>OU426989.1:212287282-222287282 GCA_911387755.1 Chrysotoxum bicinctum | reverse complement strand
TGCATTATCTAGATAGACATTGTGTGCTTGTAACTAACCCATCATAGGTGGCCTTTTATCATCAACCACCCACTGTTGGTTGCTCTTTTATTTTTTTTCATAATACAATTAAAAAACTTGGCTGATATTAGGGAAGCCTTATACCACTGGAAAGGACATTTTTGTGTGTCATTATGTATTTTGTATCTAAACGAGGTGATTATGTAGATAACGTGGATCTGTAGAACTTGGAATGTATATATAAGGTTGGTTGAAAAACAACACATTTGCCATTTAGATGGGAAGAAATCATGAATTTTAATCGGGAAAATTTTACGACTAAAACATCATATCTAAAAATGAACTAGTTAATTTTGAAACGGAAAATATTTATGAAATTAGTTAATGTGGGAGTGTTTTAGAAATGAAATGGTTCTTGCATCAGAAGAAGAATTTGTTTTGTGAAAATGTGCGAAACATACCTACAGAAACACTATTTTTGTAGTGAGGTTTTTGTAGTGAGCTTTAACACATTCAACTATCCATATTGCAAAATGGCAAACCTTAAACTAATCATTTACAGTGTCGGATAACAGTTCGATTTGACGTCCATATTGACTTATTCAGCATTTCAAATGCGGACTACTTTCCAATTTATTACATCTCCCAACCTAATCGACTCTCTTCTTTGTTTTTGTTAATGCTCAGACACAGCTTGTTTTATTCCATTTCAACATTTTCGCTATGCGACAAAGTTAATGGTTTTCAAGTTAGGCTAATTGATACTCGCTATAAGATAATCCATAAAACTTTGATTATAACTTCTCCCCAACTTATGCAACATAAATCTTTTCGATAGCTGGCAAAATAACTTGGAGGAGTCAATACCTGTCAGTTCTCCGAATTACTACATATTCGACTTCGCCAGAACCGCTGAGAAATGCTCAGGTTTCTGAAGAAGATGCAAGAAAATTGTATCGCCTACTTATCTACTTGTAATCTATAAAATTGTAATTCCTACAAAGCTTGAATAAAATTCCCATGCAGACTTCTCTTGGATATAATTTAAAAAAGAGCTTTAAAAACAGGTTATATAATTATGACACAAACATTCTAATCTCTCGAACATCCTCGTAATGTTTCAAGAGTTTTCCTATTATTTCATCGCTATTTGTTAACAGTTTTCTACCGTATCAAGATATAATTCACTCGCACTATTAATTATTCAATAAGTAGTCAAAAACCTATTAGTCAACCCGCAATCTAAATGTAAAATGAAAAAAAAAATTAAAATTTGTGCCTTAATTGTCCTTCTGTTTTCTGGCAATTAAATTTAATTAAGGAACTTATAATACAATAATACTATGCACGTTCCTTTTTTACAGTGTTTATATTTAAATTAAGTCCACATTTAACACGAATTTTCTAATAAATCTTAAGCCCACACACATTGGCGACACGGAACTTATTAACTATAATTTCATACATTTATCTATCAATACAAAATTCTCTTTACATTCCTCATATATCGATCTTATATTTTATTTCCTTTTTTTACAGCCAAAACTGTTTGGTCAGTAATTGTTTGTCCGTGTCTGTAATAAATAATCATTAAAATATGGCCAATGATGCGTGTAACACACATTAAGTTTACAAAACCCTTGGTTGATGATCACTTAAGGCCATTTGGTCGTCGTGCTACTCGTGTACCAATGTAAAATTATATGTTCTCTATTTTTGTGTTCTTGTTTCAGATGAAGACCCCAGCGATACAGAACGACTTTAGTTACTACAGACGCATCGTGAGTCGCCAGCGTATTGATAGCACTAACAACCTTCTGGTGAGCACAGAGTTAGCAAATCGTATGTCATTATTTTATGCCCACGCGACACCAATGCTTAAAGTACTTAGCGAAGCAACGTCGAAGTTCGTCGAAGATAATGCTCAAGATGTTGAGAATACAACAGAGACTTTGGGCACAATGGCGAAAGTTTGCCTCCGTATGTTGGAAAATCCGTAAGTTTATTCTTGGTGAATTGAAAAGAATTCTTAAATTTATTTATTTTTTCTTTTCTTCTAGAAAACTTTTGTCTCAAATTGAACGCGAAGAAACGCATCTTCTAGTCCTTAGAGTAATGGTTGGCCTTGTTATCCTCTACGATCATGTCCACCCTGTTGGAGCTTTCGCACGTGGAGCACACGTAGATGTCAAAGGATGTGTACGGTTGCTGCAGGCCCAGCCCGCCATCAAAGCAGAGCCACTCCTAAATGCTCTGCGCTACACAACTAAACATCTTAACGAGGAAAATACGCCGAAAAATATCCGAAATCTGTTAGCCGCATAATATTAGGAATTCAAACCCTTTGATTATAACAACTTTTATTGAGTGCTGAATTGCATTTAGAATTACAATGTCAAACCGTTGAAATTCTAAAAAATAAAACAATATTATGTTTTGTTTATTTTTTTTTTGTTTGTTTTGTAGATTTTAAATTCATTTTAACACTAAATATAAATTAACAATAAGTAATGTAATAAACATTTATTTTAATATATCAAAAATAAAATATTTTCTTAATTAATAAGTAGATTATTATGCATTTTGTAGAATTCTTAAAATTCTTGAAACATACAAATGAAAAGTGTGAGTTTTAAATAATCATTGTTTGACCAATATCAACACACTTTGTATTTTAATTTTATAATTTATTTATATTTAATTGAATGTAGTGTAATTTGTGTATGTTACTTTGTTTTTGTTTTTTTTTTCAAATAAAGAAATAGCAATAAAAAACAAAATTTAAGAACATGTTGCTGCGCATAATTTAGATGAAATCACCTTCAAAATGTAGTGAATTACATACACCCACATAACAGTATGCATTTGTAGTGAATAAAAGTGAAACAAATTACGTAAAAACTCAAATTTTAGATAAAAACAAATTATGCATCAAGAAAACAAAGCTAAAAAGAAGAAAAAATAAATATACAATGATATCTAGCGTAATTGATACGGAATAAAACAAAATTAATTATACATATTATATTTAAACCAAACACACAGAAGTGTTAAAATAATGTAAAGATTATGTACATGAACAAGTTCTCTTCGAGAAAAACAAATTACCACAAAATATGAATGCATTTATTATTAAATTATATTATACAGAATAAAAAAAAAAGATATTTGTTTTGCGTTTTTTGTACCAAAAAGTTATAATTAGAAATGAATAAATAAATGCAAACATTTTTCTTGTTATCTAATTTTTTCTGGAAAGATAAAGAAATATTTAACATTTTAGCCAGCAATACATAAACTATGAACTCCGATTTTTTTGTTTATAAATCTCGTTTACGTATTAGAACTGATGACAAAGTGAACTAATCAGAGGAGTTGTAGTGTGTAACCATACCAATAAGTGATCAAATAAATAAATGAGCAAAATATAAAATTAGCGGAGAAATGTGTTTTTTTTTTTTTGTTGAAATATTTGTAATTTAAGAAATTGTGCTCAGGTAGTAGAGACAAATAATTGGCAACATGTCTTCATATTTACATTTATTTTATAGCAAATATACAATTTTGATCAAGTAAAAGGCCTTAAATAATTTTGAAGATGAAATACCTACATAATATGCTTCTACGTATGTATGCATGTATGTATGTATGTAGTGTTGGCCAAAACTAAAGCACGAAATGACTTCACTTCTGAAAAAAGTATGTAACAGAAATTAAGAAAACCAATAATAATTTCATTTTTCATTTAATCAAGATGTACTATATGTATATGTATATCTATGTCTTCAATTTACAGTTACAGGTATGTTTAGCATCGTTATCATGTGGCAAGACCCATCGCAATGGCACATATTCCTCAGCATCTCCCTATAGATGAAACGATTCATTGTACCGTAAATTATTGTGTGTTGGTCCGAGTCCTTGGCCGAAAATACAATAATACTCGCTCCACAATGCTTAAGTATGGCCTTTGTATAACGAGGACGGTACGAAATCCGTCAGATCAGTTTAAATCGAAATTGAATTCATCTGAAAGAAGAACAGTTTTCCATTTTGCCAGATTCCAGTTAAAGTATGTCCCGGCAAACTCCAGTCCTGTACTTCGGTTTATCCGAGAAGTAAATGTTTTTTTTTATTGCTCGATAAGATCGAAAGCCACTACCAACCACTTTTGCCTGATTGCCCTGTGTGAGCTCTAGTCTCGTTTATTTTTTATACTTGTTGGCTATATAAGTCCGATGAATCTTTTATCTTCGCGATTTGTAGTTTTTCGGGGTCTCCCGCCATTATGAACCGTTTGAACATTTTCCCGGGGACGAAAACGAGCTATTCCCCAAATCACCAAATTAATTTTCAATAAATTTAATTGATTCACCGTTAGTGAAATCAGATTCTATTTTTTCTTTTAATTCGTTGGAATATTTATTTTAAACGCCGCCGCCGGCCGATGACACACAACTGATTTTTCTTATTGTTCAGATTATACTTGAAAAGAAAAAAAAGTTAACGGTAAAATTGACTAGATGCAGGCGAGTTGCTCTTAAAATAGGGTACTTGTGCTTTAGTTTTGATTCATTTCCTTTTGATATTAACTGAATTATTTTGCTGAATTTTAAATACGGTTAGAGTTATAATATAATTGATAATTGTTAGTTGAAGACCAAGGCCAAATTCCTAAACGCAAGATTTGCAAAGCAAAACACCTGCAAAGCAGATATAGAAAATCAGAATACGCATATGTAAGAGAATTGCGCAAGAAATGTTTGACATTTGCACAAATGCCTCTGCATTTGCGCAAGAAAGTAGCATCGATTGCATTTTGGGACACTCTGCTTAGCAGAGATTTTTGTATTTGCATTTTGGAACTGCTTACTTAGCAGAATTTGCGTAAGATATGCGTTTAGGAATTTGCCCTAAGATACACTGATCGGAAAAAATATTAATTATGAAATTAGTATTAGTATTATTAGCCTCTGCATTTGCGCAAGAAAGTAGTATCGATTGCATTTTGGGACACTGCTTAGCAGAGATTTTTGTATTTGCATTTTGGAACTGTTTGCTTAAAAGAATTTGCGCAAGATATGCGTTTAAGAATTTGCCTATAATGTTGAGATCGCTAGGCCCCTTTGCTTAACCATTTAAAATGATTTTCAAACTTGCGAGTCAATAAATTAAAAATCCTTCGAGAATTACTTGGGGTAAAAAATGTCTCTGATCTTGGCCGTTCTTACTCTGCAGAAAGTTCCCCTCCATTTCTGTACACAATGCTCTAATGAATATTTGGGAGACTGAGGGAGACTGGGAGTCTTTCGGGACTGACGAAAGACCAATTTTGACAAGACAGATTTAAAATTTAAAAAAAAAACTAGTATTTTCTAAAGTGTTTTTTTTATGTTAGGCTCGCTGTCTTGTGAAAGTTTATCTTTCGTCACTTGTTCCTGTTTCTCCACGATCCGTCACGGCGCTAAATTTATTTGTTTTTATGTACATACATAATACATCAGAAGAAATCAGGGGCCCTACTATGTATCTCGATTCTACAATAAAAATGTTCGAATTCGCAAAACTGCAACTCTGTAATTCTTTAAGAACGATTAAATGTGCGATAATCGAACAGCTCGAGTAGTGCCAACTGTGTTTTAGTGTACTTTACTACTTTCGCAAAATAGGGGAACCACGTATCTCGAAAGTTTATGTCAAAACAAAGCGAAATCGCAAATAATCATTCTACAACAAATGTGTTTGCGAGTGGTTCGAGTGAAGAATTTTTTTTGTTCAGAATGTAAGTAAATAGAATTTATAAATTAATCTTATTCAATATTATAAAGAATTAAGTAATATATTTATGTTTTCTTCGTAGGGAATCATCAAAAATTGCAAATACGAAGGCTTCACAGTTTGAGATTCTGGTGCAGTACATGGAAAAGCATCCAGATTTGTCCAAGGGCTACTTGAAAACACCAATTTGTTCTATTCGTTCCGGATTTTCATCTGAATTAAACCAAATTGCGACACTGTCCATGTTTATTTGTTATTATTATTGTTTTCAATTTAATTGCTTCGCTATAAATTTTATTTTTTTCACACCAGCTGTTTTTTTTTATTTGTTTTTACTTTGGTTGTCAAACATAATGCGAGACTCGTTCGAAAATCGGAAATTTTGTGGGAAATAATTGGCATTACCGGCATCCGATTCTACTTTCTTAGATAGTTCTATTTGAAAGTAGAATCGGAAATGACTTTCGAATAGAACCGAAAGTAGAATCGAGTTACATAGTAGGGCCCCAGAAAATTTAGGACGAACAGATTGTATGACAAGATTGACAAAACTTCGATACAATTTGAAAATTCTCTTTACATGTATACAAAAATTAAAATGATAAATGTAAATATTTTCATGAAAATTTACGTGTTTAGTGCTTAAGGAACATGTTTTTGGTGAGGTATTTTTTTGAACAATTTTTCGTAATTACCTTTAATATAAATATTCAAAATGGAATTTTAGGTCACGGTTTTTTTAACTGACCATTAGCTGAGCATAGTACATTTTTTCGGAAGTAAAAAAAAGCTTAACAAGATCCCTGGCCGAAATTTAAGAAAAATTGTAGAGCAGGCTTATGAGTGATAATTTAAGAAAAACAATGTTAAATGGGTAAACGTTTAAGCATTATCAAATCATGAATATTTAATATAATGGGCCCTCATTGTGAGTGTAATTTGTTTACAATTTGTCTTTTTATTCACTCACAACAACGATTACAACCACACATGGTATGCGTAGTATGTACATATATGGAACGTGCAACGAAATTTTGCTTCGGAATTTATTGTTATGGGGAATATTTTTTTCCACAGAATTTAGCTTTCATCTCATAGAATATTTTGTTCGAGGAGAATTTATTTGGGGGACTCACGGTAGTAGAAAATATTCGAAGGGAAACAAAACTTCCAAGGAAATTCACAATTGGTCCAATAAAGTTAAAACATTTTTGATTCGACCGACAGACGATTTTTTCCATTCTGAAGATATTCTATGATAGTCAGCCTTATAACAAATTCCATCGTAATCTGAATCTTGTTACGAATCCCGAAAAGTCTTCTCAGAATCCATCGTAGTGGAAAATCTCATACAAATTGCCCCTACGAACGGATTTAATGATAGCTTTTTGGGTTTCCGATTACGATGGAATTGGTGATAGTACTTAGTGTTTTCCTCATTCGTTACAAATTTTTATTGAGAATGAACAACTGTCACTTATTTTTGGAGTATACGTTCCTTTTATTTTACAAGCTTTATGAAGAGCATAATAATCTTCGCGCATCTCGTCTGGTTTATATTTCTGAGCTATTACAAAATTGAGCGAACAAATTAAAAATATTTTTTTTTCGGAGAACGTTATAAATCCTTTAACACCTAAGCGGTCATCTCGTTATATGAAAATAAAAATTCAGCCCATCACAAGTAATTCAAAATGATTGGTTACATCTTAATACAGCAATTTGTGCCACTAGAATTACAAACAACAATAGAGCTAGTCTATTTTCTCTAGCAAGCCTACGTACGTCTAATACTGTAAGTAAAGATTTGTATTATCACATTGGTCTTTCATTTCATTCGAACTCGTACATTCGTAGTACATCATACACTCTCTTTCATAAATATTGAGCTGAATTACATAAATATACAATATTTTTATTTACTATCTTTTAATTTATTTTGACAAAACTAACAACAAACTTTCGGAGAGAACATTGGATTGTGAAATGTCTTTCTGTTTTTAGTTTAAAAGGCAAGGAATGACAAAAAATACATCAAAGTAAATATTAAATTTTGTATGTATTTACAATTTGATCTTCATTGACCTGTGCTCGATGGTCAGGTTCAACAACAAATTAACGATCATCGTCTGTTATGTTAAAATCCATTTGTATCCTCCAAAAATTCAATTTCCCTAAAGACTAGTTCGCCGGCGTGGCTTCTTCTCTGTGTCTCAGTTGTTATTTGGTCGTGGCTTCAAAATCAATTTACCAGTGTCATCACAACTCATGTTGAAGTCTCCCAGCACGAGTCGCATGCGAGAGGTAATTATTTGTGGAGCTATCACAAGCTTATGGATGCCGAAGAGGAAGAGTAAAACTATAGAAGTGCGATTATTAGTTAACAAGTTGATTGCATGTTGAATTTAATGTTAGCTCACTTAATGTTAGAGTTGCAAAAGAAAATACTGGGTGTATGAGGAGCGATTCCGTAAGAGGAACTACTGAAGTCTTTGGGTCGCGCAACCAATACCAAGCTCCAATGGCTGTGCACATCGATATTACAGCTAAAACAACTAAATGGGAAAATTTCATTTAATAGAAATCCTATACTAACACACATCTTACTTCTCCATCGCAATGTTGAGGGACGATATGAAGAGACCACCTCCGTCAGACGACGTTCAAATGCCTTTAGGTCTGAAATAAAAACGAATGGACGATAAAGAAATGATTAGATGAAGAAACCGAAGTTCACCGTTCTGATCTGTTTCGTACTTTGATTACCTTCGCATGCCGATGGTTCCATTGTGGGGTTGGTAGGTATATTGTATTGTTAAGAATAGTGTTAGTTTTTAACGATTTGGCTTGGTGGGAATAAATTTGTTGGTTTTGTAAAGCAAAAATGTATTTAAATATTAAAGATTCAATGGTCAGATGGTTTGCACCAATCGTGTTTTCATTGTTTTATTAGAATAAACTTTGTAAAGCTGTGTATACGGAATTAATATTAAACCTAAACTATTATCAACCGAACATAAAACAGAAAATCACTGTGGCATTGTACGGCAGAGATCAGAAAACGTATATTTATTTTTACTATTTTTGGATAAATCGTGACAGCTGTCAGGAACTTCGCCGTATTGTTCGGATAAGAAGAGGTACAGTAATAAGGAAAAAATATACACACTTTTTGTTAGTAGTGTTCAAATGACTGTTAATTATTTACAAAAAGGCGTTTTATTCCAGCGGGGACTGAGCGAGAAAGCTTGTTCCGAACGAGGGTGACCTAAGTGCCCACACAAGTGAAACACAATTTAAAACTGAATTGCATTTCTATAATTTGTTTTTAAGAAACTGTCCAAATTATTAGCTTTGGTTGTATTAAACTTAGTGTTCTCAAGAACAATTTTAATTGATTTATGGTTAATGCAGAATGGAAAAACAAAGAAAATAGGCCTTTTCTTACCGAGCTCATCAAGAGAGCACCTATGGAGCTTTGAGCTAAAAAAGAAATGCCATATAAGAGAGACAGTAACATAGTTCTTTTTTTAACAGCTCAGTTCCCTACTTGGTGCTAAAAAAAGAAAAACACCTAAGGCTAGAATAGAATAGAATAGTTTAATCAGAACTCAGAAGTTGATAAAGAGGCTTGCGCATGACACACTTCAGTCATACTTACACTTTTCTCCCCTGGGCTTATAGAAAACAACTCAACTATTTAGTTGAATGTGCGCGCAGGTGCATATGAATATGTGTTAAAGCCTAGTACGCAGATCACGCTAAATTTTATCTCCCACATTTTTCTCCAACCATCAGCTAAAATCCAAGCTAAATTTTGACATAAGAACTTTGTGGAGAATATGTCACAGAAAATAGCTGTTCTCTAAATGAATTTTTTCAAAGATTTAAAAGAATTTGCTTTAAAGTATGATTTTTTAAGATTTGTGAATGAGAACGAATGAGAATTATGAATTATGAGTGATTTTTGCTGTCAAAAATCTTGTAAGACTCCCGTCACCAAATATTCTTCTAAATATTATTCCATTTCAAATTGAAATTGAAATTTAGCTCCAGAATAAATGTGCTAGACAATTATTTCGTGCGCTAAATTTTGACAGATAAGTTATGTACAGTTCGAACAGAAATTTTGATTTTTTAGCTGGAGCAGCGTACCTCTCTGCTAAAATGCTTGACATAATTTTCGCTTGGCTAAATTTTGGAGAGAATTTTGTATGGGAGATAAAATTTAGCGCGATCTGCGTACTAGGCTTAAACAAAATAACTGAACTGATTTCAGGCAATCGTTTAATTTATGTCAAACACACAAACTTTTTATAATACCAAGGAAAAAAACCATTTAAGATAAGCTTGCTCACTTTTTAACAATTAGAATTCGCTAATTTTCTGACGCAATAATTGATGAGTCAAAGCTTCTGTTACATACATAAATACACAAACCAATTTATTTTACAAATTCTTCCCAACCTTATCCAAAATAATTTAAATGAATGGAATTCGAAATAAGCGACTCGTATTACAACTTTGCCACACAAATAAAATTCTGATAAATTAAAATCTGCTGGTGGACGATCTTGTTATATAAAAGATGAACTTTTGTCACTGAATATTTTAACAAGAGATCTAAGTATTGTTTAGGAGTACTACTACAGTTTTGCAATAAACAAAGTTGCGGTTGCAACGTCGCGTCAAAATAATCTTATCGTCGCGTTAAAAAATCTTAACGCGGCGTTGAAAACGCGTTCTGTTCGACCGAGCCTTTAGCTAACTCTGTATAGATTTAAGTAGTTGTTGCATTTGCATGTAAAGCGCTTAGTCCCGATGTCGTTTTTTCTACAATTCTATATGGACTTGCGAAAAAAACACGCCTATTATTACAATCCTACGACCTGAACAAACGAGCAACTATATCTGT
The DNA here is from genome assembly GCA_911387755.1 of Chrysotoxum bicinctum. NCBI lineage: Eukaryota > Metazoa > Arthropoda > Insecta > Diptera > Syrphidae > Chrysotoxum > Chrysotoxum bicinctum. Next base: position 222,276,589 of record OU426989.1, on the reverse strand, counting down.
GAGTTAAAATCGCCGAGCTTATGTTCAAATTATTTGTACGACTGGCCGTCAAAACAAACCCTTATGAATCTCCAATTCGCCATAAATTGCCAACATTCTGAAAGCTGTCAAAAATTATATCCATCCCTTTCCAACTTTATCCTGACAACAAATTATTGGAAAAAATAAAAATATTTTACTTTGTGCATTTATATTTAAAGAAAGAACGTTTTCTAATAGCTTACTAACTTAATTAGCCAAGTAATTAGCACTCTAGTCAACATACAAACCTTAATATGTCCCATAACTAAATCAATTGATTGACTTCTGAAAGAATAAAGAGGGAACGATTTCAAAGGCAATCATGGAATTATCTGTATCGAGACTAATTTTAGCTGGATTTCTATTTGTCTATAGTGAGTAAAGGTAATGATAAAACTGATAAATTACATGATAAAATCTTTTCGTTTAGTAATTCCTTCATATAGCCATGCAACACGAGTACTTGAACTCAGCGACCGCTTTATCGATGTCCGCCACGAAAGCCAATGGCTGGTAATGTTCTACGCCCCATGGTGTGCATATTGCAAACGTACTGAGCCAGTCTTCGGACTAGTAGCTCAATCTTTACATAGTACAAATGTCAGAGTGGGTCGGTTAGACTGCACCCGTTTCCCAGCAGCCGCTAAAGAATTCCGTATCCGCGGCTATCCGACCATCATGTTCATAAAGGGCAACATGGAATTCACATACAGTGGCGACAGAACCAAAGAAGACCTAGTCGACTACGCCCTTCGCATGAGTGGTCCCCCAGTCCAACTAGTCACTCGAACAGAAAGCGTTGACATGCTCAAAGACGCACACACATTGTTCTTCATGTTTGTCGGACAACAAGAGGGTGTTGTTTGGGACACATTCTATGGAGCTGCCGAAAGCTATCAAGAACATGGTTTCTTCTATGCAACGACTGAGGATATTGCTCAGCAACATTTCGACATCGAACACCTGCCAACTGTACTGGTTTATAAGGAAGAGGCACAGCATATGTATGCCCATGCACATGTAGCGCATGAAATGGATCCAGCTGAAGTTAACGAAACCATTCATCATTGGGTTAATGTTGAGCGTTTTGTCACTTTCCCTAAGATCACCCGATTTAATATTCATCAATTGATGAAAACCAAGAAGTATCTAGTTGTCGCCGTAGTCGAAGAGGACAAACTGAACCAGGTGGCCACACATGAACTAGAATTTCGTGACATGGTAGAGGGAGTTATACGAAAGTATCGAGATCGATATCATGATCAGTTTCAATTCGGATGGGTAAGTTATTAAATCGTTCATAATTTTTAAGGCGATTTAATGGACTAGTATATTTGACATCGATATTAACGAATTTCTCACCAGAGAGAATTTTTAACTCAATTGTAGAGAGAGTGTTGCAAAATAGCCTTGATTTTAAATCTAAAATACACAGATAGTGTGTAATCTAGACTTTCAGCCCGAAAAGGCAATGATATACCATCAAGTGAATGAGCGACTAAAGAAACCCATTTTTATATAACTTCCATAGTGTATAGATAACGGAGGCCTAAATTCTCTGTTTATCTGAGCAAAACTAAAATACTACTCGGCGAATGCCCATTTCATGAAGAGATGATCTTTTTTGGCCCCTGAATCTCTTTAATCCTCGTATTTCTGGCCCCAAGATAATCGTTCAAATTGTATTCCAAAATTATTGGGACAATATTTACCTCTCAATCAAAATTTGATATGAGAAACTTTTTTTTTTGTTGGGCAAACAAATATTTTGGACCATTATTTTTTTTTTCCATTTGCAAGTGATTTTCAGTTTCATATTTTTGCAAAGCACTTACATGTTTCTAAACATTTCTTCTAAAACTTTGCAGATTGGCGACCCCAGTATAGCACATTCCATCGTCATGGACGCACTGCCAACACCTCACATAATCGTCATTAATTCAACAACGCAACATCATCATATCCCCGAAGATGATCCAATGCAAATGACTCCGCAATCTTTGCACATCTTCCTAGAGTCAATAAGCAATCAGACGGCAATTGTTTATGGAGGTGATACCTTCTTGGTGCGTCTATATCGAGCATGTTTCGAAGCCAAGAAATCCCTCAGAGAAATGTGGCTTGGCAATCCGGTGCTCACAACAGTGTTATTCGGGCTGCCATTGGGATTCCTCGCATTGATTTTATATTCGATCTTTTGTGGAGACTGTCTGGACGCATCGGAAGACGACGAGGAAGAGCATGAAAAGAAGGAATAAACGTTGACTTGCTTCTAGAAAGTCCAAACAAATTAAATTTTAAATGTTGTACATTTCTGTTGTGATCTCAGTTTTTGTTGTAGTTTGTATGAAAGATTTTATTTCTCCTGAGTTCCTTTCATTTCTACATAAATATGTTCTTTTTCTTCTTTGTCTGTCACAGTTACATTTATAAGTTAAAAGAATTATTAAATTATTTTGAAAAATATCTAAACGGCATGTTAATTAGAAAAAACGGAAAAAAAGAAAACCAAACAATGAGATGAAACTTTTCCTTCGTGATGACAATTTTATATAGACCCTATGAGTCAGTGAGTTCAGCAGCAATCAGCATCCGTAGTCATCATCTTCAGAATCGATGGCAGCTCTTCGGCGATCGTATTTTACGGTGGACATGCTCTGCGGCATTTGGGAGTTGACTTTTTCCAATATTGAGACAAACTGGGCGTCATCAAGTTTACCCATTATTTGGCCCATCTGCGCCATGCGAATAACCATGTTCTCGAAGATCTGAGCTTTCTCTGGTTTGCTTATTTTGAGTGTATTTACTGAAGGAAAAAAATTATAACTTACTTTTCGTGAGGAACAAAGTAATTCTAATGATTAAACCTACATCTAGCTCTGGCTTGTTGATCTAGGACCTGGGAAAGGATTGAATTCTTCATTTCTTCCTGTTGGCGCATTTGTTCTTGTTGTTGCTTCTGTTTCTCTGGGTCATTACCACCGCCACCCTAAAGATGAGGAAACACAATTATACAACAATCAATAAACCGATGAGTCAGTAGGATGGTAAATTTTTTCCAGCCGAAATGTGATAGTTATTCTTGAATATTTTTTGCCAGTTGTTGCTATTTTTGGTAATTTTTTTTTATATTTTCGCAATCTACTGCCGCATGTTGCTTAGAATTGAAGTTTAGGAAAAAACTTACATATTGAGATTGAAGTTGGGCCATTCTTTGTTGGCGGATTGCATCAAGTTCAGCGTCACCCATTCTGTTATTTAGAAATTATAAAATATTACTTTATTTAAAGGATATTTAATATTTTTTCTTGTGCAAAAGTATGTAGTTTGTACGGCTACGGCGTTTTTCGTTGTAAGATTTTGACAGATTACGCATTTGTTATTTTTCGTTGCGTGGTTGGTGCTCCTGTATTTAAATGTTATCGATAATTCCTTCAATTAGCGATGAACATTTTAAATGAATGTCGTATTCCTTTGGTTTTACAGAGTGTTTCAATACTACTGTATTTTGCCATTTCGAATGACATTTTGCAGCTGAAGTTTAATCTCAGAATTCAATGTGAGTAGAAGAAAGTATACTTAATTTTGTGCATATCCGGATGGAATTGGATAAAAAAGTCATCGATCTCAATAAAACTAAACGATTGCCTAAAATGAGTTCTCTATTTTGTGTTACATATAATTATATTCACCTGCGCGGACATTCAACTAAATAGTTGAGCAGTTTTCTAGAAACGCAAGAGAGAAAAGTGTGAGCGTGAGTGAAGAGTTGCTAGTGCGCGGTGCTCTATCAACTGTTGATTAAACTATTTCATTTCAATCACAGTTGCAAGTGCGCGCCTAACCTTATGGTTTAATGACGTTGTTAAGACATGATAAGGTTTTTCCATTAAATTTTATTTGGACTAGCAAAAAACAAAAAACATTTTATTTCAATTGAAAACAGATTGCAGTTATCGGAAGGTATCTTCGAACACACGACTATTGATTGCTTGATGGTCAATTTGAACAGCTGTCATATGTCAGAATTTTATATTGCAAAGTTATATGTTATACCACCACGTGCAGTCAAAAATTTTAAACTTACTCCTTGTTTATAAACTGTAACATTTATATTCATCCTTAATTCCGTTTATCTAACATAAAAATGAAAATGAAAAAAGAAGACCAAGAAGACCAAGAAGCTGACGGACGCACCAAAATTCATAATGTACGCTTTTATAATTTAACGCCACGTTTTATAGTTTGCATGGCCTACAACAAAATTTACAAAAAACTTGCTCTCTCAAGGTTTGTACTTACATAAATCTCTTCCAAATAATCATTTCAAAATTGATTCGAATTTATTTAATAGAAATGATGGAACTATTGAAATATGGGACATGCAACATGCATCGTTTCACGAGAAAACCATTGTGAGTGGGGAAGGTTCGTCTATCGAAGGAATGGCTTGGGCTGGGCATCGTTTCTTCACCGTCGGACTCACTGGGCATCTCGTGGAATGGGATTTAGTTTCCTTGAGCCAGCGTCAATCGCAAAACGCCACCGGTAATTCGATATGGTGTCTCGATGTCAATACTGAAGGTAATCAAGTGGCCCTCGGCACTGAGGAGGGTTACATAAACATTTTCAATATAAGCGACGACCAAATGGCTTACAGCAAGCTCTTTGACAAACAACAGGGTAGAATTCTCTGCTGCAAGTTCGACGCCAGCGGAGACTACCTTGTGACAGGAGGCATTGACGCTATTCGCATCTGGGACGTGAAAACTGGACATGCTATACACAAGATGTACGTAACCCGAGTCCAGTTGAGGAAGGAAGTTATTATTTGGTCTCTTCAAGTTCTTCGGGACATGACCATAATAACTGGGGATTCACGAGGTGTTGTCACGGTATGGGACGGAAAGAACGCTACATTTATCGAGGATCATGTTGCCTTAAAAGCCGACGTGCTTGCAGTGACTGTAAACGAAGAGGAAAACATGTTGATTTGTTCAGGTATCGATCCGATCATCCGAAATTATGCTTTGACTGAAATAAAAAAGGAAGACGTTACCCTGCATAAATGGGTGAAGTGTCGCCAGCGGAGTGTCCATGACCACGATGTGAAGGCTCTGATTTGCGTGGGCGACAAAATATTATCTGGAGGCATGGACGGTTATCTTGGTATTTCGTCAGTTACTCGAAGCAGCAGTGCGAGTATAGCAAAGCATGGACCATTCCTTCAGAACTCTGCCGTTTGTGTTGCACCTAAAAAAAGGCTTCTCCTGCTGCGCTACCCTAATACGGTAGAAATATGGAGATTAGGAGAGACCACTGGCAGAGAGGAAATAAGCATAGAGGATGTAAATGAAGAACAGGAACAAGGTGAAGAAAAAAAACTATTAGGTTTGAAAAAAGCTCCACAGAAACTTCTCGAAATGAGAAGTAAACACGGCCGGCCAATCACTTGCAGTGCCCTCTCACCCGATGGTAACTGGTTAGTCTACTCCACAATGACTGAAATTCGAATGTTTTCCTTCACACCTGGAGAGGAAGAAAATATTTCGCAATTAGTCCGCATCAAAAATCTGCCCCAAGAGTTTACTGCGTGCAAAAATATCCTCTTCTCCCACGACTCCAGCACTCTGTTTCTCAGCAAAATAAACAACTCCATCGAAGTGTTCAGCATACTTTCCAACGGTGATATTGATCATTCGCAGACGATTGACGCAGCAAAATACATTAAAGATACAATTCACCTTTTGGACGTATCACATTGTGGCAATTACTTTGTTACGGCCGGAACTTGTCGAACGATTGCGGTGTGGATTAAAAAGAACAAACATTACAAACATCATTTGAATTTACCTCGCTACACAGCTGCCACAACGGCGATAGCCATTCACCAGAACTCTCCTCGCCTGGTAGCAGTGTTTTCCGATTCGAAAATCTTTGAGTATGATCTCGAGGAAATGTGCTTCACCTGCACAGACAAGGATTTCTTTGTCAAGGAGTCAGAAACTCACTGTGTTAATAGTATAGTATTGGATCGGCGAAATCCTAACATCTTCATTCTACATAACGATACCAGTTTGTTTGTGTTAGAAAAATGTGCTCCTGATGCTGTGGACACAGAAATAGTAAAGAAGAAAAAGAAAATAGTGGAAAGTAAGGTAGCCGGATTAAAACTTAAATTCCAAACAAATTATCAGGTATGATTTTGCTTTTGCTCATATTTATCAAGTAAACGGGTTTTAATGTTTATTTTTTTTTCTTTTGGTTAGCATTTTATTCACCTGGCATGGTTAAGCAAAGATGAACTTGTTGCCGTTGGGGTGAATCCCATTTCGTTGATCGAACAACTGCCAGAAGCATTCTTGCAAAAGAAATTCGGAGCGGCGTAAGATCAGTGTTTAGTGTTAACTTTAAATAAAAATCAAATATTTTTAATTAAGTTGTTTTTTTTTTCAAATGAGAGGTCATTATCTGAAATCATTATTTAATAAAATATATGTACATATTAGATATATCTATTGTGAAAGAGAATACCGAGGATATATTTCTCTGGAAAAAATAGAGTAATGGGGAACTAACTATCTTTTTGCTCAGGATCAATTTATTTGAGGTTAAATGAGATTATTAGAAACCTCTGTTTTTTACAATTTAGGGTTTTACAAAGCTGTGGTGAAATATGTAAGCTTCCTGATAGTTGATTCTCATAGAGAGAACACAATGGATGCGGATCCTACAGCCATTGATTAGGTCGGGCGACGATTCCCCTGGTTTATATTTGTTTATTAACTTATTGGTCCTTATTAATGATAATATGGGTTATTAAGCCATAAGTCATTAGAATTAAGTTATTCAACAAAAAGTAAATTAACGGAAATTAGAACGAGAAAACTCTTAAGATATCGGATACAGATTATATTAAAATTAGAGGAAGATTGAGAAAGGCTAATTAAAAAAGAAAAATTCATTTTGAAATAACAAAAATAAGCTGTCCATAGACTCAGAAAAGATTACAATTGAACTGAATTTACTTTATTTAGCTTTGAAGCCATTTATCAACTTAAAGGTATCAAGCTCGCTTTCGACGGGGATATTCAACAATAGACCATATCTTCGTGTTAAGGAGTATACTTGAATCGTCACTTGCAAGAGGTCATAAACTTTACAAGTTCTTCGTGGACTTTAAGGCAGCATTCGTATTGTGGACGGGGAAGCATTACTGTAAAGCAATACTGTAAATTAAAATAGTAGATGTACGAGAATACTTGGTCAGCCATCTGGAACGATGATAATGCTTCTGAAGTATTTCAAACAAAATTTGGTGTGAGACAAGGATGTTCCTTGAGCTCCCTACTTTTCGCCTAATTTATAGAGGATATTACAGACTACCTACCTGGAGGGATGAGTTTCGTAGCTAAAAAATTATAAAGTCCTTCTGTTTGCGGATGACGTTGTTCTGGAGGCCAATTCACCCGACACTACAACGGATGGTTAACCGGGTAGAAGAAAATCTTGATAAGTCAAAAGCAATAGTTTTCAAAAAAAAAAAAAAAAAACTCAGGCAAACGAATAGAAGTGGTAAAGGAATACAAGTACCTGGGGATTTATTTTACGCAAAACTTTAGCATGGGGAGACACTTGCATGAAGAACTAATAAATGCCAAAACTGCTATAAGCCCTTCTTCGAAAGCTTGTTTTGCAAACAAACATGCAGCACACAGTTCTATGAATACTCTTATTGTTTACAGATACATACAATTTATATTTATGGGCGAAACAGAATATTACTATCTGAATATCACACACTAAGCTTTTGCTAAATTAATCGCCAGTTTATTTATTACCACCCATGTCCATAGTCTCATTGGGAACTTGTTTTGCTTTCTCTAAACACTGCACATAATTTTGTACCAGAAATAAATATATATTATATTGAATTTTTTCTATGATCTTTATTTTTCTAGGCCTAGACAAAAATTTCAAATAGATCTGTTAAATATTAACCGTTTTTACAAATTCGAAAGAATTTTAAATTGTGTCATTTTGAGAAAATGGAAAAAAGTGAATTTCGCGTTTTAAATAAATTTAAAAAAATACTATGGAGATTCCGATCCTTTGTTTGTAATGGTCCAAAAGGTGTTAACAGAGTTTCGTTGTGCTCGTATGAGCAAAAAAACGCTGAGCACCCAGGACGTGCAAATAAAGGCGCAACTGAAGAAATGGTCGCCAAAAGAAAGAATATTGGGTCAGACAGTAGCCATAGCCATTTTAAATTATGGCTTTATTCGGAACTTGCATGGCCATTTGGGCAAGAAGAAATGAAGGGCAAGATGGGTACCGCGTTTAGTAACAAGTGATGAAAAACGGAATCGAGTCGTTGCTTCAGAGCTGTGTTTCGATTTTGGAACTCTTTGATTTTGTAGCTGTTAATGAAACCACTGCACACCAGAATTAAAAGAACAATCAAAACATTTGACTTTTTCAGGTGAACGTGCATCGTTAAGACACAGTTCTTTGTAATAGTTAAATAAACAAAAATATTTTAGAATTTGGTAAACAATTCCCGCTTTCGTTTATATAGAGAAGAAATATCAAGACTGATACTTGTGGAACTCCAATAGCCATCGATTTGGCGCTGGTGCTTTGCATCCTGTCTGATAAGTAACTTTTGGTGATTATACATTTTATTGACAAGCCCATCTCCATTCTATCAATATTTTCAATAATTTCAAAAGAAATACTAACTTCTCATAAAACAGCGAAGCAAACAAGTCTTATAAATAAATCAATTTTTTTGTTTTCCTCCATTGGAATATTTGTATTACAAGACATGTGTTTTTTCAAAATCAAAACTACGAATTGACAACAAACCTAAAATAGGTTCGGTTCTTAAATCTTTTCAAAAGCCAACAAAAAACAAATACAAATTTCTTTTTCAAAGTAAACAATGAATTTTTTATTTATCTCTTCAAATAATTATAAACAGTTGTCATTGCAAAAAATAAGGCAAAACAAGATTACAGGCTAAATTAATAATTAGACACAATCCACTACCAGTTACAAAAACAAACATGAAATATATTAAGGGACTTAAGTTAACTAAAATATCTTTAAATGTTGTACATTTATTTATTTGTGTTGCAAAAGCGTTTAAAGCAAAACAAAATAAAGACAATCTAAATTAGGATCGGAAGGTTTTTCGTAGTTAATTTTCTACTGCTGCTAGAGGTAGATGGTGAATGAGATGTGTGATGAAACGTTGCTGGTGATTTAGACATCGTGTCCATGAGGTTCATTTTGGAAGGCACTCGGGCAAGTCGAGGATTAGGAAGTCGGATGTTTTCTTTTGTTGGTTTACGCAGCCGACTGCTGCTACTGCCTGAAGCTGTTGATGTTGGCATGATCGAGGAACGGGCTGCGGGTTCAATGCACTTTTGGAAGTGTTCGTAATTGTCTGCATCCGATAAATCGGAACTTTCTGTGACGGTTATTTTGGGTGCGTTCTTGGGCTGTCGCGATGACGATTGTCGTTTCTTAGCGCTTCCACTTTGCCGTGCTGATCTTCTGCGAATTGTCGTTGCAAGGACTCGATTCTTTTTGTAGGGTGATTTGAAGGGTGTTTTCATATTATTCGAGGTCGAATAGCCAAATACACTGGGGCTGTTCAAGACATTCAATAGACTCCGCTTAGCCGAAGGACCTTGGCGATCTGTTGCACCGAGCTTTCGCTTATTCGTACTTAGTGCTGAAGATATGTTTGTAGTGGAAGGAGTTCTCTTGATGGATGTGGCAGACATCTGGCAGTTTCTTATAGACATCGGTGTGCGATTGGCTATTGGCGTCTGCGGATTCTTCCTTGCACTGCTCAGCTTCTCCTTTTCCATCTTTTTCTTCTCCCAATCTCTAGATATCAAGTCAAGGATATCCTCCCCGTAGATAAGAAACTTTTTATGTTCCTTATCTTCGTACGCTTGAACAAGTTCTGTGAGAAGCGCTTCAATTTTTGGCAACTTACTTGCAATTGTCTTTCGCTCTTTCTCTTCTTTCAGCAACTGTCCTCCTCGATTGTTGTACCGCCCTGGCTCCGATGCCTTCTGTTCGAGAGCATTCATGCGCTCCCATAGAATCCGCCTATCTTCAAAAAGTTGGAAAATCTTCTCGTTATTTTGATAGAACGACTTAAGGTCTTCCAATTCCATTTCGTGCAAAATGAGCAAATCGTCAGTAAAGCAGTCGCTGTAGAAATTTGAGAAGCGACTACGTTGGACCTCAGATTTCATGCATTTATCCCACCATTCCAAAATTTCCTTGCGGATTTGCTCAACGAAGAGTTTTATGTTTTGTTTCTTTAAAAGCTCGCATCGGGTGACTTCTTTGTGCAAAATATCGGCAGTCGATTGAGAGCATTCCGTGTACCGACTGAACTTGTTTCTAGTAGCTGGACTAGTGTCCAATCTATCCCAAAGGCAATTCAGTTTTCGTTTCATTCCCTCGATGGTGTCTTCCAGTTCTAATACTTGATCCCGGTAGCGAGCATGCATTTCTTTTAGTCCATCGAAGGTTTCTTTGCTGAGCTTGATCTGACGGTGGTTAAGGAGCCGATCATCGTTCTCGGAGAACATCTTCACCTCGAGTATCTGCAGAAAATTCTTTATTTCGCGGCGCATTGTTGAGACCCTATTCAATCGGTCAACCTTTTCTGTCCTAAGCACCTCCAAATGCTGCCGAAATTCCTGAAGTTCCTCCTCCGAAGGCAATGGGTCGGCAACCAGAGAGCGTGGCTCCTCACCCAATTCGCTACAGAGAGTGTCTTGCTCAAGCAGAAGTTCAAAGATCTGCTCCCTCCGAAGACGCAGTGTTTCACGAAGTTCAATTAGACTTTCGTCAAGTTCAGATTGGAGCACCAGCAATGGAACACCTTCGGGCGGTTTCAGACTTATCTCAACCTTCAGCAGGCGCTGCAGGTTTTCAGCTTCCGAGCGTAGATCCTCGATTTCCTTTTCGATTTGTTCCTTCTTCTCCATTGATTCCACTACTAGATCTTCAAAGTAATTCTTAGTGTGCTCCTCAAGCTTCGTGATGTTTTCTCTGCAGGCATTTTCGTCAAATATTTTTTTCCAAATTTCTGTCAATTCATGTACGTAAGTTTGGGTCAGGATTTGCATTTCCTTTTGGGCTTTGTTAAATAAGTCCGCCATGATTTTGACGAATAACAAACAATTAACAAATATTTACACTGAAATTTAGATAGATTTTCCAAGTTAAATTTAGGGACACAAGATCAAAAAAATTGTTTGAATTTTTCTCAATAACACCGAAATCTTGAAAATCGGATCTGCAGGAGGATGCTACTAGCAAATTCGTTATTATCCATTCAATTTTGAATTATGAACAGTTTGAATTTGAGAATGAAGAAATGCAAGCGATTGAGAAGGAACGATATACGAAAAATGAAAAGGAAGGCTTTTGAAATTGAATGAGTTCAGTTAGAAAAACTGGTCATCACTGAATGGTGTGGGGTGCGTTCAAAAAGTCCAAATAGTGCGGTATTACACAGCGCATGTATTTAATGTGCAATTCCCGGTTGTTTTGTTTTCCACTGTCATTCGGTGATGCGCGCATTATTACAAGAAGACTTTTCTGATTTTTCAGTGTTGTGCATTATTTGACAGCTATCTTTCATTTCAATTTTCGTTGTTCGGTTTAGTAATTAAAAAAAAATAATTAAAATACAAAACTGGAATTAGGGAATGATTTCAACAATTTATTAGATTCATTTTTATTGAAATAATGTAATTTGTATGCGCCTTAAGAATGGTTTAGTTAAAGTTTCAATAGCACGATGGCGCTCGTGTTGTAACATATGTCTTTTTTGAATTAACGAACTCTTTGTCTCGTCTTGATTTTTGCGTTCCCACAAGTAGTCGTGTTTTCAGTTTTTCGCTCTTAATAAATTAACTTTTGTACCAATAAAATCTGGTTTTTCCTTTTTTAATAACAACAGGTTATGGGCCCAGACCATACCATAAAACAAAAGTTAAATTAAATAGTTAAAACTCAGCGTTTATCTGATATAAAAAGTAGCGAGACATGGAAGGTGATCGTTTCCAAATTGATCGATTGGAAGGTGGTTCTAACTGGCTGACGTGGAAGTTCCTCATGAGACAGTATTTGGAAGCGGGTGAGTTGTGGGACTTTGTTGATGGGTCTGTAGTTGCTCCGGTGGTTGGTACCACAAATTACACAACGCTTATTGTTACATGGAGAAAGGCTGATGCAAAAGCACGTCGTGCAATTTCCAGTGCATGTCTCAAGCAGCCACTGTTGCAAATAATGAACTGCGAAACAGCGTACGAAATGTGGACAACACTGAAGAGTACCTATGAACAGGCTTCGAAGTCGAACATTTTGTTTTTGCAACAGAGGTACTACAGCTTTACAAAAGATGCATCCGACGACATAGCTTCTTTCTTATCAAAGCTAATGGAAATCGTTCAGCAGATGAAAGATCAAAAGGAAGTCATCTCCGATTCCATGGTGATGACAAAGATCCTTATGTCACTGCCAGCAGAGTTTAATCATTTCCACAGTGCCTGGGAATCAACTAGTGCGTCTGAGCAGACGATGGCCAACTTGCGTGCAAGGCTAATGGCAGAAGAACTACGACTGAAAGCACAGGGTGAAGTTGAGACGGTCGAAGCTTTGGTCATCAAACGAAATTTTTCAAAGAAAGTCCATTCATCTAACCGTGTCAAGGACAGCTCGAAGAAATATGCTAAGCCCAAAGGAGCATGTTTTTCGTGTGGTGAAAACGGACATTGGAAACGAAACTGTCCACGTAGACAGAACGAAACCAAAACCAAATCGACGGGTGCTTTTCTAAGTCACATTTCTTTTTCTCCTGCAGATAAAGATATCTGGGTTTTGGATTCGGGAGCAAGCGACCACATGAGTCATCGTCGTGAGTGGTTCCATAATTTCAAGGAGCAATCGATGAATGTTACCGTTGGAAACGGTAAGAAGATCGTAGCTCAAGGAAAAGGGGACATTCAAATTCTTGCGTACAATGGCAGTGAATGGATTCGAAAGCATATCACAGATGTGTTGTACGTTCCAGAAATTCATCTGAACTTATTTTCATCAGGAAAAGCTATGGATCGGGGGTATGTGCTGCGGTCAGACAACAAATTTTGTGAGCTGTTGAATGGAGATGAAGTCGTTGCAGTGGGAGCACGTCATGAGAAATTGTTCAAAATGTTTTTCAAGGTTGTCCAGGTTGAAGAACATTCTGCAAATATAGTGACAGGGAAGCATTCACTTCGTATATGGCATGAACGACTTGGACATCAACACGTGCCGTATGTAAGGAAGTTCCTGCTACGGAAAGGCATTGATTTCAGTGACGAAGTGTTCACATGCGAAGCCTGCGTCTATGGGAAACATCATCGTGGGAGTCATAAGCCTCGAGACGAGATTTCTAAATCGTGCGGACAAATTATTCATGCTGATGTATGCGGGCCGATGGAAGAAAAATCTCTTGGTGGATCGAGGTATTTTTTGTTGCTGAAAGATGATTTCTCCCATTTTCGGCAGGTTTATTTTTTAAAACAAAAATCTGAAGTGGCGCAGAACATCAAAAATTTTGTAAAAATAGCGCAAAAAGAGCAAGGCCACTGCATTCGTGTTCTCAGATCAGACAATGGGACGGAGTTTATCAACGATGAGCTGAAATCGTTTTTCAGCGGCATGGGTATTCAACATCAACGCACAGTGCCATATACGCCTCAACAAAATGGCTGTGCGGAAAGAGAAATGAGAACGATTGTTGAATCGGCAAGAACAATGCTCCATGCAAAGAAAATGGATAAAAGATTCTGGGCTGAAGCTGTGAATTCTGCAGTGCATATTTTAAATCGATCTGGAACCAGCACTGTTCCGGATAAGTCACCGTACGAGCTGTGGTTCAACATGCAAGCGAAAGTTGATCATCTGCGCATTTTTGGATCTGACGTCTTCATTCACATTCCCAAAGAGAAGCGTCAAAAATTAGATCGAAAAGCAATTAAATGTGTTTTTGTTGGGTACAATACCAACTCGAGGGCGTATAGAGTTTGGAATTCTGAAACGAACAGCATAGAAGTGGCGCGTGATGTGGTTTTTCTTGTAGAAGAAGCAATGGCTATTGTTGATACTGGCAGCGTTGATGAAACTGTTGGTGAATCAGACGACGGAGAGGTGTTCTTGGAATCCGAAGACTGTGCTGAAGCAGATGAACCAGGTTTTAAGACACCGGACCAAACATATGAGGCTGGTGCTGTATGTAGTCTGGATAACAATAACATCATAAAAAGGCGTCTTAGAAACCAAGTTCCTTCACCACCACGCAGACGTTTATCTTTTGAAGAAACAGCAAATCATGCAGCAGCTTTAATGGCAATTTACGAAGAACCCAAATCGTATGAAGAAGCAATTGTATCACAAGACCATAAGCAGTGGGAGAAGGCGATGAAGGAGGAGATTGAGTCCCTTTCGATAAATCGTACGTGGACATTGGTTGAATTGCCAAAGGATCATAAGGTAATTGATAATCGTTGGGTGTTTAGGTTGAAGCAGAAAGCAGATGGCAACATCGAGCGCTTTAAGGCACGTTTGGTTGTGCGCGGGTTTACCCAACAATATGGCGTCGATTATCAAGAAACATTTAGCCCAGTGGTTAAGTTCACATCCATACGAACCATACTCGCATTGGCAGCTTCAAAGCGTATGATGTTGAAGCAGTTTGATGTGAAAACCGCTTTTTTAAATGGAGAATTGACTGAGGAAGTTTTCATGAGGCAGCCGATGGGATTCGACGATCGCAGTGGAAAAGTGTGCAAATTAAATAAAAGCTTATACGGTTTGAAACAGGCTTCCCGCTGCTGGAACAAAAGATTTACCGCTTTTATATCGAAGTTTGACTTCAAAACCAGTGCGTCGGATCCTTGTGTTTTTATTCACCATGGTGCTGATGGGATTATGCTTTTAGCCATTTACGTTGACGATGGGTTAATAGCAGCAGAAAACGAAGCGCATATTCTTCAAGTTCTTGAACATTTGCAGAAGGAGTTTGAGATAAAAGTTTCTGAAGCTAAATATTTCCTGGGCTTAGAAATCGATCAGAAGCCTGATGGTTCAATTTACATTAGCCAGCAAGCTTATGCAAAGAAAATAGTTCACCGGTTTAGAATGCAGAATTGCAATCCAGTTGCAACACCATTGGACAACTCGCAAAACTTAAGCGATTTTGAATGCAGTAAGAAACTTGATTTTCCGTATCGTGAAGCAGTTGGCAGTTTGATGTATTTGGCTGTGGGTACACGCCCAGATATAAGTTTTGCAGTGGGCAACGTCAGCAGGTACATGGAAGATCCTGCAGAAGCACATGTTAATGCTTTAAAGCGTATTTTAAAGTATATTAAAGGAACACCTGACATGGGCTTGTATTTTAAAGGTGGGACCGACTTGTCGTTGAAAGGCTACAGCGATGCAGACTATGCAGGTTGCAGAAAAACAGCGAGATCGACATCTGGTTATGTCTTCCTGTTAGGAGGCTGTGTTATTTCTTGGGGATCAGAGCGTCAGCGATCAGTTGCGTTATCAACAACGGAGTCTGAATACATGGCAGCATCACATGCCATTAAAGAGCTGGTGTGGTTGAAAAATCTTCTGACGGAGTTTCGGCAAGAGAAAATAGATAAGCCGATGTTCTACATGGATTGTCAGAGTGCAATTCGCCTGGTGAAGAATCCAGAATATCATAAACGCACTAAACATATAAATATTCGTTACCATTTCATACGAGAGCAATTTGAAGATGGAATGTTTAATCTTGAATATGTGTCAACTGATGAACAACTGGCCGATGTCTTGACGAAGCCTTTAGCAAAGGCAAAACACCAATCCTTTTGTTTTATGATGAACATGCGCAGTTCCAGCCAACACAATCAACAATTTATTTCGAATGAATTTAAATTTTAAATTTTTTTGATTCTTTTTGCTTTGATGAAATAGATTGTTTTTGACCTAAAGTTTTTTTTTTAAAGTTTGCTAAGTAGAAACTTATAACTAAAAGTGGGAGTATTGAAATAATGTAATTTGTATGCGCCTTAAGAATGGTTTAGTTAAAGTTTCAATAGCACGATGGCGCTCGTGTTGTAACATATGTCTTTTTTGAATTAACGAACTCTTTGTCTCGTCTTGATTTTTGCGTTCCCACAAGTAGTCGTGTTTTCAGTTTTTCGCTCTTAATAAATTAACTTTTGTACCAATAAAATCTGGTTTTTCCTTTTTTAATAACAACAATTTTATAAATGAAAATCAACTCGCATGTTAAGGCCTTAGTCTATTTTATTTCATTTTCATTAGCAATAGCCATATTAGAGATGTTTGCTTAGCAAAGAAGAAAAACGAAGTGAAGCAAATTCGAAAAACAACGGAGAAGAAGAAAGACAAACGTCAAAAACATGCAAGGAATATCCTACCCGTGCATGTCGAGAAATCTTTCTTTCTGTTTCATTTTTTTTTTCTTTCTCTTTCGCACTTCATTCATAAGACTCAACATGCGCTGTGTAATACCGGACATAGATACAACATTTTAACTTGCTGGAAATTTTGGCATTTTGTTTTAATTTATTCTGTAATCTCTTAGGCTAGCCGCGCACTGGCAACTGTGATCGAAATCAAATAGTTTAATCACCAGTTGAAAGAGAATCGCGCACTGGCAACTCTTTACTCACGCTCACACTCTCTTCCTCTCTTGCGCTTATAGAAAACAACTAAACAACTGCGAAGGCAATCGTTTAGTTTGTGTCAAAACAAAATTTGTTTCCACACAATGGTTTTATTAATGAATCTGCCACCATTCGGTCAGTTGGAGTATACTGTACATCGATGTTCTTATCTTCAATGTGTCCTCGAAGAAAATGATGACGAATATCCATGTGCTTTGTGCGTGGACGAAATCCAGCCGTCGAAGCCAGATCCACTGCACCTTTGTTGTCACAATATATAACAGTCGGCTTTGATATGATGGAAGTATCAATTTCTGCAGCCAAGCTTCGAACCCATAGTACCTCTTGACAAGTTGCTGACAGTGCCATGTACTCGGCCTCTGTGGTCGACAAGGCCACTGTTCTTTGCCGCTTACTTGCCCACGAAATAGGACCTCCATGCATCTTGAGAATGTAGCCACTTACTGAACGACGTTCATCAATTTCGTTTGCCCAATCCACATCGCTATACGCCAATAACTCAGAGCAACCATTTCTGCAGAATTCAATTTTATCGTTGATTGTGCCCTTTAAATAAAGCATAATTCTTTTCACGGCTTTCCTATGCGCCTGACCTGGATTCGACAAATATTTACTTACAACACCAACGGCATGAGCTATGTCTGGTCTTGTCCCTTGCGCTGCATATAGAAGACTTCCAACGGCTTCTCTGTATGGAATATTCTGCATTGCAATACGGTCTTTTTCATTTTTCGGAGACATATATCTGAAGTCAGTTTATAATTTGGGTCTAAAGGGGTCGTCACAGGATTGCAGTCTCCCATTTTAAACTTGGTGATTACTTCTTTCAAGTAATCGCATTGATCCACCGAAAGTTTTCCTCGTGTTCGATCCCTCGTAATCTTCATGCCCAAGCGAACAGAAATTTCGCCAAGATCCTTCATCTTGAATATTGTCTTAAGCTTATTCTTTGTCTTCTTCATTTCATTAAGGTCATTTGATAGAATTATCAAGTCATCAGCGTAGACCGCAAGTATCTGAATGAAAGTACTTGATTTTTGTATATAAACACACTGGTCTGTGCGTGTCTGCAAATAACCTATGGACTTGAGAACGGAGTCCATCTTCTTGTTCCAGGATCTGCTACCTTGCTTGTTGCAACTTGTCCCATGCATCTTTTGCAGAATGTGCATGCTGAATATGCATATAATTCATGGAATCAACGGCAAGGATTATTTTTGATTTGGCCTTGGTAATCTTCTTAGTATCTTCTTCGGTACCTACGATGCAATCCCAAAGATCCTCATGCTCCAAGTATGCCTGCATGGCAAATTTCCACGTGCTGTAGTTGTCTCTGCCGGTGAGTTTCTCGATCGAAGGTATTGTGTTTGACGACATATGATACGGCTGATGCAATCTAATGAATCGGATATTAATATTTCTTTTTAGATAAAATATTTCTGGTTCATATTTTTTTTTTTTTTTTTTATAATCTACACGCGCTCAACCCAACTAACAATTTAGCTTGCAGTAGGTCCAGTTTTTTTAATTTGAGAAACTATAGTTTGCATAGAACTATTTAGTACTTTTTTAGGTCATATGAAAAAGTCTTATGGAAAACTTGTATATCTAAGTTGAGAATAGTTTTGTTAAAGCCTGTCCGAAATGTTTAACGTAAAGCCTTACAAAAATGGTCGCTATAAGGATTTCAGGTGAAAGTCAAATCAGTCATGTTCTATTAGGCTAGCCGCGCACTAGCAATTTTTAGTTGCTTAAAGCCTAGTACGCAGATCGAGACAAGACAAATTTTATCTCTACAATTTTAATCTCTACAAAACTTTTCCAAATCTCGCGCAAAAGTTTGAAGTTGGAGAGAATAAATCTAATTTAATGTGTTTTTTAGTATATCTCTAGAACGGGTTGTCTTACAAAAGTCGTTCATACCTTTTTGGAATCTCCTCTAGATGCTTTCAAGAGAAGCATCAGCACATTTTACATAAAACCAGTTTTGACAAAAATGATTTTTGGAAATACGGTGGCTGTCAAAATTTGTCCCGCAAAATAATGCTTGTATCATTCTTTTTCCTGGCAAAATTTAGTGGAGACATTTTGTAGAGCAATTCACAATAGTATGAATTTTGCGCGCGAGCTGCGTACTGCTCGGAAAAATACCCGAGACAAAATTTGTCCCAGGAAAAAAAAATGTATGGGAGACAAAATTTTTCCCGATCTGCGTACTAGGCTTAAACAGTTGCGAAACTAAAAATTGGATGTGCGCGCCTGGCCTTAGTTGGGTGTAGGCCCAAGTCCCAACGCAAGATTCGCAAAATTGAAATTTGCAAAAGGCCGAGTTTTTGTTCGCGGCGAGGAATCGACTGCCTCGGGATCTGCTGTACACTCTTACGGACCGCAGCAATGTTTCCGGCTGATCTTTTGCGTCCCCTTGACGTACGAATGTTGGCCGATCGATTACCGAACCGGTCGTCTCAAATTTGGTCACCAAACGTTGAAGAGTCAACTACGAAGGGCCACAACGTTTACCGTTAAATGGGTATGGTGATTAAGCATGAGTAACTGAATAAAGGCTCGGTCAAACAGAACGCGTTTTTACGCCGCGTTTCACCGCCGCGTTCAAACGAAGCGTTGTATTACATTGCAATACATGTCCCATGTCACACTGAACGCGTTTTTGACGCCGCGTTGAATTCACCATGGCGTTGCAACGCGGCGGTGAAACGCGACGTTGTGTGAAATTACAGATTATTTCTAACGCTGCGGCAGTTAAAGGAATTTTAATTTTTTTCAAGATGGAAAAATTAATTGAATTGGTGAGAAATTACCCATGTCTATACGATATGGGTGATAAATCGTATAAGAACATTGTTTAACATACATATTTAATTATTATTATTAAAATATGAGACAAATTTGGCTCTCATCATAAATGCCGCATTGATAGGTCTTCTGTTATTTGGCCTTCGAGATGTGCGACTCTTCTTTTTTTGTTAATTGGCATGTACCCAAATTCTTTTTCTTTTACGGGAATTTCGTAAAATAGCAAATAGAAGCAATAATTCCCCCTCCGAATCTGAGCTGCTTGAAATTATTTTTGTTAAGGGATTATTGTTTCGTTTGTTCATTGCTTGAAAGCTATCTGTTTGACGTCCTCTGACGCGGCGGTTGCAATGTCGCGTCAAAATAATCTTACCGTCGCGTTAAAAAATCTTAACGCGGCGTTGAAAACGCGTTCTGTTTGACCGAGCCTTAATAGCCAACAGATTTGAAAGATATCACAAAAACAATATGGCCATCAACATCTACCCGCACCAGTTGAAAAACCCTCTATATTCCTACCAAACCGAAATCTGAGATTTTAGCTGGAAAATGTTGAGAATTCAATTAGTGCAGCAAGATTTCATTGAGATGTCGTTGAAATTCAGAATTTTCATTGATATATCTTTAAAATCTTGTTCCATCAATAGGTGCGTTTTATTATTCACAAATCTATCTGGATCCGGATCTGAATCTTCCCTTGAAAATAAAACGATACGGATCTTAGTGACAGCAGTGTTATAAGTCCGTCTCTTTTTAACCTTGGATTTGTAAATTTTCAATTATTTCTTCTCTCTTTTCTTTACACTATAGATTACACTACCTTACCATAAAAAGCCATCTACTCGCCAGTGTAATAACTGATTTTTGATCTTTGAATTAGATCCCGATAGAAAACAGGATCCCAAATTGTTTTTGTAATACATGTTAAAACTTAATCCAGATCCGGATCCAGATAGATTTGTGAATAATAAAACGCACCCAATTTGAAATATCAAATTTTTGCGACCGAACCCTCTTATTTTGTGTATTTAATATTCTTTATAAATATTTGTATTTTACATATTTTAACGTATCTTATAAAAGTTGCGGTTATTTTAATTTCCAAAGCAAACAAACCTCACATGCAGTGCCATCTTCTAGCGAATAGAATAATTAATCGATTTGTATGCCGCTGTCAATTTTTTGTTTTTAATTTAAAAAATCTTTCCTCCTCTTTCACACCCATGTGATTGCTTGCAATAAAAAAAACGGTCATATAACTCAAATGCATTTGTGTGTATTTTGATTTGTTGACAATCGCGACGCGTTTTTCAACTTCATCTACAAAGTTTTGTTAAAAAATACAAAAAAAAAACGATTTATTTTCAATAAAATAACAAATTAATGAATAAAACCGCAATAGTTTCGTTTCAATTAAAAGTGTTTGCATTATTAGTGATAATTTGCAATTCCCTTTATAATTTAATCATTTAAATTTTCAATCTTATAAGAATCGCTGCAAGTTTCCTTGAGTGAATTGATAATGATGTTTTCTTTTACTTCTTATTTGTTTATTTAATTAGGTTTTTTTTTTGTGTGTAGTGAGATGCAAAAGGTGAGTTGTGGTTATTTTGTTTTGATGAATCTTTGTAATGTAATCAAATTAATATTTATAAATTACAGGCAAAATGGTTCATTCGTTTTGTTTGCTATTTTGTATTTGGTTGCCGAAGTGTGGCGGTGGCCTTCATAGTTGGCCTTCCAAAGTGTTTTTTTTTTGTTGTGTATTTTTCGCTTGTGGTAGAAAGGACATGCGGTGCTGAGCAGAAAATAATTTTCTTGAAGGTTCCAGCAACCAGCACAAATGATGAACTAAAGCGATTTCTCGAAGGTAAGTTATAAAATCTATAAAATTATGAATATTTCCTATTTTCTAGATTTCCTTTGAACTTATTTCAATATATATTGTATTTAAAGACCTACATATGAAATGTAGTACATTATATCATTTCGAGTACTTAAACAGATATTTTTGAAGAGATAGTCTGTTCCTTCATGACAAGACAAATAAATAAAAAAATAAAACATCTTTCTGAATCTTTGCTACAATACCAAGAAACATTTAGTAAAAGTACTTAACAGCAACCTGGCACACGTCCTTCGGTCAAAATGAATATACTTTAAATGGCAAGTTATTTATTTAAAAATTGGAATCTCACCGCGCATCACCCAAAAGCCAAAACCCAGTGGTTTTATTGAAATGTTGTTTTTATTAATTTCCTTGGAATAGTTTAGTGGTCTTCAGAGGTGGTTATTACACTGCGACCTGGAGACCTATTGTGCCGCCACTGAAAAATTAATGAGCTCTTCCAAATCTATTGCTTTTCGGATATTAGTAGGTATTTGGGGTATTTTCAGAGAAAATAGGTCACTCTCTTCCACCCGGTATTGTACCAGATGGTTTTTTCTTTGCTGCATGAGTGGACAACATCTTCCTAGTATATGTTCCGGTGTTTCCTCATGCATGTTGCAGAATCTACATGTAGCACTGCTTTCCATATAAAGTAAACTTAGGTGTCTGCTAAGAGGAGCAATTTTAAAGGTTATAATACAAAACACTAATGAAGAACAAATTATAAAGAAAATATACCTATGTAAGTCCGAACGAATTTAACGATCAGATTTTCACTTTCAATATAAGGCTCAGCAAAAGGAAGAATGGGTTTGGAGTTGCCTTTGGAAAAGTGGACAGAAGAGGTTTATTATATGAACTTTATAATCTTGGTATTTTAACTAAAATCGGGAGACGGTTGGAAAAATTGTATCAACTTACAACAAGACGCTTACTTGGGAATGACGATAACGCATAATTTGAATATGGAGAACCATCTCGAAACAAAGGCTAACGTATCCAGGGCAGCAATTTTTGCAAATTGGAAACAGATTTTTAACACTAAGCTTATTTTAACAAATGCTAAATGTGAAGTTTTTAATGCAACTTCAAAAGCTATACTTCTATACGGAGCATAAAACTGGGAAGTTAAATAATTTTGGACAGTGGAAAGTTTGTTGCGTTTCTTCTTAAGGAAAATCAGTTTACCCTTGAGCACAATTTCTTACGTACTGTTAAATACAAAAATTCTTTTTTAGCCGCACTACGCAAATGTGGAATGCTTTACCTGGTTCAATATTATAATATGTGCATGGGTATCTCCTTTTCTAATTGCTCGCACTGTATTAACATTATAAGGGTATTCATAACCCCTTAAGTGCGCGTATAATACACAAAAAATTGTTGTCATTATCACTATTTGTATTCCTTGCAGCAAGACGAAAAGAAATGACATACGGTGCGACTTAAAACCATCAAACAAATGATTACCATTTACAATTAATATTTATAATGAAAATTAATCCAAAATTTACGCCAGAAATCACTCGGGCTAAAATAAAGACTCATTACAAAATTACTTGTGTATCCATTAAGTTTTTCTTTTTTTCTTTAACATAAAATAAACCTTTTAAAGCTATTTTAATGTTTTCAATTAATAAAAGAAAAACAAAGATGAAAAAAATCACAACATTTTCCTCCAGAACATCGAATTTTCGGCATCTGTTCCTCACGGGAGTTATTTTACTCTGCCTCTCATTTTTGTCCATCCTTTCGACGAAGTTTTCGGTGTCATTCTTTTCCTGTCCGGTGCCGTACCCTTCCCATGCCCGTACATCGATACGAGGGTATTTTATTTTATTTCTATTTTTCTTGCGGGTTTTTGTATTTTGTTCTCCGTTTTATATAAAATTATACATATATATTCGTACTCGTAATGGTCTTATTTCGTAGAAAACAAAATAAAAACACTCGCCATGACCGGGGGCGGTGGCTGACTACACTTTACTTTAGTACCCTAGAATACCATGGAAATAGTTTTTCTTCTCTCGACAGCCCAATAGGCCAAAACAATTTTAGTGGACCGTTGTTGTGTTCAAAAAGCAGACGTGCACAGCACAAATCACATCTAATTAAGAAGACACTTCGAAGTGAAGTGAGTCTGAGTCCGCCACACCGTATTATCGTCCTCGTCGTCGCTGTTCGGTTGATATAAAAATAATTTATTTGAATTTTACGAAAACTCACTGTGGCGTATACGTAACATTTTGATTTTGGTGCAAAAATATTTTAATCGCGAACCCCGTTGACGGTCAATCAAATAGATAAATAATTTTCTCCTTTGAAGAAAAATTGGCAGTTTTTTTTTAATTTCGTTTTCCTTATTGCAACCCCACAACAAGTGCCTCCTTTAATTGGATTAACCACAAAAGGAGAAAATAATAATATTCATATAGTTTGTATGAAACGAGAAAAAAATTTTAAAAAAATAGTAAAAGAGGAATTCCATTGTTGACCTATGGCCGACGTATCGATTAGTGCTTCTTTGCTCGGGAGAGTTTGTGAGTTTTTGTTTTTGTAAGAAAGCATACACTTATCATAACATTGTGTGCAATTGCATTGCAGTCGTTTTTTTTCTTCTTCAACTTTCACAACGGGAAGCTAACGAAATAAGGTTGATTTTAAGTGCTAACGAGGAAATCGGGTGCAGGTTTTTGAAAAATTCAAACATTTGTTTATGATAATTGATATCCAGAGTAGAACACCTTCTTAAGACGCCTTTCAGTTCTTAGAAATCGGGTGAGTAAAATGTTTGGACTATGAAAACAAACGATGATGAAACTTGAATGCATTTTAAAACACCACGAAGAGCACTCGGAACTTGCTTTTTTTTAATATTATGTTGGGGTTAATATAAATAACAGCATCTTTACTTGCCTATAAATAGTAAACCATAGTTGATTCAATGTTATCCCTTTATAAACATATTCATAGTGTATATTTAAAAAGATTTTTAGTGTGGTGCTATTCAAGAGGACGCATTTATGGAAGTAAGCTCTTATTTCATTATTATGTACTTGTACACATGTATGTGTTCATTCCTAACAACAACATGCAAACAGGAATGATTAAAGTTTCAAGTCACTAAGCACATGTATTTTATGTTTAATATACGATATACATATAACACAAACATAGACGAATTTAATTTATTTAACTACTATCCTTTTAAAAAAGACTGAAGCTAATAGTCCACCAGATTCAAAAGCCACAAATTTAAAGGCTACTGATAAATATGAATGACAAAAAAAGTATAGAAATTATTGTCGCTGACGAGGTTTGTTGTAATGTGAATTAGTTGGCATCAATATATTTGAGGTCAATGCATCATTCAGAATTTAAGTTCCGCACAAACGCCGTGGCCCGTAATAATAAGAAAAGAGTGTTCATCTGAAGTTGTAGTAAGTACTCAAAACCAACTTAAAATCATACACTTACTTACGAACATTAAGATTAAGTCGCTTTTTTATATTTATCGAAAGATAGTCGGCAAGTACCAGGGTAGATCAACCATAGACTAAATATTCACAATGAAGATAATCCTAGAAAAGTCCAAAGCGGTGGCTCGAAATCCCGGGAAAACTGAACCAACTGTGTCGCGTGACATTGGAAAATACGCGGTGCAATATGCAATAAGGGAGCAACTCTTCTGAACTGTTCCAGACATGCACAGGTTTTCGGCAAGGAGATGGAGATCTTGTGATTTTTTCATGTTGCCCAAGTTAGCAAAAATATCAGCAGAACAAAGTTTTTGTGATGCAATAATGAGGCGCTTAAGTACCCGAAAATAAAACTCAGTGCTTTAGTACTTTTGGTAAAAATTGATGTTCTGCTAACTTAATTTAAAGATGGAATTCTTCTTTAGCTCAAACAATTTAGGGATTTCATTAATTTCACGGTTATAAACACTTTTTTTTAGTTTATTAGTAAATTAATAATCAGAAATACCTTTTTGAGAGCAATTACACTTGACCAAGTGTTTTATGAATACCTACTTCCAATAAAATAATAATATTAAAATATTTTTAAATTATTTGTTATATTCTATTACGAGATTTTTAAGATAAATTATTTCTTAATAATCTCAAATCTTATCTTTTCTTATTGGAAAACTCGGAGACCTCTAAAATCTTAAAACAAACAAAAAAGAATTCAATTTTATTACTCTTACCATTCAAGTCTTAAATCTTCAAATTTTATTGACGTGGCTTGAATATTTAAGTTGCCAATAAAATACGAACATATTTTAAATAAAAAACCAGATTATTTCGCCAAAGGCTTGAAGTCTATTCGACTTAAATTTTATTCAGAAAAAGACTAAAAATAAAAATACAAATAAAGTATACTATATATATATTATATATGTATATATATATTTTATATTTTAAATATATATATATTTTATATTTTTAATTGAAGTGAAAAAAGACAATAATAATATATTTATAATGTTAATAATAATACAATTATAATACATATAAATACTTAATATTATACATGTAATATTAATCTAATGTTAATTGTAACTAAAAAAATTAATTTATAATAATAATAATAATATAAAAACTTCATCAGCATTTTTCTTCGACGGAAGTACTCCTAAATAAAAAATATATTTTAATTAAACTGTTTGTAAATATTTTAAACATTAAAGATTGTCATACCATTTCGGCTCATTATGTCATCTTTGGGATCCTTAAGGTGTACGCACTACAACCTAATCTACTGCTACTTTTATTTGCATTTTAACTTCTGCTCTTACTAACAATTCAATAACTTAATTTTATATGGCTACTAATACTACAATCTTCTACCCCCGAAACTATATCTTCAAATACTCAAAATAGAATTAATAGTAAATAAATTTCTAAAAATCAATTCTAGTAGAAGTAGTTTTTACGCCATTGCAAAAACTACTCCATTCACTACTATCACTAGTTTTTATTACTTTAATACTTTGATTTCTAGAAGAAGTAGTTCTTACTCCACAACAAAAATTCCTCCAACCACTACTATCACTTAAACTACTACTACTACAACTACTTCTAACACTTTGATTTCTAGTAGAAGTAGTTCTTACACCGTTGTAAAAACTATTCCATTCACTACTATCACTAGTTTTTATTACATAAATACTTTGATTTCTAGAAGAAGTAGTTCTTACCCCACTACAAAAATTCCTCCAACCACTACTATCACTTAAACTACTACTACGACTACTACTAGCAATACTCTTGCTATTAACACTAATTCTAGTAGATGTGTTACTCACACTACTACTATTTAGACTTTCAAAACGCATCCTGCTGTTTCTAGATCTGCATCTAGTTCTCCTACAACTACTTCTAATATCAATACTTTGATTTCTACTACTACTATCACTTAAACTACTGCTACGACTTCTACTATGAATGCTCTTGCTATTAACACTAATTCTAGTAGATGTGTTACTTACACTACTACTATTTAGACTTTCAAAACGCATCCTGCTGTTTCTAGATCTGCATCTAGTTCTCCTACAACTACAAACACTAATTCTAGTAGATGTGTTACTTACACTACTACTATTTAGACTTTCAAAAAACATCCTGCTGTTTCTAGATCTGCATCTAGTTCTCCTACAACTAATTCCATGGCTTCTCCAATTTCTCCTGCTGCTACAATTTATTGTTCCTGCACTACACCTTCTACTACTACTAGAACTACTTCTGGCTCTACTACTTTTAACCCTACATCTCATTTTAATTCTATTTCTATTAACTCTTTTTTTGCTGCTAACACTGCTGCTTCTACTGCTAACACAACTAATTTTCCTTATTCCATTACCATTACCTTTACAACTACTACCTATACAACCATAAAAACTTCTCTCTGGAAACTTACGACTGTAAGTATCCGTAGGTGCCCTAGAAATGAGATTCTAAACAGAAAAAAATCAAATAAATATTTTTTTTTGTTTATATAAAATTTCTACTCACAGTTTCTTCTAAAACTTCAGCCTCAGCAGGCTTCTTCCAAAATTTCAATTTTTCAATTTTCAATTTTTTAATAGAAAAGAAACCTTTATAAGATTTTCCTTGTAGAAATAATGCATTTAGCTATAAAAATAAAATAAAAAAAAAATATTCATAATATCCATTAACTTTTCAATTATAAAAATAAATTTTTTTTACCTTTTTTAAAAAAGACATTATATTTAAATTCAATTTTTTCTTGGGAGCTTCTTATTTCCTTGTTTTCTCCTCTAAATATTTTTTCGTAATGATTTTTTTTCGAATTCCCATCGACTTATATAGAAAATTTAGAATTTCAAAGCCTACTACCATCATATTAAAAACAACAAAAAGACAGTGAAATTTCAATTGATTTCGCAAGCAATATTTATGTCAGAAAACAATCCTAACCTGGTTTGAAATTCCTCACCATAACGATCCAGCGCCCTTTTTGATTTCTACGTTACCTGTGTGTACTAAACAATTCTTAGGCTACCGCATTTTCCACCTGTTTCTTATATTCACTCAAAAATTACTCACGGTATAGCTGAATAAGCTGAAACAGGTGACAAATTTAAAATGGTCAATCATGACGTAAATGATTGCCGTCAGTCCTAAAAGAAGGCCACTTGATGCACAAAGTAAAAAGTGCAATACCTCCAATTCAATGCACTTCAAGTCATATTTTACTTAAAAATGTGGTATACGCTATTGTGGAATATCCAGCGGCCCTAGGATACTAACATGCATACCAATTACCAACATGAAGGTCTCGACGATGGCCACCCGATGCACTAATAAAAAGTGCAATACCACCAATAAAATGCACTGCCCACCGATTTTAATGGGCAATGCAGGCAACATAAAATACTTTCATGCATACCAAAATGAAGGTCTCGAAGACGGCCACCCGATGCAGAGATAAAAAGTGCATTATCTCCAAGAATATGCACCTCAATTAGAATTTCAATTAAAAATGAGGTATTAATTGTTGTGGGAAATACAGGAAACTTTGAATAGAAATATGCATACCAACATGAAGGTCTCGAAGATGGCCACCCGATGCACTAATAAAAAGTGCAATACCACCAATAAAATGCACTGCCCACCGATTTTAATGGGCAATGCAGGCAACCTAAAATACTTTCATGCATACCAAAATGAAGGTCTCGAAGACGGCCACCCGATGCACAGATAAAAAGTGCATTATCTCCAAGAATATGCACCTCAATTAGAATTTCAGTTAAAAGCGAGGTATTAATTGTTGTGGGAAATACAGGAAACTTTGAATAGAAATATGCATACCAACATGAAGGTCTCGAAGATGGCCACCCGCTGCACTAATAAAAAGTGCAATACCACCAATAAAATGCACTGCCCACCGATTTTAATGGGCAATGCAGGCAACCTAAAGTACTTTCATGTATACCAAAATGAAGGTCTCGAAGACGGTCACCCAATGCATAGATAAAAAGTGCATTATCTCCAAGAATATGCACCTCAATTAGAATTTCAGTTAAAAACGAGGTATTAATTGTTGTGGGAAATACAGGAAAACTTGAATAGAAATATGCATACCAACATGAAGGTCTCGAAGATGGCCACCCGATGCACTAATAAAAAGTGCAATACCACCAATAAAATGCACTGCCCACCGATTTTAATGGGCAATGCAGGCAACATAAAATACTTTCATGCATACCAAAATGAAGGTCTCGAAGACGGCCACCCGATGCACAAATAAAAAGCGCATTATCTCCAAGAATATGCACCTCAATTAGAATTTTAGTTAAGAGCGAGGTATTAATTGTTGTGGGAAATACAGGAAACTTTGAATAGAAATATGCATACAAACATGAAGGTCTCGAAGATTGCCACCCGATGCACTAATAAAAAGTGCAATACCACCAATAAAATGCACTGCCCACCGATTTTAATGGCATATGCAGGCAACCTAAAGTACTTTCATGTATACCAAAATGAAGGTCTCGACGACGGCCACCCCATGCACTAATAAAAAGTGCATTATCTCCAAGAATATGCACCTCAATTAGAATTTCAGTTAAAAGCGAGGTATTAATTGTTGTGGGAAATACAGGAAACTTTGAATAGAAATATGCATACCAACATGAAGGTCTCGAAGATGGTCACCCGATGCACTAATAAAAAGTGCAATACCACCAATAAAATGCACTGCCCACCGATTTTAATGGCCAATGCAGGCAACCTAAAATACTTTCATGCATACCAAAATGAAGGTCTCGAAGACGGCCACCCGATGCACAGATAAAAAGTGCATTATCTCCAAGAATATGCACCTCAATTAGAATTTCAGTTAAAAACCAGGTATTAATTATTGTGGGAAATACAGGAAAACTTGAATAGAAATATGCATACAAACATGAAGGTCTCGAAGATTGCCACCCGATGCACTAATAAAAAGTGCAATACCACCAATAAAATGCACTGCCCACCGATTTTAATGGCATATGCAGGCAACCTAAAGTACTTTCATGTATACCAAAATGAAGGTCTCGAAGACGGCCACCCGATGCACTAATAAAAAGTGCATTATCTCCAAGAATATGCACCTCAATTAGAATTTCAGTTAAAAGCGAGGTATTAATTGTTGTGGGAAATAAAGGAAAACTTGAATAGAAATATGCATAGCAACATGAAGGTCATATTCTTAGAGATAATGCACTTTTTATTTGTGCATCGGGTGGCCGTCTTCGAGACCTTCATTTTGGTATGCATGAAAGTATTTTATGTTGCCTGCATTGCCCATTAAAATCGGTGGGCAGTGCATTTTATTGGTGGTATTGCACTTTTTATTAGTGCATCGGGTGGCAATCTTCGAGACCTTCATGTTTGTATGCATATTTCTATTCAAAGTTTCCTGTATTTCCCACAACAATTAATACCTCGCTTTTAACTAAAATTCTAATTGAGGTGCATATTCTTGGAGATAATGCACTTTTTATTTGTGCATCGGGTGGCCGTCTTCGAGACCTTTATTTTGGTATACATGTAAGTATTTTAGGTTGCCTGCATTGGCCATTAAAATCGGTGGGCAGTGCATTTTATTGGTGGTATTGCACTTTTTATTAGTGCATCGGGTGGCAATCTTCGAGACCTTCATGTTTGTATGCATATTTCTATTCAAGTTTTCCTGTATTTCCCACAACAATTAATACCTCGTTTTTAACTGAAATTCTAATTGAGGTGCATATTCTTGGAGATAATGCACTTTTTATCTGTGCATCGGGTGGCCGTCTTCGAGACCTTCATTTTGGTATACATGAAAGTATTTTAGGTTGCCTGCATTGCCCATTAAAATCGGTGGGCAGTGCATTTTATTGGTGGTATTGCACTTTTTATTAGTGCAGCGGGTGGCCATCTTCGAGACCTTCATGTTGGTATGCATATTTCTATTCAAAGTTTCCTGTATTTCCCACAACAATTAATACCTCGCTTTTAACTGAAATTCTAATTGAGGTGCATATTCTTGGAGATAATGCACTTTTTATTAGTGCATCGGGTGGCCGTCTTCGAGACCTTCATTTTGGTATGCATGAAAGTATTTTAGGTTGCCTGCATTGGCCATTAAAATCGGTGGGCAGTGCATTTTATTGGTGGTATTGCACTTTTTATTAGTGCATCGGGTGGCCATCTTCGAGACCTTCATGTTGGTATGCATATTTCTATTCAAAGTTTCCTGTATTGCCCACAACAATTAATACCTCGCTTTTAACTGAAATTCTAATTGAGGTGCATATTCTTGGAGATAATGCACTTTTTATTAGTGCATCGGGTGGCCGTCTTCGAGACCTTCATTTTGGTATACATGAAAGTACTTTAGGTTGCCTGCATATGCCATTAAAATCGGTGGGCAGTGCATTTTATTGGTGGTATTGCACTTTTTATTAGTGCATCGGGTGGCAATCTTCGAGACCTTCATGTTTATATGCATATTTATATTCAAAGTTTCCTGTATTTCCCACAACAATTAATACCTCATTTTAACTAAAATTCTAATTGAGGTGCATATTCTTGGAGATAATGCACTTTTTATTTGTGCATCGGGTGGCCGTCTTCGAGACCTTCATTTTGGTATGCATGAAAGTATTTTATGTTGCCTGCATTGCCCATTAAAATCGGTGGGCAGTGCATTTTATTGGTGGTATTGCACTTTTTATTAGTGCATCGGGTGGCCATCTTCGAGACCTTCATGTTGGTATGCATATTTCTATTCAAGTTTTCCTGTATTTCCCACAACAATTAATACCTCGCTTTTAACTAAAATTCTAATTGAGGTGCATATTCTTGGAGATAATGCACTTTTTATTTGTGCATCGGGTGGCCGTCTTCGAGACCTTCATTTTGGTATGCATGAAAGTATTTTATGTTGCCTGCATTGCCCATTAAAATCGGTGGGCAGTGCATTTTATTGTTGGTATTGCACTTTTTATTAGTGCATCGGGTGGCCATCTTCGAGACCTTCATGTTGGTATGCATATTTCTATTCAAGTTTTCCTGTATTTCCCACAACAATTAATACCTCGTTTTTAACTGAAATTCTAATTGAGGTGCATATTCTTGGAGATAATGCACTTTTTATCTATGCATTGGGTGACCGTCTTCGAGACCTTCATTTTGGTATACATGAAAGTACTTTAGGTTGCCTGCATTGCCCATTAAAATCGGTGGGCAGTGCATTTTATTGGTGGTATTGCACTTTTTATTAGTGCATCGGGTGGCCATCTTCGAGACCTTCATGTTGGTATGCATATTTCTATTCAAGTTTCCCTGTATTTCCCACAACAATTAATACCTCGCTTTTAACTAAAATTCTAATTGAGGTGCATATTCTTGGAGATAATGCACTTTTTATTTGTGCATCGGGTGGCCGTCTTCGAGACCTTCATTTTGGTATGCATGAAAGTATTTTATGTTGCCTGCATTGCCCATTAAAATCGGTGGGCAGTGCATTTTATTGGTGGTATTGCACTTTTTATTAGTGCATCGGGTGGCCATCTTCGAGACCTTCATGTTGGTATGCATATTTCTATTCAAGTTTTCCTGTATTTCCCACAACAATTAATACCTCGCTTTTAACTGAAATTCTAATTGAGGTGCATATTCTTGGAGATAATGCACTTTTTATCTATGCATTGGGTGACCGTCTTCGAGACCTTCATTTTGGTATACATGAAAGTACTTTAGGTTGCCTGCATTGCCCATTAAAATCGGTGGGCAGTGCATTTTATTGGTGGTATTGCACTTTTTATTAGTGCAGCGGGTGGCCATCTTCGAGACCTTCATGTTGGTATGCATATTTCTATTCAAAGTTTCCTGTATTTCCCACAACAATTAATACCTCGCTTTTAACTGAAATTCTAATTGAGGTGCATATTCTTGGAGATAATGCACTTTTTATCTGTGCATCGGGTGGCCGTCTTCGAGACCTTCATTTTGGTATGCATGAAAGTATTTTAGGTTGCCTGCATTGCCCATTAAAATCGGTGGGCAGTGCATTTTATTGGTGGTATTGCACTTTTTATTAGTGCATCGGGTGGCCATCGTCGAGACCTTCATGTTGGTAATTGGTATGCATGTTAGTATCCTAGGGCCGCTGGATATTCCACAATAGCGTATACCACATTTTTAAGTAAAATATGACTTGAAGTGCATTGAATTGGAGGTATTGCACTTTTTACTTTGTGCATCAAGTGGCCTTCTTTTAGGACTGACGGCAATCATTTACGTCATGATTGACCATTTTAAATTTGTCACCTGTTTCAGCTTATTCAGCTATACCGTGAGTAATTTTTGAGTGAATATAAGAAACAGGTGGAAAATGCGGTAGCCTAAGAATTGTTTAGTACACACAGGTAACGTAGAAATCAAAAAGGGCGCTGGATCGTTATGGTGAGGAATTTCAAACCAGGTTAGGATTGTTTTCTGACATAAATATTGCTTACGAAATCAATTGAAATTTCACTGTCTTTTTGTTGTTTTTAATATGATGGTAGTAGGCTTTGAAATTCTAAATTTTCTATATAAGTCGATGGGAATTCGAAAAAAAATCATTACGAAAAAATATTTAGAGGAGAAAACAAGGAAATAAGAAGCTCCCAAGAAAAAATTGAATTTAAATATAATGTCTTTTTTAAAAAAGGTAAAAAAAATTTATTTTTATAATTGAAAAGTTAATGGATATTATGAATATTTTTTTTTTATTTTATTTTTATAGCTAAATGCATTATTTCTACAAGGAAAATCTTATAAAGGTTTCTTTTCTATTAAAAAATTGAAAATTGAAAAATTGAAATTTTGGAAGAAGCCTGCTGAGGCTGAAGTTTTAGAAGAAACTGTGAGTAGAAATTTTATATAAACAAAAAAAAATATTTATTTGATTTTTTTCTGTTTAGAATCTCATTTCTAGGGCACCTACGGATACTTACAGTCGTAAGTTTCCAGAGAGAAGTTTTTATGGTTGTATAGGTAGTAGTTGTAAAGGTAATGGTAATGGAATAAGGAAAATTAGTTGTGTTAGCAGTAGAAGCAGCAGTGTTAGCAGCAAAAAAAGAGTTAATAGAAATAGAATTAAAATGAGATGTAGGGTTAAAAGTAGTAGAGCCAGAAGTAGTTCTAGTAGTAGTAGAAGGTGTAGTGCAGGAACAATAAATTGTAGCAGCAGGAGAAATTGGAGAAGCCATGGAATTAGTTGTAGGAGAACTAGATGCAGATCTAGAAACAGCAGGATGTTTTTTGAAAGTCTAAATAGTAGTAGTGTAAGTAACACATCTACTAGAATTAGTGTTTGTAGTTGTAGGAGAACTAGATGCAGATCTAGAAACAGCAGGATGCGTTTTGAAAGTCTAAATAGTAGTAGTGTAAGTAACACATCTACTAGAATTAGTGTTAATAGCAAGAGTATTGCTAGTAGTAGTCGTAGTAGTAGTTTAAGTGATAGTAGTGGTTGGAGGAATTTTTGTAGTGGGGTAAGAACTACTTCTTCTAGAAATCAAAGTATTTATGTAATAAAAACTAGTGATAGTAGTGAATGGAATAGTTTTTACAACGGTGTAAGAACTACTTCTACTAGAAATCAAAGTGTTAGAAGTAGTTGTAGTAGTAGTAGTTTAAGTGATAGTAGTGGTTGGAGGAATTTTTGTTGTGGAGTAAGAACTACTTCTTCTAGAAATCAAAGTATTAAAGTAATAAAAACTAGTGATAGTAGTGAATGGAGTAGTTTTTGCAATGGCGTAAAAACTACTTCTACTAGAATTCATTTTTAGAAATCCATTTACTATTAATTCTATTTTTAGTATTTGAAGATATAGTATCGGGGGTAGAAGATTGTAGTATTAGTAGCCATATAAAATTAAGTTATTGAATTGTTAGTAAGAGCAGAAGTTAAAATGCAAATAAAAGTAGCAGTAGATTAGGTTGTAGTGCGTACACCTTAAGGATCCCAAAGATGACATAATGAGCCGAAATGGTATGACAATCTTTAATGTTTAAAATATTTACAAACAGTTTAATTAAAATATATTTTTTATTTAGGAGTACTTCCGTCGAAGAAAAATGCTGATGAAGTTTTTATATTATTATTATTATTATAAATTAATTTTTTTAGTTACAATTAACATTAGATTAATATTACATGTATAATATTAAGTATTTATATGTATTATAATTGTATTATTATTAACATTATAAATATATTATTATTGTCTTTTTTCACTTCAATTAAAAATATAAAATATATATATATTTAAAATATAAAATATATACATATATACATATATAATATATATATAGTATACTTTATTTGTATTTTTATTTTTAGTCTTTTTCTGAATAAAATTTAAGTCGAATAGACTTCAAGCCTATGGCGAAATAATCTGGTTTTTTATTTAAAATATGTTCGTATTTTATTGGCAACTTAAATATTCAAGCCACGTCAATAAAATTTGAAGATTTAAGACTTGAATGGTAAGAGTAATAAAATTGAAATCTTTTTTGTTTGTTTTAAGATTTTAGAGGTCTCCGAGTTTTCCAATAAGAAAAGATAAGATTTGAGATTATTAAGAAATAATTTATCTTAAAAATCTCGTATAATAGAATATAACAAATAATTTAAAAATATTTTAATATTATTATTTTATTGGAAGTAGGTATTCATAAAACACTTGGTCAAGTGTAATTGCTCTCAAAAAGGTATTTCTGATTATTAATTTACTAATAAACTAAAAAAAAGTGTTTATAACCGTGAAATTAATGAAATCCCTAAATTGTTTGAGCTAAAGAAGAATTCCATCTTTAAATTAAGTTAGCAGAACATCAATTTTTACCAAAAGTACTAAAGCACTGAGTTTTATTTTCGGGTACTTAAGCGCCTCATTATTGCATCACAAAAACTTTGTTCTGCTGATATTTTTGCTAACTTGGGCAACATGAAAAAATCACAAGATCTCCATCTCCTTGCCGAAAACCTGTGCATGTCTGGAACAGTTCAGAAGAGTTGCTCCCTTATTGCATATTGCACCGCGTATTTTCCAATGTCACGCGACACAGTTGGTTCAGTTTTCCCGGGATTTCGAGCCACCGCTTTGGACTTTTCTAGGATTATCTTCATTGTGAATATTTAGTCTATGGTTGATCTACCCTGGTACTTGCCGACTATCTTTCGATAAATATAAAAAAGCGACTTAATCTTAATGTTCGTAAGTAAGTGTATGATTTTAAGTTGGTTTTGAGTACTTACTACAACTTCAGATGAACACTCTTTTCTTATTATTACGGGCCACGGCGTTTGTGCGGAACTTAAATTCTGAATGATGCATTGACCTCAAATATATTGATGCCAACTAATTCACATTACAACAAACCTCGTCAGCGACAATAATTTCTATACTTTTTTTGTCATTCATATTTATCAGTAGCCTTTAAATTTGTGGCTTTTGAATCTGGTGGACTATTAGCTTCAGTCTTTTTTAAAAGGATAGTAGTTAAATAAATTAAATTCGTCTATGTTTGTGTTATATGTATATCGTATATTAAACATAAAATACATGTGCTTAGTGACTTGAAACTTTAATCATTCCTGTTTGCATGTTGTTGTTAGGAATGAACACATACATGTGTACAAGTACATAATAATGAAATAAGAGCTTACTTCCATAAATGCGTCCTCTTGAATAGCACCACACTAAAAATCTTTTTAAATATACACTATGAATATGTTTATAAAGGGATAACATTGAATCAACTATGGTTTACTATTTATAGGCAAGTAAAGATGCTGTTATTTATATTAACCCCAACATAATATTAAAAAAAAGCAAGTTCCGAGTGCTCTTCGTGGTGTTTTAAAATGCATTCAAGTTTCATCATCGTTTGTTTTCATAGTCCAAACATTTTACTCACCCGATTTCTAAGAACTGAAAGGCGTCTTAAGAAGGTGTTCTACTCTGGATATCAATTATCATAAACAAATGTTTGAATTTTTCAAAAACCTGCACCCGATTTCCTCGTTAGCACTTAAAATCAACCTTATTTCGTTAGCTTCCCGTTGTGAAAGTTGAAGAAGAAAAAAAACGACTGCAATGCAATTGCACACAATGTTATGATAAGTGTATGCTTTCTTACAAAAACAAAAACTCACAAACTCTCCCGAGCAAAGAAGCACTAATCGATACGTCGGCCATAGGTCAACAATGGAATTCCTCTTTTACTATTTTTTTAAAATTTTTTTCTCGTTTCATACAAACTATATGAATATTATTATTTTCTCCTTTTGTGGTTAATCCAATTAAAGGAGGCACTTGTTGTGGGGTTGCAATAAGGAAAACGAAATTAAAAAAAAACTGCCAATTTTTCTTCAAAGGAGAAAATTATTTATCTATTTGATTGACCGTCAACGGGGTTCGCGATTAAAATATTTTTGCACCAAAATCAAAATGTTACGTATACGCCACAGTGAGTTTTCGTAAAATTCAAATAAATTATTTTTATATCAACCGAACAGCGACGACGAGGACGATAATACGGTGTGGCGGACTCAGACTCACTTCACTTCGAAGTGTCTTCTTAATTAGATGTGATTTGTGCTGTGCACGTCTGCTTTTTGAACACAACAACGGTCCACTAAAATTGTTTTGGCCTATTGGGCTGTCGAGAGAAGAAAAACTATTTCCATGGTATTCTAGGGTACTAAAGTAAAGTGTAGTCAGCCACCGCCCCCGGTCATGGCGAGTGTTTTTATTTTGTTTTCTACGAAATAAGACCATTACGAGTACGAATATATATGTATAATTTTATATAAAACGGAGAACAAAATACAAAAACCCGCAAGAAAAATAGAAATAAAATAAAATACCCTCGTATCGATGTACGGGCATGGGAAGGGTACGGCACCAGACAGGAAAAGAATGACACCGAAAACTTCGTCGAAAGGATGGACAAAAATGAGAGGCAGAGTAAAATAACTCCCGTGAGGAACAGATGCCGAAAATTCGATGTTCTGGAGGAAAATGTTGTGATTTTTTTCATCTTTGTTTTTCTTTTATTAATTGAAAACATTAAAATAGCTTTAAAAGGTTTATTTTATGTTAAAGAAAAAAAGAAAAACTTAATGGATACACAAGTAATTTTGTAATGAGTCTTTATTTTAGCCCGAGTGATTTCTGGCGTAAATTTTGGATTAATTTTCATTATAAATATTAATTGTAAATGGTAATCATTTGTTTGATGGTTTTAAGTCGCACCGTATGTCATTTCTTTTCGTCTTGCTGCAATGAATACAAATAGTGATAATGACAACAATTTTTTTTGTATTATACGCGCACTTAAGGGGTTATGAATACCCTTATAATGTTAATACAGTGCGAGCAATTAGAAAAGGAGATACCCATGCACATATTATAATATTGAACCAGGTAAAGCATTCCACATTTGCGTAGTGCGGCTAAAAAAGAATTTTTGTACTTAACAGTACGTAAGAAATTGTGCTCAAGGGTAAACTGATTTTCCTTAAGAAGAAACGCAACAAACTTTCCACTGTCCAAAATTATTTAACTTCCCAGTTTTATGCTCCGTATAGAAGTATAGCTTTTGAAGTTGCATTAAAAACTTCACATTTAGCATTTGTTAAAATAAGCTTAGTGTTAAAAATCTGTTTCCAATTTGCAAAAATTGCTGCCCTGGATACGTTAGCCTTTGTTTCGAGATGGTTCTCCATATTCAAATTATGCGTTATCGTCATTCCCAAGTAAGCGTCTTGTTGTAAGTTGATACAATTTTTCCAACCGTCTCCCGATTTTAGTTAAAATACCAAGATTATAAAGTTCATATAATAAACCTCTTCTGTCCACTTTTCCAAAGGCAACTCCAAACCCATTCTTCCTTTTGCTGAGCCTTATATTGAAAGTGAAAATCTGATCGTTAAATTCGTTCGGACTTACATAGGTATATTTTCTTTATAATTTGTTCTTCATTAGTGTTTTGTATTATAACCTTTAAAATTGCTCCTCTTAGCAGACACCTAAGTTTACTTTATATGGAAAGCAGTGCTACATGTAGATTCTGCAACATGCATGAGGAAACACCGGAACATATACTAGGAAGATGTTGTCCACTCATGCAGCAAAGAAAAAACCATCTGGTACAATACCGGGTGGAAGAGAGTGACCTATTTTCTCTGAAAATACCCCAAATACCTACTAATATCCGAAAAGCAATAGATTTGGAAGAGCTCATTAATTTTTCAGTGGCGGCACAATAGGTCTCCAGGTCGCAGTATAATAACCACCTCTGAAGACCACTAAACTATTCCAAGGAAATTAATAAAAACAACATTTCAATAAAACCACTGGGTTTTGGCTTTTGGGTGATGCGCGGTGAGATTCCAATTTTTAAATAAATAACTTGCCATTTAAAGTATATTCATTTTGACCGAAGGACGTGTGCCAGGTTGCTGTTAAGTACTTTTACTAAATGTTTCTTGGTATTGTAGCAAAGATTCAGAAAGATGTTTTATTTTTTTATTTATTTGTCTTGTCATGAAGGAACAGACTATCTCTTCAAAAATATCTGTTTAAGTACTCGAAATGATATAATGTACTACATTTCATATGTAGGTCTTTAAATACAATATATATTGAAATAAGTTCAAAGGAAATCTAGAAAATAGGAAATATTCATAATTTTATAGATTTTATAACTTACCTTCGAGAAATCGCTTTAGTTCATCATTTGTGCTGGTTGCTGGAACCTTCAAGAAAATTATTTTCTGCTCAGCACCGCATGTCCTTTCTACCACAAGCGAAAAATACACAACAAAAAAAAAACACTTTGGAAGGCCAACTATGAAGGCCACCGCCACACTTCGGCAACCAAATACAAAATAGCAAACAAAACGAATGAACCATTTTGCCTGTAATTTATAAATATTAATTTGATTACATTACAAAGATTCATCAAAACAAAATAACCACAACTCACCTTTTGCATCTCACTACACACAAAAAAAAAACCTAATTAAATAAACAAATAAGAAGTAAAAGAAAACATCATTATCAATTTACTCAAGGAAACTTGCAGCGATTCTTATAAGATTGAAAATTTAAATGATTAAATTATAAAGGGAATTGCAAATTATCACTAATAATGCAAACACTTTTAATTGAAACGAAACTATTGCGGTTTTATTCATTAATTTGTTATTTTATTGAAAATAAATCGTTTTTTTTTGTATTTTTTAACAAAACTTTGTAGATGAAGTTGAAAAACGCGTCGCGATTGTCAACAAATCAAAATACACACAAATGCATTTGAGTTATATGACCGTTTTTTTTATTGCAAGCAATCACATGGGTGTGAAAGAGGAGGAAAGATTTTTTAAATTAAAAACAAAAAATTGACAGCGGCATACAAATCGATTAATTATTCTATTCGCTAGAAGATGGC
Source organism: Chrysotoxum bicinctum (assembly GCA_911387755.1). Taxonomy (NCBI): domain Eukaryota; kingdom Metazoa; phylum Arthropoda; class Insecta; order Diptera; family Syrphidae; genus Chrysotoxum; species Chrysotoxum bicinctum. The sequence continues at coordinate 222,236,066 of OU426989.1, read as the reverse complement.
ACTGCATGTGAGGTTTGTTTGCTTTGGAAATTAAAATAACCGCAACTTTTATAAGATACGTTAAAATATGTAAAATACAAATATTTATAAAGAATATTTAGGCCTATTCTGCCACATCTGTTATTCTGCTATAGATTTTCTGTTATGAATCATAAAAGATTTCCATCTTAAAAGATCTTTTATAATTGGTATTCAGGGGCTCGAACTTTTATAAAAGTCTGTTATGCAACTTCGAAAACGAAATCTGTTATGAAACTGAACTAAATCTGCTATCAAAATCAGCTGTGATTAAATAAAATAATTCATCTGACAAAATTAAAATGGATGACGAACAAAAAAGTAATCTCTTCTCTTACACATTATTGGTGTCCTCTACTCTACTTACATGTACATATGTTTATATAATACTCGTATGTGTGTAAATATATTTTCTTTCATTTGTCTCATTTTAAAAAGATTTCGTTGACGAAATATAAAATATATCGTCGTCGTTCTATGAAACGTCCATTCTTAACAAAAATGTAATTTAATTCTTATTTAATTCATTCCAGATCAGCCATATTTGCAAAATATTGTATTGCAGAATGGACGACGATGATATATCAATTTTTCATTGATATACTCGTATCTGTGTATGTATTGAAATCTTTTATGATAAAAGTCACAGAAGTTTGTCTTTTATTCTTTTATGATTTTTAACAGATTTCATAACAGATTTTGGCATGCTGAATACCAAAAATGCTATTCGTAAAAGATTTTTTCTATGTTCGAACGTTTGACAGTTCATAAAAGTTTTCTTAGCAGATTTTATAACAGATTTTAGCGTGCTGAATACCAAAATTGAAATTCATAAAAGATTTGTTGACAGCTCAAACATTTGTATGGAAATTCATAGCAGAATAACAGAATAAAAGAATAAAAGATCTCGCCGAATAGGCCTAATTAAATACACAAAATAAGAGGGTTCGGCCGCAAAAATTTGATATTTCAAATTGATGGAACAAGATTTTAAAGATATATCAATGAAAATTCTGAATTTCAACGACATCTCAATGAAATCTTGCTGCACTAATTGAATTCTCAACATTTTCCAGCTAAAATCTCAGATTTCGGTTTGGTAGGAATATAGAGGGTTTTTCAACTGGTGCGGGTAGATGTTGATGGCCATATTAGGTGCGTTTTATTATTCACAAATCTATCTGGATCCGGATCTGGATTAAGTTTTAACATGTATTACAAAAACAATTTGGGATCCTGTTTTCTATCGGGATCTATTTCAAAGATCCAAAAATTAGTTATTACACTGGCGAGTAGATGGCTTTTATGATAAGGTAGTGTAAACTACAGTGTAAAGAAAAAAGACAAGAAATAATTTAAAATTTACAAACCTAAGGATAGAAAGAGACGAGCTTATAACACTGCTGTCAGTAAGATCCGTATCGTTTTATTATCAAGTGATGATCCCGATCCGGATCCAGATAGATTTGTGGATAATAAAACGCACCTATTGTTTTTGTGATATCTTTCAAATCTGTTGGCTATTATTCAGTTACTCATGCTTAATCACCATACCCATTTAACGGTAAACGTTGTGGCCCTTCGTAGTTGACTCTTCAACGTTTGGTGACCAAATTTGAGACGACCGGTTCGGTAATCGATCGGCCAACATTCGTACGTCAAGGGGACGCAAAAGATCTGCCGGCAACATCGCTGCAGTCCGTAAGAGTGTACAGCAGATCGCGAAACAGTCGATTCCTCGCCGCGAACAAAAACTCGGCCTTTCGTAAATTTCAATTTTCACCAAGACAAAGTCGGATTCCACCAGGATCGATGCCTTTAAGTTGAAAATAACACAGGCCGTCACTCAAAATCCGGATGTATGCGGAAACATCATTGAAAATTAGAGCACTCGGATCATTTATCACCGCAAATAGCCGAGGCAAGCAATTGAAAAATGTCATACTCCATACATAATGACCTACATGGGCCTTTCAAATGAAAATTTTGTTAATATCTAAGACACGCCTTGTTTTATTCCATTTCAACATCTACACGTCCTTAATGAAAAATAAAACCTTTTCGAATATGACTACTTTTAAACGATTGAAAGACACTTTTGTAACTTTCAATCACGAGTTGGATTTGCAAAGGATTAATAATGATGTAAAGTTAAGGTTCTCAGAACTGAAGCGAAACATTTGGAACGATAACGAGAACATCTGCAAATATAAATGTAAATTCACCTACTGCTAGGCGCGCACATTCAGCATCACTGTTTGGTTGCTTATAGAAAACAGATGGGGTCTAAATAAATGCTTAATAAATTACAAATTTTACAAAATAAGGGAATGAGAGTAATCCTATGTTGTAATCGTTATATCGCCGCCTGAGTACTTAAATGCCCCACAGACCACTTTTTCGGGAAACTGAGTTAAAGATGCAGTTATACTAATTCGAATATTCTCTATCTATCTATCTATTGGCGCTATCCCCGTTGCTCTATGTTCATTATTAACGAAGTTACATAAAGCCAGTTTGCTCCATAGACCACTAATTTGTGGGTCCTTTTAGTGCTTATTTGCCGCATATTTAAAATTTGTACTAAGAGGGGCAATCTTTGTAGAAGAGTTCTTAAAACATTCATTTAATGCATAAGTGCCCCATATCCACAGAAAAGCTCTCATATTTATCGCAACTAAGTTACATTTTTAGTGCTTATGTGCTCTATATCCTCTATTTCTCTATATGCTCTATATCTTTCAACATGCAAAAACAACATGTGGTCCAGATTTCTATCGGAGGTTATTTCAATAACGCAAAAGTAAGTTTTCACTTTGAAGATGGTAAAGAAAAAAGACATCATTAAAGTTGAAAAACAATTAACCATGGGGTAAATAGAGATGGGTGCATTAAATGCAGTCTTGTAGATTTTTTTAACGATTTAATTAATTTTTTACTAAAGTGGATAAAATCAAAAAGCTAAAAAAAAAATTTTAATTTAAAAAAAACTCTTGAAAATAAATAATACTTAATACAATGAAATGTTGACGAATTTTCATAAACTATTCCGAATTAAAACAGACGTCTTTTTCTGGAAAATTTGCAATTTGGTTTTCATCGATTTCGCATTCGTATGGAAGAGGGTCCTATATCCATTTCTGACTTTTTTCATACTTTTATTTAAAAAAAAATAACCATTACAGTTTTTGTCTTCAAATTCCAACAAAGATATTTTCGAAAAATGTATATAAAATTCAAACATTATATTTTTCAAGAAGAAAGTAAAGAAATTATTTTTTAAACCTTAAAATTCGTTTTCTGAGGAACAATTTTTTTGAATATGGGGCATTTAAGTACTCAGGCGGCGATATGTCTATAAGTAAGATGTTAAATACCTTGAACTAGCTTTCTGTAAAGCAAAGAATTGCAATGAATACTTTTATATTTATTTTTAAAGTAAAAAATAATTGAATGCCTACTTATTTACAAAATAGACTGATAACAAGGAGTGCATTACGTTCATATAGTCTTAGAAATAATAATAACTTGCACTTACCGTTTTTTAGAAATAATAGAACAAAAAACATGGTATTTTATAAAGAAATTCAAATTTTTAACTGCCTTCCTAATAATAATAATTAATTAGAAACTAATTTAACTAGATCTAAGCACTCAATTATTTATTTTGTAAAAGGAAATTATTAATGAATACTGTAAAAGAGTTTACAAATAGCAAATTTAATGCTAAATAAATATATAATAAAGTCTTGTGAAATAGATTACAACGTGAACAAAATCAAAATAGTTTCAAATGCAAAATAAATTTGCCGTACATAATATGATAGAAATTAACGTGCGTCAATGTATACGACATGTGCAATTTTTCGTACTAAAATTTATTTATTTTTAGTAATTCTTCCATTGTCAAAACTAGAATAAATAGACGAAACAAAAAGATGGTTGTCACATTTTCATTTGAGTGTTGATAATATCGAGACAAGACAAATTTTATCTCTACAATTTTCATCTCTACAATACGTTTCCAAATTTCGCGCAAAAGTTTGAATTTGGAGAGATAAAATCTAATTTAATGTGCTTTGTATTTTATCTCTGGAACGGGTTGTCTTACAAGTCTTTCATACCTTTTTGGAATCTCCTCTTGATGCTTTCAAGAGAAGCATCAGCACCTTTTATATAAAACCAGTTTTGACAAAAATCACCTTCGGAAATACGGTGGCTGTCAAAATTTGTCCCGCAAAATAATGCTTGTATCATTCTTTTTCCTGGCAAAATTTAGCGGAGACATTTTGTAGAGCAATTCACAAAAGTATGAATTTTGCGCGCAAACTGTGTACTTCTCGGAAAAATATCCTTTGTCCCAGGAAAAAAATTTATGAGAGACAAAATTTTTCCCGATCTGCGTACTAGGCTTAAAAGTTGGTAGCATTTGCGCAGCGACATCGAATTTAGGGTTTAGGTCTAACTTTGATGTCGATGTCGAAGTTGCTGTGTTAGGCTAGCCGCGCACTAGCAACTTTTAGTTGCGAAACTGTTTGGTTACTTATAGAAAACAGATGAACTGTTTGGTTGAATGTCCGTGAATTTGCAGATAATTATATGTTCAATAAAATGGCGAACTTATTTTAGGCAATCGTTTAGTTTGTGTCCAAACACAAACTTTTTAGTTGCTCGAACCAAGCAGTTTCGCAACTAAAAATTGCTAGTGCGCGGCTAGCCTTAATGTTATCAAAGCCATTTAAAACCAGTGGCTTTAAAAAGAGTGACGTGGTTGTCGAAGTTGCTGTGCCAATCTGTTTCTCGCATTAAACAATCAAAATATCTAACAAATTATGTCGATTTCCTTTTACACTAGGGATTTTAGGGATTGCGATCCCTTGTCAAATTTTGTCTTTTTAGTGTGCGTATTTCGTATACATGTAAATCCCTCTCCAAATACGGATTCGAAAGATTTGATCTCTGTCAAAAAAAAATCGATTTTTTTGGTGTGGTAAAAGTCAAAATTTGACAAGGGATCGCAATCCCTAAAATCCCTAGTGTAAAAGGAAATCGACATTAGAAAACCACCCAGTATCGGAGACCTATGAGAACTTTATATTTTTATAACCTGAACAGTCCTATTTTAATGCAAAATTTGAATGAGTCGCTTTACATCTACCTGTCTCGCTTGAGTAAACTTCAAAGAAATAATAAGTGTAACTTTCTCTCTCCCCCACGATCATCTGTTATTTTGAACCTAGTCTGTTGTCCTTCTCATCTACCCGTAGTTTATGTTTTCCAAACAATCAAAAGAATTATACATTTGGTTTTCTTGTTCATTTTCGGTGCGCACGGTGCACTCTTCTTCTAAATGCACTTGCATCTATATAATAAAAATACAACGCATGCGTACAAGCTTTATCAAGTGTAGTGTAGATGTAGAGTAGATACATATACATTATAATCTATTGAAAAAGAGAAATATTAAAAAGATTATATAATACTACAAACTAACTAGTGCATTGAACAAAGCGAGATAAACACATTGGACCACAGCCCCATCACTTTTCTAAAGTGTGTGTGATTTGGAATCCAAATTCCACCTTTTTCTTTTACTTTTCTTTTACAAGTTCATTCTCAATTTAATCTTTGTTAACGTGAGACGTGCTTCGTTTTTCTCTCCGAATTGTGTTTGTGTGCAAAAGCAAACCAAGAAATAAATTCATTACAATTCATCATTTGGAAAATTTTTAATTTGTTGTGATATTACAATTTATTTTTGTAGGATATTTTTTGAAATAAACTTGCTATACATATACATAGTTGTTGACGGAAAAAGAACATTAATTTGCAGAGCTGAATTTTTTCATATTGCTGTGGGTTGTGGCCAATGGAAAAGAAAAATTAATTTTCTTTGCAAGTTGGGAGTTCCCAACTATTTTTTTGCAATCGCAAAATTAAACCAAGAAGAAATTGAACTTTGGAACAGAAATTAATCATTTTTTATTCTCGTGTCGAAATCAAGGTTTTTTTCTTGGGGAACCGAGACAAATTAAATTAAAAAAGACCAAGATTTTCTTCTGTGGTCTTCCTCTCTAAAATCAAACATGGCGGATGTTGAATCGTCTAGCTCGGCTGTACAACAGCCCCCAACTTCCACAAGTCACCTTAATTCGATTCCATTGATTGCTGCTGAACTCATGGTGGACAACAGCAATGCCCAAGTGAGCATTCAGCAGCAGCAATTGCAACCCCAACCTTCGTCGGGGGGTGGTGGTTCGTCGAGTGCTTCGTCGTCATCATCAGCAAACTCGTCATCAGCTACGAATGCTGGTCAGACTAGAACATCATCAGTTGTTGTTGGTGGAGACTCCAATGAGCCGGAAGCAAAGAAGCCCAAGCTGGACTTGGTAACAGCTGGTACATCAGCCACTACCACACAACACGAAAAGCTCGAATATCGTTTGGGTGGAATACTATGTTGTGCAGTTTGTTTGGATCTGCCCAAGACGGCTATGTACCAGGTGAGTAATTGTAAATATTTTGTTTGGAATGGGTCGGGTGGGATATCTAATAGGGGGTATGTAGAACAGAGTAGGTATATGTAGGTAACGATGTATACTTTTCCTATAGCATTCCATAAACAAGAACGGCCTTGGGCTGTTCGATTTTTGTTTTGATGGGAATTTGTGAACGAGTGATTAAGTTGCCAACAATAAGTGGCTACCTACGTAACGTATAAACTACTGATTCCAAATAAAAGATGGTTATTCCGTGATTCCCATTTGTTCACCATATGAAATGCAGGAGGAAATGTCTGCATTTTTTTTATTTGAGAAAGAGACAAATAGAAAAGTCGAGTAAATAATATAACAAAACAATTTTTTTTTCTACTGCGCTACTCCTAATTCTTGATTTTATTATTTTCTCCATCCCATTTGTGTTCTTAGTTCTTAAAATGTACGAGTGAGAAGAAAAAAGAAATAGTGCAACGACGCAACAGTAGTGTGGCGCAGTTAAAAAAAAAACTTCAAATGTAATCTGAAAATTAATACAGGGGTTGGGGAAGAGAAGAGGTTGTGAATTGCTAGGATTGGTAGATAGGCATAGTGGATATGTAAAAATTTATTTTACGGCGTAGAAAATGAACAAGAACTTTAGTTGATAATTTTTTTAATATTTTTTTTGCAGCTTTTATTACGACTAATTTATGACGAATTTTGTAGACAAGTTCGTAAAAGTCGGTAACCTACTATGTAGGTAGTAGGTAGGTAGTATACAAAATATGTAGATGTTTATGTAAACTGGACTAAATACCAATTTGATTTGTAAATTTGCAGCCTATTATTGACACAGAGTTCTCAGTTCTGGGTAATCGCAGACTTTAGTTGAATCTCAGAACCAAATGTCGAAAAAGACTAATTATCATTGCCTTCTGCGTGAAGATCCAAATAATCAAATCATATAAATAGAATCGATCAATCGCGGTTAACTTGATTGCTAAGTTTTTGGTATCTATATTTGGAGATACATATATTCACTACCTTTTGGTTTTGTCCGTTAGAATTGCATTGTTGGTTAGAACTAATTGGTACAAACCATTATTATTCTCAACCTCTCATAATCTAGTTAAAGTTACATGTTTAAATCTAGCAGATGAGAAGTGGAACTTCTTTTTAAGTGTTCGATTTGAAGGATTAAGGTCATTGTTAGGATTTTAAAGAGTATCCACAAAATGTAGTTGCATAAACCTTCCTTTTGGAAAACAAAAAAAATTAAGTAAGAATTTATAAGAATGTAAACACCTGAAGGCAATATTTCTCGGAGCCTGCAAAAGGATTTTAATAATTACGGTTTATTAGAATTATTTAGAATCTATATATGTACCTAGGTACCTATGAATTGAGGCAACTCCGTCATACCAACTTGGACATATGTACATACCTATGTAGACATCTATTATTATTTTTTTGTAGATATATATATAAATACCTATGTAGGTATATCCCTTTAAAACGAAACGATTAAAAATATAAAAATATGTAATATAAAAAAACCGCGTACATTAGCTACTTGGCTATTTTTTGTTCCCCTAAACCCGTTTTATTTGTAGGTATATATGTATGTATGTACATCCATATATAACAACTCATAAATAAGTAGCTAAGATATAAAATACACCCCATGAGTGTTTATAACTCACACACTTTGGATGGAAAGGGTCAGCTGTTTTTGACAATCCATATAAATATGTATACAACGTATCAAAAAAAACAACAACAAAACTTTGCATGATTCGTTTGTTTTGTTATTTTCATCAGCTGAGTATGAGATGACGTATTTGTTATTTTTATTTCTTGAATCTTCATATCACTTGCTGGTTCTCTGTGCTTATAATCTACTTGCATAGAACTTGGATTTGTTGTTATTGCCTTCTCATTTTCTTTCCTTTGGCAATAGAAAAAGATAAACTAAAGCCCCTCCCCTCCATTTTAAATAATAAATTTCCTTATCTGAGATTGAAGATTTTTTTTTCAATTATTTGTTATGTGCATAGTGCATAGATATTACAGCTTGATAATTCTAAGATTGAATTGAATACAGATGAATAAAGAAAACAAAAAAAAGTAGATAGGTATTTCAGCAAATTCTCTATATTTCCACCACTGATTGGGTTTGACTATTTTAACAAAGAAATCGATGAAGGGGAAATATTGAATGATTTAACTTTCAATCAACATTTTGATACAACTATACCTACCCATTGTAGAATTATCTAACAAATGAGAAGCCAAAACAAAAACGGTGGGCAAACTCATAGATTATAGAAATTATTCATAAATCAGGTTGATGGTTATAGATTTTTAGTTTTTTCTTTTTGATCAATATCATTAAATTTTTACTTGGTTTGTAAAAATCAACTCTAAAATTGGTATCTAAATTCAAAGTTTTCAGAAAACAGCTGTTATATAAATCATCTATTTCTCTTACCTTTTTATCTGTTATTGTTATTTCTTGTCTAGGTTAACATCTTGGAACAGGTTATGCACCTTAGTATTATAATAATATACCTATGTATGTAGGTACGATGTGAACATACATAGGTAATGCGAATAGACAAACTGCCCTTGCAAAAACTATAGTTACCTATGGCATGTGCTCATGCACACTAGCAAATATGTTCTGTTCATAGGTATCTGTAGATTAATTTTTTTGTAAGATATTACATCTTTATAACATATTACTTTAATAAATTCATAATTTTGAAGATCATACAAAAATTTGGGTTAGCCTAGCAAACATCATATTTTAAAAGTAATTAATAGATTTTTTTTTTAATAAATAACGTGTTTTTATGTATATATGTATATACCCAGCACCTTTATCTTCGCAAAAAGGCAAGAGAAAGCCGTTTAAGAAAAAACGGAGATGTTATATAAAAAAAAAATCTCAGTAAACTTATTGCAAAAATGTGATTCTTAATTTCGATTAAGCCCTTTATCTTTTAGGCGTTTCAAATGTATTATGTACTATGTACACACACATGTATTGTTTGGACAAAGAACAATGCAGTTTATGGGTTTTCAAACTTATCATGCTAAAATAGTCTTTATAATAAGATCAAAACTGCAGAATCTAATTTTGAATTTATAACACAAATTCCTAATGGTATAAGACTTGTGTCAATCTATTTGTTGATTTAAATAAAACTCAGCGAAATTTAGAAAATAAAATAGGAAATACGTAAAGAGATATTTTTATTCATTTCATATAAATATACAACATACATAGTTGTTCTTATTACCTTTGTGGCCTCTTAAGTGAATAAAGTGGAGCATGTTATTTCTGCCGTCTGCAGAGATCCTTTCGTGGAAGCAAATTCAAAGCCCTGTTTAGGTTTTAATATGATCTTAATCGATTATTGTAAAATACATTTAATGTTAAAGAGATATTTAATGAACAAAAATGCATACCTATTCAAACAGATCTTCCTATATTTTTAACTAGTTTACTACAAACTTATTACTTTGGTCATTTTTCAATGATGGTTGCATTGACTAAAAGTATAAGTACTTATACTCAAATAATATTTTTTTAAGAATACAAAACTCGCAAACATAAAATGTGTTTTATTTTTTTACTTTATACAAAAATCAATAGAAATAGCTATACTATGTTCTAAGTAGGTAGAAGGTATACTTACATATTTATTTTTTTTGCTGCAAACAAACAGAATTAAATCTGAAACTTCTTGCTATAGATGACTTTCTATTTTGAGTATTCTAATTTTATCGCCCTCCACTTTGTTTACATGAAATGTGAACAGCAACATATACATACATATGTATGTATGTTTGTGAATTATATATGTACCTACCTACCTACCTACTTAAGAGCAAAACTAAATTATTTGTTTCTATTTAGAAAAAACTATCCCAGCCCCGGACAGCGCAGTGTGTAAACAGACATGAAGGCCACTGCGAGTATACATACATATGTATGCATATATACATAACGTATCACTGGTTTCTGCCTATGCTTTAAATAAATAAATATTGTGACGGATAACTAACTGTATATGCAACCATGCATTAATTAGTGGTGCCAATTTGTATACGATTTAACATGCTTTTTGGTCATAGATTTTGTATTGTCTAGGAAGTATGATTTCAGAGACAGCATTAGCATTGTTTTGTAAATGTTAATCTTTATAAAATGGACAATCTTTATAATGTCCACCTATTTATCAAGCAATCTAAGTGTCATTAACACGTAATTATATACAAATAATTAAAATACGATGTTTACATTTCTTAAACCACATTCCAGAAGCATGAATGTTCAAAAGAGAAAATTTTGCGATATCGTGTTTGAATGTTGTATTAGGTGAGACAGAAGTCTTCAATCACCACCTAATCGCCTGATTGATATTTTAAAGTATTATGTTTTCTTTGCTGTTCGCACAATAGGACTCAAATACTCACCTCAAAATAAAACAAATTTGCGTTTTCATTCTTCAGGGATAATAAGGACGAATGTATGTACATATGTATGCATATCTCAGAAAAAAGTTTAGCCAAACGATATTTCGGAGATACAAATGTTTCCTATTTTCGTGAGCTTTTTTTAATTAATTAATAATTTGAATTAATTAGCAACTAACTAAGTTTCGGTTACATGGTTACGTATGCTGATAGAATGTCTTTCTCGACAAAAAAGGGTCAATGACAAAGAATTTACTCAAAATGAAATTTAAAGATTTGTTTATGAATGGAACACATCAACTTTATTACGATTAACTTTTGACTTTAAGGGACAGTAAATCTCTAGATGCCATAAATGACGTTTTAGTAGAACGACTAATAATAAGGGCGAATCAACATTTTGGAATCAAGAAAAGTTGATCCGTTTAAATAGATGCAAGTAAGATTTTGCTTAGATTTCTGTATTGTTGTAACTTTAGTTATTTCGATCGAAATATCTGCAAAAGTATGTATGTACAAGTGTAGAAAATATTATATTATATATATATTCTGGGATTATTGATGAAAATTATCAAATAAAGAGTACATCATATTTAATGAAATTTAACTCTTGTTTTATTGGTACCTTACTGACAACTCAGACGATGCCTTTTATCCACATTATATTTTGTGTCTCTTGTCTTTCATTATATTAACGTTATTTTAATAAACAGTGTTCTAGAGATATAGCCATTTGAATTCCTTCCTTTAAACAACCTAACCACAATACTCGCGCTTCAGGGAATGCCTATCAATTTACTCTTGAGTCCTACTTCGGACGTATTATTAAATTCAGAGGTTCCTTCTTTAGCCTCAATACAGGAATGTGGAATGTTTTACCCGGCTCAATATTTCCCTCTTATTTCGATATCAGACATTTAAAGCCAATGTGCATCGGTATCTCCTTTTATATCGTCTCCAACTTTCCTAAAGGTTTGCACTGTGCTCAAACATTTTAAGGGCAATCACGATCCCTTTAAGGCTCCCAAAGTATATAAAAAAAAACAATTCGCGACCGTCACTGATATACCAGAACGCCTTCCTAAACATCATATGAATATTTAATGTTTCGTCGATGGATGAAACTTTTGAATACAGAACACAATCGCTTTTTAAGAAATATCTCAGATACTGAATGGAGCAAGAAAAATATAAATCGTTTTATAGATACTTTTGATGTTATGTGAAATTGGTAACTATTTCCGAAAGTATCAATAATCTACCGTCCTTCAAAATACATTTTAAACTTGTCTTTTCCAAAAATCCTCGGTTAGTTTTTGGCTTTTACTAACTTTAAGTAAAATTCAAGATAGCAATTTTTATTTTATTAATTTTATACTTTTCGTTGCCAAATGCCAGTCGCTAATTTGGTAGATTAACTGTAAAATATTATTCGGCACTTATTTAAATATATTCATAGGTACAACCCAAGCTCGTTTTCATTACCCTTTGTTTTTTTTTTAATGTTATTTAATCAGTGTTTGAAACTATAGAAATATTCATACTCAAAAAAATAATAAAATGAAATAATCACAAACTTTGTGCGTAATAATCTCACATATGTACCTAAATGACACGTTTTCTGCCTATTGATAAATAAAGGGGAGGTATTGATGTTAAAGCTAATCTTATAAAAAAAAGCTTTAAATGAAATTTAAAAACAGAAGAATGTTAAGTCTTGTGTTCCATTATGAAGCTAATCGACTCAGCATATTTTTGGCATTTTGCCATATAGCCAATAAAATCTTTTTGGTTAATTTGAAACTTTCTTTTTGCAAAAGAAAAAAACCCAAATTTGCACGACATAAGAACAAGAAACTTTATTGTTTTTTTTTTTTTTTTTTAAGTTTTCAAGTTTTCTAGATCGAGAAAAATAACTGCTAAAATAAACGAGTACATTTACATTCCATTAGTATTGTATTTAATTTCATGTAGATATGATTACAATGCACAGTACATTATAAAAGTTTATTTTTTAACTCATTATTATTTTAAAATTTAATATTTAATCGAATATTTTAAGTTAACTCGTTAAAATTTATTTCAAATAGAATAAAAACAAAAATAATAAACCGTCTGTGATAGATTTTATCAGTTTTTAATTAACTAACTTACTAATTTCTTAAACAAATTATGTATAAGTAATTATATGATTGATTTGTTACTTTGGAAGAAAAATTAATGAAATTAGATTGATAAGTTAAAGGCAAAACATTTATCTGAAAAACAAAAAAAAATAACTATAATACTTTTTTATTTTCACTGTGTGATTTAAGGTTCAATGTTCAAATACAAAAAAAATGTGAATATATTCATAACTAGAAAAACAAAAATAAAGTATTAAAAAAAATTTAAAAAAAACTCACGAAAGAAATGTTATTGCAAACATACATTTATATGTATATGTTTTATGTAAGCTGTTCTGTATATCAATTCATTGAAAAAAAAAAACTCAGAAATAAAAGAATAAAAAATATTAAAAGTGATTTATTCACAAAGAAAAATATTTTTGTTTTATTCAAATCTCTGCTCTCTCTCTTTCTCAATGTCGTCGTCGCTCAATCATTTTCAGATCAAAAAAAAATCGGGTGTTCATTTGCATATTCACATTTTATTTCATTTCTTTTTTTTCTAGGAAATGTATTTTTTTAAATTACATGATTGGTAAAAATAAAAAAAATATATTAAAAAATTACTTAAATATTATTAATCAACTTGCTCTTCTTTTTATATTTTTTTTATTTAACAGAGAATGTAGTGAGTTGGAAAACTTTATATAATGTTAAAATTTGTATTCTTTTATTTTGAAAAATCATCTCTTAAATGAAATAAATCTATTTTTCTATTTACAAAATTTCAGTGTCAAATGGGACATTTAATGTGCGCAGCTTGCTTTACCCATTTATTGGCCGATGGACGGTATGTTGGATTGGGTGGCTATTTATTCAAACAGTTTAAAATGATTAATTCAAATATGTAAAGTGTTTAAAATTATCAAGACGATTTGTTTTTCATCATAGATAATAATAATTAGTTTATAAATCTTCTTTCGTTCGTTGGCTTATATTTTGTTATTTTTTTTTAGCTTAAGAGATCAGATAGCTACGTGTCCTAACTGTCGTGTTGAAATTTCAAAAAGTACTGCATCTAGAAATTTGGCAGTAGAGAAAGCCGCTTCAGAGCTTCCAAGCGAATGCCAGGTATGTCCTAATAAATAAGAATTTATTTAGTCTTATATTTAATTTATTTAAATTTTAGTTCTGCAACAAAGAGTTTCCATATAAGTCTCTTGAACGTCACGAGCAACATGAATGCCAAGAACGTCCTACAAATTGCAAATATTCAAGAATTGGATGCCAATGGCGTGGACCCAATCATGAAAGTAAGTCGCAACTTGCAACAATTAAAAGAATATACTATTTAAAAGACAAAAATTTGTTTGTATATCCAGCTACACAACATGAACGTGTATGTTTGCATCCACATAAGTCTGGCTATGAAGTTATGTCTGCGTTGGAAGCATATGACGCTAAGATGAAAGACGAGAAGAAAATGTTTAGCACTCTTATTGATCTATTGAGCTATGAAAAAATCATTTTTAATGGCAAGAATTCTTTTATTTGTTTCTCACTTATCTGTTCTTAAAAATGTGATATATCTAGATCTACAAATGAAGCCATACAGAACAGATGAATATGTTCATAAGTTGTTCTATGAGACCGCCAGATTTTCTGCATTCAATCAACAATGGGTTGTTAAATCCAGAATAAACAACAGTCAGCGTGACCCACACCAATCAAATGATAGAACCATTACCTATCAAGTAAGTGATGGACTTGATTATTGTCTCTTTAACATTTTTATATCATTTATTTTTAATTTTTAAAAATTCATTTCAGCTTATTCTTAAAACTAAAACAAGCACGCCTTTGAGCATTCACTTTTTTGCTCTCAAAGGTCCTTTTTCTGATATGAAAGTTTCTACACAAATCTACAAACATGACTTTACTGACCAAGTGAGTAAATTTTGTTATTTAAGGTTTTAAATAAGGCGCATATACGGACCAGTCAGCATAGTCAAACAAGGCCCAAAAATCAAATGTTACTAATGTGAATTTTTTCATAAAGCAAAAACATGGGTTGAAATATTTTTTGATTGAAACTAGTAAGCAAGTCGTAGCTGAATATTAAAATAATGCACAACTGGGTAATAATAAGGAATTATGTATGTTACTTTCAATAATGGTTACATATTTTATTTATTTATTATTTATTTATTAAATTAAAAAGATTAACAATAGATACAAAAAGATAAAATCTTTGAGCAGTATCCTAGTTTGACTTAACACGTTTTGATATATAAAACAAAATAAAATAAAATATAAAAGATAAAGTTATTAAATGTACATTATTAAGAGAATCTTACAAGAATTACAAGAATTATTTAAATAATTATTTTTACTAATTGAGAAAAAAGGAGCAAAAGCTTTACAAACAAAATATTACAAATAATATTATAATACAAAAATAAATAATATAAGACATTTAATTCGCCAAGTGGGAGAGAAGCTTTGACCAAAAGTTTGATACATTGACAATATTTTGTAAATCAATTGGGAGAGTATTCCACTCTCTAACTGAAACATAGAAAGACCGCTCTGCAGTTGTGTATGAGAAACGCGGTACAATGAGCTTAATGCCTCTGCAAGACTGTGCAAATTGCAGTGTATCTTTAAGATATTCTGGGTATTTGCCATGGATAATATTATGTAGTCTTAAAATATTTCTAAATTTATAATATTCATCAAAAGTAATTCCCAAAATAGATCGATTAAGATGAGATACACTGACATACCTAGGTTTATTATAAATAAAACGCAAGCAATCATTGAATGCAACATTTAACTTACGCTTACATTCATAGTCCAAGCATGGGTAAACTGAACAGTTAAATTTAAAAATGACATTAAAAGTGCTTTGACTAAACGAAGCTTCATTAAAGGTGAAAGTAATTGAGCAGTATCTCAGTGCACGAAGACCTGCATATATTTTTCTAATAGTAACAGAGATTGCATCACAACAACTAAGTCGGCTATTTAACGTGAAGCCTAAATATGTAACCTTGTCTAAGTAAGGAATTATTTCTCCATTGAAAATAATTGGTGGGAAATCAACCGAATTAATTTCATTTCTGGAACAAATCATAGCAATCGTTTTGGAAGGGTTAAGTCTGAGTTTATTGTCACAAGCCAACAGTTGAATTCGTTTTAAATCTTCATTGGTTCGAACCACAGCGTCTTCCATCATAAATACATAAATACTAATAAAGAGAGAATTGTAAAAGAAAACCCCTTAAACAATTATGAATTTCTATAAGAAAATTTAATAAGTATTTTATATTATTACAGACTTCGCTATCGCCACGAATGTTTCGCACCGGGTTTGGTGGAGCCTTTTTACTTCGGAGTTAAAGTTCAGTCCTCATACTCTTAAAATATAAATTCAAAAAAAGAAACTAAAAAACATAAAATTCAAAAAAGAAATTCAATTATAAAAAAAATGTTTGAACGCAGAATTTTCGAGATATTGGTATAACGCGTTTTTGAAAAAAAAAGGCTAATGCTTTAACCGGAGCTCATTTTTTGTTTTTAAAACTGAAGAAAAGCCTATTTTAAAAATTCTATATACAATTTTATCGACAAAGTTATGGAGGTGTAGGGTCGCCAAAACTATTTTGCTTGTCATAATTTAAAAACACTTTGTTTCAGTTTTTTTTTAAAACAAACAAAAAAAAAATAATTATCAAGCAACCTATTGTTATTTGTTTTGTAGAAAAGAAAATTAAAAAAAAAATGATATAGAAATTGTTGTTGCTTTTTGCGATTGTTTGAGTTTTCAAAATGTAGAGAGTTTGTTTGGAATATTCAAGAAGTTTAGTTCATCATAGTTCCATCATTGAAATAGTTTTTGAAGAGCATTATATTAATGGTTTTATTTTAAGTACTAAAATCTGATAAATCTTAAATTAAAGAAATTAAAGAGATTTGCTTGTCTTACCCGATAAATATTTTTTTTTGTGATTTATGTGCATTTAACAGATAAGTCTATATGACTATACATATAGTTTCTATTTAAAAAAGTGAAATACATAATTTCCAATAAAGTTTGATAATTGCAAATACAAATAATATCTCAGTGCTCTAAAAGTGCGTGGTATAGAAATAAAGTACCTACGAATCATAAACCTATATATACCCAACAAAACTGAATAAATCTACGTAACCAAATACCTACCTACCGACTTAAAGGAAAATATTAAACATTAAAAGATCTCAAAACGTTGTTCCAAAACCTTAACTTCCTAATATAAAAATAAATGAAAATATCTACATTCGTACGTGCAAATGAATAATGAAGTGTTACTCCACATCGTAAAGCTATCTAAAGCCGAGAATCCCTGAAAGTTCCCTATTGAAAGAAAGAGATTTTAAGAATCCATAATTCCTGAGAACATCAATTTTACCGGCTTTTCATTTTTGTTATAATTAATTAATAAAAATTATATATGTGTAAATTTTACTTTTCATTTTAAAATAAGTGTTTCAAAAATATTTGTATCTTTATCATATTCCCTACCTTGTGTTTTTTTTTGTTTGTTTTAAATTTTCTTTCTCTTACTTTTATTTGCTTTACTTTCCTTTCTATCTATATCCGAATTTTTGTATCTGTGCGGAAATTTCACTCAAAATCGGTGTGTGTGTGTATATTTTTTTTTTCCTTTCCTTTATTTAAAAATTCATTCCCTACAGATAAACGACTGCTTATGCGCATATGTAGCCGGATATCTCAGGTATGTATGTATGTTTGACACTTGTTAATTTTTTTTTTAATTGTATATATATTCCATTTCCTGTTTGAGTGATTTTCCAGTTCTTTTCTTTTATTTTTCTCTTGTTTTGTTTCTGACATTAAAATTGAAAATTTCAAGGGAAATTTTTCAGTGTTTTTATATTAGCTTAATTAATTTTCAATACTAATTTAAATCATAATCTTAATATAATTCACTCAATTCTAATTTTCAATTGAACTAAAATTTTACTTAGTCTAATAATTTACCTAAATTTAGTATTAATTTTTACTCTTTAATTTTAAATAAAATAATTGTTTAAGAATGAAATGAACGGTTTCGGTATTTTTCATTTTGGATAAAACTTTTATTATGGAGTCTTAAATTCTGAACAGGAGTGACTGGTGGCAGGAAGGACATGAGAGTCCGAGGTTAATTTGAGTTTCTGCAGGTGAGGCTTAGGCTTATATTTAAGGGGCTGTCGCAAATAGTTGAGCGCGCGGCAGCCAAGGTGTCATCTCAGCAATGAGATAGACAGAGGGAGGGTAGCTCAAGGGTACCAATAACACCAATGGTACCCGTGCATTGGAAGAACAAGTAGGTGTATCAGCTAAGGAAAATTTTTTTGATAAATTTTTTTTTTAGATTATTTTCATTTGTCCATTTTGTTTGTCTGTTTGTTAAATTTTGATTGCTGTCCTAGTTTATTTTAATTTTGCTTTTTTTCTTTTTTTTGTTAATAACGTACATTTTTTTTTTTAAGTCAGGCATGAATATTAAGTACGGTGGTCCAGATAGGCAGGCCAAAGAACCCACCCCATATCCGACGAGCTAAGCTAATTTGCAAGCATGCCTGCCCGGTCCTCGCCT
Organism: Chrysotoxum bicinctum; assembly: GCA_911387755.1. Classification (NCBI taxonomy): domain Eukaryota; kingdom Metazoa; phylum Arthropoda; class Insecta; order Diptera; family Syrphidae; genus Chrysotoxum; species Chrysotoxum bicinctum. The sequence goes on along the minus strand of OU426989.1, from coordinate 222,217,328 downwards.
TCTGGACGCCCTTCCAACCAAGAAAAATTTACAGAACCTGTATCTGTAAGATGGAAGGGTTGACAACACTAATTGTTGTCTATACCGTTACAGGTGGCGCCCAAAACGTGGGGCAATTTTTGTTTAAGAGCTGAGCTCTGAAAAAAGCAAAGCTTTTAGAATAATTGTTCTGAAATTTTTTTCTTGTAGTTTGTTTTACTTCTTCCTTAAAATTTTTTTTTTTTCTGTGGGATTTCATTTCTTGGTATTTAATTTTTATCGCGATTAATTTTAACTTATGATTTTTATCAAATTATCAACTTTTTATTCTTTATGTATGGATGCGAACAAAAAAAAAAAAGAATTTTCTTAACTTCATGCAATCTTTCTTGTCTTGGATTTTCTGTCCGTCAATGAGTGTTATATCACACTGTTGGTTGTTGCTGAGGATCTGGGTCTCTGAAGATTGTTTGAAGAAAGAGAAAAATAAATAGTCTTTGATTGGAATCGCTTCTGATTAAATTGCTCTTTACTTTCTCGATTTCGGTTTAGTATTTTGCAAGCTCTTGTACCACTGTCCGGAAGAGAAGACTTTTGGTAACTCTTCGTCTGTTGCTGTTATACAACCTTGCAATTTTCTAAACAATTTCTGTTCATTGTTTGATATCCTTGTGATGGAAGCTTAGTATTTGCTGTCCGGGATAGGGAATTACAGTACCTGTTCGTCTGTTGCTGCATATCATTTTGCAAACACCATAAGATGTATCGGGTCATGAATTGAATATGCTGATGAGCTCAAACTTCTTCCACTGCACAAGCGGAACTCATATCACCGAAAGACCTCGTCTTACTTGTCATTAGTCACTCCCATAGTCAATCTAGTTAATTTTCTTGTCTCTGAAAATATTTTCAATAAAACTTAAAAAAAAAATTAAAAAAAAAAAAAAAATGTTGTTCACTACAGGTTATAATTTTTTTTTTATTGTGTTTAGTGGTCTTGATGCAAATCTTTTATATTTCTTCAGTGACATTTTTCAATAATGTGTAGTACTTAATTTTAATGGTTCAGATTGTCGTTTTATGTAAGTACTTAATACACTCAGTAGTTTTTTTTTTATATTACTTCTGATTCACTTAATTTTTTTTAGAAATCAATTGATTTCTTTCGGTTTACTTTTTATATTTTTAACATTAAAAAAAAATTAATATTAAAATGTTGAATAAACCTAGTGGGTCTAAGAAACGGTCTCAAGTTTTAGCAACTTCAGGTATGGAACAGCGTTTGAATTCAACGCCTGTACGGGATTCGTATTCCCAAGATCCTAGAAAAAAATTACCTAACTTTTCGCTTACCAATCCTTTTCTACCATCCCCTTTTCCCAATTTTAAAGTTAATACATTGTTAAGACCAAATGAGACATCTAACTTCTTCGAAAATGTTGATCAGGAAAACAATGACAGGTCTCAATCTCTCTGCAATTATGTCCGTAAAGTAGTTGCGTCTGAAAATGCTAACGTTATGCTGAGTTTGGATAAAATGTTAGAAGAAGAGAGGAAGAAACTTCGGAACGAACTTGCCGAAGTTGTTCAGGAAAGTTTAGTTAGTTTAACAATTCCTAAGGTTCCCGAAATTGTATCTAAAAACAGTCAAAGACAAGAGGGACACTTTTATCAAACAGACCAATTTCCGCAAGCTCGTGAATGTAGTTTAAATGATTTTCAAAACATGAATCTAAACGATGATAGTGGCAATTTTAGATTACGAGAACGGACCAGGGAGAATAACTTTCAAATGGTTAACCACCCGAATAGGATTACAAAACGTTGTGATTATCATAAGTGGGGTCTAAAATATGATAACCACAACATGACTGTGGACGACTTTCTTTTTCGTTTAGACCACATTCGTGAATCCTACGGTGTTGAGTGGGAAGATATTGTTGGAAACTTCCACCATTTTATCGCAGGTGAAGTTAGCACTTGGTTTTGGATACATGTCCAAACTGATCCAAAACAATGCTGGTGGGATCTGAAGATGGCTCTGGTTGAGCATTTCAGATCGTTAGAAACTGATGAAGAGCTTGAGAGAAAAATGGACGATCGTAAACAAGGTTCACGGGAATCTTTCGATAATTTCTATTCTGACATTTTGCAACTAAATTCCAGACTAAGAAATCCACGAGGACATAAAAGGATCATTTTCCTTATTGAAAAGAATGTGTGTTCGGAAATTGGTGGAAAGCTTTTGACATTTAAGACAGACAGTTTGCCTGAAATGGTCTATATGTGTAGAAAAATTGAAAAGTATATTTCCGAAAGGTCAGGTTTCAACCAACATCAGCGTCATAACCAAATTCATAGACGTGTAAATGAGTTAGATTTTGAAACTTGTGATGATACCTACGATCCTTCTATAGAAACCGTCGGAGTTTCAAAGTCTCTGGGTGAATCAAATAATTTGAAATGCTGGAATTGTAAAATTGAAGGACATTCCTTCCACCAGTGTCCTAGTAGTCAGCGATCGTTGTTTTGTTTCAAGTGTGGACTTTCAGACACAACAACACCTCGTTGTCCAAATTGTTCGGGAAACAGACTGAGGAGCAATTTGCAGTCCGGGGAAAGCTGCTCCCAAATAAAGAGACCGGACAATCCGTTCAGGAAGTATTAGACGAAAGTATACTGACAAAGTCATCAGATCCAACTCCGACAAAAATAATGAAAAGACCCATTCAGACACATTTTAAAACTGACATGGTAGGTCCAACTCACCAAAGTCCAAATCAATCACTTCATGAGCGCCTTGTTAATTATGAGCAGGTACGAGCTCGAATTTTCAATAATAATCCAGCCGAGACGCAAAATATCTCTAAAAAAATTTCAAAACTTCGACAAAGGTTTGTAAATAAAAAAGCTGTCTATAAAGCTATTGACTCTACTACTTTACTAGATACTGACGATCCCAGACCTTATACAAGCATTCAAATAGGGGATGTAACAATTTCTGGTCTTCTTGACTCTGGAGCATCAATAAGTTGTTTAGGTAGAAATGCTTTGGAATTTCTTTCGGAAAATAAAATTCCATTTAAAAGATTTTCGTCCAAAATCAATACTGCGAGTGGTCAGAGTCAGGATATCATTGGCATTGCAAATGTGAATGTTAAGTATAAGAGATTAGAAAAAGAAATGCGTTTGTTCATAGTTCCTACCCTTGCACAGAGACTCTATCTTGGTGTGGATTTTTGGAAATTGTTTAATCTCGCTCCACAGATCATTTCTGAGTTTGTTGAGACTTCTCAAACCCAACAATTAGACCAAAATGTTCATCAACTGACACCAGAACAATCAGTGGCATTAGATGGGGCAAAAGCATTATTCCCATCTTATGCGGTACTTGGCCTAGGACGAACAACGATTGAAGAACACCACATTGACACCGGTGATGCAATTCCTATTAAACAACGACACTATCCGGTTTCTCCGGCGGTTCAGAAGCTTCTCTATGAGGAGGTGGATCGCATGTTTCAGCTTGACGTAATTGAAGAAAGCAACAGTGCTTGGAGCTCTCCTGTTGTTCTAGTGAAGAAGTCAAACGGCAAACACAGACTCTGCCTAGACTTCAGGAAGGTCAATTCCGTCACGAAGAAGTATGCTGGTCCGGTTCCGAATATTGAAGGTTTGCTAAGTCGTTTGACAAATTCACATTTCTTTACTAGTGTAGATTTGAAAGACGCCTTCTGGCAGATACCGTTGGAGGAAAGTTCAAAGGAAAAGACGGCGTTTACCATTCCGGGATTGCCTCTACTTCAATTTAAAGTCATGCCGTTTGGGTTATGCAACGCTGCACAGCGTATGTGTAGGCTAATCGACAAGGTTGTACCGCATCAGTATAGAGAAAGTGTTTTTCCTTACATTGATGATCTGCTGATTGCGACAGTAACATTTGAAGAACATTTGGAGATGCTTAAAATAATTGCGAACCGATTAACAGAGGCTGGACTAACTATTAACGTACAGAAATCCAAATTCTGTTTTAAGGAACTCAATTATCTTGGCTATGTTGTGGGGGAGGGACATTTGAAGATAAATTCAGAAAGGGTTTCGTCAATCGTAGAGTTTCCAATTCCCAAGAATACACGTCAAGTCAGAAGGTTTCTCGGATTGTCAGGTTGGTATCGAAGATTTGTGAAGGACTATTCAGGAATCGCTGCACCTATCACCAACACTTTGAAAAAGGGTACAAAGTTCGAGTTTGGTCCTGAAGCACTCGTAGCTTTCAATAAACTCAAACAAGCACTCACTACCAGTCCAATTCTAGTCTATCCAAATTATGAAAAGCCATTCAAAATTCTTTGCGATGCGTCAAATACCGGTGTTGGCTGTGTACTGTGTCAGGAGGACGATGAGGGTGTGGAACGGCCTATTTACTATTACTCCCATAAGCTTAACAAATCCCAGCGTAATTATTCAGTGACGGAGCAAGAATGCTATGCGGCGGTGTTGGGTGTTAAGAAATTTCGGCCTTACGTGGAAGGGCATACTTTCAAAATTGTGACGGATCATGCGAGTTTGAAGTGGTTGATGAACCAAAAGGATTTAAGTGGTATGTTGGCACGATGGAGTTTAAAGCTTCAAGGGTTCAATTTTGATATTGAACACCGCAAGGGTTCTGAACACGTTGTCCCAGACGCGTTATCGCGAGTATATGCTGTTGATGCTCTTAGTGGCGTTCCTTTGTTAGAGAATCCCCATGATGTCCTTCACATTGACCTTAATGATTTGAGTTTCAAATCAGAGGAATATATGAAGTTGATCCAGACAATCAAAGATAATGAAGACCAGCTTCCTGATCTTCAAGTCTCTGATGGGTATGTGTACAAGAAAGTCAAACACTGTACAGGCAACCCAGTCGAAGATGACATGATATGGAAGCTATGGGTTCCATCGACGTTAACAGAATCCATAATTATTTTGGCACATCAACCTCCTAAAGCCTCGCATGGTGGTGTTACTAAGACCCTGTATCGTCTTCGTGATAGATTTTACTGGCCTAATATGGCGGCAGAGGTAAAATCATTCATTGCGAGTTGTGACATATGCAAAGTCTCAAAGGCCCCTAACATGATTTTAAGACCGAAAATGGGAAAGGCATTCGTAGTGGAAAGGCCATACCAACACATTTACATCGACTTCCTGGGACCGTATCCAAGGTCAATTAAAGGTAATACTTACATCATCGTCTGCTTAGACCAACTGACAAAGTTTGTTCATATTCATCCTTTGCCACAGGCTAACAGTGCAAATGCTATCAAATTTCTGGAGGAGCAAATATTCTCGGTGTTTGGAGTACCAGAATCCTTGTTCTCGGATAATGGGAAACAGTTTGTGAGCAAAGAGTTCTCCAATTTTTTGCGTTCGTATGGAGTCACACACGTTAGGACAGCAGTTTATTCACCACAGGCAAACGCGAGTGAAAGAGTGAATCGTTCGATTCTAAGTTCAATTCGGTCTTACCTAGAGAAAGATCAGAGGCACTGGGACAAGCATCTGGCATCAATAGCTTGTGCTCTTAGAACGACGATTCATTCTGCTATTGACATGTCTCCATACGAAGCACTATTTGGGCAATGCAAAATGGAACATGGCTCCGACTATAAAATCCTGAGATCGCTCAAAGCTGTCAACAACCCAGAATTTGAGGTATTGCCTAAGTCATCTAAGATGAATATGATCCATAGTTCCTTAAAAACTTCCCTTGAACGCGCACACCAAGTGTACGAAAACACTTATAATACACGGAGTAAGGATGTGCAATTTAAGGTAGGCGATGTTGTTTTTAGGCGAAATTTTATGCATAGTGATGCATTTAAGCAATTAAATGCAAAGCTTTGTCCGAAATTTGTAAAGGCGAAAGTTAAGTCGATTCGTGGTAATAGTCTTTACGAATTAGAAGACATGGATACAAATGTTTTAGGTATTTTTCATGCTAAAGATATACGGAGTTAGCTAGTTGTAGATAATATTGACAGTTTTTACTTTTAAAATTACAGCTCCTTTTCTATTTCATTTCTGGAATGCTGGCATTCTACGGATTGAAATATTTTGTAGGGTCGCCAAAACTATTTTGCTTGTCATAATTTAAAAACACTTTGTTTCAGTTTTTTTTTAAAACAAACAAAAAAAAAATAATTATCAAGCAACCTATTGTTATTTGTTTTGTAGAAAAGAAAATAAAAAAAAAAATGATATAGAAATTGTTGTTGCTTTTTGCGATTGTTTGAGTTTTCAAAATGTAGAGAGTTTGTTTGGAATATTCAAGAAGTTTAGTTCATCATAGTTCCATCATTGAAATAGTTTTTGAAGAGCATTATATTAATGGTTTTATTTTAAGTACTAAAATCTGATAAATCTTAAATTAAAGAAATTAAAGAGATTTGCTTGTCTTACCCGATAAATATTTTTTTTTGTGATTTATGTGCATTTAACAGATAAGTCTATATGACTATACATATAGTTTCTATTTAAAAAAGTGAAATACATAATTTCCAATAAAGTTTGATAATTGCAAATACAAATAATATCTCAGTGCTCTAAAAGTGCGTGGTATAGAAATAAAGTACCTACGAATCATAAACCTATATATACCCAACAAAACTGAATAAATCTACGTAACCAAATACCTACCTACCGACTTAAAGGAAAATATTAAACATTAAAAGATCTCAAAACGTTGTTCCAAAACCTTAACTTCCTAATATAAAAATAAATGAAAATATCTACATTCGTACGTGCAAATGAATAATGAAGTGTTACTCCACATCGTAAAGCTATCTAAAGCCGAGAATCCCTGAAAGTTCCCTATTGAAAGAAAGAGATTTTAAGAATCCATAATTCCTGAGAACATCAATTTTACCGGCTTTTCATTTTTGTTATAATTAATTAATAAAAATTATATATGTGTAAATTTTACTTTTCATTTTAAAATAAGTGTTTCAAAAATATTTGTATCTTTATCATATTCCCTACCTTGTGTTTTTTTTGTTTGTTTTAAATTTTCTTTCTCTTACTTTTATTTGCTTTACTTTCCTTTCTATCTATATCCGAATTTTTGTATCTGTGCGGAAATTTCACTCAAAATCGGTGTGTGTGTGTATATTTTTTTTTTCCTTTCCTTTATTTAAAAATTCATTCCCTACAGATAAACGACTGCTTATGCGCATATGTAGCCGGATATCTCAGGTATGTATGTATGTTTGACACTTGTTAATTTTTTTTTTAATTGTATATATATTCCATTTCCTGTTTGAGTGATTTTCCAGTTCTTTTCTTTTATTTTTCTCTTGTTTTGTTTCTGACATTAAAATTGAAAATTTCAAGGGAAATTTTTCAGTGTTTTTATATTAGCTTAATTAATTTTCAATACTAATTTAAATCATAATCTTAATATAATTCACTCAATTCTAATTTTCAATTGAACTAAAATTTTACTTAGTCTAATAATTTACCTAAATTTAGTATTAATTTTTACTCTTTAATTTTAAATAAAATAATTGTTTAAGAATGAAATGAACGGTTTCGGTATTTTTCATTTTGGATAAAACTTTTATTATGGAGTCTTAAATTCTGAACAGGAGTGACTGGTGGCAGGAAGGACATGAGAGTCCGAGGTTAATTTGAGTTTCTGCAGGTGAGGCTTAGGCTTATATTTAAGGGGCTGTCGCAAATAGTTGAGCGCGCGGCAGCCAAGGTGTCATCTCAGCAATGAGATAGACAGAGGGAGGGTAGCTCAAGGGTACCAATAACACCAATGGTACCCGTGCATTGGAAGAACAAGTAGGTGTATCAGCTAAGGAAAATTTTTTTGATAAATTTTTTTTTTAGATTATTTTCATTTGTCCATTTTGTTTGTCTGTTTGTTAAATTTTGATTGCTGTCCTAGTTTATTTTAATTTTGCTTTTTTTCTTTTTTTTGTTAATAACGTACATTTTTTTTTTTAAGTCAGGCATGAATATTAAGTACGGTGGTCCAGATAGGCAGGCCAAAGAACCCACCCCATATCCGACGAGCTAAGCTAATTTGCAAGCATGCCTGCCCGGTCCTCGCCTTCTGGACGCCCTTCCAACCAAGAAAAATTTACAGAACCTGTATCTGTAAGATGGAAGGGTTGACAACACTAATTGTTGTCTATACCGTTACAGAGGTTCCCACCAAAACGAAATCTTGAAATTGCAAATAAGTGTAGCCATATTTATTTGAAATTTCGTTGAAATCTTGTGCTTTCATTAATATTCTATCATACAATCTACATGAAATCTTGTTGCATCAACTAGAAAGATAAGGTTTCAGCCGAAATCTCGTACTTTGTTTGGTGGGAATATAATATTAGAGTGTGCCAGTCTTAGTTACAGGCATGTACTTTATATAGGCAGGAAAAACCCTCTGCTGACTAGCCTAAAAAGTAAAAAGCTTTGCCTGCCATTTTAAGCCTTTAATTTTTATTCAAGGTCAAGAAATTAATTTATTTTATTTTATTCCAGAACACAGAGAGTGATTACTACACTTTACCCCTTCCAGATAGTTCGGAATGTAATCGTTTGCTTTCAAACAAAGCAATCAACTTCAGGTTCGTATTGATTTGTGTTACATAAAAAAATAAAAAAAAAATATTAAATAATTTTATTCATTTTTGATCAGACTTTTGATGTTTTTACTAAATAAATAAGTTTAAAACTAAGGAATACCAACCAAACGTCATTAAAAGTCCAAACCCTTCTAAATTTTAAAAAGAAAAAATATAAACTGATAATATTTTTTTCAGAACGATCAAACTTTCTTGTCGAAAGAAGTGTTCGTTTCTTTTAATATTAAAAATATAATATAATACTTTTTTATATAAATTTAAAAATATATGTATTTAAATACATTTTATTTACTTTTCAAAAAAAAAAACAAAAAGACATTATATTTTCAAAAATTTAAAACTACTTTTTAAAGAGTTGCAATAAAAAATATTGAATTAAACCTTTATGTTTGCCATTGTTTTCTTATTTCTTTGAAAGAAAATCAAATCAATAAGGAAAGTAAATAAAAAATAAATATACAAGAAAACAAATAAATAATAAATAGTTAAATAACATGATTAAGAGCATATGCTGTAATAGAACAAAACAAAAAATCATAACGAACATGTGTACGTTGTAACAGATCAAAACAAAAATTAAGTTGGAATCTTTATAAAAATAAAATAAATAAACAATACAAAACAGATAAAACTTTTATTAGATTTAAATTGATCTCACTCATAATATTATTTAAAGTTAAATTAAATACTAAACAATTAGTGATCAGACCTGTTTTTCATTGGCAATAATTTCGAAGACTTCTTATGACTTTTGTGCATTATATAAAACAAACAACAAATACAAAAACACTCAAACACTGCTGCTACATAATATGTAATGACGATTGTTACCTTAACTTTGTTTTTTTTGTTTTCTTATTTAACAATAACACCTCCGTATTTTTGATTTAAAATAAACATTTAATTTTGTAATAAATTAAAACTAAGTTAAGGAGAATTTATATAGGAAAATTTATTATTATAAATTACAACCACTATAATATATACATACATATATGCGTATAAATATATATGTAGTTCTCTAATATTCACTGTGAAAATGAAAAATGAATAGTATAAAATGAAAATAATAAAATTAATTATTAAAAATTAAAATAAATGAAACCTGTTTTTTTTTTCTATATTTTTCAGTAAAGTTGCTATATGTTCGTTCGAAGATTTTATATAGTCATTGACCGAGTGAAGTTTAAATGAAACTTCATCAGTCAGATGCAATATACTAGTCGAACGCATTCACATTTTTGTCTGAAGAGCAAATTAACTACATATTGGCCCTTAATGCGAGTGTCGGTCAACGTTCGATTCTATAAAAGCAGATTGTATCAAAACGTTAGATACGATAAAATATGTGCTTTATGTTTTTGTAAAATTGCATCTGATACAAGAACCTAAGATAATTTCAACTTTCGATTTTTCAACAAAAGTCGTTATTCAGCCCTATCACAAATTCCATCGTAATCGGAACTTTTACGAATTCCGACAAAAAGCTATCATCAAATCCGTTCGCAACAGCAATTTGTATGAGATTTTCCACTACGATGGATTCTGTGATAGTTTTTTTCGGGATTCGTAACAAGTTTCCGATTACGATGGAATTCGTGATAGGGCTGATTGTCTTTTTCCAAAGAACTATGAATGTCACATTATATTAATTGATATGATACGTTTTATCATCTCGTTGGTTGCTTAAAATATGCAGCTGCTTCTAGATTTCCCTTTGAGTAAATACCTGTAGCAAAAATGCCGTTGACCTATGAAGATTAAATTTTTGAAATTTACCCAAAAAACCTTTTTAAAAAAAACAATCAAGTTGAAAGAAAACTGGCCCAGCCTTCTAAGCTCCAGTCGAACTGACAGACCATATTTTCTTCATCATCTTCATATAAGTATGAGTCCTTAAAAACTAACCTCTATGAGTATGAGTCCTTAATAATAAGAAGAAAGGTTTCTGTTACTTCTTTCTACTATACTACATTCGATTTATTCTTAAGGCCAGATTATAACAAATGCAAAAAACACTTTTGAAGTAACCGCTCAGAGGGTTATCCATAAATCTATATGAATTTTCGCCTTACGACAACAAACTAATGTCTGACCGGATCCAGAAGAAGGAACTATAAAATGAAGAGAAATTAAAATTTTCGAACAACAACAAACAGATCGGCACCAAATCAGCCAATATAAATTTGGGTATACATTATCATGAGCCCATTTTCAAAAACCTAGAGATCAAGATTAAGTCCGGAAGCAACTTGGCATAACCGGAATAGTAGAGATATTTTTTCTTGGGAATTTCACTTTTTTAATAAGTTTAGCTCGAATAAAGATTTCCCTGCATTTTTTATGAACGATCTTCGATCTTCACCATTCCTGAACATCCGGAGAAGAAGGGATGCCGAAGCCTTTATGGAGTTATGGAGCTCACTCCCATTCGGAAGAACCCTCTTTTAATCTTCCTTGTAGTAAGACTGACAACATTATTAGAAGCATAGAGTAAATATACTACTAGTAGTATATACATAATACTCAATCATTAGAAGACTGAACCTTAATCGAAGTTGTATTTTGTATTCTGGCTTTCAGCTTCAGATTTCTTAACTACTTTTTATCATTAAAGCCTTTATAATACCTAAGTAATATCTAATAGAGCTTAGAACGAAGTGAAACTCACTTTCGCTATATATGCACGACAGCTGAATCCGTGGTGCAAATGTAAATGGGAAATACATGTATTTCTCGTTTGTTTTGATAATTGGTGTTAATTATCTTTTTGTTTGTTAGAAACTGTTTCAACGGTAAAAATGTTTTCATCCGCAAACAGATTATTTCCATGTAGATATTCGTTGACAGTTGATAAGCATTCATGCGCAGATCTTCCCGAATCAACCTATAAATGGATATACCTATTCGATACGAGTATATCCAAATTTTTGGACTTTATATTTTCTGCTTCTTAAAGAAAAGAAAATTACATTTTCTACACTTGGTGGTTCATTCAAGTTGTTGTTGTAATATTCAAAACCATAATATATGAAGCTTTGTGGGCGTACTGCACGTATGTAATCATACAAAAAGCCCTTAAAAAATATTTAGCGTGTTAATGCTCGTGAAGAACTAGGGTCTAGTAAGTATTACAACTCTCAGATCTCAGAGAAGATTTTTTCATGATAAAAAATACACTATTGGATGATAATGTCGCTTCCTCGGAGAAGACAGTAGCTGTTTTAAATTGCTGCCAAATTTGTATACCAAACCAACAATTTCCTGATTTATTGGGTATGAAAATAATAATCTATAATAAATTTAAAAAAAAAAAACTAATTTACGAGAGGCGCCTGAAAAATTCACGGCCTAGGGTACTTAACGATGAGTAATTTGCTTGTTACTTATGTCACTAGTTGCGGCACTGTAGTATTATACAAGCAATCAGTAATTATTAAGTTTGCACTGATAGTTCAATTATTTATCGCACAATAATCATCATGTCAGCCGAATCTGGAAATTCTCTAAATTTTGAACACCGCGCCGTGATAAAAGTCCTCGTAAAGAAGAGAAATACACCGAAGAGATGTCATCGGTTCTTAAGGATTCTGCACCTTCATATACGATGGTGAAAAATGGGCCCGCCTGTTTCAACAAGGACGAGAGAGCTGTGAAGACGACCCACGCCCGGGCCGCCCACTGTCACGATAGTGACCGAAGAAAACGTCCGAAAAGTCGAAAAAATCGGAACTACGATGAATGGCCAATATTATGCCAATTTATTGACTCAGGGCCCGTATTACGAATTACGATTATCGTTTAAAATCCCTCGTTATCGTTAAGTTGCGATTACGTTTTACGATAATCGTTTTTTTAAAACGATAATCGTTTTCTCTTACGACTGCTTTTGGCACTCGTATTTCATTGTTTTGACACATGTACTATTTTTGACAGAAATATTGAAAGAATGAAGTTGGATGCGCTTAAAAAAATAGATTTTTTTATTTTATCAAGCAATATTTTTATGCATCCATTATCGTAAACCATAATCGGTCCATGTGTTGACTATCGTTTTCTAGGGTATCTTTTTTTTGCCTTTTGTTTCGTAATCCGTAATACGGGCCAGGTTCGTGAAGCTATTGTACAGAAACGACACACCGCACACGTTGCGAGGCCAGCTCTAAGAGACACGGGGTTCTCAGAGAATGCCACCCTCCATATAGCCCAGACCTAGCACCTAGTGATTTTTTCCCGTTTTCCAAACTGAAAAAGGACTTACGGGGCCGGAGATTTGCAGATGACAACGAAATGAAAGCTGCGGTTGATCGTCATTTGAAGAAAAAGACACAGAATATTTTGTGGGTGGGTTAAAGGCATTGTATGCGAGATGTGAGAAATGTATTTTACTTGAGAAAGATTATATTGAAAAATAAAAAATAGAAACCATATATTTTCTTTCATTAAGTACCTTAGGCCGCGGACTTATCAGCCGGCCCTCGTATAACAAATATATTTATGTAGACTCTCAGTAATTATCAGTTAAAAATGAAGGAACTATAAAACTGTATCTGTAACTTACTCCTTAAGTTAGAAGTAAAATTGTTCACCAATTGTTCCCACAAAATTTTAAACTGACCCATTTAAAAAATAAAATGCCATAAGAATAATTCAAGCTACCATATTCTATACGAGTCAGAAAGTCAGTATCATAACTCCGTGGAACGAAATTAGTCGCTTTACGCTTGAACAACCTTGAGGAAATGTATTAAATACTTATTTCCAAAGTGAGCGCAGTGTAAGTGTAACCCAAACAGTGGGTTTTTTTGAAAAGAAGTTTTGGCCAACGCGCGTGCTATACGCAAGCTTGTGCAAAAAGTTCGTGAGACTGGTATGCTAGTGGACAACACTCATAGTTCCCGTCGTCGCACGTTGTGTTCCATAATTAATGGGAATGTTTGCTTCAACTGATAAATTTATTTTGTTCATTTTATTGCATTTTTAAAGAGAAACTTGCATTTGGCCCATCCTTTATTTTAGGAACTTTGGTAAATAAAGTTGGTCGACACATGTGCAATTTTATGTAATGCTGGAAAACGTAAACGTTTTATTGCTAACGAAGCCAGGAACGACTGCGTGTTATTTAAATATAAAGCAAGGTTTTTTTTCAACGGCGTTTTTTATAAGAGTGATACTATATATCCGTAAAATACTGTACAAGTTCAATCTTAAAAACCTGTTGTTTTTTGTAATATCATTCTTTGTCGTGAATATAAGTGCAATAACAACAGTTCTAAATGTGATGCAGCGAACTACACAATTTTAAAAGTGTACATTCTCCCTTATCCCTGTTGTTATACTCTTTGCTCATCTTGTGTATATTTTACATTTTACTGCACAGTGCAAACTGAACACCTAGCTATATGGTTGACTTTTTCGAGAAGAAAAAGAAATATTCTAGTTCACAAGTTTTTATTTAAGTTCTAATTTAATTGTTTATTTATTTATTATACCAATGCAAAACACAGATGTCGAAAAATTAGTTGTCATCACAATTATCGATTTATTTCAAAAACACCCAAAAACAATAAAATATTTGTCCTACATCCCACAACTTTGGAGATATTGTGCGTTGCCTATAAAATTTCAATAATCATCCTCATTTCAAGATAATTAATTTTGTTTCTATTAAAGGTTACTTCATGGCAGAACCAGATGAGTTGCAAAAAAATACATTTGTATGTGAAGATCATGAAAAAAGAATCTGTGCAGAAATACACAGCTTCTACGAATCGGAAGAGTTCTGCGACATTGTCCTAATTGCTGGAAGAGATAATTTTAAACTGCGGGCACACCGTATGATTCTGTCGGCTTCGAGTGGTTATTTTCGAACGATGTTCCGTAGTAATTTGAGTGATGCAAATGTTGCTGAAGTAACACTTGAGCAGTGGGATGGTGTAACACTTAAAACTATCGTCGACTTTATGTACACACCAAAAATTGATATTACAAATGAAAATGCAGAGAATATTTTAAGGGCAGCTGATTTTTTTCAAGTAAACTCTCTGGTGACACTGTGTTGCGCCTTCATGATTGACCAGTTGGATACTTGCAATTGTTTGAGAGTGGTATTTTTCGCAGAGCAACACAACTATTGGGAATTGCTAGAGAAAGCTCTGGCATTCACGCATTTAAACTTCGAACAGGTAACCAAGGAACAAGAGTTTCTTGAAATGAATGATGAACAATTGGGGCGGTTCTTGGCGAGCGACAAAATTCGAGTTTCTTCGGAAAAGTCTCTTCTACTTAGTGTCGTTGAATGGATTAAACATGATCCTGAAAATCGACAGAAGTCGGTTCCCGTTTTGCTTTCGCTGATTCGTTTCCCTTTGTTGGAACCAAAGTATATTGTTGAAAATCGAGAATATCTATGCAGATCACCGGAATGCCAGAGCATTATTTTGGATTGGCTTCAGTATCTGTTATCGCCCCAAAGTCATAGTCAATTTCCACTGGCGCTAACTATGCCGAGGAAATCGTGCAAAAAACTCTATTTTATTAGCGGTTGGGACAATACATCCAATTTCAAAGTTCAGACATTCAATCATGAAAATAACGAATGGAGTTCAGTCGATTGGCCACATCCAATTAAGAGAAGAAAATTTTTCGCAGCTTGTGTAATGGATAATGTTTTGATTCTAGGCGGAGGTGATAGCGGTGGAAGGTCTACTGATGAAGTTGAATGCCTGGATATTCAGACTTTGAAATGGAGTCGTATGCCGCCGATGTCTATGCCACGCAGATGGTTTGCCATGGCCGAGTTGGACGGATATCTATACGCAATGGGTGGCATTGATTCGAATTGGACTAATTCTGTGGAGAAATACAATTTCAAGACAAAAACCTGGACTGATATGCCCCCAATGAATTCGCAACTTATGTACACACAATCGGCTGTTGTGAATGGAGTTTTATATGCAATTTGTGCTGAAAACCGTGGATTGGAATGCTACGATCCGCTCACCAACAATTGGTCGCGATTACCACCGAAAAACAAATTCTCCGCACAGTATGCATTGGGATCTGTTGGAGGATATTTGTATGCAATTGGTGGCCATTATGCTGAGGGAAGAAGCAAAGCAGTCGAACGTTTCGACCCAAAAACTCGGAAGTGGACGAAAATGTGCTCGTTAAAAGTAGGTCGTTCAAGAATCTCGGTAACAGCATTCAATAACAAATTGTTTGCTTGTGGTGGACATGATGGGCGCGAGTTCTTAAAAATAGTCGAAGAATATGATCCAGAAACTGATAAGTGGACACAATTATCGTCATTAGATGTTGAGGGTGATAGTTGTTCACATATTTTGGCGATTTAAGACATGTTTTTTTTATACAATTAAATAAATAATTATAATAAATTGAAACATTCATAGATACCTATAACATTAGTCAATATATTTTTGTATCCGAAACCAGATTATACTTTTCCGAAGGTACAATTTTTCGAGATTTCATAGGAAATTTCTTCACAATATTTGAGATAAATAATTTACCTCTATGTTTTCGTTTTTAATTTAAGGTTTGAATATATTGAAAACCTCTACTTATGGCGTTTTCCATTAGTCGTCACAAGATCTTGTTTTGATTCCGAAAACAAATTCCTTCTTTTCAAAAGATGATATATGTATAGTGCTTAGAAGAATAAAAAATATAATCCGAAAGCGGTTAGAGCAACAAAAATGAATAATTTATTTTTTCAAAAACTGGAAGTTATTTAGCTTTGAAGTACTCATTTTCGGTGTTAGGTGTATCAAAATATATAAAAAAAAATTACATTCAATAAAATTACGTCTCATATACTATTTCAAAAACAAAAGTTATAATTTATATATGTAGTAGTATTTTATGCTGTATTAATAACGAAGTTTAACCAGACTTAGGTCCATTTGCTGATACAGAACATAAATATGTACTTATGTTCCACATAAACTCTTATGTGACAGTTTACGTAGAGGAAAAAGAACATAGGCGCTTAGTAGATTTAAAACTATTTTTTATCGTGGTACTGAGACATTTTTAATGAAAGAATAGTTTACGGATTTACCGCGATTATTTATTATTTTAATCAAATTTATATTTCATATTGACCGACGTTTTGACAGGGTTTCACTTGTCGTGGTCACGGGTTTGACTGTTGCGCTTAGGTTGAACATAAATATTTAAGTTTCGTTTCAGCAAATGATCCTTAATAACAAAGAATTAAATCGAGTCGCCAACCTATAAAAGAGGCTTTATTGCATAATGTTCTTATTTCATATCACTTAAAATGCCCAAAAGCACTTACCTTTTCTATGTTATTGACGAAGAAAATAAAAAGAATTCAAGAAGAAAAAGGCATTTATTGACTCTCTATAGTACAGTAGTTTAGGAGGGTATCATGAATAGATTTTGGCTTTGGAACATAAGAGAAGACACCGTGTTAAGTTAGCCGTTGATGTAAAAAATCTCTTGATCCCATTCAATTTAAATAAAAATAAGAAAGATTTTGTAAGCATTATTGGCGGTATCATATGTATGTTTGTATGAATGGATGTCTATATGGACGCCATAGCCAAAATAATAGCAACACTCCAGTCATTGGAAGCAAGAATGGTGTTTAATGCGGTATGTCGTATCCTAAAGAATGATGATCTTCACGCTAGATCTCCAAGGAAGGTGCCATTGCTAAAAAAAAATCATAACCTCTGCAATGACCTTAAGCTTGATATTAGTAAAAAAAAAACCCTCCAACAGAGCGAAATTTTGTAGAATTATCCAAGAAGTTGGTTATTCGATTCCTCAAGAAAAGTGCCAAAACTTGTTAGACTATGTCGAATTGAATACATGCAGTTTAAAAAAATAAATCAAAAGGAAATTTTTCAAATCTCTTTAGGTTTTCAAAAATTATCAAGTATTTAATTACCACTAATATATAACATAAACATTTTTGAATATTTGCCCAATATAAGTACTACATAAAATTTTACCAGAAATAAGATAGCGTTATTATTTTGGATTTACCTACATATACTAAATCGGCGTCTATTTTTGAAATACTTTATAAATTTTGTGTAAAATTTTAATGACATCGGTTTATTTCGACTTTTTTTTTAAAAATTGATGGACTCTGTAACGGGGTAAAAGGATGAGGACCCGTGGATAGGATAGGGATAGTTGGAAGAAAAAAGAATCAGAACAGGAAACAGGAAATGGATAGGAACAGGAAGGGACGTTATTTTGGACTAGGAAAGGATAGGACGGGTTCGAATGTTTGACAAAAGGGGCGGTGGCATGCTGGCGACGCACGGCTTAGCTCGCCGGATGTAGGGGGGGATCTTGCCCCTCCGCCAAACCTCACCTCGCTACCAAACAAAACTTTCATGCCAAAATCTAAACTATCCCACTTATTGGACTGCTACTCTCAGAGGCGGTTGCCGATGTTGTTGCAACCTAAGGCCTTACCCTCTCCTCTCCTTCGGAATCTGTATGGCCAAGTTATTATAGCAGATTCCCCTTATGCGATGTCATTCGACTATGACATCACTCCACTTCGTTCATCATCCGCCGGCCCTCCACACCCCCTGAAAACTAAAAATCTATTCTATCATCCTACTAGAACTCATTTGTTCCACAAAAACACATTTATTTGGCATGGCTTACAAAACATTTTGGTTTTATTCAAATCAAAAAAAAAAGCTATTCAAATTCTTACAATTTTACTAACATCTCAATAATTTCTCAAGATTTGCCTCATATAAAAAGTCTGTATTAACTCTGAGTATAAAAAGAATTACACAAAGAAACTTGCTGAATTCGAAATTTAGGGTTTCAATTTACTAACGAAAGTATTATTTAAAATAATTGAATTATATGGGTAATTGATCAAATTATGAAAATCGAGTCTAAAGTGCTTATATAAGCAGCGAAATTCGCCGTTGGGCCTTTCTGCCTCACTGGGGTTGGCACGTCGCTGGTAGACCTTTTAAAGGTACCAGAGAGGTGTCCAACTTCACCACGCAAAAGCTGCAACTAAAATTTTCGGACCGAGCCCAGTCTCATCCGTCGCTACCCGCGAAGACAATTTCTTCTTATGCACCCGGACCTACCTAAGGAGCGCTCTATAGGGGGGTTTTGACACACAATACAGTGCCACCTTCGAATTTACTTTTTGTCAAGGCGAAACTAGCTCCGGTCTGTCGAGCTTTCGCGTCACCGATGAGCTGCCTATATAACCCTTTCAACCCTCTTTTCAACCAAAAACGATACACATATATTATATATAATTAAAAGTATTAAAAGTAAATTGAAAATTATTTTCAAAAAAATGAAATAAAAAGATGATGATTTATATGAAAAATAAAAATTTAATATTTGCAAAGAAAAAGGAAACCGAAGGAATATTTAATTATTTTAAATTGCCAATGCACAAAAATCTAAAATGCCGAAAAGTAGGCAATCTTCCTTCACTTTTGACTTCTGGTTCCTGAAGTCACTTTGTTTTCTTTTGGTTGTTGGATTTGGTTCGTATTACACTGGGTGTTTCGTATGTTTCCGGTATAACATTTAAGAGCACCGGTTGGTGAATTTGCTGTATTTTACTCTTCGAAGTTATATTTTCGCACTTCGACTACTAGGTTGTTGTCTTTGCTTGTTTCGCAATTATGTGTTTTTTTGTTGTAGGGTAGTCTTTTTATATTGACTTACCGATTATATCAGCTATCAAAAAAAAAGTACTTATCCAGGATTTTATAATTTGTATTGCTGTCGTCCTGGCTGTTCGAACGGCTTTTCCTTACAGGTGCGTTTATCGGTTCTTTTTTTTGTAACCGTTGGAAGATACAGCAAAAAGTATAGCGGCACCGACTCTGCTCTTGCCGATGACCGCTTTTAACACCAACCCTAAACCGTACAGGTTTTCATTAATTTGAAATAACTTACACTTAGTATCACACTCACCTCTTAATAATTTAACAATAAATATTTATTTCCCTCGGCGCCGTGTTCACGACAAAATATTGGAGTTTTAATACTAAAAATATAAATTAAACTGACACTATACGTTTCGGTTATATACGCACAAAAAAAAAAATCTTTACACTTTACCCAGGACTACACTATCTTTAGGTGACTACCCACTCTGTATAAATTTACTTTCATACTAAAGGTAAGTTTCTTCTTGGTGGGTTTGCCACCGACACTCATCGACACAGAAAACACTACTTCTTTGTTGGGTGAGGTAAATAAGCTCCGTTTTGATTAACACCATCAACTTGGAGGAGCCCTCTTCCCACGTTTCCTCCTCTTTATCCCTAGAAAAAAAAACACTCAAACCTACCATGGTGTGTTCACCACCCAACTAGTTAGTTTATATCCGAACCTTTCTGCCATTTTGTTCAACAGGTTCCTGAATGACTTCATCTGTTCGATTTCGTACATTCGAGTTTTCGCAGCTGTCATTTCTTCGGCAATTCGAAATTCAATTCAATGAAAACATTTAAGAATTTTGTTTTGCCGGGATATTTCCAATTGTTGTTTTGCAATTTCGCGTTAAAATTCGCGATAATTCTTAGAAGTTTAGTGAAACTTGTTTATTTAATCGTAGGAAATAAAAAAAAAACAACAACCAATTCATAAATAACATCGCCTAGGAATGCTTAAAGGCGAAATACCCAATGACAGGCAATTCAACCCTGACAGTAGAGTACCCGTATATGGTAACTACAAACCATGTTCGGCTAGGAAGTGCTCATCTGTACTGTAGGAGCCCTGGTAAGTTGATATCTGTAAAATACAATGAATATAGTCATCGCTGATAGTAAAGGTTCGATTTAGACCAAATTATACAGTCGCTGAACATTGTAGCGCAAGTTGTAACTATCGTTTCTTTGCCTTTGACGATACTACCAGCGATGACTACACCATTGTAGTTTTAGGTTGTCCTTTAAGGCTGCCATAACAAACCTCCGGATTTGGTCGTAACGTTTACGCCCCAAAGATGGTGACAGGCAGCACTAAAATTTATTGAACGTTGGGGGCGAACCCACTTTAACAACAAGCCGGGCAATTACTCATTTAACTCACTCTCAGTTCTTTTTTTGTCTGTTATGAAGCAAACTTTTGCTTTGGTACCCTTATCCCAATGGATTTTCTGCCATTAAGTGCATCTTCCAGTAAAAAATTTAAATCATTTTGAACTTCGCACATGTTCTATGTGGGCTCTTGTTTGCTACCCTTTCGCAAGGGATAATGCTAAAATTTTCACACGCATTGGACAGCAAAGAACAAAGATATCACAGGTTTATATTGCACATTATACATCGATTCTTGTTTTCTGTGTATGTTTCGAAGACTTTTAGGATAGGCTTGGGTAGGAATTCGATTTAAAAAACATCATAAAATACATTCTGTAAGAGGAAGAATCATAAAAGACCTAAAATCAATATTAAATAATACATAGGTAAAATATTAAAATCTCTACACTGAACAAAAAAAATGTTTAAATTATATAAATGAAACATAAAAATAAAAAAAATAATAACTTCAATTACATAACTAGATACATTTAATAAGATAAATCAAATCAAACATGTAAAATAACCTCAATATACTGAATAGAATAAAAACTATAACGATGTGAAAACAACATGTGTAAATACACTGAATAAAATAATCTATAAATAAATAAATAAATAAGCTCTAATAAATGTATCTCTGAAAATAAATAAATAAACTCTGATATATAAATAAATAAACTCTATAAAACAAATAAATAAACTCTTATATAAACTCTGAAAATAAATAAATAAATAAACTCTATAATAAATAAATAAATAAACTCTATAAATAAATAAACTCTGAAAATAAATAAACTATAGTATAAATAAATAAATAAACTCTGAAAATAAATAAACTATAGTATAAATAAATAAATAAACTCTAACCTGTATCAAGGGAACGGAAGAAAATCTTTATGAGGAAGTAGAAGGACTGTAGGATAGGAATGTTTTTACATATATATCACAGATTTGTTTGACTTATGTCAATCACAGATGTCAATCACAGATTTTAATCACAGATTTTGATGTTGTCATGGTGTTATTGCTTGATGTCTTTGGCATGGAAAATCCCAATTTTCTTGCCAGCCAGATTTTCGAGTTCATAATTATTCTTTCCTACTGCTTTAACTATTCGACATTTGACGAATTTAGGACATAATTTCGCAGATATATACTTTGAGGTGTCACTTAGTATGAAATTACGCTTATACACTTCTTGACCAGGAACGTATTTCACATTTCGAGAGCGCATGTTATAAACTCTATCGCTTTTCTCTTTTGCTCTTATGATGTCCTCATTGATTTTTTTGCGAATGCACTGCAATCGGTTTTGCCTAGGAAGAATCAACAGCTCACCATCGTCGACTACACTTAGTTTCTGAGTCAGTTCATACCCGCTACCATGAGTCATCATATTCATTCCAAATAGGGCAAAATACGGTGAAACACCAGTAGCAGAATGAACCGAACTCCTCAACGCACCTGCGATATCACTAAGGTGCATATCCCAGTCGCGTTGATCATCTTTGAGATACGAGCGTATAGCCGCTAATAGTGTTCTGTTGACCCTTTCTGAAGCGTTGGATTGCGGAGCATAATTTGCAGTTCGAAAATGTCGAATCCCATATTTTTGTAAAAATGTTTGAAAATCTTTGGCTACAAATTGTTTACCATTGTCAGAATGTATTATTTGTGGAACTCCAAAAGCATTAAAAATGTCATTTCTGAGAAACTTTATTATACTATTGGTATTTGCTGACCGTAAAGGTTCCAGAAAAACATACTTCGTAAGATGTTCTAACACCACAAAAACATAAACATTACCGGACTTTGATCTTGGGTAAGGCCCCAAAAAATCTACATATAGTTTTTGAAAAGGACGATTTACATTGAAGGTACTAGTGATAGGAGGACGCAAAATTTGGTTCGTAGACTTGCACTGTTTGCATATTGCACATTTTGAAACGAATTCTCTAATTTGTATAGTCATATTTGGCCAGTAAAAGTATTGTCGAATACGATGAAGTGTTTTTCCCACTCCTCCATGGGCTGACTGAGGTGGATCATGGGCTCGAACAATTACGCCTTCGGTCAAACCAGAGGGTACCCACAAACGCCAATTATGTTCGTAGTTTGGCTCCTCGTTCTCCACTGCGAATGACCGCTTGTACACAAAATTGTCTACTACCTTCAAGTCAGGCAATTGTTCTTGATTTGCCCGAATCGTATCGATCAAATCCTTATACTCGCTAGACTGAAACTCGTCAGAATGCAAATCTATTAAGGGAGCAATATCTCCGATCTCAATACTCTCTACGAATGCCCGAGAAAGAGTGTCTGGTACGACATTTTGCGTTCCTTTTCGATGCTCTATGTCGAAAGTATGGACTTGCAAGTCTAAACTCCACCTAGCCAACCTCCCACTCAAGTCTTTCATTGTCATTAACCATTTGAGGCTAGAGTGGTCGGTGATGACTGTAAAATCCATACCCTCGACATAGGGCCTGAACTTTTTAACTGCCATGACAGCTGCCATGCACTCTCTCTCGGTCACACTATAATTTCTTTGACAAGAATTCAATTTTTGAGAGAAGTATGAGATCGGGACCTCGGCACCTTCATCATTCTTCTGAAACAGCACTGCTCCGATTCCAGAGTCAGAAGCATCACACTGAATATAAAATCTTTTTTTAAAGTCCGGATGAGTGAGAACAGGAGCTGTTGTCAGAACCCGTTTTAGTTCTTCAAACGCTAAAATCGCCTCATCCGTCATTTTAAACTTCGACTCTTTCTTCTTTAGCGTATCGGTTAGAGGAGCGGTCAGACTGGAAAAATCTTTGATGAACCGCCTATACCACCCCGCTAGGCCAAGCAACCGGCGGACTTGTCTGGCATTTTTCGGTGTCGGAAAGTTTACTACCGCTTCGACCTTTGCAGGATCGGTTTTCAATTTCCCACCACCAACGATAAAACCCAAATATTTTAACTCCTTAAAGCAAAATTTTGACTTTTTAAGGTTGATGGTGAGATTTGCCTTTCTCAAACACTCGGCTACTTCGCCCAGCAAGGTGATATGGGTCTCGAAATCCGGTGCGATGATCAACAAGTCGTCTAAATACACAAAAACGTTGTCCCTGAGTCGTGCAGGAATCACCTTATCCATTAAACGGCAAAGCCTTTGAGCTGCGTTACACAACCCAAAGGGCATTACCGTAAACTGGTATAAGGGTCTCCCCGGTACCGCAAACGCAGTTTTCTCCCTACTCTGTTTCTCAAGCGGTATTTGCCAGAATGCTTCCTTCAAATCTACGCTACTTATGAAGTAGGTATTTGGTAGCCGACTGATAAGCCCGTCGATATGAGGAAGAGGGTTAGCGTCCTTTTTGCTTAACGCGTTGACCTTACGAGAATCCAGACAGAACCGGTACTTTACAGTCCCGTCTACTGCTGGCTTCTTTATAAGGACCACAGGCGAGCACCAAGGGCTTTCACTCTCCTCTATAACGCCGAGCTTAAGCATTCGGTCTATTTCCTGGTACAATAAGGCTTGTACCGCTGGAGAAACAGGATAGTGACGCTGCTTAACAGGGTCAGCGTCTCCAGTATCGATGACATGCTCCATCAACGACGTTTTTCCGAGACCGTGGCGATCGTAATCAAGAAATTTCCGCCTGACCGTTTCCAACTCAGATCGCTGCTCTGGTGTTAGCTGGTGAGCGTCTAGTAGATCAGCTTCTTCCTCTAGAACCGAAACAGAACTAAGAATATTTGGAGCAATTTGGAACTTTTTCCAAAAATCAACCCCCAGGTATAACTCCTGTTCCAGACTAGGTACGAGGTAAAAAGTTATAGATTGCAAGGTATTTTTGTAGGTAACAGGTGTTTGGACTTTACCAATGATGGCTTGTGATTTTCCATCGGCGGTTTTAACACCAGCCTTATAAGGAAGAATAATCATATTGCTAGACTTAACAACATTCAAACACCCTTTTCCTAAAATGCTCACACTGGCTCCGCTGTCAAGCAACCCAAGAATTTCTTTACCACCAATACCAACTTTGGCATATGGCCTCGGGTCGGTATTGATGTCTAGCACCGTTGACGAAATTTTTTTCCTCGTCTCTGATCTAGTTTTAAACCTTTCTCTTGTTTTCTGTATCCTTTTTGTAATGCCCTTATAATTTCCGTTAAAAATCCTATCCCTAGCCAATTTGTATTCTTGAATTCGAATATGTAATGGTTTTAATACCGTCTGTTTATTATCTTTTTCCTCAGTTCCTTCTTCAAATCCTTTGCGTGCTAATATTTTGATTTTAGTGTTCATATAAGCAGGTTCTACTGTTCTTTTGACTGAGGGGTCTGTGTGGAACACGATTCCCCCATCGACTTCGTGTTCCTGAACGAGTTTTCCGGATTGCATTTGTGACATCGCGGAGTTATAACTCCTTCTAACCCGCAGCGATAACAAAAAAGATTCCTCGTGGTGGATGGGCAATCCATGAACGAGTGGCCTTGCAGCTTGCAGTTCCAACACGTCATGAACTTCGAATCGCTCCAACCACGAGACGCCTTAGGTCGAGACCCAGTCTGTTGGAAAGCCGCCACCTGTTCATCCATCGGACTTAACTCACCCTCAATATCAAGCTCGTTAGCCACATATCGATTGGGTGGCCTATGAGCTTTAAAAGCTTCTCTCTCTCTGTCCGGAAATGCTAATTCGGCGTCTTTACACGCTCTGCGCAACTGATCCAACGTGTAGATGGCCTGTGGATAAACCAGTTGACTCAACCTTCGGTTCAAGTTGCGTTTGAGAATCTGAACCAGCTCCATTTCTGGAATCTGCACCCTGAGTTGAGACCTAAGCCTGTTCACCGCGGCAAAATACTCATCACTGGTCTCTCCAGCGCCATGCTTACGATCCATCATGTCCCTCATGATTTCGTAGTCGGACTTCGAATTCCGAAATTGGCGCATTAATGCGTCGCGTAGCATTGGCCAGTCGGGACGATAATGAGATCGCTGGAACTGCCAGTACCATTCATGCGCAGCGCCAGAGAGCAAGAGATGGAAATCTCTCAAGATCTCAGCCCAGGGACAGACATACTGGCTCTGCAACATTTCTAACCTGAACACGAAATCCTCTACGGTGAGTACTTCCACATTTCCATCAAAACTTAATCCCCATTTATTTATTTTAATAGGTGTTTTGCTGTTTAAAAACGAACGAGAGTCGACGTGCTGTTGCGGAATGTACCCACCGCCAGAATTCCGTGCTCCGCCACTTGAATCCCGAAGATCAGCCAACTGGCATCCTCTACCCTCAGACCTTTGCTCCCAATAGGGAACCTGATTGGAATTTCCATTAGGATTCTCTATGGGAACAAACGGACGAGACGCTAGATCCAGTTGCGACTGACGCTGAGGCGCCGAAATAGGACGTCTGACAGGTATGTCCGCAGAAACTTCCAACACACTTGGGTTCCGACCTGTCGCTTGAGGAGGTACCGTTGGAGGTGCTACAGCACGAATTGTTTCCAATTCGGCGAAATTATTCCTTATCTCCAACTTCAGGGATTCAGACAACTCGGACTTAAGAGCGGTGGTATATCGTTCGCAAGCATTAGCTACTGCGAAATTTATAGCGGCAATAAGATCCGCCGAAACACTTGTGCCACTTCTGCCGTCTGCGAATTCTATTAGTGGTCTGCTCTTTGCCACTGTATCCCTGTTGTTGGAGACATCGGAGCTATTGTTCTCCTCAACACGACTAATGTTCTCTGTAGGACTGTGGTTCGTTCTCAGATCCCCAACAGCTATTGCTTCATTGTTAGTAAGAGCACTATAAGAAGGTGAAGCCAATGAGTCAGCTGAACTCCCAGCCCGACTTACTGACCTCTGAACTTCAGGTGGAGGAACTGAAAACATTGGACGAACTTGTTTGGAACTTGTTTGATGTTCATTCTGATTGGTTTTTACAGAAGAATGACTTAAAGGCATTTTTGGTAAATTTTTGGTAATGTTGTTGTACTGAGAGCGAGTGATTGCACGATCCTGTTTATATAATATGTTAATAATTTCTTTTTCTTTTTCAGTATTCATTCCCTAACAACTTTTTAGCCAATATCACCTTTTCTCGAGCCCGAAATGCAAAAACTACTTATTCTGGTAACAAAAAAAATCTATTTACAAGGAATTATAAAAAAAAACAATCTAATTTAATTCCTATATACCTAAGTAATCCTAATCTTATATACCTGAGTAATCCTAAACCTCATATACCTAAGTAATCCTAAACCAAATATCACACTTAATCTTAAAAACCTATCTAAACTATTCCTATAATAAATCTTATAAATATTCTCTTTTTTTTATATATTTTGTATTTTTTTTTCTATAAGCTAAACCTTAAACAAAAGACCTTATACCTAAATCTTTCTATATCTAAGCCTATACTAAAATTATCTCTAAGTTTCTTATACCTATTATATATTTTTTTTTCTTTTTATTAATATTTTTTCTAAAACTATTTTTATTTTAAATACTACGTATATCCTAAAAAAAATCTAATATCACAATGTAAAAAAAAACTAAAAACCTAACACCTAATACTTATCTAATTACTTTTATTTAAACTTACTATCTATACAAATCGTACCTATATAGTTCTATATCTATTATTTTTTTTTCTTTTTTTTTTTTTTGTAGTTTTTTTTTCTTTATTTTTCTACGACTATTTCTATCCTTAATACTACCTATATTCAAAAAAAAATATCCTAAAACAAAGTAAAAAAAACCAACACCTATTACAATAAAACTTATCTAATGAACTAATATATAAAAAAAACTTACTCTTTATACCAAATCGTGATTTTATTTATTTATTGAGATTATTCTCTATTAACTTAATTTTGCTAATCAACTCAGTTTACTAAACACTAAAATCTCCCTAAATCAAACAAAATTAAACTTAAACTTGAACTTATTAACAAAAAAAACAATATCTATTCGACAACAAAACTGACGAAAAAAAACTTGACTTTCAAAATAAAAAAAGTTGTTTTTCAAACTAACTTTCCAAAAAAACTCTACTAAAATGACTCAAAATTTTTCCTTTAACTAAAAACTGTTTTCAAAATACTATTTCATAAATTTGCGGGGGTGTTTTGGGCAGCAATGAACGGTGGTTATTTTTGTCGTTACTCCGGATATGACGTCATAGCCGAATTCATTCTTTAGTTTATCTCCTCTAAGTGCAGCAGTTTTATACATTAAACGAACAAAAACACAAACATATGTTACATTTGATGCTACCATCAGAACCAAAATTCTTCGTCGCGATTGATCGGGCTTTCTTATGAGCCATCCCGATCAAGACCTACGATTCCTTCCAACCCTGATTGCAGAATCAAACATAAACTAAACAGGACATTAATCAACCTTGTTTTCAGATCCACCTTCCTGTCGCAATTCGACTGGTACGTCTATGACCTTCCAGACGAAGTCATACAAGAAGCTGGATTCTGATCACAAGTTTAATTATACATAAATTAAACAAATTCGAGTTGCTTCTACTGTGATCTCAGAAACACCTTGTCGCATTTGATCTGGTATGCCCTTTGGCTTTCCAAATCAAGACATACAAGTTTTTTCCTTGATCTCAGCAAAAGCACTTCGAATTGTTTGGACAACACACAATTAACAAAGACAAACATTGGACTTTACGTATGGGCGCCATTTGTAACGGGGTAAAAGGATGAGGACCCGTGGATAGGATAGGGATAGTTGGAAGAAAAAAGAATCAGAACAGGAAACAGGAAATGGATAGGAACAGGAAGGGACGTTATTTTGGACTAGGAAAGGATAGGACGGGTTCGAATGTTTGACAAAAGGGGCGGTGGCATGCTGGCGACGCACGGCTTAGCTCGCCGGATGTAGGGGGGGATCTTGCCCCTCCGCCAAACCTCACCTCGCTACCAAACAAAACTTTCATGCCAAAATCTAAACTATCCCACTTATTGGACTGCTACTCTCAGAGGCGGTTGCCGATGTTGTTGCAACCTAAGGCCTTACCCTCTCCTCTCCTTCGGAATCTGTATGGCCAAGTTATTATAGCAGATTCCCCTTATGCGATGTCATTCGACTATGACATCACTCCACTTCGTTCATCATCCGCCGGCCCTCCACACCCCCTGAAAACTAAAAATCTATTCTATCATCCTACTAGAACTCATTTGTTCCACAAAAACACATTTATTTGGCATGGCTTACAAAACATTTTGGTTTTATTCAAATCAAAAAAAAAAGCTATTCAAATTCTTACAATTTTACTAACATCTCAATAATTTCTCAAGATTTGCCTCATATAAAAAGTCTGTATTAACTCTGAGTATAAAAAGAATTACACAAAGAAACTTGCTGAATTCGAAATTTAGGGTTTCAATTTACTAACGAAAGTATTATTTAAAATAATTGAATTATATGGGTAATTGATCAAATTATGAAAATCGAGTCTAAAGTGCTTATATAAGCAGCGAAATTCGCCGTTGGGCCTTTCTGCCTCACTGGGGTTGGCACGTCGCTGGTAGACCTTTTAAAGGTACCAGAGAGGTGTCCAACTTCACCACGCAAAAGCTGCAACTAAAATTTTCGGACCGAGCCCAGTCTCATCCGTCGCTACCCGCGAAGACAATTTCTTCTTATGCACCCGGACCTACCTAAGGAGCGCTCTATAGGGGGGTTTTGACACACAATACAGTGCCACCTTCGAATTTACTTTTTGTCAAGGCGAAACTAGCTCCGGTCTGTCGAGCTTTCGCGTCACCGATGAGCTGCCTATATAACCCTTTCAACCCTCTTTTCAACCAAAAACGATACACATATATTATATATAATTAAAAGTATTAAAAGTAAATTGAAAATTATTTTCAAAAAAATGAAATAAAAAGATGATGATTTATATGAAAAATAAAAATTTAATATTTGCAAAGAAAAAGGAAACCGAAGGAATATTTAATTATTTTAAATTGCCAATGCACAAAAATCTAAAATGCCGAAAAGTAGGCAATCTTCCTTCACTTTTGACTTCTGGTTCCTGAAGTCACTTTGTTTTCTTTTGGTTGTTGGATTTGGTTCGTATTACACTGGGTGTTTCGTATGTTTCCGGTATAACATTTAAGAGCACCGGTTGGTGAATTTGCTGTATTTTACTCTTCGAAGTTATATTTTCGCACTTCGACTACTAGGTTGTTGTCTTTGCTTGTTTCGCAATTATGTGTTTTTTTGTTGTAGGGTAGTCTTTTTATATTGACTTACCGATTATATCAGCTATCAAAAAAAAAGTACTTATCCAGGATTTTATAATTTGTATTGCTGTCGTCCTGGCTGTTCGAACGGCTTTTCCTTACAGGTGCGTTTATCGGTTCTTTTTTTTGTAACCGTTGGAAGATACAGCAAAAAGTATAGCGGCACCGACTCTGCTCTTGCCGATGACCGCTTTTAACACCAACCCTAAACCGTACAGGTTTTCATTAATTTGAAATAACTTACACTTAGTATCACACTCACCTCTTAATAATTTAACAATAAATATTTATTTCCCTCGGCGCCGTGTTCACGACAAAATATTGGAGTTTTAATACTAAAAATATAAATTAAACTGACACTATACGTTTCGGTTATATACGCACAAAAAAAAAAATCTTTACACTTTACCCAGGACTACACTATCTTTAGGTGACTACCCACTCTGTATAAATTTACTTTCATACTAAAGGTAAGTTTCTTCTTGGTGGGTTTGCCACCGACACTCATCGACACAGAAAACACTACTTCTTTGTTGGGTGAGGTAAATAAGCTCCGTTTTGATTAACACCATCAACTTGGAGGAGCCCTCTTCCCACGTTTCCTCCTCTTTATCCCTAGAAAAAAAAACACTCAAACCTACCATGGTGTGTTCACCACCCAACTAGTTAGTTTATATCCGAACCTTTCTGCCATTTTGTTCAACAGGTTCCTGAATGACTTCATCTGTTCGATTTCGTACATTCGAGTTTTCGCAGCTGTCATTTCTTCGGCAATTCGAAATTCAATTCAATGAAAACATTTAAGAATTTTGTTTTGCCGGGATATTTCCAATTGTTGTTTTGCAATTTCGCGTTAAAATTCGCGATAATTCTTAGAAGTTTAGTGAAACTTGTTTATTTAATCGTAGGAAGTAAAAAAAAAACAACAACCAATTCATAAATAACATCGCCTAGGAATGCTTAAAGGCGAAATACCCAATGACAGGCAATTCAACCCTGACAGTAGAGTACCCGTATATGGTAACTACAAACCATGTTCGGCTAGGAAGTGCTCATCTGTACTGTAGGAGCCCTGGTAAGTTGATATCTGTAAAATACAATGAATATAGTCATCGCTGATAGTAAAGGTTCGATTTAGACCAAATTATACAGTCGCTGAACATTGTAGCGCAAGTTGTAACTATCGTTTCTTTGCCTTTGACGATACTACCAGCGATGACTACACCATTGTAGTTTTAGGTTGTCCTTTAAGGCTGCCATAACAACTCTTTAGATTTTTCGAATATATTAAGTTCCATAAGCAGCAGGGACGAGTTAAACGGAGACAGACGAGGCAGTTGCTCATGGCCCGTGCTTTTATAAATGTTTCGCATGACGGTGCATTGGAAAAGGCTTTTCCACATTTTATTAACATTTTTCGTGGACATACCAACCAGATATCACTTCTGTTCATACCACTCGGATAGTGAAAAAGTGGACAGTCAAAAGATTTCACTGGATGACACACAAGATCTATAAGTTAGAAAAACAATATAATACTAAGGACGAGCTTATTGATGCCTTATTATTGACTTGTATTCCAATGCATTTATTTTATTTTATTTTCAAAGGATACAATATTAATAAATTTTCACCGTTTGGAATATTACACCGGGGTATACTCGTACTAATATATACCCATATGGCGATTACAAATATTATATTTTTTACAAGTTACATGCTTTAGATTGTTATCCTTTTTTAAATTCTAATAAATTTATTAACGTATTACATACATGATGTGTATATTATTAAGTGTCAAGGAAATAATAAAGTATTTGATTTTAACTTTATGCTTTGTTAATTTTGAATTACTGGGTTGAACTGAAGGATCGAATAATGCCTCCAAACTAGGTTATTTCCCCTGATGTGTTCCTTTGTTATTTTGCAGCATTCCCAAATATGTTTTACTGTTAGTAGTTTTCTGTAAAGGTTGCATGATGGTGGGTCTTCTTTGTTAAAAAGATGTGATTTGTTAAACATTGCATGTCCTAGTCTCATTCGTGAAATCTGTACTGCTTGGGATCCAACGATTTTCTAATTCATCTTATATAGCCCTCACAGATTGCATCCATATAGAGTTTGCAAATGGTGGTATTTTGTATTCTAAATTGGACTTGAACAATTAGAGCAGAAATAGGGTCTTAGAACTTGAATGATTTGTACATGGCTTTTGTTGTTTTTAATAGCAAGAATTGCGCTGACTGAGTCACTGCAGATGGCTGTTTTAGCAGTTGAATTTATTTCATATTTGAACGCTTCTACTAATGCCATCACTTCTCGTGTTTTAGTTAACACGTTTTCATAAAGAATGGTATTTACTAGAGGTCTGATTTTTCTGAAGAATAAAGGTAAATAATATGTCTTAAAAATTATATTGGTTTAAAGCAGGTGTTACCACTGCGTATGAAGAAAACACAAGCTAAACTTTTACAAAATATTGGAGATATTCAAGTGACTGGCAGTGTTACCCATATGAAATTTAGATTTAAATTAAAAAAAAACACTGAGATACTTGGAATTCCTTCTTCGCATTAAATAATTAATAACTTTGTACTCATAGGGCCTCACCAATAAAAAAAGTTTAAAGATAACTTTAATACTTGAGCGAAATGAACCATTATTCAATGGACTCCATATAAATGACCAAACATGCCACATTTTTTTATGTTCCGTACAATAAGTGGTTCATAATTTAGAGTCCTCTTTAAGTATTAAGTTCATTACATGTATGTCTAACTATATAGAGCTCACTACATAATGGTTCATTTCACTGAAATATTGAAGTCGTCTCGATTATTGGTAAGGTCCAGTCTTTTGCTTTACCATATACATATGTACATAATTGAAATTAATTTTTTGAATTGGAGCGAATCGACTGAACATCGGAGAACAGTCTAGAAGCATTTACATAAATGAAATAGTTTTTTCGGAGTACAAATCTTAAACTCTATTTAGTTCTTTCAGATGATACCTATTACGATTTTTTCTTTCCTGTTTCTGTGATCAAAATATTATTGTTCACAAATGTAATTAGTGTAAAACTAGTTTGAATCTGGAAAATCGCCTTCCCCTTAAAAATCTAAAATAAAAATCCAAGTTAAATTGATTTCAAACAATGCCATTTGAGACACCTTTTATTAATGAGAAGAAAAAAAAATTACTTATTCAATTTCATTTTGTATCTTACTCGTTTCTTACAGTAAACTATATCATAGTCCAGTCACCCACCGACTACTACATTTAGTTATTTTATGGTGAGTTGGAAATATCCATGTTGTCCGACTTCTCTACACTCACCGATTTTCTGGGTTTGTCGGTGCTGTGACGTAGTCCAATCTTCTCCTCAGCGTCGTAGTCTCTCTGCACTACGGTGTCTTCAACAATTTTTTCGAGTTTGCGCGAATCTGGTGAGCGGGAGCGCCTCTTTGTAATGGACTTGGCGACAGACACTTCCTTGGTGCGACTCGAGGTAGTGCGCGATGCCGAACGACGCTTACTGTGTGACCTAGAGGTTCTTCTTTTTTCGTCACGTGTACGATGCGAACGCTTACGATCGCGTGAACGAGATCTTTTAGCGTTTCGCGATCTGGATCTTCGTGATCGGGATATTCGTGAAGCGCTACGGCGACGGGATCGAGATCGCTTGCGACGATCACGCGATCTCGAGCGTTTGGAACGCGAGCGAGAACGGCTCTTACGACGAGAGCGTGATCGCTTGCGTGACCGTGAACGCTTACGAGAATGCGAACGTCTCGAGCGAGAGCGTGATCGTTTTGACTTGCTGCGCGATCGTTTCGATCTCGTTCTCGAGCGCGACCTACGCCTCGACCTAGATCGATGCGAGCGGGAGCGCGAAGCTCGTCGATCTCGTGAACGAGACCGCGATCTCGAACGCCGGCGCTTGTCCTTGGCCAACATCCCGATCACTGGATCGATTGCCGCCGAGATCATACTTTGCGCTTCCTTGACGATAGTCATGGCTTCTTCGATCTCGGCCTGGGCAGCTTCGTTGCTCTTTGCCTCTGGCTTCGAGATTGAGTCGGTTGCGTGGTATATACTCAAGTAGCCGCCTTTAAACTCCATTCCCTGCATACGCAAGGCGTGGATGATACTCTGCTGCTCGCAAAACTCCACCATGCAGTATGTCTTAGAGTCCTTCTCGGCCCAGCGAGCATATTTAACCTCTCCAGCTCGGGAAAAACATTCCATGAGGTCATCTAGTCGCCACTCGTTCTTAACGTCGCACACGATTATCGTTCGTCGGATCTCTTCAATCTTCCTCGAGTCGTAAAATGATGGCAGAGCCGGATATTCTGGAAGATTGTTTTCCGACAACTTGGGATCGTAAGTCCTAATCACCTGCAATGAAGTTCGAGTTATTTTTGTAACTTTTCGTCGGCGTCTTTTTAGACTTACCTGCTGCGGAGATTGCCCTTCGATTCGATTAACAACCTCGGGTGGTAATTTGGAATCGGGTTTCTGCAATCCTGGTACTATGGTGCCATTCTTCGACATTTCCAGAGCACGATACTCCTCGGGTATGGATAATACGGGGATAACAATCAAAGCTCGATCAATAAACACCGTGTTGGTTAGGTGTTGTGCCACAGGAACGCACGAGTTTTCTACGTACTTTACGTAGCAGATGCGAGACTGCACTGGACAAGAGACGTCACGGACCGTGGGATAGAGACGAATTTCTTCGATTTTCCCAATGTTTCCGAACAAAGTCTGCATCTGGTCCTTGGTGGCCTGCGGTGCAATATTGGTGACTTGAATCACTTTTGCTCCAGGTGCTGTTCCTCCTCCCGCCATTGTGGAGTAGGGGTTTTGTTAAATAAAATGTTCGTGGTCAATGTAAATTATTATTTTTATAGCGAAAAACTGCCTTAAAGACTCAGTTGCGGCAAGCGACAACCAAAAAGATTTTGTTGAAAAATTTAACTACAATGTCGCGAAAAACGCCATTGAAAATTTTATGTGTATTTGCCACTGAACTGAAATCTGAAATGTGTAATTACTTAACGAAAGTATTGAGAGTAGTGATGAGTGCTTATGGTACGTGCAGACTTAAATACCAAATTGTAAAATATTGTTGGTGACGTAATTAGACACTTAAGATAACTTTAAACGTTTAAAACGTTGTAAACGTTCATTTATAATTGTTTCAATGGAAATGATTCATTAAAAAATGATTATATAAATATATAAAATCTTATGCAATAAAAATAACTGACTATACATACTTCGTATTTAATTTTTACAAATGCGTCGCTCTAGTTTTCGACAATGCTGCTTGTTGTAAATTTTGATTTTTACATATTGATTTTTAAATATTAGGCTAGGCGCACATTCAATTTTTAGTTTCGCAACTGCTTGGTTCGAGCAACTAAAAAGTTTGGCGCAAAATTTGAATTGAATTAGTACGATGCTAAAGCTGTTTTAATATGATACTAGGTTAAAACAACGAATTCTCAAATTTTAATCGAATATAGCATAATACTTTCTCTACCTTTTTATTAAAGTTAAAATCATCGAATACCTACTTTATTTTTTAGAATCGTGCTAGCTTCATATATGACTCTTTGACATTTGCAAACATCAAAAAAGGTTCGTGTACTTACTTTTTAACACAAAATGTCACAGTTTTAGGTGTGTTCAGAAGCAATTTATTAAGAAAATTCTCTTAGTACGATACTAGTTAGAAAATTTTTAAAATTAAGAATGAGTTAGTAAACTACTATAAAGTTAGCAAATTGTTAAGTAGTATTAGGCGTGTTTTTTTTGCAAGTCCATATAGAATTATAGAAAAAAACGACATCGGGACTAAGCGCTTTACATGCGAATGCAACAACTATTTAAATCTATACAGAGTAGCTAAGACCAGATAATTTTCGAGAGTTATGCGCGAAACAGATTAAACCAGCAACATCACCAGCATCGTCAACAGCAAACAGCACGCTGACCAGCAAACATTTCTCAAACACATTGCCACCAGCAACGTCATTTCATCTGCTTGACATTTCATATGGAAAAAAAAAGCTTTTCATTGTGGTGCCACTGAATATTGCAGTGAGAAAGTTGACAACACCGCACCACCCAACTAACAATTTTACTTCTATATTCATCTAGAGAAGTTTCTTGTCACTTGCTATTGCACACATTTAAGGGTTATATAAAACTCCAAAGAGGTAAAAGGGCGACTTTTTTTAACTCCTATTCCACCTTTATGGAGTAAATTGTGTTACTCCGAAAAACATACTTATCGTTATGTTATAGAGATACTATATGATAATCTACGTCCATAAGCTGATCAGAGAATATTTAGTTCATCATTATAGGTGTATTAATTATCATATAATCTATTCAACTCCAATAACGTACTGCTATAAAGTTCATCAGATCATATTTGTGAACATAATATATGCCTTACTACAGAAATTGCATCGATAGTGGCGATGAAAAGAAGATTTACTGTCACAAGAATAAAATACTTATAGGAGTATGCGGAAAATAAAAAAAAAATATTTATTTTATGCCTATTTGATTTCATTTTTATTTTGATGCTTTTCTTGGATGTTTTTAGGCTTTTTCAGTATGATTTCTGTGCAGATCTTAGAAGTTGATTATTTTTTATGATTTTATTTGTACTTTTACTTTTAAAATTAATTTAAAAATTACTTACATGTGTAGTGCAGAATCTGGGACTTGAACTATCGAGTCCTCTCACACCAAATCTCTTGCTCGCTAACCGCTCGGCCAAACTAGAATATGTAAAACCTAGCGTGGAATTGGGATCACTTTTATCATGAATTATATCCTATAAAGCCACATGGGCTTTCTTTATAGGTTTTTTTTTTTTTTTTTTTTTTTTTATAATTAGCGCGCACACAAGGGGTTATTACTACCCTTAAAATGATTTACACAGTACGAGCATTAGGAAAATAAGGAGGGGTTTAAAAGGAGATACCGATGCACATTAGTTTTAAATTTTTGAACATTACAATTGGAAGGAAAAATAGAGCTGGGTAAAGCATTCCACATTCGTGTAGTCCTGCTAAAGAAAGAATCTCTTTATTTCACAGTACGTCCGAAGGTGGACTTAAGGGTAAACTGATGAGCATTCCTAAAAGCGCGAGTATTGCGGTTAAATTGTTTAAGGGGAGGAATGCAACTGGCTATTTCGCTAGAGCATTGTCTATAGAAGTAACGGTAAAATAATGAAAGACAAGAAACATTGCGACGGTGCTCGAGAGATTCAAATGTTTCTGTTATACTTCTATCACCTATCATTTTTAAAGCTCTTTTTTGGATTCTATCAGCAACAGCAAATTTAGGACTTTGGCCTAACGACGCTGTTGGCATTGCTGTTGCTGTTCTAATGTGTGTTGAACAATTGAAATACATTGGCTCTAAATTAATGGCGGCCGCAGTTGCTGTTGACGGTGCTGTTGCTGGTTCAATCTGTTCCGCGCTTTAATCTAAGACCCGATAAAAAAGGTGATGCCAAAACAGTATTATCTATATGTTATCGATAATTTGCTCAGAGACGTCAAAAGTGACGTCATACAATACAGCAAACAAATGTCATAGCGTACACAGTGCTTCCAGCTATTTAAAAAAAAAGCTCCTAAATCCCGATGTCGTTTTTTTTACAATTCTATATGGACTTGCAAAAAAACACACCTATTATACTTATACCTTAATAAAAGGCTGATGTTTAAAATTTTGCGCCTTTGTGTTTTGACACAAACTAAACGATTGCCTTAAATGAGTTCGCTATTTTGTGTAACATATAATTATATGCACCTGCGCGGACATTCAACCAATTAGTTCATCTGTTTTCTATAAGCGCGCCTAGCCTTATGGTGGATTTACATGTATCTGCATTTGATTTCTGCAAAAAAAAGGGATGCGAAATACAAAATTCATATTTGTTAGATAGAGAGAAAAAGTGCAAAATGCAGAAGGACTCCATTTCTGCTTTAAAGGAAATTCAAGAAATGCAGAAGTCAAGTATATAGTAAAGACGAACATGTTTATCTTTATTATAGCATCTTCGTCTGCATTTTGTATATTTGCGATATTTTCACATTTTTCTATAATTTTTGTTGATGGGCGCATGATATGAAAAAAAAAAACATTGAATCGAAATGAAAGAAAATGGAGGTAAGTTAAATTTTCATTGCATAGTTTCGTATTAACAGGCCAACAAGTTATAGCAGCTTGTAGGAAGTAAAAAAAGAGTTACTACCTGTGTATTCTCTCCCATTTTCAGGCCTCTCTCTACTTTTCTGCATTTTGCAGATGCAGAAAATGTAAATCCACTTGAAACATGTAAGTTTCCACTTTTAGAGTGGCAAGCTAATATTGCATCGTTTAAAAGCAATCTTCGTGAAAAAGTTTTAAGGCACTGCCAGTTCCAATAGAAAGAAATATTTCATCGAAAATGAACCGCCAACAAATCGTTGCGCTGTCATTTTAATGTCATTCGATATTTTATTGAATAATATCCCTTCATCTCTTTTTATCATATCGATATCAGTCTTCGTCTACAAACAACGCAAATTCTTTCTCTTTCTATGGAACTAAAATAATAAAAATAAAATAAAAATCATTCGGTCAACCTAGCGTCATTCTCAGAACTCAGCACCTAAATAAAAATTCACTTATCATTCGTTATTTTGCCTTCAACTTGTTCGGTTGTTCATCGTGAAAGTGCTCCATCGTCCAACTGGGCAAACCCGCTACGTCAAAAAAAAAAAAAAAAAAAAATAAAAAAAAAAGAAATACTTAACGCGAAATACCAATTTGTATATTTTTGTTTTATCGTTTTATTTTCTACAATCTATTTGGAAATTTAAATAACAAAACGAAATACTAGAAAAACAAGTTCGCGTTTTCACTTGCTATCAGAGAAAGGAACAAAAAAAAAATCAGGAAGCAAAAAAAATTAACACGTATGTTATTGATTTTGTGCAAAAATAGTGAATAAAATATCATAAAGGTTAAATGCACTTTATACCAAAAAATTAAGATTTTATTTGATTTTCCAGTCTGAATCATTCATACGTTAAGTTTAGACTTATTGAAGTGAAAAGTTTTTCTCCGCACCTTCTTGCATAATTATTGCATTTTTAACTTTACCACAATGCATTTTAATGTTGATTAAATCCAAGAATTTTAAACTTTTCAAATTATTAAAACTGATTTTATAAATCTAACCGGTATCGATTTTCGAAAAAAAAAAAACAAAAATGATCCGCTTCAAAAAAGAAAATCTTGTTAAGCTGTTTTCTTTCCACATTTCTTTTCTTTTTCTATAGGAACCCATTTTTGGAGCGAATGTCTGGTGTTTTTTTTTTTCATTTTACTAATTGAACCGCTTTCTCTATTAAAAATCTGTTGGAAAAGATTAAAAAAAAGTCCAAAATAAATAATATAATAACAAGTAACATTTCCGAGGGAAGTCAAGTGCCAGGCCTTCTGATCTCTGAAATTATAGTGTGGTGGTGGTGTGATTAATGGTACTGTTTACATAATAGCCCCCCCCGAAAAACCACGTAACTAGATATTGTCCATAATTTGGAATGAGCCTGCATTTTTGAAGGAACCTAAAGATAAATTTACCGAATTCTGCGAAAAAATCAAGAAGTGTATTTTGTTATCAAGAAACAGAATACCTATACCTATTTCTGGGATTCGTTTCTAGTTGATGTCATGTGCATGGGCGTAGACCGTGCATCTACATATTCCTACCTACAAATCTCTGTATTTGTTTTGGTTTCTTGTAAGTATTAAAGTGGTTGGTAGTGAATACCAGGCTCTATTTGAATAAACAAAGTACTGTCAAAATATCCACATGTTATTTTTTTAATCCAAACTTGCATTCATTTAAAATATAAGTTCAAATCGATTTACGGATTGGGTCGTCGTAGATTCAATATGGAATCATTGAAAAAAGCTAAACATTTCCGGAAATAGGTGAAATATAACTTAGTTTGAATACATAAAGGGTTGGCCAAATACAAGTTTCATTTTAAAATGCAATAAAATGAACAAAACTGAATGTTGTCCATGTATTATGGCTTTATTAGTAAGAGCAAACATTTCCATTAATTATGGAACACAATGTCGTTTAAGTAGATGGTCTTGCGGCTTTAATTGCTGAGTCAATTGGACCTTGTAAGCGAATAATCCGAGATCTTTGTGCAGAACTCTCCTCAGGCTAGTGCGTAAAATGTTGAGCTGGTGAAAGCCATGGCGAGTTGATGTTCGTGAATTGAGTCTCACACTCTCGGCTACAGCAGCTACATTCGCGTCTGTCGACAACGTACGACGACAGGGATTATGAGTCATGTCCACTAACATACCAGTCTCACGAACTTTTTGCATAAACTTGCGCAGAGAAGGCGCGGTAGGTGCTTCATTTCGGCCAAAACTTCTTTTCCAAAAAAACCATTATTTGGGCTACACAGTACTCACTTTGGAAATAGGTTTTCAATATTTCCCAAGGTTGTTCAAGCGTAAAGCGATTTATTTCGTTATGATACTGACTTTCTGTTTAGATTTCGAGCGGGAAACAGCTATCAGAGTCAAAATTCAAAATAACCTAGATGGCTCCCTGTACCCTGTACATACATACTTTTGATGATAAGTATTCAGTTTTAAATTTTTTCTTTTATTAACTTAAAGCAACAACACCAAGAGTAACATTTATCCGGTTGAGAGTGTTGCTCTATAATCTAGGTATAGCATAAAGTGTTCTGTGATACACAAAGTTTTTTGAGCCTCAATTGATTTTTCGTCATAAAATGAAGTTAAAAAGTGCACAAAATCGCAATACTTACTCTGTGTGAGGTGAATGTAATAAAAAATGTACAATTTTTCAGACTTCAAAGTACTATACCGATAGTATTATCGAAGAAGATTTAAAATTTTCATCAAATCGTATCAAAGTTGCCAATCAACATAAGACACTCCAAGATATAACCAGGGCTGTTCACAACGAGGGGAACATGCGAACAGTCAGAAATTTGTATGTTAATTGACTTATACATACACATTTAAATATATAGTAAACTAAGTACCTAATAATTTACAAGAAAAATAACATAATACCGCCATGTGGATCGTAAGTGGATGATAGTGCAGCAATTAATAGTGCTTTTGCTTTTTCTAATAGCTATTGTTATTGAATCTCCAAGATCTGACTACCAGCAGACAAATAATCCCATTTCTTTTTACAAAAGCAGAATACTATATGTATAATAATAAACTAGCTAAATATATAACTATTCTCCTAAATATAACGATGGTTATGTTTTTTTATAATGGATATCATCCAATAACGTTTACCGAAATTAACTTATTTTTGAGTAATTCCCCATTAATTTTCCACAACATTAAAACAAAAAATAATCTTTCAGGCTTTCGCAAGCCAATACACCCGAATCTGAGGTGTACAAAAAGTCTTATGCATACATTATCGTTTGTACGAGTAACTTTCAAAATGTTTATTGCAC
Organism: Chrysotoxum bicinctum; assembly: GCA_911387755.1. Lineage (NCBI taxonomy): Eukaryota > Metazoa > Arthropoda > Insecta > Diptera > Syrphidae > Chrysotoxum > Chrysotoxum bicinctum. The sequence goes on along the minus strand of OU426989.1, from coordinate 222,175,767 downwards.
AATATTTTCTGAATTTACAGGAAGACAAATTATGAAGGTTTAGTATAAGTGCAGTTCAAATGTCATGAGAAGTAGAAGGTAGAATTTCTTATCAAAGTTTAATTGTTTTTTTTTTTATAATTTGTGAGCACTTAAGGGGTTCCCTTATGATTTCAAGGTGTAACATAGTGCCAACGTTAATGTAAGGTCATGAGGATTATTTAATATGGAATCTGCACATTGGTCTTGAAAGCTTGTACATCACAAAGAGGGGGATGTAGGTGTTGAATCGAAAATGGCAAACAATTCCATATTCTAGTAGTGCGGCTAAAGAATGAACCTCTCAAAAAGAATGAAATGAAATAAAATAGAAAGGCAAACAATACGCCCGAAGTAAGGCTCAAGTTTAAACCGAAGAGCGTTCATAGTTAAACGAGTATAAGGGGGGAGAACTTAAAACGGCCCAGAACAACTCGAATTGCGTTTACTGATTTGAATTCGATAGTTTATGTTTAGGATCGAGACTTACACAGCAGGCCAAAAGTTTGAGTCCAACATATTCAACTGACTTCATTATTATGGGGGTTGATTTTTTGAATTAAAGATTGGGTTTTTTATCTGATCAATATGCAACAACTTCAGGTAGTAAAAGTTTGATTTTTAATCGAGATTTTTTTTAAAAAGGGTGTTTTTTTTTAATAAATGTGGAAAAACCGATTATATGGATTATTGAGACGTATTTGGGTTTTTCATAATTATAAATTTTTATGACTTTTGGTTGTTGATTCAGCACTTTTTTATGACGCCGAACATAAAAAAGGTTTTCAAAACCGAAAAATTTTAGACCTGAATTGCAAGTTTTTTATATAAAATCCACGTTTTGAAGTCAGAAGCATTTATTTGAGATTCTTCATCTTTTGAGTAAACAACTAGTTTAAAATGGGAAAAATTGCGGAAACCACGATTGAAAAACGTTCTGCAATCATCATTCTTATTAAAGAAGGTAAATCGCAGCGGGAAGTTGCTTCTCAGTGGAAGATATCGAAGGGCTGCGTTCAAAGTGCCATTGAGCGGCACGCTCAGACCGGACTTCTTGTCCGAACGAAATAGGCGAAAAACAGCACCGGAAATACATGCTGAAATAAATACATCACGGAATAAGCCGCTGTCCTTGAAAACCGTCAAACGGAGAGATGTTGGACTATTTGGACGAGTTTTTTTTTTTTATATAATTTACGCGCACTAAAGGGATTATGACTACCCATAAAATGTTTTAGCACGATGCGAGCGTTTTAGGAAAGTGGGAGAGGATTTAAGAGGAGATACCGATGCACATTGGTTTTGAATGTCTGAACATTACAATGGGAGGGAAATATAGAGTCGGGTAAAGCATTCCACATTCGTGAGGTGCGGCTAAAGAAAGAATCTCTGAATTTAACTGTACGTCCGAAATTGAGCCGAAGGGTAAACTGATGGGCATTCCTTGAAGCGCGTGTATTACGGTTAAATAGTATAAGGGGAGGAATGCAGCTGGCTATTTCACTAGAACAGTGTTTATAAAAATAACGGTAAAATAATGAAAGACAAGAAACATTGCGACGGTGCTCGAGAGTTTCAAATGTTTCTGTTGCTGTTCGAAAACCCCTTCTTCGACCACAAAACAAGCTGAAACGATTAGAGTGGGCCAAAAAGCCCATGAAGCGATGAATCCAAGTTCGAGGTATTTGGCACAAAACTGAGGGTTTTCGTTCGACGTAGCGCTGAACAAAAGATGCTACCGACTGTATAGTTCCTACCGTCAAGCAGGGAGGTGGTTCTGTGATGGTCTGGGGATGTTTCTCTTCAAGTGAAGTGGGAGATTTGACTGGAATTATTGGAAAAATGAACAAGGAGGCGTATAAGAAGATACTTGAAGAAAACGCTTTGATCTCTGGACTAATTTTGATTGGTGAGGGATTCGTATTCCAACAGGACAATGACCCTAAATACACGTCGAGAATGCAGGATTACCTAAAGCAGAGAGAAGACGAAGAAATTTTAAAAGTCATGATTTGGCCGCCGCAATCACCCGATGTAAACCCTATAGAGTTATTGTGGAAGGAGCTGGACAGAAGGGTCCGGAATCAATGCCCTTCATTGGAATCTGCGTTGTGGAATACATTACAGGATTGCTGGAACAATATACCAAATGAAAAAATTCAAAAACTTATAGGTAGATTGCCAAGAATTGTAAAAAAAGTAATCGAGTGTAAAGGAGGCTTTTTCGCCGAAAAATCGGTTTAAATCATTTTTTCTTTTTTTAAATAAATTCCTATTTGTAAACAACATAATGAAAATATTTGTCTCCTTATTTTGTCTTTATTTATGCTCCTCATAAATTCTACATACTCATTTTTTACTAAAAAGTTTTTTTCGGTGCCTGAATTTGGTTTTCCTTCGAAAAATGAGAGTGGACTCAAACTTTTGGCCTGCAGTGTAAGCCTTTGTAGAACAAATAGCTCACGAATTATTTGGAGATTGGTTGCTTCTGGAGTCAATTCCAAAGTGAAAAATTGTTGATGATTAAGCGTACGCGTAAAGCAGCAATAATGTTTCGACACAGGACAATGGCCTAAGTGGGACTCATCGATTTATTAATTTATTTCCAAAGGGTCATTATTAATTATTAAAAAGCCCTTTTTTTTAATGTGGTGATTTTTTTATTTACTTACATATATCTTAAGTACAAATTCTGAGGTTAATAAATGCAATACAATATCTGCCGAGTAAACGCCAGGACTCTGCCTACAAAAAGTGATTTTTTTGACAAAATTTTGCATTACGTTTTCGCACAAATGTATGTGTATTTCACTAATAACAATTGTGATGTTTTCCTTAAATGAATAAATTATTAGTCAGACATTGCCGTTGAGTTTATCTTCCCAATGACCCAAAAAAAAATATAATGGTGTAAATTGCACAATCGAATCAATCACAATAAAGCCATCACTTCATGAGCTTTGTGGTATGTGGCGCCGTCCTGCTGAAAGTAAACGTCGCTGAAGTCTAAAACATACATAATGTACATATGTATATCAGGCAAATAGTCTCGACACTAGAACCCTCGAACCTGTTTGATTTTTGTATAAAAATTGCCCAATTAACTGAAGATGTTGTTCTAATATTACTCTAGAATTTTTGGCGTCCCAGATGCGACAGTTTTTTTTAGACAAATAGAAATTATTCTCATAAATCAGAATATCTTTGTGGAAATAAGTTTCTTACTTCGGTTTTAAACAACTTTTTCAAAGCGGCTAATGAAATCCAAACATTGCGAATTTTGAGTAGAGCTTCCATTTTATCAGCAGCATTTCCACAATCACTGAAATAAGTCCCAAAACCATGAAATTACCAATAATAAAAAATAATAAAAAAACATGAAAATTTATATTACGTACCGAAAGTTCTCTGATGTTAAATACTCTCGCAGGTGTTTTATAAGGCTTATTGTTATGACGTCTGTTTTATTTACATGTATGTATGTATATGAAGATGTAAACAAAATAAAGTATTAACGAATTTCATACATGTCATATAAAATTAATTAACAATATTTGCATGGGCTATTAACAAGAATAACCTCATTAAATTTAATCTTTGACATGAGAAAAAAAAAATTCAATCAATTACCCAAACCTTAAACAGCAACAACAAAATAAAATACAATTTCAACTTAATGGTGTGATAAATTTAAATAAACTATATATCATTTCTTGTAATCCAAACATACATTACACTGAGCAAATAACAGGTGAGCCGCAAATATTTTTCTGCTGCGCCTGTTAGTTTTTGCGTTTTATATGTAGGTATTTATATCTTTTCTTTTGACGCCTCTACTTCTGTTTACGACAAATTATTTACATCGCACGGATTCCACTTTGTGTTTTGCCAAGAATTCCCTTTAATTGTTATTTAGTTTTGTATGTTTTAAACTGTTTTTAGAAAAAAAAATGTGCACATTTAATATGTTTCATCTTTTTATATTGAAATCGTATGAACTTTATATCTTTTTTGTGTTCTCTCTTTGTGCCGATTCATATTCTGGTCAAAGATAATAATTGTTTATGGTTGAAGGCTGAAGTCTTGACATGGTTTTTTTTTCTGTATTCAATTTCGAAACTAGTAGAGTTTTGATGGCACATGATATTTTTTGGCCTTTAGAAATCTCTGAAATACTTACTAAACTCGTGAACTACTTTTGATCTATAATTAATCTGCACAGTTTGAAGGAGACAATTATGACGACAATCAACCCTGTGGAAAACAACCACAATCACAAAATGATGACATGTTTTGGTTTGAGGTAGTAATTATGCATAATTGTGTATAGCATGCACAGTGTACACCTACACGAAAAAAGGGTGCTTTTTGCTGCACAAGAGACTACCGTGTTGTGAATGCATGTGTTACTATACACACATCAAATTAAGGTCAACTCATTCTGTGCTCGGTTAGGGGTATTTGTTTGAACTGGCTCAACATGAAGTTAAGTTAATGGATATATAGGTTTTAAAACAGTTGGAATTCTGTTCAATAAATAATACAAAATCCTTTTAATGACAAAGATGAAGAAAATTACTTCTGTTTAAATGAAACGATTAAATATAATTGAATTGAAAATTCAAGTGCGCTGAACTCTAAAATGCGTTTCGTCCAGTTACGACAGTGGGCTCATCAGTTAGCTGGTGTCGTAACCTTTAACATGCTTATAGTCGATTTTCACCGACTCTTATCATAGGCACCAATCCTTATCAAAGGCTTAAGCAACATCTAAGTGTAGAGCTGAACATACTTTGTTTTTCTTCAACATCCGTAATTCAATGCACTTGGTCTATCGTGGAATGTGTATTTCTAAATCAAAACTCTTGGTTCGGGATTAGTCTTCTTTTCTTCTATTATTTTGCTAAGCCTTTTCAGGAGGAGTTTCTTGAAAACTTTTTGCATGATTGGTTAGGGTCAGATGGAAAAACGGAGAGACTTAAAATCCATACAGATATTATATTCAACATAACTTTATAGCTTCTACAATTGATGGGGTCTTTTGTTATAAATTCTTTCTGATTAGATATTCACACAAGTAGTGAAAGTATTAAAATTCCTTTGGCATAAACTCACATAAATTTATTGAAAAACCTCAATGGATTGAAGTTCCCATAATTTCAAATGAATTCACAGGACTGAAACTAATATTTTTGTGGCATCTGTACCCAATTTACCAACAAATATTTTATGGAAACACTTTCAATTACTTAGACCAAGGCGTTCAACAGATATAAATATAAAGAACATTTTTTTCAACAAAATGCGTCAAACATTTTTTTTTATAAATTTCAAACATCCAAGCAATAGAAATAGAATAAAATAATACAAAACAATATGCATATGTACGTATGTATATGATGTTTCCATGCACGAGAGTTATCAACAATTCTTTTAATAATATACACACTTGATTCGATTTTGCATCCATCAGTTGCATTTAATTATATGCAACTTGAAAATACTTTAGCATTGCAAGGTCAAAGAAGCTTATTTATAATTAATGAAGACCCATGGTTGAAAGTTATAGGAAAAAACAATTAATTAAATACTAATTTTAGGCGGAATAAGTTACCATACGCACACATAAGCAATAAATTGACATTATTAAAGCTAGACTGATTAGTCATTCATTAAGAGCATACATTATAAAATAAATTTGATGTGTCATTTTTGATTTTGTTGAATCTAGTAGAGTCTAGATCAGGGGTTAATTGTTATCAATATTTTTGCTTAAAGGTTATCTTGGTAAATTGTAGACGTTAACGTATTGTTAAAATGTATTTATATGTTTTACTGTGTTGAAAATTCGGAGAAACCCACAAACACTCACAAAAAAAGAAACATAATGATAAATTGCTTAATTTTTTTCATAATTAAATAACAAACTTTAAATTGCAGTTATGTAATATGATTGCAAGTTCAGCGATGGTCTCAAAGCAAATAAAAAATAAATCTTTTCTTGGGAAAAGGCTCTGATACAATTTGAACATTAGACCTAAATTTTTAATTTTATATACAGACATTGCTAATAATAGAGACCCATTAAAGTTGGAAACGAAAAAAACATTATAGTATATAGAAGGTTAGGTTAGGTAAAGTGATGATGCGGCAAGCCGTATTCCCTCACTCGGATCTCAATGGATTCATTGCGCTACCCAGGGTATGGGTAATGTAGGAATGGGAAGATTAAAAGGAAGTAAGCCTTAGGTATGGGGTGCCTTGCTGAACCATCCTGATTTCTGAATGAAGTTAAGGTTGTTTTTAGTGGCGAAAATGCGACTTTACCCAGCTCATCGAAAAAGTATTCTCGGAGGGCTAAAAATCATTATTTCAATTTTCAAGAAAATTAAACAAATTATAATAGCTTTAATTGGTATCAAAATGAAGCTAATGAGTTCTAGAATTTATTTACTCTAAAAAATACTTAATCCTGCTTTAAATTTTCTTTTAAATATACTGTTATTATTTCACTGATAGAAATCAATTTCAATGAAAAGCGGATTTTCGTTTCTTTGGAACTTGGAACACGATCATTCCACTGAATGTGTTCGATTCTATTTCTATTCTCAAATGTCAGTTTTGCTTTCAATAGGTTCGTTTGTTGAACTTTACCCAGGGTTGACCCAGGTTTTATTGACAACCCTCAGAGTTGTCAACAAAAACTGGGGTTTTCGGTTTTCAAAAAACACCCAAGAGCTTTCAACTGTTTTGTTGACAACTAAAAGCAAGACAAAATAATTTTGTGATCTGATAAAACTTTAAATTTGTTATAAATTAGTTTTAAAAATGAACGAAAACAATTTTGCGTTGTTGCTGAATGTTTCATCCGATGAGTACAACAAATATTTAATTGCAAATACAAGCAATAACATGCGATATGCGACAACAAAAGAAATACATATGAAATCCCATATGACTTTTGACAGTTTGAGTGTTACCTGAACTCCCCCAGCAAAATACCTAGATCTACTTCATGGCGAGTTCAGGGCGACCCCAGGTCTCAAAAAACACAGAATTTGCTCACCAGGGTGACTTCAGGTTTTTCAAAAAACGATTTAGGGCGACCCCAGGGTGACTTCAGAGCTCAACGAACAAACCTAATGATCAACGTTCTTTTACTGAAATCAGTTTTGCAATTATTGCTATAACTTGTCAAAAAAATAAAATCGCCATTTCACTGATTTATTTAAATGATACATTTCAATGAGAGCTTTAACTGGCACCTTAGTGAGATGTGCTGTTTCCGATTCTATACATGTGAGTTCCCATTGAGTTGTGACTCATAAAGATTTCAACCAAGAGAGACAATTAAGGTCTGCTAAGCTTCAGTACTCTGTACACCAGACAGGTGCCAATTGTCGACCATCTGTCATTTGCGATCTTGAGGAAACTTTGGTAAATTCTATACTTTTCCCGATACAGTGGCATTAGTACCCAGGGTACAATTTGGCTCGATTCAAGTGATGAACCGTTTTTAGCCAGTTCATTTCATTTCCATTAATTTGATCGTGTCTCAGGACACATCGAAGGTTGACTGAATTTGTTTCTTAAATCACTACGGCAACGAGCAACCAGCTCCGATTGCCGCCTGGCTATCTGTGATATTTTATGGCCTCGCAAATTGCAAGCACTTCCGCGTGGAAATCAATGCAAAATTTTGGGACCTTTAATGATCTATTTATGGGTTGGTTGTCTGAGAAGATGCCAGGCCCGTCTGTAAAGACCGATTCATGATTAGCGCTTAGGACCCGGTTTTCAAACCATATCTCCCTTGTTGGAATATCTTTTTGTGTGTCTGGGTTAAAATCTATGTGCAGTGAAATATAATCTGTTTGCATATCAATGTCAGTGAAGTTAAATATTGTTATGTGACCACAGTATATAGAAAAATTTAGTCTAAAAAACTGCGCCTCAAAATGTTTAAAAAAAGACTTATCGATATATTTTTTTAATAAATGATAGCTCTCCTCCCAATCACATTCATTAAAAAAGTAATCAAAACTTCTAAAAGAAAAGCAATGAAGACTTTGTGCTAAAAAGACAATTTCTAATTTTAATCCATTTAAATTTGTATCTATGAATGTGTTGTTCATATGTATGGATGTGAAATTCTTATTTGCTGTTTGTTTAGTTTATAATTTTTTTTTCTTAAGAACAGCTCGTTAAACGTGTCATCATCAATGTTGAACCAGTGAAATCATAAAGAGAATCAACTTCATAAATACAAACCAGAAATCGGATAAGATTTCAAAAAGAAAGGGCAATGGCGTTCGTGTGGGTACATTATTTTTTGCCGCAAAAAAAAAATTGAACTTCAGACCTGATCGGATGTTTTGACTCCAAGGGGTGTTGTCTTTTCAAATACAAACAAAGTAGAATAGAAGACAAAAAAACGTTCAAACACAACTTTGTTTGTTTTCTACCGAAATTCGATTTGTTTTTCATATCAATTTAGAGAGAGAGATAAGGCGATTTGCAAACGTACCCTATATTTTATTTAGACGTTAAGTAGACCATAGATTATTTTTGTAGAAGTGTCAGCGAAAATTAGTTACAATGCGTCATTGATTTATCGTTAATAACTTGCATAATCACTTTTAACGATAAACGATAAACTGATAAACTGATGTGATAATCATATCGTAAAATCACTCCAAAATTTTAACTTGAAAAGACATATTACATACTTTTAATGCGCATTTTTTATGCGTTTATTTGTATAGAATGAGCTGATACATATTTTCTCATGTCCCAAGGTTTTGGTCTGGTCCAAAAGAGTAGTAACCATTTCAAGCACAGAGGAAACTACATATTTATAAATTAATTAGATAAACAGTTTATTGAATAACATAGCAAGTTTATTGAACTTTTAGGCAAATTATATTCCGAATAATTAATTGACTTGATATTTTCTATAGTTTTGAATTTAAAGATCAAAGTTATAAAATACTTTGAATCTATGGAGATTTTTTTTTAAATGTTAATGAAGACTAAATTTAACCTTTGGATTTGTTGAACGATTAAAATTAGGCTTTGCGGTTAATTTTTTGATTGAGAAGGTTTTTAAAGTACTTGACATTGTTTCAAAGAAAGAAAAAAAAAAAACAATATATGACACACATTCTGAGAAAATTGTGTTGTTGTCATTTTTAAATACTGAGAATTCGTAGAATAGTTAAATGAGAACTCATGAAGTCGTTATTGCGGGCGTCTTCTATGTATGTACACAATTCAAGTTGGCTTCGCTATTCAGGAATGAAAATCTTTACTGAGATGTAACACCTTACTTAGCTTTTAGATAAACCCAATCGAGTACAAGATGTTGCTGCGCAAAACACCCACACTCTCGACTTGTTTCTTACTTCTAACCCTGATAAATATAGCTTAACACTGAACTCTCTATTCGGCACTTCGGACCATTGTGTAATATCAGCCCATTTCTCGTGTACCATTCATCCAGTTAAATAGAACCATCCCACTAGGTCTGGTTGGCAATACGAGAAAGTCAACTTGGACGGTCTGAATAACTTTTTTGCGAAATTTTAACTGGTCACTATAGTTGTGTTTTTTTTCGCAAGTCCATATAGAATTGTAGAAAAAAACGATATCCGGACTTAGGAGCTTCGAAAATTATCTGGTCTTAGCTAACTCTGTATAGATTTAAATAGTTGTTGTATTTGCATGTAAAGCGCTTAGTCTCGATATGTTTTTTTTTTTTTCTACAATTCCTTATGGACTTGCAAAAAAAACACGCCTTATGTTTCATAGTTTCATCGATAGCGACGTTGATGCCAGTGCCGATATGATTACAAAAGTGATTTTTCTTGGATTCTTCGAATTGAGAGTATAAAACGCAAAGAAAAGCCTTGGCTTGATATAAGCTGTAAAGAAGCTATCAGGTTGAGAAGAGTAACATTCCGCTCCTACTAAGCCAACCCAACTGAGGAAAATCGGAAGTTAGAAAACATTTCAACGCTGTTATAAAAAGACCCAATTCGTACATGACCAGAAATTGAGAAAAACAATCCTGCAATGTCCCAAAGGTAGTAGAAATTTCTGGTCATTGTCAAGAAGATAAAAAATCCTCTATAATGACAACCCGATAACTAGCTCTTTAGATAAGGCAAATGTATTTGCCTCTAATTTTGCTGCTAGCTCTATACGTTGCCTGACAGCAAGATTGGCCCTCCTGTACTTGAGAACGTAAATCATCCAATGGGACAGGTATATTTCCGTACTCGTACAGTTGCCAGTTGCAAGAGCCCTTCGAGGTCTTGATGTAATTTTGGTGGGGGCAATACCCCCATTTACTTTAGGCTTAATACAAGCTAATTCTTAATCTAACTTAAGTATAGCTATTTAATCTAGGGTTGGGAATTGGAAGAACGATTAAGACGGAGTTTCAGGCAGGATGAACTGAGGTTAAAGTCGAAAAAGTTAATGTTACAATTAATCCTCTGAAGCATGCGAGTAATAGGTTCGTTGGAGCCGTAAGAGGTACGGTGGGTAGGCAGATAGAAGAGACGAGGATTTCTTATATTACGGGAATTAGTGTTGAAAGAGATGGAATTGTAGAGATCATGTAGTCAACAGACCCTGAAAGTAATCGATGAATGAAAAGAATGTCGCTTTTTGCTCTTCGTTCTTCCAGCGTATTCAAGTTGATTAACAGAAGTCGGCCTTGATACGGGGGTAAAATAAGAGGGTTATTCCAAGACAGACCACGAAATGTGAAACGTAGGAAACGATGTTGAATGCTCTCGATTCTGGATATATGAGTTTGTTGATAAGAGGACCATACTTGACAGGCGTATTCAAGAAGCGGGCGAACAAAGGTTATGTATAAAGAACGAGCATCTCTACACAGAAGCGAATTTAATCCCACTGGACAAATATCTAGTTCATTCAACGAAGAAACTAATGAGGAACATCATCGACCACCCGAATCAGCTTATGAGAAGGATGACCACATAACAACGACCATCCCGAGCCGAGGTACCTCAGTGTGATGGAAACTCTGGATGACAACGTAATCATGGATAACGAGGAAGTAGTCTCGTTCTACGCTGACATTGGGTCAGCCTACCACCGCGGCTAAAACGCCATCCCTGCCCACAACCCACAAAAATCACCACTGACAACCAGGAATGAACACCCTGAGGACAATACAACCAACATTTTAAATTTAATTTTTTTCGTAATGTAAATTTTATATAAAAATAATTAAACTTAAGTCACTGTATATAGTTGGGCCCTCTATGAGCCAACAAATGTAAATTTTCATACATATGTAGTATCTTATTAGTTGTAAGCCAAATTGTAAATAGTATGTTCAATAAAACAAAATTGAATGGAATTGAATGTATAAAGAATAGGTCACGTAGGGGTCAGAGAATTCTTTGGACCAACGTTTTACAAAGCCTAGAGTAGAGTTTGCTTTGAGTATAATCTCGTCAATATGTGTGAGAAAGGTTCTCTATCACATAAAACACCAAGGTCTCGAATTGGCTCAGCGGTGGATATGGGCTGATAATGTAGAAGGTATCGACGGGGAGTTGATCGGATGCGTTTACGTGAAAAAGTTATTGATTGACATTTGGAAACATTTAGTTCTAAGCAATTTTTCAGGCACCAGACATAGAAATTGTTGAGATCAAGTTGTAGGAGAGTGACATCATGTGTGGAAGAAATGGTCTTGAAAAACTTTGTATTGTCGGCGTAGAGTGAGATATGACAATGTTTAATGACCATTTTAATATCGTTAATAGTAAGAATAAAGAAGAGAGGTCCTAAGTGGCTGTCTCGTGGAACCCCAGAGGTAGCTAAGAAATCATCAGAGAAGGAAGATCTGAATCGAACTTTGTAGTGACGGGTGTGTTAGGAAGAAATCCATCTTAAGAAGATAGGTTCAAGGCCAAGGGTGGACAGTTTGAATAGAATAAGCTTATAATGTGATATTTTGTCAAAGGCCTTACTGAAATCGGTTGCGACAACATCGACTTCCTTTGCGTTTTCTTAGGCTGAGAGGCTAAAGGATACGAATTCAACAAGGTTAGTCGTTGTGGACCTACCCTTTACAAAGCCGTGTTGTCTAGGGGAAATGATAGACTTACAACGAAATTTAAAATATCATACAAAACAAATCCATTAGAACGTATATCCCCCATTTTTCTCAAGAGGTGTTCTTCATCGCTGCAAAATTGGTTTCATTGGTGATCTGTTGGCATATCTCACCGAAAAGTGGAACAGATCTTTAGATTGTTTTGGAGAAAGTAAGATTATTGCGCTTAATATTTTTAAGGCATTTGATAGAGTTTGGCACCAAACTCTCTTATCGAAAGTGCGTGCGTTTGGTATCAACGAAACCCTTATTCTTTGGATTAGAAATTGCCTTCTAGATCATTCAATACATGTAGTATAGGACGGTTTCAAGTCTGATCGTTACAAAATAAATTCTGTAGTTCCCCAAGGTGAGTTTCGCTTCATACTTCCTCTAACATTTTATTAAATTTAAAATCATCAAAAAACTATTTTATTTTTTTAATATCGTACTAACTTCATATGACTCTTTGGCATTTACAAACGTCAAAAAATGGTCTGTTTCCTTTGTTTTTTGCACGAACTGAAATTGTGGTAGGGGTATTCAGAAGCAATTTATTAAGAAATGGTCTAAGTACGATACTAGTTACAAAATGTTTAAAATTTAAAAAGATTTGTAAGTTACCTAATGATTAAGTAGTATCATTCCAAGACTGTTTAAAATTATTTTGCGCCTTTTTTTTAACCTTGTTTGTGAAATTTAATTCTTCTGAACTAGCCTATTAAGTGCTCATTACTAGAATAAACACAATCTTGCCTATAGTTCGGCTATGAGTGTCGATAGTAATAATGTCTGCATGGGAATTGTTGTTTTTTTTGTATCATGTATTTTAAAAAGAGCGACTTCATACACATCGAGTATGTATGTAAATGTATAGGTACAGACGAGTAAGTAGTTAGTCTAAATGCAAACAATGACACATTGTTTAATTATTTATCCGCTGACTGGTATAACTCATTTAACTAAATAAATTGTAATGTTGATAGTTTGATAAAATTTGTTTTTGTTTTCATATTTGTTTTTTGGCTCCTAGCCTTTTATCGTTTTGTATGACAAATATTTATTGAGATATTTCCGTTGAGAAATGCACACTCGTTAGTCGTAAGAGGCACTTAAAACTGAAGAGAATCGGCTTTATAAAAGTATCTATTATATCTTACTTCCGATATTTCAATTAAATTTTCGATTTAAATTTAAATTATAACCAATAGATATAAATTGATTTCAATTGAATAGAATACCCGACTTTTAGTTTTTATGAATTTTTTCCTGACCATCAATTTAAAATAAAATAGTTTACACGTTTGGTGCACTGAAACTAACGAAAATAAAATAAATTGCAACATTATTTTTATAGACTTAAATTAAAACAAAAAACTGTTTAAGTTAATAACAGTTTTGTTTTTAATTTAAGTGTATAAAAATAATGTTGCAATTTATTTTATTTTGTTTTGCAATAATAATGAGAATGACGTAAAAGCATTGATATTAGTTATAAATTTATAATTATAATTATTAATTATTATAATTTTCAATAATTATTAAAATTGTTAATTATTATAGAGTATAATATAGAAAATCTAGTTAATTGAGCACGTGAAGCATTCGGACTTACAAAAGTGATTATTTACATAATCACTTATCCGACTCTCGATACGTGAAGGATCTCTGTTTGAGACAAGATAAATTTCCATTCTCTGCTATCCCAAGCACACTGCTTCCATTCATCTAAGCCAAGCGCTCTGCCATCCTTGATTGGTTGGTCTATAAATCGTAAATGCAGTGTTTCTTGTCGCCTTTAATACCGGGGCTTGAATTCGAAGACTCTCTGAGCTGGATCATTGTTGTAGCCATTCGCTCGATGTTGCCGTGTTTTATCATTCTGAATTACAGCCACATCTTTGGACAGCTCAATGATAATGAGGTTGTACAGCTCAACTTTTAGCTGGATAATTGAATTAAATAACTTTTGTAGAAGGAGCCCAGCATTAGCTCTTTTTGTCTAAATAAAGTCACTCAATCGGCGGTGCTGTAAAGAAGGACTGGAAGTAAAAAGGTTTTGTAGAAAGTGCACGTCGGTCTTACACGTGAGAAGTTTTGGACCAATTTGTTTCGCTAAAACGAAGTAGTAACAGCTTCCTAGACTGATGTTATTATCGACGTTGTTTTACTAGCTGAAAAATAAAAAAAATTGGAAAATTAACTCCATTCTTTTTTCGTACTCGTAGAGTTGCAAGAGTCCTGAAAGATCTCGACAAAACCACTGCGTAGCTTTTTCATCTGTCCTACTCTACTGGTCTCTTTCTGAGTGGATTGGAAACAGCATTTGTCCAGCCTGTTCCTAAAAAATGCGAATCTTCTTCCCCCTCTAACTACGAGTATCTTTCAATTGTATTCTTTCGAAGGTCAGCTCAAGAAATATCTTGAAGAACGAAAGCTTTTCAATGACCGGCAGTACGACTTTCGTAGCAATAGGTATACCAGTGACCTGATGCTATATCTCACTGAACAGTGAAACCAGTCTTTACACCGTTTTGGAGAAAGTAAGATTATTGCACTTGATATTTCGAAAGCATTTAATAGAGTTTGTCATCAAGCTCTCTTATCGAAAATGCGTGCTTTTGGTATTGATGAATCTCTTCTTCTTTGGATTAGAAATTACCTTTCAGGCTGCTCAGTACAAGTCGTATTGGATGGTCTGATGTTTTGTCTCCGACTCTCTTGCTCAACGATCAACGATCTCCTAATCCATTGAATTGCTTTTCATATTCGTTTCAAAATTAATTTCCTTGAACTTCGGAAGTGGAACTTGAACGGTAGCGTTTGGTAAGCTCAGTAAATTCTGATCTTGATAGCATTGTTAGTTGGAGAATGAAAACCCGTGTAAAATTTAATGCTTCAAAAACCCAATGCTGTCTTCTATTGTTAAAGCGAAGTCCTCCCATTATGCCACTATCTAAGAGTGAAACTTTTGCATCGAGGAAGCCGAACAGCCTTCAGTTCTTGGTATGTGTATCACAGTCCACGTTATGTGGAATGATCACATATTCGACGTCGCCAAAAAATCCCTATAATCGTCCAAAGCTTGAGTACAATTTCCATATTCTGGGTACTCCAATAACCCAATTGAGTCTTTTAGATAGAATTCAAAAAAGAGCTTTAAAAATGAAAGGTAATAGAAACATACTCGTAACATTCGAGCTCCGCCGAAATGTTTCTTGTCTTTCTCTATATTACCGTTATTTCTATAAACGGTGTTCTAGCGAAATACGAGTAGATAGTCAACAATTAAAGTTTTCTTTTTTTTTTCAACTAGTTTGTTACCTGAATCTAAAAATTACAACATTCACACATTAGTGGCTACAAGGCCTTAGAAAACGCTGTATGTCCTCTAAAATTGATTTTCTTATCATTGCATTGAGTGTTCTAAAAAAAAAAAAATTATCAAATTTTTCATATTATTTATTGTTGTGAAAAAAAAAAATATGATATAACCTATGTGCGATAAAATTTTATACGCAGTTGTAGATTATTTTTTAGTTTGTAGTTTCTGAATAACTTCCGGTTAAAAAAATATACAGTTTATTTTTAAATCCCACGATCAGCCGCTGATTGTGGTACTCCGTTTCGTAATGGTTAGAACGTTGTTCTTTGACGGCTGTCACTTAAAAAAATATTTTGATTGTTTTTCAGGGGTAAGGCCTCTAATCCTCCAAGAAGATCTTCTCTCATAAAAGGGTCTTCTCATCTTAACCAACCAATCTTGCGCTCAAACGTATTTTTATTTGTATTATATTTCCTGATGAACATGAGTTGTTCATCTGCGAAATACCAGTCGTTGGGACCACAGGGCTCTAGGATCTTTTCCAATTGATGCTTGGATTGCCAAACTTTATGGCCACATAAAAATTAAGGAGTTGATTCCAATAGTGATCTTTTTGACTCCCACTTACTACTGCAATCCTAAAATATGCATCAGTAAAGATTTTAAGGTTATGTTCCCATCAAGAAAGGACTGGGAAACATGCAAGTTACTCAAACAAAATCCTAACCAGAACCGGAATACGGCGCGCGGCTGTTAAAGCCATTAATTCTAGTACATCATCCTCCAAATTTGTCCAGCAATGCCGGGATGAACTTGCTAGTCTCAAAATTAACCACAATGTCATTCTTATTTGGGTTCTGGATTATTTTAGCATTGATGGGAATGAAAGGGCGGACGAGCTTGCTAGGCAAGGATTAGCCCTTCATACTTCACTTGCGGAAAGAGTCAACATTCTGCTTCTGCTCGGAGTTATGAAGGGTAGATAATATATTCTCTCAATTTTTCTTAGTGAATCAAACCGTATCGGATGAGTATGGTGGTCTGGTTGAGTGAGTGATCCGAAGCAAAATAAGAAACATCAAAACCTAGATTCTTTCATATTTTTAAACTCAATTCAAACTGGATGACTCTGTTAGAATTTCCACATATCAATTCAATCCTCATGTTCATACGAGTTATGGTATCACAATGGCGAACTTCAGCGCTAATTGGGCCAGAGGGCTAGACTGCCAGAGGTCGCCATTTCTACTTATCAGTGCATTAGTTTTGTGTGTAGTTATATTTAAATGATCACGTATGCTCTACTGACCTTCTTTCAGTAAACTAAATACACTTATTTTGAACTTGCATCCATAAATTAAATTACAAATCTGCATGATTGGCAATCATACTTACTTTTTTTTTACCTGGGAATCAGATGAAAACTATAATGCAGAACTGTGTCTTGTTTATCATAAAGCATATGGCACACATTTACTGATAAGTATCTAACAAAAATAAACAACAATACCTCAAGTTAAAAAATAAGTCTGTCTGCTTAAACGAATGATAGATATTTCCGTTCGACAAACAATAATAAGTTTTTTTTTATTTTTAATGAAACGTGTGCTTTATATTTAAACTGAAAATGTATAAATCATTAGAGTAAACAAATGGGACTAAATACATATATCACAAGGTTTCTCTGTATTTTATGAATCACATAAAATTCATTTTTTAACTAATATCGTAAATTACTCTTAGTTTTCATTATTTTTTTATTATCCTGTTTATTAGCTATTTATAACAAAATCCCTAAACTGTATTTATACATATAGGTATTTATTGAATAAACGAAAAAAAAACACAAACAAATAATTTTGTCTTCTCTTTTTCAATTACAGGCCAGCACAATTCAATTGAAGATCATACGATCTGACGTCTACGTCACAACACTGTGTTCCACAAGCGGAACCATATCACATCGTTTGTCGCAATTCTTTTTCAATTCAATCAAAGAACACACAAGTTCAACAACAGATAAGAGAAAAAATAAAAAAAAAATAATCCATTCGGCTCACAAGATACTTGTGCTACAACGAGTATAGTGGGTTTCTATCTGAAAACCATTGCAAATATCTCGAAGGAAAAGAAGGAAACTCAATCTCAATCACCACATTTTTGTTGTTGTTGCTTTTGGTTACTTACGGTTAACCGAATAGTATTTGGATAACACGACCAATTCAACTTTGCTATGGCATCATCGTCTGTGCTAGCTAACAATCCAATTACAACTCACTCAGCTCTTGGGGCGTCTGCTTCGTCGTCGTCGTCGTCTAGTTCTTCGTCTCCTTCAAAAACTACATCTTCTAATTTATCTTCATCATCGTCTCGCAAGAGAACCTATAGAAGTGCTCTCTCGATGCCCACCTCAGCAATGAAGGCAACATCTTTAGACGACGAAGCAGGTCTTCTTACCACGAAATCTCCTTCAATAATCGATTTGGATATTCAAAACAGCGATGAAGCTGACAACATACCAGAATTGCCGAACGATTTGGATTTAATTAAAGGAGTTGCCGGCACATTTCCCAATGGCACCAGTAGCAAGAAGAAGTATATTCCGCCAAAAAGTACAAACTACTGCAACTCTTTTGAAATTCCGGTGAGTATACCTTTTTTATTTATCGTACTCACTTAAACGTTGCGTGCGATAAAATACAAGGTGGCTCAAAATTAATCATCCAGTTTTGTTTTTGAATTACTTTTTTACTAAATAAAAAAATTATTTTGACGATGTTTTCCATGACTTTCCGCAAGATATCATGGCCCTGTAGCGTTCGCAAGTAACAGTGACTGTATTTTCGATGGCGTCTTCAAAAAAATACGACCCAATCACTCCTCTCTCATGAACGCCGCACCACACGGTGGCTTTGAGTGGATATAATGGCTCTTCGTGAATCACACGCCGATTTTCAATGCTCCAAAATCGAATATTTTGCTTATTGACGTAACCGCTTAAGTGGAAATGCACCTCGTTGCTCATGATGATTTTGGACACAAAATCGTCCTCTTCGTTGTTGAGATTGAGGATGGCTTGACAGTAATTTACACGCGAAGGACGGTCAGCAGGCATTAACTGATGCACTGTTTGCATTTTTTACGGGAACATGTGCAAGTCTTGCACTAAAAGTCGCTGCAGGCTTCGCCTGGTGATGTCCAATTACGTGGCCCGTGCGTCGTTTGGTTGATGTTTCTACGTTCTCCTAGACATTGGCAGCGATATTCCCGACCGAACGATCAGTCTGTTGGCGGTTACGCCCTGCATGGTCTCCTGTGGTTCCACTCTAGTCTGTTGGAGTTAAGTAGCTAAGCGCCGGAAGGTTCTCCCAGTTGGCGCGACAAGATTAGGAAATCGATGTCGAAATTCACGCTGCGCTAACACCACCTGCCCATTATCGGTCAAAAAAATCGAACAATTATTCCACGCTCTTGCGGAGAATAGCGCTGAAATGATGTCAAATATGATTGACGTACGACGCCATTTGCAAAAATTATAACATCTTCCGATAGGGTGATTCATTTTTTGCGCCACCTTTGTATGAATGTGTAAAAACAAAAAAAAACTAGGAAATTACAAGTTATCGCATTTTATGGTTCGACTTTACACTTCGCTTCAACTGAATAAGCACACAAAAATTTTAAGGTACGAGTATGTTGTTCATTTTTTGCAAACTTTGAGCGTTAACGTATCATTTGATGTTGCTTACTGTTTGCTTATGTTGAGAAAACAAATCAGAAAGAATAATTCAAAAAGTACCGTTATTTTTTACTTGCGACTTATAGGTACTATAAGGCAAGTTATGCATTCGTAAAAAAAATCGAACTCGAGATTTTGATCAAAGTTGACATTACGATGATAGCGAAGACTAAAAAAGTGGGTCTCGCAATTCTGTCTGTCTGTCTGTCTGTCTGTCTGTCTGTCTGTCTGTCTGTCGGTTCGACTACAGCCTAAACGGCTCGGCCGATTTTCTTCAAATTTGGTAGATATGGGTTTTAATTTTTTACCCCCGGACGTTTTTTTTTTTTTTTTTTAAGACCAAAAATAACGGTACCTGCCATACGATTTTTTTTCGAAATTTTATAAATATTTTTTTTTCTCAAAAACTGTCCCACAGAATTTTTTAAAAAAAATTTGAAAAATTTCATTTGGTTAAAACTAGCTAATGGTTAAAAAAAATTTTACAAAAAATTGTTATTTTTGGTAGACCCCCTGGGTCCATTTTTTTTGTTTTTGATTTTCTCGAAAACGGTACAGCCGATTTAAATAATTTTTTTTATGCCAAAGCTCCTCCAAAGTTTGAATATTATTGCATATTCAAATTTTCAATTTTTATTTTTTTGGATTTTTAAAAAAAAAATCAAAATTTTTTTTTGGAAACTCAATATTTCGAAAACCCCATGCTCGATTTTTTTCAAACTTGACAAAAATAAGTTTTTTAACATAATCTACAAGATTTGAGAAAAAAAATTTTGTTTCATCTAAAACTAACGGTACCTTCCATACAAATTTTAAAAAATGGTTTTCGAAAATCGTATTTTTCTCGAAAACGGTTCCGAGAATTTTGCTAAAATTTTTTTTCTTTTGATTAATCTTTACGATCTATAATTTAATAAAAAAAAATTTTAAATCTAGATATTACTGACTGTACCTACCATAGAAACATTTTTTCGAATTTTGAATTTCTCATCATCGACATAACGGATTTTAATGAAATTTTTTATAAAAAAGCTCCAAAAAAGTTTAAAAAACAATGCATTTAAAAACTTAAGAAAAAATATTTTTTCAATTTTTAGAAAAAAAAAGTCGTTTTTTTTTTGAAAAATTCGATATCTCAAGAACGGCTTATTATTTTTTTTTGGAAATTAGACTTTTAATTCGTACAATAATAAAAGCTTAAGGTTGGCGTACCAAAATTTTTTCTTAAAAATGTTTTAAAAATTTTGTACATAAAAGCTTATTTTTTTAAGGAACCACTACAACGACTTATAATTTTTGTTCTTGAATAAATTCATATTTGAATAGCATTCTGTTTTTATCTCTTACTACTAAAAGAATTAAAAAAATTAATTTTATCCTTATGAACAGTTTTCTCTAATAACATTCGTTTTTAAAATTCCTAGTCTATTACATAGGAGCAAGTTCGTGCGACCCAGTCGTGCATTTTATTCTCTCTCGCTCTCTTGCAAAGCGTTCCATATAGAAAAATGCAGTTTTTTTTGCGTCAACTGAATAGACACACGGCCATTATCGGTCATTATCTTCATTGTTAATGAGAGTTTTGAGGTGATTGACACATTTAATCAAAAGTTGAAGTGTTTTAAGTGAAATTTAGCCGTTTGATTGAAATAAAAAAAAAAAATGGGTAGATCAAAAGCTTTAAATAGTGTCGAAAGAGCTAAAATCGATTTGTTAACAGAACAAGGACTAACCGGGCGTGCTATAGCTACCAAAATTGAACGAAGTTTTAGTGTTGTCTATTCCTACCTAAGAAATAAAAGTTTATACCGGAAAAACATGAAAGGAGTAAAAAAAACGGCAACAACTGCAGTTGATCGAAGAGCAATTCTAAGATGTGCTTCCAATTCGTGTGACTCTGCGGCAAAAATTAAACAAGAAGCCGGTGCACAGTGCGGCGACTAGTGGAAAAAAATAAAAAAAAAAATGTGCCAAAAATGTGAAGCAAGTATGCCAAATTCAAGGTAATAAGTCTAAATGAATGAATCGACAGTTTATTTATGATAAAGTTCAATTTTCTGTTGTCAGAGATCGTCAGAAGATCAGCAAAATAACAAATAGTGATTTGTAGGATTTGTACTTACCGGTTGAAAGAGCGTTTACTGAAGAAAAGAAAAGAACATACGATATTTTTTTCGCTATCCTCACAATCAGGAGAGAAAATATAGTTATTCTAACTGCATATTTTTTTTTACATGTAAATTTAAATTTTTTTTTGAGAGTCCAATTCAAAGCTTCTTTTTTCGTGTTAAGCACTGACTTTGATAAGTCATATATTTTGTGTGGTGCCATATGGGAAAAAAATGTTTTTATTTAAAGAAAGAAAACAATCATATCTTTTAAAAAAAGTAAGTTTTTTTTGCAACAACTTGCACTTTTTCTTGCAACAAGTGTTTGTTTACGAGCATTTTTTACAGAATGTGTTCAAACAGAGAGCTTTTTGATGTTTGGTTTTCCAACTCAACAGCCCCAGTACCTGGTGTATTGCAGTTTATGGATATAAAATTAAATTTGCAATCAAATTTAGAAACTGAAGATCAGAAAATCTTAGCAAGACACGCATCAACAACTTGCTCAGAAATAAATAAACGTTGTCACTTCCATCGCTTATACACTCGAAGACTCGGATAGTGATCTTTTTTCGTAATTTTTTATTTTTCGGTTTTTCTTTTTGTTATTACTTTTTTTGAATAATTATTTTTGTCAACAATAAAAACATCCATTATATTTTGCAAGATCTTTTATGCGATATATTCTGTGGTCGTTGTGCTTGGAAAAAATGTATATTTTCCTACTAACCTTTGAAATATTACAACTTTTGTATATCGAATAATCATCAAATTTTTTAAATGTTTGGCTTCTAACTAATCATTTTACAATTGTAGGCGTGGCAGTGGGTGGATTTTTGTTCAAATAAATTTTTCTTATCAAACACATTAATTTTGTACATTTTTTCAATATCATACGAAAAATTAAAAAAAAAATCAATTTTATAGCAAAAGTGGGCGTGTCAGTGGGCGAAATTTGCGCTATTTTAACTCAATTTCTTAACCGACCAGAATATTAATAATTAAAATCACTATCGTACTAGAAGTTTTCATGTAACCAATTTATTACCAAAAATGGGCGTGGTAGGGGGCGTTAAAATTTATCAAATTGAGTAAAATCCCCTATTTATTACATTTAGCAACCAATTTTTGATCACAGTTATCTTGATTTTGAAAAATAGATTTTTTTCCCCTACCTGCATACAATCGACGCACTGTGCGGTGTAACTGCAACCGTTTCAACATTCCGCAGAGTAATAAACAGCGAAAATCATTTAAAACAATTGAAACTTCAAAAGAAATCACCACTAAACGAGCAACGAAAAGGTATGCATTTATAATTTTCTAGACTCCATATGAGTTGGAAAAATGAATGGCGCCACGTAGTTTTTTATGATGAGAAAAAGTTCAATTTTGATGGCCCTGATGGTTTTAATTATTATTTCCATGATGTGAGGAAAGAAGAACGAATTTAGCGCATCATCATAGTCGAGAAGGTGGAGTTATGGTATAGGGAGCAGTAAGTTACTATGGGACTGTTGAGCTTGAGTTTCAAACGTCAAAAATGACTGCAATTACATACAATGGAATCTTGGAAAGAAATTTTCCTTAATTTGCGGATATTTTTGGAACCATTAACTGGACTTTCCAACAAGACAACGCCCCCATCCACACCGCGCGCATTGTCAAAAATTGGATACAGGACCAGAATGTGGAATTGCTTCAATGGGCGCCGTACTCACCCGACCTGAACCTTATAGAAAATGTATGTAGATGGTTGGTACGAAAAGTTTATGAGTCTGGCTGTCAGTTTTAGGACGGAGAATCCCTAATTACAGTCATTAAATTAGCCTGGAGGGAAATTTTGCTGGACTACTTAAAGAGCCTGTACGATTCCATGCCGGACCGAATTTATGAAGTAATTACCAATAAAGGTGGCAGTACCCACTACTAAAAATAACCCATACAAAAATAT
Source organism: Chrysotoxum bicinctum (assembly GCA_911387755.1). Taxonomy (NCBI): domain Eukaryota; kingdom Metazoa; phylum Arthropoda; class Insecta; order Diptera; family Syrphidae; genus Chrysotoxum; species Chrysotoxum bicinctum. The sequence goes on along the minus strand of OU426989.1, from coordinate 222,152,481 downwards.
TTAAAGAAAAACTTGTTTTAATTCATTCCGTTAGTTTTTATTCCAAATTTAATTTGTTGTGTCTATTCAAAAAAAAACTGCATGTTTTCATATAGAACGCTTTGCAAGAGAGCGATAAAAAAATAGCGGTACTTTTTGAATTATCCTTTCTGATTTGTTTTCTCAACATCACAAGCAAACGGTAAGCATCATCAAATGATACATTAACGCTCAAAGTTATAAAAATAAAATGCACGACTGGGTCGCACGAACTTGCTCCTATGTAATAGACTAGGAATTTTAAAAACGAATGTTATTAGAGATTAAATTCTTTAAGTAGTAAGAGATAAAAACAGAATGATATGCAAACATGAATTTATGCAGGAACAAAAATTATAAGTCGTTGTAGTGGTTCCTTAAAAAAATAAGCTATTATGTACAAAAATTTAAAAACATTTTTAAGAAAAAATTTTGGTACGCCAACCTTAAGTTTTGATTATTGTAAAATTAAAAGTCTAATTTCCAAAAAAAATACTAAGCCGTTCTTGAGATATCGAATTTTTCAAAAAAAAAATTTACTTTTTTTTCTAAAAATTGAAAAAATATTTTTTCTTAAGTTTTTAAATGCAATGTTTTTTAAACTTTTTAGGAGCTTTTTTATAAAAAATTTCATTAAAATCCGTTAAGTCGATAATGAGAAATTCAAAATTCGAAAAAATCGTTCTATGGTAGGTACAGTCAGTAATATCTAGATTTAAAATTTTTTTTTATTAAATTATAAATCGTAAAGATTAATCAAAAGAAAAAAAATTTTAGCAAAATTCTCGGAACCGTTTTCGAGAAAAATGCGATTTTCGAAAAGCATTTTTTAAAATTTGTATGGAAGGTACCGTTAGTTTTAGATAAAACAAAATTTGTTTTCTCAAATCTTGTAGATTATATTAAGAAACTTTTATTTGCCAAGTTTGAAAAAAATCGAGCATAAGGTTTTCGAAATATTGATTTTCCAAAAAAAAATTTTCAATTTTTTTTTAAAAATCCAAAAAATTAAAAATTAAAAATTTAAATATGTATTAATATTCAAACTTTGGAGGAGCTTTGGCATAAAAAAAATTATTAAAATCTGCTGTACCGTTTTCGAGAAAATCAAAAACAAAAAAATGGGGGGCTACCGAAAATAACAATTTTTTGTAAAATTTTTTTCAACCATTAGCTAGTTTTAACAAAATGAAATTTTTCGAATTTTTTTTAAAAAAATTCTGTGCGACAGTTTTTGAGAAAAAAAAATATTTATAAAATTTCGAAAAAAAATTGTATGGCAGGTACCGTTATTTTTGGTCTTAAAAAAAAATAGAAAAAAACGTCCGGGGGTAAAAAATTAAAACCCATATCTACCAAGTTTGAAGAAAATCGGCCGAGCCGTTTAGGCTGTAGTCGAACCGACAGACAGACGGACAGACAGACAGACAGACAGACAGAATTGCGAGACCCACTTTTTTGGTCTTCGCTATCATCGTAATGTCAACTTTGCTCAAAATCTCGAGTTCGATTTTTTTTACGAATGCATAACTTGCCTTATAGTACCTATAAGTCGCAAGTAAAAATGGACAACATACCATAGACATTTTTTGTGCTTATTCAGTTGAAGCGAAGTGTATCTATGGTGTCGACTGGTCTGCTTAAATTGGAATGAATGCGTTTCTATTATTAATTGATTTCCTTCGAATTAGAATGCAAACATTTTCCTTCATTCCCTGAAGTGAATCTTGACTAATATTAATGAATGATGTACGAACTAAACTGTTAGTCATTAAATGGTGTGATTAGTTTTATTGCAATGCGACATTGTTGTGTAAGATTTCGAAATGTACACTAATAAAATAGAAAAAATATTTACAATTTGTGAACTGCTGAAATGATAACCTATCATGTCTTAAAGCACAAAAAGCCATAAAATGTTAGTTAAGTGCTAAACACTTAAATATCTATTTTTTGTTATATCTAGTTTTTGCTATATAGACAAATTGGATTTAGTCTACTCCAACTAGTCCAAAAATAGACTTCCATTCCTAAATAGAATTATTGTTGTTTTTGTATTTTCCAAAAGCGGCATTTTTTTCTTTTATAATGAAATGTTGGATCTTATCATCTTGTTAAAATATATCACATTCATTCGAAAATGGTGTATGATTTAAATGCAGCAAACACAAGTCGTATTTGAGTGCTTCGCGAAATAAAGTTTGTTTATTCCAGTGAAAGTTTTTTGCAAAACTAAATTTTCTCAATGGACGGCTAAAAATGTGAGACGTGCTGAGTTCGTTTTGTCTTTGTTTTTATATTTACATATTTTAATTTTTTATTCTGACTTGAAAGTTGATGTACAAGTTTGATGAAATTTGAGTAAAAATGTATTAAAAAAAAGTTGTTTAAAAAGAAACATGTTGTACCACATATGTATGTATGTATGAACTTAAACTTATTCTTGAACCCTGAAACAAAACCTTAAATTGAAATATGATATACCAATAGTTAACACGAAGATGTCCTCAAATCCATGTCTTTTTGGAGGGGGCTTTAGGTTTGAATTCTTTCAAGTGTAAATTGAAATCATGTCAAAATATTTTCAATCAATCTAAAAATGCAATTTTCACTTTCGATTGCAAAGAAGCATAATTGCTTTTCGAATACAATTTTAAAATTCATTTTATATACAGACTGTAAAAACAATTCAATGGTTAGATATTATGAAAATGTATGAATTCGTTTGTTTGGCATTTTTTTGTATTCTATATCATAATTCACGAAAGATACCTCTCTTCAAAGTTTTTCTTCTGATGTGGGTTGGCAGTTAATGCACGAAGTGTTTTTTGCTTTTATAAAAATTAAGTTTAAAATTTATATAACACATGGAAAGTATTCGTTAACCGAATTATGTCTTCTCTGTATATTTTGTTCGACTTATCGTAATCGATTTAACTGATTTCGTTAAATATTTTATGCAGAAACTTCTAGAAAATTTACCACGAACATTTTCAAAAATGTTTGTGTTTTTGAAAAATGAATACATAGGTACGAAGGTACAAATGGTGAACACTCATAGTATAGCCCTGTGGCCCAATTAGCTCTGAAGTGAGCCATTTCGATACCATAACTAATCTGTGATCTATTAGGTTTTAATGTCTCTAATTGTGTGCTTGCTTTTGCACAATCATACGGAAATTGGGTCACTCACTCAGCTGGACCACCACACTCATCCGAAACCATCTACACTGCGCTAAGCTGGGCAGCTTGTTGACTAGTGCTGAAATAGTAGCCAATCTAGTTGAGTGATCATCCGGCCACCCGCACCGTAATCTTCAGTCAACACCCTCAGTCCGCTAGCTACCACGCTAGAGTCAAACGAAGGGCACGGCACATAAGTAACCGAAGCCATTTCGTTGCGTTTAGAAAATAAATCAAGTCTTTAATCTTCATTTCCGAAAGTTCGTCAATGTCGTCAAAAAAATGCCCTTCTTAGTGATTGTGATGTAAATTTATCCAGAGCGAGGCATTTGCAAAGGAAATGGAGGACTGTTTCCTTTTCAGTCCTGGTCCCAACAGCTATGACAGTAAGTGTTGTGAAAAATGCCTAGCTGGTTAAAAAAAATTTTACAAAAAATTGTTATTTTTGGTAGACCCCCTGGGTCCATTTTTTTTGTTTTTGATTTTCTCGAAAACGGTACAGCCGATTTAAATAATTTTTTTTATGCCAAAGCTCCTCCAAAGTTTGAATATTATTGCATATTCAAATTTTCAATTTTTATTTTTTTGGATTTTTAAAAAAAAAATCAAAATTTTTTTTTGGAAACTCAATATTTCGAAAACCCCATGCTCGATTTTTTTCAAACTTGACAAAAATAAGTTTTTTAACATAATCTACAAGATTTGAGAAAAAAAATTTTGTTTCATCTAAAACTAACGGTACCTTCCATACAAATTTTAAAAAATGGTTTTCGAAAATCGTATTTTTCTCGAAAACGGTTCCGAGAATTTTGCTAAAATTTTTTTTCTTTTGATTAATCTTTACGATCTATAATTTAATAAAAAAAAATTTTAAATCTAGATATTACTGACTGTACCTACCATAGAAACATTTTTTCGAATTTTGAATTTCTCATCATCGACATAACGGATTTTAATGAAATTTTTTATAAAAAAGCTCCAAAAAAGTTTAAAAAACAATGCATTTAAAAACTTAAGAAAAAATATTTTTTCAATTTTTAGAAAAAAAAAGTCGTTTTTTTTTTGAAAAATTCGATATCTCAAGAACGGCTTATTATTTTTTTTTGGAAATTAGACTTTTAATTCGTACAATAATAAAAGCTTAAGGTTGGCGTACCAAAATTTTTTCTTAAAAATGTTTTAAAAATTTTGTACATAAAAGCTTATTTTTTTAAGGAACCACTACAACGACTTATAATTTTTGTTCTTGAATAAATTCATATTTGAATAGCATTCTGTTTTTATCTCTTACTACTAAAAGAATTAAAAAAATTAATTTTATCCTTATGAACAGTTTTCTCTAATAACATTCGTTTTTAAAATTCCTAGTCTATTACATAGGAGCAAGTTCGTGCGACCCAGTCGTGCATTTTATTCTCTCTCGCTCTCTTGCAAAGCGTTCCATATAGAAAAATGCAGTTTTTTTTGCGTCAACTGAATAGACACACGGCCATTATCGGTCATTATCTTCATTGTTAATGAGAGTTTTGAGGTGATTGACACATTTAATCAAAAGTTGAAGTGTTTTAAGTGAAATTTAGCCGTTTGATTGAAATAAAAAAAAAAAATGGGTAGATCAAAAGCTTTAAATAGTGTCGAAAGAGCTAAAATCGATTTGTTAACAGAACAAGGACTAACCGGGCGTGCTATAGCTACCAAAATTGAACGAAGTTTTAGTGTTGTCTATTCCTACCTAAGAAATAAAAGTTTATACCGGAAAAACATGAAAGGAGTAAAAAAAACGGCAACAACTGCAGTTGATCGAAGAGCAATTCTAAGATGTGCTTCCAATTCGTGTGACTCTGCGGCAAAAATTAAACAAGAAGCCGGTGCACAGTGCGGCGACTAGTGGAAAAAAATAAAAAAAAAAATGTGCCAAAAATGTGAAGCAAGTATGCCAAATTCAAGGTAATAAGTCTAAATGAATGAATCGACAGTTTATTTATGATAAAGTTCAATTTTCTGTTGTCAGAGATCGTCAGAAGATCAGCAAAATAACAAATAGTGATTTGTAGGATTTGTACTTACCGGTTGAAAGAGCGTTTACTGAAGAAAAGAAAAGAACATACGATATTTTTTTCGCTATCCTCACAATCAGGAGAGAAAATATAGTTATTCTAACTGCATATTTTTTTTTACATGTAAATTTAAATTTTTTTTTGAGAGTCCAATTCAAAGCTTCTTTTTTCGTGTTAAGCACTGACTTTGATAAGTCATATATTTTGTGTGGTGCCATATGGGAAAAAAATGTTTTTATTTAAAGAAAGAAAACAATCATATCTTTTAAAAAAAGTAAGTTTTTTTTGCAACAACTTGCACTTTTTCTTGCAACAAGTGTTTGTTTACGAGCATTTTTTACAGAATGTGTTCAAACAGAGAGCTTTTTGATGTTTGGTTTTCCAACTCAACAGCCCCAGTACCTGGTGTATTGCAGTTTATGGATATAAAATTAAATTTGCAATCAAATTTAGAAACTGAAGATCAGAAAATCTTAGCAAGACACGCATCAACAACTTGCTCAGAAATAAATAAACGTTGTCACTTCCATCGCTTATACACTCGAAGACTCGGATAGTGATCTTTTTTCGTAATTTTTTATTTTTCGGTTTTTCTTTTTGTTATTACTTTTTTTGAATAATTATTTTTGTCAACAATAAAAACATCCATTATATTTTGCAAGATCTTTTATGCGATATATTCTGTGGTCGTTGTGCTTGGAAAAAATGTATATTTTCCTACTAACCTTTGAAATATTACAACTTTTGTATATCGAATAATCATCAAATTTTTTAAATGTTTGGCTTCTAACTAATCATTTTACAATTGTAGGCGTGGCAGTGGGTGGATTTTTGTTCAAATAAATTTTTCTTATCAAACACATTAATTTTGTACATTTTTTCAATATCATACGAAAAATTAAAAAAAAAATCAATTTTATAGCAAAAGTGGGCGTGTCAGTGGGCGAAATTTGCGCTATTTTAACTCAATTTCTTAACCGACCAGAATATTAATAATTAAAATCACTATCGTACTAGAAGTTTTCATGTAACCAATTTATTACCAAAAATGGGCGTGGTAGGGGGCGTTAAAATTTATCAAATTGAGTAAAATCCCCTATTTATTACATTTAGCAACCAATTTTTGATCACAGTTATCTTGATTTTGAAAAATAGATTTTTTTCCCCTACCTGCATACAATCGACGCACTGTGCGGTGTAACTGCAACCGTTTCAACATTCCGCAGAGTAATAAACAGCGAAAATCATTTAAAACAATTGAAACTTCAAAAGAAATCACCACTAAACGAGCAACGAAAAGGTATGCATTTATAATTTTCTAGACTCCATATGAGTTGGAAAAATGAATGGCGCCACGTAGTTTTTTATGATGAGAAAAAGTTCAATTTTGATGGCCCTGATGGTTTTAATTATTATTTCCATGATGTGAGGAAAGAAGAACGAATTTAGCGCATCATCATAGTCGAGAAGGTGGAGTTATGGTATAGGGAGCAGTAAGTTACTATGGGACTGTTGAGCTTGAGTTTCAAACGTCAAAAATGACTGCAATTACATACAATGGAATCTTGGAAAGAAATTTTCCTTAATTTGCGGATATTTTTGGAACCATTAACTGGACTTTCCAACAAGACAACGCCCCCATCCACACCGCGCGCATTGTCAAAAATTGGATACAGGACCAGAATGTGGAATTGCTTCAATGGGCGCCGTACTCACCCGACCTGAACCTTATAGAAAATGTATGTAGATGGTTGGTACGAAAAGTTTATGAGTCTGGCTGTCAGTTTTAGGACGGAGAATCCCTAATTACAGTCATTAAATTAGCCTGGAGGGAAATTTTGCTGGACTACTTAAAGAGCCTGTACGATTCCATGCCGGACCGAATTTATGAAGTAATTACCAATAAAGGTGGCAGTACCCACTACTAAAAATAACCCATACAAAAATATTTAAAGAAAAACTTGTTTTAATTCATTCCGTTAGTTTTTATTCCAAATTTAATTTGTTGTGTCTATTCAAAAAAAAACTGCATGTTTTCATATAGAACGCTTTGCAAGAGAGCGATAAAAAAATAGCGGTACTTTTTGAATTATCCTTTCTGATTTGTTTTCTCAACATCACAAGCAAACGGTAAGCATCATCAAATGATACATTAACGCTCAAAGTTATAAAAATAAAATGCACGACTGGGTCGCACGAACTTGCTCCTATGTAATAGACTAGGAATTTTAAAAACGAATGTTATTAGAGATTAAATTCTTTAAGTAGTAAGAGATAAAAACAGAATGATATGCAAACATGAATTTATGCAGGAACAAAAATTATAAGTCGTTGTAGTGGTTCCTTAAAAAAATAAGCTATTATGTACAAAAATTTAAAAACATTTTTAAGAAAAAATTTTGGTACGCCAACCTTAAGTTTTGATTATTGTAAAATTAAAAGTCTAATTTCCAAAAAAAATACTAAGCCGTTCTTGAGATATCGAATTTTTCAAAAAAAAAATTTACTTTTTTTTCTAAAAATTGAAAAAATATTTTTTCTTAAGTTTTTAAATGCAATGTTTTTTAAACTTTTTAGGAGCTTTTTTATAAAAAATTTCATTAAAATCCGTTAAGTCGATAATGAGAAATTCAAAATTCGAAAAAATCGTTCTATGGTAGGTACAGTCAGTAATATCTAGATTTAAAATTTTTTTTTATTAAATTATAAATCGTAAAGATTAATCAAAAGAAAAAAAATTTTAGCAAAATTCTCGGAACCGTTTTCGAGAAAAATGCGATTTTCGAAAAGCATTTTTTAAAATTTGTATGGAAGGTACCGTTAGTTTTAGATAAAACAAAATTTGTTTTCTCAAATCTTGTAGATTATATTAAGAAACTTTTATTTGCCAAGTTTGAAAAAAATCGAGCATAAGGTTTTCGAAATATTGATTTTCCAAAAAAAAATTTTCAATTTTTTTTTAAAAATCCAAAAAATTAAAAATTAAAAATTTAAATATGTATTAATATTCAAACTTTGGAGGAGCTTTGGCATAAAAAAAATTATTAAAATCTGCTGTACCGTTTTCGAGAAAATCAAAAACAAAAAAATGGGGGGCTACCGAAAATAACAATTTTTTGTAAAATTTTTTTCAACCATTAGCTAGTTTTAACAAAATGAAATTTTTCGAATTTTTTTTAAAAAAATTCTGTGCGACAGTTTTTGAGAAAAAAAAATATTTATAAAATTTCGAAAAAAAATTGTATGGCAGGTACCGTTATTTTTGGTCTTAAAAAAAAATAGAAAAAAACGTCCGGGGGTAAAAAATTAAAACCCATATCTACCAAGTTTGAAGAAAATCGGCCGAGCCGTTTAGGCTGTAGTCGAACCGACAGACAGACGGACAGACAGACAGACAGACAGACAGAATTGCGAGACCCACTTTTTTGGTCTTCGCTATCATCGTAATGTCAACTTTGCTCAAAATCTCGAGTTCGATTTTTTTTACGAATGCATAACTTGCCTTATAGTACCTATAAGTCGCAAGTAAAAATGGACAACATACCATAGACATTTTTTGTGCTTATTCAGTTGAAGCGAAGTGTATCTATGGTGTCGACTGGTCTGCTTAAATTGGAATGAATGCGTTTCTATTATTAATTGATTTCCTTCGAATTAGAATGCAAACATTTTCCTTCATTCCCTGAAGTGAATCTTGACTAATATTAATGAATGATGTACGAACTAAACTGTTAGTCATTAAATGGTGTGATTAGTTTTATTGCAATGCGACATTGTTGTGTAAGATTTCGAAATGTACACTAATAAAATAGAAAAAATATTTACAATTTGTGAACTGCTGAAATGATAACCTATCATGTCTTAAAGCACAAAAAGCCATAAAATGTTAGTTAAGTGCTAAACACTTAAATATCTATTTTTTGTTATATCTAGTTTTTGCTATATAGACAAATTGGATTTAGTCTACTCCAACTAGTCCAAAAATAGACTTCCATTCCTAAATAGAATTATTGTTGTTTTTGTATTTTCCAAAAGCGGCATTTTTTTCTTTTATAATGAAATGTTGGATCTTATCATCTTGTTAAAATATATCACATTCATTCGAAAATGGTGTATGATTTAAATGCAGCAAACACAAGTCGTATTTGAGTGCTTCGCGAAATAAAGTTTGTTTATTCCAGTGAAAGTTTTTTGCAAAACTAAATTTTCTCAATGGACGGCTAAAAATGTGAGACGTGCTGAGTTCGTTTTGTCTTTGTTTTTATATTTACATATTTTAATTTTTTATTCTGACTTGAAAGTTGATGTACAAGTTTGATGAAATTTGAGTAAAAATGTATTAAAAAAAAGTTGTTTAAAAAGAAACATGTTGTACCACATATGTATGTATGTATGAACTTAAACTTATTCTTGAACCCTGAAACAAAACCTTAAATTGAAATATGATATACCAATAGTTAACACGAAGATGTCCTCAAATCCATGTCTTTTTGGAGGGGGCTTTAGGTTTGAATTCTTTCAAGTGTAAATTGAAATCATGTCAAAATATTTTCAATCAATCTAAAAATGCAATTTTCACTTTCGATTGCAAAGAAGCATAATTGCTTTTCGAATACAATTTTAAAATTCATTTTATATACAGACTGTAAAAACAATTCAATGGTTAGATATTATGAAAATGTATGAATTCGTTTGTTTGGCATTTTTTTGTATTCTATATCATAATTCACGAAAGATACCTCTCTTCAAAGTTTTTCTTCTGATGTGGGTTGGCAGTTAATGCACGAAGTGTTTTTTGCTTTTATAAAAATTAAGTTTAAAATTTATATAACACATGGAAAGTATTCGTTAACCGAATTATGTCTTCTCTGTATATTTTGTTCGACTTATCGTAATCGATTTAACTGATTTCGTTAAATATTTTATGCAGAAACTTCTAGAAAATTTACCACGAACATTTTCAAAAATGTTTGTGTTTTTGAAAAATGAATACATAGGTACGAAGGTACAAATGGTGAACACTCATAGTATAGCCCTGTGGCCCAATTAGCTCTGAAGTGAGCCATTTCGATACCATAACTAATCTGTGATCTATTAGGTTTTAATGTCTCTAATTGTGTGCTTGCTTTTGCACAATCATACGGAAATTGGGTCACTCACTCAGCTGGACCACCACACTCATCCGAAACCATCTACACTGCGCTAAGCTGGGCAGCTTGTTGACTAGTGCTGAAATAGTAGCCAATCTAGTTGAGTGATCATCCGGCCACCCGCACCGTAATCTTCAGTCAACACCCTCAGTCCGCTAGCTACCACGCTAGAGTCAAACGAAGGGCACGGCACATAAGTAACCGAAGCCATTTCGTTGCGTTTAGAAAATAAATCAAGTCTTTAATCTTCATTTCCGAAAGTTCGTCAATGTCGTCAAAAAAATGCCCTTCTTAGTGATTGTGATGTAAATTTATCCAGAGCGAGGCATTTGCAAAGGAAATGGAGGACTGTTTCCTTTTCAGTCCTGGTCCCAACAGCTATGACAGTAAGTGTTGTGAAAAATGCCTAGCTTCGCTTCATGCTCTCCTATTGGCTAGTGTCCGCTACAGGTAGCTATGATGCTGCTATGTACTGCCTGGGTCTGCACATTAGATCAAGTGTTCAGGATTTATTATAGGTGGGCCAAATCTTTCTAGATATAATGCAGTTAGTTTAACTGCTCCACCTACGGTTTGATTCGCTAAGAAAAATTGAGAGACAATATTGCCCTTCATAACTCCTAGCAGAAGCAGAATGTTGACTCTTTCCTTAAGTGAGAGTAGCATCAATGCCACAATCACTCTGAACCCAGATAATTGTGATTAATATTGTGGCTAGCAAGTTCATCCCGGCATTGCTGGACCGATTTGCGAGTTTGATATACTAGAATCAATGGCTTGACCAGCCCCCTGACTGTCAGTGATAATAGCCGCATTCCGGTTCTGGTTTGGAGCTTGTTTGGATACCTTGCATGCTTGCCTGACAGCCAGTAATTCAGCTTGAAAAACACTAGCTAAAGCAAGTAGTCTAAACGAACTAAATATATCCAAAATTACAGGGAATATTCCTGAACAGTTTGCTTTCAGTTCGACGCTGTCAGATGGTTTCATGCGTTAATGATTTTATCGGACAAATCTTCTTTCGCACTCGTACAGTTGCAAGAGTACTTAAAGATCTCGTTATACATAAATCCGCTGGCTCGTATAGTATCCCGCCAATTGTTCTGAAAAGGTGTTCTTCTAAGCTGGCAAAACCATTGAGTAAGCTTTTCCATCTGTCCTACTCTACTGGTCTCATTCCGAGTAGATGGAAAACAGCATATGTCCAGCCTGTCTAACTATCGCCCAATTGCACTTACATTCCTTTCTAAGGTCATGGAAACGTTAATAAATTATCAGAAATATCTTGAAGAACGAAAGCTCCTCAGTATGACTTTCATAGCAATACGTCCACCGGTGATCTGATGGTATATCTTATCGAACAGTGGCACAAATCTTTACATCCTTTTAGAGAAGGTAATATTATTGCATTTGATATTTTCAAAGCATTTTATAGAGTTTGGCATTAAGTCGAAAATCGAAAATGCATGCATTTGGTATTGATGAATCTCTTCTTCGATGGATTAGAAACTACCTTTTAAACCGGTTTTAAATCTGAAATTCATAAAATAAATTCTGGTGTGCCACAGGGCTCCGTTTTGTCCCCAACTCTATTTCTGATATCCATCAATGATTTTGACAACAGTACTGTCAGCTTCCAGATGCATGTCCTTGTTCTTCATTTGGATATAGAACGGCAGCGTATGATAAGCTCATTAAATTCTGATCTCGATAGCATTGTCAAATTGGGAACCATAAACCGCTTAGAATTTAATGCTTCAAAAATTCAATGCTGTCTTCTGTCGTTAAAGCGCAAAAAAAATATGTGAAGAAAGAGTTTGATGACATATTTGAATTTAGTATTTGGGAAAAGCATCACTGCTAAGTACATAGTATATCTAATTTAGTATTTTGTTTACAAAATTCTTAAATTCTAACTTAAAATATTTGTTCAGTAAACGAACATACTTCATTCGAAAAATAGATTACATACATAAATATGTAGATGTTTTTTTTTGTTAAAGGGGAACCACATCAATCATGTAATGAATTTGCGCTGTTTGAATGGTTTATTTAGCTCTATTCTATTCCACAAATGCACTGTCAGCAGCAATCCAACCGAAGAATTCATTTTGATTTTGTTTACCATCGGTGTGAGGTTTCTTAATATTTTGTCCAATCAGTTGTAAGTTAGCTTTCGCCGGTAACGCAAGTTAAATAAAAATAAACGTTGACCATTTGAATTCTAAATCTAAAACATCAAAATAATAAAAAAAATAATAATAATCTAAAAGGTTAATTCTTAACTTAAAATAAAAACACACAAGAATGGGTCGTATGGTAGCTGTAACGACTTTACCAGAAGAAACGGTGAGTTAGCATAACTCAAAATATTTTGGTATGATATTAAAAGCAATATATTCATCTTATCGTTTAATACCTTGTAAAATTTCAACAAAAAAAAAACACTTTTCGGAAAATCTATATTCCAACAAAATGCCAAATGTCTTTATGATGTTAAAAATTCAAAACGATTCCATGAGATGGGCAAATCTATTCTCCAAAAAGTTTTGAAACAGCCAACGAATATTAACAAAATTTTATATATGAGATATGTACATTTTTTGAAATTATATTTAGTCCAATTAACTGATTGTAACGAAAAAGTCTTACCAAGTTAGTAAAATTCTTAGATTCACCAACTCAAAAGAGTGATTTAAGTTAAATAATACGAAATACACTTAGATAAAAATATAAAAATATAATAAAGTTGGTGTATTTTTTGGAAAATAAAATGGTTTTTGTGTGAATTTGTTATATGCGAAATTTTTGAATTTGTTTTTCGGGTGATATTTTAATCGGTTAAAATAATGCATTGCATCCTGAGTTTTTGAAAATTTTCAAACATTAATTTAAACTGATCTTGGATCTTGCACCAGTTCCTCAATCAATTTTAATTTATTGTTGCCTGTATCTTTATAAGTTTGTATATAACTTTTCTCATTAAAACTTTCTATATAATTTTTTAATTTAACGTTCCGATCAATTACGTTTCCACAGTTAATAATTTGTCAATATATCATTTTAAAAAAAAGTGACTCTATGATATAATCAACTAAAATCGTCGTTTTATAATAATGCCACAGACTTTGCTCCGAATCATGCGATATAGTTAAAATCACGTTGAAGCAAAATATAAGAAGAAAAAAAAATCAAATAAATAAACAACACAAAAAAGATCAACTACGTAATTTGGTTTATAAATATAAATTCTTATTTTTTTTTATTTGTATTTGTTCTTTTCCTTCATCAATTGAAAGACGAATCATCCACTTAAAGTTTTGCGGATGATAAAATGAAAACCTTGTCATTGTCGGTTGCTTCTACATGGGGCAATTGAGAATGCTTCTAATTGTAGAAATACGAGCTTCATTGGGTACAATATGCAATGGGTAGAAAGGTGTTAAGAGACATTCATTGTCACGAACGTGGCCCGAACCAAGAGGCTAATCTATCAAGAAAATCTAGCAGAAGAAAAAAAAGTCAAGTTGAAAATTAAAACAAACAACATAAAGTTAGAAAAATCTTTCTCTACAATCCGAATAACCTTAAATGCTTTCCGAAGAGAGAAAGAAGAGAATATTGAAGAGCAAGTAGTCTAATCGAGTAACAATTCATCAATGCTCATTCCTCCAGTTCCAGTGAAATAAAATTAGAACATACGCAAAAAATAACTTGTTCCATATTGAGTGATGATAATGTTTTTTTTGAAAAATTCTTAGTATTCATTGGTTTAAAAATAAATGCTAGAGAAATACAAACATTCAAACTTATTTACTACATAGTATATTTCTTATCAAAAAAATGTTTAATGTACAAAACTGAAAATTGTATGTATTGTATTTTATTTATCATTGTTTTTTTTTTTGTAGACTATTTGCAAGCCAGCACCTTTCTCAACAGATGAAGAAGCTATTCTAGAGTGTGAAAGATGCGATTACACACAAAGAATTACCTACCAAATGGCACGTGCTGGACAAACACCAAGACGTGTTCGTGTATATGCTGATGGAATATATGATTTGTTCCATCAAGGTCATGCAAGACAGCTTATGCAGGTAAGAGTTTTAATCAAAAAATCTGAATGAATCATAATAATGTATGTAATTGTATCATAAATACATGTAGATGTCTAAAGTAAGATGCATATAGAGTTGCTAGTTACATAGTATATTATCTATGTATCTGTGAAGAGCTGCTGAAATAAGTTCAAAATCTAATTTTAATTGCCTAGTAATTAAGCCAGTTCAGTTTAATGAAATCATGGATATTCTCAGAAATTTGAAAATACATACATATATCAATTTTTTTTCAATTCAACCTCAATATTTGCAATCAGAGCGCTAGCTCTACATTTTGAAGTTATGGTGAATTTGTTATCACAATTATTTAGACCGCATGTTTGATGCATCATAACTCATTATTGCTCCCACTAGAACATTCAAGACGCTTACATTAGTAAATATCTACTTCAGGACTATTGAAAACATTTGTGGGCAAGTTTCAAATAACATCAGCATACTCAAGTGAAGTTCTTACTAATAAAGACAAGTGTGTAGGAATTCGAGAAGTCAGTTGAGTTTAGTTCAATGAAACAAATCATTGTGTTGGTTCTTGCAACAATTGCATCAATATGCGGAACAAATGGATACTTGGAGTCAAAGGAAATACCCAAATCCTCTCTCTGTAGAGGACGAGAATATGTAAACTCATAAGTTGAAGTTTCCTTAATCCAGGAATATCAAAGCATTTCTTAACGTTGAGTTTTAAGCAGTATATATGCACTAGTAAGATAAATTATCAAGGTATATTTGTTTTAGTTGGTAATATTTTGACTGCATTCAGAATAGCAATTCAAAATTTGATTACAATTCTATTATAGTATGATTTATGTTGGTTGATTTTCCGACACAAACACAAAGCTTATTCCTATAAGATTCCAAAAATAGACTTGCGATTTGCGCTAAGGAACGCTATTATATTCATTTTTAATGACATGCCATTTTTAAGTAAAGACGTCGTGATCCCTACGTTCCCGCCGTATCTGCTTTGGAACAGGATATCATTGAAGTTGATCCTGACACCAAGGAGATGTTGAAGTTGTTGGACTTCCACAACATTCGTGGATTGCAACTAACCCAGCCCGCTACAAACAACTTTAACCGAAGGAACTAAAAGATTCCTTTAATTTTGTGTATTGAATATCGACTAAATACAATTAGAACAAGAAAAAAAAACTGGCATAACACCCTTTTTTCTGAAATTATGGCTATGATCTATAAGGCATACATCCGCCCAAAACTTGAGTAAAACTCTCATATCTGGGCTGGTGCCCCCATTACTCATTTGAACCTGCTGAATAGACTTCAGAATAGAGTTCTAAAACTTATAGGAGATATGTACATCCACTACGGAAACTTTTGTTTTTCTTGAACTTGGTCGTAAAGTCTCCTTCCTGTCATTCATTGTCTTATCGCTATTTCTAACAACAAAGTTCGATTAAAATAGCCAGTTGAATTCCTCCCCTTAAACAATTCCGCAGTAATAATTGTCTAGCTGGGAATGCTCATCATTTAACCCTTGAGCCTAACTTCGGACGTATTGTAAAATATAGAGGTTCTTTCTTTAGCTGCACTACTAGAATGTGACACCTTGCCCCTCTCGATTTTTCCCCTCAAAAACCTAAATGCTCGCACTGTGTTGCACCATAACGTTGTAAGGGTAGTCATAATCCCTTGAGTGTGTGCAAATTATATAAAAAAACATTTACTTAACCTAAGTGAAATTTAAATATTTCCTGTAAGAGTAATTAAGGCACATTAGAAATTACATATTAGGTTCTGTATATCATAAAAACTATTGTATTCCACTTACGCTTACATGACGGAGATTAAGGCACTAAAACAAGTATAATAACCAAAAACCTACCTGACAATTTAGGAATTCTCCACTACTTTTAACTAAAATGACCTTCGAATTTCATAATGTGCCCAATTGTACATTTTTTTTTAAATTGTATGTCAAATCCTCTTGACTTATGTAAAATGAAATTCTTTTTTCTTTGCAGGCTAAAAACCTTTTTCCCAATGTATATTTGATTGTTGGTGTATGTAGTGATGAGCTGACTCATAGTAAAAAAGGTCGTACAGTAATGAACGACTCAGAACGTTATGAAGGTGTTCGTCACTGTCGCTATGTTGATGAGGTAAATCTTTGCGTTTTTTTTTTAATTTATTCATTCATGTTGTAATTTTGTGCATAGGTTGTCCCCGAAGCTCCGTGGGAGCTCACAGATGAATTCATAGATGAACATAAAATTGATTTTGTTGCACACGATGACATTCCATATACCGGAGAAGGTGTCGATGATATCTATGCCCCGTTAAAAGCAAGAGGAATGTTTGTTGCTACTGAACGCACAGAAGGTGAGTTTTCATTCAGTCTTTATTAAAAATTTTGATCTAATTTAATTTTCTTTGATTATAGGTGTTTCTACTTCTGATATTGTAGCACGCATTGTAAAGGACTACGATTTGTATGTTCGTCGTAATTTGGCCAGAGGTTATTCTGCCAAAGATCTCAATGTATCATTCCTGTCCGAAAAGAAGTTTAGATTACAAAATAAAATGGACGAACTCAAAGATCGTGGTCGTCGTGTTATGACTGAAGTAAAGGGTGACATTATCACAAAATGGGAGGAAAAGTCGCGAGAGTTTATTGATGCTTTTCTGTTGCTTTTTGGACGGGAACGTCTAAATCACTTATGGAATAATTCCAAGGGAAAATTAATACAAGCTTTAAGTCCACCTGGAAGTCCTAGTGGATCAGTTGATGGGGATTATGAAGATTTTGATGATGACGAAGAAATACCAGAAGCAACTGTTGAACAATCTCCATCGGCGAGGCGTTCCTATCGTACTGCTGCCTCAACATCATCGTTGGAAAACCGTCAGAGCAATAGATCAACCGCGACTGCGACATCACATGATGATGATGATGATGACTATGAAGAAAGGAGAAGCAACTAAGATAGGCATTGAGAGCCCATCGAAGAGAGATAGACATTCTATTGACATCCGTTTAACCTAATTCACAATTTCCTTGCTTACAATTGTTTCCGTTTCGATTCTTTTTCTCTCCGTCTTTATAGCATATTCGTATTAGTTTAGTATAATACAAATAACTATCTTTTTTCTCCAGAAAATGAATGTGTATTGCTTGATGCATTAAAAGTGATCACTATAACATATTGGTGGATACAAATACAAAAATCAATAAGTAATCATTATTCCTTGATCAGAATAAGACTAGCAAAGATCAAGTGAAATAAATCCAAAAAAACTAAAAGCGAACGCTACTTTTTGTTCCGTTAACATTTTAACGAAACTATTTATTTTTTGTTTTATATTGTTCTGTTAAAACAATTATTTCTTTTGTAAACATTTTTTTAAGGTAATGCTGTTGTGTGAGATGGAAAAATATATGTATGATAGTATACTTAAAAAAATGCGCTGGTATCTTTTTTGTTTTTATGTTTTTTCTTAAATTCTTATAAGAATTGTTTTCCTATATAACAAAAATGATATAGAACATGAAATGTTGCTTAGATTTAGATTTTAGAGAAGCGTTTTTTTTTGTTTTATTTATTTATTATAGAACATACAAAATTGTTGGATGATGATATATTTCTTTAAACCAAATAAAAATATTTTATTAAAAAAATTAATTTAACTTTAATTCAGCGTTATAGCGACAGCTTTTTTTTTGTATCTAGTGAAGCAAAAAGAAAAAAAAATTAAAAAAAAACAACAATTTAATAATATAAAGCGGTTCACTGAAAAAAAAGAATAGAAATTCATTATTATATTCTATAGATACAAAAAATACTAATATACATAATGTATGTAACTTGTCATGTCACAAAATGAGTTAAAATGGATAAAAATGTAACTAAGCTATTATACATTGAAGAAGAATTTTAAATATGTATTTTAAACAGATTATATATATTAAATTTTACTTCTTCTTTATAAAAAGTGATCAATTTAAAATTTAAAATATGTAAGCAAAACAGTCTTAAGGTTATTTTTATTAAATATTTTAATTTAATACGAGAGTTTTAAAATCGAGACTTTATAAAATTATTAAAATATACCATAAGGAAAATCAAAGAGTATTGATTTTTAAGAAAGTTATAGTGATAAGAGAACATACAATTTAAAAGCGAAACATTTTGAATAAAATTCTAAAATTAAATAAAGAAAAATTGAGTATTGTTATTAATCATTTTCATTATAATGCGACGAAAATGAGTTTGAATGTTAAATTTAAAACCTCTTAGTGGAATCAAAAAAAGTAATCTAATGTGTGAAATGCACTGTGTGGTTAGGTTGACGTGGTTATCAGGAGGAGAGCCGATACACTTAGACCATAAGTTGGTTCATTGTGACACCACATTGAATCTTAGAGACTTTCTCTTCAATCGTTAAACCAATTGGATCTCCTTGTGAAACGAGCGAGATTGCCTATATGTATCTGTATTTTCCAGTTCACTAGAATCATCGTAGTAGAAATCTCCCAAGTATAGAGTCTTTGAGAGAAAGCAGGAAATGTACGGAGAAGTTGAGGAATCGATTGCATAAACTCCAACCTGTGTTGCGTGATTGTCCATTAAGCAGATATTACGTTAAAACACCTAACGGAGAAATGTACTGTACTGAACTACATATGCTTTTCATTTAGGAGAACACTATGGGTGCATTTTATTATCTATGTATATGGATCTGGATTAATTTTTAAAAGTATTACAAACATAATTTAACATCCTTTGTCTCTCTGGATCTATTTCGAAGATTCAAAAAATGATTTCTCACTCTAGCCGATGGATGCACTTTTTTATAGTAGGGTAGAGTAAACTGTAGTCCAAACAAAAAAGACAAGAAATCATTGAAAATCTAAAAACATAAGGAATAGAGATCCACATATACGAGTCATACAACTCTGTTACTATGATCCATATCGGTTTATTTTCAAGGTATGATCTATATGGATCGTTGGCGATAGTAAAACACGGTTTATGAGGGTTCCGATTGGTAAATTTATTTTTTTTGTGACGAATGGAAAATAATACTTTAAATTAATTTTTGTTCTCATAGTATACGTTAAATTAAACAAATCAAACACCATATTTGCAAGTGGAGTTAAAGAGTTACCAATATTATTAAAAAAATTCGGATTTGCAAATTTGATTTTACATACAAAAATAATCATTCATATCACGAATTCTATCTTGATAGAAAACTTGTTACAAATCCCGAAATAAAAACTATTTCAGCATCGATCTCATACATGCTTTATTTATCGCAGCTCAAGTTAGGATAGTAACTCGACTTCTAACGTATTCGATGCACTGTTCGACTCTATTCAAAGAATTGTTTCTAATTTTCCACACAGTGAAATCGTTGTTACGGGCCATTTCGTCTTCGGTTCTAACTCTTGTCTTCAATGACACTCCTTATAACAGCTCACAAGAAAAAACCAATTTGCTTGCAGCACAGTTTGCTGTTAATTAGACGCTGCATGAAAGTGTCATGATTCCTTCTGTACTTGGGGACTGTAAACGATTTCGTGGGACAAATCTTATTCCGCCCTTATTTTATATTTGAAGTGCTGAAAGGATGAAGGTGTTAAGTGACATTTTTAAACATTTGACTTGCAAGCATTTAAAGTTTATTTCCTGTAAATTTTTTTACCAAAGTGGTTGCATATAACACCTTCATATTTGGCTAAATATGAATCAATAGGCGATAGAAGAGTACAGATGAGTCAGAAATTTAAGTTTCCATATAAGACTTTCATCTGTAAGAAACTACTTGAAATCATCCTTTCAGCGCTTCATTTATTTGTTTAACGATCCAAGGGGTGGAATCGCGTAAGGTGATAGTTGATTATCAATTATTTGATTGTCATTTTGACTATAGTTGTCTATCATATCAATAAAGAAATATAGAAACAGCGATTGTCAAAACGACAATCAATTAATTTATTGGACACTTTACTCCTACGCGATACAGGCCCAGGATCCAGAAATAGAAATCACAGTTAGCCTAATAGGTTTTAATGTGGCTTATAACTGTGGTATGATATGAGTTTTCTTTAGCACAAT
Source organism: Chrysotoxum bicinctum (assembly GCA_911387755.1). Classification (NCBI taxonomy): domain Eukaryota; kingdom Metazoa; phylum Arthropoda; class Insecta; order Diptera; family Syrphidae; genus Chrysotoxum; species Chrysotoxum bicinctum. The sequence goes on along the minus strand of OU426989.1, from coordinate 222,131,869 downwards.
CATCTACTACAACCGGAACACACACTCAACCCGACCGACCACCACTCGCATTTGAAACCATCTACCAAATGGCAAACCGGGTTGCTTGTTAACTGGCCCTGAAGCTACAACTGATCCTATCCCGTGCACCTTGTACCCCCACCCCACAAAATCTCCAGTCCGATAGCTCGTGGTCTTAGGAATCCCACGCAGGGTAAGATAGAAGTAACCGAAGTTCGTTCCAGAGACATTTCGCCCGGTTGAAAAAAAACGACATAAGTCTGATCTTCATTTCCGAAAGTTCCACAATGATGTTATAAAAATTCCTTCTGAATCCTTGTGGTCTAATTTTCGACAGAAGAAATGAATTACTGTTTCCTTTTCCTACTGTAACAGAGGTACGACTATGAGAATTATTATAAACACCAGCTTAGAATCATGCTCTTCTTTAAGCCAGTGTCCGCTACAGATAGCAACGATCCTGGCTATGTCTTGCTTCAGTCTTAGTTAATTAAACTGCAGTTTTATTCGTTAAGGAGAGTTGTGCGAATATTGTCCTTCATAACTCCAAGCAGAAAAATATCGAAAATGTAGTTTTTTCTCGTATAAGTCCTAAACGAGATAAACTATTAGATCAAAAGTTAACCTATTCCTACGAAAGCCATATTGAAGATCATTGAGAACTTTCGTTCTTCAAGATATTTCTTGAGCTGTCGAGTTTCCGTGACTTTGGAAAGAAAGGAAGCACGGGCAATTGGACGATAATTTGAGGGGAAGGATTTTTTTAGGAACAGGCTGTACAATTGCTGTTTTCAATCCACTCGGAAAGTGACCAATGGAATAGGAAAGATGGAAAAGAACGCATCTCTAGAACATTGAGAGGGATACTATTCGGGCTAGTGGATTTGTGTACGAGTACATCGAGATCCTTGGAAGCGGCATTGGTGAACATAAAAGTATAAAAGATTTTTTGTTTAATAAAAAATTTCGACAATTTCACAAAAAATATTTTTTTAAAACAAGGTTAATTTCATTTAACTAAACGCCTTCGTGCTCGACTAACACGGGACCGTCCTCCAAGCTTGCGACCACCACGTATCCTAGAAATTCTCATGCGACGGGCGCGCATTCGACTGCGTCTTGGAGTTTTAGGTGCTGTTTTTGCCTACAGAATGTTATAAGATATTATTAAATATTGTTTCGTATTTGTTTTACTCAATCAATATTTCTTCTTACCATTTCATTAAATTTGAATTTATCCTTTTGCGACATTGATCTCCATTTTTTAGCTCCTTGCCTAACAGTTTCGACGGCAGTAAGACCACAATTTGTTTTTCGAAATTCTCTTAAAAAATTAAGATACCCATTGCGGGTAACTTTGCCTGGTTTCATACATTTTTGTGCTGGAGTGCATACGGGAGCCATTTTATATCAAATAAAAAATAATTTATTACAAATAATCTTTTTTGATTAACAGAAATTTGAACTGCTTTTTAACAAAGCTTAATTTTTAATAAATTTTTGATGTTGAAAAATATTGAAATATGGAACTTTTTTGTTGATTTTTTTTTGTTTACGAACAAGTAGATATACATATGTATGTAGTTCACTTTATTTGAGCTTCGCAGTTAACTAACTAAATTTGGAGCTTTAACTCAAAACAGGGCCTTAAAAGGTTGGTTTGGCTTTGTCTCTAAACTGGAAGTTCGGTCTCTTGAGGATTCGGACCTCTTTCCCTAATTTCCAATGTCACGTGACATAGCTGGATTAGTTTTACTGGGATTCCAAGTTCAGCCATTACTATTACTTGAAATCATCCTTCCGACGAATTCTATTACATGCTGCTTTGAAGTCAATGAAAAGATGGCGAGTCTCGAACTGAAATTCGTGTGTTTTTCCTGGGATTTGCATTAATATTAAGATTAGGTCAAAATGGTCGAATCGGAGGTCTGAAGCTTCACTGGTACTTGGCGACTATAGTGTCGTAAAATGGTTTAAGCGGCCAATAACACAAAACATTATATTGGAGCTTATATGTATACGACGCTTAGCAGGGAAGATGGTTGCCTTCTTGTTCTATTAAGTACTTGTTCCAAGTGATGCTCATGTAAAAGGTGCTGGAAACTACTTAAAAAAACCTTTCCTTTCGAAGAAGTAATGTTCCGGCCTTAACAGTTGTTTGGCTTTGTGTGTCTTTCAAACTTATAATAAAACTAAATCACTCTCAACAGCTTATTCTGGAACTTGAAAATAAAACCTTATACAAAAACCTTATGAAAAAGAACATCTCAAATTTATTATCTACAATACTATTGCATTTTGTAAAATCAGTTTGTGAGTGGACCTTCCAAAGGTCCATCATTAACCTGCATACCAATTCTTGCTTTAGTTTAAAGTCTAGTTCTGCAAATAGGAAGATACTAGATAACTCAAAACTTTTAATTTGTTCAACCAGAGAAAATTATTTAACCATCACCATCATCATCGTCATCAACACAAAGCCCCAGAAAGACGATTCTATTTTCAATCTGACAGCATAATTACTTTTTGTATAATACAATCCTTCGAAGCAAGAAATTAAGGAAGGAAGAAAATACATACAAATTAATAGAAAGGAATTCCACAGAAGAAATAGCATGGTTTACCTCTTTTGCAACAACGATGGAATAGCAAATTAACTGAAGAAGTGTAAACTTTTAGTCGAAAATTAAGATAAAATTACATTGCAAAGGAAGCAGGAACAAAAGTTGAGACACAAACACGAAAACACGAAAGGCACAGCACGCAATTTAACAAAAAGAGCTTAAAATACAAAACTCATCACATCACCGACCGCCTGGCCGATGCAGTGCATTCCTTGACCTTAACCTGCTTTGGGTGGTTTTGCATCCGGAAAGATTAAGTGGTTTTTGTTTTTTGTCCAAAGGTATGCACACGAAAGCTAATTAAGTTATTTTAATTAGGTCGATGACGTCGAGTTTAAACAAAATACTACTCTCCAAACCAAAACGTACTTACCAAGAAGATTTCATTTGCAAAGTCATTAAGTTATCTTTTTAAAATCTTTAAAATGAACAAATACCTTAGATTCTAGAAAAGGTTTGTGCTAAAGTCTTGCAATTGTAGTAATATGTAATAATCTTTGCGTATTGGTTAGTGTGTTGGACCGTCACACCTGAGTTCGATTCCCAACCGCTGCCACCTAAAAAAAAAAGAGGCTACGTCCGCTTGCAAGAAAACTCGCATGAAAGTTATCTCATATAAGCGTTACTCTCACCATAGTTTTCTCGCATGATAGTCTTGTCCCATGATAGTTTTCTAGCATAATAGTTTGTTTCGTATGATAGTTTTTTCCATGATAGCTTTGTTGCATGATAGTTTTTTTTCGCATTAAATATTGATCATCTGATAATTTTCTTCCATGGTAGGTTTCTCGCATGATAGTTTTCTCGCATGATAATTTTGTCCCATGATAGTTTTCTCGCATGATAATTTTTTCCCATGATAGTTTGTTTCGCATGATAGTTTTCTACCATGATAGTTTATAGCACGATAATTTTTTTTTTCAAATTAAATCTCTCTTATCTCATAATTTTTTTCCATGGTACTCGTAGTTATTTCGCATAATAGTTTTCTCACATCATAGTTCTCGCATGATTATTTTGTTCCATGATAGTTTTCTCACATGATGGATTGTTTTGCATGATAGCTTTCCGCCACGATAGTTTTCTAGCATGATAGTTTTTTCGCAATAAATATTTCTCATCTGATAATTTTTCTTTCATGATATTTTTCTCGTATCATAGTTTTCTCCCATGATAATTTTCCCACAAGATAATATATTTCTCACATCAAAGTTTTTTTTTCGTGTGCGGTACAGGCTCCGAATGGGAAACCTATTATGGCCAACTGACGATGAAAGCTTTGTCCCCTATTACACGTTGCCCCATGAGACATGTCTCATTTTTGACTTTCCTTTTAAATTTGTATCCCGTGAGGCAAAAGCTATTACACGTTGACTCATGTCTCATGAGACTCATGTCTCAAATTTGACTGTTGTTCGTATTTTTTAATGCACAACACAACATAAAACGAATTTGAGAAAAAGAAACGTCAAAATGAGACCACTAAAAATCAGCCCGGTACTCACCGGGAATATTTTTTTGCATCTCATTTCCTCATATCTGCCTTCTTTTTCGCACTTATGTGAGCCTCGTCTTGGGAGACATCGTGTAATAGGGGACTTTAATATAAAAAGGGACAACACATTTTTTACGAAAGGTGTTCATTTTGCGAAGTAACTTTTTGTTTTATATTTAAGATTATATTACATCATTTAAATTTATTTGCAAAGACCACCTTCCCACACACCTTCCTGATCTTATTGAAGAAGCAGAAGCTCGCTTTGGGGAAGTATCATCTATCACAGAAATGGTGAATTTGTTCAACAAAGAGAACCCCTCATCAGAGCCCTTATTGACATTATCATCACTGGAAACTTCCAGAAATCAGCAGGAAGCGAAAAGATTTCTTATTACGTAATGAAAAAGTTACATAATCTTGCTGTTCTTCTGCTAACTATAATCTTCAACAACTCAGGAGCCTGGAAAAAGGCAAAAGTTGTCACCGTCCCGATGAAGAACAACCGTTCAAATGTGCAATAATATCCGCCAATTTCGCTGTTCTGCTATATGAGCAGGATATTGAGGGCGTAAATATTGAAAAAACTCAACGATTTCTGCAGAGAAATAAACACTCTAATATACATCCACTGCTGGGAGTTCATTGTGATGTTACATTTGGACTTAACTAAAAGGAAACTACTACAGTGTGCTTGGTGGACATTGTAACAGCTTTCGACAGCGTTTGAATAAAGGACTAGTATTCAAACTCTTTGAATTTCATAATCACTTGGTATAATCAAAATTGTCCTTACAAAAAGGCTTTTCTGTGTTCAGGTAGCAAAAATCAAGGGAGTTAACGGAGTCTCTCAAGGAGCAAAACTTGGACCGCTGCTGCTCAACATTTATACCGCTGATCAGCATACCAGGTACAAAGACGAAACTTTATGAATACGACTTCATCATAACGCCATCGATTTTTAACCAGAGATTGCTGATAGAAGAGTGCAAGTGCACAGTTAAAACCTATGAGAATACTATCTCAAATGGCGACTGAAGATAAGCAGCGAAAAAACCAAACTGATCTAATTGCGAACACCAGCGACTGTCATTCAAAGACGAGCGTTTGTAACACGCTACGAGTATAATGCTATCAAACTAATGTTTCCAGACAACACTGAAGTAAGTGTCAAGTCATCAACGAAGTACTTCGGAATCAACTTTTCAAACAAACTGATATTCATGAAGCATGCAGACTTGATGTTGAAGAGAGGAAACTATTCTCTGCACTTGGTCAACCCGCTACTTAGGAGGCGAAATCGGCTTATTAAGAAGACCAAGGTGCTTGTGCGATAACAAAAATATCCATCCCGTTCTGACCTTTGCCTTTCGCAACTGATTTCCTATATCACCTACAACAATGAAGAAGATGGACAATTTTGAAAGAAAGATGCTCCGCATTTGCACTAGACTACATCGTAACCAACTAACAGACCAGAATTTGCTGCAGCTCTCGGAAAAATTATCAAGAACCTGGAAGATCATCCGAGCTCAGGAGTGGAACAACTCCTCCAGCCTTACGAGAAGAACCAACAGTTAGTACTACAGAGGATAAAAAGCCCTTTCATAAAAAAACATTAAAATGATATTTGTCAGCAAATAGCCAAAGCCAAATGAAGTACCTTGGGCCCCTATTCTTGAGCCAACATTAATTTAATTTAGTAATAAGTTAGTTTTAAATCAAATTGTATATAAACAAATTGAAAAAGAAAAATTCTTAATCTATAATCTACATCATGGAAATTTATATCCGAAGACTTCGTTTCGTCATATAAAACACGAATTATTATTTTTTACGAATACAAAACATGCCCTAGCTTAGCTGCAAATTACAATACTTATGAAACATCCACTTCCACATTCCATAACCACCCTATATCGGTGCTCCCGCCATTAGGTATGAAAAGCACAAGCAGCAACATGTTGCAATCGAAAGCTTTAACTTAAATCGTAATTTAAGTTTTATAACGTAATAAACGTTAACGAAGAGAACACAAAAACCTTTTAGATAAATGTAATTCCTTCTAGTTGTTGAAAAGATGTATTGACAACGGGATTGTCTTTAAAAATCGTTTTTTGCGAGTAAGCTTATTACTTCCCATTAACAATCAGTTATATTCAGTTTTGTATTCAAAATATAATTATGTTGGTTTGAATTAATGAAGCCTTTTACAAGATCCGTCTAATCTGGGAATTGAGAAATGAAACCTTTAATAAATTTAGACGTCAAAAGGCCTATTTACGGTTTCTCTAGACATCGATGACGTAAAAATCTATATTAAGAAGATGGGGTTGTTTAATGTGGGTCTATAACCATGTAGCATAGCCCTGAGACTATAACGTGTGTGGAAAATATAATTAAATACTGATGTGATGATGCATCCTATAGAAATATCGATTAATGTCGGGGTTATCCTAGAATCACCCTTTTTTCACAATTTAAGATATGTATTTACATATATAAGAGCAGAGCGTTATTTTTAATTATAAAAAGATATGTTGGATCCCTATTCGAACAACAAAGAATATCTAATGCTTAATAGATAAATTAAGAAAACGTTGAAAAAGGTTTAATACATACGTTTGAACTTGTATGCACATTTATATATTTGTCATACATTTGTATGATTGTCAGCAGATATTTCTTAAGAAAATATATGTACATATGTAGTATGTACGTATGTAAACCTTTGCTGAATAAATACAGTCAATTCCATTTAATTAAATTGGCTATTTGCCACAAAATTGTGCTCAGATGAATCAAATTCACTAAATGACTAATTTCAATTATGCGGACTTGATTGATTTGTGTCATACCTACAGTCGACGCGACGTTTCTTAATTGAAGTTGTAATTTTTCAAATTAAATATTTTACAGTTTTATTTTAACTGACAAAAGATTTCACTTTACCGGAAGTCGAAAAAAAAATTTTTGTTCACTTTTATTTTTCTAATCAAATTGGCGAAAAATTTTAATTGAATTAGTACGATGCTAAAGCTGTTTTAATATGATACTAGGTTAAAACAGCGAATTCGCAAATTTTAATCGAATATAGCATCATACTTTCTCTACCCTTTTATTAAAGTTAAAATAATCGAATACTTACTTTATTTTTTTAGTATCGTGCTAGCTTCATATGACTCTTTGACATTTGCAAACATCAAAAAAGGTTCGTGTACTTACTTTTTTACACGAAATGTCATTGTTTTAGGTGTTAGGTTAGGTTAGGTTAAGTTAGGTTGACTTTTCGTTCACATAGCATTTTTTTATTCTTCCCGAATGACATTCAAACAAAGACAAGAATGATTTGGCCAACAATTCATTCGTTGCAGTATGGATGGAATGTAGAACGTTAATATACAGTTTGACAGTTCGTAACAATCAATTTGTGTTACTGATGGAATGACCGCGGACCCATAAGTCAGATACTTGAGATGCCATCCCTGTTCTTGAATTCGGTTTTGCCTTTGACGTTTTTTTATATCTTTTTTTGATCGATTCGAAGCGAAGCAAAGGAAGAGGTTGCACTAAATTTTCAGTAACGATTTTTTATTCTTGCTATTATTTTATATTAACAATTCTTTGAACAATTGTATTTTTGAAGAAATAAAGATTAAAATTAAGAACTTAAAAATAGGGCCTTGAAGTTTCTTGCTTTGAAGTTACTGTGAGTAACAATTTGCATTTCGTGATGACCAAATTTTAAAACGCAAATTTTAGTATCTAAGCGGAAAAGTATTAGTCTATTAAAAATTTAATCAAAGACTTTACTAAAATCAGAATATTTTTGAGCGAGGAAGGGAAAGGCAAATGAAAGATCAATTTTTAATAATAACACGTAATAATACGTCCCACTTTAATCAAATATACAATATGAACCATATTCTATATTTAATAAGATGAGAGTTTTAACGTCAGAATAAAAAAAAACACTGGCTTTAGATAGTCTCAAAATTATATGTACATACATTCATATGTACATACATATATGTATCTCGTATTATTACTTTTTTCTTTCAATTCAATTTATTAGAAAGTTCAAAATTTATCTTATGTTGTTACCAAGGACTTAAGCTATTATTTACAAAAAACAGACACAACAGTTCAAGTCCCATCCAGTAAAATTAAACAGGTAATCGAGAGCAAAGTTCTAGCTATAACAAACAAAAGATTGAACTCGCTCGATTCCTGTCTTATAACCAGAAAACTATGGCCTAGTTTCAGCACACAAAAGATCGACTTTATCATTCAACTGAGTAAAAACTCTATTTCTCTTCTCGTGAACATCATCACCGGTCACAACAAGAAAAAGATGAAACTCAGTATGGACAACTTATGCAGAGGATGCGGTTACGAGGAGATACATGAGGATACTCCTCACTGACTGTGTCACTTCCCTGAAAAACAGGCACCTAGGGAGACACTTCTTCAACGACTTGGAGGAGCTCTCTGACATTCAAAGAAAAATCATATTGAAATTTTATAACGATACCAAATGGCTACGGGCCTGATGGAGGGATGATTTCTCAAGTGGGGGTTAAGGATAGAAGCACGCCCTTAGAAGGCGTCTACCTCTCCTCAACCAGATGATTATGTGACGACAGACATTTCTTCAATGACTTAAGATTACCCTCCGACATTTTAGGCTATAGCTTGCTGTAACTTATCAACACCCTCAATGGGCTTGAATGACATAGGATTATCATAGGTTTCAATACAAGGGAGTCACAACTGGTCTACATTGTGACGGTAACAAGATCAACTATCAGCCCATTAATAAAACTAACCTTACATAAAAATCTCTTATCGTGATAAGTGGCGAGTTTTTCAGACAGACATGCCGTTTTTCAGAAACATAGACCTGGACATTGCTAAAATCAGCTATTAACCATTAATAGTTCCATGAACGATCAACAGATTTGATTTTTGAGAAAGAAGAAAAAGCAACAGAAAATGGAAAATATGTGTTACTCTATTATCTGTGGAAATTGACATCAACAGTGAATGATGTTGAAATGTGACTTTAAAATAAGCTATTTTGAGTTAAAGAATGTTATTTAATATGAGAATTGTTAGAAACGTAGAAACGTTATTGAATTTAGTTCCAGTTCACTGATTTTTTTTACTTCAGCAATTATTCTCCCATCAAAATTAAACTCAGAACCACCCCACTAACAATGTCATTGTAGAATACGAGTATCTTTACTTTTTTATTGACAGCCATGTCAAAAATGTCAAGTTAAATCAACAATAACAATAAATTAACCATGACCTGTTAAAAGAAAAAAGAATGCAAATGACTTATGGTAATATTGCTTGAACAATAATTTCTATTCAATCTTTATTTTATAATAGAAACAATCATTGTTTTGTTGGAAATGTTTTCATCTGACTTTGCAAAAGATCTTATACTCGAACAACAAAATCAGCTATGTACTTCTTTAGAAGTTGGGGGACGCGAAAAATCAACTGTTGATATTCCAAAATAAAAACTTGTACCCTATAGTTACAATTTGCTTTGAAAGAATTTATTTTTGGGCCTGAAGTCTCATTTATAACTTTTTGTTTATTTATTTACTGAAATATGACGAAATTTTTGTATCCAACAGTCAACACACTTTACATTCGTTAGTTCATGGCGCATCGACATTTTATTTGTGTGAAATTTGTTTTCAGTTTTGTTTATTTTACTTGAAAAATTGTCAACACTGATGGATATTGATTTTATTTAATTTGATATTTTGAATTGAAAATCGAAATTATAAATAATACTCTTTTGATGTTATTTTATTTGTTGGATTTTTGTGATATTAAAATATGATTTTAAATTTAAATAATTTGATATTGAATATGTTGGTACATATGTATGTGTATAAAAACCATACATAATGAACATACATATCACATATGCATATTATACAGAGTGATTCACATAAGAGGCGACACAATATTAGGTCGGGTTTGTTGAACTAATTTAGGGGATATATTTTTATGCGAAAGGTGCACTTAAGCATTGTCGATATCACCACTTTTTGACATTATTTGGAGGGAAAAATTTCTCGTAAAATTCGCATCGTAGTACGAGGCCTAATTGAATAATTCGGGCACAAGAAATTGTTCCATCATATCCCGATAGGGGCCACCAGTAACTGTTACAACATTGTCTATGGCATCCTCAAAGAAATATGGCCCAATGACGCCACCGACCCAAATGGCGCATCATACAACTCTTTTAGGATGGTGAAGTGGTCTTTGGTGTATCATTCGAGGGTTTTTAATGCCCCAATAGTGGCTATGCTGTTTATTAAAAAAGTCAACCTAGATAAAATGTGATTCGTCGGTCGTCGCTCATGATGATTTTTTACCAGAAATATAAAATTCGAGCTGACGTTAACGGTCGTTTCTATGCTTCATTAGAAATAGTTATCGATTACTTCAACAAATTTCATTCACACAAAAATGGTAATGTCTCAAGAACTACCGCTTCATGATGGTGAGATTTCTCGCATGAACCTGCTCTTAGGTTTAAAGGTTTTAGAATTTTCAAAATCGATGTTATTAGAGAAAAATGTTCAGAAGCATGAAATTCACTTTCGAAGAGGTTAAAAAAACTCTTTTAATAGTTGAAGCTTAAAACAGAATGCCATGTAATTTCTTAGCTTACTAAACTAAAGTGGCGCTACAGAACAGAATAGACCAGGTCCTCGAGCAATAAGCAACTGCAGCCAGCTTCTTACTTCCGATCCATGAAGGATCACTAACTGAGATACGGCAGCTTTTAATCTTTTGTGATTGCGCGGAACTGCTTCCAGTAGTCTAGCCCAAGGGCTGTGGCTTCCGAAATGGCTTCGTCTTTAAACAGGCGCTTCGGTCTTTCTTGTCGACGCGAACCTTGGGGCTTGGATTTGAAGACTCTCTTTACTGGAGCACTGATATCCATTCGCTCAATATGGCCGCGCCAATGTAGTCAAGGTATTGACTTTCTGGACAACAGCTGATAGAGTTCGTGGTTATATCTTTTCCTCCGTTTGCTCTTCTCGTTCACAAAAATCTGCCGAAAAAATTTTCTTTGGAAAAAGCCCAGTATTATCTCTTCTTTTCTGTTTACAGTCCAGCCCTCGGCGCCGTAAAAGGGTTTCGTCTTACGAGTGAGGAGTTTTGACTATTTGTTTTGTTAAACCGAAGTAGCATCAATTTCCTAAGGTAATTCTTCGTCGGATCTCCACTAAGGTGTCGTTCGTCGAGTTGAGATTAACTCTTTAACTACTTCGAAGTTTTTTGCTATCAATAGTTTCTTTTTGCCCTAATCGGTGGACAGATGTTTGTTTATTTGTTGATAGCATATACTTGGCCTTGTCCTCATTTACTTCAAGGCCAACAGGTCTACCTGGGCGAAACGAGCAACGATTTTGATAATAAGGTTTTATCATTTGGACGTGCATCAGCAACTGAATAATAAACAACAATTTTGAAAGATGTCACTCAAACAACATGGACACCACAAGCCACCAAAATCTAAAGTCTAAGGCCCCAGTTATAACTATCATTGAAATGCATCAATTCATTTCCATTTTTAAGACGAACAAACAAACTGCAATGGCTTTAATTGGTACCAAAATGAAGGTAATGAGTAGTAGAATTTTTTTAGTCTATAAATTTATTAATTTATTTAAATTTTTTTTAAATCCACATTTATTATTTCACTGATAGAAATCAATTTCAATAAACAGCTGATTTTCGTTTCTTTTATGTGGAACATAATGGTTCCACTGAATGTGTTCGATTCTCTTTCTGTTTTCAAATGTCAGTTTTCCTTTCAATGATCAACTCTAACCTCAAATGCATATAATTGGTTGTAATCAGCCACTGACAAGATCTTTTGCTGAGACCAATTTTTCAATGATTGCTATAACTGGCTTGTCAAAAAAATGAAGTTAGCATTCCACTGATTTGTTTCAATGATACATTTCAATGAAAGCTATAACTGGGGCCTTAGAATGAGAACTGTCATTTTTTTCCCAAGTGAACACTTTGGGAAGAGTTCAGAAGGCTTCCGGATTGCCAAATTAAAACGACATAACCAACCTGTTTTCGGTTCATTTTTGATTTTTTTTTAACCGTTTTTGATCTTGATACCTTTTCTATCCAATTTCAACCCTTTTTCGAATTTTTTCGAATTGTTTGTTAATGAATTGGAATAAATGTTTAATTTCTCATTACGACCAAGAATCAAAAATGTTTTGATCTAAAATTTAATTTGTTTGTAGTCAAGGTAAATAAGAAATATGGTACGTATTTTGAAGGTATTTTTCTACAATTAAATAGTGAGTAATCTACGACTTGGCATAACGGTTAGGGCTTTGGACTGTCATGCCGTAGGACCGTGTTCCATTTCCTAATGCGGCAACCTCAGAAAAAAATGTTTTTAGGGGGACTGCCTCTTAGACGGTGTTCACATTGCACTCACTCCGCCGACTTACTTTGACGTCTCTGTATTTTTTTCTCATTCGCACTTCATGGTCTTACAAGAAAGGAATAAATCCATGTGTCATACTTAGATTCCAAGAAAAATATTTATATTTTCCATTATTACACCATCTATCCCATAATCTCCTAATCACGTTTTAATCAATAAATTTGAAAGCGACAATTTAACACACTTATGCGGGCACTTGGAGAAGCTTTGGTTATATTTGTATTCTGTTAAAGCATACCTTAAACTAGTAATTTAAAAATGAACTTAAACTTATGTTGTAGAGTCTGAACATGAATATATGTACATATTATGTACATACATATGTACATATTTTGTAAATCTTAAAATTTAAGGAATAAATTTTTTTGGGGGCTTGGAAATGTTTTGACAATTATACTCAGTCTATATACAGGCACGCTATATTAGATATTAACAGATATCAAAGACACAAACATGACAGAAATCAAACAAAATATCTCATATTAGGAAACAAATATTTGTATTAATGCCTCTAAATTATTTCTTATTTGAGTGCCTGTCTACGTCATGTCACCTTCATTTTTAAATACCATGTCAAATTGATCATCTAGGAAAAGTCTCAAATATAAAAACAAAATTTAAAATGCTTTCAACTTCATAGTACAAAATGTCTATATACCATTATGCAGGACAAAAGCAAAAAAGTTAAAATTTTCACTTTGTTCTTGGATGACTGCCTAGAGATCAAAGACTCAGATTTTGGTTTTTCTGTTGAAAACATTGAGCTTTTGAACAAAAATTGATTCACTTAAAATTAAACTTTTAATACTGTCCCTTTCCCCAGAAGCTCTTAGCAACAACTGCCGCAAGGTGTTAATTAATAGCATCCTTGTCAAAAACAGTTTTGGTATGTTCTGTACTTCTTGTAAAGTTCTCCTTGTTTTTAATTAAATTTCCACTCACAAATTAAATAGGGTGTTTTTTTTTTTAATGATAGAATGATAAATGAATTAAAAATTTAGAAATGAAACAGTACAAAAGATGTTTAGAGGTTCAAATTTATACAAAAAAAAATAAAACAGCCTGATACCTGGTGACTTTTAAGCAAGCTGCTGTCAATCATGTTATGAAAAGTGTAAGCAGGCAGCTGCACCGAACCGTCAGTCTTATTTGTGATATTGTTCTTTTCAGAATTTTTTTCTTTTAGATCAATTTCTGGTTGATGCAAAATGAAAAAAAAGATTAATGAAACTAGCCACGCTCAGCTTTTTGCGCGGTCTTTTTTAGCCAGCTAATCGAGCGAACCCGATCGAGCTCTGAGCTTAAAAATAAATTCAAGTTGAGAGATCCGAGTTAAAAACGTAACATAGTTCCTTTCCTAGCACCGCTTGGGGCTAAAAAACAAAACAAAAACTAATGAAAGTCTTTCATTAATAAATTATTGAGACCAAATAAGCCGCATAAGAGAAATCTTAAAAACTTTTTTTCAAATAAAAAACAAAACGCATACAGTAGCATATTTGCGTTAGGATCATTGGGATCACCGATTTTTAGCGTCTGTTGTAGGAAAACTTCTCTTTCTGGCAACTTCAGGTAACCATAGGCTAATGTATCCAAAATTATAATATCCCTAGTGTTTTTGAAGTTTAGAACAATTGGAACAGCCGTGCCTTACTTTACATCTAGCGGTTTTACAAGAGTTTTTAAGATGGATTGTTATGAGACAAAGGTGTATATAAAACAGGGATAAATCTTTCAAATTTGTATAACTTTTTAGGAGCAGTACAATTTTCAATCTCATGAAGCTTAAATTAAGAACTATGAATGTCGTTTTAAAAAAGAAAGAATGTGGCCATAATAAGTCAGTCGTTTTGGAAGACTTTTTGTCCCACACCAATCCCAAACCAATCATCTTTAAGTTTTGTTCTTCCGTATCTTAATAAAGAAGAGTTGAATACTCGTTTTCGATGTGTGCACCTTTATCAGCTAATAAGAGAATATAAAAAATATGAGGTCCCAAACTTAGATCGCAACCACATGATGTCTTTCAAAAACTATAATACACAAATACTGAACTATATTTTAGAGCTATGTAATAATATGTTTATTGAGGAGAACTTTCCTGATTGTTTCCGCGCCTTTAGTATCTTCGCGAAAATTAAAGAGGCATTTCTGCGCTTCTTTGTTTCCGATAATTATTCAGCTTACAAAAGGCTCATGAGCTGGGTGGTGAGAGATCTTAAAATAAGTTGTTTTCAGGCTGGCTCTAGAGCATATCATTGAAAGCGTTTTATTGCAATCATTGCAAGGTGCTAAGCTAAAGCTGCAATCGAACTTTTTCAATAAAAAGATCCGTTTAACCTGTTTAATGCAACAGTACCGTTGTAATTAACTTGATGATATGGAATGGATGAGTATCCAATGATACTTAAAGAAAATAATAAAATGGGTCGTACGAACTTGCGCTTCTGTAAAAGATCAAACATTTTAAAAATTAACTTTTTTTATTAAATTATAGATCTTAAAAGTTTATGGAAAGAAAAAAAATTAAGAAATTTTTATTTACCAAGTTTAAAAAAAAATGAGAATGGGGTTTTCGAAATATTGAGTTTTGACAACATTTTTTTTTAAATCCAAATAAAAAAATTGTTTGAAATTGTTTAATTTGGTCTTAAAAAAAAAAAAATGAAAATATTATCTACCAAGTTTAAAGAAAATTGGCCGAGCCGCTTAGGCTGTAGTCGAAAAGACAGACAGACAGAGTTGCGAGACCCACTTTATTCGTCTTTGCTGTCATCGTAATGTCAACTTTGAACAAAGTCTTGAGTTCGATTTTTTTTACGAATGCATAACTTTTCTTACAGTGAAAATCTTTAACTTATTACTAAATACACTAAATTTTGTAACTAAAGTCGAATCCCAAACCTATCCCAAATCTTCTTGAGGAATTTAAAAGCAAATGCTGACTACATTGTTAAGGTTATGCAAATACAAAACACTTACCTGTAAAAAAGAATTATTATAAAGAGTCTTTCATTTGGGTATATTTTGGCGGTCTGTGGGGGCCAAGTTGTTTTGGTGAAATCTGTCAAATCTGTTTTTTTTTTATTCAATTACTGATGCCAAATCACCATGGAAAGTTACACAATTGAACAACACGTCCAAACTATAAAACTTAATTATCTAAATGAGTGTACGTAAGTGCAAATGTTGCATTTTACGATTGACGTGGTGGCCTTTCACAATCCGCACTTCAACATTTTGTGGTCAAATTTGAGACGATCGGTTCGGTTACCAATCAACCAATAATTGTACGTCAAAAAAATTCGAGAACTCGCCTCGGTCCGTGAAATTGTACAGTAGAACCAGAGGCAGTCGATTACTTGCCTCGCAGAATATTTTGCGTCGGGACTTGGACCTACACCCGTACATTCAACTCATCCAGGAGCTGCAAGTGGGGGTGATGGCGTGCTTGTGTAGTTTAAGGCATGTCCGGGGCTCTGTTGAACTCTGCTGGTATTGCTGCGGATGCATAATCCATGCACTAACGTGTATGGGTGCTGAAGCGGTAATGCTGGTTTGATGTTCTGATGGGCTCGTCCATCGATTTATCGGTGGGCCGGTATTGCTAACTAGCACAAAGCTGTCACTTCCGGTTCCTATCGACCTCCTCGTGGTGCCTGTGGATAGGTTACGTAAGTAACAAAACTAACTGGATAGGAACAGTCTGGACCATGTCCTTAAAGTAGGAATCCGCTAAGGAGTGTGTAACAACTCACCAGAGGGGTGCACATTCTTAGTTGTGGTTTTTACCTCGACTATATGCTGGGTGTGTGTATCTGGGGTTGACAGGCCCTGAAGTTTTGCAGGAACTTCATCTGTAATTGACCTTCATGGTGGCGAAGCTCGACCGGAAACTATATTCTGGCACCACGGGAGATAGTGCCCAGGAGTCTGAGGGCTATAGCGTACGTCTTCTGGCTCTCATATTCTATCTTCGGATAGAGAGGTCATGTGATTTGACCCCGCTAGATTTTTTCTTGAAGGGTTCCCTGAATACGCAGGTCTATATGCGAATAAATCAAGGTCTAAGGGTATCGTCTCTCTTGTTGACAGCCACGTCAACCTAACCTTACTATGGTGGTTTTCTACATCTAATAGATATCATTAAAAAATGTTAATTATCAAGACTAAAAAAACGAGCATAAGGTTTTCGAATTATTGTGCTTTCAAAAAAAATTTAAATTGTTTTAAAAATTTCAAAAAAAAAAATGTTTGAAAATTTTGAATACACAATACTACTCAAATTTTCAAGGAGCCTTAGCATAAATTTGATCAAAATCATTTGTACACTTTTTAAGAAGATTGAAATAAAAAAAAATATTTCTATTGGCGGTCCTATTAATAGACAGTTTTTGGAAAGTTTGCTTCAACTATTAGCTAGTTTTTAATAAATGCAGATTTTTTTAATTATTTTTAAAGTCTTGGAACAGTTTTTCAGAAACAATATTCTAAAAAAAAGTTTATGACAAATTCTTATATTTATTTCAATGACTTTCTTCATGCAAGACTGTTTCATATTTCTTAGACGTTTTTACTGCAAAATATTGAATCCCGCACACAGAATGCTACTAGGTTTGTAATATTTTTTTATTCAAAAAGTCATAAAGACGGTTCTAATCAAAACAAAAAACAAAAAGAAATAATTTTCCTGCTGAAAATCGACCGTTATTTTCTCTTTTCCACACAATTCTAGAAGATTTAAAAAAAGAACACCCTTTAGCATTCCAATCGCCAAAATCTATCCCAAATGCACCAAGGTGAGAAAGCTATCTGTCATTTTTAATATACTCGTAGTATAGGCAACTGCATTCAATTGTCTGCCAAAAACTATCTGCACTTGGCACGAAACACAGCAAAACCGAGACGGTGACCACTTTTTAAACTGAATTTGTAAATCTCTTTCCCAACATTGGTTAGAGGTAAAGTTTAAGGGAAATTTTGTGAGTCACTTGCACGTTGTAAAGTGAATTTAATTTGGTTTTCAATATTTGTGGGAAAAACTCAGAAAAAGAAGGGCCACTTGACCCATACGAATAAAGTCTCAAAATTGATAATTTGCTCTCGAAAGAAAAGAATTTATATTACTTAATAATAATTCAAAATTCCAAAGAGAGTGTCTGCAGCTACTTAGGGAAACAAAATGTCTTAAAAGATATTCATCCCCGAGTGTCATGAGTGCGTAAGCACATCAGGCAAATAACCAACAAACGCCCTAGTGGCAATATTTTATTATTCTTTAGGGACAAAACGAAAGAAAGTTGCTTCCTTCGCATAGGAGGAGCATCACCAAAAGTAACAACAACAACAACAAGGACGACAATGGTGTTCAATTTATGTTCTACAAAACGTTTTCAAGAGTTTAAGGATATTCAAGAGCGCAAACAAAGTTTTCTCGTGTAGCTAACGGCACTCCTACTGGCGTGTGTATCTTCGATTCTAAATGGTGTTTAGATGCGTCCCATGGACCATGGTAATTTTATTAAAAGGACAACTCGAGACACTGATAGAAAAAAAAAAATCATTTCTAGGCAAATTCATAGGTAGAGTGATGTGCCTCTGGTAAAGTGGCTGGAAAAAGAGCTTTATTAGCATTTTAAATTGAATCAAATCGATTTTGTACAATATTGTGGTTGTTGGCAATGATTTGCTATAGCTTATTTTTGAAAATTCCCTTCGCCGTATTGAAGAAGAAATGAGGTACGAGTTGATCAATTTAATAAGTTAAGTTATGGCAGGATTTTATTATGTGTATGGGTGGTGGAAAAATATGTCATCGGCAAGGATAAAGTGCTTGATGGGTTTTCGTGAAGTGGATAAATTTCAAGGATATGATTTGTATTTTGTTTTTTTTTTTAATATTTACAAAGTTTTTTTTTGTATAGGTAAATTTTATATTATTTAAATTTGAAAGAAGCTTTTGATTAAAATCCGAGCGGTAGTTAAGTCAAGATAAAAGACGAATCTATGATACCCGATATCGTGGTATGTTACCTGTTATCATTTTTGGTAATTTTTGTTGCCAATAGAATACATATTTCTGCTTATTCAAAAACATAGAATTTTTTTTGCGATAAATACACTTTTCTTCAAAGGTTTTATGACAGCTAAGAAACTTCGAAAATATCTATAGGCGTTTTTGAATCTTTAGCCTACTTGAGTCCAAAACAAATAATAAATACATTGTGTTCATAAAATAGCAGTGCTCCCCAAATAAAACAAAAAGGCTTTCGTTATCAATGTTATAATATATTTCACTTAACTTCTAATAACAATTTTAGGTAGGTATTTCATTTATATTAACAGAAAAAATTAAGATTAATTTTTTACCGTTACTTTTATCACAGTAAGAAGCCTTTTTAAAATTTATGGCTGTTCACAAAAATAGCAGTCAGATGCACTGCTGAATCTATAACGCAAAAAGTTAGAAAAATGCATCTGCGTGGAATGGAGTCCACTAAAGTTTGACACCTCTCGACTGGTATTGCGTTCCACGAATCTCGCCCTACTTCCCACAATTCTTTCGAATTCTTCGGTTTTGCTTCATAAATCGCATTCTTAACATCCCCCACAAATTTTCAATAGGGTTAAGGTCAAAAGATTGAGCGGGCCACTCCATAACGCATAACTTGTTTATTTATTTATTTATTTAATTCGTTAAAATCTAACGTTAACAATATTAATATCAAAATAGTTCTTATAATCTAATATAATCTAATATCATAATTTATATTTTTTATTATTCAATATTGTTGAAAAACATAAGTTTAAATTTTTTACATTTTATGTTATCATTTACAGATTCTAAACAAAATTGAAATTCGTTATAAATTGTTATTAATTGATTGAAGGGGCTACATACACCATAGTTTGAACTGCTAAATATTTGAGTAATAGGTTGCTGTCGCCTTAAACATGAACGGCTGAAACTGAAATTTAATTTACTTAGAACTGATGGCAATGATATCGAACCATTAATAATCCCAACAATAAAACAAAATTGAATAAACTTTCTGTGGTTAGTCTCCTGGAACCATGATCTTGCCCTTTTTCGAAGTGTGCTTTGGGTCATTGTCTTGTTGGTATACCCAAACCAACGGCATTTCCTCTTCAGCATAGGGTAACATGACCTCCTCGAGAATTTTAACATATTCAGCTGCATCCATTATACCCTTAATGTGATAGATAGGCCCAACCCCATAGTAAGAAAAGCAAGCCCATATCATAATTTTCGCTCCGCCATGCTTCACTATTTTCACAGTGTATCGTGGATAATTTGCTGCATTTTGTGGTCTTCTCACATACTCCCAACGACCCTTGCATCCAAAAATAACAACTTTGCTTTCATCGCTCCACAGAATATTCCTCCATTTTTCTCGTGGCCAATCTCGATACGCTTTGACAAACTCCATTCTCTTTGCCACATGCCTTTTTGTCAAAAATGGTACCTTGCGTGGACTTCGGGCTGGTAATTTGGCATCCAAAAGACATTTTCGTACGGTTACAGCGCTTACAGACAGTTCAAGCTTATCTGTAATTTCTCTAGAGCTTATGGAATGGTTCTGTTTAGCTAACTGAATAATTTTTCTGTCAGTTCTAACACTCGTCATCCTTTTTGGGCCGCGTGTTTCCGGTTTATTCTGCCAATTTATAGCGTTACTTATCTTTTTTACTGAACATTCTAGGATTTCCTGAATATCCTGGTAAATTTTCCCCTCCAAACATAGTTTTCTTATTAAACTTCGAGTTTCTTCGTTGCAATGTTTTGACCGACCCATTGTTTATTTTTAAGTTAATATTTTATAATTTTTTCTATAATATTATCTTGATAATACTAAAAACTGCAAATAGTAAAATTTTTACTTACCGAAAAATAAAAAAAAGAGAATGTTTAACACTTTTTAACTTTAAATGCAAGACACTGCTATTTTTATGAACACGCTATATTCAGAGAGCTTGAACAAATGCGTCTACAACGGAAAAAATAAGGTTCAATTACAAACATAGAGCCTCAAATATAAAAATGAAAGACCGTTAGATGCAAATAACAGGTTAACTTTTTTGTAAGAATCTGCGTCTTTAAAATTATTGACTAGTTAATAAAGTATGACCAGCACTGCTATTTTTATGAACACAACTGTATATAAGAGAAACATTTGCATCCTCACGGGCAGCGCCGCCGAAATTTTTTATGGTTTTCATTATTTCATCGTTATTTTTATAAACACTGTTTTAGTGAAAAAGCCAATTGCGAGAATCCTCTTGGTATCCTTGAGACCAAATTTGGACGTTCTTTTAAGTTAAGAGATTATTTCTTAAGTCGCACAATATGAATGTGTAATGCTTTTACCGGCCCAATATTTAAATTTTCAAAACCAATGTGCAACGGTATCTTCTTTGAAATCCTCTTTAACTATCCTTACCTTCACACTATGCTCAACAATTTTACAGTTAGGAATCATCCCATTAGTTTCCTAAAAATTTAGGAAAAAGATCGGTGGTCAAATTAATACGATGAGTATGTGTTTTTGGGTAATATGAATAATGTTACTCATACGCCACAGTGACTTTTTTAATTGGCCTATAAGACTCGAGATATCAATCTAAATTAACAAAAAGATGATGGAGAAAAAACAAATATCAGTCGTCTGTGTGTATGTACATGTGTGTATTTCTTCGTGTGTGTATTTGTATCTGTCGAGTTCATTGAAAAATAGCTTAAAAGGGGGGGAACAATTTTCTTTAATTTTAGTATAGACAGAACTTATATAATTTCTTAGAGGACAAATTTGGATCTTTTTTCAACTTATCGCGCAAGGTGAGTTGCGATTTAAAAATTTTGGTTCTGTGTAATTTTTCGGAAACGACTCTCTGAATTTTGGTTAAACTTCGTAAACTTCGTGTGATGTCCTTAGTGAGTCTTTTTGAAAACTCGGACTTACAACTGAATTTCGGAGAAACGGATGAAATTATTGTAACTAGCCGACCCAGCTCTCGAAATTCGAGTGCCAATTTATTTATTTAATTCATTATCATTCAATAAAAGACAGAGAATTCATGATTTTTTTAAATTGTTGAATGCAATGAGAAGTACCTACTAAGCACTCAATCCTGGAGTCCAAAGGAAAACATTTAATGGTAAAGAAAATTTCAAACCTATACGCATATCTGATACATTGCAGATTTTTGACACGTTGCAGATTGGTTGTTGATGTTGTAGGCCTTAAAAACAATTGTTGGGTTGAACTGATATTATTTGATGTATCAGAATCCGGTATGTTTAATGTGGATTGTTGGACGTTTCTTAATCCATCAACATCGTAGCCATCCTTTGATGGAATTTGACAGTTTATAACTTGACGAATAGAGGACATATTTAGTTTTGACGTACAAAGAGTATTTCGTACCAAATGTTAGCCGAATGCCCTAAAATTGCTCTTTTCCGAAGCAACAAATAAAATCTGTTTTTCTTGAATTTTTTGACACTTTTTAATCCATGTACAAATTAGGCATCATTCGATGTTATTTGGCAATTTATGGCTTACAATAATAGAATATTTTGTGAAAACTATCAAAGCCATAAGTCAATGTTATCATCGAAATCGAAATTAAAATCGAATAGGAACAGTATTGAATCATTTCAGTGAAATGAAAATGATCGAATGATCGGTTGGTTGAAATAATCGGATCATTTTCGTAATCAATTGTTGAACGATTCAATCATTTGAAATGAACGATTTACTCAGCTCTGATTCGAATTTGATATTTTGTTTGTTTGTTAACGCATTCTTGTCAAACCAGGGGGATATTTTATTTTCAGGGAAGATTTGAAAACAGTAACGCATAAAATAAAGCTAGAACTACATGCTCTCTTTTTCCAACTCATTTCAAATTTCCATCTTCCATCTCGAAGAACACAAAAAGTAAAAGTTGAAATGGTTATAAATTTCACTTTTTCACTTTTTGAAAACACTAAGGCTAGGCGCCCACATTCAATTTTTAGTTTCGCAACTGTTTGGTTCGAGCAACTAAGAAGTTTGTGTTTTGACACAAACTAAACGATTGCCCAAAAAGAGTTCGCTATTTTGTGTAACATATAATTATATGCACCTGCGCGGACAGTCAACCAAATAGTTCATCTGTTTTCTTTAAGCAACGAAACAGTTGTGCAACTAAAATTGAATGTGCGCGCCTAGCCTAACACGGAAATTGCCCGATAGATGTAGTTAATACTCTAAGACATAACTACATTTAACTTCAAAGAGTGAAAAGTGAGCAAAATGTGCTGTATTTTTCCAAACAACAACAAAAGTAAAAGTTAAAATGGTTCTAACTTTTACTAAACTTAAACCACAGATAATTATAATTATATATAATGTATGACAGTAACTGTATGACAGTATAGTGTGAATGTATGCTCTATTTAGCAACAGATGTCGCTAGTCGATAATTATCTGTGCTAAAACTGTATGACAGTATAGTGTAAATGTATGCTCTATTCAGCAATAGATGTCCGGGCATTTTTTTGCAATTTTTATTTGTTGTTTTAAACAATTTCTGTGTAGTATATTTAAATAATTTTTGGCATTGTGCACATATATGCAAAAAATGCTTTCGTTTAATATGTAATTTATGCCCCTGCGGTTTTTGTGGGCCGCGTAAAGTGTACCACAAAAACATGTTTGCCGTTTTATTATATGATATATTCGGAGTCGGTACTGGAATATGGAAATACTACTTCTGGAGACTGTATATGGGTGATAATGAAATTTGCTCCACTCTAAGGCATTATAGATGACGATAGAGAAGACTTCCGACCACTTCATTTGATAATTTTAAAAGAATATACATAAATATTATATTGTTGTGAACAAAGCTTTATATTACTACAGCGCCATCTGTTGGAAAATTGCATATCTAATTTATGAAAGAAACAAAAAAAGCTCTTTTCCAATGTCAAATGTATTTCCCCTTATTCCAAGCATCTAGAACATTCCAAGACAAGAACTTTCGAGAACAACTAATTTGAGTATATAAGGGAGTGTTCACGGTGAGTGAGACAGTTGATTTTGGATTATGAAAGTGTGCAAAAGTATTGCTTATTGGATTGTGTTATTAAACAAGTGTGATTTAAATTTGAATAAAAGTATTTGAGTTGTTTATAAATTGAAATTTACTGTTTTGAATTGGAAAGTGTGAATAAAGAAAAAATACTAAAAAGAGTAATAAGTTTTATTTAAAGAACCTAGGAAAAATATTACAACTTAAAATTAAAAGTCGGTTGACTTTTTTAATGTTCTCGGGGTGTTTAGTGGGGGCATTGATTTTATTTGGTAAAAAGAGTTGGCCTTTAACTGCGGCGGTAGGTTAATCCTGTTTTAGCGTAAAAGGAAACGGCCGTTTCCCTCATACTGAGGTATCATGGCTCAGGATGTCTTTGCTTATCGGTATTTCTTCTCATTAGATGATTAGGGTGATTGACGGCTTCTTTTCCGAATTTAGTAGATATTTGTTCAGCTATACTATCTTTGCTTCTCTGTAGAATTCCTCGTTCCTGTAATGTTTTGATCGCTGCCGGTCGTAGTGGAGTCCGGTGCATATTCTTGGGATCTTTCTCTTGAAGATTTGAAGTTCCTTTATCGCTGTTTTTGAGATCGAGACTTGGAAACAAAAGCTGCTAACTGCCCGCAAAAGTTGTATGTACTTGAGTACCTTCGTCTGTTGGCTAAGTTCTGATATTCTGCTTATCAAATGGTGAGTCGGTGGAATGCCCAGTTAGCTTTTCTGAGTACAATTTTTGAGTGCGGGTTGAACCTTAGCAATTCGTTGAAGTTGATATCCAGTTATTTGACGTTCCTTTTGGTTGCAATGCTTTATCTATCTGAAAGTTTCACAACTAAGTTTCTGCAAGTGGTTGCTGAGCGACAACTGCCATCAGGAGATCCCCTGAAGCAGGCGAGTTCCGATTTTACTGTATTGAATTGGATGCCCCATTTCTTGTTAAAATCGAACAGTCTGTTGATATGAGCCTCTACTTTCGGGACAGCGACTAGTGGTGACATTAAGGTTGCATACGTAAGTGACTCATCATATACAATACAGCAGGTCTTCAGAGCCTGTTGGGATGGGTTGATCTGATGTCATAAGGCTGTAGAGGAAGGGGCAAAGTTTTGAACTCCAGCGTTGATGTTCTTCATAGTTGATGAGCAGTTTCCCAATTGCACAAAGAAGTTCCTGGAAGAAAGAAAAGAAAAAACAATTTTTGTTAGTAGCGGGGGTAGATATATCATTTAAAGTTTGTGTATAAGAACGTCTAACCAGACGCTATCGAATGCTCTCTCGACATCCAAAAAGCATCCGATAGTGGTGTCATGCTGTAACTGCAGGAGCGGGAGAAGTGTTGAGTGCTTCTCCCTAAAGCCAAATTGCATGTCAGGTATTAAGTTGTTCTGTCTGCAAAACTTCTTAA
This sequence comes from Chrysotoxum bicinctum, assembly GCA_911387755.1. NCBI lineage: Eukaryota > Metazoa > Arthropoda > Insecta > Diptera > Syrphidae > Chrysotoxum > Chrysotoxum bicinctum. Next base: position 222,106,724 of record OU426989.1, on the reverse strand, counting down.
GTTTCCTTAGTGCTTAAGTTGCTGAGGAGTGATATTGGTCTTTAGTTAGAGATCATGTTCCTGACACCTTTCTTCGGGATCGCCACGAAATTTTGCAATTCTCCTTTTTTTAAGGAAGTAGTGGTTTTTGATGCAGATGTTCAAAACGATGGTCAGAAGGATCAGAATTGTCTCTGGCATCCTCTTTATGATAAAGTTGAATAGGTATTCCATTTGATCCGGTTGACTTCCTAGGTCTGCAGCTACTGATTACTTTAAGCTATTTTTCCTGGGGTGCTCAGGTTTGGACTGTCAACTAGTGTCGCTATCCATTATAGATGCAAGGGTTTGTTGGATGGGATCCTTCACTTCAGACTGGATCTGCAGATAGGTTAGGGATGAAATGTCCTTCAAAATATTCGGCAAATGCCTCTGCTTTGTCTTGTGTCATTGTAACTTCTCTATTGTTGGGGACAATGGTTTCCAGCATCGGTGGTGTTTTTCCAATGAGTTTCTTGATGTTATTGAAGGTGTTAGGTCCAGGTGTGATTCAGTCTCTTGTTGAATTGGTTATTATTATGGTGTTGGATGGAGTTCCGCAACATAATGTGCACACATTTAAGTCCGCTCCATACTATCTGGTAGTTGCTATTCGTTGTGTTCAGTTCATGCTGGTGGATCTTTTGAAAACTATTTATAAACTTTGTCGATGAGTGTAAAGATTTTGGATATGATAGGGAAGGTGCTGGTATCTGTACTTTGATGTCTTGGGCTGTTTTTTGATGCCCAGTGTACTAGAAATAGCCGTTTCCAGACAGTTTATGGAATTATTGGGAGAACACAACGCAATTTTTGTTAAATTCAGTTCATCTTACATACATTTTTTGACAAAAACCCATGTGAACTATATCTAATCAAGAATAAAAATTTTATTTATAAACCTTGGAAGATTTCGCATATAAAGTTTTTTTTTACAATACAAACTCTTTATACTACTGAATAGGCACTCACTAGTCAACTGATAAGTCCAAGTGAGATCGTCATGGAAAGGCACAAAAAAGCTTTTTTGAATTAATAATAATTCCAATTAAAAAGTGCTAAGTCTTCTATCTGGCTGATTTATTTCAGTAAACCTTCACTCAACATCGATGAATCGGCCAAAACATCGTATTGCACAGCTTTAATTTTCAGGTATAAAAAGGACTTCGTCTACCTTTGGAACACAGAAGTCAAGCGAAGAATAACTCTTACCAATAGCTGTAGCTTTGGGCTCAAAAGGCAATTGAGATCCATCCCGAAGAACAAATGTCATTTTACACAGTTCGTTAATTATCACATCTATCTCTTCTACGATATTTAAACGTAGACGTTATCAAAATCGGATGAAGAACACCTTGGCTGCTTAGAGAGAAAAATGCTTCACAAGATATTCGGTCCAGTTTTGGTTGAAGGTGTTTGGAAGAAAAGATCTAACGATAAAATCTATACGAGACGTACCTATATCGAAATAAATCTTGTCAGGTCAAGGGAATACGAATTAAGGGCTCAGATGGCTGGGGCAGGCATAGCAAATGCAAAACAATAATCGAACCCATTAAGTCTTTGAATCAAACCCCAAGTTATAGAGCTGTAGAGCAAGCTTTCAAATAAGGTAGCACAACGAAATGGAATAGGACTTTAACCAACTTTGAATGGGCAACTGGAGGGAGTTAGCCAAAAATTGGGCTAATTGAAGGTTCTAAGTAAGTAAGAAAATACAAAGTAAAAAATATTGTGGCTTCTCTTTAAGTTTGTATTGAAAATGAAACAGACAAATTTTGCTATTTAAACAAAACTCACTAAAGAGCTGTACCTCATTCGTCTATACTCTATTTAAATTTTTCTTAAATGCTGTAAAACAATGTTTAACATTTAACTTAGGCTTAAAATTCAAATAAAACAACATAATAAACAACAATTTAGCTTTATACTTTTTGTAATAAAGTTTCGATTTTTTTGTTACTAAACATCTTATTTCAATTTATAACATCCTTGAAAATGTAACATAAGAAGAAGTACATTGCCGTGCAGTGACACAATTTTCGCAGTAAAGAAAGTAAAGTATCTCCTCTCAGATAAATAACTATCTAAGTGATATCGATGACACACTCAGAAGTCAGATGTGTATAGACGTTCGATAAGTATAGAGAAACCAATCCATTTTATGGCCATTAGAGTTTGAAGAAGCTTGATCGATTACCTCTGCAATTGAAATATTTTACCAGCAGCAAAGATTTAACCACAGGACGATTTTTTGTAAACAAAAAAAAAAAAAAAATAAACTAAAAATACCTCAAGACTTCGGCAAAGAAAACAAACTTATTTTGTTGGGCATAAAAATTTATATAAAAATTGATTTCTATTACGAAGTATCTTAATCTTTTAACTAATTATTTCTTGGCAACTTCAACCCATATTTAACTTGATATTATCCTCTACTTAAACAGAAATTGACAGGTTAAAGGACGCATATTTACGATGTCATCGCACAAAGCATGAGTATATCCTATCCTTGAGTTGTTATTTTTTTCTTCTATGATTCTTTTATGATTGTGAGCTTACCAACCAAGTAGCGGTTCAAGAATGAAATATGAATATTTCTTACAAAATACAAAAAGAAATAAAGAAAACGCAATAAGGAACAAGGAAGTCTACTTAACACAACAGGTGAAGTGTATATAGTTTCCTTCATATCCTTTTCTTTCTCTTCAATAACAATTGAAATGTCTCAATATGAATGGAAATCTAAATGCTCGATCAAATGGAAATGAATTGTAGCCAATAAATGTATACGAAGGTGTGTACTTACTTTTTGAAATGGATTTGAAAAGTGTCACTGAAGGCAGTTTTGTTCGTTTAGCTTATAACAGCATATTTACTTTTTTAAATGTAGTTACAGACATGAAATGGGGAAATACAGTTGAAAAAACACACATTTGCGCTATGAAGAATTGAAAATTATGAATACCTCTTCGTTGTGTAAGTAATGTGTAACGTTTTTACTCAGGAACAAATACAGTAGAATAAAGTATTCCAATGAAGTAATAGTAGGGACGTTGAACTGTGACATCCGAGGTCTGAGGCTCGACAAATTTCCTTTCATTTCAGAAAAGATTCTGTACTTTTTTTTTACTCGTATAATGAGCGAGGAAGATGCTTTTCTTCTCATTGAGCAATTCAATTTACAAACTAAAACACTAAAAACAGAACGCGCTAAAATACATTCCACAAATTGAAAATAATGCACTGACCACAAACAAAACAAATCTGACAGCTAACTATTGTGTTGATTAACTCGAAATTTAATAGAAAATTATTGTTCAGTTCGGGTTCGGGTCAACAAAAGTAAATCGGCGCTGTTGATCTACAATTACTCAACATTCTTGATTAGCGATGTTAATTTATGCAAATATGTCAGCAGAAAGCCCAAGCCGCTCCAGCTGATATAATTATTACTCTGTACATTTATTGTTGGATTAATAAATAATAATAATAATAATAATGCAAATATATACATAAAATGTACAAGCTGCTTTATACTTGCGATCAATTGTTGTTCGTCTTTAATCAGCTAAAAGGTAATGGGCTCAGACTACAACAAATTGTAAAAATAATAAGAGAGAGAGAGAGAGAGAGAGAGAGAGAGAGAACGATTTTGAGTCATGTTCATCAATTCAAGGCGATGACCATGAAGAGTGGGATAGTGAAGAAGAAGAAGCTACACCAACTCAAGAAGAAATTTGTCAAAATGAAAGAATTTCAATATTACCCAAAGTTGTTTACAGTGTTAAGAAGACCAACGTTTGTGAAGACCCTGAAGACATTGAAGATGCATTATCTAGAAGCTGCAAAGAAAAATTGATGGAGGCAATGGAATGTGAAGTGAAGTTATTTAAAGAAAATAGCACCTCGAGATGTGTCGACAAGCCCGCTGGAGCCAATATCATCAAGACGTGGCTTGTTTAGTGGTAAAAGTTTTACACAAAAGAAAGGTATTGAATATGAGAAAACATACCGTAGTAAGGTACTCATCCATTCGGTACTTTATTAGCAACTGCTTTTCTACAAGGTGAGTTAAGTGAAGATACGAGTATCTATGAGAAGAGGATAGCAATGAAACTGAACAAAGCTGTCTATGGGTTGAAACAATCAAGCTTAGTTTGGCACACTAGATTGGATCAAGTTCTCCAAAAGCTTGAACTGAAGCGGTCAGAAGTTGATCCTTCTACCTACTTCTATCGTAAAGGTTGAAGTATGACATTTCTCGCAATATATATGTAGATGATATCTTTATATTTACCAATGAAATGCCATATTGAGAAATTTTGAAATCCAATTTAATGAAAAAGTTCTTGGAAACAGCGAAGCATATGTAGCTTACGAATTCATATTCAAAGAGACAAAGATGGGATTTGCTTGGACCAAAAAAAATACATTTCTGAAATGTTTTTAAAATTCAATATTAATGAATGTAGTCCCATAGAAACTCCTATGGATATCAACTTCAAATAGTCACCTAAAACCCCGGAAGAAGAAAAAGAAATGGCTAACGTTCATTACAAGCAAGCTATTGGAAGTTTTATGTTTGCTGCACATTGCACTCGACCATATATATTTGTTTTGCAGTTAATTAAGCAAATTTAATAATTGTCCTGGTAAAGAGAACATTGGGCGGATATTCATACAGGGTGGAACACCAATTGTGCTACAATAAGAAATTCAAATAACTTTTTTTTTAATCGATGTATTTCATTTATTTTTTTTTTATTGGTTAGAAAATTAAATTTTATTTTAAATAGTTAGTTGTTTTTAAAGATTATTGACTGCAAATGACCTCCACGCTGTCCCACGCATATGCGGCACCTGGTCAAAAAATTATTCATTGCGGCCTGAAGAGTTGAAGTTGGGATCGCCTCAATTATTGTCGTTATGGACTGCTTTAGTTCAGTTAAATTCCTAGGCTTCGTTTTATACACCTCTTGCTTGACATAACCCCATAAAAAGAAGTCTGGTGCAGTCAGGTCAGGTGACCTTGGGTGCCAGCGAAGAGTGGAGTTCCTAGAAATTAATTTGTTTGCGAAGTTTTTGTTTAGCTCCGCCATAACTGGTCTGGCTATATGTGCAGTTGCTCCATCTTGCTGAAACCAAACGCTGTTGAATGGTATACGTCTTCGGCGCAGTTCTGGGTAAAAAAACTCCTTCAACATCTTTAAATAACGGTCCCCATTGACAGTAACGGTTACACCGTTTTCTTCAAAGAAGTACGGCCCGACAATACACCTTGATGAAACTGCGCACCACACAGTGACTCGTTCTGGGTGCAGTTCCGTCTCATGGAGCATTTCTGGATTAGACTCATTCCATATACGGCAATTTTGCTTGTTTACATTGCCGTTAAGATCAAAATGGGCCTCATCAGACATGAACAAACAATTGATCAATGTGTTGTCTTCTTCGGCCATTGATATCATTTTTTGGCAAAATTCCAGGCAAACAGGCAAATCCTGAGGGTTTAACTTGCTAGTAATTTGGACTTTGTACGGAAACAAGTTTAAATCGTCATGAAGTATCCGTTGTAATGACCGTCTACTAATTCCAATTTGCCCCGATAAGTTTCGGGTCGAAACGCTCGGATTGGCCTGTATTGCAGATGCTACTGCTGCGATTGTATCCTGAAACCGAACATTGGCATCTCGATGGTACGGCCTTCGTGCGATGCTTCCATATTCGGCAAACATGTTTACAAACCTCATAATGGTCCATCTACTCGGGGGATTACCGCCAAACTCCCGCCTAAATTCCCTTTGGACGGAAATGACGGACTGCAAAGCATGGTACCGTTGCACTATCCAAATTCTTTTCTCCGTATCCCAAGCATCCATTTTTATAAATCTAAATAGTAACCTACAAAATAAAAAAAAAAAATAAGCCGATTACTCACACAGAAAAAAAGTTATTACGTTTTATTTTTGTACCACAATTGGTGCGCCACCCTGTATATTTCCAAAGAACAAAGGCAGCAAAATTGAAGTTCTCAAAAAATGGAAATTCTGAATTTCAATAATTATGTATTTAGATTTTGACTGGGCAAATGATTCTGATGATAGAAGATCGGTTACAGGATACTCATGTGTCTTACGAGGAGGTGCGCGCCGTATTTTGGGCAACGAAACATCAGCCAATTGTCGCTCTATCTACAACAGAAGACAAATATTTTGATAAAATATTATTTCTTCTTCTTAATTCTTAAATTAAATTAAAATAAATTTGGTGGTGAAACAGCTCGATGAGAACCAAGATCCAGAGACTTATAACTCTCAACCATTTCTGTTTGCTTGTTACCAGTAATGGAGGGGACCTAACTTTCTGCAGATTCCGAACAGCCAATGAGAAGTAATTTTCATGACAAGAGATACTCTTAGCGGATTTGTCAACTCCTAGCAAGAGACAGCAGGGCTGAATATCGAACTCGAGAACATTTGCCTGACAGTCCAACGCACAAGAACTCGTCATATCGCAGACTTCAACTTGGCGAATTGAGCGTCAGGACTTGGGTCTGCAACCTTACAAGATCCAATTGACACTGGAGCTCAATGTTGATGACAATAGACAACGCTGGAGCGTTTGAAATAGGACCCCAATTCTGGCCGAAAAATCATCTTAAGCGACGAAGCGCATTTTTGGATAAATGCCTGCGTTAACAAGAAAAATTGCAGTATATGGGACGACAACAATCCACGCGAAGTTCACCAGCTGACAAGGTATCCTTAAAAAATTAAAGTTTGGGGTGAGAATTTTGGGCCGACACAGTCATTGGTCCGTACAGAACGATGATAACCAATTTCTAATGGCTCAAATATTAAACCATATGGACCTAGAAGTAATGTGGTTCTAACAGGACGGCGGCGGCGGCGGCGCTACGTACTACATATCCACGCCGCTATTGACGTTCTCCATCATGGCAAATTTGACCCCACTAGACTTTTTCTTAAGCGACTTCCTGAAATCGCGATGCTATGCGAATATAGGGGAGAAGGGGGTACATTTGATACTTAGTTTTTAAAAGTCTGTATTTCCGAAAACTGTTAATGTATTCCAATGTTTTGTTTTGTGTTTGATTTATTGATTATTCAAGATTATGCTTACATGTTGAAAGAGTCCAAGACCGGAACCCGGTTGTCGAGCCGATGATGATGATGATGATGCTAACATATAATTTTTTGTTTTAAAACATTTCCACATTTTAAAGAAAAATATTTTCTAAAAAAAGTCATTTTGTCAAAAGTGCCCCGGGGGCACCTTTATAGTACTATCATAATATTGATTCGAGATAAAAAAAAATTATTTTATTAGGTTCACAAATCGCTTACTTACGGGTAATCAAAAATTAGATCAGACACAGAAAACACGAAAACACGTGGTACTCCACGAAGAGTTAAAGAAAGGCTGCCAAATTTCATAACGTTTCTTTAAATCAAACTAAGCTTCTTCCTTCATCCAAACTTTTCTTTTTTAAGGGCACTATCATACCGAAAAACGCAAAGTCAAATGTGCCCCGGTGTCAAATGTACCCCAGCTTACCTTACAAAAAACGGCCAATGCCCTTTAAGTAAACATAACGCATGCAATCGCTCGAAATTCAGACGGATCTATGCTGAAGAGTTAAAAATTGGACCACTCGGATCCGTGCCACTGTAAGAAGTCGAGGAGAGCAATTGAATGATGTTATTTTCCGTAGTTAATGTCATGCATGGGCCTTCCAAAATTAAAAAAAAAAATGTTGTTAATACTTCACACACTAGTTTTATTCCATTTTAACATCTTCCCGCTCTTATTGAAAACAATTCCATTGAAGTCGATTTTCCAATTTAAGCACCATGCAGTGAGATTTTCTTAATTTTCTGATTGAATTATTCATCAAGAAACAAATGCTTCTTTTAAGGAGGAGAACTTCTTCTCTATTAAATCCGTACTCATAAAAAAGTTATCTTAAACCCGCAACAAATTTCGAGGTTCTTATTTATGTATGATAACACATTGGAATCCCAAACATCCGCATTCAATAAAAACACAATCCACTGCACAGTATCCATTGATTTAACATTACGAACAACTACAACCCTCCTAGGCAAAACAAAAAATGCCGGCATTGCGCGTAGAACATGTTGCAAAGCTTCGTCGTTTGACTGCCAGAAGCTTTTTTTACGATAAAAGGTTCTAATATTTACGTTCTATTTTCATAAACACTACCAGCTGGGGACCGTTAACTTTAGTTTTCCTGTTAACATCACGGTGACTAGACTTTGGAATAATTGTGCTGACCCCAAAAAGAAAACAGTGCCTGTTTTAACGGTTTACAGTTGAGCTACAAAGGATATTCGAAATTGTGAGAAACTGTTTAGTTCAGTTAGCTTGTGGGATTCTGTGGTGTCGGACGTGTTTACTTCTACTTAAGCTTATAAGAAAAATACCCTTGGGCTCTCGATATATTTTTATTCTGTGTTTTCAGATCAAAACTGTTGATTTTATCAGAGGATATCCTGTGCGAGGCTACTCGACCGGAAGTGCAATTTAAATGAAAGCCTCCCACAAAAGAGGTTGGCCTGTGTTCACGTGTGTAAAATGATGAAAAGTGTATAGTGATTAATTGTCAGTAAACAAAAATGTAAGAAAATGTCTATGTGTGTTTATGTTTGAAAAAAAAAATAAAAAAAATAATAAATGAGGAAATAAAGATCCTAAGGACATAAGGATATTAAGCGAAGACAGGACTTAAATGTTTCGTCGATAATGGCGATATTAATAGCAATTTATGGCTATTGTAAGTATCCTGTGTTTTTTTCTTTTTTTTTTTTAATCGTGTGTCCTTAAATATCGATTGGGGTGTGTGCTAATTCAACACAAATTTAGCAAAGACACTTTAAAGTTCAGTTATAGGTTAAGGCCGGAAACAGTGGATACGCCTTATGTGCAACAATTTCATATCATTAAGTTTCACTTAGCAGAACCAATATTTTGTAATGGCTTTCCCTTAGCCCATTGCAAAACTCAATTTGAATTTATATTATCCTAAATGTGTGCCAGCTCTGAGTTCTCCGTTTGCCATGCGGAATAGGAAATAGATTTTTTTATGTAGTTTTGAATTTCGTGCCATTCCGAAGATACATTTAAAACCAAAAAAAAAAAAAATAGGGAGTCGTTGGAGGTTTTAAAAAATATTAAAATTCTTTGAGCCTTTAAAGTCTGATGTTGTTTGTGATTGTATTATTTGGGATTTAATAAGGCGAGATATTTTTTTTTAAGTTTTGACTGAATTTCGGAAAGTCATATATCTACCTATGAAATAAGTTTTGTCTAGAAATTCTTAAAATTAAAATCACAAAATTAAGTTTTGTTCAAAATGTCTAAAAATCAAATTTAAAAAACAAAAAATTGCCGTCCCCAGTTGTAGTTCTTTTTAAAAAGAATTTTAAACATGGAATTCCTTTTTTACTTAAGATACATTTTACTTAAGATACCTTAAATGTAAAAATCGAACTCGAGATTTTTAGATTTTTATCACACTTTGATATTACGATGATAGACACTAAGACTAAAAAAGTGTGTTTAACAATACTGTCAGAGTGTCTGATCGGCATTTCAAAAAATATTTTTTTGATCAAAAACAAAAAATTTTAAACGAAAAATATGTAGGTATTAGATACGTTAGCTAGCTAATGGTAGAATTTTTTTTTACAAAAATTGGTCCATAGAACCTTTGTTTCATTTTTGATTTTCTGAAAAACAGTAAAACTGATTTTGATATTTTTTTTACGCTAAGGCTCCCCTAAGGTTTAAATGGCATTGCCTATTTAAATTAAAAAAAAAAAAAAATTTTCTATTTTTTATAAAAATGTCTATATTAATTTTTTGAAACTTGATAATTCCTAGTTTCTTAATACATATACATACATATCTACTGTCTACAAAATTTAGGCAAAAAATTCAATTTTATAAAAAAATATATAAATGTTAAAAGATGGTTTTCAAAAAATGTATTTTTTTCCAAAACGGTAAACCTAGAATTTTGAAAAAAAAAAATTTGATTTGAAAAAATTTTTATATTCTATAATATTCAATAAAAGAAAACTTTCAATATTAAGAGATTGTAAACATAATGGACTGAATGAAATTTTGTGCTTCTAGAAATTAAAAAATAGCTTTCGAAAAAAATACGATTTTTGAAAACCATTTTTTAACATTTGTATGGAGGGTACCGTTATTTTTAGGTAAAATAATTTTTTTTCTCACATCTTGTAATTCATATTGAAAAACTTTTACTTATCAAGTTTAAAAAAAAATGAGCTTGGGGTTTTTGAAATATGGAGTTTTGAAAAAAAACATTTTGAATCTTTTTTTAAAAATCCAAAAAAAAAAATGGAAAATTTGAATACACAATACATACTTCTGGGGAGCTTGAGCATAAAAAAATGATCAAAATCAGTGGTACCGTTTTTTAGGAAATCAAAAACCAAAAAAATGGTTCCAGGGGGGGTACTAAAAATAATCATTTTTTGTAATTTTTTTTCAACCATTTCCTAGCTTTAAGTAAATGAAATTTTTTGAATTATTTTTAAAAAAATTTGTGGGACAGTTTTTAAGAAAAAATAAATACATATTTATAAAATTTCGAAAAAATTGTATGGTAGTTAGCGTTATTTTTGGTATTAAAAAAAGAAAAAAAACGTTTAGGCTGTAGTCGAAAAGACAGACAGACAGAATTGCGAGACCCACTTTTTTAGTCTTCACTATCATCGTAATGTCAACTTTGATCAAAATCTCGAGTTCGATTTTTTTTACGAATGCATAACTTGCCTTATAGTACCTATAAGTCGCAAGTAAAATTAAACGTTGCTTTTAATTTTTTCCCCGGAAAATTAATTTTCAAGGCAATCGGTTGACATTTGTGTTGTGTCTACAAGAGGGAGCTATTAAACATAATATGGAGCATCTGCTTAGCTTTTCAATGTCCAGATATCGTCCAGCGAAGTTTCCGTCTTTGGCTTTCATAACACTTGACGTTTTGACATTCATATCCACATGCATCTAACCTACGATTTATTTTTTGGCTCACCTCGTGGTATTATCTACTCATCCCAGAACAATTTTTTATATATTAAATTTTTGCTTCATTATTTAGTATTATAATTAAGTTTTCTGAATTATAAAGTAATTTTAAATAACGTAAGTTATTAATTAAAACTCAGTATCGTATTAATTTGCAACGAAATATTCTCGAAACGTAAACATTCAATTTGTCACTTATCTGTCAAACCACATAATGCCAAATTTTGAATTACGAGTAAATATTCTCTATACATCAAAATTTAGATCGCTCTCCATCTGTTAAGCCATGAACTTGGATGAAGACTTCGATGCCAATGGATTAGAGATTTTATTTTGTTCGCTTATATTTAATAAATACATATATAAATTAGAGACCATAACGGCTAATAGAGATCCAAAACCTGATATAAAGTACAGAAACGTTTAAAAGAAGTCAGAGGATTTAGTTCAGACTAAACCCTATAAAAAAACAAATCAAGAGCCTGATTACACGATTAGTTTTTTCAATTGTATCGTCTTTCAGCTTTTTGACATATTTGGTGTGACGTGAAGAATATGAGCGGAATGAAGCTACGTTTCTACAACCCTCAATCAAACTGTCAAAAAGATGAAACGAACGAAAAAATAATCGTGTAATCAGGCTTCAAGAGTCAAACTAAAGCATCATAATTTTCGTGCACAATTAGGGGCATTCACATTCTCAAATTTGTTTGACAAGCACGGAATGATTGGCTTGATTTTGATAATGTAAATGCGGCTTGTCAAGCATGCTAGATACATTTCAAAATGTGATGATATTTTGGCTGCATGAGAAGTATATTTGAGAATGAGGATGCATGCTTGTCAAGCAAAGTTACAACCTTAGTTCAATCGGAGTAAATTCAGAATATAATGCGTATTTGGTTTTGCTTTGTAAAAAATATTTTTTTAAGTCAAAAATAAAGTTATTAAAAGCTTGAGTTTTTATTTCGTTTTCAAATCTGCTCGGGAAATTTTCGATTTAATACACTTTTCTTTTTACAAATACATATGCGCCGAAATTTTACTGCTGGGGTTCCAACCGTGTTGTTAAGCCTGAAGCAAATTTCATTTTCCATAAAGTTCTCAAGCTGTGCACATCGTAAGAAAATATATCAAAATTGGGTTTATAAGCAATAGCAATAATTCAGGTGGATTTTATTAGACTAATAAAAGTTTTCTGAAGACTTGGAATATAAAAATCAGGTGAATTTCGTTATCTTAAATTTCTTATATGCTCTGAGTTGGTCCGCCATGGTCAAAAATTATATTAAGCATTATATTAAGTATTTGACAGCATTTTTAACGAATGTGAACGCAAATGTTTTTCATCTATACGGTATTCATAAATACAGTATCTACTTGTCAAACAAATTCCAGAATTTGAACACCGCCATTAATGCTCCGAGCCAATTATTGTAGTAATTCGTATCACGATAACATCTCTGTTTGAATAAAGATGGACAGATATAATAGGCGTGTTTTTTTGGAAAAGTTATCCGTAGTACAGTAGGATTTTATATGAAAAACAAATACAACATCCGCAGTAGGATCACACAGTCAGTCCAAGACTAAAGAATTTGACATTTAAACGTCGTCATCTTAGAAAAAATAAAAGTCCTTGACGTATATATTTATGTTTACTCATAAAAAAGAACCTAAGATTGAAATGGTTCCATATTTCAAATCAAAGATGACACTGGGCAAAAATGAAAAGAACGATTTTAAAATCAATCATCATTAGATGAAAAAGCTTGTTTTGAAATGGAAGATTTTCTTGACAATTCATTTTCATTTTAGCTTACTCAAAAAGAAATCTAAGAGTCAAAACATTCTTCTGGCTTAAATAAATTACATCGCAATGACTCATACACTATGAGTTCCTCACATTTCCCCCATTTCTCCTCTTTGCAAACCACCGGAGAGAAAAATTAATTTAGCCCGGTCATTAGCATTAAGACGAAAACAAAAAAACATTTCAAATAAAATGTCCAAGCTAAACCAAGTACAATCAATTTTTTGTTCCCGAAAAAGGACATCATTGTAATATAATTCATTACGTCATTCTTCCAACAGGTTAGTTGATGGTCGCCAAATACATAGCAGATGTGCGTGCCCTCATCTTATGGTTTAATTCACTACCACTTACGGTACGGAAAACGAAGAAGGTTAGGTTAATTAATAGATATTAAGTCCTCCGAAAATACTTCCTTAGCCATGGTTAATTAGTTTTTGTCTACATTGGTGTTAATGTCAGTCGATTACAGACATTGTGGAAACACTGGACAAATGTGCGTTTGAGCTAAGAACTTATTAATAAGGCGATTAATTTATCAGCTTATCCGGGACAATAGCTGAGGAAACTGAAGGAAATTAAATGGAAAATGTGTATAAGTTAGAAGTACACATAATATGTATAGTCTGAATATGAGGGCATTTGGTTTAATTACATGACACACACACATAATCTATAACAAGGACCAACTTTTAGCTATCGTCCTCCTTGCAAATGGTTAAGGAGGTTTTTTCTTATTTGAATAGACTTACTCGTATATATATATTATCGTAAATAATGACGTAGGTTATGCGAAGTTGTTGATGTTATTGACGTAAGTTATCAACTTAAAATAAAGTTTTCAATGAAAAAACTGGATAGGATTATTGTCTTAAATAAATGGATGAACTTTTTGATTATTAAATATAGATAAAAGTAACAAGCTATCACTATGTGGCTAAGTAAGTAGCGTTTTTTATAGAAAATTAAAAAAAAAACAAGTTTCACTTCTAGAAACAATATTTAAATCTTAAGCTGACTTTACAGTTCTATTAAACTCAATACTGCACATAATTGATAATTTTTCTTGTGCCAATTGCAATTGGTTAACTAAGATTAAGCTTACTTGTGTTGATGCAATAGTGTTTCGATACAATGCAATGGATTGAGTTTGTGCAACATCATTTATGCCTCGTGATCTAAATGCAAGGCATGTGTTCGGATTTTCTTATCGGCTTATCTTCCTTATCTTTTCTCCACGAAGAGAGCACCAAATATCATTCGAAAAGTTTTTTCTTCTGAAATGGTTTCATTAATTAATTTCTATTAATCTTCTAACACACCTTACTGATAGAATAAAAGTTTTGCAGATTTCAGACGAAGTGAAGAATTTTGAACCTAGTTGTTTTGCCAAACTTTACTAGAAGCGGCTGCCTAAAGTATTTTTTTATCGGAATAGTATTTAGGTATCATTTGTGGGTAATTACTCTAAGACAGAAGGTCTGTTTAACTTCTTCCAAGTTTCTGCTATCAATACAGATCTTTTGCCCTAGAATACCGATTAGTACTTGTTTGTTTGTTGATGCACTTGGTATTATCCTCGTTAACTTCAAGACTTACAAGTATTCTCTGTTCTTAGCATAAGGAAAATAGGAAGGACTCAATTAATGAACGTTGGGAAGAATCTATTATGTATGTCAAATAATACGAATACTATTGAAGTTTTGTTGGAAATGGTGGTTTCGTTGTTAACGAACGTGTACCCTGCGCAGCTTCTGCTTCAAAACTAGATTTTAGAAATATCATATCGCATGTTCTTTGCAAAATCCTGTACATGTTTAAAATGATTCGGATTACCTATTTCATAGTTGCATAATGCAGTGCGTATTTTCCAATATCATGCGACACAGTTGGATCAGTTTTTCTTTGATTCTCAATTGGGCAAACGCCATAAAGAGCACCTGACTCTGCAAACCGATTAAGCCCTGTTTTTCTCAATGCTTGGTACTTTTCTTTCGTTGCTTTTATTTTGCAGCATATCTGACATCTGCATCTTCTACCATTTTTTCAGAAAAAACGCATCACATTACGGGTTGTTCCTGTTGTTAGGTGATTAGCAGTCTACCATTTGGTTGCTTCTTTTATGACAATATGCGATAATGGATTACACTGATTATTGGCGTCTGTGCCATTAGCGCTTATCGCTCAGGAGCTCTATGCAAGCTGTGATACGGTATCCAGCATCAAATTTCGTTTTCTGAACAGTGCAATAGTCGATGGAAGTGTTTTAAGACTTTGGTCGATTATTAAATGGTCATTTTGGGAAAGCGCCAGGTTGATTTGTGAACCTTTAGACATGTACAAATTGTACATACATCTATTCCAAATATGTCTGCAATAGTTATTAGTCATCAGCAGCTGTGGTTGTTTCTTGCTTTTCAACTCAAGCTCAAGAAGATGTTCTTCTCTCAGACTTAAACATTGAAGTTACCGAGCACAACTTTGACATCGTGCTCTGGACAGGCTGAAGAGGCCCAAGGAGGTCATAAAACTTCTAATTTCTTTAGCTTCTTATAGGTAAGGTTGAGTTCGCATGTAAGACTTATATTTTGGTAAGCGCTTAGGCATAAATCACAGTCAGGTGATCACGTAAGATCAAAGGTGGCCGTGGCGCGATGGTTGTGTGCTCGCCTGTCAACCTCAATATCACAGGTTCGATCCCTGCCATCGTCTATGTCGTCTTTAATTCCATTAAAACCTTCTATAAATTGTCATCAATGGGTTGCTGGTTTACTCATTTCATGTTGTTCAGGCATAACACTAACAACATGTGATTGAGTTAAACTAGTATGCCCAACAAGGATGAAAAACGAATAAAATAATGCGAATTATAAGGGACATAGAAATAAGACACGGCAATTCTCCGCTTTAGTTCAGCCGCCATCCCTGGAGATAAAAAATCTGAGACAACCACCTTCAGTCTCAGAACATCGTGCCACACATCTTTCCTATCCTTCTTTCTCTTCCGTAACTTCACGCCCACGCTTTAAAGGGTAATCATAATCCCTTGAGCGTGAGTAGATTATAGATTATAAAAAAAAAAGAAAAAAGCTCAAAGTCAATGTCTTTACTTCTTAGCCAATTTCCACATCTTAATATGCGCAATCTTTTATCGCACCGATGCCAATAACCCAGTCCGTGGATATGAAAGCTGCTGTTGGCTCATACATCAGAACCTGGCTATGACGGAAAATTCTAAATGAATGTCAGAGAAGCTCATTTAAAGCTGGTCCTAACTGGAACTGGTTAAACCACCCATCTTTGTTTTTAATCTAAAGAATCCTTCGTTTTTGTTTGTTAGCATACGTGCAGTAAGGCGGCAAAACTTTCGCACCATCATAGGAATATTGAAGGTTTGAATATTACAACAACAACTTGAATGAACCACCACCAATTGTATAATATTGGCTGGAATTACAGCTATTTCACGGGTGCCAAGACGATCATCAGACTTTTTTTTAGTGATGCTTAGCTTTTATACTTTCAAGTTTAATTGAAAAAAAATGTTTGGCTTTCACTGAGATTTGAACCCAGGCATAGCATCTTCAGAAGCCAGTGCATTGACTAAGACTAAGAATTTTTTAACAAAATCAATAAAAGAATATGATAATATAATATGCAGACAAAAATATTGCCATGTCATTCTCTCACGAACTATTGCATACTTTCATTTGAAAATTTAAAATTTTGAAGTTTAACAGGGATGTGCAAAATTTTATAGGAGCAGGGATGTGAGAAATCAGGATTTCGAAATATTTTCAAACTGCAAGATATAATTTTCATTAAAATTTCAATCTCAAGACTTGAAGAGCCTTTTTGAGACATGGGTAGCACAGTAGCCCTTTCTGCAGTAAAAGAGCCGAAGGTTGCTATAGCAGCCATTCCGATAAAACTGGTTCCTCTATGGTATGGCTCTGGGTTTCATCATAGCAGTCACCATTAACACACACTCTCACACGGTCCAACAAACTTATTTTATAAAGCTCAAGCTGTAATCATGGACTTTATTATTAGACTGCTTTTAAACCATGCAATATCATCTTGCCCGTCTAAAACCCGTAGGGGAGAACTTATTTGATGGTTCAGGTTGATAAAATTCCAGAGTTATCGTTATTTCTTTTTTGTGGTTTTCTCTATTTTCCGGAAATGTTTTCATTTTCCATTTGGTATTCGCTCAGTGAACTTCGCTAAAGTAGATATAGAGTAAACAGTGCGGAATGATAACTCCTGTTAACTTGAACAAAGTTCACTATTATTTGAAATCGTTCTGCTTAAAACCATCCATGCAAACGAAAGGAAGCCAAAAGAGAAACAATAATGAAAAATAGGTAAAAGCAGTCTTAATATTACTTTAGCCTTAACAAACAAAGGTTAGCAACTCTAAATTGGGCGAATATACGTGACAATCCTGAGCAGAAATTTATAAAAAAAAAAATTAGACCCTAAGTGACCAGAATTTGCTTTCATCTTTTCTTTTCATTCTTTTTATAAACCGATTGAATGGGATTAACATCTCTAATCTCATCGGCAAATGGACTCGACGGTGGGCTCTCCGTCTATCATATTCCTATATGGAATTAAATGGTTCAGGGCAACTTTCTTTGATTCATTATGTATCACAATGGACCGACTAATGGTCTTGGCTCGCTTGCTTGGATCCCCTTCAAACCTTACCGAAGTTAACCTAACTCGCTTTTTAAACAAACGGATCATACGAGTATGTCATTATTTAATTTTCTTTCATAACACAAATGGAACTTAAATGTTAAAAACATGTTATCCTTTTTCAAAGGCTATGTTTATATTCCTATTTGAGTTTTTGTATGAAATGAATTAAAAAATGAAACGTATTTCGAAAATTCCATATTGTATACATACATACCTACCCTTTTAGATTCTGTTTATTATACAAAAAAAGCATCGCCTTAGTTTCGAATTTCAAACTGGATTTTTTTTTAATCTAAAACAAAATTGAAAACCATCCAAATTCTAGCCATCAATTAATGCCATGGCATTTCAGTAATATTTCAAAATAGCACATCAATTTCACTTTCAAAGCTGCACATGCAAAATTAAAAAAAAAAAAAAAGAAAAGAAAACAATGCATTTCCAATAAACTAGCTAAATTTGAATTCGAAAATGTTATTCAAAGTTGTTGTATTGGAATTAGTTCGACATAAAACACAGCGCTGTGGATGCATATTTTATTTAGGGAAATTATTTTCACGCAAATAAAAAGCTTGTTTGATGTTAATAAACTTATTGATTCAGCACATAACACGCAATATCAAATTTTAGAATTGAAAGAAATGAGCTTATTTTCCAAATAATTAAATATATTATGTAGTAATCCTTAGCATTTGTTGTGGGAAGTGGATTTTTTCCTGTCAAAGGGATTTAAATTTCATTTTGGAAATTGGCATGTTTTAATACGGGTAGAATGAAACAATATGTGTGATGTTTTTGCTTTGATTTATCGGTTCATTAAAAATTACGAGTATTTACCTAAAACAAAACTCTGATGAGAAAATAAAATTGAAAATGCCCCAGGAAATTACTTCGGAAGAAATTATTGTGGATGTTTGTGTTTAAAGAAAATTGTTAGCCATGAGCCATGCACGATCTGCATTTTATTTTAAATGAAATTTATTTCGGATGCGAAGTGAAATCTACACTTTTTGACGTAGATACATATGTAGGTACAAAGTACAAATTTTGAGACTTATTAAGTTATATTTTTTGACAAAAGTCCAATGTGATTTTTTTTAAATTCAGCTAAGATTAAAATTTTTAATTATTACCTCTAGAAGGCCATGGGAAAAATATTTATAAAGAAAATGTTGTTTTTACAGAATGTTTTGACATTAACAGTTCGGTCCAAGGCTTTAAAGGCGAGTTCACCAGTGAAAATTCAAAGTAGTTAAGTCGCAATTGGAAAACAATTTTTTTAATTTTGTATTATGGGTTCTTTTATTTTTGAATAAAAGAAAAATTTGTTTTCTTCATCTTTTAGAAAAATTCAAACTTCAATAGCTTGAACTGCTACTTTGCACACATAAAAGTTCGACTTATCAAGAATTGGAGCTATCCAAATTACATTCTTCAAAATTAAAGCACTTGTTTCAATCTGTGGAACAGGTTTTGAGAAAAAAAATATTTTC
Source organism: Chrysotoxum bicinctum (assembly GCA_911387755.1). Classification (NCBI taxonomy): domain Eukaryota; kingdom Metazoa; phylum Arthropoda; class Insecta; order Diptera; family Syrphidae; genus Chrysotoxum; species Chrysotoxum bicinctum. The sequence goes on along the minus strand of OU426989.1, from coordinate 222,087,587 downwards.
TTTAATTATGAAAAAAATTATTACCATAGTTTCCGATCTTTCAAAAGAAAAGAAAACAACATTTAGAGGGAATAAGCAAAAACGCTCAAGCAGCTTCAAGAAAATGGACAGATCCGCTTAGACTTTATCCAAAAAGACAAAACGAGAGACACTATTTTCGTCTTCCTTATCATTGTTATGATATCCGAAACTAGCGGTATGGTGGTAAATTAAAAAAATCGGTTTCGAAAGTTAAGTTTCTTAAGTTCAAATTTCAAAAAATGGGTCAGTTATTTTTTTTAAATTTATTTTTAATTGGCACAGTTATACCAACTTAAAATTGGCGTACCAACATTTTTCCTTAAAAAGTTCTAAAAGTTTTATACACATAAACTTATTTAAATAAGAGCGCTACAACAATTAAAAATTTTAGGTTTTTACATAAAAATACATATTTGTTAAAGAAATCACATTTTTACTTGCGGTATTAGGTACTACTATAGGGCCAGTTTTGCATTTGGAAAAAAAATTGAACTCGAGACTTTGATCAAAGTAGACATGAACTGAACATGATAGAGAACATGGAAAAATGGGTCCGGCAATTCCGTGTGGATGTTTGTAGCTCGATTTACAGCCTAAACCACTGAAGCAATTTTCTTCAAACTTGGTATTTAAGAGTCTTTGGCGATTCCCTAGAGAAGAAATTGAATTTTTTTTGTTGGCTCCAAAACTATAGGTAGCTAACTACCATCCGGTATGTATAGTCTTATTTATCTCGAAAAGGGCTGTAGCCATGTTGGTAAGAAAAAAATTTGTAAGAAAAATTTTTGTTAATGTTATCTGTCATAAAAACGGTTTATGATTTTCGACTTTCTTCTTAAAAGCTCTAACGATTCTGACCAAAATTTTTAAACAGGAGTTTTTTTTCAATTTGAAATAGTAACGTATATAAAGTGTGGAAGAAAATTTAAACTTTGTTTTCAAAAATTCATACTTTTCTAGAAAGCAGACACGTCAATTGTATGCATTTTAGCTAATAAAAAAATAACTTAATGATATTTCCACTTTTAAAATTAAATACTGTTCTCAATAATTTGTAGAGCTTTTATATAGGTCATTTTTTGTGTTTAAAGTTGAGTATCGGTCTGGCAACAAACAAATAACAAAGAATTCAAGATTATTCTTCTTTTGTCAGAACAAATATTGACATTTACACTTAAGTACTAACTATGGACAATCGCATGACACATCCAAAATAAAGGTTTTAATTTTTTTACTTTTACGTCAAAATAATCTCGAAACATATTTTTATTTATTTATTTATTTATTTATCATCTCTGGATTTATTAATAACTGCTATAACTTTGAAATACCTATATAATTATCTATATACACATATGTACATACGAGTATATCACTTAAAACAATACTCTTAAACACATAATTCTATTCATTTGAAGGTAGACTTCATAGTGAACTAAATTAAAAAGTGATAAGGAACGAGTTATGGGTTAATTTTGTCCATAGTTCGTCCTATGACTAGAAATACGAAAGAGAACGTCTCTGTTTCGTAAATTCCATACATAAAACAAACATAAAAAGGCATAACAGCTAGTAAATCCGGAGGTTTTATTCTGTAACTAATTATGTCCTTTATAAAAAGAACACTTAAGGAATCCCTACGACTGTTTAATGATTTTAAATCTATTAATGCGCATCTAGAGCTATAGCTAGACAAACCTTATAACCACCCAAATTTCCTTAAACAAAATGCGTGAGCCTCCTTTCACATTTTCGGTTCTATCAGAGAAGATTTGATAAAACGGCGACCAAACAACGCTACAATATTCCAATATGGATTTTATTAAGGATATATAAAAATGCACCTATGACTTCTTGGAATTTAATACAATCTTCAATTGAAGATACTTGCAAATATAGTTTCAAATCGTCAGTGAACATTAGAAAGTTTGCAAATTGTAAGCAATCTGGAATGCCATTGACAAATAGGTTGAAAAGAAGAGGTCCCAAATGACTACCCTGAGGTAGGCCTGACAAGACTTTAATAAATAAAGATTTGTGACCTTCAATTTTAACAATCTGTTTCCGATTCAACAAATATTATTCCAACCATTTAAGAAAGCCAAGTTTGAATCCCATTTTTAAGAAAAGTATCATTCATTGTACTTTACAAATTCTGTTGTTTTTCATGAGTATTTTAATTTCTTTTGGCAAATTTTTTAGTTTTTTTTTTTTTTTTGATAAAAAAGGGCAAAATTCTAAAAGGGAGAAAGAAAAATGTTTATTAAAAAAAAACCATAAGTATATCTGAAGAAAAGCCGAAAAGCGAATAGTAAATGACATTTATTCATGTCTTCAAACAAAAATTAGACAAATTTAAAATCTGTGTATACGTAGTTTTGTAAGTTTCAGCTGGATTGTTTTTCTAAAATTTCTTTCAGAAAAATGAATGATCACTTTTCATCGTTTAGAATCGCTAGCACCTGTTACTTTCAGTTATTATTTAAGTTTGAATCAGGAGTATTATTTTATAGCATTGATGGCGAGGTAAGCGTATGTAAAATTGCAGGTAGTGGTTTTGACCTCTGGACCATATTTGGGTACAGCTCACAGAGTTTGCGGTTGTATCTACTCCAATAGTTTTTAAAACATATTAACTTTTTAAGGATATTGGGCGTAAAAGTAAACTGATCTTACTAAAATCACTTGAAAATTGTGTGGTTTTTTGAATGAGCTAAATTTTAAAATAAAATGAAGCAATAAGATATCAACCTAATTTTTTAAATTCGGTTGACAAACATTGATCGTATACAACAATCAAGGTTGTACGAAATAAAACGTTTTACAATTTTTGCTATGCTATGTTTTAGCTTTAGTTTTGAGCTTATCATATAGATCATCTTTGGTTCTTTTCAATAGTCATACCTTCGAAAATTTAAACGTTAACTCTGGATTACCACAGGGCAGCCATTAAGACCCTCTACTTTTTCGTCTATTATTTATAAATGACTTATCATCTGTGTCAAAGTGTTTCATTTTTGCAGACGATGTATTAATCTTTAAGACTATTTCAAATTCTCATGATTGTGAAGAATTGCAATGTGTCTTTAATTGGTTTTTTGAATGGTGTGTTCGAAACTGTTTGTTTTGTAAGACTGCTTTTTCGAAAAAGATTTTCGTAATTCCTTTCAATTATTTGTTTGATGTATGTCTGTCCTTAGCGTGTCATTCGACGGAAAGCTTGAATTTATACAACACATCAACTCCATATTTAAAAGAGCCAATTCAATTTCGAATGGTTGGTTGTTAGAAAACAGCTTTTCGTAACATTTATTCTTCCCATTATTGAATACCTTTGTCAAATTTGGGTACCAATTCACGCCTACCTCAGACTAGATTTTTAGCAAAAATGGTTCCTTAGGTTTCGCACTTAGGAGCTTAGAGTGGGATAATCCCTTTGATCTCTCCGATTATCATCACAGACTTAGCCTTATTGATATGCCTAGTTTTGACAGCGGACATTCTTATTTTTGTTTTGTCTTCATTGTTAAATTAATAAATGGAAAAATATGCTCCTTGCACCTTTTGTCTCGTATTAACTTTAATTTTTCTCAATGAAAATTGAGGAATTTGCCAAAATGCACATATATTTAATGGTCTTGGATTCAATTCGCAGCCACTGCAAAAAAATTTGTTCAGTGGCGTACTGCCTCTTGTGAGGAATTGAGAAATCCTCCAAGAGTATTTCTTGTCATGGAAAATGCTGCAGATTAGCCGTTAGAAATCGGCAGAAAATTGTAGGTCTCCTGCATTCCTAGTTAGTAACACTTACATAAGAATGGTTAGGATTTGTAAGTCAATAGGTTTAGGCTCTCTACGAGCCTTTATGGCCTCTTATTATTTTTTTTTTGATTTTCTCTTCTAAATAAATTGTATAAATTATATAATGTTTGCAATGTTAAATTTATTAATTTGTTATTTAACAATTATATAAAATTGACAAGTAAATTTAATTAGGTTTTTTCGCCAATTATAAATTAATTGTTTATTAAGCTAGTGATTAGGTGGTTACATATATATATAAATAAAAAAGTTTAAAATACGCCAGTATTTCTTAATAAAAACAAATTTGCCGAAAGCTCAAAATGGCGCCCAACAAAACTCCTTGCCAATAAAAATTTCTTTTTTTATGAAACTTAAATCTTATGAAAATTAAAAATATCCCATTGAATTAGGAAATTTTGTTCAAATATTATCTAAATTTCACCTATCAAGTTGTCACCTTTCACCAGTGGCACATGTCAATGTTTACCTAAAAAAAAAGTTTAACGTTTACTTGTGAACGTTAGATCTAGGAATATTTTACAGTGAGTCCAAACACTTTATCTAATCTTTCGCCTAAATCTTACGACATCCATGACAAGATGCTTTAAATGTTTTTTGTTTAAATTCATTTTTATCAAATTCTTCTAGAATTAGGATTTGCCATTTGTTGGAGATGAGTCAGAGTGTTTGCCAGTTGGTTAAGCAAGATTTAATAAATTCGACAAACAAACAAAAAAAAGCAGAAATGGTTATCTTTAATAGAGACTGTCTTTTATTTTTCTTTCTCAGTTTGTATTTGCAGTGATAAATGAAATTCTTTGTTTTCTATTGAAGTTCATAAGCCTCTTGCTTTACCTTTAACTTATAATTGTTATGTAATAATCCACAAAAATATTGAAATTATGAGTTTAATTGGCAGCACAAGTACCTCTGGAGCAAAACAGAACAAAATATTTGATTACTATCTATTTGTAGATATTATTTGTCAACTTAAAAGATCCGGTATCTTAAGATAAGACCAAAATAAAATATACCCCAACAAGATTACAAAATTATTGTATAGCTATAGCTGAAGCTTTAAAAATAAACATGACTTATTTGTAAGACGGTAGCTATAACTACTCTGTGTAATGTGCTTCTTATCTCTATACCCCTTGGCGGCTGTGATGATAAATTCAAGCAGAATTTTACTCTCTCCATGATTTCATGCCAAATTAAATAAAGAAAATATAGCAAGTTCCTGGAGAATGCTACAGCTTGTATATTTATGATAAATGCGCACGTGCTTGAGCTTGATGCAACATATTTTCTTGTTTCTATTTTAGAGATTCAATATAGCGAGGCAAGTTATGAGTTATAGGATTTTGAGCGAGTTTGAAAAACTCTTAGTATATTCGTCTTAAAGGGATTTATTTTTAACTGGAGTTGCCGAAGTTCATGAATACCAAGACCTTTAAGACCTCCCAGTTTTCCTCGCTATTTCCTATAAAAGGCTTTATAAGACATTCCATCCATTAGTCTTATGTACCGAGTCTTTGCCATCACAAACTGGAAGTGTGCATTAAAAGTTCATTCTGCCATCAAGAACATTTCCCTTCTATTTCAGTAAGGTCATTGCCGATTATAAGCGCCTTTTCAATTGCTTCCCTAAAATTCACCTTTGAATTTAGCAAATTGGTAAAGAGAACCTTTCCTTTATGCTGACACAATTCGTTTGCTTTATCTTTTTCTCTTCCGGAAGAGGAAAAGTTTTAAGGTTTTTCCGTCTGGAAAATAAAGATTCTTTTTGAACATAATTGACATATTTTTGACAAGGTCTACCGTCTAAGTTTTATTTTGTTGCCACTTCATTGTTCAAACTTTCCTCGATTTAATTGCTTTTCATCTCAAATTTTAATTAGTAGTAGAAAAGTGGCTAGTTTATGCATTAAATATTCAACCTCCATAATAAGGGGTATCTTGCTTACAATCAATTTTCAATTTCCGTTTCAAAAAGGTGAAAGCCTTTCGATTGAATTCTGAAAATAAATTCATCAGAATCGATAGCTACGAGTATAAAAAGTATAATCACCTACCCAATGATATTGTTCCTATTTTTTGATAATTTTAAAAGCATAACCAATGAACCGAAAATTAGAAATGGCGTAAAATCTAGCACCATCATCATCCTGATAGGATTCTTCTCATCGTTTTGTTTAAGAAGATTATTGTGGGGTATTGAATTTTTATCTTGATAGATTAACTACTCGTATATCAAATTTTATTTTTAGCGTTTTTTCGTATATAATAGGAGAATTCGAGAATCATTAAATTACAATAAAAAATCATTACTGATCCAGATTAAATAGAAATGCGAGTACAATACATTATGTTGTCAAGGAAGACATTTTTTAATGAAAATGTAATTAAGTTAACATTCAAAGTTGGGGGGAAGACTTTTAGCTTCAGTAAAAATGTGTAAAAAGGTTCATATAGCTTCAATGATTATCTTAAAATTAAGAACTTGAAAAAAGAAATGTTTGGCCATGTCAGACAATTTTTTTTTTGAGAATTGCATGGACTTATTTGTTCCCAGACACATTTATGTTAATATTGATGGGACAATAGGTAGAAAGGTAGGCCTAAACACTCTTGGTACAAACAAATGCAAAAACACCAGCATTCAGTTGGCCTCAGAAATGGAACAATACAAAACCGGGAGGCTTGCCGCCGATTTCTGAGGTCAACCCGGCGAACCCCACAGGCGGATCACTAGTGTGAAGCAGATACGTGGGAGAGTTATGATCCCCTCGACATCGAGATCATAACAGCGCCGAAACAAAGGAAGAAGAAGATTGATGGGACAATAGGCAATACACTAATGATATTTGGTGAGATTAAAAAAATAATATTATTGCCACCATTGCTATGGGATCTTGCCACTTAGGATAAAAAAGTATGCCATCTAATTGGTCAGTAATTGGTCAGTAATTGGTCAGTAATTGGTCAAAAAAGGTCAACTAGTTTTAGATATTGGTCAACCATAAAAAATTTATAGTCAAGTCTTAAACTTTTGCAGGGTCACGCGTGATTTTTTGTACCCCATTTGTGAGATATTCGCAAAATAACACACCATCCGAAAGATCACTAGATCCCAATAAAACATCAACTATTTGCAGTAATTGGTCAGCCATACACATTTTCGTGTGATTTTTTATAGTTTGTTTCAAGATCACATACAAAATTTTTGGCACCCCATTTGGATCATTAGGAAAAATAAAATGCACGACTTGCTCTTATGTAAAAGTACTTTGGAATTTAAAATACATTTTATAAATATAAAACATGGATTTAATGGGATAAAAATGTTCAAATGTATATACTCGTAATTTTCATCTGATTGCCGGAATAGTATGAATTTATGAAAACAAAGTTTAAAAATCGTTTAATTATTAAAGTAATTTTTATATAACAAATTTCTTTAAAATTTTTCGAGACCAAAATTTGGGATGCCAATTTTAAGTATTTAGTAGTAAAGATTTTAGGAAATAATTTCAAAAACTAATCGTTTACACGTTTTAAAGATATTGATTTTTCAAAAAAAATACTTTGAATTTTTTTTTTCAAAAAACTCAAAAAAAATTTTTCGAATATTTTTATATACGATATTATTTTAAGCTTAAAGGGGCTCCTGCTGAAAATTTCTGGTTAAGATCGTTAGAGCCGTTAATGAGAAAGTCGAAAATCAAAAAAAACGGTTCGATGTCAGGTACCATTAATAACATTTTGCCCCAATTTTTTTTTTCAAAAATGTAGTCCATATCCAAAATATTACACCTAATTTTTTTTCATCAAAATCGTTAGAGCCGTTTTCGAGATAAATAAAATTATGTATTCCGGGTGTATGGGGGTACCGTTTGTCTTAGAGCTGAAAAAAATTCAGAGGGTAATCTAGGGAATCACCGAAGACCCCTAACTACCGAGATTGAAGAAAGTAGGTCCAGTGGCTTAGGCTGTAGGGAGAGGTACAGACATACAGACACACTGGAACATGTTTTCTGTGTACTAAATTTTCCGTAAAATTATAACAAAAAAAAAATCATATGCAAATTGTTAGTATTTAATGAAATACATTTTAAAACTTAATTTAAAAATTTAATCGTATCCGTTTTCAAGATATTAAATTTTCAAAAAAAAATTTGTTTTATAACAATCCAAAAACAATTTTTTGGAAAAAAAATTTAGATTCTATTTTTTTAAATGCAAAGGAGGTCCTGCATAAATATTTTGGTTAAAATCGTTGGAGCCGTTGATGAAAAATTCGAATTTCAAAAAGACGGTTCTATGACAGGTACCGGTAATAACATTTTGCGTCGTTAGTACCGTTAGTTTTAGAGCTAAAAAAAGTTTAAATTTTCTCTCTAGGGAATCACCAAAGACCCTTAAGTACCGAGTTTGAAGAAAATAGCTCCAGTGGCTTAGGCTGTAAATCGAGGTACAGAGATACAGACAGACGGAATTTTCTGACCCACTTTATTTGTCTTCGCGATCATCGTAATGTAAACTTTGATCAAAATCTCGAGTTCGATTTTTTTTCCATTTGCAGAACTTGCCCTATAGTATCTTTATCATTATCGCAAATAAAAAAGTATGGCATTTAAAAGGTCAGTTGGTTTCAGTAATTGGTCAGATCTTTGGCACCTTATTTGTGTAATGTTCATTTAAAAATTTTACTACTTAATATGTTACTAAACAGTTATAAAGGGTCAATTAGTTTCAGTTATTGGTTTTTATGAATCCTTAAAGTTTTCTAAGACACAGCATATCAAAATCTAAGGTTTTCTAGAGGCTCGTTAAAAACTAGACTGTTTTTACTTGGCATAGCTTTCATGTTTAAAATGAGCTGCTTACATTCTCTTATACTTTTGAAGAAAATTTTAAAATTCGGAAGCAAAACACTATGGCTGACCAATTACTAAAAAAAACAATTTAACAAATCGGACCGATTACAATAACTCCCTATGGGAAGTTAAAAATGACCGTTAAGTAGCCTTTAAAATCGCATAAATATATTTTTAAATTACCCAAATGAGGTGCTAAAAATCATTCGTGACCTATGAAAAAGAAAATTTAAAAAATCATTAAAATAAATCTAATCTATAACTGACCAATTACTGAAGCTAGCTAGCGTATATTCCACAAACGAGGTACCAAAAATTTTGTGTGCCCTTGCTTAAGTCTTGATTACAAATTTTCATTGGTTGATCAGTTTCCAAAACTAGTTAACCTTTTTTGGCCAATTACTGGCCAATTAGAATATTCCATGTATGTTGTGATTCCCACAGCCCATTTGCACAGAAAATCCAAAGAGTCGAAATCAATATCTATATACAGGATGCGTTTTATATTCAAGATCGATTTAATTTGGTTGCCATTTCTGTGTGAATGAAATTTGTCAGTTGGCATTTGACAGTTGAGAGAGCAACGGATAAAAATTTATTAAAAAGCCTCTAACGCAGCAATAACGTGTTGAAATTACGTATTAAAACATTTTACTTAAATTATTGTGCTTAGAAATGAATGTGCTTAAAAGAGCTGGCCTTTGCTTGGAGGCCAGAGGAGCCCACTTGACCGACATCATATTTCATGCTTAAATTTAAAGGCTTTATAATCAATGAATAAAATATAAATTATAAAATTATATTTCATTTAAAATTTATTGAAAAAACATAAATCGGGAACATAAGACACACCATACCATGTATGTTCCAGGGGTATTCTTAGAAGAGGTTGGGTGCTCTTATGTTTAAGAGGCTTAGACATTTAAAAATGAATGCTATTAGAGAAAATATTCATAAGCATAAAATTAATTTTAAAAGGTTTAAGCAACTCCTTTAAATATAAAAACTTTAAAAATTAAAAAAAAAGATAAAAAAACAGAATATAGATCATTGTGTCGGTTTAAAAATTTAGTTCTTATTTATGAAACGTTACGAACATTTAAAAAAATGTTGGTATACCAATGATAATTAAATTTTAAAAACTCATTGACCAATTTTTAAGATATTAAATTTTCAAAAATATTTCTTTTTGTTAATCCTTAACGAATTTCTTAAGTTTCGATGTACAATGTTTTTTAAATTTTTTTAAAAATTTCCGTATACAAATTTTTATTAAATAGGCTTAAGCGAGTCTGAATTAAAAAAAAATCGAGAATACGTTTTTCAAAATTTTAGTTTTTAAAACAATTTTTTTTTAATAATCCATTTTTTTTTTTGAAAATTTGAATACATAACACTATTCATATTTTTTAGGAGCTTTAGCATGAACAAATTTTGAAATTTTGTTTTCAAAATTTGCAACAGTTTTTTCTGAAAAAAATATTTTCTTAAACTTCAAAAACAAAGACATTTTCAAAAAAAAATTTTTTAATTTTTAAAAATACTTAAATTTTTGTTTTGAAAACTCAATAATTTCGAAAATCGTATAACAGATTTTTTTGAAACTTGGTAATACATAATTTTTACCACTACATACAATATATAGAGTTTTTTTTTAATTTTAATAACTTAATTTAATTTTTAATAAATCAATAACCATACCTCAAAAATTGGTTTTCTAAAATCGCATTTTTCGAGGAAACAACATCTGGAATTTCGATAAAAATTTTTCTGTTCCCCTTAATTTTTACGATCTACCTATAATTCAATAAAAAATTTTGAAATAATGATATTACTGAAGGGGTTTTTGTATATTTATGAATTTTTGAATATTACAACAACAACTTGAATGAACTACCACCAAGTGGGTTCTTATTTGGCTGGAGTTATAGCTATTTCACGGTTGCCAAGCCGATCATCAGACTCCTTTATTAGTGGTGCTTAGCCTTTATACTATCAAGTTTAATCGAAAAACTTTTTTGTTGTTGTAATATTCAAAAATTCATAATGATATTACTGACAGTACCACCATAGAACCAAAAGACTTTCTCACTATCGACATAACAGATTTTAGTGAAAGTTTTTATACAGAAGCTCCCAAAAAGTTTAAAAAAAATTGCATATTAAAACTTAAGAAAAAAATTTTGTGAAATGTTAATAACATACATTTTTTAAATTCTAAGTATCTTTGTAGTACCCCTTGGCATAATGGTAAGTGCGTTGGACTGTTATGCAAAAGGTCTTGGGTTCGATTCTCAGCCACTTCAAAAAGTTTTTTTTGAAAAGTGCTGCACATTAGCCGTTCGGAATCGGCACAAAATTGTAGGTCCCCTCCATTCTTGGTAACACGCACACAGGAATGGTGTTGTAAGTCACTAGGTCCTAGTTCTCTTCGAGCTGTTGCACCACCAAATTTAATTTTAAATATCTTTAACATTAGATCAAGTTGGTGTGATCCAGTCGTGTCTTTTATTTATTTTTGTTTACATAGCAATTCAAATGTTAACCGTTTTTAGATATTTGCTTCCTAAAAGTACATGTAGACTTGGAATATCATGTCGCACTCTACGCCAAAATTACGTTTGCGATAGTCAAATCTGAGGTTAAGAGTTAAAAGTCACTAGGCTCAGGCTATCTACGAGCTATTGGGCTCTTATTTTGAAGGAAACCAAATGTGTAGACTAGGCTTATTAAGGTTATCCCCTAACACGCTTTACATGATACTCACCTAACAGCTGCTGGTAACCATTTTACCTTCATTGTTTCCTATCTTAAAAACTGCAGCATAATTCCAACCGGTGTCCTTTCCGATTGTGAGATTCTTCTATAACATTCAGCCGGAAGACTGTTTTCTCTATTCAGAATATTCAATTCTTCCCTTGAACAACTGACTGCACCATTTCTTTCCACGAGAGAATGATAACTGATTTCATTCATTCATTCATTTGAATTAGAAATGAATTGTGATCACAAAGTTGAGTCAATGAATGCAATCATTAACTTGATTTCTTTTAAATTCCCCAAAGATTGCTCACATACAATCACTAGATGAAATTTCATCATTAAAAAGCAGTTCTAGTTAGGGTGTAGTAGAAAAATCTTTTGAAAAATGCTGAATTTTTTATAGACAGAATTTTCGGGAATTTTTCATTTATTTTATTTCTCAACAGGAATCTCATGAATAAAATGTAGTGACAAAAGATAAATGAAATAAAATGAACAAACCCATTTCAAACATGACAACAGCAATTTCTTGGAATGGAATAAAATGCTGGTAATGATTGTTAATACTAAAAATTGTTTCTCCGAGACTTAAACAGCAGCTGGCAGCTTTCTTGCTTACATCAGCCCAAGTTGGAGTTCTCATTGTCTCCAAGTTATAATATTCTCAGACATATTCACACCACTGGAAATATTCTACTGAATGTGCAATGTAATAAAGAACGATTTTATGCTTGGGAAGTTCTCACATTTTTGGAATTCAACAAAACAGAATTAGATGTCATCCTCCAGTGGAAAAATACCCGTCAGATGTTTATTAATTCATCATTTTTGATAAATAATTTATATTTTGGTTGGTCTTATAAGAATCTTAAGGATTAATTCAGTACCATTCATCTGAAACATATAACCTTCATTCTTCCTGTCAGTACGAATTCTACTCAAAGTACAACGTTCGTCTTAATTTCGTGAGCTTCCAAAGAAGTCTCGCACTACCCACAAATTTAGCATGGTTTTTAAATCAAAGACAAACAATAATAAAAAACGAGAGAAAAACATTAAAAAGAACATCTGTTTTTGGTTTCTAATATCGCATGTAATACTCGTACAAAGGATATGGAGTGACCAAAAATAAAGGAAGAAATAAAAGATAAATCTCTTGAATTGCAGCTTTACTAGCGATGTGGAATAATTCCATCCTGCTTGGTTCACTTGTTTTTAAATTCAATGTCTTCGTTATTAGCAATAAAATTGAAGGGCAATCCTTATTGCTTGTGTTGTTTTGTGCACGTACATACATACCTCTAAAACCACGAACTTTCAATATATTTAATTTTATTCCTGACATTTTCAATAAGAAATAAGATCGGACGAGCAATTCGATTCGCTTGGTGAATTGAAAATAAAATCGAAGAGTTTGCTGTACATGGGTATTGTTTTTTGAATCAAATTGTTTCCTATTTTTTTTTTGTACAATGTTTATTCTCTATAAACCTTAAGGTTTCGTATAGTTTTTGAAAAAAAAAAATATTCTCAATTAAAAGATAGTTACAAACTTTCAATTGTTAATTAAAAAAAAAAAAAGATTTTAGATAAAAATTTCGGTAAGTCTCGGTTATCTTAGCCTAAAAAGTTTAATGTTTTAAGTTATTTCTGACCTTTACACACCCAATTTTATTTTATTTAAATTTTGTCTTAATTAAAGTCCCTTTAGAATTGTAATTTTAGTTTTTATATCTGGTAACATTTCATCACTACAAAAAACATTAATGTTAAAAAAGGAAATCAAGTTCTCATCTACATTTCTTTTAATCCTTCACACGACCTCAAGGGTTTATTGTGAAACCCTTATAACGTTCAACATAAACATAAGGGAAAAAAGAGGCTGGGTGCGACCCACACTGATAACTTCCCATTTGTGGTCTTGAAAACTTTATATTTAGATAAAAACATATTGTGACGTTTTCTTCAATTTTACCATAGCTATTAATGGAATTTGAATATGTGGGACTTGGGTACAACTGAACAACCTTATTATACGTATGTACAGTACATACATTCTTCTAAAAACTAAGTTGATAATAAAATTATAAAATTATGTATTATATTATAGAAATTACTTTATTATTTCGGTTCCAAACATTTTAATTGAAACAAATTTAAAAACGAAATATTCAAATATAAAAGATATGGTTTGGTTATTGATGGAAGGGTACTTACAAAATATATCCGCTCTAAAACTAGATATACTCGTATGTCAAATATAAACCATTTGTTAGAAATTGTATTATGTATAAAATTAAATAATGGCAAAGTCAATATCATCGTTCTCAAGATATTCTAGTCGAAAAACAAATATTACCATTTTTTAGTAGATTTTTTTTTATATTTTTGTTAAAGTCAATTCGATACTTGTCAAAATTTAACCATATGTTAATAATTGTATTATGTCGATACCTTCCTATAAGAATGTACTAAGCGACACTTTTTTCAAAAATGACTTTTTGATGAGGAAATATACTATATGTTAAGGGTCACGTTTTGGCCTGGTTTTCGCCAACCTATTATGCATGAAAAGGAAACTAGAGTACAAATAAAAAAAATTATCAACTGCCATGTTTTCTCATTTAAATAATGTTGCCCCCTAAATTTGTATTATCCGCCAAAAAAATTATGCTAAGCGACATTAATAAAGATCTCATTGTCGTGAGCAACAAAAAATTTTGTTAGATGTCAATTAGTTTAACCAAAATTGTCTCTTAGCACACTATGATTCAACCAGAACTTTCTTCGTTTTTTTCGTTTCCTGAACAAATTTAGAATTGTCGCTTAGTATACATTCTTATGGGAAGGTATCGATGTATAAGACAACATACTTTAGAAAGCGCTATCGGTGTTCCTTCCCAAGAAATTCGACTTGAAATACAATTTTAACTAGTTTTCACTAGAATTTTTAATTTGTCCCTTTAACAAAGAAATACTTACTACTTACACGGGTTTCTCTTCAACACTATTTGCCCTCCCATTATTGTGATTATTCGCAAAATAAAATTAGTAACTTCGAACAGTTAAGTATTCATAGTATTTATTTTTGTAGTGTTACGAAATTTTGTATCACATTTAATTAAAGGACTTCTTAATTCTTAACAATTAACCAAAGAGACCCACTGTTTACCTCAAGGTTATCGAACAATTGTGTTTTTTACTTGCGACTTATAGGTCCTATAAGGCAAGTTATGCATTCGTAAAAAAAATCGAACTCGAGATTTTGATCAAAGTTGACATTACGATGATAGCGAAGACCAAAAAAGTGGGTCTGGCAATTCTGTCTGTCTGTCTGTCTGTCTGTCTGTTTGATTACAGCTAAACGGCTCGGCCGATTTTCTTCAAACTTGGTAGATATGGGTTTTGATTTTTTACCCCCGGATGTTTTTTGATTTGATTTTTTATGACCAAAAATAACGGTACCTGCCATACGATTTTTTTCCGAAATTTTATAAATATTTTTTTTTCTCAAAAACTGTCCCTGCGATATTCTTAAAAAAAATTCAAAAAATTTAATTTAGTTAAACCTAGGTAACGGTTGAAAAAAATTTTCAAAAAAATGAGTAGTTTTGGTACCCCCCTTGGGACCATTTTTTTTTGTTTTTGATTTTCTCAAAAACGGTACTATCGATTTTGATGATTTTTTTTTTGCTAAAGCTTCCCAGCAGTGTAAATATTATTGTGTATTCAAATTTTCCAAAAAATTTTTTGGGATTTTTAAAAAAACTTTCAAAAATTTTTTTTGAAAACTCAATATTTGAAAAACCCCATACTCGATTTTTTCAAAACTTGATAAATAAAAGTTTGGAAAAATAATCTACAATATATGAGAAAAATAAATTCATTTTACCTAAACATAACGGTACCCTCCATACAAATGTTAAAAAATGGTTTTCGAAATTCGTATTTTTCTCGAAAACGGTTCCGAGAATTTTGCTTAAATTTTGTTTCTTTCTATTATTTTTTAATATCTGTAATTTAATAAAAAAAAATTTGAAAACAAGATATTACTGACTGTACCTACCCTAGACTGATTTTTTAAAATTTTGAATTTCTCATTATTAGCACAACGGATTTTAATGAAATTTCGTAGAGAGAAGCTTCTAAAAAGTTTAAAAAAAATTGCATTTCAAAACTTTAAGAAAAATATTTTTTTTTAATTTTGAAAAAAAAATCTATTTTTTGGTTTTTGAAAATTCAATATCTCGAAAACGGCTGAATCCTTTTTTTGTAAATTAAATTTTTATTCATACAATTATAAAAACTTCAAATTGGCGTACCAACATTTTTTCTTAAAAATGTTTTAAAATTTTCTTATATAAAACCTTATTTTTTAAGAAACCACTACAAAGACTTATATCTATATTTGCTTGAATCAGATGGCATCCTATTCTTACCTTTAACTACTAAAGAAGTCATTTAAAAAATGAATTTTATTCTTATGAATAGTTTCTCTAATAACATTCATTTTTGAAATTCTTAGTCTTTTACATAGGAGCAAGTTCGTGCGACCCAGTCGTGCATTTTATTTTTGTATAGACCTGCAACTTAATATAATATTATTAATAATTATTCACGAAATAAAAATAAATTCAAAAAGGTCCTGAATACTATGTACCATAAGAACCATAAAACACGACAATTGAATAAAAAGAAAGTTCTTATGCCTTAACAACTGAGGTGAGATACACTCGATTAATAAAATTAACAGGAATTATGTTTATGAAGTCCTTGAGGGATTTTAATGGCATGAAATAAAGTTGGGTGTGTCCTACTTAATAACCTTTATTAAAGTAATGGGTTTTTGTTTAAGGGAATATACTTTATATTTATGCAAACAAAGCTTATATATCAATTAACAAATGATTTGTTGAAATCATTTTAATGAATTTTTACTATGAAAGTACTATAGTTATTTCTTAGGTGTGTCCAGAATAAAAGAAACACTTAAGGAATATTAAAGAAATTTGTTTATAAATGCTTTTTTTTTGGTTTCTTAAATATTTCTTTAATATTTCAATCACCTTTTTAAATTCAATTCACGAAAAATAAAATAAATATTTTTTAAAATTCTAAAATTTCGTATCAACGTTTACATTTTGATAAGCGAAAATCCAAAATCCAATCAAATTGATGGCATACGCGATTAGCCCTTCAGAGAGAAATGGCAGTGCAGTCTAGCCCTATGTCCCAATCCAATTAGCGCTGAAGTGCGCTGTTTCCATACTATAACCCGTTTTACCCAGTGGATGGAATTTAAATAGGGAATTATAGAGTCTCGGAGTCCTTTAGTTTAAATTGAGTTCAAAATAAGATATTTTAAGTTTTTATGTGTTTGGTTTAGCACAATCATCTGGAATCCAATAACTTACAGTCAACCGGAACACCACCGGCCACTTCGGAAACCATCTACACTGTGCAAAACGAGTCAGTTTGTGTAATAGTGTCATCGAAGCCACCAGTAGCTGGTGAAGTAATTGAAGATTAAATACCTAAGAATTACACTAGATAGTAGGCTCCTCTGCAGCTATAAAGATTGTCCCCCACCTATCCCCTCTCCCTGAGGTCATCAGAGGTGCGCAATGGAAAATATCATGAGATTCTCATGGCAAGAAAAATATTATTGGTCTCAAAGAAAGAGACTTAATCACCAGATCCTTAGTAATAAACCTTCTTGACATCCCAAGAGATGGTAGGATCAAAAAATATAATTTCGAGCAAAACTTTCATATAAAGTTAAGTAACAAAAAAGATTGCGGGTAGGACAAGCAATAAACTACACCCTCGAAAGAAATACCAACAAGCTAATTCACTAGTGCAGGAATCTTTGGGCCTAGAACCAAACTTTCTAAACCGATGGGGCTGTCCACTAGCATTCTCCAAGTGGGGGTAGAAGCCAAAGTGAAATGCGTGGATCGTAATCTCCTAAGTAACTATCGGAAACAGAACATTGTCATTATGTCCGATAGCCAACCTGCACTCAAGCCACTGAGCTTCTATACTATCAGATATAAATTAGTGTGATAGTGTATAAACAGGCTAAACGAAATTGGCAAACAGAACAGGGTCACACTTTGTTGGGTATTAATGGATACGAGGAGGCAGACTACTTATAAAAAATAGGCACATCAACCTCTTAAACAGGGTCTAAAAGCCTTTGCCCTATTGCGGAATAAGAGAAAATATTATATCAAAAAGAAAATTAAACAAGAGGAAGAGGCCAGAAGATCCAAAAACTGGAACTCCCAAAGCTAAGGCAGGCGGAACTGCTACTCGGCTATTTAAAACCAAGAACTTTTTACAAACTACATAAGGGTAATAAGGAATAACCTAAGAACAATAACCGGCATCCTCACTGGACACTGCAAACTTAGAAGACAACCTAGCCCTACTTGGTGTATTAAGTATGTGATATTTTTTCTCAGTAGCTGAGGTAAACTCGTCGGTGGGCAAGATTCTTCCCAAAGAAGCAACAAAACTTGGGCCTGGAGGGTCTTAACTCCGAATGAAATAGTTTTATTTTATACTTCTAAGCTTTTAATCAATTTATTTCGTAGTTTGTATTTCTAACACGGTATTTCAGATAAAATAGTTTACAATCTTACACTTTTTTGCTTAAGATAAATAACATATTATTTTGTATAATACAATATTCTTAAATAACTAACACAGTACTTCATAAAGTGTGTCTGTGTCCCCCAGCACGGAACCTAGGGAACAAAATGGTTGGAAACTCTTTGAAGAGAACCTTGTCCAGCGCTTCTCTTGAAAAGGAACACGAAAAACCGAAATGGTCGGTCTGTCTATTGAGTTACTTGAAGAGGAACCCAAAGGAACTAAATGGTCGGGTATTCTTATAGAAAACCCTTGTCCCTAGCACGCAACCTAAAACAAAACGGTTGTAACTCTGAGAGGAGAACCAGTCAAGTGAGCTACTTGAAGAGAAGATCAGAGGAACAAAACTGTGGGATCCGTGAATAACTAACTAATAAATAATACTGCTAATAATAATAATAAGACTGGCTCTACTCTTACTAATACCTCCACAATTTATATTAAACATTTAGATCGGATTCACGTGTAGAGTAATGCCTCTCTGTCACTGAAACGCCTTAAAGGTTTTTGTTTGCGGCTCGAACTTAAACTCCCTACCCTATACACAAGATTGGTATCTACAATTGGGCGAGAATAAAATACAATTTTAATTTAGTCATTTTCTTAACCTGTACTTATCAAATCTGCGGCTATAAGTCAGTGTGAACTGAAAAGATAAGAGACAAAATTGTATGGTATTCCAAATAAATAGTGATTACATGACTTCAGGTGCACACTGAATGTGCAATATGATTATTTAATACGGCGGTATGTAGGTGTCGTAGAATTTCGCTCGGTAATATGATCAAGGGTATGTAGGTGTTGTTACGCTTCGATACAAGCAGTGCCACATGTAGATTCTGCAACATGCATGAAGAAATTGTTAATGGAATGATAATTTGTTCAGGAATTATAATTTATTAACGATGTGTTTCTTTAGAAAGCTTCATAACATATTTTATATTTTTCTAAACAATATTAATTTATATGAAATATTTTACTAAGAACAAAATATCTATAAATTATTCAAGTAGTTATATTTACAGTATCAAATTACTGTTCTGACAGAAATACCAGACCACATACTAGGAAAATGTTGCCCACTCATGTACCAAAGGAAAAACCATCTGGGACAATACCAGTTAGAAGAGGGTGACATATCCTCTCTGAACGTGCCCCAAGAAGTAAAATTTCTAAGAATAAAACGTTTTCTGTGATTAGTCGTGACAAACTAAATAATTGTTTCGTCTTAGTAAAGAATATAGATATTTCAAAAACAGACACATTAAATGTCACACTTTCCGTTTCCGCTTGCACAATTTATTTCAATAGAAAAGTGACCCCCTCTCCCTTGTCGACAATAGAACTGTCAAGTTTGCTACTTTGTGCATTTTTAATTATTTCATTCACATACTTGCAGCTGTTCTTTTCCATTCTTAATTCCATAGAGAGATTGTATAAACTAATAAAGTCTCCAATGGAGAGCACCCTGCATTCTACCATTAAGTCTCATAAGGACTACAAAAATGGACGAACGCAAAGCTGTCTAACGTACACAACCATTTATTCCTTCCTTTCTCAATTTAGTCAGCATAAAAGCAAACACAAATGTAATATGCCATGCCATCCTCATCATCGTCATCATTATAATCATCACAGCCCTGTACCTACACAATAATAAATCATAACCATTTCTGCAAGGCTCCTTTCCCATATTTCCTCCGCCATGTATCCAATTCAGGACAATGAAATTGCTGCATTACAACTGCTGCTGTCCACACTTCTTTATTCTTTTCTCAGAATCGTTTTATTTTACTTTCTTCCTATTTTTGGTTTTATTTGTCTTTTTTTTGTTTCTTCTTGCAGAAAACACAGACGCCATTCTCGCTTTTTTGTCATTGTCCTCTGTCCAGTCCACTTTACACTGTGCTCCATTCACCGCAAATATGCAATTCCAAATGAAATTTATATTTCCTGTCATTGTGGACTACGTCTTTGTCCCAACACCCAAGCCCAGTCAGTAGAAGTTTTTTAGAGTAGGGACCAAAAGGATATCCTGCCTGCGTTCTGCCAAGGAGTCAAGAGCCCACAATGGGGCGCCAATAGTGGTGGAATAGACAAGAAAAAGGATACAGTTTCACAAGAGTGCTTTTGTGCAATTGTCTTATGCTGACGCAGAATAATATGCAACACCCAAAGGGCCAGTGCAATACTGTCGAATTGTAAATATACGGCTTTATAATTATTGTTTTGCCAGCATGCTATGACTATGATGGCCAAGGAGGATTCGATTCCAGCTGTGTCCGGGATCTAATGTGTGTGTCCTGCAATGCAGTGTCATGTGCTTAATTCTATGTGTGCGTTTGGGCGACACACCCTATGGCATCAATTAAAAGGTTGAATGTTTTCAATTAATGGCAAGGGATCAAGTGAATTGAAACAAGGATATTTCTAAAAACAAAACTGTCCCCGTTGGAGCTGGTTGTGGGTGGGAAGACAACAACGACGACGAGGATAATTTATAATAAGTTAACCAAACAAAGGACTTAACCACAAACCACAATGAAGGACGAAGACGAAGAGGAAACGGCTTGCCTTCGGTGAGTAGATACATACAAATGATGTTGTGTTGTTTTTCAGTTATAAGGACGAAGATGATTTGAATTAATTCAAAACATTAGCCAAATAGTATACGTGCTGTGCGTCCACTGCCATTATTAACAGCTGCTGTCTGTCAATATTTACTTTACCTCAAGCTGTTGAAGCTGATTCGTTTGAGTGGCTACGAAATGAATAAATAGCTTAGAATATAGAGACCATTTGATTATAGCTTGGTTGGTAGTTTGTTTCTGATGTACAACGTTACTACTTGCTCAAAAGCTATAAAACTAGTTCTTTTAGGTATGGAATGTATTTAGTTTGCTCTACATACATATTTCGAATTAAATAGGCCAGGACTTGAAAATAACTCATTTCTAATAAATTTCAATTCAAGTCGGAATTTAAAAAAAATTAAGTTGTATATTTTCTAAAAGTTCGAGAATAGTATTACCGACACCGAGAGATGTGAAGGTTGGAACCTCAAAACCATCTGCCTGAATGAGAACCTCATAGTCTTTACCAACTACAGAGACATTAGCTTTTCAGAACTTAACTTACGTACAAAGGTAGATCATAAAATTGTAGTAAGTGTCTTATGAGAACGTCTTAGGTCTTTTGTTAAGGCTTTTCTATAATAATCTTAGCGATCTGACAAATATAGACATTTGTAGTCTCGTACGCTTTGTAAAGAGCTCTAAGTGGCTCAACGAGTATGGAAAAGTCTATTTGATTGATGTGATATAACATGGATCAGTTTATGGGTATAGTGTGCTTAACAAAAAGTTGTTCATCACTACCTACAGAGTTACTATAGAGTGGGAACTATGGTGTTTCAACAATCCGAATTTTCAAACTTTTCGGATATACGAATGTGTATGTAAAACAATAGAGATTGGTTCTTTCCGAATAGTGTCGGAAATCCGGATAGTTAAATAAGACATTTGAGATCAAGCACTATTTGCATAGTTTCGGATATATGTATGCATCCAAATTCAGACCTATGTAAAATTCGTTTCAAAACAAGGGTTTTTTTTTGTTCGGGTAATAACAGCAATTGTAGGAATATGAAACTGTGCAAATTATTTTCGTACAATTCAGACGTATGGCACATTCAAAAAAAGTTATACGTATTGTCCTTTTTTATATAAATATGACTGTGTTTTATATATTTTATTTATTTATAAAAAACGATTTTGGTACATAAAGATCAAGGCTTCGAAAACTCAGGATATCTTTTTCACTCTTCTTCAATGGCATAAAAACTTATTGGAAATCCGCGTGCAAAATACCTTGATAGTTCATCTGGATGGCAAACTAACTTTTGGTCTTTACTTGCAAGAAATTAAAAAAATAAAATTTCCAAAACTATTAAAATAATTTAT
This sequence comes from Chrysotoxum bicinctum, assembly GCA_911387755.1. Classification (NCBI taxonomy): domain Eukaryota; kingdom Metazoa; phylum Arthropoda; class Insecta; order Diptera; family Syrphidae; genus Chrysotoxum; species Chrysotoxum bicinctum. The sequence continues at coordinate 222,065,500 of OU426989.1, read as the reverse complement.
CCGTTTATAAATCGAAAATCTAAGTTAAGAAACTAAACTCATAAAGCCATATCTATAAGGTTTTCTTAAACTTTAGCTTAAGTAAACTTAAATATTTAATTTGTCTTTAAATGATGAAACATCAATTCGCATCTATAATCGTTTTTGCATTAGTTCTTATCTTAGCAATGCCCATGGTTGTGTCACGTAACATGAAAGAATCTACCAATCTAACACAGGGAAAAGCAAATTCTAATACAATTTGTACAAGACAGCTGTTTTGTGACAGCTTGATTTGTAAACAAGATTTAGAATAAACATTTTTGAATCTGTAATATTAAGAAAAGAAACACGGAATCCACCCCCGCCACAAACAAAAGAAAACAAATCAATTGGGATGCGTAACGTATTTTTTTTTAAATATGCCTACAGCTTATTGAAGAAGAAAAAAAATCAATAATCGAGGACAAAAGTGCCGATACAAACACTTCAAAGGCTAAACGGGAAGCGTGGAAGGAAATCCACAAATTCAGAATTTGAAACTTCAAATTTAAAACATGGGAATTGTTATCTTATGTCAACATATTTGAAAATGTCTTTAAGTGAACTTTAAACGCGGTAAATGGCGTTTAAGTTAAGATGCTTTTGAGTAGGGTTGGGTACGATTTACCGATTTTTAAAATGTCGATTTAAAAAAATCGATTGTCAAAATGTCGATTTTCAAAAAGTCGATTGATAAAAATGTCGACTGATCAAAATGTCGGCTTTCAAAAAGTTGATTTTAATAATGTCGACTCGAAAAATGTCGAAAGTGGCAAAGTGATTGATGCTCACATGCATGCGGCGCCGCCACTGTCGATCGTAGTTGTGTTTATTTTTTGTATAAATAACAACTTATGAAAGAAACCTTTTTTTTTGGTTGGGTACGATATCCCGCTTTTTTAAATCCCGTCTCTTATAATCCCGTTTTTTATAATCCCCTTTCTTATTACGACGTGTAAGTAGTGAGATATGTAACTCCCCTGCTTGGGCACACTATAGGATTTGGGGTAGGTGCGAGGTTGGGTGTATGCAAAGTTTCTTTAGCTTTTAAAGAATCGATACGCTCCCCTTTTTTTAATTTATAAAATTGAATTAATAATAAAATTTAGTTAACATATTAAAAGAGCGCATTCTTGTTTTATTTAACTCTATTGTGGATAAAAGTCGACATTTTCAGCGACAAGTTTTCAGTCGACATTTTAATAGTCGACATTTTAAACTGTCGACTTTTTTTTTGTCGATCAAACTTCAGTCGACATTTTAACAGTCGATGAAATTTATATTTGTCCAGTCGACATTTTTTTGTCCACATTTCGTACTCTTCCCTTTTGAGTAACGTTACTTGATGATTTTTAAAGTAATTTTTCAACCAATCATTCAACTAACGACACGCCCCGGCTTTGCACGGGAAGCACTTATTATCTAGTACAGCAAGATAACTTCTGGCGGAATGATCAGGGCCGTTATGTGGCTAAGTCTTAGCTGATATCAATAGAAATGGTACAGTTTTATAGAGAAGCTTCTAAAATGTTAAAAAAAACATTGCATTTCTAAACTTTAAAAAAAAATTTTGAGTTTTGAAAAACAAAATCTGATTTTTTCTTGGAAAATTCAATATCTCAAAAACGACTAAATATTTTTTTTTGTAAATTCAATTTTCAATAATAAAAACTTTAAATTGGCGTACCAAATTTTTTTTCTTAAAAATATTTTAAAAATGTTGTATATAAAAGCTTATTTTTTTAAAGAAACCACTACAACGACTTATAATTTTTGTTCTTGCATAAATTCATATTTGCATAGCATTCTGCTTTTATCTCTTACTACTAAAAGAGTTCAAAAAATTAATTTTATGCTTATGGACAGTTTTTCTCTAATAACATTAATTTTTGAAATTCTTAGTCTTTTAAATAGGAGCAAGTTCGTGCGACCCAGTCGTGCATTTTATTTTATAAATAACCAATTAACCAATACACTTAAAATTATCTTTCTTTATCAGCAAAAAATACTATGTGAATTATTTAATTTTGTTTTGTAAAAAATTGTCTGCGTTGTGCGCCATTTAAAAAAAAAGTCGTTAGAACACGGCAATGCAAGTTTTTTGGTAGCTATTATTAAAGCTACTAATTAAAGCTAAAAAAGTTTCTCATGTTTCGTTTTATAAAAAAATATTTGCTTAGAGTTCTGATAACGAAATTTTTTATTCAACTTTTCCTGATATTAGTCGTAAGATATTGATGAAAAACTGTTTAAGATTTGGACTTAGAACAGTTTTTAACGTTTATCTCATTTCATATTTATCTGTGCGAAAAATACATACATATGTACATAAGTTGATTTATTTGAAAGACTACATTTCTTTATACTTCGGTTATGTGTTCTTCAAAAAACATCTAGAATAAACCATGACAAAGTTTCCAGCACAAATTATTTTTCATGAGGACTTGCAAGATTTCATTTGCATTATTACTTGTCAAATGGAATTACTACATATTCCGAGTTAATTGTTACTCCCGTTTCATATTTATTCTATTACTCACAAACTGTGAGTGCGATATCAATAAAATTCCTTAAAATGTCGACCGCAGTTTTGCTGTTGAAACCACACATTGTCGGTTGCCTGCCATATAATCTAATTCAGGCCAGAAGAAATTGGTTATCATCAACCGATAGCACACGCCGCCGCCGCCACCGTTGTCGGTGGGGCGGGCGTGACCTGGTCAACGTGCGTCGTTCTCCTCACCAAAAAGTGACTTTCTCTGGATTTAATGCGATTTGGTGGATCTCGTGTGGATTTTGACTGTCTCAAATTCCACAACTTTGCGTGTTGACGAACTCATTCATCCAGAAATTGTTCGAACAGAAGACTCATATCGTAAAACAATTTAATCATTAGCGCATGTTGTTGAACGCTATAACTCTCCACATTCACTTTGCAAGACAAACAAAATAAATGACAAATAATTTGACAGATGAAGCTTCAATAATATGACTGCAATCACGTGACAAAGTTTCAAAGAGGAAATCTCTATTGGAAAACCGTTTAGAAACAATTTTTAAACTCCAAAGTGCTTTTATATAAGAGTAAGTACGCGCGATCCAGTCGTACATTTTAGTTTATTTTAATGGCGGCTTTATGTCACGAATTATTCAGGTTAGTGGAGAGAAGAGGTGAGGCTTTGTCTTTTGGGTGAAATCGGTTTGTTTTATCATGATTGGATGGTTGCGGTGGTAAGCGAACTTGGCTTTTCTTAGTAAGTCGGCTGTGTTGCGATTGAACAGGTATAACTCTTTGAAATGTATTCCCAGATGTGTGACGTTAATTTCTGCTGACAGTTGGTTTCCGTTGCGTAGGCTGATCTTGATGTTTCGTTTGTCCATCTGATACAAATCAGTTGTGATTTTGCCGAGTTAATTTTGAAGCCCCAGTGCTGGTAGTATCTTGTAGAGTCAGCTTGCACTCTTCTAGCAAATATCGGTGTCATGGACGTAACGCACATATGGGAGTCATATGTATATGAGTATATGTATATTCTGGCTCAGGTTGATCTTGTTGAAGATAAATGGTCCCAGCTTAGATCTTTGTGCAACTCCGCTTCTGGTAGTCCTATACTCTGTCCAACAAAAATATGCAGTGTGGCAAAAGTAGGACGTTTGCATAGCATTCTGGCTACAGTGGATTGTATACTGTCCTTCATTTAAGCACTCCTCAAGTAGCACACTGGTGTATAATTTGGTACAATTTCTTGAATTTTGGTGTAAAATTGAGAAAACTGAAGAAAATTTTAAGATTTTGGTGTATTTGACAAAATATACCGGTATAAAAATTACACCATTGTCTTTTCTGTGCAAAATTTCAACATTTTTGTTCCAATGCGGTGCAAAAAATAAACCGATTCGCAGCTGGTTTTTTAATATGCCATTAATGGAACATAAAACAATCCAATTGTGAAATGAACAAAAATTACGTATTTTTTACACCAAATTTTGTAGATCAAATACACCATTTTAAATGAGCAATGATTTTTCGGTGTAAGATTTAAATCTTGTGGAGATTAAATACACTAAACTTCACCAATGTCTAACGATAATGTCAACAAAATGTTTACCTCAGTTCAGCTGTCATTTGCTTACAGTCACCGCGCGTTTATTTCTTTTTAAAATAAAAAATTGAGTAGCTCGAAGTTCAACAATTATTTGAAATGGTATCGTAGGAAAAAAACTTTTTAAAAAAATTAAAAAACTGTGTGAAACCCAGTAGTATTCAGCAAAATCATCAAAATTTATTTGAAACGACGAAAATCAACTTTCATATTCTACAAATTGTTCAATATCGCGAGAAAATATTATTTCAAATGAACCTAATATTAAAGTAGGGCCAAATGAAATATTATTAGACTCAATTTCGAACAGATTTGGATGATAATGATGAAGTTGTGGAAAATATAAATCGGGAAGTAGAACCCTCCTCGGAAGATTGCGTCATTGATGATTTGGACGAACACATTGATTTTATGTCTAAATTGGCTGATTGGGCTGTTAAATATAAAATAACATTGTGCTATGTATGAGCTACTTCTTTTATTGCGAAGTGAAGGAAAAGCTGAACTGCCGAAAGATGCATGTACGTTGCTCCATACACCACGGAGTATTGATATACAAACAATGGGATCCGGTTCATTTTGGTACTATGGCATCGAAAACATTTCATCAATTAAATCAATCAATGGAAGTTCTTCTTAATTTCAATGTTGACGGATTACCTCTGTTCCTAAGTAGCAAATTCCAATTTTGGCCAATTTTAATGAACATAGCCAATATTTCTGAAATTCGACCAATGGATATTGCAATATATTTCGGTAATGCGAGCCACCATCTAGCGAGGAGTTTTTGAGGCAACATGTTAATGAAATTAATGCTCTACATAATTTCGAATGGAATCGATTTAGCAAACGGCTTAAAAATATTGATCAAGGTCAATGCGTATATTGCAGACACACCAGCTCGGGCATTTATCAAATGTAAGTAGAAAATCCAGTTTGACTTCAATTAATTTAATATTGTTGAACTTTGCAGGCATCAAGACACACACTGCATACAATAGTTGTACAAAATGTAATGTAATTGGAGAATTTGATCGATCAGGAAACCATATGAGCTTTCCTATATTAGATTGTCGACGAAGAACTCATTCGGATCTTATAAGCAAATCCGATGAGGGCCATCATTTATTCAATCCCAGAACGAGGCTATTCTACAAAGGATTCAAAAAAAATGTAAAATTGGGTGAAAATACCGAAGAAGAGGATGAAGAAGCTGCTTTAGATACTGAACCACAAAACGGCCGTCGAAGGTGAAACCAAATGAAAGCAAAAATTCTTTTGAAAAAATGTATGAATGTATACATTATGTACAACTTTATTAAATATTAATAAATATTATGTATTTATTTTCTTGAATTCCAATGTTAACTATAATTTTGTTTTGGTTTTGAACATTTCTTACACTATTTACAGCAAATTAAACATACTAAAAAAATTACTGGATATATTTTTCCCAATGGTGCATTTTTTTTACTGCTTGGGGTATATTTTGCACAGTTTATAGCATAATAAATGTACCGAAAGCAGAATATTGGATATATTTTGTACAATGGTGTATTTTTTGTCTTGTTCTTTGAAATTGGTGGAATATCTTGCACATTTTCCGGCATACAAAATGTACCGAAAGCAGAATTTTGGATATATTGTAATGGTTTTTTTTTCTTCTTGTTCTTTAAAATTGGTGCATTTTTTTCCAAATTCAGGAGTTAGAGTATGCATATATGTACATACAGGGTGTCCCACTGTGACCGCGGCAGACGAAAACCATTAATTTTAATTTAGCAAAATAATACGTTCGATAGTTAACCGTGGAAAAACCGTTAATCCGTTTATCGCATAGAAAAAACCTGTATGGTGGAAAGAAAATCTTACCTGTTCTTGTTTTAATAAAAAAGAAAAAATCAAGAATAATCGGTTTTAGTTTTGCCAAGTTTAGAGCCAGTTAAATATCGGTCTCAAAAAGGAAGACATTTATAAATAAAGCATTAACCTGGAAGTATTTGTATGGTTTTTTATCACCAGTATTTCCAAGAGCACGTCTTTAACGGTATATCGGAAAAAAGCATCGACTTAAGATGCGTTCTTTTTTTTGGCGAACTGCTTTGTCGTATCATTTAGCATCTTTAGTTTATAGGTACTCAATGTACTCTGTTGCCTTTACAATGTAAACATTTCTATGTGATTAAAGATCTTCCCACAATTTACTATCAAAAGTATTATATATGTATATTGCTAAATTAAAATGAATTCCTTGTTTGTATGTATAAAAATGGGTTTAAAAGAAATTACTTCAAAAATCATACAATTTATTTTAAGTCAAAACGGAAGTGAAAACGAGAAAATTACTTCATAAGTTTTTCGACTTGAAAATAGATCTTAGGAACCTATGTGTATGATGGTTTTCGTCTGCGGCGATTACTTTGAGACACCCTGTATTTTGGACGACGGCCATTTTGTCCAAGAAATATTAAAAAAATTTTAATATTAAATGAAAACAATGCTATATTAATTTAATATTAATAAAGCGACTTAATTATATACCGCATTTGGTATTTTCGACTCGTTTTTAACATAACGTCCCTAAAAAATTAAAAAACAACCAACAAATTTTAGATTTCGAATAATTAATTTTCACGAATTGTTTTAGAAATCTTTGATTAATTGATATTTTCGAGGCGCTCAATTTTTAGACGGGGTAGGATCAAAAATCATTCCGCAGAATGTGCTTCGTTTTTAAATTAGGCACTCATACTAATTCATGATTTTCTTGCGGCCATATAATGCAGGTGAATAATAATTAGAATCATAGAAACAATTACAAATTCTTCGGATACATTTTCAATCAGAAAATAAACTTCGGTGTAAAATTAAATTATTTCCAATTTAAAAAATAAATGTCGGTATAAATTTTATTTCAAAATAAATTCTATGTTTCAGATTTTGGTTTTAAACCAATTATCAGTTTATTATTTACACTTCCTGGGTATATTATGTTCTGGTAACCAGAATAATTTGTATACCACTAGCACAATTTATGTACCGAAAATCGGTATAATTTGTGTACAGCCGGTGTAAATTATAAACGACAACGAGGTATTATATACACCGAATTTAAATTAATTGTACAAAAACTGCACTCAAAAGTGGCATATTTTTTATATTTAAAATGTATATCACGAAAGCGCAAAAAATACCCCAAATATTTTGGTGTATTTTGGACGTTTGTGCTACTTGAGATCACAGGGTTGTCGTAGTGTTAATTTTAAATGGACCCTTTTTTTAAAGCTCTAAAATCAAAAGCACCTCAACAAAAACCCAAGGAAAAAAAATTGAACAAGTTACCAAATGAACAAGGGTAACTCTGAATGCACATCAATATTTGATGGGGGTTGAAATTGAATAGCTCATTCAGTGCACACTCAGATGTCCGGTCAAAAAGACGTCGGGTCTGCGTCAGATGCAATCGAAAATTTACGGGCGCACAAACACTTTTTTCTGGAGGAGTTCTTTCAATTTAGTATTGTGCAAAAATATCGCACGCTACTGATTTTGAAAAAGCTCTCCCATAAGACGTGTACTGCATACTTTTGTTGGTTGAAGTATAGATGTCGATTGATAGTTTTCTATTTGAACAAAGAATGATCAATACTGAAGAAAGTTGTAAATCATTTTAATTTGTGAAAATCATAGTTAGAACATTTTGTGAACAAGTCGAGAAAAGATCTGAAGATGCACTATTGGAGACTATGGAGACAAATAAACTTCGCTTGATTGGACGCTTTAAAAAAGTTTCTGACTATCGCTTCCATTGAAAAATGCAATGAAAAATCTTTTTGATGTAATACTTCACAAAAAGTTAGTAAAATCCATTTTAAATTCCACACCTGTGAAAGTTTTTATATAAAAATCTGTTAGTGGAATAAAGTTGGCAAAAATGTTTTTCAGTAAATGTTGTAGAGAAAGAGTGCCCATCAGTTAAGTTTACCCTTGAGCCCAACTTCCAACTTCAGACGTACGGAGATTCATTCGCTGTACAACACCAATGTGGAATAGCTATCCCCCGTTTCCAATATTCATAAGTCTAAAATTAATGTATACATTGATACCGCCTATTATATTATATAGTTTTGTTTGATGCTCAGTTAATGATTTTCAAGATCAATCCTAACACAAATTTATCCCTGAAAATCGGAGTCCAAAAATGGTTCTTACCTTAAATTATATGGCCATTCGCAAGTTTACTACTTCTTTTTTTTTTTTTTTGATTTTCTGACAAATGAGTCTAAGTTACTGCTGGGAAAGACCAAGTTAAAAAAACCAAAAACAACATTTAAAAAACACTAAAATCATGTATTGCATGTTTTTCTATTCGATTGCATGTTATGGAGGTTCTTTATTACATTTTTATGTCAACTCCATAAATATTCTGCTTGATATTCAATCACATGTTACATTGCAACTTAACTAAAATTGGATAAGCTTGCTTGGATTCTACTTCCCTTCGAAAACATTAAATGTAAATTGTTTATTAAAGGTTTTTCATAAAAAGTTCATAAAGCAGAGTCACATAAAAATGTTTCTATATTCTTGCATCATAAAACATCGGAACTAGTCATACATATCTACGAGTTTATTGACTGCCTTTCCTTGACGTGCTCCATTTTGACTAGTATTCAGTTTAAATGCAATTTCAAATTTATAGTCAGTTTATTGTTATGCTCAAGTTCAACTCAATAAATCTTCTCAAACCAAACGGTTCGACTACAAAATTATTCTGAAATTCTTGTTTTTTTTTTCTTATGATCAAAATAAAAACGTAATTCCGAAAAAGATATGCTTTGGAATTTTTGTGATGGCGTTAAATGTACTACACGCAATTTACTATTTCCTATTTGAAGCGCATGGTTGAAGATGTTGAAGGGAATTTTCAACAAAGGGCTCGACAAAGATGAGAAAAAAGAGAACAGACGTAAATCTTCATATTTTCGTCAAAGGACTATATATACTCGTACACTCCTAAGCTTTTAAAATGAATGAATACTCGTATTCTGTTTCGTCATGGCACCAAGTGTGACCAGCATTTAGAAATATGTTACTGGAATTCTAATTTTAGATTTTTTTTCAAGATTCTAAAAAATTAACTGTAGGAACTTTGCATAATTATGTAGATGCGATGATACTAAAAGATCAAAAAGAGAAAAAGGTATATTTTTAAAAAGTTAATAATAAGAAAGTAGAAAAATATATAAAGGAACCTTGGTCTTGGATTCTATCCGAGAGACTTAAGTGATTTATTGGAGCACCTGCCCAAATATAAAATTATACTCAAGCTTACGACGAATAAAGGCTTAAACACTTACACTTTTTTGCCTGTGATGCACATACCAAGAAATGAAAGTTATTCGGTTTCCTGAATGCAAACACCGCTTATAGATAGCAGCATGTAGGGTGGGTTCAGCTTTAAAGACAGGATACGAGTATATAGCATTAAGTTTTTAAAGCATTAAATTCTTCGCGGTATTCGATTTGCCTTTCGACCATGCTTTCAAGATCGGAATTAAATAAATTTATCATACGCTGCCGTTATAGATCCACATCCAAAGAATATGGACGTGAATCTGAAAACGAATATGAGAAGCTGAGACATGAGATTTTAAGTTTTAGACAAAAGATGATTGATGAATATTAGAAAGAGAGTGAGACACACTATGGAATGTTTAGCTAAAGATCATTGTCGTAGTTAATTTACTTCTTAGAGATTAATGCAATCAAGCGTTCACTTAATACAAGACAATAGTTTCAAGTCATCAGAAGACATTAAGCTCTTGCAATAACTAAATATATTACAAATTTCATTTATCAATACTAAGAATAGAAGAGGTCCTACATGACTGTCTTGAGGAACATCAGAAATAACTACTCAGAGATCAAAGAGAATATAATTTATTTGTTCGTACTAAATAATTTTTAAATATTGGATAAAAGGCCCAAGTATTTTAGTTTTACGGTGGTCCGCATCCGAATGGTCCAATTTTCAATGACTCTTCCGCATAAATCGAGCTGAATTCAAGTGATGGCTGTATTATGTTCACCTTTAGGGCAACGGTCGATTGTGGTTTATTAGCATAGACCTGCAACTTCAGGAAACTCCACTAGAAAAAGTCTAACTTGGTCAAATCGCATGATCTTGGTGACCAATTCACCTCACATATACGGGAGATAACCTCACCATCAAATCGTTCATGCAGAATATGAATCCTGACGTCCGCAAGGTGGCATTTAGCACCATGCTCTCCTGCTAGAACGACATGCGTATAACAAATTGAGTATGCATTTTCACCTGGTGAACCTTATGTCGCAATTTTTCTTGTTCATTCAAAAAATGCACCACATCGCTGATGATGATTTTTCAGCCGAAATTGCGGTCCTCTTCCAAAAGCTCCACTTGAGCTCGTGGGTCAGTTGGATCTTGCACGGGTATAGGCTCAGGACCAGCGTTACCAATTCTGGACAAAAAGCCGAAGTAGATTTGAAGAAAAAAGTGAAGTAACTTGAGAAAAATCGAAGTAGATTTCAAAATGACTTTTTAGTTGCATTTAGAAAAGAAATTTAACTCAAGATTTTTATCAGTTGACATTACAACACGAAAAAGTAGTCATTCCGTCTGTCCGCGAAATTTTCATAAGATTCATGCACTCATGTAAAATTACTCATTTGTATATTTATATTGTGTTGAAACAAATGTTGTTCATGGAAATTCTGCGATTATATACTACCTAGAGTAAAATAGAGAAAAAGAAGTAGATTTGGGCTTTGTTTTGTAAAATTGAAGTAGATTTAAACGAAGATTTTTAAAAGGAAGTAGATTTCAGTATTTTGCTGATGGTGCGAAGTAGGAAGTAGATTTTAAAATATATTGAAAAAAAGAAGTAGATCTACTTCAATTGAAGTAAAGTGGTACCACTGCTCAGGACCCGACATAAAATTCACCAAGTTTAAGTCTGCAAAAGACCGTGTTCTTGTGCTCAACAAGGAATCGACTGCATTGGACTGCAGGTTTGTTCTCAGCCGATCTTGCATTCCTTTGACGTATGAACGTTGGCTGATTGATTACGGAACCGATCGTCCTAAATTTGGCCACCAAACGTTGAAGAGTCTACTATGAAGGGCCACCTTGTCACAAACCGGAAAAACAAAGGAGATGTGCCAAAACCTTTGGATTTAAGGACTTTTTTGATGACCGTAATGAACCCATAAAAGTCAATAACAGAAAGTAGTATAGCCCAGTCCACTCATTCATCTTTGGATTTTATGAAAAAATGGTGTTGCTGAGTTATGTATCAAAATCAAATAAGCAAGTGGTTTTGATATCTACACAACATAACTGTGAGAAAGCCACTTCCGGTTATCAGTATAAGCCTGTAATGATACTTGACTACAGCCACACCAGAGGTGCAGTCGATGTACATATTCGACTAAGTGAACTTCATTTAATTTGGCAGACTTCAAAAAAACGCTGACCGATAGTTGTATTTTACAACTTACAAGACGTGGCGTGGAGTTGATGGTGTCCGACCTGAATAACCGTTCACAACCTGCAGTAGGGTGCCCTCCACATTATGGAGATAGTTCAGCCAGTCTAACGAACAGTCCCTGACAGAATTCCATGTAAACGGGACAGATGTCAATAAAAGCAGAATCACCTGCGATTGTGTTGTAAGATATTGTTGTCTTTGCGTCCATCTGTAAACAAAACGTTCATATCCTTCTGTTCAGTCTTACTTTGTAACGTGCAATTCCTGTTCATCTTTTTAGCAGGGATAATTTATGATATGTAGATTGAATGGATCACTTCCGACTGCTGTAAAAAGATGAAATTTGGTAAAACGTGTAAGTTATAGTTTGTCCACTGATCTGGTTTTGCAGGGCAACAATATTTAACGGACTTGCTTCCCAGGAAACTTGACTATACTTTTCTGAATAAAATCTTAAGCTTCATTTAGACTTTCGTTCTTGTCGTCTGTGTACGTTGTACGTTTTTGTACGTACACGGAACAACGAGAATGTAAATGATAAAAACGAACAATGAACTAACAACGAATGAAGAACGTACAAATTCAAAAGAGCTCGGAAATTTCCATATTCGTTGTTCGTTGTTGCCCCGGCAACGTGTGTTTAAATATGAAAATTGTTTAAATAAACAATAAACTTAGCTGGTCATTTTAAAGTTATGGCAAATTTTGTATCCCAATTTTTTAGAATTTGGAAAGAACTGCATACTTAACTCTACATTTTGGCAAACTTGTTATCACAATTATTTGGACTTGGAAAGAACTGCATACTTGATGCACTATTATGCACTATTACTCCCACTAGAGTATGCAAGACTTTCACATTTGTAAATAACTATAAAAGGCCTATCTAATTATGCTAATTATTTTTTTGTTATCAATCATACCCAAAAATTGCTGTGGGCTCTTAGTCTATTCAGTTCAGAATTCAAAAAAAAAAATACACCTATCTCATGTTCTTTAAAATCATTTTTTTAAAAATACTTTCATCGCGTAAAATTCATATTGATGTTGCATTGACTAAAAAATGTCTGATTTAAGGAATTTATCAAAAGAAGTAATTGAGGAGTTTATTGACTTATACAAAAGCTTTCACCAAACCAAGAAGCTTGTTGTTAAGAACGAACAAAAAACAAAACCGAATTAATGTGAATGCTTCTTCGTTGTTCGTTGTTGAGAGAAGAACGAACAACGAACAACATACAACGAATGAAAAACGAAAGTCTAAATGGGGCTTTAAGTTTTCTCTATTATTTTTTCAAATATTTGTAAGGGATCTCTAAAAAATTTTTTTTTTTGAACAAAGTAGATTTTTGTTCAAGTTAAAATTTTCAAAGAGGTCCCTTACAAATAATCGCTCATGGAAACCGTAACTCCATCTTCAGGTTTTCTGATTTCATTTCAATTTTTTTTTATTTGATTTTTAAATACTATTTTCTTTAAATTTTATTTGTGTTTATTACACATTTTTATGTTTAATATAAAGGCATGTAGAGTAACGCTGCTTGGTAAGTTAGTGCAAGACCATAGCTGGGCATTAACTCGTTAATACGTTAATCGTTAATTAACGAAGTTAAAATTTTGATTAACGGATTAACTTTTAAAAATGTTAACGGACACGTTAAATCCGTTAATCCACGTTAAGTCCGTTAATCGTTAATCACGTGCGGCGCGTGCCGCATGTGAAACAAAATCAGCTAGGTACGCATTATATTTTGACGGCGCGTGCGAGTGAGAAAACTGCGAAGAGATTAGTTTCGTTTGATCATTTCATTATGCCGGTCGTCCACTATGTGCGCGATAAGTTCAACCAACTTCGTTCTTCGTTCACACTAGTGCAGCAACTTACGTAATTCACGTTGAGCAACTAAAGTTGAACAAAATGCGTTTGGAACCCCGTACACTTAATTGACCAACTTTCCCATATGTTGATTAACCCCGCACACCTAGTTGATCAACTCTTTAAACTTATTCCAGTGTTGAATAGCTCCGTATACCTAGTTGACCAACTTACTCAAATGTTGAATAACCTCGTACACTAGTTGATAAACCTGTGCGATTTTGACAGAGAAATTTTTTTTTCGAGTTGATCAACTGCGTTTTCGATATTGTTGCTCAACCAGTTGATGAACGAGTTGATACCTTCGAACACTTAACCAAGAATCACTCGTTGGGGAACGCGAGGAAATTTGAGACCAAGCCAATTCCCTGGCATCTCGATTTTTATAAGAGGGGTTCTTAATGTCCTTTTCCTCAATTGCTGAAATCATTTGCACTCTGATTTTTTATCACCTTCCATGACGGAAAACCAAAATAAACTACAGTTTGCAAGTTGCCAGAACTGCAAGTTCATGGCAACGCAATAGTTCAACCACGTTGACACATTTCACTGCAGCCAACGCAACGCAACACAATATTACGTCAAGAAATCCCAAGGAAAATTAAAAAGTTGATCAACGCGTTGAACAAATAATGTGCAACACATTATCTTGAAAATGTGGCTCAACGTGTTGATTGAACATTTTCAAGAAGCAACACGAGCTCGTACACTACCAGTACACTTGTTGCGCAATTCGTTGAGCAACGGCCAAAAACTAGATCCAACCCGTTGGTTGAACAGAATTGAAAGCACCGTACATTAGAGTTGAATGCGTTGAATTCGAAATTTGTGCGTTGATCGCTTAGTGGACGACTGGCATTACTAAGCGCCGGTGCTCAGAGTAAAAAAATATAAAAAATTCAATTTTTATCACATGTTAACGGATTAACGATTAACGTTAACTTGAGTTAATTCTTCCGAAATTTAACGCTTTAACGTTTAACGAAGCTAACTTTTTTAGTAGCGGATTAACGATTAACGAAGTTAACTGTTTGATTAACGGTGTCCAGCTATGTGCAAGACCCCACCCCTCCGCCGAGCTAGACCTAGATTATACAAGCATGCCTGCCCGCAATAGACAAGCTAAGCAACCTACTTTTTTCGACCAAATTTTCTTTCTACAGGATTCCTGTACCTTTTATGAAGTTTTTTGGAAATCTTTAAAATCTATTTTCGAATTGGTAGGAAAATTCTTTGTTTGTTTATTTTCATTACTTGGTGGTGATTATGTATAAATTTGGAATTTCGTTACATATTCTTATCTACAAATTTTTCTCTAAATGAAATGATTTTATTCCAAACTTCTTAACAAATCTGAAAGTACGAGTATACAAATTTGCACCTTTCAAAACTAGTTTTTAGACTATCCAATTTTTTCATTCATGGTTGAGAATAATGTAGTTAGGTATAGTTGTTTGTCTTCTCTTTCCCTATTTAATGGCCGAATAGAACATTTTTACAAAACTCATAAATATCAGATTAGGATTCATGCAAAAAGTTAGTATTTGTAAATTTTTAAATAAATTTTGAAGTTAAAAATATAAATATAACTTTCAGACTTCATTGTTTCTTTTGTGTGGTATTTCTTTTTTATTAATGTAGAAGAACCCTCAAATTTTAAATGTAAGGAACTAAAGATTTCTCCGAGAAAATCAAATATTGAAGTAATTCAAAATGAATTTAGAAAAAGTTTCGTAACAAATTTTTTGTTGAGAAAAATGATGTTTGTTTCTAGTCAACATCAATTCAAATGCAACACTCTTCTATAAAGATGTATGAAAAATCTGACGTAATGGACCACTTCAGAGGTCAGATTTGGAACATCAATAAAAACCCTCGGAAACTAATATTAGTTTTCTCCGGCAAAAAGTTTGGTTCACCCACCAGTGAAATCAGATAACTTTGTTTTAAAAAACAAATCAAATAACATATTCAATAAATTTAAAAGAAAATATCAAAACCCTTACCTTATCGATACGATGAAAACATACTTTAACCTCCGGGATAACCAACGCACGACCAAACGAGAGGTTTATTTTTATTGAAACCCAACCAAGTTATAAATATTAAGGTTATTGATCCTTGAAATTTTGTACCTAACCTACAAACCGTACTTACGTCCTTTTTTTTATTAGAAAATAACCCATACCCCCATTAAATTGTTTGTACTGTAGAAGCTGTTTAATTTTGAAACTAAAATAAGCCCTTTTTTCTGATGACTGGACAGAAAAACTGTATGAACAGCATGAACCCGTCCATCGTTTTGTTTTAAGGTTGGAGGACCAGCAATATTTCGGCCATATGGAACTTCAAGTACAAACACATTCTACACACGAAAATTCGTATAACCAGGTACATAGTCCAGGAATTTGCAACAATGCTGTAACTTAGTCGGAAGGGAGATGGTTAATATCCAGGTGTGGAATTTTGATGTGTCACCTCTATCGCTCATAGGAGTATATTTTTTTGAAAAAACCGACCAAAAGTAATAGAAAAAATTCTTGAATTTATCAGTTTTATGAAGAGTTTTAAAATAAAATATCAAGGATAAAGTTGTATTGATTAACAAAAGTTAATTGGTTGACTTTTTCTCATTATGCGTTCGTGGACAATCACACCATTATTCCGATAGTCGTTTTAATAAAACGCCTTTAAAACGAGAAGGCTCCAGAGACCACATGTTGGTGTTTAAATAATACGAAAAGGGCAGCGTTCTCTATGTTCTTCACTTTTCTAAGCATTATAACGATAGTCGTTTCAATAAAATTCCGATTTTCATTTCTAAAGCCTTGTCGTTTTACTGGCGTTTTAGTAAAACGACTATCGGAATAAGGGAGAATATTAAGCACTAAAAGCATGAAGTATGACTTAATGTCATACCGGTCGTTGGCTAGTAATTGGCGTTAACTTGCGACTTAAGTAGATCCCATATACGAGTATCATATCTGATATATGCACACTCAGTCATAAATCAGTCAACCTTCATATGTCAAAAGAAAGCAAGATCGGACTTTCGCAGACATAAACTTGGGGAATTTTGAATTTTGTTTCGGGACTTGGACTTACATCCGAACAAGATCCAACTGATCCAGGAGCACAAAGTTCACGACCATAATGACAGTTTTTTGTTCGCTCACTGAGATTCAGAGCATTCGGAAAAGAACCCCAAATTTTCCCGAAAAATAATCTTTAGTGACGAGATGCATTTTTGGGTGAATGGCTGTGTTAAAAAAACGAAACTGCCGAAAATGGAATGATACCTTCCCCACGAGTTTTGTCAGGTGACAATGCATCTTCTGAAAATACAAATTGGGTGTGGATTTTGGGCCGGAAGCATTATTGGTCCGTACTTCTTCGAAAACGACGTCCATCAATGGCGAGCGCTACAGAACGATGATAACCGATTTCGTATGACTCAAATTGATCCATATGGCCCATAGATGACATTTAGTTGTAGTAGAATGGCTCTAATGGAATGGCGTTAATGAAAAATCCGTAAAAATTGTGATAAGAAAAAATGATCACAATTATACGAGTAATTAATATTTCGGTCTTCTCCGGGTGGGTCCAAGTCCTAAGAGCCAGATATCTTCCCAGAAGATAAAGCTTCCAATTGATGGCAGGGTCTTACAAGCAAATACTTATGCAATCTGCGTAGCTGCATGTAAACTAGTCGATTGAAATATTGATCTCTTTTTAGATATCCACAAAATTTGAACTGGGAAACCATTGCCTCACCTGCTGAGGAGGGTCCCCACACACCGTGCCATATACTGGAATTAAATGGTAGAAAATTGGCCATAATCGGATCATCAATTTATCCAGGCTAAACCAAATTATCTGTATGACGCTGGACTTAAAACGAGAACGAAATTCAACAGAGTTTCATCAAAGCGCCAAGGGAAAGATGGTCAACAAATTTAAACCTCGAGTTCAGAGGAATCTACGGCTGGATCTTTTTAAGATAATTACACACAACTTAGTTACGCCAAGGCCGGTCCCACTTTTTCCCCTTGCTTGGAGTTATAACGAGTCCCATAGCATATCTGACTTAAGCAGATAGTATCCGAGGTTAAATAGGCGCAGGGAGACAAATCTGACATTTTTGTAATGCCCAAGCCTAGGCCAGAGTAAAAAGACCGTATCATCGTCTAGACTTACCTAAGCTGAAAAAATACGTTAGTTTAATTTTTGTAACTGCCTATCAGCGTAATGACTCCCTGTTATATGAAAGTTTTAAAAGAAAATTAAAAGAGGTCATAAAAACAGTAAATTATTTTATTTAATTATAATTAATATCCATACGAATCACGATTTCCAGTTAGCAAAAAACTAATTAAGTTTAATACTTTTGTTTTTGGTATATAAAGTAGTGCTTGTCTTAACAACTTTATAGAGTCAACACGACTTGCCTTGAGAAATATTATTTCAACTACAGCACTCCGAAATGAATTTTTTCATAATGTTCTCCATTTTATTTGCAACATTTTTCGGTAAGTTTATACTTAAATTTGTTTACTTCGAATCCGGTTTGTAAGGTATTCCCTCTTTTTAGCTATGTTGCAGATAACTTCAGCTGAACCACTGCTTGGAGGAGGACAAGGAGCAGGAGCAACAGCAGCAGCAGCGGCAGCAACAGCAGGATCAGGAGTAGGAGCAGCAGGAGCAGAAGCATCAGCAGCAGCAGGAGCAGTAGGAGCAGCAGGGGTAGAAGGAGCCGGAGCAGTAGCAGGAGCAGCAGCAGGAGCAGCAGCAGGAGCAATAGGAGGAGCAGGGGAAATAGGAGGATCACTAAATATTGAAGGAGGACTTGGCGGAATACTTGGAGGAGCAGGTTCTGCAGGAATTTTAGGTTTAGGAATTATTTAAAAACTTAAAATAACTACATAATCTAAAATCAGATTCATCAAATCCTACAGTTATTTACATATATCAAATTAAAAAAAAAATATTAAAATAATTTTTCAATCCTCCTATATCTGAAGCTGCAACAAGCCAAAAATATTATGTATAGAAAAAATTCTTAAAAGAACATACAAATTTAATATTGTTAAATATTCTCTTTATTTGTTTAACCCAATAAATTCCAATACAAGCTTGAATAATGTAAAATTGAAATGTGAAGTTTAAATTACACTAATTTATAACTATCCGAAACCAACACACACTTTGTAGATCCACAGCACCAACTGTATATCTACTACAGTCTTTTGTTTTTGGGTAGATCGTTTCACGCTTTTGAAGAAGCTTAGAATATTGTTCCTGCGTAAAAACTCTCTATAGTCAATCGCACATATCTCCTGCTCTCGTTTTCTTTCTCAGGGGTATTCAACCCTTATTTATTGCCCGCAGAGCTGCTGCTCTCTCAGAAGGTCTGGTTTAAATCTGCAGTATTTGGCTATACTCGCCAGCGGGCAGTCTTCACAGAAATTTGGATTTCGGCATGTCTGAAAATATGTTGGTATTCCTTTTACTGGTCCTCTGCCGTTGATGGTGGAGGCGGGCTTCCTGATAAATTAAGAGAGACGCGCTTAGTTAATGTTAAGACGATATCTTGTAATTGTAGCTTCACGACTTCAATTTATTTCGTAGCATTAGCTTGCCGATGTTCCTTCATAGAAATCCGCATGCATACTTGATCTACTACTAAGAAATATCCTTCACGCTTTCGCTAAAAAGTCCAAATTTCTATAAATCAGGCTGAGTTTGACCAATGGGATTAGTTATTTTGGCTTTCAAGACAGTGGTGGTTTTTGATTAATTGGCTCGCATAGAACTGTGACTAATGAAAAATCCACAAGAAGTCAGACGGAAAATCTCGGTGGCAGAGGTGGCGCGTAGCGCCGGCCGTCCCCTTGATGGTCTGCCCAACGTCGTTTTCAAAGAAGTATTGGACGATGATGTCACCAGCCCAAAATACCAAATACCAAACAGTGACTGTTTCTATGTAAATGCATTGCAATTTGGTGGAACTCGTGTGGATTGCGATCATCCCAAATTCGACAATTTTTCATACAGATATAGACCTCGTCTCTGAATATGACTTTTCGGTCGAAATATTGAAGGAACAGAAGACCCACTTTCATAAAACATTAATCATTTGCGGATGTCTATGATTCTCCATGTTTATTTTGGCCAGGCCGACTAAATAAATGACAGGTGTGTCTTCAACAATATGGCCGCAATCACTTGTCAACTTCCTACTGAAAAATCCATATATATGCAGTTTTCATATTCGCTCTTAAATGGTTTATCGTTTTCTTTCGAAATATCTATGATTTTATAGATTTTCTGACTACCAAGAATCTACGATTTTTGTTTGAACTGGTTGCCATTTTTAATTCACAAATAAATGTTTATTATTCATAATAAGACTCAAAATAACAGTTAGTTTAAGTAGAACTAATATCCGCTTTAAGAAAATGGCGCTGTTTTCGAAAGGAAGATGACTTATCCATTCAAAAAACCATAGCCTCATACCATCTAACCCTGACAGATATGTGGTTCAATGGCATACTAGAAGCCAGCGTTGCCGCCAAGAAAAAAATTTTCGTGCCACACTCTTTGAAAAAACGTGCCATTTGTGACATTTTCGTGCCATATGAAAAAAACTCAAGTTATTCTTTAAAAATAAATTTTAATTAAATACTATTACAAACAAATAACAAACAAAAAAATCAGTTCCTCATTTCGTGTATAGGTATTTTCCAGAAACAGGAGTTTTTGGCAAGTTTATAATAAGTAATAAGTTTGTATTATTCAAATACCTATTTCACATCACATGATGAGTACCTATTATTATTATTAAAAAATATAAAGACGTAATAAAGGTTTGTTATTATAAGTTAAATAAATTAATTAGCTGGAGGTTTGAAATTTTTTCAATTATTAGGCTTAATAGGTAATTTCATCATATGACATTATAGCATTAATTGTTTTGTATATGACAGTCTGTTTTTGTTATTTGTTTTAATATTATTTAGCCTTGAAAACACTCGCTGATGCACTTCCGTGAGGCAAACTAAGAAGAATCAACACAAATTTTGAAATATTAATGAACATTCCTTCATCAATATTGTTTTTTAATTTGTACAACTTAACCTAGAACGTTTTGGAATCTTCAAGAAAAATACTTTCGGCTAGTCCAATCTGAAATTTTTTTCTTTTTTCGCCAAAAAGAACATCTTTCTCGCACTCTAATAGATGAGAAAATTCTGATACCAAAATATTGAAGTGTGGAAAAATACTTTGTATGTTTGGATTGTTTTTTAAAAAGGTTGGTCAATTATCTTAAGCGCATTTAGGTAAAATAATGAAAAAAAAACGTGCCATATTGAAACTTTTCGTGCCACCGTGCCACGAAAAAATTTCCGTGTCAAAATGGCACGATCGTGCCACATCGGCAACGCTGCTAGAAGCGTTTTTTCTTTTTATTCTATGTATGTATGTTACATTTTTAACTCGCGGCGCTCTGAGCGCCCAACTTGAATTTCTTTTTTTTAAACTTAGAACTCGATTGGCGATTGCTCGATGAGCTCGATAAAAAAAACTGAGCAAGCAAACTAAATGCTGGGCGTGGCTTACTTAATTATTTTTGTACTCATTTTTCAAAAAGACAAAAACACACCAATTTCATAAATGAAGGAAATAATCTGGACAGTTTGTTAAAAAAAAAATTATACAAGACAGTCACAATGGGAGCTATAAGGTCACACTCAGTTCGGAGAAAGGTCTGTTGGCTCAGGCTCCACTCTGTGCTCCGCTCGGGGCTGAAGGAGAAAAACAGCTTATGAGGCCTTATCTTTTTAAATTCAGAATAATCCCCTGAACAGAATCCGAGCATGTAGAGCATGTTCCGAATATCCTCTGAACCAAGCGTGGTCTGAGCGCTCTGAATTGATTTTGAAACATACCTGAATACTTGGCTGTCACCTTCTTTTTGAATTTCCATCTGTCAAATGCTTTGTGTTAAGCAGCTCATAGAGAGCACTCTGCTAACGCTGAGAACATACTCAGAACGAAGAAAGAAACACATATTTGAAGCTCTGAACTAAAAAAGAAGCACAATTTATTTTTTGACAACTCAGGCTTTGCTCTGAAGTAAAAAAAAAAACGCCTTGTGGTGTCTCAACTGGAAGTGTGTCACGAGCATTAGCCTGAATATGTTACTGAAAATGTTGTCATGCAGGTTATGAACTTTGACTATTGAACCAAATCAGTAAAAATTATCTTTTCCTAGTTCAGCGGGCATTTATCATGGGACTTACCTATAACATTGAAAAATGGGTCATCTTCCTCCTCTTGTCGTTGGTTCAAATCAGCGTTACATCTGTAAATTTGGCACTGATGTGCATAGTGACCGTTAACACAATCTCCATCTTGGCGGATCAGACCATATTTATAACTTCAATATCGAGAACCCGTGTAAACTGCTCTTCTTTATTTATTTATTTATTTACATAACTAAATTGCTAGTTTTTACAAAAATTTCTTACAAAGGTGTATATTAAGATTCTTAAACAATTTCATGAAAAAATGTTGATTTAAATTGACATGAATTAATTATTGTTTTATCAAACAAATTGTTATATTTAAGATTGTAAATATTAAATAGTTTAAACATTTTATTCAATGGAGAACATTTTTCATAATTGGTACGATAGTTTGAAATAAGTATACTCTCCGGTATGTTCCTCAAAGTTCTTTGAGGGATATTAAAATTAATACGAGACAGAAGGTGCAAACAGTCTATATTGCCGTTGATTAATTTTACAATGAAGACGAAACATAAATAGGAACGTCTTTTCTCGAGACTAGGTAAATCAATAAGTCTAAGTCTGTTGTTATAAGGTGGAAGATCATAAGGATTATCCCAGCTAAGTCCCCTGAGGGCAAATCTTTTTTGCACCTGTTCTAGTCTATTTTTATGACATTCGTAATGAGGTGACCAAACCTGACAAGCGTATTCTAGAATGGGTCGAACAAAAGATATAAAAAGCTGCTTTGTCACGAAAGGGTCGGAAAATTGTTTCGACTCTCTTTTTATCCAACCAAGAATTGAATTAGCTTTATTTGAAATGGAATTTATATGTTGAATGAATTCGAGTTTGCGATCAAATGTGACACCAAGAATAGACATAACTGTTTCACGAGATATTGATATACCATTAAACAAATAGTTGAATGAAATAAATGAAAATTTTCTTGTAAAACACAAAGTTTTACATTTATCAATATTAAGAAACAAACAATTACGAGTGCACCAGTCAAAAAACGAGTTAAGATCACATTGCAATTGTTCACAATCACGAGTACTAGAAATAGTTTTGAAGATAGTTACATCGTCGGCGTGAATGAGGCACTTAGAGTATTTTAACACCGATGGTAAGTCGTTTATAAATAAAATAAAAAGAATGGGGCCTAAATGACTACCCTGTGGGATTCCTGAATTGATTTTAAACTTATTTGATTCGCAACCGTTAAATAACACCGAATAAGATCTGTCTAATAAATAAGATTGAAGCCATTTTACAAAATTTTCGCTAAAACCTAATTTTCTTAATTTAAAAAGCAAAACACGATGTGACAGCTTGTCAAAAGCCTTACTGAAATCAGTAAATACACAATCTAGTTGTTTACTGTTTTTAAATGAATCAATACAATTTTCAGCTAATTCTATTAGAAAAGTAATAGTGGAGCGACCTTTTATAAAGCCATGCTGATTAGGAACAATAAATGACTTAACATAAAAACATAAAGCTTCACAAATAATAGCCTCAAAGAGTTTAGGAATCACAGATAATCTAGCAATAGGCCTGTAGTTTTTCACATCGTCTTTTTTCCCTTTTTTATGTAGAGGGATAATGAATAAACTTTTCCAAATAGATGGGAATGAACATGAAGACATTGAGAAATTAAAAAGAATAGACAAAGGTAATGACAAATGACGTACACAGTTTTTCAAAATAGTAGAGGGTATACCATCAGGACCTGGTATAGAGCTGTCATCAAGGTTAGATATAAACTTTACAATGTTGTCGATATCAATGTTAAAGTTCATATCAGTCAAGTACGTCAAAGTTTTGATCCATTTCGTCAGATTTATCACAGATTGAGGAATCACATTTAAAGGTATCACAGTTGGATGTATCACAGTTGAAGGCACTTTGAAAGAAGTCAGAAAAAAGTTGCGTTATAACCCGTGGGTCATGACTTGAAATGTCATTTAATTTGAGAACAGACGGGTAAGGACAAGATTTTCTTTTGCTGTTAATAAAATTCCAAAAACACTTTGGATTCATTTTTAGATCTCTTTGCACCTTCTGAATGTAATTTAGATACTTTAAACTAGATATTCTATTGAAAATATCCCTCGATTCACAATAAATTTTAAAATTGGTTTCTGTTGGATATAGTTTAAAAGTAGACCATAACTTGTTTCTTCGATTTCTCATACTTTTGATTTCACTATCGTACCAAACTGGCACAAAAGATCTTGTTTTAATAATCGCTATGGGAACAGATTTAAGAAAACAATCAAACAATATATTGTAAAATTTAAACACCATTAAGTTAACATTTAAACAATTATTCAAACAAGACCAATCAACTTCTGATAACAAAGAATTAAGTTTTAAAAAATCAGTCTTTATAAAATTAAATGAGTAAAAGTTATCACACAATTCATTATCAAAATTATTAAAATTTTTAAAAAGTGAACAGATCAGTGATGGGTGATGGTTATCTTCAGGCACTAAAGGCTCGGTGGATTTTTCTAAGTGATGATCTCCAAATATATAGTAGTATTCCAAGCAAGATGTTCCCCAAGTTTAGCTTAAATTGAAATGAATGTTGAATTTACAGTTAAATTAGTTTTGACAATCCTTAAATTACGGATTTTTAAAGAATGTAGTGGGAAGTTTGTTTTGTTCGAAATTAAATAGTGACATTCTTCGCCAGTTCAACCACTCAACCATTGGTGACCTTTCTACAGATCTACGATCTCTATATTATATCGTAATAATATTTTCAAACCTGTGGCTAAAACCTTTAAATATAGCGAAATAAAACGATTTATCCATGGAAGCTTGACGTTAGTACATTTGGAGTTAGATTTGAATTCAAGGTTGTAAGCTTTCGGAGAATGATATTTGGTTTCCTTGGCAAAGATTGTAAATTATGAAAATAAATTATTGGATTTCAAAACATAATTTTAAAAGTAATGTCAAGACTTTAGTCGTCGTATCGAAGAAAACGTTCTTAAATAAAAGGCACAACCAACAATCACCATCACAACATATTTCATCTAATTCTCTATTGCCATATGAGAGGTTTACTTTAATTGAGTGACACCACACCAAGTTATAAATATTCATGTTATTGATCCTATAAATGTTCTTACCTTTACAGACCGAACTTATAACTCCTTTGTTCTGAGAAAAAAACCAATACCTACCTTAAATGTACATAAAGTGTTTTTACTGTAAAAGCTGTCTTCATCTAATTTTGGAACTAGAATAATCCCTTTTTCCTGATGAGTGGACAGAAAACCTGAATGAACAGCATGAATCATTCAATAAATTTGCCCTAAGGAAAGCCAGAGCCTGTATATCCCAACCAGATAGATCTGCAAGTTTAAGTGGATTCTACACACGAGTTTGGGTTTGCGGTGGAAATTCATGTAACTAACCTCACGAACTTACAACGGAGCTGTAACACAGCCGAAAGGAATATTGATGTTATCCAGGTGAGAAATTCTGACGTCGCTACCGGCGAGGCGTCGATGTCAGCCGTTACGTGTGCACAGCACATAACATCTCCCCGAAAGCCCAGACAGTAGAAATTAATTAAGGAGAAAGACATTTGAGTTCGACAAAAAGTGTCAGTTTTTCAAGCTTGATATTACGCTATTGCTGGTGTGTCATAGGTGGCTGAACACCTAAGCTCGACGACCTCTGGGTTCTAAGCACCAGGTGCAAATAATTCGCTTTTCTACTATGTGCCAGGTAGGTCCTAGGTACTAGGTTGATGGGTTGATCCCTCGTTAACTGTGGGCCATCAATTTTGTGCGGTAAATCTTCGTTGAAATTCCAGGAACGTTAAATGAAATTCTCACGGAACTTTATGAATTTTAATTTCGTGGAATTGTTTGTGTTCTCAAGCTTGACACGGAATGATAATATATAAAGGTACAGCTACACAGTTGGTATTATTTTTTTTTTTAAGATGATATGCTCAATACCAACTAGACTTTTAGCTATCAGGAACGTCCTCGCCATGGCCCAGGTTTAATTAAAGATTAATTTCTTCATTTGCACACGTGTTAAAATAATTACGTTGAAGATCTCTCTTGGTTCGTTTCGAGGCTGCATTAAGAATTATTTAAGGAACTGGAGTGTTTTTCTTTGTTTTGAAATCCTTAGTGTTGGTGTTGTCCTTTGGAGGGATTTGTCCTAGAACCATGAATATCTAGAGAAAAAAAATGTAATTCAATGAAAAGCACCATCGTCATCGTGTTGTTGATTTGTATTAATTGGTTTTTCATGGCGCGCCGAGTCATTCTGATGTTTATTTGCTCTTAACGGTTAACGCGTAACCTTGATGTTTAGTGGCTTGAATTCTATCCCAAGAGATTGGTCCTGCTCTAGGGAACTTTGATTAAACAAAAGAAGAGCAAAAGAGTTCCTGAGTGGTTATAGTAAATTTGCACAGAAAAAAAAAGTAGAACTTGTGGAGCACAATACACTGAAAGGAGCAACTTTGTGTAATACAAGTTAAGGAAAATACAGCCTAAGGCATTCATTGTGATTAGGGACATGATTCCTCGCCACACACCAGCCTGTGTTTTCATTAATTCAGGTCAATATTATTGTTTGTTATTGACTATTGAAATTGTTAAGGGATTTTTCGGAATTTGGCTTTCAATTTGAAGCTTGACTGGTTTAATAGCCCTTCGATAAGGGATTGGCCAGGGATGTGTTGACGTTATATTGGACTACAAATACATGCCCTTCGGGATAGGAAGTTAATTTATTATGTATATTATGTGTTTGTCCTAGGCATTGACACATTTCGTAAGTGTTGAATTTAAAAACATATTTTTCTGCTGTATGATTATGTAGATGAAAATTGTCAATTAATGTTTGAGATTTGGTTTTTAATAATAATAAAAAAGTTAAATTTTAAAATCTAATAATAGTTTTTAAGGAAATCGAATAGGAAATGGTTCGATATGAGTCTAAAGATATTTTTTAGATATTTAGGGACTTTTTGTTTGAGTCCAACTAGAACTTGTATAGTTGCCACACAATCACTTTGTTTTCCCGAAAGTAGCACCAACGATTTCGGTCAAAGTTCGTACCCGTACTTTCTGAGATTCAAGTTTTCTACCCAATTATTGGCACAACAATTCCAAAATCTATTTCTGATAAGTTCAAATAGTGCTATCTTCCAAAATATTACAAACTATATAATTTTGTTAAATAATTTAGTCATTTTGATACCATTAACATATTTAACCTGCGGATTCAAAGGGATATGATGTGGGATATATGCGATTCCCCTTAACATAAAATTCCCGAGGAGTACCCGTAATAGAAGTAATTGAGGCTCGTTTTATAGCCATTTCGTCGTGTTAGGAAAGGAGATCAAGTCTTTGATCTTCAATTCAAAAAGTTCGTTAAGCTCGTCGAGGAATAACTTTCCGAATAGTTGGGAACTGAGCCATGCCCAAATTTTATATAATTCAACGATAATTCAGCCCAATCAGACTTAGTACCATGGTAAAGTGATTCCTTATTTTGGTACTTACAGGTAAGCTATCCCTTACTTTTTAATGAGAACATAAATGGATTAGTGCGTTGTCCTGTTAGCAAACGTATATTGTACGAATACCATTGGTACAATGTACAAATATTATTGTAATATTTACCAATGTCATTCGTATATTGTACGAATATCATTGTAATATTTACTAATGCCCTTGTAATTCATTCGTAAATTATACAGCTCCATTCGTATATTGTACGAATATTATTGTTGAACTTACTACCATAAATAAATGTTCTCTGAAATGTCCTTAAATATTCATTGTAAGAAATAATAACAAAAGGTAATGTATTTTTTAAGTTAAAAATAGTTTTTTAATTCATTTTACTGTCATATATATGAATAAAGCTAAAAAAAAAAATAAAAAGTATCTTATAATTAATTAATAAACAATCAAAGTAATATTTCCAAACTCCTTTTTTTAAAGGGCCACTGAAAATAAATTTAACATTTGACATTCAAAATCTTCCGGAAAAATTTTTACTTACATTAAAATTCCCAAATACATACATATGTATGTATGTATTTATGCTCTTCTGCTTTTGGATGCTGTAAGTTAAATATAAAATAAGCTTTAAGGCATATGTATGTCTAGGTACTCACTTCGTCTATTCGATGTTGATCTGGTCCTCAAGATTTGTATCTTATACATACACCGTATGAATTTACAAAATTATTAATTAATTCAGACCCACTGCAGCAAAAAACACGTTCCAAGGTGTTGACGAATCTAATACATTTATTTAAGAACTTAACACATATTATTTTTTTTACTCATGATTAGTAAATTATACTAATGCACTTCATGAAAATACGAAGTTATTAGTACATTCTACGCATAATGCGTACGGTAAACCTACGAATGAATAAGGTCTACTAATATTAGTTTCACTTAGTAAATAGTACGAATTTATTAGTAAATACTACGAATGCAAGAGATTAAAGTACGAAGTCATTCGTACGAGAAATCAACGAATGTTATTAGTTATGTGTACACAATAATTCGTACAATATACTCAAAAAAATTGTTAACTTCTTGCCTACGAATAAAATTAGTGTATTAAACGAATAGATTCGTGGATTCTACAACAGTTATTAGTAAAACTTTACAAATGCATTCGTAGATATAGCACTCTACAGATACTTCGTATATCTTACGAATATTCGTACAATGTACGAATATTTTCGTCACGAATATCATTCGTAGCCATTTTACTAATAATTTTTTTGAGTGTACGGGCTTCTTTTCTGGTCACTGCAAACTGAGAAGACACCTTTCAGTGTTCTTGACTTGTTGACCGGTGCTAAATGCATTGAAAATACTCCACATAGTTAAGTTTCTCAAAGAAGAAAGTCTGGAGGAAGAGCTGTAATATGAGCGATCTTACTCAGTTCTACAGACAGGGGCACAATAAATCTAAGGACCGCAGTGCACTTATACCCCAAAAATTATTTATTCATTCACTCATAGACATCGTTCCTCTTTGCGGAAAATAGAAGTTTGCTTTGCCAATCGGATTTAGTTTAACTCTGACCTAGACCTATAGTCTATGTGATTTTCAGCAAATTTGGGCCAGAGTCCTTGCGCATGACATTTTTCTTGTCAAATTTAACCTCTTTAGATATTTAGCTCCAAGAATCATACCCCAAACAGTCAATTTGCTTGCATGAATAACCCTGCTCAAATTTGACTATTGATAGAGAATTGCTGGAATTGGAGACAATCCAAATTTACGCCTAGTAGATGGTGAGATTACTGTAGATGACCTTCCTTTCTATTGATTTCCATAGAAAAAAGTATTCCTTAAGGTACTACTACGGTCTAGAATGCCAAAAAAACGCACGATTTTTGGGAATTTTTTTCTCGGAAACCTTATTAGGTAATAACAAAATTTTTTTTAAAATAATGTATGTATACTTGCATCAGGAGTACAAAAAAAATTTTTTTTTTAATTTTCAAATTTTGGCCGAATTATAGAGGACACCAACGTCGACTCATTAAAAAACACATTTTCCCATTGCGGACAGTTAATCTGCGGATCTACTGAACCGATTTTCAAAAAACTTGTTGCAACTTGATTGTTTTTTGTGTTCTAATACAATTTACCACAATTTGACCAAAAAGTTATGAATAAAAGAAATGACGACCCAAAAATGGCCAACAAAATTGCCAAAAAAAAAAATTGTTTTTCAAAGCTTGACATTTTTTTTTGTTTTTGACTTTTTAAACAACAAATTGTAGTAGATTGTCTCGTAAGAAACATTCCTTTAAATAACCCACTTTGTTTTTTCTGTTTCAGTCGAGCCAATCCTGAGATTAAACTGTCCGTAATGGGACAATGTATTTTTTGATTAGTTGACGTTGGCGCCCAAATTGGCAAATTTTACTCTCGTAAACGTCTGTTTTTGCTTCCTTGGTAGTATTTAAAATTTTTCCTCTGCTCATTTTTCGTCACATATTGCCTATTTAATCTAACCTTCAATTAATGTACTATCTTTTATTTGAAAACTTGAGAAAAATGCGTTTCTTGGTACAGTAAAGGGTTTTTTGAATGCATTCTATTCTATTTAATAATTCTGAAACTTTATTTCTATTAAAGGATTCAATTGGTGAATGCAATTAACGGAAATTTACACTCGTTTTTGCGTTTATTCAAATGAACTGCAGTGAAAATATTTATGCACTTAATATCACAAATGAATTGCATGAACTTAAACCGGTAATTTTTATCCAAGAAATTTTAAAAACAATTTTACTATTATTCGAAATTAATCCAGATTAATGCTGGTGTTCCACAGGGTTCCGTTTTGTCTCTGACTCTATTCCTCATTTTTATAAATTTTATCTTGTTCGAAACGTTTCATCCACTTTATTGTTTTGCCGACGTCTTTACCATCCACTTCTCAAACACTTTCTCAATGTTCTAAATGGGGTATACAAAATAGTTAAAGAAAAATGTACCTTGAATGGTATTCATATCGAAGAAACCGAAAAGCTCTCAGTACGCAGTATGTGTGAACGACGATCTTCGTTGGGATGACCATATTCTCGGGATCGCCAAGAACGCTGCTAAATGCTTAGGATTTATATATATATCTCTCTTGAATACCGTTGGAATCTTTTATATTCTTTATTGTCTTATCACTATTTTCACTAGCAATGTTCCCTCGAAGTAGCCAGTTGTGTTCCTTACCTAAATCAGTTCAACCGTGATACCTGTTTCGCTAGGAATGCTTATTAGTTTCCCCTCGAGCCTAATTTTGGACGCATCTATCGTCAAATACACACATTAGTTTTTAAGTTGCACACACGATTATGAAATGATTTACGCGGCACGGTTTTTCATTGCCATTTCGATTTGCAAACATTCAATATCAATGTTCATCGACCTCTTTTCCTTCCTTCCTTAATTGTCCGCATCATTCGTGATATATGTTCAATATTACACGGGTAAAGGGTCTCTATAAACTTAAGCCAGGGATATAGTTTTCAGCTCAATTTTTAAAATTTAATATGGGAGGGGCACATCAGAAAACAGCTTACTCTGCACTTCTGCAGAGCTCATAGCTTACCTTGTTGTGTTCAAGTGCCTGGCATTTAACATACATATAATATTTAAACCTCTCAGTTTTATGACTTTTTGAAATTCCTCCGTTAGCTTGTCATTAAAAATTGTTTGCATCTTTCCTTTTTTTCAAAAGAATTTTTCACGGCCTTTTCAATTTTTGAAAATCAAGAAAACTTTTTGAAAAAATACCTAAAATTCTGGGAAGATAGCCAGAAAAGCTTGAAGTTTACGAGTATTCCCAGAAAACAAAAAAGTACAAAATGTTGAGTCAAGATATTTTCAGACATTCTTCCAATTTCCCTGGAATCAACAAAATATAGGAAATAGTTCTTGAAATTTAATAAATATCACCAAAAACTTTTGAATTCTTGTTCTTGAAAAATAAGCTGTAATTTCCAATAGTCTTAGTGTACGAGTATAGATAAAAGTGCCTTAAATGTGCTTGTGTACATTTCATTTAATTTCTAAAGGTAAGCTTATCGGATCTTGAAACACATCCAATTTACACTTAAGCTATGTAATATTTCAATTAAGTTATGGTTGAATTAATTCACAGCAGAACATCAAAATTCTTGATATTTATCGAACAATCAATTTATGTACAACTATGTACATATATTTGATTCAATGTTTATAAATAATAACAAAAAGGTGAAGAACGCACATACTCAACTCCTATCAATTGACTTCGACAAACGCTTTCTACATATGTGTCTTCCATTTATCACTCTTCCATAACTACTGATAATTCCACTCGCAACTGGGTGGGGCCATTTGCCAAACCCATTATCCTTGGGTGACAAATGAGTCTATAGCCTGTTTAGAAGTATTCAGGTGTATTATTTTTGTAGACTATGTATGTTCGGTTGCATTCGGATATATGTATTTAAGTACTTATCTACACGTACGTATATGATGTGTGGAAGGAAGTTTCCTCTTTCCAGATTATTCACCTGGTATATTTTACCACCTCTCATGAAATTAACGATGTACTAAAGTGACATTTACTGTTCACTGGCGAAGGCATAAATAAAATAATTGCTTCACGGCATTAAATTCACTCAATGAAATTTAAGCTTGACAACGGTTTTTGGTTTTAATTTGACAAATTAGGAATGGAATTTTATCGGATTTTTGATTGATGATAGACTAAGTATTTCAAAAATTTAAATTATGCTCATAAAATGTTAAAAAAGGAAATCATATTATCAACACCAACATTGAATAATCTTTATAATGCAAATAGATTTTTCTTTTGTTCACTGGGGCGTATGTGGAATATTTTTGTTTTAAATTGTATATTTTGCATCCATTTATTTGTTCGCATTCGAAGACGACACTTTCTTCCTAAACATTTTGAATGGAATCGAATCAATACTCCAAACAAGGTTAAAACTTACACGACATTGTGTATCCTTCGAAAAGAAAGCTTATTAAATGCAGCACGTATTCAAGAAAATTTCTCTTTTTTTTATATCTATTTCTCATGGGTTAGACGTTAGAGTTTTTCAAGTGGGATAAAACAAAGTTTTGGAAAAGAAATGAGATGTAAATGAATGGTATTTGTATTAAATTTGAGAATGCTCATTTTCAAGTTATGTTTTTGAAGTTTCTAGCATATCACTTATTGGATGATGAAGTGATGAATTTGATTGTGAAGCAAAGACGATTACACGGACTAGACGAAAACTGTCCGAAATTCATGTTTTGAAAAAGAGGATATGAGAAAGTTTGTTGCTATTTTTTTTTTGTGACATCACACTTTAGCTCGTAATACTTCTTGGCATAGTAATTAGTGCATTGAACTATCATCTAAAAGTTGGGGAATTCAATTCTCTGCCGCTTCAAAAATATTTTTCAAGGATGATTTGCGAAAAATTGAGAAATCTTTTTAAATTATCTCTTGTCATGAAAAGTGCTTCTCATAAGCCGTTCGGAATCGGCAGAAAATTGTAGGTCCCCTTCATTCCTGCTAGTAATAACACAGCAATGGTTATGAGTTGTAAGTCACTAGATTAAGGCTCTTTATTAATTTTAATGGTCTCTAAATTTACGCCTTAGCTTAAGAATCATTGTAGTGCTGCTTCGTGGAAGATACAAGAATTCTGTTGAAATCTAACTCCGTTCCCGCACACGATTCAAGAAAATCAAATGCTTCTTTCATTAGGATAACAATTTATGTTTTGGTAAGACTGAAGACTAAATATGGAGAAGTCTCGTCTCGACTAATATATTCTGTGAATCAAGTCCAATCAATATCAAAAAAAAGTTTTAAGCAAGGCGATGCTCGGACGTGCGACTTCTTCAAAACAAAATCGTTCTTGAAAGAATATTGCAAAACTCACGCGTCAACACAAGAGGTACAGTCTTTCAAAAGTGCGTCCAATTACTCGGATAGGCGGATGACATTAAGATTATTAGAAGAAAAAAGCTTGATTTCAGTGGTGAATTTGTGAGTACTGAGACGGAAGCGAAGAAGATGGGCTTAGTGGTATATGTTGAAAGTATTGATTACTTATGTTTAAATTAATCTACTTTACATTTTTAGAACTTAGCTTTTAGAATTTAATTAAGTTTATTCTTCTATGTAACTCAAATACTGCTTTTTAATTTTATTTTTATCTGATCAAATCTTTTCAACTGTTTAGATCACTAAATTAAGAATTTACTTTTCAATTTAAAAAAATTTATTAAATATTCAATTTATAAAAAACAAAAGTATATGCTGTCATCAAGAAAGAACACACAACACCGACGTCTTGGACAGAACGTCATCATAGACAGCTATAATTTTGAGGTAGTTAAGGACTTTTTATACCTACATAAGCTCTGCTATTAATTCAGACAATTCTCGCCAATCGCTCCTTCTTTGGACTAAGAAGGCAATTGAGTAGCAAAGTCCTCTTTCGAGCAACTAGAGTGTCCCTCTATAAGACTCTCATCACTCTGGTCCTTGTCTATCGAGCAGAGACATGGACTTTGTCGAAAGTGGATGAGAACGCTTCATGATGTTTTCAGAGGAAAATTCTCTGTGTGATATTCGGTCCCGTTTGATGGGGAGTGGAGGAGAAGATATAACCATGAACTGTACGGGCTGCACAGCAAAAATGAGCTGTTGAAATCAATCATAGTCAAACAACTGAGATGGATAGGTCATTTAGATGGAAAGGACCCAAATACTCCAGCTCGGAAAGTCTTCCAGTCCAACCTCGAGGGATGGTGCAGTAGACGAAGACCGTGACTCATGCGCCACACACAAGTGAGAGAGGATTTCAACCAACTTGACTTGCGAAACAAGAGATAGCTAGCTAGGGACCGAGCTAGCTGGAGAAGCTTGTTAGTTGAGGCTCTGGTCCATTCGAACTCTAGCGCTTAAGTTAGTAAGAAACTTCAATCAATAAGTGTTTAACCCTTCGATAGTGCGCGATACTTAATTTGCTAGAATTAGCGACAATCGACAATTATTTCACCATACATGCCCTTGCAGCTTATTTACTCAGAGAAAGATTTCGTACAGCAGGTAAGAATCGTAATACAATGCAAAACAAAATGTTCAATCAAACCTTCAGAGCAATAAAGGTAAATTGTGGTTCCTTCCATCACAAATTTGACAAAAACAATAACATCTTGTTCGCACGTTGGTTGGAAAGACAATGCTGTTGTTACCATTGCAACAAATTACAACAGCTTGTGTGATTTATGTTCATGACCATCAACAAAAGCTCCAAATACGTCAATTGTACCAAAAACTGTGGTTCGGAATGACATTTCCCAAACAAAATTAGAAAAGACATTTGTCAAAGCATAAATATGTCAGAAGAGTTAGATACATACATATGTGAGAGTTGCCAAACCTTTTTTAGTTACTAAGTTTAAAACGTACTCATGTTGGTCAGTGTACTAATTTTTACTTGAAAGCAAATAGTTAAGAAAATAATTTAAATAATTTAATAAGCCTTATCATTTTCTCAAAAAATTCGAAATTTTTCACCTCGCCTCTTTAAAGATTAAAAACTATCCCCTGTTTTTAAATTCATCATCATCATCGGCTCGGCAACCGGGTTCCGGTCCTGGCCTCTTTCAACAAGTCTCTCCACCTATCCCGGTCTCTAGCCGACGCCATCCAGTTGCGCACCCCAAGGCTTCGGGCGTCCTGGTCTACGCCATCTCTCCAGCGCAAGCATGGTCTACCATGCACGCTGTCGTCTACCATAGAATGTACCACAAAGAACTTTCCGAGCAGGTTCCTCTTCGCTCATGCGAGCTAGGTGCCCTGCCCACCGGAGTCTACCGAGCTTAATTTTTGTCACGATATCTGCTTCTAGGTTGATTGCGTACAATTCATGATTGTACCGTCTCCGAAATCGTCCTTCCTCACATATGGGGCCAACAATTCTCCTTAAGACTTTTCTCTTGAACACAGCTAAGAGGTCGGAGTGCCTTTTGCTAAGCACCCAAGTCTCGGATCCATATGTGAGTACTGGCAGGACCATGGTCCTGTACAGCAGCAGTTTTGAAGTTATGGTGATATTTCTGGATTTGAAAAGCTTTGACAGACTGTAGGCTCTGTTGGATTTGAGAAGCCGCCCGCGTATTTCTTCTTCTATATTGTTATCGGCTGCTACTATTGACCCAAGGTGTTTAAAGGATTGCACCACTTCAAATTCGTGCTACGCTACCTTGATTGTTTGACCAACTGTTCCTCTCGCATTCGACGCCACCATGTACTCTGTTTTACCTTCACTAATGTGCAGCCCCAGATTTTGTGCCGCCTGCTCGATCTGGATGAATTAAATTATTGCTAACAAAATGCATGTGATAACAGGAAATGTTATCATTTTGTAAAGTTTCCACTCAATAAAAAATTGACAGTTAATGACAGTTGAATCTTTTAGGGATTACGCAGTAACCACTTATTCTATTGGCCTTAGCTTTCGGTCACAGCAATGATTTTTCATACAAAGGTTCTTGAATTTGAGGCAGTTCTTGGTGTCAGCCATGGTGTATGTAGACTTGATTTTTGTTTCTAAGTTCAAATTTTCTGAGAAATTTATAAGGATGAGCTCCCACTGTATTATGCTCGAAAACGACCAATATGAAATATAGACAGATAATTTTCTTTTATAAAACAAAAATTTAATCTATGTTATCTAAAAACTAATGGTTCTAAACATACAAATGTTAGAAAATAGTTTTTGAATTTCTTATGTTTTTCTCGAAAACGGATTTTAGAATTTATATAAAATCTTTTACTCCGCTCGAAGATCGATTTTTCCTCAACAAAATTAGTAGCTTTCCTTATTTCTTATTCCAACGATGTTCTACAGGATAAACATACATACATATATGTTTATTAATCAAGTACCATTTTTTTTCTACATTGGTTTCTCGTTTTCTTATTTTTATTTTGTTAACAGCTTTTTCTACCTGATACAGAATTATTAAATCCCTCTTAAAAGTTAATACTAGCAAACCACTTTTAGAATATGCTTCTCAGGTTTGGTCACCATATTATCAAGTTCACATCAATCGTATTGAAGCCGTCCAACAAAGATTTTTACTTTGTGCCGTAAGGCATGGCGATCCTTTTAACCTTCCTCCATATGAAGAACGTCTAAAGCTTCTAAACCAACAATCTTTATATGCGAGCGGTATCACTTCTGATATTCTCTTCACTCATCAGTTATTAACATGTAACATTGACTGCCCCTGTTTACTACAACATATCGGATTAAATAGTAACCCACATCGTTCTCGATCTACGACTCTTTTTCGACTCCAATACCATATAGTACCGACTACGGACGAAATGAACCCTTGTCAAGAATCTTGAGTAGGGTAAATAATTCTAACATATTTGACTTAAACCTTAGTATTTAATTTATTAATCTTTAGACTTAAGTACTCAATGGTAGACTTAAGATACTTTATTGTGATATAGAATAAGTGGCTTGTATTAAGCTTAATTAAATTTAAAATTGAAATTACAATATAATTATTACCCACTCTTTTTTAGACATTTGCTACTGTCGGAATTCAGTGAAAATTCGCCTATTGACCAGAAGCTTGCTTCGTTGTTCAACACGAGCCACCCTATCATTTTGAAAGTCTCTATTGAAACTTATCATTCACAATGGAGATAATTCAATGAATGAATCCAGTATACCTTCATCTGATGATTTCATTACTATTAAAAGTAAAACGAAAAAGCTATCTACATGCTTGAAATCACCTTCTTAGAGTTAGATTGATAAAAGTATCTCTGTCGGATGTACTTCCGCCAATTACCAATATTAAGTGGTGAGGAAAAATGTCATTCATATGTTAAATTTGTAGCGTGTTGAAACCCATAGACCTTTGCGCAGATTTTTGGAAACAATGGGAAATCACCAGCAAAGTATTTTTTTTTTTCACCTGAGGTTGGACTTTCTGCTAGTTTGCCCTGTTATCCCATATTAAACGTTGGACTCTCTTTGCCAATAATGCCGATTAAGACAATTTTGTAAGAAATGTGGACCACCTGTCACACTTGTCGATGGACAAGGACTATCTATCACATGTCTTGTCAGTCACACTATTAATCGTCGCTTTAAGAGTAGGCCACTTATTGGTGGCCCAGGTTTGTACTTTACTCTGCCAGCATTTCGGATCCGAAACAGAGTGGAAGACTCTAGAAAATTATCCAAAAACTTAATTCCCAAGATTGGCAGACAGACGGAATTTGTTGGACCTCTTTTTTCATATTATCCATTATTGAAATATCAGTTCTTTTTTTTAATTTATAGGGTTAAATTTTGTTTTTACATTCAAATCTTCTCCTCTACTTACTCCTCCTCCTACTTACTCGTATATGGCAAGTAATAAGAATAAAGATTCTTCGAGATTTTTGGGTAAAACAATCCCAAAATTATTATTATTAACATTACAAAATATCTTTCCCCCAATCGGTACAAATTATTTGCCCAGGATTAAATTTTAAAAAATATTGGAAAATAAAAAAGAATTGCCTATCCTTATACACAATTTAAAAGAATTGTATGCTAAATAGGTACTCACGAGTATTATTTTCTATCGAATTTTATCCACTCTTTTTTTCAAAGTTGTTTTTTTAATAAAAGCATTTCAATCCCCATCGGTACAAATTTTTTTCTTTATTTTTTATAACATGTTTCAATCATTGCAATCTTAACAAAGTCCTTGGGCTTATCCATGCATACCTAGTTCCTTCTTAGGAATTTAAATTAAATCCTCATTCTTAAAAAACTCTTTTCCGATTAATTTAACGAGAAAGATTTTCTTTATTATAGTATCTAAGAACCCGACTTTACTTTGTGAACTAAGTAGTCAATGGAGTTATAGCATTATAAAACAAAGCTACTGAAATTGCTCTTTGATCTCGCACTACCCAACCCATCAAGATTTTGATTGATATTTCTGCGGTAAGACCCCGTAGGTATATAAATCAAAAATAGGATTTTCTTTTTGCTCATAGATTTGAGTGAAAGGGTAGGAATTTTTAAATTTCTTTCTTTTAATGTATTTCGAAGATTCTAAGGAGTTTCTTTTTAAAGTATGCAAAGTAATCTTGTTAATATCGAGAATTTTTACCTGAAAAACATTCGAATTTTGGGTTATTAATTAGTGCCACAGATTTGTAATTGCTTTTCTCATATTTTATTGCATTGGCTGTGCATAAATTTGCTATATCATCGCTTTAATTGGGTACTTAATGATCATGTAGAACCTGTAATTAGGTTCCTAATTACACCGTAGTATCCCATTGCTTAATGGTAAGTGCGTTGGCCTGAAATGCTGAAGTAAAATCTGACAATGAATACCCGAACTATTGCGCATACATATACATACATATTATATCTATAACGTTCTTCTCAGGGATACTGGCCCTTGGGAGGAAGTGACAAATTCTTGTCGTTGTTGGCGGTGTTATAAGCACTTCTTTAACAGCATTACATAATACTCATTGGGGATTAATTCGTCTTCAGACTAGAGCTGATAAAGCAAGCGAGAAAGCTGTAATTAATATATCTAAGTCCTAGTCGCAGTGTTTGTTTAGTAATCTGGTTCCGTCTGTGAGTGTTCGAATGATGCTTCTCCAGATACCGTTTGAGCGATCGCGTCTACTTCCAGTTCTCTAAGTTCAGTTAAACAAGTCAGTGCATTTGTAAAGAGTTTGCAGATGTGGACCTCGACTTCTTGGACAGCTATCAATGGTGACACCAAAGGATGTGGTGAATGTAAGTGAGTCGTTTGCGAAGTGAAAGCTTCCGCTTAAATAAAACTGAATTCCTATAGTTACAAGAAATAAAAGAAATTTTTGCTGCCCAATAAATGAAGTTTTTGGATAAGGACTTCTAACCATATATATAATGTTGCACGCATTCTTGATATTTAGAAAGCATCTTTCTTTGACTAGCTTTTGTTGTTGAAATTATTCATAATAGTAACTGGGAAGGCCATATCTATTTATAGTAGGAGGCTCTTTAAATCGAAGTTGGATGAATTATATATTGCACTGCGACCTCGAGATTTTTGTTTCCCTTTAACCAAAATCAGATTCAGCTGACTTCTTTGGTCAGAGTTGCTAATTATGTCAGATCTCTTCTGGAGTGTTCAGATTTGGGAGGATTGGTGCCGTTGGTACACCTAATTTCTGTCGAAAACATATATAATTAAAGAGTTAATGTCCTTAAGACTCTGGTTGTCCACGACGTAACATTTTTTCTATAAAAGATTTTTACTTCCCATAAAGGTATAGGGCAAGTTTTGCATTCGAAAAAAAAAAGCAACTCGAGATTTTGATCAAAGTTGACATTACGATGATAGATCAAAATTAAAAAAGTAGGTCCGTAAATTCCGTCTGCATGTCTGAACCTCTCCCTACAATCTTAACCACTACAGCTTTTTTCTTCCAACTCGTTTCTTAAAGGTCTTCGGTGATTCCCTAGAGGAGAAATTAAATTTATTTTAGCTCCAAAACTAACGGTACCTCCCATACATCCGTAATGCAAAACCTTATTTATCTCAGAAACGTCTTTAACGATATTGATAAGAAATAATAAGTGTGCTATTTTAGGCAAGGACTTAATTTTGGCTAAGCAAAATTTTTGGAATAATGTTATTAACGGTATACCTGTCATAGAACCGTTTTTTTTTATTTTCGACTTTGTCATTAATGGCTCTAATGATTTTAATAAAAAAAATTTTACAGAACCTCCTTTAAATTTAAATTTTATAAAAGTATTCAAAAATATATTTTTGGCTTTTTTTTGAAAAAAATTCTATTTTTTTTTTTTTGAAAAATCAATATCTTCAAAACATGTGAACGATTATTTTTTGAAATTATTTCCTAATATATATACATATGTATTTCAAAATAGTTAAAATTGGCATCCCAAATTTTTTTCTTGAAAAATTTTAAAAAAATTTCGTATACACAAAATTATTTTAAAAATAAAACGATTTTTTAACTTTGTATAAATTCATACTTTTCTAGAAATAAATAATTTTACATAAGAGCAAGTACGTGCGATCCAACCGTGCATTTTACTTTTAAATATGCGCACAATCAAAGTGTTTTTACTACCCTTCAAGCGATTATCTCAGAGTGGGCGCTAGAAAAACAGGGAAGGTATTTACAAAGCTGATACCGATGCACATTAGTTTTGAAACTTCGAATAAAATATTACAATGGAAAGGAAAAATAGAGCTAATTAGAGCACTCCACATTCGTGTAGTACAGCTGAAAAAAGAATCTCTGTGCTTCATAATATCTCCGACGTTGGGCTCAAGGGTAAACTGACATTCCTAGCAACTAGCAACTGGCTATTTTACTAGAACACTGTTTAAAAAATATCTCTAAAATAATGAGAGACATGAAACATTTCTGTGTTCGAAATATGCAAATGCTTCTAAATTATCTAAATTGCTATCATTTTTAAAGCTCTCTTTTGAATTCTATGCAAGTTCCACCAATAACTACTGGCTTAAGTGGAGGATTTCGCTTTAACGGCTAAAGACAACATTGAGTTTTGAAACATTCAATTCTACTTGGTTTTATATTCCCCAATGGAGAATTCTGTCGTGATCAGAATTTTATGAACTTATCATACGCTGCCGTTCAAGTGCCGTATCCGAAGAACAAGGAAATGAATCTTGAAATAAATATTAGAAGCTAAGGTTTCTGCAGTGCCGGATTAAGCCAGCGCGGGGCCTGTAGCAAATTCTATCAAGGGGCCCTTAGACTGTTTTAGGTTAGGCACTTATCAAGTTTATGGTATTAAATAAAACAAAACTGTTACAAACAAACTTTTCTTGATTTAATTTGGGAAAATTTATAAATAATACTGTTGATATCGACTTCTCGGAGTAAATCAAGTTCAATATTCATTAAAGTGAGGAGATTAAGACGTTGTTGGGTCATCGTGTTCCTGAATTCATTTTTAACACGTTTTAATGTTGAGAAAGATCGTTCACCACTGCAGTTGGTGATCATGAGAGACAAATAAATGCGCAAAGCAATTTCAACGTTCGGGAAACAAGATTGTAAAGAATTATTTATCAACAGCTTGTAAACCTGCATTTCCAGAGCCTCATGATTCCTGCTGTCAATAATACCAGCCACATCAGAATTGAGCATTGAAGCGAATTGCACTAATTCGTTGCCCAGACTGTCCTCCAAATCATCTGCGTAAGCACTTACTATGGTTGCAGATTTTTAATTTCTTCTGGTGGAAGAGATTTTATATGAAGGTTTTTATAATACAAATTCTATATACTACTGAAATAAATCAGCCAAGTAGAAGACTTAGCACTATTAATGGACTTGTTGAAATATTGATTCAAAATAGCTTTTATGGCTTTTAGTCCACAAAAATTGCTGTTTCGTCCGGGTGATCGCACATGGACTCATCAGTTGGCTATGAGGACCTTGTCAATACGCAATTTTTATTGAATTCAGTTCATCTTACATTGATTTTTTGACAAAAATCCAATGTGAACTATATCCAACCAAGATTAAAATTGTAATCATTAACGTTGAAATATTTTGCTATTTTCAACAAATTCAACAAATCCATTAATAGTGCTAAGTTTTCTACTAGGCTGATTTATTTCAGTAGTATATAGAATTTGTATTATAAAAACCTTCATATAGAATCAATGCTCGGCCACGGGCAAAATATTTCAACGTTAATGATTATAATTTTAATCTTGGTTGGATATGGTTCACATTGGATTTTTGTCAAAAAATCGATGTACGATGAACTGAATTCAATAAAAATTGCGTATTGACTAGGTCCTCACAGCCAACTGATGAGTCCATGTGCAATTACCCGGACGAAACGCCAGTTTTGTGGACTAAAGGCCAAAAAATCTATTTTGAATCAGGAGGAGATTTTAGCTCTCGGAATATTCCGAAAATGCCAGCAATTTTATGATAACTGTTCGTATACGTTTACATAAAGCAGTAAGTACGTTATCAATGGTGACAATAAATACCTGAATTTCATACCGTTGTCCAATTTGCGTTTGGTGCGGAGCGAAACATGATTTTTGGTAAGACCAGCAGATAGAAAAATAAAATGTTAGCTGATCATTTTGATGCAAATATTTTCTTCTTAGTAATTGTGACTAAATCTAATATGTAAATAATACTTTTTTATGGTCAGAAAAGGGTGGTGCGCGGGGCCCCCAAATGCGCGGGGCCCGTAGCATTTGCTACTCTTGCTTCGTGGCTAATCCGGCACTGGGTTTCTGTCATCAGCAAAACAATTTAATGGATTAGAAGTTTAAGACAGGATGCAGAAGACAGAAGAGAAAACGGAACACTGGGGTACAAAAGCATTAATTTTATAAATTTCAAAACTGAGACATATTCAATACGACTTGTTTTGAGCGGCTCGAAAGGATATTTTTGATACAACGAAGAAGAGATTCATTAATAACTAATACACACATTTTCTAGAAGGGAGCTTGATGCCAAGCTCTTTCAAATGTTTTTGAAATAACAAAAGCAATAGCCTCTTCCATTTTTCGGTGAGACATACAATTAGATCCATTTTCATGATCTTGCAAAGAAAAGACGTAAGTGCAATTGGAGGATAGATAGTTTAAGGGAGACGAAGATTCCCAATTATTAGGGAACTGGTTGGACAAATTGTGTTTCCAGATAGAAAAGCTTACGCATAGTGTTTGTCAGTTGCTTAGTTATCACCCTTATTACTTGCATTCATGGATCGTAATAAATTTAGTAAATCTTATTTTCTTGTTTAAATGTCATTTACAAATTTTATTAATAATTATAAGAAATTTAAATTTTTCACTCTTGAAGAACCAAGAAGTTACACTTCAATTGATTTGAAATTCCTTATCAAAACATGTTCTTTTAATTTTTCGCATCAAGGATACTCACAGAAAAAATAAATCATTTGAAACACCACACTATCGTACTCGAGTTTAAATTTCACTCATTAGAAATGATTAAGAATTAACATAACACAGTTAAATCTTTTGAAATTCCTCAAGAGGAGTTGTAAAATTGCACTTTTCTCTAATCGTATCACAAATTACAATAAATTAGTGACATCTTGAGATTTTCATTTACCTCCTCCTCCTCACTATAGCTAGGCAGTGCAGTGTACCTTTCTCTGTAATTACGGGTTAGCTGATGGGACACTTGAAAAGCAATTAGCCTTTAAAAGAAAACAAATTTACTAAAGAGTAAGTTACGGTTACGGGGATAACCCCATTAGAATGTTGTATAGTAGTATAGAATTATATAAAACAAAAATGAGGTTAAATTAAATAATCTTTGAATGCATTTTCTGACGCAATCTGTTTTCTAACTTGCATTTATGATACCACTCAAACACGAATTGCATGCCGCAAGACAATGCTGATTTGATGGTGGAATCTGGATGAAATTACTTCTACTTCAATTCAATTCAAAGAAGTCTTTGAAGCTTGTAAAATGTGCGCTCCGTTATTAGAGCAATCTTTTGGACTTCAGCCCTCCAAACATCACACAAAGTCTTACTTCTCAAACTCCCCAACAACGGAAGCTTTAATAAAGTTTTACTTTGATGTCTCTTCGTGTGGGTGTGTGATAATTTTTGAGTTCCCATTAGAATGTTCAGGAAGTAAGTATACTTTTAAGCAAAAAACATTTTTATTATGGTACTTAGAACAATGACGTTAAAGTTCCTGATGCTTCTGGATGATTGCAATATACTTTGAAGTAAGGGTAGTGACGTCAAAGAATTATCACACAAGAAGTGTGCAATCTCTATTTTAAGCAAGTTTAAGTAAATCGGTGGTCTACTGACTTTATAGTCTAGTTCGTAGAGTTGAATTTTGGCTCAGACACTTTAATGGTGATTGTCTCGATAGAGTGGGTATTTTGATCATCCCAATTTTAACAATCTTGCTTGTTGAAGAACCTATTCATCCCAAAAGGGACCTCGTTGCTGAATATGATTTTACTTTTGTCATTGGTGTTAACTTTCAACTACTCGCGAACACACTTCCTTGTCTATGCTCTTCAAATCTGAGCTCCTGGGTTAGTTAAAGTTTTAACGGATATAGACCCAATTCATGACGAAAAATTCACAAAGTTGTGG
Source organism: Chrysotoxum bicinctum (assembly GCA_911387755.1). Classification (NCBI taxonomy): domain Eukaryota; kingdom Metazoa; phylum Arthropoda; class Insecta; order Diptera; family Syrphidae; genus Chrysotoxum; species Chrysotoxum bicinctum. The sequence goes on along the minus strand of OU426989.1, from coordinate 222,020,893 downwards.
TTTGCGAAAGGCCGAGTTCTTCGGCGCGGTGCGGAACAGATTGCTTCAAATTCTCCTGCACACCCTCACAGACTTTTGCCATATTTTTGACAGATCCTGCATTTCTTTGACGTACGGGCATTGGCGGAGTATTTACTGAATCGATCGATTTGACCAAACACGTTACGCCTAGTCTTCTCAGAAAGACGATTATGGTAACCTTAAAACCTTGTCCGATTTATTCCAAACATGCAAACAGTTTTGTCAAAGAGATGCGAGTTTTACTTGGAATCGGTGACGAACCTAGAGTTTTTGCCACCCTAGGAAAATTGTAATTTTATCTACTAAAAGTTTAAAAAAATAAAATTCACGACTGCATGTCAAAGTACTTTCGAATTTAAAAATTGTTTATAAATATAAAATTTTGGATTTAATGAGAGAAAAATGTTCAAATGCATACAATTTCCGTCTGATATCTCCAAAAGAATGAATTTATGAAAACAAAGTTTAAAAATCGTTTTATAATTAAATTAATATTTTCTATAAGAAATTTAACGAAGATGAACAAATAAGAAAATAATTAAAATTTCTTAAGAATGTTTCTGTAAAAAAATTCGGTAATTTTTGTATTTTTGGACCATGTACTTTAACTATCGCATTGATAGATATATGTATGGGCGACTAAGGCGCCAGTTATGCACATGCCTACGTAGCTTTAATTTAAACTTATTATTGACTTTTCGATCATTCGTTTCAAGACAGTGTTTACGTTGGACTCAGATATATTTTTACGTCTCTGTAGTAGAGTTTCAAATAAAGGAACGAATCTATTTATATCAAAAGTTAAATATTGTAAGAAAAAGAACGCACCACTGGACTCCGCTACGTAACGTAAAGTTTGTTAGACTTTATGTTTAAACAGGGATGTTGTTCGATACAACACTAAATTTGTACAGCTTTATTTAAACAGAGATGTTATCTGATTAGAAATATACTGCTTTTACACAAAAACGATTTTTAACCTGTGTTAACTTTGTTCAAGCGAAAAGGAGTTATCTCTTCGCACTCCTTACTCTACTTAGTTAAGCGAATTTCACTGACCGAACGCCAAATAAATGAAACATAGATACTGGAAAAATAAAGGAAAGCAGAAAGAAGAAAGAACAACCTAAACGATTGCTTTTAACCCCACCACCACATACGTCTCTCGCCAACATGCTTAAAAATTGCAGTGATATCACAACCAAGAGCATAGATGAAAATTTAGATGAGGATATTTACTTAAATTTTATATTCAAAGTGTGCAGAAAACTTATATCCACTTCAATTGCCACTATTGCTCATAAAACTAATTTTGATATATTTTTTTACGACGTGCACAATTCGAGAAGTTCATGGAAAATGAAATTTGCTTTAGACTTGATGACCAATGCGGTCACATTCTCAAACATGCTTGTCATGCAGCCAAAAATCAAAAAAATTTTGAAATCCAAGTCACTGGATGGAGCGTTCACATTATCAAAATCAAGCCAATCATGCCCGTCTTGTCAAACATATTTGAGAATGTGACCGCCCCTTATATCTTTTGGATCCCGATTACGATTTTTTTTTATTTGTTTCATCTTTCTTCTTTTTGACAGTTTGGGTGAGAGGTATAGAAACACAACATTATTCCGCAACATTTCTTTACCTCACATCAAATATGTTAAAAAGACGAAAAAAATACTCGTGTAATCAGGCTCTTTTCGGTGTTCACACTGAGCTAAATACTCTGACTTTTTGAAGTAAAACTTCTTTTCCGGCGTTGGGGGTAAAAAATTGTCGATGGTGTTGTCAGTTACGTGTCAAAACGACACGTTATCCTCCAAAGACAGCGACATGGTTCTTACAATTATTGCTCGAACTTTCTTCGCGGTTATTTAAAACACTTTAAAACACCTTCTATCGCCGAAAGAGAATGTTCTTTTAATGACAAAATCACAATAACTAACCAATAAAGCAATTAAAAATATAATTTTATTAAAAAAACAAACAATGAAAGCTTGTTTTCTTAAATGAAATATGTGGCCGAACAATTTCTCGATCGAAAACCACTTCCCTTTGTACAAAAAACACAAATATAAACTAGCAATTCCTTATGCGAAGAATTTTAAATTCGGTGTCAAAATTAAATTAGCATTGCCTACAACTAAAAGAATCCTGTGGCTCAAACACAATGAATGCGATAAGAAAAAGAGATGTGAGCGTGAGCGTGATGAAACATCGTCGTTGTTGTAAAATCAGTCTCAAACTATGAAAGCAGACGAGAATATGCACAATAAAGCATTTCTTGACATCACGTTAAATGAAATTAATAAATAAAGTAAGCACAGTCGCGCACATTCAATTTTTAGTTTCACATCTCTGTTTGGTTGCTGAAATGAAACGTATGGGCTTATGTTTCATTTTACTTATATTTACCATATGTTTCATTTTACCAACCAAACTGTTGCGAAAATAAAAAAATTGAATTTACGCTTCAGGCCTAAGGAATTGCGGAAAAATTTTATAACAACGAAAAGGTGGCAGTAAATCGTGTCTCGTGTTCTCATTGCATTATGAATCGGGGATAGTTATAAAAATTTTTGTCCGTCGTTTTCAATTGGATTTTAATGTCACCATCTGACAAATTTAAGCGAGAATAAAAATGCACTAAAAAATGGCTAGTATTGAAATGTTGATATCTTAGACGTCAGTGTCCTTTCACGATTTATGATGTGCACCCAGCTAAGAAACCATGGGTGTTAAAAAAGCGCCATCTGTGCGTCATAAAAAGCGCCATCTATGCGTCAAAAAGAGCACCATCCATTTGGCTCAACCTTGGTAACAAACAACTTGTACATGACTCTCTTGATTTTCTCAATGAATTCAAGAAATCCCCAAATAGATCAAGCTGTCATTTTCAAAACTAATTGCATCATTTGTATAATTGAAAAGTTTCGAATTTCAATTTAAATTTTCTAACTTATTTTGCAAATCATTTTCTTTTCGAAGAAATATTTCAAAAAAAATTTATTTTATTGATTTTGACATCTTGAAATTAAATTGAATTTTTTTTATGTTTCCGAAAAGCACTAAAAAGTAATGTCAAAAACCAAAGAAAAGTAGATTTCCGTTTCGTCAAAAAGGGGAACAGACCCAAACAGTACTTTAAATTTATGTCACAAAACTCATTTTTTTCTAGAGACGATAAGTGAGGAATAGGCTGGGTATATTACCAATTTGTAAATTCATTATAAGCTTAATCAAAAACTTGGCTCTTATGTTGATTTGTACAAAATGTTTGTACGTTTATAGGTTAGAATCTTACAGAGGCTTTGCTTGAGGGAAAAGAAGTTTTACTTCTAGCGCGCGTAAGTCAGTAGATATACACACTTTTTTTTTGAAGTGAGCGTTTATGTTAAATCTATTTGCATTTTTGTTAACAGTTTTCTTAAAAATTATTTTCGTATGTTTAAAATGTCTTTACCATTTAAAAACAAAATGTTTTGTCAGTTTTAAGTATTTACTTATTTCCACTTATAACCTAATTTCAACAAAATCGTCAGCTCGTTTTTCAAATATTAACCTCAATTTATATCTTCACAACTTTCCCGTCAAATCCAAAATATAGATTAATTCCCGTTTTTTCAATATAGCTGATCTTACCAAAAGTATTAATAATAAATAAAGAAATTGGGAGGTGCAATAGCTTGAAGAGAACCAGGACCCTGTGACTTATAACTCTCAACCATTTCTGGGTGCGTGTTAACAGGACTAATAATGCTTTTCTAAAAGCAACGAATGAAACAGCCGTTTGAGTTAGAAGAATATCGTTAGGTAGGTAGGTAATTCATATAATTACATTATTATCAACTTTACCTCCCTGATTTTTATAAAAGAAACTTCAGCTTGAAAAAATTGTAAAGACTACTACATTAAACAATAAAATATCTGAAGTGAATCATAATAACTTTTACATTCAGGATTGCAAGATGATTACCTTTGAACTTTTTTAGCTTTTTATGATTTCCCCCCTTATTACCGCTGGCGAGTCAAACAAATAAACATGTGAGTGTGAGAAATGAATATTACGGTTGGCGAATCGAGAACCTTTGATTCGAATTAAATGTCATATATTTGATATTTTTAATAAACAATTAAATTTCGAACTCGAATTGTAAAGTTCGCCAACCGTAGTATGTCGAATGTGTTAGTTCGCTAATGAAAAAATCTCACCTCGAACGTTCGATTCGCAAACCGTAATAGGGGGGTTCATCTTTAGTCTTTTAGCTAAAACTAAACAAACAGTGAATAAAAATGCTTGACAAAAATTACTCGTAAAATCAAGACAAAAACTCTTCTTCCTGGAAACATTTTCAAATAAAAACCCAGCCCTAGGTCTCAAAAATTCATACTCAGATTCTGACACCCTAATTCGTGTCGCGTTTGTTGGTTGTTTCTTGAAAGAAAATTCAATGAAAACGATGAACCCCAACAACACAGTCGATGTTTGTTTGAAATTTATTCGCAATCCTTAGAATGACAGCTCATTTGAATATGTATTTGCATAAATAAATCCTCGGCGAAGGAGGTTTTTTCTGATTTCGTTTTTTTTTGTTGTCACAAAGAATGCAATACATTGCCGCGCACACAATCTAAGTTTGGGATTCGCGCAATAAGCGAATTCAATTCACATTCCATCGTAGCCGGAGAATCAGCAAAATGCAAAACTCAGGGCATTGTTTTGTTAAACGAGCTCTACGTCGACAACGACAAAGACTACGACGACGATGAAGCTCTAGAGTGTAGATGATCAAACTGTGGAGCTATGAGAAGGAGAGGAGTATGCTTTATAATTTGTGTATTGTGAATGCTCGAAGGACCCTTGTGGTGTGTCCCGATGACGTTCGTTTGGACATTATATTCTATACAAGTCTGCATATGCACACAGTAGCAAGGGGTAGCTGAACTAAGAGCTGACTCCTGCCTGCTCCTTCCCACGAGTCAAACTCTGCCATAATCCACTAAGGCAACATTAAGAACATAACAAAGTCCTCTATTGAAAATCAGTATGAGTAGTTTTCGAGCTGAAGAGCCAGATAACTTTAAATTCACATCTATGATAGCTGCAGGCGATCAAATTGGGTTTGGGAGTTTTTGAGGACAAATATTTGCATTAAAATTTAGTTCACCGCGGTTTAGTTCTGTACTTTAGGGTAATAATGCAGGCTATGGGTTTGGTGTGGTGCTAAGGGTTATAATAGCTTTGGGATTACAAATCGGAAGTGGCTATTGAGTAAACGATTTAAAACAGAGCAAGACCAGAAAGAGTTTATCAATGAACTTGTGTATGTTCTAGCGTTTTATGCAAACAAATGCATTCATAATGTGGATGTGGTTTTTATAGTTATGTGCAGACAGTTTGTTGAATCAGTGAATTCTATAGAAAGTATATTTCTTTATTTTTTCAAACTCAATAAGAATTTTATTTGCTTCCAATTTTGTATGGAATTTTTTTATACACAATTTCTACAAATTATCTTGAAAACGGCTTTTTAAATTTTGATTAAACTTTGTGTCTATGATCTTCGAATTGATTTCAATTTATCACCTATCAGGTGTTTGGAAAAATTGCCTTAGTTGTTGGTTTCTATCATGTCCAATCCTCAACTGATTTTGAATAAACATTGCCAACAGGTCAAGTCAAGTATTGATGGGAGACACATAGAATTTAGACTGCGTGTAACTAAGTTACAGATAATATTTTTCAATGAAGAAATTGCAAATTACTTCAGAAACTTGTTATGGACTTTCCAAAAGTTCTCTGTCAACGAATTTTATATTTTATTTGATAGACCTATGAATGAATGAACTATGGGAGTATTACACTACGAACTAGATATCTATTGTGTCGCCACCTAGTTTTGGATATGCTTGATCATCTTACAATTCTTCCTAGCAACCTATTGCTTTTGCTCCTAGAAATTTTAGTATATGGGGCACCCTCATTGAGGAAAGGTCGCCCTCTTCTAACAGGTATTGTCCCAGATAGTTTTTCCCTTGGTGCATGAGTGGACTACATTTTCCTAGTATGTGGTCTGGTGTTTCCTCATGCATGTTGCAGAATCTAATCTACATGTGAGGATACCTGTTATAATTCTTAGCTTATGCATTTTGTGAAACGTTTCTGGTTGTAATTGCCCAGTAGAAGCTTTGGGAGTTTCTTCTGTATATTGGATCTTCTTGTCTCATCGTCTTGTTTGATTTTGTTTTCTCCTATTCCAGAATAGGGCGCAGGCGCAGGTATTTTTCCTTATTTGTTAGTTCAAACAGGGCGGTATCTGCTGTTCAGCCCGCCCTATATGCATTTTGTCGCTAATTGAGAAGCTTTCTTACAAAAACTTCTGATCTTGTGAAGCTTTCAATTACTTTTTTCAAAGTTTTTAGTACAAATGATATCAAGCTTATTGGGCTTAAAGACTTTGGATGGCTAGAATCTTCCCTATTTTTGGAATGAAAATTACCGTTCTCCATAGACTTTGTATGTGCCCAAGGGCAATGCTGATCCGAAGAATATTAATGAAACCCTCTGCGATACTAGTGGGAAGATACTATCTGGTGATTTATAGTGTTAAATGGTATTAATTGCCCAATCTATCTTTTTACTTGAGCAAATAATGATAGCTATTTTCCAGTCCTCTCTGTTTGGTATGAGTGCTGTTCGCAAACATCAAATGAAAATGTCTACAATAGGTCAAACTAGCTCGGTGAAAAGTTCATTTCATAATCAATGACTATTCCGTAAGATTGCTTGTGCAGAATGTTCAATTGGACATCAGCTGCAATGTAGCAATATCCTGTTAGAACCATTTGTCGTTGATATTCTTATATGTCATCCCATGTGTGCCAAAAGGAATTGAGTATCATCGATCCTCACTGATCTCTGTGAGTGTGGCAGTATCACCGCGCTTTCGAACCATTGATGCCGCTAGCCTACAATCCATCCCAAAGAGTGAATTTCTACGGATGAATTGTCAATCAGTGGACGTTATGTAGATTGATTTGGTGAAGCTTATATTTTTTGCTTAAATCGGAGTACACTTCCAACTGCTTCAAGAAATAAATTTTTATCATATGCACGTATTGCTCAATGTTGTGACTTACTATGGTGAATTATCTTAAGTGTCCGACAAAATAAATAGAAGCTCAATTAGATACTTATTACTACGAAAGCGATGTCGGTCATAAAGAAGCTTTCAAGCTTCAAGATTGATCAGAATTTCGATGTGTTTGGACAGAAGAGGTGTTAGTGCAATGGGACTGTAGTTAAAAGGGGTAACACAATTTTTAAAACAAATCAGTCAAATAGGAGTGACAGATGGAAAAGCTTATGAAAAAACTTTTCCCACCTGAATAAATAGCTCCTTTGAAGAAGAAATGGGTTCTTTGTTCGAGCAACATTTCACGCGCTTTGTCCATTTTACAGTCGCCATAATCGTCATTTCGAGAGGACTATTTTCGACGTGGTAGATAAAGCGTTTGATAATGATTTCATCAAGCTGAGAAATGTGTTTGGTATCGTCATCTACCTTTTTCGTTGGATACGAATTATCGTATTGGACAGTTTTAAGTATATGAAGTTCAGAAAATCTTGGTGTGCCCGGGCTCTGTTTTGTCACCATAGAGTTCTTTTCTTTATATTTTTTAGTGAATTGTATTCCGAAACTTCTAATCCCTTTTAGATGTTTTGCCTTAGCTTATTACAGGCGTGTTTTTTTGCAAGTCCATAAGGAATTATAGAAAAAAACGACATCGGGACTAAGCGCTTTACATGTAAATATAACAACTACTTAAGTCTATACATGATGCTAGTCTCAATACAGCTGACAAATGTCATAGCGTGTTGTACAGTGCTTTCAACTTTTTACAAAAAGTTACTAAGTAAGTATAAAGTGAACTTTCAGTAGTAATTGGAATACAATTAGATGATATGGACTGAACAGGACAGGTATTCCTTTTACCCATCACCGACACGTTTTGAATAGTATACAAAAAAATGAACTTCAAAAATTATTTTCCACAGAATAATAACCGAAACATTTTACAAATAGCTAGTTAATGCAAACATACACGCCGTTACCGTAAAACTTGCATTTCTAGGAACATCTGGGGCATATTTTTAGGTACAGAGAATTGTTTTTAACCACATTTCACGTATGTGGAATGCTTTTGGCTCTATTTTTCCCAGTCATTACAATCATATTCAGAACTTAAAACCCATATCCATCGGTTTTTCCGTTCAAACCCTATCCAGTTCTTCTAAAATACGTATTTCTTGTACCTTTTCAAATCAAATAAATAAAATAATTTGAGGGTAAATTTCTCTCTGAACCAACCACCCATAGTTGAAGAAATTCAAATGTTCAAAAAGAACATTCCAACTCATTGGAATCATTTGATTAACAAAACTTATAAGAGCTGGTTTCAAGATTGCTACCTAACAACAACTTTTTGCCTGTAAGAAATAGCCATGTACTCTTGTTAATTTCGGCTGTTGAAATTATTGAAGAAAACAAAAATATATTTCATTATTTCAAAATGAAATAAATACTCCTTTTACCACTTGCATTCCAAGAGTAAAATTCTCAACAGTCTCTACCTTTCGAATTTAAATTAAAATCTTTACCTCACTTCAAATTTATCTTACATATTCTTACATCAAATACTTAACTATTAGGACCTGCCTGCCTACTCAGGAAATATTGACTTCCGATAACTTTGCACACAAAACTCAACCTAACATCAAATACAGTATGTTGTAGGTACTCTCCTTACTTATGTTTATGTGGGCATGTTTTGACATTCTTAACATACTCGTACCTTCCCCAATAAGTCAATGGCAATCCAAAAGATACAAGATACAACTTCCCAAAAATTCTGAGCACTTGGTTGAGAATATTCAAAAAATAAATGCTTATGTTTACATACGAGAGTCGTCGTCGTATACATTAACCTTCGTGTTCCTTAACAACAAAACGAGAAGGTATATATATATATTAAGGGTTGGAGCTTGTGTGTAATGTTAGGTTATGTTTTCTTCTATTTATTCAGAACCCCCCCAACAAGGGATGGCAAACATAAGGACGGATGAGTAGATAGATTCTTTCTTGTGTTTGATATTTTGGTTTTGCAAAAGCCGTAGAGAAGTGTTCTTTTGGTTCTGGTGGCCGGGTAACAAGTCGTATATGTACACATTTTTTGTTTATTGATATGTCTATTTGTTTGTTTACATGGAAATGTGTTTTTTTTTTGCCGGTTATAGTGGATATGGTGAATACACAAATTAGAATTTCAAAGACTATCGGAATGGTGTTTGTGTTTATGTAAGTTTGTCATGTTCCAACCTATGTACCTATATGAACAACAACGATGCATTTTATTACAAGGCTAAGGGTAGAAGTACAGATTTTGTGGTTGGAAGAATTAGCAAATAGGTCCTGGAAGAATAAGTAATCAGTTTCAATATCTGTTATCAGCTATGTGCTTTAAAAAAAGGGATACCACGTAGCGGACATGCTTCCAGAATTATAATTTGGAGATTTGAGAGATTATTTTTGACACTTCAGAATGAGCAATTATAAATTTTAATACATAAATATTATTGCTGCATCAGTTATTCTTGGTAGATATTTATAAAAACAAAAAAAATTACAGAATTACGTGCACACTGGTTTCTTTAAGTTCAGCGTTAAGCTACGACTATAGGCGGCCAACGTAAACGATAAACTCGTTATGTCAAAGTCACGTAAGATTCTGTTATTAAATTGTGTGTTATAGTCAACACAAAACGCTGTCAACTGGTTGACGTTTGCATTGACACTCACGTTGACACGACTTTTTGTGTCTACACGTTGAATATTTTTCTTAACCGTGTAATCATTCTGTCAACGTAGTTAGATCATGTTGACAGCTGTGTGTTGAAATTTTTGGTTGACGCTCTGACAACTTTCATCTTTAACTTATTTTAAAATTGAGCAAGTACATTTTTATGAATTTACGTGATATTTATTATGCTATCACATTTTTGATTATTTGGCAGAATTTGAAAATTATGTACGAGAAAATATATTTTGATATAAATAAGGCTTGTGTGATATTTTCGATTGGTCATTTTGTGCGAATGGTGACAGCATTATAATGCTTCCAAATGGTCCTGGAATGACAGCTCTTTTTCTTACAAAAAAAAAATATTCTTTCAGATTTGCTTTTAGAATCTTACACAAAGGCATTTCTGATTCAAAAATTTGCTTGTTTCTCGAGTAAAGAATAACGCGTCAATTCATTTTGGGACAACATTGAGTGACTTACATACATAAGTCATTCGTTTGATCGCCTGAGATTTTTGTGTTGTCGGATTCTACTTCGACACTTGATGATAATTTTTTCCATAGATTTCAAGTTTGTAGCGGAACAAGGTTACTGATCAGATAATAGTTTTATTGTTAAACGAGCCTTATAGACGTCTGTGAGCCATGTTAAAATGTTAAGTAGAAAGTAAAAAATTATTTACGTACCCAGACTATCAATAAAAACCAATAAGATTTACATATGCCGAAGATATCATAAAATGAGGCAGTAAGCCGATTTTATTATATAGGCTTTTCTGCAATAGCAATAAGCTTTCATGAGAAAATACCAAAAACATGTTGTACCAGCATTCATGTTCACAGAATTGTTGTATGACCACTGTCATACAACATTGTAATCGACTGGAATATTTCCAATGAGATTCTGTAATTTGATATAATGTATGATAATCAATTTATTGTAATGATGTATGTAATGTATGTGATGTATGATCTGTGAAACAGGCCCCTGATTGTTTTACATATTTTTAGTTTATTAGAAAATTTTGCTGGGCTTTCGAGGGAATTTTGTTTGGTTTGCAGGGCTTCAAATCTTATCACAATTTAGTCTTAAAATTAGTTCAATTATTATGGCCCTTTTTCAGCATCGAAGACGCCTCCGTGGGTTACCCTGGACTCGCAACAGGTCCTAAGCTTCAGCTCATGCTTATTATGGGTTACTGTGATATGGTTACAAATCTACGTTTCATATTGAACTAAACCACTGATAATGAAATAACCGTTTTATATTTGAAACTATTTAACATTAACTGCCATTTAAACAAAAAAGCATATCCCAAAGGGGTAAACAAACATTATTGCATACTTTTAGGGAGATAACGTTAAGAAACTATATTTGTTGACTCAGGATTTACTTGAGTTTAATTTAATTATCTTAAAACTTTGATCTGTAAATGCTAAAGAGACATATTTTGTGTATTACATGGTTATTCTAATCATGCTCTTTTAACCAACCAACATTTCTAGGTGAAATTCTCAATTTGTGGTGGTAATTGACTTACTGGTATTTCTCATTCTTTGTGCATCATATCTGAAAACTGCAGGAGAGGAGACACAAAACTATTTTCTGCCCATTCCAAACAGCTAAGAAAATAAGCACTTTTCATTGAAGAAGATGCTCTGGGTGGATTTGTCACTTCCTTGGTAATAATTATAGGATTACCTAAAACTCATGAGGTTTTATCCATAAAAAAAACTAGAGCATTTCATACTAATGGAACCGTCATTCTGTCCTGAACTAAATCTTTGCTGTCTAAATAGATGAATGTGTTGGGTGTGACATAACCAATTAGATACGAGTACACTACTTCCTTCCAATGTCATGGAAGCGCTGATAAATGATCAGCTGAAGATATATCTCGAAGAACGAAAGCTTCTCGATGATAGTAGTTTGCCTTTCGTAACAAAAGGTCCACTGTTTTCCACTTCGTTTTGTAGAAACTAAGATAATTGCACTTGATATTTCAAAAGCAATTGATAGAGTTTGGTATCAAGATATCTGATCGGAAATGCATTCATTTCCTATTAATGAGTCTCTTCTTCGTTGGATTAGAAATTGCCTTTTGAACCACTCAATATAAATGGATGGTTGTCAGTAATTCATAAAATAAATGCTGGGATCCGTTTCGTCACCGGCTATCTTATGTATATTCATCAATGATCTTTTGTCTGAAATTGGAAATCCATCAAATTGTTTTGCTGATGACAGTACTCTCAACTTCTCATTTTCGTTTCCCCATACACGTCCTAGTTCTTCGGATGTGGACTTAGGATAAGTCAAATGAGGAACGAAAAACCACGTAAAATATGCTTCAAGAACTCACTGATGTTTCTTGTCGTTAAAGCGGTTCAGTATATTACCGTTATTTTTATAAATAGTGTTCTAGTGAAATAGCCAGTTTCATACTTTCCTTTAAAAAATGCAACCAAAATACTCGTGATTTATGGAATGCCCATCAGTTTACCCTTGAGCACAACTTGGGACGTACTGTTAAATTCAGATATTCATTCTTTAGCCGAACTTCCAATTACGACATTCAAAGCAATGTGCCTCGGTATCTTTCAACTTTCTTAAAGGTTCGCACTTTGCTCTAACATGTAAAGGGTAGTCAAAATCACACTTAGGTGGAGGCGAAATATAAAAAAAATTGCAATTTAAAGAATAGTTTATGATTTTTGAAAGTTGAATTTCAACACCAGAATCTGGTTTAAGTTATGCTGCCCTTCATTTTTGAATCTGTTATACACGCAATAAGATCTTCGGCATTCACCTTAATTGCATAAGTTTGGTCACTAGTGTAAATGCTAAATAGAATCGGCGAGTTTATCACTCCCTCTGCTGATAACCATATTATACGAGTATAAAAAAGATTGCTGTAGAAGTTACATTCGGATTTTCGACAGCAACATTTTTACCATTTAGCATGCCATGAGGCATACGAGTATTGTATACCATATGTATGTTTACTTATGCTGAATTTGGTCAGGTTTAAATGTACGTAGTCAAAAACTTCTCTTCAAATCAACCATACGTGCATCCGTTCACTGATTTTTAGTTTTGATCCAATATATATAAGTGAATAGTACGAGTAGTTGAGACGTGACAAGAATTTTAACATGTTCAATCCTTAAACCGAACTATTTACTTGGTATAAGATTAATTGATTAAAATCAAAATTTTAAAATTTCATTGAATCGTTCACACCCACAGAACTCTCGATTTAATGCCATTCCGAATTAACCCTTTGTGCTGTTGTTCCTGTCAAAACTCAGACCTAAAATAAATGAAATCTCACGATTCGAAAACAGTACCTACATAAGAAACAATTTATCTCTCTTCTTCCATGATGTTGTACTTAAAGCCTAGTACTCACCTAGCGTGAAATGAAAAATAAATACGTTCCAAATTACACGCGAAGAATAAAAATGAAAATAGAATAAACTTTTCCACGTGAATTTTTGATACTCACTTTGAATGAAAAAAAAAATGACAATTATTTTTAAACTGATTCGTCCTTTCTGTTTATAAATTTTCAATTTTTTGTTTTGAAACAAAATATTCAAATCAACTGACAAATGTCACAGTTTTCTACGTTGCCTTAAACTTTTTCCTGATGGTTGTACTTTGAGAAATGAAAATCATAGCGTTGAAAAAGTTGTGGAACATATTTGTTTTTCCAATCCACATTTTAGTACCTACTCATCTCTCGTTGCGGATTTCATGACTGTGAACCAGCAGTCACTTTTATATGAAATTTTCATTTTCACTTGAACTGAGTACTAGGCTTAACGGAGGAAAATGTTACTTTTCACATTTCTAAGATGGTTTTGAGAACATCTTGTTATACTCTACTAGATTACGAAACCTAAAAATATGTGGGAAATCTTGATGATGATGATGATATTTTAAGCTTTTTAGTCCAAAATTATATTTTGATTCGGTCTGAAAAACAAAAAGCTGAAAGAAACACAACATTATACAATAATGTTCTTAATGAAAATCTTACAAAATGGCGCCCAACTGGCACATCTCTTTTATATTAAGTATTTTTTTTTTATTTTTAGACACATCCTCTTAAAAATTTTAGTAACAAAACTGATTCAGATTTTCGAATAATTTTATTAAATGTTGCTGTATTGTGTTATCATTCCAATTTTGTGTTTCTATCCAATGTCATATTTGACATATGACATCTACAGTAGGTACAGTATTATTCCATTAATCCGAATATCATTTAGTTTTGTATTTATCTAACAGGTAACATAATGTTACCAAAATTTATCACTTAATCAGAAGATGCTAAGACTTTTGAAAATGGTGTTGTTTCGATATTATGAATGTGAGTGTTTTTGGTTCACCCTCTATAGTTGAAACCTTGAAATCATTCTGACTATTAATTATAAAGGGTGGTCCAACCATAATGACGATGTTAATTGTGAGTCACACCTTAATGTCAAGTTTTTTTCCCAACTAAATTTGATATTTCTTTGTTTCAGTATTTGACAAATTCAATTCAAATCGAATAGCATTTCGTGCACTTCGTAATTTTTTGGTCAGCATAATTGACCAAATGTGTCCATAATCGGTAGAATTGTGCGCAAATTTCAGCAAACCAGGTATGTAGGAAATGTGAAAACACTTGTGCATGCTCGACCAGTTCGTTCTGCGGAAAATATTGCTGTGGTTCACGGTAGTGTGGCAGAACAGCCGTCAACCTCGACTCGTCGTCATGCCCAACAATTGAACATTTCACGCATATCACTGATGCGAATTTTGAATAAAAATTTGACTTTACACGCTTTCAAGGTCCAATTGACTCAAGAGCTGAAGCCTTACTGACCATTTCAAGCGTCGTCAATACGCCGAATGGTTGGTTGAACAGACAGAAATGAATGGTGACTTTACAAAGAAAATCATCTTCAGTGACGAGGTACACTTTCACCTCAGTGGATTCGTTAACAAGCAGAATTGCCACATTTGGGCAAATGAGAATCCACGAGTGATTATTGAAAAGCCGATGTATCCACAAAGAGTGACTGTTTGGTGCGGTTTATGGGCTGGTGGCGTCATCAGGCCGTACTTCTTCAAAAATGAGGTCGGCTAAGCAGTTACCGTGAATGGTGTTCGCTATCGCGAGGTGATAACGGACTTCTTGTGGCCAGAAATTGAGGATATGGACCTGGACGATATGTGCTTCCAACAGGATGGTGCCACTTGCCACACAGCCAACGAAACAATGGCTCTTTTCCGCGAGAAATTCAATGGCTGTGTTATCTCACGTTGTGGCGTGGTTCATTGGCCGGCACGATCATGTGATTTGACACCGTTGGACTTCTTTCTTTGGGGATGTATAGAAGAAAAAGTAAACGTCAATAAGCCAAGAACAATTCAAGAGCTAAAGGATGAGATAATTCGGCACATCAACGACATTGAACTTCAATTATGTCTCAGAGTCATTGAAAATATGGACCATCGGATAGAGGTATGCCACCTAAGCCGTGGCGAGCATTTGGCCGATATTTTATTTTACACATAATTGTCATAGATTCTTCTATAATAATAAAAAATATTAAAATAATTCTCTGAAAACTTTTTGTTTTATTTACAATTAACATCGTGCGTTTTCTTTGGACCACCCTTTACTTAAGTGCAAGGCCCATTAAGAACAGAAAAGTTCAAAAGGACCACACTAAGAGCAACGCCCATAATCAAGTGTTTCGGTCTGCCTGGGAGACATTTTCGACAATTCTATTTCGCGCAACAATAAATTCCGATTAAAGAGGAACCACTGTACATTCGTTATGACACCCAGTCTGTTTATTGAAAAAGATTTCAAACGTAGAAAAATATAATAAATCAACTGGGATAGGTACTCATAAAACGTGCGTTCACTCTTGTGTGCTCTTTATTAAAAGAAAATCTACTTGTTTGTGTTCTTTGTATGGATGCACATACATACAGAGATGAATACACACAGTCACACACGTATGTAAATAAGTTTCATTGAATTTAGAAGTTGGCGCACAAAATTCAACGTGTGAATTATATCCACACATTTACATGCAGATATCTTTTCGCTTGTTTCTGGTTGCCTAGTAGAAACTTGTTATTGTTTATTTGTATGATTCTCTTTTCATAAAATGAACACGTTCTAACAATTTCTCTTCTTCTTTGTGAATAAAGTACGAGTAAAAAGAAATAGACATACATACATATACACATGTGTGTTGTATTTAAATCTTAATTAAAAGTAGGCCAAATAATTTTTGTATGCCATTTTTGTATACATATGTATAAGCGCATTCATAGTTGTCAGGGATGGCAAAATACGTATTGAGGTAGCTTTTCTTCTAGTCCATCGTTTAATTCAATAAACAGTCTTATCAAAAATATTTCAAAGTGTGCCTATAGAATAAATCGCCCCACTCAGGGCATATGGAAAAGCAGTTCCAGTGGAATTGACCTCTCACAAAATTTTAATTCCTTCAAAAATTTGGCAAGCTGATCAATTTTTTTACTTAATATTTTAAGCATCCTGTTTTCTGAAATGTAATTTTTATGAACTTTTCTATGAGGCCAACAATGAGTTGTACGAGTATCTATGTATAGTTGTAAATTTATCAGAAAAACGGTATGGGATCTTAATTTATTTAAAGGAATTCCTTCAACTTACTTATTTTTTTTTTTAAATCTACACGCGCTCAAGGGATTATGATTACCCTTTAAAAGTTTCAACACAGCGCGGGCGTGAAGTTAAGGAAGAGAAAGAAGGCTAGGAAAGATGTGTGGCACGATGTTCTGAGACTGAAGGTGGTTGTCTCAGATTTTTTATCTCCAGGGATGGCGGCTGAACTAAAGCGGAGAAATGCCGTGTCTTATTTCTATGTCGCTTATAATTCACATTATTTTATTCGTGTTCATCCTTGTTGGGCATACTAGTTTAACTCAATTACATGTTGTTAGTGTTATGCCTGAACAACATGTAATGAGTAAGCCAGCAACCCATTGATGACAATTTTTAGAAGGTTTTTCTTCTTCTTCTTCCTTTTCTTCGGCGCTGTTATGATCTCGATGTCGAGGGGATCATAACTCCTTTGTATATACACTTTATAGTATTCTCATGAGGCTATTCGTTCCAAGCGCAACATGGCACCCTGACAAGTAATGGAATGTCGCTTTATAAGTTTATATCTGTAGCGATGGTAGCGATTCTAGTGAGCGGACAAGAAGATAAAAAAAAATGCCTCATGAGAATACTATAAATGTTTATATACAAAGATAACTCTCCCACGTATCTGCTTCACACTAGTGATCCGCCTGTGGGGTTCGCCGGGTTGACCTCAGAAATCGGCGGCAAGCCTCCCGGTTTTGTATTGTTCCATTTCTGAGGCCAACTGAATGCTGGTGTTTTTGCATTTGTTTGTACCAGGAGTGTTTAGGCCTACCTTTCTTTTTATTCCGAATTGGAACGTTGTATGATATTGCCTTTTTGACGGGGTTCTCAGGATCTCTCCTTTGAACATGGCAATACCAACTGAGTCGGTCGTGTTCAATTTTTTGGGAAATGGTATTCTTAACATGAAGGCTTCCTCGGATCTTCGTACTTCTTATTCGATCAATCTTTGTAACTCCTGCTGTCATACGAAGCATCTTCATCTCAGCTGCCGTTAGCTTACTCTCATACTTTTTGTACATTGTCCAACATTTTAGAAGGTTTATAATGGAATTAAAACGACACAGACGACGGCAGGGATCGAACCTGTGATCATGAGATTGACAGGCGAGCACACAACCATCGCGCCACGGCCACCCCCTTGTTCAGACACAAAGTTTGTTTTTGGCGTGCTGATGAGACTTTTTGACAAATATTCCAGATACTGACAGTAAAAATTGTAAGTCCCGAAAAAAATTTTCAATGACTTGCCACTTGTTGCGGGGCAAGAGGAGCGGAGCCTGCAAGCAAATACATAAATAAGGCTAAGAAAAACAAAGAAAAATTTCGGGTTAGATGGATTTACATAACAACAAGGGCACTGTGAGTGTTGATTGAGTGAGTGAAAATTGACACTTCAATGCGTCATATGTCTCATTCAGACGAAACAAGAAAACAGATATATTTCATACAAATTGGTGTTTATTTAAAGTTTATTGCGAGAACAGACATTGAACTTTAACTTTTGTACAAAAAAAAGTATGCTAAATATAACACACGAAAAAAAACGATCTAAGAAGATACTGTTCTTATATTTAATTTAGATTAAGAATAAGCTTGCATTAAGGCCAATAAATTGGGATGTTGTCCCCACCAAAATTAAAATTAAGTTCACTGACTAAATGGTCTTAGATTTCTCATTATTTTTTTAAAGTAACATTTGTGACAGGTGCAAGTGACGTTTCATTTTACAATTATACTTGCGTCTTCGTGTAAATATTTTTCTTGGATAAAAGCCTAATTATATTTTTTAAATCGCTTTTAATATTATAAAATAAAGGCGATATATTGATTGTGCTTTTGAATTTTATAAGAAAATTGTGGGCGCAATAATGTTTGTGTCAAAATGTCTGTCAAATAGCTTACAGGTAGGTGTGATTCTAAAACGTTAGAAAAAATTTATATTTTAAATAAATCCAAAAAATAAATTGAAAGAAAGTAAAATGAATAAACATACCTAATGTCACGCTTGCTTAATTGGGGGCTTTAACATGTATGAATTTAGTGGAACCAGGAGCTACTTTTTCCATGGAATCCATGGAAATGTAACGTTCCAAACAACAAAGGTATTACATTAAGGAAGTTTTAATAAGAGTTTTAACTTATTTTCTGTCATACTGAAAAATAAATCATAATCTATACCGCAATGATTGATATTGATGAAACTTCAAAACAATATCAATGATGCATAGGATTTGCACATGACAAATGCACAAAATATCCGACAATATCGCCAAAAAATATAAAGCGATGCACAAAAAATTCCGTCGGTATAGAATAGTCTGAAAACGGAGGTTTGTGGGAAGACAAAGTCTGTCCGGGGTCACTAGTAATGATTTACAATTGGAATCATAAGAGTACGAAGAATATACGATCATCGTTGTGTCTGGCAACTTCTTGCAATTACATAACATCTGCATATTAAGGGTTTTGCTATCCTTATTATTTCGCTGGATGAAACAAGGTAGTCTCCTTGGTTGACGATTGGTATATCCGTTGACCACCAATATTTTTATGAATTCAGAAGTGAGAACTTACCTGATATTTTTATTCAATCCAAAATCAAATTACTTTTATTCGCATCTTCATGTCATACTTTTTAATAACAAAACGAATTAAGAAACTAGTTACCGCAGATTTAAATAGGTGTTATCTCTTGTGTTTAATGGATTAATATGTCAAATAAATTGGTCTTGAGACAAACAAATATTAAAAACTTTTCTATACATTTAATAATACTAGCCGACCCAGCTCTCGAAATTCGAGTGCCAATTTATTTATTATTAAATTATTGGCAGTGTTTTCAAGCAAATTTATTAAATTAAATTGTATTTTATGTAATATGCAAAGTGTTCGACAGTGCAAAAACAAAAATGAGCCACAGTGTGTAAATGCGTGTCTGAAGTATATTCTGCACATCTCCGTAACTGTGGCTTTCCAACCATATAAAATTTATCGAAATCGGTTAAATACTTTTGGAGAAAAGTGTACCACAAAAAACATGTTTGCCGTTTTATTATATGATTTAATACCCTTCCGTACTTCTTAATCCGCAGAATGAACGACATCCCTGATGGCAGGCATCTTTGCAAGACTAAAAATCTTTTCATATGACTATTTGGTGGAGAATGTGAGTGTGCGGGGTCACACATAATTTTCTGCTATATGACTGCTTTAACTTATTTTTAAAGGTGTATGTATATTCATTCCCATTTTCATGAGAAGAGGCTTTTGTGTCTGTCAGTGTCAAATAAGTCAAACGAAACGTATTATACCATTGGCTAATGGATGGAATAAGGATAATGTTAGTTGAGGTTATTACTTTCAATTTGACCTTGACTTAAATTTTGTCTGGCATCGAAACAACATCAAAGGAACCTGAATTAGTCTCTAGCATATGTATAAAATGAGGATGGTTATTTTGTTGGTTATCCTAGAAATTCGTTAACATTTTTACTTTGATGAATAGAGTTTAATAATTAACAGTCCATTTTAACTTAACTGTCTAGACTATAGATGTTCCTACTGAATCAAGGAATAGACAAGAAAAATTATATAATTCTGCTTATTTTGAGATTCGAAGGAATAATTAATTCAATAAAATACATGTAATCATTCGAATGGACTTAGTATATTTTGACATTCGAGCGAAAAATGTTCATTGTCGAATGATTGCCTAAAATGAACCTCAATCAATTTCACTTTCAAAATCAGCTGTTTAAAATTAACTGACATTTCTACTTGATTCAGTTTGATCAACCTAATTTTTTCTAAGACTTTTATTTTATCAAAAACTTTGTTGAAAAAATCCTAATTATTTTTGAACAATAAAAGAAAGTAATGTTGAGTTAAGTTTACTATTTGAATAAAAAATAAAATGCACGACTGGGTCGCACGAACTTGCTCCTATGTAAAAGAATAAGAATTTCAAAAATGAATGTTATTAGAGAAACTGTTTACTGAAAAAAACTTCTTTAGTAGTTAAAGGTAAGAATAGGATGCCATGTGATTCAAGCAAATATAGATTTATGCAAGAACAAAAATTATAAGTCTTTGTAGTGGTTTCTTAAAAAATAAGGTTTTATATAAGAAAATTTTAAAACATTTTTAAGAAAAAATGTTGGTACGCCAATTTGAAGTTTTTATTATTGTATGAATAAAAATTAAATTTACAAAAAAAGTATTGAGCCGTTTTCGAGACATTGAATTTTCAAAAAACAAAAAATTGATTTTTTTTTTTTTAAATTCAAAAAAATATTTTTCTTAAAGTTTTGAAATGCAATGGTTTTTAAACTTTTTAGAAGCTTCCCTCTACGAAATTTCATTAAAATCCGTTGTGCTTATAATGAGAAATTCAAAATTTTAAAAAATCGTTCTATGGTAGGTACAGTCAGTAATATCTTGTTTTCAAATTTTTTTTATTAAATTACAGATATTAAAAAATAATAGAAAGAAAAAAAATTTAAGCAAAATTCTCGGAACCGTTTTCGAGAAAAATACGATTTTCGAAAATCATTTTTTAACATTTGTATGGAAGGTACCGTTATTTTTAGGTAAAATTAATTTATTTTTCTTATATCTTGTAGATTATTTTTCCAAACTTTTATTTATCAAGTTTTGAAAAAATCGAGCTTAGGGTTTTTGAAATATTGAGTTTTCAAAAAAAAATTTTGAAAGTTTTTTTAAAAATCAAAAAAAATTGTTTTGGAAAATTTGAATACATAATAATATTCAAACTGCTAGGAAGCTTTAGCATAAAAAAAATGATCAAAATCGGTGGTACCGTTTTTGAGAAAATCAAAAACAAAAAAAATGGTCCCAAGGGGGGTACCAAAACTACTCATTTTTTTGAAAATTTTTTTCAACCATTACCTAGGTTTAACTAAATTAAATTTTTTGAATTTTTTTTAAGAAAATCGCAGGGACAGTTTTTGAGAAAAAAAAATATTTATAAAATTTAGGAAAAAAATCGTATGGCAGGTACCGTTATTTTTGGTCATAAAAAATCAAATCAAAAAACATCCGGGGGTAAAAAATCAAAACCCATATCTACCAAGTTTGAAGAAAATCGGCCAAGCCGTTTAGCTGTAATCGAACAGACAGACAGACAGACAGACAGACAGACAGACAGACAGACAGACAGAATTGCCAGACCCACTTTTTTCGTCTTCGCTATCATCGTAATGTCAACTTTGATCAAAATCTCGAGTTCGATTTTTTTTACGAATACATAACTTGCCTTATAGTACCTATAAGTCGCAAGTAAAAACATCAGTACAAACTTAAATTTAAAAAAAATTGATAGCATTTAGAAAACACTCTGGCTAGTTTAATGATATGAAAAAGAAGCAAAATAACTTTTAAACCTTTTTATAATAAAGTAGGTACAATTAACATTTGTTTAGTACAAAAAAAAAATATTCAGCAGGTAACTTCAAAATTTGTTTTTTATTTTACACACATCTGGTAATACTTTTGAAACTTGAACTGTCAAAATCAAACATATCACTTTAAAAACTTCATGAACATCATTTTGCTTGTGAAGTATTTAACTCACTGGTGTGTCTTTTTTTGCTAGGTGCTCTTCTGTGCCTTCATTTATAGTACCTGCTTCCAAGTTTTGGCATCGCATAAAGTCCTACACACATCCTTAGATGTTGTCACCGCCGGCTTCACAGACTCCTCCACCTGGGCTATGCCAAATACTCTATTACTTGTACCTGGAACGGACTAGTTAAGCAAAGTCATTCTGATGATAGCTGGCACAAATTCGGCTTGTGCAACTAAATTGTTGTCTTTGAAGCCCGACTGTTTTCTCCTAAATATAATTCATAAAATTTATTTTGTTTATTTTTATTGAAAAAAAAACAGCTTATGTATGTATGTACTACATGCTCTAATTCAAATTCCCCTAGAAAAATAAAATTCACAGTCTATTAAAGCTGTAAATTTTATAAGATTCGGTAACCAATATTTGCGTCTTAGAAGGGTACGGCAGCATCTAACTGATGATCCCACTGTCGTACCTGGGCGAAACGCACCTTGGAGTTGAGGTCACTTGAGCTTTTAATTGAATTTTAATTGAACAATTTTTTAAGTTTAAACTTGAATGTTATTTCCTAGATGAGAAATTCGAATTTGGATTTTAGTTCATATAGAAAGGGTACCCAAGTACCCATACAACAAGTTTGTTTTTCATTTAATTTCTTCAAAGCAGCATTACCGAATATGACTATTCGTAGATTTGACACTTTAGTTGCTATCGTGAAAAAAGGCTTTTTTAATTCAACTTTCTTCTCAGGATGAAGCAGTAGCCATAGTCAAGATTTGCTCTTTGTTTGATCTCATAGCGGAGTCTGAAAAGCCAAAGTATCAAACTATTTAGAAGGTTGTTTCTTTTCTCGAAGACTTGATCTTATTCTCATCGACCTCTATTTAACGCTTTCTAGATTCTCGCGCTTTCTAGTACCGACTGTGTTAATATTGACAGCACACGCCATTTAGTTGAAAGATTGTGCCTCAACTACAGCTCATCTCTTAAGATAGCATCCTTGATTCTAAAGGAGTACTTTACCTTTGCGGATTGCATTGTGGTTAATCTGGTTAACGGTTGATTAACCAATTATCTCCATGTCCCCTTGTGAATTTTTAGTTTACACAATCCTTAGCCCAGAGCAAAGTCGACATGAGGCCGCTATGGGATTTGATGCCTTTCAGGCTACACTTTTTGAAAGTGACAACGTCTTCGCGTCAAAATCACCTATGATAATTTTAATGTCACAGCTAGGACTCATATAACAAATCTTTTGTGGTATAATTTTTCTTTTTTATTGGATCACTACCTTTACGAGTTTTATATTGTTGAATTTAGGTCCTTGATGCAAATTGTTGTTAGGCGTTCGTCTATTTACTTGAATCTCAAGACTTCTTGCCTACAACGACAAATCCGCACTCAAAGAGACGATGATTTCGATATCGGTATAAGTTGCCGTATTGTTTATTGAATTCTTAAGCTTTCTTTTGTCAAGTCCATCCTATTGGATATCGGTGTGATAATATATGTATGTATATATTTACGAGTATATCTCCTTGCTAACAGTTAAGAGCCTTTGATTATCGTTTGAATTCACTTAACGTATTATGAGATCTAACATTCATGTTCAAATCAGAGGTTCGTTGTCCTTAATTAGTTTGTTTGGTTAGCCAAGCCACCAACTTATAAAACAAATCCTTTAGTAAAGAGTGACAAGATATCAAAGATAATTTTCCCAACTGTCATGTTTGAGCGAGCTGTCAAAGTTACCAATGATATCCAACTGTCAAAATATACAGTAATGTTTCCCATTTCATCTGAACGACCATAGACACCGCCTAGAGCTTGTTAATAGGCGCTGGAAATATTGTCCATATTTAGCTCAGCGGCTATGTCCAAAAAAAATTCCCTTTATTGTAACGAAAAAATCCACAAGTCTTCGTCTTATGGCAGGGCTTTATCATAGGACTTTATTTGTATTGAATTGAGTAAATTTATTTCTCAGGTTCTACGTCAAGTCCTTAGTCTACGCTAACAAAGTCAACCACTTTGGTCAAGCTCGAGGCCAATATTCGAGACAATACTACTGCTGCAATAATATCGCCATTAATTAAAAATTAGACCTACGACTTGAAATACTGCCAGCGAAGGTGTGAAACCATTTGAATGATGTGCTATTCAATTTTAAAAATCACACCCTATTCAGTTCCAAGAATAAACTGCTACGAATAAACTTTAAAGTGTTCACTTAGTAGTTGGGCTTGGTAGAACAGAAGCCCTGTTAATTTCATCTGCCACCAGCATAAAATGGAATGTGGCTTAGTGAGAGCATTCTTCGGTTGAGATACACAACACTCGCAGGTAGGAGTAGGAGTTGATAGAATGAGGTTCCTTTTGAAAAAAAAATGTGAGGTCTAGTGACCTCTTGAAGGCACACGCTTTTTTCCAACAAGTACCTAATCCATTAAACCTTACTATAAACGTTACATGTACATATGTCCTTTTCAAAGAGTGCTTGAAAAAAAAATGTGTTGCAATATGAAATTAAAATTATTTCTGGCACATACGCTGGGAATAATATCCATCTTCGTTTAGCTTTCAATCTTTTCTGCTACCCGGGTTATAAATTGATGCTGTTCAGTTTTTCATCGACCACCCGAATCAGCTTATGAGAAGGATGACCACAGAACAACGACATCCCGAGCCGAGGTACCTCAGTGTGATGGAAACTCTGGATGACAACGTAATCATGGACAACGAGGAAGTAGTCTCGTTCTACGCTGACATTGGGTCAGCCTACCACCGCGGCTAAAACGCCATCCCTGCCCACAACCCACACAAATCACCACTGACAACCAGGAATGAACACCCTGAGGACAATACAACCGACATTTTAAATTTAATTTTTTTTTTTCGTCATGTAAATTTTATATAAAAATAATTAAACTTAAGTCACTGTATATAGTTAGGCCCCCTATGAGCCAACAAATGTAAACTTTCATACATTATGTAGTATCTTATTAGTTGTAAGCCAAATTGTAAATAGTATGTTCAATAAAACAAAAATTGAATTGAATCAAATTGCTGTTCAGTTTTTATGTTATGCCATTTTATGTTGTGTTATGAAGTGAAGAAAAACAGATATCGCATTGGTTTTTGTATTTAATTCGTTTCTGAGAAAAAAGACTTCGAAAATTTGTAAAGGTTATTTTATTTTTTATGTACTCGTAAGTAGAAAGACCTGTTTTTGCATTATGTACAGCAGTACCTTGAATCTCGCAACAAGCCTCTTTTTAGCTTATTAAATTAAAGACGAAATCCTTTAATATAAACTTACTGTTTTGGAAATAATCTAATTTGTCAAACCTATCTGTTTCTGAAAAAAAAACAAACAAAACACGAAGATATAATAGATATTGTGATATTTTCTGTTCGCCTGGTTAAAGGTTGCTTGGCAAAAAATTTTATTTTAGGTTTATAATTTTTAAATGCGAAATGAGAAAGTATTGAGTTTTTGAAACCTTAATAAATTGAGGGGGAAATTTAAACTTTTTAAATTGATATAATGCTGATTCGATTTACTGATTTCAATGTAAAAAATTTCCATCTTTATAAAAAGTGTTTTCAAGGAAATCAGGTTTTATACTTAAGAGCATTCTGAACGCACGCTAACTGATTGTAGAGCCGATCTTAAATTAAAAACATAAATTTAATGTATACTCGTATCTTGTTTGACGGCTTAACTGAAATGGAACCATGCATGTCTGGTGCCTCTAGTGGAGTGTGGTGGAGTGGTGTGTTGTATTGAAATCCCTCCAGTTCCAATTTCAACTTGCCACGTTGTGTCTTAGATGTTTTGTTCTTTTTGTAGAAACGAGAACATAATGCTCATGACAAAATAGAGAACTTTGTCTTATGAGGAACTTAAATAAAAAATGGGAGTTTGCAAACATGATCCCTACCACCTCAAACAAAATGATAGTATTTCCGGTCTTGAAGGACTATTCACATGAGAGCGACCAACGACCGGAGAATAAACAAACATTCGTTCATTTTGACTTTTCGTTGACATAGCATATCGTTTTTCGTCCCGAATGACGTTTAAAATAATTAGTTTGGATTGTATGTAGAACGCAAGTGGACAGTTGGTAGCAATCAGATTGGATTTCGACAATTTTGTTTAATTTCTGTTATTTTAGCAGTTAAAACGCTAATTTTATTATCTTAACAATAATTTCAATTAGTTTGCCACCATTTTGTCGAATTTTCGTGAAGTGAAAAAATTAGACTTAAGAAATGTATATATATATATATATATATAATGTATATATATATATATATATAATATTGTTTATTCTGCTAGAAATGATCTTGCTTTAAAAACATAATCCCGCCAATTCATTTTGAAAGATCAAAGCATTGCATTATTGTCAGATCGTATCTGAATGCCAAACGTTCATTTGTTATTTTTGGCCATATGTTTTCTCGACGATCCAACTAAGCGAGTCTTTTTTAGATTAAGAATTTTATTTTTTAATATGTAAAGTAAAATTGTAACTTAAAACTAACTTATTACTAAATTAAATCATGTTGGCCCAACGTTCTTCTTTTAGCTTTGCATACCTAACACTTCTTGCTTACAATATCATATTAATGTTTTCTTAATCTATTTCATGATTTGTTAATACTAGCAGTATAATAATTTTTGATGAGTGGGCGTTTTATCCCCTGTAGTACTGATTGTTGTTTTTCTGGTAAAAGGATGCATCGTACGTCGTTACGTTATGGATGATTTCTTAAAATTTATCGTCAGTGATGGCTCGGGTGTATAGATTCCTGTCACTAGGCTCTAGTTAATGCTGGAGGAGTTGTTGCACTTCTGAGATGGGATGATATTCCAGGTTCCTGATGATTTTCTGGAGAGCTGCAGCAAATACTTGTCCAGTGGTATTAACTTTGCTTCTTCGTACAGCTTTTTAGTTGGTATATATTTCTTCGTTAGTAACCCGGTATACTCCAGTGCAAATGCGGAGCATCTTTATTTCAAAATGCTTCATCTTCTTGATTGCTGTAGGTGTAAACAAAAAATAAACCAGATGGGAAAGACGTAGGTCAGAAGGTCAGAACGGGTCGGATAAGTTGTTTGTACACAAGCAGCATGGTCTTCTTGTTTTTACTTACATAGTCCATTTCGCCTCCTGAGTAGCGGACAGACCAAGTGCAGAGAATAGTTGGCTTTCTTCAACATTAAGTCTACATGCCTTTGTTGGAAAAGTTGATTCGCAATTACTTCGTTAATGATTTGACTGTTACTTCAGTGTTGTCTGGAAACTTAAGTTTGATTGCATCACTGCGTGTTGCAAACGCTCGTCTCTAATGAATTCTTATTTGATTTTCCTCTAAATGTTGTCTATGCTTTTCGCGCATCTGTTAACGTTCATCAATTTGGCTTGCGTTACTCGTATGGCGACCAATATTTTGAGGTCTCTTTGGTGGAATTTTTATCAAAGAAATAAACTACGAACTGAAATCAATTAAATATTTGCAACACAACAAAATAGTATGAACTAAAATAAATTCAACCTTTGCATCACACCAAATTGAATAATTTTACCGTTTGCAATGGATCAAAGATACATACATATGATCACCACCTTAAACACACTGAACTGTTCCTTTCAATTCAATTCTTTCTCGCTGTAAAAACATGTGTCCAGTGTTGACAGTTCTACTGTCATCACTGGACACATTTTTTTATTGAGATTTTGATACGAAAACAATCTCATAAACTTTAACATTATACCCTGAAAATTACGAGTACAAAAAAAAAAAAGAAATCGGTCAAATCGCCATTCTTGGTTGTTTTTAAAAATAACAGGATTTATTTGACGTTTATTATTTGTTGTCAAATTTAAATGAGATACTTCTACAAAACTAGTTTCAGAAATTCGTTTAAAAAAATATGATTGCTTTGTTTTCAGAAGTGAACAATACCGATTTTTTGTTTAAACTACTTTAATAAAAACCGGTTTTATGTTGTGTTTTAAGACATGTGAATATCATATATGTATGTAATCGTAGTTTTACTTTTTCGAAAGAGCCAATATCCTTAAAAAAAACAATTTTTGTTCTTAGGTGGCAGTCCTGCGGCATGACAGTTCAACTGGTTTATGCCAATGTCTACAAAACAAAATGTTCTGCAAGCAAATTGTGTTTTTTTGTATTGAAGGTACTCGTATATTTTAGACGAGCAAGATAAGACGCTGGTAATTCGTATTTCCTAAAAAATATACATATACCCACATTTTTACCACCTTTCGGAAATTTTAGTAACTCTTGCATAATTTTTGATCATGCATTACATTTCATTTGATTCAACTGAACCTTTTCGATCCAGTAAAGAAGAGGGTTTTTTAAAACAATACAATTTTCATGTCTTTGTTCCTGTAAACATGTACATAAGTATCTGAGAGACCAGGCTCTTAAATGTTCATTTCAACGTTTGCTAAGTTAATCGTCTGATACTTACTTAATTTCCTTCTCAGTCCATAAGGTTTTCCCAGGAAGAATTATATTTTGATACTCACTAAGCAATGAAATCAAATATGTCATTCCTTTAATCAAGCTACACACAAATATACCTTCATAGCTCCTAAAATCGTTTCAGAGCTATTGGCGTTTTAGAAAGTTCAACAATAGTACATTTTCATATCAAGTTGATATAATAATTGAATTCAAAACATATACAATATAAATATACTTCAAACAAACTGCCTTAAATATAAATTTTAACAAAATAACTACTCTACAAACATAACAAAATTGACATAAATTAATCAAAATCAATTCTCCACTACCTGCAGGTTATTGACATTTGGTTGACAACCATTAAAACAACCCGCTACCATTTCTATACAGAGCGCAATCACCTAGTTTTGATAAATCATTCAAATAAAAAGCAAAAATGTCACTTTTTTCAAATGTCATTGAAAAGGATGTTGTGTTCTAGCATAATGTGGTTTCTCCACACCACACATAAACTACCACCACTTATATCATTGTAGGTTTCTAGCTCAGACACAAAAACAACAACAAAAAAAAAATAAACTGGAAGCTCACCTCGTTGAAAGGAGCCAAAGGATACGAGTATTCTTTATATTCTTTTTTTGCATTAAAAATTCAGGAGTCTTTGTGGAAGTGCATTTTGCTGCCAATAATCGCGTTGCTGTTCTGTTCATATTTCGATTAAATAATATGAGTAGTTAACTCTCTCTGTCTCTCTCTGCATTTGAGAGTTTTGTTATTTGATTCCCTTAGGTTGTAAATTTTTAAAATAAAGTTTCCGCATGTCCTTTTATTTATTTTTTTTCCTTTGCCTTTGTCAACATGGATTTTATGGTAGATGGCATTTTAAATTGCATGATTGTAGAGTTGCAAAATTTGTGCAGGTATTTTAACTCAGTGATTGAGGGTATTGGGGCTCGTTATTGGAACTGGAAACGAAAAATTTTGATAGAAGTTTTGGAGGAATATGATGGTGTAAGACTTAACTGCGCGAATATTATCAAATAAAAGCCAACTTTCATAAAACATGTTCAGCTTTCGTAAATGCTTTGCAAGCTTTCGAAATTGCAAAGTTCATTGCTTATAATACAACTTAATTTTACGAACAAAATTCAAATCCTATTGTAGTGTAAAAATCCGATTGGAAAATGTCTGAACTGACGCGCTTCGCGCGATTCAAACCAAATTGCAAGGAGTTTTCTCAAAATTTTCAGTGTAGTATTTCGAATCAAGAATTTAAAAAAAAATAATGTATCGTCATCTTGAGGATGGTGATCAATGTGATGCCATCTCTAACGATTTTTCTAAAGCATTTGATAAAGTTAATTATGCAATCTTAATAATGAAACTTTCTGTAGTCAGTTTTCATTTCAACGTACTCAGTTCAGTACGTACAAATTGATAATTTACAATCTGATCCCATTGCTATTACTTCTGGTGTACCTCAAGGGAGCCACTAAGGTCCACTGTTTTTTCTGCTTCTTTTAAACGATACACCCGAAATTATAAAAAAATATTATATCCGATATTATAAAAAATGCAAACCGTCTTATGTTCGCGGACGATATAAAATTGTTACATTGCATTAAGTCGCCTATTAACAGTATTTTACTTCAAAATGACCTAAACTTTTTAGCGGACTTTCCGTCGGACTCTTCCCCTATAAGCTTTAATTATGAAATCGATAGTATTCCAGTGCAAACTATAGTATATTTTTCAGTTTGTCTTTAAGATTGTATTATTAATCACTTATGGTCTACTTGATGAGAAATAATAAATATCAACATTCGAAGCTCTTTAAACTGTTTTCAATTTATGTAGCGAAAAGAAAAATTTATCAAAGTCGCAAGGCCAATATATTAAAAAATACATAACAATTTAATGTTGCTTTTGGTTGGTACATCAGAGTGGGCTTACAAGTTCAAATTCAACTGATGAATAAACTAACATAGCATTGTGAGCTTATGAATCTGCTCCAAAATCTATTGCTTAGAATTTTACTTAGACGTTGAATTTATTTTTTTGAATTTATGATTATATGTAGATTCAAACCTAGTCTCCTACTGAAATGTGTCCTTCATTCAATTTAAATCTCGTATAAACTTTGAATGTACATACGCAATCTAATGGTTTAAGTCTTGATTTACTGATTTAGAGACATGTTCATATGTAAATAGGAATAAATAAATTAATTATTAATTTATATGCTCGGTCAGTCTTCTCTGGTTTAGCTCAAAATTAAATTTGCACTACAAATTTGAACCAAATTGCCTTACACCCAAATTTATAAAGGCGGTTTAGTGGTGGCTTAACTTTAAGTCCTGGACTAAGTGCAAAATGTCAGAAATAAAGCTAAATTTTTACTTAGTCACGTTTACTATATGTGATTAAGCTAAACAACTAAATGTTTTGTGATTAAGTTAAACTACTGAAAAAGGTGGTTTAGCAAAGAAATAAGAAATAGAACTGTCAAACTTGTTTTCTATCAAAAAATTAATCAAAAGTGCAAACGTTGGAAATTTATTTAAAAAAAAAAATATAAAAATAGATTATAGTTTTAACGATTTTCTTAACCGTCTAAACGTCACTTTACTATTCCGCGAATATTCAAATTTTTTGAGATGTCAAAAATTTATTGCCCAAGTTGAAGTGTCAAAATCTCAAAATCGCCACTTTAATATTGAAATCGAGATAAAATAGCTCTTTTTATACCGTCGAACTTCAGCTTTGATAAATTTTCACAGAGAGTTAACTCACCAAAATTCACAATGGACGATTTGAAATGTCAAAAATCTATTCAAATCGAAGTGTCAAACTATGGAAATCGCCATTTTACTATAGAAATTGAGATGACACAACTATGCAAATAGATATTTTCATATCGTTGCACTACGATTCTGAAACGCAATTGTCAGAAATATTTTTTTAATCGATCACAGAGAATTAAATCACCAAAATTTATTGAAAATATACTAAAGCCTCTCCCAAACTAACGCGAAATATTCGGAAAGACAACGAAACTTCCGCTGTTTTTAATATTGTATCGTCATCATTCGTTGGGTTCAACGCTGTCAACATTGTATCGACTTCATCACGCCAGTGTTGACACTCGCATTTACCAACATGCAACTTTGCCATTGTATGTCCGTAAATTATAAAATAAAAAAAGTTTTGAATTCTACGTGTTCTTGACTAAACTAATTGACTTGAATTTACTTATGATGGTTTTGAGCAAATATGTGCAACCAATTTGATGACTTTAATCCATTTTGGTTTTAGTTGGATGAAAAAATGACAAAATTGACAAAGTAAATGGACGGTAAATGAATTAACTTGTCATTTGCAAGTGACAACGGTTATATCAAACTGATCTGAGATCATTTATTCAATGGCAACACTGTGTCTTATTAAACTAGTTATTTTTTTTTATGTTTAAAAGGGAACACAATTCAATTTTTATATTGCATTCCAGGAAAATGTAAACTTTTATGTGAAAGGAGGGTACAACATCAATAGATTGCTGATACTCGGGTTTATTGACATTTTTTGACAGCATTCAAACTTAATAATTGAAAATCGATTGGTATTTTATTGGTAATGGGGTTAGATGTCAAGTTTTATTATATCTGGCGAGGTTATTTTTTTTTAATTATTTGAAACGATAATTATATGCTAGTTTTTATGACGCAATATGAAATATTGGGAACATAATGCAAAAATGTTTTTGGTGGCTTATAAAGTTGGTCTTATCTATACTTTTTTTTTATCTGACCTCAAGGCCTACTAATAATTTGTATTTCTATATTTATTTCTGCAATAATTGCAGTAATTTTTATTTTTAGGTTCAATGGGCAAAATATTGCATGAAATCTTGTTTGCAATCAGACTGTCGATCAAGTACCACCTATAGTATTTTATGTAAGGCTGCTTTTATACGCGTGCGACTTTTCGAATAACGTAAGAGCAAAAGATAAAAAAAAATCGAAAGATGAGACGGAAAAAAACTCACCTGTGTTGCGTGGGTAAAATTTTCGGTGCAACAATTTGACGTTTCTCTTTTCTCTTGTCCGTCTTTCTTCTATTCTGCTTCACATGATTTCGTTGTTCGAGAAGTAAACTTCAATGTAATGCATAGAAATACTTCTTTCTGATTGCTTCTTTATTTTAAAGAGCACATACACTGACCGATATGAAAAATAAAGAGAAATGTCAAATTGGATTCATGAATCTGTCATTGAGACAAACAAAATTGTCATATATGAGAAGGTGTAATTCCAAATGTAAATGTTACAAGACTAAAGTTTCACAAAAATTCAATGTACGGCGTGCAATTTTGTCTGGTTTTATCTTTTTCGATTTTTTTTTACATCGTCGTTATGGATAATGTCTTTAAATTTATCGTCAGTGATGTCTTGGGCAAATAGAAAAGATACCTGTCACTAGGCTCTAGTTCATGCTGGAGGAGTTGTTGCTTGTTGCACTTCTTAGTAGGGATGATGTTACAGGTTCCTGATAATTTTTCGAGAGAGCTGCACCAAATATTGTTTCAGTGGCATTAATTTTGATTCTTTGTACAGCTTCTTAGTTGGTATATATTTCCGTTGCTGTAGGTGATATACTAAAACAAATGGGACTCCACAGTTGATTTCCTTTGGTTGATGATACGGGTTGTGCTACGTGTACATAAGAAAGTCTATGGGTTAGGAAATTTTTGATTATTCTTACCAAGTAATTAGGAAGTCCAAGGGCTATCGAAGGCTTTTTCGATGTCGTTTCCTTTTTGTTAAGTCCAAGTGTAACATCACTTTGAAGTCCCAGCAGTTAACTTAGGGTAGAATTTTTATTTCAAAAGCCGTACTCATACTCCAGTATGACATCTCTTTCTCTGAAAGAAAAAATTGAGTTCAATATTAACGTTAACAGAATTTGTATCCCCTTAAATTAAAGATGTGAAAAATATGTGCTTTCAACAAGACGGTGGCAAATTTCATACAACACAACTAGTTTGGGCTTTATTGGAAGAAAAATTTGGTGGTAATCTAGATCGTAAAGGTTTTTTTTTTTTTTCAATTTAATTTTTCGGAACCACAAAATGGATGATCCCTCAACCCAGTTTTGACATCCCAGCATTTTGTAATAGGTTCGAATTGTAATATATACTAACCCCGGAATACGAATTCTTTTCAGTGGCCTGATTATGTTTACTCGGTTTACCTTCAAGAATTCCCTTGTCTGGACAAGGCCATGTGTACCATTACTAATGAAATATGACATAGTTTAAATTTTGGTCTTGGCATCTTTAGGTAGCACGCATCCGAGTGGTGCAATTTTCAATGAATGACTTTTTCCCAAAAATCCGGTTGAATTTATGCTACGACCTGTGTTATGTTCACCTTAAGAGCGTTGGTCGATTGTGATTTATCCTGCGACTTCAGGACACCTCACAAGAAAAAGTCTAGCGGCGTCAAATCTCATGACCTTGGTGGCCAATTCACGTCACCTTTCAGAGAGATAGCCTTACCTTCAAATCATTCATGCAGAATGTCAATCGTGATGCCTGCAGTGTGGCAGAGTGTGTGATTTTTCCGTGGAAATTGGGGTCCTCTTTCAAGTGCTAAGAAACCCAATCAGCGAACAAACAGGGTTGTCTATGGTCATGAGCTTTGAGCTCCTGCGTCAGTTGGATCTTTTTCGGCTGTAGACCTAAGTCCCGATGCAAAATTCGCCAAGTTAAAGTTTGCGAAAGGCCTCTTTAATA
This sequence comes from Chrysotoxum bicinctum, assembly GCA_911387755.1. Lineage (NCBI taxonomy): Eukaryota > Metazoa > Arthropoda > Insecta > Diptera > Syrphidae > Chrysotoxum > Chrysotoxum bicinctum. The sequence continues at coordinate 221,986,399 of OU426989.1, read as the reverse complement.
AACTTTCACCATTTTTGATTTCCTTTCACGTACGATGTTTTGTGTCATGGGTAACTTAATAATAAACAACATATTTGATGGATGTCATTAAAAAAATATGGCTGCCGAAATCTACCTGTGAGCAGTTGAAAAACGATTTAAAATAGCATTTAATTGCGTACTAACTCACAAAAACTGGCATTTCTTCTTGTCAATCTTACTTGCACTCATTAGTTCACCAGGAAAACTTTGTCTTGCTTGCTTTAAAAAAATTTTTTAATTCCAGAATATCGTAAGCAGATTCATTTTGTGAACCGGAGGCCATTAAAATCAATTTAAAAATCTAAAATTCAACAACACCAATTTAAGAGTCTTTTACTTTACTAATTTGTTTTGGTAAGATTGTTGATTAATTTTTTAAATCACGTGAGTTGAGTAGAGCATAAGGCTTTACAAAATAAACAACATTCAATTACTTATAAATGTCAACAAAATTCAATTTCGAACCTGACCTTTAAAATAGTCAACCAATGTCAAGTTCAACAACGATATTTGCACGTACATACATATATAGATATCGGTCAATCTTGCAGCAGAAAAAGTGCACCCATTAGACAGATACTCGCGCTTGCAAAACAATCATTATAAATATTTACCATTTTCATTTGTGAAAATGCCAATTAGATATAAGGTGCTATATCTGAAAGTACATAAAACCACCAACGAGCTTATGAACTGCACGTTCATTGATAGTAATCAGCTGCAAGCATGTAAAAAGCCCCAATACGTCAATTCCATACTTTTACAAAGAATATATGTAATTTAACAATGAGAATGTTTCTGGCATTTTTTGTTCTGTTTCATAACAACAAATTAACAACAACTACAATACCAAAAAAAAAGAATATTTAATACGAAATGAACACGAGAGAGGCAGTTCCATTGCCAACCCACCCTCGACCACGACCCGAATCATGCTCGCCAAAAAAGCATTGAATGTCGGAACCTTTGCAGTTCATTGAAGCGATCTCCTGATAACACATTTTCCATGGACTTTTTCGCGTACCAATCCGACCAACGACGACGAGCCACCGACGGCGCGCGGTAGTACATATGCAGGAAATGAACAAAAAAAGTTACGTATACGCCCGAGTGCTAATAACTAAAAGTTTTCGCCCTCCATCATCAAGAAAACGTGGGTTTGCGGTTATCACCCTTTTTCGAGCTGAATTGCCCCATCCCTCGCCGATTCAAATTCTGATATTTCAGGGCCCAATACATTTCGATGATGAGGGTTGATAAGCAACGCTAGACTAAACGGTGCGTTAGTGAAAAGCTGTTAGCCAAAGCCTCTAGATGGATTCGATTCTCAAGTGACAAAATTATAGATCCTCCCAACAAAAAAAAAAAACAAATCTGCTTTAAACTCGCTTTAAAGAATCAAAGTGTCGGCTTAAAATTATCCTATTTCGAAGGTCTTGAAACACCATATGTTATCTCCTGAATTAAGAAAGTCTTAAAAGAGACAACCATCAGGTTAATTCTAGCAAATTTTCATCAAATCCTCGATTGTATCATCATTCAAAGTGTATATCGATTAATTTATTCCTATCAATGATGGCGTTCATCAGCTAGCTTAGCTATTTAGGGCCAAACACACGGGGTGCGGAAGATATCATTTTAAATTCGCTAATTTCATTTCAATTCGGTTGCATTTTGATGGGAGAATAATTATATGTGTGGGTATTGTTTGCTTAATGTAACTGTGAGTGTTGGCGTGGGATGTGTGTTGTTTTGTGGTAATAGTTATTATAGATACGAAATGATAAGGTTGCTTCTACACTTTGGTCTACCCTTATCGAAGAAAACAAAACATTTATAGTGTTTGAGATGAGATAAAGTGAAAGTGAGTAATGTTGGATTAGCAAACGGGAATTCCTAATACGAAAAGAGAGGATTTTTTTAACGAATTTACGCAATTGAATGCACGCAAAAGTAAGTTTTATTTATTTTTATTTTAATTTTCTGTTTATGTAAATTTCTATAAGTTCTTTATCGCTTGAATATTTATTTAGAAAAAAATGCAATACCTTTTCGAAATCAATAACTGATTTGCTTGATGTTATTTTCTCAAGTAGTTGTCACATTGAGCTTGGTTGTTTTTCAACAAATGTTCTTATTTATAAAGAAAGGGAGGAAGCGTCCATCAATACCGGTTATACGCACTCAAATTTATAAAACTACGACTTTCTAAGCTTAGACAAAACTTTGAACTATTTGATTTCGACAAATAACTAACATTAGTTAGAAATTATAATAATTTTGATATATTTGATAATTTTGATATCTATATTTGGGAATGCATGCATCCAACTTTAATGTGTGCATAGGGGCAACAGCTTGTGGATAACTAGAGCTTCCTGACTTACGACTCCCAACTAATCCTGTCTGCATGTTCTCAGCAGGAACTGAGGGATCTTTCCATTTTCTACTGATTTTAAACGACTATAATGAGAGAAGCAATTTTTCATGAAAAGTAATACTCTTAGAGGATTGTTCACTTCCTCGCAAGATGCAGTACCCCTGAAATCAAAAAAATCTTTGTTTTTAGATGTAAGCAGTTGCGATTCACTGGCCAATAAATTTAGCCTTTTTAATTGATGAATGCCATATGTCACATGATGTTTACCAATTTGACGTAACTGATTCTGAATATACCCTAATTTTCTAGCAGCTCTTGTTTAACAGTTAAAACTTTCATTAAAAATTCACTACCCTGTTTATTTTCTGCTTATTTAAAAATTATTAAGTTATCTTGTTAAAACTTGATATGGCAGTATCAAGTAGAATATTGCCGTTTAAATTTGAACGTTCATAAATAAGGCTTACAAAAATTATCTTGGACACCTGCTCAAATTAAAAAAATAGGCCTTGGATTGTAGATAAATACGAAAAAGGACAAAGTTTCTGATACAAAACTGCTTTGATCTGTAATGAACCCGTCAATCACCTTCATGACTGTTATTTTTGTTTGGTTAATATGACTGGTATTAACCGAAAAAATCGAGCCAAATTGGAATATTCTCCCATACGATCGGCACATACAGAGATGTGTAACGAGACCTAGGACTACATCTGAACCTCAAGGTTCTGCTTCACAGGAGGATACCAGTTGACTTTGAGACAAAAATTGACCGTAGTGATATATATCCTGAAAAAGCCAGTTATCCAAAAAAAATGGCCGAGAATCCAACTTATAATCCAAACAGATGAGAGCCCAATATAGCATGTCAGGGCAAGTAAAACGAAGATGACTTTTTTAGGTAATTCCCCAAATTCCCCTAACCAATCCCAAGGTCTACGATTGTAAATAATTGTAAGGTTTCCCGTGAAATAGAATTTGCTTCACCATTTAGGATTGGTTATAGATGGAAGTGCCTTCATCGAAGAAACTTTTCTCCATCCTAGACTGGTCGGTGTGGGATAAGAAACGTGCTCGTGTAAACATGATTTTTCGTTATACCCGTCACCGAACACCGCCAATAGAGAGTGGGTTAATTAGAGAGCGCAACCATGAGAAGAAGCGAAATGAACGAAGGAAGACACCATAATGGCACGTTATAAGAGCAGATCGTGGTAGAAGTTCTGTGGAAAAGGGAAAAATCATTTTACGCAATTAAAAATAATTTTGATAAATTAAATAGTTTTATTTCCTTCTGTGAGAAAAATTTATTGGACAGTCCAGTAAGGGAGGCTCAGATATTTTTTGCTTGAGAAGAAAAATTCTTGGGAACAGATGATCCATTTCAAGAGTTAGGGCCAGGTGGGCAAAAAAAATTCAAGAAGAAAATTCCATTTCCTAAGAATAAAGATAATTATCTTGCTGTTTGTTGATCCAGAGAAATTGTTTTCTTTTTGGTAAGCCAGTTTGAATAGAAAACCTGATACTAGTAGTAGTAGTAGTAGTAGTAAAATGTTTTTTATTTCCAACTTAATATTTGTATACATTTTTGAATTTTACTTGAGAGTAAGTTATGTTGAAAAGTTTAAAACTTACGACAATGACAAAAAGAGTCGTCTGTCGGGTAAGTGAAAAGTTATTTTAATAATTTTATCTTTAAGTACACATTTATATATAAAAAACAGATATAATTTTTGATAAATTTAAAGAGAAATCCTATTCTATTTTCAAATCAAATAAATTCAGTAAGGATTTGTTTCCTATAGGTTATGGCCACGTATATAACTCGAAAGTCTGTTCCAGTCAGCCCTGTAATTTCCGTTAAGTGCAGGAATGATTTCAGCTTCATTTAGAGTTGCCTTTTCAAAATGTCTTATCCTGAATTCTCTTAGCTGATAGATCATCTTTTATAATCTTTTGTTTCTCGAAAAAACGGTATATTCGTGTTAAAATTAACTCAGAGTGGCAACACTTAAACATTAACATATATTTTCTTTTTATAATTGTCATCTTTTATTTCAAGTTCATTTTCATTTTGACTTAAAACTCAATCTTAAAATAAGACTCCTTGTGTCAAGAAGGTCTTCACGTGTTTCATTTCTAATAATAATTCGAAACCCAGTTTCATCTTTGTGTTTCGGGAATCTTACCCAAAGTCCACTTCGGGTTTCTTGCATTTTAAGGCACATATATACATATGTATATCCTTACCTTTCAATACAAAAACTATTTTCTATTGATTTGTTTTTTTACTTTGGGCTTTTGCCAAATTTGTACATATTTGTAAATTAATTTGTAAAAGAAATGAATGGCTTTCCACCTAGATACTTGTAACGTTTTCCCTAACGAATTTATAATTTTTTTGCATTTGGAGATTAAATCGTACGTACTCATTGAATTAAGAAGAAGAATTTCATTTCAGGTCTTGTTAAGTTTCAGCAGTGATAAAAACTTCTTGTACTTCCCATCATTTGATCCAAAGTTTAATCAAAAACCATTCAGTTTTAATTTCAATTCAATTCAATTCAATTAGGCTTTATTCTCACTTAAATCATTTTAAAATAATTACAATTTTTCATAAATATACATAATTAGAATTTTAAGTTAAACAATGAGAATAGGTAGTGGCATCTTTATATTAGGAAACTAATTGAGATAATGCCACATCAATAATAAACTTTGTGTGGGGTGTACAAAGAACTAATTATAAATACCAAATTTATGAATATAAACAAAAATTCATGTTAAAAAAAAAAAGGAAGAAGAAGAAAAAAATAAGCATGATTCAAATCAAAACTGAATACACAATCGAAAGAAAATATGAAGTTCATATAACGAAACAAAAGATAAAAATATTTTACTTTCAATGTAACAAACCATAATAATTAATTATTTATATCACATACAAAAGCAAACTTTCAATTTCCATCTGATCAAAACAAAGAAGCCATAATTTTATTTTATTTGTGAAATCGAACAAATTTCTTGATGACCGAATTTCAAGCGGAAGAGTGTTAAACAACTTACAAGACAGAATGGAGTAAAAGTTTCTGTAGTTAGTAGTGCGAAAGGAAGGAATATTTGTGAAATACATTGCGTTTCTACGAAGACTCCGGCTATTCAAGATTGGACTTTGTAAATATCCACCTCTTATAAAGAAAACCTTTAAAACTTTGAAGTAATATAAATGTCTTACCGGAAGAATTTGCAGGCTTTTAAACAGAGTCATTGAGTGAGCAAGTCTGTGCGACTTACAAACATTTCTTATCGCTGATTTTTGAATAAGGGTAAGTTGTTGCAATTTGTTTAGGTAAGCACCACCCCAACAGCAAACTCCATATTGCAATTTCGATTGGAATATACCATAGTAAATAGTCTTAAGCAAGTTCGTTGAGCAGAATTTTTTTAACCTATATAAACATCGAGTAGATGAAAGAAGATATTGTTTTAAATTTGATATGTGCTGGGACCAACTTAAATTTTGATCAATAGTTACACCTAAATACTTGAAGGTATGAACACTATCAATATTAAAACAGTTATCACTGCATGGTTGATTGTTGTCGAAAGATTGGGCACGTAGTAGATGACAATAACTATTTAATAAATTGTGTCTTGAACAGTCAAATGAGTGAAATGTTATATTGACATCAGGAATTTCTTGACCTAAAAGACTGAAAAACATCAGTTTAGTTTTATTACTAACTATAAGTTCATGTTCAGCGAACCAAGACCTTAATAAATAAACATCATGGTTTATATCTGAAATTAAATCTAATCGACTAGCTGAACAGTAGGCAATACCAAGGTCATCTGCAAAGGCCTTGATTTTGCCCAGAAATGGAAGTGAAAAAAGAGAATTTATGTATATTAAAAATAAAACTGGGCCAAGCACAGAACCCTGCGGTACACCTACGTTACTGGATTTCGGACTACTAGTACAACCGTGTCCAGTCGTGGATAAGGTGCTCGATTAATAAAAACAAATCCGTTAACGAGAGGTTTTTCAATTAGGGCGGTTATATGTTAAATAAAATAAAACAAGCTATACGTGCGAGCTATTAATATTTTTTTTTTATTTGAAAGATCTATGTTTGCCATTATATATGGATTCTGAAACCGTTTAGAACTTCGCATAGACCTGCAACTTCAAGAAACCCCACAAGAAAAAGTCAAATCGCATGACCTTAGTGGCCACTTTACATCACCTCTACCATAGATAACTTTACCATCAAATTGATCGTGCAGAATCTCAGTCGTGGCGTCCTGCTGAATCCATATGTGTCGTCTAGGTCCATATGGTTCAATTCGGGCCAACCGGTTATCATCGTTCTGTACCAATCGCGATCCACTGTGACCGCTCTTCCAATCTCGTTTTCGAAAAAGTACGGACTAATAGCGCCGCCGGCACAAAATCCAAACCAAACGGTGACTTTTTGAAAATGCATTATCACCTGATGAGCTTCGCGTTGCCCCAATTTTAGCCCAAAATTGGGGTCTTTTTCCAAATGCCCAGAAACCCAGTCAGCGAACAAACGGCAGCGTTGTCTGTGGTCATGAACTTTGAGCTCCTGTGTCAGTTGGATCTTGTACGGCTATAAGCCCCATGAAATATTCGCCAAGTTAAAGTCTGCGAAAGGCTGAGTTCTTGGCTGATCTTGCGTTCCTTTGACGTACAAACATTGGTTGATTGATTATACTCACCTGATCGTCTCAAATTTGACCACCAAGCGTTGAAGAGTTGACTGCTAAGGGGCACCACGTCTGCAATAAAATGAGAGCCACACTCATTTTGATAATAAAGTCTTATCATTTGGATGTGTTGTTCAATCATGTTACCTGCCATGGCAATTCGGCATTAGTAACAGAATTATAAACAATACATTTGACAGGTGTCATCAAAACAACATGGCTGCCATAGTTCTGCCAAAATCTACCCACGCCTATTGAAAAACCCTTTATATAATTTATTTTGTCCTTAAAAATCCGTAAGACTGTTTAAAAGAAAAGAATTTTTTTTTAATTTATAAATGTATCTAGGAACTTAAAACCTGGTACTAAGTTTGAAAAAATCGACGTATTCACTTGGGCTATAATCTAAATAATTTAAACTATACATGCACATACACAGAGACCCTCTTTTGTCTTCCATGTCAACATTTGTATCAATTTTCATTAAAAACTCGAATTAGATACAATTAAAATGTACTTTTCTACGTACAGTAAAACCCGCTTAAGAGAAACGGCAAAATGTCACAGTCTTTCTTTCACTTAAGCGGGTTTTTCACTTAAACGAAACCCGCTTAAGTGAAAAATAATTTCACTTAAGCGGATTTAAAAATTCCATTAAGCGGAGATTTAATGCTAGAAACAATATTGTTTTTATCTTTTGGACTTGAGTTGAAAGAAGTTAAAAAAAACAACGATTAAATAACACAAAAATAATTTATTGAAAAACGAAAACTAACAAATTTTTGTTCTGTTCGATTCAATTTTTTTTCACTTAAGAGAGTTTTTTTCAATGAAAAATATTAAAAATAAACTGAAAATATGTTTCAGTTATCCGGGTTTTTCGCTTAAGCGAGTTTTACTTAAGCGGAGTGTTTTAATTGAAATTGGTCGGAAAATACTTGCGGATAAAAAAGTGTTTCAGGTAAGCGGGTTTTTCTCTTAAGCGCGTTTTACTGTATATCCTTCGATTGATATTTTATCTTATTCTTTCTTTTACCCGATTCTGAATAGATACTCGTATCATTTCGAAAGCTACCTTAATTTTTTTTTATTCGGAAGCTATTCGTTCCATTTCCGGTCATAACGCAAAATAACTTATCGAAAACAAACAAATTATCGGTAATAGAATGCGGCCTTATCTAAGCTTACTTAAAATGTACAATATGTAGAATTCTTCCAATGCGTAGAAGGCGACATCAGATTAACCCATCAAAATCATGTCCCTTTGAAATATTAAAGTAATTATCTCCTCTGGAATGTCTCCTGTCAATGAAGCGGAGAAGAACCGTTATTCATAATAATTAACAATTAAAAGAAATTTTAATATTTCTACATCCAGGGTTTCTTCCTAAATCAATCAATGATTTTATTATTTAATAAAAATTTTGTTAGCAATCAAATCAAATTTCTATTCTTTACAGAAGCTCGATGATCATCTGTTTTTTTAGTTTTCTTGAATTTTCTTATAGAATAATTTCATCATAAACATATTTAACGAAAATTTTTCTTATGGTATTGAAGTTTTGTCTTTTTAAATGGATAGAATATTTTATCGATTTAAGTGGTTGGAAGCTAACTTAATAGGCTAAGAGTTTGGCAAACAAAATTAAACAGTGAAAGTTTTTTGCACGGTAAATCTTCTCAAGATATTCAAAAAAACGTTAACTACTCCATGACAATCCGACTACCATAAATTTTGATAATTATAATTTGGTATTATGAAAACCTACTGATGGCGTCATACTCTAGTGTTTTAACATTTTAGAGCCTTAAAATTTGCGTACGGTTCTTGCATGGTGCACAAATTTGCATATTTGCAATTTCATTTATTATAATATCAAAAGGATTTTAAGTTATTCTAGAGAATATTGAATTCTTCACTGAGCTGAAGCCCCTTTGTCTCTTATACTCTAACACATATTCAGTTTTTTAAATCTGAAGTCAACCTCAAGATTCCAAAATGAAATTGAGACAAGAGATATTTTTGAATAAATTAATTCCACAACATACAAAACCTATAACCAGAACAAGAAAATCTCACAAGGCAGAGACACAATTTTCAAAGGCAAACCACAGCGCCACAAGGATAAAATTGATTTCAATTACATACAAATTGGCTTTCCTAAGGCACCAGGATCAGTCTTGAGATTTAACAAATCCCCCCACCCCCAACTCCCCCATAAATCTACTACTTTCTCTCTGATAAATCGGAATAAATCCCAAACAAAACCAATCGGTGAAAATACAATTTGCATAGTCCTAATAAATTCGGTTGTCTTCTTCTCATATACGTATTCGTACCCAGGGGAAGGCGGAAGCCTTTTTTGTCTCTTGCAAAACACATAACTTATTCCATCTAGGTTTAAGATATCTCTTGATTAGTTTTACAAATTTAACATGTAGAATTTATCTCCATACACAAGTAATGATTCGAAAATGGAATTCCTTACGTTAATTACATTACTATGTCCTCTGGACAGGTAGTAAAAATGTCCTTTTCAAACTTGCATAGATTTGTTCTTATAATGTGTATTCTTTCTTTGTATATCCTTGCAGATCGTATCACGAACGAACCATGGACATTGGATTGGTTTCCGACGAATCGAATATCCGGGGCGTAAGTCAATCACCATTGAACCAACTGAATGCAGATTATCATCATCAAAGAAAGGACACATTGACGACGACGACGTTGATGACAATAACGACGCTAAATCGGAGATTATCCAAAGAATGCAATATTCTGTCAAGTAGTGATAATGGCAATGCAACTGGCAAAGCAGAAGATGAAGATGACACCGAATGCGGTATAACCAATATGGCGACAACGATTGACTTTGACGATCTAACTGACAGCGGATTTGGCAAAGCTGAGGTAAGCTTCTTTTGAAAAGGAAACACGAGAATGACAAGCACAAAAGCGAAAGGATTGAAAGGATATCCGCTCTACATTGCGGGTAATTACGGGGGTTGCTTTGTGGTGGTGTGGTTTCCTCCTTGGTGAACGGATGTAATATTGGCAAATTAACAGATATTTTTCTTTGGTGTAACCGCCGCGTAGTCGTTCTGAGTTTCGATGGTGTTGTAGTGTGAATGGGGGAGGTTTATTATGTGAGCAAGAGTAAATTTCACACGAAACTGTATCACTTTTAAATAAGGCATTATGTAGAAACTGAAAACATAAGCAGAGACATGTAATTAGGGAAGTTTGTTAAAGGTGTGTGAAAATGAAGATAAATTATGTGTGAATAATGTTTATTTCAAAATTAATGCTTTCAATTTTGGAGACACATTAACAAACTTGAATATGTATTTATTAAGATGAGTTTTTCAAGGCTGGGAATAATATTTTAGGGTGACTTCTCAGGATTGAGGTTTATAAAATATAATAAGGGTTAATGGAGCTTACGATTAAAATTTGTCTAGGCACTTTATTTATGTTTTATTAAGAAAGAGATATTAATCAACAGGTTTTAGTAGACTTTACTTTACACAATTTAATTTTTGTTCAGAAGTTAATTTTTCAAAGAAATGTTGAAAAACATAGAGGAGCATGCAGATGTAAGTAAATATGCGAAATACTTCGCATTTCAGGAAGAATATTGTCCTCTTGAGCTTTTCTCAAAATACATTGAAATTGTTACAAAAAAAATACAACTGAATCACAGCTCCTTGCTCTTAATATTTGATATTTATTGCTCGACTTTTCGACAGAGTTTCACTTATCACTGGTTTGACCACAGGTTTGACGAATCGGAAAGAGACAATAAGAATAGGAAAGATGGAAAAGCTTACGCAGTGGTTTTGCCAGATCGAAATCTTTTAGTACTGTTGCAACTGTACGAGTGATGCTAAAGAAGATTCGTACAGGAGGAGTTGTGACACTTTCTGCCATTATGTATGGAAAGTCATTCAAATTTATGCTGCGGCTTCGCTGGGTGACATGCATCCCAAACATCCGATCTATAACTATGGGGCATAAATCAGCCTGAATTGGGCAAATTGCATTGATTATGCTGGCTTTCAGAGCAGTGGTGCTTTTTGGGTTTGTGGCTTGCATAGACATTTGACTTTAGAAAATACCATAAGAAGAAGTCTTAAGCTGCATTTCGGTGTTGTGCTCTGTGTACGTTGTTTGTTGTTGGTTGTACACGGAACAACGAGAATGTAAATAATAAAAACGAACAACGAACTTAGAACGAATGAAGAATGTGCGAATTCAAAGGAGCTCGGAAATTTCGGTGTTCGTTGTTACAACGTGTGTTTAAATGCGAAAACTGTTTTATTGAATATCGTTTTGCAGTGCTGTGTAACTAGAAGGGACATTTTTGAAGAATTTTTCTAGTGAATGGAGCATCAAGAGCCTTCAATAAAAATTGTGATACCTGGATATATAAATACAATATTCTATTTATGAGTTCTATCTTTCTAGTAGGAATAATAATACTATAAATATAATAATCAGAGAAACATGTAAAAAAGCACGATATCATTACCATTTCGCTAGTTTATAAAACAAAAAAAGACACAAATATACATGAATAAGATCAGTTTTAAAATAAGAATAAAACAAACTTATTATAGGTTTCAGATATGTATGTATGTATGTGCAGGTTTACATATAATGAACTTTCTATATGCATAAGCAAAGTTCGCACAAACAATGAAATTTAAAATATTTTGAATCCAAACTACCGGTTCGTCGCTATAAGTAATGGGTAAAAACAAAATCCAGTAAAAAAACCTATGTGTACGTAACGAAGTATAATGTACGAAAACACGAACAATTATGTCTTAGTTGTTAGTTTCCTTTCCAACTTTTCATCCTGTTGGTCTGCTTTATTTTTTTTTTCTTTTTTCACAACTATTAATAGTGCCGCCACTGCCAACAATATGTTTTTATCCATTTTGTTGTTCAGAACGAACTGCAAAACAAAATCGAATTAATGTAAATGCTTCTTTGTTGTTCGTTGTTGAGAGAAGAACGAACAACGAACAACAACGAAAGTCTGAATGGGGCTTAACGGGGACAAATTGCACGATCTCAGTGCCCAATTCACATCACCTCCGCATGAGATAACTTATTTTCGAAAGTCGCTCGTGCAAAATGTCTATTTTGGAAAGGTCGCCGTCGATGGTGATGGCCTGGCCTGGATATGGGCGGATGATTCAGCCAAACGAAAATCCACACCAAACAGTGACTTTCTTTGGTTACATTGGAATTTTGTGGATTTCGTGTGGATTGTGATCGTGCCAAATTTGACAATTTTTCTTGTTTGCGAACCCATTCATATGATTTTTTAACCAAAATTGGGTTCAACATCCAAATGCTCGAGAGCCCAGATAGAGAACACTGAGCTACTGGCTCATAGAGCTGTGTCAATCAGGATCGATTCGATTTTTTTGATTCGATCATCGAAAAGTATTGATGATCGAAATTAATCATTTTAATCGATCTCAATCTCAATTATTTAGATGATTCTCGATTTTCTATTTCAATCTCAATCATTTCAATGAGTCTCGATTTTCGATATCAGTTGACTCGAGTAACCATGATTTACTTGATTTCATTTGTTCCGATTCAATCAATGTGGATTATGAACGCCAAACTGACGGTGGACTGGAATTTCTGGGTTGAACTCGGCATTAAAGAACATGATTGATCGGGTAGGTTGTTGATGTTGTAGGCTGCAAAAACAATAATTGTTGGGTTGAACTGATGTTATTTGATGTATCAGTATCTGGTATGTTTAATGTGGATTTTCGGACGTTTCTTAATCCATCGACATTTTAGCCATCCTTTGATGGAATTTGACAGTTTATAACTTGACGAATAGAGGACATATTTAGTTTTGACGTACAAAGAGTATTTCGTACCAAATGTTAGCAGAAAGCCCTAAAATTGCTCTTTTCCGAAGCAACAAATAAAATCTGTTTTTCTTGAATTTTTTGACACTTTTTAATCCATGTACAAAGTAGGCATCATTCGATGTTATTTGGCAATTTATGGCTTACAATAATAGAGTATTTTGTGAGAACTATCAAAGCCACAAGTCAATCTTATCATCGAAATCAAAATTAAAATCGAATAGGAACAGTATTAACTCATTTCAGTGAAATTTCAGTGAAATGAAAATGATCGAATGATGGATTGATTGAAATTATCGGATCATTTTCGTAATCGATTGTTGAACGATTCGATCATTTGAAATGAACGATTTACACAGCTCTACTGGCTCAGTTGAAGTTTGTTTGTAGTTTGTACGGGTGTACGCCCAAGTCATGACGCAAAATTGTTGTGGTCTGCGAAAGGCCTAGTTTGTGTGCGTGGCACGGAATTGACTCACTCGGATTTTCCTTTGCACTTTCATGCACATCAGCGATATTTTCCGCAGATCTGGCATTTCGTTTACTGACGGGTATTAGCGAATTGTTAATTGAATCCGTTGACTCGAATTGATTCACTACATTACCAAAAATCTTCTCGAAAATGGACAAACCGTGCCTTTTGCTGGTTAGTTTGGCAAGACAAACTTAATAAATAGCAGCTGTTTTGACAGATGTAATTTCAATAATATGGCCGCAATCACTGTTGCTTTGCAAGTTCTGAACTTACTATTGAAAAACTCTTTAGTTGCTACGTACATAGACAAATTCTTAGCGAAATTGAGAAGCTTTTTATAACGGTTGTATTGAAAGGGCTATTATTTTTAAACTTTGACAAAATTACGATTCTTTACTAGAAAACTCCAAACTTCTACATGTGAAACAACTAACCTGTAGAAGGAGGTACATAGAAACTCAAGTATTAATTCGGCATTTTTAACAAATCTTAAGTTTTTTTCTGTAAAAAACATTCAACTTTAATAATAATTTTTTGAGACTTCTGATCCTCCATAGAATTTTTCTTAACCTCAACTTTTTAACTCACCATGCACTTAGTTGTTATCCAGCCTACTATTAGGCACACCGGCTCTTGGTCTATTACAATGAAAATTTTAAAAATATATAAATAATAGTTTATATACTACCTATTCTTCGATATGCACGAGTACTATGACAACTACCATGTCTAGCAAGACCAAATATAAAGTAAGTTAATGTACATATTTCTATGCCTGAAAATTATATTAAAAAAGTTGGTAAAGTTAGGTTTTGATAGTTGTATTACAATTTGTTGTTGTATTAACTTTTTAAATCCTTCCCAATGGCAAACAACAGAGGATGTTTCACGATAGCATTTCTCACCTTTAATTATTATTTCTTTGGGTACTTTAACTCCATATGTTTAAAATCTTTAAGATCTTTAGATCATATCTTTAAACATTCGAAGAATTTTCAATTAAACCGATTTCATCATTTTACAATACAAACATAAAATCAGAGTTGCGAATCAAAGTCACTTACTTTCTCATAACTTAAATTTTTTTTTAATTCATAAGTCACTAACAAGCTTATTATTTAAATTTTTCTAATTCACAAGTCACCAATTGACTTATAAATTAATTTTTTTTAATTCGTAACTCAGTAACTAGCTGCTAAATTAATTTTTTCTTAATTCATAAGTCACCAACTAGCTTGTGAATTAAAGCAAAGCTCAAGCTAAAAAGTGACTTAAGATTTTGCAACCCTGCATAAAATACATACATATGTATATCATAACGAATCGGACATATATTTACATACCCTTTCACAGCTGTAAGATTTAAGGAAATAAAGTTGCCCTTTCTTCGTTTTTCTTGCAAATTTCTACAAAAAGATTTAAAATAGCTCGAACTAAAAAGATAAATTCTTTAAACATTTCAATCCAGTTTCTAGTCTACACTTTTGATTTAAATACCGATTTTAGCCCCTAAATTTATCCTTACCCTCCCCGAATAAATTAATGACTTAAAAGTGACAAAGTGAATAAAAAAATATATATAACAAACAATTAAATACTATTATACCATGTTGCCTACGCATTTTAATCGTTTTTAATTAGGGAATTAATGTCTTATTTAATTAGAATCAATTATGATATTTTTGCTTTATTGCGTTTGAGTTGTCTGGTCTCCTCCTTGCTTCCTTTGAGAACACACTTACTGATATTTACCGTTTAACCTTTAATTATCAACGATTTGAGCCATCAAACATCAAACATCAACATGACAAGACATTATTTTTATTAACACGCAATTGCCCCTAAATATCCAGTCGAAACCGTTTTATTTATACATTCTTGTACACTCACACACAACCTCACTAAACCAACATTCTTCCCACTAAATCATTTCGTTCACTCTTTGTTTCTGTTTTCACAGGATCTATCACCAACGGAAATTGCCAAATTACCCCGGCTGCCTGGCGACGGTGCTCAAATGGAAGACGTCAATCATGTCTCTTTGGCTCAAGAACCGTCCAGCGCAGATAAAAGCCTGCAAATGAACACTTTATATCCTTGTGCCAACGGCCGTAAGAATAATAATTTCAAATCCCCACAACGAGTACAATCAGTTCGAATTGTCGAAAGTCATTCCCAACTAACGAAAGCCGCCCGAAGACGCACCCAGAGTTGTGGCATTTTCGATGAAGACACCAATGATGTATATCGCAGGATTGGCGATTTGACATATTCCTATAATCAAGGTGAGTTTGAGTTTTTTTTCTTTCCTTGATTTTGACTTCTTTAAATATAATCTTTATTTTAAAGACTCGTGTGAGACCGGAGCTAAGCCACAACCACGTCCCTTCAACAATGAAATCTATTCGGCCTTTAAAAGTGCAAACGTGGTCAAAGGTATACTTTGCCCATCACTGACGAATTCATTCAAAAATAGCTCCCTGGAGCGATCTTACCTTTTATATACCCACCGACAGCGACAGAAGTCCTTAATCATTGTCAATATTGTGGATTTTGTGCTTAAGGCAGTGTTGGCCGTTATATGGCTGCTTAAAGAGGCTGAAACGAAAAACGAAACAGTGAGTCCATCTGACGTTCATGTTGTCCGTTGGGAGTTTGTCATTTATTTTTCTCAGATTAGCAATGTCGAGCTCGCAATCACGTGGTCGGCTTGCTGTATGGTTGCCAATCTCGGAATATGCTTCCTGGGCTATTGGAGATGTTTTGCCAATAATTACCTCCACTGGGCGGCGGTATGCACGTGGCTTTTGTTCAATGTTCAAGGTAATTCATGTATTGATATAAATGTGCGTGTGTCTGCTGATGAGTATGTAGATACTACTATTTGATAGGAAAGGATACTACCTACGGTTGTATGTATCTTGTTTGGTTGAAAGGACAATGATTATATGTACATATATAGAAAGTATGTTTACTAGTAGAGTTTGTAAAGGAATTCCCTATAGTGCTGTGGTGTCTGGGTTTTACATCGTTTGCACAGAAAATAAGGTTTGGTTTGTCCTTTCAACTTGAGTTAATGCCAATGAAAAAAAAAAATACCTACAGTATCTGCAAAAGTTGGTGTGAATGTAGCGTAATTATTTTTTTCAGAGGCAAAGTATGGGCTAGGTTAAACTGCTAATTAAAAACATGTTTAAAGTGAAATTTAAGGTTAAAATAAGGTTAATTTGTAGGTAAACAATTTAAATTGTTTATTGAAAATTTTAAGATTGAAGATGATAAGATTCAGCTGAAGAGATTCAAGTCCGCGCTGTGTACAAACATTTAAAGGGTAATCATAATCCCTTGAGCGCGTGTAGATTATAAAAAAAAAAAAAAAAAAAAAATCAATGTGATTTATCAGTGTGAAATCTGTTTTAGTATCCCAGTAAAGTATTCAAAAATAAATTTGAATGTTTGAGAGAATTTCTAGAAGTAAAAGAACGTCTCATAATAGAGAATAATTTGAGAAATAGAAGACAAGCAATTGTTGTTGCTGGAGAAGATTGTTCATCATGAAAGCAGATAAAATCCCTTGTCGAAAAGCTATGAGTATGAGTAAGAGTACCTATGTTTATTGGTTTTTCCAAATTTTTGTGGAGATTTCAAACTCGCAGTTTTGTCAGTTCCGTTTAAAAAAAAAAAAACCTCTCTGATCGTGACCGTGATCGATTTTGTGTCACGATATTCTTCCTACTTATTTTACATTAAGTTTGGCTAATGACATTTTGTCGTTTATCAAAATTCTTCGTCGGGCTTTTCACTCAATAAGTACGATGTAAGAATTCTTTTTTATGTCCTAGGCATTTTTAATTCTGATTTGTGTACAATCCCAGCCCCGATTACTTATGTTTGATTAAAACGTCACTTCTAATTCAAACTGAAATTTTATTTTGGACAAAACTGAAATTATTTTTCAAACATCTATTTTGAAATGTTTGTCCTTCTAACGTTTGTACGAGTGTCTCGATTTGTAGGGAAGGTCGAATAAAAAAAAATTTGCATGCTTCGAGATCGAATAG
The DNA here is from genome assembly GCA_911387755.1 of Chrysotoxum bicinctum. Lineage (NCBI taxonomy): Eukaryota > Metazoa > Arthropoda > Insecta > Diptera > Syrphidae > Chrysotoxum > Chrysotoxum bicinctum. The sequence goes on along the minus strand of OU426989.1, from coordinate 221,968,824 downwards.
CTCTCATAAAAAGTCGGCCGGTTAATCGGCATCATAGAAACGACTTTCCAAATTTCAAATATCATCTCAAAAATTTAAGGTTAAGATGTTACTTTGTTTTTTCGTAAGATTTTAATGGGAAAAACAAAACAATAATTTTGACCCCTCGTAAATATGAAAAAACGGTAACACCTACTTTAATTTTTCTCTTTTAAAGCGAAGAATCTATGAATCAATGAACATAGTTTTTAAAAACATCTTATTTAACTTAAATTTTCATTATTTTTTTCTGTGTTTATCTTCAAAAGACACTTGGCAATATTTTCTACCAACTAGTGTGTGTGACTATGAAGAACCCCTGGAGTTAAACAATCAAAATGAGATCAACAAATGATTTTTCTTTCTGAATTTAAAATCATATTGGAGGAAGTTTAAACTTTTAATAATTTTCCATATTTTGCAGACTCAGCTCATGAGGTTTGATTCTTTTAAGTCTTGAAAAATTCTCTAATACATTTAAGACGGTTTCCATTTAGGAGTCAGATCAACCTAGCAGTTGCTAATTGTGTGATGCAACGTGTTTTTTAACCACTCTTCTGTAAATATTTCTATTTGAAGGTCACAATTATGTAGATCGCTATTTCTTATGTACCAAGGGGCACGAAAGATTTTATTTAGGAATTTTTGCATTTGTTTTCATTGAAAAGCCATATGTCCAAACATGTTTCAGAAATTGCTTGAATATTATTAAATTGTTTTAAATGGATATTTAAGAGTTCTTTCCTAGAAACCCGTAAATTTTGCTTTACTTCAAGTTCTTCTCTTTTTACTTGCGACTTATACGAGTAGGTACTATAAAGCAAGTAATGCATTCGGAAAAAAAAAACTCGAGATTTTGATCAAAGTTGACATTACGATGATAGCGAAGACAAAAAAGTGGGTCTCAAAATTCTGTCTGTCTGTTTGCCTGTTCGACTACAGCTCGGCCGATTTTCGTCAAACTTGATAGATATCGTTTTTAAATTTCTCTCCCATACATTTTCTTCTTTTTTTTTAAACCAAACATAACTGTACTAGCCGTACGAATTGTTTTTCGAAATTTTATAAATATTTTTTTTTTCAAAAACTGTCCCACAGTTTAAAAAAAAAATCATAAAATTTCATGTAGTTAAAGCTAAGTAATTGTTGAAAAAATGTTTCCCAAAAATGGTTATTTTTGGTACCCCCTTTGGAACCATTTTCTGTTTTCGTTTTCTCAAAAATGGTACAACCGATTCGGATCATTTTTTTATGCTAAAGCTATCCAAAAGTTTGAATTTTATTGTGTATGAAAACTTTCAAAACATTTTTTTTTGGATTTTTAAAAAAACTTTAATTTTTTTTTTTCAAAACTCAATATTTCGAAAACCACATGCCCGATATTTTTTAAACTTGATTTATAAAAGTTTCTTAATATAATCTACAAGATGTGATAAAAAAAAAAATATTTTACTTAACAATAACGGTACCCACCATACAAATGTTAAAAATGGTTTTCGAAAATAGTATTTTTCTCGCAAACAGCTCCAAGAATTTTGATAAATTTATTTTTCTTTTGATTAATTTTTACGATCTATAATTTAATAAAAAAAAACATTAAATTAGAATATTATACAGACTGTACCTACCATAGAACCATTTTTTCGGATTTTGAATTTCTCATTATCGGCAAAACGGATTTTGATAAAAAATTGTATTGCTTCTAAAAAATTAAAAAAACATTGCATTTCGAGACTTTAAAGAATAATATTTTTGATGTGTAAACATCTTTCCCGGCGGTAGAGTGAATCGAAAACGTGTGTAAAACTTATACGTCCCGTGTAACCCGTTACGGTTACACGTTACGGTTACACGTTCCATGTAGCAACCTACCTTACCGATGATTGCATTTAACACCATGTTTACATTGTAAATAATGCGTACTTACAACATCGTGTTTACATTGAAGACGGAGTACTGAAATCTCGATTTTATTACTTTCCATTGCTGGCTAAAACTTAATTCAATCCCCCAACATTTCTTTACCTCTCGACTAATAAGGACTATTATGCTACATTTGTTATTCTGCTATAGATTTTCAATAATGTTTATTCTTAAGTGGGCTTTAGGTCAATTTTTGTTTTGTTTTTTATGTTGTGACGTTTCGGATGTGGTTACACCCTTCTTCAGACCTATTTATTAATTGAAATATAATTTAAAACATATATACATATATACCAAATATATCAAAATTCTAAAATAGTATACTTACAACTTTAAAATACAAATATTTTTTATTTGTTTGTAAGCTTTTGGTTTCCGTGTTTTCTCAAAAAAGTTTAAGAGACGTTTCAAATCTTTTTCTTTTTTGTTGTTATGTGTTATCTCTTTTGTTTTTCTATTTTTTAGTTTGTTTGAAAATTTATTTCAAACAAATTGATGTTTAATTATCTGAATTTTTTAAATTCAAATAATTAATTTTGAAAATAAATTCAAATATTTTTATGTATATATGTATAATATATTTAATCGTTGAGTTTTGTTTATGTAGATATGGTTTGATAATTAATAAACTGACCGTAAATATTACTAAGTCTATCACAATCTGAACGTCTATTAATACTATTTTGGGTGTTTCTAATATGTAACATTTCTAGTAACATTCTTTTATTATAATTCTGTTCTGATTGTAAAATTGTTATATTTTTGAAGTCAGGACGATGATTTTCTTCTATGCAATGGAGAGCTAGTGCTAGTCCTGACTTCAAAAATATAACAATTTTACAATCAGAACAGAATTATAATAAAAGAATGTTACTAGAAATGTTACATATTAGAAACACCCAAAATAGTATTAATAGACGTTCAGATTGTGATAGACTTAGTAATATTTACGGTCAGTTTATTAATTATCAAACCATATCTACATAAACAAAACTCAACGATTAAATATATTATACATATATACATAAAAATATTTGAATTTATTTTCAAAATTAATTATTTGAATTTAAAAAATTCAGATAATTAAACATCAATTTGTTTGAAATAAATTTTCAAACAAACTAAAAAATAGAAAAACAAAAGAGATAACACATAACAACAAAAAAGAAAAAGATTTGAAACGTCTCTTAAACTTTTTTGAGAAAACACGGAAACCAAAAGCTTACAAACAAATAAAAAATATTTGTATTCAGTCACCGACTATACTTCGAGCCGTCAACATCGTTTTCGATTTTGTTTTCTCTGCTCCCCGAAGTTGGTTATTTGATCTTTCCCGCGCTTACCCCTCCCCTTTCATTTTCCTTTCGCTTTATTTCCATTTCGCCGCAAACAAGTGAGTGACAAACTAGCCCATATAGTGTGAAATCCATATAATATGGCCTCAGGGCCAAATGTGCTCGAGGGTAATCGGTTCGCTGTGCTTAATCAGTCTGCCGGCCCTCCAAAAAAAAGACAAAAAAAAAGTACATATCTCTACAACAGTTCACAGTTTTGACTTCCCATCCCATTCTAATTCTAAAAATCCCAAATTTATTACTATATCCCCAACAGATCCCAAACAACCGCTAACATCTGTTAGTGTTTTTCTTTTGAAAAAGGCTATCGACGCCATAAGTACAGCTTACGAGTACATTACTCAGTTGCGTGATGGCAACCTGCTTATTCTTGTAAAATCGCAACAAGTTGCTAACCTTTTCCTTTCGAAAAAGAATTTGTCAAATCTCTGCCCTGTTTCAATTTCACTTCATAACCAACTAAACTCCTCCAAAGGCACCGTTTTTGCACCATGCCTTAATAATTTATCTGAAAAAGAAATAGTTGAAGAGATGAGTGACCAGGGCGTCACAGAGATTTATAAATTTAAAAAAATCGAAAAAAGACTAGTTGAAGGCAAAGAAAAAGAAGTCGAAGTGCCCTCTGGGCTAGTGCTCTTTACCTTTGATCTTTTCCGCCCTCCTACATCTCTAGATGTGGGTTGGTATAAGCTAAAGGTGGAAGAATACTTCCCAAACCCGATGAGATGCAAAAAATGCCAACTCCTCGGTCACACAATGAAAAGATGTACGCGTAATGCAACTTGTGTTACATGCAACCTCCCCCCACATCCCGCTGAAAATTGTACACGCACTTTATGTGCTAACTGTGCAGATAACCACCCAGCATCATCCAAAAATTGCCAACGCTTCATCCAAGCAAAAGAAATTCTGAAAATAAAAACAATAAAAAAATGCAGTATGGCAGAAGCGAAACAAATCTACGAAGAAAAGAATCCAACTCCCTTACCTTCCTTATCATACTCCTCCGTTGCAGCAAACGGTACACAATCGATCGCCTCAAGCCATTCTTCCTCCATAGCCCCCCTTCCAAATACCCCTACGAAATCAAAATCAACAAATTTAACTCAAGAAAAAAGAGATGAAGCATCTCTTTTAAATAAACCAGACAATAAAATAGGAAAACCAAGCGTCACCCCTTCCAAGCCTCTCCCAACTAATTCAAATCAAACCTTAACACCAACATCAAGCTCACCGTCTTTACCTCTCTCTGCTCCCTCAATACCTTCAACATCAAACACATTGGCAAATGATAACTCTCGTTTATCAGCCACACAAAATGCTTACAAAATAACCGACACACTTTTATCAAGCCTAAACTCCCACTCAAAAGTAAATAACGCTACAAACCTTATCTCAAAACATACTTTAGTATCAAACACAAATTCGAATAATTCTCTACTCTCTTCAAACTTGTATTCTCACTCAAACCTATCTTCACAACTCAATCTATCAAACCCAATTACACCTATAAACAACAGTACAAACCAACAATTAATAACAAATAAAATAGCCCAAACAACTGAAACACCTTCACCGATGTCTGTCGACCTCATCAGTCAGCATTACGATAAAATCCCAGAAAATGACAACGACGATGATGACGGAAACATCTAACTATAATATTGGCACCCAAGAAAACGACTCTGTCGTTCGGAGGTTGAAACACTCGGGCACCACCAGGTGTTTGAGTGGTTCAACTTCGGAGCGACAGAGTCCAACAAGTAACCAAAACAATACATACGACAATGGCTTTTCACAGTATAGCTTCCCTTATACTGCACAAAAGTCCTCTGTAACTAAAAATTCAATCCTTAAGATTCTTCAGTGGAATCTTAATGGATATCTTAATAACTATCATGAGCTAGAGCTCTTAATAAAAGAACATAGACCTCATATAATTTCTCTTCAAGAAACCCACGTTCTCGACAGCACAAACATTAAAACCCCAAAACAATACGCAACATACTTTCACAATTTTAGTACAATTACAATAGCAAAACAAGGTGTAGGGCTTATGATCCATAAATCTATTCCTCACAAAATTCAAAAAATAACATCAAATATCTCAACAATAGCAGTCGAAATTGATGTTGAAATAAAATTAACAGTTATATCTCTCTATATACATCCCACACAACCATTTTCATCTTCCAACTTAGAAGATATTTTAAAATCTGTTAAATCTCCCTTATTGGTTACAGGAGATTTCAATGCTTGGAATCCTCTTTGGGGTTCACCTGTGGCAAATACAAGAGGCAAGATTGTTGAAGATTTTTTAACTCATTCAAATTTATCTCTATTAAACGATGGCAGCCCAACACACTTATCCACCCATAGCACGCTTACTCACGTAGATCTCACATTCACATCTCCGCAAATATTACCTAGCATTGCCTGATTTCCTCCACGGAAGCGACCACTTTCCTATAATATCCACTATTAACCTTAAACGTCACAACAGCTACTCTAATCCAACTCCAAAATTTTTAACTGACCGCGCCGATTGGAATCTGTTCCAAACAAAAGCAATAGAATTTCTTGATAATAAACCAACTTCTACAAATATTAATCAAGAAGCAGCAAATATAAGCAAAGGCTTACGTTTTGCAGCTAACTTATCTATCCCACAAACAAAAAGCAAACCAATAAGAGACATAGTGCCTTGGTGGAATTCAGAGATTGCCACCCTTCGTGCAAAGAAGCAGCATCTATGGAAAATTTTCAAAAAGTACCCTAACGACACAAATCTAATCAATTACCGAAAGGCAAATGCGATATTTCGAAGAAAAGTCAAAGTTTCTAAAATCGAGAGCTTCCAAAAGTTCACTTCAAATCTTAATCCCAACACGACGAGTAAAAAAATTTGGGCAGATGTCAAGTGCCTAACAGGAAACTACATACCTCACTTTATAAAAACAATTCATTCTCATTCCGAATCGCTAACAGAGTCTAATCAAATTGCCGAACATTTTGCTAATTGCTGGTCCACATACTGCAATGACTCAAACTTTTCTTCCCAGTTCTGTGAAAAAAAACTTGCAGCCTTAAATCAGACCGTCTCGACTCTTAGTCAATCTCCATCCGCAAAATACTTGGAATTACCATTTAACTTTCTGGAACTAGAAAGCAGTTTAGAATCAGGTAAGGGTAAAACCCCCGGTTTCGACCGTATATCATATCCTATGATCAAAAACGCTCCACTTCAAGTAAAAAAACGAATTTTGCTTTTATTTAACAATATCTTTGATCAAGGGATAATGCCCCAGGCATGGAAAAATGCAATCAATATTCCAATTCCAAAACCAAACAAACAGCCAACGGATTCCAATGGCTACAGGCCAATTTCACTATTATCGTGCACAAGCAAACTTTTAGAAAAAATAGTATCCAAAAGACTGCTTTGGTTTATTGAAAAGCACAATCTTATTAATCTAAACCAGGTTGCCTTCAAACACGGGCGTAGCACTATTGATTCGCTCCTTCACATAGACGAGTTTATATCCTCAGCACTCTCATGTAAAAATCACATCTCAATTGTGTCAATTGACTTTGAGAAAGCGTTCGAACGCATTGGAATCCACGTCGTATTAAATAAACTAATTAAATGGAAGATTGGACCCAAAATGTATAATTTTGTTAAATCGTTTCTTACGAACCGATTTTTTAGATCAAAAGTCAATAATGTTTTCTCTAAATTACATCCTCTAAAAAATGGTATACCTCAAGGATCTCCACTTTCGGTAGTCCTTTTTGTGATCGCATACAATGACATAAGCGAAATAATTTCAAAATACAAAAAAATCGATCATTCATTATATGCAGACGATTTATACTTAATGTCTAGAAGTAACGATATGTCACAAACTGCTAATTTGTTTAAAGAAGTTATTAATTGTATAAATAATTGGTGCACTCAATCAGGGGCAATGTTATCTTTAAATAAAAACAAACACCTGCACATTTGCAGGAAATTAAATTGTTCCAACTTTGACATTACTATTAATAATATACATATACCTACTGTAAACAACTTATATATCTTGGGAATATTATTTGACAATAAATTTAACTTCAAGAATCATTGTATGGAATTGAAGAAGAAATTAGCTCCTAGACTAAATGTAATAAAATATTTATCATCACAGAATAGTTTTGTTCATACTAACACCTTAATTAACATAACGAAATTAATTTTTTGCTCTAAAATCGACCACGGATTAACCATTTACGGAAAATGCGCCAAGTCTAACTTGAAAATCCTAAATCCATTCTACCATGCAGCTATAAGAGCAAGCCTTAAATCCTTTCGAACAACTCCAATCAAGAATATGATGACAGAAGGCGGTTTTTACTCCATCGAAGAGAGAATGGAAATTTTGACATCCCGGCTTTTTCCAAAGATCTACGAATCATACGCCTCTCCAGTTCACAACGACGCAGCAAAAATATTGAGACGTAAGAAGATACCCAAAAAACCCTCAACCCTTTACAAAGCTCTAGCTTTCGGGAAAGATGTTATTGGAATCGACCCTATTGCTAAAAACATATCCTTTGAGAAACACCCTCCTTGGGCTCTTCCTATGGATTCTATCAACACCAGTTTGTCTAAATACCCGAAAGATACCACACCTAAGGAAATATATACCCAATTATTCCTTGAGCTCCTAGAAAGATATCCCACTAACCTTTGGAACATACTATACACCGACGGTTCCAAAAACCGTGAGGGAACCGGATTTGCAATTGTTGACAAACATAGCCAACTTTTCTCTGCCGAGAAGCTCCCATCATACTTTTCCATATTTTCTACAGAAGCCTTAGCTATACTTGAAGCTACAAACCTAGCAATTTCAACGAAGAAGAAAACAGTAATCTTTACTGATAGTCTCTCTACGCTATCCGCACTAAAAAATATTAAGCACCGTACACCATACATCAACAAAATTCGAGATAACATTATATCACAAGGAGAAAAATTACAACTAATCTGGATCCCAGGTCATGCCGGGATTAAAGGTAACGAAGTAGCAGATCGTGAAGCGAAATCCATCTCATTATGCCCCAATACAAATGTAAACCAAAAACGACCTCTTAAAAAAGACCTGGAAAAAATTATAGACTTACATTGGAGACAAAAAAAAAAACAGGATTGGAGCACTTATATCCACCACTATTCCTCAATCAACCCGGAAGGGATGCCAGCTTTTTACCCTTCTAATACAACGGCAAAAATGAATAGGTGCTTCCTACGCTTGAGACTCGGACATACATGGATAACAAACAACTATCTACTGAAGAATGAACCTCCTGCCACTTGCCACCTCTGTCAAACAAACAATACAATTTCAATTAACCACCTAACTACCGAATGTACCAAAATTAGACAAATGTTTGAAAAATTATATAACAGAACATTTACTAACCTACTTTCAATCAATATAAAAAATGTATTCAAAGTATTACAAGATCTCAAACTTGACACATGTATATAACCCAAGATATGATTCAATAACAGGGGAGCGGTAGAGAGTGGCAGGAGCGAGCGCCATATAGCGCTTGCTCCTGCTATTCCCTATCGCTCCCCTCCTTAAGACCTTTTAGCCTGTAACATTAAAAAACATTTATTTTTAAGAAAAATTGTAAGATCCCAGCCATAAGCCATGTAGCTAGCGCTGATAGTTAATAAGATTAATCTGTACATTTATGTTTTGATTAATAAATAATAATAATAATAATAATAAATATTTGTATTTTAAAGTTGTAAGTATACTATTTTAGAATTTTGATATATTTGGTATATATGTATATATGTTTTAAATTATATTTCAATTAATAAATAGGTCTGAAGAAGGGTGTAACCACATCCGAAACGTCACAACATAAAAAACAAAACAAAAATTGACCTAAAGCCCACTTAAGAATAAACATTATTGAATTAAATAAAAGGTCACGAAGAAAGAAAGTAGCTATAGATTTTCTGTTATGAATCATAAAACATTTCCACCTTAAAAGATCTTTTATGATTGGTATTCACAGGTTCGAACTTTTATAAAAGTCTGTTAGGCTAGTCGCGCACTGGCAACTGTGATCGAAATCAAATAGTTTAATCACCAGTTGGAAGAGAACCGCGCTTATGGAAAACAGCTCAACTATTACGAATTAATTTTAGGCAATCGTTTAGTTTGTGTAAAAACACAAACTTTTTAGTTGCTCGAATCGAGTTGTTTTAAGTGCGCGGTGTCTCATATAAGCCCATATGTTTCATTTTAGCAACTAAACAGTTGCGAAACTAAAAATTGAATGTGCGCGCCTGGCTTTATGCTACTTCGAAAACGAGATCTGTTATAAAACTGAACTAAATCTGTTATCATAATCAGCTGTGATTATGTAAAATATTTCATCTGACATAATTTAAATGGATGACGAACAAAAAAGTAAACTCTTAGGCTAGGCGCGCACATTCAATTTTTAGTTTCGAAACTGCTTGGTTCGAGCAACTAAAAAGTTTGTGTTTTGACACAAACTAAATGATTGCGCGCACATTCAATTTTTAGTTGCACAACTATTTGGTTGCTTATAGAAAACAGATGAACTATTTAGTTGAATGTCCGCGCTCCATCTAGTGGTTTCTCAAAGAAAAAAAAGTTTTGACTTTTTCGCTGCATGACAATTATATTTGTTGGCGGCGTTATATCTGACATTGTTCAAATGCATGAAAAGCACGTACAAGTCTATTATTTCAGTGGCGAGAGAACGTTGCCCTTTGTGGTTTTTTTTCAGCAAAATTGTGTTTTTACGAATTTCTTTGAGATTTTTGTAATTTTATCCGAATAAATTGTTTTATTTTGTCTGTCCATTTTATCATACAATTTTCGTTTGCTGTTTTAATATTTTAATCAGTGCTTATGCTGTGCTGCGTTCTCATCTCTTCAACGTAATATACGCAAATGAACCAATAAATACATGATCAATCATCAACCTTGCATATACAATATTTCTATACAGTACGATAGATTGAAAAGATTTTGATTTTTCTTCAAGCCTACATCCAAAATCCAATCTATACGTGTGACTTTTTCACTAATACACTTACAATTGCTGAGAAAAATGCGGAGTTATCGTTCATTCTTCTTTGTGGTTTTCTTTTTTATATTTGGCGTTCGCTCAGTGCAATTTGCTTAACTGAGTAGAGTAAGGAGTACGAAGAGATGACTTCTTTTCGCATGAACAAAGTAAACTTATATTAAAAATCGCTGTGTTTAAAAGCACAGATGCACTCGAAAGGAAACCAAAAGAGAAACAGATATTAAAATCAGATTCGTGTAAAAACAGTCTATTTTCTATCAGATAACATCTCTGTTTGAATATAAGTGTAAAAATAAAATGCTGTCACAAGCAACATCCCTGGTTAAACATAAGTCAAACAAACTTTACGTTACGTAGCGGAGTCCACTTACTCCTAACACATGCCACGAACTACTTCATCGAAGCATATTGTCGATAAGGTTTTTGGGTCGTGTGAAATGAATAAGTGTCGACACGGCAGTGCGAACTTTGGGAATCGATGTAGTATGCCGACATCGCGTGTAAAGGTGTGTCCAGACCAAAGAAACATTTTTGAAACATTTCAGAAACATTTAAGAAACATTTCAGAAACATTTAAAAAACATTTCAGAAACAGAGAAACATTTCTGAAATGTTTGTGAAATGTTTCTTAAATGTTTCTGAAATGTTTTCTTTGGTCTGGACGCTCGCGAAACATTTCTGAAATGTTTATGAAATGTTTCTCTGTTTCCCATTCCGAATGGGAAACTTAATTTGTTTCCCAAGCATTTACATAGGTAGAAAGTGTGTGAGTGGTTATTAATATAAGTATAAAATGTCGCGAAAAGTGTGGAGCAACGAGAATGTTATCCAATTGATAAAAAAATTATGAAATAAAAAAAGTCTTATGGGATCCACTCTTGACGAAAATTTTAAAAATAAAATCAAAAAAGCCAATGATATACATATCTGAAATTTGGGAAAATATAAATTGTGATAAAGATGAAGTAGAAAAAAATGCATGCGCTTAAAGTGCAACACAGGCGAGAAAAAAAAATACAGACAACTCAATCCTGAAACAATGGGAAACAAAGAAACATTTCAGAAATGTTTCTCAAAACGTCCGCACCAAAAAAACAAATCAGAAACATTTTTGAAATGTTTCTGCAATGTTTCTGAAATGTTTCTTAAGCAAATGGGAAACATTTCAGAAACGTTTTTTAAACAATGTTTCCTGAAATGTTTCTTTGGTGTGGACACACCTTAAGGCTAGCCGCGCACTAGCAACTGTGATCGAAATCAAATAGTTTAATCGCCAGTTGATAGAGTACCGCGCACTGGCAACTCTTTATTCATGCTCACACTCTTTTCTCTCTTGCGCTTATAGAAAACAGCTCAACTGTAGCGAATTAATTTTAAACAATCGTTTAGAAAATGAACAAGAAAAATGTGTTTGGACTCGTTCCGAAATAATTATTTTACTAGAAATAAGTAAAGACAACAAAATAGTTGATTATTTCAAATCACTTTTACAGGACATGGTGCAAAAATACATGTGTTTAGGTTGAAAGCGTTATGTTCAGCTATGTAGACATATATTTGGATCTAAGAATAAGTGAAAGGGATAAATTGTGGGAAAAATAGTGGCTTTCATTTGAATATATCTAAAGTCACAATGTAGTACGATTGTATTGTATGTTTATTGGGTACGTTCGATAACAAAAATTCGGTACTCGGACGAACGTTGATGTTTACACATCTTAACCGTGAGTCCTGGCACTCACACTTTTTTTTTTTTTTGATTTTTTTTAAATTTTGTATATAAAAGCTTATTTTTTTTATTAACCCACTACAACGACAATCATCTAGTAAATTTGTCCATGAAAGCATTGATATCCACTGGAATATTCCTAGTAATTTTGGTCGTACCATACTCTAAAAAGTAAGTTCGTAATATAGGGTTTCGTAGTATTCCCCGGAAAGGTCTCTATAAAGCTTCCCAAGAGCCAAATCTTGTCATAGTGTCATGTCTGTTTATTCTTCAAGTGTCATTTTTACAATATCCGTAATTGTATGCACTTGGAAAATATTAAGCGAATCTTTTTTGAATTCACGGCTTCTTTTTTAGTTCATTGTTAATATGGTTTCGTCTAGAAATCTCGTAGTTTGCTATTTTTTGAGTTCTTCTTTTTTCCAATCACTGCGCCTAAATTTCAATAAGATATTTTATTTAAGGACGAAAATAAAGGATAGAAAATTGAATTGAATAAGAATTCAGTTGAGGTCACTTGACTTTTAATTTTTAATTAATTTACTTTAATTTCTCTGCTATTGCAAATAAGTTTGTTTAATTATTTCCATTATAATCTGAAACTCATAAAACATATCATTTCGTTTTATACCTTAAGCTGCGAAAGAGTCAATAAGTTCTGGTATTTTTTTTAAGATCAAGAATGTTACCGAACCAGATTAATAGAATTCACAGTTGTATTCGCGCCGTGCTGAGTACAATTGTTGCTCTTTCGTAGTTATGAGCCTAAATCCAGAGTGGATATTTCTAGTATTGAAGTTAACACCAATAAGAAAGTAACGTCCTAGCAGGAGTTATGCATAGTTGTCTTCAGTTACAGAGCACCTTGGTGGGCAGTATATAGCTGATATATTAGACTTTTCTTTACTATAGATACCAATATTTATTGTTAAAAAAAAATAAAAAAAAAAACGCGCGGAAACCTTAAACCTCAAGCGTCTTTTCTTTAATATTTATAATTAAGAAAAATAATTATCAAAGATAATATTGTAAAGTTAAAAATAAATAAATAAATAAAATACAAAATTAAAAAAAAAAAAGAAAAGAAACGATAAAGATTTTTTTTTATATTAAACCGCGGTATGACACCGTAATTACAGAAAACAAAAAAGAGCTTTAAAATCGATGGGTGATAGAAGTATAGCAGAAACAATTGACTCTCCCCATTACCGTCGCAATGTTTCTTGTCTCTCATCATTTTACCGTTAAATTTATAAACAGTGTTCTAGTGAAATAGCCAGTTGCATTTTTTCCCTTAAACAATTTAACCATAATACTCGCGCTTCAGGGAATTCCCATCTGTTTATCCTTGAGTCCAACTTTGAACGTACGGTTAAATTCAGATATTTCTTCTTTAGCCGCACTACACGATTGTGGAATGCTTAACCCGACTCAATATTTCTCTCCCATTATGATATTCAGACATTCAAATCCAAAATGTCTGTCCCATTATGATATTCAGACATTCAAAACCAATGAGCATCGGTATCTCTTTTTAAATCTTCTCCAACTTTTCTAAAACGCTCGCACTTTGCTCCACATCAAGTATTTCTTTTTACGAAAAAGAAAGTCAATTCTCCAAATTTTGTTTATTTTTTAATACGATATTAATTCCGCAATAATATTCATATGCTTAGTTTTTTATTCATTCGATATTGAAACGAAAAACGTTCGTTTATTCATCCAAATTCTAACTATGTATATTAGGGTGTCCCAAAAAAATAAAAGTTATTTTTTTTTTAACACATACCTTCTTTATTTGTTTGAATGATGTTGAAGCAACTGTAAACCAAATTTGGTGTAGGTAGGATCACGATAGCCCGTGCCGACTTGCATCGGAACTTGTGACTACTTGCTAATACGGCCGACGAGCTCAAACGATCGATGTGCTTGTTAAATTTGTCTTTGCCTTTCAGTAAACACATAAAATCTGTTTCTTTACTTCCCAAATCTACCACTTTCTACCCATTTCAGCCCAAAGTTCCGTCAAAGTCCATATAAGAAAAATAATACTGGACTAGAATTGGTCAAAAATGGCAGTTTTGGGAAGTAAAGAAACAGACCTATTGTTTTTGTTCGGTCAACATGTCAGTGAAATAACGAAGTTCTAAGAATGTTATATTTTTAATGGGTGACGCAAAACATCAAATAATGGGATCAAAACTTCGTTCTAATAGACAGACAAGTTTTAGAAGTGATATTTTACAACATTCGTCAAGTGAATTTAACTGTAAATGAAAGTGCAAATCTCAGTCTTCGCGAGTGTGTTGTATATTGGGAAAAGGCACGTATACCTTCAAAATCTTTTCCTAATTGTGTAAAGAAACTTGTGAATTTATATCAAGTTTGGAGGGACTTGCAAAAAAATGCACAAAAAACCCAAGACGTGTTTAAACAGCGTCAACAAGAGCTTGTCAGGAACTTGGATGTTTGATATTGCCCACGCCGCCGATGCGCTTCATTTAATGAAAACAAATGAAGGTATGTCTTTTTTACAACGACAACGGGAGCCAGGTCGACCAGGCCATTTAGGTGGAGTAGACAAAAAAATGACCGATAAAGAGGAAAGGACGCGGCTGAGAATTATTGAGGAAGAGAAACGGCGATCTAAATATTTCGCAGAGTCAACTCCATCGAAATCATCATGTGATCCTATACAAAATAACGCACCTGATTCGGACCAAGAAGTAATATCTTTGCAAGAAGATTTGCCAAATCAGATCGAAAGCGCGCAACCCGAAGCGCTAGACAGTTGTCAGCTAAGTATGAGAGATTCCGTGTTTATTCTTTAAGCTACTATTGAAGCACTTGGATACAATACTGATGAATTTCCGATAAGTAAGTCCTCAATTCAAAGAATTCGCACCTAAAAACGCAAAGAGCGCACGGAATCCATAAAAATCGATTTTCAAAACGAGATGCCAGAGGTTGTGACCGTTCACTTTGATAGAAAATTATTGCCTGCTTTAGATGCTCGGAAATCAAAAGAAGAACGTGTTCCGATTGTTATTTGATATGGAAATAAACAACAATTGATTGCTGTGCCAAAATTAGAAAACTCATCAGGAAGAGAACATGCAGAAGTGGTTTGGAAAGGGCTTGCAGACTGGAATCTAGAAGATAAAGTACAAATTCTTTGTTGTGATACTACAGCGTCTAACACAGGTCGCATTAGTGGCGCTTGTATATTCCTTGAACAGAAACTTGATAGAGAATTGCTAATTTTTGCCTGCCGCCATCACATATATATGAGTTAATATTAAAAAGCGTATTCGAAGCAAAAATCTATCAAGTGACAACAAGCCCGGATATTGCGCTTTTCAAAAAGTTCCGAGATAACTGGAAGATTGTCGACCTAAATAAAATACAGTGCTATAAAGATAAACTAGATTTGCATCCGACTGTTTTCGAAATAGAAAACATGATCAAATTTTACCAATCTGAATTGACCAAAGATATAGCTCGAGATGACTATCGAAAACTAATTGAGCTTTCAGTGATATTTTTAGAAGGTGATAAAGATAAAGAAAATTTAAAATTCGACCTCCAGGTGCCATGCACCAAGCCAGGTGGATGGCCAGGGCGATTTATGCACTGAAAATAACACTTCTTAACGCTCAACTGAAAATGACGAACAAGGATAAGGCGGCACTGTTTGATGTTTGCTTGTTCATCGTGACATCCTACGTTAAGCCGTGGCTCCAATGTATTCTGGCTGTAAAAGCACCTTATCATTCATTAATTTTTTTATTTTAGACAAAACCATCTACGACTTCATATCAGTCAAAAGTAAAGCCTTGTTCACCCGGCTTCAAATTGATGACAGTTATATGAAAGAAGAACCGTCTTTATGGCCAAATAACGCTTCGTTTAAAGATGCCAAGAAGAAGGTTTCTCTACTGAGGGCAGTAAACGATACAGCTGAAAGAGCGGTCAAGATGATGCAAGAATTTCATGGTTTAATTACAGTTGAAGAGGAACAAAAGCAATTTTTATTACGCTGCGAACAAGAACACCGGAAGATTTATCCAGACTGTAAAAAACAAACCTTAAAAAGAAAATTTTTGTAGAATAATGTTTTTTATGTAAAACATTAAATAGTAATTTGTTTTGGGTATATTAGTGTTTTATTTACTAAACAAACTCTAATTTCTAGAAATTTTCTATACTAACCCGGAACATAAATGTATATTCTATGTTTGGTATCAAGTCGGCACGGGTTATCATGATCCAATCGCAATAATTTTTATTATTTAAGCTAATAAGGCCATTTAGAAATAAAGTAGAGGGTATGCGATTTTATTTTCGAGAAAAAAAAATCCTACCTTATTTCTTGGGACACCCTAATGTATATAGTGGGCTATATAGTGGTTTCTTTTTAGATCATAGGTTATTCTGACACTGAAAGCTGTTTCCCGCTCGAAATCTTTTCTGTACCAAAGTAAAAGAAAATCGGTGCACACTTTAAGGCTCTAGCTTGATGGATACCCAGGCAAACAGATGCATACTAATTTAAAATTGAAAAATCCAAAAATGCTATAAGGCTAAAAATGGGAATATTTGTCCCCACTTACTAAGCGGATAAAGGTTATAATATTATTTTATTTATGCAAATTATATTTTAAGTTCATAATATTTTATTATGCACGCGTGCAAGCAAACACACCTAATGATATACTACATATACATACTTAACTCATCCATTTTAAATAACTATAAATTAAATATTTGTTTTTTTTTTATATATTTTTTTAGGTTTCCTTGGGCAAGGTTTAGGTTTTACGGAGCGCGAATATCTGGTCTGGTACGTCTTATTTGTGATATTTGTTCCGTATGCAATGCTACCATTGCCGCTTAAGTGGTGTGTTGTTGGTGGAACTATATCGGCTAGCTGCCATTTAGCTGTAATAACTATTATCAAATTTCAAAAGAACACTGTAAGTATAAACAATATACATTGGTCCATTTTAACTACGGTGACCATATTTTTCCGGTGGGAAGTTACAGAACTTCAAACAGGTACACATTTATTTTTTTAACAATAATATTTCAAAAAACAAAATATGTAAGGAGATGAACTTATCACTTAAAATAATTGATAAATTTAAAAAAATTACAAAGTTTTTAAAATTATTGGTCAACTATTTGACTCGCAAGACCCCAAAAGGTCAGAGTTTCAAGTATCGGCTACTATTGGCTATCAGAACCGAAATAACACTATTATCACAGACAGTCAGGCTGCTGTTAGAGCCATTAATTCTAGTACATCATACTTAAAATTGGTGCAGCGGGAATGAACTTGGTTGCCTCAATATTAACCACAATATAACTCTTATCTGACACATTGTGGCATTGATGGAAATGAACGGGTAGACGTGCTGGCTAGGCAAAGATCAGTCTTTCATAACTCACTTGCGGAAAGAGTCAACATTCCACTCGGAGTTATGAATAAAGGGCAAAATTCTTCCAATTTGTCTTAGAGAATCAAATGATGGATGGAGCAGTTTATCTTACTGAATTATATCTAGAAAGATTTGACCCACTTATAATAAATCCCGAACACCTGATCTGATATGCAGGCAAGACCCAGGCAAGACACTGGCCAATAGGAGAGCATGCAGCGAAGCTGTACAGTCATAGCTGTGGGAACCAGCAGAAAAAGGAAACAGTCCTCCACTTCCTCTGCAAATGCTCTGCTCTGGCCAAATTTAGAGCACAATTATTAGGAAGGGCATTTTTTCACGACATTGATGAACTTTCGGATATGAAGATCAAAGACTTGATCTCTTTCCTCAACGCGATGAAATGGCTCTAGGACGAACTTCTGTTACTTCTGTACCGTGCCCACCGTTTGACCTGCATGAATGTGGTGGTCCGGTCGAATGCGGGATCCAATTTCCGGATGATCCTTTCTTATTTTTGAACTCAATTCAAACTGGAAAACTCTGTGAGAATGTCCACAATTTCCCATATCAATTCCATCCGCAGGTTCATACGATTTAAGTTATCAAAATGGCGCACTTCAGCGCTAATTGAGCCATAGCTAGACTGCCGGTGATCGTCATTTCTAACTACCTACCTACCCTCAAATATTTGGTTAATCTATTTACGGCAATCTTTTTCGGTTTCAGTATTGCAGTTACCAGAAGTTTTTAACTAAGTCGGTTTCATTTAAAGAAGTATCATAAAAGATAATTTATGTTTATTTATATTACTCCGTCTTTACTAATTTTCTTCAAAAAGAATATAATTCAAATAAGGCTACCTCAGAACTACTTATAAGTCCTTATAAAATTCCTAGTTACTAATGAACAAATCACTAATTTTTAAACTATCCTGGTCTCTCACTGACTATAGAACAAACACAGCCCTGTTCTGAATCATACATGATGTATATGGTCACCGTATTTAGAGCTAAAGCCTCCACATCCACATCCGAACACACCTCAACTAGTCCATTATCCTTTCCTGGGTCTCCTTCCTGTCAGCTCTTAACAACTTAACTACATCAAGATGGTGTTAACATTCTGACATCCGCATATGCACTTAATTTTATTGCTTGTGAACATCTATTAATTTTTTTTTGTATTGTTCTTCTTTTCTTGATGGTGTGTATCTAAAAAGTTTACAACGTGTGTTCTATATCAAATAATCGCCAACTTTATCCTTTATACGGCCATCAATGTTGCCGGCATGTACACCAAGTACTTGACAGATCGAGGACAGCGACTGGCCTTCATTGAAACACACAAGGCAATGGAGCATAAAAAGGAATCAGAGCGGGAACTGCAAAGGACACAAAAACTATTGGACTCAAGTGAGTATGAAGGGTCAAGTGGAAATTTGATTCCAAACACTTCAAACTGTCGGTCGGCTTATGGAGGTTGAGAGTTGAGAGCGTCATAAGTACCTACATACGAGTATGAATGTTACAGACTCTATAAAGCACATGAAAAAGAATAAGGACTCTTAATAACTTGTAGACGCACGACTAAGCTTAGAACTTATTTTCGCATATTAAAACTAAGTGCGGAACAAACTATACTATAGGGACATTTAAGTGAGTATCATTTTGTCATACGATCTAAAAAGTATAGATATTATCCTTATCATCATCGGAAAAGTTGTTAAAGTATTTTAAGACATTACAAATTTTTTATAGCTTCATTCGTCTGAATCACTTCTATATAGGGGAGGTGAAGTTGAAACGTCTGATGTCTAATGCTCCATTGAATAATAAGCTTTATACTCGTATGTTTACTTTAAATGTCATGCTCTAAATGGTTTATCCTATGAGCCAATTTCTTAACACGTTTCTGGGCAATAAAACGCGTTGTAGATGAATAAAATCAAATTGTCACACTTGTATGTACATACGTTCTTAAGATGGCAGTTATTTATAAAAGGCAGGCATTTATGCTAAATCTAATGGATAAGAATTAGGATTTCAAAAGGCACAGAGAGTATTAAGTGCATATTGGAAGTATTCGGGGCCTTAAGATTTGACTTCAAATTATAATTGATTACTTTGATAGATAGATAGATAGATAAAGGAGAAGATTTTTTTCGGATTGAATTTTAAGTGATATTTATTTTGAACTTGTATTTGCATTGATTTTGTTATAAGGAAAACTGCCAAGAAAAATTATATAAGTATGTTATTAACAAAGTATCTCTTGGTCAAACAATTTAGTGATATAAAGGAGTGGCGATATGGTATGCAAGGAGTTTAAGTGGAGAGCTTATGTAAGAATAGAGCCGAATGTGAGTACTTTTTAAAACTTTCAATAGCTCCTTTTCTTGTTTGTCGCTGTTTGTTTGTCAGTCTATTTGTAAGAAATTCGATTTTAAACCAACTTCTTGATAACTCAGAGACTTAAAACTTTAACTTCAAACATTCCTCTTTTACTTCTTTTACTGGGCACTACGTTTCTTCGATCGAATCGTTGATGCCAGTGTCGAAGTGATCATCGAATTTTTCTTGAGATCTTGGGATGTTTATTCTTAACAGAATTAAGAGTATAAAACCTAAGTTTTATACAAGCTGTAAAGAAGCTATCAGGTTGAAAGAAGTAAGTTTCCACTCTTACAAAGCCAACCCAGCTGAGGAAAATCAGAAAAAGCATACAAATGTCAGAAACCATTGCAACCCTTTTATGAAAAGAACCAAATTCTAACCAGACCAGAAATTTAGAAAAAAACAGCAATGTCCGAAAAGCAGAAGACATTTCTTATAATTTGTCAATAACGTAAAAAATTCATCATCAACGCTCCTTTTCAACGAAAACCCGGTAACTATCTCTTCTGATAAGGCAAATATACTTGGAGTTCATTTTCCTATTAGCTCAAAGTTGCCTGACGACAACATTGTCCCGCCTGTACTTGAGAACATAAGTCATTCAATAGGACATGTATATTTCCGCACTTGTAGAGTTGCAAGATCTCTTCGAGATCAAATCCACTGATCCTGAAGGTATAACCCGCATTCTTCTGAAGAGGCATTCTTCTTCGCCAGCAAAAGCATTCCCTAAGCTCCTACTGTTCCTAAAAGATGCAAACCATCATTTGCCCAGACTTTTCTTAAAAAAAATGCGAATTCTAATGTTCATGTTATTGCCCGATTTCACTTAAGACCCTTCTTTTAAAGGTCAGTAATAGCGGCTCTTTTGCAGCAATCGATGCCCTATCTGAAAGTGTGAAACAGATCTCTACATTGTTTTTAAGAAAGTAAAACTATTGCACTGGATATTTCTAAGGCATTTAATGAAGTTATAGCATCAAGTTCTTTTATCGAAAATGCGTGTGTTCGTAATCAACGAAACCCTTACTCTTTGGAATAGAAATTGCCTTCTGGATTTTTCAACACATGTTTTTTTGGACGGTTTCAAGTCTGATCTTCACACAATAAATGCTGGTGTTTCCCAGAGCTTCATTTTCTCTGCTACTCTCTTCCTCATTTTTATAGTTCATCTCTTGTCTAAAACATCTAATCCACTTCGTTCTCAAATTCACGTCCATTCCCTTGCAAGATTATCATATGATGAGCTCATTAAGCTCCGATCTTTACAGCATTGCTAAATGAGGCTTAAAAAAGCGCGTGGCCTTAATGCTTCGAAAATTTATATCTGTCTATTATCGTTGAAGCAGATACCAT
This sequence comes from Chrysotoxum bicinctum, assembly GCA_911387755.1. Taxonomy (NCBI): domain Eukaryota; kingdom Metazoa; phylum Arthropoda; class Insecta; order Diptera; family Syrphidae; genus Chrysotoxum; species Chrysotoxum bicinctum. The sequence goes on along the minus strand of OU426989.1, from coordinate 221,947,478 downwards.
TGTCCTGGAATGGCACTTGCATCGAATAAGCCGAAAAGCTCTGAGTACCGCCAAAAATGCTGAATGCTTAGAATTTCCCTATAAGTGCAAGAAATGTTTCTCAACCTATGTATGATCAACAGAATGAGACAGATCTACAACTGACATACGAGTATTTGGGAAGGCGCAGCCCAAACTTCTTTTCATTTATTGGATAGAATCCAAAACTGGGCATTTGAACTGATAGGAAACAGAACTATCACGAAATCATTCCCATATCTTGGATACCGTTTCATGTTATTCCTTGTTTTATCGCTTCTTTTACAAGCAATACTCACTCGAAGTAGCCAATTGCATTCCTCCCCTCAATGTTCATCCGTGACATTCCACCTGTCAGTGAGTTTGGGTGTATAGCCTAATTGGCTTGGTAAATTTTCTCTGTGTTTCGTCCAAACCATGCATTTTTGGTTTATTCCACCTAATTTTTTCACTATCACGAACTATTTAAAATATTTAGAAAAAAATATTGTCCCACACAAATTAAAGAAAAAAAATTATTAAGGAAAATCTTATTTTTCTCAAAAACTATTTAATAAGATGCAATTTAAAATAAGGACCGTTTTCAAAGATCGTGGAAACACAAAATAAAAGCAGAGTGATGCAACTGGAACTGCAGTTGCAAAAAGTGACGTACATGCGTTTTTGTCATGAATCTGTGATACAGCGTGTTTTTTTTAGTTTTTCGAGGAGTATTTCGAATGTACAGACGATGTACAGCCCCATAGATTCATACTACGAGCAGTGGCGGCTGTACCTTAAGTGCGCTCGTGCGCTGAACCACCAATTCAAAAGATTTAAAAATTACAAAATATTACTGCATCTTTATTTTTAGATTCCCATATTAATATTTATTTTTTAAACATACCTACAAGAACACAAACAAGTAAAATTTCCAATTATGACGAAACAATGTAAGCGCTTTGCTTTACTATTAAGACTTACTTTCCCTGCAAATAAAAATTCTCGTGCGCTTCAACGAGCGCACGAGGACTGCTAATATAACTTGTATGAGTTACAAGCAAGTATCCCTGACACGTGAGACAAAAGATATTTCATTGAAGTGTATCGAGAAATTAGCCTGCTCTCGTGCAGCGCACGAGAACCGAAGAAGATTAACTACAGCAACCGATGTTTGACTAGAATGCGCTGCGCCTGCGAATATGTAATATTGTTTCGCTCTATCCGTGACTGGTTAAATAGTGTAGGTTTGTAGGGGTTAGGTTAGTAATTGTTTTTTATTAACTTCCCATAGGGAGTTATTGTAATCGGTCCGATTTGTCAAATTGGAATTTTTGACATTTCTCGACGTTTCAAGGTCCCTAGAGGCTATATCAATCATTTTTAGAGAGATGTCTGTGTGTGTGTGTGTACGTACGTTCGTACGTTCGTATACGTCCGTACGTTCTGGTACCATTTTTCGTCGTCGATATCTCAAGAACGAGTAAAGATATCGACTTCAAATAAATTTTGTTTAATAGATAATAACTTCGAAAGAGGCTGAAAGGGCGTTTATTAAAATTCAGTGAGTAGTTTTTTAACTATAACGGTTTAAAAAAAAAGTAAAAATTTTGGTTAGTTTCAAATATCTCACGAAAAAATAATGCTATTGATTTCAAATAAGATTTAATGTACTCATTATAAGGTCGTACAGATTTGGTATGAATTTGGAAAAAAATTAACATACCGTTATTTTTTTAAATAAAAAAAACTGAAAAAAAAAATTTCATAACCTAGATATTCTAAGAACGGAAAACAATTTGAAACTCAAAATAATTTTATTTTACGAAAAATAATGTGTTTGACAACTGGTGAAAATTTCAAAAAAAATCAGTTTACAGTTTTTTTACAAAAAATAAAAAACTATATAAAATTCTATTGAAAATTGGTTTGTTTTTCGACTCAAATTTCTCGAGAACTAGTAGTGATATTGACTTCTAATTTGGTTTATTTTATACATAGTATAATTTTGTACAATTGGTAAAATGTTGACAAATATTGAATTAATAGTTTTTTTTTAAACAAATGGGAAGTTATCAGTGTGGGTCGCACCCAGCCTCTTTTTTTGGTTTTGGTTCGATTCTCTATTGTGTACAGTGTGTGGTGTGGGATAAAATTAGCAGTGATTAGGTATATTTAAGACAGTAATAAATCTTTTTAAGATAAAGTTACCTGAATTCACGATTTGACGCATTTAAGTGAAAATATAAAAAACATTATTCCTTGCTAAATGTAATAAGTGTGTCAGTTTTATACATGGTCGAAATTCTTCGAGCAATTATACAAAATAATAAAAAATCGACATATACATGTAAATTGTTGTTTTTTTGCGATTTTTAATCTTAATACCTACTTAGTGAGCAAGTAAAGTGCACCACCTGTTCAACAACACACCAGCCGCCACTGACTACGAGTATATGCCTAAAAAGTTTTCAGTACTTACTTGTATAATATTATTTTGTTCTAGCCAGAGTTCTTTAGTTACCAGTACATTTTTCAGTAGGTACTTAAAGTTTAGTTCTTCTTTTTTAATTTCTTTTAATTTTGATGTGCTCTTTCTATTTCAGATTTACATCCAAAGTATTTAAAGGTATTTTACAGTAAAGTACAACCTGACTGCCGATAAAAATTGGAACATTATTTATATGTTTTCTATGTTTTAGTAAAAAAGTCAGTTGCAGTACTATCCTCTTACAATTCAAGCGTAAAACTTGTACTCCTAGAAATATATATCAGTCTTCCTTTGAGCACGAATTCGGACTTTCTGTTAAATACAGAGATTCTTTATCAAACTACACAACACGAATGTGGAGTGTTTTACTCGGCTCAACTTTTCGCTTCCACTGCGAAATTCCGACATTCAAAACTGATATGCATTAGTATCTCTTGCATAATATTTAAAATACAAGTATAATATCCTTAAAACTGCTCAAAAAAATCTACTATCGTTTTTACTTGATAGGAAGACTCTACACTTCCGAAATTTCTATTTATTGAGTGGTCTTAAACTTAAATTACAAATACTTTATATTTATTTATTATATTTACTATTTATATTTATTATTATTTTATTCTTCAGTTACTCTGATATTCAAAATGGAATTTAAATCGCAATTTCTAACGTTTGATCGCCTGAAAAGTTTAACATTCAATACTTAAAAACTAGTCATTCCAAATAGAAGTTAGGCAATCTGAGTAAAAAAAAAGATAACCCAGTTTTATATTTTCACTACTAAGTACTAAGCTTATAATTGAGGAGCTAAAGGTGACATTTCCAATATCATTTATCAATTATCAATAGATTCCTCAAGTATGAATTTTAACGATTGCCAGGTAAACTCAAGACTCTGCTTAAAGTAGCAAGCTTCAATCAAAATTCAATCTGAAAAGGAAAAAGGGGGAAGACATACCTGAATAGCTGTTTCTCAATTTCTAAAAGAGAATTGTTAAAGTGTAAATATCATGTTATGTTCCTAAGCTCCTCAGTAGTGAGCAACACTTTTTATCTCAGAGAAAAGTTCCAAGGCATACTGGAATATCCCTTTCTTCTCCATAACAATCATAAGGTAACTTCTTTCAATTTTCAAATCAAAACAAACAAATATCTACATATAAGGACTAGAAAAAAAAAAGAATTAGAAACAACAAAAACATAAATAAATGTGCCTTTTCCTTTTCAAATAAGATTCCAAATCTTAAGTCAGAAGAAATTATCTCCTTTAATATTGTAATCAAATATTTATCAACAGATTCCACAAAAGACCTCCCCGTCTCTCTAGAGATTAAAATAATGATAATGACAATAAATTTGATTCACAAACCACGAGAGTATCCTTTGGGTATGACAACTTAATCTATTCTATTTGACATTTTAATTTATTGGATCACATAAATAAATCTTTTGGCGACCGAAGTTATTTAAAGTTTTCTTATTAATTTCAAAATCCATGTTGAATATTGTTTTGGGAAGTTAAAATTGTTATTTTACTCTTGTTCAACTTTTTAATTCTTGGGATGTTGAATGAAGATAAGAATAATCTACACAAAAATTGGTCGAGAAATTTACAACTTCCATATTTCAGGTCTTCTGGTTCGAAACAAAATTAATTGGTTGACAAATTTCAATTTTTTTTCTGAGCCACTTAAGACTAGAGGTTAAAATTATTAAATATTAAAAAAAAACAAAGTCACTTTCAAGAAATTTGCAAAGTGCAAAGCAGTTAATTTTGGTGGATCAACAACCCCACTTTTTTTGGGTAAATACAAGCTAATTCTTAATCTACATAATTTAAATATATCTTAAAACTAAGAAACTAGGATTAGGTGAATTAAGAACAAGGAGTTATAGTCAGGGTGAACTGAGGTTAAAGCCGAAACAGTGAATGTTATAATTTATCCTCCGAAGCATGCGACTAATAGGTTCGTTGGCGCCATAAGATGAACGGTATGTAGTCAGATAGATACGAGTAGAAAATGAAATTGTAGAGAGTTGTGCAGTTGAGTGTCCCGTCGTTGTATGAAGAAAAAAAATGTCTCCGATTTATTTGTTTACCTTATTTTAAGATCTTTAAGCCGCGGTAGAGCTTCAAAAGTCATGTCAAAAAAAAAAAGTAAGTACATATTCAAAATCTAGTCATTAACCCTAGAAAGGTAATCATATTTTTTAGTACGTTAAAGGTAATCATTCGTCGAATCGACGAAGTAAAATTTAAATGCAATTTTTTCGAAAAGTTATTAACAAATTCTTGTAGATGTTAATAATTTATTTTTATCAAACCTTTCTTTTAATAAAAACACACTTTTCATTTTATTTTTTTAGATTTGTGACTTTTTATTCTCCTTAAAGATCTATGAAGAATCTATGAGAAATTTTAAAAAGAAAAAATGATGTTTGTCTAATCGACGAAGATTACCTTTCTAGGGTTAATACGCACTTGATACTCCTTTCGATAAAAAATTCGAGAAATTTTGTTTCTTCATACAACGACGGAACACGCTATTGTTCAAGAAAGTAGTCGATGAATGAAGAAAATGTCGCTTATTGTTCTTCCTTCCTCCAGCGTATTCAGGTAAATTAATAGAAGTCGGACTCCTTACGGAGATAGAATCAAAGGTTTATTCCAAGACAGACCACGAAGGGCAAACACTTGACTGACGTATTCAAGAAGACGGCGAACAAAGGTCAGGTATAGGGATCGGGTCAAGTGGGGGTCAGAGAATTCTTTGGACCTTCGTTTCACATAGCCTAGTGCTGAGATTGCTTTAAGAATAATAATGAATAGTTTAAGAATAGTGAGAAAGTTGAGCTCGAGGTAGTTTGAGGTAGAGACGGGGAGGAGATTGGATGCGTTTTCGTGAAAAAGTGATTGAAAAGCATTTGCAATATTTAGCTCTAAGCTCTAAGATCTAGTTGAAGAAGACTAGAATCATATGTCGAAGAAATAGTTTTGAAACTTGGTATCGTTAGCGTAGAGTGAAATATGGGAATTATTTGATGACCATTTCAATATCGTTAATAGCAAGAATAAAAAAGAGAGGTTCTCAGTGGGTGCCTTGTGGGACCCCGGAGGTAGGTAAGAAATCATCAGGCGATTTTATCAGGTAAAAAGAAATCGATCTTAAGAAGATAGGTTCAAGTCCAAGGGCGGACAGTTTGAGTAGAATAAGCTTATGTGAAATGTTGTCTTACTGAAACCGGTTAAAATAACGTCGACTTCCTTTCCGTTCTCTGAAGTTGAGAAGCCAAATGATACTTGTCTTGCACCTACCTTTGTCTAGAGCAAATGAGATATTTATAACGAAATCCAAAAACTTTCATAAAAATACTTTCAAAGATTTTGGAAATATTTGAAAGTTTAGCAATTGGACGATAGTTTGTTAGTGAACCCTTTTTATTATATTGGGGTTATATAAGAGGTTATCTCCTTGAGATAGGGATGAACTGAAAATTTTTGAAAGAAGAAAAAACAGTTTGGGACGGTGTTGATAAATGGATCAATGTAGTACTCCCTGACATATTGGTTAGTACGTTGAACTGTCATGCAGAAGGTTTGGGGTTCGATTCTGGGCCGATGCAAAAACATAGGAATGGTTGAGAGTTGTAAGACACTAGGTCCGGGTTCTCTTCGAGTTGTTGCACAACCAAATTTAATTAAATTTACAATGGATCAATGGCATTTGTACGAAATAGGCCGAGGGAGAGATTTGGTAAATAATTGAAATAATTATAGTCATCAGTAAAGGAGTTGTCGCTAAAAGATTTTTTAATAAGAGGAGCAAAAAAAATTGGCGATTGCTTGTAGTTTGTTTGATGTTTCGTTATTAGATTTTTGTTTAAAATTGGCAAACTGGAAGAACGATCTAGGGTATTCAATAAAATTGCTTTGGGTCTGAATTAAATACTATTGATAGAGGGAGTTGTCAAGTTCTGTAAAGTGAAGATAAGTAACAAGATAATAAGAGTAGTCAGTTGGAAATAGAGAACCAAGGAAAATTGCCCAAAACTTATTCTTCTTGTTTCGCAATGATCGTAACATTTGATTATACCAAGGTGGGGAGTAAGATGAAGTCTTACGTGTCAAAAAAGGGTACATGAAGGAAAACAGAAGTCAATATTTCTCCACAAAATATGTATATTGCATCATTTATAGTTAGGTTGTCAAAATTAAAGGAAACACCAGTGATTTATTTGTATATTCATTAATTTGAGAAAATTTTGCTTCATGAAAATCATAAGAAGATAGATCTATGGGAGGGAAAATCTGTACCCACTTGACTGATATTATATTTTTTCAAAACATAATTTTATACACCATATAACAAATCAATAAAATTTAAATTATAAAATCGTATTTTATTTAAAAGCTTTAAAAAAAACATCGACCTGGAACATTAAACGCATCCTGTATTTCCAAACTTACTACACGATATTTGTAGGTGTTCCAATATATTCCTTATTAATAAATGATGAACAACAGCGAGTTTGCACTTATATTTCTGGTAAATTTTAATTCTTACGCATACATTATATAAGATTGCTTATAACTGCAAATATGAATGAATTTATATATCTAAAAATAAAGACTAGAAAGATATAAAATGCAAAACAAAGTTTATTAATGAGAAAATTTATCAAACGGAAAGGTTTCCTAGATAACAAGTGTTTCAAGAAGTGGATAGAGACTTTGTCCTATGACTGATACATTTTGATTAAACTTTCCAAATTAGTTTCAATTTTAAACATATTATCAAGTTTGAATACATTTCTAATATACTAGTATGTATGAGGACTATATGTTATTCTTAGGGTATGAGTATTTTGTATGGTAGGTTCCTACTACCAAGCAATTCTTAAATTTTCTTTTAATAAAAGGCATAGCAACAATTTTTTTTTTTGAACAAAAGATAAACTGAAAGAAACACAATTCTATACCCGACCCTCTTTACTTGATTTTTTTTTTTTTTCAAAAAAAAAAAAGAAATAAAAGAAAAGCATTACAGTCAAACAGCAAGGAAAAATAAATCTATGTGTTCATAAACTTTTGATTACTTTGTTTTAAGAACTTTAAACCAGATGTTAATATTCAACAAGAGAGAAAATAGATTAAACTTATTTTTATTTCCCATTTTGATGTTTGTAAAACTCGTAAAATATTAAAAAAGATTCGAAACAAGAGACAAGAGATGTGTTAGCAGGAATAGAAAGAAATTTCAATTTTCTGTCATTTCATGACCAGCGATATTCTTCTACGATTAGTCAATTCCTCGTAAGAGGCAGTACATCCCTGAAAAACTTTTTCGCAGTGGCTGAGAATCGAACCCAAGACGAACCAAAGACACTAAGCCCCATTTTTCTTATTTTTATTATTGTTACGTTCATTTAAAACGTTTTATTAATTATGCATTTTTTGGAGAAAATTGAGCCCAGAGTCAAAAAAATAGAACTAGTAATTTAGATATCTCAAGACCGAAATAAGATATTATTTGAAGACCATTACAAGGGCTGGTATTTTTTCTAAAAATAAAAACCTAAATGGAATTTCTATTATTAGTTCTAACTTTTAGTGCACGCTTGTATTAAGCTAAATAAATAAATAAATAACAGTGCAATTACTATTAACATGGGTTAGGGTACACCAAAGTAAGCCTTTTCTTAAATCCCCGAATTATAATATAAAAATTGGAGAAAGGCCCTTACCCTTTTTCTTTGAATATATCCAAGAATCTCGCCCTGAAATATTATGCACGAATTTAGGGACACCTTGTATTTTAAACTCGAGCTTAATGGCTCTACTGACTTTCTTTAACCCTGGAAGATAACATTTTTTAAATATTCATTCAAACCTTCAAACGATTCGCATATTTTGGCTCCAAATCCAAAGTAGAGTTTTGAAAATGATAGATGATAGAAGTATAACAGAATGTTTTTTGTCTGTCATTTATTCACCGTTCTTATTAACAAGAAATGTTTTAGTCTAGAGAAATATCCAAATGCATTTCTCCCCTTAAACGCGCTTCAGGGAGCCCAACTTCAAAAATACTGTTAAATTCAGAGATTTTTTCTTTAGCCATACTACACGAATGTTGATGTATTATTGAGCTTGGCAACACCTAATAATTTATACACACTAAGATATACGTATGATTGCAATTGTCATCAGGACCCTATATCTGTGTTATCATGCTGGTCTCACTCTTTGATAGATTATATTAAAGTTTCAGTTGTAACCTAGCTCGATCATAATAAAGATCTTACTCGCATTAAACATAAACTGAATATTTTATTAAAGAATACAACATGGCACAGTCGGTACTTGTTTAAAAAATAAAAGAACCGAATCATATAGACCATATAGAGACGCATAAAAACTTAAGCTAAATATTTGAACATGCATGCTAATAAAGAAAGCATATAGTGTACTAACTGTAAAACTTAAAAGTGATAAAAAAAAAAGTGCATGCAATAAAACCTTAAACTTAACATAAAAGTAGTGCATGCAAAACGTTAACGAATTTTTTTTGGTATATCAAAACGAATAAAAAATGGCCAGTGATTTCCAGAAACCTGGTCCGTTGTTGATGGACGGGAATGTAAAAGAAAATTGGCGGAAATTTCACAATATGTGGAAGATCTATTCTATCGCTACAAAAACAAATGTTGAATCTGAGGAAATACAAACTGCGAGATTTCTATCGTGCGCTGGGGAAAAAGCAGTCGAAGTATATCAAACACTTCCAATGTTAGAAGCAGACAAAAATAACCTTGAAAAGGTTATTGAAGCCTTTCAACAGTACTGCGTACCGAGAAGTAACATAGTATACGAGCGGTATATTTTTTTTTCTCGATATCAAAAAGAAGGTGAACCGTTTGAACAGTTCCTCTCTGACATCGTCCAACTTGCTGAAAACTGTGAATTTAACGACCAAAAATAGTATATGATAAGAGACCGCATCGTAATGGGTATAGCTGAACAAAATATAAGACTACAACTTCTAAAAACGGATAGCTTGGATTTGACAAAAACTAAAGAAATTTGTCGTGTGGCTGAACAGGCAAATATGCAGGCAAAGGAGATGCAAGCAGAAAGAGGATCGGCTGTTGATGTTGTGAAAACTAAAAAAGGGAATAATTTAAATAATTTCATATCAAAATCTAATAATAATTTACGCCAAAATTTAAACTTTCCATCTTCTTCTAATTCTAGAAATCGTGTAACAAAGAACAGAGATCAGCATGACAATATGGAACAGAGACGCGTTAATTCCCAATATTCAAATGTTTGTTACAAATGTAATAAACATCATGCTCTCGGTAACTGTCCAGCATTTGGAAAACGGTGTCAAGCTTGCGGAAGATTTAATCATTTTGCATCTGTATGCAGATCCAAAGGGATTAACTGTATAAATGAAGCTTCAGTTTATAGTAATGATAAGGATGATGGTGATGAGAGTGGTGACAGTGGTGAGTCAGTAGCTTATATTGGTGCGATAGGTCAGGTTCGACATGGTTTCGGTAGTTGGTGCGAAATAATAACTGTAGAAAACAGTTCTATAGAATTTAAGCTCGATAGTGGAGCTGAAGTTAATATAATACCATCTGAAGTTTTAAAAAATATTAAATGCGAAGCAAAATTAAGCCCGGTAAAACATAAATTAGAAGCATATGGAGGTTCTCGAATTGCTACAATGGGTTCTGTTCGTCTTCGTACACAGTACAAAGATTTAGTTGATGATGTTGACTATGTCGTCGTTGAGGGAAGCTCCAAACCTTTACTTGGGTTAAAAACGTGTATTCAATTTGATTTAATCCGCAAAGTCAATTCTTTAAACGAAGTCGGTAGTTTTATGACAAATAATAATGACGTGTTTTCGGGAGACGGTAGATTTCCAGATAAATGTAGATTAGAACTCAAACCTAATGCTATACCAGTATGTAAACCTCCTCGTAGAATTCCACTTGGAATTCGAGATAAAGTTAAGGAAGCTCTCGAAAATATGGAGCAACGTGGTATCATTCGAAGGCGAGAGGAGCCGTCAGAATGGTCTCATCAATTAGTAATTGTGGAAAAGGCAAATGGTAGTTTGAGGTTATGTTTAGATCCAAGTGCTTTGAATGATAATCTCCAAGAAGAGCATGGTATTATTCCAACGCTATCTGATTTCTGCGATGCTATGAGAGGTTTTAAGTATTTTACTGTGTTTGACTTGAAAGAAGGTTTCTGGCAAGTCGAATTATGTTCAGCATCTAAAAAATTCACTGTGTTTAGCACTCGCTATGGAACATTTGAGTACAACGTACTTCCTTTTGGCGTCAAAATAGCAGCTGAAAAATTTCAAAATCTAAATTCCAAATATTTTGGTAATTTGCCAGGAACCTTCATTTATATCGATGATATAATAACTGGAGGAAGGACAAAAGAAGAACATGATACAAATGTCGAAAATGTTTTAAAAAGGGCACGTGAAATAAATGTGAAGTTTAATAAGGATAAACTTCAATACTGCGTAAAAGAAGTAAAATATTTAGGGCATATTTTTACTGGCGATACTATCCGTCCTGATCCAACTCGTGTAGAATCGATTCTCAAATTGAAAGAACCCCAAGATAGAAAAGAGCTAGAGAGAATAATGGGAATGTTTAATTATTTACGTGATTTCATACCAAATTTTTCGACTTTAAATGCACCTCTTCGCGGTCTGTTAAAGAAAAGTAGTGATTTTTTATGGACGTCCTCCCATAGGAATATTTTTAATGAGATTAAAAATACTTTAGCACAACACTCAATCCTTCAGATTTTTGATCCTAGTAAGAATATAATCATCCAAACCGATGCTTCTCAAAGCGGTCTTGGATGCTGTTTGTTGCAGGATAATAAACCTGTAGCATTTGCTTCAAAAAGTTTAACTGATACTGAGACAAGGTATGCTCAAATCGAAAAGGAATTGTTAGCTGTGGTATACGCATGTGGAAAATTTAATAACTATATATATGGCTACCATTTTACGGTGCACTCTGACCATAAACCTTTGGTTGCAATTATTAAGAAAGATGTAGGTGAGGTTCATTCTGCGCGATTGCAAAGAATGAAAATTAAACTTTCTAAATTTAAACTGAATTTAAAATATGTCCCTGGAAAATTTCTCTATATAGCGGATCTTTTATCAAGGAATTTTATTGATGATCCCACAGTTAATATGGAAAAAACTTTCAAAGATTTGGTTCATAGCGTTAATTTGAGTGAGCCCAAAAGAATTCAATTTGAAAATGAAACGAAAAAAGATGAAATTTTACAATGTCTTATACATTTTTACTATGAAGGTTGGCCAAAAGACAAGCATAATTTGGATGATGATTTAAAATTTTTCTGGCAACTTAAAAATAATATTCATGTTGAAAATGGATTAGTACTATACGAAAATCGTGTCTTCGTTCCGCGTTCTTTAATTAAGGAGACGTTAAACCTTCTTCATAAATCACACATGGGAATTACAAAGACTATTAATAGAGCCAAAGGTACTCTCTACTGGCCATACATGGCAAGAGATATTGAAAACATGATTCTTAAATGCCGTGAATGTGAGAAATTTAGGCCACAAAATAAAAACAATTCGATTATTTCACATCCTCCACCGGAAACTCCCTTTCAAAAACTTGGTGTTGATTGTTTGGATTACGGTGGTAAATCATATTTTGTTGCCATCGATTATTATTCGAAATGGATCGAACTTTATTTGATTCCAGATAAAACAGCGAAAACTATAAAAAATATTTTAATCAAAATATTTTCTATGCATGGCATCCCCGAAAAAATTGTGGCTGACAATATGCCATTTAATTCGTATGAATTGAGAAATTTTGCTAAAGATTCGAACTTTGATTTCATTTACAGTAGTCCTCGGTATCCGAAATCAAATGGATTAGCAGAAAAAGCAGTCCATATCACGAAATCTATTTTAAAAAAAATTAATAGGGGTGAAGGTAATTTAGAAGCAGCTTTATTAGAATACAGAACAACACCTGTCGCGGGACTAAAATATTCACCAGCAGAAATGTTGATGAGTCGAAAGTTTAGGACTTGGTTCCCAATTAAAAATGAAGAACTTTATCCAAAAGTACCAATGGATTTAGCATATGAATTGGAAAAACGTCAACAAAATATTATGGCGAAAAATAATCCGGTTAGACCTCGAAGAGAACTTGAATTAAAAAAAGGTGAAAATATAGTTTATCGAAATAATGGTATATGGAAACCTGCCCGTATTATTGAAAAGCATAATACGCCTCGGTCATACATTCTGAAAAATGAGAACAATAGAATTATCCGTCGAAATACTTTCCATTTAAGAAAGTCACAACATGCTCCAGAATTTAGAACAATTGAAACGAACCCATTGTTTTCGAGGGCTCCAGATGATTCTGAAAATCTGGAATCGGATACAATAGACAAAAATTTACAAAATCCTGGCACTAACAATGGGAATGAATTTCCTGGTTCGGTCAGTAAAAACAATGTAGAGCTCGATGTATCGCATCAGGAGATTACTTCACCTTATGTCACCAAATATGGTAGGATCAGTAAGAAACCTAATTTCTTCCGTCCAGGCTAGACATCGGTTTTATTTTAAATTGAAATAATATTTTCATTAACTTGTTAAAATTATAAATTCTATATTATATTTAAAATGTTAAGTTTATACATGAAATTTAATTTATTTAAAGAAGAGAGATGATGTATTATTGAGCTTGGCAACACCTAATAATTTATACACACTAAGATATACGTATGATTGCAATTGTCATCAGGACCCTATATCTGTGTTATCATGCTGGTCTCACTCTTTGATAGATTATATTAAAGTTTCAGTTGTAACCTAGCTCGATCATAATAAAGATCTTACTCGCATTAAACATAAACTGAATATTTTATTAAAGAATACAACAAATGTGGAATGCTTTACCCGACCCAATATTTCCCTGCCGTTATGATGTTCAGATATTCAAAACCAATGTGCATTGGTATCTCCTTTAAAATCCTCTCCAATTTTCCTGAACGCTCGCATTGTTCTCAAACATTTTAAGGGTATTCAGAATCTCTTCGCAAAATTATAAAAAAAAGTAGATTGTTAAGATGTATTAGGAATAACTTTTTACATTTATTTTGTATATTTCACTTATTCATTTCTCATGAACTAGAGTCTTACCGTTTTATGTATATTTGACACAATAAATAAACGTGCAAAGTGTTTTTTTGCTGCTATTTAAGCAAGACAAAGCAACTTCTAAATTGAAAATACCTTTGTATATCTAAATGAAAATCATATCACCTTGACAAAACCTTAGATGTTTAATAATTGTATTTTAATTTCATTTATTTCTTCGTTTTAGTGCAATTTCTTTGTATAGCAATTTCAATCTAAAAGAGCGTTTAGCTTTGACCTTTTATTTTTATCGCATGAAGATTGTAAAAGAAATTCAATTAAGTTCATGATACATACATACCTCCATTTGCAATATGGTATTCTCTTTAGTGAACAACTTCTAAGCTAAAAAGATTTTTTCTTGTTAAGTTAAATAAAATAATAATTTTCTCCTCAAATACTTCCTCAAACATGACTAAAACTGCATACTAACAACCTTTCATTCCTTGAAAACAAATTCAATTTGAAAATGTTTCAATCGATTAATTGTGCATACAAGAAAAAAAAACTCTTATAAAATAGTCATATACTCGTACATACTTGTTTATTTCTTCTCAACGTCTCAACTCAAGCCAGGAGGACCGAAACCTTGTTTCATAACTTACCAACCAACATTTAATATTTTTCTCTTTTCCGTTTCTTCTATTTGCTCTAAAAAGTCCTTCCAATGGTTGTAAATAATGAAATTCGCCAAGAGATGTACAAAGGTACCGATCCGAACGTGGAAACGCAGTTTAACAAATTATACGTGTATCCAATGGATAATGTAAGCATCCTGTTCGCGGATATAAAGGTACGTAACTATTCTTTATGTAGACAGCAGCGCCACGGTTATTTGGGCGAAAGCCATTAAATTAGCAATTTAAATTGTGCAAATGTTTTTATTACAGAGTAATTTGCATTTTTGTCTTGCACTGTTTTTTGTTTTTCTCACACGGTTTATCGCCTTTTCGACTTATTTTAATGCTTATTATTTGTTTTTGTCCTTTTATTGCAATAATATACAGGGGTTTACGGAGCTGGCAAGCAAAACTTCGGCACAACAGCTGGTGAAAATACTAAATGACTTGTTTGCACGTTTCGATAGAATCGCTGAGGTTTGTGTCTCGTTTGACGTGTTTTTTTTTTTAACTAATTCGAGATGATTTTGTGATTTTTAAAATTAATTCCTTTTTTTTTTGCAGGATAATCACTGTCTGAGGATAAAGTTATTAGGTGACTGCTATTACTGTGTATCAATGTTTGAGAGTGATAATTGGAAGACTAGACCAGATCATGCGGTCTGCAGTGTAGAAACTGGCCTGCACATGATAAAGGCCATCAAGGATGTGAGACTGCAGACTCATGTGAGTAGAGTTATTTTAACAATAGATCCTTACAAAATAATATTTTCTTTCTCGTGATTTAATTTGTGTGAAAAACATTTATTTTCATTGGTATCTTTGATTCAATGGAATTGAAAGTATTGTCTGGCAGTCGAGATGACAGTTCCAATCTTAACATTTGTTGTCAGCCATTTCATTGTTGTCTCAATGTTACTTTTTTGTGGCTTGTTCTCTTAAGAATATATTATTAATAAGATTGATGATTTTCACATTCAAGATAAAAGGACACTCGAAAATCTTTACGTAGACGTGAAACATAAGCTTTTTTTGGCTTTTATTTGGTCACTGTGTTATTTTTAAGTAGGTAGGTGGTAGGAATCTGAGCCAGACAGAGTTATATTGATTGAAATTGCAGATTACAATTGAATTGAATGCATTATCATTATTTTCGTTTTTAAACGTGAGTAGGACAGTAGGGATGAAAAAGATTTCTTTTGTCCTACAAAAAATCTTAATTGGACATTAAATATCGGTTTGGCATTGAAATACTTTGATAAAATTAATTGAAAAACTATGCAAAACCAAAAAAAAAATAAATTCATTAAGTCCGTGTAACATCATACAAGACATCTCCGAATTGATAATGAAGTGACTGAAATACGTCTGTCGAAATTCGGTCGTGCTTTTCTAGTAGACAAATTAGTGTTAAGATCTCTATTTTATTTAAGCATATCAAACGAACGGAGTTGATCTTTCCTTGACGACCGACATCCAAAATTTTAACTACCTAGTTGGCCAACCTTTTTTTAGAATTCACACTACCCTTATAATGTTACTGTGAAACACAGTGCGAGCAGCTTAAGTGGAGATGATTTATGAAGAGATGTCGATGCACATTGGTTTTGAAATCCTGTACATCACAATGAAGGGTAAAAGTATTTCACATTCTAGAAGTTCGACTGAAGTAAGAACCTTTGACAGAACATCCGAACTTATGCTCAAGGTTTAACTGATGAGCATTCTCTGCTATACCCCTTGACATAATGGTTAGTGTGTAGGACTGTCATGCACAGGATCTTGAGTTCGATTCTCAGCCGCTTCAAAAAAGGTTTTGCAGGGGTATAATACCTCTTACGAGAAATTGACAAATCCTCAAGAGTATCTATGGAAAGTGCTGCTCATTCGGAATCGGTAAAAATTGTAGGTACCATTTCTGTTACCAGAATGGTTGAAAGTTGTAAGTCCTGGAAATTACGGCTGAGTTTTTTGAGGGGAAAAATGCATCTGGCTATTTCAATTGAACATTGTTGATAAAACAATGAAAAAAGGAGACCTTACAACGGTGTCTCCTATAAGTTCAACGGCTCTGTTCTGAATTCTTTTCAACAGCTTCAAATTAGTATTGGAGGCACCAGCCCATATATGAGAGATATACTCAAGTTTTTGGTGGAAGTTTGCCTTATAGATCGTAGCCAGATTAGAAGTGGAAAATAATTTCTTGCCTCTTTTACGAAAATCTAAGCATTTTTCGGCATTTTTGGCTACGTCGAATATATGATCATTTGATAAGAAAATAAGAAATGGTCGTTACTACAGATTCTCACTATGGATAATGTTTCTTTGATGCTAGTGCCATTAATGGATAATGACATGGGTGGTATCTTACCATTGGCCGAAAGAAGACAGCTTTGTGCTTTCAAAGCATTAAATTCAATTTGGTTAATTGGTAACAATTTTGTGGAGTGTTTTGTTTCAAAAATAAATGATTAAAATCAGTTGTATTGTTTTTGAGAAAAGTTAAACAAATACAAAATGGTTTTAAGGGGATTATCATTGATAGCCATTTTTGGGACCGTTATTTTTGGTCTTAAATCAAAACAAAGAAAAAAATGTATGTGGGAAGGGGGGGGGGGGGGTTAAGTTTAAGAATGCAATCTACCAAGTTTAAAGAAAATCGACAGAGTCGTTAAGGCTATAGTCGAGCAGAGACAGACAAACAGGTACCCTATCCCAAGGACGTAGTAGACTCCATCTGTCAAATACATATATGTAGATATAGGCAATCTCGCTCGTTTCCTAAGGAGCTTCAATTAGCTTAACAATTAGGGAGAAAGTCTTCAAGATTTAATGTGATATCATATTGGACCAACTTATGGTCTAATTTTATTATTATTTAAAACATAAACCCAGAGGCGTATTTAAGGATTTGGCGCCCCGGGCTGATACATTTTGCCGCCCTTTAGAACAATGAAAATAATAATAAAAAAACACAAAATGCGTAATATTTGATGTTTTCAATCTGTTTTGGGTCTATATGTATTCATTACAAAATTGATTAACAATGTATTTGTTATCTAAATTTTTTGTCAGTTCAGCTTCTATATTTAATAAAGCTAAACTATTAAGGCGCAAATGCGTTTCAATACGGAAAACGATCTTTCTGCACTACAATTCGTCACTGCAGTAGAGCTTTGTCAATCAGGCGATTCGATTTTTTCGATCCGATCATCGAAAAGTATTAATGATCGAAATCACAAATTTTCATTTTAATCGATCCCAATCTCAATCATTTAGAATCTAAATTTTAGATGATTCTCGTTTCTCGATTTTCTATTTCGATCTCAATCATTTCAATGAGTCTCGATCTTTAATATCAGTTAACTCGATTAACTATGATTTACTCGATTCGATTTGGTGTTATTTGAGGTATCAGGGGTGGAATCGGGTAAGGTGATAGTCGATTGTCAATTTTTTGATTGTCATTTTGAATATAGCTGTCTCTATCATATCAATAAAGAAATATAGAGAAAGCGATTGTCAAAACGACAATCAATTAATTTAGTGATCACTTTACTCTTACGCGATACGGGCCCAAGATCTGGTATGTTTACTGTGGGAATTGAACTAGTAATGAGACTTATCGAATATGTATAACAACTTTCGACTTACATATGCGATAGTATCCAAAAGTTAATTTATTCGATAGTACCAAGTCATTCACTAACTATTAGTCCTAAAATTGATCTTTTAAGGAGCAACAAATGAAATCTCTTTATCTTTTTAATCAATGGACATAGTGGCCATCATTCGATGTCATTTGGCAATTTATGGCTTACAATATAGAGTATTTTGTGAAAGCCTCAACTCAATCTTACAACGAAATCGAAATGAAAAACGAAGCGGAACAGTATTGAACCATTTGAGTGAAATGAAAATGATCGAATCGATTCAAATGATGGAACCATATTCGTTATCGATTGTTGAACGATTCGATCATTTGAAATGAACGATTTACACAGCTCTACACTGCAGTGTCCATGCACATGTATATTGTGAAAGCAACCTAAGCATATAAAAATGCTTCCCTCAATTTTTTTTCTCTTATATGAAGGTTAAGCTGCCTTAAACTCATATTTTCAGAGTTGTTTTGCTTCAGAAAATGTTTGAGTAAGACACACTCTTCTTGAAAATCTTCCCCAAGATCAACCGGGTATAATTTCTGAAGAGTGGTTGCATTTTTTCGAATTGCTTCTTCACTCATGTGATCAAGCTTAGATACAAAAACAAAACCATTTGTTTTTGCTTCATATGATAAATTTCTTCTCTTCAGCGCACTCAATAAATAGTCGCAAATAGGAATGAATGTATTTATTTTGAAATCTCACGAACACAAAAAAGAACCTCTCTTCGCGACACTCATCATCTCGTTTTTTCATCTTGACGATTCTTTTTTGGTCCATTTTGTAATTTTCAGATTTTTTGCTTTTTCCCATCTCTTCAAAAACATCAAAGCATTCTCCTTTTTCTCTCATAAACGATATGAGTGCCTCGTAGAGCCTGGGCACAGTTTCAACGTCTGTATCAACACCTTGAATTCTTTTTGATACAATATTGAATTGCTTGAGTATAGAACCCCAAAATTAAGACAATATTTCTGTCTCAATGGACTTCAATTGGGACAAGTGTGAGCGATAGCATGATGCTAAATTTGATTAAAATTTTGGGCCAATAGTTTTTAAAATAATACGAGTACCTATCCTTTTATTTATCCATCATTATAAACTATTGTACATAAAACAATCATTATATTCACCCATATTCTGAAACTCGTATTTATAACTCGTATTCGACTATAGTCGTACTCGTATGTTGGTATTCCAGGAGTCGTACATTCGACTTCTAATATCGGGAAGCGCAAAACATCGCATACGACTATTCGTATTTTATCGTTATTCCGAATCTCGTTTTCGATTTACTTGAAGTCGTATAGGTCTGGAGTTCGATTCTCAGCCGCAGCAAAAAGTTTTTCCTTCCCTCCTGCAAGGAATTGACAAATCCTCTAAGAGTATATCTCTTGTCTTGGAAATTGCTGCCCATTAGCCGTTCGAAATCGGCAGAAAATTGTAGGACCCCTCCGTTCCTAGTAGAGAATTATAAGTCACTATAGGTTCTGGTTCACTTCGAGCTGTTGCACCACCAATTTTCTTAAAGTACATTTTTTATGGCTTATTTATTTGCTCAACGTTATTAACGCGTTCATATTTAGTAAATAATAAATCGTTCTAAATTTGAGGCATTGGTTTGTGCATTGGAAGAAAATTTGGAGGTAGCAAGGGGCCATAGGAAGAGTGGAAAACTCAAAGCAAATATTTAACAGTTTTGGGCTGACCTTTCGATAAAAATAAATAGCCTTGGGTCACCCATCCGAAATGGTCCAACTTGTCTTAAAGTAAGAAATATTTAACAAATTGTAATACATTCTTCTTTAGGTCTGCAATGATCAAAAGTATTTAGTTAAAACAGAAACTGCATCACAATAAGCAGTAATTAAGAGGCACAGGGGTGGTGAAATTACAACCATATGCTAGAGCAAATTTGAGGAGTACATTGTTAACATTTTAAATTTAAATTGTTAATCCCCAAGGATCAAACATTGGAGCTTTTCAGCCTCCTCCTGTAGTCGACACGATAAATACTGAAGATGAAACTGACATAGTCCAAGAATATAACGAGGATTCACAAGCCAGTAACACCAATCATACAAACAAATAACAAAAAGAAAAAACAAATAAAATAGAAGAAGAGCTACTTCAAATCAATGGAGCTCATCAGAATTTCATTATAAATAAAATAATTTAATTGAAAAAACAACAAATGACTTTTTCAATTCAAATTTATTGATTTTGACAATTACCTACGAGCGACAATATACGTTGTTTTTTTAAGCTTCTCGTACGCAACGTATACGACTTGAAGAATAACGATTTTGATACGAAACGAGTTCGAGTTCGACTACGAGTACGAGACAAAATACGACTTGTGGAATATGGGTGATTGTTTCCTAAGTCGTTCGAAACTATTGACGAAGGGAAGGGTATTTGTATAGGGACACGAGTCAGCCAAAACTAAAAAAAAATTGAGGCATGATTTGCTAGGTATATTAAGATTAAAAATTTGTGTGTGACCTTATGTCTAGAATCCGGCTTGATGGATTTTTATAAATTTTTTTTAACAAAAAGGGACTTTTTGTAGATGGCTTAGAAAAAAAAATTAAGATCCGTTCTAGCCCATTTTTGTAGAGCTATATAGCAACAATCGCATTTTTTTAAAATCTTTGTATTTTTTGTTTATCCTTCAAAAATATTGTAAATTAGACAATTGTTATGGGCGGCATGCGCCCTTTTGCTTGTATGTTTTGAAAGTTCAATCGCTTCAAAAAATATTATAAATTGGCCAATTGCTAGGGGCGGCTTGCGCCCTTTTGCTTGTATGTTTTAAAAGTTCAATCGCTTCAAAAAAAAAATTATAAATTGGCCAAGCGCAAGCCGCCCCTAGCAGTCTTGCCGCCCCGGGCTGTAGCCCTTTTAGCCCTAGGGTAAATACGCCCCTGCATAAACCATACATATTTACCCCGTCCCCGCCTCCCTCCAAAGTCCAAACGTACGCCTTTGAGCATAATATATGGTACGATTGATTGTTAGAATATCTGGCATAAAAATAACCGTTTCAAACTCATAAGCAAATATCAATTTTTACTTCGTTCCTACATATCTCTGTAAGTGTTTCTTATGTTGTTGTGAAATATTTACATAACATTTCTGTTATTTTAAATATTATAAATTTGGATTAATATTTTTTTTACACTCCAAAAAGAATTATATACTTCTCTTATTGATGAGCAACACGGTTTTTATCATATGACATAATCAATTAAAATTTTTAATCGTTAGCCTATTTACTGTTGTCATTTAATTTGTATCTGACAAATAAGAACTTAAAAAAAAATCAGGCAATTTAATTCGAAAGGCATTATCGTCTGCCCTTAAAAAGCTCCTCCATATCACTCACAGAGGACACTTTATATGTAGGAACAGAAAACAAAACCATATACATATGTAATATCAGGATCAGCCTCCACCTACGGTCGGTCGTCAACAATAACAATTTATACAGTTTCAGACAATAAATCTCATTCAACTTATAAATTGCATATTCTCCAATTTCCATGTATATGAAAGGAGTCATTTATGGCTATATCCTCTTCGTCCAACACAAGTATAACTTTTTCTATATATTTCATATTTATCATTGCAGGTCGATTTGGATATGCGAATCGGAATACACAGTGGTTCGGTGATGTGTGGTGTTCTGGGCAATAAAAAATGGCATTTTGATGTATGGTCAAATGATGTTATCATTGCCAATCATATGGAATCCGGTGGAATACCCGGGTAAGTGAAGCAATGTGGTATACAATCCGGAGACAAACCACTGGACACCATCATTTCAACTTTTGATCTCGCTCGTCATGTTTTTTTCGTTTATTTTATACTTTTTTTTTTTCTGAAATCTGTAGTCGAGTTCATATATCGGAAGCCACACTGAAATGCTTGAACGATACATACGATGTTGAACCCGGAGATGGGGGAAGCAGAGATAACCACTTGAAGGGCCTGAACGTCAACACATATCTAATAAAGAGGACCGAGCCATTGAGGTAATTTTGATGTAATATAGACAAATGAGATTTAATAAACAAAAATCATTAACTTCACTCAGTAGGTATATACATAAGTATAAGTCGTCCAGGTTGAATGAACTTTTGAAAAGGAGACAAATTAGATAGGGGTCTTGATTTTAATCGATAGAGGTTTCGGTAAAGGGTATAAGGGTGCACTTTTCGACTGCCTAGAACTATGGTGTTGTCAACTATCTTGAATTTTAATTCGTTAAATTACTGGGTCATTTTCACCTTTTGGCAAAAAATTCACTTAACGAAAGTTGTTCGTATTTGAATTCTCTACAACTTTGGAGACAATTTTTCTTTTGTTTTTTATATAATATGCGCATTCAAAGAGTTATGAATACCCTTATAATGTTAAACACAGTGCGAGCAATTTGGAAAGTAGGATCGCATTAGAAAGGAGATACCGATACACATTGGTTTCGAATGCCTGCACATTGCAATGAGTGGGAAACATTGAGCCGGGTAAAGATTCCACATTCGTGTAGTGCGACTAAAAAGAGAATCTCTGTACTTGATAGTATGTCCGAAATAGTGCTCAAGGGTACGGTAAGCTGATAAGCATGCTACTTTTTAATTTAAGTTGGATTTAATATTTTTCACAGCCATTACGAACGATCGAACTTGATCTTCCTCGTATGTTTAAGGGACTTAAGATTTTTAAAATTGATGTTATTGGAGACAAATGTCCAGAAGCATGAAATTCATATTTTAAATGGTTAAAACAAATATTTTAGTAGTTTGAAATAAACAAAACTACATTTGATTTTTTAAGAATATATGAAAACAAATCGAATTGTAGCGGTTTCTTGGTAACTCTTCCTTCAGATTTGATTCTTCGAGAAACTTTCAGAGATTGAAGTTTGCTCTCTTTTATCTGGTGGCGTCCAGGGCTGTCGTTTCATTTTTTGAAAAATCAGTACTCTAAGAAAATGAATACACAGCAGTACGGTAGTAAAACAAAAATAAAGTTTACAATAAAAATAAGAAAAAATATATAAATCAAACTTAGCACTATTTAATTGGACCTGTTGAATTATTGTTTCAAAGGAGCTTTTAATGGCATTCTGTTCACAAATATAAGTTCCAATGACATAAATTTTTTGATGTGAACTGCCGATATCTTACATGATTAAAATTTTTATTCAATAAGCTGAAAATTATATCTTCTGTCAACATAATTTTAAAAGCTTTTTGATTGGTTTAAAAAACACACTTGAGCTGTCAAATCAAGTCTGCCATTATTATTTGTTTTTAAACGTATTCCATTTTTCTTTAATGACACTTGGGGGTACGATTGAACATAACCTAAGTGAAGCAACGGTGTTACGTGAGGACGAGAGTGAAAAGGCAGTTAAAATTTTTTGAACACGTGAAGTAGCCATAAGGTACAGTAGTATAAGGTTCTGTTGTCCAAGAAATCTTTTTGAAAATATTCACTGAAAACGTAAATCTTATGTTTTAAATCTGTCGTATTACGTGTTTTTTTTAAAACTGTAAAAAAAAAATTAAGCATTTTGTAAAAATGTTCCTATTAAAACTTGACAACTAGAATTCCCAAACAGAATTTAAAAATTCGATTCCAAATTATATCATTTTCCATAAAAAGTCACATTTTAAAAGGAGGTAATTGAAAATTCATTTGCACGAAGTGTGGTAGAAAATCACGTGCAATGTTTACGAGCACATCCAAAAAATTCCGTTTCTTGTGTTCAAGAACCTAATAAACAGACAAAAAACAAGCTATTAGGTTAGGTTGACGTGTCTGTCAGTAAAAGGTTCGACGTACTTAGACCATAAGTTGGTGGATTGTGACGCCACATAACAAGTTATTAACACCATGATGAAATTGGTTCTGATGAAAACTATCTCTCGGTGGGAACTATATCTCCACTTCAAAAAGTGAAACAGATTTCCATATAAAGCAGATCACGGTAAAATAAACTTCTTCCACTGAAATTTTGTATGGAGCTCGTAAGCCGTGCTCTAAAGATTTGAAGCTCTGATTGCTCTGCCCTGAACTAAAAAAAGCGGAAGGCCTAACGGGCTGTCTTTTTTATTTTGAAGGGTATCTTTGCGGAGAGTGCCTTTAGAGAAAAGAACAATAATAAAAATCTTGTGTGAAAAAGTTCAGAAGAAAAAAGCTGTACTTTGACCGTTTTAGCAAAGATTCAAAAAGCACAACAAATATTGCAATAGCAGTATTTTGAGGGCTCTAGTGGCGTCGCTGATATCTTTTTTACAAATGAGTAGATTACATTCATTTGATATTTGGGCCGGTGTTTCCCCACGAATATTGCAGGTTTTGGTTTTTTTGTCTCCGTGATAATTTGGAGGTTGTTCCTGCTTTACCCGCGCAGGATGTAAAACGTTATTGGTTGACCATATTTGACCTTGTAAACTCCTCTTCTTTTTTGATTTTGTCGCGTTTTCTACTATTCTGCAATAGGGCTCTGGCTCAATTATAGAGGGAATTGCTCCTTTTTTTGTCAAACATTCTGCATTTTCAATTCCCATGCCACCTACCTGTCCCGGTCCCGAATAAAGCGTGACATTTTGGCAAAGTTTTGGTAATACCTTCGAGATTTCTTAAGGAACATTTGTATGGCATTCACTTCTGTCTGGAAAATGCTTGTGAACTGCCATATCGATAGAGAATGTTTGGTTATGGGACCAAAAACGACTGTTTCTGTCCTTTCACACGTTCCCGATTCATCATAGTAAACCATTTGATGGCACAATATTTCTTGCTACTTAACTCCATTCTAAAGGTTTTATCGAAGTTAATTATTCCATCCCTTGGAATATCAAGTATACATGATACTGAATACCTGCAAATGGATTCTCTTTCTCTAAGTCCTAGTCATTTTCACGGTACCCTATCTGATCAATCTTAAGATGATTAACTTTCCTGCACTTTCTACTACTATATAACATTCTTTGCGGCGGCGGCGGTAGGGCAAGTTCGCAAAGCTCCAGTAATTTGTATGTATGCACATACGAGTCTTCGAGCTTTTGTTCTAAAAAAATGAGTAGTTCCCTCCTGCTGGAACCTCACTTTGTCTTGTTCAATATCGTTCAATTATGGACCAATGACGTCGCTTGTCCCAAAATCCACACCAAACGGTAACTTATTGAGGATACATTGTCGCCTGGTGAACCCGCTAAAAATGATTTTTTGGCCAAAATTGGGGTCTCTTCCAAACGGCGTTGTCTATGATCATGAACTTCAAAGTCCTGGATCAGAAGGATCTTTTACAAGTGAAGGTCCAAGCGCTAACACAAAATTCGACAAGTTGATGTCTGCATGGCGAGGAATCGACTGCCTCGTGTTTTGCCCCACACATTCAAGGACGGCGATGTTCTTGGCTGATCTTACCTTCCTTTGACACACGAATATTGGCTGATTGATTACCGAACCGTCTGTCTCAGATTTGGCCACCAAACGTTGAAGAGTCGACTATGAAGGGCCACAGTATAATATGCGCAACGTTTGGACGAACGCAAACTCATTTTGATAATAAAGATCTATCATTTTGACGTGCTTTTCAATTGTGTAAGTTGCCATTTGGCATCTGGTATCTGGTATCTTGGTATCTGAATAATTTGACAGATATTACCGAAATAACATGGCAGCCCCACGCAGTCAAAATCTATCTATGTGTCAATAGATATTGTTGTTTCGGGTTAGTTTGTTTCGTTGCATCATTTTGCACAAAGTTATTTTATTTTGTTTCCATAGACTTCAGGTGTTTTAGGATTCGAAATTGTCGGCAAGCGGGCTAATGCGTACTTAGTGATAAAGGTAGTAATAATAAAATGTAGACTATAGAGCGATGAGAGTTAGAGTGGGAGAGTGAGGTAGCACACACAGAGCTATCTATATCATTCGCAAGGGAAGGACAATAAAACATAAACGACTTGATTAAAATTTTAATTTTGTTGGCAAGTGCCGTTTTATTTGCAAAAAGATTAAATTTTTAGAATTTAAAACTATACAATATTTCTTGGATTTACAGAGGCTGATGTAATCATCCGAACTGTTCAAAGTCGCAAGAGATTGTGTTTTTACATAGGCTAGTGGCGGTTCTTTTATACGCTTGAAGAGCTTTTATTTTGACATATGAAAAGAGCTTTTTGTAAAGCTTTACATTACAAGAGTTTTACATTTGTTGATTGTGAGTGAATAGCTCAATAACTCTTTTTTATATTGGCTTAATTAGTTAAAGTTAAAATAATAGCAAGTAGTAGAAGCATGAATGAAAAGAATAAATAATTTGAGGATATGTAGTTGTTATAAGACTAATTTTTCATATTTCACTTATTTATTAATTCACTAAATACTACGTTTATAGATGATATAATCTTAATATATAGGTATTTAAGACTGTGCGCGTGCGCTTTGGCCACCACGTTGCGACTGACTGGCTTTTATTCTTTTAATATTGATTCATCTATACAATTCATTTTTGTGGTATTGCCAAGTTCGATATATTTGTTTCTAAGTTTTTTATGTTTACACTACAGGGCTTAAAAAACATCTTATTTTATATTTTAAATCTAAAAATATTAATCGAAAACGAAAAAAAAATGATGTGCAAAAAGTTGTAAAGAATCAAATTTTTGAACAACTTTTATGATGTGCATTTTTTTGTCGAAAATTACAATAAACCTGAAATTCAAAACGGTGGCCAACCCCATAGTGTTAGGTACTCAAAATTGCACCTTCTTAGATTCCTTATGATTCCCTCTGACTTCTTCGTTTGTGATTATAGGTGGAAAAAGATCCTTACTCTGCGATGCGGATTGTCCAAATTTTTTTATTTTTAGGTACCTTAAGAGGTAACATTTAGAATTAATTTATTTTTCTCTTTCAAAGGCCCCGTCGTCGTTTCGGCAACCGACGTTCTAATAATATTACAAAACCACCCTCTTCAGTTGAACAACCTCTAGCGAACAATAATTCCCTAGAAGCCGACGTAATTGGAGCAAACGGCGACACTCGAACTGTTATTGCAAATGGCAAGACTCCAGCTACAAAAGCCAATGATATCCGGACCATGGATAATGTCAACACAGTAAAACAAGTTCCAAATGATAAATTAGATCCCAAGAGCGTTATAACAGAAGATGAACCAACCACAGAGTGGACACCGGAAATCCCCTTCAAAAATGTAAGTTCGTTTCCTTGACAAAAAAAGCTTAAGCAACATTATGATATCCCCTTAAAAGTAATGTGTATCCAAAACCATGCCCACATCCTTATTGTTTTTTTTTTTTTTATTTTATTTTTCTTCTTGTCATCTCTCTTCTGTGTTGCGTGTCGGTCGTTGTACAACTCTCGGCTTTGTCTGTCAATTTGTTTGGGATTAGTTTTGTGGCTGGGAAACAATAAAAAAAAAATTCTTTCCAACTTTTGGCCTCAACTGATCCTTTTGTTTGCAACGGAAAACTGGAATCATAAAACAGTAAAAAAAAAAAAAACTTTTTGAACGGATAAACAGTGAAGAAGTGACAAGTTTTTCTTCCTTCCTCGCCCACCACCAAACTATATTACTCCACTTGTGGATATGTCTGGGCTTGGGAAGGACGAAGGACTCGACCGACAGGACAGTTTAAGTTTCATGTGGCGGCCACACTCTGCCTCTTTTTCTTATTGGATTTGCTGTTTTGCGTGTGTGTGTTTTCATAGCCCCCATTCTTTTAATTTAATTATTTCCAGCTAAACGAACCAGAAGAAGCACTTAATCGTACCGATTCCATTTTGTGTGATGTAAAACAGGATAATAGTGCGTCCTTAACTGCAGCTGAAGAGGTAACGTTAAATTTCATTTCATTTGCATATATGTAAGCTGATTTAAATTTTATTCTGACGTCGAGTATTTAAGTATATATATGTATGCATGTACTAGAGGTGTGCTCTGAGCTGTGCTTACGTAAACATATACATACATAGGTAAATCCGGAAGTGTATATTGCCATGACTTATAATGCCAACTTGACTTTACGATGTCTGGTGGTCTTTTATGTTTTTTAAAGACTTAAGGAATTCGTTCATGGCGGGGTTTGGTTTAAGTTGATTTAGGGATGTGGTAAACGATTAAGAGATTATTTTTTTAAGTAGATACCTAGATAGGTAAGTATTTCATTTAAGTTTGGGTTGACAAGGAATTTAGTTGAAACTTGAAATATTTAACCGGAAGGATGTTAATTTGTCTGTCAATTATATTTCAGAAAATGAGAGTGCTAGAGACCTTTGTTCATACATACATATGTTTGTCGGTAAAGCGATTTTAGGTTTTAAACAACTTACTCGTATATTTAAAAATAAATGGAAGTGAAACATACAATAGCTTGGTCGAGTGGTGTGAGAAATGGGTAATTGCATATTGGTTTCAACATGGTGATGTCCAGTGATCCAATGTTATTTACACATCAGTTGTGCTAATTTTACCACCTCATCCATCTGGACTCGATTTTAGAAAGATATAAGAAGGTCGTGGTTTTGGACTAAGAGCTAAGGTCTTGGTATTGATCATCCGGTCTGTTGTCAGAACGAATGGTTCATGGCGGTTGTACCATCGGGTTAATTTCATAATCTTAAGATTAGTTAACAACGACCGCTTCCACGAAATGGCAACGGATGCCGGCTTCCAACTTATAGACTTTGCAAGAGCTCATAATATACGGTGTAATATGTAGCAATGATTTAAATACTTAAGTTCTACTGCAGTGTGTAGATAGTCGAATGGGAAGAGTTGAAG
The DNA here is from genome assembly GCA_911387755.1 of Chrysotoxum bicinctum. NCBI lineage: Eukaryota > Metazoa > Arthropoda > Insecta > Diptera > Syrphidae > Chrysotoxum > Chrysotoxum bicinctum. The sequence continues at coordinate 221,918,631 of OU426989.1, read as the reverse complement.
AAATTTTCAACACAACTAAATAGATTAAGTAAGAATCCTATTCCAAGGATCTAAAATGCAGCCTGGTACTACGAGTATCAAGGTGTTTTGATTACCAAACAAATATACCATGTGTCAATCGATGCTTGAAATGGGCGTAACTTTCAGGGTACAAGATTGAAGGTCGATACTGACCATGGCAAAATTTAGAGATCGACTTTCAATAAAAAAATATTGCGAACAGCCCCGAAAAAGAAATTTAGCCTTGGACGTCTAATAACACCTGGACTAAGCAAAGTCTACGGACACCACCAAGTGCTAAGCTCTACGATGTACATTCACCTCATATACAGGCATCAACAATCACTGGTCCCAGATTTTTAGAACGGAGCGCAGAATATTCGAAACAGTAAAGGTAACCTATTCAAAAAACTTCTGGAAATAGTAGATATACTCGTACTTTAGCTGTATTTCGAACAGTTGCTTAATGAGTATCATATAGAGCGAGTAACATGGCAAGAAAAAACTACACTTCCAGTCAATGAAGAACAACAAGGTCGCAGGATCTGATGGCTTACACAGCAAAGCTCCTCAAGACAGAGGTTCTTTTTTGTTGTACATGTTTAAATCTTCAACCTATAATGGGTAAAAAGAAGCATACAATGATTATTTGATTCTCAGCACGATATGTTCCATCTGCAAAAAAGGCGATTTTATATGTCCTGCAACAATTTAAGGGTAATATATAAGATACTATCCAACGTCCAGTGTGAACGTCTTAAGCTGTTCTGCAACACTTTAATCGGCAAGTAGCAATTTAGCTTCGAGGTCTGCAGATCGACCATAGATTAAATTTTCATACAGAGGGAAATTTTGAAAAAAAAAACCAACGAATTTCAAGTCGAGGCTCATCATCTTCTCTGCATATGATTTCATTGTTCGTCATGATATCAAAGAACTCGGAGTTACAGGAAAAGTGATCCAGTTGTCCTGTGTGACATTATAAAACACACAATGAGTGGATTGGTGAATAGCACCTTGGAAATATTCCAAACATTCCAAATTCTTCGACAAAAATCTGATTCTGTATGCAAGGGGGAAGATTGAAGAATAAGATACAACGAACGGACACCAAGGGAGTCTTTAAATTCCATTTCTCACGTTTAGAAGACTAGGAAGAACGAACCTTTAATTTTAATACTAAGCCACCGTGGATTCTAGAACGTTGCTCTGCATGACTAGATGCCCCATGTCTGAGTCCAGGAGAATTGAAAACATACAACACATCTCATCGACAGATTAATTTTCGTTAGCATTCTTTCAATATTTGCCAACGTTGTTCAAGCGTAAAGCGACACTCATTTCGGTTTACGGAGGTATGATACTGACTTTCTGTCAAGATTTCGAGCGGGAAACAGCTGTCAGTGTCAAAATAACCTATGATTTAAAAAGAAACCACTAGATGACTCACCCGTATAATCATTCCATAAGACATGGTCATTTACAAAAATACTGCTTTGTGTTTTACCCAATTGTATAATGAGTCGACATCAGAATCTAATGAGCTTAGCATACGCTGCAGTTTCAGTTCCATAGCCGAAGAACAGGGTTGTGACTTGTGAGTCTGAAGTATATTAAAGTCTGAGGGTGCTGTCGTCAGCGAAACAATGAAGTTGATTAGAAGATTAAGACAAAAGATCATTTTTCTAAAATTAAGAAAGAGTGTCGGAGACAAAAAGGAGCCTTGGGGCACACCAGCATTTGTCTTTTGAATATCAGACTTGCATCCGTCAAATACAACTTGTATTGAGCGGCCCGAAAGGTAATTTCTAATCCAACGAAGAAGATACTCGTCGAATTCAAATGTACTCATTTTCGATAAAAGAGCTCCGTGCCAAACTCTATCAACATAATGTAGATACAAAAAAAAAGAACTGACAAAAAAGCATTGGTTGATAATTTTCCAGACACACTGTATATTGGTATAATTAACATAAATATGCAAAATATAAAAAAAAAACAATAGTGTGTTAACAAAAAAGAGAAGACTTATCCTTCGTTTTAGAAATTGTTAAGCCTATTTTTTTTTATAAAATCAAAACTACGGATGTTATTCCCGAAAGCAAATCCACTCTTTAATTCAAAATTGCGGTAAATATACGTAAGGTGTTTATATAAAGAAATATCTTAAGGAAATGTAAAAAAAGCTATTATTATTAAAAATGTTTTCACGATACGAAAAATACGAGCTCTACAACTTCCCTCCTTTGTGAACTTAATTACTGAAGTTAATGAGTTTTCTTTCTGTTGTAATTGACATAAGAAAAAGTCGACAAAATAGTAAAGTTCTCCACTAATACTTGCACAATTTTGGCGCTAATGATTTTTAGATGTAATTTAAAGATAATAAGCCAACAATAATATTTTCATTCTTTCCCTTTAGATTGACGATTTTATCGACCAAAACATTCAAATCAACTCGAATAAGGAAATTCGCCGAGAATATCTAAACGGATGGACATTAAAATTCAAAGAAAAAACCCAAGAAGCTAAATTTTGTCAATTACGCGAGGATATGTTCAGGTAAATTTATAATGTTTATGCAAAAAGAAAACAAATAAAATATCCTTCTGAAACATCATTTTTATACAAACAACACACTATTTCCCAGTTAATTAAAAGTAAACATTTATTTTCTTTGTTATATTTTTGAAACTACTCGTACAACGGTAAAACAGGTCCAATATGCTGTGTGTTTTTGTGATATGGATATTCATTGTTCTCTGTCAAACAATTGTGATACCAAAATGCACAAAGTTAATTATTTGTTTGGCAGTTGGTACTATTGTCCTGACTGCTGGCTGTATCCTTGTAATGGCTGAAGAATTTTCAGGTGAGTTTTAGAACAATTACCAAAAAAGAATTAAAAAATAAAAACCAACAACAGACTTTATGCAGACGTTAACGATTTTAAATTCTATTTATAATTAATATTGTTTGCGTTTTACCTATGCAGCCTCATATGGCTGTGTCTTGCCAAGTTGACATTTGCAATACATTTGTGTTTTTTTTGTGTTAAAGGTCAATTTCGGTTTAGAAGTATATAAATAGAAAATGAGGCAAGAAGTGTTGCGTTTAATTCCTCATGTTTAATTTTTCTATAATTATTTGGTAGTGAATAACGGTTTTTGTTTTAATAAGGGCGGGTTAATGTTGAAATGGAATAAAACAATATGTGTATTATGTTCATACTAACAAAATTCTTTTTTTATTTAAAAGACCATGTATGTCATTATCATTATGTATCTAACACGGCAAATCGGAGTGCTCCAATTTTCAAAGACTCTTCCGCATGGATCCCGCTGAATTTGAATTTTGGCCTGTATTATGTTCACTTATTGAATTGATTGTGGTTACGAGTAATTCGCAACATGCGGCTTCAAGAAATAAACCCCACAAGAAAAAGTTTTAGCGGTGTTAAATCGCATGACCTTGGCGGGCTCCTGGCTGTAGGCCCAAGCCCCGACACAAAAGTCGCCAAGTTGGAGTCTTCGAAAGACCGAGTTCTTGTGCACTGTGAGAAACCAACTGTCTCCGGTTCTGCTTTCACTTTTACGGACCGCGCTGATGTTCTCGGCCGAACTTGCGTTCATTTGACGTACGAATATTTACTACGCTTATATGCAGTATCGAAAGATCGAGTTGGATAAGGGTCGGATTTTCGACCCAGGTTTTTCGTCACTTGAGTTAAGAGTTCGATTTGGAGTTGAGTTGAAATGGTGTTGACCGATTCTGAAACATTTTGTTATGCGCGAAACAGATTAAACCAGCAACATCACCAGCATCGTCAACAGCAAACAGCACGCTGACCAGCAAACATTTCTCAATCAAATTGCCACCAGCAACGTCATTTCAACTGCTTGGCATTTCATATTGAAGAAAAGTTTTTTAATTGTGGTGTCACTGAATATTGCAGTGGGAAAGTTGACAACACTGCACCAGCAACAGCAAATTTAGGACTTTGGCCTAACGATGCTGTTGGCGTTGCTGTTGCTGTTCTTATGTGTGTTGAACAATTGAAATACATTGGCTATAAATTAATGGCGGCCGCTGTTGATGTTGACGGTACTGTTGCTGGTTCCATCTGTTCCGCGCTTTAAGTCAACTCCTCGACCCAGGTTTTTCGTCTCACATTTCGACTCGAAACCGCTGAGCGAGTGGGATCATTTCAAATCAACACAGGTATACAAAGGGTCGAACACCTCATATAAACGTAGTAATCGGTTGATTGATTACAGAACCGGTCATCTCAAATTTGTCTACCAAACGTTGAAGAATCGACTGTGAAGAGCCACCACGTCTATCGCAAAATAGGCGAAACGCGTGCAACGTTCCCACCACCGAACACTAATTTTGATAATGAAGTTTTATCATTTAGAAGTGCTGTTCAATTTTGTTACTTGTCATCGTGATTTGGCATCAGTAATTGAATAAGAAATAAAAGATTTGACAGATGTCACAAAAAATAAAATGGCCACCACAGGCCATTAAAATCAACCCGCACGAATTGAATATAAATATAATCTGTGATTCTCAGAAGAACTGACCATAGGAACTCAAGTTATAACCTACTAACTTGAACCAGATGAATTTTTTCTGAAGATTTTGAAAAAAAAACACATACCATATAGGCTGAGCAGATAAGAATGTTATGAAAAGCAATTGAAATAAAAAAACAAGAGTATGAGATATAAAATTGACTCAAGCTTTATTTTAAGGCTAAGGTTTAAGTCATCATAGGCGTTTTTCTTTTTTAGCTCTAAGCAGAGCCTGAGTTGTCAAAGTATAAATTGTGTTTCATTTTTAGTTCAGAGCGTTCAGGGTTTCAAATATGTGCTTCTTTTTTCGTTCTGATCATGTTCTGAGTGTGTTCAGAGTGCCCTCTATGAGCTCAGGCTAAAATAACCGAGCAGGTAGAGTTAAACGCTTAACAAAAGCATTTGACAGGTGGAGATTTAAAAAAAAAAATGATGACAGCTAAATGTTCATTTTTGTTTTAAAAACTACTCGGAGTGCTCAGAGCACGCTTGGTTCAGAGGATGTTCAGAACATGCTAAACATGCTCCGACCCTGTTCAGAGTTCTATTCTGAACTAAAAAAGAAAAAAATATATTGAATAGCACATATTTACTAATGGTCGGCTAAGCTCCACTGGTAGTGCTTTAAGCTCTCTGTCCAAAAGCGTCTCGAATAATGGCCATTTGCCCGTTGGCTTTTTAGCGTAGACCAAAAACTCGACATAGCCCCACAGAAAATAATTTAAACCTGTTAAGTCTTATGATCGCGGCTGCCCTGTCGACAAATTTATTGTTCACAACTTCGAGCGTTGCTTTGTTTATACGACATGTAATGCCATCTTGTTGGAACCACAACTCGGATATATCGATGTTGTCGATTTTTAACCACAAAAAGTTTGTTAACATCGCCCTGTACCCAAGAACATTAACGGTAACCGTGTCTCCTTCTCCATTTCGAAAGAAATGAGGTCCAATGATGCCGCCATGTCATAAACCGCACCAAACAATAAATCTTTGTGAACGCATTGAAGTTTGGTCGAACTCTTGTAGATTGTGTCTGCTCCGCTGAGCCCAAAATCGACTTCTTCAGAGAAGATGATTTTTCAGCCAAAATCCGGATCACCGGACAACATTTCCAGCGCCCAATTAGCGAGCTCACAGCGTCCTCTATATGGTCGTCTGGATGAAATGAAAAACCTTATTAAATATTTTGAGAGCTAGATGTCTTTGGTTGTTTTGCTAACTGCTAAATAAATAAAACAACCATTGCTTCTTGGTCAACGTTTATTAAAAACAAGGTGGGAAACAAACCTGGTTTTAAGCAACAAAGGGCTAAAATCCCGTTGATTGATTATGAATATAGATGAAGTTCATTTGCTAGGATTTCATTTGGAATAAAGACATATTGTTCGAGTTAGAAGCGGGTAGCTTAAGTTCTAATGGTCGTAAATTCAAAATTAAAGTCTTTAAATTATGGTTAAATAACAGGTTACATTTTTGTTATTACTAATTATATTAAAAAATTACAATTAAAATGTTTGTGCCGCAAAGAGCTCGTCCTAATAGAGCCTTACAGGAAAAAGAGTTATTGTTATTAAAAAAAAAAAACACTGTGTATGAAAACGTAACAGTAATTGTAATTTAAAAAATACTAGATTGAACTTTAGCACGCTCAAAAATTTAGAAAATAATATTTTTCCAAATCCAGTTAAAAATGTATAACTTGTTTTATAAAAACAATTTTGCTCAAAGTCAAGATGGCGCCCAACGGTCTAATAACTCGAAAGGCATAATTTAAACTTGATATTTATAATTATAAAAATATTAACACTGTACATAATTTTTACTTTTTTTTAGGATTTCCTAAAATTTTGAAGCATAACTCAGCGAAACTTGTTCACCAGCGACAACGACGAACGATTTTCATATGCTTGGTTATTGTCATAATGTCCGTATTGAGTTGTGTTGGTCTAATTCTTTGTCCAAAGTCAACATATTTTGACATCGAAGGACAATACATAACTCTGCAAAACCCAAGCAGCAACAGTGGCTTAAAGCTGAATGTCTACCTCTCAGCCACCATTTATCATAACATCACCATAAACAACCTTCAACAGCCGGTAGTAAATTATGCTTTAGTCGACACCATAAACACATCAGAGAACTATACTACAGACTCTTCAAGTCGCAAACTTCTCGCTGCATCAATGCCCAATAATGTTGTGCAACAAAGCATCGTTGATGCAGCCATTAATCTTACAAAATCAATTCCATCACTGAATCTCGTCGAAACTCCACTCGAAAACTTCGAATCCTCCAAACGTGCACTTGTCCTGCAAACAACAGCTCTCCCTGTTACATTGAATGACAGTAGCAAGCCCTCAGTTCAGCCAATGCCACCGGTCGAATTACCTGATTGTACACATCCCGAGTACATTGTGTTCACTTGGATTTTATGCCTGATCGCATTGGCTACAGCTCTTAAGCTCTATTACCTGGTAAAGACCATGATGGCAGTTATTATGGTCGCGGGCTATACGTTACTTATCTTGGCGGTGTTTCCCGATATATTCTCCACCGTAAACCAAGTAATGGTGGCATCAAATGCAGGGATGCCACTGGCCGGACAAATGCTGTTACTTCTGGCCGTCTTCCTAGTGATGGTGACATATCATGCACGTTTGGTTGAGGTAAAATGTGTAGCTAACAGCTCTTTGTACTGACAGAAACGTCATGTCGTTTTAGGTTACGTCTCGACTGGATTTCATTTGGAAGGAGCAGGCGGAAAAGGAACTCACTAATATGAAATCAAATCGGTTTCTCAATGACACGTTAATAAAGGTTGGCTGCCATTTGCAATATTACCGACGACAACGGTAGATATGTGATGCGTATTTTCTTCTTTTTTTTCAGAATATCCTACCAGATCACGTGGCTGCTTATTACTTGTCTGATGAACGAACTGACGAACTCTACTCGAATATGCATAATTTGTGTGGCGTAATGTTTGCGTCAATTCCAAATTTCCAGGACTTTTATTCGGAGGACATTGATAATGGCAAGGCGTGCATACGTATATTGAATGAGATTATATGTAAGTATACGATATGTGGGCTTATTGCTTTTGGGATGGGTGCGTTATCCCTTCGGGAAACTGTCACTGAATGTATGATTGAATACATTCTATGTTCTTCTTGTGACATTTCTGACCGGATATGGGTATGTTTTTGATGAAGATGATTCATTCAATTAGGAAAATGTGTCAGGGGATTTTTGTCATGATTATGGTATTTCTTTGATTTGATTGATGTTTCTTCCCTAGATACTTTGTCAGCTTTGTTAAAAAAATTCACAAAACTTTTTCGATTGGAATACTTTTTCTCATGAATAACTTATAGGTGTGCAGGGATAGAATTGCGCTTTGACTACAAATGTTACAATCAGCTTTTGAATTGGCAAACACCACAGGGAAAAAGAGTTAGCAAAAAATTAAGACCATTATTATAATTATGATACAGTTCATGAAACGATTTTGGTTATAATTCCCAAGAATTATTTTGGCCTGCCTCAGTTTTGGGAGTTCTTTCCAGTTTTTGGATCTTTTAGCATCCTCCTCTATTTTGATTTAATTTAATTTAATCCTGGTTTTCCTATTTTGTAGTAAGGCGCTGGCCCTATTAAAGGAGTCCTTGCGCCTATTTTTGCTAGGGAATCTTCCGCCTCATTTCCATAGACACCTACATGTCCAGGTACCCAATGAATTGAGACATTATTGTTCTTGCCAAGTTCTCTTAGTCTGCCTACACATTCCCACACCAACTTTGACGTGATGGCGTATAAGCTTAGTGCTTTGAGTGCGGCTTGGCTATCTGAGATAATGCCAATGTTTTGGTTTCGGTAATTCCTTTCGAAATTTTAACCTGCACATTCCGATTTGGCATTGAATTCCGTCTGAAAAATACTAGTGGATTGTTCCATTGGTATGGAAAAAAACAGCACCAGTCCCTTCTGTCGTTTTCGAATCATCCGTGTACCACTTAATGGAATTGGCTGTGAATGTGTAGTTTTCTGTTTCACCTATCCACTTTTTTCTCACTTAACTCCTTTTTAAAAATGTTTACAAAGTTGTATTTTGACTTTAAAAGGTAGTCCCTGTTCCCTGTGACTTATACATTTGCCGGACCTAGTCCGTCCCTTGGAAAATCTCATAATAGCTCTTCTAACAGCACTTCCAACTACTACATGTAATGGGAACAAATGAAGAATAACATCCATCGCTGTTGTGGGGAAGGTTCTCATTGCTCCAGTAATACATAAACAGGCGAGTTGTTTGCAAATCGGTTATTTTGTGCCATGCAGCAGCACCATAGGTAATGATTGGCCGTACCATCATGGTGTAGTTCCACCTAAGGAGATTAGGTTTGCATTCCCATAATTTACCTTCAAGCCGACGGTATGTTTGTTCCAGAAGAGTTTACTATCTTTTATGATTCCTAGATATCTTACTTCTTTCGCTAGCACTATTTCTTCACCAACTAACCGAATAGGTTTCATGCGTGGCAGAAGTCTTTTATTGGTAAATAGTAGGTCTAGGTCAATCGGAAACGATTCGTTTTTTTTCATCCGATTATCGAAAAGTATTGATGATTGGAATCACAAATTTTCATTTCAATCGATCCCAATCTCAATCATTTCGATGATTCTCGATTATCGATTTTCTATTCCAATATCAATCATTTCAAAAACTCTCGATTTTCGATATCAATTAACTCGATTAACCATGATTTACTCGATTCCATTTGTCCTGATTCAACCAATGTGGATTGAACTCGATATTGAAGAACATGATTGATTGAGTTCTTTGTTGATATTGTGGGTAGCAAAAGCAATTGTTGGGTTGAACTGGTGCTATTTGAGGTATCAGAATCCGGTATGTTTACTGTGAGAGTTGAACCCGCCATGTTGAATATTATCTCCAACGTGTTGAGACCTCAAGTGTCGTTGAAGGTTACATGTTACACCTCCGCTAAAACTAAATGTTTTCGTCGAAGAAAATGGTCGGTCTTTTGTTTCTTATTCGTATTTTTGTCAGTTAAAGAATTTTTGTTTCATTTCGCTTTTTACAACGAAACGAAATTATTTTTTTTTTTGATTTGGATCAAATTGTTTTTGATCAAATTCGGGAAATTATTAAACTGGAATTGGTTAAAATTCGGAGATTGTATTTCATCCATCGAATCGAAACAGTATTGAATCATTTGATTGAAATCATCGAATCATTTTGGTAATCGATTTTTGAACGATTCGATCATTTGAAATTAACGATTTACACACCTCTAGTAAATAGTATTATATTCGTCTTTGTAGGGATGATTGAGAATCCTAGAGATAGACACCATTTGCCTGTAATAGTTAGTCCTCTCTGGATTATATCACAGAGAGTTCCTTCAAACTTTCCAAGGGCTGTAATAATGATATCATCAGTGAAACCCATCCAGCGTATGCCTTATGAAGTGAGATTTTTTAGCAGTTCATCCACAACAAGACTCCACAGCATGGGTGATAGTACACCTCCCTGTGGACAGCCTTTTATTCCGACGATTCTCTGTGTATTTGGTACTGCTATTGCCTTTGCTGTTTTAGTGCCTGAATCTCCCCAATCTAACTACTTATGGTATTGGCTACACACTTCCTTACTAGGGCTTTATTTACTGCGACATGAGCTCCCTTTATTTCTAGGAATAGCACACAAAGCTTTTTCCTTAGTAAATATAGCTTTTTGTACGGTATTAATGAGTTCAAACAGGGCAGTAGACATGTTGGTCATGTTGGTGTACACTGAGAGGCCTTTTAACTAAAACTTGTGATATATTTGTTCAACTTTTTTTTCCAAGGTTTTCACTAAAAAGGATATTAAGCTTAATATAGACCTGAAAGACTTTGGATGGGTTGTATCTTTTTTGGGAATAAAGATTACCTTAGCTCTTCTCCATAAATTTGGCATATATCCAAGAGCAATATTACTATGGAGTCTTCTGCTTTGCAAGAACTTTTGAAAGTCTTGGCGCAGCAGGGGTTTAGAAAACAATCTCGTAGAAAGATTTGAAACTATTCTTCATGACTTTCCTATTCTCCTTAATATATAGTTAGTCAACGAGGTAGTAATTATGCCATTCCCTGGTTCTTTTAGCCTCATTAAAAATTAGTCTAAGAAAAAGAGAAAAAGAGTATTAAGAAAGTTGTATCGGGGTAATAAAAGAGGAAATGACCTTTTTGAATGAGGAAAATTCAGCTTACCAAGTAGATAATCAGGCTCTTTAGTTTGAATGTTTTCATGTAGGCAACTCAGAGAACAAAAATTTCACATCCATACAATACGAGGGATTAAAAGGGCTTTAGCAATTAGAAGTTTAATTTTTCTCGGAACGAAATTCCGAGTAACTTGAAGAAGGAGGAGACTACCATAGACTTAACCAATGGCAATATTAAGGTGGTCTTCCCAAGTGAATAGTATTCCTAAGTTTTTAGCAGTGCTAACATACTCAATGGGTTTTTCATCATGTTTCAACGGATGTTAACCCGATAAATCAAAGTTTTTGTGATAGATAGGGAGGGTTGTTGATTTGAGAGGGTAAAGGCGGAGATCGTCCTCTTTATACCACTTTGAAATGAGAAGCAGATCCTGATTCGTGGCATCATGTCATCATTTTTTGAACCAAAGCGAAAAGATGAATCAAACAATGTTTAGCCACTTGTAATAAGTCATTTAGTCATTTATGTAAAATGAAAAGAGGATCGGTTCAAGGATAGATCCCTGTGGTTCTCCTAAAAAATTGAGAAAGAAAGATTAACGCGCACGTATTGTTCCCTTCCGTTGAGTCTTACGTACGAAAGAACTAACTTACATGACTCTTAAGAAAACCCAAAGCGATTTCATAGATTTGCACATATATATAGAATTGAGTAGTTGGGTCAAAAGCCTTTTAATAATCTAATAGCGTTAGCAGTGGTCTATAATCACTCTACATTGTCATTTTTATTACATCAGTGACAAAAAGTAAGGCGGATTTGCAGCTGTATTTAGGTTGAAAACCATACCGACAAATACTTTACAATTTGTTTATCGCTATATATTTTTGAACCTGCTTTAAAATAGTTTTTTCAAAGACCTTAAAACCCTTTGAAAGAAACGTAAGAATGTCTATTGGCCGTAATTCTCTACCAATAACAGTTTTCTTTCTTGGTATAGAAATAATCTTGGCCTTCTTCCACTGTAAAGGAAACTCGGAAGTACGAGTAGTTCACAAGCTATTGAATATGTGGGTTGTATAAAACAGTATAAATGGGAACAGTAGTCTTACGAACTTTGCGTCCATTAGGTTGAGGCCAGTAGCATTCGGTCGTGTGAATCCAGAATGACTCGGGTAAGGGAAGGTAACAGGAAACAGACAATTTGAAATTTTTCTTTGTTCTGGATGTGGGATACGCAAACTTCTATGCATTACCCTTGTGCACATCGATAACATATCAAATACTCGTAGTTCGCGGTTTGTGATATTTTTGTTTACAATTCCAGGTGACTTTGATGCTCTTCTTGAAGAACCACGATTTGCGTCAATAGAGAAAATAAAAACTGTTGGTGCAACTTATATGGCAGCCTCGGGGCTTAATTCAAATCATCTTCTCGAACGTGGTGAAACATCTGAAGATAGTGTCTGTGATCTTGTGGAATTTGCTATGGCAATGAAACAAAAGCTCGAAGAAATCAACAAAGAGGCTTTTAACAATTTTCAATTAAGAGTTGGTATGTTATTGATATATTGATGGAAATTTGAAAATCCTGTTGAACAGTCTTAATTGTTGAAAATTTTTAGGAATCTCAAGTGGTCCACTTGTTAGTGGAGTCATTGGTGCTCGAAAGCCTGTTTACGATATATGGGGAAATACAGTAAATGTTGCATCCCGTATGGACTCGACAGGGGTGATTTGGAAGATTCAAGTTCCTTCAACGACTGCAGAACTTATTAAAACTAAGGGCTATACGTGTGTGGTAAGCTGTTGTTGTTTTCTTTCTTAAAGGACTTAATATATTTTGAGAATATTGAAGGGCCATCTAAGACAAAAGGTACATTTGGTCTAAATCGTAAATTTAAAGTGGTAGCCCTTTGATGGATCAAACTTTTTTTTTCTACAAGACTCACCATTAATCACTTTTGTTCACAGCTTCGTGGAGAAATCAACGTCAAGGGCAAGGGAATCATGACAACCTATTTTGTACATCCGAAAGGTATACCTACTAGTCAATTATCATCACCTGTACGACTGCCACCTGGTGTGCCTCAAACGGCTCAGCCACCATCCCTTCAAAGGCAAACATCATATCATGGTACATTTAGTGCTATCGTTTTTGAAATGTTGCAAGCTTCAAAGAGAAATACCATTGCCGGAACACGTAATTTTCCAACATGATTTCAATGCGACATGATTTTTAATGGACATAGTTTTTGTTTTTATTTCTCAATATAGCAACGGGCACTCCATCACCACAAATTCGAAGAGGACGTAGAGGAAGTACATTTAGTTCGGTGAGACTTTCACAAAAAACTCCGGCAAATCCTGTTCGAAGGAATACAACAAGAGTAAGGGGAAGGAGCTATCATCAGAAAAAGGTATTTTTTTTTTGTATTATTTTTTATAATTTTATTCTTAAATGTTTGTTTTATTCTTAAAGAGTTCATCAAATAATTCGATTGTCAATCAGAGTGGCAGCACTTTTATACCAACATTCAGAAAAATCGAGCAAGTCGAATTCAATGATGTTCAAAATTCGGCGTTATAGGCGATGATGGTTTAAACTTCTCTTCCAGTCTATCATCATTCTAACCTTGTACCAATAAGCACACATACAAAATTACTAAATGTAAATATGCACTTGTAAACTTAAGTACCTTAATTGTATTTATTTATATCTAGTTTGTAACATGTTTATTAAATAAATTTAAATAAAAAATGTAAATTGTCCAGAACTAAATAAAGTTTAATGATGTTTTTAAGTCTTAACTGTAACTTTGAAAAATGAAAAGTAATTTATTTAGAAAAAGAATATACATATATTTATACATAATTGATTTAAGTATTTATTTATTTTTATAAAAATATGTTATTATTAAATTAAAAAGAAAAAGAAAATTAGCTATAGAAAAGTGTAAGTTTATATGTTATATACTAGTTGTATTTAATTTATTTAATTTTATTTCAATTAAGTTAAAACTATATTTAAAAGTAATTTGACGCATTTGTGAGTTAATATTGCTTTAATATGTATATATTTTTTGTATAATAAATGGTGATTGATGTTTAGACAAATTAAATTGATCGATTTTTGTTTGTTTATATATCTATGGTTCATTGGAAAAAATTTGATAATTTTTAACTTTGGAAACATTCACAGTGTGGCATATGTACATAACTTAAGGAATTCTTTAACTCGTCAATACAAAAATGAACTAAAAAATAGGAAAAATTTATTAAAATACCAGTTAAAGATCTTCTTTGCAAAACATTACTTGAATCTTTTAATCTTTGTGTCTTTCAATTGGGATACTTAAATATTTTTAAGTTATAGCAGCCATGTTGATAAATCCGTAAAAAATTTTTAGTTTTTCGTTGGTTCCATTCCGTTCGAAAAAATGTTCGGAGAATTACGCAGAAATATCATGTTTAGCAACGAAACATATTTTTTGATGAATGTTTGAACAAGTAAAATATTCTGATTAAGACTTAATTCCACGGTGGGCCTATCCACATCGGATTCAGATTGAGGGCTGACCATGAGCTCTGATATAGCCCAAGCCATATCAGTAGCAATGGTGTTACATGTTACAGCATGTACACACCTCTTGCTATGGGACGAGGTCTATCTAACACCTCTTGAATTCAAACAAGCTTGAAAACCATGTGTCTCCGCATTCGGAATAAACCACAGCCACCATTTTTCTCCCACTAGGGGGGCCTACCTCGTAGATAGTCTGAGGTAGAGGGGAAGGCATAGGTCCAAGCCAAGTCAAGCATACAAGATGCAAAAGCCCTCTACCTCCTGGCACTATCTCTCATGGAGCCAGAATATAGCTTCCAATGGAGCTTCGCAACCGATGAGTTACTGCAAAACTTAGGGCCTGTCAACCCTAGATATACATGCCGTGCCCTGATCGAAGTAGAAATCACAACTAAGAATGTATACCCCTCTGGTGAGTTGTTACACACTCCTTAGCGGATTCCGACTTTTATGGATACCGTCCAGAATGTTCCTATCTAGATAGTTAGTTCACTTATTTTCGTAACCTATCCACAGGCACGAGGAAGTCGATAGGAAGCTGACTGCAAATAGACTTACGCATCCAGTAGTAATTCCGTGGACAGGGTCGTTAGAGCCCTGGTCTAGCTTTCAAAACTACCTTCAACGCAAGCTACTACAGTCACCGCAATAGATCAGTTGTGGAATCGGCTGATCTATAGTTGATTATCTTTTTGATGTTTCTCCTATATCTATAGGAAAAAAAATATGGAGAGCAATTGCCAATACGACAATCAATTAATAGAGCGATCGCTTTAGCCTTACACTCGAATGCTTCACGAGAAAGTTACTTTTTGATATAAATTTTCGAAATGGCATTTCCATCTATCAATGGTTAGCGCTACAGATCGATGATAAACAACTTCTTGTGGCCTAAGCCGAACAATTTGGATATCGCCAAAGCAATCGATAGTGTCATACAGCGCATACAAGGATGAGTATTCTTCACGAGAAAATTGAGGACATGCTTATCTCACACATCACATGGCGATAAAACTGGCCACCGAAATTGTGTAATTAAGATCCTTAAGTCTTCTTCCAAAGTCAATTTAAATAAACCACAAACAATTGACGCCCTCAAAGTCGTAACATATCGAATGACATTCTGGACATTGAGTTAAATTTTTGAGACAAAATCGAAAATAGGACCTCCCAAATACCCACGTTTGAAAGAAATTTTTTTTTACAAAAATGTTCTTTAAAATAAACCAAAAATTAATGAGTACCCCACACGCAACATGTTCTATTTATATTTAAAAATCGAGTTCCCACATTAAAACACCCTGTAGTTCACGAGAATTTTTATTTTAGTTTTAGCTCCAAATACGAGTATAACGTTTCCTGGGGAATGAGTTTTTATTGTGTATTAAAAAAGTTTGTAAGACCATAATTTCTTAAATGAATAAATATGACTTTAATTCTATATTCCATTATTCTGTAGTTCTTTTATTCTGTAACCCCAAAACTTGGTATTTCGAAATAATTTAAATTCACTATTTTTCTTTTTAAAATTCCGTTAATTCAAACTTCTATTTTAAAATTCTTTATACATACATACTTATCGTATGAAAAAGATAAAATAAACAAAATTTAATTTTTAATTATTTTATATTTTAACTAATATCACAATTTAATTTTATAAATCGCTACGCGTTTCGGAAATTATGTTTCCATCTTCAGGCGTAGCGATTTATAAAGTTAAGTTATGATATTAGTTTAATAAAATATAAAATAATTAAAAACTAAATTTTGTTTATTTTACTTTTTCATATATACAAATATACACACAACTTGGAGACTAAAAATACCACAATGATTTTAAAATTTTGTTAAGACTTAAACAGGTTATTCTATTATGAATTATGACCCCCACTCCGGCTTATGTCATTCAACCTTTAAGAAAAACGCGTTTCTATCTCGAAAACACCTCTTACGATTTTAATAAAATGAATCTGTTTATTTGTCTTGTAGATATGGTTCACATTTTGTTCAAAATTTCAGGAGATGGCGAGTTAAAAAAAATGGTAACGTAAGCTGAAGACCGTTATCCTGCGAACTGCTTTCGTTAGACTTTTTCTGTTAGGATTTTCCTTAATGGCAGGTCTATATCTATTAGGCACAAATGATAGATGCCCCAATGGTCATCATAACCATTGGTCAAATTCAGTAAGATTTATGTATGTGCCAGAATTATCGAATACGTTTCACACTTTTCTATGGAGGCTACAGTTAACTACAATAGTTAGAGTTTAAAGATAACATATTCCTCCAATAGTACACGCAGTAACAAATTTATAAAATCTCTAAAGCCAAGATGTCAAAAAAATAAGGTTTTCCTTTAATTTATTTTATTATCTCGAAAGCGTATTTAAAGGTTTTTACAAAGTTTTATTCTTAAAATGAGTTTTTCAATTGGCGCTGGTAAATTTTGGCGGCGTGTGGTGGCCATGTTGTTTTGGTGACATCTGTCAAATCTGTTGTTTATTAATCAGTTACCAAATCAGATACAAGATCTAAACGATTGAACAGCACGTCCACAATATACGACATTATTTTCAAAATGAGCATTGGTTAGTACAAACGGTGCATGCTTTGCGCTCATTTCAAGTTAGACGTGGTGGCCATTTGCAGTTGACTTGTTCATTGATCAAACAGAAACAGCTAAAATGTGTACGTCAAAGGAACGCAGAATCGGGAGAGAACATCACTGCAGTCCGTGAAAGTGTAAAGCAAAGCCAAAGCCAGTCGGATACTCGCGTGTACAAGGACTCGAACACGAGACTTCAACTTGGCGAATTTTGCATCGGGACTTGGACCTACACTAACACTTGTACAATATCCAACTGACCCAGGAGCTTAAAACTCATGGCCATAGACAACGTCGTTTGTTCGCTGACTGGGCTTCACAGCGTTTGTAACGCTGAAAAATCATCTTTAGCGACGAGGTGCATTTTTGGAGTGTTAACAAGCAAAATTACCATATATACATAATGTAGGTATGACGACACCAACCAACACGAGGTTCACCAGGTCACAATGCATCCTCAAAAAGTAACCGTTTGGTGTGGATTTTGGGCCGGCGGTGCGGGTCGTCATTGAAACGTACTTTTTCGAAAACGACATTGCTGAGGCGTCAATGGCGAGCGCTACAGAATGATGACAACCAAAAGTGTCCACGGAAAACGTGGAAAAAAGTTACATATATCAAATCTTAAAATCATTTTTAAAATCAAAAACATTTGCCCCAGCTAGGAAACTTTAAGAAGGGAAAATTCTCTCTCTCTCGATTGTTCTCGTAAAACACATAAAACTTACTTAAGCTCTTAGACCGAGAGCCCACAGCAATTTTTGGGTGTGATTGATAACAAAAAATAATTAGCATAATTAGTTAGGCCTTTAGTAGTTATTTACAAATGTGAACGTCTTGCATACTCTAGTGGGCGCAATAGTGCATTATAGTGCATCAAGTATGCAGTTCTTTCCTTATTCTAAAAAATTGGGAAATAAAATTTGCCATAACTTCAAAATGAACAGCTAAGTGCCCTGATTGCAAATATTTAGGTCCATGACGTTTTGAAGGTGGCCTTCTTAGTGCAAGAAGTTGCCTATTCTTATCGCGTCTGGCAGGCAGAAGGCTGTCTGTAAAACGTCTTGGACCTCGATATTTTCAATCAGGGGCCTTAACTCTTCATTTTGGCAAAGTTGTTATCACAATTATTTGGATTTGGAAAGAACTGCATACTTAATGCACTATAATGCACTATTGCGCCCACTAGAGTATGCAAGGCTTTCACATTTGTAAATAACTATAAAAGGCCTATCTAATTAAGCTAATTATTTTTTGTTATCAATCACACCCAAAAATTGCTGTGGGCTCTTAGTCTATCTGTATAGTTGAATTTCAAAGAGTAATGTTTTAATTAGGAAAAGTATAACGTTGTCGTTCAATTATTCAATTTTTGATCGGAAATAGCCCTTAAGTACTATTCACATGAGAGCGACCAGCGACCGAAGAATGAACAAAATTTTGTTCATTTTGGATTTTCGTTCACAGATTGTTTTTGAAAAAAAAACAACAAAGAAACAAAAACAAGAATGATTTTTGGGTTGCTGTTTGGATGGTATGTGGAACGTGAACAAACTTTGACAGATAGTAGCAATCAGATTACATTATTTTAACAATTAAATTGCAAATTTTAGTATCTTAACATTAATTTCAGTTAGATTCCTACCGTTTTGTATTAATGTTTTAAATCCCCTTTGTTTCCTTTTATTCGTCGGTCGCTGGTTGCTCTCATGTGAATAATCCATTAATAATCTGATTTCGAATTATCCTAGTTAACTTGTCAAAAAAAATTAAAAATGCTGTATTTTTTTTAAACAAAATTACGTTCGACTTCGATATATTTAGTTTTTAGTATTTAAATATTGAATATAAAAAGTGAAAGCTCTAATGATTCTAATTTCTTTTTACCAATATTATAATAAGACGCAAATAGTTTTTAATTTGACATTTTTAAGTCCTCCAGTGAAATGGAGACTTAAAACTTATTCAATGTACATATTTTTAGTCTACAGGCCCCTAATTACATCTGTTTTAAGTGGCGCCCGGATAAATATAAAATATTCACAACTTGCTAATTACGAATGCAAACAAAAGCCTTTGTTTACACTTGGATCAGTCAAACATCTGTGTTTTCACTCTTTTTCTTAATAATAGAATCTACCTAGTCAGTGAAATTTATGAATTGTCCATTTCCGCCCCCTATAACCTAATGAGCAGTGGTGTGCTTGTACAACACATAATGGCTGTATATTCGAGATGATTATTCTTCATATTCTGGCCCAATGTGAATCGGAAGTGGCCACTACATAATTGTTATTTAGCATCTGTCCCATATTGCGACAATCTGAAGGAGCCACTTAGAGCCCCTGAAGCGCCAACACTCTTCATTGTCTTTTTATTGACTTAAGATGGTACTCCATTGTGTAGGCAATTCGTCTGGTCGCTTTGAAGCAGGTAGGTTGATCGCCGCAGGTGAGTCTTGAAGTGAGGTCTTATGCACATAATTATATATGGCACGTTGTGTTCTGTAGTCTTTGGTAACTACTGTGGAAGTCGAGTGACGGGATGCGCTATGCTCTCTGTTATTATTTTTATTCTTTTTCAAAACAAAAACTTCTGCTACCGACTGCCTTTGAGATGACAGAGTCTCTGCCTATGGATTATTTCTTTGTTCTTCACTACTTGGTGTGTGTAATGTCTTTGAAATTATATATCTTAGAGTTGGTTGCATTTGCGTTTGTAATTTTTTTTTTTTTTTTTTTTATTATAAACAAAAGAACTTCATTTTGAAATTCGCATGGTGTAAGTATAAAAGTTTTTGTTTTAAGTCTTCTTGCTGACCTAGTTCACAGAGGAATGCAAAGCCAAAACATCGTTAGTTAATATAAGCTTGAAAATAATAAAAAAAAGTTGTAACCAAATAATTGAAGAGTGAAATTTGTTTTTTTTTTTTAACAATACCTCTATGATCTTTTTGATATCAAAGGTGATAACTTGTAATTTGTTTAATTTTCAAGCCATGAGACTGAGAATAAGAGTGAAAGTTCATTGTCGGTAAGGGAAAATTCACTTGTTGTGAAATCATAGTGTACTTGTAAGTATTCTTTTATAAATATAGTCCGGGAAGTCACCGTAAAATTACCTATTTCATAGCGGTTGAGAAACTAAATACTAAACCGACAGCTTAAAGGAATTGTTACAAAACTGTTTCACTGGTCGGTCAAATTTGGCTGGTCCTCTTTATTAACTGAGTCATCAAGCAGACTTATTTTCAACAAGTAAATCGCAAAAAAAATAAAGTGTCAACACCAATCGTGAAGGTTGAAACAAATCACAAAGACTTATCGTTTTTTTACAGATACACACTGTACCTGAAATTTAAAGTCAGCCTAGCAGTTTCATTGCCGCTTATCAAATGTTTTACTCTGTCGGAAAATTTGGCAGGTAGATAAGAATACGTAAGTAAACTAGGTCTATCTACCAGCGTTGTGAATAGTTAATTACATTCTTATTTAATTACATTTCAATTGACCATTATATTAATTAACAAAAAATTAACCATCATATTCTTATATTATGTAATTATTAATTGCAATATTGTAATGACATGAACGAAAGACAATGTTTACTTTCTAACATTTTGCTGAGCATAAAATTTTTGGATAAACAATCTCCGATAGGGCAACAATTTTACTCTGTCTATCGCAGTCTTCTTTTTTTGAAAAACTTTGAATTTTTTAACAGAAAATCACAGAAATTCGAAATAATGAAACGGGCTTAATATTTATTTTTTTTAAGACGCTTAAAAAATATACGCCTATATGTTTTTTCCCTGACCTTTGACGCCTTGGCTGAAATTTAATTCATTCGGAAAAATCTATGGCATGATTTTCTCCTCTGTAACTGTAACGGGTTTTTTTAGAGACGAAGAACTTAAAATTGGCAACACTGTTTTCTCTGACAGCGAATTTGAAAGTTCTCCATTGTTTGCAAGTAAGTTTGATTTGAAAATTTTTCATGAATAAACTCACGGTGGAGATACGTTTGCAAATTGTTCAAATTTATTTTCAAAAACATGGTTCATTTAAAAAAAACTCATCGGGCGTTTTATGTTGCTATTAATCGTCCATCGGTGAGATTAATTCGAGAATCTATGGATCGTTTTCGCAATATGTTTACTCTAACGATAATAAGTATCCTCCCATACGACGTCTTACAGAGCTCACATAATAATAAGCTATTGCATGTAGCATGAAACAATTGAGCACTTTGAAGCTAACATTCGACACGTTATTGCAGCCTAATTTACTGCGAATAGTGTGTGAAAATTGGATCTCCAGCCGTGGGTGGTGGCCATATGCCCGAAATCATATTTAGACATTAACGACGAAAAAAAAATTAGTATATACCTACATATTTAAAATAAAGCCAATTTCATGAATATTTAAAATTTCTTTCTGTGTTTTATTTCAAATAAAAATTATCCGCCCATAAAAAAAAACACCCTTCACAAACAACTCGATCACCTATTTTTTTCGTTTTAGGATTCCAGTAAATTGATTTCATTTAAAAAATATTAAGCAATGACAGTTCAGTGCTCAATTATGCTTCTTAAATAGATCGGAGCGCTCAATCCACGGCCTATTCTAGCTCTATTCGCTCAGCTTATCTCTTTATCCCGCTCTAAAAGAGTCAAACAATGAGACTTCAACAGTCTATTAATGACATAATAACAATAGTTAAAAATGATTGGAAAAAGAACTTGCCACATTCAACCTGTGCAGTGTGCGAGAATGTGACTGAAAATCTGGGAACCTCGATTCGTCATCGCACTCACGTCGCATAAAATACTCAAACAAATAAATTTTGTTCGTTAACGTATGCAATTTTGTGTGGAAAAACTATCAACTGGAAAAAACCCAATTCTACTTCAATACTTTGAATATACGGACCTTTTGTTAGATTTTGATATTTCAACCGATTAATAGACAGTAAAAATTTTATTAATATTCGTGGTTTCGCTTTTTTATTTTGAACGGTTGATATGTGGGTTCACATCTAGTTCACATGTAATAAATAACATTGTTCAAAATGATTTTTTAATTTTATATAAACACAGTGGCGTAAAATTTTAAAGGTATAAAACCAGCTCTACTTAACACAATAGTTTATTTTGGAGACTTTGTCTAACTATTCGCAACTGAACAAAAGCGAATCAACGTTGAACAACGCTAAATCTATTACATTTTATGTAATAGTTACATTCAGATTTTCATTGCTTATGCATTATTTACATTATTTTATGTGGAAATAAAGTATATACGCTGATTCACAAAATAAAAACTCAATTTTGCTGTTGCAAAGTGTAAATTTATTTGGCTATACTCGTACATGATTATGTACACTTGCAGGTGTAGATTTGTTTTGTTTATCGACCGCCACAATATTGCAAAATTAAAGGCACTTTTATGCGATTTTTTCGCATTGCTAATGTACAGTCTATTTACAAGGTACATCTTTTAAAAAATCAAATAAAACATAAGTAAACATTTTTACTTCCATCGTTTTAGATCAATTCAATCAATCAGTTATTCCATTGGAAGCATATAAAACTACCCATTTTACCTATCGCACCTCATCGGTTTTCTCAAAATGAATTGTATGCCAATGATTTTCTTAATTTTGTGATTAATAAAATAAGAAAACAGTTTCACATAAATTTACCAGAAAAGCATGTAATTTCAAATCTTATATTCGATAATTTGAAAAATTCCCTTTCAGAGTTAAGTTAAAGTATTCGTTCTGGCAATGCTCAACTAACAGTTCTTATATTTTTGTTCCTGTTCTGTTAAAACTCTGTTAGCATTTCCTCTTCCAAAAGCAGCTGTCATTTTCATAAATATGCAGCTATCCCTTTCTAACAATATCATGTAATACCCGTTGCAAGAGAAACATTCATACTGCTCTATTTGCACAACTGACACACATACACCCATCCTCAACACAAAAACCAAATTCCCCGTTTCCTCTGTACACTGGTTACGCATATAATTTCTCACTCTTGTTGTTGTTGCCTCTATTCATTGAATATTTATTTCATTCATTCAACAGCTCATGGCTCCGCTCAGTACTACATTCCTGCCCTCCACCGACCTCTTATTATTCTATACGTCTATCAAAACACCATCGTACACACATATAACCCAGTAAACCAACGCAAAGAAAAAATTAAATTGCTCTGCTCGTATCCAACCAACCCAGCCAGACTGTCAGCCAGCCGTCGTCGTCATTCGTTTCGTTTTTGTATTCCGCTCGTAGTATATCGCAAAACTTCTTCCGTTTCTGACGTCCAATTTTACTTTTCGCTGTAAGATTTTGCAAATTTTCATCATCGTGCGTGGAAAAGAAAATTTCGAACCAAAAAGAAACAGATGAAATTAATCAAATCAAATTCAAAAATACATATTTAAATTAAATAAAAAGGACCGGAAGTCCACATCGTATAGTAACAATTTTTCTCCATGAATTGAAGAGTGCTTGAGACCGAAATAAAGGAGAAAAAAATCCTACCCCAATGAAAATGGTGTCAAAACCCCTCAAGCAAGTGCAATTATTAAAACAAAATTTTGTTAAATGAAAAAAGTGAACAAAAAAAAGAAACAGGAAGAATAATATACGTACTTCGTGTTCCGCCAAAGGATTTTTTCCTCCTTCCGCTCGAGTTTTTTTTCTTTTTTTTTTGTGAGAAAAGTGTGCGTGTAGTGTATCTCCAAGAAATTTTTTCTTCATTCGATTTATTTACTTGCATTTAAAATATAGGAAAAAAAATACACCTTAACTTATCTAGAACACGTTCTGCCTCCCTTCTTTACTTGCGCAAAGCCTTGGAATTCAATTAAATAAAAGGTTTTCTCTTTCTAATCTATCAAAATGCATTTGAAAAAGAAACGCCATATATCGGATGAAAGAGACGACTCCAATAGTTATGGATTCAACATGGCCGACGATACACGCAAAGTACGAATTGAGGAGCAATTAAGAGTGAAAATTGGTATGTAAATTAGTGAAAAAGTGTTAAATTTTCAATTAAATCAATAGTTCTTAATGAGATCTTTAATTTAACACCATAATTGTGTAAATCCGTTAGGGATTTCTATAGAAATTCTCATGTGGAAGGTGTCTTGTGTGTTGGTTAAGCCTATCCAAGGAAGTGAACGCTTGTGTCTCTTTAAACTTTCTCAAACAGAATTATATTCAACGGAAAAATCTAAACAGGTGTCAATTAAATGTAATTTCTCATCCAAAATAAACGGATTTCGGTATCAAGTGTTTGTGAATTATCCCGTAATCATTAGAATTATTGTGCAAGGACCCACAGAATGACCCCCCTCTTTAGATAAATGCATTTTATTGGATTTGGCGTTTATAACCTAAGAAAAAAAAAGTTGAATAGAACATCGCTTCCACAAAGTATACCTATATTCTTGTTCGTTCGTCGTCTTGTTTTCTTAAATTTTTTTTGTATTTTTTTTTATGTGAAAAGAGATGAATTGAAGGAAACAGGAATTTTGTATGCCCGTGTGCGCCTGTGTGCGCGCGCGGTGAGCTCTAGAGGAGCTAGAGCAAAAGAAGAAAAATTCCAATACAGACAGTTTTGTTTTTGTGTAATTATGAATGAATTTTTTGGCAGTGGTTGTTGGCTGTGTTTCAAAGTGTGTGTGTTCTTTTATGAATGGTGTTGTTCGCCGCCCCCGCTTATAATTGCTGCTGTTTGGCTATTGAACAATATCAGAAAAAAACGAAGCCAAGAAAAAGCAACAAAAATAACTTTACCACAAAAAATTGTATTGGCGCTCTAATTTTGTCAGTATTATGTTCAATTTTTAAAAATATTTTATATCGACAACAAAAATTATGTGCTCACGAGAAATAAAAAAAAACACCTTTGGCCATGTGCCGACTCCCGACTGCCATCCGATTTGATATCAGTTTAGTTGGTGTGTGTTGTGTAGAATGGGGGTTCGGTTTGCAGATTATATTAACTCAGTAAACTGATGAGAACAACCAACCTCATTCATTAAAAGTAAAAGAGAAATATGCATACATATGTATGTATATAAAACAGTAGTTCACTCGTAGTTTACAGTTAATTTTACCCCTTTCCGGCTGACGACTACCTACATTTTATAAACTTGCTCTATGTTGGTATATTGTACATATTTACAAAACATGCTCCAATTTTATTGATTTGGGGATAATTTTTTTGGCTTTTTCTGAATGGTGTGTAGTGTACCTCCTACCTACCTCTCTTTATACTTTAAGCATTGGATCATTGGATGATTCATAAAGAAACGGGTCAATATTCTACTCACTAGCTTCTGGTGTTTCCTTCATTTTTTTTTTTTTTGAATGGGGATTTTGCGGAGGAGTAGAACCTATATAATATTTTTAACATTTTATTTTTAAAGGAAAATTTCTGTATGAGCTCATACATTAATTACAATGTTGTGAGAAGATTAACGGAAAACAACATGCAATCATTGTAGCTCGTTGCTCAACAGAATTCATATGGGTATTAAGAATTTTTTCTTCAGCTCAAGCTAGTTTCGCAATTCAAGAACACACAACACTTCCTATTTTATTGACCCAACTCCTGTGCCCCGCAATCGATGGATTTTGTCTATTTGCTTTGAAAACTAAGATTACTTATTTTTGGCAACTTTTTCCTTCAACTGATTAATTGAACTCATCCACTCATGAGAAGCATAGGTATTTGCTTCGAAAAGTTTTTAAATTTTGCATTTAAAATTTATAACTGTCATTAAATTATATTTCTTATATTCTTAGGATTTGTGCCTGCAAGGTACGATTCAATTCAGAGGGCATATCGCTGTTATATACGTATATAGGGTGGGCCATCTAGTGGTTTCTTTTTAAATCATGTTATTTTGACACTGACAGGTTTATTTAAAGGGTATATAGGTAGGTATATGCCATTATTTACGAAATAGGACATCGTTCAAATGCCCGCCAAATCTTCTTACAATGGCATGGATTCGAATGGTCCATTTTTAAATAACTTCTGCATAGATTCGGCCGAATTTGTGTGATGGTAGGTATGTGTTTTGTTCAACTTACGGACATCGGTCTATTATGGTTTATTCGCATAGGCCCGTGGCTTCAGCTCAGCTGGGTTAAATCGCATGACTTTGGTTGCAAATTTAGGTCACCTTTGCCAAGAGATAACCTTATCCTCATCATTCATGTAGAATGTAAATCGTGACGTCCGCTGTGTAGCATGTAGCGATGTCCTGGTTGAACCATAAGTCGTCTAGGTCCATATGGTTCAATCTAGGCATTTATGAAATTGACCGCCTCACCACTCACTTTTCAAAAAAGTACGGGCCAATGACGCCACCAGCCCAAAACCCACGCCAAACGGTGACTTTGAGAATGCATTGTCACCTTGTGAACCTAGTGTGGGTTGGTGTCGTCCCATACCTTTAGTGGATTTTGCTTGTTATCACAGCCATTCATCCAAATCGCTCCGAGATCCCAGTGAACTTTGAGTTCTTGGGTCAGTTGGATCTTGTGCGTGTATGGGCCCAAGTCCCGACACAACTCGAAAAGTTAAAGTCTGCGATAGGCCGAATTCTTGTGCATGGCTTTGACTTACGAATGTTGGCCGATTGATTACCGTACCGGTCGTCTCAAATTTGGACACCAAACGTTAAAGAATCAACTGTGAATTAAACGCAAAGTGGATAACGTTTGCAGTAAGTAACTTTTGTTTTTATACTAAAGTTTTATCAATCGTGTAACTGCCGTAATGATTTGGGATCAGTAACTAAATAATAAACAACAAATTTGGCCAATGTGAACAAATCAACATTACTGCCACAGAATTGTCTTGTGTTTAACGTGGACACCTGTCTATTACGACTCAATTCCACGGAAGGCCTACCTTCATCGGAGTGAGATCGGGTTCTGATCATTAACCCCGACATAGCCGAAGCCATCTCAGTAGCAATGTTGTGACATGTTGCAGCATGTGCACACCTCTTGCTTGAAGTCGAGGTCTATCTAACACCTCTTGAATCCAGCCACGCCTGGAAACCATATGTCTCCGCATTTGGAATAAACCACAACCACCACGATACTCCCACTAGGGGGCCTACCTCATAGATAGTCTGAGAAAGAGAGGTTGCACTACGCAACCCATCTCTAACTCCTGGGCACTATCTCAGGTTCGTTGTTACACACTCCTTAGCGGATTCCTACTTTAAGGATACCGTCCAGAATGTTCCCATCTAGTTAGTTTAGTTATTTTCGTAACCTATCCACAGTCACCATGAGGAGGTCGATAGGAACCTGAGTGTATAGAATTGCCAATAGTAGCAATACCGGCCCACCGTCTTTCAACAGTGGACGAGCTCATCGCGCCACATCAGCCACCACCCATTCAATAATCTTGGACGAACACATACATGGCCGCCACCCATTCAGAAACATGGATCTACGCATAAAGCCACAGTAGTATTACCACTCATCCACCAATTAGCGGACGAGTTCGCTCAGAGCCCCGGACATGCCTTAAACTACTACCGACTCTATACACTCCACCTGCACATTACGGCCACAGTCCACCAAAATTTATCCGCGCCAATTTAAAAACCCTGTAGAAGATCATGGATTTAAGATACAGATATAGTTTTCCTGCCATTCGCTGAATATAGTCATTCAAAGAACTATAGACCGACCTTAATGAACCTGCACACCACACAGTGACTAGCTTTTGCTGCAGTTCTGTCCCATAGAACATTTCTGGATGAGAGTCAATCCATGAGCGTCTTCAGACACAAACAAGCTATTTATCAAATTGTTGTCTTGTTCGACAACTTCAATAATTTTTTGGCAAAATTCTAGGCGAAAAGGCAAATGCAGAGGGTTTAACTTGCTCGTAATTTTGACCTTGTATAGAAACAAGTATAAGTCGTCGTGAATTATCCCTTATAAGACGGTCTGCTTATCCCTATTTTCGCGGATAAGATTTGAATCGGAAAGCCGCTTTTATTTGACTGTATTGACGAGGCTAAGACTGCTATTGTCTCCTGAACCCGAACATAGGAATCTCGATGGTAGGGTCTTCGTGCGATTCTTCCAGATTTCATGTTTACCAGCCTTATAATGGTCGATCTACTCGGTGGAGTGCCACCAAACTCCCTGAATTCCCTTTGGATTTAAATAACGAATGCAATGCATGGTATGGCAAATCCTCGTTTCATTATCCCAAACATTCATTTTATTAAATCTAAATAAAAAAAATAATCCTATTACTCAGAAAAAAATTATTACCTATTGTCTTTGTAGCACGATTGTGCGCAACACTGCCTTTTTTGTTATCTTCTTCCTGAAAACAAATAGTATAATCTTAGCTTAAATAATAAAATTGAATGTCATTACTTCTAGGAGTTATGTATGTACATAACAATTCCAGCCCAATTTCCAAACTCTTACAAAATTATTTTTATTTCGATTTTATTTAAATATTGTTTACAATTAACTAAGATTTATAGTGTTTTAACAAAAAGTTGATCCAATAACAAAAAAAAAATATATGAATCACCTCTAAGCAGGATCGCTATTTGAAAATTTACAAATTATTTATCTAAATCTTGGTTTGAACATTTCAAAATATCTCTGATGTTATCATCTGTGTTCTTTATGCCAAGTTGTTTTAATTGAATATTGTTTATTCAAGTTTTTTGTTAAATTATACAAAAAAAAATAACGTTTAGTCATTTGAAATGTGGGCTCGTCTATGAATGTAAATAGTTACCTCAGTAGAGTGATTCATAAGTGAAGGGTTGATTGACCATGTAAAGAAAACCAACAATAAATACTACCAGATTTATTGAATGAACATTTTTCAATAATTCTCAGTAATTGTAAACGATTATTTGTTACGGTGAAGTACTATCCATTAAGCTAATTTATTGCAAATAGATTCCTTGAACCAAGAAATGGAAAATTTTAGCTTAACCGAATGTAAATTGAATAAAATTAAAAAATATTAAGTTTTTCATTTTAACTTTTGCTTGGAGGTAGTGAAACAATGGTGAAAATGTTAAGCAATCATAATTAATATACTCGTAGAATCTATTAGCAAAGGGAAATCTGTGAAGTTGTTGTATGGTCGACAAACTTTGGAATAAGGAAGACTTACATATCGGAATTCAATTTTACTTTTTAGCTATGGTCCTGTTTGTAAATTCTAAAAGATCTTCTTTTAATCGAGAAAAGATTGAAAATTTGTTCTTAATATCAAAGAAAACTGGCAACACTTCTCAATCACTTGATGCGAAATTAAAATTCAAACTTTACTAAGTCGTCATCGTCACACTCTGCCAGGGCGGATGGATATTTTCCTCCAGTTTCTAGCTCACCGGGGGCATCAACAAACAAAATAGCCCCACACAGCAGAACACGCTTGCTTATTTGTTCATCATGCAGCCAGCCATTTCCCTGGTTTTTTGTTAATATTATTTCGTGTCTCTATTGGATAAACATTTCACGAGCAACACCTCTCGGACTGCTGTGCAATGTGTGCACCTCTCTATCGATGTGCGGCCCCATTTCGAGTCCCAAAAATAGACTAGCATCGCGTAAACATTTAAGTGAAACACAAGTAGTAGCACAGCAACAGCCACAGATGTTTAAAGTAAGAAAAGTTGGAGAGAAAAACCAAACTCCGCGCCGCCGCCTTACCATCACATCACCATCATAAAGATGAGCCCTGAACCAAAGGTCAACCGCTGGGGACCTGATGACGACGGGTAACCCAGAAGAGAAGAGAAGCTAGTACCGCGTAAACGGGCAATTAGCTGCGCGCTTGAAATGTTCAAGTAATTGGAATTATTAGTAGCAACAACCAACCACAAGAGGTTCGGTTGGGCTGCTCGGTTGACTTTACTTTTCGCCGCACTCGTAGTTAATAGTGCGTCAGTGATGTAGCGTTTGAAGGCTTTTATAAATGCGCGTCTAATTGGCCATTTTAGATGAGCGCACATAATAGCTGTTGTTTCTTTTCTATCTTTAATTTTTTTTTTTTTTTGTTACTATAATTATGTTGCAAAATAAAGTTCCAAACAAACCATGATATTAGAAGTGATGATGCTAGGGAAAACTGGTTTGGTTTATGGTTACATAGGAGAACACGGAGTGTGTAGGTATACAATTTCTCAGAATTATGTTATTTAAAAATGATGATTATGATGTTGATGATGAATTTTTTTGTAATTTGCGTATATAAGCTAGTGTTTTAATGAAAAGCACAGTATCACTAGTGTGTCTAATTATTGTTGCAAACAAAATGCAAATGAGGTCTTAATTAACCAAGTAAAAGATCGTCGAATCAGTGTATAATAGTTACGAATTCTAGCGCTCAGTGGGCAGATTAAGAATTTTTGGGCCGAACTCGATCTAGATTTGTATTTTTACACACAAATACATGTTTTCCTTTCATTTAAGTGGGTCAGAGTATTTATAATGATATTCGTTTGTAGTTTTTATGACCTGGCGCTTAATTGAAAGAGTGCTCTTCTTTAACAGAATAATCAGGCTTTTGACTTGTTGTACAAATAATGACATTTTATATCTCAAAACCTGCTTGAAGTCAATTTGAATGATGAAGATTTCTAGAGTATATTAGTAATTGGTATAACAACGTACAGTGACGTACAGTTGTTGTTCATTAAAACAGTGTTTTATACAAACGCATTTTTGTTAATTATTTATTATCCTCAATAATTTTTTTTATTGAGTAAACATCATTGAGGCCAAGCATGTGTTCTTTGTTTTTATCATATTCGGTTGTTAATAAGGGAGAGTTCATTGGACGATTGAAGACACTGACAGAGATAAAATTTTGATAGTTTCTATGTTAACGTAATCTCTAGAAACATGCTTTTATCCAACTTTATCTTGTTATATAATTCATTTTAAGATCTGAATAGATGACATAGCAACAGAGGTTGGAAAATAGTTCGTTGAATAAACACATGTTGTTGAAGATGCAATTTAAAAATGTATTTCACTTATAAGTCAGTCCTCAGTCCCTTGAGTTGTGTAAGTCTAAATTTCTTCATACATACTTGATTGAACGACTTTATAGATCTTGAGATTCATTCGCTTACACCGTATTTCGTTCTGTGCAAGAGTTGGAAAAGATAGTGTCGTTCCCTAAGTGTTGTAACAGCAGCGAAAAAACGAAACTGAAATTTTTTATTTTCAATACAAAAATCTATAAAGGACTTTTATAAATTTTAGCTTAATATAACCCTTGTTTAGTAGCTTTGACATTTTTCTTCTCTGTCTCAAAGGTAGGTGTAACAAAAATTAAACTAAACTGTTCGGGGCAACTTTGTGGATCATAAAGTGACAAAATGTAAAACTGTTTGAGTCGAATTTTCGTATTTTTACTCAAGGAACCTTACGTCTTGTTGGAACACACTTAACTGTTAACACAAAATGGATCTGAAGAAACGACAGTTAACATTATTTTATAAATTTATCTGCGAAAGAAGAAAATAATGGTAAAATTTTACTCAAATATAGCTAGCAAAATTGAGGAGTTTCAGTCACATTTCTAAGGTTTTTCTTTGTTTTGGTTTTGAAATCAAATAATAATTTATAAACAGTATCAACATCTTCAACTATCAACTAATTCTGCAATCGATAGTTTACTTATGTTTGTTTTATCCCTTGGCGATATGGTGTGTAGGACTCTGTGTTCCATTTGATTCCCAATTGCTGCCACCTAAACAAAGAAGGTTTTATCAGGGGAACTACCTTGCAAGGAAGTGACAATTCCTTCAAGGGTTTATCTTCTCATGAAAAAGTGCTTCTCATCTCAGCTGTTCGTATTCGGCACAAAATTCTAGGATTTCTTCATTTCTCCTGACATCACATTAAGGCCCCGGTTATAGCATTCATTGAAATGCATCATTGGAGCAAGTTTAAATCAGAATTTTGTATTTGTTACTACTTATTACCTTCATGTTGGTAGCAACATATTGTTTATTCGTCTTAAAAATGGGAATGAAAATTTTCAACGATAGCTATAACTGGCCCCTAATGGTTAGGAGTTATAATTCACTAGGCTCTTGTCCTTCATGAGTTGTTGCGTCGAATATTTGTATACAGTGTTGGCCAAAACAAAAGTAACTTCTTGAGTAAAATAGAAATCGTTCGTAAATATGCTTAAATTTGAATTTGTTATAATTCTTGCAAATGGCGTCGTACGTCAATCACATATGACATTTGTGAACTAGACAGTATACAAACAAACAATCAGGAGCGTTGAATAATTGTGTCAGCGTGAATTTCGACGTCGATGTCCTAATCGTGTCGCGCCAACTGGGCAACCATTCAAACTACTCAACTCGAACAGACTGGAATCACAAAAGATGATGCAGAGCGTAGTTGCCACCAGACTGATCGTTCGGCCGGCTGTGGCTGCCGATGTCGCTGAGTCTACACACAATTTTAGTGAAAAATTGGCCTACATAACGAGTGAACGGAAGATCGTCAGGAGTCGTCAACCGCAGTCAAATACCTATCACAATACCGATTACTCAAGTTTTCTCGAAAGAGATATATAATTTAATATGAACAAAGATAGCACCTGCTACTGTCAACAATTTCGAGGTGGAATATTTTCCTACTACGGAGAAACTCAGCTAGAAAGTAAAATCCGCCAACTTTCCCACAGGATAACATAATTGTTCAACAAAAATAACTTCTCTTCTTTTAGTTTCAGTTGAGGGACGAAAATTAACAGTTTTATGCGGTTATGTTCTTTAAGTTCTGGTGCTAAATTAAACTGTATAAGTTAAGTCCAAACCAAAAATAAACTAATACAAAACCGCTTACCCTGTAACTTTTGTTTGTCCTGGGTATATTCTTGTTTGTTTGTAAATACGAGTATATTTAATAGGTTTTCTTCCAAAAGTCTGACTAACTGCCAAACATTATTAAAGTGCCCTCAATTTGTTATTGTTTAAAGTTTCCAAACAAAATATTTATTTAAAATCTGTTTCAAATTTGCGTAGCTTTTTTCCTTGATTTGCATATTAATCATGTTTTTTCTTGTTGTATCTTCAATACACAAATAAAAATGTTCTTAAATTTATTTGTTTACTGTTGGACTTTATAAATAAAACAAAATATTCACAAGTCAAATTTCCCAAATCAATTAAAATCACACATGTATTTATTTATTTACCTACATACATACATACACAAAAGTTTACGGGCAACTCTTTGTGCAAAGATCTTTTTTTTTTTCTTAAAGGTGCTGCTCCGCCAACAGGCACAACCGACCGGATAGATTTGCTCCTTTAGAGACGTGTGCGCATCACGCTCATTTCCTACTTACTCCCTTATACCGCACCATCACCAGCCAGCGGTCCGGTACCCCTGTTTTCAATCCCTTGACTTGTTTCCAACATCCAACCTACCTACCGTGCGTCGTCGTCGTCCGTTGTAGTTGTTCTTCCAACTTTACAAAACGGACGCGAACAACAAATCATGAATGTTTCGCAATAAAATTCTTAATTCCTACGAAATTGAAACACCGCTTTGCTGCGCACAGCAGTAAATAGATTTCCGGTGATGGTGCGTAGACGGGATGGATGATGATGATGATGAGTTTAATGTGGTAGCCGCGTGCCCGTCTTGGTTGTCGTTTTGTAGTTCATTATTATTAATTTTTTCCTCTGAATTCAATTTCCTTCGTTTTGTTTCCAGCCGATTAATTTTTTTTTTTCGATTTCGTGTCTCTCTGTAAATGGACGATGTTTAATAGAATTGCAATGATTCAGAAACATTGTTTCGATCTTATTTTGCTGACGTAGGTATTTGGTTTACATCCTACAAAGTGTCTGTCTGCGATGATTCTGAGATTTAGCTGTCTCTATGCCAATTTCCTGTTTATTTCTACATCGCATGCATCGTTCATTACTGAATCTCTCATTTCAAAAGAAACTGATTTCCCAACTTAATCGTTTAACGCCTATTTTTGTATTTCTTTATTCTCCTGGTTTTAATTAAGACGCATTTTGTTTTGGTAATAAAAAATAAACTCAGGTGGCTTTGCAAACAAACTATCACCTTGTTTTGTGTGATAAGAAACAAAATCTTACAAAACACGAAAATATAATAAAAATAGTAAATTACATACCTACAACAGGAAGAGTTTTATTAAACATAAACAATTCCTTAGTTCAGCAATGCACAATAATAATAAAAAATAATAATTTTTTTTTTGTTTTATTATAATAGCATGTTGTCGGTTGATAAGATAACTTGTTGCGAGTATTGAGTCAGTTCATTTCCGTTTGCCATAATATACATCTATGTGGTGAGCCTCAGCCACAAATATTTATACTTGACGGAAACCAATATACCTACTAACTGATTCGAAAATGGCATCTAATCTTATCTTATAAAATATTGCGAGTGAATGAATTACTTCTTAATTATATGTACATAGTATATGTGTGCGCCCCAAATGAGGGTATGAATGAAATGGGATAGCCAACGTGCACCATGCCGGCGGAATACACACACACATATACACACCTGGTGCCATTTGGAATTAGATATTAGAATTTAATGAAATAAGATACATACAAGTTCATACATATAATGTATCTAACTAGGTGGAGTTTCCTGAGACAAAAAAAAAATAATAATTTTTATCATTGCAAATATAAGCTATACTTGGGTACAATGGCTTAAAGTTTGTTGAATTAAATGGCAGTTGTCAATTGCTTTGTTCAAAAGATTAAAATTAAAATGTGATATGTATTGTTTTTGTTATATGATACGAGTTCTATTTAGTATGGGTATTTGATGACCTTGATAACAAATTATGAATTAAATCATTCATTGTTTTACAAACAAACATATTGTTAACTCTAGACCGGAGACACATTAGTGTTAATTTGAAATGAGATTACAGAGATTACAAAGAAGTTTTGTCACGAATCATGAATGGAGTCACGTTTCCAAAAGCAGAACTTTATTCTGTTGTCAATTGTTGTAGTTAAAATTGGATTTTAGACTTTCTATTTATAGTCTCCTGCTGGAGCTTGCTCTCAACGTGATCCATTTCAGGTAGTTTTTTTTTTATAATTGTTTTCGGCCAAACCTATTCAGAGTGTTCTGATTTGTTTAAGTAACACACTTAACTCATTAACTCATGAAGGTGCGTTTTCCTTGCTCGGATGTTTACTCCTCAGTCTATTCAATAATTCTTTTGCGAGTTTGAAGAGCGGCTTCTGGATATAATCTTAACCACACAAACAGAAAATGAAAAAAATGCATTCCTCCCCTTAAATAATTCAACCTTAATAGTCTTCACAAGCTTCAGGGATTGTCATTGAGTCCCACTTGGGATGTACTGTTAAATTCAGATATTCTTTTTTTAGGCGTACTACATGAATGTGGAATGCTTTACCTGGCCAAATATTTTCCTCCCATTACAATATTCAGACATTCAAAATCAATGTTCATCGGTATCTCCTTTTAAATCCTCTCGAATTATCCTAAAAAGAATTACGAACTTTTTTCAAGAACTCAAAATTACGTTCTGAACTTAAAAAAAACCCGTTGAGTCTATATTCCAAGAAAATTAGATAACCTCAGAAGACGTCATCGAGTGGTGTCAAATCCCACGGCCTCGTGGCTGAATTAAATAGGTCAAAATAGCAAAATACTCGTTGTCTATATGTTAAGAAATAATCACTGATATCGTAACGTTGGAAATTGACTGTCACTCACGCTCTCTGCTCATTTTTGAAAACCACACAAGGCTGTTATATCTCTTAGCCTAATGGTTATTGAATTAGACTGGCCCGTTAAAGGCTAGGGTCTGGCGATTGATCCCCTTCCCATCCGCTGCCATCTAAAATCAATTCTGTTTTTCAAGACAACATCCTCTTGTCCAAGAGACAAATCTAACAGGAGTATATATTGTCTTGAAAAGTGATTTCCCTCTTAGTCGTTCGGATTCGGCAAAAATTTAACGCTTCCTTCCATTCCTGATCAACCAACAAGCACGCAGGTTGAGAGTTGTTAATTCATTTTCCATGATATATTGCGCCACTAAATTTTTATTTGCAGAAGACGTCTCAATTTTCCCGCCATACATAAGTCTTGTGAATTTGTCTTATTTCGGAAAAATAAGAATTATAAGTCGACTTCATTCGGCCCAGTTGAATCATACGGAACGGTTTTCATGGTTTGAGTGTAACCAATTTAATTTTCAAACAAAAATGAGAATAATTGTTTCAAAACTGTCCAAAATAACAGAGTTTCTGAGCTACCCAAAAGGAAGCAGAAGTACAGCATTCTTCGATTAGAATGTTTAGGAAATAATAAATACGGTTTCACTACCGTCATTTCTTGACCGAGCACTATAAAGTGCTATTTCAACATATTTGAAGATTTGTCCTTATAATTTTCTTACAATTTGTTTATTGTTGAACCGAATAATTTTGAAAGAAAAAAGTCAATCCGAAAAATACAAACGGTGCATCTTGCAACCAACTTGTCCAGTAAGTTTTTTTTGTCACATGAATGATCATTTAGGTCTGGTCAAACAAACCATTATAGCTGGTCAAATTGGAAGCCATTATCGGATACAATTTTTTTTAGTTTTTATTCCATTTCGGCCAATAAATAGCTTTTAGGCGAACAAAAAGGATCGATATGGTTACTCAGAGTTTCGATGGAAGCTGCAAAAATAATTAGAATCGGGATTAATCATTTTTTACATCATAATATGATTCACTGTAGTAATTTCAAAACAGTATTCTATTTTAAACTAAAAACCCTTTATCCGTACACAAATATTCATTGAAGTCCTCTTTCTTACATTTTTTTAGGGGAAGCTAAGAATTTAAGTAGCCGAAATAATGGAGCTAGTAGCAGTTGTAGTGCGTCCGGTACACGAGATGTTTATTGTACGGTAGCCCTTGACCAAGAAGAAATATGCAGAACACCAACTATCGAACGGACGTTAAGTCCATTCTTTGGCGAAGAGTATTATTTCAAAATTCCGAGACGATTCCGTTATCTTTCAGTGTACGTCTGGGATCGAGATCGTCATTTAAAACAGGACAAACCAATTGGGAAGATCGCAATCCGCCGTGAAGAATTACACATGTATAATCATAAAGATCACTGGTTTTCTTTGCGACCAGTTGATGCTGATTCAGAAGTGCAAGGAATGGCACGGGTAGAACTTCAATTCGAAGACACAACCTACGATCATATTGATCTGAGTAGTGGTGGAAGTAGTGTTGGAGGTGGTGGTGGTAATGACTATAAAGAGAATAACGATCTACATGGTCGTGATAGTCAAAGATCGAGCGTTAAATCAAGATCGAGCTATTTTACTGGACGCGGCCGAGTGGCAGTTAGAGTACATGAGTGCGTAGAGCTAGCAAAGAAGAATGGCGCCTGTGACCCATATGTGGTGTTTACAGCAGTATATTCAAATAAACGACAAATAATCAAAAGAACGAAAACTCGCAAGAAAACTGTCAATCCACAATTTGACGAAATAATGCATTTTGACCTGACCATCGACTATGATTCAAAACACGAATCTTCAAATAAGGCCTACACAATTTATCCCCTAGGTGGGGCAGATCTCTGTGAGATCTGTGTTACACTATGGCATGACGCAGCTGGAATGAGTGAGAAGGTGTTCCTTGGAGAGGTGCGAATACCATTGCGCAACAAACAACAGCAGGTAGCTGTGCAACCAAACGCCTGGTACTACCTACAACCGCGAGCGAGCCAGTCGAGACCAACCCGAACGTGTGCAACTCCACCGGGTACTCGCCTCAGCTGTGATAACTCCATAGGATCTCTGCGCCTCAATCTGGTCTACACCTACGATCATGTGTTCCCCCTAGCCACCTATGATGGTCTGATGAATCTACTGCTTGAGAGCGTTGACCAACGACCAATCACCACTAGCGCTGTTTCTATCTTGGGTGAGGTTGTTACCTGCAAAACAGACGTTGCTGAACCTCTAGTTCGATTGTTCACTTACACGGGACAGATTGCAGCGATTATTAAAACACTTGCCGATCATGAGATATCGAATCTGACAGATCCAACAACGATCTTTCGGGGGAATACACTCGTATCGAAGATGATGGACGAGGCTATGCGTCTCTCTGGCCTGCATTACTTACACAATACACTGCGTCCTGTGCTCGAACAGATTCTGCAAGAAAAGAAGCCATGCGAAATCGATCCGGCGAAGGTGAAGGACAAAAGTGCAGTTGATTATAATCTGATCAATTTGCAAGAATACGTCGAACGTGTATTTGATGCAATTACTAAGAGTGCGGTCAAGTGCCCAGCAGTATTGTGTCAGATATTCCACGATCTCAGAGAATGTGCAGCGAAACATTTTCCCTACAATCGTGAGGTGCGCTATTCAGTAGTGTCGGGTTTCATTTTCTTGCGATTCTTTGCTGCTGCGATACTTGGGCCAAAGCTATTTGATCTCACCACAGAGCCAGTAGTAAGAAATTAAGCAACTCATATAGAAAAAGAAATTGTTTTAATGTTCTGTGTTTATTTTTAATAGGATTTTCAAACAAGTCGGACACTAACACTCATATCAAAAACCATTCAATCGCTTGGCAATCTAGTGAGTTCAAGATCATCACACAAACCATGCAAGGAAGAGTATACTGGGCAGTTGTATAAAAAATTCTGCACAGAAAAACACGTTGAGGCTGTTAAGCATTTTCTCGAAGTCATATCTACTGTTGGAAGTACATCTGCGTGCGGAGGGCAGACTATTCTCGAGCCAGTATTACTCAAAGAAGGGTGAGTTTTGAATATGAGTATTATTTTGATTGCATTAACATATACTTGTTTTGGATGTGTATAAATTCCTCTTGTGGATTTCACAACTTTCTCTCCAAAATTAGGTTGGAAAATTACTCCAAGTTATGAAACATGTTAGTTTAGTTTTTTTTAAACATTTTAACTTGTTCGAAGACTTTAAGGCCTTTTCTCAATGTTTAATATTAATTTACGTAGGTGAATCGACGTTGATAGAATTTTATGAAGGAGGTCTTTTTGATAAGGAACAGAAAGTGATTAAGTGTGCATTCTTTATGAATTTAACATTAACTTTAAAAAAATATATTAGTATTTTATATGAGAATTCTTAAACCTTTACATAAATATTCAGTATATTGTTTAATGATAACAGGTCTAGCTTCTAGCTTAAGGATAGAGTTCAATCAATTTATAAATACCGCAGTCAACCTAAGGATAAAAAAAACCCTAGAGAAAATCCTTCAAAAAACTGGACAAACTCTAGAAAAATCCACCAAATATCCAGAATGTTTCGGAGTCACATCCTACACCTAATTATTTTCGTCTCTCCTTTCATATATCTTTGTTTTTAGTAATATCCAGGAAAAAGCGATAGATCGATTAAGATCCAAGTGAGATGATTTAGCTCAAGCATCATCACTTCTTCCAACCTAACCTGGATCTCGATGCTGCATTTCCATTCTCCCTTTGCAACATAACTTCGCACATAAAAGTTCAAAACTCAAAACATAGCTCAAACTACTAAAGTTTGAGATGAAACAGTGTTCAAAGAACCTCGGACCAAAATAGTTGCGATTTCAACACTTTCCAATCATGTCTTCGTTTTTCTATACATTTCTTCAAGTTTTAATGTTGAATTAATTCACCAACTCCGTAAAAATAATGATTTGTCTTCTTGAATAACTTAAGCGCTTAGAAAATTGATTGAGCTAAGGCAAATAAAATTCACTGACTCGAAAGCAAAAATATGCAAAGTAAATTGTTGAAGAACAACGAAAGTATGAGTAATTGAACTACCTGTGTATTATTAAAAATTTGTATAGTGTTGGCCTTTACTCTCTTTCAAAACTAAAAATTCGATGGACTTTTACTGTAAACTGATATATTTTTCTTCTTCCTATGCTCTCATTTTGTTTAACTTTAAAGCGAAGGGTAAGCCTAAGATATTCTTTTTTCTAATTCTTAAATCAATTTTTTGTATCTAATATTTCTCTCAAACTTATTTTTTTCTTTTACATTTTTGTCTATTTCCTTACAGAATGATGACAAAACATCCTCAAGGACGAAAGCGTTTCGGTCGACGTATACTTAAAAATCGTTACTTTAAACTAACAACACATTCGCTTAGCTATGCTAAATCGAAAGGAAAGCCACCCATCTGTGATATTCCATTGTCTGAAATTCTGGGAGTTGAACCATTAACTGAGCGAAGCTTTAAAATGCAAAACAGTTTTCAGGTAAGCCAAGAAGTAATTTCCTTTTTATCATTTTATTCTTTTTTACTTCCCATGTTGAAACTATGTGAACCAA
Source organism: Chrysotoxum bicinctum (assembly GCA_911387755.1). NCBI lineage: Eukaryota > Metazoa > Arthropoda > Insecta > Diptera > Syrphidae > Chrysotoxum > Chrysotoxum bicinctum. The sequence continues at coordinate 221,878,187 of OU426989.1, read as the reverse complement.
AAAAAAACTGTAACAAAGGATCGATGGAAATATTTTTTTTTTCTTCTTACTACTCTTTGCCTTATAATAATTATTTCCTGTGCGAAATGTTGAGCCCTTTAAGACTGATTGGCAACCGCAAAGGCAACAACAGCCCAAAGTTGTATAACCTAACCAAGACAACAGGGGAACTTCACACGGTTTGGTTTTTCTTTCTTCATAGAGCGCTTTGTTCTACGCTAAATTGTCTTGATCAAAAAGTGAGACTTACTCCATTGGCTTAAGCGGCTTTCGTCGCCATCGTTTGGATCAACCCTTTTGGCAATATAATTACACTTCTTCACGCACACGCAAGCAGAGAAAGTTATTTTACTTTTCACTTGGGGCTTGCTTGAGACAAGTGATACAAGGAGACAGATAGTCACATAGCCTAACACACTCATTAGGCATCTGCTGCAATTGCTGGTGTCGTCCGCCTACTTTTCTCTTTCTCATTCCTTATTATTATCATTTTTTTTATTGTATTAATTATGCAAATTTGACACCATCCATCCGGCCGGTTTACTAATATGACCAAGCTGGTTCTCTAGATCAAGTCAAGCAATTGCCGCCGCGCCGCACGAAGGTGTCGTCTTCTTTGGTTCGGTTCGGTTGGTTGTTTCTGCTTGTTTACGTTCCACTACAACGATCGTTGATCATGATGGCTGTGATGTATGTAGAGCAGGAGGTGGTGGATAACACAAGAAATAATAAAACAACAACAACAAAATACAGAAAAAACGTGTATCGTAGTTTTGCGTTTCCGGTGTCTTGTACACATATTTTTCTTTGCTCCCCTTTTCTGAGCTTACTTCGTCTTTTCACATTATTGTAAGTTGGATTGGAACTCTTGCTTCATTGATTCCGGTATGTGGTGATATCGCGTGTGTATTTGTTTGGAACTCGTTTCAGGCTCGTAGGTGTATTTTTTTTTTTCATTTTTTTTATTTCTATTTCAAACCTTGCTGCTGAAGAAAACAAAATTTTATAGGAACGCATAACGCATAAAATTTATTCAAATTATTTTAATTGGAATTTATTTTATAGTTTCAAATGTTGTTGTTGCTGTTTTTTTTTATTTATTTATTCATGAGAAGATGAAGGCGATATTCAAGAAGTAAAAGACACCACAGTAAAAATATGCGCATGAGAAATTGTTTACACTTTTTTGGTCCCACATAGATAAGGGAAACGAAGCAAGAAGTATTCAACCGCCGACACTGTCAGGAAAAATATAAAAAAAAAAAAAAATTGTTGAATGGGGTTAAAGTATGTATGAATGGGAGGTAAATTTTATTTGAGATAGAAAATCGTGTCTGCAATTTAATTTGCAATTTTCCTTGAAAAAATATGTATGTACATTATGTCGTTCGAGTTGGAGGGCTAAGTTGGATGTTGATGATTTCTTTCAATTTCCTGAGATGTAATTTCCGAAATTAACTTTAAAAATTGTAAAGTTTTTGTAATAAAAGTTTGCCTTTGTGGGAAACTAATAAGGCCAGTCGGATGCAGGAAATAACCAATGAATTATCCCCTGAAATGTGTTTGGAGCCGGGAATAGGGGAAGAAGCACTTGATTCTTTTCGAAATGAAATATAAGCATTTTAACTGTGAACCTAATCGAAAAATGAAGCAATACTGTGAAGACTTAATGTTTTTATGGTTAAACAAATTATCGAATGATCTATAAAGGGTATTTTTTTAGAGGCGTAGAATGTTTTTAATATTAATCATGTTATTTGACAGATAATTTTATGGCATTAATGCTTCAGGGGCGTCGTATGTTCTCTTCAATCGACTTTATAGATCTTCAGAAATAATAATCTAATGGCGTTGAATCGCACGAACGAAGAGGCAAGTTAACAGGTCTATTTCTTGAAATTTATAATTCGTCAAATTATTCTTTCAATAAATGTATTGTATCGCCCGTTGTGTGGCCTTACTTCTAGACATACTAAATATAAATACGATTCCAGTGTGTTTTTTTTTTTTTTTGGGAAATAACTATATTTTCTTGAGCTTCTTAAAGTTTGTTTATCTCTCTGTTCAGTTTAATCTTGGAAACCACTGAATCGATTATGACTAAGCCTAAGGTTTAAATCCCGAAAGAAATGATAATATATTAAAATGTATGGCTATGACCCCATAAGTACAAAATGTACTCAAAGTCGATCTTAGCGGAGATATTAAATAATTTTGTATCATTTATATTTACATACATAAGTAGAGATTTTAAATACAATAGCATGTAAAAATCTCTGGAGTGTAACGTGAGTTAAAACGAATTACCCAAAACTGAACTTTTTGATTATTCCACCTAAAAAAGGTTAGGTTAATGGGCTGACAGTTGATCTTGTTACCGTCACACTTAGATCAATGTAGATACCTTAGGGATTGACTCCCATGTATTGAAACCTATGATAATTACCCTTATTCCGGTAGTCGTTTTAATAAAACGCCTTAAAAACGAGAAGGGTCCAGAGACCATATTTTGGTGTTTAAATAATACAAAAAGGGCAGCGTTCTCTATGTTCTTCACTTCTCTAAGCATTATAATGATAGTCGTTTCAATAAAATTCCAATTTTCGTTTCTAGAGTATTGTATTTTTACTGGCGTTTAAGTAAAACTACTATCGGAATAAGGGTGAATATGTCATTCAAGTCAGTTAAGGTTGTTGATGAGATTCAGCAAGCTATAGCCTGAAATGTCGGCGGGTACTTCTAAGTACTGATGAAAATCAAATTGCTAATAGGTTTAATTTGTATTTTGTTGAGAGTGTGGTCGAAATTAATTATTCAATTCCTTTTCAACATTATATTCCACCAAGCATACACCTAAATTGTGTTTTTAAATTTCGTTATGCAAGCGTGGAATCGTTATATGCCCCCATTAAAAAATTAAATAATAAAAAGGACTTACGAGGTATTAACAGAGACATAATTTTAAAATCACTTGAAATCATTGGCCCTGTGTTAATCAAAATTGTTAATAGTTCATTGTGCTACGGGATATTTCCAAGCAATTGGAAAGAATCCACTGTTATTCCGGTAGAGAAGGTGGTAAACACCGTAAAATGTGAAGAGTTTCGTCCAGTGAATATGCTGCCTACATTTGAAAAGATTCTAGAACGTTATGTAGCTAATATGATATATGAATGGAAAAAAGAAATTGATTGCAATAATTCGGTAATAGCAGTGTTTTTGGATTTTAAGCGTGCGTTTGAGACCATTGAAAGAAATATATTAGTGCGAAAGTTGGAAATGGAATTAAGGACAATGAACTAAACTGGTTTAAATCGTACCTTACAGGGAGGACCCAAAGAACAAAGATTGGCGATATTACATGAAATGCGATTGGAGTGGAACTTGGAGTCCCTCAGGGATCAGTTCTAGGTGTGTTGCTTTTCCTTTTGTACATAAATGATATTAAATGCGTGCTGAAATTTTGCAAAGTTGTGTTGTTTGCGGATGATGCCCTGATATATATAAGTGGAAAAAATGTTGAATGGTTGTTACAATGTTTAAATGAGGACTTGGAGAGCATAAACCGGTGGCTTCAAATGAATAAAATAAAATTGAATGTGAAAAAGACGAAATGTATGAAACTTAAAGTAAATGAACCCATAAATGTATGTATGGATGGGGAAGTTATTGAGTGTGTGGATAGTTTTAAATATCTCGGAGTTGTTTTGGACTCGAAGTTAAATTTCAAAGAACATGGGAGATATGTGTGCGGAAAAATTGCTAAAAAAGTTGGTTTTATAAAAAGAATTAGAAGAGACTTAACATTTGAAAGTACTTTGCTTCTATATAATACTATTGTCTTACCCCATTTTAATTATTGTTCAACTCTTTTGTATGGTTGTCAACAAGAAATAGTAAATCGGCTTCAATTATTGCAAAACAAAGCAATGCGAATGATATTGAGAGTGAATGTCTACACCCCAATAAGAGTGATGTTGGAAGTTTTAAATTGGATGAGTGTTAAACAGAGACTTAGATATAGCGCTATGTTATTAATATATAAAATGAAAAACAATATGGTTCCTGAATACTTAAAAGTTAATATTATCAACGTTGGAGAATTACAACCTTATAATTTACGCAACAGTGAAAATTTGAGGCCCAATAGGTGTAACAGAAGTAGCACCCAGGACTCAGTTATGTATATTGGAATAAATTCTTTTAACAGACTTCCAAGTTAAACTTATTTTGAATATAAAAAATAGTGATTAATAAAACATAGATGTTTTATTGTAAAGGTTTGTCTCACCTTATATATTGAGTATTTTAGAATCTAGAGCACACATCAGAGCCTAATCTCCTGCAATGCAGAGATAGGTACTCTTGGCGTAAGCTGAGATGGTTCCAGAAACTCTGTTATTATTATTATTATTAAGTCATTGAAGAAATGTCTGTCGTCACATAATCATCTGGTTGAGGAGAGGTAGACACCTTGCTGATGAGTTTGATAGGTCAGTTTTTGGTGTATATGTCCGTTTGTTTGTTCAGTATTGCTGATTAAGTCAAGGAGCTGTCCATTTCCCTAAGAGGATTTTACCAATTGGGGAGAGGTAGCCCCATCAACTGACTGACGCTCGTGTTCACCGCAGGAGTGGCAATCGCAGGTGTATAGGCGAGTTGTTCATTCACCGTTGGTGCTACTCACAGCTTTTAGTTTATAGATTTCATTTTATCAAATTGTACTTGGTTATGCTTCATGGATTGATAATTTATGAACTAAATAAATTATTATAATTTGAGGTTTTCAATAATTTACTTTTTATTTTCTAGAATTTCCATCTAGATTCGTTGAAATAAAATCGCTTGCATTGTTTTTTCTCTAGGCTTTCGTAGCTATAGGTTCACTGGTGATCTAATGGTTTATCTCACCGAACAAATCTTAAATCGTTTTGGAGAAAGTAAAATTATTACACTTGATATTTCAAAGGCATTCGGTAGAGCTTGGCATCAAGCTTTCTTATTCAAAATGCATGCATTTGGTATCGATAAATGTCTTCTTCGTTGCATTAGAAATTACTTTTCGGACCATCCTCTACAAGTAGTATTGGACAGTTTCAAATCTGATATCCACAAAAAAAAAATCGGGCTCCGTTTTGTCGTCGACACTCTTTCGTATGTTCATAAATGATCTTTTGTCTGAAACTTCTAATAAACTTAATTGTTTCGCTGATGACAGTACCTTTAGTTTTTCATATTTCTTTTTAGATTCACATCCTTGTCCTTCGGATGTAGACTTCCAAAGGCAGCGTATGATAAGCTCATTAAATTCTAATCTGGACAGCATTGCTCAATGGGTAATCAAAAACTGTAGAATTTAATGCTTCGAAAACTGAATGCTGTTAAAATATCGCTAGAGCGTAACCCTCCCTCAATGCCACTATCCATGAATGGCACTTGCATCGAGGAGACTGAACAAGTATGTGCATCACAGACCATCTTTTGTGGACCACCGTTATCTTACCGCTATTTTCATAAACAGTGCTCTAGTGAAATGTGCAGACATTCAAAACCAATGTGCATCGGTACCCCCTTTCAAATCCTATCCTACTTTACTAATTGCTTGCACTTTGTTTAACATTATAAGGGTATTCATAACCCTTGAGTGCGTATAATATAAAAAAACTCTTGGCCTAATTGTTAGACTATCTAGCCGGAGGTTTGTGATAAAATTCCACCCTATTTCACCTAAAATGCTTGTTTTTTAAGTGTACAGAAGGATAAATCCTCCAAAAGTGTTTCTTGTCTTCCTTCCTGTCATATAACAACACGTGCACACAAAATTTTAAGAATATAATCCGCTAGGTCCTGGTTCTCACGAACTACCAGTTCATATGTATGTGCATTAGGGTGGTCCATTTTTGAATTTTTTTATAAATTTTGGTGGGCCACCCTAAAATTTTGTTACATAGGTATATTGCATTAACCATGTGAAATTTAAGCTTATTTACTCAAGGGCAACCTGGTGCTCAACGACTGTAAACGTTTTGCTTTGACTAACGTGAAGTTAATATAGAACTTTTATACTGTGTCATAATATGTTTGTTTCTTTTTACCAAGAAGAAGAAAAAGAAGAAGTAGAAGAAAAACACAAACGATAGGAGAATTATCATTTTTGTAAAAAACTAATAACCGTTACTTTTTTGTAAACCTAAGTGATCTTTTTTAACTGAAAACATTAATACACTTAAGATCTAAAAACTAAAAAAAAAATAAAATAAATAAAAGGAAAGAAAAAAAAGAAAAGGGAAACTAAATGAAAAGACAGTGAATTGTGAATTATTTTAACAGTGCCCTGAAATGAGTTACTCAACGCGAAAAAAAGATGAAATATTTTTAATTGGCTATCGCGACCTTGAGCCATTATCCCGTTTGAACCAACTTCCAACTCTAAGACAAGTCCTATTACGATTTCATCAGATATTATGTCAATAAAAGTATAAGAAACGCTGCATATTTGACAATTGAGGAAGTCAACAGGTATGACATAAATCTTGCATTCCCATTAGAAAACCCTATAACTGCACTTCAAAACTAGAAGTTATTCATAAGAATTGGCAACTTTTGAAGAAAAAATAAATCCAGAGCTTCTCAGGCACAAAGATATAGAGAAAATCTATTCGTAAAAGAGGTAGATAAAATTGCACTTGTTTATACCAAAGCTTGGGTTAATGCTCCCTTGGCAGCAGAAGCACCAGATGATGATTTGGAAGAGTTTGAAATCTTACGAAACTATTGATTCCGAAATTTGTAAAGCAGCAAGGGGTGTTTTAGAGCGAAACTTGTGGTACTTATCTGATGAGTTAGTAACCTTCGCATTGTTTTCGAACAAGACTTGTTGTGCCGAGAAAAAAGCGATTGTTGAAGGCATGAAGGTTGAATCCAGCCCTCGTTTGAATCGTAAAAATTCTGCTTATTTATCAATTGATGCATCTTTAGGAGTCTTTGCTTCCGAGAGGTCTATGAAAACATTGATATATTAGAAATAAGAGAAACGTCCAAAAAAGCTTAAGTAGAAGTAGTTTTATGTTAAAATACCTAATTTTCTTTATAATGAACTATTTTTTTTTTGTATTATATTATAAATAAAAATATTAATGATGTGTTAAGACTTATTTTTATTTTGTAATAAATCAACTTTTTATATAAATGAACGCATTTCTTTTAGTTTCCTGGATTTAACCTTACTTCATTTGTTTCATTAAAATCTGATATTTCAAAGTTGATGAGCACCGTCTTTCGATTAATTTAAAAGACCGAAACTTCACACACATGTTGTTATAGGAAGGTATAACAAAATTTTAAGGTGGCTTGCCATCTAGCATATAGTTTTTTTTTTACCTCATAAACGTGAACCACCCTAATGTGCATACTTTATTATTCATTATACAACTTCCTTTTGAAGATTTCGAAGCGAAAGAAATATCTCCACAGGTTACATCGTAACGGTTTTGCATTAATTAGTAACTTTGTCTAATTTATTCATATTGTGAAACTTGATAGTGCAGAAAGAAATATTGAAAGATGCGAGTGGAACTCACAATACGTATCATTTATTTTTCATTCATGTATATACCTTATTTTCATTAAATAGGATTTTAGCATTCTTCTTATTTTAAATGTTAAAAAATGTTTATCAACACTAACATAAAGATTTGAAGCTAGTTAATATACGTAGCGGCATCCGGTATAGCTGCTCCAAAATTTCAACTTACATATTTTGTAAAATTGTTGTCTTTTGAAGAAAAATCTAATATCTGCTTTGAAAAATCTTTCGTTGTGTTCAATTCCTCAACTTTATACATAGTTCTTTTCTACTTCGAGTTGGTCAATGTCAATTTCCAGGGACTTCCCTTCTATCTCAAACAATGTTTACTTCTTCTTGTGAAGAAAAAGAAATTTGATAAACTTCGTATTATACAATTATTCATTTTAAGTTCTAAGATTTTGTTTAAGAATGCCACCTTTTTTGATAATTTTGCCATCTTTTGTTGCCCATATCTTTCATTTGCTTAGCTAACTGACCCTGAAATTCCATCATACAAAAAACCACAATGTCTACCATTTCCTGTTGCTCACCATTTTCAGTTTCTCAGTTTATGTATGTATTTATTACTCATTCAAATAAATTATAATACATTTTTTCAAACCGCCACACCACCCTCAAATTCGCACGTGAGTTCTTTTTTTATTTCATTAAGTTATGCTATTATCCGCCAGTCACACATATTTCACGAACTTAAAATCATTCACCTGCTTATTAATCGTTGCACGCACATTAAAAAAAATAATTATAATTCAAAATTCTGAATGAAAAGTTGCTCATTTCGAAATTAGGTTGAAAGTCACTTCGTTGAAATTTCATGTCCAAGTGAGGCACTTTATATGGGGACATATAGTATATACCGACAACAATTAAGGTAATGTAGCTTCCTTCCACCGGTTTGGTGTGTCAAGGTAGGCGAATGCGTCACTTGAATATAAACCCCCCTTAAATGGCCTAGAACAAGGCGAAAGTGATTTTGATACACCTTTAATTTATTATTAAACAAAACAAGTACCTCGGAATTGAAAATGAAATTAAAAATATTTGTTTCTTTTTTTTCTAATTCAGATTATTCGCAAGGATCGTTCATTGTACGTGCAAACGACCAATTGCGTTGAAGAAAAAGAATGGATTGACCTATTAAGCAAAATCTGCCACACAAACTCGAAACGTTTGCAAAATTTCCATCCGTGTGCATATGTAAATGGCATTTGGAGCTGTTGCTCGCGAAGAGATGAAAATGCCGAAGGTTGTACTAAGGTATCTAGTGAACCATTCCAAATGGAGTTGGCAACAGCCCTTGATCCTGCAAGGGATCTGCAACGCATACAAACTCTCATTACGACACACGTTGCACATCTAAAGGCGCGAATGGAGCCAATAAACAATCACTCAATCAATCCTATAACTGAGGAGGAATACAAAAGCACCCGAAATACAATTCATCAGCTGCTAGAAATCGCTTGCAGCCTTGAGGCTGTTCATCGCAACTACAGACAAGGAATCGCCCGTGAACTCAAATTGGGCAGTCGAATGGCGCCCATAGGGGATGACAATTATTTGCATATGATGCGTGGTGCATCATTTCAGCAAATGCAACCAACGGACAGCAGTTATCATCGTTCTTTGGTACTGCTATGTAATCGTTAAAAAGGTCTAACCTTAGTTTTAGTTTAAGTTTAAGTTTAACACAAATAAGAGAAAAATAGACCAACATCAATGTGGAAAAGAGAGAGAGAGTGAACTAAATTCTAAACTATTATATAAGAAGGCAATCTCACCCTTTTAATGGGGTGAGTGGGCGTGTTTAGCTTTAAGTATTTATTATTATTTTTTAATTTCATTTATTTTTCTTCTTTAAATTTACTACTATCTGCGCCGTTCTTCCGTAAAACAAAAAAAAAATAAGAGATAAAATCAATTTATAATATCTGCTTTTCTATCCAAATGCATTCCATTGTAACATAATTTTTGATTGTTTTAACATTTTTTATTTTTCTACTGTGGTTTCTTTCAATCTTTTTGGCTTGTATTACTTCATTTATAAACCAAAAAAATAAGTCCATGAAGCATTTTTACTTGCAGTTTTAGATATAATGTTTAAGGGTAACTTTTGAATTCACAAAAAAAAAATCGAACTTAGGACTTGTATTAATTGTGACATAATTAACTATAAATTAAATGATTAAAGCCTGACCCATACAAATCGAATATACTTAACTTCATTAATCTTGTTATCAAGATTGTATGGAGCCATAATTCAGGTTAGAATACCAATTTTCGTAGCGGAAAACTAAAAGCTTCCAAAAAAAAGTTTAGCTATTCAATTTTGTGGCACACAAAACAAATAGTATATGTATTAATTTCAGCGCAACGATTGATTAAATGTGACCCAGTGAAAATATGTATTTTCTGTAGTGAGAATGAGAATCATGAGCAATGGATTAGTATTTAAAGATGGCCGACACTCGAAAATTTAATTATTGCTTAAATACTTTTGCGCAAAAACCAGCCATATACATACGCTTTAAAATAGTGAAAAATATAACAAAGCAGAATAATTTTAAAACGATTTTGATTTTAGCATAAATTCTCTTGATTTCTTGGCATGATTAGAAAAAGTCGTCCTTTGAATCTCGTTAAAACTGAGCTTTGTTGTGCTATGTTAGTTTTCTTTCTTCCAGCCCAATGATGTATTCGGCAATAAATTCATTACGATCTATTGTGTAACAAAATCCTAGTATTTTATGGGCAATGCATTCAAATTGTACACTAAAAATTCTATATGGTCTCTATAACGTCGTCTTTCAAGGCTTTTTACCTTCTATGTCTTTCACAGTTTGCATTTTTATCCCAAAAATATATAAAAACAATATAATGATTTCCATCTGCCATCAAGACAAATACCAATCCAACTAGAACTTTTCTTATAACTTTATAACAAATTAAAATGAAAAACTATAAAAACCTTGTAGTTTAAGATATAAAAATTTAATGAAAATGGTACTTGCACATCATGATAAGATATAACAAAAATGCACAAAATCTATTACATAACTAAGAATAAAAGAGTTTGTATTTCTTCTTAGAACTAAGCAACAACAATCGAAACATAACTGTGAATTACCTTAATTTCCTTTGCTTTATATTTTGTTTTTTTATAACATTTCGTTTTCCTGAAAAAAAAAATAAACAAAATATTTTACTACCGAATACCTACACATATCCCTATATATACCTACAATACAAAAATATATTCATTTATTTCTTTTGAAAAGAAACAAAACTTCATAAATAATTTAAGTTCAAACAACAACGACTCGAATAATTATTAAAAAAAAAAAAACAAATCCTTACATAAACACACAAAATAACCTTTATATATAATAATTTGTATTTAATAATTATAAAAAAAAGTATTTATTTTTAGCTTAAAATCTTTATTTTAATATTGATACAAAAAAATCGTATAATGAAATAAAATTCATACAAAATTCTTCCCATCGTTGAAAAATAATATCTAAGCTTTTTTTTATTTTAAAACAAAAAACAAGTGGATTGTAAGTAAACATTATATGAATTCAGTTAGCAATAAGTAACAAAAACTTAATACGATTAGACGTACACACACACATTCGATTAATATTAGAAATTAATTGTTTTTCTCTGTTAAGTATTAATTAAGTTTTAAGAAAATGAAAAGTGAGAGAGCAACTGCAGTTTTAAAATTTATTATCTACTTAGAAACATTAACATATATATTCATATTTATTTTTGTTTTCTTTTTTTTTTTTTAGAAAGAAAAAAAAAAACTAAATAATGTTAAGTTTTGAAATTATGTTTGCCCCCATGATGTTTAAACAAACAAAAATAAAAATTTAAAACGAATTGTTATATATAATTACTTTTTTTTTGAATTTCATTGAATTGATTTAAATAAATGTACAAATACTAATGTTTAAGAAAAATTTATAAAAAATAAATCAAATCAAATCCAAGTTATTTTTAAAGTTGTAAATAGGAAGCGAGGAATGAACAAAATATGTATGAAGTTGTATTTTTATGTTTTTATTTCTTTATTAACTAATAATAATAAACTAAATTGTTTTTTTTTTTTAACTTTTTTAATTATTATTGCAAAGAACAATTTCTATGATAGTTTAAAAAATATATACTATACAACAAATACAATACATATTATCATTAGTTAGTAGTAAATCATATTGTATATTTATATAAAAGAATACAAATTATTTATATTCGATTTTAGATTTATACTATTATATTTTTTGTACTGTAATATCTAAACAAAAACAAACTAATTTCCTAACGAAAATAAATAAAAATAATTATAATAATAAAAAAAAACATTACAAACATAAGACATTGTGTTATAGATTTTTTTGAACATTCTGTTAGAACAGATTGTTGATAGCTGTTGCCGATGTCGCAACATTCATATATCGTCGCTTTTCCGGCAGAGTGGCATAAGTCGAAATTTGCAAATTTTCAGGAGAGCATTTTAAAGTTTTTTTCATACTGAACAAAAAAAATTTCGTTGTTCATAAAAAACAAAACTCGAATGTTGAATACGTGAAAAAATTGCATTTTTGGTTTGTTTAGTTTTATAAAAAACGAAATATTAAAAAAAAAAAAACAAAAATTGATTTATGCCGTATTTATACGTAAAAATGAGAGGGATGTTTTTGAACATTGAGAGCCGCGCTTTTTCATAACTCGGAAACTAGAAGAAGTAGGTTAACGCCGATTACACAGAAAAATTGTGTTTGTTTTTCAGCTCAGTTCTGTGTTCAAAACTAAAAAACGACAAATTTCGACTTATGCCACTCTGCCGGAAAAGCGACGATATGCTTGGTATGAAGTCGAATAATGGAAAAACGTTTGGGATCAGAATATGAATGTGAGATCTGAGGATTGAAAAATGTGAAAATAGCATACTTTGAGAAAAAGAAAATTGGCGAAATCTACATCAATTAGGGCCGGCTGGAGTCGAGTTCTTGTTCACATGAGTAAACTGTTCATTTGATCTACACAAATGAAACACTTTCCTCCGAGTTTCTCCAAGGATCATATCGAATTTTTAAAGAATCATTTTCATTTTAACTATCAGCCAGGTTCCAAAAATCGAGTGAAAACGAATTTCCAAATAAAGTGAATTTATTTTCAGTGCTCTACATTTCAGGGGCTTTCATAGTTCCGAAATCACTTTAATTTTGATTTCCTTTACACACTAGGGATTTCGATCCCGGATCGAAGATTTCTCGTTTGGGTGTGTGCAATTGCGTTTTTCATATACTTGTAAATTCCTCTTCAAATAGGGATATGAAGATTTTAATCCGTCAAACAAAAATCGATGGGCAAATTCCTAAACGCATATCTTGCGCAAATTTTGCTAAGCAAACAGTTCCAAAATGCAAATACAAAAATCTCTGCTAAGCAGAGTGTCCCAAAATGCAATCGATGCTACTTTCTTGCAGAGGCATTTGTGCAAATGTCAAACATTTCTTGCGCAATTCTCTTACATATGCGTATTCTGATTTTCTATATCTGCTTTGCAAGTGTTTTGCTTTGCAAATCTTGCGTTTAGGAATTTGGCCGATGTTTTCGTTGTGAAGGAACGCAAAATCTGACGAGGGATCAAAACCTTCACACAGAAATTGATTTTGTATGTGTAAAGGAAATCAACATATAAGTTAAATAAAAAACAGCTGTTATGAGCGTGTTATTGCTTGCAGTGGCTTAACAACTCACTATGCGTGAATATGCAGAAGAAAAATGTTCAGAGATCATTCAAACCCAATAGGAATTACTGACGCTGCATATGTGGTTAAAAGAGATTCATATCATACTACCGACTTCATAAACGTGCCTTTGCATCAGTGCTTCCAAATGAGTAAAACTTCCATTCCCGCATCGTTTCAGCTGTCTTACTGCGGTCTAACGTTTCCTTGTCTAAGAAAATTTTGAAAGATTAGTTGGAAAAAATTTTGATATCAGTCATGGTCGAGAGTACTGTGTTAAAGGTTTTGACACAAATTGATTCATCGATGATAGCCAAATAAAGTTCTAACGCTATTCTATGATAAAAAAGGATATTTTTTCCGAATATTTCACAATAAATAATAAGCTCACACAACTAGATCTAATCGAATTTCAATCACCTGAGAATCGAGATTTGAAACACGGAAATTCGCAACAATTTAACTTCGAAAAGAAATGAGATTTATTTTGATAAAAGTGAATTGTAGAACACAAACAAATTTTATTTTGTATTGATTTTAATTCCATTTCAAGTGAAAGTGAAATGTTGAACTGCTAAACTCTTTTTAGGATATGTTAACCGTCTTGATTTTTTTTATTGAAAAATGGAAATAGGTTGATTTTATTGTAAAGTTGTACGCCGAAGATTATTTCGAATATAACTACAATTTCGTTAAGACAAAAAATTTATTATACAATTTTTGTTAGAGTTGTCGACAAGAAGATTGGAAACATTTTTAAATGAGAGGAGATATTTATGGAGATTAGGCCCCTTCCTCGAAAAAAATGTTCTTAAGTCAATTTTATGTGCTTAACAATATCTTTTTTTGGACATAATTCAAAAACCAATTGTCCGCCCGTTTTCAAGATTTGAATTTTCAAAAAAAGAATTATTTTTCGAAAAAAATATAGGTTTATGGTGAACACCAAAAGAAATGAATGTCTGTGTAGGATATTTGGATGTACATATGGATGAGGTTACTTACTACATTTTTAAGACGTAAAAATAGATTCACAGGCACAAAAACATGTTAATTTTTCATACAAACCATACAAAATTAAAGATTGAATTTGTTTATTGTGAGTGTCAATTTTTACAAATAACCTTAGCCAATTCCAACCCTTTTAAAATTTCTATCGAAAAAGGTCGAGTCGTTAATGAGAAAGAAGAAAATCAAAAAAGATTATATGATTATTAATAGAGCATGTATACAATAGCACACAAATTAAAAAAAAAAAAACCCGTTAGTCGTTTTTTGAAATAAATGCGAAATTGAGGTAAAAACACAGACGGAATTGTGTGACCCAATTTTATCGTGTCCAATCGGCTTTATTATGACATTCGAATAAATAATCATTTCGTTAGAATATCTCTATTCGTTCGAATAAATTTTGTTTATTTTTACATTCGAATGAATATTGTTCACTATCGACCGATTTATGTATATTTATTAACGAATGATTTTATAAATGGAGGGCTCACAGCTGTACCGAACCAAGTCGTTTTAAAGAAATCCAAAACTATACATAGTTTATTACAGCTCTAAATAGAGGTCAATTTTGCGGAAATTTTGGCGTTGGTTTTGGATTTTTTTTAAATGACTTGGTTCGATACAGCTGTGAGCCCTCCAAATGATAAATTAAGTTATACTATCTTTGACTTTCAAAAAAATAATAATTTAATAAAATATGAAAAACCAATTGAATTATTCACCCATATTCTGAAAGTCGTATTTATGACTCGTATTCGACTACATTCGTATATTGTTATTCCAGGAGTCGAACATTCGACTTCACTTGTACTAATATTGGGAATTCATTCATTCAATATTGGGAAACGAAAAACATCGCATACGAATGTAGTTGAATACGAGTCATAAGTACGAGAATATGGGTGATGGTTTCTGTGGCTGTGAATAAATTCAATTTATTTTGACTTAATAAAATATAAAAAAAAATTCATGTGCTTCATTTTGCGTCTAAAGTATTTTTACAGTCATGTCGTTCTTCTGTTGCGGACTGCTCATTTTTCCCTAATTTTCTGCCCATGGCTCCTTATTTTCAAAGAAACATCTCTAGAAGCTGACGGAACTGCTATTTGTCTTTTGTCTAAAATTCCTACAAATGGATAAAACCAATTAATCCCTTGATGGACTGACTTTCCAAGTAGCTTCGTCTTCAGTAGGATATCTAGGTCTATATTTGTTTAATTGACGGGTTGTCAAATTGGAATGCGACTCAAATAAATTTTTAAAATAACATCGTGAAATCATAAATTTAATAAAAATTATAGGAATACTTATTCGTTAATGAATTCGGAGAAAAAATGAATATGAATTAAAATTTTAATTAAATTCGAATAAAAATGTTGTTTGTCCTAAAGTGGGCTCAAGGTCAACTAATTAACCATTTTCTTCTACTCCCACCTTGGCCTGGATCAAGGTGTTAAACAAACAGTGGCGATGATCAGCTTGGTTGAGATCCCAATTTCAAAACTAACAAACGAGGTATCGTGGTACCTGACGCCCTCCGGATTAACTTACCTTTGCTGTATATGCGAATCTCTATACAGAACGAAATATTTTCTTCCATACTCGTTGGACCAAAAATGCCTGACAATTATACAGGGTGTCCCACAGTCACCGCCCCAAAAGAAAACCATGGATTCCTGAGGTCATTTTAAGTCGAAAAACTTAAGAGGCAATTTTCTTGTTTTCGTCCCGTTTTCGAGTTATAATGGTTTTTATGATTTTTCCCTTAACTGTCTTTATCTTTGCCAAACTGCATCCGATTCGTAAGATTTTTTTTATAACCAATCAAGAATTTATTACAGTTTTAGTTTGTCTCAGATCTTTTTTTTCTGCGGGCAACCGTTTCTCCGCAATTTTGCATCAAACCCAATTTTTTTCGTTTTTTAAGTTGTTTTTTTCACTTTGATATCATTTTATTCAAAAAAACACGTTAATGAGTATTAATTTTTTTTACTTATTATTAAAGCCCAGTTAATTTCCTTAAAAAAATATATTTTGTTTCCTTAAAAAGAATACTAAATGTAATTAACAAAAAATAAACAAACTGAGTGAATTTAAAAAAAAAAATAATTTTTAAATACAAAAGTAACTTTTTCTGAGCTATTGTGGTTAAGAAAAGGACAAATAGATAAAGTTAATCGTCCCATTTCAGCGTATATTAATAATAATAATATTTCCAGATATTCTTGATAAGTGTAATCCATTGTTCGCAAATAATTGAAAAAAAATACAATTTGAATAACAAATCCAAAATGGTGTATCAAGTGAAAGAACACGACGCGGACACTAGATCACGAGAGAAAGACATTTACAACCTTCAAATCATAATGCAAATCTTTACTGTTTACATTAGTTAACGGTCTTACTAATTAACTTTATCTATTTGTCCTTTTCTTAACCACAATAGCTCAGAAAAAGTTAATTTTGTATTTAAAAATTATTTTTATTTTTTAAATTCACTGTTTGTTTATTTTTTGTTAATTACATTTAGTATTCTTTTTTAAGGAAAAAAATATTTTTTTTTTCAGAAAATAAACTGGGCTTTAATAATTAATGAAAAAAATTAATACTCATTAACGTGTTTTTTTGAAAAAAATGATATCAAAGTGAAAAAAACAACTTAAAAAACGAAAAAAATTGGGTTTGATGCAAAATTGCGGAGAAACGGTTGCCCGCAGAAAAAAAAGATCTGAGACAAACTAAAACTGTAATAAATTCTTGATTGGTTATAAAAAAAATCTTACGAATCGGACGTAGTTTACCAAAGATAATGCCAATTAAGGGAAAAGAGAGCAAAAATCATAAAAACCGTTATTACTCGAAAACGGGACGAAAACGAGAAAATTACCTCATAAGTTTTTCGACTTAAAATGACCTCAGGAATCCATGGTTTTCGTTTGGGGCGGTGACTGTGGGACACCCTGTATATAAAAAAATAGAATAAATATCCACAAGGTTGGTTTTTCTTCTTAACCGGGCTGACTGCTCGTGGACACGCACCTTGAGCCCACATTAGGACAAACATCATTTTTATAAATTAAAAAAAATATAAAAAAGGCCACGAAGAAAAGAAACATTTAAATTCGAATGAATAGAAATTCAAAATATGATCAGTGACCAGCATTCGCATGAAAATAAACTTTTGATTGATTGAGTGAATTTTCTATTATAACGAAACTCAAAATTCGAAAGAGGAATAAACATCAATCGGTTTCTTCCTATCCGTTTTCGTTCTATCTTACCTTTTCTTTTCAGTTTTAACTTATTAGTTATTTATCCAATAACCAATTAATAAAAAATGCCAAATATCACATACAAAATACGATTTAGTAATTTTAATGAAAAATTTATTTTTATTTTTAAACATTTTATTGAAGACTCGATTTAGTGCACATTATTACATTCCATTCTGTTTTTTTTAATAAGAAAATACATTTATGTATATAATTTTTATTTTTAAAATAATTGATCTTAAACTAAAGTGAAAATAATAACAAGAAAATCATATACGATAAATAGAGAGAAAAATCATTTCGATTAAATTTATTCGATTTTTAGTCTTAAAACAAATTAGAAAATAAATCGTTGCACAAAAAACTTTATCACTTAACAAATTAAGAAATAAAAAAAAATAATGTACCTACATGAATAAATAATTTTGATTTGTTTTTCTTTAGTTTTCTCTTAATACTCGAAAGTAGTGAAGCCAGATTTACATATCCAAGTGAAGTGAAATATGTACATACATTCTTTAATTTTATATTTTTCCCAGGAAGATTACAAAGCAACGAAAAACTTAATTAAAGAGTTTAAAAAAAATCAAACTATGCATTGGGACTTAATTCATTTAATTTTAATTTCACTTCGCATTTAAATATAAACCAGGCTTTTAAAAAAATAATTGAGAAGAATAATGAAACCAGTCAAACTTGTGACTAGAACTAACTACCTTATTTTATTACACACAATTATTATTGTTTTTTGTTTTTTTTTTTTTAATTTTATATGTTAAACATCTTTTTTTTTACTTTATGAATAAAGAAAGGCAAAAGCTCCACAATTACTTTTAAAATATTTGTTGATCATTGATAAGATCCCTGTCAATTTATTTTTATTTAAATTTAAATGTTAACCAGATAAAGTTGATGGTGTATAAATAAATGCGTCAAAAATTGACATATGAATCTTTAGATAAGCTTATTAGAGTTTTTTTTTAAGTTTGTTTTAAACTTCATTATTATATCAGTTGTTGGTGGCCTTTATAAGATCAATAACTTCTCGATTCAAGTCAGTGGCCTGTTTCCGTAACTTTAAGACCTAGAAAAAAGAAAATTCACAAAAAATTTTGGAAATAAAAATTAATAAGCAGGAACATATATGATAAATTATGAACAAATTAAAAGCTATTTATTTTTGAAATTCTCAAGATTACCCATTTTGTAAAATTTAGTTTTTATTAATTTTCATGGCTCATAGTTGTGTGTAGATTGTCATGATAAGTCGGGTTCTCACTACAGTGACGAGTCTACAACTAGGGCACGTAAAAGTATATCCTAAGCATCATGTTGGAGATGGGATGATTACGAGGGTTAAGTAACCTGATATAACAACACAACGACTTTAAGAAACCCATTCTTTTTTCAATATCATACATTGTTTTATAGCTGTTTTAGAATATTTTTCTATGAGGCAATCTTTATTTGCAAGGATAATATATAATTAAGCCAGCTTTGACTTTAATCACACTTGGTGTGATAGATTCATTATCGATATTTTGATTATCTTTTTTCTTTAGCGTGTTTTCGACAAATGAAAAAATAAGACCAAAGATCGAATAGCTTTACATAGCCAAGATTCCCAGTACTACCAAGCTGTACCGTTTTATTTGTCAAACGTGTATAAATAGAGCCATTGACACATTCAAGTGCTCTAAAAACCAACTACGGAAAATGTTTGTACATAACAAAATAGAATTGTCAAAACTTGAAGTAAGATTAAGCTTTTAACTCTCATTCCATAAATAATTTATCGTTTACAGCAGTAATTCATACCTTTGTTCTCAGTTCTTTTTCATAAGTTATCAATTCTTGTATCTGTGCCATGGTGTTTGTCATATTCTGTTGATCCATTGTCCATCTTAGATAAAGTTCTACGAAAATTTTGAAATTTTTTAAATAATTTTTTAATAAATAAATATTTTCAACTACAAACTTACCACCCCACAATTCCAAACTGATTGGTGCCACGGATGGCCATATAACATGGGGATTTGGTTCATACAAAGGATTCAGCAAACTCTTCATCACATCGGGACGATTTAAATACGACCACAAGCTGGTTGTACGAGTTTGCACATTATTTTCTGAACGTTCCTTTTCTGAGTCGCAAAGAAACGTTCCATATTGACTAAAGTAACTGTGTTCGAAAAGCAAAATTAGAAGATTTGTACTGAATTCAAAACTGCAGGGGAATTGACAAAACAATTGATATATACAATCGAGGAAGAGTATAAATGTGGCTCCGGAGGTTTTCAAACGTGTTTGTGGTAGGGTATAGCAGGAGTATTTGTGCCGTGAGAAAAACGGATGACCGGCTTGAATCCATTCGCGTTCGATAAGTGCTTGGAGGCTGTTTGGATTAAAATTAAAAACCAAAAACACAACAGGGAGGGTTTTTTGGGAATAGGACTTACCCTCTAACCGTTCGACAGTCGGGATTTAATATTATTTGAACCAGTGATGTTACAATTAGAGTTGAATCGAGTCCCTTGGACCCATGTACAAGAACAGGACTACCTTCTTGGTCCAAACATTGAGCCACAACACAGGCGGCGTTCAATGAATTCAAAACCATGCTAAGCCACCCACTGCCTTCAAGACGAGAAAGCCACTTGTCAGCGCTGCAGGTTGTGTCATTACAAGCTAAGTAGCGAGAAGTGGTTCATGTGAATACAAAAAAGGAATAATTTCTAACCCACCATCGACAAGTTTTGTAAAACTGTCCAGTATAGATGAAGGATTTGAAACATTGCCAATTGACCGATTCACTTTCTTCCACTGAGAATAATGTTGATCTGTTTCAGTATTCGATTTACCTTTGCCCCAAGTGTCTACAATAAAGCCCTTTTTACTTCGTCCCAGAACCACATTGAGAATAGCTTCATCTGCACGACACCTCTTGATGCCTTGAGTTGAAATTGGTTGCGAACTTCTCATTAAGGTTGCCTGCGACATAGATCGTTATAAAAATTGTGTCTTTTCCTTAGATATAATCAAACCAACTCCATTGTCATGTTTGTAGCTAAGTATCGGAAACCGTCCTCCATCTCGGAATGAAGCCGACTGACAGATTTGCTCATCGGTTATTGATTTTGGAACAATCAAGATAGCACCATATGTTGAACACACACTAAAGTCTTTGTTAATATGTGAAATTCTCCACTCGTCCCCGGCGAGCAATTTTGAAAATTCAGATTCCGGCCTGAAAGGGATTCCTGAAAGATACCGTCTCCAAAATATAGATTACCACTTACCGGAACATAGTGAATCCATCTTCCAATATGGAATACATGGGCCTATAGAAGAACGGATAGTCCAGTTCTATGTTGTGCAGAGTGCTTAGTTGCTCCAGGGAAGAAGCAACGTTAAAGTACTCTTTGGAGTATTTAATTTCCAAGGAAATTATCCGCAGATCTTTACATTTGAGGGTGATTATTCCTCCCACAACCACATTGTTGTTGAGGAAAGGCTTTTTCTCCACGCAATCGATATTCTTATGCAGCAGCTAGAGGAATAATGGATATAATTGCTATGACCTATTTAAGCGGGAAAATCTGATATGATTAAATTTTTTACCCATAGCTCCTGACTGTTCTCTTGTCGAGCACTTAGCAGTAAATGGTGACCCGTAATGCACAGAGTTCCCTCAACTGTTGCATGTAAATGGTCATGCAATAAGACACCATCGAGTTTTGGAGTTTTTATGAGATCAGCGAATTCCATTGAGAATAAATAAAGCCGACGAAATATGTTTTGAACGATGAATGAATGTTTTTTTTTTATGAATTGAATTGCATGATTCCTTTGTTGTGGTTTGTGTGAATGCTTTATTCACAGGAAGGGAGAATTATCAAGTAAAGTTTATCAGCAGCCTAAAGGCGAAAAGTAAAGTAATAAAAATTACGGGTAGGTTTATCTCTTTTTCTTTTTTTGTTTTGACACAACTGACAGATTGAAAATTTCCCGATTTTGAAATGTCAGCGAGATGCGAAACGATGTACATTTATGGATGTAAATTATATATTTTTGAAGGGAAATTAATGGCCAATTTCATAAACATGCTCGTACACCAAAAGCACTTTTATCAAAAATTCTTTTAAATTTTATCAGACTCTTAAATCTTTTTAGTTTCACCAATCTATAAAAGGGAAATTTAAGGGAAATTTTGTGTTAAAATTGAGTTCTCTTCACATCCCAGGAAAAAATAATTTGGTTCTTTCCTTCTAACAAGTGCAATGTATGAGAACAAATGAGAAAGCGTTATGTGTTTGTTGCTGATAGTAATTAACTCATCCAGTTTTTATTTAATTTATTTTTAAGTCTTTTAAGCATTGACGTATTATATATGGACTGCTAGTCGTATGAAATTTCTATACAAACATTTCAATGAAATGGTTCCACCTCTCCCTACCGACATTAGAGCTCTTGGTGCAAAAGTGGTAAAAATAAATATTAATTCCAGAGGCCATCTCTTGGCTCCTGGCCTGAACTACTATTTTTGCCATAGAAACTATAGCCATCTATCTCAATTTGAACTTTACATTTTAACGTTATCTAAGACAAAATAATAACAATAATATAAAGGGTGTTCAGCGAAATTTGTGAACACGCGAGAGCAAAGCATTTAGTTTAATGAAAACTGCTTTACGGCGGATATTGTCTTCTAGGGCCTGAATTGCTTGGCGATTGTTGCTGTAAGGTTTTGACAGATAACCTTATAAATAGGTAGAACCAGTTCTTCGTAAATTTATATTTATATTTTAAAATGGAAATGGCATTTTTGTCATTATATTTATCTAACTATAAGTGAATTTGCTATTATTTAAAAAAAATCTCCTATCTACATACATAAATGTAAGTAGAACAATATGAACTTTTTAATTTATCTTTTCATGTTGAATCGGATCCATTTTTTACTAGATAGTTTTCATCATGATTTGAACACAATGTTCACAATAAATTGAAATGAAAAGTTGAAAGTTTTATTTGTGTTAGTCCCCTATTACACGATGTCTCACGAGACGAGGCTCACGTAAGTGCGAAAAAGAAAGCAGATATGAGGAAATGAGATGCAAAAAAATATTCCCGGTGAGTACCGGGCTGATTTTTAGTAGTCTCATTTTGACGTTTCTTTTTCTCAAATTCGTTTTATGTTGTGTTGTGCATTAAAAAATACGAACAACAGTCAAATTTGAGTCATGAGTCTCATGAGACATGAGTCAACGTGTAATAGCTCTTGTCTCACGGGATACAAATTTAAAAGGAAAGTCAAAAATGAGACATGTCTCATGAGGCAAGGTGTAATAGGGGACTTAAAGAATAAGGTGTTTACAAATTGATATAAGTCTATGATAAATGCTATTATGACTCTTAAATCGGCAAATAAAGCATGAAAATAGCCATCAAGTTTTTATGTAATAATAAACTTAAACAATTCCCGCTCAACACCCTTTACAAACTCAATTATGTCAAAAATTGAAAATTGTTTTCCGAGTTTGCACCAAGAGCGCTAGTTCCGTATAGTTTTAAGTTGAACCATCGTGAAGTTGGGCTCTGGCAGTCCATGTATAATAAGTCCATGCTTTTAAGTTTTTAACTTCAAATATTTTTTTTCTAATTTTTCACCTTAAAACTTTTTATTAACTTCCCATAGGGAGTTATTGTAATCGGTCCGATTTGTCAAATTGGAATTTTTGACATTTCTCGACGTTTCAAGGTCCCTAGAGGCTATATCAATCATTTTTAGAGAGATGTCTGTGTGTGTGTGTGTACGTACGTTCGTACGTTCGTACGTTCGTACGTTCGTACGTCCGTACGTTCTTGTACCATTTTTCGTCGTCTATATCTCAAGAACGAACAAAGATATCGACTTCAAATAAATTTTGTTTGGTAATAACTTCGAAAGAGGCTGAAAGGGCGTTTATTAGAATTCAGTGAGTAGTCTTTCCACTATAACGGTTTAAAAAAAAAGTAAAAATTTTGGTTAGTTTCAAATATCTCACGAAAAAAAAAATGCTATTGATTTAAAATAAAATTTAATATACTCATTATAAAGTCCTACAGATTTGGTATGAATTTGGAAAAAAATTAACATACCGTTATTTTTTTAAATAAAAAAAATTTCATAACCCAGATATTCTTAGAACGGAAAACAATTTGAAACTCAAAATAATTTTATTTTACGAAAAATAATGTGTTTGACAACTGGTGAAAATTTCAAAAAAAAACTAGTTTACAGTTTTTTTACAAAAAATAAAAACCTATATAAAATTCTATTGAAAATTGGTAAAAATTGTTTTTCGACTCAAATTTCTCGAGAACTAGTAGTGATATTGACTTCTAATTTAGTTTATTTTATACATAGTATAATTTTGTACAATTGATAAAATGTTGACAAATATTGAATTAATAGTTTTTTTTTTAAATAAAAAAACTATTAAAAATTCTAGTGAAAACTAGATAAAATTGTATTTCAAATCGAATTTCTTGGGAATGAACACCGATGGTGCCTTCTAAAGTATGTTGTTTTATACATCGATACCTTCCCCTAAGAATGTATACTAAGCGACATTTCTAAAATTGTTCAGGAACGAAAAAAACGAAGAAAGTTCTAGTTGACAATTTTGGTTAAACTAAGTGACATCTAACAAAATTGTTTGTTGCTCACAATCAACATCAACAATCTCAATTTCAAATCTCTTTAAATAATTAAAATGCTTTGCAATCTTAAAATAATGTTTGTTTGAATTTAACAGCTAAAGTTTGTTTCGCTGAAAATTTGGTTATTTGAAAAAAAACTAAATATAAAGTTTTCAAGACCACAAATGGGAAGTTATCAGTGTGGGTCGCACCCAGCCTCTTTTTATGAATTTGAAATCGAAGCTGTAAGGAAGTCGAGAGAGAAGACTTTTTTAATTTTTAGGTAATTCATTTTTTTTTTAATTTTCTTGTTTTGGTTATAATTATTATTTTTCTTCAATAAAGTTTTTTTTATGTTCAAACCAAACGAAACAAAATTACTAAAATAATTGTCTGCTCGACTTTCGTCATCAGTAGTGTTGAAACAAATGCGATGAAATGCAAAAAAAAAATAAAATGCAAACAAAAATATTTGGAAAGATCCTGTGGCATACATAAAATCGTAATAAGCACTTAATTTATTTTTTATTGCACTGATGCGTTTGTTTCGGTTGCAGTGAAACGGATTCACAGATGCTTTGGAAAGTCGGAACCTATCGAAATCAGTCGGAGAATGGATTCCTGTAAATCTGGAATAACTGGCTCGGCGTACCTATAACTATGTGTGTCACTTTTTCATTGGATGAAGACTTTTTAATATTTTATTCGAAATAAAAAACATGTTTTAAATATTTATAAACCTATTCATTTTGTATTTTCAAAAATTAAAAACTAAAATGTTGCAAAACAATAATTTCAGCTGCTACCTATATCCAATTGCTGTGGATTTACATCTGATGACATTTCAATGACACTTAAAATTTAATGAGCCAAAAATGGGCATTTAGTTTATAAGGGTGTTTAAAAGCTTGTTTAATTTAGAAGCGCTTGGGGAAACCAAAACATCTCATTTTAAGGTTTAGAAGCCTGTTAAATGTTTAAAAGCCCTTCATGAAATCGGGCATAAATATTTATAATTGTAAAAAATACAGAAAGAAGTTGAACATTTTTTATTAATGGAAATATATATTTATCATTATAACACATGCTTATTGAAGTTAAGATCTACAAATAAACTATTTCGAGCTCTCAGCTGAGCCAAACATGAAATACATTAATTTCCCCATTAGTGCCCCATAATAAATGTTTTTTTTTTTTGTTTGTTTTTATAATCTACCCACGCTCAAAGGATCATGACTGTTTCAACACAGCGCAGGCGTGAAGTGAATGAAGAGAAAGAAGGATAGGAAAGATGTGTGGCACGATGTTCTGAGACTGAAGGTGGTTGTCTCAGATTTTTTATCTCCAGGGATGGCAGCTGATCTAAAGCGGAGAAATACCGTGTCTTATTTCTATGTCGCTTATAATTCACATTATTTTATTCGTATTCATCCTTGTTGGGCATACTATACTCTGTCCAACAAAAATATGCAGTGTGGGCAAGATAGGACGTTTGCCTCGCATTCTGGATACAGTGAATTCTGAATTGCATAAATCTGTCCTTCATTAAAGCTCTCACAGGGTTATCGTAGTGTTGATTTTAAATTGACCCTTTTTTTAAAGCTCTAAAATTAAAAGCACCTCAACAGAAACCCAAGGAAAAAAACTGAACAAGTTACAATGAACAATATGATATTGTAAGCAAATAGCATTATGTAAAGCCAAATGAAGAACGTTGGGCCCCTATTGTTGAGCCAACATGATTTAATTTAGTAATAAGTTAGTTTTAAGTCAAATTGTATATAAAACAAATTGAAAAATAAAATTCTTAATCTAATCTAAAAAATCAAGGGTAACTCTGAACGCACATCAATATTTAATCGGGGTTGAAATTGAATAGCACCAACAGCCATAGACCACAGCAATTCAGTGCACACTCAGAGGTGCAGTCAATAGGAAGTCGGGCCTGCGTCAGATGCAATCGAAAATTTATGGGCGCACAAACACTTTTTTATGGAGGAGTTCTTTCAATTTGTTCTTTCAATTTAGTATGGTGCAAAAATATAGCACGCTACTGATTTTGAAAAAGCTCTCCCATAAGACGTGTACTGCATATTTTTGTTGGATGAAGTATAGTTTAACTCAATTTCATGTTGTTAGTAATTATGCCTGAACAACATGTAATGAGTAAACCAGCAACCCATTGATGACAATTATTAGAAGGTCTTAGTGGAATTAAAACGACATAGACGACGGCAGGGATTAAACCTGTGATCATGAGGTTGACAGGCGAGCACACAACCATCGCGCCACGGCCACCCCCAGACTAATAGAACGATTCAATAGGTGCGTTTTATTATTCATAAATCTAACCGGATCTGGATTAAGCATTAACATGTATTACAAAAACAAATTGGGATCCTGTTTTCTATCGAGATCTATTCCAAAGATCCAAAAATTAGTTATTACACTGGCGAGTAGATGGCTTTTTATAGTAAGGTAGTGTAGGCTATGGTGTAAAAAAAAAAGACAAGACATAATTTAAAATGTACAAACCCAAGGATAAAAAGAGACGGGCTTATAACAATGCTGTCGTAAGATCCGTATCGTTTTATTTTCAAGGGATGATCCAGATCCGGATCGTTTTATTTTCAAGGCATGATCCAGATCCGGATCCAGATAGATTTGTGGATAATAAAACGCACCTAATAGTTATGTATTTGCAATAAGCAAATAGGATATGAGGCCTTAGATCTCGAGACTCATTTCCATGTTCTTACCAATTTTCAAAAATTGTTTGCATTACTGGATTGCGCCAGTCGTCTAAACTCCACCTCAAAGTAATTTTATTTTTTTCTCTTGGTAAATTAATCAATATGATAACAAAATGCCTTTAACCACGCCAATTATTTCTGGCTTGTACTTTTGCAGTCAGCATCAAACCAGGGTGCAATTGGGCTCCTTTTTCCATTCGAACTACTGCCTCAAGGTAAGGAAGATCGTATGCTGCTCATAATACCTGTAAGGCCCGAATCGCTGTGCCTTCCAAGCGAATTGTCAAGGTTTCAGTGATAACACTGGTTGCTTTGTTTTTGGTTTTGAATATATTTATAATTTTAATTATTTAAATATAATAATTAATAATGTATGAAGATATATAATATAAGAAAATTATTTTAATTTTAATTAATGAATATAATAATAATTATTATTTTATAAAGTTTTATTTTAGTTTTTATTTTATGGTGTATCTATTATTAATAAATGTTATATTTAAAATTTTATGAATTTATATTTATTAAAAAACAATATTTATATGAATAATTAAATATATTTTCAATATATTTGTTGCGAAAGGTGATCACGTATGTCAAAAATCTTTCCGTGCACCATCAGCCAGACTATAACCAACGACCGAATTTGCTCAATTCCTACAAACGTGAAGTCTTCATATTCATCATCATAAATATTTACTTTTATATGTGGCTTCGATAATTACCGCGCCCTAAGATTGAAAGCTATTCAGATAATTTACATGTATAATTACATATTTTTCAACAATGTTATAAACATACACATAGTATCTTTAGTTTGTTAGCATGGCACATCTAAAATAAAATAATTTTATAATTGGATACACGTGCCATGAATTATACTTTTGTGTTTTTTGTTAGTTACATTTAAGGAGATATGCACAGTATTAATGATAAGTTTTTTAATAATACCTTTAGTAAAAATTCTAAATAGCACAGATTTATTACTATGTATATATTTATTTACTGATTTTATTATTAGCTTTTTCAGTAATGAAATTATAATATGATAAGCTTTTTGCATAGTTGAAGGAATTTGAATGTATTTTTGTTCAGAGACCGGGTTCGTATGATTTTTCTCTTATTTTCCAAATTTAGATATATGTATACTCGTTCCTACATAATGTATATGTAAATATAATACTCGATATAAAACAGTCAAAAAGACTTGTGAGCACATTTTAATGCAACATAGTATTACAGCTCTTTACATCATAGTATCTGTTATAATAATTGACCTAGATATATTATATGAACTGTTTTTGTGTGAATAAAGGGTGTCTATGAAAGTCAAACTGAGTTTGAATGAAGGGGTTTTGTTGGTTATGAAGAATTTTTCATATTCGATACTATTTGCACACTTAGATGATATATAGAGTGGATAAAGACCCCAAAATCACCACTCCGTGTTTTAGTATTTTGGACAACTGAAAGTGCAAAAGTAGTCAAAAGAACCACTGAGAGTGAATAAGGTAGGCGCGGGTGGTTAAAACAAAAACTATATATCGGAATGAACAAATTTCATTGTTAATTAATGTTACAGATATACTCGTATTACTATAAAAAAAAAAGAACAAACTATGGTAACTTCTGCCTTAAACAAAAACGAAATCCAACATTTTTAAAAACCTTGTCAATAAGCCATAAAGTTGGGTGATAAGGTTTAAGCCTTTAACAATACTTAAAAAATTAAAATTTACTATATACTCATACATTTGGTAAATGAGATACAAAATATAAATGCATCAATAATTCTTAAAATCTTAAAAACAAGACATTATTGCTTTGTTTAAAAGCCACCAGAGCACTCAAAATTGTCCTTATCATTCGCTAATAAGCCAACGCACTCCTCATGATCCACTGCCGCATTTATAAAACTGCACCATATCAGCCATCACAATACTAACTCAAATGGATTTCCGACAACCTATGTAGTGTTTTTTTTCAAACTGCCTTGCTGAAGATGATTTCTAATAGTTCTTCGGGAAACTTTATAACTCTCAGCAGCTTTATAAGTTCTAAGCGTCCCACTATGTACTGCTTGGACAGTCGACATCAAGTCTGACGTGTCATTTATGAGTGTTAGTTATGTACGTAGTAGATTGGCCATTAGTGGCTGCTACTATTTTAATTTGCTTTTTTGAAACTTAGGCCCTATTAACCGATAGGCCTTATTAGCCTATAGGCCTGTTCTGTCACATCTGTTATTCTGCTTTAAATTTTTTGTTATAAATCATAAAAGTTTTCCACCTAAGGCGGGCATTTGAATGATTTGTTCTAATACATTTCAACATCTACCAGCTACTATTGAAAAACCTTTTAGTAAAAAAAAAATACCATATAATTGTCAAAAATAAAATC
Organism: Chrysotoxum bicinctum; assembly: GCA_911387755.1. Taxonomy (NCBI): domain Eukaryota; kingdom Metazoa; phylum Arthropoda; class Insecta; order Diptera; family Syrphidae; genus Chrysotoxum; species Chrysotoxum bicinctum. The sequence goes on along the minus strand of OU426989.1, from coordinate 221,848,720 downwards.
ACCCGTTTGACTCTAATCTGAAATCTGTTTTAAAAGATACATGAAATTTAAAAAAAAAAAACACCCTTAAAATAGTTAAACTGTTTGGTTTTCATTTGCATTACTGTACTCACCTCAAAGGCTATATTAACCATTTCCCTTCAAATTATTATCAGACACTAGGGCGTATACGTAATAATTAAATAATTTTGGTTGGAGAGTATGTATCTAATTAAATCTGTCGTGCAAAACAAAGCCCTTTGTTCTATATCCTATTTACCTTTAACTCTTGATATATCAGGACATTAATTAATAACATAAATAATGAGAGTTAATTTTATTTTTATTCTGTCCATATACATATAAGAAGGATTACTGTTCCTGCCTTTAGCATTCGTTAATTGAAATTACTTCTACAAAGACTGCAGATCGAACAGAATATGGAATTTAAAAGACAAAAGGATCTCATTTACGATGGATCATTTGTAGAAGCTGTTTGTCCTAGTAGATATATTTACATAGTTCAATATTTCAAATATTTATAAGATTAACGTAGTTTTTTTCCGTAGTCCTCTTTGGTTCGCAGATTTTGGGCATTTTTCCACTAAAAGGTATTCGACCAGCACCAACAAGCAATTTTCATTTCAGCTGGTTTTCATTTTCATCTTTGATATGTTTGGCTTTTATGATTTGGGATGGAATAGTTATTTTATCACACATACACTTTAAACGAAATGTAAACGTTACTGCTGCTATTATTGGTAAGTAAGTCGAATGTATTTTTTCTGGTTTATAGAAATATTTATTCTATTGTTTAGCCACAAACGTTTTCTTTTTGATGGGATTTAGCATTTATGGTGTATTTTTGCTACTAAGCGTCCGATGGGTTAGAATAGCTAAATGGTGGACTGAAAAGGAGCAGCGCTTTCTAAAACCTCCATATGTAACCAGAAGTTCAAGGCAATTTAAAAAGAAATTAATAACAGTTGCAATTGTTATAGCTCTTTTAGCAATTGGTAAGATTTCATTCCATTGTTTGTATTTTCATTTATTAACCAAACAAAAATCAAATTTATGATATTTTTTAGCGGAACACCTCTTATATCAAATCTCTGATATTTATATCTATTTGAGAAAAGGCATTGAATGCAATGCGACCTTAGCGTACGATGATTTTCTATATAACCGATTTCATTTTGTAAATGTTTATATACCCGGCATACTTGCGATGATCTTAACACAGGTAATCATTCGTCATATACTCGTATAAATTCTTTCATTAGCAAATAGATAGAAATTTAGGAATAAGTGAAAAGACCTTCGCAATTTATGTAGTTATGTTCGCAACAAGGAGTAATTAACTACATATTTTCACTGAAATAGTGATCATTTTTTCACTAGAAAAATGATGGAAATGTGGAACAACCGCTTCATCCACAACAAATAAAAGTGCAGTTTAGTTTTTCGATTGACCACAACGCTCTAGCGGTATTTTGCATATATCACACTGTTTGTGAAACAGCTCTATTGCGGGACAATTTTCCTAGAAGAACGATTTCTTGAAATGATATAATTAATTGACCACCTATGTATGTATATAGTGCGATTAGAAACAATAATTTCAAACCTATGTACATCAATGGTCCGCTAACAATTTGTGCGCTTAAGAAAATCAACATTTGTGAAATATAGTCACAATTTTTTTCTTACACAATGTGCAATTAAAAAAAAATATAAATTTACTTTAAGAAAATTTAACTTTAAGAGTTTCGGTTTCATTTTTATAACAGTTTGTCACTTGGTTTGCAACCGCTGCATGGAACTTCTTGGATTTGTTCATCATCGTCATTAGTATAGGTATTTCTACTCGCTTTGATCAATTCACCGTGGCATTGAAAAATCATTTGAAAAATGTAAATATTATTTAAAAAAACAACATTAATTAGAACTTAACTAAAATTTTAACACGTACAGGACATTCCTGATTCAAAGTCAATGTTAAAATTTCGATTGGATTTCATAGCAATTTGTGAAATACTCGAGTATGTAGATAATCAAATGGGATTAATTATTTTTTTGTCTGCCGCAAACAATTTATTTTTTATATGCCATCAACTTTTGCATGCATTTAAGTAAGTTGAAATATAGATTTAATTTGCATTATTAAAAACAAAAGTTAAAATATCAATTTATTTGGCAGTGTTTTGAGATACCCGACCGATTATTTGTACTACTGGTTTTCATTATTCTACTTAATTCTTAGAACTTTGTATTTATTTTTATCTGCGGCTGCTATTAACGAAAGTGCCCGTGGTCCTAGGGCGTTGCTGCATAACATTCCTCAGGAGCATTGGAATGAGGAGGTTCGAAGATTTAGCATTATTATTCTTTGTACCTGTTTGAATTATTTATAACATATTTTTTTCCTTATTTCTACAGAGTAGTAGATTGTTGTATAAAATTAACTGTACTCCAATTGCTTTGTCTGCTATGGGATTTTTTAGTTTTACTCGTGGGATTATTTTAACGGTACAAATTTTTTTTTTAAGTACGACGGATTAATATTCAATTTATATTTGAATATACATATTTTCAGATGGCTGGAACGATCGTAACATTTGAACTTGTAATGATGCAACTTGGAAGTACCGTTAGAAGCTTGAATCCTTTGTGCACTGAATCTGGAAGAGTGTTAGAAAAAAATTAGCAATTTAAAGAGTTAATACGATATTATTAAATTATTTTAGCATGAAACTATGTACGTATGTACATATGTATGTACATTAATCGAAGATATTTCAAATCGTAATCAGATTTAGCAACAAAATGTCTGTTACATTATATTACAGCTATAGTATCGTGAAATAAATTAAGCAACCTAAAAACCACATTTGCAAACTTAAAAGTTCAAAATTGTTTTGGTATTATTATTTTGACAGATTTAAATGGAAAATTAAATGAATTTTGATCAATATTAGAATTCTATCATTTTATTATTTATTATTATAGGGATCATTATGAGCCACTTCTTTTCTTTATGCAGTAAGTGTTTGTCCACAAGATTATGTTTGTTTCCGAATAGAGATGGCGGTTGTTATGGTTTTAGTCACACCAGTCGAAGTGAAGTTTTTAGCCGATTCCAAACCTGGACCACCAAGTCTATGCATTGGGCTACTTTAACAGATCCGTCAGAGTTTTAAACATTCGTTTGCTGCTGTGCGAATGATCCTGTTCGTTAAGAGTTCCCTGGATCGGGGTGGAATGTTCTAATGCTATAGTTGATTGTTCTTCAAAATAAAAAAAATCACTTATAAAACTCGGTGTCAACTTCTTGGCCTACAACTCTTTTATCTCTTTTGCGCGATATTATTATATTACATTCTAAATATGTAGGGTCAGTCAAGGCATCTGCGATCTCGTTTTCTTTTTAATAACTATGATTATGAGTTATGACCCTTGACCTTAAAATGTTTTAGCACAGTGCGAGCGTTTTAGGATAGTAGGAGAGGATTTAAAAGAAGATACCGATGCATATTGGTTTTGAATGTCTGAAAATTATAATGGGAGGGAAATATAGAGTCGGGAAAAGCATTCCACATTCGTGTAGTGCGGCTTAAGAAAGAATCTCTGAATTTAAGTGGTGGGTCATTCCGTAACTCGACGTCAGACGATATCGTTTAAGCGATAGTGTTGCCTTTTTTGAATTCACGTAAGTCGATAATCGTCAAAACGTTATCGTCAAAACTATAGCAATTAGACGATAGCTAAAGTAGTATCGTCTTGCATTTATGGACGCATGGGACGAGGGTGAAGAGATAAATCAAATCAAATAAGGCGGAGTTCGGGTTATATCCCCTGGCCAAATCGGGATGTTCATCCATAAAAGAAGCTAAAATCGTAATTTGAGATTGCGTGACTGCCCTATTAAGTATTTGAATTTATATTAATTTGTAAAAATATAACAAAAAAGAAACAACAACGATTTTCCTTTAGTTCAATCAACAACAAACACTAAACAATAACTTTGAAAATGCATTTCATTGACAATTATGACAGTCAATTTCACTTTTCAACTAGTTTCCTTGAAGCGCGAGTATTACGGTTTAGTTTTTAAAGGACAGGAATGCAGCTGACTATTTCACTAGAACAGTGTTTATAAAAATAACGGTAAAATAATGAAAGACGACAGACAATGAACCTTAACTCGATGCATTAGAGGTACCACAGAATTTATAAACATGTTGATTTTGTTTGAGCCAGATAATTTACAAAATTAAATGAATAGCACTAGTGTACTTCAGTAAGATAGTGAATGATTTGTCATTATTAAGGATGTAGTACAAAACTTGTGTATAATATTTTAGTGTGACCATAAATATGCATATTTTATGATAGATAATGAATTAAGGATATCTACGGTTGGGGAGGCGGTTGATAGGATTGTACAGACAAAAATAATACAAAAAAAAATTTATTTGAAATCGCATCCCATTCGCCGCAAAACACATCAATTTTTGTATTGAAATCTCGTTCTTCTCCTCAAACTCTTCTCTAAAAGCTTAAAGTACTCGTAATTTAAAGACCATAATCGTTACATTTGAGCTCAATCGATCGAGTGTTATTTGTTTCTTTAAGGTACAAGTCCGTAAATAGCACATTTATTTGTTGGCTTTTCAAACTTGATTTTTCTTGGCATACACATATAAATACAAAAATCCATTTAAAGAGATTCCACAAAGCTGCTTTTGATCTCGATTGTATTCAGATAGAAGTTGTTTTGTACGATTTAGCTCATTGATAACTCGTTTATTATCAGCAACCAGCGATTTAGTTTTTTTGAGATCAGCAAGTGTTTCCTCATAATGTTCTGCAACGCAATATTTGCTTGACCACGTCGAAAGTTTGCTTTGCTGTTATTTGGATCCAAAAGAATACCCTGTAAGAATTGAGATGGAAAATGTCTAATATCAATAAAGTAAACCGTTAATTTATACTCTTACCTCTGTAGAATAACACTCGGAATTTGAATATTGGCCGACCTTCAATTCAACTGCAGCCCTGTTTGCACAGTTCAAAATTTATTCGGTATTCGGCCGAATAGTATTCGAATACCGAATATTAAATGGAGAATAAAAAAAGATTTATTGTCCTACAAAACATGTTGTATTTTTATTAAAATTTTTTATTTTAGTTTTTAAAACCTACTAATGGTAAGTTGTGGTGAATAAAAACAGCTTTTTCAGCATTCGTTGGTAGCATACGTTTTATGCAAATAAGAAATAACCTCTCACTAATACACTAGTACCAGAAGACGAGAGGTAGATGTCAGCAAATGTTGTCAAATTGGGAAACAGTTTTGTATTTGCTGACCACCACTTGTAAGAGTCTGCCATCCGATGTTGGCGAAAAGTTCTTAAAAAAATCTATTTTGTTTTCAATGGCAGTTTTTTCAACATCTTTATTATTTTGTCTATAGCAACTTCCTCAAAACACTCCCAAAAACTGTTCTGCCTCGTCAAAAGTCACGTAGGAGATAGAAGATAGATACACAACACATCGTTTCGTTGGCCGAATGTTCGGCTGCCGAATATTCGGTATTCGGCCGACGAGTGTGGCCGAATATTCGGTATTCGGCTGATCACTATTCGCGGCATCTCTTCTTCCTTTTTATATCCTTCCTCTTTCCATGGGAACATCTTCTGGAAAAAAATTTAAATACCGATTGACTTTACAATATTTCCGTCTAGCTTCGTAGCCATCCACCGCGCTTAAAGGTCACTTAAAAACATTTTAAAATTTATTTTGACATATCAACTTTGAAATTTTGAAGTTTCAAATTGTGAGTTTGTATATTGTCTTAAGGAATTGTATCCCATGATATAGTTATTCTGGGTTCCTCGTGCATTAATTTTTTTATAATTCGGAAAAGTTAAAGAGTTCTTCAATTGCTGGGGAATATTTCTTGTATCCATTATTACCTGGTGCAAAAATTAAGCGTTCTTACTAATTCCACGGAAATTCTATCAGACCCAACCGCTTTTCCATCCTTTATTCTCCATCCAATAGTTGATTTTCAAGTCATTGAAGATAGAAAATTATTTCTGTTTAAGTGGAGTGATTGAATGAAATTCAATTAAAAGCTCAAGTGACCTCAACTCCAAGGTGCGTTTCGCCCAGGTACGACAGTGGGCTCATCAGTTAGATGCTGCCGTACCCTTCTAAGACGCAAATATTGGTCGATGTTTACCGACTCTAATAATTGAATTTCATTCAATCACTCCACTTAAACAGAAATAATTTTCTATCTTCAATGATTTAATAGTCTGACCACGGACATTATTATTCTAGGTGTCTGAATTTAATCAAATTCCCCTAGAAAAATAAAATTCACAGTCTATTAAAGCTGTACATTTTATTAGAGTCGGTAAACATCGACTAATATTTGCGTCTGTTGCGTGTCAGGATTTAAGCCACTGGGGCAACTTCGAGTGTTGGAAAAGCGCTGCGGCACGCTTGCTCTAGCTCGGCTCAGCTCGAAGGATTGGGGTGGTTCTTGCTCTTCTCCAACACCACTCCTACACAGCAAACAAAATATCTCGTGCCTAGGATTAAGGATAGGAAAAGGAGGGGAATTACTGGAATCGTAATTGGAATAAGGAAAGGACAATGAAGGAAAAATCGCACAAATTTAGTTACCTGTACCACTGCATTGATGAAAGGGTGAATCTCCACTATCAATCTAGCTAGAAATTGGAATAAGTTTAAAACTAATCCTAAACTATGCTAATCTATAATATAAATTTATTATATCAACTACTTGATATAAGACTAAAGCTAAACCTATTCTAAACTAAATCTAACATGTGAAACTTTATTCCAATTCCAGTCGAAGATTGTAGTCGAATTCACCATTGCATCAGCACAGTGGGTCGCCGAATCCACAAAGGTCTTGCCAGATGTTATCGGCAAATTTGGCCTACCCACCCTTGTATCTCTAAGATACAACCATCGGTATCTTCTTGGCCTGAATCTTAGTGAAGACACCCCCAAAAGATCGCTTTCAGTCGCTCTTTTATTATTTTCCTAGTGTAGTCAGTATATGTGTGTGTGTGTAGTCTGTATCTGTCAAGTCCTCATGTTAGTTAGTGGGTGGATCGTAAGTTAGTGAGTCTCTGTGTATGTCAGTAAGTAAGGCAGTTTTGTCGAGAGTAATGGGTAAGTATGTGGGTGGCGTATGTCTGCAAAGTAAGTAGTCTGTATGGTTAAGTCATGTAGTTGTCTATGGTTATAATTTATCGATGTCATGTTTTGTCGATTAGTTGCATCCATGTCAGTATATCTGTCTTTACGTAAATCTGCAGTTGTGTAAAGTTCGTTTTGTCAGTCAGTAGTGTAACATGTCGGTGATCCTGTCTATCTACAGCCCAATGGGTGAAACATCCCTTACCACCGCCGGCTCAGCCGAGCCCTCACACACCTATAAATAAGGACTTCAGCAACACATCTTATCTGTACTAAATCTCGTCATGTGAAACTTTAAACAAACCAGAAAGTTCAATTTTTTTTTGTATATTAATTAATACTTCTTTATTACATATGTTGATTTTTGTTGAAGTTAACAATTTGCAAAGAATTTGTGGATAATTGTTAAAAAAATAAAAAAAATGAGAATTTAAAAATAAAAAAAAAACTAGAAATGAAAATTCAAAATGAAGATTAAAAATAAAAAATAAAAAAAAAATTGAAAATTAAAAGAAATGAAATTATAAGAAATGAGATTAAAAATGTAAATAGAAAAATAAAAAAAATGCAAATAAAAAAAATGAAAATGAATATGTAATGTGTATAATTCAGTTTTAACAATCAACAGAAGAATTATATAAAAGTGAAATTTTTGAAAAAAAAAAGGAAGGGGAAAGAGAATTAAATTTATTATTTGTATGGCTTTGTTGTAATTGCCCAGAGTGTACATTTAACCCAGCGAAACCTTATTCTTTTTTTTTCTACTATATAAATATATGTATAAATATTTTACACGTTTTACGTTCATATGAACGTAAGGAAAATGAATAACTTACTTGGCTTCATCCATCGCAGTCCTGCCGGCAAGCTTTGTAGGAATCCGCTTCTGTTAATTATTTAAGTATCCTTTTTGTTTTATATATTAATTATGTCCATAAGTATATGTATATGTATGCATATATTTCTATAGGTTTAAGGTTAAGCAATACGATAAACGCGGCAATTTAATTATCTTTCACCACTTTTACACATTTCAATTACAAACTAAAATTATTAAAATCCACAATTATTAAAAAAAAAGAACAAATAAAAAAGAACTCAAAAAAAAATTTTAAAGTATATCTTGTTTATGACGATGGAGAAAAAAAAAAACTGCCGCCAAGTACAAGGCACTGTTAGGTTGCCTGTGGAACACCCAGCCAAATTCTAGTTTTGTGTCCTTCAGATGTCCTCTGTGGAACTAAAGGACTTTTCGTCCTTGCACTGCCGTCGATTCTTTGATCTGGAGTTTTTTTTTTTTTTTTTTTTTGTTCAATCACCCGTCTAATTTAGCAAAAAAAACTGTCGCTTTATACATATAATTCGGATTAAGCGATCAAGACTTCAGTGTAAATATATATTTTTTTGTATGTCTTAGATTTCCTTGTATTTTAATTTCAAGTTTCTTATATTTTTAAATATAATTTCACAATTTTTCACAATTTTGGAAATTACCAAAAAAAAACTATTCGTTGGATTTTGTTTTTTTTTTTTTTTGGTTTGAAAAATTTTTGTCTCTGATTTTTTTTCTTTCTCGCGGAAAAATTCTTTTTTCTAGACGACTGTCACCATCTGTATCCCGCTTGTAAGTCCCTGTTTTTTTCTTCTTCTCTGCAGTCGTAATTGCATTTCAATTGCATTCGAAAGTTCGCAGTTCATTGACCTATCGTATAATTTCTTTACCTCTTTCGTTGCAGTGTGCAGACTGGAAGTTTTGAGAACCCACATATACAATTATGAAATTTTCCTTCGTCTGTTTCCTACGTCAGTCTTTCTCTATCTAGTATGTATGGGTGTGGAATCTAAGACTACTCCTAATGTTGCAGAAACACTTAAAGTTCAATCCTTAAACCTATCTTATTGACTATAAATCTTAATAAATATTATCACAGTAACTTTAAACTTAATTAATAATCCCTACTTAATATTATATTGCACTAATAAGACATAAAGATAAAAATAATTTAATAATTTAAACGTAACGGACACTTAATTTGATCAATTTCGGAGTGACTCCATCTTTTATTCCGAAATTTATTTTTTTCCTTTCCTACTTTTTCTAATTCTTTTCTTTCTCCCTTTTTACTTTCTTGTGCGTCTGCAAACTGTCAAATTTTTGACATTAATTTTATTTCGCGTGTAGTTTTTGTAAAAAAAAATGTTTATTACTTCGAAGGTTTTTCTAACAATTATACTTAAGCAAAAAAAAAAGGATTTTACCAAAAGGAATTTTGTGAATATTCAGTAGATCGTAATTCATAGCTAATTAAGTCATGTCGTGTGGTAAAAAAAAGGCTCGTTAACTACAGGCTGTCAGAAAATTAACTACCCGGTAAGTAACAAATTTACATTGTATATTGGATTGAGAAGTCTTATTTTATCATTATTTCTCCTTTTTTTCTTTCTAGGAACACCTTATCGGATACTTCCTCTACGATTAAAATCTCTTTGACGTGGAATATTCTAAAGATAAGTGATTTTTGGTCACCAGAGATTGCCTCCAAAACTACCTCTTTGAAGTCAGCTTTTGGAACAGACTCTGGTGCCAATCTCCCGCCAAAAAATCAATTTTTAATCATTTTTTTTTTCTTTTCAGGTGACGGTTTCTTTTTTTTTCGTGGTTTGTATCTATGAGATAAAAGGGAATTTTTGGATAGGAATCGATTGGGGTTTGTTTGTTTGTTTTTTTTTTTTTCTTTGTCATATTAAAGATCGGTGACGTCACAGGCTCGACGACGGTTTACGAGTGGTCGTGAGAAAACCGGCCTCGTAAAAAAAAGGATACGATCTTTATTTACCTAATTTGTCTCTTTTTACCTATCTCACATTGAAGTAAGTAAGTAAGTAAGCCGTTCTCATCGTGTGGCACGTCTCACTCCCTGAGATACTTTTAGTATGAATAGGTCGGGCTTAACTTGTCGTTGTGCTTAAACTATCTATCAGTCTCATGTTTTCAATTATCTATGCTAGGTTCAGTCTTTTCTCATTATTCTTTCTTATCTTAAGAATCCTAAAACTAAGATTCTGCAACATTAGGAGTGGATGAAAGATAGTTATGGGTATGAGGAATGAAGATAACAGAATCAGTTAGATAGGGTAAGAAGGTTAAAGCGTAGATGGGGAAAATAGGTAGGTAGATAGATGTGATATATGTATGAATATAATATTTACAGTCCTGTGAATACATAATGGTTTAATAAATAAAATAAGTAGATGATAAATAAACAAATACGTACACAAAAAAAATCCTACCTAAATAAATAAATAAATAACGAAATATAAAAATAAATAAATAAATAAATAATATGGAATAAATAATTAAACAAGTAGATAACTAAATAAATAATTTAAATAAATAAATAATTTAAATAAATAAATAAATACATATGGACATCACAAACATTGATATCACAGATTTCACACCAAGTGTTAGGTGAATAAATAGTCAAATAAATAAATAAGTATATGAATAAATAGATAAATAAATTTAAATAAGGAACTAAGATAAATGAATATATAAATAAATAAATAAATAAATAACTATATAACACATATATCACAGATAATTAGATGCAACAGCAGCCGAGTGCGTCATTAGGTATGAATGTCCTTGGCATGGTACACTCCTACCTTTTCACCTCTCAAATTCCCTAGCTCGTAGAGAGAATTTCCTACTGTTTTAAGGACGATTGATTTTAAGAATTTAGGTCCTAATTTAGCATTATACTTGTCTGTGAGGTTACTTTGTTTAAAATTTCTCCTATAAACAATTTGTCCTACTTTATAGGATATGTTTTTGCTTCTTGTATTGTAAGTTTTTGTTGATCTTTGATGTGCAAGTTTCAAGTTTTCGAAAATCTGTTTTCTCAATAAGGCTTGCCTATCTGCCTTTTCAATAATTTGGATATTCGTATCCTTTAACATATCAAGTTTTCTTAACAGCTCGTAGGTTTCTCCGTTTTGGACCATTTGAGAACCAAAAACGGCAAAATATGGTTCATATTTTATGGCATCATGTAAGACGCTGCGGATTGAAAACGCGGTACTGCTCACATGTAGGTCCCAGTTTCGTTGGTCACTATCTATGTAGGACCGAATTTTGGCTAAAACCGAACGATTCACTCGTTCTGAAGCATTCGCTTGTGGCGAATAAAAGGCTGTGCGTATGTGTTTAACGCCATATTTAGCTAAAAAGCTGGAAAACAGTTCTGATACGAATTGTTTTCCGTTGTCAGAGTGGATGAATTCTGGAACTCCAAACATGTGGAAAACACTCTCTTCAAGATATTTCACTACCTCAGCTGCTGTTGCTTTTTTTAAAGGTTTTAGGAAAACGTACTTACTAAAGTGGTCTAAAGCTATAAAGATGTGGGTATTTCTGTTCTTCGTCATTGGGTATGGTCCCAAAAAGTCGATGTAGAGTCGTTGGAAAGGTCGTTCAGTTATAGTTTGTTGTCCCATGGGTGGTCTCGTAATTGAATTCGTTGGTTTATTGCACTTGCATATATCACAGTTTTTTACATAATCCTGAACATCATTCGTCATGTTTGGCCAGAAATACCTCTGCCGAAGTTTGGCTAGAGTTTTATGTATTCCTCCATGGCCTGCCGCAAAAGAATCATGAGCCGTTACCAAAAGGTTCCTACACAACTCCTTCGGTACCCAGAGTTTCCAAGCCCTGTCCTCTTGAATTGGGTCTCCAGTTCGTTTGTCAGTCCGTTTGTATACGAAGCCATCAGAAACACATACGTCAGGTAATTTGTCTTTGTTTTCGTTAATTGTCTTCTTTAACTCTACATATTCTTCTGACGCAAAATATGGAGAATTAAAGTCAACTTCGGGTGCTTCAGTCGTGATCTCGTCCATATGGATTCGTGAAAGCGTGTCCGGGACCACATTGAGAGTTCCCTTTCGATGCTCTATAGTGAAGTCGAAACCTTGCAGTTTCAAGCTCCAGCGAGCTAACCTACCACTCAAGTCCTTCTGAGTCATCAGCCACTTAAGGCTCGCGTGGTCAGTAATGATTGTAAAAGGTAAACCCTCAATGTACTCACGGAACTTCTTTACAGACAAAACAGCCGCATAGCATTCTAGCTCTGTTACGCTATAATTTCTTTGAGCCGAATTAAGTTTTTGTGATATGAATGCTATGGGCCGTTCGTTGTTCTCATCGTCCATCTGGAAAAGAACACTCCCTACACCCGTAGTTGATGCGTCACACTGTATGTAAAAGTGTCGTTTAAAGTCTGGGTGGACCAATATGGGTGATCTCACCAGTCGAGTCTTGAGTTCTTCGAAAGATTTCAGAGCTTCGTCAGTCATTTTGAAGTCCTTACCCTTCTTGAGGCAGTCTGTCATTGGGGCTGATACAGACGCAAAATTTGGGATAAAACGTCTGTACCAACCTACCATCCCTAGAAAACGACGGAGTTGTTTAGGAGTCTTTGGTATTGGAAATTCTTCAATTGCTGAAACTTTTCCTGGATCTGTTCTTAGACCCCCATCACCGACGAAATAACCTAAGTATTTGAGCTCCTTATGGCAGAATTTACTTTTCTCCACGTTTATCGTCAACTTCGCTTCACGCAAACATCTCGCCACCTCTCTCAGGACACTCATGTGGGTTTCAAAGTCTGGAGAACAAACCAAGAGATCATCTAGATAAACAAAGACACTCTCTCTCAGACGAGTCGGAATGACCTTGTCCATCAGCTTACACATTCTCTGGGCGGCATTGCACAGCCCAAACGGCATAACCGTGAACTGATACAATGGCCGCCCAGGGACTGTGAAAGCCGTCTTCTCTCTTGATTTGAGCTCCAAAGGAATCTGCCAGAAGGCATCCTTCAAGTCGATGCTAGAAATGAAACGTGTATCTCGAAGTCGACTCAAAATTCCTGCTATATTTGGAAGAGGGTACGCAAATTTTTTCGTTGCTGCGTTCACCTTCCGTGAATCCAAGCAAAGTCTGTTTTTGCCTGGCTTCCTAACCAACACAACTGGGGAACTGTATGCGCTATTACTTTCTTCTATTACACCAAGATCGAGCATCCTGTCAAGCTCAGCGTACATCAACTTCTGTATGACAGGTGAGATTGGGTAGTGCCTCTGTTTGATGGGTATGTTTTCGTCCTCCATCTCAATGACATGTTCTTCCAGTGACGTTCTTCCCAATCCCAACACTGCATAGGAAGGAAACATGTGTTTGACCCGATCCAGTTCCTCAGTTTGTGCTGGAGAAAGTTTCATCATCGGGTCAGACTCTTGTCCTTCCGTCGGCAATGGAGTATCTAACGCTGCTATTACATTAGGAGCTACCTTGAATGTTCTCCAAAAGTCTACGCCTAAGTAAAGCTGTTGTTGTAGGCTCGGTACCACGTACAGTTCAAGTTTTTGCCTAATTCCGTTCCATGTAATTTCTGTTCTAACTCGTCCATTAATGTTTTGGTTTTTTCCGTCGGCTGTCTTTATGTTTAGTGTCATTTTTGTCATCTGTAAACCGTGTTTCGTCAAAAATTCAATTGCCCCTTTACCCAGGCAACTAACAGATGCGCCACTGTCTAATAGGCCTAGCATCTCTTCACCATCTACTACAACTTTTGCATATGGCCTATTGTCGTCAGTTATAGCCAATACTGTTGACTCTATTTCGTTCTTAGTCCGTCTTTTTATTGCACATTTTTCTCTTAATTTACTAATTTTTCTAAACTTTCTTGTAGTCGGATTTGTCTCTAATGTCACTCCTTCATTGAATATTCTTTTTCTCGCTTCGTCATACTCTAGCTTCCGTTGATGAAGGGTTTTATATTGCACGTCATGTTTTGGTTTTTCGTTATGGTAAGTATTTGGATTTTCAGTCTTGTCTCTCTTTAAAATTTGTATCTTTCCAGACTCTATTTCTCCGGAGTTGAAGTTTTCGTCGGCTGAGTGACCTCCGGAACACTTCCGACCTTCGGGTTTCCCTGGCATGACCCACATTTGAAGGATATGTTCCCTTGGCCGCAGCTAAAACAAGTGAGTGCGTGGAATGTCGAAGGACATGTTGTCAGAGGACATGTTGTCGAGGTCGAGTTTTTATTTGTGTTATCCGTCCTTTTGTCTCTGTCGTTGTATTTGTAGTTTTGTGATCGATTATCTGTTTTAAAGTTTGTTTGTTGTTTGACTGCACGATTGTGCTGCATTGCTGCAATACAGGGTTCGTCGTCTGAGTCTGTAAAGTCTATCATGTTTTGTGTAATGTCACTGTTTTGTATTTCATTAATTTGTCTAGGTACTCGTACTTCTCGCGTTGCAATGTGTTTCTCTGCCCTTCTGCACTCTTCTCGTAAATCGCGTATATCTTTTATACGACACCCAAAAATCATATTTGCAACTCTAAGCTTCAAATTTTGCCTTACCATATCTACTAATTCTTCCTCTTTAGGTCGAGTTTTCATTTGAAGAGTCAGACCTCTTATTTCTTCATAGAAGTCATCGAATGACTCTGTTGGCTGTTGCCGCCTATCTAAAATTGTTCTTAATATTTCGTGATCAGTTTTATTATTACGAAAACGTCTTAAAAGTTCCGATTTCAAATCGTAAAAATTAAGGTATTCATCACCCTCATTTTCTTCTAGATATTGCCAATACCATTTTTCAGCCGGCCCTGTAACAAAGTGGTGAAAATTGGCAAAAATCTGATCATTAGAAACTTTATTCTTTTTCTGAAGAGTTTCGATTCTAAAAATGAAACTTTCTACTGACATACTTTTCAAAGTTCCATCGAACTTAATGTTCCACTTGTGGATGTCAACTCGGTGACCTTGGCTGTTACACCTGTGGACATGACATCCTCCTTTGGCTCCATTCTCTTCTATAGCTTTGGGTCTACTAATATCCAGGTCTTCTAATAAAACGTCTTCCCTACGTTCTTGCCTATCATATGATGCTAGGGTTGATTTCTCAACCACTCCTATTCTCTCACTCATGTTACTCATATTAGTCGTCAGTAATTGTATCATCGTATGCATTGTCATCAGATTTTTAGCTTGTTCTGCAAGTAGCCTCATCGTTTTTTCTTGTGTCTCATTAACGGACTTAGAAATTTCAAAATCGATGACCTTTTTCAAGCATTCATTTCTATTAGGAATCTCGTTACTCTGCCTTAAATTGGTAACATTTCCTTCCTGGCCTATTTGGTAACTCTTTCTACCTAATTGCTCAGTAGCCCTATTTACCGATTCCCTCGTTTCTATCTCATCCTCACCTATCATTTCACTTACGTTTGGGTCACTAGTGCCCACACCTGTCTTCGTCTGGCTAACACTTGGTTCTGGCAACGCTGTTGCCCCTACTTGATGATCATCTAAATCAACTCTCATGTTTTCTAGACTTCTTTCAAGGAGGTCGTCGAAAGGGTTTGGAAGGATTTCGTTTTGATCCGGCTCTATAGGTGGTGGACTAAAAGTAGAACCGGCGGCAAGTGCAAGACGGGTTACCCGACGCTTGTTACCACTACGGTTTGGCTGGGTGTTCTTTTTCACAGCACCCGTGCTTCCTTCCATTTTTTTTTTCTTTTTGATTTCAAAATTCAAATTTCAAAAAAAAAAAAAAAACTTAATTTAATGAAGAAAAAAAAAAATAAATAAATAAATTTCAAAAATTCAAAAATTCAAAGAAAAATTAAAAAAAAAAATTAAAAGGTAAATATTGTTTTAATGTTTCAATGTAATACGAACTTAATAAAAACAAAATCAATTCAATGCTATATCTGTTAAAAAACGATTTCAATTAGTGTAAAAAAATAAAAAATAAAAAAAATGAAACAATAGAGTTGATAAAATTTCAAAAATCAACTAGAATTCAAAAAGAAAAATATATTCTTGTCTTGTGTGCTTTCATATGTAAATTAGGTGTGTGAAGACCCAACTAAGTATCCTAGCGGGTTGTTGGATAGGGTGTTTTATCCTGGTACTGTAGTTTTAATGTCGTTATTGTTGTCACGTTGAGTCTATGTTTACGTTCGTTCAGATTTTCGTTAGGTCTTTTTGTAGTCAGGATTGCGACTGGAGCCTTTGTGAATTGACGAGTGCTTTGGATTATTCCTAGCATTCCACCACTTCAAACTCTCTGGTATTGAACCTAAAAGGTGGTTGGCTAGAATGTAGAAATAATCCTCCACACGAGTAGGTTTCAACACATCCCACTTACGTCACTCTCTGAGTCCAGCTGTGCTTGACTGCATGGTTGACAGTAAGTAGTCTGTATGTAAACTCTACTCCGCTCCCCGGGTATGAAGGATCTTACTCTACCTCACTAAATCTACTGGTTCTGGACCTGATAGATCGGACAGCCGAGCTTAACCTCTTCATATCCAAAAGAGCATAAACGGTTCCTAAACTTGTGCTAAAGGTTAGGGAATATTTAAATAAAAAATGATAAAATTTAGGACAGATTATTGTGAGTCCAAGGGAATGACCTTGAAAAAAAACAAAATCATCTCCTTGGAGTCCCAATGGATCTGGAAGCCGTTCATTCGTTGGGCGCCATTGTTGCGTGTCAGGATTTAAGCCACTGGGGCAACTTCGAGTGTTGGAAAAGCGCTGCGGCACGCTTGCTCTAGCTCGGCTCAGCTCGAAGGATTGGGGTGGTTCTTGCTCTTCTCCAACACCACTCCTACACAGCAAACAAAATATCTCGTGCCTAGGATTAAGGATAGGAAAAGGAGGGGAATTACTGGAATCGTAATTGGAATAAGGAAAGGACAATGAAGGAAAAATCGCACAAATTTAGTTACCTGTACCACTGCATTGATGAAAGGGTGAATCTCCACTATCAATCTAGCTAGAAATTGGAATAAGTTTAAAACTAATCCTAAACTATGCTAATCTATAATATAAATTTATTATATCAACTACTTGATATAAGACTAAAGCTAAACCTATTCTAAACTAAATCTAACATGTGAAACTTTATTCCAATTCCAGTCGAAGATTGTAGTCGAATTCACCATTGCATCAGCACAGTGGGTCGCCGAATCCACAAAGGTCTTGCCAGATGTTATCGGCAAATTTGGCCTACCCACCCTTGTATCTCTAAGATACAACCATCGGTATCTTCTTGGCCTGAATCTTAGTGAAGACACCCCCAAAAGATCGCTTTCAGTCGCTCTTTTATTATTTTCCTAGTGTAGTCAGTATATGTGTGTGTGTGTAGTCTGTATCTGTCAAGTCCTCATGTTAGTTAGTGGGTGGATCGTAAGTTAGTGAGTCTCTGTGTATGTCAGTAAGTAAGGCAGTTTTGTCGAGAGTAATGGGTAAGTATGTGGGTGGCGTATGTCTGCAAAGTAAGTAGTCTGTATGGTTAAGTCATGTAGTTGTCTATGGTTATAATTTATCGATGTCATGTTTTGTCGATTAGTTGCATCCATGTCAGTATATCTGTCTTTACGTAAATCTGCAGTTGTGTAAAGTTCGTTTTGTCAGTCAGTAGTCCCAACTAACAATTTTACTTCTATATTCATCTAGAGAAGCTTCTTGTTACTGTCTATTGCACACATTTAAGGGTTATATAAAACTCCATAGAGTTAAAAGGGCGACTTTTTTTAACTCCTATTGGACCTTTATGGAGTAAATTGTGTTACTCCGAAGAACATACTTATCGTTATGTTATAGAGGTAATATATGCTTTATTGCAGCAATTGCATCGATAGTGGCAATGAAAAGAAGATTTACTGTCACAAGAATAAAATACTTATAGGAGTATGCATAAAATAAAAAAAAAATATTTATTTTGTGCTTATTTGATTTCATTTTTATTTTGATGCTTTTCTTGCATATGTTTTTCGAGTTTTTCCGCATGATTTCTGTAAAGATCTTAAGAGCTGATTATTATTTATGATTTAATTTCTACTTTTAGTTTTAAAATTAATTTAAAAATTACTTACATGAATAGGCGGACCTGGGATTTGAACTCGAGTCCTCTCACACCAAATCTCTTGCTCGCTAACCGCTCGGCCAAACTGGTATATGTAAGACCGGCGTTGAATTGGGATCACTTTTATCGTGAATTAATTTCTATAAAGCCACATAGGTTTTCTTTATAGGTGCTTTTAAGACTAAAATATTAGAAGATAGCGATAGCGAAGAAAAAATCAATCCACAATACATAACACTCGCTAAAAAAAAATTGTAAAAAATACTTTTTTCCTTAAAATACTGCATGATTCGAATTTTTTATCAATGAAAGTTAATTTATTTTTTCAAATAAATTGCATTGTTAACTTTTATCTTGCGACATAGACACTATATGCGTTCGTAAAAATAAAACCCCATGAAATTTTTTTAAAAGCTTAGAAATTTTATAATACAGTCTATAAGATATGAAAGAAAAATGTTTCCAAACACTCAAGAAATGGTTTTTAAAAATTGTATTCTTATCGAAAACGGCACCTAGAATTTTGATACTTTTTGTTCCTTTCGATTAATTTTAACGATCTATAATTCAATAAAATTTTTGAAATTAAGATATTACTGACTGTGCCAGCCATAAAACCATTTTTTCTAATTTTGAATTTCTCACTATCGGCTTGTCTGATTTTAAAAACATTTTTTGTAGAGAGGCTTGATAAAAGATTAAAAAAAACTTCTATACAAACTGAAAACTGAAAATATTTTTTTGGTTTAAAAAAAAAGTCAAATATTTTTTTTGAAGCAGGTCAATATTTTTTGAATTTCAATTTTTTATCCGAACAATAACAAAAACTTAAATTTTGCGTATCAAATGTATTTCTCAAGAAATTTTCTTTCTGAGAAATCACATGTCATTTTGTTATTATTTATTGCTGCTAGAAGAGTGGACAGTTTCCACCAAAAACCTTAATTTTTTTAAAATTGCCAGTCTACATTTAAATAAGTTCATTCGACACAGTCCTACATTTCGTTTATAAAGATTTTCTCAGATTACGCATTTTGTTGTTGTACTCTTGAGTCATCCTAATATGTACAAAAGCACGTGGTGCACTATGCTTACATTTGCACAGTTTTATAACAGTACTATAGGAACTATATACCACTATAAGAGTCCCACAGAAAAATTGATCATGATTATAGTGTCTTGACTTAAACTGTCCAATAATGATTCTATAAAGATGACAAATACTAAATTATGACTTTTAAAGCAGTTCATTGGGATGACTATTGGAGTATACACTGCCATGTGATTTTATAGTATGATTATAGAATGATTAAAGGAAAATTTAGTCTTTACGGCTATAGAGGTGATACAAAGTGCTCCAGAGAATATCTAGGTGATGTGTTATATCATCTTTTACTCCTAAAACTATTTGACTTCCAGCAAGAAAGGTTATATGAGCACTATAGCTACGAATGATTCTTTAATTTCAGAAATAGGAAGCAAAATTGTTAGTTGGGAGTGTAACATGTCGGTGATCCTGTCTATCTACAGCCCAATGGGTGAAACATCCCTTACCACCGCCGGCTCAGCCGAGCCCTCACACACCTATAAATAAGGACTTCAGCAACACATCTTATCTGTACTAAATCTCGTCATGTGAAACTTTAAACAAACCAGAAAGTTCAATTTTTTTTTTGTATATTAATTAATACTTCTTTATTACATATGTTGATTTTTGTTGAAGTTAACAATTTGCAAAGAATTTGTGGATAATTGTTAAAAAAATAAAAAAAATGAGAATTTAAAAATAAAAAAAAAACTAGAAATGAAAATTCAAAATGAAGATTAAAAATAAAAAATAAAAAAAAAATTGAAAATTAAAAGAAATGAAATTATAAGAAATGAGATTAAAAATGTAAATAGAAAAATAAAAAAAATGCAAATAAAAAAAATGAAAATGAATATGTAATGTGTATAATTCAGTTTTAACAATCAACAGAAGAATTATATAAAAGTGAAATTTTTGAAAAAAAAGGAAGGGGAAAGAGAATTAAATTTATTATTTGTATGGCTTTGTTGTAATTGCCCAGAGTGTACATTTAACCCAGCGAAACCTTATTCTTTTTTTTTCTACTATATAAATATATGTATAAATATTTTACACGAAAAAAGGTTAAAACTTCTTTTATGTTTTCAAACTTAGTTCATATGAACGTAAGGAAAATGAATAACTTACTTGGCTTCATCCATCGCAGTCCTGCCGGCAAGCTTTGTAGGAATCCGCTTCTGTTAATTATTTAAGTATCCTTTTTGTTTTATATATTAATTATGTCCATAAGTATATGTATATGTATGCATATATTTCTATAGGTTTAAGGTTAAGCAATACGATAAACGCGGCAATTTAATTATCTTTCACCACTTTTACACATTTCAATTACAAACTAAAATTATTAAAATCCACAATTATTAAAAAAAAAGAACAAATAAAAAAGAACTCAAAAAAAAATTTTAAAGTATATCTTGTTTATGACGATGGAGAAAAAAAAAAACTGCCGCCAAGTACAAGGCACTGTTAGGTTGCCTGTGGAACACCCAGCCAAATTCTAGTTTTGTGTCCTTCAGATGTCCTCTGTGGAACTAAAGGACTTTTCGTCCTTGCACTGCCGTCGATTCTTTGATCTGGAGTTTTTTTTTTTTTTTTTTTTTTGTTCAATCACCCGTCTAATTTAGCAAAAAAAACTGTCGCTTTATACATATAATTCGGATTAAGCGATCAAGACTTCAGTGTAAATATATATTTTTTTGTATGTCTTAGATTTCCTTGTATTTTAATTTCAAGTTTCTTATATTTTTAAATATAATTTCACAATTTTTCACAATTTTGGAAATTACCAAAAAAAAACTATTCGTTGGATTTTGTTTTTTTTTTTTTTTGGTTTGAAAAATTTTTGTCTCTGATTTTTTTTCTTTCTCGCGGAAAAATTCTTTTTTCTAGACGACTGTCACCATCTGTATCCCGCTTGTAAGTCCCTGTTTTTTTCTTCTTCTCTGCAGTCGTAATTGCATTTCAATTGCATTCGAAAGTTCGCAGTTCATTGACCTATCGTATAATTTCTTTACCTCTTTCGTTGCAGTGTGCAGACTGGAAGTTTTGAGAACCCACATATACAATTATGAAATTTTCCTTCGTCTGTTTCCTACGTCAGTCTTTCTCTATCTAGTATGTATGGGTGTGGAATCTAAGACTACTCCTAATGTTGCAGAAACACTTAAAGTTCAATCCTTAAACCTATCTTATTGACTATAAATCTTAATAAATATTATCACAGTAACTTTAAACTTAATTAATAATCCCTACTTAATATTATATTGCACTAATAAGACATAAAGATAAAAATAATTTAATAATTTAAACGTAACGGACACTTAATTTGATCAATTTCGGAGTGACTCCATCTTTTATTCCGAAATTTATTTTTTTCCTTTCCTACTTTTTCTAATTCTTTTCTTTCTCCCTTTTTACTTTCTTGTGCGTCTGCAAACTGTCAAATTTTTGACATTAATTTTATTTCGCGTGTAGTTTTTGTAAAAAAAAATGTTTATTACTTCGAAGGTTTTTCTAACAATTATACTTAAGCAAAAAAAAAAGGATTTTACCAAAAGGAATTTTGTGAATATTCAGTAGATCGTAATTCATAGCTAATTAAGTCATGTCGTGTGGTAAAAAAAAGGCTCGTTAACTACAGGCTGTCAGAAAATTAACTACCCGGTAAGTAACAAATTTACATTGTATATTGGATTGAGAAGTCTTATTTTATCATTATTTCTCCTTTTTTTCTTTCTAGGAACACCTTATCGGATACTTCCTCTACGATTAAAATCTCTTTGACGTGGAATATTCTAAAGATAAGTGATTTTTGGTCACCAGAGATTGCCTCCAAAACTACCTCTTTGAAGTCAGCTTTTGGAACAGACTCTGGTGCCAATCTCCCGCCAAAAAATCAATTTTTAATCATTTTTTTTTTCTTTTCAGGTGACGGTTTCTTTTTTTTTCGTGGTTTGTATCTATGAGATAAAAGGGAATTTTTGGATAGGAATCGATTGGGGTTTGTTTGTTTGTTTTTTTTTTTTTCTTTGTCATATTAAAGATCGGTGACGTCACACGTCTTAGAAGGGTACAGCAGCATCTAACTGATGAGCCCACTGTCGTACCTGAGCGAAACGCACCTTGGAGTTGAGGTCACTTTAATTGAATTTAGTTGATTTTCAAGGTTCAGTACCCATAATAAATGTTGAAACTGGTTCGTTCGTTCAACTTTACCCAGGGTTGACCCCTCATATGACTTTTGATAGTTTGTTCGTTAACTGAACTCGCCCCTGCAAACCCAGGATGACTTCAGGGCTCAACGAACAAACCTACTTAATAGAACGAGGATTCAATAGTTATTTGAAATAAGCAAATAGAATACCAGACGTTAGATCTTGAGACTCATTTCCATGTTCTTACCAATTTTCAAAAATTGTTTGCATTACTGGATTGCGCCAGTCGTCTAGACTCCACCCCAAAGTAATTTTATTTTTTTTTCTCTTGGTAAATTGATCACTGTGATCTCAAAATAACTTTAACCACGCCAATTATTTCTGGCTTATATTTTTACAGTCAGCATCAAACCAGGGTGCAATTGGGCTCCTTTTTCCATTCGAACTACTACCTCAAGGTTAGGAGGATCGTATGCTGCTCATAATACCTGTAAGGCCCTAATCGCTGTGCCTTCCAAGCGAATTGTCAAGGTTTCGGTGATAACTGGCTGCTTTGTTTTTGGGTTTGAATATATTTATAATTTTAATTATTTAAATATAATAATAATGTATGAAGATATATAATATAAGAATATTATTTTAATTTTAATTAATGAATATAATAATTATTATTTTATAAGGTCTTATTTTATGGTGTATCTATTATAATTAAATGTTGTATTTAAAATTTTATGAATTTATATTTATTAAAAAAAAAATATAATTAAATATATTTATATAAAAAAAATACAAACGTGAAGTCGTCATATTCATCATCATAAATATTTACTTTTATATGTGGCTTCGATAATTACAGCGCCCTAAGATTGAAAGCTATTCAGATAATTTATATGTATAATTACATATTTATCTTGCCGACGGTAAATGATTTTTCAACAATGTTATAAACATACACATATTATCTTTAGTTGGTTAGCATGGCACATTTAAAATATAATAATTTTATAAGTGGATACACGTGCCATGAATTATTCGGTTGTGGTTTTTGTTAGTTACATTTAATGAGATATGCACAAACCTAATGATAAGTTTTTTAATAATACCTTTAGTAAAAATTCTAAATAGCACAGATTTATTACTATATATTTATTTACTATTTTTATTATTAGCTTTTTCAGTAATGAAATTATAATATGATAACCTTTTTGCATAGTTGAAGGACATTTAATGTATTTTTGTTCAGAGACCGGGTTCGTATGATTTTTCTCTTATTTTCCAAATTAAGATATATACATATGTATATGTAAATATAATACTTACTCGATATAAAACAGTCAAAAAGACTTGTGAGCACTTTTTAATGCAACATAGTATTACAGCTCTTTATATCATAGTATCTGTTATAATAATTGACCTACGTAATATTATATGAACTGTTTTTGTGTAAATAAAGGGTGTCTATGAAAGTCAAACTGAGTTTGAATGAAGGGGTTTTGGTTTTGTTGATTATGAAGTATTTTTTTTATATTCGATACTATTTGCACACTTAGATGATATCTAGAGTGGATAAAGACCCCAAAATCACCACTCCGTATTTTAGTATTTTGGACAACTGAAAGTGCAAAAGTTGTCAAAAGAACCACTGAGAGTGAATAAGGTAGGTGCGGCTAGTTAAAGGTAGCTAAGGGAGATTTGAAATAAAACAAAAACTATATATCGGAATGAACAAATTTCATTGTTAATTACTGTTACAGATATACTCATATTACTATAAAAAAAAGAACAAACTATGGTAACTTCTGTCTTAAACAAAAACGAAATCCAACATTTTTAAAAGCCTTGTCAATAGGCCATAAAGTCGGGTAATAAGGTTTAAGCCTTTAACAATACTTAAAAAATTAAAATTTACTATATACTCATACATTTGGTAAATGAGATACAAAATATAAATGCATCAATAATTCTTAAAATCTTAAAAACAAGACATTATTGCTTTGTTTAAAAGCCACCAGAGCACTCAAAATTGTCCTTATTATCCGCTAATAAGCCAACGCACTCCTCATGATCCACTGCCGCATTTATAGAACTGCACTATATCAGCCATTTTGTCTACCTGCCAACTGTAACAGTACTAACTAACTAACTAACCTAGTGCTTTTTTTCAAACTGCCTTGCTGAAGATGATTTCTAATAGTTCTTCTGGAAACTTTATAACTCTCAGCAGTTTTATAAGTTCTAAGCGGCCCACTGTGCACTGCTCGGACAGCCGGCATCAAGTCTGACGCATCATTTATGAGTGTTAGTTATGTACGTAGTAGATTGGCCATTAGTGTCTGCTACTATTTTAATTTTCTTTTTTGAAACTTAGGCCCTATTAGCCGCACCAACCTTACATAATCAAAATCGATACGAGTATTTTGGCCTATTCTGTCACATCTGTTATTCTGCTTTAAATTTTTTGTTATAAATCATAAAAGTTTTCCACCTAAGGCGGGCATTTGAATGATTTGTTTTAATACATTTCAACATCTACCAGCTACACTATTGAAAAACCTGTTAGTAAAAAAAAATACCATATAATTGCCAAAAATAAAATCACCAGTTTGACTCTAATCTGAAATCTGTTTTGAAAGATACATCGGATTAAAAAAAAAAACACCCTCAAAATAGTTAAACTGTTTGGTTTTCATTTGCATTAATATACTCACCGTAAGGGCTATACTAACCATTTCTCTTCAAATTATTATTATCAGATACTAGGGCGTATACGTAATTAAAAAAGAGGCTGGGTTGGGTCGCACTGATAACTTCCCATTTGTGGTCTTGAAAACTTTATATTTAGATAAAAACATATTGTGACGTTTTCTTCAAGTTTACCATAGCTATTAATGGAATTTGAATATGTGGGACTTGGGTACAACTGAACAACTTTATTCATATACGTACTCGTATGTACAGTACATACATTCTTCTAAAAACTAAGGTGATAATAAAATTATAAAATTATGTATTATATTATATAGAAATTACTTTATTATTTCGGTTCCAAACATTTTAATTGAAAAAAATTTAAAACGAAATATTCAAATATAAAAGATATGGTTTGGTAATTGATGGAAGGGTACTTACAAAATATATCCGCTCTAAAACTAAATATATGTCAAATATAAACCATTTGTTAGAAATTGTATTATGTATAAAATTAAATAATGGCAAAGTCAATATCATTGCTCGTTCTCAAGATATTCTAGTCGAAAAATAAATATTACCACTTTTTAGTAGATTTTTTTTTATATTTTTGTTAAAACTGTCAATTCGATACTTGTCAAAATTTAACCATATGTTAATAATTGTATTATGTCGATACCTTCCCGTAAGAATGTACTAAGCGACACTTTTTTTCGAAAGTGACTTTTTGATGAGGAAATATACTATGTATATGTTAAGGGCCACGTTTTGGCCTGGGTTTCGCTTACCTATTATGCATGAAAAGGAAACTAGAGTATAAATAAAAAAATTTATCAACTGCCATGTTTTCTCATTAAAATAATGTTGCCCCCTGAAATTTGTATTATCCGCCAAAAAAATTATGCTAAGCGACATTAATAAAGATCTCATTGTCGTGAGCAACAAAAAATTTTGTTAGATGTCACTTAGTTTAACCAAAATTGTCTCTTAGCACACTATGATTCAACTAGAACTTTCTTCGTTTTTTTTCGTTTCCTGAACATCTTTAGAAATGTCGCTTAGTATACATTCTTACGGGAAGGAATCGATGTATAAAACAACATGCTTTAGAAGGCACTATCGGTGTTCATTCCCAAGAAATTCGACTTGAAATACAATTTTAACTAGTTTTCACTAGAATTTTTAATAGTTTTTTTATCACACATACACTCTAAACGAAATATAAACGTTACTGCTTCAATTATTTGTAAGTAACACGATTGGCCACAGCGCTCTAGCGGTATTTTGCATATATCACACAGCTTGTGAAAAAGCTCTATTGCGTGACAATTTTCCTTGACGAACGATTTCTTGAAATGAAATAATTAATTGATCACGTACATATGTATGTATATAGTGCGATTAGAAATAATAATTTCAAAAATCAAACCTACATCAATGGTCCGCTAACAATTTCTGCGTTTAAAAAAAAAACAACATTTGTGAAATACAGTCACAATTTTTTTCTTACACAATATTCAATTAAAAAAAATATAAATTTACTTTAAGAAAATTGAACTTTAAGAGTTTCGGTTTCATTTTTATAACAGTTTGTAACTTGGTTCGCAACCGCTGCATGGAACTTCTTGGATTTGTTCATCATCGTCATTAGTATAAGTATTGCTACTCGCTTTGATCAGTTCACCATGGCATTGAAAAATCATTTGGAAAATGTAAATATTATTAAAAAAAAGAACATTAATTATAGAATTTAACTAAAATTTTAACACCAACAAAAAGGACACTCCTGATTCAAAGTCAATGTTAAAGTTTCGATTGGATTTCATAGCAATTTGTAAAATACTCAAGTATGTAGATAATCAAATGGGATTAATTATTTTTTTGTCTGCCGCAAACAATTTATTTTTTATATGCAATCAACTTTTGAATGCATTTAAGTGAGTTAAGACACATATTTAATTTGCATTATTAAAAACTAAAGTTGAAATATCATTTTATTTTGCAGTGTTTTGAGATACTTGACCGATTATTTGTACTACTGGTTTTCAATAATCTACTTAATTCTTAGAACTTTGTATTTATTTTTATCTGCGGGTGCTATTAACGAAAGTGCCCGTGGTTCTAGGGCTTTGCTGCATAACATTTCTCAGGAGCATTGAAATGAGGAGGTTCGAAGATGCAGCAGTATTATTCTTTGTACCTGTTTGAATAATTTTTAACATATTTTTTTTCTTATTTCTACAGAGTAGTAGATTGTGGTATAAAATTAACTGTACTCCAATTGCTTTGTCTGCTATGGGATTTTTTAGTTTTACTCGTGGAATTATTTTAACGGTACACCATTTTTTTTAAATACGACGGATTGATATTGAATTTATGTTCATATATATTTTCAGATGGCTGGAACGATCGTAACATTTGAACTTGTAATGATGCAACTTGGAAGTACCGTTAGAAGCTTGAAACCTTTGTGCTCTGAATTTGTAGAAACTGAATCAAAATTAACAATTTAAAGAATTAATACGATATTAAATTATTTTAGTATGATACTACATTAAACGAAGATATTTCAAATTGTAATCAGATTTATCTGAAATAAATTAAACAAACCTAAAACTACATTTGCAACTGTTGTTATAGTTTTAGTGACACCGGTCAGTGAAGTTTTTAGCCGATTCCACCCCGGGCCACCAAGTCTTTGCGTTTGGCTGCTTTTACAGATCCGTCAGAGTTTTAAACATTAGTTTGGTGCTGTGCGAATGATACTGCTCGTTAAGAGTTCCCTGGAGCAGGGTGGAATCAGCTAATGCGATAGTTGATTGTTCTTCAAAATAAAAAAATTCACTTATAAAACGATGTCAACTTCTTGGCCTACAATATCTTGTCTCTTTCGAGCGATATTATTTCATCTCATATCAATTGCCCTTTTCTTTTGACCCTTGTAAAGGTGTAGGCTCCGTCAATAGGCATCTCCGATCC
Organism: Chrysotoxum bicinctum; assembly: GCA_911387755.1. NCBI lineage: Eukaryota > Metazoa > Arthropoda > Insecta > Diptera > Syrphidae > Chrysotoxum > Chrysotoxum bicinctum. The sequence continues at coordinate 221,820,637 of OU426989.1, read as the reverse complement.
CGTTTTCTTTTTAATGAACTTCATCATCGGATAAACTATGGTCTACATTTTTTTTATATGTAATTTTCACGCACTAAAAGGATTATGACTACCCTTAAAATGTTTTAGCACAGTGCGAGAGTTTTAGGAAAGTAGGAGAGGATTTAAAAGGAGATACCGGCACATTGATTTTGAATGTCTGAATATTATAATGGGAGGGAAATATAGTCGGGTAAAGCATTCCACATTCGTGTAGTGCGGCGAAAGAAAGAATACCTGAATTTTACTGGAGGGTCATCCCGTAACTCGGGATGTTCATCCTTAAAAGAAGTTAAAATCGCAGTTTGAGATTGCGTGACAAATAAAAATATAACAAAAAAAACAACTTACATTTTAAAATGCACCTTTATCTCGATGCATTAGAAAATCCCACAGAATTCATAATCATGTTGATTTTGTTTGAGCCAGATAATTTACAAAATTCAATATGTACTCAGCAAAAGCTTTTCTATTTCTACTGAACTAGCGGCCCGGTACGTGCTTCGCTACGTATAAAGTGAAATAATAAAAAAAAATTAATTGCAACATCAAATTCATTTATTCAAACAGAAAAATATTTTATTAATTGCTAGCTATTTTAAAACTTAATCCAAAACATTTGGATAAACAATATTCTTTGTTTTTCCATTTTGGGCATGAATAAACAAACGGCTGGGGGTACCGACTCTGGAACAGGCAACATAAAGTTGACCATGTGAAAAACACGATTCCTCCAAATTCACACCACAAACGTGAAGTGTTTGCCCTTGATCCTTGTTGATGGACATCGCAAATGATAAACGCACAGGATATTGTAATCGTTTGAACTCAAATGGCATATCAGTTGGAATCATAGGGATACGTGGTATCAAACAAACTTCTCCTTTTGATTTAGCAGCTAAGATCGTAGCTTTAATCAAATTTGGCAATAACTTTTTCACTGCCAATCTGGGGCCATTACACAGTTTTGGTGGATTAATATTTCGCAATAATATGATCAAAGAACCAACTTTCAAATTCAAGCAATGCGGTGGCATACCAGCTAGTTCCAATGAATTTAAAAATTCAATTGGATAATTCATTGCCTCATCTTGATTCATAACACTGTTCATTACCACGTAAATCTTGCATTGTTCGATTAAATGCTTCTAGTGATTTTTTATTCGCTGTTGTACACTCATCCCATAAAATAATTGGCGTTAATCGCAGAACTTTTGCCATAGCAGAATTTCTCGAAATATTGCAAGTTGAAGTTTCAATCACCTGTACATTCAATGGCAATTTTAGTGCAGAGTGTGCAGTCCGACCACCTTCTAATAATATAGCAGCAATTCCCGAAGATGCAAGTGCCAATACAATTTTCTGTTCCGATCGAATAGTTAGAATAGCTAAAATCAATGACATAACGAATGTTTTGCCTGTACCACCAGGCGCATCCAAGAAATATAATCCACCTGCATTATTGGAAACGGCTTGCATGATTGTGTCATATACGATGAAGTTCCGAAACATGTTGCAATTGCTCATTTTTGCGATGAAGTACAATATCACGGGATTGAAACTGATCACCAAGAATTACAATTGCAACCTCATCAATTGTGGGTGCATTAAATCGCCTTGCATGCTCTCCAAAAGGTGTTCTATCAGCCCTTATTACGATTTTGTGATTATCAGATGGCATATGATCGAGAGCAATTTTGAACAATTGAACTAATGCGTTATGCTGATGGAAAAAACTTTGTAGCTCACGAATAATTTTTCGTCTTGTGTTCGAAAGAATTGCACAACATTGATCCAATTCACGATTTTCATCACCAATAAAATAAGTTTGCAAAAATTGATGATCAGCGTCGAAGTATGGCAATAACGAACCAGCTTGATGATAAATCTGGCCCTGAATCTGTAACATGTATGCAATTTTAGGTAGATTTGAAATGCCGAATTGTGTTGTTGAATATGGATCAAAAAGTTTGAGATGTCCCAAAAATAAATGAATACAATGGTTTGGGTGGAGTTTCTAATGCTGGAAATCTCACTTTGCCATTAGCACAACACATGCCGGGCGTTTCTCGTGGAAAGTTAGCCGCATCACAATGTGGACTGTTGTAATTAAAAGCAGCACGCATCATTTTAGCCAAAAGAGCAGCACGACGTATTTGTGATCGGCGTGCAAGGTTCAGTACAAGTACAGGGTCAAAGATCTATTTCGTGCATTAAGTTTACTGCGATGCATTAGCTTGTGCGCGTTCATCTGCAGTCTGTGATCGACTTAGTAATGACACGTCATTTGCATTACGCGTTCGCCGACCTATATTTGCTCGCCCGGCTTGTGGCATTATTCCTTCATATAAAAAAGAATAAATCAAATTAAAAATATAAGTTTCAATTTGACAGCAAAATCCCCACTAACAAAATGATCCGACATTTATTGAATCCATTTGTTACAAAAAATGTGATAAATGAAGAACCACTCGACCGATTTTGTGCAAACTTCACATAAACCATCTACTAAATAGTCCAAACAAAGCCTTAACATTTGGTTTGGATAGGTAAGCCCGTTCTTGAGTTATAGAATTACAACGAAGTGGCATTGATTTTTATATATATAGATTCAGTAAAACAGTGAATGATTTGTCATTATTAAGTTAATAGTTAATGACGTAGTCCAAAACTTGTGTATAATATTTAAGTGTGACCATACTTATAAGTATACTTTACACAAAAAAAAATGTTTCAAAATCTAGATTTTGACAATTTTTGTATTCTATTAGACCAATTTTGAAAATCTAAATTTTTCGGCAGATTTACCCGTTCCTATATTAATTTCAGTTGGCAAATGAGGTTTAAGGTTGGTCTAATTTATTTCAATTGTGAAAATTATGCCAAAACGTGAGGTAAATTATTTCATATAAGATTTGTCGGTACGATTTTTACAAACAGAAATAAATTAATTTGAAATCGCATCCCATTCGCTGCAAGAAATATCAATTTTTGGATTGAAATCTCGTTCTTCTCCTCAAACTCTTCTCTGAAAGCTTAAAGTAATTTAACGACCATAATCGATACTTTTGAGCTCAAGTGGTATTTGTTTCTTTAAGCTACAAGTCAGTAATTAGCACATTCATTTGTTGGCTTTTTAATATTCATTTTTCTTGGAATACACAAAATCTAACATAATGTATAAATTTTTTTCTCAAATGCTTAGGTATAAACACAAAATTTCACTTAAAGAGATTCCTCAAAGCATGCTTTTGACCTCGATTGTATTCAGCTAAAAGTTGTTTTGCACGATTCAGCTCGTTGATAACTCGTTTATTATCAGATACCAGTGATTTAGTTTTCATGAGATCAGCAATAGCTTCCTCATAATTCTGCAATGCAATATTTGCTTGACCACGTCGAAAGTATGCTTTGCTATTATTTGGATCCAAAATAATAAGCTGTAAGAATTGAGTTGGAAAATGGTCTAATATGAATAAAGTAAACCGTTAATTTATTCTCTTACCTCTGTAGAATAACATTTGGCATTTGAATATTGGCCGATTTTCAATTCAACTGCAGCCCTATTTCCACAATTCAAAATGTTGAATTTATCTAAAGAAGAGATATATTCTTCCTTTTTATATCCTTCCTCTGTCCATGGAAACTTCTTCCGGAAAAAATTGTAATACCGATTGGCTTTACGATATTTCCGTCGAGCTTCGTAGTACTGCTCGTTCGTAAAAAAATCATTGCCTATTTTGCGGATTGTTGTCAGTATCCTAAGATTCTCCATTGCCTATTAAAGAAATTTTCGATATTTAAGTAACTAAGCGCCATTTTTGCAAGAACGAAACTTAAGTAGCTTAAGTTTAACATAAGCTCTTATGTGGCAGTTTAACATCAATATTTAAGTTTCGTTTCAGCAAATTGCCCTAATTATCAAAATAGAACGAAGTTCGTGGTTTTACTCAACGCTAGTATTAAGGCGGTCCTGGTCGGAAGCTCGATAATTAGTTCTTAAATTCTCTCGGTCACATGCAAGACCAACGTCGTCGTAGCGATGTGCAAGAATATCACCCACGTTCCATGGTTGATAATTAACTTACCTTACGTTTGCTATATTTACCTTCCCAATCTTGTGGGAATGGTGGTAAAGTATCGGCTCCATCTTTGTCCTTATAACCCCAATCTTCACCGGGCGGCATCTCGCCACAATCGGCAATGTATATTTCCTAATTGAAGAGCCAGTGCCATTTATTTATTTAATAAAGAAGTATTGTCTTACCTCTAGTGGCTCATCTTCGTCAGAAGTACCCAGGTCCGTCATAGCAAATATACCCAAACCCCGCAATACTTTCCCCACTACAACATTTGTCCCATTCAAAACATCACACACCGCTAATGTAATGATAAACTGAGAATTGTTGGAATTCCGTTTACCATAGTTTGCCATACTCACAACACCTTCATTATGCTGGTTGGAATCAATTTGTAAGGAAAAGAAAAATATCTTCCCAAAACAGACCTACTTACTTTGAGAGTATAGTTCTCATCCTTGAACACTGGTCCATAGATACTGTCACCACTGGTGCCATCATTGTTTACTACATCGCCGCCTTGTGCAACATATATTCTCGAAAGTTTGTGAAATTTGATTCCCTTGTAGTGCAGTGGCTTTCCCATTTTACCGATTCCTTGTTCGCCAGTACAAAGGCATCGGAAGTTCTCAGCGGTCATTGGCACAACATCCTTTCGCAATTCAATGATCATGCGTCCAGCTGAAAGAAAGGACAATACAATTAAAAAATACTGTCCTCAAGGTGCAAAGTTCTACATCAAACAAACCGAATTCTTGGCCAATATTTATGTCGAAATAAACAATTGGATTATTAGGACAGGATGGGTATGCTAGGTCCGACATTATTAATACCCAAAAATGTTAATCTTTTTAATAAAATGAGAAAAAGAAGAACAGAAAATGAAAACGGAAGCAATTTGAGGTAAAAATTAAAACTTTCCAAGTGAAAAACAAAATCAAGTAAATAAAAAATAATCAAACCTGTATGTCAACCATTAGCATCCTGAAGATAGGTGTGGTTTAACAGCATATTATGAAACCATTCAGTTAAATTTAAATTAAAACTAGTCATTAATTTGGCATTTTTAAACGAAACTTTTTGTTGCATCGAATTAAACTTCATATTCAACTTCATACTCAAATTTTAGTCGAATTGGTACGATGTTAAATCTGTTTTAGTATGGTACTTGCTTAAAACGATACTTTCTGCATAGCTGCATAGCTAGCGCAGCAAAATTTCCCTCGACAAACAACAACAATTTGATTGCTGGCGAAAAAGAAGCCAGTAAAAAAATGGCAGTTGTGCTAGTGAAAGAACTTTAAATTATTGAAATGAAAATGGCACTATGCATTAAATTTAAGAATTAAACATATGTACATGTTTTGACATCAGATATTGATATTTTCTATAATAATGGCCAACATTTATATTTCAATCAAATTGAAATTGACATATGGAGTGAGTTTGATCGTTTTATTCGCACTTGAATGCTGCGCTGGCTATGCAACAGTGAATAAAACACACCTATTGATTTTGTAAGGGAATTATTTGTTGATTTAAGGGAAGTTTCTGAACCCACAGTACTGTTAAGTTGAAAAACTGTTGACATAGGCGCCTGCCTGGCGACTTAACATACCCTGTGCCGAAAGGGTGAGCGGGGTTGGCCCCGAAAAATGAGTTAAAATCCTAAAGCGGGCCCCACATTACAATACAATTAAGTTAAAAAAATAACTGTTGATATAGGAGCCTATCCGACGACTTAACACAAGGAAAACTTTGAGTACTGTTAGTCGAAAAAAACTTAAAAAAAGTAAGGTCAAAACTGAAAAAGTAAAACTTTTTTATTTTGATTTAACGATGTTTTCTCACTTTAATATTTTAAATAATTTTACGACCACAAGCTAATTGTAAATAAAAAAATCAATATTTTACGCCACCTTAAAAGAAAGTCACCCCGTTTTCTGAATCCCTCAGCCCTCCCAGTGGAAGTTCTTCTTCCGAAAAGAACCCGCCAAATTTTATTTAAATATGCTTTAGACTTCGACGAACAATATAATGCTGGGTCAAATGTGTTACAAATGTCTCTGATGTCAAAATCAAGTTTAAGTGTACTCGATATGATCACTTGTACCATCAAAGTTACAAAGCGATAATTATTTAAGTTCTGCAAAATATGAGTACCTTACTTATTTAGCTTAGTAGGTGCTGTAGACACCAAGTTTCTTCAGCTAACTCGTTCTCTAGATAGCTGTCTCCAGTTTCACTCGCTAAATCCTTGTTCACTTGTGAGCACCTATAGGTCTTAAAAAATTTATATAGATCAAAAATATATGGATATTTACATTAAAAATTTGGTGGGGTTGTCGAAGATTTTGTTTTGAAAAAGTTCGTCAGGCTATTTAAAAAAAAAAATTGATTTGATAAGGTCTCTGAAGATCCATCCTGATTTTTAATAATGCGCAGTATATAACCTATGATTTGTAAACCGAAAGTATTATCACATCCATTGTTTGAAATTCTAAAAAAAGAGGGCAACTAAAATAACAATTAACGACCATTTCCGAAATTTCAACTGAACACGAGTTGTACGCTCTGTACTCTTTAAATAATTTACATTTATTATTCTTACTAAAGTCTTACATAATAAAATTGTATGTGTTATGTTTTATGATATACTATATGTAGATAGAACATAATTTTTTTTTTTATTTATCCTTGTTATTCAAAATTAAATCCATAGATGTAGGTAAAGTAAAATTTAAGTTTGCTTAGCATTTCCTTTTTTTTTTTTGCATTTATATATATATTTGATTTATCATTGATTTTCTTTATGTTTGACCAATAAAACTATATAATAACGATTTTATTTTTCTTCATTGCTATTTTATATAACTTTCACATTGTAATACAAAAAAGCTTAACGGAAAGTTATTTTGGAAAAAAAACGTAACTTATGTCATAAACAAAAATGTAATTCATAATTGCCTGGGTTTAACACAAACTTGATATTGATCAATGTAATAGTCGCTGCTTGGTCAGGTGTTCAAACAAAACTCCAATCAACTCTTAGTTGAAAACGACAACTGGCCAATCAAAAAACATTTAAATATTAATTTAACCAAAAATCACTATTTAGTTAAACCCGACCTTGAAAAATAAAATGTGAAAAGGGTCGAGACAGGCAAAGATAAAGGAGTTTGGAAATAATTGGGAGGAATAAAGAATCAAACTAGAAAATAAAAATAAAACTTATTTAATCACTGTTAGTAGACATTTTTGTATATCTATAACTGTTCCCCAACCAATGGAGGAACAACGTTGCCTCCATCAACATTAACAGCAGCTGCATTTTCGGGAGCAGCATCAACTGGAGCCGCCTCTATATTAGCAGCAGCTGATGCAGCGGCAGCGGCAGCATCTGCCGTTTCCTGTTTTCGCTTTCTATGTTCGTAATTCACCAGTCGTTGCCCAACTAAATATTTGTCATTCTTGATCGCAACGTAGAGTTTCTTGAACTGTCGTATCTGGAAGTAGATTATGGCAACAACAATTACTGCCAACAAGAAGCATGGATATATTTCCCTGGCAATTAAGGTTCTTGCATTTATATTTTCATAGAATATTGGCACAATCGAGTGAGCAATCACATAAGGAACAGCCAGAGCGAGTCCAAAACATGTAATAACAGGTGTGGCCAGTTCGCGAATGATAAATTTCAAATCGATGTCTCGCAATCCGTCACGATAGGCTCGCTCAATAGCTCGCTTAAGGCGCCAATCTGGACCCATTAGTGTGAGTGCGCATGCAATTTTTGTGTAGAGCACTCCCAAGGCCCAGTCCTGCCACAAGAAATGAATCGGTGTCTGACCAATGGGAACTCGCAACGGAATCACAAGAACCAGCTCCAACAGAAGTCCAAACAATAGCGGTATAACACCGAGCATTAAGACAAATATAATAGCAGCAAGAGCATAGGAAGCCCCCACATGAAGCCAATGCTTAATTTTGTCCATTACAGCAGCTCTTCCTTGCGGCAGAAGATTTACCGCAATTGCGATTCCTCTAGAAATTATCCAACAAAGATAAGTTCCAACAGCTGCAGTATACAATTCATGGGGGCGTGGTGGAACTTCGGGATGTGTCGAAACCTGATGGTTTGCAATGTGATTACCAACCGACCATAGCGCCATAACTTGCCGTCCAATCCAAACTGGAACAGTCAGTGTGACAAGAGAAGATATAACTAAACTGATGCACATGAACACAATCAAGCCAAATAAACGGAATGGAAAGAATGTTGGTTTGTTGTATGGTTGGAATCCTACAGGAGCATCACGTTGCAGTATAAATTGATGAGCAGCCGCTAATCCTTGATTGCGATCAGGTTGAGCTCGCTCCGGTTCGGCTTGACCGCCAATTCCATTTTCTGTGGTGTCATTTCCGAGAAGATAACTTTTAATTCCCAAAGTCCAAGAAACAGCTTGGCACCAAATTCTAAGTAATCCTTTAAGCCAAACTCGAGTGTGAGATTGCTCGAAGAAACCAGGCAGTATAATCTGAAAGAAATTGTAACTTTTTAAATTTCCTAATAGCGATATATAAGTAAATAATTTTTGAAAGACTATAAAGAGGATCTTAAGTCAGTGAAATTCTTTGAAACAGCCCGGGCAGTCGATATTACCAGCTAAAGGTTAAGGTTGATGGATAAAAATAATTTTGGTCACTTTCCTACGTTTTTCAAGGGGTTGCAAGTTTATAAGCTTTAGACGATCAACATAGGATGGGAGCTTTAACATATCGGGCCAAGGTAACCAGCGAAGTTCAAAACGAAGGAATCTGCGTTGAACGGCTTCAGTTCGAAAAGACTGAGAGGCGTAGAAAGGAGACTATACCTGCCTAGCATATTCGCGAAGGGGCCTAACAAATGTGAGGTAAAGGGATTTAGTTACAAAGGAGCCAGAAAATTCTTTAGACAATCGTTTAACGAAGCCGAGTGCGGAGTTGGCTCTATTTATAGAACTAGAGATGGGATCTGAAGTTCAGTACCTTGTCGCATAAAACTTCTAGATCACGCAACGAATTAACTTGTATAACTGGCACGTTATTGGAGTGGGAAGCGTTATCGGGAGCTCAAGAAAGTTTTTTCGGCACCAGAAAGAAAATGTGTCTAGTTCGAGCTGTAGAAGGTGCGAGTCAATAGGGTAGGAGATAAATCTGTATATGTTCGTATCGTCGGCATATATAGAGATGGAGGAGTCTTTGATGACGCTGTCAACCTTTTTTATTTGGTAAAATGAAAATCAGCGGGCCGAGGTAGCACCAGAGGTTGCAAAGATTGGGTCGGATTCTTAGTTCCTAAAAAAGGACCTTGTATTGACGTTCGTTTAAATAAGATTGAATTCATGCAATAAATGAAGCTGGATAACCAAGTGCTTTTAGTTTAAAGAGAATTAGAATGTGCGCGATTTTATCGAAGGTTTTGCTAAGGTCAGTTGCGATAACATCAATTTCTTTACAAATTGTTCCAAAGACAAAATCAACTAAGTTTGTTGTAGTTGATCTACCACTAAGTAACCCGTGTTGACTGGCTAAAGAAAAGTTGGAAGCATTGTATAGCTTAATCGGGAGCTTATGGAGTAAAAATTAAAATTAGTTTTGATAGGCTATTATAAAGGGTCTCGGAATTGGGCCTGCCTGCTTCTATCTTAGTGCCTCTATAATTCCCACACCATGGCCTCGCCATATATGTTGCTCATCAGATTCAACCACAATATGGCATTTGTTTAAATACAAACTTTAATTTCATATGGTTTAAATTCACAGCCCATAAGCGCATCATTCATACATGCTTTATTTATAGCAACCCAAGTTTGTATAGTAACTCGACTTCTAATGAATTCGGACAGGGCCGACTCTATCCCAAGAATTGTTTCTCATTTTCCGCACAGTGAAACCGTTCTTACTGGCGATTTCAATGTACACAATTCTTCTTGGCTGCGCTCTTCTGTTCAGACAACATCCGAAGGAGATTTTTTCTGGGTTAAGCAACTTGACCCAGTTCTTTCACGAACATATTCGAATTCTTGACGTTGCAGGTCGCCAATATTCCAGACTTGTTTTTTACATCTGGCCATGACAAATACAGTATAAGTGTATTATCACCTCTAGGCACATCGGACCATTTTGCCATATCTGCAAATTTCTAAGGTCAACAAAATCCAGTTAAGGTAATAATTCTTATTAGAACCGTTTGGTTAGACGAAATGAGTCCCAAATAAGGAAAAACCTACCAAGCCAAAAGAGACTTCATAGTTTGATTCGAGCTGTTAAGAGGTTATAAGGTTTAGAGAAGTAAGTTTCAGATATTATAAAGCCAACCCTACTGTCAGAAGATTTTGAAGTCCAAAGTGGCGTCAGACAGGGCTGCATTCTGTCACCAATATTGTTTCTGTTGGTGATAAGCGATGTCCTGAGGCCTTGATGGGAAACAGAGGAATTCGATGGACTCTGACGTCTCACCTGAAACATCTTGACTATGCAGACGACGTATGCTTGCTCTTTCATAGGATCATGGATCTCCACCAAATGACAACAGGGGTGGAGAGAAAAGCAGAAATCGTGGGGCTGAAAATCAACTCAGCAAACCAAAGATGATCAGCCTAGGAACCTAGTCATCTTCTCTCATAAATATTTCTCAACAACCGTTAGAGAAAGTACAGAGCTTCCAGTATCTTGGAAATATCATCTCTAGCGAGGGTGGCACCGAACAGGCCATCAGCAGTCGAATCGGAGGAATAACTCTCTAAACTTAAGAACCAAGCTACAGCTGTTTCGATCCAACGTCGAATCCGTTTTACTATTTTGCAGCACTTGGAAAGTAACAGTAGGTGTCACTAAGAAGCTGCAAACGTTCATTAATATATGTTTACGAAACATCTTTGGATTTTCTGGCCCAATTGTATATTAAACGAAGAGCTCCTCAGGAAAACGGGTGAGGAATCTATTGACTCTATTATACGACGTCGAAAGTGGCAGTATTGTGTATTGCGGCGCATGCAATTCTGGGGAATCCGCTCACTCAAGAAGGAAGAAGAGCTGGACGACCGAGAAGCTCATGGAGAAGGACAGTCGAGTCAGCCCAACTAGGCAAGAGTTGGAGAGAGTTGCGACTCATATCCAGGAACCGAACACGATAGCGAGCTGGCGTTGTGGACGCCTTATGCCCCATTAGGGGTCTCCCACGGACACAAAAGATCTGACGACCTAAGTAAGCAAGTAAGTAACCTTTCCTGTGTGCAAGAATAGAGTCCGAACGGCTAAAGGAATAACTGCTTATGTTATTGTTGTTTCATTCAAACATTTACAATGTTAATAAATTAATTTGTGAAATATTAAAACCATATTCAAACTAGAATGGTGTTGAGTTAAATATCATTTCAATTCTGCAGTAGGACGGCGTCGATCTGTAGCCATGTATTTACATAATCATTTTATAAATTATACTTCTTTTTTGTTATCCAATAATTCCAATCAACAAATAAACCCTAGCTGCTAGAAGAATAAACCAAAGAAAACGCGCTCTTAATCTGAAATATTCCACCCCATATTTCTACGAAACTATGTCTTCACGTGCGTTTTTCCTCCGCTGAAATACAACAAACTATTACGAGTTTTCTATAAGAGTAAAGAAACTCTTTAAACAAATAACAAGAATGAGTTTTCTCTGGGTATACAATCTAAATACAGAATATGTGCAATACCGCAAGTAAGTAAAATTCAATCACACATATTTTGGACGCCAGTGTCTGCACGGAAAATCATTTATACTTGCGGGATGCGTGCTTATAACAAAATAATGAAACCTACAGTACGAAAAGTCGTTGATATAACCAGCATTACCGAAGAAAAGACGATATAAATATGTATAAGAGAATCCAACAACTTTTGTAGAAAAAAACTAAATATTATTAAGTTACCTGTAACAGAAGCAGCTGCAAGCTTAACTCATTCACTTCTGAGTCTCCGGAAAGTGTATACGGCAGGAATGTAGGCCAAACTGATTTTAAAATTTGAATAGGCAACCAAAGCATTAATAGAACAGCTGAACCAAATATAATTACAGATGCAATCAACCGCCGGACATGGCGCAGTATCGATAAATGAATCATTTCCTGGAAGAAAAATATTATTTCTATTAATTCCTTTTACTTCTCGAAAAAAAAACAAACCTGAATGGGACTAAAGTCAGGATCATTGAGGTTTCTCAAGAACCATAGAACACCAGGACGTAGAACTTCCCTCAAGAGCGAGATGAAAGCGGCAAAGTAATACACGTACACCATACCAAACATCCAGTGTATAAATAGCGAGGTTCCGGGGGCAGCTCTGAAACTAGTTCGGCGGTCCTTGATCGCAGCATCGAACATTGGCAAAGAGCATATGTCCAACCACCAACCACAGACCAAAGGAAGAACTCCGATCTCTACAACAGACAAAAGTGATACCTTAACCACGATGTAACACAAACCCAGAAGCCAACGAATCTTGCTCATTTTGAAAAGCCGGGCGAAGTAGTGAAGAACCACTAGGGTCAGTCCAATGTTGCAATATCCGAACAATGTCGTTATCAATCCATGGAAGTGCAGCAACGGCTTATCCGGGCGCAAGAGGCCAAGCCAGTTGATGACAAAGTTGCCAATGCAATACGGGCAGAAGGCAAAGGTGAATATGAAAATCGTATTGAGCGATATAACCCAGAAGACATGCTCCAAGAAGACCATACTCCCATCAAGTCCCAACAGTCTCTCCCAAGTCAGTTCCTCTGCTGCGCGGTCCCATTCCATGGGATTCCAGTTAGCCTCTTCATTGGCATTTGCAATGTCAGCTGGGTCCTCGTTCAAGGCTCGATTTCCGGCATTCGCTTCTGCATCGGCAAGAGGTGGTTCCGCATTGTCGATCGGAGCATCCAAAGGTGCCTCATTTTCATTGTTATTGTTCTCATTGTTGTTATTGTCGTTCAGCTCGATGGGACCATCGACTACTGCAGCAGCTATTGGCTCCGGAACTACTCCCGCTTGGCCTACAGCATCATCCCCAGCATTATCATCGCCATTACCAACACCACCTCCTCCAGCAATGGGGGCTACTTCATCTCTCTCAAGCCAGTCCGGTCCACCACCATGGAGAATCTGCTCCCGTAGCCAAACCAACCCCACAAATGACAGCAAAGTGCACGATACCACGAAACTCCCACGAAAAGCATCCGAAGCGATATTTTCCGTGGAAAAAACATCAAACGGAAGCGAGAGAATCATATCGAAGCTGGATCCGCTAAACATGAAGCGATACGTCCGATACGCAGACAGCGGGACAATGCCAAACCAAGCGAATGCGACCAGTGTGTAGTGCAACCAGTACTTTGCTGCCTTTCCCACCGACGAAAGCAGTCCCCCGGCTACGTCCCGCAATGGCAGCACGCGAGGCATGTCCGGTGAGTATATCGGAGTGAATGAGAATCGGTGACCGCATAACTCGCAGTACTCCTTACGCGAGTATCGCATCCATTGCATAAGACAGTCCTGATGGATATACTTTATACTGCCCGTGCAGATGCACGGATAGAAGAGCGGACGATCCGATTGGCCTTCGCACCTACAAACGCGACAAATGTCGCCCTGAGATAGGTCATCCATTATTGCAATATGATATTTTTGTCGATTTTTGAATACGCGCACTATCCAATGGTATTCATTTGAGTTTTACGCCACAACAAATCGCGTGATTTTGTGAGTCTTTTCGAATTAAAAAAACTTAGGAAAATTGATTGATTAAATAGTTTTTTTTTTCTTGTGTTGAGCTGCGACTGAAAGTGAAAAGGATTTTCCTTTGCTGCTGGTGCTTCTGTTAGGAGAAAGAAAAACCACGTCAGAATACCTGTCAAAAAAATAATTTGGGAAATTGCAGATCTACGGTTTAGTTTTACATTTTCACTTGAACTTAAGTTGTGCGATTCGAAGGAGTAATTATATGAAAGAGATTCAAATTGAATTTAATTGTGATTTTTCGACACAGAAATACAAATAATTATTCTGCAAGAGAAAAACACTTGTGTTTTCAGTTTTTTCTTTATCTTTCTATTTTCCCTTTCTCTTTGCGACATTTGGAATAAGATCCAGAGTAGCCAACATTGATCAGAAAAAAATAATACATGTTTGACATACGACTTTTGTTCATGAGTGGCTGAGTTCAGTAAGCTACAGTGAGGCTGAGTCGTATTTCAACTAAATGGAGAAAATATGAGACCTTTTTTTATCAGATAATAGCCGTGTTTTTTTGGAAAAGTTATCCGTAGTACAGTAGGATTTTATATCAATAACAAATACAACATCCACAGTAGGATCACTGCCGATACTCGAATAAACGTCTTAGGCCAGGCGCGCACATTCAATTTTTAGTTTCGCAACTGTTTAGTTGCTAAAATGAAACATATGGGCTTATATGGGACACCGCGCACTTAGAGCAACTCGATTCGAGCAACAGTTGCCAGTGCGCGACGATGTAATGTCCCCGTTTACAAAAGAAGCAATAGTAAAACAATTTTGATGAATTCTAACCAACTAGCCAGAACTGCATTAGATATTCGTTATTAGGTATTCGTTGTACGAACAAGATCAAGATAATCGTGTTGTGTGTAGCCTTATACTACGTTTTCACCAAGAGTAAATCCGGGATTTAAGTGGATTTACCATAAATCTTCTTTAAATCTCGAAGATTTACTATACAAATTTATTTCGTAAATCTAGTAGATTAGAAATAAATCTCTACTAAATCTTCATAGGATCGATCGGTCGAAGTTCGAACTGACCTAACATCCATACGGTGCTAAGCTATCTCGATGATTTTTCATCGTTTGGCACAAATGAAACTTTCTTTCTCTCGCTTCTACTTTATAAGAAAAATTGAAACAACATAAACATTTTCATAGATGCTGTCAAAGTTAATCTTCTTATTAATCTTTCAGTGCGGTGAAAACACCACATAAATCTCTTGCCTTAAATCTCAGATTATCTTTTGGTGAAAACGTAGTATTATGTCGATTTCCTTTACTCACTAGGGATTTCGATCCCTTGTCAATTTTTTTGTTTTGGTGTGCGTATTTCGTATTCATGTAAATCCTTCTTCAAATACGGATTCGAGGGATTTGATCTCTGTCAAAAAAAAAAATCGATTTTTTTGGTGTAAAGGAACGTGAAATCTGTCGAGAGATCGAAATCTTCACACAGAAATTGATTTCTCATGTGTAAAGGAAATCGACATTAGGTGCGTTTTATTATTCACAAATCTATCTGGATCCGGATCGGGATTAAGTTTTAACATGTATTACAAAAACAATTTGGGATCCTGTTTTCTATCGGGATCTATTTCAAAGATCCAAAAATTAGTTATAATACTGGCGAGTAGATGGCTTTTATGATAAGGTAGTGTAAGCTATAGTGTAAAGAAAAAAGACAAGACATAATTTAAAATTTCCAAACCCAAGGATAAAAAGAGACGGGCTTATAACACTGCTGTCAGTAAGATCCGTATCGTTTTATTTTCAAGGCAAGATCCCGATCCGGATCCAGATAGATTTGTGGATAATAAAACGCACCTATTAGACTTCTAGCATTTTATCTTTCACTGATGACTGAAATGTACCATTTTAACCAGGTATTTGCTGAATGCGTTAATATTTTTGACATTTCCTTTTCCCAAATTTTTTTTTCAAAAAGAATTTTGCAACACGTTCAAATTTTCAGTACACAAAAAACAAGGTTGGTAAAGTTATTTATCATAAGAGAAAAACAAAACAATTTATTTAGTGCTCATAACCATTCGAAGCACCAAATCTACTTTATTCAAACTTTTCTACCTTAGCACCTGAAACAGAACAAGTTGCCGAAAAAAATCAACTGCGTCATAAATATATTTTGGAGAAATCAAATTAAAAAGCAAAAACAAATATGTTTGCTTTGGTCCGAACACAACCCATCCGCAGCATTGTCCGCTCTAATATCCGTTCAATCACAACTTCTCGTCCTCGCCAGGAAATCTTCAAAGTCCAAAGTCAACAGGAATTCGAAGAAAAGGTCAAAAATAGCAAACAACCCGTGATTGTTGATTTTTTTGCAACGTAAGTTTCTCAATTGTTCTAGACCAAATATTGTTACGTAAATGCTTCATGTGTGTCTATAACTCATTTTCTCTAGATGGTGTAATCCATGCAAAATGCTTACACCCCGCATTGAATCGGTTATTGGTGAAAAAGCCGGTGCCATTGCCCTCGCCAAGGTTGACATCGATGAACACAGTGAACTAGCTCTCGATTACGAGGTTGCCTCCGTGCCAGTCTTGATGGTAATCAAGGATGGGAAAGTGCAGACAAGGTTGGTGGGTCTACAGGACACCGACAAATTACGGGCCTGGGTCGACAAGGCGGTGGAAGATTCCAAATAAGACGGTGCATAGCACTCCAGAGAAATTTTTTAGTGATACAGAAATATGCTTTACATAGAATTTGAATAAATAGGAAGTTACTTCAGATTTGTATCTTTTTTTATTTGTTTTATCGCTAAAGATCGACATAGGCTAAAAGTTTGTCAATTAAATCTATTCGCCGCTTAAGCAAGGTCATCTTTGCCTCGTTTAGTTTCAGGGATGCTTCGTTCTTCAAAAGAAAATGTTGCATGAACAGTCGTATGCTATTCTTAAAGACGTTCAACTTCACATTCTTGACGATCTTCTCGAATACCTGGCGGCAATCGGATTCGGATGAGAGTAGAATACCCACCATGACTTCCTTCATTAAGACAAAGTTCGACTTGTCTAGGTCCACGAAGTTCACCACCTTCAGCACCGAGAGCGCCAGACCACCTTGCATTATCAAATGGAGCAGGAACTTGCCCAGATTTTTAATCTGTGGTTTGGTCAAACGAGTGATGTCGTTTATTCGGTCCCACGAAGCAAATTGGAAAGCTAGTTGGTATTTACGATTGTGCTGGCAGAACTTCTGGGCCAAATGCGCGTAGTAGGGATTGTATTTGACCTCGTTAAGATTGCAGTGGATTATCACATAAGCTATGCTGCGTTGATCTTTCAATGCGAGGTGGAGAATCTTTTCGAAGGCGTCCACATAGTCTTCCGCACTCATCACAATGCAGAAGATGTTCTTTCGATCGTCTGTGTTCATCTTCTGTTGTTTCGCTAGGGCTAAGAGTTTTTCACTGAATCGTTCCTCTTTGGGCAGCAATGATGAGGGTCTGTTCGCTGCATTGATGTCCTTGATGTTTCCACTCCACGCCGAACCAACAATCCACCACTTACCGACTTCGTCAGCTCGCAACAGATCGTCGATTGTAATGTTCAGCGTGATGACGTACTTGTCATTCGTCAGCATAGCTTTCAGCTTTTTTCGCAAATTCTCGCCAAGTTCAGGGTCGAATTGAGGTATTTTGTTTATGTTGTTGTTCTTGACTGCGTTTAAGATGTCAACCATGAACTTCAGACGCAGGTTCTCCTTCATTTCCATTGAAGATTCAGCGATTTTCTTTTGAATTCCATTCATCATGTTCTTAAAAGCCAATGGATCATCCTTGCGAAGCTTGAATCCGACCGACTGAAAAATCAACAACAGACATTCGACAGTCTTCTCGCAGAGATTATCTCTCAGCTTTCCTATGAGTTCAAGGAGAAGACTATGTTCAAAAATTTTGAACAAATAGAAATATGCCAGGATCAGAACTAAATTGTTAAGTTGCTTGTTTTCAACGTCAGGATTCTCGGTGATGTTGTGCAAGTGTTCTTCAAATTTGACGACGAACATTTGCAAGAAGTGAGCACCAATTTCTGTTCCAACGGATGCGTGTAAATAGGCCAATAACACGACGTGCTCTTGGATCATTCTTTCCTTGCAAAGGGACTTGGTTAACAGCGCTTCAGATAGCAAAGCGTAAAGAGTTTCATTCATATCATGACGAGAATGAGTCATGTAGAGCTTTTCGATACTGTTGGAGATTTTATGAAGATTCACTTCCGAGAGTCTATTGAGGAAGCCTTTACAGTTTTTACTCAAACGATCCAGCTGTTCTTTGCGATTAGCGTTGCTGTCAGAAGCTGCTGCTAAAGCTGCCCGTTGGTGCGGTGGGACGTATTTACCTGAAGATGTAGTAGTGGTAGAATCGGAGATGATGTTGCCATCGGAATCACGTTTTCGACCATAGATGTCTTCCTTAACTGAAATTCAAAAGAACATTATTCACATTCGCCATCTGCATTGATCAGACTTACCTTTGGGAGTTTCATCCACACTGCCATCACTTCCGGAACCTTCATCTTCGTCGTTTTCTTCAAATGACCCATCGCTCATTGGTTCTTCTTCATCATCGCCAATCGCCTCATCAAAATCAGAGCCAAAGTCATCCTGTTTGGGAACTCCCTTCTTCTTTTCAGGCTTTTTCTCATCATCATCAAGGCAAAATTCCAAAGCATAGTCTAAGCCATCGTTGAACATCTTCTGCACTAGACGCTTCTTATCCTTACTTTTGTTTATCCGCAGCTTCTTCTCCAATCTAGAGATGATTATATCTTCCTCTTCATTAGCAACTTTTAATTGTTTCATTCGTTTTTTCTGAGATGCTTTTTCCAAGTCTTTTTGTTTGGCCATTTCACGTCGATGGATTTCATCCGGATCCAGACGTCCCGGAACTTGGACTTTTGGCTTTTTGGCCACCTGTTCCTGTTTCTTTGGCATAATTGCATCAACTTCTTCATCCGAGAAATCAGAAGGGATTTCATCATCATCATCATCACTTTTGGGTGGAGGAGGAAGGCCCCGATGGACTTTTATTTTTTTGCCAACCGGCGCTTCAGAAGCGACTGTGGTTTTAACTGATTTTGAAAAGTAATTACGTTTGTTTTCTTTCTTCAGAAGCTTTTTCTCTTTGCGTTGTTCTTTTCTAGTTTTTGGTTTTTCGACTACATGACTTTTTTTCTTTTTATTTCCTTTGGGTTTTGCCATTATTATTTTGTATTTTAATTTTAAGAAAAATAGTTTTGTTGTTATGGTGTTGTTGTATGGCTATGGCTGAATCGGAATGTCAAAATACACGTGCTAGGTGTAAGTAGTTCTGTTAGTTCACTTTTCTCTTTGAAAACCTTTTTTAAACGAAGTTAACTTATTTACACCACTGTTAGGCTAGTCGCGCACTGGCAACTGTGATCGAAATCAAATAGTTTAATCACCAGTTGAAAGAGAACCGCACACTGGCAACTCTTTACTCACGCTCGCACTCTTTTCTCTCTTGCACTTATAAAAAACAGCTCAACTGATGCGAGGCAATCGTTTAGTTTGTGTCAAAACACAAACTTTTTAGTTTCGAGAATCGAGTTGCTCTAAGTGCGCGGTGTCCCATATAAGCCCATATGTTTCATTTTAGCAACTAAACAGTTGCGAAACTAAAAATTGAATGTGCAACTGTGATCGAAATCAGATAGTTTAATCACCAGTTGAAAGAGAACGGCGCACTGGCAACTCTTTACTCACGCTCACACTCTTTTCTCTCTTGCCCTTATAGAAAACAGCTCAACTGTTGCGAAGGCAATCGTTTAGTAGTTTGTGTCAAAACACAAACTTTTTAGTTGCTCGAATCGTGTTGCTCTAAGTCCCCTATTACACGTTGCCTCATGAGACATGTCTCAATTTTGAATTTCCTTTTAAATTTGTATCCCGTGAGGCAAAAGCTATTACACGTTGACTCATGTCTCATGAGACTCATGTCTCAAATTCGGTAGTTGTTCGTGTTTCTTAATGCACAACACAACATAAAACGAATATGAGAAAAAGAAACGTCAAAATGAGACTACTAAAAATCAGCCCGGTACTCACCAGGAATATTTTTTTGCATCTCATTTCCTCATAGCTGCATTCTTTTTCGAACTTATGTGGGCCTCGTCTCGTGAGACATCGTGTAATAGGGGACTTAGTGCGCGGTGTCCCATATAAGCCCATATGTTTCATTTTAGCAACCAAACAGTTGCGAAACTAAAAATTGAATGTGAGCGCCTGGCCTAAGTGCGCGGTATCCCATATAAGCCCATATGTTTCATTTTAGCAACTAAACAGGTTGCGAAACTAAAAATTGAATGTGCGCGCCTAGCCTTATTCATGATATAACCTTTTTAAGTATAAAATACTCCCGTCAATCATTAACTTACGTTTTCCATTTGAAAATCTTCACGGATCAAAATTTTAACCCCCTGGAATAATCTTCAACCAAAGATAGTATTATCTTTCCCTATTTTACTTACACTCACACTATTCTTAACATATGTAAGAAAAACTCTCTTAAATTTGTGAGGCTGATAACTCATTTATATTAGCCGTGTTTTTTTTATGTAAAGTTATCCGTAGTACAGTAGGATTTTATATGAAAAACAAATAGAACATCCGCAGTAGGATCACTGCCGATACTCGAATAAACGTCAAATCTCTATCCGCAGCAGGATTTCACTTCTCCTTTTATCGGCAGTAACCCAACTGCGGATGTTGTATTTGTTATTCATATAAAATCCTACTGTACTACGGATAACTTTTTCAAAAAAAACACGACTATTGTTATTCTGTGTTATACAGGGTTTTTCTTAGTCCCCTATTACACGTTGCCTCATGAGACATGTCTCATTTTTGACCTTCCTTTTAAATTTGTATCCCGTGAGGCAAAAGCTATTACACGTTGACTCATGTCTCATGTCTCAAATTTGACTGTTGTTCGTATTTTTTAATGCACAACACAACATAAAACGAATATGAGAAAAAGAAACGTAAAAATGAGACTACTAAAAATCAGCCCGGTACTCACCGGGAGTATTTTTTTGCATCTCATTTCCTCATATCTGCTTTCTTTTTCGCACTTATGTGAGCCTCGTCTCGTGAGACATCGTGTAATAGGGGACTTACGGCTCGCGTACACCTAGTCCGTCATCGGCCGAAGTATACTCGGACGTTATCACCCGAACTCGGCCGAGTGAACCAAACGTATAGAAAGGAAAGAAAGCGCGTACACCACTGAAAGCGACATCGTCCGATGACGCCCGATAATAAGCGATCAACCGGCATATCCCAACATGTTTGGATTTTTCGTCAGTTGTCCGGTTGATTCTTGCGATAAAATTCATGAAAAAAAAAAAAAAAATGTGGAAATTTAAAAATGTATTAATTCCATTTATAACAGGGCACCTCTCTGAGACATTGCTAAACGACTATGGGCCGAAATTTCATCGGAGATGGATGCAGACATTAAGAAAAAATCTTCCATTGAAAAAAATTATTTCTTTCATATCGAAGGTTCACAGTCAAACTCCAGACCGGTATCGTCCGAGAACGGAAGGAGTGTATGCAGACGAACGTCCGAGACAGTCGTCCGAATAGCTCCGACCCGACATCGGCCGATGATTCGGTTTTAGTGTACGCGAACTGTTAGAGATCAATATCTTAACTTATTTGTGACCAAAAATAAGTATTTGGTTCGTTCGTTCAACTTTACCCAAGGTTGAGCCAGGTTTTCTTGACAACCCTGAGAGTTGTCACAAAAAAATTGGTTTTCGGTTTTCAAAAAACACCCAAGGGCTGTCAATTGTTTTGTTGACAACTAAAAGCAAGAAATTTTTAAATTTGTTATAAAGTAGTTTTAAACATGAAGAAAAACAATTTTGCTTTGTTGCTGAATATTTCATCTGATGAGGATGATGAGTACAACAAACATTTATGCTGGTATTCACCGAGCGCTCATAACTTAAGAAGCTCATAAACCTATTCACCAAGCAATATTATAAAGATCTACGAGCGCTCTTAAAAGTTACGAGGGGTCCCGACCACTCCTAAGCTTACGAGCGCTCTCTTCGAAAGTTTGTTCGCTTAGACGTGCCACATACTAATGCCGGTACTGTTTTTTTAATAGAACAAAACAATAACATTTTTCAAACGAACAGATCTTTTAATTGACGTACCATCTTCAACGTGATTTCGTACATCCTTTTCATATCTTTTTCTTCGTTTTGTTTTGGTTTAACTTGATTTCATACGCCTAAGAAAATAAATTGCAATTCAATATGGGCAAAATAAATAAAACACCCGAGGAATCGGTACAAATTTCCAAAAGTCCTAAAAAGAAAAACAAATTAGAAAAAATCGCTCGACTTAAAAATAAGGAATCACCCGCGTCTACAGGTAAACACAAATTAGGGTCACCAAAAAAACCAAACATAACCTAGTTGTTTTCATTTTTTAGACCAAGAAAAGCTCCCCGCGAAAAAGCAAATTATGAAAAAACCTAAAATTAAATCCAATGGCATGAAAAAGGCTGTAAATCTAATTGCCAGTCAGAAGAAACACAAAACAGAAAAACCACAAGCAAATGATGAACCGGAGATCCAAGGACCATCAGCCGAAGAGCTTTTGGAAAGTGAGAAGCCTGAAAATGTGAAAGCGATACTTACTGTTCGCCAGAAGAAAAAACTCAAACATCAACAACGATTAGAGGAGCAGAAGAACAAATGTCCCATCAAAGAAATAGCTCGTAACCAGGAATACCTGCTGAAGTGGAAAAATAATCGTGACGATTGGAAATTTGAGAAACTCCGACAAATTGGTATTCAGCTTACCATCTTTGATAAAACAAAAATTAGCGCTGAAGTATGGCCAATTGCTTTGGAATACCTTTCTGGTTCAAAAGGAGCTGCTAAGGAGAAAATAACTAAAGCTGCTGAGGCAGTTATAGATGAAATTGACAAAGAAGTGGAAAAAGCAGGTGATGGGGATTCGACATTAATAACGTCTTCGGAAAAATATCGAAGAGCGCGAGAGCTGCTACAGAGTTTTGATTAAAATTATTTATAGGAAAAGTTCATAGTATACCGTTAATCGTCTTTTTTTTCCTTTCCTTTAATTCCAGTTTAGTAGTTTTTGGAGCTGTTTCACTATCACATCTACTTCAATCTAAATACCTTTTCTCGTTTATATCTCTATTCAATTGCTTCCTAGATTTTTAATTGTTTTAGCTTGATAGTCTGGACCAAAGATACTCTATTATGGAGTTTGCTGTGGGATCTTGAAAGAAATGATAAAATATCTAAATTCTGAATTAGAAACCTGCGCAATTCTTTTCCGATTTCATTAAAAAAAAAAAAGAAATTTGTTTTTGCTAAAATGGGTTTTCTATAAAATTGATCAATTCAGAGAAATTAAATCTCGATCAGCTTATAAATATGGACAGGATTCTCGAGCTAAATTTTGCTCTCATATTGAGAAAACAATATTTGAATTCACTGTCTAAATTTTTGAAGCCCCAAGATTTGTGAGACCTAATTGTTCTTGAGTTTTAATCTTTCGGATTTTTATATGTAATATCGTTTGAACCGAAGATATTAGTCGAGTGAATATTGCAAGAAATAAGTGTAAAAATTTTATAGTCTAGTTTTCAGTTCTCTATATGAAAGCATGAAAAACTATTGTTTGGGTAATATGTATATTTCTGTGTTCAAAAAATCATGTTGCTATAATATCAACAGGAGTCAAAGAAATATATTTCATGTATAAAGACTTGCAAAATGCATGTCGGGAAATCGATATGTGCGAAGCGTTTAATTGATTTCGTGTGACATTGAGAAACAACAAAATACAAAATCCAACGTGTAACAAGATTCTGGGATCTTTAAACTTTATTTTTACGTAAAACTTACAAACAAAATTATTTCACAATCCATTGTAACTAGTCTTGTATTATTGTAAAAGAGTAACATTTTCTTATATTCAATAAATCAGTATATTTAAATTTAAGAAAATATAACACTTTTTTAATAATAAAAGACTAGTTACACCGGATCGTGAATACTCCTATAATGGAGGTCAAATATTTTTTTTAGTTGTAATCTAAAACTTCATAAAAACAAAAAAAAAAAAAAATTTTTAAAGCATAAAAGCCTTAAATATTTAGAAGAGGTTATACTTTACATGATGGAAGAGAATTGCAATTTTTTGCCGATTCCGAACAGCAGCACTTTTCATGACAAGAGATACTCTTGGAGAATTTGCCAATTCCTCGCAAGAGGTATTACACCAAGACCCTCTGCATGACAGTCCAATGAACTTTTTTTTCAAATTAATTTTTATTAACATTAATCTTATAACATATCTTAAAGCTAGACGAAATTTCATTTCTTTCTATCGTTTAAAAGTAGTCATTCGAAAGGGTTTTATTTTTCATTAAGGTCGGGTAGATGTTGAAATGAGTAAAACAAGGTGTGTCTTAGAAATTAACAAAATTTTCATTTGAAAGGCCCATCTAGGTCATTATGTATGGAATATGACATTCTTCAAATGCTCCAATTTTCCAATTCCAATTCTTCCGCATACATCTGGCTTTTGAGGGATGGCCTGTGTTGTTTTCAACTTAATGGCATCGATCGATTGTGGTTTATTTGCATAGACTTGCGACTTCAGAAAAAGACACAAGAAAAAGTCTTGGGGGCCAATATACGTCAAATCTGCAAGAGATAACCTTATTCTCAAATCGTTTATGCAGAATCTCAATCAAGCAGTAGCACGTGTAGCGTCCTGCTGGAAGGCTGGAACCCGAGTTTGGCTTGGTGAATATGGTTCAATTTGGGCTATAAGTAATTCGTTATCATCGTTCTGTAACGCTCGTAATTTATGGTGACCACCCCATCAAATCTATATTCCTACCAAACCGAAATATGAGATTTTAAGCCTAGTACGCAGATCGAGATAAGACAAATTTTATCTCTACAATTTACAAAACTGTTCCAAATCTCGCACAAAAGTTTGAATTTGGAGAGATAAAAAATAATTAAATGTGCTTTGGAGTGTATCTATGGAACGGTTTGTCTTACAAAAGTCGTTCATGACTTTTTGGATTCTACTCTTGATGTTTTCAAGAGAAGCATCAGCACCTTTTACATAAAACCAGTTTTGACAAAAATCGCTTTCGGAATACGGTGGCTGTCAAAATTTGTCCCGCAAAATAATGCTTGTATCATTCTTTTTCCTGGCAAAATTTAGTGGAGACATTTTGTACAGCAATGCACAAAAGTATGAATTTTGCGCGCGAACTGCGAAAAATTGTATGGGAGACAAAATTTTTCCCGATCTGCGTACCGTCTTTAGTTGGAAAATGTTGAGAATTCAAATTAGTGTAGCAAGATTTCATTGACATTTCGTTGAAATTCAGAATTTTTATTCATTGCGGTTATTTTAATTTCCAAAGCAAACAAACCTCACATGCAGTGTCATCTTCCAGCGAATAGAATAACTAATCGATTTGTTATACCACTGTCAATTTTTTGTCTTTAATTTAAAAATTCTTTTCCTCCTCTTTCACACCCATGTGATTGCTTGCAATAAAAAGAAACGGTCATATAACTCAAATGCATTTGTGTGTATTTTGATTTGTTGACAGTCGCGACGCGTTTTTCAACTCATCTACAAAGTTTTGTTAAAAAATAGAAGAAAAAAGGATTCATTTTCAATAAAATAACAAATTAATGAATTAAACCGCAATAGTTTCGTTCCAATTAAAAGTGTTCGCATATTTAGTGAGAAATTGCAATTCCCTTTATAGTTCAATCATTTAAATTTTCAATCTTATAAGAAATGCTGCAAATTTCCTTGAGTGAATTGATATTGATGTTTTCTTTTACTTCTTATTTGTTTGTTTAATTAAGTTTTCTTTTTGTGTGTAGTGAGATGCAAAAGGTAAGTTGTGCTTATTTTGTTTTGATGAATCTTTGTAATGTAATCAAATTAATATTTATAAATTACGGACAAAATAGTTCATTCGGTCTGTTTGCTATTTTGTAATTTGGTTGCCGAAGTGTGGCCTTCATAGTTGGCCTTGCAAAGTGTTTTTTTTTGTTGTGTATTTTTCGCTTGTGATAGAATATAGAAAGGACATGCGGTGCTGAGCAGAAAATAATTTTGTTGAAGGTTCCAGCACAAATGATGAACTAAAACCATTTCTCGAAGGTAAGTTATAAAATCTATAAAAATATAAATATTTCCTATTTTCTTAGAACTTAATTAAATATATATTGTATTTAAAGACCTATGTATGTAGTACATTATATAATTTCGAGTAGGTACTTAAACTATAAGATATTTGAAGTGATAGTCTGTTCCTTCATGACAAGACAAATAAATAAAATTTTTGCTACAATACCAAGATACATTTAGTAGAAGCACCAACTTAGCAGCAACCTGGCACACGTCCTTTGGCCAAAATGAATACACTTTAAATGGAAAGTTATTTATTTAAAAATTGGAATCTCATCGCGCATCACCCAAAACCCAGTGGCTTTATTGAAATGCTGTTTTTATTAATTTCCTTGGAATAGTTTAGCGGTCTTCAGAGGTGGTTATTACACTGCGACCTGGAGATCTATTATGCCGCCACTTAAAAATGAATGAGCTTTCTCATCCTATATCAATTGCTTTTCGCAATATGTATTAGTATTTGGGGTATTTTCGCTCTCTTCCACCTGGTACTGTCCCAGATGGTTTTTCCTTTGGTGCATGAGTGGATAACATCTGCATATGTTCCGGTGTTTCCTCATGCATGTTGCAGAATCTACATGTAGCACTGCTTACCATATAAAGTAAGCTTAGATGTCTTCTAAGAGGGGGAATTTTAAAGGTTATAATACAAAACCTAAGTCCGAACGAATTTAACGATCAGATTTTCACTTTCAATATAAGGCTCAACAAAAGAAAGAATGGGTTTGGAGCTGCCTTTGAAAAAGTGGACAGAAGAGCTTTATTATATGAACTTTATAATTTTGGTATTTTAACTAAAATCGTGAGAGGGTTATAAAAATTGTATCAACTTACAACAAGACGCTTACTTCGGAATGACGATAAATCATATGTAACTTGAATATAGAGAAACATCTCGAAACAAAGGCTTAGGTATCCAGGATAGCAATTTTTGCAAATTGGAAACAGATTTTTAAAACTAAGATTATTTTAACAAATGCTAAATTTGAAGTTTTTAATACAACTTCTAAAGCTATACTTTTATACGGAGCATAAACCTGGGAAGTTAAACAATTTTGGACAGTGGAAAGTTTGTTGCGTTTCTTCTTAAGGAAAATCAGTTTACCCTTGAGCACAGTTTCGGACGTACTGTTAAGTATTTTTTTTTATTACACTATACAAATGTGGAATGCTTTACCTGGTTCAATATTTCTCACTCGTTGCAATGTGCATGGGTATTTCCTTTTCTAATTGATCGCACTGTATTAACATTATAAGGGTATTCATAACGCCTTGAATGCGCGTATAACATTAAAAAAAAAAATTGTTGTCATTATCACTGTTTGTATTCCTTGTAGCAAGACGAAAAGACATGACATCCGGTTCGACTTAAAACCATAAAACGAATGATTACTATTTACAATTAATATTTATAATGAAAATTAATCCAAAATTTACGCCAGAAATCACTCCAGCTAAAATAAAAACTCATTACAAAATTACTTGTGTATGAATTAAGTTTTTCTTTTTTTTCTTTAACATAAAATAAACCTCTTAAAGCTATTTTAATGTTTTCAATTAATAAAAGAAAAACAAAGATGAAAAAAATCACAATATTTTCCTCCAGAACATCGAATTTTCGGCATCTGTTCCTCTCGAGAGTTATTTTACTCTGCCTCTCATCTTCGTCCATCCTTTCGGTGAAGTTTTCGGTGTCATTCTTTTCCTGTCTGGTGCCGTACCCTACCCATGCCCGTACATCGATACGAGGGTATTTTATTTTATTTCTATTTTTCTTGCGGTTTTTTGTATTTTGTTCTCCGTTTTAATTCTGTATTTCGCCTTTCTATACATACATACATACATATATGTATATTCGTACTCGTAATGTTCTTATTTCGTAGAAAACAAAATAAAAACACTCGCCATGACCGGGGGCGGTGGCTGACTATACTTTACTTTAGTACCCTAGAATATCATGGCAATAGTTTTTCTTCTCTCGACAGCCCAATAGGCCAAAACCATTTTAGTGGACCGTTGTTGCGTTCAAAAAGCAGACGTGCACAGCACAAATCACATCTAATTAAGAAGACGCTTCGGAGTGACGTGAGTCTGAGTCCGCCATACCGTATTATCGTCGTCGTCGTCGTAGTCGTCGCTGTTCGGTTGATATAAAAATAATTTATTTAAATTTTACGAAAACTCACTGTGGCGTATACGTAACATTTTGATTTTGGTCCAATAATATTTTAATCGCGAACCCCGTTGACGGTCAATCAAATAGATAAATAATTTTCTCTTTGAAGAAAAATTAGCAGTTCTTACTTTAAAATTGCGTTTCCCTAATTAAACCCCCACAACAAGTACCTCCTTTAATTGGATTAACGACAAAAGGAAAAAATAATAATATTCATATACCTATAGTTTGTAGAAAAAATTAAAAAAAAAATAGTAAAAGAGGAATTCCATTGTTGACCTATGGCCGACGTATCGATTAGTGCTTCTTTGCTCGGAAGAGTTTGTGAGTTTTTGTTTTTGTAACAAAGCATACACTTATCATAACATTGTGTGCAATTGCATTGCAGTCGTTTTTTTTTCTTCTTCAACTTTCACAACGGGAACCTAACGAAATAAGGTTGATTTTAAGTGCTAACGAGGAAATCGGGTGCAAGTTTTTGGAAAATTCAAACATTTGTTTATGAAAATCAAATGAACTAATTGATATCCAGAGTAGAACACCTTCTTAAGACGCCTTTCAGTCCTTAGAAATCGGGTGAGTAAAATGTTTAGACTATGAAAACAAACGATGATGAAACTTGAATGAATTTTAAAACACCACGAAGAGCACTCGAAACTTGAATTTTTTTTAATATTATGTTGGGGTTAATATAAATAACAGCATCTTTACTTGCCTATAAATAGTGAACCATAGTTGATTCGATGTTATCCCTTTATAAACATATTCATAGTGTATATTTAAAGAGATTTTTAGTGTGGTGCTATTCAAGAGGACGCATTTATGGAAGTAAGCTCTTATTTCATTATTATGTACTTGTACACATGTATGTGTTCATTCCTAACAACAACATGCAAACAGGAATTATTAAAGTTTCAAGTCACTAAGCCTGGTTCTCTATGAGCTGTAGTGCACATGTATTTTATGTTTTATATACGATATACATATAACACAAACATATACGAATTTAATTTATTTAACTACATTCGATATTGCTTTTTTAAGCAAGGATGAGAATAGAGTTATCTATCCTTTTAAAAAAGACTGAAGCTAATAGTCCACCAGATTCAAAAGCCACAAATTTAAAGGCTACTGATAAATATGAATGACAAAAAAAGTATAGAAATTATTGTCGCTGACGAGGTTTGTTGTAATGTGAATTAGTTGGCATCAATATATTTGAGGTCAATGCATCATTCAGAATTTAAGTTCCGCACAAACGCCGTGGCACGTAATAATAAGAAAAGAGTGTTCATCTGAAGTTGTAGTAAGTACACCAAACCAACTTAAAACCATACACTTCCTTACGAACATTAAGATTAAGTCGCTTTTTTATAATAATCGAAAGATAGTCGGCAAGTACCAGGGTAGATCAACCATAAACCGACTAAATATTGACAATGAGGATAATCCTAGAAAAGTCCAAAGAATTTCAAGTCAATACTCACCATCACATATATTAGTATTTATCGTCAGCAGCTATATATGGCGGTGGCTCGAAATCCCGGGAAAACTGAACCAACTGTGTCGCGTGACATTGGAAAATACTTACCATTCAAGTTTTAAGTCTTCAAATTTTATTGACGTGCTTTGAATATTTAAGTTGCCAATAGAAATCCAACATATTTTAAATAAAAAAAACAGATTATTTCGCCATAGGCTTGAAGTCTATTCGACTTAAATTTTATTCAGAAAAAGGCTAAAAATAAAAATACAAATAAAGTATACTATATATATATTATATATGTATGTATATATATATATTTTATATTTTAAATATATATATATATTTTATATTTTTAATTGAAGTGAAAAAAGACATAATAATAATATATTTATAATGTTAATAATAATACAATTATAATACATATAAATACTTAATATTATACATGTAATATTAATCTAATGTTAATTGTAACTAAAAAAATTAATTTATAATAATAATAATAATAATATAAAAACTTCATCAGCATTTTTCTTCGACGGAAGTACTCCTAAATAAAAAATATATTTTAATTAAACTGTTTGTAAATATTTAAAACATTAAAGATTGTCATACCATTTCGGCTCATTATGTCATCTTTGGGATCCTGAAGGTGTACGCACTACAACCTAATCTACTGCTACTTTTATTTGCATTTTAACTTCTGCTCTTACTAACAATTCAATAACTTAATTTTATATGGCTACTAATACTACAATCTTCTACCCCCGAAACTATATCTTCAAATACTAAAAATAGAATTAATAGTAAATGGATTTCTAAAAATGAATTCTAGTAGAAGTAGTTTTTACACCATTGCAAAAACTACTCCATTCACTACTATCACTAGTTTTTATTACTTTAATACTTTGATTTCTAGAAGAAGTAGTTCTTACTCCACAACAAAAATTCCTCCAACCACTACTATCACTTAAACTACTACTACTACAACTACTTCTAACACTTTCATTTCTAGAAGAAGTAGTTCTTACCCCACTACAAAAATTCCTCCAACCACTACTATCACTTAAACTACTACTACGACTACTACTAGCAATACTCTTGCTATTAACACTAATTCTGGTAGATGTGTTACTTACACTACTACTATTTAGACTTTCAAAACGCATTCTGCTGTTTCTAGATCTGCATCTAGTTCTCCTACAACTACTTCTAATATCAATACTTTGATTTCTACTACTACTATCACTTAAACTACTGCTACGACTTCTACTATGAATGCTCTTGCTATTAGCACTAATTCTAGTAGATGTGTTACTTACACTACTACTATTTAGACTTTCAAAACGCATCCTGCTGTTTCTAGATCTGCATCTAGTTCTCCTACAACTACAAACACTAATTCTAGTAGATGTGTTACTTACACTACTACTATTTAGACTTTCAAAAAACATCCTGCTGTTTCTAGATCTGCATCTAGTTCTCTTACAACTAATTCCATGGCTTCTCCAATTTCTCCTGCTGCTACAATTTATTGTTCCTGCACTACAACTTCTACTACTACTAGAACTACTTCTGGCTCTACTACTTTTAACCCTACATCTCATTTTAATTCTATTTCTATTAATTTTTTTTTTGCTGCTAACACTGCTGCTTCTACTACTAACACAACTAATTTTCCTTATTCCATTACCACTACCTCTACAACTACTACCTATACAACCATAAAAACTTCTCTCTGGAAACTTACGACAGTAAGTATCCGTAGGTGCCCTAGAAATGAGATTCTGAACAAAAAATATAAAATAAATATTTTGTTTTTATTTATATAAAATTTCTACTCACAGTTTCTTCCAAAACTTCAGCCTCAGCAGGCTTCTTCCAAAATTTCAATTTTTCAATTTTCAATTTTTTAATAGAAAAGAAACCTTTATAAGATTTTCCTTGTAGAAATAATGCATTTAGCTATAAAAATAAAATAAAAAAAAAATATTCATAATATCCATTAACTTTTCAATTATAAAAATAAATTTTTTTTACCTTTTTTAAAAAAGACATTATATTTAAATTCAATTTTTTCTTGGGAGCTTCTTATTTCCTTGTTTTCTCCTCTAAATATTTTTTCGTAATGATTTTTTTTCGAATTCCCATCGACTTATATAGAAAATTTAGAATTTCAAAGCCTACTACCATCATATTAAAAACAACAAAAAGACAGTGAAATTTTAATTGATTTCTTAAGCAATATTTATGTCAGAAAACAATCCTAACCTGGTTTGAAATTCCTCACCATAACGATCCAGCGCCCTCTTTGATTTCTACGTTACCTGTGCGTACTAAACAATTCTTAGGCTACCGCATTTTCCACCTGTTTCTTATATTCACTCAAAAATTACTCACGGTATAGCTGAATAAGCTGAAACAGGTGACAAATTTAAAATGGTCAATCATGACGTAACTGATTGCCATCAGTCTTAAAAGAAGGCCACTTGATGCACAAAGTAAAAAGTGCAATACCTCCAATTCAATGCACTTCAAGTCATATTTTACTTAAAAATGTGGTATACGCTATTGTGGCTTATCCAACGGCCCTAGGATACTAACATGCATACCAACATGAAGGTCTCGAAGATGGCCACCCGATGCACTAATAAAAAGTGCAATACCACCAATAAAATGCACTGCCCACCGATTTTAATGGGCAATGCAGGCATCCTAAAATACTTTCATGTATACCAAAATGAAGGTCTTAAAAGAAGGCCACTTGATGCACAAAGTAAAAAGTGCAATACCTCCAATTCAATGCACTTCAAGTCCTATTTTACTTAAAAATGTGGTATACGCTATTGTGGCATATCCAGCGACCCTAGGATTCTAACAGGCATACCAACATGAAGGTCTTGAAGATGGCCACCCGATGCACTAATAAAAAGTGCAATACCACCAATAAAATGCACTGCCCACCGATTTTAATGGCCAATGCAGGCAACCTAAAATACTTTCATGTATACCAAAATGAAGGTCTCGAAGACGGCCACCCGATGCACAAATAAAAAGTGCATTATCTCCAAGAATATGCACTCCAAGTCATATTTTACTTAAAAATGTGGTATACGCTAATGTGGAATATCCAGCGGCCCTAGGATACTAACATGCATACCAACATGAAGGTCTCGAAGATGGCCACCCGATGCACTAATAAAAAGTGCAATACCACCAATAAAATGCACTGCCCACCGATTTTAATGGCCAATGCAGGCAACCTAAAATACTTTCATGTATACCAAAATGAACGTCTCGAAGACGGCCACCCGATGCACAAATAAAAAGTGCATTATCTCAAAGAATATGCACTTCAAGTCATATTTTACTTAAAAATGTGGTATACCCTAATGTGGAATATCCAGCGGCCCTAGGATACTAACATGCATACCAACATGAAGGTCTCGAAGATGGCCACCCGATGCACTAATAAAAAGTGCAATACCACCAATAAAATGCACTGCCCACCGATTTTAATGGGCAATGCAGGCATCCTAAAATACTTTCATGTATACCAAAATGAAGGTCTTAAAAGAAGGCCACTTGATGCACAAAGTAAAAAGTGCAATACCTCCAATTCAATGCACTTCAAGTCATATTTTACTTAAACATGTGGTATACGCTATTGTGGCATATCCAACGGCCCTAGGATACTAACATGCATACCAACATGAAGGTCTCGAAGATGGCCACCCGATGCACTAATAAAAAGTGCAATACCACCAATAAAATGCACTGCCCACCGATTTTAATGGCCAATGCAGGCAACCTAAAATACTTTCATGTATACCAAAATGAAGGTCTTAAAAGAAGGCCACTTGATGCACAAATTAAAAAGTGCAATACCTCCAATTCAATGCACTTCAAGTCATATTTTACTTCAAAATGTGGTATACGCTATTGTGGAATATCCAGCGGCCCTAGGATACTAACATGCATACCAACATGAAGGTCTTGAAGATGGCCACCCGATGCACTAATAAAAAGTGCAATACCACCAATAAAATGCACTGCCCACCGATTTTAATGGCCAATGCAGGCAACCTAAAATACTTTCATGTATACCAAAATGAAGGTCTCGAAGACGGCCACACGATGCACAAATAAAGAGTGCATTATCTCCAGGAATATGCACTTCAAGTCATATTTTACTTAAAAATGTGGTATACGCTAATGTGGAATATCCAGCGGCCTTAGGATACTAACATGCATACCAACATGAAGGTCTCGAAGATGGCCACCCGATGCACTAATAAAAAGTGCAATACCACCAATAAAATGCACTGCCCACCGATTTTAATGGGCAATGCAGGCATCCTAAAATACTTTCATGTATACCGCAATACCTCCAATTCAATGCACTTCAAGTCATTTTTTACTTAAAAATGTGGTATACGCTATTGTGGCATATCCAACGGCCCTAGGATACTAACATGCATACCAACATGAAGGTCTCGAAGATGGCCACCCGATGCACTAATAAAAAGTGCAATACCACCAATAAAATGCACTGCCCACCGATTTTAATGGGCAATGCAGGCATCCTAAAATACTTTCATGTATACCAAAATGAAGGTTTTAAAAGAAGGCCACTTGATGCACAAAGTAAAAAGTGCAATACCTCCAATTCAATGCACTTCAAGTCATATTTTACTTAAAAATGTGGTATACGCTATTGTGGCTTATCCAACGGCCCTAGGATACTAACATGCATACCAACATGAAGGTCTCGAAGATGGCCACCCGATGCACTAATAAAAAATGCAATACCACCAATAAAATGCACTGTCCACCGATTTTAATGGCCAATGCAGGCATCCTAAAATACTTTCATGTATACCAAAATGAAGATCTTAAAAGAAGGCCACTTGATGCACAAAGTAAAAAGTGCAATACCTCCAATTCAATGCACTTCAAGTCATATTTTACTTAAAAATGTGGTATACGCTATTGTGGAATATCCAGCGGCCCTAGGATACTAACATGCATACCAACATGAAGGTCTCGAAGATGGCCACCCGATGCACTAATAAAAAGTGCAATACCACCAATAAAATGCACTGCCCACCGATTTTAATGGGCAATGCAGGCATCCTAAAATACTTTCATGTATACCAAAATGAAGGTCTTAAAAGAAGGCCACTTGATGCACAAAGTAAAAAGTGCAATACCTCCAATTCAATGCACTTCAAGTCCTATTTTACTTAAAAATGTGGTATACGCTATTGTGGCATATCCAGCGACCCTAGGATTCTAACATGCATACCAACATGAAGGTCTTGAAGATGGCCACCCGATGCACTAATAAAAAGTGCAATACCACCAATAAAATGCACTGCCCACCGATTTTAATGGCCAATGCAGGCAACCTAAAATACTTTCATGTATACCAAAATGAAGGTCTCGAAGACGGCCACCCGATGCACAAATAAAAAGTGCATTATCTCCAAGAATATGCACTTCAAGTCATATTTTACTTAAAAATGTGGTATACGCTAATGTGGAATATCCAGCGGCCCTAGGATACTAACATGCATACCAACATGAAGGTCTCGAAGATGGCCACCCGATGCACTAATAAAAAGTGCAATACCACCAATAAAATGCACTGTCCACCGATTTTAATGGCCAATGCAGGAATCCTAAAATATTTTCATGTATACCAAAATGAAGGTCTTAAAAGAAGGCCACTTGATGCACAAAGTAAAAAGTGCAATACCTCCAATTCAATGCACTTCAAGTCATATTTTACTTAAAAATGTGGTATACGCAATTGTGGAATATCCAGCGGCCCTAGGATACTAACATGCATACCAACATGAAGGTCTCGAAGATGGCCACCCGATGCACTAATAAAAAGTGCAATACCACCAATAAAATGCACTGTCCACCGATTTTAATGGCCAATGCAGCCAACCTAAAATACTTTCATGTATACCAAAATGAAGATCTTAAAAGAAGGCCACTTGATGCACAAAGTAAAAAGTGCAATACCTCCAATTCAATGCACTTCAAGTCATATTTTACTTAAAAATGTGGTATACGCAATTGTGGAATATCCAGCGGCCCTAGGATACTAACATGCATACCAACATGAAGGTCTCGAAGATGGCCACCCGATGCACTAATAAAAAGTGCAATACCACCAATAAAATGCACTGCCCACCGATTTTAATGGCCAATGCAGGCAACCTAAAATACTTTCATGTATACCAAAATGAAAAGGCCACTTGATGCACAAAGTAAAAAGTGCAATACCTCCAATTCAATGCACTTCAAGTCCTATTTTACTTAAAAATGTGGTATACGCTATTGTGGCATATCCAGCGGCCCTAGGATTCTAACATGCATACCAACATGAAGGTCTCGAAGATGGCCACCCGATGCACTAATAAAAAGTGCAATACCACCAATAAAATGAACTGCCCACCGATTTTAATGGGCAATGCAGGCATCCTAAAATACTTTCATGTATACCAAAATGAAGGTCTTAAAAGAAGGCCACTTAATGCACAAAGTAAAAAGTGCAATACCTCCAATTCAATGCACTTCAAGTCCTATTTTACTTAAAAATGTGGTATACGCTATTGTGGAATATCCAGCGGCCCTAGGATACTAACATGCATACCAACATGAAGGTCTCGAAGATGGCCACCCGATGCACTAATAAAAAGTGCAATACCACCAATAAAATGCACTGCCCACCGATTTTAATGGCCAATGCAGGCAACCTAAAATACTTTCATGTATACCAAAATGAAAAGGCCACTTGATGCACAAAGTAAAAAGTGCAATACCTCCAATTCAATGCACTTCAAGTCCTATTTTACTTAAAAATGTGGTATACGCTATTGTGGCATATCCAGCGGCCCTAGGATTCTAACATGCATACCAACATGAAGGTCTCGAAGATGGCCACCCGATGCACTAATAAAAAGTGCAATACCACCAATAAAATGAACTGCCCACCGATTTTAATGGGCAATGCAGGCAACCTAAAATACTTTCATGTATACCAAAATGAAGGTCTTAAAAGAAGGCCACTTGATGCACAAAGTAAAAAGTGCAATACCTCCAATTCAATGCACTTCAAGTCCTATTTTACTTAAAAATGTGGTATACGCTATTGTGGCATATCCAGCGACCCTAGGATTCTAACATGCATACCAACATGAAGGTCTTGAAGATGGCCACCCGATGCACTAATAAAAAGTGCAATACCACCAATAAAATGCACTGCCCACCGATTTTAATGGCCAATGCAGGCAACCTAAAATACTTTCATGTATACCAAAATGAAGGTCTCGAAGACGGCCACCCGATGCACAAATAAAAAGTGCATTATCTCCAAGAATATGCACTCCAAGTCATATTTTACTTAAAAATGTGGTATACGCTAATGTGGAATATCCAGCGGCCCTAGGATACTAACATGCATACCAACATGAAGGTCTCGAAGATGGCCACCCGATGCACTAATAAAAAGTGCAATACCACCAATAAAATGCACTGCCCACCGATTTTAATGGCCAATGCAGGCAACCTAAAATACTTTCATGTATACCAAAATGAACGTCTCGAAGACGGCCACCCGATGCACAAATAAAAAGTGCATTATCTCAAAGAATATGCACTTCAAGTCATATTTTACTTAAAAATGTGGTATACGCTAATGTGGAATATCCAGCGGCCCTAGGATACTAACATGCATACCAACATGAAGGTCTCGAAGATGGCCACCCGATGCACTAATAAAAAGTGCAATACCACCAATAAAATGCACTGCCCACCGATTTTAATGGGCAATGCAGGCATCCTAAAATACTTTCATGTATACCAAAATGAAGGTCTTAAAAGAAGGCCACTTGATGCACAAAGTAAAAAGTGCAATACCTCCAATTCAATGCACTTCAAGTCATATTTTACTTAAACATGTGGTATACGCTATTGTGGCATATCCAACGGCCCTAGGATACTAACATGCATACCAACATGAAGGTCTCGAAGATGGCCACCCGATGCACTAATAAAAAGTGCAATACCACCAATAAAATGCACTGCCCACCGATTTTAATGGCCAATGCAGGCAACCTAAAATACTTTCATGTATACCAAAATGAAGGTCTTAAAAGAAGGCCACTTGATGCACAAATTAAAAAGTGCAATACCTCCAATTCAATGCACTTCAAGTCCTATTTTACTTAAAAATGTGGTATACGCTATTGTGGCATATCCAGCGACCCTAGGATTCTAACATGCATACCAACATGAAGGTCTTGAAGATGGCCACCCGATGCACTAATAAAAAGTGCAATACCACCAATAAAATGAACTGCCCACCGATTTTAATGGGCAATGCAGGCATCCTA
The DNA here is from genome assembly GCA_911387755.1 of Chrysotoxum bicinctum. Classification (NCBI taxonomy): domain Eukaryota; kingdom Metazoa; phylum Arthropoda; class Insecta; order Diptera; family Syrphidae; genus Chrysotoxum; species Chrysotoxum bicinctum. The sequence continues at coordinate 221,782,386 of OU426989.1, read as the reverse complement.
AAATACTTTCATGTATACCAAAATGAAGGTCTTAAAAGAAGGCCACTTGATGCACAAAGTAAAAAGTGCAATACCTCCAATTCAATGCACTTCAAGTCATATTTTACTTAAAAATGTGGTATACGCTAATGTGGAATATCCAGCGGCCCTAGGATACTAACATGCATACCAACATGAAGGTCTCGAAGATGGCCACCCGATGCACTAATAAAAAGTGCAATACCACCAATAAAATGCACTGTCCACCGATTTTAATGGCCAATGCAGGAATCCTAAAATATTTTCATGTATACCAAAATGAAGGTCTTAAAAGAAGGCCACTTGATGCACAAAGTAAAAAGTGCAATACCTCCAATTCAATGCACTTCAAGTCATATTTTACTTAAAAATGTGGTATACGCAATTGTGGAATATCCAGCGGCCCTAGGATACTAACATGCATACCAACATGAAGGTCTCGAAGATGGCCACCCGATGCACTAATAAAAAGTGCAATACCACCAATAAAATGCACTGTCCACCGATTTTAATGGCCAATGCAGCCAACCTAAAATACTTTCATGTATACCAAAATGAAGATCTTAAAAGAAGGCCACTTGATGCACAAAGTAAAAAGTGCAATACCTCCAATTCAATGCACTTCAAGTCATATTTTACTTAAAAATGTGGTATACGCAATTGTGGAATATCCAGCGGCCCTAGGATACTAACATGCATACCAACATGAAGGTCTCGAAGATGGCCACCCGATGCACTAATAAAAAGTGCAATACCACCAATAAAATGCACTGCCCACCGATTTTAATGGCCAATGCAGGCAACCTAAAATACTTTCATGTATACCAAAATGAAAAGGCCACTTGATGCACAAAGTAAAAAGTGCAATACCTCCAATTCAATGCACTTCAAGTCCTATTTTACTTAAAAATGTGGTATACGCTATTGTGGCATATCCAGCGGCCCTAGGATTCTAACATGCATACCAACATGAAGGTCTCGAAGATGGCCACCCGATGCACTAATAAAAAGTGCAATACCACCAATAAAATGAACTGCCCACCGATTTTAATGGGCAATGCAGGCATCCTAAAATACTTTCATGTATACCAAAATGAAGGTCTTAAAAGAAGGCCACTTGATGCACAAAGTAAAAAGTGCAATACCTCCAATTCAATGCACTTCAAGTCCTATTTTACTTAAAAATGTGGTATACGCTATTGTGGAATATCCAGCGGCCCTAGGATACTAACATGCATACCAACATGAAGGTCTCGAAGATGGCCACCCGATGCACTAATAAAAAGTGCAATACCACCAATAAAATGCACTGCCCACCGATTTTAATGGCCAATGCAGGCAACCTAAAATACTTTCATGTATACCAAAATGAAAAGGCCACTTGATGCACAAAGTAAAAAGTGCAATACCTCCAATTCAATGCACTTCAAGTCCTATTTTACTTAAAAATGTGGTATACGCTATTGTGGCATATCCAGCGGCCCTAGGATTCTAACATGCATACCAACATGAAGGTCTCGAAGATGGCCACCCGATGCACTAATAAAAAGTGCAATACCACCAATAAAATGAACTGCCCACCGATTTTAATGGGCAATGCAGGCATCCTAAAATACTTTCATGTATACCAAAATGAAGGTCTTAAAAGAAGGCCACTTGATGCACAAAGTAAAAAGTGCAATACCTCCAATTCAATGCACTTCAAGTCCTATTTTACTTAAAAATGTGGTATACGCTATTGTGGCATATCCAGCGACCCTAGGATTCTAACATGCATACCAACATGAAGGTCTTGAAGATGGCCACCCGATGCACTAATAAAAAGTGCAATACCACCAATAAAATGCACTGTCCACCGATTTTAATGGCCAATGCAGGAATCCTAAAATATTTTCATGTATACCAAAATGAAGGTCTTAAAAGAAGGCCACTTGATGCACAAAGTAAAAAGTGCAATACCTCCAATTCAATGCACTTCAAGTCATATTTTACTTAAAAATGTGGTATACGCAATTGTGGAATATCCAGCGGCCCTAGGATACTAACATGCATACCAACATGAAGGTCTCGAAGATGGCCACCCGATGCACTAATAAAAAGTGCAATACCACCAATAAAATGCACTTCCCACCGATTTTAATGGCCAATGCAGGCAACCTACAATACTTTCATGTATACCAAAATGAAGGTCTCGAAGACGGCCACCCGATGCACAAATAAAAAGTGCATTATCTCCAAGAATATGCACTTCAAGTCATATTTTACTTAAAAATGTGGTATACGCTAATGTGGAATATCCAGCGGCCCTAGGATACTAACATGCATACCAACATGAAGGTCCCGAAGATGGCCACCCGATGCACTAATAAAAAGTGCAATACCACCAATAAAATGCACTGTCCACCGATTTTAATGGTCAATGCAGCCAACCTAAAATACTTTCATGTATACCAAAATGAAGATCTTAAAAGAAGGCCACTTGATGCACAAAGTAAAAAGTGCAATACCTCCAATTCAATGCACTTCAAGTCCTATTTTACTTAAAAATGTGGTATACGCTATTGTGGCATATCCAGCGGCCCTAGGATTCTAACATGCATACCAACATGAAGGTCTCGAAGATGGCCACCCGATGCACTAATAAAAAGTGCAATACCACCAATAAAATGCACTGCCCACCGATTTTAATGGCCAATGCAGCCAACCTAAAATACTTTCATGTATACCAAAATGAAGATCTTAAAAGAAGGCCACTTGATGCACAAAGTTAAAAGTGCAATACCTCCAATTCAATGCACTTCAAGTCATATTTTACTTAAAAATGTGGTATACGCAATTGTGGAATATCCAGCGGCCCTAGGATACTAACATGCATACCAACATGAAGGTCTCGAAGATGGCCACCCGATGCACTAATAAAAAGTGCAATACCACCAATAAAATGCACTGCCCACCGATTTTAATGGCCAATGCAGGCAACCTAAAATACTTTCATGTATACCAAAATGAAGGTCTCGAAGACGGCCACACGATGCACAAATAAAAAGTGCATTATCTCCAATTTAATGCACTTCAAGTCATGTTTTACTTAAAAATGTGGTATACGCTATTGTGGCATATCCAGCGACCCTAGGATTCTAACATGCATACCAACATGAAGGTCTCGAAGATGGCCCCCCGATGCACTAATAAAAAGTGCAATACCACCAATAAAATGCACTGCCCACCGATTTTAATGGCCAATGCAGGCAACCTAAAATACTTTCATGTATACCAAAATGAAGGTCTCGAAGACGGCCACCCGATGCACAAATAAAAAGTGCATTATCTCCAAGAATATGCACTTCAAGTCATATTTTACTTAAAAATGTGGTATACGCTAATGTGGAATATCCAGCGGCCCTAGGATACTAACATGCATACCAACATGAAGGTCTCGAAGATGGCCACCCGATGCACTAATAAAAAGTGCAATACCACCAATAAAATGCACTGTCCACCGATTTTAATGGCCAATGCAGGAATCCTAAAATATTTTCATGCATACCAAAATGAAGGTCTTAAAAGAAGGCCACTTGATGCACAAAGTAAAAAGTGCAATACCTCCAATTCAATGCACTTCAAGTCATATTTTACTTAAAAATGTGGTATACGCAATTGTGGAATATCCAGCGGCCCTAGGATACTAACATGCATACCAACATGAAGGTCTCGAAGATGGCCACCCGATGCACTAATAAAAAGTGCAATACCACCAATAAAATGCACTGTCCACCGATTTTAATGGCCAATGCAGCCAACCTAAAATACTTTCATGTATACCAAAATGAAGATCTTAAAAGAAGGCCACTTGATGCACAAAGTAAAAAGTGCAATACCTCCAATTCAATGCACTTCAAGTCATATTTTACTTAAAAATGTGGTATACGCTATTGTGGAATATCCAGCGGCCCTAGGATACTAACATGCATACCAACATGAAGGTCTCGAAGATGGCCACCCGATGCACTAATAAAAAGTGCAATACCACCAATAAAATGCACTGCCCACCGATTTTAATGGCCAATGCAGGAAACCTACAATACTTTCATGTATACCAAAATGAAGGTCTCGAAGACGGCCACCCGATGCACAAATAAAAAGTGCATTATCTCCAAGAATATGCACTTCAAGTCATATTTTACTTAAAAATGTGGTATACGCTAATGTGGAATATCCAGCGGCCCTAGGATACTAACATGCATACCAACATGAAGGTCTCGAAGATGGCCACCCGATGCACTAATAAAAAGTGCAATACCACCAATAAAATGCACTGTCCACCGATTTTAATGGCCAATGCAGCCAACCTAAAATACTTTCATGTATACCAAAATGAAGATCTTAAAAGAAGGCCACTTGATGCACAAAGTAAAAAGTGCAATACCTCCAATTCAATGCACTTCAAGTCATATTTTACTTAAAAATGTGGTATACGCTATTGTGGCATATCCAACGGCCCTAGGATACTAACATGTACTAACCGATTGGCCATCTTCGAGACCTTCATGTTGGTATGCATGTTAGTATCCTAGGGCCGTTGGATATGCCACAATAGCGTATACCACATTTTTAAGTAAAAAATGACTTGAAGTGCATTGAATTGGAGGTATTGCACTTTTTACTTTGTGCATCAAGTGGCCTTCTTTTAAAACCTTCATTTTGGTATACATGAAAGTATTTTAGGATGCCTGCATTGCCCATTAAAATCGGTGGGCAGTGCATTTTATTGGTGGTATTGCACTTTTTATTAGTGCATCGGGTGGCCATCTTCGAGACCTTCATGTTGGTATGCATGTTAGTATCCTAAGGCCGCTGGATATTCCACATTAGCGTATACCACATTTTTAAGTAAAATATGACTTGAAGTGCATATTCCTGGAGATAATGCACTCTTTATTTGTGCATCGTGTGGCCGTCTTCGAGACCTTCATTTTGGTATACATGAAAGTATTTTAGGTTGCCTGCATTGGCCATTAAAATCGGTGGGCAGTGCATTTTATTGGTGGTATTGCACTTTTTATTAGTGCATCGGGTGGCCATCTTCAAGACCTTCATGTTGGTATGCATGTTAGTATCCTAGGGCCGCTGGATATTCCACAATAGCGTATACCACATTTTGAAGTAAAATATGACTTGAAGTGCATTGAATTGGAGGTATTGCACTTTTTAATTTGTGCATCAAGTGGCCTTCTTTTAAGACCTTCATTTTGGTATACATGAAAGTATTTTAGGTTGCCTGCATTGGCCATTAAAATCGGTGGGCAGTGCATTTTATTGGTGGTATTGCACTTTTTATTAGTGCATCGGGTGGCCATCTTCGAGACCTTCATGTTGGTATGCATGTTAGTATCCTAGGGCCGTTGGATATGCCACAATAGCGTATACCACATGTTTAAGTAAAATATGACTTGAAGTGCATTGAATTGGAGGTATTGCACTTTTTACTTTGTGCATCAAGTGGCCTTCTTTTAAGACCTTCATTTTGGTATACATGAAAGTATTTTAGGATGCCTGCATTGCCCATTAAAATCGGTGGGCAGTGCATTTTATTGGTGGTATTGCACTTTTTATTAGTGCATCGGGTGGCCATCTTCGAGACCTTCATGTTGGTATGCATGTTAGTATCCTAGGGCCGCTGGATATTCCACATTAGGGTATACCACATTTTTAAGTAAAATATGACTTGAAGTGCATATTCTTTGAGATAATGCACTTTTTATTTGTGCATCGGGTGGCCGTCTTCGAGACGTTCATTTTGGTATACATGAAAGTATTTTAGGTTGCCTGCATTGGCCATTAAAATCGGTGGGCAGTGCATTTTATTGGTGGTATTGCACTTTTTATTAGTGCATCGGGTGGCCATCTTCGAGACCTTCATGTTGGTATGCATGTTAGTATCCTAGGGCCGCTGGATATTCCACATTAGCGTATACCACATTTTTAAGTAAAATATGACTTGGAGTGCATATTCTTGGAGATAATGCACTTTTTATTTGTGCATCGGGTGGCCGTCTTCGAGACCTTCATTTTGGTATACATGAAAGTATTTTAGGTTGCCTGCATTGGCCATTAAAATCGGTGGGCAGTGCATTTTATTGGTGGTATTGCACTTTTTATTAGTGCATCGGGTGGCCATCTTCAAGACCTTCATGTTGGTATGCATGTTAGAATCCTAGGGTCGCTGGATATGCCACAATAGCGTATACCACATTTTTAAGTAAAATAGGACTTGAAGTGCATTGAATTGGAGGTATTGCACTTTTTACTTTGTGCATCAAGTGGCCTTCTTTTAAGACCTTCATTTTGGTATACATGAAAGTATTTTAGGATGCCTGCATTGCCCATTAAAATCGGTGGGCAGTGCATTTTATTGGTGGTATTGCACTTTTTATTAGTGCATCGGGTGGCCATCTTCGAGACCTTCATGTTGGTATGCATGTTAGTATCCTAGGGCCGTTGGATAAGCCACAATAGCGTATACCACATTTTTAAGTAAAATATGACTTGAAGTGCATTGAATTGGAGGTATTGCACTTTTTACTTTGTGCATCAAGTGGCCTTCTTTTAAGACTGATGGCAATCAGTTACGTCATGATTGACCATTTTAAATTTGTCACCTGTTTCAGCTTATTCAGCTATACCGTGAGTAATTTTTGAGTGAATATAAGAAACAGGTGGAAAATGCGGTAGCCTAAGAATTGTTTAGTACGCACAGGTAACGTAGAAATCAAAGAGGGCGCTGGATCGTTATGGTGAGGAATTTCAAACCAGGTTAGGATTGTTTTCTGACATAAATATTGCTTAAGAAATCAATTAAAATTTCACTGTCTTTTTGTTGTTTTTAATATGATGGTAGTAGGCTTTGAAATTCTAAATTTTCTATATAAGTCGATGGGAATTCGAAAAAAAATCATTACGAAAAAATATTTAGAGGAGAAAACAAGGAAATAAGAAGCTCCCAAGAAAAAATTGAATTTAAATATAATGTCTTTTTTAAAAAAGGTAAAAAAAATTTATTTTTATAATTGAAAAGTTAATGGATATTATGAATATTTTTTTTTTATTTTATTTTTATAGCTAAATGCATTATTTCTACAAGGAAAATCTTATAAAGGTTTCTTTTCTATTAAAAAATTGAAAATTGAAAAATTGAAATTTTGGAAGAAGCCTGCTGAGGCTGAAGTTTTGGAAGAAACTGTGAGTAGAAATTTTATATAAATAAAAACAAAATATTTATTTTATATTTTTTGTTTAGAATCTCATTTCTAGGGCACCTACGGATACTTACTGTCGTAAGTTTCCAGAGAGAAGTTTTTATGGTTGTATAGGTAGTAGTTGTAGAGGTAGTGGTAATGGAATAAGGAAAATTAGTTGTGTTAGTAGTAGAAGCAGCAGTGTTAGCAGCAAAAAAAAAATTAATAGAAATAGAATTAAAATGAGATGTAGGGTTAAAAGTAGTAGAGCCAGAAGTAGTTCTAGTAGTAGTAGAAGTTGTAGTGCAGGAACAATAAATTGTAGCAGCAGGAGAAATTGGAGAAGCCATGGAATTAGTTGTAAGAGAACTAGATGCAGATCTAGAAACAGCAGGATGTTTTTTGAAAGTCTAAATAGTAGTAGTGTAAGTAACACATCTACTAGAATTAGTGTTTGTAGTTGTAGGAGAACTAGATGCAGATCTAGAAACAGCAGAATGCGTTTTGAAAGTCTAAATAGTAGTAGTGTAAGTCACACATCTACCAGAATTAGTGTTAATAGCAAGAGTATTGCTAGTAGTAGTCGTAGTAGTAGTTTAAGTGATAGTAGTGGTTGGAGGAATTTTTGTAGTGGGGTAAGAACTACTTCTTCTAGAAATGAAAGTGTTAGAAGTAGTTGTAGTAGTAGTAGTTTAAGTGATAGTAGTGGTTGGAGGAATTTTTGTTGTGGAGTAAGAACTACTTCTTCTAGAAATCAAAGTATTAAAGTAATAAAAACTAGTGATAGTAGTGAATGGAGTAGTTTTTGCAATGGCGTAAAAACTACTTCTACTAAAATTCATTTTTAGAAATCCATTTACTATTAATTCTATTTTTAGTATTTGAGGATATAGTATCGGGGGTAGAAGATTGTAGTCTTAGTAGCCACATAAAATTAAGTTATTGAAATGTTAGTAAGAGCAGAAGGTAAAATGCAAATAAAAGTAGCAGTAGATTAGGTTGTAGTGCGTACACCGTAAGGATCCCAGAGATGACAAAATGAGCCGAAATGGTATTGTAAAGATGGTGAAGGGTCGGGGTGTCCTACCGAAATACTTTAGAGATCTAGAATCAAATCGCTTAGCAACGAATGCTTCAGCTCGAACCTCTGGCAAAACTGCACTCGAGGTTTTGACCTACAAATCAAAGTATTCAAAGTATTTTCCCTTTTTCCTTTCAGCTCGCAAGCTCCTCAAGAATAAAAAGAAAAGACCTTCTGTTTTGATGTCTAAGGCGAAGACAAATTTATTTTGAAAATATTGTTCCTATTTATACTTACAAATTGGTTATCGGAATCGATCCATACTTCGATTTTTGACCTCACAAATAATCGATATTAAAATCATCACAATTCGTACGTATGGGCTAAGGGTGAACGACCAGCTATCTTAAGTGGCACAAATCGTTCGGCTACAATGCTTAGTTGACATATTTTGTCAACCTAAACAAATGACCGTTGATCGCGCACCATCAACCCATTCACATAATACCATGCACTTTGTATATTTATGCCGTTCGTGCCATTAGGGAAATATGATACTGTTTTTTCTTGGTTGGTCATCGACAACGAGTCGGATATGTTTATTTCATGTATATGTGACGTTAACAATCAAAACGGTGCTAAAGGCACTTTTTTCAAAATATGGAGTGTGGTATACCAAAATTTGCGTATTAAAGAGAGCTATAGAATGGTGGAAAAATTGTATTTCAAAACGGGCTGGTTTAGAAGTTATTACTATTTTAATGTTTTTAACAATCAAATGGGTGCTATTTTTCATACAATGCTTGTAATTTTCAAAACAGCTCTATTTTTCTCTAAATGAAATCAAATAGATAGGATTGTTTTTAAAAGGAGCTAAATAATTTTGGGCGCTAAAATTGTTAACCTTATAAAAGGATCTTTAGTTTACCTATCGTATTCTTTGTTATCATTGTTTAATAAGTTTTAATGAATTCCAATAAAAAGAACTTTTCCTTACTTAAATGTTCTCTTCTTTTTTAATTTTACAGGCATTTGAGAATCAAAATTTAAGAAACTTATTTTCAAAACGCGCTAAATATATTTTTAACAAACAAAACTGACTAAAAAAAAAAAACATTTCACTAAAGGACGAAAATAAAAGGCCCCTTTAGTATTTTTATTGGTCAATCTAATAAAAAAGACTTCTACAAATTTTACAAAATTTACTGCATTAAATTATCTTAAATATTTTAGGAATTATAGTTTTCCGCCCTTTTGCTCGGTTTCATGTTCATTTTTTTTAGCCTCTGTTTGATTGTTAACGTCACATATCTTTTATTACCCTGGCGTAGAAGGCAAATTAATACATTGCATTGGATTTTGATCGTTATGTTTGGCTTAAGGCAATGCATTTCATATTGTGGGAATTGAGTGTCAAATATCGAAGTATGGTTCTGTATGGAAAAGATAATTAAGTGGTCGCTAGTGCGATCCCTTCACACCACCCTTCCTGGGGAAAAAGGAGAAATCATGACACTTCTTGATTTCTTCTTTTACGCGCCACTTGTACAATGGGGATTTTATTTCATTTGTTCTTATGTATATATGATACTTTATTTCTGTATTTTTTTTTTTCTTTTGTGTTTTTTTTTTTTTTTGTTACATTAAACGGTGAATATATATTTTCTTGAAATTAGTTATCAACATGGAATATGAAAATAGCTATAGCTATGAAAATAGCTACGTCAATTTAAATTGTTTCAAATAGTTACATTTTAAAGATATACTCGTAGCACAGTGTGTACATATATATTTTCATATTAAATAGCTTATCAATAATTTTTAAAGATAATGAATTTTTTTTTTTTGTTATTGCTTCTCAACATTTACGTTTAGCTTTATACATTCGGGATATTTTGTTTTTATTTTAAATTGCTTATGAATAGTTACGTTTAGCTATATACATTTATACATATATTTAGTTTTTATTTTAAAATGCTTATCAATAGTTTTTAGCTTTATACATTCAGAATATTTAGTTTTTATTTAAATTTCTTATCAATAGTTATGTAAATCGTAAGTCTATGCGCGTCTAATTTTATTTTTAATTTAAACCTATAACAACAAAACTACACTTGTTGTTATGATTGCATATTTATATATACATGTACTAGTACTACTAAACGCCTCTTTCTTTCCCCTCTTTTTTTTGAGATAAATTCTATACAATATTGTTTACAAGTTATGTGTTTTATTTATTTACAGAGTTCATTAAATCAATGTTAAATATATATAAAACGGTTTTAATCTATTTTTATGAACCGTTATTTTCTTGTTTTCATATTTTATATCGCAGTTCACACCTTTTTGAGACAAAACTTCATATGGACCTATGTAGATTGGATCAAGTTTCTTTCTATTTTCATTTCTAAGTAAAACTAGACTTCCTATTTCAAAATTTGAGCTTTTTGTTCGTTCTTCTAGATCAAATCTGTTCTTCCTTGCTATCTTTTTGCCTATCAGATTTTCCCGAGCATCTTTATGAGCGATTTGTAATTTATGTTTTAAATCAATCACATAATCGTCATAGTTGTACACAGGTTCTACCTGTTTAACTAAATTTGATGGTAGGTTACACTGTTTTCCGAATATTAGCTCGAAAGGTGTATATCCGGTTTCTGAGTGTACTGATGTATTATAACAGAAAACGTAGTAAGGTAGCCATGTGCTCCAATCGGTATGTTTTTCTGAAACGTAACTTCTTAGATATGCTCCTAAAACTTTGTGAGAATTTTCTAAAGCTCCTATACTCTCATGATGGTAGGCTGTAGATTGTAGTTGTTCTATTCTCAATAGCTTACAAATACCCTTGAAAACCTGGTTTATAAATTCAGTTCCCTGATCAGATGCTATTGTATGTGGTGTTCCGTATCTTAGAATAAAACCCTCTACTAAAGCTTTAGCTACGGTACTTGACTCTTTATTAGGGAGTGGTATAGCTTCGATAAATTTGGTCAACTCATCTTGAATGGTGAGAATATATTTAGATCCGTCTTCCGATTCTTCTAAAGGTCCTACTAGGTCTAAAAAGAGTTTGTCGAAACCTGATTCTGCTGTCGATGTAATAGTCATTGGTTGCTTCTTTGGTTGAATATATTTGTTTCGTTGACAAATTGGACAATGCTTTACAAATGTCGTCACATCGTTTTGCATACCTGTCCAAAAGTATTTTTTCTTTATATTTTGTAACATGCGGTTTATTCCTGCATGTCCGCTGGTTGGAAGTATGTGATAATCATTAAGTATTAGTTTCTTCTTACAAGGATCAGTTATTTCAATATTTTTATCTATAATGTGCACTTTAATATTACTTTCTTTAAATATTTCTCCTAATTTCATTTTTAATTCATTGATATTGCTCTGTTTGCGGCCGCATGCGAGCTTCTTTATTTCATTTTTAGTAATATATATTTTTTTAATACAATTTGATCCGCAGAGTTTCTGCACATCCCTCGACAATATTTTGCCAAATATTGTCGATTGGGTTATAGTGCTGTCCTTGGACTTTTTTAGGAGTAAACAATTTCCTTCTGGGATATACGCCAAAACCTTGTTTGGGCCAATAATTATGTCTGTATCCTTGAAACTAACTAAATCTTCCTCGAAGTTGTCAACAATCTTCAACTCTATTATTTTGAGTCCATTTTCTGGTAATTTTAAAAGTTCAGTTATGCGTTGTTCGTCGGTTTTCGTGGTCTCTACGTTAACTTGTTTTTGTATATGATTTTCCGTTTTTGACTGAGCTCTCGTTACAACACAAATGCATAATTGCTTTAAATCCTCTGAGTCTATTTTTATACGGCTAAGGGCGTCGGCTGTACAATTATTCTTACCCGGAGAATATTCTATGTAGAAATTGTATTCTTCTAGTAGTAATCTAAATTTTATTAGTCTGCTACTAGGTTCCTTAAGAGAAAACAAATACACTAAAGGCCTATGATCGGTTAATATTTTAATACGTCTTCTTTAAATAAATACAATTTAATTAAAAAAAAAGAATTAAGGTATGTAGATATATTAATAATAATTACAGTGACGTTTTTTTTTTTTTTCTTCATTATTAATGAGCTTATATTACCTAGTTCTTGTTTTGTATTTATTTCTTTTTTTTTTTTTTTTTTATTTTAATTCTTTCATACATCAATACATTTACATATAAATATGAAATTCTATCAAAACATATATATATATATTTATATTAATACATGCATATTATAATTACATTTCTTATAAATCTTAATGTTCACTTGCATTTTACTTATAGAATGGCTTGCATCTGAATTGAGCTTTAGTTAACGCAAACTAGATACATAATTTTACTTTTTTTTTTTTTTGAGAAATTATAAAAGTTTTATAATTGTATTTACTGTTATGTTTGCAATATATTTTTTTTTTCTTATTATTGTTGTTTTTGAAAACAGTTTCCTGCTGTATTTCTATTCCATTTTTATTGCAAAGTGTGGGACTTGGTTTGATATATTTTATTCTATTGCTTTTTATTTTGTTTCCTTTCTTTTTTATCGGATGTTGTTGTGCTGCATTCTAATAGTCGGGTTAGTAAGCAAATTGGTAGTTTTTAGGTCTTCCAATTATTCTGGTGACTGTTACTCGGTTCCGCTGTCTGGTTGGCATCATTTCGAGTAAACACTTACGTTGTATTGGTGCAGCACTTTGAATATCTGCTAAACTAGGTGCGTTCTTACTGGAGGAGACATTTTTCTTGTTGAAAGCAAGCATGAGCTTGTGCAATTGCCATTTGGTAAGAATACAGCAAGGGTTTGAACTGCATCATATGCCGGGGATTCGAGCCAGCCAAAGCTCTTAATATATTCTGTTGAAATACTTGCATTGCAGCGGCTGTAGCAACAGGTGAACCGTTGCCTAAACTTCCACGGTTGTAAAGTGTGAAGTTGTGTTGGTTAATGCATGTAAAGATAGTTGGCAGGGTCGCCATGTAAAGAGTGAAGGGTGTTTAGCAGCTTGGGTAATAAGCTGGCAGGATCGCCATGTAAAGATGGTGAAGGGTCGGGGTGTCCTACCGAAATACTTTAGAGATCTAGAATCAAATCGCTTAGCAACGAATGCTTCAGCTCGAACCTCTGGCAAAACTGCACTCGAGGTTTTGACCTACAAATCAAAGTATTCAAAGTATTTTCCCTTTTTCCTTTCAGCTCGCAAGCTCCTCAAGAATAAAAAGAAAAGACCTTCTGTTTTGATGTCTAAGGCGAAGACAAATTTATTTTGAAAATATTGTTCCTATTTATACTTACAAATTGGTTATCGGAATCGATCCATACTTCGATTTTTGACCTCACAAATAATCGATATTAAAATCATCACAATTCGTACGTATGGGCTAAGGGTGAACGACCAGCTATCTTAAGTGGCACAAATCGTTCGGCTACAATGCTTAGTTGACATATTTTGTCAACCTAAACAAATGACCGTTGATCGCGCACCATCAACCCATTCACATAATACCATGCACTTTGTATATTTATGCCGTTCGTGCCATTAGGGAAATATGATACTGTTTTTTCTTGGTTGGTCATCGACAACGAGTCGGATATGTTTATTTCATGTATATCTTTTATTACCCTGGCGTAGAAGGCAAATTAATACATTGCATTGGATTTTGATCGTTATGTTTGGCTTAAGGCAATGCATTTCATATTGTGGGAATTGAGTGTCAAATATCGAAGTATGGTTCTGTATGGAAAAGATAATTAAGTGGTCGCTAGTGCGATCCCTTCACAGTATGACAATCTTTAATGTTTTAAATATTTACTTTACTTTACTTTTTTATTTAGGAGTACTTCTGTCGAAGAAAAATGCTGATGAAGTTTTTATATTATTATTATTATAAATTAATTTTTTTAGTTACAATTAACATTAGATTAATATTACATGTATAATATTAAGTATTTATATGTATTATAATTGTATTATTATTAATATTATAAATATATTATTATTATGTCTTTTTTCACTTCAATTAAAAATATAAAATATATATATTTAAAATATAAAATATATACAAATATACATATATAATATATATATATAGTATACTTTATTTGTATTTTTATTTTTAGTCTTTTTCTGAATAAAATTTAAGTCGAATAGACTTCAAGCCTTTGGCGAAATAATCTTGTTTTTTTTATTTAAAATATATTTGTATTCTAATAGCAACTTAAGGAGTGAAATGCTAAACGCGTTATTTTGACACGGAAAATAAAAAAAAATTAATGTAAAATGAATCGCGGATGGGGTAATGTGCTGTTTCAGAAGGTAAAATTATATTTGAAATTACAAATAAAATGACAATTAGACAGAGTTAATTTCGTTTATTCAGACTCTACTTGTGCTCTGCTTAGAAGACCCCAAAACGCATATTGAATTACTATTAGTCAATGAAATATACTGCACATACATATATGAGCTGTGTTTTATTATCTAGGGATCTGGATCAGATCATTTTCGGAACACGTATTACAAAAACATCATATTTTTTTAAAAAACTTATCTTATTGAAAAACGAAAGGCAAAATATTAATATTTGTCATTTAATTATTTTGGAAATGTTTTACACATAAAAACTGCGTTGACAATATATTTGCAAGATGTTCTTATACGTAAAGGTCCTCTGTTCGAAAACTCAACATGTAATTTTTATTCAAAACCCAATTAGTGTTGAAGTGCGCCCCTGGATGGAATTGGTATGGGAAAATGTGGTTAATAAGACGGAGTCATCCAGTTTGTATTAAGTTCAAAAATATGAAAGGATCAGGTTTATTGCTTTTGGACAATCATCCGGAATTTTGATCATTTACACTCAGTCGGACCACCACACTCATCCGACACCCAAGAAAATTCAAATCAACCAATAAAGAAATTAAATTTTTTCCATGTGTGTATGTTTGTACCTGGGAAAAGGACACAAATAAAACCCAGTATTGATAGCGTTACTTGATAGAACAAACATAACACAGCTACTCACTTCATCTAAATTACCTAACAAAAGAACCATTTATGTAATGGTGAATTTAAAAGTTAAATTTCCTTTTATTTTTCTGGCGCTTCAAAAATGTCCAGAAAAATGATTGGTCTTTTTTCCATTAAATATTCTTTCCGGGGTAATTGCATATGTGATTGAAAAATCACATGGCGATGGTATTCTGATTAAAGCTTCAACTACTGAAGTAGTTCTTTTAGCCATTTAAAAAATTTATTTCATGGTTATGAATATTTCTCTCTTATAAAATTATTTTCTCTAAATTCTATGTCTATTATATAAGACCAAGTTCATGAGACCCAATCGTGGATTTTAATATTTTATTGAATCAAAGTCGCATGGTATGTTTGTACTAAAATATAAGTTTTTTTTTTATTTTCATATATTCAAAGTCACTTCCCTGATATTTCCTTAATTTACAAAAGAAATTAATTAGAAACTCAAGACATTTTCCAACGATGTCTCATCCATTTTCATCTTAACGTAAATAGATTATAAACTCTAAGTGTGAAATCAGAAGTCTTTGATGGCGTGTACACAATTTAATTATATGAAATAGATGAAATTTACCTGCCAAGTATTGCTCGTAAAATCTAACTTAAGAAAACAAAAGCTATATCGGTGCTGTATCTTCTTCATTCTTACGAGAATAAAATCATATAATATACTTTTTTATACAGTCGCATGTTTAGAATCTATATGTATAGAGGGATTTTACTCTAAATGCAATAAACTTAAGATCAAACTCAAAGTAGATTAAGAGATTTTACAGAAATAATGTACAATTAACTTACCGAGAAATGGCGAACAATAACTTGAGATCTGGCGTCAGTGTCAAAATAAAATTCTCAGTCCTCTAGTGCAGGAAAAAATCAAATATACACCCCCAACCATAAAATAAAATCCATTAAACTTTTGAGATGCGTTGCGGAAAAAAAAAACAAAGAAAATCAACCACCACACCATTTCAAAGTCACATACCAAAAATAAGTTTATCTTTGAGAGACTCGTTAATTAAAAATAAAAAAAAAATACTTATTGGATATGCCGGGTTTTCAAAGCAACAGATGAACAAATAAATCATTTTATTTTTGGACAAGTGATTTTTAATAAACAATTATTTATGCATTAAATTGTTTGTTTTTAAAGAAAAGCATTTCACTGCTTTGATCAACTAGCTGATGGTTTATTATTTATTATTATTTATTTATTATTTATTAAATTAAAAAGATTAACAATAGATACAAAAAGATATGATCTTTGAGCAGTATCCTAGTTTGACTTAACAAGTTTTGATATATAAAGGGTGGTTAAATTTTAAGGGCCGATGTTGAATGTGAACCACACCTAAACGTCAAGTTTTTTCTGCATTTCATTTGACATTTCTCAATTTCAGAATAACTCAATTTGAATCAAGGAAACATACACAATCGAGCAACGCGTTAAAGTTATTCAGGCTTATTATGAAAAAGAGCGTTCAAATCAAAATGCATATCGTGCACTTCGTGATTTTTTCGGTCAATTTAATCGTCCAAATGTGCGTGCAATCAGAAAAATCGTGCAAAAATTTGAGCAAACCGGGTCTGTAGGAGATGTGAAAACACCAGTGCATGTTCGTACAGCTCGAGAAAATATTGCTGCTGTTCGTGATGGTGTGGCTGAAGAGCCGTCCACCTCAACTCGTCGTCGTGAACAACAATTGCACCTCTCACACTCGTCGTTGATGAACATTATGCATAAAGACTTGCATTTACACGCTTACAAGGTGCAATTGACTCAAGAACTAAAGCCTCTTGACCATTTCAAGCGTGCGTCGTCAATGGTCAGAATGGTGGCAAGAAATGGCAACAGTGGATGATTGATTTTCGAAGAAAATCATCTTCAGTGATGAGGCACATTTTCACCTCAGTGGATTCGTCAATAAGCAGAATTGCCGCATTTGGGCGAATGATAATCCAAGAGAGATTGTCGAAAAACAAATGCACCCACAAAGAGTGACTGTTTGGTGCGGTTTATGGGCTGGCGGCATCATCGGGCCGTATTTTTTTTCTTCAAAATGAGGCCGGTCAGGCAGTTACTGTAATTGGTGTTCGCTATCGTGAGATGATAACGAACTTATTATGGCCCGAATTGGAAGATAGGGATGTGGACGATATGTGGTTTCAACAGGACGGTTACGAAGATGGAGGTACACTCTGCAACGCGTCGCAAAAACAATTAAATAATAAATAAAAAGTTGCGAAAATTTTTGGAAATAAAAAATTTAAATAAACACTAGTGCAACATTTTTGTATTTATTTGTATATTTAATTTTATTTTAATCTAAATACAACTCGGAGACAAAATAAAACAAAATGAATCGGCCCTTAATATTTAACCACCCTTTATAATAGTCCCTTAAGTAACCAACTACACTTTAAAATAGATAACAAAAGCCGTGTTTTATTGGTTAGTGAATACACTACGTCGCAAAATTTAACATGGAAAACAACAACAAACGATTAGTGAATAAAAATAAGCTAGTAATTGAAATGGATAATTTAGTGAAGATAGAGTTTCGGATGTTGAAATGTAGGAGGTGTTTAGGTGGTGTCCGAAAAAATATATGTGGCATACTTGAGGGTGTGTCCGTATGTGTTGGTATTTATTTCGTTATACTTTGCCTTTACTAATCCAAAGTGTGATCGCTCCGAAATTTACAGAACAAATATTTTTTTAAATGCAAAACTTTAATTCATACCATAATTCCGGCTTTATACTACTGCCATTAATTTTGTCATAAAATATTGAATCAATTTACGCGAAGGCGATTAATTTCGATTGATATATTTTATCTGAATTGAATTGAATATTTTATTGTAGCCCAAATTATTTACAATTTTTTTCGTAAAAAAACTATATATATTGCACAATTTACAGAGACATGGTATAACTCTACCTTACTACTGAAAAAAATAAAAAATTTATATAAATATCACAGTTTAATAAATAGCAAAATCGAAGGAAAAAGTATTTGTTCAAAAATATCGTGTAATTGCGGCATTATGTTGAATTTACATAACAACTGAAAAAATTGCAGATTTTAGTTGAATTAATACGATGTTAAGGCTGTTTTAGTATGAAGCTAGGTTAAGACAACGATTTTGCAAAAATTTTAATCGGACACAGCATCATACTTTCTCTACACTTTTATTGAAGTTAAACTCTCAGAATACCTATTTTATTTTGTTAGTATCGTTCTTACTTCATTTGACTCTTTAACATTTAAAAACGTCAAAATAGGTCTGTTTTCTAAGTTTTTTGCACGAACTACCATTGTTTTAAGGTTGCTCAGAATCAATTTATTAAAAGAAATTGCCTTAGGCTAGGCGGTTTCTTAACTGTTTGGTTCAAGAAACTAAAAATTTGTGTTTTGACACAAACTAAACGATTGCCTAAAATGAGTTCCCTATTTTGTGTAACATATAATTATATGCACCTGCGCACACATTCAACCAAATAGTTCATCTGTTTTCTATAAGTATCCAACTAAAAATTGAATGTGCGCTCCTAGCCTTAGGATGATATTAGTTAAAAAATGTTTAAAGTTAGAAAACTACTTTAAAGTTAGGAAATATATAAGAAGTATAATACTACTACCTTAATAAGAGGCTGTTTAAAATTTTGCGCCAATGTTATTTTATTGAGTACTATGTTTTTTTTTCTCCAATACTCAGTATATACATATGCGAGTAGATTGTAGTAGATTGTAGAAAAAAAGGTATATTTTCGCACTTTTGTAAGTTTTAAATCAAATTTAACAGTGAGAAAAACTCTAAATCAACTCGATCTGCATTTTCATGAATATTTCAACTCAATCTGCTTTTTCCAGCTTAAAACGAGATACAAATCTTTCGAACACATCCGTGTAAGTTAATTCAACAAGTGAAGTAGGAAGGAAGAGTGAGTTAAAGAGTGAATAAAGCGTTTTTTTGGTGCTTGTATTACTGCGCTAGATATAGATTACCAATAAAACGCGCCTGAAGACAAAACCAACCAAACGGTCGATTCCCTATCAGCTGTGTACGAACGTACATATCAATCCCAATCTAATTACTCAATTAACCGACTTAGCAATCACGAACAGTGTTCACGCTTCTATCAAAAGTTCATTTGCCACATATTCCAATGTGGAGCCAAGACGGTGGGCACGCCAACAAAACTGTGTGTGGTATAACATCGACTAAAACTTATAAGATCGAAAGTTATTTCCGGCAAGCACCAACCATATCGGCGCGGCAGCACCTAGAGTACCGCCAGATAATCCCTAAACTATCGAACGCATTTGTGTTTTGAAGAGAACAAATAGAAAATACGAATTTGAATATATCGCGAAGAAAGAACCATAAGAACGGCACTTGAAAGCTTTCTATATGTACACTTTTGTTCGAGGGTAATGTAAACATTTTTGGGGGAGGTGATTGGTTGCGGGCGAATGACGATTTTTGATGCCGATGCCATTCGGAGGCAAATGTCAGTATTGTTCAAAGGTTAACCCTGTGTCAATGTCAGTTTATTTATGTATTCACAAAACGTTTGCATATATTCTGTGGCTTGTGCATTCAATTCGTTTAGCCTTGCCTGTAAAGTCGGATATTTATGTAGGTTGTGTGAATGTATTTACAAAGCTGCATATCAAAGCCCTTGCATTAGATGATATTGATGGTGGGGCTACCAAGTATTCTAACCACAAACAAACTTACTTATGGAAATGAAGAGAAAACGCAATCAATCAGGACCGCAATTAGGGCGTTCTTTTAATCACACGCACTCATTCACGTTATTATGGTGCTTAGTTGTACCATTTGTACTTTGAGGTCTTATCGGTAGATTATTGAACGTATCTCTGACCTTATTTGCTTAAAGATGTGTTGAAATAGAATTGTTATTAGATATATTGGAGGTACGAATTGATTATAAGGAAACATGAAGATATGTACAAGACACAAGAAAATTAGTTCTACTTGTAAAAATATAGCCTTTGGTAAAACCTATAGCAAGGGGTATTATTGAACGAGTTTAACTATGGATAGTTAGTCAAATATCATCGAAGGATGACTACGATGGATTAAAAAAGATCTAAGCAATTGACTGTTTACAAAGATTAGGTCTACGCCAAATGTTGCAATAATAAATCAACTTTTATTCGCGAAATATATAATTATTTTTCATGAATAATTTCATCGACAAAATAACTATTTTTATTTATTTATTTATTCAATCTTTAAGTATGATAAGTATGATTAGGTAGAGTAAAGCCACTGATACACAAAGTCGTGAGTGATACAAGTTTATCAGTGAAATGACGAATACCTCAATTTGTCCTGCCGCATTTAATAACCTTAACTATTTAGATTTGTTTGAGTGCTTTGTGCGCTAAAATTATGATTTGACTAAATAAAAACTTCAACTTTGCTCTCAAGAAAATGATTTGACAATTATTGTTTGTCAAAATAAATTAAATTATAACAAAGAAAAATGCAGTTTTTGAGGAATTCTGTTTATATTTCGAAGTGACAGAAGAATTATTAACTGGCCAAATTAAAAATGAGTTGCGTTGGTTTTTATTTTTTATAAGCATACTAACTGTAGAACTAAATAGGATTTGATGTAAGTTGTCGAACACATTTCATTCCACTTCAGCTACGTTCTAGGCTTTACAGAAAAAAAAGCTTGACGTCAAACTAGATTTTGACAGGAAGCTGATTTCTACCCAAAGAAATTTCTTGTATTGGATAATAAGAAGTGTTCATTTGAAAGTGATAAATTACTCATCACTAGTTGCGAACGATAATCTAGTACTACCAACTAGACTGGATGAGATTTGTAAGAAAATCAACAGAATGCGAACAAATATTTATAGTGTTTTTGCATGCTTCAATTGTTATAATCTGCCTATAGAAAATTCTATTTCAGTTTAAACTGTCACATCCAACCGAGTTTCGTATACAACCATTATTTTCTGTTAAACTTTGTGTCATCTGTTTAGTTAATAAAATGCCAACAATTTTCATTGACAGTTTAAGATAATTGACGTTTTATTTGACAGATAATCTATTTACACTATATTATCATAAAAATCAGTTGTCAATAGTTGAAAAACACAAGTAGGACTGTTCGCATGCTGCCCAGAACTGACAATTTCTACACATTGATTTTTGTTTTCTATATATGTTTATTGATACACTCTGTACAAAATATCATCAAAATATCAGTTTGAATGATTTTATTGTATATGCGTATAATGAGATAGACAAGAGTTCCATTCTAGTGTTGACAGTTGGAACAGAAAAAAATAACGTGTCACTTGTGAACATAAAAACAAATTGTCAACCACAGCATATCCTGTCACCATTTTTTCACAATATTATCCTTGGTGCTTGCGGAAATAAAGATTTTTAATTTTAAAATGTTTTTTTTTTTTTTTTTTTTTTCATTACACTTTCAAACTTATGACAAATTTATTCCCGGCCTCGATGGTGTCCCATTACCTATTTTCTCTATAAAGATTACAGCGAAATCTCTAAGAAAAGGGGGATCTCGTAGCCAAACTTTAACGCATTCGTATGATCTTTAAAAGTTTTTTGTATAAATATCTTAAATTTCTCATTTCCCTTGATAACATAGCATACTCAAATATGTATAGATCTACAACTCTGTAAATCTACTGTATCGATGTTAGAAAAACCCATTTAAGTAACGCTTTTGACAAAGTGTCCCATAGACTTACACTTTCTAAAGTGTCCACTTTAAACTATGCTCTTGAAATTAATTTCCTCCTTCAAATGTTCGTCTTAAATCTGCCATCCTAAATCTCTTCTTACCGAACGCTGGAATTCCCTAAGGGAGCCAATTAGGTCCTCTTCTTTTCATTCTTCCTACTAACGTCTTTTATATGGGGGTCATCAAAAATTCCCATATCTTTTTCTACACTGACGCGGAGTTACTAAGTTTCTGAAGACCATACATTCAACATATGATTATTCTCTTGTGCAACTAGATTTTGACAGAATCTCAGTCGGGCGTCTCAAAAATTGTATGGAACAAAATATTGCCAAATATGAATAAATCAATCGCTTTTTCACATAAAATCATCTAATCACTTTCTGTCTCTTTCTTGTCCATAATGATCAATCCATATCCACCGTTAAGCAAATTCGCGACAATGCCATATTATGTGACCGAGAGCTCAACTTTCTGTCTTGGAACAATTTTTAACTTAAATACGCTGCGAGATTCCGTTGACTTTACAACTCGATTTTTTTACTTGCGACTTATAGGTACTCGAGATTTTGATCAAAGTTGACATTACGATGATAGCGAAGACGAAAAAAGTGGGTCTGGCAATTTTGTCTGTCTGTCTGTCTGTTCGATTACAGCTAAACGGCTCGGCCGATTTTCTTCAAACTTGGTTGATATGGGTTTTAATTTTTTACCCCCGGATGTTTTTTGATTTGATTTTTTAAGATCAAATATAACGGTACCTGCCATACGATTTTTTTTCGAAATTTTATAAATATTTTTTTTTCTCAAAAACTGTCCCAACGATTTTTTTTTTTTAAATTCTAAAAATGTATTTTAGTTAAACCTAGTTAATGGTTGAAAAAATGTTTCCAAAAAATGAGTAGTTTTGGTACCCCCCTTGGGACCGTTTTTTTGTTTTTGATTTTCTCAAAAACGGTACCACCGATTTTGATCATTTTTTTTATGCTAAAGCTTCCCAGCAGTTTGAATATTATTGTGTATTCAAATTTTCCAAAATTTTTTTTTTGGATTTTTAAAAAAACTTTCAAATTTTTTTTTGAAAACTCAATATTTCGAAAACCCCATGCTCGATTTTTTCAAAACTTGAAAAATTAATAAATCTACAAAATTTGAGAAAAATAAATTCATATTACCTAAAAATAACGGTACCCTCCATACAAATGTTAAAAAATGGTTTTCGAAAATCGTATTTTTCTCGAAAACGGTTCCGAGAATTTTGCTTAAATTTTTTTTCTTTCTATTATTTTTTAATATCTGTAATTTAATAAAAAAAATTTTAAAAACAAGATACGTATTACTGACTGTACCTAGCATAGAACGATTTTTTAAAATTTTGAATTTCTCATTATCAGCATAACGGATTTTAATGAAATTTCGTAGAGAGAAGCTTCTAAAAAGTTTAAAAAACATTGCATTTAAAAACTTTAAGAAAAATATTTTTTTGAATTTTGAAAACAAAAAATCAATTTTTTGTTTTTTGAAAATTCAATATCTCGAAAACGACTCAATACTTTTTTTTGTAAATTTAATTTTTATTCATACAATGATAAAAACTTCAAACATCAAAAAAGGTTCGTGTACTTACTTTTTTACACGAAATGTCATTGTTTTAGGTGTGTTCAGAAGCAATTTATTAAGAAAATTCTTTTAGTACGATACTAGTTAGAAAATGTTTAAAATTAAGAATGAGTTAGTAAACTACCATAAAGTTAGCAAATTGTTAAGTAGTATCATACTATACTCTGTCCAACAAAAATATGCAGTATACGTCTTATGGGAGAGCTTTTTCAAGATCAGTAGCGTGCTATATTTTTGCACCATACTAAATTGAAGGAACTCCTCCTTAAAAAAGTGTTTGTGCGCCCGTAAATTTTCGATTGCATCTGACGCAAACCCGACATCCTAATCACCGCACATCTGAGTGTGCACTGAATTGCTGTGGCCTATGGCTGTTGGTGTTATTCAATTTCAACCCCCATTAAATATTGATGTGCACTCAAAGTTACCCTTGTTCATTTGGTAACTTGTTCAGTTTTTTTTTTCCTTTAGTTCCTGTTGAGGTGCTTTTGATTTTAGAGCTTTAAAAAAAGGTTCCATTTATAATCAACACTACGACAACCCTGTGAGAGCTTTAATGAAGGACAGATTTATGCAATCCACTGTAGCCAGAATGCGAGGCAAACGGCCTATCTTGCCCACACTGCATATTTTTGTTGGACAGAATATAATACCTTAATAATAGGCTGTTTAAAATTTTGCGCCATTCTGTCTAAAGTGAATACAATTCATCAGCCATCATTCATTATTCATCTAACTTAACAATTAAGAAACTTATTCTAACTTAAAACTAGCATTTGAAGGATTTTCGACTGTTTCGACATTAATCTAACTTCAACCTGTATAAAACTCGGTCTTCTAAATCACCTTCACAATCTTAGTTTCAACAGTTTTTTTTTTAATATATGAAGATGGAACTTTGACTTCTCTATACGAAAAATTTAATGAAAAGATTTCTTAAAATTTTAATTAAAATATTATCAACCCTTATTGCGAAAATCAACTATTAACCGATTGACGTTTGATAGAATTTAACAATTGAAATTGTGAAAATCAATTGATTTAGCTATTGTTAATGCCTTCAAAATATTTCCATCATTATGAATTGTGATGGTGCGCCTGACAGAAGTAATCTGTACCTTACGCTGCGTTTTTTTTTTTTTTTTTTTTTTTTTTTTTTTTTTTTTTTTTCAAAAAATAGGGGTCACATTGAATTCCCCCAAACAAAAATTGGAATTGAAAGAAAAATTGACAGATAACAAGAAAGTGGATGAAAGTTTTTGTTCACAATACTGATTTTTTCATTGAAAATAGATTATTGATACAAATTCACAATGGGTCAACAATCCATTGACAATTGACACGCACAATACTACTTAATGACATTTATTGATCAATTTCAATTATTGATTGATTTTTGACCTTCAAAATAAGGGTGAATGTGTAAGTTCCAATTCTTGGTCAAAATGTTATACACGACAATCAAATCAATCTTTATATAATTTCGGAATGCGTTCCTAACTTTTCTGATAGGTAATTCTATGCTATAAAAAAACTCTCTAACTTTCTCAATCGGTTCTGCTGATAAAGAGACATTTTCTGTTACGTCGTCCTACCTATCAAAAAGTGGTAAACGCATCAAGCCGTTGGATGGAAACTTTCTAAAACAATTATGCATTTCCCAAACCGCAAATCAGCAATCGAGAATTATTGCTTTGCATCTACTACTTGCCGTTTTTTTTTTTATTTCTATTCCAAGAAGAACTCTTCTTCGTTTCCGGTGCAACCAATCTGTCTATCTTATCAGATGTAATAGATGGCCAAGAAGCGTGTAAAGTATAGAATCAACTGTAAATAATTGTCAGTTGTGTTGCCACTGTACAGATAGTTTTTAATGCATCAACTGCAATTAAAGCAAACACTGTGGTAAACAATCACCTTGAGGTGTAAATTCATTGCTGATTGACATTTGATTGCAAAACCACCCGAAGCTGTCATTCTAGGGAAACACAGCGAATGGTGGAATGCCAAGTCCAATGGAGGTTTTGCAACATTATATACATTTCATGTTCATACAGTAGAATTTGGGATTGCATCCAGACAACTGGACCGACGTGCGACGCGGCACGACCAGTGACAATGGACACCGCTGCTGCCGTAAACAGAATCCATGAGATGAAGCTCATGTGGCTATTTACCTTCTCTTCAACAAGTGAAAGTGAAGCTAATTGAATGGCCACCGCCGCTGCCAGCATGATCATCGTCATCATGCAATGGTGACGACGACAAGTGAACGAACTGCATTTATTGTGGGTTTCTCAGTTACAAACAACTTAACCTTTACCTTTCGTGTAACCGCCTTTAACAAGCATCATCGGTTCTTGTTTCCCTGAAGACCGGTTTTTTTTCGTGGATGCAACGGGGGACTTGGGAAGTCTTGCCCAGACGCTGTCGAAACTATAGCTCGCCTCCAAAATTATTTTTCTGTTCATGCCGAACCTTCAGAGTTCAGACGGACGCGTTTATGAAAAAGACCAACACGACCACGACACACAGTGGGGCAGAATGTAATAGAAATCCGAACAATTCTGTAAACAAGAGTAAATCTTTGCTTGTGGGATTCTTAATGCAAGCTAAATTCATGTATGAACCATGCTTGCAAGACACTCATCTCCTTGAGAAGGTAATATTTTTAGGCTATTCAATCCTATTGAGTTATACTTTCGAAAGAAAGAAATTGGAGAATTTTCAATCGAGGCATGCCTTCCAATCGTATACATTTTCCGATAAAATGTAACGCACATCACCACAATGCGACGCAATGAAAAACATAACACAGTTTACATAAGATTATTTAACATAAAATTGAAACAAAAATTATTCCGAAAAATTAAAAAAAAGGCTCCTCGGAGTTGAATATATGAAAGCTTGACAATATAACAGCTTGGAAAAACCACATTTAAATATAATCTCTTACAACAACGTTATACAAATTTTGAATACTATCCGAATGTGTGCCATTGTGTGCCCCACTGTGCGACGCAACATATTTTGTTCTGTCACTTCGTTTGGATAGTTTAGGTGCTGCTGCAGCTGAGATGGTTGCAGCGTGCTCAGAACTGCGCACGCCTGTTATACTGCTTACCTTAGAGTTAAACGAAAGTAAAATTACTTTTGCAAACTTATTCGCACGAGGATTGGAGAAAGTTTATGTCAGTTAATAGTGCTGCCGCAACGACACACCTTGACAGTGGCCCTGATGGGAATATTGATGATGATGCTGATGTTGATAGCCTCCCGTGTCGTGTTGGTAGGTCAATAATATTCCATTTAATTGATGTTTTTTTTCTTGAAGTTTATCATTTTTTGCTTAAACACACCTGATGAGATGACGTTTCGGTGAATGTGAAAGATTTACATTTCTTTTATTGGAAATGTTAAAAAAAAAGAGATCCAAGTTTAAGGTATGTTTATGTTTATGTTGATCAGAAATCGAATTAAACGATAGATACCTTCTTGTGCAAATATGTGGTGATCTGTAAAGTTTTTGAATTAAAAGGAAAATTGCTTGGTGTAAACCCATGATATAAAGAACACATGAAATGATATTCAGCGTTGAATTTTCCGTTTGTTCTGCGCATCTACATACGTCAGTTTGTGACAAAAAAAAAAAAAAAAAAAAAAATTGGCGGTGCAATAGCTCGAAGAGAACCAGGACCTATACTCTGTTCAACAAAAATTGTCAGTACAGGGAAGATAGGACGTTTGCTTCTCACTCTGGTTTCATTGGCTTGCATAAGTGTGTCGCCTTTTAAAGCTCTCACAGGGTTTCCCTAGTTTACATCATAAATCGTCAACACTCAACATACTCAACTTCATAAAACTTGTTCTCTTCAAATCCCAAAAGCTCCTTAATAAAATCCACTGAATAAGTTCCTTGCTTGTAATTTGGAATTATAATGGTAACTCTGTTTTGATGTACATTATATAACAAGCGCACGATCGTATTGACTTGACAGTATCCCTTCACTCCTTCAGCAGTGGGATTCAACGGTCACGTTGGGGTGTACAACTTTTTGCGAAGAATTACACCAACAATTCTTTAGGGAAAGTCAGTGGCTTGCTCTTTTTTAAGTGGCATTTTTCCCAACGTAGTGTAATGAGGGTGCATCAGGCGCCACTGCTTTTTTTTTATTTTTTTTTTTTTATAATCTACCCGCGCTACACTGTTAGGGGTTTCAAAAGGACACAACCAACAAGGCAAAGAAACATGGTGGTTGAATGATGAAGCTAAATCAGTTATAAGTAAAAAGAAAATGGCTTTCAAGGCTTGGTCGAAGTGCCCCTCTAATAATACAGAGCAAAAGTCACGCCTCGAAGTGGAATATAGAAACTGCAAGAAAGAAGCGAAGAAGAAGTGCGCCCAAATTCAAGCAAAGAATACAGAAAACCTGTATCGGGAGCTGGATGAAATTTCTACCCCGACAGCTGGTGCTATTCAAGAGCTACGGCAAAACACGAATAAGGGCGCAACTATCTTTAAAATAGCCGCTCAAAGAAGAAGAAATGCCCAGGAGATTTGTTCGCCAAAGTTCATTAACAATGCTCAAGGCCAACTACTTGTGGAAGACAACGAAATTCTTCACAGGTGGCGACAGTATTGTGACGGACTTCTAAACGAACAATTTCCAAGGCTATACTTTCCAATAGCTTCACCTAACTTAAGCGAAGTATCCGACGTCACAGTCGAAGAAGTTAGTGAGGCGGTAAAATACTCCAAAAAGGGAAAAGCTGTTGGCCCAGACGAAATACCCTCAGAGTTTTGGAAAAAGATGGGAGACATCGGGTTTAGATGGCTCATGATTCTTGTCTCCAAACTTATACGAGGTGATCGCATGCCTAATCAATGGAGGGAAAGTTACCTTCTTCCAATTTATAAAGGAAAGGGTGATACTCGAAGCTGTGATAATTACCGTTCGATTAAGCTGATGTCACACACCATGAAGATCGTTGCGCGAGTCTTGGGTAGCCGACTGCGAAAAATAATTAGGCTATCTGATGACCAGTGCGGGTTTGTCGGGGGTAAGTCAACCACGGATGCAATCCAGAGTATAAGAATAATTATGGAAAAGCATCGGGATTCTTTGGAGGATTTGCATGTCGTATTGGTTGATTTTGAAAAAGCATTCGATCGGCAACCACGAGATCTAATATGGGTGGCCCTCAGGCAACGAGGAGTTCCAGAAACCTATGTGCGGATAATTATGGACATGTATGATGGAGCAGTTACTAAAGTAAGATGCGCAGCTGGAGTCACCGAAGAATTCGAAATCACAGTAGGTGTACATCAGGGAAGTGTCTTGAGTCCCCTGCTCTTTATTACAGTTCTTGATTACCTGCTTGAAGGCAAAGTGACGGATCCAAAAGTACATCAGTTATTCTTTGCTGACGATGGAGCCATCATAAGTGAAGACCCGATATCCCTACAACGAGCACTTGACGTATGGGTGGATGTTCTAGAAGGAAGTGGGTACCGCATAAGCGCGAAAAAGACAGAATACCTATGCTGCCCATTTTCTGATCCACACAGGCCTACTCCAGACATTTATTTGAATGGAGTAGTGCTTCCCAAGTGTGAAAAGTTTAAATATCTGGGGTCTATGATAAATAACGAAGCTACTTGTGATGACGATATCAATCATCGCGTAAGCGTAGGGTGGATGAAGTGGCGGGAAAATTCTGCTATTTTCTGTGACCGAAAAATGCCCCCTAAGCTGAAAGGAAAGCTCTACACTTCAGTTGTGCGTCCAGCACTCACATACGGTTCACAATGTTGGACAATGTACAAAAAGTATGAGAGTAAGCTAACGGCAGCTGAGATGAAGATGCTTCGTATGACAGCAGGAGTTACAAAGCTTGATCGAATTAGAAGTACGAAGATCCGAGGAAGCCTTCATGTTAAGAATACCATTTCCCAAAAAATTGAACACGACCGACTCAGTTGGTATTGCCATGTTCAAAGGAGAGATCCTGAGAACCCCGTCAAAAAGGCAATATCATACAACGTTCCAATTCGGAATAAAAAGAAAGGTAGGCCTAAACACTCCTGGTACAAACAAATGCAAAAACACCAGCATTCAGTTGGCCTCAGAAATGGAACAATACAAAACCGGGAGGCTTGCCGCCGATTTCTGAGGTCAACCCGGCGAACCCCACAGGCGGATCACTAGTGTGAAGCAGATACGTGGGAGAGTTATGATCCCCTCGACATCGAGATCATAACAGCGCCGAAGAAAAGGAAGAAGAAGAATAATCTACCCGCGCTCAAGGGATGATGATTACCCTTTAAATGTTTCAACACAGCGCGGCCGTGAAGTTAATGAAGAGAAAGAAAGATAGGAAAGATGTGTGGCACGATGTTCTGAGACTGTTGGTGGTTGTCTCAGATATTTTTATCTCCAGGGATGGCGGCTGAGCTAAAGCGGAGAAATGCCGTGTCTTATTTATATGTCGTTTATAATTCACATTATTTTATTCGTGTTTATCCTTGTTGGGCATACTAGTTTAACTCAATTACATGTTGTTAGTGTTATGCCTGAACAACATGTCATGAGTAAACCAGCAACCCATTGATGACAATTTTTTAGAAGGTTTTTAATGGAATTAAAACGACATAGACGACGGCAGGGATCGAACCTGAGACCATGAGGTTGGCAGGCAAACACACAACCATCGTGCCACGGCCACCCCTGGAAAAAGCTCTCCAATAAGGCCTGTACTGACAATTTTTGTTCAACAGAGTATAGTGACTTTCAACTCTCAACCACATCTATGTGCGTGTTACTAGGATTGGAGTGGTCGGGACCTACAATTTTCTGCCGATTCCGAAAGGCTTCATCATTGACAAAGCAACATGTTTCCGGCGGATCTTTTGACACTTAAAATCTTATATCTTACGTTATTGGGCAAGAAAGTTGCTTATTAAGGCTCTGGATAGTCTAAGAATGCGTCTGATATCTTACAGGTATTATACAGCAGTCCAATATTCACTTATTTTGGGGTCTGGCCATAGCGAATAGACCTTCCTGATCAACGAAAGTGAAACTGACCTACTATAGACGAACTAAGATAGACTAAATAAAGGTTAACCCATAGCTATCCACCTCTAAGGTGGACACATTTTACAACTTGTCTAGCGATAAAACAGATCTGATGACAATAAGTGGATCTAAAATGTTCTGAGTGTTTGATATCATTTTAAATTAAAATTATTGCAAATAAGGTTTTAAAGGGTTATTGGATATTAATGATAGGCTTCCCAATTGTTATGTTGCAGCAGCTGTCAAAGTTATCAATGACATCCAGCTGTCAAAATGTGCATTAAGATTTGCCATTTCATCCGGACGACAACGCCCGTGAGTTCGCATACTGGGCAATTGAAATGACCGGCTTTTGGCAAAAAAATCATCTTGTCAGACGAGGTCCATTTTTGGCCAAACAAAATTGCCGTTAATGGACCGAACACAATCCACAAGTGGTTCTACCAATAATAAATGCATCCATAAAGATTGACTGTTTGTTGTGTTTTATGAAATCATTTATATGAAACTGGCATTGAATTACTTAGTTGATCATGTCGAAACTCCGAGTTATTCATAAGCTTTAGAAGTTGGTTTCATACTTTCAAACTCACAATCCTTTGAATCTTATAGAAGCGTTAGGAAAAATCGGGATTCGAAGTGTGATGGCTGATTGGATGGCAGACAATCTTCAGAATATTTTGCGTCAATATTAAAGATGTTTACAGTGAGGCAAGGAATGTTAAATATGGAGTTCCCCAAGGATTTTATTTGGGTCCATTTCTGTTCATCCCTTATACCAACGAGCTTCTTGGGGTTTTTAAGCTAAGCATTTCATTCGCTCTTGCTGATGACACTTGAATTATGCAATTATTGTTCGCCTTATGTCTTTTGATTCGGTGATCATGGTGATGCAACAAGAATTCGGCGCAGATGTACGATAGTGTCACGAAAATTAATTTAAAAAAAACCGACAAGTAAATATACTTCAGAAATGCTTTCTGCTTAAACAGGCCCAACGAATCCGTCGAATTGCCTTTTGTAACATCAAGAACGAGTGCTGCGATATTATTTTCCCTTAGATCTAGCAAGATTTTTTATTTCGTTGTGACATTTTCCCAGTCCTTATGTTTTTGTTCTAAGTGCCTTCTTGACGAAAACCTTGGTCAGTCGTGAGTCATCTTCCTCATTAGGGCTTTGGTCACATATGTAGTTCATGCTGAGTTGAAGTGTAATGGGTAGGCCATTTAGTGCTTTCTTTTTAAATCATAGGTTATTTTGACACTGACGGCTTTCTTTTTAAATCATAGGTTATTTTGACACTGACAGCTGTCAGTATGACAGAAATGAGTCGCTTTACCCTTTGAACAACGTTGAGTGCTGTGTAGCCCAAACAGTGCGTTTTTTTTGCTATGCATGCGTTTCCGTTGAGTATTTTCGAAACTGCCCAAAACTTTTTGCAACTAGAAATCTCATCTAGTTCACTCGCAATTCCACTAAAGAACATAGTCTTCTTGGACTCCCATTGTAATGACAATTTGCTTGAATATAGATTTGTTTTGTTGTTTTTGTGTTCATTTCCCTAAACAGGTTGAGGGATCCAAGCTTTGGAGCATTCTTCATCAAACCAAGGTTACAGGTTATCTAACTAGTTTTTTGTTGCTAGTCCTGATTTATGCTATGTGTTTAATTATAAAGGGTGTTTAATTTTAAAGGCCGCGACCTCGGCGGCACACCTCCATCCGATGGTCCAAATTTTCGATGACGCTGAGGCATAATTGAAGTTCTTTGCCGTTACTGTGCAGAATTATCTCATCCTTTAGCTCTTGATTTGTTGCTGGCTTATCGACGTACACCTTTTCTTTTAAATAACCCCAAAGAAAGAAGTCCAACGGTGTCAAATCACATCATCTTGGCTGCCAATTGACATCGCCACCACGTGAGATAACACGGCCATTGAATTTGTCGCGCAAAAGAGCCATTGTTTCGTTAGCTGTGTGGCAAGTGGCACCGTCCTGTTGAAACCACATATCGTCCACATCCATGTCTTCCAATTCGGGCCATAAAAAGTTCGTTATCATATCACGATAGCGAACACCATTCACAGTAACTGCCTGACCGGCCTCATTTTGAAAAAAAATACGGCCTGATGATGCCGCCAGCCCATAAACCGCACCAAACAGTCACTCTTTGTGGGTGCATTTGTTTTTCGACAATCACTCTTGGATTGGATTATCATTCGCCCAAATGTGGCAATTCTGCTTATTGACGAATCCACTGAGGTGAAATGGTGCCTCATCACTGAAGATGATTTTCTTCGAAAATTCATCATCCACTGTTGCCATTTCTTGCCACCATTTTGACCATTGACGACGCTTGAAATGATCAAGAGGCTTTAGTTCTTGAGTCAATTGCAGCTTGTAAGCGTGTAAATGCAAGTCTTTATGCATAATGTTCATCAACGACGAGCGTGAGAGGTGCAATTGTTGGGCACGACGACGAGTTGAGGTGGACGGCTCTTCAGCCACAGTAACGCGAACAGCAGCAATATTTTCTGCAGTACGAGCTGCACTGGTGTTTTCACATCTCCTACAGACCTACGCACATTTGGACGATAAAATTGACCGAAAAATCACGAAGTGCACGATATGCATTTTGATTTGAACGCCCATTTTCATAATAAGCATTGCTCGATTGTGTATCTTTCCATGGTTCAAATTGAGTTAGTCTGAAATTGAGAAATGTCAAATGAAATGCAGAAAAAAACTTGACGTTTAGGTGTGATTCACCACTCTTAACTTTACTTTACTTGTAAAACCCCTTTAGTGCTTGCTTATTGTATACAAAAAAAGTTTCTTTAAAATCTACACATACAGTCTTTAAAACCTTTCTTTGACAAAAGTTGTCTTAAAGTTTTTAATTATGTCAGTAAATTAGGTCCAAAAGCAGACCTCCTATAGTTATTTCCTTTTCGAGAAAAACGTCACCCGAGTAATCAATTTCAATGATTTCAGAGTCACACGACATTAATTGAAACAGGTAATGTGAATAATTAAAAAATACTTTCCGTTGTTATATAACAGCCTACCCAGGGCTCGTTAAACCCTTGAAATGTTGTAACACTACTCTGAGTCTGAAGTGGCACATGAAGAAAAACTATGGTCATTGGCACCGAATGGGTTTGCAATGACTTTTTTAAACATTAAAGTTATGACTTGAAACATAATATAGCTTTCACACTTTCCTTTAGATATGGTCTTGCCCACTCCCGTTCCCGTTGCCTCTCAATCTAAATCCTACATACACAAAACATCTCTTCTTCTCAACCGGCTTGTGTAATTTTATGCCCAAGGGTATCGTTCTGAAAGAAAAATTACGGAACCGGGGAGAAAAACAACACCGAAGTGTGAAGAAAAGTGAAACTATGTGCACTTGATCTCGCAGTTGGGTCATAAACATTATTTCCACCATTGCTTCATGTTGCACCATCATATTGAAAAAAAAAGTTGATGTATTTGTCGGGGCTTCTATTTTTGGACAATCAAAGTGTTGAAACTAGTGAATGGCGGGTGTTTCAATTTCGGATCATAGAATAGACATGGATCAATGGCAGTTTTTGTTTGGGGAGTGTGAAGTACGTTATGCAATCGTATTGAATTGGGGCTGCTTTCTCGTGGCATACCACAAATTGTTTGAACTAACGAATTTCACCCAAAGTAAAGGCGTATATATGTAGGTACCACCTATAGATACTTATGCTAACTGTGTGCGCAATGCGCACCTCATATTGTTTCCCATAAGGCATGTCGGTATTTTTCACCTCGAGCAAGCATCAGATTATTATTTTTCCCGCGAATATGATATAACAGGGGCACAGTGGCGTTTATTGCTTGCAACTAGCTGCAAGGCAAGGCAACTCTCTCAAGGAAGAAGCGTCTCGTATGTGAGCGAGCTGATCTTGTTTGCGGATGACACTATGCGGTCTTAGCTTGTTGGTGCTGTATAGCAGAAGCAGTGGCAGTATAGAGTTTTAGGTTTCTCATGATCTTCGGTGAGAAGTATGAGTGTGCCACATAAGCTTATAAATCGGGAGTTAAAATTCCCATCCAGCTACAATTTATGTTGCATCATTCGTAGCAGTACATGATGGTGATCTCTATGATTTTGCGATCAATTTCGGGGAAAAATTGCAAAAAATCGGTTTCTCCACTTTTTTGTTTTGGTTAGTCGATAATTGAGGTTGAGATTTAAGGAAGTGTTTTGATGTTATGAAATAAATCATGAATGACGATGGTTCGGTTGATAACAAAATCAATAATAAAATTCCTTAACTTTGAAGATGTCAAACTTGAAATAATTCGTAAGGCGACATTAGTTTGACAGTTTTGTCAGTGGATGAAATAAATGAGGAACTAAGAAGAGTAAAAAAAAAAGTTATAGGAAAACCAATGGCGTCGAGGCTCAGGTCGACTCAGAGCAACATCTGCAAGAGATGAACAATATTTGGTGCTTCCAAGCCTTTGAGATCGTCATCAAAAAGCGCTTGAGCTGTCTCACGGACTTCAATCTGTTAGAGGTATAACTTGAATGGTGCCGTGAAATAAGGCCAAGTGAAATAAGGCCAACTTTCGAAAATTGGCCTTATTGCACTTTGATAAAGTGAAATAAGGCCAATTTTCAGTAGTTGGTCTTATTTCACTTTGACAAAGTGAAATAAGGCCAAATGATTTTGAGAATTAAGACCAAATTGGTCTTATTTCACTTTTTGAAAGTGTAATAAGAGCAACTGAATGTGGTGGTGCCGTTTATCGGGGGCCCACGTTCTGGGTTTTCTTGGGCAACAGTACCTTGGGTGGCCCTCTTCGCGGGTTTTCAGGATTTTAACTCCCTTTTCGGGGCTCACACCCGCTCACGCAACTCCGTTGCTCCTCTTAGGGTATGTTCAGTCGCCAGGCAGGCGCCTGTAGCAACAGTTTTGTATTTTATATTAATTGCAGTAAACAACTAACAGTTCTGTACTGTTGCCCAAGAAAAACTGTTGCTACAGGCGCCTGCCTAGCGACTGAACATACCCTAAGCGGAGCAACGGAGTTGCGTGAGCGGGTGTGAGCCCCGAAAAGGGAGTTAAAATCCTGAAAACCCGCGAAGCGGGCCACCCAAAGTACTTTTATCCAAGAAAACCAAGAACGTCGGCCCCCGATAATCAATTATGTATTATACGAATCTAACGGCAAAAATTACTTTTTTTATTTTTAACGAAACATTTTATGCTTGGCCTTAAGTCACAAACAGATTTGGCCTTATGTCACTTTGTAAAAGCGACATAAGGCCAAGTCCTAAAATTTACACTTTACAAAAGCGACATAAGGCCAAATTTTTTTTATGAAATAAATATAAAAATGCAGTTCGGCCTTATTTCGCTTTGTCAAAGTACAATAAAAGCAACTGGGTAAGGTGAAATAAGACCAATTTGGCCTTACTTCACTTTGTAAAAGTGCAATAAGACCAACTGCTGAAAATTGGCCTAATTTCACTTTATAAAAGTGCAATAAGGCCAATTTTTAAAAGTTGGCCTTATTTCACTTGGCCTTATTTCACGGCACCAACTTGAATGCTGAAATTGTGAGGCGCCGATTAGTGGAGAGTGGCATGAAGAACTGTTCTTATACCTAGATTCACAGTACAGCACAAGCGAACGTCGGATTTAGTTTGCTTGCCTTCACCAAGACTGGACAAGAGGCCGGCTGGAGTGGAGTTTTTTTACTAATGAGCCAAGGCCTTGCCCGTACCCACCAGAACGACGTAGCAGAGTGTGGAGACGACCAGATGAGAGAAGTTCTCCTGCGAAATTTCCACCCCGGAAAAATTTCTGGAGTGAAAAAACCGAGCTGTGTATCGTTGAAGGATCGCTGAACTTCAGATATTACATCAACAACATTCTGGAGAAACATGTGGTTCCATTCGCACACTTTATTGTACACAAAATTTCTTGCTGATGCAGGACAATTGTAGACCACACGTTACTAAATGCCTTATAAGGACTACTTGTTAGTATGGAAATCGGCGCGATGGGTTGGCCTGCGATGAGTCCGGGCATGAATCGCATCGAACACGTTCGGGAGCTGCTGGAAAAAATGATTGTAAGATTGATTTGGAACATAAATTATTTGACAGTTGTTTGGCATCTGAGATTGCCTATCAGCAGAAATGATGGATAAAGGCATTAAAATTAGCACTTTCCTGAATCATATAACTCTCTAACACTTATAATGAATAAGGTAGAAAATTACCGCAAATATGTAATCTACACATTTACATAGTGAAGTCAAAAATTCTTGTATTCAGAAAACGATAGATATGCAGAATAGAAAAATGGTGGAGATTATCTAGAAGTCGTAAAATCGTACAAGTACCCTGGAATTACTATAAATTATGAACTTTCTTTAAGAAACCATTTTAAAATGAAACTAGCTAGGTCGAAGAAGTCCATAAATTCAACGTAGACAAAATTTGATGTTGAATTCTAGGGTTGGAAAACCTCACAAAATTATTACTTTTGAAGTTTTTAGTGCGTTAGTTTGGGGAGGAAAATACTACGAAAACGTAGAGAAACGTTTGACAGACCTATTATGATTTTGAAATATCAACACAATATTTGATCTGTATCAAGCAAATTAATCATGCTTATTTTGAGATTCGAACGAATAGCTAATTCGATAGAATAGATATTTTCATTCGTCTGAACTTTGTATATTTTGACATTCGAGCGAAAAATGTTCATTGTCGAATGATTGAATAAAATGAACCTCAATGAAATTCATTTCCGAAATCAGCTGTTTGAAATTTACTGACATTTCTATCTGATTTAGTATGACCAAACTGTTGTTTTTTTTTGATGATTTTTATTTAAAAAAAAAATGGTCTAAAAATATAAAAATAATACTTTATCATTTAAGAAAAATAAACTAATGTTAACAGCCCGGTAAAGTTTAAATTTGAAAAACATCAGTAAAACTGACATTTTAAAAATTGGGAGCATTTAGAAAACAGTATGGTAAATTTATTGGTATCAAAAAGAAGTAAAATAACGGTACAACTTCTCTGTATAATGAAATACTTGATTTATGTTTTAATTTTTAATTTTCATGTAAACTAATCGAACCGCTGAGAAGAAAAAGGTAAACATTCCACTTATAATAGTTTTTGGGAAATCAAAGAAAATTGTTTATTTCTGAAACTGAAAGTTATTCTTCAAAACATTCTGAAGGACAAATGTAAAGCTAGTAAAGAAGAGTGAAATACCAAACAATTGAAATTAAAAACTTTAAGGTCTGGCTTAATAATTCCTGTTAAAGTTAGTGTCAAAGTTTGATTGAACTTCTCATCAAAAAGCATAGGCTACTAACAAACTTAATAATAAACTTAAATAACGGCCAACAAAATAAAAAAAAAATATTTCAACGGAAAATTTCAAATGTTGAGTGGAAAAAGGAAAATATTCCTGGAATCTGTTCCTTTTTCCACTCAATGATATTTTATAATCGCATTTAAAAAATAGGTTTACATGGAATGTTTTCGTTTTTAGGCTTATAATGTGCGCTATAAAAATAGCTACGCTTTTGCATCTCTACTTCAATTTCCCATTTCTGTGGAATGTTTTCCTTTTTCTTCTGAGCGGTTTAATTTTGTTTTCCAAATTGATAAACAAAAAAAGAAGGCAACTTCAAAGCCTATTCAGTTTACACAAATCTGGTCACACTTGAATTTTGAATTACCATTTGTAAATTGTTTTATGAAAATATTGACAAATTGAAGTCAGACGTTAAAAATTAAAATGTATGAAAAGAGAAAACGGTGAGGAACAGTTGTATAGGAGAAGGATAATGGATGCATCAAATCCATTTTATGCATCCATTACTACTAACATTATACTAAACTTACATGTTTTATAAATCTATTCGCCAGAAAAAATTGAACGAGAATGAAATGACATTTCTTTCGAACGATTCGAAAGTGAAAATTTGCTTAGTTTTCGAAAGATAAATGAACTTTCCATTGATAAAGTGAACTTTCGAATCGTTCGAATCTCAAAATACAAATTATTCGAATTCGACATACTTTCTAATGAAATCGAATGTCAAAATAAGGCTGAATGAATTCATATTATCGTTTGATAAATGGTGAATTCTATTAGATTTTAGAGCTATTGTGAATGATCCTCTTGATAAGCTTGGTGTTAAAGTTGTCAAAAATGTGGATATCCATAAAATTTTCTATCAACCACAAATTCTTTATTGACAATTGTATCAAATATCGGAGTGCTGAAAAAATCACACTAACATAAAATGCAATTAAGAAATGTCAAACGCCTAAACAGAACCCGTTGACTGTCTCATTTTGATGAGTATTCACAATGGGTTAAGAATTATCAATTGATACTCATCATAATAAATAATTGATATTTGATAGCCATGATAGAGTTGTGAGTATCTGATGTCAATAGTATTAAATAGAGAAGATGAGTCAAGGTTCTCACTTGAAGCACGAAACACTCGGTACCTACCTGCTCGTTTTGAAAGCAATTACGTTTGTGTGTAAATGTTATACAGGGTGATTGGCATAAGGTGTGACAAAAAGCTAGGGCGTGTAGGTTGGACTTAGACAAGAAAAAAATCGTATGGGAGGGGGGGGTCTATTTCCCCCCGTTTAGGCGGGAGGGGCAATTTAAGAAAAAAATCACTTAAAACAGAAAAAAAATTATTAAAAAATAACGGTGATACCTACAGAGTAATGCTATAGCATTTTGAAAAGCCAGAAATACATTCTTTAATTTTGTTTTTAAATAAAGTTGTTCGAGTGAATAGTTTTTGAAAA
Organism: Chrysotoxum bicinctum; assembly: GCA_911387755.1. Classification (NCBI taxonomy): domain Eukaryota; kingdom Metazoa; phylum Arthropoda; class Insecta; order Diptera; family Syrphidae; genus Chrysotoxum; species Chrysotoxum bicinctum. The sequence goes on along the minus strand of OU426989.1, from coordinate 221,742,744 downwards.
ATTAATTTTCAAAATCAAAATTTTGAAAAAAAAAATGAAAATTTTTTTTTTAAACAAATTTTTTTCAAAATTTTACGTAATTAAGTATTATTTTTTTATTCAATATTCAATGCTCATATTAATTTTTGATCAAACACAAAAAACCGGATGTCAAAATGTTATGTAGTTTTTGAGAAAATCAAAAATAACAAAAACTACTTTTGTTCTAAGAAAAGCCTTTTATTTTAGTTTTTACGTTTTTGGATTCTTAGGTGAATTTACGATTGAAAGGATTTACTTTCTTTTTACTATTTTTTTAATTATCGGTCTTATAAGCATACAATAGTGTGACAAAGTACTGGATTAACCGCATATTTCACACATTTTTTCATTGAAAATACCTGCGTGAGAGCATTGGATAATATTGACCTGCGAATGTTTTTTAAATAATGCAACGTTACACGCCCTAACTAGTGACAGAAAAATGCAATTGCGAAATAAGAACAAAAATGTTCCTGAATCTTGAAATCAATTAAAATAAGAAATACATGCATATTTAGATAAAATACGTAATTACTGTTTATTTACATTTTTAACTATTTTTTAACTAAAGCTTATTACAAACAAATTTTCGATATGATCCCCATTTCGTAGTTACTACGAGACCTTCTGCTCGATTTGAATGACAACGTTCCCTTGGCCATAGCAGATAATTTAATCTAGCAGCAAGATGGAGCTCCAGCACACTACAGCCGCACTGTAAGGAACTGGCTTGATGAACATTTTAGTGACCATTGGATTGGAAGGGGAGGTCCAATAGAATGGCCGCCTAGATCGCCAGATTTAACTCCGTTAGATTTTTATGCTTGAGGATTCATGAAGAACTATGTGTACGAAGTGGAAATAGAATCTTTGGAACAACTGAAATAACGGATTGAAGTGGCTGGAGTCAAATTACAGGAAAATTTATCAAGTATAAATTTATGTGCAGCAATAAGAAGGCGCTATAATCTTTGCCTTCTGCAAAATGGGGATCATATCGAAAATTCTTTGTAATAAGCTTTAGTTAAAAATTTAAATAAACAGCAATTATGTATTTTATCTAAATATGCATGTATTTCTTATTTTAATTGATTTCAAGATTCAGGAACATTTTTGTTCTTATTTCGCAATTGCATTTTTCTGTCACTAGTTAGGGCGTGTAACGTTGCATTATTTAAAAAACATTCGCAGGTCAATATTATCCAATGCTCTCACGCAGGTATTTTCAATGAAAAAATGTGTGAAATATGCGGTTAATCCAGTACTTTGTCACACTATTGTATGCTTATAAGACCGATAATTAAAAAAATAGTAAAAAGAAAGTAAATCCTTTCAATCGTAAATTCACCTAAGAATCCAAAAACGTAAAAACTAAAATAAAAGGCTTTTCTTAGAACAAAAGTAGTTTTTGTTATTTTTGATTTTCTCAAAAACTACATAACATTTTGACATCCGGTTTTTTGTGTTTGATCAAAAATTAATATGAGCATTGAATATTGAATAAAAAAATAATACTTAATTACGTAAAATTTTGAAAAAAATTTGTTTAAAAAAAAAAATTTCATTTTTTTTTTCAAAATTTTGATTTTGAAAATTAATTTTTCAAAAACTATTCACTCGAACAACTTTATTTAAAAACAAAATTAAAGAATGTATTTCTGGCTTTTCAAAATGCTATAGCATTACTCTGTAGGTATCACCGTTATTTTTTAATAATTTTTTTTCTGTTTTAAGTGATTTTTTTCTTAAATTGCCCCTCCCGCCTAAACGGGGGGAAATAGTCCCCCCTCCCATACGATTTTTTTCTTGTCTAAGTCCAACCTACACGCCCTAGCTTTTTGTCACACCTTATGCCAATCACCCTGTATAAGATTAAATAAATCTTCATAAAAATTAATAAATAAATTCTTTTCCTTTCCCCTACTTCTATTTAGTCTTGTTCGTCTATTTAGTCTTATTCTTGTTCTTCTTAACTTATTTTTCTTACTCTTACTCTTTATCTTCTTCTTGTTTTCCATATTAATGTTGATCTTCTTATTGTTTTTATTTATATTCTTTTTCCTCTTATTCCTGTTCTTCCATTCAGTCTCCTTCATCTTCTTTTTTTTCTTCTTATTATTTTCATTCTTCTTCTTTTTTTCTTCTACTTCTTATTCCGCTTCTTCTTCTTCATTTTACTCTGCAGTTTGCCCTGAGAATTGTTATCTATTTTTAATAAGTCAAGAGTGTGAATAAAGATGGCGCCAGCAGGTGAGATTTGATACTACCATTCTAGGGAGGCACATACAAAAACTATATCGATGGTTCATTAGAAGTGAAACTATAACCAGTTAAAATTTTGCCTACATTTATATCCATGGATTAGCACTTGGCTTCGCACTACACACCTGAAAATAAACAAAAGAAAATTAATTTTCCTGTGAATATATACATAGGTATATAATAGTGCCAAAATGGAACGTGCTATAAAATTAAATGATGAACGCACCACAAATTCAACTCAGCGAACACACCCACTACCAGTCCAGATGTCATCACGGCGGACATGGAAAGAATCACATTTACATCGAGTCGTCACATCAAAAGTTGGGCGCTTCACAAAAAATAATAATTCTTGAATAAGATTAATATTAAACTTAGTTGTAGTTTTTAATAATAAAATATTTAAAAATCCTATTTTAAATCACTATTACTGTCTGAATTACCCCTTGGCGTAATATTGTATGCGTAGTTTTTTTCCACATTTTAATTCAAACCACTAAATTAAAAAAAGTCTGTATAGCTTGGCAGCACTGAAAGTTTTATTTTTACCAGGAAGTTATATGTCACGAAACATCAAAATCTCATTTGTCTAATTGTAAATTCCGAAAATGTTGACATTAAGTGCTTCACGAATTAAAAGGGTTTCATAAACCAAAAAGTCCATATAAGTATAAATCACGAGCACAAGCTTGCTCCAAACGTCATTTATGTCTATCAGATTTTCATAAATAATCCAAAAAAAAAAAGAACAATAAATAAATGAAGGCTCCCTTGATAAAGAAGGCACACCCAATGCTCAACCCTTGATGAACCTTTTCTTTAAAGTAACTCTTCATTGTTGTAAGTTTGTTTACGCTTGAAGATCTATTGTGCTATCAATCCGATAGATAACCCCCCAAAATAGAATATTTTCGTTGCGTTATAGCGAAGCGTGTTCCTTGTTTTTTTTTTTTTTTTATTATTATTCCAGCCAATGCTGATAGGATCGTCGCGTACTCACGAAATAATTTACTATTTACGGCACGTAAACGCTAATAGTAGTTACGAATGTGCTTCGTCCACCCCCGCTCCAATGGAATTTTCACTGGGTAATTCGTACACCACACCAAGGAAATTAATAATCCAAGCGACAGTATTCAAATAGGCTCATACAATTTACACTCACGATCTATCGCAGCCATGTGCACATAGATACCAGCTTTGAAACTGCCTGCGTTACGCCTGCGCGCTTCAATGCCGAGCATCAGAAGCAACGATGTTTCGGGTACTTTGTAAATCAATCACGTAAATCGGATATTTTTTTTAAATTCTGATGGAGACAGAGAGGGTGAGAGAGATTCTCGACAATAGTTTAGGTGCGGTTCGAGGTGGTTTGTGGCAATCATAGGAATGGCAGTAGAATGACACTTCAGAAAAAGGACCGGGAGCATAATAGCATAGCACTACAGCCAAGCCGAGGACAGAAGCCCCCTTATTCCGTGCAGCAACAATAATAATTGTGAATCTAATAATTGTTGTGGAGAGAACACCCTCTGGCATATGTGATTCCAAGAATTTCTACTGCAATCGATAGACTCGAAGATCTTAGGGAAAACGTGAGCGGCAATTGTGGATTTTCACTTTGCTATGATTTATCAGACTTCAAACTCTTGAATTATTCAGTTTTCTTTTTTTAAATTAGCATTTGCTATGTCAAGTGAAGTGAAGTGGCATGGTAAATCTTTATAGTCGGTTTCTTGCACTCGATTAGTTCGCGAGGTATATTATGGTATTTCAAAAGGGTGAAAAATGCGTGCATGACTGCAGTTGCAATTGAAATGCAGCAGCAGATTTTCAATATTTTTGTATAGGAATAACATTCCTTAGCTATTTATTACTTTTCCTCAATCAGATAAACAATTGTTTTTAAAGTTTTTGTTTGTTTTTGCTCTGAGCACAGAAGGGTTTTTACCAACTGGGACTTTTCAATAGCATTTAAAAATCAGAACTTATTTTAACTTTGGTTAATGCTTCCATTGAATTTATATTTGCTAAACGCGAGCACTGCCTCTTGATTTTCTTCTTCTAGTAAAATAACTTTTCAGCTTTCTGTTTCTTATACTTGACGAGAAAAACGAGGAAAATTTGGTTCATAGTGAATTTTGTCATTTTCAATTACCAAATCATATTGACGTGTTTAATTTTTACTTGCGATATACATATATATGTACGATAGTACCTCCTGGAAAGTTGTGCATTTGTAAAAAAATCGAACTCGAGATTTCTGTCAGACTTGAAATTATGATTTAATGGAAGACGAAAAAAGTGGGTCCACTAAATCCGAACGGCTTGGTAGATAGCATTCTTTTATTTCCCCTCACAAGTTTTTTTCCTGTTTTTTGTCAAGACCAAAAATAACGGTACTTGCCGTACGAATTTTTTTTTCGAAATTTTATAAATATTTTTTTTTTCTCAAAAACTGTCCCACAGATTGGTAATTTTTAGTACCCCCCTTGGAACCATTTTTTTGTTTTGGATTTTTTCAAAAACGATACAACCGATTTCGATAATTTTTTTATGCTAAAGGTCCCCATTAGTTTGAATATTATTATGTATTAAAATTTTCAAGAAAAAAGTTTTTTTGGAGTTTTAAAATAATTTTCATTTTTTTTTTGTTTAAACACGATATTTCGAAAACCCCACTATACCCACCATAAAAATATTCAAAAATGGTTTTCGAAAATCGTATTTTTCTCGAAAAAGGCTCCGAGAATTTTGATGAAATTTTTTTTCTTTCGATTAACTTTTGCGATCTATAATTTAATAGAAAAATTTAAATTACTATATTTCTTACTGTACCTACCATAGGACAGTTTTTTTTGCAAATTTTGAATTTCTAATTATCGGCAGAACGGATTTTAATGAAATTTCTTATAGAGAAGCTTCTAAAAAGTTTAAAAAACATTGCATTTCAAGACTTAAAAAAATATTTTTTGAATAAAAAAAAAATAATCTATTTTATTTTTGAAAATTCGATATTTCACAGACGGCTTTATAGTTTCTTGGAAATCTATTTTTTATTACTACAATAATAAAAACTTCAGTTGACGTACCAACATTTTTTTAAAAAATGTTTAACAAATTTTGTATATACATATAAAAGTTTATTTTTTTAAGAAACTACTCCAACGACTTATAATTTTTGTTCCAGCATAAACTAATATTTGCTTGAATGACATGGCATCCTGTTCTTAGCTTTAAAAAAATTAACTGTATGCTTGAAAATTCTAAGCCTTTTATAGAAAAGCAAGTTCATGCGGCCAGTGGTCCATTTTATTTATTTCAAAACTAACGTCTTGCCATTTAAATTTTGTCCCAAATTTTATAAAAAAAAAATTTTCTCAAAAACTGTTCCACATATTTTTTGCAAAGAAGTTCACGAGTTTAATTTAGAAAAATCTAGTTAATGGTTGAACAAAAAAAAAATCAAAAAAATGTTTTTAAATGGTTTCTTTCATTCAACACTTTCAAAAACCATACAACTGATTTTGATCAACTTTTGTGTGCTAAAGTTTGAATATTATTTGTGGTATTAAAATTATCGAATTTTGTTTTTTTTTTTAACTCAATTTTTCGAAAACCACAAGATCGATTTTTTTTTCAAACTTGACAATTAACAATTTTTTAATATTATCTACAAGATGTTACAAAAAGAATTTTATATGAAAATAACGGTACCCACCATACAAATGTTAAAAAAATTGTTTTCGAAAATCGAATTTTTCTCGAAAACCGCAATATGAATTTTTTTCTTTCGCTTAATTTTTACAATTTATATAATTCAATACAATAAATTTTGAAATTAAAATATTTTTCCCAGCACCTACCGTTTTCTCGACCGTCATTATTATCATAAGGGATTTGAATGAACTTTTTTTTTTATAAAAAAGTTTCTAAACATTTTAAAAAATATTGCATATGAAAACTTAAAAATAATTTGTTTGGTTTTTTGAAAAAATTATTATTTTTTTTAAAATGCAATACCTCAAAACTATTTAATTTTTTTTTAGTTTGGAAATTAAATTTTTATTTGCATAATCATAAAAACTCAAAACTGGCGTACCAACATTTTTTCTTAAAAAATGTTTTAGGAACTTTATGTAATTATAATTATTTCCTTAAAAAATCGTTACAACAATTTGTAAATTTTATTTTTGTAAAAGTTTATATTTGCTTGGCATTCTTTTCTACGCTTCTTCAACTACTTAAGGAATTGTTTTAGCCATTTAAAAATGAGTTTAATGGTTATGAAAATTTTTCTCCAACCCTACCCTCAACTTTTCATACTCGTTCTCAAATTCCAGTGCATCTCCTTCGGAAGTGGAACTGCAACGGTATCGTATGATAATTAAATTCTGATGCTGTACGTATTGTTAAATGGGGTATACAAAATAGTGTTAAATTTAATGCTTCGAAAATGCTGTCTATTGTCGTTGAAGCAAAATGTCCCCCTTAAGTCATTGTCCTTGAATAGAACTTGCACCGAAGAAACCGAAAAGCTCTCAGTACTCGGTATGTGTTTCATAGACGATCTTCGTTGGATTGACCACATTCTGAAGATTGCCAAAAACGCTGCTAAATGCTTAGGTGTAAGAAATGTTTTACCTCTTCTGATCTGCCTAACATTTATACATATATGTAATTTAAATCGTTGGGAAAATGCAGTCCAAACTTCTCTCCATTTATTGGATAGAGTCCAGAACAAAGCGGTAAAACTGAAAGGAAACATAGCTATTTCCTTGTTTTATCGGTTCTTTCACAAGCAATGCTCACTCGAGGTACTCAGTTGTATTCCTCTCCCTCAACCAGTTAACCCGTGATACCTGTTTCGCTGGGAATGCTCATCAGTTCAGAGATTCGTTGATTGTGATGAGGTAGGTAACACATACAACTTTAAAATTGATTAAAACACACAAAAATAATGTTAATGGTCATGAATCATGATATTGGGCTTATTGAAAGAATAACTTTCCGTTATCAGTTTCTTAGATATGAGCGCCATAACCAGCTCGAACGGAGCATAATTTTGAAGTCCTTTTTTTAACCACTTTATCGAACAATTTGCATTCATGGTGGAAAGGAAGGAGTATATTGAGCACAATTCGTCTATCTTTTGTCAAATTGAATCAGTTTGTATAGAATCAGAGCTGCCAATTTGAAAATCAAAAAAATTATCCAAAAAAGTACCCATTTTGGGAGAGGTATTATGGACTTCTAGAATAATAATACTAAGGCCATGCATAACATTACTGAACTTCAAATTTTTACAAATATAATTTCTTTTTTTTTTATAAATAAAAGACAAACTTTATTTTTTACCTATTTTTGTCATTTTTGGCTAAAATATTTTATTATTAAATTTAGCAGAGACAAATCTATCAAGTACTGTCCCTTTACTTAAGATGTCGCTACAATATTTTCGCTTTTTGATAGTACTATAAGTTTTATATACAAAGGTATTAGTCACTCAAAAGAAGTTTTGTTTTATTAATGAAATTTCGCACTTAATCCAGGACTTACAGATAAACCACCACTAAACCGCCTTTATAAGTTTGAGTGCTAATTGAAATTGAAATCAATATATATCAATAAATAAAAAATATATTATACAAATATTAAATACCAAAACGTAGGTTCAAAGACGCACTCACTCTTTTGTATGCTAATAATACGCCTTAAGTGAGCATTTTAATTTATTTAAAACAAAGATTTTTTGATCGATGGTTTTTCTTTTTATGATGTGCATAATTTCACGACAAAATCGACAATGGAAATGACGATGCATACCACCTCCAAGTACAGTGTGCACGATTGATGCGAGACGCAAACAAAAACGCAAGTAAATCACACACGAATGTACGTCAATTGACCTACTTTCCATTTCAAGATCGAGCGAAATTAACGCCCAACAATTTATTAAAAAAGAAAATAAAACAAACAAACCTTATCATACCCACATTGTATGCTGGCGCGAACAAAGTGCCACACCTGCAGTCAATTATTAGATATGCGTCGTCGTCTTTTCGACAGGAAAAGAGGAAGAAGGCGTTAGTCAGATCAATTTAATTCATAAAATCATTTGTCAAATAAAGGCTAGTGAGAAACAGGGTTCGGAACTTACTCCAATCGGAGTGGATATATTTCTACTTTGCATACTATGCCTTGAACATCTGAACAATTAGCGGATGCCCCAGACTGTTGCAAAGAAGATATCACCACCATCCAAGAAATTCGTTGCAATGAGCGAGTTGTAAATTTTTCGTTAGAGGCAGAGAAATTCTCTTACAAGGGCCGAACCAAAGCTTTCAAGAATATCATGCAAACATCGTAACAGAATATCAGTCAGTGCCGAATATATTGAAAAATCAAAACAGCAAACTATATATCGACAATGTTAAATCAAGTTCGGCTGCGGGACAGATTGTACCATTTAGTCTAAACGACGTTGACCAACATTTCCATCAACACGATCTCGGATTTCCCGCCGAGCAGTTCCAAGTGACAGAAGACGACTTAGTTAGGAGTATGCACTAGCTAATTTACAAAATACAGTCATCAGAAATCATGCCTGATGAATGGAACGTCAACATTGCTTGCCCTATCCTCAGGAAAGGGGACCCTTTGTACTGCGCCAACCACATAGGCATCAGTATCATTAACATCGACGTGCGCTGTCATCAATAAATTACACCCATTACTAACGTCTTGGACGGAAGTTGTTAGAAGATTTTGTCTACCTAGACTTCGCTTTAAACTTTTTCAATGATACCAGCATTCAGATCAAACGAGGAAACACTCTAACCAATTTCTACTTCTTTCGGATAATAAGACATTTGAGTAGCAAAGCCCTCACTGGAGCAACGATGGTGTTTCTTTACAAGGCACTTATTAGAGTGCAGAAAAATGTCTATCTTGTCAAACGTAGATGAGGATTATTGAAAAAAATTCTCCGGGTGGATGTCTTCATAACTATACGTGCTTTACAACGACTATACCTGCCTTTAGTTTAAAATTTATTTTTGGTACCTCACCACATTCTTAATTTTAGGGCCGAACCCTGGAAACAAAAGCGTCCTACTTCCAAACAAAAACATGAGAATGGGTTGGAGTTGTGTTGGAATGTGTAATGACGCGAAATCGCCTGGTGTAGTCGCATATTACAAAAATATCAAATTTGAACCCCGAAGGTGGCGCTGCGGGTCTTATATGCTACCTGAACTCCAGAGCCAGATATTTTCACGGATAACAAAAAAGCTTGTGGCAAATATTATAACACTTAACCCGGAAAAGTTTGGAATTTTTAATTCTGCCATCGAACATGATAAGCCTCGCCAATGAGTGTTACCACTTTGCATGTGAATGAGAGTAACAACTAACGAATAAGAAATCTTACCAACCAACTCAACTACTCGTATGTGCATACTTAGAAAAGTATAGATATTGTTGAACATGTATTGTTGTGTGCTGGTTTATGTTCTATTGGGGTCCCAATTTAGTTATTGCGTTCGGGTATGGTTATGAATATCAAATTAGTTGCTGTTAAACATAGAAAATCAATCTGATTGACAATAATATTTATCAATCGGTTTCCAAGAGTCAATACAGCCATATCAGCACTTGGCACATGAGGTACTTCAGCTCAGAATCATGGCGCCATAGGTTTTTTTTATTTATCTTTAAGTATGTTCGATTGTAATTTTTTATTAGGTTGAGATCTTTTGTGTATGAGATAGAAGTAATACAAATTCAATAAAAATTAAGTTTTATTTAATAAACATTGATAGGACTATAAAAAGTTTTCAATGTTGACAGCAAGGAAATAAAAAGTAAAAACATGTTCTTATCTTTCTTGGAAGGTAGTTTATACTTTTTTTTTTTGTAAAATTCACCTTGATATTGGTTGGGGTAGATCCAAGCATTGTTTGCATTGTTCCACAAAAAAAGTTTAGGTTTTTATCGATTATTTTAATTTTAAAACAAACGTAGGATCAGGGACCTTTTACACTTTGATTTTAAGGCAGAATTAAGACGACCGGTAAAGAATCTAAGCAGGTTTTAAAGTAGAAATATGTCATTGTAGATCTAACAAAATCTCAATGGGAAATGAATCCAATAATATTTCACTCAGATGAGATATTTTGGTCTCCCAAAAAAGTATGCTCAGAGGTTTATGAGAGACCCTTATAATGTTAAACACAGCATGAGCGCTTGGAAAATTAAGGAGAAGAGAATAAAGGTATCGATGAACATTGGTCTTGATTTTTTGCATATTGAAATGGCAAGGGAAAACCGTGCCGGGTAAATTATTCCATAATCGTGTTGTGCGACTAAAAAACGAATCGCTCTAGGGTGAACTGATGAGCATTCCCCAGCAAAACGGGTATCACTGATTTAGGGGAGAAATGCAACTGGCTGCTTCGAGTGAGGATTGTTTGCAAAAGAAGCGACAAAACAAGAAGATTGGAGATTTGTATGAATCCATGATAACAGTGTTCTGGATTTAATCCAATAAATGAGCAGATGTTTGGAGTGCAACATACCCAAAGATGTGAGTTACGGTCTTGTTTTGGACATATAAACGCCTCTTAAATTCTAGCCAGATAAGAGGGAGTGAAAAATTTCATACGTTTGATATAGAAGTCCTTAGCATTTAGCAGCGTTTTTGAGGGTCTCGAGAATGTGGTCAATCCAACGAAGAAGGTCGTTGATAAATATACCGAGGCTAAGAGCTTTCCCACTTCTTCGATGCAAGTGCCAGTCAAGAACAATGGTATGGGGGTAAACTTTAACGACAAAACACAACATTGAGTTTTCGAAGCATTAAATTCAACACTGCCTTGTATACCCCATAGAACAATGTTTACAGCATCAGAATTTAGTTATCATATGATACCGTTGCTGTTCCACTTCCGAAGGAGATGGACTACAATTTGAGAACGTGTATGGGAAGGTAAGAGTAGAGTCGTCGCAAAACAATGAAGTGGATTAGAAGTTTCAGAAAAAAGGTCATTTATAAAAATGGGGAAGAGAATCAGAGACAAATTGGAGCGCTGGAGAACACAAGGATTTATTTTCTGAAAATCAGACTTGAAACCATCCAGTACAACATGTATTGAACGATCCTGAAAGTAATTTCTAATCGAAAGAATAAGGGTTTAATTTATAACCAAAAGCACGCATTTTCAATTAGAGAGCCTGGTGCCAAACTCTATAAAATGCCCTAGAAGTATCAAACGCAATAATCTTACTTTTTCTAAAACTATGTTAAGATCTGTTCCACTCTTCGGTGAGATATGCCATTAGGTCACCAGTAAAACGATTGCTGTGAAAACCGTATTAGGGGTCATTCAAAAGCTTTCGATCTTTGAAATATTTTGGCGATTCCATGAGCTTGAAAAGGAGGAACGTAAGCACAATTGGGGTATACCATTAGGACCAGCAGATTTGCTTATATCAAAATCCCGAAGGGCTCTTGCAACTGTACGAGTGCGCAAATAAACCTGTACCATTGAATGATTTACGTTCTCAAGAACAGGAGGGGCAATTTTGCTAACAGGCAACGTAGAGCTAGCAGCAAAATGAGCTGCAATCATATTTGCCTTATCTAAAGAGCTAGTTATCGGGTTGTCATTGCAGATGAGCGTTGGAACCGAAGAATAAGTTAAATTTTGTACGTTCTTGACAAATGCCCAAATATATGTACTGGCCTTGGCACATTGCAGAAATGCTTGCCTTAATTTATGATCATGTAAGAATTTGAATCTTTTTATAACAGTCTTGCAATGGTTTCTGACTCGTTTAAACTTTTTCCGATTTTCCCCAGTTTTTTAGCTTTGACCAGTTAAAGATTCGAAAAAAAGTTACTAAGACCCTCCAAACGGTCCTTGTATGATGTTTCTCTTTAACTGGATGGTTGGGACACGATAAATTTTCTGATATAACACAATGGTGGAATGAAGACTTAATGGTTTACTTGTCAGGGTGAGTGATAAGAAACAAGTCAAAAGTGTGAGCGTTTTGCTCAGTAATCATCTATTATTCGATTGGGCTCATCTATAAGTTGAGAAATGTGGTGCATCTCAGCAAAGATCTCAACATATCTGTTTCGGGTGTTGTTTGTCCTGAATATCGGAGGCAACTTAAAGACAGCGCATCAAACTCATTAATGGTTGAATTGCTGTCAATATTTGGATTTCTAGAAATAAAACAAAAATATATGAAGTCCTTCCGTATGTTTCAGCCACATGAAGTTAAAGTTCGTATTAGAACAATGCCCGTATTGAGGAAGGCTCTGGCAAGCAACATCATATCTAACATAAATTATAAGACCGTGATGGAGAAAGAGTAATGGCATTAAGTTATAGCCAGGCAGAAATTCTGAAAGAAAATTTTAAGGACATTTTTTCTTAGTCTACGAATATTAGAAAAAAAAAAACAACTCCAAAATTACTCAACATTTCAAAAATCACAAACACACTTCTGACGATTTTAAAATATCAGTTAGTCCATAAGGTAATTGAAAACTTTGTTCTCCCCTATGATTTCGTAGGATTTTACTTTAAGCCCATTCATACTTCTGGCAAAGTGGAGATTTAGAAAACAAAAATGTTGAAAATTTGTAATTAAATTGACATATTTTAGTCGAGCCATTAAATAAATGTGTAAGACAATATTTTTTCAAAAACTGGTCGGTTTTACTTACTAGACCGTATATCCGTTTCCGTAATCCATATTCCATATTTAAATACATGTTTATCTAATTTCACAAAGTATAGTACTAACACGATAGATGCCGAAAAAACTAAAAAAAAAAAAACACCAAAGAAAATTTCCCGTTATAAGCTATCGAAAGTAAACCAACAATTTTCACTCAATTTTCCAATCAATTTTCTTGCAAAACTTTCTCAGGAACAAGCCAAATTATATTTGCAACCTCAAAGAGGTTTCACTCCTATTTCCCCCCTGATACTTACCTGTGATACTATTTCGAAGCCAAACTAAATAAAGTTAAACATCTCTTTCCGCTCAATGCCACAGTTTCAGTTAAAAGTTTTCAAATTGAATTTGATAGTTTAGTATAGGTACATGCAGTCTAGCTCCATGGCTCCATGTCTATCTTCAGCTCTTGGTAAATCTATTTGTAGATATATTTGTATTCGTTTGCTCTACAAATATCTACAAGTAAACGTGGTGGTTGAGAAAAAAATAAATAAATAATAAACATCCAAATCACCGGAGGAGGAACTCTAACCGTACCGGAATGTCTGCGAAGAAGGAGTGAGTTCGTTTTCTGATGATGGATGAAGTAAATCTTGAACTTGAAATTATCCATATTTCCAGTCGACTAAGCATCAAGGTGGTGTATTTGGAGCCGGTTCATTAATCTAACTAATTTGCTTTGACTAATGATGTTTGAGGTGCATCTACATATTATTATGAATTTTTCTATGAAATTTAATCTTCCTTTGACCAATGATGCATTCCTGCACGAGTGAAAGATATTGTTAGGAATGTCACAGACGCCACGACACAATCGTGGGAAGTTTCTTGGCTGGCAACAAGAAGAAGTTTCAACAAAGTTGCAGCTTTTATGATTATTAATGGTCAATTGATAAAAAGACAAAGCACCCAAGTGGTGATATGCTTAAAAGCCTTTGTTTATGTCCAAATGATCGGAAATTTGTATTTTTCAAATACCTACTTTATCTTTGTTGTATAATTTAACAAGCGAATGATCTTTGAAACACGACTTAAAACAAAAAAAAAATAAATAAAAGAAAAGCTAGGGTGAGGTTTGCCGTCAGGTGTTAGTAAAGAGCTTGTTCCGCATTTATGTTCGGTTAATGGTTGGCAATTTCAAAGCCCTGACAGGTGAACTGATGGAAATTGAAAATGAGTATAATTTCGAAAAAACGTTATCTGTCATGGAGTTGCAACTTTTTCTCGTCAATCTATGTAAATAGATAATGAAAAATGTTTTAGGAAAAGTTTGTTTGCATTTTATATTTGTAATTAGTGATATAAGACCGTCTTTTCTGTTATACTTAGTACATTAAGTTAAAATTTTTTTGATTTAAAAAAACAACAAAATATTTCAGAATAAAAACATAAAAATGAGAATCCTCTACAATAAATTTAAATTCACAAAAAAAGTTAAAAGAAGTTTTAGCATAGTAATAGTTTTTCAATTTTTTTTTCAAAGTTGCGCCGCAAATGATGTTATCGAACATATGACTTTAGCAAACTGCGTTATCGACGTTATTGACTTTTGCAGTTTGCGTTTAAGATAATCATGCAATTGCATGTTTGTTGAAAATGACGTTTTCGAAAACGGCTGTAGGCACAATAAGAACCTTGCTTCTTTGAGAAAAAGCAAGAATAAGTTTTTCAAATAAATATGTATTTAGGATTTTTTCTAGTACATGAGTTTAAATAGAAAAGTCAGCACCAGAAAATCTTTAAGAATATATGAAAGCATGGTCAAAATGACGCAAACCACGGTGTTGTTAAATACAATTTGAAGTTTCCTTTTCCCAAAATCCAAATAGCAGAAAAACAGGCTTCCATAGAACTAAGCGGGTAAGATAAGGGTTTTGGCAATCGTTATCTTGGTTGCAATTGGAAGACAACCACCAGATAGATGTTATGTCTTTAGGGTAGAATATGTTCTACCAAGTGCACAAGTGTCATAATTAAATAGCGTAAAAAGAAGGGGCCTTAGGATTGAACCCTGGCGTACACTAGCGTACGTGAATTTGAATTTGCAGAAACCGTCTGAGTTTTTGCGGTTAGATATCCTTAATAAGAGCTATGGCTGTAAATGCTGTAACTTTTTTTAAAGTAAGAGACAGTGTTAAAGGCCTAGGAAAAATCTAATAAAGCCAACTTTGTAACTATAGGCGTATTTTATTGGTAATGTATACATAGTGCAGCAATGGAAGTCCGAATAAAATGCTTTTTTGACTGCATACACACTTTTACTTTAAATTTTAAAGTTGGTATGCTTTGCATTTATACCCGTGTCAAAATCAGCTGATTTGGAACAGAAGTAAAATAAATATGTAATTTCTTACAAAAATAATACAAATTGAAATGAATAAAGATCCAAAACAGAAAAGGGCTGTACAAAATTTCTGAGTTTCTTTTAACAAATCATCTTAATTTAGTAGATATTTCAGACTCATTAAGTGAACAAAGTAAAAGGAAACGAAAACTAAAAATGAAATATATACCTACGAATAAACAATCCACTTTTGAATAAGCTAAGGGATGCGTTGGAAAAGTATACGTTTTGATGTGGTTTATGCTGAATTAACATCACTGAAAAATTTGTTGTCAAACAAAATTATTAATAAAATCAAATCTCAAGAGCATGTATGTACACAAAATCAAATTAAGGGCTCGGTGTCAGAAAAAAATCATTTTCATGTCCTTTTTAATCGTTTGGCATCGCAGCCATCCTTCGATGATTTTCATACTCTCACGTGACAGATAGAGAACATGCACACGAATTAAGAGGCAAAATTTTCACCATTGACTATTAACGTTTGCCGTCTAATCGTAAATTAATATTTCAAACCACATAATTTTGCTCTTGTGAAAATTTACCATAAAATGAACAAATATCACCGAACACATTCTCGAATAATAACTTTTGCAACCAATTTGAGTGTCACTGTAATCCAGATGCTCCAAAACTTTATCAGCACTATTATGTGCACTCTTATTACTGCCTAGTTTTTACGCACTATTCCTTTGTTGTTGTTTACTGTGTAAAATTTTACTGCGCTGCCTATACATTTCCCAATTAAAAACGACTTATGTAAGTTTTTATCTATTTGCAGTCGTATTTTATCCACAATTTTTAGAAGCGCTGTGCATGTGGTCTAAAACCTGACTATTTCTTCCCCAAACTTTTTTCAATTGTTAGAGAAACATCAATTAGGTTGTTGATTGTACCGGTGGAAAAATTAACCTGCTCATCAACATTTGAAAGAAGATACATATGCAATTTGAACGTTAGAATTGAAAAAGATATTAAATTGTGCATGTTTACAGATTTGAAATCTCTAAACGAAAAAGGTTTGTTTGTTTAGATTTGGATTTATGTAGAGATTGTAAAATGCCGAAATGAGATCATGCTTTGAAAAACCTGATGCATCGACCTGTCCATAAAAGTTCACGTAATTAGGCTGGAAAAACGTCTAGCAAAGTTGAACTTGTTGAAGTGAAATGCTTTAGATACTTTCGGTTTAAGGGAAATAAGTTAAAATTTTTGACATTACTATTATGAACATTCAAATCTCCAGCAATGATAATGTGATTATACTCGTAGTTACCGCAAGCTGAAAATAAAATTCGCTAGAGCAACTTCTAAAATTCGCTGGATTTTTTTGAAATTTTGAAGACAAAAGTAGAAGTCACTAGAAAAAATGCTAGAAATAAGCTTAAACTGTATATGAGCGTGAGCATAAGTGTATTATTCAACTTTTTATAGCTGCGCTGGTTATAAGATTCACCAAAACACTATTATTATTTATATTCCAGAGATGTAACATTACCAGCGTAGTTACAGAAAAAAATAGTATTATTTACACGGCATAACTCACAAAGCCTATTTCCAAAAAGTCGTTAAAAATAATCTGGCGACATCAATAAAGTCGACTAGAACCGCAACCTTGTCTTGAGTGCAAAGTAAAACATATGTATACTGGCAACAAATTATCATTACTGTACATTTTGGGCTTTTTGCGTTACTATACTACTTTGCACAAATGACTTCTTCTTAATTCATAACTCCGTACAATTGAAACAAATATTTTCAACTCAAATAAGCATTTTACACGAAACTGCCACTGAACGCTGCCATCAAACTTTGAATCGAACACACCTTTTCAATTTGAAATGTCACAATGCCAGCTGTAAGTGATCAGAATATGTTGGAAGTCGAGGATGAGCGAGGCGCTTACGTGAAAACGTTGCGACATTTATTAACATTGAGCTCAAGTAGGTTGTTTTGGCACCACAGGGAAAATTTGTCTAGATTTTGTAAAGTTTAAAGATATTCACATCTATATAAACTACGATCGAGAACCTGAGTAACATGGTTGATTGCTAAGATGAACAGCGGTGGACCAAGATGGGTGACTTGTGGTACACCTGAAGGTGCATCAATAAGAAGGGCAAGAGATTATCGAAAACGGACGACATATTTTCTATTAGTCAAATATAAATTCAACCATAAGATGAAGAGTGTGGTGAAACCCGTGTAATTTAACTTAAAGCTTATGATTTTGTGTGACATTTTTTCAAAGACTGCTAAAGTCGATAGGAATGCCATCGACTTCATCAACATCAACCATTGTGCATAAAACATTATAAACAATTTCTAGAAGAATGGTTGTTGTTGATCTACCCATGTTGTTAGGGAGAGAGTCTTGGTTTGCAGGATAGCGGGTATTCCATCTGGACTTGCTGAAAATTCATCTTTAAGATTTTCTTTTTCTGTCTGGTAGAATATTCGGAGTTGTAAATGTGTTCTACAATGCTCTGCTCTTCTTAGAATATGTCTTAATTCCTTGGACGAAGAAGGATTCATTACATAGGTCAGATAGTCAGATCTTTACACGAAAGATACACTCCCTCAAATTTAGGAGATTTGATGTGTAAACATACTTTTCTGTCAAATTCAAAATATATTATGCTCAGTGATCTGTTGAACAAGAACTCATTATGATCTGCTGTGATTCTTCTCGCCGAACAGACAAACTCGGATTAATGGACAGTTTCCAGTTGTGAATTTTACCGTCAGCAAAATTACTAAAAAATGAGAAGATATGTTTTATTTAAAAGATCAGTTTTCAGTTTTGAGATGAAAAACCACATTATAGAGTGATTTTGTATCCAAAAAATAATATCAACTGTCAAAAATTGTAAGTTCACTTTTTATATGAATTATATGAATTTAGAAAAGAGATATACACTTGATGACATTCATCAAAATAGAATTTCTGTCATGAAATTAATTGACGTACAACTTATGTCACCTGTTACATGCATTTTGATTCATGAACTAATAGAACAGAACTTCTGACTCTTTTCTGAAAAAAGACTTTATTTTTCGTTTGTTACTACGGTATTCTACAACTCGTACATTCTCCCTCGACATAGCCAAATTTGACATCTTTTTAAAACTCTTATATCAATTTATTATCAAACATACTAATCATTAATACACCCTTAACCTAAAAATGTCAAAATATCAAATAAATAAAATCTCCCTATTTTCATTTCAGGTAAGTCAAAGGGCACTTAAGTAGATATATTGCATCAAATTACATGGAACTGTAAGTATCAGGTGCTAATGGTCGCGCCGAACTGTAATAAAAATCCGTCTCAATTATGGTAACGTGCCCTCTTAGTGAAACCTATACCATCCATCCATTTATGGGCTATTTGCCTTTTAAAACGTCAACTTCCTGCTTTAAATGTAGGTATTATAAATAACCAAATCTCCCTCGCTTGTCATCTATTGACTCAGCAGTAAAATATTTAAGAAACATAAAACACCAAGTCACTAAAGATAAATCAAAAAATTCATCGGCGACAGACGGCTGCGATGGCGGCGCGCCGACAAGATACCATTTCGCCTACACTATGCCATCCACCGAAATAACAAAACTTCAAATAGGTATACTATACACCTAATCTAATCCCTTGAAAAATCCATTAGCATAAAAATGCAATTTCCTATTGTGCAGTCAAGTATCTGTTACCTGTCAGAAATTTGCCTCTAATTCAAAAAATTTGACAACTTAAACCGAAATGCATACAAACATACCTAAGTACATAGGAAACCACAAAGTGATCATGCGCTGAACTGCCAAATTGACTTTCGCGCTTTGACGTTTAAGCTGTCAAACAAGTCAATGTTATTTTTGACACATGCGATGCACAAGATATGCCCCAATGGAGTTTTGTAATAAAATTCCAATTTTTCTAATGGGGGGCTGAGGACGGCAGTGTGTTCGTTATCTAATGACAGTCGCCTAAGCGTCTGAGTGGTGGGCCATTTGAGAGAGCGCGCCACAACAAAGAAATATATTCATCTCATCTGGTTTGTTGTTTGGAGTATTGCGAAGGTGCATTTTCGTTGTGCGTCGCATCGTCGGCCGAGTCGTTGGTTGGAGTAGTTTGACTGGCTGGGTGATGATGCCGTTCAAGATTTTGTTGTTTTCATTCGCTGCCACCAGAGTGCGGCTTGCGTTTATCTCATAAATAAAAATTAAAAACAAAACAAAATTGTCTGGGAAATGAAATGCAGTTTACCAGTTCAGTTAGGAGTTGTTGATGACTTGCTAGTGCCACATCCAGACGGTTTTGGTATGGTTGCGCGTCTGGTGCGCGGCGCGTTGAGTGAAAGTAAAAATGCACGCGCGCTTGGGAAATGCAACAGGTTATATGGTTGCATTAAAGTAAAGTGAGGTTTTTTTAGTTTTATTCTGTCTGGGGAGATGTTAAACTATTTCTTTTTTAAGTTTTTCTTATTTCTTATTTTTATGGAGATAATAGATAATTGGTTTCGGGCAAAAGTTAAACATTTGTTATGATGTATTCGCGTGGCAGGGGGTTGGTTGTTAACGGCTTTCGTATATGGGTCTAGTGTTGATTAAATTTTAATGCACATTTTTACAGGAAATTCGATGTAACACGTTGCATTATTGAATCATTTATAAATTGGTGCGCGTCTTATGAGATAGTTTGTTTTTTTTTTGCTTGTTTTATATTTAAACAGGTAATGAGTAAGGAATGTTACGTATCTCCTTGTTAGTAAGTATATATACGCGCTATAAAGGGGAACGTGTTTAAGTGCGTGACAGCTTAGCGTACTCGCATTTGGAGTGAAAATTGGAAATTTAAAAAAATCACTTTTCTTGCTTGTTGTTAATAATTCACGGGAAAAATCTTACTTCCGACATAGGTGAATGAATGTTTAAATTCAATTTAGCATTTTGACTAAATGCTCAAAGGGTTTGAAAACATTCATAAGCAAAACGTTCTTATACATAAACTGCAAAAGTCAATTTTTCGAAAACCGAAACGAAATTTGTATGTAAAAGCCTCAGTTTCGATAACGTAGTTTGCTAATAGACTAAGAGCCCACAGCAATTTTTCGGTGTGATTGATAACAAAAAATAATTAGCATAATTAGATAGGCCTTTAGTAGTTATTTACAAATGTGAACGTCTTGCATTCTCTAGTGGGAGCTATAGTGCACAAGAGTGCATCAGATATGCAGTTCTTTTCAAAGTCTAAAAAATTGTGTTAAGAAATTTGTCTAAACTTCAAAATGAAGAGCTAAGTGCCCTGACTGCAAATATCGAGATCCACGACGTTTTGACGGTGGTCTTCTTCGTGCAAGAAGTACCGTATTCTTATAGCGTCTGGCAGGCAGAAGGCTGTCTGCAAAACGTCTTGGACCTCGATATTTTCAACCAGGGGGCTTAACTCTACATTTTGGCAAAGTTGATATCATATTTACTTAGACTTGGAAAGAACTGCATATATGATGCACTATTGCTCCCACTTGAGAATGCAAGGTGTGCGCATTTGTAAATAACTACTAAGGGCCTATCTAGTTATGCTCATTATTTTTTGTTATCAATCACATCCAAAAATTGCTGTGGGCTCTCGGTCTATAAAGTCATGTATTCGATTACATCACTAGCGGCGCATATCTGCAGTAAAAAAAAATCAAGTTGACAGAAATATTGAAAATCCAGAGAAAGTGTCATAGACGTCAAAAATGCGTTTGCAAGAGAATTGACTGGAGTTGATCAAAAAGATTTTGTGCAAGCAAGACGATTACACATCTTACGATAGCAATATCTGCTTCTAAAACGAAGAAGTCTAATAGGGTCAAATCGCAAGATCTCGGTGGCTATTTCACATTGCCTCCGCGTGAGATAACCATGTTTTGAAACCGCCCCTGAAAAATGTCTATTGTGGCACGGGCTGTGTAGCACTTAGCGCCAAGACTACTTACCGTTGGTGTCCATATTATCCAATTTGGGCCAAAAGAAATTGGTTATCAGCGACCTACAACGCTCGCCATTCACAGTGATGGCCTGCCCCAAAAGTCACACCAAACAGTGACTTTCTCTGGATGCGTTGCTTTTTGGTGGATCTCGTGTGGTTTGTGGTACTCCAAAATTAAACAATTCTGCTTCTTGACGAAACCGTTCATCCAGAATAACCTTGCTAAATCTGACTTTTTCGACTGAAGTTGGTATAAAAAAAAATTCCAAAAACAATTTAAAAATTTGCAATTCTTGCTGAACGCTTTAACTCTCCATGTTGGTTTTACAAGACAGACTGAATAAATGACAGAGAATTTGACAGATGTAGGTAATATAGGCGAAAACACTTTTTTATAAGAAACTCTTCACTGTCAATTAAAGCATAGCTGTCAAACTGAACTCTCGTTTTGACATTAATGTAGATGTTTGTGGTAGAAGTAGTGGATGGAATTTCGAATGGCAATCTCGAGTGTTCTTATCATCAAAATTATGAATGCCAAAGTCGGGGTTGAATAGAAAATTGATTTTATATAAAAATTACAGTACCCGCCATACAAATTCAAATAAAATGCACGACTGGGTCGCACGAACTTGCTCCTATGTAATAGACTAGGAATTTTGAAAACGAATGTTATTAAAGAAAACTGTTCATAAGGATCAAATTAATTTTTTTAATTCTTTTAGTAGTTAGAGACAAAAACAGAATGCTATGAAAATATGAATTTATGCAAGAACAAAAATTATAAGTCGTTGTAGTGGTTTCTTAAAAAAAAGTTTTTATATATAAACTTCTTAAAAGATTTTTGAGAAAAAATTTTGGTACGCCAATTCAAAGTTTTTATTATTGTTCGAATTAAAATTAAATTTACAAAAAAAAATATTAAGCCGTTTCTGAGATATCGAGTTTTCAAAAAAAGAAAAAAATAGATTTTTTTTTTGAAAAATCAAAAAAATATTTATTTTAAAGTTTTGAAATGCAATGTGTTTTAGACTTTTTAGAAGCTTCTCTAAAAAAAAATTCATTAAGATACGTTATTTGGATAATGAGAATTTCAAAATTCGAAAAAATGGTTCTATGGTAGGTACAAGCTGTAATATCTTAATTTCAATTTTTTTTTTATTAAATTAAAGATCGTAAAAATTAATTGAAAGAAAAAAATTTTATCAAAATTCTATGCGCCGTTTTCGAGAAAAATACGATTTTTGAAAACCATTTTTTTTTAAATTTCATAGCATTTGTATGGTAGGTACCTTTATTTTTAGGTAAAATAAAAATTTTTTTCTCACATCTTGTAGATTATATTGAGAAACTTTTACTTATCAAGTTTAAAAAAAATCTACCAGGGGGTTTTCTAAATATTGAGTTTTGAAAAAAAAAATTTTGATGTTTTTTTTTTTAAATCCAAACAAAATTTTTTTGAAAAATTGAGTACACAATTCTATTTAAGTTTTTGAAGAGCTTAAGCAAAAAAAAATTATCAAAATCGGTTGTACCGTTTTTGAGAAAATCAAAAACAAAAAAAAATGGTTTCATGGGAGGTACCTGCAATATCCATTTCTCGGAAAAAATTTTTCAACCATTACCTAGCTTTAACTAAATGAAATTTTTTTGTATTTTTATTTTTAAAAACTTTTGAACAGTTTTTGAGAAAAAAAAATATTTATAAAATTTCGAAAAAAATTCGTATGGCAGGTACCGTTATTTTTTGTCTTAAAAAAAAAGAAAAAAAACGTGTGGGGGAAAAAATTAACAATGATATCTACCAAGTTTAAAGAAAATTGGCACAGAATCTCGAGACCCACTTTTTTAGTCTTCGCTATCATCGTAATGTCAACTTTGATCAAAATCTCGAGTTCGATTTTTTTTACGAATGCATAACTTGCCTTATAGTACCTATAAGTTGCAAGTAAAAAATGGTTTTCGAAAATTACTTTTTTCTCGAAAACGACACTCAGAATTTTGATAACATTTTTTTCTTTCAGTAAATGCTTACGATCTATAATTTGATATACAAAAATTGAAACTAAGACATTACTAACTGTCAGGGCTGCGAATTTTTGAATAAAAAACACAGTCAGTAGATGACTTATGAATTAAAAAAAAAATAATTCATAAGGTGACTTATGAATTAAAAAAAATTTAGTAATTTGTTTAGATTGGAAATTGTTAAGCTTGTTTTGACAACATAATTATTTAATTATTAACGAAAGCTTTTGGAGAATTTTGTGCGTCATAAAATTATCATGCTAGCTTATAAATTTTCCAATCAATAATTTTTTAATCAGAATTCATCCATTAGCATATGAATTAATTTTTTTTTATTTCATAAGTCACTTACTTACTCATGATTTAACTTCTTTTAATTCATAAGTCACTTGATAGGTCCAGTATTAATTCTTTTTAGTTCATAAGTCAGTAACTAGCTGCTGAATTACATTTTTTTTAATCATAAGTCACCCACTAGATTGTGAATTAAAGCCAAGCTTAAGCTAAAAAGTGACTTAAGCTTTTGCAACCCTGCTAACGGTAGGTACCTACCTTTTTTTCTAATTTTGACTTTCTCATGATCGTTTTGAAAATAATTGCATTTCAATAAAAATATAAAATATTTCTTTTTGGATACTTGAAAAAAACTTCAAATTATTTATTCGAAAATTCGATATCTCAAAAACGAGTAATTTTTTTTCTGAAACTTATTTTTTGTTTTGTAATTAAACCCTGAAGTTGGCTCCCCAATATGTTTGCTTGAAAATGTTTTAAAATTTGTATATACATACTCGTATGTAGGTAAACTTATTTATTTTTAAAACCGCACAACGATTTATAATTTTTGAACTTGCACAAATAAGTTTTTGCTTGAGAAATCACATGCAGATTATTTTCTGGTTTTAGCTATGTAACTACTAAACGGGCTGTTTTAGTCATTTAAAAAATTAATCTTATGGTTATATTTTTCTCTAATAGCATTCATTTCTTAAATTTGTTGTCTCTTACATGAGAGCAAGTTCGTACTACCCAGTCCTGCATTTTATTTCACTATAGGTATCTATAGAAATATAGAATCGTCGTATTTATTTTTAATTTACCAAAAACCAAAACACTGCCATTTCAATTTCAGACCAGCGTTTCCCATAAATTACCCATTAAATGTATATATAGTCGTAAATTGTTCATAAGTCTTTCCTCGTATTTCAAGGCTCATAGATTTCCCCAAAGATGTTAAACTAACGATTAGTGCTTGCTTAAACGAACATTGCCTCAAAATAAAAATAATTTTATTGCGTTTTCCAAGCTAGAAAAAGAAAACCCAAAGATTATATTTACTTGTGCATTGTGCATTGTACTGTCAACTACAATCTACAAATATATACCCACCATCACTCAATATTGATTTTTAAATTTATTGCATTTCAAATAAATTAGCTATAACCACATGAGTTTTTATTGACAATTATCAATCACACACAACTATGCCTCGTACAAATTGCTATCCCAAAAAGTCTGGACATACGAGTAAAATTTAACTGATTCCCTATAAGAAAGTAATTTTAATTGTGCATATGCATCGTAATTGAAAGTGAAAACATTAATTTGGTCAATCGAATCGCATGTCGCAGTCTCATCCCATTATAACTGTCCAAAATGGCTATCTGAGGAAAAATTCAATAAATCTGCAATTTATTGTGCGAAATGAAAAGTTAAATTATCAAAGAATCCGCTAGTTGAGTCAATAATTGTTGCGTCTCACCGTGTGCGCCATCGTCAATTGCCGTCGCCATTGCCATCATGGAATTAAGTAGAGAATGTGAAAAATTCAAAACACTTTTACTATATAAAGATATAAAATAGTTTAGGGGATTGAGTTGTAAATGTTTAGTATATTTTATTTTGGCAAAGTTACGAGTATCATCATATAATAAAACGGCAAACATGTTTTTTGTGGTACATTTTTCTCCAAAAGTATTTAACCGATTTCGATAAATTTTATATGGTTGGAAAGCCACAGTTACGGAGATGTGCAGAATATACTTGAGACACGCATTTACACACTGTGGGTCATTTTTGTTTTTGCACTGTCAAACACTTTGCATATTACATAAAATAAAATTTAATTTAATAAATTTGCTTGAAAACACTGCCAATAATATAAATAATAAATAATAAATAAATTGGCACTCGAATTTCGAGAGCTGGGTCGGCTAGTATAAATAAAAATTCCAAAAAATTAATAATATGATAAAAAATTTAAAAACGAATGCCGCGTTAAAATTTAAAATTTTGCGGCTTTTCTGCAAGAAGTTACAGGGTCAACAATATTTCTTTAAGGTCTTTAAGTGTTTGCATGACAAATAATAAACATCTGGTATAATAACAAAGCCTTTCGATCCTCTAGTCTAAATACGCATACATAAAGAAATTGTTTTGAACTTTCTCAATTTTTTCTACTGAGTTATTATAATAACCCCCAGTTTCACAGTGGTTTAAGCTTCAGTTCAACAATTAATTTGGTTTCACAGTTTCATTTAAACCTTGAACAGAGTTTATTCTGTAGTTTAAGTTAAACGACACTATTCTGCCGTTTAAACTTCAGTTCAACAACCCCTTTAAACATTTGAAAGTAGAGTCTATTTTCATTTTTTGAATTTTTTTTCTTGTCACAGTTCACAACTGAAACAAAGCAAACTTTCCTTTCTAAACTTTCGCTGTCCGTCCGGGGATATTTCACGATATTCTCGGCCGAAGGACCAGTTCGGTGGCAGCCACGCTCTACATTGTCTTCTAATGTTCCAGTCTGTTCGTTTCCATACAATCGACACAGTTATTCGACGTTCTTGCAGAGTATAGTGCTCCATTGCTTGTCTATTTGTAAACATCAGCTGTCTAGTTTACGAATGTCAAATATGATTTACGTTCGACGCCATTTGCAAAAAACTATAACATCTTCCGATAGGCTGATTTTCTTGTATAATCACAATGAAGGCAATCAGAATTTTTTTTTTAATTCCAGGCATGTTTACAAATATCAAAAATAACAATGGCCTTAAATGACTTCCCTGTGGAACGCCAAATGTAACAAAATGATTTTTTGAGAGCGAATTGTCAATTTTTAATATTTGGAGTCTGGAAGTGAAATATGATTGATAACAGATAAGATATACTACGTTTATATGGAGAATTGAATCGGAATTGAATCAGGATTTAGTTCCGTGTATACCTGGATCTGATTGAAATAGGATTTCTCGATCCGATCCTACTAAACGAGCTGAATCGAATCGAAAATATGCTTGTATACCTGAATCGAGGAATCGAAGAATCGAGTGTGTGTACAACAACAGTGTAACAACCAGATTGTCATTTCGATTCCATTTCAATTCGATCTATCGATCCAGTGCCGCCATATACCTATATCGAAATCTCAATTCGGATTCGATCAGATTCCTCAATCTACTCTTGTAACCGGGATATTAGCCGACCATTAGCCTTTCGAATATCTCAAAAAGTATTGTAATGGTAAAAACAGGGATGCCAAAAGCTTCAATTTCAGCTTAGCTGAATTCACTTGTGAACTAGCTTAAATGAGCCCAGCTGATTGAACTGAGCTATTGACTGAGCTGAGCTGTCGATTGAGCTAAGCTTTTGCTTGAGCTGAGCTGAGTTGTTGGTTGAGCCGAGCTCTTTGTTGTGCTGAGTTGTTAGTTGAGCGTGGCTGTTGGTTGATTTCAGGTTATGTGAAGATACAAAGTAGAGATTTTTTTATTTAGAACATAAGTTAACGCTTCTAGTTTCAGTCATTTAAAACAAAATACCAAAAAGCATCTTTTTGAATAAAACAAAATTTCTAATTATTTTTATTATACCTACGAGTACATATGTAGCATAAGCTTCATTTCGAATTTTTTCTTCTTTAAGTTGACACCTATTTGGGGTTAAGCCGAGCTTACCAATGCTGAATAAGAAAATATTTTTAATTGTTTTAAACTGTTTATTCTCAAAAAAAAAAAAAAAAAGTAAGGATTTTTCTCTATTATAATTGAAATCATTTAATTTTTTAGCTCCAAAATTTAACGACATGTCTCCATCCTCTTCTTCTGAGTCTCAAAATGATTTACTAGTTCCAGCTTTGGGTTCATTATGAAAGTGAAATATTTGCAAGCACGGATAACAATAATATTAAATGCACACAGTAAAACTTAACTCAGCTCATTCAGCTCAAGTTTCAGTTCAGCTCAGCTCGATCAGCTCCACTTATCAGTTTGGCTCAGTTCACTTAAGCAGAGTTCACATTTGAGCTTGCTAACGTTAGAAGCATTGAGCAACAAAAAGAACTGAGCTGTGAGTTTAGTGCAGCTCATTTCTGAGAAACATTGCACTTGATGAACATGAATTCGCTTACCCAACATTCTTTCGGTGATTATTTAGAGTTAAATGTGAAGCTATAAATTTGTATTTGATCAAAAAACTGTCTTTTCAGTTCAATGATTCTTTTGTTAAATTAATTTACATCGACAATTTTGTTCACATTAAAAATTGACAACAACTATCAACGGACCACACCAAATTTCATACCAATAATGAGTGGCAAGCATCGTCCACCTTGAATTCAAATTTTCCTTACAAAATATAAAAAGGCCCTCAAAAACCGTCCAAACATCTCTGACTTAAACTTGTTTTCCTAAAATCCTCTATCTATTCAAAAAAATGAAGTTCCAATTGTGTAACTTTGCCTCTCTGACTATGCACTACGACTCCATTAAATCGTCCATTTGCCGAGGTTCCATTCCGTTCATTCCGACCATTGATCCAAACCCAACGGTTGTGTGCTCTCGCTTCTCTACAAAACCAGCTAACCCCAACCAAGTTAAGTGATTAGCTTGTCCAGTTGTGCGCTGCTGCACAGACACACTGCTGATGATCATGCAGGTTAAAGCTGCAGGTGGCATTATGTTCGTGCCTCTGTCTTAAAAGAGATGCTGGTGCAGTTCCTGCCATTTTGCCGGCAAACATGATAACTGAGCATTGCAAATATACTGCTGCCGTTCGTTCAAAATGTGGGCCAATTATATGACATACGACTTTCTGCGCCAGACTGCTCCTGCTGATATGGAATTTGAACCAGTATAAGTATGTTTTCGGTTTTG
This sequence comes from Chrysotoxum bicinctum, assembly GCA_911387755.1. NCBI lineage: Eukaryota > Metazoa > Arthropoda > Insecta > Diptera > Syrphidae > Chrysotoxum > Chrysotoxum bicinctum. Next base: position 221,714,203 of record OU426989.1, on the reverse strand, counting down.
GGTGAAATGCTATACAGGAATGTTGTCTATGACTTTTACCCAACTTACAATGATTTTCTAAATTATTGTAAATTACCCTTCAAATGTGAGCGGCTGATTTTAATAAACTGCAGGTATTGCGCAAGAGCGTTTTCCACATTTGGAAAGCTTAGGAATAAATTGTCGTATACCGACTCATTAGACCTTCCATTTTTAAATACAGAATTTCATGGAAATAGTCATCAATATCAATAGTCTCATCATCAATATCAATTCGATGTCATATTCTAGAAAATGAAGCTATTGATTCGAAATAAATTAGTTATGCAACTGGAAATTAGTCATTTGGTTCTTTGAAATATTAGATCACGAAATAAATTCATTGGTTCTGACACTTTCGCCGGAAGTTTGAATAATTTGAATGTTTATTAACTTTCAATTTACTTCTATAAGTTTTGCTGAAAGATAAACAACACCGGTATCAGCATGAGACTCGTTTATTTATTTAGTCCATCTGGAATCTGAGACTTATAATAATTGCGTTAGAAAAAAAAGAATCTTCTATATTTTTAAATTAATTAAAATATTCAAGAGCGATATCAATTTCAGTTTGGGAAATTAATTAAATTAGTTAAACGGATTTTGAAATGCAGAAGAAAACCATTTGAGCTAGGACCAGTATGGCAATTTTAAAGAATAGTTTAATACAAGTATTGTTAGGTAATAACAAGCAACCACATCTTTGTTATGACACCCTCCGCATAAGTTAGATGTGCTAATGCCCATTCTGCTCATGTGGGTTCCCATTGAGTTGGAGTTGTGACCTGTAAGGATTTCAATCAAGAGAGACAATTGAGGTCTGCTAAGCTTCAGTATACCACCCAAACGCAAAATAGCTGGCCCAATTGACAATTTTTTTTACGAAATAGAAATAAAAGATTGGCAATACAAATTGAACAAAGTAGTTCAAAATTTATTTCAATATGTGGAATGTGTTAAATTTTCTTTTCCTACGAAAGCAATCTGGTTGAAATGCTTCAGCTGGCGTTCTCAATACCTTTGACCGGGAGTCTCCAACACAAAGCTCGAATCGAGATTCATCGCTCCATATCACACTCCTCCATTGCGCCAACGTCCAGTTTTGATGATCTTGAACCCACTTTAAGCGCTTCTTTTTTTGCAAAGGAGTTAAAAGCGGTTTTTCTTTTGCCTGAGTGACGTGTTTGAAAGACAAATTGATTTCTAGGCTATTAATAAATTTACCAAAAATGGTAAAATTACCTTATAAAATTTATATCCCATTTTCTTCATTTCACGAATGTCTCTTGAAACTGTTTTTTTTATGGCATCTTTCCACTCTAATGTGATATTGGCTGTGGTAGCTCGACGATCTTTCTTGAGAATTTTTCTCAAAGCTCTTCTGTCTCGATCTGTAGCAATTGTTGGTCTTCCAGTTTTCTTCAGTTGGTTCACATTTCCGTTCTTCTTGAATAAATTTATAATATTTCTGACTGAAGACCTTGATATTTCCATCATTTTTGTAATATTGTATGCCGAAATGTTTTTTTTGTAATATTTTACTATTCTGTTACGCATGTCTTCAGATAAGCACTTGCCGCGCGCCATTGTGAACTTTGACTGACATAATAATTAGTGTTAGCTGTGTAATGCAATAATTCATCATTATACGGTACATTGCAAGTGCAAGAGAGACATAAAACGGCTTAGGCCAACTATTTTGCGGCGAAAAACTAGAGGGCCAAGTATTTTGCAACAAAAAAATAACCGTTTTCATTCAAACGTTTGAAAACAATTATTGATTCGGCTTTCTTCTCAATTGCATTGACAAGAACACATGTTGATGAATCATGTTTAAAAAGAAGTTAAATATTGCCCATATTAATTCAGCATACAAAAACACCGGAAAATATTATTTTATAAAAAATACAATACTAGGCCAACTATTTTGCGTTTGGGTAGTATACTCTATTTTTGTCTTTGTCAAATCTGGTCAAATATTGACAACTGACAAATGTCAATTGATGACTGTCTGTCATTTGCGGACTTTAGGTGAATTCTATAATTTTACCGCTCTAGGGGTATAAGTACCCCGTTACCCATCGAAGGCTGACCGAATTTGTTTCGCCAAGCAATCTTAATTCACTACGGCTCTGATTGATGCCGGGCTATTTGTGAAGTTATCAATCTTCGTGTTCGTCAGTTTACATGTGGAAAGATATTTTGCAGCTTCGTAAACTTCAAGCACTTCTGCTTAAAAATACTGCAAAAGTTTAGGAGCTTTAATGATCTATTTACTTCCGTTTTGGAATAGTCTGTAAAGACCGATACATGATTTGCATGCGCACTGAGCTTAAGCACTAAACCATAAATCGTAATGTAAGCCCAGAGTCAACATATGTATATTATATTCACAACGCCAGAGGTCGCGCAGGTAACAAGGAAGACAAATAGAGATAAGTTCACCAGTGTTCTATTTTCACGTACCAGTGTCAGCCTAGAATTCTGATCTCTAGATCTCTGTAGCGATCTCCATTAACTTTAATATGACGGTCATATTCATTAACGAAAAAGAACGGCCCAATGACAGTTCCGACATGAAAACCACACCATACCTACACTTATTTTTTGTGAATGAAGTGGTGTTTCTTCAAGTACATGAGAGATTTTACCTGACCAACACTAAGTATGTTTGTTGACGAATACGTAAAGACAAAAATTGGAGTTAAGGCTCTTAAATTTGCCGTCACCGACTCGGCAAAATAATGTAATTATTTGTAAACGTTTCTCGTCATGAACTGCACCATGGTGTAAATAGTGTTTTTACAGAATGTTTTGACATTGACAGTTTGGTTATTGGTGTAAGGGTGCGTTCGCAATGAAATTTCAAAGTTGTTCTAGTCCCAAGTGGAAAACCTTTTGCTTGTAAATAAAACATGTTTCGTTGTAGGTAGATTGGTAAAAATTTGCAAAAATAAAAAATTTAAATAATATATAAGAACAATATAAAATAAAATGCACGACTGCGTCGCACGAACTTGCTCCTATGTAATAGACTAGAAATTTTAAAAACGAATGTTATTAGAGAAAACTGTTCATGAGGATGAAATTATTTTTTTAAAATTCTTTTAGTAGTAAGAAACAAAAACAGAATGCTATACAAACATGAATTTATGCAAGAACAAAAATTATAAGTCATTGTAGTGGTTTCTTAAAAAAAAATAAGCTTTTATATACAAAATTTTTAAAAGGTTTTAAAGAAAAAATTTGGAACGCCAACTTTAAGTTTTTATTAGGGTTCGAATAAAAATTAAATTTCCAAAAAAATATTGAGCCGTTTTTGAAATATCGAATTTTCCAAAAAAAAAAAAATGATTTTTTTTTCAAAAATTCATAAAATAATATCTTAATGTAAATTTTTTTTTATTAAATTAAAGATCCTAAAAATTAATTTTAAGCAAAAAACTTTTATCGAAATTCTAGGCACCTTTTTCGAGAAAAATACGATTTTTGAAAACCATTTTTTAACATTTGTATGGTGGGTACCTTAATTTTTAGGTAAAATAATTTTTTTTTCTCACTTGTTCTTGTAGATTATATTGAAAAACTTTCATTTATTAAGTTGAAAAAAATCTAGCATAAGGTTCTTGAAATACTGAGTTTTGAAAAAAAAGTTTTGAAATTTTTTTTAAAAATTGAAAAAATTTTTTTTTGAAAATTTGAATACACAATTCTAGGTAAGTTTGCCTTAGCAACAAAAAAGTGATCAAAATCGGTTTTACCGTTTTTGAGAAAATCGAAAACAAAAAAAAAAGGTTCTTTGGGGGTACCCTCAATAACAATTTTTCGGAAAAAATTTTTCAACCATTACCTAGTTTTAACTAAATAATTTTTTTTGTATTTTTATTTTTTAAATCTTTCGAACAGTTTTTGAGAAAAAAAAATATTTATAAAATTACGAAAAAAATCGTTTGGTAGGTACCGTTATTTTTGGTCTTAAAAAAAAGAACGTGTGGGGGGAAAAATTAAAAATGATATCTTCCAAGTTCAAAGAAAATCGGCCGAGTCGTTTAGACAGACAGACAGAACGACAGACAGATAGAATTGCAAGACCCACTTTTTTAGTCTTCGCTATCATCGTAATGTCAACTTTGATCAAAATCTCGAGTTCGATTTTTTTTACGAATACATATGTATGTACAAGGTAACTTATAAGTCGCAAGTAAAAAATATAAGAACAATATAAAAAAATAGATTTGACTTAGAAAAAGTAAGAATTCCCAAGACTTCCCTGTTTAGAGTCGGCTGTAGAAAATAACCCGCTAGTAAAATATCCCTCAAAATGAAAATAAAATAACACTCTAAAATTATTTTTGGAGGACTTACATTATGCGGACCTTATTTTAAATTTAAAATTTGGGGATATTTCATGGTATTTTATTTGGGTACTGTTCTAAAAAATCTGCGGTACTGATGATTCGCATATATTAAGCGGATCAATGTAGTTGTATGAGCGCTACAGAGGACCCAAAATGGGAGTTGACATTTTATGGAACCCGTGTAGGGTTCATACCTTTTTGGGGATTTATTTCATATTCGATGTTCTGAATAATTTTACAATGAAATTACTGCCCAATTTCGGGTTGATATTCTGTTTTCAATTTGGGGAATTATTTCACTTAAAAGGGGGGGGAGGGGGGGTCTGTAAATTTTAACAAAATAGGTTGAGTCGCTCAGATAATATCGAACTGGCTTCAGTACAAGAAAAATAAAATGCACGACTCGTTCGCACGAATATGAGTATGAATATGAATATGAATATGAATACGAATTGGTACATTCTGTATGTGCATAAAGTATTATTAAATATTATAAAATAAATACATACGAGTATATGAGCAATTACTTATTTTGTTCTCTAAATTTATATATGACTCATTTATGACTCTTTTCTTAATTATTTATAATTTTTACCCAGGTAACCCTATATCTAACACATCCATCAACAGCCACAACAATACAACACTTAACGAAAAAGAAAATTTCAAATTTCGAATCGAACACCCAACGAAACCTAACCGTTGTTATGTTGTGTCTTTAATTCTTAACTAATGCACAATAATGTTGCTTCGTTGCTATGTTGCTGAGCTCAGATACCAAAGCAAAAACCTTACATCTATAAGATACATTTTTTTTTACCGTCTCTAGTTTGCCCGTGGCTCTAGCAATCTAGCTATGAATACAACCTTACCATCGCCACCACAGTAGTTTATTATTACATGCGATTACGAACTTCTTTTTCTTTCGTTGTCGTCGTCTTCGTCGTCTGTCGCTACTTTCGTATCTTTCAGATACAAAAATATCTACACACGTCGCACACTCACCGAATCACCTTGCCCCAGCAGCAGTAGCGGCGCGCGGCAGCAACATTCACAATACAATGCACATTTTTTGTTATTATCGCGTAAACCTTCCAAGCGAAAGGACGGACAGACAGACGGACGGATTAAAAATAAAAACCAAGTGAACCAATATAGATAGTTTTGTGTTTATTGAAACCCATGAACAACTTACGGAAATTGCTTACGTCTTTTTTATTTGAATTTTTAGTTTCAAATTTTAAACACAAAATAACCGTCAAAGAAAATATTAACTAATTGAGAAAAAAAATACAAACTAATTTTTATTGATTTGTTTGATCAATAACAACAGCACTAGCGAAACAGTGGAATTAAAAAAAGAAAAAAAAAGTGGAATTGATTTTCTCGATGTTGTTTTGGAATTCATATCCATCCACCACACTTGAAAATTTTCTTCGTCGTTAAGTGATGGTATTTTGTATAAAAACATTACGCGCGTGTTGCTACAACAAAGTTATATTAAAAAAACGAAAATTTAGCAGAAAGAATCTCTATACAAAAAAGAGGAATTATTTTCAACTTCTGCAAAAGATATAAATAAATCCAAAAAAATATTACTCTTTCCAACTTGTGTGTGTTTTGCTAAAAATATAAATTCTTCCACCCAACTATCTGCCGGATCAATTTATTAGTGCAACTTTAAATATAAAACAAAATTAATTATCTGTGTGTGTCCTTCAAAATCTAGTTTTAATTTTTGACATTTTAAAATAATTTCCTTCAAAAACTTACCTGATCGGCTTGGCTTTATTATACGATTGCTATAATTCAGATTAACGTCGGACAGGTTAAGATACTTTTATTCCCTATAAAAAAGTTTTTGTTTAAATTATCATTTCGACGTCCTTCGCTGGTATCACTTGATCAAAAAAAAAAAAATAAATATTGCAACGAAAATCAAGTGAAAATCTACGCAAACGCCCATTTTGTATACCCCCAAACTAAGTTTTGTGTTTTTCAAATAAAATTTATTGGATTTTTAACGTCAGAAAATTTGTTGCTCCCATATCTATCTCAATCATACGTGGATTTGGATTTTTTTTTAATTTATGTATGAATTAATTAATTTGGCAAGAAACAGAGCACAACATCGGTTATTGTTGGATTTGCAGTTGCAATAAAAAAAAAATAAACCAAAGGAGAGAGAAACACAACAAAAAAACTTTAATCAGATCTATCAAATGTATCTGATTCAGGTGAGATACTCTACGAAATTGTGAATAAATTATTTTATTTTTCGCGTTATTTTTTTCCACTTGAATTTTTTTTCCATAAAAATCTATTTACAACAATTAGGTTAAATGTTGTATTTTTTCTTTATATAAATCTTACTTGAGATGTTGAAGTTGAAAGACTGACGTCTAGTAAATTATTTTTTTTTTGTTTAATTTTTTTTTGTATCTGAGATTCTTTTACCTTGTTGTAATGATTTTTGATGTAAAAGTAATTGGCTACCGGATTTTGTTGACGTAGGTACTGTTCGCTCTTGTGTGGCAATGAAGAGCTTAATAAATTATGTTTATTTATTTTGGTCATACATTATTAATTTCTTGTGAGAAAACGAAAGTGGGCCTTTTATTTTTTGTCATTGATTGGGAAATAAATGCGACTTAAGGGAAAAACAAGAAAGTACCTATTTGAGTTGTGATAGAAAAAAGATTGATTTTTTGGAAAGGACTGAATTTGAAATCGGACTTCTGGATCTGATTCAGGATTAAAAAAAAAAAAACAGTCCAGACAAAAACTGTTGCTTAATAGACGTACCCCTGGCATTGTAAAAGGACCCCCCAATATTGGGGACCAACAAAGAAAGATGAATGGTTGATAAATTGTTGTTCAGCCTATAACTTATCGAATGTGTAGATTTTTCAATTCCTTACCTGGAAAATCATTAACCAGTTGATTTTGATCACTTAGTTGACCAAACGTGGTTGAGCCTCGGTTCAAGATTCCGATCGATTAACAATGGTTCAACCATGGTTCAAGTAAGTGATTGACTTGATATTATTATTAATTTATTGACTCATAATTTTGTGCATTTCTCACACCAAACAGAATTGGAAACATAGTTGAACTTCTGATGAAGATCTGCACAACTTGCCCTTAGAAGTAGGTCTTCAAAGTGAGATTAAAGCAAGACTTGAGTTAACTCACCAAAATTGAAGAGTTTGTTCAAGTTTTACTTCGAAACCTGGTTGGTTTTGCACAGAAAAATTGAGCCTTAAAATCATTGATCATGATTTCAGAACTGGATATTACCAAAGAGTTACAAATAATGAGGAAGCAAATTTTAGATTTCTTGAAAAATTACATACAGACGGATTTAATAAGTTGAAGAAGTTGGAACTAAACTCTAAATTGAGGAACTAATTCCAAATCTTGTTTGGCCAAATTCTTTTTCATACCATTTATGAGGAGAAGTCTGGTGTGAACCTACGAGTCAGTTAACAAGCTTGTTCTTAGCTAGCTGTCTCCAAAAGTTTTGGCACTTTACTTGATACATTCGAGATTTTAGTTGATAAATTGAAGCATAGATAGTTTCTTATTAAGATTAATCGAATTGAAAACAATCAAGTGATCCCAATTAGGAACTACTTTACCTTGATTTTATCCACCAAGCTCTATTGTATCAAATTATGTGCTATTTTTGCAATTTTTCACACCAAGTAAGTTGCGAATATTAATTTGATAAATGTGCGTTTGAAAGTTTCATCAACTCCGTATCGCTAAAAAGGCCGAGGGTTTTTAGAACAACACTAAACGTGTTCTCTTTTAAACCGTACGGAGAGGTCTGCTTAAATCCGAACAAGGAAATTGGAAGGTTAGATGGATCTAGTAGAAGCCACTACAGTTGCTGGATTGTAAACTCTCATAGTGGCTTGATCAGTCCCGTTATTAGTCGGTTCAGTTTGTTGTTGCATCTCCTTTTGCACCTGGCACCGTAAATCAGAACTAGTGCCTTAGAAAAGGACATTTTAGTTTCTCAAGAGAGGACTTGATTTTCAATTGAGTTCTCAGTAAAAAAAGCAAGAGTTATTTGATCGCAGCACTCAGCACTGGTAGTTATAGAGGAGCCTAGTAAGACAGAGTCTCTTACTACAGCAACATTCTACCTATGTAGCTGCATATGAAGGGCCATTTACTCTTTTGACTCAAGCACGCATTGATCTACAACAGATTGAAGAACAAATTTTGGAGCAGGTAAAGTTGTTTGTCAAGTAACTTTCACGATAAAAAAATTATTTTCTTGCATTGAACTAGTTGACCTTTTATGCTTAAAACACTCTTGTCGTCAGGATTTTATAAAAAAAAAAAACTATTCCACAATTGAGATCTCAGTGACGTTGCTTTATCGCTCAGAATAGTCGCTTGTTAATCAATGATTAAGTGGTATTATTGGGATTTTTTTTTTCATTTGAAATAAATTTACAAAATTAAGGATTTATTTAATGGGATTTTGAAGAAATATTTATGTAATACCTTCTGTGGTACTTTTGCCTAAGAAAACTGTTGACGCCTGCCTTACCACTGAACATACCCAGAGGACCCAAAAAGGGAGTTACAATCCTGAGAACTCGTCAAGCACGCCACCGAAAACTGTTGATATGTGCGTATGGATGTGACTAAACACAACCTAAACGAAGCAAGGGCTTAGAAGACCCAAAAAGGGAGTTGAAATCCTTGGAACAAGTGTAAGTTTTCCGTTTGAAGGGGTTTTTTTTAATACCATTTTGGAGTTAAAACCCTTGTAACCTGCGTAGATTTTGCGTTTTTTATTTTTCTCATTTTGGAGACTTTTCATCTTAGATTATTTTATTTTTTATTTTGGGGCTTATTTTTTACACCCACCGCATTCATACAATTTCATATGTTTAAATCTTTTGTCACTTAGGATTTTTTGGGAGGGTAACGGAATCCCGCTTTTTATAATCCCGCTTTTAAAAAATCCCGCAAAAAAAGTTTTAAAATACCGTCCTCTATAATACCGTTTTTTTTTAAATACCGCTTTTTAAAATCCCATCTTATACCGCTTATCCCGTTTTTTTTAGAATACGTAGCTAAAACTTATTGATTTTATGTTGGTTATTTTCCAAATTCTTTAAATGCTAAAGAAACTTTCTATACACCCAACCTCGCACCTACTCCAAATCCTATAGTGTGGCCAAGCAGGGGGATTGCGAGGGGCAGCAAGCCTCCCCTGCACCTCACTGCTTATACGTCGTAATAAGAAATGCGATTATAAAAAACGGGATTATAAGAGACGGGATTTCAAAAAGCGGGATTATAAAAAGCGGGATTTTAAAAAAGCGGGATTATAAGAAACAGGATTATAAAAAACGGGATTATAAAAACGGGATTTAATAAAAAACGGGATTATAAAAAGCGGGATATCGTACCCAACCCGGATTTTTTGTTTTTCGCTGACTCCGTAGCTGAGCCATAAGACGTGGCGTCGGTGTTAGGTTTAGTTTCTTGATGAGAGCATACTCTGGGTCTTTTCTTCAGAATTGTCACTTGTCTCTCAATAACTACATGTCCCTCTGTCGCTCTCTTACTTTTCGTCTATCAAATAATGCCTGACCCTAAAGCTTCGGTTTTGGGTGTACTTTCTTGATCACAGCGATATTTGGACTTGGTCGCGTAGGTCTCAAAACTCATGCACAAAACTGTTCTTCCAACTATGAAAATATCACCGGACTATAAAAGTTATTGAATAAAACTTACAATAATCGTGCCTCGGGGGTTGGCGTTAGAGTTCTGCACTATTGTCGTCTCAGCTTGTCGAAAACATTTTCTGCCATCAAATGTATCTGTGAAGATCTTTACAGACCTTGATGGTACAATGTTTGATGCCAAAATTAGACGCATAGATGCTGTCGTATGCAGCTTTGAGATCCAAAATATGATGGTGGGTATCGATTGAAAGTTGCTGCGCTTATCCCAAGATTTACTGTAGTCTAAATACTTGGTCGGTGGTGGACTTTTCTATCTCATATTTTAATATGGATCTATAAAATTGCTTACGAATATCTTAAGAAGTTCATACTGCGCACCATCTGCTCTAGAATGAAGTTGAAGAAATAACATGCTAGTGCATCTCCTGGCCGAAAACCTCTGCATAGTGTCAATGTCACGCGACACAGTTTGATCATTTTTCCCGGGGTCCCGAGTTCGGTCATCGCCATATAGAGCTACTGCCGATAAATGCTTTCCAAAGTGGTTTTAAAGTCGATAGATAGGTGGTGAGTCTCGACTTGAGATTCGTTGGTCTTTTCCAGGATCTGCCTCAATGTGAATCTATGGTCGATCTGCCGGGCCGTAAGCCACACTGGCCAAGTAATAGTACTGACTTAATTATTACAGATCGGTTTAAGATATTTACATAGCACATTGGATAGGATCTTATATGCGACATTATTAGAGATGCATCGGTAGTTCTTGCAAGATGAGGCATATGGAGCTGAAGGTCTAGTCATCGGGAATGCTCCCCTCCAACCATATTAGGTTGGTAGTTTGATGCATGTACCCTACCAAAACATCATCTCCGCATTTGAAGTCCTCTGCAGGCAAGCTATCAGATACTGCGGCCTTGTTGCTCTTAAGCTTATTTATAGCTAAGCCTACTTCTTCTACTCGTATACTAGTTGGTGGAACTGGTTTTTTATTAATTGGAAACAGGTTGTCTTCTTGCTTTATTAAACGCTCTACACATTGCCCATCTAACAGCTGTTGGAAATGCTGCTTGAAATTCTGCTTGAAATACTGCTTGAAATGCTGCTTGAAATGTTGCTTGAAAGTGTCTAAAATTCCCTGTGGTTCGGTGGCAAGGTTACAGATGTTTGCGTTATTTCGAAGAGCCTGCGTTCCGGTCTCGAAACCAGAAGCCAATTGGTTGACTTCTTTAAAAAACTTCTGGGTGTTGTTTCTATTGCGAGACTCTTCGATCTCCTTGAGCTGCGTAAACTCGCTTTTAAAATTTTAAGGGTAGACTTAATCTATTAAGTGCTTTCAGAATTAAAAATAAAGAAAGAGAAAAGATCTGTCGGGGACTGTTAAGAAGAATATTACTTCTTTATTTGTGTAGTTGGATTAGTTTAGCGAGTCTGTTTTCTTAAAATTATTAATGTTATAATAGGAAGAAAACAATTTCATCAAGGAAAGTTAAGATAACTGATAAGTGAACTTTGCGAAAATTAAACTTTAACCTACAGCTTTGTTCATGTTTATTTTGTGTCTTGAAATAAAAATTGATAAATCGAACAGTTTTTCCCGGAAGAATCGGTTGACTAAAAATAGGCTTGGTAGGAGCCCTCTGTTTCTGTCAACTTAATACACCGAAGTGTAAACATGGCTAATAATAAGTAAAATACCAATGTCTCAAGTTTTGTTTCCGGTGAAGAAGTTTTACCCTTCGGTGCTTACAAGTATCATTTGATTCTGTAAAAAAACTAACAGCGAGCGGGACATTATCATGAACATATTCAAATTTATACCGATAAAAAATCTATCAGTTATAAATTTCATTTCCAAAGACTATTGCTCTCTTGCTGATATAAAACAAATTGCATAATGACAAACAGCTTAAAACAAATAAAAATCTTGACAGGTAATTTAAAATTCTCCGCATGAATTCATAAACAATAAAACTTCCCACGATAATATCTACCACTTTTTCGTTTTGATATTCAACTTCAATATAAAGCAACTTACTCAACGTGACGGTTGTGTTTATGTTGTTGTTTTTTTTTTTTTTTTTTCCAAAAGATATCAACAAATATTGACCTAAAGTAACCTTTTCTTAACAGCTGCGATTGTGACGGAGGCAGTGGCGGAGGGCGCTGCCGTTTTAGAATCCATTGAATCGATCAATTACAAATTAAAACCCGCCCACGATGCACGATCTACTCAATTTTCAAACGAAATATCAAAAAAATAAAATAAAAACCTAAATTTTCCGTCAATTTAACGGCAAACCCTTCTGTGGAAGATTTTATTTTTTAATTTCGGTGTATAGGCACCTACGCATGAAAAATGAGTCCCTACCTACCTTTCAAGTCTCGTAATACAGCTTACACAATTAGGAGCAGATAAAAATGGGGAATAAAAAATATATCTACAAACAGTTAATTACAGATCCTAATATGCATATGAGCTTGAGTGCCCTTTGTGTGCGATACTTCAAGACGTAGGAGGAACTCCAAGCATAACGCAAACGTTCAGAAATCTCTGGAATGGGAGGTGTGCTATAGGATTAGGATCTCAATCTCAAGTAAAAAAACCGCGATACATCATTTCTGTACGAACATAGTGGCATAGGTAGTTCTTAAAGTAATATTTCAATCTTTTTTTGTCGTTTTCAATTTTGCAAACAAACTAAGCTAAGCTACCTTTTCCGTACGTGACAAAATATAAAATCCTATTGTTAGTGTAGGCCGAGGGGTAAAGTCTGTAAATATCGGGTATACCTACGTTTGAGAAAAGTGACATTATGCCTCTTCCAGACTCTGACTTTTTTTTTTGCTGCCTTTTAGCCGTAAAACATGCGGTATTGTTGTTATGCGGTGAGACTTGGAACGTTTGATTTGTATATATTTTTATTGCTTTTCGGCTTTGTTCACACTCTTTTTGATTTGTTTTTAACAAAAGCAAAACAAAATAATGACTTAACTTTGGCGGCATTAAAATTGACTGCTGTTTTGAGATGTTGTTTAAGTTGAATGGCTTTGTTGACAGAAATAATTAACAGGGCAGTGTTAAGGCGCAGTTCAGTGTGTGCGGGTATGACATTTTTTACACAAAAGGGTTGGTTATATTGACGATAGATATGAGCTTTAGAGATTTGTTTGAAAATAAAAAAAAAACTTACTAAAGCTATTATTTGTTGCAGAAAAATTTTACATTTGTACTATGGGTAGATAAGTTTAAAAAAATAAAAGAAATACTTTTGGAAATTGCTTTGTTATTTTCTTTTTTTAAATAAAACAAAAATGGCGCACTAGGATGGGAGCCCCTTTGAAGTTGAAATACGAGTAGGATCGTACAGGTTAAAGAAAAACAAAGCTGTCTTATTATATTTTATTTTTTCGTCTTTCTCAGTAAAATAACTGGGACATACTTGCATTTTCTCAACCAGGATACTGAAGTATAAAGAGTAGTACTTGAGAGGTGTACTGAATCTTGAAGTACTAAAGTACTTTAGAAGTCCTAATTTTTATCAAGCTAAATAGTACAACTTGTAGTACCCCTGGGCATAATGGTTAGTGCGTTGCACTTTCATGCGGAAGGTCTCGAGTTCGATTCTCAGCCGCTGCAAGAAAGTTTTTTTCAGGGGTGTACTGCCTCTTGCGAGGAATTGACAAATCCTCCAAGAGTATCTCTTGTCATGGAAAGTGCTGCTCATTAGCCGTTCGGAATCGGCAGAAAATTGTTGGTCCCCTCCGTTTCTGGTAACACGCAAACAGGAATGGTTGAGAGTTGTAAGTCATTAGCTTCTGGTTCACTTCGAGCTGTTGCACCACCAAATTTTTTTATTAAATAGTACAACTTATGTGTTTAATAAACATTTGTTAGAACCAAAATTTAGTACAGGTAATTTGTATTTGTTTTTAAGTTGAAGCTCATCTAAAGAAGTTATTTGCTATTCGATTTTTTTTTATTCTTACGTTTTTTATTAAACTTCAAAACAGTGGTTTTCTAAGTTATTGTAATGAAACTGCGTTTTTAGGTTTTGCAGACATTTTTTTAACGATTTCATCAAATTTGATATTTTGACTTTTTCACGTCCATTCACCATTCATTTGATATTCAAGTGTTTGAAATCAATTGAATACACTATGTAAGCAATGTATTCTAGAGCCCTTCGAGATCTTGATACAAACAAATTTGCTGTTCTGATTGTATACCCCCAATTTTTCTGAAGATATTTGCAAAATCATTGCGTAAGCTTTTCTATCGCTCCTACTGTTCTGGAGTATTGTTGAAAGATGGAAAACAGTATTTTTGTCTAGCCGGTTTCGGTGACTAATCGTACTTACGTCCCTTCTTTCTAAGGTCATGAAATCACTGATTAATCATCAGCTCAAGAAATATTCCGAAGATCAAAAGCTTCTGAATGATTGGCAATACGGCTTTCGCAAAAATCGATCCACTGGTGATTTGATGGTATGTTTCACAAAAGAGTGGAACGGATCTGCACATTGTTTTATAAAAAATACGATTATTTCGCTTGATATTTATAAGGTGTTTGATAAAGTTTGGCACCATGCTCTCTTTCCGAAAGTGCATGCGTTTTGTATTAATGATACCCTAATTCTTTGGATTTGAAATTACTTTCTGGATAGTATAGTACATGTGGTATTGGACGGCTTCAAGTCTGATCTTCAAAAAATAAATACTGGTGTTCCTCAGGGCTCTGGTTCGTCTCCCACTCTTTCTAAATGATCCCTTGTCTGAAACTTCTAATCCACTTCATTGTTTTGCCGACTACTCTACCCTCAGCTTCTCATATTCGTTCTCAAATTCACATCCATCTCCTTCGGAAGTGGAATTGCAAACGGTACCATATGATAAGCTTATTAAACTCCGATCTTAACAGCATTGCTAAATGGGATATACAAAATTGTGTGGAGTTGATTCTTCGAAAACTCAATGCTGTTTAATGTTATTCAATCAAAAGTACCACAAGCTTTGTATGGCACTTTCATCAAAGAAACTTAATAGCTCTTAGTACTCGGTTTGTGTGTCAGCGACGATATTAGTTGGAATGACAACATTCTCGAGACCGCCTAAAACGGTTCTTAGTGCTTAATATTTCTATATCAGTGTAAGAAATGTTATAAGGTATTTATATATTCAAAACTCGACTACAACTTACATCTTTGGGCAGGTGCAGTCCTGACTTTTCTTCATGTATTGGATTGAATCCCAGGATGTAGTGATAGCACTATCATGAAATCAGTTCCATCTCTTGAACGCCTTTTGAATGTTTCATGTTTTTTCTTGCCTAATCACTTCTGTCATAAGAAATGCTCACTCGAAGTAGCCATAATATTAATTTTTTGTTGAAACATATAGTTATTGAAGAAATAAATAAATAAAACACATTAATTTCTGCACCAAATTTGCCGACAGGAAAATATTTCTAATTAATTTTCTGCGCATAAGCTGATTTTTGACACCAAACCTATCCAATCCGTATTTGGTCGTTCATAAAACTAATGTATACTAACCTATTCTAGTCTATCCAATTGAATTCTGAACGCGACCAATCACACTTGAGCTATTAACTGCAAATTCGCGTCACTCGATTTAATTCGTTTTTAAATATTATTCCTGTCAATTTGGTGTGCACGAAATTTTGTTCAGAAGCCAAATATTCTTTCTCGTCAATTTATTTTAAATATTTTTCACCTCTTCCTGTCACTATGAAATTTACTACAGAATCGAATTTTTACTTCAAAGGCTCTATTGGGTTAGTCCGAGCTCTAAACATGCTCTAATCATCTCTTGGAATTGAAAGTTCTAAGCTTAAAATAAAACAAAATAGTAATCAATATTATCAAACTTCATTTATATAAAATAATTTTTATTCGATTGTATTCTACTGAACACATCTATAAACAGACTTGCCGATTAACAACTGTCTAAAGTCTAAGCTACCAATTTGTAATCAGCATGCATCTTCATTGTGCAAGTCGTTTATTTAATCTCACACTTTCTATGCTTCTTAAATCTTTTATCTCATTAAAGTCTTTGTTAGAATTGAATATTTAAATGATAATTTTCCTACAATCTTGGAGTTAGGTAGTTCTTAACTTGGGTGCCTTAACCAATTAGCCATGTAACTATGTATTTTTTAAAAATTCTCTTAAGTTAAAATTCTTCTCGAGAAAGGTGGCATTTTTTTCTAAATAAAGAACTAAAAGATACTCATTAAAACTCCAAACACCACCCTGTAATTTATTTTAATGTTTAGTGCGTGCTTGTAATTTTCCCTTTCATCCTTTTCAACTTTTATTGAACAATAAAAATCTACCAAGCTCATCACACGCAATGAAAACAATCTGAAAAAAAAAAAAACAAGAAAAACAATCATCAAGCCAGTCCTTATAAAGAAAAATTCTTAGAACAACTAACAACTACCTGAGAAAACAACAAATATTCAATCTTTTATTTTCGTTTTTTATCCCTCCGAACCAAATGTACACTAAGAAATAATCGAGAAATAAAAAACGCACATGCGTTCTTATTTTTTTGTTATTGTTAACCAAATTCAACCAAAAAAGGAGCAGGTGTTTGTATTTGGAGGACTCTTCTCCATGCCAACCGCGTATGCAAATTCAAACGAATTCATTAAATAAAATAAACCGGGTCAAAGAGTACACAATTGAGGCACTCCATCAAACAAAGCCTTTTATCAATGTCTGTCTATCTATCTAATTGAAATTCAACTTCAACTTCAACCAAATAAATTAAAAACCTAGCGCTATCGATAACAAACACAAACAATATGAATTGTTGATATATTTGGGCAAATTGCAGTTAATAGTTATATTTATTTGTTTTGTTTGGGTTAACCAGTAGAGGTTTTCTACAAAAGCGGTATTCGACATTGCACTGGAAATATGCGAAGGTAAGCCACATTTGGTATTTTTTTTTTTCGTCTGTTCATTTTTTGTCCAAGTCCACTTGTCGTTTGGTGGGTTACCTTGCAATTTTTCTGTTCCTTATGGGTAGGTAGAAGTACTTGTACATATGCCCAACTTCTGGCATCTGTAGAGTTTAGTTGTTGTTTTTGTTTGGATTGGGAATATCGAAATTTGAGGTGCGGTATCATGGAGATTTCATTGCTGCACCATAATTGTAATCACGTCGTCGTATTGTGCCAACGACAAATGCTTCGATCGAGGAATCATTTTTGTTTGTTTGGACAAATTGGGCAATAGAGGAAAGTTTTTGTTTTTTTTGATCGGAAAATTATAGTTTTTGAATATTCATGAACTATGTCAAGGTAGAATTTGAATATATCTCAATACTATAGAGAAGCAATGAGAAGCACGTTTATTACTTTGGAAGGTGCTAAGGTGATTCAAGTGTGCAAATATGGGAATACATTTTCTGGGGAATGTGAGTTTCGAAATAAGCTTTGTTTTGGATTTCCATTTGCAGGAACTTGCAATGAATTTTAATTCAAACTGTTCAGAGAGTTATAACAATTTTGATTTTAGAAAATTTGTAACAAATATAGACATACATATTTGTAGACTGTTAAGGAATGAATGAAGCTTTACTGTATGTACTTTACTTTTATGTACTTAAATAGTTTATCTTTAACTTTGAAAATACATATATACATATAAGGCGAAACGATTGAAACGATTAACGTACTCAAGGAGTAGCATGTGAGTAGCCATTAAATGATTAACACACTGCGATCTTCAGTCAAATGTGTTAACATTTTACAGATAAAACTTTCAAGACAACTTTTTGATTTTTCATTATTACAATAAACGAAAATTATAGCTATTCAAATCATGCCACATTCGTTAAGTACGGTTAAGGAAAAAATCTCCGTATTTGAAGGTAATTAATGAATTGAGATCAAGGATAAACTGATGAGGTAAAACCTAGAAATGGAATGCCTTTCAAAAAGATATTTTGAAAAGCTCATTTCTCGATTGCGGCTTGCAATCAGAAGATATGAATTTCCGATGAATTTAGTCTAATTTCGTTTTTTCATCACTGTTTAAATTAAGGTACTAGTACGGTCTAGAACGCCAAAAAACGCACGATTTTTGGAAATTTTTGTCTCGGAAATTTTTTATAGGTAATAACATAATTTTTTTTTTTTTAATAATGAATACTTTATTAGGTAATAAAATAATTTTTTTTTTTAAATAATGAATATATGCGTCAAGAGTACAAAAAAAATTTTGTTTTTAAGTTTTCCAATTTTGGCCGAATTAGAGAGTGCGCCAACGTCGACTCATTAAAAAATACATTGGTGCTTATTTTGACATTCTCTTTCGTTAGAAAGTGAGTCGAATTCGTTGAAACTTAATTTTGAGACTCGGCGATTAGAATGTTATGTCGATTTCCTTTTACACTAGGGATTTTAGGGATTGCGATCCCTTGTCAAATTTTGACTTTTACCACACCAAAAAAATCGATTTTTTTTTGACAGAGATCAAATCCTTCGAATCCGTATTTGGAGAGGGATTTACATGTATACGAAATACCCACATTAAAAAGACAAAATTTGACAAGGGATCGCAATCCCTAAAATCCCTAGTGTAAAAGGAAATCGACATTAATCGAACAAATCGAAAGTTCACCCAATCCATAGAAAGTTCATTCATTTGCGAAAGCTAATTCAATTTTGACATTCGAAAGAATAGAATTAAATGTCATTTTTGTGTCGTTTGAATTTTTCTGTCGAGTAAACAACAAAACATGTAAGTTTTTAATTATTTCATGGAAAATAAACTACTTTTATTATTTTTTTTTTGATGTTTTATGTTAAAAGGTCGCATTCCAACTGGAAAAACCGCGAACAAAAGGAAAAGTTAATTAAAATAATGGAAGAAAACCCGGAGGTAGCAAAGGGTTTTTTTTTACCACCCGCGTTGATACGGAAAGAAAGAAAGCATCCACTATCCTTCTCCTCTGCACTTCTTCAACACCATCTTAATTTATAAACAACACAAATGCCATATTTTTATTTATTATTTTATGTTTTTATCCAAGAAATTTAAATTATTATACAATAGACAAAACAATTACAAATAAACAAAGATTTCACCTTTTGGTTTTGACATTTCACAAACACATCTCTTTTGTTTTTGATATTTTAGTGTGACCAAGTGTATACGAAAAAAATAAAAATTTAGAACGCGTCATGAACAACTTATTCTTTTTTAAGAATAGTTTCAAAACAGCTGAGTTGACACAAAAAATGTAATAAATATGTAGTTCTTTATGGTTAAACTTTACTTTATAATGAAAAAGTGTATTATTTATTTTGTTTCTTGATTATTTATCCAACATCTATAAAATGTTTAGAAACAAAAAAAATGTAAAACTAACTAAAACTAATTCAAATAGAAATATAGTAAATGTTAAGCAGCTGACAATGAAAATTAATCTTTTTTGAAGTTCATTTTATGCTATCTTTCGCAAATGAATGTTATTCGTTCGAATCTCAAAATTAAGAATGTTCATTCGAAGGAATAGAATCATTCTAACGAATAGACTATTCATGAGAATGTCAAAATAAGCATGATTGTCTCATTGCGGCCCCAGGATTGGCACTAAAACAAAAAAAACAAAGGGTGTTATTTAAAGGAAGGTTTCTTACGAGGCAATTTGTTTAAAAAGTAAAAAAAATTAAAGTCGAGCTTTAAAAAAAAAAAATTTTTTTTTTGGCAATTTTTGGTCGCCATTTTTTTGTTCATAATTTTTTGGTCAAATTGTGGTAAATTGTCTTGGAAAACATAAAAGCAATCAAGTTGCAAGAAGTTTTTCTAAAATCGGTTCAGTAGATCCAGAGATTAACTGTCAGCAATGGGACAATGTGCCTTTTATAAGTCGACGTTTGCGCCCTCTCTTATTCGGCCAAAATTCGAAAATAAAAAAAAAAATTTTTTGTACCCTTGACGCATATACCTATTCATTATTTAAAAAAAAAATTATTTTATTACCTAATAAAGTTTCCGAGAAAAAATTCCCAAAAATCGTGGGTTTTTTTTGCGTTCTAGACCGTACTAGTACCTTAAAGTGGTTTTTTCTCCAAAAAACCAGTTACGGAATCTGAAAGAACTACTCTTTCCCATAAAAAAAAAATTATGTTCAAACTTCCAAAAGTTATTTTCCTATTCCAAAAATTGTTATTGTCTTGGCTCTATTTAGATTTCGAATACATCATTTTAAGCAAGACTTATGCATTTCAATCAACGATTACTCCAAAATTGATAAAAAATCTTTCAAAACGAGGGAAACAGTACTTCGCTGAACAATTATTTGTGTATGTAGTTTTACTTTATTGGTGTAATATATTACAAAAAGTGTACTCAAATACCGCGAATTTTAATAAAAAAAAAAGATATTCGATTAATTTTGAAGATGAGGATTATTTTTTTTTTTTTTTTTTTTTTTTTTTTTGAGAAAATCATTTCGTTGTGTACCTTAAAACTATAGTTACAAAACGGTGATTTCACACATTTAGAGTCGAATGTCTCATAAACCCGACGTGGTGGAGAAAATCACTTAACACGTAAATTATGCCAGTGTAAATGGTGTAAATGTAAGATTAACTATTCAACGTTTACATAACCTTTGAAAGAAAACATGTATGAGTACATGTACTAATCTGTAGAAATTAATGTGTATTGTTTTTAAA
Source organism: Chrysotoxum bicinctum (assembly GCA_911387755.1). Taxonomy (NCBI): domain Eukaryota; kingdom Metazoa; phylum Arthropoda; class Insecta; order Diptera; family Syrphidae; genus Chrysotoxum; species Chrysotoxum bicinctum. The sequence continues at coordinate 221,693,389 of OU426989.1, read as the reverse complement.
TGAAAGCCGAATACAATTTCAATTTTTCAAGTTATTGCCTAGTCATTCTGTGCTTTATTTTAGCAATTGTCTTTATTTTAGGGGTTGCGAAGCTTCATATATTTATGAATTTTTGAATATTACAACAACAACTTGAATGAACTACCACCAAGTGGGTTCTTATTTGGCTGGAGTTATAGCTATTTCACGGTTGCCAAGCCGATCATCAGACTCCTTTATTAGTAGTGCTTAGCCTTTATACTATCAAGTTTAATCGAAAAACTTTTTGCCTTGACTGAGATTTGAACCCAGACCTAGCGTCGTCAGAAGCCAATGCCCTACGCATCACGCTTTATTTTAATAAACATTGATTTATATATTATTTTGTTGACATTTCTTAAAGCCAAAAAGATATGTTCAAAGTACCTTTTCTTTTCGATATGTGTACATACAATTTTAAATGTACTCTAAAAAACTCATTTTTGTTTGGAAAGTTCTGAATTTTTTCGACAAAATATAAAACAAGCTTGCAACACAGCTATTTATTCAATAACATAAAGTCAAAATTGTTGTAAATAGTTGCCTGGATAAATATATCAAATCATATAAGAAAAAATAGAAAATGTACTGAATGGTTATTTGAGTATTGGTCATTGCATATTTTTGTTTTTAAATATTTTTTTTTAAAAAATATAATTTGAGAGCTTACTCGTATGTGCAATCTATTTATCAAATGAACGAGGTCATTTTTGTTTTAGTATATTATTACAAAAAGCAAATTTGCGTTAAACGTCACTTGAAATGGTTTCATTCAATTTCGACAGAATTTCCTGAACACATTCAAACAAACATTTTTCGTATTTGCATCATTCACATAATGAATTCTGGCATTTGGCCAAAGTGATTTGTCTTTTTCATTTGCCAAATAATACTCGTATATTTAAAAATGAAAATTAAATAAATATACGCGCTCAACTCGAATATACTACGAGTATTTTGGTTTGTTTAACTTAAAGTCGAGATAAACCTACTTTTTCGAACGTACAAATTATTTTTTTTTGTTATTTTCGAATATATAGATGTCCCCAAGGAAAAGATCCAGCAAAACAATAATAAAGTAATTTTAATGTTGCAAAAATATTTTAAATATACATTTTGTCGTCTTCATTAATGTCATAAGAAGAATATTAACAATTTGAAAAAAAAAAAAAAAAAACGCACACCAACGCTTTTAATTCAAATGCAATGAGTCATTTATTACGAAATAGTATTGAGCTTTTTTAAGACTTTTTAATTACTTTGTCAAATCAAAAATTCGAAATTTCGAAATGTTGATTTTTTTTTTTTAAAGCCAGTTTGATGATGAATTCTGTACTAAGATTTAAAGGTGAGATCTTTTACTTCAAAGTCACTGACTATGTTTGAAATAAAATAAAAAGCACAGAAAAAAGCAAAAGTTTAAGCAAAATCTATTTTTTACTTGCGATATAGGTACTATAGGGCAAGTTCTGCATTTGGAAAAAAAATCGAACTCGAGATTTTGATCAAAGTTGACATTACGATGATAGCGAAGACGAAAAAAGTGGGTCTGACAATTCCGTCTGTCTGTCTGTATGTCTGTATGTCTGTATGTCTGTATGTCTGTATGTCTGTATGTCTGTATGTCTGTATGTCTGTACCTCGAACTACAGCCTAAACTACCGGACGTATTTTCTTCAAACTCGGTAGTTAAGGGTCTTCGGTGATTCCCTAGAAGAAAAATTGAAATTTTTTTTTTAGCTCTAAAACTAAGGGTACCCCCCATACACCCGTAATGCAAAATCTTATTTATCTCGAAAACGGCTCTAACGATTTTGATAAAAAAAATTAGGTGTGATATTATGGACATGGACTATATTTTGGTGAAAAAAAAATTTGGGGGGAAATGTTATTAGGGGTACCTGTCATAGAACGGTTTTTTTGATTTTCGAATTTCTCACGAACGGCTCTAACGATTTTAACCAAAATTTTTATGCAGGAGCTGCTTTGCATTTGAAAAAATATAAACTAAAAATTTTTTCGAAAAAATAGTTTTTGGATTTTTAAAAAAATAATACAATTATTTTTTTGAAAATTCAATATCTTGAAAACCGATACACGATTAAATTTTTAAATTACGTTTTAAAATGTATTTTATTAAATACTAACATTTTGCATATCAGTTTTTTTTATAAAAATTTTAAGGAAAATTTAGTACACAAAAAACATGTTTCAGTGTGTCTGTATGTCTGTACCTCGAACTACAGCCTAAACCCTTGGACCTATTTCTTTCAATCTCGGTAGTTAAGGGTCTTCGGTGATTCCCTAGAGGAAAAATTGAAATTTTTTTTTTGGCTCTAAAACTAAGGGTACCCCCCATACACCCGTAATGCAAAATCTTATTTATCTCGAAAACGGCTCTAACGATTTTGATAAAAAAAATTAAGTGTAATATTATGGACATGGACTATATTTTGGTGAAAAAAAAATTTGGGGGGAAATGTTATTAGGGGTACCTGCCATAGAACGGTTTTTTTGATTTTCGAATTTCTCACGAACGGCTCTAACGATTTTAACCAAAATTTTTATGCAGGAGCTGCTTTGCATTTGGAAAAATATAAACTAAAAATTTTTTCGAAAAAATAGTTTTTGGATTTTTAAGAAAATAATACAATTATTTTTTTGAAAATTCAATATCTTGAAAACCGATACACGATTAAATTTTTAAATTACGTTTTAAAATGTATTTTATTAAATACTAACATTTTGCATATCAGTTTTTTTTATAAAAATTTTAAGGAAAATTTAGTACACAAAAAACATGTTTCAGTGTGTCTGTATGTCTGTACCTCGAACTACAGCCTAAACCCTTGGACCTATTTCTTTCAATCTCGGTAGTTAAGGGTCTTCGGTGATTCCCTAGAGGAAAAATTGAAATTTTTTTTTTAGCTCTAAAACTAAGGGTACCCCCCATACACCCGTAATGCAAAATCTTATTTATCTCGAAAACGGCTCTAACGATTTTGACAAAAAACATTAAGTGTAATATTATGGACATGGACTATATTTTGGTGAAAAAAAAATTTGGGGGGAAATGTTATTAGGGGTACCTGTCATAGAACGGTTTTTTTGATTTTCGAATTTCTCACGAACGGCTCTAACGATTTTAACCAAAATTTTTATGCAGGAGCTGCTTTGCATTTGGAAAAATATAAACTAAAAATTTTTTCGAAAAAATAGTTTTTGGATTTTTAAAAAAATAATACAATTATTTTTTTGAAAATTCAATATCTTGAAAACCGATAGACGATTAAATTTTTAAATTACGTTTTAAAATGTATTTTATTAAATACTAACAATTTGCATACCAATTTTTTTTATAAAAATTTTAAGGAAAATTTAGTACACAAAAAACATGTTTCAGTGTGTCTGTATGTCTGTACCTCGAACTACAGCCTAAACCCTTGCACCTATTTCTTTCAATCTCGGTAGTTAAGGGTCTTCGGTGATTCCCTAGAGGAGAAATTGAAATTTTTTTTTTAGCTCCAAAACTAAGGGTACCCCCCATACACCCGTAATGCAAAATCTTATTTATCTCGAAAACGGCTCTAACGATTTTGATAAAAAAAATTAAGTGTGATATTATGGACATGGACTACATTTTGGTCAAAAAAAATGTTGGGGCAAATTGTTATTAGGGGTACCTGCCATATACCCGTTTTTTTGATTTTCGACTTTCTCATCAACGGCTCTAAGGATTTTAACCCAAAATTTTAAGCAGGAGTCCCCTTAAGTTTAAAATAATATTGTAGGCATATAAAAATATTCGAAAAAATATTTATTGGGTTTTTTAAAAAAAAAAAAAAATTTAAATCAATATCTTCAAAACCTATGAACGATTATTTTTTGAAATTATTTCCTAAAACCAATATTATTAAATACTTAAAATTCGCATCCCACATTTTTCTTTTAAAAAAATTTTAGAGAAATTTCTTATATAAAAAATTTATTTAATAATAAAACGATTTTTCAAGGTTTATTTGCATTAATTCATACTTTTCCGGAAACCAGACGGCAATTTTATGCATTTGAACATTATTATCTCATTAAATCCATGTTTTATATTTATAAAATGTATCTTAAATTCCAAAGTACTTTTACATAAGAGCAAGTTCGTGCGATCCAGTCGTGCATTTTATTTAATATAATGTTCGTCTGGATCTCTTGTGTTTAAGAGACTTAGAATTTAAAAAATGAATGTTATGAGAGAAAATATGTTCATAACCATAAAATTCATTTTTTAAAGAATGGAATACGGTGGCCATGTAATTTTTCAAGTAAGATCAAAAGTTATAAAGGGTTGGGTACGATATCCCGCTTTTTATAATCCCGTTTTTGTAATCCTGTTTTTTAAAAATCACACTTTTTATAGTCCCGCTTTTTAAAATCCAGCTTCTTAAAATCCCGTCTCTTATAATCCCATTTCTTATAATCCCCTTTCTTATTACGACGTGTAAGCAGTGAGGTGTAGGTGCGAGGTTGGTTGTATGCAAAGTTTCTTTAGCATTTAAAGAATCTTTTTTTTTTTTTTTTTTATACTCTACCCGCGCTCAAGAGATTATAATTACCCTTTAAATGTTTCAACACAGCGCGGGCGTGAAATTAATGAAGAGAAAGAAGGATAGGAAAGATCTGGAAAATAACCAACATAAAATCAATAAGTCCTAGCTACGTATTCTAAAAGACGGGATTAGCGGGATTTTAAAAAGCGGGATTATAATAGATCGGGATTTTGAACAAGCGGGATTTTAGAAGACGGGATTTTAAAAGAGCAGTATTTTAGCAGACGGGATTTTAAAACTTTTTTTGGGGGATTTTTGAAAAGCGGGATTTCAAAAAGCGGGATTCCGATACGCTCATAGTTATAAATCACTGTAGCGGTTTTGAAAAAAATACAATCTTCTTATACACACTTTTTTAAACATTTGAAAAAAATCTTTGGTAAGCCAATTAACAGTTTTTTACGTACAGCATTCACACCGACTTAATATACGTTTTCGTTTGACATTTCAATTCTTTTGACACAACTGTCAAATTTTGTTTTCATGTAATATTTCATAGTAAAACAAATTAGTCGTTTTTATTTCATTATTTGCCGCCCACAATTTCCTATTCTTGCCCTTTATTCCTCTGCCTATTATTTGTTTGACAAATATGTTTTTTGTAAAGTCCAATAAGTGAACTAACACTCTTACACGTTCAAATTGGAATTTCCAACTGTTCCAATTTCTTTTGGTAGCATCCCATTAGTTTCTTTGTTTGACGTTTGGTTTGAGGTGCTGAATTTTTCAAAAGGTGTGTTTCCTTAGTTTATCTCTGAATTTCAACTAGTTTTTATATAAAACTTGTGATTAACAAAAACTTTTGGTTTAGGTTTTTGGAAATGATTTAATTGACCAATTTGATTTTCATAAATGTTTAGTGGAAAAAATGTTTTCCGTTGGCTGTTTTGATAACATTAATTTTAGTAATAAAACAAAGTTTGTTCCATGTAGGTCTTCTTCGGGGGAACTGTATTACATATCTATGGAAATACAAAAAAGTTAATTACAATATAATGCAACAAAAAACAGTAAAATTGCTAAGGGTTTTCTTCATAACCGATATTTTCGCTAAAATCGCATATTGGGTTTGGTGTGAAACACTATAAAAAGACACTAGTCAACAAATTTTAAAATGGTGCTCTTTTTGCAAAGTAACTTTTCTTACAGAAATTGATATGCTGATCACCAAAATGAGCAAGAAAAAACGAAATTAGTTCTTGTTATTAGAAAAATGATTAATTAAGTTTTTTTTCTCGAAATAAAATGTTACAGGTCAACAAAACTTAACAATTTTACTTAGTCCGAAACCAGATTATCTATTTACGAAAGTTTTTGAAGGGGTTAATTCGAATTCGAAGTCAAAATTGGTCAATTATCTCAAAAAATATAATTTCGAGAAAAACTTTTACAGAGCTAAGTAACAAAAAAGATTGGTTAGGAGAAGAAACAAACTACACACCTGAAACAATGACCGTCAAATTTTACACTGATGGATCGAGAACAGAAAAGGTACTGGCTCAGGAATCTTTGAGCCTAGAATCATTTCTTTCCATACCGGTGGGGCAGTACACCATCATCTTCCAAGCGAAGGTAAGAAAATGCGTGGATCGAAAGCTTGAAAAGAACTATCGTAACAAAAACATTGCCATCATATCAGACATTCAAGCGGAACTCAAGGCTCTAAGCTCATATACCATCAGTTCTAAATTGATTTGGGAGTGCATAAACATGACAATGAACTTGGCAAACAGAATCGGGTCACATTTTACTTGGTACCTGGTTACGTGGATATTCATAGAAACTAAGAGGCAGACTCCTTAGCAAAAATAGGCGTATCAACCACTTTAACAGGGCCCGGGCACTATTGCAGAATAGGAGAAAATGTCATCAAAAGCTAAATTAAACAAGAAGATAAGGAAAGTAGTAGGAAAGAATACCTAAAGCTGATGAAGTTGAAACTACTACTGGGCAATTGGAAGCAGTGCTACATGTAGATTCTGCAACATGCATGAGAAAATATCGGAAAACATATCTACTAGGAAGTTGTTGTCCACTCATGCATCAAACGAAAAACCATCTGGAACAGTACGAGGTGAAAAAGGGCGACATATCCTCTCTGAAGGTGCCCAACTACTTAGATTCTTAAGAGTAATAAATTTGGAGGACTAACTTTAAGATGAGCAAGTTCATCTTTGTTCAAGTGGGGGCACAATAGATCTCCAGATCGCAGTGCAATACCCCCAATACATAATTCATTCATTCATTCATGCTCAATTATCACAGATGTTAATCACGAAAACCCTTTAAATTCTGTAAGCTTTGTAAACCCTGTAATGAACGCATTGTCTTTACGAAATGTCTTCGAAATATTCTAACCTAAAAGTACAAAAAATCGTTTTTCGTCATATTTGTGATTATTTATCGATATAACTTATCTCATAAAATTTCAATAGGCGATGGCGCACTATTGCCTTTGATTGATGAACCGCTGTACAATTTCGACATAGAGATGAACAACAAGTTGCTGCAACCTCCCAAAGACCAAGGGAGCTTTACTGTGGTATGAAATATAACTAAATTCTTTAGATCCACCCAGTGAATTCTCTGTGTAGTAAAAAAAATCTAATTCGATTCAAATTAAGCTAAATCAAAAACCCTAAGCTGCACCCGTTTTGTCGTTAAATCAGCCGTAATACCTCCTACCTACGAGTATGCACATAAATCTCTTGCGATATCAGAAGAAATTCAATTAAATGAAAATAAGGATTACAAATTGATTTTCTATTTTGGTTTACACAACGCAGAACTCAATTGAAGCGAACTGCAAAATTTTTCTGCCTTAATGCCAAATCCATGAAAATGCTGAGGTTTTTCTTTTTTTTTCTAACGAATTTTATTTCGTTTTATAAAAGAATCAAGTGAAATTGGAATTGGAATTCAATGATAAATAATTTTTTGTTTAGATTGTGCACAGTAATGAATGAGTGTATTTTTCTATTTAATTAATCTGATCTTAATTTGTTTGGCCTTAATGCATTTTCAACAAATTTTATTACTCTGTTTTGTTTTGGTTTTGCAATAACAATCGAAATAATAATGTTTTCCTTTTATTGAATAAGTTGTTAAAATTTAATTGGTTCTAAATGTTTTACCCATAATGATTTGGAAAATTCTGGTGTTTTACAATATTTTGATTGTTGATAGATTTTGAATGAATCAAACATCATTTGTGTAAACAGACCCAAAATGTAAGAAAAATGTAAAAAAAAAAACAATATTATTGACCTAAAACCCACAAGACGATAATCATATGATGAGTTTATTTCTATGAAGAACTTATTTGAAAAAAAAACATTATTCATGAATCAAAGATTGTGAATTTAAAATTCATTGGGTATGTTTTTTTTGTAGTTCTTCAAAATCAGAGGGTTCGTAATATTTTAAATAAAGGATTCAAATCTCATGACATCATCATGCCACCAGATGGCTGACCTCAGATTCATACAAAATTTAATTAAAAAAAAAAACGTATTAAAGATCACCGAAAATGTTATCCCAGACATTGTTAGAAGTTCAAAGTGATGACTTTTAGATCTAAAACTTGTTTGGGTTCAGCTGGGATATAAATAAAAAAATCTTATTTAATATAAAGGGTTTTCCAATAAGAGGTGTTATTTTGATATTCAAAGAAAAATGGCATTTTTGGAGATAAATGATCGGATGTTTTTTTCATTATAAAGAGGAAGGTATGCCGTTAATAATGGAACACAACATCAGCCAAATGGCCGCCAAAACCACGCTTACAGGACCATATCCTTTTCATGAAATTTTTCATAACCAAATCGCAAAGTGGCTGATGAGGCCCATTTCCACCTCGGAGGCTACGTCAACAAGCAAAACTGTCGCATCTGGGGCTCGGAAAACCCAAGAGTTATTGTTGAAAAGCCTCTCCATCCTCAACGCGTGACTGTTTGGTGCCCAGCGTCGATTCAAGACCTCAAAGATGAAATTCGTGAGGCTATCGAGGACATAGGGCAGCCACTTTGCGATTTGGTTATGGAAATTTTCATGAAAAGGATATGGTCCTGTAAGCGTGGTCTTGGCGGTCATTTGGCTGATGTTGTGTTCCATTATTAACGGCATACCTTCCTCTTTATAATGAAATAAACATCCGATCATTTATCTCCAAAAATGCCATTTTTCTTTGAATATCAAAATAACACCTCTTATTGGAAAACCCTTTACCTGGTGTTTAATTTTGATAAAATTTCATGGAACTAACCTTGATAACGTCTTTTAATTTCAACAGCATTGAATACAGCTTCAGGTAAATTTTCAATAGAATAATGATCCTCTGTATTTAAACTTTGGTTTGCTAAGAGATATAGTTGAAATTCCGACGTCCGTCATATTCGATGACCTAACATTTTTCTTCAAAATCTTGTTTTCTTTTAGAAAACTTTTTAAAATTTTAATTTCTCATTGTTGAAATGTAATTTCTTGAAAATTTCCGAAAAGAAAATATTTCGATTGATTTTTACGACAAGTAGATATTAAAACCAAGAGTAGAATCACAATTTATCTGATTGTAATCATTGATGGCAATCAATCGAATGCAATCATTTGGGAATTCATTCTATTTATTCTTTCAATTGATTTGTATCAATTTTCGTTGCGAACCCAAAACAATTCCAATTTCCAAAACGATTTCACCATAGTTCTGTTTCCTTTCAGTTCTGGATTCTGTCTAATAGAGGAAGAGAAGTTCGGGCTGCACATGTCCAAAGATATGAGTCCTTATAAATTAAAGCCAGATCAGAGGGAGTGAAAAATATCCTACGATAGAAAACTCCTAAGTATTTAGCAGCGTTTTTTGCGGTCTCGAGGATGTGGTCAATCTCACGACTACTCTATGTCACTTTATCTTAAACTAAAATTTATCTTAACAAGAAGGTATTCAAATGCCCATGACTGCCAACATTTAGTGTTTTATTAGTAATCGTATTGCATAAATCAAACTCCGTCTTTGGGGCCCATCTTAATAAAAAGTAACCCCGACTTATACGTTTGCTGTCGATTCAAGATTTATTTCCAACTGTAAACCCCCAAATAAAAAAATTGTATAGATATTTAAATATTCCCCAAACAAGATTAAATCCAACGATAACAAGGAATCAACCCGAAAAAAAAATGAAGCCAGCCTCCATTAGAGAATCAATGAACACCCTCAAGTCGTATCTTTTTATATCCAACAAAAAAATAAAATCCAAAAATCCCATCGCATCGTTCGTGTACCATTGAATTCAAATTTGTCACATCCACAACACATAAATTTCGTTGAATTCCTTCCCTAAAAACAATAAACTAACAAAATTCTGCTGAAAAACTCTAGAAAAAAAAATGCCATTTTCAAAGAGAGGTGTGTTCGGTTCGATCATATCTCCGAAACAATGATGATGGTTCATGTTCGGTCACCAAAATATATGCGAAAAACTATCGAATTTCGACAAACCACCGCAAAAAAGTGCAAACACCACAAACCAAAAAAAAAAAACTCAGATTACGAAATTTGTATCTGTGACCTGTGGCCGTGCGTCGGTCGTGTATGTCGTCGGGAATATGAACCCTTAACCACAAAAACTGACGCCACATGAAACTAATGAACTTCAAGTTTGGATATTTGACATGTACGAGTAGTGGTGCAGCCAGCAATCAAATCAAGCGGGTGGTTGTGGCGCAGCACGTCTCCAGACACCCAGTATAATCACCTTGGTAATTGATGTGGAAATGATTGATGGGCGTGGCAGTTTATCGTTTTGAAAAAAATAAATTTCTACCTGTTTTAAAGGGAGATTAGGGAAAAAAGGAATGGAAATGTAATTAAGACGAGACGTGACATTCGAAATTGATCGGGAAAATCTGTTCTTAAATAGTTTTGCTGTCATTTGAAATTTTTTTTCATTGACTTGAGTTTTGTTTTCTTAAATTGAGTTTTGCTTTTTTCGAATGATTGATGCTGAAGTCAAGATTAATGACAAAACAATTATACCTATGAGTTGAATAAATTAATTGAGTTTTGTAGAGGAATTTTTGAAGGATTGTCTTGATTTTGTTTTTAAAATAGGCCAGGTAGGATTTTTAATTTTTTTTGCATCTTTTAAGAAAATTTAAGAATTTCGCTGCGTTTTTGGCTATACTTCTAATAGAAAGATGGTCATTTATAACCATATCGCCAGTGGAAAACTATTCGGTTTGATTAATACAAGTGCCATTCATGGATAATGGCAAGCCATTGAATCTAATGAGCATACGCTGCCGTTTCAGTTCGACGACAGAAGAGCAGGGTTGTGACTGTGCAAACGAATGTGAAAAGCTGTAAGAGCTGTCGTCAGCGAAACAATGAAGTGGATTAGAAGTCTCAGAAAAAAGATCATTGATAAAAACCAGGAAAAGAGTCGGTGACAAAACGGAGCCTTGTGGTACACCAGCATTAATTTAGACTATCAGACTTAAAACCGTCCAAAACAACTTGTATTGAGCTTGCATTTTTGAAAAATATGTTTGGTGCCATACTCAATCAAATGCTTTAGAAATATCAAGTGCAATATCCTTTGTTTCTCCAAATTGATTGCTTCCATTTTTCGGTGAGATATGCCATCAAATCACCAGTGGATTTGTTCGTTCAAAAGCCGTAATGTCGCTCATTAAAGAACTTTCGTTCTTCGAGATATTATTTGAGGTGATTGTTAATCAGCGTTTCCACTATTTAAGAGACCTACTGGACAAATGAGGTTTTCTATCTACTCGGAATGAGCCCCGAAGAGTAGGAAAGAGAGGGTATATAATCTGAACCAGCGGATTTCTGACCTGCATATAGCTGTCTACACCTGCAGTAAAACCTTTGTTTAAAAGTGGGGTCTTTAATCTAAGATGGTTTTGTGGACATATACGATCCATCGTAAAGTATAATTCTATTCTATTGGAGCCCTGTTTACCAAAGCATATAAAATTGATAAACTAAAGAAAGTACAAAGAACTGCTAGCGTTAGCACCACAGAGGCTCTAAGATCTTGCCCAAGTGATAGTTTTTTCTGCAAGTTTACCACTTGATTTACACATTAAGTATTTAGTATCTTCCCGAACACTTGATCTGATATACAGACCCAGAGAGACATAACCAGGACCTGTAAGCGGACACTGGTCATAAGGAGAGCATGCAGAGAAGCTAGGCATTCCTCATAACACTCACATCATGGCTGCGGGGACCAGCGGGAAAAGGAAACAGTCCTCAATTTCCTCTGCAAATGCACTGATCTGGCCAAATTTAGAGCACAATAATTAGGAGGGGTATTTTTTGAGGACATTGACGAACTTTCGGAAGTGAGGATCGAAGAATGTATGTATTTTCTCAACGCGACGAAATTACCGCAGAATTTGTTAATGTAAGAACTTTGTTCTATGAATAAGACCATTTCAGGTATTTCTGGCTTGTGTCTCCTTTTTCTGGTTTTCCTCAGTGGGATTTGTCTTGTAACATCGGAAGCTTCACTCTCTATACTCTGTCCAACAAAAATTTTCAGTACAGGCCTTATGGGAGAGCTTTTTCTAAAGCAGTGGCGCCTGATGCACCCTCACTACAAAGCGTTAGGAAAAATGCCACTAAAAAAAGAGCAAGCCATTGACTTTTCTTAAGGAATTGTTGTTATAATTCTTTGCAAAAAGTAGTACACCCCAACACGACCGTCGTATCCCACTGCTGATGAGTGATGAGATACTGTCAAGAGTGTCAAGTGTCACTCAATACGATCGTGCGCTCTTTATCTACATCAAAACAGAGTTACCAGTATCATTCTCAATTGCAAGCAAGGAGCTCTTTCAGTGGTTTTTATTTAGGAGCGTTTGCGGTTTGAAGCTTTTGAGAACACGTTTTAAGAAGATGAGTATGTTGAGTGTTGTCGTATTGCTTTTCAACTTAAAAAAAAACGCGCCTATTATCTTACCGCTTGGCGTTGTGGGAAAAGGTAAATTGCATATTGTTTTCAGTTGTTTTGAATCGGCAGACGGTAGCCCTACGCCTTTTTTACTCTCATTTGCAGCGATTTATAATTTAAACTACGGAATCCCTGTGAGAGCTTTAAAAGGCGACATATGCATGGCAATGCAACCAGAATGAGAGACAAACGTCCTATCTTCCCTGTACTGACAATTTTTGTTGGACAAAGTACAAGCCTGATAACCTCTTAACAGCCGTAGTTGTAACAAGATAAAGCTTTAATTCCATTGATTATTATGTCTTGCACCATATCAGCGCTGGAATCTACGTCACCATCAAGAAAACATAGTGACCAGTTTAAGTTTCGAAAAAAGTTATTTAGACTGTCCCAATTGGCTTTCACAGTGGTCAGAGGTACTAATGCACTAATAGAGTATTTATCGGGATCAGATGTGAGAAACAGATCAAGTATATTGGCGAAATGACCTTCAAAATCAGATATTCCATCTGGCTCGTTCACAACCTGAGTTAAATGGTTTAACTCAACACACCTTTCTTCGGGTGTTGTTTGGCCAGAATCTTAAAGTCAAAAAGAATTATGGATATTGAAATCGCCTGCAATAACGATTTCAATGCGAGGACAGTGAGTAACAATTCTTAATGTGGAGTCAAATAGCATATCAAATTCCTTAGATGCCAAATTGCTGTCTAAACTCGGGCTCCTATGAATGAAACAAGCGTGGATAATATTCTCACTGACAGTAATTGTAAGCCACATAAAATTAAACTTTGTATTAGAACAAGCAGCTGGTTAGTTACATCATTTCGAATGTACAAGACGGGACTGTAGTATGGGAAAAAAGAAAATTCAATTCGAAAATGCAGAGCTGCAAAACAGTTGGAATACAATTCTAACATTTTTTAAGTGGCATTTACACTTACAGTAATTTCACAAAGAGTTCAAGACTATTTAAAGCAATACAACAAAGAAATAATATTTAAAGACTCGAGAAAACAATTAAACAACTAAAACCCAACTTAAATAGCTACTGGTGCGTTAATATGGCCCATGCGTGTTCGTTACGGAGTTTAATCTTAGTTGAGTCCTAAACACTCCCGCACATAAAAGTCCTTATGTACTTGACTTGAATTTATTCAAGTAAAACTCATGCTGGCGAAGCAAACTGTAGCAACAACTCTTCACATGAAAACATAAACAAATGTATTTCTCCATTGAACTGTAATGCAGCGGTGTATCTAATTTCAAAATAAACACCGGACGACGACATTGTTAAGTCTGCAAGAATATCAACCAATTTCGACGCCAGCGCCACCATTATCGTCACTATATATGTCTCCGTCTCCGCCACCGCAACCGCAGTCGTGGCGGCCATCACCGCGTTTCCAGTTACAGGTGTTAAGAAATTGCAGTTCCATGTCGATGTCATGAGATAGATTTACCCTAAAGACTGTGTTGGAAGTATAATTTTGCGGCTGAGACGTGTTTTTTGTTTTTGGTTTTTATTTTGCCAAATCGATAGATATTTATTTTTACACGAAAGGAAATTATCGATTTCTTTAAAAACACAGCAATTTGAGATGCAAAGTGTTTAAGTGCTCAGAAGTATAAACAAATATATGGTGTCTGGGAATACATATATAAACACTTGATAAGTGATGGATAATTATTGTTAATAATAGACGGAAAAGGGTGTGGAAGTCTTAATTTATCAGAGTAGAAACCTGTGTAATGGGGGAATTATTATGTCTCTCCTTTTTCAAGGTGATAAGAAGGAACGATTTAATGAAACGGTGTAATGCTTAGCGCCTTGAAAGAACGTTCTTTAAATTGAAAACCAGAATAACTGAAGAATCAATTCTCCATTAAATGCAAATTCTATCAACTTTCGAAACAACGAAATGTTACACAAGTCCACAATTATGAATGTTCTTGATTCAAATTTGTGTAATAATTGCCACTAACAAATGTGTGCTTCCCTTGCTATTTAACTACCGGCAAATTATGTTTATTTAAATTTTAGTTTTGCTTTAAAGAAACGAAGAAACAGGTCAACTTGACAAAATTATAATGATTGGCGTAAAATTTTAAACTGGCTGGTGATAAGGTTAACCATTTGATAACCTAGAAGTAGTTTATCAAATGTCAAATGACATTTTAAGTCATGACCCTCGGGTAACAACACAACTACTTTTTGACTTCTTTCAAAGTACCTTCAACTGTGATACTAACATCTGTAATACCTTAAACTTTGATATTTTGAACTGTGCTAATTTTGACGAAATTGACATTGGCTTTTAAAATCTTTTTCTTACTTGTAACATTGTAAAGTTTATATCTAATCTAGACGATAGTTGTATACAGTATCTTCTACTATTTTGAAAAAAACTGTGTAACTCACTTGTCGTTACCTTTGTCTGTTAGTTTTAACTTATCAATGCCCTCTTTGTATTTCTATCTATTTGGAAAAATTCTTTCATAATCCGTCTTTATGAGAAAAGTTTAAAAAGATGAGATCAAAAATTATCGACCTATGGTTAGATTTAGATTATCGTTTATTCCAAAACTTTTCGAACTTATTATTTGTGAATCTCTATGCTTTTATGTGAAATTACTTATAGTTCCAAATCAACATCGTTTTTACAAAAAGGCGCTGAACTGTAACTTTTTTACTGTAAAATTGGATCCAAATTGCATTGACTCATTTAAGAAAAAAAGGCAAGTAGAATGTGTCTACACAGACTTAAGTAAGGCGTTTGACAAACTTTCTCATCGAGTTTTGCTTTTTAAATTACGAAAACTGGGATTTAGTGAACATTCTTAATCTTATTTATTTGATAGATTATACTCGGTACTTTTCAACGGCTGCGAATCGAATAATTTAAAAGTTAATTCTGGAATACCAAAAGGTAGCTATTTGAGTCCAGTCCTTTTTATTTTATTTATTAACGACTTACCATCTGTGTTAAAGACCTCAGACTGTCTGATTTATGATATCTTCAAACATATTTCGAAAACTAGAGATTTTGAAGAGTTGCATCATGACACTAATACTTTTTTTGACTGGTGTGTTCTAAATTGTTTGTTTCTCAACATCGATAAATGCAAAAGCTATAAGTTTTACGAGAAAATTTCCTGTTTCTTCTTTTAACTATTTATTTAACGGTTTACTCTTGTCACGTCTAAGTGATATAAATGTCCTTATTTGCTCGTAAGCTTGAATTCATACAACACATCAATGCCATTATGTAGTAAGGCCAATTCAATTCTAGGTTGGATTCGTTATTAAAGAGCTTTTAATATCATTTGTTCGACTGATTCTAGAATATGCTTGTCAGGTCTGGTCACCCCATTATGACTGTCATAAGTCGAGATTAGAATAAGTGCAAAAAATTTGTTTTGTGCTCAGAAGTTTATGTTAAGAAAATCCATATAAACTCCCTTTTTACATCAGTAGATTAAACTTATGGACATGCCTAGCCTTGAGAGCAGACGATCATATTTATCTTTTGTCTTCCCCCTATAGCTGTTGTCCAACTGTACTTATGTCCCTTTTTTCCAAGGTCATTGAAACATTGATAAATTGTCAGCTTAAGAAATATCTTAAAAAACGAGAGCTTCTTAAAGACCACTAGTATGGCTTTCGTAGCAATAAGTGCACTGGTAGTCTGATTGTATATCTCACCAAAGAGCAGTACAAATCTTTACATCGGCGTGGAGAAATTGAGTTTATTGATATTTCAAAAGCATTTGATAGAGTTTGGCATCAAGTTCTGTTATCGAAAATGCCTGCATTTGTTATTGATCAATCTATTCTTCGTTGGATTAGAAACTACCTTTCGAACCGCTCTTTACAAGTTTTATTGTATGATATTCATACAATTAATGCTGGTGTACCTCAAGGCTCCGTTTTGTCTCCGACTCTCTTTCTAGTATTCATAAATGAACATTTGTTTGAGACTTCTAATCAATTAAGTTCTTTTGCTGACGAAAGTACTCTCAGCTTTTCATATTCGTTTCCAGATCAACGTACTTGTTTCTGGAATGTGGACCTAGAACGGCAGCGTATGATAAGCTCATTGAATTCTTATCTCGATGCTTTGTCAACTATTTAATACTTCTAAAACTCAATACTGTCTGCTGTCGTTCAAATGGAACCAACCCCCTATGCCGCTTTCTATTATCAGCACTTGCGTTGAGGAAACCGAACAGCTTTCAGTTCTTAGTAGGCCATCTAGTGGTTTCTTTTTAAATCATAGGTCATTTTGACACTGACAGATGTTTTCCGCTCGAAATCTTCACAGAAAGTCGGTATTATACCTCCGCGGAACAAAATGAGTCGCTTTACGATTGGACAACGTTAGGAAATATTGAAAACTTATTTGCAAAGTGAGTGCTGTGTAGCCCAAACAGTGCGTTTTTTGGAAAGAAGTTCTGTGCCGAAATGAAGTACCTACAGGCCTGATTACGTAAGTTTGTGCAAAAAGTTCGTCAGACTTGTATGCTAGTAGACAAAACTCATGGTCCTCGTCGTCGTACGTTGCGCACAGACGAGAATGTGGCTGCTGTAGCCAAGAGTGTCAGGCTCAATTCACGAACATCAACTTGCTACGGATCTCAACAACTCAACATTTCATGCACTAGCCTGAGGAAAACTCTGCACAAAGATAGATCTCCGGTTATTCGCTTGCAAGGTATTATTGACTCAGCTATTAATGTCGCACGATTATCCCCTTCGTTACGCTTCGCAGTTTGGGCCTTAGAGCAGCTTGAATTGGACAGCAATTTTGAGGGAAAAACCATCTTCTCTGATGAGGCGCATTTTCTTCTTGGCGGCTATACGTTAACAAACAAAATTACCCCATCTGGAAGATCGGAAAACTCTGACGTTATTGTCCAGAAGCCACTGCATCCACAGACAGTGACAGTGATGGCTTGGATCATTTTTCTTCGAAAATGAGGCTGGAAACAACGTTTTGTTCAACGGTGGCACTACAGAGCCATGTTAACCAATTTCTTTTTTTATTGAAATTGAAGACATAGATGTGGGCGACCTCTAGTTCAATCCAAATGGTGTTATCAGCCATCTTGGCGATGTCAATTGGCCGCCTTGGATATGTGATATGACCACTTTGGACTTTTTTTTGTGGGTAACCATGAAGGACCAATGTTATGCCAACAATTCGGAAACAATTCAAGCACGTAAGGCCAAAATCATCAAAGCAATCCGTGAGCTACAGCCCGAAACCTCAAACAAGGTCTTGGAACATTGGAGTGATACAATGCGCTACTGCGAAGCCAACCAAGGCAGCCACTTGAACGACGTTGTGTTCTATAAATAATCAATGGAAATGTTTGCTCTTACTAATAAAAACTTGTATTTGGCCCACCCTGTACTTTACAGACCACCTTGCGTAGAATGACAACATACTCGACGTCACCAAAAACGCTGCTTAGTGTTTAGGTTTTCCTCGAAGATGCAAGAAATTTGTTACCCCTTCTGATCTGGCTGTTTTCTTTAAAGTAAGTCTATACTATATTCGTCCTAAGCTTGAATGCAATTCTCATGTTAAGAAAGGTGCTGCAATAACCCACTTAAGTCTCTTGGTTGGACCCCAAATGGAGCTCCAAAAATGATAGGTGATAGAAATATGTAGAACTTCTTATCTTTCATTATTTTATCGTAATTTTTATAAACTTCAATTACTCACTATTCAAGGCGTAAGGGCTCATTAACTTACCGTAACTTCAGATGTACAGTTAAGTTTAGAAATTCTTTCTTCAATAATTTAACAACTTTTGACATTTTCCAAAATAAAATTCCCTTTTTTTTTGTCTTAAAAGACTTAATTCTTGTTCACTCTAAAATTCTCTTGCGAGCCATTAGACTATAATGTTTGATTTTTATTAAAACCGCGGTTTTCCTTAAACCCATTTAGCCTGATGACCGCTAAAAAAACGATAAATTTGAATAATGAAAAACTGATGCCATAAAATTGACGAAGAAAAATCTAAACCATTAAACAATAAACAGGATAACAAACCACGACCCAATCCATCTTCGAAAGGCTACGAACGAGTATTTCCATCAATTATATTGTTTTTGATAAGCTCGAATTCACCGACTTGTTTTCTTCTTCGTCCATATACTCAACCTTCATTAGAATTAAATTTTTTACTGTCTTCTGGCATTTTAATCCTAATAAATCATCCGAACAGGTTTTTGTCTGCTCTTTAAAATATTTAAAAACAAAAAAAAATATTCCCATCCTTGTTTGGATTTTATTCCACACCCCCGAGAAAATAAAAGTCAAACAAAAGATTCTCCTTTTTTTTTGTTAATGGTTTTTGTCTTCGCTATGAAATTCATCATCGATGGAATTTTTCCACACCAACGACGCACGTTTGACATCTTCAATTGATGACGCGGTTGCGCATGCGCACGTGATAAAGATCATGCATCATCAAATTCTTAAGCCATCTCGTCTCTTTTGATCCAACATCACACGAAAGACGTTACCATGGATGTGAGGCTAATTAACTAACCCATCTCTATCTGTCGCTCAGGTGTAATATCTAAGATCGTTTTTACCACAGGATTAGATACGAGTACCATGCCCTCTGATCCTTTTATTTTTTTCCCAAGCTCTATGTATGGGCGTAATTTTATGATGTAGCTCGTTTTAATGTATGGACGGATCTTTTAAACTGTTCTATCACACCTAGTGATCTCTGGAGCATGAGGAGAACAAAAAATCATTATGGAACGGGTTTGGTTCTGGAAATGTCAGAGTATCTAGTAGCTGCTTTATGGATGGTAATTGTGATCGAGAATGTTGATAAAGATTCTTTTTGTTCGATCCTCCGGTTTTTTATTTTCCTTTTGCTAAGCTGTGTGCTCGGGTTAACTCGTAGTTTTATTATGATAAGCTCTTAATGAGATTTTTATTTTATATTGAAGTACAATGAAGGTTTTTTTTTTTGTTTGGTGTTCTCTAGGGCTACCATTGCGGACCTGTTCTATTAATAAAATTCATTTAATGGTTCATTTCGGTTAATACTGATTCATTAAGCAGTGTGTTATAATCCAATCAATTCCCATGGGATTGTTGAAATTCCTAATTTTATATTCGACTTAAAATACTTTATTTCTTCTTGGTGTGATCTAATTTATTTAATTTTGTCTCTTCTCTTTTTCTTTGCAGGTAGGTGTCAACTGCTTTGAAAACACATTCAATTCATCGTAAGTAAGAACATGTGAATTCATTCAACCATGAAGCCTAAGAAAATTGTTGCTGATGGATAATATGTTACTTGATTTTCTCGCTTAGGTATTAAAAAAAAAACGCAACAATTTTCCTGCATTTAATTGAAACCTTCTAAAGACAATTTCATTTCGATTTGTTGTGTGTGATGCGTGGTTTTGTTTTTTATTTTTTTGTAATTCAAATACATAATCCGAAAATCGATAAACGTCAATTCAAGCTCTCACCTTGTAATAGTTTTTCGCGAAGGTTTAAAATTTATTCAAACAAAATGTAGAGTCGATACACATTATAATAGGTTGACATTAATCGGATATCAAGTTCGATGTTGTGTAGTTTGTGTAATATGCGAATTAGATGGAAGATGTTGGATTTGGAGCAGTATCCATATGGAAGTTGAAGGTTGAAACATTTTAAGCGAGATTTGGCAAGCTTTTCTTGTTCGAGAAAATGGCACAAATGGTTTAGCTAAGTTTAAGTTATTTCGTAACATTGGTATTAAGAGAACTATTAACTAAAAGCAGAATCGTAGGGCAGAAATGAGTTCAATATGGTGTCTTTTTGCTTAGGGGAATCTTATTTTTCCAATGACAGCATCCGTACAAAAGTTTCACCTAAGCATAGTTTTAAGAGTTTAAATCTTTAGTGGCGGCTACTTACTAACTTATCCGGCTTATGAGACACCTGGGCTATTCATCTTCTACTACGGCATGCACTTTCGAGCCATCTAGACCAAGTTCTGCGGCTTCTCCGATGACTTGGTCTTTTAAACCGGAAGTTCGGTCTCTCTTATCGCCTCGAACCTGGGAGCTGATATTCGGGGAGTTTCTTGGCTGGTGCATTGTTATGCATCTCATCCATATTGTGGCTGATGTAGATGACATGTTGGACTTTTTGGACTACATCCTTTCGTCCTATTCGCACACAGGACAAAATGTCCGTCAACGTTTTTTTTTTTTTCGAAAGTTCTCCCTTTATGCTTATCGTTCAAAACTCGGTACCCCTCTGACAATAAAAGAGTTTTGTACAAGGTGGCGCAAAAACTGTCACCTGACATTCTTTGACCGAATTTTTGGTATGAATAAAAAACATTGGTTCTGCTTTTCCATTACGTTAATTTAATGTCTAATTTGTGTTTCAATAAGTCGAGAAAAATATTTCAAGCAACTGGCCGCCCCCACAATTGATGACCATTCGGACCAGCTTTATTGTATTTCGCATCACTGTTGCCAGAACTAACTGCGACAGATCCTCGCATTCTTGATAGGTATTCTCTTAAAGGGCCTTAAGAATCTAAAGGTTGTTGAAACCCTACGAAAAGAAGTCGGCCGATACTGCCGACCAGTGCAAATCGCTAATACGATAGATTGGCGACATGGAATTCTAGTACAAGCACGCTGTTGCTTCCTCCTGTTGGAACCACATGTTCTCCATCAGTGCCAATTCATCAAATTGAAGAAAGAGAGAGTCGGTGAGAATGGTTCTGTAGTCTTTGCCGTCCAGAGTTGAAGTCTAGCCCACGGCGGCGTTTCCGATAAAAACAATAAGACCTGATAGCCCCTGCAGTGTAAACTGCATTCCATGCGGTAACTTTGAGCGGGTGGAATGGTTCAACGTGGAATATACGCAGATTTTCAGTGCCTCGGAAGAGATAATTCTGCCTATTCACAGGAATGGAAATGGGGCTCGTCGTTTATGATGATTTTCGATGAAAAACTGTCTCCCCTAGTGGTCGAGATTAAGAATGATCCTAGGGTAGATAACACGTACTTGGCGTTTAACAGCTAACAGCTGGTGCACTATCTGATCTGTACTTTATAAGAAAACTTCTTCAAGTCTATCAATAAAATTCTCTGGAAAAGCCACCGATGATTGATGGCCACTTGCATGGCATGTCGTCTGTTCGAAACAGCTGAGAAATTTTCAGCAGAACGCCTTCTCTGAAACCGACCAGACCTGGCAGCATCTAGCGTTGTCAAATATTTTCCTAGTTGAGCTTTTAAACGTCGTAGTGTTTGCCAGTTGGTGTCGGTTGACCGAAATCGCCGATTCGCCACAACCACTAACGAATTAGTCCGCTAAAAAAATCGAAAAAAATTATTCCACATTCATGAGGAGTATAGTGATACATGATGACTTGTTGTTTTTATCTGTTAACTTTACAGATATCAAAGTAGAATTGAGATTTGCCGCTATTTTTAGTATACTTTTCGTCTTCCGTGTGAAATTTTTGGAACCCATTTGTTTCGCCAAACGGAAGTAGCGGTTTTCGAAGGTGATTCTTCTTCGTATCAACACTAAGCTGTCTTTCATGGAATTTTGTACTTCGATGTATATGAACTTCTGCATAAATAAGACTGTTTTTCAGCAGCATGTACTTGGTTTTCAAGACCAAAAAGTTGTGACTTTTCTTCAATGATGGGAGATAACAGAACATTGAGAACGGTCGATGATGTCGATATGATCCGCATACCAAAAGTTGGGTACTTTTTCTTAGAATAAGTGTCCTTAGTGTTAAAGCCTGCTCTGCGCACTATCTGGTCTAGAACGATATTAAAGAAATTACATGAAAGCGCATCTCCGTGTCGAATTCTTGTGAATGTTTGAAAAAAGCTATTTCCTAGTAATATATTGCGCTGATAGTTTTCCAATGTCAAGCAACCCACCTGGGTCAATTTTCCCGTGACCCCAAGTTCGGTGAGTTTCGCCTTGAAAATCGTTGGTCTTTTCCATTAATGCCTTAATGTGAAGAAAAAGCTTATGATTAACTTGCCGGACCTTAAGTCAAACCGCTATTTGAAGATTAAAGCAATTATAGCATTGCAATGGTTAGTACCTTACATATAATGCTCAGCAGGGATATACTACGATAGTTCTTGCAGTGCATATAGTAAAGTCGTTATGGTTAGAAACCACATGATACCTTTATAGAAAGGCGGAATGTATATTTTATAAATATTTAAACAAAAAATACATTTTATGATCATAAAGGAAATATTTATCAAACAAGAATTAGAATTAGAATAAAGGAAATATTTTTCAAACAAGAATTAGTTTTTAAATGAAATAAACCAAGTTTTGGTAAAGCTTATATCCAGCTCAGCAATAAAAACTGAATAAAACGCTTATGCTCATTTTTATATTCACTCTTTGATTTTAATTTAAAATTGAATGGCTTATGTCATATTTCACATTTTTCTACAATTGAATTAAGCGCCATCTAAACTCTCAACATTGCAACTATTTAAATTCACTCTATATTCATTTTGATGGCTGACCTAAATTCTATTAACTTTTTGTGGCTATTATAATTAAGAAACTTAACCTAAAATAAAAACATTGTTGTAGCACAAGAAGCTTTTAACCCTTCTTCTAATTTCAAAATTTTTGTTAGATACATATTCAACTCTGTAAGTCGCATTTAAAAAAAAAACACTAATTAATTAACTTTAATTAATGCGATTTCTATGTTCCATCGAAACATTTTAAAAAATCCTTTTTTATTAAAAAAGTCATTTCCACTTTCCGGAAAAATATTTATTAAAATAATTAACCTCTAACATTGTAACCTACACACAGATTAGTATGAACCAAGGTCGGCAATTATGGAAAGTTTCCCCTATTCCAACTAACCACTAAATTGCATTATTATACCTTCATAAAGGGATCCGACGGATGTTGACTATTTCCGGTTTTTGTAATGCTAACTAATTACCACGCATTATAATGGTGGTGAGAGGAAGCATAATAGAAAAAGGAAGTATGGTGCCATAGACTTGACGACGATATGAGGGCTGCTCTTGTTGCATTTCAAGGAACGAACCTTATTACACAATCAAAAAAAAAAACATAAATTCGATTTAATAGAACACAAATGTAGGGGCACAGTGTGTGACGTAGGCGTAGCTACCTAGGTCCACGACAAGTTTTTTTTGTCTTCCTTTGTTGTTAAAAGAACAATGTTTGTTACATTGTTTTGTTGCTTAAAAAGGTATGTGTAGATATTTGATATTTCATTGGGTTCATGGAGCATGGTCGTGATGACTTTTTTAATGAACAAGTCAAAGACGTGTTTGATTATGTTTGATAATAGAAGCCTAATCTATGGGTCTAGGTAGCGACAACATAAATATCCATAATTTAGTTTTGTTTGTTTTTCGTCTTGTCAACATGGGCCTGGATGGATGAAAGGTCAAGCATAAATTTGACAAATCGTGTGATATTTTTTGTCACTGGATTGTATGAAATATTGTTATAGTTCTGTTTAAATATTTCATTTTGTTGTGGCGATGGAAATAAAATACACCACTGGATCGCAGACTATTGCTCTATAATGTAATTAAAAATTAAGAAAGTATGAAAAGAGTTGAAAGTAGCTCTATTAATAAAACACATGGAACTTTGTAGAGTTAAAAGCAGCCGGCAAATCATAAGCTATTTTAAACAATAAAATAAATACACACTTTTAATATATAGTGATGTGATGTGGTGTCACGACAAGATAGAAGTTTGTATTAAATTATGTTTGCTAATAACAACACGACAATTATATAACAATTTAAGAATATATTTAAGTAAAAATGAAATCACGTAACGAGGATTGTAATATATAACTCTAAAGATAACTAAAGAATTACAGACAAAAGTTCATTTAAATCTTTATACAATCAAATACAATAAAAGAGCCAAAGTTTCAAACCTTTATGATAATAAAAAGGATTGCATTCTTATTTCTCGTATGCTATAAGGAAGGTTATTAAACAGTCTCGGAGCAATCGATGTGAAAAAATTGGTATTAAAACAAGATTCTGATTGTTTATTCTCAGATTTCATCATCATCATCGGCTCGACAACCGGGTTCCGGTCCTGGCCTCTTTCAACAAGTATTCTCAGATTATATTTGGAAGAAAATCTGTTTAATAGATATACAGATCTAGCAAAAAAAATATCTTTAAAACTTAATAAAAATATAAGTGCTTAAGAGTTAATATTTTCAGCATTTTGAAAAGAACCAGGCTATTACTTCTACGGGATATATTACAAATTAGACAAATGACGAGTTTTTGAGAACTTCCTTTCGAACCACATTGAAAAACAATAACTTTGATTTTCACACTTATAGCTATTTTATTCATCTGGAACAAATGGCTTTAAACTGCCAGGTCATAATTTATGTCAGCAGAAATATTAAGAGGAGAAGCACTTTGATACGAACAAGAACAAGCCATATCATCTGCAAACGCAATTACCTTACTACGATTGTTTTGTAAAAAGATCGAGTTGATAAAAATTAAGAAAAGTATCGGGCTATGTACTGAACCTTGAGGTACTCCTTAAGGTTAAACTCGGTTGAAACTAAAATGTTCATTAATTTTGACCCTCTGTCCTCTAGCAGATGATAAAAACGTTTTAAACCAAGAATGCGTAACAGCTCCAAAGCCACATTGTAAAAGTTTGTCAAAAGCTTTTGTTATCTATATCTATAAAGAAAGTAGCAGTTGAATTTTTATTATTAATACCATCGTTGATGCTAGAACAGAAGTTTAACAGGGCTCCTTCAGTCTTCAGTGGTAAAACCACTACGGAAACCAAATTGAGCATCACTAAAAAATTTGATTTTTTTTGTTACTAAATAATTGATCATTCAGCCTATTCAAATAATTTAGAAAAAAAAAAACAGAAAGCATTAAATTGGTCTAGAATTGCTCAAAGATGTCTTATCCACCTTTTTAAATAAATGCATCACTTCAGCTTGTTTTAAGTCATCTAATAAGACACCTTGAAGAATACTTTTATTAAAAATATGACATAAAATATCGCAAATGTTAAAAGCTATTTTTGCCACAAAATTATTAGAGAGGCAATTTGAAGTTTTAGAATTTGAATTTCCGAGGGATGTTTGTAGGGATGTTTTCTTTGCAAATTAAATTGTGTAATAATTAGTAAAAATTGAAGACAAAAAATTATAATACAAACAAATTTAAACCTAAAAAAACTTTCCCACAGCGTTGTCAGAATAGAAAGCAGCGTTTGCTCAGAGCTTATTTGAAATAATGATCCTAAGTAGATGAAAAAAAATCGTCTACAGCCGAAACGACTGGATCGATTTTCTTTAAGCATGATAGCTAGCGTTTTTTTAGTATTTCCAAAAATATTTTTTCCAAAATTTAAAGGTCAACCCATGTTTTTTTTATTTAATACAAACATATTTTTTTCTTGAAAACTGTTCCACCGGTTTTTTAAACAAAAATAAATGAATTACTTTGACTACAGGCTATCTTAATAAAGAAACAAAATTAACAAAAAATAGTTATTATTGGAACCTTCTATATTTTTTTTTTAAATCTTGTATTTTCTCATTGCAGAAGCTTCTTAAAAGTATTAAAAATTTTATTTCAAAAACCACGATATCGATTTCTTAAAACTTGGTACACAGCGGTTTTTGACGCTATCTTCAAGATAAAATAAAAAAAAGATTAAATAACAGTGTCTGACATACAAATGATAAAAAAAAAATGGAAAATCATATTTTTTTCCAATAATTTTTACACGTTTTTCTCTTAAACAATTAATCCCTAGTTTCACAGGGGAAGCTTAAACCCCACTTTTGGTTTAAAATTCAGTTCAACAATAAATTTTGTTTCACAGTGTCATTTAAACCTTGAACAGAGTTCATTCTGTAAACTTTAGTTCAACAACCCTTGACACATTTGAAAATATTATTTATTTTCATTTTTTAATTTTGTTTCCTGTTACAGGTCACAACTGAAACTGAACTGAAGTTCAGATTATACTTCGAAACGAGTTGAACTTCAAACTTAAACTCAAGTTCAGCTTCAGCTGAACTACCAAAAAGGTTTTTAGAATACAATAGCCCAAAGCTATCAAGATAACTTAAGACACAAATCATAACGGACTCGCACATTGACGGCACTCACATCGAACTGCACCATGTCGATTTATTTTGACGTATTTTACTTCAAAGTGGGTGAAAACTAAAATATACCAAAGTGAGGCAGAAAAGTCTTTTAAGAATTTTTCAAAAATCTCTTTTCTTGCATTTGTTGTGGTGACC
Organism: Chrysotoxum bicinctum; assembly: GCA_911387755.1. Taxonomy (NCBI): domain Eukaryota; kingdom Metazoa; phylum Arthropoda; class Insecta; order Diptera; family Syrphidae; genus Chrysotoxum; species Chrysotoxum bicinctum. Next base: position 221,666,436 of record OU426989.1, on the reverse strand, counting down.
TTTATTTTTGCTGTTTCCAGTTCAAAAATTAGCACATCATAGTTTTTTTTTTCTTATTTTTAAATAATTTCAATTTTCTGATCCAAAGTGCCGCAGAACTACCGCAATGCAGTTTCATAAAGAATGGATCGCCAATCCATCCGATATTATGCAAAACAAAACACCAAAGAAAAGATAACAACAAACTTTTACAGCACTTTGTAAAGAATCATTTCAATAACTATACATTCAAAAGTGTTGGAATTTGAATGTCAAGGACAAGAAGAACTTCAGGGTTGCTTAAATGCAAAATCAAAAATGCAATCCAAAACTTGAATAATAATAAATGAAGTGGAAGTAATGAAATCGTTGAAGATTAGTTAAAATATGCAAAATTTTCAATCAGGTTTTGCTCACCAAGAATATTCCCACAACAATGAAAAAAATCTGATCTAATCCTCATTGACAAAAAATGTACAAAAAGGTGATATGCATAAACTGACCCATAAATAAGCATAACATCTTGCATCTTTCAAGAATTTGCAACCAAGTCTATTTATTAGAATAAAAACCAGTTTAAAGTTCAATCAGTCATACATTTTGCGCGAAAATGCGATTTCGAACATAATTTTCAACAAAGGATGATCTTCAAACAATGAATCAAATTATAGAAAAAGCTGAAGTATATAATATGCATTTACTGATTTTCAGAAAGTTTTCTACCCAATAGATTAAATATATGAATGCATACTCGTATCCTGGGAAGAATTGTTAAAAAAGGTGTGCATCCAAAAATTGCTTCAATTTTAAAGAAGATGTTACATAAATGTACAGAAATCCGTGGGAAAAAAGTTTCACATAACTCGTAGAGGAAAATAGACTGATACTCTTTCACAGGAACCCGCTGTACAAGCTTGGATGATATCTGTCAAAAATTAAACTGGGAACGGGAAGAACAAAGTCCTGGAAATGAACCGCAAAAATTTATCAGGTTTAAGATTTGAAGTTGATATATATATATACAGTAAAAGAAAAAAAAAGAAGACACTGATTCATGTCAAATGGTTATCAATCAGAAATACAAATTCTTACATAGATATTAATATACTTGAGGGGACCTGATTCAAATAATATCCTCTTATTGACAAAGTTTTAAGCAAATTTTAACCAAATAATTATAAAAGTTTGACGACTGTTTTTAGACAGTTAGTAGACAGAATGAAATTACAAAAAATTAATGCTCTCATGTCAAAAACGAATGGTGAAGAAGAGTCAGTTGACGAGATCTATGCGAAGAAGCAAAACTAATTTTGTCAAAACAGTATTGTGGCTGTCGGAAATGGGTACTTTTTCTGAATTTAAAAATTCTGCCTTACCAAAATTTTGTAAATGATTCAAATATTGTGCATGACTATAATACTGTATCTATTCGATTATTCTGTAGGGTATTCTAAGATACTGTATGTTAAAAATCTGTAAATCCAAAATTCTGTAAATCCATAATTCTGCTTAGATAATGCAGTTAATTTCAGAAACATCCAAAGTAGGTACTATTAAAAATTTAACAAGAAGTTAACGTATTTTTACTGGTGTAAAAGATTTATTTAAACTTATATGTACAACACAATCGGCGGGAAATAATCGATATCAAGATCTATTTCCTTATACCTACCTAAAACAAGACCATTTCAATGAGACCAACATTAAATATTATTAAGTTATCTTACTAAAAGCTCTATGGTCAATGAGTCCAAGGAGTGGCTTAGGTAAAATTGGAAGTCATCTGCATATACATAGAATAATGAAAAGAGCAATTATTACCGTAAATAGAAAACAATAAAGGATCAAGTATGAACCCTTGAGGAATATCGATAACATTCGATAACAGAGAATTAGACAAGATATACCCAACTTGCACTGCATATTTTCTATAAGTCAAATAAGAATACATAAGCTTCGTAGCATTGGATGAAAAATAAAACACTTGTATTAGCTCTTGAGAAAAACTTGAGAATTGATTTATTGAAATACCAAAGTTTAGAGTTTACGTGTCCTTAAACAAGTTTTTGTTGCTGTATCGGAAAATGGTTAGTGGGTTGAACTGTCTTGCCGGAGAAATGGTTTCGCTCCTCAGCCGCTGCCACCTAAAAATTAAATATTTTTTCTTCAGGAGTAACTATTCCTTCTGAAGAATAGAAAAATCCTCACAGATTATTTCTTTTCATAAAAAGTGCTTCTCATCAAAGCTGTTCGAACCCAGCAGAGAATTTAAAGCATCCTCTATTTTTGCCGACAGAACGCACACAGAAATGGTATACAGTTGTACGTTATCTGGGCCACGTCCCCAGGTTATCGCCAAGTTGTTATATTATTTATTTATTTTTCCATCATACTTAGTGTTTAGTATCGGGAAAAGAGTATTTCATTTTTACTTGAGATATGTAGGTACTTAGACAAGTTAGGCATTCGTAAAAAAATAGAACCCATTTTTTTCAGAAACCTCTACAACGATTTGAAAATTCTACCAAAACAGACGGGGTAAGTGTGAATTCGGATTTAGAATAACAAACAATCTTGAAACCCCCAAAAATCCGGCTAAATGCTTAGAATTTCTCTATCGGTGTAAACAAATTTGTAACCCCTTTGCGTATCTGGCTACAATTTATAAGAGGTACAAAACTCTAGTTAAACTCTCATCTTTAGGAAGGTGCAGTCCAAACTTCTCTTCATTTATTGGATAGAATCTAGAAATACATTAAAACTGATAAGCAACAGAATTATAATCGAATCATTCCAAATTTCTTGACCACGGTCGGAGTGTTCCATGGCTTTCTTTGTTTAATCGCTTTCGGCGCCTCTTTTCTCTTCCCCCCAAATATCCTAATCGCTCATTCAATGTTTAGTTTAAATATTAAAAGGGTCTCAATAACCCCTTCGTGTGAATTATATAAAATTATTTAATTAAACTCCTAAGCTGACTAAAAAATTCTTAAACTCCTAAAAAACCTATACCCAACTCAAAATATCATGTATTTTCTTTCCGGTTGCTGGCAAGTTGTCAATTAACACATTAAATACCTTATAACTTAGCCAGTCTTCCGTATCAAAATAATTATAAGCTAATTATAAAGTAAACAAACTTTGATATGACATTCACGGCCAATGTCATGATCAGCGGCGTCAAAAGAAAACCACAAACGCAATGGTTTGGAAAATGAGTTTTCATCTTTTAGTTTTTGTCATGCAAACTCTTCAAACATGCTAACTTTGCGAAAATAAAAAAAATACAACAACATGCAAGAATTATGAACAGAAACAAAATGTCAATTATAAAGATGCGTGATAAAATTAATCACATGCCTCAATGCCTTGCAGAAATAAAAAGCAAAGTGTAGGTAGAAATATGCTAAAAATAGTATCCGTCTAAATACAATTTTCCACGCTCCGAAAGTTGAATTTTCTTGTTATTTTCGAGTTCAAAAATCACGAGTGTGTGAAATATTCTTGCCTTGTTTTTCTGCATAAATTGCAAGATCGGTGTTTTGCGAAAATTATTTTCCTTAATCTTGATCTTCTTCGTTGATAGGATGTCGGAAATTAGAATACTCATATTCGCGCGTGTGTTTGCGCAAAACCAACGAATGAAAATGCACAGCAGTCAGTGAGAAAAGTGTATTATTTCAAGGCTGTTCGAAAATAATTAAAAAAAAAAATTAATGAAAATTGAGGAAATGATGCAGAATTTAAATATAGAAAAAGAGGAGAATATTTTGTGTGCTCCTAAAACCAGGCAATGAACTATTGCATTTTAAAATTTCTCAAAACCATACAACTTTTCTAAAAGACTTTCCATCTGTTAGAAGAAACATGTATAACTTGACAGTAGCCCTTAGTTTAAATTGAACAAGTTGGGGGCATATTAATCATTCTGCCGTACGAGTGATCGTGCTTTGATGTGCACGAAAGCGTGTTAATCAATTTGTTGGTGAAAAAGATCATAACGATAGGCATGGGGTCGATCGTGCGTGTAAAATGCATGCGTCCGAAACGATGCCGGAGATTCAGCACGAAAAGTCGTTGATAAAAAAATTGTGGTATATGATAGTTGGGGTTTCATTAATCGAAGACGCGCGTTGGAACTATAAAACCTTCTTATATGAGAAAACGAGTGTAAGAAGCTCTTTGAAGAAGAATAGAATTTATGTTCGTTTTATGACTACCATATGTTTGAGCACAGTGCGAACGTTTAGGAAAGTTGAAGAGGATTCAAAAGGAAATACGAATTTTTTTCAGTATCTGAATATCATAATGGGAGAGTTATATTAAGTCGGATAAATCAATTCAAGTTCGTTTAGTGCGGCTAAAGAAAGAATCACTGAATTTAAGAGTGCGTCCGAAATTGGGCTCAAGGGTAAACTGATGGGTATTCCCTGAACCGCGATTATTAAGGTTGAATTGTACACTGTATTTAATATAATGAAAGACAAGAAAAATTGCTGTGGTGCTTTAGAGATGCAAATGTATCAAATATTATTTTTAAAAATTTTCTTGGATTCTATCCAAGAGACTCAAGTGTAGGAACACCTGGCCAAATACGAGAATTGCACTCGAGCCTTGGACGAATATAGGCTTTATAGATCACAGCCAGATAAGAAGGGATGAAACAATTCTTGCAACGTCGAAGGAAACCTAAACACTTGCGGTGATTTGTGCTTGAATAAAAGAACACAGCATTAAGTTTTTGAAGTATTAAATTCTACGCGGTTTATGGTTCCCAAATCGACAATCCCATCGAGATAAGAATTTAATGAGATTATCATACGCTGCCGTGCTAGATTCAAATCCGAAGGTCAAGGACGTGAATCCGAAAACGAATATGAGAAGCTAAGAGTACTGGCAACAGAAAAACAACTTAAATGATAAAAAGTTTGAAATAATGATGATTGATGAATATTAGAAAGAGATTCGGAGACAAAGTGGAGCCCTGAGGCACACCAGTATTTATTATATGAATAACAGACTCAAAACAATCTAATACAACTTATATAAAGCGGTTCGAAAGGCAATTTCTAATCCATGGAAGAAGAGATTCATCGATATCATTGAGAGAATTTGATGCCAAAATTTATAAAATGCTAAATATCAAGTGCAATAACCTTACTTTCCCTCAAACGATGCAAAGATTTGTGCCTTAATTCGGTGGGATATACCATCCACTGGTAAGGACCTATTGCTACAGAAGCCATACTGCCTGTTGTTGTGAAGCTTTCGTTCTTCAAGATCTTTCTTGAGTTTTTTGTTAATCAGCGTTTCCATGAACTTGGAATGAAGGGAGGTAGGTACATTTGGACGATAGTTGGAAGGAAAGATGGAAAAGCTTAAGCGGCGGTCTTGCACCACAGATTCAGACATAGGAAATTCGTCTATAGTCTAAATATAGATCAAATAGATGCTTTACAAGGTCATGATCTACTATAGTAATAAATGGATAGTCAAGCCGGGGATCTGGTATGGATTCCCAGGATTGCGAGAAAGTGACAAATCCTCCAAGAGTGAAAAATGCTTATCATCTTTGTCATTTCAACTCAGCAGAAGTTTGTACATCCCATCCAATTCTGCTGAAAACTCGCACACAGAAATGGTTATAAGTTGTAACATACAAAGCTCTGGTTCTTTACTAGCGAGCTGTTGCCTGTAGTTCAGAAGAACTTTTGGAATGTGACTTATCAAAAGTTAGGAAAGGAACCTCCACAACATAACTTTGTGAAGCTCTCCAAAAACAAGTGCATTATGTCATAAGAAAAAAAAAAAGATTGATTAGTTTCCTATTAAAAAGACCTTAACAGTTTTTTTACAATGAACATTTTGAGAGCCTAGATGGTAAAATTGGGTTTTCTTAGTGGTTTTCTATACCGACTTTAGGGAGCCTTCTTTACCATGTTATTTTTAAGAGTACACAGAAAAACATAAACGAAATTACATCCGCATGAATGTGTGTAATCAAATAGGTTTGCCAGCCAATTAATTCTTTAATAAACATATTTAAGCAATTTTTTTTAAATATAAAACTTTTTCAATTTTGAATTCCCACATTACAATTTGACTTTCTTGACCCAATCTCACAATATCAAGCTATATCTATGTTACCGAATAACTCCATATACCTACACGATGTTCAATCAATCCGATGCTAATCGAAAACAAGCAAAACGTTTACGAAAACTACACGTTTGTCTGTCACACTTCGTGCTGCATGTGTTAATCGAAAGCCGGTTCCTCAATCAAAAAATAAAATTCACACAAAATCCAATTCGTGAATCGAATTCCCAACAAAAAAACCATCGAAGAAATATAATCAATTTCAAACAACATCTGCAATGTGGCTCAGTGGCGGCGGCGGCGATGATAAGGCTGCAAAAGAGTTAAGCAAATTCACTTCACTTCACTTCGAACTCGATCAAGCTTAGAAATACATAAAGTACCATAACATCGAGTTTGATGTGTTTATTTTTCAAAATAAAATACAAATTAAAAACTGACGAGATTATCTAATCGATATGATCAATCCAGAAGATCATTTCCACACCTTTAGACGAGCGCCGCCGACCGACAACGACAGCATCGAGAGTGAAAGTTTTATTCAGTCCCACAGCCAACAGCTTGAAACTTCTTCTTACCTGTTATAGGAACATTTAAAAGAAAAACTAACAAAAACAAAAAAAAAAAACATCTCAATGAACGATAATAATTTTTCTATCGACTTGACGACCAAGAAGTGGTTTGCCATCCGGCTATTACACTCCGCTGAAGTAATGGTTTTTAATTAAATAAAAAAAAAAAAACAAAACCGTTTACCGTCGAGGAATTGCAAAAGAAGCCGCAGACAGCAGTCGGGCGGTCGTGTCGGTGGCGGCAGATTCGAGGTGGTTAAGTCTTATTTTGTTTTAATGTTGTTAAGTTTTTGATGTGCTTATAATTTAGCTGTCAAGTGGCTTGTTTTTATCACACATAATTATACAGGGAAAGACTTCTTGAATTTAAATTCAAAGAGATTATCTCTCTTAAGATGCTTAATTAGAAATGAAGAAAATAAAGTTTAAGTTGTAAAAAAAATTATAGTGAAACGAATTAACTTGAATCTTGATTTGGTCTTCGGAATTAGATACTGAAAGTTTTATTTTTGATGTTTTATGTTGAACAAGAAGTTCTTCTTCTTCAAACAAAACGCTTTTAACAGCTTGATGTACCTGTCCTACAATTTGGATTTTGTTTTTATAGAAAATCTAGAAAAGCTGAAAAGATTTTTAAATCGGTAATGCTGTACTAATTAGGATTCGCAAAAAGTTCATTCAGCTGTCATAAAACTGGAAGAGTTATTTCATTAAAATTGTTTTAATTAACAACTAACAATACTCTGAGCAAGTTTAAAACACACACCACACAAATATAATAATGATCCGTGGCTGCGCTACTCTGTTCCCAACACACCTTAAGAAAGGTATGTCGAGATTTTTGGTGAGTTAAACAACTTTATTCAACTCGTTCATGAGCCTACCCGAATTCATGATGTAACAGCTAAATCCACCAATACTCTAGACTTGTTTCTTACCTGTGACTCTGATAAATACGCTAATAGTGTATTATTGTCTCTAGGCAGCACGTCATACCATTGTGTCATATCTGTAAATTTCTCGCACCAAAAAAATCCAGTTACTGAAAAAATCCCTAAGATAGCCGAAAACTGGGGCGGTCTCAACGATTTCTTCAGGATTTCTATCCTGTCACTCTGCTACTTCGATAGTAAAATAGACTCCAGTATAGAACTGAATAATGAAATCTCTATGCAAAAAATACTACAATATCCAAAAGATGGCAAAATTTTTACACTATTGTAAAATCAGCATGAAAACTACGTCGATACTTCTTATGTCAGCTCACAAGAAAATACCACTTTATTTGCAGCAATGTTTCCTGTTAATTCGACGCTTCCAAAAAGTGCCATGACACCTTCTGTACTTCTTTGGCACTCGAAAAGTTGCAAGAGTACTGAACGATGTCTATCTACACAAATCCGCTGGCCCGGATAGTAACCCTCCAATTGTTCTGAAGAGAAGTTCTTTAACGCTGGAAAAACCATTGTATAAGTTTTTCCATCTGACCTACTCTATTGTTCCCTTTTTGAGTGGATGCAAAACAGCATTTGTCCAGCCTGTCCCTAAAAAAAGGCGAATCTTCTTCCCCCACTAACTACCGTCCAATTGAACCTACTTCCCTTCTTTCTTATGTCATAGAAACGCTGATAAATTATCAGCTCAAGAAATATCTTTTTGAAGAACGAAAGCTTCTTAATGAACAAAATTATGGTTTCCGTTGCAGTAGGTCCACTTTTAATCTATGGCACAGATTTTTACATCAATTTGGAGAAAGTAAGATTATTTTACTTGATATTCAGGATGTTTTAGATATTGGCATCAAGCTCACTTATGAAAAATGGATGGCTTTTTGGTATCGATGAATCTTTTCTTTCATGTAATTACAAATGACCCTTCAAAAGGCTCAATACAAGTCATATTGGTTGGTTTCAAATCTGATATTCAAATAATAAATACTGGTGTGCCACAGGGCTCCGTTTTGTCTCCGACTCTCTTTCTTATATTCATCTACTATGATCTTTTTTCTGAAACTCCTAATCTATTCATAAAATTGTTTTGCTGAAAACCGTACTCTCAGCTTCTCGTATTCGCTTTTGGATTAATGTCCTTGTATTTCGAATGTGGATTTAAAATGGCATCGTATGATAAGCTCATCATAAATCATATAAATCATAAGTGGAACCCACTTCCCATGTCGGTATTCTTGAGCGGAACTTGAATTTAGAGGAAACAAAACAGCTTTTAGGCCTCGGTATGTGTTTCACAGATCACCTTGTTTGGAATGATCACATATTCTTCGTCTCAAAAAACGTTGCTAAGTGTTTAGGTTTCCTTCGATGATGCAATAAATTGTTCACACCTTCTGATACGGCAGCAATCTGCAAGGCCTTTATTTGTCCGAAACTCGGGAACATTTCTAATATTTGGGCAGGTGCTCCAATAACTCACTTGAGTCTATTGGATATAATCCAAAAAGAGCTTTAAAAAAATAGAAACAGCCAGTAGCATTCTTCCCCTTACAATTCAACCATAATACTCGCGCTTCAAGAATGTCCATCAGTTAACTCTTGAGCCCAAATCGGACGTCCTGTTAATTCAGTCATTCTGTCCTTAGCAACACTTCGCGAATGTGAAATGGTTTACCCGACTCAATATTTCCCTCCCATTGCAATATTCAAAACCAATATGCACCTGTATCTTCTTTTAAATTCTCTCCAACTTTCCTTAATTCTCGCACTGCGCTTATATATTTTTAGGGTATTAATTTTCCTTTTAGTGCGCACAAAAAGAAAAATATAGTGATATACATATACAAATTTATTGGCGCAAAATTTTAGTAGTATTAGGACGAAGTTAAAGCTGTTTTAGTATGCCTAAAACGACGATTTTGCAAATTTTATTCGAATATAGCATCATGCTTTCTCTACCCTCTACTTTTTTACTATTATGCTAACTTCATATATATATGACACTTTGACATTTCAAAACATTAAAATAGATCTGTTTATTTAGTTTTTTGCATGAACTGTCAATAGTTTAGGTAGTGTTCAGAAGCAATTTATTAAAAAGATAGCCTTAGCACGATACTAGTAAGAAAATGTTTAAAATTAAGAAAGAGTTAGAAATCTACTTAAAAGTTAGCAAATTGTTAAGTAGATTTATACTAATGCCTTAATACTAAGCTGTTTAAAACTTTGCGCCATCATTATACATGTATTTAATAGAAAAACTCTTATATTCTTATATTCGCAAATCTAAATACTGAAATATCGGGTGCAAACAAAACAATTACTTCCAAAATGTCTGTTGCATGTTCGATTTCCTTTTGTTTGAATTTTAAAAAACATTTTGTAACCGAAATTACACAATGCCCAGATGCGTGAATTTCGTATTTTTTGTCGGTCAATTAAGGAAAGGTCACTCGAACGCTGTTCAAGTATTACTTGTGTACGATAATCATTAAATAAATGAGTTCATTCACACTCAATGTCAACTGACTGGAAAATTACTGAAATTGACCTTAATTGTATAGGGACCAGTATTTTATTTTTTCAAAAAGAAAAAAATACAAAACAACAATTCCATTAAGTTGGAAACAAAACTACCAAAACAAAACAACAACAAAAAATAATCCCAATTGGCAATTACATACATATACACATATCCATCCAAATATGAAATTTCATGAAATGTAATGACCCTCGTGAGTTAAATTTATAACTCGTGTCAAAAATAAAATAAAATAATAAACAACAATTTGACATCCCACTGGCTGTTAATATAAATTAAATCGCAAAGTTACTCGTACTTTCACAACAACGTGTTTCTTTCTGATTTTATTTAAATATTAATTTAAATATTTTGCAAATTAAATATAAAATGAAAAATATTTGTTTGTGATAAACTGATAATTTATTTAGCCTCCAACCAAAAAAGCACGCTTAGGGTAAAACCTATAGAGATTGTCAATAAAAAAAAAATATAGACGCGTGCAACCATAACAATTCTCTGGAAATCACATCTTTACCAAGAAAAAAGAAGAGCTATTCTTCAAAAAAATGGTTTCTCTATTACCTTTCACCGAATTTTTATTTAAACTAAAATTAACATAAATCATTTGTTTTCGATGCAGGAACAGGGTGTTTCATCTTCAAATATTAACATTTTGATTATATGTATGTTTGCTTTTGAATTGATTAATTATAATTTTTAATTTAAGATTCCAGGAATGCTTTTAAAGTTGAAATGTCAAATGGGACAAAAGTAACGATTTTTAAAAGAAAAAAAAAGTAGCATACATCCATGGTCAATCACAGCTTCAAATAGCAGAAACTTATTTTTATTACCAAAAAAAAAAAAAATCAGTTCATAAGCGATAAAATTTAACAATCCGTTGTTAGTCCAAGAAAATTGCAATTGACTGGGTTTGCTTTAAATTGAAATTTAACTAGGTAATAAATCCAGAGAACGCCACTATTACTATACGTTTATATGGAGAATTGAATCGGAATTGAATCAGGATTTAGCTCCGTGTATACCTGGATCGGATTGAAATAGGATTTCTCGATCCGATCTCTCTAAACGAGCTGAATCGAATCGAAAATATGCTTGTTTACCTGAATCGACGAATCGAAGAATCGAGTGTGTGTACAACAACAGTGTAACAACCAGATTGTCATTTCGATTCCATTTCAAATCGATCTCTCGATCCAGTGAAATTTCAATTCGGATTCGATTCGATTCCTCAATCTACTCTTGTAATTGTAACCCAGGGTATATAAGGCGGGCTGCCATTTTGAATTTTATGAATATAAGAGGTTAATGTGACTAAGTATGTACTTTCGATAAAATAAGATAAATGTTGCATACTTAGATCAGTTTGTTTTATGTCAAAATCAGCTGTGGACAATTATTGTTGTGAATGAAAAGTCATCCATTTCGTAAGTTTTCTCCTGGTTGACTGATGGTTAACTTTTGACAGACAATAAGTTTTGATCGGTAATATCGAATGGTTAATCAAAACTCACATTCACTAGTGATGAGCACTATTGAACGAATTAAACTATCCCTTGTTTAACTAGCTGGTAGCTTAAAATCGAATTCGTCAACTATTTTTCAAGCCATATTTTATTAACTTCTTGAGAAGAGATTAATTTTTGATCCTTTGGGTGAATGAAATAATGTAGGTCACACTCAAATTCGACTTCTATTTGTCAAGCCATGAACTGTTAGATTCCATAAAAGAATGGCTACGATGGACTAAGGAACAAGTAAGAAATTTGAAATCATCAAAAAAAAGGTGTCCTTAAAAATAAAATAATCTCAAATATAAATTTACAAAACAAAAAATAAATTCAGGTGTGTCTCAGGGTTCCGTTTTGTCTACGACTCTCTTCCTCATATTCATTAATGATCTTTTGTATGAAACTTCTAATCCATTAAATTGTTTTTCTAACGACATTACTTTCGGCTTCTCATATTAGTTTTTATCATCAGATGTGGATTTAGAGGGGCAGAGTAGCTCATTAAATTCGGATATTGTTCTTGTAAAATGGAGAACCAAAAACCAATGCCATTTTATGTTGTTGAAGTGCAATCCTGCCTGGCAGTTTCTGATCTGGCAGTTATCTTTAAAGCCTATTTATTCATCCAAAGCTTAGGTGCTCCAATAATCTACTTGAGTCTATTGGATAGAATCCAAAACGAGCTTTAAACTATAACAGACAAATATGAATCTCTCAAGCACCGTTTCAATGTTTCTAATCTTTCATTATTTTATTGTTCTTTTTATGAACAGTGTTCTAATGAAATAGCCAGTTGCATTCCTCCCTTTAACGAATTCATACTTGCGCTTCATGGAATACAGTTTACCCTTAAGCCCAACTTCAGTATATCCGTTAAGTACAGAGATTCTTTCTTGAGTCGCACTACACGAATATGGAATGCTTAAACCGACTTAATATTACTCTCCCATTATGATATTCAGACATTCAAAGCCAATGTGCATTGGTACCTCTTTTAAATCCTCTCCAAATTTTCTAAACTCAATAGCTAGTTGTATCGAATAATTAAACATTTAGCAACTATCGAATAACTTGATTGTTTTTATTCCATAGTTTCCATCAGTAATGTTCGCCCAGTTCGTCTTCCATAAAAGAGCCACGACAATATTTCTAACAACTTTTGTATAAGTTTTATGTCAAGTATTTATTTTAGTTTTTTGAGGAAATCAAAAATTTGAGACATAAAATTAATCATATGTATATGTATGTGTATGTTTATGTATATGTCTTTCATTACAAACTTCTTGTCTCGATAATAGTTTTTGCATAGATATTGCTCAAAAGGGCAGAAGAACTCGGATATTTTTCGCACTGGCTTACCCCAATTCTTCTACAGCGAAAAAGATACCTTAACCACTTATGTAGTTTATCAACTTTTCTTGTAGCGTTGGAAGGTGTTGGATACTAATTCAAATCCAAAATAACCTTTTAAAATTCCAAACGCGCCACTGTTAATTGCAAAGTTTTCTTCTTTAGTCGCACTGTACGAATGTGAAATATTTTACTCAAATGAACGCTGATTTTTCCTTTTTGTATCTGTTTATTATTCTTTTATATATGTCATCTTGCCAAATAGTAACGGGTGATTTTTTAAGAGCTTGAGAACTTTTTTTAAAAAAAAAACGCATACAATTTGCAAAATCTCATCGATTCTTTATTTGAAACGTTAGATTGGTCCATGACATTTACTTTTTGAAGATAATTTCATTTAAATGTTGACCGCGGCTGCGTCTTAGGTGGTCCATTCGGAAAGTCCAATTTTGGGTAACTTTTTCGAGCATTTCGGCCGGAATAGCCCGAATTTCTTCGGAAATGTTGTCTTCCAAAGCTGGAATAGTTGCTGGCTTATTTGTGTAGACTTTAGACTTGACGTAGCCCCACAGAAAATAGTCTAAAGGCGTCAAATCGCATGATCTTGGTGGCCAACTTACCGGTCCATTCCTTGAGATGAATTGTTCTCCGAAGTTTTCCCTCAAAATGGCCATAGAATCGCGAGCTGTGTGGCATGTAGCGCCATCTTGTTGAAACCACATGTCAACCAAGTTCAGTTCTTCCATTTTTGGCAACAAAAAGTTTGTTAGCATTGAACGATAGCGATCGCCATTCACCGTAACGTTGCGTCCAACAGCATCTTTGAAAAAATACGGTCCAATGATTCCACCAGCGTACAAACCACACCAAACAGTGCATTTTTCGGGATGCATGGGCATTTCTTGAACGGCTTCTGGTTGCTCTTCACTCCAAATGCGGCAATTTTGCTTATTTACGTAGCCATTCAACCAGAAATGAGCCTCATCGCTGAACAAAATTTGTCGATAAAAAAGCGGATTTTCTGCCAACTTTTCTAGGGCCCATTCACTGAAAATTCGACGTTGTGGCAGATCGTTCGGCTTCAGTTCTTGCACGAGCTGTATTTTATACGGTTTTACACCAAGATCTTTGCGTAAAATCTTCCATGTGGTCGAATAACACAAACCCAATTGCTGCGAACGGCGACGAATCGACATTTCACGGTCTTCAGCAACACTCTCAGAAACAGACGCAATATTCTCTTCTGTACGCACTGTACGCATTCGTGTGGTTGGTTTAATGTCCAATAAAGTAAACTGAGTGCGAAACTTGGTCACAATCGCATTAATTGTTTGCTCACTTGGTCGATTATGTAGACCATAAATCGGACGTAAAGCGCGAAACACATTTCGAACCGAACACTGATTTTGGTAATAAAATTCAATGATTTGCAAGCGTTGCTCGTTAGTAAGTCTATTCATGATGAAATGTCAAAGCATACTGAGCATATTTCTCTTTGACACTATGTCTGAAATCCCGCGTGATCTGTCAAATACTAATGCATGAAAATCCTAACCTCAAAAAAATCACCCGTTATAATATTGGTAAAAGGTATAAGTCCACTTATAGGTAATTTCTAATGATAATTTTCAAAGTACTCAGAGTTGGGTTAGAACTACACTTAAACAAGTTAATTTCTTGTAACTTTTCCAAAAGTGATTCTTCATAATGTTCAGAAATATTGTGTTGATTCTAGACACACTTGAATCTTCCATTACTAGCTGCGAAAAAGTTTGTTTTCATACTAACTATTGCCGAAATCTTTGATTTTATCAAATTGACTTTCTATTTCAAAATCTGAATTCACTTACTTACAAAGCCGTACGTATCATTAGCAAACTCTCTAAATTCTAAAACCATCAATTCCCCTCAATACGTCAGCAATATATGTAAATTAAACAAGTGAGGTGTTTAAACTCTTTCCTGAGGTGCACCATAAGTGATATTAAAAATTTCGGTCGTGGTGTATTGTTTATCGGTTGGAGTTAATTCTTTTAGTAGACCATTGATGGTATGACCCTGACAAAAAGAGATGGAATTTTTGGCGTTTATGTTTAAATAATAGCCCATTGACCCATACCTTGCCGAAGTCTTTTAAGCAGTGAGCTGTACATCACTTTGCCTTAAGATTTCAGTTAACGTCTGTTTATAAGCTTTGCTTCATCTTGTACGGCTAAATGATTGCTTTTAACCCAAATTGCTTTCACGGTATGCTCCTTTTCATCGCACGTGAACTGGAAGGAGTTATTCGAAAAATCTTTCCAATATTAGGTAGTAGGGTTAGCCTCTTATACGAGTAGTTCATTTTTTAGTCCTTTTAATCCGCTTCATATATTTGTCTAAACACCTTATATGTGTTTGAACCTTTTATTTTCAGCTATTTACATATGTATATACATATGATTTGTTGAGCACCGTGCACCTAAAACCGATGACGTGGAAATAATGGATAAGCTTACACAGCTCCATCTTAAATCATCTCCATTATCTTTATGACCTTTTATTGTTGGTGAGTTTCCTTGAACAAAACAAGACATTGCCGTTATACTCCTTGGCCAGATTTAGTGGTACAGTTGTCTTGTATTCCGACCTACCAAACAGTCGTTTCCGTCAAAAGTGCTGCAGATAACTCAACGTTATATTGTGGCATTAGTAACCACTTATTTTGAACTTCTATATCTCAAGCTTTTTGGTCAACTTTGTATTAAAAGTTCACCTTTTATTCGAGTTCTTACACTGAATCATACTTCATCAATATAATCTACATCGGCAACACTCATATGAATGGAAAAATCCCCACCCTCAAGTCAGACTCTTCTGAAGCTGAACTTCATCTGTTCAAATTTCGACATTAAAATGCCAAACCAAATACCACACTCAAGTTCCCATCGACACCGTCATCTCAGTGGTTAATAAACTTTTGGCTTCATCGGCAGCTTACTCGCGTTGTCGCGTGCAAAACAAACCGCAATCCGGGGTCGATTTAAACAAAAGTGACGTAACAATATGCTTTACAGTTGACTTTAGGTGAATTGCATACGCACTACAGCAACAACAGTTAACATTTCTGAATTTAAAAAGGAAAAAATAAACTTAATTGAAATGTAAATCACCGTTAAACAAAGATTAATTAAGAGTGACAAACCTAGGGCAAGGTGAACGGAATCAGACGAAAAATAACAGTGATACATTTACGTACTTCTTAAGACACTGACGACTCGGTGGTTCTGCCAACTTGGCTCTGTTTGTTTTGTTTTATACATTTTGTACACAAATCCGTCAATGGCGACTCAAGTCCGCTGTTCCGACTAACCTGGGTGCGTGTTCCAGATTTCTTCAGGCATACAATAATCCAGCTAATGTTCTATTTGAAGTATTTCGTGCAGCTAATGCTGATGGTGTTTCCAAAGTACTTCGGGGCTTAAAGTGTTTTTTTTTTATACAAATCGCGACCAATTGCAAATAAAATAACAAAACTGAATTTGTTTTCCTTTGTTGTGTTTCTGTCTTTTTATTTTTATGCTAGATTTGATTCGGAGGTTTAAAAAAGTTTTTAGTTCGTTTGGAACTTTTAACCTACGCGGGTGATCGAATGAGTATCTAACGTGTATAGTGCGGTACAAAAAGTTTACCCTCAGTTTACCTTATGAGAATTAATATTTATCCAACTGCCTTATTTGTTCAAGTTGAACATTGCCAGTAAGATTTGCATATATACAATAAAAAAGGTACTCTGGATTAACCTTGAAGTCTTGTGACCTCATTTGGAACGAATTTGGCAAAATACCGTGTTCGGTTTTGACGTTTGAATAATAATAACAATATACAAATAAGGAAAACAAAAAAGTGAAATCATATTATGCGAAGGTGAAATAGTTATAACATTTTTTAAAAAGTGAAATCGGTAAAGATTGAATCTTAAATGTATGATAAATGTATAAATTGCGTTGCAGTGGTTGCCTTTGAACTTCTCAATATGCTTAACATTGTTCAGGTAATCATTTTAGTTTACTAATATTTCATTTTCATTTTTGTAACCTTAAAAGTAGATTTTTTAAATTAGAGTTTTGTGTGAGACAAACTCTCATAGTACTCAGAATCAAATTGAATAGTATTTCCTACTTTCCAAACGGTGCTAGGATTTAGTCTTAATTATCAACTTATTTGCTTATTATTTTCATTCGGCTTACTCATTGGGCGCTCTTCCAGCCCAGGAGATGCTCTACTTTAGTAGAATTGTGGACATATCGGTTCGATTGTTGTCGGTCCTTCGGAAATAGAAGAGTCCTTATACGTTTTGAATGCTAATTAGTGTAAGGGAAGGGGCCGAGATTCTAGCCATACTTTAAATAAATTTGTACAATTGCGATGACTGAACCACTTTCTATAATTTTTAATCTTTCTCTTGCTGAATGCCAATTTCTGGATGATTGGAACATTTTTTTTGTCTCCCACTTTTAAATCTGGTTCAAGGCAGGAAATTACAGGCCAATATGTAAGATTTCAGCTGTTCCAAAAATATTTTACATACTCGTAGAGTTAAGCTTACCTTAGGTGTTCAGAGCTTTCTACCGGTATCAACCTCCATGATTGCTGTATTGTTTCCAAACGACTATGTTATTACTTGGTTTTGCAATTAACATCATACTTCTCGCATACGATTAAGTTCCGGATACTATGCCAAGCCAACCATTTTATCACATTGGTTCCTTTTACCTATAACACTGCTTCGCAAGTTTGCTGGTTTTGCCTTGTGCCATTAAGAAAAATTTATTTCAGTGGGATTTCTTCTGCACCATACATTTATAAAGTCATTACTTCCATCTTTATACAGATGTTGTTTTAAAGATTCTATTGAATTCGTACAGAATTTTCAAAAACGAAATCAAATACTTGATTTATTTCCAAAAGATGGCGAAATAGCATTAAAAAGAAAACTGGAGTAAATTTGCTTATATGTACCTTATTTTTTTTTTGCAATCAACGCCCATGTTCTCTATTTCACTCACTGTGAATTCACATGCCGAAATTGAATTTGGATGTTCCACAATTCGTTATTGTGAATTGGAATTTCGAAAATGAAAATGGATGTTCCGCATTTCGGTTCATTCCATTTTCTGAACGCATTCAAATTACTTTTTTTTTGTTTGTGAATTGTCAGTGAAATTAGTGAAAGTGCAGTTAGTTTGTGTATATTTTTTCGTCTTCCAGCAAAATGTAAGCGAAAAATATTTATTTTTGTCATGTTTTAGTATTTATTTATTCTTTGTTTTAGGGAAAAACATAAAAATATACGGCAAGAGAAGGTATTTCTGAAGTGGATGGAGGAACATCCTAATACTGCGAGAGGTTTCTCAAGCGGAGACAAATCTCACACCGAGTCATTGTGGGCCAATTTGTCCACTTCTTTAAAATTACCACGAAAACTTATCAAAAAAATCAAGAATTAACTTTATTAATCAGAACAATTCATATACATACGAGTACATAATATTCACACACACATATTGTGTCAGGTAAATCTAAAACATTTGATTTGCCTCTCAAAATTTGTCTTCTTTTTTTTTTCTTTTGAATTCTGCTTCCTTCTTTCCAATAATATTGCATCCATGTTCAAAGCACAAGAATTTCACTTTAGAAACAAAATAAAAATGGATGATCTTTCAGTTCTGACAGTTCGAAGCAATTTCGAAGTTTTTGAAATCGATTGAAATCTAGAACATCGAATTTCATTTCACGTGAAATTCAAAGGTGATTTCAATTCACTTTCGATCCAATTCTGGAACATGGGCGCAAATGTTGGTTTTAAACGAACTAAGAACTCAATTAAATTTTAAATTCAATTCAATTTTATTTATTTCTTTCATTCATTTTAAATAAACTATACAAAATTTTTAAGAAATAACTAAAATGAATAATGTACAGTTTTTATATACAAGAAATATTGCTTAATATTAGAACAAATAATTTAAGATACATACATACTATCTGTTGTCTTAAGACAAGTGGGAAAAGGACTGCATTATGCACGATCATTAAGTCAGATATTCGATCGAACTAACCTCGCTCAACTGCATTACCTAGTACTTTTCATAAACGTCATTACGTAACATGTTCAGCAGATTTCGTAGCCATATTTTTTTTGTAGAGAAAGAGCAAATAAACGAGCAAATTTATAATTGAAAAAATGTAAGCATTGCAAGTATTTTCGAGTTGAGTTATGATAAGTTTAAAATGATTTTTTTAACGCCGCGTTAGAAAACAGTTTTTGTGAATTATTTTGTGTCAAGTTATTTTGAATTGTTTGTAAAAATGGAAAAACTAATAGAATGTTTTAGAAACCACTCATTGATGTTTGAGAAAATCCAGATTCAAATATTTAACGTGTTGCTGACAGCCCTCTGTTTGACGTTCTCTATCAACGCTGCCGCCTTAAAAAATGTCAACGGTCCGTTTAAAACGCGCTCTGTTTGACTGCCTTTATTGTTATCAAAGGGACGATGAAGTTCCAGTTTGGAAAATTAAACATATTTCTTTTATTTTTATTAGTAGCTGAAAGCCCTGGTGGGTAGAGCTATATTGCTTTATATTTGATATTGTAATTTAATAATGTATGAATAAAATTAAAGTAATAATAATAATACATTTTTTTTTTATTCGAAGTGCATGAATGACGTTTACATGAAAATCGCACATTCTGCATTGTGAAAGCCTTCAACAATGTATAAGAAAGAAATTCGATTGTACTAGAACAGATTTCCGATTTTTATGAAAAAAAACATACTTATGGTTTTGAGTTGGAACTTGATCGAATAAGTCGATTGGCTTGTGCTAGTCTGGTTATATGTTATATGGTTTAAGTCAGGATGAGAAATTGCTCGAACAAAACCGAAGTAAATTTTCTAAAATGGAAACAGATAATTTTTATTTTATATTTTAAGGAAAAGAAAAACAAAGACTATTGATAGAAGCGAAAGTTGTATCAATAGTTGTTGTTGAGTTGTATCTTAGGTTTGTTTTATGTGAATACAAAACAGATTACACTACGTAGCCACAGCTTAATCGAAATTAAGTTTCATATTTTTTTTTAGCTTTCTTTTGAAAATGTATGTTTTTCGGCTTAGGAAGCATAAGATAAATTGATATTTGATAGACCGGAAGTCAATCAAGGCATTTAGCACTTTAGGCAGAAGGAGTGTAAGCACCTTTGTGTAGCTTCAACTTAAATTAAATAATTTGTGTGTGTACAAAATGAAGCTTTAGTTGTTAAAGAAATAAACATAAAACTAAAAATTGCAAACTACTAGAAGAATAGACTAAACTTGTTCATAGCAACGAAACACCTAGCTTTTACTTACACATCATACTTTTAGCTTAAGATATTTTTCAATCCACTAAACCCATTGGATATTTATTTTTGATAAACAATGACAGCTTAAGTTAATCATAGAACATTTTAATTTTTAGTTGCATGTTTATGAATATCAATAAAAACTTTTAAACTATAATCAATTCATAGAAAACCATATTTTAATATTTTACGAATAGAAATTAAATCAGTTTTTAAGACGACGAAGATTCGGATTCGGCAGAAAATTGTATTTGAAAAAAAAAAAATTAATAAAGGACACAAAGGCTTGTATACAACCAGGGGCTATAGTGATTTACGATTTAAAACTCCCAATCTTTCCTGTGTGTTTGTGTTTTCGAAAAGAATAACATTTGAACCTACAATTTCGTGCTGAATCCGAACGGTAAAAGGTCTTACATGAATGCACCTATTTAAATATATAAATAATTTTTGTTCGACTATACCTAAAAACAAAACAAGAAAAAAAAAAAAAACTAAAAAAAAAATCTTTAATCTAATTTTAAGACCTTGAATATTGATTTAAATGCTTAACAACAGATTAAATTAATAAGAATTAGCTTCAATGTGTATCTGTTAAAAAACCTCATTAATCTAAAAGTTTTTAATTTTGAATATTTAAATATTTCACTGTTGTTTGAAAACATATTTTAGGAAGAAAACAAAATTAAATTTTTCAGTTAAAAGCCTAAGATGATCGTAATTCGTAAAAGATTGATCGCTGGTTTCAAGTGTCGCTTGGCAAAAATTTGTTATGCCATAAATAATGACAACATCTGACCATTCAATCAGAAACACGTGTCTTATTTCATTTTATTGTTAACTATTTCCGTGGTTTTTTTTTTTTATCTTTTTAAGGAAATTCACATTGATTTATTTTTATTTTTGTTCGTTTGATTAATAAACCCACAAAATGCTTCAAGGTTTTTGGCGAAGGGAATATAATTGAGTCTAGCAACTAAGAATTACTTTCATGTTTTTATATTTTATTTGTTTTCGTTATGTTTTTGTAAAAAAGTGGAAAATAAATAATCATGTATCCACCCACCTATACCTATGATGCGCTAAGCTAAGTAGTATATAGAAGTATTGGTCCCATAAACCTGAATTAGGAGACCCGTAACTACTCGTATACCTACCTGAATATTGTCAACAATAAGGTAAGCAAATCTGTTTCTCTGTCTTTGTTTTAGGATTGTTTGTCGACGTTGTGTCATACTAATTTTTGTCTTCGTCATGCGAAAAACCCCTTGGAACCCATTGCGATTATGTTTTGACTTTGACAAAATAAATAGATAACAAGTTTAAATTTATCAAAAAAGTTCAGAAAAGTATAACCCTTATACATATTAGACTGGGCCAAAAAAATTGACTATTTTTTTTTTGAAAGATATATCAAGAATATCATTCAGAATGACAAAAAAAAATTTTCGTAAAAGTTTGAGCCCTTAATATCAATTTTAAGAGGGCTATCATCGCTAATTTTGATTTTTAGTCATAATTTCATGTTTTGCGTCAGAACTGACAAAACATTGAAGTAAAAAAAATTCATTTTGACTTACTTTTATATAAAATTAAATTCCCTACAAAAAAGGTCTGATTGAAATTGTTATTTTTCTTCGATTTTACTTTTTTAATTTGGAATTTTGTAACTAACGAATTTTTTAACATTTAATATTAACAAGTGTGGAGCATTATCGTTCTTAAATTTCCTTCAATACTTCTCTTTAAACTTAATTTATTAAATTATTAATAATTTATCAAAGAATTCTGTGCATTTAGGTGGGTGAAAATAATGTTAAAGTATTATTATGACACAACCTAACAATTTGTTAACTTGCTTTCTAGCAAGTATCGTAATAAGGCTCTTTTTTTAATTAATTGCTCCTGAACAACCCTAAAACAATGACAGTTAATACAAAAAACAAAGCAAACAGATCTTTTCTGACATCTGGAAGTGTCAGGGTGATATGAAGTTAAATTAAAATTTGCAAAATCGTTATTTAGCCTAGTACCATAATATTATATGTATTTTTAACATCGTACTAATTCAACTAAAATTTTGCGTTATAGCGTTTTTAGTGTGTACCTACGTGTCAATTTTGACGTCTAAAGTGTCATTTGTGTTGAAAATATTTTCAGAATAATTAATGTAATTTTTGTCATCATAAGTGAGAAAGATGCTATTCTTCTCATATGAGAAATTCAAATCACAAAAGAATACCTAAAACAAAACATAAATCAATATAAAAGCACTGACCACAGACAAAACAAATCTGACAGCTGACTATTGTATTGATGAGCACGTCCAGACTTAAAAAATTATTGTTTAGTTCACACAACTTTGTCGATTTCCACCCATTTGAATCAGGTTGGATTCTGGTCGCCAAAAATTGACTGGCGCTGTTAATCAACACGTCTATTTACTTAATGAACTCGATGTTGATTTACACAAATGAACATAATGTGAACACTGCCTTACTTAACTCAAATAAAATTTGTAGGTGTTTCTGTCTACAGGCATTCAAGATAACTTTAAAGGTTAGACAACCGAACTGTAGACTTAAGAATTGTATGTATATTCAAAGTTTTTTTGGCATCTATCAAGCCAAAAAAAGTAACATTTTAAATAGCTTCCTCATCTATATATCAATCAAATTCTTACAAAATCAATTATGTATGAAGACCCACTAAGGAGATAAATTTCTTGCTAATCAAGAACAAAGCTATTGATTCATTAGGCTGTCAAATAATATTTCAATCATCGAACTTAATTTCGCGCAATAAAATTTATTAAAATAGTTATTGAAAACGGTTTTTGTTTCTGTTTCTTTTTTTTTATATTGTTTTACAAACCAAAACAAAATTACGTCCATCAAAAATTATATTCTCATTTCGTAAGACCTTGAACTTTCATAAGTCATAAAATTAAATTTTCACAATAAAAAATCTGAGTTTTAATGTTAATGGCTGTGATGAGATTATTTCAATGAAAAATCAGAATTCGCTGTGGTTGTAATAAATAGCTTAATAAACAAAACCAGAAACTCTTTAAATTTTTTCCATTTTGCTTTTAAAGAAAGAAAGAAACAAACAAAAAATAAAAAGAATATTCATAGAATTATATTTTTTTTTAATTATAAACAAATCGGTTGGGGTTGTTCAAAATGTGTTAAACCTCAACAAAGTGATTTTCATCTCTTTATGTTTTATTTGTATGTGAAATAAAGATAGATTAGTTGGGATGTGAATTTTGGAGCTAAATATTTTAGCTGGCGGATATTCATGACGCAATTGATTTGAAGTTCGAATACATGTACATTGTACGTATACATACATAACGTATATATTTTGTTTTGATTTCGGATTTTTAATCATAATTATGGACCTGTACCTACTTACATATGTTTGCATGTCTTTGGATTACAACCATGAATTAAGCATAGTGGTATATGGATGGCTCACAGCTGTACCTAAACAAGTCATAAAAAAAAATCCAAAACTAACGCCAAAATTTCAGCAAAATTGTACTCTATTTAGAGCTACATGTGTAGTTCATTACAGCAACAGAGGTCATAGTTCATTACAGCTCTAAATAGAGGTCAATTTTTCGGAAATTTTGGCGTTAGTTTTCTTCTTCTTTCTTCTCCTCCCATTCGCCTTTGTGTTTGATCTTCTTTCTTTAATAAATTCTACTTATTTTTCAAAACTGTGGAAGACCATATATCACAAATAATTATCCTTACGAATGTTGCCCGATTGAATACCAAAGTGGTCGTCTTAAACACGGTCACCAACGGTTGAAGAATGGACTGTGAAGGGACACCATGTCTACCGAAACGTTTTCACTAATGAACACTATTTTTGATAATAAAGTTTAATCATTTAAACGTGCTGTTTAATCGTGTAACTTGTCATGGTAATTTGGCTCAGTAACTGAAAAATAAACCACAGATTTGACAGATGTCACCAAAACAACGTGGCCGTCAAAAACTAACCGCGCCAATTGAAAAGCCCCTTTTCAAAAAATATATACATTTACCCCTTTTTATTTTAAATGTAGAAAATTGTGTGTATTAGTTTTCTACTTCGTTCATCTACTCCAAGAATGGTAGAAGATTTTATTCCGTTTCCTTACGCTTCCCTCTCCTAATAACTGAGTTTTCTGCCGGCAGAAGTCAACCTGTGTGCGTCGGCCTATGAGGTTCCTCTTTTTCTCTGATCTTCTGAAATTTTCTTTATCAGCATTGACACACCTAAAAATTTGCACAGCAGATCATTAATCATTAAAAAAATGGAGTAAAATTCGAAGTTTATCGATTTGAACAATATTATAAATGTTTTTAAAAATCAGGCATAAGAAATAAAAGTATGAATTTGGTATTTGTAAATTTTAAGTTGATACCTCAAGAGCCTGAATGAGTTTAATGCTTTCCAACAATCTTTACTGACATTATTCATTTCCTTACATACTGTCTACACTAGCGAAGTACAAAGAGCATGCTTTCATTTTCGCCAGGAGTGACCGCCATCACTGCTATATTTTAAAGGCATGCAATATATTTTTATGGTATGCTTTAACCCATACCATTCATCGCTTGTTTTATCACAATGAGAACTGGCATTTTATTTTGGCGTTTCCAAATTTCATTTGTTTGAGTTGAGGTTTTTTTTAGTATTTAGTATTTGATGTGATTAAACTCTTAAATAACTATTCGCAATTCGAAACTCTGTGGAATCTAACACATTGACATTCTTCACTATACTATGCGATGAAATACCCAGCCAATAAATTTTGACAGTTCTTCTGCTCTCTGCTTTCTGCTTTTGTTATTGCTATAGCGGTTGCAATGGATTTATCGGTAGTAGAGACGGCGGCAGCGTGTTACAAAGAATAACATTTTCAAGAGCATTAACTAGTTAGGAAAATACTCGTTAGTTTTACAAAAGAGTGGAGCAAAATAAATTAAAACAAGAGAGATTTTTTTTATGAATGGAAGCATTCAACTAGTTTTGTTATGTCATTTCAGCTTTGGGAAGTTCACAATAAATTAGGTGCGTTTGAAAAAAAAAAAACAACCTACAGCGGATCATTTGTGAATGAGTTAATAAACTTCATTTCATTATCATAATAGGTTTTTTTAAGAAAAAAAAAAAAAAAACTTTAGTAGATTTGATTTTGAGGCTCTGAACTGCTACGGGCTTATTTTGGAATTTGCGTTTAATTTGAGGCCTTATTGCGTGAACTGACCTACACAATTTCTTTGCCTCGAAATATTTTCACGAAAATGTAAAGTACTGCCTAGGAGCTACGTGCCAGTACTTGCAAAGTTTTGATCCTTATGTTTCCCCTATTATCTACCCACGATACATGTCCACAACTATTATGGTAGGTACTGGGTGTTTTTAAATAAGTAAAACAACAGTAATTGTTACATTGCACAGTTTTTTTTATTCAAATGTGTTTTGAATATAAACAAAATAAAACAATAGGCCTCTAGTATATGTGAGAAAATGTATGTAATTAAAAGATAACCTTAGTTCAACTAATATTATTGGTGTCTTTGAAACAAATCACTCTAACCCACTTTGTTATCAAAATCCAAAAATTTAACTTAAAGTGAAACAAAAAAATGCAAATTATCTACTCGTAATATTAGAGTTTGTGTAAATTTAAACAAACAATATTATGTGCGTAAGGTTAGAAGAGTAATTTAACGTGGGTATACCTATATTTTTAACCGTGTACATGCCGGCTAAGTTTGATTACAAGGTTCTAAATTAAGTCATGCAATAAAACAGAATTGTGTTCCCAATATTTAATTTGCATTCAGGAAGAATAGCTGACAAATTAAAAGACGTAATGGCCGTGAATTTGAGTGGTTTTGTTTTGGAATTGTTTTCTTTTCTTTTTAGGCGATACATAAATAAACATTTTAAATAAGATAAGTATTCATTAAGTTGGTAATTCGTTGTATAAATCTTGTAAATTACACAAATTACTCTTTAGAGAAAGTGGTCTAGTAAAATGAAGTTATTATATAGGAATGTGTAATTACTAGTCTCACCTTTATAGTATTACTGGGATTTAAATGACCACAACAATATTCGAATAGGAACACTCGCATTTCAGACAAATTCAATTTTAAAGACCCTCATAAATTATTAATTCAAATTTGAAACTAAGAAACTAAGAACAAAGTTTGGGGTGAATAAGGAGTACAATCCAGAAGCCCCAGCAAAGCGTACAGAAAATATGGGGGGGATGTTGTATTAATAATTTATTTATTCGCTTAAATCAAGCAAACTAATATAAAAACTCAAACTATACCAACTTAAAGCTAATGGGTTGAGGCTTCAGAGAAATTTGAACTACAAGATTCTTCTGAGGGAGGGAAGTCGAGGCTGTGCTGAACACTGTTGGATTAGCGTGGCATTCTTATGATTAGATTGAAATAGATATTCTTCGTAGGATCAACTGATCGTCCAGACAGATAGATATGGAAGAACAAATGAATGTTCTTGTTTCTGTCATGGAAAAATGTGACTATGTTGGTGATGGTGGTGGTATCGGTTGGTGGTGCACTTATTTCCTTGTAGCCCCTCCAAATCACAAGTCATTTGAATTTTTATCTGCATTTCTGACGGTTCCAAGATATACGAAGTGTTAGGGTCGACCTGTTAACAGATCCAAACTCTCGCAAGTGCAATACACTGCCGGAAGACATTGGTCTTCACAAGAAGAAGTAAAAAGAAATATATATACATATATCTTCATATGCAGCCTAGAAGAAAATGAAGACATATTATCAATCACTATTAAGTCGAAAAAAATGGATCATTACCGTAATGCGCCAAGTTCTCAGTGCAATGAACATAACTATAGTTACCCTCAGATAAGTCTCGGGATACTGTGATATATACGCGAACAAAATGGCAGATGAACTGGTCAAAAACGGGTCATCTCTTCATCCAAGCCAAACCGGCACCTCAGTACTTATGCCACTCGATCAAGAGATTAGCTAAATTCACGAGATGGCGAACGTCAGATCTCGTATGAGCAGAATAGGCATTAGCTCGTCGGATTTGTGTAGAAGGTGTGAAGATGAAGGAGGTGGAGGAAGGCTCATCTCACTTCCCTTGTGAATGCCTCAGCTTAACCAAAACCATAAAAGTGGCCCACGGAGAATATGTTTTCCACGATTTGGGCGATATCTCTACTAGGCCACTAAATAACATCATAAAATTCATTCAGAAAGCAGGATGGTTCAAGAAGTCATCTCCCACCTTACCTCTCTTCAAACCATTCCCTCTTCTTTTATACACATTTCTTATTGACTTTTTGGGGAGCGCAAAAGATCCATTGAAATCCGAGTCGGTACGGCTTTGCTGTATCATCCATCACCCATTATAACGTACCCTTACCTAGTAAAACCGAGAATGCCCATCAGTTAATCATTAAGCCCTAATTTGGACGTAGCGTTTTAGTGTTATGTTCAGAGATTCTTTAGCCACACTACAAGAATGTGAAATGCTAAATCCGGCTCAATATTTTCCTGCCATTAAGATATTAAGACATTCAAAACAGGTTTCTACCGGAATATCCTTTTAAATTATCTTTAAATTTTCTAAAAGTTCACACTGTCTTCAAACATATTAAGGGTAGTCATAAACTCCCTGGATCTGGAAATATACGACATATGTACATACATATATCTACTGTGATAAGAATACTTTTCCATAGTTTCATCATAACACTATACACATTTACGAGTACTTCTGGAAAAATACGCAATCTTAAGAAATTCTTCCCTTTCCATGGCTTATGCTCTCCGACTTTGATCTTGCTGATTTTTATAGAAGCATAGGCGAAAGTCACTAAACGAGAAAATGGCTATCACACTTACAGCAACAATATTGGCAGTTGAACGGTGCAAACCTCTTATTAGAAAGATCCACTTTATTCACTACGAAAGTCAGACCACTGGAACAGAACACCAATTTTTCTGAAATAAAATCTATTTTGTTCTTTCCGATTTCTTCATTAAGTTTTGATAAATATATACAGTTCTTTCTGAATTGTTTTATGTTGCCTAACAAAATTTGACAGTGTTGATTGACAGCTGTCTCATAAAAGTTTCCGGCAACATAATCCAATAGAATTGGATAACCCTTTAGCTGAAAATAACTTGAAAGATTTTAAAAATTAATTCATTAAACATTCAGAACTAATAAAAAAATCAGACCTTTTCACGTTTCATGCGCAATCAAAAACTATAGTGGATTCTTTGAGAAATTCATTTATTAAATTTCCTACACGAATTGATCAAACAGAATCGTTTCAGTTCTAACGACCTTAGAATTAATTATTTCATCCTGGATGTCAGCAATCAACATTATAGAACTAATAAAAACCGCACTAAAACTATTTACTACTTCTTCAATTAAATGCGCGACATATTAAAGTCGGAAACGCATTTGCATCTCAGATCATCAGCACTCATACGTATTTCAGATGTTGCTTGTGGTGTTCCTCCACCCAGTTCAGTTGGTTCAGTGATAGTGTGATGAGCTCCGTGTGGAAGTCATTATTAAGCGCATATATCCCAAAGTCATTGGACTGCGGCTGCATCAATTAGTTGTCACCAAAACCACTGACAGTTGACCTGAAAATTCTACACTCACTGAATCATCAGCGCCACAAGAAAATAATCGGCATTAGATCAAACCGCAATTCATCTGACAGTGAAGGCGTCTTGCGTCGAAGTCATCAAACTTGGGTCTTGTGAATGATGTGAACTGCCTGCGGGCGGAGGCGATATCAGTGTGTGACAAAACCGAATCTAAAATAAAAATAAAATGAAATGAAGAAACTTGGAACGCGGCCATTGATTGCTTTTTTGTGAGTGTTTCTTTTTTGTATCAATGGCGAATGGGACATCCACCTGAGTGTAAAATTGTTGACATTTTTACGGTAATATTTACTCTCGCTCAAATTTAAATCCAATGATTCGCCCAAATGGAATGCAGCCAGAATTGAATTGTTGAGAAAAATTAAATTTTAAAAAACGATGATGAAACAATGAGAAATAAAGTCCTTATACTTTGGAAGGAATTTCCTCATCGGAGATAAATTTTATTTATTAATCATAAATTGATAATAGCCGAGCCGAGTCATTAGAAATTCACACTGAATGACACCTGTCGGAAGTTGCGTGCTATGAATTTATTTGCTGAAAGCTTTTTGGATAGCGTGCAGGGTGGTATCAATTTTCATTTACCACAATTGAGGGTAGGTATATCAGTTGATTCAACAGGGTTGAATTTATCAAACGAATTTCGAGACGGTTTTATTGATTTTTTTTTTGTTTCTACTTAGTCATTGTCTCTGTGGACATTTTGTGGGGTTGCAAGTTTGCGTTGATGAATTAAATAGTAGGGTCAAATTCAAGTGTTTCTTCATATGGTCGAATTTAAAATTGCTTGGGAATTGTTTTTGAAATGAGTCAGCAACCGCAGTTTGTGAAATAACTAAACTTTTTTTTAAAGTTTGAGATTCCTTAAAGATAAAAATAAATCTAGTTCTTGCTTTAATTTATTCGGAAGTAAATAAGGTATATATCTACTGAAAGAACGTGGTTTTTATTCTAAACAGAAAATTTAACTCGAAGATTTCTTTCAAACCTGGGATGACAATGAGGGAGCCAATTTAAATTGTTTT
Source organism: Chrysotoxum bicinctum (assembly GCA_911387755.1). Classification (NCBI taxonomy): domain Eukaryota; kingdom Metazoa; phylum Arthropoda; class Insecta; order Diptera; family Syrphidae; genus Chrysotoxum; species Chrysotoxum bicinctum. The sequence goes on along the minus strand of OU426989.1, from coordinate 221,636,301 downwards.
CGGTCTGTCTATAACTCTTTTTTAAGGTTAAACCTCTCACTTCAATTTTGTTATTCGTTTCAATGGTAAAAATGGAAGAATAAGGTAAGAGGTAGTTGCTTCGATAAAGATCTGTCTGATGTCTATGAAACTGTCTGTGCATCTTGCGATTAAGAAACTGTCTGTGACTCTTACGATTAAGACAACAAATTTCATGTGCACTATTGTATCACTTTGTGGTAAAATCAAAATAAAAAAAAAATATATGACAAAATACCTATGTCCTTAAATTTAAATACAATTTAATTAGAATTGAAATATTCAGTGCATGAACTGAACAGCTGCGTTTGTTTGAATGTTGAGAAATAAAAAATAAAGACTTTCTGAACAGAGCTCGAACATGCTGAGAATTTGTCTATCCACAAAAATTCAAAGCGTGGTGAGATTAGTAGTTGACGTAGTTGTTAGTGCTTTGATTCCTAGCCGCTACCCCATAAAAAAAGAATTTTCCCACGACTACTGCTTCTTGCGAAGAAGTGGCAAAGTCCTCAAAGAGGATCTGCTATTACGAAAATGAGCTTCTTATCTTAGCCGTTCGGATTCACAAAAAAATTAAAGGTTCCCTCTATTTCTGCCGGCAACACGGACACATGAATTGTTAAGAGTTGTAAATCGCTAGACTCAACTTTCTTTTCTGGTGATATTTATCATTATATTTATAAGCCGATATCCGAACTACTATGTTGTTCTAAACTATCTATTTGAGGATCTTATTTTTAAAAGTTTTATTTCAACTGCTCTCCAAAATTTTGGATAGTATTGAACATTCAAATTTTCAAAAAAAAAAAAAAAAAAAAAAAAAAAAAAAAAAAAACTTTTTATTTTGAAAATTCGATATCTCAAAAACGGGTCAGTATTTTTTTTTTAATTAAATTTGTATTCATATTATAAGGAAACCTTAAAGTTGCTGTACCAAATTTTTTTCTTAAAAATGTTTTAAAAATTTTTTATACAGGGTGTCCCTTAATTCGTGCATAATATTTCAGGGCGTGATTCTTGGGTATATTCTATATCGGGAATTTAAGAAAAGTCTTACTTTGATGTATCCTGAGCCATGTATACGGTAATTGCGCTGATAGTATACTAATGACAGAAATTTCATTTACGCTTTTATTCTAAGAACAAATACCAGTTTTTGTAATTATTGCGCCTAAACAAATTTTATATTTTATCTCGATCCAGTTTCTAACCTGTTCACGTTTAAAAATAAAGAAAGTGTTTTTTTTTTAACCGGTTTTTGAAATATCTAATTTTCAAAAACAAACAAAATGATTTTTTTTTTTTAAATTGATTTTTTTTTTAAATTGATTTTTTTTTTTAAATTGATTTTTTTTTTTTTAAATTGATTTTTTTTTTAAATTGATTTTTTTTTTTAAATTGATTTTTTTTTTAAATTGATTTTTTTTTTTAAATTGATTTTTTTTTAAATTGATTTTTTTTTTAAATTGATTTTTTTTCTTAAATTGATTTTTTTTTTTAAATTGATTTTTTTTTTTGCAAAAATTCAAAAAAAAAATTTTTTTTCAAGTTTTAAAATGTAATGCTTTACAAGGTTCTTAGAAATTTCATTATAATCTGTTGTGCCGATAGTGAGAAATTCAAAATTTTTTTTATTAAATTTTAGGTGCCGAGAAAAATACTTTTTTTCGAAAACCATTTACTAACATTGGTATGCTTGGTACCTATGTGCTTTGATAAAATAAAAATATATTTCTCACACCTTGTAGATTGCATTAAAAAACTTTTGATTGTCAAGTTTTTAAGAACTCAAGCATGGGGTTTTCGAAATATTGAGTTTTTTTTTCAGGCATGACAGGTTTTGTTATTTTTGGTCTTAAAAAAAAAAAGAAAAAAATCGTGTGGGGGAGAAAATTAAAAATTCTATCTACTAAGTTTGAAACAAAAAAAAAATAAGCCGATCAGCTTAGGATTTAGTTAAACAGCTAGACAGATTGACAGAATTGCGAGACCCACTTTTTTCTTCTTCTTAAGTGCTAAATTTTATGCATAAATATATTTTATAACTGCACACACATACAAAAACTTTTTTCGTCATAAAGTCGAGTTTCTGTCTGCACTGAATGAAATTGATAATTTCCCTTTGAACAATCGGAATTCCCTTAAATGTTCTATACCTTTAAACTAACTATAAGGGAATAATAGTCTGTTATGCTAATTTGTTTAATTTTTTTTTTTACATTTAATATTTCACCCTACCCTGTACTTCTGGAAGTTCATTTGTTTTCTCATTATCAATCCTGTTTGTACAGATTGTAATACAAAATTCTTACGACAGTCGAGACTACTGAACAAGTCTTACCAAATTCAGCGAATTTAATCGACCTTCACATATTATCTTTGAAGTGGAGGTGGGGGGGGGATGTACTTCTAATCTCTCCACCTCTCCTTATCTATCTCGTAATTTTTATAGTTTTGCTAACCCACTACACGCGATCTATTGACATACTAAATACTCAAGAAAAACTTAAATTACAAACCGCTTTGCTAAATGAAATAAAGTGCTTCACTTCTATCTATCAACCGTGAGTTGACTTACCCCGGAATCACCTCCCCAAGCCACCCGTATCCCCATATGGTCAATCGAAATAACAAAAATAAACAATCAATTTAGCCCAAGAAACACACACACACAAACACATACAAAAACCTATTCGCTATGCACCATGCGTACTAATTTCATTTCTAATCCAAAAATCCACTCAAATGATTAGCCCATGAGAGCGATAGCAGCAGCAGCAGCGAGTATTTTCTTCTCACAAAATATCCCATGAATGCGTACGAGTATCTTTCAGAAAATAAAAGAAAAAAAAGTTTGTAAAAAACTTCAACATTTTCCCGAGAAGGAGTGCGGAGCAAAAAGAAGAAAAAACGAAACACCAGCCAACGGAATTCGTCTTGGCCTATCTCGGTTCTGTAAGAGGCTACTCGCCAAGTCAGTCAGTTATATTTCGAGGCGGTGGAACACGGAAAAAGTTCGCACGCCAAATCCATATTTTTTTTTTGCTTCTCTACGAGTATACATTTGTTGTTAAAATAAATTAAGAAATTTTTATTTTTTATTTATTTGTTGTTTTTTTTTTTTCTTCTTATAGTAAATTCGTGAGCAGAAATCTAAAATTATTGGTTTTGTGTGCCTTTCGGGAATTTTTTATTTTTGTTTCAAGTAGGAAAGAAATTGATTAAATTAGTTTAACTAAAAAAAAAATAAGAAACAAATAGGAAAATTCAAACAGATCTTAAATATATCATAAAAACACTTTGATGGATTTTATTTATTTAATTGAATCTCGATTGGCATATTTTTTTTTCGTTGGAAAATTGCCACCTTCTTCCATTTTTTTTTTAAATTAAAAAGAAATAAATATTTAAAAGTATTTTGTTTTCTAAATTCTCTAAGTTGTCCGAGATGACATGTTGATTTTTAAAGAATTTTACATTTTATTTTTAACAACTTAAATGCATTTAAACTAAAAACATGAAATATATATTTAAATGTGCTACTTAAAAACTCAGTGATTTATTAACATTTGAATTTTTGTTTCTTGTTTTTATTTATTATTCTAAAATGACATAATTTAAATAAGATTTCGTAAAACTTAAAAAAACAACAAATATAAATTTTTATATTTTTTTTTCTCTTCAACAAACGATGAAACATATGTTTTTGAAAAAATAAAGTTGGATTTCTCAATAAAGTACAATTTCATCTACCTCGAAAGAAATTGAAAAGTTTTCATTAAGTGAAAATAAAATGAGCAAATCCGCAAATCGCAAATCAAGAAGCAATGAAGGAGTTATTTTGTATCAGAATAATGTTGGAAAAGTATGTACCTAATTTAAAATCACTTCTTCAAATTAAATTTAAAATAAATTTCAAAAAAGTATCTAGTAAATACTTATATACTCGAACGTTATAGTTTTAAAGTGTTGATAAGATATGATGAATTTTTATGGATAAATTGTGTGTTGTTTTGTGCCTAAAGAGTGTGTGATATTTTTTCACACTTTTGTTTATCTTTCAGGAAGCTAAGAGATTAAACCATTGTGTGCCTGTGTGTGTGTGTGTATGGAGTGTTAATATGATGTATAGATTTTTTGATTATTATAATAATGCGTTAATGATAAAAATTGAGTTGAAAGATGTGAATGACCTTTTGGCGAAGATAGATATTATTATGTTTTTTTTTTTTGAAATATGCTAGAAATGTGCTATTCCAATCATTGTTCTCTTTCTTGTTTTGCATACTTCGATACAAATTAGAGATAAAAAACATTGATGTGGGGACTTAAGTAGCCTGGGCTACTTGAAAACTTCTACTCGAGTGTCTACTTTAAGAAAATCATATTAAGATACGGTATTTCATAGTTTTCTACATTTTTATAGTTTTCTACATTTTCTTATTGTCAAAATTTAATGAATTAAAAAAAAATGATTATTTAGTTTTTAAAACATAAACATAAATCAAGTTCAAGAAGACACCTCAATATTCCTGACCTAGTAATAGATAAGTGCCAAACGCAGATTCTGTAATGTTCACGTAGAAACACCAAACCATATGAAGAGTTTTTTAATTGGCTTGGTAAGATTTTGGCAGCCTATGGCGGCCATGTTGTTTTAGCGACATCTGTCAAAACTGTTGTTTATTATTCAATTACTGATGCCAATTCACTATGGCAAGTTACAGAAATGAATAGCACGTCCAAATGATAAAACTTTATTATAAAAATGAGTGTTGGTAAGTGAGAACGTTGTGCCCAATTTACGGTTTACGTGGTAGCCCTTAATAGATAGTCTTAGGCCAAAATTTGAGACGACCGGTTCGGTAATCAATCAGCCAACATTCGTACATCAAAGACCGACCCAGACATCGCTGTGGTCGTCAAAGTGTACAGCAGATCTCGAAGCAGTCGATTCCTAGCCGTGCATAAGAACTCGGACTTTTGGAGGGTTTAACTTAGAAAATTTTGCGTCGGGACTTAGGACTTCGCCCTTACAAATTACTACTGAACCAGGAGCTCAAAGTTGATGACCATAGACAACGCTGTTTATTCGCTGACTTTGCTTCTGAGCGTTTGGAAGAGACTTTAATTTTGGATATTGGAGGAATGGCTGTGTTAACAAGCAAAATTGCCATATATGGGATGACATCAACCCAAACAAGGTTCACCAGGTTGCCGGTTGGTGTGAATTTTGGGCCAGTTGCGTCATTGGTCCGTATCATAAATCGTTTACCGACGACTCCCTTAAACCTGATTGATTGTAATTATTTCAATTATTTACCGAATTTCTCCATCGGACCATTTCTACCTCATACCATTGACTCATTAATCATCGAAAATAACCTGAATCAACTCAATGATGAGTATATTCCCGGTCCAGATGGTATCCCCGCCATATTTCCCAAAAAATGCTGTTCAACTCTCTCCTCTTTCAAAAATCTTCGGTTTGTCTCTATGCCAAGGATCTTTCATAGCCCCAGTACATAAAAAGCGCCCAAAGTGTGAAGTTACAAACTTTCGCCCAAGTGCTAAACTTTAATATATCTCCAAAGTCTTTGAAAGCATTTTGTATGATATAATGTTAGTCTCTCATTTCCCCTAGACAACACGACTTTGTCAAGGGAAGGTCCACAACGACTAACCTTGTTGAATTCGTATCCTTAAGCCTCTCAGCCTTAGAAAATGGAAAGGAAGTCGACGTTGTCTCAACCGATTTCAGCAAGGCCTTTGAAAAAATCTCACATAAGCTTATTCTATTCAAACTGAGCTTGAACCTTTCTTCTTAAGATGGATTTCTTCTTACCTGAACAAATGTTACTACAAAGTTCGATTCAAATCTTCCGTCTCTGATGATTTCTTAGCTACCTCCGGGGTTCCACAAGGCAGCCACTTAGGACCTTTTCTCTTTATTCTTACTATTAACGATATTGAATTGGTCATTAAACATTGCCATATTTCTCTCTACGCCGATTATACAAAGTTTTTCAAAACCATTTCTTCCACACATGATGCCATTCTTCTACAACTTGATCTCAACAGTTTCTCTGTCTGGTGCCTGAAAAATTGCTTAGAACTAAATATATCCAAATGTCAATTAATCACTTGTTCACGAAAACGCATCCGATCCGACCCCTACGTGACCTTTGTTCGGCCGCTTCTTGAATACGCCTGTCAAGTTTCGTCCCTTTATCAACAAACTCATATATCCAGAGTCGAGAGCATTCAACGTCGTTTTCTACGTTTCGCACTTCGTGGTCTGTCTTGGAATAACCCTTTTATTTTACCTCCGCATCAAGACCGACTTCTGTTAATCAACTTGAATACCCTGGAAGAACGAAGAGCAATTAGCGACATTCTCTTCATTCAACTCTCTACAATTCCATCTCTTTCAACACTAATTCCCGTAATATAAGAAATCCTCTTCTCTTCTATCCGCCTACCCATGGTACCTATTAGCTCCAACGAACCTATTACACACATGCTTCAGATGATTAATTGTAACATTAACTGTTTCGACTTCAACCTCAGTTCACCCTGCCTGAAACTCCGTCTTAATCATCCTTCCAATTTAATCTACTATTATTTATAATTTAACAATTTTTCAAGTTGATTTGACAATGCATAGTTATTCTGGTTTTGGATAAGCTAGATTCTTCAAATCAAATTTTTTAAACGAGTTAACTAGTTTCAGTATATTCTTGAAAAAGTTATATTTTTAGGAGACCTGCCATTAAACCCTTTAACATAATGCTTTTAACATTTAGTACTATTATATTAGTGCATTGAACTACCACGCTATAGTTCTGTGTTCGAATCCAAGTTCAGAGTATTCCATCGAAAATGTTTCTTTTTAGATAAACTCTCTTTTTGAGTCTCTTTTCAAAAGAGAAAAAATCAAATTATCTAAGAGTATCTCTTATTGTCATACTCATGATCTTATTCTCATGATCTGGATCTTGTTGTCATAATCATAATCTTCTAAGCCGTTTGTATTGTATTTGCATAGGATTTCTCCATTCGTTGTTACCCATATTTATTGCTTTACATCTGAGAAAAAAAAAATACTTAAACTCTGATAGTTGTTGATCTTATGTGTCTTTTTATTATGTAAAAGTTCTCCTACCCAAGGTGTTTACAATACTTTTCCTAGAACGCATTTTGATAATTCGTAATTTGATCATAAATGGATTGCTAAATAATTACTTTAATTTTAAATTGCAATATCATACCAAAAAGATGTTAAATCTAAATGCGAAAAACAACCATCAATACCTATAAATAACAATCTTTCAACAATTTATTGTTGACTCATCTTTCAAATATTGATTGGTTTTCGGAAAATAAATAACTGAGCTTTCTTTGTAAAATATTTGAATAATTCAGGTAAAATCTTAAAGATGTAAAATCAACAAAAAACAAATGAGGATGACAAATAGTTAAGAGTAAAAGTGAAATTGTTACTAAGCGTTACATTGTGAATGAGTGGAGCTAACAAAGTGCCATTGTGTCGGATGTGACGTTAAGATGGTTTTTGTTTGAGGCACAATAATACAACAAAAGAAAGTTTATTTATTTTTTTTTTTTTTTTTTTTTTTTTTTTCATTTTTGTGATTTGTTGGTTTAAAAAAAGAATCACATTGTGTTTTATTACAAAGCTTAATATGTATGTGTGTACTGTCAGGATCTGAATCTCTTTGTCGATAGATCCAATAATTTTATAGATGATTTTGGATAGTATTTACTTAGTTACTGTTTATTTCAAGGTAAGCCAGTTGTTGCCTTTTATAATAACTAGATATACAATGGGGCTTATATAGTTAGGTGAACTTAAAAAAAAAGCTTTCTAATCATTCAATGCTCAAATGTTCAAATTCACAAATACTTTAAAAGTAATCACTTTTTTGTCACCAATTCCATTGTCAATTTAAATTGATGCATTTGATATTCAACAATCCAAATGATTAAACCATTAAGAATTCTGGAGATTTGTTGTGGGTTAGAAGAAATTTTTTAATTATTGTCAATAAATAGTTGATCAGGTTTTTTAATTTACTTGAGTTTTAAAATACCAAATTTCGATATTTTTTGTAAAATGGATTGATATTTGACAAAAGTAATTGGGGTGATAGTGTAGATATTTGTAAGCCCTGTTTTTTGAAAAGAAAAGCGAATAGCTAGGTCAGAAAATTAAAACAAGCAAACAACAAAACAAAAACTAACACTTTTAAATTTAGTTTAGCAACCAAAATAAATTTAAATTTTTGAACCGTTGAGAGCATTTTTCAATTTTTGAATTAAACGGACTTAAAAAATTTATCGTGTATTTTGAAAAAGTGAACACTCATGTGAGCAAATTTGTGCATGTAAACAGTAATACAAATACCATGGTCATCAATCAGAGAGAACATGAAGTGAATTTAAATTATTGAAATTTTGAGAGCTCAGATAGCGCTTCGTTCAATCGTAGCCTTTTGTGAAATGTTACATGTTTACATCGAATTTAATTGAATTATTTAAACAAAAGAAAGAGTGAGAATAAGTGTGTCATTGCTTTTAACTGCTGCTTGCTGGTAACAAGTTTCACTAAAACACGATTAATGGCAGTAATGGTATTCGTAAAAAAATGGAACTCGAGATTTTAAACAAACATGACATTTCGTAATAGGAAATGTTTCTGCGTGTCAGCTGAGTCAATTTCCACTAAATGTTTTTTTTTTGTTTTTAACCTCAGTCATGCTTTTTTCCTTATTTTTCATGGCCAAAAATAAAGGTACACGAAATACTTTTGTTTTCAAAATAAAAAAAAAAATAAAAAAAAAATATTTAAAAAAAAATTAAAATAAAAACTTAATATCAAAAAGATCGATATTAATGGTTTACTTTCGATTTCAATTTGTTTCAATTTTATTTATGCAGAAGCTTCCATAAAGTTTAAATAATATTACGCAACAAATTTTGCTCAAATCAAAAATATATTTTTTTTTTGTTTTTAAGCATTTTTTATTATCTATTCCGAAAGTACTTATTGTATTTAGTTTGAAATTTGGCGCTTAGCGAATTTTAAAGATTACTATTAAGTTGTTGTTTTATTAAATATCTAATAAAACATTGTATAAAATACGAAAAAAGATTAAATTTATCAAAATAGTACGAGCCGTTTCCGAGAAACCTAATGGTAATCATAACGAGAAAAATTAATATTTTAGGAGATTGCTTTGAAAAGCCTTAATTTTTTTGGAAATGATATCGTTCAAATGTCCACCTCGGATTCTTTCGGTAGCACATATCCGAGTGGTCCAATTTTCAATGACTCGTCCACATAAATCCGGATGAATTTGAGTGGTGGCCTGTGTTATATTCACCTTCAGGGTATCGGTCGATTGTGGTTTATTCGCATAAGTCTGCGACTTCAGGAAGCCCCACAAGGGATAGTTAAGTAGAGTCAAATCGCCTGATCTTGATGACCAATTCATGTTATCTCTGCGAAAGATAAACTAACCCTCAAATCGTTCATGCAGAATGTTAATCTTGGCGTTCGCTGTGTGGCGCCTCGTCGGCTAAGATGATGAAAAAGCCCAGTCAGCGAACAAACAGTGTTGTCTATGGTCATGAACTTTGAGTTCGTGGGTCAATTGGATCTTATTCGGATGTAGGCCCATTCTTCCAACTCAAAATTCGCCCAGTTGTAATTTGCGAAAATCTGAGTTGTGCACGGCGAGGAATCGGCTGCTTCTCGGTCAATTCCGAGATCCTTTGACGTACGAACGTTGTCTGGTTGATTACCGAACCGGTCGTTTCAAATTTGGCCACCAAACGTTGAAAAGTCGACTGTGAAAGACAACCACGTCTAGCCTAAAACGGGCGCAAGGTTTGCACTAAAGAACTCTCGTTTTGATAATAAAGTTTTATCGTTTGGACGTGCTGTTCAATCGTGTTACTTGCCATGTTGATTTGGCATCAATAACTGAATAATAAACAACACATTTGACATACGTTACTAAAACAACAACATGGCCGACATAGGCCGCCAAGATCAACCAGCGCTAATTGAAAAACCCTTTAGAAATTTTGCAAATGGTGGGATAGAATATTTTTTTGACATTTGTGATGTATATTAACAGAACATGAACCAGATACCTTGATGCAGCGAATTGACTTTTTCGCCATTTGTAAAAGTTCAATCATCTTACGATATTGTGACAACTCAACAAATTACATTTCTTCTGAAAATCTCGTTCTCGAATGGTATAACATCCAAGTCCATAAGTAACTAAGTAAAGAAGCACAATTCTTGTTCTACGAGTCGATTGAAAAGTAAAGATCAACCACAATATGTGAGGGCGAAAACTTGTGTAAACCATACCAAAATATCTGAAACACTTGTCATACGACGACGCTTCCTTTGAAAAGTAAATATTTCGACCGCAAATTAGACTATTTTTCAGTATTTAATATCAAATAATTACCAGAAAATAAAAAACATATTTCTTAAGACACACATTTGAAAATCATTTTCAACTGAACCGTATTGTATCTTTACTCATTTTCCAACGAATAAAATCACTCTCAAACTTACCCCTAGTTTCTTATGAAATAATAAATTAATTCCACGCAGCGAGTCGACCCACCTGATCCCGAAATATTATTTATATTTTGTGTTAATTGCATTAATCATTTTTTCTTTTAGCATTTTGCTACAACATCATGCTTCAGCTTTCCGCATATAATATTTCAATATTTTCCTTTATTCAATTTGTTGCTCATTAATTTTCTTAATCCAATCGTACACCTAATTGATTATCATCAAATATACCAAAATGCACACAAGATATAAGACCTACTCTTACATAGTTTTTAGGAATAACTGATGCCGCATCACCTCCTCCTAGATCAGGCGGTTTATTTATTTTTGTTTTCAAAATGAGCAAAAAGAAACGAAAAGACGAGATATTAGATATTTTTAGATAAGTATTTTCCTCATTTGTTGAAATTCTAAAAATAAATCATGATGATCCAAAATGGTTGTGTTGAAGCAAATGCGTCTTCTTAAAGAACCAAATATCCTCCGATTCACACTTATGCTTTAATTTATAAAATTATTTTTTTTTCTGCCAACAGAATCTAATGAATTTATGTTATTTTGTTTTCTGATTACAGACTGTTCAGACATCGTGGAGGCCCCAATTGCCCCTACCTAAGGAGGTTGTTCCACCGACCACATCAGCTGAACCAAGCATGAGATCTTCCGAAATGAATCGACGCAGCAGTGCTGCCAATACATCAAGTAACAAAAAAGACTCATATCATAGTGCTCCACAAGTGAGTGCAGGAGGTAACAAAAAATGGTCCTTTGGCCGACTATTCCGCAAAAAGAAAGAAGCTGAAACAGAGTCGTCATCAGAAGAGGACCGCAAAGCAGGCTTCGTAGTTTCACCAAAATATCGTAAGAAGGACAAGAAGAAGCGCAACAGCAAACACATCAGTGGTGGGTTCGATCATATTGTGGTGAATCCGACAAGGGACAATGAGTTCTTTTTGCCATTCGAGCCAGTTCCGGCTGGAGAGTCGCGCTCAACAACACATCTAGCACCACCTGTTGACTACGATCCGCAAAATCGAACGACGAATTCCCTTGATCGACGAGGAAAACGGGACAGGAACAAAACGACAGGGCCTAATGAAACCCAGCGGCATCCGTCGAGTGAGGAGGAGATGATTTCGCTAAATTCTTCGACAACTTTTGCAAAGTACCGCAGTGATGAGAGTTTGGGAAGTGGTGCAAATGGAAATAATGGTCAGAGTCGTCGGAGTCGGGCAGCTCGAAATGAGAGGTACTACAAACGTTTGAGTCGAGACGGAGAAGTAAGTCATGGACAGGTCCCACAGATTATGTATGCTGCACAACCAGCTCAAAGATGGAAAACTCAACCGGTACCACTCACGCTTTATAACGGGCAGCCAAATCACATTGCCCCAGTTGAAGTAAATCGGCAACAATATCCCCCGCCTGTGATGCATGCGCCCACAATGCGAAATTCAACAAGTCTAAGTCACATGGCTTCCCATCATCCCATAAATTATGGAATGCCACGTCACACACCGAACCTTCAGAACACAGTCAATGACAACAAGCGTAGCATCAGCTATGACAGTCACATCCACTTACAAAATGTCAAAAAGCCACTGCCTCCTCCGCCGCCGCCTCGTGACCCCATGCGAAGAGTTAATGTGACCGGTCACAACGATCATCGTCCGATTTCCTATGCGTTTGATCAAAATGCTTCCCACATGCCGCCGAATAACGGGATGAGGGGCCGCTGTGTTTCGGACGATCGCATATGGGCGGGGAATGCGCCCATGTATCAATCAGCTTCGTCCATAAACCACCCCCCGAGTGTAGCTAGTTCTCAGAACCGTCGTTTCATAACCAGAGCGGAGAGGGACACTCAGCCGACGAAGAAATCTCTGCCAGCAGGACTTGATTTCCGGTATGTGGCCGAGGGTGCTCCAAGGTCCAGAAAGCCGATCCATCTATTCAATGAAAATGAAAACAAACCGGTCGTAGCAAAACCACCATCACCGGTGCTAATACGAACTACAAAGAGTGGCCTGCCTGATACAGCACCGCCAAATCCTCACTTGTCATCAGAGTACTGGCGTCGAGGACGAGAATCGCACCAGCAAAGACCGGAATCAATTTTCAATAAACCTCGTTCGTTATCGAGCTCACGGGCTGGAGAACTTCACTCGGTTCCTATGTATTCCGAAGTTTCAAAGCCAAAACAAAAACCAGCTGCGTCAGACGAGGTACACAGTGTAGTGTCCGGAAAATTGCTGATAAAACCGTCCAAAGATAGTCGTAGTAACTACGTTGAGATTCGAAATAACGCTAATAAGAGCAGTTCGATGCCAAATCACTACCAAAAGAGAGACCTGGCGATGACAAGGGGTCCGAAAGCAGACTCTCCAACTCCGAACAAGTATGATGAGTATGTGGCTGAAAAGCGGGTTCGTAACATCCTTGATCAATCGATGAAACTCGCTCCTGATCCACCACAACGTAAGGTCGTCACAAAACCCTTGGCGCTACCTCCGGAACCAGATGTTATCACGCGAAAGAAACCGACAAACTTAGAAGATGCAATAAATGAGCTTGAGGCGATATACAAAAGCCTCAAGCTTGGTGACGAGACACTTCTGGATAGAGCCGAGCGTCGAGATATTCCTACGCCGACTAATTTTGAAAAATACGCGGAAGCTCACAGCGAAGAGTTCCTAGACGATGAAGATGATGACGAGCCAGTGGGTGAACCAGACCTTGTGCGGGATGATTTCGCGTACCGAAACATCAAGCATTCAAACATAGTTCCAAAGATTGCTGCCGGCGAAAAGCAACCTCCATTTGGCATACCCGTTGGACCGATAGCGATATCTCCCCGCTCTGACTACCTTCATGTGACTCCCGATAAGGACTGTCAAAAAGTGAGGACGGGTCCGTTTAAGTACCCTGATATTGTCTGTGATGATCTTGCTGTGCGAACGTTACGGAAAGACCCCCCAGGACAGGTCAAGACCCATTTCGCATACCCCGCTGGGTCGTTGAAGAAGAAGAGAGCCGCCCGCACTCAGTCAGCAAATATCTACACTTTAATTCAAAGGAATGCAGCAAAGCCATCAGGAGGAGACATCGATGACTTTCTCGAGCTTGCTAAAAGTCTTGAACGTGCTGGAAGCATGTCTGACATTCACAAAGACGACGACGATGTTCCGTCCACTCTTCAGCTCTTGCGCAATCTAAGAGAGCAAGAACAAGGAAGTCCCAAAGTTATACCATTTCGTCATCCAAGCCAAGGCGGAGCAATTTGTAGCTTACCCGAAGTTCTATCAAAGGAATCCAAGCCCCCGATTCCGCTGCCGAGAAAGAGCTTGACTCCAGATCCAGAAAAGAGTAAAATGGAAGACGCTCTCAATAAAATTGCCAAAGAAGCTCGGGAGAGCAGTGAAAAGCTAACGAGAGATCTGATGGAACTGCGTCGAGGCGCGTTGATCACAACATCGCGCTCTAAAGTCACTAAGCCGAACATCGAAAGGGACCTCGAACAGATCGAAGCAGTTTCTGAGGCTGCAAAACGTTGCCGTCATATGCTTTTGGATACTATCCCGCCAAAGGATGCGGAAGATATCCAATCAAAGCAAAGTCCACCAAGAAGACTAGTCACGGAGGACAAGCTCATCAAGGCTATTGATCAGGTATCAACTGCTGCCAATAAGGTTTGTGAAAAAATTCTAAGCGAGATCGTTACTGTGGAACCACCAGTGATCGTCCAAAATGCAGTCGAAGTAAAAAACCCGCCCGAACAAAAGCTTGTTATGCCATCGCTGATCCAGAAGTTAGATCCCAGTTCGGCCCGCATCGGAGAGATTGCCGAGCGTTGCATGCGTCAAATCAGCCAGCTGAACGATTCACCGGACTACGACAATTTGCATCAGGTCCAAACAACAGCGTGTTATGACAGCAAAAATGACAACGCCGATCTTCTTATTGTTCCAGGATCTGGTTATGTGACTGCGGCCGAGAATGAAGAAGAAATTGACAAGATCATGAAAGAGTGCGAGAAACGAGCACGCAACGAAGTGAGTAAAGCTGCGGTAAGAGTCAGCGACCCTGTGACGCATTGCGATGGTGATAAGACAGCCACCACAACGGCTACAACAACATCGGCATCTTCTTCGTCCAGCGACTGTTTGAAGAGCTCAAGTCCGTCAGTCGGACCTCACCTATCGTCGAGTATAACATCCTTTAACCCGTACTCCTCCAGTGATTACATTAAGTCACCAAGTAGTGAATTCCATGCACCCAGCACCGATCCAATAAAAACCTTTAGCACAACATCCTACGATGTACAGTCTTCGAGCGTCACACCCAACATCACAAACTCGCCATTCAGCTATAGTACACCATCGCCGCCGCTGAATGTGACAGTTTGCAGTAGCGGTGGCGAAAAGGGCGAGCGTAGCGGCAGTGCTTCCCAGTACAACTCCTCCGAGGAGTTGGCAATGATCTTTGGCATGGAGAAATCATCGCCAGCAACTACGACTACAGGTAAAAAAGCTGAAGTTGTTGATTGTACTGTACCTAGTCCCGTTGGTGTGTTCCGCCGCTCTGATCCTAACAAACCTGATGTTCTTTCGATTTCCGCTGATACTACTGCTACCGCTACTAATCCAGAATTGTGTGAGAGTGTGTTAGTTTGTAAGTTGGATACGGTTGATGAGGATCGTGAGGAGGTTTCGCCGTGTCAAGTTAGTAGACTTTATCTTCCGAGCTATGCCAGTAATATCAGCATTATAGTTACAAGTGATTTGGGGGATGAAGATGCTTCGGGTGAAGGCCCTCGAGCTCAGACCAGTAGTCAACAATTCGATTCACTTAGTTCAATCGATGAGTCATCTAATCCCGATTCGGGAAATGTGAGTTTGTCCGATTTCCCCGTTCAGAGTCCCATTAATGCAAGTCTTGAGGTAGAGCTGGCTCACAATAGCCGCTTCGAAGTTGCCAAGACATTTGTTAACGAAGTCACTATTAGCGAAGAACCTTCCGATACGGATTATTTACGAAGTCTTTATGCTCAAGATGAGCTTTCAACAAGCTTTTCAAACGAAGATACTGCCCTTGAAGCAGCTAGTGATAATGATGAAGAAAGTCAGGTCTATAGCAAAGATCAGAACAGTCCGGGACAGCTTCTTCACGAAGTGCTAAGCCAGGTCTCGCGTATAAACGCCGGCACTAATCGCAAGCAATTGATCTCCCAGCTAGAAAATATATCTGAGTGCACCAAAATTGTTGAAGATCTTAGTGATCGCTTGAGCCATGAAGTTACTACGTTAAAGAATAGTGAAGATATAGTTGAAAGTACTTCAAGGGTAAAGCATAGAGTGAGATTTAGTGATGAATGTGATAGCGACCATGAAGAAGATCAGAGCGCTTGCTTGCGATCACTGCAGCTTTTAGGCCATGATTTATCTTCTTCGGAAGAGTCTATTCCACCATCAGGTGAGATTTTCACTGTTCCGTTGACTGATTCAGACAATGATGATGATGACAGTGATCGATCTTCGTGCATTGAGGAAGAGTTTACTCAGTTTTTTCATTTTAATGAGATGGAAAGATCATTTGTGGAAGAGTGCAATAGTCTCAAAGAGGCTTTGTCCAATGTAGTCATGTCCAGGCAGGTTTACGAGCATAATGTTTCAGATGACCGAGATCTTCAGTTTGGGTCCCCTGTTTATAAGTCACTTGATCTTGAAGACTCCCTTACCTTGTCTTCTGAAGTAGTGTCTGTCATCGAAGTTGTTGATTCAAACTTGAACAAATCTCCCATTGCAAACTGTTTATCTGAAGTCAAGGAAGATCAGACGATAGCTCTGACTTCTGAGGCTTTAGATGGCTTGTCTCTAGTCGAGATTGAAGATTTAGATCAAGAAGATAGCTTGGAAGATTCTTATTCTCCTAAATCTGCTCTTAATGCTCAAGTCTCAGATTTTACTGGCAAATCCTGTTTATCTCCTGTAAATATTTCTCTAAAGATTGTAAATCAAGTTTCCAAAGTCAGCTATGTCGATTGTTCCCAAGCCGATGTTGCAGAATCCTTGAGTAAGCCAAAAGATGAAAGTTATGATTTTTGTATTTATAAAAATGACCCTGCTTTTCAACAAGCCTCAGAAGTTATTGTGGTTGATTCTGAATCTGATTCTAATTCAGAAAACAATCAGTTTGAGAAAATCCAAAATCAGTTTGAGAGCTTTCAAACAACTTTTGACAGAAATTTTAGCGAAGATTTTAGAATATTTAGCGAGTTGTCTGAATGTGACATAGAAGTTATTGGTAATTCTTCTTCAAAATGTTTCGAAATGAGTGATTCAGATATAGTTGAGATTAAAAGCTCAAGAGCTTTAAGCTATGACGAGCTTTCCGAAAGTTCAGATGAATTAGCTAGACCTATAGAGAACCAACATACTCTTTCCACAAAAAACCTTTCAAATGAAGTGTCTTATGAAGATTTATTAACAGATCCATCAACATCAAAACATCATCGTCATTTATCATTAGAAAGCTCATTTAAACAAGAAAGCTCTAACCAAAGACAAGAAAAATCTTCTCTTGATAGTTTCGAGAAAGATGATTATTCATTAGCCCTTCATCGCCCATCTTCTTCACCTGCCAATCTAACAGCATCCGAAGCTCCATCAACATCAACAGTTTCGAAATCCTTGTCTCTATTGGCACAACCTCGTTTTGACGATCGTATGACCACTTTAGAGCACGTCTTACTAGTATGCACCCTTGGCGTAGTTACTGGCAATGATTTTATCACCATGTTAGCCATAATCATTGGAGTTTTAACTGTAATTGCAATGGTCCTTCTTACTTAGCTAAACTAAAACAAAAATAATACAATGTATTTTATTTAATTTTGGATATTTAAATTTTGCCACAAGAGTATTAAGTTTAAAAATATATATTTTATTTATTTGTTTTAAGACTTAAGGAATGTTTTTTGTTTATGCTTGCTTGTTTGTTAAATATTTAAGCGCAATCCACATCGAAAACGATCATTTTTATTTAAATGTATGAATTAGAAACCCGAAGTTAATTTTTTGGATAATTTGTAAATTTTGTATAAAATTATTTTTTTTGTAATTATTTTATTTAGTTTTTATAGTTTGCGTTTTGTTTTTTTTCTTTTATAAAGCATTTTGTGCCAATGATAATCTTTAATGAAATTTTGTATATTTTAATCTTACTTTCCTTCTTATTATATCGAATCCAAAAAATTAATTAATAACGAATCATTATATAAAATATATTACATCCCACAACAACGATTTAAAAAAAAATAATTTTAATAATTAATCGGAAAGAAAAAAAAAATATTATTTTCTCCTTTTTATTTATTTTCAGCACGTAAATATATTTTTTAATTTAAGTTTAATTACATCGAGAAGAGATAAATATAATTTTGTAAACGTAATCTTATTTTCTATACAATTATCTTCCCTAAGTTTAAATAATTAAATTTTGTTTTTTGTATTAAGTAGTTTTAAAAATATTATTTCCAAAAAATATACTTTTAAAAGTTTAACTCTATATAAAGGTTAATGGTAAAGAGTTGAGTAAGTTACACAAACAGAACTTACGAATTACGAACAAAAAATATATAATATTATTAACAAAAATTAAGTGTGTTTTATTTATTTAAAAAAAAAATGGCTGAAGCTGCTCGCTTGTGTGTTCTTGCTCCAAGTAGTTTTGTTTGTTTTGATGTTTCCTCCTCTAAAAGATCGTTTTTTGGCTAAATAATACAATGCTACTGTTTTGTTGTTTCATGTGATAACTGATAGATAACCCTATCCGAACTAAAAAAGGTAAATAAAATAATTCTTGTATGAATATCGCTTTTTCATTTTTATATAAATATTTAGACTCAGTTACCATTTTATATAAAATAAAAACTAGTGATACAGAAAAAATACATAGAATACGAAAATCCAAATGAATTTCGCAACATGCTTTTAACATTTTCTTAAAGTTCTTTCGATTTACGAAACAAAAAATCTACTACATTTTGGGACATTTTGCTTAGCTGTTATTTTTATTTATTAATTTTAGAACTGTTTTTCAAGTTGGGGGTTTATAAATTTACGTTTATATTCGAATTTAACAGAAGGTAAAAAGTAGTGGACTGAAGTTAAACTAAGGATTAAAAAATAATAAACTTAAAATTTTTGTAGTTCGCAGGAAAATTGTACCAAACAAAATCTATTCTCCCGAAAAATTCTAAGCGAAGATTTTCAATCGCTTGCAATAATATTCTTTTAAGTATTTTTTTTAATAATTTATTCACGACCACGTGTGAAAAATATCGATAACTAAATCGAACCGTACATGGTATCGAAAGTTTTGATACTTTTGTTCTTCCGCCTAATCAATTAAAAGGTATCACCAGTTCAAAAAAAAAAAAAGAATTTTGACGGGAGTGGTCGGTTTTTAGCCTACAGAGTGTTATTGAAAGCATCTACAGGGTTGTTCAAATAAGGCCTACTAATGTTTAAAACATATTACTTTTGTAATAATCATTTGTTTTAATTAATTTTGTTTTTATATTGAATACATTTTATTTAAATTAATGCGCATAATGTGTAAAATATGAAAAATGTCCACCATTTTGCTCGATACAAGCACTGGCTCTTTTTAGCGTTATTTCCTATTAAACCTTGTACCGTAGACCGTACCTCTGCTGACAGATGTTCTAGCAGAAGAGCCGTCCAGTTTTGAATTGATAACCCTGCTAGGCAACATTTGGTTAATCAGTTCACCAAACGATCCATCTACCACCAGGTTTCAAAGTGCAGATACGACTGCAGACGTTGTTAAAAGTGCCTTCTGTATTTAGAAAAGCAACCATATTATGCTCTTTATGGTAGAGGGAATATTCGATAGTCTACTGCTCTTCCCTTGTAATAAGCATGTTTAGCCGTAGACCGAAGTTTCGTATCGATGCTCGCTACGTAAATGGATATCAATCAATCTTTCAAAAGTTTCTAGAAGGAGTGATAAACTGATCTGTCTGTGATCTTTCGGGCTTACTTGAAAAAGAAGAAATATGGGCCGATAGCTTGTACATTTTGATTGGGTGTAACTGATTCTGTTGGTTTGCCCTCATAACAATTGATCGTTCACAAGAAAAGAAATAAAATGCGCGACTGGGTCACACGAACTTACTTCTATGTAATAGACTAAAAATTTCAAAAATAAGCATAAAATTAATTTTTAAATGACTAAAACAACTTCTTTAGTAGTTTGAGGTAAAAATAGGATGCCATGTGATGCCAGGTTTATGCTTTTATATAAAAAATTTTTAAGAAAAAATTTTGGTACGCCAATTTTAAGTTTTCATTATTGTTCGATTAAAAATTAAATTTAAAACAAAAATATTGAGCCGTTTTCGAGATATTGAATTTTCCACAAAAAAAAAATTGTTTTTTTTTTTTTTTTTTTTTTAAATTCAAAAAAAAATATTTTTTCTAAAAGTTTTGAAATGCAATGTTTTTTTATACTTTTTAGAAGCTTCTCCCTAAAAAATTTCATTGAAATCCATTATGCCGATAATGTGAAATCTAAAATTTTAAAAAATCGTTTTATGGAAGGTACATTCAGTAATATCTTGTTTCCAATTTTTTTTTTTTAAATTATAGATCTTAAAAATTAATCGAAAGAAAAAAAATTTAAGCAAAATTCTCGGAACCGTTTTCGAGAAAAATACGATTTTCAAAAACCAGTTTTTAGCATTTGTATGGAGGGTACCGTTATTTTTAGGTAAAATACATTTTTTTCTCTCATATCTTGTATATTATTTTTAGAAACTTTTATTTATCAAGTTTTAAAAAATCGAGCATGGGGTTTTCGTAATATTGAGTTTTCAAAAAAAAAAACATTTTGAAATTTTTTTAAAAATCAAAAAAATTTTTTTTTGAAAATTTGAATACACAATAATATTGAAACTGCTGGGGAGCCTTAACATAAATAAATTATCAAAATCGGTCGAACCGTTTTTGAGAAAATCAAAAACAAAAAAAAATGGTTCCAAAGAGGGTACCAAAAATAATAATTTTTTAAAAATATTCTTCAACCATTACCTACCTAGGTTTAACTAAATGAAATTTTTTGATTTTTTATGTTTAAATCTGTGGGACAGTTTAAAAAAAAAATGTTTATAAAATTTCGAAAAAAATTGTATGGCAGGTACCGTTATTTTTGATCTTAAAAAGTACGAAATTAAAAATACTAAATGAAGAAAATCGGCCGAGCCGTTAGCTGTAATCGAACAGACAGGCAGACAGACATACAGACAGACAGAATTGCGAGACCCACTTTTTTTTTGTCTTCGCTATCATCGTAATGTCAACTTTGATCAAAATCTCAAGTTCATTTTTTTTCCGAATGCATAACTTGCCTTATAGTACCCATAAGTCGCAAGGAAAAACATAGACAATTTGTATCTGTTGTTGGAACTGTATGTATCCATTATTAATTTCCAAGAATTCCAAGAAAAAAAAAGTTATTCGTCATATTTGGCCCACCATGTAGTTTGGTAGATTGTGTGAAATAATGAATAATTTATTTTCTAAAACTCGTCACTTGTAGGATATCGTTATTTTAAAAATTTGGTCACAAGTAAAAATTTCGGTTTTTTTCCTTTCACATTTAAATGGTCAAAGTTGTCAGAAATCGAGGTATGGTCACTTTATCGATAACAATATCCTGTACAGAGTGGATGAAAAGTGAATTTAAATTGTTGAAATGTTGAGAATTTAGATGGCGCTGCATTAAATTGTAGACAAATTTTAAAAGTGACATTGTAAGTGTATGATACTGATTCTGAATTTATCATAATCACCGACTATGAAATAAAAATAAAATGCACGACTGGATCGCACGAACTTGCTCTTATGTAAAAGTACTTTGGAATTTAAAATACATTTTATAAATATAAAACATGAATTTAAAATGAAATTGCCGTCTGATTTCTAGAAAAGTATGAATTTATGCAAACAAACTTTAAAAAATCGTTTTATTATTAAATAAATAAATTTTTTATATAAGAAAATTCTTTAAAATTTTTCAAGAAAAAAATGTGGGATGTGAATTATAAGTATTTAATAATATTGATTTTTGGAAATAATTACAAAAAATAATCGTTCATAGGTTTTGAAGATATTGATTTTTCAAAAATTTTTTTTTTTTTCAAAAAAACCCAACAAATAATTTTTCGAATATTTTTATATACAATATTATTTTAAACTTAGGGGGACTCCTGCTGAAAATTTTTGGTTAAAATCGTTAGAGCCGTTAATGAGAAAATCGAAAATCAAAAAAACGGTTCTATGACAGGTACCGTTAATAACATTTTGCCCCAAATTTTTTTTTTACCAAAACGTAGTCCATGTCCATAATATCACACCTAATTTTTTTTATCAAAATCGTTAGAGCCGTTTTCGAGATAAATAAGATTTTTCATTACGGGTGTATGGGGGGTACCGTTAGTTTTAGAGCTAAAAAAAAAATTTCAATTTCCCCTCTAGGGAATCACCGAAGACCCATAACTACCGAGTTTGAAGAAAATAGGTCCAGTGGCTTAGGCTCTAGATCGAGGTACAGACATACAGACAGACAGACAGACAGACAGACGGAATTGCCGGACCCACTTTATTCGTCTTCGCTATCATCGTAATGTCAACTTTGATCAAAATCTCGAGTTCGATTTTTTTTCCAAATGCAGAACTTGCCCTATAGTGCCTATATCGCAAGTAAAAAAGATGAAATATAAAAGTGTGCATAAGCTTCTTCTCCACTTTTAATTACTGCGCTGGCTTTATGCAACAACGCAATGTGAGCTTTCCCAACCGAATTTCCGTTAAAAATAACTTTGCGTTGTAATACGAGTACCTATATTCTCAAAAATAAGTGCCTAAAAGTATGCCATTATGCGTTAAGTTACGTCGGTCGTCAAAGTGGAACGAATGATCCAAAATCAAATAAAATATATCGAGGCATTCAGCTCTTCACATTTGCTCTTCTTCTCTTCTTCATTTTTGGTACATAGTTCTGTCAAAACGAATCCAGTAATGTCAGCTACCAATTATTTTAAAGTTTGTCCTGTTGTTGTGACTGCAATGATGCTGTGCAGCTGAATATAATTTGTTTGTTATTGAATTTAACTGCATACAAAAAGCTACATACATATCTTTTTCTACCTCGAAAAGAGAATAAATGACTAATTGGTACCTAGTTAATTTGCCATCGAAAAATCATTTGTTAATTCTTTCATCATCGTTTTCAATACCTTAACTGAAAGGCTATATTATAAGCTGTTTTCAAAAACGTCAAATCATCGTGAATTTTATCGTCCAACGATCGTCATTTTTTAACGCAGATATTGCTATCGTCAAGTATACAATAGACCTGCACAAAATCTGTTTGATCAACGTGAGTAAAATTTCTTGATGATTTGACAATTTTAAAAACAGGAGACATAATTAATCTGTCTAATGGGGTTTTCCATTGGCAAATTCAGATTTCATTTTTTTTTCGAGGGCGAATGGAATGTGACTAAGAAAACTCTTCTAGATGAGCTTAATGAATAAACCAAATCATTTTAAACTGGTTTTATTTTGTACTAGAAATAATTTCCTTCGTGTTTAGGATATAATTTTAGCAATTGAAATCAATTAAACAAACCTAAAGCACATTTTCGAACTGACAGCTGGGAATGGTCTGCCGAACAATTCAGATTTCCAAAATTGGTTTTAAACCGAAAAATAAATCAATTAGTTTGCTCAATTGATGCGAAATCTGCATTTTCAAATAAATATAACTCGAAAATAAGAATATTGATCTGTTTTACCAATGCAAAAGCACATACTAGTTTTATGTCCCAACCTCCCAACCAAAGAAATCAGGTTTCTTTTTTGAATTCAAACTTGAACGGTTAAAGAATTCACTGTTTGTAAGCTTTTTCGCAGCGCTACCTATCAGTGAAACAATATCTGTAAGCTTTATATACATCAAGTTATACCTGTGGTTTATGTATATAATATTAATCTTTGAGCAAAGACACAAACCGGAGGTGAATTTCTTTTTAAAATCTAAATTACTGGCCAATTTTACCGGTTATTGAATTTAGTTCTTTCATAAAGCCCATTTTCTTTTCTGTTTAAAGCAAGATACAAGATTTATTAAATTTTATTCTACGCTGATTTGCGATACTCAAAATGTCGAAAATGAGGAAAAAATAAGACCATAAAACATATTATGGTACGTTTAGTTTCTAAACGTAAGTTCTCGTCATAAGAATAGTAAAAAATGTGGAGAAATGTTTAGATGTAGACGGAAACCATTAAAATCTGGGATTTTGTTATACAATTTGAAATTTCTGTTCCTTTAAAAGTTGGATTTGGAAACGGATAACGAACCCCTAAACTGATAAGTTTTTGACTTATGTAATACTCCGCTGCCAAATTGGAAGTTTTTTGAGGTGTGGTGTGGTGATATGTGATTTGCAATTTGTAACAAAAAGACCTTTATAATCGTGTGGAAACGTGTGGTGAGTGAATGGAAAATGGAATATTAAATATGATGTTAAAATGCCTGTATGCTGATGAAAACCCCAAATAGAATTGCGTCGAAGGTGCACAATTATTAATTTTACAGATGAAAATTGTTTTACGATTAATACAAGCTAAACTTAAAACTAAAAACATTAATTTTTTTTTTATTTACTTTATTTCATAACAATTTCTTCAAACGTTAAACAATATAATTAATACATAATCAAAATACATTTTTACATGTGTATGCTTAAAGTTATTAGTTAGAAGTAGCTGAGTAAAATCTTTTATCTAATGCAATATAGAGTTGAGAATACTTAACATGTTGTACATTTAATCAAATACATAGTTCTATTGATGGGGAAACAATAGAAGATTTAAAATGGAAAAAAGATTAAATTATATTACAAATTATGTTACAAATAATTTCAAGAAGTATAAGTTACATTATCGGATTAAATAAAACATCAATTAAATGAAAATAGCCATTTTTTCTTCATTTAAGAATACTGATTTCACTCTCTCATACCTAAATTTTTCTGGTATTCTATTAAATAAACGAGGAGCAGTCACGTGATAACAATGCGAAAAATGATTTTTTTTGATGGTTGGTACGGTTACGAAGTTCCTGGTGTTGATCCACAAGCTATAGCTATCTTGTACTCTAGCTACATAAAAGCCGGAATTCATAAAAAATATCTTTAAAACTTTGTAGCAGTAAAGATGCATTAGAGGAAGAAATTCAAGACATTTGAACAGTTCAAAACTAAGAGTCCTACGATAACTTTGAGTAATGATTCGTATTGCATGCTTCTGCTTTATTAATAATGGTTCAATTTTTTGGAATAAGTACCACCCCAACAAGAAATTCCATATTCAAGTTTCGATTTTAGTAAACCATTGTAAACTAATTTTAAAACACGAAGATTGCAGTACATGCTAAGGTAAAACAATTGTCTTACAACTCCGTTCATACGAGTATACTGTTTCAAATAGGGTTTTTGTCGAATATCATACCTAAATATTTAAAGCTATCCCCACGATCAATCAAAAAGTAATTTTCATTACAATTTATTTGATTATTGAAAGCCATATCTCCCAAAAAAAATCGACTACATGTTGTTGAATGATAATATAAAGGAATTTCTTCAGGAACTTTACCTTGGATATTATACATATATCATGAACTTCGTTTTATTGCTAATTATTAGTTTATGATAATTAAACCATCTTATAATTATATCTAGGTCGCTATTTATATCTGCAAACATATTAATTAAATTACTGTTTGAATAAAAAAGGGATGTATCATTAGCAAATGCTGTGAGTTAATCTTTAAAAGGTTGTAAAAATAACGAGTTAGCATAAATTAGAAAAAGTATTGGACCCAGAACTGATCCTTGAGGAACACCCATATTTAAGAAGCATTGCGAACTGAAAGCATTTTTAATTTTTACAACTTGTTTACGATTTGATAAATAGGAAGAAAACCACTTATAAATGGATCCTCTAAAGCCTGCTTTATTAAGTTTATCAAGTAATAAATCATGGTTCACCATATCGATTGCCTTGCTTATTTCAATAAATAATGTGGTGGAATTGTGGTGCTACTTCGAAAACCAAATTGACATTCATTTAAAAAACGAGTTCTGTCCAGAAATGATATCATTCTAGTTTGTATGCCTTTTTCAAAAACTTTAGAAAAAAAAAACAGTTAATATAGAAATAGGACGATAGTTATTTAAAGACAACGTATCATTTTTTTTATGCAATGACAGAACTACAGCAGTTTTCAAGCTTTCCGAAAAAACTCCATCTTGCAGACAAAAGTTAAAAATATAACAAAGAACATCAGAAACATGAAAAGCAATATGTGACACAATATGTAATTTTTGAAAGCTCAAGCGGAGAAAATTGTTCAAAGTAAAAACTATCAGATTGATTACTGTCATGTATTAAAAAGGTCTTACAGAGAAGTGAAGGCTTAGTTGTAAAATTTGTATTAGACCCAATATCAACAAAAAAATTATTAAACAAATTAGGAACTTCTAGGGGTTTAGGAACAATTGAATCATTATTTTTAACACATATATCTGAGTGAGATTTATTTTTATTGAGTATTTCATTAACCACGCGCCATGCTTCTTTAGAGTTACCAAAGTTTCTTACTAATTTATTACTGAAATATAAATTTTTACAAAACGGAATTTCAATTCTTATTTCTCTTCATAACTTTTCATAATATTTCTTTAATCTCTGATTTCTAGGATGATTCCTGATAATAAGAGAAAGTTTATTTTTCTTTTTAATCTTTTTCAGTAGCGACGGAGTCATCCATTGCTTGAGGCATTTAAATTATTGTTTCTTTTACATATTTTTTGGCTACAGTTATGTATATTAGACTGGGCCAAAAAAATTGACTATTTTTTTTTTTTTTGAAAGATATATCGAGAATATCATTCAGAATGACAAAAAAAATTTTTCGTAAAAGTTTGAGCCCTTAATATCAATTTTAAGAGGGTTATCATCGCTAATTTTGATTTTTAGTCATAATTTCATGTTTTGCGTCAGAACTGACAAAACATTGAAGTAAAAAAAATTCATTTTGACTTACTTTTATATAAAATTAAATTCCCTACAAAAAAGGTCTGATTGAAAATTTTCGTCAGACAAGCCGTTTTTGAGTAATTAAGCTTAATAAATTGTTATTTTTCGTTAGTTACAAAATTCCAAATTAAAAAAGTAAAATCGAAGAAAAATAACAATTTATTAAGCTTAATTACTCAAAAACGGCTTGTCTGACGAAAATTTTCAATTAGACCTTTTTTGTAGGGAATTTAATTTTATATAAAAGTAAGTCAAAATGAATTTTTTTTACTTCAATGTTTTGTCAGTTCTGACCCAAAACATGAAATTATGACTAAAAATCAAAATTAGCGATCATAGCCCTCTTAAAATTGATATTAAGGGCTCAAGCTTTTACGAAAATTTTTTTTTGTCATTCTGAATGATATTCTCGATATATCTTTCAAAAAAAAAAAATAGTCAATTTTTTTGGCCCAGTCTAATGTATATGATATTGTAATTTATCAAGAAACCAATCAAATGCATCTGAAGGATTAGTTGCTGAGTAAACTTCATCCCAAAACTTTAGATTTAAACTTGATCCTAAAGCGACAAAATAAATTTTTTGAAATTCAAAATTCTCATATTTATTTTCTCTAAACTGACAACAACTTAGTTGAATACCAGTTAAATAATGATCAGATATCTTTAGATCTTGGATAATATTGTTTTAAAATCAATTTAAAATAATATAAAATAAAACCAGAATATAACTCTAAGAAAGGATGGAACAAACTTAACTCATAACTTAAGTAAAATAGGTAGGGGGCGGGTAAGAAAATTATGTGGATAAGTAAGAGGGGATAGAATTTTTATCGGTTTAGAGGTGTTGAAATAAAACATTTGAAAAAAAAAAAAAAAAATTGATGTGATTGGGGAAAGGAGATTCCCTAAGAATTTTTGTTAACTTATCAATGTAACGAGATTAGCTTGGACTTTCACTACAAAAAGTATTCCGCCTAAGATTAATTTTGGTAGAAAACTTTATTTTTAAGTCAGTATTTCCTAAAAGTACCTAGCTTGACGGGACTGTCCGCAGAATAGCCGACACACTTAGACCATGAGTTGGTCCATTGTTATAGATAGAAGTACCTACACACATAAAATTTCGAACGGGCTTTAAAGGAGTTGAAATCCAGCTCCAGAAAATTCTACACAAAATAACACTTTAATTTTGATATTTGATGTAATGTATGTAAAATCTTTTTCAGAAGTTATTTTTGAACTTTGACCGATTATTGCAGCCATATTGTTGAAGCTACATCTGTCAAATTGGTTGTCATTTATATAGATGCTTGCCATCATGGAGAGTTATTCCGTTCAACAACATGTTCAAATGATTAAATTTTTCTATGAAAGTGGATGAATGAGTTTGTCAACAAGCAGAATTGTGGAATTTAGGACAATCACAATCCAAACGAGATCCACCAAATTGCAATGCATTTAGAGAAAGTCACTGTTTGTTGTGGATTTTGGGCTGGAGGCATCATCGGTCCATAATTCTTTGAGAACGACGTCAGGTCCGCACCGTCAATGGCGAGTGCTTACGGTCCATGAAAACCAATTTCTTTTAGTCCAAAATCGAGCTAACCGTTTAGGCTTTAGACGAAAAGAACAAAAGGACAGTATTGCGAGATCCACTTTTTTCATCATCCTTATTATTTTATCATGCTAAACAATCACAGCATCATTGAACAATGCTCGGACGAATTTATAAACATTTCGAAGGATTTTAAATAAAAGGAAGATATTTTTTTAAAACCTTCATAGGCCTTATATGTAATATCGTAAAAAAATATAGTCCACTAAAACCGGTAATTGCAACTTTTGTTACTTTTTCATCTGCGTAAACTGTCATGTTGAACTAAAATATTTAATTTTCATTTTAGCATTTTGCTCATATTTAAATCTCAATTTAATTCCATCCTTGAAAATTGAAATAGGATATTCAGTTCTGTTTCGAAATGCAAATCCATTCTTTTGTCCTCGGCAAATAGCAGATGATGACTTTAAAAATTCATACTGATGACACAAAAAGAAAAATATGATTTCCTAACAATTCAGGTCCTTTTGTGCCAACACATTGTCATGAAGTCTCCATTTTATCGCAGTAACCAGGACCGATGGTTTCTTTCTTCTTTTGCTCTGTCAAAAGTATTATCAATTGCCATTTAGCATCATTACTGGGCAGAGTTCAACATTCATCCTTCCACTATATTCTTTAAAAGGAGTCCTTCAATCCTGCAAAGGCAAACGTGACGCCAACAATGGAAAATTTATTTCTTCCGCCCTACGATATGAGATTATAATATTTTTCTATAACCTCAATCTGAACTGAACCCCCATCGTACCGCTATGTATATCACATTTACTCCTTCAACTGTGGAATGATAAGTATTTGCAGTGCAGTATCGCAACCGCAAGAAGAACTAGGTTGAGTTGAAGGACCTTTTATCTTAGAACAAAATTTGTTCATTTTTATTATCGTTATTTTTTTTTCAAAAGAATTTTCAAGTGTAAAAATGTGCCTATGCCTCTGCTACGTGATAGTATATTTTTGTATTTTACGAGAATTCTTCATCATCCTAATTCGAGATACTTCTTTTAACAGTCTAGACGTAATCCTTCTCGTTCTCATCTCATACAGCAAAAAGTCGGGGAAAATCTCCTTAAGGAAACCATAAAAAAAATCCTGCGGCTCTGGTACATGACAGTCCTTAAACGTGAATGAGAAATAAGCTAAACTCCAAAGTCCCTGACCTTATACCCACCCGCATATATTTTGACAAAAGCAAACAAGGTGTGTGGGCTTGGTTGTCTGAGAGTTTATTTTGTTTTTCTTTTTATGCCAAATTCGATTTTCACTGAACAAACGAAAAGGTCCTTTTCGATATCGAATAATCTGATGTGCTATTCATGTCGATGACTGCGTCTAAAAGGGGTCAATTACTTTTGGCTCCCCCTCATCTGTAACTGGTACCCACCTACACCCACGACTCACACACACAATACAAAAATCAAATATTTTCTAGCAGAAACAAGCACAAAACAGGGTCCTTGTTGAACCTTTACTTTAAATGTTTAACGAGGCGTTAATGCTACAAAAGAAAAAAAAAAACGAAGAAAGGCACTTTGGAAAAGAAAAACTAATTTGTCGCCTGAGCGGGAAACTCCCTTGTTGAGGTTTTTTTTGTTGTATTGCTTCTCTCGATAAGATTTGGTTTGTTCGAGAAGTTATGTCAAACCTATAGGTAAGCAAATGATTTCGTCTGGGAAAATCCCCCACAAGGATAACCAATGCGCAGGTACAAACAAACCTGGAGCTTTCTGAAAAGAGTGCTGCCATATGGATTTTTTCAATCAGGTGTCATGATAGATATGCAAGTTTGTGAATTCATATGTCATGACATCTCTTCGGACTTAAAAAATAGAAAGTTCAATGGGTAGAGGTATTTGCGGGGACATTAATAAGAAAAAACGAAATCATTGTACATGGGCTACGCGTTTGAAGTTCTCTCTCTATGAACCTCGATCTATATACATACATCAAGGGATAAATAAATGCCTAGTCGCAGGGATGCACAGACTGTCGGATGTTGACCAGAACTACTTTTTGAACTTAAAACCTCGAAAACAGGAAAAAGCAGCAGGGTGCTGCTAGTTATCCACACCAATAGAGCCCTCTGACAACTGTAATGGGATGATCTTTAAAAAGGAAGGCCAGCCTACTTGGTGCAAACTGCAAAAGTCAACTGTTCGTCAAAAAAAAAAAAACGAAATTTATATGCAAACACATTATTTTCGAAAACGCAGTTTGCTAAAGTCATATATTTGACAACATTATTGCGGCGCAACTCTGCAGTAAAAAAAAACGTGTTGACGATGAAAATATAAATATGCCAAAGAACGTTCGTAAATTTCAAATGCGTTTGCAAAAAAATTGAGTGACGTTGATCAAACAGATTTTTTTACAAGCTGGACGATTGCATATTTGACGATAACAATATCTGCGTAAAAAATGAAGATCATTTGACGATCAAATTGACGTTGATTTGACGTTCCAATTTGTGATGACTCAGGGCGATATTCCGGCAATAGTGTCTTGATTGTTGGTCTTGATCTCGTCCAAATTGGTTGGCTTGTTATCGTAGATTAAGGACTTGACGTAGCCCCAGGGCCTCTTAACTTACCCTTGAGCACATGTGAATTATTTATATATATAAAACAATAATGGGAGGGTGTTTAGTCGCACAATCGAGGCGATTAATTGATGAACTCTGGTCGTGAGATGACTCATTCGAAAAATTTCTTCTTACCAACTTTCAGAGTTGAGTCATATGTACGACACCTCCGTCCTTTTGGAACTTTGGCGCAGATAAATCGATGTTGTCGTGGACTGGCAACAGAAAGTCTGTTAAGTCTAATTAAATACACGTAAATTACTCGAATGACAATAACGGTGTCTACTTTCGAATGAAATAAGGTCTGATTGTGACGCCATGCAATGCACCATACGTTCAATCTTCAAAGAAACATTGATACTTGGAAAAATACTTGTGAAATGTGTCGAATACTTGTGGATTGTGGTCGCTCCAATAACAGCAATTTTGCTTCTTGCCATAGTCACTGAGCCAAAAATGGGCCTCGTCCGAGAAGATGATTGTTTGTCCAAAATCATATCCCAGACCAACATTTCCAGCACCTTATTATACAACCTAAGGCCTTGATCTATGGGCTTACGAATGAAATGGAAAAATTTACTGAATATTTTGACAGTTGGATGTGATTAGTATAAGCTTTGACAACTTCTGATAGGTACATAACAATTGAAACGTTTAAAACCGCCCGCCGATGATGCCGAGATCATTGTGTATTTTCCAATAATGTCACACCAAATAGCTGGATCACTTCCCAGGATCCTGAGCTCCACCATCACCAGAAAAAGGTCCTGATGATGAATGGTAGGCATTTTTTTATTTAACGACTTCTGAGTGTGAGTATTTAGTTTATGGTCGACCTCACGGACCGAAAGCAACACTGGTACTTGCCGATTATAGTGTTCCGAAACGGCGTTGGATAATATCTTATATGACTTAAGCAGGGATATATAGATATCTATAGTTTTTTTAATACATAGGATACAAATTTGTGTAGATGTGGAATATAAAGCTGATTTTCCAATCATCAGATAAGCTTTCTTCCACCCAACAAAACTTCACTCTGTTAACTATATGTTAACAGTTTTTTACAGCTGAACCAAACTTTTCAAATTGAGTGGTGGAACTGGATCTTCATTGAATGAAAATGGGTTGTTTTGTCTTACCCTATTACTCGCTCTTGATAATTTCGACTAGGCAACAGCTAGAAATGGTCGTCTTTTCCCTATGGTTCAGTGACTAAGTGCATTTCACTTTCTCGAAAAGCTTGCGTTCCTGTTTTAAAATCGGCAACCAGTTTTTTTTTGGCATTTTTGTTATATAAAACTTTCAGGTATTCCGCCTTGTGGCGAACATCATGGATCAACCAATTGACGATGTTTTTTAATTAATTTGAAAATTAGTTGATCTTGTGCTATTGTGAATGTCTACGAAAAAAAATCTTTTTTTGCGAATTAGGTATATATGCGTTTGACAAGAGTTACATTTCTTGAGAACGTAAATTTCTTCAGATGAAGCCTTTCTTGATGAAGGTTTGGATTTAAATATTGCTGCTTTTGTTGGAATAACTAGAATGCTAAGGAGTAAATCCCTTCGTAATGTCACCAAATGAAAAATCTGTGATTTGTTGTTTATACATTTTTGAGCTCTTTGGAAATAAGAAATTGACAATTTTATAACAAGAAATAATTCCAAACTTAAATTTATTTGTATTTCTTTATGTTAGGAAGAGCTCCTTGCATTGACTAAAATTTAGACAGAATGATGACAGTTGATGTTCACAGTATTTAGAATAGACAATTGAAACGAACAAAAAGTTGACAATTTATAAAATTGTTTAACATACATATGTCAACAAAAAATTTATATATGTATGCATAATTGATCTTCAAAATAAGGATGATTGTTTGGACGCTGCGTAGGACATATTTTTCTGCGCACGGATGTTTTTCCCTCTTTTGCTTACTCGATAATTTTATTTGACTGATAGCATATTGAAATATGAATCTCCTGTCACTTTTCCCACTAAACGTTTTCATTATCATACCAAAAGTTTATTCTTTGGAGTGTTTGTTGCGCGGTGTGGTTTAGGCTCTTTTGATGTTATTGCGATACTTTACCAGTGATTGTTTGCGTCTTTTAAATTTCTTAATCTGAGTTGACAGTTTGGCTGTGAATTTTTTCGGAACTATGAAAAAGGAAGAGTCGCGATTGCCGAACATCATTTTGGGTACGTACCTTGCATAGATTAGCACAGGGTCGATTTAATTGGTAGTTCTCTTGTGTGGAAAGACGAGATTGCTTTGTAAATACTTTAGCCTTAGAAATCAATTGTTCAGGACTATTCACATGAAAGCGTCCAACGACCGACGGACGAATAAACGAATATTCGTCAATTTTGACATTTCGTTCAAATAACACTTTTTATTCGTCCCGAATGACGTTTAAAACAACCAAACAAATAAAAAAACAAGATTGGATTTGATAAGTGTTTTTCCTTTTGAGCAAACTGAGCTGTCAAAAAAAGATCTGTTTCTTTTTTAACCTCAGATAACATGCATCAGAGCGCTCAGATTGTGTTTCTTTTTTCTATAAGAGCTAGCTCGGATCCGGATCTATGGGTTCAGAATATAATGACAGAGCAGATGGAGAGAAAAAAATGAGCGCGCCTAATTTCAGAAAGACGACAAAAAAAAGAAAAAAACAAATAAGAATGCAGATCGATGCCTTTGACAGTTCAGTTCTCCAATTTGTTTCCTGATGTCAGTCACGCAAGTCCAATTAATTCGTTTCAGCTTGGATGGTGTGTGGAATGGGAGTTAAATTTGACAGTTCGTAACAATCAGATTGCAATTCGCGATGACTTATTTATTTTATAAGATTTATTTTTGGTATATAAACATTAATTTCATTTAGTTGATTTTCATTTGTCTATTTTTTATGAAAAATTCAGGCTAATAAATGTTTTAAATCCCATTTGAACAGTCCTTTTTTATCACCGTATCAGGAATTACTGCTAGATTTGTTAGTCGGAGGTCGCTATATGTAAAGTATATATATATAATATAATATATATATAAAATTGTTGAACAATATGCGAGCGTTTAGGAAAGTCTGAATATTATAATGGGAGAGCCGGGTAACGCATCCCACATTCGTGTAGTGCGGCTAAAGAAAGAATCTCTTAATTTAATAGTACGTACGAAATTAAGCTTTGGGTTAAATTTGTGGATATTCCATGAAGCCCAAGTATTACGGTTGAATTGTTTTAAGTCAGAAATCCAATGGGCTATTTTACTAGAACACTGTTTATAAAAATAATAGTAAAATAATGAAATGCAAGAAAAATTACGGCTATGTCCAAGAGATGCAAATGTTTCTGCTATACTTTTATCATCTATCCTTTTAAGGCTCTTTTTTTTTTGATTATATTCAAAAGAATCAAGTGGGTTATTGAAGAATTGTTATCGTTTCGTGAAGACTTTCAACAAAATAATCTGCCGAACATATTTTCCTTTCCAACTTTACCATTTAAGGTTCCGTATAGTCTCAAGAAAACTCCCTCTTCAGCTTCATGAGCAGGAACGTGTAAGTATACTAGCCATAGTATTTATTGCAGATCACAGCCAAGCGATCACTTATAAGCTTAAAGACAATGGCGCAATATTTAAGTTAAATTAGCAGGACGTTAAAGCTGTTTTAGTATGAAACTAGGTTAAAACGACGATTTTGCAAATTTTAATCTAATAAAGCATCATACTTTCTCTACCCTTTTATTAAAGTTAAAATCATCGAATACCTATTTTATTTTTTTTAGTATGGTGCTATTTGCCAACGCCACAAAAGGTCTGTTTACTTATTTTTTTGCACGAAATGTCAATGCTTTAGGTGTGTTCGGAAGCAATTTATTAGGAAAATTGCTTTAGTACGCTACTAGTTAGAAGATGTTTAAAATTAAGAATGAGTTAGTAAACTACTTTAAAGTTAGCAAATTGTTAAGTAGTATCATACTAAAATCTTAATAATAGTCTGTTTAAAATGTTGTGCTAACTCATAATGACGAACCCACCTATTAACATCTGCATTCTGATGTCTGCCTAATTGAAATCTAATAAAATTAGGAAAAGCCGAGGAAAGCGCTAGTTGAGATTTCACAATTTTTCTTATAATTTTTTGTTTTAGATTTTGAAGAACAATAAAACCCGTAATATACAGCGTATTACATTTTTGGAGAGATTAACTGTGCTATAAAAATATCAACAACCTAATTTGAGAGATTCTTTAAACTGCTTTCATGTTGAGTGTTTCTGGTTTACTACTTCAATCACAAGCTAAATACATTAAACAATTTTATTTAACTCTTTTTACCAAAACGTTTAGTCCTTTATTTGGAAGAATTTCTCAACTTCCGTCCCGATTTAAAAAGGTATTTCCTGAAAATTTAGGACACAATTTCTCTCACAACATAATTTCATACCGAATTCGTGTGTATGAGTAATCCGAAAAAGCGAACGAACTGAAAAAGAGCTTTCCTAAAAAAAAAATACCTGTTCCCTCCAAATGACTCATTGTGCAAGGCATTACATACCACAACCACGAGGACATCGAATTTCACAATCAGCTGATACTTGCTTCAGAGCCCCATTGGCATATTATTTTCTATCCTCAGACGACGACGACATTCGGTTTGTAAAAGTTTCCAGCGCCATTCAGTTAGCAGTTAAGAATCTCAGCGCAAGCAGTGTGCATCCGAAAAGGTGCAGTGATTATCTGGCAATAAGAGAATAAGAGAAGTGAATTAAATTAAAGACCTTCCCGTTGGGGAGCTGTTGCACTTTTACATTCGTGAGATGTCGTTAGGTGCACATTGACGCACAACCTGACGCGTGCCAAGCGGCAGTTGTTGTTGCTGCCACTTTCCTCCTTTTACAAGCGTGTTGTCGTTCAAGTGCTGGTGTTAATAAAGGTGCGGTTTGTGTGTGGGGAGGTGAAATCGCGTGCCTGACCCTGTGCCCGGGGTGAAGTTGCACAAAAGAACTTCTCCAAAAGACCTTAGTTACAATATCATCGAGATATAAATCTGTAGATGAATCCCTCGTGAGATTGTTAGTGCAGTTCTTTGTGCGATTAAAAAGGGACATAGCGACGTGCGCTGTGGCAATTTATTTGCATTTGTGTGAGATAGGGTTTTCCATCCACAAAAGCAGTCAACGGCAGCGTGATTTGAAAAGTGATCCCACCTGTTTTTCGTTTTTATTTTTTTTTCGAATATAAAACTCGAGAATAATATACAATCGCAGTGATGATGATGATGATTGCGGTCTGGACCTAGAAGTTCTCTGTTTTGTGTGCAGTCTTATTCTTGTTAACTTGATGCTGTGGTTTAGTTAAGTACATAATGTACACCGAGTGAGTGGGTTCTAGATGTTCAAGATTCAATTAAAGATATACTGAAAGGGGTATACCTAAGTCTCAACCTGTATCAACGGAAATAAAATTAATCGCGCCACGTCTGAAGGTAAATTTATTACGATTTTTTTTACAATTCTGTTTAAATAGGGAAGGTAAATTAAAAAAAAAAAAAAAAACAGTGAAGAGGAGTCAACATTAACTGGCAGGAGAATGACAGTTAAGGCGGTCGTCTCTCCTGATGGGTTAAAATTGCTATCCCCGATAATTCTATAGCTAACGAGTATCTGTGGTGAGAGGTTGTTTCGATATTCCTGGTCATTCGAAAAAAAAAAAAAATACAAATTGGAGGAGTGATACCTTCGTTTAACGAAGTGTTTTAGACTTTCAGGTGTGTTTTTCCAAAAGATTCAAATTGACTTCAAAAATGTCATTTCAATTCAAAAACTACTGCCCCGATTTTACTTAAATGTACATGGTATGTTTGGCACATCAACACCTACATATGTTTTCCGTAGCATGCACTTCTTTTTGTTTTTTTTTTCTTGAAAGTTTAACGTGTCGAAAAATGTCAAAAACCATAGAATCTTATTCAAAGTTGTGCTGTAAATGTAATTTTCAATACTTCCACTTAATTAAAGTTCTGAACAACTTATTTTTTTTTTTTGGCAAAAAGAATAACTGCAACCAAGGAAACCGTTATCCATCTTTTTCTAAAGCTCCTTGCTAATATAAATTTATGTATCTAGATTGACGACCTCATAGACTGACGTGATTTTCTTCAAACTTGGGACTCGAAGTTTAAAGCTGACTTCCTAGGGGGCAAATAGATTTTTTTGTAAAATAAAATGGACATTTTTTGCCGAGTTCGAATGGCAAATATGAGAAGCTTAGGTATTTACAATTCCTATATTTGGATAGGTACTATAACAACCCACTAGAGTCCCTTCCATATAATCCCAAAAAAATCTTTAAAAATGATAGGTGATAGAAAGATAACAGAAACATTTGCATCTCTCGAGCTACGCCGCTATGCTTCTTGACTTTCATTATATTACCGTTATTTTTATAAACATTATTCTAGAGTAATAGTCAGTTGCATTCCTCTTTTTAAACAATTCAACCTTAATGGTCGCGCTTTAGCGAATGTCCATCAGTTTACTCTTAAGCCCAACTTCAGTCGTACTGTTAATTTCAGAGATTGTTTTTTAGCCGCACTACACGAATCTATGATGCCTTACCCGGCCTAATATTTCTCTACCATTGCTTAACTCCAAACTTACAAAACCAAAGTACATAGGAATCTCCTTTTAAATACCCCCTAAAAACCTTTTAAGGGTAGTTATGATCCTTTTAGTGTGCTCAAAATATAAAAAAAGAATTTGTGCATCACAAGAGATATTTATTTTACCTAAAAATTAAGGTACCTACCATACAAATGCTAAAAAATTAAAAAAAAATGGTTTTCAAAAATCGTATTTTTCTCGAAAACTGGGCCCAGAATTTTGATAAATTTTGTTTTCTTTCAATTAATTTTTACAATCTTTAATTAAATAAAAAAGAATTTGAAATTAAGATATTACAGCTTATACCTACCATAGAACCATTTTTTCGAATTTTGAATTTCTCATTATCCACATAACGGATCTTAATGAAATTTTTTATAGAGAAGCTCCTAAAAAGTCTTAAACACATTGCATTTCAAAACTATAAAATAAATATTTTTTGAATTTTTGAAAAAAAAAAAATATTTTTTTTTTTTTTTGAAAATTCGATATCTCAGAAACGGCTCAATATTTTTTTTTTCAATTTAATTTTTATTCGAGAAATAATAATAACTTTAAATTGGCGTACCAAAATTTTTCTTAAAAATCTTTTAAAAAGTTTGTATATAAAAGCTTTTTTTTTAAGAAACCACTACAACGATTTATAATTTTTGTTCTTGCATAAATTCATATTTGCATAGCATTCTGTTTTTATCTCTTACTACTTAAAAAATTTAAAAAAAATTAATTTTATCCTTATGAACAGTTTTCTCTAATAACATTCGTTTTTAAAATTCCTAGTCTATTACATGGGAGCAAGTTCGTGCGACACAGTCGTACATTTTATTTTTTTTTTACAATCGCATTTACACAACTCAAAAACCAAGTAAATAAGCTTGGTCGTTGGCCGCGAGTCGGTTTTAGTTTGCTGTTGTAAAAAAATGTCTCCAATTATGTATGTTATTTATAACTTTTGATTGAGTGGTTGGAATTTTATCAAAAAGGTATCTAAATAGAGATAACCATAATCAATCAGTGCACTTAAACGAGTTCATATGAAAAAAAAAGAGATTAAAGATAAAGGAGGTGTAGGTAGAGTTGAAGTTGCATTTTGAAGTACCCTTTACGTTTATTGTGATGAATCATTAAAAAATTACGTTCCCGTCAATGGTCGTATTTAATAAATATGTCATTAATTTCAAAGCGATAAATCCAACAGTGCAAAAAGAAATTACAAAACGATTTCTTAAATTTCATTTGAAAAATCTCTTGACTTCAGCAAATAATGCAAAAGCTCTAATGTCGAAAATAATTTTCCAATATTTATAAAAAAGTTGTAGGACCCATTGGCTTAATGGTAAATGTGCTGGACTGTCATGCAGAGGGTCTTGGTTTCGATCCTCTATTTTTTGAGGGAATAGGAATCGTTGAGAGTTGTAAGTCACTAAGTTTAGGTTTCCTTCTAATCGTAATGGCTTCTAACTTGTTCATTTTCGTAAAAAAAATTACGTTGAAAAAAGCAATTTATTTATGTTTAAATATTACACTCAAGAATCATATCCCAAAATTTCTTTGAAAACTTTGGAACACCATAATATTATATTGTACAAAAAAAAGGAACATATTTTTTGCCTCCGGAAATAAATAAGCTACAATTTGTATCTTCACATTTCTTTTCGTGAAAATAATCTGATTGTATTGGAGACGTTTGCAAGAAGCTGCATTTCATCCCCGCCGCTCCCCTTAACAAATTAGCCGAATCCAAATTCGATGAAATGCTGACCTAGAATTTCACTTATCAGTTTAATTTTCGGCGCAGATATATGGTACTAAGAAAAGGGACTTCTTTTTGTGTTGCCAATCAAGTCTGAAATGCGCCTGAAGTTTCTCGACTTATCCAATCCATAGGGTATATTAATTTGTTACGATATATTTTCTTAATTAATATATTGAGCAACCAATTTTGAATAGTATTCCTAGTGGAGAAACTATCCAAAACATGAGTTCCTCCAGTGTAATCCATAATTTTTGTTGAAATGTAATTTTTAACAGCACAGTGTTTTTCAATAACGACGGGTAGATGTTTAAATGGAATAAAACAAGCTGTGTATGAGGTATTAACAAATTGTTCTTGTTAAAACAGCCATTCATTCAAAAGTGCGCCTCTTCGCTAAAGATGATTTTTCGTCCAACCAGCGAACAAACAACTTTATCTATGGTCATGAACTTTGAGCTCCTCGGTCAGTTGAATCTTGAATGGGTGCAGGCTCAAGTCCCGAAACAAAATTTGCTAAGTTGAAGTCTGTGAAAAGCGGAGTGCTTGGGTTCCGGTGTACACATTAACGGACGGCTGGTATATTCTCGGCCGATCCTGGGTTGCTTTGACATACGAATGTTGTCTGATTAACTATCGGCGTCGTTGAAGAGTCGGCTGTGAAGGATCACCACTTCTCTCCTTAAATGAGCGCGTTATTTTTTTTTTTTTGGAGGAATGCTTGACGCACCATAACGAGGTATCCATACCTCCCCGTGTGCCGGATTCTCTTAGGGATTTCAACCTTATAACGGCATAACGGCTGAACCTCCAAAAGTGTCTCGACGATCACCCCATCGGCACCACTTTTGTATTACTTCAAGGAGGGGTCCTGTTGTAGTACCCATTGTAGGCTCACGCTGTATCGCGGAACTGATCTTCCTCTCTTTTCTTCCTTCTGAGAAGGTGGCTCGCGTAGGTACAGATCTTGTTCCAGTTCTGTTCGCTGAGCAGCATTTTTTTGCCAATGTTCTCTGGAGTGATGATGCCGATGTTTCTCTCCAGTTCTTCTCTTTCGATTGCCCATCTGCTGCAGGCGAAGAAGGTATGTTGCGCGTTATCTTGTTGAGAGTCCCCGTACTGGCAGGCTGGACTGCTCATTTTGGCGATCCTGTGGAGAAAGGCGTTGAAGTATCCGTGTCCGGTGAGTAACGGGGTGACGTAATAGTTAACCTCCCGTGTCTCCGGTCCTTCCACTCAGCCACATTGTTGATCAGCTTCGCCGTCCGTCGTCCTCTTCTTTCCGAGCTCCAACGCTTTTGACACTCCCGCTTCCACTCCCATTTCCGCCTTTTTGTCATAGACGTACTTCCTTCTCGTCGCTAAGAGATCGATAGGGCTCACTCCAGCGACTACAAGGACGGCTGGTTCCGAAACCGTTCGGTAAGAGCTGGCCACACGTAGAGCTCCGCATCTTTGCACTGCCGGCCGCCATCTATTTCCGGTACTTCTCCTGCTTAAGTTCGTCCGCACAGATTTCGCTACCGTACAGAAGGATAGAATGTGTTGCCGCCATTAGTAAGCTTCGCTTACTGGCCGTTGGTCCCCCCACGTTCGCCATCAGTCTGCTCAGTGATGTGGTTGTTTTTTAGGCTCTTTCCGTTGCTGCCTTTATTTGTTGCCAGTAGGTAAGCTTTGTGTCGAGTCTCAATCCCAAGTACTTCACCGCCACGCTGCTTCTTATAACTTCGGCCCCAATTTCGAAGTCGATTTGTGTGAGAATCCTCTTCTTCGTCAGAAGGACTCTCTCAGTGTTCTCCGTGGCTAGGCTGAGTCCATGCTCTTCCATCCACGAGTTTGCTCGTCGCATGACCTGGCTCAACTTTCTTTGCGCGTTATCGGTGTCTCGTGCCGTAATCACCGCGGCGATGTCGTCAGCGGGCCTTCACTGCTCTTGTAAAGCAACTCTCACTCCCTAAGATAGTCCTTCACGATCCGCAGGAGATATGCTGGAATGTTCGAGCGCATCCAGTATATCGCTCCACCTGGCCGAGTTGTAGGCAGTTCGTACGTCCAGCGTTACTAGAAAGACGATCTTCTTCGAGTAGTGGTTTCCTTATTGAGCGATTTGGGTGGTGTGCACTACTTCTTGTATTGCTCTGATCGTAGACTGCCCTCTGCGGAAACCGTACTGCCTCTCTGATAGATCACTGGTTTCAAAAGCTTTTCCAAGAGCTTCCCCGTAGTGTCTATCATGTGCAGATGCCTGTATGCCGATGGGGAATCCGGATCTCCTTTGCCTTTGCTGATAAGCACCAACCGTTGTTTCTTCCAGCTCTTGGGAAAGATGCCTTTCTCGAGGAAGCTGTTAAACATGTTCAGCAGCAAATGTGGACATGTTTGGGCGGTCACTTTCAGGGCGCAAGGCTGGCACAAACAAACACTTTGATAATAAAGTATTATCATTTGGACGCGTTGATCAATCGTGTGTCTGTACATGGTGATTTGGCATCAATTACTGAATGATATACATTAGATTTGAAAGATGTCAAAACAACATGGTCGCCAAAATCTATACGCGCTAATCGAAAATTCCTTTAGAATAAAATACGAGTACTTAACCACTTTAAACAAATCTTCTACCATGGCCCCACTGTGTAAGCTTTTCGTTTAATAATCAATTGGGATTAATTTAGAGGAAATTTTATTTAAAACTTAACAAAATCATCGGCCACACTGTTTACTTCTTGAGCGTGTCTACCAAAGTTGAGATATGAAAAAACAAGCTGAAATATTTTATATTTCCAATTGAACTTCTCCATTCATATATGAATTTTATGGAGAAGAATTTGAAAGGTTTTTAACTTTAAACAGAACATAATCATAAATCTTAACGTTGATTGAATCTTTTCATCAGTCTGTTTTTCTCACAGAAATTCTGCTACACATAAACAAATACCTACCTACATAACTACCCTCAATTATTTCAACTTAATTAGGCAACATAATTCGAACAAATTTGTTATTGATCTTTAAGTTTCATACCCATGACGTTTAAGACTCCAAGACTTAACTCCGTATAGCAATAAAAACCTCCATCATAGGGCATTAGATTACAAAATTTAATAGCTTGAGCCCGATGTTAACATTTGGAAAGCCCATCACACCTTATTTTTGTGTCCCTTCACTCCGTAGAAGACTATATCCAGGGTTACCTTTCAACAATTTTAAATCATAATCAAAATTAAATAACAGATATTTATTTTGTTTCTATAAATTTTATTAAACTGTAACGCCTCCACGGATTCTATTTAAATTTAGCATGGAAAGCGATTATGTCCTAGAAGATACTGTAGATTTTTTTTTATGGAAGAAGGTTTTTGGGGACCTAAGGAAGCGGGAGAGTAGAACTATTGCTTAGTGCATTTAAATACTGTATTACCTCTTGGAGGCATTAAACATTGAACCAAATTTTAATGCAAATAAAAACAATTAAAATAATTATTCATTGCTTAAGACCCGTTTTATCAAATGAAAATTAAATAAATGACCCAAAGCCCACTTAAGGACATATAATGAAAATAAAATAATCAAGCTCAACTTCAACGCTTATGTGCTACGTCTTCTCTGTCTAAACTGTCACCTAGCTACTAATTGTTTATTTAAATATTTAAGTTTCGTTTGGCCTTAAAAATCTTAATTTAAAGTCGATTTTCGACAAAAAGATAAAATTTTCAACATAATTCCAAAAATACCAAAAAGATTCAATTTTTAATATTACCCAAAATAGCTACATCTATAAAATGTCACCTCGGTAGCCATGCCTAATACCTTTTGAATGACAGCAGTGTAAATGAACCAAACTCTAGGTCCATTAGTTCACAGCAGACACTGAATCTACAGTGATTTGCGGTCCATAAGCCATGCCTACCTACATATATATGCATCAACCATGGCCTAGATGTCTTGGAGGTGGCGAATGGTGTTGTCTGTTAATACTGGGATGTTTATTGTAATTGGAGGAGTTTAAAAACATCGTCTGCGTGGGATTATGTGAGCATACATTAACTTCTATGAAGGTATTTGTTTTTTTTTTGTTTTGCTAAATCTTATAGCACAGGTCATTAATCAAAGTGGAACATCGGTGGAGCGAGTGCCTGCAAGATACTGTGATAGCAGTCACAAGTCGTTGTAGGCCTAATTAGGTAGTGTGGCAATTAATTACTACGGCATGTAGCCGTTGACATTATTTTCACTTGTTTTTATGCTGCGATGAAAGTGAAATCATTTGTGTGAACTGAGTTATAAAGCCTTGGGAATTACGTCTGCGATGCATGATTGTTAAGGTGGTTAATTGTACTAACGTAGTTTTGATGTTTTTTTTTTTATTTTTGCAAAAACATTAAATTTTTAAAATACAGACATACAAAATTGATTTTTTTTCTCATCATAGTTGATCATTGTACGTTTGATTAAAATCTCGAGTTTGATTTTTTCACAAACGCAAAACTTGCGCTAAAGTTCGAAAACTGCTTAACTGATTTCAAGCAAATTTAGCAGAAAATACCGAAGATTGCTTGATCTTTCGGTTTTAAGGTTTCTAAGTCCTGAGTATGAAGGTACATTAAATTATGCTTACATAAAATTTTAGAAATAATGACATTTCTCTACATGTAGCATTTACTGAGAATGTACTTTATTCTCAACTCAACTTCAA
This sequence comes from Chrysotoxum bicinctum, assembly GCA_911387755.1. NCBI lineage: Eukaryota > Metazoa > Arthropoda > Insecta > Diptera > Syrphidae > Chrysotoxum > Chrysotoxum bicinctum. Next base: position 221,592,147 of record OU426989.1, on the reverse strand, counting down.
CCTGAATGATTTGAATTATTCTCATGCTTCACACAGCTATTACCTAATCAATTTATTAAATTTTCAAAGCATGTTAAGAATTACTTGGTTTAAACGCTCATTTCGATGTGAGATTTTTTAAATTGATATTTCAAAAGCATTTGACAGATTTTGGCATCAAGAAAATGTATGCGATTGGTTTCAAGGAATCTTATTTTCGTTAGATTAGAAAATTCTATCCATATCGCTCTTTATAAGTTTAATTGCAAAAATTAACAAAATAAATTCTAGTATGCCTCAGAGTTCCGTATTGTTTCCGATGTTCTTCCTTATATTCGTAAATAATCTTTTGTCTGAAATTTCCTATTTATTCAACTGTTTCGTAGACTAGAGTAACCATCCGATTTGCATATTCAATTCTAGATTCACATTCAATGTAGATCTTTACCTGCAGCGCAATATAAGCTCCTTATATTCTGATCTCGAAACAAACCATTTTCCAATGGGGAACTAAAAACTGCGTGGAATTTAATGATTACAAAACTCATTGTTGTCTTTTGTCAATACAAACAGATCCAAGTTTGAAAAATTTGTAATAATTTTGTATGTACAACTAGCGAGCTGCGGCGAACGTTATTACCTTCCCGCTTATCTAGTGTTTGAAAATTCGAATACACATCTTTTTACCTGCGATATATTAGAACTTTATGTCAAGTTATTCAAACGTAGAAGAATCGAACACGAGATTTGTATCAGACTTGACAAAACGATGATAGAAACGTCTTTAGGCTTTACGTGAGTACCTGCCGATTACCGGCTCTACCCCACGGGAGGCCTACCTCCATCGGAGTCAGATTGGGTCCTGACCATTAACCCCGACATAGCCGAAGCCATCTCGGTCGCAATGCTGTGACATGTTGCAAGGCATGAACACACCTCTTGCTTTGGAGGCGAGGTCTATCTAGCACCTCTCGAATCCAGGCACGCCTGGAAACCGTGTGTTTAGGCATTTGGAATAAACCAAGCCACATGATACTCCCACTAGGGGGCCTACCTCATAGATAGTCTGAGAAAGAGAGCACGCACGCGACAGCTGCACCTCTCTATCCGAAGATAGAAAAGGAGAGCCCGAAGGCGTATGCTTTAGCCATCAATCTCCCATGGCACTATCTCCCATGGTTCCAGAATTAAGCTTCTGGTCGAGCTTCGCCACCATTATGGTCACTTACGGATGAGCTCCTGTAAAGCTACGGGGCCTGTCAACCCTGGTATATGTACACACAACCAGCTATAGTCGAGGTAGAAACCACAACCAAGAATGTTCACCCCTCTGGTGAGTTGTTACACACTCCTTAGCGGTTTCCTACCTTAAGGACGCCGTCCAGACTGTTCCTATCAAGTTAGTTCAGTTACCATTACAGTAACCTATCCACAGGCACCGCGAGGAGGTCGATAGGAACCGGGAATGACAACATTGTGCAAGGTAGCAATACCGGCCCACTGACAAAGTCAGTGGACGAGCCCATCAGGACATCAAACCAGTATTACCGCTTACGCAGTAACACCGGTACAGTTCAACAGAGCCCCGGACAAGCCTTGAACTACTGAAGCACGCCGTCACCCCCACCTGCAAAACGATGATAAGTCAAGCAAAGAAATTAAGCCTTGTAATGCTGTCTGTCTGTTCGACAGATTTAAAAAAAAAATTTAAAAATGTTACTTAATTAAAGCTAGGTAACGGTTGAAAAAAAATTTCCGATTAATGGTTATTAATTGTAACCCCATTGGAACCATTTTTTTCTGTTTTTGGTTTTCTCAAAAACGGTACAACCGATTTTGATAATTTTTGTATGCTTAAGATTGCAAAAAGTTTGAATAGTATTGTGTATTCAAATTTTCAACACTTTTTTTGATTTAAAAAAAAAACTCAAATTTTTTTTTTCAAAACTGAATATTTCGAAGACCTCATGTTCAATTTTTTTTAATTTGACAGTTAAAATTTTGTTATTACAATCTACAAGATTTGAGGAAAAAAAATATTTTATCTCAAAATAACGGTACCCACCATACGAATGTTAAAAAATGGTTTTCAAAAGTCGTATTTTTCTCGAAAACGGTACCTAGAACTTTGATAATTTTTTTTCGATTAATTTTTACGATTTAAAATTAAATAAAAAAAATTAAATTAAGATATTACTGACTGTACCTACCATAGGACATTTTTTTCAAATTTTGAAGTTCTCATTATCGGCATAAAGGATTTTAATGAAATTTTTTTATAGAGCTTCTAAAAAGTTTGAAAAACATTGCATTTCAAAACTTAAAAACAAATACTTTTTGAATTCTTGCAAAAAAAAAATATTTTTTTTTTTAGAAAATTCGATATCTCAAAAAAAGGACATTATTTATTTTATTTAATTCGTAAAATAATAAAAACTTAAAGTTGCCGCACCAAAATTTTTGCTTAAAAATGTTTTTAAAAAATTTATGTAAAAACTTGTTTTTTTTTAGAAAACACTACAACGACTTATAATTTTTGTTTTGGCATAAACTAATATTTGCTTGAATCACATGGCATCCTGGTTTTAGCTCCAACTACTAAAGGAATTTTTTTCAGTCACTTAAAAAATGAATTTTGTGCTTTGAAAAGTTTTCCTCTAATAACATTCATTTTTGAAATTCTTAGTCTTTTACATAATAGCAAGTTCGGGCGACCTAGTTGTGCATTCTATTTTTTCACAAATATTCACCTGACTTCAGTGCAACAATACAGTATTACTTAAAAATAAGTTATGTTGCTATAATTTAAACTCATGGGAAAAAATATGCAAAATTTAATGTATAAAACTTAACTTTTATTATGTCTAAATATATTTATCTGTCCATTTGTTTTAATAAGGCACGTAATTATGATTTTTATACATTTAAAATAAAAAAGAATTCAATTTAGACGTCAAAAACAAGAGCACACTTTCAATTTTTTTTACAAAAAAACTGAGCAAGTGATTAATACTTACATAAGTGCTGGTGTTTTACTTCCTTTAGCTTTAAAGACTGCTTGGAGTTTTCTGTGGGCAAAGATTCCACAAAACGTGCCATTATTTCGGCATCAATATTGCTGCTTTGCTGTAAATTTGCCTGTGACATATTTTTCGATGCAAATATTCCCACAGTAGTCCAATAAGATTTATCTCCGTCGATTGTGAAGGGTGTTTCTAGCTGTTTTGGGGTTCTATAGAGCATCCATTCTTTGATAATACGAGCTGTATTCTTCGAATCGTTGTCTTGTTGAAAAGTCCAAGTGCTTTTTAAATCCAATTTGAAACACTAGGTTCAAGTTGTTGAGGATATCGAATTTTCATTTCATTTAGTTAAAGCTAGGAAATGGTTGAAAAAAAATTTCCAAAAAATGGTTATTGAGGGGGGTACCCTCAAAAACCATTTTTCGGAAAACCGGAACCATTTTTTTTTTGTTTTCGATTTTCTCAAAATAGGTACAACCGTTTTGATCATTTTTTTTTTGCTTAAGCTCCACAAAAACTTAAATAGAATTGTGCATTCCAATTTTCAAAAAAAAATTTTTGAATTTAAAAAAAAAAACTTAAAATTTTTTTTTTCAAAACTCAATATTTCGAAAATCCCATGCTAGATTTTTTTTAAACCTGATAAATCAAATTTTCTCAATATAATCTGCAAGATGTGAAAAAAAAAATTATTTTACCTAAAAATAAAGGTAGGTACCCACCATACAAATGTTAAAAAATTTAAAAAAATGGTTTTCAAAAATCGTTTTTTTTTTCCGAAAACGGCGCCTAGAATTTTGATAACATTTTTTTTCTTTCAATTAATGTTTATGATCTTTAATTTAATAAACAAATTTTTGAAATTAAGATATTACAGCTTGTACCTACCATAGAACGCTTTTTTGGAACTTTGAATTTCTCTTTATCGACATAACGGATCTTAATAAAATTTTTTATAGAGATGCTTCCAAAAAGTTTAAAAAAACATTGCATTTCAAAACTTAAAAAAAAAAATATTTTTTTTTTTTAATTTTTGGGAAAAAGTCATTTTCTTTCTTGGAAAATTCGATATCTAAAAAACGGCTCAATATTTTCTATTTTTTTAATTTATTTCTTTTCGTACAGTAATAAAAACTTAAAGCTGGCGTACCATATTTTTTTATAAAAAATGTTTTAAAGATTTTTTATATTAAAGCTTATTTAACAAAAAAAAAACACTACAAGAACTTATAATTTTTGTTCTTGCATGAATTCATATTTACATAGCATTCTGTTTTTATCTCTTACTACTAAAAGAATTTAAAAAAAATAATTTTATCTTTATGAACAGTTTTCTGTAACAACATTCGTTTTTAAAATTCCTAGTCTATTACATAAGAGCAAGTTCGGGCGACACAGTCGTGCATTTTATTATATTCGCCTTAGAAATGAACGGCTTTTTGTTCCGGGTGTTCCCGTGTCTTGTGCAATACTTTCTACTACTTTCACTGCACTGGTTTCAGGATTCTCTTTAACCTCCCTCACAAAACTCGAAACAGTTAACCGAATTAACTTTAAAGGGCGACCAATACATTTTAGGTTTTAAATTTTTTATAATACTTTTGGCATTTTAAAGTAATTTTAAAGCCACTAGGGCTCCCTTTTGTAGTGGCTGCAATTTTTTGTAAAGATCTTCCTTCTTACTTAAATTCAGAATAATTTTCCTGGTTTCGAGATCAAGTTCTTTCCGCATTGTTACCTATTTTATAATTCTGTTCATTCGACTTGCCACTACGAAAATTAAAAATTGAGAGCTCCTAGTTTGCTTACTCATAGTCTGTTGTATTATTTTATTTCAAGAAAGCGTGTCTTTTCAGAGTTAAGAGAGAATGGTTAATATTTAATCCATTTTAAATCATAAATGTGCTCCCACTTTTGATGCGTTATTTTAAACTTCCTTAGACCTCTACTGTTTTCTGAGTTCTTACTTGTAATCTAACAAATAAAATGTAAAACCCTAGTTTATATATTTGATCATTAATAAAAAACAACTGAGTGTGCACTCACTTTTGACGTTCACTGTACTCCCGAACTTCCCAAACACTTACTTTAACCATGTCAAGCATGAATGCTCCCTAAGTTCTGTTTAATCTTGCTAAACCATAAACCTGTAGAATTTGGTTAACTCACATCTAAAAAGAAACCTATACATTTCAGACTTGAAACGGTTTCGGCGTCGGCATTTTTTAACGCACCCTGCTTTTTATTACCATATTTTTTCGTACACAAAAAAAAATCAATTAAATTGCGTATTGTATTTTCGTTTGCCATTTTAGCCGCCCAAACAACTGTAGATGATTGTGAACCAGAACATTCAATTCTCCTAAAATTTATCGTAAGAAATCGCACCCCTTAAGAGTGTCAATATACCCCCAATTCGTTTAACTGTTGTTTGTTTAACCTAGCCTTCCTTATAAAAATAATAATTCTGTGTAAACACCATCATCGTCATCATCGTTACAAAAAGAAAAAGAAAATAAATTCAGAAACCGTCCTAGAAACATTCAGATTTCATTTATGTTCCACCTCATAAATGACCTTAGTCAATCAACTGTCACATTACAAAGACGTTAAGGAACGTTAAAAAAATGATCATATGCCCCACCTCGGGAGTGTTCATAAATTGCTGTCAAAGACGAGTTGACTCATCTCTTGTCGTCTCGTTACCAAAGAAGCAAACAAGAACTGACTCAACTCCAAGGTTGTTCTTTTTTTGTCCACCATTCACGACGAAGTGAATAAAAATAAGGACACGAAAAAAGCCAATCAAAAGACATCACTTAACGGATTTTTTTTGCAAGTCGCGGTCTTGAAGTCTAATTTCATACCACGATGCACATTAGATTGATCAGTGCACTGCACAAAATGGAAATTAGAATTTACTTGTCGGAATCAGTTTGCTCATCTGCCTTGGTTTGTGTGTTTTGTGTGTTGCTCTGGGGAAACTAAGTAATTGGTACATTTCATCGCCTTTGGCAACATTCATTTGACGAAATTGTTAACATTTTCCGCATTTCCACGTGTTGCTTTCAGATAAGTTTTTATCTTCCCCTCTATCCTCCTCTTCGCAATACTTGACCCCTCCCCCCACGAAACGATACCCCAAAGAGTTGAATTGTTTGTTTGTGTTTGTAAATCTTTATTTGTTGTTGAATTGGTTGATTGAGTCGTTATCTTGGTGTGTTTCGCATTTCACTCAACTCAAGTGGTAGTTATAATAGGTAAGTAGTTGTTGTGCTTCATGGGAAATATTTGAAATCCATTAGATAAAATCATGGGAATAGGAAAATCGGAGAATTCCTTAAGCAGGTTTGGCTTTTGGGTAACCCGCAATGGGTAATTTATATTCTTAGTTGAAGTGTGTGCATAGTTTGCGTTTTTTTTATCACACACTTGCGGTTTTGAGTTCAAAATCTTACCGGGAAAAACATTTTAATTTTGTTTATAAACATTCTTTTAATGGTTAAAACAATTAAAAAGTAATGCAAAGAAAAGAAAAATTCTCTTGAGGGAAAGTTCAAAAGTCATTTATTTTTGATGAAGAAAAGCTACTTAACGAAGGCCCTCGGATGTTGGGAGAAAAAAATATGACGAAAATAAATTGAATTTCATATAAGGGAGTTAAAATAAAATAAAAAATTGTTTGTTTATTCAAAATCCATTAAAACTATCGGCATTCGTATGATTACGTTACCAAGGCTATATAGTAAGTTCTAATAGTCGGATTACGGTCTATAAAGGGCCAAATACAAGTGTCTTTTTTAAAAATTCAAAAAAATAAAAAACAAATTTGTTTCCTTTTATTATGACTTTATTATTAAGAGCAAACATTTCCATTTATTATGGAACACAATTGTTCGAGTGACTGCCTCGGTTAGCGCATGCTGTGACTCCAATTTTCCAGGACCTTGTTGATGGTTTCGGGATGTAGCTCACGGATTGCTTGAATAATATTGACCTTAAGTGCTTGAATCGTTTCCGGATTGTTAGCATAACATTGGTCCTTCACGGTTCCCCACAAAATAAAATGCACGACTGAGTCGCACGAACTTGCTCCTATGTAGTCTATTACATAGGAATTTTAAAAACGAATATTATTAGAGAAAACTGTTCATAAGGATAAAATTAAATTTTTTCGTAGTAGTAAGAGATAAAAACAGAATTCTAATCAAATATGAATTTACGCAGGAACAACAATTATGAATCGTTGTAGTGGTTTCTTGAAAAAATAAGCTTTTATATACCAAAGTTTTAAGACGGTTTTTAAGAAAAAAAATTGGTACGCCAACTTTAAGTTCTTATTATTGTACGAATGAAAAATAAATTTCCAAAAAAAATATCGAGCGGTTTTTGAGACATCGAATTTTCCAAAAAAAAAAAAAATACTTTTTTTTCAAAAACTCAGAAAATATTTTTTTTTTTTAATTTAGAAATGCATTGTTTTTTAAACTTTTTAGAAGAATCTCCATAAAAAATTTCATTAAAATCGGTTATGTCGATAATGAGAAATTCAAAATTATAAAAAAATAGTTCTATGTTAGGTACAAGCTGTAATATCTTAATTTAAAATTTTTTTTTCATTAAATTAAAGATCATAAACATTAATTTAAAGAATAAAAATTCTAGGCGCTGTTTTCGAGAAAAATAGATTTTTGAAAACTTTTTTTAACATTTGTATAGTGGGTACCTTTAGTTTTAAGTAAAATAAAATTTTTTTTCTCACATCTTGTTTGAAAAAAATCTGGCATGGGGCTTTCGAAATATTGAGTTTTGAAAAAAAAAAAATTTGAAGTTTTTTTTTTTAAATCCAAAAAAAAATTGTTTGAAATTTGAATATACATATAATATTATTTAATTTTTTGGGGAACCTTAGCAAAAAAAAATATCAAAATTGGTCATACCGTTTTTGAGAAAATCAAAAACAAAAAAATGGTTCCATGGGGGTACCCTTAATAATCAAAAAAAAAAAAAGAAAAAAACGTGTGGGGGAAATAATTAAAAATGATATCTACCAAGTTTAAAGAAAATCGGCCCAGCCGTTTAGGCTTTAGTCGAACAGACAGACAGAATTGCGAGGCCTACTTTTTTAGTCTTCGCTATCATCGTAATACTCGTATCAACTTTGTTCAAAATCTCGAGTTCGATTTTTTTACGAATGCATAACTTGCCTTATAGTACCTATAAGTCTTAAGTAAAAATTAATTTGAATATCATTGTAGGTGCATTTTTTTAAATGAGCTTTTTATATAAAACTTTTGAGACAAAAAATACATATATTAAATAAATAAAAAATAAAATTTAAGAAAATATATTTATATTGAATCATTTATTTTATTATTTTCAATAAATAGTTTTTTACTTGCGACATACATATATTACATAGGTACTACATAATATGGCAAGTTATGCATTCGTAAAAAAAATCGAGATTTTCATCAGACTTAACATTACAATGACGTAATATAACGTAAAAGATGTGAGAAAAACTTTTTAATTAATCTAAAGATAACGGTGCCTACCAAATCAATGTTGAAAAATGGTGTTCAAAAATCGTATTTTTGGCTGGCGTCTAGAATTTTGATAAAATTTTTGTGGAGAAGCTTCCAAAAAGCTTGAAAAACATTGTATTTTAAAATTTAAAAAAAATATATCTTCTAACCGTTCAATACAAGTTGTTTTAGCGGTTTCGAGGCTGAAGTTCATCATTAAATAAATGCTGGTGTGCCTCAAGGCTCCGTATTGGATCCAACAATATTTCATATTTTCATAAATGATCTCCTGACTGATGAAAGCACACATAGTTTTTCATTCTCCTTTCCTGATTCACCCTTCACTTCTTCGAATTTCGAGTTTGCATTATGTTAAGCTCATTAAATTCAGACATATGAATAAGAACTTGCATTGAGAAAACTGAAAAGCTTTGAATTCTTAATATGCGCTTTACTGAACAACTTATGTGGAAATGTCTAGGTTTTCTCAGAAGATGTAATAACTTTTTTTTCCCTTTTTGAACTGTATTTATAAAACATATATACACCCAAAACTAGAGTTAAACTTTCATATTTGGTCAGGCGCATCCAAAATATCACTGTACCTACTAGCTAGATTCCAGAATAGAGCTTTAAAACTGATAACCGAAAGAATGATTACGGAAACATTTGTTTCGTTGGAACACCATTGAATTGTCTCTTGCTTATCAATGTTTCATTGCTACTTCTTTAAGCGTTGCTCTGTTGAAATAGCCAGTTTCATTCCCTCCATAAAACAATTCCATTGTAACACCCGCTCTGCTGGGAATGCGCATTAGTATACCCTCGAGACTAACTTCGGACATACCGGCAAATATAGAGATTCTTTTTTTAGCCGTACCACACGAATCCGGAACCGTGCCCAATTCTTCTTTTCCTTCCCATATCAAGACAATTTAAGACTATTCAATTCTCCCTCTTATTTCCTAAACGCTCGCACTGTGTTAAAACATTTTAAGGGTAGCCATAATCCCTTTAGTGCGCGTCAATTATAAACAAAAATGACTTCGTTACCTTTTCAATATTTTGTATTTATGAAATTATGTCTTGACAGATGAGAAACAAGCCATGATTTCACGTGTCGAAAGATCTTTCCTTCAACGAAACTTTGCTTAGTTTTTATTACTTTACAACATTAATTCGAAAGCGATAAACAAATTTTCATACAAAGCATTCTGCTCCTATTTTTACTTTGAAATTCTAACCATAATGCCAGATTCACACTGTTGCGCCGATCTCGATACGTTCTCACTACGATAAAATATTTTCTACACGAGGAATAATGGAAGGATCGAGAGCGCATCCGATATCGAGAGTGTGTTATTGCTTCAAGTGTAAGAATATTCAAACGTATCAAAATGGTATTGGTATAGGGTGTTAAGCGTTCTGGTCTAGGTCTTCTTTTGAAAAAATTAAAATAATAGTCTTATTTGTACTAAACACACAAGGCCAAATTTGGTTTAAATGTTTTTAAAGTAATTCCTTAAATAAGATAATAGAATTTTGAAAAATTTCAATGGCAAAATCCATTGGGATTGGCTTCAGTAGTGTGGTGAATTAAGTGTCGAAATCTCAAGAATTTGGTTCAGTTGATGAAATAAAGTTTTTTTAATTAAAATTAAGGTCCTTATTTGGAATTTACCCCCCCCCCCCCCCCCACCAAAATACACTTTTTTTAATGAATCGATAAAAAAGTGTGCTGTTCATAAAAAACATCAAGTTATGGAGGAGAAACACTTTTTTATGGTAAAAAAATTAAGTATAAAAAAATGAATATAGGCCATAGGGTAAATTCAAAGTTTCTTTAAATCCAGATTCTGTAAATGCAAAAGAAACCTTGCATACACCCAACCTTGCACCTACCCCAAATCCTATAGTGTGCCCAAGCAGGGGGCAGCATGCCCCCCCATATATATCTCACTGTTTATACGCCGGCCGTAATGCGTAAGCAAGCAAAAAAAAGCAAATATCCCATAAAAAAGTAGTTTTAGTTATAGTACTGTGGGTGGTCCGCTTATACTTCACTTTTTTACCATAAAAAAGTGTTTCTCTTCCATAATTTGATGTTTTTTATCAACAGCAAACACTTTTTTATCGATTCGTTAAAAAAAAAGTTCATTTTGGTGGGGGGGGGGGGGGAATTCCGAATAAGGTCCAAAATTAACACATTTTATTAATCACCATTAAAACGATGAGTAGGTACGTATGATCAGTCCAAGTTAAACGGATACCTCAAGTTTTAACTTAGTAGAAGAACCCCTCTAAGTTGTTGTTTCATTTAAAATTTTAAATACAATTCAACTACAAATCTAAAATAGTAATATTTTTGTTATACTTCCAAGCTTACAGTTCGCCATGACATGTAAAATTAATTCCATATTGGCAATCTGATCACTTCCAATTTCTAATTGCAACTCCATAAAATCCTACCTTTCAATACCTTTTTTAATGTCTGAGCATTGACATCACTGGTACGAAAGGTAAGACAAATTCAATACGCGGTATATTATCCCCACGTTTGTAAATCATTACTCATTACAGTTCTCTGTTTTTATTTATTTATTTTCTTTTTCTGTCCGTCTTTATTGAATCTTTCTTTGCGTTATTCTTTATTTACCTGGCGCAACATTCGTGCTTTCGTTAGCAAAAGCGCTCCATCAGGTTTTCATTATTCTTAACCAACTCATTATTTTCTCTTTTGCTCTGACCCACCAGTCAACCTCTCTAAAAAATAAATACAATAAAAAAACCCCAATCGTTTCGTAGGTAAGCAGAAAAACTCCACCATATCGATCGAGCCCCCCAAAAGAAATAAACCAGAACCACTCCACTCTGAGTCTCCTCCAATGCTCCAACGATGGAAACTCAAATCTGAAACCCTCATTCGCTGTTTACTGTTTAGTATAGAATTTGAATCGGTTACGATAAGTTGGCGATCGTTCGTTTGTAGCTACTCCATCATCCGTATTTATATGTAAAACAGAAAACAGTTATTCACGGCAGCAATTAGATTGTTGCGGTGACAATATTTTCAACGGTTTGAATAATTTTTCACAAATTAATAAAATTAGATTCCGTCTTGTTGTTTTATCGTCTAAACCGACGAGCCACAGTCTCGATCGTGTTGAGTGGAATTTTTCTAAACAAAAGTGTTGATCACTTTTCTTTTGTTGTTCGTTTTTTTCCGGGTTAAGTGGATACAATTCAATTTAGGTTTGGAAAATTTGATACTGGGATATTTTTTTTTTGAGGCCAAATACCGGTGTTCTGGTGGAAGATCATTTTATTTCTTTGCAATCGATCACGATCACGATCGCTTCGTTTCATTTTTGGTAGCAAATCGCTTGTCCTGGTTTTGTTTATTTTTTGTTGTCCGTTCGAAGCCGAACGATGGTGTTTATGACTGGTTTCTTCCTTGGAGGTTTTGATATTCTTTTTAACTTTTGCCTGATCGCAGGTTGTTGCTTCAGTACAATCTAAGGGATCATTAAATGATTCATAATAAGAAAAAAAATATGTGCAGGTAAAACAATTATCTATTTTTTTTTTAATCTATTGTGGTTTATAGGAAAAAGTATGAAGAGAAAATTGATAAAAACCAACACGGAAGAAAAGCAGGCAATAATATCTCAGCCTATCCAACCGGATCGCGTAAAGTGTCAAAGAAATATTATTTTTCTTTGTATTTACCCGTTGTTTTGGTTTCCATGTAATTTCGCCATCATAATCGTCGCGGTTTCCGATATTTTGTTTGCGCAGCGGTTTTTGTTTTAAATTATAGTTTTTATTTGCTTTTCTTTCCCCAGTAATCTTTGTTTGAGTTAAGTGTTTTGAACAAGAAAAAAAAAAAAAAAAAAAAACAGCAAAAAAAGCTAATTTTTGTAAAGTGTCTTTGAAAATACGGAAGAGCCGCTACGGCCTACATCAGCAGCTCCATTTTTGGATGTGTAGCCGCTTTTTGCTCTTCACCATCGACATTGCCTTGTAAGTAAAATTAAAATTACTTTGAACTCTTTCAAGGGTCTAGAATAGCAACAACTGCTACTGCTTGTTGGATACTCAAATGGAACAAGATAGGTATTATAGCTGAGCAATATCGCCTTTTTGAGTTGTATTATATTTTTTTTTTTTTTGCATTCAATGTCGTCTGAGTCGGTTTGTGAGCTAGTTCCAGACAGACTTACCAAATTTGGATACATTATTCTTGTTTTTAGCTCAGAGTCAGACCACTGTTTATTTTCATTCTTTTTTATATTTGAGATGAAGGCTACTGATTGGGCATGATTTATGTTAAACTTTTATTGAAATTATGCCAATTAATTTGCCAAAGTAGAAATGAGATTGTTTATTTTGTGCGGAAAGTTTAAACAAAAGTAATAACCGTTGGTTGTTTGTTTTTTGTTTCGGAAACTTGTAAAATATTAATAATTTTTGTTTATCAGTTTGTTTTATGAGATGTTTGTGGAATTTCCAATGCGATAAGAATAAATATTTGAATTAAATAGTTTTTCAAATAAACAGCTGTAGAAGTTGGTTGGAATGAACATCAGGGTTCTTGGCAGGTGTTGTGGTTTATTTTTATTGTTTGAATGATTGTATACTCCGATTGGATGAAAGAAATATGTTTTTTAATTTTAAAAACGTGCGTTTTAGACAATTACGGGTATAAAAATAGGTATGACATTGATAAGCTGCAATTTTTATTTTGCGATAAACGTACTAGTAGGTACATACCTACATATGTACATTCATATTTATGTATAGAGTGTGAATGTACATATGTATAAATAAGTACATACATACATATGTGCTTTTGTAGGCACTATAGGTCTTTGTGAGCTAGGGTTTATATTAAACCAGGTATTACGATAATAGAGAACTCGAACAAAGTGGTTTGTGATTACTTTGAACCTTGACCTACCTTCGTGATCTCTTTCTTAACACCATTTCCTTTATAGATATAATTTAATTTTTGTTAATAAAATTTTAATAAAAGTCATCATTAATGTGATCAGGTTGGGACCAATTTTCATAGTAAATATAAATAAATCAATATTTTGATAATACTCCTAATGATACATACTTCTAATCTTCTACTTCTACTTCTAATTATTGTTTTGAAACGACAATACCCTAAGCTTTTCATATTCGTTTTTAGATTCACATCCCTGTCCTTCGGATGTGGTCTTTCAACGCAGCGTATGATAAGCTCATTAAATTCTGATCTTAACAGTATTGTCCAATGGGGAATCAAAAACCGTGTAGAATTTAATGTTTCGAAAACCCACTGCTGTTCACTGTCGCTAAAGCGTAACCCTCTATTAATGCCACTATCTATTGGTGGCACTTGCGTTGAGGAGAAAGAACAGCTTCCAGTTCTAGGTATGTGTATCACAGATCAACTTTTGTGTAGTGATCACATATTTGTCCTTTTTAATCCTATCCTACTTTCCTATTCATAAACCCTTCAATGCGCGTATAAATCAGTTTTAAGGCAAAAATACTATTGAAATATCTCAACAAATTCAAAGTAGGTTATAATATTTTTTTTAAATACATTAAGACTTTTCACTTACGATATACATATGTACATACATACATGTATATCTGTGGTGCTTAGTATAAACAAGATAACTCCATTACGTAACTATCATCCGTAAGTTCACCTTACATTAAGCTAGTATCTAATCGGATTAACGATTTTCCGTGTATGCCCTAGCTTTATATGTAAAGTTGAAGTAAAAAGGCAAATTATTTTATGGACTGTTGGTATCAACAAACACCACAGATACGAGTATGTACATTTATGTAAATACCATGTGCATACAAGCATACATAAATAAACATTCATACATATATGGCAAATAATAAATTCTTAAAAAAAATTTAACTTGATATTTTGATCAGACTTGACGAAAAAAGTGAGTCTCGCAATTCTGTCCGTTCGCCTGTGCGACTACATCCGAAACGACTCAAGCGATTTTCTTTAAACTTTATAGCAAGCATTTTTGAATTTTTCTCCCTAAATAGTCTTTTGCTTTGTAAGAACGGAGAATATATTTTTTCTCAGAAATCTTCCCACAAATTTGTATTAAAAATTAAAAAAAAAAAATCATTTATTAAATGGTTGAAAAGATTTCCAAAAATGGTTAGTAATGTTACCTCCCAAAAAAACATTTTTTTAACCACTGCCTACGATATAGAGATAAAAAAAATTCTTTTAACTGAAAAAAAAACGATACTCACCAAGGGGCACCTAGAATTTGTATGATTTTCTTTTTCCCTTAAATTTCACGATCTATAAATTCAACACCTAACATATTTTTTTTTTTTTTTTTTTTTTTTTTTTTTTTTTTTTTTTTTTTTTTTTTTTATACATAAACTTCTAAAAAGTTCAAAAAACATTACATATCCAAACTTTATTTAAAAAAATTTTTGAGTGTGATAAAAAAATCTATTTTTTTTCGAAAACTTAATATCTCAATTAATGACTTTTTAATTTAATCTTTTTTGCACAATGAAAACAAACATACAATTGGAGTTCTAATTTTTTTTTGTCAAAAAATTTATATAAAGTAAAAAAAAACTTATTTTATTGAGGAAACCGCAACACCTAAAGAATTGGCATGGCATTATTCCTCAACACAATCTACTAAAAGATTTAGTTTAACCTTTAAAAACTGAATTTCATGCTTGTGAACATTTTTTTTTCTAAAAATGAGTTTTTCAATAAGGGAGGATAGATGTTTAAATGGATTAAGATTTATTAACATCTTTTTTTTGTTTGAAAGGCCCATGTATGCCATTATGTATAGAATATGACATCGTTCAAATAACCGCCTCGGCTTCTTACGGTGGCACGGATCCGAGTGTTCCAATTTTCAATGAATCTTCTGCATAAATTTGACCGATGGCCTATGTTATGTTCACCTTCAGGACATCGGTCGATTGTGGTTTATTCGTATTGACCTGTGACTTCATGAAATCTCGCAAGAAAAAGTGGCCTTAAATAACATGACCATGGTTGCCAATTCACGTCGCTTCTGCAAGAAATAACCTTACGCTTAAATCGTTCAAGCAAAAATGTCAATCGTGGAGTCAGCTGTGTGGCACGTAGCGCCGCCGTCTTGCCGGAACCACATGTCGTCTAGGTATATACAATTCAATCAAAAAGTAAAGACTTATTACGCTGCCGGTCGAAAATTCATACCAAATGGTAACTTTTTAAGGATGCATTGTCACTTGCTGAACCTTGTGTGGGTTGGTGTTGTCCTATACAGCAAATTTTCCGTGTTAAAACATCCATTCATCTAAAAATGCTCCCTGTCCCTAAAGATTGTTGTTTATAGTCATGAACTTTCAACTGCTGGATCAGTTGGACTTTGTACGGGTGTAGGCTCAAGTAGCGACACAAAATTCGCCAAGTTGAAGTCTGCTAAAGGTCGAGTTCTTCTTCACGGCGAGGAATCGACTGCCTCGGGTTCTGCTGTACACTTTTACTGGACTGCGGCAGTGTTCATTTGACGTACAATTGTTGGCTGATTAATTATCGAACCGGTCGTTTCAAATTTGGCAACTAAACGTTGAAAAGTCGACTGTGAAGGGCCACCATATGATATAATAATTAATGATAATACATTTTTATCATTTGGACGTGCTTTTCAATCGTGTAACTTGCAATGCTGATTTGGTATCCGTAACTGAAAAAAGAAAAGAACTGAATAATGAAATGAAATGATGAATGAATGAACAATAGATTTGACAGATGTGACCAAAAAATCATGGCCGCCACAGGCCGACAAAATCTACCAGTGCCAATTGAAAACCCTTTACCATTTACTCGTAAAATTGGTTGGAAGTCTCAAAGATTTAAAATCAAGTTCGTGCAACCCAGCCGTGCATTTTATTTTTAAACACATCTACCGATTTCAAATTTTAATAATTGAAAACTTCCAAGGGGATACCTCTTTCAACTTATAAACTAAAGATTTAATAATTTTTTTTTTTACAATTTAAAGACAAAATCATTTAGTTTTTTTTAATGTTACGAGTGTGACACTGATACCCACGATTTCATAAATTATAGACAAAAAATTCTAATTTGTTAAATTTAAACCTGAATAATCATTACAATATATCGTCGTCGTTCTATGAGTCAATTCTTATTTAATTCAGTTCGGATAAACCATTTGCAAAAAATTTGTTTGCACAATGGCTACGCCAAACCCATTCTACAATTGAAGCCTGAGATCGTGCTATTCTGATAATTTTTGAGTTTTTTTATATTAATTTCCAAGTTTAAATGCAAATATCTCAAAACACAAAAAATGGACTTAGGGAGTTTTCATAGAACGACGACGACATAATGTACTTAAAATAAATTAGGGGAATTGAAGTTTATAAAATAGTTTATTCAGTTAAGTTGGATAGTACTGTGTTGTGTGAAAATCCTTCGTGTTCCTATTTCGCCATACCAAGCTATGTCACTGGCATTTTTGTTTTTCTGTGTACGGGAAAGAAAAGATTGTGCTCTAGAAAATCGAAGCAACTTTGTTCAATAAGCAAATGTTTGCAACACATTAATCTCAGTGAGCACAATAATACTCGTAACACTCTACACCACTCCACACTACACAAAACTTCACACCTCATGAGACAAGTATCTACCCCGCTTGACTTTTTCAAAGTTGATTTTCATTACTAGCGGATGCTTCCTTGACCTTTTGCTAAATATATTTTGTGATTCCTATTTAAACTGCTTCTATGTCAAATAACTTAATTACTAGTCACTTATGTCTAGTTCTATTTCAAATTCTTGAAAGATTTTCTCCATTACTAGTTTAGAAATAAAATAAGAAAATTATGAAAAACTGTCAAATATTTAAGTTTTGAAATTGTTACCACGAGTTTGACACATTAGTGCTACGGGTGTAACCAAATGTAATATTCAAGGCTTAACGTTATACCTTTGTATATAAAACTTATAGTAATATCAGGAAGACGACAGATTGTGGCGACATCTTAAGTATAGGGACTGTGCTTGCTAGATTTGTCTCTGATAAATTTAAAAATAAAATATTCTCTTTTTTACTATGTACTTGTTTTGTATCTTATTTTACTCTCCACTGTAAAATCTAGCGCTAATTTCAGCGCCACCACCAGGCTAGAGTTCACAATACAAAATCACGCTACATGATAATACTATAGGTTATACATACAAAGGTTATACTTCCAACCAAATTCTAATGTGAAATCATTGACATCAAATGTGTAATCATTTCTAATACTGGAAAGTGAGTTTTTCTGAGTTAATAATGATATACATAACTCCCATTCATATTTATTCTTTTTTATTTGTTAGTAGAGAAGGTAACCACTAAAAGTGTAGCTATTAAATTCCCATATGAAAAAGACTTCTGATATCGTGCGCACTAAATTCTCATTTAGATAGAACAAAACTGAAAATAAAATGCAAAAGAAAGATTAAGTTATGAAATACGAACTTGTTATGGCTGTGACACAAATTTTTTAAACTATAAATTCAGTCTTAGTATGATATTAAAATTTAACGAACTTTTTTTGAATATTCTTCTTCTTTCTATAAATACAATAAAATACAAGTTATATTGATGATGGTTTTAAATTTGAAGTCCATAAAATAAATGCTGGCGTGCCACAGGGCTCCGTTTTGTCAGTTCTCGGTATGTGCATCACAGACCACCTTGTGTGGAATGACCATATATTCGACGTCGCGTCGCCAAAAACGCTGCCTAAGTGCTTAGGTTTCCTTCGACGTTGCAAGAAAATTTGTTACCCCTTCTGATCTAGCTGTCATCTATAAGGCCTTTATTCATCCAAAGCTCGAGTACAATTCCCATATTTGGGCAGGTGCTCCAATAACTCACTTGAGTCTCTTGGATAGATTCCAAAAAAGAGCTTTAAAAATGATAGGTGATAAAAGTATAACAGAAACATTTGAAAGTCTTGAGCACCGTCGCAATGCTTCTTGTCTTTCACTATTTTACCGTTATTTTTATAAACAAAGTTCTAGTGGAATAGCCAGCTGCATTCCCCCCCTTAAACTATTTAACCGTAATACACGCGCTTCAAAGAATACCCCTTAGTTTACCCTTGAGCCCAATTTCGGACGTACAGTTAAATTCAGAGATTTTTTCTTTAGCCGCACCACACGAATGTGGAATGCTTTACCTGACTCTTTGTTTCCCTCCCATTGTAGTGTTCAAACATTCAAAACCAATGTGCATCGGTATCTCCCCTTAAATCCTCTCCCACTTTCCTAAAACGCTCGCACTGTGGTAAAACATTTTAAGGGTAGTCATAATCCCTTTAGTGTGTGTAAATTATAAAAAAAAACTATATCAGTTTGTTTTGTCTACTAATGAAACATATGCACATACATATTTAAGTTACGAGTGTGACACCTTATGCATCAACTGACCATAGCTCATGTTTATTTGTATTTGTGTATCCACATAATTTAAAATTTTTTGAGTTTATTTCGGTGGATCCTTCTTAAAATTTGGAACGATTTTAATGTATTAAAGGTTACATCAGGGTTAAACCTAATTTTTCAGGCTTTTGGTTAGATTAGATAAGTGCTTACTTAGAAATAATGGATTTGATTTTGTGCTTAGCATACTTTAAATTAGTTTGAAATTTAGGTTTGTGATTTTGAGATATTTGTAGTTGGAATTTCAAAAGAATAGTTCTACATTACATTACATATTACACTACTCCGTAGATATTTCTACGAAGTAGAGACACTTAAAGCACTGGCAACTGAGGCCATCGGCTTAGACAATACAACAGAGAGTGAAAGGCAGAAAGAAAGAACAACGAAGAAACACATGTCAACAACACACGGTTGGTATTTGAACGGTCCCCCATCCAAGAAATAACCATGCGCATGCGCAATGATGTTTGATTTCGCTGATCGATGGGAAGCGGTGCTTTCATCAAAGCCAAGGCCGTTGACAGAATAGTTCTAAATACGGCGGCAACCCAATTTTTGAATCTTGGTCAGTTTTTCTTGCGACGCACAGTGGCCCATATTGAATTTTTTGTTTCAAAAATCATAATTCTTAATCGAATGAAGAGATCTCCACAATTTTTTTTGTCTTTTAAGGAAATTCTCAAGGCTAAGAAAATAATGAGTTTATAAAAAATCATAGGTTGTATGAGAATTTGCTGTTGAAGTAAAAAGTTTTAAGACCTCATTATGAATAGCGAATAGAACGTTTGACTGAAGTCGAATGATTTAGCGAATTTCCCTTATCGCGAAATTATACATATGTAGTTAGATAGCTTCTACATTCGCTTCAAAAATCAATGCTTCCAAAAATGATTCCATTAAAATAACACATGTGTTTGGTTTTTGTTTTTGATAAAAGAATTTACTTTCGGAATTGCGCTTCTTTTTCCTTTTTTTCTGCACAAATTTTAATATTTAAAATTGTATCTCAAATTCAAGTTTCCAGAGAGTATTACAAAGTTCTTCAATTATACAATTGAATTTTTGATCAATCTTGATTGAGGCTGGTTTGATTACGCAAATCCAATATATCTATTGCTTGTCTCCTTCAAAAATTTTACGGATCACGGATTGCATTAAAATATGTGACAAATGTCAGTTGGAAGTCGTTCAATTGAATTCAATCGAGTTCAATCACTATGAGCGAATATATAAATCACATGTGTGATTATCAAAAATTCGACAATTTCTTCGGCACTTGCGTTTACCCATCAAAACTTCTCGAAGAACAAAGCTACATGTAGTTCAAGTCGAATGAGAATTCCACTTTCAAAACTTCCGTCCTATTGATCCATCATTCATTTCTTCTTCAAATAATAATCTGCAATGTTTCTTCATAGATGGAATGTAAACTGCAGCGTGCAACCCTTTACCGTCAATTATATATACGAGTATTAGAACGAAACTTTAAAATCTACTTAACTTAATTGCATTCACTCCCCTTTTGGATTTCAAATTGATTAACCCTCCCATCTACAGAGTAGTTGTTATTAAACCAACCAACCAGCCCTATGATGCGGTGGTGGTGCGGTGTTTCAACAAGTTCATAAAACGTCCACCAGCACATAATATTTTCCCTAATTAGGTCAAGTGGTAATCCAAAACCTATCTGGAACAGCAGAACACCATAACACGCCGCCATGCCACCCAGGCTTAATTACATTGCATTTATGATACATGCACGGATCCCTATTGTTCATTCAATCATACACCGACTCGTGCAATGCAACCCTCTCTGATGCCCTAACATGCAATCACACCCTCATACTCGTAATCAGCAATGCAGTGAAAATCGCTAAATAGGACGATGAGTTGGTACGAAAATAGCATCGAATGCATTGCCCCTCACCGCCGCACCACTCCACGGACCGAAAACGCTCCTTAAACTGAAGTCGATTGGCATTCAATACGACACTCGAGAGCTGTTGTGTCAGAATTCTGACATACGTCAGGCGAATAATTCAAAAGACATGAAGCCTTCATCGGTTTATTAATCCTTTTGTTTGTCACGAGTGACTTTTGTCTCTGCGATGATGATAATGCCGTGTGTCAATGCTTTATTGTTTGGGTCTTTCTCTTTGTTTAAACGAAGACGACAGCGGCACAAAATTAAACCCCAACGGACATTGGACGTTCTTTTTTGTCTCGGAGTGTCCTTGCTAAACGTCGCCGTCGTTAGTCGTTTGTTGTAGTTGTCTGTGCTGTCGTAAGTTCCCAACGCCCACACACTCAGTGTCAAGTACTGAATCATCTGCCTCTCCTTTCGGTGAGACTTACCTTATAGTGTTGTGCCCGCGTGCTTTGTAAGCCTTTTTTTGTTGGCTGAATTTTTGTTGGAAAAATTTATGGCGTCACAATGCCGACGGCAATGGGTGAACACCCTTTTTGTATTTTTTTTTCTTTTAAGACTTTTTAACTAACGTCAATGTTAACCACTAAATGCAAAAGCAAATACAATGAACGGTGAAATGAAGATAAAGACACAAAAAGGTATACTAGGCTTGTTTATTTTTAGCTGAGATGCGCTTTAGATGCAGGAGTAAAGGCTAACAAACAACAACGAAAAAAAAAGACAAGGAGTCATGGTCGTTTCGCATTCATAGGTGTAGCGTGCTTGTAACGTTGGCCGAGCTAAGCTAAAAACAATGCAGCCAGGCTTTATAACCTCCGACAACTTGCGGGCATTAATGTGCCTGTCTATTTGTCTCCACTTTCAGATTCTGACATTGGCTGGATTTTCATGTTTTCATCGTCATCGTCGTCGGCGTCATCATCATCATCATCCTCGTTATCTTGGAGTTGCATGCTCATGAAGGATTAAACATAAAATCAATCATTTTTGGGCTGCGTAATGGATTGGCTTTTGAATTGGTTAGCACTGCAGACATGCCAAAGACACGCATCGTTTAGTTCTGTGCTTTACAAACAATTTTAAAAGGGCTTTTCCATTCAAATTTGTCTGCAAGAGAAACTATTAGATTTTGAGCCTGAAAGGGGCTTCGGAATTTGAGTGGCTTTATACATATTTTAGGCAAATTCATTGCCATAAAAAAAAAACTTTAAAATATACACTGAACTAATCTTAGAGACATTTATTTCATAGATCAAAACTTATCCTGCACAAATTTTTAGATAAACTGTCGTAAATTTGTTGTAAAAGCAAACATTTTTTTCTGCTTGTGTTTTTAAAAAATAATCCCTGGTAATGCTTACTTGATAGTTAAGTCAGCACTACCGACTCTGAAAATAGGGTAACATTAACTCGAAATAAAAAAAGAATAGTGTTAACAACTGTTGTATATTTGTCGTAATTATATCGTAATAGACACAATATTGGCGGGCCCTTTTTTCTCAAAACCATTCATTAATAAAAAGACCCAACATGGAATTTTTTCTTTAAATTCAGCTGTACCATAGAAAAAAAGGACGCCAACAATTTTTTATTTTTACGACATATTTACAATAATTTTACAACATTGATTAAGAATGACCTTTTTCTTTTTCCAGTTCATTTTACCCTATTTTGAGGGGTGGTGCTGCTAACTTTGTTGTCAAGTTAGCGCGACAAATTTTATTGTTTCATGACAAATTTACGACTAATTGACGACGTTTATAACTTCTTTAAAAGGTTGAAATGGTAATTCTCTAACTCAACATTAAATTTGTCATCATTTCGTTTGATACCTAACTTGATACACGAAACTCATTTAACTTTTTTTTTGGTATTTTTAGGGGCAGTTTTTCAGTGTTGACATAACGCTGTCAAAAATCTATTGAAATCCAAGTACATAAAAGAAATCGCACTCTAATTGCGATTGATTTCTGATGCGAAGATTTTTTTAGGAAACCTGGGATCTTAATTGACTGGAGAACTGGTTTCAGAAGCTAACCCCTGATTAACCCCGAAACCATTATGATCTTGCAATGACGAATTGGTCCTTAATGCTACAAATAATGATAAGTTCGAAATTTTTGGGAAACAGTGTGAAGGTGTGACAACCTAAAGGGCTTTGAAATTTGCATGAGTTCGTGTTTTATAAGTAATTTTTTTTTCAAAAACTTAAAAAGCCTAATTATAAATTTACATCTTCGCAACATACCTCTCTTTACGAAGATTGAGAATTTTGGAATTATTTTTCAATACGTTTTGACTTTTGTGCAATTGACTCCTAAAATACTGCCGATCCACCGTCCACATCGATTCTTTGAATACATTCAAACAGTCGCATACCGACATACAAGATGGCGCACCCTGTACAATATCAAATGAGAGTCCGGTTTGACAGATATGTCACATATGTCGCATTAAACTCAGCACATTATATTGTTGATCTAAACAGTATAGCATAAAACATAAAAACCCTTAATATCTTTACTATTCCTCTGAATGAAATTAAGTTATAACCGCTCGAAACAATGTATTTAAACAATATCCTTTCTTAAAAATATGTTTTGTCAAAAATCAGTCTAATACCTTTAATATCATTGGCACAAAATCTTAGCCGAATAAGTATGATGTTAAAACTATTTTTGTGTGACACTAATTTAAAAAGACGACTTTAATCGACTTATGAATCAAGATATCTTTAACATTCTATTAAAATTAAAACCGTCAAGTATCAATTTTATTTTTTTAGTATCCTGATTACTTCATATTAGTCTTTGACAATTCGAAAAACGGTCTGCTTACTTAGTTTTTCACTGCAAATTTTGTAGGTGTGTTTAGAAGATATTGATTGAAAAAAAAAAATACCTTTAGCACGATACTAGTTGAAAAATATTAAAAGTTAAGAAAAAATTAGTAAACACCCACTCACAAGGTAAACTGTCGAAAAGTCCGAAATTATTTTTGATTCCAATAAAAAAATCCGGTAATTTCGTAAATTTTCTTTTGCTTACAATGTACCAGAACCTCGATAAAAAAGTCTTTAAACTTAAAATGTTGCTAAATTGCTTATAAATAATTGTTAAGTTGTTATAACTGTAATAACTGTAATAGCTCAATTCCTTATGGAACACCAAATTGTACTCGTACAGAATCATCAATATTTTTAATTAAAAAAAAATTACGCCATTTGTACTCTATGAGAGATTTTAACAAACTTGGATTTAATTCATATATACTCGTATTATAAAAAGTAATGGTCCAACATGACTCACTTGTGGAACACCGGCAGTTTATAAATACTTCTAAAAATTTTGCTGGCAATTAATACATATTTAGTTTTGTGTTTTGAATGGAAAGAAATCCCTCTAACCATATCAGAATTAATTCCGATTAAATGAACTCAATTCTATACTCAAATCGGTGTTAACTGCTGGAAAAACCTTTGGGCTAGACGGTTGATCTTGTTACCGTCACACTCAGGTCAATGCATATCCGTTGTGATACCCTATAGGGATTTTGACTCCCATGTAATAAAGCCTATGATAAATCCTATGTCATACAAGCCCATGAATCATGAAGCAAGCTATAGCCTGAAATGTCGGAGGGAACTTCTAAGTCATTGAAGAAATGTATATCGTCGTTGAGGAGAGGTAGACTCCTTTCCTTAACCCCACTTGAAAAATCATCCCTCCATCAGAATAGTAGTAGGATGTGGCTCCTTGCAACGTGTGGTAGATGAGTTTGATAGGTCAGTGGTAAAAGAATGTGTTAGTTTGTTTGGTCAGGACTTCTCAATAAGTCGAAGCGACTATCCCTTTCCTCAGTAGGATTTAACCAATCTTAGGGAGAGGTGGTCTAATTAGCTCACTAACAATAACTTTTTTCGAAATTTTATAAATATTTTTTTTTCTCAAAAACTGTTCGACAGATTTTAAAAATAAAAATACAAAAAAATTTCATTTAGTTAAAGCTAGGTAATAGTTAAAAAAAATTCCGAAAAATGGTTAAAAATAAAGGTACCTACCATACAAATGGTAAAAAATTAAAAAAAATGGTTTTCAAAAATCGTATTTTCCTCGAAAACGGCGCCTAGAATTTTGATAATTTTTTTTTTTCAATTAATTTTTACAATCTTTAATTTAATAAAAACAAATTTAAAAATTAAGATATTAAAGCTTGTATGTACCTACCATAGAACCATTTTTTTTTTGAATTTTGAATTTCTCATTATCCACATAACGGATCTTAATGAAATTTTGTATAGAGTAGCCTCTAAAAATTCTAAAACACATTGCAATTAAAAACTTTAAAATAAATATTTTTTGAATTTTTGAAAAAAAAAAAAAAAAAAAAAAAACAATTTTTTTTGAAAATTCAATATCTCAGAAACGGCTCAATATTTTTTTTTTTGTAAATTTAATTTTTATTCGAACAATAATAAAAACTTTAAATTGGCGTACCAAAATTTTTTCTTAAAAAACTTTTAAAAAGTTTGTATATAAAAGCTTTTTTTTTAAGAAACCACTACAACGACTTATAATTTTTGTTCCTGCATAAATTCATATTTGCATAGCATTCTGTTTTCGTCTCTTACTACTAAAAGAATTTAAAAAATTAATTTTATCCTTATGAAAAGTTTTCTCTAATACCATTCGTTTTTAAAATTCCTAGTCTATTACAGAGGAGCAAGTTCGTGCGACCCAGTCGTGCATTTTATTTTCACTGTTTTTAGAGGGAATTTTAAATCTCGTGGTCGTCTGATTAATAGAGCTTATGATAATTTAACCCATTTGGTAGCGTTAATTAATTTCAACAGGTTTTAGCTTAGAATGTCAGAGAGTTCCTCCAAGTTGTTGAAGAAGTGTTCTCCTAGGAGCCTGTATCTCAGAAGATATAGCGCAGGGCAGTGGCACAAGTATCGATCGTCATATATCTCCTCGTCACCGCATCCTACGCATAAGTCGTCCACACTGAGTATTATCTTTATCTTGTGGTAACCCAGAATACTGTGAAATAAGTCAAAGTAAACCAACAAAATACGAAGGCAACTCTGACAAACATCATAGGCAAGCTGACTAAACAGAGCTGAAAATAAAAATCGAAAACCAGCTGCCGATTGAAAAAATTCGTGTATTGAAAAACTGTCTCACTTTATTCAAACGATTTAAAAACTCAATTTTTTAAAACTGTAATCAACAATTTAAATTTTCTTTTAATTCACAATAGTCTGAATCATTATTAATCATCAAAAATTTTATCAATTGAGTAGTTAAAAATCAATTTACCAATGATAATTGACACTCGTAATATAGGGGCGATACTGTAAAATGAAAAATTGTCCTAAATACGAGTACAAGTTGCGACAGCATAACTTCCTTCTCTGAATTGAATTATTTTATCACCTTTAATACTTTTACACTGCTACGTGATACTGAAGGGGCTACGAATACCCTTGATATGTTACACAACACCGTACTAGCATTATGGAAAGTGGAGAGAATCATAAAAAAGGAGGTACTGCTGCATATTGGTTTTGAATTTCTGTATGACATAATGAGCGAAAAGCAGATCTGGTAACAGCATTCTGTATTCATGAAGTCCGGCTAAAGGAAAAATTCTTGTACTTAAAAGTACGTCCCGAATACGACTCGAGCGCAAATTGAAGGGCACTCCTAAAAGCGCTTGTATAACGGTTGAGTTTATTCGAGCGGAGGAATGCAACTGGCTCTTTCACAAGAGCACTGTCTATTAAAGAAACGATAAAATAACGAGAGACAAGAAACTTGATGACGTTGTTCAAGAGTCGTAAATGATTCAATGAAGTTAATATCTCCAACCGTCTTAAAGGCTCTTCAGAGTTATACTTCACCTGTAAATGATTATGAGTTTTAAATATAGTAGATCAGAAGGGAATAAACTTAGGGGCATTCTTAGTGTCATCACGTATGTGCTCATTCCATAGAAGGTGGTTGGTAATACACACACCAAGGATTGAAAGTTTGCCAGTTTCCTCGCTGCAAGTCCCTCTCATGGACTTATTGCGTTTCAGTTAACTGAATTTTCGAGAAAGACTTACCCATATAGCTCCAACGAGTCGAATTGTCTGCTGTTTATTTACAAATTTGTAAACATTCTTTTGTGTGCAAAACTCTTCCTTGTTTTTAATTTGAAATAAATTTAATTGATGTCTGCATATCTTGGCACAGAATTCTTTCCATAGTACCTACCCAACTCAGTTTTCCTTCGTAAAAGTAGAAGAACCAATTACATGGGTTAGTGTTCATTGTAAAACTGTGCAACAAACTTCTTCGAAGTCGGCATTACAAACCTACACACTCGTGTACAAAACCCCAAGAACGTTCCGAGATTATCTAATAGTAATAAGAACATAACAGACCAAAGAAAAAGTTTCAATTTTCCTCTTCATGCTTACCAGGAAACAAATCAGCAAGTCGCCACTGCGTCTCTATAGAGATACGTATAGCCTTACTTACGGTCGTAGTTGCAAGGTGAACTTTCATTAAACTGCAATAAAGTCGTCGTAATTGCTTTAAAGGAAATGAGTGGTAAGTCAAATTGAAAGTCTTGCACCTTCACGAGCCATCATATCGAAGAGCCGAAGAAGGGGTCTTTGGAGTGATGGAAAATGCATATACCCTTTTTTGGCATACATCTCCGATGGGGAAAGAGCAACACCATAACTTACCGCAACGTAAAGCGTTTGCGTTTTATTTCACATCCTGGACAGGATATCTGAACTTAACCTATGAACCATCCTCAGTCATAGGAGTATGACCATCATAACCCACTCCAAGTTACATGCTTGGTTGGTGGTTTCTGGAATGTTGTTTGTCAACAGCAAGTGGATGCTTGCAAGAGTTCTTTCACGTTCCTCTTGAAATGCCAGAGCACAGCAAAGCATAGCACAGTACATCACAGAAATGTCGTCTTATTTATTTGAGTTTTGAGTATTTCCTTATATGCGAGCAAGCATTATGTGGGTGATGTTAATGGCGATGGTGGTTCACCTTAAGCTTCACCGGCGCTTAACTTGACTTTTTTGCCTGCCTTTTTATGATGGCTGTTGCTGTTGTTGCTGGATTTGTGTCTAGAGCATCACTTGTGGGAACGTTTTACGTTTTTACCTTTTTGCCTTATTTTTTTTCGAGTTGAGTTGAGTTATGTAGAAAGTAATGAATGAATAATCAGTGAAAGTAAAAGAAATCCTCTGAAGGAAATTAAAATTGCTCCCCCTGCCATTTACAAAAAAAAAAAAAATCATATACAAAACTGAAAACATTTATTTACTTAAGTTCAAAGGCGGAATCAGAAGAGGTCATTCACCACTGAGCGGACACGCCAAGCGGAAGGATATTTTAGTTTGTGTTTTTTCGTTTGCTTAACTTTTGTAAAAGTGGTGATGAAATGGTCTTACTTTCTTTTTTTGTTCAATTTAATTAGAGGGAATATTATTTTAAGTTCATTAAAAGGTTCAGGGCTTTCGTTTGGTTGGTTGATTGGTTGATTTCAGTGAAGTTTAATCCTTTGAAAATTCTATTGGTGAGAATAGTTTTGCATATATAGGTACATATATTTTTGGGTTCTTGGAATTTTCAACGTGTTAATTCAAAGAAGTTCTTGAAGTCTGGGTCTGGGTTCGAATCCTCTCTCGTTCAACCTTCAATGTGTTTTAGGGATTTTGCCTTATGCGAAAAAGTGGCAAATTTTACAAGAGTATGAGGAACTCGCATGATAAAGTGCTGTTTAGATTCGGCATAAAGTAATAGGCCTGTAGGAATGATTGGTAGGAAGTATTAGTCACTAGATCCAGGTTGAGCCCCTAGTTTGTTCATTTCATTTAAGTTATTTTTGTTAGACATGTTTACAAAGTAAATAAAATTATATGTGTATTGCTATTATGTACTTATAATTTTTGTTGGCACTGAACTCTGAAAATTGCATTAAAAAAAGTTTGTAGGTGTAGGGTTTTGAGTTAAATTGATACATTTAGAACTGAAGCTCAGCCATTGCTGTTTAATATACATACATATTATAAAGATTATCACAACTGCTATCCCAACAATAAAAAAAAACAGACACTAATTTCAAAATTGACCAGGGTGACAGGTGGCAAATTGTAAAGTAACAACTGCCAAAATTCTGTCTCATATATAGTTTGACAATTTCGTAAAATGTATAAGACAAAACAGATACAAATAACGTTATTGGAATTGTATGCGTTAAGAGTTGATAGTAAAGTGACACCTACGTGTTGATAACGATTTAATATTAGGCCAGTTCAGAAAAGTTTCAAAGTCCTACTTTCAAATAATGATGAACAAAATTTCTGATTCGCTTGCTCAATTTTTGACGAAGCATAAATATGTGCTTATATGTCTCATTTTTCTGAACTGTCAACTTATTTCGCGGGTAAGTGATGAAGAATCCCAAATGGAATACCATGAATTCATACGTTCGGGAAGAAAATTTAAAAACTATTTATGCAAAACAGTTTTTCCTTCGAGTTTTAGAAAAATTTTCTTTAAACCAAAATGAAAGGTCATGTTTTTCCAACTGTTTCAGCAATCCTTCAAAATCAAATTATATTGTCAATGGCAACCATATCGCTAGATCAGGACACTTACTAAATTGCTGACAAAATTATTTCCATACCGCAGTGTTTCAGGCGTAATCTTCATATATTAGCGGTTCGGATTCGCAGAAAATTATACAACACGCAGACAGTAATTGTTGATATTTTGAGTCATTAGGTTTAATTTATTTAATTTTTTTCAGACAAATTTTCATACAAATTTGTTTCTATTTTTTTTTGTTTATTTTTGAACTAAAAAAATACATTTAAATACTAAACTATACCTACATTTATTAATTTTTATTTTTACGGTTCATCATCCAATGAAAACAAATTCAAATATTAACATACCACAGTGCCTAACATAAAATATTTTTTTTTTATTTTCTTATTATCAACAAAACGGATTTAAATGAAATATTTTAAAGAATCTTGAAAAATAAAATAAAATAAAATAAATAAAAATAATAAAAAAATCGATATCTTAAAAACAGGTCAACGATTTTTTTGGCAAATCTAATTTTTTAATTGCCTTATAATAGAAACTTAAAATTATTTATTTTATTTATTTATTTCATTGAAATAGCTTAACATAGTAAGATACAATATCTTTTAAGATTATGAAAGCTTTGTAAGTTTTAATATTGTTCCTAGACAGATCAGAATTTTGATTGATAAAATATTTTCGTAAGTTATAATAAAACAAAAAAAACTATAAGCAAAACAAAATAATTTAAATAAACTTTATCGAAAAGTTGAAAAGAAAATTGAATTAAATAATCATCATAAAAGTGTCTCATAGTAGCGCTTGAGTCTTTTTTTAAACTGGATTGTGCAATTAATCATTCTAATGGCACGAGGGAGAGAATTCCATAGTCTTATCACATTAGGGAAAAATTGACGATCGGATATTAGATATTTAAAACGTATTGGAATCAAGTCCAGCGATCTTTCAGAAATGGGGAAACGAATGTTTTTGTATAGATAAGGCGGTTCATGGGTTTGCAATATATTACGAAATAATATAAGTGTTCTGTATTTGAAGAGATGTTCAAGGGTGAGTCCATGTAATGACAAAGCAAACGAGGAAATGTGGTCGTATCTTTTTAAGCCGAATACATAACGTGCAACGCTATTGTAAGCAACATTGAGTCGCCTACGATCTTCGTAGTCGCAATTTATAAAAATTTCACAGCCAAACTTTCTTTTTTAACCTTGAAAATGTTATATATAAAAAAATACTTTTTTAAAATAAACCGGCACAACGATTTTAATAAATTCTTATTTAAAAAAAAAAATAATAAAATAAATAAATTGGGTGGTGCAACAAATCGTAAAGAAACAAGATCATTTGACTTCGTGATGCGTGTAACCAGTGATGAAGGGGAACTGTCTACCGAAAGAGATACTTTTGGAAGACTTTTCACTTCCTCCCAAGAGACAGTATACTCCTGAAAACACTTTTACAGAATCGAACCTAAGACCCTCTGCATGAAAGTTAAACGCACTAAGCATTATGCTAAGAGGTATTAAAATTCAAATTTATATTTACTTAAGAAATCGCAGTGCATTTTGTTTCGAGCTCCAACTACTACAGACATTTTGTTAAAGCCATTTCAAAAATCAATTAATTATTTGAACATTTTTCTCCATTAACGTCCATTTTTAAAATTCTACGTCCCTTTAAAATAAAGGATAATTTGTGCTTCAAATCGTAGATTGCAAAATCTCCGAAAATTTGTTTTTTCGATTAGTTCGATTTAACCTTAAAAATAAATCGTACATATCTGCTTGTTTGTTTCATCAAAAGCTTTAATTTCTTTTCCTGTGGTCAAATGTCAAGGGGTGAGGGGGATGTTTCAATCCACGAATTGTGACAGAAAACAGACAAGCAAATTTTCGTATTTTTCAATAGTTCCTAGAAAAAATTTAAAGAAATATATTAGTTTAGCAATATTATTATTAAAAACAAGTGTACATAAAAATTCTGAATCAACATGATAATGTTGCCCCCTCAATAAATCGACCAACAAAAAGGAAATCATTAAAAATATAAAAAAGAGGCTGGGTGCGACCCACACTGATAACTTCCCATTTGTTTAAAAAAAACGGTTAATTCAATATTTGTCAAAATTTTACCAATTGTACAAAATTATACTATGTATAAAATAAACTAAATTAGAAGTCAATATCACGACTAGTTCTCGAGAAATTTGAGTCGAAAAACAATTTTTACCAATTTTCAATAGAGTTTTATATAGTTTTTTATTTTTTGTAAAAAAACTGTAAACTGATTTTTTTTGAAATTTTCACCAGTTGTCAAACACATTATTTTTCGTAAAATAAAATTATTTTGAGTTTCAAATTGTTTTCCGTTCTTAGAATATATGGGTTATGAAATTTTTTTTTTCAGTTTTTTTTTAATTAAATAAATAACGGTATGTTCATTTTTTTCCAAATTCATACCAAATCTGTATGACCTTATAATGAGTACATTAAATTTTATTTGAAATCAATAGCATTATTTTTTGTGAGATATTTGAAACTAACCAAAATTTTTAATTTTTTTTTAAACCGTTATAGTGAAAAAACTACTGACTGAATTTTAATAAACGCCCTTTCAGCCTCTTTCGAAGTTATTATCTATTAAACAAAATTTATTTAAATTCGATATCTTTACTCGTTCTTGAGATATCGACGACGAAAAATGGTACCAGAACGTACGGACGTACGAACGTACGAACGTACGAACGAACGTACACACACACACACAGACATCTCTCTAAAAATGATTGATATAGCCTCTAGGGACCTTGAAACGTCGAGAAATGTCAAAAATTCCAATTTGACAAATCGGACCGATTACAATAACTCCCTATGGGAAGTTAAAAAGGAGACATTTTTCAAATAAGTTGCGCTGAAAATACATCAAGTGTTGTCGTTATTGTTCAATATTATGATTTATTCGGATATTTTCGGTTTAAACTATACTTATTATTAAGAAAAGAAATGATACTCGTACTTGTTCACAATTAACTGTTCAATAGAATCCATTTTTAACCAGATTTGTCTGTAAACTTTCCTCAACTCCAAAAATGTTTTCGATTTAATCGTTAAAAATTTAAAATCATTGAAAAACTTGATATCCACTCAGCAATGCTTAATTGGATTGCAGGAATGAACAATATTGGTCCCATATGACAACCCAATGGCACACAAAATCTGTTACTTTAAAAATAATTTTTTTGTTAGAACAAAGTATCGAGTTCAAGAATTTTCACATTTGACGTGCCACAGGGAAGTCATATCGGGCCTCTCTTATTCATAATTTCAAACTGACCTCAGTGTAAGTAATGCCGATGGTCAAAAATTCATATATCGAAAACATATCAATTCATTTAGTCACTCATAATTCAGCAAGTGTTAAAATTCAGTATCCAGAATTCTGTATTCCAAAATTCTCTATTTCAAAATTCTAGAATTCCATAATTCTGCTTTTCAAAATTCTTTATAACGTAAACTTCTATTTTATAATTATGTAAGGATTTAAACGGGTTGTTTTGTATCTAAATTTTTAAATACATAACAACGACCCAACGTTCCCCTTTACACTATTTTTAAATGACTATAAAAAACTTGCTTACAAATTAAAAATAAATTACTAAAAAAAAAATTATTTAAAAAAAAATTTAAATTAAACCAAATAACCTATTTTATCTTTTTTATTATTATTTCAGGTAAAGAAGCAGTTGCAAGAGGTGATATAAAATTATCTAGTTTAAATTTTATGTTTCATAAATATTTTTAAATTTAAGTCTTTTCTTAAAAAAAAAATTAAAATAAAGAACGAGTGAATTATAATGAAACTTTTAAATTTTTTAGAAAACATATTTTTGTTTAACTTATTTCTACAAACCTACATACATACATAAAGGGTGTTTTTAAGAGGTGGAGGACTTTAATTTGAAATAAAACACGGGCAAATATTTTTAATATCTATGAAATTGGCTTTATTTGAAAGACAGTTTTATGTCATTAGTTTTTGAATATGATTTCGGACATGTGGCTAAAACATACATGGCGTAATCTGGACGTGGAATTTTCACACACAATTCGTCACGATGACGAATTCACGGCGGCGTCTTACGCGATGCGTATCATCGTTTTAAAGTAAACGCATTGCGATGCATTGATGGACGATAATGATGACCATAAAACGCATGTAACGCCCGATGTGTTTCTCGAATCGAACCATGTTTTTTTTTCGAAATAAATTTGCAAAAGTTTTTTCCGACTTGATGAATTGCCAAACCAAACCTACCTAAAAAAAAACCGAGATTTTTCAAATCCGCTGTAACTGAAAACAGTGTTGCCAATTCAAAGTTCTCCACCTCTAAAACAAAACACCCTTTACTTACGACATTTTTAACTAATTTGGTTTCAGTTTGTAATAAAAGTAAAACTAACAAACAAAAAAAAAAAAAAAAACAAAATTGGCATTCGGTAATAATATCAATTTCCTCGTCATTCTTTATTTTCGGAGAAATACATAAATTAACAACCAACAAACCGCACTGTTTCTTCCCGCGCACAATCTTGATTTATTTTTCTAATTCAATTGAGTGATTAGTTCATCGAGCTTCATTGTAATCAAAACCCACACAGACAAATTCTTCAAATTGACCAAACCAAACGGCAAAACAATAACAACGCACTTTCTTCATGCGTATAATTAGTCCCCGAGCAAAAGTAATGGGACAAAAAAAAAAATACCCCGGGGGTTGGCGTTAGCATTGTGTATAAAGTGTATGAGTATAATGCTTTTTGTTTTTTTTTTGTTTGTTCAACTTAAAGTTGACGCTGCTGTCGCGACGGTCATATAAATATTCGTCATTCTTTTAATTATTTTAGTCTCCATGTCAGATAATGATGTTTGTTGTCGTCATTGGATGCTAAAGCACATCCCACTCACATCGTCTGTCTGTATCGCAATCTAACGTCTCTAACGTCTGTGTTAACTTAATGACTTAATGACTTAATACTCTTATAACAGAAAATATTGAAATATGTAAATGGGTTTGATTGATGGCAAGTTTTCTTCTATTACACAGAATTGAATAGGCTATGAAAACTTGACCAGTGAACCTTCTAAATTTAAGTCAGTAATATTAATAACAAAATTTTCCCTCATTAGTTGTTTCGGTTATAGTGTATTTAAGAAATTTGATATATGTAAAAACTACATAAACTAAAAACATGGCGTACTTTAAGATGTCACTTCTTTTAACAGCTGACTTGTTAAACACTGGGTTCTTAAGCATATGAGAACTCGGCTATACAAGACGTCATCAGTCAACAAGTTCTCCATATATTTAGTAAGAATTTTGAGAAATTAGTTGGGTGCCACGCCCCTGAATAGAAAATCTCAATTTTTTTTTCGATTTTTTTCATGTACTTTAAGCCATACCGCTCAACCAATTTTCTACAACAATCGGCACCTAAATTTTCGATTTTATCCTATTGACATATTTTTCCACAAGACATAACATTGTGCGAAGTAACAAGGCTCTGCGTCTGCGGTGTCGGGAAGTACTCAATAATTTTGATGGTATATCAGTAACTCAGTCAGTTTCGGTATTAGCGAATCTTGAAGTCCTATATCTCAGGAGCCATAAATGCTAAGCACTTAAAACTTGGTGAGGCGTCTGTGTTTGATCAGCTCAGCAAATACTGTGAATTAGAAGTTTCTGAAGTTTTTAATACTAATTTTGGAAGGGGGTTGAAAATCTCCTGAGTGCCGTTTGATTGCCACTGTGTTCGTACACGCTCATCTTCCAAACTTTCCAACCGATTTCAATGAAATGTTGGAAATGTTTATGGCCCTTAATTAATTTGTTCATGAATTGTGTGTTTCTTAAACAATATTGTAATGAATATAAACCAGGAGTACCTCTTGGCGTATTGGTTAATGCGTTGGACTGTCCTGCAAAGGTTCTTGGGTTCGATGCTCAGCCGCTGCAAAAAAGGGTTTTAGGGATGTACTAGTGTACTACCTCTTACGATTAATTGACAAATCCTTCCAGAGTATCTCTTGTCATGAAAAGTGCTGCTTATTAGCACTTCGTAATCGACAGAAAATTGTAGGTCACCACCATTTCCTTTTGTCCAAACACGCACACATAAATTATTGTGAATTGTAAGTGACTATAGCTTAAGGCTCTCTATGCTCCGTCATGGCCTCTAATTTATTTAATAAACACTTCCATTTTCAAGTCATACGAGGACATTGGTAATATGATGTGTTGTGATATAAGGCCTGTTCAATATCTTGTGTCCGATATGGGTAAATTCCCCGAAATATCTGAGTTGAAATGTATGAAAACCAATTGCCATGTCGTCGTTAAATCTTATATGACTTATTGGACAGAATTAATTAACTATAAAAAACTAATGGACTAAAAAGCGTTTGTGTATTGAATTTCTGTGAATTTGAATAAATTTTGTTACATTGTTTGTGTAATTTTTGTTTACATTTTTCAAAACTGTATTTTTATTTAAAAAATAAAAACAATTTCGAAACCCTTTCTGAATTTAAATCTTTTATATAAATTAAATTGTGTTCTATGGTAAGCGCATCGCTTTAAATATTCGTTATATGGAATTTGAATAATACTTTTATGGAAAAAATTCTCGTTAATTTTTTTCAAATTTAGGAAAAACTAAAATTCCTTTCTTCTATGGGATTTTTGTTCAAAATGAAGACCATTAGTCACTATTCTGTTTTCCTTAGGGTATAGTTAATGTTTATCTAAAATTCATGAAGAAAAAAATCGAAAGAATAGCGAATATTGTTTCAAACAAATACTAGAGAGCGCCACTCCTTAATTACTTAATCAAATCAAGATTTTTACCATACATTTTGATATTTTTTGAACATTTTTACTTCTATGATTTTCAAAGAAAAATAGTTCATGTTTATTTAAGTTAATTTTGGTGTACCTCAGGGAAGCCATTTTGGTCCTTTGCTGTTTGTTTTATTCACAAATGATCTTTCTTCTTCATTCAATGCCATTCATTTATGCTGATGACGTAAAAATATCTCCATTAATTAACACCATAGCGGTTTTTAAGCAACTGCAAGAAAATCTTCACAGACCATGTTTTTTTTTACAGGAAAACGTAGTTTATTTATTAATGACTATCTGTTAAATTCGTCGCATTTGTGTAGAGTGTCTAGTTTTTCTAATCTCGGAATCTAACTAGACTCAGAATTATCATTCACTATAATTTTTTTGTACAAAAAGCAAAAAAAAATGATTGGTTTCTATCGGTTCTTTTTCGATTAAATTTCAATAGAAGTCCTTCTAGTTTAAGTAGAAATTTGGATAATTGCATTATTTTTATCAGATCAGACTATGCCGATCCTAGATCTAAGAAACAATCAAATGTTTCGTGGTGCGATGATTCTTTTGGCAGGTGATTTTCGTCAAAAATGTCCATACAGTCTCAGTGGATGAACTAAATGTCTAAAAGTCTAAAAGTCTTCTGAATTGTAAAAAACCATTAAGTTTTAACATAAGTATTTTCAAATAGTAGCAGTTGACATTTCGACTGAATGCTTTACATTGCCCGCAGATTTTTCCAGTTCATGGAATCAAACATTACTCTTGAGCAAATAACATTGATATCGGTGAATTAAACTTCAAGATTCGAAGTGAAATGGCTAGAGAATTCCTGCAAGTTTTCAGTAAATGGATCGGCATTTTTCGCTGGCAAGCCGCAGAGCAGAAAGAACCTAAAATTTCGTTTTTTTTCAAGACTTTAAAAAATAAAATGCACGACTGGGTCACACAAACTTGCTCCTATATAATAGAAAATGAATGTTATTAGAGAAAGCTGTTCATAAGGATACATTTTATTTTTTTAAACTCTTAGTAGTAAGAGATAGAAACAGAATGCTATGCAAATATGAATTTATGCCAGAACAAAAATTATATGTAAGTCGTGGTAGTGGTTTCTTAAAAAATTAAACTTTTATATACAAAATTTTGATACGCCAATTTAAAGTTGTTATTATTGTTCAAATAAAAACTAAATTTACAAAAAAAAAAATATTGAGCCGTTTTTGAGATATTGAATTTCCAAAAAAAAAAAAATTCAGAATTCAAAAAAATATTTTTCTTAAAGTTTTGAAATGTTATGTTTTTTTAAACTTTTTAGAAGCTTAGAAGCTTATGGTAGGTACGGTCAGTAATATCTTGTTTTCAAATTTTTTTTTATTAAATTGTAGATCGTAAGAATTAATCGAAAGGAAAAAAATTCTAGCGAAATTCTCGGAACAGTTTTCAAGAAGTAAGAGAGTAAGTTTCCGATGTTATAAAGCCAACCCTACTGAGGAAAACCGGAATAAGTTCAAACAAGCTAGAAAGACTTGCAATGATCATATTCGAAAGGCCAAGTTCTTACATGACCAACAAATTAGGCAAAAAATACTACAATGTCCCAAGGGTAGTAAAAATTTCTGGTCATTTGTAAAAAATATCCGAAATACTACTTCGTCCCAACGTCGTCCCAACGCTCGTTATCAATAACACTCCCTACGTCAGCTCTATTGATAAAGTCAATTTGCTTGCAGCACACTTTTCTGCTAATTCGACGCTGCCAGAGAGTGTTATGACTCCTCCTGTACTTGAGAACACAAATTTTTCCATGGGACGAATCTTCTTTCGTACTCGTACAGTTGCAAGAGTCCTGAAAGATCTTGACATACACAAATCCGCTGGCCCGGATAGTATCCCTCCCATTGTTCTGAAGAGGTGTTCTTCAACGCTGGCAAAACCACTGCGTAAGCTTTTCTATCTATCCTATTCCTCTGGACTCTTTCCGAGTAGATGGAAAACAGCATTTGTCCAGCCTGTCCCTAAAAAAGGTGAATCTTCTTCCCCCTCAAATTATCGTCCAATTGCACTTACGTCCCTTCTTTCCAAGGTCATGGAAACACTGATAAATAATCAGCTCAAGAAATATCTCGAAGAACGAAAGCTTCTTAATGACCGGCAGTATGGCTTTCGTAGCAATAGGTCCACTGGTGATCTGATGGTATATCTCACCGAACAGTGGCACAAATCTTTACATCGTTTTGGAGAAAGTAAGATTATTGCACTTGATATTTCAAAAGCATTTGATAGAGTTTGGCATTAAGCTCTCTTATCGAAAATGCGTGCATTTGGTATTGATGAATCTCTTCTTCGTTGGATTAGAAATTATCTTTCAGGCCGCTCAATACAAGTCGTATTGGATGGTCTCAAGTCTAAAACTCATAAAATAAATGCTGGTGTACCCCAGGGCTCCGTTTTGTCTCCGACTCTCTTCCTCATGTTTATCAACGATCTCTTATCTGAAACTTCTAATCCACTAAATTGTTTTGCTGACGATAGTACCCTCAGCTTTTCATATTCGTTCGAAGATTCACTTCCTTGTTCTTCGGAAGTGGAACTTGAACGGCAGCGTATGATAAGCTCATTAAATTCTGATCTTGACAGCATTGTCCATTGGGGAATAAAAAACCGTGTAGAATTTAATGCTTCAAAAACCCAATGCTGTTTTCTATCGTTAAAGCGAAATCCTCCCCTTTTGCCGCTATCCATGAGCGGCACTTGCATTGAGGAAACTGAACAACTCTCTGTGCTCGGTATGTGCATCACAGACCACCTTGTGTGGAATGACCACATATTCGACGTTGCCAAAAACGCTGCCAAGTGTTTAGGTTTCCTTCGACGTTGCAAGAAATTTTTTACCCCTTCTGATCTGGCTGTAATCTATAAGGCTTATATTCGTCCAAAGCTCGAGTACAATTCCCATATTTGGGCAGGTGCTCCAATAACACACTTGAGTCTCTTGGATAGAATCCAAAAAAGAGCTTTAAAATTGATAGGTGATAGAAGTATAACAGAAACATTTGAATCTCTCGAGCACCGTCGCAATGTTTCTTGTCTTTCATTATTTTACCGTTACTTCTATAAACAGTGTTCCAGCGAAATAGCCAGCTGCATTCCTCCCCTTAAACAATTTAACCGTAATACTCGTGCTTTTAGGAATGCTCATCAGTTTACCCTTGAGCCCAATTTCGGACGTACTATGAAATATAGAGATTCTTTCTTTAGCCGGACTACACGAATGTGGAATGCTCTACCCAACTCTATTTTTCCTTTCCATTGTAATATTCAAAAATTTAAAACTAATGTGCATCGGTATCTCCTTTTAAACCCTTCCTTGTTTTCCTAACGCTCGTACTGTGTTAATCATTTTAAGGGTAGTAATAACCCCTTGAGTGCGCGCTAATTATAAAAAAAAAAAAAAAAAAAAAAAATACCATTTTCGAAAACCATTTTTTAACATTTGTATGGAGGGCACCTACCGTTATTTTTAGGTAAAATTATTTTCTTTTTCTCACAGCTTGTAGATTATGTTAAGAAACTTTTATTTATCAAGTCTTAAAAAAATCGAGCATGGGGTTTTCGAAATATTGAGTTTTCAAAAATAAATTTTGAAATTTTTTTTTAAAATCCACAAATTTTTTTTTTTGAAAACTTGAATACACAATAATATTGAAACTGCTGGGGAGCCTTAACATGAAAAAAATTATCAAAATCGGTCATACTGTTTTTGAGAAAATCAAAAACAAAAAAAATCTTTCCAATAGGGGTACCAAAAATAACCATTTTTTGTAAATTTTTTTTTCAACCATTACCTAGCTTTAACTAAATGAAATTTTTTGTTTTTTTTTTCGAAAAAATTCGTATGGCAGGTACCGTTTTTTTTGGTCTTAAAGTCGAACAGACAGACAGACAGAATCGCGAGACCCACTTTTTTGGTCTTTGCTATCATCGTAATGTCAACTTTGATCAAAATCTCGAGTTCGATTTTTTTTCACGAATGCATAACTTGCCTTATAGTACCTATAAGTCGCAAGTGAAAAATCAAACGAAGAAATATCACGATTTTCTCAAAAAGTGGATGAATATTGGTTATCGGCAGTTTAATAATAGGCGAGCACGCTCATAAATCATTCGGTCAGACGAGAAATGTACTACAAAAGACCTGGACTTGATGGAGACTCAAGATGTTGGCTGAAGAAGAATATATTTAGAAATTATTTTTCACTCAACCGGACCATCAAACGCATCCTAAACCATCTATACCGAAAAAAAGGCAGAGTTTTTCATAATACAAACTTAATATACTTCTGAAATAAATTGGGCAAGTAGAAGAAGTAGACATTTTTGTTTGGCCTTTAGTCCACAAATTTATACTGGGCCAAATGAGACAGCTTGTCGCTAATGCTAAAGCATTATTTTATCCGACTGAGTGATCATCTGTCCCCTTGTACCATAAACCTTCGTCAAAACTCTCAGTTCACTAGCTCGCGGTCTAAGAAATCATACAGATAGCAAGGCACTGAAGTTTGTCCTATAGCCATTTCGTCGCGTTGAGTAATGAGATCAAGCCTTTAATGTATATTTCCGAAGTTCGTCAATGTCGTCAAAAATTCGCTTTCTAATAATTGTCCTCTCCATTTGGCTTGATCAAGGCCTTTGCAGAGAAAATGAATAACTGTTTCCTTTTCCAGCTGTTCCCCACAGCTGCGAAAATGAATATTTTAAGTAAAACCTAGTCTCGCTATATGCCCTCCCATGTCCAGTGTCCGCTACAAGTAGCAACGATCCTGACTGTTTTGCCTGGGTTTGAATTTAAGATCGGGTTTTATTTACGTTGGGACATTTTTATGATTTCGACAATATTGATCGAAAACTTGGAACTCAGCAAAAAATCAGAGTTATAATTCATTTCTATCTTCTTTAATTTAAAAAAAGTTTTATGTTTTATTAAAAAATTTTAAGTTGTTGACTTTATTAGATGAAAACAGAAATAAAAATTGTATAATGCCTTTCAGTGGACTTTGAGTCTCATTTCTTTTTTTTTTCTAAATTCCAATTCCTCCTGCAAGTATGATTACTTTATTGTAGGAAATGCTCGTAATGTAATTACTTCACTTCAGCTTTTATAAAGTTGAACAATTTTCCTTTTGTAATACGGCATAGAGCTATCCCATCATCATCATGAGCTTAAGCTACAAGTTTACTTTCATTTTCATTTCATATCTCAATCAAAATGATTTCACTTTTTTATTCACCGCCTCTCTGCTCCCCCGTTTGACTGCTGAAGTATGAATGAATCAACCATGGCTTGATGTGTGATTTTTAATTGTTTTTTTTTTGATATATCGTGTCGAGATTTTTAAAGAGGAGCAACCCAAAGGTATACATAGTTCATTTAGTTCATTGTAAAAGTCGATTTATTTTTCCTCAAATACAGGGTGTTAGATTTATTTTGTTTTGAAAGCAATTATTTGCTAGATAACTAAAGGGTTTGTCATTAAGCATTTCCCACCTTTGAATATAACAAACTGTGAGTAAGATATAATTTCATTCATTTGTTTGGAAGAGTGATGTATGCCATTATGTATGAAATATAACATAATTCATATCGCCGCCACGGCTTCGGTGGCCTGCGCGCATCCGAAACGTCTTATTTTCCATAACTCTGGCTTATGGCTGAGTTTGACCAATGGCAGTGATTATGTTGACTTTTAGGGCAGTGCAGGTTTGTGGTTTATTGGCATAACCTGTGCTTAAGAAAACCCCACAAGGATTCTAATGGGCTCAAATCGGAATATCGCGGTGGCCCTTTCACATCACCTCCGAGTGAGATAATCATATTTGGAAATCGCTTGTGCAAAAAGTCCATTCTGTCATGGGCTGTGTGGCACGCAGAGCCATCCTGTTGAAACCACATGTCAGTGGTGTCCGTATAATCCATTCAAGGCCAAAAGATATCTTGGTTGATAGTTATCTTCGACCGATAGCTCTCTCCGTTGACGCTAATGGACTGACCAACGTCGTTCTCAAAAAAGTATGAACCGATGATGCCACCAGCCAAAAATCCACACTAAACAGTGACTTTCTCTGAATGCATTCCAATTAAGTGGATCTCGTGTGGATTGCAATCGTCCCAAATTTGACAATTTTGCTTTTTGACGAACCAGGAATCCAGAAATGGGCCTTGTTGGTGAATAGGATTTTTCGGGCAAAGTGAGCTAAAAAATCCTGCTGGAACACTCCATATTGATTTGGCAAGATAGATTTATTATGACCGATAGATAGATTATGACCGATTAAGCTTCAGAATACGGCCGATAGCACCTTTCAAATTTCGGAAATCCTAACTGGATAACTCTTTATCATTCTTTGTTAATTCTTTAAATCTTTTACAGAATTAAAGAAGTCCTTTTTAGAGGACTGAACCTTGCAGAGAATGTTGACTGTTTTTGTATTGCTTTTCATAAAGTCCACTGATAAATGAGAATTACTGTCAAGCTATCCTCAATCTTATAACAACGAAAAGGACGATTTTATGTCGAAAATCATCATGAGCGACGAGACACATTTCAACTTAAGCGGTTACGTCAATAAGCAAAATCTTTATTTCTGGGGCACTGAAAATCCGCGTGTGATGCACGAAGAGCCATTATATCCACTTAAAGCCAATGTGCGGTGCAGTGTTCACGCGGAAGGAGTGATTGGGCCGTATTTTTTTGAGGACGCCATTGGCAATTTAGTCACTGTTACTAGCGAACGCTGTAGGGCCATGATAAACGGTTTCTGATTACCAGAGATTTTGTAAAAGTTGACATTACGATGATAGCGAAGACTAAAAAAGTGGGTCACGCAATTCTGTCTGTCTATCCGTTCGACTACAGCCTAAACGGCTCGGCCGATTTTCGTTAAACTTGGTAGATGTTGTTTTGAATTTTTTCCCCTACACGGTTTTTCCTT
This sequence comes from Chrysotoxum bicinctum, assembly GCA_911387755.1. Classification (NCBI taxonomy): domain Eukaryota; kingdom Metazoa; phylum Arthropoda; class Insecta; order Diptera; family Syrphidae; genus Chrysotoxum; species Chrysotoxum bicinctum. The sequence goes on along the minus strand of OU426989.1, from coordinate 221,548,650 downwards.
TTTTTTTTGTCAAGACAAAAAATAACGGTACCTGCCATACGATTTTTTTTTCGAAATTTTATAAATATTTTTTTTTTCTCAAAAACTGCCCACACATTTAAAAAAAAATCTAAAAATGGTTGAAAAAAAATTTCCAAAAAATTATTATTTTTGGTACCTCGCTTGGAACCATTCTTTTTGGTTTTTGATTTTCTCAAAAACGGTACGATGGATTTTGATCATTTTTCTTTCTGCTAAAGGTCCCCAATAGTTTGAATATTATTGTGAATTAAAGTTTTCAAAAAATAATGTTTTTGGATTTTTAAAAAAATATTTCAATTTTTTTTGTTTTGAAAACTCAATATTTCGAAAATCCCATGCTAGATTTTTTTTAAAACTTGATAATTAAAAGTTTCTTAATATAATCTACAAAAAATGAGAAAAAAAATTTGTTCTACCTAAAAATAACGGTACCCTCCATATAAAAGTAAAAAAATGGTTTTCGAAAACGGTTCCAAGAATTTTGCTAAAATTTTTTTCTTTTGATTAATTTCTACGATCTATAATTTAATAACAAAAATTTTTAAATCTAGATATTACTGACTGTATCTACCATTGAACGATTTTTTCGAATTTTGAATTTCTTATTATCGGCAATCTAAATTTTTTTTTTTTTGGAAAATTAGATATCTCAAAAACGGATCAATATTTTTGTTTTGTGAATTTAATTTTTATTCGTACAATAATAAATACCTTAAAATGGCGTTTCAAAGTTTTTTCTCAAAAATGTTTGAAATTCTTAGTCGTTTACATAGGAGCAAGTTCGTGCGGCCCAGTCGTGCATTTTATTTTTATTTAGTAAAGAAATAATTATTAAGTAATTTAACTAATGATGATTAATTTTGCGCCACCTTATATAAGCCATAATTTATAAGTTTTTTTTTTGATAAAAAAATAAAAAAAAAACTTAACGGACGAATATCAACCCATTTCTAGACCGAGTCACCCTGCTTACTTGAGCCATACGATGTCATCCAAATAAGTACTCGTACCACTGGCTTCTATCTTCTCAAAGCACCGATAGCTATGTTGATTTATATTGCAATTGCAATCAAAATTACCGTCAATCTTTTAATGGAATCGATTAAGAAAAACTTTCTCTCGCCGCCGATATGTTATGATAAACCTACTTGTAGTGCACAAATACGGATTCCAGTTTAAACTTGACCTGAAATTATGTGACGATAGTTTGGTTTTTTTTTTATTTACAGCACTAAATTAATTCCATTTTCATGCTGCTTAAATTAAGATACCTATACGTGATATACATAGCGAGGATATTTGTCTGCATTGATTCGCACGTAATTCGCAACTACTTATATGCGAAACGCATTCATAGAGCCAAGGAGCTAGCCATAAGCAGGCAGGCAATAAACCTGTGCGATAGTAAAAGTCATTTCCCTTCGGGGACACATGTCAGTAGCTTTGTCGAACGTTGAATATATGCAGTTTATCTTTTAACAACGTCGTCTGTCGCGCAGTTTTATGAAATATTGATTTAAAAAAAATGCCTGAATGTCTGCGATAAATATCTCGCTTTTCCGGTTGCAACACCACCGCCGCCGTGCGTCGCCATCATCGTTCGTCCTGTTGTTGTAAAGATTGCAATGCGATTTTAGTGGAATCGATTCGTAAAGCCACCTATGAAGACTGAGGAGTGTTGATTAAGCAGCTCACTTGCAGTTTTGAATAATTTTACATATTTTAAATTTATGGGGCAGGTATTGGTTTGGTGAAAAAAAGTCCAATGTCAAATTCCCAGAGGTGAAATGTGAATTTAGACCTAACCTTATAAATTTTGTTCTTTAATTGATTTAACCAATTTGAAAAAAAGTTCGTTTGGCTAAAAATTCTCGATAACTACAAAGATGATTTTGATCAAATTCGTAAGTCAAAAAGTGTTCAGCATCAGCTGAAAAATGATAAAACTTTTGAATTTTATAATTTTACTTTTTCCCTATTTTAACTAAATAGTTGTTCAATGAAAATTATAAATAATAGACAAATTCTAGGAACAAAATTGCTTGGGTGAAATAAAGTTACATAAATATTGAATGACTAAGCTATATGAATTAAAACATGTCTTCCATTGTTGAAGGCACAAAAAAAACGGTATATATTAATACCGGAAAATTGGGATGCGTTCAACAGCGGAGGAATAAAAACAATAGGATTATCGGAAGTCGATATTGCGACCAAGTGCGGATTGGTCACTTTGGATCAAACTAAAGTTCGAATAATGCTGTTGTAGTTGAAGTTGCCTAGTTTAATACGTCAAATTTATTACATAAATTGGCAAGAAGATCACTTAAAGCTAAAACGATCTTTCGTTAAAACGTAGCCGATTTGTCTATCACATCTATAGTGAAATATAAAAATATATGCGATCTGACCCGAAGATTTTTTGAAACAAATTCAAGAAGCTTCATTAATTATAAATCCTAAATTTGTATGTCCTCCATAGTCCGAAGCCATTAGAGCAAGTCCGTGAGACTCAGTGGTCTTTATTTATTTCGCCTTCCTTCGAGATATTTGTTTCGCCTTTTGAATGAATTTATCGCGAGCGTAGGTAATGAGATTAATTTTATTTTTATGATTGAGGAAGGCTTATCGCGGCAAAGAAATCGCACTTTTAAACAAAAACCTACGCTCTGTTTCAAAGAAGTATCCTCGTCATAGTCGTTACTGTTGTTGTTGTTATGATTGTGACGATAGAAAATTTAATGAAGCCTGTAACTATATTTAGATCTTGTAAATTAGAAAGCCAACTGACAGATGGCGATTGTTGTTTTGAAATATTTATTAACCATTTTGACATCAGATTAATGTGTTTTATTTCTTTTTTTTGCTATTGTTTGTTTTGCTAAATTTTAATTCAAGAAATAGAGGTTAAGTCTTTTGTGTTTTTAATTTGAATTTATTCGCAGTTATTTATTGGGTAATCTGCTTATAAGGATTTGTTAACACAGGTTTGTTGTTTGGCACAAGTGTCTGGGTATTATATTTGTTTGTCCTTCAAATAAAATTAATTAGTGTCTCAGACAAATGCTTATCTCATCTTTTGAAGATTGGACAACAAATTATGACGGTTTGAATTAAGAGGGTTTTGTATGATAACCAAACGTGCAGTAAAGTTTGCAATGTCTTCCTTTTAAACGACAAACTCTGTTCTATTCCAAACGACAAAAGAGAGGTTTACGTCGTTGAAGTATTACGTGATTTTAAGTTCTGGGGGGTTCAAATCATTATTAAACTGTACATCAAGCAAATTGGCTTTCTCTATTGAGCTGACAATCGAGATATCGTTGAAGACGAGATTTGTATTTTTAAATTTCAAAAAAGCCGGTCTAGCTATCTTCGATAGAGACGAAAGACGAAGCTTAAATGGCGGTTGATGGTTTTGGACAATAATTTAAAATTATTGTTACCAAAACAATTATCTCAGCAATTGTAGTTTTGGTTTTGAAAAAAAAAAAAAAAAAAAAAAAAAACAATATTTATTTGACAGAATCATTCAATTACGGTTCAATGATAAATCTTCACAAAAAGTAAATAGCAAATTTCTCTCTATACCACAACTGAGCTCCATACAACTGTTTCTTGTCTTTAAGTTTGATATTTTCTCTTTCATAAGATTGCTTAATTTATATGCAATTTTCTGAAACTCGGACTTTTTCAAACTAATATTTTTACTACCAAATTAAAAAAAAAAAAAAAAAAGAGGTCACTTGATTTTTATTTGATTTGTATCTATTGGATGATATCGATATGGTACGTGGAACTAAGACCGTGCCCAAGTTACACAAATGAAAGTATACAAAAAGCTGTTCAATCCTTTAGCCCCATTTAGACGATCATTTTAGTTTGAGTTTGAGTTGAGCTATCAGTTAAATTGATGTCTAACAGTGCATTTGGGCGTCATTCCCTTATTCAGTTGACCTCCTATTGTATTCATGAACAGTAAAAATATAATTAAAAGAACATTGCGTAATGGACGATGAAAGCCTAATTGCAGTACCTATAACTATGGCTTCTAATTCATCACAAAAAAAAAAATGGATCAAAGATTTATTATTTAAAAACACGAACACTTTTGCACGTACATTTAATAAAGGAATTGAGGTTTAAACATGGTGGTTGATCAAACTATTTACGTACGAATAAAAGACGATTGCCATTTTTCTGCAAGCTAGCTTAGAAGTTCTAACAGCATTGAGATTTTTCGGAAGAAATGTCCACAATGTTACATATGTACATAAGTGTTAAATAGGTTTATAATATGCATTGCTGACTTCATTTTTAATAGCTGAACTTCATGGAATTACTTAAGCAAAAGTCAGTAGAATTGTTACTCGAATTACAAATTCGTACTGCATCCACCTTATTTTATAAAATTTCCGTCTACTATTAAAGAACTTCGATAAACCAACGGTGTTTTTTTTTTGCAAATTGCTAAGTTTCCGGATGTGTTATTGGTACCATAAATTGTACACATATGCACATTAAGCGTCCCATTAAGATATTGGAAGAGGTTTTGGCTGGTCACCATCTACATTCCAAAAAACCTTCCGATTATTATCTGTGATATACCAGTGCCAAATAACAAACATTATTGCACGTTTTAGATGCTCGCAAATGGAGGAAATGCAATCTAAAGGAACGTTTGCATGAGCGCTAAACGACCAAATAAAGTTGAAATCCGATCTTTTTTTAGAAATGTTGAGGGTCGACTTGGTCACTGCAAAAATCTTGTAGTGGCACTTGCAGTCTTGCAAGAAGAAAGACATCTCTCAATTTAGAACTCTAAAGACCAATTGCAAAGCGCACCTTTTCTGAAATAACTTGCACTTAATTTTTCCTACCATATTGGTATTTTATACTCATTTTCGCAGTCTACGTAAGTGCCCAACATGGGACATTTAAGTACAACTTAAAACTCAGATTATCACTAGAGAAGGATCATAAACTAGTCAACATATTATTACCTAGTTCGGAAATATTTGTAAAAGATCTAATTGCGTATATCAGACCAACCGAATGCAATGTCGACTATTCGTCTCGTTTAGATTTCCGACAAATTTTCGTGTCTTGACCTCAAAAACAGAGTTTTTCTAAAAACTAACTGTCGTGAGTGGTCTGGACTAAATGTTAAATTCACTAAGTAAAGTAATAAGTATGTATCAGCCAAAGTTTCGAGGAAAATGATATTGTGACATTTCCAATAAAAAAAGTCGCCTTTTTTTAAATAACATTGTATATTGTGTGATATTCCCGACCACTATGTCTCAATATCTGATTCTAATTTCCGAAATTATTCTGTAAGAGTTAGTGAGATTTACTTTTGAATGGACTCCTTTTCCAATACATTAACATATCTTTACCTTGTTTCGTGTTTTGTGTCACTGTCAAACATCTTCAGGACCAAAACGCGAAAAACGAAACCACAAAGAAAAAAAAAATATTTCAAATTTCGCGGGCTTTTCGCCATTTTTATTTTTTATACATCCCAAAGTAACGAGTAACATAAATTTCAAAGAGATATTCGTTACTTACTTCGCGATAAACACGTTTTTATTTGATTCCTTGAAATTAAAAAAAAAATTAAAATACAAAACGAAACAAAATGGTAAGTTTTATTAATTCAAAATTAGTTTTTTAAGTGTTATCCATTTTGGTCACATTAAGTAAGTTTTGTTGAAAGTATAGGGCTTAAATATTTGGAAAAACAAATTGAAATCAGCATTTAAAATAATAAAGAAACCCACCGCAATATTTGATGTAACGTAATAGTCCAAGAACCTTAAAAGTTTATTTTTCCAGCTTCTATTATATCAACATATTAATAAAACCATATTTTCTCCGAGTAGTTTTAGTCTATTTTAAAAATAAAATAATAATTCTGTTGTGTACTAAATAATGCCGTTGTTTAGAACAGAAAACGGTTTGTAACGTAACAGTCTTTTTTCGTTTCAAATTAAAAAAATTGTAACTATGTTGATTTCATAACCTCAATCATACTTCTAATGTTTAGGGAAAGCTTAGTAAGACCCAAAAGAACAAAAACTATGAGCCTTATCATCGTACCCGATCGGAACGTAATTATCTCCGATTTCTACGAAATGTACGAATTTTGTATGATTGTAGCCGTTCCTTCCGATAGGGCAATCGGAAAAATCTACGAAAATAAAGTTTGTGTGCGTTGAAAATGTCAAATCCTTGCATTGCATGCCGATGAAATGTCAAAATGGCAGCAACGCATGGTGAATTCATGCGATTTATGAAGATACGAGTATTTGATTTCCGATTTTTCCGACAGCAAATTATAAGTGGAAAATTTTCCAAAGAAAATTTAAAAACAAATACACTTTTATAATTTATAATTACGCTGTATCTGAGTTAGAAAATATTTGATATATTTCTTAAAAATATTCTTTTTTCTTCATTTAATTTTCTTTATTCATACGAGTATCTTTTCGCTTCCAATAACACTGCAATAACACTATCCATGATTCTTCTTTGCTTATTTGACACGAATCAACACTTTATTAATTTATTGGCGTTTACGTCAAATACACGTGTTAGTAAATAGTTTAAAAAGGACGGGAAAAGTTTGAGAAGTTGTTGAATTCCAAATTAGAATTGATTTATATTTATTTACAAAGCACTATTTATACTAAAAGTTTGTTTAAATTCGATAAACAAACTTAATAAATTATTACAATGAATGATTGATGAATTTATCTTAAATAAAGTAAAATATTATTATTTTTAAAACTAAGTGGAAATACTTAAAGTAAGTTAGTGGATTAATGGATCGCCACAATTTCGATATGTACTTACCTATAATTAAAAATAAAGTTTTTTTTTTTTATTTAATTTGTATGTTACATAAGTTCCCCTTTTTTAATGTCTAACGATAAGAAAACCAAATAATTCTAAAAAAATGCAATTTTAGCCATTTTCGATGCTGACTTTAACTCTTAAAAGAGCCAAGATCGCACGTGTAACGTAACAGTCTTTTCATGTAACGTAACAGTCCCAACATTTTTCTTTCCACAGAATCTAAAAATACAGTATTTAGAGTAATTATTATTTTATTTGCTACTTCCTTTCTTAATCTCAGAAACCTCGTACCTCACGTTTGAAATAGTACACTAAAAGAGCAGACTTATTGCATAATGTAATGCAACCTCAAAATCTACTTCCAAATTCATGTAACGTAACAGTCCTGCTAAAACATGTTTAGCGTTTAAATGACAGGCCTCACTGATTTTTAAATTAATAGAAAATGTCTATTTTGAGAAAAAAATAATAGATATTGAAAAAGTATTCAGTTTCATATATTTTCAGGTAAATTTGTATTGAAATATGCGTATGAATGTAACGTAACAGTCCGCGTTTCGGTCCTTTAGTTTGGTCTATAATTATTGATTTTTATTATCAAAATGCGTGCTCTGTTAAGAAAGTTCATCGCGCGCTTCTTCCATTTTATGGTTAGTTTAATCGACCTTTTGAGGAGGCTATTCAGACTATTGTGACCGAATTTCGCAACAAATTTACATTGTTGGACATTAAACTACCAACACGCTTACGTAGAGTGCGAACTGAGGAAAATATCGCAGCTGTATCGGGCAGTTTTAGTGATGACCGTGAATTAAAGATTCAGCGACCTTCGCAGAAATTGGACCTTTGTTACTCCACTACGTGGACAATTTTGCGGAAGGATTTAGATGTGAAGCCTTTCAAAATACAGCTGGTGCAAGAATTGAAGTCGAACGACCTACCACAACGCCGAATTTTTGGTGAATGGGCTCTTGAAAAGTTGGCCAAAGATCCACTTTTTTTATCGAAAAATTGTGTTCAGCGACGAAGCTCATTTCTGGTTGAATGGATACGTGAACAAGCAAAACTGTCATATTTGGAGTGAAGAGCAGCCAGAAGCATTGCAAGAGCTACCAATGCATCCAGAAAAAGTCACTGTTTGGTGCGTATTATGGGCTGGCGGAATCATTGGGCCGTTTTTCTTCAAAGATGATACGAATCGCAACGTTACTGTGAATGGTGAGTGCTGCCGTGATGATAACAAAGTTTTTTTTTGCCCAAAATGGAAGAGCTTAACTGGCATGACATGGGGTTTCAACAAGACGGAGGCACATGCTACACAGCACGCGTAACAATGGACCAATTGAGAGCGAGGTGAACAATTTATTTCACGTTTGGGGCCGGTGAATTGGCCGCTCAGATAGTGCGATTTAACGACTATTGCGACTATTTTTCGATTGACGCACTGGAAGCCAAAATTGAAGCATTTAATCGTGAGATACTGGCCGAAATGTTAGAAAGAGTATGCCAAATTTAGACTAAGCAGATTGACCATTTGAGGTGCAGCTGCGGCCAACATTTGCATGAAATAATCTTCAAACATTAAATTATATCGACCGTAATATCGATTGAAATAAAGATTTCATGCATTTTTCTGAATTTTATGTTTTTTTTTTTTTATTTTTGATAGCTCTTAAAAAATCACTCGTTATAAAGAAAATTTTCTTAAAATAACTTTAAAATCCAATTTCCGTTATACCTTTGTATATAAAACTAATAGTATCAAGAAGACGAATGATTGTGGATATGGACACTACTTGCTAGAAGCTACATCTGTCAAATTATCTGTCATTTGTCTAACTAAATCAACATACAGAGTTATAGCGTTCAATAAAACGTGCAAATGATTAAATTTTTTTATGAAATTTTATTTGTTGACTGGAATTTTTGTGGAAAAATCATAATTAGCGGCCAATTTTGGATGAATAGGTTTGTCAAAAACAAAATTTCCGAATTTGGGTTGATCACAATCCACATTAGTTCCACCAAATTGCTATACATCAAGATAGAGTCACTGTTTGGTGTGACTTTTGGGCTAGGCCATCACTGTGAATGGCGAGTGTTATAAGTCGTTGATAACCAATTTTCTGTTACCCAACTTGGATGATATGCACACCGAGGACATGTTGTTTCAACAGGACAGTGGCGCTACGAGCCACATAACGTGCGTTACAACGAACATTTTGCACCAGCGATTTCCGAACATGATTATCTAACGAAGAAGCTATGTGAATTGGCTATCGACATCGTGCAATTTTACTCCGTTACACTTCTTCTTATATGGATTTCTAATGTCACTGGTCTATGGCAATAAACAACAAACCAACACTTCAATGAAGTCAAACATCAGCAGAGCAATTGATCAAATTCCACAATTGCCACTCAGCAAAGCCTCTGCGGGTATTCGAATGATGTTATATACCATAAAAATGGCATACACCTGCTTTCTAAATAAATATCAATAAATGTCAATGATAGCTGACTGGCAGTTTGTTTTGTCCAAATTTAAATTTAAAGGTAGCAAACGTTAAATGAAAAAGATGAGTTTACACAAAAATTCCAACTTTTCCTGTAAATAATCACTTACAAATGTTCTGTAACGACTTTTAAATCAAATCGGTCTAGTCTTGTAACCTCTAGTTAGATGCACAGAAGTAACAGACTCATAGACGCACAAATGCACAGTATGACGAAAACGCCCTTGTTAACTTGATTAAAACCTCGATTTTTGAATTACTCAATAACAATGCCCTTAAATAAAGTCCTTCCCTAAAGGCTTCCTTGAGTTTCCCGGCTTTCAGTCATAAATCAAGGCCTGTTTATTTTTTCCCCAGAATTAAAAACAGTTTTCAATAAAGTCTTTAGGGCTTGGTGTAATAATAAACATTCTCTTTGGAATATATGCACATAAGCAGGTTTTTCCGTTCCACAGATTGCTCCTCAAATTTAGCCTGAACTTTCATACGAGTATTTCCACCTTTATCGAAAGGTACCTTTGAATGTGAATAAATTAAAAACTCTTACATAATCCTACTTTAACTATATTGAGAGATATTGACCTAGCTACCTATTTCGTTCTTCAAACAATATTGATTGAACAAATAGAACAACACATAAAAACACCCAACAATTTAATTTAATCTCGATCAACCTGTGGTGGTTCTTCCTACCTTGTGTGTGATAAAGTATCATCCTTCACCAAGAAGCCCAGGTACCTACATTGAGTACAAAAAATAGTAAAAAAAAAATGAAAAACTATCTACAGCTCGAGTAAAAATAAACTTTTAATTAAACTATCGATTGTGGTGCTGTTGCAACATGTGCAAGGTGATGCACTCGATATCCACCGCCATCTACTATGCAACCGCAATAAGGTCTATAAAAGCAACAAAGTTTTTTTTTTTTATTTGTCTCGTTTAATTTGATTCAAACTCTCGGAACCTCCGACATCTCAGAGATGTCGGCATCGGCAATCGACGACAATCGTTGAATTTCATTCAACCTCATTATAGTGCCAGCCCTCCCCACAGATCGATCTAGTTAGACATCCTCACCGCAACAGAGGTGATTTGCGGTGTCACTGGATCTCGATTCTCAAGTTAAGAAATTAAACCTCATTATAGACTCGAGGAAAAAAAAGTCATATAATCAAAGTTCTCCGTCCTCGGAATGGCTGCTGCTGTACTCGTATAAATGATGGAATGCAAAATCAATGACTTGACTTATATTGGAGACCCACGTATATCTCAAAGTCCCTGATATAAATCTAGAACTTGCAATGAAGTCTGTGACTTGTCTACCTGTGTGGACTACGGACTTGAGCATACAATGAGCCTACATACAAATACGTGTGTCTTTGGCCGAGACGAGGCTACTGCATCGTCCATCGGTCGTCGCAGGTGAGTGTCAAACGTGGGATGAACACAGTTCTGAACTTCATGTCCAAGTGAACCTAACTACTTGTTAAGATTTTCATTTGGAGTGAAAAGATAGTCTGGAAGTTAAAGACATATTTTTGTGTGGTTCTTGGAATTTCAGAAAAAGCTGAATATCTTTATGATTTGGAAGCTTAGAGCGGTTCAAGTGATCCCAACTCTTACATGCGTTACATCCAGATTTGAGAGTGAATTCATCATCTTCGTTTTTAAGAGAGATTCTAAACAAATGGATGGTCAACTTTAATTCCCGGACTATACTATCTAGTCATTGAATGGCCAGAAGGCAGCTGTTTCAGTCGGGTGGATGGCTTGATAGAGGTCGCATGTTAATTTAGGTCGACAATGGATGTGTGCAGGGGGTTAGATGTTAGGATTTGAATTGTTTTGCTGTTTGTTATAGTGTCTTGTGTCTACATAACATTTGGTGTTTGGGATCAGATGGATGTTGTTTTTTTTTTTTTTTGTATCATCTATGTAGGTTCCGGGGAACCTCCTACCTTGTTAAGTACTTCCACGCGGCACTGGAAAATGTGGCTTACAGATAGATAATTATACTTCACTTTTTGTTGGGTTTGTTGTTTTTGGTTCTCAAATTAGTTTAAGTTTTGTATATTATGTTCTTGGGTGTGTATACATGTCCGGAAACTCAAGTGTTATTCTTTAAATCACATTGAAAGTATTCTGTTTAAGTGCCGGCAATTTTGGTAATTTAAAACACGAGTATTGTATAAACGCAAAAAAGATTTGTGTATCAGAGATTACAATGAAATAGAATGCCAATTATTATTTTATGTAGGTAAATTTTTATTTTATATATCTAGCAACGTTTTTCATCCTCATCATCATCATTTCGTTTCAGAAAATCAGTTAGGCACGTTCTATTGATTGCCTGAACTCACGTTTAAGATGTTTTAACATTAATGTTCGTTCGACGAATTTTTGTTATCGAACCTACCCAATAAATGTATATAATAATGTAATTGTAATTTCAACATTGTATTTTAAATATTGAAGACATTTTCTGAGTATTTTAGTAGTTTTTTTTTATTGAACTTTGAAAGAACTTTGGACTGAAATTCACAGAAATGCACAGAAAATAAGAGAGTTTCAAAAAAAAAGGAATGAACCAATTTAGTTCAAAAGTAAAATATTTCTAGAAAAAGAATGAACAACCGGGCTTCACTGCGTAACGTAAAGTGTGTTTGTTAGTCCTATGTTTAAACATAGATTATTTGATACAACATTAAATTGTTCCTCCTATATTCAAACAGAGATGTTATCTGATACCAACTTCTGCAATTATTTGCTCGCAGCATTAGAAGGGGCGTTCGCATTCTAAAATGTATTTGACAAGCAGAGCTTGATGAATATTCACATTCATTAAACATGCTGTCAAACATCACTTCTCGTTAGAATTTTGACCATGGTGGACCAACTTAGAGCATAGATGAAATTTAATATGAGGAAATTTACTCGATTTTAATATTTCAAGTCTGCAGAAAACTTATATTAATCTAATAAAATCCATCTGAATCACCACTATTATGCTTATAAAACTCATTTTGATATATTTTGTTACGATGTGCACAGTTCAGGAACTTAATGGAAAATTAAAATTGCTTCAAGCTTGACAAGCATGCGTTCACGTTCTCAAATATATTTGTCATACAGCCAAAATATCAAAACATATTGATGTCTATCCAGCATCCTTGACATTGCTTGACACTCACAAATCACAATATCAAAATCAAGTCAATGATGCCGTGCTTGTCAAACATGTTTGAGAATGTGAACTCCCCTAATGATGCACGAAAATATGATACTTCAGTTTAACTCTTGGAGTCTGATTGCACGATTCTTTTTTCGTTCGTTTCGTTTTCGTCTTATTGACAGTTTGGGTGAGGAGTGTAGAAACATAGCTTCATTCCGCTACACTTTTTCACCTAACACCAAATATGTCAAAAGAATTAAAGACGAAACAACTGGAAATAAAATGCACGACTAGATCGCTCGAACTTGCTCTTATGGAAAAGTACTTTGGAATTTAAGATACATTTTATAAATATAAAACATGGATTTAATGAGATAATAATGTTCAAATGCATAAATTTGCCGTCTGGTTACCGGAAAAGTATGGATTTATGCAAATAAACTTTAAAAAATCATTTTATTATTAAATAAATTTTTTATATAAGAAATTTCTCTAAAATTTTTCAAGAAAAAAATGTGGGATGCGAATTTTAAGTATTAAATAATATTAATTTTAGGGAATAATTTCAAAAAATAACATCGTTCATAGGTTTTGAATATATTGATTTAAAAAAAAATGTTTTTTTAAAAATCCATCAAATATTTTTTCGAATATTTTTATATACAATATTATTTTAAACTTAAGGGGACTCCTGCATAAAAATTTTGGGTTAAAATCCTTATAGCCGTTAATGAGAAAGTCGAAAAAAAACGGGTCTATGGCAGGTACCCCTAATAACATTTCCCCCCAAAATGTAGCCTTTGTTTATATCATCACACCTAATTTTTTTATCAAAATCGTTAGAGCCGTTTTCGAGATAAATAAGATTTTGCATAACGGGTGTATGGGGGGTACCCTTAGTTTTGGAGCTAAAAAAAAAATTTCAATTTTTCCTCTAGGGAATCATCAAAGACCCTTAACTACCGAGATTGAAAGAAATAGGTCCAGTGGCTTAGGCTGTAGTGAGAGGTACAGACATACAAACACACTGAAACATGTTTTTTGTGTACTAAATTTTCCTTAAAATTTGTATAAAAAAATTTTTACGCAAATTGTTAGTATTTAATAAAATACATTTTAAAACGTAATTTAAAAATTTAATCGTGTATCGGTTTTCAAGATATCGAATTTTCAAAAAAAAAATTGTATTATTTTTTTAAAAATCCAAAAACTATTTTTGCGAAAAATTTTTTAGTTTATATTTTTTAAAATGCAAAGGAGCTCCTGCATAAAAATTTCGGTTAAAATCGTTAGAGCCGTTGGTAAGAAAATCGAAAATCAAAAAAACGGTTCTATGACAGGTACCCCTAATAACATTTCCCCCCAAATTTTTTTTTTGACCAGAATGTAGTCCATGTCCATAATATCACACCTAATTTTTTTTATCAAAATCGTTAGAGCCGTTTTCAAGATAAATAAGATTTTGCATTACGGGTGTATGGGGGGTACCCTTAGTTTTAGAGCTAAAAAAAAAATTTCAATTTCTCCTCTAGAGAATCACCGAAGACCCTTAAGTACCGAGTTTGAAGAAAATACCTCCAGTAGTTTAGGCTGTAGTTCGAGGTACAGACATACAGACATACAGACAGACAGACGGAATTGTGGGACCCACTTTTTTCGTCTTCGCTATCATCGTAATGTCAACTTTGATTAAAATCTCGAGTTCGATTTTTTTTTTAAATGCAGAACTTGCCCTATAGTACCTATATCGCAAGTAAAAAGAATCGTGTAATCAGACTCATAAACTCTTTTTTCTGCTATAGACGGTGTTCACACTGAACTAAATTCTCCAATTTTTTTGACGTTTCTGTACTTTATCTCAATCTCTCTATCAGAGTTTTATAAACCGATTGACATTATTCCCAGCTTATAATGGAAATTATCAAAGTAAATATAAAATTTTTAATCCATTGGCACCGTAATCTTAATTCAGTTCATGAAGAAAGAATCTATGTTTTGATGTATGTAGAATATTAATTCGAAATTTGGCATTATGTAGTTTGACAAATAAGAAACAACTTAAATTTTGACGTATCGAGAATATTTCGTTGCAAATGTCAACCGAGTGCCCTGAAAATGCATCTTCCGGAGCAGAAAATAGAAAAAAAACCTTTTCGGATTTTTTAAATGTCAACTCTAAAAATTAAAGTTTCCGGAGCATAAAATAAAATGTAATCGTCCATCACTAACAAGAAAGGCATTCGTTTAAGAAACTGAATGAACCTGCAATAAAATTTGGCACAAGTTGTTTCGTATTTCATCATAGGGTGAGAGGTGAAGAAATGTTGGGGAAATGAAGATATTTAGTTCTAACTGTCAATGGAAAGTTCTTAAATCGATATTTCAATCCATTGACACCATAGGTGAACTCTGTTTGAGAGGCCTCCCAATGTAATCAGGGTCTTAAATGCAATCTTCCGTAATGCATCGTGCTATACGGAACGAGTAACCGTAACGGGCCATACGTAACGTGTTATAGTAGCGAGCTACAAGAAACGTATGTGCTAGACCCACGTTTTTGTTTTACGTTAACGCCGTTTTACCATTAATTATACTTAACAATTCTTGGTGAAGAAGTCCAGCAAAGTGCTTTTCATCGTTCAGTTCGTCCACTTGATCGTCTGTGCGTTCATGCGTCTGTATGTTCACTGTACAATAGAGCTTAACTGGTTGACCGATTTGCTTTAAATTTGGTACCAAGAGGTCTTTTTTTCACACTCAGTAGAAGAAAAATTAGAAATTCTGTTTTAGTTCATCTAGAACTGGTAGCTGCAATACAACGATTTTAGTTTTCTCTAACTCAAAAACGGCTATGGATTGGCTGTGCAATTTTTGGGGAGAAAAGACTAATTATCATTTTCTTCAGCTATTTCGATAACAATATTGTCATCGATGGTAGTTTTTGGACCTTTTACATTTCGGGAAGATACGTAAACTATTGGAAACCAATGAGAAAATACTTTGCAGATAAACTACTCATCCGATGTAGCATTATTTGGGCCTTCAGGTCAGCCCCCTTCCATCCAGCTATACACATTCTAAGCCTTATACATGCAACGTAGAGAGATAGCATTGTTCTAGTAGCTGTGCCACAAACCATAAATAACTTTTGGAATATGTCATGACTTGTTCTGGGTATTTAAAGCCGCTCTAGAAAATTCGGTAGATTGTATTGTTATATTGCGTTTTTTAAGTTAAATTAAGAGTATTTTTCTTCGCCTTATTTCTTATTTGAAATGAAATCCACTATAAGACTGGAAAGGCAGGATTGGGGTGTTTCTATAAGCTAATGAAGATGTTTTTAGTGGTGGCTGCTTCCTCTGTACCGTTGAAAATATTATTCTCCAAAGAGGAACCAAATATCAGCAAAAACAGAAATCGATTAGGTGGAAAACATTTAGGAAAATTACCTAGTATTCTAAGAATACTATGCTTTTTACTTGTTATGCATTCGTAAAAAACATCGAACTCGAAATTTTCATAAAAGTTGACATTACGATTATAGCGAAGACCAAACAAGTGGGTCTCGCAATTCTGTCTGTTCGACTACATCTAAACGGCTCGGCCGATTTTCTTCAAACTTGGTAGATATGGGTTTTAATTTTTTCCCCCCGGATGTTTTTTTCTTTTTTTTTTTAAGACCAAAAATAACGGTACCTGCCATAGGAATTTTTTTCGATATTTTATAAATATTGTTTTTTCTCAAAAACTGTCCCACAGATTTAAAAAAAAAAATCATAAAATTTCATTTAGTTAAACCTAGGAAATGGTTGAAAAATGATTGGTACCCCCCTTGGAACCTTTTTTTATTGTTTTTGATTTTCCCAAAAACGGTACGACCGATTTTGATCATTTTTTTTATGTTTCAATATTATTGTGTATTCAAATTTCCAAACAAATTTTTTTTGATTTTTAAAAAAAATTTCAATTTTTTTTTGAAAACTCAATATTTCGAAAACCCCATGCTGGATTTTTTTAAAACTTGATAAATAAAAGTTTTTTTTTTAAATAATCAACAAGATATGAGAAAAAAATTTATTTTACCTAAAAATAACGGTACACTCTAAACAAATGTTAGAAATGGTGTTCGAAAATCGTATTTTTCTCGAAAACGGTTCCGAGAATTTCGCTTAAATTTTTTTCTTACCATTAATTTTTAAGATCTATAAATTAATAAATAATATTTGAAAACAAGATACATATTACTGATTTTTTAAAATTTTGAATTTCTCATTATCGGCATAATGAATTTCAATGAAATTTTTTAGAGAGAAGCTTCTAAAAAGTATAAAAAACATTGCATTTTAAAACCTTAAGAAAAATATTTTTTTTTTTTTGAATTTTGAAAAGAAATTATTTTTTTGTAAAATTCAATATCTCGAAAACGGCTCAATATTTTTTTTTGTAAATTTAATTTTTATTCGAACAATAATAATAGCTTTAAATTGGCGTACCAAAATTTTTTCTTAAAAATGTTAAACATTTTTTATATAAATGCTTATTTTAAAAAAAAAAACACTACAAAGACTTACTCGTATAATTTTTGTTCTTGCATAAACCTATATTGGCTTGAATCACAAAATATGGCATTATACCATATCATTGCACCAGTTTCCGTCTACATTTTAATTGAAGACAGAAAAAACACAAAAATATTATCTAATGAGTAACTTAAAACCTTTAATTGTTACGTCATTGGGACTGTATTATTCTACGTCTGATATTTAAAAAATCTGGCTACTAAAGCTACATGGATATGAAACAGTCATAATGGAAAGACAATCCTTTTTGGATGTGAAATACTTGGAAACTTAATAGAAAGTTCCTCCAGCTTTCATAAATGAAGCTTTGAACTGATGCTCAAAATAACTTACTGGATGTATAATTTCTAGAAAAAGTGAATACTTATCAATTTAATCCTTTTTAGAAAAGCCACTCTAATCAGATACAAATTTCTCCAAGTAACACGAAATTGATTGACAACTCATCATTAACTTTTCAACCCACATGAACGTTGTTTCACCACGGATACGAGTACCACACTGCCTTCAAACAAGTGCAGATAAGACTCAAATCACAGTCTATAATAGTCATCCAACATCCTCAATGGAGGCTGTATACATGACAGATTGACACAAGGATAAGTTTTAAGTGTTACACCCCTGGGGGCTATAATAAACGCGCACTTTGTATAACAAACGACAAACGCACACTTAGTTTTCCAAATTGCAATACACGTCGTTAGGTGTTTTTTTTTGTTGTTGTTGCTGTCTATCTCAATAATTAATCACTTAGCCTTGGTGTCCTTATCATCCAGCTGTATCCAGCCAATGCATCAACTCTTTACCACCTATAATGCTGCGATGCCTACGTTTCGATGGCAAATAAAAAAAAAAAACTTGCATCGCCGGAACTCGAAGCCAACTTAACGTGGGATGGAAACAAATGCCATGACATTAGACATTTGTCAAACCTAGACCGGAATTGATAGTAATCTGTCAATGTCAAGATGCTTTCCCACTTGCAAATGGTATAAAAGATGACTTTTTGATTGGAAAGATTTCGAAAAGAAAAAGGTCAAAGATGCGTGGACGATGTTGATGGCACTATAGACACTGTCTAGTCTTTGGAAGTTTCGATGAGAACTAAGCGTGTTGTAGGTGAAAGGTTAGAGAAAATTGACACATGATTAATTTCAAAAATTAAAACAATGAATGGCTTTTCAGAATTAATAAGCAATTTCTTAGTATATTACCAACGAACAAAAGAGCAAAATTTTTTACAAAAAAAAGCCTATTTAAATTTCTTAAGCAACGGTATTTAAGATATGGAGTAATTTTAACAAGTTTTCTTTCGAAGTCACACATAAGTTGTGAAAATTGAAACTTCGCAAAATAAATACGATTTGTTTAGACGTTAGCAAAATTTCTTTTTTATTTTTGATTCATAAAATAAAAAATGCTTTTAGATTTAAAAAATGATTTCGCAAGCTATCATATTCTAATCTTACTGCAAAAATTACAATCTTAAAATTTCAAAACTGACAGTGAATGTATTTTATTAATTTATAAAAAAGTGGTAAAAAATATGAATAAAAAAGGCAAAAGGGATTAAAGTAAATTTAAATGTGAAAAATTCTGGAGGAATTTAAAAAAAATAGATTGCGAAAATAGAAGTTTCGAAAAATAATTATGTGAATTGATTCCCGCTTGGAAATATTCTTTTTAATTTTTTTTTCATTAAATATAAATGTAATTTTGGAACCATCTCACGTGAAAATGACACACTTAGAATTCAAAAACTTTCTGTAAATGTACATACTTACAACGAATTTCGCAAAAAATTGAAACGACAAAATGTATTAAATGTAAATTTAAATGTCGTATAAAATTAAATATTTTGTTTACTATAGACGAATTAAAAAAAAAATGTTTCTGCCAATTTAACAAACTCTTTTGCGAAGTCCCAAATAAGTTGCGAAACTAGAAATTTAGCAAAGTTAATATTTAAGTTGTTTCTCGTTTTGTAAAAAAGCTTCCGAAATTTCTTTTAATTTTTTTAAATCATGAAATAAAAATGATATTTAATTTGGAATTAATTTCGCAAGCTATCATATTATAATGTTATAGAGAAAATGACAAACTTAGAATTCAAAAACTAACAGTGAATGCATATTCTGAATTAAAGAAGAATTTTATAAAAAAAATATAAATATGAACAAAAAGGCAAAATGTATAAAATGCATGTTAAAATGTCGCGCAAAATTATGGAGGAATTTCACGAAGTGCCAAATAAGTTGCGAACATATAAATTTAGCAAAACAATAATTTGAATTATTTTTTATGTCGTAAAATCGTTTGCAAAGTTTCTTTTTAATTCATTAAATACAAATAATATTTAATTTAGAAAATTTATTTCAAACTATTGTATAACATTTTTACTGTGAAAATGACACACTTAGGTACAAGTACTTTAGGAGTGCTCCTAGATTGATATGACAGAATACAAATTGTCGAACTAAAGATTTTCCATTAAGCGGGTCCTATCTTAAAATTTGAAGTTTTCAAACTGTGAGTGAAATATCATTCAAAAGTTAAATATTTTAAGAAGGCCTGTGCATGCCGTTATGTATGGAATTTAAAATCATTAACATGTCCCCCACATCTTAGGTAGGTGGTGCGCATCCCAAACGTCCAATCTTCTTTAACTCTGGAGCATGAATCAGACTGAATTTAACCAATGGTGTTGAATATGTTGGCTTTCAGGGCAGTGGTGGCTTATGGTTTATTGGCATAGACTTGTGAGTAAAGAAATCCCCACATGAAAAAGTGTAAGTCTATACGACGCACAGAGGAGTATTCGACCCCAAAATCCGGTCATAAGTAAAAAAAAAAAAAAATCGCATTCGACCCGTTAATTTTTGCTTTTTGCATTCCTCAATACCCATGCTAACTAAAACCGTTTTCAAATAATAACTGTTGACCCCCTAATCCTCAAGATCTTAGTCTAAATCTAGTCAATTTTATAACCTCACGCCACATAAGCTTATTTTGTTTTCTAATCATTAACACTGAAGTCTGTTTTTTTTATTGTGATTTGTGATAATTGTGAAAAATTTCTAATGGATGTCTAAGGTCAAGGTATGTACTTTATTTTAATACAGAAATTTCCATATATTTTATTGATAAAGTATTAAAAATTGAGATGACAAGAATGCATAGAAAAACATGAAAATTTATGTAATTTTCGGTGGAAAAAAAAGTGTTTTTGTTATAGTTTCGGGTACGATCGGGCAAAAACTTTTCTTTTATATTTAACTGTACATTTTTGTTATCTCATGTACATAAAAAAAAGTCACCCATCTTGTCACATTTTTTTTTAATGGGGTTTCTTAGTCTTGAGGTATTTTTAGTCAATTTGCCCTTTGTTGTTTAAAAAATTATGTTTAATTTAGATATATAACCAAATTACATTCAAATGATCTTTAAGGAAAGCAACAAATGAAAAAATTTCATGTATAAATAATTAAAATGAATTAAATAAAATTGAAAAAAAAAAATACTTAATTAAAAAATTTTATTTTTATCTAACCCGAAATTTTTTTTCAGTGTAACTTTTTAATGCATCATAAGTTATAAAATAATATTTTAGGCCAATTCCAATAAGAAAAACAAAAAAAATATTTTTGACCGGATTTTGAGGTCGAATACTCCTCTGTGCGACGCGAAGCCCGTTCCTATCGAAAACGCGTTGTTTGTGTCCATATCATCCAATTCGGGTTAAAAGTAATTTATCATCGAACGATAGCGGCCGTCGTCGTTCACTCAATGATGACGCCGACATTAGACCAATGATGACACCAGTTCGAAATCCACACCAAACAGGACAAGAAATGGACAATGCATCGGATTCTCCTACTTATTCTAACAGACAGCTAAGATATGTTCGCCAGATATTGCGTTTCGTTGAAGTTCGTGTGTTGGCGGGTTATTCAATGAACAGGTCTACTTGAATTTATCGAAATGTCAATCATTTGAATATGTTGTTGAACTCTCCACGTTACAGGCAGACTTAAGAAATTACATCCAATTTGACAGATGTAGCTTCAACTATATGGCCGAATGTCATATGTTAAAATTTGGATATCCATATTGAAAAACCATTTACTTTAGCACTAGTAACGTCACATGTTAGGAAGTCGAAACATTGTCGCAGTTTTTCGACTTTTAAGATCTCAATTTACCTGCTAAAACATCCATATGCGTGCAGTCTTAGAGCTAAAGTCCCAATAAAACGTTCAAAAGTCAATTACTTTCACATCAAATAATCTTTAACTAGCAAAAACAACTCCTAACCACTGATGAGCTGTCATTTTTTTATAATTAACTTAAACCTCTTTCACGGACTAATAATCCCATCAGGGACTGTTCCACTTTTAAAGCCACCTTGCAGATAAATCGTATCATAAAAGCTAATCACTGCAACTTAAGGTCCATTGTCTTGCAGTTTATGGATCTAATTCAAGACTACTTGGGGTAATTTTTGCAAGCTGCAGCTCAAAACCAAACAAAAAAAAAGCAATAAAGAATACAAAATTATAATTACACCACCATCGTTGGTAATGGTCCATCAAGTAATATGTATCTGTGGGTGGAAAAAGCTACTTGCTTCATATTTTGTGTTTATTCACTCTGTGAATATACATTTTGTTCATGGAATAGTTCAAGGATTTTTCTAGCAAAAAGTGGGTTATCCAAGTTACTACCGCACAGAAGGACACACACCCACACACACACAGATGCAAACTCAGAAATATTTTTGCAGCAAGGTTCCCTCAATGTTTTTAAAGTGCACCCTCAGCCAGAAGCGTGTGGGTATACGCTTTTAGCTTCACTATGCAACTCTATATAGGTAGGAACATTGGTTTATTTTTTTTAAGTTAAATTGCATATTAAGTGCAGCATGCCTCCAACTATGCTCTGGCTCCACTCGAGAGCAAACTCAATTTGGAGCTCATAAATAAGACAAACAACAGAGCACGGGCCGATACTGCTGACACGGAGTGTATGTAGGTAAATGTGATGTTTGCCGGAGATAATCATGTTTGTTTGACTCATCGTCCTCTTAGCTCGACTTGGTGCCATTTTAATCAGGTTGCCGGTTGGTTCGTTGTTGTTCATTATTAAAATTTTGTTCATACAAACGAAGGACTAATAATTATATTTTCTCATTTAAAATTGTGAATGAGTGGAGTGAAATTTCAAAAAGCCAATATTTAAAATTTATACAAATTGCAAAATAATTGAATGGCGATGTTTCTCGTGGTTTGGCAATTTTATAGAAATGAAAAATAATTAAATCAATATTGATGTGTGGAAATTTAAGTGCGAATAAAGCGCTTGAGATAAGAGGAACTGAAAAATTCACTCAAATTTAAACCAGCGAATATAATCGAGTTTTCCAACAAAAGCAACATTCTCGGTAAAACCTTGAATTTAAATCAGAAGTCTTTATTCGAAATGGGGAATGGTTTATGAAATTGTATTTCGGACAGGATTCTAGGTCTCCTTGACGGCTTAATTAATTTATGTGTCTCGTGATCCATGTTTTAAAGAACCAAAGAGGTCAGAACTGACCATCATGGTCAGCAGGATGTGTGAAGATATTTTAGTTCAATTCAGTATCACAAATATGGTCATTACCAGTGTTACCACTTCCGGAAAAAAATCGAAGTACATTTGAAGAAAGAACTAAAGTTAATTGAGAAAAATCGAAGCAGATTTTAAAATGACTTTTTAATTGCTTTAAGAAAAATTTGAATTCGAAATTTTCACCAGTTTACATTGCAACACGAATTCCGTCTGTCTGCAGGTCTATACCTCAACCTGCAGCCTAGATACAAAATTTAAATGGTTTATGATTTTTTTAGCTCGGTTCCTTCCATACAGCTATTATGAAATATTATAATTGTTTCGAAAACGGCTCTAATGATTTTTATAAAAAATTGTGTAGACCATAGCAACAATTCGGTCCACATTTTGGTCAAACAAAAAATGTTATTAACAATATCTGTCATAGAACCTTTTTTTCGATTTTCTACTCTCTCATTTCCGACTCTACCGATTTCGATCAAAATGTTTAAATCTAAGCTTCTTTGATTTTCAAATAATATTGTATTGTATTGTTTCTTTAAATTTATATTATTTAATAATTAAAATTGTCAGTACATTTTGTTTAATTTTAAATATATTTGTATATAAAGAATTAATTTATTAATAAAACTTTCTTTTATAAAGAATAACATTACAATTAATTTAGTTAAATATAATTTAATTTGAAATAAAAACACACGCAAGCGAATTTTTCATACGATTAGTGTACACATGAATGTGGTGAGTTTCTATGCTTTTAAAATTAAAAATTTGGAATACTGATGCTAGATCTATACTACCTAGAGCGAAATAGAGAAAAAGAAGTAGATTTTTACTTTTTCTTGTAAAACTGAAGTACATAGGTTAAAACAGAGATAAATGAAGTAGATTTCAGTATTTTGCTGATGGTGCGAAGTAGGAAGTAGATTTTAAAATATTTTGAAAAAAAAGAAGTAGATCTATTTGAATTGAAGTAAAGTGGTACCACTGGTCAGCACGAAATTTCAGATCAATTTACTAGAGGTTTTTAGTAAGATAATGTGTCATAAGTAATAATAATGAAAAAAAAAAAAAAAACTAGAACACTATAAATTAAATGTACTCGTTTTAAAAAGTAGTTGTAAGAGTCATTTCTTACCAAAAATCTAAAAATAATAACAATAAACTTGGGAAATTACAGATGAAAGATTTTATCAAAATGGTTCGAGCAATTATCAAGATAGTTATAAAATCAACCGAAATCATTGTATCGGAACAACCCTTTTTTAGATAACCTAAGATTAATACTTAAATTTTTGCTCTAGATAACACAGATTTCAAGCTCCCCCTTTCCTTATGTACTATGAAGTATGTGGTCACATTTTCACTGACCGAACAATTTCATTTATGACTTGATAGTTTATATGACTTTTCTAACATGAAAATCTTCGCTTCTAGATCCACTAGACTCCTGTCACATTTAATCGAAAATCTGACAATTCCCCATCTCCTAAGGTGTGAAATAATTTAGAGAAATACATTAAAATTCTACGAACCAAGCCAGATAACCAAGAGATGGATAGACGACAAGACGTACAAATGCACAAAACTCATGGTTGATATTTTTTTACACGAAACACTTATTTTCTCTATAGAATGAAAACTTTTCGACACACTATGTCAATAGCCGTTAAGAATGTTTGGCAAACAAACTTAAATAATTTGCATAAACTTAAACAGTTTGAAAGCAGCGCTATAATTTGCAAAAGTCTTCTCAGACTTCTCGATCTCGCTCCTTGCTTGAGCTATCATCATTTTAGAAAAAGGATAATTATTGCTGTTCGACATCAAAATTTATTTGCAAAACTGCTTGCTTTTGTTATTGGTGAATTACTTCTTCGTTGGATTAGAAATGAGAAGTTCAATCCAAGTTGTTTTAGATGGTTCAAACTTAAATCTTACAAAATAAATGCTAGTGTTCCCCAAGGTTCCGTTTTATCTTCTGCACTATTCATCATATTCATAAATGATCTCTTGTCAACAACTTTTAATCCGATCGCGTATTTCGCTGACAACAAAACTCTATTATCTCTTCATACTCATTTTCAAATTAAACGGAACGGTAACGTTTCATACAATTCCGTTCTATGCAATATCGCATGGGCCATCAATAATCTTGTGGCATTTAAAAATAAATCTTAGCATTTGGTGCATCACTTATAACCTTTTGAGGAACGATTATTTCGATTTTGTTAAAATTAAGCGAAGTGCTTAAGTAAGACCATTTTTTTTAAAACTCAATATTTCGAAAACCCCATGCTCGATTTTTTTTACACTTGACAATTTAAATTTTCTTAATATAAGATGTAAGAAAACAAATTTTATTTCACCTAAAAATAACGGTAACCACAATACGAATTTAAAAAATGGATTTCGAAAATCGTATTTCTCTCGAAAACCGCGCCTAGAATTTGGATAAATTTTTACTTCCGATATAGGTACTATAAGGCAAGTTTTGCATTTGGAAAACTTGAACTCGAGATTTTGATCAAAATTGACATTACTCGTATGATGATAGAGGAAAATTAGGTCCATCTGTATGTCTGTACCTCGATCTACAACCTAAACTGCTGGAAGTATTTTCTACAAATTCGGTACTAAAAGGTCTTAGGTGATTCCCTATTTTTTTTTCAGCTCCAAAAATAACGGTATCCCATACAATCGTAATACAAAATCTTATTTTTATTTATTTTATCTTATTTTATTTTATTTTATTTTATTTTATTTTATTTTATTTTATTTTATTTTATTTTATTTTATTTTATTTTATTTTATTTTATTTTATTTTATTTTATTTTATTTTATTCTATTTTATTTTATTTTATTTTATTTTATTTTATTTTATTTTATTCTATTTTATTTTATTTTATTTTATTTTATTTTATTTTATTTTATTTTATTTTATTTTATTTTATTTTATTTTATTTTATTTTATTTTATTTTATTTTATTTTATTTTATTTTATTTTATTTTATTTTATTTTATTTTATTTTATTTTATTTTATTTTATTTTATTCTTCGTGATTGCTTAACAAACTATTAGATAAACAAATTATTTATCTTAGAAACCACTCTAACGATCTTGACAAAAAAAAATAGGAGGAGGGCTATTATGGGCATGGAGAACATTTTAGCTAAAACAATTTTAACAAAAAATGGAACCGTTTTTCTGATTTTCAACTTTTTCATTAGTAGCTCTAACGATTTTAGTCAAAATTTTTAACAGGAGCTCTCTGAAATATAAAATAATACTGTATATAAAACTATTTGAAAAAATATTTGAAAAAATATTTGAAAAAATATTTTTTGGGCTTAAAAAAAATTCCACATTTTTTTAAATGAATGGAGCAAAATTTCAAATAACTTATTATTAAGGGCTTAGCATTGTACTAGTTAACAATTTGGTAAACTTTAATTAATTTACCAGCTTTTCGAAAATTTTAAACCTTTTTTTTTTTGGTTTTACTAACTAGTAAAATACTCATTCTCTTTTATTAAAACCGGTGCATCTGAACACGTTTTAATAATGACAGGTCGTGAAAATTAACAAAACAAACAAAACTTAATCTGTGGAACGGACCTAATAATTTCGAATGTCAGAAACTCAAAAGTCAAAGGGACAACTTACAATTTATTTTGTTGTTTATTTGTGACACCCTTTTTCGAAATGTTTTTTTATTATTATTTTCCCCACTGTGGACTGGACCATTCCATCTAAAGCTCCTATACGATTATTGGTGTACATAGATATATCCCTTGTGTTCATAAGGAAGTAAACTTACCAGCATCAGCCTCATGGATATTTCTCTGAAATTCCGGTGCAATCGGAAGCCCATAGCTTTTAATTCGGTCTTGGATGTTTAGGTTTTCAATCAAAACCCGAACTGCTATCTTGTCAAACCTATACCTGGAGTAAAATTCTCCATCGTCCAGCGAGTTACTAAAAGTTAAAGTAGCCAGTTTGTGATTTTAACTTTAGTTAAATGTTAAAAGATAGTAAGATGCTTAAATCGTTTAAATCTGTAGTAATTTCCTAAAATGGCTTTAACATATTACTAAATCGTTTAAAATTTTGCGCCAATATCTTCAAAACGTGTGAAATTATTTCCTAAAATCTGTATTATTTTTTCTTGAAAATGTTTGAAGAAATTTCTTATATAAAAAAGTTGTTTGCATAAATTCATACTTCTCTAGAAATCAGACGACAATTTTATGCATTTGAACATTTTAATCTCATTAAATCCATGTTTCATATACATTTATACATTATTTTTAAATTCCAAAGAACTTTTACATAAGAGCAAGTACGTGGGATCCAGTCGTGCATTTTATTTTTTTTTTTTGATTAATTCTTGCAATCTATAACTCCGCTATACAACGACTTATAATTGTTGTTATTGTATAAATTCATATTTGCTCAGGAAATCACATGGCATTCTGATTTATCTCTTTCTACTAAAAGAGTTCATTTTTAAGATTTCAAGCATGTTCTTTTCAAGTAAAAGCAAGTTAGAATTTTAGGTAAAACGTGCTAAGGCAGAGTAGCTGCCAGCATTCCTCCCCATAATTAATTTTTGCGTAGCACTTAGCCACATATTTAATTCAAATGGGTATCGTTAAAATCTACTCATTCCTCCAGCTATTTCCTAAGCACTCGCACCTTGAGTGTACGTCCTTCCTTATTTTCCTAACAATCACATACTTTAAGGGTAATCGAAACCCTTAGACGTCAATTATAAAAAAACTAATTCAAAGCAATTTTGTATCTAACTTGTTTCAGGTTCCTTACCATCTCCAGCGATATTTGACCGTTTTCATATTAAATGAGCTTCGTAGGATAACTTAATTGTTGAGTTTTTCATCCAATCGTGTTCGAGATTTTAAAAATTTAAAATTTAAAAAATCACAAAAATGGAAAGGGTTAATATCATTTTCATAAACGGATGTATTTATATTTCAAACATTCTTAGGAGTGAATTCGTCCTTAAACATAATTCGCTCAAATCTCAGTTGGTAAATTAAGACAAAAATGGAAAATTTCTTTTACAAAATAAGCAAAAGAAATAAATTTGGCTATTGTGTTCAAGTTTTATTCCCGATGTTACAAGTGAAGTGACCACAATGCGCAATAATTCATAGATAAGATAGGTAAAAAGTTTCACCTGAACTCTGCTTGATAAATTAAAGAATGTTCATATGTATGTCTTATTAGGTTTTTATTGTTCTTCAATCATTAAGCTTTAGGAACTGATATCTTTGTTGATTCACTTCAGTTAATGGCGCATTTATAATCTGCAAATATAATTTAATACCTCCATTTGAACTAAATGCGTTATCAATCAAATACAAAACCTCGGCTTTTAACATTCTTAAGGTCGATTTTTCCTTGCTTGAACCATCAATAAAAAAAATGATATCATCATTCTATGAAAAAATGGTAATTTGATAATTTTCAGAGAAAACAATAATATAAATTGTGTTAACAATAATTCATCGAATATTTATTTGCACAGGCTTCTCTGAATTGAAGGAAATCTGACACATGGTGCCATTTTAATTTTTTTTCCATACAAAAGTTAATATTATTGAATTGTTGACCGTGGAATTATGTTGTCCATGTAAGTGACCTCGACAAGACCTTACTTTTGTTTTTGTTACAATAATTTCATAGTTGATAATATTAAAATGTAAAAATAATTGCAAGCAAATTTACACGAACCTAAGAACACCTCTTTCAATACGGAAGTTGCTTTTAAACCAACTAAATACCATCGCCGCTTCGAGGTTACCTCATTTTGTGTTCTTTGTTTTAAAATAATCCAAATTGCAAAGACTGAAACACCAACAACAACGGCAACATGAACAAAAAGGGGGATGAACGCATTCAGGCGTACATTTATTAAGTATAAAAGCGTTATAAATATTACGTATACGCCAGGGTGGACATGGTACTGTATTTCTCTTATTTCTTGTTTTAATTTTGTTTTGTTTGTTTCTTTCCACTTGGATGATTTAAATATTTTTGTTGGTTTTAATATTTTTACTATAAACTTATGGTACAAATAAAAGCTATGATATTTTATGAGCAGAAAGTATATTTGCGAGTGGGCTTGCTTTTGTTTATAGGAGTAATTTAAATAATTTTTAGTGCATAAACTCAGCATTGGTTTTGGATGGTTTTAATTGGATTAAGTGTTGTAATAAAAAATAAAACAATAAAAAAGGAAGTGAGTTGATATAAAGATGATAATTATGATGTTTGTTTTAATCTGTTCATTATTTGATAATATCATCAAATATTTATTTCAGTTCGTAAACGTTCATAAAAAACATCAATTTTAACAAATGAGGTAGAAAAGAGATTAAATTAAATTATATTTCAACTCTCTGAATATTGAATATTTAAAACACAAAAGGATTAAACTGTTAAATAAAATATTCCAAATAAAACAAACTCGATACACATAATTATCCAACCACAATTAACTCCCAAACGTCAAAAATTTTCTATTAACATATACAGACCTACGAGTAAAATGTACATTCAGTGAGATTAAAATCCCACAATCGATTATTAAAATTCAACGCAAGTTCAAAAATAATTACAAATAACAAATTTTAAATGCAATTATTTAAGTTTATTTTTAAATTTAAATGGAATTTTTTTTTAATAAATTCATAAAATATTGTAAATTTTTTGTAATAAATTTGTATGCAATAAATTACTATTTTTGTTTTTAATATTTAATGCTCTTTTGAATAAAAAAAAAAAAAACTAAAAATTGAGTATGTACCCGTACATATTTTTCTAGAAAATTAAAT
The DNA here is from genome assembly GCA_911387755.1 of Chrysotoxum bicinctum. NCBI lineage: Eukaryota > Metazoa > Arthropoda > Insecta > Diptera > Syrphidae > Chrysotoxum > Chrysotoxum bicinctum. The sequence continues at coordinate 221,519,029 of OU426989.1, read as the reverse complement.
ATAGAAAAAACTCCTTTTTTTTTAAATACATAATTGGGTTGTTATAAGTGACAAAAAAACTTTAATTTTTGATGAAAAAAAGAATTTTCTGTTCATAAAAATTTTATGGCGTCGTATATCTAGCATCTATATTCTCCCGTTTGGATCCTTTTCATCAAAAATAAAATACACGCTCGATCGGTTCATGGATGTAATTTAAGAAAAATCCTCCAACATATCAAATTAGTTGCAAAGAAAATTTTAAAAATCATGCAATTACTAAAAAAAAATGTTTTATATTCAAAATTTCCTTGAATTAAAGAAAAAAAAAATTAGTCTGCCAATTTTAAGTATTTAATAAAATGCATTAAAGAAAATAATTTCAAAAAATAATCGTTCACTCTATTTGATTAGTTTTTTTTTCGAAATAAACTTTCTTCGAAATCAGATTCTTAAAAAAAGCAAGTGCTTTTTCTATTATAACGGTCCTAGCTCTATTAATAAAATTCATTGCTTCCAGACATTTACGCTTTGGCTTAATTCACTAGTGGATTGATGGAATGCTGTTTAATAAGAAGGTGAAAGTGTTTTTTTTTTTTAATTTCTTAACACACCTGCATCCAAAAACATTTGTCAGCTGCGATTCTGCGTTTGCTTGAAAATCAACAACTTTTATGTTTTTCAGCTTCAAGTGTTTAGGACTAAACGCAGCGTTGTCAAAAAAGAACACAATTTTGTTCTCTTGAAGTATCACTTTGTTATCGAATGCACGAAGTCACCATAAAATCATTTCTATGCAATTTCTTATGAATCGTTTGCTGTTCCCTTTTCGATGAAAGCTGCAGCTAAAACTAATAACATATCTAATCCTTCCACCAGCAACTGTTTTATCTTTTATATATGAAATTCCTCTCTGTGTCTGTTCAAGGGAATGTCCACCCAAGAAAATTTGAAAAGCATTAAACTTATATAAAGTAATTTCCGTAAGAAAATATGTCCGCCTAAGTGAAGTGCCCGCTGAGAGAGATTTCACTGCATTTGAATTTTCAAAAAAAATTGTTGTGCATTTTTTAAAATATTTTTAAAATTTGTTCTTGAAAACTCAATACTTCGAAACTAAATGCTTAATTATTTTAATAATTTGGCAGCAATTTTTTATAACTATCCACAAGATTTCGAAAAAAAATTGCACTAACTGTATTCACCACACAAATGTTAAAAAATGGTTTTCAAAAATCAGATTTTACGAAAACGGCACTTAAAATTTATCTCTTGCTTAATTTTTACGATCTTTAACTCGAAAAATTACTGACTGCACTTACCATAAAACCATTTTTTCGAATTTTGACTTTCACATTATTGGTATAACGGGCTTTAATGAAATTTTGTATACAGAAGCTTCTAAAAAGTTTAAAAAATATTGCGTATTAAAAACTAAAAAGAAATATTTTTTTCTATTTTGAAAAATAAAATAAATTTTTTTTTAATTTCATATATCAAAAACGGGGCGATGATTTTTTTTAAATGTAATTTTTCGTTGCACAATAATTAAAACTTAAAATTGGCGTATACAAAAATTAGATATAGTACATAATGTATATATTATTTTTTTTTTTTCAAATCGCTTTGATTTCAAATTTTGTTCTTGTATAAATTGAAATTTGCTAAGAAATCGCATAGCATTCTGTTTTTAGCTCCAACTACTAAAAAAGTTGTTTAAGGCTTTAAAAATTAATTTAATACTTCCGCAAATTAGTCTCTAATAATATCCATCTTTAAAATTCCAATTCTCTTAAACAAAGATCAAGTGCGAGCGCTTAGGAAATTTGGTGACGTTTTGAAGGGAAATATTGATGCACATTGATTTAACAATGGAGAAAATATTGAGCCTCGTAAAGAATTTCGTTTAGTTGTTTAGAAGTTGAGCTAAACGAAAACTGATGTGCATCTCCAGAAGCCTAAGTATAACGGTTGAAGGTGTTTTAGTGTTAAAAGAATATGACAAAAATTGTTCCTACATAATATATTTTTAAGAGAATTGTGCAGCAATGAAACTTCAAGTGCAAAGACAGACTTAAAAGTTTTTAGCAAATCGCTAATACAAATGTTGTTATTTTTGTTATATTTTTCTTCATCTTCGTTGATTTAAGAGTCTGACCACGGATATCAATTTTCTAAGCATTTCATTAAATTCCCCTAGAAAAATAAAATTCACAGTGTATCAAAGCTTTGAATTAAATAGCAGTTGGTAAACATCGACCATTATTTGCATCTTAGAAGGGTACCAAAGGATCTAATTGATGAGCCGAATATCGTACCTGCTACAAATGCACTTTGAAGTAAAAGGTGCATAATTTTAGACAACCTATTATTAAGGGCATAAGAATGTTACTAATTAGCAATTTGCTAAACATTTACTAATTTACTAGCTCTTCAAAAATACTATTAAAATTAGTAAAATACCTTTTATTAGAACGCTGCATATGAAAACGTCTAAACAATGACATTTTCTTACAAAACTAGATGTGGGGACCTAATAATTTGAAAGTCAAAGTGACAACCCACGGCTTGTAATTCGGTATTTGATGTCTAAGTTTTTAAACCTACATATATTTGGAGTAAAATCTATCGTCCAGCTCTTCAAAAGGATTTGCTCGGGACTCACTTTTCTGCACAAAGCTGTGTCTTAAAACAAAACAAAATCTTAGTCTTCCGTAAACATTTTATTTTATTTTATTTGTTTTTAAAACAATAAGCTCAAGATTTATACAAAAATCACAATTTAACTTTTTCAAATAAAATTGTCAGGAATTTTTTTTCCCCAAAAATGCCAGATGTCATATGGATTTAGCAACTACTAAAAGTACCATTTTGTGATTTTAACTTTAATTAAATGTTAAGTGATAGTAAAATGCTAAAGTCGTTAAAAATAAGCAAAATCTTCTTAACTTAATAACTTACTAAAATGGCTTTAGCATCGGTTACAATTTTGCGCTAAAGTCATTTAATCATTGAATTTAAACAAAAAATATGATAATATCAAATTTTTACCCACTACTGTGCTGTTGCTTTTTTCTTTTAAGTACTCGTATATGTAGGTATATTCCATAAACTAGAAATTTGGCCTGTAATATATTTTAAAACGCATACGAACGCTGAACTACTCGTATATGGACGAGTACATGCCAACGTGATTAAAAAAGAAGGACTTTCCCAGTTTTTTTTTTTTTTTTGACAAAAATAAATACCGTAATACTATATTTTGTGATTAATAGATAAGATGCAATCAATCCTAATTGGAGTATGTCTATGTAAATGTTATTCTATTGATCGAATTTTTATTTTTATTTATAAAAAATGGGAAAATACTTGGGTTTGAAAAGTTTATAATTTGGAAGCAGCATTCACAGTGCTAAGGATTTTATCGCATGATGAAATACGCATTTATCGTCTTAATTTTTGTAAAAGTGAACTTGAATGCTGACGGTATGTAGTATTTTCTCCCAATTAATATCCAAATCCAAAATAAGTCTCTGGCAATTAAGAGTTCTTTTTAAAAAAAAAATTAAAGCTTCTTGGAAAAATTACTTAAAGTATTTCAAACGTATTTTTAGAATATCCATGGTATTTCTAATATTTGATTTCTTTTTCTCCGAATACTGCTTACATTGCCATCATAATCCAGGTCACATTTTTCAAAACCCTTAGCAATTCCCTTTGAAAATATCTAAACTCGAAACGATTTTCTCGCTACAAAAGAGTTCAGAGTATGCATCATTATCCTGTGTTCTATAGAAAAAAGGTTATTAGATTGCCAACAAAAGCATTCTTATAACAAAGAACTCAGCAGAAAAAAAATTCACCCTTCCCTTCCTGTGTGATGCAAAAGTAAAGAAATCCAGTAGGATACAAATTTTTAACTAAAAAAAAAATCCCAGAAATATGCAGAGTTCACTCTCTTTGAATAGAACAGAATGTCGTAGTTGTAGTTCCTTAAAAATGCACCAGTATGCTACGTGACAAGAATTCAAGTTAAGTTAGGATGCAAAAAATAATTGTATTGCCATTGAATTTTCAATATTCATCGTGAAATGCAAGAAAAAATTTATCAAAGTCATGATTTTTATTTTGATGAATGAGGATCTTACATCTCCCATTAATGGGTTTAAGTTAAGACCTTTGAATCAAGTTCCGAAAGTACCTACACAGATTTTCAGAAACTTGTAAGCATTGTAGCCTTGAGAGTCACTCCTTTACTAGGATTAGTGCTGTTTCGCGAGAAGTACGAACTCGAACTCATTTAAAACTCAAAGCCAAACTCGTTTAAAGGGATATTACCAAAAACCATAAAGCCAGTTCACTACTGCACTCTTCATATCGAATAATATAACTTCGAAGGTTTGCATACTCGCCACAGCTCACAATACACTTTTAAAATCATGCCAAAATCATGATCAGCACCTTGTAAACTTGTCCATAACTATTTGTGTATCCCGATACGACTGACCTTATACCAGAAACTAACCGATACAGCGGATGCTGTCGTCCACCGAAGCCCAAGGCTTGCCAACATGGACAAGGATTTTGTGACTTCATAACGTAACGCGTATTCTCAACTTGACCATATTAGGAATCAAAATGCTGTAATTAATCACGAAAATAATAAAAAGAAAATACAGTTGCAGTTTGGAGATAGCGAATGAATGGCTAACAAACAGGCGGAGGAAGCCATTCGATGTGGCTGGCTGTCTAAAAGATTGAAACTTGAAATCCCTGTTGGTTTCCGATTGTGTGGGCAGCGCCGATACAGCTCAGCTCAGCTCAGAGTCAAGTCTCTGGATGCAAGTAGGTAGTTGTAGGTTGGAGGTAGGTCTGTTGTAGCGCACGGGCTGCAAAAGATAATACAAAAAAGTATCTTTTGTAGAAGTTTTGTGTATCCATGACTTTATTGGGTTGTCTGTTCTCCTTTTCCGCACTCGTGTTTTTTTTTTTTTTGAAAATATCGTATTATCTACATCTTCATCTCTGTTTTTTCATTTTGATTTTGTTGATTTTGTTTTTGCAATTATTTAATCCATTTGAGTTGATTTTTATCTCTCCGTGACCTAGTAGTGGAGGCAGATTTTATGCTGTTCCTGATGATGATGATAGCGATAGCGCTATGTAGGTGTATAGCGGAGAAAATGAATGAAATAAAAATCAACATTTCTTTGGGTGTTCCTAAACGGTTAAATGGTTTTGGGCTGGAGAAAAAGGTTAATTAACATAATGGACTGTTTGGCTACTGAATAGAATTGGATTTGTTGATGAACGTGACCTTATTCAGTTGCGATTTCGGTTTGAATTAGTTTTTCCTTCAAAATTTGTTTTTTGTTTTTTTTTTTTTATTTGTGAATTTGCTTGATAAGTTACGTCAGAAGACATACAAAATGACATTGGAAATAGATATCGTTGGTTCGAAAAAAAAAAAACTAAACTAAATGATTGAAAGTTTTGAGTTGACATCACAATTCTGAGCATACTTAACATTTTTCCCTGGAAAACCTCAAAACTTAAAATAACTAACATTTTTTTTGTGGTTTTGGTAAAAAGAGATTGAAAGTTTCTATTAAATTTTCTTTTGCCTGAACTGCAAAATGAGGTTTGTTGAGTTGTGACATTCTTTCCTTCCGAGAAAAACTAGCGTAACTAAACAGGCTTTAGTTTTGTTATTTTCAGAAGGAATTCAAGCAAAATATGCAATTTATTTTGAAAATAGTTGAAGAAATCTGGTCATTGAGTGAGTAACCATAATCGAAATTCTCAATGAGAAGTATATTAAAGTTATGGTTAATATCTTGAAAAAAAAAAATAATTTGCGCATAAAATGTGGCCAAGACGATTTTCTTACTTTAATATTTAGTTTCAAAAGGCACTGCAATGGACCGTCAAATTTGCGGCACTACTCCCTATTTAAAGTAACTAAATCTCGACACACTTCTAACTTCAGTACCAATAGAGTCACCAACTTCTAAAACACAGTCTTTGCTGATCCAATCAAACACACAGGTCTCAACTCCTTAGCGTTAGTGTTAGGATGTAGAACCATGAAAATTATAAGAACGATAGGCCTTAAAGTACCTACAAAGAAATAAAATCGAAAATTTAAGATGTTTTATTCAAGCTGCGCATAGTGGGGCAAAGGTGGTCAAAAATCAATTATCGAAAGTGCTAATTTCGATTACCTGATTCATGTTTCTCACAGTAAATTAGTCACACAATCTGGGTACACTAAGGATTTGGGCCAAGACTTAAGTCATATCACCTAAGTAGACGCCCAAAAAAAATTAACCGAATGACGGTAGCACAATTTAAGACTTAGGCCGCAGTAATATAAAGTTGTAGTCATTGACAAACTTCGGTATAAGATATTTTTCAGCGACAAAAAAATACAGCTTGCAAAAAATTGACAATTTGTCAATTTCCGTTAAAATAGATACATAGAGAATATAATGCTTCGATATAAAAAAAACCAATGCCTTTGTGCTTTTTTACTAGTCTTTGTTTCTTGAAATACATTTAATCAGGTATTTTGAATAATCGATTCTCTTAAGCTAGGAAATAAATTGAAAATATTTATTTTCAGTAATTTTTTGTAATGGTTACATTATTTTTACGATTTATCACCACATACAAAATTACTCCTTTGGATACACTCACTTTTGCTATAACAAACATAAAACAACGAATTTTTATAATTTTTCTCCGAAAATAAGAATAAGATCGCTTCTTTACATAATCTGTCTATAAAAACAATAAACTTCTGAGCCGAGAAATACGTAATGATTCAATGCATCAAGCCTTTTATTTTTTTTTTTTTTTGCGAAAATATGTTTTTCTAATTATGAAAAATTTAATTTACCACCTTTGAAATTTAGATGTTAGATGTGTGAGCATGTAAGTGGGTGGAAATATTTGGTTGTCATATCTTAAACTATCCTTTATAATATTTGTATTTAAATCAGTTAGGTGGTTCTGATTTGATCACACTAAAAAAGACTACTTCCATTAAAAACAAGTACCTTTTACAAAAGAAATTAAAAAAAAAAGAGTTAAAAACGCCCAAAAAGTGGAAGTTGGAAATTTTAATGGCCAACTTCCTATAAAAAATAGCACCATCTTTAACATTTGCTTTGAACAAAACCTGAATTTTTATCAATTTTCACGATTTTTATTTGGGAGTGGGCCTAACAATGGGTGAAAATTAATTGTGGCACTTTCTTTTTGAAATTCCTTTCATTCCTGAAAATGTCATCCAAATCGGCTAAATGCTCTGGTTTTTATTGACTTTTTTCCGCTCTCCCATACAAATGGCCCCACTGTGCGATGGCGGTGGCATCCAGCCAATTTCTGATTATTGTTGAATGATGAAATTTTGAGGAGCGGTGACACTTATTCGTTGTCCATGATCTTTTTTATAATCTATTTTCAAAAATTAAATAAATATATAAAATTGATATGCGGCCTTTGCTCGTATTTAGTATTCCACACCACCAGTTTCACTGGTATCTTTTGAAATGTTCACCTGATAAAATTGAACCTTTGCAAAAAAAATAAAATTAAACCAAAAAAGCAATGAATATTTAAAATAGAGAGCCAAGTGCGCATAAATCCTTTGTGTAATAATTCAGCCTTCAAAAGTAGTCAGATCTAAAAGTACGCCAAGTTCTAAGTTTATGAAGTTTAAAATCAAAGTTTAATATCAAGAGGTACTCGTATATCGGGGATTTCTTACTTAAACTAAGGAAATTTAATTTTAAAAAAATGTAAGAATTTCGGATTTTTACAAATTTCTCCTTTTTACTTAGAACGTAGAAAGTCCTTGTATGTCTTAAGAAAAGTTTTTTGAACATTCAGAATTTCAACATTGGGTTGATGAATTTTTATAAAGTGTAATATTCTAGTTTGCGTTAGAAGACACTTACTTGAATGGGCATATAAAATTGAATTTTTGAAAATGTAAAAAAAATTATTTATATAAAAGTTTTACTTTGAAGAAAGTCGATCGACTCCAACGATTTTTGAAAATTTGCTTGCATACATTTAAAATTTCTCATGATGTCAGATGATATTGTATTTTTTTTTAATTCAAAATTACTAAGCAAAATTATTAAAAATTATATTATTTGAAAAATAAATTTCATGCCTTTTTAAACGTTTGTAAACGAAATTTTTAAAATTCTTAGCAACATTAACTTAAGGATTAGGTTTGTGTATTTTACTTTTATTGTATTATTAGATATTTTTTAAAGGAACTTTCGATTATTTTAAATACATAATTTTTAAACAGAATAAAATATCCTCTGTGGCATGTTTGTGTCTTTTTTATAAAGTTTATTTTCTATAATATTAAAAATAATTGTAATAAAGTTAAGAGGCTTGTAACTTTGGACCAAAAAATGATACGCAAAAAATAACATGCCTTTTCCTTTTTCCATATTCTCAACCTATGGTATTTTTTTAAATAAAAATAACTCGTTTTTCAACATAACAAAACATTATTTTTGTTTTAATCAAACAAATTTTTCAATAAATATTTTTATCATAACTTTTTTTTTTTTTTTGAGTTTTAAAAACTTTTCTGATGCAAGAAAAAAGAATTAAGAACAAGAAATATAAATAATCCAAAGTTTTTAAGAAAAATATAAAACAAGTTTAAAGGTATCACGTACAAAAATTTTCGCTTAAAATTCTGGCAATACAATTTGAACATGAAGAAACATCATTTCCCTGAAGAAAATAGGTCTTTAGTAACTGCGATCTACAACTTGCTTTGGAAAACTTACCAATTGATATGTAAATATTTTAAACGTCATTTTAAGCTGAATTTTTGACAACATTTATTTCCTATACCAAATTTTTGATAATATGTTTTTGATAGAAGAGTTGTTTTCTCCTACGCGGAATTATTTTTATGTGGATGCTATTTTAATTTAAAAAAAAAAACTAAAATAATAAAAATAGATATTATTCATAGACGTTACTGATAAATTCAAATTTCCAAACAAAAATTTTATGGGGAATTAACTCTCAGACAAATATTTTGTTTTATTTTAAAATGTTTGCTTCCTGAACTTAAGAGTTTTCACATACACGACTTTTTTCTAAAATAATTAAAATAATTTTAAAACTTATATAGATAACAAATGGTTATACAAAATACGATGTTAAAGAAAAGTTGCTTGATCATAAGAAATGGATCCCATTTGATTTTTTTGCACAAATATGAGCATATGGAAAAAAAGATTTCAAATTGTTGGAGATTTTTTTTTCCCATGCCAATTCTTATTGTTTAACAGCAAAGTAAATTTTGTGAATATCAAATTAAAAAAAAAAAACAAATAAGAAAATATGTTTAAGTTTTGATACGCAATAATATTTACGCTTTTTAGAGCGCGAGAAAGTCAAATTAAAAAAATGATTTTACGTGTATGATTATTTCATTTTGGATGGTAGATTAATTCTAATTTAAGATCCTGGGAAATAACTTATCAAAATCATTGGATCGCAGTTTTGAGATAATATAAGCTTACCTTTTTTTAACATCGGTGCGTTAGATACCGCTAAAGATCAAGTTTCATCTGGTTGATCTTTTTTTTTCGAAAAATTTCAAATTTTCAAAAAAAAATGTAAATTTAATTTACAAAATTTTTGTTCTACTATTTAAATTTTCTAAAATCTTCTGCTTTCAAACAAAAAAAATATGGAAATCAGAAGATCGGGTCTAGAAGTAACAATTAAAAAAAACCAGGCTCCCCAAGAAATTAAGAATCGTGGGAGAGACTTATTTTCCACCGACTTATTTTCTTGATAATTGAAGGTTATTTAAGGAAGTTCTGGAGATGATATCATAATTTTACAATTTTTTGGTATTTGGTTCTTCACATCAAACCAAAGAGATGAAGGGCCGGTTGGTTTTTGCGGACAAGAATTTGGTTAAGTTCTTGTCTATTTGCGCACAAGCAAGCGAGCTGATATGCAGCATAGTGTTAATGATGATCGAAATATGTTAATCTGTCAACGTGCTCAACAATTAAAATTATGCCTAATGCAGCTTGATTTACTGCGAAGAGTGTGTGAACATTGGAGCTCCAGATAACTGCCAGCCGAAGCGGCCACATGCCTAAAAACATATTCAAATTTTATGTTACAACTTACCCCACAGTCAGGGAAAGTTGAAACAACAACGAGAATTTTGTTGAATGTCCATATTTTTACAACTTCTCACTCAACTTAGCTGCAATCTTTTTATGGATTTTGAAGCTGAAACATGACTCTCAAATTTATAAAAAAAGTTTGACTGAATATTTTCAAAATCTTGGAAGGAGCCTTTCAGCAAAAAGATTTACTTTAAGCCCTAACTTTCCCTTACTTGTGGCATTGTGCAAATTTTTTAGACTTGAGGTAATTTATTAATTTTTTTTTGTATTAAAATTTGGGGAACAATTAAACAAAAATGAATTTAATTTAAAATCAAGGTTAAGTTTTCAATTAATTAATTAAGTCTGAAAACAGGAGCAAATATTTTGAACACTAACGGACAAGTTTTAGAACGAAATATTTTTTTTTAAATATTTTTGTGATGACCTACATATTTTTAAAATTTATTGATTGTAATTAGCAAAATGTAGGCTGATGATTAAAGAATGAAGCTATTTTCTCAAAGAAAGCCAACACCATATTTCAATTCCGTGAATTTGTTGTTTTTTTTTGCAGGTGGGAGGTTTAAACAAAATCTTTAAAGTCGTTTTCAAGAAAATTTGGAAAATATCAAAATTTTTGCATGGAAGCTACCCATATTTTTTTTTTTAATAATTTGAATTCAATCAATACACATTAATTTGAGCGTTTAGGCAAAGTGAAGAGGTTTTAATGGGAGAAGCTATGTTTTGGAATAAATTGATGAGGATTTCGAGATAGACGACTAATACACCGGAATTGTTTGAAAAAGGAATGAAACTGAATATTTCATTTTTGTACTATTGATAGAAGAAGGGATAAAACAATGACAGACAGGATGCGTTACAACAGAGTAACGCGCCGAAGTGTTATATACGTAGTTGACCAAGCAAGATTATTACAAGTCTGAGTAACATAACATAACAAGGTATTCCATTAACAAAAAAAAAACCTTACTTCAAAGTAAAACCCTTTCAAAGATACATTTATTTGACTTTAATTAATTACATCTGTATAATTCTCGTAATTATTAAAGGTTACAAATTGTTATTACTATTACACATTCTGTTCATACAACTCCCTCTGACAGATGAGAAAAAGTTGAAAATTCGTGAAAATACTATTAAAAAAAAAGAAAAATAAAGTTAGTTCTGCATTTTTCCACTCCAGATTCATTTGCTTCAGTGAACCAACTTGACTTTTCCCCAAAATATAAAAAAAAAAATTAAAAAAATATGCAACTCGAATGAACCCTTTCCATTACGCCCTGATAATTTCCCTGCATTTACAGGGACAAAACTACAACCTTTCATTCCTTTCAAGACTATGAACAAAGTAATGTAAGGAAAGCAAAATGCAAACCGCAGCAGGAAAAATAAATTTACCATTTCATCCATTTTTTTTCGCATCGTGGCATCATTTTCAGAAGCAAATTATCATGCAACAAATATACAACTTTCCTGGTGAAAACGGTTTTTTTTCTTTCGGTTCGGGGTGCACACAAATCTTTAGTTTTTTTTTTGCATGCAGTGCACTTTGTGCGGTACAATCTTTCTTTTGCTTTTCAAGTTTTAACGATGGGAAAACTGTGTTCCTCTTCCGTGTGAAATATTTTCGTGCTTTGTTGTATATTTTCATTATTACGGCTCACTGTTGCCAAAAAAATTCTTGTTTTATGACAGTCGAATCTTTTCTACACGCTTTTAATCGGAATTTATAGGGGTTGATGTTGAAAGGGGTGAGGCGGCCGGTTGCGAGGAGGGTGATGGGAGATCTATAAAAGCTGTAGCTGGGAGATTGCTCTATTAATAATGCTTACGTGTGCATGAGTACGCTTTGTGTATTTTCTGCAGATTGTACGTAGAACTCTCGTGTTAGTAAACAATTATTATTATACTTTTTTTTTTAAATAATTCTAGGAGCGTGCAATTTTTTAAAAATAAATTTCGATAGATAGAAAACAAATTGCCAAATTATTTCGGTTTTTATTTATACTTTGGAGATACTTCTTGTTGGCACTTAAAAACTATGATTAAATATTCTCTCACTTTACTGTTGAGTATAAAATTTCTTGTTAAAAAATAATAATAAATAAATTTCTTGTTAAAAAATAATAATAATAAAAATGAATTGAATAATAAGCTGTATATTTACTTCCCGTGGTTAACCTTCAAGTTTCTCCATGTGGACCGAAAAATGCGTGCTCATGAGAATGTGAGATTTTTACTTTAACAAAACTACCTGTTTCTCCCAAGTGAAAAAAAACTGAAACTTACGAGTATCTAGCAATTTACTGCAGATGAATATCCTGTAGCAATTCCTGCACATTGCGCGATTTTAAAACGGTTTCTCATAAAATGCAATAGGTCAAAAAGTTAAGTCCCTCGCTGGAAGTGTAATAAAATTCGTTTCATCGAGAATTTCCTCTATTTTATTGGAGTATGTTCTAGTATCCGTCTTTTATTATTTCGCCCAAAATTTGTATCGTGGGAATCCTGAGATCCTTATGAAGAAGGTTATTTTTAAAAGCTTGTAAGCTATTTGAATCAGAATTCAGAATTGTGTACCGTAAGAGCAGGCTGGCTGAAGAACCTGCCTGAATACAATCTTTTTGTTTTCGATACTGTTGTAGCCCTTAGCATACTGGTTAGTATTTACATTAAACTGTCATGCAGAGGGTCTTGGTTTTGATTTTCCGTTGGTGTTAAAAAGTTTCTCAGGGCTATACTGCCTCTGGCACTTGTCACTTTTTTGACAAATCCTCCAAGAGTATCACTTGAAAAGTACTGCTCATATAAGCCGTCCAGAATCGGCAGAAAATTGAAGGTCGCCTCCATTTCTAGTGACAGGCACACAGGAATAGTTGAGAGTTGTAAATCAGTAAGTTTAGGGTCTCTAAGAGTCGTTAGGGCTTTACATTTATATATCCACTATTTTTATCGATACTGCCCTTAGAGCATTACCTCTTTGATCTTATTATACTAATTCCCTTGTCTTACGAGAATGCGTCTATTCTCTAGATATTCTTTTAGTATCGTGTGCAATCCTTTATGCTAAACTTGTCTTGATTTCAAATTTAGGCCATCGTGTCGCACATTGCGACACATCAAAGAAGATCGAGGAATAAATTATATTTTCTCAATGACGTCAGTTATTATAGGAACTCCGTCAATTGTCTGGTGCTTCATTCTCAATCCAAACTGATGTTCAGGTATAATTTATTAGCCGCAGGTGCAGAAGTATCATTGTCTCAGTTAAGTTCTTTTCAGATTATTTATTTTCTTACTACGGTTAATAAGATTTCTGTTCATGTGATGGTATATCAGATTCAAACTTCTGCTAAGTTATTGGTATCCGAAATTATCTAAATAGGAAAGTAGAATTTATTTTCACTCCAGATCACTTAGTCCATTTCCATATCTACTATGGACAACTATCATCCTCTTTCTATCATTCTATTATAGTTCTCCTCTTAAAACTCCTCTCCCTGGTGCTCCTTTTCATTTTATGTTCATACATCAAAATTCTCTCAAATAGTAGAGATATTTTACTCATAAATATACTTTTCCTTTTCTTTTTATGTACCTGTTTCTTAAAGTAAAACTTCATCTTCTTTCTCATCCCGGTCTGCGTTCTTTATTAAACAAGAGAAACGCTTTTCCTGATCTCCTTCTGACTACTCTAACCACCTTCGTACTTATCGCCATTACTTATCGCCGAACCGTAGAACTCTCTTAAGAATGTTTCGTCGAAACTTAGACCAATTTTACTAAAGATCCATAATCTTTCTTTGAATTTGTCAACTTAAAAAGAAAATCAGAGGATTATCCTTTATACAAAAAACTTTTTTCACTTTACTTTTTACTGACAAATCCTTAGAACCTGATTCCGATCATTTTCATTATTTACAAAACAATTCTCTCGGTTCATTTATACCATTAACCCATATCTGATTCAAAATTAATTAAATAAACTTTATGAAGTTTCCGAGTGGGATGTTCTCCCAAGCAAATTCATAAAAAATGCTCTTCCACTCCTTTTTTTCCCCGTCTAAAATCTTCAGTTTATTTCTAGCTCAAGGTTAATTTACCACCTAAATTACCCAAATTCACAAAAAGGGTTCAAAGTGAGGTGTTAAAAGCAATATTCTCACAATAGTAAAACTTTTACACTTTCTTAAGATCTTTGAAAGTATTTTGTAAAAAAATCTTAATTTTTTGTATATATCTTCTAGTTTTCCCAAGAAGCGTTTGGCTTTTTCAAATACAGATCATCTAACCCTTTTGAATATACATATATGCCTTAACCTGTCTCGTTCTCGCTCTTTGTTACATATCTTCGGGGTTCCTCAAGGCAGTCACTTAAGGCCTCCTCTTTTCATTTTAAAAAATTCTTAAAAGTTATTATCATTGAACATTCCCATATTTCACATTCACACTACGCCCCTGATTTTTTCGAGGTTGCCATGTCTAGGTTAACAATCACAATATTCCAACACTGTGTGAAAAAGTGGAAGATTTAGAGACCATTAAACTCCTCTGACAGTCTCATTATTAATTCAAGACGCCTAATTCATTTGATGATTACTGTATCGATTTAAGCATTAAATGAAACTTTACCATCAAAGACATTCCCATTCTAGTAGGTAGATCACCAAAAAAAAAAAACGATAGTTACAAAATTTAGGATCTATCAGAACGTATTTCAAAAAATTCACTTATCACTTATAATGCTTTAGTTTTAAAAAGAGCTTTTAAAGAAGAAGGAAATTCTAAGTTCAATTAAACTTAAGTTATTAACAAAACGTTTAAGGTAGTTACCTTTATCATGATCTTGAATAGACCCTGACCTTTTTGAAAAATATCAAATATTCAGCCATTTTATTGATTTTGGGACAGCCTGTATATGTAGGAAAACTCCAAGAAATATAGAAAATGCTTAAAGTTTGCACCCTTATACGTCTACGACCGGAACCTTAAAAATGTTTCCTTAATGTAAATAAAATTCTCGCAAACTTTTCCATACAAAAAAGCAACGTACTTTACCGAAAATCTTCTGCTCTTTTAAAACCTAGTCTATTTATTTACTTTTTCAATATTTATTTAAAAAATATCTCCTAAATTAATCCAGTGCTAACTCTTTAAATTTGACGGGTATACTGGGAGTTAAATCGAGATATTGATTGAAAAAAATTGTTTGATAGTTATATTGACTTTAACACAAAAGCTTGTATAATTCATGCAATTAATTTTTTATTGTGAACAAATACAAATTGTCTTGAAATGCCTCCCAGAAGAATATTTTGTTCTCTGTATCTACGGTATTTCTTTTTGGTTAAAACCAATTTATAAGTATTAAGTAACTTATTTAAAACTAATCCTATTACAAGATGTATGAACTAAAATTCACGGAAAATCGTAATTAGAAAGGAAACACCTAAGATTCTCGTTGGAAAATAATTACAGTTTCTGAACCTCATAAATTTCAACTTTGTTGGCATGTCAAATAGTTTGAACCAAACGAAGCAACACAGCATAACACCCAAGAAGGAAATGATAAAACTAAACAAATATAATATAAAAGGAAACCCGAAAAAATAATACTTCTTCTTCGAAATCATCACACACGCCCTTAAGACTCCCCGTCTAAACATCCTTTTCTCATTTCACACAACAAAAATGAATATATGTATATCTCTCCATATTACTCATTCATTGTTTATCTTTAGGTCTGAAGTTCAAGACGCGCCAATATGCCTCCGCCAATTCAGCATTTAAATTTCCAACAAAATGTGCAAATGTATATTGTATATATAGTGAGAATGGTGTAGGAAATGTGCATCAAGCTACAAATAACTCTCATATCGAGAGCAAAAAAATAAAAATCCAAAAATCCTCTTTGTTTTGGCATCCAAGTCGATTCATATGATTTCTATTTATTTATTTTACTTCATCATTTGTCACTTACACGAACATCTATCAACATTTCATATATGCTAAATACAAATATACACTATCCCTACAATCAGACACTCATAGATTTGTTCCTCATGCCTTTGCGGTCCACCAAACCCACCCACCCCTTTATTATTGGCATTGTGACCGATTTTGCTCCTTCTATTTTTCTAACTTTGTCTGCTGATTTTTGCATTTTTCACCCCATAAGCTTCTCAAACCGCCCTTGGGTTCGTCATTTGTGCATAGGAAAACCCCACGAAACTACAAAAAAGATGTAGGGTAACTCATTTATAGAGTGACCATCTGTTGTTTTTTTTTAAAGGCAGACATTTATTTTTTAGTTTTTCTCTTTAAAATAAATAAGTATTAAAAAAGTAAAAGATATGGATTTATTTTCATTTAAAGTAGAAGCAAGGAGAAAGTTTTTTTTTTGTTCAAACAAATGTTCATTTTATTAAGAAATAACATTCACAACATTTTTACTTGCTTTCGACTTTAAATACTTGATTTTATTCCTTCAATGCTTCAAGAGAATGTTCGTTCGATACAATCGTGCACATTTTGTATACGTTTGATGACATTACAAGTAATTATGCAGCAAGTCCTGTTTAAAGGGAGAGGCAGAAGTGTTATCAAAGTTTTTTTTGTTCGAAATATGCCAGGAAATAATTCGGAATCCTGAAAACTTAAAAATTGTGTCATAATCTTAAATGTGTATTTCCTTTCACATATTATCAGTCTAAAAATAGCCCATCTACCAAAAAAAAAAACTCCAAGTAAAATTGAAGATCGAACATAAATTTATTGCAATTTTTAAACCTAATTGTTTAAAATTAAGTCAGAAATAAAAGACACTGCTTTCTTAATAGTGAAGTTGTCGAATAATAATTTATTTTCAATTTCTAGATTATAATGTTTTCTACAAAGACTATTAAGAAACTTTTTTTTCATAGCAGCATTAAGGACTTCAAAAAGGTCAAAAAGTCATTGCCTGATATTTTATGGAGTTGAGATTATCGCTTGATCTCAAGCTAGATCAAACGAAACTGTTTAAACGAGTATCGTCTTTCAAATCTAAATCCTCAGTATATACAAAGTAACACATCATTAAAAACTAAGGAAAAAAGAATTGATCCTAAGCAACTGCCCTGAGGAACCCGAAATTATGTAATTAACGAGTTTGATAAAGAACTTTCTTATTTTAACCTAGTGAGATATATTCTTAGGAAAATAAGTGAATCTAGCGACTTTAATTTAAATGTGGTGATATAATGAGAAAGTTTGAGAAAGTCTTAAAGTAATCTTACAGCAGAGTTTTTTTTTTTAAATCGCTAGGTGAACAAATTTGCATTTCTACCTAATTATTAAGTATCACTAACAATATACCCAAGACTTCAAGAACTGTAAAAATGCATGCCTAAGAATTGTTAAAGAAAAAAGTACCGTGGTGAACCCGTTAAGTTTCTAAATACAATAACTCGATTTTTTTTTTTAAATACGAGAAGAGTAATGGAAATCTCAGGACTTATATTATTATTGCTTTTAAATACAACTTCTGCGATGTGACGAACGAAGCAATAAGACAAATTAAAATTTATCTTGCTAATTGGTCTTCGAGATTTGTTGAGAATAAATTCGGAAGAAACTATTTTTAACCAAAAAAATAAAGACTTGTTGGACGTAGAATATATCAAATTTGAAGTTAACGATTCTGAACCTTTACCTTGTACATTATCAGGTAGTATCCTTTTTATTAGACTGAGAAAAGAATTCACTGAAACATTATTCATGACCAAGAAACTACGAGTGGAAAATTTGGATAACTGCTTCAGACTTTACCTCTGTTATAAGGAAATAGAAATAAAGCTAAGGTTATGAGGGACTGTAAGTGTATATTTTCAAATTTTTCGTAAAAATTATAATCCTATGAAAAGCCTAAGGCAGTTTAATAACAACAAAATAATAGTCTATTCTTACCAGCAAACTGGGAAGTAATCAATAAAAATCTTTGCGTCATACTCGTACAATAGTGTGAGTATGATAAAAAAGGAGTCTTATACTCCGGATCAAGACATAGTTGGTTTGATTAAAATTCACAAGATACTTCAAATAAAACTGCTGAACGCTTGACAAAACCTCAGTGGGAAGTCATTCTTAGTGTTTGCCCTGCTACTTCGGTTTTGGATTATCAAAAGACGGCCAACATGCCCAGATATATCTGGGTTTGATGTCACGCTCATTAATTTTTCAACATATTGTTGCACCAAGGAACGCATCACAACAAGTTAATTGTCAAATTTGACAACGACACTCTGCTGCCAAAATAATAAGTTGTTGCTAACCTAGAAGTGAATAAACTTGCACGTTTTTTTGGACATTTTTTGTGTGCTGCTCTGAAGGTGTTTTATTTAATATTTCAGGAATCCTGGAAGTTTTGCAACAATGTAATGGAAAACAACTTGACAAGTTTTGCATGGACACTATAAAACAATCCCTAGAGTTTTATTCCTGGTATTATATACATGCTACAGTTCACAAAATATTAATTTACAGCACAGAGGTTAATCAAAAATTTTATATCGTACAAAATAATAAGAAGAAGGACTTTCGAAAGCAGTCACGTATTGCCACGAATAGAGAATATTCTCCGTGGAATCTCAAAGAAAGCACTGAAATGACTTGAAATTATTATGTCCGGAGGTCCGAAGGCTTATTAAAAAACCTATACCATAAAAATCTCAGTCTGTATCTTGTCAAACTTTATTTTACTCATCAAATGATGCAGGTTTGTCTGTTGGTATCGACCGTTCTCTGCAAGTAGTATTGGACGGTTTCAAATCTGATATCCACAAAATAAACGCTGGTGTGCCACAGGGCTCCGTTTTATCTCCGACACTCTTCCTTATGTTCATAAATGATCTTTTGTCTGAAACTTCTAATCCACTTAATTATTTCGCTGACGACAGTACCCTCAGCTTTTCATATTCGTTTTTAGATTCACATCCTTGTCCTTCAGATGTGGACTTCCAGCGTATAATAAGCCCATTAAATTGTGATCTTGACAGCATTGTCCAATGGGGAATCATAAACCGTGTAGAATTTAATGCTTCAAAAACTCAATGCTGTTTACTGTCGCTTAAGCGCAACCCTCCCCTAATGCCACATTCTATAAACGGCACTTGCATCGAGGAGACTGATTAGCTTTCAGTTTTAGGTATGTGCATCACATACTCGTACCATCTCTTGTGGAGTGATCACATATTTGACGTTGCCAAAAATGCTGCTAAGTGTTTAGGTTTTCTCCGCCGATGCAAGAAGTATTTTACCCCTTCTGATCTGGTTGTTATATATAAAGCCTTTATTCTTCCGAAGCTCGAGTACAGTTCCAATATATGGGCAGGTGCTCCAAAAACCCACTTGAGTCTCTTGGACAGAAGTCAAAAGAGAGCTATAAAAATGAAAAGCAACCGTTGTCTAACTGAAACACTTGTATCTCTCGTGCACCGCCGCAATGTTTCATGTCTATCATTATTTTACTGCTATTTTCATAAACTGTGCTCTAGTGAAATAGCCAGTTGCATTCCTCCCCTCAAACAATTCAACCGTAATACCCGTACTTCTAGAAATGCTCATCAGTTTACCCTTGAGCCCAATTTCGGACGTACTGTCAAGTACAGAGATTATTTTTTTAGCCGCACAACACGAATGTGAAATGCTTTACCCGGCTCAGTGTTTCCCACCCGTGTCAATGTGCAGATATTCAAAACCAATGTGAATCGGTATCTCCTTTCTAATCCTATCCTACTTTCCTAATTGCTCGTACTGTGTTTAACTTTATAAGGGTATTAATAACCCCTGAGTGCGCGTATAATATAAAAAAAATATAGAGATACACATGGAATTGCGGGACCTACTTGTTTCGTTTCTTCTATCATTGTAAATTGTAATGTCAAGTTTGATCAAAAAGTCTCGGGTTCGATTTTTTTGCCAAATGCAAAATTTAGCCCTATAGAATCTTCATTTTCTTGCGTGACGTGCAACTTCCTGAATGTTCATTTCAATTTTTGCAATATTTCCAACTTTTCACTTTTAATTTTACAAAATTACTTTTAGAACTTTTATCTGTGCTATGTCTATCGGTTATCTACAAACATATGGTCACCCTAGCCATGGCATAACGGAAGGTATAAATGTCTAGTGCTGTCTTCTAGAACTAATCGAAACAATTCCTCACACACTTCAATCTCTCCCACAATTCAATTCAATATTCTTCGATTGAGAAGGTTTCTTCAACCACTCTGTACTCTATAGAGGAGAAGATATAGCAACAGCAACAACAAAAACCAAAATAAGCACAATCGTGCCGTTCGTTATTGTGTATTACGTACGTAATACATCGTTGTCGGTCGCTCTAGAACTTGGGGGCTCTAGCTTTTGGTTTTGTCTCTGCTCGAAGCAGTTCTATACAAGGTGTCTATCGTGGAGCTCTTACGACGACGACGACAGCCCGCCTCCTGATGCACGAAGTCGGTCCAATTTGAAGAGAAAGACAAATTCTTTCGAGGCTTTGTTTATTTTTTCTTGTGTTGCCGTTGTTGTTGTTGTCTATTTGAGTAAAAGATTCTTGTTATTTTTGAGTAAAAGATATACTTTCAGCTGAAAAAGGGCGATCGTAAAGCAAATCGCACTTAAGTGAATCAAGTGAATCTCCTCATTGTCACTCTGAGAGTGATTCGTGCGTGAAATGTGATATATCACTCTCACTGTTTTGATATTAGCATATTGTGTGTCATAAAGTTCACATCACACCGGTGGTGGTGGCGGTTGGGAAATTTATATCACGGTTCAAATAGAATCACACCGAAGTTAGATAACTGTGAGATTAAAGAAAAAAAAAACTCCGTCTCTGTGCGTGATATTTTAAGTGATTTCTGTGGTTCAGATAAATTTGTGAAAAGTGAACACAAATTTAGGACGAACGGGATACAAAGGATACGTTTTGAATATTTAAGAAAAACAAATGCTGGCCTTAAGGGAGTGTCTTTTGCGGGAGAGCAACAGTTCCTCGATGATGCCCAGCAGCAGGCACGGCCTCAGACGAGGAGATGGTGGCCATGATGATGAAAGTAAATATCTTTCAAATTGTTGTTTTTTTAGTTAATTTCCATCGTATACTCGTAAGATACACAGATACTTTTGTGTAGTTTTCTGTTATCTGTTTACAGTTTGGAGTACGTCTGGTGTGGAATAATAACAATAATTATTATTACGTCTCTTCCAATTGAACGATGGAATTTTATCAGCCAATGTCAGACAAGCTTGATATTTTTTTATTTTCATTTTCCAATTTTTTCTTATAAGCCTGTTATCAGTTTTGTTATGTGATGACTTTGATGAGTGTCCCTTGAGTGCAAAACCTAGCAATGACCGGTAGTATTTATGGGGCTTCTACAGCACTAAGAATAGTCATGAACAAAAAAAAAACAGTAAAACAAAACTCAAAATGGATTTTTATAACATGAACTACTTTTTTCTTCCATCCTGCTGCTGACAATGAAGGGATTTTATTTAGACTTTCCATTATCTAGCTTAGCTGGAGCTTATGTAGAGTAGGTGAATATGGTGGAAAATATTTGCAAACAAATATGAGCACAACGACTATGGAGGAGAGATTGTCAGTCCTAGGTATGAGGATATTATTTACTTATGTATGTGTATACCTGTGCTCTAAAAGGTCTTAAGTAGTTCTGGATTTCGAATAATGATGAATTTAATAAGTGGGACACATTTTTAAAATATTGTCTTCGGAGAGTTTAACAATTTGACAGTAGGTATAGGTAATTGCATCTTACAAACATTGAAATAAATTGGTACACGATTTTTCTTCAAACAATCCAATTTCTATGTAGAATGTTGTCAGATGCCTTTAAAATACACCCTCTTTCGAATATTACTTTATAGTTTAATAAATTTAATAAATTGGGTTATAATCCAAATAGACGTATTTCCCCTGAAGCCTTAATCGCCGGTCAACAATAGTTCTCTGCCTCAAATGAAAATATTATTATCTGTGGTGATTTCCATTTAATTTTATTAGTATCGGACAATCGGGCTTTCCAACTAAGAGGCGTTATTGCAACTACGCAGGACTTTATGTTACGAATCGAATCGTTTTTCTTCAAACTCCACTTCTAGCTTCCTTGACTTTATGATTGTTTCCGATATTTGAAATTTTGTTTTGTTAGTTCAATTGTCTTTCAATTAGTTTGTCGGACCATGATCTTAATTTTTGCAAAATGTTTTTTAATGAGTTGATAACTTTGTGCTGCAATTTGAAGCCTTAGGAATTTCCTTAGCATTTATGTCAAAATCTCGCCAATTCTACTGACAAAATTATTAATCGTTGGTCCAAGAACTATTTGAAAATCATATATATCATATTCCATTTTAAGCGGTCTCAATACGCAGTAAAAGTTATCCCTGTGTTACCTCTGATGTCGAAAGATCAATTAAAAAACGAATGAAATTTAATTCGAAATGGAAACTTAAACCTTCTAATGCAAATTGTGAATTATTTTGCGGTCAACATTTGTGAATTGCGATTCTTCATTTCTAAGTTGAATACAAACCAGTCCTCTTGCAAGCTCTAGAGTAATATTCGCTCTTTTTTAATAGGTAAAGGAAAAGTTGCTCAAAATTTTCCTGATCAAAATGAATTGAATGAGACAATCATATTGATAGATATTTAAAGAGCGGAGTGGCTAAATCCTTTGGATCCCTCTATATAGTTTGAATTTGTTTCTGTCTCAGAATTTCGTTCAATCAAGTCTGATTCTACTGGTAATGATGGGGTACCAATATGCTTCGTAAAAATGATTCTTCCTTATGTTTTGAGTCCTCTTACACATTTTTAAAATTTTTGTATTAAATTTTCATCATTCCTGGAAAGCTGAAAAATAGTTAAAGTAATAAAGTAAAGAGTCGAATGCTAGTTGGTGCTCAAGTTTTCTCCCAATTAGTGTTCTTTTTAGCATGTCAAATGTCTCTGAAAAATTCTGTCATCACAAATATCAAATCATTTGAAGAGCCTTAAACTGCCATCACCTTTTAAGTTGCGGTTTCGCGCAAACTACAACTGCGGTTAGCACAGTACTCGATGATACAAGGTGTGTTTATGACTTATAAAATATAAATGTTATCTGTCTTCTGGATCCTTTAACGGCTTGTGACAGAGCTTGCGAAAAACTGTTTTTAAACTCATGACAAAGCGGTGCGTCTAGGGTAGAGTAATTTGTACAATCGCTGTGATAAAGTGAGGATTAAGCAAATAGAATCAAATATTCTTGCTAGCATATGGGTGTACCACAAGGCTCTATTTTAGAGACCTTATTATTCTCTAATTTTATAAATGATCTTCCAACTATTATTTTCTCAAAAAAACAGCTCTATCTTTATTCTGTTATGTACAAATTGGTTTTTCCCGTGCTCTTGGACCAAAAGAAGATTTGACATTTAGGATTAATGAAGATATCGTGGCAATCTCTTAGAACTAGCAATCTTTTAGTACATATGTACCTACTTTCAACTAGTACTTGAGTTCTTCACGGATCTTTATTGTCAAGTTGGGGAACTCTCTTCGAGCTACAATTGGATGAAAAATTGGATGAACAAACTTTAAAACAATAATTTCTTCCTATTTTCGCTAAAACAAATCTTGCAAAACTATATAATATATTAAAAAATCTTAACTGGTTAAATATGAATATAAAATAAATAAATGTATTATAAAAAAATATTATACAAGATATTTACTTATAGATGATTTCTATTTAAGTATATTCAAGTATTTTTTATAATTTCACTATGCATATTGTTTAGGTAAAAAAAGACTTAGTTTTATTTCTACATTAGTTTAAATTAATTAATTGTGATATTTAAAATTATAATTAAAAATATAAATTCTTAACTTTTGGCATTTTACAAACTGAAAATGGTATTTTTTGCAAAACAATTTGTTATTATTTGTTAATATAAAAATAAAAGTCATATAATGTTCAGCATGCAATTTGTTGTTCTTCTCGTAAAAGGGTGCGTTGTCGTTATGGATGATGTCTTCAAATTGATCGTCAGTGATGGCTCGGGTGTATAGATACTTGTCACGAGGCTCCAGTTCATGCTGGAGAAGTTGTTGCACTTCTGTGTTGGGATGATCTTCCAGGTTCCTGATAATTTTTCCGGAGAGCTGCAGTAAATACTTGTCCAATGGTATTAATTTTGCTTCTTTATACAGATTCCTTGTTGGTATATATTTCTTCGTCAGTGTGTTACGATACAGTCCAGTGCAAATGCGGAGCATCTTTCTTTCAAAAAGCTTCATCTTTTTCATTGCTGTAGGTGAAAAAATCTTCATATCGATGGGCAAGACTTATACCGAAATATAAATTTCCCAGTTTAATTCGCTTTATAATATATTTTTGTTGGAATCACTAGCTCCATTTAAATTCTTCGCAATTTGATTCTTGTTTTTTGAAAAAAATATACAGTGGGGCTAGTATGGATAGTTTTTGGAGTTTTTTAAAATATCAATAAAAAATACTACTTACCTAATAAAAAAATCTTTTTCGTGGAGCAATTGTATGAAATGAAGCAAAATAAAAAGAAAAAGTATATATTTTCAATAAAGCATTTTATTTTTGTTTCAAAAACAGCGAAAAACTTAAAAACTAAATAACAAAACAAATAATTCAAAGAAAATAACAAAAACTTAAATAAATTCATCTCACAGTGAAAATGGCCCAACAATATTTTTAATAATAAAAAGTTGGTTAAAAACATGTTGAATTTGTTTAATATTTTGTAGCGACAAAAAGGATTGTCTAATTACTGATTTTAGACGATTTGGAATGGATTCGACAAGTTTTTTGGTATAGTCGGGGCTTATTTTGTTCCATTCCTCCAGTAAAACTCTCTTTAAATCATTTTGATTAGAAATTTCATGTTTCCGAATTTCAATTTCTAATTTTTGCCATAAATTCTCAATTATATTTAAATCTGGAGATTGTGGGGGGGTCTTGATCACCCTTGGACAAGTTTCGAGCAGCCATTCCTTAACAATTTTAGCCGAGTGCTTCGGGTCATTGTCTTGGTAGAAATGAAAAGTATTTTCAATTCCAAGTTTTTGAGCACTATTTTGCAAATTATTTTTCAAAATATCTAAGTATTGATATTTATCCATAATACCTTCAATAAAATGTAAATTACCAACCCCAGAAGCTGAGCATGCACCCCAAACCATTACATGGCCACCACCATGCTTAACAGTGGGACGCAAATGCTTTGGATTCATCTCTTCATTCGGTTTTCTCCAAACGTTTACTCTACCATCTGACCCGAAAAGATTGTACTTACTTTCATCCGTAAATAAAACATCTTTCCAGAACGTAAAATCCTTCATTGCGTAGTTGTGGGCGAACTCCAAACGAACCTTCTTATTTTTCTTACTGATGAATGGCTTCTTCCTTGCCACTCTACCATTAAATCCAGCTCTGCGTAGAACTCTCCGAATTGTTTCTGCATTGCAATTGATGTTAAGATGTTTCTCCACCATATCTCTCAGTTTTGGCGCACTCAGCTTTGCCTTGATTTTGTTAACTATCCAACGTTCATCGCGCTCAGAAAACAGCTTCTTGAGGTTTTTTTTCGGCTTATTAATGATTCTCTTCTCCTTTTGGAACCTTTTTATGACATTTCTCACTGTTTCACGGGCTCTTTTAATAATTTAAGCAATTTCCCTTTGACTTTTTCCACTTTTATAATGTTCAATTATTAATTTGCGGATCTCTATTGAAGTGTGAGGGCCCATTTTGCCAAAAATTAAATTTACGATTAAATAACACGCGCGTCCAAACCAAATGAAGTGGCATTCTAATGTGAAACAATAAACTAAAAGAGAAAAAAAAAAACGGAAACGGAAATTAAAAAGAACCGTTATTTGAGAAGCTTCTGCTACATGGGCCATTTTCACTGCGAGGTAAAATTCTTTCTCTTTTCTTTAACTTGTTATCATTTTGTTGTTTTTGTATTTGAATCATTATATTTTTTTGTTTTACAAGAGAAATATGATAAGCTATTGGCAATCAGCACTTTGACTTAATATTTTGCTTAATTTCATACAATTGTTCCACAAAAAAAATAATTTTACTAGGTGGGCCATTTTCATTGTGAGCCACTGTATATGTACAGTACATACATGAATATGAACATAGGTACAGTCTACAACCTAAACGGCTCAGCCGTTTTTTTTCTTTAAAACTGAAAGAGCATTTTTTTAATTTTCCCCCTACAGATTTTTCTTCTTTTTTCAACCAAAAATAACGGTACCCGTCATAAGGTTTTTTTTCGGAATTTTCTAAAAAAAAATTTTCCTCCAAAACTATTCCACAGATTTAAAAAAAAATCAAAAAATTTCATTTAGTTAATGCTAGATGATGGTCAAAATAGTTTTGATTTTCTCAAAAATGGATCTTTTTTCAAAACTCAATATTTCGAAAACCCAATGATTGATTTTCTTAAAACTGGATATTCAAAAGTTTCTAATGAAATCTACAAGATTTGAAAAAAAAGTTGTATTTTATCTAAAAATAACTGTACCCACCATACAAAAGTTAAAAAATAGAATTGAAATACATTTTTTTCTTTTGATTAATTTTAACGATCTACAATTTAATGAAAAACAAAATTGAAATTAAGATATTACAGACTATATCTAGCATAGAACTATTTTTCGAATTTCTCTTTATAGGCATAGCGGATTTTAATGAAAGTTTTTATAAAGAAGTTTCTAAATAGTAAAAATATTTAGTTTTTGAAAAAAATTTAAAACTATTTGAAATTTTTTTGCACAATAATAAACTTTGAGTTAACTGCTAAATGGTTTAAGCTTTTTAAAAACTTATTTTTTGCTTCTGAACATATTTCACTAATTATACATCCATTTTTTAAATTCTAAGTATTTAAAAAAAAAATTAAGAGCAAACTCGTGCGATACAGCCATGCATTTTATTTTTTAAATTTTCTGTACAATTCATTATTTTAAGTAGAACTTAATTCTTTTCGTTTTAAATGGACCCACACAGCTGGGGATTTTCATAAAACAGGAACAAGGAAAATGAATGAGTAAAATGAATTTGCACGAATTTTTCATTTGCAGATTTGTGGAATTGGTCCTTATGAAATTGCGAATTTACAATTTGACGATTCGGAGAAGATATGTTTTTGGTCACGCAAATAAAAAAAAATATTTAAATGCAAAAACTACAAAGGTTAAACCAATTTTTTCCATTTAAATTTGCAGATGCCATTATATGCATATTACTTTCGTCGAAAAAAAAAACAAACAAAAATACGTTGGTATTTACTCTATAAACTGCTTCATAAGATTCATCCGCATTTGCAGCAGGTAGCAGTTTAGGTGCAAAGCGTAGTTCGAAGAAATTTCAGAACTTAATTAATTATTATCGATGCAATTAACAAGATGCAAAAAATCAAAAAATAAATAAAAGTCTTAACTTAAATCATCTTATGAAATAACTTTTTGCTGTAAATTTTTGACCCAAAGTTCAAATAAAATAAACCTCAATCGAAGCCCAGATTACGTGAATCTGAATCGATGAAAATTCAAACCCATTTCAATTGAATTTGTCGCTGCTATATGTACTTGTTTTTTTTTTTTTTTTGTATTTTATTTTTCTTAATAGGCTAAACTTTCTTATAGCCAATCTATTTAAATAAATATAATTCTTGTAACAATCGAACGTAATTGAATGAGAGTCTTTTTGCGTCTTAAATTAAGAGCTTCATTGATGAACTTATTTCGGCGCTATGAATAGTTCCTATTTAATTTATACATGTACATGAGTGTAGTCGGTATATAAACACATTGTTCAGTTAACACCTTACAAAAATATTTATGATGCGTGAAATAAGATGATGATGGAATTCAAACAACGTCAAATGTCTACACAACTAATCAAATTTACTTATTGAAAGTACTAATAATGATGTAGCTGTTGTAAAGTGATGTAATTTTGAAGTATTGTTGGTTTGGAACTTGTTCGTTAATGCTGAAGGAAATATTCAAATAATTATAGCTTCTGTTATGTACAGTAAAAATTTAAACTTAGTGAAACCAAGATTCCTTGGAAACATTCATCTTCCAATGACATTAAATACCAAACAAATCCCTCCCAAATTGCAAGAAAAAATGCTAAGTGTCAAATTTTTGTACAAATATGTTTCCACATTTAATTGGCAATGTCATTGAATTTTTTTCCGTTAAATACTTGAAAATCACATTCATTTAGAGAAGAAAATTCCTTTAATCGTCGCAAGCCGTCACATTGTATACCGCTTTACCGTTTTACCTGTAAATGTTTACATTTCGATTGATGTTCGATTAAATCAAATATTTATATCTAAAGTATCACCTCACTCTTTATCTTATATGGGTATTGTTTTTTTTGTTGTTGTTTTGTATTTAATTTAATTTTAAAATAACCTAAGTTGCATTTACCTCTGGTTGAAAAAATTGAAAAAAAAAATAAACATTTCTCTTTCAATGAGATATTTTCAATTGGAATGCCAGGCAATCTAATTATATAGTTAAACAAACCTATCGACTCTGACTTGACATTCGTTCGATAGACAATTTAAAGAAAACATTCTTTTTAAGTCTTATAGTCTACTAAATGCGCTAGAGCTTATGTGCAGCGGTATCAAAAATAATTATCTACACTGAGAGAAAATGATTGAATCTTACTCGTATAAATTCTCCAACACAGAATGTGTTCATCAAACGTCCGTGAAAATTAAAATATTACAAGAAATTGAGTCTTCTCTCTTCTTGTGTTAATCTACGATTTAAGGCTAGAAATGTACTTGCGATTTTCTGCCTCTGCGACAAAAAAAACGTGATCGCATGTATGAGTTCTCTTATTATGTCAGTTAATTTACATTAAAATTCAGGTGTTTTCTTCGTTGCGTATGAATAATCGTGCGGCAGAGAATCAACAAAATAGTATATGCGTTGTCTAAAAGTAATGTATAAGTTTCTCATGTATTGTAAAACACACTTTGCGAAATAAAGTGATCGCAACCCAGTATAAGTTGTTGGTATCATGTCCGTTTTTGACATTTAAGCTCTTGTGTTCTACTTTATGCGACTAAATATTCAATACAATGAAATCGCATATCGTCGGCTTTCTTTCAAAACTTCGTTAGCTCAAATTTAAAAACAAATGACATTTTAATGAATTTCAGATAAATAAAATCGCTGGATTCATATATGAATGCCTCGTAATTGTATCATAATTCCTTGTGCCAATTTTAAAAGATTCTATGTTCTAAGCATCTCTTTTTACTATTGATCTCTATCAAAAATTGGTGATAGGGCTGTATATTTTAAAAATCCGTTATTTGTTTCTCCTCATTTTTTTTTTCGTGATTTTGCAGTGTAAACTATTAGCTTGTTCAACATTTAACACTTTAATCCCAGGAACGCAAATACGATTTTGATCGCATGATTTTTCAAACGAAAAAACTTAAACAATTGAGTTTAATTATAAATGAATGAATCAATAGGCAGGCGTTTTTTGTCATTGCGAATAAAAAGTCATCATCGTAAAAAAACATAGCTTTTAATGTAAATGCACCTTAGGTCCTTTTGACACGAGGAATCATAAGAAAACAAAATAGCAGGTAATTTTTGGTTGTTTCTTCTCAGAGTCCTTTGGTTTTTTCAACGATACGTGAAATGTAGAAAACATTTTCAAAATAAATTTCTTCAAATCGTAAACCCCGTAAGCTTGTATTCACTCTCCTTACCCCGTGATCTTCTCATCCAAAAACTGACAGTTCATTGAAACTCATTTTCTTCATGTGAAAGGATTTAAAAAATGGTTCAAACTAATCCTAACTATTAATTAAATGTACATATTTTGCAGACGTATATTTTTTGCCGGAAAAGTCACATTTAAAATAGACCCTGTTTCATTTTTGTAGTCGCCGAATATCAACCACATCGCTCCACTTTTTACAAAATCGCTTTAAATAGGTGTTGGCGGTCGTTTGAAAGATTGTTTTTCTTATTATTTTGTAAACTATAGAATTTTAGTTTATAGCTAGAACACATACAATGTTAAAAAAGGCAGTTACGTCCGCTCGTAGGAATAGGGACGGTATGTGTAAATTCATCATCATCATCGGCTCGACAACCGGGTTCCGGTCCTGGCCTCTTTCAACAAGTCTCTCCACCTATCCCGGTCTCTAGCCGACGCCATCCAGTTGCGCACCCCAAGGCTTCGGGCGTCCTGGTCTACGCCATCTCTCCAGCGCAAGCATGGTCTACCACGCTGTCGTCTACCATAGAATGTACCACAAAGAACTTTCCGAGCAGGTTCCTCTTCGCTCATGCGAGCTAGGTGCCCTGCCCACCGGAGTCTACCGAGCTTAATTTTTGTCACGATATCTGCTTCTAGGTAGATTGCGTACAATTCATGATTGTACCGTCTCCGGAATCGTCCTTCCTCACATATGGGGCCAACAATTCTCCTTAAGACTTTTCTCTCGAACGCAGCTAAGAGGTCGGAGTGCCTTTTGCTAAGCACCCAAGTCTCGGATCCATATGTGAGTACTGGCAGGACCATGGTCCTGTACAGCAGCAGTTTTGAAGTTATGGTGAGATTTCTGGATTTGAAAAGCTTTGACAGACTATAGTATGTGTAAATTAATCACCCCTATTACAGAATTCGGCAAATGAGCTAAAGTGACAATTTCAATTCATTTCCAAACTTTTGCTATTACTGAATCCGACGAATGAAAGTTGAACGAACGTCGGTAACAATCCCTGCACCACTGACATTTTGTTCAACTTATATGGTATTACAGATTTCGCAATCCATTCGCACTCCATACAATTTCTATCATTTTACATTCGCACAAATTTCGGGACGAATCTGAAGTGAATTTTTGATTAAACGAAAATAAACAATGGAGAGTGCAAAAATTTAAGTCAAAAGCTTATCATACTGAATGCTAAAGTGTTTGTTTAACAAATTTTAATAAAAAACGCACAAATAGCAACGCAACCAGAGAGCAAGAAATCTAAAAAAAAAAAAAAAAGAGCACACGGTTGGTTTTGAGCCGTCCTCCATCTTCGTACTAACCACTCTCAACGATGTTTGATTTCGTTGATCGAAAACGATACTATTATCACAGCCTAGGCCAGTTGAATAAATTTTTGTTGCTGACAGTGTCGATACGAAAGTTCATAAATGATAAGGTAATTTTAGAAATCGACAATGTAGTTCATCCGACGAATTTCATAATTGAGTTTTACAGCGGATGCGAATCAAGTCAACTCACCGGGAGAAAAATTCTGCGAATTCTGTAATCGACATAAATATTTACATTTCTCATTTCTTGCCACTTAAAATTGTCCGATTAAAAACACCAAGTGCATTTAAAGTCATCTTTATTTCCTGGAAATGTAGCAAGGGTGCAATTTGAATACGAAATTCATTGATGGGTGTTGCGTTAACAAATTTCATTAACTTAATCATTCAGTAAAAATAGTTCAAATGGTATATTTTTGATATGACACTGCGGGCATTTACTGCAAACATTTGGCTATGTAAGGTACTTCCGTTTATTATTGAAAAAGGGTTTTTGTATGATGACTTGTAGTAGACCACCAAGTTTTTCGAATCATGAATCAATATCGACAGTTTGAATGTAACAACAATAATAGCTTTCTCAAATTTATTGTTATTGTTACATTCAAACCTTCCAAAGCTAATTTACTAACGCAAGTTTTATTTTCTAACCTATGTAGTTTCAACCCGTTTTATGGTTGCGCGATTTTCTCCTTATATCCTAGTATTCATGTTTTGAAATAGTTATTAAAAAATGTACCTCTCGTAGAGACTGAGGTAGTTTATTAAAAGTGCGACACTGGAAAAATTTCAAGGGCTGTGGTCCGGTATCTGGAAACCTAAATCATATGTACAAAATTTATTCGTAAATTGCGATTGCCAAAAAATCTGAAGTCAAGATTTTCACTTTAAATTAGTACAAATGACGAACAGAAAGAATATTTAAATTCTTGAATAGTGGCAACCTAGAATGCAACGATGTTTTTTTTACAAATTATCCTTAATATACGTTTTTATAATATTAATAGGAGCTCTATTTTGTTAAAATTAGCCTTGCCAAAACATGAAAAACCATATTGTAGTTTGCACTGGAAAATGCCATTATAGATAATGGTACTTAGTTTTTAAGAGCATATTTTTTGCAAAAGAAATTTCCTAAAGTAGATCGAAAATACTTTTTTAGAGATTCAGCGTGATAGAGAAAAGAGATTTTTGAATCCATATTTAATCCTTAGTATTTAATGCATGCACTACTTTAACTTCAAAACATTTTTCACTACAGTCAAGATCACAGCAAAAAGTTCTGCATGACATACACGGACAAGTAAGTTTTTTATATATTGACGACATTCGGGTGCTTGAAAGTAAATATTTAAATCAGGAGATGATTGAAGAGAAAGGCTAAAAGACATGATTTTCGTTTAGGAACTTATGACTTAATTATGGTCAGCAAACCATTTTCTTAATAAAATAAAATCCCAATTTATATTACTGATAAGATCCAAACAACTATCTGATCCATAGATAGACCCAATATTATTGGCAAAGACTGTAATAATGCTTTAAAATTTAATTTAAATAGAGAGTTCATGTATATTTAAAACAAAGTAGGGCCTACCACTGAGCCTTGAGGAACACCTATTTTATTAATTATTAAATTCAAATTTACTTCTGATTTCATATATGTATTTTATTTTTAATAGGCTTATTTGGTAGATATGAATGAAACCAATCCAGCATAAAACTATGAAATCCAGCATATTCTAACATTTTTAGTAATACCTCATGATCAATCTTATCAATGTCCTTTTTTGTATTTAAATTAAAATATTTTACAGAATAAAATTCTAAAAGAGCATCTTCTGTTGATCTATCCGTTTAAAAACTGAACTGAATCTTACTGAATAAAGCATTTTTTTTTTTTTAAAACTTCGTGTGCAAGATTACTAAGAGCACATTTTTCATCAACGAAATACCATAGTACATTTAAGAGCTGCAAGAAATATACCAGTTGTTATGCTGAGATTAAATATTTTGACCCAGACCTCAACGATAAACCAAAAAATATTTATTGGCTTACAACTTGAATTCCATTGACTTCACAAGAGTTAAAAATTTTAAGAGACTTGATACACTATACAAGCTTCAGTGGTGTTATAGGTTGAAGGAAAAACTGCTGCTGAGGAATGGCTCATTTAAAAATCGATAATTACCAAATTGTAAATGATTTTCTGGTCTTAGAGTATTAGCAATCGTGGCAAAATAGTGATTAATATAGGTTGCAATCTCATATTTCTCTGAAATTACCGAACTGTTGATGAGAAGCTGAGTAGGTCTCTTTTTGGTGGTAGCTTTATTCAAAACACCATTGACTATGCGCCATTTTCGTTTTAAGTTACCTTCAGCAGAAATATACTTATTTTTATAAAAATTTTTACGACAATCAGGAATTTCTTCTTTTATTTCGGAACGCAAGGAGAAGAATTATTTGGATGTCTGTAACTTTTTAACCTTATTTTATTTTTTAATTTGATCTCATTTACTGTTCCAAACTTAAGTTTCTTAATAGTTTTCTTATTAACAAGAGAATATAAACAATTAGTCATATGTTTACTAAGAGTTTCCATTAAAACTTCAAAGGATTTATGAGCATTGCTATCGGTGAAGACATTATCACAAAATTCAAAAAATTAGATACATACATATGTTTCCAGTTTAACAAAGTCAACGTTTGTTCACATAATCTGATGAAAAGACATTTTATTAAAGTGTTACATGTTTTTTCCAATTTTACCAGCATTGGTTACATGGTTAGTAACATCAAAATCAAAGACGAATTTTTCACACAGATCAAGGGAAATATTTGTAAAGCTTGCATGAAATAAATATATGAAAATTCTTCCACAAAAACTGAGAAACTATATTTATGATTAATATATTTCACAGATTAATAATATTAGCAAGTTCACCCATTTAACTAAGAAAATTCTAGGCAGAAGTTTTTCTTCCAGTGTTCTTACAAAACATTACTAAGTAATTAGAAAAACTGAAAAAAATAAATTGACCCACAATCATGTAGTTTTCTTTTTTTAAATAGAATTTCTAATTATTATCTCAATAGATGCATTTCGTCATTTAATATTCACATTGCCATGGTCATAATGTAAATTCGTTTCGTTCTTTTAAAGACCCAAACGCCTCCCCCGCAGAAAAATTAAATAAAAATGCATACCTAAGATATAATAATTATAAACATTACTTTTTTCTTTGCTGTAGAATAATTTCTGAGAATTTATCCCATTCCCCGTTTTGTAAGGAATAAATTTTAGCTTTAAGGTTTGTTTTTGTTTAGTTTGAGAAATTAAAATAAATTATAGTATAGCTACGCGTAATTTCGAGTCAGATATAAATTTTGAATTTTGGCTTCAAAACACAATAATTTATTTTATGATGATAATATTTGGCTTCAAAATGTTGTCAGATTTTTGTTTAATTTTTGTTTATCTCATCCTACTGCAATTTATAAATTAGATTGATGTTGACGATGAAATTTGTTGCCAAAAACATCATCACACACAAAACAAAACAAACAAAAAAGATTTAAATAGTTCGAGGTGCGGTTCATTTATTATTTTATAATTTTTGATTTTTGAATATTTAACGAGTGGTTGTGCCTAATTATTTCATTTTAGATTCTTGTGCATCGTTGTGCATGTTATTAGTAATATTATGGCA
Source organism: Chrysotoxum bicinctum (assembly GCA_911387755.1). Taxonomy (NCBI): domain Eukaryota; kingdom Metazoa; phylum Arthropoda; class Insecta; order Diptera; family Syrphidae; genus Chrysotoxum; species Chrysotoxum bicinctum. Next base: position 221,483,931 of record OU426989.1, on the reverse strand, counting down.
GTTAATTTTGTGAATAAATCAAAATAAACAAACGAACTGAAATTCGTGTTTTATTGAAAAGTGAACATAGAGATGAAATCAGTGAGTTGAAATTTGACTTTATAGTGGATAAATAAAGATTTTCGTTAAGGGTCTTACTTTGATTTAAAAAATTGTGAAAAAGATATTTTATTAAGAAATTTTAAAGTGGATTCTTGGTTAGTTTTGATGGAGTGAGTACTTAGTATCAAGTGTAAGGTATAGAAAGAATGTCAAGGGCCTTCCGGGATTATAGACAGAGTGTCGCAAGTAAATTTAAGCTTCCGTTCAGTAGATACATTTGATCTATGTGTTCAATACAAATTTCAAGTCCGTCCGATAAGCACTTTGGTCATGGCAGTCTTCTAAAATAATCAGTTGATATTTTCTGCGAAAATTGGATAAAATCGATCTTCGCGAGTTGATTAGACTTCAACTGAAAATTAATAGATGACTAACCCATCCCGCACAGGGACAATTCAACCGGAGTAAAATGGAATCCGGAAGGCAACATAATTTAAAAGAACGTAAGGAAATGAGCAATAAGTTGCCGTTTCTTGAGAGAGGATTAATAAAGTTGAAAACTAATACACCCAAGCTGCATATTTCGAGTCGAACGAAAAATCAATTACTACTCATCAAAGCTGTTCAAGAATACACATATTTCATCCAGTTTAGTTAGTGTTTTTAGGGATTGGAGCAAAAATTACTCTGGGCTTAGACTGGTTCAAAATTGGTTCAGTGCCTGATGGCCCATTGAGTAGTTTGTGCCAGCCTGATTAACAATGAATGGTGCCCGGCGGACGTACCATACAACAACTTGATTGACTGTTTGGGATATTGCCGAGCTTAGGTGATATCAAATAAGCGGCTACAAAATACTATTGACTGAAATTTGGCAACGAGAAGTTTGTTAAACGTTGATTAAAACGTCGTATGATACTCGTACCGTCAACTTTGGCAAATTTGTGGTTGGAAGGACTTCTATTTTGTATAGGTAACTCTTACTAAAATTTAAGAGCATGTATCGTACAGTGGACAGTTCTCTTCTTTACATACTGGATGAGATCAGATTAGTCGCTTGATATCTGATCTATTTTGAAGATATCCTAGACATTTTTTTAATCACTTAACTTATCTTACTTACTTTACTTTGGTACTGTGTTTACGAGTACTCCTATGCCTCAAGTAATAAACTTTGCCAGCCTAGTCGATCTCTAGGTCGCTGTTTCCATTTTTTAATATGAAGTCTCCCTCAACATGATTACAAAAATAGTTATGAAGTCTAGCTCTGTTTTTAATTAACTCTGGGTTATCGTCGAGTATCTTATGGGCTAGAAGCTTGATGTGCCGCTCCAATTTTAATTGTTGAAGATTTCATTTTTTGAATAAAGGCATATTCACATACATAACGTAAAGGTGTTATGACTATCGACACAATATAGGCCATGAATCAGTTGTAGAACGTTTCTCTGAAAGACACTAAAGAAGATTTCAACTTTTTAGAAGAGAATTCATACTTCTGCACCAAGGAGAAGTACCGGGATCATTGCTTTCTGAAACGATTCCTTGGTATGTTCTTTCCTGTAGTGTTTTTCCCTCAGTTAAAAGAAAGTAATTAGCAAGAGTTATTCTAAGCCTTATTCATCTATCGAGTTTATCACAGAGTTCAGTTGGACAAAGCTCTGACCAAATCTGAGATGTAACCTATTGAATATAACAGAAAATTAGGGGAAATGAAAAGGAAGCAACAATTGAGTTCAAGGGTATTAATTATTTAATATTTTTGTTTGGTACCTTATTAGGTATATACAATATACATATATAAAACTGCAAAAAATATTACCAGATTCATTTGTGCATTTTGGCACCGTATAATCCTGGTAATACTTCTGTTTATATAGAATTCAATATACAAAGATTTGTATACAATTGTGTTCTACTATGTACCTACATCATATATGTGTCAATATATTGTAAGTTATGAAATCTGAAACCCCTGCACCGATTGAGCACAAAATTTCAGTTCAGTTTTATATTTCGAAAGTGTTTCTATGAAATTTGTTCAAAATCAATCAAGAAGGTTCAGCACATCACTTTGGGTACTCGAATCGAATATTTGATATTTTCCAAAATGATACTCATGGGATGATTTGGAGAACAAAAATTATCCCCTTTTAAGAATTCTTTTTTCTATAATAGAGAACCAAAACCTATTGACTTGTAACTCTCAAACATTCCTGTGTTCGTTTGCCCAGGAATGGGAGGCCTACAAACATTTCGGCAAAGATAAGCTGTACACAATTCATAATATGTGGTAACATTGCCAGATATATGATAAGTGAACACACGCAAGAATTGCTCAAAAAGTTCGGACAAACACACTCTGTGAGTGTATCAACTGGAACGGAGGGGACCTAAAAGTTTCTACGTGTCCGAAGGACTCAGATTAGAAGCATTTTGCATGACAAATGATGCTCTTGGGGGACTTGTCACTTCCTCGCAAGAGACAGTTACCACTTTTTGAGGTGGCGGCGGCTAGGAATAGAACTTAGATCTACGGTGTGATAGAAAATCCACTAACAATTACACCAAATGTGGTTGGTAATAGAAATATTATACATATTTTATTCTCTACAAAAATGTAAATGATTGAAATTCCAGAATAATCTTCTTAAAATTAAAACACAAAAATTGAAAACAGCATTTTCAAATACCCATTAAATCCAGGGCAATATTATCAAATATCAAATTATTTTATTTGCATAACAAACAAAAAAAATCAGCTCAAAATGAATTATTAAAATTGTGTGGTGATTTAAAATGAATACAATAACAAAAATAATATTTGAAAGGACGAATATTAATCTGAGCTATGCTACAATTATTTCGTGAAAAAAAAAAACAAACTGTTTGCTGTGGAATTAATGATGATTCCACAAATAAATAAAAAATGTATGTATATAAATGTAGGTACAAAAAAAAATATCTTAATACCTAAAACGCGCATAATTTTTGATAACAAACAAAAAAAAAAAAAAACAGATCAATAACACTCTATAATATTCACAAGTGCATTTTGTACACATTTGTCTATTCATAGAAATATCAATAAAAATATTTGAACTTTCCAGTGATTATTAAACCGAGCATTAAAATTTAATTACACAAAGCAAAATACCAATTTTCACTATCTGTTTTGGGTGAAACATCATCCTATGGCTTTAAATTAAGAAAGAAAAAAAACCAGAGGAAAAAACAAATAAAATCTGGCTGACTGACGCCAGATTCATAAATAGAAAAGTTTTTAATTTTGTTTTTTGTTTTATTTTTATAGAAGATTTGATTTTTAATTTTCCCAACCGCAATCAATATTTTAGGGCTCGTGCTGCTTTCAAAAAAATATACATAAATAATCTCACTCCTACACTTTTGACAACGAACAACCGATGGAACGAATTTTCTTATTTCAAAACGAAAACAAATTAAAAAAAACTAACAAAATTTCTGACATTAATCAATAGAGATACGATCAAATTAATCAACACCCTTTTTTGGTGTGGCGATGGCAGCGCTTCCCGCAACAGCCGTGGTCAAATCAAAATTGAAAGTGATGTTTTGTTTTTCTTTTTATGAGCTTTTGTTTACACAGCAAACCAAAAAAACACATCAAAAGGAATTTAAATTTTTATTTTCCAAATGAACTTTAATTTGTTTAGACTCTGATTTCCAATGAAATTTCGCTTCGTATTATTGATCTCGTGTTAAATGTCAAGTTGAAGTGCCATCGATCATGAGAATTTGTTTAAATTAGAACACTTAATTCAATTTCATTAACGAATGGCGCGGTGGCAATGCCGGATCCGGTACTCATGACAGCAATGGCCACCGAAGCATTAAACACCATAGGAAAACAAAACTAGGCCAAATAACTTTCATACGCAAGAAACAAATATAAATTAAAAAACAAAAATACTTTAGAAAGAACACACTCAGTTTTAATTCCTCGATCAGTGATCTCACATTGAGCATTGAATTGAGTAGAATTTGAGTGTAGGATAGTACAAATGTAACAGAGAGGCAGGGGAGGCTTTTATGTTTTGAGAACATTGACATTGCACATTATGTTGTGCGTGGTGCGTGGCGGTGCGGTGCGGATGTGAGTAAAAAGGACAAAATGGTGCGTGTTCTAAAAATAGCCAATATGATGAAAGGCGGTTTTAGATTTTAGGTGTAAATGAAACATTTAGTTGGTTAAATCTAGTGGATAAAGTGTTTTCGACGAAGACAATTTCGTTTTCAAAAACTTAAAAATGCAGACGACGAAAATACTACAGACGTACAAATATCTTTCAAGGTGACACGTAATTTCTTGGATATATTTTTTACTTGCGACTTATAGGTACTATAAGGCAAGTGTTATGCATTCGTCAAAAAAATCAAATTCAAGATTTTGATCAAAGTTGACATTACTATGAAAGCGAAGAAAAAAAAAGTGGGTCTCGCAATTCTGTCGGTATGTCTCTCTGACTACAGCCTAAACGGATCGGCCGATTTTCTTTAAACTTGTAAATATCATTTTTAATTTTTCCCCCACACGTTTTTTTCTTATTTTTTAAGACCAAAAATAACGGTACATGCCATACGATATTTTTTTTCGAAATTTTATAAATATTTTTTTTCTCAAAAACTGTCCCACAGAATTAACAAAAATTCATAAAATTTTATTTTGTTTCCGCTAGGTAATGGTTGAAAAATATTTTCCAAAAAATGGTTATTTTTGGTAGCCCCCCTAGAACCATTTTTTTTGTTTTTGATTTTCTCGAAAACGGTACAACCCATTTTGATCTTTTTTTTATGCTAAAGCTCCTTCAAAGTTTAAATATTATTACATATATCCAAATTTTCAATTTTTAATTTTTTGGATTTAAAAAAAAAAAATCAAATTTTTTTTGGAAACTCAATATGTCGAAAACCCCATGCTCGATTTTTTTCGCACTTAGTAAATAATATTTTTTTTTTTAATATAATCTATAAGATTTGAGAAAAAAATTTTGTTTTACCTAAAAATAACCGGTACCCACCATAATAAAAAATGGTTTTCGAAAATCGTATTTTTCTCGAAAACTGCTCCGAGAATTTTGATAACATTTTGTTACTTTCGTTTAATTTTAACGATGTATAATTTAATAAAAAAAAATTTTGAAATCAAGATATTACTGACTGTACCTACCATAGAAAGAGTTTTTCGAATTTTAAATTTCTCATTATCGACATAACGGATTTTAATGAAATTTCTTATAGAGAATCTTCTAGAAAGTTCAAGAAGCATTGCATTTCAAAGCATAAAAAAAAATATTTTGAAAAAAAAAAATCTATTTTCAACATTTCAAAAACAGCTTTATATTTTTTTTGGAAATTTATTTTTTATTCGTTTAATTCGTTTAATAATAATAACTTTGAGTTGGCGTAGCAAAATTGTATAAAATCTTATATATACATATATATGTATATAAATTGTCTTAGTCATTTACAAAATGAACTTTATGCTTAAGAACAGTTTTTCTCTAATAACATTCATTTTTGGAATTCTTAATCTTTTACATAAGAGCAAGTTCGTGCTACCCAGTCGTGCATTTTTTTTAAAGAAACACTTGAAACCTGTTGAGTGGTTAAATATTTTAAAAGTATGAACTATAGGCTTTTACTGGACTTGTAGGTAAATATAATCCATTGAAATTCAAGCTGTAGGCATCGGAACACTCCAACTAAAGGCTTCAGTTAAAATGTCAACAAGTATTGGACGCCATTTTGAATTTCAGTCATCAAGTTAATTATTTCGGTTAACATTGATTTAAGATAAAAAACTGTTATACAACAAATTTGTATAGCATTTTTTCACCAATTTTTGTTAAATACTTTTTGTTTTAAATTTTAAATATTTAAAGGCCTCTCCGATACAATTCAGAAGCGTTCGAAATGACTGTAAGATCTTCTGCAAGTGTTCTATTGGCATTCGGACTGACATGACAGTTCCTCTCCTGAAAAGAATAGAGAGTGGTTCTGAATTTCAGAATCGAAACGATAATTACTTACACACTCGTACATGGAAATAAAATGGCTGATGAACTGGCCAAATACGGTTCATCTCTTGAACCGATCCAAATTGTACTCCGTGTACTTATGTCACTGGAGCAATTTAGATTTCACCAAAGTTTCCTTAAGAAAGTAAATGACAGATGGTCAACAATTGACACCTGTTGGGTTTCAAAAAATCTTTGTCGAGATATTTCAAAGAAAAAACAGAGTATCTACTGAAGCCTACCAGACATCAACTCAATGGGAACCCAAATGATCATAATGGTCATCAGCACATCTAAATTATACAGTGGGTGTTAAGACATAGAGATGGAAGAGCTCATCTATCTTCCTTTGTGAATGCCCCAGCCTAGTCAGAACTAGAAAAGATACTTTCCGAAAATAATCACCCCGATTACCGATGTCGTAAACGACAGCGAAATATACGACCCGACACGATCTGCATTCCATAAGTCGTTTTCAACTTTTGTCACTCGTTTTGTTGTCGTCTGTAAATGTCAAACGTCGTTGAACACTTTCCTTCTGCATTCTGTAAGACGAAAAAATACGACGACTAAGAAAAAAAACCACGATATCTCTCGTTCAGAAATTTACACACGACAGAGACATAGAAGGTCGTAAAACTGCAAGTATTCTTGTTAAATAATATATTTTATCGAATTTTTTTACGATAAATAAAACAAGTACATATTTGTCTAAATTTGTTGTACTATACTATATATTTAAATGTAATTATCAAATGAAAACCAATTCCAGACGCTCGTAGATTTGAGGAAGAAGACGAGCAGTTAGGGGTTTTTTTTTTTAAGGGGATACAAAAAACGTCCTCCAGTAAGAGATGGAGATGCTTGGCAAAAGTTTTGAATCGCTTATTCTATAACGGCAAGCTTTCGCTATTAAACAAAAAAGAGCTACGCTTTCGAAGAAGCAGTGTGTACTCCAAGAAATAACCTTAAATTGTATCAATGAAAGTATAAACAAAGGAAGAAAAGAGGAATATAAGTCATACAAATTAAAGGAGCACACTGCTAGGAGAGACACAACACATCTTAAGATCCAAGAGGAAACACTTGTAATTTATAAACATGGGATGGAAAGAAAAGAAACTAATAAATGTAATACATTTCAACACTTATCATTTTATTTACTTATTTATTTTCTAATAATTAAAAAAAAACTGCATTTGTTCATTAATTGAACATCGAGCAATAATATTGTATATAGACCAGTGTTGGGACTTCTACCACTTAAGTGGTATTTCTACCACTTTTTGCTGTTCATGAAAACCTACCACATAAAAATCTAATTCTACCACTTTTTGCAACTCAGATTTCACTTCTTCCAGATAATAATGTGATCTTTGAAACATAAAGAACCGAAATATTATTTCTTTTATTTTTGTATTTGAATTATTTTCAATAAATTTATTTTCAATATACGATTTGCTACATAAAAATGGCTTTTAATTTCTACCACTTTTTTGACAACCTTTCTACCACTCTTTAGCTTCTGCGAAGTCCCAACACTGATGTAGATTTTCCTTTGAATTTGACAGATGTTTGTTACTTTTTCATCGTTTTTAAATCTGTTACAAAATCATCGCGTCGAAGAAGTTATGGAATGCCATTTAAAAAACGAGACGACAGAGAAAACGAGAGACATAAAAAAACGAGACGACATAGGTAATTGGGGTGAATTTTTCAACGAACTGGACAACTTCTCATTTTTTCCACTAAAAAGTATCCTTTATCAGAAATCAGGATGGTTTAGGCAGGCATCACATACCTAAGGCTTCCACTATAAATACTTCCTCTTAGCCTTCCAATCCCTATCTTACCTACTCCCTGGGCACCACAATGGATCCATTGGTATCCAACTGAGGTTGGATACCTAACCTAACGTAAAACACTCGCACAAAAATCTGTTGAAGTTTTGAAACTTTTGCAAATAAGTTGAAATATTTTCAATTACAAATTGAAAAATAAAAAAACTGAAAATTGTAATATTAAAGTTTAACAAAGTTAAAATGAACACAAACAACATAATACGTAGGAGTGACTTTAAAATTCTTAAATATTTGCCTCCGACATATTAACACTTGTGTACAAAAATATGGTGATGTCTGGATGCGAATTTTCACGAACACAACTAGGTATACAAAAATTTCAGAATCGGTCTGTTTGTTTGTTTTATTGGCATCCCGGATAGTATCGAAATTATTAATCTGGCACGTAAAACTGTTCTTACAAAATGTGTAGCCCACATAAACAAGTAGAGATTACGTGAAAAAATGCTTCTTTCTCAATGACGATAAAAGTCAAAATCAAGCCAAAGCCCGACCTCGGATTGGTTACTAAATTGATATTCTATAGTTTCAAGCACCAATCACCCAATCTGAATCAAATCATGGTAACCATCGCAAAGCAGAAAAAGAACATGCTGCCAGTGCTCATTGTCTTCAAGCGAAGTTTTTCAAAGAACGCTACAGATGATATTGTAATTAACATAAAATATAGTCGGTGGAAAGTTAACAAGTAGAGTGGAGTTTTCTTGAACTATGCCGTCTTACCCCATTTCACTCTTAATTTTAATAACTTTTTAAAAATATTAAACCCTAAAGCCACAAATTATAACAGTTCAATACACACAGATGTGATATCATTCGTCTGTCTTTCAAATTATTTTACCTTTTGCAAGATATAAATTATTGAAATATTAAGTCCTTAAGCCATCCCCCAATTGCAACTTATAGCATAATTTTTTTAAACGTAGTACCCTCTGGTATAATGGTTAGTGCGTTGGTCTGTTTTGTAGAGGGTTTTGGGTTCGATTCTCAGCGGCTGCTATACTCAATGAGTAAAGAGTGCGTCAAATACAAGTTTCTTTTTAAAAATGCAATAACATGAACAAAAATAATTTTTTTTTCCATATTTTATGGCTTTATTAGTAAGATCCGACATTCCCATTAATTATGGAACACACCCGGGTGGTCCATCAAGTGGTTTCTTTTTAAATCATAGTTTATTTTGACAGTGATAGCTGTTTCCCGCTCGAAATCTTGACAGAAAGTTAGTATCATATTTCCGCGGAACGATATTATTTGCTTTACGCTTGAACAACTTTGGGAAATATTAAAAACCTATTTCCAAAGTGAGTGCAGTGTAGCCCAAACAGTGTGTTTTTGCACAAAATGAAGCCTACTGCGCGCCAGCTGTACGCAAGTTTGTGCAAAAAGTTCGTAAGACTAGTATGTTAGTTGACAATGCTCATGGTTTCCGTCGTTGTACGGTACGCACAGACTAGAATGTGACTTGTGCAGTCGAGAGTGTAAGACTTAATTCACGAACATCAAGTGACCATCGATACCAACAACTCAACATTTCACGCACTAGCCTGAGGAGAATTTTGCACAAAGATCTCGGATTATTCGGTTACAATGTCCAATTGAAGCAGCCAAGGTGGCAACTTGTGCGACTTTGTATTCCATAATTAATGGGAATATTTACTCTTACTAATAAGGACATAATAAGTGGAAAAAATTAAATTTTGTTCATTTTATTGCATTTTTAAAAAGAAACTTGTCTATGGCCCACCCTATATAAACGTGAACAGCATTACAAATTACAATTACGTGAACTCCAAAATTACAAACAAATTTAATAAAATATGTATTTAATATCGAATTGTCTTGAAAAATACGTAAACAAACATTTTAGCTTTTAAATTGCAAAGCTCTTTTCTAGAATGTCAAAATCCCCCAAATTTCTCTTTTGAAACTAATTCTCATACTGAATGAAATTGAAACCAAATTGAAAACAGTGAAACAACGAAAAGAATTCGCCTGCTATATTTTAAGTTTTCAGGGTATTCTTTTTTTTATGTTACTCGTATCTTACACTCTACTTGATAAAGTATTTTAACTCCAACACGTGTTTGTACTTTCTCCTTTGTACCAATTTTATTTTTCATAAGTTAATTTAAAAATGTTCACCCGAGATTCACCCACTTTTTTCCCTTTCATCGTAATAGTGTTACAAGTCTGACAAGCGACAAAGAAAAATGACTTAGAGATTTCTCATTGAACGAAGATTCAGGAAATTCAAGGAATTTCTACCGTGTGACTTGCTTCCCTCAAGAGAAATTTGTATTCACTCAAACTCATTATTTCATCATCACACTATCCGACTTTATAACATCGATAAAAATGTGTTGTTGATTGTTTCTCACTTTTAAATTAAATTAATCCACTTATAGTTACGATCATACTCGTATTACCATAATTTGCGCGCCGCTATCTCATAAATTTACAATCCAAAATCTCATTAAAAATAATCAATTTATAATCATTCATCTTCATCGTCACATCATGGTATTTTTTTCGCGTATGTGTGAACTTGCTTTACAGCCGGCAGCGGCAGTGGTGCAGCGCGTTTAAGCACTTTAAATTAATTACATCTTATATACAGTAGTTTCGAATTCAAGACAAACCGCCTTCGCTTCCGCCGCAGCCCCTCTAACTACACTATGCACAAACACAACACAGCTCTTTCTAAACTCATTCATAGGTAGTATGATATGCAAATATACTGTCATATTTGTAAGTGGCAACGACACGAAAACTCTCTTAACCGAAAGTGTATATTATACAAAGTGAAAATAACTACCATTTCCTTTGAAGATATGACACTTTAATGTATCTACGATCTGTGTACCTGGTTCCATACTTTCCACACATCATACCTGCAGCAAAAGGCTTTGATGTCACTTAAAGTGTCTTCGCATATACATATGTGTCGCTTAGACCGCTAATTGCACAGATCTTCATTTTCAATCACCGGAAAGTCAGGCTTAATAAATTTCCATATTGAAATGCAAAATTATTTTGTGGACAATTAATTTGTTGTGCTTTTCTCAAATACACTGAAAAAAAATATAATCTTATGATTTGTAGTACAGACGTAAACTAATTTTAAAATATTGTATGCTTATATTTAAGAAATTGTGTAAAAAATGCAGTTTCTTGTATTTATTTATGTATAGTTTCTTAGTCATACCTACGTTAACCATAAGTTTATCTTACCTCATCATTAAATGTCAATTGAAATTCACGTTGAGCTAAGGGATCTTAGTCACAATAAACTACTCGGCTCATAACATAATTAGTACGTTCATATCCGGACAAGCTGTGAAAGATTACAAAAGCAAGGTTTTTACAATGATTACAATTTTGGGCTTGATATTAGATAGAAATATGTCTGACAAACTATAAATCACTGGAATTTATTAGATATCAGGGTTATATGCGATGTATTCGTTCTCTAAGACCGGATTAGTTTTCATTAAATAAATAATTTGTTGACAAATGAAGGAATATCTGCTTTGAAATAAGTTTCTCTAGAATCTCCGATAAGTTTTAATTTTGTGCCTGTGAATACTTTAATTTTAGCTTGATATTCATTTCTTTTGCAATTGCTAATTCGAGAATTTTCCATCTTAGATTTAAAAAAAAAATTATTATTTATTTACGTGACCTGTTTCTATGATCTCAAAAACATCGTTATTCTCTTCGTCTTCCTGGTGTTTGCTGAGAAACATTATATTTCTCATGCAAATTTTATTAATAAATTAATGTTGTATATACAAAATTTCTCTAACTTTATTCTAAATACGAGTTTGTAATAAGGCACAAATTGAAAAAAAAAAAATATAAAATATCTAAACGTTTTTAAGATATTGAATTTCAACAAAAAAATCATTTTAATCACTACGGAATTACTTAAAAACCAAAAGTACAAAATATGAAAAAAAAAAAAAAAATAGTTTCAGGGCTTTAGCTGTAGGTCAACAACCGGAATTCAAATTTTTTTTCTGAAAACTTGACAAATTAGAATTTTCTTGATACTATTCACAAAATGTTTTCAAAATTCTTAAAAAATGTGTTTCGTAAAATCGTACTTTTCACGAAAAAGGTAAAGATAAAAATTTGATAAATTTTTTTTCTATTTTGTTCAATTTCAACAATCTATAATTTATGAGAAAAAATAACCTAAGACATCACTGGCAATTCCAACCCTAAAACCTTTAATACTTGCGACATAAAGGTACTATTTGACAAGTTATGCATTCGTATTACTCGATCTCGAGATTTTCATCATAAAAAAGTGTGTCTCGCAGTTTTGTCTGTATATGTCTATTCGACTACAACCTAAACGGCTCGGCCTAATTTCTTTTAACTTGGTAAATAGTATTTTTAAATTTTTTTTTCTCCACACGTTTTTTAAGACTAAATTGGTACAGGTGCTAAAGCTCCCCAAAAATTTGGATACTCAATGTTTCGAAAACCCCGTGATCGATTTTCTTTAAACTTGACAATTAAAAGTTTTTTGAACAGTAGACTGTATTTTTTCTCGAAAACAGCACCTAGAATTTTGATAATTTTTTTTTCATTCAATGAATCTTACGATCTATAATTTAATAAAAAAAACATGGAAATGAAGATATTACTAACTGGGCACCATAGAACCATTTTTTTCGAATTTTGAATTTCTCATTATGGGCATAACAGGTGGATTCCACGGTCACGTACGGACAACTCGCACTCAAATTTCTTTGTGATTTTCAATGTGTTTTTGCGTAGACTAATTTAAATTCTGTTATTTTTTATTGTGTTAGTAAAGGAAATATTACACTTTAATTATAACCAAAAACCGATCTCTTAGCTTTTGCTATTTCGAGATAAAACGCATACAAAAAAGCGTTACCTACAGACAAATAAATCTACCAACAAATGAGGAACATATAAAAGATTAATTTTTTTAGCAAATCTGTAAAACCTAGAGCCGTGATGCCTTAAGGCCAATTGTACCTTGGGTTATAACCTTTATTTTGAAAAAGAGAACAAAATAAAAAAGGTCCTTGCTTTTTCTATAGAAGCATTTATTGTTGCGTCACGTACGGACACATATCGTCACGTACTAATTTTTAATAACAAATTGAAGTTTTTTGATCGGATATACAATTTTTTTTAAGATTTATAATTTTTCCATCAGTTTCGATGTAATGAAAGTTTGATATGCCTGATATCGCCTTCACATTGTTCCAAGGCTTGGAATTAACAACTATTTCATTAATTTCTTCGGAAGGAATATAAATAACTTGAGTTTTTGGTACGAGTTTTGTTGCTAATTCGAAAAAGTCCTTAGCGGATTGGACGATTATATTTTCATCTTTGCTCATCATTTTTTCTCTGACAAGCCTTTTTACATTTCCTCCTACTCCATCAATAATTCCTTTGCCATGAGAGGTTGCAAAATATTTCCAAATAATTTTTTTCTTATATTTTTCGCTTAAAATTGTCGTTAACTTAGCCATATATTTATTTTTGAATTCAGATGAGGGACCGTCGCTCCAAATTACTTCAACAGTTGGTTCCACATTTTCCTGCTTAATGACATCATAAAGCCTGTTTACGAAAATGAAAACGAAAATGGTGTCTTTGTCTTTTGCTTTGGCATCAGAGCATATTATATATGTTTTAACCTGGTGTAGTGTAGCTACTTAACCTACCTCAACCCTACGAGACAACCTAAACGAAAACATTACAAACAAATAAAATAAAAACAAAAACAAACGAAAACGAAACCTGCACACGATGCACACAATGACTTCGACGATGACTGTGACTGACCCACCTAAACCTAAACTGCTGACACAAGCAAACAATGACTAACAGTATTGAACTCTAAGTAGTTCACCCAAATTTGTAACATATGACACTAGATATTAAGATACAATATTAAGTTCTATTATTATTATTTGTAAACAAAGTATTTGTAAATAATAAAGTATTTGTAAGCAATAAAATATTTGTAAGCAACTAGTATATAAGCATGTAAAATTTGAAAATAAAATCAGATTCATTTTAGTTATACAAAGTGTTTCTCATTTATGGCAGAAAACCTATGGCATTTTTATGCTCTGCCCGTCGAATAGATAATTAGATAGAAGGTACTTTACATGGCGATCTTGCCATTACATGACGATCCTAAAAATTGCATTAGGTACATTACATGGCGATCCTGACCAGATTCGAATATCTGAATCTCTGAATGTCTGAAGAATTAATACCAGGTCCAGTTGTGGGAGCACCACAATACACTCTTACTCCAAAAATAAGTGGTCCGAAACGACTTACTATTGAGGAGTACACCAGAAGACAAATCGGCAAACAAAATATGGCAGGAAATTGAAACGCTCAAAATGAGTTTCATAAAATACCCTAACGAAACAAAAAATAATAAGGGAAATAAATATAGATAAATAATATTTTTAAAGAATTATATTATAATGGGAAATAATAATGTTAAGGAGAATGTCATAGTTAATGACAAAGAAGATCCCTTCAAAATCGCAGCTTTTACAGCAGCAATAATTTTATTTATTTTATACCTGGCAAACAAAATTAATAAATATTACAAAAACTATGTTAAGAACAAAGTAAGAATAAATAGTATAAATACAGTCTAAATTGGAAATATTGTTTTAAAATGAACTGGAAAACACCTTTGGTAAACAAACTAAAAGAAAACAAAATTAAAGAAGGTTTAAATTTAGAACAAATTTTTATACTAATCATAATCATATTAACAGTAATAATATTTTTAGTTATCAAAATTCATAACTATTTAAAAAATTATGTAAAAAAAAAAAAACAAAAAAAATTGTAACAAGAAATAATTTAAATACAATATAAAACAAGAAATCCTTTTAAAATTAAACCAATGGAAGAGATAATTATGGCACTAGAGAATATACACTTAAACAAAAAAAAAATGTAGGTAGAGTATACAAAGAAAACACTTGATTAAATAAAATAGAAGAAATAAAAACACTAAAGAAAGAATTTCTTATAGAAAATTCTAAAATAGAAAAATTAGATACAAGTCACAATTTACTTATAGACAAATTTACACAAAAATACCAATTAGTAAAAAATATAATAGAAACGAATATAAACAAACAAACAAAAATGTCGGATTTTAACATTGAATCTGCAATGAAAATTGTCCCAATTTTCACGGGAAATTTCAAAGAGCTTGATGCATTTTTAACACTAGCAAAGATAATGTATGATGCTCTGAAAGATACGGCAAAAATTGAATTTATAAATTTCATATTTCATGTAAAATTATCGCAAAACGTAAAAACTGCGATAGGGTTTGCAACAAAATTTGAAACGTTGGACGCTCTTACTAAAAGCTTAAAAGAAAAATACAAAAATACTACAGATATGTGAGAAATATCAATACATTTTTTATCTCAAGTATGAATCGCTTACCATTAACGATTTCTACACTCAAAGACTTAATATTACTGATGAAAATCCAGTATACATCAAAAATTACAGACTCCCTCAGACACAAAATTTAAAAAAAAAAAAAACAGGTGAAAGAACTCTTGAATAATGATATTATTGAACATTCAGTTAGTCCATACAACTCTCCTTTGCTTTTAGTACCAAAGAAAAGTGATAAAGATGAAAAAAAAAAAATGGTGTTTAGTAGTAGATTTCCGGAAATTGAACAACAAGATTGTTAATGATAAATTTCCACTGACAAGAATAGACGATGTTCTCGATAAACTAGGTAGAGCAAGGTATTTTTCCACACTTGACATGACAAGTTCTTTTCATCAAATACCATTAAAGGAGGAATCAAGCCCTTCGACTGCTTTTTCAACAACAGATGGACATTATCAGTTCAAAAGACTACCATTTGGACTAAAAATATCTTCAAATAGTTTCCAAAAAATATTAATTTTTTTAGACCTTATCTCTATGGAAGAAAATTCATAGTTGTAACAGATCACAGACCACTAGTTTCATTATTTTCACATAAAAACCCATCGTCAAAATTAACGAGAATTAGAATAGATTTATCGGATTACGACTTTGAGATAGTTTATAAAAAAGGAGCATCAAATACAAATGCCGATGCACTCTCAAGGATAAAAATTGACAGTGATATTTTAAAATCCATGTTGGTAAACAATGATAATAATAAGAGCCAAAGTGATTGCGACTCCAAGGAGCGGATCATGGCAATAACAAGGGGTATGGCAAAGAATATTGCCACTAAGAATAATAACATTATAAAGGAGAACTACACATCTCAACAGAAGACTAGCTACCTTCATATGTGGGATTGTACGTCCATTTCTAACGTCAGAAATATGAAAAACTTAAGATTTGAAATAGCGAGATGTAATAAAAGAAAAAATACTAGTATTGAAATAAATAAAAAAGAAGTTATTGTGAGATGCAGCGATAATCCAGCGAAACAAGTTTCGACTCTGGAGAAGTTAGTATCAGAATTAAAAAGGGTACCCGTTGAAGAAATAGCGCTTAGTGAAGAAGATTTAATATTTAAATATGTAGAAAAAGAAAAATTAAAAGATATTTATAATAGGTTGCAACCTGATGAAAAACACTCGCCCATGAATATATTAATATATAAACCCCCTAAAAGAATAAATAATAATAAAGAAAAATTGAATATCATAAAAGATTACCACAACACACCATATGGAGGACATTTAGGCATACGAAAAACAATAACCAAACTTAAACAAAAATATGTTTGGAAAAATATGAGACAAATGGTTAAGAAATTTGTCAACGCTTGTGAGCTTTGTACTAAAAACAAACAGACACGACATATTAAAGAAAAAATGACCATAACAGATACACCAACGACTAGTTTTGAAACTGTGCAAATAGATACAGTAGGACCTCTTAGGATATCAAATGGATATAGATATATATTGACAATGCAATGTGAACTAACCAAATATGTTGTTGCACACCCTATCGAAAGTAAAGACGCGAAAACCATAGCCAAAACATTGGTAGAACAATTCATTCTGAAATATGGCTGTTTTAAAATTCTCAAATCAGATAACGGAACTGAATTTAAAAATGAGTTAATGCAAAATATTTGTGAAATGTTAAAAATCAAACCAATCTATTCAGCTCCATATCATCATCAAAGTATAGGTTCACTAGAAAGAAACCATAGAACATTAAATGAATTTATTTTAAACTTTACCGAAGATCATGAATGGGACACCTGGGTTCCGTATTACACATTCTCATATAACACAACACCACATGTTGACACTAATTACACACCATACGAATTAATTTTTGGAAAACTATCCTACCTACCAAAAGATGTAATAAATTCAAATAATAAAGTGTATAATCTAGAAAACTATGTAAATGAACTCAAGATTAGACTTAAGCACGCAATAACAAAAACGAATACAATTATAGAAAATGTTAAAAAGAAAAGAAAATTAGAATACGACAAAAGTACGAATGTTTCAAATTTTAAATTAGGAGATTTAGTGTTTGTAAGATTAGAAAGTAAAAAGAAATTGCAAAGTCCTTACCATGGACCATATAAGATAATTGAAACAAATAATGTCAATTCAGTAATAAATATAAATGGGGAACATAAAAAACTCCACAATAATAGCCTTAAGAAATATATTATATAAAAGAATAGAAATAGTTATCTGAAACAATATTAGATATTAACATGTATACACAAATTTTACTTCCATAATAACATAACCACGTCATATGTTGCAGCTTTTGAGACCAGTCCAATTAAAATTTTTTCTTGAAAAATTATTCTTCAAATAATTTTCCGCTTAAGGGTGATGGTGTAGTGTAGCTACTTAACCTACCTCAACCCTACGAGACAACCTAAACGAAAACATTACAAACAAATAAAATAAAAACAAAAACAAACGAAAACGAAACCTGCACACGATGCACACAATGACTTCGACGATGACTGTGACTGACCCACCTAAACCTAAACTGCTGACACAAGCAAACAATGACTAACAGTATTGAACTCTAAGTAGTTCACCCAAATTTGTAACATATGACACTAGATATTAAGATACAATATTAAGTTCTATTATTATTATTTGTAAACAAAGTATTTGTAAATAATAAAGTATTTGTAAGCAATAAAATATTTGTAAGCAACTAGTATATAAGCATGTAAAATTTGAAAATAAAATCAGATTCATTTTAGTTATACAAAGTGTTTCTCATTTATGGCAGAAAACCTATGGCATTTTTATGCTCTGCCCGTCGAATAGATAATTAGATAGAAGGTACTTTACATGGCGATCTTGCCATTACATGACGATCCTAAAAATTGCATTAGGTACATTACACTGGTTCTTATAAAAACTGGCTGCTGTGAACAATAGCACACTTGATCGGGACCAAAGTGCACTTTGCACCTCGTTTTGGTATTCGCAGCCAAAAGACAAAAGCATTTTGTTGAATCCTTTTTAAATTTACACGGCTCATAACGGAGGCCATGGAGTTGAGAAGCATTTCGAAAGGCTCACCTACGCTTGTTTCACGAAATGTTAGTCGAATTTTTTTTTCGGGCGTTTTGTGCCATTCTTTCCAAACGCAAATTCGACTGGTCTAAAACCAAAATTTTTTGTCCATTACTGCAATTGTCGCATTCATTTCGCCAGCATGAAGAATCTGTTTCAGGATTACATAACACTTGACCCCACCAATCGTTAGAATAATTAATATTGAGCCCCTTCAATTTTAAAATAAAATTTTCGTGTATAAAACATTTACACTGGTCTGAAGGTGTATCCTTCATGAGTAATACATTTTTGGGTCTTAGACTACAAAATTTGGAAAATTTAATTTCAAATTCAGTGTAAAAATTCTTAAAAATCTGGAAAGCTTCACGTAAGTAGACCGTTAGGTAGTGCTTTTGTAACTTTTTTTTAAAACCATTTTCCCAGACAATAACAGCGTCATTTTCCCCTGGACAAGTGTACACAATATCAGTACGATAATAAAACTTTTTCACAATTTCATATTGTGAATCATTTAATGATACTCTATTTTTTTCTTCTACCAAAGCAATATTCATTTTGCGAGCCAATTCTGTGACAACAACTTTTTTTTTCCTTGGGGATTTTGGCTAGAATAATGAAAAAAAAATTAATTTCAAACACAAAACAAAAAACTGCGTCACGTACAGACACTTACAAGTACACAATATACAATTGAACACAAACATTAATCAGAAAACTTTGAATGAACAATGAAAGGGGATATAAAACTAGCTTTGCTCGCAAAATATTATTTAGAACAAAATGTTTTTATATTATTATAAACTAAAAATTACTAAATAATCGTCACGTACGGACAGTTTCACTAACCTTATTTTAAATTCAATTACACAAAAATTATAAGAGTATATACTGAGCACACGATAATGATGACTTAATCTATTGATATTCAGTAATTGATCTGCATCAATTTTTTTTGTCTTTTACGTTAGGAATTGCAAAATGAACTGTGAAATAAAATCTATGAGGCTTTAACATAATATTCTTATTGTACTTTTAATAAGAGAGCTTATTATAATACCGTATTATTAAACCGGTTTTGGTAAAAAGTGTTGTTGCTTCATGAAAGATAAGAGTACACTCTTTCATAAATTATATGTACATACAAAAATGTTAATTTTGTCTCTCATCTAAAACTTCCGTTTTTTCGTGGAATGCACCAACAGAGTTCAATGATTTTTTTTACAGTGGGGCTTCTAAAAAGTTTGAAAAACATTGCATGGATTGAATTTTTAAAAACAAAATTTTTTTACTGATAGCTGGATTTCTTAAAAGCATGTCTATATTTTTTTTTTTGAAATTTAATTTTCATTCGTACAATAATACAAATTTAAAGTTGGCGTTCCAAAATTTGTTCTTAAAAATGTTTTTATTTTTTTTTAAATCCCCTACAACGATATATGATTTTTGTTCTTACACAAACTATTATTTGCTTGAAAAATCACATGGCACCCTGGTTTTAGCTCCAATTACTGAAGGAGTTGTTTAAGTCATTTAAAAAATTAATTTTATGATTCTGAAAATTTATCTCTAATAACATCCATTTTTGTAGTTGTAAGTCTCTTAAACCTATGAGCACAAGTTCCGCCCAATCGTGCATTTAATTTGTTTAATAATCCTGCTCTAAGAGGTTTTAACTTTCCTTAAAAAGATTAAACACAGTGCGAGCGTTAGACATATTTCCATATTGAATTGAAGAGAAGATCCCAATGCACATTGGTTTTGGGATTCTGAATATCCAAATGGAAGGACAAAATAGGGCCATGTTCAACACTTCACATTCGTGAAGTGCGACTCAAAAAAGAATCTCTTAATTTATCAACAGATCCGAAGCTACGCTCAAGGGTTATCTTATGTGCATTTATAGAAGTACGAGTATTACAGTGAAATTGTTTAGGGCGAGGAGTTGCATTCCGCGAGCTCTTTTAAGCACTTAACAATTTCGCAGACTTCAGCAATCTGTTGTAAATTCAGCAATTTCGTTTCTAATAATGTTTTTGAACATCAAGGTTGTGGTTCGATTTGTTGAAGTAAAGTTTTTCCTTAAAAAAAACACCATAGGAAGAAATAGCAAGGAGATCGTGAGGGCAAGTCGATATCACCACTTTTGGACTTTATTCGGCCCCACAAAAAAAAATTCTCCTAAAATTCGCATCGTTGCACGAGATATATGTATTATGTGGCACCATCATGTTAGAACCACATGTTCTGTAGGCCTAATTGATCCAATTCGGGCAGAAGATATTATTCCAACATGTCCCGATAGCTGTCATCAGTAACTGTTACAGCATTGCCTATTGCATCCTCAAAAAAATATGGCCCAATGGCGCGCCCTACTGCAGGATGTATTGGTCTTAAGTGAACCAAACGAGGGTTTTCAGTGCCCCAATAGCGGGTTTTCTTGTTATTAACTAAGCCAGGTAAGTGAAAATGTCCTTCGTCGGTCGTAATGCCAAAAATGGCTGTGTTGTGTTAGATGTTCCATAATAAATTGTTATCGACCACTCTACGACTGTCAATTTTCAAATACCAACTGCCAAATTTCATTCACACAAAAATGCCAGTCAAATAAAGATCTAGAACGTAAAACGCACTCTGTGTTAAGTCTTAAAAATTTAAGGTGACTTCTGCCTCAAGAGCAAATACCTGCAGTCTAGAGGTGAATTTTAATTTTAACCATACATTAAAAAGTCATAACAATTTATGTCATTTTTTTTTTCAGTGTACGAAACCATAATTCAGTGTGTAACTTTTATGTGAGGATCTTGACTCAATTACAAACTAATTGGTCCTCAATTTGAAATCAATTAAAATGAGTTTTTAATTAATGTTGTGGGTTCGTCATTGGTCTTCTCCGTTGCCAATTCATAAAGTGCGGCGCGACATTTTGGCGATGTACGTTTTACGAAAACTGCCGTGAGATGTCTCTGGATCTAAGTTTGTGGTGGGCTTAATTGCTTTGGCATAGTCTCGCACTGAAAATAATGTAACATACAAAATTATGTATGTAGGCATTGTAGATGATGATAATGATGAAATTCGGTACAATTATCTAATTGAAAATACAATTCACGCAAATTGCTATTGACAACCTATCAATCAAATTGCATACCTGTGTGTCTGCGTCTAAATCAAAGTCTGTCAAATAGATACTTAATGATTTGAGACTGATAAACTCTATGAGCAGTCTCCTACCTCTACCTACCAGATTTTTTCATTATGTCTGCTGACTTTGGTTTGATTCTAATTCTAAAAGCACGCGCAAAGTCTGAATGCAAATTTGTTTGTTTTTATATTTAACCTCCAGAAAGGCAGTTAAAATGTAAATAAGTGCATAACGAATGCATACTCTCGTATAAATATTTGCCATGACATAAAAAAAGAGGAATTCACTTTTCATTAAGAGGAATTATTTGCTTTTCCATTTGTGTGGATATTTTAATACCTGTATGTATTTTTTTTTTTTTCATTTATGTTTATTAAAATTATTCTAGGAGGGGTTGTGGACTGGGAGATTTATTTTTGCTTTTCATTTAAAATACGCCAAAGGGTCTTGCAAATCAAATATTTCCATAGAATAGAAAGGTCGTTAAATTGGCTAATTGGGTGTGGCAGAGCAATTGTTTTTGTTCAGTGCGTGTTGAATGCTGACAGAAATTAATTAAAAAGTTCGTAGGTTGCTTTAAGGTTGAAGTGAATATTTTGGGGGAAAATGGTTTTAAAAACTGAAATGCTGAACTGCTGATGAAACAATTAGTTTCTTTTTATAGTTTTTGATTATTTTGAACATTTTAATTTGAGGCTATAACTTTTACAATACAAAATCAACAGTTTAAGCTTAACAATCACAGTGCAAGAACTGCCCCATTCAGTGACAATAAATATTAAAAAAAAAAGTTGCGTGACAACTCTTGGAGAAACAGGGCCTAGTGCCGCCTACAACTCAATTTTCTTCCAAATCTGAACGAGTAAAATATGAAACACTTTTCCATGACAACAGATAATCTTGGAAGAATTGTCACTTCCAAAGAAACTACCACTAAAAACATGTTTTTAAGGTGATATACATAGATTGGGAATCGTTCCCGAGACATCTGGCTTACAGATTGTTGCAAACGCCATTTAAACAAAGTCTGTTCAAGGAAGTTCTTTGCGACAGGAATTTCTCAGTTCTGTTTGTAAATTTAACAAACACCTATTAAATTGCAGATAATCAGGGATGTTATAAGCCAATCAAGCAACTGTTAGTATTAAAGAAATTTTACCGATTTTTGGCCACTCTTATAATGTTTTACAATAGTGCGAGCATTTAATATAGGTTTATAGAGTATTTAAGAGGAAAAATCCATGATTATTGATATTGAATGAGCTTAGATTATAATGAGTGGCAAATATGGAGTTTGGTAAAGTATTGCACATACTTGTGGTGCGACTGAAGAACGAATCCCTATATTTTACAGTCCGTCTAAAATTGGGCTCAAGTGTAAACTGATGAGCATTCCCGTTTTGACGTATGGTGTGTCAAAATAGTATCAGGAGAGGTATGCAACTAACTACTTCACATTGCTTGTAAAAAAAAAACGATAAAAGAGGGATAGGTAGGGAACATTTCGAAGGTGTTCGAGACATTCTCAGGTTTTAGTAATATAACTATTAATTACTAGCCCACTAATGTTAACGCTTTCTTTTGGATGCGATCAAGAAGATGTGATTCTGATGTATTTTTGATTCTCCAACCCAGATGTGAGAGTTGTAGTCGAGCTTAGGACGGATGTATTACTTGCATATTGTAGCCAAATTGGATGAGGTAAAAATGTCTTGCAACGACCAAGGAAACCCAAACATCTGGCAGAATTTTTGGCGATTTCAAGTATGTAGTCATTCCATAGGAAGTGCTAAAAAAAAAAAAACACATACCGAGAAATGAAATTTTTGGGGCCTCTTGAATACATGTGATAGTCATTGAACGAGCAAAGGGAATAAGTTTCGCTTTAGCGACAGAAGGCAGCATTGTACAATGCTGTGAAGATAAGAATTTAATGAGCTTATCATCCGAGAAAGTGAAGGTCAGTCTGGAAATTAATATGAAAAATTTAGAGTGTTGTCATCAGAAAACAATGAAGTGGATTAAGAAATTAAGAAGGTAAAAGGCAATAACGGCGAATAAAGAGGTTAAACCTAGCGACTTACAACTCTCAACCATTCCTATTTGCATGATACCAAACATGGAGAGATCTACAATTTTCTGCCGATTCCAAAATAATGAGCAGAAATTCTTATGACAAGTGATGCTCTTATAGAATTTGTTAAATTCCTCGAAAGAGGTAGTCCAACCCGGACAAACATTCTTGCAGCTGCTGAGAATCGAACTCAAGACCATCTGCATGAAAGTCCAACTCACTTCCCAGTACGTCAAGGCGGACTACAAGGCGAAGTAGATTTAATTAGAAGTTTTAGCAAAAGGATCATTAATGAAAATAAGGAAAAGTGTTGGAGATAATACAGAACCATGTGGCACTCCATGATTTATTTTGTGGATGTCACATTTGAATCCCAAAATAGCTATTGAATGGTCCGAAAGATAACTTCTAATCCATCGAAGTAGAGAATCATAAAATCCAAATGTATACTTACTTTCGATGAAAGATGTTTGTGCTAAACTCTATCAAATGCTTTTGAAATATCAGGCGCAATAATTTTTCTTTCACGAAAGCGATGCAAATATTTGTTCCATCTTTTGGTCAGATCATCAATAGACCCTTTGCTCCGACCGTATTATAGATCATTTAAGGAAGATAATAATAAACCCTGTTTTGAGTACGGGCCGAACAAATCTACTTGAAAAGAGACCAGAAGAAAAGCTTACGTAATGGTTAAGCCAGTGTTGAAGAACACCTTTTCAAAACTAAAGGAGGAGATATTTAAAATACAACCCTTAAAGCTACGAGTAAGTACAAGTTAGAAGGAATAGAAGTACAGAAAAGATTGTTTACTCATGATGGCTGCTGTTTTCCTTGGGCAATACTCTCTTTATTAAGTTGAATTTTGAAACAAAACACGAAAATTTATGTCAAAGTCACTGACCCTAACGAATCGGATTTTTTGTGTAAAAGTTTTTGATTCACAGATGTTCCCTTTTTCGAATAAGAAGATCAGAGAATAAGTTTCCAGCATTTCTAGTTCTTAGTAACTTATACATATACATACATACATATAATCAGCTTCCGGGTCATTTTCTCACACGTAGAGTAAAACTTTTTTTTATTATTGTATAGGGTGACCAGATAGCAAAGACTGTTTTTCCAATATTTATGTTTCAGGAGCTGTCAAAATATTCTTTAAGATTTGTGATTTCATCCAATCGTATATAGAAAACGTCGTGAGTTCACTATTTGAGCGCTGAAGATTTTGTTCTCGGGCAAACCATATTTTTGCTCAGCACAAATGCCCTTATTGGACCGAACACGATCAACAAGGGTTCGACCAAGTATCAATAAGTTCAAAAAGATTGACTTTTTAGTGTAGCTTATCGCTACCAACTTCATCGCATCTGATTTCCTTCTAAATAAAGAAGGCGCCACCGACCGTCATCGTCAATTGTATGGGATATAAAGCGATTTTAACCGATTTTCTGTGTCCAGAGCTCGATAACATCGATATATCCAGGCTTTGGTTCCAACAAAATGACAGCATCGGCGCCATAAAGCAACGTAAAGTTCAAAGTTGTTCTTCAATTGGCCGCTGCGATCATGCGATACAAACTATGATCATATCGATGTTTAAAGTGAGCTTGAACTATGTTTCCACCCATATTCATTCCTGGCTTGAGTAGAAATTGGTTTAGTTCCAGTCGAAAGTATAATTGAGTCGAAATCTTGCTATATTATTATATTCTTTTTTTTGTTAGAAGTTTCTGTTCTATTATGTTTCCCATCCTGAATTTGTTTGAATTCTTCTGCTTTTGTTACATTTTTAAGAAACTGCAATAGTTAAGTAAGAACTGCGGCAACGCTGGTGCTATAAATCATAAGATTTTGATGAAATGTTCAGATTTTAGAAACCATTTTTTGAAAATAAAATTTTTTAAATAAATCTGATAAAAATTAAGAGGACTATCCTTCTTACCTAGATATTTAGTTGTATTTTTTCGGAATCAGTCTGAACTTGATAAATTCACCATAAGCTCTAGAAAACCGCGTCACATTTTGGAACCAATCACACACGCATGGGGAAGCCTAGGCATCATTCTGAAATATTTACATAGTTGTTTATTAATAATTTCTTATGATATTCTTCACATCAGTTACTAATTTTTTTCTTTTTAGTTCTTCTCAGTTGATTATTTCTTAGTGGAATTAAAAATTACGTCAAAATCTTAAAACATTCAAATATTCAGTCTTTACTTAGACACCCAAATAACTTTACGAGTACTAACTCAAACACTCCCGAAAGTTCAAAAGTACATTTTTGCGATTTTCATCTTATTTGTTTGCCAATTAATTGAGAATGTTTTTTTTCTGTACTTATTCCACTTATTTTTATACGAATCCTTTTACTAACCCGATAAACCAATTTACAATCTTACTTAACTAGGAAACATTATACATTCACAATCAATTACGCTTTCCACAAAACCCATTCCATTAAAATCAAAAAACAATGTTGCTCGTATATACGAATTCCAAATCCATTCACGTTCCAAATTATAAAAAGAACAAAAAAAAAGCTTTCCATATAGTGTGAACAACAGTTCGAAATGGAAAAGATTAAGGACGGGGTTAGAAATGGCTAAAGAGTTTGACCCAGGCTAACCCTTGTAGTTAAAAGAGGTTAAAAAAATCCACCCGCCACCATACATCATGACTTATTTGCCAAATGACCAAACTACGTCAAAGGAACTAGAGAAGCCATACAAAAAAAAGGAAAACAAATGAGAAAAAAACTTTCTTTTTTCTTCATTCATATCAATTAAAAAAGTTTTGCTATATAAAAAATATATGGAAGCATAAAATAGAAAGATATCGTTCAAGGTTTACAAAAGGGTTATACCCAGAATTACAAGTTCTTAGGTTAGGGGTTACAACATTCTCTTCTGCCCCATGTTAGATCAAAACCTAAGAGATGGAGAGGTTGATTCGTAAGGGATGGCTAGTCGCTTTGCCAACCACACCGCCGCGCCGCCACGGACTGTAATGGTTTGGTTTTCTTTTTGTATAAAAATAGTTAACCAGCTAATTGGATTCAAAAATGAATAAAAAACAGGGAAAATAATTAAACTTAGTATAGACAGTTGCGCTCACAACTTTTGTGAAAGAAAAATTCGTTCAACAATTTTGTTTGTAGACCTTAGATCAAAGAACTGCAGAAATCCAATTTTCTAGAAGTATATTCTGTGACAAAATAGAAGAAATCACCGAAGTTTTTAGATTAGGAAAAATACTCTCAACAAATCTAATTATGTTCTGCTGTTTGAAAAACACTGATGGCTCATGGACCAACTCTAACGAAGAATTGTCAACTGATATTAGATACTCACTTTGCAGATATGTAACGGGTGATTTTTTAAGAGCTTGAGAACTTTTAAAAAAAAAAAAAACGCATAAAATTTGCAAAATCTCATCGATTCTTTAGATTGGTCCATGACATTTACTTTTTGAAGATAATTTCATTTAAATGTTGACCGCGGCTGCGTCTTAGGTGGTCCATTCGGAAAGTCCAATTTTGGGTAACTTTTTCGAGCATTTCGGCCGGAATAGCCCGAATTTCTTCGGAAATGTTATCTTCCAAAGCTGGAATAGTTGCTGGCTTATTTGTGTAGACTTTAGACTTGACGTAGCCCCACAAAAAATACTCTAAAGGCGTCAAATCGCATGATCTTGGTGGCCAACTTACCGGTCCATTCCTTGAGATGAATTGTTCTCCGAAGTTTTCAATCAAAATGGCCATAGAATCGCGAGCTGTGTGGCATGTAGCGCCATCTTGTTGAAACCACATGTCAACCAAGTTCAGTTCTTCCATTTTTGGCAACAAAAAGTTTGTTAGCATTGAACGATAGCGATCGCCATTCACCGTAACGTTGCGTCCAACAGCATCTTTGAAAAAATACGGTCCAATGATTCCACCAGCGTACAAACCACACCAAACAGTGCATTTTTCGGGATGCATGGGCAGTTCTTGAACGGCTTCTGGTTGCTCTTCACTCCAAATGCGGCAATTTTGCTTATTTACGTAGCCATTCAACCAGAAATGAGCCTCATCGCTGAACAAAATTTGTCGATAAAAAAGCGGATTTTCTGCCAACTTTTCTAGGGCCCATTCACTGAAAATTCGACGTTGTGGCAGATCGTTCGGCTTCAGTTCTTGCACGAGCTGTATTTTATACGGTTTTACACCAAG
The DNA here is from genome assembly GCA_911387755.1 of Chrysotoxum bicinctum. Classification (NCBI taxonomy): domain Eukaryota; kingdom Metazoa; phylum Arthropoda; class Insecta; order Diptera; family Syrphidae; genus Chrysotoxum; species Chrysotoxum bicinctum. The sequence continues at coordinate 221,455,950 of OU426989.1, read as the reverse complement.
ATCTTTGCGTAAAATCTTCCATGTGGTCGAATAACACAAACTCAATTGCTGCGAACGGCGACGAATCGACATTTCACGGTCTTCAGCAACACTCTCAGAAACAGACGCAATATTCTCTTCTGTACGCACTGTACGCATTCGTGTGGTTGGTTTAATGTCCAATAAAGTAAACTGAGTGCGAAACTTGGTCACAATCGCATTAATTGTTTGCTCACTTGGTCGATTATGTAGACCATAAATCGGACGTAAAGCGCGAAACACATTTCGAACCGAACACTGATTTTGGTAATAAAATTCAATGATTTGCAAGCGTTGCTCGTTAGTAAGTCTATTCATGATGAAATGTCAAAGCATACTGAGCATCTTTCTCTTTGACACCATGTCTGAAATCCCGCGTGATCTGTCAAATACTAATGCATGAAAATCCTAACCTCAAAAAAATCACCCAGAAAAATCATCAAAATAGCTCCCAGTTTTTAAATTTCACCTCCTTAAGGTATCTTATCCACAAGGTCTGATACCAAGAAATTAAATGGAGTATCAACAGCTTCGACCCATACAAGTCTGCTGGACTAACTAAAAATGATAATCGAAATCATTCTACTAATCTTGGAGATACTTTTCAATAGTTGTTTTAAGTTAAGTCCACATACCTGAATCAGGCAGAGCAGTTACAGTTTCTTTTATACCCAAAGCTAGTATAAATGCCCAGATATCAGTCTATCATCATTCCTCCTAGAAACCTTTGAAAGATTGATTGATATTGCTTTAAGAAAAGAATTATTGATAGGCGACACAGCTTTGCAAACATTAGTGCGAACCATCGAAAACTCCCTCTACCATAAAGGTTATGCGATGGCCGTCTGTCTAGATTAAAGCTATTAAAACGTCGCAAAATTTGCAATCACATCTGCACTGCCCTCTCTAAGTAGAGGTTAAGTAGATGTTCTACCTATATTATCAAGTTCTATCTCTATTACCAAGTCTAAGGGACTTAGTAACAAATGAGCAGCTGACTTCCGTGAAAGCGGGCAGCTACAGGGTGATCGCCTTTATGGATGGCGGTATATAACTGTGTCAGGAAAGTATCCTTAAACGTTGAAAGAACTCTTACATAATGTTTTAATATGCTGATAAACTGAGCAGATCGGTGTGGATTGATCTATAAAATACAAAATTCTTCATATACATAGATCCTCATTCTGCCAGAGGTATACCACTTTTTCAAACAAAGCGAAATACCTGGGTCTTATTTTAGACAAAAAGTCAAGCTGGAAACCTAAATTAAATGAAGGATTCAGAAAGGCCAAAGCGTCACTTTGAATAAAACCGCAAACTATGAAAAAATTAACAAGGTCGAACGCTCAGCCTATAAGAATATTAGCGAAGAACTTCACATGACTCCTACCGTTACACTTCTCATTCCATTCCATCCTACACCTTTCAATATTTCCGGCAAAGAAACGGCTGCAAGTAGAGCTAGAGATCCATCTGAGAAGACTTGACAGTTCTGGAAGACGCATCGATCCATTTTCATACTGATGCATCAAAAACTGATGATGGTTTTTTAAACATGAACTTAATGTTTGTAAACTTTACATTCCACAAGGCCTAGTATGAAATGAATGTATTTCTTTTCATTTCCTAACTTCTGCAAAATGAAAAAAACTCGTTAATAAATTAAAAAATTCAAAACCTGAAATAGCCTGAAATAAACTAGGACCTTTTCCTAAAAATTTATTTAGTTTCGTACTTGATTCTGTGGAATGTAAAATTTACAAACATCAAGTTTGCGTTTTTCTATGAGTATTTCCATTTCACTCGAATTTAACTTGCAATATTTTCATAGAACTTGTGAAATTTAATTCTTTAATGCGTTAACTTTAATATAAAAAATAATTAACTATCGAGGCTTCAGGAAAAATGCTTAAATAGGTTGTACAAATTTGTCATTTGCTTATTAGTTTGAGTTATTTGTTGGTATTAATCTTGGATGTAAATTAAATAAATAATTTGATTTTAAGTAGTTTAAATGACACAAAAATTGGAATTAGTCCCGAAGTCTCACTTGATCTCATCAACTAGTGACAGCTTCGTTAATTTACAACTTTTATTAAACTCAGTTCATCTTATATCGATTTTTTTTTGGAAAATTCAATCTTAATTATAAATTCTGCAATGAATTGTTTCTATAAGCAGAGATTTTTCTTAAATAAAAAGTTAAATACTTCAGAAACAAATCATCCATGTTAAAATCATCAATACTTCAATTTTATTTTAATGATTTCACGTAATTTTTGACATGTTCTATTAAAAAATCTCAAAACACCTGAAAAATATGTTGATTATGAATTCCACTTGAATATTCTTGTATATTTGAATTTTTGACTTTTTTTAAAATTCAAACTCCAAAAAATCTACTTTGCAAATCAACTATTACTTTCACTCAGAAATACTAATCAACAAAAACAAACTTATTTATAATATTTATTTTTATTTTTCATTACAGAATCTGTCGCATCCAAACCGTTGAGCGTCGATTTTACTAATAACCTATCATCATCAACCACTGCCAACTTGAGCTGCCAACAGCAACTATCACAACAAAACCAGAGACTCTACTCTGGCCTAAAGTCGCAATACCCATCTAACTATTCGTCAACAGCATCTTCCAGTCAAAAGTCAAATCTTTCACGCATAACAACTGAACCGGCCTATTATACCGATGAATACCTCCGCATTCAGACATCTCCGCCATCACTAGCCGTCGACAGTGAATCACCATCGATCAATGAAAACTATCGCAGTGTCTATGCCACCCCATCGAAACTTATAACTGGCGATAATAACGGTCAAAAGTTCTTCCCGAAGAGTCCAACAGCAACAGTAGCGCCACCGCCAATTGCAGCTAAGCGAACCATATTTCGTAACAACAGTCCAATACAACAACCAAAGCCAAAAGGTGATCTTCCTCTAACCCGATCCTCATCGTCATCTGCCATCTTTGGCAAAATAGATGACCATTCTTCCTGCTCTAACCTAAACCACCCTGCTGAGGTAGGCCCTAATCCAGCCACGGAAATTGCCAGTGCAAGTAGGAGTAGTAACGCCGGTAGATTTAGCAATAAAAAACGCGTAGTTAGAGTTCGTAGTGATTCGCGTCCGATCAGCGCCCTCTATGATATAATATGCAAAGAAAAAGGCATCGAACTAGATCAGGAACCGACAATGAGTAGCAACGGTGGCGTAGTTGGCATTGATAGTGCTCCTTCGTCGGTTGACAGCAATGCCACCGACAGACTTCATTACAAGGAAAATCACTTGTCCGGAGAGCCCTCCGGCACATCATCTAGTCAGTTAAATTCGTCGGAGAATTTAAACGTCAACCGTTATCGTAATCGGCCGCTGTCATATCAGGATGACAACCGATACCGCGGCGGCTCCGACAAAGACTATAGCAACGATAACGGTGAAGCCTACAATAGTCGCCTTCAAATGAAACCCGATATTCTAACCACATCATCGTATTTAGCTAGTGAATTGAATCATTATCAGCAATTCGATCACAATCACCCCGACCATCATGATCCACATAATCCAGACCATCATCATCCGCATCATTGTAACGAGCCGAATCTTCCTAGTAGTTGTGTAGATAGTAGTTTAAATAATTATCGTGACAGTAATCGTAATAATGAATTGAGTGATGTGCATGCGGCAGAAGCAACAGCAGCAGGTGCTAGTGGCAATCATCATCATTATCGTCCGGCAGCGGCAACGGCAAATGGACACATGCAACAGTTGCCTCCGGTGGCGGCGCCAAGACCGACACCAAGATTGTTCCGTGACGAGAAGCGACGCTTTACCGATGGCATTGTGATGGATGCCAAAACGAGTGCTGCGGATATTGGAATTGCAACGGTCAATGGAGCCGGAAGTGATGGTGATAATGGACGAATGGGAAGTCAACTTGGACGGAGGTAAGTCGTTTTGAAAAAACAAAACAAAAAAAATGAATTAATTTTTTTTTTATTTGTCAAACCCCCTTTCCCCTGGCTGCTCGAATTCATTCAAACGATTTTAGATGAATAAATGTTATCTGTATGGTTCATGCTTTTTTTAAACATAAGCTTACACAAATATTTCATATATTTTTGTAGAAATTGCCTATCGTTTTGCTGTGTACGTTTTTTTGTTTAACACATCGTGTTCTGTTTCTATTTTCCAGCCTTAAGTATTTTAATATTTAGTGACTAGGGCCTCCTATCATCCGGGTGTCAGAACAAATCAGAACAAATATTTGTATCCAAAAAGGGTCGTTTTTGTACGGGCGGAAACGCGCTTAAAATTAAATTGCAAAAGAAACTCCATCGCTGCTCGAGAAAACACAACCACGCACAAAAATTTTTACACCGAAATTTAACTTTTAATAAGACACACTCCTATTACGATTGTCAATTGTCAATTTACCAATTGATAAAATATTAAATAATAAATTTTGGTATTTTCAAATCTAAATTTATTAAAAATCTAAATCTATGATATCTATAAACTTTCTTGTACATAATTGACTTTTAACTTTTTGGTTGTTAAACATTCAATTTCGTTACTAATCAATCCTCAAATGATAATTGACAATCGGGTGTTAAGCTTACAAGATATCGCTCTAAATTTTAGCTCCTGGACAAAATTTCCTCCAAGGCTTAGCGAAGCCAAAGATTTGCCAAGTATTTTTGCCGACGGCGACGGTAGCCATTTAAATAATCCAAATTTGTTTCCAACTGTACAACACTTATCTGTTCACATTCGACATAATTTCTGACAGATTCTGTAATATTTTAACTTTTATGTGCAAATGAAAATCGAAAACGAAAAGTATTTGGGACAAATAATTCATCGCATCGAAAAAAAAAATCCCTTTTATTTTCATAAACAGCGCTTTTTGAGACATCTTCTCCTCAGTGTTTTTATTACAAAAATTAACTGGAATTTTTGCTAATGATTGCAATCAAATGTGGAAATTAAAATTTATACTTTCATCCTTTAAGCCCCTAACGTACTATATCTCGTTATATTTGAAATTTTTTTAGAGAACTGTCCGCCTTTCTGCAGTGTTAGTTTTTCTTGCGAGTTATAGGTACTATGTATAAGGTAATTTAAAAAAAAAATTAACTCGAGATTTTGAGCAAAGTTGACATTACAGCGAAGTCTAAACAAGTGGGTCTCACAATTCTGTCTGTCTGTCTGTCTGTCTGTCTGTTCGATTACAGCCTAAACGGCTCGGATATCATTTTTAATTTTTTCCAAAAATAACGGTACCTGCCATACGATTTTTTTCGAAATTTTATAAATATTTTTTTTCTCAAAAACTGTTCGACAGATTTAAAAAATAGAAATACAAAAAAAATTATTTAGTTTAAGCTAGTTAAATGTTGAAAAAAAATTTTCGAAAAATGTTTATTGAGGGTACCCCCCATTTTTTTTTGTTTTTGATTTTCTAAAAAACGATTGCACCAATTTTGATCATTTTTTATTGCTTAAGCTCCCCAAAAATTTAAATAGTAATGTGTATTCAAATTTTCAAAAAAAAAATTTTTTTTTCAAAACTCAATATTTCGATAGCCACATGCTAGATTATTTTTAAACTTGATAAATAAAAGTTTCTCAATATAATCTACAAGATGTGAGAAAAAAAATTAATTTTACTGAAAAATAAAGGTACCCACCATACAAATGTTAAAAGTGGTTTTCAAAAATCGTATTTTTCTTAAATACGGGCGGCGCGGCGCCTAGAATTTTGATAAAATTGATTTCTTTCAATTAATTTTTATGATCTTAAATTTAATAAAAAAAAAATTAATTACACCTTGTACCTTGTGATGTTAACAATTATTATCGACCTATTGCCAAACTGTCATGTATACCCAAACTCTTCGAATCATACTGTATGAATTTTTGAGCTTTCAATCTAAGTCTCTTATTTCCCCTATACAACATGGCTTTCTCCAGTGTTGATCAACAACCACTAATCTTGTTGAATTTGTGTCTTTCGTCCTTTCGGCCTTAGAGCATGGCAAGGAAGTCGATGTCATATCCACCGATTTAAGTAAGGCCTTCGGTAAAATCTCCCATAGACTTATACTTTTCAAACTATCCACCTTCGGTTTTGAACCCATTCTAATGAGTTGGATTTCTTCTTATCTGAAAAACCGTTACTACTGTGTTCGTTTTAGATCTACATGCTCTTACCCTTTCTTAGCAACGTCTGGAGTCCCTCAAGGCAGCCTTTTAGACCCTCTCCTTTTTGTTCTTGCTATTAAAGATATGGAAATGGTCTACGGCGACGATACCAAATTCTTCAAGACCATTTCTTCTACACAGGACTCTACTCTCATTCAACTCGATCTCTATAATTTTTCAGTTTGGTGTCTCAAAAACAGTTAAGTTTTAAATATTGCCAAATGCCATTCAATCACTTTCTCACGAAAACGTTTCAAATCTTCTCCCCGTATTTATATTCTTCATGATCAGCCCCTATCTATCGTCAAATCGATACGTGATCTTAGTATATTATGTGATCAGGAACTTAACTTCATCTCCCATTTTGACGATATAATTCAGGCCAATTCAGCTCTTGGCTTCGTTAAACAATGGTCCAAGTAATTTTCCAACCCATACGTGACCCGATCCCTCTATACATATAACCTCTGTTCGTCTTCTGCTCGAATATGCCTGTCAAGTATGGTCCCCTTACCAACAAATTCACATCGCCAGAATCGAGAGTATTCAACGTACGTATAGTACGTATTCCATCGTTTTGCTCTTCGAGGTCTTCCCTGGAATAATCCCTTGATCCTACATCCCTATCAAGACCGCCTTAAACTAATCAACCTAAATTCACTAGAAGAAATCCTCTTCATTCATCGACTACTTACAGGTTCAGTTCACTGCATTACTCTTCACAACTCTATCTTCTTTAACACCAGCCCTCGAAATAAACGTAATCCCCCTCTTTTTTATATACCCACTCACCGCACGTCTTATGGCTCTAATGAACCAGTTTCTCGTATGCTCTGGAATGTTAACTCAAACACTAGCAACTTCGACTTTAACATCAGTACCCCTTGTCTTAAGTTCCTTCTCCTGAACCAACACCCCCACTAACCATAAAACGTAGCTATAAGTTTCTTAGTTCTTAAGTTAGATTAACCATTAGCTTGTAATTAAGTCGAATAAATGGGGGTTTTGCCCCCACCAAAATTAAAATTAAATTATCATAGAACCATTTTTCAATTTTGAATTACTCATTATCGACATAACGGATTTTAATGAAATTTCTTCTAGAAATGCTTCTAAAAAGTTTAAGAAATATTGCATTTCAAAACGTAAAAATATTTTTGTTTGGAAATTCAATTTTTCTTCGAACATTAATAAAACTTTAAGTTGGCGTACCAAATTTTTTTCTTAAAAATGTTTTAAAAATTTTGTATATAAAAGCTTATTTTTTTAAGAAACCACTACAAAGACTTATAATTTTTGTCTGGCATAAATTCATACAGTGAAAGCTCTAATAAGCGGACACTCATGGTCCCCCAATTTTTGTCCGGTTATGAGAACTGTCCGGTTAAGGGAAATCAATTAAAAAAGAACTTTTTTATTTTAACTTCATATTAATTCTGATTAATATTGGATCTACGATCTACCTTGCCATTTTCCACGAACATCTTTATTTCTTGAAATCTCTGCAGCTTGTGTTTTTCCAATTTTAAATATAAAAAACTTTGCATAGATAAAATATTTCATGTCGTGGCTGAAAAAAAAAACAAACCTTTTTGCCAAAGCGCGAACCAATAAGTTTTTGTTGCCCAATGCATTGGCAATTTACAACTTTTCTTGCCTCACCCTTTTTTACCGTTATTTTAACGGACTATGCTCTGGTGAAATAGCCAGCTGCATTTCTCCCCTTAAACAATTCAACCGTAATATTCGCACTTTTAGGAATGCCCATCAGTTTACCCTTGATCCCAACTTCGGACGTACTGTGAAGTACAGAGATTCGTTCTTCAGCCGTACTACGCTCATGTGGAATTCCTTACCACGCTCTGTCTTTCCCAGTCATTGCAATGTTCAAAAATTTAAAACCAATGTACACCAACACCTCCTTTCTGACCCCTCCCTTTTTTCCTATTGCTCACACTGTGCCTCTGACATATTAAGGGTATACAAAAAACTTTTGAGTGTGATGAATGAGTAGCTGAAGGAAAGGAAATGACATGTGTAAAAACGAAACGCGATGAAAAAAGGGAACCATACCCTCTCAAAATTACGCCAACTACCCCCAGTAACTAACTCGAGAAATCCCCTAATAACCTTTCAACATAACATCGCACTGTCCAGTTATTAGAGCTTCGCGTCCGGTTATCGGAGATTTTCTATAGATTTACTTACGTATTAAACATAAATTGTACTTAGAACAGATCTGCTGTTCTTTTCCAACTTCGGACGTACATTTTTGAGAAAAAATAATCCATAGATAAAATTATGTGTCCGCGTATGGGAAGTTTTCTATCTAAAATGGGCAAAAAAACGTGTCCGCGTCCGTTTCTGAGAGTGTCCGTTTATAGGAAAGCTATTTGTATGAGATTTTCGAAAAATAACTTCGTTCCCGAAAATGTGTCCGTTTAAGGGACTGTCCGCTTATTGGAGCTGTCCGCAAGTAGAGCTTTCACTGTATTTGCATAGCATTCTGTTTTTATCTCTTACTACTAAAAGAATTTAAAAAAATATGATAATTTTGTCCCTATGAACAGTTTTCTCAATAACATTCATTCTATTACATAATAGCAAGTTCGTGCGATCCAGTCGAGCATTTTATTTACTTCCAAAACTAACAGTACCTGCTAAACAGCCGTTTTGAAAAACCTAATACATCTCCCAAATGGCTGTAACGATTTTCACAAAAAAATTATGAGTACTATTGAAGGCGTGGTTTACATTTTGGTCAACAAATTTTAAGAAAAAAATGTTACTAATAGTACCTGGCGTAGAACATCTTTATAGATTCTCGACTTTATCATTAACAGCTCTACCGATTTCAATCAAAATGTTTGTTTTCTTCTTTAAATTCAAGTAATTTTGTATATAAAATATTGTTTCGATTTAAAAAAAAAAAAATATTATTAAATTCTTTTAAAACTCATTTTCTTGAAAACGAATAAATGAGACTTTTTTGAAATTGTTTCCCCAAATTATATTGTTAAATACTTCTAATTGACATACCAATTTTTTTTTTTGAAAAATTTCAAAAATATTTCGCATATAAGAATTAAACTTATTAATAAAACGATTTTTTTTAATTTTATTTGCATAAATTCATAATTTTCAAGAAGTCAGACGACATTATATTTTTTTGAACTCAAACTATTTTAAGAAATATTTTAGCAGTTTAAACAAACTCATTTTATACAGTTTTGTCTATTTACATTTATGGTTTTATATTTACATATATACAATTTTTAAATTCCAAAGTAGTTGTACATTAGAGTAAGTGCGTGCCATCCAGTGGTGAATTTTAGTAATTTTTGCCGTAAAATCCATCTTAACCGAAATTTTAGAAAATTAATTTCGGTTCAAAAAAAATATTAAACGCATTTTGTAAGACTTCCGGACCTTCATATACCTTCGTAAGACGTTGCACTTAGAAAAGCTAGTTTTATACTCACATTGACCCACTCTACGAATCAAACAAAAAAAGTTGGTCCTTCCCTAAAAGCAAAGTTTGGTCAACAATTTCGTAACATTTCAATGTGTGACAGAGGTTTTGCATCACACTCATGAATTCGAAGACTTCTGGAGGTCCCGACTTTACCTTCGTACCTTAAGAGCTTACTCTTGAACTACTGAACCATTTGCAGATCCAATACATTTTAATTTCCTTTATCGCCCAAAATCTACTGGAGCTCTTGGTCTATGACATACTTTTTTTTGTTAAACCGAAAGTTAACATAGCAATGAAAGGTTTTGCCAGACTTTAAACTGCTTAATCTTTGAGTTGAGAAATATAAAACTAATGTTCTTTATGTACATTTTCAAGTTTTAAAAATTCTTAAGCATATATGTAGATTTTTTATTCAATAATGTGACTGAGTCTGAAAAAATACCAAGCATTCCTCTTACAATACTATCCCACCATAAAAGTGTCCGTAGTTATTGAGTGTTTGGAATGTAAAAAAAAATAAAAGTACCACAAAAAGTAATAAACTATTTTCTCGACGCCTACGATGAATCCATTGGCTGTCGACGCAATGACATATAGTTTCTTTTCAAGTATTCCAACTTATAACACAAATTTTGTCATCCTGGATGTGTGTGAGGAAAACTAAAATGCATGAGCTGCCATTTATCAAAGTCAATTTCGAATTGATGCAAGGAATATACGCGTAGCTATAGTCAGCTTGTGGTGTTTTGCTTATGTGAATTTATTTGACCACACATGAAAATCTGCTGTTTTTTTATTTTTTGTCAAAGAAAAAAAAACTAAAATGTCAACGTGTTAATCCCATGGTCTTATTGATTAGGTTAGTTATATTTAGAAACACCTAAATAATGGAATTATTACTCAACGTAGTTTAATTTGAAATTTATTTTTTTTTTAATGTTTACAAAAGAAAAATAACGCTAACTTTGAGTTAGTGTGGCGTGTTAGGAAATACAAGAATTTATTATTTTTCGTATTCTTAAAATTACGAGTTTATTTCTAGAATGTTTATATTGTATTTCAAATTTGTTAAGAATGTAGGGATTTTTTATTTTTTTTTTTTTTTTTTGACAGCAACATGGTAATAAATTATGTTAATTTAGTGTCCATCTTCTATTTAATCAGCTACTTTGAATTTTTATATTTTGTTCATAAACTTTGGTCAATAACAAGTAACTAGCAACATTTTTTTGGCATGACAAGGAATTTATTAAGTGGTTTAATTTTTGATAATTAATATTAATTTCAGCAGAGATAATGTTGTGTTTTATAGCGTTTTAAATAATAAGCCTGATTAATATTACCATTAATTCATTAAATTATAAAAGTAATTCATAAAAGTGATCTCACTTTGACAGTGTATTTATTTTTAAAATTAAAAAAAATCATTATTTATTTAGCATAGGAAGGTTGTAGCAAAAGATGTCACAATAAAGCTTCTACCTATTGAACCATACCGCTCAACAACTGAAATAATTTAAACAACTTCTCGAACTTATGTATTAATTTTAGTTAACGTTGAAACCATTTGTGAACAAGCTCTATTTGCAGGGGCCTTCCGTCAGTGGGCATATTTAAACACTCAAAATTTTTAAATGTTTATAAACTGTTATAACTGTTATAAATTGGCATTATTTCCCTATTCTCTTCCTTTTAAATAATGTGCTTGGCAATATACAATTTTGATTTTTTTCGTTTCTTTGTGCATTCCGGAGTTCTAAAAATTGTAGTTTCTTTTTATGTGAAAAAACGAAAACTTTTTATGCACAAAAACAGAACCACTCAAACGATGACCGCCACACGTTGAAAAGAGGTCACGTCTACTTTAAAATAATAAACATTGTAGGTAATGTTATTTTTAGCACTTCGGCAATGCTGTGCTTTTTCCCACGCCCAGTTTCTTTTTGCAGTTTTACTTGCGACACATACAAAATTGGCTTTGACAATTTAAACATTTTAAGGCGTTTCAGACTTCCCGCGTTAAGTTTATAAAAAAATATTTATATATTTCTTCTTCCAGACGTTTCGAAGAAATTTCACTCTCCGCGGTTAGTTCCGAATAGTCTTTAAAAGTTTAAAATAAGTAATATCTCCGAAACGAAAAGTTTTAAAATTCATATTTTTTTGATTTTCAAACACTGTTCTTAAGATTAAAAATAATTTAAAAAAATCAATAAGGCCTACCATATGGTTGACACATAACCATTTGTTTCTTTTTGATTTTCTTAACAACAGTATATTCGATTTTGATCAATTTGTATGTTTAAGTTCATCAAAATTATTGTATATTTACCTAAATTTTTTCTGAAATTTTTAAAATATCTTCACTTGCTTTTTTTAAAATTTAATACAAATTTCAAAAACTCAAGCTCAATTTTTTGAAATTTGACCATTAACAATTTTTACGACAATGTACAATATGTTAAAATAACGCTATGCACCATAAAAAATGTTAAAAAATGACTGTCGAAAACCCTATTTTTCTCGAAAATGGCTTCAAAAATTTTGATAATTTTTTTTTCTTCGATCTATAATTCAATAAAAATATATTTAAATTAAAACACTACTGACGGTACCTACAATAAACTTTTTTTTAAACGAGATTTCTTGCACAAAATCTTTTGAAAAGTAAAAAGAATTGCATATCAAAACGAAAAAATATTATTTGTTTTTGGATTTTTGAATAAAATAATCAATTTTTTGTTTTGATATGATCCAGTGTTCATCTGATGGTAGATCTTACCGATCAGTGGCATAAATCTTAACATTTTTTTTTTTTTTAAATAAATAAGATTATTCTACTTGATATTTCGAAAGCAAATCGTGAATTTCGAATAGATGAATCTCTTTCGTTGGACTAGAAACCTTTCGAACCGCTCAATGCAAGTTGTATTTAACCGTACTACTCGCGGAATGCCATTCTCAGGGAATGCCATTCAGTTTACTCTTGAAAACAACTTAGGTTAACTTAGTTAAATTCATAGATGCTTTCTTTATCTGCACTACACGAATGCGGAATGCTTTAGCCGACTCAATATTTTCTTCCCATTATGGTATATAGACATTCAAAACCATTGTGCATTTGAACCTCCTTTTAAATCCTCTCCAACTTTCTAAAGTTCTTTCTAAACCACTAAACCGATTTTGGTAAAACGCATCAAAAGCTTCAGGTCCTGTTTCTTTCTAAATCAACGTTCTTAATTGTTTGATCTACTCGTAGAACATTAACCCCATCTGATTATTTAAACAAAAATGATCTATGCAAACAAAATAATATGTTTAGAATAGTCTTTTAAAAAAATATATTTCTTATTTATAAAATTATGCGTCAATTTAAAATAAACAAGAAATTTACAAAAAATTATGGTTTTATAAGAAGTACTATTACTCGCAATTTTTAAAACATTTTTAACCCTACGACAGTCTTTGCTGATTTTAACTTGCGACTTATAGGTACTATAAGGCAAGTTATGCATTCGGAAAAAAATCGAACTCGAGATTTTGATCAAAGTTTATATTACGATGTTAGCGAAGATTAAAAAAGTGGGTCTCGCAATTCTGTCTGTCTGTTCGACTACAGCCTAAACGGCTCGGCCGATTTTCTTTAAACTTGGTAGATATCATTTTTAATTTTTTTCCCCTACACGTTGGTTTTTAACTATTTTTTTTTCGAAATTTTATAAATATTTTTTCTTTCTCAAAAACTTTTCCACAGATTTTTTTAAGAAAAATTCTAAAAATTTCATTAAGTTAAATCTAGGTAATGGTTGAAAAAAAAAAACAATAATACTGAAAAATGCTTAAATTCACCAAAAAATTGAATAGTATTGTGTATTCAAATTTTCAAAAAATTTTTGTTGGGATCTAAAAAAAATTATTTTTTTTTTCAAAACTCAATATTTCGAAAACCCCATGCTAGATTTTTTTAAAACTTGATGAATAAAAGTTTCTCAATATAATCTATAAGATCTGAGAAAAAAATTATTTTACCTAAAACTAACTGTATCTACCATTCAAATGTTAAAAAAATGGTTTTCAAAAATCGTATTTTTCTCGAAAACTCGATAATTTTTTTTTCTCTCGATTAATTCATTATAGATCAATTTAATAAAAAAACTTGAAATTAAGATACTACTGACTGTACCTACCATAGAAGAATTTTTTCAAATTTCTCATTATCGACATAATGAATTTCAATGAAATTTTTTATAAAGATGCTTCTAAAAATTTTGAAAAGCATTTCATTTCAAAACTTTACAAAAATATTTTTTGAATTTAAAAAAATCATTTTTTTTTTTTTTGGAAAATTCGATATCTCAAAAACGGCTCAACTTTTTTTTGGAATTTTAATTTTTATTCGAACATTAATAAAAATTTTAAGGTGGCGTACAAAATTTTTGTCTTGAAAATTTTGTATATAAAAGCTTATTTTTTAAATAATCAATACAACGACTTATAATTTTTGTTCTTATATAAATTCATATTTGCATAGCATTCTCTTTTTATCTCTTGCTACTAAAAGAATTTAAAAAAATAATTTTATCCTTGTGAACAGTTTTCTCTAATAAAATTCGTTTTTAAAATTCCTAGTCTATTACATAGGAGCAAGTTTGTGGACCCAGTTGTGCATTTTATTTTTATTTATAAAAATCCGTTAACCATTAAAAAAAAATCTTTAAGTTAGTACACAGAAACAAATTTGGTTGATCAAAACCTTTTTTCCGTTTTCGAGAAAACCGTTTTAGGTGCTAAGAAAAAACCGGGTACAAAAACTCGACTATCTCCTGTTTGATATTAGTTCCAAGTGAAATATTTTGAATTTTGCCTAATTTCTTCTATTGATGTATTCTGAGTATTCGAATGGGTTTCTCTCTTAAAAATACAAATAATAACATTGAAGAGGGTTATTGTAGCAGAAGGCTATAAAGCCTTACAAACCATGATATGAACATTTAAGTTTTTAATGTCTCATATGAAACAGCTATGACTGCAGTCTTTGCACTTGGTGATAGTATATTCAAGTTGTTGTTGTAACATTCAAAGCATCAAATTTTATGAATAACATTGTAATATAGGGTATCGCTTAAGTACCGGCAGACACTTTATTCTATACGATTATATGTTTGTATGTTTTGTATTTCGCTACCAAATACCGATTTCTATCAGCTTTTTGTACTGTGTACACTCCATTAAAATCTTAGCTCTCTTTTCTAAAAAATGTTTCAGTGAAATAGCCAGTTGCATTCATCCCCCTAAATAATTCCACTGTAATACTCGAATACTCGTACTTCTATGAATGTATATCAGTTAGAGATTCTTTCTTAGTCTGTACAACACGAATGTTGAATGTTTAACATGGCTCTATTTTCTGCCTCCATCTCGATATTAAAAGTTTCAAGATTAATGTGTATCGACACCTCTTCTACAATCTGTTCCTATCTTCTTACCGATCAAAACCGCTTTAATGTTCATTTATAAAAAAAAAAAATACCATTTCCTACTTTATTAAAAAAGAAATGATTAAGCTTAGAATTATCTGAAATCTATAGAATGCAAAATGTATTCAAACAAAATCTTCAAATTCAATTTCATTCGTTCTTTAACTCTATTATAATCGTAGACTAAATTACTCCGAGTGTATTTAAAAAAAAAAAACCAAACATTGATTCATATAAGAACTATTTTTAAGATTTACTCATGGCTTGCTCTATTTATTTTAAGACTAATGAGCTGTTCTTTGAACTTTCACTACCGAAAAAAAATGTTCTATTTGTGTTAAATATAGAGACTTGGTCAAATGATTAAGAAATTTAAAAACAAGTAATTATAAGAATATTCACATAAAACACAAAAAAAAAAACAATTCGCAATTTTCTAAAATCATTCAGCTATAGCCAGTTTTTGTACCACCTCCGCAATTAATTTCCAATAAAATTTATCTTTCCTCTGGCGACATTTTCCTCTAAGTAATAACTTGTCCTATGTGTAACATCAATTGTCTATTATTCATCTAAAGTTCCAAGGTATATATCAGCCCATTAGTTGATTTTCCATCTACCTTCGTTATTTTCAATACGGTTCGCAAAATTATTAAAATGAAAAATTTCAATCGATAGTAAACTATCCTTGGGGCCTTATCGTCGTTGTCCTTGGTAAAAAAAGAACCTAAACTGCATCGCTCAATAATAATTTTACCTTCTGCAATGAATTTGATTTATACAGAAAAAATGTAAATCTACATCCTTGAGGAATTGAAGTTTAAGGAAAAAAAAACTTCGTCTTTATTGCAATTTTTGTGATTTGCGATTACAAATCGTTTGGTTTATTTTCCTTTTGAGAATAATTTTACACCGCATGACATAAAATACATAATTGATAATAAGTCTGAATAATTCATTTTACATTTTACAAATAAATTGATTTTTTTAACCACAAATTTATATAATCTTTTAAACTTGTGACTGAAATGAATGACTTGACAATATTTCCTAACGAAGTCTTCTATAGAATTTCAAATTAATCAGTGAAAATATATGTATTGCGAAAAAATCAAATCTCTCGGAATACAAAACATCCAATCCAATTTCCATAAAATCAACTGTGAAAAGGAAACACATCTACACATATAAATACAAAAATTGCATAATCAAAGTTTAGATACAAAGGGCAATTCCGCGCGATCGATGGATGAAATTTGTTCGTTAGTTCTTGAATCACCTTGATTAATCCACTCACATCCCGTATCCATTATTTTTTTTTTCTAAACGAAGCTTTTATAGAATTCCCATTCATTATTGAAAATTGCCAAGAATGAACAGGGTTGCTAACTATAACTTTTGATTTGAAATAAAAAATGAGGGTTTATTTCAATTTGATCAACTATTGTTATATAAAACCAGTCGATTTATAAACCGATTTAAAAACAAATAAATAAAAGCAGTGAAAACTTTGTGTCAAATATTCATAAAGCTTTGCGCTCTTCTGAGAGTATTTTGATATACAAAAATTCTGTTCGAGAACCGATTTATGCAAAAAGTCTTGTTGCGCAATTTTTTTAAATTTAAAATCTTCTAAAAAAAATTTTTACTGAAAAGTCCCCCGAAATTGAAGCGAAATTCTCATGACAAAGAAAATATTCCATGAAAAAAATGTCTTCTATCTTCTAGAATGAATTTTCCCTAAAAAGTCGTCTAAAAAATTCCCATGAAAAAAAAAATATATTACCGAACGAGGGAGTTTTGCGCTCATCATTCACGTTCTCATTTTTCGAATGCGAGAAATAATCTTCACCATTAACCCTAATAATTACGTTCCACAATTTTCCACACGCATAGTATTTAATTATGTATGTTCAAAATTTGTTCTTGAACATGTTATCTTAATTAACAAATATTGATTGATTGATAGTGATTGAGAGATTTAAGGTGGGTAAATATTGAAGAACATGAACCCAGTTTAATCGAAATTGCAATAGCTGTGTTCGAACAAAATACGACAAAAAAAAAAAACTAAAATCGTTGTATGGAAACTTTCCGATCTAGTTTAGCTTATACTAAAATTCGAAATTCTCGGCAAAGATTTTCACTCAAAAATGCTTTGTACCAAACTTGAGGCAAATCGGGTGAAGCTCCAACACCTGGGCTCACAGCCAAACAGTGCGAAAGACGTCACGAGGAAAATCGATTTTTAAGACTTCCATTATCTTTATGTAAGATTTGATTTCAACTTTAATATTTTGCTTGAAATGAAACCAATAATTCCCTTACAGAGCACGTAAACAAGAGATTTGGGTTAATTTTTTTCCCCTCTGTCAGTTTTGTATGTCAATTTTATTTTCAAGGAAAAAAAAACAATTTTAAATTAGTTTTAACAAAAAATTTAAAATCTCTAAAGAAACAAGTATGGCAACCCTAACAACAAGTATGTAACTGCTTGTGCTAGATTTACCATAGTAGAAATATCTATGGCAATTTGTGCACACCTGTTGCACATTGGCCGCCAAGTTACAGTAGTTTAGTTATCATTTCCTTAAATCTACATTCAAATAGTTCTGTCTGTCTGTCTGTCTCTATATCTTTTCGAATGAAAATGCTTGACAAAAAAAAAAGTATGTTTTTACAATCCGTGTCATTACGTGAAGTGAGGCAGGAACACACCACCAAAACGAGCACCAATGTGAAATCAACCTCAAAAACGATAACCGGAAAGTGAGTACGTTCGTTTAGTTAAGTTTTGTTTTAGATTCTCTATCTCTATATTATGTCTTCTGTGGGTTTTTTTTTTGCGAAAATGACGACAACATCATCATCGTTTCAATCATCCAGTGTTGTCATCAGCAGCACTACATTTGTACTAATCTTGACTCGTAAGAAAAAAGCACGCGTATTAAAAACGGGATTATGAGTACTCCTAAAATGTTTGAGCACAGTGCAAGCATTTAAGGAAACTTGGAGTGTATTTAAAATTTTGGATGTCTAAATATCGCAATAGGGAGAAATAGTGAGCTGCGTAAAGCGTTCCACATTCGTGTAGTACAGCTAGAAATAAAATCTCTGAACTTAATAGTACATCGAAAGTTAGATTGAAGGGTAATTTCGATGTTTGCTTTGAATACGAATAAATCTATGTCTGTACCTTGGTTAAAAAATCTATGTCAATTTAAACACATTTCATTAAGCGCAAAATGTTTTCTAACTGTAGAAATGTGCTCCCGTTATGCCAACGATTATTCAGGTCCAATGTTGTTTTATAGTTAAGAAAATAACGGAAAATATGGGAATGGGAATTTTGAACAGTCGAGGAATAATAAAAAACACGTAGGGCTGTTAGGGTTTTGTAAGTCTCTTACTTCTCTAGAGTAGTTTCCAGTTTTGTTGCTCGACTAGGTGACCGCTAGGTTATACACTATTAATATAAATAAACACACAAAAAAGAACTTGCTCTAAATTTTCGCGAAAATTCTAAATCATTGTAAATATATTTTTAATTCGCACAATACAAAGGACAAAATTAAAATCACTTGGCTTCTTGGTTTCTAAATTTTACGCTGTTACTTTTTTGTAAAATATTAAAATCGTTTACCTATCCTTTTACGATTTTAAAATATCACATTCCTTATCTGTTATTTATGGGAAATTATTCAACCCGTATATTGTTAAACTTCGTCATTTTCCAGTATGATCGGGTAAACCACACGTACAATTGCAAATAAAGCTGTTAAAAATATTTCGAAAAATACTAATTTGTCATCTTGCGATTCAGATTCAAACATGTAAAACCTATTCAATCCAAAAAACGTTGCCTTACATAGATCGAACAAAGCATTAATTTATTTGAAGTTAAACCACAAACACATATTTCAATTCCAAAAAAAATTTCCTGATAGAGAATCCAAAAAACCTTACATTTTAGCTTTGTTTAAACAACCCTTATTCCGAGCATTTAAAAAAATTGGGACGAAATCTCTAATGCCAAAACCTCGAACGACAAATTTACTTACCAAATCTCGAATGCCAACGTATTTGATTTTAGTATTTTTGTTTCTTTCTTTTTCCGAATTTTTGGTAGTTATGTGGTTCGTTCTTGTTGATTCTCATTTTTGCTTTTAGACGAGAATTCTGTCAACAAATAACACACAAAAACAATAGTGGAGAGAAATAACTTGCTTCCAGACATGGATTGTATAGAAAATAAAATGCACGACTGGGTCGCACGAACTTGCTCTTATGTAAACGACTAAGAATTTCGAAAATGAATGTTATTAGAGAAAAACTGTTCATAAGCATAAAATTAATTTTTTAATAGACTAAAACAACTCCTTTAGTAGTTGGAGCTAAAAACAGGATGCCATGTGATTCAAGCAAATATTAGCTTATGCAAGAACAAAAATTATAAGTCTATACTGGTTTTTTAAAAAAATGAGCATTTATATACAAAATTTTTAAAAATATTTTTTAGAAAAAATTTTGGTACGCCAACTTAAAGTTTTTATTATTGTTCGAATAAAAATTAAATTTACAAAAAAAATATTGAGCCGTTTCGAGTTATCAAATTTTCCAACAAAAAAAAAATATATTTTTTTTTTAAAGTTTTGAAATGCAATGTTTTTTAAACTTTTTAGAAGCTTCTCTATAAAAATTCTCAATAAAATCCGTTGTGTCAATAATGAGAAATTCTAAATTTGAAAAAATGGTTCTACGGTAGGTACAGTAAGTAATATGTTGATTTAATTTTTTTTTTATTAAATTATAGACCGTAAAAATTAATAAAAAGAAAATAATTTTTAGCAAAATTCTCGGAACCGTTTTCGAGAAAACTACGATTTTCTAAAACAATTTTTTAACATTTGTATGGAGGGTACCGTTATTTTTAAGTAAAATAAATTTATAAATTCATTTTCTTCTTACATCTTGTAATTTATATTAAGAAACTTTTATTTATTTTTTTTAAGTCCAAACAAAATTTTTGGAAAATTTGAAAAGGCGCTAATATTTAAACTGCGGGGGAGCTTTAGCATACAAAAAATTATCAAAATCGGTTGTACCGGGGGGTTGCAGGGGGGCAGCATGCCCCCCTTACATATCTCACTGTTTACACGTCGTAATAAGAAAGGGTATTATAAAAAACGGGATTATAAGAGACGGAATTTTAAAAAGCGGGATTATAAAAAGCGGGATATCGTACCCAACCCAAAAAAAAAGGTTTTTTTCATAAGTTGTTATTTATATGTACAAAAAATAAACACAACTATGATCGACAGTGGCGGCGCCGCATGCATGTGAGCATCAATCACTTTGCCACTGTCGACATTTTTCGAGTCGACATTTTTAAAATCGACTTTTTGAAAGTCGAAATTTTGATCAGTCGACATTTATATCAAACGATTTTTTGAAAATCGACATTTTGACGATCGATTTTTTTAAATCGACATTTTAAAAATCGGTAAATCGTACCCAAACCTTTCCTAGCGTTAACTAAATGATTTTTTTTTAATTTTTTTTTTAAATCTGTGGGACAGTTTTTGAAAAAAAAAAAGTTTATAAAATTTCAAACAAAAATCGTATGACAGGTACCGTTATTTTGGGTCCAAACAAAAAAAGAAAAAAGCGTTTGGGGGAAAAATTAAAAATACTATCCGCCAAGTTTAAAGAAAATCGGCCGAGCCGCTTAGGCTGTAATCGAAAAGACAAGCCTAGCTTGCGAACTCCACTTGGAAGCTCATGAATCCCTCATCATATCTCGTTTACTCGACAGGTCAAATGATTTTGTGGTTTAAAAACAGCGCACACCAACAGCTGCTCCAAAAACTACAACAAAACAAATGTTACTTATTTTCCCGGCTTTATACATACATTTGTTGTGTTGGCATCTATGATACAAAACCTTCCCAAATATACATTATAAAGTATAGCCCTCTATTAAACTAAATAGCACCGAAAGTTTTGTATTTATAATATAATTTGTTGACACTACAATATTTCGAGCTGCGGATGGCAGCACTGATCACATCATCATTCTAAAAGAAGGAATGTGCACCAACTTTTTTCTAGAGGGGGTGTGAGGGGCGCTTACATAAAATATGCGAATTCGCACCTGGGAAGTGAAGTGAATCTGAATTCGAATGAGAGCCAGTGGCAGTGATTTGGTTTTCATTTCATTAAACTCTCTTTTGCTATTCTAGTTAGATGTATGTTTTTTTTTTTTTTTTTATTTTCTTGCAGAGCTTGGCAAATAATGGAATTCTTTTGTAATTCTTATTTTAAGAACTCTATAGATATGTTGGTGTAGAATAGATAGTACTTAGGTATAGGTAGGTATAGCAGAACTACGAATACGAATACGGCGGCGATGACATGACCCGAAATTCTTGTTCATCTTGTTTGTTTATGTGTATCTAGCTTTAGGTTTTTGTACGTGAAGTATGCAAATTGTTGGGCTGGGCTCGTTTAAGTTGAGTTGTGGTAATGAAGAAAATCTCGCATTAAGAAACCTTCGAGTATTCAGCCACTTAAGAATACAAATGCTGTTTAATGAATTGTGGTTCGGCGTGCGAAGGAATGTTGATATTGTATAGAAAAGACATCATACACTCAGACACGTTATGGAACATTACCTATTGAGTTCGTTTACCGGAATTCTATTTTACAGTATGTGCTAAGGGTTTTGTACTAGCTAGTATAATAATCTTGAAGGCTTATCTTTCTTAAATGTATGTACCGTGGTTTGATTCGAGCTGTAAAATAAATGTTTCCGATGTTAAAAAACCAACCCTACTGAGATAATCCGGAATAAGTCCAAGTAAGCTAGAAACACCTGTAGTGATCATAATCGACGTACTAAATTTTTATATGACCAACAATTAAAACAAAAAATACTACAATGTCCCGAAGGTAGTAAAAACTGTTGGTCATTTGTAAAAAATTTACGAAAAACTATTTCGTCTTCAATGATACTCAGTTTGTCAGCTCACAAGAAAAAGCCAATTCGCTTGCATCGCATTTTGCCGTTAGTTTACCGCTGCCAGAAAGTTTCATGACTCTTCTCATGAACTTAAACTGTTTTATGGAACAAATATTCCATCGCACTCGAACATTTGCAAGAGTACTGAAAGATATCGATATACACAAATTTGCTGCCCGGATATTATCCCTGCCATTGATCTGAAGAGGTGTTCTTCAACGCTGGAAAAACCATCACGTAAGTTTTTTCATCTGTCTTACTCTACTGGTCTCTTTCCGAATGGATGGAATATAGCATTTTTCCAGCCTGTCCGATAAAAAGACAAATCTTCTTGTCCTTTGTCCAATAGCACTTACGTCCCTTCTTACCAAGATCATACAAATGCTCATTATAATTTATATATTAAATATCTTGAAGAAGAAAAGCTTTTCAATATCCTTCATATCAATAGGTCCACTGCTGAACCGATAATTTATCTCACTTTTACATAATTTAAGAGAAAGTAAGATTATCGCACTTGATATTTTAAAGGCATTTAAGAGCTTGGCATCAAACTCTTTTATCGAAAAAATGTGCATTTGGTATCGATGAGTATCTTCTTTGTTAGATTATCAATTACCTTTCGAACTGCTCAATAGAAGTCCTATAAAGTGGCCTCAAGTCTATTATTTATGAAATAAATGTTAGTGTGCCTCAGGGCTCCGTTTTATCTCCGACTCTTTTTTATTCATCAAAGACCTTTAGTCTGAAACTTCTCATCTATGAAACTGTTTTGCTGATGACAGTTTCTCATATTCGTTTCCAGATTCACGTCCTTGGCCTTCGGGTATACATATATCCACATCCAAACCGGCAGCGTATGATAAGTTCATTATATTCTGATCTGAAATTTAAAGCTCTAAAACCTCTATCTTTTGTCGTTAAAACTACTTAAGAATGATTGAAATTGTTCTAGGTTCTAAGTTGGTTATCTGATCAAAAAGAAGGTATTAAACGAATTATAATATTATAATTATAATTATCTAGCTTACTTATAAATCTAATTAACCAACAACTCATGGCTTTGCTTTCCAAATATGCTATTAGTAGGATAAATTTTTTTTGAATCACAAGTTCTGTATGTAAAATAAATATGCATATCAAACTGCTAACAGCTTTAATTTTTGGAACTTTTAAAAGAAACCACTTTATTTTAACAGTTCTCTGGAATTAAAGGACAAAAGTAAAATAAAAAAAAAATTAAACTAATTAAATAACTTTCATAATGTAAATAAAAAATAAACTTATGTAAACTACAATTTTTGTATTAAATAAGTTGGGTAAGTTCCTTCATATTTTGGTTCATCCCAATCATACGAACCACTGACTGTATAAAGAGGCGATTTTTGTATCTAAAAACTCAGACAAGTCCACCGAATTTGAAGCATTTTTTTAGCGATAAAATATAACCCGCCTACTGATACGCCCATTTTTTAAATAGCGTTAAAGTTGCTAAAAATGAATAAAATTATAAAAGGGTTTCTAATAAAGACGGGTAGATGTTAAAATTGGATAAAACAAGTTTTGTGCGAGATATCAATGAATTTTTAGCTTACGAAAATTGTCATTGTTCAAAACACTGTCCCGGTTTTGGTGAATAGCGCGTATCTGAGGTCTCCAATTTTCGATAACTGTTCAAAATATCAGGCTGAATTTGAGAGATGACATGGGTTATATAAGCTTTATAGGGATCAGTCCTTTGCCGCTAATTGGCATAGAAAATTAATCGTGTTAATTAGTATTGTGTGATTGTTTAGTATTAAATCCAAATATTCAGCTCGTTGACATACCTTTTCATTTAAAAATTAATTGCCTTAAGCCTCTAAGAGTTTTCGTCTTATAACTCTTTCGGATATTATTTTACAAGAAAATGACCTGCGAAAAACTTTTAGGCTAGTCGCGCACTGGCAACTGTGATCGAAATCAAATAGTTTAATCACCAGTTGAAAGAGAACCGCGCACTGGCAACTCTTTACTCACGCTCACACTCTTTTCTCTCTGGCGCCTTTGGAAAACAGCTCAACTATTACGAATCAATTTTAGGCAATCGTTTAGTTTGTATCAAATCACAAACTTTTTAGTTGCTCGAATCGAGTTGCTTTATTTATTTATTCGTCTATAAGTACAAACTACTTTCTTAAGCCCCTTTTAGACGATCATTTCAGTTTCAGTTTCAGTTGAGCTATCAGTTAAGCTTTCAGTTAAACTGATGTCTAAATACAAAAACTGAAGCGTTTAACTGAAACTGAAACTGAGACTGAAACTGATGAAATTCCCATAAGTTTTCAGTTCAGTTATCAGTTAAACTGATGTGTAAATACTTTTCAGTTCAGTTGTCAGTTCAGTCCTTATTCGAGTTCTTGTTTTTTATTCAATATATCGAAACAGAATGATGATTTGGTCGATTTAATTGAAATTTATCGCGTGTGTCCATATTTATGGAAGAAAAGTTACCCTTTTTATCACAATTCAGTTAAGAGAGAAGCAGAATACAAGCTCAACTGAACACCGGACTGACGTCTTAATACAATGCCTTTTTTAGCTGAACTGACAACTGAACTGATGACTGAAGGAATAACTGATCGTCTAAATACAATGCCTTTTTTAACTGAACTGACAACTGAACTGATAACTGAAGGAACAACTGATCGTCTAAAAGGGGCTTTAGACATATCGCTCTAATGATAAAAATAAAAAAGAAGACAAACTATAATGTTGAAAAAACTTATTAATTAACATAATACTTATAATGATATTTCCAAATCAATTTAATTAATTATAATATGATTCATAACATTTTTTTTAAATACATGTTTTGGAACTTCAAGTTCGATTATATCGGCATATTTATTAAAAAGTAGACAAGCTTTTGTAATAGGCTCATTAAGTCCATAATTGGTCGAGTGTTGTGCTGTGAAGAAAAAATGATTAACCCTCAAACAACGAGCTGGAGTATGTCTTATAAATAGCTCACTTAGTTGAGTACAATCAATATGACCAATTAAGACGTCTCTTGCAAGTGAAATCAAGAAATAAATTCTCCTAGTCTCAAGTGGTTTTATATCTATCAACTCACATCGAGATTTATATGATGGTAAGGGTAGGGTCCAATGAAGTTTCCTAAGCGAATATTTCGTGAACCTTTTTTGGATCCTTTCGATTCTATTCGAAGCGTTTTTGTAGTAGGGAGACCAAACTACACAACAATATTCTAAAATAGGTCGAACAAAACTTATAAAAAGAGACTTTATTGTATAAGCACATTTAAATTCACTAGAATTTCTGAACAGAAATCCAAGCATAGAATTACCTCTAGAAACGATGTAATCTACATGCATTTCAAAATCCAATTTGGAATCAAATATGACTCCCAAATCTTTATGAGTAGAAACTCTTTGCAGGACACTCGCAGATAAACTATAATTAAAGATAATAGGATTGAAAGATCTGGTAAACGTAAGAACACAGCATTTTTTGATATTCACTCCAAAATCATTTAAAAGACACCATTTGGAAAGTTGCTTTAAATCATCTTGGAGCTGTTTACAGTCAGAGATGGAACTTATGAGCCTGTATATCTTAACGTCATCAGCAAAAATCAAACATTGTGAATCTAAAATAAAGTTCGGCAAGTCGTTTACAAAAAGTAAAAACAAAAGAGGACCCAGGTGACTACCTTGGGGAACTCCGGAGTAATTTGAAATTGGCACTGATTTCATGGAACCGATTTTGATGATCTGAATTCTATTAAGCAGATAGCTCTTAATCCAATCGAACATCTGAGAATGAAAACCAAGAATTTTAAGTTTATTCAGTAATAATTCATGGTTAACCCTATCAAATGCCTTTGAAAAGTCAGTATAAATGACATCAACTTGGTTTCTTTTTTCAATTGCGGTTACACAAAAATTAGTAAACAAAGTAAGGTTTGTAGCAGTGGATTTTCCACTAACAAATCCATGTTGAAAGGGTGAGATATGGTTTTTAACTGAATCATACATTTTAGTTTTTACCAAGGATTCGAAAACTTTAGGGATCAATTGAAGTTTTGCAATTGGCCTATAGTTTTCAATTGCTTGCTTAGATCCTGATTTATGAATAGGCGTAATGTATGAGCACTTCCAAACATCTAGAAAAACACCGTTGCTGAGCGATAAATTGAAAATTTTTTGAAGCGGTTTTGATAAGTTAAATCTGCAGTTTTTTAAAAATATTGCAGGTATGTTATCAGGAGGTAAGCTCAAGTTATTGTCTAAATTGGCAAGTGCAGCAAGAATTTCATCTTCTGATAATGACATCATTCCAATATCAGTAATAGATGTGATATCATAGTTTATCTCAGAGTGAACTGGATTACTTAAGAAATTGGATTGAAAGAACGATGCAAATAGATTACAAATCTCTTTAAGATCACTGCTCCCAACACCATTATAACTCATAAAGGCAGGAATTCCCAAAGATTTCCGCTTAGAATTTATATAATGCCAAAAACACTTTGATTCAGTTTTAATATTTGATTCTAACGACCATACATACTTCCTATGCAAAAACTTTTTAAGATACTCGTATTCTCTACGTAGACGACAATATTCGCTTCGGAAGCCGAACTCAACCCTACTTTTATTTTGCATTTTAAGCATTGCATTCTTTAAACGTGATAGGCTTTTTGTGTACCAAACGGGTTTATCATTTATCTTCATTCGTTTAACAGGAACAAAGCAAGAAATATGTATATGTTTCATTTTAGCAACTAAACAGTTGCGAAACTAAAAATTGAATGTGCGCGCCTGGCCTTAGAGAATAAAATAATCTAAATCTTTGGAACAAGCCAAAGATTTTT
This sequence comes from Chrysotoxum bicinctum, assembly GCA_911387755.1. Lineage (NCBI taxonomy): Eukaryota > Metazoa > Arthropoda > Insecta > Diptera > Syrphidae > Chrysotoxum > Chrysotoxum bicinctum. The sequence continues at coordinate 221,428,855 of OU426989.1, read as the reverse complement.
TTTTTTGACTTAACCTAATATTGATGCATGTTTTTTCTCAAAATCTATTAAATCTATGAAAAAAGTCTCAATCTTGTATGAGTAGAATTAAATAAGCTATAATTTTTTTACTTCTAAGATTCTAAAAAAACTGATGGTTTTAGAGAAATTTGCAAAAAAAACTGAATCTCACCCTAAAAGAAAAGTAGCCCCTGTCCAAATTTAGATTGAATTTTACGAAATGCTTAAGACATACATATAAGTAAAACTCTCCAATTAAATTCAGCTTTGATTCAAAAACAAAAAATCTGATTCAAATATTAGTTTATAATTTTATCATTCGATAAAACAATTAAAACAATATTGCGAGTTATTTTCTTATTAATAAAGCAGTTATTAGTATCACTAAAACTCATCACTGAAAATTTTAATTATTAATTTTTAGAAGAGCTTGGGAAACAAAATCTATTATGTTTTATCTGAAACTCTCTAGGTGTTCGATTTATTTAAGTAGAGTACGAAATCAGCTCAGTATTTGGTGTCATAAACGGACACTGCCTTAAAGACAAGCATGCAAGGCGCTTTTTGTAAAAGCTGTATGGACAAAGGAGTAGAACCAATTCATCATTTTCTATGTACATGCCCTGCTGTATCTCATAGGCGTAGGTTCCATCTTTGACAGTTTTCCTTTGGTAAACCTATTGATCTAAATAACATAGACATTTGCAGTCTTACTCGCTTCAGAATAAACTACAAATACTTCAATGAGTAGGGAAAAAATTCTCCAGATACATGTGCTATCACAATGAACCGATTCTGGTTAAAGTGTGACAACTTAAACCTAACCTAACGTTGATGCAAAAATAAGTATGTTCCGTTGATGATTTGAATTTTTATTTTTGAAACCAAATTTCATTTAGGCCGAAAGGCTTTAAATTATTTAAATCGAACTACCTTACCACTGAAATATTGAAAATGATTTTGAGAAGAAAGTTGTGTCAACTTTATTTTTATAATTAAGCTACGAAGTTTCTTTTGCATATAAAGGTCTCAAAAATAAAAGTAAAAATTGTACAAAAAATTTTCTTCTTCTTTTAAATTATATACATTTATAAGCCTAGTACGCATACCGCGCTAAATTTTATCTCTCATACAAAATTCTCTCCAAAATGTAACCAAGCTAAAACTATGTCAAGCATTTTAGCCGAGAGGTACGCTGTCCAGCTTAAAAATCAAAATTTCCCTTCGAACTGTACATAATTTAGCGCACGAAATAACTGTCTGAAATTTCAATTTGAAATCGAAGGATATTTGAAGACAGAAGTTTTACAAGATTTTCCACAGCAAAAATCACTCATCAACAAATTATTCTAGATTTTTGAAAAAAAAAAAAAAAAAATCGTTTAGGGAACAATTGTTTTTTTGTGACACATTCTTCAGAAAGGTCAAAATTTAGCTTGGATTTCAGCTGATATTTGGAGAAAAATGTGTGAGATAAAATTTAGCGCGAGCTGTGTACTAGGCTTTTGTCAACTTTTAAAATACAACACTTAGTATTGCTGAAATATTCTTATTTTGTATTTTAGCCCATCCAAAAATAATAAAGTATTTCTGTGGTTGTTTCGACGCTTTATTGTTTTTCGTTTTTCAACTATGCATAAATCCAACAAATTTCGGGACTTATTTCGAGAGACTCTTAAAGTAAAATGAAGTGAATGAATCGGTATTACGAATTTCTATTATTAAATAAATATTTTGTACGCTTGATTATTGCATTTATATAAGTAATTTTTATTTGATAGACATTTTGGATAGACTTTTTTCGAAAAGTATCTCGCAATAATCTCCTGCATTTAGCTTTCAATTCATCAATTTTAGAAAAGGAAAAATAGTGCTTGACTTTTGTCCTCTACTGTTGCTCATTGAACTACCACTCACCCTACCTCACACCACACTGCCGCGCCTACCCGAGTTTCTTCTATTCAAAATGTTTTCTTCAGGTTAGTCTTTTTTTTCCAGTCTGGTTTTTTTTTTATTAATTTAATTCCATTTTCGGTGATTTCTCACTATTATGTTTTGGCATTTCTTTCGTTCTCTCTTTTTGTCCTCTTTCGTGGTCGTACATAGTATTTTTGCAAATTGGCATGCCATCACAGCTAAGTGCCTTATTCACTGACGAACCGCCAAAGAAGATAGATTATCTACTTTTCGATAGTTGAAAACTTCTATTGCAAAAATACAAAAAAAATCCATATCGAGAGTGTTTCCAATATCCGCTTCCTTGAGGTTTATACTCACCTTAATCTGCCTACGATATAATATTATCGAATCATATTATAAAAAGATATTTATCTATCTTTATTTTTTAGATACATAACTCGTTCGAATCGAGTACCAGGAGGCGGTGGAGGTAGCAACAATAGCGACTCATCACCGTCACCGATACCATCTGCAGCAGCATCACACAATCGATTGACATCCAGCTCACCTAGCACCAACTCTTCGAATCGCCTGAGATCACCACTCAAGTCGCCTTTAATAAATCGCCCGTACCACCATCATTATTCAGCTCCATCAGCATCCGCCTTTGCTGCTCCGCTACCATCATCATCGTCGTCGACATCAGGGTCAGGAACTATCAATGGTAACGGCAACAGTCTTCATCTGCAGCATCACTTCCAACACCAGCCAGCGGACCCTTACCGATCTGTGATGACCAATTCAGTGGGCGCTGTGGCCACTGCTGCCGCTGCACCAAACCAAGGTGCTGCAGCATCATCTTCTCCATTGAGCGATATTTGTGGTGAGTACTTTGTCCGGATGTGATTGAGATACTTTTTGTGTTGTGTTGTTTATTTTTTATTTGACTCACTTTTTGTTTCTCTGCCTCGTCATTATTATTTGTGTGCACTTGTGCTGTCATTTTTGTTTTGTTGTTGTTGTCTCATTATTTGCACTTATCCAGCACTTTATTCTTTTTTTTTCTGTTTGCTCATCATTTCATTTTTGTTTTGAATTTAGTTGATAATTTTGCATGAATCGAGGACTTATCTAACCCGAAGTGTGTGCTTTAAATTGACATCTCTTACCCCATCGACGCGACAGTGTTTGATTTTGTGTCTTAGCTTTAGTGAATGAATTACAAGGAGCCTCCAGTTGTGTCAAGAGATTCTTGTGCCATCTACAGGAGCTTAATGATATTAAAATGATTAATCTTGAGAAATGACTCTTGCGATTAAAATTTGCGGAAAGGCAAGTGTTTTTTTTTTCTCTCTGAAGATGAAGAGATTATGTGGAAAGGTGTTTGAGTCAATTTAAGTGTGTGTGAATGCACGTGGTCAAATGGCCTTTGCTGTTTATTTAAAAAGCTACTAAATTGTTAAATATAGTCTAGGTAGTAGAGTTGCATATTTTATTGTGTTTTCGAAGCGTGATTTTGTTTTTGTGATTCAGATCACTTCCTACTATCAAAATTTCCATTGCCTTCGTGTGTCTACTTATTTTTTGGAAATAGAAACAAAAAATAAAAAAAGGAAGATTTTTAAATAACCTGAATTTTGTCTTAAAAAAATTAACTTAAGCATAAAGCATTGGAGAAAATAGTAATCTGATTATCGGCTTGACACCCGTTCGATAGTTATTACTGCGGTCTTCAAAATCTTGATGGTAGTTGACTACAAGCGTTCAGTATAGTATGAATATGAACGCTAAACAGTGGCTAATTATGGAAGTCTTCAAAATCTTGATGGTAGTTGACTACAAGCGTTCAGTATAGTATGAATATGAACGCTAAACAGTGGCTAATTATGGAAGAAGTGATTTCAAAATATGTACAATGTTTACGTAGTATGTATATTATGACATTAACGATTTAGTTGGCTTCAGTCGTTTAAGAGTTATATCGTTCCTCATGTTAAGATTTGCTATAAACAACTTAACCGTGAAAATTCGCGCTTGAAGGAGTGCCCATCAGTTTACACTTGAACCCAAATTCGGACGCACTATTTAATTTAGAGATTCTTTCTTTAGCCGCACTACACGAATGTGAAATGATTTACCCGAATCTTTATTTTTCCCCTATTATAATATTCAGACATTTTAAACCATCGTTATTCCCTTTGAAATCCCCTCCAATTTTCCTTAAACGCTTGAAATGTGCCCAAACATGTTAAGACGACTGATACGATCGTGCCTTAAAATGTTGACTGTATGTTTGTACCATGTGTATACAAATATCCCATTTCGACATTTTTCCTTAAATCAAAATTCATCAATAAAGTCCATTTCTCAGCCCAGTTAAGCAGGGATGGGATTATTAAGTATTTATATCTATTGGAAGTTACCTTGACTCGCAAAAGTAGTTTTTCACTTGATTTGTTATTAAGTTATTGGGGGTGGCTGTGGCGCGATGGATGTATGCTCGCCTGTCAACCTCATGATCACAGATTCGATCCCTGCTGTCGTTTATGTCGCCTTAATTCCATTAAAACCTTATAAAGTTGTCATCAATGGGTTGCTGGTTTGCTCATTGCATGTTGTTTAGGCATAACACTAACAACATGTGATTTAGTAATACTAGTATGCCCATCAAATATGAAAAACGAATAAAATAATGTGAATTATAAGGGACATAAAACTAAGACACAACATTCTCCGCACTAGTTCAGCCGCCATCCCTGGAGATAAAAAAATCTGAGACAACCACCTTCAGTCTCAGAACATCGTGCCACACATCTTTCCTATCCTTCTTTCTCTTCCTTAACTTCACGCCCGCGCTGTGTTGAAACACTTAAAGGGTAGTTATAATCCCTTGAGCGCGTGTAGATTATAAAAAAAAAAAATTGAATCTGACTTATCGAAAAAAATGAGTTTTTTTTGCAGGGAAAGGAAGTTACAGATCTTATCCTGAAATATAGTGCTTTTCATTGGCAGACAATTGTTGATCCTATCTACTCCTTTCGACGCACGACACGAATTCATTTTGTATGGCCGACCTGTCTCGCCGCCACATTAATTTTTTGTTGGTTTCTATGATGATATTTAGATATTTTGGAACTTCGTCAAATAATTTATTATTTTAAAAAAATAATAAATTATAATATCGGTATTCCCCTATTCACTTGACACAGACACACTCGTTCCATACGGTTCGACATATAAAATGATGTGGATATGTATTTTGCTCTATTGTCTGTCTGCTTCATTCGGCATAAAATGTGAATAAAAAACAAATTTGTTGCTAAGTATCTAATATTTGTTTGTAAATAACAGAAAAGTGAAAATATTTGTGGTAAAAACCTTAAATAGCAAGTCCGTTTTTTCGATTTTCTAATTATTATCCCTAATTCTCCTTTTGAAGAATCTCTTATTCTTCATCAAAAAAAGAGTGACAGGAATTGAATCTGTGATTTGAATATTAGCAAAAAACAGGAATAGCGAAAAATCGAACTCGACATTTTAATCAATTTTGACATTTCTATAACTGACAGCATAGACAAACTGAGTTCCACTTATCAATTAAGAGGGTCAGATTTGATGAAAATGGATTTTTTGAAGATTTCTTAAAAACGGTTTGTTTTAGAGAAACATTTTTTTAATCAAACTTGTATCTAATGCAATTTTTCACAAATTCTTTTATAGGATTTACCGTTGGAATTTTCATACTGATCATAAAATTTATATTACTTCAAAAGCTACATTTACTAAGTACAAAAACCTTATGGCAAAAACAAACAACAAAATTATTTAAAAGATCCAGAGTAGCGTCGTTATCGTTGTGTTTTAGCTCCGTCATCAACGGATATTTTGTTTGAAACATCAATGACGGTTCCAAAGATCTAACAACAATCGTTTAAGACTGCTAATATCCTAACGAGTGTAGCCAAAAATTATGCTGATATTTTGATTATCGAACATTCACAGAGAATATCAAATTTCAGCCTTAAACTATTTTACTTGCGACTTATAGGTACTATAAGGCAAGTTATGCATTCGGAAAAAAAATCGAACTCGAGATTTTGATACGATGATAGCGAAGACTAAAAAAGTGGGTCTCGCAATTCTGTCTGTCTGTTCGACTACAGCCTAAACGGCTCGGCCGATTTTCTTTAAACTTGGTAGGTATCACTTTTAATTTTTCCCCACACTTTTTTTCTTTTTTTTAAGACCTAAAATAACGGTACCTGCCATACGATTTTTTTGTTGAAATTTTATAAATATTTTTTTTTTCTCAAAAACTGTCCAACAGAATTAAAAAATAAAAATTTTTAAATTTCATTTAGTTAAAACTAGGTAATGGTTGAAAAAAATTTTAAAAATAAAAACACAAAAATTTCATTTAGTTAAAGCTAGGTAATGGTTAAAAAAAAATTTCCGAAAATTGGTTATTAATGGTACCGCCCATGTAACCAGTTTTTTGTTTTTGATTTTCTCAAAAACGGTACAGCCGATTTTGATAAAGCTTCCCAAAAATTTAAATAGTATTGTGTATTCAAATTTTCAACAAAATTTTGTTTGGATTAAAAAAAAATTAAATTTTTTAAACTCAGTATTTCGAAAACCCCGCGCTAGATTTTTTTAAACTTGATAAAAAAAAGTTTCTCAATATAATCTACAAGATGTGAGAAACAAAAATGTATTTTACCTAAAAATAAAGGTAGGTACCTACCATACAAATGCTTAAAAATTAAAAAAAAAAATTGTTTTCAAAAATCGTATTTTTCTCGAAAACGGCGCCTAGAATTTTGATAAATATTTTTTTCTTTCAATTAATTTTTACGATCTTTAATTAAATAAAAAAAAAAATTGATATTACAGCTTGTATCTACCATAGAACCATTTTTTCGAATTTTGAATTTCTCATTATCCACATAACGGATCTTTATGAAATTTTTTATAGAGTAGCTTCTAAAAAGTCTTAAATACATTGCATTTAAAAACTTTAAAATAAATATTTTTTGACTTTTTGAAAAAAATTCTATTTTCTTTTTTTGAAAATTCGATATCTCCGAAATGGCTCAGTATTTTTTTTTTGTAAATTTAATTTTTATTCGAACAATAATAAAAACTTTAAATTGGCATATCAAAATTTTTTTTTAAAAACCTTTTAAAAAGTTTGTAGAGAAAAGCTTTTTTTTTAAGAAACCACTACAAAGACTTATAATTTTTGTCTTGCATAGATTCATATTTGCATAGTATTCCGTTTTTATCTCTTACTACTAAAAGAATTTAAAAAATTATGATAGTTTTGTCCCTATGAACAGTTTTCTCTAATAACATTCGTTTTTAAAATTCCTAGTCTATTACATAGGAGCAAGTTCGTGCGACTCAGTCGTGCATTTTATTTAAGGATGTATTGTCACCTCATGAACCTCGTATGGGTTGGTTTCGTCCCATAAACAACAATTTTGCTCGTTTATCCCAAAATTCACCTCGTCATTAAAGATGAGTTTTCGGCAAAAATTGGGGTCTTCTTCTAAACTCTCCGAAGGGTAGTAAGATAAAAAACGATGTTATCTTTGGTTATGAACTTTGGGCTCCTTGTTCAGTTGGATCTTGTACTGATATACGCCCAAGTCCCCACCTAAACTTCGAGATCTTGCGCACTGCTAAGAATCTATTGTACACTTTCACACGGACCGCGAAGATGTTCTTGGCCGATCCTGCGTTCCTCTCACGTAAGAATATTAGCTGATTGGTTATCGAACCGCTGTTCTAAAATTTGGTCACCAAATATTGGAAAGTCGAGTGTGAAGAGCCACCACTTCCACCGTAAAATGAGCGCAACATTTGCACTAGCACTCATTTTGATAATAAAATAATATCATTTGTACGTACTTTTCAATCGTGTAACTTGCCAGGGTGTTTTTTCATCAGTAACAAAAAAGATAAATGAATTGAATAATTAAATGAAGAGATGAATGAATAACTTAGTAATAAACAACTGATTTGACAGATGTCACCAAAACAACATGGCCGCCAAAATCTACCCACGCCAATTGAAAAACCCTTTACTTGTACTATTTCTACAAATCTCATAGGAGCTACAATATTTCCAAAACATTAAAATTAAAATAGAAATCGAATTCCAAAAAATAATCCGAGTGAAACTTAACGATACACGCAAATACGTCGTCTTAAGTCCTGTGGGTCGTATATCTCAAAATAAAATAGCCTATTCTTAATGTGTCTCTAAATTATACTTTAAAATGTCGATAAAATGCATATTAAACTTGTTTAACATAAAGATTCTTTGTTTTTTAAGAAAGATTGATTATGTGCGGAAGTGAACATAAGAATTCATTAAAATTCTTGAATATATTTCTTAAATCCAAATGATCCATTTTATCGGCTTCCGTGATACCTAATTTAAAGTTCAGCCATACATCAAAGCCTTAACCTTCATTCTTAAAAGTTCTATTTCAATTTTCTCGGAGTCTATTTTTATGTTGTTTATTTAATGTTTCTTAGGAAGTATTTTGGAATCATTAATTTTGCAGGAGCCTTTAAGTGCTGCTTTTAAAGTGTTATCTTGACTATTTTATAAAGAGGCAAATGCAAGCTATAATAGATACTACTTCTCCCTCTTCCGTAAAAAGAGTTTTTCTAAGTACATCCACAATTTGTTTGGATTTAAAAACTATTTTTGTCTGTGAAGCAGAAGTCCATTTAAAGATAGTTTTACCTTGAAACGAAGAGGACCCCATTAAACAAAATAAAATATAAATGGACAGATTTCGGAAGAGGCACGGAATAGTCTTTTTTATTAACCAACTATGTAAATATATGTATTTTTGGTGTATGCAAGACCAAGTTCATAACTTTCCGATACTAGAAATATATAATTCCCCTTTGTTCAATGAACTATGATACCTAACCAAGGCTTACAGACATGAAGTATTTCCTTCACTTTTCCCTGAGATTATAGCTGCTGCATTATGTTATCTAGACAGAAAAAAATAATCTCCATAAATTAAATAAAATTCAGCAATTAATTTTTAACGTGCCATAAATCCTCTTTGATTGTAAAACAATCTTCTTTTTTTTCGCTTCATAGCTTCGATGCGGCATTATTAATGCTCGTGCCATTTTCATGTAACCCAAAAGTAGATTGGTCACACTTTTTGAAGCTGCGCGAAAGACCTCAAAGCAAAAGTCTTAAAATTTCAATCAAGCATAACAAAGTCTCAAAGTTGATTTGCAAATTGAAACAAGTTTTAAACTTTTTCTGTAAGATCTTAAGTGAGGAAGGAAAAAAATGAAGAAATTATAAATAGCTTAATCGCAATAGGCCCTCAGGTCAGTCTTAAATATCCCTTCGGGGAATTTCTGTGGTTCATTGATCTCATAAAAAACACTACCATCAAAGAGCTTCTGATTGGTGGTATCGGTGGTCTTCTTCTTCTACAGTGTTGGAGCACTTTGAAACAAATCCGTTAAATAGGAATCACTAATTAAGTATCTATGGAAATTAGCATAAATAAGTCGGTTAAAAACTGATTCCGGTATGAGTGTGTGAGGCAGCTATTTATTGTTTACGATAGCTATTATCTGATTTGAAAAGACGCAAAGCTAAAGAGCAAAGTGCAAAGCAAAGGAACTGTCTATGCAAAATTGATTGCCTCATCACCAGCTTATTTGCAAATTTCACGTGATTTTGTTTGTTTGTTTTTTTCTCTTTATTTTACTCTTACGTAATATATGATAATTCAAAGTGTTTTTGTAATTATGTTGAGCAGCAGATACTCGCTCTTTGATGTAAAAATTAATGTAGTCTGAATATGCTTGACAATATGCTGATATGGAATCTTATTTGACACGGAAGAGATCATTGCAAATTGATTATCTATTCGAGTATTTTTTCGTATGGAAATTAGTAGATTGGTATGATCGACATGTCGATGGTTGAAGGAAGTTAATGGTTGTTATTTCGAATTTTCACAAGGAAATAAAAAAATTATGTTGATTTAAATAAAATCGGGTTTTTGACTAAACTTAAAATATTTGAGCACAGTGCGTGCGTTTTGGGAAAGTTGGAGAGGATTTAAAAGGAAGGAAATACCGATAAACATTCCTTTTTAATCTCTGAATATCATAATGGGAGGGAAATATTTAGCCGGATAAAGCTTTCCACATTCGTGTAGTCCGGCTGAAGAAAGAATCTCTAAATTAAAAAGTACGTCCGAATTTATGTTCGAGGGTAAACCGATGGGAATTCCCTGAAGTACAAGTTTGTTTTAGGAGAGGAATGCAACTGGCTTTTTCACTAGAACACTGTTTATAAAAATAACGATAAAATAATGAAATGCAAGAAACGTTACCGAGGTGCTTAAGTGATTCTAATGTTTCCGCTATGCTTCTATCTATCATCTTAAAATCTCTTTTTTGGATTATATCCAAGAGACTCAACTGAGTTATTTGAGCACCTGCCCAAATATGGGAATTGTACTCCAGCTTTCGACGAATATACGCCTTTTAGATTACAGCACGATTTTGAAGTCCTAAAACTTTTCTTGCAACCGTCACAGGAAGCCTAAACACACGTCGAATATGTGGTTATTTGACACAAGGCGGTCTGTTACAAACTTACCGGGAACTGAAAGCTGTTCGGTTTTTTGAATGCAAGTACCACTCATGAATAGTGGCATACGGGAAATATTTTTTTAATGACAGAAAACAGAATTGAGTTTTTGAAGCAGTAAATTCAACTCGGTTTTTATTACCCAATGGGAAATACTGTTTAGATCAGATTATCTAAATCCACATCCTAAGAAAAGGGACGTGAATCTGGAAACTAATATGAAAAACTGAGGCTGTCTGTATATCAATTTAATAGATTAGAAGTTTCAGATGAAAGATCATTGACAAACATCAGAAAGAGAGTCGAGGACAAAACTGAACTCTGGGGTTTGCTAGCACTTATTTTATGACTAAAATCCCAGAAACCATCCAATACGACTTGTATTTAGCAGTCCGAATTGTAATGTGTCATCTAACGAATTAATACCAAATTCACGGTTTTTTGAGCTTGATGCCAAATTCTATCAAATGTTTTTCAAATATCAAGTGCAATAATCTTACTTTCTCAAAAACGATGTAAAGATTTGTACCACTGCTCGGTGAGATTAACCATCAGATTACCGATGTACCTACTGCTAAGAAAATCATACTACCGGTCATTGAGAAGCTTCCGTTGTTCAAGATACATCTTGAGATAATAAATTATCAGCGTTTCCATGACCTTGGAATAAAGGGACATAAATGCAATTAGACGATTCTTTGAAGGGGAAGAAGACTCGCTTTTTTAAGAAACAGGCTGGACAAATGCCACTCGGCTAGGACAGATAGACCACTCGAATAGGACAGATATAAAGCTTACGCAATGGTTTTACCCGCGGATTTGTGTATATCGAGATTTTTCAGTACTCTTGCAACTGTACGAGTGCGAAAAAAGATTTGTCCCATAAAATCGTTTACGCTCTCAAGTACAGGAGGAGTCATGACACTTCCTGGCAGCGTCAGATTAACAGCAGACTATGCTGTGAGCAAATTCGCTTTTTATTGCGAGGTGACATTGAAGACGAGCGTTGAAACCGAAGACGATCTAGAATTTTGTAAATTTTTTAAAAATTACCAAAAAATGTTACTACCTTTGGGACATTCTAGTATTGTTAATTGTTAGTCATGCAAAAACTTGGTTCATCGAATATGATCGTTACAAGTATTTTTACGAGTAGTTTGTTTAAAATTTTTCTGGTTTTCTTCAGAAGGTTTGGTTTTATAATACAAGAATTCTCTTTCGGTTTGATAGATTTTTCCATACTACGAAAATAATTACATTTCAAATCATATCTACAATGGAGTCCACGGCACTATCGAGGAATCATAGTGACCAGTTAAAGTTCCTAAAGGAATCTTTAACACCGTTCCAGTTGGCTTTCTCCTATTGCCAAACGGTTCTCTGAAGTGTTTTTTCTTTAACTTGTTTTACATTACATTTCATATTATTACACTACTCCGTAGATAAATTAACTTTTTTTTTGACACGAGAAATTAGCAGATATGGTCTGATGTACCTAAAAACCGTAATACACTGAAAAATGTGTTTATGAGGGTCAGAGGTAAAAAACAACAAATCTATTGTATTCTTGGCTTGACTTGTATTTTTTGTACGCCAATTTTATGTTTTTAGTCTCTGCAAAAAAAAATTTTAAATATTTTCAAAAATAACAAACATTTTTTTAAATCTTTTTAAAAGCTTCTTTTCAAGAAGTATTATTTAAATCGAAGAAAAATTAAAAATTTGAGAGATATGTAATATAAATAACCATTTTTACTTGCGACTTATAGGTAGGCAAGGTATGCATTCGTAAAAAAATCAAACTCGAGATTTTGATCAAACTTGACATTACGATGATAGCGAAGAGAAAAAAAAAGTGGATCTTACAATTCTGTCTGTCTGTTCGCCTACAGCCTAAATGGCTGGGCCGATTTAATTCAAACTTGGTAGATATGATTTTTAATTATTTTTCTCAAAAGCTGTCTCACAGATTTAAGAAAAAAATCAAAAAAATTATTTTAGTTAAAGCTTGGTAATGGTTGAAAAAAATTTCCAAAAAATGGTTATTTTGGTACACCCCTCGGAACCGTTTTTTTGTTTTTGATTTTCTCAAAAACGGTAAGACCGATTTTGATCATTTTTTTAATAAGGGTCTTCAGCAGTTTCAATATTATTGTGTATTCAAATTTTTAAAACATTTCTTTTTTTGGATTTTAAAAAGAATTAATTTTTTTTTGAAAACTCAATATGTCGATTTTTTTAAAACTTGATAAATAAAAGTTTCTTAATATAATCTACATGGTATGAGAAAAAAATGTCTTTTACTTAAAAATAACGTTACACTCCACACAAATGTTAAAAAATAGTTTTCGAAAATCGTATTTTTCTCAAAAACGGTTCCGAGAATTTTGCTAAAATTAAATTTCTTTCAACTAATTCTTACGATCTATATTTTAATAAAAAAAAATTGAAAACAAGATATTACTGAATCTAACTACCTTAGAACGAGTTTTTCGAATTTTGAATTTCTCATTATCGGCATAACGGATTTTAATGAAATTTCTTATAAAGAAGCTTCTAAAAAGTTTGCATTTCAAAACTTTAAGAAAAATATTTTTTTTTTTTAATTTTGAAAAAAAAAATCTATTTTTTTTTGGAAAATTCAATATCTCTAAAACGGCTCAATATTTTTTTTTTTTTGTAAATTTAATTTATATTCGAACAATAATAAAAACTTTAAATTGGCGTATCGTTTGATTAGCATTCTGTTTTTATCTCTTACTACTTAAAGAGTTTAAAAAATAACTTTTATCCTTGTAAACAGTTTTCTCTAATAACATTCATTTTAGAAGTCCTAGTTAAATAGGAGCAAGTTAGTGCGACCCAGTCGTGCATTTTATTTTTATTGTTAACCATTATCTGGCTGTTACTAAATAAAATGTTTTATTTTTTTTTTTAATCTTTGAAGTCGTTTTTATAAAATATCTCTAAAATTTTGCAAAAAAAAAATCGTGTGTAGAAAATTTTCAAAATGATATTTACCAAGTTCAAAAAAAGTTGGCACGTTCAACAGACAGACAGTCAGAACAGCAAGACGCAATTTTGTAATTCTTTAAAATTTAGTTGAAAGACAACAAGACGTCTAAAGATATAATCTTTTTATTATTCTGAAAACTAGGTATCCATTACTGTATTTTGTTTTTAAATCAAATTGCTTTCATGTATAATTTTTGAAAAAAAAAAAACATGTTCAAAAATATTTAAAAAACAGTTGAACTTTTTAATTTCTCACAGGATTAAACAAGAAAATTAAAATCAGTATGTATTACGTCAACTTGCAAAAATCAGTAGAAATACAAGTTTTCTAACTTTTTGAAATCAACTTATGTACAGATGATGTTTTAAGGTACTAGAAAACCTCGTATAAAAGCTTTTGAGGCCAAAACTTGTGTTTTTTCTTCCGATGTATATATACATATATCTATGGTGTTTGTAATAAAGATGTAACTCTCTAAAAAAAAATCTCTTTTGACGTCCACTTAACATCGAGCTAGAACCTAAGCGCGTGCTTCAAATTTGGTACACATAATTTTTTTTTACCTCTGTCTTGTACATACTTGCCATACGTATTCAAAAAAAAAATGTTAATTTATCTGAAAAACCGGTCTAACAATTTTGATGGTTTTTTTTTTCTGTAATCTACTCTCAGTAATGTTGTCTTATATATTTTAACTTGCTAATAATAAAATAGTTTTGGTATAACTATTTAAAATTTGTCGTTTTTTAAAACCATTGTTCATACAAATTGCCAGGCGAATTTCATCAAAATTCGTAGAGCGTTTTCTAGAGCAATAAGATTTTCCATGATGGCTATTAAAAATTTGTAAGTTATGTAACTTTTTCTTATAAATAAATGTACACTTTCTTACTAAATCTTTAACTTAAATGTTAGGTGCCAATTTTCGAAACATTTTTTGAATAGATATCTTGTAACACATTACTATTTGAATTTTCTGATCCAAATCAGTTTAACTGTTTTTGAGAAAATCGAAACCAACAAATATGGTTTCCTAGTATTTTTTTCGTGTAGTCTGTCGGGAGTCCTATTGTATTTATTTCAATTTCTGTGGCAGTTACCCTTATTCTAGTCTTAAAAAAAAAATACTACCTTTTTAAGGAGTAATCAAAGAGCTTTCTCTGATAGATCCCATTCTCTACTCATAGATAAAATATATTTTGCTGTTAATTCGAATGGAAACATCTAAAAGAAAAAAATATCATTTCATAGTTCAAAAATTCCACATCATCCCATTCAAATTGTAGCGTCATTATAATTTTTGCCTCACCATTTTCCACAAAAAAAAAAAACATTATTTGCACTCAATTCCTTTCTACCCCAGGCCAATCTATAAGCCCAACAAATAAACATAGCGAACTTTATACAAATGGTCGTATCGTGACAAAATCCACGTCATCCTCATCAGTAGGTCAACCAAATAATAATAATCCACATCGTACTCCTGCTGGCCTAAATCAGCCCAACCAACAACAACTACAACTTACACCAGCAAAAATCGTAAGAACCACAAAAACATCTCGTTTGCGTGCTGCTGCGTTAGGTAAGTATCTTTCAATTCTAAGAAGCAAAAAGATACTTAATTTCTCTTCTATCCCTTTTCTAAATTTTGTAATTCTTTTTTTTTTGTTTTGTAAAAATTTTGTGATTTTGTAAATTTGCTGTACATAACACTAACACACCGAAAAAAAATCTC
The DNA here is from genome assembly GCA_911387755.1 of Chrysotoxum bicinctum. NCBI lineage: Eukaryota > Metazoa > Arthropoda > Insecta > Diptera > Syrphidae > Chrysotoxum > Chrysotoxum bicinctum. The sequence continues at coordinate 221,413,546 of OU426989.1, read as the reverse complement.
TCAGAATTCTCGAAACAAAATTAATTTCCTTCCAAATTATACATCAACAGATAAAAAGAAGGATTCAGATTCAGAGCAACATCCCTCGGGAATACCAACAGCAATCGGCTTACGCCAAACTTCACCACGGCAAAGTTCTCGCAAACCGGCCAACAATAATGGTCCCGATGTAACTCGTACCACTTCAGTTCCACGTTCAGGATTAAGTACTTCACCACCTGGCGGCAAAAAACTAGTTCCTTCGCTTTCCGTCACTATGCGGCAGAATCTTAATGAAATGCGTTACAATGGAAATCGTGGGATTCCACGCAGAGAACAAAGACCCCACACCACAGAATGTACAGTTAAAATAGCTCCTGGCGGCCGGGGACTGAGTCATGATGATGAACAATTTTTGAATGGCAACGATAACGATGATGAAGATGATGGCGAATTTTCAAGAAGACCACGCTCGTCGACTATGAATTCGGAAATAAATCGCCTGGCTAATCCAGCACGCAATGGTCGCGATATGAAGTTAAGTCCAGTAAGAAATAATCGAACAGTGAGTTTAAGATTAGATTTTAGAAATATTTTGTTTTAAAATGTTTGCTTTTTTTCTACTCTAGCCGGAAGCACAGAAAATTGAAGACCGAGACAAGTCATCGAAGAGAAAATCGAATTTGAATCGTTCATTGAATGAAGAAGCCACTGGAGATGGTAGGTTTTAAAATGTGTATGCTACTAAAATAAGGCAAATTATCCCTAAAAATGTTTGTAATAAAATATTACAAAGAAACCCTTTAAGTTTCTGGAAGAAAAAAAGGCAATCAATCCTTGCAAAATCCACTGCCTGTCTGTAAGGTTCAGTAAAATCAGTATAGTCGTTTCGAAGCCCTGATTTTGGTGGCAAGTTGGCATGCCTTCGTCGGGCGCTATTTGAAATAATCCACAAGAAGTTACTTATAAACCTATAGGGCTGGCTGTTGATGCTTTTGACAATCACAGTTTCTTTTTGGAAGAAGTATAGAGCGATGATTTCATAAGACAAAACAGTGACTTTTTGAAGTACATTTGGTGCTGCTGTGTTTATGTTTACTTAATTTCTTGCACGAACTGCCATTGTTAGCCACTTGCTTAACTGCTATTTATTAGAAAAAAAAGTTAAGTTTGATATTATGTTTAGGTATAGTTAAAAAGTAATTAAAATTAAGAAACGTATTGTAGAAGCTTAAAAGTTTTGGAATTGGAAAGACATTTTATGCTTTTACTATAACTCTTTAAAATGTTGCTTTAATCTTTCTGCAGCCTGAATTTTCTAGAATGTATTTGTATTTATTATGAGCAATGCTTTTCGAAAACTGAATTCAACAGAAATAAAAGTCTTCTCGGGCTTTATTTCCCGTTTGGGTTGACTGATTTTTAGCAAGGATTTCGTTTTGCCACATTCGTCACTCCAGATTTATGGAAATAAAGTGAAATCAAGCGAAAAATTAAACTTTGGTTCGGTAGTGTAACCATCTTATTGTTGAATCAAATGACGGAATAGTTATTTATTTTATGATTAAGTCACTGTTAGCGGTAGAATTATAAAGAAGCGTTATCCTAACAACCCGGCCATTGTTCTGAAGAGGTGCTTTTCCTTCTGTCCTACGCTACGGGTCTTTTTCCAAGTGAATAGCAAACATTTGTCCAGCCACTTTCTTAAAAAAGTGAATCTTAAAATGTATCGTCCAATTGCAGTTAAGTCCTTACTATCTGAGGCCATGGAAACTCTGATTAATTATCAGCTTAAGAGATATCTTGGAAAACGAAAGCTGCTTAATGGCCAACAGCACGACTTTCGTATCAATAGATCCACTGGTGATGTGATGGTATATCTCATCGACGAATAGTTACACAAATTTTTACTTGGTTTTTGGAGAAAGTGAGATTATTGCACTTTATTTATTTGATAGACTATGGCATCAAGCTCTCTTATCGAAAATTTGTGCATTTGGTATTGATGAATCTCTTTTTCGCTGAATACCAGCCATATTGAAGTCTGAAATTCAAAAAATTAATTGCTGGAAAACCCTAGGGCTCCGGTTTGTCTCCGACTCTCTTCCTCATATTCTTTTCAACGATCTCCTGTCAAAAAATTATAATCCATTAAATTATTCTGCTGATGACAGTACCCTTAGCTTCTCAAATTCGTTTCCTAGTTCTTTAGATCTGATACTTGAACGACAGAGTATGAAAAGCTTATTAAATTCTAATCCCGAGAGTATTGTACATTGAGGAATATTAATCCAAGTAGAATTTAATACTTCAAAAACTCAATGCCCTCTTCTTTCGTTAAAGCGAAATCCTTTCACTATTAATGAGTGGCACTTACATACATTGAGGAAACCGAACAGCTTTCAGTTCTCGATATGCTTAGGTTTCCTCAGAAGGTACAAGAAATTGTCCACCCTCTATGATCTGGCGGAGATTTATAAAGCCTTCATTCGTTCAAAGTTTGAGTACAACCCCCATATATGGGCAGGTTTTCCTATAAGCTGTTTGCATAGAATTCAAAATTGAGATATAAAAATAATAATAACGGAAACCCTTACATCTCTAAGAGCGCCGACGTTTTTCAGGTACACAACACTAGAAAAATAGACCTAGGTAGAGTATAGCTCTATTTTTCCTTCCAATTGTAATATTCAGAAATTTAAAATTAATGTGCATCGGTATCTCCTTTCAAAACCTTCCTCGTTTCCATAACGCTTGCACTGTGATAACCATATTTGAAGGGTAGTCATAACTCCTTAACCCTTTACTGCATACGAAGCCAAATATGGCTTGACAACATTTACCTCCAAAACTAATATAAATCCTATAAATATGGAAGCAGGTAGATGAAAGTATTCTTAATTGATTGTCAGATATACCTAAAAAAGGAGTAATTAGGCATTTTAATCATTTTTTGGAAAAAAGGGTTAAAAAAGGATTAAAATGCAAAAAGCCATAAATGGCTTCGTATGCGGTATAGGGTTAAGTGCGTCCATATTAAAATAAAAAGACGTCGTGAAAGAGAAGAATAAAGCTACATTCGTGTTGTGCAGCTTAATAAAGAATCTCTGTACTTGACAGCAAGTCCGAAATTGGGTTCAAGAGTTAACTGAAACTACTAATGCTTGCTCAATTTGTTTCTGTTTCCATGTTTTTGATGTTAAAACTCATTATAATTAGTGAATTAGCTTTTTATTAGTACTGCGACAATTGAGAAGTATTAGATTACATCTTATTCTTAAAAAATCAACTACAAATTGGAAAAGCTTCTCCTTATTCAATTGCTCGTGTTTCACATCCAAAGCAGTTTTGGTGTTAATAATTTTCGCTTCCGTCAACAAAAATCAGCTAAGAAATTCATTTGGATCTTTCCAATTATGAAGACATGATACTCTGCTTCCCAAAAGTTGATCTACTTGTTCATAACGGCTTAATTAAATATCAAGCTATATTAATTTGAAGTGATTTTTTTTAAAGAAATATTATAATGAATAAGTTAAAGTTTTAGATCTCTTAGATTTATGTATTTTAAATTACTTTGAATTAAGGCTGCTTTGACTATGTAAATGTAAATATCGTATAATTAAGGCTATACTAACTATACTAGTACTCATTCATTTAGCTGCATCCTTTGAAACGCAAGTAAATCAAAAATGATTCTCTATTTAAAATACGAGTATGTTGGTAATTTGTATACACCTTTTTAGTATTATCTATGTATATAAAAAAGGTTATAGTTATATGTATACAAAGGTATTATATCATCCAAGTTTTGTAAACCTGTAACATGCTATCAAATCAAGTAAAACGTGACTAAATGGCTTTAGATAATAACCGTAAACAATTAATTTTAATATACATTTAGTAGTTTTTTAGTGCCATGAAATCGAAATTATTTTTAAGTGAAAATATTGAGTTCACAGAAAAATTTAAAACGTAAACATGCTTTTCAAATAAATTTGTACACAACGATTACTAAATTTATTTTAATGTTTGTTTATAAAATCATTCAGGCTTATCACAGGCTCCGTCGTAATAGATTCGTACTACGGACCCAACAAAAAAAAAATGTTTTATAGGTCATGTCGTTACAAAACTATGTATTAATACAAACGTCGGAATTCGGTAATAATAGTATCTAAAGGCATGAATGAATATGAAGCTTGTAAGACATTTTAACGAACAATTATTCTTTTGATCGAAGGGATATCAAAAACCATAACGAAATAGTTGTTTAGAAGAAAATACACATAACTATTGAACATGAAGCAAACATGGACACTTAGTTACAAACATTTTATGCAAAATAAAAACTCTTTTAAAAAAGTTTATACATATATCAATTTTCAATTAACATTAAAAGTCAATAGACTTTTGAAAACTTTGGAAACAAATTGACATAACCCAAGAGAATTCTTCGCCTTTTGGGCGAAACTTTCCTGCTATTGGTATTACAAAATAACGAGTGATTTTTTAAGAGCTATAGGAATTAAAAAAAAAAGACACAAAATTCAGAAAAATGCATGAAATCTTTATTTGAATCGATAATTCGGTCGATATAATTTAATGTTTAAAGATTATTTCATGCAAATGTTAGCCCCTTCTGCACCTCAAATGGTCCATCCGCTTAGTCCAATTTTGGCATACTCTTTCTAATATTTCGGCCGGTATCTCGCCATCAAACAGTAACCTTTTTCTGGAGGCATTGGTAGCTCGCTCTTGCAATGATTTTTGCTGCTTTTCACTCCAAATACGGCAGTTTTGCTTGTTCACGTATCCTTCCGCAAAATTTTCCACCTAATGGAGTAACAGAGGCCTAATTGCTGCGAATGGCGCCGAATCGATAATTCACGGTCATCACTAACACTCTACGTAAACGTGTTGGTGGTTTAATGTCCAACAATGTAAATTTGGTGCGAAATTTAGTCACAATAGTCTGAATAGCCTTCTCAGTAGCTCGATTAAACTGACCATAAAATGAAAGAAGTGCGCGATGAACTTTCTTAACAGAGCACGCATTTTGATAATAAATTGCAAGCGTTGTTTGTTTGTAAGACTATTCGTGGTTAAATTATAAACCAAACAGATGCTTGACAGTGACACAAAACACGAAACGTGAGTGAGCTGTCAAAACCAGTGTTGCCAAAAAGAAAATAGCAAAAAAACCACCCATTATAAGTTAAAATCATCAGAACCTATTTTAGTATCGTGTTAAGTTCAAATAAGTCTTTGACAATTCCAAATTTTGAAAAAGTTTGTTAGCTTAGTTTTTTTTCCACGAACTGTAATTTTTTAGATTCGTTAAAAGATGCTTAAGGAAATTTATTTAAAAAAAATACGCCTATCACGAAACTAGCTATAAAATGTCTAAATTAAGAAAAACCTAGTGAACAGCTTATAAGTTAGTAAATTGTGAAGTAGTATCATACATTTTTAAAATTTCACGCCAATAATATTGAAGGCTTGCATGCATTTATCAATTTTGTATCAAGTTTCTATGTGAATGGTTTTTTAATTTAATTTATCCCGTTTTTAAATAATTTTTGACTCAAAAACATATTTGGTTTGAACTATAGTAATGGCCGATTTCATAAACAAACACTAAAAGCACTTTTATCAAAAATCCTCTTAAATTTTATCAGGCTCTTAAAAATTTTTAGTTTCACCAATCTATAAAAGGGACATTTTGGGGAAATTTTTGTTAAAATTGAGTTCCCTTCACATCCCTGGGAAAAATAAATTGCTTTTTTCTTTCTAACAAGCGAAATGTATGAGAAGAAATGAGAAAGCGTTATGTGTTCAAACAAATGCCAAGAAACGAAAAAAAAAAAGAAATGCACACAAAATATTTGGAAAGATTCTAATACTGACATTCTGTGGCATAAAATCGTTAAGTAATAACCACTTAATTTATTTTTTATTGCATTGTTGGGTTTGTTTTGGTTCCAAATGAAGACCAAACATATTCAACAAACTCATCCACAGATGCGTTGGAAAGTCGGAACCACACTCGTATAATGTATTATAATATATTTCTGTGAACCAGGAATATTCTTGCTCAGCGAATAACTTTGTGTTGCACTTTATTATTGGATGAAGACGATCAATATTTTTTTCGAAATAAAGAAACAAATCATTTAAATATTTAGTATTAATTTATTTATTTTGTATCTTCAAAAATTGAACACTAAATCCTTACAGAACGATAATTTCAGCTGCTATACTTATAACCAATTGTTGTTATCTACATCTGATGACATTTCAATGACACTTTTAAAATTTAATGAGCCAAAAATGGGCATTTAGTTTATATGGGTGTTTAAAAGCTTGTTTAATTTAAAAGCGCTTGGTGAAACCAAAACATCTCATTTTAAGGCTTAGAAGCCTGTTAAATTTTTAAAAGTCCTTCGTGAAATCGGGCATAAGTCTCTAAAAGTTCGAATTAGCTAGTAGGCGCCAGTTATAGCTTTCATTGAAAACCATCATTGAAAATTTTGTTTTCACTTTTTGGGGTAGTTAAGCTATGAATATTGAGAATTTTTGGTTTACAAATGAAGCTATTCACTTATATATTTTACTTTTGCAAATAAAAATAAACAACTATGTTAAATATTTCTCACAAAACTAATTTAAATTTTTCAATGATGAAAATCGTTTTCAATGAACAGCTGATTTTCATTCCAACAAAGTGGAACACAATCGTTTCAATGATTTGTGTTCGATTCTCTTTCTATTCTCATGTGTCAGTTTTTTTTTCAATGATCAACTCTAACCTCAAAAAATTATTCAGGTTGTCTTTGTAATTTATAGTGATGGGCAGGATACGAATTTAAAACTTTTTGTACTTATTTTTCGAAATGATATGGTATTTTGTCTCACCTTAAATGTCCCATAGGACATAACTATTTTAATGGGCATTTTCAACAAAAAATTCAATTTTTCTCTGCAATTCTAATGATCATGATACGTACATATGTAGGTATACAAAAACATATTTTTTATTCTCTTTTCATATTCTTCTTCTCAGGCGAGATGCCAGACACGACAAACGAGAGGCGACTGAAATTTGAAAACCGCCCATTACGAAATAGGCAAACACTAGCACAAAAGACACTTAGGCTAGGCGCGCATTTTCAAATTTTAGCTGCACAACTTTTTGGTTTCTTATAGAAAACAGACGAACTATTTAGTTGAATGTCCGCGCAGGTGCATATAATTATATGTTATACAAAATAGCGAATTCATTTTAGGCAATCGCTTTGTTTGTACACAAACTTTTAGTTGCTCGAACCAAGCAGTTGCGAAACTAAAAATTGAATGTGCGCGCCTAGCCTTACACACTATTGGTATCCATACAATGGAACACGATTTTACCTCATATGTTTCTGGGAATACCATGGATATACTCTACTTACATCTTTATATGATATGTATTTTAATATATTTTCTTTCATTTGTCTCCTTTAAAGAACATTTCGTTGACGAAATAAAAGATAAATATTCATTTTTACATGATGCACATGTGTACTTATTGAAATCTTTTATGATAAAAGTCACAGAAGTTTGTCTTTTATTCTTTTATGATTTTTAACAGATTTCATAACAGATTTTGGCATGCTGAATACCAAAAATGCTATTCGTAAAAGATTTTTTCTATTTTCGAAAGTTTGATATTTCATAAAAGTTTTCTTAGCAGATTTTATAACAGATTTTAGCATGCCGAATACCAAAATTATAATTCATAAAAGATTTGTTGACAGCTTAAACTTTTGTCTTGAAATTCATAACAGAATAACTAAATAGAAGATCTCGCCGAATAGGCCTAAATGATTGCAGTTAGCAAAAAAAAAAAAACTTTTAAACAATAACATAACATGCGACATTTTGTATTGCCTCATGAATGAGGTACCCATCACTAGTAATTTAGCAAGCATCAAAGCGACAGATATTTTCAATGACAGATCTTTTCAATGACAGCGAAATTATTGATTGCTATAATCGACTTGTCAAAAAATATTTCACCGTTCCACTGATTTGTGTTTCAATGATGGTTTCCAATGATAGCTATAACTGGTGCCGTACTTTATTGCAATTATCATAAGATCAACAATATCTCAAATATTACAGAATAAACAAAAATATTCGAACATAAAATATTGTTTTAGTTTTTCTTTGTCATTGAAAAGAAATATTGGACGTTTGTCATGTCGTATTCTTATTTTGGTTTGACTTGGATGAGTGGGTGTGTAAGTAGATTGTAAAATGTCATGGTAAAGTTTGGTTGAATTTATTTGAGAGCAAAGTTGACCCATTGTGAATCTAGAGATTTTATAAAAAAAAAACCTCCAAGAATGAGCCCACATCTATGGGATAGAGTAGGGAATGTATACATAGAATATGAGCAAAATGCCATAAAAAAGGAGAACCAAATAACAATAACCTTAAAAAATTTGACATACGCTTAACTGAATGAGAATCAACAAGAACGAACAATTACAAAGAAATTAACCCTTCCGAGTTAAACGATAAATAAAATATTCGAGACTTTAAATAAATAAAAAAATAAATGTCAGTGCTTTTCGTTTCCAACTCGTGGAAACGTTATCGTCTTTCTGAACTTAGACAAATGCATAATTTACTTCGCAATAAAGTTGGAATGGAAATTCGTTCAGCTAAGACTCGATTGTTCTCTGGCAAACTTAAAACTTCCCTTAATACTCGATAGTTGTGGAATGATTTGCGTAGTATTGGGGTTGGTAAGGCCAAACAAAATTATATTGAGAATGTTGACGGAAATTGATTAAATAGGAAGTTTGTCTCCACTTCTTCTAGCCTAATCCTTCTAACCCTGCGATTCCAGTTGATTTCTCTTCAAATAATTTTAGTTTTTCTGGTTTTGGGTTCACAGGGTTTAGCAATGTTGAAGTCGTTGAAAGTATACTTTCAGTAAGTTTTTTTTTTTTTAAATAATACTTCCAATTGTTCTGCCGTATTTCACGAAGAATTTCCTTCCGATCGGAAATTAGTGAAAGTCCTACCCATACCCAAAAATGCTAAATGTAATGAATTAAGGCCTATTTAAATCTTAGTCTCAAAAAATCAAATGGGAGATTTTCTTAAGACCCATAATCTTCTTAGTGCAAGTCAGAGTGGTTTTCTAGAGAAACACCTCTGTGTCACCGATCTGCTAAATGTAATTAAGGACATTCTTCAAGCACTGGATCAAGATAAAGTAATTTTTTTAGTTCTAGATTTTTCAGACACATTCGATACAGTTGTATATGAAAAACTTGCAGATACACTTCATCAGCTTTATAACTTCACGCCTGATGTTTTAAAAGTTATATCTTCCTATTTATCCGATAGACTCACGAAAGAATGAGATCTGACCAACTGATTCAACTCCGCTGCGTTTCCCTGACATCTGAGCGCCAATTTTCAAGAGAACCAATAACAACACACGATTTAAGACCCAATTGAGACAATATATCTCTTCGTATTTTAAAGGGTTTTCCAATAGCGATTTTCGAGCTTTGACAGGTGATTGTGGTCATATTGTTGAAGCTACATCTGCCCTTGGCTATTTTCCCCCAATTTTGGATGAAAAGTCATGACTGGGACAATTTCTGGATGAAAGGGTTCCTCAAAAAAGGGGTTCACAAAATTTGAATGAATCCGGAGAAAGTCACGGTTTGGTGTGGATTTTAGGCGACATGTGGTTTCAATAGGACGGTGCTAAATACCACACAGCTTGTAACACAATGAAAATTTAGCACGAGCGATTTCTGAACATGGCTATCTCGAGCGGAGGCTATATGAATTGACCACCGAGATTGTGCGATTCTTTTTGTGGAATTTTTTAAGTAGCCGGGTATTCGAATAAATTCCCTAAGACAAACCTCCACTTCCCTGAAAGCCAAGCCAACATAAGCAAACAAATTTTTTTTAAGAAACACATCAATTGGATAGGTGCTTCTTTAACACACTTGAGCCTCTTGGATAGTATTTAAATTAAAGGTTTACAAATAAAAGATGGAAAAGAAGGATAAGGAATTCCACCGTAATAGTCGTACTTTTAGAATTGCACATCAGTTTACCCATGAACCTGGTTATAGGTATAGAGGTTCTTTTTAAAGCATTACTACATGAATGTGAAATGCTTTTGATACTGATACCTTTAAAACTATATGCATCGGTATCATCAATCCTTCCTTGTTTTTGAAGAGCTTAACCTGTGTTTTAGCATTTAAAGAGTAGTCAAAACTTTTTATAAAAAAATTGCTTACAAATATAATCAAATGAATCATTATTCATTATTAAACCCCTTTATGTTTCTTTCAGATGAAGCAGCCTTGCGTCGTCGTCGTCGCCGTGAACTTGGTATGGCGCGTCAACTGATTCCAACGGATGAAACGTCAACAGCCCTTCGTGATCTCTTGTTATCCCCTAAAAAATCATCAGTCTCACCAACATCACCAAGGAATAATTTAGCCTTTCACATGGAGAATGCACGTCGTGGTATTGGACTGATAAGTCCATCGGCTACAGAACGTCGTCGAGCTTCAACAGCAAGTCCTAAAATCGGTGGTGAAAGTCCCGTATCACCAGCTAAGTTAGGTGAAACAAAAATTCCACGTCGACCAATCGAAAGAGATGCCATCTCTTTGTCGCTGGGTGGAAGAACCTCATCGGAGTATACGCGACGAAATCGCTTCCGTTTCGCAGATGTTGGTTCAAAAGTTGATGCAATGCGTGAAAGAACCAAGAGCGAACTTGCTGACATAATCAAAATCACTGAAATGTGTAATGATAGTAATGCTAGTAGCGAGCCTCAGCAGAAAGTTGAGCTCGGCTTCAAACCCCCACTTAAGAAGGTGCCAAATGCAATTGATGATTTCGCGAGCTCACTGGATCGCATTTCAGCGAAGGAAGATTTGCCGTTAATTGAACCGAAGGAATTGAATTCTTCCACCTCTACCGCTTCGCCTAGGTCATTCGTAAAGAAGGACCGTATAAGCTTTGACGATAGTGAAGACTTCCATTCAGATGGTGCATCGTCGTTGGGTTTCCTACGCAGGCGAATGCTCAAGGCGCGTAGCGTCGAACGTGAAATAAGCCTTGACCAGCCTAAATTGTCGCCGATCTTAAGACGTAAGAGCTCTGACGAACCTACTAATCATATAGTTTCGATTTTGAAGAAGAAGGATCAGGCAGAGTCGAGCTCTACTTCGAGCAATGCTTCCCCGGTGACATTCGCTTCGACTACCATGGACACTCCCACACGAGCCAAGCGACAAGGAATTCTCAAGAAACGTAGCAGTCTCGATGAAAGCCGTTACTACAGTCGTAGTCATTCACCTGACGAACGAAGCATCCTCGTCAAAAGTGCACGCCGCAATAGCCTGGAAGAAACCCAACACGGTATTCTCAAGCAGAGCAGCTATGAAAGCAAAAGTGATGGGTGCCCCTCCGCAGAACCTCATCACGGCATCTTAAAGAAGAAGGACTCTACATCGACTCCCTCGGAGAGTAGTCATCCATCGAAACACGTATCGATCTCACAAGCTGTGATACTAGCTGCGGCCGAGTTGTGCAAAGACATTGTCACATCATCGTCATCGCCATCGACTAGCAACGACAGTGAGTACGACAACATAAGACCAATTCTCAAGGTCGACAGTCAAGAAATTCGTGCCCCCAAACCGATACTTAAGAAAAAATCTTCCTCAGAGACTGAAGAAATTCGGCCGATACTTAAGACTTCTCGCAAGAGTAGTCGTGAAGAGTCCTCTGATCAGTCCGATGATCAGGGTAAGAGATCGATTCGGAAGACTGATTCTCCCGCTAAACGAAGATCGTTTGCTGAATCATCTGACAGGGCAACGGCTAGTGCCTTTTTGCAGCGAAGTAAATCACTAGAAGCATCTTCGGATGAGGGAGCTGTAGGCGGAATTGAACCTGTTGTGGTGGAGGAGAAACCTGTTCTGTCGGTGGCAGAACGGGTCCGGAATATGGAAAGGTTCTTAAATTCAAATGCCAGTCGAAGTAGTGATGAAAATAGCCCAGCCAATTGTTCGGCAGGGGCTATTCCAAAGATTCAGCGGCCCAGCGCAATCAAGCGGGAAATGTACAAAGACCGCTTCCGAACGCAGCCAATTACTAACGATGAGATACAGTGGTAAGTTTGGTGTTGTTATTGACTTTTTTTTTTAAATTCACGCAGATTTGGTTGTTTTGAAATATCTGAACTCAAACAGTTTAAAAAATCAGGGATTCGTATATTAAGAAACCAAGTTGGAAATTCGTTATACTCTTAAAATAAGCTTCGAAGTGTTGACGCTCTTAAGTCTGCAAACGACCATGAGACTCTTTAAAATTAATCAAAACACCCGAACTGTGCAATTTTGTCTTTGACCGCCCAACGAACCCAAATTTTTTCGCCTGGATTTTATTTATTTTCTCCTCTATTGGCCTCGAGCCAAGGGAAACAAATTTTCCAATTCAAACGCCATAAAATTATATAAAAATAGCAACACCCTGCTGCTGGGTGCCGAGTGCTGGTGCAGTGGACGAAAATATTGTCTTCCCGATATTTTCTAGGCTAATGCATTTGTTTTTGGATTGTGTTTTAAGATTATATTCCATCAGTTTGTTTTTTATTTTTTTTTTTTCGAAACTTCTGAGATTTTTTGGGTGGTTCAGCACAGAGCACAGTAACAAAATTTAATTTAAGACTTTAGCACTTGGGATGATGGAATCTGCCTGTAGGTAGGCCTTTTCTTGTTGTCATGGTGTTGGTTTGTGGTGAAGATGGAGTGAATAATGGAATACTAATTATTTAATGAGAATTCTGTCGTTGGACTTTTCAACCTCTATAAAGAGATTTCATGTCTCTCCTGACCCAAATTAAACTATTTTGATTGCTTCGACATGAAACTGAACGAATTGTCTTAGAGTCTTGGAAATGATGAGGTCACTTGGGGGTAAATTTAGATTGAAATGTATTTTTTTTTTTCGATTACAATTTGCAAGTCGAAAATGTTTAGAATGTGTTCACATGATTGTGGTAGGTGTATATGAGATAAATGTGTTTGTGATAAAAATTAACGAAAGAACTCTTCGCCTATAAAATCTGAAGCGACCCTGAGTTGATACCTAATTATAGGAATGCGGCACTCGAAAAATCAAGGTCGAGGTTGTGATATAAAATAAAAACAACGTACCCTCAAGGAAAAGGCCGATAATCCTCTTCGGTTCTGAGGTTGGTGCTAGTCAGTGAACTGAAATAAGACTTAAAACTAACAAACAGTTCTTGTGGAAACTGAAAACATTCGTAACTGGCGCATTCCAATTTTCGATTCGATAACTAAATCGGCTTAAAGCCTTTTTTATTATATAATTTTTATTGTATACAAAAAAAAAAATAAAACAATAATTTCCAACAAAGTTCACTTTTTGTTTGTTCTCGAAACCTTTTATCGACCAGAATCCAATTCATACTTTAACATGTCTTGTTAACGAATCATTATTTTTCAACCCTTCCTGCCTATAGCTTATAAATTGGTGTCTCTGCCACTAACCCTTACCCTAGCCAGGTAGGGGCTTGTCTAAACAAAACAAAAAAGTCTAACAAAAAGAATAATTGGAACTAAGTTGGCTGTGTTGCAATGAAATATTGTTATGTGATTTTAGTGTAGTTTAGTTTTGAAAAAGTGTGTGGTTCGGTTAGTTATGGAATTTAATGGATGGTTGTTTATTGTTGTAAATAGAAAAATCTGAGATAGTGGATAAAGATAATTCGACAAGAGGCAATAATCGATATGGTAATTTAGGTTTCAATAAATAAAAGAATTCAAGAAAAATTAGTGACTGACGACTTCTGAAAAAGTATTTCTGCAGAAATTGGTGAATTATGCCATAAAAAAAGTTAATCATGGATGATACTCGTGAATATTTAGTAAAAATTCATTCTTGCGTTAATCAATTTATAATTCATGATTTTTTTTTTAAATTTTAGTTGAACTTTGTTTTCCTTTTAATCGGGTGATTAATCGTGTGATACAAAAATGCTAACCTATCGGAGTTATGTTTCCAAATCGGTTTGTATTGGTCTTCAGGGCTTTGTGAAGACAAAATTATTTTAAACAAGGCAAATAGTAAGACAATGGAAATTTTAAGAAATGGTTTTCATTTTGCCATATAGTGCGCCGGCTTGTGCGTTCATTTAAACTGCGATCTGTGCATCAAATAAAGTATTTGTATATAACCGCGAAAAGTAAAATTCTTGTTTTCTTATCTAAGCTACAGCGGTTAATTCTCATACAACAAATTTTCAGTTTTTTTTTCTCAAATGTTCTCAAAAACCGAACATGAGATTTTGATTAAACCTCAGATGCAATTAACAGATGTTTCACGTTTTTGTGTGAAAATAAAGAAAAATGCGAACAATATTTTGCGAAAACTGCCTTATTTCTTAATTATATCAGTTTTTTCGTTAACAGAGACACCGGCTTTGTTAAAATTTTACACAAAAGTATTTCGTGCCAGTTGAAGTAATATTGATCCCTATTATTGTGCCCAATCGATGAAATCTACGGGCGGACGAAAGTTCCAATCCGAACGTAACATACAAATATACGCAAACAAACGCACTTACTTGGCATTAAACATAAGTCTAATAAAAAAAATACAAATCTTCACAGGGACAAAATCATTGATAGCAAACCAACAATTTTTAGCAGACGAAAGGTATGAGTCAAGAAAAGCAAGTGAAGAAAAAAGAAGATTCTTGAGAATTATATCAGATACGTATTTTAGAACTCAGAATCAAAGTGTTGATTATTTTAAAAAAATGTAAAACGATTAACGATTTGTATATTTGTATATATTATTTATTTATTTAGTTTTAAAAAAAAATTTCACAACATTAACCCCCTTATTACGGCTGGCGAGTCGAACAAATAAACATGTGAGTGTGAGAAATTAGTATTACGGTTGGCGAATCGAGAACCTTTGATTCGACTTAAATGTCATATATTTGTTTTCTTAATAAGCAATCAAATTTTGAACTCGAAATGTAAAGTTCGCCAACCGTAGTATGTCGAATGTGTAGTTCGCTAGTGAAAAAATCTCACCTCGAACGTTCGATTCGCAAACCGTAATAGGGGGGTAATTTTATCGGCTTAACTTCTTGACTTTTTGTTAAGCCCGATGATGGACATATAATATCTGAAACGCGTCGCTTTACATAAATTAAATTTAAATTAATGTTGTGAAAAATCTTTTTAAAAGTAAATAAATAAATTATATACAAATATACAAATTTTAATCGTTTTACATATATATTAAATAATAAACACACAACAAGGAGACTGGTACACCAAATAACAAAGTGTTGAAATTATAATTTTACCTCATGTTCTTCACAGCGTCATCACATTTTAAACTTCAGTTTCTTGGTCAACCTCCATTTTGAAATTCTATTTCTTGTTAAATTATTTTTAAACTTCTGCGGAAATAATTTGTTTTGCTCTGTCGGACATAATTTTTATTGAAGAATTCTCATGGTTCGCATGAATTTAAGACTCGCTGATAGGATTTTGACAGTTAATCGTGAGGCATTGCATTTTGACAATTTCAACACTCAACCAGATTTTATTCGGACGTATGTATGTGCGATTTTTCAATCGGAACCGTTGTCATTAAAAACAATTCTTATTAGAAGGGCTAGCCACGAGATTCAGTCGGGTTAAAATCGAAAAGTCTTAGAATTGCTTAGTTTTGTTTCACTAAGTCTTGTCTTGAGGTCTCAATTCCTAGTTCTAAGTGAAAATTTATCTAGACAGAACTTAATTGAAACTGAACGTCTCAGTCTCGGTTCAAGATAAAAGTCTTGATTAAACTTAGCTCCTGTTATGCTGAAATTTATTCCGATACAGTCTCTTCCACAAAAAAGAATAACTGTACTCGTACCATCGAAACGTCTGTTTGTTTATTGGACTGGAATATTTTATCGAAGCGCGAGCGTGTTGCTAAACTTGACAAACAAGACAATTCGACATGATTAAAAGTTCCAAAAACATTTTTCTATAAAGAAAGAAATATAGTAATCAATTTCTTGAAATCTTTTTGAGATTTTTCATAGTTTCTCCGTTTTTAAAGAATACCTTACATCTGCAACTGCAAACAACTCATAGCCTTGTAGCACAATAGAAATTTCTTGCGATTCTCAGAGATTTATTCTTGAGCCGTACCACACGAATGTGGAATGCTTTGTCGGTCTCATTTTTTCCCTCCAATTTCAATATTCAGAACATCAAAACTAATGTGCATCGGTACTCGTATTAAATCCTTTCCTATTTCTTTAAAGCTGTGTGTTGATGATCTTTAAAGTAATGTGAACCCTTTAAGTACATGCACATTATAAAAATTAAGGTACTAGTACGGTCTAGAACGCCAAAAAAACGCACGATTTTTGGGATTTTTTTTCTCGGAAACCTTATTAGGTAATAACATAATTTTTTTTAAATAATGAATACATGCGTCAAGAGTACAACAAAAAATTTGTTTGTCTTAATTTTCGAATTTTGGCCGAATTATAGAGGGCAGCAACGTCGACTCATCAAAAAACACACTGTCCCATTGCTTAAAGTTAATCTCCGGATCTACTGAACCGATTTTCAAAAAACTTGTTGCAACTTGATTGTTTTTATGTGATTAAGACAATTTACCACAATTTGACAAAAAAGTTATGAACAAAAAAATGGCGACCCAAAAATGGCCAACAAAATTGACAAAAAAAAAAATTTTTTTGACATTTTTTTTGTTTTTGACTTTTTAAACAAACTAGCCGATCCAGCTCTCGAAATTCGAGTGCCAATTTATTTATTATTTATTATTTATATTATTGGCAGTGTTTTCAAGCAAATTTATTAAATTAAATTTTATTTTATGTAATATGCAAAGTGTTCGACAGTGCAAAAACAAAAATGCCCCACAGTGTGTAAATGCGTGTCTCAAGTATATTCTGCACATCTCCGTAACTGTGGCTTTCCAACCATATAAAATTTATCGAAATCGGTTAAATACTTTTGGAGAAAAGTGTACCACAAAAAAACATGTTTGCCGTTTTATTATATGATTGTGGTAAATTGTCTCGTAAGAAACCTTCCTTTAAATAACCCACTTGTTTTTTTGGTTTCAGTCCTGCCAATCCTGAGATTATCTGTCCGCAATAGGATAATGTATTTTTTGACGAGTCGACGTTGCTGCCCTCTATCATTCGGCCAAAATTTGAAAATTAAGACAAACAAAATTTTTTTTGTACTCTTGCAGCATGTATTCATTATTTAAAAAAAAAAAATGTTATTACCTAATAAGGTTTCCGAGAAAAAAAATTCCCAAAAATCGTGCGTTTTTTTGGCGTTCTAGACCGTACTAGTACCTTCAAACTGAACAATGTTATGTGCCAGGTTTTGGTTAGGTTAGGTTCGAAGTGGTGATTATACAGCAAAGCCGTACCATATAACTCGGATCTCAATTGATCCATTGTGCTCCCCAGGAAGTAGATAAGGAAAGGGTGTGGAAAAGGAGAAAGTGGATTGAAGGGACATTCTGTATACCCCCCCTATTACGGTTTGCGAATCGAACGTTTGAGGTGAGATTTTTTCATTAGCGAACTACACATTCGACATTCGAGCTCGAAATTTGATTGTTTATTAAAAATATCAAATATATGAAATTTAAGTCGAATCAAAGGTTCTCGATTCGCCAACCGTAATACTAATTCCTCACACACACATGTT
Source organism: Chrysotoxum bicinctum (assembly GCA_911387755.1). Taxonomy (NCBI): domain Eukaryota; kingdom Metazoa; phylum Arthropoda; class Insecta; order Diptera; family Syrphidae; genus Chrysotoxum; species Chrysotoxum bicinctum. Next base: position 221,395,724 of record OU426989.1, on the reverse strand, counting down.
TATTTGTTCGACTCGCCAGCCGTAAACGATGCCTCCTTGATCCATCCTGAATTCTGAATGAATTTAATGTCAGGTTTTCTTAAAAAGTTAAAATTTGTTTGTATTTTTTTTTTATTTTTAAATGCAAAAAATTAAAAAACGCGTTTTTAAATATTTTTTGAAATAAATGATTCGCTTAAATTTTAAATAATATTAATATAAATAAATAAATATTTTCAAAATCAGTATTTATTCTTAATTCATCGTTTAGATAAAACTGAGTTTAAAATAAAAAAGTTTTAAACATCTACCAATTTATTGTTAGATAAAACAATTTTGGAAAGTTTCAAGAATGGACAAAAGTGAATTGAAAAAAGTTTTGTTTTTTCAACTATCGTATGAGCCCGAATGGCCGGAGAAAATTCAGACAGCTAAGAGATAATTTATTTAATTTCATTCGGCGGGCGAAGTTATTTACGAAAAGTTGAACAATTTTTGTATTAATTCATGTTACGTTACGAAATTTTGTTCTTTTAAACACAATTTGATTGTACTCGTACTTTAACTTATCAAAAAAGATTTGTTTGTTCTTCATTAATTTGAACCATCAACGAGTCAAATCGCAATTTGTTCTCAGTTAACTCATCTTACAATGATTTATTCACAAAAGCTTTTTAAAATAATATTTTTTACCCGAATCGTGTTTATCTATGAAGGAATATTCAAAGAAAATTGTTGTTTCCATAAAACTAATATGGACTTTACAAAACTAATTTAACAAACGAAACCATTAATTAAGAGAAAAGAAAAAATTAAAAAAACTATTTTTGATCTTAACGCGTGCGACATGCCACACGATCATAGCTCGCGCTACCACAAATCGCCACAAACCAATCAGCTTCGGAATGTTTTGATTTTATTTCAAAAAACTATTTTCATTTCCCACAATGAGTGGGACATAAGTTTTCCTCCATCATTGCGCCAACTCAGTGATCAAAATGTTCTGCCAAGTCTAATATCTTCTCTCAAAAAACCACATCTCTAGTATCTAACGGTCGTTTGATTTTCATGCGTGGCGTCATATTGCATGCAATTAGAAAAATTCGCAAAAATTTAATTAATTGAAAAAAGAAGACAAAATTCTTGTAGTTTGCCGGCTTTATCATATCGTCTCACAAGTCTCTGATAAACACAGAAACAATCGATAAACAAAAAGAAACGCAAAACAGTAACCTCGGTCATATCAGTAAACTGACTGTTAATCGAGAAAACAAATCAGAAAATTTATATTAATTACGTAAAAGCTATGTATCGCGATCAAAAACATAAGTTAAAATAAAATAAAAAGAAAACTCAATAGCAATCGACACAACGTACCGTCGAACGCGACGAACGGTGGCGTGGCGGCAGCGCGAAACATTAAAAAAGATACCACACCGCATTTTCGTAGTTCAAAGTAATTTTTAACGGTTAGTCTGAGTTTGGTCGGCATGATTCGCGAACGTTAAGGCGCGCTCATTCAAATTACCTTTGTACATAACGAACGCCGCCATTGGGCCGATTTACACGAGTATCGATTTGTTCGTTGAAATTGCAAACAATTGCATTTCAAAAATTCACCGCTAAATGCTAAAAAAATTAAATGGAATAGAAATTGTTCTAAAAATAGTTGAAACTGTGCAAACTGTGTTGGAAATTTCTCCCCATTTCACCTTGTCCATCGAATAGACGTCTTCGTGTTTGTCTCTCTGTCTAAAGAGGAAATTGGTTTTTGCTTTTATTTATATATTTTTGTTTTTTGGTTCAGAAATAGAAAATTCAAAATAACCAAATCAGTGTGTTGTGTATTATTTATTTTTCCCACGCGAGGCCATTCATAAACAGAGCACAAAAGGCACCTAAAAAATAGAATAATAAAGTTTTCACCAAAAATACAGAGCCCTAACTGTTTATTAACGAGATTTCTTTTCTTTTTTTAACTACCACCGTTTAACTGTTGCTTTACTCTTTTCTGTTCCACCTACCAGCTTACAAGCAGCAGTTTCTGGATCACTCGACACTTTTAAGTCGACATTTTCACTTGATTCACAGAGCTATCCAGAACCAGAAGCAGCCGTTGCGGGCACCACCATTGCTGGTACAATTGCCAGTTCATCATCAGCAGCAAAAATCTCACCACGCAGTTTGTCATCGATATCACCGTCACCGCGTGAAGTTTCCGATCTCTTTTCACCACGTTCGGTAACCGATTTGAATTGTGTTTCGATAAGTAGTGATAGCGGTTTGCAAACGGGCAAACACTTTGAAATGTCGTCGTCGGGCTTGGATGACAGTTCGCTGAAGGCCGATAATTCGTTATCGATGAGTGATGGTGCGAATAGCAGTAATCAACGATTACCACGTGATGATTCGTTTACTTTGTGCGAAAATGACAGTGAAATGGATACTGAGTCGGGACATCCAAAAGGTTTGACATCGGGATTGGGACGTTCGGCGAGCGTTAAGGCACGTGCCAATATGTTCCAGCAGCTAGAAGAGAAGACAAAAGCAAATCGAATGACGGATGAAAAGGTTCCAGTGTCACCGATTGCAAGAAGAAGTGAGTTGAATTTGTTTTTGTTTTATTTTTTTTTAGATAAAGATGTACATAATTATAGGCCGGTGTTTATGGTCTGGAACACTGAAACGACAGAAGAACAGTCTTTATTATTGTTATGTAATTAGAAAATCGTTATAAAGTTATTAGTCTGGAAGAACTAGGAACCTGATTTAGTTAAATAGATAGTGTACATTATGTAGTCAAAAGCAACAGGGTACTAGGTACCTATAAAGGGGAATATTGTCGTCAAGAGTTTAAGGAAAGACCAGAAAAACAAGTGAATTGCTGCGCGTGCAACACAAATGAGACTTGTCGTTTTGTTTAACGGTGAACCTTCATTTTATAAATTCATTGGCATACAATATTGTATACCTCCTCAATTGTTTTCAGTAAGTTGACATAGTTGACAGCACCTTTCGTTTTGACATTTGTTGATAGAAATAATTGGATAGTTCATATTTCAGGTTCTTAAAGAATTTGCTCGTCCAAAATGAACAGACGAACACAATAAAATGTGTTTCTTGTTCATTTCTTCGATATTTATGAGTTCTTAGAAATTGACCACAAATGAGTAGTTAATCTTGTAAAGTACATGAGTAAATTGTCATTCGTAAAAAAATTAATGGATTAGTTTCCAATTATGTTGCTAATTCCAATAATATATAAAAGATATACCCAAACATTTCACGAAGTTAATCTTCTAATCGTCGTAATAATATTGATGCTTGTATTTGAAAAAATAATTGATTCATTCGATGTGTTGATCAAATTTGACAGTATCATGAATGGGGGAAATTAATGATACAGTTACTAAGTGCAAGTTTTTTACTTGCGCTTGCAGGTACTATAGAGCAAGTTTTGTATTTGAAAAAAAAAAAAAATCTAACTTGAGATTTTGATCAAAATTGACATTAGATACTATGATAGAGAACACAAAAATGTAAGTCCCTTAATTCCGTGTGTCTGCCTAGTAGTCCAATCAAATTAGTATTTTATATCTACACAAAATACTGCGTCGATTTTTTTTTTGTTTCTTAAAGAGTACCTATTGGAGAGTGTAAATCCAAAAAGTTCGAACAAAAAGCGCCATGTCCGCCATTTTGAAAAAGGCTTTGAAAAGCGTAAACTCAATTTTCTCGGCTCCTATCATATATAGAGCTGTATTTTTTTTTTAGGTTTATATGTTAAAACATCTTCTTTAAATTTTGTTGAGAAAAAATTTTGAAACCTCTTTCCAAAAAAATGTTATCGACGAAAAACTGTCGAGATTTTGAAGTGAAAAATGGTTTTTAACGTTTATCACGCCTCATGTTCATCTGATCGAAAAAATACTTAAGTTGTTTTTTATATATCACTTTATTTCCTACATTTTGGTATATTTAAATTTTATGTGCGACAAAAACTGTAGGAAATATAACCTGTCAAAATGGCCAATATCCTGCGAAAATTAAAAAAAAAAAAGAAATTTGCTCACGTTTGAAAATTTTCAAATTTGATTATGTTCATTATGAAATTTAAAGAAACAGTTCAAACTCTTTTCCACAACACCACCGACGTAGAGTTACGGCGCATTTTTTTTAATATGGGGTCTCCATATTAAAGTACCTTTTTCTAGATATTTCGAATTAATTAATTTAATTTGACTGGACTATAGATGTCTGTACCTCGACGAGCAGCCTAAACCGCTGGGGGTATTTTCTACTAACTTGATACTCGTAGTTAAGGGTCTTCTGTGATGCTTTAGAGGAGAAATTGAATTTTTTTTTGCCCCAAAACGGTTTTAACGATTTTGATAAAAAATAATATGCACGAGTGGGTCGCACGAACTTGCTCCTATGTAATAGACTAGGACTTTTAATGCGATTAGAGAAAACTGTTCATAAGGATAAAATTATCATATTTTTTTACAAACAGAGACAAAAACAGAATGAATTTATGTGAGAACAAAAATTGAAAGTCGTTGTAGTTCTTTCTTAATAAAATAAGGTTTTATATACAAAATTTTTAAAACATTCAAGAAAAAAATTTGGTACGCCAACTTTAGGTTTTAATAATTATACGAATGAAAATTGAATTTCAAAAAAAAAATATTAACCCATTTTTGAGATACGGAATTTTCCAAAAAATGATTTTTTTTCAAAAATTCAAAAAATATTTTTTTTAAAGTTTTGAAATGCAATGTTTTTTTTAAATTTTTAGAAGCATCCGTTATGTCGATAATGGGTATTTCAAAATTTGAAAAAAAAAATTCAAGTTTTTGGGAAGTTCTAGGAAAAAAAATTATCGGAATCGGTGGTACTGTTTTCGAGAAAATAAAAAACAAACAAAATGGTTCCATGGGGGTACCTTCAATAACCATTTTTCAAAAAAAATTTTCAACCATTGCCTAGTTTTAACTAAATAATTTTTTTTTGTATTTTTATTTTTTAAATCTGTCGAACAGTTTTTGAGATAAAAAATATTTATAAAATTTTGAAAAAAAAAATCGTATGTCAGATACCGTTATTTTTGGTGTTAAAAAAAAAACGTGTGAGTGGAATAAATTAAAAATGATATCTACCAAGTTTAAAGAAAATCGGCCGAGCCGTTTAGGCTGTAGTCGAACAGACAGACAGACAGACAGAATTGTGAGACCCACTTTTTTAGACTTCGCTATCATCGTAATGTCAACTTTGATCAAAATCTCGAGTTCGATTTTTTTTTACTAATGCATAACTTGCCTTGTAGTACCTTTAAGTCACAAGTAAAAATTAAGTATGCCATTATGGGTCCATGTCAGTTGAATTAGTACGATGTTAAAGCTGTTTTAGTATGAAACTAGGTTAAAACGACGATTTTGCAAATTTTAATCGAATCTAGCAACATACTTCCTCTACCCTTTTATTAAAGTTAAAATCATTTAATACTTATTTAATTTTTTAAGTATCATGCTAACTTCATATGGCTCTTTGACATCATCACAACAGGTCTGTTAACTTATTTTTTTGAATGAACTATCATTACTTTAGGTGTGCTCAGAAGCAATTTATTAAAAGAATATCCTTAGCACGATACTACTTAGAAAATGTTTCAAATTAAGAATGAGTTAGTTAGCAAACTGTTAAATAGTGTCATACTATTTCCTTAATAGTAAGCTGTTTAATGTTCAATGTTATTAACGGTACATGTCATAAAACAGTTTTTTGATTTTCGATTTTCTCATAAACTGGTCTGAAGAAATCGACCTAAACGTTCGTACAGGAGCTCCTTCAACTTTAAAATAATTTTGTATAGAAAAAGTTTCGCAAAAATACTTTTTGGATTTAAAAAAAAAATAAAAAAAAAATTTTATTTGTTTGAAAAATTAATGTCTTGAAAACGAGTGACCGATTTGATTTGGAAATTATTTTTCAAAATGTATATTATTAAATACTTGAAATTGACATTTTTATGAAAAATTTAAAAAAGTTTCTTTTATAAAAAATTAATTTAATAATCAAACGATTTTTTAAACTTTGTTTGCAAAAATTCACACTATTCTAGAAATCAGACGGCAATTTAATGCATTCGAACATTTTTCTCTAATTAAATCCTTGCTTTTGTATTTAAAAAAAAATTAAATTCGAAAGTACTTTAACATACGAACGTGTACGTGCGATCCAGTTTAGCATTTTTAAGTTAAGTCAAAACATCATCAATCAGTTTAATAAGTCGTAATGATAAATGTGTCTAAATCTGACAATGGAAACAATGTGTAGTAGACAGTAAGAAGGAGATATATTTATGTAATGCATGTCGTAATTTTATGTAAAGAAAGGTGCTGAATTTTTGATAGTCCAGTCATAAATTTGTCATGATTCTTAAACCATTTTGGGGCCTTTTGTTTAATACAAAATTTTAATAAATTTTTCATAAGGACATTATCTTCACAATATTTCGTCACCTCAGTAAGGGAGTAAGGATACATATGCATTTGCACCATATTTGAGTTAAGAATGATTTCTTATTGGCAAAAAGCAGATCTTTATATTGGCGTAATTAAATCTCTCCTATTTCTACTATTGCTAAAGATATCAGTCTTCCAAGTAATCTTAACGCACTTTTGTGAAAGAATGGTCAGTATTGGTCTGTCACATAAGCCTTTGTATTAGAAGGTCATAATTTTGTATAAATTTTTGTCAAATATTAAAAAATGTTTTAAATCACCTATCTATACGTACAATTGTACACAAATACCCCTTTTTTAAACCCATGGTTTAGTTTTGAAATGATCTATACATACATTTTCTGGTATTCGAATCTAAACTTCAAATGTCATTTTGTCGAAATTAGTTTTTTGTCGTTTAGAGCACTCCAATACTGAGGTGACGATTTGTATTTGTCACCTGTTTTACCGATGATGAAGGTCACATAATCCAAGTTATAGATAGATGCCTTAAAAATCAAAATCGATATTTTAAAAATGTTGATCCAGCAATTATGTCGGTTTATCTGTGTCTGCCTGTACCTCGACATATAGTCTAAACGGTCGAATCAAGTTTCGTGAACTTAACGTTTCTATGTGATTCCTTAGATATTAAATTTGATTTATTGAAAAAAGGACATGCCATACAAGTTTAAAAAAAAAATCTTTTTATATCGAAAACGACCCTAAAAAATAACAGTTAAAAAAATTACAAAAATTATTAATAGCGATACCTGACATAAAGTCGTTTTTTATTGAAAGTGAAATTGATTTTTGACAAAAAATTCAATATCTTAAAATCGGATGAATGAAGGTTTTTGAAATATTGTGAAAATCTGCAAATTAGAATACCAACTTTTTTTTATAAAAAAAATGTTTAGTAAATTTAATTTGCACAAATTCACATTTAACCTAGAAATCAGACCGTATTCTAGTTGAGCAGTTGTGTAAGCAATCTAATGAATTAATTCTAAGTATTTTGAACATTTTTCTCGAATAATATCATATTTTTATTTACACAATTTTTAAATTTCACAGGAACTCGTACATACATAAGTGTAAGTTCGTGATGTCCGATCGTGTATTTTATTTCAAAGGAAATCATCGTTGTGCAAAATATGAGAATCTATTTCTGAGTAATTTTCTGGCCATTAAAATGTATTTCCAGAAAATGTTTCAGTTATTATTGCATTTAAAACTTGGTGCAGCTACAGACTTTAGCTTTACTTATCCTGGGCGTGTTGCGTTTTTTTTTTTTTTTTTTTTTTTTTTTTTTTTTTTTGAAAAATTATACTGATAATGTAATTTTTTGAATTGAAGGAAGCGAAACAAGATAAGTTATTAAGCAAAAATGAAATTTCATAGTTTCCAAGTTGTTCCAAATTCTTTATAGCAACACACTTTTGCAAAAAAAAAACATGTAGTGGTTGGCGATAGTTTTTATTTGTTACCCATCGTGTTAAATTTCAACTGACTGAATTCTAAGGTCTCAAAGAAATACGGCTTTAGTTCAACGTATGAACTTTTTTAAATTACAGAAATCTTTTTTCGTCACCAATAAGACAATTGAAACTTTTAGTTTAAAAGACAAATGATCTAACGCCAAAGGACATTTGATTTTTATATAATAATTAAGTTTATTTGAAAGAATTTTTCGGAAATTAACAAATTGTTTAATTTTCGAAAATTTCTTATCACTTCTGAACATTTTTTTTTTTATTTTTACTTAAAACGTATATTTACCGCAAATGTAAAACATTTAATACTGTGTGACATAAACTAAAAATTAAAAATTTTAATATTTTTTTCAGCTTTCCGTCGCTTATCCACCTCACCCCCAACACCATCAGAAGAACCTAAAACTCCCAACAATCTTCCTGCGAATACCGATGAAGAATTTGGTAAGTTATCAAAACGAAAACAATTTTCCAATTGCCATTTTTCTGCACTTTTTTTTAATGTTGTTTTTTTTTTTTTGTGTTTCTTTAATTTGGTTTTTTTTACTAACTTTTTTTATAATTTTTGAAATTTTTAAAGCTTTTTCTTCATTGAAATGTTTTTAAAATGTTTTTTTTGCTGCTTGTGAATTTTGCGATTGAAAAAAAAAAAAAAGAAAAACCAAATATGATGTAATTATTGAGTGGTGTTTTCGATGTGTGTTTTCTTTTATTAATTCTGTTTTATTTTTAAATATTAAAAAGAATTTTTTCAAAGACAATTCTGACTCACATCATCTTTGAAAATACAAACTAAACTTAGCTTTAAAGATTTCTGAAATTGAATTTACAACAAACATTTTGTGAACAGACGTATGAAGAAAAGAAAAATACGAATTAAAAAAAAAAAAATTGAGTTCGAAGACTAATTAAAACTATTTATCACCTCATCAAAATTATGAGAAAAAAATATATATATTCAATATAATCTTAATATTGTGAGATTGCACGATTTTTGTAAACGCATTTCAAAAATTATGAAACAACAACGCATAAACTTATGTATACAGAAAAACAAAATCGAATCTCCCCACTAATTTGTATTTACTCCTTTAATATTGTTTGCACTGTGCACGATACCTTGTTTTTTTTTCTATTGATATAAATTTCGAAAATATGATAAGCATGAAATTAAAAACAAACAAAAATCCTTCCCCTATCACGAGATGCAATCAGTTAAAGTGTTTGTTAAGTTGCAATTATTATTATATTAAAAATCAAAAGGCTGAAAATATTACGTATACGCCACAGTTACCTAACATCTTTTGTTTATTTTTTTTTTCATATTTAATTTGTTTCGGATTTACTTTTGAATTTTTTTGTAATAACCTGTCTTGTAGGTGGTTTTGATAATAGCATGCTCTTTTCCATCAAATTTCAAATCCAAGGGAGTGTGACTAATTTATTCATGAAATACTGTAAATATTTCCATTGAGAAATGAAGAAAATGCATTCAATGAACAATGATTTATGGTAAAACTACAATGAGTTTTTTGCTGCTTTTAATTACTGACACCTATCGAAATTTGAATGAGGAAATTAAAAGAATGAAAGTTACATTTAGATTCCATATTCATGGTCAAATTTGAATTAAAAGAGTGGTGCTTGGTACTACTTAGTTGCATTTAGATTTCTTATTCATGGTCGCATTTGAGTTTAGAGAATGGCGCTTGGTACTACTTAGTATAGTTAGTTTTTAAAATGTTTTTTTTTTGTTACCTGAAATGAAACATCTTTTTAAAATTTAAACAAATATGGAATATTTCAGAAACGTTTCTTAAACAATGTTTCCTGACATGATTTTTTGCTGTATCAAATATTTATAAAATATTTCCTTCCCACATGTCTAACAATTGTGTAAGCTATAAGAGATTAAGACAGTTCAATTAAGAAATAAATAAATAGGGCGAACACTAATTTTTGGACATTAAATGTCACTACTGTATAATGAACCAAACTTAAAATCCAGAAAAACTTCTTGGGGCAAAGACATAATTTTTTCATGAACTGGATGACTTTCGAATTCTTGCTAATCATAACTTATATTTATTTGGAAAATATTTTTGGTGTAACAAAAAGAGCGTTTCTTTCTGAAAAAAGTGAATAAATTTGATTAAGATTTGAAAACATTGTCCATTACATTTCATTTTTCTCATAAATTTTGCATTTACAAAATTATCAGAAATTACAAAAATCTATAAAGCATAGCCTTTCCGTATGTCTGATTCACAATTTTTTTAAAAGAAAGTAATAGATCTAAGAATATATTACCAATTACATTAGTTAAAAATCACCATAAGTATTCTGTTTCTATAAGATAGAGCATTTTTAAAAAATTTAAACAGTTTGATTACATCGATTTCATTCAAAAGTATTATCAACTTCTGTTTCTGACAGTACATTGTTTCCAAATTTTTTTTTTTCTAAATTCTAATTTTTTTCTAAAAACATCTTCCTATTCTTTCCAATTGCACAAACTGCAGGTCTTAACTGTGAGGTACATAATTCAGGTTCAGTTGTTCTCCTCGTAAGCGAAATATCAGCCATTTCCTCTACCTTGTATTCAGCTCTGAAGTAGTTTATTTGATTAAGGGTTTTTTCTTATTGACTATAAATTATCGTGTAAAGGTAACCAGCTCTTGTTTGCGAGTCCAGGCGATAAATAAGCTTATATAACTCTGGTTTTGAACTTCTTGTATCCTCTCGGTTAGTATTAAGAACCATTCCAAATTCTCCAACGAAATTAAACCAGTCTTAAAAAACACCTGCTTTGCTTTTGATCATTTGCATTGCTGGCTTTTTTGGCAGCCGATAATTAGACATTTGCATTACTTTAAGGCCATAGTGGATCTGGAGATTAAGCGTTTTATTAGACAATGGTGACAATCCAGTCTCAATCATAACCATGTAGTTAGAAGATTTGAAAACGAAAAGATCTCTTAACGTATGTTAGAATATGAGCAATTATTTCACAGGTTCATATATTCTTCTTCGCTAAACTTAAGCGTACAAAATTACCGACTTTGCAACTGCTGTGAACTAGTATGCTTATTGTTCATACAAGATTTTCATGAAAAATTTACTGTTCTTTTAGCTTTTGCGAGAGATTTTCTTTCAAATGTCTTTCCATACTCATATTTTTGATCAGATAAACTCAAAGATATTTGTACTCTTTGACAACCTCTATACTATCTTCGTTATCAAATTACTTTTCTTATTTCAATTTTACCAGATTAACCACAAGACTCCATAAGACAAAGTATTCATACAGTTAATTAATAATGAGGTGAAAAGTTTCCGGCGAGTAAGCCGTTGGACTATCATGCAGAAGGTCTTGGGTTCGATTTTCAGCCGATGTAAGCAATTTTTTCAGCTCTGTACTGCCTCTTGTGTGGAATTGGCAAATCCTCCAAAAGTATCTTATCATGAAAATTGCTGCTCATTAGCTGTTCGAAGTCAGAAAATTGTAGGTCCCCTCCATTCCCGGTGAAACACACATAGGAATGGTTGAGGTTTAGGCTCTCTACGAGCCGTCCGTCATGGCTTCTATTATTTTTTTAAATTTTAAGTACTACGTCATCTGCAAAAAAAAGAGCTTACTCCTCCGTATTCAATACCTCCTGGCAAAACAAGAGCAAAAAAATATGGACTGAGACTGCAGTTTCTGTACTTTTTTTACACGAAACAAAACAAAAATATTAACAATTAAACCGATAACCAAATCTGGTTGTGGGAGCCATTTACATTTTTGATTTCATAATCTAAATTATTATTTAAGCTCGAAGACATACTCGGTCTAATATGGCAACTACCAATTACTTAGGAATAAAATGTTACGGATTCCATTATCGACCAATATTTAAAATTAAAAAAAAATTGGTTGAAGAGTTTCATATTTTCACTATGGATCTTATAAACATCATAAACATAACTGACCTTGAGAGTAGACTTTGTTCTTTTCAGTAAAAAAAAAAACGAAAAGAAATTTTATTTCTGATTTTTTTTTTATAAAATCACTCAACTCGTTTACATCACATTTTAAAATATCACACTCATTTGTTATTTAATGAAGTCATTATTCAACATTTTTCAATGCCAGAAGGCTAACAAATTTAAAACTATTTATTTGTTGATTTAAAAAATAAAAATTCGTGTAAGTCCAGAATGAGAGAAATCTATAAATTTCATTTCAAAAACTATAGCCTTTATTGTAAGTGTCGTTCATTCTCATCAAGAAGTGGGCGTGTTCAGAATTGTATCCAAAGCTATCTGAATATTTTTGTGTTGTAGTCCTCTATCAAAAAAAGCTCATGAAATGCAGGGTCATTCATTTTTGAAAATAAAACACACACAGTGATACATTTTGGATGAAAATTTTATTTCATTATTATGCTTGGACTTTGCCATTAGGTGTGAAAAAACATATCATTTAAATGGCCGCCTCGGGAAGATTAGCAGCATGCGATTTTTTGGAGGTAATATTTAATCACTTTTTTGCACATTTCTCGGTCATAGATGAAATAATGTTGGTTTTTAATGCCTCTAGAGTTCGGAGATTATTCGCGTGAACACGGTCTTATGCGTAGCTCCACAGAAAAGAATCTAACGGTGTCAAATCGCATGATCTTCGTAGCTAATTGACGTCGTCAAAACGTGAAATTAAGCGCCATAATTGGTTGTGTTCTGTGCTTGTTGCCCCATCTTGTTGGAATCACATATCGTCCAAGTAATGATCTGCAATCGCCGGCCAAAAAAATCGGTTATCATTCAATCATATCGCTCCGAATTCACTGCAACCGTCTGTTCATTGGCATACGAAATACGAACCAATGACACCTTTCGACCATAGAGCACACAAAACAGTGACTTTGTCTGGATGTAACTGCCGACACCTCTTCAATCACTTGTGTTTTTTCTGAGCCGCATATGCGGCAATTTTATTTGTTTGCAAACTCACCGAGTGAGAAATGTGCCTCACCGCTGAAGAAAATGTTGTTCCAAAAATGGGTGTTTTCTGTTCCAACACCCAAGAAGCGTTTCAATGGCGCAGCATTGTGAATGGTCAGCAGGCTTCGATTGTTGAGTAATTTGAACCCTAAGGATAGAGATGCAAATCCAACTGCAAAATACTCCATATTCAGGTGTGCGACACGTTCAATTGCTGCCAACGCTGGGAAATCGATAAATTCACATCAGCAATACTTGCACTTGAAGCAGCAATATTTTCGATAGAGCATGCGTTACGATGATGCACAGGCCTTACGACATCAGTTACACTTCTACTCTCTTCAGATTTTCTCACAATGTTACCGATTGCTTGCGAAGTCGGTCGATTATGATGGGCATAGTCATCGAGTAATACGCGAAGAGTGGCTACGTTTGAATCACGTATTTTGTAGTAAATTTTAATAATCTTAACGCATTGTTCGATTGCTAAGCGATCCATTATCGTAAATGGCAAAAATTCAACTAAATGACACTTCAAATGACAGCTGAGTTTGACAGGTGTTAAATGCCAGTGCTACCAACTTGAAACCACGAAATGAATGACCCTTTATCAACGTATCTTAAATTTTCAATCACCCCTGTTCTGATTTTCGTTCCGAATTGAATTCGTTACCGAAATTGATTTTCGTGCGGATTTGAAAACGACGTTCTTAATTTCGTACGACCTTGCCTGGCAGTGGTACCAACATTCAGACAGGTTTTCTGTTACACATGTGTCTTCCCCTTCATAAAAGACAAAAAAATAGTTTTTAAAGATATATGTATTTTTAAAAATACTTACATACATTTTTAGATTTACGAATTCAAATTCTCCAGACAAAATCGAAACGAAATGAAAACGAAAGTTTTACATTCGTAAACGATAATCAGAACAGGGGTGAATGATTCACTTTAAGGTACTAGTACGGTCTAGAAATCGCAAAAAACGCATGATTTTTGGGAATTTCTTTCTCGGAAACTTTATAAGATAATAACATAATTTTTTTTTTAAATAATGAATACATGTGTTTCAGTCCAGCCAATCCTGAGATTAACTGTCCGCCATGGGACAATGTATTTTTTGATGAGTCGACGTTGGGCCTTCTATAATTCGGCTAAAATTCTCAAATTTAAAAAAAAAAAAAATTTTGTACTCTTGACGCATGTATTCATTGTTTAAAAAAAAATTATGTTATTACCTAATAAGGTTTCTGAGAAAAAAAATTCACAAAAATCGTCCGTTTTTTGGCCTTCTAGACCGTACTAGTACCTTAAATAAAAGTCCCTTCATCTTAATTATTAAGGGCATTTTTCAAAATCTAATGAGGCCAAACTTTATTAAAAATTACATTCAAATGTATTTCAGACCAAAAAAAAATCAAAGTTCAAATATCCATGATTCTAAATTCTTTTCCGATTTACGAACTTTTGAGAAAAAGATCACGATATATGTATTTTAATGGAAAACTTTTTTCAATCCAATTTGATTAAAATTTAATAGCTTCTTTGACATTCCCTCCTTAAATACAGGGTGCGGTTTGTGTTTCAGGTCGATGTATTTCTTTTCAAAAATGAAATGCAATTTTATAATTTATATCTTATTGGTTGATCAAATGGTATTTAACATTATGAATGGATTCTGAAGAGGGTCAAGTGGACGCCTCTGGCCGTGGCTCAAACGTCAGCTCTTTTAAGTATATTTTGCATAATGATTTCGCAGACTCCTGAAATGGCCCAATGACGCCACGCATTCAGCAACACTTTGCCTCACTGCATCAATCTTTTCTGGCGTATGTTGGCTGACTTCTCTTTCTTTTATCTAACAGTGTATGCAATATAAATTATACGTTGGATAGTTGACTTGCTCGGTACATGATTAACACCAAAAAATTCACCAAATTTTCTCGGGGTATTTAAATTTATTTATTTAAATTAAATGTTTTAATAATTTCAAAACGTTGTTTTTGCATTAGATCCTTCATAATAAATTGTTATTGACGGCTGCCAAATGCCAACTGACATATTTCATTCGCACAAAAATGCCAACCAAATAAAATCGACCTGGAAAATAAAACGCACCCTGTACTTTCGATAAAATTCAACTCTTTATTTCTCTTTGAAAAAGGGAATGCAGTAAACCTTTTTTTACTCCAATTAGAAAACTGAAAAGAAATATGTAATTCAATAGTGTGTATCTATTATTATTAATCGCACCTTATCAATATGATAAGTAACCCAAATCATATTAATAACCAAATGATAATTGCAACTTAGTAAACACTCAAACTTTGGTGGAGGGCTATAACCTCGCTCTTTCTCTTCTGCACTTTATTTTATCAACCTGACGTTTTATTTTTATAACTAGCACACCCAAGAAGCGTTTCAATGGCGCAGCATTGTGAATGGTCAGCAGGCTTCGATTGTTGAGTAATTTGAACCCTAAGGATAGAGATGCAAATCCAACTGCAAAATACTCCATATTCAGGTGTGCGACACGTTCAATTGCTGCCAACGCTGGGAAATCGATAAATTCGCATCAGCAATACTTGCACTTGAAGCAGCAATATTTTCGATAGAGCATGCGTTACGATGATGCACAGGCCTTACGACATCAGTTACACTTCTACTCTCTTCAGATTTTCTCACAATGTTACCGATTGCTTGCGAAGTCGGTCGATTATGATGGGCATAGTCATCGAGTAATACGCGAAGAGTGGCTACGTTTGAATCACGTATTTTGTAGTAAATTTTAATAATCTTAACGCATTGTTCGATTGCTAAGCGATCCATTATCGTAAATGGCAAAAATTCAACTAAATGACACTTCAAATGACAGCTGAGTTTGACAGGTGTTAAATGCCAGTGCTACCAACTTGAAACCACGAAATGAATGACCCTTTATCAACGTATCTTAAATTTTCAATCACCCCTGTTCTGATTTTCGTTCCGAATTGAATTCGTTACCGAAATTGATTTTCGTGCGGATTTGAAAACGACGTTCTTAATTTCGTACGACCTTGCCTGGCAGTGGTACCAACATTCAGACAGGTTTTCTGTTACACATGTGTCTTCCCCTTCATAAAAGACAAAAAAATAGTTTTTAAAGATATATGTATTTTTAAAAATACTTACATACATTTTTAGATTTACGAATTCAAATTCTCCAGACAAAATCGAAACGAAATGAAAACGAAAGTTTTACATTCGTAAACGATAATCAGAACAGGGGTGAATGATTCACTTTAAGGTACTAGTACGGTCTAGAAATCGCAAAAAACGCATGATTTTTGGGAATTTCTTTCTCGGAAACTTTATAAGATAATAACATAATTTTTTTTTTAAATAATGAATACATGTGTTTCAGTCCAGCCAATCCTGAGATTAACTGTCCGCCATGGGACAATGTATTTTTTGATGAGTCGACGTTGGGCCTTCTATAATTCGGCTAAAATTCTCAAATTTAAAAAAAAAAAAAATTTTGTACTCTTGACGCATGTATTCATTGTTTAAAAAAAAATTATGTTATTACCTAATAAGGTTTCTGAGAAAAAAAATTCACAAAAATCGTCCGTTTTTTGGCCTTCTAGACCGTACTAGTACCTTAAATAAAAGTCCCTTCATCTTAATTATTAAGGGCATTTTTCAAAATCTAATGAGGCCAAACTTTATTAAAAATTACATTCAAATGTATTTCAGACCAAAAAAAAATCAAAGTTCAAATATCCATGATTCTAAATTCTTTTCCGATTTACGAACTTTTGAGAAAAAGATCACGATATATGTATTTTAATGGAAAACTTTTTTCAATCCAATTTGATTAAAATTTAATAGCTTCTTTGACATTCCCTCCTTAAATACAGGGTGCGGTTTGTGTTTCAGGTCGATGTATTTCTTTTCAAAAATGAAATGCAATTTTATAATTTATATCTTATTGGTTGATCAAATGGTATTTAACATTATGAATGGATTCTGAAGAGGGTCAAGTGGACGCCTCTGGCCGTGGCTCAAACGTCAGCTCTTTTAAGTATATTTTGCATAATGATTTCGCAGACTCCTGAAATGGCCCAATGACGCCACGCATTCAGCAACACTTTGCCTCACTGCATCAATCTTTTCTGGCGTATGTTGGCTGACTTCTCTTTCTTTTATCTAACAGTGTATGCAATATAAATTATACGTTGGATAGTTGACTTGCTCGGTACATGATTAACACCAAAAAATTCACCAAATTTTCTCGGGGTATTTAAATTTATTTATTTAAATTAAATGTTTTAATAATTTCAAAACGTTGTTTTTGCATTAGATCCTTCATAATAAATTGTTATTGACGGCTGCCAAATGCCAACTGACATATTTCATTCGCACAAAAATGCCAACCAAATAAAATCGACCTGGAAAATAAAACGCACCCTGTACTTTCGATAAAATTCAACTCTTTATTTCTCTTTGAAAAAGGGAATGCAGTAAACCTTTTTTTACTCCAATTAGAAAACTGAAAAGAAATATGTAATTCAATAGTGTGTATCTATTATTATTAATCGCACCTTATCAATATGATAAGTAACCCAAATCATATTAATAACCAAATGATAATTGCAACTTAGTAAACACTCAAACTTTGGTGGAGGGCTATAACCTCGCTCTTTCTCTTCTGCACTTTATTTTATCAACCTGACGTTTTATTTTTATAACTAGCACAGAATTATCTTATCAATTAAATACTAACAATTTATCAACCAAAAGTACAAAAATACCACTATGCCTTTTAATAACCACTTTTTCTAATTAATTTTTTTTTTCTTATCTCAACCAATTTTTTTTAATTAAAATAAATTCAAAATATTTTCTCAAATGATTGAATGATTTAAGTGCACTATGCATAGATAGTGAAATTCACCAGCGTTGTGTTTCATAAAAAAGCTTAAAAAAATTAGTAAAAAAAATGAAATGCGATTACAATACTTTATGATCAAATGAAAGAAAAATAGTAGTTCTACAACCTTTCATAAAAACCATACTTTTTCAATTTTAAAACCTAATTCAAGCAGTTTGAGTGAAAATTAAATGTTAAACAAGCGAGCGTCGTGAAATTTACAGATTTTCACTCTACCGTCTGTATTTTGAAACTGTATTGAATTTTATTGTCAACTGTTAAATATATTCAATATACTTTTTCCTTAATCGAAGCATTGGTCTATTTTTTAAAGTTATGTTAATTTTTTGTCACATTTGTTACAAATATCCACACTTCTTTAGCCTTGTGCCTACAAGTCAAATTTGATAAATTGAATATTTTGCACAGTTATGAACATTTTGAAATACAAGCTCTGGAATTAAAATTTTTAAATTTCACGCTGCTTAATCTTGTATGAAAATTTCAATTTCACCTAAACTGTCAGTTAAACCAGGTTTATAATTTAAGTTGAAACACAAAAAAAAAAAGAAACAAACAAACACAAAAAAAGAGAGTCTTACAAACTTTCAATACAAAAAAAAAATACTAGAAAACAAAACAAACATTTTCCAGAACCTTCATCACTGCCTGTTGCGGAACGGTTGCGGTTTTTCTCGAACCTAGGTCAAGATTCAGGAAACAACAACCGCTGTATGTCCTTACCTGTCACACGCAATCACATTGCTGGGAAGGAACGTCGTGGATCTTCGAACAGTGTGATCCTCAATCAATCAATTTCAGCACCACAGACTACACCAAGAAGCAGTGTAGTTGTTCCAATGGACTTCGAAGAATCCCCAACAACGCCAACTGGCGAAGAAGCCCCAATGGTTTTCGAAGACAATCCATTCTTTACCACACCAACTTCGAGGGTAGCGCCAAAGGCGCGGTTCAAGCTGAAAACCATTGGTAAAATCGTCATGCCAAGCATCTTCCAGGACAAGAATAACAACAATGGCATTTTCGTTGATTACAATACAGCAGGTGAGCCGGTTAAAAAGATCAACAAGATCAAGTCACCGTTTATTGAGAATAGCCAGAGAAATAGTTATAGTGCCTTGAACAAGTGTATGAAGTACGACCTAAAGTCAGTGCCTACATCAAACACTAACAAATATGACGAAAACAGTGATGTACTGAATGACTCAGGCAAAGAGAACTATGACAATTTACCACAAGGTGTCGAATTGCGTAAGAAAAAGATCAGTACGAGCAGCAGTAGTGGTGTTTCGAGTGCTACGGCTTCACAACGCAACAGCTTCAGGCATTCTATGCGCTCTCCACAAGTCGATGAGAAATATGCAAAGTATTTTGGCATTTCGACCAATCATAACTGTGACAGCTGCCATAGCACACCATCGACGCCGCATAAGGGTTTTGACCATAGTAACATGCCTGACGTCGTTTGCGTAACGCCAAAGCCTCACCTGCATCATCAAAACTTCAATTACAGTATCGATGAGGTGGGATTCGTTCAAAAGTCCTGCTCTGCTAAAGAGGTCCGCATTATTCCACCCTCTCCCATGACACCATCAGCCCTCTCGCCTGTTCATGCAACCGATGGCGGGATTGACATTTTTGATGATTGTGTCTTCGATATGTCGAATTCAAACCTTGCCCCAACGCCCGTGATGTTGAGACGACGTGACGCTTCGAAGAGAGTTCGTGCCATGACAGTTTTTGTAAACACCCCACAGAGTACACCGGAACGCAAAGTTCCAATACTTCGTGCGTCGCGTAATCGTTCGATGACAGTTACACACATGAAGTTCTTGCCGCATGAACCCCAAGATCCGATATCTAAATTTGAAGATTTAAAACTAACAAAAGAGGATCTCTTGATGGCTCACAAAGAGTTTGAAAGAATATTTTTAGGTGTGGTATAAAAGAAAAAAAAAAAAAAACGAACTAAATAATATAATATTTTGTTTTTAATAAATTACTATTAAGTTTAAGAAATTTATATCCGCAAGAGAACAAGAGACAGGGTTTTGAAAAATAGTTACATATGTACTTCTTTATTATTTTTTTCTTCTTCCTCATGTTTACTTATATAAGATATATGTCGATCTAGTGATGCGCTTTTATAATTATTGTAATAATTGTTATCTACCTTTATTAATTATTATTTAAATTTATAAAAATTAAAAAATCTATTCCAAAAAAAAAATAATAAAAAAGTGTTAAAATAAAAATTAAAAATTTAAAAATATTATAAATGTTAAAAAAAAAATACTGTGATTTGTTTTGTGTTTTGTTTCGTCCATGCATGTAGCTTGGGTTTTTTTTTTTTTTGTATATTTATACGCAGGGAGTATTCAAAACTAAGCTTTGCTTGATGGATTTTTTTTTGTCAATATGGGATCTTTTGAATTCCAATGAGGGAAGGAATTCAGTGGAAAGGCAACTTAGTGAACGATATTTAAATTTCCTATCGACGTCCGTTATAAAGACTGACTTTGAAACTTGTTTTTTTTTTTCATTCATTTTTCCGCATTCAGTGAAATAATTTATCTACCATACCTTGAAGTCAAAAATTAAGCCTCTAAAGTTTCAGAAATATGGAAGTCTTAAATATGCCTCTGTTATAGTTTCAAGAAGAACACTACTTAAAGTTTTTAAAGTTTGTAAAATCCTTTGATATCTGTTCGTAGTAGGTTTTTTTTTTTTTTTTTTTTTTTTTTTTTTTTCTCCTGAAGCTGAAGTATGACGAACTTCTAAAAAAATTTGACATTTGCAACGAGAGTTATATGAGCGTAAAAACTCCAAATTGGTTTGCAACTGGTATATATTTCTAGTCACCCCACGAACGAGACTAATTCAAAATCAGACAACAGTTTAATCGACGCCATTTTGTCCTGTTCTCAAGCCAAATTGTCAAAAAGTTCATATGTGTAAAAAACCACAATTTAAACATTTTGTTTTGTGCTGTGTTGTTACATTCATACCAATTCATATAATATTATTGTGTGATGTGCGATATTTGTCATTACTCTCTGAACGCATCCATTTGAATTGGTTGACATTTTCTGGTCATTTTGCGTGGAAGTTCTATCTTGAGTTCTTTTTGTGGGAATATAGGTTCATTAAAAACAAATATGCATACTAATTTCTGTTAAAGATTTATTTACACTCACTTAACCATGCAAAGCTTCACATCGCCACTTTGCGAATATCGCTCAGACTATTTTTTTTATATATTTCCGATAATATTGCGAATATACTCGTAGCTCATTATTTTAAGCTTAATAGATAGAGTACTTAATTGGCCTTATTTTCTATAGCTTCGTATAGAAAAAATATTTTTTTTTTTCTGAAATATGTATAGCTCTGGATATTTTGTGAAACAAGGTTCTAAGTGGCAGTTAGAACCTTATTGATTAAATCTCAAATGGAAAATATGCAGATAGAACTCTGTAGCCCTGTCTATCATGGAAATGGAAAGAGATAGAGCAAAATGGATTGCGGGAATCGAAAGAGCACCCTAAATTTACCCAGATTTGATATAAAACTCATTTTTTTCAAAATTGTCGGTTAGAACCTTGTTGTTCTAAGGTGGCGATATGTATGTATATATACCAAGACAGCCTAAAAACACACTCCTCGAGTTCATAAATGTTAAAATACAGCAGTATTGCAAGATTTGCGTTCATAAATGTAAATAAACTGCATTATCTTCACATGACAGCAGTTGACATCTGTTAACACAAAATGACATTCAAAATGCGATCAAGTTTAAAGTGTTTTTTTCTTTTTTAACGTATTACATATAGTAGAACTTTTTCATAAAGTAAACTTCCTTCATACGGAAATGGCTTCTTAAAACGTCTAAAATTAGTTGAGGGAATTTTCTTTTTTTTTTTTTTGGTATTTGTCTTCAGTTCCAATTCTTTTTAATCAAGAGAATAATCATTTTTCTTGCAAAGTTTTTAGTGAACACTTTCAAAACGTGTTAAGTAGAAGACATCAGTCTTTGTATTACCTTCAGTACAACAATGTTGCGATCATGAACTCAACCATTTTCAGCTAAACTGGGGCCTGTTTCAGCGCTATTACATCAACTACATCAACTACATCTTACAACTACATCCTACAACTACATCAGTTACATTTTTCTGTTTCACGCATAAAACTGAAAGTGTTGTATGATGTAGCTGGAAAATGTAGTTGATGTAGTATATTTGACATTTCTTCTGCATATTTTTATTTGGGCTTAGTTTTCATGTATTATTGTTTGATTCAAATCTCGTGAAAAAAAAAACTTAATTTAGAAAAAAAAATGGATTTTGATATAAATATTTTCGATGATGACTTTGAATTTGATACAAGAGTTGAAAGAAGAAGTAATGTATTTTGTGGAGCGATTTCGAATGCCAAGAAATTGTATCGAATTTTTGGTTGAACGCTTGGGAGCATTTATTGCTCACCCAATTGATTGCAACCAATTTACGATGTCAACCCCTGGAAATGGAAGCTGATATCATGGTGTTGGGACCATGCATGGTGTCTCAAAGACTTCCGTATGTCGTTGCGTAAATAATGTTTTAAAATATTTTGTTTTCTAATAACTTATCTAATATCCTATAAACTCTTTCAAAAAGCTTCTACATCAAACATTTATGTTGTATCAATGTAGCAAGATTTTACTGTTAGTTGTATTACAACAATGTAGCTCAAAAAGCTGTGAAACAGAATCATACATTATTCCAATAATTCCAGTGTATCATCCATATCTACACTGATGTACTACAACTGAAAATCGAAAGTACCTATGAAACAGAATTGATGTATTACAACAGTCAAAATGATACATTGTACTTGATGTAGTATCGCTGAAACAGGCCCCAGGGATGTTATTGAAACAGAAAATTCATATGGAAGGTTTAGATACTCGTAAGTTGGCAGAAAAACTTGTACATGTTAAGTCTCAGGTTTTAAAAACCATAATTAAAAAGTGCTTTGGACGATAGGTGAATAAAGGCAAAAACTGATATAACATGTATATAGTAAAATTGGCTGTGTCAGTCGAATAATATTACTCTAAGACTTCTCGTCACTTTCATATAAGAAAACTAGTGTTTAGTTAAATCGGTTCAAAAAATCACCAATTCAACATCAATTTACTTGTAACTTCACCGCATATTCATTTGGATAGTTGATTCCGTTTAAATTCATTCACTTTCCCAGGCACATCTGTCAACTACATTATTCCATTTCAGGGGCGCGTTCGGTCTTTCGTTTTACACCGATGCATTGGCTGCTAACCGATTCGGATTTCTGTTTGATTGTAATATTTTACTTCAAATCGAAAGCTTCTTTAATGTGGAAATATTAAAAATCGTATTAATATGAAAAACACTATCCGCTGCTTAAAACACGAAATAGCTGTCACACGAATAGAGAACTTATTTGTTTTATAATTTCTCTTATTAATAAACATATTTCATTATATCATTGTAGTCTTTATGGCTTAAGCAAGTAAACAATTCATCAATGAATATTTTGAATTTGTCAAATACTTTCGCTGATACATGAAATAACTGTTTGTTGATCGTATTTGGTATTTAATGAGTTAAAATGTCGGCTCGCTGTCACATATACATTTTTGTATTAATGTAAGAGAACTACCAGTTAACAAATGTATAAGTTTAAACTCGCTGTTGTTCGTCGTTATAAATAGAAAGGTAAGCGTAAATGATGAAGTAAACCTGAAAGTCGATTCAGTCAACTTTTTGTAAAATAATGTACCTAAGTTATTTTAATAAAAATAATTATAGTTATGATGCTCTTCGTTTTCAATTAGCTTTTTTTACTTGAAATTGTTTTCGGGGTTATTGCCAAATTGTGGAACATAAAATGCCAAAATACGAATATGAAAATTTGTCCGCGTTTACCATTTTAATTTAGCACACAAATTCTTGTCGTAAATTTTCCTATTTTTTCTTTAAGATTTCCCATAAAAACTTCATGAAAGTTCAAAGACGTCTTTATTTACAACACTTATTGGTGTCGTAAATTTTACAACTATTTATAAAAGATCTCATTAAAAAACGGTGGTTATTATTGTACAAATTCCCACATATAGTTTCTTCATCATCCACAAAAATTCGAGTCGGTTAAAGATTTCCTAAACAAAATTTGATAGTTGGTTTACACTTTACATTTACATTGAGGACACAGATGTCGTAAGACATTCACTTAAAAAACTGTAACAGTTCGTTTTCTAAACTTTGACGGCTTTGCAAGTATTCTATCTTTATTTACCATAGAAGTTCGTGTTCCAAAGTTTCCGAATTGTTACGAAAGATTTCCTGTACACATTTTGACAGCTTATTTACGGATGCGTCGTAAAATTAACAAGACTTATGCCAATTTTTTCGACGTTGAATTTTATAAGCCAAAATCGTTGCGAAAATGACAGTTATACAAAATTCTATGTTAATTTCAAAATAAAATATCGAATATAAAAAAGATTCACTCGAAGTCTATATACTAGGCTAGTGTTTTCACCAGAGATTTTTGTTGTTTTATTTAGTTTCATATTAATTGTCACTTAAAAATACCAGAATAAGGGAAATAAGCCCACATTCTCGTACGATGTGCATAAATAAAGTTATAATTGGAACAGTTTTTACAGATTATACATGTTTTCGAAGATATTAAGCAAATATTCACTAATATCATTTTGTATTGTTAAATTGTTGTGTACAAAATGTTAAAAAATGTAAGACACATTTGGAATTCATCCCACGAAATAGAGTATCGCAACCATTGGAATTACCATATAAATGAATATATTATTAAAGTTCATCCACACTAGCACCGTGTATCATTCATATTTTATGAAATTCGATTTGTGCTTTTTTATAATTCAAATCTATTCCTTTGAATGTTCTTCCACTTCGGGATGTATTCTTCTCCTCCAAAATATAATGTAAGTACGTTTTTTGTTTTAATTATTTTTATCAAACTTGTTGCACATTTTTAATTTTCTTTTACGCCTTGCATATACGCTTGCACGCTTTTTTCTTTGAAAATCTTCTTTTTTTAATTTTTTTACTAATTTTTTCTGAACTTCCCAAGTCTAACCAGTATATTTATAGCTGCTTTGAGTAACTCTTTATTTTCAAACAGTTTCTAATGATAATTTTTTCTCATTTCTACTCACAGAAGCAACTAAACATAAACCAGCAATCCTATCGCCTCCTTTCACAGGATTGGGTGGATCTGGAAAAGGAATTCTTAAATCAAAGTCTGGCTGTGTTGGCTTTATGCCAATGGATCTTAATTCAGAGCTCAAAAACCGTCTCAAACGTTCAACTCACGCCACTGTCTCAAATCTACGCAAGTCGGCTACTGTTGAAAATGCCCCTCATGTCCTGGACATTGGGTCACCAAAAAAACCCGAAGATCCCACAAATTCCTCGTCCTCTGAGGAAGAGGGTGTGGACCCTCAGAAAAATCTCGCGAAAATACTTCGCAGTGTATCGAAAGAGAGTATGCCACGACAACAATCGAAAGAACATATCACACACCAGTTTCCGGTTCCTGGAACTAGACCCAGTATGGTGCCTCAACATGACGACACCATGAGTCTTGTTCGAAATTTAACTAGTCTTGAGAAACGTATCCCCGAAGCGGGAAACGTCACTGGTTCCTGTATAGCGTCGACATCTGAAGGCGAAAGTTCCGGCGGCCGAGAGGTCTCGGAAATCATCAAGAATAGTGCAGTGGCGCGGCGGCGTAAACTTAATGATGGGTGAGTTTGTTCTGAGTGTGCTGTGACTCAACCAACACCACCACCACCAACTGCAAGCTACTTAATACTTTCCGTTCTAATATCAAGTCAAAACCACAAGAAAATAATAAACTTTAACATGTGTTTGCAATAATTTGTTTGAAATAACATTTAAAATCAAATTAAAGAACAAAAAAGAACACACATCATAATGTTAGTTAGTTTTTTGTTTGTGTGTGTGTACTTTTCGATTGCCTAGTCATTTAAGCTAACTATATGGTCTAATCATGGAATTTTAAGCGAGACTTATTTACACTAGAAATATTGAAAGTATTCAATTCTAAATTCAAAAAGAAAATCGTTTTCCAAAGTGACAGTCATTACTTTGTTGAGACTGACATATGTAAAATTGCAAAACAAAAATAAATAAAACACTGTTTATTTTATCTTTCAAATACTTTATACTCATTTTTGATTTAAATGCGTAATTTTAAAGACTAAATTTTTTCGAGTATGAATACATTTTGATTGATTGAAATCATGTCACGAAAATATCGGTCTCAACAAAGTGCACATTTTGAAGTTTGAAAATAAACGAAATTCGAAATCGTTTTCGCTGTGACATTTCGAACTTTTAAACAAATAATCAAAAAATTCGTTTGGAATATTACAATTGAAACGATTCGCAGAAAATTAAATATAAAATATCGATTCGAAGACAAAAAATATTCGAAATCGAAAAAGAATCACTTAAAATTCCATAATCAGGCTTGCTGCATTCATGTGAATCAAACTTAATCAAAACAGCTCTACTAATACCCTTTAACAACAAAAAATAAAAAAAAACTCTTTAAAGACTGCTCAACTAATTTTTTTGTCACGTGTGCTTATCGTGTCAATTTTTTTACATTCAATTAAAAAAAAATATGTTATTAAACATAAATGTAATGTAGGTAATAATATGCATTTCCTGTGAGAAAAAAACACGCATTTCAATTGACAAATTCGTTTTCCTTTACAAAATTAGTGGTTATAAACATTTAAATTGTAGAACTAAAAAAAAAAAATATTTTTATAAATGTATGTATTAAAATAAAAAAAAATTAGAAACTTAAAAAACATCATTATTTTGTGTGACATATTATTTTTGATTTATCTTTATGTGAATTTTGCTCGTTGTGCTTAACAGAAAATTAAAACTAAAAATTGGAAGAATAAAACATATTTTTGTCATAATAGAATAAAAAACACTACATAATATTATTATTGATAGTAAACCCTTAACGAACAAATTAATATATTTATGTACTTTTGTAAAACTCGTATATGAATTAATTGGTAAAAAGAATAACATAAAATTAATTTAAGGTTTCAATAAATTGTTTTGCTAGTTATTGTTGGTTCGACCTTCAAATATCTAAAATTTACATAAAAATGACTAAAAAATAATTGTCTTAATTTGAATTCTAATAAAATTATGGTCTGGTATTTTAGAATAAACAAATTTGACAAATAAAAATTAGATAGAATTGTTAGTAGTTAGATCAGTTAAGACAATCAGACATCAGATAGTCAAAGACCTGTCAAATTATGCAGACAGTTTTAATCTGTTTGATGACTTTGCTCTGAAAGAACTGAGGGGATATTTTTGACGTTTATTTTCAAAAAGCAGTTGTTGCCAGTTATGGCCCTATTGATCTAGGATATACGAGTACCCTTGGGATAGAATGATATTAAAACGTTATTTAGTTGTTTATCTGGGCATTGAATTTTTTGTCCATCTTGTTTTGAGAAGAATTGCATCGTACAATTTCTATAATTTTCATTAAAAGTTCAGGCGATACGTTCTACATTTCTTGACGGAAGTTCTCGAAGTATTGGGCATTTAAATTGGATAATCTTGTAGGCCAGTTCAAATCAGCGAAAAGCGGCATTTACATTCTCAAATATGTTTGACAAATATGGCTTGATGAAAGTTTGATGGATTGAAACCATTAGTGTTCACATTTGTTAAACATGCTGTCAAACATCAGTTCTATTTAGAATTTAAACCATAGCGCACATTTTGATTGCAGCTCTTGTAATGAAAGAAGATGAAGAACAAAAAGAAAAAAAATAAGAGAAAATGAATAAAGACTAACGAATGTCTAAAAAAGCGCTCAAAATTTCGAATTGAATTAATTTTCTTGTTCAATAAAATTTTTTCCTGGTTTCATATTTACAAACATGTTTATCAAGCCAGCAAAATATTCAAATATATGGATATTCATTAAACATATGTTTGGCAATCTGTTTGATGAAGCGTTCACATTTTCAAAATATTTGCGAATGTGAACCATCCTAAACGAGGGTAACTTTAAAACACTATTATTGTTCAAAGAACGAGTATAACAATCCGTTGCTTTATTGAAACAAATTCTAATTCTGTTCGCTTCACAAATGTCAAAGTTGAATTGACATTAGTACTGGAAAAATGGGCCTCTATTTCCCTTGTATTCCTGAGTTGCGAGATATATAACAAGACATTATTTTTTTTAATTTAAAATACACATCTGCTTACATGGATTAGATGATCCCTTCTTATACAAGAGATTTTATTGAGGACTTGACGGTTTTTTTTTTTAAATAAAACGTAAACCATTTGAGATATCTCGATTCGGTCGCTTTTTCTCGTTCAATATTGGTTCAACGCTCCTCTTATGATGCATGCTGGCTTGTTGGCGTAAACCAATGATTTAACGTATTCCTATCCAAAAAAGTCGTGAGGTGTTAAATGTAAATTCGGCACGACGATTTCTCGATATAATATGTTCATCGAATTTAGTTTTCAATAAGTCGACTGTTACACTAGCTGTGTGACTGAAAGCATCGTTTTGTTGAGAACATATTTCATTAATGTCTATTCCAAGCAATTGACCAAAGAAATCAGGTTGCAGAATGTCTGTAGCGATCTCAGTTGACTGTAACCTGACGGTCATTTTCACCAAAGAAAAAAAAACGGCCAATAACACCACTGCGATGAAAACCAAACCACTCCTTAAAGTTCTTTTTTTTTTGTGAAGTAGTTTTTCTTATAAGGCTGGAGGCTAAGATTCTTTAGCAAAACTCACCGTAGTGTGGTCTTAGAGATGCCCAATTCTGGAGACACTGTGGAATCCAATGATTTTTGTTCGAACGGCATAAATATTTTCGGCACTTCGCGCAACCTGATTTCTTGCTGGACTGGCAACATCAACGAGGTGAGTCGCAGAGAATAACGATGATCGAAATTTGGCGTTAACGCTGTTGTCACCCATCCGAAATGTTGATAAAAAGTTTTAATTATTAAATGTTCTTCGTTCGTGAACTTGCCCATAATATTTTTATTAAAAGTTTTGACTTTGACGCTTTGGTTTAAAAATGCGTTCACAGTAAAAGTTCAAAGTTGTCAAGTCCCAATTGGAAAACCCTTTATTTCGTTTTCAAATTACATTTCGATTAGATTTTGCCGCTATTCCTTTTCGAAGGAAATTGAATATGAAATCATCGTCTTTTAAAATGTAAACTCTACCAAATGTACACTATTTAATAAATTGGCTTCTTTTAGCATTTATCAACTAAAAGCTTTATTTAAATGTGTGAGCTTTGAAAATGTCCCTTTCTTCTTGAAATTGACAACAGAAAAAGACTGAAAATTCGGAACCCCAAATCGAAGGATTTTGGCAACCTAAACGTTATCTTTTACTTTTAAAGAAAATGTGAAATATATTATCCCAAAAACAGGTTGTCAATGGTAAAGAATTCACTCAAAGAATACTTTTATTTAAAAACAAAATACATAAGAAAATTCTAATCCTCGACATTAGTAATCCCTAAACTATTAAAATTTGAGTTATAATTAACTTCTTCAGTGTTTAAAATTTCTAAAGAGAT
Organism: Chrysotoxum bicinctum; assembly: GCA_911387755.1. Taxonomy (NCBI): domain Eukaryota; kingdom Metazoa; phylum Arthropoda; class Insecta; order Diptera; family Syrphidae; genus Chrysotoxum; species Chrysotoxum bicinctum. Next base: position 221,366,117 of record OU426989.1, on the reverse strand, counting down.
AATCTGTAGTTCACAAAATTTGCTGATTCAACTATTTCCTATATTCTGCTTTTAATTCAGAAATGAAGACCTTCTTAAAAAGTGTACGTTCCGAAATAAAGAAAAAAACACCCCTATTACGGTTGTCAGTTGATATACGAGTATATTGATATTTGGTATTTCAAAACTCAAGATTTTGAAAATCTGATCATCTTTTTATTGATAGTTATCATTTTTCTTTTTTCTGCATCATTCGCAATGATTAAAGCTTTTATCAGTTAGGTTTTTAAATATCGAATTTATCAATTATTATTATCAATAAGTTGATTAAAATTAACCATTGTAATTGGAATGTTAACCCCATCAGCTAATGGTGTAAGCTTTATGAGAAATCATTCAAAATTTAGGCATACCCCAATGCTAATTTTAAATAAAAAAAAAATCTTTTGCCGATCTTTCATAGATTGCTCCTGAATGGTTCCAATTATTATCAAGTTTAGATTCCCACCTGTAGGAAAAAGCCATTTTTACTTACAATGTAATAGTTAGTCAGACTATTAGGCAAGTTATGCATTCCTAAAAACAATGGAAGTTGAGATTTGCAGAAAAACTTGATATAACAAATGAAAAAGACTTTAAAACAAAATTGTTCTTTTACTCTGATACCTGCCACATAATTGTTAAAATTAATTGACAGTTGTGGTCAAAAAATGCTAAATTTTCGAAAGCTAATTTTTTGTTATTTCAAAAATTTCTTCATCCTGAATTTATTTTCAGTAGATGTATTTAACGAATTATGTATTTCCTTCGCATTTTTGATACAATTTTCTCTTAACCTCACAATTGGAAACTGACAGATAACATTTTGTGTGGCATTTATATATGGAGGGGTAAATCTCACAAAAAATGTTATGTAATTTTAAATAGAAAAATAAATCTTTGTTTTTTTGCCAAATGAAATGCAAAAGTTGTCAAAATTTTAATTTTGACAGATCGTTTTTACTTAGGTATAGATTCAGCTAAAACTGATCTTGATTTTACCCAAACCTTTTGTACGCTGCAACTGTCAATTATATGCCATACGTATATCATCTCTGACATATTCGTACTATAACTAAAGACGGTGCTCACATTGGACTCACTCCGCCGACTTATTTTGACATCTCTGTATTTTTTCTCATTCGCACTTCATGGTAAAAAAGAAACGAGAAAAACAGGCAAGATTTTTAAAACAAATTGAAAATTAATGTATTTTGTTTTACATTTGTTTTGGTGACATGTGACACGGGAGTCAACACCATTGTTTATTTATTTATTATTGGTTTGTGTTTTCAGTTGAAATTCATTTTAAATATTATTAAATTTTTTTATATTGCCAATTATGACAACTTCAAGACGTCAAAATGAGTCTGGAGTGTTCACACTACTTTTGTGTCTGAACACGACAGGATGGCTTTACGTCAAAATAAATCGGTTAAGTCCAATGTGAACACACACCGTCAAAGACAATCACCCATATTCTGAAACTCGTATTTATGAATCGTATTCGACTACAGTCGTATGTTGTTATTCTAGGAGTCGAACATCCGACTTCACTTGTACTAATGGCTAAATCACAACCTCGCGTTCGGTCGGTCCGGCGTTAATGGGCGTTTGGTCGTATTTACGATTTTATGTGTCAAAAAGCTCGACTCTAGCATTTGTAAAGTGAAATTAAGCTTCAAACTACGAGCGTTGACTGACATTTATAAGTGACTTTGATAAGTACCTACTTAATTGAAATTTTTCAACAAATTTTGTTATTGATAAATGTATATAATACTGGGTATTTTAAACTTTGGGCATTCAACATAATAAATTTATAAAACTATTTTTTCAAACAAGAGATGGATATGGCAGATATGGATGATCTTGATGACCTCCTTGACTTTTCTTTGTTCGGCCTTATGAGCTATGCTGGTTATGAGGTATTAAAACACGACGAAAAAAGAGTAGAAAGGCAGCGATGGGTACGGGAGCTCAATTTAAACACAGACACTGATGGATTCTTTGCTCTTAATTATGATGCGATGCAAAAGCGTGTTCCAAAACAATTTTTTTAAAATAACCCGAATGAAACCGACGACATTCGAATTTTTGAGAACTTTTATTGAGCCAGAACTAGAAAAGCATTCTTGGAGAAAACCAATTTCTCCTAGGTGTAGACTTTTTTGTATTATAAATACAATCCTTATCCCGAATCATGTTTATGAATTTGTCTTTGAAAGAGCTCATATTTTTTTAATTAATTTCTCTTCTTTTTTTAATCAAAACAAAAACAATGAACTGTCAAACGCCCGACGAAATAGAAAATAGATCTACTTTTGCTTTGGCCTGGCGTTGGTCTGACGTTTACGATATTACGATATAAACCTCAGGCGTTGCTGAGGCAACATTTCAGATTGCTTCATTAGAGTTTATTGTTTTTATATGTAATTTCAAAGCCCGACCGTCTGAGCGCGAGATTGTGGTTTGGCTACAATATTGGGAAACGAAAAACATCGCATACGACTGTTCCTACGTCTGTAGTCGAATACGAGTCATAAATACGAGTTACAGAATATGGGTGAATATTCTAGAATTTAGAACTATTCAAAGGCTTCTAGAAAAAGTGTAAAAACAACAAAATAAAAAAAAGCAAAACAAATAATATGTGTGAGATATTAACTTTTTGTATTTTTATCAAAAAGATAATTTGATGGAATAAAATGTCGTTCAAATAGTCGCCGTAGCTTTTCTCTTCTTTAGTAGTATCTATTTTGGATGAGTTGGTGACAAAAATCTGGCCTTATTGATAGGATGGCTTTCGTTATGTTGACTTTGAAGCATTGAATTTTCCAATTATCCCAGATACCTTCAAAAGCAGAAGTCTAAAGGCGATAAATCGACAGTTAACGATACCGCACACCGTGTGATATAAACATGTCCTCAGATTGTCCATCATGTTGGAACCACATTTCGGCGATATGCATGCCAATTAGCTTAGGGCACAACATATCTTCAGCGCTCGTCGTTGATGGTTATACCAATTCCTGTTCCCATGATTTCCTCAGACAGAAATTATTACCATAAAGTGACTTTCGCGGCATAGATTAGGTCCTAGTGTGTTTCGTATGATTGGGTATTGATCCCAATTTCGCTTGTTTACACATTCATCTAAAGATAAATCTCATCGCTAAGGATGATTGTTGTTCAAAGCATGGCGATTTGTCATACATTAGTGAATAATTCACAAAAATCTAAATGGATTTCATTCTTCGTTTCACACTCAATTGAAGTATAAGTTGCGTCCCACAAAAAAATATATAAAATTATAATTGCCAGTAAATCTGATAAGAAAAGATTATTTCAATTTTATGTCACTCCTGTTGCAATTATTTCGTTTGTTCCTATGAAATTTTAAGAACAAAAATTGTATATTGGCAGAATTAGGAAACGAATTTTTTTAGCAATAAATTACCTGACCAACATAAAGAAAATATACTTCTAGATAATAATTTAACAAAAAATTGTTAAGGCTTTATAGAAACCATTTATGTGTTGAAAACAAAATGTATTGGTCTGTGTATTAATCAAATTTATAATTAATTATTAACATTTCCATATTATTTGTTCTCTTTACCTATGGACCACTTTTATACCAATTAACAAAAAATTGTTCAGATCAAAATTTAACAAACAATAATACAATTAAAAATATTAGAAAATGCATTTTGCAAAATTACAAAAAATAAACATTTAAACATTTATCAAAAATTAAAACTATTAAAACTAACATTTACACAAGTGAACATGCCAAAAAAAAAAAACACAAAATTTAATGTTAAACTCAAAAATAAAACTGTTTCAAAACAATCAAATTTATTTTTCTTATATTTTCGAACAGAGTTTTTCCCAAAAAGAAACATTTTCACTTTTGGCAGTACCCTTACAATGGCCGCTAAAATAAATTGCTACTTATTTAAATATATAAATAATTAAATAAATATACATATACCTATATAATATTATTTTAACCTTTTTATTAATAAATAATATAATTGTGTTTCGTATTTGAAGTTTTATTTATTTTATTATAATGTTTTTCTTATATAAACAAAAAACAAATACCATACAAATAATAATAATTTTGTTGTTATCATGGAATCTTAAATAAACAAAAATTATCAATAAAATGGAATTTAAATTTTTTTTACCATAACAGTTAATGTTATAAGAAAAAGTTGTTTTTATTCAATTTATATAAGTTATAAGCTTTGTATTCCTGTTTGTGTATGCTTTTAACCCTGGAATGGCTTATGTCGAAAAATGTATATCTACATACCTCATATCTGTATGTTTATTATTATAGAGATTCAGTTGCTTTTTTTCGCACAAACATACAAGAAATCGCGAAGGCGAAGGTGCTCAAGCCTTCTCTCCCTAACTAGATAAATACTGTTAAAAATATTGTTGATATTTGACAAATCCTAAAGGTTTCTATAACTCTCAGCCGTTTTATGGTAACACACTAATGATACAAAATCTCAAAAATAATGCATGCAATGGTAAATTCTGCATGCAGTGATGCGTGCATTTTTCCTCCACATCTTTGTTATTCGTGTCTACTCCTATACACCAATGGTATTTGTATAGTATAGGCTACCAGCCCAATACCAATCAGTAGCTCCTCCTCCGGTTCTAAAAATATAACAAATTATTTATTATTTTGAAGGAAATTGGAGTTTCATAGAATAAATTATCTTTTTGAATATTTATTGGTAATTTCTTGCAAATATTCTACGTGAGTTGAGAACTGATATGAATTTAAACCAAATTAACTTAAGTACAAAAGGTTAAAACTTTAAGTTTCTGGTGTTAAATCATAATGTTTTCCATAGGATAAGTTGACTAGTCACCGCCGCGCTCTAATACTCATAGTGACACAAAATTTGCATCTCCTTAAGTTAGGTTTAGGTGGCTGTGGCTGCTGGCCGGAAAGGCCAACACACTTACAGTTCGCGTACACTAAAACCGAATCATCGGCCGATGTCGGGTCGGAGCTATTCGGACGACTGTCTCGGACGTTCGTCTGCATACACTCCTTCCGTTCTCGGACGGTGCCGATCTGGAGTCTGGCTGTGAACCTTGGATATGAAAGTAATATTTTTTTTCAATGGAAGATTTTTTCTTAATGTCTGCAACAGTCAGTTCCATCTATAATGAAATTTCGGAAAATAGTCGTTTAGCAATGTCTCAGAGAGGTGCACTGTTATATGTAAAGAGTTTTCCAATAAGAGGTGTTATTTTGATATTCAAAGAAAAATGGCATTTTTGGAGACAAATGATCGGATGTTTATTTCATTATAAAGAGGAAGGTATGCCGTTAATAATGGAACACAACATCAGCCAAATGACCGCCAAGACCACGCTTACAGGACCATATCCTTTTCATGAATTTTTCCATAACCAAATCGCAAAGTGGCTGCCCTATGTCCTCGATAGCCTCACGAATTTCATCTTTGAGGTCTTGAATCGACGCTGGGCACCAAACAGTCACGCGTTGAGGATGGAGAGGCTTTTCAACAATAACTCTTGGGTTTTCCGAGCCCCAGATGCGACAGTTTTGCTTGTTGACGTAGCCTCCGAGGTGGAAATGGGCCTCATCAGCCACTTTGCGATTTGGTTATGGAAAATTTCATGAAAAGGATATGGTCCTGTAAGCGTGGTCTTGGCGGTCATTTGGCTGATGTTGTGTTCCATTATTAACGGCATACCTTCCTCTTTATAATGAAATAAACATCCGATCATTTATCTCCAAAAATGCCATTTTTCTTTGAATATCAAAATAACACCTCTTATTGGAAAACCCTTTACATGGAAATATTTAATTTTCCAGTATCCATATTTTATTTTTACTTGCGATATAGTAGGTATTATAGGGCATGTTTTGCATTTGGAAAAAAATCGAGCTCGAGATTTTGATCAAAGTTGACATTACGATGATGGCGAAGACAAATGAAGTGGGTCTGACAATTCCGTCTGTCTGTCTGTTTTTCTGTATGTCTGCACCTCGATCTACAGCCTAAGGTACTGGAGCTATTTTCTTCAACCGTGGTAGCTAAGGGTCTTCGGTGATTCCATAGAGGGGAAATTGAAATTTTTCTTAGCTCTAAAACTAACGGTACCCCCATACACCCATAATGCATAATTGTTTTTATCTCGAAAACTGCTCTAACGATTCTGATAAAAAAATAGTTCAGATATTATGGACATAAACTACATTTTGATCAACAAAAATTTTGGGGTGAAATGTTATTAACGGTACGTGTCACAGAACGGTTTTTTGTATTTTCGAATTTGTCATCAACAGCTCTAACGATTTTAACCAAAAATTTTCAGCAGGAGCTGAATATATATATATAAGTATGTATATGTAGTACATATATTATATATATATATATATCTAAAACATTTGTTTTTGGGTTTTTAGAAAAAAAACTATTCCACGTTTATTTTTTTGAAAAATTTATATCTCTAAAACGTGCTAGCGATTAGTTTTTGAAATTATTTCCTAAAATTTATACTACTAAATACTTAAAATTGGCATGCCAAATTTTCTTCTCGAAAAATTTTAAAGAAATTTGTTATATAAAAAATTACTTTATTTTTAAACCCATTTTTAAACTTTGTTTGCATAAATTCATACTTTTCTGGAAATCAGACGGCAATTCCATGACTTTGAAGGTTTTTAGCTCATTAAATCCATGTTGTACCTATATTTAAAAAATGTATTTTAAATTCCGAAGTACTTTTACATAAGAGCAAATTCGTGAGATCCAGTCGCGCATTTTATTTTTGCATGAATTTCATCGCAAGAATCAACCGGACAACCGACAAAAAATCCAAACATGTTGGGATATGCCGGTTGATCGCTTATTATCGGGCGTCATCGGACGATGTCGCTTTCAGTGGTGTACGCGCTCTCTTTCCTTTCTATACGTTTGGTTCGATCGACCGAGTTCGGCTGACAACGCCCGAGTATACTTCGGCCGATGACGGATTAGGTGTACGCGAGCCGTTAGACCAATATTTGGTACGTTGTGATACCACAGGATTCCAAAGATCACCCTTACTCGTTAAACCATTTAGAGCCAGCAATGAAGCGTTTGAGACAGTGAATGTCGAAATTTCTTCGATCATTATAGTAGAAATCCCCCAAGTGGAATCTACGTCTTTGTGCTAGGGCAGGACAAGAACATAGAAGGTGAGAAACTGACTCCTCTTCTTCTTCAACCATGCAGCTTCTGCAAAAATCATTTGCAGGAACTCCAAGTCGAAAAGCATGTCTACCTATTAGGCAGTGACACCTATAACGGAGCTAATGTGCAATCTACCAATAGAAATTAGTTGCTTTGAGCGTTTAGCATCAAACATGGCAACGCCTTAATGTTGATGCTTTAGTACTATAGTACTTGACAATTTGCTTATTTTTATTCATTTTTCTATTTGTTTGATAAATTGGTTCAGAACAAATTTTAAATATTGACAGTTTCAGTAAATAACTAAACAAACACACCTTTTTGACATTTAGAACTGTCAAAGTGTTAAATGGATTTAGTACGAAAAACACCCAATAGGTTTTCGATGATTATAGATTTGATAAAATGTGTTAAAGAAAATATGATGTAAAATTCGATTATAATATTAGCTATTTAGCAAAGAAGTACACACCTATAGAAAAAAAAGAGTGTGTGTATGTGTACTGACGTACCCGCGCTAGAAGGAAAACTTCTTTTCCCTCAAGCAAAGCCTCTGTAAGATTCTAACCTATAAACGAACAAACATTTTGTTCAAGCCAACATAACAATTAATTGTTGATTAAGATTATAATGAATTTACAAATTGGTTATACATATAAACAAAATAAATTTGAGATTCACTTTAGCCACTAGAATTGTGTAGGCACATGTTCTGTAATTCGGCCGATTACTTTTCGAATCCTTACAAAATGAAACAATTCATTCCTCACTTATCGTCTCTTGAAAAAAAAAAAAGAATTTTGTACATCTATGGTACTGTTTGGATGTGTTCCCCTTTTGACGATACGGAAATCTACTTTTCGTTGGTTTTTGACATTACCTCTCAGTGCTTTTCGGAAACATAAACAAAATTTAAGTAATTTTAGTATAGCCTTGCAAATTGAAACATGTCAAAATCACTTCCAAATAATTTCATATATGTACATGTGAATCTCTGTCAAAAAAAATCGATTTTATTGGTGTGAAGGAACGTAAAATCTGTCGAGAGATCGAAATTTTCACACAGAAATTAATTTCTAATGTGTAAAGGAAATCGACTTAATCTTGCAAATTGAAAGATGTCAAAATCACTACCAAATTATTTTTTTTTTAAATATTTGTTCGAATTGGAATAGGAAGCTTGAATTGGAACTCAAAACTGTTTCAATAATAGATTATGATGAAATTAGTTTTGGAATGACAGCTTGGTCCATCTGGCACTTTCTTGAATTTATTGATAAAACCAAGAAAGTCATGTATAACTTGATTGTTACCAAGGTTGAACAAAATGGATGGCGCTCTTTTTGGCGCACAGATGACGATCTTTATGATGCACAGATGGCGCTTTTTTAACGCACATGATTACTAAGCTGTACATCAAAAATCGTGAAAGGAAACTGACGTCTAAGATATCAAAATTTCAAAACTATTTGTTTTTTAGTGGATTTTTATTTCCGCTTAAATTTATTGTCAGAAAGTGACATTTACCCCTAACACACACCACGAACTACTGCATCGAAGCATATTGTCGATAAGGTTTTTGGTTCGTGTGAAATGAATATGTGTCGACTGTCGGCATAGCAGTGCGAACTCTGGGAATCGAAGTAGTATGCCGACATGGCGTGTAACTGGCTGAACACAATGGAGACGGAGCTGCAACTGGAGCTGCAACTGGAATAGCTGTCAAAATATTCAATACACGTAAATTCAATGTTACGAACACAACACAACGCAACTGCAGTCGGTGCTGCGGTCGGTGCTGCAAGAGTTGGCGAACTTTTAACTTTTTCGTGCAGCATTTTTGACATTTCAAATTTTATATATGTATCTGTCAGTGATTTTAAGTGTTGTTTTGTTGTATTGTGATTTCGTGGTTAAATTTTAATTAAAATAATGGACGAAAATCTTCAATTTCAGTGTCCATTTTATAGTTTCAATTACTTAAAATATTTAAAATTTGCCAAAGATTCAACACCTGACCCAACAAATGACAACAAAACATGAAAGCTGTACAGCCTCATTGTGGGCGCATAAAAAAAAGTACGTACGACACTTTTTGACATCTCTTCCAGTTGCAGCTGCAGCTCCAGTTGCAGCATTCTATTGTGTTCAGCCAGTAAAAAGGACCGAACTAGTTGATCGACACAGTTTTTTATGATGTTATTCGTTTTTAGTTGTTAAAATTTACAATTCGCCTGAAAAGGCAAGAATAAAATTCAATCTCCTTAAGCAACAATTCAATGAAGCTCTGATCAACACAAAAAAGTTGTTCTGGAGCATTGAAATTCAAATATTTTTCGGTGATTTTCACTTTTCATTTAAAATTTCACAACTCTACCATTTTACAGCTGATTTTGGCATGTACTTCTACGTCGGCGTATTGACGTGTAAATGCCCATACAAAAGCGAAGTACTTTGTCGATTAGGTTGATCGATGTGGCGTGTGTGAGGGGTAATTGAAATCCAATTAAAAACGATAGACAAAAGTTTTTATAATTGTGCCCGAATTATAATGCGACGAGAGCGAGACATGATTCACTGTCACCTTTTTGTTGTTATAAAATCATACCGCAATTCCCAATGTCTCGAAATTTTTCACTACGAGATTTAGTTAAATTATATGTTTTTTCTCAAATGACACCACCGGCCCAAAATCTACATCAAACCGTAACTCTTTGATGATGCATTGTCACCTGGTCAACATCATGTGGGTTGGGGTTGTCCCATACAATTTTGCTTGTTAACAAAGTCATTCATCTAAAAACGCGTCTCGTCGCTAAGGATGATTTTTCGGCCAACACGCTCCAAAATCCAGTCAGCTAACATACGGTCCTGAACTTTGAACTCCTTAGTTAATTAGATCTTTTATAGGTGTAGGCTCAAGTCCGGACAAAAAATTCGTCAAGCTGAAGTCTGTTAAAAGCTGAGTTCTTGCGCAAGGCGGAGAATCGACTGTCTTGGGTTCTGCTGTACACTTTCACCGCGGGCAAAGTCCTTGGCGTTGTTGCGTCCCATTGATATGCAAATCTTGACTGATTGATTACCGAACTGGTCGTCTCAAATTTGGCCACCAACTGTTGAAGACTCGAATTTGAAGGGCCATCACGTCTACCGTAAAATTGGCGCAACACTTGCCACATTTGCACTAAATGAACACTCATTTTTATAATAAAGTTTTATCACTGTTCAATCATGCATCTTATTTGGCAACAGTAGAATAATAAACAATAGATTTGACAGATATCACGACAGAAACAAAGCCACCAGAGGCCGCCGAAATCTACCTGTGTCAATTGAAGAACACTTTAAAACGCATTCATCCAGAAATTAACGTTGTCGATGAATATGATTTTTGCGTCGAAACGCGTGAAATGTTCCTCGAATAGAAAGACTACTTTCATAAAACAATTGTAATAATTCATACTTCTTGTTGAACGCTATAACTCTCCACATTAATTTGACATACCTTATAAATGTCAGCCAATTTTAAAGATGCATGCTAAATAATATGGCCGCAATCGTTCTTTTAGAAATCTCTTTGGGGCAAAATTTTAGACAACCTGTTATTAAGGGTTTAGCAATTTGTTAAACTTTTAGTAATTTACTAACTCTTCGAAAATTTTAAACCTTTCGTTTTACTAACTATTAAATTACTAATTGCCTTTCATTAAAAATGGTGCATCTGAACACGTCCAAAAAATGACAGTTCGTGAAAAAAAACTCAGGAACGGGTCTAATAATTTAATTTGTCAGAAGTCAAGGTGACAACCACAATTTATTTCTCCCAAAGAAGTGCAATGAAACTATTGTAATTCTTGTGAAATTGGAATCCCACGGCATGTAGTTAGGTCTTCACGTTTTCAACCAAGAACCGAACTGTTGTCTTGTTAGTAAAATTCTCTATCGTCCAGCACTTCAAAAGGACTTGCTGGTGGCTTAAAAAATCGCACTTTTCTGCACAAAGCGAAGTCTTCAAACATATCGAAATCTTCGTCTTCCGAAAACATTTTATAATATTTTATTTACTTTTAAAACAATTAGCTCACGAATCATAAAAAAAACACAATTTAACTATTTCAAATAAAATTGCCAAGAAATTTTGTACGAGGAAAATGACAGAATTCATATGGATTTAGCAAATTACTAAAAGTTAAAAAAAAAAACAGTTTGTGATTTTAACTTTAGTAAAATGTTAAGAGATAGTAATATGTTTAAATCGTTTAAAATTAGCAAAATCCTTAGTAATGGCTTTAACATATTACTAAATCGTTTAAAATTTTGCGCCTTTATATTTAGCAGCTTGTTAAAATCAAATGTGTCATATCTGGCAACTTCTTTAATTTTAAAGGAAGTTTTAGGTTAAAAAAGAGCAGCGCGGAATAGAAATGATGGAGCCATTTTATTCAAATAAGAAAAAATTAATAACATAAAACCCAAAAACATTTTTAGGTATAAGATTTTTAAAAATACAGATATGACCTAGTGTCCCTCGTTTTTCACAAAAAATCTACAAACATTCTTTTAAAATTCAAACTAAACAGTGTAACATTTCTTGAGATGTACTGTCATAAACCATACGAGCCCGAAAATATGCTATGCATCTGAAATCAAACTGCACTCCCGCTTTCCAGTTGTCATGATTTCCACCATCCAAATGCATTCCACATCCAGCTGAACTGAGAAATGTTGCTAAGCATAAATTTGCTGGAGATTTCCCAAACAACATCAGAAAAAAAAAGAACAAAAAACAACACCAAAACTGCACCTAAACAAATTCCACACACTCCCTTTTCATAGCAACATAGCAACGAAACAACATAAAATGTCAAAATTCCATTTGACAACAAAACAAATTTCAAGCTCAACCGAAGCAGACAGCGAAGCAGAAAAACAGACAACCAGCAACCACGGACACGGGCGGTAGTGTTGTTAAAAGTCTTCTCCGTAAAATCAATCAACCATCTCGATTCTCGAATAAAACACGAAATTATCAAAATCTCGTACACAATTATTAAATATTTAGAATTTCTCCAAGTGCAAGTGTTTTATGTGTGCAGGTGTACCAATTGTGCGACACCAAATTGCATTGTTTTGAGCAAATAAACCGAATTTTGAGTGCAAGTGTTCTGCCTACGAAAAAGTGAAAGAGAAAATCGACATTTTCGTCATCGAAATCAACACACGAATTTAACCAGAAAGAAGAATTCTGTTATTTAAGGTTTGTTTTGATATTTTTTTTGTTTTTTTTTTTTTTTTTTGTGTTGAATTTGTGCAAATATTTTGAGATGAATAAATTGAAATGCATTTCGTGTCCGTCTTTAACTTGATTCCTTATTCGTTGCATCGAATCCAGTTTTTTTTTTGCTTGCTTGCTTGTTCTTTTGATTTATCTGATCTATTCGGCGGGGTGCGGCAGCGGACGCGGCAATGGCAACTGCGATGGATTCTCTTCTCATTTTTCTTGTTTGTTTTTGTTCTCAACACTTTTACTTTGTCGTTTCCATATAAACAATTCCATCTTTTCCACTCATCTGTCATCTCATCTCTGATTTCGGCGGTGTTTTGTTTCTTTTGTTGTTTTTTTGTTTGTTGTTTTCTATTGAATTTCTGCTATCAACATCTGAAATGGAAAAAAATCGCTAGACACTTGGGCGGAGTGCAGAAAAGAAACCGACAAAAAAACGTGTCCAAAAATTTCGTGTTTTTGTTCGTCTTTCACTTTCTTTCACACAAACGCTCGGAAGGGATTGATTTGGAATTGAAAAGAGATGAAAGATGGAATGACAATGCACGTAATTGTTGCTTACCGCTGCATGAAGTTTATAAACACTCGACAGCAAGCAAAAAAAAGACATACCAGATCAGTTGCAATGTTTGTTATTTTTTTGTTGCCATCCGAAGATCGTTTTTTAGTTAGCTTTTGTTTTGTATCTTCCGTTTGGGTTTTTGTGTCTGTTTGCGCTCAATCGAATAAAGCAGCTGTTTAGAAGATAGACGAAGGAGACAAAAGGCAACAAAATTCCTTCATTTTTGCACATTTCTTAGGAGATCGATCAAGGAAAAAATTTAAAATACGGCGGGAGATTTGAAGTTGTTTGTAGATCAGTTACGTGAGGTGTGGATCTTAAAGATCGTTTTACCATCATACCTCTCATTTTTAATTTGCTACCTAAAAAGCAGGTACATGCATATATTGTTTTTTTGTTGTGATGATTGTTTGAATTTATGTTAATAAAGCAAACATTTCATCAACATTGCCATCGACTGACACACGCACCGCTTTTATTTATTGTTCTACATTGACTTTGCTTTACTAAATTCGATTTTAACGATAATTTCGTAATATAAAACCCATAAAACTATTTGGCAACAGATAATCACAAGAAGCAATCATTTGACTTGATCACATGTTCTGACTTCGATTTCTTAGCCTCCCATTCTTGTTTATGATGTCAAATTTGAATAAATTACCAAGATCAGGTTTCTAAGATCACTGTAGGTTTTTTGGCTGATAGTTGCTCTAAAACTTATGTACTTCAATTAGATTTTATTTCGAATCAACTAAGTCCCAATTAGGAACAAATATGTTAAAAAGAACCTCTAGATCAGTGATATTTTATTGTACATTTATGCTTAGACTCTGGGTCTGTAATTTATTTGAATCGGTGAGTGTTAGAACAGTACAAGCTCCGAAAATTCAATTTAGAATTCCGGAAATATTGCAGCATTTGTAGTTGACAGGCGACAAAATAAGGTGCATTTTGTATTTTTCCTCCAAAATAATTGCTAAGTAATTAAAATTATTCAAGAAGATCCCTTATAATCGAGAAAATACCAAAAGGTTAAATAATTAAATTTTAATTTATGTATAATCATTTAAGTGCTGAGTTTTATTTTATTTGGTTAAACCACAGCATTTGATGATTGCAGAATAAAAATTGAGGATCGAAAAAACCCTTTATCTTCAGCCAGAAATATTAAAGAAGAGCTGCAGTTAAACATCACACCAAGAACTGTACAAAAGGCGACTCAATAAATGTGGCTTAAGAAAAGTTTTGGCGAATAAAAGTCTGCTTCGTCCAATTAATATAAGAAAACGGCTAGCTTCAAGAAAGTTTTTAGAAAAGTCGCAAGCCTTTTGGGAAAGTATTATTTGATCCGATGAGTCCAAGTTTGAATTAAAAAACTCCAAGGCCTGAAAGCGGTTAACCATCGAAAAGGCTCAGTCAAAGGTGCATACAAAAAACCGTCAAACATGGAGGAGGATCATACATGGTCTTGGGATGTTTTTCCTTTAGTGGCGTTGGAAGTATAGTCAAAATCGACACCAAAATTACGTGTTGTAGTTACGTCAACATTTTAAGCTTCATCTGCTTCAAAAAAGTCTTTGGGAAATTATATTTTTGTCAACTAGATAACGACACAAAGAATACAAGCAAAGTAGCTGAACACTTTTTTGCTCGAAACATTGTTGATGTACTAGAATGGCCACATCAATCCCGCAATCTTAACCCCATTGAGCACCTTTGGTCCATTTTGGATGACAGGATTCCCTTAGATCAGTGTCGCAATTTTCCATCCTTTTGGGAAAGTATCTAAAATGAATAGAAGAGAATTCCATTTTAAAAAGATCTGGTCTGCAGCATGCCCAAACTAAACTAAAGGAGGTGCCACTTCCTATTTAGGTTTTAAATTAATCAAGTTGTTTTTTAAATATTTAATATATTTTATGTTGGTCTTTTGAATTTGCATACTTTTCTACTTAACAGAATATAGAGAATATAAATCATAAAGAAAAGTCTTGGTTCGATACAAGCTGTAAAGAAGCTAGCAGGTTGAGAGAAGTAAGTTTTCGATTTTTCAAAGCTAACCTAACTGAGGAAAATCGGAAAAAGTATAAACAAGAAACCAATGAACCGCTGTTATACAAATTACCAAATTCTTACATGACCGGAAATTGAGGCGAAAAAATCCTGCAATGTCTTAAAAGCAGTAGAAATGTCTGGTCATTTATCAGGAACGTACAAAATTAAATTTTATATTCGGTTGCAACGCTCATCTGCAATGACAAACCGATACCTGATTTTCAAGATAAGGCAAATATACTTGCAGCACTCGTACAGTTGCAAGAGCCCTTCAAGATCTTGATATAAACAAATCCGCTGGTCATGATGGTATACCCCATTCTTCTAAAGAGGTGTTCTTCAACGCTGGAAAAACCATTGCATTAGCTTTTCCATAGCTCCTATTGCTCTGGAATTTTACCTAGAAGATGGAAACAGCATTGGTCCAGCTTGTTCCTAAAAAAGGCTACCCTTCCTCCCCCTCCTTCAATCGACCAATTGCACCTATGTCCCTTCTTTCCAGGGTCATGGAATCGCTGATAAATCATCAGCTCAAGAAATATCTCGAAGATCGAAAGCTTCTTAATGACCGGCAATAAAGCATTCGAAGTAATCTGCCAAAGAGTGAAACAGATCTTTACAATATTTTGGAGAAAGTAAGATTATTGCGCTTTATATTTCTAAGGCATTTAATAGAGTTTGGCGCCAGGCTCTCTTATTGAAAATGCGTGCGTTTGATATCAACGAAACCCTTATTTTTTGGATTAGAAATTATCTTCTAGATCTTTCAATACATGTTGCATTAGACGGTTTGAAGTCTGACCTTCAAAAAATAAATGCTGGTGTTCCCCAGGGCTTCGTTATATCTTTGATTCTCTTCCTCATTTTAATAAATGATCAGCTTCTCATACTCGTTCTCAAATTCACGTCCATCTCCTTCGAAAGTGGAATTGTAACGTTATCGTTTGATTAACTCATTAAACTTCGATCTTTCCAGCATTGTTAAATGGGTTATAAAAAAACGTGTTGAGTTTAATGCTTCGAAAACTCAATGTTGTCTATTGTCGTTAAACCAAATGTACCCCTTATGCCATTTTCCCTAAATGGCACTTGCATTGAAGAAACCGAATACTCTCAGTACTCGGTATGTGGTTCAACGACGATCTTTGTTTGAATTACCACATTCTCGAGACCGCCAAAAATAACCCCTCTGATCTGGCCACCAATTATAAGGCATTTTTTCGTCCAAAACTCGACTAAAACTCACATCTTTTGAAAGGTTCAGCAAAACCTTCTCTCCATTTATTGGATAGAATCCAGATCAGAGTGTTAAAACTGATAGAAACCAGAAATATCATAAAATTATTCCCATCCCGTCCGTATGTTTGTTTCATGTATTTCCTTTTTTTAATCGCTTCTTTCAGAAGATATGCTCACTGGAGTGATTATCAGTTCACCATCGAGCCAAATTTTTTCGTAACGTCAAATATAGAGATTCGTTTTTTAGTCGCACAATACGATTATGGAATAATTTACCCGACATAGCTTTCCCGTGACATTTCAAGACCAATTTCATCGACACCTGGTTTCTCCCCATCAACCCCCCCCCTCCCCATAATTTTCCCATCGCCCGGGCTGTGTTTAAACTTAAGTGCGTTTTATTATCTACGGATCTTAATTAGGATCAATTTCAAAGTTCTTACACTGGCGGGTAGATGGCTTTTTATCGTAAGGTAGTGTAAACTACAGTGTAAAAAAAAAAGACAAGAAACATTTGAAAATAAACGAACATAAGCAAAAGAGAGATGAGCATACAATACAACTAGCACTATGATCCATAGTTTTATTTTCAAGGGTTAATCTATATGGATCATTGGTGATAATAGTCGCGTTTTACTATCGGCAGAGATCGACATAGATCATCCCTTGATAATAAAACGATACGGATCATAGTGACAGAAGTAGTGCATGCTTATCTCTCTTTTCCTTATATTTGTTGATTTTCAAATGTTTGTTGGCTTTTTTCTTTACACTGTAGTTCGTACTACCTTACCATAAAAAACCATCTATCTATAGATACTCTCCAGAGAAAGAACTAATTTTTGGATCTTCAAAATAGATCCAAATAGAGAACAGGATCCCAAATTGTTTTTGTAATACTTGTTAAAAAAATTAATCCAGATCCGGATCCACATAGATCCGTAGATAATAAAACGCACCTAATAAAAAAAGCGTGTGAATTATAGAAAAAGTAACATAAACTTGTCACACTCGTACAAATTTCAAACAAACATTTTTAACAGGTTTTCTTATTTCTTAGATTTTTAAAGAAAAATCAGCTTTCAGGCAGACATTTGAAAAGGAATGGAAAGTAGTATTCTTAGTCCTTAAATTCAGAACCGTTACAGAAATAAAATCAATTTTACAAACGAAGAAACTAATTTATTTAAAGGACGTCATAAATCTATCCGTAATTCAAATTCGATTTAATTTACTTCGAATATCGTCTGAATAATTTGAAAAATAACGAGTATCTGTGTCATTCCCTTAACAAGTGAAACACCAATGTCTAATTTTCATGTTTTGTTTATTTTGTAGCATTTTTTTATTAGTTTCAATAAATTCATTTACCTACCTACATATCTGATAACCTGATGCTAAAATTTATTCAGATGTCTACTGTGTGCATTGACAAGTTCGCTTTTAAAAAAAGTAAATATTTTGGTCGTTACAAGTTCCAATCCTATTTGTTGCATTAAAATGCTCTTCCGTGACACGTGCATCTATCTCTTTTTATATCTGCATTCCTGGAGGCACTAGCTCAAGTACTACCATAATAGATTCTTCCTCAGATTTTTGGTTGAATGTTCCGCAGTAAAGCAACAACAACCCCTTCACAATTTAATTGTTTTTTTTTTTTATATCTTTTCGAGTGAAAACACTTTACATAGGGAGAATTGGTAGCAATTATGAGGGAGTTACACTTCTTTAAATATTTACTTCGTAATTAAAATGAAGCACATAAATATTTATTGTAGTTATCTTCAATTTTTATTTTTTAATGCTTACTGACACTGAGTGGAATGATTATTTGTTTTTGAGATAAAAAATGTAAACAAACTGTAATACATAAATTAAGAGATTAATGGAGAACTTCTTGTTTGGAAGTTTTCATAGCAAACAAAAAAAAAACAAGCCAAAGAGGTGTACCGACTGGAAGAATGCAATCTCGAGTATAGTGATTTGTGCTTACCTACTTTGGGACGCTTTACATGAGAGCGATTAACGATAACGACCGATGAATAAAAGAACAAATGGGATTTTAATCATTTATAAACTTTTATTGTTAAAACCTTTTTTTCATCAGAAGAACTAGAGAAAAGAAAAAGGGTCGTCACGAGCTGCAATTTCATTGTTATTATTTTTCACACCACATTCGCGTTCCACACATCATCCACACTGTAAAGAAGGATTGCCTAGTCATCAAATAGTATGTGAACGAAGTGTCAAAATGGACGAATATTCTTGCGACTTTTAGTCCAAATGCGTTTCGCCCAGGTACAAGAACTTTCAATTTGATTTTTAATCAATAGAGTCCACAAAAACAAAAACAAAAACTATAAACACAATTTTTGTTGTTTTTATATTTTTTGTTTCCCTTCCTCTTGGACGAATATTCGTTCATTAATTGGTCGTTTGTCACTCTCATGTGAACAGTTCTTTGGATCTTCGAACTTATTCCAATAAGTATTTACTTATGATTTCTAGAGATGTACTTCAGCCACTGATCTCTATAATACACTGGATAGCGCATTCATCCAAAAAAGTTGATTCTATTTGAACATTGTTATATTATGAAGCTGCCCACGGTGCCGTATAACAGTATAACTGTATAACATCTAAAACAGCATCATAAAGCGCGGAACAGATTGAACCAGCAACAGCACTGTCAACAGCAACAGCGGCCGCCATTAATTTAAAACCAATGCATTTCAATTGTTCAACACACATAAGAACAGCAACAGCAACGCCAACAGCGTCGTTAGGCCAAAGTCCTAAGCTTGCTGTTGCTGGTGCAGTATTGTCAACTTTCCCACTGCAATATTTAGTGGCACCACAGCAAAACAAAATAGAACGTAAAATATTTTTTTCATTTTGCTACTTTTTTATTTTGATTGCAATTATCGTGTGAATAAAAAACAATAAATAATTTTTGATAAAGTAAAATTGCAAAATTAAGTGACCAAAAAGTAATAAAGAATAAAAAACTATCGTGAGTGTTAAAAAATCGCTGAAAAAATGAAAAAAATTTCTGTGCTTGCCAGTCTTTTGCCTTAAAAATAGACAACTGAAACGACATTCCTTCAATTTTATTAAATTGTCAATTTGTCAATAAAAAAAATGATTTTCGTCCAATTTTCAATTTATTATTTTAATTTTAATAATAAATATTTAAAATTTACAAATAATGCGAGAAATAGGAGAAACAGATTGACAAAGCAACTTCAACAGCAACGAAAACTTCAACATCAAAAGTCTTGTGAAATAGATTACAACGTGAACAGCATTCAGATTAGCACAGCAACTTCAAATGGCTTTGATTACATTAACACAGCAACTTCGACATTAACGTTAGACCTTAACTCTAAAATCGATGTCGAAATGCAAATGCTACCAACTTTTGAGGCGAAATTTGTCAATATTATCAACAATTAAATGAAAATGTAGTAACCATCGTTCTGATTCGTCTATTTATTTTGGTTTTGACAATGGAAGAATTGCTAAAAACAAATTAATTTTAGTACATAGAGAAATGAAAATTATTTCTGTTTAGGTGGAGTGATTGAATTAAATTCAATTAAAAAGTTCAAGTGACCTTGGAGTTGAGGTCACTTGAACTTTTTAATTGAATTTAATTTTAGTACGACAAATTGCGCAAGTCGTATATGTACATTGTCGCAATTTACGTTAAATTTATTGTTAAATGTAATGCAAAATCATTTCGCATTTGAATTTACTTTGATTACCTATATGCTGTCAAAAACGCTGTTCACGTTGTAATCTATTTCCCAAGACTTTTGATGTTGAAGTTTTCGCTGCTGTTAGACTAGGCGCGCACACTCAATTTTTAGTTGCACAACTGTTTGGTTGCTTATAGAAAAGAGATGAACTATTTGGTTGAATGTTCGCGCAGGTGCATATAATTAGATGTTACACAAAATAGAGAACTCATTTTATTCGATCGTTTAGTTTGTGTCAAAACACAAACTTTTTAGTTGCTCGAACCAAGCAGTTGCGAAACTAAACATTGAATGTGTGCGCCTAGCCTTAAAGTTGCTATTGAAGTTGCTGTGTCAATCTGTTTCCCGCATAAACAAGTGCAGTCACATTTGTTTTCCTCTTTCTCATGTCAAAATATTTTTTTTTGTGAAAAGAAGACGTCAAATTATGAATCTTCAATTGGAGTCAAAAATCTGTTATACAATGTAGTGAATGCGCTATCCAGTGTATTATAGAGATCAGTGACTTCAGCTCATTCCTACACTTCCCCATTTGTGCTGATTTTTCTTCGACGGTTCTATGCATTTACTGCTAAATCGACCTACCTGTCAGTTTGAGAATTACATTGCTTGGCTCTTAACAATTCATTACATTTTCGAAGCTCTTACATAGGTTCCTGATGCGCTCTGGTATGAAGTTCATCATTGGAGATACCGTTGAGCCAGAAAATCTCATAAAGCAGTCAGAATGCAATGTTTTAGCGGATCACTCTAAATTTGGTATTGCAAATAGAGCTCCTCAATGTTGTGGACCACTTTTTGAATGCATTATTTGCTTTCTCGATTCGAATGTTGATACCTTGTATCGTTCCGCGTTCACACGAGACAATACCATATTAAGGTATTGAAAATTTGTAATCATTTCGACAAATATCCAGAAAGTTCTTAGGATGATGTCATTTTAACGATTTTGACAGTCCTTTCATATTTGTTTGGGTGTGTTAAGTGCTGGTGGCGTTTGTTTGATGCTGTTATTGACAGTGAATGTCAATAAAAAAAAAGAAAAAGAAAATTACAGAAAACTCGCATTGGGAAATATTCGACTAAAAATAAAAAATAAATAACATTCCTCAATCATTTTATTTAAACAAAAACAAGGTGTTTTTACAACTGCCAACAGTGAGAATTGTTAATCTGACGTCAGATTCAAATATAATAACCACAAAAAATAAAAAAATGATTAAAATAATTATTTTAGATTATTTTGGGATTTTTAGCGATTAATCTAAAATTTAAATGGAAAATGTTATCTGTCAAAATTTTCAAATTTCTATGAGAGTTCATTTGAAGAATTTTTTGCAATCAAATATCTAAGAAATCTCACAGAAATAAGTTGAAATCTCTTTGGAACATTACCCATTTAAATTTAGTACAAATATAAATTTAAATCACTTTCATATGAAGTTATGCATTTAACACTTTAGGCCTTTTTTAATGTTGAAATTTTTTAAAGTATTCACACCTTAATTACTTAGTCCCGATTAAAAAATAAAAAAACCCACAATTTTCGTGTTAAATGACTTTGTTCATCAAAACTTAACAAAAGCATCACTATCTTTCGAAAGTCTGGCGGTCGATTCCCAGCATATGGTAAAGAGATGTAAGTTACTAGACCCTGGTTCTTTACGAGCTGTTCCGCAAAAAGGTTTTTGTTTGTAATTTTGTTTTAAGTTGGCAACAATTTTTATAGTGACAGTAAATTTGACAGTTGATTTGTGCTCCATTTCACTTACCATAAAAACGCTAGCAAATTTTAATTGCGGACCCCTGCTGCTCGAAAAAGGGGTAAAAAATTGGATTTCCAGATATTGCTGCATTCAAGCCACGCCACAGTGGTTCCGGTTGGACTGAATCTGAAATTGATCATGAGTTGTTTTCAGATCAAGATCTTTGCCTGTTGGCTTAGACTGGTTCTAAATAAATAAATAAGAGGCCATTACGGCCCGTACAAAGTCTAAACCTAGTGACTTAAAACTCTTACGTGTTACCATAAATGGAAAGCACCTACAATCTTCCACCAATTACTACTGTGTGCTGCTCATTAATCTGGTTTACTCCTCATCAATTGGTGTAGACTTGGGAAGGCGCATCTGGCTTTATTGATCACATTCCTTGAGTGCATATTGAATCGCTGAAGTTGTTCCCCAGTTCACGCTGCTATTTTATGCGAATCCTCTGGAAGTTGTAAAACCAGATTTCTTCAATTTTTTGCTGTTTGACTTCCAATGCCTCTTGAGGGTCTCCTAAAGCAGACAAGCTCCGATTTGGAAGTGTTGATTGGGACACCCCTTTTCATTCACATCCATGAAATGTCTTGATGTGATCCTCGACTTGCCGAGCAAACTATAAATTGTGAAGTAGATCTGGCTTAACTGAGCGAATCGTCTGCATAAATACAGTTGTCGCATTTAGTTCGGAGGGATCGATTGGTTATCATGAAGTTGTATAAGAAACAAGTCTAGTTTCAGGCTTTGGCGACTCAGTCTTTGACGAAGACGTTTATGGAATAAAAAAAGGTACTTGAATACCCAATGATGATGTCTTCTTGAATAAAAAGAAGTAAATTGATTCTCTAAACTTCCAAAGCATTCAGTTGTGTTATACCAACATTAAATAGATACATTTTTTTAATATTCTCCAATGCGTACATTTTTTAGCACGGTCTCTTTTAATTAAATTAATTTTATTTATTAAATTAAATTAATTATTTTCAAGCAGTTTTGAATAAAAGTGCATAATTTTTACAATATATTTGATAGAAATACGTTGATTTTTTTTAGCAAATATTCGATTCCAATCTTAAATGCTGGAGTGTACAGTTCCCATAATATTAAAAGAAAAGGCAGATAGAAATTTTCCACTACTCAACTATTCACCACACTAGGGGAGTTCTACCATCTTTTACACCCCATATAACTTGATTACGAACATGTGTTTTTTTTTTTTAATTTAATTTTCTATTTTTTTTAATTATTCGCTAATCTGGGAAAACCCAAATGTAATATGAAAGAAGGATGTATTGTGCTTGCGAATTCAAATCCATCTGGTTAAATGCGGCACGCAGATACTTGTAACTTCTACTAATTTGTCAGTTACAATTTCCAAATATTATCAATAAAAATGTCCAAGTGATGAAAAAACAATTCCATTCACTCTATTTATCTCTAAATAATCAGTGTCAAACAACAATCGACCTAGTTTTCTAAATTATCAATAAAATTTTCCTGGGAAAATATTTAATCTCTCCTAACGGTCATCGTTTGGACATGCTTCAATAAAACTATTGTTATCATAGTTTTCCCTAGCCGGAATGGAACCATGTCTACCTGATCGGAAATGTTATCTCTTTGTTCCATTTAAATTCTATAGCTTTCATTCTACTCTATCTAATCGAAGCCTCTCGAAATTGATTGAAGCTTGTCGTCCTAAAACTAATGTTGCAGATAAGCTGAACCAAAATACTATTTCACTGAAGTGGATATAATTTATTCAAGTCGAAAAAGATATTGACACAAATAAACATCGCTTCACGAAAAATTATTATTAATTTAATAAAAGCCCGATTGACCTAGACTGTCTTAAAAAAGACGGTGAGACGACAAAGACGGTTACTTTTCCCATAAGACAGCTGATCAAACCGTGCGTTGCGTCAGTCTTTTCGTGACTTGTGTGTTTTTTCTTTGTGTCTGATGAGCTGGAAAAGAGTGTTAGATGATGATTCACTCTGTGATCAATCCCAAAAGACATATCAGCTACCTGTAGGTAGAGTAATATGTCAAAGAGCAACAGAGGAACCAAAAAAAAAAGAACCCATTAAGGCAGATACTTAGTAGGGTGTGTCACTTTTGTATGGCCGCAAAAAAGTACTTTTATTTTTAAATGTAATAGTGATCAAAAGTTGTATTACGGTCTGAGGTTTAAGAACATGTAAAAAAAAAATAAGATTTTGTTCGTCTTTGGCTCGTTCAAATCGGTTGAAGTTGAAAAAAAAATTTAATTTACAGTAAAATTTTTTGTTTTTTTACGTATACTAAAAAAAAAAACTAAACAAAATACAGAAAGAATTTTTGTCTTTACAAAAAGATATACCACGATATTGTAGGTGGTTCCGTTGATTTTTAAGAATTTTTTTTTGGAAAAAAAAAACGATTTTACATAAAAAAAATGATTTTTCTTCCTTCTTTTATTATTTCATAACTTCTTTATCAAGTGTTCAATTTAAGCAAATATAAGCTTAAAAGTGTTTCCTTGCAATTATCTTTGACCTGGAAGCCTAAAAATATTTTATATAATTTTTTTGTATCCACACGGTGCAATTTAAAACAACACCACATTTCAAAAATCTCGAAAAATCAAAATTTCTTGGATTTCATCCTATTTTTGAGCGAGCCAAAGATATAAATTAAAATGAAAATTGTAAACGCAGGATTTAATTTTGATAAGCAATGCAACTTTTAAAAGCTATTACATTTGAAAATACCATAGTTGAGCACTTTGACACACCCTAATACTTAGCTTATACCTCCTAACGTCTGTGTCCGTGATTTGAATAAATAATAAAAATTAAAGAAACACCGATAACCGACTTGGAAATATGTTAATTAATCTTAAAAAATTCTCTTCGTACACTTTACGATAAGTTACTACTAATTCTATGCGAACAATTATTCAAAGTGCTGGGAATGACGTTAAAAATACTCAAAAGCGTCTCTACGAGTGTGACTGTATTTGGTGATATGAATTCGTTAGTATTCAATAACGATGCAACGGCAATGCATTTTTGGTTGACTGAGTGAGTAGTTTGTTGATAAGTTGTTACCGTATTTCAAAAACATGGAGGAAGGTGATTAACCCTTTCCGTTATGGTGAATGCATTTTCTTTTGAGAAGTTTTTTCTTTCTATGTAAACAAAGTGAATCATTTGGTAGCTTTCGGTTTTTGAATAATAAGTCGAAGAGAGATGAAGGGATAAGCACATTTTTAGGAAGAGGCTTATAAGGGATTGCAACTGAATACATTTTTCTGAAAATCAGCTTCAATCTTCTTTACTTTGATTCGAAGTACATATTAAGATGGAAAGATGGTGCTGAAGATCAGTAGGGCGTTAACAATTTTTCTTCGGAAAAATTTCAATTGACTCCTCGGGAAATAGAAAGCAGGTAATTTCAAATGTTATGACTTCAGATTTTGGTTCTGCTCTCGCAATTAAAGAACTTTCAGTAGCTTTGAAAAAATTCTAAATACTCGACAATAATCGTATATAAATCTTGAAGTTTATCTTACACCGTCTTTGGAAGAAACAAGATCCTAGATTACGAGATAATTGAATTTGTGAATGGCAATATGTAAATAATAGGCTTTAATGAGCTTGTCATAGGCTGGCCTTGTATTTAGTATTTTCACATTGGAAGAACAAGGGTTTGAAGAAAACGAATATGAAAAGCTGAGTGTCATTATCTTCTAATAAAAACAAAAATACGTTTTCTTACTTTATCCGTTCCTAGAAACCTCGCGCACTTGCTCATTATACCCCGTTATAATAAAAATAGACTTCGGTTTTGCAGTGTATCGACAGCTGCGACAGCTTAGGGACTATCTCAGGGTAGGAACAGATCAAAGCACAAAAATTTGGATTACCTATGTAGATCTGTAAAAAATAATACCATAATCGGAGTCATAAAATATCAGGCAAAATGCAGGGCATATCGGGCTATAACCAGACTCTTGAAGGTTAGAGATTGAAGACCGTTTTTTACTAGTTGGTTAATGGTACTTTAACGAACAATGTTATTAACTAAATGTTTATAAAAACAAAGTGTACATTAAAGCATTGTTAAGGCCACCGTATTCCACCAAAAGCACACTTTTCAGCAGGCTTAGCAGTATCAGTAGAAAAACCAGCCACGTCAATGCAATATGTGGCAGCGAAATAGTGTGACAGTTAGACTGTTAATGCAATGGTTTAGAAACTTACAGCACGACGCCATTTTAAACTATATCATGTAAAAAGTGTGGACGGTTCCCTACTTATATTGACTGAGGATTATTTCAGAAGATGAAAAAACCACTTCATGGTGGTGCTTAAATTTATATATGTATTTTCGAAAGCGTAATTGTCCCAAACCAAAATTAGCTAAAGTACTAAATTACCGAAATTGAACTGTTTCCCTAGAAATATAAAAATTACAAAACTCCTCCAGAAGGCAAGTTTTCCGGAGTGGAACCCGGATATGGCTACCAAATTGGCAAAAAAGTGAAATCTGATTTATTACGGCCGGCTGTGTTCAAATCTATAGTCGGAATATTCACTTGGACTTAACATGTGAAATGTTTTTGCCCTGGATCCTCCGGTACTGACCATAGAATTACATTTCGTAAAATTGAAAAGCGACCTGTTGAGTCTTATTCTTCATTGATTTTGAGAAGGCTTTTGTAAGCGTAAATCTGGAGTTCAAATGGTGAGTGTGGGATATGAGGTATATTCTTGAAGAAAATTATCGCTGTTATAAAAAGGTGGAAAGCTTCCGCCCTTCATAACGTTGAATTGTCAGAAGTTTTTGAAGATCAAAGGAGAGTTAGAAAATGATGGCATCTTGAGGCTTAAAAAAAATTCAGTCAAGTCCAAAGTTCTTAGCCTTTCAAGTTGTTTCTCCAAAATAAATATTGATTGGCAAGATGTCGAAAAAGTTTAGAGCTTCATTTTCTGATAGTGGCACCTTAATGGAAGAAGCAGGATCGGTAAGGTGAAAGTTGCTAAAGAAATGCTGTTAAAAATGTCAAAAAGCGTTAACAGCACTAAGATCAAACTGGAACAGAATCATTTTAGCCGGTGCTGAAAAGAAATTAGTACGCCAATTTTTTATTTTTATTTTTATTCGAATAGTAGATGATAGATTGTAATTTAAGAAATTAAACAAAATTTAATCGAAACTCTTAGAGCTGTTTTCTAATATTTTCATGGAAAGAACTATTGTTTTTGGATAAAAGAACACTTTTTTTTTTAAGATGTTACGAGTATTAAGCCTCAACTAGGTGCCACGTTTAAAACAAACGACGCCGACGATGTTGTTCTCAAATTAATGAATTTTGATGTTTGTCTTAGATAAAAATAACATTTGCTTATGCAAAAATATTGGTACAAAAGGCTTTAAAAACTTTTTAGAAGCTTCAGTTTAAAAAAATTTCATAATCAGTTATAGGTATTTCTGGAAAGATAATCCAACAAAATGGTTCTACGAGAGCTAGATGAGAAGGGGGGTTAAAAGTAACATTTTTTACTAAAACCAATGATACCCCTAAGATTTTGAAAATAATTCGCCCATACATCTTTTAAACTTGAAAGCCATGCTTAAGCTACAAAATCACTGTCCGTCATGGGACCATGTATTTTTTGATGCCCTATATAATGCGCCCTCTATAATTCGTCCAAAATTCGAAAATTAAAAAAAAAATTTTTTTTGTACTCTTGACGCATGTATTCATTATTTAAATTATGTTATTACCTAATAAGGTTTCCGAGAAAAAAAATTCCAAAAATAGTGCGTTTTTTGGCATCGTACTAGTACCTTTAAAAGATGTAACAAAGCTAGCTGAGAAGATGTCAAGATGTAGCACTTGAAAAAGTCCTATTGTTTCAACTAACCCCTATTTTGTTGTAAGTTGTACCATAGACCGGAGTAAATTCTAACAAAAATTATAAAACATTGAATAATCTTTTTAAAATAAAATTTTTAATTTATTTTTCACAAAAAAAGTAACTCTTATCTTGGAAAAGATATATATTTACATATTAATGATTTTTTGAACCGTAAAACAACAGAAACCATAAAATGGACGAAGGCAAAAGCCATGATTCACATTAACGTGCCGACCGACCCCCATATATATACATAAAACAAATCCCATCTAACGGTATCCTAGAGTGGGGCAAGATAATTATTATTAATTATTGATCGGCCATCAGTTGCATTCGGCACCAAGCAAACTTAGCAACAACAAAACACTTTAGTGAATCCCTTTCTTCATAACTGTGGTGTGGATTTGGACTTTATTTCATTCTTTGAAAACGAAAAAAAAACTAAAACGAAACGAAACACAAAAAACAAAAACCGCCCTAGATCTGTTTTTTTTTCACAACGATTAGTTGAAAAAAGTGAACGGAGTTGATCTTAAAATGTTACAACTTACCCCGAAAAAATGTTACAACTAGCCCCACCATAAAAGAAGAACAAAATTTAAAACAAAACAAACGTCACACCTGTTTAAAATATACACACAAAAACAGAAAAAAAAAAGATTACAAACCTGCTAATTTTTAGGACCATCCCCAGACACTTTCTTCAATGGACTCCAATTAACAACTGAAGTTGATAAGTCGATAGCTATAGAACTTTTTTCCTTTCACTCGATTCTTAATTTTCAGGAAAACCGTGGTTTTTAGTTGTTACTTCTTACCGCTGTTACTTCTAGCCCCGCTCTCCGCAACTATTTTAATTTCCATTTTAGGGAATTCTTTTGAAGATAGGTAGCTTTTACAGAAAGTGATTTGTAAATCTTGGTTATATTCGAAAAATAATATGAATGGCAGGTACCGTTATCTTACATTATAACCAAAAAACACTTAAAATAAACTCTGTGTTTTAAACTAAAGCGTAACAGGTAGACAGACATAATTGCAAAACCCACTTGTTTGATATTCCCTAATGTGAAATTTGATCGAAACCTGGAGTTCGAAATTTTGTATGAATGCATAACCGATATTTCGCAAGTAAAAATATGCACGACGATTTTGTACCAACTTGGCTTTATGGTTCAACGCTTCAATGGAGGCATAAAGTAATAGATTAATTTTTATTATATATTTATTATTATCGCATTGTTACGGTATATATTAAGCACATACATTTTCTTCAGGTTTTTCCTTTATAATATAGTTTTTTTTTTACTGAAAATTTGGAAATCCAATTAAGAAAACCGTTTTGCAAAAATAGTACCGGTTTCTCAAAAAAAAAAATCAAAATCCAATGTTTCCATTATGTGCATTTTCCCCAAGAACAGAGAACTCAGTCGTATCAAAATCATTTCGTGCATCACTGGTACGAAATTTTATCAAAACCCTTGGAGCTGTTTTTGAGAATATTTGGAAAAAAAAATTCTTGCATGGCAGCTACATATTCAAGATGAACCTAAAATAAGTACAAATTTCCCACATTGAACATCACATACAAAATGATTTGTACCAAATGTAAAGCAATTCAGATACTCCCTTAGGCTCAAGCTCGATGTAACTTGAAATTACCGATGCACCTCCCGACGTACAGAATGACGAAAAACTCTTTTTCTTGGGCTTCTTCATCATCATAGTTTTAATTGAATGAATTTATTTACTGATTAAACCAATACTTGCCTTAAATAGAAACTCAAATCTAAAAACTACGAACTCTGGTTTTCCCTTTTTAAACACTAACTGCCTCATATATAAAAAAGAAGTCAGAATTTCAAGTCGAACATTACTTTTCTTCCCATTTTTCTCTCCGAAATCCAACTAATAGGGTATATGATTTATATTTTTTAAAGGAACGTGGGGCAGGCTAGGATAACTTTACCTCCATTTTGTTTTAAAGATTGACCAACTGATCTAGAACTCTAAAAATTAAGTTGAGCTTAAAAGTTCTGTGCTTTTCACTTCTGTTTCCTTTCGTGAACTTCATTTACAAAGTCAGATACATTTATCTTTCCGAAACGATAAGCTTCAAAGGAAACATTGCAAATCTAAACGTAACTACGCAGCTAAGTTGCGAACAAAATACACTAACATATTTGAACGTTTGCGTTTGGAATTAAGTCTGATTTCTGATAAAACGACGATGATGCGATTGTTGTTATTGCTGAAGAATAACTGTAGAGTTGAAAAATTATAACCTCAACCTATGGCACGTGAAGGTCTTTGTTGAAACCACATCCCCATAAAAACAATCCAAATCTTATTCCTCCAACCGAAATGTTTTATCACTAGCTCGTTAAAAGAAACCTCTATTTTTACATTGATCTCAATCTTTTAAGTTCACTTTGTTGGACCTCTTACTGAGGAAAGGTTTCTTTTCCTCTCAATATGAGTCATGCGGTATAGTGTCTTTGGTTTTATGATGTGGATGTGGGCTTACAAAGATATCTTTAAAATATGATTATTTACTAAAATAAATCCAAAGACCATGAATCATTTAAAAACATATCGGAGTCAACGACTTTGCTTGCTGAATGACTGTGATTCAAACCGTAATAATTGTGTTATCTCGACAATTACTACAATTTCATCAGCACACCTGTCCATCATTTGACCATCCATCCGGTCGCTAAAAAAAAACAGTTGTATTTCTCCTCAATCCACAAACCGATGATGGCAAACTGTCGGCCATAACTCAATTTAAATTGAATCCCTCAGGACATTATCTGCAATGTTGGAGATAAACCCGAAAACCTCCGACATTAAACAAAATCACTGACACAGAGACACACAGCCAGAGACACTACCTGCTACTCCATTCGGCATCGGCACAAGTACGAGTCAGTCAATGAACTTTCAGCACACCCATCACCGGAGCACCTTTTAGCATTGGCGCGGTGTTGATAAGGAGGACTGCAACACCCATGGGTGTTAGTGTGAAATCATCAACTATTTCCTATGAATCACTTGAAATTCATTCCATGCCACTACGCATATGCCTTGCAGCTTGCAGCTCCTGCTTCAGTTTCGAAATGAAAATTCAATATCTCTGGCCAACTGGAGCAAAAGAGCAGAAGGGGTGCAAGAACAGGAAGCAGAAGAGCAATGAATGTGTTACGAGTTTACTAAATTATGCTGTGTGAAGTGCGAAGGAGTGTATGAGAAGTTTGTGCGAGTCGATAGTTCCTGGAAGGTTTTTTTTTTATTTGTTTGCCATTGAGTTTGTGTGCTTTCGTGGATCGGTTTTCGGTGTAAAGTTCATCGATTCATATGTGATGAAAAAAAAAAAATAAGAGGTGAGAGCAGTGTGGTGAACAAGAAAAGTGGACACATTTTTAGAAAAAAAAAAAAAAACAAAAAACAAAAGGAAGATTGGTTTTGATATTTAGCAATTGGTATTCTGATTTTCCAAAATTGAATTTCAAAATTAAAACTTGTTGTGATTTCGATATTTGGCATTTTTCAATATTCAGAAGTCTCGAATTTCGGGTTCTGAATCTAATTTTTTGGGTCAATATGTTTAAATCTAAATTAGAATATTTGGCTTAACCTATATTTTGGAGGATTCTGATTCATTTTCGAAAAATAATTTCCTGAGTTTTGTAGACATTCTTATTAGTTTTTCCGGCTTATGCTGGAGTATTATGATTTTTTATTAGCGATATTTTGATTTAAATGGATATTCTGGAATTTTTTTCAGTTCCCTTTGCATACATTTATAAGTTTTGAGTTTTGAGGATTCAAATTTTGAACTAAACATCAAAAACTTATCTAAAATCTGCATCAATGCTTTGAAAATTAAAAAAAAAATACAATTAGGTTGAAAATTTCGAAAAATTGAAATTTTTATGAGATTTGGTACTTCAAATAAGGTTTTGTTTTTCAAATTTTTTGATAAAGTCGTAATTTTATGAGTATTTTATTTTAATATTTTGAACAAACAGGGTGCGTTTTATGTTCTAGTTCGATTTTATTATGGCTGAAATTTTTGTGTGATTGATCAATGAATTCACCGAAGACCAACAGACCTTCGAAGATTAACTGAATGGTGCGCCATTTGGGCCGGTGTCATCTTTGGACCATATTTTTTAAGGATGCCATGGACAATACTGTAACAGTTACTAGTGACAGCTATCGGGAGAAGTTGTAAACTTTTATTATGTCCGAATTGGATCAATTAGCCTGCAGAACATGTGGTTTCAATAAGACGGTAACACATCACGCACGATGCGAATTTTACGAGAAATTTATCCAAGCGGAATAACGTCAAAGAAGTAATATCAAACCAACTACAAACTTGATGCTTAAGAACATTATTAGAAACGAAATTGCTGAAATTAGAATAGCAGTCTGCGAAATTGTTATGCAAAATGTTCTTAACAAATTCGACTTTAGATCAAGGTCAGAGGTGACAACTTGGTTAAAATTACATTCCATACATAATGTAAAAGACCATTTAAAATAAATTGTAAAGTTGCTTTTCCTTTTAAAAGTTGTTGGAAAAAAAATCATCATTCTGGAACATATAACGCACCCTTTATATAGAAAATAGAAACTATGACAAAAATTATAGTTAATACAATTTTTCAAAAATAAATTCATTGGGCGAAAAGAGTAGCAGCAAAATCTGTTTTAAAGTACATACCAACACCTACTAAGGTGATCAGAAACCGAAAATAAACAAACAGCTCAACTTTTCTTTTTTAAACCAAATAACTTTTTCGAAGGTTTTTGATGTCTTGAATTCGAATCCGTCCCCAGTATTGTTACATTATATAAAGCTTTGAAAAATGTTCAGATCTAAATGTGCAAAAACACCGTTTTTGAAGTACCTTTCAGAATCTGAAAAATCTAATTGCTCCTTTTAAAAATCGTGTTTAATCTTTCCAAACATTTCTTTTCTTTTCGATACATTTTTATACATTTTTCTGAGAGTTTTACTTACGAGTAGTTCCCGATATAAAATGGGATAAGCGTGCGAAATGTTGCTCGAACTTCGATAAAATAATTTTAAAATGTAAATGTTGTTGAACGTTATTACTGTGCATTTTGGTAATGCAAATTGACTAAATTGCACATTGACTAAATTACAGCCAATTTGACCGCTGTAGCTTCAACAATATGGCCGCAAACAAATGTCAAAGTTCTTTAGTAAAAAAAAACAATCTTTTTGCAAATTTGGACGCGAATATTTCGAAAACCTGATGAGAGAAATCCAGAGATCAGATTCGAATTCATTATCTATACATTTTTTAACGATGAATGTAATATGAGTATTTAGCTTAAAGAAAACGTTATATAAACTGCAGATATCCGTATCAACATTCGTTGAGCGCTGGACCATTTGAAGATTTCAAGAATTTCTAAAAGTTGAAAAACTTACACAGATAGCTTATTAGCCGTTTTAATTATGTTATAACTGAATTTTGAAGAAACTACATCGACTAGAAAGAGGAATAAATAATTCCAAATATTCTGCTTGATTCTTAGGAGGTAGACTTCATTTCATTAATAGAATTTTTCGGGATCAATCAACGAGTTAGTTATTAGTTTTTTGATGATCGTTTCGCGGGGCTTATAACTAGTGCTAGAAATGTTCGAAAAGCTTAATGTCCGAAACAACACATCTTCGAAAGCAAAATTTTCGAAATGCTTAATGTCCGCAACAACACAACTTTTCTTAAAAAATCTCCCATACATCGATCGGTTCATGCATAAAGCACATACTTTTATGAACCACCGTCATTCGAATTTTAGATCATGCAAATTTTATCAAATTCTGGCGACAAATGTGCAAGACATAATGAGAAGATTTGTTGCGAAGATGCGTCGTTGGGAACATTTAGCTTTTGGTTTCTAGCACTTTGACCTAGTTATCGTTTTCATCGCATATATAAGGAAATAAATGAAGTTAGAGAACAATCTGAAACGACAATCGCGGGATCAAATTGCAAATTGATACGCTAAGAACCTAGCTATCAATTCCTTCTGAAGAAGTTATAAATTCACTGGAAGTATCTCTAGTCTTGAAAAAGTACCTTTCATCTAAGCCGTTCGGACATGGCAGACAATAATTGTATCCCTTCCTCATTCCTGACGATAAACAGAAATGATTTAGAGTTGTAAGTCGCTAGGAACTTGTTCTCCACGAGCTTTTGCGCAACAGAATAGAATTATTTATTTCTGTGTTTTTAAGAAAAATGTCCAGCTTTATTAAAATTTTTCACTTCAGCTGCAAAGTGGGAATAGTTGAGTTACATATGTTTTCTGCTGGACAAACGATATAATAATGGTGTACACTTTTTAAGGAGCTCTGGTATAAAAATGAGTTCTAAATATTGGTAGTTTTTTCTGCTCACAGCTACTAAGCTCTATCCTTACCTTACCT
The DNA here is from genome assembly GCA_911387755.1 of Chrysotoxum bicinctum. NCBI lineage: Eukaryota > Metazoa > Arthropoda > Insecta > Diptera > Syrphidae > Chrysotoxum > Chrysotoxum bicinctum. Next base: position 221,331,804 of record OU426989.1, on the reverse strand, counting down.
TGGTTCAGAAGAGACGTTATATTTTTTCATTTTATTTCAGTTTATATGCAAGAAAACAAATATAATAACTCACTTGCGATTTCCATCACACATAAAACCAAGAGCTTAAAGCTATCCCAAACCAACGTTAAACATTACAATTTAGAACGAATATTTCGCCTGTTTGATTTAAAGAACGTGGCAATAAATGAGATTCCTCACACTGACGCGATGAAATCAATGCGACGCGATGTCAAAAACGACAATTAATAATAAAAACTTTGTCAACAGTAAAAGTTTCGTTAATCATTGCAATTGTTTCGAGCTGGTTTTGGAGATCCTTAAAATCTGAATGATATCAAAAACTCATATTCGGTCGGAACCACCTTGAGTTTAGTCGCAGCGAAAAAAATCGCAAGTTTATGTTAGCCTTAGCTGGGAATAAATGTTGCTCCTCATGGCCAATACGATGGTGCACTATGATGGGTGTGATTCGATGGCCTTGCATGTTGGCCAGCAATGGCGGTACGTGTCCATGTATGCCATTATGTATGGAATATGACATCGTTCAAATGCCTACCTTAAGGGAATCGGTCTACTAGCGTGAACCTGCGACTTCAGAAAATCCTTTAAATCGTTCATGCAGAATGTCAATCGTGGCTTCCGGTGTGTGGCGCACTTAGCCACGTCCTGCTAGAAAAACATGTCGGTCAGGTCCATATTGTTCAATTTTTACGATGACTGCCTACCAACGTCGTCGGGTTAGAAAAATTAATAAGGTTTTATAATAAATAATAATAATGATAAAGTTTTATCTTTTGAACTCTTAACTTGCTATGGTATTCGAATAATACACAACAGATTTGACAGATGTCACGAAAATAACATGGCCGCCAAATTTTACCCGCGCCAAGATGGCTATGTGGTGTGGCGACCACCTAATTTCCCATTATAGCCTATCGACTAGAGGATCCATTTAGAACAAGTAAAAAAAGAACAGTTTTTGATTATTTCCTATTTTCAATCCTGATGTAAAATTTTGCTGGACACACTGTACCCTCCATCAAAGTTAATTAACCGTAGTTCTTCGTGTTTTGCCTTTGGTTCATATTCTGGCAGTCACAATTTCAAATGTCCTAATTGAAGCAGATGGGCGAAGCCCCAAACGCCATATTGAAAAGCAGACTAGCGAGGTCATTAATAATTATACTTCGATAAAATTGTTGAAATCGAATATAGTTATCGATGTATGTTAGTAACTATGGCACACTTGATTACGAGCATTTTGCATTTGCAATGTTAATTAAATTAGATTCTGATTTATCCCCATGTGGTTGGTTGCTGCGATAGGATATCTGGCTATTTGTTATTGGGTGTGGTTGTGGGCACTGGTAAAGATACGTGCAATTTATCATCCACAGAAGAAAGCAAAAAAAAAAACTGATTTATATTTTATACAATGAAGATAAATATGTAGTTTAATTTTGGTAATTGGTTTTTGGTCAGGAACAGAGTTAATATTTATAAATTAAACTAAGCGGTTAAGTTCATAATTAAAATAATAATAATAATTTTGTTTTCTCTTCTATTTGCAGGTAAGTTTGTTGTATTAAAACTATTCTGTGCACTAAGTTCCATCGATCGGTAAGTTTCTCAAAGTCAATCAAAAAATAATTAGTTTTAAAAATAAACGTTCTTTCTGCGACATTTATCTACGTACATTTGCAACAAGAAATAGAAAAGAAATTTTAGTTCAAAATAACACTCCTTAGTGAGGGATGAGAGAGTTTCCTTTGTCCGCCGAAAATACTTTGGAAGGAAATCCTTAAAAAAAAACTAACGAAACCTTACCAACCTTGAAGAAATAAGTCCATAGTGAAAACGTCAAACAGTCACCTAGAATTCGTTTCCCGTACATATGTTGCTTCTTAGGCATTGATCATGCTCTAGACCAATTATTTGTAAGGAAATGCTTTTCCGTCACTATAACCAGTGATATGCTTGGTACTAGAATGCCCGAAAGAAGCATACGCATGAAAATGTGTCCAGAAAATCATAGGAACAAAAAACTGTAGAAGTACTTCACACGTTGTTGTGGAGTGGGCTTACTACTGGAATGCTGATGATATTGTTATAACAGCCTTGGGGCAGTTTCGAGAATCTCTCTGTACTATAATACAAATTTTAGTCACTAGGTCTAATGATGAAAAATGCTGTAAAAAATGTTCTTATATCAGATGTTGAAAGAATAGTCGGCCGAGCGAGGGGAAACAATAACGCTTGGCTTTCTGAAGAAACCTGGATACGGATTGGCGAACGGCAAAAACTTAAGGCCCGTATTGCAGCTGCAAATGGAGTAGAAAAAAGAGAGCTAGAATCCCTGTACCGCATGAGAAAGAGAGAAGTTCACCGTAGTAAAAGACGTGACAAGCGTAATCACATCAACGCTTTGGCCGAACAAGCAAAAAATGCTGCTAACAGATGCGACGGTAGAACCGTCTACAGCATTACAAAGGAACTTGTTGGTGCTCGCAGTTCCAAACAACACCTCGTAAAAGACTCAGACGGCTCGCTACTTAGTTCGGATGAGGATCAGCTGAGAAGGTGGAAGGACCATTTTGCGTCGGTATTAAATCCACTTACCCGCAGCAATGCGCAAGTGATACCTGCTGAGCCGACAGGAACAACAAATTCCCGAATCCGCACTGCACCCTCCAGTAGATATGAGATCCGCAACGCAATCAAAGCACTAAAGACAAACAAAGCGGTAGGACTTGATGGCATTCCTGCAGAGCTTCTACAAGCGGTGCCAACGACATCGAACGAACTTCTGCATCCACTCATAAAGAAAGCTTGGGTCTCCGAAGGATTTCCAAATGAATGGAAAAAGGGAATGATAGTCAACTCACTAAAAAAGGAGACAACACAGTTCGAAATCTAGAGGCGGATTTGCGTCCTGCCTGCCGTTGCCAAAATATTAGCGAAAATAGTACTGCAACGCATCGGGGAACATTAAGAAGCCACATTCGATGCCGAACAAGCAGGTTTCCGCACTAGATCATGCATTGATCATATAAATACATTAAGAATCATAATTGAGCAGTGCATCGAATATCAACCACCACTCCACCTGCTATTCATTGACTTTGAGAAGGCTTTCGATAGCGTCAATAGAGAATTTATGTGGCATGCTTTACGCAGGTGGGGTATCCCGGATAAATTAATAGCTATTATTAAGGCAACTTATGATGTCACGTTTTGCACGAAGGGTGGCTGTCAGAAGAGTTTGAAGTCCAAAGTGGAGTCAGACAGGGCTGCATTCTGTCACCAATATTGTTTCTGTTGGTGATAAGCATGTCCTGCGAGCGGCCTTGACGGGAAACGGAGGAATTCGATGGACTCTGACATCTCACCTGAAACATCTTGACTATGCAGACGACGTATGTATGCTTGCTCTCTCTTAGGATCATGGATCTCCACCAAATGACAATAGGGGTGAAGAGAGAAGCAGAAATCGTGGGGCTGAAAATCAACTCCGGCAAAACAAAGACGATCAGCCTAGGAACCCAGTCATCTTCTCTCATAAATATTTCTCAACAACCGGTAGAGAAAGTACAGAGCTTCCAATACCTTGGAAGTATCATCTCTACCGAGGGTGGCACCGAACAGGACATCAGCAGTCGAATCGGGAAGGCAAAGACTGCTTTCGGTATGTTTAGAAATATATGGAGGAATAACTCTCCAAGCTTAAGAACCAAGCTACGGCTATTTCGATCCAACGTCGAATCTGTGTTACTTTACGGTTGCAGCACTTGGAAAGTAACAGAAGGTGTCACTAAGAAGCTGCAAACGTTCATTAATAGATTTCTACGAAACATCCTTAGGATTTTCTGGCCCAATCGTATATCAAACGAAGAGCTCCTTAGGAAAACGGGTCAGGAGCCTATTGACTCTATTATGCGACGTCGAAAGTGGCAGTGGATCGGACACACGCTTCGAAAAGGCGACAACTGTATTGGGGCGCATGCAATGCACTGGAATCCTCTCACTCAAGAAGGAAGAAGAGCTGGACGGCCGACAAGCTCATAGAGAAGGACAGTCGAGGAGGAGTCAACCCAACTAGGCAAGAGTTGGAGGCAGTTGCGACTCATATCCAGGAACCGAACACGATAGCGAACTGGAGTTGTGGACGCCCTATGCCCCACTAGGGGTCCCCCACGGACATAAAGGGTCTGAAGACCTAAGTAAGTAAGTAGGTATTGTGGTCTATCATTAGGATTAAACATCAACCAAACTCCCCTTTTTAGTTTTGCACTGCAATGCCGATTTGGCCTTGTGTCACTTTAAACTGTTTCTTCTATATGTTCAGTGGGCTAGGATTCAAATTCCAATAGTTTTCTTCATCAACTGTATCTCTTTGGTTTGTTTCGCGAGTTCAGAGGTTTTAAGCTTTTCCTTTGGGTTCCTTGTACCGCAGACACAACTCCATTGCAAGGCAAGCACTAATACTAACAGAGTTTTAAAGACACTTCTTTGGGTGGTATTTTCGGTGGTGCTGTTGCCTAAGAAATATATTGACATAAGCGACTGCCTGACAACTGAACATAACCTAAGCGGAGCAAATGGAGTTAAAATCCTGAGAACCCGCGAAACGGGTCAAACAAAGCTGCTACCGTTCAAAAAACTGTTGAAATTGGCGCTTGCATGACTACTTAACAAAAACTACCTGAGTTCAAAGCGGGACATAAACCCCTATTTTAATTTTTGATATAAAGGGTGGTAAAATTTTAAGGGCCGATGTTGATTTTGAATAAAACACAAATTTATTTAGGAAATTATTGTCATTTCTTTTCATTATGATAATATGGTTCAATTATGTATGAAACAAAATATCGGCCAAATGGCCGCCGCGACCTCGGCGGCACACCTCCATCCGATGGTCCAAATTTGCGATGACGCATAATTGAGGTTCTATGCCGTTAATGTTCCAAATTATCTCATCCTTTAGCTCTTGAATTGTTTCTGGCTTATCGACGTACACCTTTTCTTTCAAATAACCCCAAATAAAGAAGTCCAACGGTGTCAAATCACATGATCTTGGCGGCCAATTGACATCGGCACCACGTGAGATAACACGGCCATTGAATTTGTCGCGCAAAAGAGCCATTGTTTTGTTAGCTGTGTGGCAAGTGGCACCGTCCTGTTGAAACCACATATCGTCCTCATCCATATCTTCCAATTCGGGCCATAAAAAGTTCGTTATCATCTCACGATAGCAAACCACAGTAACTGCCTGACCGGCCTCATTTTGGAAAAAATACGGCCTGATGATGCCGCCAACCCATAAACTGCACCAAACAGTCACATTTGTGATTGCATTTGTTTTTGTTTTTCGCCAATCACTCTTGGATTATCATTCGCCCAAATGCGGCAATTCTTCTTATAGACGAATCCACTGAGGTGAAAATGTGCCTCATCACTGAAGATGATTTTCTTCGAAAATTGATCATTTACTGTTGCCATTTCTTGCCACCATTCTGACCATTGACGACGCTTGAAATGGTCATTTCTTCAGTCAATTTCACCTTGTAAGCATATAAATGCAAGTTTTTATGCATAATGTTCATCAACGACGAGCGTGAGAGGTGCAATTGTTGGGAACGACGACGAGTTGAGGTGGACGGCTCTTCAGCCACACTATCGCCAACAACAGCAATATTTTCTGCAGTACGAGCTGTACGTACGAGCATGCACTGGTGTTTTCACATCTCCTACAGATCCGGTTTGCTCAAATTTTTGCACGATTTTTCAGATTGTACGCACATTTGGACGATTAAATTGACCGAAAAAATCACGAAGTGCATGATATGCATTTTGATTTGAAAGCCCATTTTCGTAATAAGCCTGAATAACTTTAACGCGTTGCTCGATTGTGTATCTTTCCATGGTTCAAATTGAGTTAGGCTGAAATTGAGAAATGTCAAATGAAATGCAGAAAAAAACTTGACGTTTAGGTGTGACTCACATTCAACATCGGCCCTTAAAATTTAACCACCCTTTATTCGTCCCACTTCGGTGAGACGAATTGGAGATTATGTCCTTGGAAGTTAAGTCCTTTCGCCAAATCATGATCATGCGGCATGCATCAAATCATCAATCAAGTGAGACTGAAAAAACATATGCTCGATAAATAGACTATCAATTCCACAACCAGTTTCACCAGCCCATTCGTTTTCCGTTTTTTCGTTGCTACCCTTCCCTTTCTGATGTGTGCTGGCAAGGTTTAGTGAGATATGTCAGCTAGAGTACTACTCCTGAAGCATCTTGAGAAAAGCACAAAATTAGGTTCTCAATAATAATTGTGTGACAGGAAGTTCACTTCAAAAATGGCAAAGCATTTGACATATTGTCCGTGTCCAACGATATGTGTGACAGGTGGTCCACATAACTTACGTTTGACAGAGATGTCAGAACTGACAACGTCAGTGATCCGAACAAAAATGGTTAAGAGCCCAACTTTTAAACCAAACGACCGAGAGCCTTACATAGAGTGTCTGTGCATTTAAACGAAGAGGACTTTGTTAGGTGATTCCTTAAATTCCTCAAATCTTCCCGAAGGTCTACGAATTTTGAAAAATTGTCACTTTTCGTGTGATATACGAGTAAAATTCTTCCTCATCAGGATTGGTACGAGTAAATGGCAGAACTGCGTCCGTTGAAGTGTTTTTCTTTATTTTAGTCCGTGTGGGGACTTCGCTCGTGTTAATATTATGTTTTTCCGTTTAACTTCAAATAGTAGTGAAATTGGATGGAGTTGAGCTGAATTCGTTTATTGCGCTATCTCCATTGTGAATGGTGTCTTTCACTAGAGACTACTTCTATAATTTAGAGAGTGGATTGAGTTCAAAAACAGAGCAGGTTTCCAGCCAATTGGTGAAGTTTTGCGGTATATCCGTGGCCAAACACCGCCAATAGAGAGTTAGTTCAGATGCGAGAAGGGCAACAATGAGAGCGAACGAAATTGAACGAAGAAGTCCGCCACGATTACATTTAGAAAGATCCTGTGTGAGAACAGATCGTGGGAGAAATTTTTAGAAAAGTGGAAAATAATTTTACGGAAATAAAAATCGTTTCTTTCATCAATTCGAAAATTCATAAATATTTTATGAGAAAAATCAGTTGGAGTGTCCAGTGAGGGAGACTCAGTTAGTTTTTGCGTGATGCGAAGAATTCTTTTGAACCGAGGTATTTCAAGAGTTCGGGCAGGTGGACCAGAAAACTTAAGGGGCGAATTCCCTTTCTTAAGAACAGAGATAAGTATCTTGGTGTTTATTGTTTAGGGAATCTCTCCCAAAGTCACCTTGGATTTTCTTGCGTTTTACTGCACACTCAAATACAAAATTTTAACAATTCCTGGAAGAACTATCGACGCACTTTCCTGCTAAAATTCGCATATAAGATCATATCCAATGTAGTTTTTGTGGGTGTTAAATCTATTTTTCAACACTATAAGCGAGCATACGGCTTGACCATCGATTTCGTATCCCCAGATGATTTTTTCGTCAGGAACTCTATATGACGATGGACAAACTCTGGATCCCGAAAAAGACTGATCCAGTTGTGTTGCGTGATATTGTAAAATAAGCAGTCGAATGTTATATTAAGGAACACCTCTTTCGAGTATACACAGGGTCTCCACAACGCAATGCACTTTTAATTTAATTTAATTGCTTAAATCAATTTTTTGGAACAGATTATTATTGGAAATTTGACGGAAAACTCTACTTCAGTTTGGCCAAGCAAATGTATTCAAAACCCATCAAGAGTAAGACGAACTGCACGCTCCCCAAATCCCTTATATTTCCAGTCTTAAGGGCCTTACATTTGTTATGAATTCCGATCGAACAGTGAAATGTTTGAAGTCTAACGTTGTAGATGCATTGGAAGAAGTATCGTTAATTTACTTTCCGAAACATAAGAAAATCATTGGGTTAGTTATTTCCATCAATATCAAATCAACTCTTCAAATATGTTGGTGAATCCTCTTAAAAGCCAACTCTCAGCTCAATGAACCTTGTTATTTTAATTTAATTATTCCTTTATTTGTAGCCCTTAAATTAAAAACCCTTCGTGCTCATGTATACCTCTACAAACACAACATCTAAAGTTACTGACTTCTGAAAAGCAGTTAAGACAAAAAAAAGACTTCATTTATTTCCGAACGAGTCGTTTTACAAAACCGATTTTCATGAACCTCCACGATGATCCATCTACCTAATTAGAAAAAAAGATTTCTTCATAGCTCTATAGCAGCAGCAGGAGCTATCATCCGTTTCTATATCACCATTAACTACACCAAAGAATGCTCAAGCTCATTCAGAGTAAATAGTTATAGGCAGTATCTTCTTAAATGCATTTACAACCGCACTATAAAAACGGGCACATTGCCCTTTAATTTTTATTCCCATTTCCATTCCCATTTCACAGCATGGACACGATGATGAGATGGCACGGTGCGGTGGTTGGTTACATTACATTTTCAAAAGGTGTACGTACTTAAAAGCCCATAATTTCTGGATTTGCAACGGACAGCAACCGGCATTCGTGGTCGTATATCCGTCCGTCGTCGTCGGTCGTCGCAGCATTTGGACCAGCAACACAATCCTGGTGCTCTGGTCTTAGCTCCTGATGCAGGCTACTGATACACCTTCACATTCATCCACTGGTAACTGGAGATGTATCTTTCATGTTTCTTCCTGATGATGCTGATAGGACTTGGGTGTTCTGATGGCCACGCCATCTCTACATAACTAGTTGCATTCAATATGGGCGTCCGTCGTCGGTCGTCGACGACTTTTATGAAGGATGTGGAGAAGGAATAGGACGTATTTCTTGTCTTCCGTTTTCAGATTAAAGTCATAAATTGGAGCGTTGGCTTGGTTAATGGAATTATAGGTCGTTGGGCTGAATCAAAAATAAAACAACCAGAGTTGCTCCTGGTGTGTGTAGTTCACAAAACCGACACAAAAAGTTTTGATGAGTCCTCTTCCACCGTGCTATCCGCAGCCATCCTTCCTCCTTGTTTGTTGCGGTTGAAGCATAAAGATAGAGTTGGAACAATGGTATCCAAGTGTAAATGGGAAACTTAAAAGGGTTTCACCTGTTCCTCACGCCACCATCATCGTTATCATACCTGATGTCTTGTCATCACCAACTAAAACAAGGATATCTTGATGTATCATCTCCTTGTGGGCTCTTCATTCATTATACAGCGCACCGTTGTGTCTGTCCACCAACTCCATGTGGAATGGATGAATGGGGCTCTGGAGCAGCAGCTTATGTGTCTTCGATGTCAGTGAAGGAGAACAGAGTGCTCTTGATGGGGCACAGCACACATAATCAAGGTGGCGGGTGGTGTGGTAGCCATAGAGTGCGGATCTACTCACTATTTATGCATTCATGCACATTACCAACATTACCCATCAGCCATCACACATGGAGAGGTATGGAGAGCCATGCCGAAGTAGCAGAAGCTCTATGAGCAAACAAGTCAGATGTTAGATGTCACTACCTTGATGAGGGTCTCTCTTCTAGCCGCACCATACCCCCATTCCCATCGTCGTCTTCGTCGTCGGGTGTTGCTTCGCTTCTATGGGGCAAGTGTGTGCATTCAACTCGAGGAGGTGTGTTTTCTTCATTTATGTCTTGTAATTTTTTTGCATCTTTTTTATTCAGTTTTTATATGGTTACCCATGGTGATTGCGATATAGGTTCTAGTCTGCCATCTGTTGAAGAAAAAGAAGATAGACGAGATTCAGGTGGTGTTTAAGCTACTGGTGTATTAAGTTTGTGTGACTTTGAAGTTGATAGATTAGCTAGTTGAGGTAGAAAATGAGTTTAGTTTCCAAGTATACCCATACATATGAGTTGGGTGAATTAGTTTTGATTGACAAGACATAAAATGGGTTCTGGCTGATGGCATTAAGACCCTTTGTTAGGGGCTTTACTTTTGCATAGGTAATTCCAAAGTTATTACAAAAGTCAATGAATCAGAACAAATGACGGATTATGTGTGAAGTTGTCAATATTTGTTGGGATTTTCTTTGGGGATTTCCGGAGCTTATATAAATGGAAAATTTGTGTGAAAATGATTTATGAGAATTTACGAAGCATACTTAGGTTCTTGTCTAGAGTGCACTGAAAGTAAAGTAACTTGGAAAATAAAAATTTCCTTATAATTTCATTGAAAACATATACAAGACAGGATAATTTAGTTTAATCTTAACGCATTATCTATTATCTTATGCCATTGGATCTTTTTTTTTCCACTTCTTACTAAGTGTTACCGCAAGCTGTAATCAAAAGTCTCTAGACCAAATTAAACAAATAAATTTTAATCAGACTGAGCTCACTCGCACTCACATTTGGCATTCGATTTGCTGAGTTAATGTAGTGAATTTCGGAATAGAAATGTCAAACAATTATTTTAATTCTAGGGATGTAGCATTACCAGGGCAGCAAAAGAAAAAAAAAAAGAGAATATAACTCACAAAATCTTGTTTTAATAAGCCGCCAGTACTAATCTAGGGGCATCAAAATATTTTTTGTTGCTGACTGAGTTGAAATTCCGCTAAATTTAATGAAAATGCCACTCTTGGGCACCAGGCTCCGAAGTTCAATTTATTATAATATTCTGTAGTTGAAGCGAAAATTCTAGAACATTTAGAAAATTATTAATTTTTAAAAATTTGTATTTCATTTTAAAATTAGAAAATGTCGGGTAAGTTTTCTAGTTTTTTTGAACTAATAAACAAAAATGTAAGAAAAATTAATATTAAAAGATTTTTTTTAAATGGATCAGACTATTTACACAAATTTGCAATGAATATGCTGATGGGCACATTTCTGCATTAGAATGTACCCATATGTATTTGCAGTGTTTAATATAAAAAACCGTGTTCAATAAGACAAATAAACCAAAAACGACACTGGAAAAATTGGAAAGTGTAAATTCAGACTATCAATAACTTTTGTTTTACTGTCATATAATATTTCTTTAAGCTTGAATAGGTGTGAAATAACAACTTAAAACCTTTTAACATTCTCTCAGAGAGTAGCTACCAAGCACGAAACTTCTGAAAAACTGAAAAAATCATAGGTATTGAGTTTGACAGCAAATTATTGAAATTTTTGGAAACGTTTCATGGTACCGATTTTTCCAGTTTCAATTTATCTTTTCTGTTATTTTAATAGTACTAGATTCCGAGGTAGAGCCAATAAGTTTTTTTCTTTAAATTAGAAACGATTTTTCCTTTTAATACAGGTCATATATGTGTTAACAAAATTAAAACAAATTGTTTCGTACAGCTCAACATTGCAAGTCACACAATTTAACATGTGTCATAATATGATCAGTTTATGCATTGGTTCTTAAATAAAGAAAACTCAGTTTAGAAAACATCAACGAAAAGTAGTTTTTGAAAGATTTTGAAGAAATTTCGTTGATGAAAAAGCCATTAAAGGAAAATACATAAGAGGTAAATTTTGCTTCGATGACAGCATTGCTTTTTCGACGCATTAAGCTCCTCACGAGTTTTAATACCTCATTGCTAAAGTGTAAGGCTAGTCGCGCACTGGCATAGCTGGGCACCGTTAATCAAACAGTTAACTTCGTGGCGCTAAGTAATGCCGGTCGTCCACTAGGCGACCAACGCACAAATTTCGAATTCAACCAATTCAACTCTAATGTACGGTGCTTTCAATTCTGTTCAACCAACGGGTTGGATCTAGTTGTTGGCCGTTGCTCAACGAATTGCGCAACCAGTGTATGGGTAATGTACGAGCTTGTGTTGCTCCTAGAAAATGTTCGATCAACACGTTGAGCAATATTTTCAAGATAATGTGTTGCACATTATTTCTTGACGTAATATTGTGTTGCATTGCGTTGGCTGCAGTGAAATGTGTCTACGTGGTTGAACTATTGCGTTGCCATGAACTTGCAGTTGTTGCAACTTGCAAACTGTAGTTTATTTTGGTTTTTCGTCATGGAAGGTGATAAAAAATCAGAGTGGACCACGCAATTAATTTTGCAAATGATTTCAGCAATTGAGGAAAAGCCCAATATATGGGACATTAAGAGCCCCTCTTATAAAAATCAAGATGCCAGGGAATTGGCTTGGTCTCAAATTTCCTCGAAAATGCAGTTGCCTAAACTTTGAATTCGAATTCACGGGCGCGGTGGGATCAATCGATTTTAATTTCTCATATATTTCATTGAAAAAACAATTTTCTTCGCGACTCAAGAAAAAATCATCTACCCAGAATCGTCTTGGCTGTTTTTTCTTCCTTTGTCGTTCATTTCCTAATATTATTAATGCGGCAGCCACTTTTATTTTTTCTTAGAGGAAATCATACTCATACGAACTGAAGTCAAAATTATTTCAGGTTTGACGTTTGAGTTTTTTGTTTATCGTGGTGCGTTCAACGCGTTCCCCAACGAGTTCATCAACTGGTTGAGCAACAATATCGATTCGAAAAAAAAAAATTTCTGTCAAAATCGAACAAGTTTATCAACTAGTGTACGAGGTTGTTCAACATTTGAGTAAGTTGGTCAACTAGGTGTACGGAGCTATTCAACACTGGAATAAGTTTTAAGAGTTGATCAACTAGGTGTGCGAGGTTAATTAACATATGGGAAAGTTGGTCAATTATGTGTACGGGGCTCCAAACGCATTTTGTTCAACTTTAATTGCTCAACGTGAATTACGTAAGTTATTGCACTAGTGTCAAAATATAATACGTACCTAGATGTTTTTGTTGTTATTGTCTGAACCTGTTTTTCGCGCCGCGCGGTAAATAGTAGGCATTGGATTAACGATTAACGGACTTAACGTAGATTAACGGATTTAACGTGTCCGTTAACATTTTTAAAAGTTAACTTAAAATTTAATCCGTTAATCAAAATTTTAACTTCGTTAATTAACGATTAACGGATTAACGAGTTAATGCCCAGCTATGCGCACTGGCAACTGTGATCGAAATCAAATAGTTTAATCACCAATTGAAAGAGAACCGCGCACTGACAACTCTTTACTCACGCTCACAGCTCACACTCTTCTCTTGCTCTTATAGAAAACAGCTCAACTGTTGCGAAGGCAATCGTTTAGTTTGTGTCAAAACACAAACTTTTTAGTTGCTCGAATCGAGTTGCTCTAAGTGCGCGGTGTCCCATATAAGCCCATATGTTTCACTTTAGCAACTAAACAGTTGCGAAAATAAAAATTGAATGTGCGCGCCTTTCCTAAAGATCGGATTTTAATGTGCTTATCATACGATACCATTGCTTTTCCACTTTCCAAGTAGATGGACGTGAATTTGAGAACTAGTATGAAAAGTTAAGGGTAGAGTCTTCGGCAAAATAATGAAGTTGATTAAAAGATTTAGAGTTTTTATAAAAACTAAGAAGAGAGTCGGAGGCAAAACAGTTCCCGATTGAAATAATTGTAGCATTCACAACATTTTTCAAATCGTAGCTCAAGTAAAATAGATGGAGCTACATGTTATTTAAATATTTTTTAACAGCTCTGTGAAAATTAAATGCAAAGTCTTAGCTTTATTGTGAAGTTGATTGCAGCCCATGGTGAACTATTTCGAAAGCCTCTCTTTATAATGGAGTGTCTTAACAGTCTTAAATCTAAAGTAAACCGGTTGACTTTTAATTTTTCCAAAAAAGAATTCTAAATACAAATTTCTTATAGAATGCAATTTTTGGTTTTGCGAAAATTGTAATAACAAGTAGCTGTTTTGAGTTTTTTTTCCTAGGTATAATACATATATGTACATACATATATCTCCTTGGTAGCTTAATCGATTTTGATACAAAATCCCTTTTTGTTTGTCTATATAAATATATAGATTAAGAATTTCAAAAATGAATGTTATTAGAGAAAAACGGTTCCTAAGCATAAAATTCATTTTTTAAATGACTAACACAGCTTCTTTAGTAGTTGGTAAAAAAAGGATGCCATGTGATTTAAGCAAATATTGGTTTATGCAAGGACAAAAATTATAAGTCTTTGTAGTGGTTTCTTAAAAAAACTAAGCTTTTGTATAAAAAACTTTTAAAACAATTTTTAAGAAAAAATTTTGGTACTCCAACTTTAATTTTTTATTATTATACGAATAAAAAATAAATTTACAAAAAAAAAATATTGAGCCGCCTTCGAAATATTGAATTTTCCAACAAAAAAAAAATAGATTTTTTTTTTTAATTAAAAAAAATATTTTTCTTAAAGTTTTGAAATGCAGTTTTTTAAACTTTTTAGAAGCTTCTCTCTAAAATATTCCATTAAAATCCGTTATGCCGATAATGAGAAATTCAAAATTTTAAACAACCGTTGTATGGTAGGTACAGTCAGTAATATCTCTTTTTTTAATTTTTTTTTATTAAATAATAAATCTTAAAAATTAATCGAAAAAAAAATTAAGCAAAATTCTAGGAACCGTTTTCTAGAAAAATACAATTTTCGAAAACCATTTTTTAACATTTGTATGGTGGCTATCGTTATTTTTAGGTTAAACAATTTTTTTCTCAAATCTTGTAGATTATTATCAAGAAACTTTCATTTATCTAGTTTGAAAAAAATCATGGGGTTTTAGAAATATTCAGTTTCCAAAAAAAAATTGATTTTTTTTTAATCCAAAAAATTAAAAAATATGTAATAATATTCAAACCTTAGAGGAGCTTTAGCATAAAAAAAAATTATTTAAATCGGTTGTTCCATTTTCGAGAAAATCAAAAATAAAAAAAAATGGTTCCAGGGGGGCTAACAAAAATTACCATTTTTTGGATTTTTTTTTCAACCATTACCTAGCTTTAACTAAATGAAATTTTATGATTTTTTTTAAATTCTGTAGGACATTTTTTGAGAAAAAAATATTTAAAAAATTTAAAAATGATATCTACCAGAAAGACAGAATTGAGAGACCCAATTTTTTAGTCTTCGCTATGATCGTAATGTCAACTTTAATCAAAATCTCTTTTACGAATGCATAACTTGCCTTATAGTACCTATAAGTCACAAGTTAAAAGGGGTCTAGCTATTATTTCTGTCTGTCTCTTCGATAGAGCCTAAATGGCTAGTCCGATCGATTTTCTTCAAAATTCAAATTTTTCTCCTTTCGAGTTTCTCGAAAACATTACAACTTATTTTTAATATTTCCATATGTCAATAGCTTCCAATTTTCTTAAAAAGTTTTGTGTATTTCAATTTTCAAATTTTATTTTTGAAAATTAAAAAAAAAAATTAAAATTTTTTCTTGAAAACAAAACCACATGTTCGATTTCTTTTGAAACAGTTGATAGTTTTTTAATACTATGTTCAAGATCAAAAAAAAAGTTTTTTTTCTTATCAAAAAGTAACGGAGAGAAGTGCACTTAAAATTTTCTGCAGAGTACGAATGCTAAGACGAAAAATAGTAAGATATTCTTGGAGGATTTCTGACTTCCTCACAATAAAAATATTTTTGTGCTTAGGTGGCATCGGATGGAAATCGATCACCAGCCTCAAGCGTTATAGTATAGCCGATACACCACGGTGTACTATCTCATATTTAATTTATCAATCTTTAATAAAATTCAAAATGAAAATAAACTTATGCATCTCAAAGGTTAATTGAAGTATTTATTTTAATAAGATACTATGGATGGAATAGTAATAAGATCTTTTAAACACAGATACCATCTATATATATTTGAATAGCTTTAATCAACCTTCAAGTCATTAAAACCTCAATACAACCAAATAATTATAAATGATCGTCTTGGTAATTATTGAGAAAATCTTTCATTAAATTTAAATATCCACAAACAAAACATAAACTAACGCATCAGCTTACCTACTTCTCAAATCCAAGCAGCTTATATTTATTAAACGGTTTCCTATAGTGGCAACAAACGACAGTTAAATCAAATGAATGCCAATATAATTACCTGCTTCTCAATTAAGGCCTCTTTACAAGCATTCATTAGATTTTATCATTCAAGATAAATTGTCAACGTTCTTTTCAATCTCTACAAAGGGAACACACACAAACGGTCTCCATCTCACGTTGTTAGGGGGAACACAAAGATTAAAGCTGCACGATTGCTTTATAAAATAAATGGAGTCGAATTTTGTCTTGGAAGAACCTCCAGCCAGTGAGTAAACATTTCAGCTCTTACCTGCGTCACAGGTGTTACACAGGCTGTCTGACTTGGCTTGAAGTTGTTCCCTCTAACCCTTTTCCACTTCTCTCAAGTAAGAGGCAATGGTGCGTGTTGCCTCTGAGAGTAGTTAATTCTAGTTCAGTGTTGCCTAAGTTCGTATATACTTACATATATGTATGATATTGCTTAAGTCTATACGTAGCTTTAGAGAATTCTAGCTTGTTCCTCTTGAATGACTTCGTGGTCGATGTGGTCTTCTATATCTACAAATCAAGCCTCGAGGATTGAAACTTGCAGACTTGTAGGTTTATATTTTTATTTGCTCATTCATTCTCGACAAGCCGACAAGATGCCAATTTTAATGGATACCAGTGTGTGAGGCTGTGATAAATGGAGTTTTTATTTTTTTTGGATTTCGTCGTGGGCTGCTGGTCTTCAGATACCGGTCCATAATAGTAGTGGTCTAAGATAGAGCCCCAAGAAGCCAAGGGTATAAAGTATGTTGGAGTTACAAAATATGTAATGCGCCAGGTTATTGCACAAAACATATATTTTCGAAACGCACACGCAAAGCTTTTGGGAGCGACTGGCACGCAGGTTAAATTGCGTGGAACTTGTTTAATAGCGAAGGTCGTTATGACAGTCTTGGTGGGCTAATTAAAAACAACGATAGAGAATTAGACGATAAGAGTGGTATAAAACGTGTTTTATGTTGTACTTGTTAAGTATTCAGTTTGTTTTACGGCGATGTGAAGTATGCAATGAAAGCAAGGGCATTGGGTTTTGTAATTAAATTAAATTAAATTTAACTAAAATTTATGACGATTATTTCCTTCATGTTCTGGAAACGATTTTCACAAATAATATAAATTAAGCAAACCGAAAACAGCATGTGCAACCAAGCAGCTGAAGAATATTTTGGAGTTAGGACTGGAAGGGGTAAATCTGTCGGCAAATTAAGATTGCAAAATTGATTTTAGGTGAAAATTAGATTCCAAATTTAAAATTTCGTTTAGTCAGAAATAAAAAAATAATTATGTTCCACAACATTTTTTCACTATTACTAGTACAAGTTCAAGTGAAAACGAACTGGACATTAGGAACTCCTTCCTTTTTGGAGACTCTGTTTTAAGGGAAAGCCATTCAACTGTTAAATGAAAAAAAAAATTGTCATTTTCTACCCAAGAACTGAAAGTATGTTTATCTGAAGTTTGTGGAACGCATTCATTTTTCATTTCTGTGTTCTCAAATGAAATAAGTTACTTCATTTTAACTTTAAAGCATAGTAATCACATTAAGTGAAATGAAAAATGAATGCGTTCTACATTCTGGAACAAGATATAACATGAGATTCTGAGCAAGCAATTACAACTGAGGTATTGTGGAAAACAGAATAATTTTACAAATAAAATCTATTTATATAATAATAGGACAGAAAACAGCATTTGACCGTAGGTTTCCTTCTCCAATCGACCAACTTCACTTACGTTTCTTCTTTCCATAGAATCGCTGATCAATCATCAGTTGAAGAAATATCTCCGAAACCGAAAACTTCTTGATGATCGGTTATGCGGCTTTCGCAGCAATCGTTTCACTAGTTATCTGATGGCATATCTCACCGCAGAGTAGAAGAGATCTACATTGTTTTGAAGAAAGTAAGATTATTGCGCTTCATATTTCTAGGGCATTTAATAGAGTTTGGCACCAGGCCCTCTTATCAAAAGCTCGTGCGTTTCGTATCAATAAAACATTTGTTCTTTCGATTAGCAATCACCTTCTGGATCGTTCAAAATGCATGTTGTATTGGATTCATGTCTGATCTTCACAAAATTATATCTGGTGTTCCCCAGGGTACCGTTTTGTCACCAACTCTCTTCCTCATTTTTACAAGTGATCTTTGTCTGAAACTCTTAATCTACCCTCAGCTTCCCTTACTGGTTCTCAAATTCACTTCAATCTCCTTCGTAATTGGAATTCCAACTGTATTTCGGTACGCTTATTAAACTCCGGTCCTTACAGCATTGCTAAATGGGGTAAAAGAAATCGTTTGTGACGTGATTTATGCTTTCCAGCCGAGGTTCTGCCCGCTGGCCTTGCCAGGGTCGTCCTGAAGAAAACACGAAACTTCAGAGTAAGGTCTTCAAAAACCTTTTCACAAAATCTTTATTGAAAATAACTCTTAAATCTATAACATACAATGTTCTGCTACTAATACGAGTACTTCACGTAATTCTGGTAATTGAATGATTCACGACATCAACTTGTCCGGGTCCTTCCTGGTCTTGTTACTTCGTGTCGGTCGTACTGCTTGCTGATTATTCGGATCTGGTACTTGATTACGGGTATTCTGGTCTCTGATAATGCGGCTTCAAACTGGCCTCTTTATTCGGGCGTCGGGTTCATGACGAGATCAGCAAGTACAGCGCCCCTGGTGGCACTTAACAGCAGTCTAGACGCTTCGGTAGATCAGCAGGTATAAGGCCCCTGGTGGCACTAAACGGCAGGCTAGACGCTTTGGTAGATCAGCAGGTACAAGGCCCCTGGTGGCACTAAACGACAGGCTAAACGCTCTGGTAGATCGGCAGGTACAAGGCCCCTGGTGGCACTAAACGGCAGGCTAAATGCTCTGGTAGATCGGCAGGTACAACGTACAAGGCCCCTGGTGGCACTAAACGGCAGGCTAAACGCTCTAGTAGATCATCAGGTACCGAAGCCCCTGGTGGCAATTAGGACATAAATCTTCGAACAAAGACCCCTTACCGCTGGTGGGGGGAAGCCTTAATAAGAAATAGCTGAACAATCTCACCTACCTAACTTGTCTTCCTACGAAATCCCTTACCACTGGTGGGGGGAACCTCCGCAAAAAGCAAGGAAAGCTATTCGACCAATTCGTCTATACTACTCATCTACGTCTGGATTTCGAAAGATTTATGCAATCAATTTACTGTGCTGCCTGACGACTGTGTGTATGAGCGAAGAGGTACTTTGCGTTCACCCAAGTAGGTCCTCATGATGACTTTTCAGTTAACACTGAATGTGAACTATATAAGTGGTGAACGAAAAATATTAATGTAGTTGATTTTCCTGTGACGTCATGTGCCAATGGTGCTTATAAATTGAATTTGGCTACGTACAATTCTCGGTATTAATACGAAAGTAATATATAGAGTATGGAACGCTTCGTTACACGTTTTAAGTTTAATACTTTGAAAACTCAATGCTGTTTAATGTCGTTGAAGCAAAATGTACCCCTTATGCCATTGTTCTTAAATGGCATTTGCATTGAAGAAACCGAAAAGCTCTCAGTACTCGGTATGTGTGTCAACTACGATTTGCAATGAACTGACCACATTCTTAAGACCACCAAAAACGCTTAGGATTTCTATAGCCACCCTTTTTGATCTGGTTACAACTTATAAAGCCTTTATTCGTCCATTCGTCCTAAACTCGAGTATAACTCATATCTTTGGGCTGTCCAATCTTCTCTTCATTTAGTGACTAGAATCTAGAACAGAGCATTAAAACTCATAGGAAACAGAACGGAATGTTTCAGATCTTTCCTTGTTCTATCGGGTTTTTCGCCAGCATTTTCGTTGCAATTCACCCTTGAGCATAATTTCAGATAACTGTTCAATACAGCCATTCGTTTTTTAGTCTCACAACACGATTATGAAATCATTTATCCGACCCTGTTTTCCCTTGCCATTTCAAGTTTTGACATCTCACTTCGTACATACGATTCCTTTCGCTTGTCTTCTGACACTTCTTCATTCTTCCATGTTCAGTCAGTTGCGTTGCAATGGACTGGACTCGACTGATTATTTTTCATCCCAGTCGACTTATATCCTCCTGTACATTTTCTCTACCTTAGTAGTATATCTTCAGCCGATTAATGTACTTGTCATCAATCAAAACCCGTAAACAAGTTTTTCGTTTTACATTTAGAAAGTTAAAGTTTCTTTCCAGAACATAAAAAATTATGTTATTACTGTAAAATTGAGTCCTTCCATTTTTTCTCGTGTGTATTTTCCATTAATTTTAACGCATGGGATCTATTTATCAAAATGATAAAGTGAAATCTTTGATGACATTTCTTCTCCAACACTATGTTACTCTGTCATTAGACAAAAATCCACTTTCGCCAACACCACTGCTCCTTCTGATAAACAAACTTGTAATAGATTTCCCACGATTGCCCACAAAAACCCCAAACGCATGTTTTCGACTCCAAGATACTTTCCATATTTAATAGGCACATATTTATTACAAGCATCGGGAACATCATCTAATCGCTTAATAGACACAATTTATCCCAATCCAATGGTACGGTAGTTGTGTCTTGAAAGTAAAATGACTTGGCTCTCTCACGATCGACGATCGATGATCGTCTAGCACCAATACCCACTTATCACACACAGATACCAACGAATCGATTAACAGTAATTGCATTCGATCGATCAAGCGTATACAAAACTAATTGACAGTCGATGCCAAGTCACTCGTACGTGTGTTGCCTTCGCCTGGTTGCCCACATTATTTGCATCTGTGCATGCGTTGACCTGGTTTACACATTTGCATTGCAAGAGCGAAGCAGTTTGTGTGCACCCGGTCCGCTTGATTGTTTCACCCATGTTTGCGGTTTCCGGTGATGATGATCGTGGAAAGATCTAAGCAAACACAAAATAAACGAAATAAAATTGTCATCGCCATAGCTGAACCGATATAGTATATACCTTATCTCCACCTATTCCTCAATGGTCCCTAGAAGGCTTGAATCTGTAAAACCAGTCTTTTGTTGATGTTTTGGGCGCGAGCGTGATCATTAACACATTTCCCCAGAAACTTGCAATTTTCTTGTTTTCCCGCCTCTCGGAGAGATTTATCAGGTTGATGTGCAGCACGAGCAGGCTTCACCAAACAAGTCAGTCGACCACTTCCAAGACGGCGACGACGACGACACGACCAGTTCCGTTGCAAGATTGTCCATCTATAAAGCGTACGTGAGGAAATGTGTATAAATTTGCGCCTGCAGGTGCACCAGTATTCCAACTGGATTCTTATATCCCAAGCCGTATAAGGTTATATAATTGAGATTCTGGTTTTTTTTCGGAAGAAAACTGCCGGGACAACTCCCTGTTGTAAGTTTTTATTTTTCACCAAAAAATTGGAACTAAATTCCTGCCGACATGCATTTTATCGCCAACAATCACATATATGGTGGTTGCAGGCAACAAGTTTCCACTAAGGAACTGACCACCACCAGAGCTGTTCTCCTTACAACAAATCTATGGTTACACCAAGTTTAGGTTTGTGGTATGTACAACTGTACGAAGGTATGTTGTGTATTGTCGTTGCGGTTATGATCACAGCCTCCAGCTTGATTTTCTGCCGCATGCCTTGACTATATTGCAATTTATTGCGGAACGTGTTTCCAATTGACGACACGGAAAGCAATTTGACAAAGCCACAGAATACATTAATTTGGATTACGGCAATAAAGCCGTATACTGATGCGATGATGTTTTTTGGTTTGGTTGAAGTCCGCCAGGCAGGTGTCGGAACAACTTCACACACCACACAGACCCACTTGTCCGCTCGACCTCATAACGCATCTTTTCCGGTAAGCAATGAATGGGTATAGGTTAACTCTTCCTAAACAACTAAAACATCCACATCGGCAACAAAACTGTGAGACGAAGTTGCATCTGTTGATGGGAGAGTTCCATGTATGGCAGGCCTACACTGCGTATGCGCAACATTTTTTTTTATCTTTAAAATTTTAATGAAACTGCGTTGGTTTTTCAAGCGAAAATTAAATAGAAAAATCTACATGCAATGCTTCACCTGGCAAGATTTTAGGCTCTTTTTTCATGTTTATTTTGTAATCCAACAAAAGTATTTACCAGTGTTGCCATCTTAATAAAATATTTTTTTTTTTAAGATTCAGTTTTTGTTTTTTTTTTTTTTATAAATCTTTATATATTTAATATAGATGCTCAGGGCATAGTACAAAAAGTTTTGTATTGTGCTTTTAAATCTGCTTCAACTGTATTCCATAAAAAAATAACAAATATGTTCATGCGACCTTTTATCAAAATATTAAAAATCGTTCTCGAGAAATAATTATAAAACACAACAAAAACGAACTTTCACTATCGAAATAGATATAGAAACATTTTCCATAATATGAATTTTATTTTTGCTCTCATTTCCTCAAATCTATTGAAATAAACATAAAGTGGCATCCCTGATATCTAGTGGATTGCATTGGAGCTATAGAATTACATTGAATGCTTCAGCAATGGCGATTTATGGCGATCTATAAAATCGGATACCTGAAAATAAATACGAAAATATAGATATGTATCTTGTTGACTATTAGATTTCGCGGTAACGAACAACTACTTTGTGCTGTTGATGATTATAATGATGATGATGATGTTGTCCACTCAGTAGTTTGTTGGAGAAACATTGCAAATTATTTACTTTTTATGCCAAAAAGATAAAATTTATCACTCAAATTGTAAAAACTTGATTTGGCATTGTTTTTATTTTTCAATCTGTGTATACAACGACCGCCACAACAGAATCTTGTTGGAGGTGAATGGAATTCGAATTACAAATATAGATTTATTAGAATCTGTTTTTGAGCAAAAATTTTAATTGAAACGAATTTTGAGGAATTCATTTTAATGTGGTTTGTTTTTTGCTTTTGTTTTTGTTTCAAATTGTTATTTAATTTTAATTAGGTAGAATCGTTTTTGTTATTACGATTTATATTTTGCTGAAAGCAATGAATAACACTGGATAATGGTTTTTGTTCAATTTAAGTAAAGTTGGATGTGTTTTTAATTATAACGAAGATATCCAAAATGTATTGCAACAGTTTATTGGATGACCTATTCTGAACATGATTATTGATGAGTTGATCCGTTCAAGTACTTTAGGCGATTCGTGGTATATGTAGTTAAATTTTTGGATTGTGTAGATTTATTTCTTGATTTTCAAAACTAAAATGAAAACTTTAAAATTGTGTTGCTTTTACTTGCAATATGTTGTTTTTACTTGCAATATGTAGGCACTGTATGGCAAGTAACAGTTCAAATAAAAACATGGACTTTCTAATTCAATTCTCTAAATATTTTTGACTTCATTCCAGAGACGTTCGATAGGATTTAAATCTGGACTTGACGATGGCCAGTCAAGTACTTGCATAGTACTTCGAACAAAAAAATGTTTTGTGAGTTTCGAAGTATGCTTCGAGTCTTTGTGTTGTTCAAAAGACCAAATAACCGGCATATTTTCCTCAACCGACGACACGGTAGCATTATGTTCATTAGTAATTCAACGTATTTCTCTTTGTTAAGAATTGCGTCAATACGATGAATGGGTCCCAAGGCGTTTCAAGAAAAATATCCGAAAAACGCAGATTGATCTACCGCCATACTTGACAACCGGTGAAATAAACTTTGGATCAAGTTCCTTACATTTTGGGCGTCTAACGTACTTTCTACCTTCGGGACCAATGCATCGCTCCACAATACACAAATTTCCATCGATTCACCGTCCAATCGTCATGTCATTTGGCAAACTGGATCCGTCGCTGTCTTTGGACATTTGTAACCATCGGTTTCTTGCGTTAAATTCGTTCATGAAGTCTAGCTCTAATCAAACGACGAGCTATTTTTCTCTTTGTATTGCGGACGTCAGATTCATCCATTATTTTGCGCTGAATAACTGCTGCACAATTTCTAGGGCCAAATTACCGCATCAGTTTTCGAGTACTACGTGACTGAATTTTGTGAGTTTGGCATTATCGCTTACGTCATCGAGCAATCAATTACCCTAATTTGACATTTTCATTCGATACTGATGGGACTTACTCACTCGGTCACTGAAGCGATAATTTGGCCCCTGCTTTGGACAGCCAAACAATTTTTCTATCTGTATAAACTGTTATTTTCCCAGGTCTCTCTCGGGACGGAACATTGTCTCTGGTTTTGTATCTATACGGAAATAGGCAAAGGCACCGAACACCATTTTTTGGTACAGATAAGCTGGGTTACATTATGTTGATATTGTTTCGAACAGAGCTTTATACTCCTACAGCACCATCTGTTGGAAAATTGCATATCTACTTTATGGAAGAAACAAAAACCTCTTTTCCAATGTCAAATGTATTTCCCCTTATTCCAACCATCTAGAACATTCCAAGACGAGAACCTTCGCGTATTGGTTTCGAGAACAACGAATTTTTGATTATGAAAGTGTGCAAAAGTTTGCTTATTGAGATTTATTGTTTGAATTGGATAAAGTGTAAATAAAGAAGGAATACTAAAAAGAATATATAAATAATATAAATAAATTTGGTGGTGCGACAGCTCGGAGTGAACCAGGACCTAGTGACTTACAACTCTCAACCATTCCTGTGTGCGTGTTACCAGGAACGGAGGATTTGGTCTATTCCTCGCAAGAGGCAGTACTCCCTTGAAAAACTTTTTTTCAGTGGCTGAGAATCGAACTTGAGACCTTCCGCATGACAGTCCAACGCACTTACCATGGGGTACTGCAAAGTCATTAAACCGGCTCAAAATAATTGCATGAGGTGCTGTTTACGCTAAAAACGTCATCAGGCCTGTTTTTTTTTTTTTCAAAAACACCGCGCGCCAAACGACAACAGTGGATGACTATCTCTACAGACTCTGCGTTTCCTGTGAAAACTATACAAACACTCCTATATTCTTACTGCTTCTATACAAATATTAAGCCTTCACTTTTTGATTGTCTCCTAGGTTATAAGAGGTTCCACCTTGAAAACTCATATCTGTTCCAACAAAGTTTAAACTAGAGTTCTACCCATTCAATAGGTATGGCTGAGTTTGTAATTGCAATGTTTGTTGCCCCTGCCCTGCCTAAAACATGCTTCGAATACATTTATGAACACAATTACAACAGCATGTGTGTAGTCATCATACTTTGTTAAAAATGAGTTCATAATTGCCAAAATAGTTCGATATCTGCATCGGACCAGACTTTGGCCTCGTATTCAATCCTGTGGATGGATAGTTATTAATTTCTTATCAAAGATGTATCTACAAATCAATATTTGTACGATCATAAATTAATTTCAAAAAAAAAATTACTCACATTAGATCCTCTGCCATTTTCCTGCAAATTCAGCAACATAAAAAAAACACATGCCAAATTGACCGCATGTTGACTGTAAGTTTACTTTTATGAACACAAATGTTGCCGTGCTCATGCAGAGATGATGCTGTTTGCTTACAATTATGAATGCAAGTTTTGCAGGACTGCCGCAGTTTTGCAATTACGAATTCAGCCTATATCAAGTTGATCACCAGACTTTATCCTGTAGTGCTTAGTTTTTATTTTGGTTATTTACCATTAGCTGTGACTGGATTCAGAAGACGATGGACTATTGATCGCCCTTACTTGACCTCGGTAGTGCGATTCTACTTCTGAATCCAGTCACAGCAAATGATCCGAAGTTCTCCAGTCCCTATGGTTATAAACAGATTTTCTATTAAAAACTAACTAACTCGAGTTGAAAAAGAATGCAATCTATTGTGAGTGCAATCTTCAAAAGTCATTCATAAATTTCAATCAAAAGATTGCATTCATTGAATTTACTTTGAAACTTCGAGACATCCTATCACCATTCATTTGACGTAAAAAAGCTAAAAATATTTTTTTCACATTCATTTTAAAGTAATCAATTGAATAAATTTTGTTTAGAATTCATCCGTGAATAATTTATATAATGCAAGAATTCGCGAAGGATTGCGTTTAATTGATTGCTGTAAAATAAGAAAAAGAAACAATTGATTTGAATCGATTTAATGTCAAATTCAATTCTGATTAAAAAATGTCTAAAAATTTAAAAGCGGAGTCAATAATGTCATTAAAGATTGCATTCTCAAAATATTGCATTGTTTTACATCCTGCAGCAACTGATCATAGAGTTGGTCCCTGTGAAATAGATTTAACTTCGGCCTAAAGTTAGACATGCAAATTGTTAGGTTTTAATTTAATTTGTACTTTATTTTAATGCGAACGAAAAAAAGGTTACATTTTTTCTGTTTCGGAATAGATTTTTTTTAATGCAGTTTTTTAAATATTAAATATTTAAATACTTCGATATTTCAATTTAAAAATATTATTAATTAATTTGTTTGTCTTATTTATCTTTACAGGTAAGTTCCCAATGTTACTTTCGAAGAAATCAATCCCTTGGTAAGCTTTAAATTTCTTTCAAATATTTATTTTCCTAAAAATGTCTCCAACAGAACCTCCGCTAAAAAACAACTCGTCTCACCATTATCTCTTCTTTTATTTTGTATCACCAATTATGTTGAACTAAAAAAATGTTTGCTATGCACTTGGTCTGCGGAGGAATACAGAGTGCAGACATTGATAATAATGTGTACCTAGATACCCACTTCAAGCACTCAAGTGCTGCAGATGAATTCCTTAGACAAATGATTTAAAACAGACATTTCTCATTTGGAATTTCAGGCTTTTTAACACATCTCCATCGTTTTATGTAGACAAGCTTATGCAATCCGACAAAACCGCGTTACAACTTCCCTTCGGCTATAACAGCACCAAGATACGGATATGTGTTGTAATTTCATGACTTCCATGACGGAACGAACCACTAGCAACACCCACCTTCGTATCATCATCTTATCTCCCCCATTTTGGATGAGTTTCCGTAAGCATCATATATAGAAATGCGTAGGGTAGATGGCGGAAATCTCTGGCCATTAGATTCAAGCCTCCAGACGCCACACACCAAAACACCACAAAACAACTTTCAGGGCTCCCGAGGTACCTAAATACTCGTACACTTTCACAACGGAAGTCTACAAAAATGCATACAACATTGAGTTCATAAAAAAGTCTTATTTATTACATTCGTGCGGTGTTACGAGTATGTGTGCTGCGTTCTGTGTTCCTCGTGGCCCAGGGCTTGGATTTAATTTCCACATTACGCAACGGATTAAATGATTTTACGGCAGGGTGGGATTTGAGTTTTGTAAGCAAGCAGACAGTTTTCTGGCTAAATACTTTATAGAAAGGTCGAATCGGTTGAGGGTGATTTAGGTATCGCTTTCAACCAAATCGCATAGTACGAATACGTATGGTCTCCCCTTTTAAGGGCTTTTTAAAAGGGTTATGATCTTCTCCGTCCCCGCTGCCCGCAGACATATAAATTCAGGTTGAGAGACAGACTTTGTTGTTAAGTCTTTGGTTTTTGTTTACATGATGCTATGTCGCTGTGGTGCTATCGGGCTTGGGCTAAGTTGTTTTGCCGATAGACAATGAAAGCTATTCGATTTTTAGGGGGAGGATCCCTTCCGATTAATGGATGAAATCGTTGCCAAGTTCAGTCTGTTAAATGTTGTTTTCATAGAATAGGAGAAGACAACGAAGAATGGGAGAGGTAATATGATATTCAAATGTAAACGAAAAGGGAAAGTTAATTAATATTGTGCGATTTTGGAATGAGAAAACAAGAGATCAAAGTTACATTTTTTTTATTCGTATTTGCTGAAAATGTGCTTTATTTTTCTGGGCTTGTTGTTTTTGTTTGGCTGATATTTAAGGAAGGAGAAATATTGGTATTCGAGCTAAAATCAAATGTAAATTTGTATTGAGCTTATACATGACGGTCTGTCAACAAAAAATTGACCCTCGGGGAAATGTTTGCTACTTGGTTAATAGAAGTGAACTTTAATACAGTAATATCCTATATCAGTTGAGTCCGTGTTAGTTGTGATTTTCTTAACAATAAATTCTAAACAGCTAAAATTCTGACTATGAAGAACTTTAGAAAAAATTCCATCACCTTTTAGACTGAGCATTTCCAAAAAAAAAATACGAAGTGAAAATTGTGGTCAAGACTTCAGAGCATCAAGACTTCTTAAGGTTATCGATTGGGAACATAGCCTCCACGAAATGAACGTATATAATGCTTGCAGCTAATCGACTTGTAGAAGTTGTAATGGGAAGGGAAATACACTAGGTTTCCAAATCTAGGAATCTTCATAGCAACCCGGCTCTCTCTAAACGATAGAACCGCCAACTGAACGTTCTAATCGGGCAAAGAACGTACCCAACACCTTAGACTTGCGTTCATTTGGAAGGCCAAACGTTGACTCTGCCCATTTACCTATGCCGGAAAAATGCAGATTCTTACCACATTTTGTCCAATCCGCCAAAATATCTCTTGTCTTTTGTCATTTTATCGTAATTTTTATAGTGTTCTAGTAAAATAGCCAGTTACATTCCTACCCTTGCATTCCTCGCCCTTGACCCCAACTTCCGACGTAGTGCTAAATTCAGAAATTCTTTCTTGAGTCGCACTACACGAATGTGAAATGCTCAGCCTGACTCAATATTTCCAGTCCAGTTTAACCACTCCAAATGTTAGACAATAAGCAGAAAGGCATAGCTGTTACTAGGATCTTTCGAAAGAATTTTTTTTTATAATTCACACTAGCTCAAAGAAAGGTTTATTGAGACTCTTATAATGTCAAACATAAACATAGCACGAGCGTTGGGGAAATTTGGGAGCATCCTTAAAAATATTACCTTTTAATCACAAAATTAAATTTTAAAATTATGTAAATTAGAAATCTTGTTTTACCCCATTTTACCCTATACATGGAAATATTCCAACATTAAAAACTTTTCACTCAATAATAAGCTTCAATTCATGTACAAATGCACCATTGAGATATGGGTACACAAGACTCATTATGACTGGAACTCGAGACAAATATACACTAATTATATTTATGCTTCATGAATATGTGTTTCACCGAAAATAAAATAACATATTATTGAAATCAAATATTGTTTGTTCAAATGAAAGACAAATCGCTAATGGCAAACCACAAAATATAATTGACCTTTGAGATTTTACATTTGACACCAAGAACCAAATGAGTGCTTTCACTGGTTTAGAGGTTTAGATTATAATATTACATCACCAGTAACTGTTACGAGTACAGCATTGCCTATTGCCTATGAAGAGCGGTCGGCTTAGGGTCATTAGCTGGACTTAATTCGAATTTATTTGTATTTATTTTATTTGGTTAGGAATTTGTGTTTTATAAATTTATTCAAAATCTTTTTCATAACTTTTTATTTTGTGTTAGTAGTGTCGCAATTCACTTAACTTTGGATCAACAGATACCAATATGCTATGGATAACATCGGTATTTGTTGCATAGCATCTTTCTTGAAAAGCTGCTCCGAAAAATTTTGAAATCTTTTTTACGAGTTTGTATAACATCTTCCGCTGTCCGATAGGGATTGGAAAACTTTCAATGACATAAACACCAAGCAACAGGCTTTTTGTTTCAGTAAGATTGGAATGTATTGGTATCAATTTTCAGACCTGAATCTTTTAATATTCCTAATTTAGATATAAGTTCGTTTTGTAAGAATTATTTTCTATTTTTAACTGCTAGTTTCTCTTCAGCTCCTCGAGCTTGCCAGCGCTTCTATAAATCATATTATGTCAAGTTCATGTCCTATGGAGATGCCTTGCATATATAACAAACTGAGCTCGCCCTGTTCTTCAAACCAGCATTGAATGTTTTGCGATCTACCCTTGAAAAAGGTATGATTAACTAAAAGAGTTTTTTCGTTAAAAGTTACCCTTGTGGCTACTAGACAATTTCGGCTTCCATACGGTTGAACGCTCTCGACATTGTCTCAACATTTTCCT
This sequence comes from Chrysotoxum bicinctum, assembly GCA_911387755.1. Classification (NCBI taxonomy): domain Eukaryota; kingdom Metazoa; phylum Arthropoda; class Insecta; order Diptera; family Syrphidae; genus Chrysotoxum; species Chrysotoxum bicinctum. The sequence continues at coordinate 221,301,856 of OU426989.1, read as the reverse complement.
TTCCGAATTTTAAACGTATTCGAAGAGTATCTTGGAGAAAACGTTTAATTCGTTGAATTCATCCAGATATTTTAAGTATTATATTATATTACTTTACTTCTAACTTGCGACTTATAGAAACTATAAGGCAAGTTGTGCATTAGTAAAAAAATTGAACTCGAGATTTTGATCAAAGTTGACATTACGATGATAGCGAAGATCAAAAAAGTGGGTCTGGAAATTCTGTCTGTCTGCCTGTTCAACTTGGTAGATATGGGTTTTAATTTTTTCCCACCGGATGTTTTTTCCTTTTTTTTTTAGACCAAAAATAATGGTAAATGCCATACGATTTTTTTTTTCGAAATTTTATAAATATTTTTTTTTATCAAAAACTGTCCCACAGATTCTTAAAAAAAATCAAAAAACTTCATTTAGTTAAAGCTAGGTAATGGTTAGAAAAAAATTTTCCTTGGAATCATTTTTTTTTTGTTTTTGATTTTCTCAAAAACGGTACGACCGATTTTGATAATTTTTTTTATGTTAAGGCTACCCAGCAATTTCAATATTATTGTGTATTCAAATTTTCAATAAAAATTTTTTTTGAATTTTAAAATTTTTTTTTTTCAAAACTCAATATTTCGAAAACCCCATGCTCGATATTTTTAAGACTTGGTAAACAAAAGTTTCTTAAAATAATCTACAAGATATAAGAAAAAAAATTATTTTACATAAAAAAAACGGTACCCTCCATACAAATGTTAAAAAATGGTTTTCGAAAATCGTATTTTTCTCGAAAACGGTTCCGAGAACTTTGCGTGAATTTTTTTATTTCGATTAATTTTTAAGATCTATAATTTAATAAAAAAAAATTTGAAAACAAGATATTACTGATTGCACCTACCATAGAACGATTTTCTTAAATTTTTAATTTCTCATTATTGGCATAACGGATTTTAATAAAAAAATTTAGAGGGAAGCTTCTAAAAAGTTTAAAAAACATTGCATTTCAAGACTTTAAGAAAAGTATTTCTTTTTTTTTTGAATTTTGAAAAAAACTATTTTTTTATTGAAAATTCAATGTGGAAAATGGCTTGATATTTTTTTCGTAAATTTAATTTTTATTCGAACAATAATAAAAACTTTAAATTTGCGTACCAAAATTTTTTCTTAAAAATGTTTAAAAAAATTTGTATACTTATAATTTTTGTTTTTGCATAAACCTATATTTGCTTGAATCACATGGCATTCTAGTTTTACCTCCAACTACTAAATACTAAATACTTAGTCATTTAAAAAATTAATTTTATGCTTATGAACAGTTTTTCTCTAATAACATTAATTTTTGAAATTCTTAGTCTATTACATAGGAGCAAGTTTGTGCGACCCAGTCGTGCATTTCATTTCTAAATATACACTATCACTTTTGCTTATAATGCGAGTGCCCCCCACTACCATTAGAGCCCCATTTCCACAAATATACTAAAGTATCACCATTATCTAACTGGTTTTCAAAAGTTAGAAGTTGTAGTATCAAGTCCAACAATGGTTGTAGTTTAACTTCACATAAGGTTTCGGTTGTAGTCAGAAAGTGACTTTTTGCACTTCTAAAATAGTATCGTAGGCTGGGTAATTCTTTGACCGTTCTTCCATAAGGTTTTGAATTTTTTGTTTCTTAGGTATTTCCACACTCCTGGAATTGTCTAGAAGTTGTTGGCATATGAATTTCAGGCAATGGAATTCGAAACTTTTGACCTAGAGAAAAAGGTTGCCCTGAAATAGGCTGACTTAATACCTGTAAGAGAAGAAAAAATAATGTTGCGCTGACTATCGGCTCTTAAATTATGCGTTATTTTAATGGGAATGATACAATCTTCTACTTTTTTATGGATCAAAAAATGAAAATAAAATAGCTTGACACTACAAACAAATTTACAACTATATTAAGCTTATAATAGGCCCGGCAGATCCATCACAGACCAAATATTCACATTGAGGCAAATTCTGGAAAAGACTAAGGAATTTCAGGTCGAGACTCGCCATCTATTTATTGACTTCAAAGCTGCATTCATATTCAGGAGCTTTATGTAGTGTTGGCCCAACTAGGTGCAATGTGCAGCTAGGAAGCAGCTCTTCTGAACTATTCCAAACATGCACAGGGTTTCTGCAAGGAGATGAGCTATCATGTGATTTCTTCAATCTAGTTTAAGAACAGATTATCTATGCGCATACATGCGTTAACATGGGCACTTTATTCCACAAATCTGTCCAACTTTTGGGGTATGCGGACGTCATCGGCTGTTCCCAACGTTCTGTAATAGAATACTTTACAGCTGTTGAACATCTGGCGAGACTTGTTGGTTTTGAAGTAAATGAAGACGAAACCAAGTATATTCTATCAACAAACAAACAAACAAATATCTGTTCACCAATTGATAACAAAAACTTTAGGGTAGTTAAGAGGTTCCTCTACATCGGAGTTAATATTTACTCCACAAATGACTAGAATTACCGCTTCCGCTTCCAGTCTAGCAAATCAAATAAGTTCAAAATTCTTAAGACGAAGTTCACACTGTAAAAACCCTTATACTACCGGCCCTTCTTTACGTCGCGACGCCGAGTGTTGGACTACAAGCAGAAAGGAAGAGATGATATTGGGCTTTTTCGAAAGAAAAATTCTTCGACGGGTATTTTATTTAGTCCTGTGTGCGAGGAGGGCGAATGGAGGACACGGTATAATCGCGAACTCTATCAGCTGTACCAAGATGTCGATGTTGTCCAGAAAGCCAGAACAAGTCGACTACATTGGCTAGGCCACATTGAGCGAATAGACAACAAAACTTCAGCTAAGAGAGTCTTCGAATCCCAGCCCCCGAATCCACCAAATTTTAAACTCTTAATTATTTCGTTCTGGTCTTAATCAAATGGAATGGGACCATCTGCAATATGACACATTACAATAATTGTATAAAGTAGTTATTTATCTCTTCTATATTTTCCTCAGTAATTGTGATAAATTAATGAAAATCAATAACTCATAAATCACTTTCTGAATGCAATTTCAAATGTTCAATATAAATTTGCATTGTTTTTGCTGTCCCATCACCATCACATTGTCCAGATGCAAATTTCAATACAAACCATTTTCCAATCACTTCCATTTGAGTTCGTTCATCATACCACCACGCTGCTGATAAATATTGCAATTGAATAAAGAATTTCATTTCCAATTGTCCATCATCCCCCTCAACTGGTGGTAGATGAATATGGTACGAATACAAGTTCAATATACTAACTTGAGTGTATATACTCGTAGTTGCAATCAAAATTCAAATCAATATTCCTCAGTTCATTTACTATGTACGAAGTACGAGTGCTTTTGTGCCTTATGCTGTCTCATCTGTGTCATCCAACAACAAGCAAGACCTCGAACGGTCTGTTCGTTCCATGGCTTGATATTTTATCGCGCCGCCTTTGTCTCTTGACACTTCTTGCGACCTTTTCTTCATTTTCTATAGAAGCAAAACAATAAACAACATTTTCTATCTTCAATAAAGAAAGGACAAACAAAGGCTATAAAATCGGAATATTGAACTTTTGTAATTTGATTGAAGGCTCTACCCGCTGAGATGCAATTTTTTTGTTCGTTAAATTGTTTGGTTCATAGTGGAAGCTCTAGGGAGCTGCATTACAATTTAATTTTAAGAGTTGCCATTTCTTATTGAAATTGAGCTGAACATTTTTCGATGAAAATGATACAATAGTTGAATTGTCCCTTCGTAGGCTTATGGTTAGTGCATTGGACCTTAGGAGACAGTGGATATTTATACACCACTGAATATTGCAAATTACTCTGAACATTGGAAAACAGCTTGGTACATCCTGTCCCGAAAAAGGAAAAGGTCAACTCCAATCCGACGAATCTCCGGTGAATTATTCTTCGAAAAAATTATTTATCCAGCTAAGGACAGCAATATTATACCCGATACACAGTTCGGTCTTAAGGTGAGACAAAGTGGCAATGTAACTTCTACTAGAATCTTTGATATTAAAAATGTTCTTCATTAGGGAGCGGTCAACTCGCTGATTCTATTCAGAATTTACACCAGCGATGTGATAAGTAGTCTGACTCAGGCAATTGTGTAGACATGCCGATGATCTAATAGCGTACAGAACAGTTCCATAGGTAATGGGAGGGAAAACTTTATTTTTCAAAAACTCATTATAATATATCCCTCCATTTTGACCTACGTAGTTGCTTAGAATAGAATATAGTATAATAGAGAATACTTCAACAGAAGCTAGTCCGAAAATTGTACGAAATATTCCTGGAACATTTTCTTGAAATATTTTGGAAAAAATTCCGGAATGAATAAAAAATTAACCAGAATGCCAGAAATCCCCGCTCATCCTCATAGAAAAAGGGACAAACAAAATGAAATGCACGACTGGGTCGCACGAACTTGCTCCTATGTAATAGACTAGGAATTTTAAAAAACAAAGGTTATTAAAGAAAACTGTTCATAAGGATAAAATGAATTTTTTAAATTCTTTTAGTAGTAAGAGATAAAAACAGAATGCTATGCAAATATCAATTTATGCAAAAACAAAAATTATGAGTCGCTGTAGTGGTTCCTTTAAAAAATAAGCTTTTATGTACAAATTTTTTAAAACATTTTTAAGAAAAAATTTTGGTACGCCAACTTTCAGTTTTTATTATTGTATGAAAAGGAGTAAAATTTCCAAGAAAAATATGAAGCCGTTCTTGAGATATCGAATTTTCCAAAAAAAAAACGACTTTTTTTCCTAAAAATTGGGAAAAATTTTTTAAGTTTTGAAATGCAATTTTTTTTAAACTTTTTAGGAGATTCTTTATAAAAAAATTTCATTTAAATCTGTTATACCTATAGTGAGAAATTCAAACTTCGAAAAAATCGTTATATGGTAGGTACAGTCAGTAAAAAATTTTGAATTTTTTTTTAAAACCAAAAAATAAGAAATCGAAAATTTTAATATGTAATAATATTTAAACTTTGGAGGAGCTTTAGCATACAAAAAATGGTTTAAATCGGCAGTACCGTTTTCGAGAAAATCAAAAACAAAAAAAATGGATCCAGGGGGGCTACCAAAAATAAAAATTGTTTGGAATTTTTTTTTCAACCATTACCTAGTTATTTTTGGTCTTAAAAAAAAACGTGTGGGGGAAAAAATCAAAACCCATATCTACCAAGTTTGAAGAAAATCGGCCGAGCCGTTTAAGCTGTAATCGAACCAGACAGAATTGCGAGACCCACTTTTTTGGTCTTCGTTATCATCGTAATGTCAACTTTGATCAAAATCTCGAAATCGATTTTTTTTTTCGAATGCATAACTGGAAATTATCCAAATACCTTAAAAGATTTCACTCAATATGTTTTAAACAATCTAACGGTGTGGACTGCGTGTTAATCCTCACGAAAGAGATCTTCCTTTTTCTCCAGGAAATATAAAATTGCCAATGTAGACCCCCTTCCTTTTAGAGATATAACGGGTGATTTTTTTGAGGTTAGGATTTTCATGCATTAGTATTTGACAGATCACGCGGGATTTCAGACATGGTGTCAAAGAGAAAGATGCTCAGTATGCTTTGACATTTCATCATGAATAGACTTACTAACGAGCAACGCTTGCAAATCATTGAATTTTATTACCAAAATCAGTGTTAGGTTCGAAATGTGTTTCGCGCTTTACGTCCGATTTATGGTCTACATAATCGACCAAGTGAGCAAACAATTAATGCGATTGTGACCAAGTTTCGCACTCAGTTTACTTTATTGGACATTAAACCAACCACACGAATGCGTACAGTGCGTACAGAAGAGAATATTGCGTCTGTTTCTGAGAGTGTTGCTGAAGACCGTGAAATGTCGATTCGTCGCCGTTCGCAGCAATTGGGTTTGTGTTATTCGACCACATGGAAGATTTTACGCAAAGATCTTGGTGTAAAACCGTATAAAATACAGCTCGTGCAAGAACTGAAGCCGAACGATCTGCCACAACGTCGAATTTTCAGTGAATGGGCCCTAGAAAAGTTGGCAGAAAATCCGCTTTTTTATCGACAAATTTTGTTCAGCGATGAGGCTCATTTCTGGTTGAATGGCTACGTAAATAAGCAAAATTGCCGCATTTGGAGTGAAGAGCAACCAGAAGCCGTTCAAGAACTGCCCATGCATCCCGAAAAATGCACTGTTTGGTGTGGTTTGTACGCTGGTGGAATCATTGGACCGTATTTTTTCAAAGATGCTGTTGGACGCAACGTTACGGTGAATGGCGATCGCTATCGTTCAATGCTAACAAACTTTTTGTTGCCAAAAATGGAAGAACTGAACTTGGTTGACATGTGGTTTCAACAAGATGGCGCTACATGCCACACAGCTCGCGATTCTATGGCCATTTTGAGGGAAAACTTCGGAGAACAATTCATCTCAAGGAATGGACCGGTAAGTTGGCCACCAAGATCATGCGATTTGACGCCTTTAGACTATTTTTTGTGGGGCTACGTCAAGTCTAAAGTCTACACAAATAAGCCAGCAACTATTCCAGCTTTGGAAGACAACATTTCCGAAGAAATTCGGGCTATTCCGGCCGAAATGCTCGAAAAAGTTACCCAAAATTGGACTTTCCGAATGGACCACCTAAGACGCAGCCGCGGTCAACATTTAAATGAAATTATCTTCAAAAAGTAAATGTCATGGACCAATCTAACGTTTCAAATAAAGAATCGATGAGATTTTGCAAATTTTATGCGTTTTTTTTTTTAAAAAGTTCTCAAGCTCTTAAAAAATCACCCTTTACAACTAACATTCTCCGATGAAGCAAAATACTTTGGTCTCATTTAAGATAAGAAGTTAAGTTGGAAACCCAATATTCAAGAAGAGTTAAAAAGACCATAATGAGACTCTTCTCACGCAAAAAAGCCATTGGGAAGAAATGGGGGCTTTAGCCCCGCATTACTCTTTGACTATACACACCTTGGTAATTAGACCGATTCTATCGTACGGCGTGACAAAGTCCAACCAAAGTCCAACTCTCCACTCGTCTGTGCATGGAAGGAAAACTTCGTATGGCTCCCTCCGCTGCACTGGCCTTTCTGTTCCATATAACAACCCTGGATATATTCGGCAAGCAAATGGCTACAAACACAGCTTTTCGTCCAAAAGCCTGCTCAATCAATATTGAAATTAGTCACTCCATCATTCTGAACTCATTCGGTTCACTTCCAAGTATCTTTGATTACACCATCCCCCATATTCAATTTGTTAAAAACTTTCGGGTAACCATACCTTCTGGAGATATCTGGGACGACTTGGCATTCCTGGAAGATGATTCAGTCAATTTTTATACTGATTGATCAAAAACTAACGTGCGGCTTGGTGGAAGCGTATATTGGAATAGACTTAATTTAAGTCTCTCTTTTCGTCCTCCCAATCACTATAGCGTGTTCCAGGCGGAACTTTTGGCGATTAAAGAAGTCCTGTGTTGACCTAAGGCAAACGTGATATAATAATATAAGACGTCCACACAGCCATTTAATCTCTTTATTCTGTCTCTAACAGCTCAATAATAGCCCTTAACTGTCGATCGTCCATGATGAATATGGCACCGCAGTTTAACATTCACGGCTGTCAGGAAATGGTAAAGCTGACGAACTCGCGAAAAGTGAAACAATGCGCAATCTGAAGCACTCCAAAGGTTTAATATCTTTAAACAGATCGCACTTAGGCTCCGTAATAGGTGTTAATAAAGGACACAGTTTGATTAGCAAGCACGCAACACGGCTTGGAGTTTATTTTAATAATTCCTGCAGAAGCTGCGTGGACGAGGAAGAGTAGGAACCTAGATTTGGTTTTACTTGAGTACCTGCCTATTATGGCTTAACCCCATGGGAGGCCTACCTCCATCGGAGTCAGATTGGGTCCTGACCATTAACCCCGACATAGCCGAAGCCATCTCGGTCGCAAAGCTGTGACATGTTGCAGGCATGAACACACCTCTTGCTTAGGAGGCGAGGTCTATCTAACACCTCATGAATCCAGGCATGGAAACCTTGTGTCTCCGCATAAACCACGCCACCACGATACTCCCACTAGGGACCTACCTCATAGATAGTCTGAGAAAGAGAGCACGCACGCGACAGCTGCACCTCACTATCCGAAGATAGAATAGGAGAGCCAGAAGACGTACGCTATAGCCCTCAGACTCCTGGGCACTATCTCCGGTGGTGCCAGAATAGGCCGATATTAACCGGAAGTGACAGCTTTGTGCGAGATAGCAATACCGGCCCACTGATAAATTGATGAACGAGCCCATCAGAACATCAGACCAGCATTACCGCTTCAGCACCCATACACGTTATTGCATGGATTGTGCATCCGCAGCAATACCAGCAGAGTTCAACAGAGCCCCGGATATGCCTTAAACTACACAAGCACGCTATCATCTCCACCTGCGAGGAAGAGTAGGAATCGATCTCTCATTTACTCTGTACATGTCCTGCTTTATCCCAAAGAAGTACACTTTATCTGGGAGATTTCTACTTCATTGATCTTAGTGATCTAGGAAATATAGATATAGACAATCTCGCTCGCTTCACAAGAAGCTCCAATTCATTTAACGATTTAAGAAGAAAGTCTCCAAGATTTAAAATCACAATAGACTAACTCATGGTCTAAGTGTATCGAATCTACTGATGCTGACTGACGGCCACATCAGCCTAACCTAACCTATACCTTTGCTTAATAAGCACATTACAGATCGATCGCAATAAGGCACAATATAACACTTTACCCAATACCGAAATGTGGAGCTTTAACAGATTATGTGAAAAAGGAGCAAGATTTTAAAGTACCAGATGAGGTACTCTTTCAAATTGTACTCTATTGTCAAAGGAGAAGGGTTTGAGAGGGCAATCGGCGCGGCGGTGGGATATAATAGTATTTCGCGCGGTGTATACCGTAAATTTGCTTCATTATTTCCGCTATAGAAAAATAGAATGCAATGGAATTTATTTGAGTACATTTGAGTTCTTTAGAGTCCAAATAAGTACAATTCAAACACACTTTACAAATCACCATTAAGATGAATAAAAATGTTGCCCGAAAAATTATTATAAATTTGGTCAGGCAACCGACCTCCTCTACCAAGAAGTTTTTAATTTTTTGGAATGCTCAAAACATCCAATGGCAACACGGCTTATAACTTTGGTTGTGTTTTACTCGTTGAGGGAGTCGGCTTCCTTAGTTTGCTTCTTCCTTTTGATTCCCTTTTTTCGCTTACTGCTTGTTGCGTAGTCGATCAGGTGGGTGACACCATCTATTGATTTCCTTTTTTTTTTATCTTCGCTTTTCTTCTTGATAAGATTGGGTTAGATAGATCTGTCCAACGATCTACTATGCTACCTGAAAAAAAAATCAAAGATAATAAGGAATATGGAACTACATTGTCGTATATAAGGATTGTCAGCCAGAGAATGATTCTAGACCTACCCTAATGCAAATAGTGGTGAGAAACATTCGCTTGTGGCAAATTATCTGGTTATTCTTATGCAGGTCTAGTGGAGGGGGTTACAAATAATTCTCGAAGTAATCTGAAAGAAAGTGAAATAGGTATGACTTCGAATAAACAGTGATAACAATAAATGCAACATGCAGATACATATCTACATACATACATACATTAGGTAGTAACGCAGGCAATATAAGAAAAAGTCCCATGGAATAGCGTTCCTTCTGGTGCCTATGAACTCCTAGTTTTTAAGGTTCCCGTTGTTGTTGGTGAATGTTCACTTAAAGAATTCTTCCTTTTTTGTTTATTTTCCTTATAGTTTATTAATATTATATTTTCCTTTAACAAACGCGAACGAAACCAGAGAGATGCGTAATCGTTTTACAAATTACATTGTTGTGACATAAGACAATTTTGACAGTTGACAATTGTGCTGAAAAGGGCGTGTCCAAATAAAATCACTGTGCTGAATAGCAATGGCCGCTTTAATGTTCGCACTAGCTTAAAACTGAAAGTTTTAACCCTGAGCTTTCATTTGAAGGGATGTCAATTGAATTTGAAATAGAAGTGGAGATTATGAACTAGAGAGATGCAAAGAATATATGTAGGGTTTTTTGGTATGAGATTGGATTATTGTATAATTAAATTAGATTATATGTAGGTAAATGATTGATCTTTTCAAAATTCCCATCAGGAAATAGGTATAAGTTAAAGCTTACGTTTGGACAGCCATACATATACACAGCGACAGGAACACCGACAAGCTTATAGGTACTACAATTATAGTAGGAATTGAGAAAGTATTTGCGACCAGAGAACGAAAGCTCAGTGTTTCCAGTCTGCAAGTAGGTTACGTAAGAAGAATCAATATATAGGCCAAAGGCGAATGACCGATTATTACATAATCCTATTGCGCATTCTAGATTCAGAAATCAAACGGCGATCACCTCTGTGAAAGTGTTACCATAGACCAAAGTAATCTTGCACTTTATACGTACGTAGGTAAATAGGTACCTATAAATTTGTAATTTGGGCAAAATTAACGAACTGAAATACAAAGTATAATATTAATAGAAAAAGGATATAGCCTGCAGCCAAGGACCTGTTCGGTAGCCTGGGGACTTATAAGGAGATATCGAGACTTCATTCTTTTGAAAGCAGAGGTATAATTGTATAGTGATGAGTTTCTTTGTTCCGTCAAGTGATGAGTGTGGATATTTTATTCCTTTAGGCTTGGGTCCAATACGGACTTGTAAAATTTTGGTGCGACTGAAATAACTGCAAAAATTCACTGCCGAAGCATACTTATGCCCATGGTGTTGGCAGATTATAATGATCCAAGCCTCTGCGATTTTGTTCTAACGGTGACGAAAGATCAAGTCAAGGGCACTCCAAGGGGAGTTCGAGGTACTCGCAATCAGGATACCAGAGTTAGTCTTAGTGGCTGGAGCTTATTTAAAGACATTTGAACTTAAGTTCAATAGAGCCTGGATGCTCAAAATAGAGCCAAAATTAAGAAGGCCAAATTAGAAAGAGCATCTCAAAGACATTATCGAACATTGTAGCAGGGTGTACTGACTATAAAAGTGAGGAGAGTGAAATCGATTCCTCCTACAGTGGTGTCCCTTTTGGACAAAAGAAAAAAAAAGAAAAGAAAATTTTTTTTTACTTAATATTTTTAGAAATCCTTTTTTTTTATTAATCCTTATTTAATTTAATTTTTGAATTAACTTTTAATTTGTAAGAGAAAATTAATAAGAGAATTTATTAAGTATATGAATATTAAAGTGACAAAAAAAAAAAAAAAACTAGAAAGAAAGAGTGCTAAGTGATGAGTAAAGTACACTGCTTCTCAGAATATTCAAGGCATATGTGTATATGTATATGTATAAGACAAATTCCATCTATACAGTCTTCGCTACACTCATCCTGAAGAGTACTGCCGGCAGGACGACGAGGGAAAGATGAGGCGGTAAGTTTATATTTCATTTATATCAAATAGATACAAGCTTTTTATCTCAAAAATAAAAGAGATACATATATATATATATAAATATACGCATGTGACTGGAAGGAAGAGGTATACACTCCGATACTCGTCATTAAAGCTATATAAAATATCATTTTTATATTTTACTTTTCCTTTTGATAGTTTTTTTTGATAAAAGGAAAATCGTTCTAGGTCATAATTAATTTTGAATTTTACAAACCTTTTTTTTTATACTTTTATTAATTTTTTTACTATTTCTTTTAAATATACGTTGTGATTATCAATTCTGAAAGTTAATGGGTGAAATAAATACAATAGTTGAATTTAATCCTGTGTAAGGTAGTTGAATTTCTATGATGGAGTGCTAGGTTGTTCTAGGTAAGGTGTGTGGAAGATCGGCTGGGCCGGCGATCGAAGGGAAGAATGAATACGACAAAATTAAGGAATATAAACGAACGACGACTTTTAGGTAACTGTAAGTTTTAAGACTTTTACATAATGTAATCTTCGAAAACAACATGACAGACCATAATCACGCATACGGACTTATTTATATACTTACATACTCATAGACGCAACTGAAGATGAATACTTAGCAAAATTATACGAAACAAACGTTGTGACCGGGATTTTCAAGTTAGGGGTTATCTCGCAGATATTGGCACAGAGATAACGAAGGTAGTGTCATTAGATACACGGGTGGGCAAGCCAACACTCTACTACATAACACCTGGTAGGGACTTCTGAGGACTCGGCGAAACATTGCGTTTGGGAACGGTATATGTTAATTTCTTTGAAAACAAAAAAAAAAAAAAAAAAAGGAACAAATTTAGATTATAATGTAGGGTTTAGATTACACATAAGTTAAGGGTTAGGCATGTATATACATCTAATGTTGTGAGTATATAGACTTTTATATACTTATATATGATCATTTATTCATTATGATCATTTATACATTTGTATATGAAATATATAGGATTCTAAGGTTAGGTATTAGAGTAGTTTTAGTTTTTTTATTCAATTTCGGGTTTGATGATTCAAAATATTTGTTTTTTTTTTTTTTATTTAACCGAAGTTTCATCCGTTCTCAGATGCAATGTCAAAGGTATCTAGGTTTGTGCTAAGCTTTTTGGTGGTCTGAACCCTTATTTATCCCATCATTTCCATACTCCCTTTCCATCCTTTATACATAGGCACGATTTTTTTTTGTTTGCTGAGTTAGTGGTGTATCGGAAGAGGTCAACAAACCCCCCCAACCCGTCGAGCTGAGCCGTGCAAGTAGCAAGCGTGTCGCTGATCCCTTCCAACACCGAAGATGCCTCTGTGGCCAACACAAAAACTCGCAACAATGGCGCCCAACGATGACGAACGGCTTCGAGATCCATTGGGACTCCAAGGAGATGATTTTTTTTTTTAAAGTCATCCCCTTGGACTCACAATAATCTCACTCAATTTTATCCAAACATTTTGTGTAACCTTTTTGGCACAGGCTTGGGTATCGCAGATGCTCCTTGCATAGTGAAATGTGAAGTCTGGCTGTCCCATTTAACAGGTTGTGAACCAGTAGATGTAGTGAGGTAGGACGGAGTTTTCACCTAGCAAGGAGCGGAATAGAAGTGAGAATCAGAACACTTACAGCTATCCGTACCTGTCAGGCTGATCCAGACAACTCGAGTGGCGTAAGGGAGACGTTTCTAAATTCTATTCGTGTGGAAAGTTATTTCTACCTCCTAGCCAACCTTCCTAAAGTTTTGTTTTACTGAAGGTATGATGTGGTGGGAATATAAGGGATAACTGGAAACACTCGTCGAGTTACTTAGACACCGGTCGCAATCGTAACTAACAAAACACATACTTTACCACAGACAGACTTTTAACGTAATTTTCCCTGTTTGATCGTAAGGACACTCAGTCGAAAAACCACACACCTAACATAAACATCAGAAGAATCAAAAAGAAATTTTTTATCGGTTTCATTACTTTTAGTTTGATAATTTTTTTCATATACTCTCTCTGAATTTTATTATATATATACCCACGTACTTTAATTTCATACGATTTCCGAATTTGCTTTTACTTGGAAATTTCCTTTTTTAAATTTAATTTTTTTATTTTTACTTGTAATTTCAATTTTTTTTTTTGAACACTAAGTCAATTGAGTTTTTTTTTTTGAAATCTATCTTCTATTGAAGACTGAAGTTAAAAAAAAAAAAAAAAAAAAAAAAAAAACAAAGTTTATTTCGTTTCAATCTGAATTTTTTTGATCTTATTTAATCTTAGTTCGCGGCAAAGAAATTAAAGAACAATCCAAAAAATGGATAAGCATTCAACAGGTGCTGTGAAAAAGGGGACCTTGCAAGAAAAGAAAGGGGATAGACCAGCAATGACACGCGCTAGGGCAGTTCAGAGCCCTCGAGTTCAGTCAGTAGAATTACCCACAGTTGACCTGAATCGCACTTTATCTAATCCGTTCGACGAATTAGTAGATGATAATTTAAGTACTACTCAAGGGGAATCAGTGAGGGAAGGAGCTGCTGGGATGTTACCCCAAGGGATTATAAATCGACTTGAGGCAGGTCAGGAAGTCATTCCTGAAGATTTGATTATAATAGGAGAGAATCGCCAAGAGACTAGAGACAGTGTGAATAGACTGACTAGAGATCTACAACGAGAACATTTCCTACTGGAACAGAAAGACCAGAACAGTCGAGACGAAGAAGACGACAATTTGACAATAAGAGAAGAAGTAATGAAGAATGCCATAGATTTTGCGGTATCACGTTCTATGTATGAAACACATAACAAAACAATGAATCTGCTTGCAGAACAAGGAAAAAACTTGAAAGCAATGCACACCATGGTACAGGCAGTAACCGCGAACATGGCTACCATGAACGATAGAATTCATATAGTCGAACAATCTAATTTAACCTTATATGCTAGGAAAAATGCAGAAAGAGTTCACTTGTCGGGTCCAGATCTCAGTCATGCTAGGGCACCTTCTCCAGTTTTTAACAGAACGAAGGATTCACCTCGTTATAATTACGAAAAGCGAATAGATATCCACAAGTGGGGTGTCAAATTCGATGGAACCTCCAAGTATATGACAGTGGAAAGTTTCATCTTTCGAATTGAAACCCTCCAAAAGAAAAATGGAGTCACGAACGAACAAGTGTTCGCCAATTTCCATCATCTGGTGTCGGGTTCAGCAGAGCGTTGGTATTGGCAATACCTTGAGGAAAACAAATCAGACGACCTTTTGAACTATTTTGATTTGAAAACTGAATTGTTAAGGCAATTTAGGAACAGTAAAGGGGACCATGAAATCTTAAGGACTATCATGGATAGGAGGCAGCAGCCACAGGAATCCTTCGACGATTTCTATGAAGATATTAGAGGACTAACACTACAATTGAGAAATAGGCCTAACGAGAAGGACCTGGTTGAAATGGTCAGAACGAATGTGAAAGATAAGGTAGCCAATTTGATCTTTGGGTGTCCGATTAATAGTATCCGAGATTTAAGGGATAGCTGTAGGCAAGCTGAAAAACACTTAGCGACTAGAGAAGTTAGAGTGAAGAGACAGGTGAGTGAACTAGAAGATCGCGAAATTACTCGAACTAGAAATTACCCTGGTGATTCTGACGAAGAAGATGAGTTACATGTTGCTGCAGTACAATACAACAGAACAGACAAACTTCAAACGAATTCAAAACCAGACAAAAGATACCAAAATTACAAAAGTAATGAACGAGGAAGAAAGCACGAACTGACAAAAGACAATACCGAATCATCAGCAACATGCCACTCGACCTTCCATGCGCTTACCTGTTTTAGTTGCGGAAGAGGTAACGTTTCGTTCCAATGTAACTCTTGTCAGGAAAACATGAAGGTCGGCAATGTGTCCGGGAACAATCTGCCGACGAAGAAACCCTTCCCGGAGAACCCGAATCCGGAAAAATAAAAATTTTAAAAAGGGAACCTAGATCAATGAGATTAAGTCAGACGGGAACCGAGGGGCAGTTTAAGACCCTTCATCAACGAAAAAAAGAGTATGAGGAGGCAAGGAGAAGAATTTTTAATAAAGAGATCTGTGATATAGTTAGTAAGAGTAGGAATTTTAGGAAAATCGAAAGGCTAAGAAAGAAAATTGAAGTAAAAAAGACTAGAAAGAACAAAATAGAGGCATCAGTGCTAGCGGTCAACGATGACAACAGGCCCTATGCAAAGGTAGTGATAGAAGGGGAAGAAATTTTGGGGCTGTTAGACAGCGGTGCTTCAGTCAGCTGTATGGGTACTGGTGCAATAGGTTTCATCAGGAAACACAATATAGACATGAAGACAATGACAGAAGACATACGTACAGCAGACGGAAAACAACAACAGATTCACGGACGGTTTAAGACAAAAGTATCATGGGGCAGTAACACCCAGGAGATAGAGTTGTATGTTGTACCAAGTTTGCAACAGCAACTCTATTTAGGAGTAGATTTCTGGCGGAACTTCAAAGTTGCCCCCACCATAGTTAGTGCTCTTGACATTCCATCATCAACGGAAGGGCAAGGACTCAATCTTATGCGTCAGCTTTCACCAACACAATCCGAAGAGTTGGAGCGGGTCAAGCAGACATTTCCTTCTTGTGCAGTGTTGGGATTGGGTAAGACGACAGTCGAAGAACATGTCATTGAGATGGAAGACGACTCCATTCCCATCAAACAACGGCATTACCCAATTTCCCCGGCAGTACAGAAGTTAATGTATGCTGAACTTGATCGGATGCTCGAGTTAGGAGTCATCGAGGAAAGTAATAGCGCATACAGCTCTCCGGTTGTGTTGGTTAGGAAGCCAGGCAAAAACAGGCTTTGTTTGGATTCACGGAAGGTGAACGCAGCAACGAAGAAATTTGCGTACCCTCTCCCCCACATCGAGGGGATTTTGAGTCGTCTTCGCGATACCCACTTCATCTCAAGTATCGATTTGAAGGACGCTTTTTGGCAGATACCTCTGGAGCTCAAATCAAGAGAGAAGACGGCTTTCACAGTCCCTGGGCGGCCGTTGTATCAGTTCACGGTTATGCCGTTTGGATTGTGCAACGCTGCCCAGAGAATGTGCAAGCTAATGGACAAAGTCATTCCAGCTCGTTTGAGAGAGAACGTCTTTGTATATCTTGATGATCTCTTGATTTGTTCTCCAGACTTTGAAACCCATATGAGCGTTCTCAAAGAGGTGGCGAAATGTTTGCGGGCAGCGGGTCTGACGATCAACGTGGAGAAGAGCAAGTTTTGTTTTAAAGAGATAAAGTACTTGGGCTATTTCGTTGGTGATGGGTGTCTGAGAACTGACCCTGATAAAGTATCCGCAGTTAGAGATTTTCCGATTCCAAGGACTCCTAAACAACTCCGTCGGTTCTTAGGGATGACGGGTTGGTATAGACGCTTTATTCCAAACTTTGCATCTATATCAGCCCCAATGACAGACTGTCTAAAGAAGGGGAAAGACTTTACGATGACTGACGAAGCTATTGTGGCTTTTGAGGACTTAAAGACTATGCTAGTGACCGCACCCATACTGACTAACCCTGACTTTACCAGACACTTTTATATACAGTGC
This sequence comes from Chrysotoxum bicinctum, assembly GCA_911387755.1. Lineage (NCBI taxonomy): Eukaryota > Metazoa > Arthropoda > Insecta > Diptera > Syrphidae > Chrysotoxum > Chrysotoxum bicinctum. The sequence continues at coordinate 221,284,734 of OU426989.1, read as the reverse complement.
GACGCATCATCTTCTGGTGTAGGAAGCGTTCTCTTCCAGATGGATGACGAGAAGAACGAACGACCGATAGCTTTCATGTCCCAGAAGCTGAATTCTGCCCAGCGGAATTACAGCGTCACAGAACTTGAGTGCTATGCGGCCGTTCTGTCAGTAAAGAAGTTCCGGGCCTACATTGAGGGCCTACCCTTTACTATTATCACTGACCACGCAAGTCTGAGATGGCTTATGACCCAAAAAGACTTGAGTGGACGACTAGCTCGTTGGAGTTTCAAGCTCCAAGGTTTTGATTTTAGCATCGAGCATAGAAAGGGTGTCCTCAATGTGGTCCCGGATACTCTCTCTCGAATCCATATGGATGAGATCGATACCGTAATGCCAGAGGTTGACTTCAACTCTCCATATTTTTCTTCTGAAGAATATGTTGAGTTGAAGAAGACAATAGATGAGAACAAAGACAAACTACCTGACGTGACTATTTCTGACGGATTTGTGTACAAAAGAACGGACAAACGAACTGGAGACCCCATTCAAGAAGACAGAGCGTGGAAACTCTGGGTCCCGAGGGAGTTGTGTAGGGGTCTTTTGGAATCTGCTCATGACTCTTTTGCTGCTGGTCATGGAGGGATCAACAAGACATTAGCTAAGCTTAGGCAAAGATACTTCTGGCCCAACATGACCATTGAGGTACAAGAGTACGTCAAGAATTGTGATATCTGCAAATGCAGTAAGCCAATGAACTCAATCTCAAGACCGGCCATGGGGCAACAAATGATTACAGAACGACCTTTCCAACGACTCTACATTGACTTTCTAGGACCATACCCCCGAACTAAGAACGGACATACGCATATATTCATAGCTTTAGACCACTTCACTAAGTACGTTTTTCTTAAACCGATACGTAGAGCAACAGCAGCTGAGGTAGTGAAATATCTCGAAGAAAGTGTTTTCCACATGTTTGGTGTACCTGAGTTTATTCATTCTGACAATGGAAAGCAGTTCATTTCCGAATTGTTTTCCAGCTTCCTAAAAAAGTATGGCGTTAAACACATTCGCACAGCTTTTTACTCGCCTCAAGCAAACGCATCGGAACGAGTAAATCGCTCCGTGCTAGCGAAAATTAGGTCATATATCAATATTGACCAACGTAATTGGGACACTCATGTGAGTAACACGGGTTTCTCACTTCGTAGTGTATTACACGACTCAATTAGGTTTGAGCCATATTATTCCGTGTTTGGGTCTCAAATGATCCAAAACGGAGAAACTTATGAGCTTCTGAGAAAACTCAATATGTTAAAAGATACTAATGTGGAAATCACTAATAAACCGGACAAACAAGCTCTAATACGAAAGCAAATATTCGAAAATTTAAACCTAGCCCATCAAAAATCGACCAAAATTTATAATACTAGAAGTAAAGACGTAAATTACAAAGTAGGACAGATAGTATATAGAAGAAACTTCAAACAAAGTAACAAAGTCGATAATTATAATGCGAAACTAGGACAGAAATTCTTAAAATCTATCATCTTGAAGAAAATTGGCAATTCTCTATACGAACTAGGTAATTTGCAAGGTGAGAAAGTAGGGGTATATCATGCTAAGGATTTACACGTGTAATAAAACATTTCTGACGCACTCAGCTGCTGATGCTCTAAATTCCCAACTGTGATATAATTGTATGTGGTGTCGAATATATAATTTAGTTACCTACTTATATTTATTTAATTTATTTTAGTTAACTTACTTATCTTATGTACAAACCATTTTTTTTTTTTTTATCTATCTAAAATTTTTTTTTTTTGAGAAACAAAGACTGAATAGTATGTAGGCATCAAAATGAAAGACTGGCTGTTTATCAAATAAAATGGACCAACAATGAACATACAAACATTCTTTACTGGTAATACGGAAAAACTCAGTATAATACAATCTTACAATACGATCTTTAAGTTTAACAATCAATCAAAAAATGTAGAAGCAAATCACGAAACCAAACCAGAAAAGATACCCTTAAAACGTTAAACTATGCCCGGACTAGACGTCAAAAGGTCAACGCAGGGAGTGGGACGTACCACACGCAGCGATTGGCAGTCAAACACCTACATTCTATACGCAAAAAAGTTCACATTTTAAGCCATTTATCGACTTCGTTTCTTACGAGGTCAGTTTCCTCACGACCACTCTCAAACTGCCATCGAGCCTGTTGCGTAGTCGATCAGGTGGGTGACACCATCTATTGATTTCCTTTTTTTTTTATCTTCGCTTTTCTTCTTGATAAGATTGGGTTAGATAGATCTGTCCAACGATCTACTATGCTACCTGAAAAAAAAATCAAAGATAATAAGGAATATGGAACTACATTGTCGTATATAAGGATTGTCAGCCAGAGAATGATTCTAGACCTACCCTAATGCAAATAGTGGTGAGAAACATTCGCTTGTGGCAAATTATCTGGTTATTCTTATGCAGGTCTAGTGGAGGGGGTTACAAATAATTCTCGAAGTAATCTGAAAGAAAGTGAAATAGGTATGACTTCGAATAAACAGTGATAACAATAAATGCAACATGCAGATACATATCTACATACATACATACATTAGGTAGTAACGCAGGCAATATAAGAAAAAGTCCCATGGAATAGCGTTCCTTCTGGTGCCTATGAACTCCTAGTTTTTAAGGTTCCCGTTGTTGTTGGTGAATGTTCACTTAAAGAATTCTTCCTTTTTTGTTTATTTTCCTTATAGTTTATTAATATTATATTTTCCTTTAACAAACGCGAACGAAACCAGAGAGATGCGTAATCGTTTTACAAATTACATTGTTGTGACATAAGACAATTTTGACAGTTGACAATTGTGCTGAAAAGGGCGTGTCCAAATAAAATCACTGTGCTGAATAGCAATGGCCGCTTTAATGTTCGCACTAGCTTAAAACTGAAAGTTTTAACCCTGAGCTTTCATTTGAAGGGATGTCAATTGAATTTGAAATAGAAGTGGAGATTATGAACTAGAGAGATGCAAAGAATATATGTAGGGTTTTTTGGTATGAGATTGGATTATTGTATAATTAAATTAGATTATATGTAGGTAAATGATTGATCTTTTCAAAATTCCCATCAGGAAATAGGTATAAGTTAAAGCTTACGTTTGGACAGCCATACATATACACAGCGACAGGAACACCGACAAGCTTATAGGTACTACAATTATAGTAGGAATTGAGAAAGTATTTGCGACCAGAGAACGAAAGCTCAGTGTTTCCAGTCTGCAAGTAGGTTACGTAAGAAGAATCAATATATAGGCCAAAGGCGAATGACCGATTATTACATAATCCTATTGCGCATTCTAGATTCAGAAATCAAACGGCGATCACCTCTGTGAAAGTGTTACCATAGACCAAAGTAATCTTGCACTTTATACGTACGTAGGTAAATAGGTACCTATAAATTTGTAATTTGGGCAAAATTAACGAACTGAAATACAAAGTATAATATTAATAGAAAAAGGATATAGCCTGCAGCCAAGGACCTGTTCGGTAGCCTGGGGACTTATAAGGAGATATCGAGACTTCATTCTTTTGAAAGCAGAGGTATAATTGTATAGTGATGAGTTTCTTTGTTCCGTCAAGTGATGAGTGTGGATATTTTATTCCTTTAGGCTTGGGTCCAATACGGACTTGTAAAATTTTGGTGCGACTGAAATAACTGCAAAAATTCACTGCCGAAGCATACTTATGCCCATGGTGTTGGCAGATTATAATGATCCAAGCCTCTGCGATTTTGTTCTAACGGTGACGAAAGATCAAGTCAAGGGCACTCCAAGGGGAGTTCGAGGTACTCGCAATCAGGATACCAGAGTTAGTCTTAGTGGCTGGAGCTTATTTAAAGACATTTGAACTTAAGTTCAATAGAGCCTGGATGCTCAAAATAGAGCCAAAATTAAGAAGGCCAAATTAGAAAGAGCATCTCAAAGACATTATCGAACATTGTAGCAGGGTGTACTGACTATAAAAGTGAGGAGAGTGAAATCGATTCCTCCTACAGTGGTGTCCCTTTTGGACAAAAGAAAAAAAAAGAAAAGAAAATTTTTTTTTACTTAATATTTTTAGAAATCCTTTTTTTTTATTAATCCTTATTTAATTTAATTTTTGAATTAACTTTTAATTTGTAAGAGAAAATTAATAAGAGAATTTATTAAGTATATGAATATTAAAGTGACAAAAAAAAAAAAAAAACTAGAAAGAAAGAGTGCTAAGTGATGAGTAAAGTACACTGCTTCTCAGAATATTCAAGGCATATGTGTATATGTATATGTATAAGACAAATTCCATCTATACAGTCTTCGCTACACTCATCCTGAAGAGTACTGCCGGCAGGACGACGAGGGAAAGATGAGGCGGTAAGTTTATATTTCATTTATATCAAATAGATACAAGCTTTTTATCTCAAAAATAAAAGAGATACATATATATATATATAAATATACGCATGTGACTGGAAGGAAGAGGTATACACTCCGATACTCGTCATTAAAGCTATATAAAATATCATTTTTATATTTTACTTTTCCTTTTGATAGTTTTTTTTGATAAAAGGAAAATCGTTCTAGGTCATAATTAATTTTGAATTTTACAAACCTTTTTTTTTATACTTTTATTAATTTTTTTACTATTTCTTTTAAATATACGTTGTGATTATCAATTCTGAAAGTTAATGGGTGAAATAAATACAATAGTTGAATTTAATCCTGTGTAAGGTAGTTGAATTTCTATGATGGAGTGCTAGGTTGTTCTAGGTAAGGTGTGTGGAAGATCGGCTGGGCCGGCGATCGAAGGGAAGAATGAATACGACAAAATTAAGGAATATAAACGAACGACGACTTTTAGGTAACTGTAAGTTTTAAGACTTTTACATAATGTAATCTTCGAAAACAACATGACAGACCATAATCACGCATACGGACTTATTTATATACTTACATACTCATAGACGCAACTGAAGATGAATACTTAGCAAAATTATACGAAACAAACGTTGTGACCGGGATTTTCAAGTTAGGGGTTATCTCGCAGATATTGGCACAGAGATAACGAAGGTAGTGTCATTAGATACACGGGTGGGCAAGCCAACACTCTACTACATAACACCTGGTAGGGACTTCTGAGGACTCGGCGAAACATTGCGTTTGGGAACGGTATATGTTAATTTCTTTGAAAACAAAAAAAAAAAAAAAAAAAGGAACAAATTTAGATTATAATGTAGGGTTTAGATTACACATAAGTTAAGGGTTAGGCATGTATATACATCTAATGTTGTGAGTATATAGACTTTTATATACTTATATATGATCATTTATTCATTATGATCATTTATACATTTGTATATGAAATATATAGGATTCTAAGGTTAGGTATTAGAGTAGTTTTAGTTTTTTTCAATTTCGGGTTTGATGATTCAAAATATTTGTTTTTTTTTTTTTTATTTAACCGAAGTTTCATCCGTTCTCAGATGCAATGTCAAAGGTATCTAGGTTTGTGCTAAGCTTTTTGGTGGTCTGAACCCTTATTTATCCCATCATTTCCATACTCCCTTTCCATCCTTTATACATAGGCACGATTTTTTTTTGTTTGCTGAGTTAGTGGTGTATCGGAAGAGGTCAACAAACCCCCCCAACCCGTCGAGCTGAGCCGTGCAAGTAGCAAGCGTGTCGCTGATCCCTTCCAACACCGAAGATGCCTCTGTGGCCAACACAAAAACTCGCAACATGCTTACTCAATTATGTATACAATTTGTGTCCTCGATTCCTTGGAAATTTATATTTGATGTCTTTTTTTTTGTTTTGAAAGTGGCTTTCGAACTTTCATTTCCCATAATTGATGCAGTTGCACTGATAACAGTGCGCGGATCTCTATGCTGGGTGCCCCTAGCAGAATGCATCGTCTAAGCTCATCACTAGGTCTCCTTGTGCTGTTGGTAGTTCCAAGACACCAACTGCAGTCGACACTCTGAAAGATAAGCCAATCCCGACTGGACTTCGGACATTCAAACCAACGTGCCAGCAATGCAATGAAGAAATCGATGTGAAAATTGGATTTTCCTCTGAACGCAGTCAGTTTACGGGTGCTTCTGTGGTTTCTGGCGGTGGCGCTGGGTCGGTCGTCTTGATAGAATGAACGATTCCATTTTCGATGGCAATGGGACTACTCTGCAAAACATGTAACGAAACTATGATTGACTTTGCCTTAAATTAAGTCGTGGCAATGTGGCTTGGTTATGTTCAATGTTCATATAGTGATGGTGTTGATGTGGGCAGAGGAAATAAATGGGAGTTGTGTGTGCGAATGTCATATTCTCAATTCAACAATCAAGGACCTACATCTGTATGCAAGATGAGAAACTTTTTGTTGTGTGGACGTTTTAAATTGGACGTTAGAATGACTGGATGACTGGTCTTTTTGCTGCTGCTGGACAGATGCAGTTGAAATGAGATTGACATTCTAAATCAGATCTTTCATATGATATGAATTTACATTTGAGTTCTTTTTTTTCTGAGAAAAGTTTCTGGAACTGTAATATATTATCTTTATACTTGAAGAAGCCAAGCAAAGTACAAGTTCATTTTATTTCAAATAAATTAGAAGTCAAAGGCCTAAGCCTAGTGAAAATATTTTTGCAATGACCAAACCTTCTGCATGACTGTCCAACCCATTAAATATTATTTTGTAATTTTTATTTATTTAAACATTAGTATTTTAAAACAAAAAATAAATTTTAGTGTTAGCAAATGCAGATATTTTTTAAAGCCATTTTGAATATACTAACAGCCTTTGATAAAACGAACAATGTTGTTAAACGGTACTTAAAGCTTGCGATTACTAAAACTATCCCAGCAACAAATAAAAGTAATCGGGCTTCGATGCAAAAGTGTTGATAGCACAATAGTTTTAACAATTGTTATTTTCGTTGAAATTCGAAGACAATTCTCAGAAAGGTGCGAAACCCGCAACCAGCATAAACATGACAAACAGCATATGATTGTCTGACGATTAGGTTTGGTGGGAAATAATTCCAAGGTTTCTTACTGTTTTAACGTAGTTTAACGTTGTACAATATCCAGCTCGATACTTGGCAGATATGTCATATCAAGGGCAATGTTACCAATCACAATTGTCTGGCATTTATTTGAATTGAGTTTCAGATGATTTTCTTGAGACCACGGTCCTATTCGCATTAAATCTTCATTTATTCTGGCTTTTGCATCTTCAACCTTACCAATTCGATATCTCAAATAGATTTGTACATCGTCTGCGTATATATGTTTCTCGCAATGCAATACATTCTCCATGAAAAGTTATTGTTGAACAACGTAAATAAAAGTGGACCTAAAATTGATCCTTGAGGCACACCAGCACGAGTAGAGAGAAATACATATAACATAGAATTCGCGAAAGCTGCCTGAGTTCTATGACTTAGGTATTGTTCAAAAAGAGAAAGAACTGAGTTTTTAAAGAGAAAAAATTCTTTATCGAAGGCTTTAGATAAGTCCAGGAAAACCAATGTTGTAACATGGTCATTATCAAATCGAATTTCAAATATAACTATACCAAATATTTGAATTAATAAATTTGAATCCAGATCATTGCAAAACACCGAAGCTTTTCAAGCTGTTATTATGTTTTGAATAATTTCTGACTGAATGTTTGAAGACTGCGTTAAATCGATTCTTAGTTCAGGTGGGAAGCTTAGGCATAAACATTTGAAATTGTTTAAGAGCAAAGAAAATTGAGAGCAAACAAAATTCTGTTTTTTTTTATTAAATTTTCAAAAAATTTACAATTTTTCAATTATAGACTTTTGCAAAGATTTCTGTCTTGAACTAGTGTTTAGTGGATTAATGACACATTTATAATGAACGACACTAATATGTATTAAAATTCCATATTTCTGAACGATTTTTCCAAGTTCGATATCATTGTGAATTCCCAGAACTAAAAGAAATTTAACATGGTGTGCCACATGTTAGTGTCTAAGGACCAATTATATTTTTTTTAAAACATTATATGAAAACTGTCAATAATAAAATGTCAATATTGTTATACGCTGTTATACGCTCAAATAATACTAGGTTTTTCTTGAAAAATGTATTGTGAAGTATACTTATTTGTGTTAAGGTCAAAACGCCAATTTATTCGTCTTTAAACCAAGATTATTCTTGATGTAATTTATAGCTTAGACTTGCGTTAATAAACAAAATTATACAGAAAACTTGAACATTTAAATTAAAACTCCTCAGCAAACGAGAAATACAGAAGTTCATTTTGGGGCATAAAAGGGTGCAATGAGTGGGGAGATGGAAGACACAAGAATTTCGCCTTATAGGAGGTCTTGTGTTACAAAAAATAGAATAATAAATAGTCGTTCAGTAAGCTGATTTTAAAAGAGTCGAAAAATTATTTTAATTTCGAATATTTTGGTTAGTTCTTTCCTCACATGCAAATTGATAATTTTCAGACGGTTTTCATAGGGAAGTAGGTTCAGAAAATTATTTCAAGATAGACCCCGATATCTTTTCGATTTCGGGAGTGTAAATATATTGCTAAGGTTACTACATCTGTCAGACGTATTTCAGAAGGGGCTGTACAATGGTTGTATAGTTTTGTTAAATTCCTTAGACCATTGCTTCACAAAGCAAAATGCTAAGTTGGATTTAAGAATTATAGAACAAAATTGTTTTTAATGGTCTTTAGTCAAAAAAATAAAAATTCTTATTCATTAACGTTACAGATCAGTAAGTGTGTGAGAGTCGATTATAGTGTGATGAAGTTGTGCTCCTTCCGGAACTTATAGCTTATAGCTGATTAAATATTTTAATTTCATCATTTTCATTCTTAATTTCTTCGTTGGTTATCCTCTTATTTATCTTGTAGGACACAAAAAGTTAACATTGAAGATACATATTCAAAGGAAATTCAGTGTACATCAGGTGTCCCACAAGGTAGCCACCTGAGTCCGCCCCTTTTTATAATTTTCTTTAATGATGTTTTCTCGGTCATTAAATATTGCAAATGCGTATTATATGCAGATGATCTGAAACTATTTTTAAAAGTTTCGATTTTGAATGATTTTCGATTTATTCAATCTGACATTGACGACACTCTGTCAATCAATGTCACATCAATGGTTTTAAATTGAATATCAAAAAGTGAAACGTAATTTCTTTTTCCAGAAGCTCGCGACACCCCTGAAAGGTGTCGTTATTTGTTGGTAATTAGAAGCTGTTTTGACTGAAATCCTGAATAAGCGAAGTGTCAGGTATTGAAGTAATCATCTTGATTACGAAGGCGTGCATTGAGGTAAAGAGATTTTCGATGCTAATTGCAATGTCTCTTTGGAGAGTCGCATATAACCAATCTGTCAGTTTCTTCGCAGCAGCTAAATGACTTGGTCAATTTTATTTAAACTTGGTAGATAGTAATTTAAAATTTTTACAAAAAAATTATTAAGTAAAAGTTAGCTAACAGTTGAAAAATATTATCACAATATTATTTTATTGGTACCTTAGATACATTTAAATGTTTTTTTTTTTCGATTTCTTAAAAACTGTACAACTGATTTTGATAATTTTTGTTATGTTAGTGCTCCCTGTGTATTGAAATTTTCAATTTTAATTTTGACAATACTTAAAATTGGCTTGAAAATTTTTGTTCTAAAATTTTTTTTTTTTTTTAAACTGTAATATACAGGGTAAGATGTTGAAATGGAATAACAGAAGCAGTGTGTGAGATGAAAGGCCAATGTATCCCATCATTTATGGAATATGACATCTAAAAAATGCCCTCCTCGGCTTCATGGATCCGAGTGGTCCAATTTTCAGTGACTCTTCCACATACATAGATCCGGCTGAATTGGAGCGATGACCTGTGATATTTTCACCTTAGCTACATCGGTCGATATTGGTTTATTCGCATAGTCTTGCGACTTGAGGAAACCCCACAAGAAAAGTCCAGAGGCATCAAAACGCCAATTCACGTCATTTCATTTGGGACATAAGAAATTGGTTATCATCGTTCGCCATTGAAGGTAACCGCCTCACCAACGTCGTTTTCGAAAAAGTACGTATTAATGACTCCGCGCCGCCGCCGCGCCGGCCCAAAATCTACAGCAAACAGTAACTTTGGTGCATTGTCAGTGTCACAAGGTGAACCTCGTGTAGGTTGGTGTCGTCCCATAAACTCCAAATTTTTTTTGTTATTTCGGCCAAAATAAGGGTCCTCTTCCAAACTCTCTAAGCCCCATTCAGCAAACAAGCAGCGTTAGATATGGTCATGAACTTTTTGCAGCTGGGTCAATTGGATCGGGTGCAGGCCTATGTCCCGATGTAAAATTCGCCAAGTTGATGTCTGCCAAAGTCCCAGGAGTCGATTGCTTTGGGCTTGGCTGTATACTTTAGCTGGCAGCGGTGATGTTCTCGGCTGATCTTGCGTTCCGTTAAAGTGCGGTTGTTGGCTGCTTGATTACCGAACAGGTCGGTAGCACAAATCTGGCTTGGCTGTTAAACGTTGAAGATTCGACTGTAAAAGGCCTCCACGTCTATTGTAAAATGGGCGCATTAAGGTGTGCACTAACGATCACTCCTTTTGATGATAAGGTTATATCATTCTGACTTTCAGTTCAATGGTGTCACTTGTCATGGTGATCATGGCATCAGTATCTGAATAATAAATGACAGATCTGACAGATGTCACCAAAGCAACATGGCCTTCACAGGCCGCCGAAATAGGATTTTTTCACCTTAAAATGTGTTTGATGTCTCATTTTACACTATATGATTTTGTACTTAACCTTTGTAGGAAATTGTGTGATATTTTAAAAAAATTATATTTTTTCAGACTTTTTACATAAATTCATGTAAAACAAGTTTTCCTAGGTAACTAGAATTTTTTTTCTCAGAAAACTTATCGTCATTTGGTCGATTTTATCGCTTAACCTTCAGTTTTTTTTAAACCACTCCTTGGTTCATTGAAATGTATGTCTTCTTATTTAAAGCTCCTCACTGTTTCATAAAATACCTTCATAAACTAAAGGTTAGCCGGAAGGTAGGTAGCCTTTTATGAAATGTATATGTACATATATCCTTTCTGAATTAACTAAGGTTCGTCTATTTGTTTTATCTACAAATCGATTTTTTATTTTGACATTCTCTCTATTATGACATTATCCTTATTAAGTCATTCTTTCCGCGTTTCCACCCCCTCACTCCCTTGAAATACATTACAACAACGACTCACCATCTTCAAACCATAAATTCCAACATTCGTCATTCTTATCAACATGTATCTGACAGACAAAGTCCACATTGCAACAAATCTTTACTTGTTTTTCTTCTTCGTCTACACATCAACGAAACGAAAACCACCCTCGTCTAACGACATAACCTCAAGCTCAAACCTTACCAACAATATTCATAAATTCCTCAAATATCGACCCATGTTGGTTTGTTGTGTCTACGAGCACAGAGGGTCGTCGTCGTCGTTTTGACTTTTCCCATCGTCAAGTTGTGCGCAGGGGGTGAATATGAATGAATGTCTGCCACTCGACACAAGTGATACACCCATAGACGTCATTTCCGTTCTCCACCCACACTCACACCCCCATTATGGTCGTCATTGTTCTCAGTAGCAACCATGTGCTCTCTAGTCTTTTGCTCCTTATAAGAAGATCAAAAACATCCCCAATGTATAATAGGAATAACACAGAAACGAAACCCCCATCTACAAGGGTTGTTTGCCTCATAAAGCCGGCTTTCACCTTACGACGAATGTTTTGAATACAAAAGCCGGTTGCCGGCCGGTGTTTTTGTATCACGAAATTAATGTTGGAATGAAATATCCAAAATAAGCACCCACCCTCCTTTAAATCACCCCACCAACTCCCTCCCCCCAATCTATGGCAACATCCTGTAATTTGTTTTCATTTTCTTTAAGTTCACTGTACATAGCTTCTGGGTATATTAGTCCCCAGTTTCAATCTTTTGTGCCGAAATTTTGTTTTCTTTGTTTACATTCGTTACCCTTCTTCATTTCACTGCACCGCGCGTTGTCTTCAGTTTTTTTTCAGGTATTGAAAGATATCCTCTGAAGGACATTGAACGCGTGCAACCCGTTATTCTTGCTCATTGTGTCCCTACTCAACATTATCAGCCAATAAACCGCGCTCGTGCGGACTAATTAGCGAAAAAGTCCTTACGACTGAATACTACGTGCTTTAGTCCTTATTCTCCTTGAAGTCTGCATTTGGTTGGTTTTAAGCACGAAGCAGCTAAATGTTTACATAAAATCCAAAGTTTGGCCAAAAAGGATGACAAAAAATAAATTTAAAAAAAAAGACGAAGGTAGGTAAATCCTTTTTGCTCTCGATTCGCAGGCGAATAAATATTTGCATGGAGCTCGGTTTGTTGGTTAAGAGTTCAAATCCGTTCATTTCACTATTTTTTTGTTGAGCTTTTGGATTCACCTTATAGGTTGTTCCTCTTTTTGTGTTTTTTTTTTTTTTTTTTTGGGGAAATCCTTTCAGTAGAGCATCTCTGGTATTTTCTTTTTTTTTTCAAGAAATACTTTAAGGGTGCATTAAACTCTAGAATTGTGCTCCCGGATTAGAATTTCACTTAAGTATATATATTGTTGAATTTTATGTCCTTGTTTTTCTTTGGTTTATTAGAGTTTGGAATTGTGGAAAAGGGGATTGTTGGAAGATAAAAATGCTCCCATAGATTGAATGACCGAAATTTAATGCGGATTCTCCAAAGCTTAGAATGCATTACATTTGATTCAGTTGGGCGAATAAAAAGGGAGTCGTAATCTGAAAATTGATAGGGTAAGGGATGTATACATGTACAACGGAGATAGTATTCTCGCATTTATTTCATCAACATTTTTGTAGGATTTTATTTCCTCTAATGTTTCTGAGAAATCCGCTTAAAGTACTCGTAGGATCATCAAAAGACGTCAACAACCTTATTAGTAGATTCTTAGAGTCGAGTGAATACTATTTTATGGATTAAAGTGAACTTCATTAGAGTGGTTAATGTTTTGAAGAATTAAAGTGGAATCTTTTGTGTCCTTTGATCTGATGGGGAATTGGTTTTTTTTTCTGAGTAATGAAACTTAAAGAAGACATCGTTCGAAATTGCTGTCATTTGTCTAACGGAACGACTTGAGACAGCGTAATCTATGATTAATCGCATCACGCACCTCATTTATTTGAAATTTGTTCACTGAAGGACAAAATCAGGTTGCAAAGACTCAATACTTCAGAGCAGAATTGGCGTTCCAGGTTGGGGACTGTGATTCACTGAAGACGAAAAATGCAAACGAAATAAGGACAATGAACTTCGGATCTACTACGGCGACTGCTATCGAGAAAAAAAGCAGCGTTTATTTGGATGCGGATTTGTTGTTGCAAAAAGTCTTGAGCTTAAACTGTGTGAACGAACAATCCGCATCAAGGCAAAATTCGCCAAAATTAGCCTGATTTGCCTCAACAGAGGAAAAAGATGAAGACACCAAAGACATATTCTACGAGCTCCTGGATAAAACATACGAGCAGTGGCCTAGTTATGACATTAAAATTGCTTTTGGAGATTTTATCGCCAAGCTAAGAATAGAAGACATCTTTGGTGACACGATTGGAAGATATAGCCACCTCCACATAACGAATTCAGGCTACGCAGTTCAAACATCTTGATATTCACGAAGGGACATTGCGATATCCTGATCAACCAACCGTAATCTAGATTGACCACATTGCAATCGACGCAAGGCACTTCTCCAGCATTGAGGATGTCCGCACGTTCCGAGGGATTAACATCGACTCGGACCACTACCTCGTTCTTGATCCAAACCAAAACAAGGAAGTACTGCAAGGAAATTCGACGTTGGACGCTTACAAACGCAAGAGATCGCAAGGTCCTTTTCGCCAGCATCAAGTATTGAGACACTGGCAAACAGCTATCAGATATGCCGCTTCTGACGTGCTGGAATCTTACACGACCACCACAACGAAACCCCTGGTTTGACAATGAGTGTCAGCAAGTACATGCAGCAGAACAAAAGGCATATAAAGCGGAACTGCAAAGAAGGACCAGACCTGCTCGCGAGCTCTACGAGCAGAATAGGAAAGAATAACACCGGCTTCTCAGAAAGAAAAAGAAGGAGCATGAGAAGCCCTTGATCGAGGAAATAGCAGGAATGAGGTTGGGAAATTTTACCAAAAGTTAAAAAAAAACTCACAAGGATACAGTTCCCTAGCCGAAGCTTGCATGGATATTGTATAATCAAGGGAACACCGTAGTTGAACCGCAGTCCATGCAGAGAAAGAGATATGGAAAGACCATTTCTCCAAACTTAGTGACGGCGGGCGGCGGCGTTGAAGAAGAGGTTTCCGCTGCTATAGAGATAGTACTCGTACCATTCGAGTTAGGCGGCGGAGACCAACAATATCGCCGCCCGACCTGGAAAAGTCAAGATAGTCATATCGAATGTGTTGGTGGAGCATTGGCGTAGATATTTTCTTAGACATAATCCCAAAGTCAAAAAAATGGGGCCAACTTAGGGTCAATTCGCATAATCTCCATTCTGATAAATCACTCGTCTAGTAAATTTATCACGCTTTAGACCCATTATTTCATTTTTTTTTTTATAATTCACACCCACTCAAGGGTCTATTATAAGACCCTTATAATGTTGAACATAAAAATAGCACCAGCGATCATTTTGGTATTAGTCATTGTCCTGCTTAAATTAAACATTTTCGCCGACAACCATAGAATCAATTTCAGACTAAAAAGTCTTTTACGATCTTTGTGAATAGTTTTGTGTACAAAACTGCGAAACGTTTCACCATTTTTCAAGTGAATGTTTATTATTTCGAAATGTTCTGCATTTGAATATCAAACTACCTAGAGTTGACCAATCAAAAGTGATTGCAATGACAGTTTAATGTTGACAACAACAAAATAGCAAGAAATTTAAAATGAATACTCTTGTTATAAGACCCTTTACCCTTGTTATCACTTTGCCACAATTATGGTAGATCTACCACTTTTGTCTAAACTTCTACCACTTCTACCCCAGAAGACAAACATTCTTTGTAAGAATCTCACTGCCCCTAGACAACATGGCTTTATCAAAGGTAGGCCTACAACGACTAACCTCGTTGAATTTGTATTTTTGAGAACGGAAAGGAAGTCGACGTTGTCTCAACCGATTTTAGCAAAGACTTTGACAAAATTTCACATAAGCTACTTCTATTCAAACCTACCCACTCATGGGCTTAAACCTGTCTTCTTAATATGGATTTCTTCGTACCTGAAAAACTGTTTCTACAAAGTTCGATTCATATCTGCCTTCTCTGATGATTTATTAGCTACCTCTGGGGTCCCACAAGGTTGCCACTTAGGGCCTCTTCTTTTTATTCTTACTTTTAATGATAGTTATAGTTATCAAATATTACCATATCTCACTCTACGCCGATGATACCAAGTTTTTTAAGAATATTTTTTCGACACATGATTCTACTCTTCTTCAGCTTAATCTCGACTGTTTCTAAATGCCATTCAGCCACTTTTTCACGAAAACGCATCCAATCTCCTCCCCATCTCCTAATTCTGCAGTGCTGAATTTGTTCGTTGTTTTTTCTTTATTTTTCTTTTAACGAAAAGCTTATGACCGCAAATCACATTAAGTGTATTTCTTACTGTCAATTGCACGGAAATATAATTCTCCGTTCACAACAATACGAAAAGTAACATAAACAAAAAAAATTAATTCAAGTCAAGCTGAGTCAACGATTTTAATCCAATTTATGAGTAAAAGCAAAATCACAAACAAAAAAAAATCAAAAGAAGCCACAACGTCATTTTATAATGCAAGGAAAACTTCTCCTACAATTAACTGTCATAAGAACAAGTTTAAAAAAAAATACCAACTTTACGTTCAGTTGTGACATGAACATTGAAGTACCGCAAAAAGCAATGACCTACCCATAAACAGAGTTCGCGTGAAAAGCACCACAGAAAGACAACATCAGACAACAAAAATATATGACTGAGAAAAATATAACAAAAACACTGCCCCACACCACGCCCCCCGCACCTTGCATCTGCAGACGGGCTACGAGTATAGACAAGACGAACGAACAATAATGACAACACTCAAAAGCGGACAGCTCAAGGGAATTGCAACATGAGTGAGTATGCCATGTCTTCCTCAGAATTTTCGTATTTTTAAGTTTTACCTGAACCAGATCTAGCAGGCTTCAATAGGCTGAACATATTTTTTTTTCGTATTCACCCCTCTCATCATCAAGCCTAATGCAGCTTGGAAGTTCCGTCTTGTCTCTTTCAAACGAGTAATACTGTTGTTGATTCACCTGTTAAGTGGATTATGACTTTTTGCACAATGAACCAATAAAAATTAAAAGACTTGCAGAATTTAAGCCGTACACACAAAGTCGGTGTTTTGAATGTAAGGCCAATTATTAATTAAAAGCGTATAGGGTGTTATTTGCCTTTGAAAGTATTTTGTTGGGCGCCATTTATTTACTGTAAATGAGTTTATTCCTTGTTTATCAAAATAATCGACTGTTAAACTGTTATACTGATGGTGATATAACCAAAGATACGCTCGCATCTTTTTACAGAATTTTAAAAGTTCTCCACAGAGATACATTTAAAACCCTACATCGCAGTATGAGCTTAATCGAAGTCCGTGGATATACATATTTATAAATGGTAGAGAAAAGATTTTACTAGAGGAACCCAACAAAAATATCCTCCTTCATGTTTCAAAAGTGGTAGTCGCCATGTTAAATTTTAATGGCGAAGTCAAAATATCTCGGTAAATTTGAGCTTACTTGAAAATTGGTCATAACAAAACTTGTTAACGATGAGCTCTGCAACTAATTTTGTTTGAACCCTTTTTCAATATTATGAATATCTACAAAGTTATAAGCTTTCAAAAATGACAGATCAAAGATTGGAAACAGTTGAATAATTGTCTCTTTCTTCGAAGGCATTCAAACATAGGTTGTCATTACTTTTTGTATGCAAATGTTTCAAGCTTAGTTGATAAAATCTTTCAAAAGACAGCTTAAGTTCCTTTCCTTCAGGAATAATTTACAATTAATTTGATGAAGTTACTAGCAGACAAAATTCTGTATGCTGCAACAAAATATTAAACACCCTGTATAGCTGTCATTCATTACTACATTGTGGGTGAAGTGTTGCAATCTTGCAATGATGAATTTAACCACCTAGAACTTTTGATGTCAAATGTGTCGATAATGTCTTAAGTTGGTAATACCACTTCAAAGCCACCGCTAAATGACCTAAATTGATTCGATAAGCTTGATATTTTTTTTTGCGGTTTCACACAAAGAAAAAGGAAAAAATCACAGAACTATGCAAATACAATTTTTGATTGAATTGTCACTCTATTTTCAACAGAGTCCTCTTATCCTCTCATCTCAGGATATAAACATTATATTTGGAATTTAATTGAAAAACAATTTTTCTGTGATAAGGAAGTAGCAAAAAGTGATGACATTAAAGAGGAAGGAAGTCCCGTTTGATAGCAAAAATTGTATTCCACCGGTTATGCAAAATATCAAGAGTGACAGTTTTCCGCTGAGAGTGAGTGGAGAGTATTAACTAAAACGTGTTTTCGTTAAAAGAATTTGTCATTTACATGGAAATTAAATCAAGCACTTAAGCTTAAAGGAAGCAAACCAGAATGGCTGAATTTTAGAGCTTGCAAATGAAAACGGAGTATTGAGTGACATTTTTGCGGAAGCTTGTGGTTTTTCATTAAAAGGAGTTTATTTATGAAATGTTTGTTTCTATTTATTTTTCTGGGATTTAATATTTCTAGACCATTTTTTTAAATTTTTTGATAGAATAACAGTTCATAAAGTGGTTTCTCATTGAATCGACTAGAAAATAAAGAATACATGAAGTGGTCATGAAGTGTAACCACCATACCCACAAAGTGGTATTAGAAAGTGTGAAACTAATATAAAAACAAAAAATATCTAGTCTTCTACTTATTTTTTAACAATATCTTAAAAGTTGAAGGACATTGCGAAAAATACAAAAAAAAAAACAAAAAATAAAATAATAATAAGCTGACAAACCATTTAAAATATATAACGTAAATTTTTTTAAACTTATACCCTACTTAGGTGGACAGAAAAATTCAAATCGAATTTGGCACATATGTACGTACATATGTATGTCTCATCTACATATGAAATGATTCCAAAATGTTTTGCCCTGAACTCGGAAATGAAATACCAAATCTTTGGACGACTGGGTCGCACGAGCTTGCTCTTATGCTTAAGAGACTTATAATTTTTAAAAAGATCGTTAATACGGTTTATTTTTTTTAAATAACTTTTATTTAAAAAAAATTAAAACATTTAAAAAAAATTGTATGCGCCAATATTGAGTTAAAAACAATAATTGACCTGTTTTTGAGATATTGAATTTTCAAAAAAAAAATTATTTTATTTTATGCTTTTATATATAATATTTTTAAACA
Source organism: Chrysotoxum bicinctum (assembly GCA_911387755.1). Classification (NCBI taxonomy): domain Eukaryota; kingdom Metazoa; phylum Arthropoda; class Insecta; order Diptera; family Syrphidae; genus Chrysotoxum; species Chrysotoxum bicinctum. The sequence goes on along the minus strand of OU426989.1, from coordinate 221,266,134 downwards.
TTTTACAAGCTTCTGAATAAACAATTACATTTAAATACATTATGCGAATAATATGTAAGAACGTGAAAAATGGAAAAAGAGTTATACAATATGGTAGGTACAGTCAGTAATCTCTCAATTAAAAAAAAATATAAATATTTTGAATTTATTTTATGTATTTATAATATATTTTCGGATCGTTTATTTATTATTATTTATTATTATTTATTATCGAAATTGTTAAAAATAAAATTTTAAAAATAAACTCTTCAAAATATTAAAAAAAAAACTTAATCTGAAATTGTCAGAAGTCTCTATTTTCAGTTGCGTACATTTTTAATTAAATTTTTGCAAAGACAATATTTAATGAATATCCATCAGTCACAAATTTCAAGAGACCCAAAATCCTTTTGGTCTTTTATACATTCTAAGAAACAACGCTGCCAAAACCACTGCGTAAGCTTTTCCATCTGTCCTACTCTACAGGTCTCTTTCCGAGTGGAAAGAAAACAGCAATTGCCCAGCCTGTCCCTAAAAAAGGCGAATCCTCCTCCCCCTCCAACTATCATCCAGTTGCACTAAGTTTCCTTCTTTCTAAGGTCATGGAAACTTAAGAAATATCTTGAGGAACGGAAGCTGCTTAATAGGTCCACTGATGGTATATCTCACCAAACAATGTAACCAGTCTTTACATCGTTTTGGAGAAACAAAAGTAACTCCACTTCATATTTCAAAGGCATTTGATAGAGTTTTGCAAGAAGATCTCTTATCGAAATAGTGCTCTTCTGGTATCGATGAATATGTTCTTCGATGGATTAGAAATTACCTAACGGATCGTTCACTACAAGTAGTATTGGACGGTTTCAAATCTGATATCCACAAAATAAATGCTCCGACACTCTTTCGTATGTTCATAAATGATCTCTTGATCAAATTCGTTTTTAGATTAACACCCTTTTTCTTCGGATGTGGACTTCCAACGGCATCTTATGATATGCTCATTAATTACTGATCTTCAGAGCATTGTAGAATGGAAAATCAAAAACCGTGTAGAATTTAATGTTTCGAAAACTCAATGCTGTTTACTGTCGCTAAGCTTAACCCTCCTTTTCAGTTCTAGGTATGGGCAACACAGACCATCTTTTGTGGAGTGATCGCAAATTTGACGTCGCCAAAAACGCTGCTAAGTGTTTAGGTTTTCACCGCCGCCGATGCAAGAAGTTTTTGTACCCCTTCTAATCTGGCTGTAATAAAGCCTATATTCGCCCAAAGCTTGAGTACAATTCCCATATTTGGGCAGGTGCTCCAAAAACCTACTTGAGTCTCTTGGATAGAATTCAAAAAAGAGCTTTAAAAATGTTAGGTGATAGAAATATAACCGAAATATTTGAATCTCTCGAGCACCGCCGCAATGCTTCATGTCTATCATTATTTAACCGCTAGTTTCATAAAGAGTGCCATAGTGAAATAGCCTTCTACCCTCAAACAATTCAACCGTAATACCCGTACATATAGGAATGCTCATCAATCAACCTTTGAGTCCAATTTCGGACGTACTGTCTAGTACAGAGATTGTTTTTTTAAGCCGCACTACACGAATGTGGGATGCGATCAACTTTACATGTCTGTTGAATTTGGAAGCTGCCAGGCAACTCAATATGCCATTAATGGAGCAAAAAATGTTAAGATGACTTTTCTGTTCAAAGTTTTGTACATATCTTAATCGTAGTGACATTATCCCCTTAAATTTTAAAATTTGGTGAGAAACTTAAAAATAGGTTTAAAATTTGATTTGAGTTTTATGATCCACTTAATTAGGACATAAGTCCCAAAAAGTAAAATTTTCCTAAGAAATGTACAAAATTATGAACAAAAAATCATTTTAACATTTGTTAATCCGTAAATGGAATAATAAGCTGTCTGGTAGGCGCTTAAGTCAACAGTTTCTTAGCCAATATTTCATTGAGTGACTCTCTGTCCCACTCAAGTAATTTCATTGCTTAGGGTATGTCCAGTCGCCAAATAGGCGTCTATTCCAACAGTTTTCTAAATCAACAATATGGTGAAAAGATCACATGGCTTGAAGGGACATATCCTGATGGAAGTTTTGTCCCATTCGAGTGAGTCCCGGAATTGATTTGGAACTTTTTTCTGAGTCAAATGGGATGCAAGTCCTATGGAGACTTTAGGCCTGCGCATTTTAATAGGTATTGCGCCTCCGTTCAATTGAAATGGTTTAGTTCAACTTTATTTCACTCGCTCCGTTGACTTGGGTTTAAATTCTTCTATTCGGAAATTCCTCCATACGTCAATTAGCCCCTAAAACATTTCAGAATTTCACAGATTTAAAAATCCAAAACGAAGTGTTTTTTATCATTTAATACATCGCATACAATATTCAGTGTTTACTTTCAGAACTACATAAAAAAACGTCAGTTTAATCGAATCGAAGATTTTGATGTTTGTAAATAATCCGAAGAGGGATGTTCTGCTATTTGGTAAAAGCTTTATTTCATTTGAAGAAACTATCAAAATAACGTTCCTTATTCTTTTTTGATATTTAAAAACCAACAAATCAACAACGATTCGGAAAGCCATTTTTATTGGTCAGAATGACTTATTTCTGTAATGATTTATTATGACTTAAAAACTAACCGGCATTTTATTTAAAAGCTCTTTAATCTTAGTTTTCATTATCTAAATAAAATATATATTTTAAAAAGTTAATAGAAAAATAATTCTAGAAATTTCACACCTTTTACCAAAAACTGTAATGAATTGGAACTCGATTTTCGAGGGCCGTGGGCTTGCCAGAATATATTCTTTGCATAATATGTAACTTGAGATCCAATTCTTCTTTCTTCTTTATTCCTTTCTATTTATCATTACCAGTCAGGTGATACAACAAAAAACAAAAACACTCAAAATAAATTGCCTTCCATCAATTCGCAATATATCACATACAAAATGTTAAATAAACTTCAACTTCAACTTGACACATTTTCTGTCATCGTCAAAGTCGTCAAGTTCAACGAAAGATCGACTATCATTGCTGGTCACATAATAACGAACGCATTACTCTTCGTTACGTAATGCTTAAACGTGAACGTAATCTCATAAATTAAATTCCCCACAAATACAAAAAATTAAAATTGATTTATTATAATTTAATGTCTACCACCTTGAACTTGGAATTAAGATTTTACATTGTTTTTTTTTTCTGTCGAATCGTCTATGTCTTTTTTCTTTGAAACTTCTTTCGTTGTTGTTGTGTCTTTTTAGTGTAATTTACTTATCTATTAGCTTCTTGATGGCGATGCATTACAATTAGTTTAATGTCTGTCATTGTTGTTGGTTATCTCTTGAGGTCACATAATATCTAACATGAGACAGTCTTCTGTCTGCGTGGGCTGTATTGAAGGAATGGTAAGTGCACTACTTTATGCAACAATGAGTAACTGTTTTTGTAATGAGCAATTCCGTTTTTGTTTTCTCAATGTTTGTACATATCTCCATTGTTAATTAATTGCACTTTCCGAGTATCTTTTTGTTTTGTTTTGCTGAAAAATGGGGTACACGTAATTAGAGTGGTAGAGACGACTTTATTCTTGACATTGACAAAAGACAATAAAACCGTATCAGGTTCTTTTCTTGTGGTGACGAATTGTTTAATTAATTAAGTAAATTTAATGAGAAATAAATGACGACAAGTAATGTCGGGAAGGTTATATGAAGGTAGCTACGCTTACTTTAAAATTGTCAGTTCCAAACTGATGGGTTTTGAATGGTGTTTAAACGATCAACCGATATTTAAGCGAATCAACATCGAATAGTGTAATTCTTTACCATGACATTTTTAATATTCGAATAATAATATTTTTCCCTTTATATGTATATACAAACGATGTGTGCTAAAATCACCATCTGTCGCCCAAGTGTGTTGGACCCGTATCCTACTATGGTTACGAGTATATGGCACCAGTGACTTAATAATCAACAACAGATTTGGCAGACGTAGCCAAAACAATATGACCGCCATAAACTGTAAACATGGATTCGACGCTATTGGCAATCCGTGTAGCTATATACGAACAGAGAGACGTCCTGCACTTTAATCCTTTTCTCAAGTACTTATACAGAGTACTTTCCAAAAGATATTTCGTCAGGACTGGGTCGAACGAATTTGCTCTTATGTTTAGCAGACTAAGGTTATGTTAGGTTAGTGTAGCTGTCAGCATGAATATTTGACATTCTTAGACCAAAAGTTGATCCATTGAGATAAAACATGAACCTTGTAGACTTTCTTTCTCCTTGTTGAACCATTTAAAGTCTTTTCGAAGCTTGCCGAGTCTATTTAGTATTTACATAAGCGATCTGATAGATAGTCTAACTCAGGCAATTGTGTATGCCGACGATCTGATAGCGTACAGAACAGCTCCAAAAGTCGAGATCACCAGAATTATTTTGCGATGTGACTTCGACATGACTGGAAGCTGAAAATCCACTTTCAAAATCTGAAAATATTCTGTTTAGGACTCCGTTGCATGTAGCCTCAAGAGATATGACAAAAAACTGGGGCAAGCTAGTGATCTTAGGAAAGCCACTGGCGAGTAGAATATCTTGGCATCTGGTTGCATCAGTATTTGTATTTCGACAGACATATCCGGTCAATGATTGTCTTTGGATGCCCAGTGTGGTTCAAAGTTGCCCCATTTCAAATGGAAAAGATTTGGGAGTTGCCTTGGGTTAAACAACACCATAGCCGGAGTACAAACACTATTATTCCAATATATCTACCAATAACACGAACACATGAATGGCTGATATTTTGAAGGCAGTTTAGGTTCTGGTCCTCAACGAGCTGAACTTGTGAGCATGAGCATTGCCCTATATGTCGCTCTTATCTAGGTTCCCGGTCACATTGGAATAGAAGGATCAGCCCTGCATAGTTCACTTCCTCTTGGTGTTATAAAGGACAAAATCTCCTCAATCTTTCTCACAGAATCCAATCGTAGGTGGAGTAGTCTAAAGAACTGTATTATATCTAGAAAGGTGTGGCCCACCTATAATAAGTCACCAAGAAAGGACCTTATATGCAAACCCAGGCAAGAAAAAGCCAGGGAAGTTGCAACATGCACTGGCCACTGACCAATGGGGGAACGTGCGGCGAAGCTGGGCATTCCTTAAAATACTCACTGTCGTAGTTGTGGAAATTACCAGGAAATGTTCTGCTCTGAACAAAATGACAGCCCAACTCTTTCGAAAGTTATGCCTCGACGACCTCAACGAACTATATGAACTGAAGATCAAAGTCTCGATCTCTTATCTTAATACGACGAAGTGGGTCTGAAATGTTCCACGACGACTAATGTAATGTGTACTCCTCGAAATTAAGACAGCATGCTAGTGGCCTTCAGGTAGAGAGAAGCTCATAAATACTTCTTTATATCCCATTGAATGCATAGGTCAAACGATTCCGGAGACGGTACAATCATGAACTGTACGCAATCTACCTTGAAGCAGATATCGTGACAAAAATTAAGCTCGGTAGACTCCGGTGGGCAGGTCACCTAGCTCGCATGAGCGAAGAGGAACCTGCTCGGAAAGTTCTTTGTGGTACATTCTATGGTAGACGACAGCGTGGTAGACCATGCTTGCGCTGGAGAGATGGCGTAGACCAGGACGCCCGAAGCATTGGGGTGCGCAACTGGATGGCGTCGGCTAGAGACCGGGATAGGTGGAGAGACTTGTTGAAAGAGGCCAGGACCGGAACCCGGTTGTCGAGCCGATGATGATGCATAGGTCAAACGAGTTCATGATATCAAAACGGCGCATTCCAGTGCTATTTGGATCACATAGCTAGACTGCTCGTGACCACCATTTGTACCTACTATACGTAACTAGGCCATTAATATAATAAATATACCCCAATTATAATATAGGCATTGTTTTTCACTACAACGTACATCTCACGAGGGATTCACATTACTCCAAGCCACCGCCGCCGCACTGAAATTCATTCTTTAACAGCCAAGACAACTCTTTAAAAATATTGAGCTAAAAAATATAAACTTATGCAAACAAATACTAATCATTAATAACAACATTCTATTGTTATTTAAAAAATATCATCACTTGTTCTGGAGATATTAAATTTTTATAAAAAATTTTGAATAATTTTCAAAATTCAAAAAAAAACATTTTCCAAAAAATTTTATACGCAAAAAAAAGTTGATCAAAATAGGTCAAGTAGTTGTTGAGAAAGTCGATAATAAAAAAAAACTGTTGTTTTTTTGCAGAAGGAAAAGTTATAAAAGAATGCAATATTTTATGAATGTAATCTTTGAGGACTTCAATTAATAGATGGCATTCATTGACTTCACTTTGAAACTTTGACTTTCAATTCTGCGATCACCATTCATTTGACATTAAAAGAAATAGTTTTTCCCCAGTTATTTAAGGGCAATCAATTGAATGCATTCTTTTACATTCTTTGTATTCATTCGTTTTATTCGTATTCTTTGAAATTCTTTTACATTCTTTTGAATTTATTTTCATTTCTTTTTCATTTTTTTAATTCTATTCCAAAAACACTATGAGCCTCTGCCACATCTAAAATGGCAACAAAGGATAAAGAGGGAAAGAAGTATGCAAAGAATGCAATAAAATGAATATAAAAAATGCAAAATAATGCGAAGAATAATACATGATGAAAGATTTCAATCTTCTAAATGTCAAACGAATGGTGATTGCATAATGTGAAGTTGAAATCTAAAAGTGAAGTCAATGAATGTAATCTTTAAATTGAATGGAATGAATGATTTTTGAAGATTGCATTCGCAAAAGATTGTATTCTTACATTATATTACATATTACACTACTCCGTAGATAAATCTACGAAGTAGAGACACTGAAAGCACTGGCAACTGAGACCATCGGTTTTTTTTTTGTATTTTTGATTGAAACTATTGTAACTGTTGTAGTGGTTAATATTATAGGTACAAATTTTATAAAAAATCACTTCAGATATTCAGGTTGGAGGTCTAGGCAGAGTCATACAAGAAGACAGACGGGCTTGCTGTACCGACTTTTTTAATGTTCTCAATCATCGTTATCTAAAGTTTGAAAACAACTTTTCAATTTGTCCACTAAAATAGTGCAAACTTTCTTAAATACTGGTCAAACTTAAATGAATAAGTTTTTGTTACAATAAACCCTTGCAAAATGTCGTAAGTCAGTTCTGTAAATACAAAAGTTATAAATTCTATAATTGAGAATTTCAAATGTTATCGTCAAACAACTAACAAGTAAATAATTGCCATTTAATAGACAGCCATTTAAAAGTAATTAAAGATAGCTTTGCTAAGAACTCATACATAATCATAAACTTATCCTAGGTTACAGTTAAGCTTAAATAATAAATAATTCATCGTAGTTTGAAATGACTATTACTAATATCCCTGACTAACAACAACTTAAATTAAATTCCATAGACCCGTCATGAGCCACTCCCAGAATGAAGATTTACAAACAAACTTCTCGATGTAAATTTTTCATCAAAAGTCAAAATTTTGCATAATTTATTGATAGCCAAAGTTATACAAAAATAATATCCCCAAACAAAAAAAAAAAAAAAGAAATGAAAACAATAGAGTGTCACTGCCAGCGGCCAAAAACTGTTGTTTTCACTTTTAAACCTGAGAATTGCCCAAGAAGCAGAGCCGTGGAGAAGAGAAGAGGTAAAAGAAGGCTGGACCGACAATGCCACTGAGTCTCTGCCTCTTATTTCATTTTTGAATTATTTATGAGTTATCTTTATTATATAAATATCACCATCTGTGGCTTTTGGTCAGATTCAGATGAAAGGCTTCCGAACGAAGCCCATTTTCTCCATTATAAAAACCTTTATGTAAGAATGGAGATGGCACGTTTTATACTCACGCGCCCCAAACGTATCATCGCAGGATAAAATCAAGAACTCTTGGACGAATGGAGTAATTTTTTTTGTCTTCTTTGTTTAATATCGAAGGTTAATATACTCGAATTGAATTACAATGAGGCTTCCAAAAGGAACTCAGTTTCAAGGAAATCTTTATCTTCATCTTGGTTACACAATCAAAACTTATTTTATTACTTTTAGATTTTATCTGAAAGATTATAACTGCACTACAAAAGTTGTGCAACTCTTTTTCTTTGGTTGTTTGAGTTTGAGGGGTCAGTTGATGTAGAGAATTAATACTTTTGCAGGTGCGTCATTTAGTTTCTGAAGAAGAAACGACTGATTATGGGGTATAGTTCTTTGTATGATTCAACTTTATGTCTTTGTTTCAAATAGCCTCTTGGAAAATACATTTCTGCAGGTGAATAAATAAGAAAACTAATCAAAGAAAACCTTGAGGTTTCGGTGGCATCTGAGGTATTCCATAGGGCAGTTTCAATCTTGAACTTGTGAAATTGGTTAAAACCAATCATTTTGAAGTCACCAGTTTTAACAAGTTCGTATTTTTAGTTCAACGAGGCTGGCAATACCTACAGAGAGGGCAGAAAGTTTGTTTCTCAGTTTGGAACTGCTTGGAAAAGTTTTTATAAGCCGGTCCCTTTTTTCAGAAATGAGAGACCAGGGTTTCCGAGCTTGCATCTACCCTTCTCATTTTAAAACGCTTACAATTGTCCCCAAAGGCTTAAAAAACCAACAAATTCCAAAATCTTTGAAAAGACACTGTAAAAGCTCTCACAGTTTGCTTTCAATTATGATATTAGTAACCATTGGTAACCATGATCATTCTTCTATCGACAGTGTGGCAGAATGTGAAATGAAAACACAAACTAAACTTAAACTTTTTTGAAAATCTTCTAATTTCAAAATGGAATTAATTTATAAAGTGTCGAATTTCGCGAGTTAGCAAGGTTTGGATGTTAATACTACCAAAAGTCGATGGTCACAATATTAAGAGCGCTTACTCACATTTTTGCTCAAAATCATGATTTCACCTGGTTGGATATTCGTGATATGAAGCGTAGTGTACATAATCAACATATTCCCTATTCAGTGTTATTGTGCGAGTGAGACAAAACAAGGCATCAAAAGTATCGTAGCCAAAAGCGCAGCAAAATTGAAATCTTTAGGAACAAAAAATATGCGATTTTTTCGTTGGATCATTTCCTAGAATATTTTAAGATCAAAATACCTATACAACTAATGCCCCTTGATTATTTGAAGCACCTCAACTATTTGTATCACTTTGGTGGAGAGTGTATGAAATTTTTGTGAAAATTTTATGATGTACCTTGGGTTCAAATACTGAGGTATGCTCGCCGGATAAAAGAAAGAAGGTACCTAAAACTTCAGTATAAAGGTTTTTGTATAATGAAATCCGGCTCTTAATTAGCTAAGCACTGCTCTTAACCGGCTTATGAAATAGGTTTTTTCACTGGCTTCCACGGCTCATATCCGGCTCAACAACCTTTTTTTTAACTGAATACCACGGCTTATCAAAAAATGTCCAGCGCTTCTATGGATCTTAACTTGATTATCAAACAAAGTCTCCACTGGATTGCCTTAGCTCTTAACTGCATTATCAAACAGTATTTTCACTATAGCTTCAATGGCCCTTAGCCGACAGTGTTTTCTCTTCTCTTAAACGGCTTTTCGTACAGTATTTCCACTGGCTTCCACGGCTCTTAAGAGTATTATCACACAGTTTCTCCACTGGCTTTTAACCGGCTTGTAAACAATGTTCCTACTAGCCATCAAATGGCTCTGAACCGACTTATCCAATACTGGTTTCAGTAGCTTATCACGGCTTTTAACCGGCTTATCACACAAATTTACCGCTGGCTTCCACGGTTCTAAACCAGCCTATCAAACAATGGTTCAATTGGCTTCCACGGCTCTTAACCGGCTTATCGAACATTATTTACTCTGACTTTCACGGCTTTTAAACGTATTATCAAATAGTGCCTCTACTGGTTTCAACGTTTCTAACCGGCTTACCATATAGCGTTTCCACTGGTTTCCGCGGTTTCTAACTTTTACTTATAGCGAATAGAGTTTATACAGATTTCCACAGGTCTTAACCTGCTTATTAAATAGTTGATCCACTGGCTTCAATGGTTCATAAAACAAGGCTTCTAATAGTCTTCCGACCAACGCCAACGGCTTTTGACCGGCTTTATATGTATAATTATACTTTTACTTCAGCTTGGAACCCCTTACCACTGGTGGTCTTTGAAAAAGTTTTTCATGGTTCTTATCTAGGCTTCACGTTTCGGGATCGGTATGAATTCTAACAATCTGTCAACGGCCTTGGCTTTGATGAAAGCATCGCTTCCCATCGATCAGCGAAATCAAGCATCAAGCACCGGGTGTTGTTGAGTATTGACATGTGTTTCTTCTGTTGTTCTTTCTTTCTGTGTGTCTCTTTCTGTTGTATTCTCTAAGCCAGTGCTCTCAGTGTCTCTACATCGTATATTTATCTACGGAGTAGTGTTATATGTAAAGTAATTCTAATAATCTACATAAATATCAAAATTAAGACTGGGGCCAATTTCTGTCGTCGGTTTGGTTCTTCTCATTAAAAAAATTGGTTGGAAGTGAATGACAACTATAAAACAATCTATATATATAAAAATCAATTGCTGTTCGTTTGTCTCGCTAAAACTCGAGAATGGCTGGACCGATTTTGCTAATTTTGGTCTTGAAATATTTGTGGAATATCAGGGAAGGTTTAAACGGTGAGAAACATAAGTAATAAGTAACGGAAAATACTAAAAACTACAATTTAATTTTCCAATACAAAAAGTTCTTAGTTTTGAAACATTTGATGTCTTTAAATACAAAATTACTGCAGAAATTTACAATGATTCATTGATCATGACAGGAGATATGTGCTTATTGATGGTAAATAAAGTATTGTCAGCACGCAATCGTCCTATGGGCGATGCATTTAACAACGAGTTGCAAAGAGAGCAACAATACAATACTGAAGTATTGGCAGAAACAGTTCGTTCAAATGTTCCGCAATTGAGTGAACAACGAAGAATTGCATTTTGCGTACAATACTTTGATGGAAGCTTTAAACAGTGAATCTGTCCGGGGAAACTGGAAAATCGTTATTAATTTCATTGCTGTTGGCAAAGATCAGATCGTTTGGGTTGAATGTACGATGACCCACAATAGGTCACTGGAGGCACTGGACAGAACGTTAAAAGATCTTCGTGACAACTAATACATATTTGGTGGAGCCATATGATTCAGTTGTGGCATGTAAGGACACTCTAATTAACAACTAACTTGCGAGTGTTTTAGCAACAAGATCAAACTGCGATTATGTTTTCGAAGCAGTTATTAGATATTAGAAATGGCAAGGTCGCAGTTGACACCTCGACAGGATTAATACACTACTCACAGATTTTTGTCCCTTCGTCGACTTAAAACAGGAGCTTATTCAGCGTGTTTTTATGGACGCATATGTATGTAGAACAACAGATCTAAAACTAAAACTGGCTAAGTGAACGAGCAATATTGGCGGCCAAAAACAAAGATGTCGATGATCTCAATACAGAATTTTCTTTCCGGAGAGTTGTTTTCTTAAAAATCAGTTGACACAGTTACAAACCAGGATGACGTAGTCAACTATCCCACAGAGTTTTTAAATTCCCTGGATTTACTTTCCCAACACCTCGACAGTGCAATGGAATGAGACTGGCTGTAAAAAAGCTAATGAATAACGTCATCGAGGCCAAGATCATCAAGGGAAAGTATAAAGGAGAAAATGTCTTGATCCTGTATAGCGATGATTCCAACGGATTTGCCATTCGATTTTGAGCGTCCGTCAGGCCTTTGCGATGACCATAAATAAATCGCAATGCCATTCGTTGAAAACCATCATCTTTATGTACATATTTACTAGGGTGTGTCAAAGTGCTCAACTATGGTATTTTCAAATGTAATAGCTTTTAAATGTTGCATTGCTTATCAAAATTAAATCCTGCGTTTACAATTTTCATTTTAATTAATATCTTTGGCTCGCTCAAAAATACGATGAAATCCCAAAAAAATTGATTTTTCGAGATTTTTGAAATATGTGTTGTTTTAAATTGCACCGTGTGGATACAAAAAAATTATATAAAATATTTTTAGTCTTCCAAGTCAAAGATAATTGCAAAGAAACACTTTTAAGCTTATATTTGTTTAAATTGAACACTTGATAAAGAAGCTATGAAATAATAAAAAAAGGAAGAAAAATCATTTTTTTATGTGAAATCGTTTTTTTTTTACAAAAAAAAAAATTCTTAAAAATCAACGGAACCACCTACAATATCGTGGTATATCTTTTTGTAAAGACAAAAATTCTTTCTTTATTTTGTTTAGTTTTTTTTTTAATATACACTGCCGGTCATAAGGTTAGAAGCAGGCATTTTTGAGAAGTAAAATCGACATTTCTCCCGTTACATGATGGATTAGAAGAAAACAACTATGGTAAACGAAAGACTATTTTGTTAACAACAAAATATAAAATTTGGGTATAAGAGAGATTTAGCTAACGGAACTTTTATGACAAATTGTAAAGTGAGTCAAGAATATGCGAAAATAAATCGGGTCATTAGATTAGAAGCATTGAACAAATCAACGTTGTTTTGTGAAGTGAATAAATTTTTGTTCGGTTTAAACGGTACATTTTATAAATTAATTGTTCTTGATTGAGTGTTAGTAAAAATGGGCAAGAAAAAATGTTTGACAGTGGAGGAAAGGGTAAGAATAGATGTTTATTGCTCTGAAGGTCTTTCATGCCGTGCTATAGCCCGAAAAATAAATCGAAGTGATCATTGTGTCAGCAATTATTTAAAAAATCCATCGTCTTACTCAAAAAATTATAAAGCAAACACTTCCTCTGCCTTAACACTTCGCGAAACGCGAAGTATCCTTAGAATAGCGTCAAATTCAGCTTTATCGGCAGCTAAAATAAGGGAGAAAGCTAGTGTTAAGGCCAGCTTGTCCACTGTTAAACGCACGATTCGCCATGCTAAGCACTTAAAGCGTCTGAAGCTTAAAAAAAAACCACCACTTAATGATGCAAGGAAGAAGCAACGCTTGTGTTTCGCGAAAGATCACATGAGCTGGGATGTGCAAAATGGAATGACCACAAATGATTGGCGGAAGGTTATTTTTTCCGACGAAAAAAAATTTAACCTAGATGGGCCAGATGGTTATAATTATTATTTCCATGACCTGAGGAAAGAGGAGCGGTTTTTAAACCGTCACCATAGCAGAGAAGGAGGCGTTATGGTCTGGGGCTCAATTTCATTTTATGGCGCTATAGACTTGGTAGTCCAAGATACCAAAATGACTGGGAAAACCTACAAAGCCTTGCTTGAATCAGTATTCCCCAAAATTAGCGAGGTGTTTGGACCAATTCCATGGATTTTTCAGCAGGACAACGCTCCCATACACACAGCCCGAGAGGTAAAATCCTTCATTGCGAACCAAAACGTCCACTTGCTGCCTTGGCCACCATATTCCCCGGACCTAAACATAATTGAAAATGTGTTTGGGCTGGCTTACACGTAAGGTATATGAGGGAGGGAAGCAATACGATGACAAGGAAGCGCTAATTCATGGTATCAAATTGGCCTGGAGTGAGATTTCACTGGACTACTTGGAATCTCTTTATAAATCCTTAAAAGATAGAATTTTTGAAGTTATTTTGAAGGCTGGTGGCAGCACACATTATTAAAAATCTAATAAAAGCTAAAATAAATAACAAATTATAAATAACTGCATTTTATTTTCATTTATTTGATGTGCTTCTAATCTAATGACCCGATTTATTTTCGCATATTCTTGACTCACTTTACAATTTGTCATAAAAGCTCCGTTAGCTTAATCTTTCCTATACCCAAATTTTATATTTTGTTCTTAACAAAATAGTCTTTCGTTTACCATAGTTGTTTTTTTCTAATCCATCATGTAACGGGAGAAATGTCGATTTTACTTCTCAAAAATGCCTGCTTCTAACCTTATGACCGGCAGTGTACGTAAAAAAAAAAGAAATTACTGTAAATTAAATTTTTTTTTTCAACTTCAACCGATTTGAGCGAGCCAAAGACGAACGATATCTTATTTTTTTTTTACATGTTCTTAAACCTCAGATCCTAATACAACTTTTGAGCACTATTACATTTAAAAATAAGAGTACTTTTTTGCGGCCATACAAAAGTGACACACCCTAATATTTACGCACCGCAAGAAAAGACAAAATATATACTATAACAGAAAGCCTTAAATTGATTAAGTGTATAACTATGTTGCATATGATCTAGATACAAATTTTGTATTAGGTTTTGACAATATTTTTTAAAAATATATGTAGGTGAAACGAAGTTCACCGGGTCATCTAGTACAGTATAAAAACTTCTCATATATTTACCTGCATAAATTTGTGGCCAGTCACTTCCCTACTTTTGCTCTTTGTAATCTTTTGTAACGGTATAGGTGTTCCCTCTACGCTCTTTGGCGATGTTTTGCCCTTCGTTACTCTCCCTGCGCCACAGGATAGTCAAGCAGAACAACGAATACGAAGAGGGTTGTCCAATCGGTCGAGTGATGGTATAGGCATGCTTGCAAGGCCATAAATTAACTCGTCGGTGGGGTGGGATCTTACACTCGCCACTGGACTGCCGTGTACAATTTTTAACTCATGCCTATCTCGCGTCAAGAATCAAAAAAAAGGATTCACTAATCCAAAAAAAAACAAAAAAAACAATCAAACAAATCCTACTAGTCTCACTAAACTCAAACAAACTCTATTTGGAAACCTGAGGTGTAGCAGGTTCCCGAGTGTTACCCTCCCTCGGTTCACTACGCTGGGTAGGAACTCCTTGGTTATCACTCCACTCTACCTATACGTGATAACCCCTAATCTAAATAGAAATAAAAGCTTATTTCCCGATTATTATTTTGCTATCAACTATCTCCTTTCCTTCCATTACCTTCCTAAGCACAAAAAAAAATCTACCCTATAAACATGTCAGAGAGATTGACTTTGCTCGACATTTAAACCCTTAAAGCCACAAATAATTAAAGTTAAAATTTTAAATCATGGATGTTTATTAATTTTAAAATTCATTCTTGTTAAAAAAAAAATACTAGTAGTATAAACGTCAATATAAATTTCATATAAAAGAGGCAACTCAAAAATAAGGGAATATTAAGTATTAATCTAACTTAAGCATATTGTTTTAACGAGTTTGAGAAGAGCTCTTTAAATAGCTCTTAATAGGAATCTCTTCTTCAAACTTAAGACCAAAAAAAAACAATTAAATGAAAGCTCGACTTCGCTCAAATTACGACTCTAAGAGTATTATTAAAAAAAAAGTATTGATTGTCTCAATAGTTATCAAAACCTTCGTTCAATTGATAAGCTTAGCTCTTTTTTTTTTTTTTGCTTCAAATATTTTGGACTCACCGCTTATTCTCCTCCAATGACGTGGTGCGCACTACCTCCTTGGCTGGACCGGGAGATCTTGAGTTCTTTCACTCTGGTCTCTTTTTGTGATCTTAAGCTGTTGATTAGTGACAAAAAAAAAGGTAAACTTGGCAAATTGAACGAGTATTAATATAGAGAAGTAAGTACTTAGCTTTTGAGTGTAGTCGTTACATACAAGAGAGTAATTTTAAGTTTATGAAGAAAGAATATAATGTTTTTGATTCTTGTAGGTCGTAGATATCTCGGAATCAGTGCAGATTAGCTAGGGCGCTGGTAAGATGTGGTCAACCGCACTTGCTCCCCTAAATAATCCGTTGAGATTATTTAGCTAGGAGCAGTATTGGATTGATGAAAATCGCCACCAGTTCACCGATTGGTTAACTGGATCACGTGCTACGTGTTCCGTCAATCACAGAGGGATTAGTGTATTTCGGGCTCTGTTTAGTGCTCTGTCGTGCAGTGTTGGATTGATGAAAATCGCCACCACTAAGTAAACCAGGTAGTCCGTTAGGAGTTTTTCTTAATTTTTTTCCTTGACGTGCGAACAGACCACGGTCACCGATTGGTTAACTGGATCACGTGTTTCGGGTTCCGTCAATCACAGAGGGATTAGTGGATTTAGTGCTCTGTTTAGTGCTCTGTCGTGACGGAGCTTCGGGGGTACCCACTGACTCAACCGTGAGCAATAGTCTTTGGTGTTAAGCACCGATGAACCACTCTGTAACCAAGAGTTTATTATAACCACTAGGATAATGAAGTGCGCCTTTAATTTACCTGATTATTTCTCGATCTTAAATAATTAAAAAAAAACCGTAAGTAGGTTGGTCCGCGTCGCTCGAGGATCGTTACAATGGTAAGTTCTAGAACGACTGTACCGGGATTTAACAATATGTAGAGACTACTATCCAGCCTTTTAAATTCCACCGGCACGGTCGCTTCAGCAAGCTGGCTGGAGAGATAAGATTGACTCAAAAAAAAAGGAAAATCTATAGGACCTCACCAAGTCTTAAAAAAAAGACAAAAAAAACAAGGCACGTGGCACTTATCTCTTGCAATAGATTTTCTCGTATCTTTTATCACTTTAATAAATTAACTTGAGCTTTGTATAATGATCTTTTCGGGTAGAAGTTCAAGCGAGAAAAGAAGCGCGAAAGCATTTTGCACGATCACGACAGCTGTTTGCCAATTCGTTCACAGTGTGTCAGAGTATGGAATTATATGAAAATGGAACGATAATTTAAGATAAGATCTTCGAAACGATCGGTGACAGCATCCACTACCGAAAACAAAAATAAAAAACCAGACCTAGGAGATGTGATATCACTTTTCAAGTGCGCTCATACACAACTTTTCATTTTCAAGGACGAACCGTAAGAAAATGAAATGTACGAGGCTATAATTTATGTTCTTGAAAGTCGACCCATGCCTGAGAGGAGTCCTCATCCTATTGACGAATATCCTTTGCATGAGCTACGCCCAGCACGTTTCCCTGCTCGTCTTCAAGTTCGTACAAGTTATTCCCTACAATGCTCTTTATCCTGGCTGGGACAAACTTGGGGCACAACTTCGCGTTGCGGCCTTTAGAAGCGTTACTTAGTATGAAATTACGTTTTAGGATATTCTGTCCTACCTGATAAAGACGGTTTTTGCTCCTAAGGTTGTAAGTTTTTTCATAGGTCGTGTGAGCCTTAGCTAAAGAATCTTTGATCCTTTTGTGTATCATATTCATTTTTACGGATTTAGGTAGCACATCAAATTCGGAGTTATTTAAACTCTTTAATTTTTTCAACAACAGGTAGTCGGATCCGTGTTCGACCTTACTTTGACCAAAAAGAGCTTCATGCGGTGACATGCCAATTGCCGAATGAATGGTGGTTCGTAGCGCGCTTACTATAGATATAAGATTTCGATCCCAATTTGCTTGGTCCGACCCCACGTACGAGCGAATGGCTGCGAGGATAGAGCGATTTACTCGCTCACTAGCATTCGCCTGAGGCGAGTATGAAGCCGTCCTTATGTGTCTTGTTCCATATGAATTCAAAAACCTAGAAAATTCCTTGCCAATGAATTGTTTGCCGTTATCTGACAGAAGAGACTCTGGTGTTCCGAATAACGAAAAGACTTCCTCCTCTAAAAACTGAGTTGCTGCTTCTGCTGTCGCTTTGCGTAAAGCTTTGACAAGTACAAACTTAGTGAGCTGATCCAAGCACACTATCATAAAAGTATTTCCTTTTTTTGACCGTGGGTAGGGTCCCAAAAAATCAACATAAACGTGTTGGAATGGCCTATCCACGGTGAAAGCATGTCCCATAGGTGGTCTTAGGATGGAGTTTGGGGCTTTTGAGGACTTACACACACAGCAGTTGGCGATGAATGTCTTTACTTGTGCCGCCATATTAGGCCAGTAAAAACGCTCACGCAAACGATACAACGTTTTTGCAATCCCACCATGCGAAGCAAGAGGAGGATCATGGGCCAAGCGAACCAAACGATTAGTGAGCAAAGAAGGGATCCAGAGTTTCCAGACACAGTCATCTTCTCTGGGATCTCCTGTGCATGGTTTAACCTTCTTATACACAAAACAATCCGATACCTGCAGGTCAGGAAGCTGACTTTGATTTTCTTCAATTGTTTTAATCAGTCCTTCATACTCAACTGACTTGAAAGCCGGATCAGTGAGATCAATCTGAAGAACGTCGGAAGAGTTAGAAACATCATTTTTCGCGGATATAATCTCGTCCACTGCGTAGACTCGCGAAAGTGCATCTGGGACTACGTGTTGTGTTCCCTTTCTATGCTCAATTTCAAATGAGAACCTCTGGAGTCTCAAACTCCAACGCGCTAATCGGCCGTTTAAGTCTTTTTGGCCCATGAGCCACCTCAGGCTCGCATGGTCAGTCACAACAGTGAACTTCTGTCCTTCGATATAGCTCCGAAACTTCTCCACGCCAAGCACCGCCGCTAAGCATTCCAACTCTGTTATACTATAGTTGCGCTGGGCTGACGTGAGCTTATGAGAGTAATAATATATGGGTCTCTCGACACCGCTTTCATCTTCTTGGCACAAGACGCTCCCGATGCCGGAGGTTGAGGCATCGCAAAGAATTTTGAAGGGCTTTTTGAAATCAGGATTAATTAATATCGGTGCAGAAGTCAGGGCTAGTTTAAGCTCTTCAAAGGCCTTCAGGGCTTCAGGCGGAAAAGTAAACGCCTTACTTTTTTTAAGGGTGTCTGTCAAGGGAGAGGCTAAGGACGAGTAATTGCTTACAAATCGTCGGTACCATCCAGACAGACCCAAAAATCTTCTCACCTGGCGTGCAGTCTTGGGCACAGGGAAATCTTTGATTGCAGATACCTTATCTGGGTCTGTCTTAATGCACCCACCACCCACAATATACCCTAGAAATTTCAGCTCTTTAAAGCAAAATTTCGACTTTTCCATATTAATAGTAAGTCCTGCATTTCTGAGAAGCGTTGCTAGTTTAGTCAGTATGTTTAAATGTTCGTCAAATGTCGCCGAAACTACCAACAGATCGTCCAAATAAACGAAAATATTTTGTCTCAATTCATGTGGAATCACTTTGTCCATCAGTCTGCATAACCGTTGTGCGGCATTGCAGAGGCCAAAGGGCATGACAGTGAATTGATAAAGAGGCCTGCCAGGCACAGTAAACGCCGTTTTTTCCCTAGAGGTCTTCTCCAGCGGAATCTGCCAAAACGCGTCCTTCAGATCCACGCTTGAGATGAAGTGTGTCTCTGACTGACGGCTTAGCAGCCCATCAACATGATGAAGAGGATAGGCATCGTTCTTTGTGGCTTTGTTCACTTTCCTAGAATCCAGGCACAGGCGATTTTTCCCGGGCTTCTGTACCAGGACAATAGGAGAGCTCCACGCGCTTTCACTTTCTTCGATAACTCCCAAAGAGAGCATCCTATCCAGTTCATCATACATCATGGTTTGTACCGCCGGAGAAACCGGGTAGTAACGTTGCTTAATGGGCTGTGCATCCCCCGTATTTATTGTATGTTCCTCCAGTTTCGTTTTTCCGAGGCCTAATTTAGCGGCGGACGGAAACAAACTTATAACACTATGAAGTTCATCGGACTGATCGGCTAGTAGTTCGTGAGCATTTGGATCATAATCTTGGTATTTTATTGAAACCTCTGAAATTATATGGGGTGCGATTTTGAAAGTTTGCCAAAAGTTAACCCCCAAATATAAGGGTTGCTCTAACGATGGCACTAGGAAAAAGCTAACGTCTTTAGTTACACCTTTATAAGAAACTTTAGTGGAGACTTCTCCTATAATAGATTGGGGGTCTCCATTCGCGGTTCTTACTTTTGCCTGAAAGTGTTTATAAGGAATGCCAGCCCCTTCTACTAGTTTCAGACATTCTGCTCCCAAACAGCTTATGCTAGCGCCACTATCTAAAAGACCTAGCATTTTTTTGCCAAATATGTACACACTGGCATAAGGTCTTGGGTCATCAGTGCTGCAAAGGTTTGTTGCACTAATAGCTTTATAGATTTCGCGTTTCTTTTTGAATCTTTCTCTTAGTTTTACAATATTTTTTGGTGTTTCTTTGAAGATCCGAGCCCTTACTTCGTAATAGTTATTTAATCTGTCGTGAAGAGAATTAGATTTTCGCAAATTTTTCGAGTGTAGTTCGACGTTGTTATCGGATGAGCTAGTTAAAGGTCTTTTCAAAATGGTTACATTGGAGCTTCCAGGTAATTTTGGTTCGAAATTTGAGTCGGTCACGTCAGGTGGAAATGGTTTGTCAAGTTTAGTAGGATCGGGTAAATATTCAGTGTTGGATGCATTCGTAGTAAGTTTGTTTATAACGCTTTGGGTTCCGAGTTTATTTGCGGAGGGCAAAACTCCCCGGTTGTATTGCCCCGATTCCGGTTTCCCGAACACTTAAGGCATTTAGGAGACGTGGTATTTTCAGCACCACATCGGAAGCAAAACAGATTCCTCTGTGGACTGGGACATTGTTTATACGAGTGGCCTTGGACCTTGCAGTTCCAACACGTAAATATAGTCTGAAGTTGATTTCTCTGAGTTGACGAGTACGCTAGGGCCTCCAAATCGTAAGGCTCTTCAGTTGGAAACTCTAACTCGTTGACTCTGGCTCTTAAACCTGTATTAGGAAATGCTCTAGAATTTAAATTTTGGTTTTGGAGAGCATGTTTCTCTATTGTTCGACACACATAGACCATCTCAGGTAAACTATGTGTGTTGAACGTTATAAGAAGTTCCCCGGTTCTACGTTTCACGTTCTGTTTGATTAAATCAATCAGTTCTCTTGCAGTCTTAGGCATATGTAAGCGAGCATTCATTACTAGAATATCTTGATAAAAGTCATCGAAACATTCAGAAGGACCTTGTCTACGGTCAAACATTTTTCGCAGAAGTTCTGAATCTGTTTCGAGACTCCTATATTGTTCGATGAGAGCGAATTCCAAATTTGACCAAGTGGCTCCTGGGTTAGACTTTGAGAAGGTCCAAAACCAGCTTTCCACCTGACCAGCTACGAAAAGATGAAAATGGAGGAATATATCTTCCCAGGTAACCTTATAGCAGATCTTTAGTCGCTTTAGTCGAAATAAAAAGTCATCAACCGTCATTTTCTTGTTGTCAAACTTAAGGCCCCATTTCTGGAACTCAACCGAACGAAGAGCGAAAGATGGTCCGATAATTCGATCACTCGGATTTGTGGAGTTTAAATTTAGCGCATTTATTTGACTCAGAAAATTTTGAACGTTTGAACTTGGATGAGTAGGTTCAACTGGCTCTGGAGGATTACCAATGGCTTGTTGCTCGTGGGTGCTACCGTTGACTGGGCTTGAATGCCTAGTACTTTGTTCAAGCGGTGGCTGTAAATTATTGAGCTCACCTTGTACTCTTTGTGGAGTAGCAGAGGTTGCTCTTATTTCTTCTTGAATGGTCCTCACTATTTCTCTTCTTAAACTAAGCCTTTCAGCTTCATATTCGGCTTTTCGGATTTTAAGGTCTTCGGCTCTACTAAGACCTATAGAAGCCGTAACGATGGTTTCGATGTAGCGCTTGAGACTTTCATCAAGAGAAAAAGTCTGTTGAGAACCCTGTTGTAAACCAGATCCAGAAGGGACATTATCTGAGGGAGGAGGCACGTTTTGGTTTCCATCTAGATTGGCATCTATAGCAGTAACCTGACTTTGGTTATAAAAATTCTGTTCTGTAGAAGATCCTGTATCTCCCTGATTATTATCTCTCAAGTTTCTCTTGCTAAGTGCGGATTGGTTCTTTGGAGGCATATTGAATATTTGGATGTAAAGATTAATGAAAAACAAAAGTAAAAATTCAAAGCTTAGGTAATCACAACTTTATAAAGCGGTGATGAATTACAGTTCCATGAAGACTTAATTGCTCTAACTGTCATACAGCAAACTTCATAATTTGTTTTCTGGAACAGTAAAAACACCTTTTTTCAAAAACCCAAAACTAAGGAAAAATAAAATGGCAGGAATTGTTTTGAAACATACGAGTAGCTATATGTATTTTCAAAAATAAAGTTACAGGTATTATGTTCAAAAAAACTGAAATATATCATACAATCATAATGTGCTTAGGAAAAGTAAGAAAGGTCTTGTGATTAAATCAACGGCAAAAAAAATTAGTTGTTTGAGCATGTGTAAGTTTTCAACTTTGAGAGTTTTGAATTCAAGTCTTATACGCGCAATTACCGAAATGGTTATTATAACCTGAAACTATGAGACGCTAATAAAAGTACCTTTACCATTTGCGAACTCTCTCAAGCTTTCATAAATTGACTAAGTAGATTGTTTTCGTTTCTGTTCGAGATAGTCTCAATCTGAGCCTTCTCAAGATCAAGGTTGCTGGAACAGAAATCGGGCGCTGCTGTCGGAGATGTGGTTTCTCAGAACCGGTATCTCCCGGTCGTCCGATGAACTCCTCCAAACAAATGTTAAAACAAATGGCTATGATCCTTAGAAATCAATGCAGTAACTAAAAAGTGTGTATTCGCTACATGAATTCTAGGTCACTGATAAACTAAAAGGTCATAGCTTGTTAAGAAGTTACGATATAAAACGCAGCAAAAAGTTATGTTTGTAACAAACTGTACTCAATTGGACATTTCATTATTTCAACTTCTACTCATGATTACAAAAATTAAAAGTGTAATATATGGATATTGTTTCAACAGAAAAAAACGATAACGGCTATTGAGTATCAAAAAAACAACTAAATTCGTTTCGGATTTTATGGAACGTTGTAAATGCTAATAAGATTCTTGCCCCTACTTTGGGCGCCACCTGTGTAACGGTATAGGTGTTCCCTCTACGCTCTTTGGCGATGTTTTGCCCTTCGTTACTCTCCCTGCGCCACAGGATAGTCAAGCAGAACAACGAATACGAAGAGGGTTGTCCAATCGGTCGAGTGATGGTATAGGCATGCTTGCAAGGCCATAAACTAACTCGTCGGTGGGGTGGGATCTTACACTCGCCACTGGACTGCCGTGTACAATTTTTAACTCATGCCTATCTCGCGTCAAGAATCAAAAAAAAGGATTCACTAATCCAAAAAAAAACAAAAAAAACAATCAAACAAATCCTACTAGTCTCACTAAACTCAAACAAACTCTATTTGGAAACCTGAGGTGTAGCAGGTTCCCGAGTGTTACCCTCCCTCGGTTCACTACGCTGGGTAGGAACTCCTTGGTTATCACTCCACTCTACCTATACGTGATAACCCCTAATCTAAATAGAAATAAAAGCTTATTTCCCGATTATTATTTTGCTATCAACTATCTCCTTTCCTTCCATTACCTTCCTAAGCACAAAAAAAAATCTACCCTATAAACATGTCAGAGAGATTGACTTTGCTCGACATTTAAACCCTTAAAGCCACAAATAATTAAAGTTAAAATTTTAAATCATGGATGTTTATTAATTTTAAAATTCATTCTTGTTAAAAAAAAAATACTAGTAGTATAAACGTCAATATAAATTTCATATAAAAGAGGCAACTCAAAAATAAGGGAATATTAAGTATTAATCTAACTTAAGCATATTGTTTTAACGAGTTTGAGAAGAGCTCTTTAAATAGCTCTTAATAGGAATCTCTTCTTCAAACTTAAGACCAAAAAAAAACAATTAAATGAAAGCTCGACTTCGCTCAAATTACGACTCTAAGAGTATTATTAAAAAAAAAGTATTGATTGTCTCAATAGTTATCAAAACCTTCGTTCAATTGATAAGCTTAGCTCTTTTTTTTTTTTTTGCTTCAAATATTTTGGACTCACCGCTTATTCTCCTCCAATGACGTGGTGCGCACTACCTCCTTGGCTGGACCGGGAGATCTTGAGTTCTTTCACTCTGGTCTCTTTTTGTGATCTTAAGCTGTTGATTAGTGACAAAAAAAAAGGTAAACTTGGCAAATTGAACGAGTATTAATATAGAGAAGTAAGTACTTAGCTTTTGAGTGTAGTCGTTACATACAAGAGAGTAATTTTAAGTTTATGAAGAAAGAATATAATGTTTTTGATTCTTGTAGGTCGTAGATATCTCGGAATCAGTGCAGATTAGCTAGGGCGCTGGTAAGATGTGGTCAACCGCACTTGCTCCCCTAAATAATCCGTTGAGATTATTTAGCTAGGAGCAGTATTGGATTGATGAAAATCGCCACCAGTTCACCGATTGGTTAACTGGATCACGTGCTACGTGTTCCGTCAATCACAGAGGGATTAGTGTATTTCGGGCTCTGTTTAGTGCTCTGTCGTGCAGTGTTGGATTGATG
This sequence comes from Chrysotoxum bicinctum, assembly GCA_911387755.1. Lineage (NCBI taxonomy): Eukaryota > Metazoa > Arthropoda > Insecta > Diptera > Syrphidae > Chrysotoxum > Chrysotoxum bicinctum. The sequence continues at coordinate 221,241,864 of OU426989.1, read as the reverse complement.
AAAATCGCCACCACTAAGTAAACCAGGTAGTCCGTTAGGAGTTTTTCTTAATTTTTTTCCTTGACGTGCGAACAGACCACGGTCACCGATTGGTTAACTGGATCACGTGTTTCGGGTTCCGTCAATCACAGAGGGATTAGTGGATTTAGTGCTCTGTTTAGTGCTCTGTCGTGACGGAGCTTCGGGGGTACCCACTGACTCAACCGTGAGCAATAGTCTTTGGTGTTAAGCACCGATGAACCACTCTGTAACCAAGAGTTTATTATAACCACTAGGATAATGAAGTGCGCCTTTAATTTACCTGATTATTTCTCGATCTTAAATAATTAAAAAAAAACCGTAAGTAGGTTGGTCCGCGTCGCTCGAGGATCGTTACAATGGTAAGTTCTAGAACGACTGTACCGGGATTTAACAATATGTAGAGACTACTATCCAGCCTTTTAAATTCCACCGGCACGGTCGCTTCAGCAAGCTGGCTGGAGAGATAAGATTGACTCAAAAAAAAAGGAAAATCTATAGGACCTCACCAAGTCTTAAAAAAAAGACAAAAAAAACAAGGCACGTGGCACTTATCTCTTGCAATAGATTTTCTCGTATCTTTTATCACTTTAATAAATTAACTTGAGCTTTGTATAATGATCTTTTCGGGTAGAAGTTCAAGCGAGAAAAGAAGCGCGAAAGCATTTTGCACGATCACGACAGCTGTTTGCCAATTCGTTCACAGTGTGTCAGAGTATGGAATTATATGAAAATGGAACGATAATTTAAGATAAGATCTTCGAAACGATCGGTGACAGCATCCACTACCGAAAACAAAAATAAAAAACCAGACCTAGGAGATGTGATATCACTTTTCAAGTGCGCTCATACACTTTCATCAGAGGCTTACGGGTCGAAGACGAAGATATTTTATTTAAAAGCCCCTTTCGGCTTAGCAACCTGCGGATGATCAAGTGGATGGTGGATATTGAATATCCTATTTCTGCATTTATACCCCCAAAATACAGTCGTCTCTGTCAGGAACTGATTATTATTATATGTGTGTCATAGGGCGAAAACTTTATTGTAAGACGCATCACTGTTTGAAAAGAAGCTATACTATAAGCAACGTTTGTTGGACAGAGTACAGCATTAATCTATCATCAAGTCTTATGTTTTCATTTTTGAAAACCGGAAATAACGTAGTGCTCTTCGTCTGAATCCACCAAAGTTTACTATGCTATTCATTTAAATATTTACATGAGGTACCTACGTGTCTTACATAGAACTTCATTACTTTTTCATCTTTCATCATCACGTCGCATTGAAGTGCATGATCCCTAGAGTGAGATTTTTCCTGCGAATTTATAACTCATTTTTTTCAATTGGACCAACACCACCTCTCTGGGATGAACACTTATGCAAGCTTGGAAAAGTAAAACCACCCACTCGAAATGAGTACGCTACCTAAATTACTTTGTCTTCATCATCTTCACTTCATCATTTCCGGACCCTTTGACAATTTGGTCTCCGTAGAATGTTGGTCTCTAAACCCATTCCACCACCCGCACAATTTACCCTAATAAGTCTAAACAATCATAAAACCATTCACCAAAACACGGCTGTCCTTAATTTAAGCCATCTGCCCTGGTAGCGCTTTGACTCGAAAACACAACACAGCACACCGACGAATGACGAAGGCGATAACCCTACTTTATGCCTCAGGAGACGTGTTATTTTTCAAATATTTTGGTGTTATTCATAATTTGCACTTAACGCCAACCAAGAAGCTCCTTATTCTACTCTCCTTGCCTCATTCAATGCGTCAAACGTGATGTTCAAAGAAAGGTACAAAAAAATACACGAAATTTGTCTTTGAAAACTCAGTCCGAACGATAGGAAGAAGATTCTCTCTGCATTTCTGCGATTTGGTGATTTTCAACTTCTCATAAATGTTTAACGAAGGAGGAACGACAAAGACCCTTGTTCCGTTATTTATGTGATATTTTTTTAGTATTTTGGGGTTGAAGACCCTATCACCACACAACCAGCTCCAGCACCAGCAGTCTACGCCAAGTGACACGTAAAGCTTTTTATGTCTCGCAAATGTTTTTGCCTCCGCTTCATTTCACCCACCACAGAAAGTAACAAACTTTTGTTCACGAATACTCATCCTTTATTTTCCTGCAGAATTTCTGTGTGCAACAAACACCAAAAAAAAACTCCCAAACACACAAAGAACAGTGACGCTCATTGAAATTCAGTTTCCGTTGTTCGAAATGGCGGCACACCTTCAATTCAAAATGGCTTCGCAATGGTTTGGCGGGGATAGAGTGCGGGTAAATATAGTCATCATTGGTTTTACTCATTTGTGAGGGAGGGGGCTTTGATGGGGAAACATGCAATTTATGAGCAAGAAATTTCTTCATTTCCTTCATTGTCCTCTGACTGAGGATTTTTCACCAAACGGAAACACAAAGAAAGATAAAACTCGTCCGCTGAGCGCTGATTAGGACAGCTCATTACTTCTGATGTGAAAATAATTTTACAGGACTGTTTTTTTGTGTTGTTTGAATTTCTTTGTGTTTGTGTTTTTTTGAGTGCAATTTGTTTCAGTGTCAGGGCGAATCCTTTGGACTGAAATTATACCATATCCAACTGAGTTGCATGAATGGCTATAGGTTCAAGGATGCAGAAGAGAGCACAACACAGAATAGGCATAGTATATGGTTCGAAATGAATAGCAAGGGCAACGACCAACGACTACTGTAGAACTTTTGCTGTTCTTGCTTCTGCTACTTATGCTAAATGAGATTTTAAAATGTAAATTGTTTGAAGAGGCTGGGGCGAAAACTGTCTGTGGTGAAAGGACTAGGTGAATTATTGTCTTCGAAAGAAATGAATTCTCATGTAAGTTTGTCTAATTTTAGCATGTAGGTACGTAGTAGAAGAGATAGTTTTATTGCTCTTCTGACATTTAAGTTTTCGTATGGGTGCGGATAGGAGAGAGTGGTGGTTCAGGCAGCAAAATGTCCTTGGCATAAAATATATACATGGCTGCTTGGGCACTTAAAAGAAACTCGATCCGGAACTGGGTATCGGAATTACCTATTTGTTAAAATTTTTGGAAACAAAACTTCATCTCCTTATTTTTGCTCTGTAAATTTGTATCCACAAATCTGAAACGCAAAATATTATTACAATTACTTAGAGTGTAGCAGAAACGCAGTTTTATCAGTACAGAAAGTTTAAAAAAATATATAAAAAATATGGGTAGGTAAAAATAGCGGCCAAGAGCACGAATCAATTAGCGCTGGATTGTGCTGCTTGAAAACCGTAAATAGTTTGATATGTGGATAAATATGAGTTAGAGATCTGAGATAGGTAGATGTTTGACTTGCGGTCTATCGTCCACGCTGCGGTTTCGTTAACAATATACTAATCCAGGCAAATTGGTGGGTTGGGTGGTTCAAAAGCATATTGGATTTTATCACACCGGAAGAGCGTCCAGTTTTAATGGGATACTACATTGGGCTTCCGTCTGTTTCTTTCACATATTGCACCAATATGCCCCTAAAAGTAGACATATTCCTTGTAGGTACTTCGATTTATTATTACGAGCTTAATACAAGCAATCAAACATACTGTAATATTTTTACTAGGTTCGTTAAATAAAACTTATTACTCTTTCTAGTATTTCTTCTTTATTTTTACTTTCCAAATCACAACGATAAATCTGAATTTATAATCAACTCAAATACTTTATTCAAATTAAAATCACACTTGTTTTACACTTTCCACAATCCAATAAGCAGAGTTTTGCACACTTCCGTAATCAAAAATCAACTGTGTCGTGCTCACCGCGAGCACTCCCTTTTATATACTCAAGTTAGTTGTTCTCGAAAATTCGCGAAGGTTCTCGTCTTGGAACAGTATTGTTGCGAACAGATCTTTATACCTACTCCTACAGCGCCATCTGTTGGAAAATTGCATATCTACTTTATGGAAGAAACAAAAAGCTCTTTTCCAATGTCAAAAGTATTTCCCCTTCTTCCAACCATCTAGAACATCCCAAGACGAGAACCCTCGCGAATTGGTTTCGAGAACAACTAACTTGAGTATATAAGGGGGTGCTCGCGGTGAGCACAGGACAGTCTATTTTTGATTATGAAAGTGTGCAAAAGTTTTTGTGGAAAGTGTTATTGAACAAGTGTGATTTAAATTTGAATAAAAGTACGAGTATTTAAGTTGATAATAAATTGAGATTTATTGTTTGAATTGGAAAGTATAAATAAAGAAGAAATACTAAAAAGAGTAAATAAGTTTTATTTAACGAACCTAGTAAAATATTACAATATTTTAAACTAGAATAGTTTAGGAAACACACCTCAAGAGATAGATAATTGAAAAAGAGCTGAGCGAATTCGACAAGCTTAGAGACACATTTCTTAAGGACTATAGGAGAAAGCCCATCGGGCCGAGAAGAAAAGTCATCCTTAACTACTATTTTAACTACTTATTCAAAAGGATTCTCATTGTGAATCGTGTAGGTTTCTTACAATCAACTGGAAGACGGAACCAAAGGGTTTTTGAATTAGCCATTCGTATCTTAAAGTTAAAAAAAAAAACTAGGATTCAGATATCATTGAAATTTTATTTGTAAATAGAAGGCTCATATATGCGAAAGGCCAATTTCTTGTGCACGGCGCGGAATTGACTGCCAAGGCAGATCCTGCTTTTGTTTGACGAACGGATGTTGGCACATTGTTCATTGAACCGATCGACTTGAATTTGTCCACCAAGTTGCGAATATTCCGTGCAAAATGTTGCTCGAATAGAATATCTGCTTGCATAAATCAATTAAATAATTCCCACTTGTTGAACGCTGTAACTCTCCATGTTGATTTGTCAAGACAGATTTAATCAATTACAACCAATTTGGCAGATGTAGCTTTAACAATATTGGCACATAAACTTGTCAAAGTTAAAAAATACTTCTTGGACAACATTTTAGTACTGAAGCGAAGTCAATTATCTTTAGGAAATTGTCCGGTCATTGTTCGTCATGAGCTCCGGTCTAAGAAATTTGATGGAGAACACGGTACAGACGCTTCCGAAGTTTATCTTAATGTCATTATTATCGCCTTGAGAAAAGAGCTCAACTTCTTGATCTTCAGTAGGCAAAGTTCGTTAAGGTCATCAAAAAAGCTCTTATTCTCTACAGAATAGGACAGTGAGCATTGTGAGTAATTCCTCATGTTCTCCTATTGGTCCAGTACAATTAGGGATTCTAGCGATTTCACTGCAGATAGTCTTCATGTTTTATATGGTTTAATAAGGGGAAAATTGTGGAAACACACTTCAAAGTCAAGCCTTTTAAAAATGTTTTTTTTTTAATATCATTTACCTTTTGTGTAAATTAATATAATCCCAGGTAAAATATCATGTTAAATTAACCAGATATCAAGTTGTCATTTTACAACGTAGTTGATCATATGTACATATACTATGTAAAATAAATAAATACATTTGGTGTTGCAGTTCGCTCTTAGAAAGCCAGCACCTCAATCATTTCTGTTCAGTCCTAATTCTAACGCGAAGATGAGCAGCACTTTTCTTGATATGACTTGATATACTATTGGATGATTTGTCACTTCTTGGCAAGAGGAGAGTATTGAACCCAAGACCCTCTGCATGACAATCCAACGCACTAACCATTGTGTTAAGGGACATTTCCTGCCAAATCAACAAGATTTAAATGCTTATGTTGAAATGAGAACAACTGTTGTAAAATCAACACGGTTTTCTGATTACAAGAAGTTTCATTTCACGCACTAAAATCTAATTTTAGAACTTATAAGTGATGTTATGCTTTAAATGAAAATACTAGACGTGAATTAATTAATTCTTGTGTTAAGTTTATCAGGTAAACAACTACTATGAAAATAAATTTGGTCAAAAAGACCTATATATAAATTGAAATTTACAGAACATCATGTTAAAATAACCTGAACCAAGTAAAAATTAACATTGCAGCCATGTCAAAATCTTGGCAATTTGTATATTTGTATAATTTGTATATTGTATATTTGTACATACATATATGTAAAATAAATAAATACATTTGGTGTTGCGAACTGCTCGTAGAAAACCAGCACCTCAATCATTTCTGTTCAGTCCTAATTCTAACGCGAAGATGAGCAGCACTTTTCTTGATATGACTTGATATACTATTGGATGATTTGTCACTTCTTGGCAAGAGGAGAGTATTGAACCCAAGACCCTCTGCATGACAATCCAACGCACTAACCATTGTGTTAAGGGACATTTCCTGCCAAATCAACAAGATTTAAATGCTTATGTTGAAATGAGAACAACTGTTGTAAAATCAACACGGTTTTCTGATTACAAGAAGTTTCATTTCACGCACTAAAATCTAATTTTAGAACTTATAAGTGATGTTATGCTTTAAATGAAAATACTAGACGTGAATTAATTAATTCTTGTGTTAAGTTTATCAGGTAAACAACTACTATGAAAATAAATTTGGTCAAAAAGACCTATATATAAATTGAAATTTACAGAACATCATGTTAAAATAACCTGAACCAAGTAAAAATTAACATTGCAGCCATGTCAAAATCTTAGCAATTTGTATAAACATAAACAAGAAAAATCTTCTGAAATCAATTAGAATACTAATCTTTTTGAAATCGGATATTGTTCGTTTTTTCTTAAACCATATTTTAAAGTTTAAGAAAGTGCACCATGTAAATTTAACAAGGCGCTTTTTGAATTTTACCTGATGTTTTTCTCTGAGTGACATATAATTTATTACATTCTCATTTGGCATTCTACTTGTAAAAACAAACAAATAAAAATATCATTATGAAATAAATTTTATTTAAAAAAATTCTTATGAAATTCGGTAGGGTGAATAAGGATAAATAAACGTAAAGGTCGGTATCATGTTTTCTATACGAAAAATGGTATAATAAGTGGAGTTGAGTCTTTAATTCATTGATTATTTCAAATGCAAGATTGTCGTGAATATGTATACAAATTGTTAAAAATCCACAACTGGAGATGTGAATTGTAACAACAAAAACTGAAAAATGAATGTCTGTGAAATAATTCAACATAAATCAGGGTGATTTTTGATGGACACACCGCAGACAAATATCATGGGTTGGTGAGGTCATTTGAAGTCAAAAAAATCAAGAGTTTATTTTCTTCTATTCATTTCGTTTATTTAAACTTATCTTTGTCAAATTATGACCGATTATATAAATGTATTTTGTATCCAAACGAGTATTTTCAACCATTTAACCTTTTAAAATAGAAAACTTCAAAATTACAAAAATCAAGTTTTATTATAAATAAAGCCATTATTCAAACAGGAAAAATTGTAGACCAGGTTAAACTGGTATATAATTATTGTTTAAAAAAATTACATTAAAAGAATCGGTCGTAATTTGGGGAAGATATAGCCACTTACAAAAACGGGACCCAAATTCTTAAAAATCATATCTTCAAACACCTCCTGAGTGTGATGTTCTCGTCTGTAGCGGTGACTATAAGATAATAAGGTCAAGTAGTCAAAACGTGGCTTGCTTTGACCCCATTTGACTTTACTACCCCACCCATGTGCAAATTTTTGTTTTGCCTAAAAACTGTCAACCTCTGATTAAAGATACATATATCTGAAGGTATAAGGTAATTCTTCCTGTGGCGGAATATTTTTATATAGAGAATGATTGAATTCGTCAAATCTGTTTTTATTTTTTTTTGATTTTCTTTGAGTTAATATATGTATATAATATTTTTAAGACTTTTCCCATAGTTATTCACATAATGTACATAGTTCATCTAGATTCTAAACCTAAATGATATTTATAAGTTATAGTCTCTTTTTTAAATTGTTAACATTTGTTGGGGAAATGACTTTATTTATTATACTCACTTTAGTTCTACAAAATCCAATTTAGTCATACATCGTAGTTTTCATTGCACTTGACAGCTTAAATAAATCATTTTTTATGCTTATGGCATTTTTATAAGAGAAAAACGATGCCGCGTTGTAAAATATTTTTGTATTCACTACAATAAATTTTCTCTTTTGAAATTGTACATCACTGTCAATCAAATACATACATAGTCGTAATGTAATGTCTAAGTTTTTTTTTTTTTTTTTAATTTGTAAATGTTAAATGACGTCAACTCGATAATACTGTGGATCTCACTTCATCTACAGGTTCAAAGCAAATCAGCTTGAAAAGTTAAAACAAAATAAAAACACAGCTGAGCAATCAAACAGAACATAGTCAATATAAATAATAATGTTTTCAATTATTGTTGACTTGTTTTCAATTTTCAAGCAATGTGATATTATATTTAGCATACAAATAAATTCTTTTCATTTTACTTTTAAGTATACAAGACGTTAAGACAAACTTAAGCCACATTTATTTAGAATTATTTTCAACGACGAATTGGGAATTTGATTAAAGCCCCAAGAAAAATGTACAGAAATGAGCTCATTTGATCCAAGTGAAGATATTTAAACGTATGGTTATAAAGGGTTTTTCAACAGGGACGCTACAAAAGTAGACCGACAGGGACAGAAAACGACGCCATATTTCTTGCCGCTCTTTTTACATTTCTCTTCAGTAAGGTTTGCCATTTCATGATGGAAAGATATACAAGCCAACAACGAGTTGAAATTATTAAAATTTACTACCGAAATTCGGAGTCAGTGGCCTCAACGTTAAGAGCGCTACATCCAATTTATGGTCGTCATAATCGTCCTAGCAGATCCACAATTGAGCGTCTAGTGGAAAAATTTGAATCCACAGGCATAGTACAAAATGTTCCCGTGCGATTTGAGCAGGTAGACTATTTCCTGTGGGGCTACGTCAAGTCTATGGGCTATGTCAACAAGCCAGCGACGATTGTTGAACTTCGTACGAATATCGAACGTGAAATTGCAGCAGTATCGGCCGATTTATGCTTGAAAACCGTCGAAAATTAGGTTCAGCGTCTGGACTTCTGCAAGCGTGCCCATGGTGGCCATGCAAAAGAAATCGAGTTCCATACATAATGGCATCGAACGTACTTTCACATGAACAAAGAATTTCATTGATATCCAAAACCGTTTTTGTTTTATTTAAAAAAACTTTTGTAGCGCTCTTATTGAAAAACCCGTTATTTATCAACTAATCATTTCGAAACTAAGGTCTTCAACTACGTAGACTCTTTCTGTTGACGAAACAAGTCTTACGGTTACCAGCACTAAACTATGTATGTTTGTTGATACTGCGCCATCATGTGACGTACAGCAAGTTAGTTTCATTGAAAATAGTTACTTTCTTTCGACTTTCTCCGTCAAGGCTACGAGCAGATATCTCATATTTTTTTAAAACGCTCTAGAATTCGCAATTGTGTTTTTGAAAAATGTATAACTCCTATGACAAAAATTGTTTTGTGTCATATCATGACTTCTCATGTTAACAAAATTGGTCATCAAATCATTTAAAGGATATTTTTTGCAGGCGGAGAACTTGAAATTGACAACAAAGTCTTTTGTTACAGCGGAGAGTTCTCGGTTGCTTTGAGGTTGGTTAATTTGATAATTCATCATGAATTCACTCAGGGCTTTGCAAATTATTCAAATTTATTTTAAAAAAAAATGGTTCAATTCGGGAAACACATCGGGCGTTACGTGCGTTTTGATGGAGAAATCTCGCGGCTGCTTCGTTAAAGTGGGTAAAAATACCACCGAGTCCTTTGATGTCGAGAAAGGTTTTAGACAAGGTAACGCGATATCAGGCAACCGCTTCAATATCGTTCTTGAAGCAATTGCTTACTTATGCTGATGATATTGACATCATCATTAAGAGAACGAAGCGAGCTGGTACTGTCGCTTTTGCAGGTATTGAATGGCTAAGTAATGCTAGGTATCATCGAGAAAGGTATCTTAACTTTGTCGACTCGGGCAAAACGTTACGATGGATACCTACAATTTCGCAGTCGTCAACGACTTTGTCTACCTGGTCTTTTCTATTACCTCGCAAAATGAGATCAGTGCAGAGATGAAACGAAGAATAACTCTCGCCAATCGCTTTTTCTTCGGGATAAGAAGGCATTTGAGTAGTAAAGCCCCGGTCCTATTGTATGGGGCAGAAGCATGGACCTTGTCAAAAGCGAATGAGAATCTACTTGGGTGCTTTGAAAGGAAGATTCTTTGGGTCATTTTGGAGCCACTATGTATCGATGCAATATGCAGAAGACGTCAACCTGGTCAAAAAGCTGAACATACAGCGCCTGAGATGGTTAGGACCCGTGGAGGGTATGAACACTGACGCACGTCTTCAAATCTACACTTGATCGTTAGCGCAGTAGAGAAAGACCCCACATTAGGTGGCGCATAAAAGTGCAGAACGACCTCAACCAACTTGGAGTGCGTAACTGGAGGCAGATAGCTAGATACCGAGCTGGCTGGAGGGGCTTGTTTGGTTGACGCCGTAGTCCATCCAGGACTGTAAGCACCATCTAAAGTAGTTAAGTAGAGCTATTGAGAACTCCTCTCAAGTTTATTGCATCTGTATCTTACTTCAGTAAGGTCTTCGATAGCTTAGTCTACTCGTATTAGGTCTCATCTTTCGGTTTCCTACTTTTTTTTCAATGAATTAGAAGAGAATGGCTTACCGAATCCCAAAAGAGAAATCACTTCTGTTTCAATAAACGTGAATTCCGGTATACCACAAGGTAGTTATTTTGGTCCACTAATATTCATATGTAGTAGTAATCTGTTTCATTAAAAATTACCCAAATATTTGTTTTGATTGGCTTACACATACTTTCTTTCGTTTGATTTTTTTTTCGTTTCGTAGAGGACGTTTTGCCTCGGCTGACTATGACTTATTCTCAATTTCTCAACAGTAATTATTTTTTTTTTATCCACATTAATCAATACATTTTTTTTTCTTACTGTATAATATAAAAATCAATTAGAAACTTTAATCTTATAATATTTTTTTTTCTTTTTTTTTCAGGTAAGATTACAGTAGCTAAATAATGAAAATCTTAACACAACCGCAACATTGTGTAGTCGGTAATGTATCTCAATTAAAAAACTAATAATCTCCTCTTTCACTGACAATATAACTGATCCACATTCGATAATGGCATTAATATCTACTATGAAGGTCAATTAAAAAAAAAATTATTAAAATCTCACACTAATCAATTTCTCCCCTCAAAAGCCATGTTAAACCACAATTCATGCATAGCCAAGCGGTTCCCCATCAGAACAAAACCAATGAGCAAGCTTGTTGGCATAGAATACAACGTCTCCATTCACCAGATGGTTTTCTTATTTTGCACCAGCATCACGGCTTCATCATGCGGCAGCCATATCGTCGTCGTTGTCGTAGTCGACATCTTCTAAGTCTTCCATTTACCTTAACACCTTTATGTCATTAAGCTATGATGTGTGTTGTGGTTCACACTTCCAATTCAATTAACTTAACGTTCACCGCATTCATGGCACACGCGTTCTCTACAAGTTCATCAGCATATTGCTTGTTGATGTTTCATCCTCCATGCCACAACACACCGTCACATGGACCGACCAAAATCCATTATCACATCGAAGTGAGTGTGGAAGAACTCTGATGATTGCAGACCAGAGGTACACTATGAATCTCCACGGAATCAAGACCGTGCGGTGCGGTTTAGCCTTGAATTCTATCCGTGCACCTGATTCTTTCAACAACATGCGGCAGCACGCATTTAATTGAAGTGCACATCCACAAGGCATGTTCATTAGAGAAGAGAGAAGCAAGACAGAATAGTTGGTGTTCATTAGAGATGAGGTTGGGGGCAGATGCTTGAGGCTTATAGATGAGTTTTACAAAGGTACAAAGATTAAGTCGGCGCCGCAGCACTCTCCTAGCAATTCTGTAGTTCGCTTAATCTCGCATCCTGACACAATCGCAAATGTATGTTCGAGAGAAAGATTAGGCCATTAGCAAAAGATGAATAGGTGCCACTCTTTATAGAAAAAAGGGGGCTGCACCAGCTGTCTTGAATCTTTCAGCCATAATCTGATATAGCTGGTTTTTTGTATAAAACATAATTATAAGGGAACAAAGTGTGCATTCAAGGTTCAAATATGTACCTTGTCATTCTGTCTTTTTGCTAAGGTGTATGCCGCATTGCAGCGTGTCAGCAGCGGCACTCAGCAGCCAGCAGCGGTAAGGCGGCATTGGCAATGGAATGGAATGTGTGCGGTGAAAACTTTTTCATGGATGAAGTACACTGAAATGGAATACACGACGAATGTCATGGATGCGTTGCGCCATAAGTGTTGCTGTTATGTTTTGCTTATGCAAGGAGCAATGGCAGTTGGAGTGTGTGAACATGCAACGTACTTCAAGGTTTGAGTTCTTTGCGTGCTGAATCGGTACGGTACCTATATCCATATCTAAGCACCTCTGTCTCTATGGGTAAGGTCTCTTCGCTTTCAGGAAATGAAAGGGAAAAGGCAATGAACACTTGGGATGACTGACTTACTGAAGTAAAAGTGCAAATTTTGAATGACTTCTTTTGTTATTTATCACAGAGGTTGGGGTGGCTCAGAAATAAACCTCCACTTAGAGAGGCTTTGTTCTGATGTTTTTCCCAATTCAGCAGTTTTAATTTCTTGAAAATGTTTCTCTAATCCCTTCTAAGCTTTCGTTCGTGATGGAAAATTAAATTTTAAGAGTTGCTGCAGAAGTTGAAAGAATTATGAAAAAACAAAATCAAACAAAATTTGTAAAACTTACATACCTATGTGAGTTGTCATGGAGGTTTACCCGTTCGGATTCCAACCCAGAGGAATAGTTGAGGCCTGGTTAGCTTAAGTTAGTAAGCATGTAAGAGCTATATTTAAGTAAGATTAAGAATAAGCTTGTGTTAAGTCTAATAAATAGGGATACTGCCCTCACCGAAATCTAAAATTAAACTAACTAAACTGCAGTTAAACTAACACATGACACACTTAGACCATATGTTGATCTATGGGGATCTCACATGAATCCAGGAGACGTTATGCCTACTGCCTAAAAAACTTAGAATTTGTTATGATATATTGCTTATTCCATATTTACTTGGTCATAAGCTTTTAGATGAAGCGTAGATCTTTGCGATGGGGCAAATAAGTACATAGAAGATGAGGATCAGACTCTTCCTCGTCGACACAGCTTATGATCAAATTGTTTAAAAATACTCCAAGTCGCGTGTAATGCTTGCTTATTAAACTTTTGAGATGAAATAGAAGCTCAGCTAACTGGGAAAATGCGGATTTCTGGAGTCGATAATAATATTTCCTCAAGTCAAAGTAATACTTCTAATATTGCTTTAATTTCCGCCTGGAATACGGTACAATGGTTAGGAAGACCTTCGCCAACCCGTATATTCTAGGTGTATGAAAAACATCACTATGTGATCTTCGAAAGATATCACATCCTGCTAAGAAAATCTAATATAGGTATGGTAGCTTGAAAGTTTTTGTTAATGTAGTCAATGTATCTTGAAAGTGAACCAAATGAGTTTAGATTGAGAATTAAGGTATGGCGGGCTAGTGTCTTGTTACCGCATAACCGAATTATATGCGGGCTTGAATACCCCATTTATTACCACAGTGCGCCTTTTGACTTTGGCTTGTACATAAGGTTTCCAAAATAATTTTGTATCGAAATAAATACCCAAATAATTTGGGTTTTTGTATTAACAATCACACTGAATCACTAGCTATTAGGGAAGCATCAAGGTACTCCAAAAAGATCCAAATTAGAATCGGAATACGGCTTTTATCACCGACAGTCAGGCGGCTGATAAAGCCATTAATTCTAGTACATCATCCTCTAAATTGGTCCAGCAATGCCCGGATAAACTTGCTAGCTTCAATATTAACCACAATGTCACTTTTATCATCATTATGTGTCATTTTGGCATTGATCGGACGGGCGAGCTGGCCAGGCAAGGATCTGCCCTTCAAAACTAACTTGCAGAAAGAGACAACATTTCAATCGGAGTTATGAAGGGCAATATATTCTCAATTGTTCTTAGCGAATCAAACCGTAGATGGAACCGTTTAACTAACTGCATTATTTCTATAAAGATTCGGTTCACATATAATAAACCCCGAACATTTGACACTCACTGTCATAGCTGAAGGGACCAGCGTGAAAAGAAAATAGTCCTCCACTTCCTCTGCAAATGCCCTGCTCTAGTCAAATTTAGAACATAATCATTAAGAAGGGAATTTGTTGATGATATTGACGCTATTCTCAACGCGACGAAATGGCTCTAGCACGAACTTCTTTTACTCCTGCCCATCTTGGCATTGTTTGTAGTTGATGTCGGATGAGTGTGGTGGTCCGGATGAGTGAGTGATCCACTTTCGGATGATTGTGCAAAAGCAAACACACAATAAGAGACATCAAATCCTACTAGATAATGTACTTTCATATTTTTAAATCTTAGTTCCAGCTGGATGACTCCGTGAGAATGTCTTCATTTTCGTATATCAATCCATCCACAGATTCATACGAGTTATGGTATCAAAATAGCGCACTTTATTGCTAATTGAGCAATAGAGATAGCCAGGGAGTGGTTTCTGTCTGATGAACATCTGAGACCTAGATGCATGATTATGTAGTGAGAACAACTCTTAAAATTTTGATGATCGGTTCTTAAATGATTATTTATTGAGCAGTTCAATCGCAGTAAATTTACTAAAATTAAAAAAAAAAAATCTGCTCCACCACTTCGCTTTTCTGAGATCTACTTTTTTTTCCACACTAAAAAATTAAAAAATTCTTTAGCAGAACTTCATGCTTGGGCGTGGCCGTGGCGCGATGATTGTGTGCTCGCCTGTCAACCACATGATCACAGGTTCGATCCCTGCTGTCGTCGTCTATGTCGTCTTTAATTCCATTAAAAACCTTCTAAAAATTGTCATCAATGGTTGCTTACTCACTACATGTTGTTTAGGCATAACACTAACAACATGTGATTGAGTTAAACTAGTATGCGCAACAAGGATGAATACGAATAAAATAATGGGAATTATAAGGGACATAGAAATAAGACACGGCATTTTCTCCGCTTTAGTTCAGCCGCCATCCCTGCAGAAAAAAAAAATCTGAGACAACCACCTTCACAGAATATCGTGCCACACATCTTTCCTATCCTTCTTTCTCTTCCGTAACTTCACGCCCGCGCTGTGTTGAAACATTTAAAGTAATCATAATACCTTGAGCGTGGGTAGATTATAAAAAAAAAAAAAAAAAATGCAAGTAAATGCCAGCACTGTGTTATTCAATTTTCCAACCAACTCTGACACTGAACTGAATTTAAAATTCTATTCTACCATCGGAAAATAATATGTTTTAATCTTCACCGAAAATAAACACTTTTATTTATTTTACAAAAATACTTTTAATTTCGATTAATTAAATGAATGGATAAATTACAAAGTTTACTTTTTGTCTTCGCTTCCTCTTTCTTGAGTCCGTCGTTATTTCTTATTATAAAATCATTGGAAAATACAACGAGCTATTTCATTGGGCGATAGAACGAGCGATGCCATTAGTCGAATCCTTTGACAGCTCGAGATAATCGTCCAAAGTAATAGAACATTTACATTTGGAACTGTTACATGTGTCAATTTTATATTGTATTATTTATTATGCTATTACAATGTACATTATGTGATTTTTGCTTTGTAAGAAAATATTTATTTTTGTTACAGTTATCTATTGAAAACTTAAATTTTTCTTTCGTTAAATCTACTCCGAAAATTATGGATTTAATCCAGTTTTTTTAACAAATATGCTCCGAAATTTTACTACTGAGGTTTTAACCGTGGTAGTTGATTATGATTATATGCTCACTACAAATTTATGCAAAGAGTACAAATATCGTCTGTATTCAACACACTACACTTAAACTGTACTAATTGTGTACATACAATGTGGCGCAAAATTAATTATCCATTTTTGTTTTCGAAATACGTTTCTACTGAATAAAAAAAAAATTGATTGATGGAAATCTTTATTTGGACCTTTACAATTTTGTCTGTTAAGGGGGAAAAGATGATATCCATCAAGTGGCTGCCACCAGTGTTGATAGACATTTGTACCCGCAAGATTTCCGGTGATAACTGTTCGCGTTCCTGTCAAATATTCTCCTTAAGGGCTGCGTTTGTTTAAGGCTTGTTGATATCAACCCGCGACTTCAAGTAGCCCCAAAGAAAGATGTCTAGGATAGTTAAATCGGGCGATCTTGTTCGCCATGCCAAATGGCCATAACGAGAGATTATTCTATGTGTGTTGCTCTGTTTTTTTTGAAACCACATGTTCACCGAGCCCCGCTCATCCAATTCTGGCAGTAAAAGTCGTTTATTATGGCCCTAAAGCGTGCGCCAGTAATTGTGACCGTATTGCCGATGGTGTCCTCTAAAAAATACGGCACAATCACTCCTCCCACACAGTGGCTCTGAGTGGATGTAATGTCTCTACGTGCATCACATGCGGATTTTCACTGCCCCAAAGCCAAGATTTATCTTATTGACGTAACCGCTTAAGTGGAAATGTGCCTCGTCGCTCATCATGATTTTCGATACAAAATTACAAAATCGTCATCTTTGTTATTGAGACTGAGGATGACTTAACAATAATTCACACTTGACGGACGGTAAGCAGGCATTGACTGATACACTGTTTTTATGGGAAATGGTGTAAGTCTTTCACTAATATTCGGTGTCCATCTGGCGATGTTAAATTGCGTGGCCGATCGTCTGGTTGATGTTTCTTAGATCTCAGCGACATCGGCTGCTACAGCTGTGATATTCTCGGCCATACGACCAGTCTAGAAACGCCCTGCCTGGTCTCATGTGGTTCCAGTTTGTTCTAGTCGACTATCTAAACGTCGTCGGTGGAATCTTTTCTAGTAGGCGCGAGACAATTAAGAAATTGGCGTCAAAATTCACGCTGCGCTGCTCTGCTCTGTTTGTATACTGCAGCTGTCTAGTTCATAAATGTCAAATGTGATTGCCATACGACACCACTTGTGAAAATAGGGTGATTAATTTTGCGCAACCTTCTATAATATATAGCTATCGTGTAATTCCATGAAAAAATGTAGTACACACATTTTTTATAAAAAGCTCTGTTTTGTTTACTATATGTATTAAAGAGGTTATAACTTCCCCTAACATTTTTTTAACAGTGTAAGCGTTTAGGAAATAGAGGAAGAATTTAGTAAAAGATATCGATCTACATTTGTCTTTAATGTCTGAATATCGAAATGGGAAGAAGGAAAAGCAGAGTTGGGTAACGAATTTAACATTCGTGTAGTACGGCTAAAAAAAGAATCTCTATACTTATTGGTACGTCCGGAGTTAGGCTGAATTCCTAGCAGAAAGGTTATAACGTTGAAATTGTTTAAGTGAAGGAATGCGACTGATTATTTTAACAGAGCAACGTTTGAAGAAGTAGCGATAAATCAGTGATAACCAAGAAACATTTCGCGGGGTCCTAACGAAACAAATATTTCCGTAATGAAAAGTAGATGGCTTTTGAACTCAGTGTAGCAATTCACAAATACAAGCCTTGACAAATTTAGGCAAACCAAACAAAATAAATCTATATTTTTTAGTTTCGTTTTCATTATTTATAGTATAAGACTATAAAACAATTTCAGTAGGTTAGAAACGAAATCTCGAATATTTAAAATCAATGTTTACTATCAAAAATTTCGTGAATGGAGATCATGTCCCAAACCCAATTCCTGTAAATACCACAGACTGTTGATTCCTTGTCGAAAATTCTCCTCTCTCTTGTTAACAACCACCATCAACGCGATGTCTTATGTATCCTGCAATGTCTTGCACAATACCTGTCTTCCCATTGGAACATTACAACTTGATTGTTATTCGTGTTAATTTGCTCAAGAATGCCTTTCAAAAAGTTCTCCAATATGTACACCGACTTAAATATCAAGCCATCTCAAACTCTTCCCGAAAAGTGCCTCAAGAATTCAAGATTAAATCAAGGAAATACAAGCATTTCCATCTCAATCTTATAATGCTATATCATAAAACTTAAATCTAAACGTTATCATCGTCGACTAAGATAAAAGTTCATCGGCCGATACACCTTACCCTTTCATCGGTATGCTTTGGTTATAGAGATACTTTTATAAACATTACAATTTCAGTCGATTTCGTATTGAACACGACTTCAAAGATCCCACCAAGCCTACAACGAAGACAAGGAACAAATGCAGCCTCTCTGTGGCTCTGGGCTGAGTACTCTGGCCTAACCTCTACCTACATGGACTTCAATGTTAAAACGTCGTAAATTACATTCGAGTGAGGATGTTATCTTTAATCGCGGGGCTATCTTCTTAAAGTGAGAGATAGTTGTGTCGGGTTCGGGATATTCTTCTGCATGCCGCCGCATCGTAATCGCAACCAAGCCGTCCGAAACAACAATGTCGACAGGGATGTCGGCTCTGGTTGCGGAGGATGCGCTTGCTAAATCTATTGGATCACGGACCAGTTTAATGCTCCTCGAAGGAAGCAGCATAATTTTATTTTCCTTTTTCTTTTAACATGGACACGCAACACCGAACGCCACAAAGCCAATTTAAGAGAGTGGCTACAAGGAGTCAAGTATAAGTTGAAGATACATATCGGTCTGTTCTGTTTATATATATGGATGGATGGTATGGTGCTGGGAAAAGAGGATTATGCTACATGGCCAAGTGCACGAAAAAGGAATCAATAGAACTAGATAAGGTGTTTTGTTCTTCGTTATTGACTATTACAGCAGCCGGCCGGCAGGAGTACTTTATTCAGAGGGCAGGTTGAGATGACACAGGTTGCTTAAACTTTATGCATGTGGTGGCGGCAGTCAATGCCACATTGCCACAACAACTCCAAATTCACTACTGCACTAATGCAAGCCGTGAGGCTTGCTTGGCTACAGGCTATATGAATGGGATGCAATAAATTGTTAGTCGGACAAAGGAATGGAAGATAGGGAATCTTGTATTTTGGTTCTATGAGATTTTAATAGATCCGATAAATTTCAAGTAAAGCCGGCAAATCCTAATGCGGTAAGCTGTTTTGTTGAATGAAGACTTACTCGCCAGCTCAGCGGTGAGGTGATGGTCATTTTCTGGGTTGGGATTACTTTTGGTTCTTTCGATTTCTTTTTATTGATTTGAAGGTTATGGACCTGTAAGGCATTCGATCTTTATCCAGACCAAGTAAGGAGATGTACAGGAACAAGGTATATAGTTATTTGTGAGAGGAAGTAATAAAATATTTATTTGAAGAACAATTTCCTTCCATGAGCCAAAGCTATTTAAATTCTTACACTGCACGTCCGAATGTTTGCCACTTTAAGGGCAAACGACTTAGCTATACAAGGAATAGAATAATTCCCTTGTTCTATGAACTCCGTAGCTGTGCGAAAAGAAAGGATATCCATTTTTCGACTTGAAGTGTCTTAAGTAACTTGGCACTTGCGATCACTTTTGAATCGTTAAGTGTAGGAAACGTTTATGACAAATTACATGTTCCTTCTCCAGAAAATAATAAAACCCTTCTATTATAGACTTTTATGATATGGTTCTTATGACAAATGTAACATTTATGCCAAGTTTCATCAAGGGACCAATAATTATCTCCTTCTCATCAGACGATTACGAAGATTGACGACTTCTGCAACTAATAGCTTTGCAGATACCATAAGATACTCATACTTTCGCAGCGGGATTACCTAGCCTTCAGAGTACAGTTGCACGTTCTTGAAGTACTTGTATCATTTTGCAGATTTTTTTTATAATATTATGTTATTCCTTCATAAATGTTTTGGAGTTGGTTTAGATCCAAACTACTCGTAGTCTTTAGAGGGAATTTGGTCTTAAAGTTGTTTGTAAATTGAAGCTTTTGCCTGCTTGAGTGCTGTTTTTCATCAGCTCGTATAGACTAGTTTTTTTTTTACGACAATCTTTAAATGTTGGTTGAAATTTTTGCGTAGGTACCTAGGTACTCGTACCTCTAGCCGCTGCACAGTGGCGGAAAATCCCAAAAACGTGGCCAAAATTATTTTTTGTGTTTGCAATGTAAGAAATGCTTTTATTTATCAGATTAAACTATTACGAATGCAAAAGAAACAGTTTTTGATTATATTTGGTTAAAAAAAAAATAATAACGACAATGGGGCAAAATTTTAAACAAACCTATTATTAAGGGCTTAGCATCTTACTAGCTAGCAATTTGTTAAACTTTTAGTAATTTACTAGCTCTTCGAAAATGTCAAACCGTTGTTTTGTTTTACTAACTAGTAAAATTCTAATTCCCTTTTATTAAAAACGGTGCATCTGAATACGTTTAAATTATGACAGTTCTTGAAAATTAACAAAACAAACAAGATCAAATCTGGGGAACAGACCTAATAATTTGGAAACTCAAAAGTCAAAGGGACAACCTACCATTTATTTTGTTATTTGTTTATTTGTTAAAACCTTTTTCGAAATGTTTTTTTTATCATTTTCCCTATTGTGGACTAAGATTAATTGATGTACATAGATATATGCTTTGTGTTCCATTAGGAACTTTTTACTGCATAAAACTTCAAACATATATGTATGTATATCAAAATCTTTGTCTTCCGAAAACATTTTATATTATTTTATTTACTTTTAAGAACATCTAGCTAATGAATCATAAAAAAAACACAATTTAACTCTTTCATATAAAATTGTCAATAGATTTTTTTGTGGAAATTCACAGATATCATATAAATTTTTAGAAAGTTAAAGTAGCCAGTTCCTGATTTTAACTTTAGTAAAATGTTAAGAGATAGTAAGATGTTAAAATCGTAAAATTAGCAAAATCCTTAGTAACTTACTAAAATGGCTTTAACATATTACTAAATCGATTAAAATTTTGCCCCAAAGTTATAAAATATAGAATTTAAATTTAAATAAACAAAAAACACGCTCATGCCCGAAGTTCCATCGCAACCCCATTTGAAAATAAGAGTAAACTTTGAAGTAGTGATTCTGCAAGTGACTATTTTATGTTTAAATTTTCTGGATAACATTTTTTTTTGGCTTTCGTATTCACTTCATAGCTAGGATATAGATTGGCACCATGTTTTTTGGCTGCATCTCTAATAATATTGTATTGAAACTTTGTTAATTTGGCCTGAACAAATGTTGACAAAGTCTCATCTTTAGTGAATGGGATTATTTCGTAATTCAATTTTTTATACAGCTTTTTGGTATTTTCCGGCGCGCGATGGAGTTGAAAAGCATACATCTTTTATTACGGTGGAAGAATCAATTTTCCCTTTTTGCCGAAGTTGCATTTAGGCCGCATAGCTTAATTCTCCGGCGTTTTCCGTCGTCAATTTGTGGCCGTCCAGCTACTCTATGGGTTCGGCATGGAAACGGTATTTCGAACTCCAGCCAGGTTTTGAATGTATTTTGGAAAGCTCGGTAATTTCTAGATGAAGATAACCATCGATCCTTATATCCATTTACAAATTTAGGCAATATTTTCTTTGTTTCATCAGATGTATCAATGTGGGTTAAGTTTTCAACCTTTTCTGACAAAAACTCATTTTTTTCTATTGAATCATGTGATGAACAAGTTCTTAAAACCTCATTTAGCTGATTTCTTGATAAAAAAATCAAGTTTGATTGTGACCCTGTATCAAAAAATAAGAAAATCAAAACCTATTTATTGAGGCGAACTTGCATTTTCAGTGTGTTGAACACATCTACAAAAGCTCTTAACATCGCAAAATATCGCAAAATTTTTTGTTATTACTTATAAAGGAGATATCAAGGTAAATTAAGAGCTACATTTCATCACGGGATCTCACGGGAAACATAAACTTTTCCATTACTACACAAAGTTGAACATTTTTTTTAGTCACAAAAAGACGTTTCTTGTAAATGTTATACATCAACATATTACATGAAATTATTTAACTGTTTTTTATTCATTTCACTAAACATACTACCAGCAATAGGTTCCATATTGTTTTATGAACAAAATATTTACACAGTGAAAAAAAAAAGATCAAGAAAACCAACCTTCTCTCACAAACAAAATCTTTAACTGCGGCTTATTAAAATGTTCCCACTTTAGTCGAATCGCCTGACTAAATAGATGCCCAAAAAATTACGGAATTAATCAGATCATGTACTTAACTTATCTGTTAACAAGTTGGCATACAAAAACAACAACAATTCTGATTTTTGTTTTTAATAGTTTTGGCCACGTTTTTGGGATTTTCCGCCACTGTGCGCTGCTAGAAAGCTTTTTTCAGGGGTGTACTGCCTCTTGCGAGGAATTGAAAACTTCTCCAAGAGTATCTCTTGTCATGGAAAGTGCTGCTCATTAGCCGTCCGGAATCGGCAGAAAATTGTAGGTCCCCTCCGTTCTCTGGTATAACACGCACACAGGAATGGTTGAGAGTAGTAAGTCACTAGATCCTGGTTCACTCCGAGCTGTTGCACCACCAAATTTATTTATTTTTTTATTTAGGTACCCGGGTCCTGTCTGATATGGATGCTAGGATTATTTCTGCAATTTCGAGCTGATTGACCGTACCCGGATCGTAGTCTTATAATGTCTAAAGTCTAAATGGATATTCCGTTTGTTGTAAGACTGGAAGAATTTTCGGATGTAGGTGTCTCGATTTTTTAGAAAGATATGAATGGTCATGACAGTGTCTACTATGTGAGTGAGTTGGCAGTAGTGTTGATGGAGAGTCATGATTCATTTCATCATTTGTAAGCAATTGGCCCCAGTTGCAGCCTTGGGAGATTCCAGTATGACAGTCTTAACTGTTGATTTGTAGTTATCTGTAGTAAGAAGAGAAGAAAAAATTAATCATGAAGGAAAACTTATTTTTTTTTTAAGTGTATCCATATCGGATTCTTTCTGGACATCAAAGAAGCATCCGATGTTAACTCGATGGCCGTTTAGGGATATGGCGATGACATATGATGAAATTTTAGGAGGAGATAAAGTGTGGAAAGGTTTTCCTGAAAATAAACTGCATATCTGGGATGAATTTAGTTTTGATGCAGAACTTCTTGAGTTTCCTGAGTATCAACCCTTTCAAAATGTTACACAGTTTGTTAAAAAGGAATATTGGGCCTAAAACCTAACTCGTTATTTCATACAAAACAAAGCGATATTAGTTTGAGTTACAGAAGTACAGAAGTAAACTCAGAGACTCCTTCTAAGCGAGTGAACCGGGAAAAAACCTAATTCCAGCCCAAGGCTGGTCTAAGGTAATAACAAATGAGCCTTCTAATTACGACTACGAGTCAATAAGCTGCCAATTCATGACATTTTTAACGATTTTTATTTAACATTTATATATATGTAATTTGTGTTAACTTACAACTAAAAAATGTTTTGGAAAAATATAAAATCTATGGCTCATATAGGGCCTAGCCTTATATACAATGGGTTAAATTTCCGTCCTGGTTTTCCAGTTGAGGTTTGGATTTGGTTTGGTGAAAAGGGTTGGCATTTAGCCGCGGCGCTAGGCTAATCCTATGTCAGCGTAGAAGGAAACGGTTGCTTCGTCGTTGTCCGTGAAAATAGTTTCGTTCCATCACATCGAGGTATATTCGGCTCGGGATGTCGTTGCTCGCTGGCCATCCTTCTCATTAGTTGATTAGGATGATTGAAGGTGTTCTGAACCAGCTTCTTTGCCGAAATTAGTAGTAGCGGTATTGTCTTAGCTTCTCTGCAGAGATCCTCGTTCCTGTAATGTTTTGCTCGCTGTCGGTCCAAGTGGAATCCGGTGCAGATTCTTAGCATCTTCGTCTCGAAGATTTGGAGTTCCTTCATCGTTATCTTTTAGATCGTGAACCATATTGCGAAACAATACCTGATAACTGGTCTCAGGCGTTTTTTTTTTTTAATGAGTGCCTTCGTCTGTTGGCTAAGTCCTGATCTTCTTCTCATCAAAAGGTGTAGTCAGTGGAATGCCCAGTTGGTCTTTCGTTGAAGTTGATACCCAGACTTGACGTTCCTTTTGGCTGCAATGGTGGATCCATCCGGAAGTTTCAGAACTAAGTTTCTGCAGGTGTTTGCTGAGCAAGATATACCCTCACGAGGTATCCTGAAGCAGACAAGCTCCGGTTTGGCTGCATTGATTTCACAACCGGTTGGGATAGGTCGGTCTTAAGTCATAAGACTGTAGAAGAATGGACTAAGTTTTGAACCTTGTGCGACTTCGGCTTTGATTTCCGTCATAGTTTATGAGTAGTTTCCCCAATTGCACAAAGAAGTTCCTGGAAGAAAGAAAAGAAAAAAGAATTTTTATAAGTGGCGAGGGTAGATGTAGCAGATGTAGTTTGCTTATAAGAGTGGCTAACCAGACGCTATCGAATGCTTTCTCGACATTCAGAAAGTGTCAGACTGTTGAAGACAACGTTGGTGTCATGCTATGCTGCAACTTCAGGAGCAGGTGCAATGTTGAAGCTTTTCCCTAAAGCAAAACTGCATGTCAGGTAATAAGTTGTTCTCTCTGCAAAACTTCTTAAGTTTCCTTAGTATCAGCTCTTTCAAGAGCTTGCTTAAGTTGATCAGGAGTGATATTAGCCTGTAGTTAGAGTAGTTAGGTATCATGTTCCTGAAAACTTTATTCGGGATCGCAACGAATTTTGCAGTTGTCCATTTTTTAGGTAAGAAATCGTTGTTGACACAGTTGCTTAAGATTATGGTTAGAAGTATCAGAATTGTCTCTGAAATCCTCGTAATAATAAAGTTGGATATTCCATCTGGTCCGGTTGACTTCTTTGGCTTGCAGTTATTGATTATTTCAGCTATTTCCTCTGTGGTGCTCAGGCTTGGGCTGTTAACTCAATGATGTTAGTTCAGTTGGCGGAGCACATTTACATAGAATCTAAGTTTTGAGTTTGGAGTTTGAAGTATAACGCTCCGTTCAAATGCAAAAGATTTGGGATAGATTTCCAGCAGCTGCAAAAATGTTTCTCACTGTCTTTTGCGAGAAAGTGATAAATCCTGAGCATCTTTAAAGTGCTTCTTGTCTAAACCATTCGGATTCAGCAGAAAATTATAGATCCTATCCATTTCTGCTAACAAACACACAGAAATGACTAAAAGTTTTAACTGCCGAGGTTTAGTCTATCTATCAATCGTTAGTTTCTAATTCATTTGGTTGAGTATCATGATTCTTGGTCATAATATTGTCAACTTTAAAACGGAGTGAATTCTTTGGCGAAAAATTGCTAATTATCTCAGCTATATCTTCTGGGATATTCAGAATACCTTACAGGAATTGTGTCGCTGAATGTTGTTCCATCAATGTTAAGCAACATGATAATGTTGGATTTGGGTTGAGCTGAACCGTGTCTATTTTAAAAAAAATAAAATGTTGCTATCTATTACGACAATATTGGTGATTTTTGAAAATACCAACCAGGTGATCGAGTGACCTAGTAGTTGTAAGTCTAGTCCAATACATCACGAAACTGTGGTTAAAAATCTGTCTTTACCCACAAATCTCCAATTTATAAGTAAAATCCCAAAAAAAAATAATTTTTTTAAAGTTTTCAATTTTATTTAAGGTTTTAGAAAGAACAATATTGTGCAGAAGTTTTTAAGTTTTTTAGTGTACTATTTCTAGAGCTACTAGATACTGATAAAAATTTCAAAAATCACCAAGGGCCAGTTTTCCAGTGCGAGATCATGTGATCTTCGAAGTTGACTCACCAAATTTGTTTCATAAGGCCGAATTGAAATCCAAATTTAGGATAATCTCGCACTGAAAAAACTGATTCCCAGCCAATTAATTAGTTTTCCAAAAGCAATATTAACATTGATTCTCGTTTTCAGGTATCAGTTCCAAAATAGCATTTTCAAGAAAGTGAAACTAAACAAGCATTTAATTTATTCAAACACATTTTAAATAGGGTTTCGTTCATTTTATTCGTTAACTTAAAACATTTATAACAATTGCAACAAAAAAAGGAAATATTTATGTTTAATTTTGTTACATCATTAAATTTTGTATTGCCTTTTCTCCAACATTTATAAATCTATGAAGTATCAGGAATTGTATATTTATTGGCTTCATCGTTTCGTAATTACATCATTCGCCAACAGACACTAGCTCGTTAAAAAGATTCATTCAGCCGATTACGGATGCGAAATGAATTGCAATAATCGCGCCCCCAGGTGGTAGCTAAAGGTAGGTTGTTTTGTTTGGTAGATATGTATAAAGGTAGGAAGACTGTAAGGCTAGAAGTGGCTAATAGCAAACAAAATCCAATAAAACATTGTAAAATAAATTCCAACTTATGCTTTGTATTTTGTTTGGTTTTGTTGTTGTTCTGCGTTGTTATTATTACAACATACTGGAAAAATGAGTATCTTAAAGTAGCAATTAACACGCGATTCACGGTTGAGCTGTTCGTTTTCATGGCAGTAAAGTAAACTTACTTTGTGCATCTTGTGTAGGTACTCCTTTCGTGTAAGATCTTACCATAAACATAAGGTATTTATTTTTATAACGCGCAGGCGCAGCACAGATTATCTATAAATGTGAGGGAGCAGAAAAGTAAATAAATATACAAAAAAAAGTATAAGATAATAGTTGGACATATTCGTACCTGTTCTTATAGATTATGAATTTGTCAACATTGGAACGAACTCGAAAATAAAATAATGAAATGGGGTAGGTATATATTAACAGTAAATATAAGAAAAAGATACTTTTCTCTTGTCATGATCATGCTGCTTGCTTATTAGCCGTTCGTAATCGGCAGACAATTGTAGGTCCCCTGCATTATATTCCTGCTTTCGATAACGAGTGATTTTTTAAGAGCTATCGGAAATTTAAAAAAAAAACACATACAATTCAGAAAAATCGATGAAATTTAACATTTCGGCCGGTATCTCATGAATAAATGCTTCAAAGTTGGCTTCCAGTACGTCAATCGAAGCAGGCTTGTCGCTATAGACATAAGCCTTAATATAGCCCCCGAAAAAATAGTCTAGAGGCGTTAAATCACACGATCTAGGCGGCCAATTGACCGGCCCCAAACGTGAAATAAACTGTTCAACGAACTCGCCTCTCAATTGGTCCATTGTTACGCGTGCTATGTGGCATGTCGTACCGTCTTGTTGAAACCACATGTAATGCAAGTCAAGATCTTTCATTTTGGTTAAAAAAAAAGTTTGTTATCATCGCACGGTAGCGCTCACCATTCACAGTAACTTTGCGATTCGAATCATCTTTGAAGAAATACGGCCTAATGATTCCGCCAGCCCATAATCCGCACCAAACAGTGACTTTTTCTGGATGCATTGGTAATTGGTAGCTCTTGTAATGCTTCTGGCTGCTCTTCACTCCAAATACGGCAGCTTTGCTTGTTCACGTATCCATTCAACCAGAGATGAGCTTCGTCGCTGAACACAATTTTTCGGTAAAAAAGTGGATCTTCGGCCAACTTTTTAAGAGCCCATTCACCAAAAATTCGGCGTTGTAGTAGGTCGTTCGGCTTCAATTCTTGCCCCAGCTGAATTTTGAAAGACTTCACACCTAAATCCTTCCGCAAAATTTTACACGCAGTGAAGTAACAGAGGCCCAATTGCTGCGAACGGCGCCGAATCGATAATTCACGGTCATCACTAAACTGGCCAATACAGCTGCGATATTTTCCTCAGTTCGCACTCTATACGTACGCGTGTTGGTGGTTTAATGTGCAACAATGTTAATTTAGTGCGAAATTTAGTCACAATAGCCCGAATAGCCACCTTAGTAGGTAAAATGGAAGAAGCGCGCGATGAACTTTCTTAACTGAGCACGCATTTTGATAATAAAATTCAATAATTTGCAAGCGTTGTTCGTTTGTAAGACGATTCATAGTTAAATACTTAAATTATAGACCAAACTAAAGGTGTTTGACAGTGACGCAAAACACGAAACGTGCGTGAGCTGTCAAAACCAGGTTGCCAAAATAAAAATTGCAAAAAAATCGCCCATTACAAATAAAGCTTTCCATCAATGTAAATTCAACTTCCTTGAAGTATTCAAACATGTTCGTGTGGCTTATATGGTACATTTGTTTTTACTTGCGACTTATAGGTACTATAAGGCAAGTTCTGCATTCGTAAAAAAAATCGAACTCGAGATTTTGATCAAAGTTGACATTACGATGATAGCGAAGACTAAAAAAGTGGGTCTCGCAATTCTGTCTGTCTGTCTGTCTGTCTGTCTGTCTGTCTGTCTGTCTGTCTGTCTGTCTGTCTGTTCGACTACAGGCTAAACGACTCGGCCGATTTTCTTTAAACTTGGTACATATCATTTTTAATTTTTTCCCCCCACACGTTTTTTTCTTTTTTTTTTTAAGACCGAAAATAACGGTACCCCCCATACGATTTTTTTTCGAAATTTTATAAACATTTTTTTTTCTCAAAAACTGTTCAACAGATTTTAAAAATAAAGATACAGAAAAATTTAATTTAATTAAATCTAGGTAGTGGTTGAAAAAAAATTTCCGAAAAATGGTTATTGAGGGTACCCCCCATGGAACCATTTTTTTTGTTTTTGATTTTCTCAAAAACGGTTCAACCGATTTTGATCATTTTTTTTTTGCTAAAGCTCCCCAAAAACATAAATAGAATTGTGTACTCAAATTTTCAAAAAAATTTTTTTTGGATTTTTAAAAAAAACTTCAAATTTTTTTTTTTCAAAACTCAATATTTCGAAAACCCCATGCTAGATTTTTTTTAAACTTGATAAATAAAAGTTTCTCAATATGATCTACAAGATGTGGAACAAAGTTTTTTATTTTACCTAAAAATTAAGGTACCTACCATACAAATGCTAAAAAATTAAAAAAAATGGTTTTCAAAAATCGTATTGATCTCGAAAACGGCACCTAGAATTTTGATAAAATTTTTTTTCTTTCAATTAATTTTTACGATCTTTAATTTAATAAAAAAAAATTTGAAATTAAGATATTACAGCTTGTACCTACCATAGAACGATTTTTTCGAATTTTGAATTTATCATTATCCACATAACGGATCTTAATGAAAATTTTTATAGAGAAGCTTCTAAAAAGTCTAAAACACATTGCATTTCAAAACTTTAAAATAAATATTTTTTGAATTTTTGAAAAAAAATCTATTTTTTTCTTTTTTTTTGAAAATTCGATATCTCCGAAATGGGTCAATATTTCTTTTCGTAAATTTAATTTTTATTCGAACAAAAATAAAAACTTTAAATTAGCGTAATAAAATTTTTTCTTAAAAAGCTTTTAAAAAGTTTGTATATAAAAGCTTCTTTTAAAGAAACCACTACAAGGACTTATAATTTTTGTTCTTGCATAAATTCATATTTGCATAGCATTCTGTTACTACTCGTAAAAGAATTTAAAAATTAATTTTATCCTTATGAACAATTTTCTCAATAACATTCGTTTTTAAAATTCCCAGTCGATTACATAGGAGCAAGTTCGTGCGACCAAGTCGTGCATTTTATTTTTTTTACAAATCCCTAACATACCCTTATATCACTAAATGTCAAGTTAAAACGGTGTGAATTATTCTGCTTTTCGCATTTAATTTTAATTTATTCCTATTTTGTATTATATTAGAGCACCAGCTGTAGATATGTTCGCATAATTTTAATTCTGTTAAGTTGAAAAAGATAGCTAGGGGGCATTAACAGTGGTAATATCACGTGGAAAACGTTCACCGCAAATCATAAAGTGAAGTTTATTTTGTTTCTATTTTTGCAATTAATTTTTATAGATCAGTTTTTAGATTGGCAGTCATTGAACGAAGCTAATGGTGCCATTTTAATATTTATCCATAAAGATATACTACTTAAAAAAAATAGTTGCTCTGAGAATGAAGTGCTAGTTGAAATCGAAAGTCTTAAAACTAATTAGCATATAAAGTGCTCTCCTTCGTTCATTTGAATAGTTTAAAAATTGAGATAAAATTAAGTGAAGGTTGTTATAATTGAATCTAAAGCAGGCATAATGGTCAGAAATTAAGTTGAACACCTATGTATGGTACTTCTGTTTAAATATGATTCAACAAAAAAGGTTTATAATTTGGTATTGGTTTGACTTTTAGGATATGTTTTCTGTACACTTCTCTACCTCCGTTTGATTTCAAAAAGAAAATGAAACAATTTAAGAAAATTAAACGGTTTTGTCAAATTTCAACAACAACTTTCTAAAGCCATATTTTGCTCAAATGCTCAGATACCCAAGTTAACTAACAACGATTGTGGGTGGAATATTTTAAATCTTTGCAACTCAATCTGTGCTTTCTCAACCGTTCTCCCAATGACATCACAACCTTATCTCATTTTTCAGCCACAATAACACCGACCACAACAACGAGCTTATCCCTACAGCTGAGTTCCCTCCATAAATCGATTTAATCAACCAAATTATTAAAAAAGAAATAATAATTAAATGAAACTTTTCATTTTCCAATTTTCTCACTTGACTTCATGACATTTCAATTTTGCTCGCCTTTGTGTGCTCTCATAAAAGCCTAGTCAGGTCTCAGGTCACTGGAGCAACATTTAAAACGCCGCGCCACGCCAGCCGACTGTCTGTCATAAATGAAACTATTTTCCTATATTTCCACTCGACTGCTATAAATTTATATGAACATCGTCGAATGAAAAGAGCGTTTTATATATTTTTTTTTCTTCATCCATAATCGCTTTTTCATAAAAGAGATGAAGAAACGCGTTCCATTTAATAGGTGAATGGCATGGAAATTCAGAAGATATAAAAATATGGATTAAAAGAGAAGAAAAAGTATCTCTCTATAATGTTTTTTTTTTTTTTCAAACGATGCGATGGGTAAAAATGTTGTGCTTGTGTCAAAAATGTCAAAAGGTATTGAATGTGTTCATCGCAGTTTAAGATCTTATTTCTAAGTTCACTCAAATGTGTAGTTGAAGGAAAAGCTTGACGATGGTTTAACTACAATTCAATTCAGTCAAACGTCAATAATCGTTTTTTTGTTTGATATGTAATGTCGTTTTCCATTGGTTTCACTCAAGGATCCACTCATTCTGAAATCCAATGGAACGGTGCTAACTTCTTCTACTCAACTTTGAAATTTTGCCTTTGTATTAGTTAATAGTCGTGTTGGTGAAAATCTGCGATATAGTTGCTTTTAACATTTGGGTATGAGTATTAGTGCTTCTTGAGTGGATTCTGACTTGAAATCGAGAAGCGAAATTCTCTTCTCAGAAGAGTATTTTTTCCCCAATGGAATGGTTTGAGAAGACTTCTGGACGCTTCCAAACGCTTCTGGACGACCAATGGAAAATGACATAAGTAATTATTTTTTTAACTCATAAAACATTTAAAAATATAAACAAATGATTTATTTAATGGTAAACGGTGGTTAAATTTTAAGGGCCGATGTTGAAAGTGAACCACACCTAAACGCCAAGTTTTTTTCTGCATTTCGTTTGACATTTCTAAATTTCAGACTATCTCAATTTGAACCATGGAAAGATACACAATCTAGCAACGCATTAAAGTTATTCAGGTTTATTATGAAAATGGGCGTTCAAATCAAAATGCATATCGTGCACTTCGTGAATCGTGATTTTTTCGGTCAATTTAATCGTCCAAATGTGCGTACTATCGGAAAAATCGTGCAAAAATTTGAGGAAACCGGGTCTGTAGGAGATGTGAAAACACCAGTACATGCTCGTACAGGTCGTACTGCAGAAAATATTGCTGCTGTTCGCGATAGTGCGGCTGAAGAGCCGTCCACCTCCACTCGTCGTCGAGCTCAACAATTGCACCTCTCACGCTCGTTGTTGATAAACATTATGCATAAAGACTTTCATTTACACGCTTGCAAGGTTCAATTGACTCAAGAACTAAAGCCTCTTGACCATTTCAAGCATCGTCAATGGTCAGAATGGTGGCAAGAAATGGCAACAGTGGATGATCAATTTTCGAAGAAAATCATCTTCAATAAAAGGTGTACGTCGATAACCCAGCAACAATTCAAGAGATAAGGGATGAGATAATTCGGCACATTAACGGCATAGAACCTCAATTATGCCTCAGCGTCATCGAAAATTTGGAACATCGGATGGAGGTGTGCCGCCGAGGTCGCGTCGGCCATTTGGCCGCCATATTATTATAATAAAAAGAAATGACAATAATTTCTTAAATAATTTGTGTCTTATTCAAAATCAACATCGGCCCTTAAATTTTAACAACCCTTTATATATTACGGGCACACTTGTTGCTGATTTAAGAACCTTGTAACTATTCTCAAGAAAATTAAGACAATGACAGTTAACGAAGCGACAACGGACGAAAAAGGGGGGAAAATGGTAATTTTGTAATATTGTTTATTTAACAAAAATGGAGGATAAATAAAATTAGTGCGTTGATGAGTCATTATGTTTTCAGCACGAAAGTAATAGTTTTTTGAGAACGTAAATCATTCAATGGTACAGATACATTTCCGCACTCGTATAGTTGCAATAGCCCTTCGAGATCTTGATATAAACAAATCCGCTGGTCCTAATGGTATACCCCCAATTCTTCTGAAGAGGTGTACTTAATCGTTCGCAAAACCATTTCGTAATCTTTTTCATCGCTCCTACTGTTCTTGAATCTTCCCTAGAAGATGGAAAACAGCATTTGTCCAGCCTGTTGCTAGTGGAATTTCTCACCTAAGAGTGGACCAGATCTTTGCATTGTTAGCGAGAAAGTAAGATTGTTGCACTTCATATTTCTAAGGCATTTGATAGAGTTTGACACCAAGCTATCTTATCGAAAATGCATGCGTTTGGTATCAACGAAACAATTATTATTTGGATTAGAAATTATCTTCTAGATCGTTTAATACATTGTTGTAAATAAACGCAGGTGTGCCCCAGGGCTCCATTTTGTCTCCTATTCTCTTTCTACTATTCACTCAAAATCTTCTAATCCATTAAATTCTTTTGCTCGTGACAATACCCTCAGGTTTTCATATTTGTCTGTACAATCTCATTTCTCAAATGTGAAACTCCAACCACATGCTTATACAATTATTGGCAGCATTGTGCAGTAGAGAATTAAAAACAGCCCAAGAAATTATGCTTCAAAAACTTAAACCAACCTTTTATTTCAGCTGAACTATGTCTTATGAAAATTTCGATGAATCGAGAAAACTGAACAGTTTTCGGATTAAATTTTACAATAAAGCAAAATAAGATCAAGATACCACTTCCTATTTTTATAACAGTTATTTTTATTGTTATTTCCGAACAACTGTTGCTGAAATTTGAACTCATCCCTAAAAATAACCGAGTAGATAATTTACTCCAAACGATTATATACATACTTAATAAATTGGCTACTCCGACCGATTAGAATATCTTCTTCAACTGAGAAGATAGCCTTCTCCAACCGAGTAGATTGACTACTGTAAATCAGTCAGTTGGTTAATGCAACCGAGTAGATTGTATACTTCAATTGTTTTAAATGAGCTTATATGATTTATCTATTGACGATTGCAAAATCTTTAACATAAGAAAAATTCACTGAGTGGTAGTTTACAGAACCCATACAGTTTGTAAATAAAAACGATTTTATTTAACAGAGTTGGCTCGTGTAGTTTTAACGGTAGAGTTCGCAGGTTTATTTTCTTATTATTATTATTTACTTTTGGCAGAGTTTTATGTTACTTTCAAATAGCTAATAGTTTCTGGGTGTAAAATGGGAATAAATCATCAGATCTCCGGCTTGAGGTAGTCAAACGGATACACCATTTTGCAATGAGATTTTTAAACTTTTTTATTTCAATATAGAAAATCAAATATATGTACATACATATAAAAAAAAGCTTACTTTAAATCTTAACTGTCACTTCTATCATTGAGATTTTAAATGGAACCCTATGTGTACATTTTTCCTCAACAAAACTTAAATATTCCATGAACTTCAATATGAACTAATTCCATGAACAAAACTGACCTTCCCTGACGAACACATTTTTAACCACCACAAATCACAGCACATTCATTATATACTATATCTTCTCAGAACTAGCAACTGTCAAAATGTCAAAACATCCAGGAAGTAGCCGTGTAGATGGATTCCACTTAAGTCCAATAATTTAAAAGAAATCTTCTAATCTTCTTCGTCGCGTGGCAAGTTGATTTGCGTGTTTTTTCCTAGGCCAACAATAATGCCTCGCCTCTCCACACAGATTGTGATTTTATTAAATTATCACACTGAAGCACGCGAATACACGCTTTTGATTTGATGCTCTATCAACTAATTGAACTTTAAGCGATTATGTGATGGGCTTGTTTAAGCTTCAAGACAATTAAATTAGTATATCGTTTGGTTTTACGTTTTTGCCGGTCTGATTCGAGATTTGATTCAATGATGACCTTTTAGCCAGAGGTGTGTTCCTGTTCATGCTCAGTAGTTTAGTTATGCGGGTCAGTGATTCTATACAATAATGACGACTTAAACTTTTTTTCATAGAGAGAATAAAAATGGAAAGTTGTCATTGTTTGACAGGTCATTAGTTTAATATGTCATTTTCGGTTGCGTATTGCGTTGCGTCAGACCTGTGTAAATATAAAGGCTTGGCCATATCACTCGGTTTTTTTTGTTTGTGGTTATACTTTACTATTAATTGTTCCAGTAGCATAAAAGAGTTTTTACGGACTCATGAGCTTGGCTAATGGATATACAGAATAAAGCTACATTATGTATACTATTTCTGGTTTTGATGAAAGTTGAGACATTAACGATGTGATGTTTAAATTATTTATTCAAATTATTAAAACATTTTTATAGTTAATTAATTTTATGCATAGGGTTTTCCACCCGGTATTTGATGACTTTGAACTTTCATTGTGAACACACCCTTAATCCAATGACGGAAATGTCAATGTCAAAAAATTCAGTAATAACAACATTTGTAAGGAAACCCCACAAGAAGATCTCATGTGGAGTCAAATCGCATGACCTTTGTAGACAATTCAGGTCACTTCTGTGAGAGATAACTTAACCCTAAAATCTTTCATGATGTCAATCTTTCAGAATCTTTCAGAATGGCAATCGTAACCGCCTCACCAACTTCATTTTCGAAAAAGTACGCACCAATGACACCGCGCGCCGCGCCGGCTCACACACAAATTGTAGCTTTTTGAGTACTCGTATATGCATTGTCATTTGGTGAACCTCGTATGGGTTGGTTTCGTCTCATATACGGTTGTTTTGCTATTTAGCACAGCCATTCACCTCGTCGCTGAAGATGATTGGGGTCTTTTTCCAAGCGAGTCACCGACCAAACAGCGTTGTCTATGGTCATGCACTTTGAGCTCCTGGTCCAGTTGGATCTTGTAAGGTTGTAGGGTCAAGTCCCTAAGCCAAATTCGCCAAGTTGAAGTCTGCGTAGGGCCGAGTTGTTGTGCATGGCGAGGCATCAACTGCCTCGTGTTCTGGTGTAAACTTTCACAGAGCTGATCGATTACCGAACCGGTCGTCTCAAATTTGGTCACGAAACGTTGAAGAATACACTGTGAAGTGGCACTACGTCTACCGTTAAATGGGCGCAACTTGCGCAAAGTTTTGCCCTAATTAACACTCATTTTGATAATAAAGTTTTATCATTTCGATGTGCGATCCATCGTATTATTTGGTATCAGCAACTGAATAATAAACAGCAGATTTGACAGATTTCCTCAAACAATATGGCCGCCACAGACCGCCAAAGTCTGTGAAAAAAAACCTTTATTACTAAAGATCCTAGTTCGTGACGATAACTTAAAGAGCGTTAACACCAATCTTTTATTGTAATTCACTTAAGCACATTTTTGGCCAAACGGATTCGTCAACAAAGAGAAAGTGTGTTATTGGTGAGGTAAGAACTCTCCTGTGCACTGTGTTTTTGTCGTGTTTTTTTTTTTCGTTGAGGAAAATTTCCGTCACGCTACGGTCAATCTATTGCAACGACTTATTGAAAACTCTATTCGATGAACGTATTTAATTAGGAAATGATGGTTTCGATTGGCCGCCAAAATATTGTGATTTGACACCTCTTGACTTTTTTTTATGGCGCTGCGTTCAATCGTTGAACTATGTTAAAGGAGCTAAGAGCACATACTGAACAAAAGATAGGGACTGTTTCTGTCGCAATGTGTCGACAAGTCATCGAAAGAACTTGGAAACGTGATAGACATTATAAACGACGTTGAATGTACTTGAAGCAACGCATGAACGCAACGTGTATTATGTAGGGGACGATAAACTTATTTCCAATGATTTCTCAATGGAGATTGGAGTAAAGCAGGGATGTGTATTGAGTACCTTACTTTTTATTCTTTTTATTAACGAAATCGTGGAAGCAATCGAAGGAGGAATAGAGTTTAGAAGAATGAAGATGCCATGTTTCATATTAGCGGAGGACATAGTGTTGCTGGCAGAATCTGTGGAAAGAATGCAGCGGAATGATGAACAAGCTTGAAAACTACCGCCATCTTTGGAATCTATCAGTTAATCTGTAAAAATCGAAAATGATGATTTTTCAGAGTGAAAAGTGTGACTGCAAATGACAAAATCTTATAATAATTCGGGAGTTCGAGTATCTTGGTGGGTTGATTAACTCAAACCTTAACATAAAAACACATCCTTACTTGAAGTTAGCTCAAGCAAAAAGAGCTATTTCAGCAGTATTTAGCCGCTGTATTGATATGATAAGTTCATTGAACATAGTACAAGGATTTAGCTTTTTCGTGAAACTGCAATTGCCATATGTACGGAGCGTAAGTTTGGTGATATTCCAGATCAGAGGAGATATAAAGGTTTCAAATGCACCTTCTAAAGAAAATTTTTAGATTGCCTAATTAAATGCTTCATTTGGAAACAACCGCACCTCCCTCATTCCTGAAAGCCCTTAAACTACATTTTTATTGTGCATTGAAAGTCTTGGAGATGGAAGATCACAGGCTAACCAAACAAGTACTTACGAGTATGTGTATAATTTCATCAAGAGGAAATCTAGTCAGTATGTAGGAGGAGCTAAGAGCAGGTTTCAGCAAAAGGGTGCGGATTTAAGTGAATACTAGTACTTAAAGAGCTTTATTCAACACGGGGTGATCTATAGCCAGCTCAATTAAAATTGTTCAAAATAAGAGGTAAAAAATAAATGAAACTGCAGGGTGGACTACTGGTTTCTTTTTAAATCATAAGTTATTTTGACACTGAATGTTTCCCGCTCGAAATCTTGAGAAAAAGTCAGTATTATATCTCAGCGGAACGAAATGAGTCGCTCTATGCTTAAACAACGTTGGGAAATATTGAAAACTTATTTCCAAAGTGAGTGCTGGGCAGCCCAAACAGTGCTTTTTTGAAAAGAAATTTTGGCAGAAATGAAGCTTCTCAACGCGCCTGCTGCACGCAAGTTTGTGCAAAAAAAGTTCGTGAGGCTGGTCCCCTACGTCGTATGGTACGCACAGACGAGAATGTGGGTGCTGTAGCCGAGAGTCTGAGCCTCAATTTACGAACATCAACTCGCCATCGACTTCAACAGCTCAACATTTCACACACTAGCCGTAGGTCTAATTGACTCAACAATTGAAGGCGCACGACCATCCGCTTGAAAGACGTTGTGTTTCATAACTAATGGGAAAGTTTGCTCTTACTAAAAAAGCCATAATACCTGGACAAAATTTAATTTTGTTCATTTTATTGCATTTTTGAAAAGAAACTTTTATTTGACCCACCCTTTACCCGAACTGCCAATTCATTGCGAACTAAGCAACTTTAGGACAAAGAGAGGATATGTATCATTTTATCACCAAATGCCCGATTTTAAGAGAATTTCGAGTGAGCTACTTCAGCCAAACTGCTGTGGAAATGAACGAAGTCCTGTATATTTTGAATGGTGATTTTGGATGGGAAATTTTATAAAAAATATTCAGCGACGGAGTTACAGATCAAGATTCATTGAAGAGAAAATGTAAATCTGGTAAACGGCCTTTGGCCAAACCATTTGATCTCAAGCTAAATCCAATTTTTGCATATGAATAAAAAACTACATCTTGCACACAAGATGCAAAAATCCGTCTCGGACTATATACACGTGCCTAATATGCTAGATGCATCACATTTGTTCCTTTTTATTCAAAATGTTTTACCTATTTTCAAGATTTTATTCCTCTGCCATGGAGTAGTCCTCTCCAAAATCCTCTTCAAACAGTGAAACTCATCATCGCATATTTGAAATTTCGTAATCTCTCATCCTGATCCTGATCCCCATTCACAAATCCCTAGAAGTTTAGAATCAATTTGCTCTGATATTGCATTATGAATAGAGTAAGCTCTTGTTCCTAGCAAGCAGGTAGGTTCATTCAACAGAAACTTTTGACCTAGTGCCTGAGAAAACTCTGTTTTTTTTTTTCTTTTTTGCATCACAAAGCATACTTTACTCGCATGCTTGTTCACATTAACGTGTACTTTACAATGCAAACTTTATTCTCGTATGAATAGATGCGAGTAGATTCAACTTCAGGTAAATATGAGCTCATATTATTCTCTTTTGCGGAAAAGAAAAAAAAGGCAAGAACCAGGATATACCAGACAAGCGAGTTTAAAACCCCTCAGGGCTTGAAATGCATCATCACATCCTTTCTACCTGTTGTCGAGGAAGAAATTATATTTCTCTAATTAAGTGCTCTTTACAATGAACTCAGTTCATTTCTATGGTTTTATGTGTGAATGAGTACGAAGGATGATATTTCAAATTTACCGTTTTTTTTAGTTTTTTTTTTCTGTACGAACTTGGGAGTTTTTATCATTCTCTTTCCGTTTGAGTGGTTCTGATGGTAATCCTTTGAACAAAACTTATCCGAAAAAGGTTTTGATTCAAGAGTGGTGGAAAAAAGCTTTGAACTTGTTTTCTTTTTTTTGTGGTGGTTAGGTAGGTACCTACTTCTTTGGTGTGGTTGTTATGCTCTAAAAAAAAAAACAAGTCATAAAAGTGTACAACTAAATAAGGACTCATGTTCTACCTGTTGTAGTTTCGTACAATATAAAGTTTAAGTAGAAACGGAAATAACTTTGGAATTTTTGAAGACTAGTTCAGTGTTGTTGTGTGCGTGTACCTAATAAATAGTAATTTAGGAATAATAATATTTTGAAAGTAAGTAGCAAAAGTTTCGCAGAAAGTTTTAATTTAATTGCGCAGTTTCAGCCATTTTATTTTGCAAAACGAAGGCAACCTACAAAAACTCAGTTAGTATTCCAATTATAAAATACTAGCCGACCCGTACTCGCGTTGCTTCGCAAATTGTAACTACGAACATTTTTTGAATATTAGTATTAGCATATGAAAACATTTCTCAATGGGACTGAGCATATTTTCTACAATAATATTAATTTTAGTTTATATGTATATACGTACCGTATCTAATTAGATTCTCTTTCACACTTGATAAAAAAAGAGCTTGTTTATGTTTGTGCATATTATAAATATAACAATATAGAAAATAATAAAATTTATTTAAAATAAACGGGTTGACTACTTTCTGAGATCATTCAACCCAAACTTTAAAATGGTTTCGCTTTTATAGAATAGTTCATGTGTCAATTGAATGTCCATTTTTGTCACCCAGAATGCTATTGAGTGTATTCAAGTAACTTAAAAAATCAAATGCACGACCGGATCGCACAAACTTTCTCTTATGTAAAAGTACTTTGGAATTTATAAATATAAAACATGGATTTAATGAGATAAAAATGTTCAAATGTATGAAATTGCCGACTGATTAATCTTTTTAATATTTAAGTAATTTTTTATATGACAAATTCCCTTAAAATTTTTCGAGAACAAAATTTGGGATGCCAAATTGTAAGTATTAGGTAGTATAGATTTTCGAAATAGTTTTTTTTTTTTCGAATATTTTTATATACAATATTATTTTAAAATAAAGGAAACTCCTGTTGAAAATTTTTGGTTAAAATCGTTAGAGCTGTTGATGAGAAAGTCAAAAAATCAAAAAACGGTTCTATACCGTTAATAACATTTTGCCCCAAACTTTTTTTTGACCAAAATGTAGTTCATGTCCAATGTCCATAATATCACACCTAATTTTTTTTTATCAAAATCGTTAGAACCGTTTCGAGATAAATAAGATTATGCATTACAGGTGTATGGGGGGTACCGTTAGTCTTGGAGCTAAAAAAAAATTTCAACTTCTCCTCTACGGAATCACCGAAGACCCTTAACTACCGAGATTGGAGAACATAGGGCTAGTGGGTAAGGCTTCTAGAGAGAGGTACAGACATACAGACGCACTGAAACATGTTTTTTGCGCACTAAATTTGTCCTTAAAATTTTAATAAACAAAATTGATATGCAAGTTATTAGTATTCAATAAAATACATTTTATAACGTAACTTAAAAATTTATTCGTGTATCCGTTTTCTAGATATTGAATTTTCAAAAAATTCAAAAAACTATTTTTTCGAAAAAATTTTTAGATTATATTTTTTCGAGTGTATAGAAGCTCACGCATACAAATTTTGGTTAAAATCGTTAGAGCTGTTGATGAGAAATTCGTAAATAAAAAAAAAACCCAAACAGTTTTTTACCAAAATGTATTCGTGTCCATAATATCACACCTATTTTTTTTATCAAAATCGTTAGAGCCATTTTCGAGATAAATAAGATTATGCATTACGGGTTTTAGAGCTAAAAGAAAATTTCAATTTCTCCTCTAGGGAATCACCGAAGACCCTTAAGTACCGAGTTCGAAGAAAATAGCTCCAGTGGTTTAGGCTCTAGATCGAGGTACAGACATACAGACATACGGACCGGACATACAGGCATACAGACAAACAGACGAAATGGTCGGACCCACTTTATTCGTCTTCGCTATCATCGTAATGTCAACTTTGATCAAAATCTCGAGTTCGATTTTTTTTCCAAATGCAGAACTTGCCCTATAGTTAGTACCAATTACCTATGTATGTATATCGCAAGTAAAAAGAGCCCACCCCACATTGCTCAGCGATGTGACGATAGAATTAGAGAAACACAAAAAATGTGTGTGTGTCGGTTAGTTAGTTAAACTATACAATACAGAAAAATCGAATGTAGGTAGGTAGGTAAGAGAAAAAACGTTACTATTGAATGGAACAGATATTAAGAGAGAGAGAGTATGGGAACGGAAAGAAAACAAAATTAAAAATGTTGGAATGATAATGACATGAAACAAAGC
Source organism: Chrysotoxum bicinctum (assembly GCA_911387755.1). Lineage (NCBI taxonomy): Eukaryota > Metazoa > Arthropoda > Insecta > Diptera > Syrphidae > Chrysotoxum > Chrysotoxum bicinctum. The sequence continues at coordinate 221,200,519 of OU426989.1, read as the reverse complement.
AGCGACCTCGCGATTGTGATGAAAACTAATTCCTGGATAAAATAAATTCAAAAAGTTTATAATTTTATAATTTGTTTTTATTTATTTCTCAGGTTGTATGTTCAACTAAGAAGTGATTTTGGGCTTAAAATTTGCGCAATAGTATTGACTTTATGAAGCAGTGCTAATCTTTGTCGATTATTGTATAGGTTTTAAGATATGAGTGGTTGTATAAGTCAACTAATAAAAAAAAAATGGACACAAAATGTAAAATTAATAATATTTAAGTTTGACAAATTATTAATGAAAACAAATTATAGCCGTAAACACTCTCATAACAATATAGAAAATAATAAAATTTATTTCAAATAAATCGGTTGACTACTTTCTGAGATCGTGCGTAACAAACTTTAAAATGGTTTCGCTTTTATATAATAGTATATAGATTTATAGAACTTTTGACTAGTCAAGTCGTAGGCAACAAAAATATCAACAAATTGAAAGGTCGGATGCAAAATTTTGTATTATAAAATCTACCATTTTCGGAGTAGTGAACTTATAATCCCAGCCTTAAATAACAATTTCGTAACTACAAAACTCAATTCAGAGAACATTGCAATAAATCATTTTCACCGTATATTATACTCGCTGTTTAAAAACACCGAAATTACAAAAAAAAATTACAATTCATGCAGTTTTAAAACTCACTCCAAATAAAAAAATGTTCATATCAATTAAGTTAATTTTTTAAATGACTAAATCAACTCGTTTAGTATTTGGAGCTAAAAACAGAATGCTATGTGATTTCTCAAGCAAATATATAATATAAAATATTTTAAAATTATAAATTATAAGAAAAATAAGTTTTTATAAATAAAATATTTAAAACCTTTTTAAGAACAAATTTTAGAACGTCAACTTTAAATTTTAATTACTGTACGAATAAAAATTAAATTTCAGAAAAAAAAAATATTTTTTACAATTAAACAGATTCTTTTTCAATTAATTTCAATATTAATATTTTATTTCAAATTATTAGAATGTTTTCGTAGCTTTGCGTCAGTTATACTGAAAAATTTTATTATTATTAAGTAAAAGTCTCAGACTTCTATTTTTGAGAGAGGCATGATACTAAGTTTTATATTCGTTTTTGAGATATAGATTTTTCAAAAGAAAGGATTTTTTTTTCAAAAATTCGAAAAATATTTTATATTAATTATAGATAGTTAAAATTAATCGAAAGAAAAAAATTTAAATTCTAGGCGCCGCCGTTTAAAAAAAAATTAGGTTTTCGAAAACCATTCTTTAACATTGGTATGGTGGGTACCGTAATTTTAAGATAACATCATTTTTTTCACTTCTTGCAGACTGTATTAAAAAACTTTTAACTGTCAAGTCTTAAAAAAATCGAGCTTGGGGTTTTCGAAATATTAAGTTTTGAAAAAAAATTGATTAACATTTCTTAAAAAAGCTGAAAAAATTTTGATTCATAATTTGAATACGCAATATCCATCCAACCTTTTGAGGAGATTTACCATTTAAAAAAGTGCACGACTGGGTTCCAAGAACTTGCTCTTATGTAAAAGATTAAGAATTTCAAAAATGAATGTTATTAGAGGAAAAATGTTCATAACCACAAAATTCATTTTTTAAATGACTCAAACAACTTTTTTTAGTAGTTGGAGCTAAAAATAGGATGCCATGTGATTGAAGCAAATATTGGCTTATGCAAAAACAAATTTTCTAGTCTTTGTAGTGGTTTCTTAAAAAAATAAGCTTTTATGTACAAAATTTTTAAAACAATTTTAAGAAAAAATTTTGGCACGCCAACTCAAAGTTTTTAGGTATTACTATACGAATAAAAAATAAATTTTCAAAAAAATATTGAGCCGTTTTTGAGATATTTAATTTTCAAAATAAAAATTGATTTTTTTTTTCAAAAATTCACAAAATATTTTTTTAAGGTCTTGAAATGCTATGTTTTGTTTTTTAACTTTATAGAAGCTTCTCTATTAAAAATTTCATTAAAATCTGTTATGCAGATAGTGGGAAATTCAAAATTAGAAAAAATGGTTCTATCGCAGGGACAGTCAGTAATATATTATTTTCAAATTTTGTTTATTAAATTATAGATCGTAAAAATTAAACAAAAAAAATTATCAAAATTCTCGGAACCGTTTTCGAGAAAAATACGATTTTCGAAAACCAGTTTTAAACATTTGTATAGTGGGTACCGTTATTTTAAAGTTAAACCATTATTTTTCTCAATTCTTGTTAATTATATTAAGAAACTTTTATTTATCAAGTTTGAAAAAAATCTAGCATGGGGTTTTCGAAATATTGAGTTTTCAAAAAAAAAATTGGATTTTTTTGTAAAAATCCAAAAAATTAAAAATTGAAAATTTGAATATGTAATAAAATAATATTTAGATTTGGAAAAGCTTTGCATAAAAAATGATTTAAATCGGTTGTACCGTTTTTGAGAAAATCAAAAACAAAAAATGGTTCCAGGGGGGCTACCAAAAATAATCATTTTCTTGGAAATATTTTTTCAACCATTACCTAGCTTGAACTAAATGAAATTTTATGTTTTTTTTTAATTCTGTGGAATAGTTTTTGAGAAAAAAAAATATTTACAAAATTTCGAAAAAAAATCGCTTGACACGTACATACCGTTATTTTTGGTCTTAAAAAAAAAGAAAAAAACGTTTGGGGGGAAAAATTAGAAATGATATCTACCAAGTTTGAAGAAAGTCGGCCAAGTTATTTAGGCTGTAGTCCAACAGACAGACAGAATTGCGAGAACCACTTTTTTAGTCTTCGCTATCATCGTAATTACAACTTTGATCAAAATCTCGAGTTCGATTTTCTTTACGAATGCATAACTTGCCTTATAGTACCTAAAAGTCGCAAGTAAAAACATGTTCAAATCAATTTTTCAATTTAATATAAATTTGTTAATATTCAAGTTCAAAGTTGTTGTCACGATGACAACTAAATGTGTCTTTTGTCTTCAAATACAAGATTTATATTAATCTTGTTTTGTTTAGTGTCATTCTCATCGGTCCCATCACCTGCTCTTCTGCTGTTATTGCATATGATGTTGCATCTTCTAATTAAGCCTACAAAAATCGCCACTACAGCTTTTTGAGAGTGACAGTTGACAATCGTTTATGGTAATAATTTTGACCTTGTTATTATGATATTTCAAGGGCACTATTAGGCCGCTCCTTGTCGATGTCGATGATGTTGTCAATATCAATGACTTCGATTTCAAAACAATTGCAGCAAGCATTTTGTATTTTTGGTCCCAATATCCAACCACTGTTTGGGATCGACCAAAGGTGATACGAGTAATGCAAAGTAACTTTCGACTGACCTTGGCCTTTATGGAGTTTGAGGTTGCTATACTGTTTAGTGGTGATAAAAAATATATCAAGTTAATGAATACATTGATTTTTGGTTCTATTGCAATAAAAGTCAATATAAATAAATTGCCAATACCAACAATCTTAATGTCAAGTTTAATCAAAATCTCGAATTCGATATTCCTACAAATGGATTACATCTCATAGACATGGGCTTTATATTAACTACATACTTTTATAAGGCAAGTAAGAACTGTTAAATTGGTCTGCCAACTATGTCATTTCAAATGGTCGTATAACCAAGAAAACAAGAAATGAGCCAAATCCCATTTCATTATCAAAGCGCAATGAACCTTGGGTAATTTTAACCCACTTCTTTGTGTCAATTAAAGTGAACTTAAAAAGTCTTCAAACTCTCCCTATCCAATGTCCTCCTTCTGGTCTCAATGAGCACAAAAGAATATCCGTTTCGTTTTTTTTTTCGTGCCAGACGTGACCAGCGCAATTTAGCCACTTCTATTTATAACTATTCTCCAGTCAGAGATTTTAAAAACATCAATGGCGGATAAAAGTCATTCAAATGCCAGATAAAAGGGTAATCTTTCCTTCATCGTCGTCGTTGGTCGATGGTCGCGCCGCCATCGGTCGTCGTCAGTCGTTGTCTTTGCATGGTACAAACAGCAACCAGAAGTGAATTAAATTGAAGAAGAGCTCCTCGGCATCATTGCCGCCGCCGCCGCTGCCAACGGACTCTCTATAATAAGTGCATTCATCCGTTGATGTAGGCGATCTTTCCAGTAGAGAAGAAGCTATGTTGTATGTATGTATATCGCATCGTCGAACACGGCCTGTCTTCTTTCTCGCAATGACCTTTTGCTTTTTTAAGTTTTGCATTTCTACCAAAAATCGTGACCATGCCTTAATTTCAAATGACAGCGACATTGTGGGATATATAAGATTTTCTTACTCTTTTCTGTGACTCTGGCATTGGTAGGTATAGCTAGGCTAGGCACTTGGGCATTTTCAAATGGGAAAGTTTAGCAAATCACGGATTTGTGTTATTAAAAGAAAAATTGAATTTAAAAAAAAATCCTATTGTTTTCCGAGTACGTGAGCTGAGTACTAAATTCCTTGACGTTTGTAAATTTTAAACTAATTAGGACGAGAATTTTCCCTTGCAAAATTGTTTTTGATTATGATTATGCTTAAATTATTTGTTTGTGTTAAAGATGAGACTAATAGAATTGTCAGAGGGATTTTATGACTCTCTATAGCGATGGGGATCTTTAACAACAAATTAAGTTAACACAGGGTGCGTTTTATTTTCATAGTCGATTTTATTTGGCTGCCATTTTTCGTGAAAGAAATTTGACAGTCCTAGAGAATTTTCGAATACAACTTATTATGGAGCATCTTACGCACAAATAACATCTCGAAATTATTAAAACAGAGTTGGATTAGGAATTCCACATTCGTCTAGTAAAGTTAAAAAAAGAACCTCTATACTTGACGGTACTTCCAAAATTAAGCTGCATTTAGAGTTTCGGTGTTCTGCTCTGTGTACGTTGTTCGTTGTTGCTTGTACGTAGAACAACGAGAATGTAAATTATAAAAACGAACAACGAACTAACAACGAATGAAGAACGTACAAATTCAAAGAGCAAGGAAATTTCGGTGTTCGTTGTTCTTTGTTACCCGGACAACGTGTGTTTAAGCATTCTTTTGCAGTGCCGTGCAACTTGTAGGGACATTTTTGAAGTTTTTTTTTTTTTTTTGTTAGTGAATGGAGCATCAGAAGGCTTCATTATAAATTGGGGTACCTATAGGTAAATAAATAAAATATTTTGTCTATGGGTTTTATCTTTCTAGTACAAATAATAATACTTTAGATTTAATAATCAGAAGAATGTGCAAAAAAAAACGATATTATAATCACTTCTAGCGCTAGTTTAGAAAATAAAACAAGATTTGTATGCTATAGATGTTTCCTTTTCAGCAACCAACCATTCGTTCAACAGGATCTTTTTTTTTCTGAACTATTAATAGTGCCGCCACTGCCAACAATGTGTTTGTTGTTAAGAACGAACTGAGAAATAAAACTGAATTAATGTAAATGGTTCTTCGTTGTACGTTGTTGAGAGAAGAACGAAGAACGAAAAACGTACAGCTAATGAAGAACAAAAGTCTAAATGGGGCTTTAGGCTTGAGGGTATGCTGATAAGTACTCCTATCAGAGAAGGTTGAAATTGTTTAAGGGAGGAATGCATAGGGTATTTCAACAGAGCAGCGTTAGAAGATGTAGCGATAAAACAGTTATGATAAGCAAGAGACGTTTGTACGGTGTTCCAACAAAACAAGTGCTTCCGTAATCGATCTGTCACCTATCTGCTTTAAAACTATATTCTGGATCATATCCAGGAGGTGCAGTGATCTTTTGGATGCGCCTGTCCAAATATGCGAGTTATACTCTAGTTTTGGGCGTATATATGTCTTATAAATAGTTGCCAGATCAGAAGGGGAAAAAAGAAAAACCTAGGGATTTCGCACCTTACGTACTCTAGGAAGGACTGGTCCAGTGAAGCAGAGTGTTGCTGAATTTCCGGGCACCTCCCATCTACGTGTTTCGTGCAATAGGGAAGGTCTCCGGCAATTTTAAAAAAAAACTTGCATTTTAATAAACAGAATAGCTGCCACTGGGGCACTGGAAACCCTCGATACTTCAAAGACCACCACACCCTTGTTGAGTATGCGTCGTCAGTGGGCCATTTATTGAGGATGCCATAGGCTGTAACATTTGTGTACTGATTAGGCCCACAGAACATGTAGTTTCAACAAGACGGTGTGATAGCACACACAGCTAGTACGACGTGGATTTTCCGAGAAATTTTTCCCGGTTGAATAATGTCAAAAAGTGGTGATATAGACTGGAGATCACGATCTTTTGATTTTACAACTCCCAATTTCTTATTATGAGTGTACTTGAAGGAAAAGCGTACATCAACAAACCAACCAAAAAATTACAACAGAAGTCTGCGAAATTTGTATGCAAAATGTAGTTAGTCTTTGCGCCAAGGCCAGATGCGCTCACTTGACAGACATCATATTTCATATATAATGTTAAAGACAATATAATTAATCTCTTCATCGCTGGATTAGAAATTCCTCTTCGAACAGGAAGTTGTATTGGACGGTTTTAAGTCTGAAGTTCATAAAATAAATGCTGGTGTGCCACAGGGCTCCGTTTTGTATCCGTCTCTCTTTCTCATATTCATCAATGATCTTTTGTTTGAAACTTCTAATTGAATAAATTGTTTTGCTGATGACAGTACTGTCGGTTTCTCATATTCGTTTCCAGATGCAAGTCCTTGTTCTTCGGATGAGGATTTGGAATAGCTCATCGAACAGCTTTCAGTTCTCGGTATGTGCATCACAGGAAACCTTTTGTGGAATGAACACATATTCGCGTCGCCAAAAACGCTGCTAAGTGCTCAGGTTTCTTTTTACGGTGCAAGAAATTGTTCACCTCTTCTGATCTGGCTGTAATCTATAAAGCCTTTATTCGTCCAAAGCTCGATTATATTTTGGGCAGTTGCTTCAATTAACCACTTGAGCCACTTTCATAGATTCAAAAACAGAGCTTTAAAAATGATAGGTGATAGAACAATAACATTCCACCCCTTGAACAATTCAACCTTTAAATTCGCGCTTCCGGGAATGCCCATCAGTTTAACCTTGAGCTCAACTTCGGATGTACTGTTAAATTCAAATATTCTTTCTTTAGCCGCACTATAAGAATGTGGAATACTTTACCCGACTCCATATTTCTCTCCCATTATGATATTGAGACATTCAAAACCAATGTGCATCGGTATCTCCTTTAAAATTCTCTACAACTTATCTAAACGCTCGCACTGTGCTCAAACATTTTAAGAGTAATAAAAATCCCTTTAGAGAAAATTGTATTTCATTTAAAAGTTATTGTAAAAATATCAACCTGGAACATAAAATACACCCTATATTATATTAAATAACTATTTGATTCTTCTCAAGTCCTAAAAATTATTTGCACTCTATTCTTAACTTAAAAGTATTAAAGTATTAATCTCCAAAAACGCTTTAAACTGTTCGATAGGCGGCACCGTAATTATAACCAGATCTCTCGGGCAAATATGTAATTATCTCTGTAAAGTAGACATGTGCATATCTGAAAAAACTGCACTTTCCAAACATCCTTCCACTCCAGTTTGTTCGTAATACCCCCATCCAAAAAAACTTCATGAACAAAGACTGATGATGGAAAACCTAACTAATTGATTTTCTCTCGGTCGCTAATTATTAATCTGGCACTGCACAACTTTAACGGCACTTAACTTTAAGGTTTAGTTTTCCCCTTTTCTGCTTGACACTAACCGTTTCATGAATCGAACTCTCGCTCTCTCTGTCTCTTGACACTTTCTTGACATCAGTCTTTTCTAAACCATTAATGCCCCGCAAAACCATCAAACAGGTGCGTTTTCTTTTTCAAAGAAACAAGTCCCCGCCGCACTAATCCTCTTAATCTATATAAATTGATGATCTGTCAAACGATCAACGATATACATATACAATTGCAACATTCCAATTCTTCACTTACTGCATATTCTTCATTTCTGCAACACATTAAGAAAATTACTCAACTATTTGCTCATCATAACCGCTCAATTGGTCTTGAAAGTGCATTTGTTTAGCTTGATTGCTGAATATCACTCTATCGGGCTTTTATGTTGATGATGATGAAGACGGGTTACGATTTTGCACGCTTGACGAGCTGTGGAACTTTCTTCGTTATACTCGTATCCTCTGTTGAGTTGCAATTGAAGCAGCTAACCACATCAACCATGACATTGTCATTATCATCATCATCGTGCGTCGTCTTGTCATCGCCGTCTTGTCGTTTGTTTGTCGTTTAGTTGACTTTTTGTGGCATGGAGTTGAGCGGCTCATGGGAAAGCAAATTAAATGGCACCGCAAAAGTCAACAGTATAATGACTACGATGACTGTACAAGTAAGACTTGGAGGAATGATTCCAATAAATTGAAGGCTCTTCTTCTTGATCTTTTGCCTTTCGATGTACGTCTTCATTTATTTTCATTTAATTTTTTTTTTGTCTACTTATAGAAACCTCATCGCAAAAAGTAAAAGCCATTCTTCCTTGCCACCAAGTGGCGCGCCATCAGATCCAACAACAGCAGCATCGTCTTATACTGATCTAGGACCACAACAATTACCAGCGTTAAGTGGCGGTTTTGTCAAGCTACGCAATGTTGCTGGCGGCCAAAGTCTAAAACCGACTACATCGTCGTTGTCGCCGTCTGGCAAAGATGCTCTAGAGAAACCGAAAGCAGCCGAATACAGCAGCAACAGCAGATCATATCAGCAGAAGCAGCAAGAGACACAACAACCACAGCCAGAGAAACAGGCTCAACCAGAAAATCCATCAGCTTTACCGGATTTTTTACGTGGTGGTTTGAAACGCAGCTTAACCCAGGTTAGTGCGACGTAATGTATAACTAACACCTTTCGAACGATTATAGACAAACTTTTAACTTGGTCATGATGGTAAATAAACATAAACTAATGGGGTTATTTTGGTTTTAGGTCATGGGTCCAGATCAGAGGACTATTACAATAACGAAGACCGGTTCGATTGCCGATCGATTGGCGGCATTGCAGAAAAGTGGAGAGGACGATTGGCGCAAGCGTATTTCGAAGCACGATGAAGTCAATGAGATACGACGAGAGAATTTGGTCAATGTAAGTCTTAGTCTTTAAGTAAATTAAACCGAATGAGAATAGTGGACCCTGGGCCATAGTGGAAGTGAATTATGTTCCTTCTTGCGATTTGAAAGTCAAATAATTACTTAAAGTTAAAGGATCTGTTAAGAATTTAGAGTTTTTTTGAGAATTTTGAATTCCATAATCTATTCTGGTTCAATCAAACAGATCTAAAAAGATCGAAATTTAAGTTTGTTTAAAAACAAATGATTTTGTTATGAAAATATTTACATAGATCGAGTAACAAAACATAATAAAACATTTGCTAGAATTTCGGGAGAAAATGTGTATGATGCGCGAAAATGCCAAAATGATCAATTAAAATTAAAAATTGTTGCTTATCGTTCTTAATGAACATGGTTTTTCGAAAAGACATTTGACTGTCACTTTACCCGTGCATCTAGCGTAGTTTTGCATAAAATTTCTAAACAAAATGGATTGTGTTCCAATAGATTTAAGTAGGGCGTTCGGCAAGCTTTCACAACAAGTTTTGTTACAAAAAATTAGCAATCTTGGACTTAGCTCAATATTCACCGATTGGTTGAAATCTTACTTGCTTGACAAATCCTAAACTGGGAAATTTAATGGCTATCGTTAAAAAAAGTTGATAATTATTTTTGGAGTTCCTCAGGATAGACATTTGGGTCCCATTCTTTTTATATTATTTATATTTGCTTATTAAACCCTAACAAGAACAAATTGACTTTCAAAGAATATTTTACAAATTAACTAAAAAAAAAGTCATTGGCGCAAAATTTTAAACAGCTTAGTATTAGGGAATTAGTACGATACTACTTAACAATTTGCTAACTTTTAGTAGATTACTAACTCTTTCTAAATTTTAAACATTTTCTAACTAATATCGTGCTAACGCTATTTTTTTAATAAATTACTTCTGAACGCACTTAAAGTAATGACAGTTCATGCAAAAAACTAAGTAATCAGACCTGTTTTGATGTTTATAAATGTCAAAGAGTCATATGAAGTTAGCACGATACTAAAAATATAAAATAGGTATTCGACGGTTTTAACTTTAATAAAAGGGTACAGAAAGTATGATACTATTTTCGATTAAAATTTGCAAAATCGTCGTTTTAACCTATTTCCGTACTAAAACAAGGCAAAATTAATTGAGAATCGAAAACAACTCCCAAATCCGTTTGCATGTTAACTCGTTTAAGATCACTCTGAGGGATTTTATATTAAAAAATTAATGGATTTTTGGATAGTGTAAACGTCATAACCGAATATTTACGATTATTAAGATGCAGGCAATTAATATCTCACCAAATGTTAGGCCTTTCCATCTAGTTGAAGTTTCGTAGTCAGACATAGATTTAACTTGCTTAAATATGTATCTTCAAATCATCAGCAAAAAGGAGCCATCTTGAATCTAATATAACAAAATTGGTAAATCATTCCTTAATAATAGGAAAAATAAAGGACCTAATTGGCTTGTTTGTGGAACTCCAAAATAGTTCGAAATAACTTTCGAAAGATAAGAACCTAATTTAACATAATATTTTCATTATTTTCAATAACTCATTATCCAGCTAAGTAAAGCAAAGTGATGATCACTTCAGTTTTCTGACCCCTCGGTTATCAAATAATTGTTTACCTCATTCGTCGATTGAGGACATGTGCATACCAATCAACAAAAAAAAATCATTATTAAACTTGTATTGGCAGCTTCGATACGGAACAGAAACAGTGTTCAAGACAGAGCCCTGATGTGAGAAAATAATGAAGAATTTCGGAACCATTTTTTTATTTATATTTTCTCACGAATGGTGCAACTGTTTTTGATCAATTTCTCAATGCTAAATTTCCTAAAAAGTTTGCTAAGTATTTTGTATTTAAATTTAAAATTCAAAATGTGTATTTGAAAACTCAATATTTCGAAAACCATATTCTAGATTTCTTTGAAAACTTACAAATAAATGTTTTTTAACACTGTCTATTTTATCAAAAAAAAAACGTATCCACCATATAAAAGTTAAAAAATGATTCAAAATGGTTTTCGAAAATATAATTTTTCTCCAAAACAGCTTCTAGAATTTTGATATAATTTTGTCTGTTTCGACTAATTCTTATGATCCATCTTTGAATGAAAAAAAATGTATTAAGAAATTACTCGTACTAAATCCCTATCTTAGAACAATTTTTTGACTTTCTCATAACACCAATAGCCAGAATTTTTTAAAAAAGTTTAAAAAACTTTGCTTGGCAAAACTTAAAAAAAAGTATTTTTTAAATTTTTGAATAAAATTTCCTTTCTTTTAAGTTTAAGTTTATTTCGTTAATTGGAATGCATTCTCTTAGACTAAGAATAATGCATAATTTAAGTGCTGGTGGGTATTTATATATATTCAATTATTATTAAATAACAAGACTTAATTATAATCAGGAATGACTGCTTAAATATTATGTAATACAACAGACTTAAAGATGTCTCTCGAAAAATTCGAATAAAAATTAACTCTATCACAAATTAAATTTGCTTCAATGATGCGAAGGGAGATAGGCTCATTTCTACCATAATTGCTAAGATTAAACTGTTCATAAATTAGAAAACGCAGTGGTGTAGTCCTTAAAGGTCCATTTCCCCCAATAACCAATGGCAACAATGGGGTACAATTAATATGGAAAGTTATAATTTCTCTTATAAACATCACTGAAAAGTATACCTGCGACCTTTAAGAGATATCATTTCAAACAATAACATCCTGCTATTAAAGGACAGCCTTGGAATCTTCCAATTCAATTTGAAAAAGAATATCTTGTAAATTTTTTTTGAACTCGCCCAATTCTATCTATTGAGTTATTGTAATATGGATTCCAAACTATGCTACAATACTCCAGAACTGACCTTAATAGAGATTAATATAATGATTTTAGAGTATAAGGATCTGAAAATAATCTAATCAAATATAATTAGATTGCAATTCTCGAAATACGACAAGACTTCACATTACGAAATGTTAATAAGAAGTTGATTTCGTTGGCACCAATAATCAAGTCTCGCTAGATGTTCCAAGAGAATAAAACAATCCGCTTCACAACTTATCTTGCGATAGAGTTTAAGACCATCTGCAAAAAGAAGGCAAACCAAATCAATGAAAATATATGGTATGTCATTAACAAATAACAAAAAATAGTAATGGCCCTAAATGAATTCCTTGTGGAACCCCTAGCACTGACGGCACACAAATGTTGTCCGAGAACGAATCATCAGTTTTTACTCTATGCAATCTACCTGTCAAATATGATTCTAACCACTTAAGAAAAGAAGAGTGAATACCTAGAGAAATTAATTTATGAAGTAAAACATATTGATTTATTCTGTCAAATGATTTTTAAAAATCTGTAAGAATAATATCAGTTTGCCACCTATTTTCCATACCATGTAGATATAATAATGATAACGATAACGATAGTCATTAAAGCTAAATTTGTCGCCGTTGACTGACCTGCCTTTAGCAAGAGAAAGATTATAACAATTTTTTTTAAAAAGAATAGTTGGAATCCCATCGCGCCCTGCGCTTATACTAACATTCAAACCGAATAGGGGCCCTTCTATTTCTATAGTACAGAGAACAACCGAGCCGATTTCGACAACTCTACTAACAAAGGGCATCTCCTGGATAGAAGGAACGTCAAAAATGAGTAAACCGAATGAAAATAATTAGCAAATAAGTTGCAGATTTTAGGTACTTCACTAGTAATTGAATCGAGGTATACTTCATGCAGCTTGGTATTTCATTGATTTACGTTTCGAGCTTATAAAGTTCCAAAAGTAATTATTGTTTGATTTTATATCACTCTCAACCGATAAATAGGTAGTTTCTCTACAAAAACTTACGAAATCGAACTCATATTGACAGTTTAAATAATTTATGTGCAGTTCCAGATTTTCTTTATCAAGTTAACATCAGATAAATATTACGAAAACGGGTTAATCTTTTTGTTTTTTAAATTTAATTTTCATCTGAACAATCTTCTTCTTCTTCCTTTGTTTCGGCGCTGTTATGATCTCGATGTCGAGGGGATCATAACTCTCCCACGTATCTGCTTCACACTAGTGATCCGCCTGTGGGGTTCGCCGGGTTGACCTCAGAAATCGGCGGCAAGCCTTCCGGTTTTGTATTGTTCCATTTCTGAGGCCAACTGACTGCTGGTGTTTTTGCATTTGTTTGTACCAGGAGTGTTTAGGCCTACCTTTCTTTTTATTCCGAATTGGATATTGCCTTTTTGACGGGGTTCTCAGGATCTCTCCTTTGAACATGGCAATACCAACTGAGTCGGTCGTGTTCAATTTTTTGGGAAATGGTATTCTTAACATGAAGGCTTCCTCGGATCTTCGTACTTCTAATTCGATCAAGCTTTGTAACTCCTGCTGTCATACGAAGCATCTTCATCTCAGCTGCCGTTAGCTTACTCTCATACTTTTTGTACATTGTCCAACATTGTGAACCGTATGTGAGTGCTGGACGCACAACTGAAGTGTAGAGCTTTCCTTTCAGCTTAGGGGGCATTTTTCGGTCACAGAAGATAGCAGAATTTTCCCGCCACTTCATCCACCCTACGCTTACGCGATGATTGATTTTCATTTGAACAATAATTACCCATTTACTAAATTTAAAGTGTCTTAAAGATTATATACACAAATTAATTTAAAAAAAACGCTATAACCAACAATTCAAATTTTTTAATGAAATTAAGCAATTTCATATTTCCTTAAAAGTTCGCATGGCATTCTGTTTTTTTTAGGCCCAACTTCTAAAAGAGTTGTTTGAATATTATGCTTTTTTTTAAGTTTAGAACATCTATTTTTAAAATTCTCAGTCTCTTAAACATAAGAGCAAGTTATATATTGAGATTTTTATACAAAAATACATACCATCCAAATTTTTTATGTTTCCAATAAATTTTTTAAAGAAATTTCTTTCATACAAATTTTCTCCTGAAAATCACGAATGCAACAGAAATCATCCAAATCAGTCGACACGTTCTCAAAAGTGATGATCTTTCAGATACACCCGACTGTTTATTTTTTTCTTTAGTAAAGGGTTTTCCAATAAGAGGTGTTATTTTGAATAGCCCGCTATTTCGGTAGCTGTCACTTTTGAAGCTGTCATTTTTTGACATTTGACAAGTAGAAACTACGCTATTAATAAAAATGGAACGACACACGCTTCAACAACGCATTGAAATTATTAAAATTGGGCCCTTGAAATGCATGAAAATGAACCGGAATTTCATCGAAAAATCATCTTGACTGATGAGGCCCATTTCCACCTCGGAGGCTACGTCAACAAGCAAAACTGTCGCATCTGGGGCTCGGAAAACCCAAGAGTTATTGTTGAAAAGCCTCTCCATCCTCAACGCGTGACTGTTTGGTGCGGTTTATGGTCCCGCGGGGTCATTGGACCTTACTTTTTCGAAAATGAGGCTGGAGCAACAGTTACGGTCAATGGATTGCGCTATCGAGAGATGAATAATGATTTTTTATGGCCTGAATTGGATGGTATTGATCTGGGCAACGTTTACTTTCAACAAGACGGCGCTACGTGCCACACAAGCAATGAAACCATCGATATTTTACGGGAAAAGTTTCCGGACCGTGTTATCTCTCGAAGAGGTGATCACAATTGGCCACCGAGATCTTGTGATTTAACACCTTGCGACTTCTTCCTTTGGGGCCACGTGAAAGATAAGGTCTACGCCAACAGCCCAGCGTCGATTCAAGACCTCAAAGATGAAATTCGTGAGGCTATCGAGGACATAGGGCAGCCACTTTGCGATTTGGTTATGGAAAATTTCATGAAAAGGATATGGTCCTGTAAGCGTGGTCTTGGCGGCCATTTGGCTGATGTTGTGTTCCATTATTAACGGCATACCTTCCTCTTTATAATGAAATAAACATCCGATCATTTATCTCCAAAAATGCCATTTTTCTTTGAATATCAAAATAACACCTCTTATTGGAAAACCCTATATAAGAAGAAATTGTATTGGAAGCAGTTTTAAATAAACTAGCCGACCCAGCTCTCGAAATTCGAGTGCCAATTTATTTATTATTTATATTATTGGCAGTGTTTTCAATGAAATTTATTAAATTAAATTTTATTTTATGTAATATGCAAAGTGTTCGACAGTGCAAAAACAAAAATGACCCACAGTGTGTAAATGCGTGTCTCAAGTATATTCTGCACATCTCCGTAACTCCGTAACCAACCATATAAAATTTATCGAAATCGGTCAAATACTTTTGGAGAAAAGTGTACCACAAAAAACATGTTTGCCGTTTTATTATATGATTTTGACATCAACAGGTTTTCAATAAAAAAAATGTACATGTATATTAATACCCTTACAGATATTAAATTGCGAGATTACAACACAAACGGTAAAAAAAGCATAAAATTACCAATAAAAAATCTTTTTAATCAAAAATAAGACCCATACTGACAGTTTAAGACTTTTTTACTTGCGATATAGGTACTATAGGGCAAGTTCTGCATTTGGAAAAAAAATCGAACTCGAGATTTTGATCAAAGTTGACATTACGATGATAGCGAAGACGAAAAAAGTGGGTCTGACAATTCCGTCTGTCTGTCTGTATGTCTGTATGTCTGTACCTCGAACTACAGCCTAACCTACCGGACGTATTTTCTTCAAACTCGGTAGTTAAGGGTCTTCGGTGATTCCCTAGAGGAAAAATTGAAATTTTTTTTTTAGCTCCAAAACTAAGGGTACCCCCCATACACCCGTAATGCAAAATCTTATTTATCTCGAAAACGGCTCTAACGATTTTGATAAAAAAAATTTAGGTGTGATATTATGGACATAGACTATATTTTGGTGGAAAAAAAATTTGGGGGGAAATGTTATTAGGGGTACCTGTCATAGAACGGTTTTTTTGATTTTCGAATTTCTCACCAACGGCTCTAACGATTTTAACCAAAATTTTTATGCAGGAGCTGCTTTGCATTTTAAAAAATATAAACTAAAAATTTTTTCGAAAAAATAGTTTTTGGATTTTTAAAAAAATAATACAATTTTTTTTTTGAAAATTCAATATCTTGAAAACCGATACAAGATTAAATTTTTAAATTACGTTTTAAAATGTATTTAATTAAATACTAACAATTTGCATATCAATTTTTTTTATAAAAATTTTAAGGAAAATTTAGTACACAAAAAACATGTTTCAGTGTGTCTGTATGTCTGTACCTCGAACTACAGCCTAAACCCTTGGACCTATTTCTTTCAATCTCGGTAGTTAAGGGTCTTCGGTGATTCCCTAGAGGAAAAATTGAAATTTTTTTTTTAGCTCCAAAACTAAGGGTACCCCCCATACACCCGTAATGCAAAATCTTATTTATCTCGAAAACGGCTCTAACGATTTTGATAAAAAAAATTAAGTGTGATATTATGGACATGGACTACATTTTGGTCAAAAAAATTTTGGGGCAAAATGTTATTAGGGGTACCTGCCATAGACCCGTTTTTTTGATTTTCGACTTTCTCATTAACGGCTCTAAGGATCTTAACCCAAAATTTTTAGAAGGAGTCCCCTTAAGTTTAAAATAATATTGTATATAAAAATATTCGAAAAAATATTTATTGGGTTTTTAAAAAAAAAAAAAAAATTTTTTAAATCAATATCTTCAAAACCTATGAACGATTATTTTTTGAAATTATTTCCTAAAACCAATATTATTAAATACTTAAAATTCGCATCCCACATTTTTTTCTTGAAAAATTTTAGAGAAATTTCTTATATAAAAAATGTATTTAATAATAAAACGATTTTTAAGGTTTATTTGCATAAATTCATACTTTTCCGGAAACCAGAAGGCAATTTTATGCATTTGAACATTATTATCTCATTAAATCCATGTTTTATATTTATAAAATGTATCTTAAATTCCAAAGTACTTTTACATAAGAGCAAGTTCGTGCGATCCAGTCGTGCATTTTATTCTTACTAAAAATACTATGAGGCAAAAATTCTATTTTAAACTTTATCACAGACATTAACTGCTTCAAAAAGTTTCAATGATTTAAATAATTGCAACTTTAATTTGTTAGTAGGATCTTTTAAAAGGATCGAATTTCATTTGTTCATGTTCAATGTACCAACCAAAACCAATTCGTGACTTCATCAAGAAAAAGCTTTCAATGATCAATTTCACCCAGAAATTTTAAAGAATGCAATGTTGTAAAAACTTCACTTAATTGAATAATACTCGTAATACTAATTTTAAAAGCTTAAAAATTCATCAAAAGAAATCGATTTCAAAATCAATTACCGCCATACTTTCAATTCACCGCATGTAGTGGAGTGACTTGCTGTCTTGAATTTTTTAATAATTATCAGTCTTAATTCATCTTAATGTGCATGAAATTGTTGGGAAAATAATAATTAACCTATTTATTCTTTTATTAAAAAAAACAGAGTGACTGTATTATTCAATGGTTGTATAACATGAAACTTGCTGCAATTTAAATTGTAGTATAAGGAAATGTTTCATGGTTCTTGAGCCTTTGATTAATATGTATATATTTTTTCTTTTGAACCAAACAAAGAATATCTAAAAGAAAAAGTGTTAAAATTTATTCTCAATTGTCTGGGTCACGTTTCTTTTGAAAATCTCTGAGGCAGAAAATATTTATACCACTCCACTCGCATAATTATTTAAATTTCAAAACCATTTGAAAATTTAACGAACAAAGAAAAACTACGAGTTTATGCGTTATAAAGCAAATTTAACAAAATTCAACGAACCTTGCATGGCTATTAGTTTTCAATTTAAACAAATTGTTGATGCTAAGATAAACGTAAGTGAAGATAAAGAACAGAACCTCCTGGGGCTACAATCATCGTTCAATTAATTGACACGCTTATGAAGATGACTGCCAGTTCAAGTACACCTGTCTTATTTGCACCCAATTAGTTACACCTACAAATTAAATAAAATTATTATGGATTTTGATTTGAAGCAAACTTATTTTTGTATTATAGATAATCCTGATTCACATCATAGACGGCAAGTTCATTCGCACATCTTTAATTGCATTCAAAATGTGTCGTTTGAAAAGGTGAAACACAACAAAAGCGTTCTTTATAGCCTTTCGTTGCAATTAAAATATTTATTTTTAGAATAATTTTTAAATAGATTTAGATTTATTCAGAAAACAGTTTGGAATCCGACCAAAAATATTGTGTGACGGAAGATTTAAGTTTACGAACTTAAAATTTTCTGATTCACTTGAATTATTTTGGAAGTGATAAAATGAAAATAAGAAGCCATACAATTAAAATACATAAGAGCGAATTATTGGATTAAACAATTATAAGACTAACCAAGCCTATTCATGAGAACTAGTATTGTAAAAGTCATTCTCTTCTCTCAAAGCAAAAACATTCTACAGTGTGTTTTGTTTCAGTTTGATAGGTCTGCCAATACACAGAGTTTGTTTCAATTTTTCCAATTTTTTTTTTTGGCAATACATCTATGTTCAGTACAGCACTGTTTAGCAATGAATGTGAATAGACCAGGAAAACAACTTCCACCTCCATTCAAATTGATTTTGAAAATAGTCCTCAAATTCACGAATAATATAGAATATTTTACGATTTTCGTTGGCTTCCTAATCAACATTCGTCGATTTGTTCTTGATACAGTTCTTAACGAATATCTTTATTACAATTGTCATTTAAAAATTGATAATTGATGAATTTTAAATTTATTACAAAAAACAAACAAATTCTTTATAATTCACACCAGTGTGCAGTGTGAAAAATAAGATTTTCGAAAACAATTTTTTAACGTTAGCGAATAAGGTATTTTTTTTTGAATTAAAGAACATTTTTTTATAAATCTTTCAAAAAGAACTAAAAAACTGTTCGATGCCAAGTTAAAATAAAAAACAAGTTAGTGGTTTTCGAAATATTAAATTAAAAAAAAAAATTGGAAAATTTGAATACATTTCATAATTCATGTCTCCTGAAAAGCTTTTTATTTGAGCTAGAAACAAAAGTTGTCAACTAAATTCTAAATAATAGGCTTATTACTAATAAAACCACGGCAACCACGAGATCTAATATGGGTGGCCCTCAGGCAACGAGGAGTTCCAGAAACCTATGTGCGGATAATTATGGACATGTATGATGGAGCAGTTACTAAAGTAAGATGCGCAGCTGGAGTCACCGAAGAATTCGAAATCACAGTAGGTGTACACCAGGGAAGTGTCTTGAGTCCCCTGCTCTTTATTACAGTTCTTGATTACCTGCTTGAAGGCAAAGTGATGGATCCAAAAGTGCATCAGTTATTCTTTGCTGACGATGGAGCCATCATAAGTGAAGACCCGATATCCCTACAACGAGCACTTGACGTATGGGTGGATGTTCTAGAAGGAAGTGGGTACCGCATAAGCGCGAAAAAGACAGAATACCTATGCTGCCCATTTTCTGATCCACACAGGCCTATTCCAGAGATTTATTTGAATGGAGTAGTGCTTCCTAAGTGTGAAAAGTTTAAATATCTGGGGTCTATGATTAATAACGAAGCTACTTGTGATGACGATATCAATCATCGCGTAAGCGTAGGGTGGATGAAGTGGCGGGAAAATTCTGCTATCTTCTGTGACCGAAAAATGCCCCCTAAGCTGAAAGGAAAGCTCTACACTTCAGTTGTGCGTCCAGCACTCACATACGGCAGCTGAGATGAAGATGCTTCGTATGACAGCAGGAGTTACAAAGCTTGATCGAATTAGAAGTACGAATATCCGAGGAAGCCTTCATGTTAAGAATACCATTTCCCAAAAAATTGAACACGACCGACTCAGTTGGTATTGCCATGTTCAAAGGAGAGATCCTGAGAACCCCGTCAAAAAGGCAATATCATACAACGTTCCAATTCGGAATAAAAAGAAAGGTAGGCCTAAACACTCCTAGTACAAACAAATGCAAAAACACCAGCATTCAGTTGGCCTCAGAAATGGAACAATACAAAACCGGGAGGCTTGCCGCCGATTTCTGAGGTCAACCCGGCGAACCCCACAGGCGGATCACTAGTGTGAAGCAGATACGTGGGAGAGTTATGATCCCCTCGACATCGAGATCATAACAGCGCCGAAGAAAAGGAAGAAGAAGAAGAGATTACTAATAAAACTTTTGGGAATTTTAGAATATATAAGTGTATTGATCAAAATCTGTTTTTGAGAAAGTCAAAAAGAAAATGGTTTTATGGGAGGTTTCATCAATAACCATCTGAAAATTTATTTCAACGAAGTTAGATTTTACTTACATAAAATTTTTTTTTGATTTTTTTGTTAATAAAAATCTGTGGAACATATTTTGACAAATAGAATATTTTCTTAAATTGAAATGTATAACAGGCAGCGTTTTTTTTTATTCTCTTACAAAAAAAGAAGAACATAAAAACCTGCCCGTTTCTTCCAAGTTCAAATAAAATTCACCCAACCATTTATTGTGCAACCGAACAGACATACTTTATATATGTACACCATCTCTATCATCGTAATGTCAAATTTGATCGAAAACTCAAATCCGATTTTTTACAAATACATATGTAGCTTGCCTACTATACCGGTTGTTCAATAAGTTTTGTCGTTCGATAAGAGAAGGCGTTGCTACTAGCCCAATTTTTTTTTGTTTTGTTGGTACACTCTTCATATTAACGTATGTGAAGTTTCATTTCAATCTGTCAATTCATTCTTTGTTTAGAAGCCATTTAGTGTCGCCGTGTCAAAGTATTTGTTTACGATGGAAAGAATTGAATATCGTGCAGTGATAAAATTCTTATTTTTGGAAGGTGTAGCATTAAAAGAAATTCACGAGCGAATGTTGAAAGTGTATAATGATTGTTCACCTTCAATGAGAACAGTAGAAAGATGGGTTGCTGAATTTAAACGTGGTCGTACAAGCTTTGAAGACGATCCACGTGAAGGACGTCCAAAAAGCGCATCAACACCAGAAATCATAGCCAAAATACAGGATATGGTTTTGGAAGATCGTCGATTGACTGAGAGAGATTTAGTAGAGGCTCTACACATCTCATTAGGCAGTGTGAGCCATATTTTAAGTGAAATTTTGGGCTTTAGAAAGCTGTGTGCACAATGGGTGCCGCATTCGCTAACGATGGAACAAAAACACATTCGAATGCGACTTCCTCAGCAACATTTGGAGCGTTTTAAAAAGGATAAAGTGGATTTTGTGCGTCGATTCATCACTATGGATGAGACTTGGGTCTATCACCATGATCCCGAATCAAAACAAGAGGCTAAAGAGTGGTGTGAACCTGGTTGTTCGGCTTCGAAACGAGTTCGTGTCCGGAAATCGGCCAAAAAGGTTATGGCATCAGTTTTTTGGGATGCGAAAGGAGTTTTGTTTGTGGATTACTTGCAAACTGGTAAAACAATTAATTCTGAATATTATTGCAACCTTTTGGACCAGTTGAAGGAAAATATTCGTGAAAAAAGACCCGGTTTGCAGAAGAAAAAAATCCTTTTTCATCAGGACAATGCACCGTGTCACAAGAGCATTTTGACAATGGCTAAAATCCATGAATTAAAGTTTGAATTGTTGGAGCATCCACCGTATTCACCAGATTTGGCCCCCAGCGACTTCCATTTGTTTCCAGAACTCAAAAAATGTATGCGTGGCAAGCGTTTTTCATCAAATGAAGAGGTCATAACGGCTGTTGAAGCATATTTTGCAGACCTTCCGGATTCTCACTTCAGGGATGGGATCCACCGATTGGAGGATCGTTGGAGCAAGTGTATTAATGTTCAAGGAGATTATACTGAATAATAAAGTGTATTTTGAACCATAAAGTTGTGTTTTTCTTATCGAACGACAAAACTTATTGAACAACCGGTATATGGCACAAGCACAATATTATGAATTGAATGAATTTGGGGGCATTGCACTGCGATCTAGAAATCTATTGTGCCCCCACCTACATAAAACTGAATGAGCTTGCTAATCATACAGTTCTTCTTCCAAACCAATTGATCTTAGAGGGAATAAGTCACTCTCTTCTAACTGGTATCATCTCAGATAGTTTTTCATTAGTTGCAAAAATGGGCAACATTTTCCTATTATGTGGTCTGGTGTTTCCTCCTGCATTTTGCAGAATCTATTTAAAGATTTGCTTACTACTTCAAGTGTCTTCTAAGTTTGCAGTGTCCTGTGAGAATACCTGTTATTATTCTTAGGTTGTTCCTACCTAAGCTGATGCAGTTGGTGAAACGTTCTTGTTTGTTATTGTCCAGTAGTAGTTTCACCCGCCATAGCTATGGGAGTTCTTTCCAGTTTTTTGATCTTTTTCCCTCTTCTTTTTGTTTGATTTTGTTTTTGATTACGTTTTCTCCTATTTCGCAATTGAGCTCAGGCCTGCCAAAGGGTTTAATAGGCCTATTTTTTATAAGGAGCCCGCTTCCTCGTTTCCATGAACACCAAGTGTCACCCTGTTCTGTTTGTCAAGTTCGTTTAGCCTGTTTATGCACTCCCACACTAATTTAGGAGCACAGTGCCTTGAGTGCCGCTTGACTGTCTGACATGATGGCAATGTTCTTGTTACGATAGTTCTTTTCGAGATTTCGATTCAAGAATTTCCCTATAGCTGCTCCGCTTGGAAGATGATGGTAAACTGCCCCATCGGTATGGAATGTCTGGTTCTAGGCAAAAGAAGATTCCTGCACAAGTCCCTCCCTTCATCGATCCATCAGTGTACCATTTGATGATATTTCGAGGGTGTAGTTAATTGCTTCTTCAAACGAATTATGTTTGTCAAGGATGTCAAGAAGCTTTTTTACTGTAGACTTGCTGATTAAATATCTTTTTCCTGAAAGCAATAATTTTGCCTGTACCAGTTCCCTCCTTTGAAAATCTCACGATTGCTCCATTAACCGCTCTTTTGATGACCTCATGGAGAGAGGATAGATGGAGGACAACCTACAACCTCCATAGCTGCTGTAGGGCAAGTTCTCATAGCTCCCGTATAAGACAAATACACGTGAGCCTATTGACCTATTCTAGAGATTTCCTAGCCGTGGATAATTCGGTTCTCTTGAACCATTTCACCGCGCCATAATTTATTAATTATGTGCTTTACCATCTTAGTGTACATCAACCTGAGAATATTCGGTTTGCAGCCCCATGACTTGACTGCAAGTCTCTTATAGCTCACTAGGTCTTTTGGGGCTCTCCCGAATGCAGTTTTTAAGTGTTTGTTTCAGAGAAGCTTACTTAATTACATATATATAATACGCACAATAAATCTCTAGGTTGCAGTGCAATACCACCGATATATACTAATTCATTCAATAGTATTATACTCAGTTTCGCTAAGTTTTTCGCAAGTTTTTGGAGAATTGGTCTTGCTCGTCTTTTAACATGCCAATTAAACAGTTTTAACTTTTATAGTCTAATCGCACGTAATTGACAGGGCTATTTAGAAGAAAACTTAACGAAGAATTATGACATAAGCTTCCGTGGTGATCGTTTTATTCTAGTTAACGAATCTTCTTAAAAAAAGATTATTTAATTGGAACTTCCTGATCTTCAACAAAATTTCAGTCAATTAATATTGTTCTGTTTTGATGGTAAGTGAACGCGTGATAAATTGATCCATGACATTCGAATATAATAAATGTCCCACAAACAAAAGTAAAGAAAGCTGCCACTT
This sequence comes from Chrysotoxum bicinctum, assembly GCA_911387755.1. Lineage (NCBI taxonomy): Eukaryota > Metazoa > Arthropoda > Insecta > Diptera > Syrphidae > Chrysotoxum > Chrysotoxum bicinctum. The sequence continues at coordinate 221,176,634 of OU426989.1, read as the reverse complement.
TAAATGATATTTTTGATATTTTTAACGTAGTTGCGAACTTCAAATTATGGGAATTACTCTTTTTAAACTGAAACTGTAACATTGATATAAAAATAAACAACCGATTCTTTTGATCATTTATGTTTTTGCTATTGAAGTTGACAGTTTCGCTAAATGCAGATGACAAAGTGTCTTCTCTTAAATACTATGCAATTCTTTACAATTTCAAAATATTCGTTATCTATTGCATACGTTTAGGCTTGATACAAAATGATCGTAATCATGATCAGCTTTGAAGCTTTCACACAATAACTGAAACGAAGAGATTATTATCGGTGTCTCATTTCTAGTTGCATCGCGAACTTAGCTGCCTTCATGTATAAAAGTGCTTGCCATGACTTTTCGCTTTTGTTTGATGATTTATTATTCTGCACTGCAGTTCGATTTTTTTTTTGTTTCGAAATCAGAACAATTGGCTTGGACGTGACTGAATTTGCATTTCACCTATGGTTTTCGCTTCTTCTTTAATCTTCGGGGAGGTCTTGGAAAGTGACAATGTTTTGGTATAAATTCAACCTACTTTCAACCCTCTACTCAATCTTTTTTGAATTGTATTGTACCTGCAATAAAAAAAAAAGATAACCATACTCACCTGATCCGAATCAAATGGCTTATTAAGTTAATGACCCACCAAAGTTGGCAGGAAGATAAACCGTTTCTGCCTGTAGGCGGTAGCGATGATGGCGGTACGACATCAACAGCTCAATTGACTTTGGCCTTCATTTGTTGGCGTAAATTAACGTCTTGTTGTGCCGGGCCGGCTTAAAACAAAATGCAGAGCATGAAGACTCACGTGAAGTGTGAGAGACATCGTCGTCATCGTCGTCATCGTCGTCGCCGTCTCAAAGAAGAATTTATAATAAATTTTAGAGAAACGTGTTTTGTGGAAGTAGCCCAAGTGGCTAGCGACTTATTAGGAAGCTTAGGCGAGACAATTAAAGTCGCGCTGAATTGACATGAATTGCTGATCGTCGCGGGAGAGATCTGTTTCGATGACGGCACAACGTCTTCCATTTAATTTGTCTGTCATGTGTCAATGGTTGTGAATAAATGTTTTGTTTTTATTTGTAGTATCGTGTGTCGGACATTGTAATTAGTGGGAAGTGTTGATGAGTGCATGCGGTGATTGTTTTTGTTTTTTTTTTTTATTTATATATAAACAAGTCGATGAATAAATTTATTAGCACGTTTATGATAGTAATTTATTTTAATTGATCAATATGAAAAAGTGTTAGTTAGTTTTGCATATTGTGTGATGCATTAACACATTGAGAAATTTTGTCGATATTGCAGGTCTGGGAAATAACACAGCTAATTAGTTGAACAAAGATTTCTTCGGAAAGTCTTGGTTTTTTGTGAATAAAATTAAGTTTAAGCTAGAAAAAAGAAAAAAGTATCAGTTATTCAACTAAATCGTTTCAAGTTTGTTCTTATTAAACTATCTATTGGAATTAAAACTCAAAATTTGTCAAGTCTTCTTGAAACTTTGTGATGATGTACTTCGATCTTTAAATGTAAACTCTTAAAGTAAAAACCGTTCCTCAAAAAAATTTCTTTTTTTTTTTCAAACAAGATCACTCCTCGCTCACTCAATCGTTTTATTTATTAAAAGCATTAAATCTGCCAATAATCGTTTGTGGTAGAATAAGAAAGGTTTGAATCTTATTATTAAATGTCAGATAATTATTTTTAATAAAACAAATGAATTTCATTGTTAACAAAGCCACATCTATGTTTGGTAAGTTATCTAAAGACTTGTAGGATCCCAATGTTACCTTAGCTCGAATATCGAAATTCTAAACGTTTCGCCTTGAAAGGGCATCTTGCATTTCAATAACAGACTATTGAAGGATAATAATTAGATTCGAACAGAGCTAAACAACACAAGTATGTGAAATTTGTCAGATAAAGATAAGGAGTTTTTCAAACTGCGCGTGTAAATTTTGACGGCCTGTGGCGGCAATGTTGGTTTGATGACATCTGTCTGATGAAAAATCACCATGGCAATTTACACGATTAAACAGCACATCCACATGATAATTTTTTTTTTTTTTTATAATTTACGCGCACTAAAGGGATTGGGATTCTACCCTTAAAATGTTTTAGCACAGTGCGAGCGTTTTAGGAAATTGGGAGAGGATTTAAGAGGAGATACCGATGCACATTGGTTTTGAATGTCTGAATATTACAATGGGAGGGAAACATAGAGTCGGGTAAAGCATTCTACATTCGTGTGGTGCGGCTGAAGAAAGAATCTCTGAATTTAACTGTACGTCCGAAATTGGGCTCGAGGGTAAAATGATGGGCATTCCTTGAAGCGCGTGTATTACGGTTAAATATAGTTTAAGGGGAGGAATGCAGCTGGCTATTTAACTAGAACAGTGTTTATAAAAATAACGGTAAAATAGTGAAAGACAAGAAACATTGCGACGGTGCTCGAGAGTTTCAAATGTTTCTGTTATATTTGTATCACCTATCATTTTTAAAGCTCTTTTTTGATTTTGATATCAAAAGGATTGTTCGTTAGCCCAATTTATTGTAGACGTGGTGGCCCTTCGCAGTCAACTCCGAAAACATTTGATGGTTCAATTTGAGACGATCGGTTCGGTAATCGATCAGTCAATATTTATTCGTCAAAAAAAAAACAAAATCGGCCGAGAACATAGCCGCGTTCCATGAAAGTGTACAGCAGAATCTGTCGATTCCTCACAAGAACTCGGCCTTTCGTAAACATTCTGCATGAACGACTTTGGTGACGTCTCGCAGAGGTAACGTGATTCGACCAAGTTTATGCGTTTAGACCCCGCTAGACTTTTTTGTGGAGTTTCATAAAGTCGCACGTCTACAATCGGCCGATGGCCTTAATATGAAAAAAAGGTTGTGGATACTGACGTACGAGCGGTAAGAAGTAAAACTTCTTTTCCCTCAAGCAAGGTCTCTGTAATATTCGAACCTATAAACGTACAAGCATTTTGTATTCTAAAAACATGTTGCTGTCTTTGATTGATGACGTATCGTTTTGACATGTCATTGACAGCTGCATAGATAATTTGCTACCCCCAACGCCTGAAAAGAAGTTTTACTTCAAAAACACATGCCATCACTCACCTTCAGCCTGATCTAATCGGAAGAATCATTGAAAGCACAATACTGATTTAAAAAAAAAATATCAAAACATGAATCCTCTAAATTTATGTAACCTTCCAAAAATAAAGAATTTAAAAAATCAGATACCATTTCTTGTGTTAATTCATTTTACTGTCTATATAGCTAAATTTTTAAAAATAGTCAGTCATAAAACCTATTTTTTAAAACCTTTCAAACACAGAATTGAAAAATTTTATTTTTAGTATTTTAACAGTAAAACTAAAAAAAAGAACATTCTTTAATTTTTAAAACATTTATCTAGTTTCTAGTGTGATTTTGAAAAAGTTTGTTAATTGACTTCCTCTAACTACTAATAACTCTGCAATAAGTCTGTGTTCGGTTAATTGCTTCGTCAGAAGATGTCGCTTGTAATAAAAATCTTCGAAAATATCTGACTGTATAGACAAAAATTATCTACATTGTTTTTATTGACAGTCAATTTGACAGCAGACAGGTGATTTCTGTTCAGTATATTTCGTCATTTCACCATGAATAACGCTTAATTGTAATTGCTAATACAGGGTGCGTTTTATGTTCCAGCTCAAATCAGGTGATCGTGTGAGCCAATCGATATAAATACTTTTTTGATATCGGGAAAATGTTGATTTGTGTGTGATGTGGCACCGTCTTGTTGTAACCACTTATTCCGAAAGCCTAATGGATCCAATTCGGGCTCAAGAAAGTTTTCCAACATGTCTAAATAGCAGTCACCAGTAATTGTTCCATCATTGACTATGACAAACTGAAAGAAATATGGCTTAATGACGCCACCGACCGGCCCAAATGACGCACAATACAGATATTCTACGATGGTGTAGTTCTCTTTGATGTATCAATCGAGGGTTTTCAGTGCCCCAATAGCCGCTAATTCGCTATTCTGTTTATCAACAAAGCCAGTCAAGTTGATGAAACGACGACGTTAGTGGTCATTTTCATGCAACTGTAATAGATTGTTTTCGAGCACTATCTACGACTGTCAACTGCCAACTGACAAATTTCATTCACAAAAAAATGCCAACCAAATGAAATCGACCTGGAACATAAAACTCATCCTGTTTTGTATGGTCATACATATGTATGATCACAACTGTTTGATAAAATTATATAAAATTGGACTCTTAAACAGGGCTAAGTTCAAGCCATCTAGGGCCCCTTATGATCGAATTCATTTTCAAAAACATTCATTTAAAACCTTAAAAAATCCTCTAAAAAAATTAACAAAACTGCCAGTTAGAAAAGGCTTTTGTCATATTTTAAGCGTATATACACGTAAAATAAGTCAAACCTATAGTAATAAAGGTTTTTTTAATAAACTTATTGCCTTAAAAGTATTGCAAAATTAAAGAAAACTGTAAAGTTAGTAACATCAACTCGTGCACCCGACATCCGTCTATGAGTAATACTCCAAATTTCTTCTTATCGTGGTCTTATGACTATGTGCAAACAATCAAAAACAAAATGTTGGACCGCAATGTATACCGCAAAAAAATAAAAAAAAAAAACAGAAGATAAAATACGATAAACAAAATAGACTCGGATTAACCAAAATGGTTTTGTTTAAAAAAAAAGTTGACAATATCCGTAAGTTTGTTTTCTGCACTGTGAATGTTCACGAATTTCTTCAAAAATATAACATAAACAGTAGATCTGTCAAAAGTTGATATCTTTAAGTCAACAGTAATCTGTCCAACCATTAAATCAGCCATAACTTTTGTTGACAAGTTTGCATGACAAAAACAAGATTTTGCCATACATACACAAAAGCAAAACAAAAGAAATTCCAAGTCAAACGGTAGTCAAATCCATTAAACTTAACTAACCTTTAAGCATAGGTACCTATATGATCTGTCAATTTCCTCATTACATTCAACATTATTTTGTTGGAACAAACAAAATAGCAAAATTACTCACAAACAAACGGGACCTGGTGACATTATGCCTTTTGCGGACATTAAACACTATAATTTAGGTGTAGACTCGACTTTACCATAAACATGCCGTACCCGGTAAACATCACAAAATGAGGAAATTAAAATAAAAAAATCTCTCATCCATAGCATGGCAAACGCGCAAATAGAAAACACTCATTTGTATATCTTTAATTATTATACTCGTATATGTATAAAAATAGAAAACTCACCATTGTAGCGATATTTGTAAACATTATGCATGTATTTTGATTTTTACGTTTGACGCCGCTCCCGATAAAAATACTGTCACAGTCAATCCATCTAAATATTAAACCACACACACACGTAATATATTTTCAATTCATCTTCTAATTTATGTGTCACACAGAAAGACTCCACAAGCTAAAAAAGATAATCATACAAAAATGAAGGCAATTAAAGAGTTAGTGAACTACTGAACGGGTTGCTCCCTTTCCTTCCATAAACTGATTGAAGTACAATAGAAAATTGTATATGATTAAGAAAATAAATAATTAACTGACTGATAACGTCAGCTAAATGCAACCGTGCAGGCAAACTAGTTGTGTTGACGTATTGACAAATAACAACTTAAAGCAAACAAAAATTATACCAGTTTCTATTAATTGACAAATGGCTTAAGTGTTTTTATCACCACACCCCTTTTTGTTATATTCAAATATAGAATCGGAGATTTTGTTAGGGGTTGTTTGAAATCTGACATAGTGTTGCCAGGTTTCAAATGACACTTACATTTTATGCCTGTGTCTATTTCAATTTTGGTTTTCTTCAAGAAAATATACGAATATGTTTTTTTTTTGTCAAAAATGACCCAGAGAAATGTACAATTTAGCGAAATTTGACTTCGATTAAATTGTAAAATAAAAGTAAAACTTCTTTTATAATCGCTGTGTTCTAAGTTAAAGAGGTGTAGATTAAATTAATTGAAATTTCCTACCCGGTGTTCTTCCAGAACATGTATATCGATTCAATATTTACAATATGATATAAAAGTAAAATAACTTACAAAATAATAATAAAATATACTTTAAAAAATTTGTGTACGTGTACTTAGATAAGATGCCCCAAGTTACCTGGAAATTCGTTTTTTTTTTCATAATGTCATCACGTTTCTTGAATCGCTTAAGATCTTTTTCTAGTCAATACGTTAGTTAGAACTCAGTATTTTAAGTTACCTATACAAAGAGTAAAAAAAAACATTAAATTAACAAAAATAATCCCTGCTCGGGCGCCATTCAATCAAATTTACTTTTGAAAGTTTGTTTAACTTGTATAATTGATTTAATTTCTTAAGTTTTTAAAAGAATAAGGCTTTCTTTTTCGTTTGCATTTCGTTGTCGGCATAGTGATTATAACATATAACATTTTGTCTTGCATCACCAAACTTCTACTTTTTAAATATTAAAAATCAAAACACAAACTCATCAACAAGATTAATCAATTAAGGAGCTATTTAAATATAAATTAGTAAATAAATTTAAAATGGGCTTACGAACAAAGCAGAACGACATCAATGCCTAATTTATAAATATGATAGTCGAATCAAAGGCTTGTACCTTAAAAATATCATGTTCTGTTATGTGGAAAAAATTACCATCCGATTGAACTGAAATTTACACAATATATTTGGTATGAAGAATAGAATATCCTTTAGTCATTAAGTTGCCGAATGATGGCTCTCAACACTAAAATCTTGAAAATTTACCATCCGATTAAATATAAACTTAAACAATATAATTTCTATGAAGTCAGAAGTTTTCCGAAAGGAAAACACAAAAACTAATTATCCGATTAATCTAAAACTTACACAATTATTTGTTTGAAACGTATATGTAGTATATACAAATTTATGAACATACATATATGTTATATCAAAACATCGTAAAATCAAATATTTACGCTTGATGGCGCTGAATAATAAAACCTTAAAAACTTATGTAGTATCCGATTGAGTAAAAACTTTCCCTTACAAATCTAGTTTTGAATAGTTTAACAATACACATACTTAATGATGAATATTTATTCAACAAAACAGACAAAAACCACTTAAATCAAATTTATTTCCCGGGCGCCATTTAATTAGTGATCATTTTTATATGCGATTGTTAATGAACATTGAATTTTGTACTAGTTCGTTTTATTCCAAATATCAAACCACATTATATTTCCCACAAAAAAAAAAAACAGTTAAATCGAATTAAATTAATTCCAAACTGGCAACACTTCTAGGAACTGATCTGAATTCTACTTTGAACAGAATTACTCATCAGCATTATATAGGAGGTATATTCTCATTGGAGCCGTCCGGCAACTTTATTTTCTTTCAAACCTTGATGAATCATTTTATACTGTGTTTTCCTTGTTTTGTAGTTTCTGTTATTATTTTTTTTTTTTTTGTGATAATACACAAGTAGCTGAGGCTGAAAAGCCAGCTTAAAAGATACGAAATTCCAAACAGAGAACAACGAGTGTGTAAGAGTAAGTCTAAGTATCTTCTTCTTCTCAATCCGGCTTTTTGGCTCTGCGAGTATAAGAATGTAGTGTACACACAGAATATAGACTCAATATCATGCGGGAGATTCATCATCATCGTCGTCGTCATGATCATATCGCGCGTCGTTCTCATCCTCATCGTCTTCTTGTTCCTACAGCCCCAGCTGTAGCCACAGTCACAGGCACAGAACAGCACAAGCCAGAAACCATGAAATTTCATGGCGCAGTATTTGTTGGATTCGTTCAGCTCGTGAATCAGTTGAGTGTGATCGTTTAACCCGTTGACAACGTTTGGCTATTTTTAAATGTAGTTTCCACTTTTTCGTGTTTCTATTTTGTTTTTTTTTTTTGTTTTGTATTTTTGTCTCTGATAAGAAGAAATTCCAATCGACTCTTTGTGGTGGTAATTTGTTGTTCAACGCCCCCTGTTCCTAGTCCCTCTTGTGAAGCCCACTGATTTTTTGTACACTATACATTGGTACAAAATAAGTGGAGGAACCCCTCTCGTTGCAACAAGTGGATACTCGACACAAACTGCAAATTTTTCGCAAATGCACTAGCAGCAAAGCAGCTGGACAGAGGACGGTAGCTAAGGTAGTCAGAGAGTTACACCGACCGCCCCGAGAGACTACGCAACACCCGGTACGGAACAGTACTACAGTGCTACATTCAATGGTTTGGCTTAGTCAGTGTAGATTCTGAACACGACGAACGACAACGACACGACACCATAGCGCGCAGTGGAATTATTTTTTTTCTTAATTTATTTTTATTTGCAAACGAGATATAAAAGATAAACAAAAAAAAAACGAACAAGGAAAATTTTGCACAAAAAGCAAAAACAAAAAAAAAAAAGATTACCAGAAATTTCGAAACATCGGTAATACTGGGAGAGTGAGATTATTTTTGAATAAAAATTAATATCTAAAATCAATATTGACAGTTTGATGATGGAATACTTGGAATACCTTGAAGTTGCGTGGGACTATATGCTGATTTTTTGGGCGTACTCTCCTTGGATCGCGTATATTTTTGCTTTTATCACACTTGTTCCGAAAGTTTGGAACCGAACTGTAATCGGTGCAGAAACTGAACTACGAAGTGTCAAGTTTCATCGATGCTACGGAGCTGAACGGTGCTGTCATCCATTAGAGGCCGACGATGTAGTTCGACCCCGGAAAAAAGTTCTTCGCCGATTTCCACCCAAACGTGAGCCAGACGTTGAAGATAAATTCGAGTCTGCAACTCATTCACAAACCGCTACATCGCTTGCAGCAGCTCTGCTCCCCACCCCACCAAATCATGTCAATCAAATTGCAAAAATGTTCGAGGGCAATGCTCGCAAAGTCAACAGAGTGACACCAATTATAACAAACGAACAGAGCTCCGGTTTGCAGCAATCAGACGAAGCCGTGACAAAGAAAACCTTAAACGACGACGTGAAGTACGAGAAAATGACATTGCGAAACTTGGAAGAACGTTACTTCAAACCCTCGCCGGCAATGGGAAAACCGGAAAACATCCCAGAAAACGATGAAAACTCAGCGGATTTGCTAAATCGTCCTTTGTCGTCATCGAGTATTGTTATCCAGCGACGGCGTTACCCATCGACGTCCCCGTCACCCCCGCCGCCAAGGCAGCTTTCGCGACCGAACTCACTTAAGGCCAGCATAGAGAACATATTCGCTTTGGCTGGCAAAAGTAACTTGAGTCCCAACGGACCGGTTACATCGATCGAAGAAATTCTGTCACAGCGTCGACTCTCCAGACCATTGTCAGCGTATTCGATAAGTGACCTCTTGGGTGACAGTTTGCCAGATGAGAGTTACATTGAGAGCTTCTTCGGGAATCTTAACAAATAGTTATATGTGTATGGAAACTTGACTATGTTTGTGCCATTGGTTACATTGCAGTGTCAGATTCAGAGCATTACACAAACAAACAATGGAAGAAATTAATTCTAAGTCGGTTGTGATAAGAACAAAGTAGTTAGTGTCTTCGATGCAAACATGACCTTAATCTTTGTTAATGGTACATGTGGGCAAGACATGCATACATTAATTAGTAGTTAATTGCCATTTTTAATTTTTAAATTAAGGGCTGAAATTCTTGTGATATTTTCCATTGTCCTTTGTTGGTTCTTTAGATAGAGAAATATTGTAAGGGTGATGTCACACTGACACTACACTCTTTATCGCTTATTGTTTTAAGATTTTTTTTTATATTTGCTAACAACTGATTGTGCAAGCCAATCAATATGAAATGTTTATCTTTGGCGGGGAAAGAAATAAATTGATTGATTAATGATGAAAAATTGATAAAAATCAAATTAAGTGAAAGGGAATAAAATTATACCTAAAACAAGAGAAGGAGAAACGATGAAAGAAAGCAAATTATAAAACGGAGCATTATTTAAATTTGTTTGTAATTAATTTGTTCTTATTTTTACCTCAACTTCCTTTACACTTTGTCAGACTAAAGGAATACATTGATGGAAATAATTAGAAGTGAGAAGACGCTTTTTTAATTAAAAGGCTTTTTTGCTTGCATTAAAAATATTTGAGCAGCCTTGTGGGGTTATTTATGACTTTGTTTTTGATAATCGAAATTCGTCGTGATTGTCGTGATAATAATGGAGGGGCTTAACTGTTGTGATCCTTTCGTTAAATGTTTCTCTTTCTCTCATTTGTTAAAAGTATTACATTTTGTATTTAAATTTGAAAAAAAAAATAGTATTTCAATAAAAAAACTGCAGTTTTGTTTGTGCAGATTATTTTAACTATAAACTACTAACTTAACGATAGATGTAGTTTTTTTATGCGCAATATACTGATAATAAAATAAAGTATGAAAATAATTAAATATGTAGATTGTGTTTTTTATTAATTTGCAGACTATTTTGTACACTGATTTTTTTTCTTTGCTATTCGTTCTATTAATTCAGATTACTGTCTTGTAGACTGTAAACTGTAGACTTGTAGACTGGAAACTGAGAAAGAAAACTGGTAAGCTTTCTGAACAGATTTTTACATATTAATATTTAAGTATTGGATAATACCCTGTAGGCATTGCTCCGATTAGGTTCCACTTTGACCACTTGATTATTTCATATAAATTTTATATTAAAAATAAATAAAATTAAAACTAGGTACAAGGATATAAATTTAAGCTGCTTCCTGAAAAGTATAAAAATTGTTATACTGCGAAAAAAAATTGTAGTAAAGATTATTGGAGACAATTATGTTTATTTTGGTATCAGGCGTACTGCCTCAAAATTTCACTCCAAAATCGTTTGCGCAAAAATTGATATTCAAGGTCCAGTATCGAAAATTATTGTTTTTTCGGGTATTTTTGTTAAAAAGTGAATGCTATCCAAAAATAATTTATACAAAAACTGCAATCCTGCCATTTTCTCTACAAAAAAGTATTATTTTTCTGCGATCGATCATTTATGGAGATCAAGGTGGGTCAAAAGTGACTTCCTTATTTAAAGTGATAATAATTTTAATAGATTTAATTTTAGAATCACAAAGTATGATTTATGGAGATTTTTTTGGGCTAAGTATGGAGTATAATGTCCCTCAAATAAGCACCAGCTCTGGGAGCAGAGACGGGCTCTTTCTAGAGCGTTTTCCATAACACTTCGTAGGACATAGTTTTTAAATTAGAAAGAAACTTTTGACCCACCCTGTGCAAATTTTAAAAGAGAACATAACTCACGTATAACTTCATAGGTACAAAGACATTTTCATGCAAAGTTCTTAGATTATGTGAACTTCTTAATCATACAAATTTTGTTTTTTCTAAAAGATAAAAGTGATTTTCTTCAAACTTTGTACTTAAGGGTCTTGGGTGATTCTCTAGAGGGGAAATTTAAATTTTGTACGGTACCTTCCTTACAACCGATATGAAATATATTTTTTTAATATGATGAAAAAAAAATTATGTGTACTCTTGCAGCACGAACCGTTCTGATTCATCTGCAACCCGTCGATTTTTTCAGCAAACAGATTTCTAAAAGCTTCATAATAATGGATCAATAACGAAATTTTATCCATTCCATCATTCTGTACTTGTTCTGATCACTTTCGATTCACATTGGTTGCACTATCTCAAAATAAGGTCAGTCAGGTCATCATTCATTCAAGATCTTTGAGGGAGGATAGGATTTTCTTGGGAGATGATTCTATCCATTTTTATACCGTCGGATCGAAATGATCGGATGATGGGGTTGGTGGGGGTGTGTTCTCATATAGGGTAAAATTATGTCTCTATTTCCGTCTTCCTAATCGTTGTAGCGTGTTCCAGGCGAAAACATCTCTACTAACTTTATAACAGCTCTTATGGTGATGGCGCACCATTTCAGTATGCTCAAGGTGCAAGGGCATAGGGACATTCCAGGGAACTGTAAGGCTGACAATCTTGTTAAAAGTGGAACAACATTATCTATGTATATTACCGGATAAGACTTACTCGTATATACATAGGTATACTCATCGCTTCATGTAAACTTATGCTGAAAGAAGATGCAAGATGATTTAACCATCTGCCCGATGACAAAACAGATCTGGCCAATACTGGATATAAAACTCTCTAAGTGTCTGATATTCTGAAGTAGATTGCACATCAGTTCCGTAATTGGTGTCATAATCAGACACCTACTTATAGTCAAAGACAAACGATTTTTGCAGAAGGTGTTTGGACGAGGAAGAGTTAGAATCAATTTCCCATCTTCTATGTAAATGCTTTGCTCTATGCATAGACGTAGGTCTTTATCCTGGAGAGTTTTTCTCAGAAGTACTTAGCGATCTAATTGATATATGTATATAATGTATATAGTTTCACTCGCTTCATAAAGAGCTAGATTCATGTAGTATCATATTATGTCAACTCTGGTCTAAGTGTGTCAGCCGCGACGTTGGCAGCTACTTCAGCCAAACATAGGCCATTAAGATTCCTTTCGATTTCGATCAAAATGTTTATTCATTAGCTTTTTCAAATACAAAATAATATTGTGTATAAAAATTTCTCGAAAAAATATATTTTGGATTTAAAAAAAAAGTAAAATTTTAGAAACGTTTGAACGATTGTTTTTTGAAATTTTATCCTTAATATCCATTAGAAGTTGACCAGCAAGAAATTTTTTGAAGGTTCCTATTAATTAAGTATGCGCAATTTTGAATAAGTTTATATAAATAAATTCAGGTAGAGCTTTTAGATTCCGCTTCGGACAAAAGGTAAGCATCGATGTAATCGTAAATAAGTTTAACATTAAAAACCAAACATAAATAAGAACGTCTTTTCTCTAGACTAGGTAGATTAATAAGTTTGACAATCGTCAGAATACATTTGGATTTGGATTGGGGTGTTTTCGGGAAGCTCATTGTTATAAAGGGAGAAAAGTAGAGGTGCTTAGATCGAAACCTGAGGGACTCCTCTAGTTGTTGGAAGGTAACTTGGTTTGTTATTGCCGCATGGCTTGTTTTCTAGCCCTTATGTAGGATGATATTAAGAATACTGCAAAAGTGGAAAAGTCATGAAATGCTGACAACTAACGACATACGTTAGTGTGATTAACAGTGTTAAATGTTTTAGAAATATCAAATTGCATGGTCATCATCTAAGGCAAGTAGAATATAAAGTCAATAATAGCACTAGAGCAACTATGATTTTGACGGAAGCCAGAGGCCAAATTACCGCATCAGTTTTCGAGAAATACGTGACTAAATTATGTGAGTTTGGTATTACCACTTACGTTATCGAGCAATCATTTACACTTATTTGACATTTTCATTCGATCACTGATGGGACTCACTCACTCGGTCACTGAAGCGGTAATTTGGCCCCAGATTGCTAAGATGCGAAAATATTTTGAGCTCTGATGTGGATTTTGAGATGATTTTGTACAAATCTTTCGAATACTTTCGGAAAAAAAGATAGTATAGATATTGGACTAAACTCTTTTCTCCCCCCATGTTTCGGTATTGACAATATTTTACCATATTTCCATTGAGTTGGGAATAAACCTGTCAATAATATATCCCTACAGCATAGGATTTGACAGATAAAAGACTTTCAACACATCTTAATTCAAAAAAAAAAAAAAATCTGTTGAGTATTTGTAAGAAAAAAAACATCATCTAAATTGGAGGTAGTACTAGAAAGAACTGGAAACGGTAACGCAACGAATTCCTGATTCAAAGAGTCGACGTTGTGGTTCTCATAACATTTTAGGTTTTCTCTGCCTAACCCCATCTCCTTTAAGTTCTTCCATAGTTGACGCCCATTCGTAGAAAAAATAAAGTTTCTGGATTTTTGCTGTTTTCATTTTGTGAATCACTGTATTGCGCAACCTTCGAGAATTTTGGTAATGATAACGTTTTCAGACAATATATGCCTGATCCCGTTGCAGTATGAATGGAATCTGTTAAAATATCGAAACTTCACAAGAACTCTTTTAGCTTCTTTAAAATATTGAACTAGAGCCTCATAATTTTCCATTGAATGAGTTTTTTCCCAAACAAAACTTCTATAGTAACTCGAAAATTGAATGATATTCATGAAATTTACTGGAGAAAAGACCTTATTGAGTTCATGATTAAGAAATTGTATCTACAAAAATTCAATTTCACCACTTAGGAATGACCTGTAAGTCGAGGTTCAAACATACAGACGGAGCTGTCTAATTATAAATAAACAAATTAATAAAATATGAAATATCCATAAGCATCTGTCTAACTGTACCTTTACAAAATTGAAATGATATTTTACTTATATTTTCAACAACGCCCAAAAGAAAGTATGCAGATACCTATGTATCTTTTATTCCAGTAATATACTATGGGAAATTGAATTTGTTTTACATTAATCTTGGATTGGTGACTTATAAGCTCATTTCACTTTTAAAACACAAGTTCATGAGTCACAAATTTCTTTGAAAGCTCAATTAAAAAGAATTTAAAAAAAAAAACGACCCAGTTGCAAGATAATTAAAATTTTCAGTGAGTTTGTCACCAAAGAAAATAGTCGGAACGTTTCACCGAAAAATTATTATAAAACAAAATATTTCAAGTGTAGGCATATAGATGTTATCGTTTCATTCCATTTATGTAACTACCTAAAAGTAATCTTAGATTTGATTTGTTTTAATGATTGACGAATGCCTTCTTTAGAACGTTTCTGTTTAAAATTACTATAAAAAAAATGTAAAACAATAGAACAAATATAAACCTTCGGTGAAGTCTAAACCAAGAGAACTTTCGCCTATCTATTTCTTTTGATTTGTCAACTTGAATCCCCAATTAAAAACTATGTACATACCTTATCTGATCAAAACTCTAAATTTTTAGAAATTAATTGTACTTCAAGTAGTTTTGTTAACCTTTAGACCACAAGTGTATTGATAAGTGGAACGCCTAGAACATGGTTTTAACTTTATCTAATTTTTTTTAATTCTATAGTTCCAATGCCAATTATTTTATTGTAATAAAAAGTCCGAACTTTACATCATATCAAAAGCCATGTGTTCCAAATTTTTATCATGAATATGAATATGAATATGAATATGAATATGAATATGAATATGAATATGAATATGAATATGAATATGAATATGAATATGAATATGAATATGAATATGAATATGAATATGAATATGAATATGAATATGAATATGAATATGAATATGAATATGAATATGAATATGAATATGAATATGAATATGAATATGAATATGAATATGAATATGAATATGAATATGAATATGAATATGAATATGAATATGAATATGAATATGAATATGAATATGAATATGAATATGAATATGAATATGAATATGAATATGAATATGAATATGAATATGAATATGAATATGAATATGAATATGAATATGAATATGAATATGAATATGAATATGAATATGAATATGAATATGAATATGAGTATGAATATGAATATGAATATGAATATGAATATGAATATGAATATGAATATGAATATGAATATGAATATGAATATGAATATGAATATGAATATGAATATGAATATGAATATGAATATGAATATGAATATGAATATGAATATGAATATGAATATGAATATGAATATGAATATGAATATGAATATGAATATGAATATGAATATGAATATGAGTATGAATATGAATATGAATATGAATATGAATATGAATATGAATATGAATATGAATATGAATATGAATATGAATATGAATATGAATATGAATATGAATATGAATATGAATATGAATATGAATATGAATATGAATATGAATATGAATATGAATATGAATATGAATATGAGTATGAATATGAATATGAATATGAATATGAATATGAATATGAATATGAATATGAATATGAATATGAATATGAATATGAATATGAATATGAATATGAATATGAGTATGAATATGAACATTTATAAATAAATACTAATCAGTGACTTAAGATTCGAAGACCTGACATTTTTACTAAATGTTATTGCATGATGTAACTACACAACGGAACGATAACCTCAGGTGCCAGAAATATCTAGAAACTAATATAATTGGAAGCACACTTGGTTAGTGGCCTGAATGATTTCTTCACTTTTTTTTTTTTAAAAATACGTGAAAACTAATATTCATCATAACCAAAAACCAGATTGTTGAAACTGTTATAACATGTGATTTATATTATAACCCTTTCAAAAAAAGGAGAAATCATAGTTCTTAATTCAGTTTTGAAAACAAAAGTTCCTGAACGCGAAGTTCTGAATGACAAAGTTTTGAAAAAAAAAAGTTTTGAAATGACATAATTATTGATTGACTGTAACTATACTTTCCTTTGGTAACGGATGATTTGAGAATAATGGAGAAAGCTAAATGAACTCAGCATCTCCTGAACAACTAAGTATATACGAAAACTCCAGGCGCTACAATTTCCAGACAGGGTCATAAGTCCTAGGGGCAAAAATGTACTATGGACTTTTAAAATTTAATTTTGATGAATTTTAACTTATAGTTTCACTTTCATATTCTTAAGAAAACGTAAGTAATCCCTATAGGAGTTAACTATTGCAACGCTTTTACTGAGGTAAAAGGGTCTCAAAAAATCGAACTCCAGATTTTGATCATACTCGTCTGTCTATTTTCTATAAACTTTTCATCTAAAATTTCCTAGACATCATCATCCCTAAACGTATATTTTTTTCAGTTTGTTAAGATTAAAAATAACGGTTACTTTGTGGTGTCGATCTCGGAGGAGTTTAAAAAGTTAAAATTGTATTTTATTTGCTGAAGGAATAATTTGTAAATTTCGGATAAATGATTTTAATTATTTAACTTTCTTACACTTTTTGTAGATCCTCCTTACTAACAGCGTTTTCGTTGGGTAGTGCCAACAAGTTGCAACAAAAAAATTCCTTAACTATCTTGACTTTCTTATATCTGTCATCGACTGTACTTATAACAAAAAAAATATCATTTTAGGATTTTGATGTCTAAAATGTTCGCATGGCTACGAGCTTCTGATTTTCTTCTTTTCAGAGGAAGAACTGTCATCTCGTGGCAAACAATTATACAAACGCTTTCAGAAGCATACGCAATTAAGCTCCTTCACTAAATTAAAGAAAATGGCGGTTAGTTTAGAAAAGCTCCGAAAGAGTATGAAGCAGATATTCACTTAAACAATGAAAATGCCATGTTCAGTGACTATAAGTAAGGGTGACATTCATAAAAGCAAAGTTCTTAAAAATCCAAAAACTCAAAAAATATCTCGAAAACGGTTCAGATGATTTGGATAAAAATAAATCAGTTGATACTTTTGGTTATGTTTTTTTTTTTCATAATAGATGCCCACCTCGCATACTACATTTTTTCTCGAAAACGATTTCACATATTTTAATAACAAAAAATTAATGCAGGCGCTTCTAGAAATTTGAAAAAAATATACAATAAATATTGAAAATCAAATATTTTGTTGAATTAAAAGAAGATCGATTTGAAAACTCAATATTTCGAAAATAAGAAGTCACCTTTCCAATGATGTAATAAATAAATGTTCGTTTATTCAAAATCTTTAAACTCAATTATCTCTTAAACTAAGCCAAAAAGAGAACTAAAAATTGCATTTTCGTGACACTAAATCAATTTTTTTTAAACTTGACACCTAGCTCTTTTTAAACATAGTTTTGAAAATTTCAAAAACTAAATAACAAAAATAACAGTACGTACAAGTTGTATCAGAATCTTAATTTAATTTGTTAACGAACCCATTGCTTGTCATATAGTACCTACATACATAAATATGTATGACATGTAAAAAAGTTAAATGGGAGCACCGACACTGTGGGACCCTAATGTTCCATAAACACTTCTCATTTCAAATTTTTATTTGGTTTTATGTGTTTGTCCATTGCTTGTCAGTATAAAACAAATTGACAATAATTTGTATGTGTAAATTCATTCTTCACGACTGTTCAGATATACATATATGGTATGTATGTATCTAAAACTTCATAGTTTCGGGAGCAAGTGGCAACAGATATATTACCTATACCTTCAAGACCTTGATTAATGATATGAATAGTCATAACAAAAAGGTAATTCCCAGTTGTTGTACCACATTGACACCACCACTTGTGACTCACCGCAAGTCTTTTGGTCTGAAATGTTTTAACAAAAAACAAGCAACACCTTCCATGTGCACCTTTACATTTGAGGCTTGTGGTGGTTCTCCCTTTAGTAAATGGATCCTCTCTTTACGTTTAACACCATTATTTGTCTGGTCGAATGCGGACGGATAAAAAGATAGCAGTATACCCAGTATTAGAATCGAGCTAGTAGAAGTAACTTTTTGTCTTTATTAAAGTATCTTCCATTTAAACGCCTTGTAATCTTATCTAATGAACTTATCTTTTATTCCGGAGTATTAGTTTACTTATGTGACTTTTGTTTGGCGCGATGCTTATGTGTTAAAGTGCTATTTTAGTTTCAAGTCAATTCAATTTGTTTACGCTAGAAATAATTAATTTAATTCGTGCTGAGAGTTCGATCCAGCGTTATTGATTTATAGCAATACCTAGCTTAAATTTTATTATTATCGATTTTGTTTTTGAAAAATTAACTAATAACCGGTATCTATCGAAAGTTGGTTTCTGCTGGTGGGTGTAAAATATCTATACTCATTCCATTTCTGACTTAATCGTTCACAAATGACTTGTTATGGAAAGTATTCGACAAATAATGGTAAATATGTTTTCGTTATGTTCTTGTTTTAATCCCAAAAAGGACTTCGCAGTGACCTTGAAGTTATATACGAGTCATACTTAAATAGTGATGTGTAAACAGTAGATAAATCGAATTCAATATTTTGAAGGAAAATAAAATGCGCAATACTACTTACATCCATACCTACTAATAAATTTCAACTGAATCGGTATTTATTGACAGCTTAAGTCCAAATAGAAGTTAGATTATGAAAACGTGGAAATTATATCAAACAGATGAAAGCTGAGACGAAGGTGTTGATTTATCAAAATGGGGGCAACCTCTCGTGGAGGTCCTAGTGAGAGTGGCTAACAAATTTCAACAATTCATGTGTGCTTGTTGCTGGAAGGATTTAAGGAGACATTCATTGTGTATAAAATAGCACTTTATTCAAATGGCAGCCGCGACCAATATCTAATAAGTCTCGCCGTAAGATGACCCAGCCATCTCGCCTAGTTTGTTCTTTACAATTTCGAGACTGTGTGGCGTGTAGTGTCGTCTTTTTAGAACCGCAGCTCAGAAATATCAATGGTTTCGAGCTCTGGCCACAGAAATTCGGTTGACATAGTTCTATATCCAAAGCTATTGACAGGTGCGAAGTCTCCTTCCTTATTTCGAAGGAAATAGAAGGAAGGATGCATTCGATGCTTTGTCGAACACTTTTGGCTTGTTTTCGTTCCAATAATAACAATTTTGTTTGTTGACATAGCCAATGAGCCAAAATTGGGCCTCGTTCGAGAAGATGATTTTTTGGCCAAAATCCGGATCTCCGGCCAACATTTTCAGCGCCCAATGAAATGGCAAATATTTTGACAGCTGGATGACTTTGGTAACTTTGGCAGCTGCTGAAACATATTAATTGGAAATACTATCATTGCTATCTGGTCAGCCTATACCAAAAGGTCAAGACAGTAACTGTATGGGGGTTTATTTCCTGCTTCTAGTGATAAGTGTAGCTTTCAAAAAAATGTCCTAAATTGGACACAGAATAATTAAAAAATAACATCACAACAAACACAACAAACAAACAAGAAAAAATTGGAATTTTTTCCAAAAACCCAAACAATATTTTTTCGAATATTTTTATATGCAATATAATTTTAAATTTAAAGGAGTTCCAGTAGAAAATTTTTTGTCAAAAACGTTAGAGCCGTTAAAAAGAAAGTGGGAAATCAAAAAAGCAGTTCTATGATAGGTATCGTTAATAACATTTCTTGCCAAATTTTTTTTGACCGAAATGTAGTCCATGCCATAATTATCATTTATTTTTTTGTAAAAAAATCGTTAGAGCCGCTTTCTAGATAAATAAGAGAATCACGTTAGTTTTGGAGCTTACAAAAAATTCAATTTCTCCTCTAGGGAATAACCGAGTACCGAGTTTTAAGAAAATACCTAAGACATACAGATATAGGGCGTTTTCCTAAATGCAGTGTTGCAGCGCATCGTGGATTTTGATGCCCTTGCAAGGTTTATCTTTACTCTGAAATCCAATATTTACTTTTATAATTCATTAAAAAAAAACTCTAAAATTTAGAATTCGTATTTGATAACATTATTTTATCGAAGCAAGTGAATAAAAAAAGCATCAAAATTCGCGATGCGCTGCAACACTGCATTTAGGAAAACGCCCATACAGATGGAATTTTCGGACCTACTTTTTTCGTATTCATTATCATCGTAATTTAAACTTTGATCAAAATCTCGAGTTCGATTTTTTTCCAAATGCAGAACTTGCCTTATAGTAGATACCTACATAATATCGCAAGTAAAAAGTAACAGGCAAAGAAATTGGATATCTGAAGGCTCAAACAAGATATCAACTTTATTTTAAGGCAGTTATAAAGGTTTATATTTTTTCTGAAAATAAAGTCCTAATTTCTACTAGTAGTATATGCAGACCAATTCCGTTAACATGGACTTTTTTTTAAATCTCCTATAAATGATGTCCCAAAAATCAATTTTCAAACTATATCCTTGACGAATTATGGGACACCCTGTATATAGAGTAAACTGTAGTTGATGATAAATAAATTACATAAACTAAACTTCAGTTCAATTTTTATTCGGAAGGTCTTATTTTAGTTTTTTTTTTGAAAATTGCAACTTAAAAAAACTACATATTTCTTCACAAAGCAGTTTTTTTGGAAATACCGAAACACTATGCCATTAGAATACTGAATTTTTAATTTTGGTGGAAGCAATACCCCCATTTATTAGGCTTAGTACAAGCTAATTCTTAATCTTGCTTAAATATAGCTCTTAAATCTAGGGATGGAGTGGATTCGAAGGATGATTAAGATGGAGTTTCAGTCAGAGTGAACTGAGACTGAAGTCGAAACAGTTGTTAATGTTTCAGTTGATCCTCCGAAACATAGGAGTAATAAGTTGGTTGGAGCCATCAAACTTACGGTGGGTGTATAGACAGAAAAGAGGAGTATTTCTTAGGTTGTGGGAATTAGTATTGAAAGGGTGGAATTGTAGAGAGTTGTGCTGTCAATAGATCCTGAAAGTATTTGATGAATGAAGAGAATGTCACTTATTATTACAGCGTATTCAAGTCAATTAATAGAACCCGGTCTCGATATGAAGATACAATCAGAGGTTTATTCCAAGATAGACCACGAATGGCAAAACTTAGGTAACGATGTTGAATGCTTTTTGGATATATTAATGTTTTTTATAAGGGGACCATAGCGTATTCAAGAACGGGGCGAACAAAGGTTGTGTATAAAAATCGGGTCACGTAGGAGTCAGAGAATTTTTCAGACCCTCGTTTCACAAATCCTAGTGCTTTTGCTTTGTTTAATTAAAGAATAATCTAGTCAATATGTGTGAGGAAGTTGAGCTCTTCATCACAAAAAATATCAATGTCGCCAGCAGTGGATATGGGTTAACAATTGAGGCGGGTTGAGCTGAGACGGGTAGTAGATTGGATGAGTTTACGTGAAAAGGATATTGAATAGCATTTGGAAATATTTAGGTCTACCTAAGCAATTTTTTAGGAAGAAGAGTTAAATCACGTGTCGAAGATATGATCTTGAAAATCTTGGTACCTCGGTACTCGGCGTAAGGTAAGAAATGTGAATATTTGATGCCCATTTTAATACGTTAATAGTACAAATAAAAGGGAGAGGCCCTAAGTGGTTGCCTTGTGGAACCCCGGAGGTAGCTAAGAAATCTTCATAGAAGGAAAATCTGAATCTAACTTTATAATAACAATTTTTCAGGTAAGAAGAAATACATGTTAGGAAGAAGGGTTCAAGCCCAAGTGTGGACAGTTTGAATCGAATAAGCTTATGTGAAATTTTAGAAAAATCCTTACTGAAATCGGTTGAGACAACGTCGACCTCCTTTGCATTCTCTAAGAATAAAGGACACGAATTCAACGAAGTTAGTTGTTGTGGACCTACCTTACACAAAACCGTGTCATCTAGGGGGATGAGAGCCTTAGAACGAAAACTTAAAATTTCGTTACACAATATTTTCAAAAGTTTTGAAATATGTGAAAGTTTAGCAATTTGACGATAGTTTGTAACTTGACACTTTAAGCCCTTTTTCTGTATTGGGGTTATTAAAGAGGTCTTCCATAACTGAGTGAATTTTCCTTGAGATCGGGATAAACCGAAGATTTTTGAAAGGGAGAGAGAGTTTTAAAGAGCATTTTTTGAGATATTTTGCGGGGATACTATCTGGGCCGGGAATATACTCATGAGTTGATTTAGCTTATTTTCAATAAGAGATGGGTCAATGGTATTAGGAAGAAATGGACCGCGGCATAAATTCGGTACATAATAAAAATAATTACAATCAGGTATAAAGGAATCGTTGGTAAAAGATTGTTTAAATAAAAAACTAGCAAAAAAGAGAGAGGTTAACCATCGGATTTTCGCTTAGAGTTGACAAAATGGAAGAAGGATTAAGGGTCTTTAATAAGATTTCTTTGGGTTTGGATTAAATAGCGTTGATAGAGGAAGTTTTAAGGTTCGGTAATTAAAATAGTCTATTGAGGATCGAGAACGAAGGAAAATTGACCAAAACTTATTCCTCCTGTTACTCAACGATCGAAGCCTATGATTATATCAATGTGGTGAAGAAGACGAAGTCTTACGTCGAGATAAGGGTAGATGAACACGTTAAATTACATCAGGCACTACGAAGAAGCATTGAACAAACACTCTTGATTTTCAAAACAGCTGAAAGGAAATGGAAATTATTTTAACAGATTTTACTAATTAATAACTTTATCAAGTATAATGTTTATTTGAATGATGACTAATTGTACCAAAAAGAAAACAAACAATCTATCAGTTTCTTAAGTGCACTGTGTTTCTTAATTGTACACAATGCATATTTTTATCTTTTTGTCGTCTAAAATACTAAGGTACTTTTTACTTTACCTGCTTTGATAAGATTCTTAAGAAATAGCTCTTAATATTTTTAATCAATTAATAACTGCTTACTGATTGTTGTGATTTGACAGAAATAAAAGTCTATCTGAGTTCCGTTTTCTTAAATTGTACGTTCGAATAAATATTACTAGATACAGATAAACCCTTTACACCATCTTATAATCCTCTATGAGGAGATGGTTTAATCAATGTTATACTCCGAGCTCTTTAACATATTTTTTTTTTCAGGAATCTCTTTCTTTAGCACATACACTGTCTGACAAGCCTCCACCGTCGTCTCACCTTATCCCAACGGGTATCGAAGGAGGCAAAGTATCAGATCGTTTGGGTAAACTTCGTAATTCATCTGAAAACTGGAAGAATCGAATTGGTAAGCCGATTAGGATCGAAACAAATTTATTTTATTCTTACTAATTGTAAATTCTTTCCTTAAAGAACAATCGGATGCTTCAAAATTCACAGTCGCTGGTCGGCTGCAGAAAAAATCCCAATCCCCGGTTGAGCTTCAATTCGAACGACATGGTGATACAACCAAACAATGTCCCCCAATGAAAGTAGTCCGCAGCGCAAATCAACCACAATTGGGATTGGCTAAGAGCCCTTCAATGATGGTAACATCGATGACAGCACCAAAGACAGCATCGGAGACAAATGGCCAACACCGAATGCAGCTTAAGAGGAGTCTAAGTGTAAATGCTGAAGTTCAAAGTGCCAGTAGCAGTGATTCGGATTCTGAAGGAAATAGTGAGAAAGAGAACTCTAAGCAGGTGAATAAGATCACAACCAATACCGGAGCAAAGGTGATCGTCCCAAGGGTGGATGATGAGGAGACGTTCGAAAAGTTCTTCACAACTTCGAGGTCTGTTGAGAAAATCGATGAAGGTGTGGAGATCTCTGATTTCGATAACATAAAGTCAAGCGAGAGGTAAATAAGTGACAGAATTAATGTCTAGAAAATAGTTTTAACGTTTTTCTTTGTAGATTGGTAACCAAAAGGACCGTTCAGGGTCCAAAAGGTCGTCGTGCTGCTAAGAACCATCTCAAGAGCCTCGCTGCTCGGATCGATTTGCAGAATGAGTACACAGAGGTGAAGACTGGCATTGCTGAAAAAGAGATGCGCCGTATTAAGCTTGAGTCTTGTAAGTCATTGAAGAATATTTTTTGTTTCGATATTAATTTGTTTTCTCATTCACAGTTGCAAAGTCAAATAACCTTGCTGCAGAGGCTCTAGCCGGCTTGGCTAGCGTCGAAGATTTCAAATCGGTCAGTCTTAAGTCCTCCTCTTTGCCTTTGAACCAAATGTGGCTGCCATTCAAGCCGATCATGTTGCTGCACATCAAAGGACGCACCCATGTCCAAACCCGCCTTGTCGAACCCATCTACACATCACTCAATCGTGGTGATTGCTTCATTCTTATAGCCGGTGATGTCCTTTATCGCTACATTGGATCTTTTGCCAATGTCATAGAGATATCGCGAAGCAAAAAAATCTGTGGCTATATTCTGGAGAACAAAGATCTCGGCTGCACAGCCCTTGTTGAAACCATTCTTACAGATGGCAAGTTCTTGAATGAACGCCACTGGAAAACTTTCTGGGAAATACTCAAAAAACCCGATGACTATCAGATACCAGATTGTGGTCATGCCGATGAAGATGATCTCTTCGAGACAAGTCTCATCGAGACTAACATGGTCTATGAGTTTGCCGATGATTCGTTGGTTCCAATGGAGAAATACTGGGGAGCAATTCCAAAAGTCGAGATGTTAGATCGCAAAAAGGTTCTAGTCTTCGATTTCGGTAGCGAGTTGTATGTGTGGAACGGCAAAAATGCTCCATCTGATGCAAAACGAGCTGCCATCAGACTAGCCCAGGAGCATTTTGACATCAAGAAAGTTGAATATGAAAAGTGTTATGTTAATCCTTTGAATTTCTCCTCGGTTGTCGGCCAAAGAAGCAGCTATAAATTCATGAAATCTTCAGAGCGAGAAGATTGGTGTTTGTTGGGCAAGATCACCCAACACATGGAGACCTGCCTGTTCAAGGAAAAATTCTCCGACTGGCCTGAGACAGAACGCGAGGATTTGGAAAAGGATTACCTAGCCAATGGAGTTCACTCTGTAAAATCACTAGATGGCGATACTATCTTTAAGGGGGAACCTTATGTTGAACCAAATCTTGTGCTCGAGCATTCAAATCTCGGACGTGGTAATTTTTACTACGACACAAACACAATGCGTCACTTTGATGTGATCACTACAGCAAGTGACAAATGGAAGATAAATGAATTCAACTTCGAAGAAGCCGAGTCTCGAGACACTTTAGGGCATTTCTACTCCGCCGAGAGTTATATAGTTCGGTGGGTGTACCAGATTTCGGTAACAGTTAGGGAGCTGAGTGGAAAAGTCTCCAATCGAAGCACTATTGTCGGCCGTGATCGTTGCGTCTATTTCTGCTGGCAAGGAAATGACTCCAGTGCAAATGAAAAAGGTGCTGCGGCTCTTCTAACTGTCGAACTAGACAAAGAGAAAGGTGCTCAGATGCGTGTAGCTCAAGGAGACGAAACAACTGCTTTCATTCGCCTATTTAAACTCTTCTTACAACATCGTGGCCGTAAGGAAGAGTGTCTGGAACGCCGCCGTCAGTGGAGAATATACATTGCCACCGGAAATGATGTTGAAGAAACCATTCTAAAAGAGGTAAACTGTGATTCAAGTCAGCTACGCTCGAGGGCATCAATGCTGCTTATAAATGGAGAAAAAGGTCTGATTTACGTTTGGCATGGATCCAAGAGCTTGCCACATACACGAGAGATTTCCGAGAAGGCTGCCGAAAAAATTCGCGAAAAAAAGTACGATGACCTATTTTTGCCAAGTATTAGTGGAGTGCAAGTTGAAATGTTTGAGGAGACCAAAGAACCAGAAGTATTTAAAGCAGCACTTGACGGTCTCGACCCAAATTCTTATGGATCATTAAAGACAACCTCAAAAGATTTCGCCTTTACACCGAGAATGTTCCATTTCTCCAGCACTCAGGGTGTCTTTAGTGCAAATGAGGTCTTGTACAATTTAAGATGCAAGGATTTAATCAGCCCATATCCGTTTACACAAGCACATCTCTACAATGCCAGACAACCGACAATATTTATGATTGACGATGGTGATGTTCTCTGGATGTGGATGGGATGGTGGCCATTGGAAGATGTTAAGAGTGAGTTTTCTAAAAAGCTATCTGTGAAGACTTATTTTAAATTGTTGTTTTTTTTATCTAGTAACCACAGAAGATCGCGCGAGTCCCACTAATGAGAATCGTGCTGGAGTCAATCGATGGATATCGGAGAGACGTGCTGCTCTAGAAACTGCTGTGTCTTACTGGAAGGCCAAATTTGGTACGATGGTTTCAAAATAAACTTTAAATAACTTCTCATCGAGGTATTATTTTTTGTAGGCAACAAATCTGAGGAAGAATTCTATGGAATCAAAGGTTTCGTTGTATGGGCTGGACTGGAGCCAGTAGCATTTAAGGCTCTGTTTCCTGATTGGCAAGATAACGAAGATGTTAAGGAGATAAATATGGAGGTATATAAAACAATCTTCAATTTAAATAAATTTTATCTAATTTTTTTTTTGTTTTTGGTCAGGACGGTCGCACAAATACAGCAACACCCATCACAGATGTTCTAACTCAACTCACACAAACGGAATACCCGCTATCCATAATCAAAGAACGCCCTCTTCCTGAAGGTGTTGATCCAACTCGTCTGGAATTATATCTCAATGATTCAGACTTTCAAGAAGCACTTGGAATTTCACGTGAGGAGTTCGAGCAACTGCCGCTCTGGAAGCAAACCAATCTCAAGAAAGAACGTGGTCTCTTCTAAAATAATAATAACCAAAAGGAGATCACAGCACACACACACCACTGAGGATTTTGTCCCATTGTACCTTCAGCAGCACATATTTTATATACAATTTTTCTTTTTATAAAAAATGTATTTGTGTAATACCAACCTACCCAACTTATCTATTATAAGATAACTATGTATATTTATTAACAGAATTTTTTTTATACAATTTTGTAATTCACTTTTTACGCGCATTAACATTTAATCAAAGTTTTATAAGGAACATACAACAACAAATAAATACCACACACAAAAACAATAAGCATCTTAACACGACACAAATTTACTATAGGTGAGGGTTTTTATAATTAATAAATCCTTTTTAAATAGGCTTATTTTTTGTTGAGTTTTGTGAAAAATTATTAATTAATTAATTGTTTTTTAAAGATTATTGTTTAAGTTTTGTTTTATTTTGTTTATTTTTTCTGAATAAATGTAAATATAAAGTTTTAAGTAGCATTTATTTATTTCATAAAAATTTTCCTTATAGTTTTGTTTGTTTAATTATATTAATTAAAAAAATATTGAAACCATTATGATTGGAAATTTATTACAAAATCAAAATAGTGTTTGTATGCACAAGTGTACAAAATTAGTATTTTTATGTTATGTTATTTTGTAATTATGTTTTTTTTTTTTTTTTTGTTGTACCTATTTAATTTTTTTTTTAATAATAATCAACTTGTTTATTGTGTGATTTGAAATTTTAATTTAATTAATAATTGTAGTTATTAGAAGCGAAATAAAATCAAATGAGGTTTTTAACAAGGTTTTCAATTTTAAATTGATTTTTTGTTTTATTTTACTGGTTTTATTTCATTTATATTTTTTTTAGTTAATTTTCAGTTTTCTGAAAAGTAGGGGAAATTATTTGAGCGAGGAACTAATTTTCTGACTAGAGTGAACTTAGAGATGTTACACCATTAGAACCACCATTTCATAGACAATTATCTGTCGTTAAAGGTATTTGGTTTAGCGTAGGTATTTTTGTTCTTAAAGGAATCTAGACAACCCAACGAAAAAGGTATTTTATATCGGATTTTAAACTGAAGAGCTGCTTTAAAGATGCTTCTTACTTTCTGTTTAAAGAGGATATTTGTACTTTAAGTTTGTTAATTTTAAATGCATTTTCGGTTCAACATTTTGCTTATATTATATGCCTATCACAAATTTAATACACTTAAGTGATAATCTTAATACACATTAAACAAATGAGATTAAAATTTTTTAAACACATATACATATAAACAACAATATATAACAAAAATAAATGACATGAATAATATGTATACAATCTCGTTCAAATTCCTAAACGCAAGATTTTCAAAGCAGAATACATGCTAACAAATACAAATGCATATTCATTTGCTCAAGAAATGAGCAAGTCTACTAGGCAAATATCTTGGAACTGTCGGCTTAGCATATTTTGCACAAAATATGCGTTTGGGAATTTTGGCTTTTATTTTATTTATACACACTTCATGGTAAAAACGTAATGTTCATAGATTATTTAAAAACGAGGTAAGATATTAATGATCAGTGAAACTTTAAAAGGACTTGTATGTTAACTGCAATAACTCTTGATTCCCTTAATGAAAAATCCTTCTTTTGTGATGTGTTAGGTTTTGAAATCATTTATTTGTTTTGTCTGGTTTTCCTTTTTTATAATATATGCATACATAATACGTATGTATAATATATACACATACAATAAATTAAAATAGTTTATCAGCCAGATTCTACATTTCATTTTCATTCGAAATGGAATTGAAATCGATACAAAATAAAATTTATTGTTCTACAATTTACTTTTTTTCAAACTGAAATTGATGCGAATTTTAGTGTTCTACATTTCCATTTTCAGCTGATTTAAATTCGATCAGATCTAGTTGTGTGAATTTACTATTTATTGTGTAATTTTCAGAAAAAAAAATATCCTCTTCTATTAGAGCGTTGGAACTTGATTGCGTCCCATTGATCCACTCTATGACTCCTGGAGTATTAAATTTGTCCAAAAAACTAAGTTTAGATTTTCATACCTATTTAGTGTTCATAGGTCATTTCAAGTTGAATTCAATTTGGACAAATTTTATTCTCCAAATCAAAATATTTGACGCAGTAGGTACTTCAACCAAGACCGATATCAAAATCTTTTCCAACTGATCTTTGGAACTGATTTTAAGGCACTTTTATCAAGTCGGTAGTATGATACGAATCTTTTAGCCACATACGGAGCGTCAAGCAATTCCAAATGGGTTTGAATGCTCTCCCAACATTTTTCTTCTGAATATTCACGCCTGGTAGATTCATTGTAATGCCAATGCAAGCAATAATGCACTCGTTGCAATATTTAATAGAATTCCTTTTTTTTTTTTTAATTTATGTCGTTTTTATTTGGAAATCCGAAAACCTTCTGGAATCTTCTGAAAGTGTTGTCTTGGGAAAAAATGAGAGTTCTGATTCTGAAAAGAAGAGAAATTTGCTTCTGGATTTGAAATCAGAATCGAAACCAGAAGCACTTACAAATTCATATACATACTTAAACATCAAACTCGGTCGTTGTCATGTTTTGTATCCTAATTGTGCGAAGTTATTTTCGTTCTACAGACAATAATTTTTGATTTTAAAATGGATAACATGAGAAACATACTCATAAATAATCCTATTATTAAATTTGTTGTAATCATCTTCCTTGTCTTCGTCGTCATCAAGTGATGATGATATATTATGATTGCAGTTGACTTTTAACTAAAGGAGTATGCCAAAAACCATAAAGTGCAGAACTTCGTGGATAGGTTGAGGTGGCTGCTGACCGGAAAAGGCCAACACTAAGACCAATATTTGGTCCGTTGTGATGGATAATGTAGAGGAAAAATATTCAGAAGAACAGGTAAATATTTATATCTTCAAACTTTTAAAGTTTAAAATATTTTATTAGATTTGTATTTTAAATAGTTTAGCGCCCAATTTCGTGTAGGAAGAAGTACTTCTAATTTTTTAATAAAGATATACGAAACTTCAGTTAATTGCAAAAGAAAATAAAGTCTGGCGTTTCACTATACAATCATACCAAACTTCAGAATCAAAAAAAAATGTTTAGCTGGGATCCCGGATCGGAGAGAGATTTCGGATTGCCAAATAAAAACGACATTAGATAACTTCAAACAAAATTAATACGAGTCAAAAAAGTGAAAAAAAGATTCCTGGGAATTTGTTGATTTATCCAATCTCTCTTTTTCTTGAGAACATTTTTTTGTTGATTTTTTGTTATGGTTTGATGTCGATTTAGTTTTGTTTATAGTTTCAACAAGGCTTTAATTCTTATAAGTTCCTTATCGTTCTCAACACTTTTCTGCTATGTCGAATTATTCTTCTACCAAGATTCCAAGCTACCAAATTTAACTGCAGGTGGGTCCACGTTGGTGTTTATATCCCACACCTTCTTCTTATCGCCTGAAAGAATGAAGCTTATTTGGTCCATTCCCTGTTGCTTTTTGCTTTATTTTGTGATATCCTTTTCTTAACGTTAAATTTAAAATTTGTCCAAACCTAATTGAATAAAGGAGCTTAAAGTAGGAACATACATGAATTAATGAAAAAAAAAAATTCCTCATTACCTTTAGCCACTTCTCCGAAGTACGCAATGTGGGACCATCAACATTAAGTTCCGAAGCGAATCTCAACCATCTTACCGTTGCGTGGCCATCAATCAAAATATTCATTTGCCTTTTATTTGTTATCACTTTTAACCTGCATAAAATAAATATTTCAATGCTACTTTCTATAAAATTATTAATTAATTGGAAGAAGCTAACATTTTGTCATCACCTTCCTTATGCGTCGATCAGAAAATGACAATCGAAAAGAAACGACTACAAAATCATAAAGTTTCGATCACTATCGACATTCACAATATGAAACAGAGTAATTGATACAAGTGGCAATGCACAATCCGTCGTTTATAGTTCATGGCCATGCATTGCCTAAATTTGAAATTTTCCACGCACATACAATTTGTTCTTAGCCCTATCCGATTTTTCTATCAGAAGTCCTAAAATGATACAATGATTCTTAGATTTCAACCTGAACATATTCCTTATGTAATGTTAGAGGTTGTACTTTTGAAAACTTTTGGAAAAAAAAACACTTGTGTATGGCTGGGATCGAATCAATTGATGATTGCAATCGAAAGTCGTACATGCTAGCTGTTAGCTCCTATATGCTACTTGGTTAAATTATTCGTGACTACAATAATATCCTTGGCTCCGATAAAATAGCCTAGATTTACACGACTAAAAGATGCCACAATGTTTACCACTGTACGAATACCTACTTATTGCCATAAACAGCGATTATGACAATAAATGACTAAAACAAAATAGATTGTCCGTAGTGTAAATTTAAAAACTAATAAACCTCCCAGCCTTAATTATCCGGGATTTACTCAACTGACAAATTGTGATAAGAACAAAGAATATGAAAAAATATGACAAACATATAAGCATGTTTTTTAAATTTCGAAAAAAACTACAAATCTTAATTTACCTTACATTTAACGGTATTTGTTTATTTTCATCTTACAGCGCCATCAAAACAATGCAATAACAATGGGCTCATAACATTCGATGAGAATTTCGCCGGATCTGTTAATACTAAATCACTCTTAACTTTAATTTTATTTCTAGGTTGCTGGTTATTATCAGTCTCTATAGTTGAACTTTCAATGGTCTTGTAGTTTTCTTGCTCTGTATTTGTTGTGACAACAGCGGGAATTGCACTTGCGGCTGATGTAGTCGATCCAATCGAATTCGAACTACTAACATTGTTACTATCGGAATTAAAGAAATATTCCTCAGCCATCGATAGTGATGTTTCAGCATTGACTGTATTTGCTGCTTTTGTTTTTTCCTTTTGTCCTTCGTGTTCTTCTCTAAGCTTGTGCTTGGCTAAATGAACTGTCAATAGTCCAATATTTATTGTGGCAAATGGACAAACTTTACACGTGTGGACAATTGTATCGGCAGACTCTGGATGTTTCAGTTTGATGTGTTTCTGCAAATATGTATTTAGAAGGTAGTAAAAAATTATATATACGAGTGGCTTGTCTTACCTGAAATGCGACACTTTGAATTGACTTATAGTCACACAGCGGACAAATGTACATCTTGCTCTTGTCATGAGTCATTCGATGCCTCCGAAAGGCATTATGATCATTCGCCATGTAATCACATGAGTTGCACTTGAACTTCTTTGCCGATTCATGTGTCAGCATATGCAGCTTCAAGGATGACCTTGAAGATAAAGTCTTGCCGCATATTTCACAACAAAACAGATCACCACCCTTGCAAAAGTGTTCTCGCAAAGATTTTAAATGTGAAAATGCTGAGCCGCATTCTTCGCACCGGTGAACATCCGGAGGTGGTGCTATGGCAATTGTACGATGCCACCTTCGATGGTTCTTCAGCTGTTTACTGTTTTTGAAAGCTTTTTCACATTGATCGCACTTGTAGTTGCGTTCTTCGGAATGTATCTTGCTGTGAGTATTCACTAACCTCGAGTAAATGGGTGTTTTGAAATTGCATAACCCACAACTATGCAATTCCATGTCGATTTTGTGAGTACGCCAGAGATGTGTATGCAGGGTGTTCCAGTTGGAAAAATTTGTAGATTTGCACTCGGGGCAAACCATGGGACGGGAACTTTCCCTGAAAAGAAAACACAAAATCGTAAATATCAATTTAAAGTATATTTTCCCTGCACTTACGTATTGTGACATCGTTTGTGGTAGTCTGAGACGTCTGCTTTTTTAAAACGAAACGAACAACCTTCGAAATCACATTTCGTACCGGTTTCCGTTAACGGCGCATTGCCATACATCTTTCTGAGTTTTGTTATCCCTGTTCGATTCGATCCAAACGGTCGTCCACGTGGCTTTGGTTTGAATTTATCTGCTTCATCGACTATTTCACTCGGTTCTTGGATAAAACCATCCTTGTCAACGTCCATCAAATTATCGGAAACATAAATTCTGCCTTTTTCGTGAGCCACAACCACTGAATTTAGGTCTATAGCCGGCACATCCTCTACCTTATCATCCCTTACCGTTTCAGTGGAATTCAAAACAACTGGTTCTGGTTGCGATTCCCGACTTGGTTGATCTCGCTCCAGGTCATCGATGATTTCCACGATTTCGAAAGACCTTTGTTCTCTTTCTTTGGGATCACTGTTGATGCAGTCTTCTTTGTCACGGTTGTCGTTTATGAGCTCCTCAGCACAAACGAACAAGATTTCGGGATCGTGTGCATCTGCAGCCACATCACTGACTTCATCTATGATGGATATCTGTGGAGTATTAAGGTCGTAGTGACGGTTTTTCTGTTCACTACCCGAATTCGAATCAATGATGGCATCAAGACCATCCAACACATAGGCGTTTGCCCAACTTATTGTCGGTTGGGTCTGAAAATCTGTCCGTTTATTAAAAGAATTCGAATCATGATTCATTATTCGAAAACCGCACACCTCTTCCGAGTTTTTGGAATTCTCTGATGAATTCGTAACCAAGTGATGTGTGTTGGTCATGCTTTGCTCGAGATTCGGAGCTATAAGATTCTCAACTTCATTCTTGTTCATCAGATTCAATTCGTCAACAGTACGGAGGTGAAGGAAGTTTGTCGATCGTCGCGGATGCTCCTGAAACTGCGGCTGCTTTAGGATGTCTACATTTTTTATATAAATTTTACTCTTTGGCAGTTCTTGTTGCATAAAGCTTGAGTCTTCCGATGGAAGGAGAAAGTTAGCGCAATCAACAAAATTATTTCCACCACAATCAAAGGAATATTCATTATTGATGCCTTCAATGAATCGCGTTCCTTGGAATTCATCTTCATTTGTCGGCAACAAATTAAAATGAAGATCATCGTTTACATTCAAAACATTCGTAAGATTGTCTGGTGGTAGAAATATTGGTTCCTTTAGGATATCCACATTTTTTATGTAAATTTTAGGTCGTCGGGGTTTTTCGAAAGACTGACTTTCTAGCTGCTCTTGTTCTTGGTTTTGCTGTTGTGGACAGAGATCTCCTATATCAGATTGTGAAACGAAGCTGGCGTAGCGATGGATACCTCCATCGTCCAAACAGAGAATATCACTTTGATTATTTGGTGCTGGAGGCAGGAAATCGAAATTATCTTGTTCATCTCTTTGCATCAGAGCTGGTTCCCTAAGCACATCGACACTTTTGATGGAAATCTTTTGTTTATCGGACTGTGTTTCAGAAATTGGTGTGGTATTCTCGGTCATCACATTATTGCCATCACAGATTAGGTTTAACAAATTCGTGTCATTGCTATTTTGAAATGAATTGCAAAAGCCCTGATCGTCTAGGCTTAGAACTGGTTCTTGTTGTCGTTGTGGCTCACGCAAAAATTCGACATTCTTCAAGTAGATCCTGCTCTTTCTTGGTTGGTCTTCCGACAGATCTGGAAGTAATTGTTTTGCCTCTTCTTTGCACATCAAATGGTCACTGATAAGATGAACTTCCAATGATTCCTTCGCATAGAATATATTTTCACAACCTGGGCAAGTGATTTTTTTATTTTGATATTCCGATGGTTCCTCGTTTCTAAAATGAACCGAGCCAACATGTTTTTCTAAACTCTCCGCCTGCAGACATAAATACGGACACTGAGTACACCTTTGCAACAAAGTAGTAACTATCTGGGGAATAGACTGTGGCTGTTGGGATTGGGGAACCGGAACAGTTGGTGGTGTCACGTTGCCTGTACTAGCCTGACCATTTGGTAGTGTGCTGTTGGTCGGATTTTGTTGCTGAGCAACTGCAATCGTCGCTGTAGCATCTGATTGTTCTGATTTGATGGGTTCTTCGGATTTGATTTCTTCATGATTCTGCTGTCGGCGGAAAATATTTCCAAAACTATTATTTGTTGGTTGGGCATTTGTGGTGTGAATTTGTACAAAGGGAAGTAAATTGTTGTGTAAATTTTGTAGAGGAGTTTGAGGCGTTGGTTCGACTGACGATGCAGATAAGAATGGTTGTGGTGACGAAAATCCTTCGGTTATTGAACTGAAGTAGTGATTGGAAGAGTGCACGTCCAATGGTGTTGTTAGATCTGTAAACTAAAAGTTTTGTTTTAATTACGTATTTTTTTGAATGAAGAGAAGATATGAGGAGATAACTAAAGACTAATTCGTAGTAAAGTAAGCAAAATGGGAAGTTTTGCTCTTTTTGGTTCATTTAATTGCATTTTTAAAAAGAAACTTGCATTGGACTCACCCTTTACAACAATTACTTGAAAATATTGTAAAGCCGTCAATTTTTTTGGAAACTTGCGCTGGTCAGAACCGAAATTCAAATATTGTGGCATTTTTTTAAAGTATAGTGCAGACAACTAATTTAAATATAATTTATTAAACATTTTTGGAAAGTGGAAACTCTTACATCGAGGTGGGCTCATGGCAATAACGCAATCGAAAAACTAAAGAAGTTCTGGTCTAATATATTCAGGGCTGCAAGAATTAAGGTCCAAAACAATTCCCCGTATGAAACTGTTGAAATTTGATTTTTTTTTTAATTTAAAAATATAAGCGGAAAATTTGATTAAAAATAAGACAGTGGACACCGATGGCTAAAAACTGAACATTCTAAAAGTTAAATAATTAAATAATAGTTCCGGTATTAAAAAAGTAAACGAGGAATAAAAACTTTACGTAGAGGAAAAAACGCACTTCCAAAGTATCTTTCCTTTAAACAATGGCCTAAATTATATTAAGAACCTCTTAAAATAGGCACAGCCAAAAAAGAAAGACTTAATAGAAATGTGTCAAAAAGGAGTGGTACCTGATTTTTTTTCTATTATTGGTTTAAATCTTTGCCCTCACTATCTAACTACTAAAAACTACTTGCCAGAATCAAAAGAAAACTACTCCTACAGTCTTAAAACTGTAATAAAATTGTTAAATTCTTTAAAAAATCTGATTTATCTGGTTTTATCTGATTGGATCTAAAATTACTATTGGTATTGAATTTTACAAATATAAAATATCAATTTACTCAAAACTTTGTTTTTTTTTTGACTTAGTGCCTTCTGCTTGTACACCCACAATTTATTTTAAGAATTAAGAGAATCAAATCAAAAAGTATAAGCCCCCTATAGAAATTCAAAGGGTACAAGTCCTTAGATTAAAAAAAATTACTTCAAATGTTTTTTGTTGGAATCAAAACTATTTGGTGGGCCAACAAGTGGTTTCTTTTTAAATCATAGGTTATTTTGGCAATGACAGCTCGAAATCTTGACAGAAAGTCAGTATCATACCTCCGTTGAATGAAATGAGTCGCTTGAACAACGTAGGGAAATATTGAAAACTTAGTGAGACTGGTATGTGGACAACACTTATGGTCCCCATCGTCGTACGCTGCGCACAGACGAAAATGAGGCTGCTGTAGCTGAGAGTGTGACGCTCAATTCACGAACATCAACTCGCTCAACATTTCATGCACTAGCATAAGGAGAATTTTGCACAAAGATCTCGGATTAGTCTATTGGAGTGACAGAATGCGCTATTGCGAAGCAAGTCGAAGCAGCAAATTAAACGACGTTGTATTCCATAGTTATTGGGATGTTTGCTCTTACTAATAAAGCCATAATACATGGAAAAAATTTAAGTTTGTTCATTTTATAGAATTTTAAAATAGAAACTTGTATTTGGCGACCTTTTATTTGTCGGACTGAGCTAAGCCGATGGAATTTCAAATGAAATACGTGTTTTCTGGATTTCATTTATCTAAGTCAAAACAATAAAAATCTTAGCAGTAAATTGCCAATTAAAACGAGATGACAATTAAACTTGAGATGAAAACTTATTTTATGATTTTTGAAATAAGCTTATTATGCCTAAATACAACAAAGTATAAGTCTCACATTTTGTCAGCTATATCTAGATTGTATTTTTATCCTAACCTAGATGAGTCTTTATATTTCGTCGACAATTTCCCTTACTTAAAAGTGGGAAAGTTAAGAAATATAAGAATTTTATTTGATAATGAACTTTCATTTAATCCTCAAATTGATACAATAATACAAAAACCAAATGTGCGATTTGGGTTACTATAATAACCCCTATAACTGTTGCCCTTTTACTAGAACGGCTGTTCTTCAAACAAGTCCCTTACAAAAGATCTAAAGATCGCAGTGCAATAATCCTCCAATTTATTCATTCACATCTTTCAAAGACCTTTCACTAAATCAGTGAATTAACTGACGTTCAGTCAGTGGCCCTGAATGAGTCGAGATATTAACAAATTGTATAGCATAATTGA
Source organism: Chrysotoxum bicinctum (assembly GCA_911387755.1). NCBI lineage: Eukaryota > Metazoa > Arthropoda > Insecta > Diptera > Syrphidae > Chrysotoxum > Chrysotoxum bicinctum. The sequence goes on along the minus strand of OU426989.1, from coordinate 221,139,090 downwards.
TGTCAATAGATCTGGAATTAGTATAAAACGCATTTTGTATTCAAGATAGTAGAATTACTATTTATCTATCTTAAGTGTTTTTTAACTCACGTCTTCATTCCATATAGATGGCGCTTAAAGAATTTGACTATACGATTTCAAAAGCAAACACTGATGACAATTATGTATACACAAAGGGCTTTTTACATCTCGAACCAACCAATTGATATAAATATCTTCGCAATTGCATAGGAACAATTTTTTAGAGAAAATTAGATTAGTTATTTTTCAGTGAATACAAAACTAACAACTGAGTGCTAAGTAATGGTCCGTACAATGGCGCCTGCTACAACAGTATATCACCTCAGGGTAATAATAATCATAGGCTTCTAACTAAAAATCCGAAGCTATTGAACCTTTCTTTATACATTATCATTCACAATCAATAAGTCGCTTGAGACTTATTAAAACAAGAAACTCCTATAGCCGGCAAAAAAGTCTTACTTTTTTTAACGTAAGGTCATTCAAATATAAATAATAAAAAATGCAAAAAATCAACTTTCTACGCTAACGTCAATTTCATAAACAATCTTGCAATGCTTTCTTCAACTTGCTTAGCATAATGGATTGATTTGTCGAGCGGTTAAATTAAGATAAATAAATTGTAAGCTTCTCGCAAATGGATCTGCTTCTTTTTCGTCATTTTACGACGACGCCACATAAACGTACTGCCATTTTTAAAAAATTAAACAAATTAAATAATCAGCATAAGTGAATACACAATCGGTCCTAATCCCCCAACAAACTATGAATTCGACGTCATTGGACACAGATGTTGTGTATTGGGCTTTGGGCTGCTTAATCATCTATTGGCTACGCGCGCCATGGATTTTTGAAAAAAAAATTATTTGCATAAACGTTCACCCCTAATTGAAGCACTGGAATTTGTCTACTTCCCGATTCACCGCTACTGTTTGTCAACCAACCAACTAAGCAACAAAAACTAAATGGGGAATCAAAATCAGCTTAATTGCTTCACGCTGAGCACGCGAGTAGTAGCTATCTTTCCAGAGGACAGTGCTCGGAAACGCTGACCTGAAAAGTGGAGGGAGACTCACTTAGTTACTCGTGTCTCCGGTTCATAGAGTAAAATGTTTAATTGGTTTATTTCCTGTAGTTATTTATATTTTTGTCTTCACTGAAATGATCTATGATTTTGTTTAGGAACATTTTTCGAGACGATTTATGGAAAATGTTTCACAAGTTCAATGGTTCTCCAAAAGCTAATTTATATTGAGAATGGCATTAATTTGATCCATTAATTTAATTTAAAATTACATACCTGAAAGTTATTATTACAATAGTAACCATCATAGCTGTTTTCGTTCATTGCCGGAGGTATTGTTTATTCATTTAAATAATTCTTGTATTGAAGAATATGTCATTGATAGGGACATCTTTGTACGTTTTCATTTAACGTGTACTTTACTGATAAATATGAACTCACAAAATTCAATTAAATCCAACGCAGCACTTTTAAACTTTTTACACGAAACGAAAACAACAACCAAACCCCATAACAATTTAAAATAAAATGACATGGAGTTGAAGTGAAAGAAAACAAATAAAAATACGAATTGTCAGAAGAGAAAATTACAAAATCAGCTGTGAAGTGCTTCCGAACAGGGATGTCTTAGGTTCTCAATATTTGAATGCATTCAGTTCGAAGAAATTAAAAGTAGTTTTTCATTTATGATTCGATAAGAGGTTTTTTTATGCTACGTTTCCACTGAACGACAATCTAGATTATTTTCCAGTTTGATTTAAAATAATCTAGTAGTGTTTCCACTGGACTTGTTATTTTTATTTTGACATCTAAAATCTTAATTACAAGCAGTGTCACAATTGAAAGTTTTGTTGGCTATTAAAAATAGAATAAAAGAATGTATTTAGTATTTTAGTATTTTAAGAATAGAAAAAAAATCAAGTTTTAGATGGCGGGCTTAAACAGACAATTGAACGTCAGAGGAAAAACCGCCAAATGTATATTTTAAAAATAATTGCTCTGAGGAAAACAAAAATGTTACTGCATAAAAGATTGAAAACGAGAAACATGTGGGTCAAAGTAAGTCCCCTATTACACGTTGCCTCATGAGACATGTCTCATTTTTTACTTTCCTTTTAAATTTGTATCCTGTGAGGCAAAAGCTATTACACGTTGACTCATGTCTGATGAGACTCATGTCTCAAATTTGACTGTTGTTCGTATTTTTTAATGCACAACTCAACATAAAACGAATATGAGAAAAAGAAACGTCAAAATGAGACTACTAAAAATCAGCCCGGTACTCACCGGGAATGTTTTTTTGCATCTTCTTTCCTCATATCTGCTTTCTTTTTCGCACTTACGTGAGCCTCGTCTCGTGAGACATCCTGTAATAGGGGACTAAGTTATCAGTAATTGTATTTTTTTTATGAACATACATAAATAAATTGTGTATTTGCTAAATTCATTCTTTTTCCTTAGAATTACAAATATTTAAAATCTTTTTTTCAACTAAAATACAATCGTATTTACGCTTCAGCCAAAAGTTTTTGCGGCATCAAGTAGTTTGAAGCTGTTTACAGTTATTAAAATGTTTCTTTTTTTTTTGTTCAGATGGACTGTTTTTTTTTTCTTTTTTCTTCCATCAATCTGTCAGATTCATTGGAAATGGAAAAGTGAATCCGTTCAGTACAGTAGATTTATTTGAAATCTCGAATCGAGATGATTAATTTTTGTATGGTAAATCTAGTGATTTCAAAAAGATTTCAAGTAGATTTTAGTAAATCGTTCAGTGGAGACGCAGTATTAAGTATTATAAACAGTGCAGTAAAATTTCCCTCGGTTAAAACTAGTACAAGATCGTGTTAAATTCTAGATCCCACATTTTTCAAAATCAGCTTAAATTCTAGCTAAATTTTGGCCTGAAAGAATAAATTAATTATGTATTGGGGGTATTGTACTGCAAACTGGAGGATCTATGTGCCCCACTTAAAAAAATAAATGAGGTTGCTCATCATATAGTTCTTCCTCCCAATCTGCGCGGACAGAAAAGTGTGAGCGTGAGTAAGGCTAGCCGTGCACTAGCAACTTTTAGTTGCGAAACTGCTTGGTTTGAGCAACTAAAAAGTTTGTGTGTTTGACACAAACTAAACGATTGCCTAAAATAAGTTCGCCATTTTATTGAACATATAATTATCTGCAAATTCACCGACATTCAACCAAACAGTTCATCTGTTTTCTATAAGTAACCAAACAGTTTCGCAACTAAAAGTTGCTAGTGCGCGGCTAGCCTAAAGGTTGCCAGTGCACGGTGCTTTATCAACTGGTGATTAAAATATGTATTTGATTTCGATCACAGTTGCAAGTGCTCGCCCAGCCTTAAGGAATTCTACTAATTCTAATGGTCTAGTTATGAGAGAGGCTCTTCCAAAGCTCATAGCCAGAACAGAAGATTTTTTACAATACCTGTTGTCTCCTTCATTCAGTATTATTCTTCTTATGGGATGACAAATCTTTATTAAAATGCCGCTTCTGAGTCTCTAATAAATATCGACAAAATCTCTTCCAATGGAAGAGGTTGTTAAAATAAAACTAAGGTATTTGTAAACTTTATAAAATGATATATCTTTTTAATTTAGCATCGTTTTTTTTTTTTTTTTTTTGTAAGAAACAAAATACTTTCTTGCTAGTTTTGCGTATATAATAATTTAGCTGCTTCTTCTTCTTCATCTCATTGTTCTTGATCCTCAGTTTTTCTCACCGAATCCAAAATTTCTTTCTCGATGAGTGAAGCCATTGCAAGCAGGCAGTCATCTACTTCGATCTTCGATGTAAGTTTGAAGATTTTCTGTAAATTTTCCTGCCATGTTGAACAATTAATGGAAGGTCTTCGTCGCTATCAAACTGCAGTCCCGTTTCCAACTCATCACTCATACAATTTGTACAAAGTCCAGCATGTCGAAAAGAGTGCTGGTTGAAGGTGTCACTTTCTTCCCAGAGGCTTTAGGTAAAATATTTAAAGAGTACTATTATTATTTAATTGTTGTCGTTATTGAGAGTGGGTGTAATGCTTTATAGAGTGTATCATTGTATGGAAGACAAGCTAAACCAACCAAAGCCGAGTGATTTCGATGCTTTAGGGAGTTTGTAGTTAAATCGAAAGACGTTATATGGAGTTTACACTGTTTATGATTTCAGCTTAAATGTGATGGAAGGTTTAAAAATGTTCAGTTTATATTTATGTAAAGTTACTGCCTAAAAGTTGGATAATGGTTTATGTAACAATAAGAGAATTCTAAATAACAATGCTTTTGAATTTTGTGAAGAAAAATTCGCCACACACTTTTCAAAAACTCAATTTTATCATTTTAATGCTCTAATAAATGTTTACTATTTATATCTTATCAGCTAGTTAATATACAAATTATTGTTTGAGAAATTTTTTCGTATTATATGTTTGCACTGATTCGTTTTCTCATGCATAGCACCTCGGAAGCAATAGGCTTCAGATTGACTAAATTATCATTTTATTTAATTGAAGTATAGTTATTTCTATTATTTAACTACTCAAAAGGTGTGTTTTATTATTCACAAATCTATCTGGATCCGGATCTGGATCTTCCCTTGAAAATAAAACGATACGGATCTTAGTGACAGCAGTGTTATAAGTCCGTCTCTTTTTATCCTTGGGTTTGTAAATTTTAAATTATTTCTTGTCTCTTTTCTTTACACTGTAGCTTACACTACCTTATTATAAAAAGCCATCTACTCGCCAGTGTAATAACTAATTTTTGGATCTTTGAAATAGATCCCGATAGAAAACAGGATCCCAAATTGTTTTTGTAATACATGTTAAAACTTTATCCAGATCCGGATCCAGATAGATTTGTGGATAAGAAAACGCACCTAAATTAAGCTAAATTAAATTTAAATACAATTTTAATCGCCTGAACACTACCATTTTAAATCATTTTTAGATTCTTTCATTCAGCAAAAATGCTTATATGAAATATACAGTGCTGACATTTGCTACTGCTCTGTCACTTTTTTCTTTTTAAGTGACAATTGATCCGAAGAAATTAGAATAGAAACGCTTTTGCCATATGAAATTTATTTCTGAAATTAAAACAGGATTTAACGCAGAGTTATTTTCAAATTTAATTACGAAATAATCAAAAACAGTACATTAGTTTCATTAATGCAAAAATAAACAAAGCAATATGCCGCGTATTATGATAAAAGGTGGTGTTTGGCGCAACACCGAGGTAAGCACCCTAATCGACTTAAAATGTATCGGACTTCCTATAACAATAAGACAAAATCTATTTCCAGGATGAAATCCTCAAAGCGGCCGTAATGAAATATGGCAAAAATCAATGGTCACGAATTGCTTCACTTTTACACAGAAAATCGGCCAAGCAATGCAAAGCTCGATGGTATGAATGGTTGGATCCGAGCATCAAAAAGACAGAATGGTCGCGGGAAGAAGACGAAAAACTTCTGCATTTAGCCAAACTAATGCCAACGCAATGGAGGACAATAGCTCCGATTATTGGCCGCACTGCCGCCCAATGCCTGGAGAGATATGAATTTCTACTGTAAGTTTGTGAAAAAAGCGAGTTGTGTCATTTTTAAACGTTTGAAACTTTAGGGACCAGGCCCAGAGGAAAGAAGATGGCGAGGACACTGTTGACGATCCCAGGAAGTTGAAACCCGGCGAGATAGATCCAAATCCAGAGACGAAGCCTGCTCGTCCCGATCCCAAGGACATGGACGAAGACGGTAAAGTATAATGGGTATGGCTATAACAGGTTTTACACATTCGATTTCATTTCAGAGTTGGAAATGTTGTCAGAAGCTCGTGCCCGTTTGGCAAACACTCAAGGTAAGAAGGCCAAGCGAAAGGCCCGTGAAAAACAGCTCGAAGAAGCAAGACGATTGGCCGCCCTCCAGAAGCGCAGAGAACTTCGTGCGGCTGGCATTGGCTGCGGCAACCGACGACGCATCAAGGGCATTGACTACAACTCTGAGATTCCATTCGAGAAACGACCGGCCATCGGATTCTATGACATCTCCAATGAGAACGTCGAGAAACTGGAACCGGACTTCAACAAGATGCGACAGCAGGATCTGGACGGAGAACTCCGCTCTGAAAAAGAGGAGCGTGAGCGAAAGAAGGACAAGAGCAAGTTGAAGCAACGCAAAGACGGTGAGATGCCGATGGCAATGCTTCAGAACCAGGAACCTGAAAGAAAACGTTCAAAGTTGGTTCTACCCGAGCCACAGATCTCCGATCAGGAGTTGCAGCAAGTTGTGAAGTTAGGGCGAGCTAGTGAGATTGCTAAAGAAGTCGCTGCCGAGAGTGGAGTCGAAACTACTGACGCTCTGCTCTCAGACTATACCATCACTCCGCAGATTGCTGCGACCCCGCGGACACCTGCACCATACACGGACAGAATAATGCAAGAAGCGCAGAATATGATGGCTCTGACACACGTAGAGACGCCACTCAAGGGCGGTGTGAATACTCCGCTTCATGAATCGGACTTCTCGGGTGCTCTGCCCAAGGCCGGGTCGGTAGCAACTCCCAATACTGTCATCGCAACTCCGTTCAGGTAAGTTTTTCATTCCTAAAACTGAAATAAGAACTAAAATAATTTAATTTTAGAACAATTCGGGGAGAAAACGCGGCTACTCCGGGAGGATTTGCCACTCCCATGTCCACAGCTTTGGTCCCGTTAGGTGGAAAGACTCCTGGTACTGCCGGTGGAGCTCAGACACCGAATCTAGTTCGGGATAAGCTCAATATCAATCCAGAAGAGAGTATGGGGGTCACCGACACTCCAGCTATATACAAAAACTATCAAAAACAAATAAAGCAGTCGCTTAAGGACGGACTTGCTACACTCCCTGCTCCTCGCAATGACTATGAGATAGTGGTTCCCGACCAAGATGAAGAAATGCCAGATGCAGGCGCAGATGAGGGAACGATCGAAGACCAAGCTGATATAGATGCGAGAGCAATAGCTCAGGCTGAGGAGGAACGTGTACGGCTTTTGGCCAAACGTTCCCAAACCATTCAACGAGAACTGCCTCGTCCCACTGAAGTTAATACGAAAATTCTCCGGCCACCCTCAGAGAAGCAGGGTTTGACTGAACTACAGAAAGCTGAGGAGTTAATCAAGCACGAAATGATTACAATGCAGTTGTATGACTCTGTCAAGGACCCCATACCTGGACAGTCACAGAATAAAATGGAACAATTGCAGAATTTCTTCAAATCCAATCCATACGATGACATTCCTAAGGAGAGTTTGGAGTCCTCCAAGAAACTCATAGAAGAGGAAATGCAAGTGGTGAAGCAGGGTATGGGTCACGGAGAGTTATCGCTAGAGAGTTACTCGCAAGTTTGGGAAGAGTGTTTGAGCCAGGTTTTGTATCTGCCCAGTCAGAATCGATACACCAGAGCAAATTTAGCCAGCAAGAAGGATCGTTTAGAATCGGCTGAGAAGCGTCTGGAATTGAATCGTCGTCACATGGCCAAGGAGGCTAAACGATGTGGAAAGATTGAGAAGAAGTTGAAGATTCTCACTGGAGGATATCAGGCTCGGGCACAAGCTTTGATCAAGCAACTGATGGACACACAGGAGCATATCGAGCAGAATGCTTTGGCACTGTCCACATTCAAGTTTCTGGCTGAGCAGGAAGCTATTGCTATTCCAAAACGTTTAGCGGTGAGATTGAGCACAATGTTATTAGTATTATTCTTTATTAAATTTAAATGCCTTTCTTCTTTAGTCACTTCAAGAGGACACACGCCGCCAGATGGATCGTGAGAAAGAATTACAAATGAAATATGCTAAACTACGAGATCAATTGGAAGAAGCAAAACTTGAACTCGCAAGCAAACAAGAGGGGTAGAGTTAAGTCAGTGTGTAGTTCTTTGAAAATATATTACTTTTGTCTAAGTATTTGACTATGTCAAATTATTGTTTTTTTTTTTTGAATCTAGGAAACTTTTAGGCCCTGCACTCTGACATGGGCTTTAAATAGGAGGTTCGGACTTCGATGTCGCCTTGAACCTGGGGATTGGGATTCGAAGACTCTTGGCTGGATCATTGTTGTCCACGCTAAAGCCACATCTTGGTACAGATCTTAGAGTTTGATGTTGTATCATTTCCTCCAATTGGCATCCTCGCACACATGTCCTATGTATATCCGTCGAAAAATTCATTTCAGCTCCCTTTTTTTGCTTATAGTTTTTGAGGAGCATGTTCTTTGTTTTTCTCGTGACGAGTTTCGAAACCATTTGTTTTGCCAAACCGAGCGACGGTTCCCTAGAGTAATTCTTCGTCGGATTTGCTCTGGTCTTTTCCCCATTGGCTTCAAGATCAATAAGTCTTAACGGATCTTCAATCGCCATGAAGGACTCTACTAAGGACCGTTGTGAACGGCCGCTGATGTCGATGGCTATTCCCTAGTTGCAAATTACACCGCGTATTTGTCAATGTCACGCTGACCACTTTTGTCAGGATGCCGAGTTGGGCTATCGCCATTAGAGCTACCGAAGATGAATGCTGTCATATGAGGCCTTGAAGTCTATGAAAAGACGTTGAGTGTCCACTTGAAATTCAATGGTCTTTTCCAATATTTGCCGCAGTGTAAAAATTTATTCTTCGGTGCTTTTTCGAGCCGGTAACAATGCATGTAGTCTCCGACTATAGACTTGCAGAACGGCTTAAGTCCCCTCACACAGCACTTTGGATTCGATCTTATATGCGACGTTTAGAAGGGGAAAGGAGTATAGTTTGATCACCTTTTTTGTAGGTGGGGTATGGGGTATATGAAGCTGATATAATAGTCATTGAATACACTTTCGTCAGTCCATATCTGGTTGATAATTTGCTGCATACTCTACCAAAACAGATCTGCACGTAAGCCATCAGATCCTGTGGCGTTGTTGTGCTTAAGCTGTTTTTATAGCTTAGCCCACCTCTTCTATGAGTTTGCCTGATTAATTGATTGTTGATTTAACGATCGCCATTTCTTTATATCCCAATAAAAATAATCATTCTACTTTCACCTTAGCCGATTCCACCCCTGGTTCTTCATTAATAGAAGTGGTTTGTATCCTGGCCCTACTTATCGCTGCACAAGATGGGTTTGCAAAGCGAGCACAGGATTAAAAGATTGTCGCTTTGAAGCTTTATCTATCTAACTTTCCCTATAGATGTGATAGAGGCAGCTATTTTTGAAATCGACAATCAACTATCCGCTTAGCCGATTTCACGTACTTCAAATTTATTTGATGTCTGAGTTGCACAACTGGGGCAAAACTATGTATCTCGATTCTACAATGAAAATGTGCTAATCAGCAAAATTTGCAAACTCTGTAATTCTACATAATGAACGAAAATCAAACAATTTTATTACTGCCAATTATTTTTTGTTATACTCGGAAATTTCGTACCACCTAATTCTAGAGTAAATTTAAATCTCCTTCTAATTCACGAATTTTCATTCGATATCAGATGTGCTTGTGAGCAGTGAGATTATAGGAATTTTCATTTTCAAATGTAAGCAATTTATTGTTAATATTTTACGGACGAATTGAACGAATTCTTGACGTTTCACCACAGCTTGATGTATTAAGTTACAAGTTAATGTTAAGTTACAAGAGGTTTAGTTTATTGCGACTTATTTTGCTTGCCTTATTTCAAAAATAATTTTCCTATTGAAATCAGGAAATTCTGAGATAAATAGTTGGCATTACAGGCATTCGATTCTACTTTCATAGATGGTACCAATTTAAATAATAATCGAAAATGTCTTTCTAATAGAATCAAATTACATAGTTGGGCCTCTGTTACAACACGATGACCCCTGGAGTCAACTCTTTCGAACAACAAAAAGACTCATTGGCATTTCACCAAGAACAACTTTACTTCAAATGATAAATAATCAAAATAATTTTCGCGCTTTGCAATTTATTGATGTTGGAAGCAAAACAACTGTAAATATTTATTAAACTACTTATTACTTTGTTTTTATTTCATTTCATGTAAGAGGGAAAAATTTAGTTCTTTTTTGTTTACAAAAAAAAATGTTTGTAGATAAGAGACTTTAAGTTTAAATTTGTCTTTCATTATCCAAAAAAATTTCTTTAAGGTTATTGTGTACACATATTTATTTTGTTTTAATTTAGAGAGCGAAAACTTTATAAAAATTGTATAGTTTATTTTATATATATATTTTTTTCAATTTATTCAGCACTTGAGTTAAATTCAATCTGTAGTGATTTCCATAAAAAAATTTTAAATTTGAACAAAATTCCAAAATTAAATAAACCAACATTTTATTAACTTGAATATTGTATACTTCAATGCTTGCATTTGAGACTGTAAAGTTTTATTTATTTTATTTTATTTTAATTACTATCACTACATACATAAATTATATCATAATACATAATAATTATACAAGTTTACACAGGGTGAGCGATAGAGATACAAATACTTAAATGGTATACAGTTTTACACCAAAAATGGTAGGTATCTGTAATCTGTTTATTTTAAATTCAACATAATTGTGTTTTGTTTTTTTAATTCCATTTTTTACCATAAGAATAATAACTTAATTCAAATAATAACAAATAAATAAAGTCATTGTTATAGACAGTTTAAAGAATATGTATAATAATTCCACTTTATTATTCTAAGGATATTTACGAATAATAATTATAACTTTTTTTCCTAAACAGAATGCTACACAAACTTATTAACTTTGTTTACAAAATACAACACAAGGAGGATTAAAAGCTAACATAACAATACTTTGATGTTTTATTTTTTAAATTAACTGCTAATTTTGAGTCTCTTCAAGGTACAAGACGTAATGCTTTTTACTTATCATCAGGAAGAACATAATTTACTTTTTGCTTTGAATAAGACTAACTAAAAATGGAAGCTCTTTGCCTGGATAATTTTGTTTTGGATATTAATAGGAAAAGAAATGTGCAGTCCTGCTATGTGATTAGACTCTTAAAAAACATAAATTTATTTTACTTGTTTGTGTAAATGCATATATTTTGAAAGCTGCAGATAGGTACTAGGCAGACATGATCCCAGATGGGTTAACCTAATTAGATTATGTGATTTGGTCATTAGAAGTGGGAGTTTATATAATTACAAATAGTTTAGCATAAAATGTCTAAGATGGGGATGTGTGTTGTTTAAAATACTTTAACTTATGATGATTTAAATATAATACTAGTTAAGAAGTACAAATGGATTTAGTTTAAAACAAAATTAAAATAAAATTATTTATCACTCTTCGTTAGCAGCACTCTTTGACATTTTCATATAAGCTGCACAAATGCATTCACATACAAATCTGTACTGGCTCTGGAGAATAAAATAAAGGATACATAATTAGTTTTCACTTGCAAAAGAAGGATGATGAGATTATTGTTGAAAAGACTTACGACATTTTGAACCATGCACGCACGTTGATCTCGCATTGTCCGGACAATATCCAGTGGATAAACTGGTTCTTTTGATTCCATTAACGCTAATGCAGTGTCCATTAGAATAAGCACACCGGTGCGACCTATTCCGGCTGAGCAATGGACTATCACAGGTGGATTGGCAGCGCTTATGCACCTAAGGAAGAAACAAATAGTTTACAAAATTGAAGAATTCACAATAATATTAATGCATTATGTTGATCCTAAGATTAATAAGTTATAATGATGGTTTGAAAAAAAAACGATAGAGGTAAGCGGCTGTAGCATAAGTAAAAACCCACAATGCGTGTAAGTCACAAAGCGCAATGATTTTTTTTTACGTTTCAATTAAACCACCGACTTGAATGATAGAACCTGTAAAATAAGGTACTTTATAATCGATCCTGAGTGGCAACACATTCTGAATGATAGTTCATCACACAAATTTGAATGACGAAAGCAATGCCAATCAGGATCTATAACATGTACCATGCTTTACGGTTCATCGAGACCATTAAAATTGGACTATGTTTGAAGAGTCACCCGCAAAAAGGTTCACTATACTAAACTTGTAACAAAAAAAACTATAACTTACTGATGAACACTTGTTGAAACTGGTATCTCATCTTCGGGTGTGACTCCGTTGCTCGCCATGCATTTCCTCTCACCCGACAAGCCATTCTCAGCGTCGGCATCCGCATCTAAAAGACGAACTTGCTTCAGGCTCTCTTCGATTTCCTGCAGCAATGTTTTATTGCGTGCCGAGCGCACTCGTTCTGTAAATTCTAAAAATAAATTCGGATCGGATGGTACACAATGGTCTGGCCAGGCTAAATATTGCATATGTTGAATTGAACGTCTTTCCGATGTTTTTTTGTCAATCAAAATGAATTCTCGAAATACAAAGCTTCCAGTTTCGTCGGCTTTTTCGCTTAAACATTTCACCGAGAATCCATCGGCTAGCATTAATTCATCACCGGTAACTGGCCAGTATTGGTGACATTTTTGTCGCCCGGCTTCCATAACTGTAGTCAACATAACTACTAAATGACTTGACTCCTGCTGTACCATTCTCCAGAAATCGGTAGTCGTACTAGCTAAAGGACCCTGAGTGGCTATGTAACGATTAACACCACCACTGGGAATTTCCATGTTAACATAGTTGGCGTTGATATAATCTCCTGAATTACAGTTTATAAGCACCACGCGAGTACAGTCATCTAAATAATAAAAACAAAATAAGTTAAAAAGGCCATTTGAGAAGCAAAGTCTATAGTTAATTCTTACATGGTGAAATGTCCCTGTAACGGTTTTTGGAAATGTTCTCAGGTTTCTTCGCCTCACTTATGGCCAAATCTGGATTCTTCCTATACATTTGCTCATACTGAGCCAACAAAGCTCCCGAAGCGAGTCCATCGCTAAGGAGTAGAAGACTCTGTGTGAACAACGCATCACCATCTAGCATATTCTGGGATCCACCGATTTCATCATTTTCGGGGACGTATTGATAGAGTGGTTCTTCTTCGGACATGGTAACAAGCGAATTTGGTCGCACAGTGAGCGAGAGTTCTCCATTACGATACTCTCGAGATTCTCGAATCAAGTTGACTACTTGCTCGTGCTTCAAACCGAGAACATCTTGTCCATTGATCATCACAACTTCATCGCCCTCACAGACGCGTGGCGTACATCGATCGGCCGGTGTGTGTGGCACAACTTTAGATACCTGTACTGGCAGACTGAGATCAACACCACCCTTCACATTGAAACCGAAACGACCTTGATCGTCGGAGTGCAGACGAATTGTTATTAAATTATCAGCATCACCACCACCGGACGGAATTGGACTGTGGTTTTCTGAGCTATATGCTGGAGGGATTGGGGATTCGTATCGACGGGTACATTGCTCTATAAAGCCACCCTCGCTAAAAAAAAAATTAACGAAATACATGTGTTATATACCAAATAAAGAACATTTTTCAAGATAAATCAAACAAATTTCTACATATTAAAGTATGGTTATTGAATTCATATTTAAACAAAAAGAATATTTCTAGCAATAAGACTCATCAACTAACATTTGAATATCGTACTCATCGCTTTGTTGTTCCCAGGCCTTTCTGGGCATCGAGTCCGTTTGCTTTGAGGTCACCTTATTGTCATGCGGACGGCTTGTTTTTGTTATTGTTAATATCGATGTGGCATTCTTCCCATTAATGGAAGTGCCATTACTATCGGATGTACCATTTGCTGGCGAGGACGTATGCTGAATCAGTCGTTTGCTTGGCGATCGAACAAAGGCTTTGTGGATCTTCCCCCGTTGTTTACTCTCTTGCACAGCCTGCAACTCTGTTCGACCAGAATAATAGAATCTAAAAAGCAGATTTAAAAAAAATATAAATGATTGGAGTTTTTTTAGCGATAGTTTTATATTGATGAACGAACTTTGATCCCAAGCTTATATTAAGGAAGCGCGAAAGTCGATGAGGACGTTTCAATCTAAAGAAAGAATGATGTTCTACACAGGATTTCCATAAAGCCTTCGCATGTTTGTGGGATCCCATACAGAAACCCAACAGAGTGTCATAGTGTTCCGACTAAAATTTGAAAAAAAAACAGAGTACTTCTAATTTATTGTTTCAAATCAAATAAATTCTACCTACCGGTTCTCTTCTTAGCTGAATAAAAAAATCCTTCCGTTTAAATGAAACTTTAACCATTTTTGACCATGAGAATGTATTAACTCGATTGCTGTTTTGGAATACCAATAGCCCAATAGAGGCTACTCCCAGTTGCATTTCCTTGCCACTTGAATCCTGCAAAATAAACAAAAGAAGAAAATATAACTTTACGAAATGAATTCCAAGCTTTGAGCAAATTGTTCATGCAAATTTTGTTGAACTTAAGTCAACCTAAAAATGGAATGTAGCAAATTAACATTTTTAATTGCTTGTTAGGAGAAGGTTGTTAGGTACATGGTCGTAAAGTCTTCTTTCTTTCTAAATTTCCTTGTGATTATTTTAAGAGACTTTTTTTATTGCATGGAGTTTTCCATTCCAACAAGAAAGTTTTTGACCTTTTCAAATGTCTTTGGACTAAATCGTTTGTCTTTGTTTTTTAGCAAGCTGTAATTATTGCAGACAAAGTTTATTTTTATTTATGGTATCTTTCTCGGAGAAGGTGGCCTTACGGTTGTGGTGGAAGTTATTTATTTTTTAATTTAATTTTTTTGTTTGCGATTAGGTATTTAGATTTGTGTGAGTTTACTTTTGTTTTAAGTTTGTTTTGGACATTTCAGTCAAGATTTGTTGCTATGAAACCAAAATTGATAGAACTGAAGTTTGACAGCGATCAATGGGGTTTATATAAAAGTTGGCAATTGGAAATAAATTAGCAAATAAATATTTAAGGTAGAGATCATTTGTTTACTTGGGAAAAATCTCATGAGACTTATTATATTTAATTTAATTGTTTCATTGAAATACCTTAACGTAGTAAGATACAATATCTTTTTAGTTCATGACATCTTTGTATGCAAAATTTTAACTGGTGAAAAAGTATTAAAAGGCAATATTTTCATAAATTACAAGAAAGGTAATCTCAAAACACCAAAATTATTTCAAATTAAAAGTAACGAAAAATAGAAAGAAAACTATAATCATCTTAGCTTTATCATGTTAGAAAAAAATTGACGATCGGATACTAAATATTTGAAAAGTTTTGGAATCAGAACAACCAATCGTTCAGAGATAGGTAAACGAATGTTTTTGTAAAGATAAAGCGGTTCATGCGTTTACCTCACTGAACCAAATTGATTTCTGAATAAAGTTAACGATGCTTTTTAGTGGCAAAAATGAGGCGTCGTCCAGTTCGTCGAAAAAAAATATTTTCCGAGGGCATCTTTTCTAGTTCTCGCAAAGAAATTGAGATGAGCCCTCTTCCACATCTCCGTCATGACACCCTCTTCATAAGTCAGATGTGCTGATGCCCATTCTGCTCATGTGAGTTCCATTGAGTTATGACCCCTAAGGATTCCAACCAAAAGACTGCTTCAGTGGCATAAGTACCCAGGGTACAATTTGGCTCGGTTCAAGTGATAAACCGATTTTGGCAAGTTCATCAGCCAGTTCATTTTCATAAATATCTCGGTGTCCCGGGACCAATCCAAGGATGTCTGAATTTGTTCTTAATTCACTACGGCAACGAGCAACCAGTTTTGACTGCCGCCTGGCTATCTATGAAGATATCAATGTTCTTGTTCGTCAGTTCACATGTGGAGACATATTTTGCAACCTTGGAAACTGCAAGCACTTCCCATTTAGAACCTTCCGTTTTGGAACCGCTTTGCAAAGACCAATACCTGATTCGCGCTTAGGACCAGGTTTTCCATCCATATCCTCGCTTATTGGAATATTTTTTAGTGTGACTAGGTTAACATCTATGTACAGTGAAAAATAGTCTGTTTGAATGTCTATGTCATTGAAGTTTATAATTCTTCTGTGACCACAGTGGCCCCTTTTCCTATTTTTACACTCTTCAAGTCGTAGGGCACTTTTGGCAGCCAACTCCTTCATTCGAGTGGGACAAGTAAGGGAAAAGTTCCTAGAGCTGCGGTTGGCGTGGTTCTCATGGAACAAGTGGTGCTGATACAAGCCAATCTCTGAATTGATTCATTAGTTGCAAAATATGTTATGAAATAGAGCAATTGTCCTATATTTAAATAGGCCTTCAAGGGTTATTTCCTTGAGTAGTCATATCTTTTTAACCCGCATACGTTACTTGCAATGCTATTATAAACAACATTAAGTCATATACAATCATCGTAGTTGCAATAGAAAAAAATTCTCGTAGCCAAACATAATGGCGACCACCATAGATTTTACCTAGATTAAAATTTAAATGATTTTTCCAGGTAAGTGCGTTGTTAAAAGTTATACCAAAATTCTTGAGAATAACTTTATCGTCCAGCCTAGCTTTTGACAGACTAGTGTTATCAATTAAGTTGCTGGAGATCATAAGACGCTATGCGGTGACTTCATAGCATTTGAACTGTGACTTTGTTTGTTTTCAGAAATTCACAAATTATCCCGAATAATAAAAAGTGTGTCTTTTGTGATTTATTAGCTTTGGTTAATGAACAAAAAAGAAAGAACACAACTTTAGAGAAAGTTGGGAGTTGGTAAGTTATGTATGAGACAGCTTACCATAAATAAAAAACTAAAGACTTAAATTTACTTAAGTTTACGAAAAACTTATTGAATTATGGATTCATAGCATATTATAAAACGCTAGCAGACACGTCCTTGCCTTGCTTCGCTTGATTTTAAATAAGAATTAATATAAGTTGAAATCCTGTCGTAATTCTGTAGAATGAGGCAGAAAGTATTTCACGTCATCATATTTATATTGGAAGACCTTATAATGTTTCCATTGTTATAAAATAACTCATAAAACGACCTTTAATTAAAGAATATTAAAAACAAATGCGTCTCAACTTGGCCAACGAACCCTTAGGAAAGATAGATACATATATCCAATTAAGATGATTTTATTATACGGGAAACCGAGGGATTTTTATGAGGTAAATGATTTTATGTTTTACCAAGGAAAATGCAATCGCAAACCAAAATAGTTAGAAGATTAAAAATACTTTTGATGAAAAAATAATAACAAACCGTCGCTTTGTGTAAATCAATTCCATAAAAATCCAAACGTTTCGACTGCTCTAAATAGTTATATTCTGCATCAGCAGGCAATTGGCCCCGATGGAGTTTATGTAATTCTGATATTCGACGTTCAGAGTCATCATTTTGGTCCACTAGTAATTGCAGACAACTCAAGTAGCCAGGTTGATGTTCGGCCGGATTAAAATCACCTAATTCAGCTGCAAAATTTATATGAAAAATCAATTTGATAAAAAACTGTTCTGTCAAAAATTAAAGAAAAAAGTGTAGGGATACTTACATTGCACAGTATAACTTGCCAAGAGGCATTGCGTGCCCAAAGAACACAGCAGTTTACCCAGAAATATATTCCTTTTGATTTGTAAATAAAATTGATATCTTGTATACTCTTCCTGTAGTCGACTTGGATCACTTACGTAAAACTGTAAAATAAATTTAAGTGATTAACAAGTTATTAATTAATAATTAATTAATTTAAAGGAATGAAACAACATACCTTAACTCTAAATTCTAATATTGGAACGGCATCGGGATCCATTGAGGTGCTGTTCCATTGTTTCTTGAATTGTTTATGTGCATCGACCCATCGCTGTTAGGAATCAAAAAAAAAAGGTCATCTTCATTATCTAGTTCAAGTATGTTTAGTTTGAATTATTTCTCCGAATACTTACGACAACATCACCAGGTTTCTGTGGAAACAGCAGGCCAAAATAATCCCTTTCGGATAGCTCCAGGAACTGAAAAACTTGATCGAGTAATTCAGAGCCCTTAGCGCGTTTCTGAAAAAAAAAAAAAGATATTTGAATGAAAGTGATAGTTTTATCTGTATATATTTTGTTTTTATTATCTAGAATTATAGATGTACGTTAATGGGTGTGTTTTGGTTGTTTTTATTGTTTTCTACTTTTCCACGATTATGGATAGTGGATGTGGTGTTGTGTGTGATTAAGTAAAATTGGGGTGAGTCACGTTCAATTTCGATACAGTCTGTAGCTTTATCTGGTTATGTCGTAAAAGGAATATTATCTTTCCCCTTTTTGTTTTATTACTTGCGCTGCCTTAGGAAATAAAGTTATCGAAGATTCACTGATATACGATTGCCATACCAATATTAATGTCATACTCATTTTGAAATTTATTATCGCGGGGAATGTCTTATCATTTGAATAAACAAAAGTATGTGTTTTCAAAACTTGCTTATTATTTTGTTTTGCGTTGTCAAATATTAGAGAAATATATCTTTATATATATAATTCTTCTGTGAGTGTGTATGTCACTGAACTTCTCTTAAACGACTGTACCGATTTTGATGAAATTTTTTGTGTGTGTTTAAGGGGATCTGAGAATGGTTTAGATTCACAATCTTTATATATATAATTCTTCTGTGAGTGTGTATGTCACTGAACTTCTCTTAAACGACTGTACCGATTTTGATGAAATTTTTTGTGTGTGTTCAAGGGGATCTGAGAATGGTTTAGATTTACAATCTTTATATATATAATTCTTCTGTGAGTGTGTATGTCACTGAACTTCTCTTAAACGACTGGACCGATTTTGATGAAATTTTTTGTGTGTGTTTAAGGGGATCTGAGAATGGTTTAGATTCACAATATTATATAAAAATCAATTGCTGTTCGTTTGTCTCGCTAAAACTTGAGAATGGCTAGACCGATTTTGATAATTTTAATCTTAAAATATTTGTGGAAGTTCAGGGAAGGTTTAAGCGGTGAGAAACATACATAATAAGTAACGGAAAAATACTAAAAACGAAAATTTAATTTTCCAATACAAAATGTTCCTAGCTGTGAAACATTTGACGTCTTTGCACTACAAATTACTGCAGAAATTTACAATGAGACATTGATCATGATAGAAGATTTGTTTTTATTGATTGTAAATAAAGTATTGTCGTGTTTGGGCATAACACCACCCAATCGTCCTATGCGCGATACATTTAACCATGACTTGCGAAGAGAACAAGAATACGGTACTGAAGTATTGGCCGAAACAGTTCGTTCAAACGTTCCGCAATTGAATGAACAGCAAAGAATTGCGTATGATACTTCGATTGAAGCTGTGAACAGTAGATCTGGTGAAATTTACTTCTTTGATACTCCCGGGAAACTGGAAAAACGTTTCTAATTTCATTGCTGTTGGCAAAGATCAGATCGCAAAATGAAGTAGCCCTAGCATTGGCTTCATCTGGAATAGCTGCAACATTGTTAGAAGGTGGAAGGTGCACATTCTACCTTGAAATTTCCACTAAACATCCAAATCAACGAAGCTCCAGTTTGCAACATCGCCAAAAATAGCGCAATGGCGAAGATTCTACAGATACGCAAATTGATCGTTTGAAATGAATGTACGATGTACAAGAAATCATTCGAGGCACTGGACAGAACGTTAAAAGATCTTCGTGACAGCCAAAACATTTTTGGTGGAGCCATGATTCGGTTGTCAAGTGATTTTCGTCAGACTCTTCCAATTATTCCCCGATCAACTGTTGCTGACGAACTAAACGCATGCTTAAAATTCTCTAATTTGTGGCAATATGTAAGTACACTCCTATTAACAACTCACAAGCGAGTATTTTTGCAACAAGATCAAACTGCTATTATGTTTTCGAAGCAATTTTTAGATATTGAAAATGGTAAAGTCACAGTTGATACCTCAACCGGATTAATAAATTATAATACTCAAGGATTTTTGTCACTTCGTCGATTCAAAAAAGTAGCTTATTCGGCGTGTTTTTACGGACATAGAAAAACGGCTCAGAAACCATAATTGACTGAGTAAACGAGCAATATTGGCGACCATAAGCAAAGATGTCGAAGTTTTCAACGTAACAATTCAAAATTTTCTTCCCGGAGAGTTGTTATCTTATAAATCAGTTGACACAGTTACAAACCAGGATGATGTAGGCAACTTTTTCACAGAGTTTTTAAATTCTCTGAATTTGCCTGGACTACCACCTCTGTTTCGCGCATGGGCAATTATAAGTTGCGAGTTTGCGAGTCGGAAAACTATATATTTACGCACCGCAAAATAAGACAAAAGATATAGTACATCAGAAAGTCTTAAATTGATTAATTGAATAACTGTGTTGTATTTAATGTATGTAGATAAAAATTTTGTATTAAGTTTTGACCACATTTCCCAAAAATATATAAAGGTGATATCTACGAAGTTTACCGGGTCATCTAGTATATTAATAAATTAATATAGAATTTATTTTTATTCTTTTTAATATAAATTCTAAATTACAATGAAAAATGCCATAAATTGCAATTATTATGGATTAGTTTATATGAATAATTGCATATTGTGTGTTTTTATCAAAAATTAAAAAAAGTTATGATGCGCAATCGTTTGTGATTGAGCATTTATAAACAATTGATATTTGTAACGACTTTGATAAGAGGTGAAGTCTCTTGAGGTTATTTTTATACATGATTTTGTCACTTTAAATTGAACGAAAGGATATGACGTATTGAATTGTTGAATTAATAAATTATAAGATTAGATCCATCAAAACCCATCGAAAGCGTTGATGAATTCAAGAACCTAAGTAAGAACCTGTTTTCAATAGTGTGTTCTCTCCCATATTTGAGCCAGGACGATACATAGTAATTTTTTGGTCTTCGAAAAATTCTATTTTAGTGTTTCATTCTTTTTGGCGGGGGAAAAAATATCGGTTTCTTAAATAATAACAATACGGAGTCTGGTTTGCTTGAGATAGAAATAATTTCTCGCCTTTTTAGATTAATGAAATAATTTCAGAATTGAAAATTACGAGTATTTATCCTACAATGAAAGGCCTATCTATGAACAAATACGTTTAAGCAATTAACTTCCAGATAAACATTATCAGTCTTTTAAATAAAGTGCATGTGGGTGCTTCCAAGATGATGTTTGTTTGTGTTTGTTCTTTAAGAAATAGATAATTTATTGTGTCGACCTATATGTACGTAATAATTCGGTTTCTATTGGAATAATCTCAAGAACACAGATATTTGAAAGCATAATAGATAGTCTTTATGGTACTCGTAAAAACCATGTAACTGACACGGGAGCTCAAAGTTTATGACTATAGATAACGACGTTTGTTCGATGAATGAATTTCGGAGCCTTAGGAAGAGGACACCAATTTTGGCCTAAAAAACAAAATCAATCAAATATGGGCCTACACGACATTTGGTTCCAGTAGGACGTCGGTCACACATAGCGAACGCCACGATTGACATTCTACCTAAACGAGGGTAATGTTAACTCTTGCAGAGGTGACGTGCATTGGCCACTTAAGCCATGCGAATGGATCCCTATAGACTTTTTCTTGTGGGGTTTCCTGAAGTCACAGGTCTATGCGAATAAAATACAATCGACCGATGCCCTCAAGTTGAACATAACACAGGCTATCCCTCAAATTCAGCCGGATCTATGCGGAAGAGCCATTGAAAAATGGAACCACTCGGATCCGTGCCGTTTCTAAAATGTCAAATCAACACCAATTTGATCTTTAAATATGCAATCGTTCAGATTGAAAAAAATGTGTTTGATCAAGTGCATTTGTGGTTTCCGAAGACGCTCTCTGGCTTATCAATATTTTTGTCCTTGACTCGAAATTTGTATTTCAAAGTTGCGGCGCAAATGATGTTATCGAATATTTCACTTTAGCTAACTTGGTTATCGAAAACAATGCTTTTGAATACAAATTTGTTTTTGGGTTTTCAACAGTTGACTTATTCTGTTTGTATAACGAACATCTTGCAATTGCATTTTTCACGCAATTGACGTTTCGAAAAGGGCTGGGTACTCTTGGCCTTAATTTTGATGGTACGCAGAAACTATATATATTTGGGCGTAAAGATTAGGAGATACTCAAAACGTATAAGTATGTATGTATGTATATTTTTTTCTGTTCCGGAAAAATTAAAAACAATAATTTTTTGAGATTCATGTTGGATTTGACTGACTCTAAACGATTTGAAAAAGTTTATCAATATTTTCCAATACGTGGTAGTTCATTTTTACCAAATGACCGTGATTTTGGAGTCATACACAAATTTTTCGAAAACGTGATAGTAACTACGTCCCACAACAATACGTTAACTTGGTTTCAAGCTCCAGCTCAAGACTTAAATTTAAAGAGCTAAACACTGAGATGTTTTTAAAAAATTGTGTTCAAATTTATACAAAAAATAAAAACATATTTTTTAACTGAATCGTATAGATATAATGTCCCAAAAGAACAAAAACAATAATCTAAATAATAATGATGGAGGATTTCATTATGTTCTTTAAATATATTGACACGTGGGAAATCTAAACATGTTATATGTTAATATTAAAGTGTAATTTTCAATAATAAGCAATATAAACATTTGATTAACAAGATTGTTTTGTTTAAATTATATACCACTAACTCTGTTTTTTGCTAAAACAACATATGGCAAAAACAGTTTTTCAGGTTTTGTTTCATTCTTAATATTCATAAATTGCAAAAGTTATCTGACAGTTCAATCTTTTAAAACCCAAATACTATATTGAGCCCAAACATTTCCTAACAAACTCGCTTATTTTTTAATAAAACAGTTTTTATTGATTCCCGAAAAATTCTGATTGCCTACGAATACCCAACAAAATAATTCTATATTCTTTGTATAACACATATTTAGTTTGATATCTTAAAACAAAATCAAAAGACCCTGTCCTTAGTGAATTATTTTAAAAACTCATTTACGTAGATCAAACATTTACATACATATATCAACCATCATCGTTCCCAAAAATTCACCTTCACACAAAATTATTTATGTAAATATATTTAAAAGAATTTGAACTTGAAAAACCAAATTTACAACGCAAATAAATTTCAAATTTTTGTGTCAAAATCCATATCAGATGTTGGTATTTTCAGCCCTTGATATTTATTTATTTTTCTGTTTCAATAAATGGTTTTAACATGTAGTGGCACATTTTTTTTTTTTTTTGAGAACTTGTGTTGTGCGCACGTCAAACAAATGACTCAGAACCCAGCACTTGACTTAACACATATAAAAAGCAACAACTAAACTGGGCGGAATCCCAAGAAAACTACATCCGCTGTGCATGGTAATTTTGCTGCCAGAGCTCCTCGCCGGCCGGCCGGCTAGCCAAGAAGCCATAGAGGTAAAGATAGAAAAATATACCAAAGAAAAAAAAAAACATTAGTTCGTCGTGGTAATAGACTTCAATTGTTATTTTGTAATTATCGCCGATGGAAATGTTTTTATGTCACCTCACTCCACAAAGCCTAATGGTTGAATGTGTTCAAGACGTTTATGTGAGAATTTAATGCTAAGAAAAAAAAAATAACATGAAACTATGCATAGCATTTGTTTAAAGATATATGTACATATGTATCTCTCATAGAATATATTCTTATAAAGTTCTAAAGGTCTGTCCTTTAGACCAGTTTTGCTGATTTCTTAGACTGTTAATCAACAAATTGGCAAAAAAAAAAAAGAAATTTAAATGTTTAAATGAAGTATCACCCTTGGACACTTGCGTCTTTGAAAGCAATTTCATGTTTATACCAGTTAAACTTACATAGTTAAGGTACTAATAAAATTACACTAGTTTACAAATTTTCGGTTTTTGGCAAGTACCTCAACAAAAAAGTATTTTCTAGACTAATTTTGGCTCTCTGAACACGAAAATGGCAATCATTTATTTTTCCAAAGAAGCGTTTTCGAGATATGACCAAAAAACGTGTTTTTCTGCTCCTTTTCCATGTATAAGCCTAATTCTCAAAAACGGTCGAACTAATTAACATATACTTTATAGTTTTGAACAGATATTTTGTTTGTCTTTCCAACAATATACGACTTGTGTAAATCGGAACAACAACCATCAAGAAAAAGCCGTTCAAAGTTTCAAAAAACACAATTTTTCGCCGTTTTTTGAAAATCGATTGTTTTAAGTCATTCCGTAAGGATAGAAAAGAAAATATTTAAAATAGTTTTAAGATCTCAGGTGGAAGATATTGTTTTTACAAAGCTAAAACGCACAATATCAATGAAATCGGATAATACATAAATGTGGAAGTTACAAAACATTACGTTAAGGCAGAACATTTCAGGTTTTTTCTTTTTTTCATAATTTTTAATGAAAATATGAAGTATTGTTTACACTTCTTCTTTTATGTGGCGTTGAATCTTTTCCATGATAGCAAGATCCTGGTGGAATCTTTCACCTTGTTCATCGCTTTCAGCTCTTAAATTCGAGGAAGAAGTTTCCAAATGGCTGTGCAGGAAGTGCATTTTCAAAGACATGCGAGCACCTGAAAGGAATACAAATATTTAAATTTTAGTTGCCAATAGAATTCATTGTTTTTGAAACACTAATCTGCTAAATACTCACCATTAGCATGAAATTTAATCATCGTTTTTTCGATCAATCGACGATAGTTTGGACTTCTGTAGTTTCCCAAAAATCCATGAACTACGTCTTGAAAAGCATTCCATGCTCTTTTCTCGTTTTTTTTAGACAATTAAAAAATCCGGTGTCACTAAACAATTTTTTTTTATCTGTGGACCAACGAATATACCCGCCTTAATTTTTTCGGTCGACAGCTTGGGAAACTTTGTTTTCAAATATGTTAATTCTTTGTTTTCGGGATCTTTTGCTAAGGCTTCTACAAAATTTTTCATAATGCCGGGTTTTATGTGCAATGATGGAAGTATTACATTTTGTTTTTCAACAAGTGCTTTTTCAGCAACGTTGCTCTTTCCTACTACATGATTTTCACGAAGTGGCCAATTTCGTTGGATGAAATGCTTTTCATCTGCTCTGCTATCCCAAAAACACAGAAAACAGCAGTATTTTGTGTAGCCACCCTGCAGGCCAGTAAGTAAAGCCACGACTTTTAAATCACAGCAGATTTTCCAGTTATAGGAATTGTATTTCACAAGTTGAAGAAGTTTTTCCATGGTCTTGTAGTCCTCTTTTACATTTGTGGAGTGACCAATCGGGATTGATGGTTTCGTGTTCCCTTTATGAAGTAAAACAGCCTTCACGCTATACTTTCTGCCGTCGATAAAAAGCCGCCAATCCTTAGCTTCGTGGTGTTCTCCAAATTTAGCAAATAATCCTGTCACATCATTGCAATAACAAAAGTCACCCGTTTTTGAATAATACCTTTCAAATTTCTTATTCCGATTTCTGTAATAAGTGACTTTTGTTTCTGCTTCCAAGCAGTTAAATTCCTGCAATCTCGAAGCGAGCAACTCAGACTTCTCTTAAGATAAGTTGAGATCACGGCATAAATCATTGAGTTGGAATTGATTAAATAGCTTTAGTTTTGAACTTTCAGTTTCCAAACTGCTGATGATACTACAATTCAAATCTGATACTTCTCCGGCTGTTATTTTGGTTCCTGGTGGTTCTTGTTTTGGATACCGAGAAGAATGTGGCACCATCTTTGTTACTGATTGTATTTCGGGATAAAAAGCTTTCCGAAATTTCCCTCCTTGTATTTTAGTTAAGCAGAAGTAACAGTCAGTCACATGATCAATTGGGTTTTTCCATTCAACTGGCTTTCCAAACGATAAATACTTCCTATTTCCGTTTCCAAATGCAATTAACCTCACAAAGCACGTATCACAGGTTGACAATATAGCATTACTTTACTATAAAGCACTACAGTAAATGCTCTGAATTTGTATATTTTTTCCAACAATTCTTAAACAGGTAGATAAAACTAAAAAAAAAACATATTTTTTTTTCAAAAAAACTGAAATGGTCTGCCTTCACGTAATGTTTCATAACTTCCACATTTATTGTTCGATTTCATTGATCTTATGCGTTTTAGCTTTGTAAAAACAATATCTTTCACCTGAGATCTTAAAACTATTTTAAATATTTTTTTTTCTATCCTTACGGAATGACTTAAATCAATCGATTTTCAAAAAACGGCGAAAAATTGTGTTTTTTGAAACTTTGAACAGCTTTTTCTTGATGATTGTTCGGCCGATTTACACAAGTCATATGCTGTTGGAAAGACAAACAAAATATCTGTTCAAAACTATAAAGTATATGTTAATTAGTTCGACCGTTTTTGAGAATTAGGCGTATACATGGAAAAGGAGCAGAAAAACACGTTTTTTGGTCATATCTCGAAAACGCTTCTTTGGAAAAATAAATGATTGCCATTTTCGTGTTCAGAGAGCCAAAATTAGTCTAGAAAATACTTTTTTGTTGAGGTACTTTTTTTGTGTAAACTAGTGTTATTAAGGTTCAATTTTTGATATTTGCATATGGGCACAAACCTGATTTCCTTTAATCTAACTTTCGATGATATATTTTGTTTTCAAATATTCGCGTTATGCCAATAATTGGTATAAAGAAAAAATTACCTTTCAATGGCAATAGAATGGGATCACAAAAACACAATGCACACTCGCCTTATGCGAAAAATTGGTATAAAAAATGGCAATAGAATGGACAAAAAAATACTTTTGCAAATAAAATTATAATTGAATTACTTTCATGTATAGTTTTAGTTTCTTTACAAGAAAGACAAGAAGTACAGACAATTATGTGTAAGGTACATAAAGTTTATACCAATTAGCTAGATATTAAATAAATATGTACATAGAACGCCGAACAATTATACAAACTTCGTATACAAATAGCGCTATCTATTGAGAGTAAATAAATATTTTTATTTATTTCCCCAACTGGTATAAACTGTTCCGATGAACATAATGTCACATTTTGACATGGTAAGAAGTATTGTTTTAAACTTTTAACATTTAGTGCTCTCTAATATTTAAAATTGATAAAAAATATATATGTACATGAGCTTTAAAGTTAATTGACATAATTCTTAAGGTTACGTCTAACTAAATTATTAATTTTTAACAGAACATTACATAACAACACGGTAAGTTTACCTTATTTTCAAAGGGCTAAAAAAAGAAACTTTTTACTTACATCAATCCGAAAGGTGTGTGTACTGTCATCTAGGAATAGTACAGTGACACATTGTTGTCGTTGTTTCTTATCGCGCGCCAGCTCTGCACTACGAATGCGATAGGTCCCACTCAATCCACCTAGACGAAACCGTTCAAGCATTGCACTCCATAATTTGAACTTGTTGGAGTTTCTTTTTCTTGTTGTTTCTGTGGTAAGTGATTTGGTTTGTGTTGTAGTTGTAACTTCTGATAAAAATGATGGCGTTGTTGGGGGCTTTTCATCAACCGGACAACCTGCTGTAAAGAAAAAAAAAAGAGAAAGCATTTAATAAACTTAATTTGTTTTTAATGTTTTTAATATGAAAAGTTAAATTGCTTATGGGGGATGGGTTGGGTTATTAGCGCTAATTGATATTCCTTCCGAATCGGAATCAAACTTCATAACTTCCGGTTATGGTTCCCCTTTCTTGATTAATAATAATAAAAATGTTGATACGACGAAAACTGCATTTCTGACAATTTGGACGATTGATGTTCACCGGCCGAACGGAAAGCCAGACATTAATGCACGCTGAGATATTTTGAGTTGTCGGATTGTACTGTTACGTCATTTTTGTTTGTTTTTTTTTTTTAATTCTTTTTGCAGATACTTTTGATTAATCTGTCGTGCTTGGTCAGTGGCACTTATTTAACGGTCTAATTAAAATGCCACTTATCTTGACAGAAGGCAATGAAAGATACCTCTTATATGGCTGTCACGCGATCACAAATTTTATTTCGAGTTTTTTGTTTGCTATTAACAGGAACAAATTGTAGTAATTTCCGTTCGACCAGATACTGAGATACCAGTGTGTAAGTAAAGTAATATAGGTCGAATATAGTAGAATATAGGCAATGGCTTTTTGACTTTATTCTTAATTTTATTAATTTTTCTTTAATAAAATAATGAGCAAAGCTATTCGAAATATTCAAATTTACTACATTTTATATTTAAAAATAGATCTAAAATTCAATTTTATGAAGATCTTCAGATCTTTTATGATCAAGAAACTTAGCCTACAACCTTACAGATGCTAGCATATGAGGCTTTGAAATTAAAGAAAAGTTAGTGAGTTTTTTCAAAGATCTGAATTATTGTGAATATTTAATCTATGTGGGACTTTTTTTGACCTGATTCCAGAATGGGCCCACTAAACCAGATTGACTTATGAGGTCGTTGACAAATCATCGTTTTTTATTTCTTTTTATATTTTCACATTATAGTTTGATAGTCTTTTTTTACTTTTTCAAATAAACATCAAAAATGAAAAAAAAAAAAAAAACATATAATGTATGTACATACATCAAAAAAAAAAAACAACTGATGATCGCTCAATACATAATCATCACTGGAATTTAAATTCCTCACACTTCCCACTAAATTTTAAAATATATTTCAATTATTATATAAGAACAAAATTTATTTATAACAAAAACACATGTCGACTGTTGTAGCCAATTCAAAAACGATTCATTAAACAAACAAATTTTGAACTAAAAGATAGACATTTTTTATCATTTTCGGTATTCATTTATGTACCTACCTTTCGATTTACAAGAGCTTTCATTTCGGAAAACCATTTTCTCGCGACAGAAAAATCAATGATTATGTGCAAAACTTTTCGCGCAACTTTTTGGAAATGTGTGAAATATATTTTTCTCTCGAAATTTTCAATAAGATATTTTTTTTTCATAATTTGAGAACAAAAAAATTAAACTAGATATATAAATGTTTTTATTACAGTGTGGGTAAAAAGACTGAAACCCATGAAAAAATTGTAAAGAGCCTAATGTAAATGTATCAGCATAATGCTAAGTACATAATATCATTTTATTAATATATGTATTAATAAAATTAAAATTTTTCTAATTTAAAAGCTTACTTACTTTTTTAAAGTTAACTAATTTTTTGTTTAATAATTTAAAACACTTTTTAATTTTTTTAGTAAAGTTCGGTTTATTTTTCATTTCATTTTC
Source organism: Chrysotoxum bicinctum (assembly GCA_911387755.1). Taxonomy (NCBI): domain Eukaryota; kingdom Metazoa; phylum Arthropoda; class Insecta; order Diptera; family Syrphidae; genus Chrysotoxum; species Chrysotoxum bicinctum. The sequence goes on along the minus strand of OU426989.1, from coordinate 221,109,906 downwards.
ATGACATTGTTATAGGTGTGTTCAGAAGCGATTAATTCTACAATAGCCTTAGCACGAGACTAGTTAAGTCACTAGATCCTCTTCTGTTGCGACACCAAATTTACATTGTTAAGAGTACTCGTATCATACTAATCTCTTAACACAAGGCTTGAGCCATTTTTCTTGATTTTTTTTATTTACTTTATTAAATGAATATATTTTTTTTAATATCAAAATAAAAACTTATATTGTTTATAGTTTAAATTTTAAAATTAAACAGTAAATGATATCGGATAATATATCGAGAAGAAATATTATGTGTGGATTATAGAAACCTCGATAAAGGTTTGAGATAATTTTTTTTCTGAGACTGATCCTTAAGAAAATAAAGCAATTTAACAAAAAATAAAATTGATCCCAATTATATACTTGCTCTTATGTAAAAATACTTCGAAATTTAGGAATTTTATAAAAGAAATTGTATGAAAAAATATGAACTTTTGCAAACAAAATTTAAAAAATCGTTAAAGGAGTTTTTTTTTTTAATAAATTAAGTTTTTGTATATGAAATTTCCTTAAGACTTTTGTAAAATAAAATGTTATATGCCAATTTCATGTAGGTATTTAATAATATATTTTTAAGGAAATAATTTGAAAAAAAAAAACGTTCACTCGTTTTCAAGATATTGATTTTTTTTAAAAAAGATTTTGACTTTCGAAATGCAAAAAATAATTTTCCGAAAACTTTTATGTTCAATATTATTTAAAAGTTGAAGAATTTCTTGTAGAGATATTTAAAATTGGTAGAAGTTAATGAGAAAATAGAAAAAACGGTTCTATGACACACTGAAAATAAAATCTAGGTATATTATGATAATAATGTAGGTTGAGCTGATAAAACGTCTGTCAATATACGTCCAACAAAACGTTTTATCAAATTGATAAAAATTACAGAAATTTTTTGAGGTAACAAACAATACTTTGTTGTATTCACAAAATTAATTAGTGAAGCAGATTTGTTGAAATAACAAAAATACTTTGTCATTATGATTATTTTTTTGTAGAATTTACAAAATTAATTTGTCATATACGAGGGCGGGTCAATAAGTCCGTGACTTGTGGAATAAAACACAGATTTTTTGATAAAAAAATAATTTTATTTTTCAACGTAGTCTCCCTTTGTCCAACGCTTCTCCAATTTTTGTATCCCTTCCAAAAAAAATGATTTGTCGAGGTCCTCAAAATAGGCCTTTGTTTGCGAGATGACTTCATCATTGGAGTCAAATCTTTTTCCACCAAGCCATTTCTTCAGGTTTGGGAACAAGAAGTAGTCGCTCGGAGCCAAATCTGGAGAATAGGGTGGATGAGGGAACAATTCATAGATTTTTGCCATGGCAACTGCACATGTGTGCACCCTTGCATTGTCTTGGTGGAAAAGAACTTTTTTCTTGGCCAAATGAGGTCGGTTTTTTTTTTTCAAATCGTCATTGAATCGGTCCAATAAGTTGGCATAATATTCCCCATTGATTGTTCTTCCCTTTTGAAGGTAGTCAATGTAGATTATCCCGCATCATGGTGTATTTGGTTCTTCAATTTTCAACATTTTGACTGATCGATTATGAGCATAATAAAATCAAAACTGTTTAGTAACTTTTGTTCCTTACTGTTATTGTACGTTCTTTTTGCTATACTTCATATCAAACAAATCCATTTCCGAAATTCCAAGTAGAAAAATTTTTTTGAAAACAAAAAAAAAAAAACGAAATAAGGATGGGATAAGTTAGCTTAATATTGAGAAAGTGAATTTATGATTATTTGTTTTTCTCTGTCTCGCTCGACTCTTTTCTTAAATATCCGAAAGGGGAACATTTGCAAGTTATGTATTCACATTAAGATGGGTATAAATTCAACGAAAAATCTTTATTTTTACAATACGAAAAATTGCAAAAAAAAAATGTATTTTATTTCTTTTCTGTTTCATTTTGGATGGCAGTGGAAATAGAGAGGGGAAGAACGAATTTGTCAGCGCCAGGGTGTATAGTTTCCTTCTGATACATGCAGATTGTCACATGTAGAATACAAATATACAGCAAATACTCGCACATATGCATATTCAGTTCTAATTATATTCATTTTTATATTGGCAATGATAGTCTTCAAAGAAAAACAAATAAATCATTTGATTAACTGCCGATATCAATACCATCAATTTGTCCATCGATGACAGCTCTATCTATTCGACTTATGTATTTTATTTTCCTGGAATTAATTCATAGATAGATATACGAAAGCAATCAAGCTAATATCAAAAATTCATAGAATTGATCTTGCTTGGCAAGTAAGATTGGAAAAACCCGCATAACGGTCGAATGAACTCTATCAAAGTAGAATGAGAAAAAAAAACTTTTCCAACCAAAAGGAAGTTCTTCATTTTTGATCAAACTGAAGCTAAGTCATTTGTGTCAAAAGTTTTAATTCCAATTCTTTGTGTTTTTTTTGTTTTAATCATATGAAACAATTATTTAGTTACCAGAAAATATAATGACGTTTGGAATTTGACAGAATGGCTCTATGAAAACCACAAATGGTTGCCACTTGTAAGCGGATATGCTTTAATTCAATTAACTTAAGAAACTCTTACTTGAATTCTTAGAATGACTTCGAGCGCAATTCTAATACCTTTTTTGAACAACACCGGATGTTATAATTTTGATGAAAATATAACCAAAATTATTTTTATTTTTTTTTTTTGAAAAATCCCAAATGCTTATTTCTTACTGAAAATAGCTTTAGTCAATAAAAAACTGGAGATTCCAACATCGACGACCACCTGTAAAACAAATTTGATCAATATTGTTACCCACCGATTTCGGGCCGATCAACTGAAGTAGTTAAGAGTTAAGAGTGAAGGGTTAAGAGTAAAAAGCATATTTCAAACATTTCTGTGGGTTTAATTCTTGATCATTTGTATAGCGGGAACTTAGTGTTTTATAAAAAAAAAAAACATTAAAATTGGATCTGTAGGAAAATTTCAAATTTACTTAAGGACGCAAATGAGACACTTTCACAGTATACTAGTAATATTGAATTATTTTTCTTGTCGCAAATGTTCAAAAAATGACTAAAAAAGAGGGTCTTTTGCGCTGGTAAATCATTTTGAATTTCTTTTTATCTTTCTCCGGCCGGTAACGGCCAAGTTGACAAATTCGAGGAGCTTTTGTAAAATTAAGAAAAAAGGGGACTAATATAATTCTTTTCTTACAATACCATTTTTACTTGCGACTTATAGGTACTATAAGGCAAGTTATGCATTCGTAAAAAAAATCGAACTCGAGATTTTGATCAAAGTTGACATTACGATAATAGCGAAGACCAAAAAAGTGGGTCTCGCAATTCTGTCTGTCTGTCTGTCTGTTCGCCTACAGCTAAACGGCTCGGCCGATTTTCTTCAAACTTGGTAGATAATGGTTTTATTTTTTTCCCCCGGATGTTTTTTGATTTGATTTTTTAAGACCAAAAATAACAGTACCTGCCATACAATTTTTTTCGAAATTTTAAAAATATTTTTTTTTTCTCAAAAACTCTCCCACAGATATTTTTTTTTTAAATTTCAAAAAATTTCATTTAGTTAAAGCTACTTAATGGTTGAAAAAAAATTGTTATTTTTGGTACCCCCCTTGGAACCATTTTTTTGATTTTGGATTTTCTCAAAAACGGTACAACGGACTTTGATCATTTTTTTTTTTGCTAAAGGTCCCCAATAGTTTGAATAGTATTGTGAATTCAAGTTTTCAAAACATAATTTTTTGGATTTTTAAAAAATATTTCAAAATTTTTTTTTTTTTGAAAACTCAATATTTCGAAAACCCCATTCTAGATTTTTTTAAAACTTGATAAATAAAAGTTTCTTAATATAATCTACAAGAAATGAGAAAAAAAAATTATTTTACCTAAAAATAACGGTACCCTCCATACAAAAGTTAAAAAATGGTTTTCGAAAATCGTATTTTTCTCGAAAACGGTTCCGAGAATTTTGCTTAAAGTTTTAGTATTTCAATTAATTTTTAAGATCTATAATTTAATAAAAAGAAATTTTGAAATCTAGATATTACTGACTGTATCTACCAAATAGAACGATTTTTTTAAATTTCTCATTATCGGCATAACGGATTTTGATGAAATTTTTATAGACAAGCTTCTAGAAAGTTTAAGAAACATTGCATTTTAAAACTTAAAAAAAAAAATTATTTTAAATTTTGAAAAAAAAAAATCTGTTTTTTTTTTGGAAAATTCGATATCTCAAAAACGGATCAATATTTTTTTTTTGTAGATTAAATTTTTATCCGTATATTAATAAACACTTTAAATTGGCGTTATAAATTTTTTTTTTTTAAATGTTTTAAAAGTTTTGTATGAAAGCTTATTTTTTTAAGAAACCACTACAACGAATTATAATTTTGTTCTTGCATAAACTAATTTTTTCTTAAAACACATGGCATCCTGTGCTTAGTTTCAACTGCTAAAAGAGTTGTTTTAGTTATTTAAAAAATGAATTTTATCCTTAAGAACAGTTTTCTCTAATAACATTCATTTTTGAAATTCTTAGTCTTTTACATAGGAGCAAGTTCGTGCGACACAGTCGTACATTTTATTTTAAGATATATAAAGAAATGTTTTGTAAAAAGAAGTTAATTTTTTTACACCTCCCTTAATTTATGACTACACACAAAAATGCATATGCACCTGTTCCCCCTAAGATCTACTGTTTTTTGAAAATATCGAAATTTTGTTAAAATCAATTTAGTTTAAAAATGAACTAAAGTAAATTAAACTAAATTTAATCTCGATCTGAATCATTTAGTTTTTCATTACTTAATAATTCATTCATTATAGGTAGATATATTTTTTATATAATAGAAACGAAATTTATGTAGAAAGGAAGTATCATTTTTAATACATAAATCATATTAAAGTGTCTAGACTTCAATTTATGTCACAAGTCAGTAAATAACAACACCCATTATATCAATGCAAAAGTCATCATGCTTTCTTCCTATATTATTTTTTCGACTGGAAATAAAAGGCTTGCATGTTAAAATGACAACTGAACGCTTGTGACAAATTCTGACAGTAATACGCTCGGATGACTAGCATTCCCATAGCTGAGCTGTGAGACGTGAGTTATTCGTGTGATATGATAGTAATATATTTTTGTATAGAAGAAAAATAGCTATATTTTTGAAGTAAAAAAAAACCAGGCCAACATATTTCTGCACCTGTTATGTAAAACAAAGTGTAACTCACAGGCAGAACACAATGGTGTAGTTGAGGTAGCTGTTGTTAGTAGCACTGTCACAGTTGATATGTACGAAAATAAAATAAGGGAGCTGTGCATGTAGCAAAAAATGTAGTCTAATAAAAGTTTGAGCCAGCTTGAACTTCTAAAATAGATATATTCCTTTGTATGTGTTTAGCAAGTTATATGTAGTTCGAATTAATTTTTTATAGGATTTGAGTGGTGGGTATAAAATATAAAAGTTAAATTTGTTCATGGGTGCACTGCCGCTTTCGAGGAAGTGGCACATCCTCCATTATTCATGAAAATGGCTACTGATTTGCGTTCCGAATAGGCAGTCTAAATTCGAGTTACTCGTATGTATGTAAATGCTTTCGTTACGAATAACATTTCGGTAATTTCTGTGGCAAGCGGCTATTAGATTTTTTCTCAAACTATATCTCTTTTTTATTGCGATAGTTAATAGAAGGTTATCCTAACCGCTTTATATACAACTTGACACTTTATGACTTAACTTATTTATAGGGTACCTATTTCGTTTTCTAAATGTTAGACATATACTCGTATTTTATTCATTACCATTCTTAATTGAAGTTTGATACTCTTACATGACAACTGATTTTGACAGTTTATATGACATCGTATCCTCTTTTAATGACATTTGGCAGTTTATGACTTAATTTTATTTTGACGTTTATAGGATATTTGGTTCCAAATGTCACTTTTATCTACACTTTTTTATTTCTGTGGTATAAAAGTAAATAACCGGTTTCCCGGTTATTGGATTTTAGAAAAAACACCGGTTTTAACCGAGTTAAAAAAATCTCCGGTAAAAACCGGTTAATTGAAACAAAATAACCGGTTTCGGTTTTAACCGGCCGGTTTTTTCCATCCCTAATGGAGACGCGCTATATCCTAAGCTCACAGTGTACTTAAACTTCAATATTAATTCATTTATTTATGAAAACTATTTTTTATTTTTTTCGGAGTAAATTTTTGTTTTAATACATACTCGTTTAAACTAGCCAATTAAAAACTTCTGGTATTCATCTATTGAAGAAATCACAGCTAATGTAATTTTTGAACAATTATAATTATGTAACTTTCGATCAAATTTCATTTTATTATATGCAATCCCCATCAATTCAAAAAAATTAATAGTGAACAAACATTTTCAAAATTTTTAAATTAATTTTTTCCTGCCTTTACAAATACATATGTATTAATTTGTTCGTGTTTAAATGTTTCCAAAATACTCTTTCAAAATATACGACGCACAATTAAAATACAACATCCATCGCTAGGCTCCCCATAATAAATTATCACCCAAAACTTTAGTCCATACTGAACACCTGTAGAGAAAAACTATCTATAAATTCACACGAGACATTAGTCACTTGATGTCTAGCAACTCATTTAACAGCTTCCGAACCTCTAAGACCCTCTTAAACGGCATCTTACTGTGAGTGTGCATCAAACTCCCATATATGTATGTATGCATAATATTTCAAAATTCATCGTTGGAGGTATATGTATGAACATGCATAGATAGTTTCGAATAAAAATCTCAAAGATTTATCACCAATAAATCACTTATGCAAAGTGAACTCGAACCACATTCGTCTACTTTACCCATGACAAAGGCCATTAATAACCTTAGTTATTCCATATCTTCTGGTCCAAATCCTCCTGCGGTGTATTGTCGTTATCTTCCTCAGACTGGAACTGCCACCACCATTCCGGTACGTTCGTATTAAGTTACTAACAAATTGGGAACACACCAGCTCAGCTAATACCCGATTATAGTCTGCATTTTCAATTTCAAATCGAAACCTCGAACGAATTGCGAAATTTCGCAAACTGCTGTCGATATTGCAATCGCAAGCACTTTTTTAGCCATAGTTACATATGAATGAGGCAGCATTGAACCCAGCGTGACATAGATGGAAAAAAGCACAATCAAATAATTTCTCAACTTTTATTTAAACGTTTTCCATTTTCAGAGACCTGAAGGAATGAGTGGGGAGCGGATCTAGCGATTTCTAGTTATAACCATTTCACAAAAAAAAAAAAAAAGTATAAAATAATTCCCTTCTCTGTGCACTTTCTCATTGTCTCTATATAGTCTTTACTCTAATCCACTTGACTGCAGTGCCACCGCTTAAAAGTTCAGATTACAGCCTTCGAAGAAGGCAACCGACCTCTCCAGCTATGATGGCACAAGTGCTACTCTCCTATTATAATACATTTGTAGCTTCAATAGTACACATAGAGCTGTGCTACTGATGGTGGAACTGCCCTGCTACCTAATATTTTATCGTCTGTAGTCTCGGGCTCTCAGATCTCGGCGGTGGCGGTGGCAACGGGTGGATTGAATCTGATGTGGAAAATCTTTTCATTGTATTGTGTTCAGGAGAGATGGCAATCTTTTAATCCGCCCGTCATTGACAATTTTCTTTTTCTTTTTTTTTTTTTCTTTTTTTGTTCTCTTTATAGCTCTTATTAAAACTATTGTGATGGTTGAGTCTTGGAAGAGGCTTTTATGTGGAATTTTTGTTCTACATTTTTAAACAATACGGAGAAGGGGTCAGCGGTCTGTCAACCACAGGCCACCGCAGCAGAGACTATTATTTGGCCTGTGTAATCACAACATTATGAAATGAAACAAACCGTAAGTTATTGTGTGGGACTCGGGGAATTAAGGAGCACAACTTTGTTCGTTGCACGGTCTTTGGGTTTGAACACATGGATTGCCACAAAATGACATCAGTGAATAGAAAAGGTCATGTGAATAATTTTTTATTCTGAAATTTTTAAAACAATAGTTTTTAAAAGTTTTTGGAACTGAAATTGATGTTTAAACAATTTGAAATAAAGTGAAGAGCAAGGCGAGTTTGCAAGACCCCTTTCATTCAGAGTCACTTTCTAACAAATTTTCAACGAAGCTCTTGTTCCAATTGGAACACGATAAAGTCATCAAACAGGGATGGAAAATGAAATTTTTCAATTGTACTGAAATCTGGCATAAAATTGTACTGAAATGATGTCAATTGTACCGAAAACGAATTTTGTATAAAAAAAATTCAAAATTCAACTATTTAAAAGTTTTCCAAAGTATTTTATTAAAAAAAAAAGAGGCTGCGTGCGACCCACACTGATAACTTCCCATTTGTTTAAAAAAAAAACTATTAATTCAATATTTGTCAACATTTTACCAATTGTACAAAATTATACTATGTATAAAATAAACTAAATTAGAATTTAATATCACGAGAAATTTGAGTCGAAAAACAATTTTTACCAATTTTCAATAGAATATTATATAGTTTTTTATTTTTTGTAAAAAAAAACTGTAAACTGATTTTTTTTGAAATTTTCACCAGTTGTCAAACACATTTTTTTCGTAAAATAAAATTATTTTGAGTTTCAAATTGTTTTCCGTTCTTAGAATATCTGAGTTATGAAATTTTTTTTCTAAGTTTTTTTTTTATTTAAAAAAATAACGGTATGTTAATTTTTTTCCAAATTCATACCAAATCTGTATGACCTTATAATGAGTACATTAAATTTTATTTGAAATCAATAGCATTATTTTTTCGTGAGATATTTGAAACTAACCAAAATTTTTACCTTTTTTTTAAACAGTTATAGTGAAAAAACTACTGACTGAATTTTAATAAACGCCCTTTCAGCCTCTTTCGAAGTTATTTATCTATTAAACAAAATGTATTTGAAGACGATATCTTTACTCGTTCTTGAGATATCGACGACGAAAAATGGCACCAGAACGTACCGACGCACGTACGAACGTACGCACGTACGAACGTACGAACACACACACACACACACAGACATCTCTCTAAAAATGATTGATATAGCCTCTAGGGACCTTGAAACGTCGAGAAATGTCAAAAATTCCAATTTGACAAATCGGACCGATTACAATAACTCCCTATGGGAAGTTGAAAATATAAATAAATATAAATAGCTCCACAGAAAAAAATACTGGCAAAAAATTTTAGTTGAATTATTACGATGTTAAAGCTGTTTTAGTATGAAATTAAGTTAAAATGACAATTTTGTAAATTTTAATAATATAGCGTTATACTTTCTCTACCCTTTTATTAAAGTTAAAACCACCGAATACCTATTTTAATTTTTAGTATCATGCTATTTGCAAAAGCCACAAAACGTCTGTTTACTTAGTTTTTTTTTCTTTTTTGCAAAAGCTGTCATTGTTTTAGGTGTGTTCAGAAGCAATTTATTAAGAAAATTGCTTTAGTACGATACTAGTTAGAAAATGTTTAAAATTAAGAATGTGTTAGTAAGCTACTTTAAAGTTAACAAATTGTTAAGTAGTATCATATTACTAATACCTTAATAATAGGCTGTTTAAAATTTTGCGCCACTATCTTCATTTCAAAAGTGCATAACTATTGTATTGTATTGTAATGACAAAACTAAATCTTTCACTTGCCCATTTTTGCGGCACCAGCTTAAACAATAAAATTTAAATATAAAACTAAAATTCACAAATTCAATATCTTAAAAGTGCACAGCCGAAAAACCGCAATCTTATCCACAAGCTTACAGTTTAGTGTTTAGTAAACAAAACGATGCGATGTCTGAAAAAAAGCTGATCGATAAAGAGCCAGAAAAGCAAGACGCCATCAAGAAGTGAAAAGAAAACTGTAATTAAGAGTTATAAGGGCTTACAGCTGAAAGTTATTGTTCTGGTATGAAAATGAATGCATTCGGGTCAGGATGATCTATTCAATTCAACTTTCAATTTCCTTTTATGTATGCTTTTTATTTTTTTTTGTGAAATACATAAAATTGTAAATTTTGAAATTGTACTGAATTGAGACGAATTGTACTTTTGTACTTGTACAAACTCAATTGTATCGAATTCGGTACAATTGTACCGAATTTTCCATCCCTGTCATCAAATCCCATGAAGAATTCTAAATAAACATCAATCACTGCTGAAGGGAACAAAAAAAATCAATCAATGGATTAAATCCACACATAAACTGAAAACACGCCAATACCCTACAGTCTGGTTCAGTTGGTTATATACACTTCTAAGAAATAATTATTTACTTAACTTTAATTGTTAAAATACTGTTCCAGCTTTCAATTTTCATTAAGTGCAGAGTAAAACAAACTGTCCCAAAGAAAATAAAATAACGAAACGTTTGAATTATCCCAAATTAACTTATCGTTCACATTATTTAGTGCTTCAAACAAAAACAAAAAAAAAAATCAATAACGATCTTATTAAAATTGTTGAGTGTATTTTTCATTCGACACACAGTACACCCCTGTACTTATTTTTAAATAAATATTATACTTAATGCTTTAAATAAATGAAAAAAAATGATGGTCTAATTATGTGATCTGCAGTGTACACACAATTACAATCGTTAATTATATGAAGGTCTTTAATGAAAGTGATAACAATTGGAGAGCTCATCAAACTCGATGACCATTTACCCCATTTTTGGAATAGTTGCTTCAAAACTGAATGCCTCCTTGAGTAGACAAATCACTTTAAGTGTACCTACTTGCACAACTATACGGGTGATAACATAATACTTGAGCTGAAAGTGTACACAATGCATTCGATAGCCATGGAACAAAATAAAAGTATGTTAGTACTTTTGAGTTTGTTTTGCCCCAGATAATGATAGTGAGTCATCCAGTTCCTTGTCGATAGTAAGTGACCGTAAGTAATGATTTAATTGATAGGTTATTTATAGGTATGTCCGACTGAATTGGCAATCTGGCGAGAAGACTCTTTTTGAGTCTCTTTGAGGATGAGGACTACCTTTTATTTTATTTAAAGTTGACATTTTGAATAGCGAAGAAAAGAAAGACAGGCTATAGAAATGCGGAAAGAGTCATCTCCGTTGTATTCTTTGACCTTCGATAGCTGCAGAAGTTGTATGGTTTACTGGCTCCTGATGTTTAAAAGATATTTAACTAGGTAATTTTTGGTTTTCAACCATAAACTGGTGCTTCGTTGATTTACATGTCTAGTGGTTTTTTCAGGGCAGAATGTGCTATTCCAGATGAAGCCAATGCTGGGGCTACTTCATTTTACGATCTGATCTTTGCCAATAGCAATGAAATAAGGAACGATTTTCCAGTACTCCCAAAGGCATCAAGGAAGTAATTTTTTTTAAGGCTTATCTGAAAAATGTTCAATAAATTTCGGATTTTCCAACAAGGATATGAAAAACTTTTTTTGTATAAGAGTAAACCATTTGAGATATCTGAAAATTGTATAATTGATTTGAAGTACAAAGAAAACGTTTAATTTTTGTTAGCATAGATCAATGGTTTACCGTAGCCCCATGAAACAAAAGTCCAGAGGTGTTAAATCACACAATCGACAAGACCATTTCTCGATAAGCACGTTCATCGAATTGAGCCTTCAATAAGTCGATTGTTACACCCGCTGTATGGCTTGTCACACTGTCCTCTTGAAACCACATATGGAGGGCTCACAGCTGTACCGAACCAAGTCATACAAAAAAAAATCCAAAACTAACGCCAAAATTTCCGCAAAATTGACCTCTATTTAGAGCTGTAATGAACTACATAGTACCGAACCAAGTCATAAAAAAAAAAATCCAAAACTAACGCCAAAATTTCCGCAAAATTGACCTCTATTTAGAGCTGTAATGAACTACATTTGCGGAAATTTTGGCGTTAGTTTTGGATTTTTTTTTATGACTTGGTTCGGTACAGCTGTAAGCCCTCCATATTATAAATGTCTAGTCCCGACAATTGATTAAAAAAACGTTTCAGCATGTCTATGTAGCGATCTCTATTGTTGCAAGGTGGCGGTAATTTTCATCAACGAAAAAAAAAACTACCGAATGACACCACATGATTGAAAACAACACCATACAATTATTTTTGTGAGTTAAGTGGGTTTGTTTTTGTTGAAGCACATTAGAGTTTTATCTGACCTATAACGCAAATTCTGTTTTTTGACGATGCCGTTTAGACCAAAAAAAATTATTTATCAAGGAGAGATAAAGCTCTTAAAGATAACTTAAAATTAATCAATAACAAGACTTATTAACAATCTTTTTTTAAAAAAACTCTTTACTTAAGTTTAAAATAAAATCAATAACATTACATAGAGAATTTAACCAATCTAAGACAGCGAGTTAAGGGTTCTCACGAAACATGACATCAATTCATCATGTACGGCATGTTTCCAAATATTGAATGCCCCATTACAAAACCTTGTATTATTTGATGACATGTCAACATTTTATGGTAATCCGAATTGTAGTTCTAGAGAACCGCTTCTGTGTTCTTTCAATTCTCATTGAATGCACATCATACATAGGATTCCAAAAGGAAAAGCAGTATTCTTATATTGTCCGTACATAACAAAAATATAAAAATCTTAAAGTAAAAGGATCTGAAAAGCCTTTAGAATGCCGAGAAAAAAATCCAAAAATTCAACTGGTCTTAGAAATGATGTAGTCAATGTGGCTGGAAAAGGTGAATTTTAAATCAAAGATCACACCCAAATCTTGTTTTTGTATCTAACTTTGGATAGAGAATATCCATTTATATCGTAAGAAAACAATATCGGCGACGAACTACGGTAAAACATCATACTATGACATTTATAAACATTCAAATGCAGATCGTTATTGGTATACCAAACAGATATGTTCAAAAGATCGTTTTGCAGGTTTGTGCAATCTGAAGCAGATTTTACCCGTAGGAATATTTAAAGGTCTATAGCAAAGATTATTAATCAAAACACTCGGCATATCATTGACAAATAAGAGAAAGAGTCTTTAATGACTTCCTTGTGGAACCCCGAAATTTACAACAGGCGTGTTCGAAATAAAGTTGCTAAATGGAAGGTATTTAATATTACCACTAAAATAGGATTCAAACCATTTTTATAAATTACAATCAAAATCTTAATTTTGAAGATTGACAGTTAATAATACGTGATCTACCTGTCAAAGGCTTACAGAAATCACTCAGTATAAATAAGGTGGCGCAAAATGAATCACCCTATCGGAAGATGTTTAAATTTTTGCAAATGGCGTCGAACGTCAATCAAATTTGACATTTGTGAACTAGACAGCGGCAGTATACGAACAGACAAGCAATGGTGCGCTATAATCCGCAAGAGGGTGAAATAATTGTGTCGATTTGTTTGACCAATAATGCGGTCGGAAGTGTTACGAGCAGCGCAGCGTGAATTTCGACCCCGATTTTCGAATCGGTCAACGGTCTAGACTGAAAGCATCGCTTCCCATTGATCATTGAAATCAAGCATCATTGTGCGTGGTTAGTATACTTGGATGGAGGACCGTTCAATACCAACCGTGTGCTGTTGACATGTGTTTCTTCTGTTCTTTCTTTCTGTGTGTCTCTCTCTCTCTCTGTTGTAATGTCTAAGCCGATGGTCTCAGAGGAAGAAAATCTTCATGAGGGACGAAGCACATTTCAACTTAAGCGGTTATGTCAATATTCGTTTCTAGTGCACTGAAAATCCGCGTGTGGTCGTAGAAATCGGAAAGAAAAACGTGATTAAACGCGAAAAAAATAACCCGTCGCTTATATTTTGACAGTTCATCGTCGCACTCAATGTGTAAACTGCACGTATTTTTGTTCTATTGAAAGGAACGTGAGCTTCACACAAGCCGCAAATAAGCGTAGAACGCATTCTTGGCGGGATGCTTCATATTCAGAAAGCCTTAAAGCGCGGCGGTAAAGAAGACAGCCGAATTGGAATGATATAGATATGTACAGACGTTAAGTTCTTAACATTTTCCGACTTCTGAGTTATTCATAATAAAAACTAAGTATATTCAAAAGATCAATCAATTAAAAAAAAAACATAATTCATTTTAATCCACTTGATCAAACGAAGATTGTATTATTTCATAGATTCTACACTTCCGACGACAAGCCCTTCTTTGTTGTAAAACCAAAGACGACATACATATTATTTTCTTCAGTACATACTGGTACATACCTATAAAGTATTTTCTCTCCATTTTTCATCGTCAAAATTTAATTTCTTGAAATATAAAACAAACAATAAACGATTCAACAACTCATCGCCATAACAGGATTACTAATACCTATGCTTTTCTTGTATTTCTTCTTTTTTTTTGGAAGAAATTACCTTCGTGTTTTGAATTATTCAAGTGATGACTATGATGGTGGTGCGGTGGTTCGGTGGCTTAACTATGGTAATTTAACACCTGAAGGGGAAAAGTACCATAAGGTACAATAATACCTCTGAAAGGTATGTGTCCATCACGAGTGTTCATAATTCGGAGAAATACCCGCACGATCGCGGCATGTTTTTTTGTTATCATCTTCTTTTTCTCTAGAGGTATAGTGGCCTATGAATTCAGCGGCGGGCGCTGCAGTAGAAACTTCGGATTCCTATAGTTTATTTAACAATGATTCACTGTGTAAGTTCCGTTTGGATTGATATCGAAGTTTGATATAAATGATATGTCTATTCGTATAATTCTGTTGGACATATTTAAAAATTGACACTACTAACTGGAGTATGTTGTGAAGAATTTAAACAGCTGTGGCTAGGTTTACTTCGATCTTAAATGACATATAGCTACGATCGATATCAGTGAATGTTGAAAGAGGAAATCTACAAGAATTTTAGAAATATTTGTGCCGGAATATTATAATTTCTTATACATATATGTATGTCAGTTTTTTTTTACGGTTAGAGTAAATAACAGTTTAGCCACCTGAAGAAAATGACAACTTTTGCCAAATCTAGTCAAGTTTTCATTTGGAAAAATCCAGAAGTGGAAAAAATGACACACAATCGTGAGCTCCTTAACAGTCAGTCTAAATTTGTCAAGCATGTTTTACTACCCGGTCAAAGGTAGGTCCAGAACGACTAACCTTGTTGAATTCGTATCCTTTAGCTTCTGAGCCTAAGAGAACAGAAAAGAAGTCAACGTTGTATTAACCGATTTCAGTAAGGCCTTTGACAAAATTTCACATAAGCTTATTCTATTGAAAATGTCCAGCCTTGGGCTTACACTTATCTTCTTAACATGAATTCCTTCTTACCTTAAAAATGCTACTACAAAGTTAGATTCAGATCTACCATCTATCATGATTTCTTAGCTACCTCTGGGGTCCCACAGAACTGTCTTGTGTTTAACGTGGACACCTGTCGTTTATGACTCAATTCCACTAGTCTATCTAACACCTTTTGAATTCAAGCACGCTTGAAAACCATGTCTCCGCATTCGGAATAAACCACAACCACCATGATACTCCCACTAGGGGGCCTACCTCATAGATAGCTTAGGTTAGGTTAGGTGACAGAATATAGCTTCCGGTCGAGCTTCGCAACCGTGAGGTCACTTCCAGATGCGTTACTGCAAAACTCAGGGCCTGTCAACCCTAGGATGCACACAACAAGTTATCGATCGAAGTAGTAACCAACAACTAGTGAGCCACCCTTTGTCTTTGTTCGCCTTGCAACGAACTGGAAACGATAGTCCTAATCTTTGTCCACCTTACAGAAAACTAGGAACGATAGTCCTAATTTTTGTTCACCTTACAGCGAACTAGGAACGATAATCCTAATCTTTGTTCGCCTTACAACGAACTAGGAACGATAATCATATATCCTATCTAGTTAGTTCAGTAACTTACGTACGTAACCTATCCACAGGCACCACGAGGAGGTCGATAGGAACCCGGAGTGTGATAGAATTGCGCATCAGTAGCTATCCGTCCCACTGCTACCGAACAGTGACGATTTCTCCGAAGAGATTTACCCGGACAAACCACATCAGCACTCATGCACACACTCCCACCTGGGGTACCACAAGGCAGCTCCTGTTGACCTCTACTTTTTATTCTTACTATTAATGATATTGAAATGGTCCTCAAATATTCCCATATTTTACTCTACGCCGACTTTAAGAAATTTTTCAAGACCATTTCTTCGACTTATGATTCTAGTCTTCTTTTACTTGATCTCGACAGTTTCTCTGTCTCGTGCTTAGAGCTAAATATTTCCAAATGTCATTCAACCACTTTTTCACAAAAACGTATCCAATCTCCTGTCCGTCAATACCTTCACAATTATCAACTCATATTCACCTCTAAGTCAATTCGCGACCTTGGTGTTTTATGTGACAGAGAGATCAACTTTCACATATTGACGATTCAATTCTTAAAACAAACTCAGCACTAGGCTTTGTGAAACGAGGAATTATCTGTCGACTAAGTCACCCCATCTTTATACATAACCTTTGTTCGCCCCTTATCAACAAATTCACATATCCAGAATCGAGAGCATTCAACAACGTTTGCTACGTTTCACCCTTCGTGGTCTGTCTTGGAATAACTTTACTCGAATGGTTTGAGTCTCAGTTCACTCGGCCTGAAACTCCGTCTTTTTAATCATCCTTCAAATTAAATCCAGTCCTAAATTAATATAATAAGAGCTATATTTAAGTTAGTGGTATGACCCCCACCAAAATTAGCCACTTTCAAGAAACATTAGTTTTTTCTATGGTTAAGTAGTTCCTTTTTTAAAGATATTAATATAAATTCCAATTAAGTAGTTATACATTAGACTTAAATTTCTTTGTATACGTTGCCCTAGTGTTGACCAACACTGTGCGAAGAGACTAATGATGTATGACTCCCAAAAATTTCTTCCTACATTTTTATTTCCAATCCACCAGCCATTACTAACTACATAATATAATGTTATACCGATAATGTTAAATTGAGTGGGCAATCTTAAGGAGCCACCCAAAAAATAAAGTATCGTTTGCTTTTTCTTTTACATAATTTAATTGATTACTTTATGGCAGCAATAAATTTTAATTTGTCTAATTTTAGGTTTGCCACAAAAAAAAAAAAAAACCAACAACTGGTACCAAAGAACCCATAACGTATGACATAACTAATTACCACAAACGGATTAATTTGTGGTCGGTGAATAGCAAAATTGATGCGGCCCTGGCACGGATAACCCATTTACGTGATGCGAGTTTCGAAATAGAATTGCGTTCATGCTGGTATTATACATCAAAATGCCACCACCACCACAGCAGCATGGAACAAACCACACCGGTCGGTCGATAATGGCATTAACCTCCCTAAGCCTCAGCCCTTTACGTATAGTGTGTGCCATTAACGGTTTTTTTTTTTTTTTTTTTTTTTTTTGAAAGGGTACCCAGCTAGTAAAGTCGACTTAATGAAAGACATACTACACATACCCATACTATTCTCAGTACATCACATCACACCAGTATGCCATATAATCTAATTAAGAACAAACTTGCCACAGCTACTTAAATAAAGTTTGCGGTTGATTAGACAGCCTTGCTGGCTTAGTTACAGGTAAGTCAATCCAAATCTCACGTCTCATATCGCATATGCTTCATTTCTTGAGACATTTTAAAATTGATTGCATCTCATAAATTAATTGAAGCCTTTGGTGTTAATCACTTTTTTACACCTTAACAAATTGCAATTTACTGTGTGTGAAAGAACGAACGTGTCTTAACGAGAAAATCCACATCCCTTAAAGAAGCCAAAAGACTTGAATACAGATTAATTAAAAATTAATTTATTTGGGATGTCGATTTAAAATTCATGGGGTAAAATTTTGATGATGATAATTAGAATATTAATAATATAACATGAAATTAAGAATTTATGATGTTCTTATGCCGGTGGATTTGTAGAATCCAATTATTAAAGTTTTTTTATAATGTTCATAAGTACGAAACGTAAGATTTTTTTACACAGTTCTAGTGGATATACGAGTATGTACATAAACGATATTCTGAACTTTCTAATTTCATGATTGTCTGGTACAGATTTATCTAAAACTTCTTAATTTTAAAGGTCTAGAAACAACCTCTAGCATAACTCTTTGATTAAAAAAAAAAAAAAATTTTCTTGCGATCTCGCAGTTTTCAATTATGTTCTACCTTCAATTTACTTTTTCTGATGACACTTTCCTATTGTATTCTTGGCGGCAGCAATTATCAACTTATCTGAAATGTTCTTATCAGTTTCGGGGTATTGCAATGATAGCCCCATCAAACAATCTATTTCATAATCTTCTTAGAAAACTATAGTTTTTTGTATACAGATTTAGTTTTTAAACTGGCAAAACTATTTCTAGTGACAGTTAGTTTAACAGATGACAGATAATCAGCATACTTATGATGTCATTTGCCTATTGAACTCTCCAGTCAGCAGTGATCGTATAAAAGGATTTTCAATTGGCGCAGAAAGATTTTGGCGGCCTGTGGCGGCCATGTTGGTTTGGTGACGTTTGTCAAATCTGTTATTTACCATCCCATTACTAACGCCAAATCACCATGGAGAGAAACACGAGAGCACGTTCAAATGACAACATTTTACTATCAAAATAATTGTCCGTTAGTGCAAACGTTGCGCAGATTTTATGGTAGACGTGGTGGCCCTTCACAGTATAGCTATAGGCTTTTCAACACTTGGTGGCCAAATTTGTGAAGACCGGTTCGGTAATTCTCACATTCGTACGTCAATGGAACGCAAGATCGGTCGAGAATATCGCTGCAGTCAGTGAAATTTTATAGCAGAACTTGAGGCAGTCGAATCCTCGCTGTGCACAAGAACTCGGCCTTTGGTAGAAAAAAAAAAAACTTTGGTAGACTTCAACTTGGCATATTTTGAGTCGGTACTTGAGCTTACAACCGAACAAGATCCTACTGCTTCAGGAGCTCGAAGTTCATGACTATAGACAACGCCGTTTGTTCGCTGACTGGGCTTCGGAGCGCTTGGAAGATGATCCCAAGTTTGGCCGAAAAATCATCTTTAGCGACGAAGCGCATTTTGGGACAAATGGCTGCTGGACGACACCAGACCACACGACGCTCACCAGGTGACAATGCATTTTCAAAAATTTACACTTTGTTTTCAATTTTAGGCCATTATTGGTAAGCAAACGACGTTGGTGAGATTGTGACCGTTAATGGCCAGTATTACAGAACGATGATAACAGTTTCTTATGGCCCAGATTGAACCGTATGGACCTAGCGAACATGTGGGCTATCTTTCGTAAAGGTGAAGTGAATTGGGCACCAAGGTCATATGATTGGACACCTCTAGACTGTTTCTTGTAGGGTTTCCTGAAGTCGAAGGTCTATGCGAATAAATAATAATCGACCGATGAAAATTGCACTACTCGGAACCATTCTAGAGTGAAAATCCGAGGCAGGCATTTGAACTATGTATGTTATATTCATAATGACATACATGGGCCTTTCAAATAAAAACACAGCTTGTTTTATTCCATTTCAACATTTAACATTTTAGAGAGATAATCTAAAATGTATTTATATTTGTTCCATTTTTGTACGTTCGAAGACCGTTTAAATCACCAATCCAAATTTTGTTTGGATTGTCAGAATAATTGTTTTGCAAGCTTTACCATTTAGTAAAAATACCACTACACTTGCATCAAAACAAACCAATTTCTCAACAACCTCAAATGTCGATAATAAAACGAAAGTATTTTTAAACAATTGGAGAAACAATATATAAATGGGAAATTTAGATTTATACACAAAAAACACGAGCACTAACGACGCAATTTTTTAAAAAATAAAATTATTCCATAATAGTCCATACATTTTGTTTTCACTTCAGCTTTGGGTCTGCATTTTTCGAAAACATCCTGAATTGATATTAATTTAAAAATGGCTTTGTTTTTCACCATGAAAAAACACCGAGCTGTCAAAACAAAACAAACTCACCGCGTTATATTGTTGCAATTCATTGATACAAATTATCTTTGAGTATATATAATATGGAGGGCTCGTTCCTATCCCTAATGCATTGTAGTACTTGTAGTTGTGACAGGGGTCGCTGTCTCACTTTCTGTAAGTTAAGGATACAGCTGTATGCTGTCAATTTGTGTTTACCTTCTCCTCGCACATCGTTCTCCGTCACATGTGATATGAAGCACTCGGTAAATTTTCAGTCTAGTTTGCAAAAAACCGCATATCAATAAGCTTTGTGACTGTTTTAATTCTTTACAAATTATACGTAAAAATAAGATCAAACTTTAAACTGACTGTTAATTGCTATTTTGTAATCAAAATATTAAAGTTCCCTACTTGGAGGCGAATAGCTTCCCCACAATGTGACCAATACAATGGATTTACCAAGGATGGCGACTACAATCGGGAGATCTTTCAACATCTGGACTGCAGTAATTTAGCGTCGACTAAGAGAGATGAACAGCAGAATGATTTTTCCGACATCAGCGATCCATTCCCTGCAAGTGGTTTGTGTCACCTTTGTAATGAGGTAAAGATTAAGGAACTGGCACAATTTCGAACCGAAAAACGAGTCCAAATTCGAAGACGAACTCAAGGTGTAATGAGTTTTAGTTGGATTTAAAAAAATAAATTTGTAGAAATATTTAGCTTGAAAAAGTTTTAGTGTTTATTTGGTGGTTTAATGATACAAAAATATTGAATAATAAAATGTTTTTTTGTTTGTTAATTTGTTTGCTATTCTTTTGTTCTAACTTAGTATCTTCCCGCAAGGCAATCAATCCTGCCAAAAACTTTTTTTTGGTTGCCGCTGTCAAAAAACTTTGTCTTACACAAATTTGAGCAGCGCCCCCTATGATAGTCACGCATTTGGAATAGAAACGAGCCCTCCATATTATATTATACTCAAAGCAAATTATATACAATGAGAAAACGAAATGTTTAAGGGAGAAAGAAGCATCTTCATAATGGAGTATCTTTGGTCAGATACGCATCCGAAAGACAATGGCCGCGTTCATAATTCTATCCAAAGTTATTTAGATAGATTTTTGTTTTTGTAATCTCTTTTTAATTTTCTGTGTATTAGCTGATTTTTGACACAAAATTAATTCAATCCGATTCTGGTCGTTCAGAAAACTAATGGATACTAATTTATCCTAGATAGCTTATTCAAGTGAATAATGAATGCGACTAATCAAAACATTCTTTATATGTCATTCACTTAGGGGTCAGTTAGGGTCAAAGGTTACCTAGTATTTCAAGTCAAGAACAATGATAAGCCTTTAGTTCACTTATCATATCATTAAGAAGTTTCGTATTCAAATTACGATGTTGTTTTGTAATTTTAAAAGTTCTCAGTGCTTATGCTGACAGGCTAAGAATATTTAAAGCTATTAAAAGCAATTAAGCCGCTTGAGCATTTAATCATTCTGTTAAGAGTTTAATTTTGTCCACGCAAGAAACCAGAAACACACAAACTGACAAACAGAATTATTTAATTTCATCTCAACAACACACAGTGAAGTATGTAATTTCGTGGAAACAAAGTGTCGTTAACATTATTTTTTTTTTTTTGGCTAGACATAGGTGAACAAACAGAAAGAGTGCTGTGTGCAAGTGTGTGCAAGTTAATTTTGGACTAAAATTTAAAACATGCGAAATTTTAAAAAAGTGGGAATGGAATTTTCTCAGAAATGGTTGGAATTGCCAAAAGAAAAAATTAGGGCATTGCCTTAAATAAAAATGTTTCACACTGACATGACTTAAATGGAAGTCATTGAATCATCGGAATTTTATTTAACAGTCACGAGATTTAAAGAGGGATGAATCCAAGTTCGAGATATTTGGCACCAAACGGAGGATTTTCGTCCGACGGAGAGATGATCAAAATGTATCTACATATTTACGAAAACTAACTTGTAAAAATAAAGTGCCTCCCTTTCTCTACATTCCTTCTTTTCTTTTTTCAGAGAACTCATTATTCAAATATATTTATAATTCAGTGCCTTACATTTTACCACTCATAACCTTGCACCATATGCGACACGGGCAGGTAAGTACAACCCAATTGTACATATTTATTTTCCTGTCATCTTAAAATTGAAGTCATCGACCTTATACTCGAACCTAATTATTATTTGAACAAATACACAAAGCGAAAAGAATCACTGTCTTGATTTTAAACGCCCACATATTAAATTTCCCATTCAAATGCCATTTTTGTTCCACCATCCACCTCCATCCGAAGATGTCTCACTTAATGTGATTTGAACTGCGATTTAGAGAAGACTATAAACAAGTCTTAAATTGGTTACACACACACAAACAAATTCATAGGCCTACTCTTAAAAGATCCTATGTTGTACCTTAAAGAAAGATAAATGCTTTCGGCGGCGTTTTTTAGCTCCTTGGAAGAAAATATTCAAACGTGGGACCTAAGCTATAAGCATAATGTAATAGCATTAGTAGCTCGAGATATGGCGCGGTAGTACCTACCTATTCTTATTCAAGGATTTAAGTATCGAAACTAAATACATACTTGCAGAAATATGTAAAGGTAGTAAAACGCCCTCATCAGGAATTTAAATTAATCTATTCAGAAAATGAAAACAAAGCAGAAATATTTATGAAGTACGAGTACCTAAAATTGAACAAAATAACATTCAGTGTGGTTAGATTTTTTTTATGAATAACAACCAACACACTACAAAAACTCACTCTTCAGTGTTTGTTTGCTGTTTATATGCGCGATCGATGTTTGGCTGAAATACGATATTTGCCTAGAATTCTTGACGCCATGTGCTTCTTGTTTTTGTGAATATGAGATAGTGATAATAGTTTTTATCAATGAAAATGAAAAAAAAAATAAGACGCAATTTGACTTTGTTTACCTCTCTATAAAATACGCATTTGGGAGAATGTTTTTTTTTTGATTGGTTGAAGAATTTTAAATTATCTATAAAAATGTTTTCTATTGTTATGTTTTAGGATATAACAAATAAGACGCAGGAAATAAATAAGATACTTAGAACCACGTGCGAATTGGATTTCATAATACATAACAATTGCGTAGTCTTCCAATTTGTAGCTTAGGTTGATCTTCTGATAGAGATTACAGCCAAAATTGACTCTTTATCGATGATACCTTATTTTGACATCAATATATTCGGTTTTGTCTGCCTAATCATCAACAATAACACCATATTTGTTAACGCGAAGAAATCATACAAAATCGCTTTGAAAATTGGCATTCAATTCGCAAAATGTATATGCGACATATTGAATTTTATGGAAGACAATCCCCCTTAATGAATTTTTTAAAAAGGTACGTTTTCTCATATGAGTGACGAAGACTGATAATGACTCCACTGAATAAATATATGTAAAAATGTGTTCAAAAATCAACGACAAATGAAGTAATCCATCCAAGAAATAGGTAGGTAATACATTTTTCTTTTATTTTATTGCTAAGACCTTCGATAGAGTTCGTCACTTAGTCTTGATTGATAAAATGGAGATTGAAATTGCACTCAAGTTGATTGAAATTGTTGATATCTTACTTAAAAGGTCGTATACAATTTGTACCAATTGACCAAATAATGTATCATCAGGAGTACCCCAAGGATGCCATATGGGTCCACTTCTCTTTCTTATATTTATTAATGACATGTCTGACATCTTTTCAAACTCCGTTCAACTTCTTTTTGCTGATGATTTAAAATTTTTGCGATGTATAAAATATATTGATGACTGTCTTATTTTACAAAATGGCCTTCTAAGGCTAACAAATGGTGTTAAGTTAACCAATTAATTTTGAATGTCTCTAAATGTCCTTGTTTTTCTGTTTGTTGCAATCTTTCATCGGTTCTCTTCGGATATAAAATTGGGAACTATGTTCTTAACAGAGAATCAGAAAAAAGACCTTGGTGTGGTTTTTGATTCGAAATTGAATTTAAAATAAACATGTGGAACATATTGTAACCAAAGCAAACTCCATGTTAAGTTTTATAAAACGCAATTCCAAAGACTTTAAGAATACATATAATCTAAAATTCCTATATACCTCTTATATTTGACCAATTTTAGAATATTGTTGTGTAATTTGGAATCCTTACTACAACATTGATTCCAATAAAATTTTCAAAAAAAGTTTACTCGATTTGAAGCTTGGAAATTAGGTTGGAACATCGAAAGACCTTCCTACCCTACTAGATGCAAACTTCTCTGCATTCAATCACTTGTAAATAGAAGGAAAGTTTATTCTATAAATGTTCATTAGTGATATTTTAAATAATCATATTTCCTTTATCTTTGGTTGACAATTAGACCCCATCCCAAAGACCGTCTGCTTCGGGAAAATGAACATAAGACGAATTATGTATGCACTAAATGAATCTTTCACTAGCTGTGTTAGAGAAACTAACCTTATTTCTATTTTTATTGTTTCAATTTTCATACAAATAGAATAACTTTAAAAAATAACTTACTGTACTACTTTTTATATTTGTATATAGATTTATATTAAACTGCATTATAATTATATTTATCTGTACCACAAACTATTTATTTGATCTCGAATTGATGTTAAATAAATATTGATATATATTTTTTTCATGTTCAATGCGGTGTAAAAAATACAATGGTTTTATTAATTCAATTAAATTTTTCTTTCAACCAATTTAAAATGAATCACATTGATTTGTAGCAAAAGAATTGCATTCAATAAAAAAATCTTTATCTTTCACCCAATGAGTTGCATATTTTATTATTAAGGTCCTAAAGAAATAATAATAATAAATAACGAAGCTACTTGTGATGACGATATCAATCATCGCGTAAGCGTAGGGTGGATGAAGTGGCGGGAAAATTCTGCTATCTTCTGTGACCGAAAAATGCCCCCTAAGCTGAAAGGAAAGCTCTACACTTCAGTTGTGCGTCCAGCACTCACATACGGTTCACAATGTTGGACAATGTACAAAAAGTATGAGAGTAAGCTAACGGCAGCTGAGATTAAGATGATTCGTATGACTGCAGGAGTTACAAAGCTTGATCGAATTAGAAGTACGAAGATCCGAGGAAGCCTTCATGTTAAGAATACCATTTCCCAAAAAATTGAACACGACCGACTCAGTTGGTATTGCCATGTTCAAAGGAGAGATCCTGAGAACCCCGTCAAAAAGGCAATATCATACAACGTTCCAATTCGGAATAAAAAGAAAGGTAGGCCTAAACACTCCTGGTACAAACAAATGCAAAAACACCAGCATTCAGTTGGCCTCAGAAATGGAACAATACAAAACCGGGAGGCTTGCCGCCAAATTCTGAGGTCAACCCGGCGAACCCCACAGGCGGATCACTAGTGTGAAGCAGATACGTGGAAGAGTTATGATCCCCTCGACATCGAGATCATAACAGCGCCGAAACAAAGGAAGAAGAAGAAGAAGAAGGTCCTAAAGAAATTGCATTTCATAGTTTGACTTGTTTGGCATAGCCTTCGTTTTTTCACCCTATGCAGTGTCGGACAAAAAAAAAGTAGCACTCAATTAAAGTTGATTTAATTTTGACGAGGAAAATTGTTAAACTTGAATAGATTTAGAAGAATTTTATTTATGTAACGGAGATATACGCTAGCTCTTAAAAAGTAATAAAAAAAATCGTCTAACTTTCAAATTAAAGGAAATACAACAACAAATAGAGTGATTCATTGAAATTAATGGCAACAAAACTAAAGCACCTTCTCTTTGTTTCTTTCTATATAGGTACAGTAAACTTAACTGTTATTTATGTAGGATAATATGAGCTTGAACAACAATCATCTGTTGGGTATTTAAGTCAAATAGTAGTTGGGGCCACTTTCCTTTATGGTAGCCCGCATATAATATTGATTTTTTAGTTTAAAGTTAGCTAATGGTCTCATTATTAACCCATTTAAAATATTAAACTGAGGAAACAGTTAAATCATAAAAAAAATGTTTTACTTTTTCTGTTTTAACCTTTTTTTAAGTGTTTTTTTTTTTTTTTTTACTAACAGTATTGAAAGTGGCTAGTGTGTCACCAGCAGGCACTTATGTATATCAACAGTTTTTTAACTTGATAGTACTGTAGGTGGCCGGGTATTTAAAGTCGCCAGCCAGGCGCCTTTGTCAACAGTTTTAACTTAAGAGTACTGTAGGTTCAGAAACTTCCCTATAATCAACAAATAATTCCCTTACAAAATCAACAAAAATTGCCAATAATGTCACAAAAATAACCCCACTGTGGTAATACTTACACAAAGAAAAATGTCAAAACACACAAAAAAAGTGCATTTTGTATGGAAATGGAGGAACTTTAAAAATGTTATGAAATTTGTTATTAAGTAGTGGTAATCTTCCGAATAAAACTATCCGTGTGAAAATTGGTGCAACCTTTAAAGAGCCGATTATCGCCGATTTTAATGCAGGCGAACCGGTAAACAGTATTGCTATGGGATTGGACACTCCGTCATTTTACGGATTTTTCAATTCTGGTTGCTTACAGGACGATCACCCGATAGCCCAGCTAGTAAACAGGATCCTTTTATATCTGCAAGGAAGACAAAAAATGAACTAGAATTGGCTATATCTAGCAGACCTGTCCAGCGAAAAGTAGTGGAAACTAGTTTTCCATCGTATCTTAGACCATCTATTTCCAAGAAAAACCAACGCTTTTACCAAGGCGTACATTGACTGGACTAATCCCAAATGGAAAACAGTGTTATTCTCGGATGAATCCAAGTTTTATCTGCAGTGTTGCGATGAAATGAAGCAAGTCCGCCTACCGAAAGGCGAAAAGCTAAACCTACGTTTAAAAAAAAAAACACGGAGTAGGAAATGTTTTGCTCTGGGGATGTTTTTCTAGTCAAGGAAGTCGGTCTAATTCATAAGATAGATGGTATAATGGATAATTTTATGTATAAGGATATTCTTCAGAACATCATGCTGCCACACGCAGAAGAAGAGATGCGCTTGAAATGGACATTCAAATATGACAACGATTTAAAGTATATCGCTAAAATAGTGGAAATATGGTTTTTGGAAAATAAAGTCAACATTTTGAAGTGGCCAGCACGATCTCCTGACCTCAACCCCATACAAAATCTATGGGAGACTGTAGATCGGCGAATTCAAAGTGATAGCTGCAGATACAAAGATTCTCTTTTTGTTCAAACAGAACGGTATCCCCAGAAGTTCATAAGGAACTTGATTGAGTCAATGCCTCAT
The DNA here is from genome assembly GCA_911387755.1 of Chrysotoxum bicinctum. NCBI lineage: Eukaryota > Metazoa > Arthropoda > Insecta > Diptera > Syrphidae > Chrysotoxum > Chrysotoxum bicinctum. The sequence continues at coordinate 221,082,547 of OU426989.1, read as the reverse complement.
AGATGTGAAGCAGTTATCAAAAACAATGGCTTCGTCAAAAATTATTAAAAAAAAATACATTTAAAAACAGAATTTAATTATGTGCTTTAATTTTGTCGTTTTGTTACTTTCTATGAATCGTCTAATCTTTTGGTGTAGGTATTTCCTTTACTGTATAAGTATTATATTTTTATTTGTTGCGATTCAAGAGCTAATGTATTTACCTATTTTAATAAAATTCATTTAAATATATTCAAGCTTAGAAATTTATACAAAATGTAAACAAGTGAAATGGAGTGCTATTGGTTTGTCCGACACTGTACATAAAGTATTAATATACGCAATTTGTATCTGCTCAATTATTATTAATTGCTTTCAAGATAAATAGACGCTCGTGTCAGAGGAGTGAGTTTGTTAATGTTTATTATAAAATACACATAACTACACAGGTACATACACATATTATAAATTTATATTTTATCAATGATTGAAAAAAAAATCAGAAAAGATTTTTAAGTTTAACCTGGATGGTTACAATCTGACCTCCCTTTTGATTAAAGACAAAACAGACAGGTATATTTTGACCAAGTTTTCATTAACACCGTGCGATGCCGAAATCTTTTTCCGTTTCCCCAGTGTCCAGTGGGTAGGTTACGTTGTCGGCAATAAAGTATCAATATCTAAGATTACTTGTGGAGGGGTTATGCAACATGCAACATAAACCTCTCCCGAAGACATCTCTCAGGGGGATCAATTCAGCGGTGAAATTGTTGTGAAACATGATAATTCCATAGTTTTAAGGGTTTCTGTTCCAATGATAAGCGCATATCTGCGAGGATTCTAAGGACCTTTGGTGATAAACTGAAGATTGTCGGAAATCTGAATCTGAACTTCACGATAGAGTGGATCAAGAGCATTCTGGTGAATGCACAGACCAGCGGCGTACATCTTAAAACTTGTCAAATCATTTGTTTTCTCAGGTCCTTAGTTTGCTTTGCTTAAAGATACGGAGTTAAAGCTATACATCGACAAATAACAAACAACAGTTAAAATGTATCAAATTACTACATTTATGTCCACAATAAAATTCAATCTTACAACGAAGCAGTGACATTCATTGATATTCACTATCCGTCTATCCCGCATGAATGACAAATGAAGATAAAATACAAAAAATAGTAGGTATTCTTAATAAAATTAATAAAATGCTGGAAGTCGTTGTATTATAATTATTGTGGCTTTTTGTCCAATAGTAGTACCCCTTGGCATAATCGTTAGTGCGTTGAACTGTCTCGCAGAAAGTCTTCGCTCCGATTGTTAGCCGCTACAAAAATTTTGGTCTTGAAATATTTGCGGAATGTCAGGAAAGGTTTAAAGTTTAAACGGTGAGAAACACAAATAATAAGTAACGAAAACTACTAAAAACATTTGAAGTATTTTCACTACAAATTACTGTAGAAATTTACAATGAGACATTGATCATGATAGAAGATGTTTTTTTTTTATAATCTACTCGCGCACAAGGGGATATGATTACCCTTTAAATGTTTCAACACAGCGCGGGCGTGAAGTTACGGAAGAGAAAGAAGGATAGGAAAGATGTGTGACACGATGTTCTGAGACTAAAGGTTTGTGTCTCAGATTTTTTATCTCCAGGGATGGCGGCTGAACTAAAGCGGAAAAATGCCGTGTCTTATTTCTATGTCTCTTGTAATTCGCATTATTTTATTCGTATTCATCCTTGTTGGGCATACTAGTTTAACTCAATCACATGTTGTTAGTGTTATGCCTGAACAACATGTAATGAGTAAGCCAGCAACCCATTGATGACAATTTTGTTTAGAAGGTTTTAATGGAATTAAAGAAGACATAGACGAGGGCAGGGATCGAACCTGTAATCATGAGGTTGACAGGCGAGCACACAACCATCGCGCCGCGGCCTGATGGCAAATAAATTGTTGTCGTGTTTGGGCATGACAGCAACCAATCGTCCTATGAGCGTGGCATTTAACCATGAGTTGCAAAGGGAACAACAATACTATACCGAAGTATTGGCCGAAACAGTTCGTTCAAATGTTCCGCAATTGTATGAACAACAAAGAATTGCTTACGATGCTTTGATGGAAGCTGTGAACAGTTTATCTGGTGGAATTCACTTCCTTGATGCTCCTGGGGGATTGGAAAAACGTTCCTTAGTTATATGCTGTTGGCAAAGATCAGGATAGCAAAATGAAGTGGCCCTAGCATTGGCTTCATCTGAAATAGCTGCAACATTTTTAGAACTTAACAGAACGTTAAAAGATCTTCGTAACAACCAAAAATTTTTTGGTGGCGCCATTATTCTGTTATCAGGTGATTTTCGTCATACTCTTCCAATTATTCCCCGATCAACTATTGCTGACGAACTAAAAGCAGGCTTAAAATCATCTAATTTGTGGTGGCATATAAAGACAGTCTAATTAATTACCAACTAACATGCGAGCGTTTTTGCAAACAAGATCAAACTGCGATTCTGTTTTCGAAGCAGTTATTAGATATTGGAAATGGTAAGGAGGCAGTTGACACCTCGACCGGATTAATACGCAACTCAAGGATTTTTGTCACTTCGTTGACTCAAAAGAGCAACTTATTAAGCGTGTTTTTACGGACATAGAACCATAATTGGTTGAGTGAACCAACAACATAGATGTCGATGATCTCAATGCAACCATTCAGAATTTTTTTTTTCGCGGAGAGCTGTTTTCGTACAAATCAGTTGAGACTGTGACAAACCAGCATGACGTAGACAACTATAACTATCTCACAGAGTTCTTAAATTCCCTGGATTTGACTGAACTACCGTCTCACAATTTACAATTAAAACTAGGATCAGTTGTTATTATGCTGCGTAACATTAATCAACCTCGAAAGACTGGCTGTAAAAAAGCTAATGAATAGCATCATCGAGGCCAAGATCATTAAGGGAAAAAACAACGGAGAGGATGTCTTTATTCTGCGTATACCGATGGTATACAAATTTTTTTTGACCATATTTTTCAAAAATATATGTTGGTGATTCGAAGTTCACCGGGTCATCTGGTAATTAATAGTAGGCAATTGCGAGAGTCAATTCGACTAGATTCAATCAGAAATATTTCAAAGAATTCAATTTTGCATTAAAAAGAAAAATATAAGATAACCAAATAGAAATAAATAAACTTGCAGAAATTCGTACCTAATGCCGATTAAGGACGATATGTCTATTCGACTTTAGGTCTTAACAATCTCTTTATTGAAGTTTTCCATGTTTTATTGACTTTCAATCATATATCTTAATATTTGAAACACCAGTTCACTAAAAAACATTTAAGTCTGAAAATCAAGCTTATAAAGGTTGTTAAGGAAAAGAAACTTCAGTTTTTATCAAAGTTCTCCTTCTCCATGTATGATATGCGCAAATTACTCGCTAGAACGTAAAACAAATATTCCTATTACCTCGTGGATATACAATCTTAGAGGGTCTATACATTGACCATGCCATAACCAGCAGTGCGTAAACGAGGAGGCGTTGACGTCGACTAGCTTACTATAGTATATGATATAATTATTTAAAATGAGAAAAAAAAAAAAACGAAAGTAGGCAAAAAAAATGTGTGCGTAGGTAGGTTTTTCGCCCGCTGAGCTCTTTGCATTTACTGTTGCTGTCTTTCCCCAATGAATACCTAGATATGGTCGTTTCTGGTGCTGGCTGCGTGTCAGACGTCGTTGTCGCCGTTCCAATCGCGGGCCTAATATAAAGCTGTTTGTAAAGGGAAGCATCCCCCAAATCGCAGCCCTTCTCAGTTTCTGAATAATATTTTCAACCCCAATTCATTCACTATTCATATTGGGAGAAGGACAGGGGGCGGTTGGGTGAGGGACTGACGTATGGTAAATGGAAAAGAAAAACGAGACTTTTCCATGCAATTGTTTGGGGAATCTTTTATTTATTGATTCATATGGGGAGCAGGGTCGGTCGTAGTCATCGTTGCTTTTGCTTTCGCCATCCACGATTTCACGAAACAGCGACGAGGCAGGCAGGCAGACAGACGGACAGAAACGAAACACACAACTTAACAAATTGAGTTGAGTGAATTATATCCTTCACACAAATCCCCGCCCGGCATCCACCACAAATGGAATTACCCCAGAAACGGAAGGGGAGTCAGGCCAAAAATCACTTATTCTTCTCGTTAAAAAAAAAAGAAGAAAACGAAGAAAGTAAAATTTTGTAATTTTCTCACCTTGATATGGATTTTTTAATTTTTTCAGTGCAGACTGGTTCTATATTTTATTTTTTTTTCACTTTAATTTTTGTATAAGAATAAGGTATAATTTTCTTTGCCGCGGCTTACACTTTGCACAAAAGGTGGACAGTTTTTCACGTTATTAAAATAATCAAACTTTAATAAGACCAAAAAAAAAACACACTCACTCACAAAAGACAAATTGTTGAAATACGAGTTTTGTGTTAAAAAAAGGATCGTCAATTTTTTTGTTTGTTTTTTCTTTCTTTTTCACGACGAAAAATACCGACGAGAAGTTAAATAAAAGCGAAAAATAAAATCAGTGATAGGAAGTTTATTTTTGTTTTGTTTTGAAGAAAGTTTATATAAATTGGATAAAATAGAGAAAAATTCAAAATTAAATTCGATGTGAGAAAAACCGAAAGCGAATCGTTTTCTTTGTCTACAATCTGCACGCCGCCATAATTAAACTAAAATTGAAGGAAGGAAAATGGACAAAAGATGAATATCTCAATGAGTTGAAATATATTGATCGAAATTGAATTGCAATTGAATAAGATTATGTGTTGTCTCGTTTTGACTAGTATTCAACTGGGGTTGATGAAGTGAGACAAGGTTATAAGTTTGTTTTGAAATTTTGACAGATAATTTTCAGGCGCCATCTAGTGATTATTTTTGTAGTAAACAGTGACATCTAGCAAGGAGTAGAAGCAAAATTAGTAAACAGGGTGCTTCATTTATTTTAGATTTATTTAAATTAAAATAAAACGATACTGTTTCTGAATTTATATGAAAAAACGGAGATACAAAAAATATACATTTTAAATTGAGAGATAAGAAATGGAAAATACTGTAAGCACAAACACTGAGAACCAAGTTTGGAGTGAGGACAAGCGTTGTAATCTATCTTCCACACATCAAAGATATGTGCAGATGCGAAAGATGTAATCAACCAAGATTTATAAGGCGTGTTTTTTTGTAAGTCAAAGCGATTGACATGTAAAAATAACAACTACTTAAGTCTATACAGACTTAACTAAGTCCAGATAATTTTCGAGACTTAATCTAAGACCCGATAAAAATGGTGATGCCAAAATAATATTAGGTGTGTTTTTTTACAGCTTTAATAGGCGACGATAAATAAAACGCATGGGGGCATAAAAAAAACTTGGCAGCGCTGTGCTGTGGAATGACATTTTAAAACAAAACAAATCTCATCTCTTTCTCATATCTTCTATCGAACATTTTTGACATTTCCATCCTTCGTCGCTGTCTTTCACCATAGAATAAGAAATACTTCTTATTCAACGTCTTTCACAAATTAATTAATTTTTTTCAGAAAACTTACACTTCTTTGACAAATGTGGCTTTGGGTTGTGGGTAAATTCCACCTTCAATGCGTCCCATTGTTACACCGGGATGGAAAAAGTTGATAAGCAGATACGTATACTCTCCTTCCACCGATTGTGAGATATTTTTGATCGGCATTATTGGAAACTAGATATTTGGAACTAGATATTAGAAACTAGATATTGGAAACTAGATATTTTGGGCGCAGCTGTCTACGTCAACTGAATAAAAAAAAACAATTTTCTTCTTGTTTTCTTTTATCTGAGGTTTGTATACAATTCATCGCTTTGGTAGCAAAGTTTTAAGCCTCGATACAAATTATGCCCCGAAAATTCACGGGACATCGCTGATGCCCATAGTCGCTTAGTTGTTGTTGCATTTAACATGTGAATTGTTTGCCCCAGGCATCGTTTTTTTTATCTTCGCCTATTGAAAATGTAAAAAGAACACACCTATTATAGCCCTGTTTTTTCGCAAGTCCATATAGAATTGTAGAAAAAAACGACGTCGGGACTTAGAAGCTTTTTTTCCAAATAGCTGGAAGAACTGTGTACGCTATGGCATTTGTCAACTGTATTGACGACTAGCATCAACCAGCATCCAAAAACGTCACTATTGACTTCTCTGAACAAATTATCGATAACATATAGATAATATTATTTTGGCATCATCATTTTTTACGGGTGTTAGATCGAAAATTATCCGGTCTTAGCTAACTCTGTATAGATTTAAGTAGTTGTTGCATTTCCATGTAAAGCGCTTAGTCCCGATATCGTTTTTTTCTACAATTCTATATGGACTTCCGAAAAAAACACGGCTATAATAACATTGTAATAATAGACAAGAATATATCACAATATTTACACGGTAACAGCCCAAGACTTATACTTTTACATTAAAAAAAAAATTCAATTGGCAGGGTAGATTTTTGGCTTTGGTTTAATGACATCTGTCACATCTGTTTTCATTATTCAGTTTAAAACCTTATTACCAACATGAATGTTTGTTAGTGCAAACGCCACTTTATCGTAGACGTGATGGCCCGTCACAGTAAGTAGACTTGCTTCAACATTTGATGGTCATATTTGAGACGATCGGTTCGGTTCTCAATCAGCCAACATTCATACGACAAAGGAACGCAAGATAGGCCGAGAACGCGGTCCGTAAAAGTTTGCAGCAGAACGTAGCAGTCGATTTCACCGGTGACCACGCTCAATGTAATTTGATACGAAACGTTCGGGGTAAGTTCTAAATTGCACTCTTAAAATTTCAAATAAAGCGGCTAATCCGAAAATATTCTTTAATTGTGTAAATTAAACTTTATTTTTTTTTATCTTGTTGTGTAACTTTATGATAAACTAATTTTATATTCCTTTGTATCTAATAAAAAGTTCTCCCTGTCGAAACGTTGTCGTGAAAAGTAATTTGTTTCATTGCTACGATTACTTTGACGAAAACCTTTTTCAATGAACATAGATATATTTCAAAATCTTCACACTCTTGTTGGAAAACCCTTTATAAAAAACATGTTTATAATTATTGGGTAAGGGTATTCACGCCCCAGTGTAACTAGTTTAGAAGTGTAACATTTTTCTGTAAGAAAATGTTACACTTTTACAATAATACGAGAGTTGTTAACCCTGATCGTGAATGCCCCTTATATGTATTTCTTCATCAAACTACGGCATTCATGAACTTCTTAATCGTTTGTCCGAACTTTTTAATTTAGACACCTCCTATTGATTTAAAACCTTTTTGTATGTTTTTTGTGCATATCTACATCCTTTTTGTACAAATTGCAAATAAAAAAAAGCTTAAACCTGGATCCGCAATCTTAGTACAAAAAAAAGGAATGAAAAGTATCACTAACTAGTTAAAAACTGTCAGTTAATTTCGGTGATTGATCACCTGTAGGTGACTTTAACATGGTCTTGAAGAAAACTTTAAACAATGATAAGAAAGCTGCATATGACGAACTGAATTTTTTTGAGCAATTACTGCCCTTTCGAATGGCATTCATTTTTCTCAAAACACCCCATATTTGAGATGCTAAGATCTCGGAACCATTAAATGTGCACTAGGATATATTTTAAAAATTCTCTGAATCTATTACTTTTTCAAAAAAGTATCATCCGCTCTTAAAGTTAACCATCACTATATTTCTGCAGGAGAACGGCCATGATTGAGAAAGCTTTGCTTATAACCTAAAATCCAATAGAAATAAAATTGATTGTTACATGTCTACATTGTGTACTTGAGACAAAATTCCTCCAAACCTTACCTGGTTAAAAGTCATCAAGCTGAGATTAAGATATCCACCAGCAGTAAAACAAAATGGCTCCTGGGCATTCATTAAGAAGATTACCAAAGACTTTCTATATTTCACATCGAAGTTATACCACGAAGTTGCATAGCCCTGCAAGGCCAATGTTTCATTCTAAAAAAAAATCAATATGTTTGTAATATTTTTTTTTGAAAATTAAAATACAAGTTAGCATGCAACCTGCTCCGATATTTGAGTTCCAAACCAGCAATAAACCAAAAGCTCTGCCATAATGCATCCAGAATACAAATAGACCATAACAAGTCCTGAGGTATCTGATTGAATCAAAGCTTGAAATCCCGTCAAAGCAATAACCAGTAAGGAACCAAAGAATTGAACCAACATGGGAAATTTAAAGATGCTTTCTATTTGGTTTCGAATGCTGAAATAAAGTCTTGGAAACGTATCTTAGCTTTTGAAAACCGTTAAACTTACTCTAGTATATGCGTATGATGCTCTATAAGTCCTTTGAGATGGTTAAATGGATCCACAGTCACCCGGCCTTTCGCCTCATTTAGTTCATCGAAGGAAATATTCAACACCCGCAGTTGACAACGTAACAAGTTGATAAATGCAACATTGAGATAGTCAATTCCGACAATTTGGAGTCCAAGTATGGCATTCGATAGGGGAATATAAAATAATTCCAAGTTGAAAGGTGTAAAATCTGGCACCTTGGCTCTGTATGGTAAGTTATGACCGACAACTGCTGATGGATCTGTCAAAAGTACAACTTGAAAATAAAATCATATTCCAAAGATGGAAACTGTCAAAATTACTCCTCATAACTAAAAAAAATGCATAACTTGATGCGATCGTAGGAATGCAGCCATAAATTGTAAGCGAAATCTTGCTCTCAAACTCCATCCAAGAAAAAACCTCTTTTTGCGTATCAGACTTGACATATTTCTTAGCCAATTCACGAAATTTTTTGACGATTTTGTAGAAACCCTCAAGTCTCGAGAAGATCATAATCATCTGACATAGGGGAAACAGATTTGTGCACATGAAAAAAAATTGGCAAATATAAAAATCGTACTTTAAGGCACATTCCTAAATGTAGAAATGTCATGCAGGCATTTTGAATCATGTCATTGAAATTCCTCCAGCACGTGATCAAATCGTAAATCTCGGAGATATGATAGGGGACTCTTACGAAAACCGAAAATAATACTCCATAGATGTAAAATGATCGTTTGAATTCACCTTGCGATCCGAATAAGGGCAACCCGAACCACTGCAGCAGACTGAGATTCAAATCGATCGAACCAAGTCTACCAATTGTTGGGTCAGAGGGAAAAACGTATTTTGAGAAGGTTCGAATGAATTTTTCCATTTTGAAAAATCTAATGAAGTTAGTAAGTTTTTGGATTTTTTGATTTTTCTCTTTATCTCGAATTTTAAAAGTTTTGAACGATTTCGGCTAGGCGCGCACATTCAATTTTTAGTTGCACAACTGTTTGGTTGCTCATAGAAAACAGATGAACTATTTAGTTGAATATCCGCGCAGGTGCCAATAATTATATGTTATACAAAATAGCGAACTCATTTTAGGCAATCGTTTAGTTTTTGTCAAAACACAAACTTTTTAGTTGCTCGAACCAAGCAGTTGCGTAACTAAAAATTGAATTTGCGCGCCTAGCCTTATTGTACTTCGAGACTATAAATATGACAGTTTTTGAATAAAAACAAATTTAAAAACCTCAAAAAAATCCGCAAAGCCTGAAATGTTAAATGCAATAAGAAAATGAAACTCGAAAATTTATATTTTCAAAAAAAAAATTATTATTTTGTTTAAATGTTTGTCTTATGTGAATTTCCTTTCGTTCATCTCAGATTTAGGTGTCAGATTTCAGAAATATGGTGACAAACAGAACGCAAAATGAAATTAAAATATTTTGTGACATATTGCCAGTATTTTTTTAAGTTAAGTTATTTGACTTCGATTAAATGCATGTTATTCAAAATTATACTTTTTTTTATTATTCTCAGCAATATATCGATACCTTCCCGTAAGAATGTATTAAGCGACATTTTTAAATTTGGTTCATCCAATAAAATAGACAAAAAAATAACTAAATGAGACGTTTTTTTCGTTTCCTGAACAATTTTAAAAATGTCGCTAAATACATTCTTGCGGGAAGGTATCGATATAATGCCAAAAGGCGTTAACATTATTTAACATTGAAGGTTTGAATATTACAACAAAAACTTGAAAGATCTACCACCAAGTGTGTAGTATTGGCTGGAGTTATACATAGCTATATCACGGCCAGCTGATCATCAGACTTCTTTTTAGTAGTGCTTAGCATTTATATTATCAGATTAAATGGACAAACTTTATGGCCTTGACTGAAATTTTCATGAGCCAATGAACTACGCACCACGCTGCCGAAATCTCATGATAAGGTCCTCCTATAAAATTAAACGTCAGTTGCACTTGTCAATTTTCTATAACAAACATTTAGGATAGGCGCGCACTGGCAACTGTGATCGAAATCAAATAGTTTAATCAACAGATGATAGAGCAACGGGCACATGCATCACTTCAGTCACACTTACAATTTTCTCTCTTGGGTTTATAGAAAACAACTCAACTATTTAGTGGAATATGCGCGCAGGTTCATATGATTATATGTAACACAAATTAGAGAACTGATTTTAGGCAAACACAACTTTTTAGTTACTGAAATCGAGTTGCTGTATTTCCGCGGAGTCCCATATAAGTCCATATGTTTCATTTTAACAACTAAACTACGATTTTAAGTAGATTTCACATTAATCTTCTTATACTACATTTTCACCTAGAGATAATCCTGGATTGAACTGAATTTGTCATGAATCTTCTTCAAATTTCCAAGATTTATCATACAAATTTATTTCATAAATCTAGTAGATTAGAAATTAATCTTGTTAAATCTTCATTGGATCAATTGTTCTATAATTTGAACTGACCTATCTATATCCATAGCATGCTTAATTGTCTCGGTGATTTTTCATTAGGGGGGGTTCACATTCTCAAATATGTTTGACAAATGCCGTTTGATTGACTTGAATTTGAAAATCTGAACGCTTCATCAAACGGATTGTCAAACATGCTTGATGATATGAAAATATTTTGATATTTTGCTGGTTTGACAAGAATGTTTGAGAATGTGAACGCATGTTCGTCAAGCCACAAGCAAATTTCATTTTCAATGAAGTTTTCATGCTGTGCATATCATAAGAAATTATATCAAAATGAGTCATTTATGCAATAGCGGTAATTCAGGTGGATTTTATTGGATTAATATAAGTTTTCTGCAGACTTCCAAATATAAAAATGGTAGTAAAATTGCTCAACAAATATTTTATCTATGCCCTGAGTTGGTGCGCCATGGTAAAGACCACTTTACACGATAATAGAAGTCATATGATCTGTCATCATATTTTCTGCATGATTTATCAAATGAGCTGTCATTTAAGTTAAGTCGAACCGTTCTGGCGTATCTATGCTTTACACGTCTATGATTTCCCCTTTGATTTTCGGAGTGCCAAAATAAAAGGAAAATATAAACAGAAATAATTTTTTTTGAAGGGGTTTTTGTATGGTTACATACATGCAGTGTACCTGCGAAGCTTCATATATTTATGAATTTTTGAATATTACAACAACAACTTGAATGAACTACCACCAAGTGGGTTCTTATTTGGCTGGAGTTCCAGCCAAATAAGAACCCACTTGGTGGTAGTTCATTCAAGTTGTTGTTGTAATATTCAAAAATTCATAATTTTTTTTCATTATTCCATGATGGAGAACAATAAGAAAGCAATGACATTAGTCATTAGTTTTATCAACAATAATAGTGTATTAATTAAAAATTTTACAGTATATGTATTAAAGAGATTTGAAATATCTCAAAAAAAATCATATAGCTATCTTTTACTTATTTTACCATTTTTTGTATTCAACTCTCAAAACTCCATTCAATCTTTTCCACGAAAACAACAAATCTCGCATGACTTCTCAAATGGAATTAGCTGCAGTCCTAATGTCAAAATAGTCATATCCTTTTTCGTTTGAGAAGTGATATGAGATTAATGCGTGCGTTTAAACGATTGGATATGTTTTTTTTGACAGGTCATAATGAGAAAACATATGATTTTTAATATCGCGTAATGTGGCTTTAAAAATTCTAATGAGAATGGATGTTTAACAGCATGTTTGACGAATGTGAACGCAAATGGATTTTGTTTTTAGATTTAGATTAGATTTCAGATTTTATTGCAATTTAGAATTCTATACATTGTTCACATTTTTAAGTTTTTACAAATCTTTTATGACATGACAAAAGCCGTCTGTCAGAAACGCAAATGGTTTCAATCTGTCAAATATTCATCAAACCATATATGTCAAACATATTTGAGAATATAAAGCCCCCTATTCTTTGGCACAAATGAAACTTTCTTTCTGTCGCTTCCACTTTAAGAAAACACCATTAGTCCATTAGTATTTTAAAAGGCGCTGTCAGAGGTAATCTTCTTTACGGACCAAACCACACGTTGGATTCTTAAATGGTCTAAAAATTTCGCGTCATCTTGAGATTTTGTTGACAGTCAATCAAGATTCTTGAAAAGAAAACTACAAACAGATCTCTTACCCATGTAAACGGTACAAGAGGAGATTAAAAATGAAAATATTAACAACTCTTTAGCCATTTGTTGTCTCCTGTGAAAGACAGCAAAATAAGAATTCAAATTAGACTGCCTTTAATGCCGGATATACACTGTTCAAATGCATGACAAGTATGTGCAAGTGTATTAGTGAAAAAGCAACACGTATAGATTGGATGTTGGATTGAAGCAAAATCAAAATCTTTCGATTTTTTTTTCAATCTAGCGTCCTGCATTGAAGTAGTGTATATGCAAGATTGATGATTGATCATACATTTATTGGTTTATTTGCGCATAGTTCCTTGAAGAGATGAGAACACAGCACAACATTAAGCACTATTAAAACAGCACACAAAAATTGTATGATGAAATCTTTGAGTATATATAATATGGAGGGCTCGTTTCTATTCCAAATGCGTGACTATCATAGGGGGCGCTACTCAAATTTGTGTAAGACAAAGTTATTGCCGAGTGCTTCATATCACATGTGACGGAGAACTATATGCGAGGAGAAGGTAAGCACAAATCGGAGGATACGGCTGTATCCTTAACTTACAGAAAGTGAGACAGCGACCCCTATCACAACTTCAAGTACTACAATGCATTAGGGATAGGAACGAGCCCTCCATACCTATTATATATACTCAAAGGATGAAATGGACAGTCAAAATAAAATAAATTACTCTGATAAAATTACAAAAATCTCAAAGAAATTCGTAAAAACACAATTTTGCCGAGAAAAACTCACAAAGCGCCACGTCCTCTCACCACGTCGTCGATGTAAAAATAAAAGATTGAAGACTTATGCTTGATGTTTTTAAATGCAACTTCAACCAGAATATACTAGGCAAGTCCATATAGAATTGTAAAAAAAAACGACATCGAGACTAAGCGCTTTACATGCAAATGCAACAACTACTTAAATCTATACAGAGTTAGCTAAGACCAGATAATTTTCGAGAGTTAATCTAATACTACGTTTTCACCAAAAGATAATCTGAGATTTAAGGCAAGAGATTTGTGTGGTGTTTTCACCGCACTGAAAGATTAATAAGAAGATTAACTTTGACAGCATCTATCAAAATGCTAATGTTGTTTCAATTTTTCTTATAAAGTAGAAGCGAGAGAAAGAAAGTTTCATTTGTGCCAAACGATGAAAAATCATCGAGATAGCTTAGTCCCCTATTACACGTTGCCTCATGAGACATGTCTCATTTTTTACTTTCCTTTTAAATTTGTATCCCGTGAGGCAAAAGCTATTACACGTTGACTCATGTCTCATGAGACTCATGTCTCAAATTTGACTGTTGTTCGTATTTTTTAATGCACAACACAACATAAAACGAATTTGAGAAAAAGAAACGTCAAAATGAGACTACTAAAAATCAGCCCGGTGCTCACCGGGAATATTTTTTTGCATCTCATTTCCTCATATCTGCTTTCTTTTTCGCACTTACGTGAGCCTCGTCTCCTGAGACATCGTGTAATAGGCGACTTAGCACCGTATGGATGTTAGGTCAGTTCGAACTTCGACCGATCGATCCTATGAAGATTTAGTAGAGATTTATTTCTAATCTACTAGATTTACAAAATAAATTTGTATGGTAAATCTTCGAGATTTAAAGAAGATTTATGGTAAATCCACTTAAATCCCGGATTTACTCTTGGTGAAAACGTAGTATAAGGTCCGATAAAAATGGTGATGCCAAAATGGTATTATCTATAGTTTTGTAAAGTGAATAAAAGTTCAGAGTAGAGCAAAACAGAACAGAGCAGAACAGAGCAGAGCAGAACAGTTTCCATGAGAAATGTCACACAAGTTAGAACAGTCAGTTATCTGTTCTACCTTTCTCTAACTAAAAAGCTAGGGCAAGAAATCTTGTTCTAAACTGTTCCAGACAGACTCATTGAACAGCAAATCAGAACAGTTTAGAACAGAAAATTTCTCATTGAACAGCAAAAAGGTGTACTTTTCTGTTCCAAACTGCTCTAAACTGTTCGGAACAGCGCCACTGAACAGAACTTATATGTTATCGATAATTTGCTCAGAGACGTTAGGGGTGTTCACATGGAAGAACATCTTGTACAACATGGTTCGATAACCATTAATGTTCTATCATATGAACGCAAAACCGAACAATGTTGCATGGTTTTCAAAATATTTTGAAAACCTGGGTGGTTCGTGCAACCAACCAACCTGTGTGAACAGATGTTGACAACTTTGATATTTTTTTTCATTCTGTAAATTGTCTCGGCCATAAAACATTCAACGGAAAAATGGCATCTATACCAAATAATGAGTTTTAAAAAGATTTTTTGAACTTTATAATAAGAAATTTACCAGAATTGTGGAAAATAAAAAGTGAAATTTATAAAGAATACATTTTATAAGAATAAAACTCCTAACAAAATATAAAGAAGTGGAAGAAAATGCAAGTTTCGTGTTTTCTTCCTCTTCAAGAATATCGTTCATAATTACGGCTGCCAAAATTTGTATCGCCATACTGCTTCCGTTCACTTCTAAGATATAAAAATAATGATGTTCGACAACATCAGTATCCTATGTGAACGCAAAGTAGTGTGTACAGTTATTTTCCCATGGAACAATGTTGTACAACCATGTTCTTCCATGTGAACCCCCCTGTTAAAAGTGACGTTTTTGGATTGATGGTTGACGCTAGTCGTCAATAAGCTGACAAATGTCATAGCGTACACAGTGCTTCCAGCTATGTGGAAAAAAAAGCTCCTAAATCCCGATGTCGTTTTTTTTTACAATTCTATAGGTGCGTTTTATTATTCACAAATCTATCTGGATCCGGATCTGGATTAAGTTTTAACATGTATTACAAAAACAATTTGGGATCCTGTTTTCTATCGGGATCTATTTCAAAGATCCAAAAATCAGTTATTACACTGGCGAGTAGATGGCTTTTTATGGTAAGGTAGTGTAAGCTATAGTGTAAAGAAAAAAGACAAGAAATAATTGAAAATTTACAAACCCAAGGATAAAAAGAGACGGACTTAGAACACTGCTGTCACTAAGATCCGTATCGTTTTATTTTCAAGGGAAGATCCAGATCCGGATGCAGATAGATTTTTGAATAATAAAACGCACCTTATATGGGCTTGCGAAAAAAACACACCTACTAATACACTTGCACGTGCTTGTCATGCATTTGAACAAATGGCTTTAGGGATTTTTGAAACTCTTGGAATATACTCTCCCTGCATAAATTTCAATTATTTTAATAAACAAAAATTGACTTCAAAAACCAAAAACAATTAATGATTAATAGCAGGCTTTTCTGTCTGGTATTAAAGAAATTCAATTTCAATGAAGCCATTTGGTTCCATATGGTCAAAATAGGATGCCAGTATTCCCAGCAGATGGAACATCAGTTATTAATTTCTTGGTTGAAAATGGTGATGATGTGGAAGAAATACTCGTAGTTCGCACTTATTTATAATCGAATTTATAATTTATGTATTTATTTAAAATCGAATTTTTATATTAAATAATCACAAAAATCTTACGAAACTTTAACACAACTATTGAAATAGAAAACAAAAATTATAGTTACATTTTAAGAAATGTCACTTAATGTAATGGAGGGTGTGTGCAAGGGCTTGTAAGGGTTACTTAAAAATGATATTTGAGGAATCGACCTGAGGTCGAAAATAAATCTTTTTTTTTTTGTTTAAAGGAAAGCTAAAACCACTCAAAGATTCAAAAATCGAAAGGAATACCACATAAGTCCGTTTTCATTGATCTATGATTTTTCGTTGATTTATTACTAAAGATTAGAAAAACAAATAAAAACACTTCTAGAATAGCTACATCAAATATTTTTACAAAAAGACTATTTAACGAAAATGTGATCTGCCTTTAGCCGAAAATACTTGGAGATTTCATGATTGTTCTTCGAAAATAAAGTTTCGATACTTTACATTCAGTACTTTGCAATCGAAATTGGTATTGCCGATTTTGTTAATGATATTTTGGGCTGTTTTTAAGTTTTTTAAATTAATGTTTTGAGTAAAAGAATGCAATTTGAATTCAATTATTTTTTTTAAACGAAATCCTTTTTTAAACTGTACTCATAGAAGTGCCTTGAAGGTTTTCTTTTATACCAATTCTTATAAGAACTTTCGTTAACGATTCTATTGCGTCTCTATAATTTAACTCCCATTAGCAAGCTAACACCTGCTACTCACCTGTGAAATAATTAAATCAACTCCAGAAATTGCTTTTTAATTCAATACCTTATAAATAAATGATTTTTTAATAGTTGAACACTTAGATATTATTGTATATTTTGCCAACAGTGTTCAGTCATTTGAATCTTTTTACCATTGTTCAAGTGCAAAGACATTCTCACTTTAAATCCTTGCTAAACCATGACCTAAGCTAGAAGACTCTCTCCGGGATACAAAACAACACACATTTATTTCCCTTATAATGCGAAGTTATAAATCACTTTTCTTATTTATTATCCACTTAATTTAATTAATCTCCTAACTTGATAATGGTTTATATGACTCTAGAGGATTTTAGAATTTTACAAGTTAACATCTCAACATCTCTTTATTGAAAAATAAATGTTCGGAATTGAAAAAAAAAATAATAATATTGTCTTAGTGAAACAAAAGCATTTGTGTGTTTTATTGGTTTTAATTAACACCAATAGCGAATCCGGGGATAGAGATATGTGGGCAAAATAAGCCCCCCACAGCCAATTCTTATCATCGATTAATTAAGATACATTACGAATTGTAGAGTTTGTTTGTTTGTTGGAAGTAATGCAGGTTAAGTCTGTTTGCAAAACCATTAAGGATTTGGTAATCAAACAATCGATTGGAAAATTGAAATTTGTGCCGGTAATACAGTGGTTATAGGCGATTAAAGTTAAGCCCTGAAAATTAACTGGACCTAGCGCATAAAGAACTAGTTGTTCTTACATTAACATATAAATCATTCAGCTCCGACGACGTGTTTCACATCCATTTCTAAGTGGTCTTTTAAATAGCATTCCTGATATACAGCCCGATTCTACCCCTTGTTAGGAGTCACACTTTTTCATGTTCCCTATCATCGTAATGTCAAGGTTTATCAACATTTCAAGTTGTTTTTTTTTCGAATGCAAAGCATGCCTCTTCACTCTTATTTGTCTCTAAGTGACGAATATAGAGTCTGGTACTTAATTATTGTCTGATGGGGCATAACCCTTCATTTAACAAACATAATACCAAAGTACATTAATTTTATATTCTGATATACTTCTTATAATTACTATGTGCGTAATTGAATACACCCACAAGCCTTGTGATCATAAATAATTTATCCCTTAACATTTGAACTATTAGTATCTTATAAATTGCTGATATCTCTTTTTTGTTAAGGGTATATTATGGAATCAATTCAGAGAAATAAGACACAGTTGATTATTTCCTTCCTGCGAAGTAAGTATCAAAAGTTAATAAATATTCTCTCACATTTCTTTAAACTATTTGTAAGACATTTTACTAAACCATAGTAAGTTTTGGTAAGAACAAGTACCTATTCAAAAGTTTTCTTTTGATTTCGTTTGTTCGACCTGATCATTGGAATCAAATATTTAATTCGCTTATATATTTTTTTAAATTAAAATCCTTTCAGCTTGTTTATGTCAACCAAAAAAAATCACTGGAAAATGTCAAAACTCATGGACTTTTTCACAAAGTATATTTTCCCATCGAATCCCACAGTTGGTCGATTAGGATGCATAGATTATAATTTATGCCTGTTACACTGGACTGGGATGCCTTTGTTTGGCGCCCAACGTGAGTCCAAACCATCAATACTATTCTACGGAGTAATAATATGGACATTGATGCGAATTCCTTATCAAATTTTTGAAATATATGACATAATACTCATCTATGACAATATGAGTGATTTAACTCAAAATTTGTGCCTGACTTTGGTGCATTTTGGAGCAAGTTTGAAAGTCAGAAAATAATTAATTTCTCTGATGATTCATTGTAAATTCTACTTAAATTTTCTTTCAGACAATCATGATATTCAGTCGACTAGGAGATTTTTATAAAATTGTTAAGCAATTAAGAATAATGGCGATTAAGTACATCAGAACTAAGGAACAAATAAGTGCTTTCCTTAAAATGGAATTCGAAACTAAGTTAACACTTACAGTTTATGCTTTAATTGTTATACTTACGGGGTGCATTGGAATGCTAATGGTATTGATTGGTATGTAAATATAACTTTATTGATTTAAGTGTACTGTTTTTTAATATTTAATGTTATATGTGTGAATTTTTTTATTTTTTATTCTAATATTTGGTCCGTAATGTGTTTTCAAGGATTTCAGATAATCATACCTATACCGAAGGTATCAAATTTTTCGAAAAGATAACTGTGGCGCTTAAAGGCCGTGTACTTGATCGGATTTAAATCTTGCCTGGACATTGGATCTGAGATGTCGGAGTCCTTCAAAACTCATTACTTTGATTTGAATGACACAATACATATCACCTTTACAACTTGCATCTTCTAGGTCCGGCCAATTTTATTGGCAATAACTTCCCATACAGAGCCAAAATGCCATCTTTTATACCCATGGGCTTCCAATTGGTTTACATGCCTCTGGTTGTTGTAGTCATTGGATTACAGTCGGTCGCAATTGATTATTTGAATGTTACCTTCATCAACTTAACTAGATCTCAACTCCAGATGCTGAATTTGTCTTTTGATGAACTAAATGAAGAAAAATTGGGTAAAGTCACTGTAGACCCTTTGAAGCACCTGAATAGCCTCATTGAACATCATACATCCATTCTAAAGCAAGTATTTAAAAGAAAAAAAAAGGGTACATTTTATAAAGCCCCTCTTGACTTAAGCTGATAGGTTGTTTCGAAATTGACTTATAGCTATGATAAAATTAAGAGTGTTAGAGGCCGTGTATCTGTTGTATTAAAGTTGGACTTAATTTGATCTTTAGATTAAAATAAAGGATCAAATCAATCCCTTAATGGGGTGAAATGTTAGGGCTTAATCTTGGTAGAGGAATACGTGACAGCTTAAAGTGGGGAAAATTACAAAAGTAAAAAAGGCAAATTAATTTGGACTTAAATATTTCAGTTTCACACACGCCAACATTTTATTTATAAACCCTTCTTTCAGTTAAAAAATTTTAGTTCTTAAGTTTTTAATTTAAAAAAAATTTGTATTTCAGTGTTCGTAATCAGATCGAAAGCATCTTCAAACATCCAATGCTGGTTCAATTTATAGGCTCCTTAATGATTATCGCTTTGACAGGATTTCAAGTCTTAGTCCAGTCGAATACTTCAGGCCTTGTTATGATCTACTTATATGTTGTTTGTGTTTTGACGGAGCTTTTTGTATATTGTTGGTTTGGTACTGAAGTTTCTGAACAGGTTTAATATTCAAATTTATGTTTTACCAAAAAATAACCATCTTTCATTTTTTTTTTTTTCAGAATAAGACTCTAGCCATGCGAGGTTATGATAGCTCGTGGTATAATTTTGATTTGAAGTATCGAAAATCTCTGGTTATATTTTTAATGAATGCTCAACGACCATTTTGTTTTACAGCCGGAGGTTATATAGAATTAAATCTAACAACATTTAGTCAAGTAAGAGATAAACTTTAATTAATTATTAAAATTTTTAAAACTTTTCTTGTTTAAGATTCTTAGTAAATCGTATTCGTTTGTGGCTCTGTTACGTCAACAATACAACGGTTAAATCACATATGAAAAATTAACATCAGTTATATGAAAATATTTCTTAATGAAGAATTAGAACAAAATTTATTTTTAAAAATAGCACTTACACCTCTTTCACATGAGAAAACAAGTTGCTGAAGATTTTTTAATGTCTTCTGTTGTACTGTTGTACTTCTTAGTAATTAACCTTCACTTCCCTTGCTTGTCTCCAAAAAAGTAAAAGTTTCCTCGAGTGAAAGAGAGAACTTATAAACAAATAAAATAAAAACAAACTCACCTATTTACGAATGTCGGCCATGTTTATTGAAGGAACTTCCGTTAACAATGTTCAGTTTGTGGCGGAAACTGGAAAGGGTACAAAATGGGTGTAGGACTTGGCTGTACATGTAGATGCACACGTCACGTATCAATCAAAGTCAATTCTACGCAAAATTATTTTCTATAAAGCGGCAAATACACACGATAGTTTAGTTATGCAAGAGATCTCAAACTGGAGAGATCTAACCATGAGTGATATGGATATGGACGTCGTCGTCCATTGGACGATGAGGTTAGCGCGTTAATTGTAATCAAAATAGCTTTTTTGGCCTTTAGTCCACAAAAATTGGCGTTTCGTCCGGGTGATCTCACATGGAATCATCAGTTGACTGTGAGGACCTTGTCAATACGCAATTTTTGTTAAATTCAGTTCATCAGTACATCAGTACATCGATTTTTTGACAAAAATCCAATGTGAACTATATCCAACCAAGATTAAAATTGAATCGGTCATTTTAAAAACCTCATAAGTCATTCAATTAGAATTTTTTAGGAATCAATAAAACTGTTTCATGCTCAAACAAATAAGTTTTAAACCACTTTTTTATGCTTAACTAAGTATTTTAGTGGTAAGAAAATTAAAAAGCGAAAAAAATTCAGTTTATTAATAAAATAATGAAAAAAACCTAAAAAACTGTTCTTAAGTTGTTTTAGCAAGGACTGGGGTGAGTGGTATATAATTTAACCAAAAAAATGGTAGTAATTATATTTTGCATTGCTTATTATTGAAAATCACACTTAAGAATAATTTTTTGTCATGTTTTAATATCTTTAAGGTACATAGATTGATTATCTTCAAAATTTTCTTATTGATGGGCACTTTTAAAACATAAGCCTTTGCTGATAGAAGTGAAACCGAAGTTGCAACTTTATTTATTACTAATAATGAATGTTTAATCAATCCATCAATATATTCCTATGATAGTACCTTTTCTATGTGAAGCATACTTAAAGCTCATATATGTCGAAGGTGCTTTTTTCTGTTTTTGTGGGATTTTTTTCTATAAGATTCAGTGTTGACAAACATGTTTTTTTGTACAAATTTGGCCACAATTTCATGAATTCCAAAACATCTTCAGTTTTTAGCTCTATGACTATATTTTCTAAATTTTGAATGAGATGGACGTGAATTTGACAGACGCGACGGATGAATATGAAAAGCTAAGATAGACAATGAAGTGCAAATCATCAAATCATTCAGTTTCAGAGATCATTCATAAAAATGAGAAAGAGAGTCTGAGACTAAACGGAGACCTTGGGGTCCCCAGCATTTATTTTGTGAAGATCCGATTTGAAACCTTCAATAAAAAAAAGTATTCAACAATCCAGTAGAAAATTTCTAATCCAACGAATAAGGGATTCATTGATACCAAACTCAAAATTTTCGATAAAATAACTTCATGCCAAAATCCATCAAATGCCTTAGAAATATCAAGCTTAATGATCTTACTTCGACATATGATTCTACTCTTCTGCAACTTGATATCAACAGTTCCTCAAATATCTTAGATAAATTAGTTTATGTCTTGTCTTTCAATTTTATAATTTGTTATAACATTTCATTAAGGTATTACACGTTCTCTTCTTTTTCGGCGCACCATCACTCTCTGTTTCACTTGAAGACATTTTTAAAGCTAAAATTACTTTTCGCAGAAAATAGTTGTATGAAAAACACGCAAATTTGACATTGATGACGGTTGTTATCAAATTGAAGATTTGAATATTGTTGAACCAATCAGAGCAAAGCAAATTTAAAATATCAAACTACTCCCGCCATTTTGGTAGTGCATGCAAAAACCTCTTAAGTCACTGACTTATGTTGTTTATGCAATGAACGTCTTTCCTACGGTAATATTTGAAGAGGCAAGAATGTACAGACTTACGTGGTTCTTACCCAGAATACGCATCTCCCTTTAAGGAACCATTTTCAGCAAAAAAAGCATTTTGGAAAACAATGTGACTTAAGAGGTTTTACAAATGACCGATTCAATTGTAATCATTAACGTTGGAAGTTTTTGCCCGTGGCCTGGCATTGATTCTATATGAAGGTTTTTATAATACAAATTCTTTATACTACTGAAATAAACTGATGAGTCCATGTGAGATCACCCGGACGAAACGCCAATTTTTGTGAACTAAATGCCAAAAAAGCTATTTTGAATCAATAATTCAACAAGTCCATTAATAGTGCTAAGTCTTCTACGAGTACTTGGCTGATTTATTTCAGTAGTATATAGAATTTGTATTATAAAAACCTTCATATGTTAATTGTAATCGCTTCTTGCATGGAAGAAAATGATTTTTTGTTTTTCAAAAAATATTTTTTTTTTAAAGTTTGGAATGCAATGTGCAATGAATGCAGCTTTATACAAAAATTCATTGAAATCAGTTATGTCTGTAATAAATAAGTAATTCAAAATTTGAAAAAAATGGTTCTATGGTAGGTACAAGCTGTTACATCTTAATTTATATGTTTTTTATTTAATTAAAGATCATACAAATTTCCATTTCATTTCATTTATTACGTTTTTATATAAGCTAACACAGTAAGATTAATCTTATAAAATAGTGCAAGTTTGTGAGTAGTTATAATGAACAGAATTTCAATTAATATTGTAAAATAGATACTCGTATATACCTTCAAAAGACACTCGGTAAGAATCGGTACCGAGTAGTGTGGGACTCTTACCGCACTAAAACCACCGGTGAATCAGTACCAATCTATGAAAGATCGACAAATGATTTTTATTTCTTAATTTTTAAATCGCATTGGGGGAAGTTTAAGGAAATAACACTTTCCCATAGCTTTTAGACCGTCAGCTCATGAGGCTTGGTTCTCCTTAATCTCCGAACATTGTCTCGTACATTTAATACGGTCTCCATTTCGGAGTTGTATGACTTTGCAGCCGCTGATTGTGTGATACAGCGTGTTTCTTAACCACTTCTGTAACCATTTCAATTTGAAGGTCACGATGTAGATCGCTATTTCTTATATACCAAGGGGCATTTATTATTCCACGAAGGACCTTACTTTGAAATTTTTGGATGGGTTCAGCATTTGTTTTCTTTATACATCCCCATAGTTGGATGCCATATGGCCAAACGGGTTTCAATACTTGCTTATATAACATTAGTTTGTTCTGGATAGATAGGTCAGAGTTCTTTCCTAGTAACCAGTACATTTTTCTGTACTTCAAGTTTAGTTCTTCTCTTTTCTTTTTGATGTGCTCTTTCCATTTAAGCTTTGCATCCAAATTCATTCCAAGGTATTTGGCGGTATTGGAGTAAAGTACTTCTGTACTGTTTATGAATATTGGATGCGTCGATTTTGTTTCGTTTAATTTGGTACGCCATTTCTGCGTCCAATCACTAACTTTATCGACTGCATTTTCCAATTTTTGTGTAGCCTTCGTAACGGATTTATCTGGCACCAATATTGCAGTATCATCAGCAAAGGTCGCCATGATAGCATTGATGGAATATCCCTTGTATATAACAGATACAGAGTTGGTCCTAGGACACTTCCTTGTGGTACACCGGCTTCAATTTTCTTAAGTTCCGAGTAATTTTGGTCGTACCGTACTCTAAAGAGTCGGTTCGTAATGTAAAATTTCAGTATTTCGTAGTACTGCCTGGGAAGATCCCTATGCAGTTTGTACTCAAGTCCCAAGTGCCAAACCTTGTCAAAAGCTTGAGCAACATCTAAGAATAAAGCAGAGCATACTTGTTTTTCTTCAAGTGCCTTTTCCACAACATCCGTAATTCGATGCACTTGGTCTATCGTGGAATGTTTATTTCTAAATCCAAATTGATGGCTTGGAATTAGTCTTCTTTCTTCAATTATTTTGCTAAGCCTTTTCAGTAGCAGTTTTTCAAAAACTTTTGCCATGATTGGTATAAGCGATATTGGTCTGTAAGATGTTACTTCTGTTGGTGGCTTACCTTGTTTAGGTATAACAATGACTTCTGCAATTTTCCAATGATGTGGCACATATCTTAGTTTAAGGCATGCGTTTATTATAAATTGGAGTTTCTTGAAGGCTATTAGAGGCATTTCTTTCAAAACCTGAGCAGTTATAAGATCGTACCCTGGTGATTTTTTGTTAGACAACTTATGTTGACACATGCTTCTTACTTCTTTGAGCGTGACAAAAGGTATTTCACATTCGTCGTTTCTGTCAACAAGCTGTAAGGGATCTGTAGCTGTGTTTGCTGGGAATGGCTTGAAAACATTCGCGAGATGTTCAGCGAAGAGATCAGCCTTTTGTTTCGGGTTTCCGATCCATTTACCATCTTGAGATTTTATTGGCAAGTTTTGTGTCTGAGGTCTTTTTAGGCGCTTAGCTGCTTTCCATAAGGAGTATTCGGTAGAAGCATCCGTCGTCAGACTTTTCAGGAATCTACTTAGTGACTCATTTTTAAACTCACATATTCTTTTTTTTAATTCGTTGTTAAGATGGTTAAAAACTACCTTATCATCTGGGAATCTCGTGGTTTGCCATTTTCTTCTAGCTCTTCTTTTTTCCAATATCAACTCCTTTATTTCGATGGGATATTTTATACCTTTTTCTCTCGCGTTCGAAATAGTTGGAGTACTTTCTTCTACAGCCTGCTGCACATCAGCAATAAACTGTTCTACTTCTTGATCAATTTGTTCAATTGTTTGCATAGGGGATCTTAGGTTTATAAAACTTTCAAGTTTGTCTCTGAATTCGTTCCAGTTTGTTCTGTTATTCACGAGCTTGGGATTACTTTTTCTATTATTTCTGCTTCGCTCAGTGATAAAATTACTGGAGTATGATCTGACGATAAATCGTAATTACCTTCGACACTTATATGATTTCGTTTAATACCTTTAACTACGAAAAAGTCTATAAGGTCTGGTATTTTGTTAGTATCAGGTGGCCAATATGTTGGCGAACCAGAAGAATAAAATTTGCAGTTGTATTTTCGGCCTGCTTGGTTTAGCCGTTTACCCTTTGTTGTTATGAGCCTAGATCTCCATTGGGTGTGTTTAGCATTGAAGTCGCCACCAACAAGGAAGTTATGTCCTAACAATAATGTAGGAGTTCTGTATAGTCTTCTTCAGTTGGAGAGCGCTGTAAAAGATCGTTTGCATTCCATGTTGCGATTTTAAGTGTTCTGTCCATTATTGTTTTTTAAGAGCGACTTCTTCGCTTAGCTGTTTTATGTTTAAATCTTGTTGGTCAATCCTTTTAAGGATGAGTTCCAGCATTTCTTTTATAGAAGTTTCCTCATTCTTCCGCACATTTTTTACAATCTGGGAATAGGCTTTATTTTCATCACTTTTGCTTAGTGCAATTGCTTTTGCCGGTTGATTTTTAGTAATGTTATCGACCGTTACTTTTTTGCTTTCAACTACTGGTTTTGTTGGTTGAGTTTCTAAGCTTGTTCCCAGTTTTGTTTTTTCTTTTTGTGTCTTGGAACTTTTTTGCTACTGGATATCCTCTGTAACTTGCAGGATGATTGCCTTGACAGTTAACACATTTCGCTTTCTGTTCTTTGCCCATGGGACAGTTTTTAGTTGCATGCCTGCCTTCGCATTTAACACAAGCAAACTCGCGATTGCAGTATTTTTGTGTATGTCCAAAGGCTTGACAGCGCTTACATTGTGGAACAGTTTTCGACTTTCGCAGTGGTTCAATTTTGACAACTATGCCCATGATTGATTTAATACTGTAAATCTTATCGAGACTTTCTTTATTTTCAAACGTGAGCATAAATAAAGGTAGAGATCTCTTTTTTGTCGTTGATACCCCAGTGGAGTCTTTGACTATCTCATTTTTAATAAGATTATTGGCATCGAGAGCTTGAAAGCCTTTTTGTATAAGGTCTTCGACAATTTCTTTGGCAACACATGAAGGGTGAAGGCCTCTTGCTACTACTTTTATCGATCTTGTAGCTTTATTTTCGTACGAGTGCCACTGAATTTTCTTTTTGTTCAATTCTTCAGTGACAGATATATACGCATCGGCGTCTTCAACAATGACTTTCCAATTGTCTTTATTGTATGATGTATATTTACATGCCTTATTCGTGCATTTTTCTACTATGCTCTTTAGCTCGCCAAACATTGCCAATCCGGAGATCATAATTGGAGGGGGTGCAGTTTGCCTGGTACCTATAACGTGAGACTTATTTTGGAGTAAATCTCCTATTTCTTTATTGGATGTTCTCATTATTGTAGCAGTATCTGATTTTGAACCTTTTGCTGCCATTTTTGAACAGCCTCTGGGCTACACTCTGCTTTTCGCTTCTTGGACTTACGTCTATTTCGGTTTCCTTCAGTTTCAAGGAGGAGCTCTTCCTCATCAGTATGAAACTCATTAGCAGTTTTTTTGTGTTCTTTTCACTACTGGTGACTTTTGACTTGATATGTCTTTCACGGACTTTTTGTCGAGCAAGCTGACTTTTTCTTCGAGTCTCTTTACTTGTTGCTGAAGACTTTCAACAAGGACTTCAAGTTGTTTTCTGGCTAAAATTTTTTTTTTTATGTCATTTGATTTTTGCGTTGGGGTTTTCGATGGAGTAACCCTTGGTGATATTTTTGGTGGAGTCCTTAGTGTTTTTGAACTCCGTCTATTTCCTAAAAGCAATAATTGGTCCTCCCCAGAATCCGTTGGACCGATCTCCGAAGAGAGTGGATTTACCAGTTTACCTGGAAAGACAGTATATAAAAACAGAAAAATAGATATATACCTAGAAGGCAAAAATAGATAAGAAAAAAAGTTGAAGATTAAGAAGAAGGAGATAGGAAAAAGGATTAGTCTTAACTGAAGGATGAAGTTAGTTGCTTTGGTTGCTTAGGAATACTATTAGTTCATTGTGAAACTGATAAATGCTGCTTATTTTTCTCAAAAAAGATGGGAGTGAGTTCCAGAGACGGATCGCGGCGATGAAAAACTGCCTTTCAGATGTCAGGCAATTAAATCTAGGGAGTATTAAGCAGATTGCACGGTTTGATTCCGCGAAGCGAAGAATTTCAAAGAGATACTTTGGTTCGCGTGTTTGAATTATATTAAAAAGCATTTTAAGGGTTCCAAATTGTAAGAAATTTTCAAATGACATATCGAGAAGCCTCATACTCAAGTGCGAAACATGATCATATTTTCTAAGTCCGTAGATATACCGAATGGTGCTGTTGAAGGCGACCTTTAGTTTTTGTTTGCAGAACGAATCACAGTTTAGGAAAATTTCGCAGCCCTGAGTAAGTACGGGAAAGATTAAGGTTTTTGCAAGCATAAATCGTGTATCTATTGGGGTGAATTGGTGGCAAGTCCGCAGAACTCTATAAGTTTTTCCGACAATAGAAAAAATATGATTGTTCCTGGTCAACGTTCTGTTAAAAGTAATTCCTAAGTTCTTAGCTGTGTTAACGAATTCTAGAGCAATATTATTTAATAAAATTGGTGGAAAGTATGTCAAATCCAAGGGTTTTTTCGAGATTACTAGGCATTTACATTTATTGGGATTGAGACTTAAACCATTGCTGTATGACCAGTCAGAAATCAAACCAAGTTCCTCATTAATTGTGTAGATACAATTCTCGATTAAGCCGAGTGGACAACTTTTATAGATTTGAATGTCATCGGCGTAAAAGTGCGTAGATGATTGTGAAATGATAGTGAGAAGAGCAGTGGTGCCAAAATAGATCCTTGGGGAACACCCCGGGGAACAGGAAGGAAACCTGAATAATTATTAAGAAAATCTTCTACAAAAGTAAGCAATCTCTTTTTTATATTCTGTGGCTACCTAAACTGATTGTCAATTGCTTGTGTCTGACTGTGGACATTTCTATTTCTTATTCCTTCGCTAAACCACCTACTTCGGTGGTTTAACTTTATCATAATTAGTAAACGTCACTTAACAGAAAATTTGTTTTATTAATGAAATTTCGCACTTAGTGCAGGACTTAACGATAAACCTCCACTAAACCATCTTTATTAATATGGGTGGATGTGACGAAGGAAAGCTTAAAACTTATCAAGCATGTGAGTGATGACAGGTACTTGGACGCATATGAAAGCAGTTACATGCATAAAAACAACAACATTTTGATGAACACGATGGATGCACCGATAAAGTCTTCTCTTTTCAACATCATTAGAAGAAACTAATCAAATGCGTTGAGTTATTGTTTTTTCTTTCACACTGTTTGTTAAATGTAGATCAAAACCTTTATTATAATTAGTATATTTATTTTAGTCAATAAAAATAAGTGCTAAAGATGGCATGTAAAATGCCGAAATGCATCCTAAATTGACGTTTGTTTTTTGTTTCCTGTTTTAATTCTATATAATTGCAAAGAGCGAAAAATAAACGCATAATAAAAGTGAAGTCATTAAGGCGTTTGACTACTATGTTCTTGTTTTGTTTTTAAATGATATTAGACTTCATGGTTGTTGTGTATGAGAATTTGATTTTATTTAAAATAAATTTCAATCCTTTTTAGGAAAAATCCCTTCAGCGGTTTATGCTGAAGATACAGGCATGCATAAATATTTACAAACATATTGACAGTTAGAAGGAAGTAGAGGCGAATGCAGAACATGGCTTATAATAACTACTCGTATATCGCAAGTAAAAACACTCTATATGTTGTCTCTTGGTGAAGAATATAGAGTCGTGTACTTAATTATTATCTAATGGGGCAAAACCCTTCATTTACCAAGATAATACCAACGTACATTAATTTTATATTCTGATATATGTACATACTTCTCATAATTACTATGTGCGTAATTGAATACACCCACTAGCCTTAAGGGCATAAATCATTTATCCTTCAACATTTGGATTGTTAATGTCTTATAAATTGCTGACATCTCTTTTTTTTGTTGAGGGTATATAATGGAATCAATTCAAAGAAATAAGACACAGTTGATTATTTCCTTCCGGCCAAGTAAGTATCAAAAGTTAATAAATATCCTCTCATAAGTAAGACATTTACATAAGTAAAATATAGTAAGTTTTGGTAAGAACAAGTACCTATTCAAAAATTTTCTTTTGATTTCATTTGTTCGACCTGATCCTTGGAATCAAATATTCAATTTCCTCATTTTTTTTCAAATTAAATTTGAATATGTACTTGAGAAAAATTCTTTTCAGCTTGTTGCACTGGAAAATGTCAAAACTCATGGACTTTTTCACAAAGTATATTTTCCCATCGAATCTCACAGTTGGTCGATTAGGATGCATAGATTATAATTTATGCCTGTTACACTGGTCTGGGATGCCGTTGTTTGGCGCCCAACGTGAGTCCAAACCATCAATACTATTCTACGGAGTAATAGTATGGACATTGATGCGAATTCCTTATCAAATTTTTGAAATATATGACATAATTCTCATCTATGACAATATGAGTGATTTAACTCAAAATTTGTGCCTGTCTTTGGTGCATTTTGGAGCAAGTTTGAAAGTCAGAAAATAATTAATTTCTGATGATTCATTGTAAATTCTACTTAAATTTTCTTTCAGACAATCATGATATTCAGTCGACTAGGAGATTTTTATAAAATTGTTAAGCAATTAAGAATAATGGCGATTAAGTACATCAGAACTAAGGAACAAATAAGTGTTTTCCTTAAAATGGAATTCGAAACTAAGTTAACACTTACAGTTTATGCTTTAATTGTTATAATTACGGCGTGCATTGGAATGCTAATGGTATTTATTGGTATGTAAATATAACTTTATTGATTTAAGTGTACTGTTTTTTAATATTTAATGTTAATTGTGTGAATTGTGTTTCATTATAATATTTGGTCCGTAATGTGTTTTCAAGGATTTCAGATAATCATACCTATACCGAAGGTATCAAATTTTTCGAAAAGATAACTGTGGCGCTTAAAAACTGCGTACTTGATCGGATTTAAATCTTGGCTGGACATTGGATGAGAGATGTCGGAGTCCTTCAAAACTCATTACTTTGATTTGAATGACACAATACATATCACCTTTATAATTTGCATCTTCTAGGTCCGACCAATTTAATTGGGCAGAACTTCCCATACAGAGCCAAAATGCCATATTTTTTACCCATGGGCTTCCAATTGGTTTACGTGCCTCTGGTTGTTGGAGTCATTGCATTACAGTCGGTCGCAATTGATTTTTTGAATGTTGCCTTCATGAACTTAACTAGATCTCAACTCCAGATGCTGAATTTGTCTTTTGATGAACTAAATGAAGAAAAATTGGGTAGAGTCACCGTAGACCCTTTGAAGCACCTGAATAGTCTCATTGAACATCATACATCCATTCTAAAGCAAGTATTTAAAAAAAAAAAAAAGAGTACATTTTATAAAGCCCCTCTTGACTTAAGCTGATAGGTTGTTTTGAAATTGACTTATAGCTATGATAAAATTAAGAGTGTTAGAGGCCGTGTATCTGTTGTATTAAAGTTGGACTTAATTTGATCTTTAGATTAAAATAAAGGATCAAATCAGTACCTTAATGGGGTGAAATGTTAGGGCTAAATCTTGGTAGAGGAATACGTGACAGTTTAAAGTGGGGAAAAAGTAAAAAAGGCAAATTAATTTGGACTTAAATATTTCAGTTTCACACACCCTTCATTCAGTTAAAAAAATTTTAGTTCTTAAGTTTTTAATTTAAAAAAAAATTTGTATTTCAGTGTTCGTGATCAGATTGAAAGCATCTTTAAACATCCAATGTTGCTTCAATTTATAGGCTCCTTAACGATTATCGCTTTGACAGGATTTCAAGTCTTAGTCCAGTCGAATACTTCAGGCATTGTTATGATCTACTTATATGTTGTTTGTATTTTGACGGAGCTTTTTGTATTTTGTTGGGTTGGTACTGAAGTTTCTGAACAGGTTTAATATTCAAATTTATGTTTTACCAAAAAATAACCATTTTTGATTTTTGTTTTTGTTTCAGAATAAGACTCTAGCCATGCGAGGTTATGATAGCTCGTGGTATAATTTTGGTTTGAAGTATCAAAAATCTCTGGTTATATTTTTAATGAATGCTCAGCGACCATTTTGTTTTACAGCCGGAGGTTATATAGAATTAAATCTAACAACATTTAGTCAAGTAAGAGATAAACTTCAATTAATTATTAAAATTTGTAATATTTTTCTTGTTTTAGATTCTTAGTAAATCGTATTCGTTTGTGGCTCTGTTACGTCAACAATATAACGGTTAAATCACATAAAACAACTTAACGTCAGTTAACAAAATATTTCTTAATGAAAGATTAGAACATATGTACTTATTTTTAAAAATAGTACTTACACCTCTTTCACACGAGGAAACAACTTGCTGGAGATATTTTGATGTCCTTTTTTGATGTTTTCTAAAATCTGTTGTACTTTTCAGTAATTTACCTTCACTTGCCTTGCTTGTCTCCCAAAAAGTAAAAGTTTCTGCATATAAAGTTGCCTCGATGAAAGTGGGAACTTATAAGCAAATTGAATAAAAACAAACTCACCTATTTACGAATTTCGGCCATGTTTTTTAAAGGAACTTCCGTTAACAAAAAAGAAATGTTATTTAAAATACAATAAAATAAAGGAATTATTTATCCGTATTTTCCATTAAACCTTAAAGTTCTCAAACTGAAGAAACAAGAGGAGATGGAACTTCCCCTGTAGAAAATATTTTTGTGATATGTTGGAGATCTAGGTTTTCAATGGTGAAGACATAGGCTTCCATCAGAGTACTGTTTTTTAAACCTGGCACTATGTGGCAAAACTTATAGTCCATATATTACCTTCGGATAAAGTTACCTTCGAATTACGAAGAACAGTTAGTAGCTAGACAGAATTGGCTTTTGAAAAATATAGTTTATTTTTCTTCATGTATATGAGCCTTGCGATGTTAGAATGATAGACACGTGCACCCAAGAGGACACAAGCGTCCATAGGTTTTTCTAAGAACCCACCTCTGTCTATCGACTTCTACTCTCACCTCCTCGCGGCGAACATCGAGTGCCGAGTACCTCAACCGGAGATTGGGTCACAACCCCAGTGGAAGGTTGTTGGGGGTAGAAAACGAGAGAGGGGGGAACAGCTGTTCCCATCACTAAGGCATATCTCTTTTCATCCAGGCGACAGCGGAGAAAATCCCCAGATGGAATAAACGATGGCGTTTACAGTTCCAGTGAGGCTGAACTACGAGTACTTAGTGAACACCTTACAGGGCTACTCCTACACATTCGGAGCTCAGGCCTGTAAGGAGCGGTTTATCCGGCTCCCCGTTCTTGGAGGCATACCTGGCCCTACAGGTTGGGGTTGTGCCCGGCCACATAAAATACACCCTAGCAAACATGCAAGAGATGCGATAGGACGGACCGGGGAGACGAAAATTAAAAGACTGCGATAAGCAGCATTTATTTGGATGCAGATTTGTAGTTGGAACTATGTTCAGACACAAAGTGTTGAACTTCAACTGTGTGATCGGGCGCCTTACGACAATCCGCATCAAGGCCAAATTCGCCAAAATTAGCCTGATTTGCGAGCATGCCCCAACGGAAAGGCATCTTTGGTGACACAATTGGAAGATATAGCCTGCAAGACACCACCTCCGATAACGGATTCAGGCTGATCGACTTCGCTGTCGGGAGGGACGTTCTGGTAGCTAGTACGCAGTTCAAACATCTTGATTTTCACAAAGAGACATGGCAATATCCTGATCAATCAACCGTGAACCAGATTGACCACATTGCGATCGATTCAAGACACTTCTCCAGTATAGAGGATGTCCGCACGTTCCGATGGATTAACATCGACTCGGATCACTACCTCGTTGTAGCCAAGGTTCGGTTGGACGTTTACAATCGCAAGAGATCGCAAGGTCCTTTTCCGATCGAATTTCTTACAACCTCTAAAGAAGTCCTATGTTGCCAGCATCAAGTATTGAGAACCAATGGCAACATTGCCAATCAGCCATAAGAGATGCCACCTCTGATGTGCTGGGCTTTACACGAACTCCACAACGAAACCCCTGAGTGCCGGTAAGCACATTCAGGAAAACAAAAGGAATATAAAGCGGTGCTGCAAAGAAGGAATAAAGCTGTTCGCAAGCTCTACGAGCAGAAGAGGAGAGAAAAACACCGGCTTCTCAGAAAGAAAAAGAAGAAGCATGAGAAGCTCTTGATCGAGGAAATAGAAAGATGCCATAGCAGGAATGAGGTTCGGAAGTTTTACCAAAAGGTAAACAAAAAACATCACAAGGATGCAATCCCCGATAATCAAGGGAACATGGATAATCAAGGGAACATCGTAGTGGAACCGCAGTCCATGCTGAGAATATGAAAAGAACATGAAGAAGAAAATGCCGCTGCTATAGAGATAGTACCATTCGACTAAACAATACCGCCCACCCGACCTGGACGAAGTGAACATAGCTATATCGAATCTCCAGTCTAACAAAGCTGCTGAAGCTCACGGCATTGCTGCCGACCTATTCAAAGCAGCAGGCGATGACTTGGTTGGGAGTATGCACCAGCTCATCTGCAAAATATGGTCGGAAGAAAGCATGCCCGATGAATGGAACCTCACCATTGTCTGTCCTTTAGGATCCTTTCTGCCGTATTATGTGAACGTCTGAAGCCTTTCGTCAACAACCTGATAGGTCCAAATCAGTGCGGCTTCAGACCAGAAAAGTCCACCATCGATCAAATATTTACATTACGGCAGATCTTGGAAAAAACCCAGGAGCTACAAATCGACACCTACTACTTTTTCATCGATTTCAAAGCCGCGTACGATAGCATCTATAGGAACAATGTGTAGTTTTGGCATCCCTGACAAACTTGTCCGTTTGTGCAGGATGACGATGGAAAATGCACGCTGCTCCATTAAGGTCGGAAAAGATCTCGCCGATGGGTTTTAGGCAAGGCGATGCTCTGTCGTGCGACTTCTTCAACATCGCTCTTGAAAGAATAGTGCAAAACTCACGCGTCAACACAAGAGGCATAATCTTTCAAAAGTCCGTCCAATAACTTCGGATAAGCCAACGATATTGACATTATTGGAAGAACAAAGTGTGATGTCAGTGGCGCATTT
This sequence comes from Chrysotoxum bicinctum, assembly GCA_911387755.1. NCBI lineage: Eukaryota > Metazoa > Arthropoda > Insecta > Diptera > Syrphidae > Chrysotoxum > Chrysotoxum bicinctum. Next base: position 221,047,863 of record OU426989.1, on the reverse strand, counting down.
ATGAGGTGTCAATGAGGGCAAGACCAAGTATATGCCGTCATCAAGAAAGCACACACAACACCGACGTCTTGGACTGAACGTCATTATAGACAGCTATAACTTCTTTGATTTGGTGAAGGACTACATACATCTAGGCGCCGCTATAAACTCAGAAAATAACACCAGCGCTGAAATCAAACGGAGAATAACTCTTGCCAATCGCTGCTTCTTTGGACTAAGAAGGTAATTGAGTAGCAAAATCTTCTCTCGTGCAACTAAAGTGTCCCTCTAAAAAACCGTCACCATCCCGGTTCTTGTCTATGGTGCAGAGGCATGGACCTTGACGGAAATGGATGAGAGCGCTTTAGGATGTTTCGAGAGGAAAATTCTTCGTGTGATCTTTGGTCCCGTCTGCAAAGACGGTGGGTAGAGGAGAAGATATAACCACGAACTGTCCAAGTCAAACGAATCAAAGTCTAACGACTGAGATGGCTGGGTCATGTAGTGCGAATTGACCCAAATGCGCCGGCCCGGGAAGTCTTCGAGTCCAACCCCGAGGGACGGTGGAGTAGCGGAAGACCGCGGCTCAGGTGGCGCACACAAGTGGGAGGACATCAACCAACTTGACGTGCAAAACTGGAGACAGCTACTCGTATCTAGGGACTCGTATCTAGTTGAGGCCCTGGTCCACCCCGGACTGTAGCGCCACCTTAAGTAAGTATATGAGCCTTGAATTGTATACCCATATAGAAATAAAGAAGGTTCATATTCTGAGGAATGGACGGGTTTTTCTTGAACAAATGTGAGTAGTTCAGCCAATACTATCCATCGCGTTACACAATCTTGGAACACTTTGAGATGAGGATAATTCAGTGTGTCGCAACTTGTCTTGCATCCGCATCCGCATGAAAATCCACATTGATTAGTGCGGATGCGAATGCAGATGTCTAAATCAATGCGGAAGCTCCGCATTTGCGGATGCGGATGCGAATATCCGCAACATCCCTGGTCTCCCAAGCAACACAATTGCCTCTTACAGATATCTTGAAAAGTTATTTTCAAAGTGTTTTCAACTCTTTGAACAATCTTAAAGAGGTCTGTAACACCCAAAAAGGCCTAAACGGGAGGAGTCTATTGTATTGAACAAAGAGTTCTAAGTTAAGTATTTGTAAGAGTTCATAAAGATCATTTTTTGATTAATCTATAAAGAGACTTTCAAGTGGTTTTCAAGATGTTTATATTTTTGAGTAGAAAGATTGAACTGCGAAGAAGAAAAATATATACAAAATGTCTTTCTCTTTCACGCAAATACAAATTTAATGCAATTCAAATAAAATGGATTGACTAATATAAATACACAAACATGGCGAATTCTTTCCTAGAATAATTTATGACTGGATTTACGATATTCATTGTATACCTATTTATGATTGTGTGTTTTGATTTGCGAGAGAAGATTTAATTTGAAACCGCATACTCTACCCTACCTGAAATTAACGAGCCTTCAAATAGAATAGTATTTACAAAAAGAAATATTCACAAAAATAATATTATAAAAATAAAATGCACTCAGAATAAAAAAATAAATGACGTTTAAGTATGCAATAGATATGGCCGATTCATGTTTGTGTATGTATCGAAGGTATTCCTACCTACAGGGTGTTTTATTTTATGAAAGGTCTTTTTTTGTTCGATATGAATAATTTTAAAATGTAAAATAATTTCAGCAAAAATTCGAGTTAAGCAAGGAACGGAGTATTCTGAGTTTAAGGAAATTAACGCTGGCGTGCCCCAGGGTAGCGTCCTTGGACCGATTCTATTTGTTCTCTATACTCGCGATATACCCCAAACAGAAGGTACAACTTTAGCCACTTTTGCAGATGATACAGCCGTACTCGCAATATCAGATTCAATAGAAACGGCGACCTCTAAGCTTCAAATGGCATTAAATAGCATTTCAGATTGGACAAGGAAATAGCGAATTGAACTTAACGAAGCGAAATCCACGCACATAAATTTTACGTATAAAAACGTAAACACCTTACCCATCTATATTAATTCCATGCAAATTCCATATACAAATGAAGCAAAGTATCTAGGTATGACTCTAGACGCGAAACTTAAATGGAAGGCTCATGTTAAAAAGAAACGCGATGAACTCGAAAATAAACTCCGCGAATTGACATGGCTTATTGGAAGATATTCCAATCTAAGCGTGTATAACAAGCTGCTTATTTATAAGCAAGTACTGAAACCAGTTTGGACGTACGGTATACAACTTTGGGGTTGTACCAACGAAAGAAATATACAAATTTTACAAACATACCAAAACAAAGTACTTAAGACAATAGTTAATGCTCCATGGTATGTAAGAAATAGCAACTTACATAGAGACTTAAATATAGAAAGTGTAGAAAACGAAATTAAAAAATTTGCCACAGAACTAAGATCACGACTTAGAGATCATAGAAACAACGAAATCCGACAATCGCTTAGCGAGACGAACGTTTTTCGGCGATTGCACCGAACAAGACCTCTTGATCTAGCGCAACAAAATTAATTTCTCCACTCGAATCTTGTGGAACTTTCAGGTCCTCCCGTTGGGGAGCTTCCTGACAAAATGCGAACGAAACTGCTGCCAAAACTACTTGTTAAGCTCGACTTAGTTGTAGTATCTCTATAGAAGATAAGGGAGGTGTTTTTTAGTCAGTAAAAATCTGACACTACTATAAGCATCGGGCTTATAGTGTCTTCATGAAGATTTCTCACCTTCCTACGCAAAAAAAAAAAAAAAAAAAAAAAAAAAAAAAAAAAAAAATAAATACAACTCAAAAGGTTTAACAACTGAGCGACATATTAGCACTTACGTCTTTAGAATTTTGTATGAAATAAAATTAAATCAACTTTTTCATTGTATATAGTGATGCTAAGATCTCCTTTATACTACAAAACACGAAGAAACATAATTCATTTTTTTTCAAAATTTAAATGTAAGTTGACAGGTCTTATACATCTTACAGAAAAAAGATACAAAAAGACATACTATATGAAAATAAGTGAAAATAAATGTCATTCCTCAATTTTTATTTCACAAAGTGTTAAAATCCCTGGATTAAAAATCTGTTAGAAAGATATGCTTACTTGACATGTTATTGTTGCGTCAACATTCTATCAAGATACAAAATATTGAGTTCAACTGTCAACCGACTAAAGAATCACTGAAAATTAAGAAAATTTGATATTATACATAATCAAAATAGTACCCATTATCAATTTTATTTGAATTTGAATTTTATTTGAACATTTTTTTTTATATTCTGCCAAAGTTCTTCAAATAACAACATTTCCTTCTTTCATTTACTTACATCCGTAGAAACTGATGACTTCGTATAGTAAAAACGATAAAACATAAAAATCTAGTAAATAATAATTTTATCTTCAATATACGTTAACAATGTCACCCTTTACAAAATATATGTATTTTATACAGATACGCCACCCATTTGTTAAGAACTCTTTAAAATATCTTAAGCACTTCACGATAAGATATCGAAACTGAAATTCAAAGCAAAGAGTGAAAAAAGTGTAAACAAAGAGTAAATCAAGAAGATAGCTGTTTACAATCAGTCAAATTCAAAGAAAAAAAGAGCAAACAAAGTGTAAGCAAAGAGTAAAAGAAAAAGATAACAAATTCACAACAATAAGGCTAGGCGCGCACATTCAACTTTTAGTTTTGCAACTGTTTGTTACGAGCAACTAAAAAGTTTGTGTTTTGACACAAGCTAAACGATTGCCTAAAATGAGTTCGCTATTTTGTGTAACATATAATTATACGCACCTTCGCGAACATTCAAACAAATAGTTCATCTGTTTTCTATAAGCAACCAAAAATGTTGTGCAGTTTTGCTTATTTTTTGTTAAATACATAATCATATGCAATGGCGCGCACATTCAACTAAATAGTTGAGTTGTTTTCTTTAAACAGAAGAGAGAAAAAAAGATTTTCGCTTGGTTTCAGAATTCACAGTTGTTAGGCGAAACAAAACATTTTTTTTTCAACCAAAGAGGAAAGTAGTAATTCTTGATGTTAAGCTTTCATTAATACGTTTTAGTGAAAACTTCCACAGAATATCTTCAAGATGTATTCGAAAGATTAAAATGAAAACCTCTTTCAGAATTTTAAGACTACTCCTTTTAAAGAGGTTTTATAGAAGGTACATAGAGAGTCAATATGGTGACATTTGTCATGATTATCTCTAAGATGTTTTAAAGAGCATTTAATTATACTATAACAAAAAGAACATTTTAAAGAGCAAATTAGGAGGTCATAAAGTGAAATGGTATTAAGAAGATTGAACTAACAGCTTGTAAAGAGCTGATACATTTATTGAAGTACTCTCCAAGAGTTTATGTGTTGCTTGGGGTATGTCTGTACCGCGATCTACAGCCTAAGCCACTGGAGCTATTTTCTTCAAACTCGATACTTAAGGGTCTTCGGTAATTCCCTAGAGGGGGAATTGAATTTTTGTTTGCTCTTAAGCTAACGATACCCCCCATACACCCGTAATGCATAATCTTATTTATCTCAAAAACGGTTACAACGATTTTGATAAAAAAAATAGGTGTGATATTATGGACATGGACTACTTTTTTGTCAAAACAAAATTTGGGGCAAAATGTTATTAACGGTACCTGTCATAGAACCGTTTTTTTGATTTTCGAATTTCTCATCAACGGTTCCAACGATCTTAACCAAAATTTTCATGAAAGAGTTCCTTTGCATTTGAAAAAATATAATCTGAAATTTTTTTTCGAAAAAATAGTTTTTAAATTTAAAAAAAAAATATACAAATTTTTTTTTGAAAAATAAATGTCCTTAAAACGTGTGAGCGATTATTTGTTGAAATTATTTCCTAATCATCCCAAATTTTGTCCTCGAAAAATTTAATGAAATTTGTTATATAAAAAATTACTTTAATAATAAAACTTTAATAATAAATCCCAAAGTACTTTTACATTATAGCAAGTTCGTGCGATCCAATCGTGCATTTTATTTTTCTCGTTTTACTAACTAGTAAAATACTAATTCCTTTTTATTAAAAACTGTGCATCTGAACACGTCTAAGCAATGACAGTTCCTGAAAAAAAAATATACATATTTTTAAAACAATTAACTCACGAATCGTGAAAAACGTAATTTTACTCTTTCAAATTAAATTCCAAAGAAATTTTTTAGAGAGAAACGCGAGATGTTATATGTATTTGGTAAGTTACTAATAGTTAAAGCAGTGCCGCCGCTGGGTGTTCGTGCGCCCTTGTGCAAGAACCTTAAATTGCCGCTCATGTCTCGGGTGCACGGGGTTATTTACGTTGAATAAGTGAAAGTTTTATTTATTCTAGATTTCGCAGTTGAAAAATTTAAGCAAACGTGCGTGTTGTCGCGTTCCGAGCTACACCAAATTCTTATACAATTAACGTAGTCATTATAGCATATATGCACAGATCTTGCATCCTTTATTTTTATTTTTATTTACTCTTTTTACTTGAGACTTATAGGTACTACATATAAGGCAAGTTATGCATTCGTAAAAAAATCGAACTTGAGATTTTCATCAAAGTTGACATTACGATGATAGCGAAGACGAAAAGAGTGGATCTCGAAATTTTGTCCCCACACGTTTACTTTTCTTCTTTTTTTTAAGACCAAAAATAACTGTACCTGCAATACGATTTTTTTCGAAATTTTATAAATTTTTTTTTAAAACAATGTCCAACAGATTTAAACAAAAATCAAAAAGTTTAAAGAATCGGTACAACCGATTTTGATAATTTGTTTTATGCGAAAGCGCCCCAAAATTTAAAATATTCCTGTGCATTAAAATTTTCAAATTTTTTTTTTTTTGGATTTCAATTTTTTTTCCAAACTCAATATTTCGAAAACCCCATGCTTGATTTTTTTAAAACTTGATAAATAAAAGTTTTCGAAAATCGTGTTTTTTTTGAAAACGTCTCCGAGAATTTTGATAAATTTTTACGTTCTATAATTAAACAAAAAAAATTGAAATCAATATATTACTGACTGTACCGAACATAGAACCATTTTGAATTTCTCATTACCGACTGAACGGATTTTAATGATTTTTGTTTTTTGGAAAATTCGATAGATACCTCAAAAAAGGGCTAAATATTTTTTTTTGGAAATTTATTTTTTATTCGTAAAGTAATAAAAAAAATGTTTTAAAAATTTGTATATAAAAGATTATTTGACTTATAACTTATAACTTTGTTATAAATTTTGTTCTTGCATAAACTAATATTTGCTTGCATCCCATGGCATCCTGTTCTCAGCTCCAGCTACTACTAAGAGAGTAGTGAACTTTATGTTTATGAACAGTTTTTCACTAATAGCATTCATTTTTGAAATTCTTAGTCTTTTACATAAGAGCAAGTTCGTGCGACCCAGTCGTACATTTTATTTTAAGAGGAAACAAAAAATATGGCGATTGCGAATAATTTTCTTCAACAAAACCATTTTCATATAAAATGCAAATATTCGAGTTCCTTGCACAGTTTTTAATTTATGTAAGTATGTCAAATCAATCTTTTGGTAAAAACCAATAGTTAATAACTTGACAGAAAGAAGACAAAGTAGTTTTTGATATTTTAAAAGTTTTTGTATTCACTTTCTTTTTGAAACAGTTAATCATTTACTTCCGGATCTGGAAGTATTATATTTATGTATATAACTCCTTGACATCTTAGGTATGCTTTGATGAAATTTGACATTTTGTGGCTTGTGTGGGAACTATATTTTGATATAAATAGAGTCTGAACTCTGAATGTCAATTGAAAGCTTAAATACGAACAACCAATGAAACGTTAAATTTCTGGGTTATTCTGATTTTGTTTAATACGGTGACATTTAAGTTATTTATCAATTCAGTTCCAAAATTAATTAAAAACTATTCGTAAACCCTTATTTAAACTTTTGGAGTATGCTGTATAGGTTGAGTTAGATCGATCTCTTAATTTTCCGCCCCTAAACGTTGGCGCCCTTGTGCGCCGCACATTTTGCACATATGGTAGCGGCGGCCCTGAGTTAAAGTAGCCAGTTTGTGGTTTTAACTTTAGTAAAATGTTAAGAGATAGAAATGCTAAAATCGTTTAAAATTAGCAAAACCTTCTTTTTAATTTAGTAACTTACTTTAGCATTTTACTAAATCGTTTAAAATTTTGCACTTATAAATCTTGGCTTCTACTAGCAGTATTTCCAGTATTTACTTTAACTCTTTACTACTAGTATGCACTTCCGTTTTATGCATATGACCCAGTGTTTTGAAGGATCGAAAAACAACGTGGTTACGTTTTCAGTCATCAGTTTCCAAAGGCAAAACAATCAAATGTTACCTTATCTTCAAATAAATCACAGTTTGTTGCAATAGCTGGAGTATCTGAAGAACAAATTTGGCTTCAAATGTTATTTGAAGATTTTCAAACGAAAAATTTTGAATGACAGTAAGCGTAAATATTGACATAAAATACTATTTTTACAGAACTAAATATATATTTTTTACAACTCAACTGAAAATATTATATGATGAATGGACAAGCGTCTCTGTAATTATGTCCCACTAATAATATCGTCGTCGTTCTATGAAAACTCCCTAAGTCCATTTAAAAAAAAAATGTGATGCAATTCTTATTTAATTCATTTCGGATAAACCATTTGCAAAAAATTTTATTGCACAATGCCTACGCCAAATAAATTCTACAATTGAAGCCTGAGATCATGTTATACTGATAATTTTTGGATTTTTTTATATTAATTTCCAAGTTCAAATGCAAATATCTCAAAAAACAAAAAATGGACTTAGGGAGTTTTCATAGAACGACGACGATATCTTCCCCAACTTTAAGAACGTATAATATTGACACTTTCATGTTTCATCTTTATAAATGAAAGTACTTTTGCTGAAGCCCCAAGTACCATTGTTTATTGTTTAACCATTGTGAATGAAAAACTCCTGGTTGAACCCAAAACTTGAATCCAGAACAATATAGACTGATTCGTAAAACTCCTTTGCTAACTTCTCTGCTGCCCTGATGATTTGACTGTTTTGATGGGTTTATGAGCGCATTAACTCCGACAGTTTTATAGGTTGTTAAACTTGAGGGCACGTGTAGTGTACTCGTAGGTTATGCCTCCAGCCAAAATGTGTCCACATACATTGTACGTGTATATCCGTGCCTGACGTGTTATTAGGGTCTGATTACATTAATTTATTATCATCGTTATGGTATCAGTTTTTATGACTTTATGGAAGTCTTGTTTTTTTTTTGTCAGGCATGGTCACATGAATATAATTTGGTGGTGCACGAAGGAATTTCTGGAGTTTAACAATACAATTTGTTTGGCGTCAAGAATGTGCGAATGCTTCCTCAAAATCATGAGCTCTTAGTCATAAAAAATTCAAAACAAATTCACTGTGCGATGTGTAGTCGCTAGTCGTCCGTCGCGTCGGTTGTGTTTGTGGATTTTTTTTTTGTTGGTTATAAACCATAGTTGGAATTTAAAATAAAGGAAAATATAGGGGTTGTACTGCACATCACAGCATGCTGCATTCACTTTGTTTTCTACCCTCAAACGAAATTTTGTTTGCAGAAATAAAATATATTTTTAGGTAGGATTTTTGTTCTCCGTGCTAAAAGTGCTGAATGCCTGGTACAAGATTGCTTTTGTTTGCGGTTTCTTCATGTTATGGAACCAAAAGAAATAATTAATTGAATTTGGGTATGTAGGGGTAAATGCTACCTATTGTGTTAAGCATAAATTATACTGGTTTTGCTCGGTCTAAGAGTTGAAAAAACAATAACTAAGAATGAATGAAAGGGTAAGTTCAAATTAGCTATAGTTAAAGAGGGTTTTGAATGAAATTCAAAGTCAAGATGCATATGGGTTAGCTCTGCCTTTTGTAATAGTTAACGAGACGAAGAAAACGGAATCTCAGTCTAAGCGTCAAGAAGGGTTTCTATCTCTTACATCAAATATAGAAACAAGAAACTTATTATTTGACAAGTGATTTTTGAAATCAAGAGGTTATCCTGGTAATGCAAACGATAAGCTAAGAGATGTGAGTTCTTAAAAAGAATCATAAAGTTTAAAACAACTCAGTATTAGTGAGGGAGCGGGTCAAAATGCTGTATTTTAAAACACTGCATTTCAAAATACTGTATGTACAAAATACTTTATGATCAAACTACTGTATCTCATAATACTGTATAGTATCTCAAAATTTTTCATCTCAAAATGCTTTATGAGTATGAACACCTGAAAGTTTTGACAGATCAATTAGTTTGGTGCAATTATTTATGCAATTGTTTATTATAATCAAAACAATTGTAAAAATATGCCGTTGAGAATCAAACTTGATAACTCTTTAACAAATATCTTATTGATTTAATATTGGTCATTATCCAGATTCTTTTAATGCTAAGGAAACTTTGCATACACTCAAACTCACACCTACCCCAAATCTTATAGTTTGTCCAAGCATGGGGGTTGCAGATGCCCCCATCATACACCTCACTTTTTATACGTCGTAATAAGAAAAGGGATTATAAAAAACAGGATTTTAATAAGGGGATTTTTAAAAAGTGCGCGTTTTTTACATTATCAAAACAATTTTTATTTTTCAGCCTATTTACAGCATTTTGAAATACAGAATTTTGACTTGCAGTATTTTGATATATACTGCATATTTTGAACATACAATATTTTGAAATACAGTATTTTTAGATAGAGTATTATAAATACAGTGAACATAAAAACCCAAAAGCTCATTTAGTTAAAAATGAAATAAGGCATATTTATGACAAATTTTAAACTATTGTTAAATTAAAAGTAAAACATTTTCTGTTATTAGTTTTAATTTGCATAGTTTCTTATGTAAAAATTTAAATAATTTCATGCGTAAAACATGAGTTTAGTAAACTAATGTGAATGAATATTAGCTACGCTAGTTTTGAGTTTTTATTATTGTGCAGACAAACATTAATCTTAAAAAATATCATTGGCCATCTTTTGATTTATTGAATTCTCATAAAAAATATATTTTTTTTTTTAAAGACTCCAAAACTTATGTTCTTGAAAGTTTTGATATGAAGTGTTTTAAAGCCTTTTAATAAGCTTCTAAAAATCAATTTAAATCGATTTTGCCGAAAATAAGAAAGTCAAAAATTAAAAAAATAAAATGCACGACTGGATCGCACGAACTTGCTCTTATGTAAAAGTACTTTGGAATTTAAGATACATTTTATAAATATGAAACATGAATTTAAAATGAAATTGCCGCCTGATTTCTAGAAAAGTATGAATTTATGCAAACAAACTTTAAAAAATCGTTTTATTATTAAATAAATAAATTTTTTATGTAAGAAATTTCTTTAAAATTTTTCAAGAAAAAAATGTGAGATGCGAATTTTAAGTATTTAATAATATTGATTTTAGGAAATAATTTCAAAAAATAATCGTTCATAGAATTTGAAGATATTGATTTTTCAAAAAAAAATTTTTTTTTAAAAAACCCAACAAATAATTTTTCGAATATTTTTATATACAATATTATTTTAAACTTAGGGGGACTCCTGCTGAAAATTTTTGGTTAAAATCGTTAGAGCCGTTAATGAGAAAGTCGAAAATCAAAAAAACCGTTCTATGACAGGTACCGTTAATACGAGTAACATTTTGCCCCAAAGTTTTTTTTACCAAAACGTAGTCCATGTTCATAATATCACACCTAATTTTTTTTATCAAAATCGTTAGAGCCGTTTTCGAGATAAATAAGATTTTGCATTACGGGTGTATGGGGGGTACCGTTAGTTTTAGAGCTAAAAAAAATTTCAATTTCCCCTCTAGGGAATCACCAAAGACCCATAACTACCGAGTTTGAAGAAAATAGGTCCATTGGCTTAGGCTCTAGATCGAGGTACAGACAGACAGACGGAATTGCCGGACCCAATTTATTCGTCTTCGCTATCATCGTAATGTCAACTTTGATCAAAATTTCGAGTTCGATTTTTTTTTCAAATGCAGAACTTGCCCTATAGTACCTATGTATATCGCAAGTAAAAATGGTTATATGAAAAGTATTGTTAATAACGTCTTTTTTCAAGATTTTCCAAAACAGTTTTTTTTTTAATTCTTATGATGAGTAGCTACCATATTTTTAATAAAACAACAACTTTACTAAATCTTTCAAAAAGTGTTAAAGAAAGACTGGTGATGCCAAGTTTAAAAAAAACATGTATAGTTTTCAAAATACGAGTATATTTCAAAATTTTTTTTTTTTCAATATCAGAATATTTTTTATGTTAAAATTTTGTTGAATGACACTAAAAGAGATTTCATAGATTTGACAGGTGATTGCGGTTATATTGTATCGGGTTTTTCAATAAGAGCGCTACAAAAGTTTTTTTTAAATAAAACAAACACGGTTTTGGATATCAATGAAATTCTTTATTCCTGTGAAAGGACGACCACGGGCACGCTTGCAGAAGTCCAGACGCTGAACCCAATTTTCGACGGTTTTCAAGCATAATTTGGCCGATACTGCTGCAATTTCACGTTCGATATTCGTACGAAGTTCATCAATCGTCGCTGGCTTGTTGGCATAGACCGTAGACTTGACGTAGCCCCACAGGAAATAGTCTAACGGCGTCAAATTGCACGACCGAGGCGGCCAAGCGAATGGACCATTTCGTGAGATAACACGTTCTCCAATTGTTGATCTGCTAGGACGATTATGACGACCATAAATTGGACGTAGCCCTCTTAACGTTGAGGCCACTGACTCCGAATTTCGGTAGTAAATTTTAATAATTTCGACTCGTTGTTGGCTCGTATATCTTTTCATCATGAAATGGCAAACCTTACTGAAGAGAAATGTCAAAAGAGCGGCAAGAAATATGGCGTCGTTTGCTGTCCCTGTTGCTCTACTTTTGTAGCGTTCCTGTTGAAAAACCCTTTATAAGCTACATTGTCGAATTGGATGTCATTTATTGAGTCTGTTCTTTCAAAGCGAAATGAAGAGTTATAACATTCAACAATATGTGCAAACAATAAAATTGTTTTACAAAAGTTGGTCCTCTGTTCGAGCAACATTTCGCGTGCTTCGCTCATTTTTTATGTCAGCGAGACCCATTTCTAGATAAATGGGTTCGTCAGCAAATAAAATTGATGAATTTGGGACGATTACTATAAACATGAGATCACCAAATGCATCCAGAGAAATTCATTGTCTGGTCTGGATTTTGGGCTGGCGACATTATCGGTCAATGCTTTTCTTTGATGTTATATTTTTTATACTTAAACTATATAATGGCATACATGAACCTTCTAAATTTATAAAAAAAATTCAATTATATCACGTATATGACAGGTATACAATTAGTAAATTTGTTTTTTATTTTGTTTTTAATAAAATCAATAGAGCCGTTTTTGAGATAAATAAGATTTTGCATACAAGGTATTGTTTCTTTTGAAGCTTAAACAAGATTTTAATATCCTCTCTTGGGATTTATTAAAAGTTCAAAGAAGATCGCTTCATTTGCGAAAAGAGTTAATATTTCTTTTTGTATTTTGAAGGGCAAAATCTTCTCAATCTTTTTAGTTTAAGCAACCATAAAACGGGCGCAACACACCCTAAGATGGGAGAAGGGACTAACGAACACTCATTTTCATAATATCAATGAACAGATTTGACAGATATCACCAAATAAACATGGCCGCCACAGGCTACCAAAATCTACCCGCGCCAATTGAAAAACCCTATAATACATATTATCTTAGTTGTGGGGATCGGCAGGAAAAGGAAACAGTCATTTATGTCCTCTGTAAATCATTGCTCTGACGATCAAATACTTGATCTCTTTCCTTAACACGACGAAGTGGCTCTGAGTCAACCTCGATGACTTCAGTTACAGGTACTCCTCGATCTTAAGACCACGAGCTAGCGACCTTCAGATAGAGGGGAGCTCATGAATCTCTCATCAAATCTTATTAAATCCACAGGTCAAACGAGTTTATGATATCAAAACGGCATACTCCAGGGCTAATTGGGCCACCTAGCAAGTTTTGTAAGATTTATGGAAAATAGTTCTAGATGTTAAAATCGAATAAAACAAGAAGTGTGTGAGGTATTACGAGTAGCTAAATTATTCTTTGAACTGAAAGGCCCATGTATCCCATTATACATGAAACACGAAATATGACATTGCTCAAATACACGCCTTGGCTTCTTACGGTGGCACGGATCCGAATGGTCCAATTTTCGATGACTCTTCCTAGATGACTAGATCCGGTTGAATTTGAGCGATGGTCTGTGTTAAGTTCAGCTTAATCGGTCGATTGTGGTTTATTGGCATAGAACTGCGACTTCAGAAAATCCCACAAGAAAAAATAAAAGCCCATGACTTTGGTATATAATTCACGTCACCTCTGCAATAGATAACCTTTCCCTCAAATCGTTCATGATGTAGAATGCCTACCGCACCTGCTGGAACAACAATTTCCGCCAAAAGCAGTTGGTTATTATCTTTCTGTAGCGCTCGACACAACCACACCAAACAATAACTTTTTCAAGATGCTTTTTCACCTGGTGAGTCTCGTGTGGGCTTGTGTCGTCCCATATACTGCAATTTTGTTTGTTATACAGCCATTCATCCAAAAATGCACCTCGTCGATAAAGGTGATTTTTTCGTCCAAAATTGAAATCCAATTCCAACCGATCCGAAGCACAGTCAGCAAACAAACGGCTTTGCCTATGATCATAAACTTTGAGCTCTTAGTGAGCCTTAATTTCGCAGCGAAATTCACCAAGTTGAAGTCTGCGAAAGGCCGAGGAAGGTCCGACTGCCTCGTGTTCTGCTGTACACTTTCTTCTGTTCCTTTTACATACGAATATTGGCTAATTGATATGCGAACCGTTTGTCTCTCAAATTTAGTCACTAAACTTTGAAGTGTCGACTGTGAAGAGCCACCACGTCTATCGTGGTGATAATAAAGTTTTCTCATTTGGATGTGCTGTTCAACCGTGTAACTGAATAATAACAATAAGCAACAGACTTGACAGATGTCACCAAAACAACATGGCCGCCAAAATCTACCCGCAGCAATTGAAAAACCCTAAAGAAACAAACCCATCAAAAAAGTATGTATTTATATTTGTATTTAAAAAAACAAATAACGAGATGAGTTATAATTTTTTTTTAAATAAATATTTCGAAGAGATCAAAAAAAAAAAAAAAAAACATGAAAACAAAACAAAAGCAAGATTGTGGAACAAGAAACGAAAGTTGTCATTGCTACCTTGAACTATAATTTTGATTACCTGTTCGTAAATATAATAACAGTATCATCCCACGGAATAGGCAATAAATGGAAATCCCGAAAGCCAAAACCCGAACTCCAACAACCACTCAAAAGCCACTCACTGATTTCATAAAACATGTATTTTCATTAATACTCAACTCATCTGAATTGCATGATAGGTGAGAAATGTCTAAAGCTTTTATGCTTCACGCATCTCCTTTAACTCAAAGCTTTCGATTAAACAAAACGCCTGCACAAGAGGGGGGCGCAAATTATAATGTTATCGAAATCGAGTGGAATTTCATACATCCACTTGTCTGCCTGTCAGCCCACCTAACTTAAGTGAATTCTGAAATGAACTTAAGTTAAGCGTAATCTTTGCTGCTGTAAAATGGTTTTCGAAGTCGGTTCGCTTTCAGTTTGTTCGGAGACGGTTAACGAAACAGAAGTGTTGGCGGGAAAGTTATTTTTTTCTTTTTTTCGAAGAGTTCTTCAAAGTGTTTTTTGTTTTTGAATTGAAATCATAACCGTTCATTTAAACAAATGCGATCATTGTTGTTATGAAGTGCTTGGTGAAATCCATTTGGATTCTTGTGTAAACAGAAAAAGTATCTATAGCTTAAAATCTACACATTAATTTTATTATTGTCTGTTGGAAGTGTAGGCTGACAAAATTTAGTCTTGTGTCGGTAATCGAATTACGTCTGGGACTTTCCGGTTTGAATGATTTCAATCGCATCTTTATAAGTTGTTTCGTGGCTGGAAGAGCTATTAACTGGATTGTTGTTTGTTGATGCGGGAATTCTCAACTTGACTGACTTAACTTAACATACCGGCTTTTTGCGATTCCTGTGGATTCCGAGATAAAACGGGTTTTAGGTAGCACTCGCTCTGCGGCGCATTGCCACACCAGTCATACCTGCCTAATTAAAATATTTTCTCAAATTTCAAAATTTATTCAAATGATATATCACACGCGATTGACAATTGCTTATCTCCATACCTTATTTTTTGCAAGAGAAGTCGATACCTAATTATTGTGTAGATATTAAACCCCTTAGCGTTGCTGGGCTGCGTTGAATCATTGTAGTTGATTGTTGCATGATCGGCCTTTGGAGTAATTGGAGGGCGTCTTATTATTGGTGAGTAATTTGAAAGATTATAATAAACCACATACATATGTATATATTTCCTTTAATTTATGATTACGAAAACATAACTGGGATAAGAGACGATGTCGGTCGATATTGTGTGGTTTGTTTGTTTTTGTTAAGTGACTAATTTCCTGGACAAGATTAGTTACTTCAAAAGGTTCCTCAGGCGAACTTAAATAAGTTCTTATATTTATTTGTCAAAAGGTCGACTCACTCGTGAGTACTGGGTAGGTCATAGTAGCTTTAAAAAATATAAAAGATTTGTGAAATAATTTTTGAAATTAATATCAATTAGAAAACCTTACGATTTGTGCTTTCTCTAAATGATCTCCACTGCCATGGAACAGTGGAGCCAAACATGTGATTTTGATAAAAAAAAAAAAAAATTGATGAAGATGCCTATCATCTCTCTCCATTCGCCATTTCGGACCATTGTGTAATATCAACCAATTTCTCGGGCCACATCCATCCAGGTAAAGAGAAATATCCTACTAGGACCATTCGGAAATACGAGAGACTTTTTTCGAATCCTTAACTTACTGGTCACTATGTTTCCTCAATAAGGACCTTAATGCCAGTGATCAAAGAATTGATTTTTTTTGGGATGCATACTTTTATTCATAACGTAATATTAAGAGTATAAAATCTAAATAAAAGTCTTGTTTCAAAAAAAAAGCTGAAAAAAAATTTAAGTAAGTTTCCAACCCAACTAAGCACAATCGGAAAAAGTTCAAATAAGTCAGATCAAGCCAAATTCTTAAATGCCCAGAAATAAAGGGAAAAAATCCCGCAATGTCCTGAAGGCAGTAGACATTTCAAGAACATTAAAAAATTCAACTTCATCGTCGGTTCCAACGCTCATCTTAAACGACAACCCAATGAATAGCTCTTCAGATAAGGTAAATGAAAATAAATAAATTTGGTGGTTCAACAGCTTAAAGAGAACCAGGACCTAGTGACTTACAACTTTCACCCATTCCTGTGTGCGTGTTACCAAGAATAGAGGGGAACTACAATTTTCTGCCAATTGCGAAGGACTAATGAGCAGCACTTTTCATGACAAGAGATACTCTTAAAGGATTTGTTATTTTCTCCCAAGAGGCAATAAAAACTTTCTTGCAGTGGCTGAGAATCGAACCCAAAACCTTCCGCATGACAGTTCAACGCACTAACCATTACGCCAATGGGTACTACTCGCAGATAATTTTGCTGCTAGTTCTACGATGCCTCACAGCAACATTGCAGCTCTGTAGTAGAGAACTTAAATCATTCAATGGGAGGGATATATTTCCGCACTCGTACAATTGCAAAAGCATTTCGAGATCTTAATATGTGCTTTTCGTGATGGTATACCCCATATTCTTCTGAAGAGGTGTTTTTTCGCGCTGGTAAAACCATTGTGTAAGATTTCCATCGTTCCTAATAATCTCGAATCTTCCCTAGAAGATGGAAAATTGAATTTTTCCAGCCTGTTCCTATAAAAGTCGACCCTTCCTCAACCCCCATCATACCGACCAATTGCACTAACGTCCCTTCTTTCCAAAGTGATGGAATTGCTGATCAATCATTAGCTAAAGAAATATTTCGAAGATCGAAAGCTTTTGCATGACCGGCAATACGGCTTTGACAATAATCGTTTTACTGGTGATCTGATGGCTTATCTCACCGAATAGTGGATCAGATCTTTACATTGTTTTGGAGAAAATAAAATTATTACGCTTGATATTTCTAAGGCATTTGATAGAGTTTTGCACCAAGCTTTTCTATCGAAATTGCTTGCTTTTGGTATCAATGAAACCCTTGTTTTTGGATTACAAGTTACGTTCTAGATCGTTAAGTCAGATCTTCATAAAATAAATGTTCGTGTTTCCCAGAGCTCCGTTTTGGGTCCGATTCTCTTCCTCATTTTTATAAATGATCTCTTGTCTGAAACATCTAATCCATTTCATTGTTTTGCCGCCGACTCTAACCTCAGCTTCTAAATTAACGTCCATCTATTGCGGAAGTGGCATTGCAACGGTTTCCATTAAACTCTGACCCTTACAGCATTGTGAAATTGAGTTTATAAATCGTGTGGAGTTTAATGCTTCGAAAACTCAATGCTGTTTATAGTCGTGAAAGCAAAATGTACCCCTATGCCATTGTCCTTGAATGGCACTTTCATCGAAGAAACCGAAAAGAAAGAAAGTCAGTAATCGTTATGTGTGTCAATTTCGATCTCCGTGACCTCATTCTCGAAACCACAAAAAACGCTACCAAGTGCTTGGAATTTCCATATCGGTGTACTGATTTATTGTACGGAATTTTTCAGCCCTTTTGACCGTCAGACGGAATTGCGACACCCACTTTTTTCGTCTTCGCTATCATCGTAATGTCAACTTTGATCAAAATCTCGAGTTCGATTTTTTTTCAAAATGCAGAACTTGCCCAATAGAACCTATATCGCAAGTAAAAATTATAAGGGTATCAGCAAAGCCTTAAGCGCGTGGGAATTGTTAAAAAATGTAAGCCCTTATTTCTGCACTAAAAGAAATTTCGTGAAAAAACTGATATTAAAAAAATATTCACAAAATTAAGTATACTTTAAGGAAAGGAGTTTTTTTTCCACCTCTGCCCCACTGTGCACGGCAAAGTCAAATTATTTCACAAATTGATAATAATTTATCTATCTATCAAATGGTTATTGAATAAAGATTTCCTTTATTTACCGTGAAAGCGTGATTTGATAAGATATAATTACATTTTAACAAATTTGTAGATAAAAGATATCGAAGCGAATATAGATAAACCTATATGGCCTTCACAAGCAAAACGGTACTGAACTTTGAAATAAATTATTGAAATGGTGAAAGCTGAAAGCATTTCTTTAACATAAACAAAAAAATATCTATATATTTTTTTCGCAAATGATTGTTTCTTAAATTAAAAGAGCTACAACTATAGGTCCCTTACCTTTTTACTTGACCTAGTGTCAACCAACTTTCAGACTTCAATGAACAAGTTCAATTTCTCACTGATACAATAAATAACGTTCTCGCAACGTTTGTACCCATTTAAACAATCAGAAATAAAACCCCCGATTTAGGATGCTATACTAGCCATATTGAAGGACTTATCATGAAAAGAAATATTGCATATACCATACTCTTTGGAAAAGACTAAGATGACGATAGTTGTTTTTGCAGAATAAGATATTGAGAAATACCATAAATGTTGAAATTAAGAAAACGAAACGGAAAAGCTTTAAAATTCCGCAACTTGTCCTCCGAAAAACTCTGGGAAAATATCAAATCTCTTGGTATCTCGAAGCAAAAAAATAAAGAATTTTGAAGATGATTGCGATGTAAATGAGCTATACAACCAGTAACAAATTATTGTTACCCAAAGCTTCAAAAATAATTTCAATACTACTACTAAAAAAAATACCGACCAATGTCCATTCTACCTTTCCTTTCAAAAGCAATTGACGGAGTTTTTAGATACCCATAGATCTGCGCAATCTGGTTTTAAAACAAAAGACAGCTGCACAACTGCCTTCGATACTGTTTCCCATGAAATACTTCTAAACAAGTTGAAGAATTTTGTCTTTTTTGAAAACTCAACTCTCTGTCCCTTGTTGTACAATACCTAAGTCATAGAACTCAGGTAGTTTTCGCGAATTCAAAGCTATCTGATTTTCTCGCTACTCATACTGGTGTGCCTCAGGGATCTATCTTAGATACATTTTTATTCACCTTGTTCAACAATACTAGAGCATTGCAAAATTCATATGTTTGTTTGTACAAATGCATTTAAGCTATCGAATTGGTATGGTTGAATATGCAATAGCCAGAATAAATAAAGACTTAATGAGAATAGGTCTGGTCTCAAGAAAATCATCTGAAACTTCAATCATATCTGCCAAGAATCGTACTTGATGGCACAACATTAAACTATGTTAAAACAGTACGAAATCTTGTAGTTAATTTCAACCAAACCTTATCGTAAGACAACTATCTGGCATGTGCTTTTGGTCGAGTTTATGCTGCTTTGTGGGTTTTGCACCTTTCTGGCAATTGTCTTCTCTGGGAACTTGTCCTACCAACACTTTTATATGGAAGCTAGACACTGTGTTTCAAAATACTTGTATTTAAATAAGGACAAATTACAACTTAAAGACATGAAGTAGCTTTTCTGTAAATCTGTAAATGTTTGGAATTGTATCATCAAGGATCAGAACAATCTCAAAAGTAAACAAAATAATATGATCTCAAGACTGCGTAGGTTAGGTATCTATTAATTTATCTGTGGGATTTCTCAATCCAAATATATGTTAATATCAACGCATATATTTTATAAAAAGAGAACATGAAAATGTCAAGATGTTTGACACATTTGTACTGGCAGCATTTTTATGAGGCAGTAACATCATTCAAAAAACATTACTGTCAATATTTTATGGTCAATAGGAAAATGATTAACGATTATAACTCAAAGATAAAACTTGACAGATTTTTAAAGTTATGTATATTAAACTGAGGTTATCATCATCACCTATGTATTTAGACAAAAAGTTAAGTTCATCTAGTTTTAAATCCTAAGGTTTCGTGTATCTTGGTCTACGTTATTCTTTTTTTGACCCTCTATAAAGTAATCTATTCAAATAGTTATTTGACCTCCTGTCTGTTTTTGTTTTTTGCCATAAATCATATTTGTAACCATCTCACAGTTGTATTTACTTAATACAGTACAGTCTTGTTTACGTGAACTAATTGTTGCAAGGTCTATTCACGCTATTCAGTGTTTGTCACGCTATTAAAAAAATTTAGTTTTCTAATAAACTTAACTCAGAGAGTAGTTCTGTTGATATTTATAGAAACTTTATTCAGTTTTTAAGAAATTCAGTTAAAAAATTCTTAATACTTGTCCGTGTTTTTATTAGCCGATATGCTTTTCCATTGTATTAGTGTCTGTCAATTTAATTAATCTTTCGAAATTTTGAAATTTCTAGATTGATTGGTCAATTCTTTGTTTTCATTTTCATCACAGAAACTTGCAAAAAACTCCTATTGTACCTACTTTGTACTAAAAAAAATCGAACTCGAGATTTTGGTCAATGTTGACATTACGATGATAGCGAAAACTAAAAAAGTGGGTCTCGCAATTCTGTCTGTCTGTCTGACTGTTCGACTGCAGCCTAAATGACTCGGCCGATTTTCTTTAAACTTGGTAAATATCATTTTTATTTTTTACCCTTCACAGGTTTTTTCTTTTTTTTTAAGACCAAAAATAAGGGTACCTGCCATACGAATTTTTTTTTATAGAAATTCTATAAATAGTTTTTTTTTTTCAAAAACTGTTCGACCGATTTAAAAATAAAAATACAAAAAAAATTCATTTAGTTAAAGCTAGGTAGTAGTTGAAAAAATTTTACGAAAAATGGTTATTGAGGGTACCACTCATGGAACCATTTTTTTTCGTCTTGATTTTCTCAAAAACGGTACCACCGATTTTGATCATTTTTTTTGCTAAAGCTACCCAAAAACTTAAATAGAATTGTGTATAAAAATTTTCAAAAATGTTTTTTTTTTTCGGATTTTTAAGAAAAACTTCAATTTTTTTTTTCAAAACTCAATATTTCGAAAACCCCATGCTAGATTTTTTTTAAACTTGATAAATAAAAGTTTCTGAATATAATCTACAAGATGTGAGAAAAAAAATTTTATTTTATATAAAAATAAAGGTACCCACCATACAAATGTTAAAAAAATTAAAAAAATCGTATTTTTGTCGAAAACGGCACCTAGAATTCTGATAAGAATTTTTTTCTTTTAATTTGATTTAATAAAAAAAAATTAAATTAAGATATTACAGCTTGTACCTACCATACAACCATTTTCTCGAATTTTGAATTTCTCATTAATGACATAACTGATCCTAATGAAATTTTTGTTTATAGAGATGCTTCCAAAAAGTTTAAGAAATATTTTTTTTGAATTTTGAAAAAAAAAATCTATTTTTTTTTTTGGAAAATTCAATATTTCAAAAACGGCTCAATATTTTTTTTTGTTAATTTAATTTTTGTTCGAACAATAATAAAAACTTTAAATTGGCGTACCAAAATTTTTTCTTAAAAATGTTTTAAGATTTTTTTTATATAAGATCTTATTTTTCTTAAGAAACCACTACAACGACTTATAATTTTTTTTTGCATAAATTCTATCTCGTAATCGTTTAAAAAATAAAAATTTATCCTTATGAACATAGTTTTCTCTAGTAACATTCATTTTTAAATTCCTAGTCTATTACATAGGAGCAAGTTCGTGCGACCCAGCCGTGCATTTTATTTTTAATTTCTTCGGAGTAAAAGTCTAAACAACCTGGGTCTAATTCTATAGTGCCTCCTTCGTATCCTAAGATAACTATGAATATTGAACATACATATTGTAATAAAATTATAAACAGATCAGTTGAAAATCCACAAAGTTGTTTTCTGGTTTAAATCAAAGCGAGTCTGACATCCATATGTTCGTTTCAAAAAGCTCTCACTTCTCACACATATATTTTTAGATTTTTATTTTAGTATTTTTGTGGTATTTTATTTTCATTTAAAACTAAGAAAAAGCTGGAATAATCAAATATGTAAAATACACATCTGGATCGCAAGTACTTGTTTTTATGTTGAAAAGAGCTAATCATTTGTGCTCATCTGGAAGGTCCTGTGTAAATGACGTGGTGGCCCTTCACAGTCAACTTTTCAACGTTTAGTGGCCAAATTTGCAACGACCGGTTTGGTAATTACTAAGTCAACGTTTGGCCGAGATCACTGCAGTGGCTCACCATCAATGGCGATCGTTACAGAACCAATAACCAATTTCATGTGGCCAAAATTGAACACAGCCCCGCAGAACGGGTCTCAGTGCCACACAGCGGACGCCACAATAAGTATTCTGCAAGAACGATTTAAAGGAAAGGCCATCTTTCCTAGAGGTCACGTGAATTGACAAGATCGCGCTATATGACTTCGCTAGATCTTTTCTTGTAGGGTTTCTTGAAGTAGCCGGTCTATGCGAATATTCTGCTTTTAAGGTGAACATAACACAAGCCATCGCTGAAATTCAGCCGGATTTTTTCCAGAAGAGTCATTAAAAATTGGACGGTAAGAAACCGAGACTAGCATTTCAACGATGTCATATTCCATACATAATGGCATATATGGGCCTTTCAAATAAAATTACAAAATTGTTAATACTTCACACACAGCTTTTTTATGCCATTTGAACATCTACCCGCCCTTATTTAACTCTTTATTAATAGGAAGTGATTTTTACAATTTCATTGCATTTTCAAAGGTGATCAGATTGACTTGAGTTGGACAGTTTGCAGATTGCTGGTAAATCGTATCTTAACTTCAGAAACAAGAATTGTTAGTTAGCACTGTTATCCTCCGCCCCTAGCTCTTTAATAAGCCCTTGCTTCTTAAAAAATATAAAAGAACTACCTGTGACCCAATTCTTAAAGTGAAGCCCTATTGCAAAAAGATGCAGTGAAGGTAACCCGGTTTACACAATAAACCTTATGTAGATGGAACTGTTAATTAAGATTCTAAAAGAGACGAAGAAGATGCGGGTTATGCATAATTAATTCAAATACACTTTGATGGGAATGCTTTGACAGACCTTTAACACAAAATTAACTCTAATGCCAATGAAGTTGCATTTGCTATTTGATTACCTGCATAGAATCTATTTTCAAAAATTAAATAAACAATAAATTTTAAATGCACGGAACGTTCTTGCAGCTTTATGACATTAAAACTCCCAATGTAAAAATTATTTTGATGGACACATAAGATAGCTCTAGATTTTAATACTTTGCTAAAAATGTATTTGTTACTCGTATTAAGGCATACTTACCCAACGGCGTCTTCTAATGATGTCAGATTTTGCACGTCTGTTGAAAGTATTTTTTTTTTAATTTTAATCGACCAAAATAAGGTCTTAAAGATATTTAATATTCCAACCGTTTATTTTTGTTCAAAATTATTTGCAGTCCATAATTTTAAAAGAGTTATCTTAGAAGTGAACACATTTCAATTAAAATGCATTTCAACATAAGTGTACCGAAAAAAAGTGGAAAAATTAAACAATTTTTTATTCAGAATCTTTTAAAATTATAAATAATAATCTTACTAATAAGAACTTAATAAAAAGCATTTTCTTGGATTTTAATTGACCACGCACTTTTTTAAACTTTTTCAAAAATTTTATAAGAAAATTGTTTACGTAATTTTTAATTTTGTAAGACTAGACGTTTTACCATCGGGTTTTCAGTGTTTAACTAAAAGTTAGTAAGATCATTAAATAATAAAATACAAAATAACACTAAATTACATAAAATTTTCAAAACAATTTTTAATTCGAAAATTTATTTGAAAATAAAACAAAGGAATAGAGAATTGGCTTTTTAAAAGACTATGGCATAATATTGGAAGCACTTTTCGTATACAGGGTGCGGTTTATGTTCCAGCGCGATGTTTCTTTCCTTTATCTTTTAAATGAAATACATAATAACCATGTCATTTAGGCAAGCAGCTTTTTTTAAAAAACATTTGGCATAACAATTTCGAAAACTTCTGTTGTAATTTCAGCAATTGAGGGTTTTCGGTGCCCAATAGCGACTATTCCTTTTTTTTTGAGCAAAGTCAACCAAGCCGAAATATGCTTCGTCGCTAATAATGATTTCTTTACAAAAATGGCATTCGTCTTGAGCGAGCTGTGCAACTCGAGCACTCTAATCTCGTCGGAATTGATGGTCATTTCTATGTCCCGTAATAAATTATTATAGGCCAATCTCTACGACTGTCAAACAGCGTTACCACTTCCGGAAAAAAGTCGAAGTAGATTTGAAGAAAAAAGTGAAGTAAATTGAGAAAAATCGAAGTAGATTTCAAAATGACTTTTTATTTCCATTTAGAATAAAATGCACGACTGGATCGCACGAACTTGCTCTTATGTAAAAGTACTTTGGAATTTAAGATACATTTTATAAATCTGTGGCAACAAGGAAAAACAGCATAAGTCGACTTATGTCGAAAATGAGTTTTTGATATCATCCGATGCGCATGCGCAATAAGCCATTCCGTATGTCATATTTTTTTCGTATTTTTATCTCAAACCGTTAAGGAATTATAGACAAAAGAAAAACGACATAAGTTAGTATCTACAGAACTTGCGTATGGAAAAACAACATAAGTACAATTCTTAAATTTTTCTTTTCTACTTATGATTTTATTCCATAAAGAATAACCAAATCAACAGACACATAAGTTTACTTATGCTCTTTTTCCAAAACAATTATATTTTTTAATCGCGATCATAAGTTTACTTGTGTTCTTTTTCCAAAGTATAATTGAAGCTTACACGCAGATAAATTGACTTGTGTAGTTTTTCCAAAATTCCTTACGTAAAAAATTCAGACACAAGTTGACTTGTGTACATTTTCCTTATTCCTTATTTAAAGTTTAAATAAGTAACAACGACATAAGTCATGTTTTTTATCGAAATTAGCTGTAAATTGTCATAAAACTAATTATTATTAAATTCAAATAAGATCTTACAGTGATTTCAGTAATTTTCACGTTTAAACTTTGTCCATAAGTCTTGTACCTGATTTGTAATTGCAAACTAAACATTCAAATCGCTCTCCTGAAAAGTAGCAAAAACTGACTTATGTCGTTTTTCCTTGTTGCCACAGAAATATAAAACATGGATTTAATGAGATAATAATGTTCAAGTGCATAAAATTGCTAAAAAAATTTCAATTTCCCCTCTAGGGAATCACCGAAGACCCTTAACTACCGAGATTGAAAGAAATAGGTTCAGTGGTTTAGGCTGTAGTGAGAGGTACAGACATACAGACACACTGAAACATGTTTTTTGTGTACTAAATTTTTCTTAAAATTTTTATAAAAAAAATTAATATGCAAATTGTTAGTATTTAATAACATAAATTTTAAAACGTAATTTAAAAATTTAATCCTGTATTGGTTTTCAAGATATTGAATTTTCAAAAAAAAAATTGTATTATTTTTTTTTTAAATCCAAGAACTATTTTTTCGAAAAAAAATTTGATTTATATTTTCTAAAATGCAAGGCAGCTCTTGCATAAAAATTTTGGTTAAAATCGTTAGAGTCGTTGGTGAGAAATTCGAAAATCAAAATAACGGTTCTATGACAGGTACCCCTAATAACATTTCCCCCCAAATTTTTTTCTGACCAAAATGTAGTCCCTGCCCATAATATCACACTTAATTTTTTTTATCAAAATCGTTAGAGCCGTTTTCGAGATAAATAAGATTATGCATACGGGTGTATGGGGGGTACCGTTAGTTTTAGAGCTAAAAAAAAATTTCAATTTCCCCTCTAGGGAATCACCGAAGACCCTTAAGTACCGAGTTTGAAGAAAATACCTCCGGTGGTTTAGGCTCTAGTTCGAGGTACAGACATACAGATATCAGACAGACGGACATACAGACAGACAGACGGAATTGCCGGACCCACTTTTTTCGTCTTCGCTACCATCGTAATGTCAACTTTGATCAAAATCTCGAGTTCGATTTTTTTTCCAAATGCAGAACTCGCCCTATAGTACCTATATCGCAAGTAAAAACATTGGACTCGAGATTTTCATCCGTTATTACAAAACGAAAAAGTGGTAATTCAGTCTGTCTGTAGGTCTGTTACTGAGAAATTAAGTGTTTGTACTTGTGTTGACGCTCATATTTTTGTTTGGAAGTTCTGGGCTTACATACATATAGTGAAAATAGAGAAAATGAAGTAGTTTTGGGCTTTATTTGTAAAATTGAAGTAGGTTGAAACAGATATTTTTAAAAGGAAGTAGATTTCAGTATTTTGCTGATATGGTGCGAAGTAGGAAGTAGATTTTAAAATGTTTTGAAAAAAAGAAGTAGATCTACTTCAATTAAAGTAAAGTGGTACCACTGCTGTCAAATGCCAACTGACAAATTTTATTAACATACAAATGACAATAAAATGACATTTGAAAAAATACGCCTCCCTCTTAACGGGTGATCCAATCTACACTTTTTTGGGCAATACCAAAGTTCTTATGGCGTTATAAAAACATTCTTCCTGAAATATTTAAGTTTTCTACATATCTGGTTACTCGTTACTCACAACACACATAAAGGAATAAATAAACGAACGTTAACAGAATTGAAAAATGAACATGTTTACTAGTTTTCTTTTTTTATTTAAAATTAAATACAAACACTTGTACATGTAAACATAAAACGTGTTTTTTTTAAATACATTCATTGATGCTATGTTAATCAATAATTCAAAGCACTTATTAGCAAGAGGCTTGGTGAATATCATTAAACACATATTATACATATCAAGACCGTGCGTCGTCTTAACATTAAAAAAAAATAGTTGAATTATCAACAATTCTTTCCAAGCTTTCAACGAATTTAGACTCCTTAGTATGTGGATAGTCTTAGCACCTTTTCCAATGAAGGTGAAGTTTATTTAAATAACTAAAATAATGTTTCTTACTGAAGTCCAACTTCAAGTTCTAAGGTCTTTATTACCAAGAATTTTAAACACAATTTAACGAGAAATGATTCTTCTTGATTGCTTGTAGTATTTTCATAACAATATCGAGCTTGCCAGTCCGTATAAGAATTATCGCAAAATTTACAATAATATTGTTAATTCTGAGGTCTGGTGTATAATTTTGTGATTTCTTATGATTTTTGCGGTTTTCACTTTAAATATGTACATCCGTTACAATTGATAACTAGAGATGTTGTTGACATTGAAGAATTTTTCGTAAGTTTGAAACTTACAAAAAAAAAAACTTTATTTTGGAAAATTTTAAAAGCAAAATTCGATAAAACTAAATCATGGTAGATAATTTTTGAATATATATAAAAAAAAGTAAAAGCGAAAGTATTAAATAAGATTCGCCTAATTGTAACAACAGACAAAAGTTTAACTCGCAAAGACTACTGTATCCAGTTGACAATAGTCATTTCATAAATAAATTTAATTGAAGAAAATTGTTTTCCGAAGATTTTGAATTTTTTTGGGATTTGTAAAAACAAGAGCATTGCAACTGTAAGCTCTGTGAACGAGAATTCGTCCATTGTGACTTTCCGTTCACATTGCATTTTTCTATTCGTCCCGAATGACGTTTCAAAGGAAAAAAAAAAAACAGTTGGGGGTTAGTCACGCGCGAACAATTAATTCGTTGCAGTTGCAGTTTGGATGGTATGTGGAATGCGCGCATAGACTTTGACCACAGATAATAGAGGAACTATAGTATCTGTGCTTTGACAGTTCGTAGCAATCAGATTAGAAATAGTGACGTCTAGTTTATTTTTTCTCTTATTTTAGCGCAGGAAGCAATTTTAAATATCTTTATATAAATTTCAATTAGTTTGCACCATTCGAAATAAAGTGCATGCGAACAAATTGCAGATGTAGTACAATTTTGCAAGTTTTATCCAAGGTCAGTTCTGGAAATAATGCACATATATTTTAAATGGATATTAAAATTGAAAGAAAATATAGAGTTTGATAAAAAAAGAACTCTACATAGGTACGTGTTGTGCGACTGAAGAACGTGTCTCTGTGATTAACTGTCCGCCTGAAATAAGGGTCAAGGTCAAGGCTTACTGATACGCATTCCTTGCAGAGCGGGTATTACGACAGAATTGCTTAAAGGGAAGAATGCAGCTGGGATTTCCGCTAGAAGACTGTTTCAAAAATGTGTTAACCATGAGACATTTCGAAATTGATCTACCACCTACTCGTATCTAATTATGCCACACATAAAACCAATTAAATAAGATGGTAAAGTAATCGGTACGAAGAAGAAGGAAAAATATCTAGAAATTACGCTAAGCAAACTCTTCTGGAAGTCGATACAAAAGCCCTTATGATATGCAAGAGACTTGTAGGCAAATTATGGGGTTGCAAACCAAAAATAATAAGATGGATAATAAAACCCATAATTACAAATAGTGCAGTTGCTTGGCGCAAAGGACCCAAGAAATCAATAGAAAACGTTCTAAGGCTCACATGCATATGCATTACGAGACCAATAAGAACTTGGCAATAGATGTTATCCTTCACATAACTCCACTACATGTGGTAATAGGATGTATAGCTGAAGGAACTATCCTAAGATTAGCCAGGGAAGGTACTGAAAGGTATACGAATTGGAGAAAAAGACTCCATATCAGCGTTGCCGCGAAGGAAAAAGTAGAGAGGGCCATTTCGAAATTTTTTGAGGGCCATTTAACATAAGTTGGGGCCAAATATTTTACTTACAAATCCGCCCTTAAAACATTAAACAACAATTTATTAATATTTGTATTTATTCTTTTTCATTTATTTAATGCATTATTTATTTAATGCATTTCTTAAATCTATGTAGAAGGCAGCAGAAGCAGATCTTGACTCTGTCGTCTGATTTGATTTCTTGGGAATTACATTAAAATATCTTAGAAAAATATAAATCACACTAGTAATATTATTAAAATATCTATACGACTTATTTATTTATTTTTATTTCATAAAGCAGGTGTGGAATCGGCTAAGGTGATAATTGATTGTCAATTTTTTAATTGTCGTTTTGAAAATAGCTGTTTCTATCATATCTATAGAAAAAATATAGATAGATCGATCGTCAAAACGACAATCGATTATTTAAGCGATCGCTTTAGTCTTACGCGATACGGGCCCAGATTTATACAAACAATATAATTATATACTTTTACAGACTACCGAATCAAATTTTGTTATTGGAAAATAGAAAAACCAAATAATTAATTAGTGGATCAAACAAAATAAAAATATGAACTTAATCAAAAGAATAACTTAATACCACCAGATTACGAATATGTGCTTCTTAAAAGATTCTCGACTTTGTTGAGAAAAAAAATCAACATGATTACAAATACTGTTGGCTTCTCTAATGCGCACCAGCCCACACACGGCACACATTTCCGTACACCGAAACCGGTGTTCACACAAGTGTCGTGTGTATTTAGCGCTAGTTAGCGTATGAATATTGTATGTTTGTACTCGTATGTTTTCTATCCTATTAGAATGAACTTGAAAAAATGGATCCCAAATTCCTACGATGACCTTACATGCGCAAAGAAAAGAGATCGAAGAATAAAAGGATCAGTGAACTCTTTTAAGTTCCGATTAATGAATCCTAACATATGGTTAGTCTTAGCAATCAAAAAGTCTATATTGGATTTAAAGCAGAGTTTCGAATCAAATATGATACCAAGATCTTCCTTTTCGTTAAGTATTGAGAGTTTCGTACCTTCAATAGAATACTGAAAAGGAAAAGATCATAGGCTCCTAAAAAACGATAAAGATTGACACTTTGATACGTTCAAGAAAATTTGATAAGCTAAACACCATTCAGACAATCGATGAAGATCACATTTGAGTAAATGACAATCATTAATTGACGTAACCCGAGGGAATATTTTAATGTAATCCGCAAACATAAAACAAGAAACATTTTTTTAAGAAATCAGGGATATCACTGATCAGCAGCAAGAATAGAAGAGGGCCCAAGTGACTTCCTTCTGGTACTCCTGATGTGAAATCAATTACATCTGACTATTTTCTTTCGTTTAGGTACGATTCAAACCACTTTAAGCCAATGGATTCCAATTTTTGTATTAGTAAGATATATGGTGGCTTACTCTATCGAACGCCTTAGCAAAGTCGGTATATATGACATCTGCTTGGAAACCATTTTCAAAATTACTAATAATCTGATTACTAAATATTGCGAGGTTGGTTGTTGTGGACCTTCCAGCAACAAATCCATGTTGAAATGGGGAAATAATTTCTTTAAGAAGAAAAGTAAGCTTATCAGAGACAATTTTTTCAAAAAGTTTTGGTATCGTTGATAGTTTGTTAATGGGGCCATTTTTAGAAACATCTCTTACCCTTTTCAAGAGAACTATTAAACAATAAAGTTAATTGTCCCGATAGACCAGCAATCCAGTTTTTTAAAATGATCGGAGGAATACCATCGGGTCCTTGTTGTTTATCATCATTTAGTCCAATTAAGGCTAATTCAACATCTTTATTACTTAAGTTTAAGCAAAAAAAGTTGCAAATTGTTGAAATGTTAGTAGATTTATTTCCAGAATATTGCATGCAATTGAACATTTTTTATCATTGATAAATGACCAAAAAGAATGTACTGTTAAGTTTTAGACTCTATTCGGTTCGAATTACATAAGTAGTCCTTATACAAAAATTTATTTAAAAATCAAATTCTTTTTGCAAACGCAAATATTTTATCAGATGATCAGATATCAGATGAAATTTACGACATAATTCGTAAGATCTATTTTTTTGTTATTTAAGTTACATAAACGGTTTGGTGGAGAAAAGTCAACACGCTGGACGAAATTGACGTGAAAAAAGTCAAATCATCAAACGAGATAAATGAATGAATTCGGTTCCATTTTAAGTATGGTTATTTGTATGTGGTGGAAACACATTGTAGTAGCGATGCATTGCGATATTTTATATTTAATTTTGTAAAGCTTTTTAATTATTACTAAGCACGATATGATGTGATGTTAAATCTTCTAAAATTTAGATTTGGGGGCCATTTCTAATTGGCCCGGGCAAAGGGCCAAAATGTAAATCAGGGGGCCAAATGGCCCGATCGGGCACTTTGTGGCAACGCTGCTCCATATCCAAGTCTTCAGTGAACGACCCTCTCAT
This sequence comes from Chrysotoxum bicinctum, assembly GCA_911387755.1. Lineage (NCBI taxonomy): Eukaryota > Metazoa > Arthropoda > Insecta > Diptera > Syrphidae > Chrysotoxum > Chrysotoxum bicinctum. Next base: position 221,016,583 of record OU426989.1, on the reverse strand, counting down.
TGCAAATGCCAACAAATTGTAAACTGATGGATCGAGAAACATCTCATGGGACAGGATGAGGATTTGTTTGATGCAGAACCAAACTTTCTTAAGGCAAAAGTAAATGCCATAGAAAAATGTGCCGAACAAAACTTCGAAAGCAATTACTGCAACCAAAACATTGCGCCATCATCTCAGAATGCCCAGCAGCACTGGAAACGTTAAACTCTTATGACATCTGAACTGGTAAGAGAGTGTTTGGCAGGCTAAACGACCGCGCCCTCGGCAAGCATAAGAGTGTCACATTTCATTGGGTACCGAAAGAGGAGGCCATAAGATAAAAAAATATATGGACAGAGCTACAAGAATAGAGGCAGGCCAAAATGCTTTCAGAACGCCTTACATCCTGTGTCGGAGAAAGTAGCAATAACCTCAAACTAATTACAGGTTAGGTTTCCTCTCTTGTCACTGGAAACTGAGAAAACATCTCAATATTGTTGAGCAGGTGACCAATTCCTCCGGTAGATTTTGTAAGGGAAACACCGGACTATTTATAAGTTAAATGTGATGAAATCGTACATCAAAGACACAAGTCATATCTGGGACGTCACCAGATTAATAGAGTGAACTACAATCTGTAAAAATATCTACTCCACATACGATCTTACTCAGCCTAGACGCGATACAATAGTATCAGAAGGTATTAGTGTACTTAAGCCCTAAATTATTCATCAGTTTGTAAGCTCTTTTATGGCCTCTATTTAGTAGCTGAAATTATAGATACTCCAGATCATATATGGGAGTTATACTCTAGCTTTGGGCCTCAAAAATTGTTACCCGTTGAGAAGTTTTTACATCGTCTTAGGTCACCTAATAATTTCGATGAATTTTTAGTAATATCTAATATATATATGATCTTTTCACAGAAAGTGGTCAGTGATACCTCTATGCAAGTAACATTCATAATGGGAATGGGGGTATATTCCTCTTTAACGACTGAGTTTTAGGACTATATAATTCCCCGCGATGATTGGTACCACGACAGTCATATTGCTTTTTAAGATTATTCATAATGCTGAAGATTTGTCAGCATTTCCATATCCTTAGAACGAAGTTGGTAAATATAATTCTTCTTCGGTAATTATAAGACGAGGAAGATGGAATATGTTGATCAAATGCTGTTTTCAATCCAAATAAAAAGTGTCCTGGATACTACGAAAGCTTACACAGTAATTTTGCCAATGTGAAATAACACAATAAAACAATCTGGACCCGATGGTTTACATCTGTAGAGATCTTTTAGAACTTCAGTGACTTTACGACTTCTATTCTTTCCAACTAGTGCCACGCAATCTTGTTTGAATTTATAAGAACCTTTATTATGAAATTCTTAAAGATAAAATTATTATTATTTAAGTTAGGAAACCAAGTCAAAGAAATCTTGCGAAAAGTTTTTTTCTTGAAAATATTTTTCTTTTTCTTTCCAAATAGATTCTTACTCAGATATAAAAAAAATAATCGAATATTGTATATTTACAAATTTTATTCTCTAAAAAATAATATCCATCATAGATTAGCTGTTAAAATATTAAAATATTGTTGCTTCAGCTGTCATTAATATTAAGTAAGACCTAAAAGTTTCGAAATACCTGTTATTCATATTTTTCTTCTTCTGCTTCGATCAGTAATTCTCCAGATACTTTGAACTATTATTTTCATAGAATTTATCTAAACACTCACCGAATTTGTTTTTGGAAAAAGTCTGCTTCCCTATGAATTTGTGTGAGAGTCTTATTTTAACAATGCCACGCTGAATCGATTCATAAAATAAACAAACTCTTTCAAAAACCACAAAAACAACCCAAGACTCTACAGCAAGAATCTAAGATCCAGCTGTTTTATATTACCCCAAACTTACGTCACGGAAAAGATCCATGTCGGATAATTCACCGATCACGCAATATTTCTTGCTAACAATAAACAAACCATTCGCACTTTTTTCAAAACGTGAAAGTATCTACGAAAATCTTGGAAAACATTTTTCAACATTTTTGACAATCGAGCTATTAGACGCTGAAGGTATTCCGGGAAGTTGGCATTTTGGACAAATTAAAGTGAAAATTATTGACTCGTTATTATTTTATTGGCGCCCTAGTTCTGATTTTACTGAATTAACATGGAAATGTGGGGGACGTTGCAGGAATAAGACGTTACGAGTAGTATGTCAGTTCTCATTAAGGGACGACAAGAAATCTGACATCATGCAGAACAAAATATGCGACACATGCCCCAGATTCGCAGTGACCATCACATCGGTTAAATTGCTTTTGATTAATTAATTTTTTAATTGTGTTCAGATATCAGTTTTTAAATATTTTAATTAAATCCATTAAGAGAGCAATAGAGAAAGTTTTTTTCTACAAAAAAGAAACAACATAAAAGAATAAAAACGTTCTTATTAGAATTAATACATATAAAAGTCAAATTATTTGGATATAAAAATCAAATTTCAAAATCTGAGTGTTCATGTGTCGGTCTGTGAGTGGAATGTTTTAGATTTTTTTATTTTTTTTATAAAATTGGTTTACTGATTTATTGATTGTTGACATGTTTTGAAGATGTTTTTTCTTATGGGTATGAGTTTTTTTTAAGTGGAAACATCAACACTTTTTAGAATTTTAAATTGACGACTGCAAAAGACTGAATTTTTCATTGATAACTTTACACCCGTACGGCCACAAACGCTGTGAATTTTAATAAATTTTATTTTCTGTTTACATAAAAATTCTATAAGTAACATTTAGCTAATTTATTATCAGAAAAATTAGTTCAAGTTCGATAAAATGTCTGCTATTCGTTTGAAAACTTGTATACGTATATACGACTACTTAAAGATTAAAATTATCTTCAAAATGATATCAATAAATAAAAAAAATTATGAAAGTTTTAGTTCAGGGTTTTTTTTTCTCGGTCAACAATTCCTGTATTAAATCAGAAATACTATAGTCTAGGTGTGTTTAGTCTTGATTCGTATGAAAATTTAATATTTTCTTGGGAAAGGCATTATTCAATTTTTAATAGTTATACTATGTTTTCAGCTGAAAATGGTGAAATTTAAAATAAGTGTAGCAAGATTCAATTGAGATTTCATTAAAACCCCCATGAAATCCAGTTCCATCAACTTGAAATATCAAAAGGTTTCAGACGAAATCTCTTATTTTGTTTTGGTGAGAACATAGTATTAGGTTGAAGTTACTTATTAAACCACAAATTCTTATTTTAATACTTTACTTTTACTACTTTCTGCGATTACAAGAACGCTGCTTCCAGTCATCTTGGCCAGGAGGTTCAGTCGTAATCTACATACATTTCAAATCTCGTGGCTGAAATTTGAAGACTCTTGTCGCCAAACCGAATTATCTGTGTGATAATTTTTCGTCTGGTAATTCTTCGTGAAGTTTTACCCCGAGGTAGATGAACTCCTTAATACTACGTTTTCACCAAGAGTAAATCCGGGATTTAAGTGGATTTACCATAAATCTTCTTTAAATCTCGAAGATTTACCATACAAATTTATTTCGTAAATCTAGTAGATTAGAAATAAATCTCTACTAAATCTTCGCAGGATCGATCGGTCGAAGTTCGAACTGACCTAACATCCATACGGTGCTAAGCTATCTCGATGATTTTTCATCGTTTGGCACAAATGAAACTTTCTTTCTCTCGCTTCTACTTTATAAGAAAAATTGAAACAACATTAGCATTTTGATAGATGCTGTCAAAGTTAATCTTCTTATTAATCTTTCAGTGCGGTGAAAACACCACGTAAATCTCTTGCCTTAAATCTCAGATTATCTTTTGGTGAAAACGTAGTATTAGACTAGTAAAGGCAAAGTATAACAAAATAAATACTAACGAACACACCCTCAAACATGCCAACATATATTTTTTCGGACACTACCTAAACACCTCCTACATTTCAACATACGAAACTCGATCTTCACTAAAATGTTCTTTTCAATTACCAGCTTATTTTTATTCACTAATCGTTTGTTGTTGTTTTCCGTGTTAAATTTTGCAATGTAGCGTATTCACTAACCAATAAAACACGGCTATAATAATGTAAGGAAGAATGGTCGTGTTGATTTTCGTAAATATTCATTCAATTAAGAATTTATCTTGTTAAAAAGTATTCTAGCTGCATGGCAGAAGTTTTGTCAATGGTCTTAATCCGACTTAAACTATATCTTTATGTTTAAATTAACGATTTTGACATTTTCTTTTTCTTTTTATAAAAACTTATCTAAAACGAGTTTATAGCTTAAGGATTTTAAGAATTTTATTTTTCACCTGCATATAATAATTAATTTCAACTATTTTTTAACTTGACCAACTTGACATACAATAAAGCATACTTTTCCAACACATCCTCAAGTTCATTAATTAGTGAATGGTTCATTTGTAGTTATTTCATTATTTGTTTTCTATTACCCCCCACACACGCCACATCGATCAACCTAATCGACAAAGTACTTCGCTTTTGTATGGGCATTTACACGCCAATATGCCGATGTAGAAGTATATGTATGCCAAAATCAGCTGTTAAATGGTAGGGTTGTGAAATTTTAAATGAAAAGTGAAAATTACCGAAAAATATTTGAATTTTAATGCTCCAGAACCACTTTTTTGTGTTGATCAGAGCTTTATTGAATTGTTGCTTAAGGAGATTGAATTTTATTCTTACTTTATCAGACGATTTGTAAATTTTAACAACTAAAACCGAATAACATCATAAAAAACTGTGTCGACGAACTAGTTCGGTCCTTTTTACGCGCCATGTCGGCATACTACTTCGATTCCCAGAGTTCGCACTGCTATGTCGACACATATTCATTTCACACGACCCAAAAACCTTATCGACAATATGCTTCGATGAAGTAGTTCGTGTCGTGTGTTAGGGGTAATTTTCTTTAACTTTGTTCACTTCATGATGAGCTTAAAGCATCAAAAATGACTTTTAATCCTTATTTGTTTTGTTTCTTCGTCCATTTTAAGTTGTTTCTAAAAAGATGCATTTCTGAGTCAGCCGATTTTGAAATCTGTATTTCCAGGTAGTGCTGATTTTTGTTCTTCATGTATAATGGTTTGTCGTCGTTATTGATGATTATTTCAAATTGATAGTCAGTAATGACTCGGCTGTATAGATACATGTCACTAGGCTCTAGTTATTGGTTAAGGAGTTGTTATACTTCTGAGTTGAAATACTTTTCCATGTTCCTGATGATTTTGCAGCAATGGTATTAATTTTGCTACCAGCTTCTAAGTCGGAATACATATATTTCTTCGTCAGTGGGTTAGGGTGTATTCCAGTGCAAATTAGAAGCATCTTTTTTTCAAAAGGCTTCATCTTCTTCATTGCTGTTGGTGATGAAGTAAACCAGATGGGAAAGGCGTTGGTCAGAAGTGGTCAGCTAAGTTGTTTGTATACAAGCAGCTTGATCTTCTTACTTAAAAGAAGTCGAAACATTTTATGTCCATCAAACACGCTTTAGCCGTTTCCTTTTTGTTGAGCCCAAATGTAGCGTCATTATGAAGTCCCAGCTGTGGAGTGTATATTTCGAAAGCCGTACTGTAACTCTGGTATGAAATCTCTTTATCTGCAGAAAATGTTCAGTTTATTTAATAGTAACGCCTCCAGTATCTACAAACTACAAAATTGGCCGATATCCTTTCACATTTGCGCGGTTTGTCTTCTTTGGGATAGGGACAACTTATGTCACTTTCCAGGCTTCCGGGAAAAAGCTGTTGCTTAGAAAGTTGTCAAAGATTATAGTCAGAAGGAAAACAGCAAGATTTGGTAACTTTTTAAGTACGTAATTAGAAATATTGTCACGTACTGCTGATTTTTTTTTTGGATTTTCCGGTGATTATAATGTCAACGACTTCTTCAGGGGAAGTGAAAACATCTCGGGAGCGGCTCTGATGAGGGATTTTTTTTTTGTTTAATGAGGTGACGGTTTCAGTGGTAGCTGAAATCTATTCAAAACGAGAGTTTCTACTTCTTCGATAAAGTCATGAAGGTGTGTGGAAGGGCGGTTTTCTTAAACAAACCTCAAAACGATTGGCAAAAGCTTTAGCAGAAGTTGTTTTTGCGGAGTCTTTGCTGTTGAGTATATATTGCTTGTACTCGTACATTCTAGGGCAAGTTTTTGTACCCTTCTCTTCTGGTGCGGGGAGGTTTCTTCCTGCCCAAAGCATTGTTGGCGACTGTTTCAATTCGATGGTCCAAGTAACTATCGTATGCTATATAAGAGATAGTTTTGAAACTCGGGAAGGATGTTCCTAATATTCATTGTCACTTAGAAGAAGTACAGAAGAGACGAAGTTCTTGGAAATATGGGTCTCCGTTGTGGTAAAATCACTTTTTTTTTGCTTTTCATTGTAGAGTGGGTGCTTGAAATGTGTATTTAAGTAAATATGTCTAGATACAGTTAACTAAGTAAAATAAGCCTAATATCGTACTAATCCGGCTAAAATCTTGAGCCATATTTTTTTCTTTTAGCTAAGCAATTTTGTTCATAAGAGTTTTTTTTTAAACATTTCAAATAATCGGATTTGACTGTGTGAATCAAGTTTAGTTTAATAAAACCTCATTAACTGGGTATAAATTTGTTTACGTTCAGAAAGCCAAAACTAACTGTTTTAGCATTCCTAACCAAGTTTTTATACTTGACTTGAAATTTCAAGTTTTTTTTTAATATATTCAGTTAATAGTTCGTTATCTATTTTGCAAGCAAACTTATAGCAATAAACATAACGTGTATTATTAATTATTACTTAATTGTGCTTGATCTTTTATTCATACATACTCGTACGTCAGGTGCCAGTGAAGGCACCTATTTGTATAAATGTATAATGTTAAGTAATTTTTGATGATAATGATACAATTATTTCATTCTTTTGTCTAATCTAAGTACATACTTTAATTTTCTGACTAAAGTACCGACTCGTATAAATGATGCATCGATTTGTGCCTGCAGTCACGCTAAGCCGCAACTTTTTGAACGAATATTTGCATAACACAAGGAATCCCCAACCAGTTCATGTTTCATCTACTACATATACGAGTAGAGCTAGGTACACGTTGTTAATGTTAAAGTCGACATGGGCATTTCCAAGCAACAGATAAGCTTCGTTTTTTTACGAAGTGTGAATGAATTTACATAGAATTATACATTGGGTTGGGTATAGGGTATGGAACTTAGTGACTTGCGATAATGTACATAATATTGCTAGGTATTGCCCGAGCCCATTCTTGGAATCAATTAAGGCAAAATTTATTTAAATGTTATACATTGCTAAACATTGAAGCGTTACTTTTGATGCTATCATTACAGAGAACTTAATTTTAAGAGTAACTTTACACAGTTCCGGGTAGAAGCATTTATATTCACCTCATACAAGCCATGTAAGGTTAGACGTTTTGAAATTTGTACACGAACATTTTGATTGGGTAACTACAAAATTTAAAGTATTTTTTATGAATTAAAAAAAATGCACAGTGTTTTCAATTTGAAATAATATTTTTGATGATATTCAAGGCAGTATTTTTGTATTCAATCCATTTGCATATAACTCGGATAAACGAAGCCCTTGAAATTTTATAGTTACCCTTCTTATAACATACAGCAAAAATGAAATGAAATGAAAAATGAAAAAAAAAATATATAACTATCTTAAAGCTAGACAAAAATTCATAAAAGATAGGCTACTTTTCGATCAACTTACAACTAACGTACTGGTCTTATGCTGGCGCTCTGAATTAAACAATACTCATATCTTAATTGTAATGCATTTCGGTTTAAAAACTATATTACAAATAAAAATCATTAAAACTAACTGCTCTTACCTAAAATTACACTTTAACTTATGTAAGTCAGCCAAGGTTCAAACCTATCCTAGACAATTTTCTCTATCATTTAGATAACCACTAAATCTGGTATTCCTGTTTCACCATGTCCCTTCGATTCCGATCGGACACAGTCCTCCTGAAGAGGCGTCTATCAAGAGTTCTACAGCCGGCTTGATAGATTAGCGAAATCTCAGCTCTATCTTGGACCAGCCCTTGACTGTCTAAGTAGAGAAATACATCGGGCGGAATACAGTACAGAAAACACTCTCGTAATAATCGTCACTAGGGTAGTAAGCCCCAAACATTAGGTTGTTGGTCGGGGACATCGTTCTTGTAACGTGACTACGAATCAGCTTTAACAAAAAATATAGAACCTCGAAGTAATGTTTGTACGCCAACTCTGGTATTCTGTGTTTCCATTTGAGATGAAGAAACGTTGAACCACATCAAGCATAAATAGAAAATCATCAGCCGGATGATCAGCTTCACCGTGCTATCATTCTATCAAGCCGGCTGACGTAAAACAGCCTTTTCATCAGGACAAAAAGGCTCCCCTAGCCTTGCAAAAGCATCATTTGTGTCTGTCTAAACACAAATACATGATCCAACCAGATGCCTGATTCTTTACTACACTTCTACTCTACTATCCAGTGGATTATCATCGGGCTCTACGATCACTAGCCTCCTCCAGTTCTTTCTCGGGTCCCTTAAAGCTCCACGCAACGGGGTCCTAAACAGAATAGTTTCAGGATTCTGAAAGTTGATTTTCAACTTCCCATCATTGCACTATCGCATAATACCATATTGTCGAATATTGGATGCAAAAGAATTCTGATAATCTCGATTTTTGGAGCTGTTCTGAACGCTATTATGTAGATCGTCGGTATAGGCAAATGCCTGAGTAAGACTACCTATCAGATCGCTGGTCTAAATGCTGAATAGAATCAACGAGTTGACCGCTCCCTGTCCTTGGTGGTATGTATCCACTATCCAAAACTTTTCTGAAATACCCAGGATTCGGGTAGAAAAGTCCCGATACGAACACATTTTCGGTCCAGTGTGACGTCGTCAATTCTGGACACTCCGGAAGCATCCAATAGTCTTTTGTTTGAAACATAGTGACGAAAGTCAGAATGTGCACTTCTGAATGCAGGTAGGCTCTGAAACACTTTTTTTTTCAAATGCTCGGAATTTTTCCATAATATATGACCTCCCTGATGAGTATATCAAAAATGTATATACGAGTATACTGAAAAGTATTGGCGCAATCATTGTGCATGTGCCTTGAAGAAGACCATTCGTAACATTAAAAACTGCAGTTGCTGTGTATTTCCTATCTGTTGATGTATAAACATCGCCCGTATAGATCTAGGGTAAACCAAAAACATGGGTTTATGATTACACGTTCCGTGCCGCAGTTTACCTTACGGAAGATTGCATTTAAGATCCTGTTTACATTGGGAATTTTGCGTAGTTACATACTACATCGTCATTGTCAAATTGTCAATGGATTGAAATCTCGATTTAAGTACGTTCCATTGATAGTTAGAACTAAATATCTTTATTCCCCAAGTATTTCTTCACCTATCATCCAATAGGTCAAAAAGACGAAAGGCGAAACAACTGGTATAAAATTTCATTGCAGATTCATTCAATGTTCCAAACAAATTCCCTTTTAATTAGTGAGAAACGATTGGATTTTATTTTATGCTCCCAAGAATTGAATTGTCAGATTTGACATTTAAAAAATCCTAAAAATGTTGTTTTTATTTTCTGCTCCGGAAATGGATTATTAGAGCAATCGGTTGACATTTGCAACGAAATATTCTCAATAAGTCAAAATTTATCTGCCAAAACTACATAATGCCAAATTTCGAATCAAATATTCTATATACATCGAAATATAGATCGTTCTTAATCTGTCAAGACCTGAACTGGATGATGATCAAGAAGCCAATGGATTTTTTTTCCTCTTATATTTACTTTGACAATTTCCATTACAAGATGGGAATGAGGTCAATCGGCTTATAAATCTCGGACAGAGGTGAGATATAGTACAGAAATGGCAAAAAAACTCGGAGAATTTAGTTAAGTGTGAACAACCGTCTATCAACAAAAAGACATCAAGAACCTGATTACACGATTCTTTTTTTTTCGCTGTTTCTTTTTTTTTACATGTTTGGTGTGAGTTGAAAAAGTGTAGCGGAATGAAGAAAGATAGGTTTCAATACCCGTCACCAAAACTGTCAAAAAAATGACGAAAGACGAAAGACGAAACGAACTAGATAAAGAATCGTGTAATCTGAATCCAAGAGTCAAAACTTAAGTAACATATTTATGGCGCGCTGGCATTCTGAAATATGTTTCACAAACATGGCATACAAAATATATAATGACAAATCTATTGAAATTTTAATCAAATGTCAAAAGCCTAATTTATCATTAAATATTTGTAATAGAGTTTCTATTTCAACCCCACAACTCTTCACTTACGAATCTACATAAATCGAAAGAAATTATAATAAAACTAATTTATTATACAAAACTTACATCTACACGATAATTTCTAGGACATTTTACTGCATACTTATAGGTCAGTGACCAAATAATTTTTAATAACCCTAAGTGCTTCTAGTTCTAATGCTTGGAAAATAAACCTACATGAAAGGTAAAAGTATAACATTTTTAGTGAATTGAGTTTCGACCCTACCCTTAGCTTTAACTTTCTCTAAGGGACAAGTATTGGTTTCGTGTGGAAAAGTATTCGAGTTTCTAACCAAAATTAATATTGACTTAGTTCGTTCGGGTAAAAATTGTGCTAGACCCTAACCGGAAGCACCAATTTGAAAGTTACGAAGCATTTTTATGAGATTTTGTGGAGGAAAAACTGGATTTTTGGTTTTAACCCATCTTTAACGGGATAGTTGATATTGATTAATTTTGTATTTTTCTTGAAAATGGAGGTAATTGGAATTTGTGACTTAAATTTCTAAAGAAATTGCAAGAAATGAAGGCTTAGAAGTTTTTTTAGCAATGTAATAAAATCACCTCAACCAATTTTGTTATAAAAATGAGAATTGATATTTTTTAGTTATCCAAATAATACCAATTGCATTCAAGAATCTTAAGAAGAATTTTTCTTAGGCAATTAAAAAAGAAAAAAATCAGTTTTTTATTAATTTTTACTTAAAACCATTGAACGACAAGAGCAAATTCGTGCGACCCAGCCATCCACTTTATTAACAATATTTCCCTTTTCATAATGATAAGTTAATTGAGAAATTACCTGAACTTGTTGCTTTCTGGAATTACTATATCTACTTACATACATTGACATTGGTCATGCAAGGGAGTTTAGCAGTAATGTTCTTCAGTTAAAGGCACAACTAAACATCTTTCGCAAAAGCTAATTGCTGTTTTGGCGACATAATGATGATAATAATTGCTACCCATAGGTCTAAATATTGAGCAATAAATTTTTGTTGAAGAAAAATAAAAAAAAACATTACCATGCTTGGAGTGGGAAATAATTAAGAAAATGAATGATATGGGAATTTTTATTTAGTCTCTTCTTTCAACGATACGTCAGTCAGTACGTGTTTGATTTGCTCAGCTTTTTATTCCATTTGTTAGCCATTTCATACTAGGGCACAAATGGAACGAATTACCTTTCTTTGCCTATCTGTTGATTGCAGACTATAAGCGCAGTCGGGGAAATACATTTGCAATGTAAAAAATTAAATAAGGTCTTAGCCGGCATTTTGAATTTAGAGTAAACTAGATTTTGTTAAATAACTCCCTCCTTTTGAAGTTTTGACAAAAATTGCACATATCAAAATTTGTTCAAAATTGTATTCAATATATGTACATATAACGTTGGTCAAACATTTTTTACTTGCGACTTATAGGTACTATAAGGCAAGTTATGCATTCGTAAAAAAAATCGAACTCGAGATTTTGATCAAAGTTGACATTACGATGATAGCGAAGACCAAAAAAGTGGGTCTCGCAATTCTGTCTGTCTGTCTGTCTGTCGGTTCGACTACAGCCTAAACGGCTCGGCCTATTTTCTTCAAACTTTGTAGATATGGGTTTTAATTTTTTACCCCCGGACGTTTTTTTCTATTTTTTTTTAAGACCAAAAATAACGGTACCTGCCATACGATTTTTTTCGAAATTTTATAAATATTTTTTTTTCTCAAAAACTGTCCCACAGAATTTTTTAAAAAAAATTCCAAAAATTTCATTTGGTTAAAACTAACTAATGGTTGAAAAAAATTTTACAAAAAATTGTTATTTTCGGTAGCCCCCCTGGGTCCATTTTTTTTGTTTTTGATTTTCTCGAAAACGGTAAAGCCGATTTTAATAATTTTTTTTATGCCAAAGCTCCTCCAAAGTTTGAATATTATTACATATTCAAATTTTCAATTTTTAATTTTTTGGATTTTTAAAAAAAAATTCAAAATTTTTTTTTGGAATCTCAATATTTCGAAAACCCCATGCTCGATTTTTTTCAAACTTGGCAAATAAAAGTTTTTTAATATAATCTACAAGATATGAGAAAAAAAATTTTGGTTTATCTAAAACTAACGGTACCTTCCATACAAATTTTAAAAAATGGTTTTCGAAAATCGCATTTTGCTCGAAAACGGTTCCGAGAATTTTGCTAAAATTTTTTTTCTTTTGATTAATCTTTACGATTTATAATTTAATAAAAAAACATTTTAAATCTAGATATTACTGACTGTACCTACCATAGAACGATTTTTTCGAATTTTGAATTTCTCATTATCGACTTAACGGATTTTAATGAATTTTTTTTATAAAAAAGCTCCTAAAAAGTTTAAAAAACATTGCATTTAAAAAACTTAAGAAAAAATATTTTTTCAATTTTTAGAAAAAAAAGTAATTTTTTTTTTTTGAAAAATTCGATATCTCAAGAACGGCTTAGTATTTTTTTTGGAAATTAGACTTTTATTCGTACAATAATAAAAACTTAAGGTTGGCGTACCAAAATTTTTTCTTAAAAATGTTTTAAAAATTCTTTACATAAAAGCTTATTTTTTTAAGGAACCACTACAAAGACTTATAATTTTCGTTCCTGCATAAATTCATATTTGCATATCATTCTGTTTTTATCTCTTACTACTTAAAGAATTAAAAAAAAATTCATTTTATCCTTATGAACAGTTTTCTCTAATAACATTCGTTTTTAAAATTCCTAGTCTATTACATAGGAGCAAGTTCGTGCGACCCAGTCGTGCATTTTATTTTTTTTGAACATTGATATTTTACAACTTTTTTTACTAAAGTTTCTTCTTTTAGATTTAATTCAGTGTTAACTTTTTAATTATAAGAAAATCAAATTTTTGTACCAAAACTATTTTCTACACCACCGCAAAAGTAGTAGTTCAAATGCGAATTTTAACGTTGCACCACGTAGGTTTAATCCACAATCCACTTATTTTTTTTTTGAGTATTTTGGTGTTTCTTACCGAGTTTCTTTATGTTTTTACTTGCGACATATTTAGGTACTACATATATGCATTTGTAAAAAAATCCAATTTGAGATTTTGAGTGGGTCTCGCAATTATGTTTGTGTGTCCGTTCTACTAGAGCTTAATAAAATTTAAATTTGTAAAAAGTATTTTTCAAAATAGATTTTTTTCAAAACGATAATTTATTTTATGCCAAAGCTCGACAAAAGTTGGGATTGTAGGTATTGTGTATTCTGAATTTGCATCAATTTTTTTTTCGGATTTAAATTTTTTTTTTTAACTTGACGAACAAATTTTTAATTTTAAAATAAATGTACCGACCATACAATTTTTTGGTGATCGAAAATTGCATTTTTTTGAAAACGTCACCTTGAATTTCGATAACATTTTTTTTTCTTTAGATTAATAATTTTTTTAATTCAATAAACAAAATTTTAAAATAAAATTTTGCTAACTTTACCTACCATAAAACCAATTTTTTCGAACTTCTCATTATCGGCATAATGGATTTCAATAAAATAAAATGTATAGAGAATCTTCTAAAAAGTTTAAATAATATAGCATTTCAAAACTTTTTAAACATTTTTTTTTTGAATTTTTGAAAATATAATCAATTTTTATTTGACAATTCGACATCTCAAAAACGGTTCAATATTTTTTTTCTGAAATTTGATTTTTATTCGTATAATAATAAAAACTTAAAATTGGCGCACCAATATTTTAAAAATTTTCTATATAAAAACTTATATATTTTTTTAAATCGCTACAACGATTTATAAATTTTGTTTTTGTATAAATTAATATTTGCTTGAGAATTCATTTAAACAATGAATTTTGTGGTTATGAACATGTTTCTATAGTAAGATTGATTTTTAAAATTTTTAGTTTTTAACATAAGAGCAAGTTCGTTCTAATATTTGTATTATTTTTTTTTAACATGATTCTTTATGTTTTTTTTTTTAATATCGCTCTGCAAGATTGGAACAATCATCAGAATATTATTTTAACAGAGCTGTCATAACTTCATCTTGAGCAACATTCTCTGGAACATCATCTGCAGCGGGAGTTCAAGACCGCGATCAGTTTCTATCCAGTCTTACTCATCGGCATTTGATTTCGGTGGCAAGTTAATTTTGCCTCTAGTATAGACACCATGGTATGAATACTATAGTATTCTCAATACCATGCTAGGTGACATAAGAGCTCAGCACAAATAATAAATATGGGAATTTCTAATATCCCCCTTAAGTCGTCGATAATTTCCCTCCTTAAAAATATTTACAAATCATAATAAAGATCAATATGACAATGAATTTAAGTAAAACTGCTATCCACCTTAGAAAAATGGCGCTGTTTTCGGTAAGGAGAAGACTATACCACGCAAAAAAACTCTAGTAAAGATACTACGCTCATACCATTTTGTTCAGCTGGTATAACCGTTGGATACCCTGGCAGACATGTGGTTTATTCGTATACTAGCCGTGTTTTTTTCGCAAGTCCATATAGAAATGTAGAAAAAAAAAACGACATCGGGACTTAGGAACTTCTTTCCAAAAAGTTGGAAGCACTATGTTCGCTATGGCATTTGTTAGCTGTATTGACGACTAGCATCAACCAGAGTCCAAAAATGTCACTTTTGACTCGATAACATATTATTAAATCTCGAAAATTATCTGGACTTAGCTAAGTCCGTATAGACTTAAGTAGTTGTTGTATTTATATGTAAATCGCTTAGTCCCGATGTCGTTTGTCGATGTCTACAATTCTTTATGGACTTGCTAAAAAACACACCTATTATGGTGTCTATTTTAGAGGTGTGTTACGGGTATAACAGCTCAACCATTTTCGATCCTAATCTCTCCAAATCCTCCCTTCTACGCGCTCTCCTAACTTTATTCTTGGTCTGTCATGTCCTTTTTACCTGGCTCTTTAGTTTTAATTTAGTTTAAATATTTTAATTGTTATTCTTACTTATATTAAGCTTATAATATGTTAAATATAAATATAAATAATCCATTGATATTCTTATAAAAAAAAATAAAAAATTATCAACGACATTTTTACCATTATTAAAACTTTGGAAATTTATACAAGTTCAACCGTTCACCTATAACTCAAAATCAATTAACAACAACTGGAGGAAAAAAACGAAGTGCCAGTTTAACATTCCTTCTAATTTGGATTGTTATTATTTACCTTAAGCTCTCTAAACTAAATAAGAATATAATCATACACGCAACTATTGATTCTTTTATGAGTGCTAGTTGTTTGTACTTTAAAACTTAATTTTTTTCAATTGAGTTTATTATTGTTATTGCTCAAACACCGGCATTGCTAGCGACAGGGTGTTTGCTATTCGGCCTTCTCTCTTCATAAATATTTCCATAAGTTTAAAAA
This sequence comes from Chrysotoxum bicinctum, assembly GCA_911387755.1. NCBI lineage: Eukaryota > Metazoa > Arthropoda > Insecta > Diptera > Syrphidae > Chrysotoxum > Chrysotoxum bicinctum. The sequence continues at coordinate 221,000,797 of OU426989.1, read as the reverse complement.
TAACGGTGTCTGTGTGTTATAATAGTCCCACATTACCTGTGTCTTCCATTCACAATAGAAAATTGAATCACATTTGAAGTGAAGGGGTTTTAGCTGGTGTTGGTGTTTTTAATGTTTTCCTAATACCCGCAGATAAAATAATAATTATCTGCTACTTAATGTATGGAGGGTGGTGCTAGAATCGAAAACTTTTATATACGAACTTTATTTATAGAGTCGTACATTCCCACGATAAAATATGACCACAACTGGTGCTGGTTTATCTGCAGATATCGAAGAATTTGTATAGATTAATTTATAACTGAGTGATTCGAAAATGTTTTGAGATTTTTTTTGTTTTTGAAAATGAACAAAATAAATAAAAGCCAGTAGTGGCGTTTGTTTGGTTTGCACGTCATTAGAATTTCGTTTCAGCTGTTCGCAAATTTACTATACGTTACAAATGTTCAATTGAAAAATGTCATATTAAATAAAACAAAAAAACTTGTTGAATTTTAATTACATTCAATTTAAGCATCTACCCGTTTATATTGGAAAACCCTTTGAACGAGCTAAAACTACAAGAATTCATAGCTAAAAAATTTAATTTAAATTTAAGAAAATATTCTTTTTTCTTATTTTTGAACTCTAGCTTATGAATGCAAATAACTTTCCGAAAAGTAGTTAATAACCTGTACGCCCCTTACAATTCTTGTTTTTGTTTTCGATTGTCTCAAAACCGGTACCACTGATTTGAATTAATTTTTGTATGTATGTATGTATGATCCTTAAAATGTAAATTTGTGTATTCAATTTTTTTTTAATAAAGAAATTTTGGTTTTGAAAACTCTGTATTTCAAAATTCACATGATGGATTTTTTCAATCTCGAAAGTTAACAGTTTTTTAATAATAAACGTTTTTTTCATTTTAAGTTCAGAGCAGGGAACTGAGTTGTCAAAATAGGATCTGTGTTTCTCTTTTAGCTCAGAAACATCAGAGCGCTCGGGTCATGTTTCTGTTTTCAATCAGAGCTAGCTGGGAGCGCGCTCTATGAGCTCAGAATAAAATGACAAAGAAGATGGAGTAAGAACCTGAGCGCCGCTAACTTCACTTTTTTTCATGAGATATGACAGAGACAGACGGCGAAAAAAATAAATAAGCAAGAAAATTAAAATGAAGATCGACGCCTTTGACGGTTCAGTTCACCAGTGTATTTCATTATTAAGTCCGAGAGCTCCGATCAAACTCTGTTCAGACCTCAGACTCAGAGCGTACTCTACATGCTCAAGCTCTGGTCAGATTTAAAAAAGAAGAACGCCTAATTTTTTCAAGATATAAAAATAATTTTCCTATTTTTTTCAGAAAATAACAGTACCCACAGAACAAACACTAAAAAAAGGTTTTTGAAAATCGTTTTTTTCTCGAAAACCTCACTCATATTCAACAATTGAAATTAAGACATAACTGACTGTTACTACCATAGAACCATTTTTTCGAGTTTTGACTTTCTCATTTCAACACAAGGGATTTTAATGAAATTTTGTAAACAAATGCTTCCAAAAATTTTAAAGGAATATTGCATATCAAAACATAAACACAATTTCTTTTTTGGCGTTAAAATATAAAAAATCAATATCTCAAAAAGGAATATAATATTTTTTTTTTTTTTTATTTTTTGATTTTATTTGCTTCATCATACAAATTTAAAATTGGAATACTAACTTTTTTACTTAAAAAAAATTTATACTTAACTTTTTAAAAATGTTGTCGTTGAAATAATTCATAAGTAATTACCTATGGCATTCTGGTTTTAGTACCAACTTCAAAATATTTTTCACTAAAAACATCCATTTTTTTTAATTCTATGTTTCTTAAAAATAAGAGAAAGTGCATGCGATGCAGTCGTGCATATTATTTTTGACACGAAACCAATTTGTTTGAAAGAGTTGAAAATACTTTTTAAATCATTTAACTTTTTACTATTTCTATTTGGCAAGTAGTATTGGTTTCAGGTATTTTATCAAGCTTTAGCATTACGTCAACGGAGGAGTCCGAAAAGATGGAGATGGATTAAACTTTGTATCTATAAAACCTTTAGGGATTTTAACAAAACTAGTTTAACCCATAGTGTAAACCATCCTTAAGATCAGTATAACTTATTGAGCAGGAAAATCTCTCTTGCTCAAAGGTATAACATTTTAGAATAGGACTGCAGAATGCAGCTCGTCTAGTAAGCAGACGCTGACCTATAAGGGCGCTTGGCGAGTTAGCGCAGTGCAATAAAGTGTGTAATAGTAGGTCTTAGATGTTCAGCGAAAAAAAAATTACAACGGATATAGAATTTTGTCAAAAAATCTTGTACGTATAGGGTGCTTTCATGTTCCAGGTAGGTGCTTTTTTTTAAATGAAATACAATATTTTATAACTTGTATTTTATTAGTAATTATTTTATTATACTCGTAAATGGTATTTAACAATATGAATGGAATATAATGCCAGTCAAGTAGGCGCCTCTGGAAGTGGTGCACACTTTTCAAAAGAATTTCAAGGAATTCTGTTACAATAGCAGAAATTGAGAGGCGTCAAATTAGGGGTTTGTGGAAGCTAGTTGATATCACTACTCTTTGACATTATTCCGCCAGGAAAAATGTCTCGTGAAATTTCCATCGTAGCACGCGCTGTGTGCGGTGTGGCACCGTCTTTGTTGGGACAACATGTTTTGTAGGCCCAATTAAGCCATTTCACCAGTATAATTCTTACTCAATTTTTATAATTTCAACAAGATATTTCAAAATAAATTGTAAGCGACCACTCTTTGCGGCTGTCAAATGCTTAAAGACAGATTTTATTCACAGAAAAATGGTAACCAAAAAATAAATAATACCAGTATTTTTTGGATTAAAAAGAAAATTCAATTTTTTTCTTCAACTCTTTTTTGCATGCAGTAATATTTCTGCAAAGAATCAGATGATATAATTTTGTATTAGATTGAACAATTAATAAAGTAATTTAAGAAACAAAACAATATTAGTTTCATGCCTTTGAACATTTTGCTCCAATAACATCAATGTTTTTGTATATTCATACAAGTTTTAGACTCTAAGGGTCTCTAACATAGAAGCAAGTTCGTGCGACTCAGTAATGGAATTTATTAATTTTTCCATCAATTAAATACAAAAATTAAATTCAATATTAAGTTACCTGCTGAGATGCGATTCCACAAACAAATAAAATTTCCAACAAATGCTCTTTTATCTCTGGAGGATATATGTATGTTTGAAGAGGTTAGAGACGATTTTTGTTATATCTGGTAAGGGATGTATGGTTCATAATCTCATAGAAAATCATTTTAACTTTTTATTTATTGATACCTTTGTATAAATGTTACCATTGTCATTTGTTGTCATTTTGACTATCTTATGTAGAAAAACCACATTTTCCTTAGGTATCCGTAACCGATATAAGATAGCCGTGAATGGGAAATTGATGTGTATTAAATGCATATGTGTATGTTTAAAGAATGGGTCCATGTGATGATCTGTCCTTACATCACCTCTAAGCTATGAGGAATAGAAATGGGAAACCTGTGTGCATAAAAGATAAACAAAAAAGGAAAGATAGCTATGTATCTATGTCTATCAGTTTGGAAGACTAAGAGGTGCAAAGACCAAGAACTTTGAATTAAAAAAAAAACTATATAAGTGCGTTCCTAATAGTATTCTTCTTTTAAAACAGAATTATTTTTTCAATTAAGTCTTTTTTTATTCAGTTTGTTGATTTTGTATTTAAATACGTCTAAGTTGACACAGATTCCATGCCATCAATATTTTGCGTGAATATTTTTTTAGAACACTCAAATTTATAGTTTTAATTAATATCTCTGTTTGAAAATGGTCGTCGGCGTGTAATGTATTTATATTTTGCAATTTTGTAAAGAAGTACTTTTTAAAAAGAAAAATTTTATCCAACTGAAATTTACTTTATTTCTTAATCTTATAAAAAAAAACATCATATCTTAAGTTAAAGGAAAATAAATGCCTATAGCACAGACATATCTATACGCAACGAAAAAAAAAAATAGTGAAAATACAGTATTGGTCTTATAACCAGTGCCAGATGAGGATTCTATTTTATTCATGGGGAAGGCGTCGTCGTCGGTCCACATACTAGACAGATGTGATGCACTTATTCACCAAATACAAAAGTATATAGGACGTTAGCAGGTACAAGAAAGTGATTTAAATTTCCCAAAGAAATTTACCCTGGGCCATCTCATCCAGCTCTATATGCTTAAATAATAATAAGATAACAGTACTATAACCCTCAAATAAATTAATTTCATTCGGATTCATGTGCAGCGTTGCCTCCAGACTACAAATGTAGCGTTTTTGCTATATTATTTTTTTGAAAAAAAAAACACAACCTACAATCTTGAAATATTCTTAAAACAATACAATTTTTTAACTTCAAAAAATACAAAACTAATATTAAAATAATTGACTTAAATTTTTAATTAACACTTTTTTTGTGTAAGCACATAACCTTCAATATTGCGAAAAAAGGAAAATTATTTTATACGATAAACTTAGATTGGTAGTAGGTTATGAAGAAATTTTAAAAGAATTGTGTCATGAACATGGTGTACAGTTTTGGATAAATTTTAAGAACACAAAAATCTTTAAGGTAAGGGTAGATAGCATTTGGAAATTGCTATATTTATTTTTTAAACAATTTAAAATGTATACATATGTAGGTATCTTTGAACAAGTTATCTTGTGTTCTCTATTTGTTATCTGTAACATTTGTCGAGTCTCTCATTTTAACCTTTATTCAAATATGGTTAAAATGTTGTTCGTATTTTCAGGGAAACACCACGCTATATTTTGAACCGGTTAGAGGGGCAACACTGTTCATGTCGAATGAGATAGGTTGATTTTAAATTCCTTTAAAAGAAGAAAAGTAATTCTGGTGGAATTCAAAATAAAAATTCACGGTTGCATCGCACGCATATACTTTATTTTATGTTCAAGCTGGTTGGAATTAAAAAAAAAAAAAACTGAACTGAACCCTTAAAATAGTTTCAATATTAATTAATGCAACAAAAACAAATTAAAATTCATATTGAGTTTTTTGGCAACAATTTATTTTTTAACAAAGTTTTTCCAAAAAAAAAATTAAGTATTTAATTATATATATATTTTAGAATATAGTTTAAGTTGCGATATATATACGTATTATATGGCAAATAATTTCACATTAACAAAATAGAGGGAAGACCGAAAATTTTGTAAAAGCTAGATAATGGTTGAAGGCAATTTTCCAAAAAAGGTTATTAATAGTCAAATGGATCTTGATTTTTTTTTTATAAAGTACTTTGTGTACAAATTTTCCAACAACGTTTTTTTTGAAAACTCATAATTTTAAAAACCACATACTCAATAATTCGAAACTTGACAATTAATAGAAAGGAATTACTATCTAAAAGACGTAGGAGAATCATTTTTAATTTTTAGAAAATCGTATTTTTCATCTTCGCTTATAGTTCAATATAAAAAAATTGAAATTAATCTATTAATGATAGTACGTACTATAGCACAATTTTTTCGATTTTGTCTATCTCATTATCGGTCTAACGGATTTGAATGAACGTTTTCATACAAAAGGTTTTAAAAAGCTTTTTGAAAATTTCATGTATTTAATCAACATAATTATAAATTCTGTATGGGAATTTTTCTTAAATTTTTTTTTTTTTAAATAAAATCTTATTTTACCGATTTGAAACTGTTAACAATTAACTATTTGCTTAAGAACTCTATTGCGCTTAACTCCAACTTCTAAGAAAACAGTGTTTAGCGTTTTTAAAGCTTATTTTGTGCTTCTGAACATATTTTACTAATAACATCCATTTTTAAAATTCTAATTTTCGGAGCTAAAAAAATTTCCCTTTGTGGGAATCATCATATAATAAAACGGCAAACATGTTTTTTGTGGTACACTTTTCTCTTAAAGTATTTAACCGATTTTGATAAATTTTATATGGTTGGAAAGCCACAGTTACGGAGATGTGCAGGTGCAGAATATACTTGAGACACGCATTTACACACTGTGGGTCATTTTTGTTTTTGCACTGTCGAACACTTTGCATATTACATAAAATAAAATTTAATTTAATAAATTTGCTTGAAAACACTGCCAATAATATAAATAATAAATAATAAATAAATTGGCACTCGAATTTCGAGAGCTGGGTCGGCTAGTTTATTTAAATCTTCGATACCAAAACTAGCTCTATAAATGTATAAATATCTAAAGTTATAAAGAGAACATTCCAAAGTCTTTCAGTTTCTATTAGGATTTTGGAAGACTAAGACTCTACTGCGTAAGTCAAGAATTTTGATTAAAAAAACACAGCAAATAGCTATACAATTGGGTGGTCAATTAATTATTCAATTATTAATTATTTTTTTTACTAAATTATTTTTTTTTATTTCAGTTTGCTGTTCTTTTTTAACAATGATATCGGGTTATTCCAACCAGCTTGATATTTTTTAAACTATTTAATCCTTTAGACTTGGCTAAAATCTTAGTTTTGAAAATGACTGTCGGTGCTAAAATTATAATTTTTAATTATTGTAAAATAAATATTAATATAGATGAATAAATTTCTTAGGTATGTTTTTTTTAATTTTCTTGTTAAATTTTGAATTCAACCACTCTTAAATCCGTGAAATTATTAAAGCAACTTAAAATGAATAAAAGAACTTTATTTATATCGAAAAATGTGGGGCATTTCAATATTAAATTAATTTTAAGAAAATACATGAGCGCTAATGATCTCGAATCACAAAAATGATTAAAAAATGTTTTTTTAAATGTTCCTCAATATTTTGTTTGTTTTTTTTTTTAGTATTTTGCAAATCGTTTTTAAAATCAAAACCAACAATATGTTTATCTTTGAAAAATAAGCATTTTTCATTAATTATGTGTCTGAAGATGTTTGTTGGTCTGCGGCTTATGGAAACCATACGATAGTAATTTCAAAATAAATTATGTTTCATTATTGAAAAGTGGTTTTTGCTTAATTTGCTATATTTGAAGAATCTAAATTTATAAAAACAAAAATTGAAAATTTTTTGGACAGTTTAAAAATAATAATAATAATAATAATAATAATAATAATAATAATAATAATAATAATAATAATAATAATAATAATAATAATAATAATAATAATAATAATAATATTTGTTTGAATAGATAAAAAAATGTTCAAAGCAATTTAAAGAAATACATTCATACACAAAATTTATATCAAAATCATAAAAGCCGTATTTTTTAAGGATTTCAATAGTTGTATGGCAGGCACCTTTATTTTTGGCTCTAAGTACACGGCTTTTCTAATTTTTTTTGTGTCAAAAAACCAATAAGGGTTGTGGATGTGGACCCGATTGCGGTTGTCAGTTATCAATCGAATAAAAATTTGTCGACTGCTTCGATTTTTAGGCTTGATATTGTGTAACTCAATTGAAGGAATAATTCTCTATTGTGAAAAAATGTACAGAATGTTGTGAAGATTTCAAATTTAGCAGTTCCTTGACATGTTATATTTTGAAATATGTAATTTTACTTTGGTTTTTCTTTTTTAATACAAATTTAGACAGTTTGTTAACATTTTAAAAAGGAATAATTCATTAATACTTAAGCGAAAGTGACACAGACAATGAAAATTCCCAAAAAATTATTAAAATAGCTATAAAAGGGGAGATAAAAGAGACTTCTCTAATCTCAGAAACTGATAGAAAAATGTATATGTATGGAGTATATGTTTTTACTTGCCATTCACATATTTCTTTTATATTTCTTACAGCTTTTTAAAATAATTTCGATTTTCAAAAGAAAGTTTTAAGGTTATTTTACTCAAGCTCAGACCAGCGTTAAGAAGCTCTTTGGTTCCCAAAATAATTAAACTACTATTTTAATATTATGTACTCATGTATCTTACCAAGTTTGTGTTGGCAATAAATTAAGCTCAGAAGAAAATTTCTCCCAACTGGTGTTTTCATTGTCTCTTGGCACAGATACCCTTCGAGATGTCTAGGTTTTCGTCCATTAACCTTATTAAAGTTTTCCTTAGATTTTTATTTGTTATAACTTTTTATCTAGATTAATAACGTAATGTTCAAAAAATTCACATTTTTTTCACAAGAAAAAACTCAAAGACATCAGATTCTTAATACGTATGTAGATCAGAAAATATTTTCCGCAATAAGGGAATTATGAGTACCCTTAAAATGTTTGATCACAGTGCGAGCATTTAGGAAAGTTTTAGAGGATTTAAAACTCGGTACCGATAAAAGTTTTTGAGTGTGTAAATATCGTAATGGGAGGGAAATATCGACTCGAGTAAAGCATTCCGCATTCGTGTAGTACGGCTTAAGAAAGAATCTCTGAATTCAACATTACGTCCAAAGTTGAACTCAAGGGTAGCCCATTAGTTTTTCATGAATCGCGAGTAATACGGCTAAATCGCTAACATGATTCAATGCAACTGGCTATTTCATTAGAACATTGTTTATAAAAATAAGTAAATAATGAAAGACAAGAAACATTACGGTGCGGCCGCGTTCGAGAGCAGCAAATAGTTCTGTTACACTTCTTTCATTAATCATTTTTAAACCCTTTTTTGTATTCTATCGGGGTTATTGGAGCACCTGCCCAAATGTGGGAATTGTACTAAATCTTTTGACGAATAAAAGCCTTATAGACTACAGCCAGATCAGACTGGGTACAAAATCTTTTTCATTGTCAAGGGAAACCCAAGAACTTAGTACCACTTCTGGCTATCAAGATCAGAATTTTATGAGCTGCTGTTCTAAATCCACAGCCGAAGGACTAAATCCACAGCTGAAGGATAAGGCCGCAAATCTGGAAACAAATATGAGTTGCTGAAAGAACTGTAGTAGTAGCAAATCAATTTGATGAATTAGAAGTTTCAGATAAAAAATAATTGAGAAAGAAAGTCGGAGACAAAACGGAACCTTGTGGCACACCAGAATTTATTTTATGGACTTCAGACTTAAAATTGTCCAAAACTACTTGTATTTAGCGGTTTCAAAGGTAGTTTGTAATCAAACGAAGAAGAGATTCATCAATACCAAATGCACGCATTTTCCAAAACAGAGCTTGATGACAAACTCTATCAAATAGTTTTGAAATATTAAGTTCAATAATCTAACTTTTTCAAAAACTTGTTAAGATTTGTGCAACTGTTCGGTGATATAAACCATCAGATCACCGGAGGACCTATTGCTACGAAAGCCATACTACCGGTTATTGAGAAGCTTTCGTTCTTCAAGATATTTCTTGAGTTTCCATGATCTTGGAAAGAACGGGCGCGGGCGTAAGTACAAGAAAGAAGATTCGCCCTATTTTAGGGACAGGATGCACAAATGCTATCTTCCATTCACTCGGATTTTAAAATATAGCTCCAATAGAATACAATTTTAAAAGCTAAAATACCAAAAGTCTGGATATCAAATAAAAAAAAAACGATAACTTTTCAAAAGCACAAAAAATAAAAAATAATGTTCTCTCAGGGACTGAACGCAAATTAAATTTAAAATTTTTCTGGAATATTGTTTGAAATTAGAGTTTCTCCTCAGTCAAATAAGGTCATAATTTATTTGTCTCTAGGGTATGTTAACACCCTACATAATATGTACACATTTCCACATAAATATCTTCTGAATTATTTCTTGAGCTTTTGTCCTTCCTATTCCAGAACCAAAACACCTTGTCGGTGTTACCATTTTGAGTCGGTTGGATCTTAAAATTCGTGGAAGTGCCTAGAACCGGGGGCGCACCTATCTTTATCCCATTGGACACAGGAAAATTATAATTGATGAATAAATATGCGTTTTATTTAACATTTTTTTTTAACAGCACCGGTAAAACAAATTTGACCCAAGGGAAAATATTAAATTGATTTATGTTCCAAACAATGAACGACGTCCAATTTATTTTATTTTAATTAGCTCTGAACATTAAATAAGTTTACTTTAATTTTTTGGGAGCTATACGAAAATGATATTTACTTACTACTGTTTATGAGTAAAAGTTATTAAGTTAATTCGACATTTAGTGTTAAAAAAGCATGTTCATAATCTAACAGAAGGATAGTAAATATCTTTAATTGTCAAGGAATTTCCTGAACAAATATTTTTTGAAGGAATTTTAATTGTCATTATCGAAAATTAAGGAGAATAAACAAAATGACTTTTATATAAATACAACTGTTAAGTTAAGCCTAAAATATTGTCGTAGTATTTCAAAGAGGGGGTTCTGATAAGGTTGATAGACTGATATAATGTTTCCAAATTATTCTTTAATGAAAAGAAAGCGACTAAAGATAAGTATAAAAATGCGGTTTTTGTGGTTTTCCAGGGTCAAGGTCTTCATAGCGATAGTAAACTTACTTCAAGCAACTGAAATTTAGATTCCAAGCCTCACGAAGTGCGTAAATATTGGTTTACTTTTAATCTTAATAATGTGTTATAACTATTATAAATTGGCAAGCCTCTAGTGTCCCTCTAAATACTTTAAAAACAAATTTCGCTTGATTGTATTCTCAGTTAAATAAAGTAATTTCTGAAGTTTAGTAGAAGTGTTTCGTAGGCAATATCTGAGCAATTTAGTAAAATTTTCGATTCTTATACTGGCCCGAGGATAGACGGCCAATCATTTATTGAAGGCGTTTTTGGTGTTTCTATAGGGCTTTGGAAGAAATTGTTTTAGAAGTTTTTTAAATGAACGATGACGAAATAAAATATTTTCAATAAAAACGTAAAATTTTTCTTGTTCTCATCAATTATTTTTTTATTTCTTTCAGATAATTCACTTAATGGAGTTTTGGAATTGAAAAGAATTTAAAAGTATTAGTATTTGTTGTGTACCTTGAAAATTCCAACTTAAAGGAAACCTGAAATTCAAAGCTGCTGAAGAGAATCGTTTATTCTCAATATGACTGAATTAAAAAGCATACCATTGTTAGCAGGGACTCTGCTTTTATTCACCCTGTGTACCCTATCCAGTGCCAGTTTTATAGACAGCATACACGCCCCATGTCCATTTATTGATACTGTCGACTTGAGTGGCTATAAAAAATTTGATAATGGCTCCTATTTATTTGAAGACCTTATTATTCCGTCACATTTTGTGGCAGTTTACGACTATACAACTGATGAACTTTCGATGCGTGTCCCTACAGATCCTCACGTTAGAGGCTGTGTCTGCAAGGTGAGACCATGTGTGAAATTTTGCTGTCCCATGACATCAAGATACAATGGAACAAATTGCCATGACTTTGATGGAAACAGCACAACTTCGACGTTAATGAACATAACAACAAGCAAAGGTGAACTCAAGGCAGTAGATCTTGCCAATAAGTTCGCCATACAGTATGGTCGGACATGCGGCGAGATGTACCATTTACTACCGCATTTGTATGACTATGATTCTTTCAGCTTATTTGAGGTAAGAGTTGGTCAATAGTCTACCTTGTGTCGGATGACATATTTTTTTTTTTCAATTATATTTCAGAATGGCACGTTATTGAGATGGGAGGACAAGCGGTACTTTTCGAAAGATGAGTTCTGTTTGAGTTTATATACTGACAATATAACGGAGACTATTTTACCATTGAACTGTTATGAGCCGGTTACTGGGAATACGAAGACACTTGTTTATGGCTGCAGTAAGCTGACATTTGACTAAATTTATCTTCAGTTATTTTTATAAATTTTTGTTTCTGTCAGTGATGCTGTTTTCTGTACCGTTTATGGTTTTGACAATTGTTGTGTACATGGCAATACCGGAATTAAGGACGCTGCATGGCAAATCCCTTTGCTGCTATTTGTTTGGACTATGCTGTGGGTATTCAATACTGAGTGTGTTTATTCTTGTGCCAATGGATTACATTTCAATGTTTCAATGTAAAGCATTTGGTAAGTAATTTTAATTGGATCATTTTTTGATTTTTCCAAAAACAAGTAATTAAAAAATGCCATGACTGTGATCGAATGTGCACTTATGGTTGAAAAGACACAAGGAAAAATTTCGGTTATGTGCGAAATTACAAGTTAAAAGTCAATCGACACCGCTTTGGACTAAAGTTCTCGTACTTATATACTCGTAGTATTCAAAATTCCAAAAATGATTCAGAAACACCTCGATCACAAAATTTTCTACTCTGTTTAGTTTATGCTGATCTCCTTGTAAGAGACTCGAGTTGTATGTGAATTCGAAGGTTAGTTCTATAGAAATATATCACAAAATTTGATTTTTTTCATGATTCAATGTACAATCACACCCAATTTTTATCGTCCAAATAAGTGCCATGAATAAATTCGAATTGCCTTAATTTACGCAGTCAAGCTTGCTTATTTCTTGTCATGACAAAGGATTTTCTAGCCCTCTTCGGAGAAGTATGTATCTCTTCACTGGTTTACAAAAAGTAACTTTTTTGATCGTGAATCTAAATTATTTTTACGACTTCGGAGGTCTGGATCTATGCTTGAATCTGAGCGACGCGAGATTCATCTTTAGTGTTATATTTAGAAGTACAGTCTCTTGGGAAAAGTTTAAAAATCTTCAAAGTTATTTTTATTGTGATAAAAGGATTCTCTCCTTAGCCGTTCTGATAAGACAGAAAACTATAGCCACCTCTATACCTGCTGCCAAACAACATTCACACATTGGTAAGTTGTGGTGCTAATTCACTAAGCACCGACGCACAGTGCGGCGACTAGTGGAAAAAAATGAAAAAAAAAAAAAAATGTGGCAAAAATGTGTAGCAAGTATGCCAAATTCAAGGTAATAAGTCTAAATGAATGAATCGTCAGTTTATTTATGATAAAGTTCAATTTTCTGTTGTCAGAGATCGTCAGAAGATCAGCAAAATAACAAATAGTGATTTGTAGGATTTGTAGTTACCGGTTGAAAGAGCGTTTACTGAAGAAAAGAAAAGAACATATGTAATATATTTTTTTCGCTATCCTCACAATCAGGAGAGAAAATATAGTTATTCTAACTGCATATTTTTTTTTTACATGTAAATTTAAATTGTTTTTTGAGAGTCTAAATCAAAGCTTCTTTGTTCGTGTTAAGTATACTGACTTTGATAAGTCATATATTTTGTGTGGTGCCATATGGGAAAAAGATGTTTTTATTTAAAGAAAGAAAACAATCATATCTTTTAAAAAAAGTAAGTTTTTCTTGCAGCAACTTGCAATTTTTCTTGCAACAAGTGTTTGTTTACGAGCATTTTTTACAGAATGTGTTCAAACAGGGAGCTTTTTGATGTTTGGTTTTCTAATTCAACGGCCCGAGTACCTGGTGTCTTGCAGTTTATGGAGGTACAATTAAATATGCCATCAAATTTAGAGCCTGAAGGTCAGGAAATCTTAGCAAGACACGCATCAATAACTTGCTCAGAAATAAATAAACGTTATCACTTCCATCGCTTATACACTCGAAGACTCGGATAGTGATCTTTTTTCGTAATTGTTTATTTTTCGGTTTTTCCTTTTGTTATTACTTTTTTTGAATAATAATTTTTGTCAACAATAAAAACATCCATTATATTTTGCAAGATCTTTTATGCGATATATTCTGTGGTCGTTGTGCTTTGAGAAAATATATACTTTCCTACTAACCTTTAAAATATTACAACTTTTGTATATCATAATCATCATTTTTTAAATGTTTGGCTTCTAATTAATCATTTTACAATTGTGGGCGTGGCAGTGGGTGGATTTTTGTTCAAATAAATTTTTCTTATGAAACACATTAATTTTGTACATTTTTTCAATATCATACGAAAAATTAAAAAAAAATCAATTTTATAGCAAAAGTGGGCGTGTAAGTGGGCGAACTTTGCACTATTTTACCTCATAATTTCTTCACTGACCAGAATATTAATAATTTAAATCACTATCGTACTAGGAAACTTCATGTAAACAATTTACTATCAAAAATAGGCGTGGTAGGGGGCGTTAAAATTCTTCAAATTGAGAAAAATCCCCTATTTATTACATTTAGCAACCAATTTTTGATCACAGTTATCTTGCTTTTGAAAAATAGATTTTTTTCCACTACCTGCATACAATCGACGCACTGTGCGACGTTTTCAAACAATTATTTATGGAAAACAGTCCAGCAAAATTTTGGATAATCTTAACTCGGATATAAACTCAGAATTGATGAATTGGTTCAGGTTTTCTAATGATATGTTATATATCAAGAATAAAATTTTCTTCCAAGACTCGTAATGACTTCGGAAAATACTTATTTTATCTCGAAAACGTGTTTTAAGACTTTTCCAATACACTAAGTATTTTCGGAAAATTTCTTACCGACTTAAAATGCCACCTTTGTTAATATATAAACTCTTAATTCGAGTTAACTATACAGTGGATTAAAAGTAAAATTAAGGGTCAGTATTTCTAAGCTTTTGTAACCAGAAAAGTAGTGAAGTAGTGATGGGCACTTTCGAACGAAATGAACTATCGATCGTTAATTACTAACTTATTTAAACTATCTTACGAAATCATTTATTCATTCAGCTGAAGTAGAATTTGGATTAAAAAGCTTATTTTTTTTAATAAGGCCAATGGATTCGTTTAAAATAAGACAGGAATATTTGAATAATTTTATAAAACTCCAGAAATTGATTAAAAAATTAAGATTTTGTTTATGCTCCGAAAAAGAAAAATTTAAGGGCTTACAAGTTACATACTATATTAAAAACGAAATATTTTATGCACGTTAAAAAAAAATGTGTCCCCTTTTTGTGAAGACATAAACCGTCAAATTCTATCCAAGGATGGTTACGATATTGATAGATTTAAAAACCTGCAAAAATTGTGAAAAATTTTAAATTTTATTTTGTGCTCCGGGAAAGATCAGTTTTAAGGGTTTCGGGTGAGAATTAGAACGAAATAAAAAGGAATTCGTTTCTTTTTGTAAAGAAATACACTGTCAAATTAAAAAATATCCGTATATTTCCTAAGCTAGTCAGGCACAGGCGCCTGACTAAATTTCAATTTTCTAGCATAAGCAGTTCCTGAGATATAAGACCTCAAAAATCACAAAAACCGTAACTGACTGACTGACTGACAGATCATCAAAATTATGGAGCACTTCCCGGCATCGTAGAATATTGTAATTTTGCACAGCGGTAGGTCTTGTCATGTAGCCAGAGCAAAAATTTTAGGTTTTCCATTCAGGGGGCGTGGTATCCGCTCACTTTCTCCGAATTGGTGTTGGTTGAATGGAGCACTTCCGACTGCTATAAAGCGATGAAATTTGGTAAAGTGGTAGGGCTTAAATTGCATATAAGGAAAAAACTATAAAATTTGAGGTTTTCCATTCAGGGGCGTGGTATCCGCCCACTTCCTCAGAACTGATGTAAAAAATATGGCACACTTCCGATTGTAGTAGGACAATGAAATTTGGTAGAACGGTAGGGCTCAAATTGCATATACAGGACCAACAATAAAAATTGAGGTTTTCCATTCAGCTGGCGTGGTATCCGCCCACTTTCTGAGTAAATGTTTAATTATCTGAAGCACTTCCGATTGCTGTAGAATGATAAAATTTGGTAGAGCGGTACATTCAAAGCGAAAAATAAAAAATCTAAGATTTTTCAAATTTTATTCAGTAATCATTAAATAATAAAATTCAATATTATATTCTACTTTAAATATTCGCTATTAAACCTTCATGAATTAAGAACTTGGCATACTCTTAGATCTCAGTACTTTTCACGTCTAACTTGTTACACAAAGGTTTTTGTATAGAAGAACTTGGCTCTTTTTTTAACATTTATGTTTTTGGTCTTATATTTATCACACCCTGTATAATCAAGTCAGGTAGTCGGGATATCTTATAATCTATAAGTTGAAAAAATTTATTTTTGACAATAACAGGGTCACTTTAACTGTGTAACAAGTAAAACAAAAATCCTTTAATTCTAAAGGTGATCTAGCCGAGGTCTCAGATCTATTCGAAAACCTCTACTTAAAAGTTAAAGTTGGTTTCTTTAAAGTTTTGCAATAGTAGGCCTAAATTTTTGGGAGGTTTTCTGTAATTTACAGCAATTATTTAGGTTTTTCCAAACTTTTATACCGTTTTCGATAACGTTAAGTTAATAATTTTTTTTACTAATTAATTTAAATTAGTTTTTAATTCTTATCCAAACGAGCTATTGTTAATCAAAATCGATATATATGAGTATTTTCGGAAGAAACTTAAATTCGATTATAGAAAATGGCTGCTTAAAGATTCGTTAACTAAGAAAAATCACTCAAAAACAGGTTTTTAACAAACAATTGGAATTAAGAAGATACTCATACGAACAAATTTTTAAGCCCAGGTTTTAGTAGGTCACTTGAATAATTTTTTATGGATTTTTTTTAATTTAAAGTCGTATTCGAGCCATTAAAATACAACATGAGAATTAAGTTCACTTGATAAAGGTGGTGTTAATTTTTGTTTGTGCCGGGTACATTGCCATTATTGTGTGAATGAAATTTGTCACTTGGCATTTGACAGTCGTAGAGAGTGGTCCATAGCAATTTATAACAGTTGCAGGGAAATCACTATTAACGTCGGTAAGTCGAGTTTTACAACTTGACTTAGTTAATAAACAGAATAGCCGATATTGGGGAACTAAAACCCTCGATTGATACACTTAAAAATCACCAATACACCATTGTAGAGTAACTGTATGGCGCGCCATTAGGGCCTACGGTGTTATCGGCTTATATTTCGTTGAGATGTCATAGGCAATAGCATTGCCGCTATCGTGACATGTTTGAAAACTTCCTTGTATCCAAATGGGATCAATTACATCAACATTAATAAATCGATCACAACCTCGATGCTTAAGGACAACAAATCGGTATTGCTGAAATTACAACAAAAGCCTGCGACTTTTTTTTATGAAAAATGTGCCTAAGAGAGCTAGCTTTTGCACGTCGGCCAGATTATTCCACTTGACCGACATCATATTCCATATACTATACAATGCTAAAGCCAAATATAATCAATCAATAAAATATAAATTATAAAATTCTATTCCACTTAAAAGTTATTAAAAAAAAACATTGACCTGGAACATAAAACGCACCCTGTTGGGCAGTTTTGACCACAGAAAATGATTCTGAATCAGTATTCGTTTTTAAAATTTATTTATTAGATACAATTTTAAATTTATGAAAGATATTAAATTTATGTTTACTTTGCTCCAGATTCTATTTAATTTTATTTGTTTTATTTTCAGGATTTTTTGCTTACTTTTCATTTATGGCCAGCTTCTTCTGGCTCAGCGTTATAAGTTTTGATCTATTCTATAATATTCGTGCGCCACGTGGAAGATATAATGAGAAGAAGCGTTTTATATTGTATTCCATCTACTCTTGGGGGTTGGCTTTCATCTGCCTTTGTTTAACTTACGCAGCACAACAATCTACTTTCATTCAGGATGAATGGAAGCCTGCAATTGGAAGTGAAGAATGGTGCTGGTTGGAAGGTCAGTTGCCATTTTTTAAAACTTATTGTTTTCAAATGAATTACTTTTTGATATTTTCGACAAAAAGATTCAAAATTATGTGCTTCTTAATCAAGCAGTAAGCTCCATTATTAGGTTGTTATTTCCTTAAAATTTTCTAAAAAATTTGCGCGAAATATTGCAACATTTTGAAATACAGAATTTTGAAAATCCATATCTTAATGCTAGCTACACACGAGGCAACCGTTGCAGCAACCACAGTACTGTTGGAGCAACCGACCGAAAATATCAAAACTTTTTGACATTTCTGGCAGCGGTTGACGCAACACAAAATCAATTGGCAACACAGCTACACACTAAGCAACGGTTGATTCAACGTGGCTGTGTTGCTTCAACGGTTGCCTCGTATCTTGCATTAGACCTTACTCACTCCCAGTGCTTTAATTATATTTATATTTGGTTTTGCAGTGAAAACTGGATGGTCAGCAATGATATACTTCTTTGGCCCTATTATCATCATCATGGTCTTCAATATAACTATGTTCATTCTGACAGCTCTTCAAATCCATGGCGTTCAAAGAGAAATGAGTCGAATGATGGAACGAAACGACAGTCAAAAGAATCTCCGTACTGAAAGAGATAGGTAACTTCCACAAGTGAAATATATTTATTGCTCCCCCTGACGGATTACATATGTTCGACTCTTTATAGATTTGGAATTTTCCTTCGTCTCTTCATTGTCATGGGTGTAACTTGGTCCATGGAAATCATTTCATACTTGATCGGACCAAATTCCTCTTGGAGTAAACTGTTCTATATCACCGACATCGGTAATGGTATTCAAGGATTTCTAATCTTTGCACTGTTTGTCTTGAAAAAGAAAGTCAAACAATACATCACTAACAGGTAAGGTATACCTTTAAATATAATTTTATTCTAAAGAATTAAGTCTTTTATGATGGAAAGGCACCATAGTTTTTGGTATATTTTGTTTCCTGATTTTTTGACCATTGTTTTTTGATGCAGCTATATTTTTGGCAGAAGTTCTGTATTCGAAACGAATTTTGATAGAATACTTTTCTGCCGCTTCCAAACAAAAATATTGATGAAAAATTAGTGAACTCATTTCAAAATCCTTCAATAGCGTTCTAATTTGCATCTTTATATACAGAGCCAACAGAAAGCTTAAAAAGGATCGACGGACCGACTCAAGCACTAATTATTTCGATTCTGCATCAATGAAACGACAATTTCAAACAGTTTCAACGCATTTTCGAAATTTTGTCGAAATTCGAAATAGCACTGTTTAGCCATAAAAAGGGGAAGTATGATCAAACTTACAAATGCATTAGGTTAGTTTGATTTGAATTTGCATGAAAATTTAGGTCGATGTTGTAAATTTTACTAAATTAGATTTTAGGGTCAATACCTGATTTCGTTCAAAGTCGCATGACAACCAACTGACTTTTTGTTTTCGCAACTTTTTGTTTTTGTCAGCAGTTGTTTAACTTTTTGTAAAGGAACTAGCATACGAATTGCTCCTGCGCTGCGTTTTAAAATCTGAGAATACCCGGAACTTGGTACGTGCTCTCATATAACACAATCCTTCTGTAGGGCTTTCCAATTGGAATTGGACAACTTTGAACTTTTACTGTGAACTTACCCCTAACAAATGATCTGTGTTGCCATTGAATATTGAGTAAAAATAATATTTTCAAATAATTAAAATTCATTACCGAAATTCTGAGTGGGTGACGGCAACTTTAAAGGAGAGCAACCAACGACGGATGAATGAACGAATATTCGTCCATTTTGACATTTCCTTTCATAAAGAATTTTGTATTCATTATTGTGAATGATGACTAAATTAAACAAAAACAAGAACGAACAATTAATTCGTTGCAGTGTGGATGGTATATGGAACACGAATAGAGTTTGACAGTTCGTAACAAATATCAGATTGCAATTCGTGAAGGCCAATTTATTTTCTCAAATTTCTTTTACTTTAACATTCAAAACCCAAATTTTTATATCTTAACATTAATTTTTCAATAAGTTTTCTACCATTTTGTCTATAATTTTTGTTAAGAATTTAGGCTTATAAATGTTTTAAGGCCCATTCGTTCGGTCGTTTGTCACTCTTGCATATGTAAATAAGTCCCAAAGAACGTGAACGCCCATTTTCTTTTTTTTTTAATGATGAATCGCAGTTTTGTTAAACGGTTTCGTCAACAAACAGAATATGCGTTATCGGTTAGGCGAAAATCGTTATGTGCATCGGGAAACACCACTTCATCAGCATCAAAAAAAACATTGTATGGCATGGTTTTCATGTCGGTTGTGTCTTTGGACCGATTTGTTTTTTGTTGATGGAAGTGATCGTCACGATACAGTTATTTCCTTGGCTAATTGCTTGAACTAGACATTAATTATATGTGCTTTCAACTGGTGTTATAAGCGACTTATTGAAAAAAAAATATAATAATTAGTTGAAATTATATCGCTATATTGATTGTCCGCCTAGGTCTTTTGCTGTAAAACTTCTAGACTTATTTTATTGGTATAAATAATTGATTTATGCCAATAAACTAGCGTCGTTAGAGGAGAAGAGATAGCAGTCGTTTTCGTCGAATGTCTGGTCGAGTTATCTAAAATTGGATTCAACGAATCGACTACTGCAAACGTATCCATATATTCCATCCTTGAGTTGCACTTCAAGCCAATAATAAAATGTTTGAGATACCCAAAATAACATTATACAAAATTAACTGGAATTGCAAGTAAGAAAAGATTTCGGCAACAAATTTTCAATTGGTCGTCTGATCATAGGTTTTATTAGTTTGTACTTGGCCTGTCCATTTTGTTAAGGCATTGAGACCTCCAGGACCTTATTAAAAAATGAAATAGAACAGAACAAATTCTCAATTAAAAGATCTGTTCCCTTGAATTTATATTCAGAACCTTTCCCTTACTGTAAACATTATTTGTCGAGTTTTTAGAATCAAAATCGTCAATCATAAATAAGTCTATTAATATGCCATTCAACTAAATGTATTAAGTTGTTTCAACAAAAGCAGATTTTCTTTATAAAAAAAATTATTTTGACATTTGTGAAAACCTTAATTCATAAATTTGATTTTATTATTTTTTGACAAAGTTGGATTTTAGGCTTGTACACCGTGATACGTCCATTTTATTTTATCAAATACATACATAAAAATAATACATTATGAAGGGTGTTTTTTCAGAGGCAGAGAACTTTAAAGGGCGTTTTTCTTTTTTAGTTCAGAGTAGAACCTGAACTGTCAAACAAAAAATTTTATTTCTTTTTTAGCTCAGAGTGTATAACAGTTCAAATTTGTGTTTCTGTTTTCGTTGAGAGCGTGTTCAGAGAGCACTCTATGAGCTCGGTATAAAATAACTGAGCAGACAGAGTTAACTGCTGAAATCATTCTGACAGACAGGAAAAAGCTCAAAAACTCGCGTGTGTTTATAAAATAATTCAGAGCTCTTAGAACACGCTCGATTCGGAAAAAGTTCAGAGCATGTTCGACATGCTCGTGTTCTGTTCAGTGCTCTACTCTGAATGAAAAAAGAAACTATTAAGGCTATTAAGTCCGAGAAAGTTTGATAATTTTATAATCAAAAACAGTTGATCTCATTTTTAGTAAATAGATATAACAAAAGCTATATAGGCATTCGAGATCACAATACGAAATTTAGAGAAATAGCTGTGTTTTATTTTCTCCCAGATCTGATCCAGATTAGATCTTCATTCAAAATTACATGTATGTATAACAAAAACAACACAAGGGCCAGTTTTATTTGTATTTGTTGTTTTACATGTTATTTTGAAAACAAAATCCAATCCGGATCAGATCTGCGGGAAAATAAAACACAGCTAATATTAATGATTATTGTTTTTCTGATTTTCGAATTCCCGAAAACGGTGTAGCAGATTTTAATAAATTCTTATACAGAAGCTTCCAAAAAGGTATGAGTTATGTTTTGGAAGATCTATAAAAAGTCGTTTAAATAAAAATATTTCATATTCATTCATGAAATTTTATGACAGGTGTCATTTTCTAAGATATCTTCTTTAAATGCATAACAAATTATTAAAAAATAAATTAAAAAAAAAAAACACATATGCGTAATTTTGTACTAAAGCATTTTTCAACCTAAAAACCTATTCCTATATTCTGTTACTAACTTAATTTATTGTAGTAGAAAGTTTAAGAACACCTTTTCAATCTGAAAATTTTGGAATGCTTTTTTGTATGTTTTCTTTTCAAAACTATGTAAAATACCTACATATACAAGTACAAGACTTTTTCTAATAATAAAATAATTCTCTTATTCTTTTTCAGTCGAACGCTGAAAACTTGTATGTATGGTATAGTGTTTAGTTTTTTTTTTCAGAAATTGCACTGAAACCCGCATTTTTGACCAAATATTTTGACCCACATGTTTTTTGCGCTTATTGTTCTTTCCTTTAGATCAAAGCCATAAATACTTATTTGCGGTACACTGCCTCAGATATTTTTTACCAATTTTTGACGCTTTTTTTTATAATTTTAAAATTGGCCTATTTCGATTTATTTAATAAAATTTTAAAAATATTTTCTCATTTCGTCACTTTAAAAAAAAAAAAAAACTGACGTTGACCTAAAGCCCACTCGAAAACATATAATTTAATAAATGAATACCTTTCTTAAGCTAATGTTTGGGAAAATGACACCTTATATAGGTACTTATTTAAACGGGGAGAAATATACACCGTCTCATGTATGAATTTTTGTTGGCAAATATTCTGTATATAATACTAGTTACATTTTTGTTATTTCCACAGGATAATATATAATTTTGGCCTTTTGTTTCACCAAACCGAACACTCCCATTGAGAAATTTGGCTTAATCAACCGAGTAAATAACCTAAAACCAACCGAGTAGGTTGGCTGATGCAATTGATAAAGTTGGTTAAAGCAACTACTCCCGAGATTAATGTTTCTTTGCTCTAAATATTACTTTGTTTTTATTTTACGAAAACTAATTAAGAATTTGTGTATAATAAAAGGCAAAGAAATTATTATCAGAACATAAGTGCTATATCTCAAAAGTCTTAAGTATTGTAGATTTAAGGCTATTTTTATCGTGGTTCTGAGACATTTTAATAAAAGAACAATTTTTGGACTTACCGCGATTATTAATTATATTTTAATCAAATTTTTATTTGATTTTACCCGACGTTTCGACAGGGTTTCACTTGTCGTGCTCATGGTTTTAATTATTGTTTCGTTCACTGCAATAACAAAAAATACACAATATGCGGGAATTTCGTTTTCTTACATATTTGTGAATGCTAACGCCTGCATAAGTTTTCTTTCAGAAAGTACTTCAATGAAGGTCCCACTTTGTTATTAGTTTTGAGCGTTTACTATAATCAAACAGGCGCACATTTATCCAATAAATTCGCAGGTCGTTGCTTCTTTTAGGAAATTTTATATACATTATATCTATTTTTAATAACTTTATAAACACAAAACACATACACCAGCCACACATATTCTCATATATAAATTTAGCTTAAGCCCACTTCCTTTGATAATCCCTTAAAAAATAATCTTAGTTTTTCTACTCATTTTCGTAAAACTGAATCAAACATAAAATAGGCTCCAAAAGGAAAAAGATCTCGCAAAAAGGTCAAGTTCAACGATCTCTGAAGAAATTTCGGAACGACTTTAATAGGATACAACATGGTTCTCCAAAGGTAAACCAACAACTCAACAACTCAAAAAAAAAAAAAAAATGGAAAAGAAAGTTACTTATACTAACAATCACAAAAAAAAAAAGGTTTTGGGTTATTAAGCTCTATTTGGAAATTTTGCACTCGAAAATCTTCTCATCTTAACTTAATATGGCAATTAGAATTATGGAATTATATATAGGTACCTAATAAATATTTTAAATTATTTCTTAACCAGCTTAAGCTCTTATTTCTCTACACCTAAGCTGATGGCAAGAAACATAACTAACAGCTACCTTAACTTCTGCAATGTGCTTCACTTTCTTAAATTTGTATCATTTAAAAATAAAATTATGAAAAAAACTTATTTATTAAATATTCAATAATTTCTATTCCCACACAGATACAAGTCAACTAGTCGTCCGGAACGTCAGAGCCAGTACTCAAATAAGACGACATCAAGTAGTATCAATCTACCAATGAATGGCATTGGAGCTGATAAGCCTCTGATGGATAAAATCGTTAAAATTCAAAATTAATTAAAAACAAGGAAAAAAAGCATAAAACTAATGTATCGAATAAGTACCTTATTTTCTTAAGTATTTTTATCGTTAAGTTGACAAAAAAAAAGTTGCAACAAAATTCAGGAATTCAAAAGACCGCACAAGATTTTTTTTTACATTCATATACACATTATATACACAACATTCTTTTTTAGCTTTAATAAAAATTATTTTCTAAGCACTACATTCTCTTGTAGCTTTAGTAAAAATTGTTTTCTATTTGAATTAGTTTTAGATAAAAAAAAATTATACGTAAAAGTTAAGAGTTTTAAACCAATTATCTTTTTCATGTTTAAGTGTGAAAATTAACTTATCTCAAGGAGGAACCAAAGACTATGATTTAAGAAGACCCAGAATCACAAACAATGAATTAAAAAAAGATTGTCCTTATAGTTTTATTTGTTTAGTGTATGTATGTGGCGTTGTACAATAAAAAACAAACAAAAAACAAAATGCAATTTATAGATTTGGATTTCAATGATCCCCGGATCGGAGACCATTTTTATTATATTACACTGGAAATTTCAAATATTTTGATTTTTTCCGTCATAAGAAAGTAAGTTAATTATTTTTGTTTTAATCTACACAGTGTTATAACTCCATTTGTACGAGAGAAAGTAAAACGGTTCTATGGAACTACTGTCATAAGAGTCCTAAAAGAATTTGAAATACACAAGTCGGCTGATCCAGATTGTATACCCTCTTTAGGTTTGAAGAGGTTTTCTTCTACCATTGCGTAAGCTTTTCTATCTGTCATACTTTTTGGGTATCTTTCTGAGTGGACGGAAAACGGCATTTGTCCAGCCGGTCCCGGAAAGGTGGACCTTCTTCCCCTACAATTGCAAACCGCGCTGATCAACAATCAGCTTAAGAACATCTCGAAGAACGAAGCTCTTAAATGACCGGCAGTACTTCTTTCGTAGCAATAGGTTCACTGGTGATCTGATGATATTATATTTCACCGAACATTGGAACCAATTCTTACATCATTTTAAAGCAACAGAGGTAGTTTCGCTTTTATCAAAAATGCGTACATTTGGTATCGAGAATATCTTTATCGTTGGATTAGAAATTACTTTCGAAGCGTTAATTCAAGTTGCATTGGACAGTTTCAAGTTTGATATTCCTAAAATTAATGCTGATATGCCCCAAGGTTCTGTTTTGTCACCGACACTTTTCCTTATCTTCATAAATGATCTTTTGTCTGAAACTTCTAGTCCAATTCACTGTTTCGCTGACGACAGCACCCTTATCTTTTCATATTTGTTTCCAGACTCACAACCCTGGTTTTCGGTTGTGGAACTAAACCGGGAGCGTATGCTCAGCTCATTGAAATCCGATCTCGATAGCATTGACAACCACGTTGACTTTAATGCTTCTAAAACACAAAGTTGTCTGCTGTCGGCCAAGCGAAATAATATCAACCATGCCATTATCTATAAGTGGCACTTCTACTTTTTTATAATTCATATACGCTAAAGAGTTTATTGAGAGACCCTTATAATGTTAACCACAGCAGATGCGATGAGAAATAATGGGGAGAGAAAGGAGGTTTCGGTAAACATTGGCCTTGAATTTTTGGAAATTGAATTAGCAAGGGAAAATTATGCCCGGTAAATTATTCCATAATCGTATTGTGCGCTTAATAAACGAATCTCTGTATTTGAGGGTACGACCAAAGTTAGGCACGAAGACCTACTGATGAGCATTCCCACCGAAACGGGTTTTACTAGTGAACTGATTGAGGGGGGAATGCAACCGGCTTCTTTGAGTGAGCTTTTCTTGTGAAAGAAGCGATAAAACAAGGAAATACATCAAACACTCCGAGAAACATTCAAGAGATGAAAATGATTCCATGATAGCACTGTTTAATATAAGTTTTAACGCTCTGTTCTGGATTATATCCTAAATGGAGTGAAATTTGGGCTGCACCTACCCAAAGATGTGAGTTATACTCGAGTTTAGGACTTATGAATTGTAGCCCTATCACAAGAGGTAAACAATTTTTTACGTGCGTCGATATAGAAATCCCAAGCTTTTAGCATTATCAGCGTTTTTGGCGGTCTCGAAAATGTAGTCATTCCAACGAAGATCGTCATTGACAGACATACCGAATATTGAGAGGTTTCTTCGATGCAAGTATCATTCAAGGAAAATGGCATGAAGGGAACATTTTGTTTCAACGACAATAGACAGCATTGAATTTTCCAAGCATTAAACTCAATACGATTTTGTATACCCCAATTGAAAACGCTGTAAAGATTGATGTTTAGTGAGCTAATCTTACGATATTGATACCTTACGTTAGACGTACTGTCAAATATAGAGGTTCTTGCTTAAGCCAGACTCCAAGAAAAAAAAATTGCCAATCTCGAATTTTCCCCTCATTGTGATGAACAAGCTTTCAGACCAATGTGCATCGACATCTCCTATTAAATCCTCTTCACTTTATCTTTATGATCGGACTGTGATACATTATACCTAACATTTAAAGGGTAGTCACAGCCCCTTGAGTATGTCCAAATTATAAAAAAAGAAGATAAGATCTATTGCAATACCGTGAATTCGATTAGCATTGAATATTTAAAAAAAAAATAAAAGAAAAATTTTAACATTCAATAGGTATTATAACCGGTTCTAACAAAGCAATACAGATTTTTACAAACCGTTCAGTATGATAACTTATGTTTATTTGCAGGTTCGGAACTTAGACCGTTTTCAAAAACGTCAGTTGTGTCAAAAACTCAATTGCTTGATGTTCTTAAACGCAAACCCAAGAAGTCAACGCTCAAAAACGCGATACGAAATTTGTATGCAAAAGCATTATTTTCAATAACTCAGTATGCGAAAGTCATACGTTCGATAATATCATTTGCGGCTCAACTCTGCAGTAAAATCATCGAGCTTTCGAACAAAAATATTGCTAATCCATGTTTGTAAACGTCTAATGTGTTTGAAAAAAATTGAGAGAATCTAAAATTGTACTTCGGTCCGTTTGTCTTATCCTATCCTAGACTCAAAAAGTTAAAGTTGTAAGTAATTCTTCTGATTCAATCAGCTTGCTTGCTGCCCCACCACAGGCTTTCAATTTTGTTCCTATATTATTCTGCATGATTAAAAATGACTTAACATACGTTTGTAAAAATGTCATTTTACATAATTTCACTAATAATGTTCAAATCTATCATTCGAGACTATTTAACTTATTGGTAGACATAACTTGCAAAATAAAGATTTGAATAAGGTTCACAATTCTTTGCTGTGTAATGGGATTATGCGAAATCCAGTCAAATTTCAAATTATTTCCACCTGTAAACAAAGATTTGATAACGACAATCTATCGCCTGTTTTTCAATCACAATTTCAAGTTCAGTTTTGAACTTGTTATAAGTCGACCACATAAACCTTTCTGTTTGACTTATAATGAATGTCTTCGGAAATATTCTTTAATTTAACATCGGTTGACACTAAACTGAGAATTAGCAAATCATTACTTTTACTCGATTAAAAACTTAAAATGAATAACGTTTTGCTTTTTTCCCAAGTTTCAAGTAAGTATCAACTATTCACCCTATTTTGAAAATATTTTTATATTTTCCGCGCAAGAGAGGTTATCAATAGGCACTGTTCTGCAACTGTCAAAATATTGAATAGACTCAAATTCAATATTACAAACACAACGCAACGCAGCTGCAATTGTAATTTCAAGAATTAACTTTATGCGTTTTGAACGTTTCTACGCAGGGTATATGCAGTAAGTATAGTTATATGTATAATGTTGAAATCAGCTTCAAGCTGCTCCAATTTCTCATATAAATTCGCAAAAGATTTCAATAAACCGTCTCAGCAATTGAGCTCAATTTTCATTAAAGACAACTCGACGAGTTTTATGTTTAAATAACGCAGTCATCTTTTAAAACAAAAATCTTAATTCACCACTTTTTACCAACAAAATGGCCTCTTTTAGGGGAGTTATCGGGATGTGTTTTGATCAGCACTAGAGGTGTAAAGTTTTCTCACTTTCCAGGTCCATATCTTTAAATGGTTATCACTCCAATTTCTGGGTTGCGTACTGGGATATGATGGCATATATTGGCATATAAAGTGGTTTTTATATCGGCGCTGCAGTCAGTTTCTACATCCCTTGATGTATACCATATTTCCGACAGAGCATTTATATTGTGCCTGTTGTCTCTTATGTTCAACACTCGCGCTTATAACTTCCGCAAGACAAGTCCGACCGCACGAGTCGAGTAACATTTAGACTTGGAAGCAGGGTTGCGAATTTTTGAATTAAAAAATCCTTAAGTCATAAGTCTATAGATGACTTGTGAATTAAAAAAATTTAATTCATAAGATATTTGGTGACTTATGAATTAAAAAAAATTTAATTCACAACCCCCAAAGTGACTTATGAATTAAAAAAATTTAAATCCTAAGCTACTAAGTGACTTAGGAATTAAAAAAAATTTAATTCACCACCTACCAAGTGACTTATGAATTAAAAAAAATCAAGTCATCAGGGAGTAAGTGACTTATGAATTAAAAAAAATTTAAGTCATGAGCAACAAAGTGATTTATGAATTAAAAAAAATTTAATTCACAAGTCAGTTGGTGACTTGTGAATTAAAAAAAAATTAATTCTTAAGTTAGTTGGTAGATTGGAAATTTTTAAGCTTGTTTTGACTACATAATTATTTAATTATAACGAAAGCTTTTGTATAATTTTTTGGGAGTTGCCGTTTATGCAGTCCCTATAATCCAATTAAATAAAAAGCAATATTGATAAAATCTTTGTGTTGAGCAAATGATGGGTTATCATTATATAAATTTCGTGAGTGCATGTGAATGAATGAATGAATAAATTGGGGTATTAAAACACTGCGACCTAAAGATCTATTGTGTCCCCCATCTAGAACTGGATGAAGTTGGCTCATTATTACAGTTCTTCCTCCAAATCTGCTCCTCTGAGGAATCGAAGTATTTGGAGTATTTTAAGGGATGATAATTCACTCTCTTTTATGTGGTGCTTGCCCAGATACCTGTGCCTTCGATGCACGAGTGCATCACATTTCCCCAGTATGTGGTCAGGTGTCTCTTCGTGAGTGTTGCAGAATCTGCAAGTCGCGTTGTTCACCAGGCCAAGGATGTTGAGGTGTCTTCTCAACCTACAGTGGCCTGTGAGAAGCCCCGTGATTTTCCTGATTTTCCTACTTAAGATAGTGCAGGTTAGAAAACGCTCTCGGTTGTAGTCCCCGAGTAGGAGTTTTGCCTGTCTTAGCTTAGGGAGTTCTTTCCAGATTTTTGATCTTTTTGTCTCCTCTTCTGTTTTGATTTTGTTTTTGATCACGTTTTCTCCTATTCCGCAGTAGGGCTCTGGCCCTGTAAGGGGTGGCGATGCACCTATTTTTGCTAAGGAGTCTGCCACAAAGTATACTTAGCTTCTTTTTTTTTCAGCGGATCCTGTCTCTCCTATTCAATCTCACCCCGGGCTCTATCTCCTCGAACAAGGGATGCTTTCTTCAAAACAAGATTGAAATTTTGATTTCCTCTTTGAATTCCCCAACTGGAATTCCTCTAACAAAAATTGATTGATCTTTCAATTCCACAACGAAAAATTTTTTTTTTTGGTTTTAATAATTTTTCCTTCTAAACTTTTCCTCGACTCAACTCTTTAGTAGCTTTTTCAACTTTTACATTTTTATATTTCCTATCGAGGTTTCTTCCAGCACATATGCATATGGCATTTACTTCTGCCTGGAATATGCTAGTGGACTGTCCCATCGGTAAGGAGAGTTTAGTTCTAGGCCCAAAAACTCCAGCACCAGTCGCTTCAGCCGTCCTCGATCCATCAGTGTACCATTTGATGGTATTTTCTTTAAGACTGTATTTTATTGTTTCGCCTAGCCAGTCTTTTTTGCAACTTAACTCCATTTTGAAATGTTTTTCGAAGTTATATCTTTTGATCATACCACCTCTTGGGATGTCAATGAGGTTTGTTACTGAGGACCGGATTATCGAATCTTTTTCCCTGTTTCCAATAATTTTACCAGTCCCAGTACCCTCCTTGGCAAATCTCATTATGGCTCCCTTAGCAGCATTTTCAATGACCACGTGTAGTGGCGTCAGATAAAGGATGGTTTCCATTGCTGCTGTAGGGCAAGTTCTCATTGCTCCTGTTATGCATAATACATCCAAGCCTTTGCAATTTGTCTAGTGATTTCCTAGTTGTGTTTAGTTCGGTTCTTTTATGCCATGCAATCGCCCCATAGGCAATGATGGGTCTTACCATCATGGTGTACATCCATCTTATGATGTTTGGTTAGCAGCCCCATGATTTACCTGCAAGTCTCTTGCATATCATAAGAGTCTTTGTGGCTTTTCCGACAATTATTTCGACATGCTTGTTCCAGAGGAGTTTGCTATCTAGTGTAACTCCTAAATATTTGACCTCCCTTTGGGTGTCGGTTACATCTCCCGCCAACCGAATGGGTTTCATGCGAGGTAAAAGTCTTTTACTGGTAAATGGTACTATCGTTGTTTTGGTAGGGTTGATGTTAAGTCCCACAGATATACACCATTTCCTAGTTATAGACATTCCTCTCTGGACTATATCACAAAGAGTTTCTTCGTACTTCCGCAGTGCCGTTATAACGATGTCATCAGCAAAGCCAATACATCGAATCACTTGGGAGGTTAGACTTTCTAGTAATTCATCAACTACAAGACTCCACAGCAAGGGTGATAATACCCCTCCCTGCGGACAGCCTCTTGTAGTGATGACTTTCTGGAC
Organism: Chrysotoxum bicinctum; assembly: GCA_911387755.1. NCBI lineage: Eukaryota > Metazoa > Arthropoda > Insecta > Diptera > Syrphidae > Chrysotoxum > Chrysotoxum bicinctum. The sequence goes on along the minus strand of OU426989.1, from coordinate 220,970,146 downwards.
GTTTAGTCCTGCGTATGCTTCCGCCGTTCTTGTACTTAGCATTTTACTTATCCGTCTGACTATAGTGATAGGAACTCTCTTCCTTTCTAGAGCCGAATGAACTGCTTCGTGAGAGGTGTTGTCGAAGGCCCCCTCAATATCAAGGAAGGCGCATAATGCCGTTTCTTTAATATCTAAAGCTCTCTGTGTTATGTTATTTAGTTCGTACAGAGCGGTTTCTGTGGATCTACCTGTAAGCATGCTGACGGTAATTTAGGGGCATGTTTACTAATACTTCCGATCTAATGAAGTTATCTATTACCATCAATAGAGAAATGAAAATTATTTCTGTTTAAGTGGAGTGATTGAATTAAATTCAATTGAAGTTATCAATTACCTTTTCCAAAGTTTTCAGTAAGAAGGATGTTAGGCTTATTGGCCTGAATGACTTAGGATGTGTGGTATCTTTTTTCCCCACTTTGGGGATAAAATTACCTTTGCTCTTCTCCATAGACTTGGTATGTACCCAAGTGCAATACTACTTCGAAGCAATCTAATAAGACAGGGCATCAGTTCCTCTTTACCTTTCTGCAAGAGCGCAGGAAAGATGCCATCTACGCCCGGTAATTTGAAAGGTACTTAACGCCCATTCAATCCTATTGCCTGAACAGATAGTCGAAGCTATCTTCCAGTCTTCCCGGTTAGGCCTTAGAGGTATTCTCTCTAACATATTTCCTACCATTGGTAAGCTGCCTGGAAAATGAGTATTTAGCAGTAGGGTTGATCTTTACTCCTCGTTTTCAGTGAAGCTACCATCGGCGTAACGAAGTGCCAAAGAGGTTAATGTGTTATATTTGGCTAGAGCCTTGTGTAATCTTGCTGCTGCAGGTGTCGACGAAATGCCCTCACAGAAATTCGCAAAACTATTTCTCATAGCTCTCCTTATTTCCCCGTTATATTTGGTCAACTCTGCAGAGTAGTTATGCCACTCTCCAGTACTTCGTGAGTGCATATTTTTATGCATATGCCTTTAAATTTTTTGGTTTTCATGTTTTACATGAGTTGATTATTTGATATTGTTTTGTAAAATTGTACCTGAAACTAATTCAATATGTATTTTCAATAAAATTGAAAAAAAAAAAAAACATTCTGTTTTCTTAGTTAAGCACTTCGAATCTTTTGGTACCTACTCAGTAAGTATAACATTTAATTTTAATTTTTATTTTTTTTTAATAAATTTTTAATTTTGAATATCTTTTTAGCTTTCAAATCTAGTTTTTAAATCATAAGATTATCACGCTAGCTTATAAATTAGCCATTTCATAATTTTTCTAATCAGTATTTATCCATTAACTTATGAATTAAATTTTTTTTAATTCATAAGTCACTAAGTTGGTTTTGAATTAAATTTTTTTAATTCATAAGTCACTTACTTGCTCATGACTTATTTTTTTTAATTCATAAGTCACTTAGTAGGTTGGGAATTAAATTTTTTTAATTCATAAGTCACTTACTTGCTGATGATTTGAATTTTTTTAATTCATAAGTCACTTACTTGCTCATAACTTGAATTTTTTTAATTCCTAAGTCACTTAGTAGGTTGGGAATTAAATTTTTTTAATTCATAAGTCACTTACTTGCCCATGACTTAAATTTTTTTTAATTCATAAGTCACTTAGTAGGTTCTGAATTATTTTTTTTTAATTCATAAGTCACTAAAAAGCTTATGATTTAGATTTTTTTAATTCACAAGTCACCAACTGACTTGTGAATTAAATTTTTTTTAATTCATAAGTCAGTTCCTAGCTTCTGAATTATTTTTTTTTTAATTCATAAGTCACTCACTAGCTTGTGAATTAAAGCCTAGCTTAAGCTAACAAGTGACTTAAGCTTTTGCAACCCTGCTTGGAAGTAAAATTAATACACTGAAAAAAAAATTGTACATAAAATCTATGAACGGCGATGTTAGAGCCAAAATCGCCGATTTTCTCCGAAAATTCATGAAAAAACGGTCGTAGATTTTATGACTGGGTGTTGTTTTTATGAATCACTATTCCTGAAAATTTTTGTATGGGAAATTTTCGTCTAAAATCACTGATCATAGATTTCATGATTTTATTCATACGAGCATGAACGGTTCATGCTCCAAAAAGTGCACTTTTTTATGAAAAATTCATAGTGTTTAGGAATACAGTCCTTAGTTTTATGGATGGTTCATATAAACCTGGATTTTTGGTTTGCATGTATCAATTTCATGAATTTAATGCCTATTCCTAGATTGTATGAATCATAAACCTGGATTTTTTAAGTTTTTATGTGGCAAGAGCATGAACCATTCATGGAAATTATGATCACTGTTCTTAGATAAAGTTCTTCGATACAATTTTTGTATATGAATCCAGATTCATAAAAAACATTACCCGATCATGAAATTACTGCTTTTTCATGAATTTTGTATTTTACTACCTACATGATTACCATTCATGAAAACTACGATCCTAGTCTTAGAAACATTGCTTTTTTCATGAATTTCGTATTAAACTACCTACATGATTACCATTCATGAAAACTACGATCCCAGTCTTAGAAACATTTCTTTTTTCATGAACTTTGTATTTAACTACCTACATGATTACCATTCATGAAAACTACGATCCTAGTCTTAGAAAATTGCTTTTTTCATGAATTTTGTATTTAACTACCTACATGATTACCATTCATGAAAACTATGATTCTAGTCTTAGAAACATTGCTTTTTTCATGAATTTCGTATTAAACTACCTATATGATTACCATTCATGAAAACTACGATCCTAGTCTTAGAAAATTGCTTTTTTCATGAATTTTGTATTTAACTACCTACATGATTACCATTCATGAAAACTACGATCCTAGTCTTAGAAAATTGCTTTTTTCATGAATTTTGTATTTAACTACCTACATGATTACAATTCATGAAAACTATGATCCTAGTCTTAAAAACATTGCTTTTTTCATGAACTTTGTATTTAATTACCTACATGATTACCATTCATGAAAACTATGATTCTAGTCTTAGAAACATTGCTTTTTTCATGAATTTCGTATTAAACTACCTATATGATTACCATTCATGAAAACTACGATCCTAGTCTTAGAAAATTGCTTTTTCATGAATTTTGTATTTAACTACCTACATGATTACAATTCATGAAAACTATGATCCTAGTCTTAAAAACATTGCTTTTTTCATGAACTTTGTATTTAATTACCTACATGATTACCATTCATGAAAACTACGATCCCAGTCTTAGATAAAGTTTTTCTAGAAAGACCAACTTCACCTTCACCACATCACCACATAAAATTCACCCAAAGGAATGATTGCGTTCAAAAATAAAAATTTGGTGAGTTCATAAAGCAAAGCGACTACTATGTACATGTCAAATCAACACTGTTTTGGCTCTGTTGCTTAAGCTGACGTAAGTGAGCAGAAGCAATAATAGTTGAGGCATTATAGAGACTGCCAGTGCATTATGTTTGAATCGGCCTTTAGATTAGTAGTTTAGTTAACCACTTTTTCGATAGCGCCATTTTCAACCGCTCGTCATACGAACTCGGTCTTATTTTCCAGAGTATGTAATTCCTACATAATGGCTCTCCTAAACAAAAACGGAACATTCACTGACGACGCGAAAATAATATTAACAATATGTTGTTAGACATAAGAAGGAAATATAAAATTGTTTTTGGAATTGCTCCATTTTGTTCAGTTTTGAACGGAATGATATGATTGAAATCTACCAAATGTAGATACGACGTGACTGTTTAGTCCCCTATTACACGTTGCCTCATAAGACATGTCTCATTTTTGATTTTCTTTTTAAATTTGTATCCCGTGAGGCAGTTGACGTGAGATAGTTGTTCGTTTTTGTTATGGTTTTTTTCGTTGGCCTTAATCTAATTTGAAAACAACAAAACAAAAAACGAATATGAAAAAAAGAAACGTCAAAATGAGACTACTAAAAATCAGCCCGGTACTCACCGGAAATATTTTTTTACATCTCATTTCCTCATATCTTCTTACTTTTTTGCACTTATGTGAGCCTGGTTTCGTGAAACATCGTGTAATAGGGGGCTTACTGCTTAACGAGCAGTCACGATGTAAACAGGGTCTTGTTGTTGTTTTCGAATCATCAGCGAATGTTCCGCTTTAGTTTGGGAGATCCTTAAATCGGTCTACTTAGACACTTTCTAACTACTTTAAATTCATGGAAATATGCTGTATTGAATAAAAATAAATATATCACTTTTGTCACTTACTCTTATGTCTTAGTTAGGCAGTAAGATGTTATGTCAGATTAATATAATTGGATTTGTTTTTGGATTAAAAGTTCTGTTCTAATTGAATTCAGATGAGGTACGAGTAATTTGAAAATGGACTTAAAATAACATATTTTTTTATTAATAAGATTTTATAATTGACCAATTTAATCTTAAGTCAGGTCCACACTGTTCTCATGTGATGTGTCGATACCTTTTAAGTATATTTTATCGATCTATGATTGATCGATGAAATAAACTGAAATAATTGTTATGTTTTTTAAAACCCCGCGGGAATGGACAAAAAGAACAATCGCTGGGCCATGACAGAAGAAAAATGCAGTTTCCATACAAACTGTCCATAACATGTATAAAATAATCGCTTGTAGTCCATTTTTAACATGGTTAACTTAAGCCCCGAGAATTATCTGGGTTTTGCTAAGCACCCCCAGGGATTGGTTGTTGTTGGATTTAACATGCAAAATTTTTACCGCCGTGGTAGTTTTTTTCGTCAATTTCCCTCGGGGTTTGGAAAAATAAACACCACTAATATCAATAAACCACACGAGAACAGTATGGTACAGGCCTTAGAAACTGTAAATTGAATTCATGTAAAAAATGTATTTCATACATAAATAAAAAGACTGAATACATACATTTTATGAATGCTATACATACGCATCATATGTATTCATAAAATTTATGTACTCGATCTTTCAATTTATGATTGAATTACATATTTTGCATGAATTCTATGCACTGTTTTCAAGATTCATAAAATCTAGGCATTCAGTCTTACGATTAATGTATGAATTGCCTACAATGCAAAATAAGGTCGTCTTCACATGCACACATTAAAAAGCTAAATTTTTAAGAAATGGAAATTAATACGAAAGATTTTATTTGGAAAATGTAACTAACGCTAAATTGTGCACATAAAGATAAAAATTACCTAGATTGTAGAAACAGTCAATCGAATTTATTATATATTATTGTCTACTTAGACACTGTCTAACTATAGTATGAACTCGGTTAACGCAAACCTTCGATTCGCGCAACTCCTCGATTTTCGCAACACGAAAATTGAAGCACATCTTTATTCTATAAGTGCTACTTTTGTAAAATGTTACAACAATTAATGCAACTTTTTGTGTTTATGCATCTGTTCATTAAAATCAAGACATCAAACCAACAAAAACGATTTGTTTGGTTTCAATAATCTTGTTTAATAACATTTTCGTTATCTCTAAAACAAAGTAAGCCATTACAACTATAATTTTGTATTAAAAAAATATAACCCAGTAAGTGCAACAACCTCGGTTATTGCAACTGCCTTAATTTCTATTAGTTGTGTAAATCGAGTTTGTACTGTATTTTCAAAATTGGTGGAAATATGCTTCAAAATAAAAATAAATATCATTATTCACGGTTAAGACAGTCTACTCTTGTGTCTTGCAGTTAAAAGACAACAATTGACCACATTTTCTAATGTTGGATAGTTGTTGTCTAAGAATAGACAACTTTTATAAATATCACTCAGTAGGTACATTGAAAATAATGTATTAGGATTTTTGTATTGCTCAATTAATTTTATATAATTATATTTTACCTTTTTGGTTTTCTCCATTTAATTTCAATAAAACGAATTTCTTCTATTTTTTAACTATACATATATTTCGAGGACCTATTTGCCTCATCATCAGTACCTATAAAAATAAAATACAAAAATTACCAAAATAATTTATTTATTATAAATAATTCTGGTAATTTATTCATTAGAAATAATTCTGGCAATTTTTGTATATAATTAAATGTCTTATGTATTTATTTTATTAAAACGCATCTACATATTTTATTTTTATAGATACTGATGATGAGGCAAATAGGTCCTCGAAATATATATATAGTTAAAAAAATAGAAGAAATGCGTTTTATTGAATTTAAATGAAGAAAAACAAAAAGGTAAAACATAATTGACAATAATATTCGTGTATGTATTTTTACATAAATTATATTAAAACCTAGCACGTTGCTGATGCGGAAACAGAAATCCTCTACAAAAATAACACAAGGAAATCATAAACCAAAAATTTCATTATGATTTTCTTTTTGCAGTACGCTGTTTAACGAACGAAATTGATATTAACTGGAGAATTATCAACTCTTTTTCGCATACAATTATTTGATCGGCCAATTAAATGTTAGAGCAAAATGAAATTTAAATTTGTTTGTATAATATTTTTTTTTCACAGCATCGGGTTCACATTTGGCATTAGTGAGCATGAGCAATCATCATCTAAACATGGCCTTATATTTTTGTAAACGTTTCTGAACGTGTTTAGTTCAGCGTGGTGAGTTTAGCAACTTATGAATACTCATACATAAAACGTAAGAACCAATACATACATTTTATGCTTCCAGTCTTAAAACACAGGAATGGAATATTAAGTGCAAGAATATATTCATGCGAAACCCTTCGTGCATGTATTGATACATATTTTTCATGAACATCCCGTTATTTTTAGGACGCGATAGAGCATTCTTTAGAGTTTTTTTCTACTTTACCGTTTCGTCTGGTGTTTTTTTGTGGTCGCGATCGCATTGTATCAAAAATGTGGCGTTCAGTATTCATTTGGTGTTCGGTCTTCAAAGTGTCCGGGTCGTTGATTTTGATTTATAGCGTGAAATAGTGAATTTTAAAACTAAAAACAAAAATAATTGGAAATAATAATTGGAGCAACTTACATACATAAGTACTTGGTATTCAGGTAAGTTTGTTTTTCTTTAGATTATATTATATTATTTGAAATTGAAAAAGTGCAATTTTGTTGGTATTCTCGCTTACCTCCAATTACATATATGTAATTGACTCAAATTCAGATTTCGAACCGCTTGCTAAAATTCTAATTGGTAATTCCCACTTTTTAGATGATTCTAATCAGAATCTAAGGGTGTATAAATATTTTTTCTAGGATGAATACCCTAGGAGATAATCCAAAAAAAAGAAGCATTTTCGTAGATATTCTCGATGCAATTACATATATCCTTACATACATCCGACCCACAAGTAAGATTTTGATCAGTTTTCTCAAATTGAAATTCGTAAACGCCACTTTGTAGATGATTCTAATAAGAATCCAAGCGTCTAGAAATATTTTTTCTAGGATACATACAGCAGGAGATAATCCAAAAAAAACAAGCATTTTTGTAGATATTCTCGATGCAATTACATATATACTTACATACATCCGACCCACAAGTAAGATTTTGATCAGTTTTCTCAAATTGAAATTCGTAAACGCCACTTTGTAGATGATTCTAATCAGAATCCAAGCGTGTATAAATATTTTTTCTAGGATACATACAGCAGGAGAATATCCAAAAAACAAAGAAGCATTTTCGTAGATAATCTCGATGCAATTACATATTATATACATACATTCGACCCACAAGTAAGATTTAGATCAGGTTGCTCAAATTGAAATTGGTAAACGCTACTTTGTAGATGATTCTAATCAGAATCTAAGCGTGTATAAATATTTTTTCTAGGATACATACAGCAGGAGATAATCCAAAAAACAAAGAAGCATTTTCGTAGATAATCTCGATGCAATTACATATTATATACATACATTTGACCCACAAGTAAGATTTTGATCAGGTTGCTCAAATTGAAATTAGTAAAGGCCACTTTGTAGATGATTCTAATCAGAATCTAAGCGTGTATAAATATTTTTTCTAGGATACATACAGCAGGAGATAATCCAAAAAACAAAGAAGCATTTTCGCTGGTATTCTCGATGCAACTCGACTCAAAAGTAAGATTTTGATCAGTTTGCTCAAATTGAAATTGGTAAACCCCACTTTTTAGATGATTCTAATCAGAATCCAAGCGTCTATAAATATTTTTTCTAGGATACATACAGCAGGAGATAATCCAAAAAAAAGAAGCATTTTCGTAGATATTCTCGATGCAATTACATATTATATACATACATTCCACCCACAAGTAAGATTTTGATCAGGTTGCTCAAATTGAAATTAGTAAAGGCCACTTTGTAGATGATTCTAATCAGAATCTAAGCGTGTATAAATATTTTTTCTAGGATACATACAGCAGGAGATAATCCAAAAAACAAAGAAGCATTTTCGTAGATAATCTCGATGCAATTACATATTATATACATACATTTGACCCACAAGTAAGATTTTGATCAGGTTGCTCAAATTGAAATTAGTAGAGGCCACTTTGTAGATGATTTTAATCAGAACCTAAGCGTGTATAAATATTTTTTGTAGGATATATACAGCAGGAGATAATCCAAAAAACAAAGAAGCATTTTCGCTGGTATTCTCGATGCAACTCGACTCAAAAGTAAGATTTTGATCAGTTTGCTCAAATTGAAATTGGTAAACCCCACTTTTTAGATGATTCTAATCAGAATCCAAGCGTCTATAAATATTTTTTCTAGGATACATACAGCAGGAGATAATCCAAAAAAAAGAAGCATTTTCGTAGATATTCTCGATGCAATTACATATTATATAAGTACATACATTCCACCCACAAGTAAGATTTTGATCAGGTTGCTCAAATTGAAATTAGTAAAGGCCACTTTGTAGATGATTTTAATCAGAATCTAAGCGTATGCAAATATTTTTTCTAGGATACATACAGCAGGAGATAATCCAATTTAATTTATAGCGTGAAATAGTGAATTTTAAAACTAAAAACAAAAATAATTGGAACCTACATAAGTACTTGGTATTCAGGTAAGTGTGTTTTTCTTAAGATTATATTAAAAAAAAGTGGAATTTTGTTGGTATTCTCGATTACCTCCAATTACATAAAATTGACTCAAATTCAGATTTTGAACCGCTTGCTCAAATGGAAATTGGTAATTCACACTTTTTAGATGATTCTAATCAGAATCTAAGCGTATGCAAATATTTTTTCTAGGATACATACAGCAGGAGATAATAAAAAAATGCATTTTCGTTGGTATTCTCGATGCAATTATATACAATCGATTCGAAATTTAGATTTTTAACCGCTTGCTCAAATTGAAAAAATTTAATTTAAAAAAATTTAATTGAAAAATTTAAAATGAAATTTCTTGGAGATCTCTACAAACCTACTTTCTATTTACTCGTAGGTTAGTTGTCTTATAGGTTTTTTGTTAAAGATTATATTAATCACTAATGGAATTTATTTGAAATTTATGAAAAACTAGATATTCCAATGCATATAAAGAGGAGCCAAATATTCAATGTCGAGTTTTTTCGCGATACAAAATTTTGTTTAATTCAGAATTTGTTGAAATGAATATTAAAAGTAGGTATCAAATATTCTATCAGAAGATTCTAATCAGAATTTAAGCGAATGCAAATCATTTTTTCTATGATACATAGAATAGAAGATACCTAATTGTTTCATCGAATATCAATAACATCTGTTTTTGAAAATTTTACAAAATTTTACAAAAATCTGATTGTCGACATAAAGTTTTCAAAAACTAGCTGACTATATGTATTCCTTTATGAAAAAAATATAACCTCAAAATAAGAAATACTCCGAAATTCTTTTAAATTTTCCTTATTCTAACAGGTTGTCACTTTAATTAGTTGGTATCAAGGTTGTTGCTTTAACTAGTTGGTAACAGGAAATTAAGAAATTTGTATGCATAAATATATTTTCAAGAACAGATATTGTTTGAGATTTTCCAAAATTATTAGATATCAGTTTGTTTTTCAATCAATAATAACAATAATATCTGTTTTCGAAAATTTTTTGAAATGTTCAAAAAAAGATACTTAAAAAAAATTTAATGACTATATTCCATTTCAAAAGTTTGAAAACAAATAACATAATCCAGAAGTAAAAAATGAACGAAACTCATTTAAATTTCCTTTATTTTAATAGGTTGTCGCTTTAATTAGTTGGTAACTGTGAGCTGCTATCAAGGTTGTCGCTTTAATTAGTTGGTAACTGTGAGCTACTATCAAGGTTGTTGCTTTTATTTGTTGGTAACTTTGAGCTGCTACCAGGTTGGAGGCTGCTATAAAAGTGGTATTTGAAGGTACTCGTGTGTCAGAAAATCAAGAAATTTATGTGCATAAATAAATTTTCAAAAACAGATATTGTTTGAGATTTTCCAAAATTATTAGATATCAGTTTTTTTTTCAATCAATAATAACAATAATATCTGTTTTCGAAAATTTTATGAAATGTTCAAAAAAAAATTTTATGACAATAATCAATTTCAAAAGCTTAAAAACAATTAACATAATCTCGAAGAAAAAATGATCCAAAATTCTTTTAAATTTCCTTTATTCTATTAGGTTGTCGCTTTCATTAGTTGGTAATTGTGCGCTGCTACCAAGGTTGTCGCTTTAGTTAGTTGGTAACTGTGAGCTGCTATCAAGATTTTCGCTTTAATTAATTGGTAACTGTGAGCTGCTATCAAGGTTGTTGCTTTTATTTGTTGGTAACTTTGAGCTGCTACCAGGTTGGAGGCTGTTATATCAAACTGGTATTTGAAGGTATGTCAGAAAATTAATAAATTTCCATTCATATATATACATCTTTTATCTTATACTCGTATTTATATATTTCCTTAACTCTTTAGTCAAAATGATTTGTTTTATTTGCCACACTAAATGTACCAACATTACATTGCTAATGCATCACCTCAAAAAAAGACATGATTTAAATTGTTCTAGTAATTATCGTTGTGTGGATTGTAACCTATTGTTTAGTAGCTCCTCAACTTTTAAAAGACATATGCTACGATTACATTTGACTTCAAAATTTTCAAATTCTGAAATTCAAGCACAACAGTATATTATTAATGAAGGAGATTCAAAGAAAGTTACTACTTTGTTAGAAGAATCTAGTTTCATCAAAGTAAACGATATAAACATGGAAGAGAAACTAGTTCTTCCATCCTTTTTATCACCATGTCACGCCAAAAAAGACAATTTCAACGTAGAAATAAGAAATTTGCTCGAAAATGCGTTTAAATTTTCTTTATCGCTACATGCAAACGATAATTTTTCTAGAAAAGATGTAGTCAACATTCAAAAAAGTGTATCCACACTTATAGTCGCACCATTGCTTCAAATCTTTGAAAGCTTCTCTAAATTAGACTTTCCCATGACCATGAAGTTTTAAATGAAATTTCAAGTATAATTAGTTCTTGTAAACACCCGTTTGAGGAATGTGCATCCGATTATCTCTTATTACAAAAACTTAAAAACGGTGGATTTATGAATGACGTTAACGACTTTGTTATCAATAACGAAATGAAAACCGTTTTCCATCGTGGAGAGTTATCACTGGACGAAAACTTAACTAGAGGCGTCGTTCTTCCATTACGATCCCAGTTTAAACTTTTGTTTGAGACAAACAATTTTCTTGTTAGTATGTTAGAGCACATGCGAATGTTGGAAAAAAGTAATAGAATCATAAACTTTATCAATGGAGAATTATGGAAGGAAAAGGTCAAAATGTACCCAAATAAGTTATTGGTTCCTTATTTCTTATATGGAGATGATTTTGAAATAAATAATCCTCTTGGATCTCATTCTTCAGTTCATTCAGTATGTAATTTTTATTATTCCTTATCTTGTATGCCTATTAAGGAGTCTAAATTGGATAATATATTTTTAGCTGCTGTAATAAAAACAAGAGATATGAAAACGTTTGGTAATAGTAAATGCTTAGATCCTCTAGTAAATGAATTGAAATTTCTTGAAGAAGAAGGGCTTCAGATTGAAGCATCTGATGGTCAAGTATACCGCATTCATTTTATTTTAGGCTTGGTTTTAGGTGATAACTTAGGACTCAATACATTAATGGGTTTTAACAAATCGTTTTCTGGTGTATTTTGTAGATTCTGTCGATTGGAAAAGGATAAATGTAGAACAATGTGTTTTGAGGATCCCAATGAAATGCGAAGTATATGTAATTATGATGAAGATGTCATACAAAATAACAGCCAAATAACTGGCATTTCAAGTAATTGTCCATTTAATATAATTCCTTCATTTCATGCTATTGAAAACTACAGTGTTGACGTAATGCATGACTTGTTTGAGGGTATATGCCACTATGATCTTTGCCACGTTTTATTAAATTTTATACAAATAAAAAAATACTGTTTGCGCCGACACTTTGACGCTTATGTTGGATATTCCAAAAAAATAATAGGCCGACACAATTTGTCTTTATTTTCTATGAATATTGTTTTATTTTTCTTTATTTAGTTAGAAATTCACTTTTTAGATAATAAGCTAGTTTGTAAGTTTAGTTTTATGTTATGCGTTACGCTATTTTAAGGTTTAGATTTTAAGTTAGGCTACTTTTAGATTATAAATTAATAAAAGGGAAACTATTGTTCTCAACAACTTTAATAGAATGACACAAACAAGGCGAAGACGACCGCACGTGAAAAACCCAGAGTACCAACGCACAAAAACAAAAAACCAAGTTCGAAGGGAGGTACCCTTGCAATCAACATTGGCGGTGGGCTTACATGACTTTTTTTTGGTTAAACATTCCGGCCGCCTTGCATCCTCGCATGCAAAACTAAAGATATCTTTTAAATTAATGTCTTAACATTAGTTTGGAGATTTTATCTACATATTACATTTAAAAAAGATGAGAGCAAAATTTATAATTTCAATGGAAGAAAATTGTATAAAAATATCGATTTCATTATTTACATTTATATAGTTTGATTTCAATAAGAAAATTAAAATAGATTATACAAGATATATTTTAGTGCATTTCATTAGGAAAATTTTCCATTTATATAGAATTGAACTGAGGAATCAGAATTTAGACGTATTAAGATAAAAAAGGATCAAAAGTTAAGTTTTCAAAAGATTTTTTTTTTTTTGTTTTGTTTTTTGTTTGCTGTAATCAATCCGATGGCAAAACACACAGTTTGACGACAGAACGAGTAACAACCCCTTTTTGGGTCTTTACATCTACAACACGTACTCTATCGTCAGAACCACGGTAGACCTTTAAGACTTTTAACTAAGTTTTTTTTTTTTTAGCTTGGGTATCCAATATTCGGAACGCACTATACGGTTCATCAATTGGATTTCACCATGTATTGATAATTGATGAATGTATGACACTAAGAGTTGAGATAAATAGGATTTGTAGGGAAGCAGTATAGGAAATTTTTCGTTATAAGATAACAAGGAAGATGCAAGTCTACCTTGTGAGCGCATTATTTGACTAGCGTCAAGAAAAGGACTGAGGGATAAAAGATTACTTTTCGGTTTCAATTTTGTTCCTTGAACAAGAGCTTTATATTCTTCAACAAAATGTTGTTTTTGAGTTAATTTGATGATTTTAATTTTCGTAGATTTAATTTCTTCATGAGAAAGAAGGTTTGATGTGTAGCTATCTCTAATAGATTGCTTTCGAGTTGAGTTGGCCAAGCGAAACACATAGCTTAAGACTCGGAGTGCTCTACGCCAAGACGAAAATCGGGATAAAATTTCACTTTCGAAGTCGCCTGGCTGCACTGCAACATTGGCGAGTTTTCGAATTGGTTTATATTCGAGGATTGATTCATCGGGAGGATCGATTGGCGGAGTTGAGGGCCAATCTAGTTTCGATCCTTGAAGCCAATATGGTCTCGTCCACCATAGTTGTCGAGACTTTAATTCACCCGGGGAGATACCACGGTTCGATAAATCGGCAGGATTATCCAAGGAGGGGACATGACTCCATTGAATATTAGGAACGTTAGTTAAAATTTCAGATGTTCGATTTGTTAAGAAGTCCTTTCTTAAGAGATCTTCATTTGCAATATGATTGAGTAACTCGGAATTGTTCGCTGTCCACTTTCTAAGATTAAATCCAGCAGATCGGAGAGCATTTATAAGCTCGATTTGCGATCTACGTGCAGACAAAATATCGTGAGCGCCCGAAAGGACGTCGTCCACGTAAAATTCCTTTTGCAGGATTTTTGACGCTAGAGGAAAACTCGTTTCAACATCTGAAGCGAGTTGATGAAGAGTGCGGATGGCGAGATAAGGAGCACTATTAACTCCGAAAGTTACTGTGTTTAGATTATAATCGACGATTTTGTGATCAGGACTTGGGCGAAACAAGATGCGCTGATACTGCGCATGCTCAGGATGGATACCAATTTGGCGATACATTTTTTCAATATCGCCGTTAAAGACGTATCTATAAAAACGCCAGTTGAGTAATAGCAACGTTATATCACTTTGTAGCACGGGACCCGCATGTAAGAGGTCATTTAAGCTTTTACCATTGGAGGACGCTCTAGAAGCGTTGAACACGACCCTTAATTTGGTAGTGGTGCTTTGAGGCTTTAAAACGGCATGGTGAGGCATGTAATACGATTGAATATTGCCATCATTCCCTAGTTCGTAGGGCGGTGTGGGTGTCATATGACCTAATTCAATATACTCTGAAAGGACTCTATCGTATTCTGCTTTGACAGCTGGTTTAGACAGTAAAGCCTTTTCGTTACGAAGAAATTGTCTCATTGCGTTTGACCGAGAAGTGCCGAGTTGTGACTCACCCGATGGATTTTTAAATGGTAACTTAACAACATATCGACCTGTTGCATCTCGAAAAGTTGTGTTGTGATATAAATCTTCACAAAATTGGTCGCATGAAGTAAGCATATGGGCTTGAGGTAACTCCTCAATTTTCCAAAATCGTTCAATAGCTTGATCAGTGGAGGGCTCGTCACTATACGAGACAAAGGTTGAAAAGTTTGAAATCACAGGGACATTTTCATAAGGTCCCAAAAGCACCCACCCAAAAACTGTGTTTTGAGCCATCAATGAATTGAAAACATTTGTTTTCACTCCTTCCAAGATTATAACTGGATACAAATCTGCTCCAATGAGCATGTCGATAGTTGAACTTTGATAAAAGAGAGGATCTGCCAAAGGAAAGTCGAAATTACATCCAGTTTGACCAAGATCCAGTGAAATCGCAGGCAGGTTACATGTAAGCTTCTTAAGAACTAAAGCTTGAGCATGTATTCCAAAATCTTTGGAATTATTGGAACAAAGAGTGAAGGAGCAAAGTTTTGAAGAAGAAGCAGTTTCGGTTGCCCCCATACCACATATGCGGGCTTGCGTAGATTGAGTTGACAAACCGATCAATTTCTGAAAATGTTCCGATATAAAAGATACTTCCGAGCCTTGATCAATTAAGGCACGAAGATTAAAGTCAGTTCCTTGATGTCGAATCTTAACTAGAGCAGTTGCTAGTAAAACTTGACGATAACTCTTAGAAAACATGACATTATGATTGGTGGTTGAAGTGGACTGTATGCTTTGATAATTTTCTTTAAATGGAGTTAAATCTTGAGATGAAGAAGTGACATGTGGTGTAGGAGTGACTTGAGATAAAGATGATGAAACTTTTTGATTTGCAGCTGTGGGCAAACTTCGTTCAAAATGTAACAAAGTATGATGCTTGCCCTTACAGCGCAGACAAGTGTTAGTACTCTGACATTGATTTGCATTGTGAGTCAGTGCAAGACAGTTGAAACAAAATTTATGTTTGCGAACTGTTTTGTGTCTGTCATTCACAGACATTTTCAAAAATACTGGACAGAGTCTTAGTGGATGCTGTGCACTGCACACTTGACATGCAGGAATAATTTTCATGTGAAAATTTCGAACTGGCTTGGACTTGGAGCTAAGACTGACTGAAGGTGTTTTGATAACTTGAGATTTTATTGATTTTGTAGTGTTCTGTTTCATTTCAGAGACACTTTCGAGGATGCGATAACGGTTTGATAAGAATGTATTCATTTGTTCCCATGTTGGAATATCAGTGGGTTTCTCCAATGAGCTTTCCCAAAGATTGAGAGTTGTTTCTGGAAGCCGAGAGGCACACAGATAAATGATAATTGCATTCCACGAATCAACATTGATATCGTAAGACTTAAGTGCAATTAAAGCATCATTAATATTACTTTGTAGTGATTTTATGTCCCTACTGGATTCAATAAGAATTGGTGGTTGATCTAATAAAATTTGGATTTGGTTGTTAACCAAAATCCTTTTATTTTCGTATTGTTCTTTCAACGCGTTCCACGCTAGACTAAAATTGTGATCTGTTAAGCCGAACTTATTAACGATATCGAATGCTTGGTCCTTTGTTTTGGCACGTAAGTGAAATAGTTTCTGCACATCACTTAACTTGGAATGCTTTATGTACACCGCCGTGAACATATCTCTAAAGGATGGCCACTCTAAATAGTTGCCATGAAATTCTTGAGTATCGCACGCAGGAACTTTAATATTGTGAGAACTTTGTTCAAACTTTGAAATAAGAGGATCCTTTTCTTCTATACTTTTCGAAGAATCGGAAGTGACACCCTGTAGTGACTTCAAAAAGTCTGAAATATTACTTGTACACTGAAAATACGTTTCGGCACAACTTTGATATTTGGCTTTAACCTCACTTAAAGAGGATAACAATTCAGCATCAACGCTTTTCATACATAGAGTATATTTCGTTTTGACATCGAGCCATAATTCTAACAATTCTGTCCGATACGCTTCCAATAACGAAACCGTATGAGTGGCACTTGGTTTGGCCTTAAAGGCCGCATGAAACTCGACCAATTGGTCGGAAGCGAAAATTAAATCGTCCAGCAAACTCATTATGGCGACAATACTGCGCGCTTATAACCTCAAACAGATTATTTATCAAACAAAAACAAAATGACTTAAAGAATTGACTTTGTAAACTATATGCGCGATTTTGTATGAAAAGTACCCAATATACGCAAAATGATTTTGATTCCAAATAAAAAGTTGTAAAATATAATATATAATGTGTGTATGTAGACACAAATTTATTGATATATAGCACTAAAATATATATTATATAACGTACCTTGTACAAAAGCTTGAAAATTTATGATGATTTTTGATGATGATTCTCACGCTGATAGAAATACAGATGAAGATGATTATGATGATGAACTTGATGGTATTCACGATTATAGATGATGATGATTCTGATGCTGAACTTGATGATATTCACGATTACAGATGATAATGATTCTAATGCTGAACTTGATGATATTCACGATTATAGATGATGATGATTTTGATAATGAACTTGATGATATTCCCGATTATAGATGATGATGATTTTGATAATGAACTTGATGATATTCCCGATTATAGATGATGATGATTTTGATAATGAACTTGATGATATTCACGATTATAGATGATGATGATTTTGATAATGAACTTGATGATATTCACGATTATAGATGATGATGATTTTGATTATGATGATGAAATCCACGACGATGATGATAGATGATGATGATGATTGGTATTAATATTCACGATGATGATTATAGATGATGATAAAGATGATTATGATGATAAATCCACGACGATGATGATAGATGATGTTGATTCTGATAAAATCACGAGGATGATGATAATAGATGATGATAACGTTAATTAAGATGATGAAAATCATGATGATTATAGATGATATATGCATTAACAGTTGCTGATGGCGTGGTTAACGTTAACTGTAATGCAGTACAGTACTTTGCGTTAACCGTTGACCCTAGTGGCGTGAGCTTAACTGTTATGCACGCGGTTAGCAACGATATGTGCAATGTAAAACGATGATCGGTCGGTGGATGATGAAGATGATTGTTGCTGATTTTGGCAGCGGCGATGAGGATGATAGCTGAGGCCCGACAACCTTGGCTTCAGCAATGGTCGATGGTGGCAATGATGACGAAACTCAGCAATAATGCGAGTAGCACTGGACGACGGTGATTTCACAAAGAAAGGATTTGATGATCCGGCTCGAAGGACCAATGTTTGCGCCGACACTTTGACGCTTATGTTGGATATTCCAAAAAAATAATAGGCCGACACAATTTGTCTTTATTTTCTATGAATATTGTTTTATTTTTCTTTATTTAGTTAGAAATTCACTTTTTAGATAATAAGCTAGTTTGTAAGTTTAGTTTTATGTTATGCGTTACGCTATTTTAAGGTTTAGATTTTAAGTTAGGCTACTTTTAGATTATAAATTAATAAAAGGGAAACTATTGTTCTCAACAACTTTAATAGAATGACACAAACAAGGCGAAGACGACCGCACGTGAAAAACCCAGAGTACCAACGCACAAAAACAAAAAACCAAGTTCGAAGGGAGGTACCCTTGCAATCAACATTGGCGGTGGGCTTACATGACTTTTTTTTGGTTAAACAAATACTTTTCCCTAGAAGTTTTAAACAAACGAAAACAAACTTTTGAATATGGTCCACATGAAATAGGCAATATATCAAATGAAATATCTCAAACACATCTCCAAAAGCGACATTTACGCATGTCTGCAAGAGAAATGCTTACTTTTATTCAATACCTTCCAATCATGGTAGGGGATTTAGTTCCATTAGATGATGAAGTTTGGCATTTTCTATTGAATTTAATAGAAATAATTGATTTAACGTTATGTTTTGAAATAAATGAATCTTCGATTTCTTCTTTGAAGAACAAAATAAAGACACACCACGAGCAGTATCTATTACTTTTCCAAGATAGTTTAAAGCCCAAATTTCATATTCTTACTCATTACCCAACTATTTTAAAAAAATCAGGTCCACCTAGAAATTTTTGGTGCTTTAAATATGAAGCGAAGCACAAAAATTTCAAGATTTACTCACGTGCTATTACTTCCAGAAAAAATATTTGTCTCACATTGGCCAAAAAATTTCAACTAAGTTTTGCAAACAAGATTTTAAATTCAAATAATAAAAACGAACAACCTGAAATTTTTAAGACGAATGCAATAACATCTGGGTTTTCTTCCTTAATAAGCAAGAAGATGGGGGTCCAGGAGGAATACTTAGAATATTTCAGTAAGACTGAAATCAACGGCTTTAAATTTCAAACTGGCTATTACGTATCCAAATTGTTTAATGATTATAAAATTTTTGCTATAGTATGTTTAGTCCAACATCTAAACAAATTTTTTCTTTTTTGCCAGGAATTGAATGAAGTATTTTACGATCCCCATTTTACTGCATATGATATAAATCCTTCTATTTTAGGTGAATATTTTATTCTTGATCCCGATGAAATCGTTGGGCCACCATTAACCATTATTAAAACAGCTAAAGGTAGAAATATGATTCGAATAAAAGATTACACTTTACAATAGATAAAATAGATTTGCTTGACCACAGACCTGGTCTGAGATTTTAATACCTACTTTACTTCAACAAAATTAATGGTAAAATATAGAGCCTAATCTTTTTCAATGTAAATACACGTTAGATAAAATGTCAGATAGAAATTTATTGAAGGTAGGTACATCGAAATAACAAACACACTCTATAAACTTAGCGATAAGTAATACTGGACAATTTTCTAATTGATTTTGAAGTTTATAACACTTGAATATTAAACTTTATAACAAAGACAAAAATGAATTTACAAGAATATGATATCGTTTGAAATATATATATTATTATATCATTTATTTTATTATTTATTTTTGTATCGATTTTAGTGGATCAATTATCTAATTTATTTATCCATTACATACATAGTTTGATTCTGAAATTGAATGCTAATTTTAATTTAGTTAATCTCGGTTCGGAAACACTATATGAATATTAAAGTGTAAGGCTGCTTATTTGTGTTTTTACCACCAACAAAACTTAATATAACATCAAAGACATGTATATCCCCTTCCACAGTTGTTCTCCTAAATAAAAAACCTAAAACATCATTAAAAAATAACTTATAAATAACATCGGGCATGATTTGAGCGTGAAAAATATTGAAATTCTGAGTTTTTGAGCTGCAATTTTACAATGATTAATTGAACAACTAAGATGTATAAGAGAAAAGGGGATATACATTTCCATATCCTTTTCTCCAAACCTGAGGATATTTTCTGACACATACCTTAAGTTTCAGAATGGATACTAACAATTATATAACATTGGTACAACCATCAACAAGTACTCAAGTTTCGGCCGGACAAATGGTATATAGCATAGTTCCAGAAACAGAAACTATGTCAAACGAGTCCCAGTCCCAGTTCGAAATAAAAGAACTCCTGAGCAGTTGGAATCTCGGACACCTGTCACAACTGTTTATTTGTAAGAGAGAATTGTTTTCTTAATTATCATTTGAAAAATAGCAAAAATTAAAATTTCAAAACCGATTTTATGTCTGTTATATGTATTTTTTGTTTGCATGTTAAAAATATTTAGCTTGGAAAAAAAAATGTAATTTGGCCTATCACGAATTCTATCGTAATCGGAAACTTTTAGGAATCCCAAAAATAGCTATCACCAAATCCGTTCGTAATGTTAATTTGTATTAGATTTTCCACTACGATGGATTTTGTGATATTTTTTTTCGGGATTCGTAACAAGTTTCCGAATAGGTACTTAATTTACAATGATTCAATAAACTGATGGCGTGCAAAAAAAAAAAACTATTTCACCACACCATGCAAAACCGATTTTTTTGCCTGCAATAAAATTGTTTATATGCAATTAGATTGAATAATGGTGTCTTATACGCGCAAGTACAGTAAAGAACATAAAACTTCGGTGGAATTTTGATTAGATAATTAATTTTTAAATTACATTTTACTGTAGACCAGGCTTAAAACGAAATTAAATAACTTTTATTGACATTCCAACAGCTGAGCGAATAACAATTGAAGTGCTTAAAATTATAAAGGAAAAACATTTTCCTCTGCTTTTCAAAAACAGTTTTGTTGGGGATCTTGCAATGTTTGAATACAAGCTAGCGGAGTGGAGAACCTCTCTAGGTATCGACGAACAGCAAATCGATATCATTACTTTGGGGGATAATTCATTTAGGCAATCATTTTCATCTTCGCCTACTTCTTCAATAACAGAAGATTACACTGCGCCTGGTATATCTCTTTCTTCAATTTTAAAAAGCTCGCCAAGGGCAAAAGATATAGAAAAATTCTATGAAGAAAACTCCAGGCTTCAGGACATCCATCGACAGGCTTTAATCACTTTAATATGTGACTATTTCATCGACAACGATCTTCATTTGCATTTATATACTAGTCACATGCTAGAGGAACAAATATTGCAAAGATTCAAAGGCGAAAAGATTGAGTTTTATCGCACCGGTAAAAGAGGTAAAATATACACCAAGTATTGTAATGCGAAAACCAGCTCTAGATTGGCTGTTAAAAGATCCATTTTGCCTACGTCTGTTGTGCCAGCTGAGAAATCAAAGAAAAAAAATGTAAGGGAATTCAGTAAGTGTTTTTTTCTACATTTCTATTAAAAACAAATTAAAACTCAGGATTGAAAGAAAAAAACATTTTTAATACTTTCTTACGATGCAGCTTTAAGTTGCTAGTGCAATATCGTACGACTCAGTCGTGCATTTTATTTTTAATTGCGAAATGTAAGTAAGTAAAAATGCATTTTTACAACCCTGTCAATTTCTTTTAACTATCTATACCCTTGCCAAACTATCATGGATTCTTGAATTTGTTTTTGTTTCATTCAATCCTATCATTTTATTCAAATAACTAGTTATTACGAGTAGTATATCTACGATTGTATATTTCTTATAATGAAAGCCTAATTTATTTTCCTTAAGTGTTCCGGAGTGAAATGACGATTTTTCAAATAAGATTGTAAAGCGTGTATAGAAACGAAATTTCAACAAAATCATTTTAAAGAAAGTAAATTTTTTTACTCTATTGCTTAAAAAACAACTTAAAAAACAATCAAAACAATTTAGGAACTGTTTTTTTTTTTCAAAGCAAATGTAGCATTTTTTGCAAATTTACCTACTAAAACCTTTGATAATAGCTTCATACATTCAACATAAAAATGCTTGTGAATATTTTTTACAATTTTTATTAAGTGTATTCAATTTATTATTAACCTTTTTCATTAGTTATTTAATCATTATTGTATGATTTGATACTAAAATTTTTAATTTCAAAAAGACACTTGACAGAAAATGCATTTTAATTTTAAAGTTAAAAGCTACCATTTAGTAAAAACGCAATATTTTATATAAAATTGCATCCAATGAAAGTTAAAAAATCCACAAAAAAGTTCGCAAATGATTGGTTTTGTTCACTCCGGAACACTTTCAAGCTTTTTAAATTTTGATCATAAAAGAGAATGATTTTTTTTTTGAATAAATTAAAAAAAAATAACTATTAAAAATCTTGTTTCATTGTAAATTGTGTGGAAACTGTTACGCAATACCCACACAAGAATACAATTTTTGGTAAAAGATTAAAAGTTTAGGATACTTGTCTCAACACACAAATTTATGAATCGATAGTAGTCTCGTAAAATTGGGCTTGATAAAGGAACATAGAAACAAGATCATTTATATGACATCGTTCTTCGTTGGTAACTTTCTAAAAATCAAAATCAACAATAACATCATCCCGATTTTTGGAAATCATACCGAAATTGAAAATCATGCCTTCACTTCAACGTTAATCTTAAGACAAATTTAGCTTAACAGCTTTTATTTACAATTTTTACAATAATTTTCTTATAATTTTCTTTTCTTCACCTTTATTTCGCCATCAGCTCCGGAAATTGATGCAGAGGAATGTATAAGAAGCATCAAGTATGATAATTTATCAAATTTAGAATTAGACAGCTGTTGGCAGGCTTGTAGCCAATTCAGGCTGGATAAAATATTTAAAGAGACAACATTGCAAAATATTTTCGAGGAATGGCCGGAATATAAGAAGCCCGGGGGATATCGCTTGGTAAGCTTTATTTTTAAGAAATTAAATTCTAACTTCAAATTGAAAAAAAAAAACATACAATTTAGATTGACAAGGATTTTGGGGTTCTTTTCCGAAACAAGCCAGGTGTTCTTTTAAAGTGGCCAGAGGAGGCTGACAAAATAAGAACATTTTTGTTAGACGAAGACCACCTGCGAGACAAAAATCTAAGATGTATAGTAAAAAGAATTGATGAAAATGCTATTAAAACTGGTACGTTTAATGTTTTCGGACGGTCTTATTTCATTTTAAAGAGAAATGGGCTTTAATGAAATAAGACTGCGATCTTATTAAATTTTTCAAGATGCAATTATGCCACTATCCGTTAAAACTATCTTTTCTCAGCATACATAAATAATCATTATCTAAATATTTCGTCAAATATTTATTAATTCACAACTATTTATACTCGTAGACAATTGTTTGAGCTATTGTATTTACCTTGATGGCAACAAGTTCATGTTTTTAAGTTTAATTCAATTTGTCTTCTTCGATTTTTACCCGATTGTATACAGTTCACTAGAAAAAATCCGTTTAATTATAATTATTGAGCCTATTTTACGAGTAGATTCAAAATAATTGTTCACACGAAGTTGTGGCTTACGATTTAATACTTTTTTTTATTTTTTTTTGTAGATAGTGCTGCAGTTAAATTATTTTGGTGTCTCCACGGGTATTTGATACCAACACAAAAGGCCAGCCGAAAAGATAACTCTGGCAAGAGTAGCACTGTTAGATTCACCATTAAAAGCTCTCAAGAGGCTTTCATGTTTGTTGGGTCAAGCGTACAAGAGCTCGATGACCATATATCTTTTTTAAAAAGCAAATCAGAAAATATACAACCATTTATTCTTGCCGTTGGGGATAAGAACTTTGAAAATTTTTCGAGCTATTACGTTTACCTTGATGGCATAAAGTTTATGTTTTCAAGCTTCTTAAGAGCACTTGATATATGTTTCAAGTGCTTCAACTTGTTTAATTTGCAGTATCCGTTGGCGTGCTCACAATTATGGACATTTATTGAGCATTACTTTTACGAAATCAATGTTTCTAAGCTCAAATCCCCTAAAATGTTTCTACTCACAGAAGCGTTAAAAACAAGGTGAGCAATTTTGAATTATTAATTACTTTTCTTGAGAACTTCTTAAAAATAATTCTCTAAAATTATGAGAGATTTTTTAATGAAAACAAACGAAAAATTATCAATCCAAAATAGCATGGTAGAGAAGAATTAAAAAATACCACATTACTCATAACGAGACTAAATTTTTATAATTTGTATGTTTGTATTGCCATGATTGAGTTGATTTAACAAAAAATAATATTTCTTATTGTTCAATACTTTTCTATTCGGCAATTTCTTGCGATATTTATATACATTCTATAATTTTTTCTTAACATTTTTCAAAAGCTGAAGAGCACAGTTGAGAGATTACGTTTTGTTTTCCTTAAAACCAGATGTAAATCTCAGTGTCATTTCATAGTTCATAACAATCCTTAAACAAGAATTCTTTTAAACATTCTTGAGTAATGATGGACAAAATTTATACATATGTATAAATTATCTATTTTCAACACTAAATTTTCTTTATAATACATATACATATTAAGTTCTTGTTTCTAGCTGAAAGCCTGGTGGTTAGGGCTATATAATTTAAGTTAATATGTAATTTATTATATATTAATTAATAATAAAATAAAAAAAAAAATATTTAGTTCTTTCCAAATAAATAAACTTCAACTAAAATGACTATTTAAAATACAAATTTGTTTCTTCTTTTTTTCTTTTCATTATAACAGTGCAAAACATTCGAATGGAGATTCCGCAGATGAAGCCGCTGTATTAATTTAAGTTTTCTTAATTAAGTATATAATAATATATAATAATATAATTATATAATTAAGTTTTGTTTATTTAATTTAATCACATAAGTTAATTTGTTTATATAATTTATAATATACATATAACAAAGTTTTCATATTTCATTATAAAAATTGTATTAGGCTCATAAACTTAAGTATGGCTCAAATAGATGAAGATGTACCTAAATAGTTAAATGTTTTTTTTTAATTGAACTAAAATTATTGAAGAAAAAGTTTCAGGTTTGGCAAGAATCTTTACACATACTGAAAAAGGTCCAAGTTATAGATTCAGAAGATGCATTTGAGAAACAAAAGTAAGTATAGTTTTGGAAAAAGAATCTACTTTAGAAAATAAAATAATAATAATTTATATCTTGAGCGATTCGTTATATGTTTCGACAATTCTCATTGAAACAATATAATCGTGTATTAACAAATATGAAATTCTGCTTTAAATTTTAGGCGATCCCAACCTTTTGATACAAAACTTCTAGGAGATATGGATACATATGTACGAAGGACGCATTCATTAAGGCTACGTAAGCATTTTATGAAAAATATAAGTTTTTCTTTATTTTTATAAATACTAAGCCATGAAACGTATGAATTTTTATAAATATTATTAAACTTCTTATAACTTTTATGAAATATATCAAACCCAAAATATTTTTTCTTAACTTTTGTGACATCAGTCATTAAAGCTTTGTGAGCATTCTAAGAATAATATAATTTTTTTTTTATTTTCATAAATGTTTAGCCATGAAACGTACGTTTTATGAAAAATTCATATGCGTTTAATGACTAAATATCTATAAAAATAATGAACAGTTCATATTATTCATGAAAGCTGTACATAGCTTAAATGACTGTATTCATAAAATCTAAGGACAGAATTATAAGTTTTATGTATTGATTTCATAAATTTTATGAAATATTCATACGTTTTATGACTAGGTATTCATGAAAATAATGAACGGTTCATATTTTTCATGAAATCTGTACATAGTTTTAATGACTGCATTCATAAAATCTAAGGACAGAATTATGGGTTTTAGGTATTGAGTTCATAAATTTTATGAATTATTCATGCGTTTTATGACTAGGTTTTCATAAATATAATGAACGGTTCATATTTTTTATGAAATCTGTACATAGTTTTAATGACTGCATTCATAAAATCTAAGGACAGAATTATGGGTTTTAGGTATTGAGTTCATAAATTTTATGAATTATTCATGCGTTTTATGACTAGGTTTTCATAAATATAATGAACGGTTCATGTTTTTTATGAAATCTGTACATAGTTTTAATGACTGCATTCATAAAATCTAAGGACAGAATTATGGGTTTTAGGTATTGAGTTCATAAATTTTATGAAATATTCATGCGTTTTATGACTAGGTTTTCATAAATATAATGAACGGTTCATATTTTTTATGAAATCTGTACATAGTTTTAATGACTGCATTCATAAAATCTAAGGACAGAATTATGGGTTTTAGGTATTGAGTTCATAAATTTTATGAAATATTCATGCGTTTTATGACTAGGTTTTCATAAAAATAATGAACGGTTCATATTTTTCATGAAAGGTGTACATAGTTTTAATGATTGCATTCATAAAATCTAAGGACAGAATTATGGGTTTTATGTATTGAGTTCATAAATTTTATGAAATATTCATCCGTTTTATGACTAGGTTTTCATAAAAATAATGAACGATTCATATTTATCATGAAAACTGTACATAGCTTTAATGTCTGCATTCATAAAATCTAAGGACAGAATTATAAGTTTTATGTACTGATTTCATAATTTTTATGAAAAATTCATGTGTTTTATGACTAGGTATTCATATAAGTTATGAACGATTCATATATTTCATGAAATGCTTACATAATTTTAATGACTGACACCATATACTTTAGGTAAAATTTTCATAGGATACATGAACATATTCATAAATTCTATGTATAGTAACTGACAAAAAATTCACTTTTAATGAAATTCATTCATATAACCTAAGCATACAAACATTGGATTTATGAACATAAGATACATACATTTTAAGAACGAATCATGCGCCCGTACGACTCGTTCCTACTCCTATGAATACATTCATGCAATTATACCTAGATCACACGAACGCGATGTTTGGTTCAATTTCGATGTACAGATTCGTGCAAAATAGGAAATTATTCGTGAAAATCATGCACCTTTTTGGTTCAGTGTACAATTGGTTTGCAGTCGCACACACGCTGCGAAACATTTAAATTATACATATTAAATAATCTTCTGTATGCAATTTAAATGGACGGTACAAGTCACATATGAATAAAAACTGCAACCGAAATGTTATTAATACAGGCTATTTAGTAAACCGTATATAACCAGGATCTCATAAGAAGATACAGCTATTCCAATTCCGTATCCGTATTGTCGAAGTGCCAAAACCACAAAACGCTGTCACACCGAGCCCACCCTAGGAAGAATTTGTAAAGCGATGTTTTTTTTTAAGTAAACACACAAACACTTAACTACATATTTTATTGGTTGAAGTGTAAGTATGTATACGTATATTGTCAAGTTAAGGTACCCTACCTACCTTAAAAGAACATACCTAACCTATCCCAATAAATGGTAAGTAGTCTCAAGTCTCAACCGTGAGGTCGTCGCTCTTGGTGGTGATTGGTGAATGGTGACAGATAACTACCCTACGCAAATACCTGCTCTCCTAGTATTTTCGCTCTTTTGATGGGTTTACGAGTGCATTTATGTCGACAGTTTAATAGGTCGTAAAAGTGGAAAGTGATCCGGAAGAATACTTTCCCCCAGATGACGAAAACCTTAACAATGTGCGGTGCCATTCTGTGAGGTTATTATAGCCTTATTATCATTTTTATCACATTAATCCCTTCCCTTATGTGTAGAGTGTAAAGGAAAACCTTTTATAAATTTCGTTTAAAGAAATAAATGTGACCAATCTGTCTATTTTTTTAGGATTAAGTTTCTTTGGTAATAAGTCGTATTTGCGTGAAAAGCCCAAAAAATTAAAAGCTAAGTTTAACTTTCGGTTACCGTGAATGAACTTAACAATTTGGAATTGGACACCACACTTACCAGACATTAACGTGATAGAAAAGATATGAAGTTATTACACCTGTTACCAAATTCTCAGCCGCTGCAAAAAAAGTTTTTCAGAGGTGTGCTGCCTATTAGCATGAATTGACTAATCCTTTAAGAATATCTCTTGTCATAAAAAGTGGTGCTCATTTCGGAATCGGCAGGAAATCGTAAGTCGCCTACATTCCTGGCAACACGCCCCCATGAATGGTTGAGAGTTGTAAGTCCGTAGGCCCTGGTTCTCTTCAAGGTGTTGTACCACAAAATTTATTTATTTTTTTTATAGTTAGAATCTTGTTTCTATGTAAATAATCACTGGTCTGGTCACACTAATATGGTAACAATATGAACAGCCTTTGAAGCGTATTGAATAAAGGGACCGCTTTGTGGTATAATCTCTATTCATGGTTTCGGACTTTTGTGAAATTTGAAATGGAAAGTGTTTTTTTTTTCTCTGATGATGCCTTTTTTTTTTTCTGAAGGCTTGGTTGGAAAACATTCAAGGCGCATCGTATACTTCACTTCTATTTGTGAGTGTGTACTGCATGGGGGACGAAGTGTTTGTTTATTTTTTTCCAAAAAATAAAAAACACTTCTCCCCTAATATTTTATGACGACAACGAATACGAGTAGGTATAAGTATCTATTTACATAGTGTATATATTCTACAAGTTGTTCTGGAAAATTGCTTCTCAAAAGAATAGATACATTTTAGACAGTTTTGATGTTAACAGTGGGAAACAAGAATGCTGTTCGGTTTTTTCTGTTCTCCTGTTAGAAGCTTGTAATTGTTTATTATTACCGATGGTTCAGCGAGATAATAGGGATGGAAAGATAGATAGATCACTTACTGGTCGTTGGCTGTTTTCTGGATACAAGGTGTGGTTATTTCCCATTAGAAAGGGAATAGGTATTTTGTTATGAATGAAAGATATCAACCGACGAATTGTGGGCTCTATATTGGCGCAACGTAGGTACTTACTTGATAAACATAATGCTATACAGAGTCAGGGTGTGGTTGGACATACGGTTGCATCCAAACGGCACTAGGATGTCGACGAACCGTGCACACGATGCGATGTAAGGATTAGTACCTCTTGGGTATTCCAATTAACCGATTCAGTGGCGAACAGTGTGCGTTTACATTTGAATGATTCCATTAAAAATTAAAAGACTGGGTTGAACTTGCTCTTATCTTTAAGAACTTTATTTTATAAATTTGTCTAGATAGGCGTATAATAACTAAATACAAAATATAAAAAGTTTGACCTGTTTTTGAGAACAAAATTTAGTATATATACCAATTTTTAGTGCCTATATCTACTCATTTTGATAATAAAATTTTATCATTTGGAAGTGCCGTTCAATCGTGAAACTTGCCATGGTGATTTGGTATCAGTACTTGAATAAGAAACAACAGATATGACAGATGTCAACCGAAACAACATGGCCGCCAAAGGCCGCCATAATCAACCCGCGCTAATTGAAAAACCCTTTAGAAGGTATAAATTGATAATAATTAGTTACCTTAACATACATATTTACGAGGGGTGTCAAAAAGTGGAAGTGGCCGTGCAGAAAATTTGTTTTTACTTCCTCAGACACCTTGTTTTTGAAGATTCTCCGTAAAAGGAGAAACAACTTAAAGAAATGGTTGGAATATTCTACACAATTACTTTGGCATGTCTAAGGTCAGTGCAAGCGGGGCTAAAATTATGGGCCGAATTGTGAAGGAACCTGAAGTCAAAGCAGAGGTCAATGCAAAAAAGTCGAAGTACCCCCTCAGAAATTCAAGGTCTCATAATCGGTTGGAAAAACCGTGACTATACCTATAAGTTTTGGAATTCGGAGGTGATTTTGATAATCGATTAGTCAGAAAAATGTACTCATATTATCGGTGGATAATACGTCAACCTGCTGCATAAATTGAAAGAAGCAATCGAAGAAAAAAGGAGAGAAAAATGGACAAATGGTGTTCTGGTTTTGCACGACAACGCCCCAGTTCACAAGAACAATGTTACCACGACTGTCTTACAGAAATATGGGTTCGGAAAATTGATGCACCCTCTGATTCCTTCTGATTATTGTTTATTCCCAAAAATTGAAAATATATTTGAAGACCAATATTTACCGAAAGACTTGATTGAACATTTTTTTTTTCGACTGTATAAATAAACTTTTTGATCGATTTGAAAAATGTATTCAGTAAAGTGAGATAAGTTGAAAAGCTATATTAAAACATTTTAAATGCATCTCGTTAGTAGATACTTTGTTTTAGTACACTTACACCTATTAGATACTTGTTTTTTTTCTCGCCACCACCGAGTGTTCATATAACACAATATCTAATGTCTTCCATTTTTAAATTTCACCAAACAACGCAATTTTAATATATGTCTGTATATGTATAAATAAGTTAAATTTTTACACATATATAAATTATTCATTTTCATAAATTAAAATTTAAATGTGTGTGCCTAACACTTCACTATAAACATGTCCCCAGTATATGTTAATGCTGCAGGAGAAGTATACGCAAGATTTATTAAATTCGGATTCAATCTAAGAATAAAATGCACGACTAGGACGCATGAAGTTGCTCTTACGTTTAAGTTGAGATTAAGAATTGAAGAAGCTTAAGATATAAAAGAATAACTCATACTTTAATGGCTAAAATAAACTTCTTTAGTAGTTGGAGCTTAAGCAAATGTGATTTAACGCAAGAAGAAATTTTTTTATATTTGTAGCAGATTTTCAAAAATAAATAAGTTTTTGTATGAATATACATTTTTAAGACTTTAAAAAAAATTAAAACTGGTTTGTATATTTTAATGGAATTTAGGATTATACTTTCTCTAACATTTGATTAAAGTTAAAATCACCTCACTCAGAGAAAAAAGGCAGGCTAAAATCAAGTACGAGCAAGCTTAGTTCTATTTTTTGTTTTGTAATCTCAAAAAACGACACGTTTTATTCATAATTCAAGAATTTTATTCTAAAAACAAGTTTTTATTTCGAAAATAGGAACACAAAACTTGATTTGAGTATGACATTCTTAATATAAGATTTGCTTAAAGTTATAATAAGATATACGTTCTTAAATTAAGTTCGTCATTATCTTGATTTAGTTTCGTTTTCTTATTAAGAACAAAACATTCTTAATTTAAGATTATTGAATGTTAAAACGAGCCGATACGATCTTAAGCGAGCCGATACGATCTTAAACGATCCGATACGATCTTAAGCTAAGATTATTAGATCTTAAGCTTGTATGATGCAGTTTGGTTACAAAGAAGTTTAGAAGAAGCTTAGATCGTTGTTTCATTTTGAAGCGTGCTTTAATTCGGTTCGCACGTGATAATCTTATTGAGTGATTAAGTGATTATTTTACCATGGAAAACTTTACTTCGGACGAAAATGACATTGAAAACAGTGTAAAATCTAGTGATGTATATGTGTTTGAGAACATTGACGGAAACTTTGTTCTAGTGAGTGACAAAGTGAACGATGTAACAAATGGAGTAGACATTGACTAATCAGCCGAAACCGACGCCATTTCCAATTTATGTTCTATGCCAACGAATTGAAAACCTTGGATTTGACCATCATTTCCAATCATTTCAAATTGGTTGTTTGATAAGAACCATTGAAATAAAAATTATTAAGGAATTTGTAAGTCCACCACTTCATCTGTATCCATTAAATAATGGAAAAACCTATTTTAGAATTAAGTACAAGGTATATAGAATATAATGGTATGACACTCCGAACTCTCTAGCTCCATCTCCTTCACACATGCTTACGTCATGTGTATCGTGAAATTCTGTTTTGTTTATTTGAAGATTTTGATAGAAACCTAATAATGAAATTAAATTATTAAGAATATCAAATGTGTTGAGATACAAATAAATTATTCAAAAAACATCGAAAAAAATTCAACATGCTGTAAAAAAAAAAAAATAAACAAGAACATTTAATTCAGAATTTTATTCAGTTTTCTTTTTTTAGAATTCAAATTTTCGGTCAAATCTTTGTTTAATATCCGAATTTTAAAAAACATTTTGCAACGAAAAAACAACTTTTTTATTTCGAATTCGAGTTCAATTTTCTCAGCCAAACTTAAAAGGTTTTTTATAAAACCAGATCCAACTTTCAATGTTGTTGAATTGTAGCTATTGAATATATCTTCGAGATGCATTAGAGTCCGCACAAATTTTTCGTTTGGTTTTCGCAAGCCCCCTTCTGAAACCTGATCTGTCCATGTGAAAGATGTAGAGAATTTTTGCTCGCAATATCTTTCCAGCAGATTTGGAATTTTGGATTTGAGGCGATTAAGAATGTATCCTGCTAGGTACTCTAAAGCATCGTACTCCAACTCACACATTTCAAGTGCCGGTTCTGCAGTTTCATCTTTGTCCACAAGACATGTAAGTAAACTGGATGTCATGACGGGTTCGGAACTAAACTCGGATTCGGAAGGATTTATCGCATTTTCTTCTTCGACATTTGATTTATTAATCAGCCCATCACTCACATCCATTTGTAGTTGTTCACCACTATCAGCCTCAACATTTGCATATTGTGAAACGATGCTTTCATTTCTACCAAGAATGTACCTTCGGAGACGATATTTAAACTGTAACGCTGTGGGATGATCATAAAGACCGCCCTTCGCTCTCATCACACCAAAAAACATTTCCAAAGGGTCTTGATTTAGACGGTATGTTAACAAGTATGATATCTGGTATTCTTGCTGAAGATCTCTGAACATCATCCTGAGTGCACTGATATTAGTAAGTATTCCTTCTTGAAATGGGATCAGTGACTTGTGGTTTCCAACTCGCATAGTTCTCATAGTGGATGCTATTTGGGTTAAAATTTCATCCTGAAGTTCAAGTTCTAGGCCAAAAGCTGCCATTCTTGGGCGCGAGTCAATTTTTGGAATTCTTGCGTTGAATATGTCAAACCAATCATTAACCTGCGGAAAAAAGTGATGAAATTACCGACGTTATACATACATATATTAAAATAAAGAATAGAAATTTAACTAACCTGTTTACACAAAACAGACAACTCATTCCAATATTTGGATTTTGCTAAACCTAGAGTTCCCAGCCTAGTAAGAGCGCACGCGTTTGTATGAGAAAACAACTGCGTTGCAAATTTGACTCTTTGCCTCTTTGCAGCTTTCACATTCAGGTGAGTGTCGGTTAACCGACTTGATATTTTTAAATCCGAGTTCGACTGGCTTGCCAGTAACTCTTCAAGTGGCTCCTTTGTTAGATGCTTACCATGGAGAAATACTCCGGTGTCCAAAAAATGGTTTCGAAGCAATTTAATTAAATGTGGTGTGTCACTTAATACGTACACTTTCTTTGACTTGTCACTAGGATTTAAAAAGAAGGGCTGGGTTTCGCTTATACCCATTCTTCTCCAGAGTCCTCGGTTACCTCCACCCAAATCAGAAACTACAGCGACAACATGATAATCCTTGGATTGTAGATTTTTGATAATGGTTTTGAACATTTCTTTTGTTAAGGCACAATCATAATTGTAAAAGATAGGCTGCTTCCAATTCTCAAAGAGTCCTCTCGCCATTACCACTTGAACATAATTAGCCGGAGCCAAAAGTGTATCGCTTTTAGTATCGTACTCATACGACTTCTGTATTTTCATTTCGTCTGCCATGAGAACGCATACTTTTTGGAAGGTGGACAAATTAATATTTCTCATTAAAGCAAATACAGAGCTGAGGTAACCCGGGTTGATGTTAACTTTTGAAGCCCAATTTCTTAGCGTAGTCACAGCTGGTAAAGGATATTTTCTTTTAAGTAATAGCCTGTAGGCTTTAGGCCCACTGGAATAAATGGCGATGGCTAAAGAAATATCATTTACTTCCCATTTAATCCTTTTGCCATTCGCTTGAAGCTTTCTTCTTTGCCCAGGCGTAAATATTCCATCCATGCATTTACTTTCCTGTCGGAGCATTTGAACTTCTTGAATTAAACTCTCATTTTGTTGAATAAGTTCATCCATTAGTTCATGTGTGCTGTAATAACATATAATTTTATGACAAACGAACTTAATTAATTAGGTATTATTCTATTCAACTTCGTAAGGGTCTCATTTAAATCGTCAGTGTTTGTAGATTTGTCGATTCTTGCAACGCAGACTTCTACTGGTGCATCTTGAACATCTGTGACATCAGTGATAGCTGTTGAAAGTTCCTCGAGATTTGCTGGTCCTTGGCCATCAGCGAAACTTCTTCTCAGACAAAATATAAATCTTTAATACTTGCATAAAGAAGCTTTAAAATATATCCTACAAAATTTCCTGGACAGCTTGTTTTGCGTCCCGCTTGTTTTTCCTTTCTTGGCGCTTACTTTCAGAATCAACTGATGACAATAAAGGCAAGTTTATTGTTGGAACAGCATCCAATTTGAGTTTTTTACTATTTTTTGGGGAGTACTTGAGCATTTCGTGCATCAAATTCCGCAAATATTGTTCAGGAGTAAAATGTCTTGAACATATAAATGCATTTTGGACGTTGAATTTGTCTTTCCTTCCGCACTTAAATAGCCAAACTGTTTGCATTCTTTCATCTTTCGGAAAACGAAAAAATTTTATTTTTTCAATATCGTTTAGTTGATTTCGCTTAAGTCTTTTATCGTTGCTACTATTGCAGCCGAAAACAGCACAAATCACCATATTAAGACACTTTTTAACTAATTATTAATTTCCTAATCAGAAAAAAAAAACAAAGTTCTATCAAATAAGAAATAAACGACTGCAATGTGAAAATCAAAACACGATACAAATGACGTACAATTGTGTGAGGAAGATAGGAATAGAGAATCTCGAATGTCATACCATTTTATTCTATATACCTTGAATTAAGTATATGTATTTAAATAATTTTTGTAAAATAATAATTAATACAAATATAAACACATTGAAATTATAAGTGCTTTTAATTTCATTTTGGTGGAGAGGGGGTGGGGATGAGGGGTGGGGACGAGGGATGGGGAAAAGGGGTGAGGAAGAGTGGATTGATTCTGAAGGTAAGAGCTTCAAATCCTGAATCATGATTTAATAAGCTATGGAAGCTATCCGAAGAATACTTAAATAAAAGAGTTTTTGTTCTTATTTCAAGTTCGTTAATGCTTAATTTTAGCCTAAATTCAAGATTAAACGAGCTAGAAACGATCCGAAAGCAACTAAAACAAACCAATTTTTGTTCTTGTTTCAAGTATGTTATTGCTTAATTTAGGAATATAAAAAACTTGATTTAAGTATGTTTTATTCTTATCCCTGGTATACTCGTATTTAAGAATACGTGATCTTAATTTTACGTTGTAATAGTCTGACATTAAGCTTTCGTATTCTTATAATTTAGCTTAAATAATCTTATATTAAGGTGAGAACATTCTTGAAATCAGAATTTGAGGCTTATAAAAAATAGGCTTAAAACAAGAATTTTGGGCACGGATTAAGAATTTTCGAGATTGACAGACTTTCGTCAACGAATAGGTTTGCTTTGACACCGATTTTCTTGAATTTAGCTCGTTTTTTTTCTGAGTGACCATCTATTTTATCTTTTTAGTATCGTGCTAATTTTATAAGATACTTTGACATTTTTGATTATCAAGAAAGTTCTGTTCACTTAATATTTTTACACGAACTGTCATAATTTTAAAAAAATTGCCCTTATACGATACTAGTTATACATTTTTTTAAATTAAGAAAGAGATAGTAAATTAGTATAAAGTTAGGAAACTGTAAGGTAGAGGTTTGTGGCATGTGGGGCACTCCTTCTAAAAGTAAACGTCGGCGTGCGTCGTGACGTCGTCGCTGACGCATTAATTTCAGGCAAACAAAAAAACTGAGAACTTAATGCTTTCACTGGAACCCTCTTATCTGCATTATTTTCGAAATATTGTAGACAGTGAATATATAGTGCAGTTATAAAAACTACGCCTGTCCACCATCAGCCTTAGTTATTAGTTTTAACTAATACTCGGTCCAACCTCGGAATAACCTTAGGGATGTGTTGAAACAGTTTATGTTATTGTATGTCAAAATGAAAAAGGTTAAAATTGAAAAATTAAATTAATTTCTTATTCTTCGCTTAAGCTATTAATTCATTTAAGATAAATTTTTACTAGAAGAAAAATAAAATGTAAGAATCGTGAATTCATTCGTGAATACATCGTAATCGTAAATGCTTTTTATGGATCTCGTTCCAAATGTCAATGCAATGCACTCAAATTCGTAGACCAAAAATTATAACGTAATTCTTTAGTTTTTCTTGGGTATTTTCAAAGATTTGATACTCTTACCTGACACATAGGGAACGAACTAAACAAATGAAATGCCAATACAGTTAGAAGTACGAATTTACATTACAAAGCAATACAATAGAAAATGCATCTTTATTTATTTTAGATTCGAAGCAAGAAACGTTAACATCTTGACACATATAATTTTTTAGTGACGTCAAGCAGTTAAATGCATTGGTTATTTACATTTCCCTTTAATCGTAGATTAATAATTCAAACTATGTACATATACATACTTTATTTAGGTTCTAGTGAAAACAAACCATAAATTGAACAAATATTACCGAACACATCCTCAAATAATCAAAATCCGCCAACTTTAAGTAAGAATATTTTTCTGCAATCCATTTGAGTGTCATTCTACTTCATACGTTTCAGAACTTTGGCCCAGATTGCGGTAGTCGATTTTATAATCGATTTTGTTCAATCATCGATCGTCAATTACTTCATTTCATACAAGCCGTGTTTTTTCGGAAGTTCATATAGAATTGTAGAAAAAAACGACATCGGGACTTAGGAACTTCTATCCAAATAGCTGGAAGCACTGTGTACGCTATGGCATTTGTCAGCTGTATTGACGACTAGCATCAACAGCAATCAAAAACCTCACTTTTGACTTCTCTGAACAAATTATCGATAACATATAGATAATATTATTTTGACATCACGGTTTTTATCGGGTCTTAGATTAATGGCCGATTTCATAAACAAACACTAAAAGCACTTTTATCAAAAATCCTCTTAAATTTTATCAGGCTCTTAAAAATTTTTAGTTTCACCAATCTATAAAAGGGACATTTTGGGGAAATTTTTGTTAAAATTGAGTTCTCTTCACATCCCTGGGAAAAATAAATTGCTTTTTTCTTTCTAACAAGCGAAATGTATGAGAAGAAATGAGAAAGCGTTATGTGTTCAAACAAATGCCAAGAAATGAAAAAAAAAAAGAAATGCACACAAAATATTTGGAAAGATTCTGATACTGACTTTCTGTGGCATAAAATCGTTAAGTAATAACCACTTAATTTATTTTTTATTGCATTGTTGGGTTTGTTTTGGTTCCAAATGAAGACCAAACATATTCGACAAACTCATCCACAGATGCGTTGGAAAGTCGGAACCACATTTTGAAGTCATATAATGTATTTCTGTGAACCAGGAATATTCTTGCTCAGCGAATAACTTTGTGTTGCACTTTATTATTGGATGAAGACGATCAATATTTTTTTCGAAATAAAGAAACAAATCATTTAAATATTTAGTATTAATTTATTTATTTTGTATCTTCAAAAATTGAACACTAAATCCTTACAGAACGATAATTTCAGCTGATATACTTATAACCAATTGTTGTTATCTACATCTGATGACATTTCAATGACACTTTTAAAATTTAATGAGCCAAAAATGGGCATTTAGTTTATAAGGGTGTTTAAAAGCTTGTTTAATTTAAAAGCGCTTGGTGAAACCAAAACATCTCATTTTAAGGTTTAGAAGCCTGTTAAATTTTTAAAAGTCCTTCGTGAAATCGGGCATAAGTCTCGAAAATTATGTGGACTTAGTTAAGTCCGTATAGACTTAAGTAGTTGTTGTTTTTACATGTAAATCGCTTAGTCCCGATGTCGTTTTTTTCTACAATTCCTTATGGACTTGCAAAAAAACACGCCTATTGTGAATGTGG
The DNA here is from genome assembly GCA_911387755.1 of Chrysotoxum bicinctum. NCBI lineage: Eukaryota > Metazoa > Arthropoda > Insecta > Diptera > Syrphidae > Chrysotoxum > Chrysotoxum bicinctum. Next base: position 220,932,017 of record OU426989.1, on the reverse strand, counting down.
ATTGTGATCGAAACTTTTCAATTTCACAGCCGTTTCTTTTCGATTGTCATTTTCTGATCGACGCGTAAGGAAGTCTAAAGTTTTTTATGTGAAGAAAATGTAAGTTTATTTCAATTAATTAATTGAAGAAAACACATATTCAAACAAGTGATAGCTAATAAGAGGCAAATGGAAATTTTGGTCAGACAGATGGAGAAAAGTCTGGACATCGCGAAGGGAGCAAAGATGGTAAAGCCAACAATTTTTATATGCGTGCTGAAGTTCTTTCTTTGATATTTGTACCTTCCATATACCCTATCACACCTTGTATTCCACTTTTTTTTTATAGAAATACATTGTAGACCGACGGTTTTCTTCCAGTGGCAGAGGATTAGACGTGTCTATGATATGTCTTCTTTTTCTAGACATTTGAAAATGTTGGGCATTTTGGGTATCTGTGCCATAACTCAATTCCACTCATTTTGAAATGTAAATAAACTATTTTAATTTATATTAAAAAAGAAAACCAGAAAAAAAAAACAAATAATGATTCCAAAAGCTAACACATCGTAGAACTGTCAAATTTTAAATATTCGCAATATTCTGTGGGTTCATTCACAATACAGGATTGTTCGATCGATTGACTAACAGAATACAAAGTATAAAAACCAATCGAAAAGATTCGATTGATAATCGACAACGGCAATCGAAACCTTTATCTGCACTATTATTATAAACTATTTTTTACTGGCTTTTGTTGTTCTTTATTGTGTAAAATTTTGTAGTTAATCTCACACACACGGACTATTTTCGCCGTTCAAAACTTAAGCATTTTTAAAGAATTTATTTTCAGAAATGCAATATGTCACAAAATTAAAAATAGATACACCATAAAATTGTGTTCTAAACAAGTGCGTATTTAACTCTGATTCTGAGTCTTAAATAAAATATATATGAATAAACTGTAAATTGTCTTCAAAGACAATCGACATGCATATGTATGTACGTTGATGCATTGTAGTCGAATATTCGTATTTAATATTGAGAAAAAATTGAGTTTACTCTATCGGCAGGTACTTGTGTTATTTGCTATTTAGAGTTGTGTACACTGGATAGTTTACTTTAACGAAACTCACTTTATCGAGCGTCTACTGTATTTCCCATCGCCAGTTCCAAAACCGCACCAAACTGTTACTCGTTGTGGATCAAGGAGGTGATTTCACTATTTCGGAGTATCTTTTCAACAATAATAATTTTGTGCACCAACACAAGGTTGAAACGTTTCCGCGTTTCCACCATTTTTGTAGTGAAACATGCGTTAAAACCGTTAACTAACCAAAAGTGATTGAAATGACAGTTTAATGTCGATTATTTAAAAACGGCGCCAAATTTTAAACGAAGTCTCTTGTGAGGGGACCATTTATAATTGTAAGTTGAAATTAAAGGTAGCGAAGGGTTGAATCAACACCACCTGCAGCCCAGCACTACATACAATACAAAAATTGTGTAAGATATTCGGGGAAAAAATTAGTGTGTCTCTACATTAGGGTTGCCAGACGTTTCTTACGACTTGGCGGGACAAATGGCTAAAATATTGAAAAATCCCGGAACAAAATAAAAAATCATAATATGTCTGTAGATCAAAATAATCATTAATCATTAATTAAATGACTTTTTTGTCAAACATTTTTCTTTTTTTTAGTTTTAATGACAGATATTACTTTGAAAAATACATTCTTCGTTAAGTGAGGTTTGTTTGATTGAAATTTTAAAGCAATTTTTTAAGGTTAAATCACAATGTTCCTTATCAATGAAAGATATTTAGGTCATTATTTTGTGAGTTTGAGTACGAGCCCAGGAAAAAAGCTGCTCCGGCGGGACAGATGAATTTATGTCTGAAATCCAGGACGTCCCGGGTAAACCGGGATGTCTGGCATCGCTACTCTACATTAACATACATATAATTTCGATTTTCAAATTTTGGTTTGGTTTCTTCTAGTCCTTTTTGTTTACTCACCTTTGACATGAAACAATGTTTCCAACTTCATTTAAAAAAAAAAGAAAACATTTTGTTTTGGTTTAAAAAATTAACATTTATTTTTCATCTGCATTGTTGCACCTATGTCTTATGTTTTTTTGTTATTCAATTTTTTATAGGGAAAATAGTGGGAACAAATTAAAAGCTCTTCACAAAAATCAAGCAAATTAATTTGTAAAAAAGGGAATTTTACTGTTTTGCTTCTTTTTTATTTTTTTTATTTAAGGAAATAGCATTTATATTTTTTGATAAAAGCACAAAAATCTCTTCTGTTTTTTTATATATATCTATATATACTTTGGTTTCATTTCATATTTTTTAGGTTTTTTTTTGTTTACTTATTCATTATTTAAATGTCGTCTCTCATGTGTGTTTCTTAGAATTTCATTGAAATTTCACTTAAATTTTTAAACCTAACTACTTAGTTCTACTGTCTTTTTAAATTAAATTTTTGTTTTCATTACTTTTACTCTTCTATTTTAGCTTGTAGCTATTTTTGAATACTAACTTTCTAAATGCCTCTTCGATGATCATTTGGGTCTGCTTCTATCTTTTTTTTTTATTTTTTTTTTTTAAGATATACTTTTCCTTGCTAGTCTTTAAGAATTTAGCTTAACACACCAAACAGTCCTACTGATATATGTTTTCAACTCAAAACTTGTCAATCAATTCAAAGCACTACTCATAATCTACGTTTTTAATTTTATCTTACGTTTTGCTACTTTTCAAATATATATTTATGAATATATATTCACTTCGTGGTATTTTCTTAAAAAAGAAATCTTTTTTTTTTATTTGGTTTTGTTTAGTTTAAGAAAATATCCCAACTTGAAAACACAAAAAGTCTTTCTATGTAAGTTTCTCTAAAATCCATGGAAACTTCTACGACTAAGTTATCTGCTTTTTTTTATTCTCCTTGCTAATGTAAAAAACTACATTTCAGTTTTTTTTTTCTTGGTTTGAATTATAACATATTTTATTTTTAATTTTTTTTGTTCACCTACATTAAGAGTCTAGCTTACCTATAAGTATAATCTTCTCAAAAAAAATTCTAATAGTTAATTTTCCTAAAAAAAATTTATAGAAAATTATTTGTTTATTTTCAAAATTTATTTTGTTGTAGATGCACACATTTATTATTTTTGTTTTTGTTTTTTTTTTTTTATTATTTATTCGCCTTGAGTTTGACTCTTCCAGATTTTGATGTATTATTTTTAATAAGATTATATACAAAAAATCTCACACAGTGTTTTTTTTTTATTTTAAATTTATTTTTTGTTTTCATTTATAAAAAAATATAAATATTCTTTTCTGTACGTGCATTTTTGTCGTATATGAATGTTGTTTTGTTGCTTCTTGCAAAATGTATATAAGTTTTCGTATTAAACGTGCGTTTTCTTTTTTATTCGTATTTTGTCGCAATAAAATATATAAATATATATTTGTTGTTTTGTTTTTATATTTTTGGAAGTATTCAGTGTCAATTACATTTATGAAAATACTTTTTTGTTTTTAGTACAAAACTTTAAAATAAAAAGTTAGTCAGAGAAATTTTAATGGAAAATGATAAAAATGAAACAGAATTAAAATTTCCAATATTAATGACAAATGATTAAATATGTATTAGTAAACATGTTTTTTTTATTTATAATTAGTTCGGATTCTGAGTTCAAGATAAGAGTTTTTAAAAAAAAACTATAATCGCAAGGAAAAATAACATTTAAAAAATGGGTGCTAATGCCTGGTGATATGCAGTAAAAAATACAAATGCGAAAAAGTAATAGAATCGTATAAATTTCTCTGAGGTTTTCTACTATCACCGTCTGTGGAAAGAAATAAAATCAGGAGCAGGGTTGCCAGGTCTTGAAACATTTTTACATATTTTGTACTCCTGTCTTGAATGTAGCAAAAAAAAAATAGTACAATTTCAATAAAAAAAATTTAAAGTTTTAAATTTAAGGAAAAAAAATGTATATAATATGAAAATATAAATACAATTCCAGAATAAAAAAGATCCTTCAAAATAGATTTACAGGATGAAATAGCACTAAACTGGGATACTTCCCTTGGCTTTAACTTAGAAATAACATTTCCCATAAAAAGCTCAAATTGACAACCCTACAGTTGAGTTGTTTTCATAGACGAGAAGGTGGTGTAAATTATTGGTAACGCTGCGCTGGTGAGTCTAACTTTATGGACATGAAAGGTGCTAATTACATGCTTAAAAAGATACCAGTTATCACAGTTCATGCCAATGAAAAATAAACTGAATACAGTGTTAGATTTTCTTTTCAATGGGAACCACTCCACTTACTTACGTTTTACCGACAAAGTTTTGGGTCGACTAGAAAAGTGTATGTTCCGAAACACAACTTTTTATATCAAGACAAGAACTATATGAGACAATCCATTAACAAGGATTGAAAAAAAGTACCTGTGGATGTAAATGTCCATAAGTTTACCCTTGAGGGTAATTTTGGACGTACTTTTAAGTATAGATATTTTTTCATCAGCGGCACAACACGAATGTGCAAAATTTTACAAAAAATTCAAAAATTTTGTACAATGGTACCTTCTATTAAATCTTTCCTTTCTTTAATAATGTTCGCACTGTGTTTAGCTTTTAAAGGGTAGTCAAAACCCCTTTAGTACAAAAATGCTGTATTTAAGAGAATTATAGGGGCCCTTCTTTTACAAGCGGAAATTTCACTGCTTTGAAAAACAATGTAGTTTATTTTGAGGGCCAATAAAGTTTTACATTGATGAAAACATTCGTTTAGTAAATGTAACTACGGAAAATGTCTGGATCTCTTCAGTGACGTATACTTTTGCCTTGACAGACGAATATTTTGCAGGAGTTCACAACTGAAAATAAGAGCGTATGACATCTGTCATAATTTTTTGCAAGAACTGTCATTGATTTTGAAGTCTTCAACTTGGTTTTTTCAATGAAATGTGTTCACAAAATGTGAGACATTAACAGGAAGTGTTTGTAAGCAGTTCAAGAAAAGTCAGACAACTGCATGCAAGTTAAATAGGTCACTATAAGATCATTAGTAAGGTTAGGTTAGGTTGTTTATAATTTAGCGCTAATAAGTTTTAAGGTCAAAGCAAATATGACAAAATTTGAAAATTAAAATTAGTAAATTCTTTCCGACGGGATACTGGTAGTGCCCTGACAAAGTTTTCCAGACTTAAATTTTTCTTATGCAAGGACTTCCTCAACTCAACATTTACAAAAAAATAAATTTGGGGACAGTGTGCTTAGCAGAAATTTGTATGTTTGCATTTTGGAAGCCTTTTCTCACAACATTAAGGTTTACGAATTTAACCTATATTTAAACAATATCAAATGGATTTTGATACTTATTTTAGGAAGTCTGAACTTGTGTAGATTTAAAGTGGACTTAAACTTAACCAACAAATAACACAACATACTACACGAGATAAGCACGTGTCCCCTGCTTTAGAAGACCACCTCACAATGGAGCCATTAAATTATCTCTAAGGCCAGGCGCGCACATTCAATTTTTAATTTCGCAACTGTTAAGTTTTGACACAAACTAAACGATTGCCTTCGCAACAGTTGAGCTGTTTTCTATAAGCGCAAGAGAGAAAAGAGTGTGAGCGTGAGTAAAGAGTTGCCAGTGCGCGGTTCTCTTTCAACTGGTGATTAAACTATTTGATTTCGATAATAGTTGCCAGTACGCGACTAGCCTAAAAGTTCTTTAGCAACTAGGACACTTCATGAAAATCGACCCAATCGGGACCCATTAAACCTATTACACAAAATCTTTCATTTATTGGGTCGTATTCATAATAATTACTGGAGAAAACCGGAAGTTCTATTGGGCTTTTTTTTAAAACGTCATTTGCGTCAAAAATGCATTTTCAAAACGTTCCTAAACGCAAACTGCAAAAGTCAACTGTTCGAAAACTCAACAGAAGGGTTGTGTTCGAAAACTCAACAGGAAGGCTGTTTTCGAAAATATCATTTGCAAAAATGCAATTGCAAGATATTCGAGAATCTAAAAAAGAAATTTGTATGCAAAAGCATTATTTTCGATAAACCAGTTAGAAAACAATTCTAAATTTACTGTAAAGTTGATTTGACGACAAAAATATTATTTAGCCAGAGAGCGTGTTCGTTACTGTCAAATGCGTTTGCAAGAAAATTGACAGCCTTTGATCAAAGAGATTTGTTGCAAGCACCTACGTCAACAAATGACGATCTTTTGACGATAAAATTGTCCATGACTTGGCCTTTACGAACGCAGCCATATTCTGATATATCGTAAATAAAATGTCCCTCGAAATTTGTCTCAACTTTTAAAATTGTCAACTTAAATAATAATGTCTCCCTTGGAATTAATTGATATCGGGAATTAAGTTTTATAGGGGCTTTGGTGCTTATTTTAACAGGCCAGCCATTAGCTTACAATGAAGAGAGAAGAAATAATGTCGAATTTTCGAAGAAGTGAAAAATTCCGAGTGAAATTTTGTTCACGATAGAACCCAATTTTATTTCTTATGGCTAAATAAACTTATAGTAATTTTAATAATAGCTATTCGTTCTCTAAACTTTAGTTTAACAAGTTTCTCTGAATTTTGTCAACATGTTATTTTTATTTTTAAAGACTGTAGTGAACTGGCTTAACGTTAGTTTCGATTTGTTTGAAAAATTTTAACTGAGAGTTCTGAAATTCATAATTTTTACAGTAATTCGACCCTATTTAACAGAATCTTCAAAATAAGGTTCCTTTAAGTTATGTAATTGGCCTAAAAGGGCTTGAAAATTAAGGAAATTTAAAAACTTGTGTAACTTCCTAAATAAACTATAATGTAAGTAACCTCCAAATTATGTCTTAATTCTCTGACACCGTCTTGTTATGTCACAACAATGTTTCTATGTCTTCTAAACCCTGTCAGACATATTAAGAGTTTAAAAATTTATATATTCAAAAGGCAAAAGATCGCATGAAATACAAAGAATCTATAAGCTTCAAAAAAGAAAGTATAGTTTATTCAATCATATTTTAATTTCAAACAAACCATAATTTCGAAATATGTATAGTCAAATATTCTTAAAAACTCTCATCTTGATATACAAAAACAAAAATCAATAATTTTTATCTCTCAAAAATAAGTCCATTCATTACATTTTTAATGATGCCATGGAAATCACCAAAGGCACTGTTTCAAAATCAGAATATTACCTATTAAAACAAATTCATGATTAAAATATTAATGTTTTTCTTTTTTTAGTTTAACAATTCAATTTATGTATGTTTTTTTTTAAAGTTTTCTTTTGTTTTTGGAATAAATGGAATACAATATTCCTGAGAATTTACACTTTCAAAATTATATTTTCCATTAAGTTTGTTTTTCATGTAACAACAGTTCTTTTTTTCATTTTTATTTTTAGTTTTTTATTTTTAAGTAAAATCTGGAAGATGTTTTAAATTTTTTGTTTGTTATTAAAAACCGTTCGCACACAGAAAAAAGTTGCTTTTTTTAATATTTTGTTTTCTGTTTGTAAACTAAACGAACACATTCTTACATTTTTCTTTTTGTAAATTGTCCTGGTAAAAGATTCTTTTTGTTTTTCTATTTCAAAATTTTCTTAATAATAAATATTCTCCTAACATCTAAAAGAGAAGAAAGATAGAGAGTGAGAGAGAGAAAAATATCTCTTTGAGCTAAACTTAAAGTCTATGCGAACTAACTTATAGCGCACTATGTAAATTTTTTTCAATCTTAGTCATTCGTCTACGATAATTTTGTTTTGTTTTTAATTCTCACTTAGAAAATATGTTTCTTTTTTTTTTTCTTTTTCATTAAAAATTGTTTTAAAAAAAATATATAAATAAGAAAACTTAATGCTTTTGTAGTGAAATAAAGGATTTCAATTTAAATCAAAAATATATCCTTAATCTATATGAACTTAATTACTATACCTATTGAAATCTAATCTCCTTGTTTCTACTTGTTTTACTTAAGTCTACGTATTTTCTTTTTTTTTATATATATCTTATATTCTATATAGGTAAACTAAAAATTAGATGCTTTCACGACATTTAATTAGCGATCAATTTGACTAAATAAATATTTATTTTTTGTTTTCTTTATTTTGAATTAACGTAACAAAAATATGGAATTACAGCTTTTTGCGTAGATTTGTAAAAATAAATTTTATTTTTATTTTTTTATTTCAGCCATTTGTAATTTAATTTTTCTTTTATTAAATGAAAATTTTTATTTTTAACTACTTTTATCATTATTTTTTTTTGTTACATTTTCGCATATGAAAATAAAATTTTTCTTCATTTTCTTATATTTGTGTTATTTTTTTTTCTCTGTCGGTATTGTTAAATATTTCATTTTGTCACAATTTAATTTTCAATGGAAAAATATGCATTCTTCAATGATATTTTTTTTTGTATTTTTGTTTAAGTTACTGATGGTCTTTTCCATTTTATATGCGATATTTGAAGAATAATAGATTTCGAACGTATTATATACAAAAATTGTTTTTTTTTTCTTTCTTTAACTACTCGTATATTCATTGTATTGTTTCTATTAAACTGTGGTTTTGTGTTTCTTATTCCTGTCTCTCTCTGTGTTTCTGATTGTTTCGGATTAATTTTTGTATAAAAGAAAATACTTTATGTTATTTCTTTTTTTGTTTTGTTGTAAAATTAGACAAGATGGATCTGATGGGTACCTATACCGTTTTTGGCACATGTGTTTTTGTTTCTTTTTTTTTTCAGAAATATTATTTATCTATTGCAAAATTAATTTGTGCTAAATTGAGATATTTTAAAGGAAAATAATTTGTATACATTTTAGTTAGGTATTCAAAAAAAAAATAAAAATAAATCGGTAAAGCTGCACGCGCAAAAACAATCGCATTCCAAGGTTTCCATTGTTCCAGTGTTGTAGAAGAGCGGATGTCTAAAATAAAATGAAAAATAAAATAAATAATAAAAATAAATTTAAAAAAATTTGAAAAAAAATAAACAGTTTTTCAACTTACATTGCCAATTATTATTTCAAGACTCGCAAAATTATATATTTTGAATAAAAGTGCTGTTCGAGTTTGTCGTCCAGTTCCATGGAAAATAATTCATAATTATATACACATTTGAAATAATTTAAATTAATAAAAAAAAATCCTTTTGTCATTTTCAAACACGATAGAAAATTTTCGACGAATTCAAATGATTTAAAACTACTAATTTAGTATTCTACCAGATTAAGAAGACAATTTTTGGGAATTTTAGTGTAGGTTAGCATCTCTTATATTTTATTAAAATTAAGAACATTGAACATGTATTTTGTATCTTTTTGGTATCGAACTAAATCCGTATGACACCTTGACATTTATAAATTTCATACAAAGTATTCAGGTCGAATAGCGCAAGGCGATAGTTGAAAGTTTATCTTCAAAATTGATGATTATGCTCCACGTAAGGTGATTATCAATATTGATTATCACATTTTTGCTATGGTTTGTTGGTGACAGCTATTTAGGTGTCATTTTCAAACATTTTGTTTAATTTTTTTTAGGAAGATAAGTTGTGTGAGTCTCGGCTTCACTATAAATAGAAAGCTTAGTGAAAAACAGTGACAAAATAAAAATAAGTGAACAGCAAATGAATCTAACAGAACGAGAAAATGCTAAAAAAAAGTTCAATTTCTCAGAATCAACCTAAGGAAATAAGCAAATATTTTTGAACTTTCTGACGCAATGTAACTATGAGACTCTCTTTGAAAATTCATCAATAAGATATTTGCAACATATAAATTATATATTTTAGACTCTTGAACAATATTTCGAATTAACAAAAAGTTTGTTGCTTGAATTACCATCAGCAATAAAACGCAACAGCTGATCGAAATGTTATTTATGCGTATCTGGTAACTTGTAATTTTTACCAATTTTTCCAAACTTTGGTAAGTCCTACCAAGCAATGATAAAATTTAAGCGATCACTTTACGCAAAGCAAAGAAAAGTTGATAATCAAGATTGCCTATCAAACCAGTGACATTTAACTATCGCCCTACCCGATTCCACCTCTTTTTGTAGCACGAGGTGTCACAGTTGCAGTTAATTAAAAGAAATAACTTTAGTACAATACTACTTAAAAAGTTTTTAAAAATGAAAAGAATAACGTAATCTTCTTTAAACCAAGCAAATTTTGAATAACTATATGTTTTCTTGCTGAGTACAAATCTATTACCTCTCTTCTGTTGCGCTTTCAAAATTTGCCCATTCGTTTCTCCCCTATTTTTAAAATTAATTTGAACAATTTTAGCAATTTTAAACATTTCAAAACTAACCTCAAAACAACCGAAAACTTTCAAATCCGCTATCACAGAAAACAGTTTAGCCAATTTAAAGTTTTCCGCGTTTAAAAGAAGACCCATTATAAAGTGTTATCTTCAACGAGAAAGTCGAAAATAAAAAAAAAAAATGGTTCCATGACCAAGGAAAATAGTTTTCGGTCAATTTGCTTAATACTTAAAATAGAATATTGTATAGTAAAAAACTTTTTTTTTTAATATAAGTTTAAAGGTTTTCTGATTCGTCCATTCCTAATACATACTTAAAATAACTCGACTTGAGTAATAAGTATCCATGCTGAAGAATGTCGATATACATTATGTATGTAATTACTTGAGCCAATTAATTTTAAAATATTTTAGATTTTAGTTTAAATTTGATTTATTGGTTCATATTTGATACAATATTTATGATACTCGTACATTAAATCGTTTGAGCATGGCATTTGCCGTTAAAATATAAACTTTAGCTGAAAACACTTCGTACCAAGCACTAAGCACACACAATTTTTTAATTTAGAAATGTCAAATGTCAAATAGAATTAAGGCCTATAAAATAATTATAATAGGCATAAGCAAACATACCTATCCTTATGTCAAAAGGCCACCGAAAATTTGCTTATGTTTCCAAAATTACCCCTTATGGCCATGATTGACTAATGTTCTTCTGTTTTATATTTTATCTTTTGTTTCACATTTCTAAAGCTAAGTGTACACGATTGATAGATCTTAGAATATTGTCAGCCCTGACAATGTCTGACAATTACCTACCAATGAACTGACACTTAAGTTGTGTGTGTACACGGCTGTTAGAATATCTACCAATCTTTTAGAATTTATTGTCGGAAGTTGGCTGACAATTTATTTTCAGATAGTTGCCTTAATACCTAACAATTAATTGTAAGAGATTGGTAGATTTTCTACCAACCATGTACACACACAACTAATTGTCAGTTTTTGTTGGTTATGGAAACTGCTTCAATTGAACCTTGGCTGCAAATTGTCTGACAGGGAAAAAATTGTATGATGCTAAAAAACGTACATCCTCCAATTTCTTCATTGTCAGAAATGTCAGATAAAACGATAAAAATTGGTAGGCCTGACAATAAATTGTCTTTGTACACGATTATCAAATACCTTACAATTTACCGTCTTACAATTAATTGTCAGATACAATTTCTGACAAATAATTGCAAGATTACACGATTGCTAGCGTACACATGATTGTCAGATTTCTTACAATTGTCAGATAAATTTTCTGACAATTAATTGTAAGGCTATACGATTGTAAGACATTGTAAGCATGTTTTTCACTGACAGATCTGAAAATATTGTAATATCTACCAATCGTTAACACTTAGCTTAAGTACGTTTTAAAACGCAACAATTATATATCTAAAGATAACACATACATGTTCAAAATTCGTAAATTGATTCACACCCAAGACCCAAGTTCAATGCATAGATACTGTGAATACTTTGAGCTCTGTTATGTTGTTTTTTCTGCATTTCTTAAATTCAATTATGCGCCGAGTGATTGGCATCGCACTTGCTTAATTTGAACGAAACTTAACGAATAGCAGCTGGATGCCATTATGGCTTCTGATTAGGGTTCGTGTGTATTAGGGTGTGTCACTTTTGTATGGCCGCAAAAAAGTACTCTTATTTTTAAATGTAATAGTGATCAAAAGTTGTATTAGGGTCTGAGGTTTAAGAACATGTAAAAAAAAAATAAGATTTTGTTCGTCTTTGGCTCGCTCAAATCGGTTGAAGTTGAAAAAAAAAATTTAATTTACAGTAAAATTTTTTTTTTTTTTACGTTTACTAAAAAAAAAAAACTAAACAAAATACAGAAAGAATTTTTGTCTTTACAAAAAGATATACCACGATATTGTAGGTGGTTCCGTTGATTTTTAAGAATTTTTTTTGTAAAAAAAAACAAAACGATTTTACATAAAAAAATGATTTTTCTTCCTTCTTTTATTATATCATAACTTCTTTATCAAGTGTTCAATTTAAGCAAATATAAGCTTAAAAGTGTTTCCTTGCAATTATCTTTGACTTGGAAGCCTAAAAATATTTTATATAATTTTTTTGTATCCACACGGTGCAATTTAAAACAACACCATATTTCAAAAATCTCGAAAAATCAAAATTTCTTGGATTTCATCCTATTTTTGAGCGAGCCAAAGATATTAATTAAAATGAAAATTTTAAACGCAGGATTTAATTTTGATAAGCAATACAACTTTTAAAAGCTATTACATTTGAAAATACCATAGTTGAGCACTTTGACACACCCTAGTGTGTATTCGCTTGTTCAACTAAACACGCATATTCTAGTTTCTGCGTACTATCTTTGTATATAAAACTTATAGTACTATCAAGAAGACGAAAGATTGTGGCGATATCTTAAGTATAGGGACAGTACCTGCTAGATTTGTCTCTGCAAAATCCTCTCCATGATACTCGTAATACTATAGGTAACTTATACTTATAATTAGGTCTTTAGCAAGATACCTACTAAAAAGATAAAATAAGGATTGCACGATTTTAATTCAAACGAAATGTTAAAGAGAGATACTATAAAGCTTGGTTCAGCTTTAAAATTGTATCGTACTAACATTGTCTTGTTGTGACGAACTTAATGCCTACTAATTCGACTAAGATTTTGAGCAGTAGTTTCCCTACATTGGTTCAGAGTTTTCGATATTTGTATGAAGATACTGACTAATAGACTTCCCTAAATGTTTTGTTTTCCACTTTAACTGAATTGATTTGGGCAGCAAAATATTATCCTATTTGATACCTTTATGCATCTAAAGCTAAGTTGAAAGATTTTTGACGAATTTGGTTTCAGCGAATGACTACGAATTTGACTCAACTCATGTTCAGTCAGAATGTTATTAATTCAGTTTCACTGTTTGGTAAAATGTTAAACCATTTTTTTTTTTTTTTAAATAAACGCAAACCAAACTTTTAATACATTTTTAAGGTCAAAAACAAATCTTATTCCAACTACCAATTGGAAATGCGGATGATTGTTTTTTTTTTTTCTTAAAAGTTTTTTTATTCGAAACTAACCGCTTTCAATATGAAAAGTATTCACAAGTAATTTTTCTTCTGACACGAAAATCTTTGCAAAGAATTTTTGGAAATGCCAGCTATGATAGATAGATAGATAGATATATTCTTTATTTTTTCAATCAAATTTTACAATATTTTACTCTTAAGAACTATGTAAGTATCAGAATCCCATAAAGAATAATTCTATTAACTTCACTTGTTCTCTCTACACTAAGCTCTCAAATATAAAAGTGGAAAATTTTAGTCAAATTAGTAGTTTAGCATCATAACATTTGATTAAAGTTAAAATCATCAAAAAGATATTTTATATTAATAGTTTCGTGCTAACTTCATAATATGAAACTTTGGCATTAACAAACGTCAAAAAAGGTCTGTTAACTTAAGTTTTTGTACGAACTGACATTACTTTATGTGGTTTCAGAAGGAATTTATTAAAAACAATAGAATAGGCAAGATACTAATAACAATTATGCAAGATTTTAAATAGCTTACTATTGATGAATTAGTATGATACTACTTAACAACTTGCTAAATTTTTAGTAGATTAATAAATAGGTTCTGAACACACCTAAAGTAATGGCAGTTCATGCCACAACACATCTAAGTAAACAGACCTGTTTTGATGCTTGTAAATGTCCAAGAGTCATGGTTAGCACGATACTAAAAAAATAAAATAGGATTCGATGACTTTAACTTTATTAAAAGGGTGGAGTAAGTATAATGCTATATTCGATTAAAAATTGCAAAATCGTCGTTTTAACCAAGTTTTATACTAAAACAGCTTCAACATCGTACTAACTGAACTAAAATTTTGCGACAATATGTTTAAAATTAAAAAATAGTTAGTAAGCAACATTAAAGTAAGCAAATTGCTAAGTAGTATCATGATCAATCAAATCTATATTATAAATACTAAGCTGTTATACTGAAGGGAAAAATGAACAATAAAGTTTTTACAATCTTATTTTTTCAAGAAGATTTCTGACGTTTTCAGTTCATATTTCATAATCTCTGATTTAAACAACAACAAGATCATTAAATCTACTAAGATCGTTGACAATAAAACGTACATTAAATTTTTTTTCGACAAATTATTAAGATCAATTGAAATCATCTTAAGTCCCACGATATAGTTCCACATATTTCGCACCTTTTTGATGCAAAGTATTGAAATACCACGATCTGTCTAATAAACTATACTCAAAAAATATAATGAACCCTCATTCCTATAACTAAACTGTATAATACTGAAGAGACAAATCATTGACTTAGTGTATTTGTGAGAGTGTTCTTTTCTTGAAATCTAGATTTTGCTTCGGTGTTGAAAAGCCAATGAAAGGATTGTCGAAACTAGTGACCATAAAGGCTTACTTCTTCATTGCTCATTTTCGAGTAACCAATCCCATCGTCTAAATACACTAAACAACTCGTAAAAGCGCAAATAATAAATAAAAAAAGTGTTTCATTTAGTTTTTTTTTTGTTTTCTTAAAGAAAATCAATTTTTATTGATTCAGAAAAAAATGTTTTGCTTTTTTATTTTTTTTGTTTTTATTTTTTAATTATTTTTATTCCTATCCACTACAACACTAGAATTTTAGGATCTTAAAGGACACAGAGAAAAAAGATTTATGAAATTTCGCTTCACATTTCATCATAGTCTTAAGAGAAGAAAAAAAAAAGCACAACAAAAGGCTTCATTTTGATTTTCTTAAATATTTTCTTCAATAAATCTTTTGTTTTTGCAATTTGTGTGTGTGTGTGTCACTCTACCTATCAAACAATTTTTTTTTGTATCTATTTTTTCTTTGAAAGAAAAGAATTTCAATATTTAACAACTAAATTAAGAAAAGAATATAATTTTCTTGTCTCTCTGTCATCGTGCTCATCCAAAAGCAAGTTGTTTTAGTTTTGTTTTTTGTTTTGTTTTCTACAAAATTTTCAATTTGCTTTATTTCTATGTAAATTGATTTTTTAAAAATTATTTTTGCTGCAAAAAATATGGTTTCATTTTTAAAATTTTTCATCATGTTAAATAGCAACAAGCGCAAATGTACAATATTATTGTTTCTCATTTCATTTCAATTTAGTTCTGTTTTTGCTTCTTTTTTGTAATATTTATGTTTTTTTTTTTGTTTTTTAATTACACAATGAGCTTTCAATATAGTTTTTTTTTTTGTTCACAACATTTAAGCTTTGATTTAAATCAATTTATAATTTATTTTTTCTTTTAATTTTTATTTTTATCATCATTTTACTCTTAAAAAATTCTTCAAAAAAATATATTCTCTTCTTCAATCTTCAATTTTTTACTTATAATATAAAAAAAATGTGTTTTGTTTCTTCTTTTGACTACAAAGAATAAAACCTTAGCTTAGAATCTATAAAAATGTAACATAAGAAAAAAAAAAAAACAATCTTAAAGCAAAAAAGTAAATAAAATAAAAATTAGAAAACAAAATCAAATATACTATGTTCTACTTTTATGTTTAACGAAAAAACCACTAAGTCTTATAAGCTAGTTTCACTTTTCTTATTTACTTCTTGAAAGCATTGTATTTTTGTTTTATTATTTTTAACATTAAAACTAATTCTTCTTCTCTTATCATCTCATAAAGGTTGTTTTTGTTTTTTTTTTTCTAAAAACCCTTTATGGAGAAGAAAAAAATCTTATTTACAGTCTGATTTAATGTTGTTTTTTTTTTTAATTTTTTAAACCTATTTCTCGCAATCAAATAGCAAAAAATACAATAATAACTAACAGTACGTCTTAAATGTAAAGGAAAAGAAGAAAACCATTTTCATTTTGTGTTTTCTGTTTCCACACACATTCTAAAAATAATAAAACAAAATAAATTAACTACTTAGAATTACAAAAAAAAAATAATAATAAAGACATATAGAAAAATTAGCAACTACTTTTTTCTGCTCTTCTTTTCAAATTTCTTAAAAGCTATAAAAGATCTTATGAACTAGGTTTTTCATTTTTTTTTATTTTCATCTTCATCGATTCCTAAGGGTATCCTTTCTTTCTTCATAGCTTTCCTCCTTGCTTCAAAATTCCTCTGTATCTTTACCGACACTACAAATATTTAATTCTAAGCTACAATTTTCCAACTTCTGGTTTGTTAGTTCCTTTTCTTTTGTTTGTAGTTTCATTCCTCTTCTATCAACTACTACCTTTTCTGTTCATTTCTTACTACATACTTTATTTTTTTCTTAAACACTAAAAACAACAACACAATTAAAACAAATTTTAATTTAAACAAAATTAAAAACAATAAAATATAAAATTATAAACAAAATAGTTTGAGGAACTTAAAATAAAGAAATAGATTAAAAACTTTTTCTGCGGTCTTCAAAAATACATTTTGATTATAAAAAATATTGCAGATCCACTTTTGGAAAATAAGGTTCAATTCTTGGTTTGGGAGGGTGAGGCTAGAACAAAGGAATGTTGGAATACAAATATTTACTATATCATGACTAGGGTTTCGTGATTTTTTTTTTGGAACAAAAAAGCTTAATAAGCTTTAAAATACAATTTTTGACAGAAAAGATAATGTGAATTTAGTTAAAATCAGTAATATAATAGCTCAGCTAATAAAGGTTCTCATTTATGAATTATGAAATGTGAAGAAAAAGTTTGTGAAGTTTTCAAAAAATCACATTCACAGCCCTGAGAGTACGTTTGGGGATGACACATTTAAATATGTAATACAAACGGCTTACAATGAGATTCTTTTGATTTCTAACTTATGTGATGTTTTAGTTTAAGCGTTCATTTTAATTCTGTGAGGTTTTAAGGACTGAATGCATATTTGTGTATCACACCAAATATTTATCGAACATTCTCTATCATTAAAAAACCCAACCCCTGTAAATTATTTGTTTACTTTGTTTTGGATTGGACCCTACGTTAAAATGAATTATGTACCTCAATAACTTTTAACTTTTTGTGTTAAATGAAGAGCCGTAAGCTATTTCACAACATTGTTCATTATTAGGTTTCATACTAAAGGTAGATGTTTGTAAAATAAAAGAAAACATAAAAGAGCTTAGTCCCACAAACGAAATAAAGGAGTAAAAATAAATACATTTAAAATAGTATCTCATTAAAAAAAAGTTTTAAAAATCAACGACATATCAAATAAAATAATAAAAAAAAAATTAGACACCTCTTCCTCGAGCATGTACATACATTTTAATCAACTAACACTAATTCTGTATTCTACATTCTATCTTCAATTTCAAGTCTTTCCTACTACGAACTACTTTCTACATTCTTATTTTGTTTTTTTTTTCCTATCCCCTAACTTTCCTCAAAACCATTTGTTTTTTTTTTTGTTATTATTTTATTCTTCAATTCTTAAATAAAAATTTATCCTAGAAAACAGAAAAACTTTATTTTTTTTGTAAAATTAAAAAAATCAAATCTTAAAGTTTAACAAAACTTAAAACAAATTTTAATTTTTTTTAAACTAAATTCTTCATAATTTTTAGTTTTTTTTTTTTAATTCTTTTGTGAATTTGAAGAAAACGATTTTTTCTTATAGCATTTTTTTAATGTTTAAAAAAATATATTCACCTCATTTTTCCATTAGAAATTCTTGTTTTTGGAATTTTACTTATAAAGGCAGCGAAATAAGAAATAAATTTAAGAATTTTTTTTTTTCATTTTTAAATACTACTCGCACACAACTGCATTTTACTGCATTAGTTTTTTTGTTTGTTAAAATTACAAAAATTTTAATACATTTTTAAATTTTTTTTGGTAACAAAGATTTTTTTTTGTTCACACAAATGATTTACTTTTATTAAAAGTAAAAAATAAATTCTTATACAACAAAAAAAAATAAAATAAAATAAAATTTAGAGAAAAAAAATAGTTTTTTTTTTTAACATAACAAGTTTTTGTTGATAAATAACAATAAATAGATTTTTTTTTCGTTCGATTTATCTTTTATCTGTAAGTTGTGTTTTCTTGTCGAAAAAAGTCTTCTTGTCTTCTTATATTTCAAATGTATGTGCATTCAAAAAACAAAAATTGTTCATGTTCATAACTATTTTTGAATAGTTATTGTTTGCTCTGATTTCCATTTCTTTTACTAATTTTGTTGCCTTTCTTATCACCTTCTTTGTGTTTTGTTTTTGTTATATTTCTTCTTCTTTTTTTTAGTTTTTCAATAGTTGTTAGTGTGTGGTTTGGTTGAGTCTTTCATTTTTTTTTAATTATTCTTCATATAAATTATTTTTCAATGGAAAAAATCGCTTTTTTTATTTTTATTTTTTAAGAAGTCCGTTTACACAATCACCTTTATTGGATGTAGTTTATGAGGTATTTGGTGATTAGATCTGAAAGTGAAAGGATACAATTAAAAACTATTTGAAACAAGAATACAAATTAAGCAAAAATAAATTTTAAAATTTTATGACACCGATTCAAAATTTAGATATAAAAGTCTCACTTTTCAGGTATACTTTATAATATAACTTTGCTGCTTTCTACGACTGTAGTGAAATACTTTTTTAAAAAGTTGGGTCTTCAATCTGAGATGATTTTCTAGACATAATGGTTTGTGCATCTCTTGGATTGCCATAACTTATGGGTACAGCAATATGAGGGAGTTGATTCCAATAGAGATCTTTTCGACTCAAACTGACTACTGCACCCCTAAAATGGACAACAGTAAAGATTTTAAGGTTATGTTCCCTGTTCCCATCATGGAAGGAATGGGATGATGACGTCGTGACGAAAGACTTCGACACAACTATCTTTACTGATGGCTCAAAGATGGAGTGTGGTATTGGTTCAACAATCTTCTCTGTGACTTTGGATATATCTATAGGTTATACGAATTTGCTTGTGTATTTCAACCTAAATTATTGGCTACCAGGGAAGCGTGCAAGGTGCTCAAACAAGATCCAACCCAGAACCGAAATACGGAAATTTTCATAGAGCCAGGCGCCTGTTAAAAGAGCCACTAATTCAGGTACGTAAATCATCCTCCAAATTGGTACAGCAATGCCGAGATAAACTTGCTAGCCTCAATATACTTGCTAGCCACATTGCTATCCTTAATGTCACTATTATATGGGTTCCGGGTCATTGTGGCATTGATGGAATGAATGGGCGAATGAGCTGGCCAAGCAAGGATTTGCTTCATAGCTCACTTGCTGAAAGAATCAACATTCCACTCGAAGTTATGAAGGGCAATATTTTCTCAATTTTTGTAAGGGAATCAAACCGTAGGTGGAGCAGTTTAACTAACTGCATTATATCTATAAATATTTGGTTCACCTATAATAAATTCCTAATACTTGATTTTATACAAGACATGACCAGGATAATAGCTACCTGTAGCGGACACTGGTCAGTAGGCAGCGAAGCTAGTCATTCCTCATAAAACTCACTGTCATAGCTGTGGGGACCAGAGGGAAAAGAAAATAGTCCTATATTTTCCTCTATAAATTCCTTGCTGCGGCCAAATTTACAGCACGATCATAAGGAAGATAATTTTTTGACTACATTGACGAACTTTCGGAAATAAAGATCAAAGAGCTGATCTCTTTTCTCAACGAGACGAAATTGGTCTAGAACGAAATTCGGCTTCTTCTGTGCAGTGTCCTCCGTTTGACTCCTTAGATCTCAAGCTGGCGAACTAAGGACTTTGACGGAGGTTTACTGTGCGGGGAGCCGGATGATCACTAAATCGGATTGACTACTACTTCAGCTCCAGTCAACAAGCTACCTGGCACTTGTAGATGGTGTCCGATGAGTATGGTGGTCCGGCTAAGTAATCCAATTTCCGCATGATTGTGTAAGTTATTTGTTATTTGTTATATCTGAACTTAATCTAAACTGGATTACTCCATGAGAATGCCTACAATTTTCCATATTAATTCCAAACACAGCTTCATACGAATTTTGGTATCAAAATGGCGCACTTCAGCACTAATTGGGTAACAGGGATACACTGCCAGGGTCGCCATAACTACCTAATTTACACCATGCTTACATTGAAAAATTTAGAGCGCCTCAAAAAAATTTCGTCTATGGTTTCAATGGTTTGAAATATCGATTTTAGCACTTTCCATTGATAGTTAGAGCTAAATATTTTCATTCACCCAACATTTTTTCAAATCTCTCACCCAATATGTCAAAAAAACGAAGCAACTGGTGTTAAATTTCAGTGCAGGTACATTCAGTGTTTTAAAAAATGCCCTTCACGTTAGTGATCGAGAATTGCATTTTATTTTATGCTCCGGGAAAATGCATTTTTAAAGTTGACATTTAAAAAATCCGAAAAATTTTGTTTTTTTTTTAGTTTCTGCTTCGGCAAATGAATTTTTAGAGCAATCGCTTGACATTTGCAACGAAATATTTTTGATATTTCAAAATTTGATTGGTCCCTTATCTGTCAAACCATATATGTAGGTAATGTCAAAAAAAAAAATTTAATTTTAGTTTTTTGCGCTTATTTTTACTTTCACAATTTCCATTACAAGACGGGAATGATATCAATATCTGACAGAGGGAGTAAATAAGGTAAAGAAACGTCAAAAAAAAGCCTGAGGTACTCTATTTCAGTGTGAACACTGCCTTTAGCTGATAAAGACCTTAAGATCCTGATTCTTTTTTCATTTGTTTTGTCTTTTATCCTTTGCGGAATGAAGCTACGTTTCTACATCCCTCACCCAAACTGTCAAAAAGACGAAACGAACGAAATAAATTAATCAGGTAATGAGGCCCCATTACATTCTCAAACATATTTGACAAGTACGGCATGATTTGTTCGATTTTGATAACGTGAACGCTCCATCCAGCGGCTTGTCAAGCATGCTGGATGGATTTCACAATGTGTAGATATTTTGGTTGTATGACAGTCATATTTGAGAATGTAAACGCATGCTTGTCAAGCCTGAATCAAATTTCATTTTCCATGAAGTTTTCGAGCTGTGAACATCGTAAGAAATTATATCAAAATGAGTTTTATAAGCAATAGCGGTAAGAAAGGTAGATTTTATTATACTTCATCCAACAAAAATATGCAGTACACGTCTTATGGGAGAGCTTTTTTAAAATCAGTAGCGTGCTATATTTTTGCACCATACTAAATTGAAAGAACTCCTCCATAAAAAAGTGTTTGTGCGCCCGTAAATTTTCGATTGCATCTGACGCAGACCCAACGTCCTATTGACCGCACATCTGAGTGTGCACTGAATTGCTGTGGCCTATGGCTGTTGGTGCTATTCAATTTCAACCCCCATTAAATATTGATGTGCATTCAGAGTTGCCCTTGTTCATTTGGTAACTTGTTCAGTTTTTTTTCCTAAACTACGACAACCCTGTGAGAGCTTTAATGAAGGACAGATTTATGCGATCCACTGTAGCCAGAATGCGAGGCAAACGTCCTATCTTGTCCACACTGCATATTTTTGTTGAACAGAGTATAGATTAGTATAAGTTTTCTGCAGATTTGGAGTATAAGAATCAAGTAAATTTCCTCATCTGAAATTTCATCTATGATCAGAGTTGGTCCGCCAACCGCCAACTTCAAAATTCTTATGAGAAAAGTGATGTTTGATAGCAAGTTTGACAAATCTCAAAGCTAATGTTTTTTATCCATTAAATATTCATCATTGTCAAACTAATTTGAGATTCTGAACGCCCCTATTATTGCTTTGAGTAAATTGCTGTAGTATTTCATATCAGATAACATCTCTGTTTGAATATACTTAGATGGGAAAATTTAATGTTGTATCAAATAACATCTCTGTTTAAATATGAGTTCAACAAATTTTACATTACGTAGCGGAGTCCGGTGGTGCGTTCTGTTTCTAACAATAATTAGCTTTTAAAATTAATAAGTTCGTTCCTTTAAAACTTTAAAATTTTACCAAAGAGAACTTAAAAAAGTTGGAGGATTTGGTTCAATGTAAACACCGTTTTGAAATTAACGATTATATATTTTGGTGGAAAGCGAAGATTCATCTCTTTTAAAACTTTTTTTGGTTTTAAGTATAAATGAAAGAACAAAATTGTTGAAAAAATAGATTCGGAGCTTGATCTGAATATATCCAAAGTTACAGAGTAAAAAATTGGAGAAAACAATGTTGCCATTCCTATGATTTTCATTTAATTTAATTGTTATTATATGAAACGTATTATTTCTTAACAAAATTTTTTTCACTATTTAAAAACCAATGTTGACATTACGAGTACTATAGCATTATTATGTTTATACGAGTACGTTCAATAACAAAAATTCGGCACTCGGACGAATGTTGATGTTTACACATCTTAACCGTGAGTACCGGAACTCGGAATTTTTTTTATTTTCAGGAATGCTACCTCTTTGCGAGAAAGTGACCAATCATTCCACGGTAACCCTTGGCAATAAATCCGTTCGGACTCGGCATAAAATAAATACACATCAAAGTTTGATAGTTGTCTGCGATTAGGCTCTAGTTAAGGCTGTATCATTTTTCCACGAGTACAGAGAGAATCAAAAGTAGGTTCGTAGCTGATCTCTTCTATTTGACTGAACGATTGTACAAATGAATAAACTTTTACTTTAGTCAAGGTTCGGATAACATAATCTATTCAGTCTCTGAAGTACACAACTGATGTTTAATAAAGATATATATGAAATCAGAAAGTTATTTCTTTTTAAGTGGAGTGATTGAAATTAATTCAATTGAAAGTTCAAATGACCTCAACTCTAAAGTGCGTTCCGCCCAGATACGACAGTCGGCTCATCAGATAGATGCATTGATTAATAGTCTAACCACGGACATTTTCAATAGAGCAATACAAAAAGTTTGACAATTCAAATTCTTATACCATCGCTAAACCAAATTCTTCGCTGGTTTAGTTTAATTGGGGTTAGTAATCAATAAGAAGAAATTTCTTAATCCAGAATATAAAGATAAACCACCATTAAACAGCATTATTAATATGTGTGATTTAATTTCAACCATATGCATGTAAAACCTAAGGTATTTTAAAAACAACAACCTTTGCACAGCACTAGTTAGAAGGAATAGAAGGATAAAAAAGAATTTTTGTTTTCACAGTGGATTTAGAATATTTAAGTCACTTATTATCTCATCAAATCCTTCGGTTGGCATACAATTAAAACTGAGGGAATAATGGTGCCTAGATGTTGTAACGAAGCGTTCCATGCTACTCTACTCTATACGACTTCTGCTCGTTCACCACTGACATAGTTCACATTCAGTTTCTACTGAAAAACCATCAAGAGGACCTACTTGGGTGAACGAAAAGCACCTCTTCGCTCATACATACAGCTATTTCTTATTAAGGCTTCCCCCCACCAGCGGTAAGGGCTCTTAGTTCGAAGTTTAATGTCCTAATTGCCACCAGGGGCTTCAGTACCTGCTGATCTACCAGAGCGTTAGCCTGCCGTTTAGTCCCACCAGGGGCCTTGTACCTGCTGATCTACCAGAGCGTTAGCCTGCTGTTTAGTGCCACCAGGGGCCTTGAACCTGCTGATCTACCAGAGCGTTAGCCTGCCGTTTAGTGCCACCAGGGGCCTTGAACCTGCTGA
Source organism: Chrysotoxum bicinctum (assembly GCA_911387755.1). NCBI lineage: Eukaryota > Metazoa > Arthropoda > Insecta > Diptera > Syrphidae > Chrysotoxum > Chrysotoxum bicinctum. Next base: position 220,907,995 of record OU426989.1, on the reverse strand, counting down.
TCTACCAGAGCGTTAGCCTGCCGTTTAGTGCCACCACAGATCCCGTCAGGAACCCGACATCCGCCCGTTTGAGGCCGAATTACAAGAAGCCAGAATACCCGTAATCAAGTACCAGATCCGGATCATCCGCGAGCAGTATAACTGATGCGAGGCAACTAGACCAGAAGCCAGGGGCGAACGCAGGTAGGGGTTTTAGGGGTTCAAACCCCCCCCGAAACGACTAAAAAATAAAGGTTCGTTTTGTTAAAGAAACAAAAAACAAAAAAGTCTTATTTTCGTGCATAAATTCTTCTGATAGTGTTGTTTTTTCTTACGATTTATAGGTACCTACAATAAGGCAAGTAATGCATTCGTAAAAAAAATCGAACTCAAGATTTGTATCAAAGTTGATATTACTATGATAGCGAAGACGAAAAATGTGGGTCCCAAAATTCTGTATGTCTGTCTATTCGAATACGGCCTAAAAGGCTGGGCCGATTTTCGTTAAATTGGTAGATACCGTTTTGATTTTTTTTCCCCCACAGGTTTTTTTTTTCTTTTCTTTTTAAGACCAAAAAATAACGGTACCTGCTATACGATTTTTTTTCGAAATCTTATAAATATTTTTTTCTCAAAAACAGTCCCACAGAATTTTGAAAAAAAAAATTCATAAGATTTTATTTCGTCATTTTAGGTAATGGTTGAAAAAATTTGTTCAAAAAATGGACATTCTTAGAAGCCATCTTCGAACCATTTTTTTGGTTTTTGATTTTCTCGAAGACAGTACAACCGATTTTAATCATTATGAAGCCCCTCCAAGGTTTAAATATTATTGCGTATACAAATTTTAAAAGGTTTATTTTTTGGTTCTTAAAAAAAATTTCAAATTTTTTTTCTGGAAACTCGAAAACCCCATGCTCAATTTTTTTAGACTTGATAAATAAAAGTTTTTTAATATAATCTATAAGATCTGAGGACAAAAAATTTGTTTTACCTAAAAATAAAAGTACCCACAATACAAAATGTTAAAAAATGGTTTTCGAAAATCGTTTTTTCTCAAAAACGGCTTCGAGAATTTTGATATTTTTTTTTTGTTTCGATTAGTCTTTACTTTTAGAGAAGCTTCTAAAAAGTTTAAAAAAACATTGCATCTTAAGACTTTAAAAAAAAATATTTTTTTTAATTTAAAAAAAAAAAAAAATTATTTTTTTTTGAAAATTCGATACCTCAAAAAACTGCTCAATATTTTCTTTCTAAATTAAATTTTTATTCGAACAATAATAAAAAGTTTAAATATGCGTAGGGGAGGACGGGGCTAGAAGTAACAGGGGTAAGAAGTAACAGCTAAAAAAATCATCCTTCTCTTTAGAATTAAGAAACGCGTAAAAGAGAAAAATTTTAGTTTTTTCCATATCTACCCGTGTGTCCGCTTCAGTTGCACATTGGATGTCAACGAAGGAAGATCTACGGTTGGTGCGAAAAAAAAGCAGGTTTGTAACTTTTTTTTTTGTTTTCTTTTTGGTCTTCTTCTCCACACGAAGTAGATACAGTGCTGAGTGTTTTTTTGTATCATGCTGTTGTTTTTTGGTGTTCATTGTGTGTATATGTTATTATTTGTGAATTGCGAGTTTTTGTATATTTTGTTCTTTGTGAAAATTGATGCGCCGGGGTAAAAAGTAACATTGTGGCGGGGTGAGTTGTAACGTGTTACAACCTACCCCGTTTGAACAGTCCCTTACTGAAGAACCAGAAAAAACACCTACTGAAAAGTCCCTTTCCAACGAACCGGACATTCAGTTAACTGCGTCAACACCTCCTCGTTGTTCACCAGGTCCATCGGGACTTCAAAAAACTTCTTTTACCCCGGAAGACATCAGGCCTTACCCAAAGGCCCAACAAAGGCAGAAGACTATTTCAAGAAGAACGCGGAAATCAGCTATTTTAACCGACACACCTGAGAAGGAAGCACTTCTTGAGGAAAAAAATAAAGCATTGGCTAAAAAGGGAGCCAAACCTTTAAAAAAAAGATAGTCAAGAAGAAGGTTTTAGTCTCTTCATCCGAAGATGAAGATGAGCAATCTTTGTGCATTATTTGTTGTGAGCCATTTTCGCACAGTTTGCCAGGGGAGGAATGGGTCCGATGCATATCATGCAAGAAGTGGGCCCACACCAAATGCACAAAAGGATCTATTCGATTATATGTTTGTATTAACTGCGATTCGGATGAAGATTCATCCTAATTGTTTTTGTTATCCTTTAAGTTCTTTTAACTTGTATCTTGCCAAATGAATTGTGATTTTTTTTTTTTATACAAGGAATTGTGATTTTGTTATTTTTATGTTTTGTTTACTTTATTTACTTCGTGTTACTTTTGTTAAAAATAAATTAACATTGAAAAAAGATGAATTAATTTTTTTGAAGATCTTGTTACAACATACCCCGGCCTATGTTACAACTTGCCCCATATGCGGGGTAAGTTGAAACAACGGAGTTTTTTTTTTTAAAGCTGCATCTTAAAATATCCCGAGCACATTTCGACAATCTTTTTTGATGGATTTTGTAGATAAAACATGTTTTTTTAATTGTGAAAAGGATTGGCTGACTTATCTCAAATAATGTAGAAGTAGCACCGGTTTTAGTAAAAAGTGTTACTTTTAGCCCCGCTCTCCCCTACCTACCAAAATTTTTTCTTAAATATGATTTAAAAATTTTGTATACAAAAGCTTATTTTTTTAAGAAACCACTAATACGAATTACAATTTTGTTCTTGCATAAACTAATATTTGCTCAAAACACATGGCATCCTGTGCTTAGCTCCAACTACTAAAAGAGTTTTAGTAAGTATTTAAAAAAAGAATTTTGTGCTTTTTCTCTAATAACATTAATTTTTGAAATTCTTAGTCTTTTACATAAGAGCAAGTTTGTGCGACTCAGTCGTGCATTTTATTTTATGTGTCTTCGTATTTTAACACAATTGTCTTAATTTGAATTGATGATTAAAAAATAGAGACGAATAGAACAGCAATTGCGTTTTTGATAATTAACATTATTTATAGGGCAGAAAACGGACTAACGAACTTAGCAAATATACCGATACAGATGGGCCGATTTATGGCTAATAAATGATAACGATTTTTATAAGTTTGAGTTATTGATGGCTCCAATGTCGGAGTGCGTTGAATTACAGCAATAGAAAAAACTCACTCATTTCGTTTGTGTGAAAGTTACAGTTACAAATGAGTAGCACATAGCAACCTCTGATAGTGTTTTGGTTATAATTATGTAGTACTATAGTTAACGTAGGTACCGATTGAGTGTTGCCGGTGTCCTTATCTTTTTGTATAACTCTTTTTCCTATGATCGCAAAAGTACAACAAGTTATAACTTCACGTAGGTATTAATATATGCCGAATTTTGTTTTGAAGATTTGGACCACTAGGCGAATCTAGAACTTATTATAACTCTATTGTTAGGTACGCTTATGGAATCACTTGCACTCTTTTTCTTCTTGTTGCATTAATGATATTTTACGAACCAAATAATGGCCTCCATCACAGGGCCCGTAGTAAAAGTCTATGTCTAACAATTAATTCCGGAATAAAAATGCCCAAATGGGAAGCACCAAAAACGCCCTCGTAGTGAATATTTTCCAACTTTTGGTAACATTACTCAAATTTGCCAAATAGGTATCCGTTGCACCATCTTTATGATGTTTTGTTTTTGTGATTAGCTGTATGAAATTGTTCCGATAGGTCCTATCCCTAAGAGCAAATATCATTTAGTTATAACATATTTATGTTAATTACAATAAAGAATATGTAATTAACAAGTACCTACAATATAGTAATAAAATAATATTTTTATGAATATCTCATATTTTTTTGAAAACCCCCCCCGAAATTATTTTCTGCGTTCGCCCCTGCCAGAAGCCAAGAAGAGTTGATGTCCGTGAACAGTTCAATTACCCGAATTAAGTGAAATATTAATAGCAGAATATTGTATGTTATAGATTTAAGAGTTGTTTCCAATAAAGATTTTGTAATAAGGTTTGAAGACCTTTTACTCTGAAGTTTCGTGTTTTCTTCAGGACGACCCTGGCGAGATCGGCGAGCAGAACCTCGGCTGGAAAGCAAAGTGCACATCACAATGTTGTTCTACGCTAGTTCATTCATTCTATAGCCACATTTATTCCATTACCATTACGCCAAAACCTAAGTTCTTGTTTTTGTAGTTCCTAACTTAACAGAAACACAATAAACATACCAGATTCTTCTCCCATTTCATCTCTAGCATCAAAAGCACACATCCTTCTATGCTCATAAATTTATCAAGAATCAAAATAACCTAAAATATTCAGAGTAGTATACTGTAAGTTAGGTATGTGGGTTCTTGATATGATCTACCATTGCTTCCTTCTCAATATCACATGCACATCACTACACAACCTAGAATCAAAATATTTTCAAGCATTAATAACTCTTGTAGTCAGAAGTCATCACCGCACCATCCGTCCGCCCTTTCGATTCATTATTTTCTGTTGCCAAATGTTTCCATAAGAATTTGCAAATGCCATAACTTTACAAAATTTCCATTCAAATGCCATTTGCTTTTCAACTATTCGTATATGAGATTTTCGTCTTGTTTTTTTTTTTTTAAGCTACGTCTGTGCACATTATTCATCAATTCCCGCTCAAGAATAAAATGGAAGAAATAAATTTTCGCAGAATTTAAATTTAAATTCCTTCAACGTTCACAGTTTTTTCTTTTTCGATTCTTTGGAAAATTCAAAGATTGAAAATGAAATTTGAATTCCACTGCGGGAAGAAGAAGTAAAAGTCGAATCGAAGCTGCTAAAACACATTGAACTTTGCCATCAGTCACACACCGGAAAGATAAAAAAAAAGAAGCCGCACCAATCCGATGGAAATGAGAATAGAATTCTTTTCCAATAACAGTTTTTCTTCCAACAAGAAGTCAGGGCAAATGAAAAGGATTCAGGGTTTTAAAAACAGAACAAAAAATGGCCATGTGCATTTGTGGAGCTTAAAAGAGTCGAGGGCATGGCATCTAGCATCACCTTGAGCTCACAATAATACAAAAAAAAAACAACAAATGTATTCTTTTCTCGAAGTAAGACTTCCATACCTATTCTTATTTTTTTGGTTTTAAACTTACCTCTCGATGACCTATTTCGGTCCAGCTTGATGCGCATATTGTGAATATGCCTCGTCGGGGGATGCAGCCGTGCTAGCTTGTTCCGAATCAGCCATTGGCATTGTTGGAATTATCGTTGGTGGTGGATAGTATGGATACGATGGACTAATATACTGTAATGATGGAGAGAAATTCTATAAAAATCACACACGTACACACAAGCACCGATTAAGAGCAGGGAGCGTATGATATGTGGATTTAAACAATTTAGGATTTTTTTTTTTGGGAAGAGAGAAAAAGAGAAGAGAAAAAAAATATTTACCTTAATATTGTTATAAACAAATTACAAAATGTATGTGGATGATAAATATAAATATACATTAATATAAACATTTATACATTCTAAGTCTACAAGGCAAAAATTAAATAGTTTATCGACTTAGATCTAAAGACTGTTTAGACTTCTTTTTAAGTTTATTTGAATTTAGGGTTTCAGTTTAGGACACACAATTACTGGACACTTCACGATGATAAAACAAAGATCAATGAATGAAATAAAAAACAAAACTAAATTTATCAAGGCTTTGAAATAGGAATAAATCTATATGGTAATCCAAGTTTAGCTACAGTCAAACTCTCTTATAAGCTGAGGAGTGCAAACTTTTCAATATCGGATGCAAGCACAACCATATTGTCAATTTTTAGGTTACAAATTCATGTGACTATAAGCAGTTTTTTTCTTGTCTTGTTATACGATATATGTATGTATATGTACATACTACTTATCAACAAGTTTCCTGTAATAGAAACTTCCAAAAATTTGCATAAACTTAATTCGAATTTGAGTTCATAATTGCTGAATCAAGTCGAGTTTTCGAAATATTCGTTTTCGCTATTTTTGAAGTTATCTAACAAGGCGGACTAATTTTTTTATAAAAATTCCAACTACATACTTCTGAAAGTTTTATTTTCCTTGGAAATTAAATTATTTCAATATTAAAAGAGAGTTTTAATGAAAAATATTGCAGCGGTAGTGCATTTTAACGAACATTTTACATCGCGTTTTTAAAGAACCCAAGAATAAGTATAGAGGTTTTTGTGTTTTATTCAATCAAAAATACCTCCAAAAACTCACCAGGGACCTATTTTACAAAAAATACTTTTCACTTTTTCTTTGTAAATTTCGTTTCACAAAATGCAAATTTGTAAAGAAAAAATTATTGAAATAAAAATTTGAAAAATATTAGTCATCAAACGCAAATTTGCAAAGTCTTTTTTGCGAAGTTGAAAGTTTTATAAGTTCTCAAAGTATTTGTTCTTTTCGTTTCACCAAACAAATAAACTTTGCATTTTTTGAATTTTGAAAAGCTTTTCAGGGAATTTGTATTTGCAAACAATCATTTGTTGTGAAAAGTTGTTGATAGTAAAAAAAAATGAACGATTTTGAAGGATTTTTTCAAGAAGTATATAATAAAAATGAAAAATAAATAGGAGGCCTTAAGGGTAGGTGTCCATTGGAAAAATAGGTTAGACTTTTGCGCTAAGCTGTATAACTTTCACAATTTTACGAATATTTCAATGAAATAAACGGTCATCGATTAGAAAAATGTTATTCAAAATACTTTTGCAGTTTTGAAAAAAATATAAAAAAATTGTGTGCCCAGAAACTGCCACACAAGTGGAAAAATCATACATTTTAGTAAGGTCCTTATTCAAATGATAGGGAAATTCCGAAAATATTACTTTTTTATTTTTTTTATATTTTTTTTATAGAAACAACATATTCCCAAATCACGTATCGTTCTTCTTTTTTTATTCTATTTTATTATTTATTCAAAAAAAAATATATAAAACTATGAAAAACGAAGGAAATTCGCATAGTGGTATGAATGCTCTATTGGATAAAACTTCATAAGTATAAAAGATAACGAAGTAAAATTCACTCTTGTACAAAGCCAATAAGTATGTGCAATTACGTTAATTTTTTTTTTATTTGTTTTTTTTATTTTTACAGTAACTTTTTACTAACAAAAGTCAAAAAATATACATTTTTTTACAAATATTTTGTTCTCTACCCTGGGAAATTGAGAGTTATATTTTTTAATTTTTGGAAATAATTTTTTAATCAAAGATTTATATTCCCTGAACAGCGTATCGTTCTTAAAAATTTAATAAAACTCATCTAAAGTTCAAAAAATGCAATTCAATATGGCAGTATTTGTAATGCATTTGCAAGAAAAGTATTAATAATACAGTTCTCACATATTTTTTTTATTTTTGTTTGATATTTTATTTACTAAATTCAAAAATACAAAATGCTTTTTTCACTCAATATTTATTTAATTTTATTTTTATAAAAGAGGTCTATTTTGCATTTTTTAACAAAAAGTTCCTTTGCACACGCACACAAGTAAGTTTTCAGTTCACAAGAATGCCACTGCAATATCAGCGCTTTGAAAGAGAAGGTTTCGTATTCTCTGTGCAAAAGAATTTTGTCCGCCCATCCGCTCTCTTGATTCTTTTTTTTTTGTCTGGGCTCATTTAGTTTTTTATTCTTGTTTATGACTTGTCATATTGCGAGATTATTACAAGAACAGAAAAAATAAAAAAAACGTGTGAGAAATGATTGTTTTTAGTAGGTATATGATGCAATGACCATTCCACATTGTCGGAGGTAGGGTGGAAAAATGTTCTTTGTGTATGTATAAAAAGGAATATAAGTAGGTTATCACACATTCGCTGTCATAAATTTTGTTTTTTTGTATTTTTTTATTTGCGATCTATCATCATTCTACTGGTTTTTTTTTTGTTTCTTCTATGGAAAGCCATTTTAGGTACACACATAGTAATAAATTGCGATGCATAGTGATCTTCATTTTTTGTTTTGCCAAAGGGTGTGTACATGATGGAAGAAAGGAAATCTGCGATGTTGTGTATAGAATAAGATACGAGTATATATTATGAATATAAGTATCTACAATAGATTTTGTGTTGTTTTTTCCGATAGGTCGGTTCATAGGTAATGTAGAGGTGCAACGTCTTGTATTGATTTGGTATCGTAAGGATTGTTTTGATTTAATTTTGCGTAGGTAGGTAATGGATGTATGAAAAATATATTAGATTAGTACATGTTAATCCTGTGAATGAACGCAAATTGCATTTCACTGTAAGCGAATACGCAACAACCAAGGGATATGGCAAGTGGATGGCGCTAAAATATTATGTACAATATTATGCAGGTATCTATTAATCTAAATACCTATGTACGTACATACTTATATAAATAAGTTAAGAAGGAAAATTCGATCACTTTTTGTTTTCGGTGGTGACGTATTCCACTGTTAGAAGAATGGTGAAAGTATGTAGATAGAATATGGCAAGTGCGCTTCTTTTATGTATATTTGTTGGTTTTACATAGGAAGAGTTGTCTCCTTTATTTCAATATGTCATGGTGATAGATAATACTCTCGTTAAAGTTATTTTCTGTTGTGTTTTTATTGTGCAAATCTATTTTGTACATACCTATAAATATTTTTTTGCAACAACTGCCTCCAAAAACAAACAAAGGAAACGAAAAACTCAAGCAAAAAAAAATTGATAAAAAGTAAGCAAATAGAAAATACATACATATGTAATACCTACTTCGTTTTCATTAGGCCACATGATGTAATTTCGTTGAAAATTTCGAAAAGAGATAATTTTTTTAACAAAGGACAATAGGCAAATCTGGCCTAGTTCTAATAAGAACGACCTTTATATAACATACATATGTATGTTCATATATTCATTATCACTTAGTTTTTAATTTGTAAAAAAACACAAGTATTAGTTTTCCAATAATGTTGTTGGTGTCAAAATTAAAAAATGATATAAAAATAAGAGCACATTTTTTGTTTTTTTTTTCGATGAAGATTTTGACATGTTTGAAAAACCAATATTAAGTTCGTTTTTATTAAAGCTTAGCCGGTTATCTGTACATATCTGCCCATCAACATTTTTTTCTAACACGTTTTACTTACGACCACCAATTGTTATGTTGGTAGTTGACAAATTGTGAATAATTTCGAAATGACTAAATGAAATTCGTTTTTTTTTTTTTAATAAGATCAGTTTTTATATAAAATGCATTTTTAGTTTTTGCTTAACAAAATAGAAGCTTAAAATTACTCTAGAGCACTGTTTATGAAAATTGCGGCGGTGCTCGAGAGATTCAAATGTTTCAGTTAGACAACGGTCGCCTATAATTTTTAGAGCTCTCTTTTGAATTCTGTGCAAGAGACTAAGGATTGTTTTAGAGCACCTGCCTAGTGGGAATTGCACTTGAGCTTTGGACGAATATAGGCCTTATAGATTACAGCCAGATTAGTAGGTGTAAAAAACTTCTTGCATCGGCGGAGAAAATCTAAACACTTAGCGGCGTTTTTGGTTACGTCAAACATGTTATCACTTCACAAATGACGGTCTGTGATGCACATACCTAGAAGCTGTTCAGTCTCCTCGATGCAAGTGCCAAACAGCATTGAGTTTTCGAAGCTTTGAATTCTATACGTTTTTTGATTCCTCATTGCTATCAAGATCAGAATTTAATGAGCTTATAATACGCTGCCGTTGGTAGTCCACATCCGAAGGACAAGGATGTGAATCTAAAAACGAATATGAAAAGCTGAGGTTACTGTCGTCAGCAAAACAATTAAGCGGAGCAACAGTTATAGACAGAAACTGTCGGAGACAAAACGGACCCCTGGGGCACACCAGCATTTATTTATTTATTTATTTATTTATTCATCAAGCAGAGACACAGCTCTTAAAGACTACTTAGAACAATAGTAAATTTATATAAATAATAATAAATAAAACAAAACAAAAATAGAATGTACAATTGACATTAACCACCGAAGTTTATTATTAATAACAATTTTTTTTTAAAACAGTCCCTACTTACATATAAATTAAAATCAATAGCATTACAAACAGAATTAGCTCCTCTTAAACAGCGAGTTAAGGGCTTATTGATTCCATAATTGACCCTATGAAAGGGTACACAAAATAAACGATTATTACGTAATTCACGACAAGGAACATGAAAGCCAATCAACGAAAGCAAGTAAGGGCAATTGATTTTATAATTTATTAAATCTCTGACAAGCATTACACCGAAATAAATACGTCGTGATTCTAGGGATTGAATGCCCAATATCAGATTTGAAACCGTCCAAAACTACTTTTATTTAGTAAACGGTCCGAAAGGTAATTTCTAATCCAACGAAGAAGAGATTCATCGAATTACAAAAAAAAAAAGAATATCAAAACAATAAAAATACACAAGCAAGTAAGTTTAAAAGCATAGGAACTCAACACACTGATGTGTACACGAATCCTATCTATAAAAATTTCGCTTGCATATGTGTTTTTAATTTAAAATTAAACTATATTTAAATATAGTAATTTTAATGTTATTTTTTATAAAAGAATGTTTTATTAATTAAATTAAATTAAATTTTTGTACACAATTTTCTATAAAATTAAAAGAAATGTATTGCGAATTTTAAGTATTTAAAAGTATACATTTAGGGAAACATTTGTCGTATACAATATTATTTCAAAATCAAAAAATCTGCGATGTAAAAATTTTGATCGAAATTGGAAGAGTCGCAAATGAAAAAGTAGAAAATAAAAAGAAGGTTCTATGACAGGTACCGATAATAACATTTATTTTTTACCAAAGTGTGGACTGCATTGTTGGTACAGTTATCTATACATAATTTAAAAAAAAAAGCATTAGAGCCGTTTTCAAAATAATTATAATATTTTTCATAATGGCTGTATGGAATGAACCGAGCTAAAGTAAAACAAACCATTTCAATTTCTCCTCTAGGCTGCAGATTGAGGTATACAGAGTTGCAGATAGACGGAATCATTACTCTTTTGTTTTGTAATGTCAACTTATGAAAATTCCCAGTTTAAATTTGTCTAAAAGCAAGTAAAAAGTCATTTTAAAATCTACTTCGATTTTTCCCAATTTACTTCACTTTTTTCTTCAAATCTCCTTCCATTTTTTTCCGGAAGTGGTAACGCTGATAGGGATTTTAAGTCTAAGATATGTAACAAATGCAAAACTATGAAAATTGTTATCATTGTTTTTATTTTGATGATTAGGTACATAATATTTAGGAACAATAGATAATAAACGAACGGTTTGATCAACCAATTTCAAAATTGATAATCTGTTTTTTTAAAAAACACTTTTCCACTTTTCTTAAATGAACGGTCAATTGTAAAAAATCAATTATGTATCTCCATAAATTGTTTCAAAGAATCCATTTTCTATAACGAATTTATTCATGTTTTCAAAACTGCCCAATTTACCTTTTATGTTGTCAATTTTTACATGTAAATTAGTAGTCAAAGACGGAACCACTTTTTAATCTGAAGCTATATTTTTTTGCACTTATTAATTTTATTAAATCATAAATAATCTCAAGACAATGAAGCTCTTTAAAAAATAAAAATTTAAAATGTTTAACTATTGATATTTTTTATTTTTAGAAAATCTGAAACAAGAAAAAGAAATATTTAAAACGCTTTTGGTTTCATCCCAATACGACCACTTTTCGCAGAGTTACAGCCCTTTGAAAAAGACTCAAAAGAACATTTATAGGTATAGGTACATAGTTACCATTATTATTTTTGAAAGTGTATTAATTTACTTGGGTTAGGAAATTTAATAATTTTTTTAGTTGAGCAATTTTTGAATTGTGAACTTTTTCCTAAAATTAATTGTCTACATTAAAAATAAATTATAAATATCAGAGCAAATTCCCCGGGTTCCTAATGTCTAAATCTGTGCTCCCTTTTCTTTATTTTTTAAAATATCCTGAAAAGTAAAAGTCCTAGAACCAACAGATTAACCTTGTATAAATACGCAAAGAATAAAAACGCTATCTACCTAAATGCAAAAAGTTTCAATTCACCTGCAACCAAAAATAAAACAGAAAACAAACCGTCTATTATTGTGTCTAATTGTGAGCGCTGAATGCAAAAAACTCCATTTGCCTTTTCTAAACCTCAAACAATCACGATTCACGAAAAATTATTTTTTCTACCCAAAATACAAAAGGAAAAAAAACTTTCATTTATCTTGTGCGCAATCCCAGTCAATTCAAAATCAAATGCTTGTGCGCTGCCTGTGCGGCTTGCCAGCTTGCCACTCGTGCCTTGTTCCCGTTTTCTGTTATTTTTTTTTTTGATATTCTATTCCATCTTTCTCTATCTCTATGCGTGATGCGAAAAAAGAGGTATCCTGAAGAGACGAGACGAGCTAAATTTATTTTCTTAACACAAAAGTTCTTAACTAAGAGAGCCATATTTGTGCACCAATACATGTACACGTTTTTACATGAGATTTGAGTTTGCTTCTGAGGTAGACCTACCCTTAAAGGCTCGTAGATAACCTAAGCCTAGTGACTTACAACTCTCAACCATTCCTGTGTGCGTGTTGGCAGAAAAGGATATGGAGTCTACAATGTTCTGCCGTTTCTGAACGGCTAATGAGCAGCACTTTTCATGACAAGAGAAACTATGAGAGGATTTGTCATTTCCTCGCAAGAGGCAGTACAACCCTCAAACACTTTTTTGCAGGGGCTGATAAAATAGATCCCCAAGACAGTCCAATGCACTAACTATTACACCACTACGTAGTAAATAGAAGTAAATTAATAATAGTGACCAAAAATAGTGAAATAAAGAATTAGCTTTGATTATGGAAATAATTTTTCAAAAAAAGAGATTTTTCGACTATTACCTAAAATTAGAAATAAGTTACAATTCAACAGTCGAAGTAAGGAAGGTGTAAAGTCCCTTGAAGCACCTTCTGTATACACTATATTGGGTTGGGAATGGAGCCTAATAACATGGTCTTGCATATATGTACGGAATAAGCAAATTACCCGTCTGCAGAGTATTTAATCGAATGTCTAATATTATCATTGACGAATTTCTCTCAAACATTATATGCTGGCCAAAAAATTCTTTAGAAATAGCTTCTTTTCCTTGTGAAGCTGGATGTTTTGACGGTAAAATGATAAATATCGATCCACCCAATAAAAATGAAGAACATTTTGTCAACAGGCATGGAAAGCATTTCAAGTTATGGTTTGTGGCTTAGATCGGTCTTTCTAATATATGGCATTAAAGTTTAATGTATGAACAAATATTCGATATATTTTATTGACAAAAATTGCCTCACATTCCTTCGAAAACCTATTTTTTGTCATTAAACGAGAATATCTTCAAGATCTAACCTGATGAATCAGTTAAGGTTTGATTTTCTAATTAGAAAAAAAAAATTCTTGACATTATTTTCACTAGCAATATTATGTAGATACTATAAAGCTCTTACATTTGAAAACAAAAAACGAACTCGAGGTTTTGATCAAACTTGACATTACGATGATAGAGAACCGCAATTCTGTCTGTTTCTGTATGTTTTAACTCAACTTATAGCTCAAACCTCTACGCTGGATCGATTTTTTTCAAATTTAGAACTTATAGTATTCTGTGATTCTCTCGAGGAGAAATTAAATTTTTTATTAGGTCAAAAACTAAAGATACGGTGCCACATAGCCGTTTTGAAAAATTTTATTCATCTCAAAAATTGCTTAAACGATTTTGATAGAAAAATTTATGTGTGTAAGCAGTTAAACTTTGCGTAATACAAAACAAACAATATTCGGTTAAACAAATAAAAGGTCTTTCCTCTTTAACAGATCCACAACAACTGATCATTATCATATCTTTATTCTCTGAGTATATTCTTCTACCTAACCGGTAGTCTCTTTCTATTAAATACAATCATTATATCTTTCTTTCATTATATATTCTTTCTGAACATTCATTTGTTTTTCTTTATTCGTTCTTTTTTAAGTGTTGCCACATGTGTACTATTGCAGACATGGTCTATAATTTGGTCGAAGGAAATTTAAAAATAAAATAGTATTAACCGCACCTGTCATAGAACTGTTTTTTTTTTTTTGTTTTCGACTTTCTCATTAACGGCTCTACCGATTTCTATCAACATTTTTATAAGGATGCATATCTTTTTTTTTGAAAATTCAATATTTTGAAAACGTGTGAAAGGTTGTTTTGGAAATTATTTCATTTAATTTTTATTTTTAAATACCTAAAATTAGCAAACCATTTTTTTTTAAATTTTTATAGCAATATCTTATACAAGAATTTAATTTACTAAAAAAAAACTTCTATAACGAATTTTCAACTTTTGTTTCCATAAATTCATATTTTCGCTACAAATGAGGCAGTATACATATTTTTAGACTCCACTATTTAAGGAAATGTTATAGCAAAATAAACAACAAATTTTATGCATTTTTCAATGATTACATCCATGTTTATATAAATACATTTTTTAAATTCCAAAGTAATTGTTAATTAGAGCAAGTACGATCAATCCAGTCGTCCGTTTTATTTATATTGAAATATGGGTTTCCATTGGAGAGTAGGTACTATGACTAGAAAATATTGAAGAGTTAATCTGGGGTAGCTGGCTAATTCTCTGCGAATCTCATGACATGACTGTCTTTTCTTGAAAGACAGTCGGTCTCACAGTATGTATACTGTATACTGTCTCTTTGGATATAACTTTTGTATTTTGATTTCTTTACTCCTATTACGGTTGTCAATTATTATCAATTCGATATTTTAAATTTATCAACAAAATTGATGAACCGGTAGTTATCAATTATTTTTTAATAAACTGTGAATGATATCTATTGTGAATAGTTCTATTGATTAACTCGATATTATGGTTGACGAAAATATTGGTACTGCAAATTCCTAATTGATACGTATTCTTTTAAAATTTAAATGCTGGTTTTACTTCAAATCTAAGATTATAATGATTGTAATTAAATCATATTTGAAGAAAATAATACAATTTAAAAAATGTTGTTCCTTATATTGTGAGTACCTTTCATTCAGATATCAGATTCTTGAGTATTCAATACTCCCCACGCTTTAAATATGACATTTTTGCATCTCCTAGTATATCTTGAAGCGTTTTTGGTTGATTCTCGGTTGTTAGAAAATAATGTTACCATTACCATAACTATCATGCTCGAAATACTTTTACTTTCAGCGTAATTCCGATGATTATTTGATATTTGACAACCGTTATAAAGGTGCTCATATCATTAAAAATGCGTCAGATGGTTTGATCCCTGCCGACAACAAGCTCACATGAATGTTTGACAGTTGTAAATTACTAAGGACAGAGGTTATTTACGTGCTGCTAAACTTCTAATTTATTTGTTTTCTGAGGACACCAACTTTTTATTGAAATAATGAATTTTTAACTTCTAAACCACATTTACTTGAACATTTTGATTTATACAATCTTTTAACAAGCTTCAATGAGAAAATTTTAATCAAAATCAGTTCAGTAAATAATATAAATTTCGAAGATAAAAAAACACCATTCCAACAATATTACACACAATTTTTTTTTATCAAAATCGTTAGAGTTGTTTTTGATAAGAATACAAATGGTTTCATGGGAGATAGCCTTATTTTTGGAACTACACATAGAATTTCAATATATCCGCTGCGAATCACCTTGTGTCCGAGGTTTTATGAAAATTGTGTTAGCAGTTAAAGCTGTAGATCGAGGTACAACCAGACAACGTGACACACGTGGTTTTGCAATTTTACAAAAATGAATTATGAAAGTAATGGCAACCCTATTTTTTTTTTAAAATAGAAGTGAACAATTCATTTGAAATGTCAAACTCAATGTAGGACTAGTGTTCCCAGGTTTTCAAACAAAAAATCCCACTTTTTTGGCAACAAAACCTTTTTTCCCCTTTTTTTTTCTTTGAAATCCCCTTTTTTTCCCCGAAGAACAAAGAGATTTTAATTGTTTTTCATATATTTTTTTTATTTTTTATAAAAAAAAACTATTATAATCCATGAAAAATAACAAAAATAAAAAATAAACATAACAAAGGTCTTCAGGACTAAAAACTAAATCACAAAAACAAAAAATATATTCTTTTATTATGATGTTAAAGTGGGCTTTTTTGGTCAAACTGTTTTAGATGCAAATAAAAACAAATTATTTCATCTTTCCCAACGTTTCGTCGATTTTCGCGACTTTTTCAAGGGTTTAATTTATAAATGTTTTTTGATTATTTTTAAATAAATGAATAGATACACATTTTAGTAAATTAACATTGAAAACAATACTAAATAAACAATCATTTATTCATTTATTTAATTTAATCAAAAAATATTTATAAATTAAACCCTTGAAAAGGTCGCGAAAATCGACGAAACGTTGGGAAAGCTGAAATAATTTCTCATAATATCACCATCACGCAATCACCACCATGTAGACAAGCAACGTTGTCCGTTATCCGTTTGACAGTTTAAGTTTCTTTTCTCTTTTGTAAGCTCTTTCGTTTGTTATATGTAAATTACATGTATATATCAGTTATAAAATGTCAAAATAATTAATAAGAAGTTGCATGCGCTGTTTTTTAGAGCATGTTCTTTTTTATATTTTCTAATTGGTTGTTTAGATTTGTAAATTTTTAAAGACTGTTTTTGATAAGATTATATTTTCCCCGTTTAGGTTTTTTTCCCCTATTGGCATAAAAAATCGGCAAAAATGGTGGTTTTCCCTTCAACCTGGGAACACTGTGTAGGACACAAGTGTGGTAATAACACCACGAGATTTTTTAATATTATTGTTGACACAATTTAAGTTTATGATGTCTTCTTGATGTAATTTAAAAATATGGCGTCAAAATCATTTCTAATCTATTATTTTTTTTTAATTTCTTCAGAAAATGGCCATTTTCGAAAATGTCAAATCAACGTAAATTTGATCGTCAAATGATCGTTATTTTTGGACGCAGATAATGCTATCGTCAAATATGCAATCGTCCTGCTTGAAAAAAATCTGTTTGATCCATACGTCAGTTAATTTTCTTGCAAACACATTTGACGTTTACCAACTTACTCCTTGGCTTGTCAATATTTTTGTCGTTAACTCGAATTTTTTACTGCAGAGTTTCGTCGAAGTTGACGTTATCGAACATATGACTTTGGCAAACTACGTTTTTGAAAATAATGTTTTAGCATACAAATTTCGTCTTGGATTTTCGACCAGTTGAATTTTGCAGTTTGCTTCTAAGAATATCTGAAAATTGCATTTTTGACGCAATTGATACATTTAAAAATCTTTTCAGACATTATTTTAAGCTGATCTGAGAAATAGTAAGTCAAAATTTGTAAATTTTTTAATACACTTATTTAATTTGCAAATATTAACAAACTCGGGAATATCTTAATTTAAACCAACTTTTTTCGAAAATCTTGAAGTGCTTGAACCTTTTCTAAACTCTTTTGAATACTTAACATGTATTACATTATATTTTGCATTTTCTTATTTATAATTAAAAAACCCATATCTAAAAGTCAGATTGGGCACCCTATTTCAAAGCCTTGTTAAGATTAAAATTCTAATAGTACACATACATAGCGTAGTACAATTTTAAATCTAGTCTTGAAAAACTTCTCTTATATCGTTTTATTGTTCTTAACTAAACTTACCGAATTGCCAATTTGTAATGTGGCCAGTTGTGGCATCATCGTTCCATATGGCACTGTTTCACCGCTAACCATCATTGAAATGCCACGTGGTTGAACCTGGTTGACACCATCTGTCTTATATGGAGTTACACCTAATTGAGGTGCCATTTGCATATACTACATTAAGAAAATTCATAATTTAAAACATAACCAAATTTAAAGAAAAAAAAAAAAAAAGATTCATACCTGATCCTCTACCTGAGTGATCGGTTGTGTCATCATATAACTTGGAATCCATTGTGAACCAGCCATTGGATAGGCACCAACTTGTGGTGCACCAAAACGTGTATATGGCACCCCAATTGGTGTTCCCACATTAACGCTCACACCATTTTGTTGCATTGATGGATCATAAGCAACCGGTATACCTTCGGCAGCTACATCACGCCACGTTCTAGCATTTTGATCGGGACTCTTGAAGGGATTCTTCTTTTTGGGTCCACCATCGGCAAATTTAACGAGTAGTGGATCTTTGGCACCCGGTATTTGATTTCCATTGAACATTTGAATAATTTGTTCACATTTTTCACGGCTTTCCATACGTGCAAAGCCAACGCCTAAAAAATTGGAGAAAAAAAGATTAAACAAAATTTAGATGCAAAATAATAAATATGAGAAGGAAGTCGGAATCATAAGCACTTAGCTCAAGCTTCAATCCTAACGACAAAAATGTTGTTCAATTTGGAAGCACCATTAAGTGCCAATATTGTGCGAACGTGGTTCATCGTTCGTTTAGTAATCTAACTTAATTCATCGATTTTGGCGGATGAACAGACGTTCAACTACGGTTCAAGTAAGGTGAATGGTTGTTATTTAAAACCGAGTTCAAAACTTGGTTGATTCGCGGATACAGATTGTAGTTACAATTGGTTCTAAAGGAGTTTGCTGTTAGATTTGAATCTCCTTAAAAATGATGCTAAGGCACACTCAAACATTTAAAGGGTAGTCAAACCCCCTTATAAAAATAACTAAACCTTTAAATGTGAACGAAGAGTTGGATCGTTGGATGCACCTTTTTCCTGTACAGAGGTTCAACCTGTTTTGAAAAAGCTCCAAAACAAAAAGTCTCCAGGTTCAATGCTTTAATCCATACATACAAGTGAGCTTTCTAACATGTTATTTCAAAGAACCCATTATCTGTCCAATTTTCAAAAAAAGGTGATAAGGAAGTTGCTGTAAACTAAAGAGGAATATCGTTGTTGAATTCATTCATCTATATGAAAAATTTACTCCTTTGCAAACGGCTTTACGATTGGCTTCAAAACAACAATTTACTGAGCGAGTCACAAGCGGGATTTTAAAAGAATTATTCGAAAATCGACCAAATTTATTTGCTAACAACTATAATATACCATAGCTGAAATCTTTATGGGATAAAAAAGAAAACTTTAAGGTTTTTCATTGATTACAAGGCGGCGCGGTGGCGGCGTTCGGAACTATAGACAAGAAAACACTAATGCTGAAGTTGTGCAATAGCAACTTTATAATTTAACAACTTCTGCACTCGCTGTTGGAAGCAGAGGGTCCGGACGATTCAAAGTAGAAGTAGGACTGTGACAAGGATGCAATTTTAGTCCCCTATTATTTGCTCTATTCATAGACCACTTAGAAGAGATTTTGCAAGGTGAAGCTCCTGTGGATCTTGTAATCAAAGTACTTATGTTCGCTAATGATATTGTGGTGATAACAGAGTCGCCTGAAAGTCTCCAGTTGATGATCAATAGATTGTTTGAATACTGCAGCAAGTGGAGCCTCCAGGTGAACCTAAGCAAAATCATGATTTTAACTAACGATGGTGGCCGAAACTGCCGCAATGAAACTTGGAACTATCTAGTTGTGCGCATATCTGAATTGGATTGTTGATAAGTTGGCTAAATCCAGGCACGCTTTAAACAAAACATAGAGGATTATGGCTCATTGTAAAGAAGTTGACAAAGAATCCAAATATCGTATTTTTGAAACCAGAGCTATAGCTATTATGTGCTATGCAGCTTAAGTTTGGGGCCACAAAGACTTTGAAGAAGTTGAATACCTTCTTTTTCTTAAAAAGAATCTTAAGGCTACTTAATAGTACTGAAACAGTTCTTCCTGCTTTGTTTGTTGGAACTCTGAAACTACAGATAAACTTCGTTCTAAGGACGATCGCACTGGGTGATAGAAGACTGCTAAAGAAAATTAAGAAGCTTGTGATTCAAAAACAAATATCATGGTTTGAGTCGTGGAGAGATTAAGCGGAGTACTGTGGACATGAACTACTTATCCGGAGTGATGAAATGGACGCATGGAAAAGCGAACTCTATAGTCTCATATCATAGCCAGAAGTTTACTTCATAGGGACGCTTATGCCAGACTCGACTCGACTATAACCTGGTAGAAAATAATTATTTCACGGCGGAGTATCGGACCATTTCTTATATGACAATGCTCTCGTTATCCAATTTAATGAGGTTATCATACGCTGCCGTTCCAGATCCACATCCGAAGAACAATGACATGCATCTGGAAACGAATATGAGTACCTGAAAGTACTGTCGTCAGCAAAACAATTAAATGAATTAGAACTTTTAGGCAAAAGATCATTGATGAGTATCAGAAAGAGAGTCGGAGACAAAATGGAGCCCTGTGGCACACCAGCATTTATTTTATGAATTTCAGACTTAAATCTATCCAATACAACTTGAATGGGGTGGTTTGGAAAATAGGTTAGGAAGGCGGTTTCTAATGCATCGAAGAAGAGATTCATCGATACCAAATGCACGCATTTTCGATAAAAGCGCTTGATGCCAAATTTTATCAAATGCTTTCTGTTCGGTGAGAAATACCATCCCATCAGATCACTAGTGGACTTATTGCTACGAAAGTCATACTGCCGGTCATTGAAAAGCTTTCGTTCTTCAAGATATTTCTTGAGCTAATATTTTATTAGCGTTTCCATGACCTTAGAAAGAGGGGATGTAAGTGCAATTCGGCGATAGTTAGAGGGGGAAGAAGATTGGCATTTTTTAGGAACAGGCTAGACAAATACCGTCTTCTATCTACCAGAAAAGAGACTAATAGTAGGACAGATGGAAAAGCTTAAGCAGTGGTTTTGCCAGCGCTGAAGAACACCCCTTCAGAACAGTGAGAGGGATACTATCCAGCCCACGGATTGTCAAGATCTTTTGGTACTCTTGCGAAAGAAAGAAGATTTGTCGCATAATCAAATCATTAATGCTCTCAATTACAGAAGGAATCGTGACACTATCGGACAGCGTCGAACTGGCAGCAAAATGTGTTCAAATTCGCTTTTCGGTATTAGCTGATATAAGGAGTGTCATTGAAAACGAGCGTAGGAACCGAAGACGAAAGAGTATTTTCCAAATGACCAAAAATTTGTACTACCTTTGGGACATTGCAGAATTAAGTGCTGTAATTTTTGGTCATACAAAAACGTGATTCTTTTAATATGATCATTACATGTATTTCTAGCTAGTTTGAACCTTTCTGACCCTAATAACTTGAAATATGTTCCTCACATGAGTGATTTGGAAGATATGTGTAGATTATTCAACCTCGGAGAACGTGAAAATGTGTTCCATTTCTTGGGAAAGTGTCCTGTTTTGGTGGACACTAGTGTGAAAAAACTATCTCAATCAAGATGAAATCATAGGTATTTGAGATGGAGGTATAGATTGGGAAGCCCTTTACTATTAAATCAAGATTGCACTTAACTACAGAACCACTTCAATTAACTATTTTAAAATACTGTTCCAATTTTGTATATTAAACAATAAAAAATTTATTATATAATTGCCAACTGAAAGACGGCTAGCGGTGTGGGCCATGTTAAAGAAATGAATGGTACACTTATTGTAATTTGCTTGAAATAAAATCATTTGAAAACTTAACGAAAACTTAACTAAGTTAATCGAATGTTTTAGATTAAAAAAAAATATCTCACAGAATTCACTTCAACTTATACCGAAGCTTACCTTTAGAATTAGACTGCTGATCACGAAGGATACGTGTGGACACCACTTGGCCGTATTTCGATAGCATATTTTCTAAATCTGTCTCCTTGAAGTGTGGTGGCAAATTTGCAATGTACAAATTTGTAGGATCCTGTTCTTGTTGCTGCGTATTTTTGTTCATCATTCATCGGATATCCATTTTAGTGTTGATTTTTTTTTTCGAGAGATATATTTTGCATTTCGATACAAAAATTATTTAAAAGGACACACATAGAAGGCAGTGGAGAGATTATATTTTGTTATCGGATTGTTTTTTTTTTTTTGTAGATTTTCATGAATGGAAACATAAAGAGGGAGAAAAAAAGTTTTATATTAGTTTTAGGTTTTTATTTTAAAAACAATTGCGGTTTTATGTCGTGTACTGTATGTGAGTGTGAGTATGTGTGATTTTATTTATTTTTTCTTTCTTGTGTGGTATGTGTGTAGCGTGTTTGTTAAGCTAAGCCTATCCCTACGACAATAGATACTAATCCTACGTTTTAATGTGTGTATTAGGTTTGTGTTGTAAATATTCATTTTTTTTTTTTACAAATTTTCATATTTTAGTTGAAGCTGTTGTAAATTTTGATAATCGTTCGTGACATAAATAAGAAATAAGGGTTTATGTATTTGTCAAAATGTGCAGCAACGGATTTAATGTTGTCAGCAGAATAAAAAAAAAGTCTTTAATCTGAGTTGAATAGTGATTTTTTATAAGCTCAGAAAAAAAACATTAAATATTCGATGTACCATTTAGGGAAATCAATTGAAATTGAAGGTTTAATACTTTGATCGTTCATTGTTCTGAATTCGGAAAAAGTAATCTTTCCTGGAATTACATGTACCTATACTAAATTCGTGAAATAAAATAATAAGGTTGGAAGACACAAGAGAAGTGGATAACTTGTTCAAGGTGTTCAGAAATTATAGATTTTCAAATTAATACCCTCTGATACTCTCGTATGCACCTATCTAATCTCTCACTATCACAATTAAGTCGAAGGACTTAAGACCAAAAATCTTAGAGGCTTATATCAATATTTGAGGAAAGTATGTTAACAGAAACAAATTGCACATCGTTGCAAGCTTACCTAAAAATACAAATATTGTTGTGTTGGAGCCAATTGATTCGTTAGAACTAGGGGGTTATTAATTATAGACCGATACACTAGTAAAATGTGTTGAAACAGTGAAAATGTACTACAAAAATAGTGAAAATATCGCGGAACCGTTTTATAATTGTGTGTATACAATTATTGTGAGTCGCCCATTCCTCTGGGCAAGTATAAACTTGCATCTAGAGCTTCGAAAATCCGAAAGTAATAGTGTAAAAACGCTTCATCCACAACGAGTGACAATTTGGTGAGGTTTTTGGGCAATACTAGTATTTCTTTCAAACTTGAAGTTTTTCAGTAAATCGATTATATAACCGTAAACTTACAGACTTTTTTTTACCTGACAAAAAAGCTGTCGATGTTAATAATTTTTACTTTCAACAGGACGGTACCACATGGCACACAACTCAACACACAATAGCTCTATTTGTTGACAAATTTCGAGTGGACGAGTGATACCTCAATTAGGAGACTTTTATTCGCAGAATATGCAGAAATTTAAAATAATTTGAATTCTTTGTCCAGTTCTTCAAGCTGAATCCTTATGAGAACCTTCAATTTTCCAAAATTTGTTTATTAATAAATCAAGGGGATTATTCTGTAATTTCTGAAACGATTATCTTCAAAACGATTATCTTTTACGTCATCGTCAATAATTTGCTTCACATATTATCTCAATCACTATAGTGTCCTCTATGGTTTTGTGTTTTGGAAAATCATATTTGAGAGCGCTTGGTATTGTTCAGAAATTCTCAAACTGTGGTTGAAATGTCATCTTGCGTTTTTTTTTTATATTATTGTTCAACGATGTTGAACATTTGCTTACATTACTTTATTTGTAATTTACCCTTATGTTCATGAATGTGTGCGTTTTCATTTCGTGTCCACGAATGAATATGCGAAACGGAACGATAAAGATAACGAATGTGACATTTCAGTAGGTAAATCGGAATGACAGCTGACGTTTCGCATATGTTTATATATTATCTGTGGTTTTGAGCCTTTTAGTTTTTAGGAATGACAAGCATATGATTGACAATGGTATTCCTGATTATTTACAGTCGCTTAAATAAAATTTATTATTGATTAAGTATGATTTTTTGGCAGTATTTTTTTTAAACATAAAACTTTGAACCGATACGAATGCTGTAGTTATTTAATTAATTTTCTTTTTTCGTATCATTTGAAAAACAATGGTTAAAAATCAACGAAAAAACATTTATCACTCTTAAAACAACCAAATATTTACAAGACGATACCTATTTAAATTTAACCTAAACTTTATCGTTTTGACGATCATTGACAAACGTAAAGCAAATATTAAAACGCCAAAACGAGATCACCAAAAAAATTGTCATTTTAAAAAGCGATATCGTTTGGCGATTATCGAAATATACGAAATGACTCCCCCAGTTTTATACGAGACACTTTATGCATACTCGTATTGTGAGTGAAAATCACTGAAAATAACCCAAAATCGTCCAACTTATTTCATTTTTTACATCTCTCCACTCCAAGCAGAATTTCCAGAAACTAAGTTTTAAAAATTTCTTTTTTGATAAAATGAAATGAGTCGCTTTACGCTTGAACAACGCCGTCGTGCACTCAACATTTGATGCACTAGCCTAAGGAGAATTCTGCACAAAGATCTCGAAATATTCGCATACAAGGTCCAATTGACTTAGCAATTGAAGACGCACGACCATCGGCTTCGTTATCGCTTCCCAGTTTAGGCCTTAGAATAACTTTAATTCAACAAGACAAGATCTTTAAAACGAGGCGAATTTTCATCTCGGCGGATACGTTAAGACGAAATTGCCGTATCAAGGGCTCGGGAAACTCGCACTTCTGGCGTCTGGACAATAAATCAATGCATCCACATTTATTTGGAAAAAGGAGGCTGGGAACAACGTTAGCCATGTTAACCAACTTTTTTGTACTGAAATTGAAGACATGTATTAGGACGACCTCTGGTTTATGCAGGATGACGCGCCATGCCACACAGCCCATCCTACAATCGATCTTTTGCGCACCAAATTATAAAATCGTGTTATTAGCCGTCTTGGCGATGTCTTGCGATTTACTCCTTTGGATGTTTTTTTTGGGAAATCTAACTCACTAATTATTATGCAAAAGGAAGCTACTACAGTTATGTTACAATTTCGTCAATTTTCTTTTAAATACAAGAATTTTAGGTTGAAACAACATTGCATCTATTTAAATCAACTATCTACAATGTTATTCAAAATAGTGTCATGTTAATTTAACTACTAAAGTAAACTTATTGAAATCGTGTTATATTCCAAGTTTTCTGTAACTTTATATGAAAATTTCCACCTTGTTAATTTAACTATAAATCTGTTGAATTTCTACCTGATGTTTTTCCCTGAATGTTTCATTTTATGTAAAAACGGTTTCTTATTAAGAATGAAAAACCTGCTTATAAACAGGATCCTTTAGAAGATGTTTATTATTTTTATTGATTTATCAAAATTTAGAACTTCAACAACCAACAAAATATATTTAATGTAAAATGATAATGTGAAAATAGTGTATTTTTGTTGTCTCAAAAGATGAAGCCTACAAAAATATAATCCTAAAAAGGAAAAGCTGTAAGATATTATTTGTTTATTATAATTTTTTTTTTTAATAATTATTATTTGCGAGTAAATCTCAATTTACAACAACAACACATAAAGCAATTCCCTGCACTCTTTTGAGAAACACATCTAAAGTTTACATTAAACTTTAAAGAAACACATCCTAAGGAACTAAATATTAGTTTTATTTTTTCTACTAAAAATTCTATAAAACAGTTTTTGATAAATTTTTTAATATAAAAGTTTTAAGAAAAAAGTTCAATAGTATATTTATGGCCGGCTCACTATTTTTTGTGTAAAATATATTTATATATTTATAAAACATTATTATTCATAAAATATTAAGAAATAAAATTATGAAAAAATATATATTAAATTAAAATTGGAAAAAATAGTGGTTAAATTATCTAGATGTTTTTTTTTTTAACAAAACACAAACAGGGTTTTGTATTTATGATATTGAAAAAAAATATTTTGTTTAAATATAATTCAATTACTTTTTGTACAAAAAAAAAACATTTATATTAGTTAAGTTTTACAATAAAATTTTTAACATCGTATACAATGATCTATGTTATATAAACGGGGCTAAGTATTAAGTTTTACTTTACGGGGGTTAACGGGTACAAAAATGTAACTGTTAGTTTTGTTATGAATAATTTATAATTTGAATTACAGAAAATTACAAAAATATGTTAAGAAATTGTATTTTTTTTTTAAGTTGTGAAATGTTAATGGTGTTTCTTTATTTTGTTTTGTGAGCTTCATAGCGTATGTATTAGAAAAACAAAAAAAGTATATTTAAAATAAATTTGACATTGACATGTTTCACTTGTTAATGAAATTATTAGAAAGTTAATTAAGGAAGAGATTATTGTATTCTTTAATTTCGGTTGGAAATAAAATTTTCGAAAAGAATGCTAAGGACGTTAATATTTAAAAAGGTTTACATAAATAAACAAAATTTTAAAATATTAAACACTTTTTGAAATTATTTGAATTTTAATTAAAAGAAAGGAGATGTATGAAGGACCTTATGGCCTTTCTTATTTAACAGACCATGATTCCCTTAAAAACTTGTTTGAAAATTGTGCAATAAAAGAAAGGGAAAAGATTGAAGTGAAACCGATGCTCCTTCGCAAAGACACAGGAATGATGGTAGCAAGTAAGAGCTCCGAATAGGGTCCGGAAAATGTATGTAAAGCGTCATTTATTTCGTGGTTTCAAGTTGGTAGCACTTGCATTTGACATCTGTCAAACCCAGCTGTCATTTGAATTATTATAATATTAGTTGAATGTTTGTCATTTACAATAATGGATTTCTCAACAACCGACCAACGCGATAAAATTATTAAAACTTACTACAAAAGTCTTGATTCAAACGAATTCAGTTTTCGCGTATTACGTGATGATTATGGTCGTCGTAATCGAGTAAAGCAATCGATAAAATTGTGAAGAAATTTGAAGAGAGTGGGAGCGTTACTGATGTCCTAAGGCCTGTGCATCATCGTAATGCACGCTCAGTCGAAAATATTGCTGCTGCAAGGGGCTCAGAAAAGCGACAAGTGGTCCAAGAGGTGCCGTTGCATGTACCAAAGTGGCTGTTCGCTGTGCTGTCTGGTCGAAAGGTGCCCTTGGTCCGTATTTCTACGAAGATGCCAATGGGCAGACATTTACAGTCAATTGGGGGCGATATGGTCGATTGATAACCGATTTTTTTTGGGCGGCGATTGAAGATCATGAGTTGGACGATATGTGGTTCTAACAAGACGGGCCAACAAGCCACACAACACGACCAGTTATGGCTTTATTGCTTGGCGACGTCTTTGGCCACCAAGATCTTGCGATTTCACACCGTTATATTTTTTTCTGTGTAGGTAGTCTAAACGAACTGGGCAAGTAAACTAGTGTCTCATTTTTTTGGGCACATCGACATGTAGGTGTGCAGAGAAATGAGGAAGCAGACTCCCTAGCAAAAATGGGTATAAGGACTCCTTTTGAGTCCTACTGCGGAAAGGAGAAAACAGGATTAAAAACGAAATCAAAATAGAGGAAGAAGTCAAAAGATCCAAAATCTGGAAAAAAATATCAAAACTGAGGCAAGCCAAACTTCTTGGGAGCTATAACCAAGATCGTTTCATGGACGATTTCAGTTTAGGTGGGAACAATCTACGAATAGTAACAGGGCTCCTCATGAGTCACTGTAAACTTAGAAGACATTTGAGTATTCTTGGCCTGGAGAAGAGCCCCACATGCAGATTCTGCAATACTTATGACGCCTGATCACATACAAGGCGGATGCACTAATGCATTAAATAAACAAGCATCTAGGACGCTACCAGGTAGAAAAGAGTACTGAAAGTACTCCAAATCATCCAAGGGATAAACTTGGAGGAAGAGCTCTAGGTCTAGCAACTTATCTGGCTATGGATGAAGGCACAATAGATCTTTAAGTCGCAGTGCAAACCCCCTCTTATTCATTCATTCACGAGCCCCAAACGAAAAAAAATCTTACTGGCAAATATACCGTTCGGAAATTTATTTTAACCTAATAGCAAACAAATTAAACCTAAACGTATGTAAGTAGATTTAACCCAGACACAAATAGATTTAATCCAAACGCAAATCCATTGAAACTATTAGGAAATCAATTTAAATTGCTTATAGTTTCAATCGCTTTACGTTTGGGTTAAATCTATTTGCATCTGGATTAAATCTATTGGGGATTAGGTTAAATTGATTAAAAAAAGCTTTCGAATGGTATAAAACGGTGTAAATACCCTGTCGTAAATTTTTTTTATCCAAGGTAGGTATTTGATTATTTTCAAATCTTTAATTGATCTTTAAAAAAATGGTTAAATTCTCTTCTTTCACATAGTTAATTGAATTGTACGATAAGTGAGTGAATGGTTATGGAAAAATTAAATAAACAATAAAAAATAATATTTAAAAAAAAAGTTGATTAAAAAATCTGTTTGGTCCTGATTTCGTGTTTCTCAATATAAATGATTTATCGGCTTGGTTTGTATTTACACTGGATATAACTTTTCAACAATATTTGGTTAAATTGGAACGTTCTACTTGTTTTTACATTTTTTTTTTATTTAACGGGGGCGAATAGATGTATTTCGACTGAATAATACATATGTATATACGAGTATATATATATATTTTTTAAATTTTAACTACCTAGATTATACAGTTAACAAAAATATAAACTTCTCTTACAAAATTACATTGAAAACGGTTAAGCTATCTAAATTCGATTGGGTCTACCAAAAACTATAAAAAATACTGTTATATTAAAATATATATATATAATAATAATTAATCATTAATATAAAAATTTAATGATTCTAATCTATTGGAAATTAAATCTGTCTATAGTATGTAAATGTAATGTTTCTAATATCTAAGGGTATATAGGAATGGGACGGAAAGGAAATATACTTTAAGAAGTACTAAGAGAAAAAATAAATTAAATATTTAAAAATAATAAATTTTAATAATAAAATTTAAAGAAAAAAATTAAAAGTATATTAAAAATTAAAGAATCTCAATAAGTATATATATTTTTTTTACCTGACATCCAACGACTTTTATTACTTTAAATTAAAAATATTTTTTTTTTCTTTTATTTTTTTTTTAGTAATGGGTATCATGTTAACATCCTTTTAGGGATGAAATCTAAGAATGCAAAGTTATGTTCCCAATAATTTATTGGTCAAGCATATATAGTTTTTTTTGCTAACCGGAATACATTTTAATTTGCGACACCAAATTACTTTTATATTTATATAAGTTTAATACCAAATGTAAAAACTAAAATACATAAAAATATA
This sequence comes from Chrysotoxum bicinctum, assembly GCA_911387755.1. Taxonomy (NCBI): domain Eukaryota; kingdom Metazoa; phylum Arthropoda; class Insecta; order Diptera; family Syrphidae; genus Chrysotoxum; species Chrysotoxum bicinctum. The sequence continues at coordinate 220,878,647 of OU426989.1, read as the reverse complement.
CAAAAAGTAATTGAACTTAGAAAAATTAATTAAATCAACTTTAATTTTGTACAAAATAAGCTTAAATAAAAATTAAACTTTTACTGTTGATAATATTGAATTACAACACTTTCGTAGAAATAATTAAGAAAATATATTTAATATAAAAATATAAAAAAAAACTAAAATTAAATAAAAATATAATACAGAAAGAAAGAATAGTAGATATATATAGAAAAAAAGATAGAGAGAGAGATAGACAGATAGACAGACAGGGGTGAGTATTACTTGCATGCAAACAAACGTACAATGGCCGGCCTATGAAGCACCCAGATACCCACTTTGGCCATCTGAGCTTGAACGCCCTTCGCTTGGAGACCTTTAACAGCGCCCTCTGCATATGTTGGCAGCTCGAAATCTACAAATCCATAGCCTGTAAATAGATAAATTTGTGTTGTTTCCACGACAGATACAAAAATAAAAATCAGAAATCCATAATTAAATGGAAAACAAACCACAAACAAACAAACACAAACAAAAAAAAAAAATGGGAAGAGAAGGAAGAGAAAAAAAAATTGCAATCATTTTCGGAATTTAATTTGTTTTTCAAAAAAAATATTTCAACAATTAAATATTAATATGGATTGGTATTTAGTTTAATACACCAACATCAAAGGGATCAAGATTTTGCTTAATTTATTTATGATTATTATTGTTATTATTAATTTACTGGTTTGTTTTCTACATATATAAGAAACATCAACATTTCTAAATCTACTTAGGTTTATGTGCTTTAAAATTAACAAAAAGTTTTAAGGTAACCAAAATTTTAAAAGAAATTAATATTTTAATTTTTGTAAATAAACAAAATTTTAATGAAACCAAATTTATTCGTTAGAAAGAAACAAATTTAACAAATATTAAAAGTAAAATAAAAATCATTAAAATTAAGCAAAAATGTTAATTTTAAAATAAATTTAAATTTCCAAATTAAACAAAATATAAACTTAAAATAAATAAATGACAAAAAGGTGAAGAAAAAAATACCTTTACATTTGTTTGTTGTTTTATCTAGGATCGCTTTTGTTGATATTATAGTTCCATATCTGTAAAAAAAAGAGAGAAGGAAGTACATTTTGTTAAAAGTTTTAATTTTAAGATAAATTAGAATTAGAAAAAATATAATTAATTCTATAATTTGTTTTTTTTTTATATGGAAATTTGGTTTTTAAATTGGCAGCACTGTTTGACAGCTGTCAGATGATTGCTTCTCTATTATATCAACGTAAATAGATTTACGCTAGGATTACTTGTTATGAATCCATCACTTCGGGGAAGAAAAACATTACTAAAAAATCTTTACTACAATTTTTTCATTGTGTGGAATTCGAACTTAATATTCGAATATGGTTCACCGAATCCGTTGAGGAAGCAGTAGGGCTTCTTGGGGCTTTCTCGAAAAAGAAAGGTTATCGCAAAAAGACATGTTTTTCATCTTTCCCTTGCTTTTGACCAAGAACCGAACAGGAGCCTCTTTGAAAAGGTAACTTTTATAAGAGAAACCAACATTCTAGATCTTTCTATAGAGCTAAAAAAGGAATCATTGCATTCTACTCCTGTAATAGAATCTTTGGGAAATTCTGGTGACCGAGCCCAAAATTTATCAGGTGGATGTATTTGGCGATAATCAGACCAATGCTAGCTTATGGTAATTTGGTCTGGTTGAATGCAACTGAAAAAAGCACGAACCTCAAAACACTGACAACTGCAAGGTTAGAGGCAATACTCAACCTGAAACCCCTAGATCTTTTCGTACAAGAATCCGCAGCATATACCTGGAAAAAATTCTTCAGAAATATTTGGGTAATAGTATTATTACAGATTATACAATAGGGTGTGTCAAAGTGCTCAACTATGGTATTTTCAAATGTAATAGCTTTTAAAAGTTGTATTGCTTATCAAAATTAAATCCTGCGTTTACAATTTTCATTTTAATTAATGTCTTTGGCTCGCTCAAAAATAGGATGAAATCCAAGAAATTTTGATTTTTCGAGATTTTTGAAATATGGTGTTGTTTTAAATTGCACCGTGTGGATACAAAAAAATTATATAAAATATTTTTAGGCTTCCAAGTCATAGATAATTGCAAGGAAACACTTTTAAGCTTATATTTGCTTAAATTGAACACTTGATAAAGAAGTTATGAAATAATAAAAGAAGGAAGAAAAATCATTTTTTTATGTAAAATCGTTTTGTTTTTTTTTTCAAAAAAAATTCTTAAAAATCAACGGAACCACCTACAATATCGTGGTATATCTTTTTGTAAAGACAAAAATGCTTTCTGTATTTTATTTAGTTTTTTTTTTAGTAAACGTAAAAAAAAAAAAAAATTTTACTCTAAATTAAATTTTTTTTTTCAACTTCAACCGATTTGAGCGAGCCAAAGACGAACAAAATCTTATTTTTTTTTTACATGTTCTTAAACCTCAGACCCTTATACAACTTTTGATCACTATTACATTTAAAAATAAGAGTACTTTTTTGCGGCCATACAAAAGTGACACACCCTATTATACAATACCCGAACTTGACTTTTATAAACCATTCCAAACTGCCTTTCCAAGCAGAGAAGAATGGTTGAACAACCAACTCTACCCCAGTGAATCTGCAATAGCAATCTATACTGATGGCTCCAAAATGGACGCGGGTGTTGGTGCAGGCTTTTTATCAGAACCTCTTGAGCTAAACAACTAACTTAGGCTCCCAGATTATAGTAGTGTCTTCCAAGCGGAGGTCCTGGCAGTGACAACACCTGCTAGACATGTATCAATGATGGCGATATAACCTTTTACATTGATAGCCAAGCGGCAATAAAAGCGATTTCTGCCACTGTGATAAAATCGAAACTTGTTTCTTGCTGCCGCGAAGAGCTTAAGTTTCTTGGCACGCAGCCCAATATTAGACTCTGCTAGGTCCCGGGATACAGCGGCATACAAGGTAACGAAAATGCCGATGAGTTGGCAAGACAGGGATCAGCGCTTGATGCTAGTCAGGCAGAGCTGGTCAATATCCCACCCTGCAACATTAAACAGAAAACTTCAGATTTAATCCTAAAGAAATCCAATGAAAGATGGATTCTACTTGACACCCGTGATACTAGGAAAATATGGCCTTGTTTTAACAAGCAGGGGACGGACAAAATTATGCAACTTAGTTAGAAGTCCCTTCGCTCTCTTACGAGCATAATCACCGGACATAATTTACTGAAATTTAAAATTAAACTCAGTACAGATGATCTATGCAGGGGATGTGGTGACGAAGAGGTGCATGAAGACACATCACACTTTCTCTGTCATTGCCCTTCATCATGCCATCAAAGAAGGAAATGGCTTGTTAGTTACAATATTTCAGGAATTCACATATTGAACTTCGTCAATGCCTCAAATGGCTTGACTGATTAATAGAATACATAGGTTTTTTTTTATCAGAAAAGAGTGATTACGAGTACACTCACGGGTAGCACAATGGATCTACATCGATCTAAGTGTGACGATAACGACATCAATTGTCAGCCCAACAGCCTAACCTAACCTAACCTAGATCTTCCTAATGTCTTTCCATATCTTATAATATAGCTATAAGATATACATATTTCACAATGTTTAACAAAGAAAAGAGAAGGATTATCAAATTGCAAAGTATTCATTTCTTGCGTTAATAGGACATTGCTATAAATCTATTATAAGGTAACTTAAATAACCTAGAATACAGAAATAAAAAAGAAAAAAGGACTAAATTCATTACTAAAGAGCCCTATTGATATAGGCACTTCTTTTCGGCACTAAAAAATAGTCCACTTTTGACATTTATCCACTGGTGCACTTGGAAGCACCCATAACAAGGAACAGTTAGGCACCCGCACTCATCCGACTTCTATCAAGAGATTCACCGATCTTACAAGCTTGGAGAATATGCCCGTTATCAAGCTCTCACAAACGGTATCATTCTTGGAATACTGACAAATACTCCCATAAGTAGATACCAACATCTACACATTTCCATCGACTTGTAAGGGTAGCAAACAATCCAGAAAAGGTCATAATATTAAAAGTAAATTTTCATGGAATAGATACAGTGCAGTCAGTTATAGCCTTATTAAAATGTTTTCCTTAAAAAAAAAAAAAGTTGCTCAAAACAAAACTTTTTCTGCAGCGGCTGAGAATCGAACCCAAGGCCTTCTGCATGACAGTCTAAAATACTTTTTTTCCAATTCTTTCCCATATACCCGGCTGAATTTGAGCGATGACCTGTATGTTCACCTTAACCCATTCTCTCCCATTGTACTTTTTAAAGTACAGTAAAATGAATTTTAAAAATGGCCATTTAACAATATGCCATGAAGCAAAAATCATCTTTTTGATTTTGTTTTCTCAAAAGCTAATATTATTTGAATTTTTCAGATACTTTTTTATTTTTTGATCACAATAGGTTATTGTCCAATTGTCTTTTGGTAGAAAGCATTCTAAAATATTTCTCGTTTTGTGTCCTTCAAAAACATTTGTGGTCATATAAACTTCAATCGACAAAATACAAAAAATATTCTTTGATTTTTATTTGAAACAAACATAAAGCTTACGAGTATATAAGTCCCTTCATATTTTTTGTATATATATACGGAGGTAAGCAATGCCAAAGTTTGATGTACTTTTAAAAGTACAATGGGATCATGCATGCATTATTTTTCTAGAGATTAGAATGGATTTTCAAACTATCCCTGTCAAACACTTTTATGGTAAACGTTTTCAAAATCTTCACTCTGCTCTGGAATAACTGCATAATAATGCACATATCGTCAACGCTGATATCGTCATGATTCCTCCACCGGTGGACTACGTGACGGACGAAGAGGATATAGATGAAGACAATATGATAACAACGGAATTACCACTAGATGTTCTAGGTGAAGTGGAGGTTTTTGTGGAAGCTTATTTAACGGCTGACGACGACGTATTCGACAGCGATGATGACATCCCATTATCAGAGTTGAAGAAGTCGATTGCTCCACCGGTATGGAGAAAATCAATTTTCTCAGCTGAGTTCCAACGAACCGAACATTTCTTGCGTAGAATCAAAAACTGCACTTCAGATTTATTCGGCCTGAACGAAATAGACATTTTTGAAAATTTGTTTGATCCCGAGGTATGACAACTTATTGTAAATCAAACTATATTGTATGGAGGGCAAAAACACCAACACAACTTTTCATTCAATGACAAGGATTTGAAAATTTTAATTGGAATCTTACTGTTATTCCAATGAAATTCGAGGCAAGAATTGGTGGTGGAACATTTTCAACTCCATGTTTTCGTCCACTGTTTCCAATGCCTGGAGGCTCCACAAGCTGACGAATAATTATAAAGGTGATCTACTCGAACTCACCAGAGCAATAACTCTTTACTACCTTAGGTTCCACACTCTGAATGCAGGCCAAGGACAACCTAAGCTAACTGTCAAGCGAAGCATTGCGGAGTGTCCATAATACCACTTCCCCAAAAAATTACCAAATCAATTCAGATGTCAACAGTACCATCTACGATCAAAATGGTGCTGTGAAATGTGCAATGTAACATTGTGTATAAATAAAAACTATTTTAAAAATATCCATGTAAACTCAAATTAAAATGATATGTATGACCCCACTGTACTATATAAAGTACACCTTCATTACCAACAATATAATTTTTTTTCAAAAACTTTTTTCGTATAAATGTTCTTATTTTAACCTCAATAAAGAGAAAATACCATAAAAATATGATTTTTCCAATTTTCAATACGCTTGGGAGTTAATGGGTTAAGGACATCGGTCGATTGTGGTTTATTTGAATGGACCTGCGACTTCAAGAAACCCCACAAGAAAAAGTATAGCAGGGTCAAATCGTATAACCTTGTTGGCCACGTCAGCTCTGCGAAATATAACCTTAACCTTAAATCGTTCAAGCAGAATGCATGAATCGTTAGGGTGACCACCTGACCAAACCTCATTTTCGAAGAAGTAATGACTAATGAAGCCGCCCAGCCCAAAATCCACACCAAAACGTAAGTTTTTGGGGATGCATTGTCACATGTAGTACGTTTCGTTGCTTAAAATTGATTTTTCAAACAAAATTTGGGTCCTTCTCTAAACGCTTCAAAGCTCATTCAGCGAACAAATGGTGTGCGCGGCGTTGTCTATGGTCATGAACTTTGAGCTCCTGGGTCAGTTGGTATATATATACATGTACATTGTACTATGTCACCATAAAATGATTTACGCTAGACTGACTATTAACATTTTTTTTAACTTTATACCAGACGCACATTTTGGGTTGTTGATGGTTCAAGATGAAAAACCGATAAGCATTGGGTTTAAATTTTTGTATTTTCCAATGAGTGAGAAACATCTAGTTTGGTTAAGTTTTCCAACTGCATTTGGTGTGGATATGGAAAGGATATCTATTTAAACGTTCATTCGAAGTTCGGTTCAAGGCTTTAACTGGTAGATTTTCGCGGCCTTAGACCAGTATTCCATGGAAATTGTGTCATACGAAAAACACAGTGGGATCTTTCTCAAGAAAAACTTTTGGTAAAATAAAACGGGACAAAAAATGAAAAAGTAACATTTTAACAGTATTTAAGAGTGTCTATTCTTTAGAAAATGGAAAAATTCACTATTGATCTTTACTATTTGTTTTAGCTCCGTTCGCAGAGAGTTTGCCGAGAGTTATGTGTTAGGTACTCTCAAATGTATGTAAACTACGCTGCAAAAATTTGACAACAATTTTTCGAAGAATACAAATCTATGGTCTCAGTCGGTTTTTTTTTTTATAATTTTCTCGAAAACTATCAAGGGTAAAATTGTAGCTTATTAAAATATACCCTCGATCATAACACTTTTTTCGAAAGTGCTTACCTACATTTTGAAAAAAAAACTATACAAGTACACAAAGACTTTACCCTAATGAGGTGTGGAAAATAGCTTTTACGAACAAAATTGTCCAAATATATTTTGCGTATTGTTGAATACGCCTACATGTTTATATTTTAACATTTTTGCAATTACCAAATCCGATGGTCTGGGAGATTTTTTCAATAGAGTTCCCGCTTCTGTTACAAATTAAATGCACATAAGACTTCAAAATAAAAATCTACTCCGAAATTAAGATTTTTCGACAATATTTTTAAGTTTATCTATTTTTGTTCTTAATTTCCTGAATAATCTTTTTTTTAATTTAAAAAAAAAATCCATTCACCATTCTAAGTTAAATGTGTTCCTGGTTCCACCACCAGGTGGATGATATGGCTGATACTTAATCGATATTCAATAATGACAAAACTATATTACTATGGCGAAGATTATAAAAACCTTAAAAACTTTCCGTAGAAAAAAAACCATCAGCAATATAACCAACCTTTCAATCAAAAATGTCAACCAACATTTCAATTTTCTGTTCCATTTTAATGCCGGATTCTACTAGAAGTCCATTCACATAGCTTTAACCCTGTTTCAGTATTGAAAAAAAAGTGTACCTATAGTTCCAGGAGCACCAGTCCTTTGTTAAGCACGCATCAGAGTTTATATATTTAAATATCAATAAACCCACGCGCGAGAAGTGAAGTTCCAATCGTGTTTGACTTTAATTAAAAAATACCTCGGAACCATCATTTTAAATCAATTTCCTTTTCGGTATTTTAATCTCTCTCCTCGTCTCCCCCCCTCTCTGTCTATCTCTATGTTTCTGTCCTACCGTGCGTCCTTTGCTGTTTCCAATTGCATTTAAATTGAATCGAAGCGATGAACGAACGCCAGCCAAAGAATTGTACACCGTGCTCCAAATACCATCATCATATCATACCCCCTAGATATCAATTCCCGCCGCTCCCCTGACTACTTGGTTCCACCACTTTCTATCATTCGTTGCAAGAGCCTAGCCTTTGGCTATCGTTTTTCATCATCGAACAAATCACTGAATATCGATGGAGGAATGAAAGGATTGTCGCATATACAATCACACACAGATATAAACACATACACACACATAACACACGTGCATGGGTTCACAGGATGTTCTGCTGCTATTGCTAGTACTGCTGCAGGATGTTCTACAAATTCTACAAATTCTGGCAAAGAGCCAAAAGACAACTAAAACACCAGAAAGAGAAAAAAGATCCAGCCAATGAGACGATAAATCAAGAGTCGGGGTCATTTTCACCCCTTAGGCCCCTTAACCCAACATACAAAAATCTTCTTCTTTTTTTAGTCTTCTGTCCCGGATAATTGAAAATTATTTGGAATGAGTATTAACTTTGATTTTCTTTTGTTCATTTAATTAATGACTAGGTTTAATGGGGTTCGAACATTATGGGTGTGACTGATGAGGGGGGTGAGGTAAGCCTCCTGTGGCGAGGCTATAAAGGAGCTTTAACAATCCTGATTATAGACTATGATAAGTATAAACGACATTGCTATTTATATTCAATTTATATCACATCAAGAGAAGAATTTAAAAAAAAACCACACACACATACATAGGTAAAAAAGGACGAAATAAGAAAAATCAATACACTTACTGTGCACACATGCTAACTAAGTCCTTATCAGTTGTGCCTTGTTGCAGGCCCCGAATGTATAAATTTGTTTTCGATAGCTGCTCGCCCTGTTGCTGTGTATTGTTAGGACCCATTGTTGTATTAGTATTGGTATTACTCAGACTAGTACTTATGGTTCCGCTCTGTGAGCCGGTGTTTGATGAACTGCTTGAGTTTGTATTGCTAGGTGATGCGGCTGTTGGGACTCTTTGTCCGTACTGAAAAAAAAAGAAAGAAAAATTGTAAATATTTTTCGAATACAAATAGTACAGTGTATACACTTTATACAACATATTATCAATAAATATAAAATTAATTAATTTTAAAATAAGATTATTGGTGAACCATAAAAAGATTTTGTTAATTTGGTTGAGCATTTTTGCATGCCTTGCACATTTAAGGAATTTCGTTAAAGTTGGATTTGTATCTAAGCTCAAATTTCTAATCTTAATCTAAAATTCATATAATGAGATACTAAGCCCCTCGTATGGTTAAAAAGCAATAATAATAAAAATAAGACATATATGTATGTATTAAAAATTTTAATGACAAGATTGGGAAGAAAGATCAACTAAACCTAAAAAAAAATAACAACAGCAGATGATCTTGGAAGACTTGTCAGTTCCTCATAAGGAGTAGTCACCCTGCAGCTGCTAAAAAGAAGAAACAAACATCAAATCTAACTCTATGGCGTGACAGTCAAACGCCACTCACTATTACGCCATAGGGTAAATATACATAGAAAAACCTTTTCAGAAAAATTTAAATAGAGTCGTTTACGCTGTTACCCAAATAAACAAAAGTACTGAAGAAAAAAATAATATGTCAGCCTTCCAAGAACTTTTAACACATTATGTAAATAGGTGATGAAAATATGGTGCTAACAGTCTTCGGAAAATTAGTTATATTTGTACAATTTGAAACAAAATTCGAGCCAAGATTTCCCATCTTTCATTACATTACATTACATATTACACTACTTCGTAGATAAATCTACTTAAAGCACTGGCAACTGAGGCCATCGGCTTAGACAACACAACAGAGAGAGACAGACAGAAAGAAAGAACAGAAGAAACATATGTCAACAGCACACGGTTGGTATTTGAACGGTCCCCCATCCAAGTACTAACCATGCGCAATGATGCTTGATTTCGCTGATCCATGGGAAGCGATGCTTTCATCAAAGCCAAGGCCGTTGACGAGCCCATCTTTCAAGTATCCCTCCTCGCACTGAATTCCCAAAAAAACCTATTTGAATTTACAATAGTTACAAACGGATGTAAAATTTACAATCATTTTTGGAATTTATGTTTCTTAATTTGATGTCATATTTATCTCTCCCTTTCACACCCACTCTCTCTAGACAAATTCTCCCAAACATTTACTTGAATTTACAAAAGTTACAAGCGTATGTAAAGTTTACAATAAATTTTGGACTTGATGAACTTGCATTTTAGTCACATATTTATCTCTCACTTTCAAGTCTACTATCTCTGCACAAATTCTACCAAACAAGTACTTGCATTCAAAAAATTTATAAACGCATGTAAAGTTTACAATCATTTTTGGAATTGATGTATTCGCATTTTGTTGTAATATTTACCGATCCCTTTAAAGCATCAACGTTCTCCAAAAGTCCTCCCATGCACCATATCGCATTTAAAAAATTTACAAACGTATGTAAAATTTACATTTTATTTTCATATGTATCTCCCTTTCATGCCTACTCTCTCTCTTTTGTAAAAGTTTTTTTTACAAAGTAAGCTGAAACTATTCTTGAAAAGGTTTTGTGTAAAATACGTTTGAAAATATTGTCTTTTCAAAGTTATGAAATCTTTCAAAAACATCATAATCTAATATTTTTAAAAACTCCCAAACATAATGGGGCTAGTTCATCGTTGGCCAACGACCGAGAAGATTTATTTTTTCGACTTTGTAATTTGGTGTAGTTTTTACTATCCCTCTTTATATGGCCGTAAACTTCATAATTCCATTTTTTTTAATTTCGTTAAAGGCACAATTTTAATATTCAATTTGGAAGCCTTGTAATTTGTATTCGATACTTATTTTATAAATCCTTTGAAATTATATCCTTCAAGTCTCAAAAACTGTTGATAAATCTTTTACAATTTTTTCCTTTTTTTTAGTTGCTTCGAGTTTATATTTAATATTTATTTCACTAATTTTTAAAAATAAATTTTTCAGCATCAAAATCCTCTTTTAACTAAATTTGCCTAACCATAGCTTCAATACTCTATAACAAAAGCTTTGTCAGTAATCCTCTTATTTTTTTTTTTTGCAAAATACCTTTATAAACAAAATTAAAGGCACCTCGCTTTAAAATAATGCGCCACTCTCTACACCAAAGGCTGAATTTTAATTCGCTCAAACTAATATTAAAAAAAAATCAAAAAAAAGAAGAAAAACAACAACAAGGAACGAACGAAAAATATATATATAAAATTTAAAAATCCCGGACGCAAGTTTCATAATTGGGAAATTATCAGAGAAAATTCCTTTTCACGTCGTTTAATCGTTCATTAAAATGATAACGCCCGGGAAAGAATGAAAATGAGCAAAAATGAAGATGAGGAGCTACAAAATGGGAAAAAAATATATATTAAAAATAAAACCAATTGAATTACAAAAGAAAATAGTTTCCTTTTCTCTGCAAAAAAAAAAAAAAAAACAGACACCTTTGATATCCTTGCTGGCTCCGAGTTTCGAGTTGCCTATGGTGCTTCGAAGAGCTCTTTTGGATAGAAGCGCACTCTTTAGCGCATTTGGATAACTGCCAGCAAATATTTTTATATTAAAGCAAATGGTAGAAGGGATACACATCCACTCATATATAGATACATATATTTAATGTATATCTTAAAAGTTTTAATCTCCAACGGAACTTCCACTATTATCAACACGATTTTTGTAAATTTATTTTTTTTAGGTAGTTCATATTGTTTTTTTTTTTTTTTTTTTTTTAATAAACCTACCTAGCTCGCTGTGAACACACACTTTTGGAGGACACCTACAGATGGTAAGAGTTTTTGAAATGCTTTCTGGAATAAATCTCTAAAAAAAAAAACAAATGAGAAGAATCTTCCCAGTATTTTGAGAAGGCGGTTTGGGGGAAACCAAGAAGAAGACAAAAACCTACAAATTTATCTCCGGTGACACCTTCTACGATGCAGCACCTTTTATTGGAATATATCTCCAAGATGAAGGTATAGGTACTTATGGAGTCTGGACTAATAATTTGTGTCCAGGATTCATATAGATTCAAGTATGTGTGTAAGGTGTATACCTACCTACCTATATGAATGTATATTTTATACCCTAAAATGCTGCAATGGTGAACTCATTCAAGTTCGGCAGGAAAACTTTTTTTTATCTCTTTTATTTTTTGCTTTAATTGTGTCTATGGTTGGAAGGATTGCTGCTGGCACTATGTTCGCTGAAGAGAAATCGATTCATTTCGAAATTAATGTCCTCGATATAGAAATAGAAGGAGCTTGAAGATAGCAATCGCGTTTATCTAAGGGGTATGTGTTCAATTGAATGTGATTTTCTGCCTCAGGTATAAAATAGGGTTTTCCGTTTTGGTTTCTCTCGATTCAAATGAAATAGAGTTTTGGCAAATAAATTGGAAAATAATTAGGAAACATATAAAGTTTATTGGGGAAGATGCATTTTCATTGTTTAACAGAGACTAAGGTTTCTAAAAGGAAATGGTTTGATATTCAAATAAATATGAACGAGAAAATAAAAAAATGACAAGAATAAGGGAAAAACAAGGGTATTGAAATACCTTTAGTGAGGTGATATCGACTACCAAAACCTTTAACTCTACGAAGTCGGGTTCTTTAAGTTAACGTTGATTTTATCATGGTGGTGACATTTATGTTTTGGAAGGAATTTTAAAACAAAGGAGTTCGCAGAAGAACAAATTTATATTTAATATTGGAAAATCGAACCAAATAATTTCTTTATTTATAACTGAACTAATTACTAGCCTTGTAGAATTCATTACAATTTCTATACAATTGACAGAAAAGTTTTTGAATTTACTGGTCGAATTTACAGTATGATCAAATAAATTAATATATCTAACAAAATTTAATAATTTAAGCATTTTTTTTAAAGAAGAAAATAGTTGATATGTATACCTATTACTCCGATTTTTTTAGATGTATATTTTCGGGAAGATTCCTCAAGTTGCTTTGGGAAATATTATAATTAATAGGAGATACATCGTAAAGTCTATTTTTGCATTTATTAATTTAAAAATAAAGACAAAACATAAAAAAAAGTCTGCTCTAGACGAGGCATATCGAAAAATTTAAGCCTGTTGTGATAAGGAGGGAGATCATAGGGATTATCGCCTCTAACGCCCTAAGCACAAGCCTCAGGAACCTTTTCTTTACCAGCTTTACTATGGCCATATGGTAGACGTAATTTGGTATTCGAACTTGACGAACGCATTCCAGAACGGATCAAACAAAAAATTTATGAAATTATCCTTTGTAACAAGACGATCTCTTTATCCAATCAAGAATTGAAGGAGCTTTATTAGTATAAATTTTAAATAAATTAGGTGGTGCAATAGCTCGAAGAGAATTGGCATTAGAGAATTAGTGGCTTACAACTCTCAACCATTCTTGTGTGGTTTACCTGGAATGGAGACAACAATTTTCTGCCGATTCTGAACGGCTAATGATCTTCATTAGTTATGGAGTTGATGTGTTGTATGAATTTCAAATTCCCACACTGAGAAAAATATCAAACATATTCATATTTAAATCAAACTCAAACACATACGATTTGGCATGGAATCGATATCTATTTAATTTGAATAGAAACGTATTTACCCATATTTGACCCGATTTGAACATGATTTGGTTTAAATTTACCACGTTTTCTATTTGATTTAAACATGCTTATCTTTGTTTTTATTAACTTTATTTGATGTTGTTTCAAATAGAATCATATTAATTTTTTGTTACTTCAGATTTTTCAGAAATTCAGAAATAAAAAAAATACTCAACACAAATACAAATTAATAAGTACCTACATTATGTATGTATTTATATTTTTATTTTATTTATTTACATTTTTTCCAAAAAGTCATTAAATTGATGTGGAGCGCTTTAAGATCTCATCTTTGTCACATCTTGAGAACATCTTCAAATTCTGGTTCATATAATTCGTCTTCTGGAATTTGCTTCTTTTTTTACGTCTTTCGTCGTGCTCTAGTCGTCCTGTGGCAAGAATATAAAAGTCAAATGATAGTTAATTATAAAACATACTTATTAATCAGTATTTTTTTAAATAAAACTATATAAATAAACAGTTTTTGAAACAAATATTTTTTTTACACTTACAATAAAGAGCAGGGAACAATGGTATTAACTTCCACTCCTCGAATAATCTTATGGTTTATATTTTTGCTTGAAACAGAACTTCAGTTATGTAACATTATAATGGTAATCAAATACTTCTTTATTATTTTATAAATTACTCACTTTAGTAAGATCACAAACACACGCGGAACATAAACACACTCCATGACTTTCGATGCCAAAAAGAAGAAAAGTTGTATTTAGCTACTTCATTTTTATTCAATTCAAACTCGTTCGTGATTAAATTTAACATTTATGTTTAATCTCTTACTCATGTAAATATTTTAACTTCGTTTATATTTCAAACAAACTCGTTCATGTTCATTGTGTGTTACAATTTTTAAGTTAATAAAACAATTAAACCTGCATTTTAAAAATCAAACTAAAACTAATTTGAATACATATAAAAAATGAAGTGCAGATCTTAATGAAATTCTTAAACATGAATGAGTTTGATTTAAACATATTTTACTGTAAAATAATAGTATTTTCGAATCTAAACAGATTCGAGTTTAGTTATAAACGATTTCTATTTGTCCTTATTTAAACATGCAGTTAAACATGTTTCTATTTAAATAACTCATAGTACAGTTTTCTCAGTGCATCAAATAATGAAAGAATTACAGACATATCGTTAATGAGTGCGATAATGATACATCGTTAAATAAATAATTAAAAAAAATTACTCTTCGTTAAACTCAGTTTTACATTTGTCGACGTTTAAAAATAAACAGAAACAATCAAGACCACATTGTAGTTCTTAAAAAACAAGAGAATTTGAAATTGTTTTGAAGATTGATACATCGTTTGAGACACTTTGAATGGCTTAACATAGATGGTAAGTGATTTACGAATAAAATAAAAATATATGGCCTAAATGGCTACCTTGTGGTATTCCAGAGGCAATGTTAAAAAAAAGTTGTAGATATGACCATAGAAAACAATGTTCGCTAAATCCAATATTTCTTAATTCCAATAGCATTATTCCGTGTGAGAGTTTTTCGAATGCTTTACTAAAGTCAGTAAATACACAATCTTTTTGACTTCTATTTTTGAATGAATGGATATAATTTTCAGTTAGTTCCATAAGAAAGGAGACTTGAGAGAGTGCCCTTTTTGTAAATCCAGACAACAGTCGAGAAAAATATAGCTTCGCAATTTAAAGCATATTTGGAATTACCTATACGCATACGAAATAGGCCTAAAATTGCAAACTTCGTATTTTTACATATGATGGGGATGACGAAAAGTGTGGTTGCTAACGTTTAATCGTTATTCCACGTATAGTGTTTTTTTTATTTTTTAAGACCAAACAAGACAAAACCAGTTGATGATTTATATTAAAAATAAAAATGTTTTAAGAATTTTATCTATAAGAAATAATTTAAAAAAAATCTCTGAAAGGTTTTGCATTTGTTACTTTTGTTCAATAAATCATATGCAGCCTCATTTTGACATTCAATTTCATTCGAAAGTATGTCGAATTCGAAAATTTGTATTTTGAGATTCGAACGATTCGAAAGTTCACCTTATCAATGGAAAGTTCATTTATCTTTCGAAAACTAAGCAAATTTTCACTTTCGAATCGTTCGAAAGAAATGTCATTTCATTCTCGTTCAATTTTTTCTGGCGAATAGATTCATAAAACATGTAAGTTTAGTATAATGTTAGTAGTATTGGATGCATAAAATGGATGTGATGCATCTATTATCCTTCTCCTATACAACTGCTCCTCACCGTTTTCTCTTTTCATACATAAAACAAATGCCATTTTGATTTTTTAACGTCTGGCTTCAATTTATCAATTATTTTCATAAAACCATTTACAAATGGTAGTTCGAAATTCAAGTGTGACCAGATTTGTATAAATTGAGTGGCTTTGAAGTTGCCTTCTTTTTTTGTTTATCAATTTGGAAAACAAAATTAGTTTACATAAAAATTAAAACATAAATCAAGTATTTTATTATTCAGGGAAGTTTTACCCTTATTTAACATCTTTTTGATATCAATAAACATACTCGTACCATACTGTTTTCGAAATGCTCCAAAATTTGAAAATGTCAGTTTTTATTGATGTATTCAAATACAAACTTTACCGGGCCGTTAGCATCACTTATCTTTACTTTATTTTGCTTAAATAATAAAGTTTTATTTTTAGACCATATTTTTTTTTTGAAATCAAAATTATCAAAAAAAAAACAGTCAGTAAATTTCAAACAGCTGATTTCGAAAATGAATTTAATTGAGGTTTATTTTATGCAATCATTCGACAATGAACATTTTTCGTTCGAATGTCAAAATATGGATAGTTCATTCGAATAAAAGTATCTATTCTATCGAATTAGCTATTCGTTCGAATCTCAAAATAAGGCTGATGATTATCTCAATATGAAAACATAAGAACAAGTACGCGCAAGACAGTCTTATCTTATTGTGCTTTTATTTAATAAGCTTGTTTGAAAGTCTTAGCTAAAACGAAATAAATGACGAAATGTTTTATACTCTCTAACACCCAGATTCACAGTGGAAGTTGAAAAAACAGTATTCTACAGTTTAAACTTCAATTCAGCATTTGTAACTACTTCCTATTAAGATAACATTTCAATTTGACAGTTGCTATTTTATATAATTGTGTTTGTGAAGAAGGTGTAGTATTTGCAACGTCACGATGTATTAGTTTTTTTATCTTCTATGATGTGTATATTTTGCGCAACTAATTCCATCAGAAGATCAACATCTCCTAACACATAGCGCCTTTTGCCTAGCCACTAATTTCTTAAAATGTACATCCATTTTTAATATTTCAATTTCACTTGTCAAAATCAGATTTAAGGCCGTACTTTGAAATATAATTAACTGTTCCAGGTTTGTTAACAGCATAAAATACTAGTTGTTCTTTCGCATATTCTTTGAGGTAAATTAGAGAAAGTGAAGAAAGTTAAATGTCTTCATTTTCTGGACCCAAAAATGCTCCCAACTCGTTTTCATAAAATCTTGTTTAACGAAGTTCATTTCAACTAACTTCGTATTTCACTGAAACCGGATGAGTTAAACCAAAAATTTAAACTCAGTTTAAGGTTCAGTTGAACTTAAGTTTGTACTTCAACTGTGAAACTAGGGGTTAGGAACTTATTCTTGCAAACATATTTTTGGAAGTTATTGTTTGTAAAATTTGTTTTTTTTTTCAAGGGAAATGAAAATTTAGGTTTTATTAAGATGAAATTTGTTAACATAGAAGTTCTAAGCTTTGAATAACAAAAAACGCCAGAAGCTCGAAACAGTGGTTGCATACTTGTTCTTGCTGCTCAAATAAAATAATACATAAAATATTTTCAAATAAAAGAATGTATCGGAATTTGAATGAAAAATGAGAAAAAAAAGAAAATATTTTCGCAAATTTTACCTTAATTCTCAAAAATTAAAAAAAAAAAAACCAATGAATTACTCACAAAAATACGAGACATTTCTAATAGACAATTCAAATGTAGTTCAGCTAAATTCTAGTATCGATTACTGTGATTTCACATTTTTTTAAACAAACTTTTCACCAAATTTCTAGCGCTAACACTACTTAAGGAGTTGTTTTAGCAACTTAAAGACCGAATTTGCTTCTTTTTTAAACATAAATACTTTAAAACTTTAACCTATTTCAACTTTAAAACTTAACATACATTCGACTCAATTATGCACTTCATTTTGTGTTTTTTTTTTAATTTTAGAAAATATTTTTTGTTCTCAAAAACTGTTCAGCAAATTCAAAAAAGAGAAAAACTTGTAATGAGTAAAAGCTAATGGAAAGAATTTTTTTGTATTCGATTTCTTCAAAAACAGTATATCTGATTTTGATTAAATTTGTGTGTATTAAAATTTGAAACAATTTCTTTTTGGATATTTTAAAAAAATTTCAATATCTCTAAAATCACATGCTTGATATTTTTGAAACTTGGAAATTAACAATTTTTTAATATTATCTACAAGATGTAGAAAATAAACTGTTATTTTTTTTTTAAATTACGATGCTCAGCATACAAATATTAAAAAATAGTTTTCAAAATCGCATTTTTCTCGAAAATGGCAACTTAAATTTTAATACAATTTTTTCGGTTTCGCTTTATTTTTGTGATCCATAATTTAATAAAAAAAATGTTCAAATGAAAGTATCACTGATTGTCAATCATAGAACCATTTTTTTAATTTTGATTTTAAAATTATCATTATAACGGATTTTAATGACATTTTTATAAGGAAATATAAAAAAATGGGTCAATATTTGTTTTTTTTTTTTTAATTTAATTTTTAATTGTAAAATAATAAAATCTTAAAATTGGCGCACAAAATTTTTTCTTAAACAATTTTATGTATAAAAAGATATCTTTTTTAAAAACAGCTACAACTACTATATTTTTTGTTCTTGCATAAATTCATGTTTGCTCGAGAAATCACATAGCTTTCTGTTTTTAGTTCCAACTAGTAAAGTAGTTGTTTTATCCATTCAAAAATTTAATTTTAAACTTATGAACATTTTTCTAAATTAACATTAATTTCTTAAATTCTGTCTATAAAACATAATATTGAGCTGAAGCCAATTTTAAATGTTAAACATTGGAAAAAGTTGCATCAAAAGTTCTCTAAGAATGACGAATTCATTCTAAATTTTAAAGTATTTCTGAAAATTATTATTTATATTAATTTATAAAAACAAACGGATTTGACAGTCGTTTCCGTTTGCAGTGACTTATTTATGGGCAACTGTCAATACTGAACAAATACGTAGATACTCAATGTAAAATTATGGCATGCATTTCCGTTTGTTTTCGCTAACTAATAGTTCTGTTCTGCTTCAAATCATTTTCTTAATCCAAAACACTTGGTAGTAGTACAATCAGTTTATTAAAATATTAAATTAGGAAAAATATATATTTTTTTAATAGCAAATAATATACATAATTTCTAGTTCACTTCAAAGAAAAAATTCCAAAAGAAATTCCAATAGACTGACCCAGCTCAAAGTTACACACACACATATTACAGTGATGTGTTGTCACAATTGCGCGAAAATTGAGCGAGTAGGTTATTCATTAAATTCACATAAAGATATATATTATCTTTCAGATACTTGGGTAGTATTAGTACTGCTAAATCGTAAGTCCAAGTCAAATGCAAAAAATTAAAAAAAAAATTCCAAGATTATCTATCTATCCCTCTGTCTCTACGGTTATATTCGTTGTATTACTTTGCCATTCTTCCTCCATTTGCACTTTATGCTTATCATCATTTCTTATGGCAGAAACCAAGTTAAAGAAGGAATTTTACACACAAGAATATAATTGGCATAGTTTTGTTTCTTTGACTACTTCTGGATTTTTCTATTTGAAGGTTGTTTTAAGCACGTATACAGGGTGTTCTGGAACTTGATGACAGGTAATTCTTGGAATCTGAAGGCCGCATATCCTCTCAAAATATTTTGCATATTTTTTTACCAAAAGATTACTACTTTTTTCGTATGCTGGCTTACCGGGGTTCTATCTAAAGGAGTACTAACTTTAGATTTTACGTCTTCAATTTATTATTTCTGGTCCAAATCTTAATATAATCATTCATTTGCTTAACCTTAATTTAATTTTGATGTTTTTGTTATCTTCTGTGACTGAACTAGTCGTGTCATTTTTTTGATATGTTATCCCGAATTTTGATTAACTGGTACTATAAATCACTGCAGCATCAACGGATGATCTCTGTAATAAATGATGTTGGTGAAATCGCAGCCGAAACTGGTAAAATCGCTGCGGAAGCTGATAACATCGTAGACGAATTCGAAACAATGACAGGTGAAGCTGGTAAAATTACAGACGAATCCGGTAAAAGAAGCCGAAGCTGGTAAAATTACAACAGAAGTCGGCAAAATCGCAACCGAAACTGGTAAAATCGCAGACAAAACTGCTAAAATCGCAAACGAATCCTGTATAACCACTAACGAAGCTGATAAAATCGCAGCCCAAAATGGTACAATCCCGGAGGAATCAGTTAAAATTACACTAAAAGTTGGAAAAATCGCAACTGATGTTGGTACAATCGCAGCTGTTTAATTTGAGACCCCTTACCTCTGGTGGAGAGAAGTTCACTTGAAATTCTAGCACCAACATTTTCATTTAAATTAAATCAAAACCTCTCAATACATTTCAAGTGGTTTTCTATGAAATCCCATCAAACGACCTTTCGATTTTGATATATTTTGAGGGGTTACAAAAGTTTTCTAAGAATTCTCATAAAAAAAAAACAGCAACGCAGTTGATGGGGGTTTCCAGTTAAACGTCAAGAAGTTCCGTTTGAGATAATACTTCAATTGGCTTCGGGGATTTCTGACGGTGGTTTTTGGAGGCCATGAAACATCTTTCGCAACCGTGTACTGAATTTCAAAAGTTTGTATTCGAACCAAATAGTCAAAACATAATGTTATACAATTTCAGCTAAATCTACACAAGTTTTTGAAATTTCAGTTAAATGTTAACTTTTTTTATTTAACATAAGTTTACTTAAATTAATTTCCCACAAGCCATTAGATCATCGTTATTTTCGCGAACACCCTATAGATATCCATTAGATTGTGTAGTGCTTTCTTTCAGAATTCTTTAATAATAATAATCGTCTCGATTTAAGTAATTTATTCACTTACGGCTATCAGCAAATAGCTAACAACTTAAATGCTTACAAATTATACTCTAACAACTTTGCCTTAAATTAAGGCTTAGCTTTTCTAAACGAATTCTACGAATTCAAATGAATATAAAAGTGTTGTATCGCAATTTTTGTGAAGATCTGTCATCGTAATTAGAAGACTTCGTCACTTTTCCCTTACTCTTTCCAGAGAGAGAGGAAGAGAATGAAAAAAAAAAAAAATAAAAAATACTGGAATAGTGGAATGTGTGTGCAAAATAATTTAGATCAAAAGAATAAATAAATGTTTGCGTGTATAAGATATACATGACTATTTGTATAACAGAAATTATTTGCTTAGAATTCGATGTGATTGTTTTTTGTGTTTGTATTTTTTTTTTTATTTTTTTCAAAAGTTAATTTATCATCTGTCTGACGTGCGACCGTTAATGTTGTTATGTCATATTTGAAATTTTGTGTTTAATGATTTGCCGACTGTCGAATAAAGTTTCAATCAGTTTTGTATGTTATGTTTAGTTGATGTTGATAATAGATTGTCCGTGCTGACCGAGTTCATTGAGCTTATAATAGATACTCCTATACAGAGAATGGTTTAATATGATTTTTTATTTAGCTTGAAAATGGTTTTTTAAATATTTTTTTTGTCAGAAATTGAGAAGAAATTTATTTTTTACTCAGTCAAAATCGTGTGTTTTGATTTTTTGTCCACAAAATGAGATTATTAAACAGTTTTTGTTAAGAAAAAAAAAAAACGATTTTTGAATAAGGAATTTAAATAGAGCTAGAGTTATGAACCCACCATAAAAAAATTCCAAGCACACAAAATAAATTTTTTTTTTTTTGGTTGGCGTCGCAATATTTTTCTTTACAAAAATTGTATATTATAAATTCTGTAAATTTAAAGTCCCCTAAACTTTCTAAAATGTGTGGAAATTCAATATTACAGATACATGCATATATACAATTCTGAAAATTTTAATTCTATATTTCAAAATTTAATTTTGTATTTGAAAAATGATAAAAGTAAAACTGTTTCAATAGTAAAAAAATTTGCAAAATTTTGTATTTTATTTTTTTCATTTTAATTAAACGTCATAAAGGGAAAACGTATCTGCATTAAAATTCTATTTATATATTAAATATTTTTAATCCAACCATTTCTAAAATATTTAATTATTTATATTTACTTTAATTATTTAAAATGTCAACATCTTTAATTTCTTTTCATACAAATAATTTTCAGTATGCATTAAGTCACACTCTGTTTAAAAATAATTAAATCTCTAGCTTGCAGTGATATTTTTTTAGTGCAAACGATTTCGGGTATTCCTTACATTGTCTCCTTTGCTTTAGTTTTTGCTAAATCCAAAAAATGTTCATTGCATTTATATTTTTACATGATATTACAGATGATTTTTGTAGCTGTAGCATTAGATGGCGGTCAGCCATCAGACGAATAGGGGGAACAACATGTAGCATATGAAAACATGCACGTGCCGTAACTACTCGTATTCGGGAGTGGTGGAAGTCTGATCATACCCTCTCCGCGGCGGCCGCTAGAAACAAGCTTTTTAAAAAAGGTTTGGCTAATATGATCAGGCTGGTTCCACAGGTTGGCGACAGGTTAATTCCCTGTCCCGTAAAACTAAGAGAATTTCGAGAACGACAACAAGCCTCGGAAACGGACTGATCACACGACGACAACCAACGCAAAGAAAAAGGAAAAACGATTTACGAATTTTCTTATGGAACGCACGATCGCTCTATAGAGCTCGAGCTGCTCAGCAGCTAGCCGATGCCCTGTCAAAATATAAAGCTAACATAACAGCTCTCCATGAAATCAGATGGACAGGGAATGGTGTTTTACAGAAGAAAGAATATGACGTATATTACAGCTGTCATACAAAACACCATGTGCTCGGGGTAGGCTTCCTACTAGTAAGCGAAAAAATGAAGTCG
This sequence comes from Chrysotoxum bicinctum, assembly GCA_911387755.1. Lineage (NCBI taxonomy): Eukaryota > Metazoa > Arthropoda > Insecta > Diptera > Syrphidae > Chrysotoxum > Chrysotoxum bicinctum. The sequence goes on along the minus strand of OU426989.1, from coordinate 220,856,010 downwards.
ACTATCATCGGCTTTAACGCTATAAGCGAAAGGCTATGCACCCTTCGCGTGCGAGGCATATTTACGAACATCAGCCTCATTAACGTTCACGGACCTACGGAGGAGTCCTCAGACGAAGAAAAAGAGACTTACTACGAACAAGTCGAGAGGGCCCTCAATGGCTGTCCAAGGTATGATGTTAAAATCATCCTTGGGGATTTGAACGCAAAAATAGGTTGGCACCCGGTATTCAGGCATTACGCAGGCACCCATAGTTTGCATGAGAACACTAATGACAATGGACTTCGAGTCTAGAATTGGCAGCATCGAAAAACATGGTCGTTGCGAGTACCAGATTCCCGCGTAAAGATATCTACAAAGCCACCTGGGTATTACCTGATGGAGTCACTCGTAACCAAATAGACCACGTGTTGATAGACCGTCGCCACTACTCGAACTTGATGACGGTACGAACGTACCGAGGTGCCAATATCGACTCGGATCACTATCTTGTTGGTATGGTTTTCCGAGGGCGGATTGCCTTGCGAAGACGCATTGCATCCGCCGATCAGGTTCGAATCAACACGGCCCTGCGCAATGAAAACACCAGTAACACCTTTGGTAATGCGTTAGGACTCGCCCTAGAAACACCTGATTTAGGGAGAGTAAGTCCTGGAGCCAGTATGCTGGGCGTAAATGAGAAGTGGACACGTCTTAAAAATACTGTCATTAGTACTGCCAACTCCATCTTAGGCCAGTCGTAAAAATCGGAACGACTGGTTTGACGATGAATGCAAGCTAGCGACTGAACGTAAGAATGTTGCGATGAATGGAGCGATGGGAAGTGTACTTTAATGAATTGCTAAATGGTCAGCTCACTGCAGAAGTGGAGGTTCCACTACTTCAAGAAGAATACCCTATGTTGCCGCCACCAAGCATAGAAGAGGTTGAGAAGGCTATAGGCCGGCTTAAACAAAACCGGATAACCCCATACGCTAAAACCATCATCGGGCAATATCAGTGTGGTTTCATTCCAGGCAAATCAACAACTGATCAGATCTTTACCCTTAGGCAGGCGATGGAAAAATGTCTAGAATTTAACATCTTTTTTAACATAACTTTTTTAAAAAGCTAAGGACAAACATAAAACAAAATTAGTTCTGCTACTAAAACAGTTCATAAATGAAAGTGTCCCACAGTCACCGCCCCAAATGAAAACCATGGATTCCTGAGGTCATTTTAAGTCGAAAAACTTAAGAGGTCATTTTCTCGTTTTCGTCCCGTTTACGAGTTATAACGGTTTTTATTATTTTTCCCTTAACTGGCTTTATCTTTGCCAAACTGCGTCCGATTCGTAAGATTTTTTTATAACCAATCAAGAATTTATTACAGTTGTTTTAGTTTGTCCGAAGACTTTTTTTTCTGCGGACAACCGTTTCTCCGCAATTTTGCATCAAACCCAATTTTTTCGTTTTTTAAGTAGTTTTTTCACTTTGATATCAATTTATTCAAAAAAACACGGTAATGAGTATTAATTTTTTTCACTTATTATTAAAGCCCAGTTCATTTACTAAAATTAAATATTTTTTTTTCCTTAAAAAGAATACTAAATGTAATTAACAACAAATAAACAAACTGAGTGAATTTAAAAAAAAAATAATTTTTAAATACAAAATTAACTTTTTCTGAGCTATTGTGGTTAAGAAAAGGACAAATAGATAAAGTTAATTAGTAACACCGTTAACTAATGTAAACAGTAAAAATTTGCATTATGATTTGATGGTTGTAAATGTCTTTCTCGCGTGATCTAGTGTCCGCGTCGTGTTCTTTCACTTGATACTCCATTTTGGATTTGTTATTCAAGTTGTAGTTTTTTTCAATTATTTGCGAACAATGGATTACACTAATCAAGAATATCTGGAAATGTTATTAATATATGCTGAAATGGGACAACTTTATCTATTTGTCCTTTTCTTAACCACAATAGCTCAGAAAAAGTTGATTTTGTATTTAAAAATTATTTTTTTTTAAATTCACTCAGTTTGTTTATTTGTTGTTAATTACATTTAGTATTCTTTTTAAGGAAAAAAAAATATTTTTTTTTAAGAAAATGAACTGGGCTTTAATAATTAACGAAAAAAATTAATACTCATTAACGTGTCTTTTTGAAAAAAATGATATCGAAGTGAAAAAAACAACTTAAAAAACGAAAAAAATTGGGTTTGATGCAAAATTGCGGAGAAACGGTTACCCACAGAAAAAAAGTTCTGAGACAAACTAAAATTGTAATAAATTCTTGATTGGTTATAAAGAAAATCTTACGAATCGGACGTAGTTTGGCAAAGATAAAGCTAGTTAAGGAAAAAGAGAGCAAAAATCATAAAAACCGTTATAACTCGAAAACGGGACGAAAACGAGAAAATGACCTCTTAAGTTTTTCGACTTAAAATGACCTCAGGAATCCATGGTTTTCGTTTGGGGCGGTGACTGTGGGACACCCTGTATATTTAAATAAAACATTTTTTGATACAAACAAATTTCTGAAAAGACATCCTGAAATCTGTATAGTCCCAGCGGATAAGGTTAATGTCTCTGTTGGAACTTCGAAAGAATCACATTATAATAAGATCAACGATATGATATCGAGATACATATGTATAACATTTTGAGAAATGACCTTACTAACAAACTTTAAGATCATTACATGTTGTGTTATGTTAAAGATTAATTCAGTTAAAAAATAATATTTAAATTTGAAAAGAAATGTATGACAACATACACTGATAAATGTATGGCTCACCTTAGATCCTTAAAGAAATTTGGCCTTTACGACTAATCTGCTCTTGAACAACAATGTTCCTTGTTATCAATTTTCAAAATATATTGGGAAGATTCCCAATAAAATTACTGAACTCTCAAAATATAACGTAACAAATGCCAAACATTTCATTGCAACAGTTTCCTCAATAGTTTCGGAAGAAAATGATATACTAGTTTCATTTAATGTGGTTTCTTTATTCACAAATATCCCAATTCAAACATGATTGAAATTAGTTGAAAAAAGTTGGAACATTATTAAAGAAAACACTCAGATTAAAAAGAAACAATTTTAAGAAGGTCCAAAAACTTGACAACATTGATCTTTTAAAATTCGAGTTGATATCGGTGTTCTCGTGACTCTGAATTTGACTTTCGTGTCCATATCGATTTCATAGTTTCCAAAAGAAATTCATAACTTGGATTTTTAAAAAGTAACTCATCAGAATTTAAAGATGTTTACAAATTTTAAAACTATATAACTCATTAGTACTTCCCTATCTTGAATATTGTTCTTTACACCCCGACTCCACAGGAGATAAATTCTCTCAGGATGCTCATCATGATATGAAATCTCCAATGGAGACGCGATATTTCCTCTTATGATGTGATGTCAGCGATCTATGTCAGCGGTTTTGTCTTGATATGAAATTTGACAGATGGTTTTTTTTCGTACTTTTGTCTCATTATTTCGTGTCTTCTCATTTGGTTAATTCTTGTCAAGTATTCCGTCGGCAAATATTTTTTTTTTTATTTTGTAAGTAAATACATTAACGTGTCTTGTTATTCATTTGTTCGTGCGTTAAGTTATGTTTGGTGTTATTTATTTATACTTTAGGTATAGATGCGCATTCTTTTCTTTGCAAATATATATAATTTTTGTTAGTTTTACCTTTTGCTAATTTCTGTTGTCCGCACAAAACACATCCCGTGCAGTAGGGATAGAAATGAAAAATCATGACATAATTTGATCAGCGAAGCAATAAGAAAATGTAGAGATAGAGATGTCAGACATTGAGTTGGAGAGACAGATATCTTGTGGAGTCCGGGTGTTAAGTTGGTGCCCATTCTGCTAATACTAAGAATTGACCAAATTCAAAAAAGATTCACGAAATGCTCCAACATAATTTTTGTAGGGGATATAATCTTATACCGAATAAAATGTATAGAGTTACTGAATTTAAAAAAATTCTATGTCCCACACTACAGGACGGAAGTGTACTTTTTTACGTTTCTACTCACAGAACTAACTATGGACTTAATGAGCCCATTTCGCGTTCATTATCAGATTATCACTGTTCAACTTGGTGTTCAATGAAATTGACATTATAATGAAAAGAGATCAATTTAAACAAAATGTTTTACACATATTAAGCTAAAATAATTTGTAAATGTTATAAAATTTTGTATACATATATGTATGTACATATTTCTTTAAGAATATTAAACTTAATCAGCAGATGTAAAAATCCATTGATGAAATATTTTTTTTATTTCATTCATTCATCTATCGAGTTTCCTCTTACAGATTGCTTAAACTAAGAGACTTAATTTTTAATTACATTTTTACTTAATTGTAATTTAAATACATTTCTTTCTAAATTAAATCTAAATTTAAGTGAAGTTTATTAATGAGTCCCATACATCTTGTGAATGGTTCATTACAGACATAATTATATCTATGCAAAGGCATATAAAATAATTTTCTGGATCTTATCTTTGCTTCTGGAACATAGATATCTAAAAGATTAAGCAAAACAGGGCATATTATATGGTATGACAATATATCATAAACAAACGTAACACAACTTACACGGTTAAGGCACATCTCGTGGAATAAATTGTCATTTCTGGCAAATTCCATTTTAATTGTCTTTTATAAATGATTTTTGAACCCTTTTAATTTGATTTTTTGAAACTGAATAAAAAGGATCGCACAAGACTGAACAGTATTCCAAATAAGGGCGAACAAGTGAAGTATATACTGCCTTTAATGCGTACGGATTTGAAAACTTCGAGCAATTTCTTTTTAAGAAACCTGAAGCTTACTTCATGACATGTTATTTATTTTTTTTAAAGATGTTTTCATAATATCTACATCTACATATATTCAAGATATGAAGAACAAAATGAACACTAAGTCCAAGTTTTTTTTAAAATTTATTTAAAAGTATTTCATGACAATGTCAGTAAATTAGGCATATACCTATACTCAATTTTACTCAGTTTTAAAATACTCTTCCAATTTATTTGTTTGAAAACCATAATCATAATTTCTGCAATCAAAAATTTGTTTTCAAAGCTGACATTTTTCAAATAGTCTTCAAAAATTCAAAAAGTCTTTTGCTTTCGAAATTCACTTATAAACAGCGGACTTTCTTATATGCGAATACTGATGAAAGCGATAAATAATTCTCTTAAGAGAGAAACTAAAAATCACACCCATCAATTGAGATTTTGTTGACAGAAATATTGGAGGCTATCGTGAAAAAAATGTCCCTCGGAATTTTTCCCACCTTAGAAAATTGGAAACGACAATACTTCTGCACTGCTCATTGTAAGCTATTGGCTGGCCTTTTGAGATGAGAGCATTATTGAAGTTTAGAATTTTGAAAGTTGGAAAAAATTCCAAAGGGAAATCCTATTCACTATGGCCCCCATTAGTTCTGCCAAATAAAGTTGAGAGTAAACTAAATAAAAGACAATTGTCAGATGGCCGTCTGGCAGTAAGTTTTCTGACAAACATTGTCAGTTCACATGGGCATAAGAGAATACCTAATTGATAAATTTTATCTCCCGAAAGATCTGACAATATTGTCAGATCATCTGGCAATCAGTCATCAGTCCTTAGATTTAGCCGTGAAGTGATATTCACTTAAGTGACATTTCCGTACTAGAATACTGGGTAGTTCTGTTAGTTTAAAATTTCTTTGCAATTCTGTTTGCATTCTACTTCTATTATAGTTTCTCACCCAAACACTTAGAAATTCGACAAATTCTGAGTAACTTTTCAAGATTCCGAGAATGGGTCTAATTTATAAATTAAAAAAAAAATTACTCCAGTTGCATTTCTCTCACTTAAAGAAGGGCGAGAGACTATTAAGTATGGCATTCCCATGAGGGTTGTCCGTTATACTGTTTATCTTAAATGTTGTCGTTTTGAAAATATCACAGTGAAAATTGAAACAAGAAACTATTTTAAGAAATTTTATTTTAAAAATCTTTTCAAAATAATCGAGACAGAATAATTATCTTAATAAATTATAACAGAATGGAAAAAAATTTCAAAAAGTTGTTGACGTACCAAATAAATATTTATTTTGCAGCGAGTCTCAAAGAACTTTTGAAAATTATTCATTTTCCAATAAATAAATCCTCAATTTATTAGAAATTTAAAACACAAATTACATAGTTCAATATTTTATGCTCAACGGGCCATCGCACATTGGAGCAATCAATTCAACCAGGGAAAAAAAGTGTGTAGGCGAGATAATTGAAATGTGCTGAATGAAACGAGAAAAATGTCCTCGCCTGTCTGGAGTACTCGTATAGTTGAAAATGAAGACATATAAACTTGCTGGTTTTAAGTCGTACCTTTTCAGGTAGGCAATTGAAGAAAAATTGACTATGTGTCTCTGGGGTTGGTCTGGTTTAAAATCGACTTTGACATTTAGCATCAAAATTCAGTCTTTTCAATACAATTTCTTGATGAAAATGAATCTGAACTTCTGACAGAAAAATTTTACTATAGAACTTTAAGAACTATATCGAGAAATAAAATTCAGGCCATGGAAATTCGTTGGAATAAAATTAACTATACACCGAGAAATAAATTCTATCAATACCTATCGCCAGCACCCGTCCGCATCAGGGTCAGTCTCCTCGAACCATAAACTTCGACAAGATAAAAATAAACACAACTTGATTGTATTAAACGACAACCCCTCGCAAAACTCACACAAACTTTTTTTTTCCGTAGAGCTGTATCTGCAAAACAGATAATTGTATTCGCTTTATTCAACTCAACATTTGCGATTTTCCAAACCCTTAACCCATTTTATTTTATGATCACAGAGATATGATTGGATTCGTAGACATATAAAGTTATGTAGAACAGCAAAAAAAATCCACTCAGGGATTTGACTTAATCTACCGTACAGCAGGGGTACGACGATAGAGTGTGACCAGCGCAGCGGGAAACAATCAAATCAATACAACAAGTCTGAGGTAGTTGACAATAAAAAAAAAAACGAAATATCCAGGAGGGGTCAAGTGGATTTGCATACCTAGGTACATTGTATGTACACGGTGCGATATGATGGGAACTCCATATGGCAATGTTTAGCACATTTATTCATAAAACCACATCGACCAATTTGTGTGCATCAATGGTGCCATTGAAGCTTTAGACGTTAAGACTACATAGCTTGAGGCGAAATTGAATTCTCCGCCAGCATAAACATGCTCTTACCTGCCGAGGGCGACAGGTTTTGAGGGGCCTCAAATGAATTCTAATGATTCTTTGAAATGGAAGGAATTTCACTCTTTTGTGAACTAGAAGCTGATTGGAATTATTTCTAAAGAAATATTGATTCAAAACCGCGAGGATGGCAGTATTGAAAATTTACAAAATTTTCAACAAGAAAAGATTAATTTCATCCTAATAGAGATGAAAATTGATACGAAAAATGTCATCCTTAAAACCCCTTGAGAATTGGAAGAGACAGTTAAATTAATGTGTTGTGTACAGAAGATTTCAGAAAAGATCACCAAAGTGCAGGATTGATAAGGACAAACTTTATTCTATCGATTTGTGTTTTACGAAAATCGATGCCCGGGAGAAATATGGGTTCCGGGGCGGACAATTGACGGGCCCCATATGAACAAAAAAATGTATGTTATTTTTCAAACAAATAAGTGTGCCTTTTGGTTCAGAAGAAATGTTTGAGTTAACACTAGGTTGGTTTAGGTTGAAGTGGCTGCTAGCGCCGTAACTGACACACTTAGATCAGGGTTTGTTCATTGTGATACTTTGTGATAGCTACTTTGTGGTTTTTTTTATAGTACTACCGTTATCTTTCAGTGTTCTAGTGAAATAGCATGTTGCATTCATCCAATTCAGCAATTTTAATCGTAATACTCGCCGTTCAGGAAACTATCAGTTAACACTTGATCCAAACTTCGGACGTACTGTTAAATTCAGAGATTCTCTCTTTAGCCGCACTACACGAATGTGGAATGATGATGGATTCATATTTCCTCCCCCCCATTACGATATTTAGACATTCAAAACCAATGTGCATTCGGTATCTCATTTTAAATTCTCTCCAAACTTCTAAGCGTTCGCACTGTACTAAACCATTTTAAGGGTAGTCATAATCACATAAGGGCGTGCATAATATGTAATTAAAAAATCATGAATCTAGAGATTTTGTCCCTACTCGTGGGACCAGATATATACTGAAAATGTCTATATTAATTAGATCACTAAGTTCCTCGAAGAGAAACTCTCCAAGCTAGAGCTTACCTATGTCAATGGGGTAAAGCAATGCATGTTCATAGAAGATACGGAACTGATTCTACCTCTTTCTCGTCCATACAGCTTCTGCTAAATTAATTTGAATAAATTTCAAGCCTCGTTACGTGCTTTCCTATAAAACAGTGTCCAGTTTTGACACCGATTACGAAGCTAATGTGCAATCTTCTCAAGGATAGCAAACAGAGAGTTTCAGATCAAGCATTGGCCAGATCTGTTTTGTTATCAGACATCAAAGAGGTGGTTATATTATTCCATCGACGGGCTTATCCTCTCAATAGTATCTTGTTTCAGCATAAGTATGCATGCACCTATATTAGCCTTATCCGGTAATATAGGTAGTGTTGTTCCACTTTTGGCGACTTCGTCAGTCTTACAGTTCCCTGGGATGTCCCTATTCCCTGGCACCCAATAGAGGTGAATATTGAACTGCTGCGCTATCTTTATAAGAGATACACGGCAGTTAAGGGCTGTTATAGAGTTAATACAGGTCAAGTCCAAAGATTTAATAGCTACTTGATCCGAGAAGATGCGGATATCAGTAGTTGATAAGATTTTTCCTTTGAGCCAAGGCAGTACTTTTTTAATCGCCATAAGTTCATCAGTTTTCGATCCTGGTATAAAAAACGAATAGAAACATCTTGCAAGAAACTTGAGCCTCCCCGGACAGATCTTGAAGGAATGGTGACTTGGAAGTCTGTGCCGCACTGTAGTTTTGAAATAGTTTAGAATGGTGAAATGGCCAATTTTGTTATTGATCTATTGTGAAGAGGCACAGAAGTAACCGAAGTTCGCCTTAGAGCCATTTCGTCACGTTGCGGAAAGAGGTCAAGGCTTTGATCTTCATTTGCGATACTTCGTCAATGTTGTCAAAACATGCCCTTCCTAATGATTGTGCTCTACATTTGGCCAGCGAGCAGAACATTTGCAGAGGAAATGGAGGACTTTTTCGTTTTTCCGCTATGACAGTGAGTGTTATGAGGAATGCCTGGCTTTGCTGCATGCTCTTCTATTGGCTAGTGTTCGCTGCAGATAGCTACGATCCTGGATAAGTCTTGCCTGGGTCTGCATATCAGATCAAGTGTTCGGGATGCATTATAGGTGGGCCAAATCTTTCGACATATATATTGCAAACTGCTCCACCTACAGTTTGATTCCGTAAGAGGAATTGAGAGATTATTTACCTTCATTATTCCGAGCCTAATTTTGACTTTTTCCGCAAGTGAGATGAAGGGCTGGACCTTGCCTGATTAGCTCGTCCGCCAGTTCATTCATATCAATGCCACAATGACGAAACGAGGCTAGCAACTTCATCCCGGCATTGCTGGACTAATTTGAAATATGATGTACTAGAGTTAATGGCGCAAAATTTTAATTGAATTAGTACGATGCTAAAGCTGTTTTAGTATGATACTAGGTTAAAACAACGAATTTGCAAATTTTAATCGAATATAGCATCATACTTTCTCTACCCTTTTATTAAAGTTAAAATCATCGAATACCTACTTTATTTTTTTAGTATCGTGCTAGCTTCAGATGACTCTTTGACATTTCCAGACATCAAAAAAGGTTCGTGTACTTACTTTTTTACACGAAATGTCATAGTTTTTGGTGTGTTCAGAAGCAATTTATTAAGAAAATTCTTTTAGTACGATACTAGTTAGAAAATGTTTAAAATTAAGAATGAGTTAGTAAACTACTATAAAGTCAGCAAATTGTTAAGTAGTATCATACTAATACCTTAATAATAGGCTGTTTAAAATTTTACACCAATGGCTTTAACAGCCACCTTGACTGTCTGTCCAATATCCCATATCCTTGTCAAAGTTGGTTGCGATGTTAGGAATATTGGATATTTTAAAATGCCTTGTTATTTTCATCATCAACTTCAATAGTCGTATCAGTTCATTTGGCTAGCCGCACTCTATACAGTAATTTTAGTTCTTTTCTGAATATGCTATTGTATGTGGCTCTAATGTCTATGAATAAGCGGTATGAAGAAATTTTAAGTTGGAGAAGTTTTTTCATCGCTTGACTAAGGTTGAAATATCTGATCAACTGTTGACTTACCTAGCATGAAGTCGCACAGATAATTACTCATAATCGCTTTTGTATTTGGATACAGGGTAATATGTTTATTTTGTAAGGTTCTAAATAGTTATACACCTAAAATTGTTAGAAGTTCTGACATCCTTCTCTTTATTTATAGGCTTGATGATGGCTTTAAACCAGTACTGTTCATATCTTACTTAAACGAGCACTATATTCCAATGAATTGTTTGATATCCATTCTTAATGTATGTGCAGAGTTTTGTGGACTGCATTATGTTTCGAACGGATTTGTAGAAATTCAGCGCCTCGTGCAGGCCTCTCTTCCTGCTTCATTTAACAAATCAGAATTTCCTCACAAGCTGTGTTTTTTAACTCGATCAATTCTTCTGAACACTTTAAATTTTTCTTCACATTACTTCGTTCTATGAGATTATAACCAACATCGAATTGCAGCAACATTCAAGTCAACATTGATGCTAATTTAAGGGTATTAGCTTGATACTACCTTAAAACTTGCAAATTTTAAAGAAGTTCACTAAGTTTTTGTTAATTTTAAACATCTTTAAACTACAGCTGAACAGAGCTAAAATAGTGAAAATTCGTGCAAAAAAAAACTAAGGAAACTAACCTTTTCTTGACATTTGTAAATGCCAAAGTCATATTAAGCTATTACGAAACTAAAAAGATAAAACTTTCCAAAATGATTCGCTTAAAAGTATTGATGCTAAATTAAATTAAATTTATATCTTGCACTCACTCAAGGGGTTATGACTACCCTAATAATATTTAAGTGCAACACTATGCGAGTGTTAAGTTTAATTGTCCTCTACACTTAAATAAGAGGTTTCAATGCCCGTTGGTCTTTAAAGCTCAATGAGTGTGACAAACCGAGAAGAGTGAAGTAATTCACATTCTAGTAGAGTGCGGGTTTCAAAATTATAAATTTATGTTTGTTTAATTTGATGCGTGTCCTTTTATCATTCGTCTGATACCCTAAGGCTAGGACTTATTTTTTCCCCATCGAGCTTCTAACTCAATATCAAAAGTTTAATTGGAGTTCTTAATGAGCAAGGCAGATGTGTTAGGACCGTCCTTATAGGTCAATGGAAATCATATACCAACAAACTATAGGCATCAACAGGTTGACTCCCAAGTTTCCAGTGGCTTCATCAAGTTATGAAGACCTCAATGACCGAGTTGTTCGATGCTATCAACAATTCCATTATCATTAGCGGTTCTCATGCAAACATCATGGGTCCCTGCTTAATACCTGATGAAAACCAATACCTGAAAATATTTAATAATCATATACCTTTTGACAGGCTTAATGCCTCCCATTCCATTTCGAGGCTGACGTTGCTGTCAGTAAAACTCCTAGGGAACGCTCTCCTAATTAACATCATGCCCTCGAACCGGGGAAACCAAAAGTTGCTTACGGCAACAAATTGCTAGAGGTGGGCGCCTGACCTTAAGCAACAGTAACAAATACAACAATGATGAGAACGAAAACACTTCCCTCTGACATTTTGTGACGCCTCTACGCATACTGCATGAGGCACGAGTGTTTATATACCCTAATGCCGTGCGTTGTTCAGTTGCCTGCAAAAAAAAACAGAACTAAAATGATTCCCTGTGTCATTTCGGTCGATTTGACGTTTTGTGTGTTTTTGTTGCCACCCTATTGCTCATGTGTCAAATCCATTGTAATCGTAATGGGATCACGAAAAATCGTGACTGGAAAATTCAAATTGTTAGTGCGATACACTTTAGTGTTTGTGTGGCTTTTTTTTTTGTCTTTCGATACCTTTCTTAGACTTCTCTACCTTTTCGCTTGAAAAGAGGGAGGGTAGTTTTAGTATTATTTGAATGTAAAATTGCAACCCCCGCATACCTACTCAGTTTTCATTTCAGCACAACACAACAAAGAACAATTGCATTTGTAATTTAAATTAACGACAGTCACGTCTCAATTTGTTTATTTGAATAAAGGAATGTACTTTTTATGTGACCAAGGACAATGCAAGGCGACAATAATATACATATGTACACAGAGAGAGAGGGGGTGTTTTGAGTTTTAAAGGAATCTTTTCCCAACCTATACACACACTACACAAAACCAGGACACAAACCTTCAATGACTTGAGCAAAATTTTTGACAAATGTATGTGGTATCGATTTTGTGTTACTATTCATCTTTTGTAACGACACGACTACAATATGGAGGCGGACACAAAATACAAAAAAAAGGCACGAAAATTCGATTTATTTCGAAATTGTTGGAAATGTTTAGGGAAAGATGTCACGAAAAAGGAAAAAATTCAAAAAACTTATTAGCATTTTAATGTGTGCGAGTCTCTTTTATTTATTTTTCGCATTTTTTTTTGTGAGCGAATGTGACGTAACGTTTAATGGTACCAGCATAATGGTTTCGAAAATAGGTAGGTACACTAAGTGGTAAATGTGAAAGGAACAATTGAATAGGAGCTTGTTCCGCATAATAGTCATTGTGTTGTTCGTAATGGGGGAATACCTTTCTGAGCGAAACAAATCTTTGAGGATATTTTTCATAGAATAAACACACATAGATTGCGACGCCTTAATCAACCACACACACATACACATGTGCTAGATAAATTCAAAAACTTGTTAGAAATAGCTTAAAGGCATCTATATAGAATAGCTTCAGTGCAAGCATCTTTGATAAATGACGAGAGAGTTTGTGAGTTTTGTTTTTTCCTGTTTTTTTTTTTAATTTTTAGCATCGAGATTTAAAAAACGTTGATGGATGGCTAAACTTTAAGAAAATATATGTGTAGGCGAAAATTGTGTTTTTCTAATATTTTTCAAAAAAAAAAAAAAAACAATAAGAAGTGATGGATGTTAGAATATCTCGCGAAGCACAGAAACAAAATAATCTTAGAACTCTGGAAATATTATAAATTGTGTTTGTGAAGTTAAAAACAAATCATATGTGAAATCATTAGGGGAATCATGATGGGGCATATATATTTTTGTAAGAAGTCCCAAGAAAATACAAACAGAAGGTGTCTAGATTAATGTATCTTATGAAGCCTTGACAGTGGGGTATGTTTACTTAAGAACACAATATGAAAATTGCAACGTTCTAGCTACTTTTCATTGGTTGTATGATTACGTCAACATGATCTAAAGATAAATCTAATTGCCAACGCCACAACAACAATTTTCATAAACAAATAAATTTTCCTCATATTAAAATTGTTGCATGTGCCACACTAATATTCATAATTTTATTAATTACCCACACAATATTCTAAACAAATTAAAGCACAGCGGGAGTTTTATGTTCCAGGTCGATTTTATTTGGAAGCCATTTTTGTGTAAATGAAATTTGTCAGTTGGCATTTGACAGTCGTAGAAAGTGGTCAATAGCAATTTATTCTGGAGCATCGCTGCAACAACGTGTTGGAATTATTAAAATATTTTTTTTTTAAATAAATTGTTCAAATGTAATTACACGGAGAAAATGAAGTGAATTTTTTGGTGTTAATCATGTGCCAAGCTCTCACAATCCCCCGATTTGACGCTTGATGTACTAGGGGACATCAACAAACCTATTACAACAGACTTTGTGTCATTGACTTGGAACATAGAACGCACCCTGTACTGGAACGGCTGGTTATTCTGTTTTTCAAAATTCAATATGACTATTATTCTGTATTCCATTGATCTGTAATTCTATTATTCTGTATTCCGAAATTCTAATTTTTTTTTTTTAATTCTGTAAATTCAAGTTTCTGTATTTTAAAATTCTGTTAATCCAAAATTCTGTACATTAGAACTCTATAAATCCAAAATTTGGATTTTCAAAACAAGTTTTCTTTTGTGATTTAAGGAATTTTGAAATCTAGAATTTCGAAATACAGAATTTTGTAATAGCAATTGACAGAACATTGAAACACAGAATTTCGGATTTAAAGAATTTTTAAATACAGAATTTTGGAATACAGATTAATCGATTAAGAGCATTTTAAAATACAATATTTTGGTTGGCCATTAAAAATTGTCCATTTTTGAAGATTGATTTTTTTTAGAGAAAGGCTTTTCGAACTTGAAAAAAATTATTTTGGTTTAATTTAAACATATTACATATAACTTAAGGGTACTTTTAAATGTTGGATCTATTGAAATTGAAACCAAGGCAATAGGAAAATTTAAAAAAGTTAAGTACTTTTTATGAAAGAATTCTTTTATTTTGGGAACTACATATATTCGAAATATGTAATCACTTTGAAAATAATAGTATTTCAATGAAATTTTGACAATGATTTTTGATGTCGAAGGAAAATCTGAATTTTTAACCCGAAATTTAATTTGTGTGTAATCGAGTCACATATAAGAAAAAATATTTTTTAATCTATATATTCGAAATTAGTTACACTTTACGTGAGGGGCGAACGCAGGTGGGGGTTTTAGGGGGTTCAAACTACCCCCCCCCCCCCCCCCCCGAAACAACCAAAAAAATAAGGGTTCATTTTGTTAAAGAAAAAAATAAAACAAAGTGTTATTTTCGTGCCATAAATTCTTCTGGTATTGTTGTTTTGTCTTACGATTTATGGGTACTATCAAAGTTGACATTACGATGGTAGCGAAGACAAAAAAAGTGGGTCCCGAAATTCTGTTTGTCTATCCGTCTCTTCGACTTCGGCCTTAAAGACTGGGCCGATTTTCTTTAAACTTGGTAGATATCGTGTAGGGGGGACACGTTTTTTCCTTTTTTTTAAGACCAAAAATAACGGTACCTGCCATACGATTTTTTTTTCGAAATTTTATAAATATTTTTTTCTTAAAACTGTCCCACAGAATTTAAAAAAAAAAACATTCATAAAATTTAATTTAGTTAAAACTAGGTAAAGGTTGAAATAAAAATTTACAAAAAATGGTTATTCTTGATTTTCTCGAAAACAGTTTCAACCGATTTTAATCATAATGAAGCCCCTCCAAGGTTTAAATATTATATTGCGTGTACAAATTTTAAAAGTTTTTTTTTGTTGTTTTGATGTTTTGATTTTAGTGAACAGATGCATAAACACAGAAAGTTGCACTAATCGATGTAACATTTTTGAAAAGTAGCACTTAAAGAGTCAAGACGTGATACGATTTTAGTGTTGCGAAAATCGAGGAGTTGCGTGAATCAAGGGTTTCGTTAACCGAGTTCGTACTGTATTTATGAAAATCTCATATTTTTTTGAACCATTTTCCGAAATTATTTTCTGCGTCCGCCCCTTCTTTATGTAGAAGAAGTAAAATATAGAGCCTTAAAAAGGCACCCGTACACCATAGATCGGTTTTAATGTCATCTTTCGCTTCATGATTATCACGGGATTTAAAATACTATTCCCAGCTTTTAATATGGGATAACTGGTAAAATGAGTTAAAATACTTCCATTCCTTTCTGTCTTTCCAGGAACTTCTTTGTTACAACAGGATATACGCATATCGACAATGAACAAGCTGGAGTTGCTCAAGTCTCAAAACTTTGACCGTTCCTGTACTGCATATTACTGACCTCCGACCAGCATATCCCAGAGAACTGGGAGAATCTTCTCTTATCCGTTGAGCTACTACTGAGTGCGGTGACTCAGCATTGATATCTTTGAAGAAAGTTGAAGCACAAATTCCTAAACTCTTTTAATAGTACTGAAATTGGAGAGTCAAATACAATGCCTCAAAGTCAGAACTAATCTGGTTCAGGAGACAATCATCCAACTGCGTAAGCAGCGAATCAGTAAAACGCAGAAATATAACCAATAAAACTCTTTGATGGATCAACAATGGCAAACAAAAGAAGCGTGAACTACCTAGGGATATATGTATGTACTTCTCATACAAGATATGTTTTTAGAAAAGCCAGCTGAAACATCCGTCGAGTCCACCCACTGATGAATAGAAGAACCGGTCTTAGACATCAAACTAAGATCTTTCTATATAACCAGCTCTTGAGATCAGTCATCGGATACAGCTTTCCCATATGGTTTTCTGTCTCTTAAACAGCCATGCGACAACTCAAAGTTTTTGTAAGGGAAATATTAACAATATGTACCGGGCTAATTTTCGAGACGGGTAGTGTCAGGAACAAACTTCTATAAACAGAACCTGGTTTAATACGTCTGAAAAGGTTTCTGCTTCTTCTAGCTAAGAAGCTAGCCATCCAAACCACCTCATAAGAAGGATTGCTTTTTACGCTTACCATCCGTAAGTCTACCGCCCTTCACAAAATCACCGCTAACAACAGGGACGCAACATTTCGAGGCCAACAAAGTCAAAAGACTTTTAATTTATACTGGGTGATTTTTTTGCTATTTTCTTTTTGGCAACACTGGTTTTGAAAGCTCACGCACGTTTTGTGTTTTGTGTCACTGTCAAACATCTTCAGTTTGGTCTATAATTTAACCATAAATCGTCTTACAAACGAACAACGCTTGAAAATTATTTAATTTTATTATCAAAATGCGTGCTCTGTCGAGAAAGTTCATCGCATGCTTCTTCCATTTGATGGTCAGTTTAATCGTCCTACTGAGTCGGCCATTCGGGCTATTGTGACTAAATTTCGCACCAAAATTACATTGTTGGACATTAAACCACCAACACGCTTATGTAGAGTGCGAACTGAGGAAAATATCGCAGCTGTATCGGGCAGAGTTAGTGATGACCATGAATTATCGATTCGGCGCCGTTCGCAGCATTTGGACCTCTGTTACTCCACTACGTGGACGATTTTGCGGAAGAATTCTG
The DNA here is from genome assembly GCA_911387755.1 of Chrysotoxum bicinctum. Lineage (NCBI taxonomy): Eukaryota > Metazoa > Arthropoda > Insecta > Diptera > Syrphidae > Chrysotoxum > Chrysotoxum bicinctum. The sequence goes on along the minus strand of OU426989.1, from coordinate 220,838,852 downwards.
GTGTGAAGTCTTTCAAAATACAGCTGGTGCAAGAATTGAAGCCTACCGACCTACCACAACGCCGATTTTTTGGTGAATGGGCTCTTGAAAAGTTGGCCGAAGATCCAATTTTTTATCGAAAAATTGTGTTCAGCGACGAAGCTCATTTCTGGTTGAATGGATACGTGCACAAGCGTGGAGTGAAGAGCAGCCAGAAGCATTGCAAGAGCTACCAATGCATCCAGAAAAAGTCACTGTTGGGTGCGGATTATGGGCTGGCGGAATCATTGGACCGTATTTCTTCAAAGATGATGCGAATCGCAACATTACTGTGAATGGTGAGCGTTACCGTGCGATGATAACAAGCTTTTTTTTTGCGCAACATGGAAGAGCTTGAATTGCATGACATGTGGTCTCCACAAGAACGTGCCCCATGCCACACGGTACGCGTAACAATGGACCAATCGAGAGGCGAGTTCGGTGAAAGGTTTATTTCACGTTTGAGGCCGGTCAATTGGCCGCCTAGATCGTGCGATTTAACGCCTTTAAACTATTTTTCGTGCTATGTTAATGCTCATGTCTGAAGCCTATATTGAAGCTTTTATTCATGAGATACCGGCCGAAATGTTAGAAAGAGTATGCCAAAATTGGACTAAGCGGATGGACCATTTGAGCCGCAGCCGCGGCCAACATTTACATGAAATAATCTTCAAACATTAAATTATATCGACCGTACTATCGATCCAAATAAAGATTTCATACATTTTTCTGAATTTTATGTTTTTTTTTTTCAATTTCCGATAGCTCTCAAAAAATCACTCGTTACACATAAAAATATTTTATTTATGCGACAACGAAGGTAAAACTTCCATGCTATCTTATTAGTTGTAAGTCAAATTGTATGTGTTGAATAAAACTAAGTTTGAAACTTGGTCTAAAATACTGCATGAAGAGTACCTAAAAATGTCTCATTCTTTCTCAAATAAATACCTGAATGTTGACCTTTAGTTGGAGTTTCGAAATGAGAAACACAGTTGTACAAAATTTTCCAAGATTTAAATTAGAAACTGTTATGTGACTTGTTAATTAGTTAAAAATACTTGGAGTGGTATGTGTAAAAAATAATGTTGTTGATACTCCACACACAGCTTGTTTAATTCTACTTCAAAATCTACCCGCCCTCTTTGCATAAACCCTTTACTTAACATTGATCTGCAATTGACGCTTTTTAATTAAAACTATTATCAAAAAAGAGTTTTCCATATTTTTTTTAAACTTTATTTAAATTTAAAGTTGTTGTTAATTTTTTTGTAATAAATATAAAAAGTATTAATAAAATAATTTCATTTCACAAATATGAAATCTTAAGGACGTTTTGTTGTCTTCTTAAATATCATGTACATATCTAAGTAAATTTTTCAAAATATGTATTTAAATTAAAAATGAAATTCTCTTAAGCGGAAAACAATAGCTCACAGTCACAAGTCACAATTCACAAATTTGTATCTGCTTAACAGAGTTTTCCAGTTAAGATCTAAGAGAAAACATTTTCAATAAAAAAAATCGTGTTTAATGTGAATTTTTGTATCGTAAGCAATAATTGAAGTTTATAGGAATAATAAAAAAATAAGCTTTATAATTTGTTATATTTTTTTTTCACATAAGCCCTGCTTTTTTACTTGAAAAAGTGAATAGCGAGGTCAGCAAATTTTAACACGCTAGCACTGTGCTCAAACATTTTAAGAGTAATCATAATCCCTTTAGTGAGCGTAAAAATTAAAAAAAAAGAAGTCAAAACAATTTAGGTCAGCAATTAGAATGAACATAAAGTGAATTTAAATTGTTCTAATGCTGAGAATTAAGATGGCGCTTAATTCGCTTGTTAAAAAATTCGACATATACTAGTAAATCGTGATTTTTACCTTAAATTCCGTTGAGTCTATTATGATCACCAACTTTGAAATAAAAGCAAAGAGTTAACTAAAAATTGTTCATCTTACTCATTTAATCTGCTGAGCTAACTATAAGTTTCATTAAAACACTCCTTTAAATGAATGTATAATTCTTTAGTTTTAGAAAAGGCAAATAAATGAACAAAAAGCTTTTCAGGGTCACAACGACAACAATTGTTGCAGTTTTCTCAAACTACTACTGATATTCTATACTTCTGAAAAACGTTAAGGTTCATTAATTTCAAATGGTCTAGAACTTACCCTGAATTTTAATTAACTAAGAAACTATTTTGCTATTTCATACTAAAATTTATTTATCTCTAAAATCTAAGAAAAACAAGATTCATGTTCCGGCTCAAATTAATATAAACAGCACTACTATGTAAAATATTAACGCTTTCAATATTGCACTGATTAAAATTTCAGTTTTTTTTAAATAGGTAATGAAATCCTTCAAAATATTGTGAAATTAAATTTTTCTTATCACAGGTTAATTTAATGCATGAACAGAATTTGGTAGATATTTAGTCTTCCGAGTAGACTAAAACTGAGAACACAAGATTGTCAGTTAAACGATGAAACTGAGTTAGGAGTGGGGAAATTTGTCCGGTTTTAACTTAGAAAAATATTGAATTGTCAGAAAGATCTTTATTTGAAAAATAATGGTTAGGTTAGGTGGGTTCATAATGCGGTCGTATCACATTACCTCACTCGGATCCCAATGGATCCAATGTTCTCTCCAGGGTGTGGGTAATGCAGGAATGGGAAAAGAGAAAGGATTTAGTCTTATATATGGTGCTGCCTCCCTGAACCATGCTGATTTCTGAATGAAGTTTTAGTTACAAAAATAAGACGCCGTCCAGTTCATCGAAAAAGTATTTTCCGATGGCATCTTTTCTAGTTCTGTCTAGGCTGAGGCATTCCCAAAAGAAGTGAGATGAGCCCTCTTCCACATCTCCGTCCTTACACCATCTGCACATGTGGGTTCCCAGTGAGTTGTGATCGTAAGGATTCCAACCAAGAAAAACAATCGAGGTCTGCTAAGCTTCAGTAGATACTCTGTTCCTTGCCTTGATATATCTGGCCAAAGATTCCTTGAAATCCGAGAAGTGTCAATTGTTGACCATTTGTCATTTACGGTCTTGATTTATATAATTCTATAATTTTCCTGCTCCAGTACCCAGGGAACAAGTTGGCTTGGTTCAAGTGATGAAAACACTGCTAAAATTTTTTCAGCTTGAACAATTATGTGTGGGTTGTCTCAGAAGATGCCTGGCCTTACCCCAACTTCCGTTTTGGAACCATCTGTCTGTTAGGATCAATACATGATTTGTGTTTAGGACCCGGTTTTCCATCCATTCCATATTGGAATATTTGTTAGTGTGACTAGGTTCAAATATAAAATGTAGAAAGATTTCAAAAATATACAGGGTGCGTTTTATGTTTTAGGTCGATGTTCTTTTTGTGAATGACTTTTAAATTAACTTTTGAATTAATGTATATTTTATTGAGTATTAATTATATAACACATTATGAAAGGAATATGATGCCCGTCAAGGGTGCGTCTCTGCAGGTGGCGACAAGACTTTAAGCACATTTTGCATAAAATATGTATTTAAATTAAAAATGAAATTCTCTTAAGCGGAAAACAATAGCTCACAGTCACAAGTCACAATTCACAAATTTGTATCTGCTTAACAGAGTTTTCCAGTTAAGATCTAAGAGAAAACATTTTCAATAAAAAAAATCGTGTTTAATGTGAATTTTTGTATCGTAAGCAATAATTGAAGTTTATAGGAATAATAAAAAAATAAGCTTTATAATTTGTTATATTTTTTTTTCACATAAGCCCTGCTTTTTTACTTGAAAAAGTGAATAGCGAGGTCAGCAAATTTTAACACGCTAGCACTGTGCTCAAACATTTTAAGAGTAATCATAATCCCTTTAGTGAGCGTAAAAATTAAAAAAAAAGAAGTCAAAACAATTTAGGTCAGCAATTAGAATGAACATAAAGTGAATTTAAATTGTTCTAATGCTGAGAATTAAGATGGCGCTTAATTCGCTTGTTAAAAAATTCGACATATACTAGTAAATCGTGATTTTTACCTTAAATTCCGTTGAGTCTATTATGATCACCAACTTTGAAATAAAAGCAAAGAGTTAACTAAAAATTGTTCATCTTACTCATTTAATCTGCTGAGCTAACTATAAGTTTCATTAAAACACTCCTTTAAATGAATGTATAATTCTTTAGTTTTAGAAAAGGCAAATAAATGAACAAAAAGCTTTTCAGGGTCACAACGACAACAATTGTTGCAGTTTTCTCAAACTACTACTGATATTCTATACTTCTGAAAAACGTTAAGGTTCATTAATTTCAAATGGTCTAGAACTTACCCTGAATTTTAATTAACTAAGAAACTATTTTGCTATTTCATACTAAAATTTATTTATCTCTAAAATCTAAGAAAAACAAGATTCATGTTCCGGCTCAAATTAATATAAACAGCACTACTATGTAAAATATTAACGCTTTCAATATTGCACTGATTAAAATTTCAGTTTTTTTTAAATAGGTAATGAAATCCTTCAAAATATTGTGAAATTAAATTTTTCTTATCACAGGTTAATTTAATGCATGAACAGAATTTGGTAGATATTTAGTCTTCCGAGTAGACTAAAACTGAGAACACAAGATTGTCAGTTAAACGATGAAACTGAGTTAGGAGTGGGGAAATTTGTCCGGTTTTAACTTAGAAAAATATTGAATTGTCAGAAAGATCTTTATTTGAAAAATAATGGTTAGGTTAGGTGGGTTCATAATGCGGTCGTATCACATTACCTCACTCGGATCCCAATGGATCCAATGTTCTCTCCAGGGTGTGGGTAATGCAGGAATGGGAAAAGAGAAAGGATTTAGTCTTATATATGGTGCTGCCTCCCTGAACCATGCTGATTTCTGAATGAAGTTTTAGTTACAAAAATAAGACGCCGTCCAGTTCATCGAAAAAGTATTTTCCGATGGCATCTTTTCTAGTTCTGTCTAGGCTGAGGCATTCCCAAAAGAAGTGAGATGAGCCCTCTTCCACATCTCCGTCCTTACACCATCTGCACATGTGGGTTCCCAGTGAGTTGTGATCGTAAGGATTCCAACCAAGAAAAACAATCGAGGTCTGCTAAGCTTCAGTAGATACTCTGTTCCTTGCCTTGATATATCTGGCCAAAGATTCCTTGAAATCCGAGAAGTGTCAATTGTTGACCATTTGTCATTTACGGTCTTGATTTATATAATTCTATAATTTTCCTGCTCCAGTACCCAGGGAACAAGTTGGCTTGGTTCAAGTGATGAAAACACTGCTAAAATTTTTTCAGCTTGAACAATTATGTGTGGGTTGTCTCAGAAGATGCCTGGCCTTACCCCAACTTCCGTTTTGGAACCATCTGTCTGTTAGGATCAATACATGATTTGTGTTTAGGACCCGGTTTTCCATCCATTCCATATTGGAATATTTGTTAGTGTGACTAGGTTCAAATATAAAATGTAGAAAGATTTCAAAAATATACAGGGTGCGTTTTATGTTTTAGGTCGATGTTCTTTTTGTGAATGACTTTTAAATTAACTTTTGAATTAATGTATATTTTATTGAGTATTAATTATATAACACATTATGAAAGGAATATGATGCCCGTCAAGGGTGCGTCTCTGCAGGTGGCGACAAGACTTTAAGCACATTTTGCATAACAATTTCGCCGACTTATGTTAAAATATCAACAATAGCCGTGTTTTAGAGCAAAAAAATCGATATTTTGTTAAACAAAAAATTCAGATTTTGTAGATGTTTTTTAATTCATCGAGATCTCAGCCATCCTTCAATGGACTTTGACAGTTTATGACTTGGCTGATGGGTCATATACTATATTTTGACCTATTTAGAGTATTTCTTTCTAGATGCTTTCAAAAAGCCCTAAAATCGCTGAACAAAAAAAATCAAAAAAAAAAAAATTGGATTTTTCGGTGAAAAAATTAAGATATTTCAGAAGTTTTTCAATCAATTGACATTTGAGATTTTTTGTACGTATTTTAGAAAATAGACATAAAGCTTTATTTCCAAATGACTTGACATAATAAAAATCTTTGAGAAAAAAGATTTTTATTCATTCTATATTCACTCTGATTGCTGACCAAATTATATTGACTCTTGATGTTTTTTTTGTTTTGCATGTAAAATTTTGCTAACTTGGCTATTCACTCTTTCAAAAAACACGGCTAATGTAGTTAATGTAGTCCCGATAGAAATCACCAATAACTAATACAGCATTGCCTATTGCATCCATAAAGAAATAAGGCCCAAGACACCATCGGCTCAAATGGCGCACCATGCAGTTACTCTACAAGGGTGTAGTGGGCTTTGAGGTATCAAACGAGAGTTTTCGGTGCCCCAGCTATTCAGCTTTTTAACACAGCCACCCAAGTCCAAATGTACTTCGTGGGCCATTATGGCTTTTTGTCAAAAATGTCGGTGGTCAATAGCGATCTGTTAAACTTGTCGTTGCTGTGTTAGATGCTCAATAACAAATTGTTATCGTCGACTGTCTACGTCTGTCAAATGCCAGCTGACAAATTTCATTCACATAAAATTGGCAAACAGATAAAATCGACTTAGAACATAAAACGCAACCTGTATATGAAAATATATGGAGGGATAATACCATCTTAAATGGTTTAGCTTAATTGCAGTTAGAAAGCGTTACTTAGCAGGTATAGGGTTTTATTCATGAAATTTTACCCTTAATCCACGACTTACAGATAAACCATCACTAATCCACATCTACTGATTTACATAGATGTAAGTGCTTAGAGGCTTTGTGTGAAAACGACATCAACTGTCTATGAGGATTTAAGACCGTTGCGATTTTTGGGGTTGTTGAGAAATGTGTCACTGATTATGCTTGCTAACCTTAAACAATTTAAACTAACGGCCTCAAAGTTATAGCCAAATGACCCCCGAAAATGAAAAAGTCATCAAAAATTACCTCGAATGTTGGAGGCATTCCCAGATGTGGTCACATAAATTTGTATACTATCGTTTTTTAGAATCAATTAAAAAAATAAAAATACACTGATATCTGCAAAATATTTTCCTCAAGTCCCCGAAACTGAAATTCAATCACCCCGTATTTTCATTTCTGGTGAAGTCAATTATTTCACGGAGAATTATAACAAGAATAACGATTCCCCCTAAAAAAAGCAATAAAAATGCGTAACGATGCGAACAATTTGGGCAAATTTATTTAACGCTTCGTTCTTCTGTTTGCTTTTCCGTCTAACGAATAAACAAAATTAAAACCAAGGTTTTAGTTATGAATGTATAATGGCTATTAAGTTTCATAGAAATCACCAAAAACAAACAGAAAATCAAACGAGAAAATAAATCAGTAGATAATTTTGTTGACTTAATTTCTTTGACTTTTTAAATAATGAGCACAAAGATATCTATACTTAATTTTGTGCGGTTTTTCGTTTAAGATTAAAAATGTTCGCAATCAGACCTTGGACAATATCATGACCGACAACATTCGTTTTTGCGTTCAAAATACTAAAATCATCACATACATACATAAGTGAAAACAAGCCGAACTGACTTTTGTGGTCAACAAGAAATTAAAAAAAAAAAACTGTCATAAACAAACAGATCCAAGTCCAGGACTAATAAAACCCAGAAATTCAACGACTCCCCCCCCAAGACTGTATTTTATTTGTTAAGAAAAAAAAAACAGTTTGACGTGAAGTGCAGCAAATTTAATTGTTTTATTTGCACAGATAAGCTTGTGAATGTTGGTCTAAAATGACCGATAGGACAGACCAATTAAATCAAAAGAACAAAGAACTCAATTGATAAAACTAGAACTGTTAAGCTCAGTTGTAAGGTTTAAAACTTGAATTTGTAGAGAACAATGAGTTTCGGTAGATAGATACTCGTATAACATCTGTATTGATGAATTTTTATATAAATTTGTTTTACGTGCCACTTAACAGTTCAACGAAATTGAAGGTGATTCATTATTGCACATGCATGACTGGCTTGTTGTGTTGTCATAATGTCATGGCCATTATTTGTACCTGCATGAAAGATAAAATTTGTTTATATTATTTGTTTAAAGTAGCTGTACAAATATGGAAATAAATTTACATTTTCAATACTGAAAAAAGTGTTGCTAACATTTTTAGTTTGAGAATAAAAATATACATTCTACAATTTTGGAACCAAACTGGTATACTCCTATTTTCATTGACAACTGTCAGTTGCTTAATTTAATATTAAAATTTGGTATTCAAATGATCATAAACTGGTACAGATTTAATAGACTTTCCAACTATTGAGACGATATCCCAATCATGAGTCAATCCAAACGTGTCACTTTGTTGGTGTTGAAGTAAAGGGTGACATAATTAACATCTTTCATGCTATTACTGGTAAAAAAAAATCTGTTAACTGATTACGACAATCATTACTAATAGCAGCAACTTGAAAGAAGTTTAATAGTTCATCTAAAATAAATAAATAAGTAGGAGGTCATAACGGCTCGTAGATAGACTAAACCTATAGTGACATACAACTCTCAAGCATTCATGTGTACACGCACCAGGAATAGGGGGTTCCTAAAATTTTTCTGAAGATTTCGAACGGCTAATTAGCAATACTTTCCATGACAAGTGAAACTCTTAGAGGATTTGTCAATTCCTCCCAAGAGGCAGTACATCTGTCTCCTCGGAGGAATAATCATCCAAAAAAACTGCTGCTACTGCTGTTTGACCAAACAAACACCTAACTTCAAAATTTCTTACGAAAAAGACTAAGTGATAACCTTTATATTGACAGTACTGTTTTAATGTACCGAACGATTGGTGGATAAGCAGAAATGGAGGGTTCAAACTGGGCTCTCCTGATCTTCAACCTCAAACTCTTTGAGTTATACCATGATATATGTAGATGTAGTCCGAAATGTCAAAAAACGTTGACTTCATTGGCTGTGCACACCGAGGATCAAGCAAATGGCCAAGTTCAAGATGACCAAACATCCGAAAGGATTGAGAATGTCTCAGGTACAGGAAGATTTGGGCTTAGAACCAAACGTTTTTCGTCGATGGGGCAGTACAGAAGCATTTTCCAAGAAGAAGTGAATGCCATTGAGAAATGTTCCAAGCGAAAACACGAAAGGAAATATCGTAATCAAAACATTGCCATCATATGGTCATGCGGTACCTAGCGATAAATTCCAATGCCAATAGTTCTAAACTAATATAGGAGTGTGGCTTAACGTCCTTGGCAAGAATAATAATGTCCCACTTCATTGTGTCATGTAGGTGTCAAGGAAATTGAAGAGGCAGACTTTTTGACAAAAATAAGAGCAACGACACCCCTAACAGGGAAAGATGCCATTTGTGGAAAATGTGATTAAAATTAAAATTAAAACAGCGAGTGATGCAAAAAGGTCAAAAATATGCACAGAACTCCCAAAACTGAAACAGGCAAAAATGCTTTACATCCTACCGCATCGGTTCTTCTATACTCTGTCCAACAAAAATTGTCAGTACAGGCCTTATGGGAGAGCTTTTTCTAAAGCAGTGGCGCCTGATGCACCCTTACTACAATGCGTTAGGAAAAATGCCACTAAAAAAAGAGCAAGCCACTGACTTTTCTTAAGGAATTGTTGTTGCAATTCTTTGCAAAAAGTTGTACACCCCAACACGACCGTCGTATCCCACTGCTGATGAGAAAATGAGATACTGTCAAGAGTGTCAAGTGTCACTCAATACGACCGTGCGGGCGTGCGCTCTTTATCTACATCAAAAAAGAGTTACCAGTATCATTCTCAATTGCAAGCAAGGAGCTTTTTCAGTGGTTTTTATTAAGAAGCTTTTGGGATTTGAAGCTTTTGAGAACACATTTTAAGAAGAAGAGTATGTTGAGTGTTGTCGTATTGCTTTTCAACTTAAAAAAAAACGCGCCTATTATCTTACCGCTTGGCGTTGTGGGAAAAGGTAAATTGCATATTGTTTTCAGTCGTTTTGAATCGGCAGACGGTAGCCCTACGCCTTTTTTACTCTCATTTGCGGCGATTTATAATTTACACTACGGAATCCCTGTGAGAGCTTTAAAAGGCGACACACATATGCATGGCAATGCAACCAGAATGAGAGACAAACGTCCTATCTTCCCTGTACTGACAATTTTTGTTGGACAGAGTATAGAGTTAACCAGGAAGAACCTTCGAATAAACACAGACGATCAAACTGGCTACTGTAAACTGAGAAGAAACCTAAATATCCTTGGTCTGATGAGCAGTGCTATATGCAGGTTCGGCAAAACTCACGAGGAAGCGCCGGACCACACATTAAGTAGATATGATGCACTCCTCCATCTGAGATAATAGATAGAAGAGAATGAACTACAATTTCTGAAAGTATTCCATGCACTTAAATTTTTCAAAGAATCACATCTGAAGAATGAGCTGTAAAATGAGCCATCTCATTTAGGTCTACACGGTGGCAAGCAGGGCACTTAAGCTCAATAAACATTGATTTATCAATGCGATTGGTCTGGATTACTAGAAGCAAAGATTTATAGATTATGGAAAACCGATATAAGGAAGTTTAAAACCTAACTTGGTTCAGACGCCATTTTTGAAATACCTTGTTTAACAAGCAATGATTGTTTTGTCTTTGAAATTCTCAACTCTAGGCGAAGTGAAAATATTCAAAGTTAGAGCTTAAACTTGTTAGAAGTTTTCATTTACAAAATTTCATTAAGATCCGTTATGACGAAAGTGAAAAAGTCAAAAATCGAAAAAATGGTTATATTGGTACGTACTCTCACAGTAAGGTGTGATTCGTAAAAATTAAGTGAAATTGTAAAAAATACGAACTCAAAACCACCAGATTCATGACAGATGAAAATCATTTCCATAGGTGCCGTGACCACCGACAGAGAGATTTCAGTCAACTTATATAAGGCGTTTTTCTTTTTTAGTTCAGAACAGAGCCTGAGTTGTCAAAAAATTAATTGTGTTTCTTTTTTAGTTCAGAGCGTTCAGAGCTTCGTAAATGTGTTTCTTTTTTCGTTCTGAGCATGTTCTGAGCGTGTTCAGAGTGCGCTCTATAAGCTCAGAATAAAATAACTGAGCAGACAGAGTACAATGCTTAACACAGGCATTTGACAGATGGAATTTAAAAAAAAAAAATGTCGACAGCTAAGTGTTCAGGTGTGTTTCAAAAAATACTCAGAGCGCTCAGAGCACGCTTGGTTCAGAGGATGTTCGGAACATGCTCGACATGCTCGGACTCTATTCGGAGCTCTATACTGAACTAAAAAAGAAAAACGCCTATAATAGCGCGAGAATCTGGAGGAGACAATCAAAACATTGGGTTTTTGAGTTCATATCATCCAGTTCAGGCTAACAGAAATTGGTTATCATGAACCGATAGCGTTCGCTGTTGACGATGATAGCCGGATAGTCAAAGTCCTTTTTTTTTTTTTTTTTTTTTTTTAAATTCATTTTTATTTCATTCAATCTTATAACTATCTTAACGCTAGACAAAAATTCATAAAACTAGCCTACTTATCAATAACTTACAACTAACTTACTGGCCCCATGCGGGCACTCTAAGTTAAACTATATACTTATAACTACTGCCTTTCGGCCTAAAAAAACTATTTTGAATTCAAAAACTATATCTATATTTTTTTTTTGTTTTCTCGAGAAAATTTAAAAAACTCGGATTCTTTATCATTTTTACTTTTTTATATAAAACTTACAAACTAAAATTAAACTAATTAAAACTACCTAAAACCACTTAAACTACTTAAAATAAACTAAAACTAAAATAAAACTACCTAACACCACTTAAACTACTTAAAATAAACTAAAACTACTTAAAAACTAGAACAACCACAGCGGAGGTTTTTTTTTTTTTTTTTTTTTTTTTTTTTTTTTTTTTTTTTTTTTTTTTTGTACATTTAAAGAATGTAGATTTTTTTTTTTTTTTTTTTTTTTTTTTTTTTTTTTTTTTTTTTTTTTTTTGCCACTGTGCCTATTCTTTTTAAATCTAAACCTGTGACTAAAAAACAGGTATGCAAGCCGGCCACGGCTCTAACACCCCACCCCGACTACCCATTATCAAATACCGATTGAAGCCACCAAAACTGGTTCTCCTGCTTCACCCTATCAGTTTTGTCCCGTTCGGACACAGCCCTACTGAACCGTAGGAGCTCTTCTCCGTCTTGTGCCACGACGTCCCGAGTGTAAAGGAGCCGCCGGTCCACGGTTCTTCGTCTGACGTGGTAGATTAGCGGTACTGCCAATCTATCCTGTATCAGACCGCATCTATCTAAATAGAGGAATGCCTCTGGAGGAATGAAGCCACTCAAGCGTGCATTTTCAAAATATTCGTCATTTGGGTAGAACGCCCCGAAAATCAAATTATTGGTCGAAGTCAGAGCCCTCGCAATGTGACCCCGAATAAGTTTTATCACGAAATTGTCAACTCTGTTGATCCGAGCCCCGCTGTATAGAGCCTCGTTCGGATAATAGTGAACATAAGAAGATTCGGGTGTCCGATGCAAACCAGTACAGCGTCGAAGACACTGCCGCTCGAACACCCGAATTCTCTCCATCTGAGATGGAGCAACGTTGAACCACACTGGACAACCATAAACGATCATCGGCCGTATGAGGGCCATGTAGCAAATGACCTTCACTCTGGGGTCAAGCCGACTGCTGTAAAACAGTCGTTTCGTCAGACCGAAGGCTCCTCTGGCCCTGGCCAGCGCAGCATCTACATGTCTGTCGAAATATAGATACTGATCCAACCAGATACCGAGGTACTTCACTACACTTTTGCTCGTTAATCGCTGCCCGTGAGGATCAACGATGACCATCTTGCGCCAATTCTTGCGCGTATCCCGCGGGGCTCTAGCCAACGGAGTCCGGAACAAAATTGTTTCCGACTTCTGGACATTTATTTTCAGTTTCCAGTCATCGCAATATCGCTGAATCTTCTCAAAGTCACGCTGCAAGAGAATTCTAATAACCTCAACCTTTCGGGCCGTTCTGTACGCAATTAGATCGTCGGCATACGCTATTGATTGCGGAAGACTACCTATCAGATCGCTGGTGTAAATGCTGAAGAGAATTGGCGAAATAACCGCTCCCTGTTGTAGACCATTTTTGATTTCAAAAGTTGTGGTAGAAGTTACATTGCCACTTTTGACAACAAACTTTCTACCGTTAAGCATATCATAAAGCATATACATCAATGGTTTGCTAATGCCAAGTCTGTTCAGTTTCAGATAAAGACCTTCTAACCATACGGTGTCGAAGGCCTTTTCTAAATCCACCAAAACAGCACCCGTGCATTGTTGTTTTGACTTATTCCATTGGATATCAGAAACGAGCTTAGCCGCGGCATGAATTGTGTCATGTCCCGCCTTGAACCCGAACTGGTTATCCGGAATTATTGTGTTGTCCGCAGCCCATTTAATCAGAGCCCTATTGATGATCTTTTCGAAAACCTTACTAATGCTCGGAAGAAGACTTATCGACCGAAGATTGGACGGATTGGAATTGTCCTTTCCCTTTTTCGGGAGAGGATGTACCACAGCTGTCTTCCAATGCACTGGATAATATGCATTATTCAGCGCATTGTTAAAGAGTGTGGCATAAATGTCAATTGCCTCATTCGGTAAATGTCTTAGTACAACGTTAGATATACCATCAACACCCGCTGACTTCTTATTCTTAATAGAACTGAAGATGAGCTGGAGATCCATCTTCGTCACTAACAAGGGACTTGTCCCTATTCGCTCGGCGATTGTGGCATTTGCCAAAAGATCGTCATTGAACCTCAGGAAACCAGGGTTCTCAGATCGCCATTGCGTTATTTCATTTCGAAGATAGAAGTGATGCAGTAGTGCTCTGTTTTCCAGGTCGTGGTTCGGGCGAATGCAAGCATTCACCTTGTACACTTGCTGAAACGCAGCCCCCACTGCCTCCACCTTCTCCCTCTGATCCTCAACTATAAAGAAGTCATCGTCCAAGACGGCTTCCTCTGGATCAATTTGCGCTGTCAGGAGTACGTCTGTGTTCTCTACTGTTCTCTGGAGTTTAAGACACGGAAGGTCATTTTGATTGTTTTTCCTAAATATCTTATTGATTTCAGGAAACATACTAGGGTCGCTGGAATTTACAGAACGAATTCTGTTGTCCCAGAACCTGTTAATAGATAACCTGTAGTTATCCTTAATCAATATATTGATAATCTTTATTGACGACTTCAGTGTCCTAACCTCCAGGTCGTGCGGGTCTGTGAATCGTCTGTATAAGTTTTTAAGTCTTGTCAGTAAGCCACTCTTATGTCTGTGTAGTGCGTCTATGGTCGCGTTTCTGTAGACGTCCATTTGGTCGCGTTCTTTGTACTTGGGTATTGTCCGTTCCATTGTTCGTTTAATCGTTTCGTCCATCTGTTGTAGATGTTGGTCGATTTCTGTATTTGTCAGGTTTCTGTTATTTGGTGGGGCTATGTCACTCGAACGAATTTCTCTCGCTAAGGCGTTGGTGAAACGAGGCCAACGCATCTTACTGTAATTGTAAGAATGCGTTGCAACGTATTCCTCCAACTCCACGCGTTCGTTCGGAATCTGAATTACAGCAGCCAGTCCGCAGTGATCACTGTCGTACTCGATTGTCTGTAAGCAGTTTCGAGGGTGATTACCCACTTTGTCTGTAATTGTCAGTCTGGTATCGTACAGCAAAAGGTCCAGAAAGGAACCGCTCCTTGGATACGACGGCCTTTCAGTAGTCAGCAGGTCAATACCATATTCAACGCTGTAAAGATTCATCAAATTAAAAAGATGATTACCTCTGAGATTATTTGTTTGGTTTCCCCAATCTTCATGTTTTGCGTTCAAATCACCGGCCATAATATAGTAGTTTTCTTCCAAGCTCAGTTTAAGTGTTCTAAAAAGGATCTCGAGCTCTGAGTCAAAAGTAATAGCCTGCGGAGCTTCAGCCGCATAGGCCGCAATCACATACATCCGCTTCCCTTGAGTGAGAGAGATGCATATGACGCAAACCTCTAGCGTCTGGAGCTTTCGAAGATCATTATTGTATATGACTTTATAATTAATGCCTTTTCGTATGAAGATGGCGACACCGCCTCCTTGAGTAGAGTCGGGTCGATCTCTTCTTACGATATTGTAATTTTTATGAGTCAATTTATGTTTCAGGTTTAGCTTGGTTTCGCTAGCCAAAAACACATCTGGACTGAGGTCTTTCAACAATTGGAACAAATTAGCTCTACGTTCGATCCTAATCAGTGAATTTACATTCACAGCCAGGATTTTTAAGCGCGTCTCCGGTAGCGCGCCCATTATGGTCTATGTTGCACTAGGCCAGGCAACAAAGAGTAGAGATGGTCTACCCTTTTGCCTTGCTCCTTTAACTGACTTTGCAGTCCTGCTAGCTGGCCTTGAATGCTCAGTAACAGGGCTACAATGTCGGCCTGCACCTCTGGCGCCTTAGGCACGGGGGCCTTTGGGGCAACCGTTGGTGGGGCCTGTCTCGTATTCCTATTTCTTGACGCCATTTGGGCGTAAGAAAAGTTAGGGTCCACGAATCTTGTTGTTGGAGCCTGTCGAACTTCGGCTTTTTGACTGGCCTGTTGTTGTTTAATTTGTTGAACCTTAGGACAGCCCCTATAGTTAGCGGGGTGCCCCTCGTTTCCACATATGACACACTTAAGCTGGGTTAAATCTTCCACCCTCTCAATCCCTAACTGACATTCCCCCCTTATGTGGGTTTCTGCGCACTTGACACAGCGCATCCGCATATCGCAGTTGGCTGCGACATGGCCGAACCTCTGGCAACGCATGCACTGAAGCATGTCGTTGTGTCTTTTTAATGTTTCCCAACGTACAGCCTGGAAGTCGAGGCGGGAAATATTCCTCAGACTTTCAAACTTACTGTGGGGCGATAATGTTACGAGGAACATTGGCAACCCGTAACCCCCCCGTCTTGACTTCACCGTGGTGAATGGCTTGACCCCGATAAACTCGAGATCGTCGCTGGCTTTTTGACGGAGCTCATCTAAGAGCGCCTCCGGTTCCGTGCAGGAACTTATGCCCTTCAGGAGGACCGTTTTCATTTTTTCGCTTTTAGGCGTGAAGCTGAAGAATTCAGCTGTTACTTCCCTTAATAATTCTTTGGCAGTTTTATATTCGGCCAGTGAGAAGCACTGAACCGAGTACCGCTTTTCTTTTTCGTTTATAATTTTAATGAGAAAGTGGCCTTTTGTGGCCCGCTTACATACCTGTTTTATGTCCTTCAGGTCGATTTTAAATGTCCTAATTGGTGGCACCTTCTCGCTTCTAGGCTGTGGCTGCTTCTGGTGAATCTGCTGCTGTTCTGACTGCTGCTGCTGCTGCTGTTGCTGCTGCTGCTGCTGCTGCTGCTGCTGCTGCTGCTGCTGCTGCTGCTGCTGCTGCTTCTCCTGTTGTTGCAATTTTCTGGCTGCTGCTGATGTTGATGGGCCATCCGTCCTTGGGCCTGCTGCTGTTGACACTTTTTGGGAGCCTTGCTCCGCTCCTGGAGTTTTCTTTGCGGGCTTTGGCTGCTGCTGCTTTTGCGCTTGTTGCTGCTGTGGTTGTTGCGGTGGTTTGTTTGCAATCTGAACCACCTGATTGCCCGTTGCTTGCTGGACTTGTTGCTGCTGTTGTTGTTGCTTTTGCTGCTGCCGCTCTGCTGCTTTTTTAGCTTGCAGCTGTTTTTGGGCCTGCTTCTCGTCTGCCTCTTTTTGACGGAGCGCTTCCATTTTTCTCCTTATCTGACTGAGGAGGGGCTCCATTTCCTCCTTCAGCTTGTCTAGGTGTTGCTGGTACTTATCTACCTCAGCTTTCTTTGCCTGGAGGGCCTGCTCCAGCTCGCTTACAAGCGTGTCTTCCTGGGGGTCTTTTTCCACTTCCAGCTCCCTATCTGTCTGCGGCTCTGGCTCCGATAGTAAAGCAAATTGATTGCTACCCGGAGACCTGTAGAGCCCCTCTCCTCCTTCTGACATGTACTCGGTGCCAGCCGAGTCGGAATACTCGTCAGTATCACCAATCTGACATGCTGTTGTTGCTGCCCGCTCCTTGCGTCCCACCCCAGCTCGCAGCTTACCTGAGGTGGCTCTCGGTGCATCGAGATTGGGTTGCGGTCTCAATGTCCTCCTACGCTTCTTCGTAGGCTGGGTGGCTATTGCATTTGCATTGGTGTTCGGATGTACCGCTGCTGCTGCCACAACTGTAACCTCATCCGATTTTGCGGAGGAATCTTTCGATCCCCCCGCCCTTCTCTCCTTCTCCATCTGCTTATTTTCCCAATAAATAATACCGCTGACCTCGTTGTTGTGAAAAAAAGCTTCTACAAATTTATTCTGCTCCGTCCGGGATTTGAACCCAGGACCCTCAGATCCACCAGCCGACGCCACTACCACTAGGCTATCGAACACTTGATGGAATCGATGTCAAAATGAATACTTCACTACTAACTTATTATTTTAAACACTTTAAAAGTAACTCTTGGCGCACTGTAGTCTTTCCTGAGCGAAAGTCAAAGATCGACTGATAGTCAAAGTCCTCCTCAAAGAAGAATGGACCGATATTGCTGCTAGCAATAATCCTCACCAAACAGTGAATTGACTGCTTGGGATTCTCCTGCATACTATCAAAGACAGCGGCGATATTATCGGTAGACCTTGCATTTCGTTGATATTCAGGTATTGACTGATCACTGAACCGGTCGTCTCAAATTTATCCACCAAGTTGTGAATAGTCTTCTCTAAAGGACGATCACTGCGGCAAATTGCACAAAATTTTGTTCGAACATAAGATCCACTTTCATAAAACAATTTAAACATTTGCAACAGACTTAGTGGGGGTGGCCGTGGCGCGATGGATGTGTGCTCGCCTGTGAACCACATGATCACAGGTTCGATCTCTGCCGTCGTCTATGTCGTTTTAATTCAATTAAAAACCTTCTAAAATTGTCACCAAACGGGTTGCTGGTCTACTCACTACATGTTGTTCAGGCATAACACTAACAACATGTAATTGAGTTAAACTAGTATGCCCAACAAGGATGAACACGAATAAAATAATGTGAATTATAAGCGACATAGAAATAAGACACGGCATTCTCCGCTTTAGTTCAGCCGCCACCCCTGGAGATAAAATATCTGAGACAACAACCTTCAGTCTCAGAACATCGTGCCACACATCTTTCCTATCCTTCTTTCTCTTCCTTAACTTCACGACCGCGCTGTGTTCAAACATTTAAAGGGTAATCATAATCCTTTGAGCGCGTGTAGATTATAAAAAAAAAAAAAAAAAAAAAATGACATTCAATTTGACAGATGTAGCTTCAACAATATGGCCGCAATCACCTGTCAAAGTTCGGAAATCTCTATTAGAAAGCTCTTTATAAATAAATTAATTACTTAACGTTAAAAACAAAATTTTCATTTTGGCATCTTAGGTTGCGCGTACAGTAGTGCGACAAAGCGATGCGATGCGAGAAGCGTTTGCGTGCGAGAAAAATATTTACATTGATTCTTTTATATAGATACGTGTGCACAGTGAAGCGATATTTGTTGCGAGTGTTGAGAGTTTCTCGCATGCCTATCGCATCTCGCACACAAACTGTTCTGACCACTTTTTCAAGCGAGTTTGTGCGAGAAGACTCATATTGATTGTTTTGAGGTTTCAAGAAAAAACCAAACGAGTAAAATTTTGTCATTTCACAGCTTGTGTTGTGTGGTGCAACTTTTTGATAATTTTGGTGGCAATAATTATCAAGGAATAGACAAAACAACCGCACAAAATCGCTTTTACTGTCTATGTTGCATCTAGTTCTCGCATCTTGAATCGCTTGTCGTATCGCATCGCTTTGTCGCACCACTGCCTTACTAGTGTCAAACGATGAATTATTAAAAAATTGTTCGTTAAATTTTGTCTATTGTTTTTTTTTTTTTTGCTCTATTGCTAAATTGATTTTAAATCATCAAAGACAATCTCGAAAAAGGGGTTAAAAACTTCATATATTCAGTTGTTGAGGCATCCATAATTTACCGTTAATAAGTTGTGAAAATTTCACTTTCATCGATGTGTTTTGACTTTGTTTTTTTTTGCGCCTCTACTCACTTGAGAAAGACAATAATAAAAAGATAGACACAATTTAACGACGAATTTTAAATTCTCACTACTTATTAACGGCAAATTAACTACCTACCTAATCGATATTCCATCGGTGAATTTTACTTTCCTAACTTGACATAAATGAATTTTCTGTTTTTTTCTTTTTTTTTTTTTTGGGCCATTTAGGTAATAATTTCATCCCCACCATGTTCAAGTAAATATTTTTTTGGATTTTTTTTTACTATGTCTACTATCTATGCGAAGATAACAACTAAACACTTTTCTGATAGCTTAATGTAGTTCCTAATTAATTACAATTCTAATTAAACGAAATTGCTTTCGGGTTAATTTAAATTACCAAGACAAAATGAATGTTGTCTTCTCAATGCCATAAAGTGTTTTTGTTTACCATTTTTTTTTTCGCCAGATAGCTTGATAATTATTATCACTTCTAAAATTATCTTCCTCGTAATTTGTCACAGAAAGTATCTTTTTTGTAACTGTATTTGTGTCAGTAACACAACGAAAACCAGCGAATTGTGTGTGTGCACGTAAATTCGTAAGTAAGAAATGTCTCTTGAACTATGTATGTATTTTAATTGGGGCTTCTTGGTTTGTTGAAGGTCAGACACCAGACACTTTAAATAGAAAATATAAGACGACCTGTAGTCAATTTGGACCTCAAAGATTAGAGAAAACTTCTATGACTAACGAATGGTTCGATGGTGAATAACTTAATTAACAATCTTAACACACATAATTGAAAAAAAAGCCTGAAAACATAGACTGCACGACGACTTAAGACTCATGATAATTGCCAAAGGACACTTTTTTTTTTTTAATATCAAAAATAACCATACTTGCAATACGAATTTTTTTTTGAAATTTTATAAAATATTTTTTTTAAGAAACTGTTCAACAGATTAAAAAAAATTTACGAAATTTCATTAAGTTGAAGTTAGGTAATACTTGAAAAATAAAGTGCGCGACGGGATCGCACGTACTTGGTCTTATGTAAAAGTTCTTTGGAATTTAAAAATTGTTTGCAAATAAATATAAAGCATGGCTTTGATATAAATGTTCAATTGCATTAAACTTCCGTGCAATTTCTAGAAAATTATGAATTTATGCAAAGTTAAGAAAAATCTTTTTTTAATAAAATCATTTTTTATGTAACAAATTTCTTTAAGATTTTTCAATAAAAGAATTTGTGACGCAAATTTTAAGTATTTAATTACATGGATTTTAGGAAAAAATTTCAAAAAATAATCGTTCACAAGTTAGGTATTGATTTAAAAAATAAAAAATGTATTTTTTTTTCAAAAAACTCAAAAATATTTTTTGGAATATTTGTATATACAACATCATTTTAAATTTTAAAGTTTGGTCCAAATTGTTACAGACTTTAACGAGATAATCGAAAATAAAAAAAAAAATGGTCCATGACAGCTACCGTTAATATCTCCAGTAGTTTAAGCTGTAGGTCGAGGTACTCGTACAGATATACAGACAGACAGTAGGAACAAAAAACGGTACAACCAAGCTAAAGCTCACCAAAAGTTTGGATAGTATTGTGTATTTAAATTTTCAATTTTTTTTTCAACACTCAATAACTCGAAAACCCCATGCTCCATTTTTCTTAAACTTTACACTTTAAAGCATTTAATACAATCTACAAAATGTGAGAAAAAAAAATTGATTTTATCTAAAAACAACGATACCCACCTCAAAATGATTTTCGAAAATCCAATTTTACTCGAAAAGGGTCCCAAGAATTTTGATATAATTTGTTTTCTTTTAACTAATTCTTACGATCTATAATTCAATACAAAAATTTCGAAATTAAAATATTACTGGCTTTACGTACAAACAACAACAATCCGCATAACGGATTTTAATGTCGTTTTTTTTTTTTTTTTTTTTTAAATCTGAAGAAAAATCTGAAGAACATTGCATTTCAAAACTTAAAAAAGTATTTTTTTGAATTTTTGAAAAAAAAAACAATTCATATCTCAAAAACGGGTGAATATTTTTGTCTTAAATTGAATTTTTATTCGTACAATATTAAAAAAGAATTAAGTAAGCGTTCCAAAATTTGTTCTTAAAAATGTTTCAAACATTTTTTATATAAAAGCTTATTTTTTCTTAAGACCGCTACAACGATTTATAAATTTTGGTTTTGCATAAACCAATATTTTCTTAAGAAATCACATGGCAACCTAGTTTTAGCTCCAACTAGTAAACAAGATGTATTACTCGTAAGTTGTCATTTAAATAAAATGCACGACTGGGTCACACGAACTTGCTCCTTTGGAATAGAATAGGAATTTTAAAAATGAATGTTATTAAAGAAAACTGTTCATAAGGATAAAATGAGTTTTTTAAATTCTAGTAAGAGATAAAAACAGAATGCTATGCAAATATGAATTCATGCAAGAACAAAAAAAATTATAAGTCCTTGTACTGGTTCCTTAAAAAAATAAACTTTTATGTACAAAAAATTTTAAAACATTTTTAAGAAATAATTTTGATACGCCAACTTTAAGTTTCTTTACTGTACGAATGAGAATTAAATTTCCAAGAAAAATATGAAGCAGTTTTTGAGGTATGTACGAGTATATTGAATTTTCCAAAAAAAAAAATAGTTTTTTTTCAGTTTTTTTTTTTTAAGTTTTGAAAGGCAATGTTTTTTAAACTTTTTAGAAGCTTGTCTATAAAAATTTCATTAAAATCCGTTCTGCCGATAATTAAAAATTCAAAATTCGAAAAAATCGTTCTATGGTAGGTATAGTCAGTAATACAGTCGACGCCGCTTATAACGACCACCAAGGGACCAAGCAAAACTAGTCGCTATAGCCGGCGGTCGCTTTATCCGACGTAACAAAAAAAAAAAATTAAAAGAAACATACAAAAATATACATATATGTAATGTACATTATATAAATTTTCAAATTTGTATGAGTTAATTTTGTTTTTATTTATTTTAAATAATCAATTTTTTAAACTTTTTTCAAGACCAGAGAGATGACTTATAAACGGCCCTAGCGAGGTACCCGTTCGGAGCGGATAATTGTTCGCAATGCATACTTTGTCGGAGGTTTAAATTGCTTTCTAGGTATCCTATTGGAAAGAATAATAATACAAAAATGCGTTGGCGCAATTTGTTCCGCGATGAATTTGTATCGGACGAAATCGGCAAAAAAATCGCATTTAACTGTCAGAAATTTCACAAATTAAACACCTGATCGCACTTCAACGCAGTTTGCCGGGTGCGTTAACATAACGGAAGAATACCTCGAAGCAATAATCCCCCGAATGTACAAAATCGGAGAATTTTCGGCTCCGAACGGATACCTCGTTAGGGCCGAATGTTTTCGTTGTAAGCATTGCAATATACAAAATTGCACAGTAATTCAATAGCTTTTATAGTTTTGTTCGCTTTTTAAAAAACGCGCAAAGATTTGACATTCTTAAAGCAACGGAGTAATTTCGATTTTCCGATTATTAAAAGCTTTCTTTTTATAGAGCCCGTTATTTTGCATGTGACCAATACTCTAACTCTATCTTTGGATAATTTCCCACCACTGCAGCGTTCTCTTCGAAAGCGATATGATTTTTGTTCGTTATAAGCGGCGGCAGAAAAGTATTTTTTGTTATAAATTCGTCGTTATATCCAACGAGTCGTTATAGCCGGCGACGTTATATCCGACGACACACTAGTACATTTTGTATGAAAACCAACCAAATGAAGGAAAAGTGGTCGTTAAAAGCGGCTGGTCGTTATAAGCAACGTCGTTATAAGTGACGTCGACTGTATATTAATTTCAATTTTTTTGTATTGAATTATAGATCGTAAGAATTGAACGAAAGAAAAAAATGTATCAAAATTCTCGGAACCGTTTTCGAGAAAAATACGATTTTCGAAAACAATTTTTTAACATTTGTATGGTGGGTACCGTTATTTTTAGGTAAAATAACTCCTTTTTTCATATCTCGTAAATTGTATTAAGAAACTTTCATTTATCAAGTCTTAAAAAAATCGTTTTCGGGTTTTCGAAATATTGAGTTTTCAAAAAAAAAATGTTTGAAAATTTTGTTAAAAATACAAAAAATATTTTTTTGAAAATTTGAATACACATAATAATATTGAAACTGCTGGAGAGCCTTAACATAAAAAAAAATTATCAAAATCGGTCGTACCGTTTTTGAAAAAATCAAAAACAAAAAAAATGGTAGTACCAAAAATAATAATTTTTTGGAATTTTTTTTTTTAACCATTACCTTGGTTTAACTAAATGAAATTTTACGAATTTTTTTTTTAAATCTGTGGGACAGTTTTTGAGAAAGAAAAAATACTTATAAAATTTCGAAAAAAATCGTATGGCAGGTACCGTTATTTTTGGTCTTAAAAAAAAAGAATAAAAAAACATGCGGGGGGGGGGACGGGGTAAATTAAAGTCCATATCTACCAAGTTTGAATAAAATCGTCGAACAGACAGAATTGAGAGACCCACTTTTTTGGTCTTCGCTATCATCGTAATGTCAACTTTGATCAAAATCTCGAGTTAGATTTTTTTACGAATGCATAACTTGCCTTTAGTACTTATGTATAAGTATAAGTAAAAATTAATTTTTTGGTTATGATTTTTTTTTTTTTTTTTAATGTTTAGTATCTTACATAAAAGCAAGCTCCTGCGATCCAGTCGTACATTTCATTTTTTAATAAATTTTCAATTTATTTAAAATCAAATGGTGCAAAATTTTAAAAGTTTAAGGAATAAAACCGTTTCTGTCATTTAAAAATTATAAAAAGTCGGTTCTCGTTTTATACATATAATTTAGAATCGACTCAAATTCTAAAATTCATTTAGAGCAGGTTTAAAATGTTCAAAATTTTGCGCCAATTTATTTTATTTTAAATCTTAGTCGACATTTTGTTTTCTATTTGGAAGTTCTTGCACTCGAAAAACGGAAAATATAATTCACTTAATCTCACAATTGACCATCATAAGCACCAACAAATATAAGAATATTCATTCGAAAGTAACCCGCATTTTCCAAAACAATTATCCCATATTGTCACTCTTGTCAAGGTTTAGAGTGAATTTTATTTCCGTACCCGAATCATCTCAAAATGCCTAAATTTTTCCATCAGTCACTTATTTACTGACTCACTCACTCTCACCGACAGACATCTTTGAACAAAAAAAAAAAATGAAAGTAAAATCTGTGAAATTGTAATTTCCTTTTGAATACGAGAGATACAATCAGACAATCACCCATAGACACTCAATGACTGAATGAATGAATAGCCGCCTTAGCCATTTCCAATTCTTGTCCATCGAACCGTACAACATTAATCCATCCTCTTGAAATTTCCCATTCAAATTCATAATTCTTTAGCATTGAAAATGGTAGTCGAAAATTTTAACGAGGTAAACATCAGAATGAGCAATGATTTTTTTTTGTTAAATCCGGATAATCGTTTTTCGATTATGGTACAAGTTATTTTATTTTGGGAACGAATATTGAAGGTGTACAATTGATGTTTTGAATTTAAATTTATAAAAAATACGAAGGGATTAGTTTGAAATGGTTTTGTTAAAATTCTCCAAAATTAAATTATATTTTTTGGGGTGGCGACATCTCGTGTAAAACCATCATGACCTAGTGTCTCACAACTCTCAACTACTCGTATTTATGTTGTTTATTATGTCTCAACATTTTCGAGCTGAAATCTCAGATTTCGATTTGAAGGGAACATAGTATAAGACAAGAAATGTTCCGAATTTAAAGCTATATCCAAATTTTTTGAAGAGAAACGGTTTTTCTATTCGATCAACTGGAATCGAAATGAATCGGCTTTAATAAAACTGATAAAATATTGCGTGAATTTCTTTTTCGGCATTGTAGGTACATTGAGCAACAATTAAAAAGAAATTTTAAACTTTTCTTTTAGCGGACATTAAACATTTCTTCAAAACATCGGTAAGAACAAATTTATAAATATTTCTTTCAATATTAACGCGGTAAGTACCGAAAAGTCTTAAAAAGTTTAAGAAATTGAAAAGAAAATTCAAATTTTTATAAATTAGTATAAAAATCTTAAATCTAAGTTTAGCTTTAAAAACTAAAAGCTAAAAATAAATTCCACTGCTAAAATATTCACTAAATTCAAATTATCAACGACTAATGTTTCACAGGGAATTAAATGACTTCAATAGTCAATAGTAGAAAGAGATTCTAATAGTCAATAGTAGAAAGAGATTCAAATAATTTCCTTACACGAATTCATATCCGATTTTTAATTTCGAAAAAGTACACGAAATTTGTCATCATCAAAATTTTCAAAAATGATTTTTTTTTTGGGAAGACTTTTCAGGACCTTTCAAACCTCCTCGCACATAACTTAAAAAGCAAGTTGCATTCCCCCCCAAAATAATTTAACCGTAATACTCGAGCTTCAGGAAATGCCTATCAGTTTGTCCTCGAGCCCAACTTTGGACGCACAATTAAGTTAAGAGATTATTTATTTAGCCGTTACTTTACGAATGTGGAATTCATTAAACGGCTCAATAAAACTCTCCCATATCGATATTCAGATACGCACTATGCTCAAACATTTTAAGGGTTATCGCAATCATTTTAGGAAGCACTTTTTTAATCACTTATTGGCGACAACACATTTTTCTTCTTCCTCAAAAATCCAACCGGTTGATCGAACTCCTGATTAATAGTAGGTCTTGTGCATTGTTGTTTATTTATGGATGGATCTTTTTTTGATGAACATTATAATATTCGTGTTTTGTACAGAATAGATCAAAGTGGGACGTATTATTGTGTCGAAAGTTATATTTTTAATATTTGTTCCATTGGATGCAATGGCATCTTTATTTCGATTTTCATTTTCTTATATGTTCAAGGCACAAAATATAACTTTTAACTCTATTTCTGGTTGTTTTATCATTCAAAGACTTGGTTCAAACTTAAGTTCTAAGTATTTGCAAATTTAAATGCAAGCAAAATTCTAATTTTATCCGCAAAAATGAGGCCCCTTTTATCAGTAATATTCTTAAAAGCTTTTTATAGAAGAACGAATCGAAAATCCTTAAGTATTATATCTTAATTTTGATATCCCTTCACTAGAGAATAAGATAGTAGATTATATTTAGTAAAGTAGTAAAAGGCCATGTGGGTATGAGATTAAAGAAATATAATATTAAAATCGTTTGTTATCAACTTTAAACTAGTACAATGACACCGTTTTACGACCCTGTTTATATCATATTCTATAACGTAACAATCTTCAACACTTTTCGTTTTCATATATATAATTCTAGATCGTCAGAATATAAAAGACACTCGGAAAATTGAACAAAATTGCTTGGTATCATTGATAAAGGTTTAAAAAAAAAGTATAGCACTCAGATGGCTTCCCTGTGGAACCCCAGAATGGCTATATATTACTACAGATTTTCTATAAACCTGGAAAGGGAGTTATCAATCATAACTATTTAAGACCTCTCAATGAGATAGAACGAAGTCTAACTAAGGAACTTGGAGTGGACGCTAAATTTCTCAAGCTTTAATAGCATGGCGAAAAGTTTTATAGAATCAAAGGATAACAATCCAAAATCACTGTTTCAAATTTCTAGTTTGAACTATACATCGATGAATCATTAATATACATGAAATCTAACAGAGTTAGACATTACAGAATAAGTGAATGAGTCAGTGATGAGTATCATTATTATTTAGTAGATCTAAAGTTCATCAATTTATACGCGACGACAAGACAACTTGTGGTTTGATC
Source organism: Chrysotoxum bicinctum (assembly GCA_911387755.1). NCBI lineage: Eukaryota > Metazoa > Arthropoda > Insecta > Diptera > Syrphidae > Chrysotoxum > Chrysotoxum bicinctum. The sequence goes on along the minus strand of OU426989.1, from coordinate 220,811,880 downwards.
GCTCAGTACATTGTCTATGGATTTTTCAAAACAGAAAATTTGTTCAAGATGATTCATGCCTCTTTTTTCATACAAAATAATTTGTTGATATGAAATTTATCTACATATTAAGAGTTCATACTGAAATACACTTTTTTTTTTCTAATCGAACTTGAGATATATAGAACACACTTGGGGACTAAATGGCATGTTTTCGATTCGTAAGAAAAAATCAAACTCTAGATTTCAATCAATCTTGACATTCGGATGATATAGAGAAAACGAAATAAGTGGGTCAGTAATTCTGTCTATCTGTCTGTATAATTGTATAATTTTCTACAAAGTTTTGGGTTTTATGGTAGTTCCCTAGTATTTAGTATTTAAGCAATTTTTCATAACAAATTTCACACTAAGATAACAACCTAATCATCAGTGAAGGCTTTGCAATAACTAAGAATGTTCGAAAATGTTAAATCAATTTTTGATTTAATTTATAACTAGCCAAGTATTTACGGAGACGATTTTAAAATACTTTTGTATTCTAAGTATTGTTATTGGTAATGAGTTCCATAATTAGGTAGCTTATACAAAAACCCAGCACTCTGATTGCAGGTATTAAAATCTTGGTTGAATCAGACTGCAGTTCTTTGAGAGCTATTAAAAACTAATCTAATGTGCAGGTGCTTAGGTTGACGAGACTGTAGAATAACATGAAACTGGATTAGTGTTCTTAAATGCAAAAAGTGATTAAAATTACATCTGCTTATATTGAATATGTATCTTGCAAGGTTCGAGGTTTTTGTATATTAAATTAAGAGTCAAAATGAAAAATACATCATTAATATAGGAGGATGAGTTTTGACAGATAACTACCATAAGTTCCAGGAATATAATAATAATGATTTGTCAGAAACATACCATTGGGCTAAACATTGCAGGGGCATAACACTACCTACATAATATTCTTTGTAGAAGCGGCATGCTCAGTCAATGAGCCTCAATCATTGAAAATTGCAGAATGAACATTGCCAATACTTGAACTACCAGGCGGAATTAATAGAAAGCTTGAAAGATTTTTTTGATTTCCCTGGATGAAGAGAATAGGTTTGCTTAGGTGCCTTCGCCTTCGGATATGTCATCTTGGGGTTTTCACTAGCATTGCTGATATCATTACTTATGCCATCTAGCGGACTCCATAAGTGTTACTAAACATCTTCAGTAGACATATAAACTTTGCAGAACATTTTCGTTCACTGATGTTAACAAATGTAAGGATGGAACCCTGTGGCACCCTTGACAACTAATTTCACACTCCCAAGTATTGCTGACGATTAATTAATAATGCCTGAAAATTTGAATGCATTACAAAGTATAAGTGTGTGTTACCTCTATAAGAAGATCAAACGTCAGCCCCGTAATAGGAGACATAACCAACACGCAACGAGGTTCTGAGTTTTCTCAAAGTCTATTCCTATTCTTCTCTGTTCATGTCCTGTTCTATTTCAAAGAAGAGTTCTATTATGGTAAAATGATCCTAGCGACCTTGCAAGTATAGACATTTGTAATCTCGCACATAAAGACCTTATAAGTGGTTCAACAAGTAAGTAGAAAGTCTACTAGGTTCATGTGGTATTCCAAATCGACCAGCTTATGGTCTTAGTGTATCAAGTATTCATGCGGATAGCCAAGCTAACCTAACCTATCAGCAAAGTATAAACTGATCAACAGTGTTAGCCACTTCCGAAAAATCTAGGAAGTTAAACGTGTTCAAAAAATGAACATTGCTTTTCCTGCCTAAACAACCAAGCAAAATGCTAAGGTTTTCTTAAAAGATGCAAGAAATGTATATCCACTTGTAATCTAGCTTAGATCAGTAAAGCATACCTCAGCCCAGGACTTAAGTAGGTCACATATCTGGAAGGATGCCTCCATCACTCATTTCTTCTTCTTATTCCTTTTCTTCGGCGCTGTTATGATCTCGATGTCGAGGGGATCATAACTCTCCCACGTATCTGCTTCACACTAGTGATCCGCCTGTGGGGTTCGCCGGGTTGACCTCAGAAATCGGCGGCAAGCCTCCCGGTTTTGTATTGTTCCATTTCTGAGGCCAACTGAATGCTGGTGTTTTTGCATTTGTTTGTACCAGGAGTGTTTAGGCCTACCTTTCTTTTTATTTCGAATTGGAACGTTGTATGATATTGCCTTTTTGACGGGGTTCTCAGGATCTCTCCTTTGAACATGGCAATACCAACTGAGTCGGTCGTGTTCAATTTTTTGGGAAATGGTATTCTTAACATGAAGGCTTCCTCGGATCTTCGTACTTCTAATTCGATCAAGCTTTGTAACTCCTGCTGTCATACGAAGCATCTTCATCTCAGCTGCCGTTAGCTTACTCTCATACTTTTTGTACATTGTCCAACATTGTGAACCGTATGTGAGTGCTGGACGCACAACTGAAGTGTAGAGCTTTCCTTTCAGCTTAGGGGGCATTTTTCGGTCACAGAAGATAGCAGAATTTTCCCGCCACTTCATCCACCCTACGCTTACGCGATGATTGATATCGTCATCACAAGTAGCTTCGTAGCCTCCATCACTCATTTGAACCCTATAAATAGAATCCAAGACCGAAGTCTAAGACTTATAGGAGTCACATCCATTACGGAACTTTTTGTTTATCTTGAACATGGTCTAAATAAACGCCTTCACGTAATACTCGTGCAGCTACAAATGCTCACCAGTTTACCCTTGATCCTAACTAGTACTGTCAAATAATTATGTAGGTTCTGATGCATTGATCTCTCCTATTAAATCCTATATGTATTTAAAAAAAGCGCTCGCATTGTGTTACTTCGTAGTTCTATACGGATAGTCATAACCCCTTAAATGTGTGCTTATTATAAGAAATTTACAATAAAAAAGGTGTTGTTATGCACTTTCTACTTGCATAAGAAAACTCAAGTACCCTTCATAAGACTTTCGAGAAAAAGTTGATTAATCTCAAAAACAACTCTTACGATTTTAATAGTGCAAGTTAGTATGTATATTGTATTATACATAATGTCATTAAAAACTTTTATTGTATCGTTAAAAAAAATAAACCAAAATATATTTTCTTGAAATCAAGTTTTTTGGTGTAAATAAGTGAACACATATAATTGGGATACCGAATTCCTTTTGTTTAACCCTAAGACAAATTTTATAAGTTTTTTGGTCATAATTCTGTATATGTGACCCGGTCTATGAAAAGGTGGTTTATGACTCAAAAAATTAGTTTTCACTTTTTTTTTTGGTTACGATAGTTTTTGAGACGCTCTTTTACATGGTGAAAGCCAGAAAGTCCTAACTTGCTTAGAAGTGTACTAAAAATGTAGAGAAACAAGAGCACGAATGAAAGAAAAACAGAATTTTGTTGAAAATCCAGAATCAAGATAATACATGGAATTGAATTAACTAACATAATATTTGGAGCAAAAGCAACACTGCATCTTACTTGGTCACTTGGTGCCCTTGAACAACGAGAGACACTGGGCAATGGGAAGGAAGGAGAACAACTACCAAGAAACTGACGAAATGCATTGTTTATCTTTAACAGCTGATTTATCGAAATTTTGTTCTTGTGCCATAAGCCACCTTTTCATAGACCGGGACACATATGCTAAAATTCGATTTCCATGATTTTCTATTCCGAAACTCTGGATTTCAAAATTCTGTAAATCCATTATTCTGTATTTAAAAATTTAAACCATCAAAAATTGTGTATCCAAAAAATCTATATTCAAAAATTCGTTTAATTCAAAATTATGAAAATCCAAAATTCTGTAAATTTCTAACTTTTGTACTTCCAAAGTTCGATAGACCAAAATTCTGTAGGTAGATCTATAATTCGTATTCCAATTCATGGTTTCAAAATTCTGTATTCCAAAATTCGCACTTGTTTTCATTATCAAAACAATTTTTCTTTTATTATTTAAAGTTAGAATGATAAACTATCCAAGGATCTAAAATAATGTTGGAGCATGGCACAGACGTATGTTGGTACATATTAGGAAGAAGTACGTAAAAACGGAACATGCCTTAATATAGGTACTTATTGTAGAAAGTTGCGTTTTTTGGTCAAAAACACAAGTATATCTAGAGTTCGGAATGAGGGTTTTATACCCAAAAATCGATAAGCCGTACAAAGAAGAACACTAAGCCACATAAAATATTTTAAAAAATTAGCCAAGAATCTTTAAACATTAATTTGAAATCTATGTACTTTTTGTTGAAATTAGTACTAGACTTATAGTTTTAATTTTTTTTAATTTAATGTTTAAGGAATTTTGTAATTTTTGTTCATTGGATACAAATTGTTCAAATGATACAGAATATCCATTTAAATTTCGATAGAATTTTAAAATAGAAAAAAAAAAATTATAGAATTTTGAAGTACATACAAAATTTTGGAATAAAGATTTCAAAAAATTATAAAACTTAATTTAAAGAAAGAATATTTTTTTTCTATTCGTTAACGGTATCTACAGTTTTCGGATTTAGGTTTTACAGAATTTTAGTCATACAGAATTTTAAAATGGAGAATAAATAAACGTTTGCATTTTATAAATAAATTTATAATTTATTCCTTTATACTCTTATACCTAAGTATATTTAATATTCTTTTTAAAACGATTTTTTTCTATTGCATAAATTGATATTTTTGTCAGCAAATCGGAGCAGCTTTCAATTTAAAGAACAAATTTCCTGTTTTTTAGATATTCCTTAATCACAAGCATGTTTTTATAAAATCTTTAAACTAAATATAGGAGCAAGTTAATGCGGCTGAATAGTTAATTTTATTTATATAGCAAATGTCTTTTATAAATCAACTTCACAAAAACAGCTCCATTTTAACTTGTTTTTTTTTTCTTCGTATTTAACTTGCAAAAAATTAAGAGTAAAATTAAACAAGTATTAATATTATTACTCACCAAAAACACACAACCGTATGACATGAAATTAAGCAAAAAATAATGAAGTAATCCAAATTAGCACCAAATCGTGATCAGGGAAATAAATTTCAGCAGATTTTTGTGTTTATTTTTTTTTTTCTATTTTAAATATTTTTCATGTAAATTCACTTTCAAAAAATTCAAATCGAATTATGTATAACAGTTTTTGGAATTTTCAATTAAATTTTCTGTAACGAAAAACAAACAACAAAAAAAAAAAACACTTTGATTCGATTCGAACACTTTCTTTTTTCTTTTATGAATAATTATTATCTTTTTCACAATTTAACAAAAAAGCAAGAACCACCACATTAGCAACAAATGAATTAATTATTTTTTGAGAGCCAAAGTAAATTTGAATTAAGTAGATATATTTTAAATATACACACAGCGATTGCCTCTCGTTCTCTTTAATTTTCTTTTTTCTTTAACTAATATCTTTTATTTTAACTTGAATTCTTTCTTCATTATAAACAAAAGAATTGGTATGTAGGTATATAACTGTTTTAAGTGGTTAGGTATAAGTGATAAACCGCACTGATATCAACAAGTTAGTGTTGACAGAAATGACGTCCGAAATCGCGACAAAATAAAGATTATGTAGATACACGATTAAATTAAAAGAAAAACACACATTCGCCACTCTCTAACACGATCAATTGTTGTTTAAACAATTAAATTAAACAAATATGTAAAATTTCTTTTATTCGCCATGCAAAATGCACTACAACAATTGCAATCAAATATAATTCAATTGAAAAGATACACACAAAAGGCACAGGGAGCAGAGAGCGAGAGAATGTATCTGCAATATTTTTATTTTTTTTTTATTAAAGCTACATATATGTATACCTATGTACATGCGAGTAAAAATATAGATAGCTACACTCTTGGGATTTTGGATTGAAATTTTTATCGTTGAAACTGCGTGTATAAGTCAGAAGTCGCAACCGATTTGACTGTGTATCTATCTGTTGGATAAAAATGAAGGTTAACTATTTCTATGATGATTGTGGTAGGAGCAGTTAGCGAGTGCGAAAAATAAGCGAAGAAAATCCGAAAAAATGTGGTGATAAAATGGCAAAAAAAAAACAAAAAAAAATACAACAGAAACGGCAGAAGAAAAAAACTTGTCAGGATGACTTCACCGATAAAGTATCTGAAGGGTAGAGAATAATATCTTATTGCAATTTTAACATATCTACACGACGACTTAAATTGAATTCTCTTTTTTGTATTTCAAGTAGGTTTCTTTGTGGTTTTGATTGAAGTCGGTTTTAATGTATGAAACAGGCCGAGTGAGTGGTGGGTGGGTGGAGTCACTGACAGAGCGGAATAAGGCTAAGTGATTCGATATATGGTGACAAAGCAATGAAGATGACTAAGTAATAAAAACCATACTTAGCATAGCACCACTACCTATAGCTATAAAATTTTATATCGATTTTGTGATATACCTATTCTTTTTGGTATTGAGGGTATGTCTTCTAATACAAGTCACCACCAAATTAGAAGAACGAACGAAGAGAAACAGAAACTAATAAATAACGTGACTTTTTTCCGGATGTGTGACAAGAATATGGATATCTAAGTATCTAGCTATATAATTTCTTTTTCCCACTTCCACGTTCCACCATCAACCAACTGGGTACTGGGGCCCTGCTGCTGCTGGTTGATTCTCCGTAGCAGGGAGTCTGATGATAATTTGCAATTATGTGTCACTTAACCGATAGGAAACGGATGTAACACGCATATCAGTTTATGCGGGCTTAGAGGGTGTGTAGAAGCCGAAAATATCCAGAAACAGCTGGATACGAATCAAGTGAAAAAAAAAATATAACACCATAACTCAAATAATCTGCGTTATTACTTTTTTTTCGTATGAGTTCTGTTTGTTTTGTGTCGAAATACACCCCGAGTCGAAACAAATCTAACTGCACACGTAATCGATCGCCGGCAGTGATTCTGTTTCGGATATCACACCACTATACCGCAGGCTGGCCGCCATATCTGTGTCTCATAACGGGCGAGATGCAGCGAGAGTTCAGCAACATTCGTAACATAAAAACAACGTGAGTTGCGAGGGTGGGAGAAGGTATTATAAGGGTGCGTTTTTTCCGCCCAACCACAAGGGTGCAGCAGCAACAAACAGTGAAACACAGCAGCAAATTAAAGGGAAACCGATTGAAAGAAAAAACAAACTTCAAAAACACTACCACCCCCACAGATAAAATACCAGACAGTAGCATACAACTACATTCTGACAAGCCGGTAAAAAGTGAAAATGAAATCGCAACAACGACTATACAGTTACAAACCCCAAAACGCGACAAAAAGGAAGTATAGGCAAGGCATTGTATCGACGTAGTCGCAGCGAAAGAGATAGAGTGAAAGAGAGAGACAGTGTAGGTTTTAGATTATCAAAAGAATACGAGAGAACTTTCTCCCTTTCTCAGCTGTTTTTTCCAACCGACCAAACAAAAAAAGAGTAGCAAACAAAAAGTTACATACAAATTTAACTAACCGTACAACGACCGACACAAAATAAACTGATATAACTGTACAATAAAAATAATTATATGTATAGAGCGCAGTGAAAAACAACACACGACCCCACCGCAGCTGATTCTAAAAGCAGACTGACATTCGCCGAATGAACGGATTTTGCCGACACCGAGACTCAGACCGAGACCGAGAGCAGAGATAGATGCCGGCTTGTGGATGAGGGGGCGGTAGTGGTTGGCCGCTGGCGGCGAGAATAGAGTATCTAACGGAGAGTGTTTTATGTTAGTGTAGTGAGTATCTATGATTAAATTTTTGGGAGGGTGTAGGTATTTGTTTAGTAGGAAATGCTTTGTGATTGTCGACCAGGGATGGCAAAAATATATTTTTTTTTAAAATAGCAGGTTAATTAGTTAATGATAGCTAAGTAGGTAAGATAAATCCTCGTTAAAAAATGTTAGTATTACAAATCATTAATAGGTATCAAAACAGATTTGTGATAAAAAAAACAAAGGTACAAACATACGTTAATAAAACGTACATATATTGAGCTTGTTGAGTTCTTTACAATCTTGAACTACTTCAATATCACAACCTGATTCCAAGAACTTGGTAACTTGATTTTCTGTTTGTTAAGATGTGGTAATGTGCTTTTGAACTTAGTTATCTCAGAAACATTAAATTTTTCTTTGTTTTTGTTTTTTTGTTTTTTTTTTTTAATCGGAAAAGGTCTACTATTTGACTATTTGAAAATTATATTCGACGAAAAGTACCTATAATATAAAATATATAAATGGCACTTAACGAAATGAGGAATAAAGCCTGGTGGGTGCTTAAGTCGAAAAGCTTAGGACAAGCTTATGAAGAAGTAGTTAAGTTAGGTAAGATCCTCATAACTTAACTAGTATAAAGGAGCAGTTTCAAGCACACGAAGCCTCTGTATGTGCTGCACACATAGTAGAGGCTCGTTGTTCAGAAAGCAGGATAATATAATCTCAACTCAAGGTTTATTTAATGGAAGAAAACTACTTCAACGATTCAATGAGTTTCAAAGAGATATATCGTTAATATTTAAAGCCATATGTGAACTCCTAGCCCTCAATGGATGTCCGTACAACAGAAGTTTCAATCAATTTTGCACTTTATGTAATTCGAAAGTCAAAGAAGACAGTTTTCATGTCATAAGTTTATGTCCAATTTTTATTCCCCAACGTCTATCATATTTCGAAAAGGAAACGATGACGTTGAAAGAAAAAAATTCTAGTGCTGATCGAAACTGACTGGAACAATACTTTGCTTTTTTTTTGAAAGACATTAAATACAGGATTTCATTAATAACTGAATTCGAATAAAAAATTTAATTTTACTTAATGGGAATTAAATATATAAAAAAAATTAATTCTAAAACGTAAGCTTGCCAACGAGCTGGCGGCACAGCCATAGCTACTAAATTCATGAAAACTGTAAATGAAACCTATAAATAAGCAATACAACGAATTAGTTACTTACTGCTTAGAACATATGTATATCTAAAAATAAGTTGTTGATCTACTTCTTGAATTAAGGTTGCGATATAAATAAATGGAATGCTGAATTTTTAAAGAAAAAGTGACAAAGAATAGGTAAATGTTAATTAATTCTAAGGATTTACGATTTAAAAATTTCAAAGCTTTTTCATTCGATATTTTTGCACATCCTACTACCATCAAACTGAATATACCTACTCAAAATCTTCTATTTTTTTAATAGGCCAAATACCCAATTTTAGCTACTCAAAAACTCATAAGCCAACTTATTAAGGTCTCCTACGATGGGGCATCAAAATCAACTGTCTACTTTAAGATCATCCACCTGACTAGTGGAATACGAATCCTGTCAACAAAAAATGGTAAAGAGAGAACTTGTCAATGAAACTAATCCGCTTAAAGGCCAAGCCTTAAAGCATCGTTTTTGATTACATTCAAGTCCTGATGCGCCAACTCATCTAACATGGTATCGTTTACTGGTTAAACTACGGCAAGACTTAGATGAAAATACAAACCAGTAATTTTCAAGAGGAAGATCAGTCCAATCTTCACGGGATAAGATCTCGAAATAATTCTTAAGAAAGACGACTGCAACAAAAGACTCTACGAAGCAGTCAATGGAATACAAATGAACATGTTTCTTATCCAATGAAACATTTTTCAAGGAACCTGAACTCAATGATGGAAAAAAAGTAAGATATACAAAATACCTCTAATATTTTTTATGGACCATGATGAGAAAGGTTCCGTTGATTAACTTGACTGAAAACTTGATCACCATAAGACAATCGGATCCAAAGTGGAAAAATTCAAATGTCTCTTTTAAAAAGTAAGTAATCTAAGCCGAAAAAATAATCAATCCGTTTTCAAGATATTGAATTAAAAAACAAAACGATATTATACTATAAACATGGGAAACTACACAGATCAGTCATAAAAATCATGTACTCGGTGCTAGAACTTGAAAGACTTATTTTCTTCAAATTTCGATGCATCCTATGATGCATAAAAAAAAATGAAGCTTAGGTCTTCTCATTAGTCGTATCAAGTTCGATAGATTTAAGACTCAAAATCAAAATCTTTGACACAGTACTTCGTTAAAGGCCGATATCAAAATCTTTTCCGACTGATCTTTGGAAATTTCCTTCGGCAAGAAAACTTAAGACCACAGCCAGGTGCAACGATGCACGAATGGAAGTTTTAGTAGTTTGGAGGCGCTGATGGAAAGGACCTTTTATCAAGTTGACAGTGGAACACGAATTTTTTAGCCACATACGCAGCGTCTTCAATTCCTAATGGGGTTCAATGATCTCCAAACATTTTTCTTTTGAATATTCACACCTGGTACGTTGTAATGCTACTGCAAAGCACTCATAACATATTTTATAGAATTACTTTTTTTTTTTTAAGTTTACACACAAAATTTAAATAGCAACCAAGAAACTTCGCAAACAAAATAGTTTTGTGTTTGCCAACTGAGAAGTGACAGATGACAGATATTTTCAATTTTTAAATCACTTTAATTTAGAAATTACTAAAGCAACAAGTTATCCAATCAAGATAAGCACATTTAGAATTTTATATTCGAGTTCAACTTACCTTTTTTTCAAAAACAAATTTTCTTAAAAATTTACTTTGAGCATAAAGGTTTACTACTCATTTAAGCAAAGTTGAATACAAAAATTATATTTGTTTGCAAGTATATTGAGCAGATTACATCCAGTATCAGTAGATAGTATCCAGTATCAGTTGAATTGAAAATAATAAATGAATAAACTAGAGGACATAAAGGCTCATAGAGATCCGATTTCAAATGGCTAATGAGCAGCACTTTTCATGACAAGATTTGTTACTTCCTTGCAAGAGAACCATTTTTGCAGCGGCCGGAAATCTAACCCAGGAACCTCTGCATGACAGTCCAACGCGCTAACTATTATGCCACAAGGTACTGAAATCATCAATCAATCATTTCATTGAAAATACTTCTATTTTAACTAGTCAAATGCTATAAGCTGCTTAAATATAAGCATTATCTGTCCAGGTATAATAGTGCAAGATCCAACATCAAATGTTTGGTTTGGATGTATAACTAAAATATGATTGTGAACGTTTATAGGTAGATGCGTCATGATATCGAATCCAAAAGTCTGACAGGGCGATTTTGCCGCCATTTTTGTGTCAGATATATAATATCTTCAAAACAGGAAATGATCACTGATGACCCCATTCATTAAACTCAAGATATAAGCAATTTACGCGAACTTTATCGGTTTTATTTGAGACTTTTTTGTGTTGAATTTTGCTTTTTATATACTTTCCAAGAAAATGCCCTTATCGTTACCGCTTATATCTTGAGTTCTATTAAATGGATCGTCAAGATTAAGTTGTCAATCGCTATTTTTAATAACTCACTCACAAAAATGGCGCCCAAGAAACTGCTAGAAATTTTGATTCGATAGACTAGGTACATATATTGTTTCTTCTTTATTTTCAATGTACCTGGGTCTTTCACCAGTCCAAAGTTTTTAACAAATAAAAAGTACATAGGCAGCCACATCAGAATACCATACTTTTCGCTACACTAACATCTTTGAAAACGAAATTACTGCAATGCAACCCTGCTTTAGTGCTTTTTTTACTTTTTCCACAAAGCTTCCATTCCTATATGGAATCAATCCAACAGACCGTCTCGTCTCCACCTTACACAGCTAACAGCTTATACTTACGATTACGATTCCTCCCTAGCCCATTGCTTATTTTGCAATTTTTCTCTCTAGTTCTCTCTTCGTGCAATTTCTCCACCCAACTACCAATCCAATCTAAAAACCTTCAACTTTTCAACCACCATTTTCTCCAGAAAATAGAACTTTCTTCTCAACTTAGCTCAGACAGAGTTTGTTTTTAATTCGATTCTCTTTTGTTTAAGAACTTTAGCCATGTTTTTTGTGCATACGCTTCCCACCTTTCGCCCGTTTTTAGCATTTTTTTGCATTGTTTTGCGATAAACAAAATAAAAGATGTATGGTTGTATTTTAGCCATAGAGCGAAGGCAGTGTTGTGTTGGTATAAAAGAGCAATCACATCCCATTACACATTGACACCGGCAAGGCAATGGCGATGGACGACACTACGAGTCGAGTATACCGTCAGCAGCGCCACCACACCATTCAGCTCCATCACATACTCTATGCCGCTTCCACCCTCATATTGACAGAGAGGTTGTTTCCTGTGTATGTTACTTTCTACTTTCGTCTGCTGCTGCTGGCCTTAGGGGGTTGATTGCTTTTATTTTATTATTAATAAAAATTTATACTTATTGTATAAATAAATTTTTATATCAATTGTATTTTTTTTTCTCGGAAGAACTGAACGAACAAGGCTTAAAGGGAAAACAGAGAGAGAAAACCCCTTGGGCCCATAATATTCGTATATCGTATATATAGCAAAAGATGCGCACATAATTAGAAGTTAGATCAATCGAGGGAGGAATTTTATTTATAGTCATCCGACATATTTATCGCAGATGTTTTTTATTTCATAGCCGAGTTGAACCACACAATCCGTCCGTCCGTCCATAATGCAGAGAGAAAGTGGGAAGCAAAACTCAAAACTATAATGGAAAATTGTCTATCGAAGTTAATAAGGAATTTTATGGTTCGGTTCTACTATAGCTAGATAGCTTGCTAGCCATAGTCATAGCCCACCAGTAATCGAGCCAGCCAGTGCCATAATGTAAGAGAAATTTAATGTTAAGTGTTTTTCTGTGTTGGTATATGTTTTTCTTTGGTGGAAAGGTCGTAGACTATGAGTCGCTTCTTCCATATGGAAACTATGTTCAAGAGATGAACAATTATTGTAGTGTGGTTTGGGACTTGGGTGGAAGTTCCAGATTTTGGCAAGCACAACATCTAGGGTGATTTAGTTTTGAATCGTTTTATAAAGGGTGATCAATTTCATAAGTGCAGACATGCATAGAAACACAGGGACAGAATGCAGTAGTTTTTCACAGATGGTTTGAGAAAATGCATTTTACTGTTGTAAGGCCGCAAACAAACCAATTAGGAACTTAATAAATAGTAGGTTTTGACAGAATTTTGGAACAGACATTTTAGAACCTACGTACGTTTTTTTATAATTCACAGGATCTCAAGCGTTTATTGTGAGACACTTATAATGTTCAACATAAACATAGCATGGGGCGGAGGTGTCGATGACCATTGGTCTTGAATGATTGCAATATGAAATGTCAAAGGAAAACCGTGCCGGGTAAATTATTCCAAAATGGGATTGTGCGACTAAAAAATGAATTTCTATATTTGACGGTACGTCCAAAATTAGTATTGAGGATAAACTGATGAGCATTTGTAGCGAAACAGGTATCAAGGGTGAACTGATTGAGGGAATGAATGTAACTGGCTACTTCGAAGGATCTCAAAGTTGGAAAATATTTAATGGGGTCTAACCAATTGTTTTTTAAATTCCTGCTAGCAGGTACACAAGAATGGTTAAGAGTTGTAAGTCAACAGACTTTGGCTATCTACGTGTCGGAATATCCTCTATTTTTTTTTGTAAAGCCGTGAGTCCATCGTAGGCATCTACCTTTTTCAAGCTGTTAACGAAAAAGCCAACTATAAAAATAATAATCTTTGAACCTAGTTTTGAGATATATGTATGTATTAAATTTTCCTATAAATTTTTATGACAGGTACTGAAACAAGTATTAGCGGATAATCAAAAAAACCCAAGTCCCAAGTTTGAAGGAGATCACTTCCAAGGTTTAGACTATAGGTCGTGGAACAATCATACAGCCCAGTAGTTTATCCTTGATTCCAATTTCGGACGTACTTTTAAGTACAGATATTTTTTTTTTAGCCGTACAACACGAATGTGGAATGGTTTCCCAGCCTCTGGATTTCCTTTTCATTTTAATATCCAGAACTTCAAAACTAATGTGCATTGGTATCTCCTCTTAAATGCTTGCCTATTTTTTTAAAGCTCGAACAGCGTTAAACATTTTAAGTATATTAAGACCCCGCGCATTATACAGAAAAAGACAGAATTACGGAACCCAGTTTTTTCATGTACTCTGTCACCGTTTCTTTTTTGATTAAAATCATAATTTTTTTTTTCACTGGTCTAAAACTTGTCCTTTATAGTGTCTGCCTGTATTACAAGAAAAAATCGCTTACGTTTGTTAATAGGTAAATAAGACAAAACGAACAAGCGGCCATTTTGTGGAAATGCTAATAATAGTTCTCTATGTTTATCCGAGTTCATATATCCGACTTCAGAATATTTTGAGCGGGTTTTTAGTAAGAACCACTTTCTTGGTTTATTGTTAAAAGACTATCATATAATATTTTTCGTGATGTTTTACTGTATAAGCTCTTTAAGAAACGATATTTACGAAAGGAGACGTTTTTCAAAACTATGGATCCCATATTAAAGCCTAAAGCAAGGCTTTTGCTAATGTTCAAGAAATATAAGTACTCATTATACAACAAGGAGCAAAATAGTCACAATCATGAACCTTTTAATCAGTTTTAAGCCGTCCGGGTCGTGTTTGGCCAAACTCTATATCAGCACAGACATCGGACGGTCTAAAACAGACCAAATTCTCATTCATAAGCACTCATTCAAAAGTGGAGCCGACTATATACGAGTACTCAGTCATTCAGTTTTTTTCTTTTTTTATAAAATTTTGTGGACACATCCCAAAAAGGAGCTCAAATTTTTGCTTTATCATTTTTGATGAGTCTATTGTAAATGACAATCTTCAGACTTTCGCAGGTATACATGAATGCGAATTTATTGAAGAAACTGTTTAATTTAGTCAAAATGCTAATTGGCACTGATCAAGCTTCACCGAAGTTTATCAAACCCATTTTACCAATTCTTCTGTCGTTGATTGTTCATATTACAAATTTTTGTTTATGAAGCTCACAATTTTTCATGGTGTGGAAATCAGCAAAAATATTTCCAGTTCTTAAAAAAACTAACGCACGAGTTTCATCTCATTACATACCCTTAAGTGTGTCATCATATCTTTCGAAAACACTTCGAAAAAGCAAAGCAATTTTTTAGCTTCGTTTATATACATAAAACTCTTCAAATGGCTGTCAGATTTTAGACCAAACATAGTAATGAATCAGCATCAGCAGTTTAAAAAAAGTTGTACGTAGTATATCTGCCTCCCTTTTGTAAGCACAGGAGTACCACAGCGGTCTGTTTTGGGACCAGTTTTATTCTCACTTTTTATCAATTATCTTCCTGGGACTGTTAAACATTACTCAGTTTACATGTAGTCTTAGTCTTTAGTCTTAAGGGTTTTCCAAACTTTGACTGGTGATTGTAGCCATATTGTTGAAGCTTCATCTGTAAAATTGGCGGTCATTTATAAACTCTCTTTTGCCAAATCAACGTAGAGAAATCTAGCCTTCAACAACATGTGCAAATCATTAAATTGTTTAATGAAAGTGGTCCCCTTTAAAGGTCGCTATGATCGTCCTTTCGAGAGGATAATTTGCACACCCCAAAATCTATGAACAGCAAGATCTGCTGAAAATATTGTCGCTCTGTGAGAGTGTGCAGGAGAATCGAAGCAGCCATTTGCTTCCAATTCGAGGAGAGGAATTCGGGCTTTCGCAGACCACAACTTGACGACATTGGCTTCATGATCTGGGTCTGCACTCAGAGTGAACGTTCATAGCAAATGACTTGTGTTCGCTAAATTGGACCTCACGCAGTTTGAAGTTGACCCCAATATCGGCCGAAAAATTATTTGTGAAAAGGCCCATTTATAAATGAATGCGTTCGCCAACAAGCAAAATTGTCGAATTTGGGATGATCACGATCCACATGAGATCTTCCAAATTGGAATGCATCCAGAGAAAGTCACAGCTTGGTGTGGATTTTGTGCTGGAGACTTCATCTAAACATACTTCTTTAAGGACGACCGACATAGTGGCCAGGTCATCACCATTAACAGTGAACTTCATAGGTAGAGCTGAATTTTGTCTTTTCTTTTGACCCGTATTGGATGATATGGACAAAGACGACATTTGGTTTCAACAGGATGGCCTTAAGTGCCACACAGCCTGTGCCACAAATGACATTTTGTACGGGCGATTTTCGAACATGGTTATCTCATGTGAAGACGATCAAGAAGTGGATGCCACAGGTCTTTTTTCAATAAACCAGTGTGACCTAAGCCAACATAATCAATACCATTGGCCAAATTCAGACTGAGTTATGCGCCAGAGTTATGTAAAATTAGATGTTTGGGATGCAAACCATCTAGTGAAGAAGGCGAAGGATATGTGAATAATGTAATGGGCCATAGAATTTCAATGCTATCTCATTCATTCAAAGATAGGAAACGCTTAATTTAAAAACCATTTAGATCAGGATTGATGGAAGAAGCTCTGTAGCTTGAACTATTGAAAACTTAGACGAATTTAAAGGAAGGTATAGTTTCAAAGTGCATTGGGATATTGGAGATCACGTAACTTCTGTAGCAGTGATGGTTCGTGGCTCACCTTCTGAATCCAGTTCCATCTTTTGGTTTTAGGTGTGAGCCGAGGATGGATTTATTTGGGGCAATTAAGGATCATTCAAAAGTTAGGGCAGTTGGTATTAAACAACCAGTTCTTCCTTGAGTCAATAAATTTATGTATTTCACAAGCAAACGTAAAATTCGTTGATTAATGAAATAGATATCTTACGAAAAATTTATTGGTTAATGATCAAGTCCATTAACTTATGACCGACTTTTCACTTACAGAACGAAATACATCATCAGTGCAAATTTAATTCAATTACGGTTTTGCATCTATAAAAGGAGTCTGGTGATTAACTTGCACCCGTGAACTATCTATAACTCCAGCTTAAGACTTAAGTTGTTGCTGTATCATTCAAAATGTTCAAATCAACTAATGGTCGCACCAGCGTGTATAAATATCATCAAAACTTCCTTTCAGAAAGTATTAAATCACTTTAAAGTATGTATTTTTTCATCTTCATCGGGAGACAATGGGCCCTCATGAGGCCTTTGAAAATCCTAATCCACCACTGAAAAGAATCCATTAATCAGCAGTTCATCGCAGGCATACATTTCATTACGGGAATACTTCTTTAAACAATAAACAGTATTATTTTTCTTCGAGGAATTCCAAAGAATAAATTGTGATAATGAAATTATCAGCAAGTCCGTGATTTGACAAGAATTTTGTAGGAACAGTAGTTGGTCTGGGGACATGGAATGGAATTTCTCAAAACGACTGTGTCCATCTGGTTTTCCTTTTTCCTTAATTCATTGTTGGCCTCTTCAGTTTTCTGCTTTTAAAGATAAAATACGAGTAATGCAAATGTGAAATTTGTTTTTGTGTTTTAATATTAGACCAGGCGATAAGAACAGACGCCCATTAATTTATTAGAAAAAAAAAATATCTACACTAATGAAACCCAACGTTTGGTCAGGGTATATAGCGATTGTGCTTGCATGCTTATGAGGGGTGTTAAATTATATTATGCCGAGTTGAAAGCGAAAATGTTGTTTGGAATGAACCGAATGGCGATGAAAATACACACACACTATATCAGTAAAATATCAGTGGAGTGGAAATAATTTGGTGACTAAGGTTCGAGACTCTACACTGATTCATCTTTAACGTTATCTGGAATTTATTTGAAAAAAAAAAAAAAAATATGTCAAGACTTGCAATATTTAAGGCGGTTACGGGAAATATACTGAAACTTATAAATAATATGAGTCTCTGTTATCAGATATAGTTTTTGAGGCAGAAACATTGGAAAAAAAAAACAATAATTTGTTTTCGGAAAGTAGAAATAGATGAGTGATGAGTTTCCACAGCAACTGATAAGCTTTTTAATGTTGAGATAGTAGAAGAACATTCTACTTAAAACTACATCAGGTTCCAGCAAGTTATTTGTTGATAGTTAAGTCAAACTACATTCTGACATTAAAACATTGATTTAAGGGAACTTTGCCGCTCGCTATCTTTGTTGAGCATTAGTTTCAGAGACTTGGAACTATGACAATATATGGTTGGAATGTCAAGGTGAATACATTTAGCTCACGGACATCTTCCCTCCCGCTTGTTTCCAATCAGTCTTAATGCGACATTACAGTACCATAGAAATCATAAGCATTTAGCAGCATTTTCGGCGGTATCAAGAATGTGGTCATTGCAACGAAGGTCGTCGTTGATACACATACCGGGTACTGATAGCTTTTCGGTTTCTTTGATGAAAGTGCGATTTAAGGACGATGGCATAGGGGGTAAATTTCGCTTCAACGACGTTAAACATCATTGAGATTTTGAAGCAGTAAACACAAACGCCGAACGGGTATTAGAAGCTGATGGAAAAGTCGTCGGCAAAATAATGAAGTAGATTTGAAGTTTCTGACAAGAGATCGTTTATAAAAATGAGGAAGAGAGTTGGAGAGGGAATGGAGCCCTGGGGAACATCATCTTTTCTTTTGTGAAGATCTAACTTGAAACGTATTAGACGGTATTGAACGATTCAAAAGGCATTGATACCAAATGTAAGCATTTTGGATAAGAGACCTTGATACGAAACTCAAACAAATGCCTTATATTTATATCAAGGGAAATAATCATAAATTCTCCAACAATGTAAAGATCTATTTTACTCTTCGGTGAGACATGCCATCGAATCACTGCGATTGCTGTAAAAGCATGATTGCCCGCTGACAATTGATCAGCTGTACGGCAGAGTGTTGCAAATGGTCAATCTGTTTCAACTTATTGTTGTTCTGACCAGCAGGTGGACTGTAGTAGCTTGCGTTGAAGGTAGTCTTTGAAAGCTAGACCAGGGCTCTAACGAGCATGAAATTGGTGGCACGGAATTGGCGTAAGTCTATTTGCAGTCAGGTTCCTATCGACCTCGTGGTGCCTGTGGATAGGTTACGAAAGTAACTAAACTAACTAGATAAGAACATTGTGAAAGGTATCCTTAATTAGGAATCCTCTAAGGAGTGTGTAACAACTTTGGTGCAATGGCCGAAGAAGTTTTCGGCATATATTTCTTCTAGAATGAGGATGAAACGCCAGGAACGATTTCCGGGCTTCTTACAATATGATTTTTAAAATATTAAATAAATACATGAAAAACTGAATTTTATTTTTATTTTATTCAATTTTAATTTAACTTAATTAATATCACAACTTTAATTAATTTATGATATTTAAGCTACGCGTTTCGGAGTGTTATTGCTCCATCATCAGGCGAACTACTTTTTCTTCATTTTTCTTTCATTTATTTATTTAATATTTTAAAAATCATTTAAGTAACCACAACTTGGAGACGAAAAAACCATAAAAATGAATTCTTACAAGATAATGATGGATAACTCTTTGCGGTCAATAGGGGAGCAATAGAGGAGGATGAACTTTACACACTGCCAGGTAAACTATGGACCTGCTGCTTGAAATGTTTGGCAAACGTTTGATTTAAAAAAACTCTGATTTTCCATAGGAACCTCCTATATTAGATTAAACTACGCCTGAATTTTGTATTTGGGAATACTTAAAAGACATAAATGTATATTAATAAAGTCGGATTATTAGACAACTGAAGCAGGGTATTCGACACGCAACACAGAACCTGCAACCAGGAGCCAGTGTCTGTATCAAAAAAAAATGGTTGACATCTGTCTGATGACATACAAATTGCGCCTTAACTTCAATAAAACGTTTTTAACATCCAACAGGGATTTTTGAACTTGGACTGGCGACTTCGGCCATATTGTTGAAGCTACATTCGATAAATTGGCTGTCATTTATTTAATTTTTCAACATGGAAAATTATAGCGTTCAACAACATGTACAAATAATTCAATTGTTTTATTATAGTGGGTTCTCTGTTCGAGCAACTGTCAAAAGTTGACCCCAATTTCAGTCGAAATATCATATTCAGCGACAAGGCTTTTACAGATTAATGGGTTCGTTAACAATCAAAATTGTCGAATTTGGAGCAACAACAATCCAAAAGAGATCCCCCAAATGGAAATGCATCCAGAAAATGTCAATGTTTGGTGTGGATTTTGGGTTGGCGATCCATATTTCTTTCAGAACGACATTAGCCATGTCATCGGGGATCGCTATCGGTCGATGAAATACAATTTATTTTGGCCGGAGTAGATGATATGAACACTAACGACATGTGACATGTGACTTCAACAGGAAGGTACTAAGTGCCACACAATGCACGATGTATACGTACAATTTGTACGAGCGATTTCCGAACAACATGGTTTTCTCACGCGGAGGCGATGTGAACTGGCCACAGATATCGTGCGATTTGACCCCTTTAGACTTCTTTTTCTGGGGTTTTCATAAGTCACTTTTAATCACCACTGCACTGAAAGTCAATATAATCAATGCCATTTGTCAGATTCAAGCAGATTTATGTTACATTCCAAACATATAATGATATGGACCTTCTAGGTAATTCCAACATTTCAGATATCCCTTTCTCACAGCTTGTTTCATTCAAATTTAAAGATAAGAAGCTCTTAATAAAAAACCTTTTATACGCTAAATTAATTAAAACAAATGATTATTACAAGATCTATACGTTTTTAACATTATTAGGTCTAATGTCCTCAGATCTCACAGCTTATACCTATTCATTTGAATAAAAACAGCAAAAACGTCAAACGAGTTACGATTCGAACACCGGGTGTTTCTGAGTAAATGACAAATTCTTTGGAAAACAAATCCTGAACAATGTTCTTTGAACAAAAGCGTATGTAATGAGGAACCAGTTTTCTTCTGTTTAAGCGGGAGGTGTCGTTTTTAAAAACATTGACTTACATAAACTGCATACAAAATAATTTAACACAAAAATACTTAAAATTTTTAAAAGTCAGTAACCTATTCTTTTATGTTTTTTTTAACTTATTTATTTATTACATCCAAGTTTTCAAAACATTAAAAAAAATAAATTTCAAAATTAAAAGTCATTTTTTTCTTTATAATTTTAGTAGATTTAATGAACGCTAAAAACTAGACGATTTTTTTTTTATTGAAAATTATGGAAATTACTTTTTTTTAGAAAATATTTCTTTTTAAATATTTATTGCACTACCGTTAAGAACATTTTATATGAAGAACAAAATTCAACACACAGAATTTTGGTTACTTTATACTTTATACTTTGAAGAACAAAATAAACAAAATTTTATCTTTTGAAAATTTTGCTGGTACGGTTAAGTTGTACATTTAGTACCGAAAAAAAGAACAATTTTCTTGAAAAGTATTTTTGATAACTTAAATTTTTTTGGATAAGTAAAAGACCATCTTGACTAAAAATTAATATCAGCATTTAGAGCTGAAAAATTAACGACTCACCATAAATAATTAAGAAATAGCTTTAAGCTTCATCACTTACCTGAAAGAAAAAAAAAATAATATTTTTGATTTAATATAATCTTTAGGAAAATGGAAATAATTTGAGTTACACAAATAAAAAAATTGATTTTTAAAACTTAAATATTAATAAATAAGAGATTTATAAAAGCAATTATTATATTTTCAGTTTTAAAATAAATGCAATGAGAAAGATATGCATAGTTGATTTTCTTGAATCAAGTCTCGCACTCTGGGCTACGGCAGCTACACTGCAGACCAAAAGTTTGATTCCACTCTCATTTTTTGAAGGAAAACCAAATTCTAGCACCGAAAAAACTTTTTAGTACAAAATGAGCATATAGAATTTATGAGGAGCATAAATAAAGACAAAATAAGGAGAAAAATATTTTCATTATGTTGTTTACAAATAGGAATTTATTTAAAAAAGAAAAAATGATTTAAATCGATTTTTTGTCGAAAAAGCATCCTTTACACTCGATTACTTTTTTTTACAATTCTTGGCAATCTACCTATAAGTTTTTGAATTTTTTCATTTGGTATATTGTTCTAGCAATCCTGTAATGTATTCCACAACGCAGATTCCGCTGAGGGGCATTGATCCCGGACCCTTCTATCCAGCTCCTCCCACAATAACTCTATAGGGTTTATATCCGGTGATTGCGGCGGCCATGTCAAATTTCTTCGTTTTCTCTCTGCTTTAGGTAATCTTAGCAAAGTATCGACGTGTGTTTAGGGTCATTGTAATGTTGGAATACGAATCCTTCACCAATCAATCTTAGTCCAGAGATCAAAGCGTTTTCTTCAAGTATCTTCTTGTACGCCTCCTTGTTCATTTTTCCAATAAGTCGAGTCAAATCTCCCACTCCACTTGAAGAGAAACATCCCCAGACCATCTCAGAACCACCTACATGCTTGACGGTAGGAACTATACAGTCGGGTAGCATCTTTTGTTCAGCGCTGCGTCGAACAAAAACCCTCCGTTTTGTGCCAAATACCTCGAACTTGATTTCATCGCTCCATAAAACTCTATTAAAATCTTCTTCCGTCCAGTCTCTATGCTTTTTGGCCCACTCTAACCGTTTCAGCTTGTTTGGTGGTCGAAGAAGGGGCTTTTAAACAGCAACTCGTCCAAATAGTCCAGCATCTATAGCCTTTGTTTGACGGTTGTCAAGGACAGCGGCTTATTCCGTGTTACATTTATTTCAGCACGTATTTCCGATGATGTTTTTCGCCTATTTCGTTTGCTTGTCGTTACTATTAGCAGATCCTCGTGTTTAGTTGTAGATCTAGGCCGTCCTGACCGTGGTTTATCCTCAAGAAGTCTGGTTTGAGTGTGCCTCTCAATGGCACGTTGAACGCAGCCCTTCGATATCTTCAACTGCGAAGCAACTTCCCGCTGCAATTTGCCTTCTGTAATAAAAATGATGATTGCAGAACGTTTTTCAATCGAGGTTTCCGTAACTTTTCCTATTTTAAACTAGTTGTTTACTCAAAAGATGAAGAATCTCAAATAAATGCTTATCACTACAAAACGTGGGTTTTATATAAAAAAAACTTGTGTTGTCCACTAACATACCAGTCTCACGAACTGTTTGCACAAACTTGCGTAATGCACTGCTTCTTTTCGGCCAAAACTTCGTTTCAAAAAACGCCCTGATTGGGCTGCTACAAAGCACTCATTTTTGAAATAATTTTTCAATATTTTCCAACGTTGTTCAAGTGTAAAGCGTCTCATTTCATTCCGCGCAGTTATGAGACTGACTTTCTGTCAAGATTTCGACCTGAAAACAGCTGTAAGTGTCAAAATAATAAATTTAAAAGGAAACAACTAGATCACTCCTTAAAGTTGATTTTTATTTAAGCTTAACACCTAGTGGTTTAACATTAACCGTCTTTTTTTTAAAAAAATTTATCCGTAGTAAGGATAGAATTTTTCACAAATAACATAAATAAATAAATTATAAGTTGCAGTTGCTATATAAAAATAATTATTTCATTTGAATTTGTGAATTCAAAAAATGTTTATTAGAAAATCTGAATTTTATGTGCGGTTTTTAATTTTGATTTTAATCGTAGTGATTATTTTGTGAACTATCCCCTCAAGCGTGAATTTATTTGTGATGAACGTGTTGTGGTAAGACTTTTGTGTGTAGAGACTTATAAATTTTAAAACTATTTATTTCAAAATTTGGAAAACTCCATTTATTCTGTGACCCTCTGTTTAATTTAGAAAACAATATATTACCACAAAAACCCCCTCTTTCTCTGTCTCCCTCACTCTGTGAATATTATATTAATTATAATATGTTCAACATGTCATACCTATGTGTGTCACAAAGAGATCAACAGTTTGATAGCCCACAACTGCCATGCTGCTGTTGACAAACTGCTGCCAATATGACAAAGCAACAACTTTTCATCCATTTTACCAGTTAATGTCAGATGCTTCCCCAAAAAGGACGACGATAACATTGCAAACAAAACCGACAAAACAACAAAGACAAATATTACTATCAAACGAAACCCAAACGGTTTTCTCTCTGCGATTAACATATGGATGGGTAGACAACCGAAATTGCTGAATGGCATACGGCACTAGTTGCTAACCCCAAAAATACCCATACCCAACATTCGCGATAAGCATAAGCATGCATGATACACCCCCATCGCTCCTTTAACATCCCTATACCGTTAAAACAACAAATAAACATACAAAAAGGAAGAAAATAATCGTAAAACTCGTGTGAAACAAAAGGAACAAAATAATAAAAGGACATAAAGCCAGGCCGTGGGAGTAGATATGGAGGTAAGTAGGCGGCAGGCATTGGCATGCTGGATGTAAATGTAAATGGAAACACAACTATTTCCAAATGGAACTCAGTGAACAGTTACAATTCGGTCACAATATGGCCGACTTGACGTTCATTAATTTTGTTTGTGTTTGTTGTTGTAATTGTGTCGACTCATTTCACCCGTTTGTCTTTGAAATTGATTAGGGCGCTGCGCTGAGTGATAAGGGTTGATGTGATAGCTGAAACAGGCCACGCGAGAGAGGCTGTTTGGTGATGGAATGGCGTGCCCCAACTGTCACCGCATTACCAGAGAAATTGAATATCCGCTTGGCTTGGACTCGGCTCGGTAGCACATGATCAACACCACATAGCTTGATATCGTTTATGAGCAGTGTCCGAGGCGGACGCCTCCGGTTTCGTTTATTTTTTCGCAGAGAAGCAGTTCCGCTTATCAACCTCCCCTCTTTCCATTCGGTTGTTATCGCTGTTCATTTTCTTTTTTTTTAAGCAAAAAAAATCTGTAATGGCTGCTGGGACTATTTCTACAGCTCGTTGATAGATAGATACTTTTATCGGGCACTTTAGTTCCTTTGGATATAATAATGTAAGTACTTTCTTCTGCCCGGAAACTCAGTGACTTCGACTATTGTACTTCTATTTACTGTTGTTTACCCGCAGGATGATAGTGTACATGTGTTTTTTCCATCAAAGTTGTTGCAGGCGATAGGAGGTAGGCATATTCTCTCTTTCGTTTGCCTGGCCAAAATATAGGATAAAAGTGAATGTGTGGGTTTTATGTGCGGGTACTATACCAACCTATCTATGGAAAAAAAAAACACAAGTGTCAATTATCTCTGGCTTTTTGAGTCATCCTAACTAAATTACACCACAGTTATCTGCGTCAACATCGGGGTTGTTTAGAAATTGCTTTTGCGATGATAATGCAATATGTGATAATGTTTCTTCCGTGGGATGTACTCAAAGATATTCTTAAGCTAAATTATACAAACAGAGGCTATTTTTATGAAAATAATAAGGAAAAATTATATGTATGCACGAGTATAATAGGAAGTACGGGATTACACGAGCGAGATAACATAATAAAGATTGGGGTCTTTGGCTTTATGCGAATATTTTATCAAATTCGTTTAATAAGTCCCCGAGGCAGAACTAATTTTCCTTTTTAAATTCAGCAAACTTTGGAAATGTTTCATAGGTGGCTTGGACTTGTGTGTCAGAAACATCAAAGTAAAAAAGGCTTCTTAATATTTGAAGGAAGCTAGGTACTTAGGAAAAGCCTGACAAGCTACCACTTCAGAGCATGGATCCAGTGGAATAAAGAAACCAGGGACTTCTAATAATGTGTCTTATGAATTCAGGGCAGCTCCGCTTTAAGTGACCCAAATTAATTATTTGTATTATTGAGTGCAATTGCTTTTATATATTTAAAAAAAAATTGTGGGCCGTATTTTTATGGCAAGGTTCATTAAAATGGTTCTAACGAAGGTAGTTACTTTTGGTAACGAATTTTGGTAATTGTTTCTACTGATTTTAGAATTTTTTGATGAAAATTGTTGGGGCTATTTTTAAAGCTTTAGACTTTTCTACGTTTCGCGGAAGAAAGAAGTTACCATACATTACTCAATTCATTTATGAAGGGTTTTCCAATAGGTACTTCCGAAATTGGACTGGTGATTCCGGCCATATTGTTGAAGCTACATCTATCAAATTGGCTGTCATTCATTATGGACAGCAGCAAAATTACGTTTTACGTGGACACCTGTTTTTAAAGCTTAATTCCACGGTGGGCCTACCCACACTAACAGAGTCAAATTAAGCGTTGACCACCGCCTGAAGTACCACTACACCACTCCAGTAGCAATTAAGCAAACATGGTAAGGCATGTTCACACCTCTTGCTAAGGAGCGCGGCCTATCTAAATATAAATCTATGACACCAATTGTTGCCGCAATTGTTGCAACCACAGCCACCACGATACTCCCACAAGGGGGCCTACCTCATAGATAGTCTGAAGCAGAGGGCCAAGCGTCTTGCGACACAAGGAACCACCTTCACCTCCTGGGCACTATCTCCCGTGATACCAGAATATAGTTTCCGGAGGAGCTTCGCAACCATGAAGGTCACTTCCAGACGAGTGCCTCAATACTCGGGGCCTAGCAACCTCCGATGTGTACAGAATCGTCTTTTGGTTTAACGTGAGTACCTGTCTATTACCGCCTGCCTCTACCCCACGGGAGGCCTACCTCCATCGGGGTCAGATTGGGTCCTGGCCATTAACCCCGACAAAGCCGAAGCCATATCGGTCGCAAAGCTGTGACATGTTGCAGGCATGAACACACCTCTTGCTTAGGAGGCGAGGTCCATCTAACACCTCTTGATTCCAGGCGCGCCTGGAAACCATGTGTCTCCGCATTCGGAATAAACCACGCCACCACGATACTCCCACTAAGGGGGCCTACCTCATAGATAGCTTGAAGAAAGCGAACACGCACGCGACAGCTGCACCTCACCATCCGAAAACGGAATAGGAGAGCCCGAAGACGATACGCTATTGTTCACAGACTTAATGCTTGCATTGTATGCGACAGCTGCACCTCTCTATCCGAAGTTAGAATAGGAGAGCCCGAAGACATACTGTTCACAAACCTTGGGCAACTATCTCCCGTGGAACTAGAATATAGCATCCGGTGGGCTTCGCAACCTCTAGGGTAAGACTTGCAGATGAGCTACTGCAAAACTCAAGGCCTGCCAGATATACACGTCTCTAGACCTGATCGAAACCACGTCCAGATATGCGTACTCCCCGGGTGAGTTGTAACACACTCCTTAGCGGATTCTTACTTTAAGGACAAGGTCCAGACTGTTCCTATCTAGTTAGTTCAGTTACTTTTACGTAACCTATCCACAGGCACCACGAGGAGGTCGATAGGAACCGGGAAGACAGCTATGAGCAAGGTAGCAATACTAGAACATCAATTAAAGTTGACCTCTCAGCACCCAGGCACAAGGCCTGTTTGGGCATATAAGTGAAAAACAATAGCGAGTTCACAGAGCCCCGGACAAGCTATGCTACTCAAGCACGCCATCAAACCCACCTGCCTCCTCCGATGTGTACAGTTAGAGCGTTCAATAACATGTCCAAATGATTTAATTGTTTTATAAAAGTGGATCTTCTGTTTAGGCAACATTTCGCACGCTTCGCCGATTTTACGGTCGTCTTAATCGTTTTTCCGCTATTCGCAAAGTCAACAATCCGTCATCACCCGTATCCCAGTGAAACGCTGCGTCATGACTTGGAACTACAAACATTTCAACTGACCCAGGAGCTGACAGTTAACAACCATAGACAACGACGCGTGTTCGCTAATAATGCTCTTCTGCATTTGGAAGTTGACCACAATTTCGGTCGAAAAATCATATTTATCGATAAGGTGTATTTTTGGAGGAATGGGTTTAACAATCAATATTGTCGAATTCGGGACAGTCACAATCTACATGAGAACCACCAAATGGCAATGCATCCAGAGAAAATATCTGCCGTAATAGTCCGTGCCATAATGGACATTTTCTGATGTGAATTGATCATCGCAATCGTTTTATTTGACCCCGTTAGACTTCTTTTTTCTTTAAGTCACAGGTCTATGCCAATAAACTTTAAATCAAGACTGCCCTAACAGCCAATATTTAATCAATGCCATCGGTCAAATTTAGCGCAATTTATGTGCCAGAGTTAGTGAAAACTAGGTGTTTCGAATGCGTGCCACTTTAAAAAAAAAATCAAAGATAGGAAACGCTTTATGGATAACCATTTACATTTACGCCCTTTTAGAAAACAGCTATACTTTTAGTTGTCTTGAATTTGAACTTTAATAGAGAAACAAGGCTTAAGACGTGCGGTAATACATTTGTACACACAAATTAGTAAAGGCTCTTTAGTAGTGGTTTCTCCGTAAGTCCCACATTAAGTGCAAAATGTCATTAATAAAACAAAATTTTTGCTGAGTTGGAATAAGAAATTGAATTGTCAAACTGAAAATTTAAAATTTTTTTTAAGTGGACATAGAACAAGTAAAGGGTGGTTAAATTTTAAGGTCGATGTTGATTTTGAATGAAACACAAATTATTTAGGAAATTATTGTCATTTCTTTTTATTATGATAATATTGGTATGGTTCAATTATGTATGGAACAAAATATCGGCAAAATGGCCGCCGCGACCTCGGCGGCACACCTCTATCCGATGGTTCAAATTTTCGATGACGCTGAGGCATAATTGAGGTTCTATGCCGTTAATGTGCCGAATTATCTCATCCTTTAGCTGGCTTTGAACGGTCCCCCATCCAAGTACTATCCGCGCGCAATGATGCTTGAGGCCGTTGACTATTCATTTTATTATAATTGTATGCATATTGGAAATTGGATACATTTAAAATTGGATTGTATAAAGTTTAAATCACATAAAAAATGTAAACTAAATTTATTTTAAACTTTCGGTGTAAAAATAATAAAAGGTTCATTTGGAAATAAACATGACAATTTTAAGTACTTTCATTTTAAATGAAAAATTTAAATTCCACTCCAAAATTTCAGAATCAATTTTTCGATTTTACTGGGACTATGGACAGAATAAAATATCAACGGTTAAGACAGAATTAAAAGTTGGAGGAATGTTTACAAAAGACATTTGTGGGAAACCCTAGCTTAAACGTTAATTTTGTTTAAGAGTTTTGGAATGAAAAGTTAAAATTTCACTACAAAAATTCCAAATGATTTTTTATTTTTTGTGCATGTATGTGAATTGAAAAAAAAAACATGATATTTGTAGATTGATTTATTTGTTTTATTCTAAAAGCCTAGTACTCAGTTCAAGTGAAAATGAAAATTTCATATAAAAGTGACTGCTGGTTCACTGGCATGAAATCCGCAACGAGAGGTGAGTACTAAAATGTGGATTGGAAAAACAAATATGTTCCACAACTTTTTCCACGCTATCATTTTCATTTCTCAATGTACAACCATCAGGAAAAAGTTGCGCAAAAGAGCAATTGTTTCGTTAGCTGTGTGGCAAGTGGCACCGTCCTGTTGAAACCACATATCGTCCACATCCATATCTTCCAATTCGCCATAAAAAGTTCGTTATCATCTCACGATAGCGAACATCATTCACAGTAACTGCCTGACCGGCCTCATTTTGGAAAAAATACGGCCCGATGATGCAGCCAGCCCATAAACCGCACCAAACAGTCACTCTTTATGGGTGCATTTGTTTTTCGACAATCACTCTTGGATTATCATTCGCCCAAATGCGGCAATTCTGCTTATTGACGATTCCACTGAGGCGAAAATGTGCCTCATCACTGAAGATGATTTTCTTCGAAAATTGATCATCCACTGTTGCCATTTCTTGCCACCATTATGACCATTGACGACGCTTGAAATGGTCAAGAGGCTTTAGTTCTTGAGTCAATAGCAAGGTGCTAAGCGTGTAAATGCAAGTCTTTATGCATAATGTTCATCAACGACGAGCGTGAGAGGTGCAATTGTTGGGCACGACGACGAGTTGAGGTGGACGGCTCTTCATCCACACTATCGCGAACAACAGCAATATTTTCTGCAGTACGAGCTGTACGAGTATGCACTGGTGTTTTCACATCTCCTACAGACCCGGTTCGCTCAAATTTTTGCACGATTTTTCCGATTGTACGCACATTTGGACGATTAAATTGACCGATAAAATCACGAAGTGCACGATATGCATTTAGAATTGAACGCCCATTTTCATAATAAGCCTGAATAACTTTAACGCGTTGCTCGATTGAGTTGGTCTGAAATTGAGAAATGTATTCAGAAGTAATTTATTAGAAAATTGCTTTAGTACGATACTAATTAGAAAATTTTTAATATTAAGAGTTAGAAATCTACTAAAAAGTTAGCAAATTGTTAAGTAGTATCATACTCATACCTTAATACTAAGATGTTTAAAATTTTACGCTATTGTTTTTAAATCCAAAAACAAAATTTAAACCTTCGGCACTTTAATTAAATTTTTAAAACCTTCTGCTTAAGCAAATTTGTCGAGATCAATTCTATAATTTTGGAGTACTTCGGATATCCTCAAAGTGCGAGTACGAGTATTAAGCTTAAATTGTTTAAGAAGAGGAATGCAACTAACTATTTCACTAGAAAAATAACGGTCTTATAGTGAAAGACAAGAAACATTGCGGAGGGCGGTGATCGAGAGATTCAAATGTTTGTTATATTTCTATCACTTATCATTTTTAAAGCTCTTTTTTGGATTATATCCAAGAGACTCAAATGGGATATTAGACAATCTGGACCATTCGGTGATGGCGAATATGTGGTCGTTTCACACAAGGGGGTATGTGATGCACATACCGAGAACTGAGAGTTATTCGGTTTCTTCAATGCAGGTGCCGCTCATGGAAATCTGCATGAGGGGTGGTTCCGCTTCAAAAAAAAAAAGATAGCGTTGAGGTTTTTAAGCACTAAATTCTAGCGATTTGTGGTTTCCAATTTGAAAATGCTATCGACATCAGAATTTAAGGATTTTCTCATACGCAATATGCTGCAGTTCTAAATCCACATGCGAAGAACAAAGATGTGAATCTGGAATCGAATATGATAAGTTGGCAGTACTGTCCTGAGCAAAACATTTTTATGGATTAGAAGCTTTAGACAAGAGATTATTGATTCATATGATAAAGAGAGTCGGAGACAAAACGAAGCCCTATGGTACACCAGCATTTGTTTTAGGAATTACAAACTTGAAACCATTCAAAACAACTTGTATTAAGCGCTTTAAAAGGTAGTTTTTAATTTTAAGAAGAATCAATACCAAATACACGCATTTTCGATAACAGCGCTTGACGCCAAACTCTATACTCTACGAAATCCATAGTGCCAGTGATTGAGAAGCTTTCGTTCTATATGATATTTCTTCATCTAATAACTTAACTGACCATGACCACCAGCATGCAAAAATTTGGTTTGTCAATATGATCATTATAGTTCTTTCTAGCTTGTTTGAACTTATTCCGGTTTTTCCCAGTAGGGTTGACTTTTCTCTTACTTCCCAAATGCCAATTCACATCCCCTCCGACTGAGATAACCATGTTCGGAAAACGATCGTGCAAAATGCCCATTGTGGCACAGGCTATGCGGCACGTAGCACCGTCCATGTCGTCGGTGTCTATATCATCAATTCGGGTCGAAAGTAATTGGTTATAATCGCCTGCTGGCGTTCGCCGTTGACGGTGAGGGCCTGGCTAGAGTCGTTCTTAAAGAAGTATGGATCGGTGATGCTGCCACTGCCACCCAAAATCCCCACCAAACAGTTTCTTTTTCTAGTCTAGAGGTATCACCTAGAGCAATCACCTGTCAAAGTTTAGAACTCTCTATTGGAAACCACTTTAGTTATAAATGGTAATTGCTGACTGCCGGTGGCGGACTGGCGGTGATTTACGTCACAATAGTCTTAAAATGTACTCCAAAAAATCTAAAAGCTCTAATTTCCGTGGAAAAATAACATAGTTAAATAAACGAACACAAAACTAATCCACATTAGTTAGCAGAAAAACTGAGGATCATTTTTTAGACTTCATAAAATACGAAGGCTATATCTCCGATTTCATTAAATCGAATCAAAAACAATCACAACTTAATTCTCCTATTTTGGTGACTCATTCAAATATTCATAGATCGCATAACAAAACAATTTCAACAATTTCCACATCGCACTGATATTGATTCCTAAATTAAAAACAAAAACAAAAAATTCAAAATAATTTTGAAGCGGTTTGTTTACTTGATTTCATTCGATGTAATCATATTTATGTGATGAATCACTGCACATGCACAGCACATCACTATCAACAAGATTCTATACGTGACCACCTCAATAAAAACTCAAGTAACTTCTTATAGTCAGAATGGTAGAGTTGTTCGTTAGTTAAGTGATATAGCTTTCGAGCTGTTACATTGTCATTAAAATATTGTAAATATTATTGTGTGCCTGAAGACATAAACAAATGGCCACCTGAAATACATCATTTTGTTTGTCAAGAAGCATTTTCCAAATGACTGCTTTCAAATTTTTAGCCAGATCTGTCAAATATGTAGTTTTGCTGTGTCAGTCATTTGATAAAGACTCCTGCGATCTTTTCCTTTAAAATGGAACAAATTGAATTTCGAGTTCGCATTGAACGCAATTGTTTACGAGAAAGTAAATTATGATAAAAGACAAAGAAAATGTAGACAAATTTTATGAGTACTCCTCACCATTCGACTGGAAACATTCAGCATTATTTTAATCAATTTCGGTGCGGTGGTTCCAGCACTAGTTATGTCGAAGAATGGTGAATAAAATCCACGGTTTTATAATGAACGACTGGTTAGTGAAGGCGCACGAGCTTGTCACATGCATCAGTGATATCAATTTTACATGAGTATTTGGACATAAAAACCTTTCCGCAAAATGAATGTCAAGTTTGCACTCAATCGACAACAAATGTAAACGTTTGATAACTTCAAAGGAGTGTTTGGCGATGTTCAAGAAAAGTTCCATTGAGTTTTTGCACCGTTTCGTAATCATGGATGAAACATGGATTCACCACAACACACCAGAGATAGACCAAGAAACAGGCGACACTAACAATTTTTCCTGGGTAATCAAAGCCGAAGAAGGCCAATGGTGGTTAGTCAGTAAAAAAAGGTAATGGTGACCGTTTTTTGTCGAGTCGAGTACTTTGGAAATATTAAGTCCATCACCGAGACATATTACGCAGGGCAGCTGGATCGATTCCAAACCAATTTGAAGTAAGAACGGTTCCACTAGGACAATGCACCGACACAATAGTCCGCAGTCGAAATAGCAAAATTGCATGAGTTAAGTTACCAATTCCTCCTTCTTCCTTCATCTAGAGATTTGGGTTGAATGAAGAGGCCGTTGAAGCAAATGGCTTATTTTGAGAGGCTCGAGAAATTGCATTATTTTGCAGCATCCAAAAATTGGAGAAACGTTGGACGAAATGTATTTTGTCAAGAACTCCAAACGCTAGTATCGTTAGTTACAAAGTTAGTAGCAACACATTTCTCAACACTAGTAAGTTCAATAGCTCTGTTAATTTGGTATCAAGTATTAGCTTGTTACTATAGCAGCTGTTACCTACTCGTATTACCGAGTAATTTCTTCGAAGAAGAACTAACCTTTAGTTTTGTTTATTTGGGTATTCAAGACTCGGTAATAGCTAGAACCAAAAAATGGGCAGTCTAGCTCCGAGAGGACTGTAAACTATTTATTTCAATAAATATTGCTGAATTTTGATTTTTTTGTATATTCTTTTAAAATAAAATGCACGACTGGGACGCACGAACTTGCTCCTATGTAATAGACTAGGAATTTTAAAAACGAATGTTTAAATTCTTTAAGTAATAAGAGACAAAAACAGAATGCTATGTAAATATGAATTTATGCAAGAACAGAAATTTTAAGTCGTTGTAGTGGTTTCTTAAAAAAAAAGCTTTTATATAGAAACTTTTTAAAAGATTTTTAAGAAAAAATTTTGGTACGCGAATTTAAATTTTTTATTATTGTTCGAATAAAAATTAAATCTACGAAAAAAATATTGAGTCGTTTCTGAGATATCGAATTTTCAAAAAAAGAAAAAAGATTTTTTTTTCAAAAATTCAAAAAAACATTTATTTTAAAGTTTTGAAACGCAATGTGTTTTAGACTTTTTAGAAGCTTCTCTATACAAAATTTCATTAAGATCCGTTATGTGGATAGTGAGAAATTCAAAATTCTAAAAAGAGGCTGGGTGCGACCCACACTGATAACTTCCCATTTGTGGTCTTGAAAACTTTATATTTAAATAAAAACATATTGTGACGTTTTCTTCAATTAATGGAATTTGAATATGTGGGACTTGGGTACAACTGAACAACCTTATTCATACATAGTACATACATTCTTCTAAAAACTAAGTTGATAATAAAATTATAAAATTATATATTATATTATAGAAATTACTTTATTATTTCGGTTCCAAACATTTTAATTGAAAAAAAATTTAAAAACAAAATATTCAAATATAAAAGATATGGTTTGGTTATTGATGGAAGGGTACTTACAAAATATATCCGCTCTAAAACTAGATATATATCAAATATCAACCATTTGTTAGAAATTGTATTATGTATAAAATTAAATAATGGCAAAGTCAATATCATTGCTCGTTCTCAAGATATTCTAGTCAAAAAACAAATATTACCACTTTTTAGTAGATTTTTTTTATATTTTTGTTAAAACTGTCAATTCGATACTTGTCAAAATTTAACCATATGTATGTTAATAATTGTATTATGTATGTCGATACCTTCCCGTAAGAATGTACTAAGCGACACTTTTTTCGAAAATGACTTTTTGATGAGGAAATATAGGTACTATATGTTAAGGGCCACGTTTTGGCCTGGGTTTCACCAACCTATTATGCATGAAAAGGAAACTAGAGTACAAATAAAAACATTTATCAACTGCCATGCTTTCTCATTAAAATAATGTTGCCCCCTGAAATTTGTATTATCCGCCAAAAAAATTATGCTAAGCGACATTAATAAAGATCTCATTGTCGACTTGAAATAAAATTTTAACTAGTTTTCACTAGAATTTTTAATAGTTTTTTTATTTAAAAAAAAACTATTAATTCAATATTTGTCAACATTTTACCAATTGTACAAAATTATACTATGTATAAAATAAACTAAATTAGAAGTCAATATCACTACTAGTTCTCGAGAAATTTGAGTCGAAAAACAATTTTTACCAATTTTCAATAGAATTGTATATAGTTTTTCATTTTTTGTAAAAAAACTGTAAACTGATTTTTTTTGAAATTTTCACCAGTTGTCAAACACATTATTTTTCGTAAAATAAAATTATTTTGAGTTTCAAATTGTTTTCCGTTCTTAGAATATCTGGGTTATGAAATTTTTTTTTTCAGTTTTTTTTATTTAAAAAAATAACGGTATGTTCATTTTTTTCCAAATTCATACCAAATCTGTATGACCTTATAATGAGTACATTAAATTTTATTTGAAGTCAATAGCATTATTTTTTCGTGAGATATTTGAAACTAACCAAAATTTTTACTTTTATTTTAAACCGTTATAGTCAAAAAACTACTCACTGAATTTTAATAAACGCCCTTTCAGCCTCTTTCGAAGTTATTATCTATTAAATAAAATTTATTTGAAGTCGATATCTTTACTCGTTCTTGAGATATCGACGACGAAAAATGGTACAAGAACGTACGGACGTACGAACGTACGTACACACACACACAGACATCTCTCTAAAAATGATTGATATAGCCTCTAGGGACCTTGAAACGTCGAGAAATGTCAAAAATTCCAATTTGACAAATCGGACCGATTACAATAACTCCCTATGGGAAGTTAAAAAATGGTTCTATGGTAGGTACAAGCTGTAATACGAGTATCTTAATTTCAAATTTTTTTTTATTAAATTAAAGATCATAAAAATTATTTGAAAGAAAAAAAGATTATCAAAATTCTAGGCGCCGTTTCGAGAAATATACGATTTTTGAAAACCATTTTTTTTTTAATTTTTTAACATTTGTATTTTGGGTACTTTTATTTTTAGGTAAAATAAAATTTTTGTTCTCACATCTTCTAGATTATATTAAGAAACTTTTATTTAGCAAGTTTAAAAAAAATCTACCTTGGGGTTTTCGAAATATTGCGTTTTGAAAAAAAAAAATGTTGAAGTTTTTTTTTTAAATCCAAAAACCAATTTCTGTGAAAATTTGAATGCACAATTCTATTAAAATTTTTGGGGAGCCTTAGCAAAAAAAAAAAATGATCAAAATCGGTTTTACCGTTTTTAAGCAAATCAAAAACAAAAAAATGGTTCCATCGGGGGTACTTTCAATAACCATTTTTCGGAAATTTTTTTCAACCATAGCCTAGCTTTAATTAAACAATATTGTTTTGTGTTTTAATTTTTGAATCTGTCGAAGAGTTTTTGAGAAAAAAAAATATTTATAAAATTTCGAAAAAAAAATCGTATGGCCCGTACCGTTATTTTTGGTATTAAAAAAAAAGAAAAAAACGTATAGGGGGAAAAAATGAAAATGATATCTACCAAGTTTAAAGAAAATCGGGCGAGGCGTTTAATCTGTAGTCGACAGACAGACAGACAGAATTGCGAGACAGACTTTTTTAGTCTTCGCTATCATCGTAATCTCGAGTTCGATTTTTCTTACAAATGCATAACTTGCCTTATAGTACCTATAAGTCTCAAGTTAATGGTTAATGGTGCTTCTTGTGTAAATCAAAAGTAGATATGTTTTAGACGTATTACATAAGTTGCTTGTACCGCTTTTAGTCTGAAGAAATCGCACAGTATCAGACCAAGTCAAAATAGACTGTATACTAGGTTGGCTAAGTACCTACTCATGTCAAGTACAGCCATTGCATTTAACTTTGTGCGTTAGTTCTTCTATCACGCTTGAACAACTGGACGGATTCCTATAAAAATTTGATATTATTTTACGGAAAACATTGAAAGAGAGTTTCACATTATACATAATCTATACTATAACTTACAAATACTGTATAAGCGTTTGACCACGCAATTAGTTTCGAAAATGACCTAGTCAAAATCGAGAAAAATTAATCAAACTAGTCGACTTTTCATTACC
The DNA here is from genome assembly GCA_911387755.1 of Chrysotoxum bicinctum. Taxonomy (NCBI): domain Eukaryota; kingdom Metazoa; phylum Arthropoda; class Insecta; order Diptera; family Syrphidae; genus Chrysotoxum; species Chrysotoxum bicinctum. The sequence continues at coordinate 220,774,914 of OU426989.1, read as the reverse complement.
AGTTGGTATGCTAGTTTTTTTTTTTTTTTTTAATATCATGGGGTGACTTGGTCCTGAAGCTAATTTCTTGATATTGTTATGCATTTATGAACTCACCAACGCTTACCTTAACTCTCCACGGAAGTATCAGCTGACGCTTGTAATCGCGAACCATCTACGATGACAAGAGACAAGATATCAACATAAAAGACTTGAGTCTTGTGCTAACTAAGTCATTCTTTAAGTTTACTTCACTTTTTCATTTTTGCAATCCTTAATTTTGTGAGCCATTTTTTCATTGAGATCCCTAAAATTCGCGATTTCGAAACAATATTTTCATACACTTCCCAAACTCTAGAATGACGAACATTTCAGCATGGTTCAAAAACTTCAAGTCGGTCAGGGTGCAATATAATAAAAGAATAGAATTCATTGCAGAGTGATCTAGGTCGTTCTATGTGACCATACAAATTCTTGGATTTTGTCGCTCTGTCACTGCGAGAACGAGCCCTCCAGAAGATTCTATAGTTCTATGTCGTTTTAAAAGAAATTTCTAATGCATACGGAAGTCATATATTAAATAGTGCCTTGGTCTTGGCAGCGAAACTCCGTCGCTATCAATCTTCAGATTTCCATCTAAAGAGAATTTCGGCCCAAATTTGGCGACAATCCTGTCAGTGGATGGACTTTTTTGTAGCTGGTTCTTCTTCATACTCTATAACCCTGAAGTACTCCATGAGACGAAATTGCATTCATTTCGAGTCAAAGTGTGGTAAGCAGTTTTAAGCTGTATTACACAATTTCTCTTTTTGATGCAGTTTAAAAAGCAGTTACTGAAAGTGCAACCATACATCTCGTATTATTGTTCTATCTGAAGTTGCTATATTATTATTTTCTTGTTTTTCCACAATCTCAATTTATAGATTTCGTTTGAGAAGCTCTAATTCCAACAACTTTGATCTTGTTCATAATAATCAGCGTCTACAACTATCTCGCCAAATTCCAAATCCATTACCAAACTTGTTGCTGACAGTATTGTGTATGCTTCAAACACACAAAGACTTTCATTTTCATTTAACTTTGGGATTCATTTTCGTTTTTAATATAAGAAATTGCCTAATTAAATTAATTAGTCATTCTTCCGTATTTTCGTTTTTTTTTTCTTCGTCCATTGTCATTCTTGGGCTTAGTAAGTGGGTGAAATTACCAAAGACTGTTTGTTGTTGTGATTTTCACGGAAAGCCCACCTTAAATGAAGCATTTTTTTTCCCATATACTTACTTGCGGCGAAGAAAAAAAAGAGGTCGAAAAAAAATAATCCTTCGTGTCTTTAACGTGGAGAAAGAAATTAAGAAGAAAACAAAAACCCCGGAGATAAAATCATGACAACGTCAAGGCTTAGCATAACCACATACTTCACATAACAGTAATACCACCCTTTGGCTCTACACCCCCTTAGGAATCACAAAAAAAAAAATAAAAGAAACAACGATTGAGAATGAGAGGAAAGAAAAAATAAAGAAAAAAGCCTTGCGGTAGGAAATCACAAATATTTATGAAGGACCCTAATATTCAGAAGGCATTTTGAGGACTACCAGCGTTTCCTTGAATACCCATTTTGTTTGTATGTAACTACACTACACATCAGATGATTGTGGTCGCAATTGTTTTTTTTTAATTTTTTGAAATTTTACAATGCTGAGAAGATTTTATGCATGAAAAAGTAATCTTTTATGTTTTTTCTTAAACAGTAATTTCCTAATTTCCGGTCGTCAATTCGGTTCAAGAAATCAAGTAAATAAAAAAAATTTAGGAATTCAAAAAATAAAAAAAGGTTTTTTAAAGTTTTGATATGCAATTAATTTAAAGAAATGTCGGTACATATATAAAATTTAATTTAAATCAGGAATGAAAAAATCATTAAAAGGTCATATCTTAGTGAGGTGAGAGTGGGGCTAGTTGTAACAGGGGTAACATGTAACAGCAGGCTTCCCCTGATAGTTAAGATTCACATGCAAGTGAAAAAAATTCATTTTCTTCATAGCTAACCATTAGTCGATTTCGTTAAGGCCATTGAAGGAAATTCTGTGAAAGATTCTAATAATTATCAGGTTCGTACCTTTTTTTGAATTTAACAAATTACTCTTCATATAACTCCGCAGTTCCGTTTTTACCCGTTAATGCTGTACCTCGACCTACTTAAGGATCTTCGGTGATTCCCTAGAGGAGTAATTGATTTTTTTTTAGCTCCGAAAATAAACTGCCATGAAGCCATTATGAAAAATCTTATTTATCTCGAAAACTGCTCTAACGATTTTAATTCGTTTTATGTTTCAGGTCGATTTTATTTGGCTGATAGTCGTAGAGAGGGATCCGATGACAATTTATTATGGAGTATAGAAATTATCATCAACGTCGACGTGACTGGAATGCTCAAGTGTTACAGCTCATTATAGACGACTACCATTTTTGGCAAAAATTCATTATGAGCTACAAAACACATTAGGAATTTGCTAGCTTTTAAAATAAAGTGAATAGCCGCTATTGGGTATTCAAGATCTTCGAACGATATACCAAAGACCACAATAGGCTCGTCTAGGACTGTATGGTGCGCTATTTGGGCTGTTCGGTGGCGGCGTCTTTGGCCATATTTCTTTGAAGAAGCCATAGGCAATGCTGTAACAGTTACTGGTGAACGCTATCGGAACAGGTTCGAAAACTTTACTGTGCCCGAATCGGACATTACATACAGCTCGTGCTGCCATGCGAATATGCGAATTTTAGGAGAAATTTTTCCCGGCCGAATAGTGTCAAAAAGTGGTGATATCGACTTACCCCTAAGATCCTCCGATTTAACGCCTTCCGATTTCTTCTTATGGACGTACTTGAAGCAAGACTAATATGCTTTGAAATTATAACAGAAGTCTGCGAAATTGTTATGTAAAATGTGCTTAAAAGAGCTCGCATTACGCCAAGGCCCGAAGCACTTAGTGCACTGACATCATAGTCCATACTAGAGATAGAGATGCCGCGAATAATGACTCGGCCGAATACCGAATATCGGCAGCCAAACGATGTGTTGTATATATATCTTCTACGTGACTTTTGACGAGGCACAACAGTTTCTGGGAATGTTTTGAGGAAATTTGCTATAGACAAAATGATAAAGATGTTGGAAAAACTGCCATTGAAAACAAAATAAATTTTTTTTAAGAACTTTTCGCCAAGATCGGATGGCAGACCCTTACAAGTGGTGGTCAGCAAATACAAAACTGTTTCCCAATTTGGCAACATTTGCTGAAATCTACCTCTCGTCTCCTGGTACTAGTGTATTAGTGAGAGGTTATTTGCAGAACCTGTAATTGATTTCCAGTATAGACGTTACATAAAACGTATGCTGTTTTTATTCACAACAACTTACCATTAGTAGATTTTAAATAATAAAATAAAATTTTTTAATAAAAATACAACATTTTTTGTAAGATAAGAAATCTTTTTTATTCTCCATTTAATATTCGGTATTCGGCCGAATGTTGTGAACTATTCGGCTGAATACCGAATATCAAAAAAATAGGCCGAATGCCGAATAGCGGCCGAATATTGGCGGCATCTCTAGTCTATACATAATGTTAAAGAACATAATAAGCAATCAATATAACATAAATTATAAAATTGCCTTTCATTTAAAAGTTGTTGAATAAAAACATCGACCTGTACCTATTTTACAATATACTCCATATTCGAATCGAAGTGAGTTGAAACATTACAAATGGTATATCTTGACATCTTTTCAGCCAGCTTTGCTGACAATTTTAGTGGATTTTTTATCTGAAACATGACTTTCAAAATTTTAACAAAAGTTTGATGAAATTATTTTCAAAGTTTTTTTAGCCCCACACTTCCGTAATTTTAATAAATTCTTATTTAAAATTGACTTATAATGGATGATATACCATACAAATATGGCTACACACAAGAAATCTTATAAAAATTCTCAGAGCCGTTTTTATTTCCCAATAATGGTTTTCAATATTTGTATGCTATTTTACTTTATTTTTGAACGAAAGAAGATTTTTTCTAAACCTTTGACATAACACAATTTGAAATTGTGATTTATTCTTAAAAAAAAAAACAAAAATCGATCGTATGGTATTTGAAATATAAATTTTTTTAAAGCTAAAAAAAAAAATATTTTTTTGAAAGTTTTTTTTCGTATTTACACCAATTCCAACTCCTAGTGACTTAAAATACTGAACCATTCCTGTTTACAAGACATTTGTGAAATTAAATTTTTTGATGATATGATATGCAGATAAAAATATAGCTGCCGTACTCTTTCACGAATCCTTTGAAAGAATAAGCAAAACTTGCATTCAACTACAAAACTATTGCATACTTTCATTTGAAAATTTGACATTTTGAAGTTAAGCAGGGATGTGCAAAATTTTATAGGAGCAGGGATGTGGGAAATCAGGAACTCAAAATACATGTATTTTCATTAAAATTTTCATCTCGAGACTTGAGTAGCCTTTTTGAGACATGGGTAGCACAGTACCCACAGTAGAAAAGGAGCCAAATGTTACTATAGTAGCCATTCCGACAACACTGACCCAAATTGCTAAGATGAGAAGCACTTTTAATGACTAAAGATGCTCTTGAAAGAGTTGTGATTTTCTCGCAAGAGGCAGTATCCATGAGAAATATTTTTTTGATTTGTAATTCCCTAGGATTAGGTTCCCTACGAGGTGTTGGTTTTTAATTTATTTTAAGTTATTGATATTCATACATTTTTTAACCTTTACCAAACATTTTCAATCTTTGAACCTTAAGAGCAAGTTCGTGCGATCCAGTCGTGCATATATTATTTCAAGTAGATATGAAAGCAATACTTTTGTATTTCCCCATATTACTTAATTTTTTGATGATAGATAACATCTTAATACTGACGTGCGTCGTCGCCATACACGCCCAATTCTCTTAGGTTGAAGTGTATATCAATACAAACTAAAAGTGATTATGTAAGCAACAAATGGATGCGAAAAAGAACCTAGAGCTCATCTTTTTTTCTCTTGGGTTGGCCGGAAATTATTCATATAGGGGAACCTATACAGATTTGTTTCACTTTGTTCCCACTTAATTTTTTTTTCTATTGATGCTTACAACATTACATATCATAAAGGAGCATTATGGTATCTACTTCTTCGTGTGTTTTGAAAAGATATTTTGTCTGAAACTCTTTTCATGTCAATTATTATCTTCTTTCGGTTAAGATATCAAGGGTGGGAGGAATACTGTATGAACAAGGAATGTTGGAAGAAATGTAAGATGAGATAAAGTAAAGGGATTCACTCTTGTTCTCACTTATCTGAAACCTCTTGAAAATATTAACTTTTTGTACATACATACAATTTATTTTGTATCTTCTGTATCTTTTGTGGGAAGACAAGTGGAAGGAGTTAAAAAGCTTTTTGATATTTTTTCGTGGTCTCCTGTTCTTTTTTTATTTATAATGTATTAAATTTGTATAACACATTAATGCTCCATTTACACGAGTGACAAAATAGCATTTTTTCAACCATTTGAACGATTATTTGTTGTCATTATCGATTAGGGCAATTAATGGTTAAATATAACAAAAATAATGACGGCAAAACGCAGCCCTGGGGCATACTAGCATTTATTTTATGAATAACAAACTTGAAACCATCCAAGACAACTAAAAAAAGGTGGTTAGAAAGGTAGTTTCTAATCTTATGAAGAAGAGATTCATAAATACCAAATGCAAGCCGAAATGTTTCAATTAATCCTCCGATAATAGGTTCGTTGGAGCCATAAGATTTAGTGGGTGAGATGAGAGTTTTTTAAATTACGAGAATTATTGTGTAAAATAATGGAATTTTTAAGAGTTGTTCAGTCAATGAATGAAGAATCTGTTGCTTATTGCTCTTCGTTCTTCCGGCGTATTCTAGTTAATTAATAGAAGTCAGTCTCTATACGGAGGTTGAATCAAAGGGTTATTCCAAGACAGAACACGAAGGCCGAAAAAAACGCAGTTGAATGCTCTAAATTCTGGATATAAGAATTTGTTGACAGACATATTTAAGAAAGGGCAAATAATGGTTATGTTTAAGGATCGGGTCTCGTAGGGGTCAGAGAATTCTTAGGACCATTGTTTCCCAAAGCCTATTGTGAGTGTGCTTTAAGAATAATTTTGTCAATATGTGTGAGAAATCTAATCACATAAAACATCAAGGTCACGAATTGCTATGGATATGGTTTGATATTTAAGAAGTTAGTGACAGCGAGGAGATTGGATGCATTTTCGTACAAAAAATGATTGCTTAAATTTTGGCAATATCTAGCTTTACGAAATTTATCGGGCACCAGACAGAGAAACTGTCGACATCATGGTGAAACTAGGTATCGTCAGCGTAGAGTGAGATGTGTGAATATTTGATGACCATTTCAATGTCGTTAATAGTTAGAATAAAAAGTAGAGGACCTACGTGGCTGCCTTGTGGTAGACCGGAGGTAGGTATGAAATTATTTGAGAAGGTATATATGAATCAAACTTTGTTGTAACAGTTTTCAGGTAAAATATTAAAAGCATAGGCCCAAGAGTGGAAAGTCTGAATAGAATGAGCTCATGTGAAATTTTTTGAAATGCCTTACTAAAATCGGTTGAGACAACGTCGACTTCTTTTCCAATATCTACGGTCAAGAGGCTAAAACATACGAATTCTACGAGGTTAGTCGTTGTGGACTCGCCTTTGACAAAACCGTGTTGTCAGAGTGACCGTGTTGGTGAGAGACCTACAACGAAAACTTAAAAAATTCGTACAAAATACTTTCAAAGATTTTTGGAATATGTGAAAGTTTAGCAATTGGACGATAGTTTGTTTGTAACTTGACACTTTGGGCCTTTTTTATGTTTTGGGGTTATGAAAGCGGTCTTCCATATATGAGGAAATTCTCCTTCAGATAGGAATAAAAGGTAGATTTTTGAGGGAAGAAGAGAGAAATATGCCGGGGATACCATCTGCACTTTCTCTTCGGTGAGAAATGGGTCAATGGCATGAGATAGAAAGGAACCAAGAGAAAAATTCGGTAAACAAATAAAATAATTACATTCACATATAAAGGAGTCGTGAGTAAATGGTTGTTTAAGAAAAACTAAGAAAAATATGGCGATTGTAGGTGGTTAATTTGACTTTCGAAAGGAGGGACGTTAGTGCAGCTAGACGATAATTAGAAGGCGAAGAAGATTCGCCTTTCTTATCAGCCTGGCCAAAAAATGTGTTCCGTCCACTCGGAAAGAAACCAGTAGAGTATCGAAGATAAAAAAATTTACGCAATGGTTCATCCTGTTTTTCTATAAAAAATTCGTGCTGTCAATATGTTGTATGGGTAAAACAACAAATTTTGCAACCTATTTTAACCTATCGTGACGCAAAAGTTATAAACATGCAAATTAAATTGTAGTAGAGAGACTGTAAGCACCTTTCAAAAAAAATAAAAATTTTTAAAATAAGCTACCGTTAAGCTCCAATTAATAGAACTGAAAGAATTCATGTTTTCATATAAAAATAGATGTAAAAAAACATTGATAAATTAAAGAAAATAGAACTATCGCTATTACATGGTGCTGCCAATGACAATAATTGACGATGGTGTTCTTATTTATAAAATATACAATCTCTTTTTTTAAAATTTAAATTATTTAAAAAAACATTTCCAATAAATTGCCTTTATAAAATCACTTCCTGTGAAGAATCAAGCACATTTCTTTAAATTATTCCCGTTCTTTTTATGAAACTTAAATTGAAAATAAAGCCCAAACGTGGAAACAAAACTACAATATCCTAGCAGTGAATAAGGATAAAACATTCATATAAAGGTGAGACACTAAGTTGAAATACTCTCACAGCTTAAAACAATTTTTCCAAGAACTTCTTTTATCTGCATTTTGTATTCCTTGTACAGCAAAAAAAAATTAAAAAAAATACTACCTACTAAAGTAGCTTCAATGTTGCTGCCATAGCTGCCGCCTCTGTCTCCGCCTCGTCGTCGTCGTCGTCGTGTCCTGACTCCTGATCTTCATAGTAATTTCCTAGTTTCCTTTCATTTGGTTGCATTGTTATTGTTGGCTGTCTTAGCTCGGAGGTTATTTCAAATGAAACTGAAAGGTTTTCGCTTAAAGGAAGATTAGAACACAAGACATAAGAATAAATAAATCCCACACACGTAGACTGAGTATTCTTTTATGCTTGTTTAAATGTATGAAGGAGTCATCCTGCATCCTGTCAACGTGACTTCTTTAATTTTGTAAATTTTCTCAAATTCAACATTACTCGTAAAAGTTGTTGAAACTTTTTATAAGTTTTTGCTTTTGTTTTTTAATGAAATATTTTTGGGGAATAATTATATTTTTAAAGAAGAAATGATAAGTTCGTTTGACAGGAATTCTCGTTCAATTGAAAATTGGAAGGTTTTTTTTAGAAAACATTCATAACACATAATCACTGTATAATTAAATTAGGTGCAATTAACTACAAGGATGACGTCTACAGAAACTAGGAATCTTGTCTTTAGACAAGATAGGTTTTATGATTTCTTTAAATTTTCCAAAAATGACGATATTGTGCTCTCCATAAATATCGTCATTTTTGGAAAATTTAAAGAAATCATAAAACCTATCAAGGGAAATGGAATTTTCTATGAGGTGGTTATCTAGACTGAAATGACGCGTTTTTCTAGCTTTTGGCTCAAGGTAATCAATGGATTTCCTATACTGGATATTGACATTTTGAATCTAGTTCTAAAACTAACGGTTACTCTCATACTAATATTATTAAAAAAAACGAGTAGTTCCGGACAAAAATTCTCAAATTTAAACTAATACCCCTCATATGATTGTCAATCAACAATTGGTAATTGATTGATATTGAAATTTTCAATTTTAAAACTCAATGCACTAAAAACGCAATCACCTATTCATTGATAATTGTGAATGTTCTTTCAATTCACAATGGTTTGCATCATTCTCAATGATTAAAAATGTTATAAATTGAGAAGTAAAATATCGAATTATCGTGTTAGTCAATTTGCAATTGATAATTGACAATCGTTATTGTAGTGTAAATCATTTCTATTTCTCTCTTTCTCTCTTTTGATAGGAACCAATTTTAATAAAACTATATTATATTGTGAATTTTGAAAATACAGCAACAACATAGACTCTTATGGGCTAATTCAATTTTGTAATTTCATTTGTATTTATTTTTTAACGATAAAACTATTGGTCGATTTTTGAGAATCTTGCCATCCTAAGAAAAAAATGAACGTAAGCCCCAAAAATCTAAAATTAAGTTTGAGGCACACTTGTCTTATTTTTGTATTAATCATATTTCCAACTGAACATGGCTCAAAATCAGGAATGAATTTTTGTCTACTCTTTTTCTAAGCAAAAAAGGCTTACCTGGGATTTAGTAAGCAAAAAAGTAAAACATGTTCTGCTTATATACATTTTTCCGGGATTTCTTAGTCTTTTTGATTATTATTGACAGAAACATAATGTTTCTTTAAGTTCTAAAGAGCGATGGAAAACTTTGAAAGAAGTTGGTGTTTCTGGGAATTGAGTATTGCCTAAATTTGCCTAAGACACACAACTTATGAAATTATTTAATGCCTCACCACCGTCTTGTTCGCCTAGTGCGTTGATTCAAGTGAAACATTTGAGGCTATGAAATCTATTAATTCGATAAAAACTCGCCAAAATTCATAAATTTATAAATTTAGCCCCATAATTTTTACACATTATTCTAACGTCGATGCTTCATATAGTACATAACTGCAATTATAGAAGTGAAGCTGTAAACTGAGGGTTCCACAGGGCTCTACCCTCAGACCCGTGTTATTTTCGTTATTTATGAATGATCTACGACTTGTCAACAGCCATTCGGAATCGGCAGAAAATTGATGGTTGAGAATTGTAAGTTACTAGGTTACTAGGCTCTCTATGAGCCGTCATGACATCTAATTTATTTATTTTTTTCTACCTGGGGGTCAATTCTCTATCTGTGAAACTGTGAAGTGATAAGTTTTTTCACAACTTCACACACTGCCCGATTCGATTTTCAAATATTAAATTTGCTTTCACATTCAAACGATTTTGTGAAGAGCCCTGATAAAATATGAAAATTACAAAAACAAAATTATACTCAAAAATGAGTATCGTGTTTCGTGTATCAAAAATGAGAGCATTTATCATTTTAGTACTGTTTAGTACATGTTTTGACAAACATTTATCAGAATGAGTTCCAGAATCGCATTATGTGAGTTCATGAACAAGAACTGCCTGAGCTAATATTTACTTAGTCAGTCTATAGAAAATTTATCCATGTAGCGACTACAGGCAATTTGTGTACATGATGCACAACTATGTACCAGCTACAGTACAAATTAAAATAACAAAATTCATATTTAAAACTCGTTAATTATAGTCAACATAAACATTTATTCGTTACAGCAAGATATGTACTGGGTGCAAGGAACGTGTACGGAATATATATTGATGTAAAAAGTCTATAGAAAATGTATCAAGTCTCGTGTATTGAATGATTTTTAGATATATAGACTTCAAAAATTAACACAATTTAAATTTTCTTAGTTTTAATTATGACTTAACCCTTTGAATGGATTGCCCGAAGGCCGTAAGCAATATGTACTCAATACAAAACTTTGGACAAGCTATAGACAAACATGGAATGGCTAAATACCTTTTTTAAAATCGACACCCATCCAAATAAGAAAATGTATTTTACGCAGTTATGCAAAACAAAAATACGAACAAGGTGTATTAATTCAGTCAAACATGTACTGAGTACAAGTTTCACTTGGAAAAACTGTTTTAATCATAGCATGGTTATATTTCAACTTATTTATTTTTGCCGACAGTATTTTGTGATGCGAATTGGGCCAGAGGTTTCATGCTCTCGCAATGCCTATAAGGATTCAAGTTATAATAATTAGCGAAGTTCACAAATATGTAGCGAGTATTTTAACATATACATATGTACTCACTACATAAATATGTAGAGACTACATTTACACTGTACTTATCAGTATATATGTATGAGCTTATTTAGCGGTGACAGATAATCAACACATAGTTATGTAATAAGTCCATACAAAATGGGCAGAGAAATTGTACTCACTACATAATAGTCGTGTACTCATTACAGATATTAATGCGACTAGTGCATAGAATATTCATACTCATATAACTATAGGGCATATGAACATGCTCACTTATTTATCATGTTCTCATCATCAATCATTTGCGACTAATATCCTTGAAACATGTATTCTTTTACTGGCTACAATCACTGCTAATAAATGTACATATGTTATCAGTACAATTTTCAACAATCTCTTAGGAATTTATCAACAAATACATCTATTTATGTAGTTAGTACCTACATTTTCCTGTAAGTGCAAGTCAAAATAAGAACAGCCTTGCAGACAAACCATTTATATTTTGTGTTTAATTTACCTACAGATCCTATAGCTTTTAGACACATCTTATGGAAGTCATCCGATCACCGTGCACAAAAATGTAAACAAAATACCATCCAAAATCTCTTTTTATACTAAAAATCCAGGGTTGGTTAATTTCTTCTAAAAATATGCAAGTGTTTTTTTTTCGGAAAAGAGCTCTTTTAATTTAAGTGTAAGTTTAGTAAAATTTAATACCAAAACTTTCATACTGAAAACACTTATATCTTCTCGTCTAGTATCCCTAACACAAACATTTTTACAGATTTTACAGAATAAACAAAATTTTCCTAAGAAAGATCATTATATTGAAACATGTTTTATTTATAAGACAGTCTTTAGTATTTATTTTGCGTATGGAAACCTAGAAGACTATGTCGCCATTAATCTCTGAATCAACATTCTGTAATATAAAACAATAAGCAATTTACTATTTTATTTCTTCATGATTATAATTCAACTCTGCGATTTATCCTAATGACGAAATTTAACAGCCCAATTTCAATAATAATACGCAATACAATTCCAGAGGATCAAGGACCATTAAAATCATCATTTATTCCAAACAATACCCCCAGGAGGCTTAACTCAATGAATATTGATCACTTCGATTGTGACTGTCAAAAAATTAATTACCAATCAAATCAGCAGACGAGCCAAAACTCAAGGCGTCATTTGTAATCCATTCACAACCAACCACACTTTCCCAGCTCAATAAATCCTTATCCAATCTCAATAAATATCCTTTAACTACCTCAGAGCAAAAACGAAAAAAAAAATTCAAGAAGTTGGGCGAAAAAAAAAAACCGAAAACAACAAAATTTTACTGTTCTTCACCAAAAAAGTAAAACAAAAATGAAGTAGAGGAACAGGCCTGAGCCTAGCAAGGATAAGTCGTCCTTTTTTGAACTCAATATTTAACCCGCACAAAAAAGTCATCGCCAAGCTATTTTCAGAACGACATTCAGAGTATGGTGAATGGGCACGCAAGACACGTTAAAAAAAGGACGAAATTCCACATCATATCCTTGCATTAAGCATAACATTGATTCCTGAACGCTGGAAGGAGGCAGGAGGGAGAAACACACGAGCACATCATTTTTTACGCACAGCTTTGCTTCTCCCTGCGCGTCTCTACAGAGCGATAAGACATAAAACATTTATGTTTTTTTTTCATCCGAACAGGGGTGTTTGATTGTAACTCCATATTCAGCGAACTTACATGCCTGTGGGCGGGTGATTTTGTTTTTCGCATGTTGGGTAGGGGTATGGCGTAATGGGCTCAAGGATGAAGTGAATGATTCGGCAATATTTCATTTTGGGGTTTTTATTATTATTCCAGGGTTTTGTGTTCCGTTAATTTAATGATTGGTATCTTATTATTTGAGTGTTCTCTGGTTTGGGGGGGTTTGGGGTGGGGATGGTAAGCGATGAGTGGTGTTGTGTTGCTAGAATAGAACACCAGCTAACTTGTTCACACAGTGTATGTAATTGGAAAATGCTAAAGTGGCACATCTATCACTTTGCCTTTGTTGCGAAAATGATAGCACCATCCCAACCATGTCGATGATTAGCTGATGCAATGATAATAAAGTGGTTATATATTAGGGTGATTCGTATAAATTTGTTTTATTTTATTTGATGTAAAAATTTGATTTAAAAAGTAAAGAAGGAAAATTTTATGCAAACATGAGGATTTTTTTAAAATGTTATTTGAATGTTAGAGAATGTCAATTTTTTTTAAATCTTAGGACAGAGAAAATGTATACAAATATATATATATGTATATATATATATTCGACTTACCCATAAAACATTGAAAGAAACCTATTTACATATTTAGAATATGAACGGATAGGCCGTAAACGAGAAAGAAAAAAAAAATCCATAGAAAGTAACGAAGAACCGAACGATTCTTTGGTTAGATAATTTTTTTTTTTAATATGCTTTGTCTAAAATAGTAAACAGAAAAAACTTATCAAAAAGACCTGATCCTTTATTGGAAAAAAAACAAGAATATTTGTGAGCATCTGCAGGAGAAAGGTTAGAAGTAACACTTTTGGCTAAAAACAATCCTTCTGCTAAGATTTTGAAAATTGCACACCTAAACGTCAAGTTGTTTTCTGCATTTCATTTGACATTTCTCAATTTCAGACTAACTCATTTTGAATTATGGAAAGATACACAATCGAGTAACGCGTTAAAGTTATTCAGGCTTATTATGAAAATGGGCGTTCAAATCAAAATGCATATCGTGCACTTCGTGATTTTTTCGGTCAATTTAATAGTCCAAATGTGCGTACAATCGGAAAAATCGTGCAAAAATTTGGAGCAAACCGGGTCTGTAGAAGATGTGAAAACACCAGTGCATGCTCGTACAGCTCGTACTGCAGAAAATATTGCTGCTGTTCGCGACAGTTTGGCTGAAGAGTGAAAAGCCGTCCACCTCAACTCGTCGTCGTGCCCAACAATTGTACCTCTTACGCTCGTCGTTGATGAACATTATGCATAAAGACTTGCATTTACACGCTTACAAGGTGCAATTGAATCAAGAACTAAAGCCTCTTGACCATTTCAAGCGTCGTCAATGGTCAGAATGGTGGCAAGAAATGGCAACAGTGGATGATCAATTTTCGAATAAAATCAGCTTCAGTGATGAGGCACATTTTCACCTCAGTGGATTCGCCAATAAGCAGAATTGCCGCATTTGGGCGAATGATAATCCAAGAGTGATTGTCGAAAAACAAATGCACCCACAAAGAGTGACTGTTTTGTGCGGTTTATGGGCTGGCTGGATCATCGGGCCGTATTTTTTCCAAAATGAGGCCGGTCAGGCAGTTACTGTGAATGTTGTCGCTGTCGTGAGATGATAATGAACTTTTTATGGCCCGAATTGGAAGATATGGATGTGGACGATATGTGGTTTCAACAGGACGGTCGGTGCCACTTTCCACACAGCTAACGAAACAATGGCTCTTTTACGCGACAAATTCAATGGCCGTGTTATCTCACGTGGTGGCGATGTCAATTGGCCGCCAAGATCATGTGATTTGACACCGTTGGACTTCTTTCTTTGGGGTTATTTGAAAGAAAAAGTGTACGTCGTTAAGCCAGCAACAATTCAAGAGCTAAAGGATGAGATAAATCTTTGTGAAGTTCAAGGATCCAACTTAATTTCGTTACGAGTGGGACCGAAGAAATACCGCGACATCTAACTTTCATGTTTTCTAAAATATCTTCTCAAAACTAGCCCCCTTTTCAAATATTCACCTGAACTTCGACTTTCAATATCCGTTTGAAAATCAGAAATGAAACTGTGAAGAAATGTCCTTGTAGTTGATCTTGTTACCGACACACTTATATCAATGTAGATCCGTTATGATAACCTAAAGATTGTGACTCCTATGTATTGAAACCTATGATTAATCGTATGTCCTTCAAGGCCATTAAGTGGCTGATGAGTTTCAGCAAGCTATAGCCTGAAATGGCGGAGGGTACTTCAAAGTCATTCAAGAAATGTCTGTCGTCACATGATCACCTCGTTGAGGAGACGTAGACGACTTTAAGGGGTGTTCCTTTCACTAACACCCATTTAAGACCCTTAGAAGCATATACCTCTTTGCAACGTCTTGTAGATGAGTTTAATAGGTTAGTGGTTAAGTCAGGATTGCTGAATAAGTCAAAGGGGCTGTCCCTTTCCTGAAGAGGATCTTACTAATTTTAGGGAGAGGTAGCCTCATCAACTCACTAACATTCGTGATCATAACCCACCTTGGTATAACCGCAAGCTTCGCTCTTTGCGTAGTAAAAGAAATAAGTTTTGGGCAATTTTCTTTCGCACTAACTCTCCAACCGACTATTCTAACTATGTTGGTTTCTATCTTCACTTTACCGAGCTATACAACTCCCTTTACCAACGCTACTTTATTGAAACACAAATCAACCTTATAAATGATCCTAAGTCGTTCTTTCAGTTCGTCAATTTCAAAAGAAAATCCGATGGTTACCCTACCTATCTTTCCTTCAATACCGAAACTTCAAATAATTCGCACGGTATTGCCAACTTTTTTGCCACCTTTTTTAAGCAATCTTTCACTGACGACTGTTTTGTAACTGATTCTGGTTATTTCGATTATTTGCCAAATTTCTTCTTAGGCCGATCTCTTCCTCTTACCGTTGACCCATGTCTAATCGAAAATAAGGTAAATCAACTTAATGACGAATTTCTTCCTGGTCCTGATGACCTCCCTGCAATATTCCAATAAAATTTTCAGATTATCGTTATCTCAAGGAGAATTTCCTCAGGTATGGAAAACCTCTTTCATAACCCCAATATACAAAAAGGGTCCTAAGAGCGATGTTAAAAACTATCGTCCCATTGCAAAACTTTCACATATTCCTAAAATATTTGAAAGTATCTTGTACGAAATTTTAAGTTTCCGGTGTAAGTCTCTGATCTCTTCAAGACAACACGGCTTTCTTAAATGTCGGTCTACAACCACTAACCTTGTCGAATTTGTATCGTATTCCCTATCTGCCTTAGAGAACGGAAAGCAAGTTAACGCTATATCTACTGACTTTTACTATATCCACCCTCAGCTTTGAAACTATTTTCTTGAAATGGATTTCTTCTTATCTAGAAAACCGTTATAGTGTTCGTTTCAAATCTGCCCTCTCTAGTCCTTTCTTAGCTACTTTCGGAGTCCCACAAGGCAGCCACTTAGGTCCTCTCGTTTTCATTCTTACCATTAACGATATTGAAAAGGTCTTTAAACATTCCCATATCTCTCTCTACGCTGTCGATACTAAGATCTTCAAAACAATTTCTTTAAAAAATGACTCTTCCCTTATCCAACAAGATCTCGACAGTTTCTCAGTTTGGTGCCTTAAAAACTGCTTAGAGCTATATATTGCCAAATGCCAATCAATCACTTTTTCACGTAAACACATAAAATCTCCTCCGCGTCTCTATACCTTCTCCATAACCAACTCATATCAACTGTTGAATCGATCCGAGACCTAGGAATATTATGCGACCGAGAGCTCAACTTCTTGACACATATCGACAATATTATTTTAAAAGCCAATTCATCACCTGGTTTTGTTAAACGGTGTGGTCCAAAGAATTTTCCGACCCCTACGCCACCCGATCCTTTTACATAACGTTTGTTCGTCCTCTATTTGAGTACGCCTGTCAAGTTTGGTACCCATATCAACAAATCCACATCTTTAGAATCGAGAGCATTCAACGTCGCTTCCTAAGATTTGCCCTTTGCGGTCTGCCTTGGAATAATCCCTTGATCCAAAACCACCTTCAACTAATTAACCTGAATACACTGCAAGAAGGGAGAGATATAGCAGAGATTCTCTTCATTCATCGGCTTCTCTCAGGTTCCGTTGACTGTCAAACTCTTTACAACTCTATCTTTTTCAGCAAAAACCTTCGTAACCTTAGAAATCCTCGCCTCTTCTATCTTCCTACCCACCGTACCTCCTATGGCTCCAACGAACCTTTTACGCGTATGCTACGGAGGGTTAATTCGAATGAAAACTATTTCGACTTTAACCTCCGCACTCCCTGCCTAAAACACCTTTTCCGAAACACAATCCAATAAAAGCTATTGGTTCTAAGTTTTAAGTTAGCCCAACCCTAGCTGTAAGTTTCATAGTTTTACGTTAGATTAAGTTATGAAGCTAGCTAAATAAATGGGGGTATTGCCCCCACAAAAATTAGGACATACTTTTATCGTTATAAAGCAGGTATCGAGATATGTAGCTCCATCTCTTGTTTGTTGCAGCTAGAACTTTTCTCTGGGGTACACGTTTAAGAACTGTTGTGTTTGTTTAATTAAGATCAAGTGTTGTTTCTTTTCTTGTCAGATCGTCAGCGCTTTCATAACCTGAAGCACCACTTTGACAAGGAACCCAAAAAAAAAAAATCTCCAGCTTTTAAGTACAAACTTGTTACGGATGTGGAATATTTTAAATTAAAATTAAGAGCTTTATTAAGTATTATTTTAAGGCATAAGCAGCCGACCTGATGGACCCACATGTCGTCCAGGTGCAATTTGGAACATACGAATAATAAACAATAGATTTGACAGTTGTCACCAAAACAACATGGCCGTCAAAATCTACCCGAGTCAATTGAAACACCCTTACCACAAACGAAATTCAAATGGATTTTAATGGGCAATAATTTTTCCCAATAAGTGGGAAATAGGTAGGTATCTGCCTTGGAGAGTAAAAAAAGCGAATTATTTTTCACTCCCATGTGAATTTATTCCTTTCGTTAAGTGTGGTGAATATGCTCATAGTTTTATTTAAAGCTTTATTATTACCGAAACAAGAAATGTCAAAATGTAGTGAAAGATTGAGTTTTGAAAAATGTAAAGGCTATGACACAATCTAACAAAAAATAATTTTGTAATCAAGGAAATTCAGAAGACACCTAGGCTTAAGAACAAGCTAAATTATAACAAAGGACAAGAAATCAGGAAAAGCTTGTTCTAAAAGTTTGATTAAGACCGACACCAATTCATCAAATTGTAGGAAAGCCTGAGAAGAGACTGAAAGAATGAAGGAAATAATAAGTGCTACTTTCGAGTTCATTTAATTTAATTTACTTCCTGTCCCTCATATCCTTCGCATGTGTATTCTTCCTTTGGCAATAACTTGACGTCTCTCTGCACTTATTTGAAAATGTACCTAAAAGAAGATGACAGACTACGAGTAAATGCGGTTTCGATGAAAATACAAAATAAAAATCGATTGCGGTTGTCCCTTTTTCTCATCACGATGATATGGTTAGTTCTATTGGAAAAGGACACTTTGTTGCCCTATATGTAAGACTATACTTTACGTATGTATTCTGGAAAGGATGTTTACAATAATCCAGTTCGTCGTTATTGGGCCGGTCCATTCTATATGCGGTTTGGTTGAAACTGAAGCTTACATTGTGTAAAGTGGTTAAATGAAGGAAGACACTGGAACTGGACGAAACTGCAGTCAGAAATCGAATTCAGGACGACTTACAAGCGGAAAAGGACTCACATGCATCCATTTGAGCTGACATGGTTGGTGTTGACTGAAAATCAGTGTTAGAGTTCCGTAAGAGTGAAGAAGTTGTGTAGTTTGCTCCGTCTGGCTGTCGTCGCCAAGTGTGTGTGTGACTGGACGGAAAATTATCGGAATCGATTACGAAAGGATAATTACCATTCGAAACGAACTGTTGGCGACAAAATACCGATCAATGAAGAAGGACATAGTATAGAACTTGGGGATTATCGGGTACATCTATAATATATACCTCACATAGCTGCCTCATCTTCATCTCCATCTCTATCACCATCATCATGTCTTTTTCCCATTTACATGATGATGCGTTGAATATTGTTGTTCAACGGAGTACGAGTAAATGAATGACAGTCAAAGTGCGATTGAAGGGAAAACAGAATTTCAATTGGATATACCACGAAACGTGGAAAGTAAAATGGATTTAACTGCCTCGGTTCTGTGTGCTGATGGGGTTGATGGAAAAGGAAAACCCAGATGACATGCATTTTCCAGCGAAAACCAATTTAAGGGATTTCAAGCGTAAATTGAAGCTGAATGGCTAAAAATACACATAGATGGCTCCAGAAGAAGCCAATTAATATACTTTTTTTTTTTTTTATTTTTTTAGTATATTTTTAGTATAAAATGTTGTATAGATTTATTTTGTTAAGTGCAAGTGAATTGTGCATTGTTCTGGGAATTGTTCAAGTAGTGTTGATGGCCCGGGAGTTATGAATAGTTTTTTTTGAGAAATTATTTCAATGGGCTCAAGTAGTTTTCGATTCATTTCAAATTGAAAATTGAGTGCATCAAATTTGCTGTCATATTGACACAGAGATGTTTGGAGCCATGAAAGATCTAATAGAGAATAGACAATCGAGGTCATAAGAGGGCGTTGGGTTGGCATTGTTACCAAATATTGTCAACCTCCGAATTTAGCTGATAAAAATAGTAAATATTCAAAAAATGTAAAAGTTGAGCAAAATGTTTTTAAAAGTCTTGAAAAATACAAATATAATTATACATTTGTGGTTTTGTTGGTATTCACTATTCGGAAGTCATATGATTATACCCATGATGTCACTAGTCACACTTTAGTAAAGTGGATTTCGTTCCCATTAAATGAGAACTGAGTCCATCAGTGGACTTAGTTCCCCTGGACTTATTTCCCACCTCAAGTGAGAACTTAGTCCCTCAGTGGACTTAGTTCCCGTGGACTTATTTCCCTGCACCGTTTCAGAACCCTTTATCTTGTTGACTTGGCAAGAGAGACTTTATTAAATGACATCCAATTTCCAATTTACAATATGGAATCAATCACATATCGAAGTTCGGAAATTTCTCTTGAAAAACACTTTAAGATCTCTGAAAGTACACCATATGCATCGGAGGAAGAGTATTTAGTATGAGCCATCTCTTTCGGCTCTAGGCGGGGAAAAATAGATCGATAGGTCACAGCGCCCCTCAAACATTATTCGTCGCTTATAGAGCATTAGACAAAGACAAACTAAGGTCCACGGTAAACTAACATGTTATTCCTATTTTGGGCTGATTACCTCCAAACCCGCACTGAGCTGTAATTCAATGTTGGTGAACTCCCATTTATTAGTTTAAATACTACCTAGTACTTATCTAAATTAAAAATTAAGTGAATACAGCTAGTAACATTTTATTCTGAGTTTAAACCTAAACACTGATAGTTAAGATAAGGATTTGTTAGGAGAATGTTTAACAGAACTGAGTATTAGATGGAGAAAACTGCGGCTTAAGTTGAAAGAGTTATTATTCGAACTTCAGTTTCCTAGCAAATGAGTAATAGGTTCTTTAGGTTGATATGTTGTGCGTTCAATTGACTGACTAAGAAGAGAATTTCTCCAATAACAGGGGGCTAGTCTCGGCTTAGAAAGTGTTTAAACAAGTTTTTTTAACAGCTCTGCAGAAGTGAAGAGAATGTAGGAGATTTCTTTTTAGTGTCCTATTCAAGTTAATTAATTGAAGGCAGTTTTCGAAGCAGGCTAGGATCAAAGTCACAATTCACTGGTGTTTTCATATCTTTTTCTTCGGACCACCGTTTCACAGATTTAAGTACTGATTTGGATTAAGATAATATATCGTCGATATCAAGCAGGAAATCAGGATCGTGAATCAAATACACGTTGGATATTGTATTATGGAGATTTTAGACACGGAGAGGATATTTGATGAACTTACGTAAAATTTTATTGATTTTAACAAAATATTCCAAAATTTAGCTTCTATCTGTTTATGAGATAACAAAACTTAATGAGTTACTTAGCAACGATCAAGACCAAGTTGAATTAGAGCAGTTTCATTTGGAATCCTTGCCAGTGGGTGAGATACGGGAAAGTTTGATGATCATTTCAATATCGTTGATAATATAAAAATAAACAGAGGGGGGCTTAATTGTCTACCTTGTGGTTCATAAGAAAGAATGCTGAGGACAGATCGTAAATAAATACTGATGATGGAGATTTTAAGAAGTATTAGACTAATCTAAATTTTGTCAAAGGCAGCCGTATTGAAGTCAATTGAGACAACATCGACTTCCTTTCTAAAAAAACTAAGGCTTAGAGCGTAGAAGATACAGAGTTAGTACGCTAAGTGATTGTGACTGTTTAAAAAACGGATTTATTATTTTTATTATAGAATAAGACAAATATTAAAAAGTTGTTCGACTCTTACTGAATATATTTAACGATGGAATATTTAAGCTTAAAAAATTGCAATTTTTTGAATAAAATCAATTAATATAAATTTTAAAATCTGAAAAAATTCTGTTCATATGGGTCATAATTTCAAGAACAGACAAAAAAGAAGAACGTAAATAATTTTTTAACCACCATCATTTAATAATCATGCTTAAGTCTTTCTTAAAATTCAAAATAGATTTAACTTCTACATGGGCGCATGTATTGTATCTACATACTAAGCTATCTTTGGAATGTTTTAAGAACTAAAATATTTTAGAATAGAAATTGTATTCGAAATATAATCGTTTATTTAACAGAAAGTCCGTTAAAGACAGACCTTTAAAGTACTTAAGTATGTATTTTAGATTTTCAATCCTCTCATCAAGTGCAAGTACTATGTACTGGTAATTATACTTCTGGTACTGGTACTGGTACCAGTATTTTTCAATTACTTGGGTACGAATAGCAAGCCAGGTATTAAGTACTAAAGAACTATAGTACTTGAGCAGTACTTTCGAATAATTTACCAGTACTTGAAAAACTTAACGAACACTTCAAATACTTCGCCAGCAAGTTTAAGTACTTACTAGTCTATTGAGTAAAGTTTTTGTTTTCGAAATCAAAGAACCGACTTAGACCTTAAAAATACGGGAGAAGAACCTACTTGAAAGTACTCCTCAAGAAATTTGAAATACTGCTCCATTATTTAAGTACCTAGGCAGTACCTGGTACTTCCGAGGAAGAGGTTTAATAACACTGCATCTTGGCTTTCTTGAAGTGCCAGTACCTGAGTACTGAAGTATAAACTAAATTCGCAGTACTGGTACTTATCCTTGGAATTTTAACAGCTTTAGAAAAAGGTCACTATAGGAGGAATCGTTTATAACCTGTTTTTACTTTCAAATATCATTGTTAAATTTTAAAATAAATTTTAAACCCTAACATTGATAGAAGATAAACAATCTTTCAGGTCTAATACGCATCAATAGAACTAGTTACTGTTCAATATAAATGTCTTGCGAATTGATTTGATTGAATTTTTCTTGAAGTAGATATTACTGAGATCAGTTTCTAAATATTCTATCTTATTGAAATAACATTTAAATATAACTATTCTTCTTGTAGAAAATTGGGTTTGACCAGAAGTAAGATCATAGCTATAGCTATAATGGTTCGTTAGAGTGCTTTTCGGGGAATATGAACAATTCGACGACTTGTGGGACCAACAATTTTCTGCCGAATCTGAACGGGAAAGATGAGAGGGACTTCATCATGCCAAGAAATTTCTTTGAAGGATTTGACATCTCTTCGCAAGGAGCAATACCAAAACAAAAACGTTTAAAGTGAAATCGGTTAAACTCAGATTCGAACCCGGATTCCAACCTTCCCTCAGGGTGATATAGTCTAACGCTTTAACCATTATATCGACAGGTATTTTTCGCAAGAGAAATATGAAAAAAATGTCGGAAAATGCCCAAAAACTCAAGCTTCAAAAAATGCGCTCCAATGGTTAAGTTAAACAAACAGATATATAACAGATATATAACGATGATGCAAGGAGGTTTATTTTTGTAACTAATATAAAATGATCCCATATACTTCTGCACACATTTATATCGCAAGTTAAAGCCAAATAGCTTCAATTGGTTTTAAAGACATCTTTTCTTCTGTTGACAGAACTTTAATTTATTTAATTTTATTTACTGAATCAAATTCATTTAATTCTTCTACCATCCTTCTAATTTTAGACTCAAATGTTTAGAGGTGGAGCCAACTCATATTTTATGTACAAAAAGTCGATAAACCTTTAATAAATCTTGAAATATTCAAAGTACCTCTCTTTAACCTTTAAAAGGTTTGTGTATTCATGAATTATATCTGCTATCAAAGACTTAATTTCAAATGAACAAATTAAATACATAATTTTTCTCTCAGACTAGAAACTATTATATCCTCTTGAAGACTTTAATCCAATTTCTGAACTTTCTCATCTAAAAATATAGGTACCTTCAAATGAAATGAAGTTCAGTTCATACTTTTATTAAATTAAACCAACACCTATTCTGACTGATTCCTAACCCTTCGTCATATTTAACAGAATGCTCATTTTTCTTCCCCTGTTCTTGCATGCAAAAAAAAAAACAACACACATTTTTCAACAGAGACTCTTGCGACACTCCCACAAGCCCTTCGTATGTTACCATCCTACCTTCCTCTTTAAAAACTTCTAAACACCAGTTTTCATCTTTCAACATCTTTCATCTCGCACACACACATAGTCATACACTTATACAATATTTATCAAAGTTTAGTCTTGGAAACTTTTTCGTTACCTCTAAATCCTTTTATAAGCAATTTGAGATTCTCTGTAGTCGCTGATTTATTGTGTCGCAAAGGATGTTTGGTTAAATTTAAGACCCTGTATATGTGGGTGTGAGCCTGGCCGGAAAAACATTCAATTATGCCTGTCAAAGCCCAACAATTTTCTTCTGAATAATATCCTCGTCGACCTATAACCCGGAAACCATAAAACCTATTTTCTATCTCCTCAACACAAAATTTTATAAAAAGTAAAAAAAAAAAAAAACAGAAGAAAAATTGAAAATCCTTTCGAATTAAATTCCAAAAAGGACACAAATTTTATGATCATCAAATACACAGCTCTTGTGGGAAGGAAAATACCTTAAGGAACATTCATTGTCATCTTCCGGAGGAATGCACAGGTAAAGATTTTTTGAAGGTATGTCTATAGAAGAGATACTTTTAATTCCCTGTAATCACAATTCACCAGACCTAAACCATAAAAAGAAAAATCACACACAAATTCCCTCGATTGTCTATGGAAAAGTTACCCATCGACACGCCTTGCATTCGGCTTTAAAAAGATACCAGGCAGCGCAGGGGCTACACCATACACCATACACCCATGCTACACCAACTCTTGTCTCAACATTATAATTTGCACTTCACTTTTCAAAAGCTGGTTAATTTAGAGGGGTTTCCACTGCCGAAGAAGAAGAATACGAGACCTTATTACCTACACCAGGATGTTATCAGGACCGCCTCATACAAAGTAACATTGTAGTAAATTTTGTAACTGTAGGTTGTAAGTTATAGTTGGTGGTGCAACTTTCTGCAAATAACTTTCTGAGACAAGATTCTTCTCTGCCGGGGCGCGCTGCACATAAATTTTATTGTAGGTAAGGTATAGTCGAAAAAAAGGACGAACACACACACACAAGAAAACGACATTAAATTAAAAATTGAAAAGTGGTTAGCCTGAAGGAGAACTCCTACCATCTTCAACTCCAATTTCTTATATATTTTCAGTTGGAACCTAACTCAACTACTCTCAACACAACCATACTGTGAACACATTTATCTATATCAGGACTTAGTAGGTATTTTGTATCCTTGTGAAGTAAACTAATTGAAAGTTTTTCTTTATATTTATTAGGATTTTCTCCGCCAGGTACAATTCCAAAAAGGACTACAACAAATACAAAAAAAAAAAAACTAACTCCTAGAATATAAACGTAAAATAAATAAACACAAAAAAAAAGGACGAAAGGATTTCTACTTTTAATAGGATTCAACTGTGAATCCTGGTCTGAGATTTGATTTTTCTATTTTACTTTTGTTCTTTTTACTTCAGGCAACGACGGACTGGACCGGGATTGGGGGACTATCCGACTGCTTATAATGCATTGCAAGTTCTCGTCTTTTAGTCTTTTACTGACAAACAAAACACAGTTCGAATGTTGTTTAATTGATGTACACGTTGAAGACGATGACGAAGGTATCCTTCTGTTTTGTGAACAGGATAAGACTGTTGGTGGTTCAATTAAGTCTTTATTTAGATACAAGATCTACCTTATTGGTTTGGAGGTAACTTTTTTTTGTTGTTGTTTGCCTTTTTTCAAATCGATAGAACTTAATCAAAGCTGAGAGGTAAAAACTTGTGAGAGGATGGTGGATTGTAAAATTTTGTATATTCAGTTTCAGATTTACAGAAATTCAAAAAAAAAAATATAAAGTCTTCACATAGAAGATATGAAAATAAAAATAAATCTAAAAATAGAACGACAAGAATTATGTACTTGGCCGAAAATTTTGTCATCATAGAACTTCTACTCTGTCGTGAAATGAAGACTTAATCCGTTCCACAATATTTTAGAAGGCATTTTTGCATTGAATGTGCAGAAAAGCTTCAGATTTGTGCAGAAGGTTGGAAGTCCATCAATCAATTACACAGTTTAACATTTGTTCAATGACATCACACAATGAATACAAAGTTTAACTTTAAGGCAGAAAATTAATATACCTAAATGTAAAATTTTATGTTTAAAATTTTCACGCCAGTTTTCATGTAGTTTTTTTTTTATGTGAAATTAAAGCCTTTAAACTCAATAATTTATTTTTCGAAACAAAACAAATTACGATTAGTGCTTAGTTCTCAAATCTCGTTAATTGAAAACAAACTTACGTTCCACAATTTTTCACAGGCGATTTTTTTCTCGGTTTAAAAGGGCCAAAAAGGGTAAAAGGGCCAGTGAAGTTGAAAGAATTAATATTTTTTTTGTATATTGATTAGTTATTTTCTAAAAGATGTGAAATTAAAAATTAAAAATTTCACTCCAAAAATTCACAGAGATTTTTTCATGTTTACTGGAACTATATAAAATACTATTTGTGAACTGCAATGTTGAAAAAAAAAGACATTTTTACGAAAACATTTTTATGAATTTTTTTTTTGTAAATGCTCTGCAATGAAAAGTTAAAATTTCACTACGAAAATTCCATATGATTTTTCATTTTCAATAGAACTCTTTACTAGACGAATTGTGAATGGAAAATCAAAAGGTTAAGGAACTATGTTTTGTTAATTTAAGTTGTCCCTAAAGGTGTGTCCACACCAAAGAAACATTTCAGGAAACATTGTTTAAAAAACGTTTCTGAAATGTTTCCCATTTGTTTAAAAAACATTTCAGAAACATTTCAGAAACGTTTCTGATTTGTTTTTTTGGTGTGGACGCTTTGAGAAACATTTCTGAAATGTTTCTTTGTTTCCCATTGTTTCCAGATTGAGTTGTCTGTACATTTTTTTCTCGCCTGTGTTATTGTTTGAATTTCTTTTCTACTTCATCTTTATCACAATTTATATTTTCGTAAATTTCAGATATATCATTGGCTTTTTTGATTTTATTTTTAAAATGTTCGTCGTGAGTGGATCTGAGCGTCCAGACCAAAGAAAACATTTCAGAAACATTTAAGAAACATTTCAGAAATGTTTCTCTGTTTCTGAAATGTTTTTTAAATGTTTCTGAAATGTTTCTTAAATGTTTCTGAAATGTTTAAAAAATGTTTCTTTGGTCTGGACAGACCTTAAGAAAATGGAATGAAAAGTGGAAATTTCACTGCGAGGATTCAAAGTTATTATTTTTTGTTTTCAGTAGAACTGGGAACTAGAATACTGTGAATTGGGGATACGAAGAAAAAAAAAACCGAATAAATATAAAATTATAAGAACCTTCATTTTAAATGAAAATTTTAAATTTCATTCCAAAATTTCACAATGAATTTTTAATTTTTACTGGCTCTGTAGACCTGACAAACTGCATACTATAAACTGTCACGAAAAAGAGGCTGAGGACTTTTGACAAAAGTTAAAATTTCACTTCACAAAATTGAAATGATTCTTTTTTTTCACTACTAAATGAAGTGTGGATGGAAAAGGCTTAGGAATTATATGATTTATTTAGTTCTTGAATCTGTGAAATAAAAGTTTAAATTTCACTCCAAAATGTCACAATTAATTCATAATTATTACTGGATCTATAGGCTTGACAAACTACATATAAGCTGCCAGGAAACAAAAGGCAGTTCATTTTAATAAATTCTTTTCTAAAGGTTGTGAAGTGAAAACTTGAACTGTGGACTATTCGAACTATTAACTGTTGATGCAGTAGTAGAACACTTAAAGATTTTTAAAGAAATATAAAAACAGGAACCTTTATTTTATTTGAAAAGTTTGAATTTCACTCCAAAATTTCACAGTGAATTATTAATTTCTACAAGATCTATCTACTGGAAAAAAAGTCATTTTTAATTTTTTATTTTGAAACAAAATATTTAAATTAACTGACAAATGTCACAGTTTTCCACGCTGCCTTAAACTTTTTCCTGATGGTTGTACATTGAGAAATGAAAATTTGGCGTGGAAAAAGTTGTGGAACATATTTGCTTTTCCAATCCACATTTTGGTACTCAGCTCTCGTTCGGGATTTCATGCGAGTGAACCAGCCGCCGCATTTATATGAAATTTTCATTTTCACTTGAACTGAGTACTAGGATTAAGGGCGAAAAGTTAAAATTTCACTACAAAAATTCCAATTTAAATTGATGTTTCAGTTTCTGTGAAACTAAGTACTAGACGAACTGTAGAAAGGCTTAGGAATTTAAAAATTTTTTAGGTTAATTTAATTGATATATTTTTGAAGCTATAAAATGAAAAGTTGGAATTACATTTTGAGAATTCACAGTGTTTTTATGTAAATTATGTCGATGTAAAAATAAAAAAAGTTTCATTTGGCAATAAACATTAAATTTTAAAGTACCTTCATTTTGAATGAAAAATTTCGATTCCACTCCAAAATTTCACAATGAATTTTTCGTTTTCACTAGAACGATGGACGGGATAAAATGTCAACTGTTAATGCTGAATTAAAAGTTTGAGGAATGTTTCCCAAAAAAAAAAAGAGATTTGTTGAAAATCTTAGATTCTAATTTTGGTCTAAGAGTATAAACTTTTCACTACAACAATTTCAAATGATTTTTCATTTTCTGTGGAAATGTGTACTAGACGAAGTCTTGATAGTAAAGCCGGAGGAATTGAAAATAAATATCATATTTTAAGGTTAATTTGTTTTAACCTTAGGGCTGTGAAATGAAAAATTGATATTTCACTCTTTTCACAGTGATTTCTTGGATTGACTGGTAAGTGAACTGGAGGTCCTATGAAAGATTGATGTTAAAAAAAGGTTAAATTTGGAAATAAACATGAAATTTTAAAGTACCTTCATTTTGAATGAAAAATTGAAATTTCACTCGAAAATTTCACTGTGAATTCTTCATTTTAACTTAAACTGTAAACTATGCAGTAGTAAAAGTCTGAAGAATGGCTACAAGCAAAAACATAATACTTTTGAACCTTTTTAATGAAATGAAATTTAAACTCTAGACTGAAATGTTAGTCTAAATTTTGGAGTGAAATTTGAAATTTTCATTTAAAATGAAGGTTCCTATAATTTTAGTCTTTATTCCCAAGTTGCGCTTTTTTTCTTCTACATCCCCAATTCACAGTTTGTCTAGTCCCCAGTTCTAGTGACAACAAAAATAATCCCAGTGAATCCTTGCAATGAAATTTCAACTTTTAATGCTATTCTTATGGCTGTGAAGTGAACTGTGGACTAGACGAACTGTGATTGAATCAAAGACAAACCAATTTTGAAAAAAAAAAAAATGAAATCTAAAGATTGTGAAATGGAAAGTTTAAATTTCATTGTGATTTTTTCATTTTCACTCGAACTCTAACCAAAGTTTAATTAAAAAACCGAATTGTAAAATGACATTTGAAGACACCAACTACTGGAATTCCTTAATATTTCATTCACCCAAATATTATTGGAATTATAATTTTCAACACAAACATCTGTGACATCCAATTTCCAGGACATTAAGATTGATGGAATTCCAAGGTCTTGAATATTATTCAGAAGCCAATATTTGTCATCATAGGGGTAAATCGAAAAAAAGGAAATGAAAAGAAACAATATGAAGAGAAATTCAATCAAACCTTATAGAAACAAAAAAAGAAAATCCCCATAATTCCACAAGGACATGCCATGTCCTCGTACCTACATCTATTATTCTAAGGACTACTTTGCAATCATGTGAAGGTATGTTAGTATTACAAAAAATAAATTCCCACATGGCATATCATTTGTCGAAGGAGCCATCGAGAGAAAGGACACTCGCAAGAGTTCGGGAAGCTTTGATGACGGTGGTGACGCGGTACGACATGACACAACGCGACCCGACGCTATAACGCCCCAAGAAAAATAATAAATCGGAGAAAGTCCTTTTACCCATATCCGTTTTAAATTGGCAATTTGTGTGCGAAAATAGATTCAGGCAGAAAACCGACGCTAATCCTCTGTGTTTTTTCTAGATTCTCCTAGCCTTATATCAAGACCTACCTTACAACCGCGCTGTATTTTTTTATCGTTGAATTTCGTTTATGGTGGTGAATGACGATGACGTTTTTCAGGCCACCACACCGCCTAAGCTGGCTGATGAACATGATGCCACTTAAAAAGGATTTTTTATGAATTTTTTTTTTATTTTTATTTTTTCTTCTTTAACTGAAATCCTCTTTTGGGTTGATGTTCTCTCCCTTTCTGGGCTTTAAAAGGATGCGTTGAGTGATGCTTGATGACTAAAAGAGCTTCGCGCGCCGTCACAAGGATTCTTTACGGTTTTTTTTTTATTTTTGTTTCTATTTTAATGCTGCTGATACTGGGTGTCCTTTTTTGTTTTTAATAGTCGAAGCAAAGAGCGCCAGTAGTAGGTTCACCAATTAAAATGAAACGCCTACATGGGTCGGACAAAGGATTGTTCTAAAATTGGATCAAAATAGTTACGTGCAAAAGACTTGGTGTGTTTTTGTTTTTTGTTATTTGTTATTTTTTTTTTGCAAGGTCTCAAGGATGTGTAGCTTCAAATCATTATTCATTTCATTGTTTCAAAGAAAACACACACAAGGAATACTGATGACACATAATGAAAAACGTAATGAAATTAGATGCCATAGAATATGGCAGGCTTCTTCCGTTTCAGGAATTGAATTAATTATAACGCGCGTGCTGTGTTGTAGGGGTGTGTGTATAGGTTCGCATGAGGTTAATAAGGTACATATACCCGAATAACTAAGTTAATTATGTACCGGTGTTTAAGTGAAATTTTCAAAAAGAGCAGTTGTGTTTAACTACAAGACAGGTCTTTGTTTTCCAGGAAGCATTATTTTCTCGCACGTAATTTGCCTCTTGAGGCTGAGAATTCGATGTAAGGAGTAAACTAAATATCTTATTTTTTTGCCTGAGTATTTTTAATATTTTTAATCAAACTTCGGTTTTGGTTTTTTTAAATTTAAACTAAAAAAACGGATCTAGGCTTGTAGAGAACAAGTAAGACTATGCCAGAGAGAACTAGGGGACATGAGAGAGAATGACGAAGGATGAGAGAGATGGATTCACAGATAGAGAGGCCGAGCGATAGAAAGAAGGAGAGATATTGGGGGAAGAAGTAAATAGAGTGGGATTGGGATAGAGAGATGGATAGGTATATCTCGAGAAATTTCTTCAAGACTAGCAAAAAAGATCACCGAGAATAGGTGTCATATTTAGATATCATGAGAACTGGAGCTGTTTAAGCGAACTAGCTGCTGTACTCATGTTTGAACTGCAGGAAGAAAAGAGTAGAATAAATCAGTTGCTTCAGAGCCCCCATAACAGAGGGGTTAACAATCAAAATTTTTCGGATCTAGAACCTGGGATCTCGAAGACCTCTGAATACTTACTCAGTCAAGCTAAGCGGTCCTAAAATATTCCTGCTGACAGAATTTTCAGCTGTTCAATGTTGCGTTAGTTAAATCTGACTTGTATAGACAGAAGCAGGACGAAGGTTCGGAGTAGCGCTCAAATCACTTTTTTTTTTGAGAATGCCACAGCCTAGCTCAAACTTGAATTGTTACCCTTGGAAGAATAATTTTTGATGAATTAAGCGAAAAGTTTCGAATATGATGAAAAATCTTATCTCGAATATTATCCTATTGAAATTCATACAAGGTTTATTTTCCACTTATTCCCTTCTGGTTTCTCTGCTTAAGTATTTGGAAGCGCAAGGGATTCATTGGGATCCATAATAGATGGGTATCATCGCCTAATTTCACTACTAAGTCTGATCTTAGCAAAACGATAGCAATCATCTTCATTGATCAAATGCTTGCAGCTATCTGTTGAGCAGTCAGGTCTCGATCTGCCCTGATCAATCGCATTAACAGCTTTCTCGTCTCCGAGCAGTGTTGAATATTAATCGAAAATTGAACTGTGCTACGGCTGATCGATTTCTACATTGTCGATTGTAGTATAAATACAGAAAATGCTGCCATCACAATTACTCAGAAACCAATCGTCAAATTTTCAATACTCAGACATGATTCCAGTTCAGATCATAGAATCAAAAATGGTGGCTAATACGAGGTTTACCATTAAAGATTTCCTATCGTTAAATTTTAATAAGCTAAATTGTGAGTGAAATATCAGTAAAATTTTACATTTATAAAATGAGTCCATATGTATACGATTATTTATGTAGTATAAAATTATTCAAATGTCCGTAACTGTAATGTATAAATCAGGATGAATTTGACTATTGGCATTAATTGTGTTGGAATAGGTGCAGTGGCGGTGGGGCTATTGGCTCGCCGTTACCGGTGATAGCCTGGCCAACGTCTTGCTTAAGGAAGTACAGACCGATGATGCCTCTAACCCACAAAAAGATGCATTGCAATTTTGTGGATCTCGTGTGGATAATAATCGTCCCAAATTCGACAATTTCGCTTGTTGAAGAACACATTCATCCATAAATGGGCCTAGTAGCGTAATATGGATTTTCGACCCGAATTGGGGTCAATTTCTAGCCCAGTTAATTAAGCCAATTTGATCATTTTCATATGTTGTTGAGCGCTTTAACTCTACATGTTCACTTGGTAAGACAGGACTAATAAATGACACACTTGACAGATGTAGCTTCAACAATCACCTGTCAAAGTTTGTGAATCCTTTCTGGAAAACCCTCAAGGTAGGGAAGTTGAAATGGCGATCACATACAGGCTAGCCCTGTGGCCCAATAAGCACCCAGTGCGCCAATTTGATAACATAACTCGTTTAACCTGTGGATGGAATTATTGATAGTGGGAATTGAAGACGTTTTGGCCGGGTCATTCAGTTTAAATTGAGTTTAAAAAGAAAGGATTTAGTATGGTTTGGATGTGTCTTATTGTGTGTTTGCTTTTGCATAACCATCAGCAAATCCTAAACCATCTACACTTCGCCAAACTAATTAACTTATTGCCTGGTTCTAAATCAAAAACCAATCTGATTATGTGACCATTCTGCCTCCTTGAACCATAAACCTGAGTCGAATTCCTCATGCCGCCAGCTTGTCAAACAGAGACTTTGATCTTCAATTCTGAAGGAAAACCTTTAAATTTGACTTTAAGTAAGATCAATAGACCAACCAATGGCAGCTGCTTTCTTAGTTCTTTGCACGTTGTGTGTCGATTATAAGCTTTAGAATTTGGTCTACTGCATGAAAGAATATTGTCAAGAGTTTGAATTTGCACTGCTCCCTAAAGATCTATTGTGCCCCATCCTGAGCTAGATGAGTTGCTAACCCTACAGCTACAGAGATACATGTTTCTGTGATACATTAGTGCTTCGCGCCTGCCTGGTATGCGCGTTTCATCATAAGTATTGGAGAATTTGCATGTGGGGCTTTTTTCCAAGAATACTCAAGTGTCTTCTTATTAACAGTGACCCGTGAGGAGTCCCGCTACTAGTAAATTAGTAAGTGATTCATTTTATTGCTTATTTAGTGGTTACATCATTCAGTTTAAATGAATTTAATAGCTATTACATTGCCGACAGTCTCGCTACTATTCGTAGATTGATCGTACTTAAGCTGATACAGTTACTCGAAACAATCTTGGTTATAGTTTCCAAGAAGCAATTTGGCCAGTTTTGGGAATTCTTTCCAATTTTTGGATCGTTTAGCATTTTCCTATACTTTGATTTCGTTTTTAATCCTTTTCTCTCCTATTCCCCAAAAGGGCTCTGGCCAAATTAAAGTAGTCCTGGCGCCTATTTTTTGCTGGAGACTGTACCTCCCCATTTCTCAGGCCATCTGCATGTCCAGGTACCCAATGAACTGAGGCATAATTGTTCTTGCCAAGTTCGTTTAGCCTGCCTACACATTCCCAAACTAACTTAGAAGTGATGGTGTATAAGCTTAGTGCTTTGAGTGCGGCTTGGTTATATAACATAATGAGAAGGTTTTGGTTTCGGTAATTTCGTCCTACACCTGATATGACATTGACTTCTGCCTGGAAAATGCTAGTTAATTGTCCCACTCATAGGAAAAGTCTTGTTCCAGGCCAGTCATCTTAAGCATTTCACATTCGCGTAGTGCAGTAAAAGAAATAATCTCTATTGATTTTACGTCCGAAACTGTGATCAAAGGTAAACTGATGTACATTTCTAGAAGGGGAGGGATTTATCTGGCTAAAAAGAACCTATAATCGTCCGTCATATTCTATTTACTCATCATCAATTATACTTATACGTTGTTGGAGGTATGATTTTTTTTTTTTTTATATAATCGGCGCACACTCAAGGGGTTTTTTGTATACCCTTAATATGCCAGAAACACAGTGTGAGCATTGTGAGGAGGTAAGATTCTGCGTGGATAACAATGTTTATATTTTTTAAAAAGAAAATTGTTGATCCCTGGAGAAGAATCTAGCTTTCACTCTCCGTTTAATTAATACGCATTTATAGCAGACTTCACTACAGATTAATATTACAAGTTACAAAAATAAGCAGATAGCTTTAATAGAATCAAAAGGTGATATTTATAAAGATAAAAACTAATTTAACATCCCGACACTCACCATAAGTAGATTACCATTAAACTCAATTGGCCTTACCTGAAAGAAACAAAAAAGAAAACAATTGTAAAATAAAATTATAATTTGTGCATAAATATTTTATTTTTATTTTTTATTGAAGTTAAGGTAAACATAATATTTTTCAACGTATTAGCTCGGAAGAAATTTAAGAACACCAATTGATTTAATTTGAAATTTGTAATAATTTGTTAACATCCTTTCTCAATAAATAAGCATATCAAAAAATTAATGAATGATGTTTAACTCAGTTATCAAGATGGTACATACAAATTCATATGAACACTAATTTTCCAGACATTTAGACATACTGTCCGCATTCACACTATCGAGATTTATATCGAAGAAAATAAGACTTTTTGGATTCAAAAAATGCATATATTTAATCTCATTAGGGTTCCTAGTAGCTCAAAATCGAAGTATTATTCAAATTTGACCCAACGATAAAACAGAAGTTCGAAGTGGTTTTTGTTTTACCATCAGTCAGTCGGTCTATCCGTCCGTGCGTTTGTGGATCTATACCTATAGATGGAGCTGAGCCTTGGCGGGTGGACTGATTTTTTCTTTAATATTTCGCCAAAGGGATTTTGAATACCCTTTAAATGTTTGATCACATTGCGAGCGTTCAGGAAAATTGTAGAGGATTTAAAAGGATATCAATGGACATTGGTTTTGAATTTCCGCATATTGTAATAGGAGCGACATATTGAGCCAGGTAACGCTTTCCACATTGAAATTGAAATAATCAAGGATTTTTTAATATTTTTTTTTAACTCTAAAAATTTTTATTTAAAATTGACTAATTTTGACCTGACTTTTACAACATATTAAAGCTACAAATTTATATTTTTATTTATTTTTTTCATGGAAGCATGTCAGATTTATAGGCCTTCGAAAATACTAGGGTCGAAGGTGAGGCATCGATCTGCGTGCATTCTGGAGGCCACAATTTTTGTCTGCCATAGTCCTGGAAAAAATCACATATTATGTGATGATATAATTTCTATTTGAACTAAAAAAAATGAAGAAAAATGGAGAAGTTAAAAATTGACACCGATTTATCGAAAAATGTCGAAAAATCGATGGAAAATTCGCGCCTTTTTTGCATGAATTTTTACATTTTTTAAAGTCCCATCACGAATATTTTTAGTTCAAATAGATGCTAATGGTATAAAGAATGAAGCCTCTAAAGTAGAGCAATATCGGTTAAGAACTTTTTGAGTTATCGTGCACGCAAATTTCAAAAATGCTGTTTCGAGAAAAACGTGTTCAAAGTTGCAATTGCTGAAAAATGATGTTTACCTACTATACATGTATAAAACCCCTGTAGACAGAAATTAAAAAAAAAAAAATATAAAACGGATTACCTCGTCGACTTTTCAAAAATACTTGTTGCGCGCTCCGAAAAACGTCTTCAAAAAACATTAGAAAAAAAGATGGAGTTCGAGTTCCAAATTCAGAGTTATACCGTCGTATTATCTATAAAATTTACGATTTTTTATAGAAAAAAAAATAAAAATCGTTTTTTGGAACTTCGTAATTTTGGGCACAGGCTGAACAAGTGCTGTTTGCCATCCACTCGAAGGGAAACCAGTAGAGTAGACAAAATGGAAAATCTTATGCAGTGGTTTTGACAGCGTTGCAAAACACCTCTTCAGAACAATAGGAAGGATATTATCTGGGTCAGCGGATTTGTGTGAATCGAGATCTTTCAATACTCTTGCGAATGTACGAGTGCGATTTTTACCATAAAATCGTTTACGCTCTCGAGTACAAGAGGAGTAATGACAGTTTCTAGCAGCGCCAATTTATATAAGGTATGTCATTGAAGACGAACCCTGGAATCGAAGACGAAGTAGTATTTCGTAAATTTTTTACAAATGAGCAAAAATGTGTGCTACATTTCGGACATTGTACTATTTATTGCTTTAATTGTTGTACATGTAGAAATTTGGTTCGTCGAAAATATGATTATTAAAGGTCTTTCTAGCTTGTTTGAACTAGTTCCGTTTTTCCTCAGAAGGGTTGGCTTTATAACATCGGAAACTTACTACTCTGAATTCTCTTTTAGTTTAATTTATTGCTCCTTAGTGAGGATAAAATTTTTTCTTTCCGAAAAGAATTAAATTTGGTACAGGCCATTTGTATGTGATATTCTACGGTGAAAATTTTGTCTTAAATCATTTAGAACGGTTAACTGTCAAAGAAAAATTTTGCTTGTTTCAATTTTTATCAAAAACGTGCCTAACGATTTTGAATACACCTTTTATTGTAAACTGTGTTTTTTTTTTTTCAAAAATGCCAAATGATCGCTTCGGCTCAATCTACGAAAGATAATTTTTTGATCAAATTTTTCATGAAATTTAAAATTAATTGTTGTTGTTTTTTGCGGATAACACTTCGAATGAAGACATCTTATCTTTGACTTAAACCCATATAAAATTATCTCATTATGTTCAATCTTCAGTAAAATAATCACTCGTCCAAGAAATTTGTGGTGCTGATTGTAAACTTCACTGACGTAAATGGCAATTATTTCAGAGGTCCATCCAGGCTTGTCCATCTGAATCACTTTCGAAGAAATTTGACCCGTGGCAACGGTAGCGCTAAAACTGGACCAAACTGTCACTCGTAGTGGATGAATAAGTGCCATCCTTTGGTTGATATTTGTATATACATATAAGCTCATTTTCTAAAAAGAGCAACCAACACAGGCAGACTCATTTTAAAATGGTTTCCTATCCAAAAAAAAATTCAATAAATAAATAAAATGCCATGAAGGCACATAGAGAGCCTAAGCCTAGTGACTTACAACTCTCAACCATTTTTATATGCATGTTTGTACAAATGGAGGTCACCTTCCGATTTCGACCGGCTAATGAACAGCATTTTTTGTGACAAGAGATACTCTTGGAGGACTTGGCAATTCCTCGCAATATTGCAATAAAACTTGAAAACTATTTTATTAGTCAAACATTGAAAACCATTTTCAGTTTCATCGACACAAAAATGTTCGATTGAATGAACTCCAAGGGCTTATGAACTGGTATATCCCGATGGCTTACCGATTTTCAAGTCGAAAAAATCAGCTCATTAAAAGTGAAGATATTGCTCAAGTCAACCAACAAAAATTGAATATTCCGCCTACCCCCCTCATATACGAGCATATTTTTTTTTTTATTATCATTTGTATCTTTAATACATGGAATAAGTTGTCTTAAAGATTTTTATCTTTTTTGATTCCATGGGGGTATCATTAACAGCTTAGTCACGTCTAAAAAACGTGTGATACTTGTCAACTTGCTATTCAAGACGACATAAACGCTCGCAACAAAAGACGAGAAGAAAAATATGAGTAGAGAGACATCTAGGCCAGCAAAAATTATTATTTATCCGCCTAGGAATGAAATCACCATTATTTATGAGACTGGTAAGGCATGGACCCTTCTTTTGGTTAAGATAAAAGCTGATCAGCGAGCATTATCCAGCTGAGTGAATTGTTGGTTTTTTTTATTCGTTTGAAAAATCCTTGTCAAGGAAATTCTTTTTCTTCTATTTTCCTCGTCACATAACAAAATGAAAATGAAGAAATAGAAAAATAAGAAAAATTAGGAAAATCAATCTGTCCTCGAATGTTGTCGTCGTCGTAGACGTCATTGCTAAAAATACACATTGAACACAAGAAGAAGAAGAAAAAAAACAACAACAACTTAAGACTTTGCAGTCTGAGAATGTCGTTGTGATGTGATGAAGTATGTGGGTAAATTAATTTTCAAAACAGACATACGAGTACAGTGGGTATAATAACTATGTGATCTATATGGTAAAATTGCCATGATGACATGCCTTTCAATGTGAGCCTTGAGGGTTTGCATAATTGAAGAAAAATCAATGGCAGTATAGTTTTCAAACAACATGACGAGTATGTTCATCATTTTTTATAGATTAAGGACATGAATCAAAACAAAAAGAAGCAAAAAAAAATAATGAAATGACTACATAATTCTACATCTTTTAATTTACTAAATAAATTTAATTCAAATATTAAAAAAGTTTGAAAAAGTCTACCAAAATCAGCAAATACACATTACGTACTATTGAAAAGTCGAAATTTCCACTGAAAAACGTAAGTTGCTAGCTCAAATCTTATGTAGCTTACATTAGAAGGGATTTAGAAGAAATTTTAAGTCTTACGTAATTTTCCTCAATATCGTTATCCTCGGTTGAAAAATATGTATCTATATGAATATCTATATGAATATCTATACCTCCACCAACACCCTTAGCTACCAAAAAAAATGTCTTCCAACTTTTGGAACCAAGGTTCTTAGGCTATTCCCCAAAGGAGAAATTGAATTTTACACAGTTCCAAATTTAATTGTACGTGCCATAGAACCGAAGCTTATTTATTGCAAAAATGGCTTCATCGATTTGAATTAAAAAAAAAATCGGTTCAAGAGGTTTACATTTTGGTAAATTAAATTTGTCTAAAAACTGTTATAAATGGTTACTGCTTCAGAACACTTATTTTGACTTTCGACACTCTCGGTAATTATTTCGTCGTCTTCGAAATTTTCAAGAAAAACATATTTTTTTAAGTTCAATTTCTCGAAAACGGGTTGATATTTGTTTTTGAATTAAATATTAGTAAACAAATTACATAAACATAGCTTTAGAATACTACTTTAACGATTTAAAATAAAAAAAAATATCAATAAAATTACATCTTTTCAAAAATTCAGACTGTCACTAGTATCATCCCCGTTTCATTGATATGGTCGATCCAAGGGTAAGACTTAATCAGAAACTATTTTAAGAACATGAGAAACCAGCCGCATTTTGCATGATAATGCTGCAGATATTGAAAGGTATGTATTTCGGGCAACGATCGTTCAATATCTATGAGAAGCTACTTTTTAGTTTCAAAGAGTATCAGCCAGGTTCTAAAAATCGAGTGAAATCAAACTGAAAACAAATTTCCAAATCAAGTGAATTTGTTTTCAGAGTTCTACATTTCAATCGCTTTCATAATTTCGAAATCATTTAAAGTGAAATTGAAAACATCTGTCATTTGTCACTTCTCAGTTAGCAAACACAAAACTATTTTGTTTAATAAGATTTCTGACTGCTATTGAAATTTTGTTTGTAAATATTGACAAAAGTAATTTTATAAAATATTGTAATGAGTGCTTTATTGCTTGCAGTGGTATTATACAACGTTCCAAGCGTAAATATGCAGATGAAAAATGTTAGGAGATCATTTTAACCCATTAGGAATTACTAACGCTGCGTATGTGGTCAAGAGATTTGTATGACATCATACTGCCGTCTTGATAAACGTGCCTTTCCATCAGTCCCTCCAAATCAGTAAGACTTACATTCCTGCATCATTGCAGATAACCACGGTTTTGATTTTGATATTGGCCGTGGTTGAAGTACTGTGTCAACGATTTTTATTTGGAGGAATAATGATCGTATTGCAGACTCAAATCTTTTTCAAGTGAGTGGTGTCAAAAATAATCTTAACAGACAACTTGACCTCATTTTCACATCTGACCCAGATAAAACTATTGTGATAGAAAGTGATCACCTGCTTTCTTATCTTGATCATTTTTACCCTCTTCTCCTTATTTCTTTTTCTTATAAAAAATGTTATGCTGCCACTGTTCCTGAATATTTTCTTTAACTTTCGTAAAACTAACTTCCAAGAATTAAACATGCTTCTCAGCAAAATCAGGTTTAACTTTACTCATATTTCAATTGATGACGCAGTAACGACTTCTTACGAAGAAATTTCCAGCTTTTTCGCGCACACTGTTCCTTTTATGCCACATACAAATTTGTCTTCTTCTCCAACTTGGTATAACAAAAAACTTGGATCTCTTGGTAACCGAAGAAATAATTTGTAGCAGAAATACTTAAAATCGAAATCTCCTTACCACCATCAAGCTTACTCAGATGCTTCGACAGAATTTTATCTCCTTTGCGATCTCCTGTACAAAGATTAGGTACATTACTCGTATGCAATCTTCGATTAAATCGAATCCTAAATGTTTCTTTGAATTTATTAATATTAAAAGAAAATCCGATGGCTACCTACCTCCCTAATATATAATGGTAATTCTTTGTCTGATCCAACCGAGATCAATTTCTTTGAAAACTTTTTCAAACAATCCTTTACTAATTGCGACATTGAACCAGATACCCAATATTTCCGCTACTTAAAAAATTCTTCTCAAACCACATTTACAGCACCGAATATTCTACCAGCTATGGTAAGAGATAAAATTGAAAAGCTTAAAGATGACTTCTCCACAGGACCAGATGGTGTACCGGCAATCATCCTAAAACAATGCATTAATGCCTTTATTCAGTCATTGACTGACCTATTTACACTATCTATCCTGCCGAGCACTTTTCCTCAATCATGAAAAGTTTCTTTCATAGTTCCTGTCCACAAAAAAGGAACACAAAATAATGTGTCGAACTATCACCCTATAGCTAAACTATCATGCATTCCAAAAATATTTGAAAGTATTATATACGAAACTCTCTCTCTCCACTGCAGTACAACATAGTTTAACGGGTAGATCAACAACAACTAATTTAGTAGAATTTGTTTCCCATGTTCTATGCACAATGGTCGATGGGAATGAAGTCGATGTGATTGCTACTGACTTTAGCAAACCCGTCGACAAAATATATTGAATTCATATTTGACTGGTAGAAATTATGTTGTCCGTTTTAGATTATCTCTTTCCCTTCCCTTTAATGCACCTTCAGGAGTACCACAAGGCAGCCATCTTGGCCCACTGCTATTCATCTTAGTTATTACCGATATTGCTCAAGTTCTCGATTGTGGTTTATCAATACTCGTATATGCCGATGACATGAAAATATTTAAACGCATTTCTACTGTCGCTGATATTTGTTCCTTACAACAAAATCTTGAAAAATTTTGCTATGGTGCCAAAAAAACCTCATTGACCTCAATGACAGCAAATGCCACAGCTTGACATTTTCACGTAAACGCCTCCCTTCTCCTCCCAGAAAATATCATATAAATGGTGATCTTGTACCCGTAGTCACTTCCTGTCGTTATTTAGGAGTAATCTGTGATAAAGAGCTTAACTTTCGATGCAACATTGACAACATTATTAATAAAGCTAATTCGAACGTTTGGCTTTATCAAACGCTGGTCAAAAGAGTACTTTGACCCGTACATTTCCAAATCTCTTTTCATTTCATTTGTCTGTCCCATCCTAGAATATGCGTTTCAGGTTTGGTCACCATATTAAATAACCCAAATTAATAGGATCGAAGCCGTCCAGCGTAGGTTTATTCGTTTTGCCTTGCGCAATCTTCCGTGGGATGATAATTATCGACTTCCTCCATATTCCATTTATTCTGCAAATGCCTTGCTCTGGAGAAATTAAGAGCACAATCATTAGGAAGGTTATTTTTTGATGATATTGACGAACTTTCGGAGTGAAGTTCAAAAACTCTCTTTTCTCAATGTTACGAAATGGCTCTAGGACGAACTTCGGTTTTTTCTGTGCCGTGCTCTCCGTTTGATTCTTTAGATCTCGAACTAGCGGACTGAGGGCTTTGAAGGAAGTTTGCAGAGCAGGACCTGAATGATCACTCTATCGGACTGGCTAGTTATTCAACACCAGTCAAAAACCTGCCTACCTTGGCACAGTGTAGATTGTGTCGGATGAGTGTGGTGGTCCGGTTGAGTGAGTCATCCAAATTCCGGATGATTTTGCAAAGCAAACACATAATAAGAGACATCAAAACCCGCAAGATCCTTTCTTCCTTTTGAACTCAATTTAAACTGGATGACTCCCTAAGAATGTCCACAGTTCCCCATATCAATTCCGAGTTTTGGTAAAAAAGAAATGGCGCACTTCAGCGCATCAAGCATCAGTGCATTCCCATAGATTATCTGTTTAGTGCATTTAATAACATGGCATATCATCCGACCTCATTCATTTCGAAATAAGGAAAGAGGCATCGTCTAGGGTATAGAGCGATATAAACCGACTTTCTGTGGTTCGAAAATATTGATATATCCTGTCGAATGCTCGAAGTTGTAAAGTAGAAAATTTGGCGATTGGGCCATCTCATAGCAAGCGTTCAAGAGCTCTCCGTCACGATCATGTGTAAGATTTTGTTACCATTATTTATGATCATAAAAAACTTTTCAAATACATCCGAAGTATATATTTCGAAAAACAATAGTTGTAGGAGAAATTCGTTTCGAACTCCGTAGAAAACATGCGGTAAAAACGTGAAAAAAAAAAAAAACGATTCGAAAGGTGTCGTGTGACCAAAGCTTTGTAGTTCTTAAACGAAAACTGTATCAAAATTATCGTAGGTTTTTCAATTTTGGTCAAAATCAAAATAGCATTTAAACTTATAGAGACTTCTGCTTGGTCACAGTTTTGAAAGAAAAATCTAATCTTTTGTTCATCGAATTTTTAAGGACTACAATTAAAAGATTTCATTCATTGACTTCACTTTGAGACTTCAACTTCAATTATGCAATCAACATTGATTTGATGTTTAAAAGATTCCAACAATATTGTTCACTCCATTCATTATACAGCAGTCAATTGAATGCAATCTTTTGAGAATTCAGACTTGCTTTGCTTTCTTTTGCCGTTTTCCTCCACGTACTGCCATTAACCTTTTTCCCTAGTTACATGATTTGATGTGATTTAAAGGAATACAAAAGAATGCATGAACTCTCAAAATATTCCATTCAATTGATTGCTGTAAAATGTATGTTATAAAAACTTGTTGGAATCTTTTAATCCTCAAATAAATTTTGATTGCATAATTTGAAGTCGAAAGTCTCAGAGTGAAGTTAATGATTTAATATTTTAATTGAAGTCTTAAAAGATTTTGTTCACAAACGATTGCACTCTTTTACAACCCTGTTCGTTTTGTCAAGTAAAATATCCAAGAAATTGTTTTATAGATTAAGATTTGAAGAAATTTTGCTCAATTTTTTTTTTAAGTAAAATTTAATTTCTAAGATTTTTTCATATTTTCTCATTTATGTACTTCAACAATTTTTCACTATGTTTGCATCAAGGAATTTATTTACCATAACAGAAATTAGGTGTGAGCCAATTTGTGGTCCTGTTCTGCGTTTAGATTGAATAATAGAAAACCTTTTGATCTGCATGTAAAACCAACCTGCTGCTTAAAGTTGCTTAAACTAAATTTTTAACAGAGCCTCATAAGCCAAAAGCTATTAAGTTGACAACGATGAACAAATACATTGATTCAAGAGCTAACATATAACGTTTCCTTCCCAGGCTTTCCACATTTTCTTGATAGATTATTATTATACTCGTGCTTCTCTTGTCTTATATTGGATCTTCATTTAGGAGATGTGATGTTGTGGA
The DNA here is from genome assembly GCA_911387755.1 of Chrysotoxum bicinctum. Classification (NCBI taxonomy): domain Eukaryota; kingdom Metazoa; phylum Arthropoda; class Insecta; order Diptera; family Syrphidae; genus Chrysotoxum; species Chrysotoxum bicinctum. The sequence goes on along the minus strand of OU426989.1, from coordinate 220,731,388 downwards.
AAGCCGTCTGTCGAACAAATGAACGGATATCCTTTCCAAAAACCCCAACCAACGATAACGCATTCAAATGCATCTACATCCCTAACAATACCCAGATAGAGTTTTTCCTTTGTCAGATGGATTTTCTTTATGAATTAATTATTGACATATTCTTTCATCCACATTCGGATCGGCATAATATATACATCCATTTCGGAACTAATAAATAAGAGGGAAAAAAAAGAAAAGATTGTCCTTTGTGCTCGGGCAAATTCATATTCAAAAGTTTAACTCAATTATTTTCTGTCCACAATATAAATTTTAGGACGTGAAGATGTGGTCGAGGAAAGAATAATCCATCTATAGAGAGATTCTCATACGGATGTATGTATCTAGGCTTTGAATCCAAACTCAGCATAGTGTCGGACGTGACCAACATTTTGAACAGCAGGCGCTGAAGCTTCATACCTACATAGTTCGTATAATATAATATTCATTCGAGATTTATTAATGCTCTCTTTAAGTCTAGAATGGCATTATGCATTGTATACGAGTATTTAAGATACTCGTACGAGGGACATGGGTATTGTGCATGCACATACGAACAATGGCTAATTGGGGCGGGATAGGAGTCAATTATTGACATATTGCGAATATCATTTTCAGTGTATCGACGACGGAAGGGAGAGGGGAAACCGAAGTACTGTATCCAAGACCAACTTGAATGCCTTTTGAGGCTGACCCAATAGGCGACAAGGAAGAAGACAACAAGCATCAGCAAGCTGCCATTATATAGCCAGCTATGGAGCAACATCATCAATATACACAGCCAACATGAATGTTGCGGAGGACCGCGACGGGGTGGTGGCCGTAGGGCGGCGGGCGTGGGGGAGATCTATTTTTAAAATTTATAATGCAGGATGTGGATGGATAATGGAAAAATTACGGAGACAATTTTTCAAAGAGAAACACAATTTGAAGAGTAATGATTTTCTCATTTATCTTGATGGGTGTCAGATCGATAAGTTCATGGGGTGATATTGGAGGAGCGAGGACATATAAAGGATGAACATGCAAATTGGAAGAAAGAAAAAAAAAAACTACTATATATTGAGTTGGAGATTAGAGAAGAAGCAGACTTGACTTGGATAGTAATTTCCTCATGTAGAAGTTAATTTTGTCGCAAAAAAATCTTCCCTTAAATCAAGGATGAGCAATTTGCTGAAACTCATCTTAATTCAAATATAATCTTCGAACACTTGTTGAAAATTTGCCAAAATAGACTATCAATATTGATTCTTTGGTAATGAAACTACGAGTATGATGGATGTATAAGTCAAAGGGTTCTGCTTAAAAAAAAAGAATTTTTGAAGCTTGTCACGCAAAAAATAAAAATTCAACCGAGAGCGTTTTTCGGTGGGTTAAAAAGAACTAAGTTTTTTTGTGAAAACAAGGTAAGGTATATTGCTAAAAGTAACGTAGCTAGAAGCATTAAATGAAATTGTTTAAAATAAAAAATAATGTTTATTTTAACTAAGAATGTAAGTTTAATTGAAAAACTTAATAATATTGAACGAGAAACTAGGTTATAAATTCGTAATTTTCAAGATTGTTTACTTTAAACGGGTAAGGTGTTAAAATCAAATAACTAAACTGAATTAATTTAACACATTTCTTATTTAACATTAAACAATTTTCTTGATTAAATCAAACTAATGGTTGTTACTTGAATTAAAAACGTATTTAGATTGAAACAATTGACCAGATTTATTTTGTTTACTAAGCAAATTAGCTGAATTTCTAAAACTATACTATTCTAGTTTGATAAAACTGAATGGTTAAAAATAAAACATCAAATTCCTTATTTTTACTGACTGAAGATTGTTAAAATTGGACACCAATTTGGTTAAAATATTCAATCAGATTTTTTAATTTAATTAACCGAATTGAATCGTTATAAGTTAACCGGTGTTAAATTTGCATGTTTTACACTAGAGGCCTCACTTGTGTTTAAATTACGAGATTGACTTTGTTCTTAACCGATCATTTTTTTCACGCTTGTGGAGAGAATAGGAAGTAGGGAATATAAAATGTGAATAATATTTACTTTCACTTCCTTGTTTACATCAAGATTCCGAGTGAACTTGCCTAAAGGATACGAGTAGCGCCTCAGTTATGACAACTATTGAAGAGCTTATTTATTGATCAAATTTGTTTTGGTTTAATTGTAAGTGCGTTTCACTGGATTTGGATCTGGCGAGAATGTGATAAATTCTACGAGAGTTTCTCGTGTAATGAAAAATTGATTCCCGTCTCAGCCGTACGAATTCAGCAGAAAATATAGGTCCACTTCATTCTTTCTAACTAACAATACGCAGGCAGGAGTAGTTGACAGTTGTTAGTACAAGATGAAGGCCATAATTTGACATTTCTTATTGAATTTAACCCACACATGCAACACACAAAAGTAAAGTTTTATCACCGCCACTAATTGCCGAATAACCCGGCATTTTGCCATTTGGATTTTATTTGGATTATATTTGGTATTTCAAAAATAAACTCTCCAAAATCTTTTACTTACGAGTATTTTCCTTGGTTTGAAGTGAATTACAAAAAATTATCAATACATATTGTTTTTTTTTTTCAATACATTTTTTTTGTATTATTATTATTTAATAGAAAATTAAAACAAATACCATATCATCCGAATTTACCCTACTGTAGATGAAGCTACAGTTCATTGTGTACCTGCGCTTTATCCAATAAATTTTTCAAGACAACTCAGTTCTTAACAAGCTGTTTCTATTTTCGTACTCGTTTCACCTGCGTGTTCCTCAAGACTTCCAGTCTTCCGCAACCAAGCGGAACTGTGGTGCAAAATTCCAAGCATCTTAGGAACAAAATATTTTTTAAAACTTTTTACCAAAATTGTAGTTGCAACTTTGGGGATAAATAAATTGTTTAAAAAATATGTCCTCTGGAGTTGGAAATTAAAATATTTTTATATACGCTTTTGAAAATTTAATTTAAAATAAAATTTTAGTTGACCAACTTTTACACCTTTTTATAGTTAAATAAAACTTTATGTAAAATAAAGGAAAAAAACATTTAGAGACTTGAATGGACGACTGGGAAACACGAACTTGCTCTTATGTTAAGGAAACTTTGAATTTTGAAAATGGATGTTTCAGGAGAAAAATATTTAGAAGTATAAGAGCCTAAACCAGAATTTTAAATGACTTTTAAACAAATACAAATGAATACAATAATACAGATGTTAAATCGTTGCAACGTTTTTTTTAAATAAAAAAGCTTTTATACATAACTTTTTTAACAAAATTAAATTTCCAAAAAAAAATGAAAAATCCAAAAAATATTACGTTTTAAGTTTTTGTTTTTTAAACTTTTGTTTCTGTATAAAAAATAACATGCACGACTTTGTCGCACGAACTTTTTCATAAGGATGAATTTTATTTTTTAAACTCTTTAAGTAGTAAGAGATAGAAACAGAATGTTATGCAAATATGAATTTATGCAAGAACAAAAATTATAAGTCGTTGTAGTGGTTTCCTAAAAAAAATAAGATTTTATATAAAAATTTTTTAAAACATTTTTAAGAAAAAATTTTGGTACGCCAATTTAAAGTTTTATTATTGTTTGAATAAAAATTTAATTTATAAAAAAAAAATATTGCCATTTTTGAAATATTGAATTTTCCAAAAAAAAAAAAATAGATTTTTTTTTTCAAAATTCAAAAAAATATTTTTCTTAAAGTTTTGAGATGCAATATTTTTTAAACTTTTTGGAAGCATCTCTGTAAAAAGTTTCATTAAGATCCGTCATGTCATTAATGAGAAATTCAAAATTCGAAAAAATGGTTCTATGGTACGTACAAGCTGTAATATCTTAATTTCAAAATTTTTTTATTAAATCAAAGATCATAAAAATTAATTGAAAGAAAAAAAAATTTATTAAGATTCTAGGCGCCGCCGTTTTCGAGAAAAATACTATTTTTGAAAACCATTTTTTAATTTTTTTTACATTTGTATGGTGGGTACCTTTACTTTTAGGTAAAATAATTTTTTTTCCTCATATCTTGTAGATTATATTAAAAAACTTTTATTTCTTAAGTTTAAAAAAAATCTACCTTGGGGTTTTCGAAATATTGAGTTTTGGAACAAAATTTTGAAGTTTTTTTTTAAAATCCAAAAAAAAAAGTTAAAATAAAAAAAATACTTTTAGCAATGTCTAGGCTTCATGGAGGAGAGTTCTACTATTATTAAATCATATTGGCAAATATAGACATTAGAAGTCTCGTACGTTTCGTAAGCATCTTCACGTGATTCAACGTATAGGGAGGGAGTCTACTTGACTAATGTGGTATCACAATGGACCTACTTATAGTTTAAATGTGTACATCATTCACGCCTTACTTGCCATACCTAATGTTAATTTTGGTCTTAAAAAAAAAAGGAAAAAAAAGCGAGTCGGAGCAAAAATTTGAAAATAATTTACACCAAGATTAAAGCAAATCGGTCAACAAAAAGACATAATTGAGGAACACTCTTTTTTCATCGTAATGTCAAATTTAATCAGAATCTCGAGTTCAAAAATAATCTAAAAATCCTTTTCCTTAAGGCCTGGTGGATAGAGCCTCAAATATACTCCGCTTGCTTCATTAATCTTCTGTTGTGATTATATCTGTTTTTTTTTTTTATTTCATATCCATATACAAATCTGTTATTATTTTACCAAAAGATTCTAAAACAAGATTTTTTTTTTAAATTAATTTTTGAAGCGTAAATTCTTTAAAAATGTCATTTTGGACCGCAATGCATCATTACTGTCACACAGTGGTACCTTTTTTAAATTTTAACAACTCAAATCATTTTCTACACCATTTATAGCGACAGAAATTAATAAAATTTCGTATACTTAATAATTTGATAATGCTGAATATTTTTTCCAGTTAAAATGAGAGCTTCAAAATTAAGTCCACACTTCACAATATAGCGCGAAGTTTCAAAATAAAAAATATAACACAGTAGTAATCCGAAATATCGTAAAAAAATTTCTAGAATGTTTTTAAAAATTTTTCTTGATTGTGTTATTTCATACTCCAGTTATGCATGATAATGTACCAAACCTAGAAAAAACAATTCCAAAAAATTTCGTAGGTATTCTTAAAAGATTGGACCAAATTATTGTGCTAATGTTGTGTTTTTTTTATTAAAAATTATTTTTAGACTAAGGCTGATAAAAATTTGACAATTTTGCATGGTTCAAAATAATTTTCAGGCAACGACTTAAAAGATTAAAATACTATAATAAATAATTTTAAAAGGTTATTATTTTGTAAGGTTGCTCTATTTGAATCTGACATCAGATTAAGAGTTTTGACAGTTGTAAAACCACAATTAAATGAGTCATTTATTAGTTTAAATAATAATTCACCTAGCTAGATATTTTGGTAGTCGTTGAATTTAGGTAGAGCTTAAATCTTAAATTTTATAAAGAATTTCAACCAGTTGATTTAAGACATAATATATCATCTCACAAAATGGTGGACGTCCTTGTCAGTTCCAATGGCTTAATTCTTGCCGAAAATACTCAATTAGAAATGTAATTTTCATTGAAAGAGTAAAAGGTTCGTGTTTTAATATTAATTGTCTAACTAAATAAGACAAAAAGAATCCAAAAAGAAAATAAAAACCACTAGAAAGAGCATCAAAATTTTCATCGATTTTCTAAGCGCAAACAAAAAGAAAACTCTAAAAACCTCAATGAAAATTCCCGAAAATACACATTTCTTTTCAACACATTTCTTTTCAAAGTTACACCACCTGGAATTGTAGGTGCGCATAAAATTAAAATTTACTATCAAAGTTTTACAAATCGTTTCACCGAAAAGATACCCATATTCTTATTCTCCCCTCCGCCCCCTGTCTCATTAACGAAATCTTCCTTCCATAATTCTATCAGACAACAAAAAAAAAATTAAAAACTAGATTCCTTCTAATCTCCTTGGCACGACTTAAACAATAATGAATAACTTAGTCTAGCAGAATAAAATAAAAAGAAAATGAGGAAACTTTAATTTAAATGAATGTTAAAACACTACACTCTACCCTCTATCCCTCATCGCCAGGTTAATTCAATAGGAAAACCTCCAACACCTTTTAAACCCTCTGCGTTTTAATCCATTCTGAGTGCGACCGCGTCACCTAATGAAATTCCACTTAACACTCAAAATGACGTTTGCCTGCATCCCTCTTCATCCCAACCCCAAACACAAAGCACCTTTATAACTTTTGAAGAAAAAGGTTCACATAGGGTTGAAGGAATTTGTCGAACTGTGGGAGTTCGTTCGAGAAGAGAGTGAATAAGAATGATTCTTCGAACTAAGTTTTGCGTCGACAAAAAAGAAACTCGAAGTTTTTGCTGAAAAATTTTCTGGTTAAAACTATTTCTGGCTAAGGTTTTGAGTTGGGGGGTTGAATCATAGACCGACCCCCTTCTTCACCACTCCAACACAGCACTGGATCGATAGTGTGTATCACACCGAAGCACAGTGCACAAATACTCTCCGACTAAATATTGTGATGATGGAGGTACAAATAGAGGAAATTGCCGCATGCTACACAAGGGTTGCTGTCTAGGGTTGAAGAAGAGTTGAATGGTGTACGAAAAACTTTTCCGGCACATGAACATGTTTGCAACGAACCAACCAACCAACCAACGAAGCAGAATATTTTTATGTGTCCGTTACGTAGTTTGAATTTCAAATGTGTTGTGAAAAACACAGAGGGCTAGGGGCAAATCATTAAAACTCTTCATAACCCCCTTAACCTTACCCACTATCCGACCTGAGTTACTCCAAAAAAAAAAAAAAAAAACACGAAGACAAAATAAAATTGTTCATCCACCCCCATTTGCCCTCTGGGATAGACGATGAGTAAATTTACACATGAAACATGTGTGTTGCCCTCTAGGTCCACTTTTCGTGTATACGTGCAAAACGATTTTTATTAAATGATAGAGAAATGGGGAGGGGATGGTGTGGGTTGGCAAAAACCACCTCCTCCATTCTAGAACCCCTTGAAAACAAATTCATATTCTTACTCGTGTCTTGTATTTCTGCTTCTATTTTTTTTTAAGTGTTTGGTCGAGAACCAGAGATTTTTTTCTGTCTTCTTATCCTGCGTGTGTCTCTTGAAAGTTTATGAGGGTTTCCTCTCAGAAGAAGACACTTTTTTGTGCTTCTTCTTGGTCGTACAAAGTCTTGGTCTTCTTCGTTATGTCGTGGCTTTTTTTTCTTATAAACACTTCTTTTGGCGAGGAGAAAAAAGGGAATATCCGGCTCTGGCACCATGAAGCGGAACTGAGAGGAACAGAACGAAACAGCCACTTTTACAGAAAATGCTTATAAAAATAAAACTTATCTTGAAGAATGCTCTCGCTCTGGGAGGATATTGAGGATGTGGTAGGTTAGATAGATAGGAAGGTAGGTAGGTGATGGGGAATGTGTGCGGTCACAGAGAGATGGACGAGAAATAAAGAAGGGCTTAGAATTTCTTTCTTTCTTTCTTTTTTTTCAGTTTTTTCCTTCAAAAATGTTTCCTTAGATTTTTTTTTTCTTCTTATTTTAATATTTTTTAGAGCACTTAAAAGTCAAAGCATCCAAGTTATTTCATTTGAAGTGGGACAAGAGAAAAAACTATTTTTTTTTGTCGTCGCCTCTATTCCTATACCCACCATTGCATCACGTTTAAATATTCAAGGAATTTTCAGCCGCTAAAAATTAAAATTTTTAAAAATGCGGGAAATAAATCGAAATTACGCTTTAATTTCAGGGCAGAGAAAGAGTCCAAAAGACTTTGAAATAAATAGCCGCACAAGTCCTCCCCAATAAGCGGGAGAAGCTCGAGAAGAATCGTAAACTAATTGTTTTACCAGGGCTCCTTGTCAAGGGTCAGGGATAAGTCTTTTTCCGCAGGTGTACAAAATGTGTGTCGTACCTTGTGGCTGTTTTCTATTCGTTAACAATCGGATTATTGAGCTTAAAATTGAAGGACAGCTCAAGAATGAAAGCAGCGATATTATGTCAGCAGAATTAATAAATAGAAAGTTCGCCTAGCATTTGTCCCACTCAATCTAAGCAACATGTGTCTTCATTTAGAATTTAAAAAAATAAAAACATCTTGTCAAGTTGTTAAAGGTTAGCTCGTCTTCAAGAAAGCCCTATCAGAAATTTTGATAGAGGCACATATCCCACGTAAGGAATAATGACATTAAATCTCAAAAACTTACGCGTTTTGAGGAAGAAGTACAATGGAGTTTGAGATTAATTCGTAGTGATCATTTCTTTATTTATAAAAACGTTAATCAATAAATGACTACCAAGTCCTAACACAGAATAAGGCATAACACACAAAAAAAACTACGTAAAATGTTTTGTTTTTCGAATTGAAAATATACCCGACTTGATCATAGCCCAGAAAAATTAGGCTTCCACTTCGAAAATATTCAAGCAGTTCTTAAAAAGCACCCTTACTTTTGATTGGGGCTAGAATTTTTCGGGAAGCTGAAATTCAATTTTCTTTTTAATTTTTAAGAACTTTCGTTTTTTTTTTAAATAAAACTGAAGACTGGATCGCACGTATTTGCTCTTATGTAAAAGTAGTTTGGAATTCAAAAATAGTTTATAAATATAAAGGTATGCATTAAATAAGAGCAAAGTGTCTGATTTTTGGAAAAGTATGAACTTATGCAAAGTCTTAAAATCGTTTTATAATTAAATTAATTTTTTATATAGCGAATTTCCTTGAAATTTTTCGACAAAAAAATTGGGATATCACTCTATTTCAAGACATTGATTTTTCAAAAAAAAAATGCACGACTGGGTCCCACGAACTTGCTCCTTTGTAATATACAAACTAGGAATTTAGAAAACGAAAATTTATTTTTTAAACTCTTTTAGTAGGAAGAGATAAAAACAGAAAGCTACGGAAATATGAATTTATGCAAGAGTGAAAATTATAAGTCGTTGTAGTAGTTCTTTAAAAAAATAAGTTTTTATAAGTATACAAAATTTTTTAAAAAATTTTAAGAAAAAATTTGGTACGTTAACTTTAAGATTTTATTACTTTAATAATGAAAATTAAATTTCCAAAGAAAAAAATTGAGCTGTTTTTAAGATATCGAATTTTCCAAAAAAATGATTTTTTTTTTTCAAAAATTAAAAAAAAATATTTTGTTTAAAGTTTTGAAATGCAATGTTTTTCAAATTGCTTAGAAGCATCTCTTTAACGAATTCCACGAAAATCCGTTATGTCGATAGTCAGCAATTCAAAATTTGAAAATATGGTTCTATGCTAGGTACAGTCAGTACTCAGTAGTATGTTTGTTTCAATTTTTTTTGTATTAAATTATAGATCTTAAAAATTAATCGAAAGAAATAAATTTATCAAAATTCTCGGAACCGTTTTCTAGAAAAATAAGATTTTCGAAAGCCATATTTTAACATTTGTATGGTGGGTACCGTTATTTTTAGGTAAAATAAATTTTTTTCTCACATCTTGTAGAATATATTGAGAAACTTTTATATATCAAGTTTTGAAAAAATCTAGCATGCGGTTTTCGAAATAAAGAGTTTTGAAAAAAAAATTGACAAGTTCTTGAAAAATCCAAAAAAAAAATTTTGAAAATTTTAATAGGCAAATTTTGGCAATAGGCAATTTTCTGGGGAGCCTTAATATAAAAAAATAATCAAAATCGGTTATACCGTTCCATTAATAAGCACTTTTCGGAAATTTTTTTCAATCACTATCTAGCTTTAACTAAATGAATTTTTTTTGATCTTTTTTTTTAAATCTGTCGAACAGTTTTTGAGAAAAAAATATATATGTATAAAAATTTGAAAAAAAATCGAAGTAAAAAGAAAAAAACGTGTGGGGGAAAAAATCAAAAATACTATCTACCAAGTTTAAAAAGTTTAAAGAAAATCGGTCGAGCCGTTAAGGCTGTAGACGAAAAGACAGACAGACAGAGTTGCGAGAACCACTTTTTTGGTCTTCGCTATCATCGTAATGTCGACTTTGATCAAAATCTCGAGTTCGATTTTTTTAGGAATGCATAACTTGCCTTATAGTACCTATAAGTCGCAAGTAAAAATATGCAAAAGAAAGATAAAAAAATCTATAGAGGTTTTTTTTTTACCAATAAAGAGATTTTGTATATTCGAAATTTCTTTAAAATTTTTCTAAAAAAAAACTTGGTTGATAGGTACCGCTTTTTTTCTAATTTTTTCCAGCGACATGTACATCATAGGAAACATAATTTTTCTTATTAAAATCGTTAGAGTGGTTTTTGAGGTAAATAAGATTTTTTTTCTGCCACAAGGCACCGTTAGTTCCGGAGCAGAAAAAATTTAAATTTTTCCTCTAGGAATCACTGAAATCCTAAAACAATCGAGCTTCAGCGCTTAAGGTTTTAGTTCGAGGTATAGACATTCAGACACACAGTTTTTTTTGTATACACAAAATACCTTATAGTACCTAATGCAAGTAAAATATGAATTACAGCTTATGTAGTTCTACACAAAAAAGATTTAAAAGCTTTTTTTCGTAGAATCAATGGATTTTCAGAAAAAAAAAAAACATTTAGAAACATTAGGGTATAGAACATTTACTGTAAAACAATTAAATTAAATGAAATTTTTGATTGACTGAGTTTTTTATTGGTATGTTTTGATTACATCTCCACATTATGATACAATTTTTTTCGGGCTGGTAGTTTTTAGAAAAGGCTGCCATTTTGAAAAACATTACATTTATTTTCATTTATATTGATACTCATTCGAATAACATTGTACAATAAAATGATTAAGCAAACACTTTAAAGCTTTAAAGATTAAGCTATATTAACAAGCTTTTTAAGTTGATTCGTCTTTAAGTTATAGCGTGCAAAAGTTTGCCTATTCAACATCCAAGGCCTATATCTTATTCGACAAACATCTGGAATTACTGTTTTGGACTCGAACAGAAAACAATTTTTTATTTTTTTTACGAATTTTCTTTGTATAGATTTAACTATAGACATAGACATAACTTATAACGTTGTACCCCGGTAGTGTAATTTAAATTGCCTTGGAGTGTAAAACTAAAGGTCTGGGATTTCATTTACTTATATTTTTTTGAAATTTTCTACGAAATAATCAAAGGACACCTAACAGAGAAGTCGTAAAAGGTACATTCAACAAAAACGTTACTAAATACAAAATATTTAAGCCAGAATAATTTTAGAAAAAAAACCAACAAATTGGATGAAAAAACCGGGAGCTTAAGAAACTCGTCCTTCAGACTTGGCCTCCAATATACAGAAACATAATATGTACATACATAATGTATTAACATCGCACATATTTACTCACTGAGGCAACTACTATTTCAGATTTAAAAGCTACGGTTGCTCTCATGTAAAAAGTACTCAAAGCAATTCATAGATGACTTACCCTATTTGATATTCGATGTCTTAACTCGTAGTGTGTAAGACATAGGTTCTGATGAAACTGTTTAAGAGAATCTGTCTGACAGCCCCCACACGATTCAAACCAGGTGTTTCAGGTGTTTCTTAGAACCCATAGGGGTCATTGACAATTTGAATTATAAAGTATAAAAAAGGTTTTTTTCGAGATTGGTTTCACTGTAAGCACCAAGTTCTGCCTACTCAACCAAATCCTTAAAAATATAAAAATATGGAGCTGAACAGCTCGTGGAGAACCAAGATCTAATGACTTACAATTTCTTAACCATGCATTAGTGCGTCGTCAGGAATCAAAGGGACCTTTAATTTTCTGCCAATTCCAAACGAACCAAATCCTAAGGAAAAATTACCAGATAGTTTATTTTTCTGATTGCGCCTGCACTGCTACCATAGACTTACTCTTAAACTCTTTTTGGAAAAGCACAGTATAATTCATCAAGAAATCACAGCGCTTGAGTGTTTAAATTTTCCAGTATAGATAAATTGGATCAGCAACTGGACAGCATATCGAAATCATAAAATTCCGAAATACCTATAATCCAAAATTCTAAAAAAAACTCAGATCTCAATAGTGATGGTCTTCGAAAATGCCTTTTTTCCAAAAAACCTACCATAACCTATAAAATTAATTATGTATTATTATTAATTAATAAATAAACAAAATATTATTTTTAATAACTTAAAAACAGACTTATTTTATATTTAGTTATTTACTTGAATGCATTTCGGAAGCTATACTTCCATCGTCAGTAAACTTAATATAAATAGTGATTTTACATTATATCATTTCTCTGTCCAAAGCTTGCATAAGGGTTATCTGGTTATATTTTAGATTGATAGCTTAAGCTATTGTCTAATTTAAATAAAACTGGTGTTCACTCACATAAAAAACAATGATCAATCAAAGGTCCACATGAACTCAATACAAAATTTGTATCAAACTTCGCTGCCCCTCCTTCCTTCCAGAACCAACAGACCAACCACCTTAAGATTGCTTTTCTTTCATTTATGTGACCCCAGATGAGGTTTACTTTGTGCCTTGTAGCATTAAAACTAATGTTTCAGGAATTGACAAAATTCACCCTAAGTTTGTGAAAATGCTATGCAACTATTTAGTTCTGCCATTTAACACACTACGATAACTATGTCTTCAATATTTTCAATTTTGTGAAAAAGGGCCAAAGTCATCCTCATACTTAAAAATGGTAACTCTAATCCACATGAATTTCGTCCAATAAGTATCTTGCCTTTACTTTCCAAAGTTGCTGAGAAATTAATGCTGAAGTCAATTAATCTCTTTTTCCAAAAACATAAACTTCTTCATGGACATTATTCGGGTTTGCGGCCAAGATAAAATTGTACGACCACTCTTCTCAAACAAATTAATTTCTTGTATAAGTCATTTGAGGAAGATAACCTTCCCTTGCTTGATATTTCTAAGACGTTCGATTCACTTAGTCATACACTTTTGTATTCTCTTGTATACTCTTGAAAAGTGAAAAGTTGAAATTTTCACACCAAGCTGCTAAGTTAATCTACAACTAACTTCGCGGCAGAACACAATCTGAGGTTTCCGGCGGTAATATATCCTCTTTTCTTCCTGTGTCTACTGGTGTTCCGCACGGATCCATATATGGTCCTTTGGTCTTTTGCATGTTTATAAATGATATTTTCAATTGTGTTTCGTACGAGGTAGATCTTTACGCCGATGATGCTCAGTTAAGACTTTACAGATCTCATCGATTAATTCAAGATGGCACCTTGAAGCTATACAGCAGTGGGCCTGTAACAACTCATTGGTCTTAAATCCTAGTAAATCTTTAAGTATTTCATTTATAAAAGCATAATTTCTACAAACGAGTTTTCTTTCATACGGCTTAATGCAATTGTAGTTTTCTTTCTAAAAAAAAGCTCGTAATCTTGGTGTAACCATACACTTTTCTCTCACCTGCAACGACCATATAAATACTCGTACCATAGTTGAAAGAGTACATGGGAGACTTCATTCCCTTTGGCGTTCAAAAGGCTTTACACCTGCTACAACACAAAAACTCTTTGCCAGTTTTATTTTGTTCATATTTTTAACATTTGGTTGCGAAGTTGTTGAAAGTCTTGATTCTGTGAATTCCAACTTAATTTCAATAACCTTCAATTCATACGTTTTAAACTTGCGAAGGTTCGATTATATTTCATAGTTTCGAACCTTTGTTTTTGGATGTGATCTATTTACCTACCTGCACTTTAAATCAATCAATAAATTGGTGAAAATAATTAAATACCGTCGCGTCGTCCAAGTTACATTTATGAGAATCTTGAATATGCCCGGTCACGACAAAGTGATAGCATTAAGAAATACTGAAGTGCTGTACGTCAGATAAATTGCTTTTATTACAATATGAACACGAATATTCGAAACTAAGTAACATTAATTCTGGTGTGCCACAAGGCAGTGTCCTAGGCTCAGTACCATTTCGATGAATCTGCAGTCGAAGTACATATTTTATAGATGGTTGAAGACAGCAAAGAATGAAGAATTATATAAACTTTATAAAATGGAAAAAAATGTGTTGGACACCCAGTTTTATCAGGAAAGCAAATAAAGCTTCAAGGCCTAAAAAAAATAAGTCTGGATGCTGTGGAGTGGATATACTAAAAATATTCTTCTTCTGAATAATATTTTGAAGGCTGTTGGACGATGCCCACGAAATATCATGAATGTATTTTGTGTCTATATTGTAATGCAAATGTCTTTAGGCAAACATTAAGTGCCTTAGTCTTATCAGCACCCACAATACTTAAAAATTAACTGATGTTAAGAAATTGAGGTCATTATTGTCTGAAAAGTTCTTATCTACGTAATAGGTCTTTATACTTGGTGAATATAAATTATAAATGTATTTAAATTTTATATAATCGTAAAAATTTGTTTCTATGGAAAAAGACAAGTTATTGCTTTGGAGAGACAAAATAAATTCATCTCTTTATTGCTTAAAGGTTATCTTGAGTAAAAGTCTTTCCTTTTTTTATCACCTTTTGAAGTAACGCGACAGAAATTATGATTCTTGAACTTTGACTGTCATTAAAAGGGATAAAACGAAATATAAGAATAAAGTTTTTTTTTTGACGTTGAAGAACTTATCAATAAAATTTAATTTACAAAATATCATCATTTTCTTGTATTGATATAATTCGCAGATTCTAATAGCATTTGGAATTTGTCGTCGACATGGATAAGGGTTTCTCTTGTATAAAATCGACAATTTTTAAAATAAAATAAGTCAACGGCCTTGGCTCTGATGAAAGCATCGCTTCCCATCGATCAGCGAAATCAAGCATCGTTGCGCGCGGTTAGTACTTGGATGGGGGACCGTTCAAATACCAACCGTGAGCTGTTGACATGTGTTTTTCTGTTGTTCTTTCTTTCTGTCTGTCTCTCTCTGTTGTATTGTATAAGCCGATGGTCTGAGTTACCAGTGCTTTCAGTGTCTCTACTTCGTAGATTTATCTGCGGAGTAGTGGAATATGTAATGTAATGTAATGTAAAATAAAATAAATAAATAAATTAGAGGCCATTACGGCTAGTAGAGTCTTAAACTAGTTACTTACAACTCTCAACCATTCTTGTGTGCGAATTATCAGGAATGGAGGGGACCTAGAATTTTTTGAGTCCCAATGGCTAAGACGAACATCACATTTCATGACAAGAGATAATCTTTGAGGACATGTCACTTCCTCGCAAGAGGTAGCAAGCCCTTGATAAACCTTTATGTAGTAGATAAGAATAGAGCCCACGACCCTCTTCCTGACAGCCCAACGCACTTAAAATTATGCCAAGGGGTGCAGTCGGCATTTTATATTTAAAAAAAAAAATTACTTTTCGGTCCAAAAATCAGTTAGGCCACTTTAGGACCAAAATCTGTTATTCGAGTAGGCGGCAATAACTTTTAAGAAGGTTGGAAATATGTAGGCTCACATATTACAACTGCGTGGGTTGATGATTTGTTAGACCATTTTAGCCTTTGCCCTTTATTTCCATTTCAAATGCGAAATAAAATATGAAATATCGTTACACAAGGTCCCAAGTTAATTTAAAAAGAAAAACAAAAACAAGGACTTATTTGTTTTCTATTATTTTTATTTTTTTTGTATGTATTTGGTATTATTTTCAAAATATGAAAACTCTCTCTACCTCCTTCGTGCCCATACACTAGCTACTTTTCATTTTCTTAAAAAAAATATTTTTCTGGATTCCACAAAATTGTTGTTTTTAAAGGTCATGGAGTCAAGGTATTCACAGGTTGTTTGTTTTCCTGCACCCATTCATGTATGAGCTTCTTGCATATCGGAAACATGTATACAGAAGCGTATACCTATAAGTATATAATTTTATTGCTGTATTGTTCTTCGATTTTTTGCTTTTTACTGTGCAAGAAGTAAACAAACTCTATTTCCGTTAGCCTAGGGCGATTTCTTTAGATATAGGATAGAAATTGTTTTTAACAGAAAAAGATAAAGATATCAAAGTTTGGTTTTCATTGATTTCTATTGAGCCTATAAACCATCTTATCAGCTGAGATCTTCAGGTGGTGACAAATTAATTCGAGGTTTAGGTCTTTTATTTATAAATGGAGAATTGATAAAAATAATGGAATATCTGTTCTTGCGAGCAATTTCTTTGGAATTTCAAAAATGGTTGTAATGAATCAAAAGTCTGTTTTCTTTTTGTTCAATAATAAATCCAAGTTTCTGAGATACTGAGTTACTTTTGACATGGATAGCAGTGGTGACGTTACCCTCCATTTTTCAATACTGATTGTAGTTCCTATTATGATGAAAATAAATTTTCTCTTGAGGCAAAGATGGATCAATGAATATTTCTTGAAACATTATTTTTCGACGGAATTTTTATTTGGCACGGAAATGACGTATCTTGCTTACGCCACTTCGGAATTGGCACCAAACACTAACGCCATTTATCCACGAATATCTGTAGTCTAAATAAATCGTACGTTACCTAAGCAATGACTATTACTGAATGTGTCTTAGCTTGGTGAACAAATATGTATTTTCACAAAAAATAAAATGCATGAACTTGCTCTTATGTAATAGAATTAGAATTTCAGGAATCAATTTTTTTTTGGAGAAAAATGTTCATAATAATAAAATTCATTTTTTAAATGGCTCCTTTAGTTGTTGGACCAAAAACAAAATACATAGCATTGTTATGCTATTTCTCAATCAAATATAAATTTATGCAAGAAACAAAATTCTTCATCGCTTTAGCGGTTTTAAACAAAAAAAAATAAGTTTT
The DNA here is from genome assembly GCA_911387755.1 of Chrysotoxum bicinctum. Lineage (NCBI taxonomy): Eukaryota > Metazoa > Arthropoda > Insecta > Diptera > Syrphidae > Chrysotoxum > Chrysotoxum bicinctum. Next base: position 220,714,554 of record OU426989.1, on the reverse strand, counting down.
AATAAAAAATTCCCAAAAATATGGAACGCAAACTTTAAATATAAAAATAGAAATTAAATTCAAAACAACATATTGACCCATTTAAGAGATATCGAAATAAAAAACTTTTTTAATTTTATTCAAAAAATTCTTTTAAGTTTTGATATGCAATGTTGTGCAAAAAATTTCATTAAAATCCGTTGTATCGATAATGAGAAAGGCAAAATCCGAAAATATGGTTCTATATACTACGGTCGGTAATGTCTTAATTGAATTTTTTTTAATAGATATAGATCGTAAAAACTAAGAGAAAGAAAAAGATTTGTATCGAAATTCTAGGTGTGTCGTTTTAAAATAAATTGCACGACTGAGTCGCACGAACTTGTTCCTATGTAATAGACTAGGAATTTTAAAAACGAATGTTATTAGAGAAAACTGGGGCCCTACTATGTATCTCGATTCTACAATAAAAATGTTCGAATTCGCAAAACTGCAACTCTGTAATTCTTTAAGAACGATTAAATGTGCGATAATCGAACAGCTCGAGTAGTGCCAACTGTGTTTTAGTGTACTTTACTACTTTCGCAAAATAGGGGAACCACGTATCTCGAAAGTTTATGTCAAAACAAAGCGAAATCGCAAATAATCATTCTACAACAAATGTGTTTGCGAGTGGTTCGAGTGAAGAATTTTTTTTGTTCAGAATGTAAGTAAATAGAATTTATAAATTAATCTTATTCAATATTATAAAGAATTAAGTAATATATTTATGTTTTCTTCGTAGGGAATCATCAAAAATTGCAAATACGAAGGCTTCACAGTTTGAGATTCTGGTGCAGTACATGGAAAAGCATCCAGATTTGTCCAAGGGCTACTTGAAAACACCAATTTGTTCTATTCGTTCCGGATTTTCATCTGAATTAAACCAAATTGCGACACTGTCCATGTTTATTTGTTATTATTATTGTTTTCAATTTAATTGCTTCGCTATAAATTTTATTTTTTTCACACCAGCTGTTTTTTTTTATTTGTTTTTACTTTGGTTGTCAAACATAATGCGAGACTCGTTCGAAAATCGGAAATTTTGTGGGAAATAATTGGCATTACCGGCATCCGATTCTACTTTCTTAGATAGTTCTATTTGAAAGTAGAATCGGAAATGACTTTCGAATAGAACCGAAAGTAGAATCGAGTTACATAGTAGGGCCCCTGTTCATAAGGATAAAATTAATATTTTAAATTCTTTTAGTAGAAAGAGATAAAAACAGAATGCTACGGAAATATGGATTTATGCAAGAACTAAAATTATAAGTCGTTTTAGTGGTTTCTTAAGAAAAAGCTTTTATATACTAACTTTTTAAAAGATTTTTAAGACAACATTTTGATACTCCAATTTAAAGTTTTTATTATTGTTCGAATAAAAATTAAATTTACAAAAAAAAAAATATTGAGTCGTTTCTGAGATATCGAATTTTCAAAAAAAGAAAAAAAATTTTTTTTCAAACATTCAAAAAATATCTATTTTAAACATTTGAAATGCAATGTGTTTTAGACTTTTTAGAAGCTTCTCTATGAAAAATTTCATTAAGATCCGCTATGTGGATAGTGAGAAATTCAAAATTCGAAAAAATGGTTCTATGGTAGGTACAAGCTATAATATCTAAATTTTAAATTTCTTTTATTAAATTTAAGATCATAAAAATTAATGGGAAAAAAAATTATCAAAATTCTAGGCCCCGTTTTCGAGAAAAATACGATTTTTGAAAACCATTTTTTAACATTTGTATGATAGGTACCTTTATTTTTAGGTAAAATACAATTTTTTCTTACATCTTGAACATTATATTAAGAAACTTTCATTTATCAAGTTTAAAAAAAATCTAGCATAGGGTTTTCGAAATACTGAGTTTTGAAAATAAAAAAATTGAAGTTTTTCTTAAAAATCCAAAAAATTTTTTTTTGAAAATTTCTAATTATGTTTTTGGGGAGCTTTAGTAAAAAAGGATCGAAATCAGTTGTACCGGTTTTGAGAAAATCATAAACAATGGGGGGAACAATTGTTCGGAAAAAAATTTGTAACCGTTACCTGGCTTTAACTAAATAAATTTTTTTTGTATTTTTATTTTTAAAATCTGTCGAACAGTTTTTGAGACAAACAAATATTTATAAAATTTCGAAAAAAAATCGTATGGCAGGTACCGTTATTTTTGGTTTTCAAAAAAAAAAGAAAAAAACGTGGGGAAAAAATTAAAAGTGATATCTACCAAGTTTGGCGAAAATCGGCCGAGCCGTTTAGACTGTAGTCGAACAGAAAGACAGACAGACAGACAGAATTTTGAGACCCACTTTTTTAGTCTTCGCTACCATCGTAATGTCAACTTTGATCAAAATCTCGAGTTCGATTTTTTTTACGAATGCATAACGTGCCTTATAGTATCTACCTATAAGTCGCAAGTAAAAATTGTATGGCAAGTACCGCTATCTTATTTTTTGTCTAGAAAAAAGAAACAAAAAACGCTATTGTTGACTGAAATTTTTTGGCAAAAAAATCATTATAAGCGACGAAGCACATTTCGACTTTGCTGGCTTTGTTAATAGACAGAATAACCGCCAATGAAGTATTGAAAATTCTCGATCGATACACTAAAGAACAGATAAAACGCACCGTGTATGTTTTTTTTTTTAATAATAATGGATTTTCATATCAACCTTGGCGATTAGATGAACTTTAAACAACTCGGCAAGTCAAGGGGTGGACATTTTCTGTTATTCCTGTGATACCTCGATAAAAGCAGCACCCAAATTCTTACTATTGATATATCTGTATTTCTGTATTTTTACCAAAAACTGTGACTCCGTAAACCAACTTTAAATTCTTCACCTTTTACTACATATGATTTTGGTTTCTTTTTACGGTGTAGTTCAATTGTTATTATTATATTTTTGCTGGACAATTATTTTACAGCTATTAACCGGAAGGCCTTGATGAACAATCTCATTTTTCATTACTCTCGAATTTTAACCTTAAATTTGAAGTCTATTCCACTTCGTTTTTGTTACTCGGTTATAAAAAAAGCCTAAAGCAACACTACCGCCAGAGTTTTTTCGGTTGCTTTTATCGAGGAAGTACTATAATATACATTATCATGTCTGAAAATTTTATCAAAATCGGTTTATTGGTTCAGATTTAATCGGACAACACTAATTCTCCTTACAAAAATAAGTTGAAATAAAGAAAAAACTGGGTTGATTTAGTTGTTTAAAAGAACAGAAGAAGAGCACAACCAGGTATTTCATGGATTTTGACAATATTAGTATTTTTGCTTCCCAAAAGTAGACATGTTGTTGTAGGTTGAGTCTTTTCGAAATAATTCAAAAAAGAGATTTAAAAACGAAAGAACTATAAAAGAAACATTTGCATCTCTCGAGGACCGCCTAAATATTTGTTGTCTTTCATAATACTTTCGTTTCAGGGCTAAAGTCAATCAGTTTACACTTCAGTCCAACTTCAGACTAACTGTTGAATTCAGAAATTCTTTCTTTAGCCAATGTGCATAGGTATCTCTTTTTAAACCCTCTCCAACTTTCTTCCAAGCTTGTTCATTTTTAACATCACTCATTGACGTGGATGAATATTTCATCAAATCATTTGAATGATTCAGTTCTTTTGAAATTTATACCACTCCTACATTCAAAATACATCACAGTGTCGCAGCCAATTAGGTCTTGAAGGTGTTTTAACTTTAGCTCGTGTTGAGTCAAAATGTGACAATTTTACTACCTACTCGTATTTCAATGGCTAAAATGACTTCACAACAAGCTATGAGAACACGAATTTCATTACGAAGAGGATCGAAGTTTTAGAAAATAAAAAAAACATTTTGGTTATTTTTTGATGATGTGCCATCAGTTTGACAATAGTTGTTGGATTAGCCATTTTTTTTTTAAATTGTGAAAATCATACATATATCACCCCTATACACCTCTATAACATACTAACGCTTCTTGTACCACAAAGTCAAGAGAAAAACTAAATGTACTAAAAAGGGGGAGTAAGATAAGGTCCTTCGAGGTTAGGAGTTATGTACTGTAGTTTAGTTTTCACAAGAAAGAATATCTTTTTAAAGCATTAATAAAGACATCTCTCGAAAAGCCTTTACTGAGAGAAATACTTTTTGTTGATTGTTATGATGCATTGACATTCAGATGTGATAGTACGGCTTGCCGTAGAAAAAATAGCCATTGCATTCCTAAGAAGCGGTTGAAAAAAAGCTAGTTTAGTGACTTCCAAGGAGTTTTTAGATCACGCTTTAACATTTCTAAGATCACTGATAGCTTTTGAAAGAAGTTTCGAAAACTAATTCGATGGCTCTAATGGGACATAGGAGAACATTTCTTTTCAAAAACCAATATTTTTGGAAAGACTTCATCTACACTGAGTTACAAGAAAAAAATCGCGTCATACTTTTGATAATATGGCGCTATGTTTTAGCAGAGCTTTATTTTTTTTATTTTAGCGGTATATTTATGTGTCTGTTTGCATAATCTGTTTCCAAATTTCTCCTCGAGTCTCAGGTCATCCCAAAGCAACAGCTGCAAGGGATGATCGATATTTGGAGCTTCAAAGCCTTCGAGATCGTCACCATACAGCAGGTGAACCATCTCACAGACTTCGATCCGTTATAGAGACGGCTGTGAAAGCCCAAACGGTGAGGTGGCGATTAGTGGAGAGTAGCTTGAGAGCAAGAAGACATGCTCGTGTATCGAGACTCACGGTACAGCATAATCGACGTGGAATGGAATTCGCTCGCTGTCACCAAGCCCAAGACCGAGGCCGAGTCTATGTTTTAATTGCGCTCATCAGATGTACCTACGCAACAGAATGTGCAGACGTTCAGTTGAGTGATACTCTTCGACAATAGTTGCCTAGCGGGAAAATGTCTGGGGATGTTCGTTCATGGTAATGGTGTGCGCAACACCAACATTCTGGAGGAATATGTTGTTCCATTCTTACCATTTATTGAAGCAAACTTTCATCTACTTCAGTAAAATGCTAGACCACACCGTGTCAGGTGCGTCATCGACTTTTTGCAAGAAGTAGACATCGAATCGACGTAATGGCTTTGCCTGCGATGAGTCCGGATATCGAACACGTTTGGGGCTTGCTGGGAAAAATGATAAGGAAGCGAGTAGAGCTGTGTCAATCGCGATTGATTCGGTCTTTGTGACTGTTTATTAAGAAGATTGATTGATTGCAATCACAAAAGATTAAATCGATCAATCCTAATGTCAATCTCTTGCCACTGAAACCGATGAACATAAAGTGAACGAAACGAACGAAAAAAAGTTATGTTTCGTTCTCAGTCACTCGCAATACCTAAGAGGAATGAAAATGATATGGAATGTATATTCTTCATTTTATATATGAATAATGACGTAAATGAAGTCGAAAAGAAGTAGATAAGGCCAAACTTTAGTTCATTTTCACATTGTTATGGTCTCTGTCAGAACTATTCGAAAAAAAAATATAATTTTAGTTCGGAACGATTGAATAAGCGATTGATTGAAAAGATCGAATCCTTGAAGCAATCAATCATCGATTGATTCGATCTTTCAAAATGAACGACTGGCACAGCTCTATAGAAGCAACCTGCCTTTCCAGAGACACTCAGTGGACTGAGATCTGCTATGGTCGAAGAATAGCAGAATTTGGACGATAACGTCGTAAGGTACCTTATCAAAGGTATTAAGGATTAAGTTTAATAATATGAGGAGCCAATATCCACTACTAAAGGAACGAGTAACTCTTTAGAAAAAAAAATATATATATATCTGTGGTGTTTGGTAGTAACGTGATAAGTCTATAAAATAATTTGCGTTTTTACATCAACTTTATAAGGAGCTAGAGCCAAAACGGGTTGACAGATTTTCTTCAAATTTGGAAGAAAAACGGTTTACCTGTCAAGGTTCTAGTTCGATGTAAAGTAAAGGTAAGAAGAAGAATTATTTTACGGAGTTATCATGTTTCTACCAAACACCACAGATATATACATATATATGTATGTTATTACTTTCTATAGCTTTTGCACACTTTCGTTAATTTATGGTTCATTTATTAGTTATTCCTATTTTTGTTGTTGTTTTTATATGAATGATTTATTTTTATGTTAATAAAGAGAATAGTTTTAAGAAAATTATTTGAAATTATTGCAAAATTTCAAGATATGCTACTTTTTTGTAACTGAGTGTTTTTCGTATTATTCCTTTTAAGAGGTCAAAACATTTCAACCACTTTGTCGCAAAGACTTAAATTTAAATATTCCTCATTGGAAAACCATTTTTCACAACCCACACACTAAAATTCAATCTGTCATAAATTTCAAACGTAAATTTATTTGCATTTCCTTCATTTATTTAAAAATAAATTTTAAACTTCAAAATAAATTTTCATACATATTCTCATTGCAAAAACAAAAACCAAAACCATTAGTTTAAAATGTTAAATTAAATGTTTCCATATGGAATCATGCCATGCGTCATTCTCCACACACAACACACATCAAACCAAAAACAAAAAAACACAAAACACGTTTTTCACTCAAAACTCGTTTATTAATGAACAATTTTCTCCCAAAAAAAAAAACCATTTCTCATGCTATCCAATTCTCATCAATTTGATAAAATTAATTTTAAATTAAAATCGAATAAAAGCAAATATTTTCACAATCAAAATATTGACCAACGCATACATACTCGTACATCGTAGGTATCTGAATTGCAAAAAAAAAATCATTACCTCCATAAGGTTTTAATTAAGTTCATACACAAAACTAAGGGTTACAAAAAATGGAAGAACGAAACGACACAGAAAAAAAATAAAAATACGGAACTCAACATTTTATTGGAACGAATTCTCAACCTGTTGAACGTCGGCGTCGACGTCATTGGAAGCCGCCGCCATTATCTCTCCTACTCAACCCCCCAAAACCACCCCAGAATAGAACGGAAAAAAAAGGAGATATACTATGCGAAGTTAATTGAGTGACAACGATAAAAAATAAAATGTCCTTGCAAGGAACAAAGATGTATGTACATAAGTGTAGATTTTTACTGACGCACCCACTCCTTTTGGAGACACATTAAAACGACGCCAGCCCTATGCGTTGAATGTCTCGAAAAGGTGGGCGGCGATTTTTTTTCTTTTTTCAAAATGAAAAATGGTCTACACGCAACCATATGTTGGCAACTTGCTTGGAGGAAAAGGACATTTCACACACTTTATGTGTGTCATTCTAAGTGTCATTATTGGTGGGTTATTTTGTTATAAAATGATTTATCGTGCTTTAAACCCTTTTTGGACTCGAAAGTGTGTGTGAGTGTGTGTGTTTGTGGAGTTTACAGGTTTCCAAAACAAAATGAAAGCCATGCAGAAGGATGGGGTTTAATCATTGTCACAAGCAGAGTATTAAAAATCAGCAGGACAAGGCAGAGCAGAAAAAATAAAGCATTAAACACCAAACACTCACCATATGGCAATAGACGAGTTTTCCACAATAGCACATCGTTTGCAGTGTACGAATATGTGTCCCCCCTCAGCCGTTTCCTGGTACTTTTTGACTCGTTTTTTTTTTTATTTTGAATTTGTTTTGTCAACTTTTTTGTTCAATATTTTAGGTTTTTTTTTTTTATTTTAAAATAAAAATACACACATCCAGACATGCATTATACATTAAACAAAACAATTTTTTTTTCCTCCTACTCCAAGGGACATGCTCTGGTTATTTTTTTGATTTTTTGTGATTTTTTTTATGTCAAGAGATGTCCTTGTTCAAAAGAGTAAAATCTTGTCAACCACATTTAAACATACTTCGGATGGTTATTATTTTTTTTATTTATTTAAATCTATTCCACCAACACAGAGAATTAAGCACATGGATCACACTAACCTTTAAGTTTCAGGATGCTTTAACGCGAATTTCAAGTCAAGACCGTCCGTCGATGTAGTGCAGTCCTTTAAAAAGTTGTATCCTTTCTTTTTTGGTAGTAAATTGTTTTTAATTTTTAACCGAAAGCAGTTGATTGTTAAATGGTTTTCCCTTAAGCCGATATTTTGTTGAGAAAATTTCAGAGAAACCAATGTCTAAAAGGTCTAAGGATACACCGCGCCCGTTATGTTCCGTAGCCACTTGATTTCTGGTGTTCGCATTGTGCGGCTGTTGCTGATGACGGCAACGGAAGATTTTCAAAGCAAAGAACAAAACTCCAACAACAACTAGAATCTACGCAAAACTCCATGGATACGAATGAGAAAGAGAGTGAAGAATCAAAAAAAGCACAAAAATCCTACCCCGAAAGCCTCAGGTCTTAAGCTAGCTCCAATTTTTTTTTTTGGAATTCAATTCAAAGGCAGGAAACTTTTCCACCCTCCATTTGCAATATTCGGGCGTTAGAGAGCGAGAGAGAGATTGGGAGAGATAAGTTTTCCCAGAGAAAACTTTTCCGATGTCGAAACTTGCCAAAGAGAAATTTCGCACACATTCCCAATTTTCCATTTGCCGTATCCCGTTGGGAAAATCGACGCAATCAAGTTTAATCAACTATTTCATTCTTCAAAAATGTTCCCCGTTAAAAGGGTTGTTAGTTAGGGTGTGTTTATTGTGTTTTGTATGAGAGTGTATATGTGTACGATATCCGGCTGGAAAAGCTTTTATTTTTATGGTTCGGGCCATTTGTACATCTTTAATCGTGCAACGCCGGCATTTTGGTTTCGGGTACTTGAATGAAAACAAATTTTATGTGGGTGCTCTATCATGCCATTTATTGTGGGTTTATATTTTTAAGATCAAGTGTTTCTCATAACTCTGTGGGAGGGAGTGAGTACAACAGGGTGGTGTGGGAGAAGAAATATTTTTCGGCAAATTCCATGAACTCACTGACTTTAAAAGTACATTAGTTTTCTTTTTGATTTACAAGGCATGTTTGGGATGAAATTTTCTCCTACTTGTTCAAATTTGAGATGAGAATTGAATTTTTGTTGCCCATAATGGTATTGTCTGCCAATCGTCTTGAACATCTTTTGCAATTTTGTGTCATGTGTATTTGGCAGGATATACTCGGTATGTACTTGTTAACATCGAAACAGTTTGTTAAACCCAAAGTCCCGATGTTTCTCAAAATGTAATCGAATGGTCTAGCACTTCGATGTGGGGATTTCTAGGTAAAAGGTATTGAAACTCTCGATGGGAGTTGATTTATTTGCAAATATTTATTAATTGGCCTAGCAGAAGCTATATATATACATATATTTTAAGTTGAAATATGAAAAGTAAGAGATGATGGTTGAAAGAGGATCAGAATCAACTTGCCTTTGGCTACTTGAAACGTAATATTTACCAGAAGCTCGTCTTAAATCGTATTACATGTTGTGAAGAGAGATTGAATAATAATTTTTTAAATGAAAATAAGTCATTAATAAGTAGAGGTGGTCTTATATCCATAAAATCTTAACAATTCTACGGAATTAAATTCAATTTTGAGAAATGTATACATTGTCATAGGAAACCATCACACTGAAGCCCAAAACTCATTTGACACAATGGCTTTACTTTATTGATGGTTTTTGCCAAAAATCCTGTTGGTTGTGATGTAGAATTTCTGGAAAACCTGATTTCTAAAACTATGAAGCCAGTGCTTTGTCTAAAAATTTATTTATTTATTTTTTATTCATAAAGTACATTAACTTTTTTAGATTGATTAAACAATTCATGGCAAAATTAAATTAATTATAAATTGAAGATATAAAGACTTAAAAATAGTGACCTTACATAACTCTCTATTCATATTAAAGTTGATTAGATGGAATTTTTGATTAAAAAAAAAAACAGGAATTAGTTAAAGGATTATTATTGTCAATGTTTGGTGAAATGTCTCAGAATGTCAAGGAATTCGTTTAAGTCTAGAATGCCAAAAAAACGCACGATTTTTGGGAATTTTTTCTCGGAAACCTTATTAAGTAATAACATAATTTTTTTTTAAATAATGAATACATGCATCAAGAGTACAAAAAAAATGGGGCCATGTATTTTTTGATGAGTCGAGGTTTGCGCCTTCTATAATTCGGCCAAAATTCGAAAATTAAAAATAATTTTTTTTTGTACTCTTGACGCATGTATTCATTATTTAAAAAAAATTATGTTATTACCTAATAAGGTTTCTGAGAAAAAAATTCCCAAAAATTTTGCGTTTTTTTGGAATTCTAGACCGTACTAGTACCTTAATTCTAGGTCTTCGAGTACGTTGAGGAACTTAGACCCATTTGCTGAAACAGAACATAAATACTTATGTTCCACATAATCTCTTGTGTGACCAGTTTACGTAGAGGAAAAAGTAGAACATAAGCGCCTAGGTTGAACATAAATATTTAAGTTTCGTTTCAGCAAATGGCCCTTAGTACAGTAATTAGATAATAGAGTAGAACAGTCGGTATGACTTGATATGACATTATGAGCGAATATACCAAAATAGTACGATCTTTCTTTTATCAAGGGGTTATAAATCTATGAGTTGACATCTAATATTATACGAGGGCATTTTCGGATATGGGTAAAATTTACGAGGAGCAAATTTTGTGAATTTCTTTTGAACTTTTTCAAGGCAAAATATTGTTTCATTATAGTAGGTACACCAAATAAGAGAGCAGTATTCTAGAATAGAACGAAGAAATGCAACATATAACGACTTTAAAGTACACGGGTCTATAAAATCTTGTGAGTTTGTGATAATGAATCCAAGCATTCTGTTAGCTTTAGAAATTATGTAATCGGTCAAAAATAGCTTCCAAATCTATTTGAATATTCAATCTTTTGAGAATAATGTTTGAAATACTGTAATAAAATATTATTGGGTTATTTATTCGATTAATAGTCATAATTAAACATTTATAAATATTAAGATGCAAGAAGTGATTGTTGCCCCAATCAGTTCAATTTTGAATGTCGAGTTGCACTTGAAAACATTCTAACAATGACCTTACCACCCTAAAAAGATCTTAAAGTCATCCGCAAAATAAAAAAGCTTTTCCGCTGTCAAAATAACAGAAGCTAAGTCATTTATAAAAATTAAAAAGAGAAGTGGTCCAAGGTGGCTTCCTTCAAGCACACCTGAGAAATTAAGATGAAATATTTCCAAGTTTGACGAACTAAGTGCGATCGGTTAGATAGCTATCAAACCAATTTAAGAATTTTGAATGGAACCCTATATATCTTCAAATTTACTTATAAGAATTTTATGTTGAACGGGGTTAAATGCCTTCGCAAAATCAGTGAAAATTACATCAACTCTAGTTCCATTTTCCATTGCTTCAAATTCATAATACAAACACTTTTAATGGAATACAAAAATACACGACTAAATTGCAAGAACTTGTGTTGCAAAGCTGTGTTTTTGAAGATGTATGTTATCAAAAAGCAAAAGAATAAGAACGCAATACATATTTCATTTCAATTGACTGAAAGTTCCTGTTTTTATAATTTGAAAAAAATCGGTAAACCAATAAATTATCGAGATATATAAAAATTACCCAACAAAATTGGCAAAAAACCTTAAAAATAGATTTGGATATTGCAAATTTTTCGACAAAAATTTAAAATGTAACATTTAAGCAACTGATTAAGATACAATATGTACGAAGCTTAGTCAAAATATTAAGAGCTGTTTTTGAAAAAATTTCTAAGAAGGAAATTTGATGCAAATTGTGGGTTAACACAAAAATTTAATTTCCTGGATTTCGTCTATCCATTCAGCTTCTTGCTTGATGAATATTTGGATTCACGGGCAAACAGACCGTACGACGAAGATCGCTTAAAAATTCTTCGTTTCGTTAAGTTAATTTTGGCTTAAATCTTGCATTTTTATATGAAACCCTTAATTGAAAAAAGGAGTGGATTGCTGCACTGTGGTTCCAAATTGTTTTTTTTTTTTTTTGAAGAAATCATTACTTTTGAACGAATAAAGATTGATAATTCGTTTGCATCTTAAAAACAATTCTCAAGGCAAACAAATTACAAACTTTTGATAAAAACTAAAGTTAACAGGTTTGTCCGGAATTTGTTGATGAAACTAAATTTGGTCAGAAAACAAATTTTATAGATTCATTTTAATTTAACAGAAAGTAAGTGGTTGAATTAAAAAAAAAATAAAACCACATGTTCAATTCATAATTGAAACAACGTTTATAAAATTTCAAATTCTCAGCTCTTAAACCAATTTGATCAATTCTAAGAGGTGCGTTTAATGGTAGGATTTTTGAAATAATCAAGGAAATTGACGAAAACCGTATCCTGCTCAAATTCTTAATTCTTAAGTCTTTTAAGAAATTCAGTTACTTAAATATACCAATATCAGGCAGATAACGGCACAGAAGTAACCAAAGTTCGTTCTAGAGCCATTAGATCACGTTGAGAAAAATGATCAAGTCTTTGACCGTCATTTCCGTAAGTTTGTCAATATCGTCAAAACGTGGTCTTTCGATTGATTTTAGCCCAAGTTTGGCTAGAGCAGGGCATTTGTAGAGGCAATGAATGACTGTTTCCCTCTCTTGCTGGTCCCAACAGCTACGACAGGGAGTGACTTCGCTGCATTTTCTCATATTGGCCGCTACAGGTAGCAACGATCCTAGCTACATATGTCTAGTATGGGTCGTAATGCATATCAGATCAAGTCTTCAAGATTTAGTACAGGTGAGCCATATTTTATTAGATATAATACTGTTATTTAAATTGTTCGCCCTGCGGTTTTATTCGCTGAAAAAAATTGAGAGTGATATGATTCTTGGCCGGCTCGTCTGCCCGTTCATTACCTTCAATTCCACTATAATTCGTACCCAATAAAAATGAAACTGAGGATAATATTCAAGTTCGCAATTTCATGCAGGCATTGCCGGACCAAATTTAAGGATGATATACTAGAACAAATGGCCTTAATAGCAGCCTGACTGTATGTAATAATATCCGTATTTTAATTCGGTTTTGGATCTTGTTTAAGAAACTTACATGCTTCCCTGATGGCTAGTAATTCAGCATAAAAACACAAGCAAACTTGGCTAGCCAAGGGCACATAGATATAATTAGAAACTCAGGAAAGATTCTGAAAATTCTGTCTTTCGTCACGCATCATATCATTCTAGTCTTTTCTGGATGGTTACATATTTTTAAAATTTTTAGTGATGCTCATTATTAAATTAGTAAATTAGTCAGTTGGAGTGGAAACAGCTCTATTTCAATAAACTTAGTGATATTGCTATGACCACAAGGTTTGGAAAACCAAAAGTATAATCGGTTAAAATCTGATTTACAATCTGAAGAATATGTAGGGTCCGACGTATAAGTATTGTACAAGATTGGTCAAAGAACAGAACCTTGTGAGACACCGTAACCAAAACTAATAAATTTGAGATACCAGAAATAAACTTTGAACTATTTCACACAAGTGGAACGCAAACTTGAAGCGCAAAACTTTTAAAATCATGCCGAACAGAGTCGAATGCGGGCTGTATAAGCTCCATACAAAAAAAAAAAAATAAGAAGGAGTGAAATCCTAAATATACCTTTTGACGCTCGGGATATAAAAAAAATATATTAAAATAATGGATTAGGATAGTCGCGCTGGTGCAGAAGATAAAATCAATTTAGAAATATAACTAAACTTAACTGAACGTATTGTAGTTCTTAAACCTAGTAACCCAGAAAAAAAGCAATTTTTTAATGTTAATGCAGTTTCATAGTTATAAATAGGGATTCAAAATCTTTTTAGTATAGTATCAGGAATTTTATTTTCAAAAACAGGACAGAAAATTTCCTGTTGTCTGATGGCAGAAATCAATCCACAATTTTGCTCTTCCAAACGATCTTTCCCTAGATTTTCACCGCTCACTCAATGGTGGAACCAATATCTTCTTTGAATGAAATTAAAAAAATACAAATCCTCAGGTTTCGATGGTATCCCAGTAGAATTCTACAAAAATGCACCAACTGAGATCCTGTAAGTTTTATTCAACAAAATATACAATGACGAGGCAGTACCGACAAATTGTATTTTTCAAGAATTTCTGCAATTTTTAATAAAAAAAAACCTGGATCAGCCAGAAAATCAAAGAGGTATTTTTGACCTGGAGTGAGCAAATCAATATAATTAATTGTTTTCAGGCTGACTTTCGAGCCAATTTTTTAGCTTTTGATCAGATTTTTGTTTTTAGTATTGTGACGTCTCATAGATAAAAAGAAGTGTTTTTATACACTTTTCTTTTGATCGGAAGGCAGCATTTGACATGATTAGAAAGTAGTTTGCAGGTATAGCAATTTCGACAATATTTATCAAAGTATACGAACAACTCCTAGGAGGTAAGATCCCAGCCCTACAAAAGGGTAAACACGAATCCATGTTATATAAATATAAAACTGGTGTGCCACAAGGTTGCGTTTTGGGCCCGTTCATCTTTTTATAATTTTTTAACGATGTCGAAAATAATATTCCAGATGTGATTGGTCTTCGAAATTTTCTTGTTTAAGTCTGATCGAAACCTACAAAATCAAATACTTTTGGTTTGATAGTCCAATAAAGAACAAGCATGACCTTGCCGTCATTCATAACTTTTTCAATATCAATGAAAAATGTTGAAGATCTAAAAAAATTCTTTGTATACAATCTGTCTTAATGGGTTAGAGAATCGGCCTCTCGAGCCAGTTATAAAGAACTCAATCTATGCTTGGTTCAAAATAATTATTATTACAAACGAGTTATCAGTATTTAAAATGGATTTAATTTGCAAAATTCGAAACGAGATGTTGGAACTAGACTTTCAAAGCGCTGTGTCCGATTCTATAGGGTATAGGGCATCCGCAGGCTTCATTTAAGATCCAGCTAATCAACTTAGAAAAATGTATTGAAATTTTAAATGAATATCATGTTTGGAAGCCACTTGTAATACCTCATATCCCAAGACCAACTTTTTTAGGTGAAAAATCTCGTAAGCCAGAAAAATACCTATTAAGCTGATAAATTAATTTATATATTTATAATATTAATTTATTTATAATACCTCTTACACCATCACTAACCAAGATGAACCTTATTTTGCTGAAATATCCCGTAACCTAGTTAAAGTTGTCAAGAAAATGCCTCATAACCAAGGAATATACCAAGAAGTCCAGAAATGATACCTCGTAAGTAGAAAAATACAATATCTCCTAAAGTACGTATTATTTTACTTGCGTATATTATATATGTATTGCTCGGTGTATACGGCAATTAATTAAAAGCTATTATTTACGAGACATTGGAGAATACCAATAAACAAAGCTTCAACTAAAATCTGGTCAGTTCCTAAGGGCTAATTGTTTAAATACTTTTGTATCTGCTGAAAAATTGACTTTTCTGGGATACGAGATATAAGAGCTACAGCAAATATATGGCAGTTAGCAATCAAGTGTGTTTCATAATAAAATCAGAAAAATCAGAGAACTCTAAACACACTCTCCTGCGTTCACTCAGACTGTGCTCAGTTCATTGTTTAGAGCTGAAAAGAAAAAATGCCTAATACCTCATATAAATTAAAATGTTTTCAAGAAATAAAGGTAAGACAATCAAATTCTTCTCCATGGAATCACCTTAGGCTGTAGAATTAGGTAAAGAACGAGATTTGTGCAGACGGATTGACCTCATACTATTGTTGTGTTTTCAAAGAGCTAAAATCATGGCCTAATGGTAAACCGTTTTTTGATAATTTCCAAATATTGTTTAAAAATATTGCCGAAAATACGTTTCAAAGACACGTTTGAATATTTTCTTATTCTAATTAATTTAAAGAGTATATTCTATTAAAAAATACTTTATTCCAACAGCCTTTAAGACCAAGACCCTTGAAGAGTATTCCTTCAAATGCCACTAGCTTTTCATTAAAAACCAAAAAATTCTAACACGTCGACGACGTGGGTCACTTCGTCAGATAGGTTGAATCTAAAAAACACTTCCTCATACTCAAAGGACATGTCCATCTATACAATTCCATTTGTTGTATACCTTTTCAATTGTTTTTTTTTTTAAATCGAGGACAATCATTCCTGGCTAGCCATTTCTCTACTTTCTTTTTGTGACACTATTCCTGCGTCTGCCCCGGAGAGTGAGTAAAATTAATGGTCTTAAATCCGCTTGGGTGGTGGTGGCAGTGAAGTTGGCGTTGGCGCCGTTGACATTGCCTTAAAATATTTTAATCTACATTCTTGTGAATAAAATCAACAATTGGTAGCCCAAGATGAAAGTCCTTTATAAAATTCTACTATACTCGTAGACCATCCTGCTGTGGAGGGGGTCTTAAAATCCGTGTCTTGAATTCCAAAGTGGACAAGAGGAATTCCCTCACGTATTTTCACATTTAAATGAGGGTTTCCTTTTCTTCTTCTTCCCTTCCTCCTCATTCTTCTTCTTCCGCATGAAAATAAGATCCTCAAGATTGTGGTGAAGAATGCGTGAAAAAAATCCACCTCCCTTTCAACCTAAGACTTAGCTCAATTCTGCGGTAATGGTTCCTTCCTGGAAGAAAACTGAGTGACGACCGTGTCGACAATGAATAGACTCAACAACACACAACAACAAAACCGAAAAGAAGGTAGAAAATCCTCCGAAAACTTATTTTGTTGTATATGCCATTTGTTCTTTTCTTCAAATTGAAAAATCGCACAGCAGACTTAATTAAGATATTCGACTTGTTCACCATTACCACCAGCATCACTGTACTACTACACTGACATCATCTTTCATATCATCTTATTATTTTTTTGTCATGGTATGAGTAAAAGTACGAAACAACTTTGAATAGAAAATTTATTTCTTTGTTGCTGGCTGTAAAAGGTTAAAAATATTTTAATAGGATAAAATGAGCAAGGATGTATTCTAGCACCGCATAAAGAACGGAGGAAGAGAAGTAAAAAAAGAAAAACAGGAACAAGGATGCATTTTTCTGCTTTGCCCGTGAAAAGCTTCGAATCCTTTCACGTTTCTCTGTCTGAGGCCTGTCGGTTGGTTGGATGCATTCTGTCTTGAACAGATTTTCTTCTCAAGAGTTTCAAGAAAAAATTAAATTCACGTGCTATATGATGACGAAAAGGATCTGAATGACGGGATGCACATTCTTGGCAGTGTCGTTCGTCGTCGTTGTCGAAATAATGGATTCGCGCTAGCGGTCCATATAAAATGTGCTCTCTGTAAAACTCGAACTGACTGATTGATGATGTATGGCTGAACGATCAAAGGAACTACTGCAAAAACCGATTGCGATTTTGGGGAAAAAGTCCCGAAGACAAAATCAAGCCAATCTTTGTCACTGACAGTTCTGGGTTAAGAAAAAAATTGAATTAAGCTTAAATTTAAATTTTGACAAAAATAATGAAAAGGGGTAGGGTCACGTAAAAGTCAGAGAATTTCTTGGACCATCGTTTTCCAAACTCAAGTACCGCATTTGCTTTAAGAATACTCTCATCGTCTCATCATTATACTCGTATGTGAGAAAGTTGAGCTCTCTATCATATAAAACGCCAAGGAAGCGAATCGACTCAGCGGTGGATATGGGTTGCTAACGGAAAAGGTAGGGACGGGGAGCAGATTGGATGCGTTTTCATGAAAAAAGTGATTGATTGTCATTTTGAAATATTTAGCTCTAAGACATTTTTCAGGCACAGACAGAAAAACTGTCGAGATAGACCAAATTGAAGAAGAGTAGAATTTTATTTTGAAGAAAATAGTAAGAATAAAAAGGAGAGGTCCGAAGTGGCTTCCTTGTGGAACCCCGAAGGTGGCTAGGAATTATCGGAGAAGGTAGATCTGAAACAAAGTTTGTAGCAACGGTTTTTTATGTACGAACAAATCCATCTTAAGAAGATAGGTTTTATTCCAAGAGTGGACTGTTTGAATAGAAAAAGAAGGATTCGCGGTATTTAATAAGATTGTTTTGGGAGTGGATTAAATATCATTGATAGAGGGAGTTGTAAAGCTCAGTAAAGTGAAGATAATTAGAGTAGTCAGTTAAAGATCGAGAACGAAGGAAAGTTGACTAAAACTTATTCTTCTTGTTTCGCAATTTCACTTGTAAACCAAACGAAAATGTAGTTTATTTGTAATTTGTAGGTTTTAATAACAAAGACTGTTTGTTTAAAAACATTTTTCGTACATTGAGCAGCAGGAATATCTATGACAATTTTCGTTCGTTAGCTAGGACATTACAGTAAAAGCTAAAGCGGTGACCCCAATTATAAATCTAAGGATTAATAATTTAAAGAATCAAATAAATATAGTAAGTTCCATGCCAATAAGAACTTTTATGCTTTTTTAATACGTTTATGTAGACAATTTAATGTTTAACTGCAAACATCGCTCGTACTTGCTCTTATGTAAAAGTACTTTGGAATTTTATTTTTATTTTTGTTTTTATTTTTATTTTTATTTTTATTTTTATTTTTATTTTTATTTTTATTTTTATTTTTATTTTTATTTTTATTTTTATTTTTATTTTATGTATAAATAAATATAAAATATGTATTTAGGAAGATAAAAATGTTCAAATGCATAAAATTGCCGTCTGATTTCTAGAAAAGTATGAATTTATGAAAACAAAGTTTAAAA
Organism: Chrysotoxum bicinctum; assembly: GCA_911387755.1. Classification (NCBI taxonomy): domain Eukaryota; kingdom Metazoa; phylum Arthropoda; class Insecta; order Diptera; family Syrphidae; genus Chrysotoxum; species Chrysotoxum bicinctum. The sequence continues at coordinate 220,695,906 of OU426989.1, read as the reverse complement.
ATAGTTTTATTAATTAATTAATTTTTTATATAAGAAATTTCTTTAAAAAATTTCAAGGACAAAATTTAAGATGCCAATTTTAAGTATTTTTAAGTATAGATTTTAGGGAATAATTTCAAAAAATAATCGTTCACACGTTTTGAATATATTGATTTTTCAAAAAAATCCAAAAAGTCCCTGCCGGTAATAGCACACTAAATTTTTTCTTATCAAAATCATTAGAGCCGTTTTTGAGATAAACAAGATTTTCATTGCGGGTGTATCGGGGATACCGTTGAATGAATGAATTTGTATTAGGGGTTATTGCACTGCGACCTGTAGATCTATAATTGTACCCCCGCTTAAAAAATGATGAGCTTGCTCATCCTACAGTTCCTACTCCAAACCTATTGCTTTTAGGAATCTTAGTATTTGGGGCACTTTCAGAGAGGGTAGGTTGCTCTCTTCTATCTGGTATTGTCCCAGATGGTTTTTCCTTTGGTGCATGAGTGGACAGCATTTTCCCAGTATATGGTCTGGTGTTTTCTCATGCATGTTGCAGAATCTACATGTGGCACTGCTTACCACACCAAGTGTCCGGTTAAAATACCTGTTATTATTCTTAGGTTAAGTTAATGCAGTTTTCGAAACGTTGCTGGTTGTAATTGCCCAGTAGAAGTTCAATTTTGGTTTTGATGATATTTTCTCCAATGCCACAATAGGGCTCAGGCCCTGTTAGGGGAGTTGAAGCGCCGATTTTTGCTAGGGAATTTGCCTTTTCGTTTCCAAGAACACCAACGTGACCAGGTACCCAGTGAAGTGTGACCCTGTTCTGGTTGCCACGTTCATTTAGCCTGCTTATACACTCCCACACCAGCTTAGAGCTGATGGTGTATGAGCTTAGTGCCTTGAGTGCTGCTTGACTATCTGACATGATGGAAATGTTCTTGTTACGATAATTCTCTTCGAGATTACGATCCACGCATTTCCCTATGGCGTTTACCTCCGCTTGGAAGATGCTGGTGGACTGCCCCATCGGTATGGAAAGTTTGGTTTTTGGTCCAGATTCCTGCACCAGTCCCTTCGCTTGTTCTCGATCCATCAGTGTACCATTTGGTGGTATTGGTTTCGAGGGTGTAGTTTTTTTCCCCTCCTACCCAGTCTTTCTTGTTGCTGAACAGTGTAAGAAAGTTTTTTGATTATTCCATCTCTTGGGGTGTCAATAAGGTTTGTTATTGTGGACCTGTCAATTAAGTCCCTTTCTCTGAGACCAATAATTTTACCTGTCCCAGTTCCTTCCTTTGAGAACCTCATGATACCTCCCACTCCAGAACTTTTAATGACCTCGTGTAGAGGGATTAGATGGAGGACAACCTCCATTGCTGCGGTAGGGCAGGTGCTTATCAATAAGGCCTTTGGACTTTTTCTAGGGTTTACCTTAATTCTTAAATCGGTTTTCTTGTGCTATGCAACCGCACCATAGGTATTGATGGGTCTTACCATCATAGTGTACATCCACCTGAGGATGTTCGGTTTGGATTTCCATGACTTGCCTGCAAGTCTTTTGCAAATCATTAGGGCTTTTCTGGCTTTCCCGACTATAGCATTTAAGTGTTTGTTCCAGAGGAGTTTTCCTTCTAGGGAATCACCGGAGACCCTTAAGTACCGAGTTTGAAGAAAATACCTCCAATAGTTTAGGCTGAGTTAACGGCCTTGGCTTTGATGAAAACATCGCTTCCTCTACCGAGTATCAGCAAGGTATTCGAGAAAGTCATAAATAGAGCTCTGTCCAAGTGGGCGGAGGACAATAATATCATACCGGATAATCAGTTCGGGTTTAAGGCGGAACATGACACCATTCATGCCGCGTCTAAACTCGTTTCTGATATCCAATGGAACAAAACTAAAAATCAGTGTACAGCTGCTTGTCTGGTTGATTTGAAGAAGGCTTTCGACACCGTATGTTTAGAGGGTCTCTATCTAAAACTGACTAGACTCGACATAAGTAAACCACTATTGTATATACTTTATGACATGCTGAATGGTAGAAAGTTTGTTGTCAAAAGTGGCAATGTAACTTCTACCGCAGTCTTCGATATCAAGAATGGTCTTCAGCAGGGAGCGGTGAACTCGCCGATTCTATTCAGCATTTACACCAGCGATCTGATAAGTAGTCTAACTCAGGCAATTGCGTATGCCGATGACCTAATAGTGTACAGAACAGCTCCAAAAGTTGAGGTTATCAGAATTCTCTTACAGCGTGACTTCGACTCCGTTGGCTAGAGCCCCTAGGGATACTAGAAAGAACTGGCATCTAGTAGGATCAGTATTTGTATTTCAACAGACATAATATAAATGCTGCTCTGAACAGGGCTAGGTGAGCCTTTGCCCTGACGAAACGTTTCGACGATAAACGCTCAAGGTCATGCTGCAGACATATAGATAGATAGAAAGGCCTCTTTTTTCGTGTTCTCTATTTTTTCAATGTCAAGTTTTATTAAAATCTGTAGTAGTCAGTTGATTTATATCAACAATAAAAATGTTTGAGGTAAGTTGAAATTGGAATTCCTCGAGACTACTTATTAGCTATCCGTCAGAACAACACAACAACGCACTTACTAAAACTTAGAAGCGAAATAAAGACGTGGTATGTGAGCATTGAGGTGTTTATTAGAGACAATCATCTTTTGGTGAAGAATAAGGTTTAATCATGTAGTTTTAATAGCCGTCGCCCGCCGGTTAAAAGAATACGGCAAACATGTATTCATGCCATAAACAATAATTGGGCCAACAAAATTTTATCCTTACTTTAATAAAGGGTTTTTCAATTGGGGCCCGCTGGTAGATTTGGGCGGCCTGTGGCGGCCATGTTTTTTTGTGTGACATCTGCCAAATTTGTTGTTTATTATTCAGTTAGTTATGTCAAATCACTGTGGCAAGTAACACGATTGATCAGCACGTCTAATCCAGGAAACTTTTAAAATAAAGAGTGTGCATTAGTACAAACGTTTGCGTGGCCATCTTACGGTAAACTTTTTAGCTCTTCACACTCGACTCTTCTACGTTTGGTGGCCAACAACCGGCACGGTAAGCAATCAGCCTACATTCATACGTCAAAGAAACGCAGGATCGTCCGGGAACAGCAAGGTTACCCGTATAGGCAAACACTCTTTAACTCTCCGGTTTCAGATATTTAAACAGCTTATTCGCTACCAAGTTTAAAAGAAGGGGAGATAGGACACCGCCTTGCGGCACAGGAATATAAACCTAATTTAGACAGCTATTAAAGACTCGGGGGGATTTAATAATAATATCTACTAAGTATAGAGAAAATCGGCCGAGCAGTGTATAGCTGTAGTGGAAAAGAAGGATAAACAGATAGAATTGCAAGCCCCATTTGTTTCATCCTCGGTTTGTTAAGTCTAATCAAAAATTAGATATTTCGATTTTTTTTTCACGAATGCATAACTTACCATAATAGTACATAAATTATTCTCTATATTCCGTTCATGTCTTATTGAACTTCTAAATTTCTTTCATCTTGCCTCAATCCTTGGCAGTTGTTCAGCAGCAAAATTAATTTCATTCAAAGTTATGAACTTTGTCTTTTTTGATACCAGAAGAAGAGGGTGGCGTATACGTACTATTTTTTTTTTTTTTTTGAGATTTCCTCAATAAAAATTACGGTTGATTTAAATGTGATTGGCGATACCTTGTCAAAATATCAGGTGAAATTTATAATTCTGAATTTCTAAGCAATTTAAAAAAAAAACACCAATGATAAATGCTAATTTTATATATTTTACATAATTTCCCATCGCAAATTCAATTTAAATTCTTCCAAGTCACACAACTTGTCCGTCGTCGTCTTCTCATCTGTCAAATACATTAAATTCAATAATGTCAGACATCTCCAAGTCCAACACCCTCCTGAAAAGTGATAGTATATTTTTTTTTGTCGGAGCTAATGTAACTGTCAACTTAGGCTATTTGCCATTCCAAACAACGCATCATTAACCAAGAGGGGGAGAGCTGAACAGCAACAGCATCAAAGTCCGAATACATAAAAAAAGGTCGACACAAACTTTTATCGTAGGTAGGTACCTTTTTTTTTTGGTTGCCATAAATACAAATTCTGGTAATTCATTTCATTCCTCGTGCGCATATTAACGTTAAAAGAATTTTTTTTTTTTAGAAAATCCTCAAACAGGACAATTAATTACATTCATTTCAGTCAAGTGCGATACTGCTAATTTTTGATCTATCCTTCGGCGAACGACGACGGTGGGTGTTTAGCTTTCTCTAAAACTCGAAAAGTCCTTGAGAGTATAAAGGAAGCTAAAGTGGTAGTCTTCTCGTTTGGCTTGCGTGTGTTTGGCCATCATCATCATCATCAGGCTTCGGATCAAAGGAAGCAGTAGCGCTAAAAAAAAAACAAAAAAAAAAAATACGAGAAGACGGAAAAAGTAAAAGTAAACACATTTCTACCGGCATTTTGTATTTCTCATTTCCGCCCTCGTCAGTCGAAAGGCCACAAAACCGGTTCATACCACAGAAAAAAAGTGGGTGGCCATGGGGACGGAGAATTTATGAAAATGAACAGCTGGAATTTCATCCCGCTCATTCTCTCCGAGTGCGAAAAGAGAACATTTTTCAACTTTGACATTTGCATGACATTTACTCTGGTGCGTTTATATTGCAGCCGCCTACACACTCTCGCAGAATTTTCCATAGAAAAAGCTTTTCAGGGCGTTTTACGCAAAATCGCATGCGCGTTCTTAAGCCTTTTGTTTGCGACTTTTTTTTTCTAGCCGTTGTTCTTGTTTCTTTGCTTACTTTTAATACGTATGCGAGGCCTTTCACGTTGGCTGCCTTTGCCTGGAAATCAATGAATGGAAATTGCGGCGTGGCAAAATGCTAAAACTTAGCTACACACACTCACACAGTTATATGCATAGATACAAGCAAATAATAAAGAAGAGCAAGAGGAATGTCACATGCGAAGGATGTGTAATTATTTGAACTGCATACTTTGCACGTATATGTACGCAAATATGTCGTTTGGCATTTTTCCGGATGCTTTTGTATACCTCTTTGGGGTTCAGCTTTAGAGGGGGGCCAGAATGATTCGAAATGAAAAATTATACCACACAAGCCAGAGATATAGGACCTACAAATATTCGCTCATACGAGTATACATTAAATATGTATATGCCTTCCATTGTGTAAAAGCGCGGAGCAGGCCCTTTGCCCTTTGGAGCTTAGGGTGGCAAGTGTTGGCAGGGACTCGGGATTTATACTCTCTGAGCTAGGCATTTTCATACAAATCGACTTGGATCCCATGTCAGGATTTAATGTAGATTTTCATTGTCTGATAAGTAGTTTTCGTTTTTTTTTCTTCTTCTTTTCTACATATACTTTTTGCCGAGCTTCGTTATTCCTCTGGTTTGGGAATCCTAACATTTGGTCGAGATGAAGATAGAGAAGAGAATACAATTTTTGGCCAAAAAACCATAGCGCTTGGGTGTCAAACCGATTGTTTTCGTATTAATTGTATCGCATGCTAAAGGCTATAAATAACATCATTCTAATGTGGGAGCGCGGAAAAGTTCATCCATATAGAAGCTGTGAAGGTTCAATGGTCGTTTCGTATTGTATTGTATGGTATCGTTTATTGGGGATCTGGCGATTATGTGCCTACGCTTCTGTCGAATTAATCGAGCAGCTTATTTATGGGAATTTAACCGAGATTAAATAGCAATCTTCGCAAAGCCTGTGTCTTTGGTAGGATTTTTCTCAAATGATATAGGCCGAGAGAAAAAACACCAACCTACTTTGTTTTTCAGGGCGAAAGAACCCCTGTGGAAAATATCTACATAGCTAATATGTGGAACATATGTGCACATATATGTACGCAAGTGAACATGGGATTCTCCAAATATTAGTTTTTTGCTCGTTCTAAGAATAATGCATGCGAATTATTGAGTGTGAACTGAATTATCTGCTCAATTACACTTTGTTGTTCTTTTTTTTTAATTGAGTGGAAATTTTTATGTCTTTTTATGTATTTTCTAATTTATTCTAAAAAGTGAACAAGTTGGTCGGAAGAAACTGGAAGTCGGAAATAGGCCAAATGAATATTTGTTAAAATTGTGAAGTAATCGAGTGGCGTTGAACAAGTTCTTGAAGAGTGACCTCTGTGTCTGGCCTTAGTACGGGTTTTTGTAGATATAAGAAGAAGGAATATGTTACTGGAAAAGTCGAACTAACAATGCAATAAATGCTCCTTTAGCATTGCTTCAGACACTAGATGAGTCTTAACTGCGTATTGGTTGCATCATTCACCTCAACACTGTATTACGCAGTTGATGATTTCACTTACTTAAAAGGGTAGCTCCGTGCATTTGCGTTGCTTTGAAGATCTAAAATAAAACAAATTAGATTATAGTTTACAGAGAGCCTGCTGACTTACAGCTCTCAATCATTTCTGGTGCGTGTTTGGAGATTTTCGAACGTCTGATGAGCGGCAAGTGATACTCTTGGAGGATGTGTAAATTCCTCGCAAGTACACCCCTGGAAAAATTTTTTTTGCAGCGGCTGAAAATCGAAGCCAAGACCCCCTGCATGATTGTCAAACGCAATAACTATTATGCCAAGGGATCCTACGCTTTGAAGATCTCTGCTCAACATGAGTAACTGTAACCCACTTCACAAAAGAGTCTCGGTATCGATTAGATTTTTCTAGTTATTATGGCAAGGTTTTTTTTTTTTTAATTTTAGGAACCTAGTTTCTGCAAGTATTTAATTTTTGGATGACTAGATATATAGGTTGTCAGATTGATAAACAACCTTTTTAATATCGATAGTTAAAAATTTTTAGCATATTTGAATTGACCGGAATAGCGTCAGTTCACTTCTTCATAGAAACGTTTTTTTTACAAACATTTTGCTCAAGCATTCGGCTGCACCTTGGCTGAATAATATCATTTTCCTCTGATATTACAGTAAAATGCCACCTAGTGAAATACAAAGTGGAGAACTTTCTACAAATTATTATTGCAAACTACGCAATCGGAAGATCGAAATTATTAGAAAAAAAAAAATGGCTTAGCTATACGACCATAAACTTGGTCCATTGGATGAACCTGCTTGACATTTTAAAATAATCTAGGAAATGAGGTAACAAAAAATATGTCGGTAAACAAGCTGTTAGGTACTTGCTGGAATGATTTTCGACGAAAGCGCACTGATTTGTTTTTGATGAAATATTCTTTCGCATTAAGGTGGAGATTGAATAGTATTCCTATCCTATTCAATAATTTTGCTGGAGTGCAACAGGGATCTGTCCTGTGGCTTTTTTTCGTAATTACCACAAAACGTCATTTTCGATTTAATAATCGAAAAAATAATCCTTCTAATGAATGACTACCGTTGGTTCAAAAATAACCATTTTTACATTAATACGGTCAAATCGACAGCCCTTTCCTTTTACGCGTATTGAACCCCTTGAAGCTTGAAGAGAAAAAGCACTGCTAAGAAGCTTGGAATACATATCAACGACTTCCTTCTATAGTCTACGATAGTCTCTTTGTTTTAGAAGTCGCTACAAAATCTTAACTTATTTTAGAGAAAACGATTTAGCTATCCATGAATGTAGGTAATGTGTTGTACTGATTTGAATTTCCTTGTAACTTAGAGTCAGCTAATACCCGCAAATAAGTGTTGCACTTAACATTGAAGTCAAGAAATATCAAATGGGTAAAAGTAAGCTAGGGTATTGAAAGTTTATAATATTAATTAAATAAAGTGGGATATGACAAGGTTTCATTATGTCCCTCGCACTATTTCTATTATTTTCGTAATGTGATCCATATGTTTATCTTTGTGAGTTGCGTTAATGTATTAACTATCAAGATAACTTAAGCTTCAGCGTTAAGTAAATAGTTCCAGTTATTTGTTCGTATAACCAGTTGTAATTAAAAAGGAATATGGCATATAATAAACAAAGTTTAATCACCAATTCTAAACTTTCGACTACCACATCGATTTATTTGATGGCAGAATTGAAATAGAAACTATAGTCATTCCAGTTTCAGCTGTCATGCTTTTGAATTTTACAAAAGAGTTAAACACCAACTTTTAAACTTGAAAACTTTTTATTTTTTCTGTCTAGAAAATCATAGTTTTAACAATCTATTCATAAAATGTTTTTGGTTTTTTTTTTTTGGTCGACATTATTTTGGAAAAAAAAAATAAGTTTTTAAATGGGAATATCAAACGTTTGTATTATTGCTAATTTTTCAGTCTCCTTTAAATATAAACTTCGGTTAGTTTTTTAAGTCATTTTCTATATTTTGTATGCAAATAATACCTCTTCAGTTTACTTCAAAACAGCATTTGTTTGAAAACTTTGATTCCAACTTTACCTGATAGCAAAATATGAGAATCAACAAGAACGAACCAAAAAATTTGATTCATTAAATAAGAGACACAGAATACACTGAAAATTTTTATTTTTAATTATTAAAACTCTTTTCGAAATTTGTATGAAACAATAACTTCTGCAACGCATTTTCAATGTTATAATCAACAAATGACCATGTATACGAAGCAACAAAATACTTAATAAAAGAGCATTTGGAAGCCATTCGGTATTTTGATATTCGAGATTTTGTGATTTGGAATTTGCGCTTTTCGTAGTTTTGGTCATTCAAGATTTGGACATTCGATATCTTAGTACTTCGGATTTAGGGCATCGACATTGTCATATAAGATTTTGGTATTACCAATTTCTTCCACAACCACAGTGCTATTTGTGCGAATATATATGTAGTACAGTTATGTTTATTCCACCCTTAAATTCACTGTTTGTTTGGTTTTTCAAAGTGAGACATCTGAACATCTCTATTACAGTCGTAGTTGTTGGAACCAACAGGAAAAGGAATCCGAACATTGACTTCATCTGTCAACGTTCTGCTCTGGTCATTCATTAGACTGGCATTTTTGGACAACCTTGGTTAACTATCGGAACCGAGGTTCAAGGAATTAATATTTCTAAGACCACGAGCAAGAAGACTAGAGAATTCTGGAGGAGCTTATGATACTCAGTAATCAGCTGTTGATCATACTTCTTCATTGTACCATGGAGGTTTCAGGTGTTCAGGTGCGGTTGGCGATCAAATGGACTGAGTGTTCTGAAATCTTCCATGTAACGATTATTACAGCAAATAATTGTTCATTGCGTGAGTGTGATCAAACCAGTTCAACTTACTATCAAGTGAAACTCTAAAGTATTGGAACGACGAAATCCATTTCAAAGCAATGGAGCAAACAGGGATCATCAGACACAAAACAATCAAAACCATTTACTAGCAAATTAAATTTTTGGCATTCAGAAGAATGTTATAATATACTGCAATCATTTAATATGGTACCCACTGTACCCAGAGAGACGAAAGTACATTAGTTTGGGTTTGTTACTCAAAACCATTCTACTAAATGCAAACCAGCGATTTATGATATGAGTATGAGTTGATCTCAGAAATTAAGACCAGAGATCTACAACCATATGCAAAGGCTATATCATCAGCAAAACCTGCCATTTCCTTTGAAATTGTGTGAAAAAAATAGAATTTATGAAAATAAAAAAAAGTTAAGGACCCAAAACCGAACCTTGTGGAACATCAATATTTACATTGCATAAATTACTTATACTTCAAATTATTTTAACTATTTGCCTTCTATTTGCTGAGTTAGAGTTGAGCCAATAATAGATAAATCCACGCATTCCTGCATTACAAATTTTTTTTAAAAGAATATTATTGTCATATTTGGTTTCATCAATGAAGAGTCCAGCTATCAAAGATTTAACAACAGAATTTAAATAATTCATCTTCAGCTGATCTATGGGCTCGGAATTTAAATTCAGATTCACTAAAGAAATTGGCGCAAGATTTTTGTTGAATTGGTACGATGTTAAAGCTGTTTTAGTATGAAACTAGTTTAAAACAACGATTTTGCAAATTTTAATCGAATATAGCATCATACTTTCTCTACCCTTTTATTAAAGTTAAAATCATCGAATACCTATTTTATTTTTTTAGAATCCTGCTATTTACAAACGCCACCGAAGGGGTCTGTTTACTTAGTTTATTGCATGAACTGTCATTGTTTCAGGTGTGTTCAGAAGCAATGTATTAAGAAAATTGCTTTTGTACGATACTAGTTAGTAAATGTTTAATATTAAGAATGAGTTAGTAAGCTACTTTAAAGTAAGCAAATTGTTAAGTAGTATCATACTTATACCTAAATAATTGGCTGTTTAAAATTTTGAGCCATTATTTTTATCTGAAAATTTTTCTTCATTCCATTGCTTTTTCAAAAATTTTAGAACAGACATGAAGGAGAGATATCCGACTGTAGTTGTTCATATTACAAGAATTAAACTTTTTGTAAAGAGGGATGACCCAAGCAATCCCAAGCACACTTGGAAAGACACCTCTATTAACACTTTTTTTGAAAATATGAGCAAGCACGTCAACAATATTGTAACCAGGTATCAGAACTAGAATTATTTAATAGCTTAATGGAGGGATGTAGTTCAGTAGATGAAAAAGTATCAAAGAAAAGACTACCATTGGCTATCTTTTTTGAACAAAAAGAGGCATTGCTGTTCCTAAACACTTCACTAGAAACATTTTCAGCTATAGAAATGGTAATTGTAGTGCCATTAGTTTTTTAAAAGTGATTTCGTTCGAATGAAACCGCAATGCAAATGGACGGCCATTCAATTCTCAAGCCTTATCTTAGCATAAGTTTATTCATGTTGAAATATAGAAAATATACTGTGCAGTGCACATACATATGTCAGCTGTCAAATTTACTGTGACTAGAAACGGTGTTAGCAATTTAAACCCAACACCTCATTTAAAACAAAATTTTTACTAGGGTCAAAAACAATGCTCTTTAAAATTTGTTTTCCTTCTTCAGTTTAATTTTGTATGGTCCAACAAATGACGGAAATGTCTTTTGTTAATTTTCAATTTATTTTGGATTTCAAGCCGCTGATAACCATAATTTACAATATTTTTTTTTTTTTTTCAAAAAATGGTGTGGCAAAAGGCATATGAAATCGCACTTATAAGTCGGTCTATTGTGAATATATTCCTAACCTTAATTTTTCCTTTAAAAGTATCTTCAACTATAGTGAGAATTGAAGCTTATCAACAAAAAGAAAATCACCGTTCACAATGAAGAAGTTTACAGATGCTTTGTACAATTTTTATGAATGACATTTGCAATTTATTCCCGGTACATTATCAGCACCTTCTTAAATTAAAAACAAACAAAAATACAAATCATAAAATAACTTGCATCCCAAAAACAAAAAAAAAAAACTGATGCTAAATCAAGAGAGCCACAATTGTTGTGTGTACGACGACAACGAGTACTTGTACTATCTACATAAAAACACTCCCAATGCGAACCACATTATAGCTGCAACTGTACTCGTACTATTCTGGAACTGCAGTAATAAATTGAAAATGCTAGAGTGGAAAAATATATTATTACAGATAGGTACAATATACGAGTATATCCGCTAGATACATTCTATTTTATTTTTTTTTTGCTTTTTGCATTCTTTTTTTTTCAATCTAGTTTTTGCCTCTATTCCACTTTACTCTCAAGAGAGTATTGTATTTCCGGTGTTCAGCCACCACATTATTATTTTGGCAGAGAGTATACAATTCAATTGTATCTGTTTAAAATGTTGTAGTTCTATATTTTTTAGATATAGGTATTTTGTAGAAATATGTATGTGTGTATGTATGTATTATGGAATTGTGGTTTGGAGTGCTTAATGGGTTTTCATTTAATGTGCAATGACACGTAACAAATGAAGAAGTCCATTTTGTGTGTGCGTTTTTTCATTATTGAATTTATTTCAAAATAATATGTTCTTGACTATGGGACTATGAGTTTTAGAGGTATCTTTGCTTAGATATAGTATATGTTATGCCAAACAACTAACACTTGAAGTAAAGTGCTGATGGTTATCGTTATTTGGTGGAGAAGTTGCAACAAAATTCACATTGTGAATATTTTTTTTTGTGCTCTTAATTTAATTAATATTGCATATTAATAAATTTCTCAAAAACTGTGTGTTTAAAAAAAAATGCACACATGAATCGTTTTTATATTTTAAGGTCCTTGAACGATAAACTATTCAATACATGTGAGTACAAATATGTGAAAATTTAAGAAGCAAGAAATTTATAAATTGATATATATCAAGTTCATATAAAATTTTGTATTATAAAATAAGAGCGGCAAATGATATTTGAATAATAATTATGTATTTATGGACACAGAGATTTAAAAATCACGAAAGCTTTTCCTCATTGGATGTGGTATAATGCATGACCTGTATAGTTATTTTCGATCATTAAAGTAAGATGCATAATTGGTTACCACAAATTTGTACTAATTTTCAAGTGACTTAGAATTTCAAAAATTGTAAAAACAATGCATGAAATGGTACCGTTATATTTGGAGATTAAAAAAAATCAGTTTGCACTCTAAGGAATAACCTTAAACCCTTAAGTTCAAAATTTGAAGAAAATCAGCTTAATAGATTATGTTGTAAATAATGTACATTTTACACTTAGAAGAAACTTCAAGTTCTAAAGGGAGTAAAAGCATGTGTGGCTCATTATGTTCGAAGAACGCCATATGACTTTCCAACATTTAAATAAATATGACTCCCAGGTTAAGTTTCTGTTAAAAGTTCCGCCAAGGTTTTTAGCTGTTTCCACATACTTAATTATATCGCTATTAAGAAAGATAGAAGGATAGTAGGATAGTTAAAAAGATCCAATTGGTTTTTTTACGAAATTATTATGCACTAAGAGTTTTTGGTATTCATAATAACACCGTCATGATTTGGGCATCGCGCTATTACTGCAACATCCTTATTCAAACAAGAAACACTGTGTTCGATTAAACCCAGGGAGCAACTATGCATGAGCTGTAGATTATCGGCATACATACTAGTCGAACAGTGCTTAATAAGAGTCGAAAGTTCATTTATATACTATGAGAAGGGAAAGGGTCCTAATATGGAGCCCTGTGGAACACCACTTGGTATAAACAGAAAGTCCAACAAACCACCCAGTATGGCCACTGCATGCCTCCTATCATTTCTATAAGACGACATAAGTTTACCAACACATGGCGAGAAATTGTATAATAAAGATAGTTTCTTACATAAGATAGAATGGTCAACCATACGAAATAACTTAGAGAAGTAAGACCAAAAAAGACACCTGATCATAGTCAAAAATATGATGTAACGGGTGATTTTTTTGAGGTTAGGATTTTCATGCATTAGTATTTGACAGATCACGCGGGATTTCAGACATGGTGTCAAAGAGAAAGATGCTCAGTATGCTTTGACATTTCATCATGAATAGACTTACTAACGAGCAACGCTTGCAAATCATTGAATTTTATTACCAAAATCAGTGTTCGGTTCGAAATGTGTTTCGCGCTTTACGTCCGATTTATGGTCTACATAATCGACCAAGTGAGCAAACAATTAATGCGATTGTGACCAAGTTTCGCACTCAGTTTACTTTATTGGACATTAAACCAACCACACGAATGCGTACAGTGCGTACAGAAGAGAATATTGCGTCTGTTTCTGAGAGTGTTGCTGAAGACCGTGAAATGTCGATTCGTCGCCGTTCGCAGCAATTGGGTTTGTGTTATTCGACCACATGGAAGATTTTACGCAAAGATCTTGGTGTAAAACCGTATAAAATACAGCTCGTGCAAGAACTGAAGCCGAACGATCTGCCACAACGTCGAATTTTCAGTGAATGGGCCCTAGAAAAGTTGGCAGAAAATCCGCTTTTTTATCGACAAATTTTGTTCAGCGATGAGGCTCATTTCTGGTTGAATGGCTACGTAAATAAGCAAAATTGCCGCATTTGGAGTGAAGAGCAACCAGAAGCCGTTCAAGAACTGCCCATGCATCCCGAAAAATGCACTGTTTGGTGTGGTTTGTACGCTGGTGGAATCATTGGACCGTATTTTTTCAAAGATGCTGTTGGACGCAACGTTACGGTGAATGGCGATCGCTATCGTTCAATGCTAACAAACTTTTTGTTGCCAAAAATGGAAGAACTGAACTTGGTTGACATGTGGTTTCAACAAGATGGCGCTACATGCCACACAGCTCGCGATTCTATGGCCATTTTGAGGGAAAACTTCGGAGAACAATTCATCTCAAGGAATGGACCGGTAAGTTGGCCACCAAGATCATGCGATTTGACGCCTTTAGACTATTTTTTGTGGGGCTACGTCAAGTCAAAAGTCTACACAAATAAGCCAGCAACTATTCCAGCTTTGGAAGACAACATTTCCGAAGAAATTCGGGCTATTCCGGCCGAAATGCTCGAAAAAGTTACCCAAAATTGGACTTTCCGAATGGACCACCTAAGACGCAGCCGCGGTCAACATTTAAATGAAATTATCTTCAAAAAGTAAATGTCATGGACCAATCTAACGTTTCAAATAAAGAATCGATGAGATTTTGCAAATTTTATGCGTTTTTTTTTTTTTAAAGTTCTCAAGCTCTTAAAAAATCACCCGTTATTTCTTTCGGCACAGTAGATAGTAGTACAGCTGTGTTTCTGTCGAAATCCAAATTGTCTAGAGGATCGAAGGGTATGCCGATAGAGATGGTGATTTTGAAAAACCCTTTCAAATACCTTTGATAAAAAGGAAAGAATGGAAATTGGTCTGAACTCATTACCCTTGAAGATCTGGAGAACGGGTATAACTTTGGCGGATATCTGTTGGGAGGGAAAGACACCTATTGTTAGTATTGAATGAAAAGCATGAACATGAATTTTGGAAAACTGTAGCCATTTTCGAGAAAGGTTTTCCTTAACAATTTTGGACAGTTGTACGGAAGATAACAAATTTTTAGAATTAAAAATAAAGGTTTTTTAAATTTTGGATGGTTTTTGAAAAAATGCGACATTTTGCTTTCCATTTTTTTTTTTTTTATTTTTTCAATAAAATATTTATGGAAATCAGTTTGCCTATTTTCAAACATTTATCGAAAATTAAAAGAACGGGTTTATGTGAGGGTTATTAATGTCAAACAATAAATTACTGAAACCTTAATATTCGTATGATGGTGCGAAAGCTTTGCAGCCTAATGAACTTATATTATGGTATAAGAACCTCCTTAATTTACAGTAAGACTTTAATGTTATTAAAAATTGTAGTTCTGTAAACATCATAGTTTTTTAAACATCAGAACAGTTTTTGAGAAAAATAAGCGTTAATTTTACGGGGATGAAATTCAACAGTATAATTTTAGGTCACACACAAAAATTTAAAAAAATCTCAGAACAATAAGTTAATATGCAAAATTCCAAGTTTAAAGGAAGCGAAACACAGATAAAGAGAATTTCACGACCAAAGTCTTCCTTATCATCTTAATTCCGATTTAGATCGGGAGAAGGCCTGAAAAATGGAAAACAAGAATTCTATCTCCGTTCCACTAGAAGGCATCTCCTTAATATTGATTTCAACATCTTTGATTTCGTTTTATGTGCAGATTAGTTAAAATCTGTGTTGCTTTAGCGTAAAAAAGGCAATCATCGACCGAAAATTCACATTAAGAAAAGTTTTCTAAAGCCCCGAGAACTTAAAATCAATACCTACCAGCTTTTCATCAAGTATGATAGGATCTATAGAAACTAACTAAATAGGAATATCTTGTCTTTGTACCCCCGCAAAACTCGCCAGTATATGCAGGATGATGATGGAGAACGCACACAGCTCAGATAGGCCAAGAGAAGTTGGATGTAATCTTGTGCGAATTCTTGACAAAAATATTACAAAAATCTTGCTGAAGCAGCATATACAATTTTTTTCAAAAGATATTGATATAGTCGGAGGAACATAGTGAGATTTCAGTGGATCTTTTGTGAATGAGGGGTCGTTCATCGAAGATGGGTTAAAAGGTCAATGATACCCAAGAACAAAAATAAGCTGTCATCAAAACCAATATCCAACTCGGTAGTCTTGAACAAAGCGTCTGAAGCAACGTCCTTTTTCGAGCTTCTAAGCATTAAAAGACAGTATTTCTTATCCTGTCCTGCTGTATATTACAAGAGACTGGGTAAATGGATGTATATCACGATTTAGGTTGCTTTGAGGAAAAGAAATATTTATATTAAATTACTAACACGAAATTTAATTTTTTTTGTCAGATGAACTTTAATTTATGATCAAAATCAGCACGTTTCAGTAATTTTATTTTATTTTATTTTATTTAGAAAACAAACCCTTTATGATCGAAACAATAAATAACCAACATTATTAGTTGCTTACTCAATCAATTACATTTGCATTTGAATGCATTTCCACAGTCTAGCCAATTTCCACTCAAAATGCATTCAATTAAATAAATTCAATTGACGAAACAAATTACACTGGGGTTGTTTTGTTCTTATTAATTGTTGTCATTATTGAAGTGTTGTTCATTTTTCTGCACCTATTAGCTATTAATTTTATTACTACGTGACTACATACTTACAAGTTCATAGATTTCAATTTAACTACAAATTAATGATAATGAAAGAAAATGCTTTTTAAAAGAAAAAAAAAAAACACCATTAAGTACTTTAAGGTGGGTATAGAATAAGTTATTTTTAACAACTGAAAAATTTGTTAAGGTAATTTAATTTCCTGATACTATTTCAAATATGTTCAAGTCTAATGTTACTTGGGTCCACTTGGGAGAAATAAGCCAAGGCAATAGCAAGAAACAGTAGAACAAATAGCATGGACTTGATCGTACGTTCAAAACATTCAAACCAGCAAAAGAGCTGTGATGAAGAATGCGACGTTAACGAGCTGAACAAAATATTAGCGGTGGATGAAGCTCCAAATGGTAACACCGTTATAGTTTTTAATAGAAATACTGATATTTTGACAAGTTTAAGATTCAGAAGAGGTGTAGATTTAAGACTTTCTTTTCTATCGAGGTACTGAGACATTTTAAATGAACGAATAATTAACGGACTTATCGCGATTATTTATATATATACGAGTATGTATATAATTATTTATTTATATGTATATAAATAATCGCGGTAAGTCCGTAAATTATTCATTCATTTAAAATGTTTTAGAAGAGTTGATCAAATGCAAGTGTTCAAAGCAAAAACTAGAAAATTGTTAAAATAATTCTACTTTTATTTCTTCTTTCATAACTTATATTTTCAAACACTTTTTTTACTAGTCCCTGTTTCTCTAAACTTTGGAAAGCTTCTGAGAAATATCCATCGATTTCTATTCGTTTCTCTCAAAGGCGTTTGAAAAACCAGAAATCGGACAAATTACTACTTTCTTAGATACTTATTAGCTCCTGAAACCAATCCAATCAGGTTTAAGACCACATCAGAGCTGTACAAGAGGGCTTCTAAAAATTGTGTACGACATACGGTAAAAATTTCTCTCAGGCGTTCGACACCGTCTCTCATAGAATACTTCTACAAAAATCGCAACATTTTTTTTGTTTTCAAAGCTCGGCATTATCTGTTATTCGGGAACTCAGGCGGTTTCTACAAATTCAAAGTTATCTGAGTACCTTTTTACTTCCGATGGTGTACCACAGTGTTCAATCTTAGGCCCTCTACTTTTCACACAGTTGTACATATAATGAATTATCATCGGTTATTAAAAATTGCCAAATTCATAATGTACACTGACGACGGATATTCAAATTTATTTGACCTACCATATTGGAATGGTTGAAGATGCAATTGGTTGAAGAAAGGAAGATCTGCCTCTGCATAGCACACCGATCAAATACAAATCTTTTGAAAATGAACTCGAAAAAATGCCAAGTAATTGTTATAAATAATACTGTATATGACATGTTTACTATGGGGTGAGCTTGATGGTTCAAAGTTAAAGTACGTTAAAACAGTGAAAAACTTAGGTGTCACTTTTAATCAAACCCAAACTTCGGATAGTTATCTAGCATGTGCACTCGGTAGAAAATGTGTTACCCTCCGAACATTAAACCTGTCTGGTGGTTGTCTTCCAGTTGCAACTATTTCTCTGTATGCAAAAAATTTATTTGATATGCCCTTGAACAAACATCTACAATTTCTGGTGCCGACTTTTTTTTAAAACTCATGTAAAGTAAAAATTCTGAATACTTATTTTTTCTGTATCTCAAAGGAACAAAGTTGTTATAGTGTCTTCGATCAATTCAATTCAATTTTGTTTTATTGAACATACTATTTACAGTTTGGCTTACAACTAATAAGATACTACATATGTATGAAAGTTTACATTTGTTGGCTCATAGGGGGCCTAACTATATACAGTGACTTAAGTTTAATTATTTTTATATAAAATTTACATGACGAAAAAAAAAATTAAATTTAAAATGTCGGTTGCATTGTCCTCAGGGTGTTCATTCCTGGTTGTCAGTGGAATAGTGTCTTCGGCCGTTTTCGAAAACGTTACTCAACTCAAAAATGCAATTGAAATATGTTCTTAAACGCAAATTCCTCTAAAAGTCGAAAACCCAAAACGAAGTTTTGATGCTAATGCATTATTTTCGATAACGCAGTTTGCTAAAGTCATATGTTCGATAGCATCGTTTGCGGCGCAACTATGCAGTTAAAAAAATCGAATTGAGGACAAAAACATTGATAAGGCAAAGAATGTGTTCGTAAACGTCAAATTAGTCAAATAAACTGACATTGATCCAAAGATTTTGAGCAGGCAGCACGAAATTGGCCTTATTTTAATTGTGCATAAGTCTGGTCTTTAAAAATACCTTTCGGCCGATCTGAGAAGATACTTTTTATTTTTTTTTTTAATTATTAGAATATGTATATTTTGTTTAGTTATATTTGTAAGTTCAATACTCTATGTTTCTTCTAGAAATACCTTTGGTCCAGTCTTTAACAAAATATACGTTTGCACTAAGACAATATTATACACTTTTTTTAAGAAACCTCAAAGTTCTATATCCGCTATGTGCATTTTTGCCTCTCGAAATCGCAGTTATATTTTAATAACTTATACAAATACATCGCATGTACAAAGTTTTTTAAAAATCGTTTGAGCAGAGTTTGAGCATATGAACAAAAAACTTAAATTGTTTTAGCTCATCTAGAGCTTTGAATTTGTTTTTCATGAAAATGATCGGTTTCAAATATAAAGCAGATTTACATATGGCATACATTATGTACAAATGCTTATTACGCACAAGTCGACGGACGTTATGACAAAAACCACTTTGATGGACTTTTCCATCTTCATATTTTTCTAATAGCTTAGGCAAAATAGACAAATTTGGAAATTTTGACACATTTTCACATCTTGGTGAAAATTTGTTTTCGGAAATGTCAATTTATAGTCAAATGAACGTTAGATATTGCTATCGTGAATTATGCAATAGTCCTACTTGCACAAAATCTGTTTGATTAACGTAGGTCAATTTAATTGCAAACGCATTTGACTTTTACGAACACAATATCTGACTTATCAATATTTTTTTCGTCAACTTGACTGTTTTTTTGCTGAAGAAATGCGACTTAAATTATGTTATCGAACATGTGAGTTTAGCAAACTGTGTTATCGAAAATAATGCTTTTAAATATAAAATTCGTTTTCGGTTTTCGAACAGTTGATTTTTGCAGTTTCCGTTTAAGAACAATTTCCAATAATTGCATTTTTATCGTTTTCAAAAACGTCCTTTTATTCGACAATTACAAAGGCACTTTCCAAAATCACCGTCGATCCAACTTTCCGCAAATCAAACTACCATATTTAAGGTCAGATTTCGTAATCATAGCTTTTTCACATAAAAATCTTGAACGGAAAATTTAATTGAAAAGTACCTAGTTCATGTAATGTTTGTAGATCGTAAGATTCTCTACAAAAAGATTTTAAGACTTTTTTCAATAACTTTTTTTTCCAATGATCAATTTTTATTTATTTATTTATTTATTTACATCTACAAGCAATTTACAGCTAACAGATTATGGCTAAAATTAAAACTAAAGTTATATACTACATATAATGCTAAAAAATAAATAAAAATAAAAGATTAGCTTTAAAGATATTTCTAGAAAAACTTATATCAATACTCATAAGTCGGCAAACTTCATTGAAATGAGTTATAGCTCTAGAAATAGGCTCATTACTACCATAACTGGTCCTGTGGTACCGTTCAAAAAGCAAATTCCTTGAGCGTAGTGATCTAAACGGAGCATAAATTGGCATAATTGAAAGTAAAGGAGGGCATCTTATATGATAACATAATACATCTCTTACAAGCATTGCATCATGAATCGTTCGTCTTGAATCTAAAGATTTAATTCCAAGTAGTAGACATCTAGCTTTATAATCGGGGGCAAAATTCCATTTCATTTTAAAAAATATAAATTTTGTAAAACGCCGTTGAACATTTTCAATACGATTTGAAAGATTCTTAAAGGCTGGATTCCATATAACGTCGGCGTATTCAAGTATCGATCTAACAAGTGATATATATAGTGATATCAACGCATAAGGGTCGGAGAAATCAACACAGTTTCGCTTAATAAATCCAACAAGTGAATTCGCTCTACCAACAACATATTCGATATGACTTTTAAAAGAAAAAGTTGAATCGAGCATTATACCAAGATCTTTGATTTGTTCTACACGAGATAACAAATTAGATTCAATCAAATAGTTGAAGACAATGCGGTTACTAGAATTATAAAATGAGATAACGTTACATTTCTTAATGTTCAATTTTAATCTATTGTCGTTACACCATTCAACAACTCGGTTTAAATCAGATTGTAAACGATAACAGTCCTCAACGTCTTTTATGTCCAAAAATAATTTAAGATCATCTGCATATAAAAGACATTGGGAATGTTGAATAGCTAACACAATATCATTGATAAATATGTTAAAAAGGAGAGGACCCAAATGACTCCCCTGTGGAACACCAGAACTACATTTTATAGACCTCGAAAATGAATTATAAATTAAAACTTTTTGAGACCTACCAACAAGGTAAGACGAAATCCAACTAAGAAATTTAGAGTGAAAACCAAATATCTCAAGTTTCCTTATCAGAGTTAGATGGTCAACAGAATCAAAGGCTTTGCTAAAATCTGTATAAATAGCATCAACCTGACACTTTCCCTCAACGGAATTAATCACATATGATGAGAAAAGAGCCATGTTAGTAGTGGTAGATCGCCCAGATATAAAACCATGTTGTGATTCCGATATGGATTCTTTGGTTAAAAACTCTACTTTATTTTTGACTATACTCTCAAACAACTTGGGAATTGCTGAGAGTTTTGAAATACCTCTGTAATTTTCAATTAAGTTCTTAGACCCAGATTTGTAAATAGGAACTAGGTAAGAGATTTTCCAGGTGTTCAGAAAAACTCCTTCAGCTAGAGACTTATTAAATATTTGAAGCAGAGGATAACAAATTGAAGAAGCACAAGATTTGAGAAATATAGCGGGTATACCGTCGGCCCCTGAGCTTAACTTAGGTTTGAGAGATTGAAGTCCCGAGAGAATTTCAAAACGACTTAACTGTAGTTCTCCAATATCAACCTTACTTGGAATATTAGGCATGTTTGAACAGTTATTCAAATCAGGGGTTGAGTAAACTGATTGGAAAAAGTTTGCGAACAATTCAAGTATAGAAGTATTATTTGAAGCTTCAATATTCTTAAACGACATATTTTTAGGAAAACCAGTAGATTTTCTTTTCGCATTAACAAATGACCAGAACGAATTACAATTGCCTTTAATATTACTTTCAACATTCATGATGTAACACTTATGAAGAAACTTATTAAGAGTGAAAAATTCTTTACGCAATTTACTAAAGGAAGCATAATCTAACTCATTTTTGGATTTTTTATATTTATTATAAGCTTTACGTTTCACATTTTTAAGATTAGATAACTGCTTATTATACCACGGAAGCTTTGGTAGTTTAGTGTTCAGTTTTTGAGCCAGAGGTATAAATTTTGAAAAACTCTCAAAAATTATCGAAGAAAATCGCGTATACATTTGTTCAAGAGTCAAATTTAAAAATTCATCAGACCAATTAAAAGTAAAAAGAAAGTTATTGAGATCAACAAAGTTTGCCTTTTTAAAGTTAAAACATTTTGAAGGTTGATTAGGAACATTTTCAGAAAAGATATACATTTCAATTTCAATAAATAATTCTTTATGATGAATAGATTCATTTAAAAGTGAAAAAGGAACAGTCGAAACTTTAGCATTTAAAAAATCATTACAAACAAAAACTAGATCTAATATTTTATATAATGAATTTAAAATATTATTAATTTGAACGAGATTTAATGAATAGATAGAGTCAATAAAAATTGATTCATAATCTCTTAACATATTGGAAGCAATTAGCATACTTTCATTATCGGATAAGTTCCATTCTATATTTGACAAGTTAAAATCGCCAAAAACACATACATTATCAAATTCAGAGCAAATATTATTAATCAATTCAATATTCATAAGATGTTTTTCATACAATTCAACATTACTATTTGGAGCAATATAACTGATAATAAAGAATAGAGAAACATTATGCGTGGTATGAAGGTTAATAGAAATACACATTTGCTCAACGTCCAAATAACGCAAAGCTAATTCTTTACATCTAAGTGTTGACCGAACAGCAACCATTATTCCTCCTCCACGCTCAGTTACAGTACTACATCTGTCAAGTCTGTATACGTTGAATAGGCGAGAGTCAAAAAGTTCAGATGAAGATATTCCAGGATGTAACCAAGTTTCGACAATTATAATCACATCGTAATCGAGATGACTTGAGTTGTTGAATAGTTTAGATACTTTTGTGCGAATGCCACTAGCATTGTGGAAGTAAACATTAAGTGAGGATTTACTGCATTTTGTGGTTTGAACATTATCACGAAATTTCTTTGGACTATAGCTTGAGGGCATCACAGAGCCCTCTCTTCTTGCGAGTTTTTTGGCTTAAACAAGAACGGGCGTATGCTGAGGCCTCTTGGCCAAAAAGTATCAACATAGATTCGTTTAGATAATTCGAAGGAAACGCCAATCTTAAAATTAACAAATCTAAGATTACGATCGGAATCTTCATTTTTGATTAATTTGTAGCATAAAATAGCAGTTGAGTCAACTCCAAGGTTAGTGGATATGAAATTGACAATCCCATCAACGGTGGTAGCGGGATGGAAACTTCCAATATGGAACCATTTTAAATTTCTAGCTATTTTAAGATCATGGCATTGTAATTTTGAACCAACGATTACCTTTTTGGATGCGATAATTTGACCATTAGAACTACCGCCAACATTTTTAACAGCATCAGCAACTACACCATCAGCATTAAAATTATCGAGAGCAGCAGTACCAAGACCATCAGCATTACCAACACTTGCAGAACCTGCGACAACTGCGGCACCAACAGCATTTCCATCATCAATAACGGCATCAAGACCAACAACGTTTTCAGCATAAGGTAGATCGGCTGTGGATGCAATCCTTAAAGTATGCTGTGATTTGTATGCGGGAATTAATGCCAATCAAGCAACAGTGGCATTTTTCATTGATGTGCCGAAGGCGTTTGATGTGGTTGATCACGATATACTTTTAATTTTAGATAAGCGGTGCAATGCGGGTTTTAGGGGCATAATAATGTGTGATTGGTTAAGATCTTATTTGACGGAAAGGGAACAAAGAGTACTTATTAATTGAATATCTACTGACATCCTTATGTTGGAAAATGGCATCCCACAAGGTTCCGTGCTAGGTCCATTTGTATTCTTAATTTACATTTACTCACTATTTCACCAAAGTTTTTCTCGTAATCGTATAGCCTTCACGGATGATATAATTAGCTTTCACGGATAACGAATCCTCTATTTTTGATTGCATCGTGAAAATAAATGAAAAACAACAGATCTTCAGAACCTGGTTTGCATTCTATAAATTAATTATTAGCAAAAAATAAAAAAAAAGTTTTGATGTTTAATCTGACAAGAAATTTTTCTGAAAATTAAACAAGTCGGCGACGAAAATTTTTAAGAATGTAAATTAATTACTTAGATAATGAATACAAATTTTTTAATTATAATTTTTTTTCTGGTTTAAATATACTATTCTATTTATTTAATGATTGCATTCCTTATAAAATAATAGTTTAAAAAATGTAACTTCTATTCACAAGGACAACTGATACGAGTAGTACCCTATGTCAGTTATTCTTATACTTGTATTATTATAATTTTTAGGCGTTGCCAGTCATTTAATTCTAATGTTTTTATACTAAAGAATTATCATTCTTTGATTTGGACTTGTATCAGTAGTTAACTAGACATTAAGTGGAAGTAAATAAAATCAATTTTAAATCTAATTTTTTTCCTACGAGGTATCGTTTAGAAGATACATGTTTTGGTCGTTTGCATTTGACTCTGGTATAGTCAATTTTTCGTATTCTCCATGAAAAAAGGCTTTCTAAGTTATTTATTATACGATTCGGATTCGTGGAGAATTTGGGCAGTTCATACCAATTTTAAATAAGTGGCTATTTTTGGCCTGATTTAATAAGAGTCATCAGATATTTTTAAATGGTATTTTGTTTTAGAGGTGGATAACTTTAAATTGAGAACATTGTTTTCTCTGACCACGGATTGTGCTGAGGTTAGTTTGGTATGCTAGTTCATAACGAATAGACTCTCACGCGCCAGCCAACGTTTTCAACGTTTAACGTTTAAAAATATGGTTTTATTCGAGAAACTTAACAGGCATAATATTCGTCAGCAATGAAACAAAATCTATTGGTGCGATGGTAATCCAAAAGCAGTTGTCTAAAAGCTATTAAATCAAGAAAAAGTCGGCGTTTGGTACACTTTATGAGCCGGTAGAATAATTCGTCATTTATGTTCTTTAACTTTTTTAATTTCGTGCCTTAATTGGAAGGCATTATTGACGAACAATTAGTTGCACGAAATGGTCTTGTTAACTGGGCACACCGTTCGAGCAATTTAATGCCATTTGATTACTTTCTTTGTGGATATATATATAGTCGTATTTCGTCGCCGATAAACAATACAGATAAACGCCAAAATACAGGCTGATATATTGCAAAGAGTATGTGAAAATTGGATCTCCAGATTGCGCCATGGCCATGGTCACATGCCCGAAATCATATTCAAAATATTATTAACAAAAAATTATTTTTCAAATTATGCCAATTTCATGGATATAATGCACATTTTTCTGTGTTTTATTTCAAATGAAAGTAGTCCGTCTCTTAAAACAAAACACCCTTTACATGCATTTATGATGATAAGGAATGAGTTTTAGGTTATGTTTTTATGCTTCGCATACCTCAATATCTCTAAGTTTGAAAGCTTACAACGATGTTATAGCTAGCACTTCTTAACTTTACAGTTCTTGAACGCCTATTAATAAACGCAAATTAAACTTGAATTATGTTTCGTCAGTGAGTTGAGTGCCAAGTTCACTAAAACACAAACAAAAAGGTGGACTAAGGAGTTATTAGGTTAAATTTCTTATTAATTGTAGTTTATTTGATATTTATAAGAACATTTATTTCGTGAATCAACTTTTGATCAACATTTCTATTTGATCTTCAATTAGAAGATAACCTTTTAATTTTTAAATTTAGTGCTGTTCGTTTAAAATTCAATTCAAACCTTAAGTTTCAACTTATCAAGTCCCATTCTGAAAGGCCCACTTATTATACACCATTTATAAATTGAAGACTCTTCTCTGTGAAGTAGGTTTAAATTTATAACTATGTCCTTACTTTCACCACGCGTAACAAAACAGTTCGGGCTAAAATCAATTCATGTAACTTTAAATACTTTGTTTACTGTGATTGCAACCGAACGACGGAAAATAGCAAAAAATAGATTGAAATTTCCTATAGAACTGAAAGTTACAGAAACTAAATGCAAATGTCAAGTATTCAATGGGTGATAACACCAAGCGAAAAATATATAAAAAAAAGATTAAGTTTAAGAATGGAAAACTTTTCTCTTAAAAATAAAAAAAAAAAAATGGAGAAAAGTTGCGATTTTTTTTTTATATTATTATTCTGATTTTCTATTTGCAAGAAGTCTGCATGGACGGTCCCACACAAAAGGATTAAGGTTTCAACGTTTTGTGAGTTTTCATTTTTCTTCGTCGTCTTTTATTCATGTTCTTTGTGTGGCGAGAACAAACACGAGAAAATGTTAAATTTTTTTTTTCAATGAACCTCCCAACAAGTCTGACACAAACTGTAAGGCACGCTTTGTAGACAAAAAAAAACAAAAAATAACTACTCTACTCCTATATAAGAGAAATTATGTAAAAAGAGATTAAATGGCAAAAATCTGCGGATAAGAATACAAATTCTATTAAGCAAAAGTAAAGGTACCATCGGTAGCCAAGGAACTGCACAAGAGATTAAGTGAATGAAAAGGATGTGACAGGAAATGATTTAATGTTTGAAATACGATTAGGGAAGATGTATACTATTTGTGTCTTTAAATATGTATGTTTGTTAAGAAAATGAGGAGTACAAGACAGAAATATGTTAAACGGTTAAAATCTTTTGAGGCGCACATAAGTTGAATTGTCAGATATAGGGCATTTATTCTAAGCCTACTTGTAACCCAATAGAATATTACTTATAACGGAGTAGCTTATTTAAAATTAGGAATTTTCAAGGTTGGGAAATTTTATATTTAAGTTTTTTTTTCTGTATAAGTTCTCGACAGACCTACAAATTAGCTTTTGGGAATAAATTATAAAAGATCGAGACAAATTATGAGTTTTGTTAATGCTGTTTAAATAAACAGAAAATATCAGAAAATTACTAGATGAACCTTGTCTCGCTTCTCATCAGCGTTATCACCTATTGAACATTTTCACTTGCTTCAATTTACCTCTGAGTGTTCAAAAAAATTTAAAACGCACACTTTTAATGTTTCAATCATGAAATTTAAATAATTTTTAGCTTAAATATTTAGTGCATTCTCAGTGTCAAGGAAGTCATATTTCAGTCGAAGATTCCGAAACGCTCTGTAAACTATTGTTTGCATAAAATGTACCATTTAAGTTTTTACTTTAAATTTGAAATGAAATCTTCGGGAGTGTAACGGAATTTTTACAATCCCGTTTTTCAAAAATCCCGCAAAAAAAGTTTTCAAATACCGTCCTCTATAATACGGCTTTTTTTGTTTTTAAATACCGCTTTTTAAAATCCCGTTTATTCAAAATCCCGTTCTTTTATAATCCCGCTTTTTAAAATCCCGTCTTATACCGCTTATCCCGTTTTTTTAGAATAAGTTGGTTATTTTCCAGATTCTTTAAATGCTTAAGAAACTTTGTATACACCCAACCTTGCACTTACCCAAAATCCAATAGTGTGCCCAAGCAGGGGGGAACACTTTACACCTTACATACCTCACTGTTTATACGTCGTAATAAGAAAAGGGAGTATAACAAACGGGATTATAAGAGACAGGATTTTAAAAAGCGGGATTATAAAAAGCGGGATATCGTACCCAACAGGAAATCTTCCACTAAAATAGTTTTTATGTGTCTAGATGTCCTTACAAAATGAAGCAATAATGTTTTGTAAACATCAATTTAAAAAAAAATATTTGACTAATGGGAGCATTACTATCTTTTCGCCACTGGGTCGCTCAAATTATTTTTCGGAAAAAAACTGTCATGATTTTTTTAAGTTATGATTTTTGCAATCAAAAAAGGCAGTTTGAGCTACTGTGGAACTTTTGATAAGGAGAAAAATTCAAATGTAAGGAAACTGTCTATCAGTCCAAGTTATGTTATATACATTTTATGCCTTCTACGTTCTAGAGGCCAAAATTTCAATTTTCAAAAAAGTCATTAAATAAGCGCTGTGTTGAAACATTTAAAGGGTAATCATAATCCCTTGAGCGCGTGTAGATTATAAAAAAAAAAAAAAAAATGTCATGTTTTAAAAGACTTCGATAAAACTTAATTAATTAAATTTAAATTTTCAAGTGAACATATGCAGAAAATTAAATTAAATGAAATGTGGGTGTGTCAGTGGGCGAATTCATTTGAAAATTACACATGCTAGGTTTGTTTTGTCCCAGAAATCTTTACTACAATATATCAACTTTCGGTTGATGATACATAAGGAGATAACTTCAGTATAAGAAATGTGGGCGTGGATATACGAGTAAGTCAAATTTAAAAAAAAATATTGAGACTCACACTGTAAGTTGTATAGAAATTAATTATGAATGTTTGGCCAGCTAACAGGGCTTAGTTAGGAGAAAAATGAAAATAAATGAAAGTGGAAGTGCAACTGGGCAAAGTTAACTAAAACCCTTGAAGAAAATTTGTTTATTAAAGAGGTTTTTACTGCCCTTAAAATGTTAAAACACAGTACGAGGTACCAATGCACATTCGTTTTGAATTTCTGTATATAACAAGGAGGGGGAAAAACAGAGCTAGGTAAGACATTCTACATTCGTGTAGTGCGGTTTACAAAGAATCTCTGTACTTAAAAGTACTTCCGAATTATACTCAAGGTTAAGGTAAACTGATAGGCATCCCCTGAAGCGCGAGTATTACGGTTGAATTGTATAGGTAGAGGAATACAACTGGATATTTCACTGTTTATTAAATATTACGATATATTAATGAAAGACATAAAACATTGCGATCTTGTTCAAGAAATTCAAATCTTTCTGCTATAGTTCAATCACCTATAATTTTTAAAGCTCTTTTTTGTATTCTTTCTAGGAGACCCAAATGGATTACTAAACCACCTGCCAAAATATGGGAATTGAACTCATGGCCTATAGAAACCAGCCAGATCAGAAGGGGTAACGAAATTTCTTTTATCTTCGAAGGACGAAGAGCCCAAATACTTAGAAGCTTTTTTGGCGACGACGAATATGGGATAGTTCCACATACCGAGAACTAAACACTTTTCTATTTCCTCAATGGAAGTTCGGTTCATAGAAAGCAGCATAGTGGATGGGTACCTTTTCAACGACAGAAGACAGCATTAAGTCTTTGAAGCATTAAATTGTCCCTATTGGATAAAGCTTTTGAGATCAGAATTTAATGAGCTTATCATACGCTGTCGTTCTAACACCATATCCGACGGCCAAGATTGCGCATCTAGAAACGATAGCTGAGATTATTGACTTCGGCACAACAATTTTATGGATAAAAAGTTTTCGACAACATATTATCATTGATTAATACGAGAAAGAGAGTCGATTATAAATTTCAGATTTAAAACCAATACAACTTGTATTGAGCGGTTCGAAAAGTAGTTTCTAATTCGATTAAGAATAAATTGATCAATACCAAATTAATGCATTTTCGATAAAAGAGCTTGATGACAAACTCTCTCAAATGCTTTTGAAATATCAAGTGCATTAATTTAACTTTCTTCAAAAACGATGTAAAGATTTGTGTCGATATACTACATTCTCCACTCCAATTAGTACAAAATCTGAAAATTCTGCACAATTCCGTCGAGTGATTCCCGATATTATAGTATACGAATACTTCAATTTAATATGTAATGATTAGAAAGATACTCGTACATAGACTGATGAAGGCGTGAATTTGTTTGGTAGTCAGATTTCCTGCACAATTTTTGTGAGAAAAGATAATTCAAATCAAGTTGTAGAGTTACTTTGCGAGTTTCAATATTAATAAAATATTTGTTTGGTTAGAAGTTCCGTTTATAAGTAAGCCTGTTCACCTGTGTTGCTTTGGGCTTTAAAAATAAGCGATAAAATAAGCAACATATATTTGAGCTAGATGACCACACCACTGAAATCTTCCGGAGTTTATTTTGGTTTTATATCTACCTTAAGGTGTATTTCCTTTAGAAGGACCTTTTTTACCTATGCCGGGTTTAATAATTTTCCGTAAAAAAATGCTTTCGAATGCATCCAAGATTGGTTTACTAACCGCCAAATTCTCGGGTCCATATATAAATACTGGCTGTTCTACAGTTTTGTATAGTAGTAGCTTTAGAAGCATAGAATATATTTTAAAGAGATATAACAGCCTTAACGGACTATTGGGGAGACTGTTTCATATTTGAACAGCCCACTCGACCTAGATGAAGCATGCATGTGAAGAGGATTATACAGATATTCCGTTGATATTGTTGTCACGAAAATCCACAACTTGAAGTTGTTTCCTGAACTAGTTCAAAATATTTACTTTCTCAAATTTGTATCTCAAGCCCTGCTTCGTTCTATTTCACTGAGAAGTTCATCTACAGAACTGTTCTATGATATTTCGGTGTATGTATGTTCTAAAATGTCAATGTAAACCATGAGACAAGTCGAAAAGAAATAGTGTTTTTAGGACTTGCCAATTCTTGAACAAAATTTCGAAGTTTTTCAGAAACAAAATGTTCGCATGGAATACTAATTGATATTACTTTTACGATAGTCGAAAAAAATATAAGCAAAATCTGAAAAGTCGTTATTGAGAAAGTCGTTATGAAGAAAGTGTTAAGTATTAAGAACTACTAAAAAATTAATTTCTTCTTTGTCCACAGGTGCAAAGATTCGTTGGAATTTTTTAAAAATTCTTCAAACAGACTTCATTCAAAAGATCGAAGAGAAAAATCTTAGCACATTATCAGATCAACTTCAACTCTATTTTATCTTAAATGGCCACATTTTCCCCTCTCAGCTCTAAATCTGATCAAAAACACTAACATTTCTCAAATTCAACTCAACCAAGCTTTAACTACTATAAATAAGTACTAAAACCTGCTATGTGATATTAAGTTCAACATTAAAATAAATGATTTTGTGGTTTTATTTCAAAAGACTATACACGTCATAAGGCATGTCAAAAGGCACCACCATACATTTATTTTGAGAGAATTGAATTGGACAGGATTATGATGTCCTAATGACGGTTAATACCATATTGAATACTTAATAATTCATTACCTAATTTAATATTAGATTATTAGTTAATATGTACTAAGCTATGTTACTAACTGTGGCTTTTTCGAAACATTAATGTTGTTTGTAAAACTCAGGAAAACAAATCTAAAATGCGAACATGGACGCATGGAACTTTTGCATGTTTAAGAACAAAAATCAAAAATTGTTGCAAGTTATTCACGTTATATTCAAGTGAAAAGGATTGCGTGACCGTAGGATATGTGGTGATATTAATAATTAAGGACTTAAGGGATAGCATGCAGTGACCAAGATATATCTATTGAGATTACTTACTAATGAAGTAATCAAAGCTGATGTTATTTACTTTGATAGAATAGGAGACTCGAAAGACTACAAAAGCTCACAGGAAAATAAGCCTCTGTAAATGAGGTAATGAGTCAAAAAATCATGATTAATAATTTATACCTATAATGAGCTTATACGTAGCTTTAATACCTAGCTTAAAGCTCATTATAGGTGAATGAGATGAAAAAAAACTCCCTAAAATTGTGGTTTTTGTTTTCTAGAATTCAAGAAATAGAAACTTATTTATCTTTTCATTTGTAAAGCAAGCTCCAAGAAACTAAAACATTTTACTGTGACAACAGAAATAACAATTCTCTACTATCAAATTAACCATAAAAATTCTTACAAAATAGAATGATTTACATCAAATGCATCGGCTCTGGTTAATAAGCACCTTATTTGTGGAATTATTATCTAAAAAACAAATACATAAATCACCCAAAAGGTCAGAAGATAGCCATAAAAGTTTAACAAAGTCGTTTAAGTAATTTTTCAGCGATATACAAATTTGTTTACCACCAATGCATTTCTGCGGACATTAAAAATTGCAATTAAATGACGGATTTTAAGCTTTACCATATTACTTAATAAATGTTCATTTTGTTACCTTTTAAGTGGTAGTTTTTCAATTATCACAAAAGAGGTGCTAAAAGTCGCTAATGACCTTTTAACAAATTATTGATAGACAATTCTTATGGATATCTATTAACTGGAACTAATTGAACTTTCACCACTATTTTATGATCTTTTAGATGATGTACTTTTTTTCTTTTTGGCTGTTAATTCCTAGATAAAGGTGCCAAGATTCGAGAGCATAATTTGTCTCCTTAGAATGTTGCTGGACAAAGGTTGCGTTCTAAGGACTTTGTCACTAGATCTAGCGGAATCTCAACTCATTTAGCGAACAAAAAATATTTTGATGTCTTCAGATTATTTGTACCAACTTTTAAAAAAAACATTAAAAGTTATTCAAGAAAAAATTTTTTTTAAACTTCTTTCCAGAGTTGTGTTCTTGAAGATTTTTAGCGACTTGGTGTAGTGACTTTTAATTTGATCTCGCACCACTATGTTGAACTTGTGTATGAGTATGATTTTCTTTCCCATTTCGCTCTTAACTGAAACGGCAATAGATTAGTAAAATAAAATGTTAGATTCAAATAAGAATTGGCTTTGGACAGATTCAACAACAAATTTCGGGAACAAGGATATGTAAACGGGTCGGGTCACGTAGGGAACAGAGAATTGTGTGGACCGTTTTATATAGCCTATTGCTAATTTTAATTTAAGAAAATTGAGCTCTCTAATACATAAAACAACAAGGAATCAGCCGGCGGGCGATGGATATAGGTTGGTAGAGGAGAAGTTATAGATGGGGAGGAGATCGGATGTGTTTTCGTGATAGAGTTATTGATTGAAATTTGGCAATATACTTAGCTCCAAGAACAGAAGAATCGGGTTTCGAAGAAATGGTCTTGAAAAACTTGGTATCGTCGGCGTAGAGTAAGATTTGGGAATAGTTGATGATCATTTCAATGTCGTTAATAGTTAGAATAAAAAGTAGAGGACCTAAGTGGGTGTCTTGTGGTACACCGAAAGAAGCTAAGAAATTATATGAGAAGGTAGATGTGAAACGATATTTGTAACGACAGGTTTTCAGGTAAGAAGAAATCCAAAAGCAATGATATTACTCACAGTGACCAAGAACACCCAGCTGTAAAATTATTCAGTAAGCCTTGTGGTTTCAACATTGGGAAAATAATGGCCGGAGTGCCGGATTTTGGCCAACAAATAATTTATTTTGCCATTTTTGGAACGAATACAATATGCAAGTGTTAGACAAAGATTGACTTTTAGGGGCGGTTTATGGCATGGAGGCATAATCGGGCCTAATGTCTATCGAAACGAGGAGGGAAACACCGTTACCATCAATGGTCTCGGATATAGACTGATGTTTACCGAGTTTCTGAGGCCAGAATTCGACAGAATCACCTACATATACGTATATCCCAGCTGTGGTTTCAATAAAACGGCGGGGCATTACGCTATAAAAAGTGGGCCATTTAGTGGTTTCTTTTTAAATCATAGGTAACTTTGCCACTGATAGATGTTTCCTGCTCAAAATCTTGACAGAAAGTCAGTATCATACCTCCGCGGAACGAAATGAGTCACTTTGCGCTTGAACAACGTTGGCAAATATTGTAAACTTATGTCCAAAGTGAGTGCTGTGTAGCCCAAACAGTGCGTTTTTTAAAAGAATTTCTAGTATGCTAGTGGACTACAACCATCGTCCCCGTTGTCGTACGGTGCTCAACATTTCACGCACCTGCCTGAGGAGAATTCTGTACAAAGATCTCGGATTATTCACCAATTGACACAGCAATTGAAGGCACAGGACCATTGGCTTCGTTATCGCTTTACTTGTTTGGGTCTTATGGCAGCTTGAATTGGACAACCATTTTTGGCGAAAAATCATCTTTCCTGACGAGGCGAATTTTCATCTCGGCGGCTAAGTTAACAAACAAAATTTCAGCATCTGGAGCTCAGAAAACCCGCACGTTATTGTCCAGAAGCCATCCACATCCGCATCCACAGAGAGTGACAATTTGGTGCGGATTATCGAGTGGTGGCATTATTGGACCATTCTTCTTCGAAAATGAGGCTGGGAACAACGTTCCGGTCAACGCTGGGCATTACAGAGCCATGTTAACCAACTTTTGTTTACAGAAATTGAAGACATGGATTTGGACGACCTCTGGTTCATGCAGGATAGTACGAGTACGTCATGCCACAACCGATTTTTTGCGCACGAAATTCCCAAATCGTGTTATTTAACGTCTTGGCGATGTGAATCGTCCGCCTCTGAGCTGCAATATGACCTCTTTGGACTTTTTTTTTGTGGGGAACACCGATGGACCGATGTTATGCTAACAATTAGGAAACAATTCAAGCCAATATCATCCAATCAATCCGTGAGCTACTATCCGAAAATATCAACAAGATTTTGGAAAATTGGAGTGACAGAATGCGCTACTGCGAAGCCAGCCGAGGCAGCCACTTGAACGACGTTGTGTTCCATAATTAATGGGAATGTTTGGTCTTACTAATAAAGCCATAATACATGGAAAATATTTAATTTTGTTCATTTTATTGCATTTTTAAAAAGAAATTTGTATTTGGCCAATCCTTTACAAACGACGCAACGCAACGAAGGAGACAGTTGGCGACTGGGTCACCTCATCAATTGGCTGACGCAATCTTTTACTACTTCTCATACCTTGATTATTTTTTGTGGGGTTATATCAAGTTCTCAGTCTACCCAACCCAGCCCACCACCTTGGATGAGCTCGAGGCCATCATTTCGGACGCCATTGTCGAGAGAAAAATATGAAGACATAAATGGAATTAACATTTTTTTCAACAGTAAAAGAGAGACATTTTATTCTTATTTCTTTTTTTTTTTGTTTCTTACATCTTTTGACTAAACTATATATATAGGGTTTTTCAATAAGGGCGGGTAGATTTTGAAATGGATTAAATCAAGCTGTGTGTGAGGTATTAACAAAATTCTTTATTTATTTGAAAGGCTCATGTATGTCATGATGTATGGAATATGACATCACATATGACTTTCCACATGGATCCGGCGTAATTCGATCGATCGCTTGTGATATTTTCACCTTAAGGGGGCCGGTGGATTGTGATTTATTTGCATAGACTTGTGACTTCAGGAAACTCTACAAGAAAAAAGTCTAGCGGAGTCAAATCGCATAACCTTGATGATCAACTCCCAACACCATTACGAGAGATAACCTTACCCTCGAATCGTGGCATTCGCTGTGTGTCACGTAGCGCCCTCCTTCTGGAACCAAGTCTCCATATGGTTCAATGTGAGTCATAAGAAAATGGTTGTCATATATCTGTCGGGATGTCAATTGTCAATAACCAATTTCGCTTTCGAAAAAGTACAGACCAATGAGGCCACCGCCCCAAAATCAACACCAAACGGTAACTAATTGAAAATGCATTGTGACCTGGTGCACCTTGTGTAGATTGGTGTCATCGAATATTCGTCAATTTTGCTTATTAACACAGACCTTCGTCCAAAAATGCGCCTCGTCGCTTCAAAGCCAAATCTAAGGACAAACAGCGTTGTATAAGAGCTTTAGGCAAAAGTATCAAAGTATTGTGTAAAAGAGTTTTGAGAAAAAATGCACTATGATAAATTTAATGTTTTAATTAATTTCAACTAATTTTGTTTTCCATTAAAATGTATTTCATTTAAACAGAGTTGACTGTAGTTAGATAAATGTTCTTCTTTATTTTAAATCTAAAATTGCTTTCGCAAACATAGACGGGTTATTTTTTAAATTACAACCACAAAAGCCATTACCTTATTTTATTAAAACTTTTAACATTTGCGCAAACATACACACATAAATATCATCATCATAAAATATCCTTAATTTCTCTAATAAAATGAAAATTCCATTAAATGCTCGAACATACATATACATACATTAAAAACCAAACATTTTTAAATACCCCCAAACCAAGACTCTATCTCCTTCGTCCCCTGTCGTAATTCTCATAAAATTTGCCTGTAGAATTCTAATTCATTACCGACTTTTTTTTCAAGTTACCCTTTCCCTGGGCTGCCGCAATTATTCAATTAAATTGAGCGTTAGCATGTACATACTATTTCCAGTACTTAAAAGCTCGGTTACTGAAATTACATACTCACATAACGTCTATACGCTCTGCGGACGAGAGCGAACATGGAATAACCAAAAACCAAACCCTACACTAGCTAACAATTATTATCAATTTTGCACGAAAACGATTATAATTACTCGCAATCGATTAAACCAAAATAATAGCACGGGGCACTATAGCCCCCTGGCCATAATGCTGCGCCAGAAGTACATATATATCGCTACTTTCATTACCATTACCACATTCTGGCTGAATTTTTTATTGAACAGATAACAGAAAAAAAACGGTACAGATACAGATACTTGTACAGTCTGCTACCCCACCTCAAAACATTTCGTTCATGCCGCTCTAAAAATCGAAGCTCACCACAGAGTACCGCGAGTATGGCATTGCCATACAGCAAGTGCTGTAGTCGTATGTGTGCAGCGTGCAGGAGAAGTATGGACAGGCCGAGAATTAACCACAGGCAGGCTTAAATGATGTTATCCAATCTGTGAGCAGCAACACAGCAAGTAGGTCTAGGTCCTTGGTGTTACCATGAGCTTGTCGTTAACAACTATCGAACTTTATCCCCTACGCGAGTAGTGCGTTGGCAAACATGCACTTGTGTGTGAATTTGCATGCGATATCTGGACGCGCGTAGTTAGAACCCATTTTATCCTTCTTTCTAACTAAATGGCTGCCTAAAATATTACCACAAGCCCAATAGTTTTGTGCTGATTTTAATCGGAAAATTAATAACCACAATTAGCTTTGGAGGACTTCTTGTCAAATCTAGAGCAAGCTAACGGCTATGTTTGACTATGTTTGCCCTATTAACTCAGAATCGGACGACTTATTCAATATGCACACCTTTGTGTCGCGTTAAAATTATTGCAATTGAAACTCTTAATAAGCTTCGCCAATGGGTATGACGATGGCATGGGTATAATGACGT
Source organism: Chrysotoxum bicinctum (assembly GCA_911387755.1). Classification (NCBI taxonomy): domain Eukaryota; kingdom Metazoa; phylum Arthropoda; class Insecta; order Diptera; family Syrphidae; genus Chrysotoxum; species Chrysotoxum bicinctum. The sequence continues at coordinate 220,658,883 of OU426989.1, read as the reverse complement.
TGTTGTTTACATCTTAATCGACCAATCTTTTTGTTTTGGTTTAAGCCATAGTGTTTCTCATTCCCGTATAACTTGGCAATTTGCATACCATAAGGGCATAAAGGTTTGAATTTATGTTTCTTATTGTCTTGCTCCGCACGTGACCACAAATCAGTTTTTGTCGCGACTACGCTACCCTGTTCTGCGTTACCAACTGTAACCAAAGCAATGCGATGAAATTCGGATAATGTCACGTATACGCCACCGAGGCCGGTGCATTTACTATACACTCGCTGGGTGATGGTGAATTTGTTGATGATCAGATGCAAATTCTATGAAATAGAAAACAACTTTGATATTTTCAAGGACGAAAAGGATTTTGAATTCTGCGAAATTGTTGGAGTTTACAATGTTCAATTAATATGAAACTATGTGAATGTTGGAGAGATTTTGTTTAGCTGGAATGTTTCGTCAAATTAGATTTTTGAATTTTTTTTCTTTTGACCTCGGAGTAATTCTAAGTTCAAATTAATGACTTTTTCACAGATGTGGGGTATACGTGCGTTATTTGGTGTCAGACGAACGATGAGAGGTACAAATCATCCACGATTTCGTGTAGAGGAAGGAATTTATTGAAAACATTCAAAGTAAACTTTTAAGGAGGAAAGTTTTCAAGTAAAGTTTTAATTTTAATTGTTTGTTAATTAACCGGATAATGAGCTTAATGAGGGTATCGTTCACCGCGAGTGATTTGCGAATTTTCCAGTCTCAATAAGTCATTGGTCGGGAGAGCACCGTGCATTGGCTGTTGAGCAATTCATAATGTAGAGCATACAATCTGAGCTTTATTTTTAAAGTCCATAACTTCGACGATTTTTGAAGGCAACGATAGCGGTGTACTTTTGATTTTTGGAATTTTTCAACGGGACTTTTACTTTGGTAAATTATGATGGTTGTCAATCGACCATGCAGCCAGTTTGAAATTACTAAAATTAGAAATCAAATAAATGTAATTTTACCAAACAAATCAATAAACACAAGCACTCAAGAGTTGTGATTGTGAGGTAATAGGAGTAAGAACTTTAGCTTTGAAGAAATGTTCCCTATACTATACTTTAAGAAACGAATTTTGTATACCTATTCGTACTAAATTATTATTGTTTAAATTTAAGCCTTTTATAGTTCAACTTTTGAAATATATATTGACGAAAAAATCTACAGAAGTCGCCCAGAACATATTTTAAATATTCAACAATCTATACTTATACATACAGCTCATCAATCTACACTCAAAACCATTTCCGGACAAGCTTGTAAGTGCAAACATTCCTTGTTTTACTATACTACACGAATGTGGAACGCTTTACCCAGTTTGGTTTTCCTCTCATTGCGATACACAGAAACTCAAAACCATCGGTACCTTCTTTTTTATAATTTTTACACACTAAAAGGATTGTGACTACCCCTAAAATGTTCAAAAACAGCGCGAGCGGTAGAAAATTTGGAGCGGATTTAAAAGGAGATACCGATCCACAGCGTTCCACATTCGTGTAGTGCGGCTAAAGAAAGAATCTCTAAATTAAACAGTTAGTCCGGGCTCAAGGCAAGCTCAACTGATGGGCATTCCGAGTAATATGGTTGAATTGTTTGAGGGGAGGAATGTAGCTTTCTATTTCACTAGAACACTGTTTATTAAAATTATAGTAAACGGCCTTGGCTTGATGAAAGCATCGCTTCCCATAGATCAGCGAAATCAAGTATCATTGTGCGTAGTTGGTACTTGAATGGGGGACCGTTCAAATACCAACCGTGTGCTGTTAACGTGTCTTTCTTCTGTTGTTCTTTATTTCTGTGTGTCTCGCTCTGTTGTAATGTCTTTGCCAGTGCTTTCAGTTTCTCTTCTTCGTAGACTTATTTACGAAGTAGTGTGATATGTAATATAATGTGAAATTATGGTAAAATATTGAAAGACAAGATACATTGGCTGGTCTAGAAAAAATCACATGTTTCTGTTAAAGTTCTATTTTGGATTCTATCCGTGATAGTCTCAGGGTTTATGGAGTATCTGCCCAAATATGTGATTTATTCTCGAGCTCTGGACGAATTAAGTCTTTATAAATTACATCCAAACCAGAAGGGGTGAAAAATGTCTAGCATCGTTGAAGGAAACCTAGAGTAAGAGAAAGGATTTAGTGGAAGTCTTATTATGGTGTGCCTCCCTGGAAAATCCTGATTTTTTAATGAAGTAAAGGATGCGTTTTAGTGGTAAAAATGGGACTTGCGTGTCGCCCAGTTCGTCGAAAGAGAATTCTCCGAGGGTATCTTTTGTAGTTCTGGCTAGGCTGGGGCATTTAGAAATGAAGAGAGATGAGTCCTATTTGACCTATTCATCCTGACACCCTCTGCATAATTCCGATATGCTGATACTCATTCTGCTCATGTGGGTTCCCATTGAGTTGTGACCCTTAGGGATTCCAATAAAGAAAGACAATTGAGTTCTACTAAGTTTCAGTAGATACTCTGATTTTTTCCTCGATATATCCGTTAAGCGCGACAGATGTCAATTATTGACCATCTGTCATTTCAAGTCTTGAGGAAACTTTGCCAAATTCTGTACTTTTTCTGCTTCAGTTGCATAAGTACACAGAGTACACAGTAGGTTCAATTGATGAACAGTTTTTGGCCAGTTCATCAGTCAATTTATTTCCATAAATGTCAAAAAGGAAACCATAATAATAAGCAAAGTTTTTGGCAACGTCAAATATGTGGACATTCCACACAAGGAATGTGAGGCAGAAACGGAGAATTAAGATCTGTTTGTTTTCCTCAATGCAAGTGCCGCTCATTGAGGATGGGTTCCGCTTTCACTACAGAAGATAGCATTGAATTCTACGCGGTTTATGGTTCGACATCAGAATTTAATGAACTTATCGTACACTACCGTTCTAAATCCATATACGAATAAAAAGGACATACATTTGGGAACGATGCTGAGAAGTTGAGAGTACTGTCGTCAGAAAAACAATATCATGGATTATAAGCTATAGACAAAAGATTATTGATAAATATAGAGATAAATAAAGAGATACGGAGATAAAGCGGAGCCCTGTGGCACATCAACATTTATTTTAGCAGTTCGAAAGGCACTTTCCAATCCAACGAAGAAGAGATTGATAAATACCAAATGCACGCATTTTTTGATAAAAGAGCTTGATGTGAAAGTCTATCAAATGTTTTTGAAATATCAAGTACAATAATAAGTTTTTATCCTCTCCACTTTCCCTGTTTTTTCTAAAATATAAAGGTTATTCATATTTCCCTTAGTGAGAGTGAAAAAAAGAATAAATAGAAGACCATAACGTCTCAGGCAGCCTAAACCTAGTGACTTAGAACTTTCGACTATTCCTGTGGGCGTGGTGCCAATAAATGGAGGGGACGTACAATTTTTTGTCGATTCCGAACGGCTTATGAGCAGCATTTTTCATGACAAGTGATACTCTAAGAGGGTTGGTCAATTCCTCGCAAGATGAAGTACACCCCTGAAGCACTACTTTTTGCAGCGTCAGAGAATAGAACCCAAGACTACATGACAGTCCAACGTACTAACCATTATGCCAAGCGGCAAAAAAAAGTACTTATATTCTTTTTCTTCAAATAAAAAGAAATATAACATCTCCATCGCTTTCTGAAATTTAAAAAAAGATTATAAAGCAAAAATCCCGGAAAATTCAACTAAACCATTTAATTTACAAAAATATACCTAAAATACTATTCCATTTGAAAATTAATTATACTTTGGTCCATTTTTGTCATCTCCTTTCTGATTGTATAAAGTTATTCCTCATACGACGAACTCCTGATTTTATGTGAATTATTTATCAAACCATTGTTTTTGAATTTTTATTTTTTAAGCGTTCATTCATTATTCGAAAATATTCAGGAGTATTTTTTTTTTTTAGACTTTTTTTCTAAAATTTCAAAATCTGTTTAATTCATAATCAATCAATTAATTTTGATTATGTTTTACTCCTGTTAAAAATTTAAAAAAATCCATTCTTCTTAAGAAATTAATCAAACATCAGATCTGAAATCTTTCTATCTATCATAAAGCAAGAAATCTGGGAGTTTTCATGATTTAGCCTCCATTCCGATTCTTGTATAAAGAACTTCATTTTAAAAACAGAACACTTCAACTTTTAGATCGGAGTGTAAGATGAAATATTTGCGCGTCAAGTGAAGTTTCGTATCAATTATATTGAAAATTTTGAATGAAGCAACAACAACTTACTGATATTTCAAAGTTTCTTGTGTGTAAGCCTATTACTGTGTTCGTTTTTTATGGATGAACTTGGACTCGCCCGGGAAATTATATCTTACACCACAGCTGGTATCAGATTCAAAAGGTGATGGCACATTTAAAGGTAGTGAATCAGCTTCAGATTTCAGTCACAACTATTTGGAGACTTATTCGAATACACCCAAACATACCACACATTAAAAACCCAGCTTTCATTCATATTTGAATATATATTTATATATCAGATGCAAGCGTATCTTATTTAATGGAGTCCGCCAAGTTGTCAATGCAATTGTATAACTCGTGTCTGATGAAACCTCATAATCGAAAATCCATTAACATTAAAAAAAACACCGGAGCACCTATAAAATCTTGTAATGTCAAACACCAATTTCACATACCCACCTACAAATTTAAATATAATTTATAATTACAACTGAGTTTTTTATATTAATTAATTCTCAAGTAAAACCATAATTATTATCATGTGCAATTGAACATTTAATTTTTAATGAACACAAGTGCACAACTCAGCAATGCGACATCAGTTACAGGAAAACAAAACAACAACAGCAGTGAACAAAACACCCGTAACAAATGCAAATACAGTCACACATACATACGGGTACATATCTGAAGAGGCTACTTAATGAAATGTGTAAATTAATTTTCAGGTTTTTGCTGCAACGGATATCCGTAGAACAGTTTTTGAAAAAAAAAATGAAAATTGTATTTAAATAACATGTTTAAAAAGTAAACATAGTTAATTACAAGAGTTTTTTTTTTTAATTCCACGCATAAACCGAAAAAGATAAATACGAAAATAATGTCAATTAAGGATCAGGTGGATTAATGTCTATCTGTGTAATTAAAGCAAGAGCGAAAAATCATTCAAAATGTGAAATTGACTTAAATGACCAATTAGGCTGCGGAATTCCTGTCATTTAACTGATTTCAGCCTCAGTTCTACCTCAACTTTCGAAATGGAAGCAATTCTAAGTATCACCCGCCGCGTAGTTTTTTGGGATATTGAGTGTTAATTTCTGGGTTCTAAAGTTCGTGATGTTGAACTTTAAGGCCTCTTTATGATTTTGCAGACTTTGCCTTTCTTTAAGGAAACTTTTGAACCAATCTACTTTCAAAACTACAATTGGTACCCAAAGATTTTGAACACATTGTTAAAAACAAAATTTATGAATCGGTAAAAAATTGTTTATATGTAGCACAACATGGTCGTTCCACGGTGACTCACCTAAATAAATTTGCCAACTACTGTATTAATAATTTTGAAAAAGAATACTATTTACACTGATTTTTCAAAAGCCTTTGAAGGGGTACAACACAATGTCCTAATACAAGAACTTGAGCTTATAGGTTTCCGTTCTAATTTGCTTCGTTGCCGTTGGCTTGAAATTTATCTAACTAAAAGAACAGAGTTTTTTCGTAATGTGTTCTAATCTTTTATTCAATTATTCTGGAGTACCTCAAGGAAGCCATCTGGGCCCTCTTCTCTTTCTACTTTTTATGAACGATCTTCCTAATCTAGTCATATATTCGTCATGTTTACTCTAAGCCGATGAATTGAAAATATTTCCAGTAGTTAAGTCCTGTTCTGATTGTGAATTTTTACAATCTGATCTAAATTTAATATATCTGTGGTGCAAGAAGAACTGTCTTGATGTTAAAATAAACAAACGTAACTTAATTAAATATAATTACAATCAAATTGGACTTACTTAAAGAATTGAAGATACTGAGCTGGAACGAGTAAACTTTCAAAAGGTTTTGGGTGTATTTTTTGATAGCAAATTAGATTGCAATCAATTAAAATTTACAATGATGGTCTTCTAAAGTTATTATACTTCCACATTGTATAAATAAATTTAAAAAATCGACGTCCATAAATAGATAGGCTCAACTTTCCATCCTCATTGGAGTCTTAACGGGCCACAACCCAATGGGAACACATGTGTAAAATGGGCATTAGCTCATCGGACTTATGTAGTGGGTGTCCGGATAAAGAGGCGGAAGATGAATCATCTCAATTCGTTTGTGAATGCTCCAGCTTATCCAGAACCAGAAAAAAATAGCCCTCGGAAGATATTTTTTTTCGCAGAATTGAGAAACATCTATGTGCTGCCAATAAAAAGCATTCTAAGATTCGCTCAAAAATCAGGATGATTCAGGAAGGCATAAATCCTTTACTCTTCTCAATGCACTATCTTCTCTACTCCGCACCTGCTTGCTGTCCCATTTGAATTAACCCTATTCATTTTCTTAAAATGTTGTTTTTGTACATATGTATAAAAAAGACTCAATTATAACAACCTTGCTTTGATTTGCTAAATACCACAAAAATTCGTTAATTTTTTTATATGATAATCGCTCATTAAAGGGATTTTGATTAGACACAGTACAAGCGTAAGGAAATAAAATGCACGACTGGACTGGGTCACACGAACTTGCTCTTGTGTAAAAGGCTAAGAATTTCAAAAACTAATGTTATTAGAGAAAACTGTTCATAAGCATAAAATTCATTGTGTAGACTCTTTTAGTAGTGAGAGATAAGTAAATATGAATTTATGCAAGATCGAAAATTATAAGTCTTTGTAGCGGTTGCTTAAAAAATTTAACTTTTATATAAAAAATTTTAAAAACATTTTTAAGAAAAAGTTTAAGTTTTTACTATGGTACAAATAAAAAGTAAGTTTCAAAAAAAATATGGACCCGTTTTGACATATCGAATTTTTAATAAAAAAAATTTACTTTTTTTTCAAAAATTCAGAAAACATTTTTTTCAAGTTTTGAAATGCAATGTTTTTTTTTTGAACTTTTCAGAAGCTTCTCTTTACAAAATATCATTAAAACCAATGATTTTCGAAAACCATTTTTCAGCATTTGTATTGAGAGTACACGTGTTTTTAGGCAAAATATATAACATTTTCTAACATTTTGTAAAATGCATTTACAGCTCTAATTTGTCAAGTTTAAAAAAAATCGAGCATGGGGTTTTCGAAATATTGAGTTTTGAAAAAAAAAAATTTAAACTTTATTTAAAAATCCAAGCAATTTTTTTTAATTTGAATATACAATGTTATTCAAATTTTTGAAGAGCTTTTACAAAAAAAAATTGATCGAAATCGGAGGTACCGTTTTTGAGAAAACCAAAAACAAAAAAAAAAATTGTTTTATGGGGGTACCATTAATAACCATTTTTCGTAAATTTTTTTTCAACCATTATCTAGCTTACACTAAATGAAATTTTTAGATTTGTTTTTTAAATGTCTGCAACAGTTTTTGGAAAAAAAAAAATTATAAAATTTCGAAAAAAAAAAATCCTTTGGCAGGTACCGTAATTTTTGGTCTTAAAAAAAAGAAAAAAACGTGTGTGGGGTGGGGGAATAAAAAAACCTATCTACCAAGTTTAAAGAAATTCGGCCGAGTTGTATAGGCTGTAGTCGTAGTCGAACCGACAGACAGACAGAATTGCGAGACCCACTTTTTTAGTCTTTATTATCATCGTAACGTCAACTTTGATCGAAATCTCGAGTTCGATTTTTTTACGAATGCATAACTTGCCTTATAGTACCTATAAGTCGCAAGTTAAAATGGGAAAGAATAAAGAGGAGATCCCAATGGTTTTGAAGCTCTTTATATTAAAATAGGAAAATACAGTCAACCAAAGAGTTTTACATTCGGGTTTTGCGGCTGAGGCAATAATCTCTACACTTGCCAGTATATCAACTCCTCCGAAACTAAGCTCAAGGGTAAACTGAGATTCATTCAGAAGGCAATTTCAGAAGAATATTTTTATTAGTAAAAATGAGCAGCATGTAATATTTTGTTGGTGCTCTAGCGATGTTCCACTATGGTTCTATGTTCTATCAACTGTCCTATTTTGAACTCTATTCAAGAGTGAGTTATGATATAGCTTTAGATTAGACGAATGAAAGCTTTTTATATTGCAGCTACATCAGAATGTGTCAAAAATGACTTTCATCGACAAAGAAAACCTATATACTTACTCGTAGATGCATTTTTGGCAACGTCGAATACATCATCATTCTACTTACGAGTATCTACGTCATCAGAGTACTTATAAATTTTCGGAGCCCTGGGGTACATCAGCATTTATTTTATGAATTTCAGCCTTGACCATGAAAACGGTCTAAAAATTAAAGCTGAAGATTAAGAGGTTTTGAAGTTACTCATCGCTTTTTTTTTTATATAATTTGCACACACTCATGGGGTTCTGACTAGCCATATTACGAGTATGTTATGGTGTAACACAGTTCAAGCGTTTATGTAAAGTGAAAAGGATTCAATAAGAGATGTCTAAGAAAAAACACCTATATTTAAAAGTATGCCCGAAGTAAGGCCCAAGGGAGTATTCTCAGCTAGACGAGTATTACGAGCCGGAATTGTGAGAGGCAGCTTTGTGATTACCATACGCTGCCGTTCCAGTTTCACAGTTTTGAAATTTAAAAAGTTTGCTAACTGTTAAGCCATTTAACGTATATCCATAAAAAATTAATTTTTTTAACCGAGATTTTACCATGATGAATAAAACTACCGTTATTCGCATACAGATTTTACTTAAGAGAATCAATATGCAGGTTGATTTGATGACATAAAATTTAAGTGTTCGCAGATTGATTGAAGTCTAGAAAGCGGTAGGGCTAGCCTAGAACAAGACACGATCTATTTTCCCTTTAGAGATTTTGGACAATAGTCTATTCTTAAACAACGGAAGTGACTGGAAATATTCTTGTCGTTTCTTATGGTCTGATCCTCAAATTAAATTTTAAGGAAAGTAATTTTATTCATAATTACAAATGGATAGACTAATTTAATTTTAAAGCTTTTCTCACTCGTTTTCTATAAAATTTGTATGAAAAAAAAAACAAAATGATGCATGATGAGAAACCCGTAAGCCTACTTATAAAGTTTATTGATTAAGACCATTTTATTAGAGCCCCAAATAACCAATGGTACCAAGGAAATCAAACCTTAATTTTAGTTTTAACACTAACTAAAATATGAATAAATAAGTAAGGCTACTACAGCTCATAGAGATCCTAAACTACAATTCCTGTGTGCATTAAATCGGAATAGGGGGGAGGCCAACGCACTAACCATTATGCTAAGGTTGATTTTGCAATTAGATTTAAATACGAAATTTTTGAAGTACGAACACTTTTTGCATGATAGGAATAATGTGTTCGTTAAAGCTATCCAACTTACCAAACCAATTATTTCATACTAGATTCAAGTTTGAACTTACCTGAAAAGAAAGGAAAACGTTTTATTTAATATATGTAAATATTTTTAAGGAGATTTAAATTATTTTAGGAGAAAATTGTTCATTATTTACCAATTTAATTTTTTTAATTAAAAATGGTGAAGTGAAGGTTACAATTAAATTTTTTGTATGAAAATAATTTGTTGGTGAATTCAAAAAATTCTACGACACTGTTGTTTACGTGAAAATCTGTTATACCTACTTTTAAAAAATATACATATATCATTTATTATAAAATCCAAGTAATTTAAGTGATCAAGTTTTACTACGGCACGAAAACAACTATTTTTTTAAAAAAATCGATAGATTTTTCAAATTCAAGGAGGTACAGAAAAAAATCGAAAAAAACCACATATCGAGACAATAACTTTTGAACGTTCAAAATTACAAGTAATTTTTTTCATCCAAAAGTAATCCGGATGATAAAGATAGGTTAAAAATAATACGCAATGGAAAGCAGATGGAATTAGAGCATTTTTTAAAAACTATTGCAGGAATTCCATCGACATTAGGAATGTGATGTGGCTTAAGTTCCTGTAAACCTTTGAAAACTCACCGAAATCCAAGTGTAAGGAGTCAATGTCCACTAAAGGGACATTTTCTAGAAGAAAAACGGGGTTTCTTACGAGTTTAAATAAACTGATTCAAAGAATTGAGCAACAAAAACCCAAGAAACCTATTAACAACCCTTTTATAACAGAATCAGACAACACAGCAGGATTTTTAGCAGTGGATCTACCCGCGATTATTCCCAGTTGAAATTCCGATAAAATAACTTTTAGGATAAAATTTCAAAAACCACATTTTTACTCACCAGCGCAGAACGTGTCACACAGTCTTGATCTTTATTTTTTCTCCAATATCCAATACATATAAATCAATTATTCATGAAATCATACCGGACGCCAACGAAAAGTTAAAAAAAAACCAAAACAATTCCTAATTAAGCTAAACCTTACCAAAAGTCTTGAAATCATCTTTAGGGGAAAATATTAAAAAAACAAGAACGAACAAAATATGTATCGAAAACGTAAGGGCGCAAATTAATGAACAAATTTCAAAGGTCAACCTAACAAACAATTCAAGCTGAAAACTTTAAGCTTAATGAAAGAAAAAACAAGAAGTCATCATCATCCCGAAAGGAATTTGACACAAAACGAACTCACACAATTAAAAGAAATCGATTTGACACCCAGACTCAGTTTTCGGATCAAATGACATACAAAAATTCGACCCTTGCCCTATCCGACTGGAAAGACTGGTAGCTTTAGCAAATCTAACAAAAACGCCACTCAAAAAAAAAAATAATGTGCAGAACCTGATAGCTGGTGTGAAGTCGTTATGCACAGCAAGAGAAAAAAAAATCTCAGCGAAATTCATTTAACATTGCCAAGTGACACTTTTCTGGCATTTTGTGTCTTCTAATGAGCTCCTCAATTAAAATCACAGTTTTTCGGGTTGGTTCATTAAAAATCGCAAAAAGATGCATGCTGTTCTTCCGTGTGAAGGGTGTGTTCAACATCCGAATGCGAATCCGAATTCGAATCGAAAGGACATTCATATCCCTTTTGTTGTTTTTTTTCGAGAATTGTTGGTTTCTGCATGTGGGTGGGTGGTGTGTGGGCGGACGGGGTTAACTATTGTTTAACCTATCAGCGGTTCATTAGTGACGCAATCTGTGTGTTAAGGAAGGAAGCGAACAAAAGAAGTTTCTGTGCTTTTCGTTAGCAAATGGCAAGACTTGAAGATGTTCCTTTCGCTGGTTTGGTACTTGAGAATGAGAGCTACAAGTTTTGCTTGTTCTTTCGTATAGACTATACGTTTATATAAGGGGAAAACTTATTTTCATAATTAAATTAGTTGAAGACATCTACGATCCACCATCACCAAGAACAGCAGGAGCAGAACAGAAGAAACAGCCTTACGTACATTTATTGAATAAAAGAGATGAGGGCGTTGAGAGCGCCTTGCTGCGGAAGAAGCTGTTGGTATTGTTAGATTCGTACTTTTAATGAGCGGCAAAATTGGATGGTAGAAAATTTATAGACATCACCACTTGTCCACTTGTTCTTCTAAGTTTTCTAACGACGACGAAGACAACGGCATGGCCTGCCCTAGCCTGAACAGAGCTGGGGATTTGCGATTCTTGGAGAAGAATTAGGCTTTTTGCCGCATTGCTGTCACAAATTGAGTTTATTATCTTTGGAGGGTAATTTCAGTTCTTAATGTGATTACTAGATGATTTGGAAGGACTTAAGGGGGTTGGCTGTAATTGGATTTGTGTGGAAGTAATTGAAAAGGACGACCAAGGTGTCTGTGCGCGAAAAAGTTCAAGTGCGAAAATTGTGCCGAGTTGAGGGTAATAAAAATAATTTCTTCGTCTTCTTTTTTTATTTTTTTAAAGCTGCTTTTGGTTCAGTTTTTTTTTTACTTCTTAATAAACATGGGAATTTGAATTTTTACGAGAATCCTTGAATAGGGAATTAGAAGATAAAATTTGACCAGAACGCATGATAAATTATTTGTGAAATGTCTTTCTTTATATTTATAATACCTACTTGTTATAAGTTCTTCACCTAATTGAAGACCGGTCGAACTTGTTGGTTTTTAAGTAAACTAAGTACACACTATCAACAAATATCGAATGGAGGAGAAGATAAACTGCGAACTCTATTATGAACGCTTAAAAAACATGAATTTAGCCCAGACAATAAAAACACGTCAAATACTTTGGCTCGTCAAATGGGCCAATTTGACAACAATGTTCAAGCCAAAAGAGTCTTGGAATCACAGCTGCAAGATCAAAGCGAAAAGGAAAAGCCGATTTAAAGACCTCGGTCAAATCCTATAGCATTGAGTATGGATAAGTGGAATAGTGTTTTCGGGATTGTAGAGGATGGAAAGCCGCTGGCCAATTTTTGTGAAAAGTGAGCATTCTTTAGCAGCTTCTTGATTATTTCTTCCCAAGGTCGAATCAATATGGATGATGAGAATAAATCCAAGGTTTTTTAAGGTTACTTGCTCAGATTACGTCAAAGCCCCAAATACAAAAAAAAAATTGCAAACACATACTATGGTAGGCTTTTTGAAATATCAATTTCAGGCTTAAGGAAAAAGAAGGTAGATATGCCTAAGTAAGGTAAGGATCGAAAACTTTTTCAAAGCGTAAGCACGTTAAGACTTTATATTTTTGTAATGGATAGATTTTTTGAAAATAATGTGTTCGTTTATTGAACATTTTAAAGATTTTTAATTTGGGGGCTCAACCGGGATTATTGCGTTAGAAAATCCGAAAGTTTAATTTTGCAAGGAAAGTATTAAAAACTAATATGATAAGAAAACAATTCAAAGAAAGCTTTGGAAATATCGAAAATGAATAAGATAAAGAGCCTGTATTAATGTTTAATGAACTGCCGAGATGAGAAAATGGCGCTAAGATTTCAAAAGATTGTAAGCTGCTAAGGAAAAATATGTTGAGATTTTGCGGAAAGTTGTACAGATAAGTGTGAAGTGTTGTGGTGAAGATTTGATAAGATCTAAAAAATTTATAGAAAAGGTATTTGGATAAAGCTGTAAAAAATAAACAAAACAAAATTTTAGAAGGTAAAGAAGGGAAAAGAGTTTAGAAAACAACTTAAAGAAAAAAGTGAGCTAAGACTTTTTTAATTTTCTAAATTTCATTGAGTGAGTGAATTAAAGAAATAAGCATATTTACAAAAAAACAACTAAAATTGTTTTTGAAGAAAACAATTTGTCACACAGATACTCGTATAACGTTAAAACAGATCTTGTGCATGGAACTTGAAAAGACTTTAAAGAAATAACAGTGGCAGACTTTAAAGAGACAATAAAAGCGAAACAGAGAGAGTAGAAACTGGTAAATATAGTGAGTTAGAGATATGTAGATAGTGAATCAGAGTAAAAGGTAACAATGACTCAAGATGATAGACACAACTTAATGTTCAAAGATGTCGAGGACTTGATGGAAAATTTCAACAGAGAATCCGGAAAAATGTTGGCAGCTGTTAAAAGATTTTGAAGACATGTTAACCATTTGCAAATAGAATGACATACAAAAGATCATATGCATAAAATACTTGCTAAAAGAGGAAGCTAGACTTGCCGTTGATATCAGGGTAGAAATGTCAAGTTTTGCAAACTTAAAAATCGTTTTTATAAGAATTATAGCCTGTTAGGACTGGTATCGATAAACATCGAGCGTTCGAGGCAAGAAAGAAGGACACGACGTGATTTGCAGTTATTTCTATTTTGTTTTAATCTTTGAAAAAAACACTGATATGGATCATTTATAAAGAATGTAACTTCAAGATTACATTTTGGTGTACACATTTTTCGGAAGGCGTAAACAAAATTCTTACTAAATGAACTGTGGAGGAAATTTCATTTCGATTTTCTGTCCTCAAAATGGAAAAGCTAATGACAAACTTCAGTAATTTGGAATACAATATTTTTTAGAGTTATTGCCACAACACTCATCTTCAAAAATTCAAGTAAATAATAGACCAGAGGGTGAGCAATATTAGAGCGTTTCAGTTTTTATCATGTATCAATAGGGGTAAAGATTGGTTCCCAGAGTCCGTAGTTTGTGTGGTAAGAATAAACAAAAAAGAAAGGAGTGAGGCCATGCAAGTTACACAAATGCAAGTTAGCAAAACTGACGACGGAACATTTGTGTGGTTTCGCAAACCATAATGTAAGTTAACACAACTTTCCGGCGAAATTGTAAGCATTGCTATATTCGATGATAATCGGAAAGTGACCTTGATATATTTTAACAAATATGTAAGCAATATTTAGATTAAGAAATAATACTCAATAAATCAACCAGCACAATAGACCCGGGAAACAATATACTTCGTCTTTACAATTAACAAGCTTGTTAGTCTAATGGGAATTATTTGCAAACGACAGGACGAATCGACAGTCCCAACAAGCTGGTGCACAAAGAGAATGTCAGCAAATTCACGATATTTTTGAAGGTTTGCAAATTGATCAAATACCACGAGGCTAAATCCGACAAATCTGCATTGCAAAGCTTCAGTTAAGGATTGAAAGATTTGATATGATGACCCACCATGGCTAGCGTATTTAAGGAATGTTTTAACAAATGATATGTTAAGGGACTTAGTGACATATGAGTTTGAAAATTCCTTAGACCAACGTTTTATGAAACCGAATGAAGAATTGGCATAAAAGTTTAACTGACTATCGTAAATTCTCAGGTCTCGAATAGAATACAAACGTGAAATAGCAACAGTGTAAAAGTAATATGTTCGGGAAGGTAGGGGTAATTTTTTACGGGAGATAGTTATGGACTGACATTTGGCAACTTTAAGTTCTTAAAAAATTCTTGTCGCACCAGGTTTGGAATAAAAGAGATTGAAAACCTAAGCATAGCCTTTTATTAGCGCTTTTCTAGGAATTATCTCAGCTATAATATGAAAAAGGGTGGAAAACCAAAGGCATTATCAAAGGCTTTACTAAAATCTGTGGTGAACGTCCACTTCATTTCCTCTCCCTTATGCACATAAAACCCGATTCCGTGAGGGTTCCTTTGGTAGATCTGCCTTTTAAGAAATCATGCTGTTGTGGAGATAAGATAGATTTACAGTGGAAGTAAAGAGAGCTTAGGAATAGAAGAAATTTTTTGCCGGTAGTTAGCAACATAGTTTTTTGCACCTTTTTATTAACGGGAAAAATTAAAGAATTCTTCCATAGTTTTAAGAAGATGTCTATAGATAGTAAAAGACAAAAAAATGCTGAGTATGTCTGATAGAGGGAGTTGGGACAATTTTTTAGAAATATGGCAAACAAACAATACGATCCGGACGCGTATTGCCAAACAGTATATCAGTATAGAGCTCCGACGCTCTATAATAGACTACAGAATGCTCATTCAAATTAAGGGCATACTATATACTGTGTCAGATCAAAAGCAGATTTTTCTGTGTTGGTATACATTTTGCTCAGGAAACTAAGAGCAAAGTACCTGTGATTACAGAGCCATCGTTCACGTTGGTTTGGTTATTGTGTGTGGTGTGTGGTGCCGTGACATAAGTCCAAGTGAAAAAAGGCCAAATTTGTTTGTGACTTAAGGCCAAACATAAAATGTTTTGTCTTGAGCAACAGTACCTTGGGTGGCCCGCTTCGCGGGTTTTCAGGATTTTAGCTCCCTTTTCGGGGCTCACACCCGCTCACGCAACTCCGTTGCTCCGCTTAGGGTATGTTCAGTCGCCAGGCAGGCGCCTGTAGCAACAGTTAGTTGTTTACTCCAATTAATGTAAAATACAAAACTGTTGCTACAGGCGCCTGCCTGGCGACTGAACATACCCTAAGCGGCACCACACACCACACACAATAACGATGGCTCTGTAATCACAGGTACTTTGCTCGATCTGAAATAGTATATAGTTTGCTTCAGCTTTTTTAATATTTTACAAGCAAACTCCATGTGACCACAGAGCGCTCTGTGGTAGCATACAGTTTGCTCTACAATACTTTCAAATTCGGTGAGCAGAAAATGGCTGAGCACAGACTAAGGAGATCTGTGCTGATATACAGTTTGGCAATACGCGATCCGGACCACAAGAGAAGTGATCTTTAGGCACACTTATCTTTTCGGTGATAGTATCAACACCAAAGTCAATGGTGTGGAGGGAGGTTTGTGGGGTATTTTAAAGTAACAATACAATACATTGAGATCAGACAATCTTTTGATCTGTTATTGTATCCAATGTAGAGAAATTCATAGAGAACGGACAAACTTCATTGAGCTTGCTAATAGTTCGAGAAGTCAAAAGTAGCCCTTGATTTCAGAAAAGTTTTCCATAATTATTTCTGACATTGAGAACGCTAGCAGTTTTGTATTACACCAGGCACAGGTAGGCGAAATATAATTTATGAGAGAGATTTGAACCCTGCGGGACTCCTTAACAACAGGTCTAGAAGTTGAACACTTCATACCAGAAAATGTTTTTTTGAAATCTCAATAGCAGTTAATCTGTTATAAGTTTGCATTACCGGTTAAGAAAACATTCTCACTTAAGAAAACTATAAATTAGCCTTATCAGAATGTTTTGAACAAACAAGTACGCAACAGATGGATAAGGGTGTTATAGTAATCAGCTCTAATAATATGCTTTTCGAAGACCATGTCTGTTTGTCGAAGACCATGTCTGATTACAAGAGGTCCTTTGCACAGAGAAGATATCGTAACCAATGAGGTTCTACCGATTTTCGATTATTGCAAGCTGAAAAGAATGCATATGCTCACAGCTTTGTAAGAACTTCAGAGAAGAAAAATGTAACAAATTTATTGGAGATCGAAGAAAGACTTTGATGAAAACATTTTTAATATAATATAGTCTTATCGTACAAAGCCCTAATGTATGCAAGCATTTAAGATCAAATTAGCTAATATTAAATGAGATAGTCAACTGAGTCTTTTTCTCAAATTACATGATTGAATTTGGCCTAGAGAATAACAAAAAAAAGTTGAAGTTATCTTGCTTCAGTCGCCATTTTGGAAAACGCATTTTAAGAAATATTTTGAGAACAACTCATCGCCCAAAAAATTCTCATAGTAAATTTAATTTCCTTTGTTTTTTTTCGAACACAATTTTTATAGAGGAGTTACAGTTAAAGAGTTATAAGGTTGAGAAATCGTCCATTTTCAGATTTGATTGGAAATTACAATACATTTTTCTAGAACAAAACTGTTTTTGTTGAAATTTACTATGCCAAGCCAAAAAATGTAAAAAGCCAGCAAATGACGCATATTGGTCATTTTAATCGAATGGACAGAAATGCTCTGACCGGGAAGATCTTTGAATCTAACTCCGATGGATGACACAGTAGTGGTCCGCAACTCATTTGGTGCACATAATTGGAAGATGTTCTTAGTCAAGTTGGCGTGAGAAACACCGATAACTAGGGATCGAGCTGGCTAGAAGAGTACATATATGATACACTACGAAACATAGCGCTTTTTTAAGATCGTGACTAAGTACCTTAAATACAAACTTACAAACTTATAAATTTTTGACTCGAGTCTTCCGTATTGCGAATGAGTTCAGTGGATGCAGGGAATGGAAGATCTCCAGTTCAAATAAAATAATCTTTATGAATGAAGGAAAAAATTCAGATGTCGTATAAAAACAGCAACAAATTTAAAAGCAAACATAGATGTGGTACCATAGACGAGGTAAAAAACCCACCATTTTTAGGGTAAATTAGGCTGTCTATTTATCAATTCTACACAAATAGAATTTCTTTGGATTAACGTAAGATGTTTTAAGTAATTTTTCTTTAAACAAAAGTAAACTATAACCAGCTGTATAGGGATTATGTAAATTTACTCCAGCTTTGAGTTAATTTTACACCATTTTTTTTTTGGTGCAGGAACGACCCGCTCACCTTGACCATAAGATCTAATCATGAAATATCAAAATCATTTTGTTTTAAAAATTTGGAAGTGCAAAAAGTACAGTAGTAAATTTAAACTAAACGACTAACTCGCAGTTGAGTATGTAAATGTTGAAGAAATTTCAAGGCCAATCTCTTATAAACTTGTATATAAACCGACAACTTAAGTGCTTTTAACGAAGAAAACCTCAAAAAGCCTTAACAACCGCAGTTGTTAAACACTGTTGTCCTTAAGCTTTAAAATTAATTACAAGATCAAAAAACCGAGGATAAAGATTAGGTCCCATCGACCAAAAGATTACCAAACCACTGTTCTTTTTTTTTTGTTCATTTCAACAACTATAATACTCCCACATTCTATTAGTACCCCAGAAGCTCTCTAAACGAATCACAAAAACGCGAACAGGATTCTAATTGAATTCTTATTTTTATCTCTCTAAATATTTTTCTTTTGCAAATGACATCATCCTGACAAAAAAAAAATAAAAAAAAGAAACACAAAATCTTAAGATCCCTTTTAAGGACTTCTTTAATAGCATTTCACAAAAATCCATCAGTACCTAGTATGAAACTCACATCTTTTATTCGTTTTTGCTGAAACCGAAACCATCCGCCCCCTTGTCTGCACCGCCCACAATAATCTTCCGATTTTATCCTCAATATATGTGTGTGTGTGTGAGTGTGTATGTGTGGATCGTCTTGTCATTTGGCGTGTGCGTTTCGCATTCAAAAGAAGACAAAAAAAATAGCAGCCAGCAAAAAATACATAAAGCCCAGCATTGTCGTACAAGCTAATCTTCTCTCCAAATAGATTGTTCCCAACTTTTCACAATATTATCGTTTTATTAAAAAATAAATGTATTTTTTTTTTACTTTGAAATCCGTTAAATCCTATTCTCTACATTCAGACATACATATCTTTATATCCTTATGTTCTGTGATGCTCTCCGGCTGTGTATAGTGCTTTCTTCCTATTATCAGTGGCATTCTCATATACTTCCACAAAATCCTGTACTAACATTTGATTTAGCCGCACAGCAAGGCAAGGCAAAAAAAGGAAGAAAAAAAAAACAACCAAATCCTCAATATTCGCTTGGGATATATATTGCAAGGCATCAAGGATAAAAATCAAATGAAACGTGCGGTAGAATGGCTTGTTGAACAGGCAGAAGGAGTTGGCTCGGGGGAGGGGGGTGTCTCTCTTGGAGAAATTGTCTGAAATTAAAACATAACAAAAGGATAGAAGCAGTCGGGCTTTTTTTCTGTTTGTTGCTGTGCTGTCTTCGACCACGCCTGTCGTTGAAGCAGAAACAGCTGTTTTTTTGTTCGACTCGAAGAACAAGGATGGCAAGGCGGATGAAGGATGCTTATCATGATTGCTCTTATCGAAAAGCTGTTTGGGGTAGATTGTGAGCAGTACGCCACACTGATAATGGCTTCATTACAAATAAATACGGAAATTGTCATACACTTAATTGGTTTTAGCGACGATTCCAGATAGATTGTAGAAGTCTTTTTTTAAGGAACGTCTGGGTACAATTCTTGAGGATGTCTAGTTTTTGATAATAAATATTTTTTCTATAAATTGTTTTTTTTTTTTTTTTTCGAATCGTAGCAATCTTTCCACGAGCTGTATCGGCGCATCAATTTTTTTTTTTAATTCGTATCAACTTCAAAGTTCCAGCACTATACAGGGTGGGATATCTATAGTTGTGTCTTTTTAAATCATAGGTTATTTTGAGACTGACAGCTGTTTGCAGCTGGAAATCGTGAAAGAAAGTCAGTATCATCCCTCCAAGGAACGAAATGAGTCGTTTGACGCTTGAACAACGTTGGGAAATATTTTAAACTTATTTCCAAAGTGAGTGCTGTGTAGCCCAAACAGTATGTTTTTTTAAAAAGAAGTTTTGGCCGAAATGAAGCACCTACCGCGCCTACTTAACGCAAGTTTGTGCCAAAAGTTCGTGAGTCTGGTAATCTAGTGAACAACAACCATGGTCCCCCTCGTCTTACGGTGGCCACAGGCAAGAATGTGGCTCCTGTAGCTGAGAGTGTGAGACTCAATTCACGAACATCAAATCGCCATCTAGCCTGAGTAGAATTCTGCACAAAGATCTCGAATTATTCGCTTACAAGGTTCAATTCCAATATCCGCTTCGTTATCGCTTCGCAGTTAAATAATGGAAATGTTTGCTCTTACTTATGAAAAACAAATTAATTTTGTTCATTTTATTTCATTTAAAAAAAAACCATTATACAAATATTTTATTCGAATATCATTTAAAAAAAAAAAAAAAAACTTTTTCGCGAAATGAAGATTGTGAGACCTAGCCACTCATGTCGACAAGGTTCGATATTTAGCAATATCCTTTAAATGTTCTTGAATCAATTGTACGCAATTCGCAAGTCGACAACAGAGTTACCATGTCTCCAAAATCCGTTCATCTCCCTGCAAATGCCAACGGACTTACTATAAAAGAAAAAGGAGGCTAGTTGTTTACCGTTGTCGTATCCACGATCTCGATGACCAATGCAAATCGCCTTCGCGTGAGAAAGCCATGTTCGGAAATCGTTCGCGCAAAATGTCCATTGGTGCACGGAATGTGCTGAACGTAGTGCCACCGGCCATTGAAACCACAGGTCATCTAATTCAGGGCCAAAAGAAATTGGTTATCATCAATCGACAGCGCTTGCCATTTACGGTGATGGCCTGGCCAATGTCGCGACGTTCTCAAAGAATTGTGGATGAAAGATGTTTTCTCCAATTTAAAATCCACACCAAAAATGGATTTCTCCAAATGCATTACAATTTTGTGGAACTCGTATGGATTATGATTATCTTAAATTAGACTATTTGCTTATTGACGAACCCAATCATCTAGAAATGAGCTTCGTCGCTGAATATAGTTTTTGGAAGTGTGCGAAATATTGCTCGATCAGAACACCGACTTTCAAAGAACAATTTAATCATTTGAAATTATAGTAAACGCTTTAACTCTCTACGTTGATTTGACAAGAAAAATAAATGACAGGTAATTTGAAAGATGTAGCGTCAACAACATGGCCGCAATAAGTTGTCAACAGTGCCGCCGCTGGGTGTTCGTGCGCCCTTGTGCAAGAACCTTAAATTACCGCCCCATGTCTCGGGTGCACGGGGGTATTTACGTTGAATAAGTGAAAGTTTTATTTATTCTCCATTTCGCAGTTGAAAAATTTAAGCAAACGTACATTGCTGTTGTCGCGTTCCCAGCTACACCAAATTCGTATACAATGAACGTAGACATTAAAGCATAATATATGCACAGTTTTTGCATCCTTTTAAGATTATTTACTCTTTTTAATTGAGACTTATAGGTACTATACATATAAGGCAAGATATGCATTCGTAAAAAAATCGAACCCGAGATTTTGATTAAAGTTGACATTACGATGATAGCGAAGACCAAAAATAACTGTACCTGCAATACAATTTTTTCGAAATTTTATAAATTTGTTTTTTAAAACAATGTTCAATAGATTTAAACAAAATCAAAAAATTTAAAGATTCGGTACAACCGATTTTGATAATTTGTTTTATGCTAAAGCGCCCCAAAATTTAAAATATTCCTGTGCATTAAAATTTTCAAATCTTTTTTTATTTCAATTTTTTTTTTCGAAACTCAATATTTCGAAAACCCCACGCTTGATTTTTTTTAAACTTGATAAATAAAAGTTTTCGAAAATCGTGTTTTTCTCGAAAACGTCTCCGAGAATTTTGATAAATTTTTACGTTCTAAAATTAAACAAACAAATTTAAATCAATATATTACTGAATGTACCGAACATAGAACCAATTTGACGATTTGGGAATTTCTCATTACCGACTGAACGGATTTTAATGACATTTTTTATGTTTTTTTTTTTTTGAAAACTCGATATCTCAAAAAAGGGCAAAATATTTTTTTTGGAAATTTATTTTTTATTCGTAAAGTAATAAAAAAAATGTTTTAAAAATTTGTATATAAAAGAGTATTTGACTTATAACTTATAACTTTGTTATACATTTTGTTCTTGCATAAACTTATATTTGCTTGCATCACATGGCATCCTGTTCTCAGCTCCAGATACTACTAAAAGAGTAGTGAACTTTATGTTTATGAACAGTTTTTCTCTAATAGCAATCATTTTTGAAATTCTTAGTCTCTTACATAAGAGCAAATTCGTGCGACCCAGTCGTGCATTTTATTTTAAGAGGAAATAAAAAATATGGCGATTGCGAATAATTTTCTTCAACAAAACCATTTTCATATAAAATACAAAGATTCGAGTTCCTAGCACAGTTTTTAATTTATGTATGTCAAATCAATCCTTTGGTAAAAACCAATAGTTTATAGCTTGACAGAAAGAAGACAAAGTGGTTTTTGTTTCCATTTTCTTTTTGAAACGCTTAATCATTTACTTCCAGATCTGGAAGTATTATATGTATATTATTTCTTGACATCTTAGGTATGCTTTGATGAAATTTGACATTTTGTGGCTTGTATGGGAACTATATTTTGATATAAAAAGAGTCTGAACTCTGAATGTCAATTGAAAGCTTAAATTCGAACAACCAATGAAACGTTAAATTTCTATGTTATTCTGATTTTGTTCAATCCGTTGACATTTAAGTTATTTATCAATTCAATTCCAAAATTAATTAAAAACTATTCGTAAACCCTTATTTAAAAAGAAACATAAATATTTAGAAACATTCTTTTTACCCATGCAAACGAAGAGGTTATTTGGTTTGAGAGGCGACAGTCACAAACAAAATATGTATGAATAAAGATTTGTAGCAGATTGTGTGTGGGAACTACGTAGTGAACGGTCAAATGTAAACAAGTTCCAATAGCTAAAGAAAAACTTTTGGAGTGTGCTGTATAGGTTGAGTTAGATCGATCTTTTAATTTTCCGCCCCTAGACGTTGGCGCCCTTGTGCGCCGCACATTTTGCACATATGGTAGCGGCGGCCCTGGTTGTCAAAGTTCAAAAATTCCTATTAGAAAACTTTTTAAATAGTTTATTGGATTCCGGTTTATTGGTGCTTTGAGTTCTAAGATAATTCTAATATTTAATTTTTCCAACTGTCTCAATAGAATTGATCGTAACGTTGGTGGAGAGAATTTCAGGGTGAATTTTGAACATGTGGAAGTGATATGCAATAGTAAAAATAAGTCTTAATCATTCATATGAAAATCAGGTGTTCCTCAAGGTTGCATCTTGAGGCCGTTAATGTTCGCTTTGTATATCAATTGTATTGAATATCACTTACCACCGGGAGGTATCTGTTTTGTTGATTTACGAGTATATGTGAGTCTCTTACTTTATACGGATGACTAAGTGATATTTTCTGACATGAATGAGTTTTAGGTCTCAAAACCGATCTGATGATATTACATGGAATCGGAAATAAGACGCAGCTTATATTGATGTTGGTGGTGAATTTAAATGTCTTAGATTTATAAAATAGTACATAATTTAGGTATCAAGGCGCATATTAATCATAAGCTTGCAGTTGCCAAGTCAGCTATAAATACGGTTTGGGTTCAAAAAGCTCTGTGGACGCAAGATCAAAATCTTAGATTTTTATTTCTACAATGAATAAATAATTTTGCTATTGGAAAGCAAGTATATGAATACGAACTATCGGAAGAAATGGAAGTTATTCAAATATATGTACTTCTTTCTTAGAGTTTCTTATTGATTTTGCCTGAAGTCATCATCAACAACAGCATTGAGGTGACAACAACGGCAGACAAAGTGAAAGTTTTCGCGAATCACTTCGAGGAAAACTTCACACCCAGCCCATCAACGGACCCGGTGTTCCTGGATGAAATCATCCGTCCAGCTGACTTTGCAGAAAAATTTAGAAGGAGTGGAGTTTGACGACCATCATCCATCTAGTTGCCCAACGGACAACCCCCCAGCTATGCCAACCAGAGAAAATTGCGGAAATCATCGTCAATTCCAAAACAAAGAAGTCGACAGGGTCGGATGGAGTCTCCAACTACATAATCAAAAGGCTTCCACATGCAGTGATGATATTACTCACCATCATCATAAACAACTGCATCAACAACTGCTACTGCTCCAATAAGTGGAAACCGGCAAAAATCGTGGCAATCCCGAAGAAAGGCGCTAGAAACCTGGTTTCCAACTACAGGCCTATATCCCTCATCAACAACGTCAGCAAAATTCTGGAAGAAGTCATTCTAAGGAGGCTCAAGAAGTACTGCAATGAACACAACATCATCCCAGACATGCAGTTTGGCTTTCGGGAAGGGCATTCAACACTGCATCCATTAATAAAGTTCCAGTCTGACGCCTCCTCAGCACTCAACAGCCAACGTGCCACCGTAGGATGCTTTCTGGATGTCGAGAAAGCATTCGATAGCGTATGGATAGAAGCCCTTATCCATTAGCTTCGAGTACTTGGGTTACCTTCGCCACTAATAAAGATTTTCTTTTCTTTTCTCTCTTTTAGGAAATTCTTCGTTCAGCTAGACAGCTGCAAGTCTTCTATCAAATCCATCAAAGCCGTAGTCGCCCAAGGATCAAAACTGGGTCCCTTTCTAGATAACCTGATGACCTCTGATCAACCCGTGCCAACTGACTGTGAGAATTTGCCTACCTACTCCTCGTCGATAGCGCCAAAAATTGCACCTCGGAGAGACTCTACGAGTACTACAAAAAGTGGGGTATCCGAATAAACACTGCCAAATCGGAGCTTGTGTGTTTCAGGAGACCCACCACCAATGGAAACCGATGTCGTTCAGCAGCCACTTGCAGAAACCTGACCGTGAAGCTCCCCGATGGGTCAAGGATAGCAGCCAAAAGAAATGCTAAATACCTCCGAGTAAACTTCAACGAGCTGTTCAATTTCAACCCGCACTCTAGGCAGGTAATAAGGAAGGCCAACTTCGCGTTTCACCGCTTGCACCCATTGCTAGCCAGAAGAACCGGACTAAGCCAGCCAGTGAAGCCATTGATATACAAACAGCTCATCAGACCCGTCATCAGCTACAATTTTTCTGCATGGTACACAATTTCGAAGACAGCAATGCTGAAGCTCCAAATCTTCGAAAGGAAAATACTAAGGATAAGCCCGGACTCATCTTCGATCAACAGCGAAAGAAGCACTTCAGCAACGAAAGAGTCTACGAAGAAGCAAAAATCAACCCACTGGACCAGTTTCTCGTGCAATTAGCGAAGAAGCTTATATCTTGCACCACCAACCACCCAAACCCCCTGATGAGAAGGATGACCACGCATGAACGACATCCAGAGCCTACATACCTTAGTGCTCTGGATATGATAACGGGTGATTTTTTTGAGGTTAGGATTTTCATGCATTAGTATTTGACAGATCACGCGGGATTTCAGACATGGTGTCAAAGAGAAAGATGCTCAGTATGCTTTGACATTTCATCATGAATAGACTTACTAACGAGCAACGTCGAATTTTCAGTGAATGGGCCCTAGAAAAGTTGGCAGAAAATCCGCTTTTTTATCGACAAATTTTGTTCAGCGATGAGGCTCATTTCTGGTTGAATGGCTACGTAAATAAGCAAAATTGCCGCATTTGGAGTGAAGAGCAACCAGAAGCCGTTCAAGAACTGCCCATGCATCCCGAAAAATGCACTGTTTGGTGTGGTTTGTACGCGCGCTGGTGGAATCATTGGACCGTATTTTTTCAAAGATGCTGTTGGACGCAACGTTACGGTGAATGGCGATCGCTATCGTTCAATGCTAACAAACTTTTTGTTGCCAAAAATGGAAGAACTGAACTTGGTTGACATGTGGTTTCAACAAGATGGCGCTACATGCCACACAGCTCGCGATTCTATGGCCATTTTGAGGGAAAACTTCGGAGAACAATTCATCTCAAGGAATGGACCGGTAAGTTGGCCACCAAGATCATGCGATTTGACGCCTTTAGACTATTTTTTGTGGGGCTACGTCAAGTCTAAAGTCTACACAAATAAGCCAGCAACTATTCCAGCTTTGGAAGACAACATTTCCGAAGAAATTCGGGCTATTCCGGCCGTAATGCTCGAAAAAGTTACCCAAAATTGGACTTTCCGAATGGATCACCTAAGACGCAGCCGCGGTCAACATTTAAATGAAATTATCTTCAAAAAGTAAATGTCATTGACCAATCTAACGTTTCAAATAAAGAATCGATGAGATTTTGCAAATTTTATGCGTTTTTTTTTTAAAAAAAGTTCTCAAGCTCTTAAAAAATCACCCGTTAGAAAGGATCCCAACCGACAACGAACCAACAGTTCGTTTCTACACTGACGCCGAGTCAGCATATCACCGTTTCTGAAAATATTAAACAAACAACCCCTAACAAACAAAAATCACTTCTGATAGAAACTTCATCCAATAAAGACATATTATAAAAGCTTGTTCTGGTTCACATATTTCGTCCAAGAAAAACAAAATTTTCATAAACCAATTTTGCTTGTATCACCTCGATGGGGATATTGTCTTTTCAAAAATTGGCATGCACTTGCCTTGAATTTAAACATCAACAACAGAAAAGAGCGGAAAACCAGTTTTAAGACTGTGTAAATTTGATTGATGAAAAACTAAACTGAATTCATCTTGAAAGAGCTAGGGAATCACCTTCTACATTAACCTGTACGAGTAGTCGTCTCAATCTGAACTTGGGGATTAGTAATTATTTCATTGAAGATCTTTCAGTCTCAGTTATAGATATAATATTTAAAGAACGAAGTGAAACTCTTGAACTTAACCACAACTCACATATGTCAGATGTTAACTTGATTTGCTAGCTCTGTAATCTTAACCAAAATGAAGGCATCAGCCATTTTCAAGCATTCTGCCTCATCTTAAACGAAATCCGTAGATTGAATTTTAACAAAAGTATCTTGTTCCCCAAAGTATGTTTCTGTGTTGTTCACGGGGAGAATGGTTAGCAGGTGTTCGAGCGTTAGTAAACTCATTTTTTAATGTGGTTTGAAGCAAATAAATTCTTCAAGTTTAGCTAAACTAAATTTACAAATATATCTCCTAAAACATTTAACATATATCTAAAATCCAAGCGTCTTAATATCTTAAATCTAAAAAAGGCACAAACGATTCTCAAAATAATCTGGATTAATTCTACCTAAATCAAGTTTTTTTAAAAGTAACAAAAATATTTTATTTGAAAGTTTTGATACATAATGTTTTTTTAAACTATTAAGCTATTAAGAAGCTTCAAAAGTAAAAAAAAAATGGTTCTAGGGTAGATACTGTTGGTGATGTCATAATTTTGATTTTATTTATTGAATGATGGTAACAAAAAATCAAAGCAAAACGGCAAAATATTTATAAAAATTCTAGGAGCCGTCTTTGACAACCAAAATGATTTTCGAAAACGATTTTTAGCTACTAAAGAACCAGGACCTATAATGACTTACAACTCTCAACCATTACTGTGTGCGTGTTGGCAAAAATGGAGGGGACCTACAATTTTCTGCCAATTCCCAAAGGCTAAAATGAACAGCACTTTTAATGATAAGTGATACTTTTGGAGGATTTGGTACTTACTCGCAAGAGGGAATTATATTCCTTGATAAAATGCACGACTGGGTCGCACGAACTTGTTTCTATGTAATAGACTAGGAATTTTAAAAACGAATGTTATTAAAGAAAACTGTTCATAAGAATAAAATTAGTTTTTCAAATTCTTTTACTAGTAAGAGATAAAAACAGACTGCTAAGCAAATACGAATTTATGCAAGAACAAAATTTATAAGTCGTTGTAGTGGTTCCTAAAAAAAATTAGTTTTTATGTACAAAATTTTTAAAACATTTTTAAGAAAAAATTTTAAGTTTTTATTACTGTACAAATGAGAATTAAATTTGCAAGAAAAATAATAAGCCGTTTTTGAGATGTCGAATTTTCCCAAAAAAATAACTTTTTTCCAAAAATTGAAAAAATATTTTCCTTTATTGATTGAAACGCAATGTTTTTTAAATTCTTAGGAGCTTCTTTATAAAATATTTCATTAAAATCCGTTATGCCGATAATGGGAAATTCAAAATTCGAAAAAATCGTTCTATGGTGGTACAGTCAGTAATATCTTGTTTTCAAAATTTTTTTTATTAAATTATAGATCGTAAGAATTAATCGAAAGAAAAAAAATTGTATCAAAATTCTCGGGACCGTTTTCGAGAAAAATATCTACTATTTTCGAAAATCCAAAAAATTTTTTTTTGAAAATTTGAATAAACAATAATATTAAAACTGCTGGGAGCCTTAACACCAAAAAATGATCAAAATCGGTCGTACCGTTTTTGAGAAAATCAAAAACAAAAAAAAAATGGTTCCAAGGGGGGTACCAACCATTATCTATCTACCTAGGTTTAACTAAATGAAATTTTTTGATTTTTTTTTAAATCTGTGGGACATTTTTTGAAAAAAAAATTTATAAATTTTCGAAAAAAATTCGTATGGCAGGTACCATTGTTTTTGGGCTTTAAAAAAAAAGAAAAAAACATGGAGGGAATTAAAACCCATATCTACCAAGTTTTAAGAAAATCGGCCGAGCCGTTTAGCTGTAGTCAAACAGACCGACAGACAGGCAGACAGACAGGCAGACAGACAGACAGGCAGACAGACAGAAATGAGAGACCCACTTTCTTGGTCTTCGCTATCATGTTAATGTCAACTTTGATCAAAATCTCGAGTTCGATTTTTTTTACGAATGCATAACCTATAAGTCTCAAGTAAAAATCTACAATGAGAATCTAAACTACGAGGGCGGGTCAATAAGTCCGTGACTTTTTGAATTTCTGACCTCTTTACTGAAACAGCAGCACTGCTCCTGTCAACAGGCATCTGTCAGTTGACTCCTGTCAAAATTTAAACTTGCTGCGTCAGTTAGTTTGTGTTTGACAGCTATTTTTATCAGACTACTCACTAATTTGAGGAGAAAATGGAAAAAAGTGAATTTCGTGTGCTTATTAAGCATTATTTCTTGCGAAAAAAAACCATTACCGAGACCACCAAGGCTATAAGCTTGATAAATACTATGGGGACTCTGCACCATCGATTTCAATGGTAAAAAAGTGGTTTACTGAATTTCGTTGTGGCCGTACAAGCACTGAAGATGCCGAACGTCCTGGACGCCCAGTTGAGGTCTCTACACCCGAAACAATCGAAAAAATTTACGATATGGTGTTGGCCGACCGAAGATTGAAAGTGCGAGAGATTGTGGAAGCCGTAGGGATCTCGCATGGCTCAGTGGTTTCAATTTTGAATGATCACTTGGGCATGAGAAAGCTTTCCGCAAGATTGTGGAAGCCGTAGGGATCTCGCATGGCTCAGTGGTTTCAATTTTGAATGAAGATGGGTGCCGCGTTTGCTCACAGTCGACCACAAACGCAATCGTGTAACAACTTCACAGGAAGGTTTGGCGTTGTTTAATCGCAATATGGAGGAGTTTTTGTGCCGTTTTGTAACCGTGGACGAAACATGGATCCATCACAACACACCGGAGACCAAACAACAGTCAAAACAGTGGGTTTCTAAGGGTGAATCGGCGCCAAAGAAGGCCAAGGTGGGTTTGTCAGCCAATAAAGTTATGGCGACTGTTTTTTGGGATTCACGCGGGATAATCCACATTTACTACCTTCAAAAGGGAAGAACAATCAATGGGGAATATTTTTCCAACTTACTGGACCGATTCAATGACGATTTAAAAAAAAAAACCGACCTCATTTGGCCAAGAAAAAAGTTCTTTTCCACCAAGACAATTCAAGGGTGCACACATGTACAGTTGCCATGGCAAAAATCCATGAATTGGGCTATGAATTGCTCCCTCATCCACCCTATTCTCCAGATTTGGCTCCGAGCGACTACTTCTTGTTCCCAAACCTGAAGAAATGGCTTGATGGAAAAAGATTTGACTCCAATGATGAAGTCATCTCGCAAACAAAGGCCTATTTTGAGGACCTCGACAAATCATTTTTTTTTGAAGGGATAAAAAAATTGGAGAAGTTTGGACAAAGTGTATAGAGCTCAAGGCAGACTACGTTGAAAAATAAAATTATTTTTTTATCAAAAAATCTGTTTTTTATTCCAAAAGTCACGGACTTATTGACCCGCCCTCGTAAAACCCTCTGCATGAGGGCCAAAGCACTAACCATTACGCTAAGGTGTACTAAATTCTTCATAGCTAGCTTTCTCTTACTAAAATAAATTATTAAGTAAAATAATAAAAAAAAATTTTTTTTAAATTCTAAAATTTTGAAAAAAAAATATTATAGTAGGTTCCGTAATGGTTGATCTTAAAAAGTGGGTCGGGGGAAGAATTTAAAAGTATTATCACCAGTTTAAAGAAGTCCGTAGAAATTGTAGTCGAACAGATAGACAGAATAGCGAAGACCACTTTTTTCATCTTCCTTTCATCCTAATGTCAGGTCTGATCAAAATCGGTCAAGCGGTCACCGTCAATAGCAATCGCTACAGAACTATGACAACCAATTTCTTATTGCAAAAATTGAACCATATGGACCTAGAATGATATGTGGTTCCAGCAAGGTGGTGCAACGTGCCACACAGTAAAAGCCACGATTGGCATTCTGAATGATAGATTTGAAGGTAAAGCTATCTTTCACAGAAGTGACATGAATTGGTCATAATGTTTATGCGTTTTTACTCCGCTAGAAGTGTGGGGTTTCCTAATATCGTAGGTTTATACGAATAATATACCAAAATACCAAACAAAATGTTAACAGTATTTCTTTACTTAAGAATAAGAACAAGGCTTTTATGCCGTCTGCCTAGATTATTGCAAAGAGAATCGAATTTTTGTTATTTAAGTTTGGCCTCCTGTCATGGTCCTTAAATACGTTCTTAAATTGAACTTGTCAACAAATATTCTTTGAGCTTTAATAAATGAATGCGAACCACAAAAATTGTATCCAAGTTCTTCGTAACGTGAATAGGGCTTTGTACCTATCAACTTTTTAAGATTAATTAAATTTTCCTTTGGTTTTGTATAAAACCTTTAAGATCCCCTCCGGCAACCACAAACAAACATCTTCGCTACGTAGTCTTGCCAAAAAAGTAAGACATTCATTTCAGTCTAAAGAACCCAATGCACACCATCAATCAAGACTCTCTTATTCAAATACATATAAATTTACATTTGTCAGCAAAGATAAATTACACAACTGGAACCCCAATTAAATATATAAGATACTTTGTATCTGGTTACGAAACCTCAAAATCGATCATAACTCTGAGAGTCCGATGTAGTTCCTTTGAATCGGTCATTTGAGAATCGAGACGACTGAACGACGTCCTTCAATTACCAAAGTGTTTGTTTGAGGTAAAAATAAAAAACGACCATAGCATATCTAATATAATTCAGGAGATACAAAAACCATTAACCACCAAAAAGGATCGAATCCTTAGAGCAGCAAGCTTCAAAGACCCAATCTTCCTCTCTCTCTGTGATTCTAACTCAAACAAAACACAGGATTTGCATTTCCATATTCAAAACCATAATAAATAGCGGTTAGATATTGAAATAGGTGCATGGAGTTGGAATCTTTGATATCCTTTTTGGTTTCACAATTTATGTGTTTTTGCTCAAAGTGAAGTTGTTTTCCCTCAAAATTGAATGTTTGCAAAGTAATGCGAAACATCCACACAACTAAATCACATCAAGGCTCAATTCCCACATCACCCAAACAGTCTTGGTTTTCTAAGCACATATCTTCTATGAGTTTGAGTATTTACGATTGCACTATACATTTACTTTGATTAATAACTACGCAAATATAGTGTAAGGACTTGACAAAGTATCTCAACTGTGTGAGATGCATCCATCTCGACGGTAATGGGGTGGAAATGTGCTGAACGAGAGATGAATTTTGATTGAATTATGATTTGCGAAACTCGTCAGCGTCATCATTTGAATTTGAGGGGTGGGGCGCTGGAAAGGCAAATTTTTGATTTAGTTCTGATATCATCACAAATATCCCCTCCTAGGCGAAGGGAAGAAGTTCTTCTTGCAAGGAGCCATCGCACTTAAGGCAGCAGTAGGGCGACCGCATAAATATTTACGATTGACTGCGCACCGCGACTTAGCTGATGTCTGACTACGCTCATGCATATATTTGCTAAATGCACTGCAACACCTTATAGAGATTCCACACCGCTACCATAACCATCCACCAAACATCATGCTCAGCACTTTCCTCTGATGACATAATAGCTCTTTGGTGTCACCGGTAATGATTTTAATGATGGAGGAAGAACAGTAAGGGCATATTATACGAGTAGAGGCGCTTTGCCTCTTCTGCACGGTAAAACCTATTTTCGTGATTATATGATAATTGAGGGAATTTTCTGGTGCGCGTATACTCAACACTCAAAGATATAATTTTATTCAATGACATGGCTGTGGAGTGCTTGTCGGGAATTTCAGATAAAATACCAGATACAATATTTAACGAAGGGAATATTTATAATTTTAATGACACAACTATTGTGATGTCGTAACTTCAGCACACACATACGCACTCACAAAATAGGTTATAATATTTTTAGTATCGAGAGATATTAGTATTTAAATTTTTGCTGGCAATTCTGCTTTGGCTTAATGGGACATGTATTGGACTAGTGGGTAAAAAAATAAATTGCACCACTAAATCTGTAAAGCAATATCTAGTTTCGGCATCCCTGACAAACTTGTCCATTTGTGCAGGATTACGATGGAAAACGCACGCTGCTCCATCAAGATCGGAAAAGATCTCACCGATGCATTTGATTTCAAAAAAGGTTTTAGGCAAGGCCACTTCTTCAACATCCTTCTTGACAGAATAGTGTAAAACTCACCCGCCAACACTAGAGGCAAAACTTCTCAAAATCTGCCGAAGACATTGAAACATTTGGAAGAACAAAGAGTGATTTCAGTGGCGCGTTTGTGAGACGGAAGCGGTCAATGAGGGCAAGACCCAGTATATGCTGTCATCAAGAAATAACACTCAACACAGACTTCTTGGACAGAACGTCACCATAGACACATAACCGTTTGAGGTAGTTAATGTCTTTGTCTACCTAACCGACGCACCGCCATTAATTCAGAAAACAACATCAGCACTAAAATCAAATGGGGAATATCTCTTGCCAATCGCTCCTTCTTTGTACTAATAGTGCTTTAGGATGCTTCGAGAGGAAACGAATTAAAGTCCAACGACTGAGATGGCTGGTTAATTTAGAGCGAACAGACCAAAATGCTACGGCAACTTCGAATCCTATACCAAGGAAGACCATGACTCAGGTGGCGCACACAAGTGGTAGAGGACCTCAACCAATTTAAGGTGCGAAACTGGAGACAGCTAGCTAGGGACCGATCTAGCTGGAGAAGTTTGTTGGTTAAAGCCTTAATCTACCCCGGACTGTAGCGCCACCTTAAGTAAGTAAGGGTTCTATCTTTGAGATGTCATTGAATTTTTTTGATTTATTAAGAAGACTCATGAATTCTATTATGTATGGAATATAACATCATTCAAAATCCAAACGTCTAATTTTGTATAAGTCTTGCGCAAAAATCACGCTTAATTTGACCAATGGTATTGATTATGTTGACTTTCAGGGTGGTGGTGGTTCGTGATTTATTGGTATTAAGAAGTGTACCGCAGTCAAATCCCAAGATCTCGGTAACCAATTCATAGATACTTCCTCCGCGTGAGATAATAGTGCTCGGAAATCAGTCGTGCAAAATGACCATTGGAGCACGATCTGTATTGCATGTAGCGCTGTTCTGTTGAAACCAAATATAACAGATGTCCATATCATCCAATTTGGGTCAAAAAAAAAATTGTTATCAACCACCGATAGTGCTTGCCGTTGACGTTGGCCTGGGCAACATCATTCTCAAAGAATTATGGAAATGCCATCCTCCCAAAATCAACATTAAAGACTGATTTTTTTTTTGGATGCAATGTAAAATGTCCCAAATTCAACAAGTTTGAATATTGGACCGAAATCGGGGTCACCTTCCAACTGCTCAAGATCCCAGTTAACGGAAACACGTCGTAGTCTTTGTCGTTAAATCTAACCGCCCGGCTCATGTAAGAGCTATTTATTTGGCAAACCGGCTTTAATAAATAACAGCCAAATTAACAGACGTAGCTTAAACAATTAAGCCGCAATCACCTGTCAAAGTTCAGAAATCCTTATTGGAAAACGCTTTAAATGCATAATAAAATAAGTGAGGTGTTGACACTGTGTCCTGTGGTAGTCCATTTGTAACATTAAAAATTTATTATTATTTGCCAACAAGGAAGATGAAGAAAGTTAGAAAATTACTTCTGTGATTGAACTTAATTCAATTGAAAGTTCTAGTGACCTCAAGGTACGACAGTGGGGGCTCATCAGATAGACGCTGTGATAGCCTTCTAAGACTCAAATATTGGTCGATATTTACCGATTCTTAGAAAATTCACAGCATGATACACTGCGCATTTTATTTTTCTAGTGGAAAAGAAAGTCATTGCACGTATCCGGATAAAAGAAATTTCCATTATCTAATTTAAGTCTTAAATGTTTTAGCCTGTTTTGATTGTGCTGCGGAACATTAATCAACCTCGACTTTGCAATGTAACGAGACTGGCTGTAAAAGAGCTAATGAATAACTTAATCGAGACCAATATCATCAAGAGAAAATTCAGAGAGGTTGTTTTGGCCCCGCGAAAGCCGATGATTCCAACGGATTTGCCATTCGATTTTAAGCGTCTAAAATTTCCCGTCCGTTTGGCTTTTGCAATGACCATAAATTTATCGCAAGGTTGAAAGCTTGCGGAACCAACTTGGAGTTTCCCTGTTTCGCGCATATGCAATTCTACGTCGCGTTTTCGCGAGTTGGAAAACCATCATCATCATCATAGAGAAATTTTATTATTTAATGATTACTGACTAAACTTTGATGAGCTTACTGTCAAGTTTTCAAAACCTTTTGAAATGAGCATAAAAAAAACTTGCCAAGTAAGCCCATCAAATTTTAGTCAGTAATCATTAAATAATAAAATTTCTCTATTACATTGTAGCTGTTTCAATATTATTCAACTTTAAATATTCGGTATTAAACCTTCAAGAAGTAAGAACTTGGCGGACTTTTAGATCTCAGTACTTTTCAAGGCTGACTTGTTACACAAAGGTTTTTGTATAGAAGAACTTGGCTCTTTTTTTAACATTTATGTTTTTTGGTCTGATCTCACTCCTTTTTGCAAAGATTTTAATATTTTGCCATGTCAAAATCTCGAAAGATACGGAAAGATAGAAGGGTGGAATCTACCTACTAAAATCAACTTAGTTTATAGCTTCCTATTTCTTTTGGTATATTTTCTTTTTGTTATTGGTTGTTTTGATTTGCGCTTCAATTATTTCTTCTTATCCTGGCAAGATACCTAACACTAACATACCTACCTTAATTACAGCAATCGGAAGTGCTCCATATAAATTAAACATTTTCTCAGAAAGTGGGCGGATACCACGATCCCTGAATGGAAAACCTCAATTTTTATTTTTGGTCCTTTATATGCAATTTGAGCTCTACCGTTCTACCAAATTTCATTGTTCTACTGCAATCGGAAGTGCGCCATATATAATTTACATCAGTTCTGAGGAAGTGGGCGGATACCACGCCCCTGAACGGAACACCGCTAATTTTTTATTTTTTTCTTTGTATGCAATTTAAGCCCTACCACTTTACCAAATTTCATCGTTTTACAGCAGTCGGAAGTGCTTCATTCAAGCGACACCAATTCGGAAAAAGTGGGCGGTACCACGCCCCCTGAATGGAAAATTTCAAATATTCGATTTTTTCCTTTGCTTGCTTGACAAGGCCTAACGTTGTGCAAAATTACAAGATTCTACGATGTCGGGAAGTGCTCCATAATTTTGATGATCTGTCAGTCAGTCAGTCAGTCAGTTACGGTTTTTGTGATTTTTGAGGCCTTATATCTCAGGAACCGCTTATGCTAGAAAATTGAAATTTGGTGAGGCGCCTACGCCTGACTAGCTTAGCATATATTCGGAGTTTTAAGTTTCTGACTTCATTGGTACCGCAGATAGGAAGGGGTCAAAAATCGCCTGAGTTTGTTCCTGTAAAAAGGGTGTAGTGCCAGAACTTGGCTGGGCACTACCGTGCCCTTTGATTCGTTTTTCGTGGATTTTAGGTCTTCATAATGATGTGATAGATATAAAAGCGCCAATTTACAAGCTTTACAGTAACGGGATGTCATGGAAGTTTGGAGGAGTTATCCAGAATCTCTATGAGGACACAATGGCCACGGTATAGAATGGCGAACAGCTGCCGAGAGATTTTAAAACGGAGTCAAAAGTTAGACAGGGTTGCATATTGATCCTTTAGGCTTCTTAAGTTGTGTCATCGAATACGCGCGCCGCGCGCGCCGCCCGGTCCGATAAATCTTCTTTTTTAGTACTGCCAGCCTTGGAGTTTAATAGTAAAACCTGAATAATTTCAAACGTGCAAAAGGCCGCAACTGTGCAAACGAAAAATGCCATTATAATATTAAGACTATCGAAGTTGTCAAGGAATTCAAATACCAACGAGTTTATTTTACCAGAAATTTGAGAATGGAAAAGCATCTAAGGGCGCAATTGACGCAAGTTCAGGATATCCCAAGCGGTATTAGTATCAGTCAACGCAGACAATTATGGAAACCAAAGCATTATGATCCACTTGAGAAACTTCTACAAACGAATTTTCAAACTGTTTTTACGAACTTTGAAAATGCAAGTGGATTATAAAAACTGAAAGATTTAAAGGACCAACACAAGATAGCGTGCTGGTTAGATGGATGAAGTGTTAGAAGTTTCTCTCTACCAGCTAGTTTTTGCAGTTGACCTAAAGCAGCAAGACAAATGTTTGTGTGAAAAGGAAAATCCACTATCAACTAAATCACAACTTAGAAGAGAGGAATTATTATTCAAGGGATGATAATAATATTGCTGAATTATAAATGATGCTAATGCTGGTTGTGCTGTTGAATACCTAAGAGAACACTTTAAGATTATATGCTCTCTGTGGAACTTAGGTGAAAGGCTATAAATATATTCTCCACTTTATCGGAAATTGTCCGATTTTCAAAGAAAAAAGAAGGGATGCTTTTGGAAGCGACATAACGTGTGGTCATGATCGGAAATTCATATTAAGACTTTCTATGATGTTCTTACAGTGTCAAAACTTTGCCTTCCTTTAAAGAGATATTTCAATTATAAGATCGAAATATTCTGAACAAATATTAAAGAAATCAATGGGGAGTAGGTAAATAACGATTAATCTCCACAATGTTTATTTTCCATTATTCTGAAGCTAATTCAGCTCTTAGTGGATCATTTTTTGACCTCCCATATTTAATCCATATGAGCTTAAGGATAACGTCTGCCAAGTGTATACACACCCAAACTCCCCGCGGACGAAATACATAAATACTCGTATACATACATATATACATGGTTTGAAAAATCGGCCGGAGAATTTTAAAATAATAAATCGAAATATTTCAATTAAAGTGTGTCGCACAATGGAAAACATATTTTTGAATCCTGTCCAAAATAAAATAAGAGAAAAAAGGAAAACAAACAAGCCAAGGATCATCCTGTCTCTCTGAATCCGAACGCAAAAGCAAATCTCACTCAAATTAATATGATAAATGTGGGTAAATATTTGACACATTTATGGAGAAAAATGTCAGTACAGTAGACCTGGTTTTTTTCCTTATAGTTTTCGCCACAAACACACACACACACACACACACACATGCCCCATACTCAAATTCAAATATCACAAGGACTGTCAATATCATTCATTTAACATTCATCGCCATGGCCAAAAAGTTCGTCCTTTTTACTACACAAAAGCAAACATATGGTCTCTGGGAGGAAAAACCCGGTAGAAGCGGGTTCTGGTGCTGCCTGCTTTATGCATTCATCCCCATAATTGAATATTTTCATGCATTAGCCTCATTGAAAGGGAAGGTGGTTTTGCAGAGGTGCTGATTCACTCCGGTGTGGAGTGCGATGTGACGACCGACGACGAGGGAGATGAATATGATGATGATGATGATGATCTCAATGGAGTGATGCTGGGTGAGGGACTCTAGGGCCATCAGCTATCCGACGTTGTACTTCGAAGAGTCTATCCTGTCCTGCCACGCCGCGATGGACACCAATTTCTGATATGGATCCTAGCCTAGGTGTAATGACTTTTCACTTTGTTCTCGCACACAAGTATGGGCATACCTACAATTCTATAATGGCAGGTCCAGTACCGGTATGAGATGCCATCACATCACAAAAATGATGAATAAAGGTGCCAGTCAGCGTTTGAAAGCGTTTTGCTGTGCCATGTCGATCTGGAGCATGGACGTTGACCGGCGCCGGCGTTCAAGTTAATTGATGATATTGGAAGGGGGAAAATCACGTGTGATTCGGCTGATTTTTTTCTTTTTTTTTTTTGCTTTTCGGTTTGACGGAAAAAATCAAACTCAAAACGTTTTTGTTTGGGTTTTCCTTCTTTTTTGTTTACACTTGAGCTTCAGATTTTTTTTTTTTTTTTGTTGAGAAGACCGACATAAACCCTTCGAAGGCATAGCTTTTGGTGGTGAAATTATGGGAACAAATTGACCCGGAGTGGTTTGAAATGAATTTTTTATGGTGCCGAGGGAGGAAGTGGAGTTTATTTTTTTTTTTTTGTTAGTCTGTTTGAGATGGGAAAATATGGACACAGAAGGCATTCCAAAGTGGATCAATCATGGGAATATTCTCAGTTGATTGACATGCTGGCTGACGTTGGGTGGCAGGAAGTTGAGGTTTGTCTTTAAATTAGTTTGGGACCAGCGAGTTTGTTTAGTTAGTCAGTTTGCAGAAGTTTTTTTTTTTTTTTTTTTTTGTTGGAAGTTGTTTTTTTATCAGAAAATATTTTGAAATTCAATTCGTGTTCGTGAAGGATAGAATTTTGAACGTTTGGAAATATTAAAAAAAAAATACACAAATATATGTAGTTATGCTCCCGTTAATCAAACGGATGTCGAAGGAATTGTTTTGCTGAAAATGAAAAATATGGTGGTACCTACCTCCCTTGATTTTAGATGTACTTAGGTAAATAGTTAGACCGATTTTATTTAACATATATTTCAGGCTTCACATTTTTAAAGTTAGATCAAGAACCAAGGACAATATTAAAATTAATAGAAAGAACGAACTTTAAACCTTGAATAAGAGCGATTTAGGGACGTTAAAGGTCCTTAAAATGGATGCATATACAACAATTGCAAAAAAACGTTTCTCCAAGTTGAATTTTGATATGCCTGTGGAGAAGATAAGGTTAACCTCTGTTAGAAAACTCAAAACTATCAAACTAATACTGTTATTAAGTCTTAAGGGTGGGTCAATTTTTCCATAGGCTATTTTAAAAGCTGTCAAAGTTACCAATGACATCCAGCTGTCAAAATATGGTAGAGAGTTTATTAATTGGGTGCTAGAAATGTTGGCGTGAGATCCGGATTCGGTCTAAAAAACTAACTTCTCGGAGAGGGCCCATTTTTGACTCAGGGACTAGTATATCAAGAAGCAATCAATGGATTATTTTATATATGTTTATATATTATGGAGCTGTTTATGGCATGGCGATCTTATTTCTATAGAAATGAGGAAGGAAATTCTTTTGATATATGTATGTATGTATGTCCGAGCTTTGGCGCTACATGCTTTGAAAGCGTTGCAACACTCGGAGTTTATCTCACGAGGTGTGTTCGTCAATTGGCTTCTTCGATCATTCAAACTGGACACCACTTGATTGTTTTCTCTGAGGCTCCGTCAAGTCATTTGTCTACGCTTACAAGCTATCCGTTTCGGACGAGCTCAACATTCGAGACTGTTTTGCCGGAATAGACCGGCAACTATGAAGGCACTTCCATCGAAGTATGAATGAACCAATTTCTTTTGGATATTACAAATGTGAACGACACGTTGTGGAACTAAAATAGATCAAACGTTTTGGGCATGGTCATCTTACCCAGAGACGATTCCACCCGTTAGATTGAGATTTAGAATTGTCACTGATCAAAAGTGACAAACAAACGCTTTCCATAGCTATTGGACAGTCGATTAAAATCAATACATAGTATCCAATGTCTATAACAAACGATGGTTTTCATCGATACTTTTTTTTTTTATAATCGGCGCACACTCAATGGGTTTTTTGTATACCCTTAATATGCCAGAGACACAGTATTTTTAAATATATATAAATTTTGGTTAAAATCGTTGGAGCCGTTAATGACAAAGTCGAAAATAAAAAAAAAAACGGCTCTATGCCAATTATCTCTAATAACATTTTTTTCCTAAAGTATTTTTTAGTCAAAATGCAGTCCATGCCTATAATAGCACAATTTTTTTTTTTTTATCAACAGCGTGGTAGACCATGCTTGCGCTGGAGAGATGATGTAGACCAGGACGCCCGAAGGCTTGGAGTGCGCAACTGGATAACGTCGGCTAGAGACCGGGATATGTGGAGAGACTTGTCGAAAGAGGCCAGGACCGGAACCCGGTTGTCGAGCTGTTGATGATGATGTTAGAGCCATTTTCGAGTTTATATCAGATTTTGCAATACAGTTGTTTTGTAGTTAAAAAAAATTCAATTTCCCCTCTAGGGAATCACCAAAGACCCTTAGGTACCGAGTTTGAAGAAAATACCTTCAGTATTTAAGGCTGTAGGTGAAGGTACATAAATATACAGACATACGGAATTTTTGATACCACTTTCGTGTTTGCGATGATAATGTCAACTTCGATCAAAAGCTCGAGTTGGATTTTTTTCCCAAATGCAGAGCTTGCCCTAAACTATCTGTATAGCAAGTAAAAATGTATTTTCTTTTGAAGCTTAAATGCAATGAAACTAGGACGTAAAACAAATTAGATCGAGTTTTCGGCAGATCTGCCAGTAGAAAAAGTTAAAAATTGGGCTACCTGTTGATTTCGGCGAATGCGTTGTCTATGGTAGTTTTCGAAAACGTCAAATCATCATTTTTTGATAATGATAATGCTATCGTCAAATATTTAATAGTACCTACTTCCTTCACATAATCTGTTTGATCAACTTTAGTCAGTTTTCTTGTAAACGCATTTGACGTTAACAAACACCCTAGAAATGGCTTTAAGGAAAGTTAGTAACTAGGCCGCAAGTTGTGGACTAGGTGTTAACCAAAGCTAAACTGAACTGATGCTATTTACTACCAAAACTAAGATACCGGCCTTCGCTCTACACCGACTCAACCGCCAAACACTTATGCTTTCTTTCAGTGCAAAATATCCAGGTGTTATTCTAGACCCTAAGTTGAACTGGTAACTGTATGTTGAAGAAGGCCTGCATAGCTTTCTACGTTTGAGGTAAAACCTTTGGAAAAAAGTGGGGTCTTCAATCTAAGATGATTTTGTGGACATACACAGCCTTGGTGCGACTGATCTTCACGTGTGGTTCGATTTTATGGTGGCCATCGCTTACTAAAGCATATAACATCCATGAACAGAAGAAGGTATACAGAACTGCTAGCGTTGGCACCACAGGAGCGCTAAGATCTTGCCCAACTGATGCCCCTAGCGTTTTTCTTTACACATTAAGTATTGATTCGAATAGAGATCTTTTCGACTACCACTGAGTACTGCACCCCTAAAATGGTCGTCAGAAAAGATTTTAAGCTTATATGTTACCATCAAGAAATGACTGGGCGAAAGACTTCGACACAACTATATTTACTGATGGGTCAAAGATGTGGACTTGGTTCAGGAACATTCTCTGTGACTTTAGATATATAGATAGGTCGTTAAGGCTACCCGACTTTGCTAGTTTTTTTCAAGCTGAATTACTGGCTGTCAGGGAAGCATGCAAGGTACTCAAACAAGATTACTCGGAAAGAGTCAACATTCCGCTGCTCGGAGTTATGAAGGGAATTATTGTCTCAATTTTTCATAGCGAATCAAACCGTATGTAGAGCAGTTTAAGGAACTGCATAATTTCTAGAAATATTTGGTCCACCTATAATAAATTACGAAAACTTGATCTAATATGCAGACCCAGACAAGACGTAACGAGCTATTTGTAGGGGACACTGACTAATAGTAGAGCAAGAAGCGAAGCTAGGTATTCCTTACAACACTCACTATCACAGCTGTGGGGACCAGCGGGAAAAGGAAACAGTCCTCCACTTCCTCTGCAAATGCCCTGTTCTGGCCAAATTTATTGCATTTTTTAACAACATTGACGAACTTTCGGAAATGAAGATCAAAGACTTGATCTCTTTTCTCAAGGCAACGAAATATTTAGTTCTAGGAAGGTTGCTTCTGTGGCGTGCACTTCGTTTGACTCCTTAGATCTCGAGCTACCGGACTGAGGGTTTTGACGGATGCCTACGGTGCGGGCGGCATGATAATCACTCAATCGGATTGGCTACTGTGTCAGTACTAGTCTAAGGCTCCCTAGCTTGGTAACTGGTTTTGGAAGAGTGTGGTGGTCCGACTGACTGAGGTATCCAATTTCCGGATGATTGTGCAAAATCAAACACACACCAAAACCTACTAAATTCATATTTTTGAACTTAATCCAAACTGGATGACTCCGTGAGAATGTCAATAATTTTCCATGTAGGTATATTCCATCCACAGGTTCATACGAGTTATGGTATCAAATAGCGCACTTCAGCGCTAATTGGGCCACAGGGCTAGACTGCCGGTGGTCGCCATTTTTACCTACCTAGGCAAACCACTCGATGTAGGGTTACGTAAGGTTTAAGTTTGCTTAAAATCTCTTCAATTCCTAGTACCTACTTATGTAGCATAATGACTTCGTTTGATAAATTCGCAAAAAACTTAAATAGTTAGCTAGACCTAAAAAATTAAATGTGAGCAATCTCTACGGCAGTATTGTGTTCAAGAAAATAAAATCAGCTACGAGACCTTTTACCAGCTATTCCAGTTCCAGTTGCAGCCATCCATTATATTCGGACAGTAATAATGTGGCCGGAGACTGTTGGTAAAGGGTGTCAAGCGGGATGTTAAATTGCGATAATCGAAATACTAGCAGGTTGAGGTAAGCAGGAGGGGTATCATTCAAAGCGCAGGGTTTGCGAAATTGTTAGTGCCATGATTCACTGGGTGCGAGCGCACCGCGCGTTTGCGGTGGAGCAATATTTGAAGTGCGATGAATCATTGGTACGTGCGCGTCGTGCATTTTGTACTCATTTTAATATTCGACGACTAAGTCATGGGCCGAGCACGCAACTTATCTGGTCGTGGGTACAAATATTCAGGCAAGAAGGCACAATGGTCAATAGACCTATTCCTGGACCATCAACGTCAGCAACAACGCCATTAAAGCTCTACCCGTACAAAATGCAAATTGTTCAGTATCTCAACGAAAGTGACTATCCTTTGCGAGAATCCTTCGCAAGAACAATGCTGGAACGTTTTCGGACAGCACTTACGCTTGGAAACATTTTACTCAATGACGAAGCACATTTCCATATTGATGGGTATGTTAACAAACAAAATATGCGATACTGGTGCCCCAACAACCCTAGACAACGCCTTAAAAAACTTTTACATTGTTTAAAAGCGACAGTTTGGTGTGCCATTTCAACCAGCGGGGTAATTGAACCTTATTTTTTAACCAAGGTAAGATAGTCACTGCTCCGGAGTATTGCCGTATGATTGATGAGTTTCTGTTACCGCAATTTCAATAGGACGGTGCCACTCCGCATACAGCTAGGGTGTCGATGGGAAGGCTAAGGACAATTTTACGCAATAAACTGATCAGCAAGTAACGGAGACATTCCATGGCCGCCTCGGTCGCTAAACCTCACACCTTGCGATTTCTTTTTATTGGGATACCTCAAATCAAAGGTTTACAATACATATTAATCCCCGGACAATTCAAGCCCTACAGGAAAATATTCGCCATAAAATTCAAAGCATTACTCCAG
Organism: Chrysotoxum bicinctum; assembly: GCA_911387755.1. NCBI lineage: Eukaryota > Metazoa > Arthropoda > Insecta > Diptera > Syrphidae > Chrysotoxum > Chrysotoxum bicinctum. The sequence goes on along the minus strand of OU426989.1, from coordinate 220,614,805 downwards.
CGCTTTGCCGTCGCGTAATCGCAAATTTAATGGTCCGACTGCAAGATTGCATTGAAAAAAAAACGGCAATCATTTGGATGATATCGTTTTTAAAAATAAGATCCACATTGTTACTTTGAATTAAATTGAAATAAAACTAAATAAAAACGATGTAGTTTTTTTTTATATTGAATTTTAAAGCTGAAAATATTCCTTTAGGAACCTAAACTACCTAACTTATACACATGTATTCTTCATCTCCCCTTATGACGACATAATTCTACAAGGAATGACGACGATGGTCCAAGGAATTCTCCAACCCATATGTAACCCGATCCCTCTATGTTACCTTTGTCTGCCCCCTGCTTGAATACGCCTGTCAGGTGTGGTCCCCCTACCAACAAGTCCACATCGCCAGAATTGAGAGTATCCAACGTCGATTCCTTCGCTTTGCTCTTCGAGGACTTTCCTGGCACAATCCCCTAATCCTACCTCCCTACCCAGACCGCCTTAAACTAATTAACCTAAATTCTCTAGAAGAACGAAGAAAAACTTATGAAATTCTCTTCATTCATAGTCTTCTTACAGGTTCTATTGACTGTATAACTCTATATTCCTTTATACCAAGACCAACCCCCGCAACAAACGAAATCCCCTTCTCTTTTAAATACCCACCCTTCGTACGTCTTAGGCTCTAATGAACCAGTCTCACGTATGCTAAGGAATGTCAACTGAAACCCAATAACATTCGATTTTAACCTTGTACCCCTTGCCTAAAACTCCGTCTCTTGAATCAATTCCCCCACTGACCAAAATTCGTAGCTATAAGTTTTCTTAGTTTTAAGTTAGATTAAGCTATAGCTTGTATTAAGTCTAATAAATGGGGGTATTGCCCCCACCAAAATAAAATAAAATATTTATGTATGAACACAGAGACTTTGTACCAAACTTACCTATCTACCTTTCTGTATTTTATCTCTAACTATAATACCTATAAGCTATAACCTGTCTAACTCAACTCACCGATTTAATTAATAAAAAATTAATCTAATTAATTCAATCTAAATAGGAAAAAAATAAAAACCCCTTCGTTCCCATCAAAGTCAATAAAATTTGTTGCAAAATTCCAGTTGAATTCCGAACACTCTATTTTCTATTAATTTACAGTTATCAGTACTCTAGTCACTTAGTCACTGCTCACTGCTCATTCGCACTAAAAAAGCAGACTTCTTTTAAAATAACTAAAATTTTACCTCGACTTATGGTTATTTACGACTAACTACTGACAAACTTGTCTCGATGAATAATTGCTGATTATAATTATTAAAGAAAATAGTCGAACAAATGCCGACTTGTTAAATATTTTTATTCGACATCGACATACCATGTTAATGAATACGAGTACATACATAGATAGAAGAAACTAAAGAATTAGAGAAAGAAAAGAAATTTAATTAATGTTGAACAAATATTAGTTTAAATGTGATGATTTACTATCGGCCCAGCTGACGCCAGGCCTTGACAAAAATTTATTTTAGACTCATTAGAGTGCCCCTCTCCACGGAAATCTTTAGTAAAAGGCGAAAGATTTATTCGACATTGAAGAGAAGCCAGAGTAAAGATTACTGCCACCCGCAGTATCACAAGTAAAGTATATTGAAAGAAGTCACTGTGAATTGTATAATGGAGAATGCAAAACAATGATCGTGTTCCCGATGTGTGACGTTTGTGTTGCCGATCGTGTTGGCTTGGCAAAGCTGAAAAACTTGTTGTTGGATAGTGAATACTTTTTTTTTGTTTAAATTGTGTGTAGATATTGTTTCATTTGGTTTGTGTAGATGGAGGTGATCGAGAAGATTTTTTTTGTTTATAGAACTGAATTTCGATTCAAGCTACAAAATTGACCAAAATGATAGGTATAGGTAGGTACATACAATGTACTCGCATGATTTTAATTTATTTTATTTATATTATTAGACTTGATCACGCTCGCGATCGATTTGATTGTGTGAAATAAAATGTAGGCATTTCATTGATTGACAGATCGATAGGTAGGTGGAAATTAAAATGTTCACCGACTCAGTTAGCGCCTTTTAAATTTATTCATACATAAACAAAAGGAGTTCGTGATTATGTTATGTAAAAAGGTTAAAAAACAATTATGAACAATTAATTTATTAGACAGATATTTAATGTCACAAATGACTGATCATTACAGGTTGAAGACACTAGACGGAACGCAAGTGGCGAACGCTTTGAAAAGCCGCACTGTTATACAATAGGTATGGTTAAATTGAATACAGGTACAATGCAGTCCCAACTAGGTATTAAAAAAGTTTTAATCACGCGCGTGGGGCGACTCGTGATCGTGTGAGGCCGGGCGCCGCGCCATGCAGTATATTGATTGTCTTTAGGTGATCAGTTTGTTCGGTGTAATGCTTATAGACAGCAGTATTTGCATTAGATGGGACGAAAAAAAAACAGGTGCGTAAAGGTTGATGAAAACAAGAAATAAATTCAGTGAGATCGAGATAACTTTTTGGACACCCCTGTTGTTTTAAAGACCTTCTATTAATACATTCTTGTCTTAATTTACGTAGGTTAGTTAATCATGTCTACTTAAATGATCTTCGATATTTTTTTGATACATTTTTGAATATTATATATGTATATTATTAAAATCTGAATTTCGAGACATAAAAAATAAAATACCATACAAATGTGTATGGGAAAATTATGTCTTTACCTATGTATAACCAACTTTTTAATACGAGATTGGCTAAGGTAAAACTCAAGTTAAACAACATCTATAAGACCTAGAAAAGCATATGAGTTGCTAAGTAAAAAAATAGTTTTTCAAAAAAAAACTGCATTGCGTTACGACAGCCTGGAGATCTGTCTTAGCAACACATATGCTTTTCTAGTTCTTATAGATGTTATTTAACAGAAATTTTGGGACCAGTTAAAGTAGATACATAGAGAAATGGTATTGCGGTAGATTTAGCTGCAGACCAAATCAAAACATTTCCAGAAGTTTTAAGCTGGTTTGAGGAGAAACAGACTATTCCAGTGTGGATCAAATATTTTGCGCTAATTAGCTAAGTGATGGCCCTTCACAGTCGCCTCTTCAAGGCTTGTTCGGTAACAAATCAACCAACATCAACAGACAACGCCGTTTGTTCGCTTAGTGGGCTCCGGCGCGTTTGTAAGAGCGCCGGAATTTTGGTCGAAAAATCTTCTTTAGCGACAAGGCGCAATTTTGGATGGTGACAGTTGACAATGCATCCTTAAAACGTTACTGTTTAGTGTTGATTTTGGGCCGCAGGCATCATTGGTCCGTCTTTTTTCAAAAACGACGAGGTGGCGAGGTAGTCACCGTCAATGACGAGCGCTAGAGAAATGATGAAAACCGATTTCTTTTGGCCCAAATTGAACCATATGAAACTAGACGACATGTGGTTTCAGCAGAATCACGCTCAAGCCTAATTTGACATTCTGTTCGATCGACTTAAGAGTAAGGAGGGTAAGGTTATCTACCGCTGAGGTGATCTGAATTGGCTGCCAAGGTCATGCGAACTGACCCTGCTAGACCTTTCCTTGTGAGGTTTCCTGAAGTCACAGGTCTATACGAATAAACCACAATCAACCAATGCCCTTAAGGTGAATTTAACACAAGCCATCGCTTAACCTCAGCAAGATGCGGAAGTGTCATTGATAATTGAATCATTCAAATCCGTTCCACCTTAAGAAACCGAGGCGAGCGATATCAAATTCCATACATAATGACATACATGGGTTTTTCAACAAAAAAAAAGAAGAAGAATATTGATAATACCTCCCACACAGTTTATTGAATTCCATTTTAAGATTTACCCGCTTTTATTGAAAAACGCTTTTAAGGGAATGGGAATTCAAAACTTTACGTCTGGAATGGAAAGAGCTGATGAATTTGAAACAACGGTAGGAGTAAGGCAAGGTTGCGTTCTTAGTACGCTTCTATTTATTTTATATACCTAGGGTACATAACACCATGCTGTTGAAGGTTGGAATTGAGCTACATCGGAAGAAGATTACTTTTTCCAAAAGATATAGTCTTCCTGCAGGCAAAGTCGAATGAATACAGGTTACGGTAAACCGATTAGAAACTTATTGCGAAAGATGGAAAGTGTTTGTTAACCTGGAAAAATATTAAATTATGATTCTAAGAAAATATGGAGGGAGGGAGATATTCACTTATGGAAAAGTGCACGTTCCAGGAAAATCAAATAAAAATAGTTAAAGATTACAAATATCTGGGTTGCATTAAGCAGTAGCATGAATAAACATCTAAAAGTCAAACTTACTAAAGCAAAGTGAACTATCTGTTCTGTTTTAGGCAGTTGTATACTAAAGGAGAGTATTTCCCACCCAAGCTGTTTCTGCCTAATCTCACTTTAAATGTATTAAAATTACCAGCAGTAGTTAGCACAACTATAAGATATACACCTGGAAACCGATATAAATCCCATGGTTTTGAATTGTCTTAAGATTTATTTCAGCTACATAGATGTACATTGTTCATATGTATATAAACATATGCGTTTTTTGGGGGGTAAAAACAAATTGTTTTAAAAACAATGTAGATATTAGTCTCGGGTAAAAACTACATAGGGTGTATTGTTAGAAGTAAGTAATATGATTAACAACTCGATACAACTTGGAATGTTAGTTGAACCGAAAAACTTAGTTAGATTAATCGGGAAACTAGACTATATTTCGTAATTTCCATGATTTTTCATTGCGACTTATAAGTACCTACAAGTTATTCATTCGGAAAAAAATCGAACTCGAGATTTTGATCAGAGTTGACATTACAATGATCGCGAAGACTAAAAAATGGGTCTCGCAGTTCTGTCTGTCTATCTATTTGCTTTAAACTTGGTAGAAAGTACTTTTAATTTTTCCAAACATATCTTTCATTCTTTTTATTTAAGACAGAATATAACAGTTCCTGCCATACTATTTTTTCGAAATTTTATAAATATTTTTTTTTTCAAAAACTAACCCAAAGATTGAAAAAAAATCAAAGATTTCATTTACTTAAAGTTAGGAAATGGTTGAAAAAAAATTCCAAAAAATGGTTATTTTTGGTACCCCCTTTGAAACATTTTTCGATTTTCTCAAAAACGGTACAACCGATTTTGGTGATTTTTATGCTATTATTATTGGGTATTTAAATTTTACAAAAAAAAAATCTGGATTTTTAATAAAAATTTCATTTTTTTTTCAAAAACGCAATATTTCAAAAACCCCATGCTCGAATTTTTTAAAACTTGAAAAATAAAAGTTCTTAATATAAGTTACAAGATGTAAGAAAAAAGAAATTATTTTACCTAAAAATAACGGTACCTTCCATACAAATGTTAAAAAATGGTTTTCAAAAATTGTATTTTTCTCGAAAACGGTTCGGAGAATTTTGCTTGATTTTTTTTTCATTTTGATTAATTTTTACGATCTATAATTTAATAAAATTGAAATTAAGATATTACTGACTGCACCCACCTTAAAACCATTTTTTCAAATTTAGAATTTCTCATTACCGACATAACTGATTTTAATGAAATTTTTTATAGAGAAAAGTTTGAAAAACATTGCATTTCAAAACTTAAAATATCTCAGAAACGGCTCAATATTTTTTTTGTAAATTCAATTTTATTCGAACAATAATAAAAACTTTAAATTGGCGTACTAAATTTTTTTCTTAAAAATATTTAAAAAATTTTGTATAATATAAAAGCTTATTTTTTAAGAAACCACTACAAAGACTTATAATTATTTGTCTTGCTTAAGCTAATGTTTGCTTGAATCACATGCCATCCTGTTTTTAGCTCCAACTACTACTGTTTTAGTCTATTAAAAAATTAATTTTATGGTCGTGAACAGTTTTTCTCTAATAACATTCATTTTTGAAATTCTTAGTCGTTTACATAAGAGCAAGTTCGTGCGATTCACTCGTGCATTTTATTTTCCTTCAAACAAGTAACAGGTTTAAATCAAACAACTACACTGAGTTAATTTTCCACATTTCTTATTTAATATATATGTTTTTATGTTATTTGAAATCAAAGAGTATCTAAGCTAAAATAACTAACCAGATTTGTTAAATTATACTAAGTAAATGGGTTACAATGCCTTAAACTGTATAATTACTCGTTTGATTTGACCGAATGGAAATAGTCAAAAATAACACGTTTAATTTCTTGTTTTAACAGAGTGCAAATTGTTAAAATTGAACACTAATTTGTTAAAACAATCAATCAGATTTATTAAAACCGTTAATCGAGTTGGCTCGTTTAATGTTAACAGGGTAAGTTTGCTGTTTGTATATTAGCAGTCTCACTTGTTTAATTTTACAAGAGTGTTACGTTGTTTCTAACCGATCATCTTATTGCGTATAGGCATGAATGTAAGTACATACATAAATATCACAAGTAAAAATGTGGAAATTTGTGGACAAAAAAAAACTAAATGAAGAAGGAAATCATTTTTATGTTGACATATGGAAACTACTGCAAAAACTCGTCATTTTCAGAAGTATCACAATATTTTCAAAGCAATAGGAAAAGATGTATACCTTAACCCATCATTTCGACATTTGGCCTTGAATAACTTTTCACTCACAATTTACTTTTGAGCCAGTATTTCGTATGCCAAAGTTTGAATAACTGCATCAGAAAATCTTCAATTTTTTTCTGAGCCATTACAGTATCCAATATCGCTAATACAAACTATGTATTAGATAACTTTAAAATTCGAACTTATTCGATCCTTATAATGGTTTTCGAATTATAGTAAATTTTTTCGTTAGTAAGTCGCTAATTCGCTAATCTTGGCTTAGAAAAAATTCGTCTCAGACTTCAGAATTGGAATGGACACGTATTTTTATTATGCTAATAATATCTCACCTTGATATCATTAACTCTATGAACACAAACTATTCGAAGAATAGCAACCTAAAAGCAAATGCTTTAATTACAAGACATAGAATTAGTTGATTATTTGAATTACTAAGTGTTCGGATTAGCGAGGGAGTACTATGTAGACGAGAATAGAAAATATTTGTTTTAGTCATGAAATTATTTGATTTAGTCAACAAACTATTTGGTTTTAACTCAATTTTCCCTACGGCCCAATGGACTTGGAATGCTTTGCTAATATGCCATTTAAATGGTTTGATTTTCACCGCTACTGCTGATGGGACTACAGCGTATTTATAAATCAAGCTTTATCAACATAATTACAAAGTCCAATACAAATAACGAATGCGAAAACAAAAGAAAACATTAAAATTAATTTCAACAAAATGAAAGTTTATCGAAGCGCATATTTTTCATATCGCGCTGCACTTACAGCCATAGTGGTATAGTCTCTGTCTGTTGCTGCTGAATTTTCTATTTTTCATATCTCACGGATTGAAATAATGCATCCAACACAAAACCAGGAAAACAAACAAGTAACAAAAAAGAGAAGAAAAAAATAAAAAAAAACGGGAAAACACTCCACATTGCCACAGCATAGTCAGCTGCAAGCATATCAGACTCCAGATATGGTCGAAGGGGGTTGTTTGACCCCACCCTCCACGTCAACTTATTGCCCTTTTATCATTGGAGCCTCCCAACACACCTACACACACGTCCCACCGCAAATATCCTGAGTGGGGTCAGGGATTGGCCCAACCATCCCTGATTAGAGAAATGCGAACAGGAGCAAATAATATGCTCCTATATGCAGTATTTGCAGATGGTTTCTCGGCACAAGGATGCGGGGGCAGGCGGGTAGTGCAAGACTGCATTCATTCACCCGCAACGCAGTCATAGTCGCACATGAGCGTGTATTGGCATCAGGAGAGGCACATTCCGTTTTGAGAATGGTGTGCAATTTCATTTGGCAAACAATTGAAGGGAATATGAATAGTTCAGATTCGCATTCGAGGATAATTGTTTCGTCGGTGAATTGGCCCATCGATTTCTTTGAACTACAAAATGCCTGTCATTAGCCAGCCATCCATCGAAGGGAGGGTCGATCGGCGCGGTTGGTATCATTGTCAATTGTAATCAACGTTGCCACACCACATCGTTTAGCTAGGGACAGATTTCCCTGAAATTCGTGTCTAATGATCTTTTTTTGTGTGTGTTGGACAAAATGGTGCTTTTTTCTTCTCTGTGTTTGTTGTATTCATCTTTTTCATATGGAAACAAAAAAAAAACACCCAACGCCACCGCACGCCGCCGTTTTAACTAGCTGTTATGATCTGGTGTACCAGCAGCAGCGCCAGGACTGCGAGCAGAGAGGCGAGCGGGACTGTGAGCTAATTTTGTTTATGATTATTTTGGTTTAATTGGTCGATACTGACGAGTATACCTACGAGCTATTCATCGTAACCAATTTGGATAAAACAGTGATTTAGAGGACGAAAAAAAATAACCTTTAAAAGGAAATGGGTTTTTGAGGAAAATTAGCATGAAATATGCATTTTGAATTCCGGGAGGGCGAAACACAAACAGTTTCTTGCGATGAATGCTTTTTTGAAATTGCGTGTGTCCCTAATTAGTTCGGGCGGAAATTAGTGGACTCTATAGACTCGTATTAGGTTTGTACATAGATGACGTGCATAAAACTATGAGCTTGGTATGAAAAGACCCGAATCGCATTGAAAACTCAAAGCTTGATCGTAAAACAACTGTGTGTAGCCGGATGAGGATGATTATGAAGGCTTTCATCATAAAGTTGGCTCCTATCATGTTTATGGCACATTCTAGCATTAAGGGTTTACAATTAGGCGCTTGATTATAATTTGTTTTATTTTCAACTTAGGCTAACTACATACTCACGGTTTTTTGTATGATTGAAAAATTTGGTTTAAAGTGGTAACACTCACCTGAAAAAAAAGACAAAAGTTATTGAAAATTTTAGGTGAATTTAGTTTAAGAAACCATAAGTAAATATTCCAATATAGTAACAATAATAGAAATAATGGACGACTGGGTCGCACAAACCTGATCTTATACAAATGTAATAGACTATGAATTTTGAAAAAATGAGTTTTGTTATACCGAAAACTGTTCATAAGCATAAAATTCATTTTTGAAACTCTTAGTAGTAAAAACGGAATGCCACGTGATATCTTAAGCAAATATGAATTTATGCAAGAACAAATATTTTAAGTCGTTGTAGTGGGTTTCTTAAAAAAAAGCTTTTATATAGGTACAAAATTTTTAAAACGTTTTTAGAAAAAAATTTGGTACTCCGACTTAAAGTTTTTTTTACTGTACGAGTAAGGATTAAATTATCAAAAAAAAAATTTGAGCCGTTTTTAAGATATCGAATTTTCCAAAAAAAAAAATGATTTTTTTTTTTAATCAAAAAATAATTTTTTTTTTAAGTTTTGAAATTAAATATTTTTCAAACTCTGTAGAAGCTTCTCCATAAAAAATTTCATTAAAAGCCGTTAGGTATGTCGATAGTGAAAAATTCAAAATTTGAAAAATAGGTTCTATGGTACATACAGTGACGAGCAAAAGTGGTCAAATGATTTCGCTTTTTTGAAAAATTGATTTAAGTAAGGATTTTTTAAGAGAATTAAAATCTTTTTTTTATTTTGTTTATTTAACTCACATTTATTATGTATAGTAAAATTTTTAAAAAATAATATATTATACAAAAAAAAAAATAATAATAATAATTTCCTGGTTTTGTCCAATTATGCACGTTTTAGTTTCAAGAGATTTAACATCGTTTTTTCATTGAGAGATGTTCCTCTCGACTGTGCTTTGTTTGTTTTACTGTTATTTAACAAATAACAGTTAAGATAATTTTATTTGTTGATAGTTTGTTCTGGGTAAATCGTTCATTTTAAAACGTGTAAAGCTGATTATTGTCAAAATGAAAAAAAAAATTGTAAAAATACCTTCGACCGCACTATTTTTTTAAATAAAAAGTGGTGAATCATCGCGTGAAGTGTCTAAAATTTTGAAAATTTCAAAAACTTCTGTGCTTAGTATTAAAAAAACCAAACATTTGATGTCCCCCCAATGAAAGAAGGACGGAAACGACTACTTTCTGATTTGAAAGCTAGAAGAATGGAAAGAGAGTTGAGAAGTTGTGGTTCCAAAACACCTAAGCAGGCAGCCCAAAACATAGACAAGCCAGTTAGTGAATGGACTGCATGCCGGCCACTCAATAGAATTGGATTAAACGCTAGAGAGAAACCGAAGAAGCCTCTGCTTTCAGCGAAAAATATTAAAGCCAGGTTAGTTTTGCTAAAAAACACAAACATTGGACCATTGACCAATGGAAAAAAGTCATTTGGTCGGACGAAACGAATGTCAATAGAATAGGAACGGATGGTAGATCTTTTTATTGGTCACGTCCTAGAGGACCACTTCAACAACATCAAGTTCAAAAGACCGTGTAACATGGAGGAGGTTCGGTGATGGCTTAGGGTTGTTTCTCGTGGAACTCTGTTGGTCCTTTGGTGAAAATCGATGGCATCATGAACAAAGAAAAATATTTGGACATTTTGAAGACAAATTTACCACCTTCTACTGCATCAACAGGCTTCAATGATTGTGAAATAACTTTTCAACAGGACGGAGATCCGAAACACACGTCAAAAATTGTCTCGGAATGGCTGAGAAATCAACAGTTTACGACGATAACATGGCCAGCACAAAGCCCTAACCTCAATCCAATTGAAAATGTACGGTCAATTGTGAAGCGACGGTTGGGGCAGCACAAAAATCAACAATCAAACACTCAGGAGCTTTGGCAACGAATGGAGCTGGAATGGGGCCATATTCCAGAGCAATTTGTCCATAATTTGGTGGAAAGTATACCAAAGCGTTGCTCCCAAGTAATTACCAATAAAGTTTTATGGACTAAATACTAAAGAAAAAACATTGAATTTAAACGTGCATAATTGGACAAGTCTAAAAACAAATGGAATATTTTTTGTTTTGTATAATATATTATTTTTTGAAAAAGTTTTTATAAATAATAAAATTTAGTTAAATAAACAAAATACAAAAAATAAAAAAAGATTTTAATTCTATTAAAAACTCTTTTTTTCTCAATTTTTCAAGTAAGCGAAAACATGTGAGCACTTTTGCTCGTCACTGTACATATGTATAGGTACAGTCAGTAATATCTTAATTTCAATTTTTTTATTAAATTATAGATCGTAAAAATTAATCTTAAGAAAAAAAAATATTAAAATTCTAGGACCTGTTTTGGAGAAAAATGCGATTTTTGTTATTTTTAGGTACATTAATTTTTTTTTTTACATCTTGTAGATTATATTGAGAAACTTTTATTTATCAAGACTAAAACTAATCTAGCATGGGGTTTTCGAAACATTGAGTTTTGAAAAAACAATTTTGAAAAATTTTTTACAAATCCAAAAAAAGATTTTTGGAAAATTCGAATACACAAGCCTATTAAAATTTTTAGGGAGCCTTAGCATAACAAAAATTATCAAAATTGATTGTACCGTTTTTGAGAAAATCAAAAACAAAAAAATTTTTCCAGAGGGTGTCATTTTTTTTTCAACCATTATCTAGCTCTAACTAAGTGAAATTTTATTGTAGTTTTCTTTTTGAAAACTATCGAACAGTTTTTGAAAAAAAAAAAATTAATAAAATTTCGAAAAAAAAATCCTATTCTGGTACCGTTATTTTTGGTCTTAAAAAAAAAAAGAAAAAAACTTGTGGAGAGGGAATCAAAAATTATATCTACCAAGTTTAAAGAAAATCGACCGAGCCGTTTAGGCTGTAATGGAACAGATAGACAGACAGAATTGCGAGACCCACTTTTTTCGTCTTCGCTATCCATCGTAATGCCAACTTTGAACAAAATCTCGAGTTCGATTTTCTTTACGAATGCATAACTTACCTATAAGTCGCTGTTTTTTGAGAAAAAATACCATTTTCGATGACCATTATCAACATTTGTATAGTGGGTACAGTTAAAAAGCAATTTCTCACACCTTGTAGATTGTATTGAAAAACTTTAGGGGTCTAGGTTTTAGAAAAATCGAGCAAGGAGTTTTCGAACTATTGACTTTTGAAACCAAGCTAATTGAATACGCATACATATGTACCTACCTATTTAATGTTTTGGCGGCACGACCGCCAGCCCTGGCTATCTAAAATGTACCTACTGGCATTAACGATGAATTGTATAACTTATCCCAAGTCACCATTTTGTTAAACAAAGATAATAATTTAAAATCAAAGTTAGGTATTATAATATAATAAACACTAACACTGTTATAGGTACATACATATATTTGCATCCTAGAATCTAAATAATTGACAACCCAGGGTGATCAGTCATTCAATTTATTTTATTTATTTTTCTTTCAAACCAATCAACATCCAGATACATCCGATATTGATGCTATTTCACATACAATATCAATAAGCAGTTAGTTAATTTAAAACGTGCCATGACAAAAATGTATAAGAAGAGCAGAATAAATTCTTCATATCAGGGCAGTTTCTATCAAATACGAAAAGAATATGAACACTTAAAAAAATTTCTTTATAGTCAATATGTTTGGTCTCTTGAATCTAAAATCAAGCGAAATTCTAAAGCGTTTTGGACATTTATAAACACTAAAAAAAAATCTGTTGGCTTACCTTCTGACATGGAGTTGGATGGCGTTGTTGGCGATAGTTTAAATGTTATCTGTGATATGTTTGCCTCATTTTTCCAGTCTAATTTTGTTAACCGTTACATTGATTGTTCAGTTTTGCCTGTTTGTCAAACCATAACTGACTTAGGTCATCTTTTTATTACTAAAAATGAAATTTTTTGTGAATTGTCTTCTCTAGAATCTAGTACTAATGTTGCACCAGATAATATTCCTCCTATTTTCTTGAAATTGTGTAAGAACGGTCTTATCAACCCGCTATTTATTTTGTTCAATAAGTCCTTGAGTTATGGTGAATTCCTTGATAAATGGAAGTGGTCTTTCATTTCTCCTGTACATAAATCCGGTTCGAAAAGAATAATAAGTAACTATAGGCCAATAGCAAAACTTCAAATAATTCCAAAAATTTTTGAAGCTATTATTAAAAGAAAGTTATATGCTTTAGTTCGCAATAATATTTCTGATTTCCAACACGGATTTGTAAGCGGTAGGTCAACTTTGACGAACTTGCATTAGAAAACAGATATCAAGTCGACTCGATATATACTGATTTCTCTAAAGCTTTTGACTGCGTGCAACATAACGTTCTTATAAAAAACTTGAGTTTTTGGGTTTCCATTCAAATTTGCTTTCATGGCTTGGTAGTTATCTTACGGGAAGAAAGCAATATGTCAAAATTGGATCGGAAATCTCTAAGGAAATAGTAAATTTTTCTGGTGTTCCGCAAGGAAGTCACCTTGGTCCGCTTTTGTTTCTCTTGTTCATAAACGACCTTCCAAATCATGTTATGCATTCCAATGTTCTTTTATATGCTGATGATCTCAAAATATACAAAGAGATAAACTCTTTATCCGATGCTCAATGCCTTCAGAGTGACTTAAATAAAATATCTGTTTGGTGTGATTGCAATGGTTTGTATTTTAATGTCAAGAAGTGTTCCGTATTAACTATATACAGAGTTTTATGTCCTGTTTTATTCGAGTATAGTATTTGTAACATGTCTCTTAATAGGCAAAAAGACCTTGGCGTTATATTCGATGGACATATGAAATTTACATGGCATTATGATTATATAATATCTAAATCAAACTCGATGTTAGGTTTCATAAAGGGTTTTCCAATAAGAGGTGTTATTTTGATATTCAAAGAAAAATGGCATTTTTAGAGATAAATGATCGGATGTTTATTTCATTATAAAGAGAAAGGTATGCCGTTAATAATGGAACACAACATCAGCCAAATGGCCGCCAAGACCACGCTTACAGGACCATATCCTTTTCATGAAATTTTCCATAACCAAATCGCAAAGTGGCTGCCCTATGTCCTCGATAGCCTCACGAATTTCATCTTTGAGGTCTTGAATCGACGCTGGGCTGTTGGCGTAGACCTTATCTTTCACGTGGCCCCAAAGGAAGAAGTCGCAAGGTGTTAAATCACAAGATCTCGGTGGCCAATTGTGATCACCTCTTCGAGAGATAACACGGTCCGGAAACTTTTCCCGTAAAAGATCGATGGTTTCATTGCTTGTGTGGCACGTAGCGCCGCCGTCTTGTTGAAAGTAAACGTTGTCCAGATCAATACCATCCAATTCAGGCCATAAAAAATCATTAATCATCTCTCGATAGCGCAATCCATTGACCGTAACTGTTGCTCCAGCCTCATTTTCGAAAAAGTAAGGTCCAATGACCCCGCGGGACCATAAACCGCACCAAACAGTCACGCGTTGAGGATGGAGAGGCTTTTCAACAATAACTCTTGGGTTTTCCGAGCCCCAGATGCGACAGTTTTGCTTGTTGACGTAGCCTCCGAGGTGGAAATGGGCCTCATCAGTCAAGATGATTTTTCGATGAAATTCCGGATCATTTTCATGCATTTCAAGGACCCAATCAGCAAAGACACGACGTTGTTGATGATCAGCCGGCTTGAGTTCTTGTGTTAACTGAACTTTATAAGCCTTAAGACCCAAGTCTTTATGCAAAATACGGTGTAATGACGTTTGTGGAATGCCTAATTCCAAAGAACGACGAGGAATGGACAAACCTGGGTTTTCTTCAACACTTTGGGCTACAACAGCAATATTCTCAGTTGTTCTTGAGCGACGTGCACGGGTTTTATTCTTCACATCACTAACTTGTCCCAACAGCTCGAATTTGTCCACCAATTTCTGTATTGCGGTCCGACAAGGTGCTTCACGACGACCCAAAAATGTTTTAGTTTTACGAACCGTCTCTGTCAAATTTTCACCATTTTTATAGTGAATTTTAATAATTTCAATGCGTTGTTGAAGCGTGTATCGTTCCATTTTTATTAATAGCGTAGTTTCTACTTGTCAAATGTCAAAAAATGACAGCTTCAAAAGTGACAGCTACCGAAATAGCGGGCTATTCAAAATAACACCTCTTATTGGAAAACCCTTTATTTCGGAATGCAAATGAATTTAAAGATCCATACACTCTAAAGTCCCTTTATGTGTCTTTAATACGTTCTTTTCTTGAGTATTGTTGTGTTGTATGGAGTCCGTTTTATGATAATGCTCGTCTACGCATTGAAAGAATCCAAAAACGTTTTACTAAATTTGCGGTTAGAAAATTTAATTGGTCTATGAGACCATCATATGAAGCTAGATGTGGCTTTATCAATTTAAAGCCGCTCAGTTTACGTCGCGAATATTTTTCTGCTCTTTTTGCACATGATGTTTTGACCTGCCACATTCAATGTTCAGAATTACTTTCTTTATTTAAATTATACGCTCCTATTCGACAGCTTAGGCCTAGAACAGGTGATTTTCTACACATTCCAGCACATAGAACAAACTATGGTTTTAATGATCCTATTACTATGTCTTCGTTAAATTATAATAAATATGAGGACGTAATCGATTTTAATATAACAAGATTTACATGTAAGAATTTGATTTTTAATAATTTTTAAGGATTATTATTTGTTAAATTATTCAATTTTATTATTATATAAACCTATTGCTTAATCTATTAAAGTTTATTCACTTGATGGATATTGTAAATAAATAAATAAATAAAATCAAAAACCGCAATCTAAATGTAGTATTGTATGTAGAAATCCAGTTTCCAACGAAATTAATTTAAATATTTTTTTTCTTAATTTTATCTTTTTTTGTCTATCTTAATTGACAAACGTTAAATCATCAGTCATTCATCACTATTAATAAAAAGAAGAAATATGATAAATATTTTAATGTCGGGGCGGCGCGAACGCAATCCCCGGCTACCAAAAAATTAACGCACGTTACGCACGATTTATTGTTATGTTATTATTATTTTATTATTGTTATTATTATATTATCAAGCTTAACGACTTATTAATTTCTCTCCACAAACTCAATGTGAATTTTAAAAATGAAAAAAAAAAAATGGCAATGAAGATCAATGTGATCGCAGCATTTGCAGCAACTCAAAGATATTATAAGCAAACAGAAGAAGGGAAAACCAAAATAGATATGTATAAACAATATGGTTGTTGTGAATATAAAGATGGTAGGTATGGATGTCACCGGTTCCCTTACTCCCCGACTCAACAAGATATGGGCAAATCTCAGAAACTTTTGACTTTAGACTTTTGAAAACGCGTAAAGAGAAAATAACTAAGCACACCTTTAAAATTAAGTTTATAGCACCATTGTTACATCAGAAAATATAATTGATGGTGTTCCTCTTTTATTAACGAATGCTTAAAAAATTCTCACTCATTTTCCGGCGACGCACTGGGACCAAATGGTGCAAACCATCTCAAAAATGCATAACTTTTTCGTTTCTCAATATTTTTTTTTGAAATTTTGCACACTTATACTTGTATAACTAAGAATTTAAAATATTAAAACGTTTCAGATAGAAATAAATAAATTATTTTATTTTTTTTAATAAAATAAAATAACAAATTTGTAGATTTTGTTTCATTTATATGGAAAAAATTTGTTGGAGCAAGAATTATTGCAACAATTTGGAGGAAATTTGTTTTCTTCTTTTACCGGTGAAAACATTAATCCGCCCACTACCACGTCCATTTTTTTCAGATTTTTGTTATTTTTTTTATTTTTATTGAACAGGAAGCCGAAAATTTGTTTTTGAGGCTTTTCAAACTTAAGACATCGCATGTATATTTTTTCTGCCCACTTTCCCGCCTACTTTCATTCCCCTTTTTTTATTTTCAGCTTAAAGTTCATTAAGAGCAGGCATTTTTTAAATTAAGTTTTATATGAAGAAGTGAGTTTATGAAAAGTGTTATTTATTTTTAGTAAAATCCGTGTACTGCCACGCCCAGTTTTGATATATGAAAGTTTTTCGCCCTTAAGACAAAAAAAAAAGGAATTCAAAAGTACACCTTATTACTAGGTATATTAATTAATGTCTAAAAGTTCTTAAGCCTCGTCAAACAATGCTTGTGTTATTTATAACTATGTACCTACATTTGTATTATATGCAACCATAAACCACACACCGCCTCCCACCCTCAAATGCTTGGCATTTATTTTTATTTAATTATGATTTTTTTAATATAAATATGAGTAAGGAAGTTTAAAATTGGAAAACAAAAAATATTTTATTCTAAAAACAAAATTTAGAATTTTAATAATATTGGAAATAAATGATAAAAACTTATAAATTTTGTGGAAACCTAGTCACTTATATGATGTTTATGAAAATGTGTTGCACATGTTTTAACAGTTATATTTTTTAACTTTTGACAAAAAATAACATTTTGTTTTGAAATTTTGAGCTAAAACTAATAAAATAATTGTCTAAAAGTTTTTAGAATACACATTTATGTGCATCAATAAAGGTTCCACATTTTTGCCAAATTTTAATTTTTTTCATCACTTAACAATAAAGTTATAAGAATACGAATTTTTATTCTAAAAACTTATTTTTCTTCCTCATCGTACGTTTTTTCTTCTTAAACAAAAATGCATGAAAATGCGAAAGTTTTTATTTTTTCTTCCAAATTAAGAATATTTTTAGAATACTAAACAGCCATTAACTAAACGGAGGCAGCCGGAGCTAACAGAGAAAACTTCAATTGAAAACAAAAAATGAAAAATATTCTGCACCTTACTCATTTTTTTTATTAATTTACTGGTGAACTTAATTAAAAAACATATAACTGTTTGAAGAAAAGAATCAAAATGAATTTCTAAAATATTTCAAAGACTTTAAAGTAATGTTTACACCTGCGATAAGATCTAATTTGCATGGAAGAGCCAGTGGGGGTATTTTATATGGGATTAAAAAATCTTTATGGGGTAATCTTATTAATTTTAAAATTATTGAATCTAAAATTATATTTCATATGGTTAGCAACAACCTAAACTATTATATTATTCCTATTTATTTAAATTGTAATGATTGGTTAACCGATTTCGATGAACTAGTGGAATTTATGAATAACACTTCCCTTGACAATGTGTTAATCGTCGGTGATTTAAATGCTAGGATTGGTGAATATCAAAATTCTTCCGCTAATATTTTACGAGCACGAGTTGCACTGGCTGAGAGTAGATGTTCTAAAGATAAAATTTATAACCGCAACGGCCGGAGTTTAACAGAATTTTTTGAAGTTTTCGGTCTATTTGTTTTGAATGGGTCTTCTAATAGTGATGCATGTGGCGAATTCAC
This sequence comes from Chrysotoxum bicinctum, assembly GCA_911387755.1. NCBI lineage: Eukaryota > Metazoa > Arthropoda > Insecta > Diptera > Syrphidae > Chrysotoxum > Chrysotoxum bicinctum. The sequence goes on along the minus strand of OU426989.1, from coordinate 220,596,487 downwards.
TTTTGTTAGCGGGCAGGGACAATCCGTGATTGACTTTGCTGCGATTTCAGGGGACTGGCTGAACATTATCGATGACTTTGAAGTTGCACTAGTCAACTATTCGGCTCATTTTCCAATTGTAATTAAAATTCAGCTAACGGAGTTAAACCAGCAAGCTACACCTTCTAGTTTTAATAAGCTGAAGTGGTCGGAGAACAATGCAACCCTCTATAGAAGCCTCCTTTCTCGGCACTTACTATCTCTGCCCCAACAATCCGCAGTCTCGTCTGAAGTGGTATGTGAAAGTATAGAACGGGTTATAAAGACCGCAGCCCCTTTTGCGTTGAAGAGTACACACACTTTTGTAGCTAAAAATGTATGGTTTGATAAGGATTGCAGAAATCTCCGTAAACTTTCGTTTGTTTACTTAAAACTGTTTAGAATGACCAATTCTCAATTTTTCAAAAACATCTATCTTCGCGTTAATAATGATTTTAAAAAAATGTGCTCAGTTAAGAAAATCACCTATTTAAAAACCGTGGCTAAGAAATTAGAAAACTGCACAAACTCAAAGATATTTTGGAAGACAGTGCGCAAACTTGGTGGGCGCAATCAGGGTATGAAGTTCTCTTTAGAAGCTGAGACGTTAGCAGCTCATTTTAAAACTCTACTCTCAGCTGATGAAGACCTTCATACCTTTGATTACGCGCTACCTGATACTAGAGTCAACGAGCTGGATTTAGAATTCTCATTGCCCGAATTGGAAGTAACGCTCCAAAAAATGAAAAACAGCAAGGCTCCTGGCCTAGACGGCATACCAGTCGAGTTTTATAAAAACAGCACTATTGATTTTAAAAACTACCTTGTGTCTTTCTTTAACAAATTGTACAATGATGGATGTGTCCCTAACAGTTTCAACGAATCTGTAATTTTTGCCATTTTTAAAAAAGGTGATGCTAACGCTGCGGAAAATTATAGAGGTATTTCAATTTTAAATTCAATAAGAAGAACTTTAACTGCAATCCTATATGAAAGGCTCACAAAATGGATTGAGGATAACAGTCTTTTGAGCATCTTTCAAGCCGGTTTCCGCCCAGGTTTTTCAACCATGGATCATATCTTTGCCATTTCAAGCATTGCTCAACAATTTATAGATAGAAAAAAGAAACTATACACTTGCTTTGTTGATTTTAAAGCTGCATTTGATAAAGTCAATAGACAAGCTTTAATATACAAACTTTCTTGTTTTGGTTTGTCACGAAAGTTTCTCGAAGTGTATGCAAGTTTTATTTCGTCAACAAATGCAAGGGTATGGGACGGTATCACATTTTCAAATCGATTTGAAACAACTACAGGTGTTCCTCAGGGTTGTATCCTCAGCCCATTATTATTTGCCCTGTTCATAGATGATGTCTGCGAGCTTCTTCCGGGTGGCGTTAATTTTGCTAACATTATAATCAAAGTCCTGTTGTACGCGGACGATCTAGTTATGCTTGCTGATAATCCTTTCACGCTACAAATGCAAATAAACCGTCTAAGTTCATTTTGCGAGTCTTGGGGCTTGCAAATTAATACCCAAAAAACTAAGATTGTTATATTTGAAAAAAGACAATCAAGAAGGCGAGCGGAAGAAAAATGGTCTCTAAACAATACACACATTGAGGTTGTACAGGAGTTTAAATATTTGGGTGTCCTCTTGACCTACAATTTAAGCTATCTAAAGCACTCCAAAGAAAAAAGCAATGAAGCTAAATTGGCACTTAATATAATGTGGCCAAATTTTTTTTTTCGAACCAAAATATTGATTTAACGTCCAAGTACAAAGTTTTCAACGCGACAGTAAATGCATGCATGACACATGGCGTCCAAGTCTTCGGATACACACACTTCGAAGCTTTTGAAACTGTGCAAAGGAACTTTTTTAAGAGAATATTTCGTTTGCCTAACTCAACACCCAACTACGCCATATATGTGGAGTCAGGAATAGTCCCTATATATATACACAATTTGAAGGCAAGTGCGAACTTCATTACTAGAGTGATGAAAAGAAGTGAAACTTGTCTTCACAAAATCATTTTAAGAAAATTACTGCGAGTGAATGCTTCCCCGTTTAAAGACTGGAACGAACTAGCTTTATCTCACGAAACAAGTTTAAACTTAACAGAAACTAATGTGACCGATTGGCAGGCTCAGTTTTCTGATGTGATTGCTAAGGTGGATCACAAAATGTTTCTGGATAATCTTTCCAGAGCATCTTCATCTACTTCAAGAGCTATTTATAGTCATTTAAACCACCACCTGCCCTCGGAAGTCTCTTACTTTAGTAATGAATTTTCAGCCTCGGTTATAAGTATTATTTTTAGAGCAAGAGTTGAAATTTTAAATTTAAACTTTGTACCTCATCGATCAGACTTGCCCCAGCTATGTGATCTATGTAACGGAAGAATGAATGAAGATATTTACCATTTCGTAGCTGCTTGTCCTATTCTACAAGAAATTCGTCGGTTGCATTTTCGGGAAAGTTTTATATCTTTAGACAAACTTTTTGAAATTTTAAATGGAGCAATGGGCTGGCTCAGCCTCTTTAAATATTGCCAACATGCTCTTTCTTACCGTAACAGTTTCACATATTAAACGTAGTCGATTACCCGCTTATTGCAATTTAAACCAAATTTTATACCTAAATATTTACTGTTTTGTTGCTGATCATACAAAATTTGATAATATTTCTTTTGTGTTTCTAATCACGTTAAAATTGATAATATTCTATAAACAGCTAATCTTAACCAAATTGTGTATTATTTTGTGTTTCAAATCATGTTAAAATTGATAAAAATTTTTATAAACAGCTAATCAAATTAACCAAATTGTGTAATACTTTGTGTTTCAAATCACGTTAAAATTGATATCATTGTTTTATATAAAAATATTTCTTCATATCTTTTGTTAAACATTTTTTTTTTCTTTTTCTTTTCTTTATATTTTGAAATTTTTGCTTTTTATTATTTCATTTATTTTTTAAATCATATTATGAAATGTCATCTCAGGCAGACGGCAGTATTGCCATGTCCTTATTCTTAAGTATACAAATTTGTAAACCTTATGATGAAAAAATAAAGAATCTATCTATCTATCTATCTATCATATAACTGTTTTGTAAAGAAGAGGGCTTGGGCTTTTCAAAAAGGTATAATACTTATACATTCTATCCAGAAAAATACGAAATAATTGACTTCAAACTCTCACTTCTAATAATTCTAAAAAATAAAAATATCGAAATGTCATTTTTAACGGTAATTTTATGTACCTAGAACAAAAGTAAGATACAAAAAATTAACTGTGTTTTCTAGTATATAATCTCATCATTAGATTTTATAAATTACGAAATTCACCAAAACCATTTTTGAGATGGATTTCATCATTTGGTCCCATAGTGCGACGTTGAACTATCGAAACAGTAACACGAAACGACTTTACGACACGTGGCCGAGTCACAAAGACTACTGATACCACAATAACGTTCGACGTAAGTTGTTTATACCTATGTTTATAAGACTGTTATTGATAAGGCTCATTTTCTTTCACTTTTCTCACTGCCCTAGCTTGCATTCGATAATATTTGAACTATAAAAAATATGTGAGCGCGAAATTTTAAATTAATATAGAAATTTTTAATTTTTTATAACAAATGATAAAAATTTAGCTTATGATTTATATTTAAGTAAAAGTTTGTTCACTTTTCTAAATATGTACATTTTATAGTGAAGCTTTTAATTAAAAATAACACGTAATTTTACTCAAAATTTTTATCAATAAAATTTTTCTCTGCTTAAAAAGTAATGTATAAAAAATATCAATGATTTTTCTTTGTAATTAACTACTGAATTTTAAAGATCCATACGTACACAAAACGTACACTTCTTAGTATGATTTAGAAGAAGGAACAATAGTTAAGAACGGGAAATATTGCTTTTTATTAGAGTGCTAACTGAAAATGTCTTGAAAAAAAAAGTTTCGCACTCTTTTGATTCAGTATAAGCTAATTTTAACCAGGTTGCGATTTTAGCACACACCTCTACCAAAGCTTAATTTATTCATTTTTGTCTATAGAAAATGAATATGTAATTTAGAAATCGGTGCAAAGCATGCTGTGTACATGCTAAGAGACGTACCAGATTTTAATGATTTTTTTGGAAATGTGGTACCGAAACTTCTGACAAACACTGTCAAAAATCTAAGCAAAGCACATAATTTTTTCATAAAAAATTTTGATTTTCAAAGTCTCTTATGTACCCCATTTGAGTTTAACAAACTGTAATCAGATGCTTCAATCGTAAGAACATTAAACTTTTTAAATATTTTAATAGTAACATATAAAATTTTGTATTTTTCTTATACTTTTTGCCTTTTACTCGTTCTATAGGTAAAAAAAAAATGTTTAATGTGGAAAATAACTTTTTTTATACTGTAATACTATATTTTCGAAAAAATTATCAGAGATAGAGTAAAAAAATATGACTATGAAGTAACTTAATTTCAAAGTTACACGAAAGTCAAAAGTTTCTGAGATTTCCCCATATCTGTCTCTCCAACTCAATGTCTGACATCTCTATCTTTACATTTTCTTACACCCCGACTCCACAGGAGATAAATTCTCTCAGGATGCTCATCATGATATGAAATCTCCAATGGAGACGCGATATTTCCTCTTAAGAATTGATGTCGGCGATCTATGTCTTCGGTTTTATCTTAATATACATAGATGCCTGATATGAAATTTGACAGATGGTTTTTTTTTCGTACTTTTGTCTCATTATTTCGTGTCTTCTCATTTGGTTGGTTCTTGTCAAGTACTCCGTCGGCAAATATTTTTTTTTATTTTGTAAGAAAATACACGCAGCATCATTGGGTCATACTGCTTTGAGGATGCCATAGGCAATGCTGTAATAGTTACTGGCAGTCGCTATCGGGACTTGTTGGAAAACTTTATTTTCATCGACTTGGATTGCTTACAGGAAATGTGGTTCCACCACAGCGAATTTTCTGAGAAATTTTTCCCGGCAGAATAATATCAAAAATTGGTATTATCGACTGGCCCCCATGATCCCATAAGTTGCCGCCTCCCGATTTATTCCAATAGGTGTACTTGAAGAAAAAGGTGTTTAAGGACAATACTAGAAATAAAATTGCTGAAATTGCAATGAAAGATTGTGAAATTGTCATTGAAAACGTGCTTTAAAGAGTTCGCCTTTGCTACACGGTCAGAGGCGCTATTTCACCAGCATCATATCTGTTGCATACCTACATAATGCTAAAGATCATATAATCAATAAATAAAAAATAAATTATAAAATTGTTTTTTATTTAAGTTTTAGAAAAAAATTATTGACCTGCACCTTCTACTTAGGGATTTTGGAATAAATTAAAACGGTGCCGTGAAATAAGGCCAAGTGAAATAAGGCCAACTTTCAAAAATTGGCCTTATTGCACTTTTGTAAAGTGAAATTAGGCCAATTTTCAGCAGTTGGTCTTATTGCACTTTTACAAAGTGAAGTAAGGCCAAATTGGTCTTATTTCACTTTCAACATAATTTATTGCTTATTGGGGCCGACGTTCTGGGTTTTTATATAATTGTTTATTGGGGGCCGTCGTTCTGGGTTTTCTTGAGTAACAGTACCTTGGGTGGGCCGCTTCGCGGGTTTTCAATATTTTAACTCCCTTTTCGGGGCTCACACGCGCTCACGCAACTCCGTTGCTCCGCTTAGGGTATGTTCAGTCGCCAGGCAGGCGCCTGTAGCAACAGTATTGTATTTTACACTAATTGGAGTAAACAACTAACAGCAAGAAAACTGTTGCTACAGGCGCCTGCCTGGCGACTGAAGATACCCTAAGCGGAGCAACGGAGTTGCGTGAGCGGGTGTGAGCCCCGAAAAGGGAGTTTAAATCCTGAAAACCCGCGAAGCGGGCCACCCAAGGTACTGTTGCTCAAGAAAACCCAGAACGACGGCCAATTTGGTCTTATTTCTTAAAATCATTTGGCCTTATTTCACTTTGTCAAAGTGAAATAAGACCAACTACTGAAAATTGGCCTTATTTCACTTTATCAAAGTGCAATAAGGCCAATTTTCGAAAGTTGGCCTTATTTCACTTGGCCTTATTTCACGGCACCAATTAAAACGGGGATTGGTTGATAGATAATAATTATGCCTGTAAGTACAAGATATATGTATGGCATTCCATGAATAAACTGTGACACAATTTTTAAATGAAACAACAACGGCCTGCGTTGTCCACTTCGAAAAAAAAATGCGAAGTAGATCATTTAGAAAAATTAAATGCAATAGATTGGACCTTTCCGCAGTAGATTTTTTTTATAAAAATACAAAAGAAAAAGTTTATCGATTTGAACAATATTAAGAATATTTTTGAATATTATTTTATTTAATATTATTTAGATATTAACTCGCCATTTCTAAATTCGATTTCGGATAAAATTAAAAAATCTCAAAGAAATTCGTAAAAACACAATTTTGCCGAAAAAACTCACAAAGCGCAATAATTAAATAGAACGTCCTTGCCCCCTCAACCACACCGTCGATCATCGATGTAAAAATAAAAGATTAAAGAGGCTCGCTTGATGTATATATGTATGTATGTATATGCCACTTCAACCAAAGTTTACGATACAAATACATTTGTCATGCATTTGAAGAATGTTCTGACTTTAATTTAGACTATCACTACACTATCCTACTGCCTAAAAGAAATGATTATACTTTTAATAATTACTGAATTTTATATAATGTCGGGGCGGCGCGAACGCCATCCCCGGCTACCAAAAATTACACGCACGAGTTATTCGCATTAGGAATAATCGCAGAGGTCAACTCAGCCGAAGTGCAATGGCCAAGCCTCGCTCCGGGGGAACCGCCTTCATGATCACGGTAGCCCCTACGCCAGGTAAGTATGCTTAACCGTTATCATGCTCGATCCCTTATTACTTTTCTTGCACACACTCAATGTGAATTTTAAGAAATAAACGAAACATGATCACTGTGTGTTCTGCGGATTCCCATTCCAGTCCACGAATCCAACTACTTACAAGCAAAGCAAAGACAGGCAGACATACATACTTTCAAACAAATACATATAATGTACCTATGCATCTAAGGGAGAGTTTATAATGAACTTCTATAAAAATGATCATTCTAAGAGCATTATCATGGTGCACAAAGCAGGTACAATCCAAAAATTGCAAGCGATATTCTGGAGTCACATTATATCGGCCCTAAAGACTCTACCGTAGTAGGTGCAGGCTTTGAAGTAAGTTTGTCTATTTCCCTACTTTACTTTGCAAATTTGTTTTTTGGTGAGTTTTAAACTTGGAACACATTGATCTCGAGTGATACCTACTTGCTCAAAAATGATACTCGTTATGTAACTTAATAGTTGATAAGACAAGATTGTCTTCACTTTCTGTATTTCGCACCTCATTTTAGGACGTTGTACTCAATTAAAGGCTGAATGATTAGTTTTCACATCATTTCTAGTCAAATTTTGTCCAAATTTTAATGTGTATTAGGATAGCAAATGAAATAATGAGCAATATGATTATTTTTTATTTTTTTTGCTTTTGTTATTTCAGAAAAGGTTTCATTTATTTTTCGTTTTTGTTAGATATAGAGCATAACGAATTTAAATGCCAAAGAAAAATACTTAAAAAAAAGAAAAAAGATCAGTCAGTGATCGCCAAGCAAAAAAACTCATAAAACACCTACTTTTGAACTAAAAAAAAAAACAGTGATGTCAGTTTTCTTGAATAAAATTGAATTAATGGAAAACAAAAATCAAAAGTCGTTAGAGCGGTTTTCTTAGAAAAATATTTTTTTATTTATAAAATTTGTTCAGCATTTTTTTTTAATGTATGTTTTGAGACGTTTAAAAAGGAAAATCAGTAATAAGTTTGATATCAAATTTAGAGTTTATTGCTCCAATTCTGAATTTAGTGAACAAATAAATATTTTAGACAAAATGTCCATATATTAAAATTTGTTTAATAATTCCATGATCAGTAAATCGATCAATGATCATTGAACTAATAAAACTAAAGATTGTGATTTATTGAATTCGATTTCTTTTAAATAATAAATCTAATCATTAACTTTATTTTGGTATGAAAATAATGAAAGTTTTTAATAAACTTTGAGCATAGGGTAATTGCGAGAGAGATGCCGCACCTGGATAGATACCGCACTCAACGAAATGCATGCATCTAGTCATCCGGACCAAAAATTTTATTTTGCTTTTTGTTCTTTAGGTATTCAACAAAAAAAAGGCAAGACAAAAAATTGGTAATATCGGATATGTAAGGGGATTTTTTTCTGTTTTGTTTAACGCTTACTTTCTCATTATGGAAATTTTTCGGTTAGTTATCGCGTGTTTTTTCCAGTGTAAGTATTTTGTGTGGTTAATAGATACCTGTTACAAGAATTAGTTTGTGTATTTTTTTTTATTTTCTTTTTTTTTTTTTTTTTTTGAAATGTGGTGCGGCATCTTTGCCACATTTCGGGGAGAGAAGCCGCAGTTTTTTTTATTTTTTGAGAAATTTAAATTTATTTACCTATTTTTTTTAAAGGAATACTTAGCTTCGATATGCCCCGTAAGAACATTCGTAAGCCGAAAGAGGCACTGGAAGGAGCCGGAAAAAACATTGAGGAGGCGAAAGGTGGGGAAACTTATTTTCAAAAAAAAAAAAAAAAAGTGCGGCATCTCTCCCGCAATTACCCTATCAAAATTAACTATTCAAATTCTCACGATTGATTTTCAATAACGGCTATGAGACTGGGTTTTTGGTAATATAAAATATTAACTGCTAAAAAAAAGTCTTCTTCATTTAACCATAACTGGGTAGGTACCTACATACATATGTATGTACAGGGTGTGCTGAATGCTCAAGGTTGAATTCATTTGGTTACAATTTTCGTGTGATTGAAATTTGTCAGTTGGTATGTGACATACCTACATACATATGTAGAGAGTGGTCGGTCGATAACAATTTATTATGGAGCATCTAACGCAGCAACCACGAGTTTTATTTAAACAATTGTTCAATTGTAAATACGCGGAGAAAATAAGGTGACTTTTTTGTGATAATCCAAATTTTCCAAGCCCCCCACGATGCCCTGATTTTAGATCCACCCGATTTCAGCTTATGGGAGTAGGTACTTGGAGGAAAAGATGTACGTCAAAAAACTAACTACTACCTAGAAACGAACTTGCTGAAACTATAACAGAAGGCCAGAGGGGTGTACTTGACTGAGATCATATTCCATACATAATGTTTAAAACCATAAAATAAATCAATGGAATATAAATACTAAAATGGTATTTTATTTACAAGTTACTAAAAAAAATTCGACCTGGAACCCTGTTTACCTATAACTTTTTTGAGAGTAAATTTAGGGTCTTGATCTCTTATTAGATTCAGAATTAAAAAATACCTCTAAATCGTGTCATATGATTTATCAAAATTGATTTCTAATCCAGTTTACAATATCCAAATCCTTCCTGCATGTTTACTTTAAGGGCGCTATTTCGAAACTTGATTCTCATTGGAAATGAAACATTTTTGAATTGTTTGACCACAAAATTTCAATTTTCTGGGTTTCTGGTAAGAACAATCCACATTCCATTCACCACCCAGCCCCTAAAAAAAACTTTTTCAACCTTGGATAGTTTTGATTGTTTATTATTTATGATATCTTATTAAACAATTTTGCTAAGATTCGTGATTGGACGTGAATCTTGAAACTGTGTATTTAATCTAGGAAATTTGGAACCTTCAGCAAATATTCATGACACTAAAACTAAGCTTTAAAAAAATTTCCTGAACTAAAATAGGTACTTCATACGAGCAATCATATCTTCATAATTTCATACATATATCGCAACTGAATTAAAATAACTCCCCATCAATACATCGAATATTTGTTGTTTTTTTCCAGAATTACCATACATACATACATACCTAGCTCTAACTACACTTTGCTGCAATTTCAATAGATCTTCTGCATTTTCTGTAAAAAAAATAAATCTGCTGCCACAAAATAAAATCTTCAGCACATTTATCCAAAATAACAACTCTTAAACATCTATAAAATCAATCATAAAATACCCATTCAGCTAAGCCAATTTGTTGGGAACTTTCTGTGAGCTCAAATGATATAATAAATTCGTTGGATGCTTTCATTCATAGACAAATCTCTGGGTTGATTCTCTGTTTTGTAAAACTAATCGGTATCTAACTTACGGAGAATACACTGACTAAAACTCTAATAAACTTAGGTATGTGGTTTTTCATTGGAAAAATAAATAAAATAAATAAAAATAAATAAATAAATTTATTTGGATCTGTCAAAATTTCAATTTCGTCAATTTCTGCATTACGTTGGTAAAAAAAAGATTTATTTTTCGATTTACATCAATTTCGCAAATTAAAATTCTTCGTCAAACTAAACCCTTCCTGCAATGAAACCTAAGTATTTTCCATCTCAATTTGCAAACTACATAGGTACCTATTATGTAGTATGTACTTACCTATATCAACAGAAAAAAAATTAAGGAGGAAAATGTTTGCTTAAAATAATGGCACACGAAATTACTCTAACTTAAGGACAAACAAAATAGTTCCATTCGCAGTGAAAAAAAAACTCATTCAAATCTTAAAAACTTCAATAGTGTCAAGTCAATGCTTCTGACAATGTTATTCTTTATAATGAATTTAATTTCGACACCAATCAACTTAATCCTGGCGAATAGGTACTTTTAAAATTTACAAACGAAGAGTTAATATCACAAATTTAAGATTTTTTAACTTTTCGTAGATTTGTTTTTCAAAAATATTATTAATATTGTTCAAATCGATTAACTTTGTATTTTTAAATAAGAAATCGACTGTGGAAATCTTCAATCTTCTGTTAATGCTCTATTATAATTTTGTTTGGAAGTGGTTGCAAATTGCAACACTGATATCTAATTGCAAATAATTGGTTAGAAAATAAATATCATTTCACACAATTAAAAAAATCCAAGGCGACGCAACGCGCAAACTATTCATTTCAAATTTAAAAAAAAACAAACAATATCATCTAAAAATTTGCATATTAATTTAATTTCACACACAAAAATCCTAATTTTAAATTTTATTAATGTCGGGGCGGCGCGAACGCCATCCCCGGCTACCAAAAATTACACGCACGAGTTATTCGCATTAGGAATAATCGCAGAGGTCAACTCAGCCGAGGTGCAATGGCCAAGCCTCGCTCCGGGGGAACCGCCTTCATGATCACGGTAGCCCCTACGCCAGGTAAGTATGCTTAACCGTTATCATGCTCGATGCCTTCTCACTTTTCTTACACACACTAAATGTGAATTTTAAAAAGAGAAACGAAACACGATCATACTTTTCTGTTTTCTGTGGATTCCGGTTGTAGTGCACAGATCGCAGCAGAAGAAAACAGCCGCGCATACCTTCAAACATGTACATAATAATGTACAGTAAAACACGCCTAAGAGAAACCCTCTTACCTGAAATACTTTTTTCATCCCCAAGTATTTTCCGACCAATTTCCCTTAAAACACTCCGCTTAAGTGAAACTCGCTTAAACGAAAAACCCGGATAACTGAAACATATTTTCAGTTAATTTTTAATATTTTTCATTGGAACAAACTCTCTTAAGTGAAAAAAAAATTGAATCGAACAGAACAAAAATTTGCTAGTTTTCGTTTTTCAATAAATAATTTTTGTGTTATTTAATCGTTGTTTTATTTAACTTCTTTCAAGGCAAGTCCGAAAGATAAAAACAATATTGTTTCTAGTATCAAATCTCAGCTTAATGGAATTTTTAAATCCGCTTAAGTGAAATTTGTTTTCACTTATCCGAACTCCGCTTAAGTGAAATTATTTTTCGCTTAAGCGGGTTTCGTTTAAGTGAAAAATCCGCTTAAGCGAAAGAAAGACTGTGACATTTTGCCGTTTCTCTTAAGCGGGTTTTACTGTATATATGTATATACATAATATCAGTGTAGATGTGAATATGACATTCCCCAAATGATGGCTGAATCGCAATACAACCAGATAACGAGACGTACTTTCATTGCTGCAAATTGGTTTCTATGTAGTATACATTATGTATGTATTACGAAAAAATATCGTCACGCAGTCGTTTTTTGGTCGCATTATTTATAAAGCTATGAGCTAACAGTAGCTACGCCAATTTGTAAGGCCTTGTTCTTGAATAATTCGTGGTACACAACACACCATAACATCGTTCCTCAATGAGTGCGAAGGAGTGATGAAGGTTTGTGCGGCAATTTCAGTCTTTTTATTTGAGTTATGTAGGTATTTAAAAAATGTTAAAACGAAAAAAAAAACGCTTTCGCGGCATGAATTTAAAAGACCTGCACTTCAAAAGTATATAAAATTTCTAAACTGAGCTATTTTGATTTTTTTTTTTCTTTTAGACGTACATACCTACTCAGTGAAAAAGTGACTTTTTCAAATTTGATTTTAAATAAAAGAACAAAAAACTGGTAACATGATTTTTTTTCGGAACAAACTAGCATTACAAAAAATTGAATTTTGAACACCAAAAGAATTGATATTTATTCAAATTTGTATTCCATAACCTCAGTATTATTTTAACAGAACGTTGAATATTAGAAAAAACTGTTCGATTAATAAAAAGTGTTTACGCCACAAATCATCCATTCCTTAAGTAACAATTAATTCTGATGCGTATATTCAAAAATAAAATAAAATATTGATTTCATAATTTGAAGTACTCGTAGAAGTCTCAAATTAAAATTAATGAATAATTTTTGAAGATTGCATTACAACCCTAGAATGTATACGCCAGGGTTATAAACGAATGCAATCTTTAATGACTTCAATTGAATCATTGAATTCACTTTGAGACCACGACTTCAAATTGGCAATCACTATTCATTTGACATTCAAAAGATTGCAGTCACTCTTTTCCCTATTTATTACACAGTTTTTGTTTGCATTCTTTACACTCATTTACAATGTTTGCATTCTTTGCATTCAATGAACAAATTCAAATGAATGCAAAAGAATTTAAAGACTGCAAATGAATGCAAATGGAAGAAGAGAATGCAAGGAACGTAAAAGAATGCCTGCATTCTCAGAAGATTGGAATCAATTGGTTGCTGTTTAATGAATGGGGAAAAAAAGTAATGGCAATCATTTTGATGTGAAATGAATAGTGGTTGAAAATTTGAAGTCGCAATAAGAAAGTGAAGACAACGAATTTTCTTAATTAAATTCAAAAAATATCTCTTTAGGGATTTCATTCACAAACGATTGCGCTCTATTACTTAATGAACCAAAAAATCTGAATCAATCGTGCTAAACATTTTGGAGATTCAAAGTGGTGGCTTGAATGTTACCAAATCTTAATAATAAATAGTTTTCCAAGAATGAAAGAGCGTTTAGGAAAGTTAGTCAGGATTTGGACGGAGATATTGATTCACAATGGTTTTGAATGTGTGAATATCGTAATCGGAGGGAAATATTGAGCCTAACAAAGCATTCCACATTCGTGCAGTGCGCCTTAAGAAAAATCTCTGAATTTGAAAATACGCACGAACTTGAGGTCAAGGGTATACTGATAGGCACTTCTTCAGGAGCGAGTATTACGGTTAAAATGTTTAAGCTGACTATTTCACTAGAACATTGTTTATAAAAACAATGAAAGACAGGGTATATTTTTATCACCTATCATTTTTAAAGCTCTTTTTGGGATTTTATCCAAGAGACTCACAATATGGGAATTATAATCGATCTTTGAACAAATAAAGACTTTATAGATTACGTCCAGATAAGGAGAGGTGAACAATTTTTGTAATCGTCGAAGGGAATCTAAGCACATGGCAGCGTTTTTTGCGACGTCGAATATGTACTAATTCCACCAAAGCGGTCTGTGATGCACATACCGAGAATTGAAAGTTGTTCTGTTTCCTTAATGTAAGTGCCGTTTATGGAAAGTGGCATGAAGGGTGGGTTCCGCTTCAACGACAGAAGACAGGATTGCGATTTTGAAGCGGTGGACATATTGCTACGTAAACCATTCTGACGGTTATAAGGCTGGTTTAAATCTTCAAGATATTTCAGTTAAAAACTGGTCTCTGGCTTTGAAGAAAATCCAAATCCAAAAGAGAGCAGATGGTTTTGTCTATTCCCATTCACAGAGTGTGGAAGTTTTTGAATTGGAAATACTCTGTAGAAGGCCGATTGAAATTAAGTTGTTCGAAGGACTGAATATGTTCGAATAAGATAGAAGTTCAGTGATATAAAAATCAAATGAAATGATGATGAAACAAATGACTATTTCGATAGGGTTTTATAACTTTTGTAGAATGTTCTTAAGAAAGATGAAAATATCTTTGACTCTTCGATAGAAAAATGACATTATTACAGCAATTCATGGAAGTTGGGTATAAGAAAAATAAATATTATAACGAATTTATGAAATTTCCTATCAGAACTCAATCATTTTATACCAAACCAGCTATTAAACTTTAAGTTTTTTGGTTTCTACTTGTGCAGATTAAACATCACGTAAACTTATTAAAAACGCGACCAACAGTTCTATGACCTAATATTCATTGATTTAACTGGAAAACCTACATTAAATCGCTAAGCCAAAAGACTTTTAATACACCTTAAAAAGGAAAGGAAAATTTTAAAGTTCAACCAATTATTTTCTAATCAATTTGAAATTTTATTTTAATAATCAAATCCAACCAAAAAAAATCAATATTTGAATTTTCTCTCTCTCACTTTTTCAACAAACATAAAAATTAATTTGAAAAATCATTGAACATTTCGTGTAATTAAAACTTTTAGATTTACCGTTTCATTCTATTCCATTACTATTTTTTTTTAAGTTAAACTTTTTAACAGACCAACATTTCGGTTCAGTTTGATTATGTGTTTTTTTGTTTAAACCTAATCGAATCGTTATAATGAACCGTAACCAACCCTCACCTTTAGGACCCAAAGTCCCATAAAATAACAACATACTTTCCGGAACATTATGAACAACTTTACCTGTTAACTACAAATTTTTAAGGTAAAATGTTTTCGTAGAGAATATGTCTAAGCCAAACAAAAAAAAAATAGGTGGGTGAAAAGTTTATTTCCTAAAAATTCCAGTTCATACCTTCCCTTACCCCATTAATAGAATTTAAATGGTTGAGTCATCGGAAAGAAAAAAGCGAGTTGGAGAACTAAGAGTTAAATTTTGATAAATTAATTTTTTTCCTTGTCATTTGAAAAAGTTCCAAAAAGACAACTAACAAAAAGGTTTTGAGTTCTTTTTAAAAGAGCCATTTCAAAGAATCTGCTATGCAATGTAAAGTTTTTTAAACTTTTTATCAAAAATAAAAATCACACTTTTCTTCTTGTCATTAATTTTTCTTATTTAACTCACACATAAGGAGTATCGCTTTTTGTAAAAAAGTTAGATACCTATAAGAATTTTAATTTTGTAATTTTTTTTAAATTCACACAATTATCAAAAAATTAAGATATGTATAGGAGATTCGCCAATTCAAGTGGTAGATATGTAAGAAGCTCAGATAACAACTGGGGTTTGAATATCATTTTCAGAAAAAAATTGAGTTTAAACTACTTTTAGTTTTATTAAAAATATAGTATAAATCCTGAACCTCTCCTGAACCTTAAATCCTATATTTGACTAAAAAATAATCTTCAGCGGTTTGACTTGTAGGTCGACGAATAGATAGACAGAATTTCGTGTATTTAATCATAAATGTCTAATCTCATATGTGTACGTATTTGACTTCTGGAGTACCGCAAGGAAGTCATTTGGGTCCACTTATTTTTTTGCTTTTTCTTAAAAATCAAATAGATTGCTCCTTCCTCTTGTCCCTTGTAAGAAAAAATGTTGAAAAGAGCGTTTTCGAGTGCGAGATATATTTTTTTAACCTTTATATGTATAAGCTTCAATTATTGACTTAATGAGCCAATAGCTATGTAGGCGGTTTAGAGCGTCCAACTCAGTTGGTAATGATTTCTGTAGAAATATTGGTCGAGATGTATTTAAAAGTCAGGTTATTAATTTTTTTTAACATTTTTCAACTCTGGTGGAACTGAGTTCTTAAAAGAAATTCGTTTCTCTTTGGGCGTTAGGAAGAGTTATGGGGGTTAAAATTTCTAGGGATGTCGTGGAAGCTAATTTGAGGTGTATTAAGAGGGTTTAGATGAGGACATTTAGGTTATACTCTACGGATGTTAACATTACTTTGGGTGTATTGAAACGTAGAAATTTTAAAACTATAATTTCGGACAAGCTGACTTTCGATTTAGTGGTCGTTTTACCGAAGGGTTGTCGATCAATTTAGATAAGGTCATGCCACCGAGGTGAATCATTCAATAAGGGCATGAAAAAAGCTATTCGTATTTAATTGGAATGAAGATTTAAGACTACTAGACATCTGATATAGCAAACATTTTTTGAAAACGTTTGGGATCGATATTTCGGTGGCATTTCGAGGTTCGCAGCAGGAAAAAGGATTTTTCGTTTTCATTATTGGTCCTATTCAATCGATCATTCCATTCCGATATGGACCATGTGGTGCCAAATTTTGCTATAACACGCATTGTACTGGAAAGAATGAAAACTAGATTTAGGATGTGCCCGGTGAAAATAAGGGTAGCAGAAAAAGATGTTGATGAAATGAGAGCTGTAGTATGCAAAGGAGAAGCAGGAACAACTTTGACATTTCTTGATGATTTTGATGAAATGGAGGAAATTAGGGCTTTCAGATAAAATGTTACAAATAAGCAGCACACCAACGCCGGCGTTAAAGTTCGCTACTATTGCCCTTGAAAAGGTCTTAATTTTGTATTGAAAATTTATATGGGAGTACTTTTTGGTTTATATGAATTTATAACCCTCCTTTATAAGCTGCTGTATTTTCTTCAATTTGTAACGAAGATAAAAACCGATCGTAGTTATAGAGGCAGCGGTGACAGAATTAAGAACAAGATACCTGCTAAATAAGTTCTTCTCCTTCCGACGGGTGAAATCGTCAAAACCTTTCCAATATATCTATAGGTATTCATACAGAAGTTAATATAGAAAAATAGGCGACAGTCAGACGATCCTTTACAAATAATGAATATAAAAAGAAGGCAGCTGTATTGCAGCTGCGTGCCAGCTGCCATATAGGAAAACGGTTCTTTATTAAAAAGAAAGAATCAGGCAGCTGCGCAGGACATCTGTATAGGGCAGCTGCATGTAATTAAAAAGCAATTAAAGGATAGTAGATTTACAGTTAGGGACCAGTTTCTTACATATATCGAAATACAAACACTGATGAGAGGTATAAGGATGATGGTAGGATCGAGAAACAAATAAACAAAAGAGGCAGGTCCTGATTAAAAGAGGAAGGAAATATGGAAGAAAGAATAGACATTAAAGAAAAGGGTGGATCGCGAGTAAATTGACTGGCGCAAAAAGTATTTTGAATGTTGACAGAAACATAGGAAATACAATAAGGGTTGTAGTTATGTTTGTGATTGGGCGATAAAGATTAGAAGTAAGAAAAAAAGAGAATGTAGAGAAAAGAGGTGCGGCATAAATTTTTAAGATAGAAAAAAGATATAATGGAAAGGCGAGTAACGATATTCATCATTCGAAGTTCAGCAGTGATAGAGATATTTTTCGAAATAGAAACGGCGTCGGAAGGAGTTGCGACATTAAAAAAAGAAATTTTATTTTCCATATTTCACAAATTCTCGATTTAATAGTGTTTATTAAATTTAAGATCTTGCAGGATATGAAAAATGCTTTCACTTAAATTGGCTACCTCACAGAATTTTGCCTGGTTATTATGCAATACAATAAATATCATGTATATTGTTGACCATTTTTTCAGCAGTGATATTATTTGTATGTCCTACAGTATGGATGAGTACTGACGTGGCGAATCCGGTTATTCTCTTCGGAGCAAATCGTTGATAGCGCTGATGTGCGAGTCCAATGCGATCCTGGAGTGTGTGGATGAATACTGATATGGCAAATCTGGTTGGCTCTTCACAATCGTTGATAGCGCTGATGTGTAATTCCATGTGCTCTGGGAGTGTATGTAGACATTTCTGATGTGGTTGTCCGGTAAGTCTCTACAAAGCAATATCACTGACACGGGTTAGCAGTGACGGATGGCTGTTGATGCGATTCTGCTGCACTCTGGGTTCCTATCGACCTTCTCGTGGTGCCTGTGGATAGGTTACATTAGTAACTAAACCAACTAGATAGGAATGGGATTGTCTTACTTAGTTTGCCGAAAAAGGTGAATAAAGACTAGGAGCGTCTTTCCCAGCTTGCCGTAAGGTGAACAAAAGATAAGAGTGTCTTTCCTAGTTTGCCGTAAGGCAAATAACAGACTAGGAGTATCTTTCCTAGTTTGCCGTAAGGTGAATAAAAGATTAGGAGTCTCTTTCCTAGTTCATCTCTTGGCGAATGAAGACCAAAGGAAGCACACTAAGTTGTTGGTTACTACTTCGACTAACTTCTTGGTGTGTGCATCCTAAGGGTTGACAGGCCCAGAGTTTTGCAGGAACTCATCTGTAAGTGAGCTCGGTTGCGAAGCTCCACCGGAAGCTATATTCTGGTACCACGGTAGATAGTGCCCAGAAGATTGAGGGCTGATGCGTCATTGGACACTTGACTCGTGCCTACCCCTCTCCACAAACTATCTTTATGATAGTGAGGTTGAGGGCTGTTGCGCTTGCTTGGCCCATGCCTACCCCTCTTTCTTCAGACTATCTATGAGGTAAGCCCCCTTGTGGGAGTATCGTGGTGCTTGTGGTTTTTTCCGAATGCGGAGACATATGGTTTTCAAGATTCTTTTCTTGAATTCAAGAGGTGTTAGATAGACCTCGCCTCCTAAGCAAGAGGTGTGCATATGCTTCAACATATCACAACTTTGCGACCGAGATAGCTTGCTATGTCGGGGTTAATGGTCAGGATCCAATCTGAGTCCGATGGAGGTACGCCTCCCGTGGGATTGAACCGTAAAAGGCAGGTGCTCACGTTAAACAAAAGACGATCTTGTATGTCCTACAGGCCTTCGTAAAAGTAATATTTCATAAGAGGAAGAAGAATTCCCAAAATATTTTTATCAACCTTTAACCAGAATTCTTAATGGTTTTACCATCCAAATAGTGTGGCTTTATCAAAAAACGAAATTCACTTTTAACCATTCTGAGAAAATATAACTTTGACCTCTGTTAAAAGCCCCATGTCTGACAGATCTTTTTTGAAAACAAGCAGAAATTTCTCAACCTGTCCCTTAAAAAGTGAATCTTCTTCCCCCTCTAACTATTGTCCAATTGCACTTAGTTCCCTTCTTTCCTAAGTCTGCTGCTGACCTATTGATTTACCTCACCGAATAGTGGCACAAATCTGTACATCATTTTGGAGAAAGTAAGATTTATTTCACTTGATATTTCAAAAGCATTTCATAGAGTTTGGCATCAGGCTTTCTCATCGAAAATGCGTGTAATCAATATTGATGAATCTCATCTTCGATGGATTAGAAGCTTTCTTTCGAACCGTACAATAAAAGTTATATTGGATGGTTTCAAGCCTGTTATTCATAAAATGAATACTGGTATACCACAGGGCTCCGTTTTTTGTCCGGTTCTCTTTCTTATATTTATCAATGATCTTTTGTCTGAAACTTTTAATCCATTAAATTGATTTGCTGACGACAGTACCTATTCTTCTTATATTTGTTTCCAGATGCACGTTCTTTTTTTCCGGATGTGATTAAGAACGACAGCGTATGATAAGCGCATTAAATTTTGGTCTGATATCATTGCCATTTCCTTCGTCGATGCAAGAAATGTTTCACCCCTTCTAATCTACCTGTAATCTATAAGGTCTATATTCGCTAATAGCTCGAGTACAATAGGCAGGTGCTCCATAATTAACCAGAAGACACTTACTTCAATATAATTCAAAAAAGAGTTTAAAAAATGACGGGGGATCGAACTACATATAAAAGGATCTCTGGATCACAGCCGTAACGTTTCTTGTCTTGCATTATACTATCGTTAATTTTACAGACAATGTGGAAATAGTAAGTTGCATTTCTCTCCTTAATAATTCAAGATTCAACCGTAATACTGGCGCTTCATTAAATGCCCCTCAGTTTAAACATGATCCCAACTTCGGACCTACTTTTAAATTCATATATTCTTTCTTTAGCCGCACTACACGAATGTGGCTCAATATTTTCCTCCTAAGCATTAAGATGTTCAGACAATCAAAACCAACGTGCATCGCTATTTTTTTTTAAATCCTCTATACCTTTCCTAAACGCTCGCACTGTGATCAAACATTTTAAACATGGTGATAATCCCTTAAGTGCGCGGAAAATATAAAAAAAAAGACGTCGGAAAAATATCCTCAAAGAGATCAGAGCGCCATCTTTCTCGGAAGTCACTGATTTGATGAACAGCTCTCGCAATTATTGTATTCTTGAAAATATTGATTTTGTGGAGAATTTGTAGCTTTGAATTTCCATTTATATTTATATAAATTTATATTTAAAATATAAGCTTAAAACTTAAATAGCGTAATTTTCCAAGGCCTTCACTAATCACCATACTCATCCTTTCCGCTATTAAATCGGTCAATATGTCACTTCATCTTTATCAACCCCCGGGGCTGAATAGTGTCCTGTTCTGTTTCGCTGTTGGTTTTGTATTTCCCTAACCCACTAGCTTTATCCTTCATTTAAACTCGTAAAACAAAAAAATCTCCCATTCAAAACGACTATCGAGCAAGCACAAAACAAAGTAGAATAAAATGCCATGTTCCATCCACACGCGGTCTCTTGATCCGTTTAAGTAGATTCAGGGCCACCACAAACTAAATGAATGACATTTCATTAAATCCCCAACACCAACAACAACGCCAGCATCCTTGCACGCTACGCTATCCTTATGCCGCCAGAGTTACACTTACTTGGTATTTTCAATGACCCATTTTGTATGACGCAGCCCAACACCCACTGCACTTGCATTCCAAAATGACAGATAAATATCAAGTCCGAAAAAAGGACATACTTTGGCTGCTCTAGCACATAAATCGTCCCTTTAGTGTCATTCACAGAAATGAAATTGTTGGGTGTGTGGTTTGGATGTAGGCGGTAGGTGCCAGTGCAGCCCACCTAACCTCTCACCATACCCACTTTCATCAAGTAAAAAGGATATTCGTAAATATAACCGGCTGTATGTGTGTATGTGCGTTTGTGTGAACCTCATTTTGTAACCACTTCAAATAAATTTTTAGTTTATTGCAAAAGCGGCAGCAACACAAAAAAATACAAACACAAAAGTAATACCTAGAAAATCATGACGAACGGACGTATGCAGAAGTGCATTCATCCTTTAAAACGGAACAAAATTCCAAGCACAAATATATTTACTTATATTTATTATTTTACGGGATGAGCAAAAAAGGATGGAGTTTAAAAAAATATATATGCAGATATAATATACCTACACAATAATAATCCAGACGAGAACAATAAATTTCTCCCACACTCTTATCGCCCAGGATATGAAATATCCTGATGATGATGCTGATGCAGCTCGCACCGAGAACAAAGCACTTTACAAAACACAACAAAATGAAAAAAGTTTTTCAACGCTGAGTTGGCGTTTTCAAAATAAAAATAAAATCCAACACAAAATAAGTTGGCGGTGCAAGAGGGTAGTATGGCGTGGGGCATAGTTCGGGACCAACAAAAGACCGAAGTATTAAAAAAAAAATGAGAAAGAAAAATCATTAAGGATAATTCACCATCATATGTACGTACGAGTTTATGGAAAACAGAGTTTGTGCTCGGTTGTGCGCGGCGACATGGGTAAACTTTCCAGGGCAATCAACTTATACATTCAGCGCTAATAGCTAAGTCAAATATTGTCTTCCACATCCTCTTGCGTCCCACTATACTTCCCATTCTAAATGTTTTCTTGTACCAACACACAAGGACAATAACAAGTAATTCCACATGCATATGCTGCCTATTTTGGCCCATTATGCTTTTGTCCGGATCATTACCCGCATGGGTTGTCCTTTCGATATTCTCATATGCCCCATCGTATGTCCCCTCAAATAGGCCTTTCATTCATGAATAATTCAAGTCTTGAGCTATTTTTTTGCATAGAAGCAGATAGGTAACCCTAAATAAGGAACAGTTAAGCACCATCCAGAGTTATAATGGAGTTGGAGTTGGAGCAGGAGGTCGATTTATTTAATTTAGAAAAATTGCCACTATTTGGAAGTGAATCCTCTCTGGATCACTGAATGTTTGATTTGAGGTAAGGCTGTGCCCCACGTGGTGTCCTTTTGAAGGAAGAACTTTAGCTAGAGTTTTTTCGAGATTGATTTCCGTTTATTACAGAAATATGTTATGTCTAGTGGATTTAGGCCCATTTACACAGGCAGAGTAAGTGGCAATTAAGGGATCAATTTGTCACTTATCCCGGTTAGTGTATTTTCTATGGTTTTAAATGCTTTAAGCATCCCTTGTGGGAAATGAAAACAGACTGCATACTTAGTTTAGACAAAATAAAAATTGTTGAATGCCCTCAGTCCACTGTACTTCCGGTGGTTCCATAGAACCAAGGCTGAACAGCATCAAAAATGCAATAATATAATTTTTAGAACGAAAGGCATTAGAATATATATATATACAGTATTTATCGCTTATAAGAAACACGCTTATAAGAAAACCTCGCTTACAAGAAACTTGAACAAAAGCACCGTGTACTTTCCCATATATTTTAATGTTGAATTGTGTGTTTATAAGAAACACGCTTATAAGAAAAACACTGATAAAAGAAACATTTCTTCAACCACGAACTTTCTTTTTTCAATGTAAAGTTGGTTGGATTTAAGAAACTTTAAAAAAAAGCACGAAACTCAAAAAACTTGAACAGACCTTTGAGAAAAATTCAAAGCAACCTAGGCATGCAAATGTCATTTCAATTCGACATTTGAAGACAATTTTAGTTCAGTGTTCAGTGTTAATAAATAAAATCCTTTAGTCCACAAAAATTGGCGTTTCGTCAACTGATGAGTCCATGTGAGATCGCCGGGACGAAACGCCAATTTTTGTGGGCTAAAGGGCAAAAAAGCTAATTTGAATCAATAATTCAACAAGTCCATTAATAGTGCTAAGTCTTCTACTTGGCTGATTTATTTCAGTCGTATATAGAATTCGTATTATAAAAACGTTCATATAAATTCTTTATAGCTATACAAATTTCTTTAAAATTAAAAGAAATGTACTGACAATTTTAAATATTTAATAATATATATTTAAGGATAAAAATGTTTTGTATACAATATTATTTTAAAATCACAGAAACTCATATATGAAAATTTTGATCGAAATCGGTAGACTCAGAAATGAGAAAGTAGAAAATCAAAATAAGGATCTATGACGGGTACCGTTTTTTTTACGAAAATGCGGACTGCATCTGAACATGATTTTTTTTTTTATAAAAACCATTAGAGCCGTCTTCGAAATAAATATGATATTTCATAATGGTAGGAAACGAGCAAAAAAAAACATTTCAATTTCTCATTTAGGCTGCAGGTTGAGGTACACACCTGCAGACAGACGGAATCTCTACTTTTTCGTGTTGTAATATCAATTGATAAAAATCTTGAGTTCTAATTTTTCAAAAACCAAGTATAGAGTCATTTTAAAATCTACTTCGATTTTTCTCAATTTACTTCACTTTTTTCTCCAAATCTACTTCGACTTTTTTTCCGGAAGTGGTATCGCTGCTGGGTATATTTGTATAAGAAACTTGTTTCTTATATCCGTATAAGAAACTTGTTTCTTATATCCGTATAAGAAACTTGTTTCTCATATCCGTTCTATGAATATAAGAAACACTCGGTTATAAGAAACAAATCTTGTGCAATTTTTGAGTTTCTTATAAGCGTTATGTACTGTATATGGGTCCCACGAACTCGCTCTTATGTACCATATAATACTCGTTCTAAGAATTTCAAAAATTAATGTCAACTGTTGAGTCCATGTGAGATCGCCGGGACGAAACGCCAATTTTTGTGGACTAAAAGCCAAAAAAGCTATTTTGGAAAAATAAATGTTATAAGAGAAAAACTGTTCATAAAAATTATAACTCGTTGTAATGGTTTCTTAACAAAATAAGCTTATACATAAAATAATTTTAAAACATTTTTAAGAAAAATTTTGGTACGCCAACTTAAAATTTTTAGTACTTACTGTACGAATAAAAATTAAATCTCAAAAAAGAAATATTGATCTTTTTTTTTTTTGAGATATCGAAATTTCAAAATAAAATTGATTTTGTTTTTTTTTTCAAAAATTCAAAAAAAAAAAACATTTTTTTAAGTTTTGAAATGCAATGTTTTTCAAGCTTCTTAAAAGCTTCTTTATGAAAAATTTCATTAAAATCCGTTATACTGATGAGAAATTCAAAATTTGAAAAAATGGTTCAATGGTAGGTACAGTCAGTAATATCTTAATTTCAAAATTTGTTTTATTAAATTATAGATTGTAAAAATTCATTGAAAGAAAAAAAAATTATCAAAATTCTAGGCGCCGTTTTCGAGAAAAATACGACTTTCAAAAACCATTTTTTAACATTTATATGGTGTACCGATATTTTTAGGTAAAATACATTTTTTCTCATATTTTGTAGATTGTATTAAGAAACTTTTATTTGTCAAGTTTTAAAAAAAATTGAGCATGGGGTTTTCGAAATATTGAGTTTTGAGAAAATTAATATTACTTTTTTTTTAAATCCAAAAAAAAATTTTTGAAAATTTGGATACATATTAAATGTCGTTGTAGTGGTTTCTTAAAAAAAAGCTTTTATATACAAACTTTTTAAAAGCTTTTTAAGAAAAAATGTTGGTACACCAATTTAAAGTTTTTATTATTGTTCGAATAAAAATTAGATTTACAAAAAAAAACATTTGGCCGTTTCTGAGATAACGAATTTTCAAAAAAAGAAAAAATAGTTTTTTTTTTGTCAAAAATTCAAAAAATATTTATTTTAAAGTATTGAAATGTAATGTGTTTCAGACTTTATAGAAGCTTCTCTTTAAAAAACTTCATTAAGATCTGTTATGTGGATAATGAGAAATTCAAAATTCGAAAAAATGGTTTTATGGTACGTACAAGCTGTAATATCATAATTTCATTTTTTTTTATTAAATTGAAGACCATACAAATTAATTGAAAGAAAAAAAAATTTATCAAAATTCTAGGCGCCGCCGTTTTTGAGGAAAATATGATTTTTGAATACCATTTTTATAAACTTTTTAACATTTGTATGGTGGGTAAAGTTATTTTTAGGTAAAATGAAAATTTTTTTCTCACATCTTGTAGATTATATTGAGAAACTTTTATTTATCAAGTTTCAAAAAAAATCTAGCAAGGGGTTTTCGAAATATTGAGTTTTGAAAAACAAATTAAGTTTTTCTTAAAAATTCAAACATTTTTTTTTTTAAATTTGAGTACACAATTTATTTATGTTTTTGGGGAGCTTTAGCAAAAAAACAATGATCAAAATCGGTTGTACCGTTTTTGAGAAAATCACAAACAAAAAAAATAATAAGTATTTTTTGGAAATTTTTTTTTCAACCATTACCTACCTAGCTTTAAACAAATGAAATTTTATGAATTTTTTTAAGAAATGCTGTGCGACAGTTTAAAAAAAAAAAATAATTATAAAATTTCGAAAAAAAATTCGTATGGCAGGTATCGTTATTTTTGGCCTTTAAAAAAAGAAAAAAACGTGTGGGGCGAAAAATTATAAATGATATCTACAAATTTTAAAGAAAATCGAACGAGCCGTTTAGGCTGTAGTCGAAAAGACAGACAAACAGAATTGCGAGACCCACTTTTTTGGTCTTCGCCATTACCGTAACGTCAGCTTTGATCAAAATTTCGAGTTCGATTTTTTTTAACGAATGCTTAACTTGCCTTATAGTTAGCTTTAAGTCGGAAGTAGAGAACAAATATATGTAGGTATATCAGACATAGGAAAAATTATGTTTCTTTTATTAATTCATCTACAGTTCAGCAAAAGGCAATTTTTCGTTTTTTTGTTTTTTATTTGAAGTAACAACTTACAAAATTTTCAGAACAGGTCACATACAATTGGCTGTGTGCAAAACAGGAATTTTCCAAACTTCGCCTTGTGCTCTGTAGATAGTAATAGCAAAGCCAAGACGTAAAGGGAACTGGAGTCGCTCGAATTCGAACGCCAAATCGTTGGAAATCATTGGTATGCTTGGAATCAGTAAGTCTTAGCCTTTGAATTTGTCTTCGCTGATTGCCGCCTAGTTTCGTTGCACAACAAAGTGCGTTTAAGTTGCGAATAAGCCATACTGGTGATCCAACCTATTGTTAATACGTGTGACAGTATTCTGCGTGGCTTCAATGAATTCAAAAATTCAGTCTGATAATTGACTGCTCTTTTGTCATTCATTTTTGTGTTGATCCATTTGTATTTGACTGTTTCACCGGGCAGTTTCAATTTAATTTTCTAATTGAGCTTGTTGACATCTTAACTTTCTGGTGCAACAGCACAGCCAATTCAGATTTTTCTAGTTGGTTGTTGAATTTGAAAATACCTCGTTGACAACGGCTTCAATATTCAATTGCATTTGACAGAAGTTAAGCAGAAATGAAATCTCATTCGTGGTACGATCAATTGGAATTCGGTATCCAAAAGTTCTTTTGAGAATGTGCAAATGCACAGACATGTTCGTCCACAGCTTGATTTTCTCGACTAGTTTCCAAAGATAGAATGGTTTCAACCATGCGTTCAGCTTATATTCGGCCATTGATCGCAGAATAACAGGCCAATCTTGGTGGAAATCACCATCAACAAAAATATGAGGACCTCCCATCGGTTAGTTGTTTCATCGAAAATCAGGCAGAGTCCGTTCAAGCGCTTCGAGCGATTTCTTATAGTTAATTGTGCCTTCGTACCGAATGATTATTTTGCGCGTTGATGTTTTTGGCACGTATTGAAGAATCCGGCATTCCAAATTCAATATGCACATGTCCGCAATCAGGATTTTTTGTTTTACCAAAAAATAAATTTCAGTTGATCGCTACCAAAATACACTGGATCATCCACTGATCTGATCTGAAGATTGAAAAAAGTAGGCATTGTATACCCCCATTCTTCTGGAAAGGTGTTCTTCATCGCTCGCAAAACCATTGAATTAGAATTGCCATCGTACGGGGCCAAATCTGGAGAATACGATGGATGAGACAGCAAGTCGTAGTGCAATTCAACCAATTTGGCCGTGGCTCTGAAGTCGTCTCATGGTTGCGCTTGTTGTCCGGAGTGAGCAAACTCAGCACCCATCGCGCTGACAGCTTTCTCATGTCCAAAACTTTATGAAGGATATAACCCACGCGGTTTTTTATGATGCTTACTGTTTTAGCTATCTCGTGCACCCTTCAATCGGCGCGCGGTCTGCCAATACGAGATCGTGTATTTTTGATAAGTTATCCTCCGTGGTAGCCATTTTCGGGGCACCTAGGCGGGGCTCATCAAAAACCGATGTGCGACCACATTGAACCTCGTTATACCAATTTTTGACGGTCGCCATCGAAGGAGAAGACAAGCTGGCTTCTACACGTGGTCAAAACAAAACTACAAGCCCGATTCTGCTGAAATTTTGACAGTAGCCGTCTAAGATAATGTACTATAGACGATAGTAAATCTCTCTGGCATAACTGGCACCATCGGGCGGTGAGGCTAAGTACTTATCAGACCGCCCTTGTATAAGACGGTTTCTAGTCTGATCTTTACAAAATAAATGCTGGTGTTCCCCAGGGCTCCGACTCTGTTCCTCATTTTAATAAATGATCTCGAGTCGGAAATTTTCATATTATTGTTTTGCCGACAACTCTATCCTCAGTTTCTTATACTAGTTCTCAAATTCACGTTCATCTCCTTCGGATGTGGAATTGCAACGGAACCGTATGATAAGCTCATTAAACTCCGATTTTTACAGAATTGCTAAATGAGGTATGCAAAATCGTGTGAGTTTAATGCTTCAAAAACTCAATGCTGTCTATAGTTGTTGAAGCAAAATGCACCCTTTATGCGATGGTCCTTGAATGGCACTTGCATCGAAGAAGCCGAAAACCTCTCAGTACCCGCTTAGTGTATCAACGACGATCTTCGTTGAAATGACTACATGCTCGAGACCGCTGAAAACGCTGTTAAATGCTTAGGATTTCTATACAGATGTAAGAAATGTTTGCATGCCAAAAACCACGCAGCGGGTGCAACAATCTACTTATTAAAAACTCAATTCCATGCACGTGTTTTATCAATAGGTTCTGTAGATTGGCGCCTAGATCGTGTGATTTTTAGACTTTTTTGTTACGGGGCTACGTTATATCATTGGTTTATGCCAAGAAGCCGGCGTCATTAGAGGAGCTCAGAGTGAATGCCGAACGAGAGATATCGGTCGATTTAACGATTTTGATTGAAAAACATAAATTTTATGGTACATAGGGGGCCTAACCTTGGCTTAGTTTAAGAAGAATATAAATATATATTTTACATGTCAACTTAAAATTTTGATGTTATTAGGGTGTTCCGTCCCGTTTATCCAGTGGCGGTTTGGTAGAAACGGTTGGCATTTATCCGGGCAGCGGGCGGTAGGCTGACCCTGTGCGAAACGGCTGCTTCGTCGTTGTCCGTGAAAATAGTGTCATCCAGGGTTTCCATCACACTGAGGTACCATTGCTCGGGATGTAGTTCGGTGCATTTTCCGCTGACTTTGAGATCGTGAGCCACACTGAGAAACAATAGCTGATAACTGCACGCAGGAGTTGCTTATACACGAGTACCTTCATCTGTTGGCTTAGTTCTGATCTTCTCCCCATCAAGGGGTGTAGTCAGTGGAATGCCCAACTAGCTTTTCTGGGTAAATTTTTTGAGTGCAGATTTAACCTTAGAAATTTCTTGAAGTTGATCTCCAGGAATTTGACGTTCCTTTTCGCTGCAATGGTGGATCCATCAGAAGCTTCAGAACTAAGATTCTGGAAGTGGCTACTGAGC
Source organism: Chrysotoxum bicinctum (assembly GCA_911387755.1). Classification (NCBI taxonomy): domain Eukaryota; kingdom Metazoa; phylum Arthropoda; class Insecta; order Diptera; family Syrphidae; genus Chrysotoxum; species Chrysotoxum bicinctum. The sequence continues at coordinate 220,567,278 of OU426989.1, read as the reverse complement.
AACGTCTGCTATAACGGTGTCTCCTAAAGCAGACAAACCCCAAGTGTTGATTTGGATGCCCCATTTCTTGTTGAAATCGAACAGTATGTAGATGTGAGCCTCTACCACTGGACAGGACAGTGACTAGTGATGACATTGAGGTTGCATACATTACATAGAGAGATAACCGACATTTCTATTAAAATCTGAAGCTGTGTCACCAAAAATTGAGTTCAACGAATCAAAAAATGTAAACGTGCCGTGGTTGAAATAAAAACTATGTGGAATTCCACACATACATTTTTGAGTGTACTTTAAACCAATTGTCGAGATATCTTAAATGGTTTGCGTTTAAAAAAAATGTGAAATCCTTTTTGGAAAAACTGTATATTTTTTGAAATGGCGATACATGTTCTTAGTGAAAGAGTGAAGACAACGTGTCCAAACATTATTTGTTGAGAATCACATGGTCTACAAGTTTTAAAATCACCTACTTTCGAATAGGAATAACCGTTTTAAACCTTCATCCGATAAAAAGGATTTTTTTAAATCATTTAACTTAAATATTTAAACTATGTGTTTTTGATGTCGCAAATAGATAAAATTTCTGAGCTAAATCAAATAAAAGCCCCCTTAATTTGCTAGTCAAAAGACTTGATTTTTCAAATTCCTCTAAATTATTATTAATCAAACTCAATGGCATGATTTGCAAAGTGACACTTATTCCATTCATTTTTTTTTTTTCAATCACAAGTATAATACAAACAAAAATCAATTATTTGAAGCAAAAAATCCAATTCCATCCCCCTCACACACCGAGGTAGCTATGTGAATTTGAAATTCCAATCCTATGCGACTTAAAAACGATATCACAATTTTGTGAGTGTCCCACTTCTGAAATTTCTGACAAACAAAAAAATTAGAATATTAAAATCCCCTTTGACAACAAAATTTGATATTCCATTTTGGTTCTCAATTTTCACGATAAACCCAACCAAACCAACACATTCTCCCCCGTTTCTAAAAATGGCAACAAATTGAACAATTAAATGCAACAATTTATTATCCTAAACAAAGTATCTTTTTCCCTTGTGGGCATTCGATTGGGTAAACTAAAGTCCAGTCCTCGTCCGCGCCCATTCACATATTAGTTCAGTGAAGTGCGATTTATAACGATTTTTGTGCAAATATCTCCTCGCCGAGATATGTTTGTATTTATTTTACTCGAACAAAAAAAATGATGAGATGCATTGGAGTGTGTGTTGGTAGGGCTAGGTATACACATGTTATCCTTTTCAATTGTTATTCGCGCTCGTTTGCTGTCCAATGGATGATTTTTATTAATAGCTCGTTTAATTGAAATTCGGGTTTTTTTTTTTTAATTTTATTTTTTACTAAAAAACAAAAACAAAAAATAAGAACAACTAGACCCAGTTTCCAGTTTGATGAAAAATGCAGCAGCGAATAAATCGAAATCCAGCGCGCTGTGAGAATGACGGATTTTGGATGTCTGAGGCTGAGGACGAAAAAAAAACGAGATACAATGTTTTGCCCAAATTAAATCCCATCAACAGAAACAAAATTACCAGGATCTCATGGAAAAGGGGTGGAATAAAAAATATCTGATGGATACACAAATCGTTTATACAATTTAATTTGTTCATATGATGCGCGTCATTGCAATTAAACAATGAAAAAGGGTGGAAAAAGGGGGCGTTTTTGTTTTTTTTTTTTTGGGAATGATAATAAAATTGCTGCTCTCCTGGATAGAAGACACACATAGCAGTATTCCGGGCAATGTATACAGTTACACCCACTTAAATAAATATATAAGCCATGTCGTATCCGCGATGCGTCCCGCTTGACTCCCATCGCAAGCCACTGACATTTTTAATCGCCTCTCGTTGGAATGGAGAAAATAATGACTTTTATTGGATTTTTGTGGAGAGCAATTATAATTGAATTAAGTTTTCCGTTTCCACTGAGTGTCTGTCTTTGTAGTGTGTACCGTGTACGTGGAGACTCTGGAGAGTGTGTTTTATGGCCCCGCGACCCAAGAGGGCCACCATACCCACATGCTTCAAGGACTGAAGTGTCGAACTCTTATATGAGGGTGCAAGTGCAGGGAGAGTCGTCGTGTCCTTCTGCTTGAATTTAATTGGACTCGTTACGATTTGGTCTGTGCACTGTTATATGTGCTTAGCTCAAGCTCAAAGCGGTTGAGGACATGAATGACACGACACGAGTTAGGAGGGAGTTAGGGGGGAAGAGTAGGTATACATATACGTCTCGTTGACAGAACGAATATAATCACTAAGTATTCCATTTGGCGGTATTAAGGGTAATGCCTTGGGAAGCGCGTGCATAAATCCAATGTTTTGTGTGTTGGGCAATTAAATTTAGTGTGTCTTTGGGGGAATGGGTAAGCGAAGCACTGATGGAGAGTTGAAGGGAGATCAGCGATTTAAATTGGATGATGATTTTGTGCGTATAATTAGCTGATACTTATATAATCCGTTTAAGAATGTTTTAGGAGAGATTGATTTATATACCCTATGACTTTTCTCTCAAAGGGTATCACAGGACATCAGAGGGTACTGCTTAAATGGTTTATCAAAGAGATTAAGTATTACGAAACATTTGTCAAATTGATATTAAATTTAATTGCTAGAATTTAATTATTTTAAATGGTTTATCTTATGAGGAATTAAAAAAAAAAACAACAATTAATCTTTAAGGTCTGTCTAAATTAGAGAACGGAGAGGATGAAACAAAACTGACCAGGCAAGACCTCAATAGTTCTGTTAAGACCGCACTTTTTTAACTGCGGTACAGGTACTAAAGGGCAAGTTTTGCATCTGCCGAAAATATCGCCGCTGTCTTTAAGAGGGTGCAGGAGAATCAGTCAAAGCAATTCTACACACAAGAACTTGGCCTTTCAAAGAACAAAAATTCTGGAATTTCGCGTCATGACTTGGGCATATACTGGTTCAAACTTCAACTGACCTAGAAGCAGTTGGAAATTGACCCAATTTCGGTGGAAAAATCATATTCATTATTTATGTATGAATGGGTTAGTCTACGTGAGATCCACCAAATTGTAATGCATCTAGTGAAAGTCGTCAGTCCATACCACTTTGAAAACGACACACGTTGGCCAGCTATCAACGTCAACGGCGACCGCTATCAGTCGATCAAAACCATTTTTTTTTTTGCCCGAATTGGACATGTCGTCGCGTCGGTGTCCACAACAAGATGGCGGGGCGTTCAAAGAGGTTTTCGAACAGTCAAATATAACTGCTCGAATAATTAATAGAGGATTTAAAATGAGGCTCAAAATAAAACCTAATGTTTCGAATTGCAGGGAAGTAGTGAATGTAGTTAAATTTGGAGAAGAAAACAGCCGAGTTAATAAATTAAAAGTATCCTCAAAGCAACTAACACATGCCCTTCATAAAATGTTGGTTCATAGTCAAAATATAATCGAATATCAATCACTACTACTTGGAAATTTGACAGAAGAAACCTTACAGTCTAAACATAAGGACTAGAAGAACTAGAAGAGTGCACAATGACACGGACCATGAAGCTGTTCAACTATTGATCAACCTCAACCACACCATACACCTTACAATAGAAGCTCCAGAGAATTTCATTAACTTCAGACGGTTGAATATTGAAAGACTTCACAGGGACATCGTAGACAGCTTAACTCAAGCAATTGTCAACTTTGAACATGCCGCATCTGATTCCCCGGACAGACAAAAAACAGTCTAGAACGTCAAAGTATAGGGACCAGCACTTTCCGGAGTACCTTCAGGTTCTGTTATGCTAACAGACAACGTCTAAGAAAACGTCTCCAGCGGATCCATCAAAGTGAACTGAATACAACCAATAGAAGCTACCGGATAGTTTGGAATGAGCTACAGCAAGTAAACATCATGTTTCGGAACTCTATTCAACACCAAAATAATATCCAACACCAGAAAAGACTGCAAGCAATCAAGCCAGGACCTGATGCTTTCAAAAACATCAATAGAATCATTGGAAAACAGTCACAAATACCTAAATTCATTATAAGCAGTGATACTGAACCTAGCTCGTCCCAACACGAGACGGAAGCTTTCGCCGACTACTTCGAAGGAAACTTCACACTGAACCCACCTACTGACCCAACTTTCTTACAAAAAAATGAGGCAACAAGTTCAACAAACACTGCAACCAAATCCGGATAAAATAAATTTTAACATCATCAATCCAGCAAATGATCCCACCGACAGTCCACATTTATGTAATCTAGAGGAGGTTGTAGAAATCATCGGCAATTCTAAGCCAAAAAAGTCTGCTAGACCAGATGGTGTCTCCTACTACATCCTGAAAAGGCTGCCACATGCAGTAATGGTTTTCCTCACAATCATTTTAAACAACTACATCAACAACTGTTACTTCCCCCAGAAGGGGAAAACAGCGAAGATTGTTTCAATTAGGGAAAAAGCTGCTTTCAATCTAGTATCCTACTACAGGCCGATATCACTTTTCAACAACATTAGCAAATTACTGGAAGAAGTAATCCTCCGAAAACTGAAGAAATTCGGCGGTGAAGATTCCATCATCCCTGACATGCAGTTCGGCTTTCGAGAAAAACACTCAACCTTGCATCCACTGCTAAAATCAAAACACAGCCCTCAACAGTCATCATGTCATCGTCGGATACTTTCTGGATGTCGAGAAAGCATTCGATAGCGTGTGGATAGATGGCCTAATCCACAAACTTCATCTTAAGCAAGTTCCTTCGCCATTTATAAAAATGTTCTCTTCTTTCCTATCTTTCAGAAAATTTTTCGTTCAAGTAGATAACTGCAAGTCAAACATGAAGACCATCAGAGCTGGAGTCGCCCAAGGCTCAAAACTAGGGCCCTTCCTCTACAACTTGACGACTTCCGACCAACCTTCTCTAATTGGATGCGAAAACCTTCTGTACGCTGATGACTCGCTCATCTACGCCACATCAATGTCTCCACTAATCGCTGTCCGAAAAGAAGAAACCCACATCAACATACTCTTTCAATTCTACCAGAAATCCCAATCAATACTTCCAAATCGGAACTTGTCTGCTTCAGGAGACCTTCAACTGGTAGAGGCCTTCGCACCGCAACAATTTGCAGAAATCTGGTCCTAAAACTCACTGACGGATCCTTCATAGTGGCTAAGCCAAATGTCAAGTACCTGGGAGTGCACTTCAACGAGTTGCTAAGATTTAACCTGCACTCAAGAAATGTTCTGAAAAAAGCCAGCTGGGGCCTTCAGGCGTTTGCATTCATTGCTGAAAAGAAGGTGAGGTCTTAGCCAAACGACAAAGATATTGATCTACAAGCAGCTTCTGTGACCCAGTGATCAGCTATTCCTTCCCAGTATGGTTTTCCATCTCAAAGACAGCTATGAAACTTAAACTATTCGAAAGCAAGATACTGAGGATCTGCACTGGACTCTACTTCGACCGTCAACGACAGAAACGAGCATCTCTATACAGAAGCGAATTTAATCCCACTGGACAACTATCTATACATAGTTCATTCAACGAAGAATCTAATACGGATCATCATCGCCCTCACGAATCAGCTTATGAGAAGTATGATCACAGAACAACGGTATCCCGAACCGAGGTACCTCAGTGTGATGGAAACTCTGGATGAGAACGTAGAGATATAAAACAAGAATAATTGTGGTTCAAACAACATTGAATCCATTCAAATTCCGAAATTAAGGATAAGTTTTGCGTTGAGGCTAATGTTGAAACAGTTCGAAGAGGTTTACGCGCATACGGTCAAATAGTTCACTGTCGTCCGCTTAAGGTACCTTAAATTACAAAAAACATGTCTAGAAAAAATACAAATTAGCAAAGAAAATATCTTAGCTAGAAGACCAGAAGACCATCAAAGTCTAGAAATATTCTGGGGTCAGAAAAGTCCAAAATAGTTTCATATTATGGAAAGGGCTTTCGTCAATATGTGGGAGGATACCCGAACACGGAATAGGTATAATCCACAATTTACAGTAAACATAGTTAAACATGGAGGTTCCTGCATAATGGTTTTGGATTTTTTTTTGTTCAATGGTGTCGGTCTGATACACTGAATTGAGGGTATCACGGATCAGCATATCCATGTGAAGTTATCTTACCATAACCTGAGGATTAAAACTCACCAAAAGAAGAAAAGAATTTGGAGAAGTTTATCATCTTGACTTCCGATAAAGAAGGGATTAAATAAATTTGTTTGTATACACCAGAATTTATTTATATCTTTATTTAATTCCTTTTTAAATATTGCCAACAAAATTATCAAGAAATTGCACCACAAAGGCACTGAAACAACAAAATTTTACTCATTTGATTTTTTTTTCTAAGAATAAATGTAGATATTTTTTTCGTACGCAAACCTTTCTGGTATAGAATCGCTTATTCGCACCACTGTACGCGCAGTCTAAGTTTTAAGAAACTGGCAAAAATCATACATACAAAAACTTGAGCACAGTACCGATCCGAAAAGAGAGCACTGGGTCCGGATAATCTAAGAAAAGCCATCAAAAATTCTGTCAAAAGAAGAAGTCAGAACGAAGCAAAAAAACGTTCCCATTAAAGAGATAAAATTATACCTAGGTAGGTAGGTACTCCAAATTTAATGTGAATATAATTTCCAAGCAATTTCCAATTTTAATGGTACAGAAATTAAATTTAAAAAAAATCGCGATGTTACTTAGGTATGAGCCAGCCTGTACGTAGTTGATTTTGTGTTATGATAGACGCGCTAAGCCTCGAAGCGACCTCATACCTTATATATTTAAATATTGAAAATGTTTTCGCTCTAAGTTCGGTTCATTCACATTTTGTTTTTCTAGACATTTTTATTCTTAAAATCATATCAAGACAAGACTATTGTGCCAATGCCAAGACGTGAAAAAAATCAGTTACGTATAAATAAACCTATTAATCACCACACCAAGTCATTTCAATTTTATACAAACAAAAATCACCATAACAATATCGTTAGTAAAAACAAAACAAAAAAAAAACAAAGAGAAAAGTCGAAATCTATAACCGCCGGTATGAAATCTTGTACCTATCAATATCATACCTACTTAGTATTTCACATATTCACATGTCACATCACAACTACCCCGTGTTCACAAACAAACAATTCCCATCGATAATGCTACTCAGGCAACGCAACCTACTAAAACTTCAACATCACACGACACAATACTAAACGATCAGTGTAAATGTAAAACCCCACACACACACAAGCAAAAAATGCTATCTACCAAATATGAAAATTTCCACACAACAACTTTTATCGGATCATCATCACCAGATGGAAAAAACTAGTATTTTTTAAATAATTGTAATAAAACGAAATATAAATTAATTTGAATTGTTTATTGGGCCGATCCCGGCGGTACTGCAATACCGGGCCAACCCGCGACAGAGGTGGAGCAAGCTCCTAGCACTCCGTCTATTTCCAAAAATCAGTTTAACATTTGTTGTCCCCCGATGGGGGATCTATCAGATGTTAAGCTGATAAGAACAGATACTACACTTTGATCTTAGCCATAAGGCCGAGAAGCGATAACTTTTCACATTCAACTGCTCTTACTTATAATATTTCTGGAACAAACTGAGTGTGAAGTAAAATATGAAACATGAAAACACAACCTTGTATTTTGTTGTTGGGTTTCTTCTTCAATATAAATTATCTTTTTGTGTGTAAAATGTGGAATGAATGTGCGATCAATTGCGAACGATCATTTAAGTGTGAGTCATGCCCATGTCATGTTAAGTATAGATCGTTGATCGTTTCGTGAAGAATTGCAGTGGTTTTGATTTGCTTTGGTTTGAAATGGAAAAGAAATTAATGTTTTTCTTTTTTTTTTAAATTCAAACTTCTTGGAAGTACCTACGAGTATGTATATTAAATTGATCGTTCATTTCATGATTCACAAGTACCGGTGGAACTTCAGAAAAATGTCTAGGATGGAATGTATTTAGGTAGATAGGCATTTTAAAAAATGATTCATTTGTTCTTTGGTACATACTGAGAATTGGGAGAAATTTTATTCACTGATCGTGCGGTATGAATATTATAAGATCGTTATTTATTTATCATTTAAATGGAAAGTTTTGTTAAAAGAAATTATTTGATATATTTTCTTATTTCACTACAAAACGATAATGCCTTTGAGTTCTGGTTTAATTTTGACACGGATAGTGTTTCTAAATGTGTGTCGACACCAATGAAAAAAATCTGGACAAAATGTTAAAAAAAGAGATTCTGGAAGGTTTTCTAGTGGCTTAAGAAAAATTTCCTAACTTTTTTTTTGGTTCTGAAATGTTTTTTGTTTTTAATGTTGTTTAAGTGTTCTTTGAGTCTTAAGTAGACCTGTGGACGCTGTACTCAAGTCAGTCATCAGGACTTCAGGAGGCTGTTTTTTTTGTAAAGATATGCTTGAGAAAGCGATAATGATTGAGACGATATCGTCCGATCGATTATGTTTTGTGATGTAAATAAACCATTTTTGTTGCCCAATTTTAGAGGTTATACCTACCTATAGCAAAAATTATTTCGCGGATTTATTATAGTAGCTGGAAAGCTGGTTATAATAAATAACCATTTATTGTTTAACAAAGAAGAAGAATTTTAGTTTGTTCTGCATTAAACCTAACCCATGTTCTCAATTACAATTTATTTTTCTTTTGTTAATTATAAAATTGTTTTAATTCTTTAAAAAATGTATAATTCTATAAAGTTTTGAAATTATTATTTACTTGCCATCTGAGGTGACGGCCAAGGCCATGCCTTAATAAGATTGACTTGATCAATATCTGTAAACTCTGTAATTATTATTACTTTAAAGATGAATAAAGCAATCTATATAATCTAAAAAAATCTAAATCTTGTTTAACAAAAATGTACTTGTTAAAACTGGATATTTGTAGCTTAATTATCTCATTGTATACGCATTTGAAAAACTGAAACTTTCATCTATAGTTTTCGAATGAGATTATATCTCATACAAATGGAGAATTTCGGAAGTGGTGTTTAATTTAAATGACTAACAATATTAGCAAGGATAAACTAAACCTTGTTGCAGAAAACACGGTTTTTGTGTATATATGTATGTTTGAGGTCTTGTTAAACATAACGAAATAATTAGGTCTTCAAAGTAACTCTATTAGAAGCCTGAAAGGACTAATCTTCTTCTTTTCTTCGATAAATCTTTGTTTTGTTTTAAAGTTTTTTTCATAAGTTACCGAATATATAACTTTTTTAAAAAGGACTTCTTTAATAGAGCTGACATAATGTTTTTAAGGCCACCTAAATGCTTTTAATTGGAATTCTTATTAATTGATGAAACCAAAACATGACAATAAACGGGATTTGAATAAAAAAAAAAAAAAACTAATGTTTTCCGGGGACTATAAAAAATATTGAGAAGACTAAAAACCAAATTTAGAAAAGAAAATAAGTACTGTAAACTACCACCACTTTTTCTGTGCCGATTAAAATAAAATTAAGATCAAAAATTATCTGCTTTTTTATAAATGTTATTTACAAAAAAAAAATTAGATATATACAATTTTGTAAGTTTTTTTAGAAGTTTATGTGTAAAAAAATTAACTTGATTCGATAACGGTGCCAAAAATAAAATACTTGTTGAATTTTAGGTATGTAAATACTGTTAAGAATGTTATAATTTCAAAAAGTTTCGGTCAGTTTATTTTAAATGTATAAAGAATTTCCAATTTGCATTAACATATTACTAGCGATATAAATTTGGAAAAAAATCGAACTCTGTATTTTGATCATCAAAGTTGCCATTACGATAATAGGGAACAAGAAAAAATTGGGTCAGGCAATACCGTCTGAAATATTTTTTGAATATTTTAGTATTATTATTATTGAATATATAAGTATTAGTTTTGAAATTATTTCCTAAAACGAATATTATTGAATACTTAAAATAAACATCTCAAATATTTATTTAGACAAATTTTAAGGACATTTTTTACATACAAATTTTTTTATTAATAAAACGATTTTTTAAACTTTGTTTGCATAAATTCAGACTTTTTTAGCAATTAGATAGCAATTTTATACCTTTGAACATTATTCATCTCGATTACAGAATTCGCAGGATTTTACTCCCGGTGAGTTAACTCGATCCGTTGACCTTTCGCATCCGCTGTAAAACTGATATGACCTTATCATTTATGAACTTTCCTATCGACGCTGTCAGTTACAAACATTTAGTCAACGGCCTAGGCCTTAATAATAGCACCGCTATCGATCAGTGAAATCAAGCATAGTTTTGCGTGGTTACTACTTGGATGGTGGACCGTGGACCGTTCAATACCAACCGGTGTGCATTCTTTTTTTTTTTTAGATTTCTGGCTATGCCCGGTTGCGTCTTCATCAGCATCATCATTTCCACCATTTCTCTTAATTTTTCTCGGTTGTCCGTTTTCTATTAAAATTTGTTAAACAAACACTTAAACGTTCATTATGATAAGCTTTTGACTTACATTTTTGTCCTTTCCATTGTTAATTTTTGGTTTTTGTTTTCGTTTAATTAAAAATTCACTTCAGATTCGTCTCTAAATTACACGAATGTAATATAATAGAAATTGTATGGAGTGCGAATTGACTGCGGATTTAGTAATATACCAGATAAGTTGAACAGAATGTCGGTGGTGCAGGGATTGTTACCGACATTCGTTCAACTTTCTTTTGTCGGATTCAGTAATAGTAATAGTATCAGAAAGTTAAATGCAAGGCCCTAGCTCTATTTCAAAAATGATGTCAATTCGTTGAGAACGAATTTAAAAATGTAGCTCTTTAATGGAGTTTCTTAACGATCTTTAGCTAGTGTCCCGTTTAAAAGCTTTCTGCTAGATAAATATGCTCCATAACAATGTTCTTATCAGCTATCATAAAATATAAATGCATTTTGATTCATTCTCTTTAACAGAAAAATATTTTGTTAAGAGCTATAAGCCATATCTTAATGCATAATTAAGAAAATTACGAATATTATTAGAATTTTCGTAAAACATAAAAAAAAAAACAATTAACAGTGCTCTGTGACTGCATTTTTAAAAAAAATGAAGAAAACCACAGAAGTTTTATCCAAAAAAGTACGCGAGTCCAAAAAAGTACGCGAGTTCAAAATTAAAATAAAAAAAAATTATTATCTACTTTAAACAAATTATTTTGTTTATTATTTAAGAAGAGCGTTACAATATTTCGAAGAACAAGATCAACATTTCTGATGAAAATAAAATCGCACTTAGAAATTACCCCACGTTGGATGTATTATAGCTTTTAATTATTACGTTTACTCATTGTTCCATGTAAATAATAATAAGTTATGAGACAAATATTGATGCTTAAGATAATTTACCAATACAAATAATAATTTCTTTTCGTATTTAATAGTATGATTTGTATTTACTAATACTAACCAAAAATATATTTTATAACTCTACGTAAAAGCACGCAGCTCTATGGTAGTTGTAGAGCGTATAATAAAGCTTTTGCCTGACAAAATATTCTTTTAAGTACTATAAGAAGCTTTAAGTACTGCAAGTGAGCCCCCTGTTCTTTTATCCAAAATAAGGGTTCCTATCATATAAATATTATGAAATTGTATTTTCATCGAAAACGGAACCCAGAGTTTCGAAAAAAATTGTCTGTTCCGCTTAATTTTTAAATATTTATTTATTTTATATATTTCTTAATTGAAGCTTCTCAGAAGTCTAAAAAATATTGCATATTTAAAATTTAAAAAATTTCAGAACTAAAAACCTGAAATATAGAAAAAGCATTGCTACAAATTCCATTTGGTAAAGGGTGTTTTTCATAGAGGCGGATTTATTATTCCTCGGTTGTTTTGGGGTGCTTTTGTTTTGGGAAATCATTAGCGCTTTGTTTTTTTTTAGTTCAGAGCACAGCCTGAGTTGTCAAAAAATAAATTGTGTTGGTTCTTTTTTAGTTCAGAGTTTCAAATACTAATTTCTTTCTTCGTTCTGAGCAGTTTCATAGAGTGTTCAGAGTTCGCTCTATGAGCGCAGAATTAAATAACTGAGCAGAGAGAGTTAAATACTTAACACAAGGGTTTGACGGGTGGAAATTAAAAAAAAGGTGACAGCTAAGTATTCAGGTCAGTGGTACCACTTTACTTCAATTGAAGTAGATCTACTTCTTTTTTTTTTCAAAATATTTTAAAATTTACTTCCTGCTTCGCACCATCAGCAAAATACTAAATTCTGCTTCAATTTTACAAAAATAAGCCCAAATCTACTTCTTTTTCTCAATTTCACTCTAGGTAGTATGTAGCACAATAGTATATGTAGTAGTATGTCAACACAATAAAAATATATAAATGAGTAATTTTAAAAACATAGAAACACGAATCTTATGAAAATTTCGCTTGAGTGTGTTTTATTAATAAATTAATTCTTTATAATTATAAAAAATTCTTTAAAATTAAAAGAAATATATTGGCAATTTTAAAATTTAATAATATAATTTAAGGAAAAAATGTTTTGTATACAATATTACATAGTTCAAAATCAAGGAAGCTCCTAATGAACATTTTGATCGAAATCGGTAGTCAGAAGTGAGAAAGTAGAAAATCAAAAAAAGGATCTATGACAGGTACCGTTAGTAACATTTTTTTTTACCAACATGTGGACTGCATTGTTGTAATGGTATGTTGGTATATTGGTTTCATAAAAAAACATTAGATATATATGATATTTCATAATGGCTGTATGGAAGGAAACGAGCTAAGAAAAAAAAAAAACATTTCAATTTCTCATTTAGGCTGCAGGTTGAGGTACAGACCCGCAGACAGATGGAATCTCTACTTTTTCGTTTTGTAATGTCAATTATGGCGGTCAGCCATCAGACGAATAGGGGGAACAACATGTAGCATACGAAAACATGCACGTGCCGTAACTATTCGGGACTGGTGGAAGTGTGATCATAGCCTCTCCGCGGACGTGGGTTCGAGTCCCTAGAATGATAAATATTTTTTTTATTGCCACGATATGAAATAAAATGCACGACTGGATCGCACGAACTTGCTCTTATGTAAAAGTACTTTGGAATTTAAGATACATTTTATAAATATAAAACATGGATTTAATGAGATAATAATGTTCAAATGCATAAAATTGCCGGTTTCCGGAAAAGTATGAATTTATTGCAAATAAACATTAAAAAATCGTTTTATTATTAAATAAATTTTTTATATAAGAAATTTCTCTAAAATTTTTCAAGAAAAAAATGTGGGATGCGGATTTTAAGTATTTAATAATATTGGTTTTAGGAAATAATTTCAAAAAATAATCGTTCATAGATTTCGAAGATATTGATTTAAAATTTTTTTTTTTTTTAAAAAACCCAATAAATATTTTTTCGAATATTTTTATATACAATATTATTTTAAACTTAAGGGGACTCCTGCTAAAAATTTTGGGTTAAAATCCTTAGAGCCGTTAATGAGAAAGTCGAAAATTAAAAAAAAACGGGTCTATGGCAGGTACCCCTAATAACGTTTTGCCCCAAAATGTTTTTTGACCAAAATGTAGTCCATGTCCACAATATCACACTTAATTTTTTTTATCAAAATCGTTAGAGCCGTTGTCGAGATAAATAAGATTTTGCATTACGGGTGTATGGGGGGTACCCTTAGTTTTGGAGCTAAAAAAAAAAATTTCAATTTCTCCTCTAGTCTAGGGAATCACCGAAGACCCTTAACTACCGAGATTGAAAGAAATAGGTCCAAGGGTTTAGGCTGTAGTGAGAGGTACAGACATACAGACACACTGAAACATGTTTTTTGTGTACTAAATTTTCCTTAAAATTTGTATAAAAAAAATTGATATGCAAATTGTTATTCTTTAATAAAATACATTTTTAAACGTAATTTAAAAATTTAATCCTGTATCGGTTTTCAAGATATTGAATTTTCAAAAAAAAAATTTATTATTTTTTTAAAAATCCAAAAACTATTTTTTCGAAAAAATTTTTAGTTTATAATTTTTCAAATGCAAAGCAGCTCCTGCATAAAAATTTTGGTTAAAATCGTTAGAGCCGTTGGTGAGAAATTCGAAAATCAAAAAAACCGTTCTATGACAGGTACCCCTAATAAAATGTCCCCCCAAATTTTTTTTCACAAAAACATAGTCCATGTCCATAATATCACACCTAATTTTTTTTTATCAAAATCGTTAGAGCCGTTTTCGAGATAAATAAGATTTTGCATTACGGGTGTATGGGGGGTACCCTTAGTTTTGGAGCTAAAAAAAAAATTTCAATTTTTCCTCTAGGGAATCACCGAAGACCCTTAACTACCGAGTTTGAAGAAAATACCTCCGGTAGTTTAGGCTGTAGTTCGAGGTACAGACATACAGACATATACAGACAGACAGACGGAATTGTCGGACCCACTTTTTTCGTCTTCGCTATCATCGTAATGTCAACTTTGATCAAAATCTCGAGTTCGATTTTTTTTCCAAATGCAGAACTTGCCCTATAGTACCTATAACGCAAGTAAAAATTATGAGAGTGAAAGTTTTAGATGCAACACAAAATTCACAGGTTGACGTCACTCTGGTGACGTGGGTTCGATTCCAATATTATGGCAATAAGAACAGCTGAAGGACAATGACATGAAAGAATCGAAACAAAAATTGTTAATGTGTCAAAAATGTATGCAGGTTCGAAAGTTTGTTTGCCATTAACTGGTTTTCCTTTGGACTCCAGGATTGAGTGCTTAGTAGGTACCTCTCATTGCATTCAACATTTTAAAAAAATCACGAATTATCTGTCTTTTATTGAATGATGATGAATTAAATAAATAAATTGGTACTCGAATTTCGAGAGCTGGGTCGGCTAGTCGTATTTAAATATTAATGATAACAAATTATCCTTCAAATAAAGAGGATTCCACAGATAATAAAAACCTCTAAAAGCCTATAAAAAACACACCAATCTATCATAAAAGCTAGTTTTTATAGTACATAATATAGTAGTATAGTATAGTTGCTTTTTCAATTCTAATATTACGAGTATGAATTTACAATACAAATTAATAATTAAGGTATGGGCTTGGTTTGGAACCGTCTGACAGAAATGATTTATGCTTTGTAGTAAAATAACATATGAAAAAAATAATGACAAACATACTTAATACCTTCAGCATGCATCACCAATAAATGCAGCTTTATAGAGTCTTACTTAACTTTACCTCATTTTTAACATCATTCATTGTGTATCTGCTAACTAGCATTCCTGCTTAATGGCGTGTTTCACAACCTTCTTCGCTTAAGTCACGAATTTCGTTTTTATATTTTTCTTGCTTTTCGTCAAGTGAATACTTCTAAGAATACCCACATTAAAAATTAACATCAATCAGTGACACATCACACTGAATTGAATCTATTTCTATATTAAAAATCTCAAATGATTTTGATTTCAATTCAGACCCCTTTAACTCATCCACAATGCTCATATAATTCCACGCACACACCAGTTCTTTTCAAAGTAAATCAAGTCACTTTAGATACTTCTGTCGCTTTCCTCCATTACTTTTTTGAATTGATAAATAGCAATAAAAAAAGATCTTGAACTTACGAGGATTGCAAAACAACACAAAAAATGTTGCCTCCTCTTCAAACACTCAAGAAAAAGCGTTTCCTTCATAAATTGTAAGAGACAGGAATTACATGTTTTGTTGAAGACTTATGCTTAATTTATGAGTTCAGTGACATCAATATATGCAACATACTAGAACATCTATGTAAGACCGCCCGCAGTATTTCTGTATATTAAAAGGCTTTCAGATGAAATTCATTTGAAATCAATAAACGAACCTTGAAATCTAAAAAGGTTATTCAAATCGATAAGCCATGGCGGGCGGTGGCTTGTCGAAGCTGACAATGATGGTGCGACGTTATTGTCAACGATTTCTTGACATGGCGGATCCGGATGTAGATATTATTGTGAATCCGTATTGGGAGCTGAATCTAATCTCTTGAATTTATTAACAAGACAAAAACTTGCTAACTCATGATGTACTCGTATATCTCGTTTCTCAAGCACTGGGCTAGGCTGAGGATTTTTTTTCGGCAATTTCCGTTTTTTTTCCTTGTGATTTTGTATACTTCCGGGGCGACAAAAAATTGTCAAGAGGCAAATATTCAAAACTCTCCCGCTTTAATTAAACGGGAGAATATAGAATTAAAAGGAAACATTCCTCACACTCCGCCTTGCCTACATAACATAGAATATGAACAAGAAGTCGTTAGTTCTTCTCCTTCATTTGTCTTCCTCGAATCTCGGGTTGCGAACCTTCAACTCTTGACTCTTCCCTATACCTACTTATATGCAATTCATTTGGAGTCTTTGAAGACGGTAGCGGCGGCGGCGGCGGCGGTTGGAGCATGACGCAAATAATATTCTAGCAAACCATCAACTTTTGCCAAAAGTATTCCAATTTAAGTCTCCTGTTCTGCTGAATTGTTCTCATTTTCTGGTCTCTTCTTCCATCAAGTCGAGAAAAAGTTTCATTAATTTTTATTTTCATTTGGGGAGTCATATCAGCGTCATTTGCGTTTCTGCTCATTTTACATATATATTTTTCTTGCTGTTGCTCTTCGGTATTTTTTTTTTTTTTCATTTAAAAATGAGAAATATAAACGGCACGTTTATGGAAGGTAAGGGAAGAAATATGTAGAAAGAAATTATAATAAGAAAGAAAATTACTTGGGGAGATGTTTATACGAGTAGAAGGGGGTGTAAAGAGTGTTGCTAGTATAAAAATAAGGTCGCGACACGAATCAAGTGTTACTTTCAACACAACAACAAAAATCACGGTAATTTTTTGAGTAGCTATTCCACTTAAACATTGTTTAAATTAAAAAGTTAAGAAGGTAAATAAGATTTCGGGAGCATAACATCGCATCTATTTTAGACGGGTTTAGTCTGAGTTTATTTAAATCGGCCCACAACTGAGGCCTGGGTCAATCATCATTCATTCTACTCACAAGATCTTCCATTAAACCGATTTTACGAAAAAATAAAGAACTACGTTATCCGAATATGTATTCACTCAACGACTTGGTCAGGAAGATCATTTATAAATAGGGAAAACAAATGAGGCCGCAATACCGAGCCCTGAGGTACACCTGAATTCACACTATTTAGTTCAGACAGTTCTCCTTGCGTTTCAACCGTCTGAGAACGGTTTGTAGGGTAATGTCGTACCAAACGAAATGGATTTTTTGAAATATTAAAGTTGTTTTTGAGTTCGAACAACGGAATTGTATGATATATGCTGTGTCGGTATCGAAAGCGGATGTCTGAAGTAACGTTAAAAACAACTGATTCATAGATATGTTTGATCTCGAAACACTGATTGGCATTTAAATATTTTGTTATTTGAATTTAAATGGCTATAATTTTTTCTAAAAATATTGCTAGAAAGGGCAGTAAGGTTATTGATCTAAGATCAGTTGTTAGGAGACCTAACACAGTGCGAAAACTGGAGGGGGATTTGCGTCCTGCCTGCATGCCGTTGCCAAAATATTAGCGAAAATAGTACTGGAACGCATCGGGGAACATCTAGAAGCCACACTCGATGCCGAACAAGCAGGTTTCCGTACTGGGTCCTCATGCATTGATCATATCAATACTTTAAGGATCATAATTGAGCAGTGCGTCGAATATCGATCACCGCTTCACCTGCTATTCATTGAGTTTGAGAAGGCTTTCGATAGCGTCAATAGGGAATTTATTTGGATTGCTTTACGCAGGAGGGGTATCCCGGATAAATTAAAAGCTATTATTAAGGTAACTTATGATGGATTCAAATGTCACGTTTTGCACGAAGGGAGGCTGTCAGAAGAGCTTGAAGTCCAAAGTGGAGTCAGGCAGGGCTGCATTCTGTCACCAATATTGTTTCTGTTGGTGTGATAAGCGATGTCCTGTGAGCGGCCTTAACGGGAAACGGAGGAATTCGATGGACTCTGATGTCTCACCTGAAACATCTTAACTATGCGGACGACGTATGCTTGCTCTCTCATAGAAACATGGATCTCCACCAAATGACAACAGGGGTGGAGAGAGAAGCAGAAATCGTGGGGCTGAAAATCAACTCCGGCAAAACAAAGCTGATCAGCCTAGGAACCCAGTCATCTTCTCTCATAAATATTTCTCAACAACCGGTAGAGAAAGTACAGAGCTTCCAATATCTTGGAAGTATCATCTCTACCGAGGGTGGCACCGAACAGGACATCAGCAGTCGAATCAGGAAGGCAAAGGCTACTTACGTTATGCTTAGAAATATATGGAGGAATAACGCTCTAAGCTTAAGAACCAAGCTACGGCTGTTTCGATCCAACGTCGAATCCGTTTTACTTTACGGTTGCAGCACTTAGAAAGTAACAGTAGATGTCACTAAGAAGCTGCAAACGTTTATTAAAAGATGTCTACGAAACATCCTTAGGATTTTCTGGCCCAATCGTATATCAAACGAAGAGCTCCTCAGGAAAACGGGTCAGGAACCCACTTCCGACGTCGTATAATAAAGTCATACGACGTCGAAAGTGGCAGTGGATCGGACACACGCTTCGAAAAGGCGACAACTGTATTAGGGCGCATGCAATGCAGTGGAATCCGCTAATTCAAGAAGGAAGAAGAGCTGGACGACCGTGAAGCTTATGGAGAAGGACAGTTGAGGAGGAGTCAGCCCAAGCTGGCGTTGTGGACGCACTATGCCCCACTAGGGGTCCCTCACAGACATAAAAGGTCTGAGAACATAAGTTAAATTAAGTTAACTTTTTTTGGAACAGGCACTATCTTAGCAGACTTCCACTGTTCATGAAAAAAATAAATATCATAAACAAATAAGAGTTCAAGAAGACTCCTGGAGAGCCTTAACCTAGAGACTTATAACTCTCTACTATTTCTGTGTGCGTGTTTTGAGAAATGAAGAAACCTACAATTTTCTGCCCAATCCTAAGGCTAATGATCAGAACTTTTCATGACAAGACATACTATTGGAGGTTTTGTTAATTCCGCGCAAGAGGTAGTACACTTCTGAAAAAAACTTTTTTTTGCAGCGGCTGAGAATCGAACCCAAAACCCTCTGAATGAAGTCCAACACAGCAACTACTGCCACAGTTTAGGAAACTGACTACAACGCAAGCTTTAAAAATGTTGCTTCTATACCGTCACATTTAACAGAACGAGCAGCAATCTTTATCTCAGCCAGATGGACACATCTAAATTTAAATCACGTTCATCAGAAAGAATATCTACATCATTTGATTCGAAAGAAAGGGGTTAAAACACAGAACTCCTGACTTCCGGGCTAGAAGAACACACTTATGAATGTTTTTCAACAGTCACATCCACTTGTTCTAAATTCTTTCAAGGCTTTTCGAGCTTAAAGAAAAGGTAAAGTTTACCTTATTCTGGAGTAAATGTGTATTGTTACTCACTAAATAATGTAGGATTTCTTTTATTTCTACGAAAAAAAACCCTCTTTTTTGAATTACCACTTTAATTTGGCGACTCAACCAAGGACAGGTTTAAGGTCTTATGATTTGAAACTAGAGGAACAGAATTATCAAACAATCTGAGTACGAATGTGACTAATAGATGGAGGTTATTCCACGGCAGGTTTAAAATGACTCTTTCAAGTCTTAAAAAGTCGATATTTCAATAACATCTGAACGAAATAGTCTTTCCGGTTTTAGTATAAGAAGCATTGAACTGAATTGAATAAAAAACAACATTATGAATAGATTCAGAAGTAGGACGACTTGCTCAAATCCCAATAACTTAGACACCGAGCTTGCCAAAAACATATCAATCAAGGAAATAAATTCATAAATGGCTACTATGAAAAGTATGCAACAAATATTTTATTAAAATTAGATGCGGTAAGGCTTTTATCAGTATTCCATGACTGGACCAATATCTATACATATAGCATTGAGAAACCAAATAAGCGACGCCGTAAGTTACTGTTCCCCTAATGTATTTGTATCGATAGAACTATCATATACATCAATTATTGCTTAGTGAAAAAGTGAAAATGGACTTAAATCTTAATGACCATTGAATATTCTCTTAGTTGTCTATTCCGCGAATACAGGAAGCGTCTTCAATAGCCAGCACCACCAGTAGTTGCAACAACTATTGGCTTTGGTGTCCCGGTTAGTAGCAGTCGCGGTGGTGTCGACGACATTGATAATTGCAACAACGACAACTTTATTCAGAATGGCTATGGCTTCTTTGAGTTAATACGTAAGTCACCGACGTCAACGTCCAACCTAGCAGAAATGCAATTAACCTCTTCCTGCCCAAAAGTCCTCCGAACTTTAAAGAACCTCTCTTTAGAACAACACCACAGTTCCTCTTTCACTGCACTAATAACTACTCATCAAACGAAGGAGCCCGTTTGAATATTTTCCTGGAAAATCTATCAAACGACCAAGAGTAGCACACAGAGATTTCGCAAAAGTTAATGACCAATTTGTGTATACTCGTAGTATCGATGGCACATCTCTATAAGAACAAAAGAAAAGACCCAGTTTTAGTCGATTGTACAGAGAGGCCATCGAGTGGGCGAAAGGTGTCGTTTGGAGAAAATACTTTAACAACCCACCTTGACCTTTTCTGTTCCGATTTTATGGGCGAAATTATGGAATCGAGGGATGACGAATTATTAGCAGTTTTAAAACTACTGAAAGATCAATCCAAAGTGGAAAAGTGAAATTCGATGTGTCACTAAACAAAATAATGACCCAGAAGAAAAACAAAAGAATTGTTAAGACCCAAGAAGATGATTTTCCCAAAGGTGACGAGGAACCCGAATTTCCAGTAATTTCTTCAGAACATGAGGTAATTATTGAAACTGCTTTACTTAGTGGTCCAGCCGACAAGGTAAGATAAAATTTCAATAAAATCATCATCCGCTGCGCATCGATAACGCCACTATTTTTTGGCAAAATTTGGCTTATTGATGAGGTTCTCAACTTCGATGTACATCAGGAATTTCTTTACTGAGTATAACGCGAATTGTTTCGAGGAAGGACACAGGGGTGTACGCTCATGATAACAAAAGTTGTCATCGATCGTATTCACCGAAGGCATTTTTTGTTAATTCCTTTTCATTTAAAAAAAAAATGTGGCAGATGTCACTGTATATTGAAAATTAGGGATTCGTAAAAAAAACATCTAACTTGAAATTTTCATCAGAATTGGCATTATGATAGGGAAGACGAAAAAATTGGGTCTGGGAATTCTGTCTGTTAAACTACAGTCTCAACGGCTCGATCGGTTTTCTTTAAACTACGAAGTTAACAATTTTGTTTTTTTCCCCGACAGGTTTTTTTAAGGCAACCAATAACGGTACCTATCATACACTTTTTTTTTCTCGAAATCTTAGAAAATAATATTTTTTCCAAAATATGTTCCATAAAATAAAAAAAAATTGTTTATATAAAAACATAAATGCCTATTTTTAGAGAAAAAAATTTAAAATCTATAAAATTGCCTTCTGATTTGTAGAAAACTTCTGAATTTATTTTTGATTTTCGACTTTCTCATTAACGGCTCTAAGGATTTTAACCCAAAATTTTAAGCAGGAGTCCCCTTAAGTTTAAAATAATATTGTATATAAAAATATTCGAAAAAATATTTATTGGGTTAAAAAAAAAAAAAAAATAATTTAAATCAATATCTTCAAAACCTATGAACGATTATTTTTTGAAATTATTTCCTAAAACCAATATTATTAAATACTTAAAATTCGCATCCCACATTTTTTTCTTGAAAAATTTTAGAGAAATTTCTTATATAAAAAATGTATTTAATAATAAAACGATTTTTAAGGTTTATTTGCATAAATTCCTACTTTTCCGGAAACCAGACGGCAATTTAATGCATTTGAACATTATTATCTCATTAAATCCATGTTTTATATTTATAAAATGTATCTTAAATTCCAAAGTACTTTTACATAAGAGCAAGTTCGTGCGATCCAGTCGTGCATTTTATTTTATTTCAAAATCGCTCGAGCCGTTTTCGAGCTAACAATAAAATTTTGCATAACGGCTAAGAATAAATATCAATTTCGCCTCTATGAAATTATAGAACACCCTTAAATACCAATCTTGAAGAAAATCGCTTGAGCGATTTAGGTTGTAGGTCGAGGTACAGACATATTGAATCATGTTTTTAATTAACTAATTTTGTTTTAAAATTTTATAAGAAAATTTGATTTCCAAATTTTTAACATTTGATGATATACATTTAAGGACATTATTTCAAAATTTAGTCATGTAGCCGTTTTAAAGAAATTGAATATTCAAAAAAAGAATTATTTATTTTTTTTTAAATTCAAAAACTATTTTTTCGAAAATTTTTATATAAAATAAATATTATTTCAATTTTAAAGGGGCATATATTAAAAATTTTGGAGTCGATAATGAGAAAATCGAAAAAAATAAACGTTAATAACATTTAGTGTCAAATTTTTGTTTGACCAGAATGTAGTCCATTGTCCAATCTTTCAAGGTAAGGGAATGGTTAGCTTTGGAGCTAAAAACAAAATCTATTTATCCGCTAGGGAATCACCGAAGAAAATCGCTCCTTCGGTTTAGGCTCTAGGTCAAGGTATTTTCATACAGACCGACAGACGGAATTGCCGAACCCGGTTTTTCGTGTTCTTTATTATCGTAATGTCAAAAATTTCAAGTTCGATTTTATTTCCAAATGCAAAACTTGATCTATGTATATCGCAAGTATAAATCCAAAAATTCTATTAAGTAAAAAATTGAAAGTGGTAAAAAAGAAGTTTTCCAAAAAATGATTATTAAGGGTTCTTTCCATTGGACCTTTCAATTTTCATTTTGATAAATGTGCTTATGTTAAAGCTTCTAAAATGCTTGAATAGTTTGTGTATTCAAATTATTTAAAAATTTTGTTTTCATTTAAAAAAAAACCATAAAAATTTTTTTAAATAGAATCTTTTAAAACGTATGAAAAACATTGTATATCAAAAGAAAAAGATAACAATACATTGCATTTTGCACCACTCCGTAGATAAATCTACTAAGTAGAGACACTTAAAGCACTGGCAACTGAGGCCATCGGCTTAGACAATACAACAGTGAGAGACAGACAGAAAGAAAAAACAACAGAAAGAAACACATGTCAACAGCATACGGTTGGTATTTGAACAGTCCCCCATCCAAGTACTAACCATGCGCAATGATGCTTGATTTCGCTGATCAATGGGAAGCGATGCTTTCATCAAAGCCAAGGCCGTTGACAAGAAAAAAAATAAAAAAAAAACATTATTTTTCGTTTTTGAAAAAAAAAAATAATCATGTAGCAAATCACCTTCACACTGCTTTCACGATAGCTGTTTAAAAGAACCGTTTCAACAGAGCATAGGCTTCTTTAGCCCTGGCCAGAGCAGCAACCATGTGTGTGTCAAAAAACAAATACTAATCAACCCAGATGCCAGGGTAATTTATCACACTTTTACACGCCAGTGGCTGTCAGTGTGGCCCTACGATCACTATCCCTTAGTGGTCCATGCAACGGAGTCTCAAACAGAATTTTCAGATATGTGAAAGTTGATTTTCAACTTGTAGTCATCGCAATATCTCCGAATCTTTTGAAGTCACGATGCGAGAGAATTCTGATGACCTCGACTGTTGGAGCTGATCTGTAGGCTTTAGATCGCCGGTATAAGCAATTAACTGAGTTAGACTACCTATCAGATCACTGGTGTAGATAATGAATAGAATCGGTGAGTTGACCGCTCCCTGCTAAAGACCATTTTTAATATCCAATATTGCGGTAGAGGTTACATTGCAACTTTTGACAACAAACTTTCTGCCATTGAGCATGTCATAAAGCTCAATGGCAGTGGTTCATTTATACCGAAAGAAGTCAGCCTTAGATAGAGATCCCTTAGCCATATGGTGTCAAAAGCCTTCACCAAGTCAATCCGTGAAGCGCCTACAATGGAGTTTTTAGTTTTTTTCTACTGAATATCAGAGACTTGATTAGACGCGGAATGAATTGCATTATTTCCCGTCTTAAAATCGAGCTGAGTATACGGTATGATATTTGTTGTCTTCCGCCCATTTGGACAGAGATTTATAAATATCTTTTTCAAATACCTCACTGGTAATTGTAAGACGACTGATCGACCGGAGATTCGCTGAGTTGGAGTTGTCCTTTCGCTTTTTCGGGAGAGGATGTGCTACAAGTTTCTTCCATCGCAAAGAGGTCTTCGCCCAAGACGATGGCGTCCTCCGGATCCACTCCTGCTGTCAGAAGTACTTCTCTGTTTTCTGTCGTCCTCTGAAGCTTTAGACACAGAAGATCGTTTTGATAATTTCCCCTGAAGATCTTATCAATTTATGAAAAAATACTCAAGTTGCTAGAATTACGGGCCCGAATACTGTTATCCCAAAACAAATTAATGGACAACCGATAGTTCTCCTTGATCAATTGGTTTATGCTTTTGCTTGACGACTTGAGTGTCTTAATCTCCAGATCGTGTGGGTCAGTAAATCACCAGTACAAGCTTTGAAGTCTTGTCTGTAGTCTACTTTTGTGTCTATGTTGTGATTCAATAGTTGAGTTACGGTACGTGTCGGAAGTGTCACGTTCCTTGAATTTTGGTATAATGCTCTGTTCATTGTTCGATTGATCTTATCGTCCATTTGTCTGTCGCAGAAACCTGTCATTTGGTGGCGAAATATTATATTAGTCCAACGCCAATTGTAATTGCTTATGTGATATAACTGGGATTTTGCTATATAACGAATATAGCGTTTGGCCGTTTTTTGAGAAATATTAATTATTCATTCAGCCAGAAATAGGCCTCGTCTCGGAATATGATTTTTCGAACGAAATATTTCTCGAACATAAGTAGGTACCACTTTCATAAGACAATTTTATTATTTTCACATGCTGTTGACCGCTATAACTCTCCATGTTGATTTGGCAAGACAGACTTAATAAATGACAACCAATTTCACAGATGTAAATTAAACAATATGGCCGCAATCATCTGTCGAAGGTCGAGAATCCTTATTGAATTTTTAAATTGCTCTTGTAAAAAAATTTATTGGATAGCATTTCAAGACTGATAGCCGACAGATGGACTCGTCTGAATCTTTTTTTATTGAAATAATATTTTTTAAACTTTCTATGTGATTCGTTCTTAGAATCCATAGATATAGAATACAAAAATTTTGTTTCTAAGAAAAAAAATGTATGTCCCATATTCTTAAAGATTTAAATTTCGTAAGTGGGCTGAAGGTCAAAAGAAATATGCTTTATCTAAAGCAACGCCATTTCGAGCATGATGAACATAAAAGTCTTTACTTCTTACTTTGTTTTTCCCACTTATAAGCAAAATGGACAGAGGCTTCAGCAGAATTCAGGAAAATTTATAAATTTCAAACAAACATCAACGGTCATAATTCGTGGAATACAAAACCTTTCAACTTTATAGAATCCCTATAAAGTACTTCAACCTCTCTCCAGACAAGACTTTTAGAGACGTAGGACTACAGTTTGCATTTTGTTTGTGTCTAATAAGCTTATAGCAGACGTAAGGTCCCACAAAGCCGCTTCTCAGAAAAAAAAAGAAGTTTAATTATGTTTATAAGTGGGCCCACAAAATCTGCGCAATCAAAAATAATCTAGCAAACACAGTTGAATAAAGAATTTCCGTAGCCTGCATTTCGCCTTCTCTCCAAGTCGTAAGCATTCCAGCAAAATATCCCTAAGATGTCCGATTGTGAGCAAATTGTCCTACATCTTTTTTATACTTAATAAATAACCAGGGTACACAATCTCCTTAAAGTAAACAAGTATAAAACTCTTGATAGCTTTTTTTATGGCACCCTAAAAAAAACAACACCACCAACACTTTGTAGGTATGAAACAGAAACGGAAACATTCACGATTAGTGTCGGCCAGAAATAAGGTGTCAAAAGTCAGTTTTCGGGGCAATAAGCTTAACTCTCTTGCTTATATAAAGAAGGAAGAAAATTATACACAAACACCAAGCCCAATCCTCCGCAGCCTTCCTCTCGCCCTTCAGCATTCACTTCGAGTTTCCCTTTAATGGCGAAAATAAACTTTCCCTGCTCAGCCATGTTGAAGATTTCGGTTGCTTTTCTTATCGACAGTTGGCGTAAATTTATGGACAAATTCCTATAAATCATGTTTCCTTCGGCTGTTGCCGGTCGATTCGTACTTTTTTTTTCGGGCAACCCACACGAACAAAAAATTGTATAAACTCCGATATCCGAATACACTAGGATTTCTGTTTTTTTTTTTTTTTTCTCTTCGTTTTTATTACACAATGGGACTATGATGATAATGACGACGTCGATGATATCAAATTTGCGTTTGACCTTTGGGAATAAATTAAGCTTGTTCAAGAAATTCATAAAGGCAAACAAAATGAAAGAGATACACACAAACACATAAGCAAACGAAAAGAAAGAGATGTTAATCCGAAAAAGTGAAAGGGATTTATTTTCAGTGTGTGTCGGTATCTGTATGTTCCTTGCTCCAGTGGATAGTTGGGATATTTCGTTTAAAGCCTTTTGGGGCTAAAATGTAAGAAGGCAGATTAAACAGAACCTCAAATTCCAGAAGGATGGGGTGGGTTTTGTAGGCTTTATGAATTTCAGACAAAAAGATACGATAGATATACATAGGTGTTTAGATTGTGAGTTGCTAAAAGTTTCTTCAGGAGTAGATATACTCGTACTTAGGTATTCCCGCCTGGGGCTATATCATCGTGCCACAAACTTTGAAATAACTCAGTCTAGATAGACCTATGGAAAGGGAATACATTTCTGTGCTCCACGGCAAGCATCTACAGGGGACATTGTTTTATTTGTGTTGAAAAGTTACAATCATCTTCGCTGGAAGATTTGAAAGGGTTTCAAATTCATCCCAAGCAAAGAGTTCAAAATAATTGAATTTTCATCTAAAAGCCAAAGATACCTTATATTGAATCAAAAATTCGAAACAGATTAAATGTTTAAAGTTGAGTAACATAGCAAGTTTATGAATGAGTATGATTGATGGTGAAAAAGTGGGACAATTTTAACCAGCCAAAAACAAAGACTCTCTTGGCAAGCTCCATGTGAAGACTGTAATAAATCAGGCTATAAGGAATTTATTAGAGAGGGTTTTTGTTGTGCTGAAAAGGTCTTTTGGCTTTCTAATTGCTTTGATAGACTAGGTAAGTACGTAAATTAATTTTCTTGTCAAAGGCGAGGCATTGAAATTTTTTGAGAGACAGAGCAAATTGAAACAAATTTTACCTGACAAGTTAAGTCGGAGGAGATTGTTTGAACAAGTTCAATGATTGTAATTCTAATGAGGACCTTAGGAGTTGGTTGATTTATTGTAGATTAATATAGAAACTTTTTAAATTAAGAAAGACGGCGTTGGCGCAGTATTTGAAGAGGGATAAGTCGGAGGCTTTAAAACTAAGAACTGTACAGTGAAAAAATAAAGCACAGTAGACCTTCTTACTTTGTAACCTTCTTATGAATGGCTGAAAAGTCGTCTTTGTTAACGCTGGAAAGATAGCTCATTGCATCAGGTTCTATAAAGAGAGGGTCGTAAAAAAATAAATTTTTTGGCATAATAAAGGCGGAATTTGAATCAAATGACACGCCCACTTTTCAATGAAAGGAAGTAATATAATTGCTTAAGTAAATAAAATATTTACATGTTGACAGTCGAAAATTCTATGAAGGCACAGTTCACAGATATGATTTTTTGCCACGCCCACTTTTCGCATTTTTTTTTAATTATTTGTTGTTTAACAAAATCTGAAGATGCAAAATTCTGAGCTTAAGATTAAGAACAAAAATTCACCGAGCCATCAGCAATCTTTGTGAACACTATAGGGTTGTGTTCTCTGAAAAAAATTTCTCAAAATTGGCTAAAATGAATTAAGTGAATCTTCTTAACTGTAATGCTTAAAATAATTTTAACAAAATTCTTTTAATTAAAAATTAATTGGTTCTCATCCATTTTGATGGTACTACAACCTTTTTACAGGAACAAACTCAGGCAAATTTCGACCCCCTTCTAACCTCAGTACCAACAAAGTCAGTAACTTCAAATTCACAATATTCTCTGAACCGATCAAACACAGCTGCCTCACCAAATTGCAACTCTTTAGCATTCTTGATAAAAAGGACTTCAAAAATCACTAAAGCAGTGACGTTATCGGTATGAAGAAAAATTTTGTTAAAATTATTACTGACTCAAATTTGCAGGGTTTAATTGGCAAGTTGCTTTTATTACTCGCAATTAAAAAAGGTTATGAAAACTGAACAGTGAAAACCCTCCAAATTTAAATCATAAATTCTCCATCATATTTTGTTACTCTATTTAAGAAATTTGATATTAAAAGTCATGAATTTAAAACTTGGTGTACTTAAAGATCTCACTAGCTTACACGGCTGGCTGGTTACACAAAAGGTTTTCGTAAACAAAAGAACTTGGCACTCTTTTTTAACATTGATGATTTTTGTTGTGATTATCATAACAAAAATACATTAATCATTGTTTAGAAAATTTAAAAATGGCTGTGATATCTTCGCGCTTTGTAAAATTTATTTTCCACTTGAGTTCAGTACCACATTCTTTTTAGAAATATTGGAAAAGTGAAAATGGTTTGATCGCAAAAATTGCGAATTTGCGATTTTTTTTATATTTACGGTGCACAACAGAGTAAATTAGACACTAACATCACAGTGTTAATTTTGTATCGTTTCAGCACAAGTTTGTTTTTGAAATTTTGCGAAATTTTTCAGATTTTTCAGCTAATATTTACGTCACGTTAAATTTGAACAAAGCGAATTGCAATTTTATCTATTTCCCACATTGAAGTAATTTAGAAGTATCGATTGGAATATGAATGATTTGATCGCAAAATTTGCGAATTTACTTTTTTGTATACAAACAATACAAGCAACAGTAAATTAAATAGAAGTAGCACAACTGAACTTTAAAATATATCGAAAATAGCGCTTCGCAATTATTTATTAATTGTTTTTTTTTTTTTTTTTTTTTTTTTTGGTTTTTCGTATTGTATGAGCGCAAGGTTTTTGCGAAATTCAGAAAATTTTGCTTAAAATTAACGGCACATTGCTATAAAAGTTTAGTTCATAGACATACCTTGCTTATTTTTAAAATAGAAAAATGACAGTGCTTTCTTCACACTTCGCAAGATTTATTTTCTACAGATTAAGTTGCAAATACTTGAATTATAATTTTATCTTTGAGACACATAGTACAACAAACTGAGCACAATATTTGAATTTATTATTTTGCAAATTCCCGTTTATTTATGTCTGAAGAACATCTGAAGAATTGGTCACAAATAGCACATTAAAAAAAATCTTTAATGCCACTTCACAAAAAGTTAATTTTTGGTCGTTGGTTTTTTGCATCGAGTCGGTATATATAAGCGTAAGAACGTTTGCAAATTTTGGAAAATTGTTTCCTAATATTTATACCACAATGCCGCATAAGTTGAGTATATAATGGCGGAAGTTTCTATTTTTTTAATAGAAAATAGCGGCTTACTTAACGCTTCGCAAAATATTTTTTCAGCCACAAAAGTTGCAGAACATGTAGTACAAGTTGAGCCAAGAAAAAAAATTAGTTAGCTAAATTTGCAGACTTACGAAAATTTTATTCAATATTTACGACTGAAATTGAGCATATCTATAGTGGCACAACTTAGCACTAACGGAACAACGCCACTGTTTTTGCGGAAAATCGACTGAACCCTTCGCAAATTTCATAAGATAAGCAAATAAAGGATTTTTTTCTATTTTTTGCAAAATTTTGAAATTTTTTAAAGTGCAAAGAAGAACTAAAAAAAAAAAACGAAAATAGAGATTCGCAAAATTTATTTTTGGTCGTTGATTTTATCTATCGCTTCGGCACACAAAAGTACAAGTTCCTTACAAAATTTGAAAATTGCGAAATTTTTTCTTAATATTAACTGGACAATTCAGCACAAATTGCGTTTATAATGGTACAAGTTACGATTTGTTTTAATTCGCTAAAAACAGTGGTTATTATGGGTTCACAAATTTTTTTTAAAGTCGTTAAAGTAGCAAATAATCGGGGCAATCAGTTAAACTGGGGAGAGTACGATAACTTGGCCGCCAAGATTTGATAACGGGATTTTGTAGGGGAGTCAAAAACAAGCACTTTTTACTATGGGAGGGGGGGGTCTATCTCCCCCCGTTTAGGAGGTAGGGGCACTTTTAGAAAAAATGGTTTAAATTGAAAAAAAAAATATAAAAAAACAACGGCAACACCTACAATAAAGTGCTATACTGCGTTTGAAAGCCAGAAGATTGTTCTATAATCCTGCATTTAAATTTTATTACTCATATCAATAGTTTTTGAGAAATTCGCATTTAAAGTCCAAATTTTGATAAAAAAAACGTGAAAAAAAATGTTTAGACCGGTTGTTTTCAAAATTGTGAAATGAAATTGTAAATTAACTGATATGTGTTTCATGTATCTATCAGTTTTTAATCGAACACAAAAAACCGCATGGTTCTATGTCTTCTGGTTTTTGAGAAAACCTCCGTTTAAGAGGTAAGGGCACTTTTAAAAAAAAAATGGTTTAAATTGAAAAAAAAAAATATTAAAAAACAACGGCAACACTTACAATAAAGTGCTATACTGCGTTTGAAAGCCAGAATATTGTTCTATAATCCTGCATTTAAATTAAATTACTCATGTCAATGGTTTTTGAGAAATTCGCATTTAAAGTCCAAATTTTGATAAAATAACGTGAAAAAAAAAAGTTTAGACCGATTGTTTTCAAAATTTTGAAATGAAATTGTATCCATGTATCTATCAGTTCTTAATCGAACTCAAAAAACCGCATGGTTCTATGTCTTCTAGTTTTTGAGAAAATCGAAAATTACCAAAACTACTTTTTTTGATTTTTGGTGGTGACGGTGATTCCATTTTAAGGATTAATGTTAATAAACATAATGAATCTTTGTTAGTTCAGTACCGCAATTCATTTAGCGTT
Organism: Chrysotoxum bicinctum; assembly: GCA_911387755.1. Taxonomy (NCBI): domain Eukaryota; kingdom Metazoa; phylum Arthropoda; class Insecta; order Diptera; family Syrphidae; genus Chrysotoxum; species Chrysotoxum bicinctum. The sequence continues at coordinate 220,536,087 of OU426989.1, read as the reverse complement.
ATCCAGAATGCACCATGAGGAGGTAGGATTGCATCTGGGTCAGTTATTTTGTCAGTTAGTCAGGAGTTAGTCAGTCATAGTTAGTTAAAAATGGTCAAAATGTATTAAAAAGGTGTGTAAGTCTCGTCAATAAAGCCATCGTCCGTACTATAACTGTCGAGTTCGTTGAGTTACTCTTTTATGGTGGGAAGCCGAGGATGTTTTGGCGGTAAACACTTTCTAAATTTTCGCTCTGAAGGGTGGGAGGATCGATGTCTTTTAACTGTAAACCCTCACATATATCACCATCGGTATAACAAGGGTAAACTTTTTTTACATCTGATAAAAACTCTATTATTTGCGAACCCCAGTTGTCCTTATATTTCCTTTCTATGCAGTATTTTCGATAGAAAAATAGTGCCATGTATTGGTGAACATGGTCAGAAGTTTGTTTTGGTTTTCAAGATCGTTTATTGTATTTTATATGTATTTAGTGGACATTGGATAAATAGAATAAATTTGAATTTTTTTAAATACAGATTCTGTGAATGCAAAAGAAACTTTGCATGCACCCAACCTCGCACCTACCCCAAATCCTATAGTGTGCCCAAGCAGGGGGGTTGCAGGGGGGCAGCATGCCCCCCCATACATACTTTACTGTTTATATATTGTAATGTTGGAAGCAAGCACTGATTTATTTATGTAAGGAAGCAAAAAATATCAAACATTTTGTAGAAAAGTAGTTTTAGTTATTTTCGATTTTCTCAAAAACCAGAAGACATAGAACCATGCGGTTTTTTGTGTTCGATTAAGAACTGATAGATACATGAAACACATCTAAGCTAATTTACAATTTCATTTCACAATTTTGAAAACAATTGGTCTAAACTTTTTTTTTCACGTAATTTTATCAAAATTTGGACTTTAAATGCGAATTTCTCAAAAACTATTGATATGAGTAATTTAATTTAAATGCAGGATTATAGAACAATCTTTTGGCTTTCAAACGCAGTATAGCACTTTATTGTAGGTGTTGCCGTTGTTTTTTAATATTTTTTTTTTCAATTTAAACCATTTTTTTTAAAAGTGCCCCTACCTCCTAAACGGGGGGAGATAGACCCCCCCCTCCCATAGTAAAAAGTGCTTATTTTTGACCCCTCTACAAAAATCCGTTATCAAATCTTGGCGGCCAAGTTATCGTACTCGTGCCGTTAAACTTGAGCAGAAATTCAGTTTTAATAAAAAAATTAAAAGAATAGAAATTTGCGAAGTTGCTATTTCTTAAATTTAAGATGCAAAGCAGAACAAAATACGCACAATATTCATTAAAAAAAACAAAACACACAAAATGCAGCTTCGCAATTATAATTGATAACTTTCCGTCGTGCAATGTTTGCACCATATCGGCACAATTTTGTTTGTGAAATTTTGAAATTTGATAAATTTGTACTTAATATTTACGTCACATTGCTACCAAAAATGGTATTGTTTACTTAAAGCTTCGCAAAATTAATTTTTGCCCAAAATGAAGAAACTGATTGGTGGCACATGTATCACTATTTTAACACAATACACCAATATGTACTTTAGTTTTAATGGAAACAAAGAAATATGAAATTATTTTGTTAGCAAAATTTGAAAATTTAAAAAAATTTGACTTAATATTTACATTGAAACAATAAAAATTACCGCTTTCATAAAAATTGCAATTATGTGGAAAATACATAAAACTAAAATAAATAAAACAGTACAACTCTGTTTTTTTTTTGAGAAACTTAAAAATTTATTTTCGGCCTTAAAAATTGTGCATTTTCATTTTATGTAAATAGAACACAACTGGCTTTATTAAAGTATAGCCATAAGCCATGGTAAGGTAAGGTTTCGCAAAATTTGTTTGCGGTTACTAAAGCTTTTTAATATGCAATTTCTCTGCAAAACTTTGAAATTTTTACTTAATGCATACAAAACTCCACGTTTTTTGTAAAATAATACGAACTGGTTTGCTACTTAAGGCTTCGCAAAATTTCCTGTCGGCCGTTAAAAAAACGAATGAGAAAATTTTTTCACAGCAATTTGAGCACAAATTTCTTTCAGATAGAAAATGGAGATGCTAATTTAAAGCTTCGCAATATTTTATATTTTTAGACCGTAAAAGTAGCAAATAAGGGAAAATTTTATCTCATGGAAAATGATCACAATTTAAAATAACTGGCTTTAATAGAATAACGAATATAGCGGTGCTGAGTTCAGGTATCGCAAAATTTATTTGCGAAGTTTCAAATATGTGATTTTTGAGTACATGGCAGCTGAAATTCTTCCGCAAAATACACGAAAATTTTATTTAATGCATACGTCACACTACAGACTATGTTTTTGATTACATCGCCAATAGCGGTGCTAACTTAAAGCTTCACAGAATTTACTGTCAGTCATTAAAACAATTAAATAAGTGAATTTCTATTTCATATTTTTTTAGGCACATAGCAAAATTTGAATACAAACCGGCACAAATTATTTCTGTTAGAAAATAAAAAATGACAATGCTAATTGCATGCTTCGCAAAATTAATTTTTAGTCATATGAGTTGCAAATATGCGATTTTTATTTTATTTCTGACACATGGCACTTCAAAATTACAAACTACTAAACTGACTTCAGTCACATGATTTTATAATCTTCTTTTTAAAAATTTTAACAAACTTTAACTTAACTTGAACTCTAGAAGCGAGTCGTATAATCCTTGAACACAGTTTTTATCACGGTTTTTTGAGAAACAAAAATAGTTAACCTTTCAAAAATTTGAAAAGTTGTTAAACTTAGACCTTTATCAATGACGAACAAAGACATGGCTCACAAGACACATATTGATTTATTTCATTCATAAAAGTTTCTGATTTGTACACACGAACTGTGCACCTTCTCCCTTCTTTTCACCAAAAGACCACACGTTTGCAAATAGCCAGTGAGTTTAACTTCACGTAACCCTCTTTCTTATGCAACCCATGAAGATTTTCGAAAGTGATAACTTCAATCATTCCCCACAAAACAACTCACTTTATCTAATATCTTTACAAATAAACAACCATTAAATATTTGTATAACAACACTTCCATCACAATAGTAATTCTTGTCGATAGGAAACCCAAGAAGAAATCAATCAAACATCCTTAACCTCTCTCCTCTCTCCCATCAAAAAAATAAAAAACAAAAATAAAAATAAACAGTCCCTCAATATAATCCTCCTCCTCGATGGACAACAAACAAACCCAACGAAAAAAAAAACAAGAGAGAACAAAATATTCCTCCACCATCAAACTGTCAATTAACGTCAAACTTCTGACATGTGCACCAACTTCTAAATTGGAAATATGACAGCCTGCCGGCTGTCATTAGACACGATTTCGCCTTTTTTTAACTTCTTGTTGTTGTTTTTTATTGGGAAAGCGAAACATAACTTTTGGTTGGGAAAACTTGCGAAACTGCACACCAACTAACTTCATCCATGTGTCACATCCTCATGATGTTAACGCCGATGGTGCTGCTGCTCTGGTGGCCGGGCAGAGTAAAACAGAGATGGTGTTGATGGTTGCGATGATTACATCACTCGGTTTTAGTGGTTTCACACTGAATCCCTAGTCCTACCCGACCTTTTGTGTATAATGTGCGATGATAATTTGATTTAAGGAGATAAACATACACTCACGAACATTACTCCACTATTGTGTGTTTGGCCAGACACTCGTGTATACCAACAACAGGAATGTGTGCAATATTTCCTTGCAAGCCATTAGCGGCATTCATCAAATAATGGACCTGTTCAAAGGAATGCATATATTATCCTTACCTTCCCGTTTCTCCTCCAGCAAAGCACTAATTTAATATTTAAATTTATGATTGTGTCATTTTAATAAATCATCAAATCAGTTATACAATCGTTACCGCGCGCTGCCGCCCATCTTGCTCATACGTCCCACCACAATATAAGTGTGTGAACCAACCATGAACGGGCTGAAACCGCGCTTGGTGGATTTGCGGGTTTGGGAAGGTCTTGAAATGTGTACATATCTATCCGAAGTATTGTCGGCGATGGGTACCTACGGAGAAGTCGCATTCCCACTGATAAGTTGTCATCCATCAAATTAAATTTTAATTAAGCTTTCTTGGGGTTTTAGGATATCAAGCGGCGGCGGTGATGGTGACGTCGGCGGCGGCGGCAACAAGAGACACAGACAACAAAATCGTGGTTAGCTACGGAATTGCGAAAGGGTGACAATCTACCAAGCCATGTAATGGGTGATGTTTTGAGGTTTAAGTATTTCGGTTCTGTTGACATCGGATAATTGGAATGGATAAGAGTTGGGAAATTGTTTCTGCGATGACCACCAATCTTGTTGCGATTGCAGTATTTAAGCCAATCGATTTGTTGCGGTTGTTCAAAGGATGTTGAAGAAAATTACTAAAATCCACCTTAGACAATTATAATAAAAAAAAATAAATGTGACCAGCAAAGTAAAATAAAAAATAAAATAAAATGCACAACAAGATTGCACGAAATTAATTTCTGGCTAAGCAGAATAATTTTATTGCTAATGGAAAAGTGTGAAAAAGTCGAAAGATCTTCGAAACATTAAATTAAATTTTAAAATCTGTGTTTATTTAAATTTAAATAAAACAACAATGGTGTAACATACAAAAGGTTTTCCATTTAATGTTTCCTATTTTTAAATTTGGATTTTCTCAGGAAGCCACAGGTAGGCCATTATGTATGGAATAAAACGCCATCCAAATGTCCACAGTATCTTCGCTAGGTGGCGATGGCGTGCCTCCAAAACCTCCAATTTTACACTCTAGCGCATAAATCGGGCTGAATTTGACTGATGGCATTGATTATTTTGGCTTTCAGGGCAGTGGTGGTTTGTGGTTTATTGGACAAACGTGTGACTTAAGAAAACCTCACAAGAGGAAGTCTAACGGGTCAAAGCGTACAATCTCAGAAGCCAATTTAAATCGCTTCCACGTGAGATAACCATGTTCAGGTAAAATATCCAAATCGGGCCAAAATAAATTGGTAATTATGGACCGATAGCGTTCACCGTTGACAACAGTCAAGTCGTTCTGAAAGAAGTATGGACTAATGATGCCCCCAGCCCAAAATCCACAGCAATAATGACTTTCTCTGTAGATGCATTGGATTTTGGTGTACCTCGTATGGATTGTGACGATACCAAATTCGACAAATTTGCTTGTTGAGGAGCCCAGTCATCCAAAATGAGTTTCATCGCTGAATATGATTTTCGACCGAAATTGGGGTCAACTTTCAACAGCTCGAGATCCATGTTAATCGCTGTTCGCGAACTCACGTCGTTGCCTATAATCGTTTACTCTGAGCTCATGGGTCAGTTGATGTTTGTATTGGTGTATGCTAAGTAATAACGCAGAATTCGTCAAGTTCTGGTCTGCGAAAGGCCGAGTTCTTGTCAGCGGCGAGAAACTGACAGATTTGGCTTCCTACTCAAAATCGGCGGCGATCTTTTTTTGATTTGAAGCAACTTTCATGCCAAAATTATTCACCTCAGCTGGTGACAAAGTTCCAAGCGGTCGGAACAATTTTTGGTGACTTGAAAGAAACTCGAATGTTTGCATCAAGCTCGTCAAAAGTGGTTAGCTTGTCAGCGTATAAGAGAATCAGCACCAGAGAAAATAATGGAGTTCTATCAAGTCCCATCAAAGTGGCCGCCAACTAAAGAACGGTCCTCGTGAACTGAGCCAGTCACAAAATTTCTGACTTCAAAGTATGCGTTGATTTTAACGCATTCTTGCTCGGAAAAGCCGATGTTGTAGAGTCTTGGCTACAGAAAATCGGTTAAAATGGCCCTATACCGGAGACGGTATCTCCTTCCTCATTTCGAAAGAAATAAGATCCGATGATGCCGCCATTGGATGAGCTGCACTAAACAGTTATTTTATGTGAACGCATTGGTGCTTGGTCGAACACTTGCAGATTGTGTTCGCTCCGATAATGGAAAATTTTGTTACCTCATTCGCTTAGCCAAAAGTGGGCATTATCTGAGAAAATTAGTTTTGGCCAAATTATCGAGATTTGCCTTAATATCAAGCTAACACTCGTTTTTTATAGATATCCGGATAAAATGGCAAATTTAGCTGAATATTTTTATAGCTGGTTTCCATTATTCGCACAGTGAAATTGTTGTCACTGCCGATGTCAATGTGCACAATACTTCGTGGCTGCGTTTTTCTGGTCAGGCAACACCCGGAGGGAGGTATGCGGAGATCTCTGCTAAGTTAAACAACCTGATTCAACTCGTTGACGAGCATACTCGGATTCCTGACACTGCAGGTCAATCCACAAACACTCGAGACTTGTGTCTTACTTCTGATCCTAATAAATACACCATTTTTGTATTATCGCTTCTAGGCACATCAGACTATTGTGCCATATCTGCTTATTGATCGTGCCAAAAAGACTTAGTGTTAGAGAAAAAGGTTTAAGAGAGCCGATTGACAATACAAGAAAGCCAACTGGGACGGTCTCAATGATTTCTTCAGGAACTTAAACTGGTCACTATTCTTCCTCGATAATGACATAGACTCCAGTGCAGATATGATCACAAACTGAATTATTTCAGATATGAGAACTTTTTACCCGAATAGGGTTAAAAATAAAACCAAAAGAAAACTCATTGGTTTGATTCAAACTGTAGAGAGGCTATCAAGGTCAGAGAAGTTAGCTTCTGATGCATGTTTTAAAGTCAACTTCAATGAGGAAAACTGGACCATGCTACGAAGACCTGGGGGGTCATTCCGTAACTCGATTATCGTCAGACGATATCGTTTCAACGATAGCGTTGCTTTTTTTTGATTCACGTAATTCGGTAATCGTCGAAACGCTATGTTCAAAACGATAGCGTTTGGACGATAGCTAAATAGGTATCGTCTTGCATTAATTTTGAATTTTGTAGGTAACTGTAGTTGAGTGATTGAGTTTCCACTGTAAATTGACATTTTGTATTGTTTTCTATTGAATTGATAGATTGACTACAGTTTGAGAGTTTCTGAAATGCATACAAATCTCTAAAACTGTGATCGATAGACGAGACGATAGTAGTCGAATTACGTGAAGCAAATCATGGACGATATCATCGACGATTATCGCTTTGACGATTATCGTTTAGAAAATTACGGAATGACCCCCCTGTAATGATCATATTCGACGAACCGAATGCATGACCAAAAATTTAGTCAAAAAATTACAATGTCCCAAAGGTAGTACAAAATTTTCGTCATTTGTAAAAAAATGTACGAAATATTACTTCGCCTTCGCTTCCAACTCTCGTCGTCAATGACAATCCTTATGTCAGCTCACACGTCCTTAATTCGGCGCTGCCAGAAAGTGCCATTACTTCACCTGTACTTGAGAGCGTAAACGGTATTATGGGACAAATATTCTTTCACATTCGTTCAGTTGTAAGAGTATTGAAGGATCTCGATATTCACAAATCTGATGGCCCAGATAGAATCGCCCCAATTGTTCTGAAAAGGTGTTTTCAACGATGTCATTTTAAGCATTGCTAAAGCCATTTCATCTTTCCTATTATACTTATCATTCTTTTAAAGAGTGAATAAAAAATAGCATTTATCGACCCTTTTCCTAAAAAATGCAAATCCACATCCCCCCCCCCCGCCCCTTTTACTATCGTCCAATTGCAGTTACGTCTTTTTCAGTTCAAAAACTATCTTGAAGAACGACCACTTCTCAATAAACGGCAGTATGGCTTTCGTTGCAATAGGTCCCCTGGTGATTTGATGATATATCTCACCGAACAGTGGCACAAATCTTTACATCATTGTGAAGAAGGCAGGATTATTTCAAAAGGATTTGATAGAGTTTGGTATCAATCTGTCTTATTGAAAATGCGTGCATTTGGTATTGATGAATCTCTTCTTCGATGGATTAGAAACTTTATTCCGAACCGCTCAATACAGGTTTTGTTGGTTGGCTACAAGTCTTAAATCCATAACATAAATGATGGTATGCCCCAAGGTTTCGTTTTGTCTCCGGCTCTCTTTCACATATTTATCAATGATCTTTTGCGTGAGAACTTCTAATCCAGAAAATTGTTTTGCGGACGACATGACTTCCAGCTTCTCATATCTGTTTTCACGTTCCAGATGCACGTTCTTGTTCTTCAAATGTGGATTTAGAACGGCAGCGTATGATAGGCTCATTAATTTCTAAGCTACTTGACATTGCCAAATGGGGAACCAGAAAATGTAAAGAATTGAAAACTTCAAAAACTTAATGCTGCCTGCATTCGTCAAAGGGCAACCCAACCGCCACCCATCTAAGAAACAGACATTTAGGGAGACCGTTTTTGAGCGACTTGGAGGAGCTCTCTGACATTCCAAGCAAAATTTTGTTAAAATTCGTTAACGATACCAAATGGCTTGAGAATTCCTAAACTCTGAAAACCGCCCTCAACTACAGTACGATAGTGTAGTTCGAACGAAAACGACTTAACGAAGCACGTGTTCTTTGTGAAAGCAGCACCAACGCCTATACACCTGCGATTGCCACTCCTACGTTGAACACGAGCATCAGTGGGTTGATGGGCAAATCTCTATTTAAGTATGGTAAAATCCTCTTTGGTATGGAAACAGCCTCTTCGACTTAACTAACGACCAAACAAACGAACATATACACCAAACACTGACCTGACATATCAAACTCTTTTACCAGACGTTGCAAGTAGCCACATGCTTCTACGCGCTGGTGGGGGATGGGGGTGATTGCTCAAGTGGAGGTAAAGGAAAGGAACACCCCCTGCGAAGGCGTACACCTCTCGCTAGCCAGGTTATTATGTGGCGATAGAAATTTCAATACTTTAGAAATACCCTCCGACATTTCAGGCTTGCTGTAACCCATCTACACCCTTAACGGGCTTGAGCGACATAGAATTATCATAGGTTTCGATACAAGGGGTCACAAACCCTAGGATGGAGGAAATGGTTATTTTTATAAACAGTCTTCTAGTTAAATAGCCACTTGCATTCCTCCCCTTAAACAATTTAACTGTCATACGCGTTATTTAAGGAATTCCCATCAGTTAACTATTGATCTCTGTTTCAGATGTACAGTTAAGTTCAGAGATTCTTTCTTTAGCCGCACTACACGAATGTATAATTGCCTCCTTTTTCCATATTCAGATATCTCCTTGAAAATTCTTTCAAACTTTCCTATATGCTCGCACTGTGCTCAAGCAATTTAAGGGTAGTCATATTCCCTTTAGTGCCCACAAAATTAACAGCAAAAAACTTTGACAACTGGTGAAAGAAACAAAAATTGGAAAAACTATTTAAGATATTACAATAACGAAATTTAATCAAAATCGATGAAGCCGTCTTGATGAATCTTTGAAAAAAATAAGAACAAAATCATTGAATGGCAGCGACTCGTTCTAAATGACCGTAAACAAAAGAAAATTGAATTTATCCTTTAGGATACTGAATTTGAAGCAATTTGATCCAACCACTCAGACTCTAGATCGATGTTCAGCTGGACGCATAAACTCATACACGAACATACACACAGACCGTGGAACTGTTTGACTAAAATTTATATGTTTTGAATTCTCTATCATCGTAAGTTAAAACCTCGTGATTAAAACGTCGGGTATTTTTTATGACACGAAACCAATACTTGCTATAAAGAGCACAATAATAAAAGAAATAAATCCCAATAATTTGGAACAGTGCAATATTTCTCCTCCTAAAGTTCTAATTTTAAAACATTTTTATTTCAAGTCGAACCGAAATAGTGTTAAGTGAAACAAATATTCACCTTGCAAATTTTTAACATTTGTTGCAATAACTTAGACTTTCTGCACTAATTGCTTAAAAAGATGGATGGCGCAAAACCTGGTCAAAACGTGAAGAAACCGACTATTTGAAGCCATCTCTATCTATACCATTTTCGCTGAATTTTCACAGCTTTCTCTTAGACGATTTTAAAAACCTATGGTAGATATTTTTGTTTTTTCTTTTTCTTTTTTTTTCAACATTATCAGATACAAACCGTTATTTCGAGTTTAAGTAAATGTAGAATGAAGTATCTATTAAAATAACTTACCGTTGTAGTTGTTGTTGTATGAGGTGTATATGCGGCATATGCTGGTTGTGGCAATGGAGCTGTATATCTGTAGGCCTGTTGTGCAGCAGCGGCCGCCGGTGCGTAACCCTGGGGTGTCCAACTAGCACCTCTATATGGAGCACCAGCTAATCCACCTGCAGCTGGACTAGTCATAGCTGGCCTCTGGGCCCCTTTCAATGATACCGGGGCTGGGGGCGGAGCTCCCGGGTATGCCGAACGCGGCGCTGCTGTTGTACTTCCCTAAAAGAAAAATTAAAAATAATTTATTAGATACAAATTTTGTAAAAATTAATTTTAATTCAATTGGTGTACGAGTACATCAACCTATCTCTAATAAATTTCCCAATGACTAATATTCGCTAGAGGTGGAACTGTCTTTTATTACACTTTAACAATGAGGCTTACTTCGGATTTAAAAATGAACAATTTTTGTCTTTTTGATTTGTTGGAATTTTTAATCTTAGAAAATCGTTCAGAGCTCAAAAACACTTAAATCTAAAAATGAGATAAGGAACACATCTCTCTGAGCTAAAGGAATATAAGTAAAGATTGAATTCGCTTTAAAAGGATATCCATGTTTAAGAAAATTCGAAGGCTTTAGGTGAAAAATTCATCAATTTATTATTATACAAAAAATGGCAACCTCCAGGAGTCCCCACACTCCCTCGTATTACGATTCCTGCCAGAAGAGTTCACCCTGTGTACAAGTACAGTCAACATCATTCCACATCATTTTCAAACAGGCAAAAAAAACACATAAAAACGTGCTTCAACTCCAGCTGCGAGAGTTTTTCTCATTCAACAAGAACACAACATAAATTCTTTATTAAACCTGCACCCTCCCATAAGGAACCGTGTCAAAGAGTATCACTGCTTCTAGCATTTCTATAATCCAATAGATCAATCATTATCGATATAACAAGGAATAAACGATGGCACTGTCGCTATTTCACCACGTTTCAAGACCGACGGAGAATTTTCGACGAACAATTGATTTGGTAAATGGCGGAACCGGTACCACAACCAGAAGATGGTAAGACGGCGGGCGGTCGGTGGTGTCGTCGTCGTCGCCGATTGCGACGTACATACATACATATGTATACGTACTTGAGTTATGAGTGTGATAAAAAAAATAACAACAAGAATCTGCGAATACAGAAGAAAAGGTTTGAAAATAGAAGTAACATTCATTAGGTGCTACATGGCGTATACTTAATATTTTTATTTTATTTTTTTATTTGAAGTCGCTTACCCTTGAAGTTTTCATGTGATGGGTTGATTTTGATTAAGGAATAATTTTCCGTGAAAATGCCAAAGTCTATAACTTTTCATTCTTGTCATCGTGATATGAAATTTTTGATTTCTAAATTAAGTCAAACACAAGAAATGTAAAGAGAACATTTAACATCATTGGAGAGTTTAATTTTGAAACATGGTTATAAGATTCTTTAGGATATCAAGAGTCAAAAACATTTCGATTTGAACTTTGCAAAAAAAAAATAATAATAATGGATATTCATGAATGATAAATACAAGTACCGAATACACGTTACGTTACGTTACTATTTATTTCGCAAGAAAACAGAAGTACAACCGATGCGATACTTACTGAGGGAGCTTCATGATACAATGTTATGTTTATCTTTTTTTAGGTTTTATTTATACACCAATGGAAGCATTATTATCAACTTACCGAAATGGGCATATCTGCAGACTTTGGGGGACATTTAAGGAGACTTGATAAAAAGAAATATGTAGCTACTTTGGAAAAATTATTGTCATTTAATAAAGAATGTTGCATATTTTATGTTCGACTTGATAAAATACAAACAGAAAGGTCTGGATTTTTTGTGTGTGTTATTGGTAAAGCGTTTAAGAACTTATGTGTGCTTATGTGACTACCCAATAAATTTAATATTGATGCTTGGGTAGTTTTGTTTAATAAAACAATTTTATTGAATTGTTCAAAATTACAATAGAGGGTTCCTTTGTTCAGTTGTTTGAATTATTAGGAGAATTATAGTACGAGTAGATTAACTACTTACTTACATAATCGGCTACCGATAAACTGAGACAGGACCGCTTTCCATCCTCTGCGATCCCAAACATGCTGCTTCTAGTAATCTGTCTTTCAGTGTTTCTTTCCACAACGAAGCTTGGGGCTGAGATTCGAAGGCTTTCCAAGCTGGAGCATACTTGTCCATTCGGTCAGTGTGGCCGAGACAACGTAGTCGACGTGTTTTGGTTTCTGGACTAAATCTACAACTTAATACGGCTAGAGTTCGCGGTTATATCTTCTCCTCCATTCGCCCTTCTCGCACACATGACCAAATATCCTTTGAAGAATTTTTCTTTCGCAAGAACCCAGTATCAATTCACCTTGCTTAAAGTCGAGCAATCAGCGCTGTAAGGCAGGACTGGTAATATAAAGGTATTGTAGAGCGTGATTTTTTTTTTTGTATAATCTACACGCGCTTAAGGGATTATGATTACCCTTTAAATGTTTCAACAGAGCGCGGGTGTGACGTTAGGGAAGAGGAAGAAGGATAGGAAAGATGGGTGGCACGATGTTCTCAGACCGAAGGTGGTTGCCTCAAATTTTTATCTCCAGGGATGGCAGCTGAAATGCCGTGTCTAATTTTTATGTCCCTTATAATTCGCATTATTTTATTCGTATTCATATTTTTTACTAAACTTTTAACTCAATCACATGTTGTTAGTGTTATGCCTGAACAACATGTAATGAGTAAGCCAACAACCTATAGATGACAATTTTTAGAAGGTTTTAATGAAATTAAGACGACATAGAAGACAGCAGGAATCGAACCTGTGATCATAAGGTTGACGGGCGAGCACACAACCATCGCGCCACGGCCACCTTCCCTTGATCTTAGTGAGGAGTTTCGACTCCACTTGTTTTGCTTGACTGAAGTAGCAGCGGTTTCATAGGGTAAGAATGAGTCAGAAGTTTCTTCTTGGTTGCACATTGCACCACGTATTTTCCAATGTCACGCGACACTGTTGGATTAGTTTTCCCGGGATCCCGAATTCGGCCATAGCCATATAGAGCTCCTGACGATAATTGCTATCATATGCGGCTTTCAATTCGATAAATAGATGGTGAGTCTCGTCTTGAAATTCGTTGGTCTTCTCAAGGATTTACTTCAATGTGAATACTTGGATATGTCGCCGTAAGCCACACTGGTACTTGCCGGGTTTATTATTACAGAACGGTTTAAGACGTTCACAAAGCACTTTTTTTGTAGATTTGGAATATGGAGCTGATAGTCCTGTCATCGGACATGCTCCTTTCCACCCATATTTGGTTGATGGTTTGATGAATGCACCGTGCAGGTAAGCTATCATATCCTGCGGCCTTTTCGTTTTTAAGCTTCTTCATAGCTAAGATTACCTGTTCTGTACTTGGTGGTAGATCTAGTTCATTGATTGAAAACAGCAAAAAGAAATTGAAATTAAACTAATTGGTTTCAAAGATCTGTACTCTTCAATTTACTGTTGAATACCTTCGAACGTTGATCTTGACCTTGAAAATGAAATTTTCTCAGCTTTTAATGAAATTAAATCAGTGCAGCTTTACAACACACTTACAAGCTTCTAAGGTAGCATCAAGATCCGTTTTACCGATATTTACTTTGCTTCAAAAAGTTAATACACATATAGAGGTTCATTAAACGATAACATTTCCAAATTCGTATTGCGAGCATGCCTTCATTTTCTTGATACAGGTCTGTCTCCAGGTAAATATTTTATTGATGGAAAAAACAAAATGTGCGAAGATCGGCCGAGAACATCACCATATGGTCCTTGAAATAATACAGTAGAACCCGAAGCAGTCTATTCTTCACCGTGCACAAGAACACGGCTTTTCTTGTAGAATTTTTCGTCGAGACTTGGACCAACAGCCGTACGAGGCACATTTTTGAATGAATGGCTTTGTGACAATGCATCCTCAAAAAGTTACTACTTTGTGTTGATTTTGGGTCGGCCGAGTCATTCACCCTTATTCCGATAGTCGTTTTACTAAAATGCCAGTAAAACGACGTTTGTGAGGCGGTCTCCCTCAATTGCGAGCGTTACAGAACGATAATAAACAATTTATTATTGCCCAAATTGAATCATATGGGCCTAGACGACCGACATGTGATTCAGGCAGGACCGCGCCACGTGCAACACAGTAGATGTCACGATTGACATTCTTCATGAACGATTGGAGGGTATGGCTATATTTCGCAGAAGTGACATGAATTGGCCACCAAGGCCATGCAATTTGACCCCGCTAGTCTATTGCTTGTGGGGTTTTCTGAAGTCACAGGTCTCTTTGAATGAATCACAATCAACCAATGCAGTTAAGGTGAAAATAACAAAGGCCTAAGTGGACGAGTTGTCTAACCCAATTATCAATTACTTTACCTCACATTTTGACCGAAATAACGCCTGCTTTTTGGCATAGACCAATGATTTAAGGTATCTCCATAAAAAAAATTCTAAAAGCGATAAATCATACCATCAAGGTGGCCAATCGACAAGACCATTTGTCGAACTTCACAATGATCAAAATGTTGTTTTTACTGAATGCTCCGCCATTGGCAGTTTGGTCATTGGTTGAAGGATGTGTTCACAGTGCAAGTTTAAGTCCGATTGATTCGTATAAGATTGGTTAAGAAAAAAAAAAAAAACGCACGACTGGAAATTTTAAAAACGAATATTATTAGAGAAAACTGTTCATAAGGATGAAATTCATTTTTTAAATGACTAAAACAACTCCTTTAGCAGTTGGAGCTAAGCACAGGATGCCATGTGTTAAGCAAAAATTAGTTTATGCAAGAACAAAATTATAATTCGTTGTAGTGGTTTCTTAATAAAATAAGCTTTTGTATACAAAATTTTTAAAACATTTTTAAGAAAAAAATTTGGTACGCCAATTTAAAGTTTTTATTATTTTTCGAAATTAAATTTACAAAAAAAAATATTTAGCCGTTTCTGAGACATCGAATTTTCAAAAAAAAAAAAAATAGATTTTTATTTTTTTTTTTCAAAATTCAAAAAATATTAATTTTAAAGTTTTGAAATGCAATGTTTTTAAGACTTTTAAGAAGCTGCTCTATAAAAAAATTTCATTAAGATCCGTTATGTCGATAATGAGAAATTCAAAATTCGAAAAAAAACGTTCTATGGTTGGTACAAGCTGTAATATCTTAATTAAAAATTTTTTTTATTAAATTAAAGATCCTAAACATTAATTGAAAGAAAAAGAAATTTATCAAAATTCTAGGCTCCGTTTTCGAGAAAAATACGATTTTTGAAAAGCATTTTTTTTTTATTTTTTAACATTTGTATGGTGGGTACCTTTATTTTTAGGTAAAATATTTTTTTTTCTCACATCTTGTAGATTATATTGAGAATTTTTTATTTATCAAGTTTTAAAAAAACGAGAATGGGGTTTTCGAAATATTGAGTTTTGAAAAAAAAAATTTTTGAAGTTCTTTTTAAAAATCCAAAAATATTTTGTTGAAAATTTTAATACACAATTCTGTTTAAGTTTTTGAGGAGCCTAAGCAAACCAAAAAAGGCTCAATATCGGTGGTACAGTTTCTGAGAAAATCAAAAATAAAAAAAAAATGGTTTTTCCCCAAAGAAAAAAACGTGTTGGGGAAAAAAATTAAAAATGATATCTACCAAGTTTAAAGAAAATAGGCCGAGCCGTTTAGGCTGTAGTCAAACTAACAGACAGACAGAATTGCGAGACCCACTTTTTTGGTCTTCGTTATCATCGTAATGTCAACTTTGATAAAAATCTCGAGTTCGATTTTTTTACGAACTTGCCTTATAGTACCTATTTAACTTCATTTAAAAATAAAATAAAAGAAAAGACGTGAAACAGGAATAAACTATAGCATAATATTTTTAATGTTGTCGTTGTTTTTTATGTTTTTTTTTTGAACATTGATTTTTTTTTCTCCAAAAATCTGTCACGTCTTATGAAAATCACCCTGTGTTAGTTTCATTTACAATTCTAGTTATCCAGTTTTGTAAATTATTAAAAAAAAAAATAGAAGGCCATAACGGGTCGTAGAGAGTCTAGACTTATTCTTTTCCGAATCTCAACCATTCCGTGTGCATCTTTACAGGAATTGATGAGACCTACAATTCCATCCCGATTCCGAACGGCAATTGAGCAGTACTTTTCATGACAAGAGATACTCTTAGCGGATTTGCCAATTCGTCGAAAGAAGCAGTACATCCCAAAAAGCCTTTTTTGCAATGGCTGATAATCGAACCGAAGACCTTCTGCACGATAGTCTAAAGCACTAACCATTATGCCAAGGACTACTTCTACTACTACAACTACTGAGAGAGACACCGAAATTTCATCAAAAGTTGAAGGTGTTTATGGCTCTAAACCACATAGTTGTAAGATCGGTTTTCGGATTGGTTTCGTTCAAAAAACCACATGTTATATATTTCTACCTTGAATCTATACCGTGATGCTGCAGATTATTTTTGGAATCTACTAACAGATATTCTTTCATCAATTTGAGTTGACAAAAAATAACCAAGTACATGTTTTTCTACTAATGCTGCATTGTTCTACAAAAAAAAATATATTCTTCCTCCTCACTGATTTTTCATGGAAACCGAACTACGGACTTCTTCAAGTTTTTCTTGGAAATAACTTTTGTTTTCTTTTAGATAAAACCAAACCCCACGGTCACAGCCTTCAAGTGTCATATTTCCACAATCACCTTTGGCGCAATAGGTATATATGCATGTATAATCTTTCCTTTCGGTGAGAAATGATTCCATCAACCCCTGACATTTTACCAACAAATTTAATTTCCTCCACCTACACCCACAGACCAACAATACATTGCAAAAGTCAACCCCGCTCCACCAGACGCAGTCACAATATATTTCATGAATGACTGACCTTGTCCACCTGGTAATGGCCCAAAACCAATTTGTTATGCATGTAAATAGAGCTATGAATTACCAGACTCAAATTGATTTCAACTTCACAATACCAAATGTCAAAACAACAAGGTTGTTAACATAAAATAAAAAAAAAACAGACCGAAGCTGGAAAAAAATCCATCCAATCAAACTATCTATTCACACACGAAATAATACCGATGAAATGAAATGAAACGAAATTTATTCTCAGCTATTTTGAATTGATAATAATTTGAAGTGAAGTGTGCTGATATCAAAATACCAAGCATCTGCTGCCTCCCTGTAGCTATGGAACTCTGTGGCAGCAACAATTTTCTGAATGAATACACGTGTCGTCGTTATATTCTGGAATAAGGAGGTCGTCGATGTAGACAGCGCCACCGACATCACAGTGGCGGAAGAGCATAGCAAAAACAAAAATAAAAACTGAGCATCGACGAACCACTGGAATTTTATTGCATAAATTCCATTTTTGTTTTTCAGTCCAAAGCATCCCGTTTTTGTATTTCATATCCTTTCGCCTTGATATTTCCTCTTTTCTGTATCTCTGGAATAATTTACATTGCGATAGTTACGCTGTATTTCAACTGCAGTTACACGGTGCTGATGCACCAGCGCATCCAGGTTCCAGCTCTAGATCTGCATACATATGTATGTGTTCGCCTCCCGCTGCCGTATGCAGATGATGGGGTGCAATGGTGATTCCTGGCAGCCACGTTATGTATCTTCTATATGCAAATGAACCAGTGTGCGGGTAGTATCAGGCGCCCAAGAAGGTACAACTAGAGGGCGAATTATGTTTACTTCGCAATGGAATTCGACGAGCATGTTTAAGTACTCCGCCATCAAAAAAGTCAACACACACACACAAAAAACCAAACAACAACACCAGCAATAAGGACAGGAAAAAATGTATATTTAAGTCTTTCAGTATACAGCGAGAGGTATATCTACATGCCGTTCGAAGGGAGGCATTTCGGCTTGTGTTTTCCTTTTCGACGCGAACGCAAATTATTGACAATCGATGGTGGCAAGATACAAAAACATTGTCATTCGGACTCATTTTCGTTTATCACACACTAGCCAGTGAGCCATGTGGCAACCTTCTCAACCTCTCAAGAACCCGGGGTCCCAACTCCAAACATCACATCTGGTTCAACAGTTCCATATCCATGCCATGTACATTGGTATGTTCGACATACAATTTATAGCTTTTAAAAGCCATTTTATCATTCCGTTGAAGCCTTGTGGGGAAATGTGTCAATTTAAACGCAAAGAGGGAGACACAAAAGACATCACAATGAAGTCCCAACCAAAGAAGAAAGCGTGTGTGTATGTATGTGAATCTATTATTTTTAATGTACCGTTTTTATGATATCGAAATGTAGCTAGTCGCACAGTTGACTTCAGACCCTTGGTATTGACAATTTGACAAGGCGAATTCAATTGCCAAATAAAATTTAAGTAAATATTTGAAGTAAATAAAATTTAAATTTGGTTATTTAATGAAGATTTATTATTGGAATTATATTAGCAAAATGATGGGCAAAATAAGCACTTAAATTGTTTGCAATTGAAACAAAAAAAAAGAAATAATAAAAAAGAAAACTTTAAAAATGGGCTTTGGATTTCTTTAGCTACATATTACACATTGCCAATAAAAACAGCGGACACATATTTCTCCTTCTTTTTTAGATCAATGATTCCATAGCTTCAAAAACAAAATAAGCACAATTTTTAAAAGAGCAAACAATTCATTTTTTTAAAATAAGCACCACCGAAGGGGGCCCATTGGAATGCTAATGGAAATTTAATATTCCATTGGGAAATTTTGTTGACATTAAAGAAAAAATCCTACTAATATTCTTAGATGTTTCTAAATCCTTTGACAAGGTTTGTCCCCTGGGACTTGAGTATAAATTGTATAGGGACCTTGAATTTCAAAATACTGACCAACTCTTAGATTACAGGACGATCAAAACCTTTTGGAAATTAAGAAAAGCCGGTTTACCGCAAGGAAGTGTCCTAGGGCCTATTCTGTATTTGTCTTACACTAGGCATATCAACGCTACCTATCATGGCCATGCCATCTCTGCTCATGGTACTGCAACCCGTTACGATGGCTGCGCTAAAGAGGGAGAGGTCTACACTACTTGGTACCGAATATTGCCAAGTTTCTTCTGAAAATTTCTATCAAAAGGTTTATTCTAGATATATGAAATTCAAAGATATAAATCGATTGTTGGTCATGCTGTGTGCTGTTGCACCGTTTTGTTGAAACCACATGTTCACCGAACCTGGCTCATTTCGTTTCCGCATTAAAGAAGACGTTTATCATGACTCACCACACAGTAACTTTCAGTGGATGTAATGGCTCTTCGTGCATCACACACGAGTGCCCTTTAGTGCCCTTGAAACGAAGATTATGCTTATTGACATAACCGCTTAAGTTATGAAGCTGAAGATCGCTGCATCGAAATTTATGTTTTCATTTAGGATAGCAGATCTCGATAAGTATCAAAGATATTGGAATATTTTAAACGCAAAAATGTTGGGCGCAAATTTTCCTAGGGGCGATGTCCGTTACATTTTTTAAATTGTATCTCGTTATATTTTATTTTAGTGAGTTTTAAAACTTTTAAGACAAAAAAAATTTTAGGGGAGGATATAGACCGCAATAATTTTTTTAGAAATAAAATAAATATGACCCAATGTAGAATATACGTTTCTCTAGGGGCGATGTTTCTCCTTTTTTTTATTTTTTTTTTTTATTAAGCTTATTTAACCATGATTTAACCATGAAACTAACAAAAAAAAAACAAAAAGTTTGGACCCTTATAACTTTGGAAAGACTAATCGTAGGTAAAAAATCGGTACATGAAAAAATTAGAATTTCCAAACTCTAGGGGCGATGTTTTTTTCTTTTTTTTTATTTTTTTGTCTATTAAAGTTTTTTAAACATGAAAGTTAAAAAAAAAAAAAAAAGTTTAGACCCTTATAACTTTCGATCAACTAATCGTAGGTATAAGAACGGTACATGAAAAAATTATAAAATTCGCTTTAGAGTCCTTCTGGTGATGTCCAATTGCGTGTCCCGTCGTCGTCTGGTTGATGTTTCTTTCGTTCTCAGAGACATCGCCAGCCATAGCCGCGATATTCTCGGCCGAACGACCAGTCCGGTGGCGACCACGCCCTGCATGGTGTCCTGTGGTTCCATTCTGTTCGAGACAAGGAGCTAAGCGCCGGAATGTTTACCAAGTTGGCGCAACACGATTAGAAAATCGACGTCGAAATTCAAACTGCGCTAAGACAATAAAACATGGAGGATCCAGCATAATGGTTTGGGCATGTTTTTTCTTCTATGATGTTGGCCTCATATACCGGATTGAAGGCATTATGGATCAGCATCTTTATGTGAAGATCATGGAGGAAGTTATGTTCCCATATATGCTGAAGATAAAATGCCACTGAAATTGGTCTTTGAACAAGATAACGACCCAAAGCATACAAGTAAACTTGCGAAGCAGTGGTTTCAAGAAATGAAATAAATTGCAAGCCAACTACAAACACAGCCCTTTGGGAAGCTATATAGCAGTCTTGGAGGTCCAAGAAAGATATGAAAATCTTATTAATTCGATGCAACGTCGTTGTGCTGCTGTTATTTCTAACAATGGAAATGCAACTAAATATTAATTTAACATTCAAACACTCGACTATCACTTATGGTAGAAATTATCTATTAACTTTCCTTTTTGTAATATTTAAAGGTCGATTTTGAATACGCTACTATTTTTTTGACAGCTGTTTTTCTATATGACTTGGATAGATTTGAAGTTACTAACTAATTTATTGAATCTGAAAATGATTTCTTTCTGAAATTATAAGCCTAAAAAACATTTATTTGAAAATCAGATGACTATTTAACTCTTCGAAATTAGTAGATTAATTTATTTTAGTTTTTGTTGTGTTAAAAGGTTCACTACTATTATTTTGACCGCAGCTCTATATTTGTACACGCAGCACACACATAAAAATGTAATTTGGTACTAAAGGGCATGTTTTACATTTGCAAACATTAGGCCTAAGCCGTTGAAGCAATTTTCTTCAAACTTGTTTTCAATGAATTCCTAGAGGATAAATTGAAGTTTTTTTTAACTCCAAAACTAACGGTTCAGATTTTATACATTGTTCGGATGCCATCTGCCCATATACTCATGTAAATCGGAGTAAATGTCGTTGAAGGGCGCTTGAAAATGCTCTACCCTATCCCCCAACTAAGTCTACATCGTTTCTTTTTTGGTTTTACTCAATTTCCCTGAAGTGTAAAGACGAAAATGTTATTTCTTTATTGATCTCGCCTCCGATATCCTAACAGAAAAGCAAGGTACCTGCTCCCACTACCAATATTTGATAAATATAACTAAACCTAAGCAGCGATCTTGTTAAACAAATAAGGCAATTTAAAATTAAAGTTATTATAATTATAAATATCATATAATAAAACGGCGAACATGTTTTTTGTGGTACACTTTTCGCGGCCCACAAAAACCGAAGGGGCATAAATTTCATATTAAACAAAAGCATTTTTTGCATAGATGCGCAGAATGCCAAAATTATTTAAATATACTACAGCGAAATTGTTTGAAACAATAAATAAAAACTGCAAAAAAATGCCCGGAAAACAAAAACAATTAGAAATGCCCAAAACCCAAAGCCAGAACCCGAAACATTAAGGTGGGTTCACAGTGGTGTTCACATTACACAAATCCGCCAACACGACAGAAGATGATGAACATGTTGTTGTTGAATGTGAACATCCCTAAATGAAGAAATATTATCAATATAAATATTAGGCATGTTTTTGTTTTGTATTTGAGCTCTTATAATAAAATTTTGAAACATTAAGCGTTAACTACAATCGGCACTTTTTGCAAAAAGTGAAAAAAGAATACACACATACACTAGCGACATCTGTTGCTATCAGTTTAGCGACATCTATCGGTCATTTTATGAAGCAATTTATTCAATGTACCTATTAGTGTTTTCAAAAAGTGAAACATTTACTTTTTGGTTTTTTGAGATGGGAGATAAAATTTCAAATTAAGTTGGAAAAGGAGAGCAGATTTTTTTTAACATTTTCACTTTTTAAGTTCATTGCAGTTATGGCTATACAATAATAGGAGTATTCATGCAAAAGTCTAAGCTCTGCGTATTTGTAGGTATAAGTCAATTATTTTCAAAACTTTTAATTTTAAATATTTGCGAAAAAAGAGAATACAAAATACTCGAAATGTATTTGTCAGGGAAAGAGAGAAGACAAAAAATGCAGACGTGAGACGTCGCGTCGTCAAAAATTCGGACGAACATGACTTACGATACAAATTTAGATCTCCATGGCTGAATGCTCAAACCTCCCTCATTTTCGGAACACTTCCATTTATATCATTTTTTGTTGACAATAAAAAGCTGGCCGATCGATGTGCAAACAAAAAAAGTTTTACAAAAGTAAATTGAATTTATGTTTTTGAAGTTAGCTTTATTTCTTTAGGCGCGTTATGAAAAAATGATGAGTGAAATTAAAAAAAAAAAAAATCACATGTAGGTAGGTATGTAACACAAAATTCACAGGTTGACGTCACTGGAACGATGTGGGTTCGATTCCAATATTATGGCCGTAACAACAGCTGAAGGACAATGACATGAAAGAATCGAAACAAAAAATGTTAATGTGTACAGGTTTGAAAGTTTGTTTGCCATTAACTGGTTTTCCTTTGGACTCCAGGATTGAGTTCTTAGTAGGTACCTACTTCTCATTGCATTCAACAATTTAAAAAAATCATGAATTCTCTGTCTTTTATTGAATGATAATGAATTAAATAAATAAATCGGCACTCGAATTTCGAGAGCTGGGTCGGCTAGTCTAAATAATTCAGCACCCAGGCAACTTTATTTTATCTACATATTCCATCCGATCGTCATTTTATTAATTTATTTCCCCCACAATCCCCAATGAGTAGCCATATGTTATTGTGATTGATGATCAGTGATGGTTTCCTATTTCGGCGCTCCGCTCACACAACTTTGTATTTATTTTTCTTTTAAACCATCGACCACACACGCACCCGTTCGATATTGGTGCTATTTCACATACAATATCAAAACCGCAATCTAAATGTAGTTTTTGTTGAAATCTGGTTTGCAACTTGGTTACTGATTAAAATTAAACGAAATTAATTTATCTATTATATAGTTTTTTCATTTATAGTCTATCTTAATCGTCGAACGTAAAACATCACTACTAATAAAATGAAGAAAAATGATAAATATTTTAATGTCGGGGCGGCGCAAGCGCCATCCCCGGCTACCAAAAAATTAAACGCACGACTTATTCTTATAAGGAATAATCGCAGAGGTCAAAACTCGGCCAAAGTGCAATGGCCAAGCTTCTCTCTTATACGTCAGGTAAGTACGCCTTAACCGTTATCAAGCTTGACTACTTATTAATTTCTCTCCACAAACTTAATGTGAATTTTAAAAATGAAAACAAAAAATACCATGACAATGAAGATCAATGTGATCGCAGCATTTGCAGCAAGTCAACAAAGATATTATTATGAGCAAACGCAAACAGAAGAAGGAAAAACCAAAACAGATAGAAACAATATGTGTTGCTGTGAATATAAAGATGACAGGTAGTCAAACATGCTTACGGTGGTATGGATGTCACCGGTACCCTCAGATTTTAAAGTTTTATTTAATCTTGACATGACCATTCAAATCCCGATCGATATTAAATTTTTGAGTAGGTAGTAGATATACCTTTTTATATTATCATATTAGTTTAAATATAAATACGTACACAGATTGGCGCAAAATTTTAAACAACCTTTTATTAAGGGCTTAGCAATTTACTAGTTAGCAACTTGTTAAACTTTTAGTAATTTACTAGCTCTTCGGAAATTTTAAACCTTTTCTTTCGTTTTACTAACTAGTAAATTACTAATTGCCTTTTATTAAAAATGGTGCATTTGAACACGTCCAAACAATGACAGTTCGTGAAAAAATACAAATCAAACAAAACTAAATCTGATGATTTGTCAAAGTGACAACCTACAATTTATTTTGTACTTCGCATTTTTGTCATCAATTTATTCAGTAATTTTATTTTTCCTAGTGTTGAAGGTATGTATTATTTTAAAATATTATTTCAATTCAAAATAATAATTACCTTTTTATCAAATAGCGAGAAGTTTTCTGTTTTTCACTCACAGAAGAATGGAGCAGAAGAAGAATACAATAATAAGTGAGGATTCTTGTTTCTTTAAATATGTACATATGTTATTGTTCTATTTTCTATGTTCAACAGTGGTTCCAACTACCAAGTCTTCCAGGACTGTATAATTATTTATTTCCAAAGTGAGTGCTGTGTAGCCCAGTGAGTTTTTAAAAAGAAGTTTTGGTCGAAATGAAGAACGTGAGACTTTTATACTAGTGAACAACACTCACGGTACGGTGCGCACAGACGAGAATGTGAATGCTGTAACCAAGAGTATGAGACTCAATTTGTGAACATAAAGTCGCCATCGATCTCAACAGCTCAACATTTCACGCACTAGCCTGAGGAGAATTCTGCACAAAGATCTCGGATTATTCGTATACAAGGTGCAATTGACTCAGCAATCGAAGGCGCGCGACCATCCACTTGAACGAAGTTGTGTTCCATAATTAATGCGAATATTTGCTCTTACTAAAAAAGCTATTCCTGTTGAAGCTCAACCAAACATCCAATAGACTAAGAGTCCACAGCAATTTTTGCTATGCAGATGGGATCGGTTACATGGAATTGGTTATATCGGTGACATCGAATGGGCAGATTTGCTTGAAGTTTATTTATCTATATTTACTAGACTCATTTATGTGATTTTGTAGAAAATATTCTTAAGTTTGTAGATAGTAAATAATAAAAAAATAATAATAATTTCATTCAAATATGTCTAGCATTTTTTTTTCGGTTCTTTTGTTCTTTTAAAACAATCATGCACAAAAAAAAACACAATTTAACTTTTTCACAATAAATTGCCAAGAAACTTTTTTCTAGGCAAATGACAGAAGTCATATGGATTTAACAAATTACTAAAACTTAAAAAGGCCAGTGCGTGATTTTAACTTTAGTAAAATGTTAAGAGATAGTAATATGTTAAAATCGTTTAAAATTAGCAAAATCCTTAGCAATTTACTAAAATGAGTTTAACATATTACTAAATCGTTTAAAATTTTGCGCCATTGACTTTTAAATTTGAAAAATATGGTTATGGTGTAGGAAAATTAAGCGACTTTTTTAGTTTTAGTGAAGTGCTGAGAAAGTCAATCATTCATCGTATAAAGTTTTATTTTGTATTCATTGGGTGAGTTTTACAGCTCGCTATAGACGACTTCCATTTTTGATGAAAAATCATTATGAGCAACAAAGCACATGTCGACTTTGGCTTTGGCTGGCTTCGTTAATAAACAGAATAATGTAGCTTCTATTAGGGTACTGGAAACCATGGATTGACATACACTTAAGACCACTAGACCCTCGTAGAGTAACTGCATGGTGCGCAATTTGAGCTCCCAGCATCATTGGGTCATACTGCTTTGAGGATGCCATAGGCAATGCTGTATAATAGTTACTGGCAGCCGCTATCGGAACTTGTTGGACAACTTTCTTGTCATCGACTTGGATTGCCTACAGAAAATGTGGTTCCACCAAAGCGAAGGTTTTGTGAGAAATTTTTGCCGGCAGAATAATATCAAAAATTGGTGATACCGACCGGCTCCCAAGATCCCATAATTTTCCGCCTCCTAATTTATTCTAATAGGTGTACTTGAAGAAAAAGGTGTTTAAGGACAATACTAGAAATAAAATTGCTGAAATTGCAACGAAAGACTGCGAAATTGTTATTCAAAATGTGCTTAAAAGAGCTCGACTTTGCTACACGGTCAGAGGCGCTACTTCACCAGCATCAAATTCCATACCTATGTACATAGTGCTAAAGACCATATAATCAATCAATAAAATAATATAAATAAATAAATAATAATAGTAAAATAAAATTGTCTTTTATTTAAATTAAAAAAAAAAAATATTGGCCTGCACCTTCTACTTAGGGATTTTGAAAAAATAAAATTAGATAATTAGTCCAGTCAAAGCGTCATTTGACCTTGCGCGCAGAGGCATGGTCTATTTTTTTTTCATGGATCGATAGGTGCTTATGAGAAAAGCTTAAAACTAAATTTGCACCACATGACAACTTTTTTTACCAAAGTTATTGGTAAAAATGTATTTTGCGTCATTTTTTGGTCATTTGCGAATATCTCGGCTCCACTATCTCTCACAAACAAAAATTAAACATGTTGTTATTCCTTATAACATTATCTATTATGTTCTAAAAAAAAACCATTTGTTTAAACAAATGAAAAAAAAGTTATAGTAAGTTAAACAAATTTTTTGTTGTTTAAAAATCACTTTTTCGTGATTATTAAGAAAAAAGCTCATTTAACGATGAAATTTTTATTTTTTATTATTAAAGTTCTTGTAATTCCCTACAATTTAAAAAAAAAATCAACACTCTACGATGAACGAAAGCCGAGTAATAAATTATTGAACATGGGTAAGTCAGCGCACCCACGCATTTTATGATTTTATATTTTAATTAATATCTCAGCCCCAGTATGTCGCAAAGTGAAAATAAAAAAGTGTATTGCTAATAACAATATTTTCTATCAACTTGCATTTAATTTAATATGTTTGGGGCATATTAAACCTTTTCGCCAGTCTTCTGGCATTTCTTCCTGCTCCCATACCTGTACTATAATATCATGAATTGCTTGACGTAAGGCTGGCCCGCCGTGATGGAATAATTCGGCTGGTATGCCATCGGCTCCCGGGGATTTGTTCTGTTTAAGCCGGCCTATAGCCTTCTCAACCTCTTCTATGCTTGGTGGCGGCAACATAGAGTATTCTTCTTGAAGTAGTGGAGCCTCCACTTCTGCAGTGAGCTGACCATTTAGCAATTCATTAAAGTACACTTCCCATCGCTCCAGTATGCTTTCAGGATCGGTGATCAGATTGTACTGCGTCATGTTTCGGACGGATTGGTAGAACTTCCGGACCTCGCTCTCGGCTATTTTCTATTTCACAGATTAGGTTCTTCTCCCAGGCTGATTTCTTTTGTCTGTGAAGCCGTTTTTCTGTTCTTCTGAGCTCTTTATATTCCTCTTCGCGTGCCCGCGTTCTATGAGATTGTTGCATTGCTCGGTACGCAACATTCTTACGTTCAGTCGCTAGCTTGCATTCATCATCAAACCAGTCGTTCCGATTTTTACGACTGCTGCCTAAGATGGAGTTGGCAGTACTAATGACAGTATTTTTAAGACGTGTCCACTTTTCATTTACGCCCAGCATACTGGCTCCAGGACTTACTCTCCCTAAGTCAGGTGTTTCTAGGGCGAGTCCTAACGCATTACCAAAGGTGTTACTGGTGTTTTCATTGCGCAGGGCAGCCGTGTTGATTCGAACCTGATCGGCGGATGCAATGCGTCTTCGCAAGGCAATCCGCCCTCGGAAAACCATACCAACAAGATAGTGATCCGAGTCGATATTGGCACCTCGGTACGTTCGTCCGTCATCAAGTTCGAGTAGTGGCGACGATCTATCAACACGTGGTCTATTTGGTTACGAGTGACTCCATCAGGTGATACCCAGGTGGCTTTGTAGATATCTTTACGCGGGAACCTGGTACTCGCAACGACCATGTTTTTCGATGCTGCCAATTCTAAGACTCGAAGTCTATTGTCATTAGTGTTCTCATGCAAACTATGGGTGCCTGCGTAATGCCTGAATACCGGCTCCCGACCTATTTTTGCGTTCAAATCCCCAAGGATGATTTTAACATCATACCTTGGACAGGCATTGAGGGCCCTCTCGACTTGTTCGTAGTAAGTCTCTTTTTCTTCGTCGAGGACTCCTCCGTAGGTCCGTGAACGTTAATGAGGCTGATGTTCGTAAATTTGCCTCGCACGCGAAGGGTGCATAGCCTTTCGCTTATAGCGTTAAAGCCGATGATAGTAGACTTCATTTTTTCGCTGACTAGGAAGCCTACCCCGAGCACATGGTGTTTTGTATGACAGCTGTAGTATATGTCATATTCTTTCTTCTGTAAAACACCATTCCCTGTCCATCTGATTTCTTGAAGAGCTGTTATGTCAGCTTTATACTTTGACAGGGCATCGGCTAGCTGCTGAGCAGCTCGAGCTCTATATACGAATGTTAAAAAATGGGTTTTGAAAATTATATCTTTCTCAAAAACGGCACCTAGAATATTAATAGAAATTTGTCTCTGTTTCGCTTAATTTTTACAAACAGTTCAATAAAATATGCTAATAATGCTGACAGTATGGTAGGAAGCATTTTTGTTGGCCTTCTCATTATCTACATTATGGATTTTGATTAAAATGTGTATACAGAATCTTGATAAAAGTTTAAAACATTGCATATTAAAACTTATTTTTGTAAATAAAAATTAATATTTTTTTTTTTTTTTTTGAAATTCGAATTCGAAATTGTGATCAAAGTTGACATTACGATGATAGCGAAGACTTAAAAATTGGGTCTCGCAATTCTATCTGTCTGTCGGTCTGTCTGTAGGTTCGACTACAGCCTAAACGACTCCGCCGATTTTCTTGGTAGATATCATTTTTAATTTTTCCCCCCCACACGTTTTTTTTTAGACTAAAAATAACGGTACCTGACATACGATTTTTTTCGAAATTTTGGGATATATTTTTTTTTTTTCAAAAACTGTTCGACAGATTTAAAATAAGAATACAAAAAAATTTATTTAGTTAAAGCAAGGTACTAATTGAAAAAATTTTTCCAAAAAATGGTTATTGAGGGTACCCCCCAAAGAATCATTTTTTTTGTTTTTGATTTTCTCAAAAACGGTACCACCAATTTTGATAATTTTTTTTTGCTAAAGCTCCCCAAAAACGTAAATAGAATTATGTATTCAAATTTTCAAAAAAAAACATTGTTTGGATTTTTAAAAAAAATTTTTGGATTTAAAAAAAAAATCATATATTTTTTTTTTTCAAAAACTCAATTTTTCGAAAACCTTATGCTAGATTTGTTTTAAACTTAAAAAATTAAAATTTCTTAACATAATCTACAAGATGTATGAAAAAAAGTTTTATTTTACCGAAAAATAAAGGTACCCACCATACAAATGATAAAAAATGGTTTTCAAAAATCGTATTTTCTTCGAATACGCGACTAGAACACTTTAAACAAATTTTTGTTTCAATTAATTTTAACGATCTTTGATATTGTTGCGAACAGAGCTTTATACTCCTACAGCGCCATCTGTTGGAAAATTGCATATCTATCAAAAGGTTTGCTTATTGGATTGTGGAAAGTGTTATTAAACAAGTGTGATTTAAATTTGAATAAAAGTATTTGAGCTGATTATAAATTGAGATTTATTGTTTTGATTTGGACAGAGAAAATAAAGAAGAAATACTAAAAAGAGTTGTAAGTTTTATTTAAAGAACCTAGTAAAAATATTACAATATTATAAAAAAAATGAAATTAAGAATTATGATATTACAGCTTGTACCTTCCATAGAACCATTTTTACAAATTTTGAATTACGCATTATCGACATAACGGATTTTAATGAAATTTTTTGTAGAGATGCTTCTTAAAAGTCTTAAGACCATTGCATTTCAAAACTTAAAAAAAAATATTTTTTGAATTCTTGAAAAAAAATATTTTTTTTTTTTGGAAAATTCGATATTTCAAAAGCGGCCAATATTTTTTTTGGAAATTTAATTTTCATTCGTACAGTAATAAAAACTTAAAGCTGTCAAACCAAATTTTTTTCTTAAAAATCTTTTAAAAATTTTGTATATAAAAGCCTTTTTTTGAGAAACCACTTAGTCCAGTCAAAGCGTCATTTGACCTTGCGCGCAGAGGCATGGTCTATTTTTTTTTCATGGATCGATAGGTGCTTATGAGAAAAGCTTAAAACTAAATTTGCACCACATGACAACTTTTTTTACCAAAGTTATTGGTAAAAATGTATTTTGCGTCATTTTTTGGTCATTTGCGAATATCTCGGCTCCACTATCTCTCACAAACAAAAATTAAACATGTTGTTATTCCTTATAACATTATCTATTATGTTCTAAAAAAAAACCATTTGTTTAAACAAATGAAAAAAAGTTATAGTAAGTTAAACAAATTTTTTGTTGTTTAAAAATCACTTTTTCGTGATTATTAAGAAAAAAGCTCATTTAACGATGAAATTTTTATTTTTTATTATTAAAGTTCTTGTAATTCCCTACAATTTAAAAAAAAAATCAACACTCTACGATGAACGAAAGCCGAGTAATAAATTATTGAACATGGGTAAGTCAGCGCACCCACGCATTTTATGATTTTATATTTTAATTAATATCTCAGCCCCAGTATGTCGCAAAGTGAAAATAAAAAAGTGTATTGCTAATAACAATATTTTCTATCAACTTGCATTTAATTTAATATGTTTGAGCAAAAACATAAAAAGTTACCGTTGGTTTCAACGTTTTTTTTCTTGTTTTTAATACCTTTTTTTCATAGTTATTGAGAAAAAAACTGTATTTCACGGTAAATACTTTTCAGTTTTGGATTTTTGCTTTATAGTCCTGCTAATTTTCTTTAAATTAAAAAAAAAATTAGTCCATTACGCCAAACGGGAGCCAAGATATTCATGATTTAAAAACTTAGGAAAGCTTACAATTTAGTATTTTAACCTTGTAGCTTGTAATTTTGGTGTCGCCAGCAACAAGAAGCAACAAATATGTGTAAGTATGTGTGGAGTGTTTGAAGGATACCAATATGTCTTGTTGCTGGCGACACCAAAATTACAAGCTACAAGGTTAAAATACTAAATTGTAAGCTTTCCTAAGTTTTTAAATCATGAATATCTTGGCTCCCGTTTGTCGTAATGGACTAATTTTTTTTTTAATTTGAAGAAAATTAGCAGGACTATAAAGCAAAAATCCAAAACTGAAAAATATTTACCGTAACATACAGTTTTTTTCTCAATAACTATGAAAAAAAGGTATTAAAAACAAGAAAAAAACGTTGAAACCAACGGTAACTTTTTATGTTTTTGCTCAAACGTATTAAATGAAATACAAGTTGATAGAAAATATTGTTATTAGCAATACAGTTTTTTATTTTCACTTTGCGACATACTGGGGCTGAGATATTAATTAAAACATAAAATCATAAAATGCGTGGTTGCGCTGACTTACCTATGTTCAATAATTTATTACGCGGCTTTCGTTCATCGTAGTGTTGAATTTTTTTTTAAATTGTAGGGAATTACAAGAACTTTAATAATAAAAAATAAAAATTTCATCGTTAAATGAGCTTTTTTCTTAATAATCACGAAAAAGTGATTTTTAAACAACAAAAAATTTGTTTAACTTACTATAACTTTTTTTTCATTTGTTTAAACAAATGGTTTTTTTTAGAACATAATAGATAATGTTATAAGGAATAAAAAAATGTTTAATTTTTGTTTGTGGGAGATAGTGGAGCCGAGATATTCGCAAATGACCAAAAAATGACACAAAATACATTTTTACCAATAACTTTGGTAAAAAAAGTTGTCATGTGGTGCAAATTTGGTTTTAAGCTTTTCTCATAAGCACCTATCGATCCATGAAAAAAAAATAGACCATGCCTCTGCGCGCAAGGTCAGGCCCTTTTTCATGACGCTTTGACTGGACTAAATGGCATACTATGAATAAACTGCGACACAATTTTTAAATAAAACAACAACGCCCGGTGTAAGTACTACATACGAGTACCAGCGTTGCCACTTCGAACAAAAAAATACCAAGTAGATCATTAAAAAAATGCAATAGATTGGACTGCTTCATTTTTACTCAGATAATTTCCTTCATGTTTTGGATATAATTTTAAAAATTAAAATAAATCAAAACGAACCTTTAACCAAACATGCAAACATAGGAATTAGTACTGGAAGGGTACATTTTCCTATTTGATTGCCAAAGGGAATGTAAAATCGACATTTTGACAGATCCTTAGTAAACAAATCAAATGACTTTGTTTTGAACAAGTCTCTACATTAGAACACACAAGCTCCAAATAAGGCATCTAAAACATATTGTGACGTATTCGGCAAACATGGTGACTACCAAAATCTTATAATTTTCCTTCAATCAAGCGAACTGTATTGAAGTAGTGTATATGAGAAGATTGATGATTGATTATGCATGTATTGGCTAATTCGCGTATAATACGTTGAAGATATGAGAACATAGCAATAGCACAACAAAAGCACAAAAGAAAATAAAAAATAATAAACAAAAATTTTATTATAAAATGGACAAAAGAAATAAAATTAAAAAAATCTCAAAGAAATTCTTAAAAACACAATTTTGCGAAAGAACTCACAAAACGCAATGTAAAAATAAAAGATTAAAGAGACTCTGCTTTATATGTGTTGTGTATATGTCACTTCAACAAGTTTACAAAAACGTACACTTGTCGTGCTTGCCATGATGCATTTGAAGAATATAAATATGACTTTAGTTTAGACTATCCTGTTCAATTACCTGAGAGAAATAATATACTTCTTATAAACTACAATAAATGAAATTTTTATATGTCGGGGCGGCGCGAACGCCATCCCCGGCTACCAAAAATTACACGCACGAGTTATTCGCATTAGGAATAATCGCAGAGGTCAACTCAGCCGAGGTGCAATGGCCAAGCCTCGCTCCGGGGGAACCGCCTTCATGATCACGGTAGCCCCTACGCCAGGTAAGTATGCTTAACCGTTATCATGCTTGATACCTTATTAATTTCTCTACTCAAACTCAATGTGAATTTTAAAAGAAGAAACAAAAAACGATCACTCTCTTCTGTTGATTCGTATCGTATACCAGTTTTTGACCGATCGCAGCACAGACTACAGAGGCAAATAAGCCCACATAGCTACATCAAACATGTGGGAAATAAAGCAGAGCCATACAAATGATGAAAAATAAAATACATAGAATGAGTCGTGGGTATTTGCTGTTAATTTTTAGATAGAAGGTTAATAGGGATGGCTGATTAGGGCTACCTAATGGAAAATGCAAATTTTGACTTTATAAATATAAAATAAATTGATTAAAAAATTATAAAATAGGGCGATGTAAAGGCTCAAAATAATTATATACCTAATAACCCATTATTAATAAATAATAGTTATAATAAAATTTAAAGGTATGTAGGGGGGAAACCTTATATGAGGGCTTTATTCAATTCTCATTCTTAACGTTGTTGCTTTGAAATATATTCTAGCTCAAAACTATGATTGGATTGAGTTGGAAGGATGATTGAGAAAACAGAGTCTTATGCAGCTTAAGTCGAGATAGCTGAAGTTCAAGTTTACCATACGAGTAAAATATTTGATCGTGCCATATGAGGTAGGGTGGGAAGAGATAAAGATTTCTTAGTGGTAAAATCAACTAAAGCTGAAAAGAGTCGATGAATAGAGAGAATCTCGGCAATTTCCCTTCGTTCTTTCATAATATTTTAGTTAATTATGTGAAGGCGGTCTTCAATAGTTTTGAGAGATAGGATAAAGGGATCACGCCAAGATAGTCCACAGAAAAATCGTGTTAAAAGTGTTGTATAACATAATTTCGGAATCACACTTTTAAAGAAAGGCATATTCAAAAAAAAAAAAAAAAAAAAAAAAACTGTCACGTTACGTAGCGGTTGTCGAATTCTATGAACCAACCTTTCAATTTACGAATTATATCTCTAGGTCACATAATATGCCAAGAACTCATATCGACTCCACGGAAGAAATGGTATTTATCATGGGACAGAGAGGAAGAAGATTTGATAAGTTTACGTGAAAAAGTGATTGGCATTTATCTTCAAGCAATCAATTTTTTAAGGAACCAGACTTGATATTGTCGGCGTATAGAGAGATAAATAGGAATGTTTGATGTCCATAATAATAATGATACCAATTAAAAGAAGAGAACTTATTTGGTTGCCTTGGTGGACACCGAATGTAGCTACGAGCTACGAAAGGGCTCATATATAGAGAGCATTGTGTTAAGGGTTTTCCCAGTAAGAGGAAATTCATTTCAATAATATAGTTTCAATGTCTAGGGGATAGTTTGAAAAGTATCAGTCTATTGGGAATTCTGAAAAAGGTCCACTTGAAATCGGTTGAGACAAAATCGACTTCTTCTTTTTCTCTAAAGGTGTTATAAAAGCGATTTTATATTTGTGCAGAAATTCTCCCTAAGATAGTGATAGGGACGATAAGGCAAATCATAGAAGAACAAATTTGACATGTCACAAGCAAATCCAGCATATCACGATAAAAATTCTACAAATTAAATACAAATGTTATAATTCACGGACAATCTCGTGAACCACAGAAGAATGTCGAAAATCACGGACGGATCCGGCAAGTCACAGATGGTCCACTTAATCAATAATGAATATGGTAAATCGCTGACAAATTCGACAAATCGCATACGAGACTGGCAATACAGCGAAGAATTTGACAATTCGTCGAAGATCAGGGAAATCATGGATGATTTGGCAAATCTCCGATGATACTGAAAATCACAGATGAATATGGCAAATAGCGGAACAATTCGACAAATTGCAGACGAATCGTGCAAATCACGGATGAATCCGGAAATCACAGATGAATCTAGCAAATCAAAAAAACATACTTGTAAATCATAAACTAAATAAATAAATAATCGAATAATAATTCAACAAATTAAGGACGAGTCTGGAAAATCACGGAAGATCCGGCAAATCGCAGATGAATATGGGAAAGCTTGGACAAGTTCGACAAACCGCATACGAATTTGGCAAATTACGAATGAATCTGGCAAAAGGCAAGCATGAATGCGACACGGACGGCCAGAAAAATCTGACAAATCACGTCAAATATGAAAAATCACCGATAAATCGGGAAAATCACGGATGAATCTTGCAAATCACAAAGAATTCTAGCAAAAGTAATTTGAAAAAATTTATACAAATTCGACAAATCACAGCAGACGATCTCGCAAAATACAGGTGATCTCGCAAATCACATAAGAATGTCGCTAAACGTATCTGGTAATAGGTAATTCAGTATCGAATCCGGGAAATCACGGATGATCAGGGAAATCATGGATGAACCCGAAGATCTCCGATGATCTCCAAAATCACTGATGAATATGGTAAATTGCGGTTGAATTAGACAAATCGCAGACGAATCATATAAATGCAGGATAAATACGACAAACAACGGATGAATCCGCAAGTCAAGAATGAATGCAAAATATCACATCGAGGCTAATGTAGAAAATCACGATCAAATTTGACAAATTACGGATAAATCGGCAAAATCACAGCAGACGATCTCACAAACCACAGACGATCTCGCAAATCACAGACGAATGTCGCTAAACCGAAAGCATCTGTGAATTTATAGACGTATCTAGCAATTCAATATCGAGTCCGGGAAATCACGGATGATCAGGGAAATCATGGATGATCCCGAAGATCTCCGATGATCCGCAAAATCACTGATGAATATGGTAAATTGCGGTTGAATTCGACAAATCGCAGACGAACCTACAAATCCAGGATGAATCCGGAAAGTCAAGGATGAATCCGGAAAATCACGGATGAATCCGGCAAGTCAAGGATGAATGCAAAATATCACATCCATCAGGCAAATGTGGAAAATCACGATCAAATTTGACGACAAATCACGGATAAATCGAGAAAATCACAGACGAATCTCGAAAATCACGAGAAGGCTTCGGTTAATCAAATACATAAAGTAGGATTAAATTATTTGAGACCCCTTATTTATGAATGTATGGAATCTTGGCGGAAAGGTACGTAATATTTTGGTTTAGTGTTAGAACTGATCAGTTAGATATTTTGATCATAAAAAGGAGAACATGCGCAAAGACAAAAGCGAGAGGCTTTGACTATAATGCTTTGTTACAAAAGTACACGTCTACTTAAGCTATTGGATAAAGAAGCTAGGTAGGTTAGCTTACTATTTGGCAACGAAAGATAACAATGGCTTAAACACAATGTGGTGGGTATAGGTAGTTTGTCTTAAATAGCAAACAATTTTTTTCTATTGGAAATAAAATTTAGAAAAAAATGATTAAAAAAAAATTGATAACACAAACCTCATCTACTACATTCCCCATTGAAGTTTAAGCCCTTACCACCACCGTTGAGTTTGATCCCTGTTTTATTTTGTTTCCTCAAAACGTGAAAAAAAAAGAACCAGAACACGTCACCCCCGTCACTTTCTTGCTGTTCATATTCTATCATCTCATAAATAATCGCAGCTGAACAATGTAATTAATAATAATTAGGCTTAATGGCGTCATTAGCACATATCAGCAACAGCAGCGCAGTAGCTATATAGCGCTAGACTGGCAGAAACGACTGAGCGACGACGTCAACGTCACTTCTTTTCCATCAGCACATCCCAACTCCATCCAGCTTGCTGATAACTTGTCTCATTTTCACCGGAGGACTCGAGACCTCTTCCTGGATGTATTCCCTTAACTAACAGATGTGCTTATTCTGACAATAATCCGTTAGGAGATGGAAAAAAGTGATTCGGCTCTCAAAACACCACTCTGGCACTCCCCCTTTAGGCGGAAGGCATCCAAAAATGTGTTCCAAAGCCCACAGATTGTTCAGCATTATACCGACGGGCGGCGAATATGTCAGAGGTTACGAGGTTATACAAACCATCTAACCTCCCTCCAATACTTCAAGGCTTAATTTGTCAAAATAGAAGAGGTGGTGCAACAAAAGCCTACCCAAAAACTTTGACGTCATCATGTGATTAAACTTATGTCGCCCTGATGGGATTTTTGTTTAAGAGATGAATCCATCTTTGTTCTTTGGTCAGACTTGACTTTTCAATTGGATCACTTTGGAAATTAAAACATCTCCAGCATTGTCAAGGGTTTTGTTTTTGTTTTTGTTTTCTCGTTACTTCAACGAAACCAGGAAAATAACTGCACTTAGTTTGTAACAAATTAAAATGTCTGCTTGCCTGCCGCTTGGAGAATTAATGCGCATACTAAAATTGTGCGCAGCACTTTTTAAGGGCGTTGTACACGAGCATCGTTCTGTTTGAAATTGAAATGAAAGTCGAAACGCACAGAACAATCGGTGGACGGGTCGGGACGGCACGAACGGAAGGGGGGAATGCGGTGTGCGGTGTGTTTTGGTATGTCACTTTGAAACAGGTAATTTTACGGTTGCTATCCGAGAGAGATAAAATTTGTATCATTTGTATCCATCTATCTATCTATCTACACGTGGGCATTAAACTAGCTGCTGTTAAAGGTGGAAAAGATACACAATGCAGCACAGCAGGATTCGGGATCGGGAGTAGCAGGGCAGAGTGCCTACCTACCAGCAGCTTGGTGTTAGTCCTGCTCGTCCTAGTCGGTCGATATACAAAAATAAAAGCTCTCCCAGTTTTGTACGTCAATGGGTGCACAATTTTGAATTCAGGCGGAAAGAATTTATCCTTTCTTCTGGTTTCTTTCCCATTTTTGCTTTGTTTCTCTGTAGTTTTTTTTTTTGTTTTTTACTGAAGGACTGTTTCATTATATTTTTGTGTGCCACAAGGGGAAATTCCTCTGGTTTTAATGGCTGCATTTCTTAATTTCATGGAAATTTTAAGTCAAAAGAAAAACCGAAATGAATGAATGAATGGGGTGTTTTGGGTGTGTGTATGTGTGTAGGGTGCCAATGTTCTCAAGGTACACAGAGATATACAAAGAGAATGAAATAGAAAAACAGTTGGAATGTTCTGCAATTTACCAAGTGAACACCATGCGTTGACACTACAGACAACAGGACGAAAAAAGAAAAACAGCGAACATTTAAGGACTACCATTCCTTAACAGAGTGGCAACACACAGAGGTTAAGAGTTTAGTTCATGTTTAACTTTTGTAATTGCATTCGTGCTTGTGTCTTATGTCAAGAGTTATTTGCAATTCCGTCATTTGAGATGTGTTTTTTTTTTTGAAATTTTAATTTAAAACTGCGCATATTTACCAGACCAAGTTTTAAGTTTTGTAATTTTTTTGGTTTTACTATTTTAAAAATATGGTATGGTGCTGGATTTGTGGTTTAAAATCATGGTTAAAATTTCAGATTTCAACAAATATTTTTTTAGGAAGCTCTGCTATGCACAAATGCTGCTGAGTGTTTAAAACAAATGATGAGAGTTTGTGATTCAGTTGCCATTTTGAAAACAAAAATTATTTTTTTACACAATAACTCGACTTTTTACTTGCGATTTATAGACAAATTATGCATTCGAAAAAAAATCGAACTCGAGATTTTGATCAAAGTTGACATTACGATGATAGGGAAGACAAAAAAAGTGGGTCTCGCAATTCTGTCTGTCTGTCTGTCGGTTCGACTACAGCCTAAACGGCTCGGCCGATTTTCTTCAAACTTGGTAGATATGGGTTTTAATTTTTCCCCCCCGGACGTTTTTTTCTGTTTTTTTTTTAAGACCAAAAATAACGGTACCTGCCATACGATTTTTTTTTTCAAAATTTTATAAATATTTTTTTTTTCGCAAAAACTGTCCCACAGAATTAAAAAAAAATTGAAAAACTTCATTTGGTTAAAACTAGCTAATGATTGAAAAAAATTTTACAAAAAAATTGTTATTTTTGGTAGCCCCCCCCCCAGGGGCCATTTTTTTGTTTTTGATTTTCTCGAAAACGGTACAGGCGGTTTAAATCATTTTTTTTATGCCAAAGCTCCTCCAAAGTTTAAATATTATTACATATTCAAATTTTAAATTTTTATTTTTTTTGGATTTTAAAAAAAAAATTCAAATTTTTTTTTTGGAAACTCAATATTTCGAAAGCCCCATGCTCGATTTTTTTCAAACTTGACAACTAAAAGTTTCTTAACATAATCTACAAGATTTGAGATAAAAAATTTTGTTTTATCTAAAACTAACGGTACCTTCCATACAAATTTTAAAAAATGGTTGTCGAAAATCGTATTTTTCTCGAAAACGGTTCCGAGAATTTTGCTAAATTTTTTTTTCTTTTGATTAATCTTTACGATCTATAATTTAATAAAAAAAAATTTGAAATCTAGATATTACTGACTGTACCTACCATAGAAAGATTTTTTCGAATTTTGAATTTCTCAAAATTTTTTATAAAGAAGCTTCCAAAAAGTTTAAATAACATTGCATTTAAAAACTTAAGAACAAATTTTTTTTCAATTCTTAGAAAAAAAAAGTACGTTTTTTTTTTTGAAAAATTCGATATCTCAAGAACGGCTTAATATTTTTTTTGGAAATTAGACTTTTATTCGTACAATAATAAAAACTTAAGGTTTGCGTACCAAAATTTTTTCTTAAAAATGTTTTAAAAATTTTGTACATAAAAGCTTATTTTTTAAGGAACCACTACAACGACTTATAATTTTTGTTTCTGCATAAATTCATATTCTGCATTCTGTTTTTATCTCTTACTACTAAAAGGATTTAAAAAATTCATTTTATCCTTATGAACAGTTTTCTTTAATGACTTTCGTTTTTAAAATTCCTAGTCTATTACATAGGAGCAAGTTCGTGCGACCCAGTCGTGCATTTTATTTTGTATGCGTAAGCATGTATGCCGGTGTAATGATAAACCAAACACTTGTGTCTAATGTAGACGTTCCGTGTAACCCGTTAAGGGTACACGTTCTGTGTGGCAGCTTACCTTAGAGAATATTGCATTTAAGAACTTATTTACAGTGGGAGTATTGCGTACTTAATACATCGTGTTTATATTGTAATCTCAAAAAGAGTTCGACTATGGTGAAATCTCGATTTAATTACTTTCCATTGATAGTCAGAACTTAATACCTTCATTACAAATGTCTTCACCTCTCACCCACGTCACTTCACGTTATTGATGGATTCCATTTTATTTTATGCTGCGAAAAAATTAATTTTCAGCGTTGACGTTTAAAAAATCCGAAAAATGCATTTTTAGGGCAATCGGCAACAAAATATTTTTGATACGTCAAAATTTAATTTGTCTCTTATCTGTCAAACCACATTGTGCCAAATCTCGAATTAAATATTCTATATACATCAAAATAGAGATCGTTATCCATCTATCAGATTTTCCGATGATGACATATTCATAACAAGATGGGAATGATGTCAACCGGTTCATAATTCTCTGATAGAGGGAGCTAGACAAAGTACAGAAACGTCAAAAAAAATTCCGAGGAATTAGTTTATTGCGAACACTGTTCATAACAAAAGAAGACATGTTTTTGTATTTTTGAAATATTTGATGAAGAAATGGATCTACGTTTCATTACTCACCCAAACTGTCAAAAAGACGAAACGAACGTACACAAGAATCGTGTAATCATGGCACAAGAATCACACTGAAGTATTATATTTTCGTGCACCATTAGGGGCGTTCACATTCTCAAATATGTGTGACAAGCATTGCATGATTGGCTTGATTTTGATAATGTGAACGCAGCTTGTGAAGCATGCTGGATGGATTTCAAAATGTTTTGATATTTTGGCTGCATGACAAACATATTTGAGAATGTGAATGCATGCTGAAGCAAATTTAATTTTCCTGTGAACACCGTAAAAAAATATAGGTATCAAAATGACTTTTATAAGCAAGTATTTTGCATAATTTGTATTTAAAAATCAAGCAAATTTTCTATCTAAAATTTCATCTATTCCCTGAGTTGGTCCGCCACGGTCAAAATTCTAGTTAGAAGTGATATTTGACAAAAGTTTTTCATCAGTCAAATATTCATCACGCATGCTTCTCAAACAAACTTGATAATGCGAATGCCCTTTTTAATGCTCCGAACAAAATAGTTTAAGTTTAAGTTTATGTTTATTTCATTAAAAAAACCAACACTGTAAGAAAAATTTTATAAGTTAGTGATAGTATATGGTTATAAATTGTTCAAGATTAAATAAATAACAATGAAGATAGAATCACAGTTTTTCAAAGTAAAAAAAATAATAATAATAAATTTTAGGAGAAAAAGATTGGAGTAGAAGAAGAAGATAAGTCTTTAAGAAAAAAAAAATGAGTCAATAGGGAAAAGTCTATAAGGCAAAGAAGAAGTTAGTTGCTTTGGTCAAGAGAAAAAAAGTTTCAATATTCTCTGAAACTGTTGCATGTTGCTAAACTCTCGGAGATAAATTGGAAGTGAATTCCAAAGGCGGATTGAAGCAATAAAGAACTGTCTCTCAGAAGTGAGACAAGAGAACCGAGGAAGTATTAGGGAAGTTGATCTGGTTGATGCCGGAAACCGAAGTTTTTCGAAGAGGTATATTATGTAGGTTGACGTGATCTTAAGATACTTAACAGTAGTGTCAGAGTACGATACTGAATAAAGTTTTCAAACTCATTTCAAGGAGATTCTTAGATAGATGCGAGACATGATCATACTTTCGAAGCTCGTATATACATTAGGGTGTGTCAAAGTGCTCAACTATGGTATTTTCAAATGTAATAGCTTTTAAAAGTTGCATTGCTTATCAAAATTAAATCCTGCGTTTACAATTTTCATTTTAATTAATATCTTTGGCTCGCTCAAAAATAGGATGAAATCCAAGAAATTTTGATTTTTCGAGATTTTTGAAATGTGGTGTTGTTTTAAATTGCACCGTGTGGATACAAAAAAATTATATAAAATATTTTTAGGCTTCTAAGTCAAAGATAATTGCAAGGAAACACTTTTAAGCTTATATTTGCTTAAATTGAACACTTGATAAAGAAGTTATGAAATAATAAAAGAAGGAAGAAAAATCATTTTTTTATGTAAAATCGTTTTGTTTTTTTTTACAAAAAAAAATTCTTAAAAATCAACGGAACCACCTACAATATCGTGGTATATCTTTTCGTAAAGACAAAAATTCTTTCTGTATTTTGTTTAGTTTTTTTTTTTAGTATACGTAAAAAAAAAAAAAAAATTTTACTGTAAATAAAATTTTTTTTTTCAACTTCAACCGATTTGAGCGAGCCAAAGACGAACAAAATCTTATTTTTTTTTTGCATGTTCTTAAACCTCAGACCCTAATACAACTTTTGATCACTATTACATTTAAAAATAAGAGTACTTTTTTGCGGCCATACAAAAGTGACACACCCTAATATACATATATCGAATAGTACGGTTAAATGCTAGTTTTAGTTTTGCCTTGCTAATGAAATCACAGTTGTAAAATATTTCACATCCATATATGAGAATTGGGATAACTAGAGTCTGGGCAAGAACGATTCTTAAATTTATTGGAGTAACTTGCTGCACGGTTCACAAAGTTCTAAGAACTCCATAGGCTTTTCCCACTAATGAATTGATGTGGTTATTCCACGTCAGAGTTCTATTAAACACCATCTGCAAATTCTAAGGGGAATCCTTTCAGCATAATCGATGGGAAATAAGATATATCCAGTAATTTTTTTGATATAACTAAACATTTACATTTATTTGGGTTCAGAGTCAGGCTACTACTTGTTGCCCAATTGAAGATCCGCTCAAGATCATCATTAATTGAAGAGACACAATTTTCTATTAGTTCTAGGGAACAGCTTTTATAAATCTGTATATCATCAGCATAGAAGTGTTTGGATGCTTCCATGATCATTGAGGATATTTCGTTAATATGGAGTGAAAACAAAAGTGGAACTAAAATCGATCCCTGAAGAACACCTCGTAATATTGTAAGAAACTCAGAGAATATATTTTGAATGTATACGGCTTGCTTCCTGTTGCTTAGGTAAAAGGAGATCAACTTTACTGCTTCTAGAGAAACGTTGAATCTATGACTCAGCTTATTTAAAAGCAATGAATGGTTAACCATATCGAATGCTTTTGAGAATCTAGTAGAACGAGAAATGAAACGCAGTCGGCATCGAGTTCAGTCCTTATATCTTCAGTCACCTTTAGAAGAGCAGTTGTGCAACTGTGCTTAGGGCGAAACCCCGATTGAATATTTACTAAGTAGTG
Source organism: Chrysotoxum bicinctum (assembly GCA_911387755.1). Classification (NCBI taxonomy): domain Eukaryota; kingdom Metazoa; phylum Arthropoda; class Insecta; order Diptera; family Syrphidae; genus Chrysotoxum; species Chrysotoxum bicinctum. Next base: position 220,492,818 of record OU426989.1, on the reverse strand, counting down.
ATTTTTTGTTATGTTGTCATTGAGTTGTTTTCGTATTATGCGCTCACATACTTTTGAAAGAAAAGGTAAAATCGAAATTGGTCGGAAGTCATCACATAACGATTTTTTGGTATTGGTATGATTTTCGCCAATTTCCATTGTTGCGGAAAAATACCAGTCGTAAGGACAGTGTTAAAAACGTGTGTTAGGAAAGGTAGCAAAAACGGCAATATAGCTTTTAGAAAAACAGGATTAACTTCATCGTTTTTCATTCAAAAACATAACTTGTTCATTGGGTGAAGGCAAATAATAGATGTTCGTCCAAGGTAAGGTGCTTATACTCGTACATATGTTGTTCAAGAAGTAACCAGTTTTTAAAATCCCTAAATTGAATAATTTGGTTTTCCTGACGACTTTCAATTTTAAAATCAAATGTTAGATAAATTATGTCATGACAGGAAAAAAACAGGAGCAGCAAGTCGATCATAAAATAAGACCCGATCACTTACTAACAAAACAAAGATCCAAAAGTGTAGTAGAAGTTTGAGTAAAATGGGTGGGGACTGATGAATTTTACTGAGTTTAAGTCAAAAGAGCTCTTTTTCCCGTTTAAGCTTTTATCAATTTAAATATTACAATTAAAATCACGACATATTATAACATTTGAAGAACTCACTGTGATTCGTTCCATAAGATCATACAAAGGTTTTAAGTTAACATACATATCTATTTGGCCTATTAAAAGTTCCTAACAAAAGTTTGGTTTCACTTCCTACTGTGTACTTCTAAGAATAAGTATTCATATGGAGACTCTGCTGAAGAAGAAAATTTCGTTTTGCATGCCAAAAATTCTTTTAAATAAATCGCAACACCACCACCATGGCCATGTCTATCCGAGCGAAAAAGTCTGTAACCATTTAACGAATATGAAACATTGTTTATGTCTGGAAAAACTCAAGTTTCTGAAATACAGATTGCATCTAATTCGGAATATTCAAACAGATATCGAAACTCATCGATTTTTGACATCAAACTTTGAGCATTAATATGTATTATTTTAAAGCCTTCTCTGACAAAAAACTCTAAGCATTGATTTTAATATAACATTACTGCTGTCAGCCCTGAAATTCACATTTGACTCACTAAACTCTGCGCCGATCAATCATAATACGAGAGATTAGCAACAACAAAGCACTCAACGAATGTAGGTATTAAACTTCAAAGCAACTACCAACTTTTACAACATTAAATTTTAAAGTAGAATTGATAATTTAAGAGTGTTTAAATAGATAAAAAGAAAATGAAATGATAAATAGAAAAGAGAAAATATAAATAAGTATACTTTTAATACAATTGACTTGTGTTTCTTCTTCATTATTTATCGTAGCGGCAATCGCATTCAGAATTGCATCATTTTTTATGTTTATACTCTCCGAAATTTAGTGTTGTATCAAATGACATCCCTGTTTAAACAATACTCAGCTGACCAACCTAACCTTTATATAATAAATAAGGCTTTTATTTCTACGACAAGACTCCATTTGTTTTTATGAATTTTCGCCTCTTGAATTCTTAGAAACAAAAAATCAAATTGAAGAAATCATGAAATTTGTCTTCGTACAAATTAAAATTGAACCTTATTATCACACCTTTTAGCATTAGCCATGTAATTTGACTGTTTTCATAAAACTTAATTTAAAGTTCTTTGTCATTGCTTAAATTATCTACGAAACAAGGAGCATTACAAGACTTGACTAAGCGACATTATACGTAAAAGTTTCACTTGTCTTCTCTTTCTAATATTTCTTATAATTTTTTCTTTCAATTTTCGTAACTGATACGAAAAGGATGCTGTTTTTTTTTATAATATTCGCAACACAAATCACTTCTACTTCCATCGTGCGATCCCACTTCTCCATACTTGTAACACCTCATAAATAACCCAAGGGTGACATTAAATCCATACACAACCCTAGTCTGCGGGGTTTTTCAATAATTCATAGTTTTTTCTTTCACTTAAAAACAAAATGGATGCCCCACTCATATTCTCGGGCTTTTGGTGACTCGTTTCATAATTTATCGTCGCACCGAAATTCAAAAAAAAAACACGAAAATTTCACCAAAAAAGGAGAAGATTCGTGCGTATCGGCGTCACGTACATTTAAAACTCAGGTACCTTTCTGTCAAAAACTCGTCACAGTAAGAATAACATGAAAGCTCGATGCTTTATCATCCCTATCCCCAAACAAAAACAACTTAGAAAGCGATACTTTGTCATGTTTCTCATCAAGTTAGGCTCTTTTATGAATTTTTTGAATATTTTTGTTTTTGAACCTTCGGCTTCCTTTGTGAATTCTAATAAAATAAAATCTTAAAATAGAAATTTCTCTTCCTTCTTTCCTTGGAAAGTTTTAATATCAAGTTTGCTTATTTTTTTTTTTTTTTTTTTAAAAAGGTCCTGCGATACTTCAATTCATTTTAACGCTGATATATTACACCAAGAGATATTAAAAGCCACAAAGCGACATTGATGAAGAACTATGACGTCAATCAAACCATATATTCGGTCCACATATCCCTTTTTCTTTGGCTTTCTGACACATGTGTTTTTTTCCGCAAAACACACAAAATATAGACATACTTGTATATTTATACTGAAGATATTGTGGTGTTAAAATAAAAGGGAAAGGAAGGCTTTGCTCTGATGATGTCGTGAATATTATCCACTTAAGAAAAAAGCACTTAAAAGTAAGATCTCGTCCTGACGATAATATAATAGAGTATGGTTTCAATCAAAACAGAGTTCCCACTTTATAGGAACATAATTGTAAAAATGACATTGTCAATTTAGACCTCGAAATCTTTTGGCATATATTTTTGTTTTGGTTGAAGAACTTAACATCTTTGTGTCATAATTCTATATGCGTCAAATATTCAGTTTCTAAAAATATTTATGTTATTTTTTTTTTAATGTCGGCATGGGACAAGTCGTTTGAAATTTTGTAAATTCTTGATTTTATTTTAAAATTTTTTGTTTTGATAAAAATCTGATGTGCTAAATTCACAATTTAAAATTTTATAAAAGGTTTGGAACCAAAGTACAGGCAGATGGATAAATTTGAAAAATCATTAAAACCCAAACTGCTTAAAATAACCAATCTTTTTATTATTTTTGATATAAATATAAATTTTAGTTTAAGGCAGACCTCAAATTCCAACCATTGTCTAAGCATTTTTCTAAAGTTTTCATGCACTCTTTCAATATTGCTACAGGAATTCGCAGGTTGCGCGTTTGGATGTTTCATTTTGAGGGCTTCCAGAGTCTTAAACCGATCGTTTTAAACAAGTCGTTTAAGGTATCCATACAGGAAAAAAAACCGCAGGGCCCAAATAAGGAGGGCGCGCTGGCCAAGTTGAATCACCTTTTATAGAGATGAGACTTCCGGAGAATCTGTATTGCAAAAAGTCCATGCGAACTCTGGTTTTGTGGGCTTTGGCTCTTTATTACTGAAACCGGACATCTTTTAGCTGCATCCGTTCCAACTCTGACATCAAAAAATAAAATTCTGAATTATGGTCAGGTAAAGTGAAGAAGTCGCATTTGCTTCAAGAAAAGCAAGGACCGATGACCCCCATTGTTGATATTGAACAGTGTATAGCGCACTGTCGGAGTAAAGTGGCTCACTGGGGTTCATTTAACCCCATTAGTGGATATTTTGCTTATTAACGCATCCACTAAGGTGCAAATGTGCCTTATCAGAGAAGAAAACAAATCGCTAGCGAAAACATGGCTGGAGACTGTTAAATTTACGGGATAACGATTCTTGTACGACAATAATTTTGTAGGGGTGTAAATGAAGATGTTTTAGAACGGAACATGCAACCTCTCGAAATGAGATGGACCCCTGTATGTTTTCGAAGTATACAAATGCAGATCGTATCCTCCTGTTGTTTTCTGGACTAGAGACCATTCTATGAGGCCTTAACGGTCGAGGGCTTGCAACAGAAACAACAATATGCTTCACCCTAATGACTAGAAACATGTTTGCCATTATAGATTCTTTATTTAAATAGTTCATTTCGAAAGAAGCGTGATTAAAATAAATCATATGCTTGTGAAATGATAATCTTATCATACATCAAATTAAAGGTTCACAATTGAAGATTGCAGTGATGTAAGAAAATTATGGAGTATCATGGATTTTTCCGAAATATTGGTCTTCGAAAGGAACTGCAACGAGATTATTTCATAAAATTGTTTGACCCTATTTTTCAAAATATCCCAAGCTTTAAATAATAGTTTTGGTCAATATTTGTAACTATTTTTCTTATCTTTCGTTTGGTGTCAAAATAATCATCCTATGTGTGGTAAATTTAGAAGATATACATTAATGTTTGCAAAACCAGATTTGTTTAACTTGCAATGGCTAACTTCAAGCTCAATTATTTCGAAAACTCTAAAGCCATATTCGAAATTATTTGGCAGATAGATTGGGCTCAATATAAGTTTTCACTTGGTACCAGTCTCATTAATGTATGCCCTGGGCTCTGACTCCATAGACAAATGACTCCTTTATAGTACTCTGGAAGCTATTAACTTACGTTAAAATTCGAGATTGCGTCGGATATTGACGGCAGGGAGCGATATTGAAATGTGAAGCGAAGTTGCATTTGAACATGATTGAAAAACAGGCTTGCACACAGACCACTCATCTTGGCGAGTGAAACTAACTGCTAAGCACTCCGTTTTCCGTATCCCTCTTAAAAATCACCCACATTTAACAATGTACGACCGTGAGAATACAACTTGTGACTGATTCAACTCCATCCGTCTGCCGTGCGCCACCCTGTACTTTATGCTTCGAAAGGAAATTTTAAGCTCAACAAAGGAAGATATACATCGCTATCATTTGCATGCACTTTTAAAAATATTTTTGGGATGACGCACTAACATAGCAACATGCACGATTCCTTCGTATTTTAAGCGATTTTGAAAAAAAATATATGGCTTTATAAAAAACACATAAAGTGGCATCACTGATTTTAGGGAAAAGTAAAACAAAACGCCAAGTCACACTAAGAAGAGAACAGATTTTTTTCTTTCCATTGATAAGCAATTATCCTTGTTGCTTTAAAGCGAACATGATACCCTATCCATCAATCGCCCACCGCCATATACATACATATATACAAGCACCTCGGGATGGGAGGTTTTTTTTTGATTTTGTTTTTGTGTTTTATGGACTTCATTATTTCGCTTTTCCTTTTTCAGTTAAGTAAAGTAGCATATGTTTCCACTTTCCTATCCATAAAAAGTCCTTTCTGCACATATACATATGGTTGCCGTCATCATCAGAGGCGGAAAGATTGTTCTCCTTTGACGCAATTCGCTTGTTTTAAAAATGAAAATGTAATCTAAGCAGGGAGGCTCTGATTGCAAACAAAGGAACAAATTATTTTATCCCTTCTCCGTCTACTTTTCCACCACTTATAGACGACGGTTTTTCCGTTAAAACTATATACTTGGTAGTTTTTTTTTTATTCCTATAAGCTAAAACTAATATGTGTGTCCTTAACAGAAGTCTCGACTTCGTCATAGTTGTCCTCGTCTAGGGGACAGCTTCAGGAGTCTTTGAATGAAAAGAAGAAAAAAATATGGAAACTTGAGTCCTTTTTCAGAGCGGTGCTTTTTTTATTCACTCGTTTTTGTTCCCATTCTTTTCAGAAATTCTATAAATTACTTGAGTATAAAAGCAGACCCTGAATTCTAAGAGGTTTTAGATACCTTTTGATCGGAGGAATGGTTTTTTTGTTCTGTTTTTGGCCTGTCATAGAATACGCACCATCGACCAACCGCCCAAGTCCATTGGGGTTTTGTTTCCATTTTGTATTATGAACAAGGACATTTTTTAATTCCGTTTTTATTCTTATTTTTTTTTTTGTTGTCCGAGAGCAGAATGTGGGAGGGAAACAATAAGACAATATGGGGATGGGTGTGGGAGAGTGGATGAAAAATATGTCAACAAATGTTGCAGAAAAATTGCTGGCTGTTATGATGCGCCGGAACATGAGTCCTACATACATACATATATGCAAAAGTGAATACTTAAGTAATCGTTTGGTTTTTGTTTGTAAAAATGCATACTAAATTACCTACATAGTTTCGAAATTATAGAGAACTTTTAAGGCTTTACCGTTCTGGACATACTTATACGATTTGAAAGACTAAGAAACACTTAATTTCGTCTGGTGGAAAAATTTGACAAGAGTTTTCCAGAATGGGACGAACAAATTTTGTAAAAATCTTCTTTCTAACAAAAGGATCAGAAAATTGCCTTTAATTAAATTGGTTCTATTAGTTATGGATTAGTTATGGATTTCTATGAATTTAAACTTACCGTCGAATGACTCACCCAAGGACAGACACATCTATAACACGTGATAATGATAAGCCCTTAAACAAATAATTAAAAGAAGTTACTGAAATTTTCTTCGTAAAACTCATAATCTTACATTTATCGATGTTAAGAAACAAACCGTTACGAGCACACCATTCAGAAAAAGGAATTAAGATCACATTGCAGTTTTTCACAATCACGATAATTTGAAATAGTCTGATAATAAATGAGGCACTTTGAGTGCTTCAACGCAGATCGTTAGTCATTTATGAAAATAATTAAAAGTAAAGGGCCTAACTGCCTGCCCTGTGGAATTCCAAAGTTAAAGTTTTGGGAGTATGGCTATTAAAAGTGATCAGTTGCATAAATAATATTGAAACCATGCAACAAAAAAGCTGCAGAATACTTGCTCTTGTAGTTTTAATAGCAATATTCGATAGGAGTTTATCTACTACTTTGCTAAAGTCAGTGAAGACACAATCCGCTTAATTCCTCATTTTGAATAAATCAAAACAATGTACAGAAAATTCTATAAAAAATTAATATACAGGGCCATTTTGTAAATGCATGTTAATATGGAATGATGAATGATTTAAGATAGAAAGATAGAGTTCCACAAATTATAGCTTCAAACATTTTTGGAATTATCCGAAATTCTTGCATTAGATCTATAATTGCTACCTTGTTTTTTTTTTTTTTTTTTGACTTTTTAATGCAGATTAATTATAAAAGATTTGTTCACATAGATGGAAATTCACAGGAAAACATTAAAAGGTTAAAAAAGAACGGACAAAAGCAACGATAAATGCTTAACACAGTTTTTCAAAATAATGGAAGATATACCGCCATTATAACTGGTATACAACTTTATTCAATGTTAGATATAAACTTGGCAATGTTGTCTTTATGAATATTAAAGTTTATATCAATCAAGTAAAAGAAAGATTTTAAAAAGCCAAGGTTATGTTTTTTGTCGTTAAAGTCACCAAAATCTGAAATATCACAGTTTGACTGAAAATAGATGTGCTTTTCATTACTGTTTATAAATTTCCAAAAATATTTCGGATTTATTTGAATATACCTTTCCACCTTTTGCATAAAGTTGAGATACCTTAAACTAAAGTTTAATTTTTAAATGAAAACATTTTTTTTTTTTTAACAAAAAATTACAATATCTGCCATAATTTTTTTCACAATGAAAAATAAAATCTTAAAAAATGCTCACCAGGCAAAAAAATTCTTTTGGTAAAAGCTCGTTAGTGGTTTTCTAAAACATGGTTATCAAGCGTTACTCTCATATAAAAATTTTTCGATTTTTTTTTAAACGGTATAAATGATTTTGATCAACTTATGATAATTCAAAAAACAGTATGTATTTAAAAAAAAATATATTGTATTATATAAAAATTTCGAAAAATTAATGTGGATTTTAGAAAAAAAAAGCAAAAATCAAAAAAATCCATAGTATACATTTAAGGGATATCATTTTAGAATTAATAATATGTACTTAAATTGCCATACCAATTTTTTTGTTAAACCTTAAATATTGTTTTATATTTTTTTCCATAAATCAGATGGTATTCTTTTTTTTGAGAGAGTAATTTTAGCAGTTTAAATAAATTTCAAATGAAAAACCTTTTACCCGTTTTTTTTTATAAAAGCTTCACTATATTTATAAGATATTATATCTTACAATGTAAGTTTGTCATGAATAAAATAAAACTAAAAAAAACTAAAACTAAACTAATTTCCAATAAAATAAATATAGTTTTTTTAAATATAAAAAAGAGGCTTAAGGTTATATATTGCAATCTTTTTAAAGATATTTTATAAGAAAATTTATTTAAATCAGTTAAAAAATCTTAAGGTCTTAACTTAAAATGTTTGTATTGGTCGTAGAAATTAGGTAATATATATAAAACAAATGTACATATAAATATTTTAAAAGCTGATTTCGAGAAAATTATGATTTTTTAGCGTTTGCACCGTTATTTGGAGATATATTTTTTAAATAGTTAAACTATTGTTAAGAAACTACATATTAGTTGCCAAGTTTTAAAATCGAGCTTGTTGATTTAGAAATATTTATAAATTAAAAAAAAAAAGTTTTTTTTTTCAGAATTAAAATTCACAATATTATTTAAATTTTTTAGAAGCAAACATTATCAAAATCATTTAAACCTTTTTGGAAAAATTGAGAAAAATAAAAAGGTTTCTATGGGAGGTGCTTTTTGGAACTATTTTTTGGAACAAATTTTCTCAAGCATAAGCTATTTTTTACTGAAATAAATTTTCGAATTAAAAAAAAAACTACAATTTTTTGTAAAAAAAAAATATTTTCTAATATTACGAGAAAAAAATATTGCCGTAGCTTTATTTTTGGAAAAAAAAGAAGAGAAATATGTGGAAAAATTGTATCTACCCTATTAAAAAAAATCGGCCGAAACATTTACATTATAAGAACTAAGAGGAGACCCACCATTTTCGTATACCTATCACTGTTATGGCAAGTTTGACTAAAATCTCGAGTTCGATTTTTTACGAATGCGCATTTCTTGAGAGTAAAAAAATTGCTTATATGATTGGCATTAAACATAAGAAATTAAAAATAAACTAACTTTAATGTTTTTTTTTTTCAAATATCCTACATACTCGTATTAAACTGAAACTAGTGCCAAATTTTAAGACCAAGATGTGGTTAGCTATCCCGATAACTTTTATAGCAAGTTTAATGTAGCAGTTTTTCTAAACACAGTCAGATTGTAATTTTGTATGATATTCTTTTAAGACAGCATCCATTGGAAACATTTCAGTTTATACATTTGAAGGATTGTTGAGTAAATCCTCCTTGGAAAGTATAAGTCATACAGCCAGTAAATTAACAGGTCCAGTTTTTTATGAACGCAGTCTGGTTTAGTTGGACTATTGGAAAATTTATTTGTTAAGGAAATTCCGCTTACAAACAATGGAAAAGGTTTAGATTATTATCTTTTTTTGAAGACTTTAAAAATCTGCCCAACTTTTTGAATTCTGAAATAAAAAGCTTCTATTACCAAATTAACTGCTTTCTTCTTTATAGGCTAAAACATAACTGTTCTATAACAGTTTTTGACAATAAACGTCTTCAAATTGATAGAAATTTGGGTACAAATTTTATACTGCTTATGTTTTCAAAAGCTTTTAATTCTGTTTTACATGGCGTTCTTTTAGAAAAATCAAAAAAAAAAAAGGAGCAACATTTATGATAAAATATTTTTATGTTAAGACTGTTTTATTATGTTACTTGCTTAGGACCAAGAGTTTGATTCTTTTTAATTGAGTTTGGCATCATTCTCTCTATAACATAATTTTTAAGATGAAATAATTAAATAGCTATTTTATATTTTCAGTACCGTGCTAACTTAATACGACTCTTTGAAATTTACAAACGTCAAAAAAGCTGTTTAATTTGTGTTTTACACGATCGGACATTGTTTAGAAGAAATTTATTAAACAACATAGCCTTAGCACGACACTAGTTAAAAAATAGTTGAAATTAAGAAAGAATTAGTAAACTACTTTAAGATTAGAAAATTGTTAAGTAGTATCATACTAATATCTCAACACTAGCTGTTCAAAGTTTAGCGCTTGTATATACAAGAATATCTTGCTGGAAGAACTCGAGCTATTTTTGGGAACTTACAACTGTCTGATTTCCTGTCTACAAAATCTAGAGCCCCACAAGGATGTATTTTAGGTTCTCTATTAATTTCCATTTTATATATGATCTGTCACCTACCCATACATTTTGTGATGTAATAAGGTTTTCTCATTATATTCAACAAAACTAAGCTATCCTATTGGTAAGGTCGAAGATGCTACAGTTCGTAAAAATTTTTATCTCATGAGGACTTTTCAATGGATTGGAACTTATTAAAAATGTCAATCCATCGTTTTCAGTACAAAAGTTATCGAAAATTCTTTTTAGCTCCTTCGAAGTCCGACGGTAGTCCAAGAGTACTTATATTAAAACTGTAAAGATTCTTAGCATAATATTAAACCAAATTCTTACCTGGGAAATTGAGCAAACCGTATCAGGGTCTTTTGGTTCTCTTTCTTTCTAGAAGTTTTATTACCAATCAGCATTAAGAAAATTTTTTTATCCTTACTGTACTGTTGAAAGGAATGTTAATTTTCTGCAATCTGGATAGCGTGAAGGAACGAAAATTTTGAATCGCTGTCAAAAATATTGTTTGATTTGTATATGGGCTTCTCAGGTACTCGATTATGTCTCAGAATGTTATGTCTAAAGAGGTTGTCATTAATATGCCACTACAAAATTTCACTTGAGGCTTACAGAAACACCTTCAGCAATATTTTTAGTTTTGACGTTTGAAATAAGTAAAATAATAAATAAATTAGGGGCTATTACGGTTCGTAGAAACCCTTAACCTAGTAGCTAACAATTATCAACTAATCTTGTGTTCGTGTTATCAGGAATGAAGGAAAACTACAATTTTCTTCCGATTCTGAATGGCTTAGGCGAGCAGGACTTTTCATAACACGAGGGGATTTGTCAATTCCTTGCTAGAGGCAGTACACCCTTGAAAAACAATGAAGAATCAGTTCTACTACCCAATATAGAAGAGTTAGACCTAGCTATAAATAAGCTTATGAACAATGAGGCAGCAGAATCTAATAGCTTGTCATGTTTTTGGTATGGTAAACACATTAAGAAAATATGGGTGAAAGGGATTACGCTTGATGACGGAACCGTTAGCTCCATATTTAACAACTAACAAAAGGGTGATCTAAAGTCTTTCAAGAACTATCAAGGCATATTCCTCCTAAATTCCGCACAAAAGATTCTATCTAACGGGCTTCGTGAACGTCTTAAGCCGTTCTGTAATCATTTAGTCCACAAGTATCAGTGTGGCTTCTGGCCCGGCAGATCGACCATAGAGCAAATATTCACAATGAGACAAATCGTAGAAAAGACCAACGAATTTCAATTCCAGACTCACCATCTATTTATCGACTTCAAAGCCGCATATATGATAGCTTTCATCTTCAGGAGCTCTATATGACCATGGCCGAGCTCGGGATCCCGGGAAAACTGATCAAACTGTGTCACGTGACATTGCAAAATACGCGGTGCAATGTACAACTAGGGAGCAACTCCTCTCAACTATTTCAAACATGCACAGGGTTTCTGCCAGGAGATGCGTTATCATGTGACAAAACCTTTTACCGCACCGAGTGTTATACTATAAGCAGAAATTGAGCGACGATACTAGGCTCTTTCGATTGAATGATTGAGAAGACATAACCACGAACTCCAGCAGCTCTACCAAGAAGTTAATAAAGTTCACAAAGCCAAAGTACGTCGACTACATTGGCTTGGCCACGTTGAGAGAATGGACAAAAATGCTCCAGCTTAGAGAGTTTTCGAATCCCAGCCCCCAGGTTCGCGGCCAAAAGGATGACCGAACCTCCGGTTTTAAGTTGGTCGCGGATGCCAGAGCGTTTAGCCCAGATGACTGGAAGCACTGTAACAAGAATCGCAGAGGATGGAAAGCTGCCGGGTCTCAGCCAGACTTCCTTAATAGATCGGGAGGCGATTATGTAAGTATTTTTTTTTGCACACAAATTCCAAAACATCCAACTTAAATATTTTTGTGTGAGATTCTCATCAAATCTTAAACTTCAAAATCACAAAACTTCCTCTGGCTACCAAAAAAAATTGACTGGAATAATATCAAAGTCAAATTAAGATAAGAGTCGAACTCAAAAGAACTCCAAAATACTCCCCCACAATTCACCTATTCCATATCCACCTTTTTTTCCCCAAGTACAATGTCAATTTCAATTCAATTTTCAAGAAGAAACATCCAATACCTCTATAAATGTCAGACTTCTCTCCAAAAGTATCCCATTAATTTTGATGGTAAGCAGATGTGCCACCTACATATATTTAGAAAAAAAAAAAACAAACTCAACAATATCTGACATAAAATGGCCATAAAAACCATTCTAAGCATTTACAAAGCCCTTTTTCCTTTTTGGTCCTTTTCAATAAAAATAAAACCGTCCTTTACCTTCCATTTCATTGATAAAAACGGTGAAGCCTTTGTCAATATTTACACAAAACTGCTTTCAATTGAATCTTGTACAAGAGGCAACAAGCAAAATAATTAGCCGAACCACCTCCGGGAGTGACCTTTTTGTGTGAATATGTGTGTGTGTGTATACCTATGTATATGTTTGAAGAACAAAACGTTCTCAAGTGCTTCTAATATCCTCGGAGCGTATATTGAGCTTTGCCACTGCAAATGATGAAGATGAATGAGCTGAGTTTGTATTGGAAATGTACGTCCGAGAAAATTAACTGAAGCCCCGCCGCCGCCGCGTCACCCAACCAACCAACCAGCCAGCCAATACCTATTTATCTTAATGAAGTATGAGGCGAAATACGAAATTCTCGGTGCCGTTTTTCTTTCTCTTTCACTCGTCGTCGGTAATATATTATAATGTTGTGTTTCTCTTTTTCCACTTTATTTATTTTCAAAAACAATTCCCAGAAAATATGCCCGCAAAAACTCCAGCCCTTGCAACGCTCATATATTCAACATTCAACGCGTGTACGAAGCACACTGTGGGAGAAAATTATTGAAACAATTTATTTCTTATTCACATTAAAGGTCCTATTTACGAGCCACCGACGATATGGAGGGCTAACGAGAGGGATGGCGAGAAAGTACTGTGGATATAAATTATTATAGTTGTTGAAAATCGGGAAACTATCCCTATAAAAACCCAGCAAGGATTTTGTTATTGGAAATTCAAGGAGGAAAAACAGAAAAAAAAATAAAAAAAACAGAATGATGAGGGTAGCTTTTCGTAACAAGTTCACAAACCGGATATTCGAGGGTGCAGCAGGCGACAACAACTCCAACAGAAAAAAAAACAAGGCCCAAAACAACAGTTGAGTTCAGCAACAAAAACAGCTGCAATCACACCGAGCAACAGCAGTTTTTGGGCTAAAAACTTGCTGCAGTATAAAAGTACCGACAACTTGGTAAGGACTGGAAGTGGTGGGGGGGGGGGGTGAAGCTGAAGATGAAGAGAGGCTATAAAACTTTTCTAATAATCTCAAATTTATGGCTAGAATTTATATTCGAAAGCACAACACACTGTCAACCAAAACCGTCGTTGTCGTCGCCATCGCCATTGCCACTGCCACTGCTGCCACCCGAGCGATAATGTTTGCCAAAATCAACGACGACCAAAATTATTGTTCCAAAACAACAAAACTCTGAATTGTTACGAAGTTTTTGATAAAGCAGATTCCAAATAAGCCAACTAGGAGCTTGCAACAACAAAAACATAACCAATATCGCCGAAAAAGTTTTGTATAAATAATTATAATGTATCCCCCCTCAGAGAGAAATACAGACAGTATATGGTACACAAATTTGGCATACATAAGTCGATTAGGCCATAATCCATCATCTCACAATTAGCTATAGAAACGAGCAGAGAGGGTGGGGGGGTTGTTGGTTATTGATGGATATCCCCAATTGGGCGCTGGACAAAAGAGACATAAAAGAGGAGACGTTGGGATCTCATTAATGCAACAGAGCATATGTCTCCAAAAAAAATAAACTTTTACAGCTTCTCTCCAGACTCCCTCCCCACAACACGACACCACACAGCCGCTTCTGTCCTATAGATGTCCTTGAAAATATGGAGGTATGTTTAATTTTTGTGGAAGCAGCAGAGAACAGTGGAGCGAGCGATATATGGGGGGTAGATAGATTTTAATGGGACGTCATGTAGCGATAAATGTTTTGAATTGGTTTATTATTTATAAATAAAAATATGAACAAGTATACGAGTACATACTTACATACAAAAAATTTGACATCAATGGAGCAATAAATATGGTTTTAGTTAAATGGCCAACGCGCACCACACGCATATTATAATGCCCCGTCCCCCGGCATGCGAAATAAACTTTATGGGGTTTTTAATGCGAATTAGTGGAAGAGAAAGGCGAACTGAAATGAATGGTTATTGTGTAGAATTGTGATTGTGTATTAGGAGGAATAAATCATGATGTATCGAATGAGCTTATGTGTGTTTTATAACAGAGGACCAATTGTTTATATGTAGATGCTTAAATGTTAGTTTTTTTTTAGAATATGGGACGCGTTTAAAATGGGTATTTTTTTTGTTATAATTAATACTATAAATAATATGTATAACCTTTAAATAGATAGACTTTGCAACATTTTGGAATTCAATAGTTGATTAAGAGCTTATTTGGACAGTGCGGTTTAAAAGCTTCCACTTCTTCTATTCGAATGTAGTAGAAATGCCTATAGCCGTTGGCCTGCTTCTTCGCTTTTAACTAACAAAATTTTTTATTTGATTGCTTATTAGATATTATCCTACTTCGCAAAAAAAAAGATATTTAAGTGATAAGCCATCATTGTTTAATTCACAAAAAAAAAAAAAAAAAAAAAAAAAAAAAAAAAAAAAAAAAAAAAAAAAAAAAAAAAAAAAAAAAAAAAAAAAAAAAAAACGAAAGAAATAAGGCCAGGTTGAGATTTAATCTAGACTGATGAGATGATTAGAGTTTATCAAGAACTCCAAATCGACTTCATGACATAGTCAAATATTCTATACTCCGAATTTATTTCGAAAACTGAAAGTGAGTTCAAATCGAATTCGGTCAATTCTTGGGAATATTTTAACAATAAATGTAAATTAGACGGTTTTTCAGCAAGCCTGAATTATAATCAGCCTTATTTTGACATTCGATTTCATTAGAAAGTATGTCGAATTCGAATAATTTGTATTTTGAGATTCGAACGATTCGAAAGTTCACCTTATCAATGGAAAGTTCATTTATCTTTCGAAAACTAAGCAAATTTTCACTTTCGAATCGTTCGAAAGAAATGTCATTTAATTCTCGTTCAATTTTTTCTGGCGAATAGATTCATAAAACATGTAAGTTTAGTATAATGTTAGTAGTATTGGATGCATAAAATGGATGTGATGCATCTATTATCCTTCTCCTATACAACTGCTCCTCACCGTTTTCTCTTTTCATACATAAAACAAATGCCATTTTGATTTTTTAACGTCTGGCTTCAATTTATCAATTATTTTCATAAAACAATTTACAAATGGTAGTTCAAAATTCAAGTGTGACCAGATTAGCGTAAATTAAGTGGCTTTGAAGTTGCCTTCTTTTTTTGTTTATCAATTTGGAAAACAAAATTAGTTTACATGAAAATTAAAACATAAATCAAGTATTTTATTATTCAGGCAAGTTTTACCCTTATTTAACATCTTTTTGATATCAATAAACTTACCATACTGTTTTCTAAATGCTCCAAAATTTGAAAATGTCAGTTTTTATTGATGTATTCAAATTCAAACTTTACCGGGCCGTTAGCATCACTTATCTTTACTTTATTTTTCTTAAATAATAAAGTTTTATTTTTAGACCATATTTTTTTTGAAATAAAAATTATCAAAAAAAAAACAGTTTGGTCATACTAAATCAGATAGAAATGTCAGTAAATTTCAAACAGCTGATTTCGAAAATGAATTTAATTGAGGTTCATTTTATGCAATCATTCGACAATGAACATTTTTCGTTCGAATGTCAAAATATGGATAGTTCATTCAAATGAAAGTATCTATTCTATCGAATTAGCTATTCGTTCGAATCTCAAAATAAGGCTGAATAATATTTGAGTCATCATCCACAGGCGATTTCTAGACGTTTGCTGTATATTTTAGAAACACATTTGAAGAATTTTCTGCACATAAGTACTCCTTAAAGAGAAGTATTACACTCTTCCCACTGTCAACAATATACACACAACTTAATATAATACATTTTCCAATGTTTGAGGCTTCTTTATCTGATAACATTTTTAAACTTGATGAATGATTTAGTCCTGGTCTGCTTAGTGTTCCCTCATTTATGTTGAAAAAATGTGTATCTTTCCTGTCGTATCCGCTATTTGTCATCTTCAAAACTAATACCTGATGAAAGTTTATAGTTGATTCTGGTATACCTCAGGGAAGCCATCTTGGCCCTTCACTGTTTACATTATTCATAAATGATCTTCGTTCTATATTCCAGCATTCCGACGTTTCGGCAGGGTTTGCTGCCTCCTTCAGGGGAACTTTATTAACACAAAACTTATCCAAATACACATCGTTTGTATTTTTTCCTTCCTCTAATATGTAAGCCAAGCCGGGGCAACTAAGTTAATTAATTGATAGTTCATAGATCGAGTAAGGGTAGTATTGGGTAAGGTAAGTATCTTATGTTTAGTTTAGTTTTATTTTTATTTTTATTTTTTTTATTTTTATTTTTATTTTTATTTATGAAATTGAGAAATCAATATAGAGGAAAAAAATGTATGTTCAAGCGCATTTCTACATGTCTTTCAAGCCTACGACAAGGTTTAGCAAGGATGTCCTTAAGTTTAAACTGCGACAGGTCTTTCCGGATCAAATATATTACATTCTTGAGTCCTACCTCGAAAATAGGATATTTCGAGTTAAGGGAGGGAATATTCGAATTTTAAGGAAATCAATGCTGGTGTTCCCCAAGGAAGTGTTCTCGGTCCGATTCTTTTCGTACTATACACTAGCGATGTTCCTCAAGAAGAAGATACCATAATAGGTACTACTACAGACGATACGGCAATACTTGTAATATCCGATTCAGTTGAATCTGCAACAGACAAGCTCCAACGAGCTCTAGGTAAAATTTCGGTATGGAATAAGAAATGGCGAATTGTTCTTAACGAGTCCAAATCAACACATATTAATGTTACTTACAAAAAAATTACCAATCTGCCCACCTACATTAATTCGGTGCAAATACCATATGCTAATGAAGCAAAGCATCTAGGAATGACACTAGACGCTAAGCTTACATGGAAACCTCACGTTAAAAAGAAATGAGATCAACTTGAAAATAAATTACGTGAAATGAATTGGCTTTTTGGAAGATACTCTAAACTCAGCATCTACAATAAATTGTTTATCTATAAGCAAGTGATAACCCAGTATGGACGTACGGTATACAACTTTGGGGTTGTACTAAACCAAGCAATAGACAAACGTTACAATCTTATCAGAACAAAGTTCTCAGAGAAATCGTTTATGCTCCGTGGTACATTAGAAACAGTGATTTACACAGAGACTTACAATTATCAACTGTTGAAGATGAAATAGCAGTTTTCGCTGGGAAGCTATGAACTCAGTTAAATGACCATAGTAATAGAATTATTCGACAAAAAATTAATGAGACAAACCTTGTGCGCCGACTTCAAAGAACGAGACCGTTCGACCTAGCGCCATAAGGAGTATCCGCTTTCAAATGCAGGTCCTCTCAGTGGGGAGCTACCTGCCAAACGTGATTATAATATTATGAAATTAAAACTACTTGATAAGGTAACTAAGTTGTAGTCGCAAGAACAAAAGGGAGGTGTTTTTAAGAGAGGAAAAATCTCACACTACTATGAGTACCGGGCTCATAGTGTCTATGAAGATTCTTCACCTACCCACAAAAAAAAAATAAATTTCTATTTTTATTTTTATTTTATTTAAATTCCGTTTTTATTTCGTAGTTTACTATAAGATCAATGCCATATATAACGAAAACAAGTAAAATAAAAAGTATTAAGTAAATTTAAATAAAATGAACGCATTTGAAATACAGTTTATAAAATATGAATGTTATACGAGAGAAAATAACAAAAATTCTAAAATCTACCTTAAAAAAAGCAACTTACTATTTTTAAATACAACATTCATTTTATATCCGTACAAGTTTTAAGAAAATCGATATACAGGGAAAAATTGCCAAAACGTATGCGTATAAAAGACCCCCTAGAAGACACGCTTGACACCGAACAAGCAGGTTTCCGCTATGGATCTTCCTGTGTGGATCACATCAACACCTTGCGGATCATCATCGAACAGTGCGCTGAATATCGATCACCACTTCACCTGCTGTTCATCGATTTCGAAACGAAAGAGCGTTTGCCAGTGTCAATAGAGAATTTATTTGGCTTGCCTTGCGCAGGAGGGGCATCCCGGATAAATTGATCGCTATAATCAATACTACATATGAATGATCCAAATGTCACCTTCTGCATAAAGGAACGTTGTCAGAGGAGTTTGAAATCAAAAGTGGTGTTAGACAGGGTTGTATACTGTCACCAATACTGTTCCTGTTGGTAATAAGTGATGTGCTGCTTGCAGCCTTGTCGACTTCAAATGGAGGAATTCAGTGGAATCTGCTATCTTACATGAAACATCTGGACTATACGCGGATGACGTGTGCTAACTCTCTCATAGGATCATGGATCTCCATCAAATGACAACAAGGGCAGAGAGAGAAGCCGAAACCGTCGGGTTTAAGATCAATACTGCAAAAACTAAAAGGATCAGCCTTGGAACTTCCTCATCTACTCAAATAGATATTTCTGTACAACCAGTAGAGAGTTTTCAATACCTTGGGAGTATTGTATCTACTGATGGCGGGACCGAACTAGATATAACCAGCGGATCGGGAAAGCAAAGGCTGCGTTCGGAATGCTGTCCAAAATATGGAGAAACAACTCTATAAGCCTAAAGACCAAGCTACGACTGTTCCGATGCAGCACTTGGAAAGTAACACCCACTGTCACAAGAAAGCTGCAAACGTTCGTGAATAGATGTCTGCGAAACATCTTGCGGATTTTCTGGCCTAACCGTATCTCCAATGATGAACTTCATGCGAGGAAAGGTCAAGAACCAATCGACTCTATAATACGAAAACGTAAGTTGTAGTGGATTGGGCATACGCTTCGAAAAGGCCACGAGTGCATTGCGAGTCCAGCGATGCAATGGAACCCTCTCACGCAGCGAGGCAGAGGAGTGGGCCGACCCAGCAGAAGTACTTGGCGAAGAACGGGTCGAAGAGGAATCAGCACAACTGGGGAAGAGTTGAAGAGAGCTGAGGTACACGATGGCGAGTAGGATTAGTGGAGGCCTTATGCCCCGCAAGGGGAACCACACGGACGTAACAGGTCCGAGGACCTAAGTAAGTAAGTAATTACATATTTAATTTTTAAAGCATTCCTTAGGGGTTTAATCTGAGGTCATAACATTTTCCACTCTTATCACTTAGTCCAAAAAAAAGCATTTAAGTTTAATGAATGTGATCATGACAAATTTCAGTAATTTTCTTTTAAAAAATAAATTTCGAAAACTTATTACTTAAACTTCGCCTTTCAGAATATTCTTGTGAAAAGTCAAGCAAAATGAATTTGAATTAAATGTTTTATTTATTTATTGCCTAAGCACTACCGTATAATGCCAATATTTTTAACGCTTTAAAACTCTTGCCTATTATGTTTTTTAGTTTTTGAAAAGTATGAAAATTACAAAAACTATTTTGTTAATTTTATTCTTAATATACTATTTAATTTTTCAAATTTCTTTAAAACTTGATTATACATATAAAAGTTGTCTATCTTATAAAAATTGACAATTTATATTAAATCCTGATTGCAAATTTGTTAAGTTCAAAGATTCTTTCTTAAGCAGCCCTAAAAGAATGTGGAAAGAATGCCAAAAGATTTTAAGGCTAGTAACATAACACCTTAATTGGGCGCAAAATATTGAGTTTAAAAATATTTTGTGGAGAAATTTTTTTTTTTGATATAAATTGATTTAGAATACCTAACTAAACGATATGATATGTAACAACAAAGAGACTATTACTTAGAGCCCACTCTTGCCTTTCGGCAGTTTTGGTATGAAAATATTGTAAAATCATTTTAGAATTTAAGTTAAGTAAAGATCAAACTCGATTTTTTCGTGGAAGATCATGTGAATGAATCAACTATAACTAATCTGTCATGATTTTCAATACGTTACAACATACTGCTTCGCAAACTTGAAAGTTTTGGATTCATTCAACACTCCTTCAGTGGATCTCATCGTTTCTCACTAATAAGGTCCAAAAAGTCCAAATTGCCAATGAAACCTTAAGATATATTAGATGTACCTCAGGAGTTCCTCAGGGTAGTCATCTTGGTTCACTTTTATTCATATTTTTTATCGACGATATTTGTTAAAATATGAAATTCATTCTATGTCTCATATGAGTTGATGATCTTAAATTATTTTTGAAAATGACCTTAAGTCAAGTTTAAGTACTTTAAACTTCAACTGGACCTTGATTATTTATCTTACTTGTGTATGATAAACTGTTTTGAGCTTAATGTCAAAAAATGATTTGCTATCTCGGTCTCAAGGAAACTATAAACTTATGAGTTAGCGTATTCCCTTGATAGTAGCCCTCTACAGAGAACTGCTAAAGTAAAGAATTTGGGTGTTTCTTTGAATCCAAGTTTTCGCTTTTTTCGGCATATTAATGCAATTGTTGCAAAAGCAAACACAATGATTGCTTTCATAAAACGGAACTCATAGACTTCTTAAATACCTACACACTTGTCTATCTGTACACCACATAAATTAGATCCTGACTAAAGTAGGCCGATGTCATCTGAAGCCCTTGCCAACAAACGTTTTCGAGCAGATTGGAGGAAGTTCAGAATAGTTTCACAAAATTTGTGATTTTTAAAATGCGTTGGAATTTTTGTCCAGATTATAAAATTCGACATAATCTTCTGGGTCTGAAATTTCTCACTAAAAAAGACATCTATTAGTATAAAACAAGTCGTATTTGTAGTAACAACCAACAAAAGTCTGTTCGAGCGCCTTTAAGGACAATCTTAATTGTCATTTGATAGCAAACTTTTAAAATTCCCCTAGTGATACATTATGTAGGTATACTAAGCTAAAAATGCAATCATGGGTGCCAATTATCTGACGTTGGCAACCTCAAAAAACTTGCTAGAACAGCGGTTTTGTAAGTTTTTGACCTTAGGGTATCAGATAGTGCTCAATTATTCAACAGCCACCAGGGAAACTTACAGACTCTTTCTGAACTAGAAGCAAAATGCATGTAGAACAATATAAGATTAAAGGCTAGTTAAGGTATAAGAGTTTTGATTATGGTTAGATGTTAAGACTTCATTTAAAGGAGTTTTCAATGATAATATTCTTCAGTTATATAGACGAAGTTCAGCAGACCAGAATCTCCTTACTATTACCTGCCAACTCCAACGAACCAATTCAAAGCCTTTGAAAACCTTGCAAACGATATTTTTTCCAACGAAACACGATAACAAAAATCTGCATGCATCATTACACTCCAATCACTGAGTCAATCACCTAAAATCGACTCCGTAATCTGCATACAAACTGCAGCACACGACTCACTGCGAGTATTACAGCTCCGGCAATTTGTTCGTTCTCGTTCGCCCCTCACGTCAGTCTATTAGTCTTCCTCTGAATTATTTCTCTAACCGACAACAATGGTATTTGGGCCATAAAGTCGCGTCGAAAACAAATTTAGTTTTGACCTAGCGACTGAGCGAAAGAAAAGAAATACACAAGCAAACAAAAGAGAGAGAGAAAACGCAAACAAAAAAAAAATACCTGAAATGCAATTTCTAAAATTCTTCCACGTTTCGCCAATAAATGCGAAAATAAATTCTTCGAAATTCGCCAACAAGATACGATACTTGGCTTAAATCTCTCATGGGATTTCTTCATTCTATCCGGCCGGATCCGCTTCGTAATGTTTGATTTTTTGTCTTCTTTTTGTGCTGACTTATTTCTCTGAAGAGGTGAAACGTCGACGACTTGTGGTTTTACATCTTAATCCAATGTTTATGTTCTCATTCTCGAGCAGGCACCGAGGATGATGACGAAGGGGTGTCGATGCTGGTCGTTGCCCAAACCGAAACCCATCAACCCATCAGCGACAATATCATCATCACCATCATCATCGTCATATACATCTTTTGCTGATGTTTTTCTTCTTCTTCTTTTGATTTTTTTCATTCTCAGGTAAGCTTTCTCATGTCAAAAAGAAAGTATCTGCTGCGCGCCTCATCTTATCTGCCAAAGGGGGTGACCTCTCCGAGTAATTTTACACGATATTCTGTGACTTCAATGAAGTAGGTAATGTATGTATGTATAGATACTTTTGTATCTTCGATTGGTTTTATACAAGTAGGCAAAGAAAGTACAAACACAAAAAAATAAAAATAAAAGAATTGAATAAAAATAAGGACAAAGAAAGACGATTTCAAAGTCACATTAGGCATTTAAACCTTTGGTCTGACTGAAGTCACAGAGGCAGAGTGAATGAACAGAATGGCAAAGAAAAGATTATACTTTTTTTATTTGTGTGTCAGATGACGAGATATTTGCGGTCGACAGGTCGTGTGAAATTTATCTTCTCCGAAAGAGAATTACTTTTCGACATTTCTTAGCTGCCTGTGTCATATCTCACAAGCAATAGGATGAGCTCTGGTGGAGTAGATCTCTTGAGAAAAAGGATAGCTTCTTCACTGGTTGGTAGGTATAACCTTTTGAGAAGAGTTCCAATTCCCAAAAGACATTAACCAAGGCAGGCTTTCTTTTGATGCAGAATTTTCATTAAGTCGTAGGAGGTTGAATTAAATAAGGCATTATCGTCATCACACAAGAAAAACATACTTTAAAGTCTTGAGTTATACAATGCGAATACTTATAGATGATATTTGATCGTCTTCAAAATACAAGCTGATGGTTATATAAACTTCAAAAGCCCTTTATCCTTCAATGGTATTAGGAGGAATTTATATATATGCATATTTTACCTTCAAGAAATTCTATCCTGACACATTTATAATCGGTTTGACAGAAATGACATCTGCCAACAACAACAAAAATTGTCGGTTGTATGTAGATATAAGTAGATATAAGTGATATCAAGCATATACATATGTAAGTCGGCTTAGAGGAAGGAGCATGAATGTGTATTTAGGTATTACGCCTTTGGCTTCACTTCTACATTCTAATTGATGGTTAATCCGAAAGTTGGGTTGGATGAGTATTTCGTTCCTTATTGATTTCTTTAGATTGATTATAATTTTTCAATTTAGAGGGATTAAATTTTTCTGAGAAACTACCAGACCGGATTAACTTAAGCTGAAAAGAAAGCCTTTAAAAATACTTATGATAATTTTAAAAAATATAACGAAAATTTAAAAACAATAGGGGTTTTCAGTTGGCGAGGATAGATTTTGGCGGCCTATGGCGGCCATTTTGTTTTGGTGAAATCTGTCAAATCTGTTGTATACCATTGCAAGTAACACGATTGAACAGCACGTTTAAATGATGAAACTTTACTATCAAATTGAGTGTTCGTAAGTGTAAACGTTGTCGCGTTGAACCCATTTTACGTTAGACGTTATGACCCTTTGCAGTCGACTCTTCAACGTTAGGTCACAAAATTTGAGAAGAACGCGGTCCGTGAAAGTGTACTGCAGAACTCGATGCAGTCGATTCACCGCCGTTCACAAGAACTCGGTCCTTTACGGACTTCAACTTAGAAAACTTTGCGTCGAGACATGGGCCTACAAGCGTACAAGATCCAACTTACCAAGGTGCTCAAACTTCTTGACCAAAGAAAACGACATTTGTTCGCTGACTCGGGTTCAGAGCGTTTGTCAGGGGAAAACAAATTTTTGGTCTCTAGTGACGAGGCGCATTTTTTAATAAATGGCTGTGTTAACACGCAGAATTTTCAGTATATGAGACGACACCAACCCAAGCGAGGTTCACCAGGAAACAACGCATCCTCAAATTTTACTGCTTGGCATGTATTTTCCGTATTTTTTGTCCGTACTTTTAACGAAGTTGGTGAGGCAGTCACCGTTAATGGCGAGCTATATGATGATAGCCGAATTCTTAAGGCCCAAGATGAACTATATGGACCTTGACGACATGGTGTCACGAATGACATTCCGCATGAACGATTTAGGGATAAGGTTATTTCTCGCAGAGGTGACGTTAATTGGCCATGCGATATGACTTTGTTAGAAATCTTCTTGTAGGGAAGCCTGAAGTCCCAGGTATACGCGTATAAACCTCAATCGACCGATGGCCTTATGGTGAACATATAACACAAGCTATTTGTCATATTCACTTCCTTTGGTGAAACTCGGTTAATGGCATCGATTTACATACACAGTTGTGCTAAAAAAAAAAGAATCTAAGAACCGCAGGTTGTTCTTCCAATAGGGTTGCCTAGAATTTGACAGCTATCGGCAGACATATTGTTTTCTGTTGTTCAAATGATAAATATATCTGGAACCTTATGAAATAAAATAAATTTAGTGGTGCAACAGATCGCATTGTACCAGGACCTAGTGACTTACAACTTTCAACCGTTCCTGTGTGCGTGTTACCAGGAGTTGATGGTACCTACAATTTTCTGCCGATTACGAACGGCTTATGAGCAGAACCTTAAAGATCTTAAGCAAGTGCAGCGCATAGTAGGACGCGATAAAAGAGAAATTTTGGACAAGGTCGTGGAAATGTGGAACATGCTGCAGTGAGAGTGCTGTACAGAATCACCAAAGAAATCGCTGGACAACATAACACCCGAGACAGTCATGTGTTCGACACAAATGGTAATCTTTTGGTGTATATGGATGATCAGCTTAGAAGGTAGGTGGAGCACTTCTGTGTTGCACAAATAAGTCCAGAATGCGAATACAAATTTGCAAATGGACCACATGGATAGATCTTCTAGAGGCATTGATACCGGCCCACCAACCAAGTGAGAATTTAAACATGGGGTCCTTCTACTAAAAACAAGCAAAGCAGCTGGACTTGATGGCATATAAGGTGCATCCTGAAACTTCGACTGCTATTTTGCTTCCACTAATTCAGGATGTTTGGGAGAACGTTATCAATCGCAAAGGTTGAAAGGATAGTGTTATTGTAAAGATACCAAGGTAAGGCAAGCTTAAAAATCACAATAAGGGGTAAGACCATTCTGTCTTTGTTTTCGAAATCAACGGGAACTGTTTTTTTTTTTCGAGCGGATTAGAGACAGAAAAGATTCATCTAGCTGGATCCAAATTCAATCTGGATTTCTCAGTGGCCGATTCTTTGACGATCATATTAGCACTCTCCGAATAAATCTTAAACGATCAGCTGAGTATCATTTGCAACTATACCTCGTGTTTGTCGATTTTGAGAAGGCATTTGGCAGTTTTAATCACGGATGCATTTGGCGATCACATATCATGAGAAGTATCCCTGAGGAGTTAGTTGCTATTGCTAAGAAATCGCTCAACAATTCAAGGTGCTGTATTTCACACAATAGGCAACTTTTCGACTCATTCCAGGTGCGTCATAGAGTAGGACAAGGCGACGTATTTTCACTGGCTATCGACATGAAATAGCCAGTTGCATTCCTACCCTTTATCACTTCGATCGTAATACTCGCGCTTTGAGGAATACCCATAAGCTTACCATTGAACCGAACTTCGGACGTACAGTTAAATTCAGAGATTTTTTCTTTAGCCGTACTTCACGAATGTAGAATGCTTAAATGGGTGTAATATTTACTCAGATATTCAAAACCAATGTGCATCGTTAAGTTTAAGTCCTGTCTTTATTTCCTAAACGCTGGCACTGCTCTCAAACATTTTAAGGGTTAACATAATCCCCATATTAAAATATGTGTGATTTATGCTTAAGCACTGTTTAACTTTAATTTTTGTACGAAAATGGACAAAGGGCAAAGCCTCTTCTACACAGCCATTGAATTCTCTATTCAAAAATATCTTTTGAAGGATTAATAGAGCGACTTAAAAAAGTTTTCACCGTAGAAAATGGCAATGAGAAACACATAACCCTTACAATTTTCAGCTCATGTTGTACTTGGCTTTAACTAACTAACTTATCACGAAACCCACAATGTTCCATTAATTTAAAAAACATCATTATTTTACATTATTGTAAATCGCTAAGAGTTCCACAAGGAAGCCCTATGGGACCGCTTCTTTTTCTAATGTTCATTAATGATAAGCATGTTTCGTTCTACGCATTTATTCGGTTTAGATTTTGCGTTTAGCGATCAGAGATGGCTCGAAATTATGTAAAAAATTTGGGGCAGTTTTTAAACCAAAACTAAGAATTGCAAAACATATTTTAATTCTCAACCGTTCTTGTGAGCATGTTACTAGGAATTGAATGAATGAATAAATATGGGGTTTAAGTGCACTACGATCTATCGATCTATTGTGCCTCCGTTAAGGGCTAAATGAGATCGCTTATTTTACAGCTCTTCCTCGAGATTAGTTTCTTTGAGAAACTTAAGTATCTGGAGTAGTTTCAGAGATTGTAGTTTGTTTTCTTCTACCTGTTGACGTCCCACATATCTATATCTTTGATGGAAGAGTGCATTATATCAACCTAATATTAATAAATGGTTCAGAGTTTTCTTAGAAATATTGCAGAATCTGCATGTGGCGCTGTTCACCAGACCAAGTTCTTTCTCAGAGTACAGTCGACATTTATAAAACCCGTGATTATTCGGACTTTGTTTCGGCTTAAACCGATGCTGGAAAAGTTGTAAGTCGCAAGAAACATTTTTGGTTGGAATCTTGTCCCTCTCTGAGTATCGCTGCTCCTATTTTTGCCAAATAGCCTTCCTCTTTATGTCCCCTGATCCGTACGTATCCTGGTACCCAATTAAGCGTGATGTTATTTTTCTTGACGGGGTCGTTTAGTCTACACACAAGCCCCCATAGCAGTTTACAACTAATAGCATACTTAAAATACTGTATATGCCGCTAGGCTATCTGACATACCTAATCGCACTATTTTGATATGATAGTTCCTTTCGAGGCAAATGCTACTATATCTACTATAATTTCTTGCGGACTGCCCCATTGACAGAGAAAGTTTGGTTCTGGGTCCAAAAGTCCAAACATTTCTGCACCTGTCACTTGACTCGTTATTGATCTATCAGTTCAATATTTGATCGCAATTGTATTTCTTGTTTCCTTGCTACTTAACTTCGTTCTCGAAGTAGTATTTACTAGTTATTCTATGCCTTGTGAAATCCAGTAAACTTGATAGGGTTGGGTACGATATCCCGCTTTTTATAATCCCGTTTTTTTTAAATCCCGTTTTTATAATCCCGTGTTTTATAATCCTGTTTCCTATAATCCCGCTTTTTTAAAATCCCGATATTTATAATCCCGCTTTTTAAAATTCCGATTTTTAAAATCCCGTCTCTTATAATCCCGTTTTTTATAATCCCCTTACTTATTACGATGTGTAAGCAGTGAGGTACGTACCCCCCTGCTTGGGCACACTATAGGATTTGGGGTAGGTGCGAGGTTGGGTGTATGCAAAGTTTCTTTAGCATTTAAAGAATCTGGAAAATAACCAACATAAAATCAATAAGTTTTAGCTACGTATTTTAAAAAACGGAATTAGCGGGATTATAATAGATCGGGATTTTGAACAAGCGGGATTTTAAAATTTTTTTTTTCGGGATTTTTGAAAAGCGGGATCTCAAAAAGCGGGATTCCGATACGCTCCCAACTTGATACTGAAGATCTAAAGATCTACTTCCAGTAGTGGAGTAAAGGAAAACCTCCATTGCTGCAGAAGGGCAGGTTCTCATTTCATCAGTAATGCATATGCATGCCAGCCTTTAACCGTTTTATAGTGATTTCGTAGCTGTTACTAGATCGGTTCTTTTATACCAAGCAACAGCCCCAAAGGAAATGATGGGTCATACCGTTGTTTTTGCAAATAGTATGATTGTTGTGTTTGCATGATGGATGTTCAAGCCTGCTGATAGATGCCATTTGCTAGTAACTTTCAGTCCTCCTTGCGACTACATTACAGAAAGTTTCTTCTAACTTCCCTAAGGGTGTTATGACAATGGCATCGGCATAGCTAATGCAGCTTATACGTTAAGAAGTAAGAATTTCTAGTAATTCAAGGGTGACAGAAGACCTCCCTGAAGAAATCCTCTTGTAATGACCCTCTTAACACTTTGTCATCCTCTAGTAATGGAAGGGATC
Source organism: Chrysotoxum bicinctum (assembly GCA_911387755.1). NCBI lineage: Eukaryota > Metazoa > Arthropoda > Insecta > Diptera > Syrphidae > Chrysotoxum > Chrysotoxum bicinctum. The sequence goes on along the minus strand of OU426989.1, from coordinate 220,464,416 downwards.
TACAATTTTCGGAAGAAATACTCTGACAAGAAAGGCTCTTGGAAATGTCGCTGCCCAAGGTTATTCTTTGCTCGAAGTGCCTAAGTCATATCTATTTTGTAATAATCTTGCACAGTGTTCATATGTACGAGTATATTAAGTATATTGAAACCCTACCTGCTCTTGCATTTATGTCTTCTTTTATCAACTTTGAAAATATACTATTATTTTGAACTATTAACACAGGTAACAACATTTAAGATTTTAATTTTTTGTTTATATTTTTTTTAAGACTTCATGTGAGTTGGTGCTAAGAAGATAAAGTTTTTCTTCCTGTTACAATAGGTACCTTTTAAGGCCTGTCAAAATTCTTACCACAAGATATATCGAATATGTTTCCCGGATTAAGTTCCGTCCTGCTGCTCTTAAAACATTTTCTAGGAAGAACTTTAATTCTGACTCCATTTTAATCATTCTCCCATAAAACTTCTTGAATATTCCTTTATGAACTTATTCAACGACAGTCGTGGCCCGTGGTCCCTTAAGGAAGCTCCCATATACGTAGCGTCGTGGTCCTCATTCCACTCGTTCTAGTCTTAGTTTTAGATCTTTTGTTCCTCGGAGAAGAAAAAGAGAAAAAACTTTTCCCAAAGCATACTCCTTCCAGAACTTCGTCTCATATCCAAAAAGGTAATTACACTTTAAAAGAGAATATTTTCACAACAGATAATAATTAAAATGGACGCAAATATTATATGCAATGAACCTCCTATTAGTTATCTTGAGTGTTACGGCAGAGCAGTATGAGTGTTAGTTAGCCCACGCCCTCTGTTGGGCAATGAGCATATCTAATAACAATAATTATTTCTGCACCACAAAACTTTTCCCTTTGAATGTGAAATAGATACGAGTACACGAACTTCTGCCGCTTGGAGATCTGTGTGCCTTTGTATATTTTTTTTTTGTAGGAAAGTTTCTCTATTGTTGTATTGTACTTTACAGTGGGTTTAGGCGAGAATCGACACCGGGGGCTGGGTGTGGTGTATCCTTATCAAACCTTTAACGTTCCAGAGAAAAGATGCATTTCAAAAGTTCTATCTGCTCTGTCTGTCTGTCTGCACACATATTTCATTATGCAACCGCACGAGATATGACGGTGTTGATTTTTAAATACAACTTTTATTTGTCCCGCACGGAACGCAAACATTCACAGACAGATAGACTGACAGACCGGCACAGACGCATAAGCCGACACGCATTGCGAGAAGGGAAAGAAACAAGCAGCAACTCGAAATGCCTTTGCCCCAGAAAACGTGGGCAAATGGCGGACAGACGCGCGCGGACCGTTGTTTGTTTAGTTTATTTCGTACGACAGTCCTCATACGCAGAAATGAATGATGGTACTGCCTCTGTGCTCCGCCAGATGATGATGTTGATCGTAACGGTAATAATACGAAAATATAAAAAAGCGTATGGGAGCATAGGGAAGGGATGTGGTCTGAATGTGATATGATTTTTAATGATGTAATTAAGTGTGCTCTAGAACGGAGGTTGCCAGCATGCATCAGTTGTCCAGATGATGACAAATTAACCTGGAACCGGCGCGGCGAGGAACGAGGACGCGGGAGAGGAGAGAGTATACACAACGAAGCGATTCCACTTGGAAATAGTAATCCGATTAGTTTGTCACACAGTAAAGGTGCAGTGGTATGCTGCGCTGAGCGAAAGAGCACGGCGTGGTTGGGGTATTTGATGTCTCATCTGGAGTGTTGGGTGATGCGATGGGGTGTTCTTTGAAGGAGTGTATGTACACGAGCTGATAGCAAACAGAGAAGCTTTATTTTGTTCGACGAAGTTTATTTTTTTCTACAATCTACCTATATTTAATATACTGATGGAAAGAGAGAGAGAGTAAGGGAGCAATATCATCAGACACATCAGAGTAAAAGTTAATGACCGACCAAGTGTCCCGGTCGCGCGGTATATCACGGTATGTATGTTTACTGTATACACTGCCGTTGTCCGTTCGTCGTCGTAGTCAATTATCTTCGCAGTGATGCTACTTGGCTGTTCTTGCTACTGCTCTGCTGGGATGGTTCTGCGATGTCAATTAAAGAGAATTATTAATATTATTATGCATTTTGTCTATCTAAAGGAAGGTTGCTTATATTGGCACACACACATACTTTGTATGAAATAAAGAACCAGCGCAGCGTAATGAGACTTTGTTATCTTGGCTTTTCTTATTAGAAGCAATATGTTCGGAAATGTCATTATTTTTGCTTATTAGCTCGAGGGAGAATCAATTTTCTCAGAAATCAAGTTTTCGTAAGGATTTATTCTTATGGATGGAATAGGGGTATAATATCTACATATAGGTAATAAGGTATGGACCTTTTTTCATATTCAAAAATACTGAGCCATCCTATAAGTACAACATAAGTATTTTAAAAATCGGAATCGAATCTTTAGTTTTTACCCCATTTTACCCTATAAATAGCTAATTTTGAATTATATTGAACCCCAAAAGCCATTCCCGAAGCATAATTGGCCTCTTTCAAGGTTTGAAGGTGAGAGACACTTTTTCAAGTGTTAAATAAATTTAAAAAAAGTAGTAGTGGTAGGTAGTACCCTCTGCCATAATGGGTAGTGCGTTGGATTGTCATGCAGACGGTTCATTTCCAAGCCGCTCCAAAAGTTTTTCAGGGGTGCACTACGTCTTCCCAAAATTGCCAAATCCTCTAAGAGTATATCTTGACATGAAACGTGCTGCTTATTATAGCCATTCGTAATCGGCAGAAAATGTAAGTCCCCCCCCCCCCCCCCCCCCATTCCTAGTAACACGCACAGAGAAATGGTTGAGAGTTGTAAGTAACTAGGTTTAGGCCATCTATGAGCCTAAATTTTTAAATTTGAATGACTTTTCCCATTGAACAAAGGGCCTTCTGAGTACCTTTTGGCATAACGATTAGTGCCTTGGAATGTCATGCAAAGTTATTTTTTAGGGTGTAATGCCTTTTGCGAGGAAGTGACATTGTCTCCAAAAATATCTCTTGTCATGAAAAGTGTTGCTCAGTAGACTTTTGGAACGTCATAAAATTCTATTATATTTTTCTCTTAAGTTATATAGTGCGAATAAAGCAATCTTTATTGACAGCATGCACAAATTTTTTCAAACCTCTCGATATTCGCAAAGGGACATGGCGATCTTCTGCTCAATCAACCATGAACCAGATTGACCACATTGCGGTCGATGCAAGGCATTTCTCCAGTATAGAGAATGTCCGCACGTCCCGAGGGAGTAACATCGACTCGGACCACTTTCTCGTTGTAGCCAAGGTTCGGCTTCGTATATCCCGACCGAAGCCCAAACAGGAAAGTACTGTGAGAAAATTCGACGTTGGACGCTTACAATCGCAAGAGATCGCAAGGTCCTTTTCCGATCGAGTTTTTAACAACCTCTTAAGAAGTCCTATTCCGTCATCATCACGCATTGAGAACCAGTGGCAACATTGCCAAGCAGCCATCAGAGATGCCGCTTCTGAAGTGCCGGGTTTTACATGACCACCACAATGAAACCCAACATGAGTGCCTGCAAGCACATGCGGCAAAACAAAAAGCATATAAAGTGGCGCTGCAAAGAAGGACCAGGACTTCTCGCGAGCTCTACAAACAGAAGTGGAGAGCAAAACACCAGTTTCTCAGAAAGAAAAGGTAGCAGCGCTCGATCGAGGGATGCCATAGCAGGAATGGGGTTCGGAATTTTTACCAAAAGGTAAAAAAAAATCACAAGTATACAATCCCCGAGCCGAAGCCTGCATGGATAATCCCGGCAACATCGTAGTAGAACCTCAGACAATCTGAGAATATGGAAAGACCATTTCTCCAAGCTTTGTAACGGCAATGAAGAAGAAAATTTGGCTGCCATAGAGATAATATCATACTACTTAGGCGACCTGGACGAAGTGAAGATAGCTGCCGAAATGTTCAAAGCCGAAGGTGGGAAGTATGCACCAGCTCATCTGCAAAATATGGTCAGCAGAAATCATTCCCGATGAATGGAACCTCAGCATTGTCTGTCCAATCCTCAAGAAAGGAGATCCTGTGAACTGCGCAAACTACAAAACAATAAGTCGCCTGAACATCGCGTACAAGATCCTTTCTGAAGCCTTTCGTCAACAACCTGATAGGTTCATATCAGTGCGGCTTTGGGACAGGAAAGTACACCATGTATCAAATATTCACATCACGATAGATCTTGAAAAAAAAAACCCCAGGAGCTTCAAATAGACACCTACCACCTTTTCATCTATTTTTAAGCCGCTTATGATAGCATCTTTAGCATCCCTAAAAAAATTTGGCCGATTTTGCAGGTTGACGATGGAGAACGCACGCTGCTCTATCAAGGTTGGGAAAGATCTCTCCGATGTCAAAAAAGGTATTGGGCAAGGCGATGCTCTATCGCCCAAATTCTTCAACAACGCTCCTGAAAGAACTCTTGCGTCAACACAAGAGGTAAAATCTTTCAAAAGTTCGTCCAATTACTCGGATACCCCGACAGAATTGACATTATTGGAAGAACAAATCGTGATGTTAGTGGCGCATTTGTGAGCATCGAGACGAAGTGATGAAGATGGGCTTAGCGATAAATGAGGGCAAGACCAAGTATATGCTATCATCAAAAGAGGACATACAACACCGACGTCTTCGACAAAACGTCACCATAGACAGATATAACTTTGAGGTATTGAAGGACTTTGTAACCTAGGTGCCGCTATCAATTCAGACAATAATACCAGCGATGAAGTCAAACGGAGAATATCTCCCAATCGCTGCTTCATTGGACTAAGAATGCAAAGAGTTACAAATTCCTCTCTCGAGCAACTAAAGTATCCCTCTATAAAACTCCCATCATCCTGGTCCTTTTATATAGTACAGGGACATTAAAAGTCGATGAGAACGCTTTGGGATGTTTCAATAGGAAAATTCTCCATGTGATCATTTATCCCATCTGAATAGACCGGGAGATGAAGGAGAAGATATAGCCATGAACTTTACGGGCTGTACAGCAAAACTTACTTAGTCAAACGAATCAAGGTCCAACTATTGAGATGGCTAGGTCATGTAGGGCGAATGGATCCAACTACTACTGCCCGGAAAGTCTTCGAATCCAACCCCGAGGGACAGGGCAGTAGAGGAAGACCGCTTCTCAGCTTGCGCATACACAAGTGCGAGAAAACCTCAACCAACTTATCGTGCGAAACTGGAGACGGCTAAGGATCAAGCTAGCTGGAGAAGCTTGTTAGTTGAGGCCCTGGTCCACCCCGGAATATAGCCCCCTCCTTAAGTAAGTAATGCAAAGATTTTAGTAAAACAAAATCAATAATCCCCTTGCGTTTGCCCTCCCGTCTATACAATATCAGTTTTAGCTTTAGTTATTCGCAAGCTGAAACATTGGAATGAGCAAACCAACCAAGGCTAGAGCTAAGATTTTCTAGATAAAGCTATTCAGCGTTATCTGTTTATAATTTGCACAAAACAAATCCTAACTGTCTAGCTTTGACTACTAGTAGAATATAGGATCAGCTAGTTTAAGGTTGATCCATTTTAAACAAGCTTACTAGTATCCCGTTAACAAAAGAAAATCAGTCTTGTCTAGAGCTACCGTGACATAATGTAAGAATCACATTAACAATCCTTTAAGCCAATTTGACCTCCGAACACAACATCAAAAAAAATTGTTAATGTAGTTAGAAGTACCAACATGGTTTTGTATAATTATCCTGTCAGTCTGTGTCCGCACCTCGGTGAAAAAATAAACCCATTAAAACTTTTCAATCTTTTCACATGCAAAAAAAAAATACCAACAAACAAAAACACACACAAAACCACCCACTAACCCCTACGCTACGTCAACAGTCTTAAAATTCATAAAAACCACGTCCACTCTAATAAAACACACCCGTAAGAGTAACAAAGGGTAAAAAATAGCAACGTACAAATTTTTTCAGAATTTTCTTCTTCCACAATTTGGTTCCTTTTTTTTTCATTAACCCAATTGGTATACACAAAAAAAAACACCTCTAGTTTTTGTTTTTGCATTTTTGCTCGCGTTGCGAATTCACATATGAGGTCTCGGGCTTCACAGAAACTCAACAGTTCTGCCACCCACGTGCAGTGCAACGACGCAGCATTTATACACATGTCATTTTTCTCCACCTATTTTGACTTATGTTCTTTCGCCTGTTTCGCCTCCATCACGGGTTTTAACTGTCACCACAAAAAAAAAAAAAAAACCGAAAAAGATGACAGAAGCATAAAAACCCGAACAAAATTAATGCGAAAAAAAAGTCCTTCGCTTTGGGGGACAAAAAACAAAAAAGTAGACAAACCCTAAGCGCAGTGATATGGAACACTGCAAAAGGAGCCGTGCTCGAAATTTATTTATATCCCTGCCCTTAGTTCATCTCATATAATATGCCGCATACCGACGACGACGACGAAGGCGCAAACCAAAAATAAAATGCCTACCCACACATATTTATGTCTCTAACGTATACTATTTGCTCTCCAGCTTGAAAGCCGAATCCTATTATATTATGCGTGGTGTGGCTGGTGGCGACATCTGTAGAATAATAATTATGGGTTGGATAGGATTTAAGTTTAAGAAAATATGTCGACTTTCGTTGATATCTACTTTTCTTATTTTTTTCTTGATAAATATTTTTCGGGGGACCCCATAATCGGATTTAATTGGTTGGGGGAGAGAAAGAGCGGATGGGGAATGGGGAATAAATCATTTTGTGTCACCTCAACGTTATTCGTATAACGTGTGTGTAAGTACACATGCTATTTACGGGAAGATGTTAAGCTAGCAAGCTATGTGAATAAGGGCTGATGTGGAGTGGGAATGGAATTCTGAGAAAGTTTTTGGGAGTGCATATCATTATAGGTGACAGTCTTAAACGAAGTTTGCGGGGTTTTCCATACATCTTGCCAAGGCACGAAACATGGTAATCAGAAACTAATGCTTTCTTTGAGATAAATTGATTTGAATTTAATAAAATTTACTCCCGAGACCTGTGATTCTAGACTTTGATCATTTACATAGATTATATGAACCAAACTAGTAAAACATTTATCCTGGAAATCGCGAAGTCACTCTTTTAACTTGGAAGACATTTCCTTTACAAAATACAAAATTGTTTTTCGATCTCAGTTTGAGGTTATTAAAGTTGTAAGAACTAATAAAATATAATATTTAAGAACCTCGGTGATTGGACTAGTGTCAGAAGTCTGCTGAACAGTCGAACAAAAAATGGCCGAATTCTCCCAATATTCGTAGTACTATTCGAAGTCTAACGAAATTAAGTTTCAAGATCCCGACGCACAGTGTGGGAATTCGCGAATTTAGCGGAATAAAATTAATAACGCTTGCATTTTAAATTTTTCTGTAGTTTTTTTTTTGCTTAGTTCATTGAAAATGTCTATACAATCAAATGTAACTCACATTTTGGTCATATTTTATTTAGGTTTTTGTAAAATGAGCTTTGAAGTGACAGGTTGTTTACACCAAAAACTACTTTTTTTTTTGAAAATCATAATTTACAAAAAAATCTTTTGAGGAATGATGTATTGTTTAATTTTATGACAAATATGAATAAAATAAAGAAAAAAGTTAATTATTAACAGAATTGACTAGTTTTTTTTTTTGCAAAACGATATATCAATGCCGGTGTTTATGAACTAAAGAAACTCCATTCTTAAAAAGGGTATTAAAACGTACAAGAAATTTTATTTCAAAGGAAGTTTTAAATTAGTTTTATTTTTAGCCAATCAACGTTTTTTTTTTTATATTGGTAAGTGTTGTATCACGAAATTTGTCTGTCCTACATCATCAAGGATACCAAAAATTAAAAGAACCGAAAACTTCCTGTCGAAGAAATACAGTTTCACTGGAATAGGCAATTTTTATTTACCAATCCTGTTATTCTTGTAAAATAAAAAGCCAATTTAAAACAATTTTATTTAATTGTTTTTTATATGTTTTGTTTTTATTGTGAACAATTTTACCTTTACTATAATTCTAACTACATTCAACAATTCAACATTATGTTATATACATACATTAACACATTTTATTTACATTTTAGATTAGTTTGCAATATCCAAAATTTCAAGAACCTCAGGCTCTAAGTTACTTCCTTTTCTTTTAGGAATACACCTTAGGCTTGCTAGATATGGATCTGATGTAATAAGCAGCCTATAAAGTAGATCAGTCATTGTGTGAAGTTTTTCGAGTAAATAACTCTCTATATTTTCGGTTTTCTTTATTTCTGGCTTCTTGAGCTTCCTCCGATAATTGGCCAATTGGAAGAATGCAAGAAGAAATTACCTGTTTACCATGAAATAAACCTTTATGGACACTCACTGACATATAGTACCATCCGTATTTTTCAATGTAAAGGTCTCTGGTTCTCGTCACATAGGCATCTAAATTGATAGGAAACCCTGAGGACACAGCTTCTAAAGTAATATGGAACCCTCTTATCAGCTCTATATCAACTCCAGTTATTTGAGCAGTTTGATTTTCAAAGTTGTAAAAATCAAATTTAATGTAAAATACGCATAAAAAGCCCTTTTGCTCTTCAAATAAAAAAATCGTTTTTTGTTTTTTATTTTTTAATTAATTTATTTTTGTTATTATAATTGGAACACCCTTTATCCGATATAATAGTTTTTTTTATTAATTGATAGTTTCTGTTTTTAATTTTTTAAATAACTTAATTCTTTTTTTTTTTACTGTTAAAAAGTTAATTTGAACACCCTGTATTTTTCTGGTAACTATTTTTAATCAAATTCACTAAATTATTTTCTTTTGGAACACCCCGTGAAATAAAAAAAGTTTTTAAATTTTTAACATTCTTTTTCTAACCAAATCCCAAAAAGTTATTCGATTTTGACTGTATGCCATCATTTTTTTGCTGGATAGTCATTTAGAAAAATTGAAAAAAAATATATCACAACATAATTGGGGTGTCAAATTTTAGTGGTTCTAGATAGATAATAAATCAAGCTTTGCAGTGAATATTGTTTCGAGGCGCAATAATGCGGAATAACTAAAGTTTTGCTCTAATAAAGGTACAAAAATAGAAAAAAAACACATTTTTTTAACTTCAATCACCAAATAAAAAATGTGAAACACCCTGTGAAATAAAAAATCACTTACATTCTTATACCTTGATATTTAGGAAATATAAAATAAATAAAACTTTTATTAAAACACACACCAAACGCACGAAAAAAAATTAAGAGCAAAGTAATCTCTTCCAGCAAATATACAGAATAAAAATCGCCAACTGCAACTTCAATGCAATTTTTTTTTTGTTTACATGATCCCCACCCAACATTGCTTTTGTTATCACTTTCTACAATCTTTTAGCTTTAAGAAAAACCAGTTTTGGTATCAATCGAGACTAGTCATTTTTCGAATTAAATTCCGCTAAATTCGCGAATTCCCACACTGTGCGACGTGGCGCAGGAAGCTCCAATGCTTTTGATCTTCAAACCAGGCTCAACATTTCAACCCGAACGTGAAAGATACCCCTCAATTTTAAGAAAGTATCAGAGACCAAATTTAAACTGGAAGTAGAGTTTTAATTTTAAAACAAATTTTAACCATACGATTTATGATACGAGTATCATCATAAAAAAAAGACAAAAGGTAAGATTGAAAGCCATACCTATTGAATATCTTTTGCTTAACAAACGAGTTATTGCAACAACACGGCTATGTCAAGGGTAGGTTCACAATGACTTACCTTGTTGAATTCGTATCCTTTAACCTTAGAAAACAGAAAGGAAGTTGACCTTGTCTCAACCGATTTCAGTAAGGCCTTTGACAAAATCTCACATAAGCTTATTCTATTCAAACTGTCCACCCAGGGACTTGAACCTATCTATTTAAGATGGATTTCTTCTTACCTGAAAACTCGTTACTACAAAGTTCGATTCAAGTCTTCCTTCTCTGATTATTTGTAAGTTACTTCCCAGGGGGTCCCACAAGGCATCCACTTAGGACCTCTCATCTTTAATTTTACTATTAACGATATTGAAATGGTCATTTACCATTCCCATATTTCACTCTTCGCCGACGAATCAAAGTTTTTCAAGACCTTTTCTTCCACACATGATGCTACTCTTCTACAACTTGATCTCAACAGTTTCTCTGTTTGGTGCCTGGAATATTGCTAAGAGCTAAATATTTCCAAATGTTATTCAATCACTTTTTCAAGAAAACATATCCAATCTACTCCCCGTCGATACCTTCTTCATTATAAATCCATATCCACCGCTAAGTCAATTCGCGGCCTTGGTAGTTTATGTGATAGAGAGCTCAACTTTCTCACACATATTGACGAGATTATACTCAAAGAAAAACCTATAGTAGGCTTTGTGAAACGTTAGTCCGAAGAATTCTCACTTCAATTCCAATTCGTTCAACACTTATTCCCGTAATATAAGAAATCCTCGTCTCTTCTATCTGCCTACCCAACGTACTTCTTATGGCTTCAACGAACCAATAACTCGCATGCTTCCGAGGATTGATTGTTTCGACTTCAACCTCAGTTAACCCTGTCTAAAATTCCGCCTTAATCATCCTACCAATTCACTCCAATCCTAGATTTAAGAGCTATAATTAAGCCAGATTAAGGATTAGCTTGTATTAAGCCTAATAAATGTGGGTATTCCACCCACCAACAAATTTAAATTAAATTAAATTAAATTGCAGCTGCAAGAAGCTTCGCATCCATTAATCAATTTGGAAATCATTGGAGTTTTGGAAGCATTAATATTTAGACTTGGGAAGGTACACAGTGGATCATTTATAATCGCACCATAAGTGAAGGCATATATAAAGGTTGAATGGAAGGTTTTCTGGAGTTCCGACAGATTTAATGAAAGCATTATCCAGGTATTTCAGGTATTCATCCCTTCTAGAGAAATCTGAGAGGACATTACATTCCTGGAAGATGATTCAATCCATTATTCATTAATGAAAACGTGATAAAAATCAAAGATATCCGCATGTTCTTGGATAGCCGAGCTGCGATTAAATCTCTTGATTCTGTCTCTACCAGCACTCAACTGCGGATCATCTCTGATAGAGATGGTGAAGCAGTTAACCATTCACCTCTGTTCTGCGCCCGGCCGCAGGAACAATTCAGAAAATTGAAAAACTGAAGAACTCGCCAAAAGTGGATCAATGATACCTTTATTAGATAAGTTAAATAAACGTATTCCCATCACTACGTGTAAAATTATAATAAAGCGAGATGCTTTACAGAGAAAAAACTGCTTGGCGAGAAAACAGGTTTGGCCAATACTGGATCTGAAGCAATCGAAATGTTTGATATCTTTATAGGACGCCGCCGTTTGATATGCCAGAACGCAACGTGACTTGGAGTTTGTTCAAATGATTTCTGGAGAAGCTGCATTGACGAAGAAGTGGAGTAATCGATTCCACACTTGTCTTTACATATCATGCTTTTATCCCAAAGACGTAGACTCCATTTGGAAGATTTGTTCCACAAGGATCTTAGTGATCTGGAAAATATAGAAAAAGGTAATATCTTTCGCTTCATATGGAGCTTCAATTGGTTTAACGATTTGGTAGAAAGTTACCAAGATTGAATGTGGTATCACAATGGACTAACTAAGTGTCCCAGCTCTTCTGCTGACAGTCACTTCCATCTAACCTAACCTATTGTCCAACACTCTTTTCTATTCTATTCTACTTCCACCCTTTCAACTATTATACTCAATTAATCAAGAGATCAACTTAGGCTTTGGATATTTTGGCTACAGGATGTCTCGATAGCACTGGATTTTTACTGAATAAATCGAAAATAACATTGGACCAAGAATGGAACCTTGGGGGATGCCACTAAAATAAGGGAGACTTTACAATTGCTTACTATTTATAAGATAGGAAGAAATAAATAACATAGCAGCGAAAGGTTACTTTTTAAGAATTTTTTTTTAATTTTTAAAACCTATAAACCATTTTCAATTAAACCAACGTGCAAAGCATGCCATTAAATTGTGCAGGGATAAATACATCATTACACAGAATGTACAGTAGAAAATAGTGAATTATACGAGTACTTGTGCTTGATTAATAGTTTCTTTTTAAATAATTTAAATGTCTTGTTAGCTATAATATCAAACTATATCGTGCATTCGTAATATGAATTTTAACTTACAAAAAAAAACTCTCACATTATAATAAAAGCCAATCATAAATTCATCACAACATGTCTTATTAATCAAACTCATCTTTAATTTTTTGTTGAACTTGTAAGCACGAATTCATTTGGCAATCTATAATTTTCTTTCATTACAAAAATATGAAATAACGCAAACATTGAATAATCACCCGAGAAAAAAGAAGACGTCCCTGTTTTTTTTTATTCGTTGCATCTGCCAGATACACGTTTAATCTTCAGTATTCAGGTAGAGGTAAGCTGATGCATATACGAGTACTCGTACACTGGCAAAACATCATCGTTAAAAATAATTGCAGATATCTATGTATCTAACAGACTATAAAGAATATCTTTTTTCAAAGATCCGTCTGCACTCCCTCATTTTTTTTTCCAAGCCAACATACTGGGTTTTGGGAATGATTGAAGGGGTGGAAGAATTAGTGCAAGGGGGACCTACAAACTGATGGCAAATGTCATATGCTGCTTAAGTGAAATATGTTTAAGGGGGTTTTAGAAAATTCTAAATAAATTAGTATGTTGGATATTCCTTCCTATCTTATAGGTACGTCTACTACTCGTATACGTGATAAATAGTCCAAAGCTTTAGACACTTAAAACGCCCATTTGTGTTCTATGACATATGATTGGGAATTATTTATTTTAATTAACCAACTCGATAGCAAATAGGGGGTGTGTGTTATGCTCTGTTGTGCTGATTTGAGTTCAGTTGAGTTGAGCACCTATTAATAAACTAAATAAATCGATATGAAATTACTTTGAATTAGAGGCAATAAATAACTTCAGAGAATTGCTAATTGTGCCTTAAGAGAGTTTAGTTTGATAAGGGAATCGGGTTTTGTATAATCTGAGACGATATCTACTTACTAATAATATTCTGATTGAGATTTTGAATTTCCCCAACTGGATTTCGAACTTACCTGGAAAGAGAAGAAAAAAACATAAATGAATTAGGTAAGTTTAATTAATATTTTGTACATAAATTTATTAAGCACTTAAAATATATTTGAACACATTGACGGAATGAATAGGAACCCATTGACACTTTGGCAAAAGGATTATGCCTAGATTTCATTATATTAAGGGTTTAACCAGAGTTAACTTCAGAAATATGTTTTTCAGTCGAGTTAGATTCTGAGTTAATCTTAAGTTAATTCAAAAAATTTGGTGAACTGATAGAACAGACATACCACACAGATGCCTCTCGAAAATTTATAGAAATTGAGGTGCGATTCTTTATGGAAAGTTCGATTTCAATTAATTTTAAATTTTTGTTTTATTATCAAATTAATTTTGTATATAAGAAATGTCTTTAAAATTTTTTAAAAACAAAACTTAAGACATCAATTTTAAGTTTTTAATCACAAACAATTTCGAAAAAAGTTTTAAAAACTTATCGTACAGTTGTTTTCAAGATATTGATTTAAAAAAAATGCTCGAAGTTTTTCTTAAATCCAAAAACTATTTTTTCGAAAATTTTCGTATATAATATTTTTTACAATTGAAAGGAGCTCTGGAGGTTACATTTTGGTTGAAATCGGTAGACCCGTCAAAAAGAAAGTCGAAAATAAAAATGCATCAACATTTTGGTTAAAATCGATAGAACCGTTAATGAGAAAGTTGAAAAAAAAAAAAAAAAAAAAAAAAAAAAAAAAAAAAAAACGGTTCTTTAACAGTTACCGTCAATAAAATTTTTCTTAAAATCTTTATAGAACAAAATACAGTCCACAAATATAATAGTACACTAAATTTCTTTGTATTAAAATCGTAAGAGCCGTTTTAGAGATAAATATGATTTTGCTTAGCGGCAATTCCGCAGGTACCGTTATTTTTGGAGTCACATAAAATTTCAATTTCACCTATAGGGAATCACCGAAGACCCTTAAGCAACTAGTTTGAAGAAAATGCGGTTAAAATTGAGCGTCGAGGTATATTGCCCAAACCTATATAGCAAGTTGAGAAATAAAATGCGCGACATAGTCCCACGAACTTGAACTAGGTAAAAAAAATATCTTTTGGATTTTTTTTTTTTTAATTTAAAAATATTTTTTTAAGTTTCAATATGCAATATTTTTCAAACTGTTTAAAATATTCTGTATAAAATATTTCATTAAAATCCGTTATGCCAATAATAAGAAATTTATTTTCAAATTGTGTCGATTTTGTTCACAAATAATCGGTCGATGGTGTTAGCGCAGCGTGAATTTGGCGTTCATTTCCTAATCGTATCGCACCAACTGCGTACACATTCCGGCACTTACCTACTCGACTCGAACAAATTAGAACCACAGGAAAGCATGCAGGGGTGGCCTCTGGTCGTTCGGCCGAGAATATCGCGACTGTTACTGCCGATGTCGCTGAGAACGAAGAAACATCAACCAGACGACTGGCCACGAAATTGGACATCACTAGAAGCACCCTACAGCGAATTTTGTGTCGAAAATCATCACGAGCGACAAGTCGCATTACCACTTAAGCGGTTACATCCTCTCAAAGCCACTGTGTATTGTGGTATTCACGAAAGAGCAGTATTTTTTTGAGGACGCCTTCGGCTATACTGTCACAGATACTGGATACAGGGCCATGATAAACGGCTTCTTGCTGCCGGAATCGGATGAGCGGAGTTTGGTGAACATGTGGTTCAAAAAAGACGGTTCAACCGCACTCACAATTGTGAAGGAAGCGTAGTCTCCCGTTTTGACGATTTGGCATGGCAAACAAGATCGCCCGATTGAAACATCTCAGACTTGTTTCTTTGGGGCTAATTGAAGTTAAGGATCAGACAAGTGTAGCTCTTAAGGCGAATATTCGACAGAAATGAGAACATTTATCACCGGAAATCTTGTGAAAAGTAATGTAAAATGCGAAAAAACTGGAACAAATGTGTATCAACTCTCTTCTACTTGCCAGAAAAATTCTAAAGGTCCAAATAAAGATTTCCATTTTTGCCCAAAGAATTTACGACACTGCCAAAATAATTTCCCTTTGTTTGCTTATTTCAATTTTAGTTTCATCTTCAATTTAAATAAACAAAACAAAATATCCATTCAATTTGGGGGCTCAACCGGGATTTTGGAGTTCGTTGTTTGTTTTAATTTAAAGTAAATATGCCATTCTCTTGGCAAATCGGTTAGTGTGTAAGACTGCCATGCAGAAAGTTTTGGGTTTGATTCTCAAACGTAACAAAAAAGGTTTTCAGGGATGTAATGGCTCTTGTATCGAAGTGAAAAATCCTCTAAGAGTATGACTTGTCATGAAAAGTGCCTTTCAGAATCGGCAGAAAACAAAAGGTCCCAGGAATGGTTAAGATTTTTAAGTCAATAGGTTTAGACTCTTTACCAGGCGTAGTGGCTTACTATTTTAATGTTTCGAGCTTTGTAATTTATTACATTATTTTTTAAAACTTCGTCCTTTTTAAACATTTTTATTTTTCTATTATTTATAGTGCTCGTATATATCATACTTAAAATATTTTAACGTGGTGCTAATTCGATTAAAATTTAATGCCATTATTATTAAATTCTGTTAAAGACATTTTTCTTCCTTTGTATCCTTTGACAAAGCAACCAGTTGAATACGTTTATAAAATCAAGTTTCAAATCAATTATTTAAATTATTCATTTAGGAACTTTAACTCTTTAATAAAATCCACTTATTTTTCAAGTGAGTGGTTAAAAACTCAACTATCCTTATAACGATTGTAGAGGAGAAATTTTTAGTTCCTTGAGTTGGTACCTCTGCCAGCCCCACTCGACTCGACCGACCCCAACAATTCTGATATCAACACTATCGCGGTGTCTATTTACCCCAAGATTATCTTCAAGAAAACGAAGAAATAAATTAAAAGAAATCCAACCTCATCGTCTTTATTGCGGGTGTCTCTCTAAGCGTGCATACCCGATATAGCCACCACAGATCTTAACTACATATATTTCAAGTCCTGCTGTTGTCATCCGAAGGATTCTAACAAACAGTCTGACAACAAACTCCCATAAGCAGAAATTTAATTTTCTTTTTTTTTTGCTTTTTCAAAAATTTGCTCCCTTTTCTGTGATGCTCTTTTTTAATATTTTCATTCCATTTCAATTATCCCTCACAGTCTCCGTTGTCTATTTTGCTTGTAGGAGTATATGCGGTGTTGGATCAGATCCGTTAAGGAGTAGGGTTATGAAATAAACAAAAAAAAAGGACTCCATGCACATACATGCATCGAAAACAGGAAGAAGAACTTTTCAATTCTCATGTTGAAGGAGCTTGGTTGTGAGCTATAGAATGACGACGACGATGACGCCACGATGGTGTTGGGAAAAAGAGCATCGCCAAACGCAAAACACGGAACTAGGATGCTACTTAAACTATATCCAAACCAGAAAAAAGGAAAACCAAGAACATCATCCAAGTCGAACGCAATGCTAAGGGCACCAGGAACCAAGAACGAACCAAAGAAAGACATGTCTTGCACTTGTGTTGTCTTCCTTTGCCGCTCTCTTGAGAATGATGTCAGCGAGCAGCGGTAAGGACCCAAAAAGGAAACAAGATTTTGGGGCACAAAAGTTTCGTCACCGTGTATTTGTTTTTCTTCTTTTTTTCCTACATGTTCTTCCCTTTCTCGTTCGGATGCTTGTAGTGTCGTCTTCTTAGTGGTTTGAAGTTTTTTGTCTTTCTTTAGGAACTCCTCAAGATGTTTTTAGACTTGTTTTTTGAAATTCGAAAAAAGTTTTAAAGGTGAAAGTGTGAGGATGAAGATGGAGAGAGAGAGAGTTAAGAAAAGAACTTTTTCTACATCTGATTAAAATTGGATACACAGGACAAGATATAAAAATTCACCAAACCCATAAATTATCCTCCTCTGTGGTCGGCAAAGGGAGATAAAAAAGATCACCCTTCTTTCTCCATCATTAACATAAAAAAATTAAAATAAAAAAAACTCAATTCCGAAGCAAACGGACGACCGATGACGCGACGTGATGAGAGAAGGAAATGAAGTCACTGAAAGGATTACACCATCTATCCAAAGAATAAAGGAATCTCTGTATTCATTCGAAGAGACTTCAATGATAATGGTGAGTATTATCCTAAATGGAATTGTTCGATTCAAACATGATGGCAAAAAGGGGAGAATACGAGTAGAAAAAAAATAAAACTGATTTCTCTTGCAGGATATTGTATGAATTTTAAGGGATGAGATGAAGGAAATCCTGTAATAAGGACGAAATGCTTGAGAATGTCTTCAACAGGTCACGCGAAGAATAATGAAATGACGAACAAATTTATAATGATAGATATTACAACTAAGGAATGTTGTATTCAAAGGGTGGGTGTATTCTGTTAGAGTGGGACTTCTGTAAATGAAAAATTGATTTTTTTATTCTTAAGTTTTTTAAAAGGAAAGTTGTGCTTTGCTGTGTACAAGAAAAAATACGGACTTTTTTCATCGGGGAGTTTTTAAATTTCTTGGACCTACCCTATCGCAAACGCAGAAAATTAATATTACTTGCAAGTCACAACTTTTGGACCCTGTTCACGATTGTTGGCGCAGAATTAAAGGTTCACATAGTACCCAACTTCATTTTCTCGAAGAATCAAAGACAATAAATAATAAGAATTGGCTACTTGGAAAATCGGGGATATTTTTTTTTGGGATAGAAGAACCGCTCGACAAAGTTTGGATGTAACATGATATCATAATGTTATACAACAGCTTATGCAGGGAACTGAATAACACATCGCATCAAGTTTAAAAAAAAATTAAAGAAACAAATCTACAGGATTAGTTTGCTTGATGTAGAAAAGGCTTTTGAAAGTGTATGGCATAGTGTACTAACATATAGGGTGGTGCAAAAATAACGTCACGATTAAGCTATTGAATCATTTTTTTTTTTATTACGGATTTTTTTTGTCAGAATTAGCTTTTAAAAACTTGAAAAATTTATGATGGAAAGACCTAGCATATAACAAAGAACCAAAGTTGTTCAATTTTATTTTGAAAGTCGACATTCAATTCTTCACACACAAAGATCCTATCGAGGTCAAATTAGTCCAGCGTTTTCTGCCATAAAGGACTGTCTGTGATCTTAAGCATGCTAGAAAAACTAGTGAAGTTCGAAATGATGAAAAAATTTCTGGGGAGCAATTGAGGAAAACCCTAAAACTTCTAGCTCAACGGTAACGCTAGTAAACAAAGTTGCAAAATTTGGGAACTCGAAAATCCAAAAATAATTGTTGAACTTCAAATGCAATCACTAAGGTGCACAGTTTGGTATAGAATATGCAACTTCAGAAAGTATTATTGGACCATATTTTTCCGAAAACAACGAACAAGTTGTGGTTAATGTGGATGGATATTAATGCCGGGTAATGGCCGAAATTTTCGTATGGCCAGAGGTGAGAAACTATTCAGAGTTGTGGATTGTGGTTCCAATGAGATGGAGTCATAGCTCACACAGCTCATCCCACCATGGCTCTCTTGAGGGAAATTTTTGGTGATCGGATAATAGCGTTTTTCTGACTTTTATTGGTCACTGCTTTAGGCCGGTTTAACAGCTCCAGATTTTTTTCTTTGGAAATACCTGAAAAGTAAGTAAGTATTCTAACATGCCAAGAACCGTGAAACAGCTTAAGGAAAATATCTCAGAAGAAGCGAGGGCACTGGGACATGAAATTCTAAGAAGAGCAATGGAGAATGCCCTGGAAGGAGCACGTCAGGTCGAAGCAAACAATGGAAAAATGGGCATCATTGGAGATAATCGCCCGAATTTTAAACGATAACGCTAAAGCTATTTTAGTTAGTTACTAAGTTTAAGAGAAGATTTTGATAATTTTAAACGCTTTTAGGATATTACTATCTCTTAGAATTTTACTAAAGTTTAATTCAAACATGGCTACTTTAGCTTTTAGTAACTTGCTAAATCCATATGACGTCTGGCATTTTTCTCGAAAAAAATGTCTTGCCAATTTTATTCGAAAGAGTATTTTTTTTATGATACGTGATCTAGTTATTTAAAAATTAAATTAAATAATAAACAATATTTTCGGAAGACGAATGTTTCGAAATGTTTGAAGATTCAGCTTTTTGCAGGAAAAAAGCTTTGTTTTAAGTTCCGCGCAAAACCTTTTGAAGAGCCGGACGATGAACAATTTTACTCCAGATAAAGATTTGACAAGACTATAGTTCGGTTATTGGTTGAAAACCAAAAAACAAAAGCCCGAATAACAAACCGTGGTCTTCCAATTTCACCAAAATAACAAGTACTATAGTTAAATTACACTTCTTTGGGAGAAATATATGTACATTATGCTGATGTTGAACTTCTTAATGGAATGCAAAGTATATAACTATCTCTTAATAGTCAAGTTTTAAGAAAATGGGGTATTTGTTTTCCGCTGTATTGAATTTTGGAAAAACAAATACATTTTAACAATTCCTTTTCGTTTTGTTCCATATATTACCTAGCTGTTACTAAATAAAATTTTGTGAATTTTTTAAAACAGTTAAAGTTAGAACAGTTAATTTTGGTCTTACAAAAAAGAGAAAAAAAAAAGGAAAAAAAAACCTGTGGGAGGAGGGAAATTAAAACTGCTATCAACCAAGTTTTGAAAAAGTTTATGCTGTATTCAAACAGATAAACAGACAGAGTTGCAAACCCAAATGATCGAGGGAAATGTTAGACATTTACCTTAAAAAATAAGAGACACTGTCAGTCCAAATATATAACCGTCAATATTATTATAAGTGACATTAAGTTGCCCCCGGTTAGCCGGAAAATATTGAACCTGAATGCTAAAAGTGATTGAAACGATCCAATTAGAATTGAACGTGTTTCAAGGGGGGTGAAATACTGTGAGGCCCATTAGATAATAAACTTTCCCTACCGATGCGTTGATGTGCCTATCCTAAGTTCTATTTAATACAATTTTCAAATTTCTAGTTATAACGACAAACTGAATGGCAGTTGTGAAGGTCAATAGCTCAATAGTTGGGAAATAGGAAAAGTTTAAATGATGTATTTGGGTTTAATTGGATTTAAAATCAGATCGCAAATATTAGACCATTTATTTAGAGATCATTTATGTTGGGGGAGAAAAGTAGAGGTCCACGTGTTGGTTCTTGGGGGACATCTCTCACAGTAGGTAGAAAACTCTATATAATAGCACTTATCGCCTGTATACTATCACAAAGGTATGAAAATATAGGTTTGACAGCCGAACTAAAACTGTATAAGGCATTAACAGTTTATTACAGAGGATAGAATGATCGATGGTGTCAAAGGCGTTATTAAAATCAAAGAGCAGCAACAACGCCAAATTGCAGTGTTACAGCTGTATTAATGACGGAAGCCGTACTACCTTGGAATAACAATATTTTGTATGATGAACACCAAATAGTGTGTGGACAACTCTTTCAGAAACTTTCCATAGAAAAGAAGGAATAGAAATGGGAACATAAATCATAACATGTACGCGACTTAGAAATGTGTATAATTTAAGCCAGTTTTGTGGTGTTAAATGCATGCGTGCACAGCCTTAACGAAGATTGAGAATATTCCATCGAAACCAACAGTTTTTGAGTTAATAGTAAAAACAAAAAACACTCTAATAAGACATGTCATAACTATCAACACCTGACAATTCAAAACCGTCTACGGGTGAAAACGCAGACAAATTTTGTGATCCAGGAAGACTCAAAGGCGCCAATACGAGGACTGGTTTACTACTAAGTACTTAAATATCAACATTTAAGAAAAATTCCAAATAACTTTTAAGTTGCATTATTTGTTTTTGGTTAAGACTTTCAGCCATTGTGGTGCTAATGGTTTAAGATCAAAGAGTACCCGTAACAGACGCTATCGAGGTTCATCTCAGAACCACTTCGTAGTGTTGAGGTATAAGATCAAGTTATCAATTAGATAGTTTGTTAAGGTCTTCGAAGAATAACTTTTCGAATAAGTGAGCTCTCCCTTTAGTCAGTGCAGAACATTAGCATAGGAAATGAATGAATGTTTCCGTTTCATGCTGATCCCCACAACTACGATAATGAGTATTGCAAGGAATGTCCAGCTTCGCTGCATGTTCTCCTATTGGCCAACGTCCAGAACATCTAGCAACTACCCTGGTTACGTCTCGCCAGCGTATTAGGAGATTTGTTCGAATCTTTTTAAAGGTTTGCAAAATCCTTCTGCTATTAACCTACGAATCTGTAAGAAAAATTGAGAACTATATTACTTCACAACACCACGAGAAATGTTAAATCTTTTCGACAGTGACCTATGAAGGGCTGATTCTTGACTGGCTTACAAACTCATCCCGACTGGACCGATTTAAAGGATGAAGAGACCTTATCAATGCCTCTAACAGCCACCTGGCTTTCTGAAAAAAATGAACACATTTCGCTCCTCTTATTGCCAGTAATTCAGCCTAAAAGAACAATGCCCTATTTAGGTAGCCGTGAAAACTTACAAAAATTTAAAGATTCAGAAGAAACTCCCGAACACACAAAACACTCCACCTTCGAGCTATCATTAGAGATAGTTGTATCGAATTCTCTCATCACAAATTTATTTTCCCATTTGTTTCTGAGCAAAAATCTTTAAAATCTTTCCTGATACTCACAGTAGGAGTGCAGTACTCAATGGTTCCTCAATTGATAAATATTGAAATTTGGTATTTTTAAACTAAAATTCATTTAAAAAAAAATTATCAACTTTTTATTGATAAATTATCAATTGTCTTGTAAATCAAAACGGTCTGAATGATTTTTATTAGAAAACACATTTATCCAATTTATTATGTTCGGTTAGGTTGAAGTGCCTAGCAACGGCACAGCTGACACACTAAGACCAGAGTTTGTCAATTGTGATACAAATAAATCTAGATATTTTCTTCCTACTCTTATGAAGCGGGAGAGACTATAAATGTCTATTTTAGTTGGATCACTAGGTTCCGGAAAAAAAAAAACCCTTCAAGATGGAGCCTGCGTCTACCTCTTCCTAGTACATACCGCTTGTTCAAATTTTTTCAATGGTGTTGCTAAATACCAAATTTAATATTTATCAATTTATCAATTGACAATTGTATATTTTTAATTCTTTTATTATTTAAAATTTTAACTATAATTAACGTTAAGCCAAACAAAAGTTCAGAAAAAAATAGCCTAATATTTTACAGATTTTGTAGTTCATCTAATTTTTGTCCAACACAAGAGGTCAGAGGTCTTACTAAGACCTTGCGGCCGAAGAACTTCTTTATATTAAAATTCAATATTATTTATTTTTTTTACTAAAGATCAATACAAAATATTAATTAATTCTACCAATTTGAACTTTTGCGTTCTATCAAATGAAAAAATATACAATTTTCTTAACAGTCTCACTTAAAATCTGAGGCTTATTTTTGACGAATACTGCAGTTTTCTTTTTAAAAAAATCAAAATAATTATATTAGTGTTAAACTTTCAAACCTATCTTCTGAAATAGATTTATTTCAGCATAAATTGGCCCTGACTTTATTATAAAAGCTGAACCATCTACGAGTAAGTTATTGAAACCTTAAAAAACTCCCTCTCTTCTAAGAGAATATTTTATCAACCGGATATCTTAACTGCAATAAATTCCTTAAAATATTTGAAAATAAAATACTTATCTATAGAGCTTGGTAGTCATGTCTTGTTTAGGTCATGGCTAAGTTAAACTGCTTTATCTATACCAAAACTTAATGTAAAAACAATATTACTTTTATGGCTTCCCATACATCTTGTTTTTAAGTCTTCACAGAAAGTTCCATAAGATAGATACTTCCCTTTATTTATTGAATTGTGTCAACATTAATTGATCTCTCTCTCTCTCACCCTCTATCTCTCTCTCTCTCTTTCCCTCTAGCCATGCTATCTTGTTGGTATATATTTCGCTGTATTTCGAACAAAGTTAGTTTAAACAGACTTTTGCCTGATTTAATCCTGTAATCAATCAATCCGAAAGGAACGAAGAACAAACGGAAGATTTAATCTTATTTATCCCACACGAACTAAGTGAGTTGAGTCCTTCTTCGATACTCTCTGCACGAAGGATTTTTAGATACTCTATCAATTTTCTTGTAACTTTCTTATCTGTTGCCATGCCCTTTCAACATACATAGCCACATACAACAACTTCAATTCCAATACAGTGGTGCTCGGCTATTGTCCTGTGGATCGGTTACAAGGATGAAATGTTTATTCAGACTTTGGTCGTTTGTAAGGGAAAGCCAATTTCTTCGATACTTTTCCCGTTCATATAAGTCCGTACCTTTAATGGAGGACACTCCTATCAAGAACACCAAATCGAAGGCAGAAAATGAAAATAAAATTCAGAAAATGATTCAAAGAAAAAAAGAAAAATCGAAAGGAAAACATTGAAAACAGAACACAATTTCAATTTGCAATGGCAAATACACAGTTGGAAGGAGTTCATGTTGTTCGTGTTGTTATTTGGGACTAGCGATGGTCAAATCGTTTACGATAGTTCAACTTGAAGCATCGGTGAACTGTGGCGTATGAGTAACCTTTTTTTCTATAATATGCTCGTTCTGCGTAGAGAGGCAGACGAACGAGCGAATGAAAACACATTCCTTCGGATACGATACAATTGTAACAGATAAAATGTTTCTCTCTTTGCTGTACTTAACTTTGCAGTTGTGGCGCTTCCTCTATTCAATCGTACAACGTATACACAACTACTTTGTTTGGTGAGTGCAGATGGCATATGAACACAATGCAAAACATAAGAGAGATAGGGTTGTGTAGCGAAATGAGGCCGTCTTTCTGTATTATGTTGAACCTATTCGATTTTTTTTTTTTTTTTGTAATTTTATTTTTAAGTGTGGGTGTTTTTGTAGAGTTCTTATCGCAAATTGTATTTCCCAAACACAATTGCGACAAAAATAATATCATTTGGAAAATAATGTTTGCACTAAAATTCGTTTGATAAGATAAATTATAAAATGGCAAAATCAGAATTACATGTCACAACCGTTTGGAAGGTAAATACTTTTTCTTGTTAACCTGGGGGGTTTTATGGGAAATTTAAATGGTTTTTTTTTCGTTTAATTTGACAGTTTCGAAACTGATTATATGATTAAATTACTTTATAACTTCGAAACAGAAAAAACAAAGGCAGATTTAGAGAGTTAAAAAAGCACAGGCATCATTAAGGGTCAAAAAGAATATGTGTGCTTTTCAGCTGCATGCAGTGATGCTAGAAGTTGGTATGCACATCAATTTAAGATGCCAATAATTGAAGAGAATTTTGTGCTGCTCCTGCCGAAAGGAATAAGTTATACTCGAGTTTGGACTTATAAATGGTAGCCAGATCAGATGGGATGACAAATTTCTTACATCGATACAGAAATCCTAAGCATTTAGCAGCATTTTTGGCGGTCTCGAGAATGTGATCATTTCAACGAAGATAGTTGCTGATGAACATGCCGAGTACTGAGAGCTTTTCGGTTTCTTCGAAGCAAGTGTCATTCAAGGACAATGGCATAAGGGGGCCATTTTTCTTCAACGACAATAGACAGCATTGAGTTTTCGAAGAATTAAACCATACATGGTTTTTTATACCCCATTGGATTGGAGTTTAATGAGCTTGTCATACGATACCGGTTTAATTCCACTTCCGACGGAGATGGACGTGAATTTGAGAACGAGTATGAGAAGCTGAGAGTAGAGTCGTCGGCAAAACAATAAACTGGTTTAGAAGTTTCAGACAAGTGATCATTTACAAAATTTAGGAAGACAAACCAGAGCCTTGGGGAACACCAGCATTTATTTTGTGAAAATCAGACTTGAAACCGTCCAATACAAAATGTATTGAACGATCTAGAAGGTAGTTTCTAATCCAAAGAATAAGGGTTTCCCTAATACCAAACGCAGGCATTTTTGATAAAAGAGCCTCGTGCCAAACTCTATCAAATGCCTTAGAAATGTCAGAAATGTAAAGATCTGTTCAACTCTTCGGTGAGATAAGCCATCAGATCACCAATGGAACGCTTGCTGCGAAAGCCGTATTGCCGGTCATTAAGAAGCTTTCGATCTTCGAGATATTTCTTGAGCTGATGATTTGTCAGCGATTCCGTGACCTTAGAAAGAAGGTACGTATGTGCAATTGGTCGATAGGAGGAGGGGGAGGAAGCGTCGCCATTTTTAGGAACAGTCTGGATAAATTCTGTTTTCCATCTTCTAGGGACGATTCCAGAACAGTAGGAGCGATGGAAAAGCTTACGCAATGTTTTTGCCAGCGATGAAGAACACGTCTTCAGAAGAATGGGGGGTATACCATTAGGACCGGCGATTTGTTTATATCAAGATCTCGAAGGGCTTTTGCAACTGAACGAGTGCGGAAATATACCTAACGTATTGAACGATTTCCTTTCTCAAGTACAGAAGGGGAAATGTTGCTATCAGGCGACGTATGGCTACTTGCTTTATCTAAAGACCTAGTTATCCTAATTTTTGTAATAAACTTAGGATGTTCTTTAGCTTCAGGATAGAGATGTCACCAGATTCGTCGAAAAAAATAATCTCCGAGGGCGGATTTTGTTGGTTCTGGATAAGGTGGGGCATTCACAATGGAAGTGAAATGAGTCCATCTCAGCTTTTTTATATTGAAACCCTCTACATAAGTCCGACAAGCTAATACCCATTCTACTTATGTTAGGAGCAAAGCCAGTAGTTAAGACTATAAAATTTGTCGGTTATACATTCTTACCGATAAGCGCTTGTATGAACTTTGTTTGAACGTCTTTTTCTCCGACTTCTTGAGCTGTGAGACACTTACTAAAAAATTTAATGGAAGCTTGAACATTAAATCAAAAAACAATTACACATTGAATTTCACTATAAAACTTTGTTGAAAACTTCTTGAAAAATATAAACTTTAAGCTAAAAAATGTTGTACGACATGGATCATGAGTTAAAATCTCAGTGGAATCGCCAAAAAATGATAGCTATCAAATTAAGCTTAACCTCGACATAACCTTTCAGGCTGAAGCAGAAGAAACAGACCTGCAGAATTTTGAAATCGACTTTTTCATTTTTCAATTTTGATCAGAAGCTTCGATTTGATTTTTTTTAACAATCCCTATCTTACGATAAGGAAGGAAGTTGTTGCATTGTATGCCAAATCAGGGTCAGTCTACAGCCTCGGCTAAATGCCGAAAGCCACCACCACGTAACAACTCTGGTTGAACAACCTAGGAGTCAAGTAATAGATTACCTTAATGGCGATTTTTCTTTAAATCAACAAACTTCTTTCAATTTTTACTGGCGGCTTATGGGTACTATAAGGCAAATTATTCATTGGTGGAAAAAATTAAACCCGATATTTTGCTTAAAGTTGCCATTACGGTGATAGCAAAGAAGCAACAAGTCAAAAGTTAGTCTCGCAATTCTGTCTGTCTGTCTGTTCGACTACAACCTAAACGGCTCGGACGATTTGCTTTTAACTTGGTAGATATCATTTTTAATTTTTTTATTTTTTAAGACCAAAAATAACCTACCATACGATTTTTTTTTCGAAATTTTATAAATATTTTTTTTTCTCAAAAACTGTCTTACAGAATTAAAAAAGCTAAGTAATGGTTGAAAAAAATTCCTGAAAAATCGTTATTAATGGTACCCCAACTAGAATACTTTTTTTGTTGCTGATATTTCAAAAAACGGTACAACCGATTTTGATCATTTTTTGTATGCTATGGGTCCCCCAAAATTTCAATAGTATTGTGAATTCAAATTTTCTAAGAAGGATTTAAAAAAAGTCTCAATTCATATTTCGAAAACCCCATGCTCGATTTTTTTAAACTTGACAATTAACATTTTCAATTAATTTTGCAAGAAGTGATAAGTTTTTTTTTTAATTTTGCCTAGATAAAAAAGGTAGGGGAGAAGGGGGTACATTTGACACTTAGTTTTTAAAAGTCTGTATTTCCGAAAAATGTTAACGTATTCCATTGTTTTGTTTTGTATTTGATTTATTGATTATTCAAGATTATGCTAACATATATTTTTTTGTTTTAAGTCAATTCCACATTTTAAAGGAAAATATTTTCTAAAAAAAGTCATTTTGTCAAAAGTGCCCCGGTAGTGGGGAACTTTTGACTTTAAAAGAGGTACATTTGACAATGGTGGATTAAACCCCACATCGTGTGCATTAAATTTCTAAAAGTATCAAAGGATCCAGCACGTCTGTGTTTTGAATAGTAAAAAAGTAAATTTTTGTTTTTGAACAATTTATTAAATAATATAACGAAAAAAATAAATCAATATATTCACTTTCTAAAAAAAAAAAAACAACAAGAATAAAAAATATAAATTATTTCATTTATAAACATAAAAAAAATCAGTCCATGTAAATCTTAATTCAAATTTATCGATATCGGCATTTTTTAAACAATTTATTAATATATAATTTCCCAAAATCAACGTCAAACAAATATTTTTTGCCCCGAAGGAACTTAATAAGTTTTTTTTTTTTTATATTTTCACAAAACTGGCTTTAATTTATTGAACTTTAAGCATAGTACTATCATAACATTGATTCACGGTAGAAAAGTTTATTTTATTAGGTTCACAAATCGCTTACTTACCGGTGGTCAAAAATTAGATCAGAGACGCAGAAAACACGAAAACACGTGGTACTGCACGAAGATTTAAAGAAAGACTGCCAAATTTCATAACGTTTCTTTAAATCAAACTAAGTTTCTTTCTTCATCCAAACTTTTCTTTTTTAAGGGCACGATCATACCGAAAAACGCAAAGTCAAATGTGCCCCGGTGTCAAATGTACCCCAGCTTACCCTACCCACCATAAAAATGTTAAAAAATGGTTTTCGAAAATCGTATTTTTCTCCAAAACAGCATGACGTCTGCTTTCTGCCACCAGAAACAGTGTCAACCACTGTTATTTTTGCAAAGAAAAATTCATTGCAGTTTTAAATTTGTACATTTAACATTCTAACGCAATTTCAAAACTTCAATTAAATTCTTCGCAATTATCAAATTTCTAGCCTAGCTTACGTGCAAATTCAAACAAACATATAGATAATTTCAGCTGCGAGTTATTTGAACAGTGAAGTGTCATTTAATTTATAAAAAGAGTTACCAGGCACAAAAAATAAACCAAAGCTCACTAACAACCTCCTATTCACTGTTACTCAAGTCATTTTAAATGGAATTTAACAAAAGAACTCGATGAAAATTTAGTTCATATATTTGTTTTTTATTTGGGTGCCGTTGTTTTTGTTTTAGTTGCCGCCATTCGTGGCATTAGCAATGCAGTTAATTGCATGCCGTTTAAAAAAACAACACTTTAATTTCATGTTTTTTTGTTTTTTCACCTGAATTTCAAACTAAAACCTGTGTTTTTTTTCTTCTGTGACGTGTTTAATTAAGTCGAAGTCCAAATGGAATGTCACACGCTAGCGATTTAATTTGTTGAACAAATGTTGTTTATTATTTTGTTTTGTTTAAACTACATAATTTTTTTTTTTTTTTTTTTTTTTTTTTTTGTGCTTGCATTAGGGCAGAGTGGTGATAGAAGGGTGGACTTTACTTTTCCATTGAAAACACTAAATCCAAATACAAAACACTGCAATGATTTATTTGGCAATTAAAATAATAATAAATCATTCCGTAAAGTGTTTGTGTATTATTTGTAGGTTTAGTCCTTGTTTGGGAATTCAGGTTAATGCGTGTTGGGAGAGATGCAGGCGGAGCACTTGGAATCTTATCCCCATGATAATATCCTTGTGCATTGATATTGCTTTTGAAATGATGATGAAGTCGACAAAACTTTTGACAGTTGATTCAAAAGACAGAAAAAGAGAGAGAGAGAGTGAATAAGATGAAATGCAATTTCATCGGATTGAATGGTACAATTCCTGAAGGAAATAGTCCAAAAATCGATTTTGAAATTGGATTCGTTTTGTGAGGCGAATTTTCTAAGAAATGGAAGATATCATTTCCTAATTTCTCATTTTGATTTCGAATGAATAAAAAATTTATAGTTTTTGATGAGATACGCACCAAGAAGCAAAATGAGTGATGTAGGTCTCAAAATAAGTGATGGATCCATTAATTGGATTCCTGATATTTCCTTTTTATGTTTGGAAATCTAGTAAGGTAATAATTGAAAACTCTATTTCATTTAAATCCAGATTGGTAACGTTTCTCATTTTTTGACAGTTTTTCACTAGTTCCTATACAAAGTAGTATTATAGAACTTCAATATCAATACATTTGATGACGTGACAGCTCGTAGACAAGCAGATAAGAGAGTTACCCCGCTAGGTGTCCAAAAGTTGATCTTGATTACTTATGTTGCCCTTCTTTTTTCACTATAAGTTTTCCTTTCTCTTTCACGTTTCCGGTGTTTCGTATGTATTTTTAAGTCATTTTGAAAACATTTTAATTTTGTATAGGTACTTCCGATGACTGTTGTGAATTGACATCACAGTCGCCAAATTTCTTCTTCACAAGTTCCAGCTTTGCGTGGCTTGTTTGGCATGTAGCGCAGTCTTGTTGCAACTACAGCTCGGATATATCGATGTTGTCGAGGTCTAGCCACAGAAAGTCTGTTAACTTCGCTCTATACCCGAGATCATTTACGGTAAACGGTATTTCGTTGCTCATTTCTAAAGAAACAAGGTCCGATGATGCCACCATGCCATAGACCGCACAAAACAGTCAGTATTTGTGGATGCATTGCTGCCAAAAATATGACTCGTCCGAGGCAACTCGAAGGCCGAAATGCAAGTACAAAATAAGCTGGGTTGACTTTATGCCGAAGTCCAATTTAGCTGATCGGCGCAGAATTTAAATTTCTGGGTCTTGGTCGATACTAACCGAATGGGCGTTGGTTGCATTGTTTTCTTGACCAATCTCTGTCTGGTTCGTGAAGAGTTTAAGCGATACTCAATCTTTTTCATTTGGCGACACGGTGCCTGCTTATCTTACTGAATATTTTGACAGCTGGATGTCACTGGTAAATTTGACACCAGCTAAAACATAACAATAAGACAAACTACCATTAATGTCTAGTCAATCTTTAGATATAAAATGCTGTAGACAAAAAAAAAACAAACAAGCAAGTTTGTCATTTTAAAATATTTAAAGTCTAATTTACTTAAAAATTAAATTTCAAACAACATCACTATATCGATTTGAAAAAATAGAATTTGAAAAAAAAAAAAAATAATAAATAAATAGAAAATGGAAAAATGGTTTCTTAAAATAAAAAAAAAATTATTTGAAAATTTATTTACGCAATATCCTCGAATCTTATATAAAAGCTCTCAAGCTTCTGCACCTGCTCTTATAATCAAGAGACTTAGAATTTTGAAATTATGTTCATAAAACATGAACGTTTTTAACATTTTTGAAAGCATGAAATTCATTCTCTAAACAATACTCTTAATACTCGTAGTTTGAGCCGTGCCACGATGGTTGTGTGCTAGCCTGTCAACCTCATGATCACAGGTTCGATCCCTGCCGTCGTCTATGTCGTTTTAATTCCATTAAAACCTTCTAAAAATTGTCATCAATGGGTTGCTCGTTTACTCATTACATGTTGTTCAGGCATAACACTAACAACATGTAATTGAGTTAAACTAGTATGCCCAACAAGGATGAACACGAATAAAATAATGTAAATTATAAGCGACATAGAAATAAGACACGGCATTTCTCCGCTTTAGCTCAGCCGCCATCCCTGGAGATAAAAATATCTGAGACAACCACCAACAGTCTCAGAACATCGTGCCACACATCTTTCGTATCCTTCTTTCTCTTCATTAACTTCACGCCAGCGCTGTGTTGAAACATTTAAAGGGTAATCATAATCCCTTGAGCGTGGGTAGATTATAAAAAAAAAAAAAAATATATATACCACCTAATTAATTGAACAGAAAGGATTTTAAGCGAACCAATTTTTCGAATTTAAAATCTCTGATTTTTTTTTAATTTTTATCATCCGTTTTTTAAATCTCGAATTTTGAATATAAATTTGAATTTTCTTAAAAACAAAAAAATTGGTATGCAGTTTTGTATAACTTTTTAGAAGCTTCTGTTTGAATAATAAACTATTTAAATCCGTTTAGTCGATAATGAGAAAGTCAAAAATATAATAGAGATTGTTAATAATGTCTTGATTTTAAGTTACTTTATGTCGAACGGTAGTTTGAACTTACTCACAAAATTTATCAAAATTTTTTAGGTTGTTTTTGAAAACAGTAATATTTTCCTTGACAGGTTGTTATATTTCGTATAGTATGGTAAATTCATAGTACGTTTAGTTCTTTTGCTTGTTTCAAAGTGTTATACAAATCGACAATTACGCTTGCGAAACAATTATTTTTGAAATAAAAAAATTCGAATTTTTATTTTTAAAATCCAAAATATTTGTTTGTAAAATGTTTAAGAGTTTCGAAACAAAAATTATAGTTCTATCGAAATTTTCATCATCAAAAATTTCCGATTTTTTTAATTATTTTTTAAGTAGTATTTACTACTACTTGCGATAAAAATATATGTACATACGTTAGTACTATCTACATAATGTGCATTAATATATGGAAAGTTACGTAGTCGTAAAAAAATCGAACTTGAGGTCTTGATCAAATTTGACATTACGATGATAGGGTGGGTGAAAAAAGTGGGTCTCGCTATTCGGCCTATTTGTTCTACTACAGCCTAAGCGACTCGGCTAAATTTTTATTCAAACTTGCTAGATAGCATCTTAAAAATTTCCCCCCGACACTTTTTTTAAGACCTAAAACATTGGTACCGGCCATTTCAGTTAGTAAAAGCTAGCTTATGAAACATAGCTTTCTTTAAAAAAGTTAAACTGATTTTATCAATATTTTTATTATAAAGCTCTACAAAACTTTGAATATTATTTTTTATTTGATATTTTCAAATAAAAAAAATTCTTTTGGATAAAAAAAAATAACTTTTTTTCACCAAAATTAAATATTGGGAAACTGTTTTAATATTTCTTGACTGTTTTTCAATACTATCTACAATATCTGTATACAAGATTTAGAAACAAATTTTATTTTATCTAAAAATAATGGTACCCACCAAACAAATGGTTTTCGAAAATTGCATTTTTCTTAAAAATAGCACCAAGATTCTATTTGTTTCACTTAATTTTAACGTTCTATAATTAAAAGAAAAAAGAAAATTATGACATTAATGACAGTATCTACAGTAGAACCGTTTTTTTTTTTTTGGCTTTGTCATTATTGGCATAAAGGATTTAAATGATTTTTTTTAAAAAGCTTCTAAAAAGTTACATTGCATATCAAAAATTTAAACATATCTTTTTTTCTTGGATTTTGAAAAAAAAAATATTTTTTTTTTTTTTTTTGAAATTCGATATCTCATAGATGGGTCAATATTTTTCTTTAATCTAATTTTTTTTATTTTTAAAATAATAAAAACTTAAATTTGGCACTATATTTTATATTAAAAATTTTATATATAAAAGCCGCTATCAAGGTTTATAATTTTCATAAATTTATATTTATTTGGTTTGAAATCACATGTTTTCGTTTTAAGTTTCAACTATACTAAGAGAATGGTCTAAGCCATTTACAACAAGTATTTTATGGTTGAATATTTTTTTCTAACATTTTATTTCTTGCAAGAGTGCAAGAGTTTTTTAGAACGAATATGTTCTTTGATTCTGAAAAATAAAAAGTCCGTGTATCGTTTTCTATCTCACAAAAAGTGAATCAAAAAACCTCTGATACCAAGTTTAAAAAATTTGCACAAAGCAGTCGTTAAGACAGAATTACCAGATCGACTTTTCTCGTCTGTCTATAATCCTTATGTCGAGTTTTATCGAAATCTGGGGTGCATTATTTTATTTTACGTATATATGTACATATGTATAACTTACCATGTATGTATGTTTATTGCAAACAAAAATTGATAAAATAAAGCTACCCAAAAAAAAAAAAGTCATGAATAAAATAATGAAACGGTTCTATAAGGGTAACGTTGTAAACTATGTTTTTAACTATTTTTTTTTTGTTAAATATGTCTACAACGGTTTACAGATTTTTTTGTCGATATTTTTGGAACTCGTTTCGAGGAAAATAAGGCCTAAATAGTTAAATTTGTAACGAAATAAAGTGTTAGCTCAAGGGTTCATTAGAAGAATTATATCTCCTCTTCCTAAGATATGGTTCTATAAAAGTTCTATAATCATAAATATTGATGTACAGGTACATGTGTAAATCCATCGCTGAAACGCTGTTTACTATTACGACCTCCAGTCTAAAAGATTATAAAGGTAAATCCTGCCAGCATGATTAGAGATTGTTCCACTCATGTATATATGAACATGGTTCTTGCCACCATCGTTACTTTTATTTCATGCAAAAATTAAAATAATGTCTTAAGGTACAATAAAAACATGAAATTTCACTTAAAAAAAATTATATCATTTGCATGGACCTTTAGGGAGAAAATAAAGTGGGAACCCTGAGAAGCGAATACTATCTGATATTAGTTTGACTCAGTTTTGTGGTTTTCCCTAATATTTCGTTAATGACTACACAAATCGTGTTCAATTTTTTGCACGCAAATATGTCCAATAAGCCCAAACAATATAGCTTTACAAAATTTTGTAAACAAATTCTGCATGAAACAAAAAATTTTAATGACAAAATTAATATCTTTTAGTACTTTTTCCACCTTTTTCCCATATTAATTAAAGTTGATAAACAAAGCCACTTTCTAGACTTCAACTGAAAGAGGTAGTCGTTTGGTTCGATCTTTAACTCGAATACCTAAAAGGTGTGTCCTTGTGGGCTTGGTTAAGGTCATACTTTATCTTGAAATAAAATAACCATTTTTTTCTGACACCGAGGGCGGTCACTAACTATAATTAAATGTAAATAATTTACAAAAAAAAAAAAAACAAAACACAAAGGTCCAAAGGTCCAAAGAACTCGCAGAACCAAAGAGCTAATTGTGGAACTGCAGACCGGTAGTCCTGCCATCGAAATATAAACAATTATCCCCCCATCTTTGATGTCATGGCCGCATCTATAAACAGTCCACTTTGCTGACTAAATATAAAGTCGTCAGTTAGAAACATCAAATGCCAAGAAACTAAATTAAGTTCTTTTTGCCATTGTAAAACTTTCCAAACAACCAAATGCAATTAAATAGGAATTTTCTTTCAAACTATACTACATCCATCCACTATACTCTATAGCAAACCTCAAACTATACAACGCCCCACATTTAGAACCGGAAAAATAAAAAAAACTGCAAAAAAAGATACAAGAATGGCAGCGCAGCAAAATAATTAAAAAAAAATGGTTTAGAAAACGCAAATTAAACCTCAGACCCTTGCAGCTTGCAATCCTTACGACAACGATGATGACGACTGCCAGAGTTCTGTCATTAAGAGCACTAGACATAGTCGAACACTAATTGTCTACCAAGGTTATACGAGACAACAACTGACTGTTGTTAAGTTGTGCGCTTCCTAGAACCAAACCAAACCGAACCGAACAACCACCACACCATGCAGAATCGAATGGAAGGTTTGACTTTTGCCATCGCTCCTTGGTGACGATGACACCAATGTCATTTGTGTATGGGACACATAGACGAGTTCTTTTCGTACTCCAGATGACATGATGGTGTCGAGGATTCTGTTGCTTCAGCTTCTTTTTTCCTTACTCTCCTATTGGCTTCGAATTTATTTAGATATTTCTTTTTGCCATCAGTATCTATGTATATACTGCCAGCAGCTTTACCACTGCCACTTGAAAGCAACACAACTAATGGCTAACATCGTTAGATATCAAATGCAAAACTCGTTTGTTCAAGTGCCGGAGTCGTTTGTTGTATTAATTGGCAAAGGGCATCGAGTGAAAATCGATATTCAATTCTGCTCATAGCAGGACAGGAAGCTGTTCGAAAAAAAAAGAAGAAAACTTAAAATAAAAACGGTATGGAAATAAATATAAAAGCATCTGGGATAATTGTATGGCACCCCTTTTCGGACGAAAAACCATTTTCTATTCTCTCGTTTAAGTCGATAAAGGTCGTTAGAACTTATCGCACACCATGGAAACATTCGAAAACATTTCAAAAACCATTTGCGCAAAAAGAATGTTTCTCGAGGTTTGAAATCGAAATGGAGAAAGAAAGGTGCTTGTTATTTTTATTTTAAAAGGTGGTCGAGGTGGTCGAGGTGCTCCTTGCGAGGGTAAATAAAATAGTCTCGGAAGAATTCGGAATATAAAAAACACGAACAGAAACCTTAAAAAAAATTAATCAGTGTTTTAGTGCAAGATCATCAGAGGTTTGGAATGGAGCTCCATTTAACTTGTCATATTTGGTAAGTTAAGTATGGTTAAACTTTAATCTTAAACTAAGAAACTGTTAGGGCTAGTGTTCTTGTAGAATTCGATTTTTCGATATTTCTCTTAATGTTACTAAGCACTTATGTTTCTGAAAAATTCCACCAATCTTTTAGTTAAGTACCAGAAAATTGAAGACATTCATCTAATTGACACCCCTGAAATGAACAAATTAATTTCCAATAATTTTTTTTTAAATTTAGAACATTCACACAAAAATGGTAGAACTGGATCTCACGAAATTTCTTTCGCACAAGATTTCTTACTTATTTAAGGTGGCAGTGCAGTCGGAGCCAGGTTTCCAACCAATAAGCTTTTTCCAGACTAAACGATTCCTCCCTAGATGTTTTTTTTTTTGCACGCCACTTCCATTTGTGTATACCACAAGGTCGCAACCATCCCTTACTATTGAATTGAAGAATTTTCTTAACCCCGACATTGGTGTTCATTTGATGTAAATGATCCATCCACAATCTTTGGCTTTTAATTGTTTGCTTCTACAGTACGTTCTTATATCTTCTCCTAACTCCCCGTCCATGCAGACGGGACCAAAACATCACCTGCACAAACTTCCTCTTAGAACAGCCTTAAGCCTTCTACCGCACACGCAGACAAATAATTTCTAACCGAGTGCGATTTTCAGGATGTTAAAAAAGTGTGTTAAAACTACATAGCGTATGTTGCTAAAAGTAACGTACTTAACTTAATTAAATGAAATTATTTGAAATAAACAACTAAAAATATATATTTAATCGAACGACTTAGTTATATTAATCGAGAAACTAGGCTATAATTCGCAATTAGCGAAATTGTTTATTTTAAATAAGTAACTTGTTAAAATGAAATAACTATACGTACATACGTACACTTCATAAATTTAAGACATTTCTTGTTTAATATAAAACATTTTTCTTGGTTAAATAAAACAAATGGTTTTATTGTTTAAATGAAGGCAATATCTAGGAAGGTTAAAATAATAAACCAGATAAACAATCTTCTCGTTTGCTTAACCGAATGGTGATTGTCAAATTTTTCCAATTCCTTATTTTGACTGTTTTAAGATAGTTAAAATTGCACATCAATATGAATGAAATATTCAATCAGATTTTTTCAATTAATTAGCTGAGTTGACAACGTTCCAATTCGGAATAAAAAGAAAGGTAGGCCTAAACACTCCTGGTACAAACAAATGCAAAAACACCAGCATTCAGTTGGCCTCAGAAATGGAACAATACAAAACCGGGAGGCTTGCCGCCGATTTCTGAGGTCAACCCGGCGAACCCCACCGGCGGATCACTAGTGTGAAGCAGATACGTGGGAGAGTTATGATCCCCTCGACATCGAGATCATAACAGCGCCGAAGAAAAGGAAGAAGAAGAAGAATTAGCTGAGTTGACTCGTGTTAACGGGCTAAGTGTTGCAGATAATTGGAGTGTCACTTCTTTAATTTTACATGTGTTATAATTTTTTTTTAAACCGATCATTTCTATGCGTGCACCTTCGATAGGTGTAGACCCTGCTTGCATCATATAGAACCGGGGATGAAGAGTGTTTTGTACAACTGCACGAGTGTTCGGCTATAAGCAGAGAGAAAGAGATCATTCTGGGCTCTTCCGAACGAAAAATTCTTCAATTGATATTTAGTCCTGCGTGTGAATAGGGACACGATACAACTGCGAAATACCTATATGAGCTGAACCAAGATGTAGATGTGGATCAGAAAGCCAAGTTGACTAGATTAGATCGGCCACATCGAGCGAATGGATGAAAATACTTTGCACAAAAGATTCTTTGAATATTAGCCTCCAGTTCCAAGAGAAAAGAAAGATCGAACCTCCAGACCAAGTCATGATATGACAGCGTGCACTTGGTGCTCCGCAAATAATATCCAAGTGCTCCGCGGAAAGATTTGAAAAAATATAAAAATTCCACTAGACAGACTAGTTACTATGTAGTTAATTTTGGACTTCTGAACTTGTAATTCTTATCGCAGCAGTCGAATTTGAAATTCATATTTAAAAAAAATCAACATAATGTAAAATGTAAATAGGTGCCTACAAACAAATATTAAACAATTTTTTTTCCAACGGCAGCCCTAGTAGGCGTAGGCCTACAGGCAATCAGTCGAATACCGAGAAAAAACAAGAAGTATTCTTTTGTAGTTATAAGGTGCAAAAGCAAACCAACTGATTTCTTCGAAAGAAAGTACTAAATCTCAAAAGAAAGTTACTAAATCTCAAACAATTATTATTAATCACTCAAAGAAAGTGAACGAAAATGCTTTGATGGCGTCCTACTTGGCGAATAGCGCAAACTGGTGGAGCCCATACCATTGCTGATAACTTAATATAGCCATGCGTTAAAGACATTGTTGATTGTATGTTGGTTCAAAAGGCCAACAAAATTAGTTGCAAATTGTTAAAAGATGCACCAGTACCAGTAGCCATTGCGTTCCACACCACCATGCCCTTGCAATGAAAAAATGCCGATCTCCCTTAAAGAGTTGTTGGACGAAAGCGTGAAAATAATTAACTTTATTAAATCACGGCCAAAGAATAGAAGGCTTTTTAAAGTGTTGTGTGATACATACTTATTTCTTCACGCAGAAATAAAGTGGCTTTCTCGTGGAAAAACACTGACGCGGCTTTTCGAAATGAGAGCTGAAGTTAGAACCCTCCTCATTGACCACAACTTTGTCTTGGGCGATATGTTGTGAAATTGGCGTATCTGTCAGATATATTTAAAAAAAAATAATTGATTTGAGTGTATCACTTCAAAGAAAGGCAATAATCGATGCTTTGGGCTAAATCTATAAAAAATCGAAACCTAGACAGCTTCCCAATGCTCAAAGAATTTAAAGAAGAAACAGAATTGGACATTTCCGACGATATTTTAAATGAGTTTCATATCCACCTACTGGGTTTGCTGGATAGCTTCTTTCACTATTTTCCAGAAGAATTCCACCCAAACATTAAGGAAAACGTGTGGGTTATAAACCCATACTCTGCCGCGTTGGAAAAACCAGCTTCTCTGACATCGCTGCAGTTTGAGTGCTTGGTTGACAGATTCTTCGATAAAAGAACATGTTGCAACGAAGAAAACTTTATCAGAATTCTAGTGTATGTTGAAAGAAGAATTAAATATATTGTCAAATAAAGCCAAAATAGTTCTTCTGCCGTTTGCAATAACATATACTGTGAGTGTCAAAAGTGAGTAAACACCTAAATGATTTCTTGAGTTAGATGGAATTAAAACCAAAAAATAAACAAAAATCGAATTCCAATAATACAAAATAAAAGTTTTATTTAATAGCAATAAATCAAAACCAAAATAAAATTTCAAAAAATGAAGTAATGCATTTTTTCCTAATAAAAACTAAAAATACTCCATATTTTAAGCGTCAAAAGTAAGTAAACATCTGTTATATCTTCAAATTATTTATAAATATAGTATCTCAAGTAAAAAACTGCGTATTTCATTTGATCAACTTTAGACTTCATAACATCTCTTAGTCAGCGTGACATGGAAACAACAATATCATTTCTAACATCGGAGGATATTTGGGACAGTTCTTCAATTAAAGCCTTTTAAGGTCATCTTTGTTCTTGATGGCCCGTTTGTGAAATTTTCCGGTCCAAATGATCCCATAAATGTTGTATGGGGCTTAGGTGCGGCGATTGGGGAGGCTGGTGGAGGTGCTTTGAAGTCCTATAAGGTATTAATTCTTTAAGGCACCGCGAGATACGCTTAGGACCATTGTCTTGCTAACAGATCCAATTGCTAAGCATACCTAATTTGTGTAAGGTCGGTTGAAGGTTATTGCTTAGGACGTTTAGATAGTCTTCATTATTCATTGTACTTTCAATGAAAACAAGATTTCCGATCGAATATGCGGCCATACATCCCTACACCATCATGTTTTACTGTGCTCCTTATATTCTGTTTATGATGTTTTCTTACTTCTGATGCGTTAATATGGATAGTAGGTTTAGTTTTTATTAGGAAAAACTGTAAGAAGCTATATTTTGAATTTTTATTTGTGTTTCGATTTATTTTTATTGATTTTTATTATAAGAATCCATTGTTTATTTATTATTATAAAAAAAAATATTGATATTAACGCATCGGAAGTAAGAAAACATCATAAACAGAATATAAGGAGCACAGTAAAACATGATGGTGCTGGGATGTATGGTAGCATATTCGATCGGGAATCTTGTTTTCATTGAAAGTACAATGAATAATCAAGACTATCTAAACATCCTAATCAATAACCTTCAACCGACCTTACACAAATTAGGTATGCTTAGCAATTGGATCTGTTAGCAAGACAATGGTCCTAAGCGTATCTCGCGGTGCCTTAAAGAATTAATACCTTATAGGACTTCAAAGCACCTCCACCAGCCTCCCCAATCGCCGCACCTAAGCCCCATACAACATTTATGGGATCATTTGGACCGGAAAATTTCACAAACGGGCCATCAAGAACAAAGATGACCTTAAAAGGCTTTAATTGAAGAACTGTCCCAAATATCCTCCGATGTTAGAAATGATATTGTTGTTTCCATGTCACGCTGACTAAGAGATGTTATGAAGTCTAAAGTTGATCAAATGAAATACGCAGTTTTTTACTTGAGATACTATATTTATAAATAATTTGAAGATATAACAGATGTTTACTTACTTTTGACGCTTAAAATATGGAGTATTTTTAGTTTTTATTAGGAAAAAATGCATTACTTCATTTTTTGAAATTTTATTTTGGTTTTGATTTATTGCTATTAAATAAAACTTTTATTTTGTATTATTGGAATTCGATTTTTGTTTATTTTTTGGTTTTAATTCCATGTAACTCAAGAAATCATTTAGGTGTTTACTCACTTTTGACACTCACAGTACATGTGCGAATCAGGGTTCTCTGCATATCGATACCTTCCCGTAAGAATGTATTAAGCGACATTTTTAAAATTGTTTCCCGAACAATTTTAAAAATTTCGCTTAATACATGCTTACGGGAAGGTATCGATATGTTGGAACCAAAACAAAATTTATATCCCATTTCATTGCAGAGCCTGATATACGTTTGCAGTTGTCCCAAATTCAACCAGATTTTCCAGCTTTATGCAAAAAAAAAAAGCAGGCACATTATTCCCACTAAAAGAAACTCTGAGTTTTTTATTTAAA
This sequence comes from Chrysotoxum bicinctum, assembly GCA_911387755.1. Taxonomy (NCBI): domain Eukaryota; kingdom Metazoa; phylum Arthropoda; class Insecta; order Diptera; family Syrphidae; genus Chrysotoxum; species Chrysotoxum bicinctum. The sequence continues at coordinate 220,423,552 of OU426989.1, read as the reverse complement.
TATCTACCATACATACATAAATATAATTAATAATTCATAATATAATAATTCATAGTTTAATAATTATTATGTAATTCCTTATTCTTAGAAGTAAACATTGTTTTTTGTGTTCTTCGTTGTAGAAACTGTGTTTCTTGAATTCAATAAAATAAACAAAATTTAAAAAAAGTTATTTTATTTTCTACATGTAACTGCGAAAAATGGCATATGCGCAACAAAGTGCTCCGCGTGGAATTCCTCGCGTAAAAAGTGCTCCGCAACTAAAAAAGATTGGGAACCATCTACACGATGGGTTGATAGCGTAAGATGGCTTAAGGCGAAGTGCAATAGCCTGGTATGTCGTTGATGCAGGGTATTCGTTCGCAAATCAACGGATAGTGAGCCATTGATGGTGATACGCGTCCGCAGTTGGCCCATCACTCATTGTAAATACATCGGCGACGACAGGGTTTTTATCCATCTACTACAGCCATATTGTCTAGATGCGACACAACCATTAGACCATCTGATGGGCATTCATCATACTGAGACCTTTCATGAATCGGGAAACGGATAAATAACTAAGTGGCTTAGGGACACTTTAGCTATTGAAAAGAAGACTTTGCTCCTGAATTGCCTTCTTATTCCAAAAACGTCAAGAATTAACTCAGTTTATAGCGGAACCTATGTAGACAAAGTCTCAAACTACCTCCAAACTGCAAATAAGTACTGAGACACTGAGATCATATCGTCGCTGTAGATCGAATACCTCGTAACCCAGAAAAGTCGATTTTTCAGGAGAGACAAAAAACTTATTATCAAATCAATGAGAGGCAATGAGAGACGTGTTGTTAATTATGCCCGTGGCTCTACAATTATAGTTTTTAGGTTCACAGGATATTTTTCATTAAATCCGGAATTTTTTTCACAATATAATTGCATCATTACCTAAACATCGTTTTTTTCTGTGTTACGAGGTATTTGATCTACAGCGAGGATATAGTATTTTGTTATTAGCAACTATTGCATTCTTATTGGAAAGTGTGGAAAAACGTAAAATACGAAATAACTATTAAAAACAAGGTTTTCGCTTCTGATCTTTTCTGTGAATAAATGTAGTTATTAAATTTTGGAATCAAGTATTTTTTGTTTTTTTGTTTTTTTTTTTTTTTTTTTTTGTATAAGCAGGAAGAAAATTTATGCAAAATTGGAACTAATTTACTGAGCTATTAATGACTTATACGAAAATAATAAATAATTTTATGACATTTTTATCAGAATACGTCAAAATCATATTTGCCTTCTGTAGATTTTATCGCCAACAACGAAAAACACAATTTTATTACAATTAATGCGGACATCCGAGGTACGAAATTTAATAGAAATTGTTAGAACCGTTTTCGAGAAAATTTAAAAATATAAATTTTTTTAAAGAAGCTACTCTTTTTAGATGAGCTTAAACAAGAATTTGGAATTTCGTCTCTAAGCAATCGTATAACAATGCTCTGAACTAAATTTTAAGCTAATCGGGACACCTCTTAAGGCATTAACTGCGGATCTGATATAGGCATAGAGAGGCACAAACGCCCGGACGCACAGATGGATGGACGTACAAAGGCAAGGACGAACAGTACGATGGGTGATACTATAAAAATATCTATGAAAAGTACTTTTATATTATTTCGGAAATAAGTCATATCTCGTTTAGGCTCTACCTCGATAAAAAGTAGAATAACCAGCGCACGTACGCTCAGATGTATGGCACACAGAAGCACGGGTGCATAAGCCGACGGAAAGTACGACAAACTATACGTAATTGGGCTTCTCTCATACCATAGAACTAGGTTTGATTTAAGTCCGTTTAGGCTTCAGCTCGATATCCAGCAGACTCACAATAGCCCGAACGCTCCGCACGCCCAGATGGACGGTCCAGCAAAGGCTTTGACTGACGGTAGATATGACGAAAACTACTTTACTAGGCTTCTCTGTTATCGTAGAGTTAAGTTTGATTTAAGCCCGTTCAGACTTCAGCTCGACATTCTTACAATGGCGAAGGATGGTTGATACGAAGAGAACTAGTCTTTTGGACTATTCTATTATCTTGGAGTTAACTAAAAACCCGTTTTCGGTCTAGCTCAATATAAAGTAAAAATATCACGCATATACGCACAGAAGCACGGGAGCACAGACCGATGAATGATATGACGAAAACTTCTCTACTTTTGTAGTGTGGAGCTTAATATTAACCCCAGTTTATGCTTAAGCTCAATTTGCTATGTAGACACACGGACGGAGAGAAGAACACACTTTGCTGCACTTTTCCATCATCGTGTTGATTGTTAAGTTTGATTAAAACCACGAATCCAATACTTGTCCCATAGATCAAGTAAAAATAAATTACTCAGTAACTTTTTTTTTTTTTCAAGTAAAAGTTCTACTTCATCTGCAGCGTTGACATTAAACATTATGCAATAACTTGGCGATAAGAATATGAGTATGAATAAAACATTCAAGCCATGGATATACATTTCTGCATCGTATTTGTGTTATTGTTGCTGCTGTGGTGTGTCTTAACCTTTTTTTCGCTTAACTTGACTTTTTCTTCAGAGGATGCAAATAAAAATAAAAATATATACAAAATGGCTCAGATTAAGGAGTGGTATAACTGTGCAGTGTGCATAGCGTACATTTGCCTAAAAAGTAGGAGAAGCAATGGCGGTAAATTCTTCATATTAATGTGACAGATTGTGTTACACCATAAACCTACTATCACAATGTTGCGGTGGTACCTAAGTCAAAACTGTTTCAAATGTCTTTTGATTTTAGAATGAAAATACTTTTGAATGTCTATTTCTATATATATGCCTCATATTTGGTATTCCTTAGAGTTTAACGAATAACCTTGATTTCTATTGGACTTGTAGATGTGTTCTTTTTTAAAGCATATCAGAGACAAAAGTACTTTGAATAAGTTTTGAAAGAAAAAACGCAAACAAAATATGGAAAGTGAAATGTTATAATTTTCTGAAGAAAAAAAAATACATTATTCATTTTATTCTTTTGTGAATATTCATCTGTGGACATTGAAGGCGTGAATTTCAAGACAATACTCGCACTCTTTTATTCATGAATTAATTATTTAGACTGACTTATGTACAAGTTTTGAAATTGAAAACATTTATTCTCTTTGAGTATTCAATGAAAAATAAGGAACTTAAAATATTGAAATGCTCGAGTTCTAAAATTTATTTCACGTCGAATTTTAAGGGAATAACAAGTCAACATCGTATTATTTTACTAAGGTTAGATTACAAAAATTATACATAGCACTTTGCGACAAAAAAATAAAATCCATAACAGGGTCCAACCTACCTGCTCTTATGCGCAAATGGAATGGAATTTCAAATAGTACAAATGTTGAAAACCTCGAAATATATTTATTTAAAAAAACTTCCAATCGTTTGAACAATACACAAATGTCATTTTATTCCTTTAACAAATATGAATTTATGCAAAAAAAAAGAAATTGAAATAAATGAAAAAATAAGTTTTTTAAATTATATTGTGCTAATAAAATTTTATATAAGAAAAAAATTAAAATCGGTCGAGACGATAGTGAAACATTTAATAATCAAAAATGGGTCCATAATATAATAATATCATCTATGTATATTTTGAAATTCAAAAAAATTAAAAATTATTATTATGTGGGTTTCGAAATATTAGATTTAAAAAAAATTACCTACCCAAAAAATATATATTTCAAGATCAAGTAAAATTTTATTTGCAGTTTAAAGTTTACATTATTTAAGAATCTTATTCTTTACATCTATAATATCTTAGACAAATGTATGAAAGCTTTTAACATTATAAAAGAAATTATAATATTTAAGGGAAACACTAGAAGAAAAAGAACCTTATTTAATACTTAAAACCTAAAATTGCACAAAAACCAAAGTTTACTGAAATAGTACAGGTTAAAGATAAAGTATAAGTTCATTTTCTGAGTCAGAACATCTTTGAAAAAACTTTTCTTATAGATTATAAAGAACAAATTTTATTGGGCTGACTTTCGCTCTAGTGTAGAGCCTAACAGTCGAATAAGACCATGGCAAATTAAGCATTAATTTAAGAAGTTTGTTTTGGCCTACTTGAAGCTTTTTTATGTGTGACTCAGCACAGTCAAACAATACTATAGCGCCATAAGTTAGCACCGGTTGGAAAACAGTTTTGAAAATTAAGATTTTTTTTACACATGCTCAGTTTACATCTTCTATTAATAAATGGATATATGATTTTAACTAACAGATAAATTTTATGCATTTCAATAGATATATGTATATTTTTGAAAAGTACATTTTTTATCAAATGTGACACCAATGTCTATACCATTGTATATCAACGGAGTTTATTTTAAGCACAGATTGAGGGAGAAAACTTTCTTTTTCTACGTTGTATAAACAACATAGCTTGACATTTATCTGCATTAACTTATATTTTCCACTTGTCAAAGAAATTTAAAAGGGGGTCTAGGGAAATTTGTAAGTTGTTTATTGCTTCTTGGGAGAGAATATTTGAGGCAGCGTCATCTGCAAACACGGTAACTTCGGTATTAATTTCAATATTGAAAAGAATCGGTCCAAGTACTGAGCCTTGTGGGACTTCTTAATTTCTTGCATTTAAGACTTCGCAATTCCAGTAACACAAAAAATTTTCTATTTTTCAAAAAGTTTTAAATATTTTTTATAAGATAGCTAGGAAAATTAAACAAAATTAGTTTGTAGATGAGTCCTTCATGCCATATTGTATCGAAGGCTTTTTCAAATATCTAGGAATACTACACAAGTTGAATGTTTTGACTTAAGGCTATTTTGAACATACTGCTTTATTCTTAGAATTTGATGATTTTTGATTAACGCAGTGGCCAGCTCTGAAACCGAATTGCTCGGTAGTGTATATATAAGCTTCTTCGATATGCTCTAAGAGGCCATTGTTTAAGACTTTTTTCAAAAAAATTACTTATAGTGCTTAATAAGCTTATAAGCGTATAGCTGCCTGGGTTATCTTTTGGCTTTCCAGGCTTACTGATTGGAACCACTTTGGCTATTTTCCACTTTTCGGGAAAATAACAGAGTTTAATACAGACGTTGAACAAAAACGAAAGGTAGGTAATACCATTTTTAGGTAATGCTTTTAACAGTCGATTAGTGATCCCATCAGGGCCAGATGATTTCTTTATTTTTAATTCTTTTATTAAATTGTTGACTAAACGGTTGCAATGTATTTAGATACCTGCTTGGTTGGTAATAAAACTATATATTTCCCTTACAACATTTTCAGTTTTAAGGTCACTTAAGTGTGCTGAAATTTGATGATTTTGACAAAAAGTTTCAGCCAAAATATTTGCTTTTTCCTTCTGAGTTACAAATACATGGCTTTGCACTATAGGAAGAGAAGTATATGTATATAATTTTCTCGAAAGTTTTGATACACTATATTGAAACTTTTGCTTAAAAAAAAATAAAATGCACGACTGGGTCGCAACAACTTGCTCTTATGTAATAGACCTTAGAATATTTTATTTTAAAAACGAGTGTTATTCGAGCAAGCTGTTCATGAAAACACAATGACATGAGATTTCTTAAGCAAATATAAATTTATGTAAAAACAAAAATTATAAGTCAGCGGTTTCTTAAAAAATTAAACTTTTATGTAAATAATTTTAAAAACATTTTTAAGGAAAAGAAATTGGTACGCCAACTTAAAATTTGGATTATTGTACGAATAAAAATTAAGTTTCCAAAATTAAGTCCTCAAAAATTCAAAAAACATTTTTTTTTTACTTTCGAAATGCAATGTTTTTCAAACTTTTTACAAGCTTTTCTATGAAAAACACAAATTTGGTGACCAATTCATCATATCATCCGATTCGGATCAAAAGAATTTGGTTCTCATCGTGGCCAACGTCGTTCTTAAAGAATTATGGACCGATTATCCCGCCATGACTCTAATAATATGACCTTAACTACCTGTCAAAGTTCGGATATCGGATATTATAAAACTCTTCGGCTGTCGTTTAGAGTTTTTGTAGAACCTAAAAAAAAAACCTGTTTTTTTTAAACTTTTAGATTGTGGTATCTCAAAAACCGTTTATAATGAAATTTGTGTTAACGAAAATTTCGGAAGACAAATAATGACAAAATCTAGATTTTGTGAAAACGTACAGAGAGAGAGAGAGCTGTAATATTTTGACAGCTTGGGGTGGCCATTTTTTTTTTTTGCGACATTTGTCAAATCTGTTGTTTATTATTCAATTACTGATGCCAAATCATCATAGCAAGTTACACGATGGATCAGCACGTGCCTATGTGAGCTCGTATAGTTAAAACGTTGAGCTCATTTTACGGTAGACGCGGTAGCACTTCACGGTACCTTCTTCAAGGTTTGGTAGACTATGTGTGATCTGCTCGTATATTAAACCTTTGGAGCTCTTCAGATCCTACATTGGCGTCAAATCTGTTTTGTCATCAAGCAGATGGTGATATTGATCCACCTTAGTTTTTTAGAGTATCTTGCCTGATTTGGCAATAAAAGTATCATTGTTTCACTTTTGGCGAGTTCGTCAGCTTATCAATTTTCTGAAATGTCCCTGTGGCCCGACGCGCCATGCAGGTCAATGCTAAACTCCCGCGCCAACTCATTCAGAGACGATCGGCAGTTAAGGGCTGTTATTGAGCTGGTAAAGACAGAGTCAAGAGATTTGGTGGTGATGGCTGCTTGGCTGTCCGAGAAGATACTAATATCTTTATTCGATATCACACTTTCTTTAATCCAAGAGAGGACTTATTTAATCACCAAAAGTTCCGCTTGGAACACGCTAGAATGATTGTGAAGACGAAAAGGAGGACTTCAATTTAATCTACCTGAGTATTGTACGAACTCATCCGCTGAAGGCTGGTATATGGGATTTTTATATTTTCTAGAGAACAAGGTCTGTTATGTCGTTATGTGAGGGTTAACACCAAGTCCAAACTGATCGGCCCAGTTTGTGAGCTTAAACCATATCTAAGAGATCTTTAAGGGTATGAGTATGCTTTCCTGATACGGCAATAGCAATTTCATCCGCATAGGCAATGGCTACGTACATAAATCTCCGCTTCCAGATATCTCAACAACTCATTCGCTACAAAGTTTCAAAGAAAAAAACCGGAGCTAGGACGCCGTTTTGCGGCATCCCTCTACTGAAAGATCTTCTTGCCAAAAACCCGCCCAGCTATGAACTAATAATACTAACTAGTTAGTATTTAATTCAGAAATTCTCCAGAGATGACAGTACCGATGCGATTGCAGATGTGTCGACATTGTTTTAAGCGCCCTCTATATCAAGGAATACAACCATACTATACTCTTTATGATGGTGGGAGTATTCGATGGTTTTAAGCAGTGTATGAAGTTCTGTTTCCACCGATATCGCTTTACAGTACGCGTGTTACGCCGCCGTACGCAGCCAATGCTTGTTCTTAAGTGGATATCAATCAGTCGCCTAAAAATTTTGAGAACGAATGATGATAGACTAATATGTCTGAGATCTCTTCATTCTACATGGGAACATTTTCCCGCTTTCGGTATGAATGCAACTCTAACAGGAATAAGAACCAAATTTAAACAGCTTTTAGAGGACAGCAGAATCATATTACGAGTCTCTTAAAGTTCGACTTGTATTATGCCGTCTGGGCCTGCGGATTTTTATGGTTGAAAGCTATTGATTGTCCAGTGCAGTTTTTCCCTTCTTAATCAAACTTTGTGGATGGACATATTATTGTAAGTATTATTAACAATTTGGAACCTTCCTGGGAAAGTGGCATTTAGAAGCAGGTTGACTGAGACATTCGTTTAATTTGGTCAATTGGTAATTTCGTCAAAAAGTGTTGATGTAGAACCAAATTCTATCCGATCGTCGAACTTGTCCAGTTGTAGAAGCTGAGTAGGGTCAAAGATTCTCGAGACAACCTCTCCAGATGAGTCCCGAAATCAAAGGGCAATTGAGTTATTTGCCAGTCTTTTTTACTTGTATACTCTCAAAAATGTGTATATGTTTAAGAAAGTCTAACTTATGACTGCATCAAAAATTAATAAAAAAAAACAACCCTCCTCAACCGCAAATCGAAAAATGTAATCAGTTCGCCAACAAATCCGTAGAAAAACTTTGTACCTACATGACTTGTCCCAACTTTCCTTCGTGTAGACTTATCCTTGTTTCCCAAGGGGATAGCCTTCGATACAAACATCGATTCAGAAATAAAAACACACACAGGCTATTAGAAACACTAGGGTGTCAGAAAAGGTATCTTTCTTCAACGCCAACGCGCCATCCTTTGCAGGCAATCCGAGACCAAAACGTCTCTCGCATACGTTGTTGTCATCAATGTCACTATTTTCTTCGTGCAGTGTCATCATTGTCATCGACGTCGACGTATCGTCATTTGTTCCAACCACATTATGGAGTAAACAAAAGGAAGAAATGAAATGAGAAGACAAAAAAAAATACAAACAAGGAATGCCTTGCCAGGAGGACTCAGCCATACAAGGAGTGGCGAGCTTTGCGCACAAGAAATTGGCTTGTTCAAGATGTGTGTAAACGGTGTACAAAAGGTGGAATGTTTTCGTATGATTTATGACAATGACATCAGGATTCGAAATGGGAATGGGTGAAGCTAAGGAGCTAAAGATTGGGTTGGAGGCAAGACAATCAAAACGAACTACATTGCTCTGGCACAAGTTGCCTGTCACTTCTAGCCGACGAATGTGTAAGCGAAGAAGGCATTCGGTCCACTTAGGGTTCTGGCGAGGGGGAAGACGCCGAGCGTTTCTTATCGATTTTTCTTACATCACTAATGTGAATGTGATGTGGTGAGGAACACGACGAAACAGAAGAGGGAGAATAAACTAGTCCAGATCCAGAGCCGGAGCCAAGTTTTATAGAAAAAAGAAAATGGTGGCAGTTGGCGGAAAGGTTTTGTGTTCAAGATGTAATGCTGCTTTTGATGAGGAGAAGGTTACTTCAGTAACTTTTTTTTCCAATTCTAGGAGGCGGGGGAAAATAAGGTGTGTTTGAAGTGTGAGTGGGCAACATCGGGGGAGAGAAGAGAAACATAGAAAATATCATTTGTTTCAATGCATTGATTACGAGTTTACTTGCGGGTTTTGATGTTTTTATTTGTTTTTATTTCTCGTATTGCTAAGTAAAAATGAGTTTTGCTTCCATGAAAGAGAGGACGGCATTGAACCAGAAGCAGAAGCAGAAGCAAACCGGTGCAGCAATAACATTAAGTTCGATTGAAGTTTCCGGCTGGGTTGTTGTTAATCAGTTAAGTGCACTTTTAGCGATTGACTAGGTATAAGGTGATATCAAAAGGAAAGTATCCATTTTGTTGGTATATGTACATAGGTATGTTACGATTTAATTTGAAGTACATGATGGAAAAGTTGACTCTGTTTGAAATATAAACAAAGGTTTTTCTTAACTAATCACGAATGTTGTCTATGTCTATTGAACTTTGATAAAAAGTTTGCTCAAGACAAACGGAAGAAACGAATCCCTTTTTAACTAAAGTAGAAACTTTTTTTTTGATCTAGAAAAGCTGGCAACTATTCGACATTTCTCTACACACAAACTGATGTGAATTGTCAATTTATGCTAATTTGAAGGAGTTTCAATTCCTGCTTTTAATATATTTTTACGAATTTTGAATAGAAATGGCAAAGGTCAGGAACTTCATCATCTACTCAAATAGATATTTCTGGACAACCAGTAGAGACGGTAGAGAGTTTTCAATACCTTGGGAGTATTGTCTCTACTGATGGCGGGACCGAACTAGACATAACCAGCCGAATCGGGAAAGCAAAGGCTGCGTTCGGAATGCTGTCCAAAATATGGAGAAACAACTCTATAAGCCTAAAGATTAAGCTACGACTGTTCCGCTCCAATGTAGAATCCGTGCTTCTTTATGGATGCAGTACATGGAAAGTAACACCCACTGTCACAAGAAGGCTGCAAACGTTCGTAAAAAGATGTCCGCGAAACATCTTGCGGATTTTCTGGCCTAACCGTATCTCCAATGATGAACTTCATGCGAGGACAGGTCAGGAACCCATCGACTCTATAATACGAAAACGTAAATGGCAGTGGATTGGACATACGCTTCGAAAAGGCCACGAGTGCATTGCGAGTCAAGCGATGCAATGGAACCCTCTCACGCAGCGAGGCAGAGGAGTGGGCCGACCCAGAAGTACTTGGCGAAGAACGGTCGAAGAGGAATCAGCACAACTGGGGAAGAGTTGGAGAGAGCTGAGGTACATCTCCAGAAAACGTACACGATGGCGCGTAGGAGTAGTGGAGGCCCTATGCCCCGCAAGGGGAACTACACGGACGTAATAGGTCCGAGGACCTAAGTAAGTAAGTAAGTAGGGATATCCCTTACAGATAATCAAAAATCGTTAATTTTCTTTAACTTTGCAGAGAAAGCTTTAAAGTATGAGTTAAGCTACATATATTCCCCATCTGCATATAGAACTGTGTACATGCTCTTCTGGAAGCTCTTGAAGAAGATGCTGAAACTTCGACTGACCGTTGCAGTACAAACAGCAGCATGCTTATCCGAAAGGCAGCACGGCTTCAGGAAAACACTAAAAATGAGCATTAGAAAGTTAATCAAGTCATTAAACGAACGGTCAAAGTTAGGCAAAAGAAAAATCTGAGATAGTCCTTCTGACTCAAAAAGAGGATTCCCACACTAATTGATTTCCAAATTGGCTTCGGTGAAGTACTTGGGACTTAGACTCCACTTTCTGGCAAACAGATAAAAACCGCAGCTGAACAACCGTCATAAGTCACAATACTGCTCAGCAGACTTACGAGTATGGCAAACATAGGTGGCAACAGATATCAACAACGCATGTCAATCTCCTAAACGTAAACGAGATCTGGGCGAATGCGCCCCGAAAAAAAAATATCGGAGGCAAATGGCGGTAGTGCAAAGACGCGGAGCTTTACTATGGCTAGCTCGTACCGAAGAGTGTCGGATCCAGCGGCCCTAGTAAACGTATGATCTTCTAACGGCACATAGGAAGTACGTCCACGAAAGAACGGCGGAAATTTGAGTGGAAGTGGTAACCGAACAGGCAGAGCGACTCACAAAGAAGAAGTGCTAAGAGCGCTGGAGCTCGGAAGGCTGAAGACGATTGACAGCGAAGCTAATTAGGGACTTTGCTGAGTCGAACAACCAGAAATAGGGTGAGGTTAACTACTATGTTACCCAGATATTTCAACGACTTCCTTTACAAAATCGCCACAAGAGAAAGTACAGCCTCTCAGTATGGAGACAGATGACGCAAATCATACTTTCTTCGCCTGCAGAAGATGTGATCAGAGATCAAAAGTAAATCTCAACCTTTTGAAAGGTCTCTCAAATTACTCTCACTTGTTGAGATTTACAAAAATGATCACTTAATAACCAGTTTACTTAAATTTTATTTTTTTCGGTTTCTCAGAGAGAAACTTTTATTTTGATTTTTTTTAGGTTTTGGTTAACCGGTGACCACTTATTGCTGAGAGAAAAAAATAAAAATAAATAAATAAATAAAGAATAAAAATAAATTCTTCTCTAAGTTTTATACTTAGTGAGAGAAGATACAATTTAAAATCAAAAACTTTTGGGAGTTTACTTTTAGTTAGGCTTAATACTTAAGAATTAACTGATTAGTGAAAGTGCCGAAACAAAATTTCAAGAATGGAAATAACACAAGTTTACTATCAAGTGTTAAAGGTTTTATTTTTGTGACTGAAGTAATATATTTTGTGTTTTACTTGCAAAATAAAGAAAATAATATAATTTATCATTTTAACCATTTTTGATTTATTTTCTACGGAAAAGGTTTAAGGTTAACCATTTCTATTTATTTTTAGTTAAATAAGTCAACAGATAAGAGATATTTGTGAACATAAATGATAAATCTCACCCAAAGACCTAAAAAATTTATTTTTAAAAATAAATCACAGACCAAGACCAAAATGAAATTGGCGAATTTAATAAATCTCAGTGAGAAACCGATTGGAAATAAAGGTCAACGGTTATTTTGGATCTCTGGATGTGATTCTCTACCCAAAAGCTAGCATAACAGCACTGGCACAATCAGTCCAGAGAACAGAGTACAGCTCTTTGTCAAACGAAAGTTTTAAGCAGAGTTTTTAGTTTTCTAAGTGAAAAGCTTTCAGAAAATGAGGTGCTAGATGAAAAAAAAAATTTAGAAAAATCATGGCTTACGATAAGAAACTTGATGCAATGGTTCGTAGTCATTGATTTTTTAACACAAACTTTTTTTTTAACTTCTTTGAATCATTACTTTAGGAGAATTATAATGTTATGGTGTAACACAGCGTGAGCTTTAAGTTAAAGTGGAAGGGTTTCAGTAAGTGTCGAAGTCGATGCACATTTAAATATGTTCAATCGCGAAAAGGGTACAAATCGAAAAGGGCAAAGGGTTCTACATTCGAGTCGTGCACTTAAAGATAGAATCCTTATATTTGACGGCTCGTCAGAAGTATGTCTTAAGTTCTTACTTCAAAAACTTAAAAAAAAATATTAAAAATTTGTATCAGCTGAATTTTTAAATTTTTCAATGGGAATGAACTTCGATATTGTAGCTCGAACGATTTTGTATATATTTTTTTTTTAATAAGGTACTTAGCGCTGAGCCTTATGCTAAAATTAGCTCTGAATAAAATTGGTGCATAAGGTAAGATTAAGAAGTTTCAAATTCGAGTAAAACGCATTTTTGTCATTTTCTCAAAGTTTTTAAGATTTTTGAAGGTTACTTTTGGCTCAATAACATTTGTACAAAAATTATTAAATTATCTCAAAACATAAGGAATAATAAGATTAACTTCTTAAATATAAGTAATATATGTCTCTTTTGAACTTATTTATCGACAATGTCAAATCCTCCCTAACTGACCATGATTGGCTCGTTCATACCGTAGTTAGTTCTGTGCCTAGGCTGAAAAAGAAGGTGTTTTTCCCTCAACGGTCTCGATGGAGCATAGATAAAAATAATGGAGAGTAAGGACACTTAATGTTGTAGCAGAAAATATCACGCACAAAGACTATATCATGAATAGATCTTCTAGATTTGAGCATCTGCAAGCCCAAAAGATTTTGTCTGGCTATAGAGTTTGGACAGAAATTCCAATGCATTTTATGAAAAACGAACCTTGTAAAGCGATTCTGGACCTTTTGAATTCTATCGGAGAAAAGATGTTGGTGATGGTTCCAGATAACATTCGCGTATTCAATAATAGATCTAACTAAAGTAATATAAAGCGCAACATGGGTGTATGGATCAGAAAAGTCTATTGTGAAATATGGAAAACAAAATTTTTATTTTTAAATGTCACAACTCCTTCCGACGCCGTTTCTATTTCGAAAAATATTTCTATCACCACTGAACTTCGAATGATGAATATCGTTACTCACCTTTCCATTATATCTTTTTCCTATCTTAAAAATCTATGCCGCGCCTCTTTTCTCTGCATTCTCTTTTTTCCTTACTTCTAATCTATATCGCCCAATCACAAACATAACTACAACCCCTATTGTATTTCCTATGTTCCTGTCAACATTCAAAATACTTTTTGCGCCAGTCAATTTATTCGCGATCCACCCTTTTCTTTAATGTCTATTCTTTCTTCCATATTTCCTTCCTCTTTTAATCAGGACCTGCCTCTTTTGTTTATTTGTTTCTCGATCCTACCATCATCCTTATACCTCTCATCAGTGTTTGTATTTCGATATATGTAAGAAACTGGTCCCTAACTGTAAATCTACTATCCTTTAATTGCTTTTCATTAAGTGGCAGCTGCTAAATGCAGCTGCCCTACACAGATGTCCTGCGCAGCTGCCTGATTCTTTCTTTTTAATAAAGAACCGTTTTTCTATATGGCAGCTGGCACGCAGCTGCCTTCTTTTTATATTCATTATTTGTAAAGGATCGTCTGACTGTCGCCTATTTTTCTATATTAACTTCTGTATGAATACCTATAGATATATTGGAAAGGTTTTGACGATTTCACCCGTCGGAAGGAGAAGAACTTTATTTAGCAGGTATCTTGTTCTTAATTCTGTCGCCGCTGCCTCTATAACTACGATCGGTTTTTATCTTCGCTACACTATAGAATTTCTTTATATGAATCCTAACATTGAATTAGCTTTAGCAACAAAAGCATCAACGTAAGGAGCAAATGAAAACTTGGAATCGAAAGCTACTCCTAAATCTTTCACTTTTGCAGTTTTCTGAAGAAGATTGCAATCTAGAGAATATGGATATTCGTACACAAAGTGTTTCCTGGAGATAGAAATAACGAAACATTTTTTAATGTTGAGGCTCAGGTAGTTTAGTTTAGACCAGCAGGATAAGTTATCCAAGTCCATTTGAAGTTTAAGGCAATCACTATTGTTTGTTACTTTCAAAAATAATTTGAGGTCATCAGCATAACAAGACATTGGCTAAAATTGATATGGTTGACAATGTCATCAATGAATATGATAAACAGCAATGGACCGAGGTGGCTGCCCTGTGGAACACCAGAAGAACAACTAATAGGTCGTGAAGTATATAAATTAATTTTTACTTCTTGGATTCTACCCGATAAAAATGATCCGATCCATTGAAGTAGGCTGTTTAAGACTTTGCAGTCCATCTAAGACATCGATGAAGTCAAGTTCCATGGACCCAATATCTACTTTAGGTAAGTCATTGGAAGGAATTACAGTATTACTTTGAGAGTTACAGTATACAGATTCAAAAAATTTAGCAAAAAGTTCAAGAGTCTGATTAATATCGGTAGATTCCACCCCATTGAAATTCATAGACTTAAGAATCCCAAGTGAATTCCATTTTGAATTAAAAAAGACCCAGAATTGCTTTGGATCATTTTTTAAGTTTAATTCGACGTTCATGATGTAGTTTCTGAGTGAGAATTTACTAAGAGTAATGAATTCTTTACGGAGTTTACAAAATTGTATCTTATCATACAAATTATTAGATTTTTTCAGGTGACTCAACCTTTTATCATACCATGGGGGCTTAGCGACTTTCATTTTCAGTTGAGTTGGCACAAATAAATCAAACGCATTTTTTACAATACCCGCAAAATGATTAAATGTATGTTTTAAATTTAAATTAAGAAATTCAGCTTTCCAATCGATGTAGGTATTTATCGAGTTCAGTCAAATTGGTCTTTAAAAAGTTATAAGAATTTAAGTTGGTAGAACTAGTTTTTAAATAATTATTATATAATTCAATTTCAATGTATTATTCTTTGTGATGAACTGAGTTTTTTAACAATGTATAAGGAACAATTTCATTTACTGAAGCTTTAAAGTCATCAAATGGTAAAAATATAAGATCTAGAATTTTGTTTAGATTATTAACAATATTCATGCAATAAGATTGTGAACAATGAAAATTGGTATTTTTGAAATGCTGAAAATTTTGAAAATACATATATGTATTACAAAAACTGAAACACTGAGAGTTTTACCTGGATGCATGGCTGGAGTTTAGTTTTGCTGGGTACTAAGATCAAGATAAAATATAAAGGGTTTTTCATTAAGCGTTTTCTTATCTTTAAATGAAACAAACAAAGCGTGAGATATCATTGACATTTTTTTATTTATTTAGAAGATCAATAAATGTTTTTTTGTATTGAATGTAACCTCATTCAGATGACCGCTGCGGCTTTAATGGGTTTCGAGCATCTGAAACTTCTAATTTTTTCCATAACTCTGAAGCATAAATCAGACCGAGTTGGGTCAACGGCATTAATTATGTTGATGTTCAGGGCAGTGGTGGTTAGTGGTTTATTGGCAAAATCTCTTTGACTTAAAAAAAATCCCTCAAGAAGATGTCTGTGGCCAATTCACATCACCTCCACGTGAGATTACCATGTTCGGAAATCGGTTGGGCAGAATGTTCATTCTGGCACGGGTTGTATTGCACATAGCGCCGTTCTGTTGAAAACACATGTTTTCTGTATCCATATCATTCAATTCGGATCAAAATAATTTAGTTATCAGCGACCAATTGACAGTGGTGACATGTACAACGTCGTTTTCAAAGAAACATTACGTCCACTGGTGATCTGTTGGTTTATCTCACCGGATAGTGTCACAAATCTAAACATCGTTTTGAAGAAATTAAGATTTATTGAACTTGATATTTCAAAAGCATTTGATAAGTTTGGTATCAAGCTCTCTTATAGAAAATTAATGCATTTGATACTAGTTAATGTCTTCTTCTGTGGATTAAGGGCTACCTTTCGAGCCACTCAATACAATTTGAATTAGTTGGTACTAAATCTACTATCCATAAAGTAAATGCTGGTGTGCCACAAGGGTCTGTTTTATCTCCAACTATCTTTTTCTTATTCTACAATGATCTGTTTTACTCTAAACATCTAATATTCGTTTCCAGATTAAGGAATTTGTCCTTCAGGGAATAATAAACCACGTAGAATTAAATTCAGTGCTAACTTCTGTTGTTAAACCGGTACTCACCCCGATGAGCGGCACTTGTATTGAGGAAACGTGCATCAAAGACCACCTTGTGTGGAACGACCATATAAGCGACTTCGCCGAACACTTTGTTAAGTGCATAAATTTTCAAGAAATCTGTAAGAAATTTTTCACCTCTTCTGATCCGCCTGTAATCTATAAGGCCTAAATTTGTTCAAAGCTCGAGTAGAATGCCTATATTTGGACAGGTGCTCCAATAACCCACTTGAGTCGCTTAGACAGAATCCAAAAAAGAGCTCTAGAAATACTAGGTTATAGAAGTGTAACAGAAGTATTTTAATTGCCGCCATGTTTCTTGTCTTTCATTGTATTACCGTTATTTTTACATACAGTGTTCTTGTGAAAAAGCCTCTTGAATTCCTCCCCTTGACAAAAATTCAACCATAATACTCCGCGTCAGAGAATGTTCATCAGTGTACACTTGGGTCCAACTTCGGCTTACTGTCAAATTAAGAGATTCTTTCTTTAGCCGCACTACACGAATATTTTTGCCTTCTTTTATGATATTTAGACAGTCAAAAGCAATGTACATCTCTATCTCGTTTAAATCCTCTCCAACTTTTCTAAAACGCTCGCAAAACATTTCAAGGGTTGTCATAATCCCTTTAGTGACAAAATCACAAAACCAAACAGTGACTTTCATTTGCATTTTTCTGTAGTTAAAATAAATAAATAAAGCCCACCTTGGAAAAGCAAACTAAGGTCAATTCCCATGGTTTGTTTGTGACCAATTTGATGATTAGAAAACTTCCCGGAGAGAGCCCTTAAAAATCACTCGAATATATTAACCTTCCTCCGATGAATTTGTGTTCATTAATTCTTTTAATAAATTAGACCCTGTAATGAAACCTTGAAAAATTCATGATTTTAATAAAAAGTAATTCGAAAAGTTTTTTTTCTTATTATTTCCTCTAAGAACATCTTGGCTTTGGCAAACTCATTGATAAGAGTGTCAACTTCAGTTAATTTTCTTCTCAAACCCCCTCCTCTTTCAATAATTCTGACCAAAGGCAATGAACTTAAAAAAGTAATTAGATATGGTAAAAGAAAAACTTTCGCTGCGATTGAATCGCAAGCATGCTTCTCTCTTCATCGTTCTGCTAATTATCTTGTCGAAGATACGGAGATTACACATTGCGGCAAGTCTAGTAGATAGGTAGTGGCCTTCCGAAAGCATTTCCATATTTTGCTGGCTTCCTTCCTCGTAATAAAGCGTAAAACTTTTGCCATAATCTCTGGTGCAAATCGAATTATTAAGAAATATAAGCCTCATTTCCATCCTTCCGACACCCTAAATGAGTTCATATTATGTATCTCTCTGGACAATCTCGCACCAGATATCAAAACCTATCTGATGGGTTTTGTATCTTTAAATTGTTTTTTTCTGCCCAGAAGAGCTCGCCCCCTCACCCACAGAAAATTTTAATTTAAATCTTTTCATATATTCGAAATACGGGTGTTGTAGCCGAAGTGCTCCATGGTTTTATCTGTGCCGTCAGGGTGGTCAGTATAAATTCAGCACTTATGTACGTTTTCGCACAACAAATAACGTTTATTTGTTCTTTGATCCACAGAATGAGTCCACACACACACATCCCAAAGATACGAATACAAGCAGACCGGAAAGTGTATAGCGTGCCAAATGCTACTTGTGTGGTGCGGACGGATAAACAGGACGTGTTTGCTTTCAACTAGCGTTACCATCTCCAACCCGAATTATGGAGGAGAACGAGTAAAAAGGATTAAGAAACGAAAAAGCTTTTGAAGACCGTTTTTCGGCAGGAACCATTCTAGAGTGGATAAGAGTGTAAGAAGGACATCGTTGTCGACGACGCTGACAACTTAGAAAAATAGGAAAGGATTTGTTCTATTCCACTTGCAAATGGATATGGGGAATGGAAATTAGAAGCGAAGGATAGACTGCGGATTTCTTTATGACAAAATGAGGAAACAAACTATCCACTCAGGTTTGTGTATGTGATTTTTTTTTTGACAAACAAATTTCTCGTAAATCTCAAAAAAGAAAATGGGATTCTTATGTTTTTCTCTGTGTTCTTGCGAAGATGATGATGATTTAAGGATACATCCGTTTTTCTTTTTTTTTTTTTCTTTTTAATTTTTTTTTTTTGCTTTTTGAGATGCAAAGAGATAAGCATATGAAAGCGGATGGCAGTGATTTGAATTGCAGACATAATGTATGCGCATATGTACGAGTATGTTTTGAATCCATCCTAGGAAGGACCAAATAGACGCGAGACGCGAGAGGGAAGGAAGTAGAAGCGGGACCTAAAGTAGGATTGGAATAAACCTAAACTCATTCTTAAGAAATGTCTCTGACGGTGAAGGACGACGACAGCGAGAAGAATGTCGACAAAAGCGATTGGCACAATATATGCATGTGTAGTGTACTCGTAGTGTACGCCTGTGATTGTGCTCCTTTTTGTATATAAACCCGCACCATGCACAGGATTTAGAATGAGAAAAGATAATATTGGGAAAAAAAACATACAGAAAGGTTGAGAAAATCATCCAGAAGACAAGTGATTTTCTGTTCCGACTTTTTTTTTTTTGTGTAGTAGGTATATCCAGGACGAATATAAGAAGGCATCTAGGCGGTAATATGGAACGGAGATATGTATTTTCACCATTTTCCTTGAGCTTTTCTGTCTTTGACTCTGTGTAGTCTGTGTAGGTTGACTTTGGTTTTTTTCTTTTCTTTTTGTTTGCCTTTGGTAAGAAAAAAATAAATTCCAATGCACACACACACACATGTGTTACAAAGCCAGTTTGAAGATATTCATCTTCTTAAGTTTTCAATCAAAACGGCTTTTGTGTAGGCACCATGAAGATGTTATTGAGAGAGGGCAAAGTTCACAGTATTTTGAGTTAAAAATGTTCTGTCTTTAATATCAAGATGTCAGCCTAGTATCAAAACAAATTACATTTAGGAAAAATAAGATCAATATATTTTAAAAATTTGTTTGATCTAATTGTGCTTGATTTTGGTTTCTAAGGACATTCGGAGCGAAATGCATTTTAGATTTTAAGATTCAGTAAAATTCTCTAAGTGACACGCCCACTTTTCCTTATACATTTTTCATTTTTTATCATATTGAAGGAGGCTAGGAAGCTTGATGGTTACTATTGAGCTCTCTTGAACATCAGACATGGCATGTGTTGTTTGATTTTGAAATTCAGTAAAATTTGCTCAATGACACGCCCACTTTTCTTATTCATACTTCAGTTTTAACTTTATTTAACAACAGTATGTAACTTAAATTTTGCTTTTGAGATGTTTTGAACAAAAGGCATGGTAACTTATTTAATTATAAGACTCAGTCAAATTTTCGCAGTGCCACGCCCACTTTTCTTATACATATTTGATTTTTTACCATATTTATCGACGCTAGGAAGTTAAAATTTTACTAATTTTACTCTCTTGAAAATAAAATACGACATGCGTTGTTTGATTTTAAAATTCAGTAAAATTTGCTCGATGCCACGCCCACCCTTCTTAAACACATTTCCGTTTTAATCATATTCACCAACACTGAGAAGCTAAAATTTTACTATCGAGCTTTCTTCAACATTAGACATGGCATGTATTATTTAATTTCAAAATTCAGTTGAATTTGCTAAGACCACGCCCACTTTTCATCATACAAATCAAAGTTTTAATCATATTTAATGTCGATAGGAAGCTAAAATTTTACAATTGAAATGTCTTAAACATAAGGCACGATATGTGTTATTTGATTGTTCAATTTCAGTGAAATTTGCTCAGTGCCACGTCCACTTTTTCTTAACCATATTTCATTTTTAACTATATTGAAGGACGCTAGGAAGTCAAATTTTACTATTGAGCTCTCTTCAATATAAGACATGAAACGTGATATTTTATTTTAAAATTCAGTGAAATTTTCTCAGTGCCACGCCCACTTTTCTCATACATTTTTTCAGTTTAAATCATATTTAAAGACACTATGAAGCTTTTAAATTATGCTATTGAGCTCTCTTCGACATTTGGCATGGCATAGGTTTTTTAATTTTAAAATTCAATGACATTTTTTCATCGCCACGCCCACTTTTCTAATACATATTTAAGTTTTATCCATATTTAACGACTCTAGGAAGTTGAAATTTTGTTACTAGGCTCTTTTGAACATATCACATGGTATGTGTTATTGGATTTTAAAATTTAGTTAAATTTGTTCAGTGCCACGCCCACTTTTCGTGTGCATATTTCAGTTTTAACAATATGTAAGGACACTTGAAAGCCAAAATTTTACTATTAAGCTCTCTTGAACATAAGACATGGGATGCGTTGTTTGATTTTGAAATTCAGTAACATTTTCTCAGTGCCACGCCCACTATTCTTATACATATTTCAATTTAAAACATATTTAACGACCCAAGGAAGCTCAAATATTACTATTGAGCTCTCTTAAATATAAGCCCCCAACGATATTTGAAAATGGAAGAGATCATATTACGGGGGTTCGAGTCTTCAAAATAGCTTGGTACTTCGGAATACAGCAAGTTTCAGTATTCATCATGGAATTGAGATTGTGTAGCACTGGTGGTATATTCAATCCAGTGGCTTTCTCCAAACGTTGATAGAAGAATACTATGTAGTTCATGCCATTCGAACAAACTTACGTCAAAAGAAAAATCCATCGACCGACATTCCATTAAAAAGATCCAACCATTCCATAGCACAAATGATTTTTCTAGTAATAATGGCTTCAAATAAGATTAAGATTCTGGGTAATCTACCCTTCGGAAGAGATAAGGTTCTCCTAATAAAGGAAAAGTATAGCTTTAGAGACTTTAGAAACCCATTAGTTAGACCAGATTCGATGTCCACAGCGTATTTCGGCATGTTATCCGGCAGCAAGAAAGATATCTTTATAAAGAGTCGTTGTAAATTTTCCCCATTGCTGAAGACAGTACAACATTATAGCCCTAGAAGCAGCATCATATATTAAAAATTTTGTAGAATGTTGGACGGAAATATTTCTCAGTAGATTGGACCATGTTGCATTGAGGGAGTTTTTGGATGATCCCAATATGTTATTTTACTGCTCATTTCAAGACTTATTAAGATTGAAAACTACGCCCAGATATTTGTACTGATTTTACATATTTATTTCGGCATCATTGAAGAACCATTTTTCAAAAGCGACTCTTCGTCCTCCATCTCGAAAGATTTCTACTTCAAATTAACCAAGATAAACTTCAAGATTCCACTTATGATAGTATGTAATAAAGCTATCAATAGGATGTTGTAGATTGTAAGGACTATCCGACAGTGTCGTCAGCATATAAGAGGGCGTTAATTTGATGACTATCTTAAAATAGAGCAATAGGTATTTCAGTATGTTAATCATTTAAAAAGAGCACAAAGTGAAGAGAGCGTAGTACACAACCCTGTGGGACACCTTTGTTCGTAGAGAAGACATCCGATGACCCCGTGTCATCCCAGACTGGAGCAGCAATACCCTGATAAAGATACTTTATAATGGCGCCATGGCGGTCATCTTCAAAGATATTCCCAAAGTCGATAGTTTCAAGAGTAGCATTTTTGTCAACACGTTAAACATCCCTAAAAAGTCGATATCGTAAAATTATTAATAATAATATAATTAATAAGTAATTTTTAAGTTCTTTTTTAAATTAATAGAAAATAAGTTTGTGGCGTGATATGGAGAACCTGAGCCAAGTGCCTTACAAACGCCTAACCATTGTGGGTGTGCTGTCGCCAGGAATGAAGGGAATCAATAATTTTTTACAGCAAGAGATAGATACTCTTGGGAGATATGATTATTCCTGACAGAAGATCCTCTGACAAAAATGCGTTTTTTTTTGTTTTTAGGCGGCAGCGGTTGGGAATCGATCCCACCTTTCAGCGAGAGTACAACCCACTAAACATTACTAAATACGCCGAGGTTGGCCAAACCATTTTCAACTGGATTTCACTGATTGGTGGCATAGTGCATCGCATGCATGGTTCCATATTTACGTGAGAAGCTCTGAGATTGAATTATATATTTCACTTGAAAATGACGTTAGTTGGAAGTTATGTCGTAGGTCCTGTGACCTTTTTGTTGGTTTCCTACAGTTTTGAAAAGAATATTTTTTTTTGTCTTATTAAATTTAATGGACTTAAATTAAAAATGGAATTTAGTAAATTTTGTGGTCTGAGCTTTTTTTTTTGTTGGTTTTTTGACTCCAGCTTATTTTTTTTATTTTATAAGTCCTCTTTTTCCACTTTCAAGTTAATTCTGATCTTAACAAAAATTTAAGGATTTTTATTAAGGTTTAAAAAATATATGTTGTCCCAGCTACATGAAGTGTTCAGTCATTATTTAGACATAAACCATTTCTTTCTAATTTTTTTTTTTGCCTTTCTAATTTTATAAATTGAGTCATCAACTACCACACAGTGGTCCTTTTGTTGAATTATGTGTACAAAAAACATTTCCTAGTCTTATTCCTTACAATTTTGTATAATTATTAGTTAAGAGACACTTAGCTAGCTCACTAATATAATCTTTTTCTTTTAAACAAAATTTCTGTCAACATAAGGTACAAATATCAACCGAACAAGCTGTACACGATTCCTTCATCCAGATCGAGCAGGCGGCACAAAATCTGGGACTGCACATTAGTGAAAGTAAAACAAAGTACATGGTGGCGTCGAATGCGAGAGGAACAGTCAAATAATCAAGGTTGCGGAGCACGAATTTGAAGTGGTGCAATCCTTTAAATACCTTGGGTCAATAGTAGCAGCCGATAACAATATAGAAGAAGAAATACGCGGGCGGCTTCTCAAATCCAACAGAGCCTACTATAGTCTGTCAAAGCTCTTCAAATCCAGAAATCTCACCGTAACTTCAAAACTGCTGCTGTAAAGGACCATGGTCCTGCCAGTACTCACATATGGATCCGAGACTTGGGTGCATAGCAAAAGGCACTCCGACCTCTTAGCTGCGTTCGAGAGAAAAGTCTTAAGGAGAATTGTTGGCCCCGTATGTGAGGAAGGACGATTCCGGAGACGGTACAATCATGAATTGTACACAATCTACCTAGAAGCAGATATCGTGACAAAAATTAAGCTCGGTAGACTCCGGTGGGCAGGGCACCTAGCTCGCATGAGCGAAGAGGAACCTGCTCGGAAAGTTCTTTGTGGTACATTTTATGGTAGACGACAGCGTGGTAGACCATGCTTGCGCTGGGGAGATGGCGTAGACCAGGACGCCCGAAGCCTTGGGGTGTGCAACTGGATGGCGTCGGCTAGAGACCGGGATAGGTGGAGAGACTTGTTGAAAGAGGCCAGGACCGGAACCCGGTTGTCGAGCCGACGGTGATGAAGGTATCAAATTTCAAAACAATAGCATTTTCAAAGTCAGAAATTGCTTTAAATGTGTTTTTGAAATGTCTTTAAATATGTGCTTGCAAGTATAGTTAATTTCATATACATATGTACATATGTAAGTGTGATGTAATTTCAGATGTGTACCAAATTTTGAAAGCAAGTCCAAAATGTTGTCAAATTTTCCCAAGGCTATAGAGATAATTTTTGAGAATTAAATTTTCAAACAAAATGTGATGGAATTTTCCAGAAATTTGTATCTTTTGACAATTAAGAATTGCCAAAATACTCCAAAGTTGCTTTTTTATCATTTTTTTTTCTGACAGTTAGTAGTATTAAATCAGTTCTTATATAAGAAACCATTTTTAAAAACTTCTAAGAGTATGAATTCATTTGCTAGGGATAATGGTTGAGTTCAATATAAGATTATTTTGACTTCTGAATAAACAATGGTAGTTTAATGTTTCTTTTTAACAACTCTTAAGTGTCAGAAGCAGTATTTTAACGTCATATTCAAATACAAGGACCAACAAAAATAACATTGAATTTAAAACAATTATTAAAGATTATTCTTGAATTATTGATTATTTTGAATAGTTGATCTAAAATTTGTTTAGCACCCTAGTACTATCAAGATTGTTAAATTTCTATCAAATTTAGTCTAAAAGTCATTTTCAATCAAAAAAAACACTCAAATTTTGTTATAAACACTTCGGGACATTGGGAAAATTGTTGGACTTTCTTTTAAACAATTTAGTACACATGAAACTACATGGGATTTTCTCCATGTTAAAGTGTACAATCAAGCAGATATTTTAAAACATTTCGAACATAGTTTATACTATTTTCCTGGTATTTTAAAATTTCGAATCATGTTCTGATCTTCTTTCTGAAGGCGCCATTTTGAAAAGAAAAAATATGCAGGACCACAAGACTTAAACTCCATCAAATGTCATTAATTGGCATCAACATTCCGCCTAGAAAAGATTTTTTTCAACAAAATTCAACAAAGGGACCACTGTCTCCACGGTAAACTGATTAAATTGCCAACAAATTATCTTAGCAATCACAATCTAAACAGATTAGACATTTGAAATCCTACAAGTCTTTCGTAATCCACCCCCCTATTTACGAATAGAAATTAACAAAATGCAAAAAGATGATAAAAGAAGGAACTCTCCACTCTTACCCGACCGGAAGCCCTGCCTAATGAACCCAATTTAACTGAATTAATTTAACTAATGACACATTTTTTCTTCGTGCACACATAAATTCATCCCCAACTTCGGCAAGCAAAGCAAATAGGACTAGTTTGGTTTATCTCCATCGCATCGTAAGCCTATACGTTTAGATATAACTTTACGTGTAGTCTACAACAAATTCTCTCTTCCTCCAAGTCCCGGAGTCAATGATAGTTTTCAAAGTAATTATCTGCCCCTAATTACCATAATTGAAAATCTGTGTTGGATTTCTACTACTAGTCTCCCTCATCTCATCATAAGGATGTTACTTCCAACGTAGGCAGTGCGGTCTCTCAAGAAAATGATATGATGTCCTGGAAGGTTTTCTATTTTTTTCAGCTCTCTTCATAACTCATTAAGTTCTGAACTTTAAGAGCAAAGTAGAAAATAAAAACAAGTTTAAACAGCAACAAAAAAAAACTTGTATTTTCTTGATAGGTACTGTAATTGAATGTTTCGCACAGTTAATTGCACTTTCAAAACGGCACCGAGATGGTGACACCCGAGAGTGATGGGTGGTTTTAAGATCTTATCACCCCCTCCCCCACGGCATCGTTGCTATACGCGATAAGTTAGAATTAATGGAAAAGAAAAGCGCTGTTGCGTTCATGCTTAATATGCGGCTGGCATCAATATCCTTCGCGACTTTTAATACTTAATTTAGTTCCGCAACTACAGGATCAGATTGCACGTGGGTATATAGGTACAGCAAGGACATCTGGAGTTGGGTGTGAGGTTGAATTTTAATATGTACGGAGGTATTCTTGTAAGCTCAGGTAGGGCTGGCTTTGAGTTACGATTTTTTTTCAAACAATTCCGTTCGGTCCTTTTTTCAGAGCGGAGATTATCGTTCTCGGAGCTTATCCTTCCTAAGTAGTCAACTTGTGGCAATAATCCGCTTAAAAAATTGTTATGCAACAAAAATAAAAAAATAAAACTTTGCATCTATCCCCTCACGCAATATCGGCCAATCCGTCCCCCGGGTAAAAGTCAAAAAACACCTCACACTATAACACAGTGTTGTTTTATTTTTCATTTTCATAAAAAGGACCCTGCGGTAGCATAAAGCAAACAAACTAATATCCTTTTATTCAAACACAACAATACGTTGGAAGGGGCATGTAAATAAAGGTGGTGATTTGGTGGGAGAAGAAATTTCCCAAAATAAAAATGAATATCGTGTGCTGTGAGAAAACACTAAACCATCGGGAAAATATCCTTGGAAAAGAAAATACTTATACAAAGGCTACACATAAATATATCCTTTTCTGCGCACACACTTCAACCAAGAGCCAAACCAAACCGTTGCCAATTTCAACGAGATTGCGGTTGCTGCCTTCTTCAAATTTCTCATCCATACCGAGGCTTGTCGTTCTTTAACATAACTTTGCCTGCCTTCCGTTCTTTGTTTTAGTTCAATGCCATGAAATTTTGCCCAAGTCACCATTATCCTTATGAATATTTTCCTAAGGATAAATAGCTTCAAAACAAGCGTGTTTTTTTTTTTTTTTTTGATTTTGTGTGCATTTTTTTTCAGTAGTGGGGTGGGGTGCATGCAGGCTGGAGCTCTTCCTAAAATTGCTTTATAGCTTCGGGTATTGGTCATAGGGAATTTCCATATCCTTTTCAGTGAAATTATTTTGTTTTTGTTGAGAATGCCGCCTGCAGGATACGTTACTGTAAGCCACGCCAATGAAAATACAAAATACAAAATTTGTGTTGTCCCAGCAGAAAGTCATTTTTTTTTTTCAGCAATGTTATCCTTTGTATTATATTATATACCTTCTGCAAACAATGATCCAATCCTTGGTAAGAAAATGAAAACGTCTGTAGAGTAGGAAAGATGAAATATCTATACAAAAGGATGTGGTCAGCGATAACAGAAAGAAAGAAGCTCAGGGCAGGGACGGAGGTGGGATAATACATAACGAATGGAAGCCGAGGAAAATTTATGCAAATATTTGTTGGATAAACTAAGCCAAAGGAATATACACACTTTGCGCAAGAAGATGGTGTATCTTTAATTTATTAAATTTGTATCAACATGGATTGGATATGCCCTCTCGTCTATAACCGACAAAAAAAAAGAAAATATAAAAAAAAGGTTCCCTGCGTGAGATGAGAAATTGATTTAATGGATATCCTTGCGCGCTGCCAAACAAGAAAATAAAGATTTCATTCACGTTTAGTAGGTGTGTCCTTTTAGATTTCCTTATGCAAACATGTCCTTTCACATTTTTTTTTTGTTTATATTTTGTGGAGACCCCTTCTTCCCCTTATAGCTGTCGAATGAAATCTGAATTGAGACGATGTTAAAGTAAACAACAAATGAAAAAAAAAAAAAAAAAACTGTGCAAAGTATCTTAAAGGACCGAAAGTATCTATCGTCCTGACGATGGCACCAGAGTCATTATAATTGCTAGCTGCGTCCTACAGCTTCTGGCCATAGAAAAGGCAAAGCGAAAGCTGTTACAAATTTGTTGATGGACATGAACTGACTGTGTTTATAGCAGTTTAGTCGTTGCGCCTCCTATTCTCGGATCTGTATTATACATACAATGTAAATATTTGGTTTGTGTATCAAGATTCTTTCATTGTGGCCTGCAGATGTACATTAGAATTTCGTAGATGTGTACAGAGTTTTGTTTTTGGCCATTAAATCTACCAGATTACTATCTTCAACCAAATAAGATTGTTTAGTGTTGAATCTGTCGGTATCCTTGAGATATGGCAAAGTCAAGACGACTTACTGTTGCGAGTGAAAATGTGTTACGTTCAAATAGGTTTAGGTATTTCTGTATTGGGAAAGGAATGTGATTACTGGAAAGGGTGTAGAAGTTTTCAAAGTAACAGAACTTGGGAAATGTTGGTTTTCATTTATTTGGGTTTGTGTTTCTTTGATGTAAGACCAAAAGCTTACTTTTGTTGAGTTACTCGTACATTTCTGATTCGACAAAGTTTTTTTTTTAATCACTTGCGAGATTTTAGTGAAACAATTATATTAAAAATAATTTTAAGCTAAGATTTCCAAGAATTTTTGAGATAAAATAAATAATTTAAATTTATGGAAGACATTGTGGCCCCTTAAAGTGGACTTTTCGGAGTGGCGCATGACCGATTTGAGGATAAGGTTTTTCTTTTGAAGAGTCGATGTGAATAGGCCACCAAGGTTATGCGATTTGACCCCGCACTTAAGTACCCTATGAATACCCTTATAATGTTAAACACAGTGCGAGTAATTGGGAAAGTAGGATAGGATTAGAAAGCAGATATCGAGACACATTGGTTTTGAATGTCTGCACATTGCAATGACTGGGAACATAGAGCCGGATTAGCAGCGTTTTTGGCGACGTCAAATATGTGATCACTCCAAAAAAGATGGTCTGTGATGCACATACCTGCTGAAACTGAAAGCTGTCCAGTCTCCTCTATGCCAGTGTCATCTATGGAGAGAGGGATTGAGGGAGGGTTATGTTTTAGTGAAAGTGAACAGCACTGAGTTTTAGAGGCATTAAATTATACATGGTTTTTGATTCCCCATTGGACAGACAGAGCTGTCAAGATCAGAATTAAATGATCCTATTGTATGCTGCCGTTCGAAGTCCACATTCGAAGGACAACAATGTGAATCTAAAAATAAATATGAAAAGCCGAGGGATTTGTCGACAGCAAAACAATTTAGTTGATTAGAAGTTTCAGAAAAAAGATATTTATGAACATAAGAAAGAGTGTCGGAGACAAAACGGAGCCCTGGGGCATACCAGCTTTTATTTTTTAGATATCAAATTTGGAAACGTTCAGTACTCTTGTAGTCCGAAAGGTAATTTCTAATCCAAGGAAGAAAAGATTCATCGATAAAAAAGAACGCATTTTCGATCAGAGATCTTGATGCCAAACTCTTTCAAATGCTTTCGAAATATCAAGTCAATAATCCTACTTTCTTCAAAACGATATAAAGATTTGTTCCACTTTTCGGTGAGATATAGGTACCATCAGATCACCAGTGGACCTATTGCTTTGAAAGCCATTCTTTCGTTCCTGAAGATATTTTTTAAGCTGAAAATTGATCAGCGTTTCCATGACCCTGGAAAGAAGGAACGTAAGTTCAATTGGACGATAGTTAAAGGGGGAGGAGGATTCGCAATTTATAGGGACTGGCTGGACAAAAACTGTTTTCCATCTAATCGGAAAGAGACCTGTAGAGTAGCACAGATGGAGAAGCTTACACAACGTTGAAGAACAGAACACATCTTCAAAACAATAGTATTTGTGAATGTGAAGATCTTTTAGTACTCTAGCAACTGCACTAGGGCGAAATAAGATTCGTCCCATAAAATCGTTTACACTATCAAGTACAGCAGGAGTCATCACTCTCTGGTCTCTGGAGAGTGTCATTGAAGACTTGGTGAGACAAGAACTTTTTAGAACTAAATGTTGGCAAATGTCAGAATATAATTTTTAATTTTAATTTTGGTGGGGGCAATACCCCTATTTATTAGGCTCAATACAAGCTTATTCTTAATCTAACTTAAGTATACCTCTTAAATCTAGGGTTGGGAATTGCAAGGATGCTTAAGACGGAGTTTCAGGCAGGATGAGCTCTTTTAAAGTCGAAGAAGGTAATGTTACAATTAATCCTCAGAAGCTTGCGAGTAATAGGTTCGTTGGAGCCGTAAGAGGTACGGTTGTTGAAAGAGATGGAATTGTAGAGAGTTGTGCAGTCAACAGACCCCGAAAGTAGTCGATGAATGAAGAGAATGTCGCTTATTGCTCTTCGTTCTTCCAGCGTATTCAAGTTGATTAACAGAAGTCGGTCTTGATACGGAGGTATAATAAGAGGGTTATTCCCAGACAGACCACAAAGTGCAAAACGTAGAAAACGACGTTGAATGCTCTCGATTCTGGATATATGAGTTTGTTGATAAGGGGACCATACTTGACAGGCGTATTCAAGAAGCGGGCGAACAAAGGTTATGTATAAAAAACGAGTCACGTAGGGGTCAGAGAACTCTTTGGACCAACGTTTCACAAAGCCTAGTGTAGAGTTTGCTTTGAGTATAATCTCAATCACCAAGGTCTTGAATTGACTCAGCGGTGGATATGGGCCTAGAGGTATCGACGGGGAGTAGATCGGATGCGTTTTCGTGAAAAAATTTATTGAATGACATTTGCAAATATTTAGTTCTAAGCAATTTTTCAGGCACCAGACAAAGAAACTGTTGAGATCAAGTTTTAGTACAGTGGCATCATGTGTTGAAGAAATGAATGGTCTTGAAAAACTTTGTATCGTCAGCGTAGAGTGAGATATGACAATGTTTAATGACCATTTCAACATCGTTAATAGTAAGAATAAAGAGGAGATGTCCTAAGTGGCTGCCTTGTGGAACCCCGGAGGTAGCTAAGAAATCATCAGAGAAGGAAGATCTGAATCGAACTTTGTAGTAACGGATGTTTAGGTAAGAAGCAATCCATCTTAAGAAGATAGGTTCAAGGCCAAAGGTGGACAGTTTGAATAGAATAAGCTTATGTGAGATTTTGTCAAAGGCCTTACTGTAATCGGTCGAGACAACATCGACTTCCTTTCTGTTTTCTAATGCTGAGAGGCTGAAGGATACGAATTCAACAAGGTTAGTCGTTTTGGACCTATCCTTTACAAAGCCGTGTTGTCTAGGGGAAATGAGAGACTTACAATGAAAACTTAAAATATCATACAAAATGCTTTCAAAGATTTTGGTAATATGTGAAAGTTTGACGATTGGACGATAGTTTGTAATTTCACACCTTGGGCCCTTTTTACGTATTGGGGTTATGAAAGAGGTCTTCCATAACTGAGGGAATACCCCTTGAGATAGAGATAAACCGAAGATTTTTGAAAGGGGAAGAGAGTGTTAAAGAGCATTTTTTTGAAAAATATGGCGCGGATACCATCTGGGCCAGGAATATACTCATCATTGAGTTGATTCAACTTATTTTCGATGAGTAATGAGTCAATGGTATGAGGTATAAATGGTCCGAGGGAGAAATTCGGTAAATAATTGAAATAATTACAATCAGGTATAAAGGAGTCGTCGGTAAATAAAGAAACTAGCAAAAAAGTTGGCGATAGTCTGAGGTTCGTTTGAAATTTCGTTATTGAAAGAGAGAGAGGGAGGATAACCATCGGATTTTCGTTTAAAGTTAACAAATTGGAAGAAGGATTTAGCTTATTTCTCTTATTACGCATCGACCGTAGCCTGTGATTATACCAAGGTGGGGAAGAAGACGAAGTCTTACGAAGAGAAACGGGTACATGAAGTGAAATAGAATTAAATATTTCTCTATAAAATATGTCTATTGCATCATTCACAGTAAGCTTGTCAAAATTAAAGGAAACTCTGGCGATATATTCATTAATTTGAGAAAAATTGGCTTTATGAAAATCATGGGAAGATATATTTGTGGGGGGCGAAGTCTGTGTAGGAGAATCGTGATAGAATGTTAGTAACAAGGGAAGTTGATAATTATCAATAGCTGTAAGAATTTGGGGGCAGAGAGTGACTGATGAGTTATCTGGGTCCGTTGAGAAAATAAGGTCAAGTTGTTCGGTCCATATTATTTAGAACGCCACCTATTTGACAGGGGCTGTAATCAGTTAAATGATCGACAAAAAGACACTCTTTTGCAGAGGAGGGATTACAAATTTAATGTGATGCACGGTCCGACACAGTACATTTAAGGTGCGGAAGGTTGAAATCGCCACAGATTATAACTTCATCTAAGGGGTCGCGCGAACGTCAATTTCATATGTGTGTAACCTCTGTAAGGCAGTATGTAGAAACACATACGATAAACAGACGTTTTAAGAAGTTTTATTTTAACTGAAACAAAATCAACTTCAGACGTGTTTGAGATTGAGAAGAGGGAGTCAAATGTATTTTTGATCGCGATAAAGACTCCTCTGCAAGGAGAGCCAATGGGGGGCCGATCGTCATCTAGATAGACATTAAAAGTAAAGGGAAACAACTCTTGGTTATTGATGCTAGCAGTCAGGTTAGTTTCAGTTAGAGCGTATACATCGAAAGGGAGGGAGTGTGATTGTCTTAAGACTCAGTTGGTACCAAGTTCTAAAGTTTGGCTTCATCTCTTAAGCGATTACCACTTCACTCCCGAGCACATTACTTTTATCTGTTTGTTAGTGATCGTCAGTTAACCTTTCGTGCCCATTTTAATTATATAACTAGCAAGGCCGATTCTTCACTCGGCTTCATAAAACTTTATTTTGAATTTTTCATACCTTCATGTCACCTATTTTCCTTATGTAGATGACATTTGTAAGATCACTTCTTGAATATGCTAGTCAAGTTTGGTAGCCATATCAAAACTCTAATTCCCAAAGAATTGAAGCTGTGCAACGTAGATTTCTTTGATCTGCCCTACGTAGTCTTCCTTTGTCTGATTTTGTCATCTTACCCTGTCATGAAGTTCAATTAAAATTGATCATTTTGCAAACCTTACAAAAACGTCGTGAATCCGCTGACATTCTCTCTGTGCACCAACTCCTTCCTCACTGGGACTATCGATTCGTGCTTTCTTTTGAAACTGATTCCCATTTATACTAAGCCACGTAACCTAAGATCCATTCCTCTCTTTCGCCTTTTTCATCACAGTAGACACGGTAAGAAGTACGGCCACATCGAAACAATCTCAAGGATTTTGCGTTTTCCAAATAACTTCCAGGACTTCTTTGAATTCCATATTAGTTCTGCCTCACTCTAAAACCCCCTTTAGGTACAACTCGTCTTAATCAAAACCCTTCTGTTTTTTCATTAGTTTTTAGGGTTCATTTTTAAGTCTTTTTATGAAAAAAAGCCAGATAAATAATAAAATATTAATATAAAAAAAAACACTATAGATTTAGGGTAAGGTAAGGCTAATAAATAAATAATAAATCGTAATGTAAGTTTTGATTAAACCCAAGAACGTTTTTTTTTCACGAAACCAATACTAATACTTTAAAAAAAAGACGATTTCAAATTTATTATTAAAATTTAAAACACACATTTTTGATTTAAAAAATAAAAATTCATAACAGGAAACTCAATCAAGATCTCGGATACCAAAATAGATATGCTAGCCATCATACGAGATAAAACCTTTCTGGTTGATCCTATTAAGTCGGAAACTTTATAATAAATATACGTTTTGAAGTTTGGCTTTGGGCATGGATGATTTTTTTCAAAGGATTTTGAATATTCACAACGCATAATCAGCTGCGTTAAAAGCCTTGACATGACATGGTACGAGTATTAAAAATTTAAAAAAAAAATCCCGCTGACCACATCGAAGGCAATAATTTATCATAAATGAATTCATTTCTCTTATTTTTTTTTTTTTTTTTTTTGTACCAACATATTAAATTAATATTATTAAAATGCAACAGAACTGTTTGTGGATTAATAAATGTAATAATCAGGAACAATTTATTTAATGTCAGACGGATAGAATGCGTGAATTAACCGACAAGTTGTGCGGTGGTAATACAGCAGCAGGCTGCTTGTTTTTTTTTTTTTTGTTGGTGTAATTTTGCATTCATATTTGCATTCTTTTTTCAAGGGTAATTATGAAAATGTGATTAATAATTCCGTTCGCTTTAACATTCTGTTGAAAGCACTATAGCAGAAGAAAAAAAATAAAAATCATTTATAATTCAACCCTGGATATATATAGAGAGACACCCCCTTGTTTGTCATAATTTATATCAAAAGAAATTAAAAACAAAACAAAAAATGTCCGTACATCCGGTGTGAATTAATTTGTCGGTATGGAAGTCTCTGTTTTCAAGCGAAGCGGGACCCCGTGTGTACACATTATTAATTGATAACAAAAACACGGTGTCAAAGGACACCCATCAGCTATCCAGCGGTGACACAGTGATGCCACACTTTGATAAAAATGCACCTTTGGAAAGTTTGAAGTGACCTCGTCGGAAATTGGCTTTTAGAAACGATAGCAAATCCAACATAAAATGTGATTTGTGGTGATCACGGATTAAATCAAAACACCCCCAGAATCCTAGGTTACGTCAAAATGTATCACAAGTCGCGATTTACATCCAGTTTTAACACGAAAACACAATTAAGCTTGGCGTCACTTTTACCTCTCATAAAATAATTATAATAATTTCATAAAACAGTAACCACTTTGGCACCACTGTGCGCCGAGGTCGAGGTGAAAGATACAAACGCGCGCTCTTCCACGCGCACGCATACGCCCCCATAAAGCGCATTCGATCGAAAGTGTGAATTGTTAATTAGGATTTTCGGTCACGCATAGAGTGATTCATTTAGAATATTCCATTAGTCCGAACCGAAGCTGTCAGAGCTTGACAAATTCTCCTCATCAACCCATACGCCATTATGCCACTTTTTGCATGCGATTATAATTTGATTCTAACAAACAGTTAAAATGAATGAACATACACAAATGCAATGGAAATGATTTAGATTTTCTATTAATTGACTTTTTTGCCGTCTTGCCCGCTTTATCTCTGAATATGCGGGGAAAATATTTTAATAAATTTTTGTAATTAAGCAGGCAATTAAAAGATTTATTTAGACAGGTAATTGTTTTGTGTTGGCAGTTGGCTGTAAAGAGAGTAGCGTCCATTAAACCTATGTATGGATACAATTGGGAGCAATTTCACGGAAATAGAGAGATAAAATTAATAAATTATGCTTAAATTACAATAAACAAACATAAGTCACCTTATTTATGGCAAGTTTTAGGGGGAATTTTGTGTTTAACTATTTTTTTTTGTGTCGATAAATCGCCGTTCGGTTTAAATTGCCGAAAATATTAATGGTATGGAAACGGGGAATTTTGATAGATGTTTAGGAAACAATCGCGTCCAGATGATTTAACAAGATTTTATTTTAATTTATAGTTCGCCTTAGTTGCTGTAGAGGATGTAAACAATGGTTTTACCCGAATACAATTTTTTTGATTAAATTGAAAGTATTACAGATTCAAAATAGCTCTTAAGTCTTTAATCCACAAAAATTGGCTTTTCGTTCCCGTAGTACCGCTTCGACTTGTGAATGAACCAAAACGCCAAACTTAACGACCTGAAGGTTATTGAAATCTACGTTTTAGCTGGCGTTAAGTCATTTATATTTTTTTTACTAACTATATCTAGTGCCGCTTTTCGAAAAATAACATGTTTGCTAAATACATCGATATATTCTTCACCATTTTATAGATTGCTACATATTTGCCTTACCTTTCTACAAAAATATTCTGCAAGGAGAAATTACCAGAAGTTAAAGGAAATAAAATGCACGAATGGTTCGCACGAACTTGCTCTTATGTAAGACTAAAAATTTTGAAAATTAATTTTATTAGAGAAAAATATTCATAAACATAAGATTCATTTTTTAAACTCTTTAGTTAGTAGCTTAATATTAAAACAGAATGAACTGTGATTTCTTTTGCAAATATGAATTTATGCAAGAAATAAAATTGAAAGTCGTTCTAGCAGTTTCTTAAAAAATCAGCTTTTATATACAAAACTTTTAAAACATTTTTAAGAAAATATTATTTATTATTGTACAAATTAAAATCGAATTTCAAAAACGTACATTGACCCGTTTTTGAGATATCGAATTTTCAAAAAAAAAAAATATATTTTTTTTTAAATATCCAAAAAAAAAAATTTAGTTTTGAAATGCAATGTTTTAAAACCTTCGAAATTTTGATCAAAGCTTACATTACGATGATAGCGAAGACGAAAAAATTTGGGCTCGCAATTCTGTCTAGGTATTTGTTTGAGATATCGTTTTGAATTTTTTCTTCCGCGCATACGTTTTTTTTTTTTTTTTCTTGTAAAACCGAAAATAACGGTATACGATCTGAAGAAAATCCAAAGTTTGAATACTTATTATTGCGCATTCAATTTTTTTTTTTTAATTTAAGAAACAAAATTCAAATTTTTTTTTGGAAACTGACACTTTGTTTTATCTAAGAATAAAGGTAACCACCATAAAAATGTAAAAATGTTAAAAAATAGTTTTCGAAAATCGTATTTTTCTCGAAAACAGCTTCGAGAATTTCGATAATTTTTTTTGATTTCGATCAATTTTTACAATCTTTAATTTAATAAAAAAAAAATTTAAATCAAGATATTAATGGGTATACCTACCATAGAAACATTTTTTCGAATTTTGAATTTCTCATTATCAGCAGAACGGATTTTAATGAAATTTTTCATAGAGAAGCTTCTAAGAAGTCTAAAAAACATTGGCGCAAAATTTTAAACAGTTCTCGTTTAAGGAATTAAAGCGGCTCTACTTAACGCAGTCGTTTAGCTTGGAGACTTGGTCTAACTTTTGCATAATTTTAAACACGTTAGACAACTCTTCTAACTGATGTGGGTTTTACAACAGAACCTAAGCGAATTTGCGTTGAACAACCCTTAATTTGACAGATACATAACTCACACAACTACAAAAACACAAAACAAAGTAAAAAGAACAGATAACTTTAAACCAAATAATTTTTCGCCGAAAAAAGTACATTTTATATACTACCTCGGTACAGATTTTGATTGTTTATAAGTTACTTACATTATTTTAGATGGAAATAAAGTATAAATCGCAAATTCACAGCATAAAAAACTCAATTTGTTGTTGTAAGGTGCAGATTCATTTAGCTTTATAATCGTCTTGGCGGCGGCGCGCGTGCATACATAAGATATGTACATTTGTATCTACAGATTTTTTTTAATTGTAGAGCACTTTCGTACGATTGTTTCGAATTTATAATATTCAGCGATTCAGTCTATTTACAAAGACCATCTTTAAAAAATCTAATAAAACATCAGTAAACATTTCTTGTTTCTTCTTCCATTTGCTTTGGTATGAAATGACCATTGTCAATATGGATAAAGTATACTTTTAAAAGATAAACTAGCTATTTGCTGCTGTTAAAGTAAGACGAGCTCTTTAACGTTAAAGTATAGTTTATGTCCTTTAAAATTAACAAAAAGTCGGCTCTCGTTTTATACTCAATATTTAGAGTCGACTCCCATTCTAAAATTGATTTAGAGTGGGTTTTAAATGTTTAAAATTTTGCGCCATTGCATTTTATGACTTTAAAAACAGAAAAAAATATTTTTTGAATTTTTGAAAAAAAGTCCATTTTTTTGGAAACTTATTTTTTATTCGTTCAATGATAAAAAAAATTTAAGTTGGCGTACCAAAATTTTTTCTTAGAAATGTTTTAAGAATTTTGTATATAAAAGCTTATTCTTTTAAGAAACCACTACAACGACTCATAATATTGGTTGTATAAGCTTATATTTGCTTGAATCACATGGCATCCGCATGGGGACTGGCCGTGGCGTGATGGTTGTGTGCTCGCCTGTAAACCTCATGATCACAGGTTCGATCCCTGCCGTCGTCGTCTATGTCGTTTTAATTCCATTAAAACCTTCTAAAAATTGTCATCAATGGGTTGCTGGTTTACTCATTACATGTTGTTTAGGAACAACACTAACAACATGTGATTGAGTTAAACTAGTATGCCCAACAAGGATGAATACGAATAAAATAATGCGAATTATAAGGGACATATAAATAAGACACGGCATTTCTCCGCTTTAATTCAGCCGCCATCCCTGGAGAAAAAAAATCTGAGACAACCACCTTCAGTCTCAGAACATCGTTCCACACATCTTTCCAATCCTTCTTTCTCTTCCGTAACTTCACGCCCGCGCTGTGTTAAAAGCATTAAAAGGGTAATTACGAGTATAATCCCTTGAGCGCGAGTAGATTATAAAAAAAAAGACAGACAAAATTGCGAGACCCACTTTCTTCGTCTTCGCTATCATCGTAATGACAACTTTGAACAAAATCTCGAGTTCGATTTTTTTTACAAATGCATAGCTTGCAAAATAGTGCCTATAAATCGCAAGTTAGAATGAGCTAATGTTCATCAAATTGATACGAAATTACGAACGATATAATTTTTTTTAATAATTGGTTTTAAAATCAAGTAAACAGCTGAAATACTAAAAAATAATGAGACATTTTGGTTTGGCCAATTTTCAGAGTATAATTTATTGTACTTTTACAGGTTCAATTTAAAATAAAATTATTTAAAACATTCAAGAACTTCTTAACGCAATTTACGCGAGAGGAACGATATGAAACTGCAAAATGTTATTTAAGTAAAATCTATTTACTTTCAATTTCACGTTTATTATATTCCAATTTAATTTTTGTGAAATTCCCTAGAAAATTGAAATTTTATAATTAAGCTCTCTTAAACCTTAGTTATGCTACTTGGCATAACCCGGAGGTCCGGGTTCGTTTTCCGGCCGCCGACGCCACCTTAAACACACATACATACATACGTGGAGGAAGTGATACGGTATCCCCTTTTCATGGAAAGTTCTTCTCACCTTTTTCTTCGCGAGCATATTGTTTTATCTGCGGAGCCTGATTTCAGCAAAAGAAAAACTGCCGAATTGTGCCACAATTGACATTCTACGATCTAAAGGCTACGTAAAGGGTCCTACGGCGCGCAGCAATCACTTTAACAATAATTTTACCAATGAATCCTAGAATTTGTTCTAGTTGCATTTTTTTAGAGTTCAAAAAATTATTTGAGTTGAGGGGATTTTAGTTTTACCGGTCTGTTGGATTTAAATCTAAAGTAAAAAAAAAACTATTTGCACATAATTCCATTTATAAATTACAAACCAGAAATATGCGGCAAAAGACATTAATTTTTGTTGACTGCTGTCTAGTGTCTGGCAGTGACAATGTTGATGAGAATTTTTGTGATTTTCAGTTTTGGTTAGTCTGATTGAGGAACTCAAAGTTCTATTTTTAAGACACAAGAGTGTTTGAGATTACAGTATTGCCAACTGATGAAAATGAGTCAATCTAGAAATTATTTTGAAAACAAACAATTTTGAGATAATTACTGCGATTGGTTATGGCCACATATGTAAGTCTGTTATATGATATAATTTCCAAAATCGGCCAATATGTTTGGCTTCAAAAATTAAACTTCGATTCTAATGGAAAAAAAGTTCAAGGTTAAAGATTTACAAATTAAATTAGAATGTTATTCTAGAATTGTGTAGAGTGTCTCTTGATACTTCAAAGTGAATCTAATCTTACGCTTTTGATCTCGGTAAAAAATTGTAAATGTCTTCCATTCCGGCAAAAAAAACCGACCAAGTAATGCTTGGGAGTTAGGTCACAAAGGTCTGGTTCTACATGAAGTTAATGTTTGCCCTGAATTTTGGGCCGGCGATATTTTTAGAACGTACTTTTTTTCGAAAATGAGTTTGTTGAGACGGTAACCGTCAATGGCGAACACTAGAAAACGATGATAACCTTTCTTATGGCCCAAATTTAACCATATGGACATAGAAGAGATGTGGTTAAAAAATATATGTTTGCGTTAGAAAAATATATACGTATGTATTTGTGTGTTAAGTAATTATTCGTGCATTTGCCGTACAAAAATGGAGCGCTGCAACACGAACTTTAGTTGCAGCTGGAATAGCTGTCAAAAGGTGTCGTTAGTGATATTTTTAAAGTTAACGCAATACTGCTGTAAAATTTTCTTACATTTGAACTTTGATGTCATCTTTGGGGTCAGTTCATATTGAATATTGAATTTACGTGTATTCAACAGTTTACGAGTAACAGCCATTCTAGCAGAAGTTGAATTCGCAGTGCAGTCCCGCCACCATTGTGATCAACCATTAACTATTCATATTATTAACATTTTTATACAACTCAGATATTACTGATTAAATTAAAACTGTAATTCATTTTTAATTTCAGTGCAAACAAAAAACAACTGAGTTGGCAACCATTTCTGTGGTACTCCCGAAAGAAAAGGCAAAATTTTAATTTATGTTAATTTTGTTTTGTTTATATTTTGATGTCGTTTTTTTTTTTTTTCTTTTGTTAACTGTGCCGCCACTGATGTGATACCACTGACAGTGTTTTTGGCATTTTTTTTTTTTTTTTTTTTTAATTTTTCTTAAAATCGAATCTAAAAATAGACAGTGGCAGCACACATCAGCCGCCATCGGAGAAGGAAAATATCTGCAAATTCATATACAAATAGTAGGTATGTATATGGCGGCACGGGAATTCCGCCTTATTTTGAATCTGAAAATGTGTGTCGATGGCTGATGTTTTTTTTTTTGGTTTTGTTTATTGTGAGATTGTTCTGGCGTAAGTCTAATTTATTTATAGACTTTCACAAAAAAAGAAGATATTTGTCTGAGGGATGATTTATTTTTTTTTTGCGTTCGCGTTTTAAAGAGGGTTGATGTAAGCTGTCAGATCAACTAATACCTATTATTTTTTTTAAATACATTAAATTAGAATTTGAAATTAATTTACAATACAAAATTTACACGGATATCCTACGGAATGCAGATAGATTTCCTAGTTCAATGAATGTCTGACCGCAAACGTGATTTAGTGATAGTGATATGGCATAATCAAGTGTGGTAGGTGGTGGATGTCAAATGCATAGCAATGACCAATTTAATTTAATTGCACACTCTGGTGTGCGTCAAAGGAAGCTCGAAGGCGCTACATAGCCATTATGGTCGACACATGTAATCTATATTCAAGTGGTGGCCTAAGTTGTGTGTGTAGGTAAGTACATAAGATCATCATCATGTTTGGCAGTTTCAGTTTAGAGTAGGGACACTTATGTATGTCAATAGTCACACGCTTTGATTAATTGATGAAGATGTAATCCAACTTAAGTTATTTACAGTTGGTCGGCGAGAGAAGTGCTCGTGAAGTAAATGCGTGTGTACAACTGATACCTATCTACATATGATTTGCCACATCTGTCCCATGCTCAATTGAAAAATTTGCTAACACTAGAAGTTCCCAGAGAAATTAAGTAACTCAGAGAAAAGGATCTATTTTAGTTGTGAGTTAGTTGGCACGTGATTTATTGTGCTGTGGTTGCTTTTCTCTAGAGCAATATTCTCTAGACAAAGAAGACGTCTTAGCCTAACTATAATCATACTTATTGCCTACTGACAATTAATTTACCTTTTTTCTGTAGTCAAATGTGACTAGCGAAGGATGCTTTGGAACAGTTTGAAACTATGGGATTCACATACAAAAACAGCTTAGTTCTCAATAAAACACGGCCAATGTCGAAATCCTAATAGTGGCATTATCGTCAAATTTTCTAAACCAACTATTTTTGGGAGTCAATAATTTCTAAATCTCCTCTTTTCCCGTGACTCTTTTGAAAATTTATTGTAAGCGAGGGAGGAATAGAGATCCAATTTAACCTTCGCACTTTAGATTTCGAAAATAGACTGTGCCAATGACTTATAGAAACCAAACAAAAACCGCAACTGATTTTGGCAACATAGACCTCGTTAATCCTTAAAGTCCCGATACTGGCAACTGTAACTTGACGTCTTGCTATAGCTAGGACGACGCACAATACAATTATTGGGAAAGCCAAGTTTTGACAATATTGACGAACTTTCTGAACTGAAGATCAATGGTCTAATTTTCCCTCCCATTACGAAATTCAGACATTCAAAACCAATGCTCATCGATATCTCTATTTAAATCGTCTTCAACTTTAATAAACGCTCGCACTTTTTTAAAATATTTTTAAGAGTAGTCCCTTTAAAAAGGACAGATTGGCGGAAAAGCTGATCGCGAATTGATCCACTCATCAATTACGGTTACCATGGCGCCATTGGCTCCCCAAAAAAAAATAAGGCCAATCACCTTTTTTCAGGAAATTTTACACCAGTCACTTTGAGAGAATGCAATGGCTCTTCTTGCATTACTATTAGCATAACCAGTTTCATCGAAATGGGTTCCGTTGCTCAATAGAATTTTCGGTCAGGAAATCATCTTCTTATTGCACCAATTTTGAAAAAAAACATGGGAATAAGTTAATCTCGTTTGACGGTCAGCAGTTGCAGACGGGAATTCGTAAACGGTTTGCACTTTGTACGGGAATATTTCCAGGTTTTTCACTAGAATTCGTGGCAACGAACGTCTGTTGATGCTTTATTATGTTCATCGTCGCTCGTAGATGTGTATGGATGGCAAGAGTACGATAACTTAGGCGCCAAGAAATTATAACGGTTTTTTGTAGAACAGTTCAATACAAGCATTTTTTACTATGGAAGGGGGGGGTCTATCTCCCCCCGTTTGGGCGGGAGGGGCAATTTTATAAAAAAGGTACTAAAATGGAAACAAAAATATTAAAAAATAACGGTAATACTTACAATTAAGTATTATATCTTTTTTTAAAGCCAATACTCTGGTCTATTAGATAATTTTTAAATCAAGTGGAATCTATGCACAGTTTTTGAAAAAACGAGTTTTAAACTCAAATTTTGGTGAAAAAAGACATAAAAAAAAATTTTAAAGTTTAATTTTTCAAAACTGCAAAGTTATATATTATTATTTTTCCTAAAATTCGTTGCTCTAATTTATTCTTATTCAAAAACTGAAAACTAGATGATTTTATGTCTTCTAGT
The DNA here is from genome assembly GCA_911387755.1 of Chrysotoxum bicinctum. NCBI lineage: Eukaryota > Metazoa > Arthropoda > Insecta > Diptera > Syrphidae > Chrysotoxum > Chrysotoxum bicinctum. Next base: position 220,380,778 of record OU426989.1, on the reverse strand, counting down.
TTTTGAGAAAATTGAAAATAACTAAAACTACTTTTTTATGGGATATTTGCTTTTTTTGCTTACTTACGCATTACAGCGTATAAACAGTGAGATATGTATGGGGGGGCATGCTGCCCCCCTGCAACCCCCCTGCCTGGGCACACTATAGGATTTGGGGTAGGTGCGAGGTTGGGTGTATGCAAGGTTTCTTTTGCATTTACAGAATCTGGATTTAAAGAAACTTTGAATTTACCATATGGTCTATATCCAATGTCTACTAAATATATGTATTTACGTAGCCCAAAGTTGCTCATTTAAAATGTTCAGACATGAAAATTTAATACATTATGAAAAATTCACATTACCTAGGTACTACTGTACGAATGCAGCAAATTTATATAATTCCTTAATTAATATGTATGTTTATTGTTTGTGTCTAACATTTTTAATGCTAATATGGTACAGCTTATTGTTTACCAAGGTCATTCGTTATTCAACCTTTGTAAGAGTGAAGTATTTTTTCTTTGAATAAAGAATGGCGACTAAGCATCCACTACTTCATCCTAAATTAAATAACTTTTCAATATTTCAAAAAAAATATTTCAAAAGCATCGCGTTCTTAGAAGAAATTGGTCTAATTCCAACTAAAGCGTCAACTCCCCTCAACTCCAACTCAAAAAGGTGACAAAAATTGTAAGAATACAATATTATTATTATTATTTATTCATCAACCAGAGCATAATATTATACTCTTACAGACTAAGATACATAAGTAAATATATAGTTACAAATTTGTAGGTGGGTATATAAAATTCAAATTACATTTAAATGATTTACATAGTTAATCTTTTATTTTAATAAATAACGTTACTTAAATTTTGCTTAAAACTAATGATTTAAAAGTTTCTCTGGTGCAATCCATATTAAAGTTAATCTCAGAGCAATAAACCCATCTATAGGCACATTTTTCCATGGGCCTCAATATTGGCTAGAGATTCGGGAGGTGCTTGCTATAATTTTTTTTTTGTGATCAAAATGCCTGTAAACACGGTTTTAATACATTGAACATTGAAAAATTGACTTGACTATTTTTAAGTAACACCTGACTTACTCACAAACTGACTGACTGAGACGCGAAATGCCATGCAATTCTACCTCCTCTGGTGCATTCTTGGTAACCCTAAATGATTTGCTGTACTTTACCTACAAATGAACCACATTAACATTAATCCTCAAAATGAAATCACCGTAGTTAACTACAAAAAATCAAAAATTTCATAAAACGTAGTTTTAGCAATTTTCGATTTTCTCAAAAACTAGAAGGGATAAGACCATTCGGTTTTTTGTGTTCGATTCAGAATTAATAGTAGCATTGACCACAAAAAGCCAATTGAGCACTTCATTTTACAATTTTGAAAAAAAATTGGTCTAAACTTTTTTTTTTCATTTTTTTTAACAAAATTTTGAGTTTGCATGCAAATTTTTCAAAAACTATTGACATAAATAATTTAATTTAAATTTACGATTATAGAACAGACTTCTGGCTTTCAAAACCGGTATAGTATTTTATTGTAAGTATTACCGTTGTTTTTTAATATTTTTGTTTTCAATTTAAGTCATTTTTTCTAAAATCGCCCCTACCTCCTAAACGGGACGAGATAGACCCCCCCCTCCCATAGTAAAAAACGCTTGTATTTAACCCTTCTACAAAAATCCGTTATCAATTTTTGGCGCCTAAGTTATCGTACTCTCCCCGTATGGATTCTTTCTGACGTCCTTGACCGCAGCAGCGATGTTCTCTGTCGACCTAGCAATACAAGAACAGCCACATCTTGTGAAACTTTTAGTTTGTCGCTCCATTCCTTGTTCCCAATTAATTCTCTACCTGTTCACAACACAGATGTCAAAGTACAATGACATTTGACGCCATTTGCAATCATTCATATTATGACATTACTTTTATCTCTTATTAACTTTTATTATCAATTCAATTGAGTGAGTATCCATGTGTCTTATTACTGGTAATTCCTGATGATTGTAAAACTTAAATTCCTAACTGTCAAACACCCACGTATATAAAACAATTAGTTATAGATACGACAGCTCTTTTAAATTTACCGTTTCCGCGTTCGTTATCTTAGTTGGTGGGAATCGATAGGAGCAACAATTTTCTGCCAAATCCGAACGGCTAAGACGAGAGGCACTTAATTATGATAAGAAATTCTCTTGGAAGATCTCTCACTTTCACCCAAGAGGCGTTACCCCCGAAAAAAAAATATTTTAGTTAGAAATTGAATGGATTCGATGCTTAGTTTTTGGCTCACCATTACATCAAGGGGTAATACTACATAAAAAACAATATTTTGTTGGTAGATACGGATCCCCACTGGCGACATTGAGTCATATGCAGAGTGCAGTTTGGGAAGAATGGAAAGATATCGCCCATCCCTCGCGAGCTGTGGTTTAAGTGAACTTACATCCCTTCTTTCCATGGTCATGGAAGATCTAAGAAATTATAAGCTCAAGAAATGTCTTGAAGAACTTAAGGCAGTAGAAAAAGGTCTGCTGGTGAATTGATGGATGAACACCGAACAGTGGCAAACCTCTTTTCATCGTTTTGGAGAAAGTATGACTATTGTACTTGGCGTTTAAAAAATGCTATGATAAAAATGCAAAGTAAGAGTAAATTAGTGCCTAGTTTTCGAAGCGAATATTGTCGGCTACGTCGTGAGTATGAATACTTAAAAAAAATTTTGCATAGACAATATGTATGGTCCATTGAATCAAAAATTAAAACGAATTCGAAATGTTTCTGGCAATTTACTAATTCTAAGAGAAAATCTTTTGGAATTCCATCTTCTATTAGTTATAATGGTGTTGTAAGTAGTGACCTTAAAAATATTTGTGACTGTTTTGCATAATCTTTCCAATCAAATTTTAAATTAAATTTAAATAATTCTGAAACATATCCCGATATTTTTCCTACACATCTAAATTTCTCAAAGATTTCTCTTTCTGAAGATGAGGTCCTTTCTGAATTGGGTAGTTTAAAAAATAGTTTGAGCATGCCTCCTGATAACATTCCGTCATTAGTTTTAAAAAATTGTAGATTAAACTTGTCAAAATCTCTTTTGTTTATTTTCAGTATGTCTTTGAAAAACGGTGTGTTTCTTGACTGCTGGAAGAGTTCATACATAATTCCGATACAAAAATCGGGATCAAAACAGTGTGTGGAAAACTATAGGCCTATTACAGTTAATTTTTAAAGTTTTTGAATCTCTGGTAAAGAAAAAGATGTATGAAGGTGTAAGAAAATATACATCACCTTCTCAACAGGGGTTTGTAAGTGGTAAGTCAACAGCAACTAATCTAACTTTATTTACAAATTTCTATCTTAATGCTATTGAAAAAGGAAATCAGGTTGATTTTATTTTCACAGACTTTTCGAAGGCATTCGATAGAGTCAATCACAAAATACTGCTTAAAAAGCTTGAGTCTTTTGGATTTCATGGTCAATTACTATACTGGTTGAAGAGCTATCTGACTAACCGTGTTCAATATGTAAAAATCGGCCCTGAAAAATCTGTGAAAATTTTAAACCACTCAGGTGTTCCTCAAGGCAGTCATCTTGGACCGCTTCTGTTCTTGTTATTTATAAATGATTTGCCACTGCACATTTCTTATTCATCATGTTTAATCTTTGCAGATAATGCTAAAATTTTTAAAACAATAAGATGTTTAACTGATTGCCTTCAACTCCAAGAAGATTTAGACAAATTGCTTGATTGGTGTTATTTGAATGACATAACTTTAAATAAAAGTAAATGTAGGGTTATGTCATTTTCACGATTATCCATTCCTTTTATTTATGATTAAAAAATTTCAACTCATGAGCTTTTGAGAGTTTGCAACCACAAGAATTTAGGAGTTATATTTGATGTAAAATTAGACTTTAGAATGCACGTAGATTACATTGTATCTAAATGCAACTCTATGCTCGGATTTTTAATGAGAAATTCTCAGGATTTTAAATGTCCTTTCACGTTGAAATGTCTTTTCGTTAGTTTCGTTCGACCGGTTTTAGAATACTGTTGTGTCGTTTGGGCTCCTTACTATAAAAATGCTTCAAGTAGAATAGAAGGATTCAAAAATGATTCACGTGATTTTCGCTTCGAAATCTAAATTGGACCGCTACTACCTGCATATAAAGCTCGATGTGCTTTGATTGACTTAAAAAGTCTTGAATCTAGGAGAGTTTACTATTCGATCTCCTTTGCACGTGATGTTATAACTGTTTAAATTATACACTCCGGCGCGTTGTTTAAGACCAAGGTCTAACCACTGTTTCTCTATTTCACATCATTCAACTAATTAGGGTATTATTGAACCAATTACACGAGCCTGTAACCTGTTTCATAAATACGAAATACGCTAATGAAATAGATTTCAAATGCTCTAAAAATGTTTTTAAGAATAAAATATAAATAAATATGATTAAATATAATATTCATAAAATAAATTCTTGTGTGCCTCAGGGTTCCGTTTTATCTTCGATTTTCTTTATCATTTTCATCAATGATCTTCTGCCTGAAACTTCTATACAATTACATGGTTTTCCTGATAACAGTACACTCAAATTTTAATATTGGTCTCTAAATTACCGTCTTTTCAGATTTGGAAGCAGAATTAAATGAGCTTATCATACGTCGCGTATGACAAACTAATTTAATTCTGATCTTGACACCATTGATCAATGGCCGATCAAAAACAGCGAAGATTTCAATGCTTCTCATTGTCGTTGAAAAGCAGATCCCATCCTTAATTTTGCTGTCCATGAGTGGCACTTGCATTGATAAAACAGAACTTCTTTCAGTGCTTTGTATATGCATCACAAAATATCTTATATGGTAAGACATCTACAAATTCTACGTCGCCAAAAACGCTGCTAGATTTTAAGGTATCCTTCGAATATGCAAGAAATTTTGTACCCGTTTTGAACTGGTTGTAATCTTTAGAATATATTCATATTTGATAGGCATTCCAATCACCGACTTGAAGCTTTTGTCTAGAATCCAAAACAAAGGCTAAACAATGATAGGTGATAGAAGTATTTGGAAGTTTCGCCGCAATGTTTCATGTATTTCATTGTTTTAAAGGTATTTTTAAAATCAGTGTTCTAGTGAAATAGCGAATTGTAGTTTTTCCCTAAATCAATTAATTTGAAATAATCGCACTTCTTGGAACGTAGATCAGTTTACTTTGAAGTCCAACGTACTGTTAAATTTAGAGATTCTTACCTTAGTTGCACTCCACGAATGTTTAATGCTTTAACCGGAACAATATTTCACTCCCAATGTGCATCAGTACTTCTATTTAAGGATGGACCAAAAAGTCCCTGAAAAATGAAATAAGGAGCCAACGATTCCTAAATTTTCTGATGCCCTCAAAATAAAAGGATTTTCGAGCCTTTCAGAATAAGCGTTTTTTCGACAATGACCTGTTCATTCGACCCAAATCTTTTACTTTCCATACATTTCTTCATGTTTGGTAACAAGAAATAGAATAACAGGGGGCTAAATCAACGGAATATACAATTTTGCCATTACGACTGCGGACTTAGAGGCACCCACCGCCACGCCACAACCCGATGAGTTGTCCTGGTGGAAGAGAACTTTTTTCTGTGCCAAATTTGGCCGTTTTTGCTCCAAATCAGTTTGGAATCGATCCAGCAGATTTGCGTAATATGCACTGGTGATCATTTAACCTTTTTCAAGTTGATCGATGTGGATAACACCATGCATATCTCAAAAAATTGTCGCCATGACCTTGTTTACTGATAAACCCACCTTAGCCTTCTTCGGCTTCGAATTATCCAAGTACATTTTTTCGACTTCTCCTTGGTATCGGGTCTGTAGTGTTGAATCCATGTTTTATCCGCACAATGGCACAAGATCTCGGTCTAATTTTCTTTTGCCAAACACTTTTTTGAAGTTGTCAAATGATTACGTTTGTTGTCGACTCTGAGCAAACGGGTCATCCATCTTGCGGAAAGCTTGTTCATGACCAAATATTTATGTTAAATCAAAATCACTGACCCACGTCACAAGCCCATGGCCTCTTCAAGCTCGCGCGTCTTCACTCGCCGATCGTCCATTATCAAACCGTACATTTTATCAAATGTATGGTGACTTCAATTAGACAGCCAGACTATTCGGCATCACTTATGCGGGAACGACTGTAGCGAAATTAAGTAAACCAATCGTGAATGTTTTCAATCGATGGTGAAGAGTCTGGTGGCGTGGTGGTTTTTTTTTATAAAAAGTAGTGTTAAATGAGCACTCAAAATTCTGTACAAAATGGCTGCCACAACAGAACTATTTGACACATGAATATAGGTGCTTTTCTTAAAAATGATGCTTTTTGACAAAAAAAAAATATGGATTTGCTAGGGCGACGCAGGTTATATAATGTTCAGGTACTTATTGACCTGACCCACTCGTAAATCGCCTTCTATTTTCTTAAATGGTTGTATTGTGTTCAAGCATTTTAAGGGTAGTCAAAATTTGTTAAGTGTCCGGGAAAAAAGGGCAAACCATTAACTGATTTGCACTATCACCAAAATGGTTTTTTTTTTTATTGGTAGTGCCTCTTTCAAGCAAGTGACAAACCTCTCTTGTCATTAAAAAGTCATTTTTATCTAGATCGTTTGGACTCGTCAAAAACTAGTTCTCTATGAGTATAGTGGCGCCCCCAAATTAATTCTTTTTTTTTTTATGATATTCTTACGAAAAGTTGATTTTCCAACACAAATCCTATAAAAACCCGAAACTTGCGACGAAGCAGGTCTTAAAATTTTTCATAAACGTCTTCTGTCACTTCATAACCTACCTGCAAATAGGTTAAACACAGCTACGAAATAAGTACGTGTTGCTTTGAGTCCAATTTTATTTCACTACCCTGTTTCACAGCTATAGTACCACCAAGTCATTACCCATTATTCAAAGCGTAAAGCATTTTCATGGCTTCCTTTGCTTGTATCTCCCCAATCACTCTCTTAACTATTTACGTTTCAGTTGAACGACCATCGTTAATATACCTGGGAGACCAAAGAACTTAAACTCACAAAAGGTTTATTCTCAAAAATTATTATTATTGACCATAAAACAAAAGTTCAATGCCTTTCTACATCATCAAACTATGGAAATAAGATCAACTCGTCTATCGTTTTGTTCATCAACAATACCTACTATTATTATTTATAAAAACAAAAAAAAACTCAAGAAAAAATAAAAGAAGCAAAAAAAAAAAACTACCAGTCCCTAAGGGTTTCCCGAGGCACTCCAATTTGCATCAAACTTTTCATAGCTGATTCCTCCTAAAAGGTAAAATTGTTATCTTCGAACTATGCAAAATTTCTTTTCGCTTTTTTTATTTTTATTTTTGGTTTTTGCTCCCCTTTTCCCTTGGCTATTAAAATTCCGGCATTATAGACCATTCAGTTTATCCTTTTTGCTATGCTGCACACAAAGTTCTTCTCTCCTTTCGGCTCATAAAAGTCTGATTGATGACCCCTATGATCTGAGTATCTTTATACCTTTTTATTTATATGAAGTTTGCTAGAAAGTCCTAGATGAATCCCTGGCGATAAATATTATTCGGCACTAAATAAATTGGCGAAATATCCTTTTTTGCTGTTGCATTTTGTTTTTACTAAAATGAATTAATTTTGATTATTTTGTTTTACTAATTTATCACTGCGAGGTAGGGTTCTGTTGATGGAACAAGGGGGCTATAAAAAAACAACCTTTTTTGAAAGGTTTTCTCGCATGTCCTTGACTAGAAATATATTCAAAAAAATCGGAGATTTTTGGAAATCATTTTTTTCTTGTTCCATGAGCCCTAGAAACGTATGTCCGTACAATCTATGTGTATAAGCACATTCTAGCTCTGAAAAAATTTATATTCATTCGAATAATCCATTTTTTAGTTTCGTGCTTCAAAAGGATAATAAGACGACGCCGATTAATTCCTTGGGGGGAAATCTTAAGATCTTGTGCTCCGCCGTTCTACGTATTTGTAGAAGCACTACGGTTATGCCATTGTTCCAGAGTTAAACAAAAAAAAATCCTTTCAACTACTGGTTTCGATGATTGGGTTGGGGTTTTGTCTATTTGCCTTAAGGATGAGTGTGGGAGTCGTAGATACACACAGAGGCACACTACGCAAATGAGAAGTGAAATGAGCTAAAAGACAAAAGGATTTGCTTTCCTCCATTTTATTTTCCTATTTCGAGTGCTGTCTTATATACTTATTCCATGCTATTGGCATTATCTGCGGTTTTGTTCTTCTTTTATCTGTTAGTCCTTGTTTAAGGAGTTCCTTTTGCAAATAACGCAGTTACTTAGTTGGTTGTGTTTGGCGCCTTCAGGCCAAAACACTAGAATTCAATTCAAACTGCACAGCACATCGATTAGGGACTTTTGCCAACAATGCATTTGCAAAAGTAGCAGCAAAAAAAAAATAATCTCTCGACAAAAAAAAGGACGAAAGACAAGAACATTGCTATTCCCCCAAGTATCCCATTTGGGGAATTCCGGAGAGATTCGGCAGAAGTACTATTTCCCCGAGCTCATTTCGTATTGTTCCATCTTCTGTATAAATTCGATGTTGATACGTTGGCGTGCCTTGGTTATTTCCTTGGGTTTGCATATTTAATACTCCAAGGATAATGATTTCCATGCGCCTGTTGTTGTTGCTGTTGCTGTCTTTGTTATTGTTTTGGCGTTGCTGGTTGCTGGGGTATCTGCCCATGGTGACGGTGATCCTTGGGACCGCTTTTATTTTTATTTTCATTAACTCTTCTGGGTGTGTGTGTGTGTGTGTGTGTGTGTCTGTGTGTGTGTGTGTGTGTGTGAGTGCTTTTGCATGATTTCGCTTGTGGCCAATTGATTGACGAACATTCAAGTAGTTTTGTTAGTTGGCCTGGTGTTCAACTTCTAAGGATATATGAACATCCTGTTGAGAATAAGATTGGTGTGTGGTCTGGTAAGTCTATGATTAGTTTGTGTTTGGACAGAAGGCGGGGCATGGGGAGGCGATAAAGCAAATGCAAAACATTTTCCTATAACTTCGATGTTGGTGCGGTGCTTAAAACAGGATATGTTACCATGCAGGACGAAGGGAATTATTATCGTAATTACTCTCTCCATAAATTGTGTTATTTATATGTTAGAGTTCGGGGTTGGGCGTTGACGAACGAGCACCGGAGCAGCACATACTCACTGCTGCCGGCAAATAATTATTCTTAGCCAGAACTCATGGCTTTGTTATAAAAAGCGAGCTGAAGTAAGGAGATGAGGGTGATGGGAGGGGAGGGCTATACAAAAAGCCCTGGATCCTGTTTTTTACACTTGCATCGTTTTTGTGTGCGGTTTTTCGAGGATTTTTATTCCTTTCAACGGAAAACATTTAATGAGTCCAAAGAGAGTGATGTGAGAATGATAATGATGGTAATGATGATGATTGTGTGCACCGGCAGCAGCAGCGAGCGAGCGGTTCGAATTGGAGATTCATTGCTTTCGAAGGCGTTAATTGTAACGATTCATATAATATGGCACGCTCGAGGAAAGCGAGCGAGCGCAATTTATTTGGTGGTAGTATTACTGTGGTTATTGCTACATACCCATCAGAAATGGGATGTTCGTTCGAAGGGGTCGGGGATGGATGGCAATGTAAACTAAAAACCCGCAGTCTGTTGAGCAGATTAATTAAGTGCAATTTAGTGCCGCAAGTGTGAAGGAAGGATTTATGCTGGCAAGTGGTTAAATTAGTGATCAGAGTGTGGTTGAGAAATCAATGATTTGTCGGTGTCTTCTTTGGAGTTAAATGAGGCAGTTGCATTCCAATAAAATAAATATTAATAGTTACTTGCGGCATAAAATGCATTTATAGAGTGTCTTTAATAGTAACAATATCTGTCAATTCAATTGATGACCAAGGTAAAGGTTTGTTGCTTTTGTTGTTTGTTGATCCATTCCATGCTTTCCATCCGATTGTGAAGACATGGTGATGGTGATTGACCAAGAATCATCGACTGAAGAATTTTATCTTGCTTCAGGTGATCGAAAGAATTATAGACAGCAGTTTTGTCTCGAATCCAAGGTACTTATTTCTTCAGACCTCAAGGAACTATTAGGCCTGTTAGTAATTTGAATCATGCATTTATTCTCACAATTTTCAATTGAGTTTTCAACAACCATTAACAAAATGAGATCAAATGGCCAAGCGAAAAGGCCAAAATAAGTCTACAGAAACTTAAATCCCATTCATGAAATGCAACATGTTAGGAATGTTTTTGAAGATGAATGAAATGCAAACCTTTGAAGTCTCTTGCAGACTTGAAAGATAGCCATCAGATAGTTCAAACACCAGCAAGGAACATCCAATACTTTGAGTGGTGAGGAACCTTTTACGTTTTGAGATGATATATGTACGTCTTCCTTCGTTTCAATGAATCAGTTGGCCATCGCACACTGGGGCAGCTCCATAGAGATCAGTGCGCAAAAGGTCACAGGAATATTAGGTAAACAAGGAAAAAATGTTACTTTTTAAAAAGTATATGGTATTTGTGAAAAGAAAAATGCATTTGTTGTTCGTTTTTATGTTTTGCACTAAGTTAATCAAGCGACCAAAGTTGACAAGTTTATTGTGAAATTTTCAATTGGGGAAATGTAAAAAAAAAGTAGTTCCTATTGTTTTTTCAATATCTTTGTTATTTATTGTGCCATTAAAAGTATAAAATATTTCCGGGATAGGCAAAGATGTGTAGATATCATTTAATTATTTCAAAAATGAAAAAAAAAATATTGTTAAAATTATTTAAGGGGTTTGTAGTACGAGTGTTTTTTTAGACTTTGTTTTAATGTTGGCATAATATCTTCTGTTCCGGAAAAAGTTTAGCAGATATATTAATTGTCCATAATGAAGACATATGAATGTGAAAGCAGAAGTGCTAAGCTTTTGCATTGTTTATAGAAAGGTAAGGTCATGCAACTTATTTAACAGCAAAATACTTATACCTTACTCAGTTCAAATATTTATGAAAGTTTTATAAATGATTCTTTTTTTTTTCATTTTGTAGGAATAAATTTCATCTTTATTTATTAATTTAGCTTAAGGTTTTTAAGGTTCCAAAGCACATAATTATGAGTGTTTAAGAAAACAACTGGCTGAGGTATTTTTCGCCAATTTTTTGAAGCTTAGACTTTCTTTCAACGTAAGACGGTATGCAGCGAAACTCATTTACGCGAGCTTCGACAAGGCTTGAAAAATTTCAAACATTAATCGTTTTTTTTTAAACATGCAGGGAATCAACAAAACGCAAACCAACTGCGGAATTAAGAAAAACAACGTTTTAAAGTTTCTTACAAAGACAAACAAGTTTTGATTAGCCAAGAAAGGTGTCATCACAAGAAACTTTATCTATGATGATTGAAACAAAATTGTTAAAGCACCGGTACAACATTATAAAAACATTTTTCAAAAATGTGTTCCCTTTTTATAAAGATGTTCAAAAAAAAAAAGAAAAATTTATTATTAACAACACATTTGTCTTTGATAAGACTACATTATGCTTGACAATAAACACCAAAATGAAAAACAACGATATTTTTAGTGTAAATAACCTCCAAAATTTTGTTTTCTTAATAAAAATTAAATTTAAACTCATTTTTACTCTTATACAAGGCTTTAAAACGCAAAAAGTCACTTTAGACTTTTCAAAATAATTTATCGCACAAAACTATTACTTTTGTCCAACTGTTCAAAACTGCAAGTTTGACAGAAATGGTATATATGTACATGTCAAAATATTGAAAAGTACCACTTCGAACATTATGTTGTATGATTTATTAGGAGGAGGAGTATCTTAAGACACTCAATAACTTACATAGCTTTTCGCACTAGACAAAAACATATATAATTCCATTATAGTTGGTAGCTTTTTCACTGATACCAGAAATAATAAATAATCGGCTTATGTTATCAATCAGCCACTATTCATTTTTGCACCCTTAAATGAACTAAAGTCTTTTTACTCACGGTCTCAAGAGTTTGCCGAAGGACAGGTACAGAAGTTTCTAAAATTCTTCTTTTTCATTCATTCATTCATACGTGCTCAAGGGTTTATTATGGTACCTTTATAATGTTCAACATAAACATACTCGTAGCCCGAGTGAGATTTTGCTATGCCTTTCCAAATGATTGGGCTCTCATTCTTATCAGAGCAGAAAACTTATAGAGGAAATTTAGAGACTGTTTCATCTTCCGCCGCACTACGGGATCAAATGATGCAAACCATCTCAAAAATCCAAAACTTTTTCGTTTCTCAATATTTTTTTTTTGAAATTTTGCACACTTATACTTGTATAACCAAGAATTTAAAATATTATAAAAATTTTAAATAGAAATAAATTATTTTATTTTTTTTTTAATAAAATAAAATAACAAATTTGTAGATTTTGTATAATTTATATGGGAAAAATTTGTTGGAGCAAGAATTATTGCAACAGTTTGGATGAAATTTGTACAGTTTTTTTTCTTTTACGGTGAAAACATTTGAAAGTAGTTTTTGTAAAATCCGCCCATTACCACGCCCATATTTTTCAGATTTTTGTTTTTTTCTTATTTTTAGTGAACAGGAAGCCGAAAATTTGTATTTGAGGTTTTTTAAACTTAAGACATCGCATGTATATTTTTTCTGCCCACTTTCCCGCCTACTTTCACTCCCTTTTTTTTATTTTCAGCTTAAAGTTCATTAAGATCAGGCATTTTTTAAATTAAGTTTTATATGTAAAAGTGAGTTTATATCAAAAGTGTTATTTATTTTTAGTAAAATCCTTGTACTGGCACGCCCCTTTTTGATATATAAAAGTTTTTCGCCCTTAAGACAAAAAAAAAAGGAATTCAAAAGTACACCTTATTACTAGGTACATATATTAATTAATGTCTAAAAATTCTTTAGCCGCGTCAAACAATTCTTTGGTATCATTTTTTGTTCTTGGTTTTCTCAGACTAGATATATTTATAAGGATCAGATGTATATAATAAAGTAGCTGATCTTGAACATTTCCTTTTTTTTTTTTAATTTAATCCGAATCCTTCAAACGCTTTATTGAGAATAAAAGCTTAGTAAATCTTATTACATTATCTATGAATTTTGCCTCTTGATTGATTAATGTTACAACAACAATTTGGCTGTCCTATGCCAACTCTATCACCTTTTAGACTCTTTTCTCATGCTTTTGTTGTCGCTTTTAGTATTATTTACGATTCAGTTTCCATATTGTATGCAGTTCTCTTTTAAGTGAACTGTTAACATTTTGTCTTCTTCTGTTTTGTGTTATTTATACCTATGTACCTACATTTGTATTATATGCAACATGCCCCACACACCCCCTCCCACCCAAAAATGCTTGGCATTTATTTTTATTTAATTATGATTTTTTTAAATATAAATATGAGTAAGGAAGCTTAAAATTGGAAAACAAAAAATATTTTATTCTAAAAATAAAATTTTTAATTTTAATAATATTGAAAATAACTGATAAAAACTTATAAATTTTGTGGAAACATAGTCACTTATATGATATTTATGAAAATGTGTTGCACATATTTTAACAGTTATATTTTTTAAATTTTGAAAAAAAAATAACATTTTTTTTTAATTTTTAGCTAAAAGTAATAAAATAATGGTCTAAAACTTTTTGGAATACACATTTATGTGCATCAATAAAAGTACCACATTTTTGCCAAATTTTAATTTTTTAAGTTTTTTTATAAAGTTATAAGAATACGAATTTTTATTCTAAAAACTTATTTTTCTTTCTCATCATACGTTTTTTCTTCTTAAACAAAAATGCATGAAAATGCGAAAGTTTTTATATTTTCTTCCAAATTTAGAATATTTTTAGAATACTAAACAGCCATTAACTAAACGGAGGCAGCCGGAGCTAGCAGAGAAAACTTTAATTGAAAACAAAAAAATGAAAAAGATACTGCACCTTATTCATTTGTTTGTATTAATTTACTGGTGAACTTAATCAAAAAAAATGTAACTGTTTTGTAAAGAAGAGGGCTTGGGCTTTTCAAAAAGGTATAATACTTATACATTCTGTTCAGAAAAATACGAAATAATTGACTTAATTCTCACTTCTAATAATTCTAAAAAAATAAAAATATCGAAATGTCGTTTTTAACGGTAATTTTAGGTACCTAGAACAAAAGTAAGATACAAAAAATTTACGGTGTTTGGAAGAACCCTATTTCTAGTATATAATCCCATCATTAGATTTCTCAAATTACAAAATTCACCATAACCATTTTTGAGATGGATTTCATCATTTGGTCCCATAGTGCGCCAGTCCGCACAATTATACGACAGTGAGTATTTGTTGATCCAGCTTCGCCAAATACTTTTTTATTAGAAGTAAGGAAGTAAGTTAAACTCATATTTGCGATTGGATTTGATACTATCAAGTACATAGATACCTAATAGCAGAGAGACCGAGTGGTAGATATACAAAATAGGCGCACCATCAGTATGAAAGGAAAATCTTCTCACTCAACAAATTTTACACTAAATTGGAACAAACTGATCTTATACCAATAAATAATTACTTCTGGGGTGGAATCGGCTAAGGTGATAGTTGATTGTGATTGTCATTTTGACTATAGCTGTCTCCATCATCATATCAATTAAGAAATATAGAGAGAGCGATTGTCAAAATGACAATCACAATCAACTATCACCTTAGCCGATTCCACCCCTGATCTTCATACAAACGACTTGATAACCCTTTTCTAGAGTTATAGGAATATTTATGTCGATTTTAGAACTTTCGCTTTATTAAAATACCTAGATTAAGAGACAAGGAAACACCTGGATATTCTAGAGTAGTTACCTTTACTTCAAGTTGGCTGTTAGCTGTATACTTTTATAGAATGTCTCTATGGAAATGCTAAAATAACGTAGAAGTCTCTACATGGAAACCAAGAGGCGTGATTGCGGCTTCATCTGTCAAATTTGGGTTTTATTTATTGAATCTGGTCATGGAGAGTTATAGCATTTCACAACATGTGTAAATGATTCATTTGTTTTATGAAAAAAGGCATTCTCCCCAAAAGCAATATTTCAATCCCATTCGACGTAGCCAATATCGTTATTCCGAGAGAACTATTCACAATGCGGTGGATAAATTGGAGTCAACCGTTTCAGGGAACAATCCGCCAACAATCCATCAAATTGCAATACATCCAGAAAAAGTCACTGTTTGGTGTGGATTTGCGCATCATCGGCCGATACTTCGTTCAGAACGACGTTGGCTAGGTCATCACTGTCAGCGGCTAGCGCTATCTGTTGATGGTAACCAATTACTTTGCCCCAAATTCAATGATATTTACACCGACGAAATTTTGTTTCAATAGGACGACGCCGCTACGTGTAACACACCGCTATACAATAGACGCTTTGCACGAGCGATTTCCGTTCATGGTATATCCCACACGGAGGCGTTGTGAAATGGCCACCGAGATCGGTCGTTTTGACCCCGTTAGTTATGTTATGCATTCGTAAAAAATCGAGCTCGAGATTTTAAACAAGTCTGACGATACTATATGACAGCGAAGACCAAAAAAGTGGGTATTGCAATTCTGTATGTCTGTACCTCGACCTACAGCTTAAGCACGGTGATTCCCTAGAGGAGAAATTGATTTTTTTCTTAGTGCGAAATTAACGGTACCTGCCACACAGCCGTTATGCCGTTGTTTATCTCGAAAACGGCTATAACAATTTTGATAAAAAATGGGTGATTTTGAATAAATTTTATATACAGGGCCTCCTTTGAATTTAAAATAATATTGAATATGAAAATTTTCGAAAACAAAAAAATTATATTTTTGAAAAATAAAAAATTCAGAGCATCATCATTATGGGCACAATATACCCCGGCGTTATATTCCGGATAATGTAAATTTATTTATATTGTATCCTTTGAAAAAAAAAATACCTAGGTAAAATAAAATAAAATAAAATAAAATAAAACAGAATAAAATAAAATAAAATAAAATATAATAAAATAAAAAATAAAATAAAATAAAATAAAATAAAATAAAACAAAATAAAATATAATAAAATAAAATAAAATAAAATAATATAAAATTAAGTAAAAAAATAAAATAAAATAAAATAAAATAAAATAAACTAAAAATAAAGTAAAATATTAATAAAAGAAAATCAAATAAATAAAAAATTCAGATTTTTTTTGAAAGATCAAAATCTTGAAAAAAGTGAACGATTGTTTTTGAAGTTATTTATTAAAATGAAGGTTTATTTTTAAATACTTAAAATTGACATTACAATTTTATTTTTAGATTTTTTTTAAGAAATTTCTTATGCCTTTTAATTTAATAAAAAAAAAAACATTTTTTTTTTAACTTTTTTTAGAAAACAGACGGCAATTTTGTGCATTTGAACTTTTTTCTCTAATTAAATCCATGTTTACATATTTATAGACAATTTTAAAATTCCAAAGAACTTTTTAAATGAGCGTAGGTTAGATTCAATATACCTATCTAGGTAGGAATAAGTCCTGGATCCTTAAGCTTTTGACCGTACTTAAAAAGTTTTCCTACATTAAAATGATAAACGTCATGTTTTCGAATAAAAGTACAAGAAAATTAAATATGATTTTATCACTGTATGTCCCTACCATATATCTACATACCTACCTCCTACTTCAAAAACGACCCTTATCTTTAAGTTTCT
Organism: Chrysotoxum bicinctum; assembly: GCA_911387755.1. Lineage (NCBI taxonomy): Eukaryota > Metazoa > Arthropoda > Insecta > Diptera > Syrphidae > Chrysotoxum > Chrysotoxum bicinctum. The sequence continues at coordinate 220,363,977 of OU426989.1, read as the reverse complement.
TCGATTTAGTTAAAAAACCTCAAGGAGGTTTTAGCAATTAAACGTTATTCATTTAACGTCAATATTCTCCCAAAGGGAACTCAAAAGCAACATTAAAAGTATAATCACAGTTTTAGGGGGATATTCAGAGCATTTACATTTTCTACCAACCTTTTTTTGGCTTCCTGAAAGGTGAATAAAAGGCTGTTCCAGAGATCTAATCAGTCAAAGTATTAAAGTAAAAAAAAGTTTCATGCCGAGCAACGAACAACGAGCACAATTCAAATTCCAAAAAAAAAAATTAAACCTACTGAATTTCTTATCCCTAATGCAAACACCACCACCATAAAAACTTGCCCATAAATCGTAAATTGTATACCATTCCCGATGTTGAAATGAACGCCTCAAGCTCCAGACAACAAATACCTATTATACCTACCTAGTACTCAAACAAAATAACGACCAGCCAAGCCAGGCAGCAGCATTGTAGAGCAGAACACCCTCATTTTCGAGCGATAATGTTTTCGATACAAGCAACTGCCCAGGATATAAAAACCCATAAAATGTGTCTTTTGGATTTGAATTCTTGCATAGTGTGCGTGTAATTTTATGTTATCCCCCTTAACACTAAGCCAAGAAAGACGAAAACGGATCACTACCTTCAAAAAACTCATTTAAATTCGAATGAATTGCCATTTGCCATTCGTATCTCGCCACTTCCATCGACGACGCCGACGTTCGTTCTCAGCTCACACGAAACGAGACAAGTCGAAGGACGAAAAAGCTGAAAAAAAACCTCCAACATACACCGCCTTCGTGGGTCGTTGCCATTGTTTCACAATTAACAAGGATTGATATTCTATTTGGGTGACACTTTTCAGGATATCTTTAAGACAACACACCCATTATGCTTGGCAAAACACAGATACACAAATACGAGAGGATTCTAACTACGTTTTTTTTTATCAAAACTATCTTTGCAACAGAGGACCGTTCTTTGTGTCGCACGTTGTCGTAGAAATTCATTTGCAAAAAAGGACGAAGACGCGACAGACAAAGCGACAAAATGAAGTTAAAGGATAACATAACAAATGAGGAAGTTGCAGTGGCGTAAGGGTGGGTGATTGTGAATGTGATAGAAATGCACATGTGCATCTACCTATACACAACCAAGATATGGGGTGAAAGAAACATAGAAAACAACCATTAATGATTCTTGTCACTCAATTGGAAGGATGCAATTTTTTGTGTGCTTCTGATGATGATACCGCACTCTAGCGCACCCCATAACCACACCATCCACCCCTACGACCACCCGAATGCTCCAAGTCCTAATGTCACATGGTGGTATGTAGTATAAGGTGGATGGAGGATAGAAATCCACCAATTTTCGCATTTCGATTTTTTTGTTTCACTTTCAAGGATACGAGTAGTTTTGTCGAGATCGAAAGGATATTTTCTTGAAGGTTTTGTTGTGTTAGGGTGAATGGCAAAATCCTTGCAAAAAGAAACGGTTTTCCTTGCACGTTCTCCGTTCCGTTCTACCTAGTTGTTATTTTTTTGTATTTTGTTCTGTCTGTCTTTTTCGGCACAGGTGTTGTTTGTCTCCGGTTTGAAGTCCTTTTTTTTTGTGTTCATTTTCAAAATTACTGTTTGTTTTTATGGAACTACCTATATAAATGTGCATACAAAAGAGTTCATCGGCAACGATGCAAAAGGCGGAATATAGTTCGTGTCTTTGAAAGAAAAGTAAGACGTCAATGTATCTATACGTAGGTATGTATATGTACTCGTATCTATATAAGATGAAAGGATAATCAAGGCAGTACCTAATTCAATAATGGAAAAGAGAAAGGATGTTAGCAAATAGTGTTCTGTGACACGTAGCTAAATAGCATTATTTTATTATTTTTTTTTTCTAAAAGATTCGCTTTGTATAGATTTTGTGTTGTTGTTGTTGCAACTTACTTGTTACAGCTAAATGGAAACTTTAATTGAAAGCTAATTGGCACTCACCTGAAAAGAAAAAGAAGAAAGGCAATTAATAAGGAGAAAAACGTTAATTATGTTTTAAAGGTTTTTTGTTAGAAAATCTTATATCTATGTATGTGTGTAGGTAGGATACCTAAGTAGGTAGGTACTTATTTTATAATTTTAGTGCCATTTTAAAGTTTCAAGGAAAATTTGAGAAAACTTTTGAGGAGAAATTTGTGAAGAAACTAAAAGCTGCCATTAGGAGACGAATTTTACTTCAGTTGTCGGAAGTTTTCGATAGTGTTTCTGTTTATGAAATTTTTGTTTGATTGCAAATTTAAAATATTATTAATTTTTTCTAAGTGTTTCTAAACTGAAGAAGTTAGTTTTGTAGGCAAATTTTCAAATTATTCTTCTCTATCCTCTTTCATACGGTCGACAAGTCCAGTTGAATGTCACTCCTAATAAGCCGGCAACGAAATTGTGCTACCATCAAAGCGCTCTCGAAAAGATTGGAGGGGGGAAATTATCTAGATAAAATCAACGGATTTGTCTCCAGTTTCTGTAAGGCCGAATTTTTTATTTCAAAGGATTCTGACCACCCTTTAAAGGTACCTATGGTAAATTTAAACACAGTGTACGCGCTTAGGAAGTTATGTTACGATTAAGTACAAGTCAAGTCGCTCAAATGCATTGATATTGAAATGATAAGGGAAGATAGTGTAGCAATTCCACATTCGTCTCGTACGGCTGAAGAACAAATCTCTGTACTTAACAGTACAGGAAGACCGAAGTAAGGCTAATACGGTTAAAAAATATTCAACTAGCAATTTCACTAAAACACTGTCATGTCAAAAAAAAGAACGATAAAGGAGTGCTACCCAAGAGACGATATGATGAAGGTGTAATCAATGAATTGTGTCCGAAATTGGTCTATCACCTACCAGCTTAACTGCTCCATCCTCAATTCTATCCAACAGAGAATTGTTCTTTAGCTTTACGTGAATATGTATATGCCTTATAAATTGTAGCTAGATCAGAAGGCGAAAAAATTCTTAAATCGTCTGAGGAAATCGAAGCATTTCACTGTATTTTTAGTAATGTCCATTAAGTTCATTCCCCACAATCCGATAACAGAAATCTTCCACAATGCGACTACCATTCATGAATATTAACTAGGGGACATTTTGCTTTAACGACACGAGATAACTCTGAGTTTTGGAAGCATTAAGTTCCACCCGATTATTAATACCTCATATTAGGCGTGTTTTGTTGAGCTTCTTAATGTACACATTAAGAAATGTTACACATTAAGCTTATTTTGCACATGTAAATACAACAACAAAAAGTTAACAGCACATTCACTCTTCAGTAATTTTAATGTAACATTTCTTAATGTGTACATTAAGAAGCTCAACAAAACACGCCGATATTGTTTAGATCGGAATCTAATGAAATCATCATGTTCTGCTGTTTTAATTAAACATCCGAAAAAGAGGGTATTTAAGTCAGAAACTGAATATGAAACTCTGAGGTTGCTATCATCAGAAAAACAGTTAAGAGGTTTGGTAGTTTCGGTCAAAAGATCATTTATAAAAATTAAAAAAAAAGAGCCGGAGACAAAACAGAGCCTTGGGGGACATCAGCATTGATTTCACAAACTTGAAACTATTCAAAACAACTTGGATTCAAAGGTCAGAAAGGTAATTAACCGTAAGAACGAATAACCGTTGACTCCAAATGCACTCATTTTTGATAGAAGAGCTGGGTAACAAACTCTATCAAATGCATTCGAAGTATCAAGCGCGACAATCTTCTTCTTTCAATCTTCTTTCTTTCACCAAATTAGTGATGTGTACCTCATACATGAGGCAATACAAAATGTCCCATACACCAATCTGAAATGTCCCATCACCTCAAAACGAAAAAATGTATTACCTCACACCTCAACCTCACCACAAAAGCAAAGAAAAATATTTCTCTTTACTCTTTCATGGAAAAAAACACTATTCGTATCGAGCATCTCACTCATCGGCCTGATACTAAGACTGAGACTGAGACTGATGTAGAATGAAGTTGTTGTAGTTAATTGTATGAAAGGAGGAAATAGGCCTCAAACTCTCTACCCACCAAAGATCAAACGAATGGAAATAGAATGAGGTTTGTGTAAGATGAGGATTTGAAATGAAATAAAAATGAATGTGTTGTGAGTTGAGTTGTTGAGTACTTTTTACTCAAAAGTCTCATTCAAACAAAATTCGTGACATTGTCGCAGGCTGGGTTTTTGTATCAGACTGGAACTTTGTACCAGGATGGGACTTTGTACCAGGCTAGGACTTTGTACCAGGCTGGGACTTTGTACCAGACTAGGACATTTGTCATTTAAGGATTGAGGTTCGTTTGCATCTGTTTGAGGAGACAAAATGAGAAGAGATAATGAGTGGGACTTATGAATGAATGAATGTTGCACTGACTACAATGTAACAAACAATGAAGATAGGTATAAAGCGTTATCGAAAATTATACAATCAAAGGGTTAAAAAAGGAAGGAGGTTTTTTTACAGTTTGGAGTAGGAGGTTTTGTTAATTTTTGAAGGAGTAGGAATTTTCGTTTTTGATATGCAAGTGCATTCCTTTTATTTGTATTTGTTTTGTTTTTAGTGTTAGAAAAAAGAGACTAGGGTTTAGAGATCAAGATCAAATATGAGAATTGAAAAAAAAATCAATCAATCAATTGCGCTGAGTTTGCGTACGTGAAGAGTCATTAGTGTTGTATTTAGTCCAGTGTCCTGTAATCAAATTTGTTTGTAAAAAAAGTGATCAGAACAGGTCTTAACAGAAGAAACATGTTGAGTGGGAAGAAAGTAGGACAAATATTGTTTTTAAATGCAAAAATGTAATGATGTATTTTTTTTAAACTCATTAGATTCAATTTATTTTGAATGTGATAAAATATTTGTTTTTTTGTTAAAAAATATCTTTTTGTGTTCATCTTTTTATTAAATGCTTTTGTTTTCTTTTAATAACTTAAATAAATTTTAAAAACACCACTTTTTCTTTTAAACTTTTTCTTAGATTAATTTTTTTATTATATCTTTTTATATTTACTTATTTTAAACTTTATTTCTGTTAAAAACTAAAACTTTTTTAATTTTGTTTTTAAATGTTTTATTTTTGTTAAGTCGACAATTCAGTAATTGTTTAGGTTCGTTTCGTACTCAAAACGTTGGCTATTACGCCGTCGTTTACCTCTATAAGCGATAACGCTATATTATAGAGCGAGCAGAGAATAATGAAGATAGTTCCAATCTGAGCGGGTAGCTCTTTAAAAGGGAACAATCTTGAATTAAAAGTATGTTTTAAATCGAGCGAGTTGCTCTTGGAAATAAAACACACTGGTTGGCGATTGAGAAGTGACTACATTTATTTATGATTTTCATTTGTCTTTTATACAAAAATTAGTGTTCAATTTTCATTCAACTATTAATTCAATTTCTTAGTTTTACGGCCTTCGACAATTGAACCCCAATCACTTCACACCTTGCTCTAGCATATCGCCATATCAGCATTATTGTATAATATGTTCCTCATATATTTAACAACGAGGGCCATGCAGTAGATACGTTTGGTGGTAACATGAACCCTTAATACTTGGAGTATATTTATGTGAATGCTTATCACATTGAATAGATGAGCAACGTATTTTTAATGGATACACATTAAATGATTTAAGTTGATATGGCGCTATGCGTACGTTGGGAGGTTTCAATTATCGAAGCTCGAGATAATAAATGATCACTAGTGCGATCCCTTCACAATCCTACTTTTATACAAAATAAATGCTTATCTTACAATAAATTATTTCTAAACAAAATGTACAAATATACAAAAAATGTAATGTAAGGAAATATGAATAATTTGATATTGCCACAGGTTGATTCCTGTATATCTGTTGGAGGTGTTGCTGTTGGGTGTTGGTCGTGCTATTTTGTAAATGGTGTCGTGTTGTTTATGTTGTTTTGTTTGTTGTTCTATTTGGTAATTCAAATTATGCTATGTGTGGTGTTATTCTATTGTTGCCGCAACAATTTTAAAATAAAGTGTTTTGATCAAGGATGTTTAATTCAATATATTATATTTATTGATATTTAATTTTTGTAACGTTTTTATTTAATGCAATTTTAAAAATGTTTTTGGAAAAAATATATACTATTAAAAAAATACGCATTGTTTAATTTCGAATTTCAAAATATCCATTTAAATACGTATGTACCATGGGACATTTGAGGTGGGACAAAGTACCACCTCATTTCAAAAAATGAGTACCTCATACAAACTCATTTTAAATTCGTGTCCTACCCATCACTACACCAAATCGGTGTGAAGATTCGTTTCACTTTGCAGTGAGATATGCCATCAAACCACCGGTAGATCTATTACTACGAAAGCCATATTGCCAGTCATTAAGGAGCTTTAGTTCTCAGGATATTTCTTAAGTTGATAATTGATCAGCGTTTGCATGACCTTGGAAACAAGAACCGTTAGCGCCATAGGTCGATAGTTAGAGGGTGAACTTTTTGAACTACTTTTTCAACTACTTTGTTCAGTACTAAACCAGATTTCTCAAAATATGATGATGGCGAATCAACCAATAAAGAGCCAATGATACGTGAAAACTTGTCAACACAGTTGATACTCAAAAATAAGACTCTGTCTTGAAGCTTTATAAGACAGATAATATCTACTTATATCTAGGTGCTACGATGGATAAAGGATCAGATACTATGAAAAGAAATATACATTACATTACATTACATTACATATTACACTACTCCGTAGATAAATCTTCAAAGTAGAGACACTGAAAGCACTGGCAACTAAGGCCATCGGCTTAGACAATACAACAGAGACAGGCCGACAGAAAGAAAGAACAACAGAAGAAACACATGTCAACAGCACACGGTTGGTATTTGAGCGGTCCCCCATCCAAGTACTAACATGCGCAATGATGCTTGATTTCGCTGATCGATGGGAAGCGATGCTTTCATCAAAGCCAAGGCCGTTGACCAAAAGAAAAATATTTCGACCAGCTTCCATAAAAGACTGTGGATTTATCAAGCGCAATGGACTTAGTTGTAAATTATTGATTTTAAGCCGATAAGTTATTGTCTGGCTGTGCTTCGCATCAAAGCCACTTTCTAAAACATAATTTAATAGCGCACACGCCTCCACCGATAAAGCTGAGAAAATTAACAAGGAATATCTGTATTATCTCTTGGACAGAGTTTGTCCACAGGAACATGCTATATTTGTAATGGAAGGCTTTAGTGCTTAAGTCAGAATTGAAAACATTTTCGGCGCCTAAGTGCCCACCGCTGTGGATTAACCTACTACAAAGTTCATCAATCAGTAGTCTCGCAATATCATAAACGAGGCAGCCAAAACCACTATATGATACCAAGACCAAAACCAAGACCAAGACATCCATATAAAAAACCTGTGCCAACAGACGAGCAACGATAAAAGAATATTAAGCAAGAGAAGAAAGGAGAAGAAGATCCTTACAGAAGAGTGCTCACGCATCCTACTAAGCTTTAGAAGATCGAACAGTTTCGAGGCCGGAGATCTTTTAAAAATTCCAAACAGCTTCTGGTTTTAAGACCAAAAAGCAGGCTCTTTGAGGCAGTTTTGGTAATTAATCCAGTGCTGGAAAATCAGAGAACAGTAGATGTATTCAACTAGAACTTTCAACAGCTTATAAATGGTCATTATGTAGATTGAGTTAGGAGACATTTCGACAAACCACTCCGAAATCTGTTGGCTTAACAGTATACAGATCATCAAAGACGGAAGTGATGTTTTCATTGCAAATCATTAACCAAGTATAAGCTGAGGGAAGCATTTCCAATACCTCGACTATCAACTCCAAATGCCTCATCTACAAAAAAAAAGGTGATTCTATCTCTATATCATGCAAAAAATATTAAGACATGTTTCTTCTAAACGTCACATACTCGAACAAGATCCTTACCAATTTGCATTTCCCTAGGAGTATACATTCTACAAGACCCTATAACTGTCAATTCTGTTTTTTGAAACCGGATGTTGGATCATAAGCAGATTGGAGGAGCTGAAAATTGACCTTTTTGAAAGAATAATTCTTCGGCCCCATTTTGCCCAAAAAAATCCCTTAAACATTGACAGCTTCACTTTATAATTACTTGTCTTTTTTCTAGGTGTTTTTTGTTTTATTAAATACAGGAAACAATTATTATGTGCCCACATTCACGTAGCAATAAATGGCCCATCCGTTTGAAAAAGTGCACCCGATATAATTTATTCCGGTCTATTGTACAAAATCATCAAAGCTTTAACTTTGTAATAAGTACCATCTACCTATACATTATTATTACATTTTGAGCTCTCAATCTCTTTACACTCCATTATGTACATTTCATATAGGTAAGATACATATACAGATGAAATCCTTTGAAATGTAAACGCAGCCATAAATAATACGCACAATCGCCGCATAAGCTGCTTAACACAATACGCAACTCACGCCCCGACTATAATCAGTCTGATTGGCGTTTAAGGCCGTATTAAAAGTTATATCAACCCTGGCTGTATTTATACACACAGCCATACAACACAACCCCACAAAAAAATCTCTGCAAAGTTAAATAATAAAAAAAGGAGAAATTGTAAGCAAATGCATTTTTGTATAAAAATCTTGAAAAAGGTGTTTTTTTTTTTAGTTAAAAAATTAAGGCGCACACAAAGCTGATTAAAATAAATTTAATCGGATTTGTCTTATTACTTGGTGCATTTTTTTTTAATTTTATCTTGCTCTTTTATTTTATGTACGAACGAAACGCCGCGCCGCCAAAATATGGATTCACCTATATTTTGTCTGCAACCAGCAGACAGTGGGGCATCTTGTATGATAAATCCGGTCTAAATGTGAGAATTTAATTGTGGGTGTAAGTTGTTTCTTTTTAAAAAGTTAATCACATTTAAATGCAATGTAAGACTATACGAGTGTATATAATACAGTACTATTAAAAAAAACTAAATCTAAACATAGATATTTTTAGTGCTAAGACTACGCTATACAACTTCGTTTCAGTTGGTCTTGCGAAAATTGCATATTAAGGTTACATAAGAATTCTCCAAAATTCTCAATTACCGAATCAACGAATTTAGTCAGTTGAATGTTTTTGCACATCTTTGAATTCCATACAAACTTTAAACGGTTAAAAGCCTTTTAATGACTACGCCTGTAAAATTTAATAAAAATTATTATAGAAGTTCCCAAGATATCGTTTGTTCAGACATATCAAGAGTGTTCAGTATAATAATTTGTTTACTCAATAATTCTAGAAATTGTAATTTCAGTTTTTTCTATTACTTAAAAATAGCAAGTTTGATTTTTTATTTTAGAGAATTCGTGTGTCTACTTCTATTATGAGAATGAGAAAGAAAAAAAATTATTCTTTCGTATAAGGCTAACAGATTGTGTATGGAACGCAAGAAGAAGACGACTTATATTTAATAAGAATTACAGAGAGCAGGGCGTATAAACAGTAAAAAGAAACTATGTATGTATTACAAAATAAATGTTGTGCGTGGACTACGTTAACTTCTAATAGACTTACAAATTTAAAACATTTTAATTCCGTATAAATCGATATTTTTTTTTTATAATAAATTTGTCACATTAACAAAAGCGACAACCAAACAGAGTACTAAGCCTTTCCAGAAAATTTCCTTTACCAAATTTTTTCATCTAATTTTGATTTACAAAAAAAAATTACCGTCTACACCATTTCAGTATGACATTGTTCACCCTTCCCTAATAGTTTGTATACACAAAAGTAGATTATTACTCTTGTGCAGGAGAAGATACAACAAGTTGTACGAGTAAATGTTTCGTGACCTTGTTTTTTATTAATGATATGTCCTTAAGTGGGCTTTAGGTCAATATTCAATATTGATTTTCAATAGAGCTGCTCTATTAAGCTTCGTAATGACTTATAATTAATACAACAACAGGCCGTAAGGCGTCACCGACCTAGTCAAAAAAGTAAAAAGCCAAAGATGAAGGTGTAGGGGTCATTAAGTGCGAATTAGCCGACAAATTATTGAATCCAAGCCCGAATGACGTCGTTGTAGAGGAAGACTGGAAAGAGACCTTGACCAACTTGGGGCTGAATTGATGAAAGCTAGTTAAAAATCCAGCTTCCTGAAAGCAACTTGTTTTTTTTTATATATATCTTACGCGCCCCAAAGGGATTTTGACTACCCTTAAAATGTTCGTGCACATTGCGAGCGTTTAGGAAAGTTGGAGAGGATTCAAAGGGAATACATAATGGGAGAGAAATATCAAGCCGGGTAAAGGATTCACATTTGTGTAATGCTGCTAAAGAAAGAATCTCTGAACTAAACATTACTTTAGAAGTTGGACTCAAGGGTAAACTGATGGGCATTTCCAGAAGCGAGAGTATTACGGTTGAATTGTTTAAAGGAAGGAATGTAACTGGCTATTTTATTGTTTATGACAAACAACAACATTGCGGCAGTGCTCAAAAGTTTCGAATTTGTCTGTTATAGTTTTATCACCTAGAGCCATAAAAATGCTCTTTTCTGAATTATATCCAAGAGACTCAAGAGGGTTATTAGAGCACCTGCCCAAATATGGAAATTATACTCGAGCTTTAGACGTATATAGGCTTTATTGTTGCACACCCTTGTCACTCCTGATTTAACAAGTAAGTAGAGCCTAATATTTAACATTTGAAGACCCTAAGCTTGAAGACCCGCCCACTGTGGCTTTTAAAAATTACGATTTTTTGAAGCCAACAATATCGGTTAAGGCTTCCAAAATAAATTTGAAGAAAAGGTTTTTAGAGAGTGTAAACCTAGGGAATTGCAATTCTCAACGATTCCTGTTTTTATATTAGCAGGAATAGAGGGTTTTCACAGTTTATTGCCGAGTCCGAACGTCTAAGGTGATAAGCATTTGTCATGGCAAGAGATAGGTTCTCTTCGAGTATTTGTTACTTCCTTCCAAAAGGGAGTATACCCCTTGAAAAAGAAAACATTTTTACTAAGGATTCTACCGAACTACGAAGGTACCGTGTTTCAGATTAAACTCGAATTATATAAATTTTGAAACGGGGATTTAATACTGCAAATGATGGTTGACCATAGGTTAGGTTAGGTTAGGTTAGGTTAGTGGGCTGACAGTTGATGTTGTTATCGTCACACTTAGATCAATGTAGATCCGTTGTGATACTCTAGGGTTTGTGACCCCATGTATTGAAACCTATGATAATCCTGTGTCGATCAAGCCCGTTAAGGGTGTGGATGGGTTACAGCAAGATTTAGCCTGAAATGTCAGAGGGTATTTCTAAAGTATTGAAATTTCTATCGTCACATAATAACCTGGCTAGGGAGAGGTATACGCCCGCTCAGGGGGTATTCCTTTCCTTTACCTCCACTTGAGCAATCATTCCCTCCACAAGGTCCGTAGGAGCATGTGGCTTCTTGCAACGTCTGGTAGATGAGTTTAAAGAGCCAGTGTTTGGTGTATATGTTCATTTGTTTGGTCGTTAGTTAAGTCAAAGAGGGTGTTTCCATACCAAAGGGGATTTTACCAATCTTAGGTATAGGTTGCCCCATCAACCCACTGATGCTCGTGTTCAACGTAGGAGTGGCAACCGCAGGTGTATAGGCGAGGTGCCCATTCTCCGTTGGTACTGCTCCCACAAGGAACACCAGCGTCCTTGTCGATTTCGTTCGTACTACACTATCGTACTGTAGTTGAAGGCGGTTTTCAGAGATCAGGAATTCTCAAGACATTTGGTATCATTAACGAAGTTTAACATGATTTTGCTTGGAATGTCGGAGAGCTCCTCCAAGTCGCTGAAGAAGTGTCTCCCTAGATGCCTGTTTCTTAGATGATATAGCGCAGGGAGGAGTGTCCTCATGTATCTGCTCGTCACCGCATCCTCTGCATAAGTCGTCCATACTGAGTTTCATCTTTTTCTTGTGGTAACCGAGTTGGTTGTGAAGTGACCTGTGATGATACTCACGAGACAAGAAACAGACTTTTTATTCAGTTAGATGATAAGATCAGTCTTTTGTTTACTGAAACTAGGCCATAATTTTCTGGTTGTAAGACAGGAACCGAGAGAGTTCCATCTCTTGTTTGTTAAGGCTAGAACTTTACTCTTGATTACCTGTTTAAGATTACAGGGTGGGACTTGAACTGTTGTGTCTGCTTGATTAGGATCATGTGTTGATCCTATTCTTGCCAGCTCGTCAGCGCTTTCATTTCCTGGGACACCACTGTGACCAGGAACCCAGCAGAGTCTAATGTTGTGCTGTCTACCAAGAACCCTAAGCTCTTCGCGACAGCAAGTTACAAGCTTTTCGATTTGATTTCAATGGCAGAAATCGCTTTTATTGCCGCTTGGCTATCAATGGAAAAGGTGATATCAGCGTGTGGTATTGCCATCATTGAAACGTTTCTAGCAGCTTTCGTCACTGCCAGGACCTCAGCTTGAAAAACACTGCTGTAATCAGGAAGTCTGAATGAGCTCGATAGTCCACGGGTTTCTGAAAACAATCCTGCACCAACACCAGTTTCCATCTTGGAACCGTCGGTATATATAGATATCATCGATTCGCAGGTAGATGGCTCGTTGATTTGCCAGTCCTCTCTGCTAGGAAAGGCGGTCTTGAACGGCTTGTAAAGCGGGGTGTTATGTAGTCAGTACATACACTATTTCCCGTTTATTTCTGTAGAATCTGCGCATGACCTATCGCACTACATATATGTCGGCAGTTACACGTTTGGCTAAGTCGTAGTACGCTATTGGCTGCCGATTCTTGTGTAAATAGATCTAAGGGTTTTAGATTGAGTATAGCCTGCAGACCAGTCGGGGTGGACCTCATTGCCTCAGTGATTCCAATACATGCCATTATTTGTATCTTGGTCATGATTTTAAGGTTAGTATGTTTGTCTAGTGCATTCCACCAGACTACGTTACCATATGTCAGTACAGGTCCGACTATGGACGTATACATCCACTTGATAATTTTTGGGCTTGGTGCCCAAGTTTTACCAAAAGTCGGTAGCTTCCTTTTGTTCGTAAAAAGAACCTGTTCGGTTTTTTGCGGGATAAACGGCAATGGTTGACCATAGACCAATGACTATTTTACCTCAATTAATGAACTCATGGTTATGAGGCGATAAAAGTAAGCATTTAAGTATTGAATTCATCTCGCTCGATGATATCTTAGGAAACCAATTTTGTATATTCTTATTGAAATTAATTATGTATTTTTAATATTTTTCAAAGATTCAGACCTCTGTTATAATCTCAAAATCCTGAAAAAAACTCTTCCGAAAACGGAGGAAAATTGCAGATCTCTTATCAACTCTCATATCTCTAACAAATCAACTTATCTATAACTGTTAAGAAAATAGATTTTCAACTTTGTATAGTTTTACCCACGGTTACCCTATTAAGAACTAAAATCTACCTTTACCCCCTCCCAAGCGAAACCTGTCAAAAAAGTGGGCGTGTCGATGGCGATTAAGTGATAGTATAAAAATTTGGACTCTTAAGTAATACTTAAGTAATAAATTCAATTCCAACTTTCAGTTGTTCGTGTCCCATCGTGTTACTACGACACGACCACACCCAGACTCAAATGCGAAGAACTGCATGCAATAAAAATAAAAATATAATGATTTTCTATTTTCTCCCCGTTATACTCTGTTTAGCGCGAGTTTTTTTTGCCATTTATTCATTGGCTTTCCGTTTCCGTGCTTCATATTTATTTATTCCGGTGTATCTTAGCTTTTTCGATATCTTTGCGCAAAATTACGCAGAAAAATAAATGGTTAAGTGCAACTTGCACTGCTGCCATCTGTCGGATAAACAAATCTAATTATGAATAAATTAACTTCCGCCTTGACAGAGTTGAATTGGAATTAATTGTTGAAGAAGGGGTTCACAGAAGAACAAACAAAAAATATGGAGAATGGGAACACGGAGACTAGGTACACACAGAAATATAAAAATTGCGTGCAGAGGTTTCATATACATATACTGCACACTGCGCCGCGCGCCGAAGGTCATGATGGATACGACGACGACGACGACGACGATGATGATCATCACCATTAATGTCGTGTCGTCTCTGTTGGTGCATTATTACGCCCCCTTGTGGGCGAGTATGGGACTTTACTTTATTTTTATTTTATTTTCTACCATCCGTCCAATGAATAAGTAATAAATGAACGGCAAAGATGGAGTGCACTTGGTTGGATGACCCGAACTGAAACTAGCAGTACACTACCTATACTAGCTGCTAATGCTTAACGGTATTTGTATGTAATTAAATTTTCTGTATGCAGAATAGAGTGCGCCCCAAGCGAGGCGAGCTCGGGCGTGGTAGACGAAGATGCACGTTGTACGATGCACGATGGATATGATGATGAGGATGGAGATGAGGACGGACGGACTATGGGTCTGTCCCGAGAGTATGGAAGATGGACAAAACAAAACCAAGCAAAGGGCTTTTGCTTGAGTGGAATAGTAAACCAACGAACAGTGCAGCAGCACTAGCAAACAATAGAACTTCGGGTGGAGTTTTAGGGGTTGCTATATTATTTTTTTTATATTTTTTCAAAAGTTAGGTGATGCACTCTTGGCAAGGGGACACGAACGACGAGATTTGGGTTCGGGCTTGTATTTTTTTGTTCTTCTTTTTCAGTGCTGCTTTTGCATTTTAACAACGAACGAAGGATTTGTTTTCGTTTGTTGTAGGAATTAGTTATGCAGTTTGATCTTTTACTTAAATTTTGGAAAGAACAATTTTGCTGATTCTCTTGGAAAAATACATCTCGTCGTCGTCAGGGAGGTCGAGGGGGCTAACGAATTATATTATGTAGACACAATTATTTACACAGTTGTTTCTTTTGTCCGGTTAGTTATTGCTTGGTTGATTTTTTTTTTTTTTTTTTTTTTTTTTTTTTTTTTTTTTTTTTTTTTTTTTTTTTTGAAATCATAATAGCGAATGAAGAGATAAGAGGCTTGCCGTTTCGATTATTCATCGAAAAGTATTTCTGCCAATTGACTTAATTTCGTATCAAAAATTATTTGAATTCCATACCCCGTCAAAGGCAAGACATTTGAGTGGATATATTACGGTCTGTTTGAAAGGATTATTAACAGAGGTCCTTGAAAAAAAATCTAAATATGGCAGTTGAAGTTCATTTTCATCATTATTTCTCTTACATTGGTTACGATGCAGTTTTCGTATTTCTAATGATTTTAAAGGTAAGTAGCATTTGAAGTGCTTGAACGATTGAAGTCTTGCCTTTCAAGGAGTCTATATGTTTTTGATAATGATAACTGCATTTATATCAAGACTGAAATTAATTTCCTCGTAGGCTATTTTCTAAAGATGGAATCACAAATTATCTCGGTGGGTTGGGGCCAGACTTATTTGTGTGCTAAAATTCGGATTCAAAAATTCTGTATTCAAAAATTCTGTAGATGATGAAAAATTGTTACAATTTGTCTTTTATGATTAACAGATTTAAAAATATAGAACGGAAACCTAGTCTAAGGACTAAAAGTCGAAAAACCACAAAATCAGAGCGCATTTAAGTTGACTGACGTTTTGACATTGACAAATTGTAAAAAAAATCCGAAAAAATTTCATTTAGTTATAGTTAGGAAATGGTTGAAAGAAAATTTCCAAAAAATGATTATTTTTGGTACCCCCCTTGGAACCATTTTTTTGGTTTTTGATTTTCTCAAAAACGGTAAATCCGATTTTGATAATTTTTCCTATGCTAAACCTCCACAGCAGTTTAAATATTATTGGGTAGGTATTAAAATTTTCCAAAAATTTATTTTTTGGATTTTTAAAAAGAAATTAAATTTTTTTTTTTTTAAAACTCAATATTTCAAAAACCCCTTGCTCGATTTTTTTAAAACTTTAAAAATAAAAGTTTCTTAATATAAGTTACAAAATGTAAGAAAAAAAATTATTTTACCTAAAAATAAGGGAACCCGCCATACAAATGTTAAAAAATGGTTTTTGAAAATCGTAGTTTTCTTGAAAACGATTCCGAGAATTTTGCTTACATTTTTTTTTCGTTTGATTAATTCTTACGATCTATAATGTAATAAAACCATAGAACCATTTTTTCAAATTTAGAATATCTCATTATCGACATAACGGATTTTAATGAAATTTTTTTATAGAGAAGCTTCTAAAAAGTTTAAGAAAAATAATTTTTGAGTTTCTGACAAAGAAAATCAATTTTTTTTTAAAAATTCGATATATCAGAAACCGCTCAATATTTTTTTTGTAAATTTAATTTTTATTCGAACAATAATAAAAACTTTAAATTGGCGTACCAACATTCTTTCTTAAAAATGTTTTAAAATTTTTCTATATATAAAAGCTTATTTTTTTAAGAAACCAGTACAGGCTTATAATTTTTGTTCTTGCAGTTTTATGTTTATGAAGAGTTTTTCTCTAATAACATTATCATTTGAAATTCTTAGTCGTTTACATAAGAGCAAGTTAGTGCGACCCAGTCGTGCATTTAATTTTTTTTTTTATAAATGGGTAAGTTTTTGACATTAAATGGCGGCCATGTTGTTTCATCTTTTTAATTTTCCTGTCCTTTTTTTTTATTTTTCAGACACTAAAGACAAATCACTATAACAAGTAACAGCACAACACGTGCAAATGTTCACTGACAATTTACAAGAGGATGTCAATTTCAGAAAAAAAAAACATCTTCAGTGACGACGGTTCCCCATTTTTGAATAAACTCAAAATTCCAGGATTTGGAGCGATTTCAATCATCAGGATGTCCACAAAATGGCAATTTATTTATAGCAAATCACTGTTCGGTATAGATTGTATTGCATTGTGGTATCATCGGCCGTCACCACCAACGGCGAGAGCTAAAGATCAATGATAAACAAATTCCTCTGGCCCAAATTTAACGATATTAGATATAAACGACATAAGGTAACAACAGGACAATGCTACTTGGCACACAGATGATGACAATGGAAATTTTCAACGAACGATGTGAGGGCAGGGTTATCTCACGCAGAGGCAATCTGAACTCGTGACTGATGTACGATTTAAGCTCAAGTCAAGATAAACAGTGCCATCGCTCAATTTCAGCATGATCCTTGATTTTTTACTTGCGTTTCTGCATTTGGAAAAAAAAAATCGAACTCGAGATTTTGATCAAAGTTGACATTAAGATGATAGCAAAGACGAATGAAGTGGGTCCGACGATTCCGTCTGTCTGTCTGTATGTCTTTATGTCTGTATGCCTGTACCTCGATCTAGAGCCTAAGCCACTGCATCTATTTTCATCAAACTCGGTACTTAAGGGTCTTCTGTGATTCCCTAGAGGGCAAATTGAAATTTAAATTAAATTTTCAAGAAAAAAATAATTTTCCAATAATAATCAAAAAAAAAATATTTTTTTTAGTTTTAATATGCAATGAGTTTTAAACTTTTTAAAAGTGTATAAAAAAATTCATTTAAATCCGTTGCGGTGATTATAAGAAAATCAATGATCAAAAAATTTGTTTTTTATTGAATCGTCGTATTGTTAAAATTATGCCACAAAAAAATGTTTATCAAAAAAGGACTACTCAACAATCGAGCATGTTTTCAAGTTTTTATTAACAAAAAGTCAAAGCTTTATGTTTTATTGTTGATTTCAAGGCTGCATTGAATTCTATCGACCGAAATGTCATTTTCTACAAGCTGTCAACCGAAGGAATGGCAACAAAGATGATGAAAGTCCTTTTTAATACGAGTATGTACCAAAACACTACATCTAAAGTATATCATAGGAGGCATGATCTGCTCCTGATAGTATTAAGAAACCGAAAGATTTCTGTGTTTTTATTAAAGATATAAGTTAAACTCCCCTGGCACTACCCCAAAATATGTTGTACTTGGAGACTGGGCTAGTCCGAATTTTCATTAATGCTTTGAGCCCTCACTTTGACTTAATTCTAAGAATGATATCTTTACCAATCTCAGGGTCACCAGATCTCCATGCAATGAATACAATGAGTTTTTTCTTTAAGGAATGAAGTGAAATGTTAAATTTAAGTTATATTCTTCGAAGACTTTCTAATTTTCTGAACTTTATTTAATACGCAGGCTCGACATGTTTGGATTGATAGATGTATGTCGCATCAAAAAGAATTCCATTTTTTATTTTTTTTAAATCACAAATTCTCGTTAACTTAAAGCTAGGTAAAGTTTAAAAATATGGTTATTAATGGAATGGAATAGTACCATTTTTACTTGCGATATAGGTACTATAGGGCAAGTTCTGCATTTGGAAAAAAAATCGAACTCGAGATTTTGATCAAAGTTGACATTACGATGATAGCGAAGACGAAAAAAGTGGGTCTGACAATTCCGTCTGACTGTCTGTATGTCTGTATGTCTGTACCTCGAACTACAGCCTAAACTACCGGACGTATTTTCTTCAAACTCGGTAGTTAAGGGTCTTCGGTGATTCCCTAGAGGAAAAATTGAAATTTTTTTTTTAGCTCCAAAACTAAGGGTACCCCCATACACCCGTAATGCAAAATCTTATTTATCTCAAAAACGGCTCTAACGATTTTGATAAAAAAAATTAAGTGTGATATTATGGACATGGACTACGTTTTGGTAAAAAAAAAATTTGGGGCAAAATGTTATTAACGGTACCTGTCATAGAACCGTTTTTTTGATTTTCGAATTTCTCACCAACGGCTCTAACGATTTTAACCAAAATTTTTATGCAGGAGCTGCTTTGCATTTTAAAAAATATAAACTAAAATTCTTTTCGAAAAAATAGTTTTTGGATTTTTAAAAAAATAATACTATTTGTTTTTTTGAAAATTCAATATCTTGAAAACCAATACAGGATTAAATTTTTAAATTACGTTTTAAAATGTATGTTATTAAATACTAACAATTTGCATAATAATTTTTTTATAAAAATTTTAAGAAAAATTTAGTACACAAAAACATGTTTCAGTGTGTCTGTATGTTTGTACCTCTCACTACAGCCTAAACCACTGAACCTATTTCTTTCAATCTCGGTAGTTAAGGGTCTTCGGTGATTCCCTAGAGGAAAAATTGAAATTTTTTTTTTAGCTCTAAAACTAAGGGTACCCCCATACACCCGTAATGCAAAATCTTATTTATCTCAAAAACGGCTCTAACGATTTTGATAAAAAAAATTAGGTGTGATATTATGGACATGGACTATATTTTGGTGAAAAAAAAATTTGGGGGGAAATGTTATTAGGGGTACCTGTCATAGAACGGTTTTTTTGATTTTCGAATTTCTCACCAACGGCTCTAACGATTTTAACCAAAATTTTTATGCAGGAGCTGCTTTGCATTTTCAAAAATATAAACTAAAAATTTTTTCGACAAAATAGTTTTTGGATTTTAAAAAAAATAATAAATTTTTTTTTTTGAAAATTCAATATCTTGAAAACCGATACACGATTAAATATTTAAATTACTTTTAAAAATGTATTTTATTAAATAATAACAATTTGCATATCAATTTTTTTTATAAAAATTTTAAGGAAAATTTAGTACACAAAAAACATGTTTCAGTGTGTCTGTATGTCTGTACCTCTCACTACAGCCTAAACCCCGAGACCAATATCTTTCAATCTCGGTAGTTAAGGGTTTTCGGTGATTCACTAGAGGAGAAATTGAAATTTTTTTTTTAGCTCCAAAACTAACGGTACCCCCCATACACCCGTAATGCAAAATCTTATTTATCTCGAAAACGGCTCTAAAGATTATGATAAAAAAAATTAGGTGTGGTATTATGGACATGGACTACATTTTGGTCAAAAAAAATTTTGGGGCAAAATGTTATTAGGGGTACCTGCCATAGACCCGTTTTTTTAATTTTCGACTTTCTCATTACCGGCTCTAAGGATTTTATCCCAAAATTTTTAGCAGGAGTCCCCTTAAGTTTAAAATAATATTGTATATAAAAATATTCGAAAAAATATTTATTGTTTTTTTTTTTGAAAAAACCTATGAACGATTATTTTTTGTAATTATTTCCTAAACCCAATATTATTAAATAATTAAAATCCGCATCCCACATTTTTTTCTTGAAAAATTTTAGAGAAATTTCTTATATAAAAAATTTATTTAATAATAAAACGATTTTTTAAGGTATATTTGCATAAATTCATACTTTTCCGGAAACCAGACGGCAATTTTATGCAGTGGAACATTATTATCTCATTAAATCCATGTTTTATATTTATAAAATGTATCTTAAATTCCAAAGTACTTTTACATAAGAGCAAGTTCGTGCGATCCAGTCGTGCATTTTATTTTTTTTTTTGGTTTAAATGTTCTAAAAAACGGTACAACTAATTTTGATCATTTTTTACACTAAAGCTTCTTAAAAACTTAGATGGAATTGTGTAGACAAACTTTCAAACAATTTTTTTTTTTTTGATTTAAGAACAAAAAGCGATTTCTTTTTTTTTTCAAACTCAGTATTTAGAAAACCCCATACTCGATTTCTCTTAAAACTTAACAATTAAAAATTCCTTAACACATGATGTGTGAAAAAAAAACATTTATAACGAAATAACGGTAGGTAACCATCATACAAATCTTAAAAATTAGTTTTCAAATATCGCATTTTTCTCGAAAGCAGTTCCTAAAATGTTGATACTTATTATTTTTTTCAATTAATTTTTGCTTTCTATAATTTACAATCGAAGCCTTTAAAAAGTTTGAAAAACATTGCATTTCAAAACGTTAATAAAATATTTTTTGAATTTTTGAAAAAAAAAAAGGCATTTTTGAAAAAAAAAAGGCATTTTTGAAAAAAAAAGGCATTTTTGAAAAAAAAGGCATTTTTGAAAAAAAAAAAAACAAAAGTCATTTTTGAAAAAAAAGTCATTTCTGAAACTTGATAGCGTGCAAAAAACTAAGCAAACAAAACTTTTTCGACATTGCGAATCGTCAAAGTGGTGTATGATTTTAAATTTCATAATGATTCGATTAAAAATTTTGCGAAATCGATGGTTTAACCGAATATCATAATAAAACAGTTTTAACATCCAACTAATTGGGCAGTTTTATTTTCTTAGCTTTATTTATACTATTAACGCCTTATTCTTGAAACATTTTTCTGGCAAAAACAGAGAATTCATTTTTTACAAATCCACATAATACATATTTATGTACATGTACAACATATGAGTATGTATAGAACTGGCACACTTTTAAATTTTAATCTTGTGGGTGTTATTCCGTCATTGATGGCCCTTATTATGCTGTTGACATTTTAATGTGATTTTTTTATGACTACGAGCTGATACCGCTATATCGCGTGCCTGCAGCAGTTCAGCGTGAATAAAATTAACCTTTAATCCGGCATAATATTCATGATGTTTGAAATTATTTTTTTTTATCTTTTCAGACATAAAGGGAGGAGTATTTTTGTTGTTGTACAGAGTAAAATTTTGTGTAATGATGAACGTGTTGATATGGATAAACGAGGATATTAAAACAATGAAAATGAAATTTAGACAGAGTATAGTCCCGAATCATTAAAATGCTTTAAAAACGAGAATTTAATGTTTGATATTAAAGCCTGTTTAAAATATATGTACGGTTACTTACCTAATTGATATTAATATTAAAAAGTAATTTCACTTTATGTAAAGTGGATAATTATCGTTAAGGTGAAAAAATATGTAAAAATATTGGAATTTTTAATTGTTAGCAGCAAATAGAATGACAGTAAAAAGTTAATCAGCAACAGTTTAATAAAAAATGGCAGTCTTTTCGATTGAAAATGATAACCAATTAAAGGGTGATCATAAGGGGATTTAATGGGGTATTGCTTATTGTACTGACATCTGAACTCATTTGGTTATATTTAGTTCCTGGTTTGCCCACAATTTGTCTATAAAATTGATAATATGATGAACTAGTACTTAGTACTTCTTATAGCTCAAGGAAAATGTGGACCTAAACTAAAATGTGGGTACTGTACTATAAAAAAAATAAATTAAGATTGTTAAATGAAATAATCTTTACTTTTAACGTTTTACGTAAAATTGACCTGTTTCGAAGTGACAATATCCTGCAAGTGTAAAATAATGTCGAAATATTTTGTCTAGGAAGATTTTGGCTGTTGTTTTGATGACACTTGTCAAATTTGTTGTATACTATTCAGTTAATGATGCCAGAACACCATGGAAAGTTACACGATTGAACAGCAGATCCAAATGATAAGACTTTATTATCAAAATGACTGTTCGTAAGTGCAAACGTTGGGGCACGTTCCACCGATTTTAAGGTGGACGTGGTTGCTCTTCACAATAGACTCTTTGGTGACCAAATTTAAGACGACCGATTTAGTAATCAATCATTAAACATTCGTACGTCAAGGGAACACAAGATCGGCACGGTCCTTAAAAGGGCACAGCAGAACCCGAGGCAGTCGATTTCTCCACGAGCAGAAGGCACAAGAGCTTGGACTTTTGCAGACGTTAAATTGGTGAATTTTGCTTCGGGACTAGGACCTTTCTTTACCCGTACAAGAACGAACTGACTCCGGAACTGAAAATTCATGACCATAGACAATGCTGTTTGTTCGTTGTCTGGGCTTCAGAGCTTTGAAAAAGGACCCCAATTTATGGATGGGTGTTAACAAGCGAAATTTGCCGTTTATGGGACAACACGAACCTATACACGAGATTCTGCAGGTGATAATGCATCCTTAAAAAGTTACCGTTTCATGTGGATTTTGGGTCGGGCGTCGTCATTGGTCCCTACTTTTTGAAAATGCCTTTCATGAGGCGGTCATCGGCAACGGCGAGCGCTGCAGAACCATGGTAATTAATTTCTTATGGCCCAAATCGAACCATATGAACCTAGACGACATGTGATTTCAGCAGGGCGGCGATACGTGTCAGACAACGGACACCACGATTGACATTCAGTATGAACAATTTGATGGTTAAGTTATCTCTCGCAGAGATGATGTGAATTGGCCATCAAGGTTACGCGCGCGATTTGACTCCGGTAGACTTTTTCTTGTATATAACAAATGTCATCTTCAAATTCAGCCGGATATGGTGGGGTTTTCTGAAGTCGCAGCTCCATGGGAAGACACCAGAATCGACCGATGTCCTTAAGGTAAAAATTGGACTACTCGTATCCGTGCCCCCGTAAAAGGCGAGATGAGTACTTGAATGATGTCCTATTTCATACATAATGGAAAACATGGGCTTTTCAAATAAAAAAAGGATTTTTTTTAAACTCACAAACGGCTTGTTTTATTCCATTTCAACATCGATCCGCCTTTATTGGAAAACACTTTATTATAATCAGCATTCCGGACTCGAAAGAGGATCACATCAATAGACTGTTTTCGATTTCTACAAAAAATGGAGCATCAAAATCGAAGCTTGTCTGCTTCTGGAGACCGCGTGACGACAGATTTCGGTTAGAAGTCACTTGCAGAAACTTAGCTCTGAAGCTTCCAGGTGGATACACCATTGCAGCAAAAACGAACGTCAAATACATGGGGATCAACTTCAATAAGTTGCTAACGTTCAACACGCACTCGAAAAATATACTTAGAAAAGCGAACCTAGCGAGCCTAGCATTCAATTGCTTTGGAGATTATGCTCCGTTGATGTATCGACTCTTCAAGACACTTTTTAGACGGGTTAAATGTCCTACCACACTGGGCTCATATGTGTCGAAATTGAACGAATGAATGCTTGGTAGCATACAATGTTCACATCGGATCTCTTGCCTTTTCTGTGCTGGATTGCAGTACAAGTACTGTGTCTAAATGAACTCCTAAATTATGCACAAGCGTCTTTGATTCGATATGATTTGAATTCGTATTCTTAGATTTGTCCAGTTTCGTCTCAAACATGAATTATGGTTTGATTTCATATTTTTTTTATTTAAAGATTCCACTCTGAGCAGAAAGTTTGAAACTTATTAAACATTCTTTGAAGCTGGGTTCGAAACTTTTTCGATATTGGAGCCACTTCCTTAAAAAGCTGCATCGTCAGCAAACGCTAGTGAGTCATGCCCTGTTGTGTGCCCTGCTGAAGACCATTTCTCACACTAAATTCGTCGTGTATTTTCTATCTGTAACGACAAATTTCTTTTCATATTTTTGAACCTTTGGATGGAACTGTGGCTATATTCTCACGAAATAGTTCAGTTTGGATTGAATTCATATAAGATATGATGAAATATGTTCTGAAGTGTCTTATGTTTGTGGTATGACGTGTCTATTCCGTTACAAACTACTTGTGGACTAGTGAACTTCAACTAATCCAATAGAGTGATCATACAGCGAACTCCCGTCCGCAACCCGCTAGCTTACGGTCTAAGAAATCAAACGGATTTCGTCCTAGAGTCATTTCGTTACGTTGAGAAAAGAGATCAAATCTTTGATCTTTATTTTCGAATGTTCGTCAACGATATCAAAAATGCGTTTCCGAATGATTGGCTCTAATCTTCAATTATTCTCGCTATGTCATGCCTAGGCTGGTGTATTAGATCAAGTTTTCAGGTTTTAGTATGTTTTATGGAAAAATATAATAAAAGTGAAAATTCCTAACTACATGAAACATGCCTTTCAAGTTTAAAAAAATGTTTGGCTGAATTATTTCCAAAAGCTAAGAAAACTCTTGGTTTTATTAAAAACAAAAGTGTTACTTTTAGTCCCACTCTCCCCTAAGCACTTTATATTGGTATACCAAATTTATTTTTTTAAATTGTTAAGAAAATGGATTTACAAAAATGTATTTCCAAAAAAACCCTTCCATTAATTTTTTTAAAATTGTATTTCTAAAAACTTACATTTATGCAAGAATTAGAGTTAATTTTCATTTTGAGTTCAAAACTATTAAACGAGGTGTTTTTGCAAATGGAGTTAAATGAATTTCACCTTAATGTGCATTAGTTCTTCACAGTTTTAACAGCTTCATTTTGAACATTATTCCATAACAGAGAAATGTAAAAATAAAACCAAGAGAAAACCCAGGACTATTTATAAAATACCAAGCTTCCCGTTTTATTCAACAAAAACACAAAAATTATACAAAAATAATGTTATTAAATTCTCTCTTGAGATCAAAGTTCATTCATCTTGAAATATAGAAATTCCAAAAATTAACTCTGACAGGTCAAAAAAGAAAAGGGCACCTTAACCATCATCAGAAGTTATTCACTTTCTCTGTGCCTTGCGAAATCACATGTTGGAATAACATCAACACACAAAGCTCATGCATATATGCACGAGCCACACACACACAGACAATTCAAAGGACGTTCACGTTCAATCGTTGGTTTTACAATTCCAATGAAGGTGAACGTGTTCTTCGATTTCCAAATGTTAACCCTTATTTGTTTTTGCCTTTTTTTGTTGTTGTTCTTAGATCCCCGTGCCCATCTCCCTATATCAAGACCGACCTAAGCTAACTCAATGCCAAAGCCAATGGCTCCTGAGAGATTAATAATTTTCAATGGACACGTTCTTCTCTTTCACATCACATTTCATTTTCTTGTTTGAAGAATACACAACAGACAATAATAAACTTAGAAGGGAAAGGGGAGGTCGTGGAGTCGAAGTCGGAGCATGCAAACAATATTAAAAAAGATTGTGAACGAGAAGACAAAAGATGTGCAAAACGTGTGCAGATTCATAACATTTCACTGAGACTGCACAGTGGGATAGTGTTTCCGTTAAACTGGAATTAAATTAACAAACTAAAAAAACGCCCCCTTACACGCCCAACTTCATCATGATCAATTCCTCGATGTTCCATGGATACACAAATTTTAGTATCTTTAAACGTTCTAAAGAACTCATCATATGTTTGATTTATTTTAATTTTGGTGGGGGCAATAGCTCCATTTATTAGGCTTAATACAAGCTTATTCCTAATCTTACTTAAATAGAGCTCTTATTATAAAAACCTAGGATTAAAGTGAATTTTAAGGATGATTAGGAACACGGAGTTTTAGGCAGGGTGAACTGAGTTAATGTGGCAATTAATTTTCGGAAGTATGCGAGTAATAGATTCGTTGGAGCCATAATAGGTCCGGTGGGTGGGCACAAGGAAGAGACGAGGATTTAGATTATGTGAGTTGTTGATTGTAGAGAAAATACGTGATGTATTTTGAAATATTTTAAAAAATCAAAATCTTAAAGTTCTTATAATATTTTTCCGACATTGCCATACATGCAACTCCACTGTATAATAAACGAACACGAATAGGCATTAACATAGAACAAGACACCAAAAAAAAAAAAAAGATTGTGATGCTCACAAAGAAAAAAAAACAATTCTATTCTGGAAGCAGACAAACTGATGAACTTCCAAAGATACACAGATACAAAGATCAGCACAGAAGTTTGCTGTTCATGTTGGTTTTCATTTAATCTGTTTTTCGGAAGGTGTGGTAAGAATCTTACGAGTTCACTCACTTGACGAACGAACGTTCAGCAGTATGAGTTGCCTTTGAATTCTTCTTTTGGAAATTTGATTAATATTTTTGTTATTGTATAAATATTTAATACAACTGTGGAGTATTTTTTTCGTCCATGTCAACCATTTTATTTCGAGAATTTTTAAATTATAGAGATGTGGGAGACGAGGTTATCAAACAAAATAAAAATTTTGAATGTATGTAAGTACGAGTATGTCTCTTGGTTAAGGATTTTCAATTGACGTTGACATCATACACAGTCTGGAATTACGTATTGTGATACAGACAAAAAAAAAGACGAAATTGAGAGAATAATATTGTTCTTAATTAACTTTTCTTTGATTAGATTTGTTTTCTTATTTGCAAACATGACTCTTGTTTTAAATTAGATATTTTTTTTTATTTAACTTTCATACTACTTGCGTCTTTATTTTTTGGAACAAAACAAAAAATCAGGCTCAGAAAGAACCAACTTATTCCCAAATAAGAATCCATTATGTAAAGGCAGAACCTGGTCAACTTTTTACCAATAGAAAATGCGAAATTTTATAACACAAACTTACACATAGTCCTAACATGAATCGACAATTATACTAGTATCGGTAGTAAAGCTTTTTTTATTCGCCATGTCTTATTTTAAAATTCAGACTAAATTATTTTTTTTTAAATTTTCACAACCACGTTTTTGTCGAATGCGATTTTTTCTGGTTACAAATCTGAGATCCATATTTATTGGAATACTTTAAGGTATTGTCCATTCAGTATTTAAGTAAAATTTTTAAATTTTAATTAAAAAAATTTCAAAAATTCGAAAACGAGAAAAAGTTGCGGTTAACCGTTTCCCCGGGCCGGCCGTCGAGTCAAAAATGCGAACTTCCTCAATAGTATGGAAATGTTTGAAAGTGTTTGAAGTCACTCTACCTATCAGTTAGGACTTTAGCTGGATTCACACTTGAACGCATAGACCAACGGAATCGGTATTACGAAATTCATTTTTTTGGACTTTTCCATCATCTTGATACAGAACACTTACTGCTACAAAAGCAAATCATAACCGTCGTTAAATAAGCAAAGTGTTTTATTGGAACTTGAATTGCTCTGCTAGCTTAAAATTACCAATAAGTAGTTGGTTTTGGTAAAATTGCAATTGCTCAATGTGGTTCTTGGTATTTGAAAATCATCAAGGATATTTTCAAAAACCGCTAGTTGCCAAGTTTGAATAAGAAATTGACTAAGTTTTTTTTTTTATAAATTTTCACGTACTAGAGGGTTGTGACTGCCCTTGAATGAAAGAGGTGTATTGGTGGGAGGGGGGAGGGTTATTGCACTACTTCGTCATGGTTTTAGTTTAACTAACCAACTTTTGGCAGAAAATAATGAATCAACCACTAAAAGCATTGAAAAATACCATTTAATATCAAAAAAACAACTTAATAATATTGAATGTATGTCCAAACAATCATCCACTAAATGCTCCGAGTGTTTTGATAACTTTAACTCATTTTCCAACCACATCGATTCTCAACTCACCAATATAACCAAGTCGATCTCATCCTTAAATCATCCACCGGAACAAACCTCAAGTTTAGTCTCAATTAACTCCATCCAAGACAGTGTGACTTGTTTAGAAAAAACTATAATGGCACAATCCAAGGCACTCAAATTCATTGATATTGACTTTTGTGCTACATATGGTAAGCTGATTAAAGATTCAGTAGCTCTTGCTGATATCTTGGTAAAAGAATCTGTAGCCACTCGAATGGCCATCTCTGAAGTACCTATCTGAAGAAGTGAAGCGTGTATGTAGTAAAAACGACTATTCTGTACCAGAACCGATTTTCAACAACAACAACAAATCCCTCCTATTTGAGCTTGATGATCTGGAATCCCCTACTGTATCTCTTAACGAAAGTTCATCAGCTGCACATCTACTTGATACTTCTTCAACTATAACTGTATCTACTCTTCCTACACCGTTACCAGCCATATCACATCAATCTCAGGTCGTCTCCACCGAACCTCCGCTGTCAACATCGAAATCCCACACCGCACCTCTACCAACTACTAGCATTTATAAAACGACATCAACCTTCATCGTTAAGGATGCACCTCAACATGCAAACGAGTCCTGGATTAGAAATTTTTTTAGAACTAACTACAGTTTTTATATCATCGTTTGTATTCGTCTTAGTCCTGGAATTTTCAAAATAATTATACCTCATATTTACGAATGGTTATTTTCATTCTCCTCTATAAATTTAAAAAATAGTACGATGAAGATTCAAAAACCATTTTCTATTAATAGTTTAAGTTCTAATTTTAAGTATAATACTAGATGTAATCATGTATCCTCTAATATGTCTTTTCCTATACCTAACTTAACAAATCATCCACCTTCTTCTTCTTCTGAACTACCCTATAGTTCTACTATTAAATACCCAAACTTTCATCGCTCCCATATTACAAATCCACCTGTGCCCTCATTAAATAAACAGTCAGCCTGTACACCATTCAACACTCCAACCCCCCTACCTAATGCAAGAGCCGCTCCCAGAATATACCCAAATATTCCTCCATTTTCTTCTTCCTCCTTAGTAACATCTTCTTATATAGATCCACTTATACCACCCTTAGCGAAATCGGCCAAACAATTTCCGGAATGCTGCGAGAATATCCTTTTTGTTATGTCTCGTTTGCGTGATCCAAAAACCTATGCCAATGTCAGACTTTACCTCGCATATTTACATGATAAACCACAACATACTTGCATCGATGGAATAACTAGAGTTAATCTTGAACTTTTGATTTTAAAAGAAGGCATTCCTATTGATTTATTAACCCTGAAAAAAATCTTCATTCAATATCATGAATGTTTTGATATTTCACCCCTTCAAGTAATTAATGACCTCTCAGCTTACGGCGTTTATTTGAGCTCCAAACTAAGACCACACGTTTCCCAAAATCAGTTTTTTCGTAACTAATAATATCCCTTACAAACAAACCTCCCATGTATCAAATAGTCATGAAAGTCTGTCTATTTATTATCAGAATGTACGAGGTCTTCGCACCAAAACCACCGAAGTTTATCTTAACTCACAAAAACTTCCATATAATTTGTTTGCCCTTACTGAAACAAATCTTTCCCAAGACATTGAGAGTAATGAGCTTTTCACCTCGGAATTTACTGTTTTTCGGAAGGATATCTTAGTTCCTGATAGTTCCAATTTAGGTGCTAATAACCCTGTAGGTCGTGGTGTACTTTTAGCACTCCATTCCGATTTGGATGCATCGTTAATTGTTATTCCCAATATTTTAAATTTGGAACTTATATGTGTCAAGATAAACCTGAACAATCGTTGCATTTACATCTTGTGTTGCTACATTCCTCCGTCTCAGCCCACAAGTGCATATGAGCTTTTTTCTGATGCAGTTGATTTTATTGTTGATCTAACTAATCCTGAAGACGACATCATTATTGTTGGGGACTTTAATCTTCCACGATTGATGTGGACTAATTCTGAAGACGAGATCCATTTGATCTCGAATAATGCAATCTCCGAAAAAGAAATTCTATTCACTGACCGTCTTCAAGCCTCCGGCCTTGCTCAGATGAGCAATGTTAAAAATAACTTAGGAAGACAGCTTGATTTAATTTTTTCCTCAGACGCCGATAACACTGTAGCCTCGAATAGCAGTCATCTTCTTACCAAACTTGATTGTTATCATCCTCCAATCTCAATTATCTTCGCATACGTTAGCAACAATATTAATCCTGACGTATTAACACAGCGTAAATTCAACTTTCGTAAAGCTAATTTTGAAAAACTAAACGATCTTATTGGTAGGGTAAATTTCGATTTTATATCTGATTATAATACACATATCGACATAACTATCGCTACTTTTTATGCACATATTTTTGACTGTTGTTCCCAATCCATCCCAATACTTTCTCAAAAAAACATAACTTCTTCTCCTCCATGGTATAACAAAGAACTTCGCTCTCTTCGCAATAAACGTAACAAACTTTGGCAAACATTTCTAAGGTCCAAATCAGAGTCTGATTTTTCTAACTACACTTTAGCTTATAATAACTTCTCCGTTTTGTGTGAATACTTATACACAAGATATCTTTCTCAAATGCAGTCTGACCTTATCTCTAAACCAAAGTTGTTTTATCAGTTTATTAATAGTAAAAAAAAATTTGATGGTTACCCCTCTGTATTAAAATTATACGATTCTTCGTCAATGGATCCAAAAACTATATCCAATCTTTTTGCAGAATTTTTCGGGGCGGCGTTTTCGTGTGACAATTCTGAGGCTGACGTTAGCTATTTTAGTTATATGAACGGCTGCACCCAGACTTCCCTTACTTCCATTAATATTGACATATCATCTGTGATAAATAAAATGAATCTGCTCAAAGATGATTTCTCTTTTGGTCCTGACGGTCTCCCTTCTGTTTTGTTGAAAAAATGTACTGCCAACTTAGCCCAGCCACTTACTGCATTCTTCCAAAAGTCCATTTCAACAGGAATTTTTCCCCAGCTTTGGAAAGATGCTTTTATTATACCTGTGCATAAGAAAGGACCTAAAAATGATATAGTTAACTATAGACCAATTGCAAAACTTTCTTGCATACCGAAACTCTTTGAGAGTATTATATATGACAATATGTTCTTTTTTTGTAAGCCAATTTTTTCAACCAAACAACATGGTTTCCTAAAGGGCAGGTCCACTACCACTAATCTGGTAGATTTTGTATCTACTACCCTGTGTGCTTTAGAAGTAGGAAAAGAAGTCGATGCGATAGCTACTGATTTTAGCAAAGCTTTCGACAAAATATCCCATAATATAATATTATTTAAGCTAAAACAACTCGGCTTTCCGGCTTTAATGATTTCATGGATTCAATCATATTTATCGAAACGACAATACAACGTTATATTCAGGTCGTGTATATCTACCTCCATCCGTGCAACGTCTGGAGTTCCGCAAGGTAGCCACCTAGGACCACTTATTTTCGTTCTAACCACTAATGACGTTGAAAAAATATTTTCGAACTCTGATCTGTTAATCTACGCAGATGACATGACAATATGCCGAAAGATCTCTTGTGCCGATGATTCCAAATCTCTGCAAATCGACTTGGACAAATTCTACATATGGTGCCAAAAAAACCTCCTGGAACTCAACGTTAATAAATGTCAAGCCATAACATATACCCGTAAGCGTCCTCCATTAGCTCAAAGACAATATTTTATAAATTACGAACCCATTCCCATTGTTACTTCTATCCGTGATTTAGGTTTATTATGCGACTCCCAACTGAACTTTCGGTCTCACATTGATAACATTATAAACAAAGCTAACTCTTCACTTGGATTTATTAAACGCTGGTCCAAAGAATTCTCCGATCCCTATGTTACAAAGTCCCTCTACATGACTTTTGTCCGACCACTTTTGGAATATGCATCTCAGGTCTGGTCGCCTTATTATCAAGTTCACATTAATCGCATTGAAGCCGTCCAACGAAGATTTTTACGTTTTGCCTTGCGTGGACTTGGCTGGGACGATCCTTTTAACCTTCCTCCATATGAAGAACGTCTAAAGCTTCTAAGTTTACAATCTTTATATGCGCGCCGTAACACTTCTGATATTATCTTCGTTCATCAGTTATTAACATGTAACATTGACTGTCCCTGTTTACTACAACAGATCGGTTTTAATACTAACCAACATCGTTTTCGATCTACGACTCTTTTTCGACTCCAATACCATAGTACTGACTACGGACTAAACGAACCCCTGACAAGAATGTTGAGTAGGGTAAATAATTCTAACATATTTGACTTAAACCTTAGTAAATCCTCACTTAAACATGCCCTATTACGCTACCCCTCCTGATACTTAGCCAAATTATCCTATTATTAATCAATTTATTAATTTTTAGACTTAAGTACTTAATGTTAGACTTAATATATTTTTATTGTGATATAGTATAAGTGGCTTGTATTAAGCTTAATTAAAATTAAATTAAACTACGACCTGTATATCAATTGTGCCCCCGCTTTTAAAATGATGAGCTGGCTCATCCTACAGTTCCTCCTCAAACCCATTGCTTTTAGGAATTTTAGTATTTGGGGCACTTTTAGAGAGGATAGGTAGCTCTCTTCTATCTGGTATTTTCCCAGATGGGTTTTCCTTTGGTGCATGATTGGACAACACTTTCCTAGTATGTGTTCCGGTGTTTCCTCATGCATGTTGCAGAATCTGCAAGTGCCACTTCTGACCACACCAAGTAAATTTAGGTGTCTTCTGAGTTTGTAGTGTCCTGTTAGAATACCTGTTATGATTCTTAGGTTATTCCATTTTAAGTTAATGCAGTTTTCGAAATGTTGCTGATTATAATTGCCCAGTAGTAGTTTTGCCTGCCTCAGTTTTGGAAGTTCTTTCCAGTTCTTGAATCTGTTTGCCTCCTCTTCTTGTTTAATTTTGGTTTTGATGACATTTTCTCCTATGCCACAATAGGGCGCAGGCCCTGTTAGGGGAGTTGAAGCGCCTATTTTTGCTACGGAATCTGCCTTTTCGTTTCCATGAACACCAACGTTACCAGGTGCCCAGTAAAAAATTACCCTGTTCTGGTTACCAAGTTCATTTAGCCTGCTTATGCACTCCCACACCAGCTTAGTTCTGATGGTGTACGAGCTTAGTGCCTTGAGTGCTGGTTGACTATCTGGCATAATGGCAATGCTCTTGTTACGATAATTCTTTTCGAGATTACGATCCACGCATTTCCCTATGGCATTTACCTCCGCTTGGAATGGAAAGATTCCTGCACAAGTCCCGTTGCTTGTTCTCGATCGACCAGTGTACCATTTGATGGTCTTTGTTTCGAGTGTGTAGTTTGTTTGACTGCCCTTATAATGTTTGAACACATTGCGAGCGTCCGAGTGCACATTGGTCATGAATGTCTGATTATCGCAATAGGAGGAAAATATTGAGCCGGGTAAGGCCTTCTACATTCGTGTAGTTCGGCTAAAGAAAGGATCTCACAGTTTAATAGTGCGTCCGAAGTTGGGCTCAAGGGTAAGCTGATGGGCACTCTCTAGAGAGCGAGTATTACAGTTTAATTGTTTAAGGGTAGGAATGCAACTGGCTATTGAACTAGAACAGTGTTTATAAAAATAACGGTCAAATAATGAAAGACAAGAAACACTGTGGCGTTGCTCAAGAGATTAAAATGATTCTATTATAGTTCTATAGCACTTATCTTTTTTGGATTCATGTATTCATGGACCGATTTGGGTTACTGGAGCACCTACCTAGATATGGGAATTGTATTCGAGTTTGAGACGAATATAGTCCTTATAAATTAGCCAGATCAAAAGGGGCAACGAAGATGGAAACCTAAGCAGCGTTTTTGGAGACGTAGATTATGCGGTCATTCCTCAAAAGATGGTCTCTGAGACATATATTACGAACTGAGCGCTGTTCGGTTTTCTGATGCAAGTACCTCTCATCAACACAGACATGAGGTAAGTTCCGTTGTAACGACAGAAGTATGCATTGAGTTTTTGAAGTATTACTTTTTACTACTTTTTACGCGGTTTTTGAGTTTTCCACTAGACAGACCTGTCGAGATAAGAATTTAATAACCGATCTAACTAAGCATCCCAAGAAAAAGGACGTGAATCTGGAAACTAATATGAGAAGCTGAGATTACTGTCGTCAAAAAAACAATTTCATGGATTAGAAGCTTCAGACAAAAGATCATTGATGAATACTAGAAAGAGAGGTGGAGGCAACACGGACCCCTGTGGGGGCATTTATTCTATGAATAGGTATAAGGCTTAAAACGGTCCAAAACCAGTTCGAAAGGTAGCTTCTATTCCAATGAAGAAGAGAATCTACAATACCAAATGCACGCGTTTAGAAAGGAGAACTTGATGCCAAACTTTGTAAAATGCTTTCAAAATCAAGTGCAATAAACTTACTTTCTCCAAAACGATTTAAAGATTTGTTCCACTGTTCGGTGAGATATACCATCAGATCAACAGTGGACCTATTGCTACAAAAGCCATTAAGTCTTAATCAGCGTTTCCATGACCTTGGAAAGAAGGAACGATAGTGCATTTCGACCATATTCATAGGGGGAAAGAGATTCGCCTTTTTTTTAGGAATAAGTTGTTTTCCATTCACTAGGAAAGAGACCTGTAGAGTAGGATGGATAAAAAAGATTACGCAATGGTTTTACCAGCGTAGAAGAACAAATCTTCAGAACAATTGAGGTGATACTATCCGGGCCAGCGGATTTCTGTATATCAAGATCTTTCTGTACTATTGCAACAGTGCGAAAGAAGACTTGTCCCATAAAATCGTTTCCGCTCTCAATTTCAGGAGGAATCATGACACTTTTTAGGAGCGTTGAATTACCAAATTGTGCTGCAAGCAAATTCACTTATTCTTGTGAACTGACAAAAGGAATATCATATCAGTGCATCTAAGGAATGGTAGAGGAAGTATAGTATTTACATATGACCAAAAAATATTACTACATTTGTGACATTCAAGTATTTTTTGCCTTAATTGTTGGTCATGCAAAAATTTGGTCTGTCCAATATGATCATTGCAGGTCTTTGAACATATTCTCAATCAAACCATGAATTTTCTTTAAGTTTGATCGATATTTCCCTGTTTCATTCCGAAAAGAACTAAAATTGTAATCGCACTTGATCCAACGTCACTATCAAGAAAGCTAAAATTCCTGAAGTGTTACGACCGTCCCAGTTAGCTTTCTCTGTTGCCAAGGGATTCTCTTAGGATTTTTGTCTCTAACTGGGTTTTGATGAAACGAGAAATCTGCAGACATAATACAATGGTCTGGTGTGCTAAGGGTGATAATACCTATTTATCAGGGTCAGAAGTAAAAAACAAGTGTAGAGTATTGGTGGACTGACTTGCAACGTCAGGAATGCGAATAGCCTCGTCAACTAGCTCAGTCAGGTTGATTTACTAAGCTAAGATCTTGGAATACCTTTCTTCGGGTGTTTTCTGACCAGAATAACGCAGCAACGAAGAACTTTTTATATTGAAATCGCTCGTGACAACGATTTCGCTGCGCGAATAATGAGAAACAATTCTTTGTATAGTCGTACAGCGCATTGAATTCGTATGAAAAGTCGCGTCACTATCCAAACTTAAACTGCGATAAATAAAAAACAAGTATACATGATGCGCTTATTTAAGGTGATTTTAAACCATATGAAATTAAAGTTTGTTTTTATACAAGAGCTATATTGTAATTGAAGCTGGTAAGCAACATTATTTTGTACATATGGGCCAAATATAAGTTTCTTTTGAAAAATGCAATAAAATGAACAAACCTAAAATTTGTTCATGTATTACGGCTTTAATAGTAAGAACAAACATTCCCAATAATTATGGAACACAACTTCGTTCTAGTGGCTGCCTCGGCTAAAGTCAATTGGACCTTAAAACGAATAATGCGACATCTGTGTGCACATCGATGGCGAGATGATGTTCGTGAATTTAGTCTCTCACTCTCGGCTACAGCAGCAAACATTCTCGTCTGTCTGCACCGTGCAACGACGGGGACCATGAGTGTAGCATACCAGTCTCACGAATTTTTTGCACAAACTTGCGTACAGAAGGCGGCGCGGTGAATGCTTCTTTTCAGTCAAAACTTCTTTTCAAAAAACGTACTGTTTGGGCTACACGGCACTCGCTTTAGAAATAAGTTTTCAATATTTCCCTACGTTGTTCTAGCTGAAAGCGCCTCATTTCGTTCGCAGAGGTATGATACTGACTTTCTGTCAAGATTTCCAGCGGGAAACAGCTGTCAGTGTCAAAAGACCTATGATTTCTATTATTTAACTTAAAATAATTAACCGAATCAATTTATCCAAGCTTCCAAATAATTTGCCATAAACAACTATTGTTGCATGTAAATGTCAAACAAGTTTCAGATAGTGCAATTTGACCTATGAGTATAGCAGAATGCAAAGGCAGTACGAAAGTGAATCGACCCTCTGGATAGAATGTACGATTTACGTGAATAGCAATTTTCCCAGCAAGAACTTTTCCCGGGAAAAATACATAAACACATAACAATAACTAAAATATGTAACGCCGCATTAAACTGTAATTAACGCTCTGCAGTTTACTTCCAATATTTTCTTATAACATTTAAAAAGAAAAAAAACCAACATACCTTTTAAGAAGAAAGAATTCTTCGGCAACAACGTTGATGGGCACACCTTTGTTGCAAGTAGTCTAACTCCAATTAAAAAAGATTTCTTCTCTGCTGCAGACGACTTCCTTTTGTTGGTTCGATTAAAAAATATCTGATTATGAGTTAAGGAGGAGGGAACAAAAAACCCCACAACAATAAATCACCTTTTTTAGTTCACAAGAACGTATCTTCTTAGAAGATGCAACAGTGTGTAACCACGGCACGGAGTATACAAGTTGCAATTACGAGTATGTTGGGTATGTTTATGTATTCTTTTTTTTTTTTAGACACACAAATATTTTCTTCTTTTTTTTTTGTTAACTTTATTTTAAACAGAAGCCGGAAATATATTTAATTTTTTTTTTTTTTCGAAGTACC
Organism: Chrysotoxum bicinctum; assembly: GCA_911387755.1. Lineage (NCBI taxonomy): Eukaryota > Metazoa > Arthropoda > Insecta > Diptera > Syrphidae > Chrysotoxum > Chrysotoxum bicinctum. The sequence continues at coordinate 220,326,791 of OU426989.1, read as the reverse complement.
TAATTTGTTTCGGTTTGTTAGCGATACGAATTAATTGCGTTGATTTTTATGATGACGAGTCACTGCACTGCTTAATTTGTAGGCAAAGGTATGTTGTTGTTGATTTTTTCTTTAAGTTGTTTTTAAACTGTAAACACAATTGTAATAATTATTAGTTAACACGCCAGGCACTCATAATGAGATAAACGATCGAAATGCGTCTGTAATTAATTGCAATTAAAAAAGCACTGGCCTAGTTAGTTAAACCTGTGGCACCCCATTTCTTTGCTAGTTGGGTTGGCATTCAAAGCATTTTACAGACGCTTGGTCACCAATTGCATTCACACTCCGTTAGCAAACCAACACAAATCAACGTGGAGAGAAAAATAAAAACAAAAGCATAAATCCCCCCGAAACGTAAACTACCTAAATTGAAACCCAGGCCAGACTACTTCTGGTGGACGGACGACGGACACAATTGGAAAGGTTGTTCTTTTGCGGTATTTCTTGTACAACATCGGTCGATCGTCCTCGTCGTGTGTTCCCCTGACTTGATGGCTAGCTGGCCGACTGGGTAAGGGTATCCCCTGTTATATATTTCTATGCGAATTTTCCGCACGATTTCACCGGTTCCAATGGCGACAATGGCCAAAAGGCATCAAAACTTATGGCACTAAGAGTTGAGCACATGGATTTGGCACCTTGCTTCGTTAAGAAAATCGAAAATAAAAAATAATTTCGTTCGCAGAATTTGCAAATTTACTAAAAGTTTATTTGATCCCTAAGGTTGCGCGTACAGTAGTGCGACAAAGCTATGCGATGCGAGAAGCGATGCGACAAGCGATTCGAGATGCGAGAATTTGATGCGACATACTGCGCACGGTAAAAGAGATTTTGTGCAGTTGTGTTGTTAATTCTTTTATAATTATCAAAAAGTTGCACCCAAAAACACAAGCACTGAAATAACAAAATTTTACTCGTTTGTTTTTTTTTTCTTTGAACGTGAAAACCATCAAAAAATCAACCTTCTCGCACAACGCACAAACTCGCTTGAAAAAGTGGTCAGAACAGTTTGTGTGCGAGATCCTTGCGATAGGCATGCGAGCAACTCGCAACACTCGCATCGAATATCGCTTCACTGCGCGCACGTATAAGACTAAATGTAAATATTTTTCTCGCACGCAAACGCTTCTCGCATCGCATCGCTTTGTCGCACTACTGTACACGCAACCTAAGGAGCAAGGCAGCACAAGCTAATCATAACGGAGCGGAGCACAACTTCTAGGTTTAGGAAAATTGAAAAAAACATGTTTTTAGTTTGCAAAATTGCGAAATGTTAACTTAGGCGCAAATTGAATTCGCATACAAGCGAATTTTTTTTCTGTCCACAAAGGATGTCGGTAAAAGTTGAGAATATTTATTTAAAGACAGAGCTTGGTCCTAAGAAAATAGAAAATAAAAAAAAAGATTCGCAGAATTTGCAAATTTGCTAAAAGTCTGTTTGATCCCTAAGGAACAAAGCAGCACAAGTTGTTTTTGATCATAACGAAGCGGAGCAAAACATTTAGGTTTCGGAAAATTGAAAAAAAAATGTTTTTCGTTTGCAAAATTGCGAAATGTTAAGTTAGGCGCAAATTGAATTCGCGAACATGCGAATTTTTTTTCTGTCCACAAGAGATGTCGGTAAAAGTTGAGCATATTTATTTTAAGACAGAGCTTGCTCCTAAGAAAATCGAAAATAAAAAAAAAGATTCGCAGAATTTGCAAATTTGCTAAAAGTCTGTTTGATCCCTAAGGCACGAGTTGGCTCATGTTGTTATTTTTTTACTTCATAAAATTTAATAGAAAAATATGTTCATGTCACTGATACATGGTTTAAGAAGCTAACGGAGCGAAGCACAACTTTTAGTTTTAGGAAAACTGCGAGAAAAAAACGGTTTGATTGCTAAATTTGCAAGATTGCGATTTTTTTTAAATATTTACTATTCTTGTGCTCCCAATTTGGGCACACAAGCTCCTGAAAACTCAGAGATTATCTTTGAATAATTTTATAATACTTAAAGGAATGTTTAGGTCTTAAAAACATAAATTCGAATACTTCCCAAAATCGGTACTCTGTAATTTAAATTTTCTTTCCTGAGTTCTTTTACATTTACAAGGTCAAATCCCTTTTCTTTGAATTTAGAAAAACATAAAGACGTGTGGATTTGAGTTCAATATTAGAATTATTTTTAGATGAACACATTTAAGGACTGCGTGCAGTACTCTTTTGTGTGTCGAGTGCTTTCGAAATTGGGTGCTTATTTAACTGCATTTTAACATTGTATTTCAAGCATTTAACATTCGGCAAGTTACACGATTTAACAGCACGTCCAAATGAAAAGTCTTCGTTAGCACCAACGTTCCTCCCATGTTATTGTAGACGAAGTGGCCCTTCAAATTCGACTATTCCATAATTTGCTGGCCAAATTTGAGACGAACGGTTTTTTCGACAATCAGCCAACATTTTTACGTCAAATGAACGCAGGATGGGCGAGAATATCGCTAAGTATTAGCGGATTTACCGTCAGGATTTGGGCCGTACAAGATACAACTGAGCCAAGAGATCCAAATTCATGACAAAAGGTATACAATACAATGGTTATTTTTTGCTGACTGGGCTTCGGAACGTTTGGAAGAGGACCCCAATTTTGGCCGGAAAATCATCTTTAGCGACGAGACGGATTCTTTTGATAAATGGCTGGTTTAACTATCAAAATTACTGTATAGAAACGAACCAACAAGAGGTAGCAATGCATCTTTAAAAAGTTAATGTTTAATATGGATTTTGGGGCGGTACCGTCATTGGTCCGTCCTTTTTCGAAAATGGCGTTGGCGAGCGCTGCAGAACGATAACAACCGATTTCTTATGGCCGAAAATGAAACACATGGACGTAGACGACATGTGGTTCCAACGTGCCACACAATGGATGCCATGATTGACATTAACCATAAACGATCTAATAGGAAGCTTATCTCCCGCAGAGGTGATGATTGAAATTGGCCACCAATGTCATGCGATTTGACACAACTAGAATTAAACACATTAAAATTTAATTGAAACAAAAATATATTCCCTAATGAATGGCAACCCTATCCATTCTGTTAAAAAATGTAAAAAGGAAATGTGAAATTCAGAGTAATGCAATGCCAAAAAAAAAAAAGTCCAAAACCAAAAACGTAAGCTTTCACGCAGACATTTACATGAATACTCTTCGCCTGCAAGCACTTCACATTCCCGACTAACCACACAGAGGGCTTTTCTCTGTTCGATCTGTCTGGCTCTGGACTACCATCCCCTCGAACTTCAAAACTACCAGCAGACCTTTTGTGTCGAAATTTAGATTTAAATCCATTAGGTTGCTTATTGAAATATTCCAATCGCACACTTGATTTCTAATCTCTTTCACACGAGGAGTTAAATAAAGCAATAACAAAAAACAAACATCCTGAAACACCTAATTGAAGCCACTTTAGACTGTGAAAAGAAAAAAAAAACACTTTCAAAAAAATTCTTGGGGTGTTTTATCCCTCTTGAGACTGAAAATTCAATTTTATTTTGGATGCACTTTCCACCCAGACGCACAGACAGACAAACTGACAGACAGACAGACAGAGATGGTAAATTTTATTTTTGTTCGGTTTTTCAGTGATTTATTTCCAAAAATTTCCCACACACTTGCACTTTTGCAGAGTTGGGGGTGAAATGGAAGGAAATTTCAACGAACACACAGATAAAAGTAGAAAACAACTTATATGAATTGTGTGGGGCGAAATGATAAGATTGACGTGGGGAAAGCTCCAACAAAACACAAGCTTTCCTCTTCATAGTCGGTCGTCGCCGCTGTGTGTAGTGCAGCCACCCCACTGTGTCTGGGCTGGGGTGTTTTCATTTTCATTTTCATTTTAATTTTTGTTTTATGTAGTTTCGATTTTTTTGTCAGTATTGTTTTCTAGGAATTTATGCTTTGTTGTCCAACTGAGGGGGTGGGTGGTGGTTGGTTGTTGTTGGCGTTGGCGTTGGCAAGACAGACGCCCCTTGCTTGCAATTCTAATTAAGGAATCTCAGACGCATTTCGATCGATTATTTTTCAACGCAGAGCAACCAAAAAGAGATTGGCAAAGTTCTATCTTCGTCTCTATTAAAAATACCGTTAAAATCAAAATAGAGATGACTGATGATGTTATAGCTGGAGCTGGAGCTAAATCCGATGACGATGATGATGATGACGGGCGAAATGATTTTATTGGAAAACTGCAATGCAAACGTTTTTATACACAAAAAGCACAACAAAAAACAGACAACTCACGACTGAATCTCGTATCAGGAAAAAAGGTCATAAACAGGAATTTCCGACCGCGAAATTACTACGACAACGAAAAATCGCAACGACAACAACAGCAAGAAATTTACAACTCTGAGGAGTGAAGACGAAGAGTATCTCGAACAACAAGAATAATAATCAAAGGCGAAGAAGTAAAAATTTATTGATATAGCCGACGACGACTACGACGACGAACAAAACGAGTTATACGTGATTGCTTTTTCTTTATCACGTTTTTTTTTTTCCTTTTTTTTTATTATTTTTGTCTGTTTCTTTGCAGATTTATTTTTCGCGAATTTCTGACGGAAAAAAATTTAAATCTACTAACAAGTTCTAGCGTTGCCGGCAGATTGCGCTGCGTATTTTGACAAAAACAGAGAAGAGAGACGGAGAGATGGGAAGAAACTGAGCGAAAGAGTGAGCAAGAGTGCTGGGGGTTGTGAGATGCACCCTGAGATTTGAAAACACGTAGCACGGTTAATTCGGTTAGTTTTTTTTTTTTTCTTTTGTTTTTTTTTTTTTTTATTTAAATTTCAAAACCCAAACGAGACAGAATTGGGGTGAGTTATAAGTTACTGTGTGTTTGCCTTTTGGGGGAGAGAAACAATAACTACTGTGGGAGGGAAACAACAACTGTTTGTATTCTTTTTTTTTTAATATAAAATAAATATTTATATCTTTGAAAAAGAACCGTTTCGCCCGAACATCGAACTTCAACTGAATTCGCATGCGGCAAATATGGGCTCTAAAACTATATATACAGAGAGAAATACATTGTTGTACCTCAAACCTCATAGAAACAAGTAGGTACTTCATGCCATCATCATGATGATGGTAATGGCGGCGGCGACGGCGGGTATCCGTATCCGTGTATAACTCTCTCTCTATAGAAATACCAGTCAGTGTCTATATGGGTTGCATGTGTGTAAGTGAAGGCCGCCGCAAGGCATTTTACACTTGCAATCGCATTTTGTGCTTCACAAAGACGACCAAGAAGACCCAACGTCGACGTCGAAGAAGACTACAACGACGGCGGCGGCGGCGAAACCAAGATTATACTCGTATGGCACTCTTTAAACAAAGTAACAGTGCATAGACGCTTTGTTTAGTCCCACTTTGGGATGGAGGCGAGGTGAAATGAGTCCTTGAAAAAAAAAAAAAAAATTATCATAAAACTCACTTTAATTCTGATGACGATGGGGTAGGTCGGTCGTCGTCGTCGTCGGTGGGCAGGTTGCTTATGGAATTCAGAGACAGACATATTTTAGATTTGTATCTCTCATTGAGATTCTCTTCGATGTTGGGTTTGGTTTCTATGGGATTTCTCTTAAAAGCTTATTTTCTGTTCATTAAACCATTTTATTTATTAAGTTTACATGCATAGATGTGTTAGATTGATCCTTTGGAAGCAAAATCATCATCGTCAGGCTCAATAAAAAAAATCCCTGTGGGGTGTATGAACGAGGATACTGGATAACAAAGGATAACAAAGCTAGATGGATTTCACTTGATGTTCGAAGAGAACTATAAACTAGATTGCGGAAGTCACGTGTCATTTGAAAGAAGGTTGGAAGGTATTGTATTTAACTGATTTTTTTTTAATGGAAAATGATGCAAACAAAATGATCTATTGAATGTAACTAATGAAGGAGAAATAAACTGCACGACTGGATCGCACAACAGAATCGCACGAATTTGCTCTTTATGTATGTAAAAGACTAGAAATTTTAAAAATGAATGTTACTACAGAATATGTTTATAAAATTAATTTTAATTTCCTAAGTACATAATAGCTTATGCAAGAACTAAAATAATAAATCGTCGTAGCCATTTCTTTTTTTTTTTTAAATAAGCCTTTTCTTAAAATTTTTACTTGCGACTTATAGGTACTATAAGGCAAGTTATGCATTCGTTAAAAAAATCGAACTCGAGATTTTGATCAAAGTTGACATTACGATGATAGCGAAGACTAAAAAAGTGGGTCTCGCAATTCTGTCTAACTGTCTGTTTGTATGTCTGTCTGTCGGTTGGACTACAGCCTAAGCGGCTGGGCCGATTTTCTTCAAAGTTGGTAGATATCATTTTTAATTTTTTCCCCCCACACGTTTTTTTTTCTTTTTTTTTTTTAAGACTAAAAATAACGGTATCTACCTGCCATACGAATTTTTTTTTTTCAAAAATTTGTAAATATTTTTTTTTTTTTCAAAAACTGTTCGACAGATTAAAAAAAAAAAGATACAACAAAATTTCATTTAGTTAAAGCAAGGTATTAGTTGAAAAAAAAATTTCCGAAAAATGGATGTTAAGGATAGGGGTGAAGGGGGTACATTTGACACTTAGTTTTTAAAAGGCTGTATTTCCGAAAAATGTTAATGTATTCCATTGTTTTGTTTTGTATTTGATTTATTGATTATTCAAGATTATGCTAACATATATTTTTTTGTTTTAAAACATTTCACATTTTAAAGAAAAATATTTTCTAAAAAAAGTAATTTTGTCAAAAATGCCCCGGTAGTGGGGCACCTGTGACTCTAAAAGGGGTACATTTGACAATGGTGGGTTAAACCCCATATCGTGTGCATTAAATTTCTAAAAATATCAAAAGATCCAGCACGTCTGTTTTTTTGAATAGTAAAAAAGTAAATTTTTGTTTGTGAAAAATTTATTAAATATCTAATATAACGAAAAAAATAAATCAATAAATTCACTTTCTAAAAAAAAAAACAAGAATAAAAAACATAAATTATTTCATTTATAAACATAAACAAAAATCAGTCCAAGTAAATCTTAATTCAAATTTATCGATATCGACATTTTTTAAACAATTTATTTAATATATAATTTCCCAAAATTAACGTCAAAGGTGCCCCGAAGGAACTTTATAAGTTTTTTTTTTTTTTAATAACTAATATTATATTTTCACAAAACTGGCTTTAATTTATTGAACTTTAAGCATAGTACTATCATAACATTGATTCACGATAGAAAAATTTATTTTATTAGGTTCACAAATCGCTTACAGAAAACACGAAAACACGTGGTACTCCACGAAGAGTTAAAGAAAGACTGCCAAATTTCATAACGTTCCTTTAAATCAAACTAACCTTCTTCCTTCATCCAAACTTTTCTTTTTTAAGGGCACGATCATACCGAAAAACGCAAAGTCAAATGTGCCCCGGTGTCAAATGTACCCCAGCTTACCCTACCCCCCAAAGAAACATTTTTTTCAACATTTTTCTCAAAAAACGATTCCACCGATTTCGTTCATTTGTTTTTGCTAAAGCTACCCAAAAATCTTAATAGAATTATGTAGATATTCAAATTTTCAAAAAATTTTTTTTTGGATTTAAAAAAAACAAATCAAATTTTGTTTTTTCAAAACTCAATATTTCGAAAACCTTATGCTAGATTTTGTTTTTAAACTTAAAAACTAAAAGTTTCTTAACATAGTCTAAAAGATATATGAAAAAAAAAAAAATATTTTACCGAAAAATAAAAGTAACACACTATACAAATGTTAAGAACTGGTTTTCCAAAATCGTTTTTTTTCTCGAAAACAGCGCCTAGAATTTTGATAAAATTTTTTTTGTTTCAATTAATTTTAACGATCTTTAATATTAAAAAAAATTAAATTAAGATATTACAGCTTGTACCTCCCATAGAACCATTTTTTCAAATCTTGAGTAAAAATGAGTAATTATCGACATAACGGATTTTAATGAAATTTTTTGTGAGATGCTTCTAAAAAGTCTAAAAATCATTGTATTTCAAAACTTTAAGAAAAAATATTTTTGATTTTTTGGAAAAAAAAATATTTTTTTTTTTTTTTGGAAAATTCGATATTTCAAAAACGGCTCGATATTTTATTTGGAAATTTAATTTTCATTCGTACAGTAGTAAAAACTTAAAGATGACATACCAAATTTTTTTTTTAAATCTTTTAAAAATTTTGTATATAAAATCTTTTTTTTTTTAAGAAATCACTACAAGAACTTATAATGTTTGTTCTTGCATAAATTCATATTTGCATAGCATTCTGTTTTGTTTCTTACTACATACTTAAAGAATTTAAAAAAATTATTTTATCCTTATGCTAGCTACACAAGAGGCAACCGTTGAAGCAACGTGTTTCGTTTGTTCACTACACACGAGGCAACTGTTGCCGCAACCACAGTACAGTTGGAGCAACCGACAGAAAATATCAAAACATTTTCATTATTCTGGCAACGGTTGCAGCAACTCAAAATTAATCGGCAACACAGCTACACACGAAGCAACAGTTGCTTCAACATGACGTGTTGCTGCAATGGTTGCCTCGTGTCTAGCATGCATTATGACAAGTTTTCTCTAATAACATACGTTTTTAAAATTCCTAGTGTATTGCATAGGAACAAGTTCGTACGGTTCTAAGACGGAATGGTATTTTTTTCTGTGAAATCTGTAGGTACCATTATTTTTGCACTTAAAAAAAACAAAGAAAAAAACCTGTGGGGGAATAATTTAAAAATACTATCCAACAAGTTTAAGGAAAATCGGCCGAGACCTTTAGGCTGCAGTTGAGCAGACAGACAGACAGACGGACTTGCGAGACCCACTTTTTTGTCTTCTCTATCATCGTAATGTCAACTCCGATCAAAACCTCGAGTTCGATTTTATTTACTTGCATTACTTGACGTATAAGATCTCAATTTTATGTGTTTAAAAACAAAGGTAAACTCAGATCACACATTTTAGATTAAAATAAACAAATTGGACTATGCACTAAAATTTATAAAAAAAACCTCAGAAAAAAATAACTGTTTTTCTGCACCAAATGGCCTTATCCCACATACAATAATTATAAAAACTATAAAAATAAGAATCGATAAAATTCAAGTCTATATGCATATATGTATATAGGGTTAGGCTGTCCCAAAATTCCACAAAGATAGTTTGGAAAATGACTTTTACAATAAAACAAAATTGTGGATAAATAAATAAAAAACATATAAATGTTCAAATGCATACAATTGTCGTCTGGTTTCTAGAAAATTGTATTATATTAAAATAATTTTTATATATGTATGTATTTTTTATTTATTGCATTTTTAAAAAGAAACTTGTATTTGTATACATACATACTTATATGCATGCTGCTGAATTGGATTCCTGTATTTTCATTCTCAAGGAGCAATGGATAAAAATAGATCTCCTTCAAGAAGCAGTTGAAGGCACATCGCACCTCGTCCGCTGCAATATCGACGTAAGTGCATTTTTTCTGAAATTGAGTTAAGAACGCCATAATTACCTAAATGTGGTAAACTCGACGTGATTGTATCTTTGCCATTGCCCAAAAGATGCCACTTTTTTGTTTGACACAAAAGCTGAAACTCCTTAACATTTAGGAAAATTGCATTTACGTCGTTATTGCACCGGAAGTGCGACATGTTCAGAAAAAAACGCTTTCAGCTCAGGAAGTTCAAACGGATCAGGGGGAACAATTCGGGATGCAAATTTTAAGTATTTAATATTACAGATTTATGGAAATGATTTGAAAAAATAATCGTTCACACATTTTGAAGATATCGAATTTTCAAAAAATTAATTTGGATTATGTTTTAAAAAATCCAAAAACTATTTTGGATTGAACACTCCATCATTCTGAATTCATTCGGTTCACTTTCAAGTAGCATCGGTTACACAATCCGTCAGATTTAATTTGATAAAAACTAAGGATGATGCAATCCATTTTTTTACTTGCGACTTATAGGTACTATAAGGCAAGTTATGCATTCGTAAAACAAAATCGAACTCGTTAACTATGGATCACAAACTAATGACGTGGTTGATGGAGGTGTATACTTAAGCACAGAAAATTTAAGTCTCTCTCGTCTTCCCAATCAGTGTAGCGTGTTCCAGGTGGAACTTTTGCCGATAAAAGAATTCCTGTCTCTTGATTCTGTGTCTACCAGCTTTATAACAGCCCTTATGGCGCGGGACTTTAACATTCACCTCTGCGGAGTTCCAGGCCACAGGGACATTTCAGGAAATTGTAAAGTTGACATCTCTCCAAAAGTGGAACAATAATATCTTTATATATAGGTATTCCCATCGATTGGTGTAAACTTAGCAAGATGCTTTTCAGAGTACAAACCTTAGGTGGAAGAATATCAGCACCTGCTTGGCGAAAACACAGCTTTGGTCAATTCTGGATCTGAAGCATTCCAAATGTTTAATATCTTTAAGCAGATCGCACGTGGGCTCCATAATAGGTGTTATAACAGGACAATGCTTGAAGTTTATTCTAAACATTTCTGCAGAAGCTGCATGGAGGAAGAAGCGAAGGAATTGATGCCTCACCTTCTCTGTAGATGTCCTGCTTAATCCCGGAGACGCAGACTTCATCTGAAGATTTCTACTATAATGCTCTTAGTGATCGCCAAATATAGATTTAGGCAATCTCCCTATATAAGATTCAATGTGTCTTCTTAGTGTGTCTGCTCGACAGCCACAATTTTTTTCCAAAAGTGTAATCAGAAGAATATAAAAAGTTTAACAAAATTATTTTCAATATAGGACCTACATTTATGCAAATATGTTACATATGGCAATACATATTGACAGTGAAAATTGTTACTCCAATATTTTGAATTGTGCTCAAACTTTGGGAGAATCTTTTTTATGATTCCGAAGAAAGAAATTCAACGCTTTTAAATTTTCGGGTGATCCAGTCTGCACCTGTCCCCATTCATCATTTGTATACTTAAATGTGGCTAACTAATATTTCTACCTAAGATAATCTTTTCGTTCAAAATGGCTTCTCAAAAAAAACTGCAAGAGTAGATTTCTTAAAAATTTAAATGTATTCAATCAACGAACATATTAAACAACAGGAAAAAAAGTGCTTACAGTATATGTACTCGTAGTTACCTGATTGTTTGTGGATTTCTTTTAAGAGTAATAATAAGGGAGGAAATAACAAATGGATATTTTTTGGTTTATATCTCTTTTTCAGACTTAAAGTACCTCATTTAAGTCGTTGACTAGATTAACACTAACCCTAAGATGCGCTGAGGACGGTAGAGACGCTCAAAATAGGTTCCTTTTGATTTCTGCAAAAGGTAAGGTTCATTGATTTGGGAATATAGCTAACCGGAGCTAACCAAAGATTTTTTAATGTACCTTCTTAGATAAAAATTTTTGAATAGAGATTTCTGAACTTTGGCAGGTTAATTTAGGAGAATCCGAAGCAGTCAATTCCGAACGGCGCACAAGAACTCGACCTTTCGCAGATTTCTGAACTTTGGCAGGTTATTGCGGACATATTTTGGAAGATATATCTATCAAATTTGCTGTCATTTATTTAGTCAATATAGGAGAATCCGAGGCAGTCAATTATTGCTCAATTGTAGAAACTTTGTAGGCAAAAGTGGCAATGTAACTTCTACAGCAATCTTCGATATTAAAAATGGTTTTCATCAGGGTCAACTCGCCTATTCTATTAAGCATTTACACGAGCGATCTTGTAGGTTGTTTAACTCAGGAAGTTGCGTATGCCGAAGATCTAATAGCGTATAACTCCAAAAGTCGAGGTCATTACAATTGTTTTGCAGCGTGACTTCAACAAGATTCAGCGATATTATGATGACTGGAAGAAATCAGTAAAATTTTTGGGACTTACTACTCTAACGAAAAATACTACGATAGTGTGCGTATTAACTGCTTTATCCCGCCTGACGCATTCCCCTTCGTATACAGTCAAGGCTGATCCAGGATAGAAATGGCGTTCCGCTGATCTACCACATCGGCCGGCCGTAGAGCTCTGGATAGGCGGTTCCTTTATGGTCGAGACGTCCTCACTCCCAGTTCAGTAGGACTGTGTCCGATCGGGATCGGAGAGACAGGGTAATGGAGCAGAACCAATTCCGGAGGTTAAACTGTGATATTGAAAGTTGATATGCAATTTTATTGGCTTGGCCGAATTAAATAGATTTAAGTATAGTTTTAGGTAGGACAATCAGAGTGACCCAAAATTAGGCAAGTTAAAAATGAAAATGAATTAACAAAAAAATTCTTTTGGCTCCGACCGCAATGAGGTATAAACAGGACTGCGCTGCTGCGACACAGCCCGTGTTAAAATGGACATTTTGTACGAGCGATTTCCGAAAATGGTTATCTCACTCCGTTAGACTTCTTCTTGTAAGGTTTTTTTGAGTTAGGGGTCTATGCCAGTATGCCACAAACGACGACTGCTCTAAAAGTCAACATAACCTATGCCATTGGTCAAATTTAGCTGAATTTATGTTGCAAAGTTATGGAAAATTGAACGTTTAAGATGGATACCACCCATCCAATCCGCAGCGGACATTTTATTGATGTTATATTATTTATAATTTACACATACCTTTTTGAAGAGAACTTTTGTCTTCTTTACTAAATTGATTGACTCATTTTAAAGTGTTTGGCATTATTTTTTTTTAACAATGACCAAATTAAATTCATCAAACAGCAACATATTCTGAAAGCCTCCGCCTCACATTGCATGGTAGACATTTTATAATAATTCAACTTTATACGTAGGTGTTTAGATAGGTAGGTGCATTTTGATACAAAATAGCCATATATCCTTATCCCATTCCGAGTTTGAGTGTTCAAACAAATGTATCCACATTTCAAAGGAAACCCCAAAGAATGTAACCTTAAAATATGTTCTTGCTGAATTCCCCCATATTACTTTATACCTACTAAATAGGTATAGGTATGTATATACTGCACACAATTTCTAACAACCCTAATTTTCCACTCGGTTAAATCCTTAAGAACTAACAAATTTTAACTAAACACAAATTTTATTGTTATCCCTTCCTTGACCAACCACACTCAAAACAAATCTCTGGTTCGCTTCGGTTCGGTTCTTTGCTTCCAGGTCTGAACTATATGATAGTTACCTCTACACCCTAGAATATGCCTTTAAGCAAAGCCTTTTCTATGCGTCTATCTGCATAAAGGGAAATCCTTCATTAATATCCTCAACTCCCAAGTGTCTGAATCCATCTAACAAAGTCATTAATCTTCTGTGTCTTTCAGCTAAAGCAGCAGCACATGCATTCCGAAAAGACATGAATATAGAAGCAGCATGCAATGCAAGCCTCCGTCGCCGCCGGCCGTTCGTAGATTACCAAGAGGCAGCTATCCCGCCACAAGGCGACAGACAACGGCACCTGGGTATTTGGTCAATGGTGGTTAAGGCAACACCAACAACAACAACAGACACATTCAGTCAGTTAGTCTGTCGAGAAAGGTTGAGGAGAGCTTTTAATTTTTTTTTTTTTTGAAGAAACTCTATACTATTTCACCGGTCAAGGATAATAAGTAGTGAAAAACTTTTTGCATAATCCTTATAGAAAAGCGACAAACTCCTTCACCGAACCAAAACACCAAATAAGAGGCCTTTTCCAACTAAACCACCAACTTGCTTCTAAGCTCTATAAATCTCCGAGTGTTTATTCCATTTCAATTCGTGCAATTCATGCAACTTCCTGTCTGTCTATCTGTTCTAGGAGCTCTGTTTCGGTCCGTTTAAATCCTTTGGTATTAAATTAAAATAAAACTCAAGGAGGTGTTATTATCTCTCTTTCTTCAAAAAAAAATTGTATACAAGTAGGAAAGTTTAGAACTTATCACTGCATTGAAAGTGCTGTGTGGTATCCTAACACTTCTATTGCGAAACAGGGTATTTCTTTCGATAAGGATGGTGTTTTTTAAGAGGCTCAAAATCTTTAAAAATATTCGATTGAAAAATATTTTTAAGTCTCAAAGACTAGAAGCTTTCCCTTTGTGATCATTTTTAACTGAACGATGTTTGAATAAATTGTGTTTGGTTAAAAATAGAACACCTAAATTAGTTTATAGCTGAAAAATCGTTTAACCAATATCGTAGGCGCCGTTTTCGATAAAAAGAAGTTTACAATTTTGACTGCTTATCCAAAATTTACATGTATGTATCTGTAAATCCGGATAGAGGGCATAGCTCTTCGTCAAAAATTATTTCGCAATTCCTTAGTTCACCATAATTTCCATAATTATGTTCTTCTCGCGATTTTATCTATGCGAATTTTTATTTTGCTTTTATCTAAGGCTAAGAACGCACTTGCAATATCAATCGCGCGGGTTTTTGGCCACAAAAGTAGAACACAGAACACACCAAAAAATCGTGATGATTTAAGGCGATGCGATTGTCGTAGGTTAAAATGAAACAAATGCACCCAAATGGATATGCTCAAACTTGCGATTTAAATTACTACGACTTGAAAATCGTTGTAGCAATACGAAATTGGCATGCACGCACTTGTGATTTTTAAAATCACAATTTTTTAGCGGCAAGAAACAGGACACATGATGTTAAATGCAAATGAACGCACATGCGACTTAAAAATCGTAGCGATTAAGAAAAATGAAACAAGTTCTATTTTCTCAAGCGATTTTCTTGTCGTAAAATTGAATAGATCAAATTGAATTAAATAATCTTGCACGAACTTGAGACTTTTTAATAAAATTCTTGTCAGTATTAAAATGTTTTCATTAGAAAGTTTCTTACAGTGGCTCTTCTGTTATGTTTAAAGTCTACACAAAAATATAAGAAAAAGTATTGGATGAATCGGGTTATAAGTGGTAGGATACTTAAGGGGCGGTTTCATAATAACCAAGATAGTTTAAAAGAACAGCCACAGAAATGTGTGCAATACTAAAGAATGAGTATTGAATGCTTCACGGAACTACTGCAACTATTTGGACACAGAATTGTGTATAAAAATACAAAATGGAGAAATTCAATATCACATGAGAAACAATTATCTGTGAAATCTAGTTAAATAAAAAAAATGTCTTAATCATTGCTATTCATTTGTAGCAAATGTGTGCACTCCCATTAAATTAGTTTGTTTTATTATTTTGCAATTAATTAATCGCGCGGAAAAAAATAAAAAGTGAGTGCACGATATTAGTTCGTGTCGACCGCGATTTTTGAATCGCCTTGACAAAACATCGCAAGGTTATCATTTCGCAAAACTAATTTCGCTTATTTTGAAACCGCAAGCTTATTAACATTTGGGTTTCAACTTGCGATTTGTAAGCTAAATAACAAACTCTTAAATAATAAAAAAGCGAAACAACTAATAGCGAAGGGTGCGTAACGGAATCCCGCTTTTTATAGTCACGATTTTTTTTTCAAAAATCTCGCAAAAAAAGTTTTAAAATGCCGTCCTCTATAATACCATTTTTTTAAAATACCGCTTTTTAAAATCCCGTTCTATTACAATCGCGCCTTTTAAAATTCCACCTTATACCGCTTTTTCCGTTTTTTAGAATACTTAGCTAAAACTCGTTGATTGTATGTTCGTTATTTTCCAGATTCTTTAAATGCTAAAGAATCTTTGCATACACCCAACATCGCGCCTACCCCATATCCTATAGTGTGCCCCTTACATACCTAACTGTTTATCCGTCGTAATATAATACAAAGCGGGATTATAAAAAAGCGGGATTATAAGAAACAGGATTATAAAAAAACGGGATTATAAAAAAGCGGGATTTAAAAAAAAGGGATTATAAAAAAGCGGGATTATAAGAAACAGGATCATAAAATAACGGAATTATAAAAACGGGATTTTAAAAAACGGGATTATAAAAAGCGGGATATCGTACCCAACCCAACAGCGAATTATTAAAAGACGAAGCAACGATACTTATGCTGATAATTCATAATTTTTAAGAAAATCAACCATTTTTTTACGCAATAATCTATTGTTTGGTAGTTTACACAGTTTCATATTCTAACAATAACAAAAAGACGTAAAACCAACCAATTTGTGGCGTGGTACTGAGAATATAAGAAAGTTTTCAATACAGTGAAACCCGCTTAAGAGAAACGGCAAAATGTCACAGTATTTCTTTCACTTAAGCTGGTTTTTCACTTAAGGGAACCCCGCTTAAGTGAAAAATTATTTCACTTAAGCGGAGTTCGGATAAGTGAAAAAAAAATTTCACTTAAGCGGATTAAAAAATTCCATTAAGCGGAGATTTAATGCTAGAAACAATATTTTTTTATCTTTTGAACTTGCCTTGAAAGAAGTTAAATAAAACAACGATTAAATAACACAAAAATAATTTATTGAAAAAGGAAATTTAGCAAATTTTTGTTCTGTTCGATTCAATTTTTTTTTCACTTAAGAGAGTTTTTTTCAATGAAAAATATTAAAAATTAACTGAAAATATGTTTCAGTTATCCGGGTTTTTCGCTTAAGCGGGTTTCACTTAAGCGGAGTGTTTTAAGAGAAATTGGTCGGAAAATACTTGAGGATGAAAAAAGTGTTTCAGGTAAGCGGGTTTCTCTTAAGCGGGTTTTACTGTACTATAATTTTAACTGGTTTTTTACTAGTGGAGGCCTAGGTTCGATTCCCAGCCTTAATTCCGTCACCTTAAATATAAAATATTATGTTTTAGCTGAACTGACTCTATCGAGAAAGTAATAAATCCTCCAAGAATATCTCTTATTATGAAAAGCGCTTCTCGTTATAGCCGTTCAGACTCGGCAGAAATTTGTCAATATAATTTCGAATCCACTTCCTTGTTTTGCCGACGAATCTACCCTCAGTTTCTCATTCTCGTTCTCAAATTCACGTCCATATCTTTCGGAAGTGGAATTGCAAAGGTATCGTATGATTTGATCATTAAACTCTGATCTTTACCGAATAGTTAAATGGGATATAAAAGATCATGTGGAGTATAATGCTTTGAAAACTCAATGCTATCTACGAGTATTGTCGTTAGAGCAAAATGTACCCCTAATGCCATAGTTCTTGAATGGCACTTCCATCGAAGAAGGCAAAAAGCTCTCTGTACTCGGTATGTGTGCCAACGACGACCTTCGTTGGAATGACCACACTCTCGAGACCGCCATATCTATACCGGTGTAAGAAATTTTTTTGATGTGGTGGGGCGGGGGCTTACATTCAACTCTTCAGCAAACCCAGCTGCGGGGTCGAACTACTAAGAAAAACCAAAAATAGATGTCAATCGAATAAACCAACTATGAAAAAGGTTTCCAAAGGGAATAAAAATCGAGTGGGGATAACGCTCGAGTGTCCGGAAGAAGTTAAGTCTCCAGTGACAAAAATTGTAAACTCGAACGAAAAAGAGTGCATTCTTACCCGTAGAAGTGGTGATGCCATTTAGAATGATGAAGAATTCCGTGAATACCTCATTGACCTTACTGACTCTGAGGATGGTGCTGTTGGAACTGGCCATGTAGGGTCAGATGAGGAAAATCACATCCTCAATGATGATGACTACCAATCTTTTGCAGGTCGGACAACTCAGACGCAGACGTCACAATGTCCGAGAATCCTGTGAAAGGGTTGATAAAAGTACCTCCTCAAGACTTTGGCCAAAATGCTGGTAGTGCCAAGGTCACTTCGAATCCCAATAAGGGATCTGGGCAATGTGAAGCAAACAAAGTCTGTTTGGATGGCCCTGGGTCTTCCGAGACTGTAAGCGCCGAGGACCGATGCGATGGTCGTATGGGCCGAATCCGATCGAACAGAAAATGAAACATCCGAGTGCACAGAATAAGGTAGGGGATTATGATCTAGCCCTGAAAAAATTAAAAATATAAAGAGGGCCGTACGCAGGTATGGCCAAGGTGACACACATAAGCCCAGTCTCAGATAATGGAAGGGATTGAGCTGGGTTCGAATAAGTTTCTTGCCAAGACGGAGGAAGAGAATAAGACGCAAGTCGAGCCCAAAATGGGCTTATCCAGACTAAGGAAGGATAAACCTGCGAATCAGGGTGCTTCTTCCTCTAATTTGGCTGTCGGCGGTAATCCTAGTGTGGGACCATGCAAATGTTCAAAACACTTAAGCATTGAAGCCAAAGACGACCGGTAATATAGCGGACTTGGCAACTGAGAGCTTTCAGGTGGCCCATAAAAATAAGGGGAGCACCGAAAAGCGGCTAACCAGTGAGCGGCTATCGAGTGTATAAGGATCGAGATTCTTGCCTTCGACGATTTCGTGCCAACTTTCGGGCCGCTGCCGACCAGTAAAGGATTCAAAATCCTTTCTTGAAGCAACGAATTAAAGATCAAATGGCTTAAAGCCATTTGGGAAGGTTACTTGAACGGGAAACATTAAAATTTGCCTTAAAAAGTGGCCTTCCTACAAGACCGAAAGTCCGGATAAATGTACCTGGCCCAGACATGTTGGGGAAACTCCTGCGTACACAAAATCCCAGCTGATAGGAAACAGCGATTGGCAGGTACTCACTATGGAAGTGCCTACAAAAAAAGTCTAGGAACCTATTCGGATGCTGCAGAGTGAGTCGATAGAAGAGCTTCCATCCAGAGGCTTCAAATTCGATGTGGGCATAAATGAGCTCAACGTGTGACCGGTAGATAACCCACAATCTTAACAGAACAACGATGATAAAAGTGCTGCAATTAAATCTACAACACAGTAAGTTAACCTCGGCCATCTTAATATCCTTTCTGGAAAAGGAGAATATAGATATAGCCCTTGTACAGGAGCCCTGGGTCAATAGCGACAGGATCTGCGGACTCATGTCCAACGACTTTATAAAGTTTTTTAACAAATCGCCTCCAGGTAAGGTAATTATCGTAGTTGCATACTGGCGAGATGACACGGTGAACTGCGAAAGAAAAGGGACTCCGCCACTTATCCATTCGTATGCTAAGTGACGAACCGGGTCTTCCCCCTTGAACTGCTCTGGACGACCTTGTAACAGGTACAAGTTAGAAAGGCTGGGACCTACTGGTGTGCTGCCTCCTAAATTTTGAAAGCAGTTCAGCCAACAAATTTGAAATTCATGTTTCAGCTGCATGTGTTGCTTCTAGTTACCCCAACTGTGGGGTAAGTTGTAACATAGGCCAGAGTAAATTGTTCTAAATAAATAAATAAAATAAATTTGGTTTTGCAACAGCTAGGGACTTGCAACTCTCAACCATTCCTATGTGTGCGTAACCAGGAATGGAGGGGACCTACAATTTTCTACCCCGATTCCGAATGAGCAGAAATTTTCATGACGAGAGATACTGTTAAAGTATTTGTCAATTCCTCACAAGAGGTCGTACACCCTTGATCAGCGGCTGAAAATCGAACCCAAGACCATCTGCTTGACAGTCCAATACGATAACCATTATGCGAAGTCGTTATAAATTTAAGACTGTATTGTATGTATTTATTCAAATTTTAAATATCACTTGCAGTGCTGATAACGGTAAGCAGTATTAAGCTTTTAGATAAATAAGAAAAGATCTATTTTACCCACGGCGAAAGTAAAACAGAAAAACTTAACATAAGCTTGTAATTTCAACTTAAAGACACAAACACCCTGTACTAACAAAACTAATTTTGAGATTCCGGTAATATGTATGGGGTAAAGTTAAAAGATTCAAAACTACGATATACCAGTAGTGCAGGCGAATTGAAAAATGATAAACATTTTCGGTAATGTCTTAGGAGTAAACTTGTACCTTTCAGTATATCTATGTATGTATATGTGTTTGAGGGTAAAGGGAGCTCTATAATCTCTCCACTTTCATTTCCTGTTTTTTTTTTGGTCGGAGGATCTAAAGTTCCCTCTTTGATGCGTGTTAAGGTAATTTTGTTTTTTTTTTTATATCTTAAAGTTGTTGTTGTTTATCAAATTCTACATATAACATAAGAAAATAGCACGTTTTAAGGACATTACTTATATCCTTCGTTCAACAAGAATAATCTTTTGGGGGAATTAATGTCATGTTCGGCGGGTGATTCCATGATTATTGATGACAGTTTCTCGGTGGCGCATGAACTTTTGTTTGAAGCCAAGGCCATGGGAGTTCTTGTCGTTTGTCGTCGTCGTTGTTGTTGTCGTTGTTTTCGGTTTTTTGGTGTCACACTGGACTGGCTGTTGACGAAAACTTTTCTGAATGTTTCGAAAGTATTTTGACATCCAAAGCGATCATCACTGAGGGTATGAGAGGTTTATTTTTAAATAAATAAGGAAGAGAACTCCTGCATGAGATTGAAACAATCAGAATAAATTTATTTATTGATTTATGTATAAAGTTGAATTTTCTCATAACCTAATTGAAAAGTTTTATTAGCGCAGAACCAACCATAACCCAACCCAGGAACTAATAGAAAAAACTGTTAAGCATTTATAAACTGTTTTGGTATGCTGCAGCACGATGAGTTCTTTCCTTCTTGCGGTGAATCAGTTAAGTTTATCCTGATTATTGAATGGATATAAATGTACCTATATACTGACTTGGATTCATGAATGTAAGTGAACTTTATAAGAATTCTATGAGAGCTGATTCATAATAGAATTAGCACTTTAACACCAGCACGTAGTTAAGATTGAATTTGTTATGAAATTTATAAGCATTATGTGTATACCTTAACATTGAGATAAACAAAGTTAATCCTTAGACTTGAGATAAATGTGAAGTACTATTTTAAGTAAAGAACTTTTTAGTTTTCAGTATCTAAAATATCATTAGTATCCGTAAGCATAATGGTTAGTGCGTTGGACTATGTCGTGCAGAAGCTCTTGAGTTCGAATCTCAGCCGCTGCAAAAAAGTTTTATCAGGAGTGAACAGCGTCTTCCAAGGATTTGGCATATCCTCTAAGAGCATCTCTCGTCATGAGAGTGCTAATCATTAGTCGTTCGGAATTGGCTGCTAACACGCACAGAGGAATGGTTGATATAGTTGTAAGTCACTAGGTCCTGGTTCTCTTCAAGCTGTTGCAGCATCAAATTTAAAATTTTTTCAAATGAAACTTTAGATATCAACACGTACGTATCAGTAAAGGCAATGTAGGTTAAAATGTTGACCAAGTTCATCGACAACGTAAATAAACAATGTTAATCAGCATAGTGTGAACTTTCAGGTACTCTCGCAACCTTAAATTAAGCCAAAAAAAGTAGTTGTTCGTGTAAATTTTTCACGGGATTTGATATCTCGAAAATTAAACCTGACCAGGAAAAAGAGATAAAGAATTTGAGTTCAGTGCTCAAAACTATGTTTATAAATAGACAGTCGAAAGATTAGATTAACATTCCTCGGGTACAAGGTAGTACTGAGAAAAAACACCAAACTCCCACAATACGTGGTTCTTAATAGTTGGTGATGTCGATGCGATATTCGTAAAAATATACGTTTGAGTTTCAATTTTTGTTTCCATATAAGATTCAATTGGTTTACGAGTTAATAAAACCAAGCATTCATTATGTTGGGGTTTTCAAAATTGGGCTTTTAGAAAATCGCTTAAGCCGTTTGGAGTGTACGTTGAGGTACAGACTTACAGAAAGACAGAATTTCGGGACCCACTTTTTCGGGTTGACTTTCAACGTAATATCAACTTTAATCAAAATCTCGAGTTCGTTTATATTTAATGCAAGACTTTCTCTATAGTACTTTGTCAAAGTAAACTTTTGACTAAGCTTTTATACTTTAAGACGAGCAACGGAGTTTTAAGAGTGGGACGGAGCACCCGGCCAGAGCTAAAATCCTTTCAACCCGCGAAGCCAGGCAGGTACTGTCGATCAAAACAAATTTTGATAGTGAAAGCCTTATATGCAAATCAAATTAGGCCTTAGTTCGCCTTCGTAATTGGTTAATTTTTACTTGCGACTTATATGTACCATAAGCTTTGTATATAAAACTTATAGTACTATCAAGAAGACGAAAGATTGTGGCGATATCTAAAGGCTAGGGACTGCAATCGCTAGATTTGTCTTTGCTAAATTTAATAATAAAATATTCTCTTTATGTTATCCTACTCTCCACTGTAAAAGCGTGCGCTAATTTCTACGCCACCACCAGGCAATACAAAATCACGCTCCATGATAATACTATAGGTTATATATACAAAGGCAGTTATGCATTCGTAAAAAAAATCGAAGTCGAGATTTTGATCAAGGTCGACATTACTATGATAGCGAAGACCAAAAAAGTGAGTCTCGCATTTCAAAATTTTATAAATATTTTTTTTCTCAGACTGTCCCACAGATTAAAAAAATAAAATGCACGACTGGGTCGCACGAACTTGCTCCTATGTAATCGACTGGGAATTTTAAAAACGAATGTTATTAGAGAAAATTGTTCATAAGGATAAAATTAATTTTTAAATTCTTTTAGTAGTAACAGAATGCTATGCAAATATGAATTTATGCAAGAACAAAAATTATAAGTCCTTGAAGTGGTTTCTTTAAAAGAAGCTTGTATATACAAACTTTTTAAAAGCTTTTTAAGAAAAAATGTTGGTACGCTAATTTAAAGTTTTTATTATTGTTCGAATAAAAATTAAATTTACGAAAAGAAATATTGACCCGTTTCGGAGTTATCAAATTTTCAAAAAAAAAGAAAAAAATAGATTTTTTTTTCAAAAATTCAAAAAATATTTATTTTAAAGTTTTGAAATGCAATGTGTTTTAGACTTTTTAGAAGCTTCTCTATAAAAATTTTCATTAAGATCCGTTATGTGGATAATGAGAAATTCAAAATTCGAAAAAATGGTTCTATGGTAGGTACAAGCTGTAATATCTTAATTTCAAAATTTTTTTTATTAAATTAAAGATCGTAAAAATTAATTGAAAGAAAAAAAATTTTATCAAAATTCTAGGTGCCGTTTTCGAGAAAAATACGATTTTTGAAAACCATTTTTTTTAATTTTTTAGCATTTGTATGGTAGGTACCTTTATTTTTAGGTAAAATAAAAAATTTTGTTTTACATTTTGTAGATCATATTGAAAAAATTTTATTTACAAAGTTTAAAAAAAAATCTAGCATGGGGTTTTCGAAATATTGAGTTTTGAAAAAAAAATTTTGAAGTTTTTTTTTAAAAATCCAAAAAAATTTTTTTTGAAAATTTGAGTAGGCAATTCTATTTATGTTTTTGGGGAGCTTTAGCAAAAAAAAAAATGATCAAAATCGGTTGAACCGTTTTTGAGAAAATCAAAAACAAAAAAAATGGTTCCATGGGGGGTACCCTCAATAACCATTTTTCGGAAAATTTTTTTCAACCAAAACCTAGATTTAATTAAATAAAATTTTTCTGTATCTTTATTTTGAAAATCTGTTGAAGAGTTTTTGAGAAAAAAAAATGTTTATAACTGTTATTTTTGGTCTTAAAAAAAAAAGAAAAAAACGTGTGGGGGGAAAAAATTAAAAATGATATGTACCAAGTTTAAAGAAAATCGGCCGAGTCGTTTAGCCTGTAGTCGAACAGACAGACAGACAGACAGACAGAATTGCGAGACCCACTTTTTTAGTCTTCTCTATCATCGTAATGTCAACTTTGGTCAAAATCTCGAGTTCGATTTTTTTTACGAATGCATAACTTGCCTTATAGTACCTATAAGTCGCAAGTAAAAAATTCAAAAAATTTCATATAGTTAAACATATGTAGGTAACGGTTGAAAAAATAATTCCAAAAAATTATTATTTTTGGTACCCCCCTTGGAACCATTTTTTTTTTGTTTTTGAATTTCTCAAAAACGGTTCAACCCATTTTGATCATTCTTTTTAGGTTAAGGCTCCCCAGCAGTTTCAATATTATTGTGTATTCAAATTTTCGATTTTTTTTTGGATTTTTAAAAAAATTTCAAATTTTTTTTTTGAAAACTCAATATTTCGAAAACCCCATACTCGATTTTTTTTAAAACTTGATAAATAAAAGTTTATTAAAATCATCTACAAGATATGAGAAAAAAAATTTATTTTACCTAAAAATAACGGTACCCTTCATTCAAATGTTAAAAAATGGTTTTCGAAAATCGTATTTTTATCGAAAACGGTTCCGAGAAGTTTGCTTAAATTTTTTTTCTTTCGATTATTTTTTAAGATCTATAATTTAATGAAAAAATTTGAAAACAAGGTATTACTGACTGTACCTACCATAGAAAGATTTTTTTAAATTTTGAATCTCTCATTATCGGCATAACGGATTTTAATGAAATTTTTTAGAGAGAAGCTTCTAAAATGTTTAAAGAACAATGCATTGCAAAACTTTAAGAAATTTTTTTTTTGAATTTTGAAGAAAAATCTAGTTTTTTTTTTGGAAAATTCAACATCTCGAAAACGGCTCAATATTTTTTTTTGTAAATTTAATTTTTATTCGAACAATAATAAAAACTTTAAATTGGCGTACCAAAATTTTTTCTTAAAAATGTGTATAATGTTTTTATATAAAAGCTTATTTTTTTTAAAAACCACTACAGACTTATAATTTTTGTTTTTGCATAAACCTATATTTGCTTGAATCACATGGCATCCCAGTTTTACCTCCAACTACTAAAGAAGTTGTTTTAGTCACTTAAAAAATTAATATTATGCTTATGAACAGTTTTTCTCTAATAACATTGATTTTTGAAATTCTTAGTCTATTACATAGGAGCAAGTTCTTGCAACCCAGTCGTGCATTTTATTTGAGATAACAATTGGGAATTTGTTCGTCATAATAAACTTAGTCACACTCCTGGGGCATATTTCATATCTTTTTGCAGTTGGGATTAAGTTCCTTAAAAAAATGGGTGATAGTTTATATGAACCAAGTCCCAATTTAAGTGGGAGTTAACCTTTAGTTAATTCGCAGGCTCTAAGTTATAACTCATTTATAGAATTCAAGTCTGACTTCAAAAATTGTCCCTGTGTTTTACAAGTTATGAAATAAAATTTAAATGTGCTGTAGGTTGGATTGTAATATTAATGAATCGATCCTTATCAGAATAAATCACCACGACTGTTGGTGTTTTTTGATATCGAGCACGAAATTTTCGAAAACATTTTGACAAAACGAACTACGTCATATAGAACTTTTTTCAAAGATCGGACCAATTTTTGAACTGTGTTCGCAGCTCTTCACTTAAATTTATTCGGAAGCTATGTTGAGCTTAAAGCGATTTTAGCAATGTTGGAATTAATTATGAAAAGCTCACTATCGTGATTCTCAAAAACATGTCCCCACTGTGGCAATTGAATATTTTCACATGTAAAAACTGATGTAAAATGACCACTTAAAGAATTACTGGTATACATACATACATACATTTTGACAGCAAAAAATCTTCAAAAAATTTAACTTTTCTCCAAAAACACCGATTAATATTTTTTTTGTTTTTCAAAAATGACTCTAAATATCACATACATATTTTTTAAATAGGTAAACTATTAACAGACTACTCACAACAAGAGGAATAAAACATATTTTCGCATCAATATTCCTTTATTTTAGGGTTAAACTTGTTCTCAAAAGGTTTTCTAAGTTATGATATTAACATTTAACATCAATGCCATCTTTGACAATAAAAACCTAGATGACGAAATTTATTTCAAAATAAAAACCTGTCAGAGAATGACATAGGAAATGCTTACAACTGACAAATATTTTTCCTCAATCTATCTTCCATTTTAGGGGTTGGGGCTTGCTAACCAAACAAAGAAAGAGAAAAAGAGAAAAAATAAACGTTCTTCTGACAATAAATGTCACAGAAAAATTCACATTCGCTAGAAAATGATTGGCACATCAATTAAGTTTCCTCTCTAGAGTTTGTTCTGTGTAGGTTTATCCAAAAAAAATTCTATGTATCTGGGACATATAAAGCTATTGGTATTTGCAAAACCCTAAATACAATTTTCTATCCGAGATATATGTATGCAATATCAAATAACAACCACACCTTATTTTTAACCGAAGCGGTCAATAACCCTTCGGCATCAGGGATAGCTAGCAGCGAATAAGGGTTGAAAAGTTTCCAACATCGCAAAGTAAGTCTGCAGTCTGAAGTTTTCAAAAAGCAACTAACACTACGCTCAACGCAAAATCAGGTGTTTCAATTCACTCCACGTGATTCATGAAGTTCGTCTAGTCCTTTGAAAAGGGACCTGCCTGCGATGTTTTACAACTTTAAATTCACCACCTTAACTCGAAAAATATGAAACGAACACACAAACAAAAAAAAAATGAAAGAAAACTATTAATATTCTCTACAAATGGCAACAAAAAGTCCAGACTTTTAGGAGGGAAGTTTTTCCCTAGAGAGATGTGTCCAACAGAGGAACAGGTCGTTCTGAAAGAGTCGCACTTTTTTATATTTTTTACAAAGTTTTATTTCTTGGAGAATCTAAATTTTACAAGAAGACTCTCCCAGCAGAGGGACAAAGTCCATTATTGAGTTATGCAGATTTTTTCATGTACTTAAAACTTTTATCGATTCTATTCATAAGGGATATTCATGGGATGGGATGGGACAGGACAGGACAGTCCATGATGATATAGGATGGGAAGATATTTATATGCATTTCTCATCTATAGGAAGCCATTCACAAATTACCCACATCGTCCTCAAAGAGATGATGCTATCAAACACACATAAGGGTCTGCAGATAATTATCTGCCACTACCCCCAGAGATCATTGCATGCTTTATTACCCTCTGTGGAGCTGCAGCCGCCAGTGCAGCTATTGGCGATGCATTTGACCCAACCTAACCCAAACCCAAACCCAACCCGACCCGATCTCATCCGACTTGGTTCGGTTGGGTTGAGATGGGTTTCTCTTTGTGTGGGACGTTTGGGGATGCCAATGATAAAGCATCCCTTTGGTCATTCATTTGAAATTGCGATGGCGGCAATGGCGGCGCCTACCAATTTGTTGGGGACTACTGGCGGCGCGACGGAAGCCTTATTTATTCTCGAATGCAAATAAATCACGATTTTGTCATATAATTGCAGGCATATTTCGTCATTCTAATTTCCGGGATCGATATTAATACTGTATAACCAAATGAAAACTAAACTCCGTGTGTAAGTTGCATGAAGTTGCTCTTAAAATGTCAAAGTGCATACGCATTTAATGTAGTTTCTGAGATATAAAAAAATTCTAGAAAATTTGACGTCTGTCTGTGGTATATAATTTGCCAGTTTTGTGGACAAAAAATCTCTTAAGCTATTAAGACGTTTTGTTGAAAAAATATTCATCTGAACGATAAAAAAAGAGGACAAAATGTCCTTAAAATGTTTTAGCATAGTGTGAGCGTTTTAGGAAAGTGGGAGAGAATTTAGAAGGAGATACCAATACACATTGGTTTTGAATGTCTGAATAATATATTTTATATTAGACTTGTGAATTAAGATTTTGGCGCACGTCAAAGAACGTCTGAGAAAGGGCATAACAAATCTGCCAATATAAAGCGAATAAATTGTTTGCTGCAGATGAAAAGGAGTGTAGATACATTTTTTATCAACACCAAAAGGGAAATGATGTTCGCGAAATTTTGTACCCTTTTTTCACTTTACTCCATCACGTCAGATCTGCGTGATATCCAAGTTACAAAGTGTAAAATAATAGCTTTTTAGCTACGTCCAAAAGTTTGTTAAATAACGAAATAATTTTAGCTCTTTCAATGAAGGCTATCGTGAATAAAATTTCCCTCGAAAATTTTTCCAACTTTCAAAATTGTCAACTTGTAGAATGTCGAAAGTTTCTCTTGGAATTTACTGATATCGGGAATTAAGTTTCATTGGCTCTCATTTCAAAATGGCACCCGCCAGCTTATAATGAATAGGGCAGAAGTATTGTCGTCTTCAATTTTCGAAGATGGGAAAATTTCCGAGGGAAATTTTGTTCACGATAGCCCCCATAGGGTTTAGGCTAAGACTTCTGTAAGCCAATAAAAATAAGGAGGTATATAAATAGTATTTTCAGTTTGCATAAGTATGTAACAGTCATCCTAATATATGTACTTAAATTCACTTATAATTTTTCATTATATAAAATCATTTGTATGAAAGCACATTTTTTTTTTATAAAGTAAATGTCAAAGTGCTACACCAAGTTGTTAATAATCACATATTTTCTAAATTTCATATTGTAATGTGCTGTCGCCTTTCACAGTATAAAAGGCCGCAGCAAATCACAAAAAGTCACAGTCTATTCAATAAACTCATAGAGCAAACAACTTAAATTGGAGCATTTGTTTTTATTTGAAAGATTGTAGTAAGCATTAGCAGTAGACAAGCTGAACAAATAATAATTTGGTCGCCTGGCTCTGATTTCCTAGGTAGATAAATTTTTTTAAAGAAGAAGAGAAGAAAGAAGAAGCTCCAGTAGACAGGCTGAACGAATTTTTGGTCGCCTGGCTCTGATTTCGTAAATCATCGTTGGTAGATAATTTTTTTAAAGAAGAAGAAGAAAAGAAGAAGAAGAAGAAGCTCTCACGCTTCAATTGGCGCCCAACCCGCAAAAAACTGTCATCTGGTAAACAGAACAGTAGAACCTGCGACACAATACAGTCAAACCCCCTTAAGTGGACACGGATTTTTTTTTTTCGAAAAAATTTGATTTTTGGAGTAAAGACCTGTTACCACAAGTAGAGTACAGTAAAACCCGCTTAAGTGGTGAACAATTTTTTTCTTAAAAGTTGCTTTTTGAACTAAACACCTGTTGCCAAATACTATACAACCTCTGAAGACCTGTTACCAAGTACGGAACGATTACTGGTACAGTAAAACCAGCTTAAGTCCGGAAAAAAAAAACAAAATTTGAAAAATTCGTTGGCATAAATTAGATACATATACCGTTCACATAAAGCCAACCTCAGTTCAACCGCTGGTACAGTCAAACCCGGTTAGCTAAACATTTGAAGAAAAAAAATAAAATTAAAAAAAAACATATAAACATTTTTTTTTGAAGTTCGCGGTATGAGAAAGAGCTCTCGCCTCGCAAAGAAAACAGAAATCTCATATAACCAAAGAAAATCGGATTCAATTAATACTGAGGAATTGTTAAGGAAAACTTTGTCTCCGCCAGAATCAAACTTCAGTAAATCCACAATGTCAACCAATTCAACGCCCTCAATCGCTTTATCCGAAGAACAGTTAACCCGTTTGGTAGCTGCCATAGGTGTGAAAGAAAACCAAGGTACTTTCAGCCGATGCACCTGTTGGCTCGACCAACCTTTGGCTAAACCAAATAATTTGAGAATTCTTTTCCGAAATTTAAGCTTTATTGTCTTTTGACATAATGTACATACTTATGTATATAATATTAAGAAGCTAAATTTTCCTAAAATAAACTTCATGTTAATATACATAGGATTATAATTTTATAAAATAGCTTACGTTTAGTTTGAATTCACACTATAATTAACTTTATTTTTCTTTAATAAGATTAAATACTTCTTTATTGCTTGCTTGGTGTACGTTCGTGCGAGAAGTGAGACCGGAAAATCCACCATCTTGCGCTAACCATGAGTTCACGGGGTTATGGCGCTTAAAAGGTGCTGCCAAGTTTCGCAACACTCCCCCCTGGTAAGCTGGTCCCTAGGTCCTGGTTACCATTTTCTGGAAACTTTTGCACTTCAAGAACGGCTAGCTTGACTACCGGTCTTGTGTAAACTCCGGTTGCCGTTTTCACGACTGCACTTCGAACCTCACCATCAGCACCTGGTAGCACCTTGATTATTATTCCTTTAGGCCACTCACACCTTGGATTATTTGTGTCGCATAATACAACAACATCTCCTTCTTTTATTGATTCGGAATACCGAAACCATTTTGTTCTTCTAGTAAGGTCAGGCAAATATTCGCGAACCCATCGCCTCCAGAAAAGATCCGCATATCTCTCACTTATAAGCCAATTCCTCCTTAGAACGTGAGCAGAGTCGTCAAAATGTCCACTTAACTTTCGCCCACTAGACGAACCCATTAAAAAACTATTTGGAGTAAGTGCCTCATCATTTTCGCTATTTATTGGGACATAAGTAAGTGGTCTAGAATTAACTACAAACTCTACCTCTGCCATCATACTCAAAAGAAGCTCATCATTTGGGTTTCGAGTTGGGTTCATTGCAATAAGTGTTTGTTTAACGGTACGAACTAATCTCTCCCAGCTCCCACCCATATGAGGTGATAGTGGTGGAATAAAGTTCCACTTTAGCTTCATGTCAAAAGCTTTTGCCAGATCTTTCTCGTTTAAATGACTCATTGCTTCCTTTAATTCTGAGCTTGCACCTCGAAAATTTGTTCCGTTGTCAGAGTATATTTCCAAAGGCATCCCCCTCCTAGCAATAAATCGCTTTAGCCCCAAGATACACGAATCGCTCGAAAGACTATGAGCAATCTCAATGTGGATAGCTCGAACAGTAAGGCAAGTAATGAGCATACCCCACCTCTTCTCCGCATGCCGACCAACTTTCACGTAGAGCGGTCCAAAGTAGTCTATGCCTATGTAGGAAAAAGGTCTGGTAAAGGGCTGTAGACGAGCTGGCGGTAGTTCTGACATAATAGGTGGTTTAGGACTTGCCCGTTGGTTTTTACATTTTTGGCAAGCACCTCTTCGCATGTTCTTTAAGGCTGCTCTTAGGCATTCTATATAAAAAAATTGCCTTATTTCGTTTACCACACTTTCATTGTAAATATGATGGAAATTTTTATGGAATTCTAACAAGATCAAAGTGGTAATATAGTGATCTTTTGGTAAAATGATTGGTCTTTTCGCATGATGAGGAATGTAAGGAGTTGCATCGATGCGTCCTTTGATTCGCATTACTCCATGCTCATCGACGTAAGGCGATAGCTTATATAAGGAACTTGACCTGTTCAGTTGCCTACCTCCTTGTTTAAGAGTGTCGTACTCTTTTTTAAAACTTTCTATCTGGCATTGTCTATATAAATAGTTTTCAGCTCTACGTCTTTCATTAACTGTAAATGCATGATCCTCGCTCTTTTTCCTCAGCTTTGTAACTATGTCTAGGAAACGTAGAGCAAACATTGTGGCCCTTAAGAGCCGATTCCAGTTCGAGAAACGTCGATATTGTATCACACACGTTGATTCTACTGCAGTATGCATATAACACTCTTTTACCTCGTGATCTTCTTCTGGCTCATTACAAGACTCAGGACTTTCTTTAGGCCAATCATCTTCTGATCTCTTAAGGAAACTGGGTCCTTGGTACCATCTGCTCTGCGAGTGGAATTTGTAGCTACTTTTATATTTCGTGGCATCATCGGCTACATTCTCCTTACTAGGCACCCACTTCCAGTCTTTTTCTTCGGAATTTTCTAAAATCTCACCGATTCTGTATGCTACAAAGCTCTTATATTTTCGATGTTCTGATTTAATCCAACATAGCACTATCTTAGAATCGGTCCAATAAAATATATCCTTTATGTCGACGCTGTGATCTTCAACGATCGATTTTGCGAGCCTGCTCCCTAGTACCGCTGCTTCTAACTCCATGCGAGGTATGGACATTGGTTTGATTGGACCTACTCTCGTTCTCGCACTTATTAAGGCACAGTTTGCTGATAAGGCAGATGAAATTCTAAAATAAGCGACTGCCGCATACGCTGTTTCGCTTGCGTCTACGAACACGTGCAATTGGACTCTACTCTTCTTAAAATCGCTAAGATAGTATCTTGGAACGGTTATATGTTTAATATCCGGTATAATACTTAACCATGTTTTCCATCTTTCGCAGTGAGCTTCTTTTATGTTGTCATCCCATCCAACTCCTGATCTCCAAACGTCTTGTAGCAAGATTTTCAAGATAATTACAAAATTAGCAATTAAACCTAACGGGTCGAAAACGCACATAAGAGCAGTTAGCACCTGTCTTTTAGTTGGAATAACCTTCCCCAACATGACTTCTTGGTTCATCTTTTTTGCTTTAAAGGTAAATAAAAAACTGTCCTTTACTGGTGACCACCACATACCGAGAAGTTTTTCTGCACTGTCTGCAAAATTAAGATCTTGACCCGACTTATTTATAGTTGTTGCTTTGCCATCTAACGCTTTGAGCACCTTTTCAGAATTAGACATAAAGTTGCGAATTTCGAATCCGCCTTGCTGATGTACAAATATAACGTCTCTGGCCAACACTATCGCTTCGTCCTCGTCGTCCACGCTATCTAGGAAATCATCCACGAAATGATTTTCTGTTATAGCCTTGTATGCTCTTGGAAATCTATCTGCGAACCTATGAGCATTTTTATTTTTAATAAACTGCGCACAGAAAGGTGAGGATGTAGAACCAAATATCAAAACCAGCATTGTAAAAACTTCTATTTCATTTGTGACTGTGTTCCGCCAGAGAAACCGTAAAAAATTCTGATCCTCTTTTAACACCTTGATCTGATGGAACATTTCACGTATATCTCCAAAGATAGCATATTTTCCCTCCCTAAAACGGTAGAGTACACCTGTTAGCGAAGGAACTTCATCTGGCCCCGTTAAGAGAAATGAATTTAGCGACACGCCATTTACTTTTGCCGCAGCATCCCACACTATTCGAACCTTGTTTGGCTTGTTCGGGTTGACAACCGGAAAAATCGGCAAGTACCAGGCCGGAGTCTTTTCAGTTTCCGTTCGACTAAGCTTCCTTGCGTAACCTTTCTCGATATACTCCTTGATCTGATTATCCATTTTAGAGAACAGCTCTGGTTCTCTTGAGATCTTCTTTTCAAGGCAATTCAATCGCCTTTCCGCCATTTTCCAGCTACTAGGTAACATTGATGTGTCGTGTTTCCATAAGAGTGGGACTGTGTACCTCGTACCATCGAATATTGTTTTTTGTTCCAATAGCTGAACGGCCTTCGCATCGTCGTTAGACAGTAGCTTTATTCCTTTTTTTGAAACGAATCTTTCAATTGCGAAATACTCCTTCATCATCCTGTGCATATCGTCATCAATTATTTTTTGGCACTCGCATATATGAAAGTTGAAACTATTTTCATTTGGAGTCATTGATATTCTACTCGGATCAGTACCAAAGACGGTCCAGCCAAGCCTAGTTTTCATTGCCACTGGTTCATTAACATTCCCTTCGATAGTTTTCATTGGTACTCCCAAATTACAATGTTGTAAACCGATAAGTAAGCGAGGTTTCACGTTTTCGTATGATTTCAAAGGCACAACTCGCAAATGTCGGTACTCAGTAAGAAGTCTCCTTGCGTTTACTGATTGCTTTGGTAATTCCAGCGATTTTACGGTATGCACATCTGGAAGTGAGAATCGCTGTTGAGCTCCTAGTGCTGAAACTTCAAAATCAATTTTCTTCGAAGTTTCTTCCATTCGACGCGTATTTGCTGTCCACTTAAGACACAAAGGTTCGTTTTTGCCATCTGCTTCTAAAGCTTGGGCAAGCTCCTCCTCAATTAAGGTCACCGATGATCCGTCATCGAGGAACGCGTATGTATCGATTTGGCTGCTATCATAATATAAAGTAACTGGTATGATTTTGAACAAAGTTGAACTTTGTCCTTTGCGATGCGTAGTCCCGCTAAACTGTACTGCCTCTTCATTTGATTTCTTTTCGTAATCATTCGGCTGTTTACGAGAATCGCTGTCAGTCTGCTCTCTTCTTATCTGTTTGTTTACGTCGTGGAGGAGACGATGGTGTCGGAATGTACACCCATTGACACCACAGACGTCTGATGATGCACATGTACGTCTTCCGTGTTGCTTTAAGCAAGTACGGCATAGAAAATTACGCTTCAGCGTTGACCATTTATCTGCCAAACTCATATTAATGAAACGCTGACACAAATTCACTGTTTTGCATGTTTCGTCACAGACGCAGCATTTTCGAAATTTATTAGGATCATTCAATTGTTCCTCTCGGCTCTGATGAACGTTGATAAATGCTTTTGACTTTCTGATACTTTTATGTTCCTTGGCAACGAATGTGGTTGTAGTGACTTCAGCTGCAGCCTGAGCTACTTGCGCAAGCCAGTTGCTAAAGGCTTGTAAATCTATAATACTTAAAGTTTGTTTATGAACTCCCCAACTAAGTTTTATTTGAGTGGGCAATCTGTCAATAAGTTCTTTCAGTAGATAAGAATTATTTAAATGGGAGTGTAAACCACTGGCAAGCATTGTTATACAAATATTTTCCACCGATAATGAAAAGTCGATAAGTGTTTCCAGCTTATCTGGTTTAAGAGGAGGTTCGCTTCTTATTTGCTCCAAAAGAGTATCAATAATAATTTCAGGGCGTCCATAGAGCATGCGAAGAGTTTCTATAGCGCGCTCAACTTGATCTGGCATAACCAATTTGTATTTAAGTTTTTTCATTGCATCACCTTTGATGCATCGTTGCAAGCGAAGTAGATTCTCTTGGCTTGTATACCCACAAGATCGCGTAGAATTCTCCCACCAGCTGATAAACAACGGCCACTCTTCTGGATTTCCATAGAAGTTGACCTGCTCTTTCGACATAATTTGGCGCGCGGCTATTTGATGTTTGTTAAGTATTGTTCCTTCACCTTGTTGTTGTTGTCCTCTTGTGTTCACCTGTGGTTGTTGCTGTGGATGCGAAATCTTCTGCATTGCGGATGGTATTCCACCTACCCATGTGCTGTTGAGTTTATCATCTCTCTTCACGCTATTATGGACCCAATTTTTAACTCGTTCTTGCCCGACTCGTTGTTGCTCGTTTAGTTCCTGATCTACTAGCTCACCATCCGATTCTAACTCGCTATCTGAATTGTGTTTATCATACAACTCGTACTTCTTCTGGATATAGTCCTTCTCCCGCAGTTCTCGAAGCTGTCTTTCTTCCTCTAATCTTTGTAGCTGCAACTGTAGTTTTCCATTTTTAGTTGAAGCTTGTGACTTACTTACATAGGACATGGAATCTGAAGATGCCGATTTGGACTTTAAAGACTTAGAAGGATCCCTGTTTCTTTCAGAAATAGGAAGTTCTGGTACACACAGTTGAGAAGACGCACTAGCTTGACCGCGAATCTTTCGAACGTTCGACTTAACCGGCGAGACATGAGCCACAGAAAGTTGATCTTGTGCTTGTTGAAGTTGGACATGCATGGAGGTGATTGCTGTTGACTGCTGGGGGGTACCTACCTCTAATACAACGCGCGGTGGGGATGTTAATTGCATAACGGAACCTATCTGGTGTTCATGGGCTGTTGGCTTAGCTGGCTTGTTTGCCACAGTAATTACATTTTTACATTGCTCGCAGTACCAGGCATTATCCTTTTGTTCATTTGTAAAACCTACGCAGCTAAAATGAAACCATTTTTCACAATCTTCTGCTTCACATTGTACCATGTTATCGTAGTCGTCGTTTCGTTTGCATTTTTTACAATTTTGTTGAGCGTTTGGCAGAGGCATTGTTTTGTATGTTTTAGATCTACTAGACATTATCACTTACCTTATGTCCACGGCTATAGTAAAGTTGGATACGTAGGAGTACTTTATGTGATGGATGAAACTTTCTCTGACGGATGACGGCGGTCTGAGTTAATTGCTTGACGTGATGTTGTGGCGATGCGGTGCGAGACAATGTGGTGCTATGATGGATGACACACGTGGTGAAGTTAAAGATGATGTATTGTTGATGTGTTTGAGCAAAAAGTTTAAATCCTGTTTTGCTATTTGTAGATTTTTTCGTGTTAAACGAAAATTTAGTATGTTGGCTCGACCAACCTTTGGCTAAACCAAATAATTTGAGAATTCTTTTCCGAAATTTAAGCTTTATTGTCTTTTGACATAATGTACATACTTATGTATATAATATTAAGAAGCTAAATTTTCCTAAAATAAACTTCATGTTAATATACATAGGATTATAATTTTATAAAATAGCTTACGTTTAGTTTGAATTCACACTATAATTAACTTTATTTTTCTTTAATAAGATTAAATACTTCTTTATTGCTTGCTTGGTGTACGTTCGTGCGAGAAGTGAGACCGGAAAATCCACCATCTTGCGCTAACCATGAGTTCACGGGGTTATGGCGCTTAAAAGGTGCTGCCAAGTTTCGCAACAGCACCGCTCGTTACAATGGAGAAAGAAATTCTTCTAAGCTTCAAGATTTCATTGCCACGGTAACCGTCTACAAGAATGCCGAAAATGTTTCTGACAAGAATGCTTTGATAGGATTTCCACTTTTGCTAGAAGATTTTGCATCAAACTGGTGGCAAGGAGTTAAAAGTGAAGCAAACACTTTTGATGATGCCCTTAAATTACTCCGTTCATCGTTCGCACCACCAAAGCCTTCATGGAGGATTTATGTTGAAATCTTTGAAGAGAAGCAAAAGCACAATGAGTCAACGGATGAATTTATATGTAAAAAAAGAGCACTTTTTTCACAGTTGCAAGATAAAATATCCGAAGAAATAATGATAAATATGATATATGGTCAGATCACTTTAAACATTAGAGAGAAAGTCCCAAGAAACTCGGTCAAAACATTCCAAGAGCTTTTAAAGGAAGCCCGAGAAGCCGAAAATCTAGTGAAAGAAACGCGACTTTCTGAAAACCCTGTGGAGAACTCTAAGAAAAAACGATGTTCATTTTGTAGAAAGCAAGGACATTCCGTTGAGCAATGTTTTAAAAAAACTGCAAACAACCAAATTGAGCCCAAGAAACCTACACTTAGTTGTTATGGATGTGGAGCTGCAGGTTATTGCAGAACAAACTGCCCAACGTGCAGTAACAAAAATGCCAACAGTCCAGCTATGCTTGACTTCAACCTCATCGAGTCAACTGTTATAGGTAGAAATGTTCCTACAGTTGATGTCAATATTAATGGATTGAAAGGTGAAGCTTACATCGACACTGCAGCCCGAACTAGCGTCGCAGGGGCACGTCTGTATGAGCAACTCGTTCAAAAAGGTTGTAATTTTCAAAAAGTTAATGCAGAGATAACTTTGGCTGACGGTATTATGAAAAAAGAAGTAGTTTATTCAACTGTGGTGGATATTATTATCGGAAAAAGGCTACGGAAAATTCGTTTCATTGCACTTCCAAAAGCAAAGGGAAATCGCACGCTACTAGGAATAGATTTTCTAGAGCAATGCGGAATAGTTCTCAATATAGCTCAAAGAACATTTTATTTTATTGAAGACCCAGCAACGATATTTGATTTCAAAATAACGAAATATACCGTCACAAACCCTTTCGAAATACGTGAAGAAAACTGCTTTAAAACCCCAAAATCGATGCCAAAACCAATCTATCATAGAGTTTTGGAAAAAGATAACAAACTTAAAAATATTTCAGCTTACTTGGCTTGGTTTGAAAGTCACGAAGCAATAAGCCCTATTCCCAATACACCTAAGAGAAAGAGACCAAATGATTATTCGCCGCATAGCATCCAAGCAATCTTCTCTGATGCGCTACCTCAAGAAATGAGAACACCAGAAAGACAAAGCGATTTGTTTAGCGAACCAAAAAGGTCAGATTCAAATGTTGATGATTGGTTCCAACTCAACTCAGTTGACATAAAACTGAGCCCTCAAGAGGGATATTCAGTAAGTGGTCCTCGTAAGCAACATATTGGAAAAATACGCAGTGAACAAAAGAATATCTTTGGAGAGATAACAAAAACGAATGCCATTTTACTTCGTCCTAGACCAAAGAACCAGAAACAAGTATCGTCGTTTCTACAGACATGTTCACGGTATCAAAGATTCATTTCAAATTTCGCAGATATATCGAAACCCTTATCGAATCTCACAAAAAAGAATGCTGTTTGGAAATGGGAAACTGAAGAACAAGCAGCTTTTGATAAATTTAAAGAGCTCTTGACAAATTCGCCAACCCTGCAGCAAGTCAAAAAAGGACTCCCATTCACACTTAAAACCGTTGCAAGAAGTTATGCTAACGGAGCTGCTTTACTCCAGGGGGAGAACGAAATACAACACCACGTTGAATGTGCAAGGCGTTTACTGTTACCTGTGGAACGAAACTACTCTACAAGCGAACGTGAAGCACTAACAGATACACTTAGAAAACCAAAGGAACCTGCTGAAAAATCACAAGACCGAAATAAAGTGAAGGCTAATAAAAAACGAAGATCCCATAACAAATTTAATATTGGCGATAAGATCCTGGTAAAAACTCATCCTGTACGCAAGGCATTTTCCGGTTTTACAGCGAAACTAGCACCAAAAAGAGACGGTCATTATATAATAACCGGGAAAAATGGTTCAACTACCTATACAATTGCCAAAGAAGATGACCCAGCCTTACCATTTTCTGGTGGTTCGAATGAACTTCCATCATCTAAACCACTTTTATCTTTCAGAAACAGAGGAAGACCTATGAAGACCAAACCTAATTCTGAAGAAAATGTACTGATGTCACCTATGCCAACCAATCAAAGCATACATGTGAAGACTGATCCTAGTAATTCTGAAGCTAAGAAAACAAATTCTAGTTCCAAGAGAAGGATGACTTCACCTGAACTAATACAGATCCTGCCACATTTCCGAGATGTGCCATGAGGCAGAGGAGGAGATTGTAACAGTCATCCTAATATATGTACTTAAATTCACTTATAATTTTTCATTATATAAAATCATTTGTATGAAAGCACATTTTTTTTTATAAAGTAAATGTCAAAGTGCTACACCAAGTTGTTAATAATCACATATTTTCTAAATTTCATATTGTAATGTGCTGTCGCCTTTCACAGTATAAAAGGCCGCAGCAAATCACAAAAAGTCACAGTCTATTCAATAAACTCATAGAGCAAACAACTTAAATTGGAGCATTTGTTTTTATTTGAAAGATTGTAGTAAGCATTAGCAGTAGACAAGCTGAACAAATAATAATTTGGTCGCCTGGCTCTGATTTCCTAGGTAGATAAATTTTTTTAAAGAAGAAGAGAAGAAAGAAGAAGCTCCAGTAGACAGGCTGAACGAATTTTTGGTCGCCTGGCTCTGATTTCGTAAATCATCGTTGGTAGATAATTTTTTTAAAGAAGAAGAAGAAAAGAAGAAGAAGAAGAAGCTCTCACGCTTCAAGTACTTTTATTTTAAGGTTGTACCTATTGTTATAAAATAACCCCAAACATTGGAAAAAAGTTAGAAAAATTTAAAATACCTTAATATTTGTCGGTGACGAAGAAGAATATTGGAAAGATTTAGAATTAAGTAAACAAGTAGAATTATATAGAAAACATTAAAGAATGGCACCATTCTGAATTCGTATTCAAATTAAGGGTATCAAAAACCTTCGTTTCTACCAGCTTTACCGAGGACAAATACATTTAAAGATTTGTTCATAATTCTACCAGAAGAACGAGTAGGTTAATATCTACAGGGATTCATAGAAAAATTAAGCTGACTCTTAGACCAGAGTTGTTTCATTGTGATACTACATGAATCTAGAGAATTTCTCCCTACTCGTTGAACCATTTGGAACCCATTAGAAGAAAGAGATCACTAGGTTGCTTGAAGAACAACTCTCCAAGAGCCTAAGCCTGTGAAGATGAGGATTTCGTCAGCCTTATAATTCCTCGGAATGTACCCATGCCCTGGCACCAAAGGATGAATATTGAACTGCTGCTGCATCTCCATAAAAAATTAACGACAATTAAGTCTGTTATAGTGTAATTCTAGAATGAGTCTAAAGATTTAATAGCCGTCACTATCCACTATCCAAGAAATAGTGGATATCGGTAATTGATAACACGATTTCTTTGAACTAATATAGGACTTCTGTAGACATTACTCACGTTTTGGAGTTTTGTTTTTGCGATTCTAATTTTGATTTAATAATTTCCTGGGAGATAAAATTATTTTACATTTATTCTCAGAAAATATCGCGACAAAGGTAGCTTATTGAATTATTTACAAAAATTTACAATTTTTAAGAAAAATGTTTTTTTTTAATTCCAAAAATAGTTGCCTGTATTTTAAGTTAGTTTCCTTCAAAAAGTTTTAAAAATGTAGGGAAATAACTAATTTCCCAAAATGCTTGCTATCAAGTTTAAAGAAAATCGACGAGAAACTTTTTGGTTGCAGACGGGCATTCAGATAGAATTGAGGGACCTAGTTTTTTCGACGTATGGCAAATTTCATAAAAAATTATTCACCCCTTTTTAAAGATATTTAATTTTCCAAACAAAATTTGAATTTTTTTTAATACAAAAAGAATTTTATTTCGAATTTTTCAAATACAATATTATTTAGAGTTTGAAGACAAAATACATAATTTTGATTGTGTACATATCGTAGAAAACCCTAACCTAGTGACTTATAATAACTATATCAATCTGTGTACCAGGAATGAAGGGGACCAAAAATTTTGCACCGAGTCCCAACAACTAAGATGAGCAAGATTTTTCAATTTCCCACAAGAGTCAGTGAGCCCCTGAAAAACTATTGTGCAACAGCAAAGCTAGGAACACAAGACCCTTTTTATTACAGAAGTACGTTCCCGTATAAAAATTTTGATCGAAATCGAAAATCAGAACCCGGTTCTATGGCACGTAAGGTTGACACAATTTAAACATTTTTTTTTCCAAATTGTAGACCATATCTAAAATAGACCACCTACTCATAGTTTGTATAGAAACCGTTGGAGCCGTTCTTGAGATAAATGAAGTTTTTAATATGCATTATGGCAGGTTTTATGGTTTTGGAGCGACAAACAACGATCGGCGAAGAGCCTTAACTATCGAGTTTTAAGAAAAAATCTTCAGCGGTCTGGGCTGTAGGTCAGGGTACCAGATAGACAGACAGACAGAGTTTTGGCAACCATCCGAGTGGCCATTTTCTTTAAGGGAAAACCCTTTTTTTGTAGTCTCTTTCATCGTAATGTCAACTTTTATGAAAAACTCGTGTTCAATTTGTTGTCCAAATGCAAAACTTGGTTTATAGCACCTACATAAATATGTCGCAATTAATAATTAGTCAATACCTTATTTTATTGAATAGTTTAACTATGTTTCTATATCATTCAATTTATTAAAAGAACAGGCCCTTTCCGAACGACTTTTTCATTGAGAAATTACTTCAAAATTGCGTAATAATTTTTTCTATACACCACGACTGTGTTTTCTGACGTTTTTTGGTGCACTCAATTCGAATCTAACCTCAAAAAGGATTGTAAAGCAAAATAGGAAACACGTTATAAACGATTAAAAAATAAAATGCACGACTGGATAGCACGAACTTGCTGTTATGTAAACACCTAAGAATTTCAAAAATGGATGTTATTAGAGAAAAACTGTTCATAAGCATAAAATTCATTCCTTAAATGACTAAAACGCCTCATTTAGTATTTGGAGCTAAGCACAGGATGATTTTTAAAAAAAATTTAAGAAAAGATTTTGATACGCCAATTTAAAGTTTTTATTATTATTCGAATAAAAATTAAATTTACCAAACAAAAAATATTGAGCCGTTTTTGAGATGTCGAATTTTCAAAAAAAAAAAAAAAAGATTTTTTGTGTTCAAAAATTCAAAAAATATTTTTTTAAATTTTGAAATAATGTAATGTTTTTTAAACTTTCTAGATGCTTCCCTATAAGAAAATTCATTAAAATCTGTTATGTCGATAATGAGAAATTCAAAATTCGAAAAAATCATTCTATGGTAGGTAGAGTCAGTATTATCTTGATTTCAAATTTGTTTTTATTAAATTATAGATCGTAAAAATTAATTAGAAGAACAAAAATTTTAGCAAAACTCTCGGAATCGTTTTCGAGAAAAATACATTTGTATGGAGGGTCTTGTTATTTTTATTTATCAAATTTTAAAAAATCGAGCTTGGGGTTTTTGAAATATTGAGTTTTCAAAAAAAAAAAAAATTGAAATTTTTTTTTAAAAATCGAAAACAAAATGTTTCGAAAATTTGAATACACAATAATATTAAAACTGCTGGGGAGCTTTAGCATAAAAAAAAATGATCAAAATCGGGTGTACCGTTTTTGAGAAAATCAAAAACAAAAAAAAAAATGGTTCCATGGGGGGTACTAAAAATAACCATTTTTTTGGAAATTTCTTTCAATCATTTCATAGTTTTAACTAAATGACATTTTTACTTGCGATATAGGTACTATAGGGCAAGTTCTGCATTTGGAAAAAAAATCGAACTCGAGATTTTGATCAAAGTTGACATTACGATGATAGCGAAGACGAAAAAAGTGGGTCTGACAATTCCGTCTGTCTGTATGTATGTCTGTATGTCTGTATGTCTGTACCTCGAACTACAGCCTAAACTACCGGACGTATTTTCTTCAAACTCGGTAGTTAAGGGTCTTCGGTGATTCCCTAGAGGAAAAATTGAAATTTTTTTTTAGCTCCAAAACTAAGGGTACCCCCCATACACCCGGAATGCAAAATCTTATTTATCTCGAAAACGGCTCTAACGATTTTGATAAAAAAAATTAAGTGTAATATTATGGACATGGACTATGTTTTGGTCAAAAAAAAATTTGCGGGGGAATGTTATTAGGGGTACCTGTCATAGAACGGTGTTTTTGATTTTCGAATTTCTCACCAACGGCTCTAACGATTTTAACCAAAATTTTTATGCAGGAGCTGCTTTGCATTTGAAAAAATATAAACTAAAAATTTTTTCGAAAAAATAGTTTTTGGATTTTTAAAAAAATAATACAATTTTTTTTTTGAAAATTCAATATCTTGAAAACCGATACAAGATTAAATTTTTAAATTCCGTTTTAAAATGTATTTTATTAAATACTAACAATTTGCATATCAATTTTTTTTATAAAAATTTTAAGGAAAATTTAGTACACAAAAAACATGTTTCAGTGTGTCTGTATGTCTGTACCTCTCACTACAGCCTAAACCCTTGGACCTATTTCTTTTAATCTCGGTAGTTAAGGGTCTTCGGTGATTCCCTAGAGGAAAAATTGAAATTTTTTTTTTAGCTCCAAAACTAAGGGTACCCCCCATACACCCGGAATGCAAAATCTTATTTATCTCGAAAACGGCTCTAACGATTTTGATAAAAAAAATTAAGTGTAATATTATGGACATGGACTATATTTTGGTCAAAAAAAAATTTGCGGGGGAATGTTATTAGGGGTACCTGTCATAGAACGGTTTTTTTGATTTTCGAATTTCTCACCAACGGCTCTAACGATTTTAACCAAAATTTTTATGCAGGAGCTGCTTTGCATTTGAAAAAATATAAACTAAAAATTTTTTCGAAAAAATAGTTTTTGGATTTTTAAAAAAATAATACAATTTTTTTTTTGAAAATTCAATATCTTGAAAACCAATACAAGATTAAATTTTTAAATTCCGTTTTAAAATGTATTTTATTAAATACTAACAATTTGCATATCAATTTTTTTTATAAAAATTTTAAGGAAAATTTAGTACACAAAAAACATGTTTCAGTGTGTCTGTATGTCTGTACCTCTCACTACAGCCTAAACCCTTGGACCTATTTCTTTTAATCTCGGTAGTTAAGGGTCTTCGGTGATTCCCTAGAGGAAAAATTGAAATTTTTTTTTTAGCTCCAAAACTAAGGGTACCCCCCATACACCCGGAATGCAAAATCTTATTTATCTCGAAAACGGCTCTAACGATTTTGATAAAAAAAATTAAGTGTGATATTATGGACATGGACTATATTTTGGCGAAAAAAAAATTTGTGGG
Source organism: Chrysotoxum bicinctum (assembly GCA_911387755.1). Classification (NCBI taxonomy): domain Eukaryota; kingdom Metazoa; phylum Arthropoda; class Insecta; order Diptera; family Syrphidae; genus Chrysotoxum; species Chrysotoxum bicinctum. The sequence continues at coordinate 220,283,017 of OU426989.1, read as the reverse complement.
GGAATGTTATTAGGGGTACCTGTCATAGAACGGTTTTTTTGATTTTCGAATTTCTCACCAACGGCTCTAACGATTTTAACCAAAATTTTTATGCAGGAGCTGCTTTGCATTTGAAAAAATATAAACTAAAAATTTTTTCGAAAAAATAGTTTTTGGATTTTTAAAAAAATAATACAATTTTTTTTTTGAAAATTCAATATCTTGAAAACCGATACACGATTAAATTTTTAAATTACGTTTTAAAATGTATTTTATTAAATACTAACAATTTGCATATCAATTTTTTTTATAAAAATTTTAAGGAAAATTTAGTACACAAAAAACATGTTTTAGTGTGTCTGTATGTCTGTACCTCTCACTACAGCCTAAACTCTTGGACCTATTTCTTTCAATCTCGGTAGTTAAGGGTCTTCGGTGATTCCCTAGAGGAGAAATTGAAATTTTTTTTTTAGCTCCAAAACTAAGGGTACCCCCCATACACCCGTAATGCAAAATCTTATTTATCTCGAAAACGGCTCTAACGATTTTGATAAAAAAAATTAAGTGTTATATTATGGACATTGACTACATTTTGATCAAAAAAAATTTTGGTGCAAAATGTTATTAGGGGTACCTGCCATAGACCCGTTTTTTTGATTTTCGACTTTCTCATTAACGGCTCTAAGAATTTTAACCCAAAATTTTTGGCAGGAGTCCCCTTAAGTTTAAAATAATATTGTATATAAAAATATTCGAAAAAATATTTATTGGGTTTTAAAAAAAAAAAAAAAATTTAAATCAATATCTTCAAAACCTATGAATGAATATTTTTTGAAATTATTTCCTTAAACCAATATCATTAAATACTTAAAATTCGCATCCCACATTTTTTTCTTGAAAAATTTTAGAGAAATTTCTTATATAAAAAATTTATTTAATAATAAAACGATTTTTTAAGGTTTATTTGCATAAATTCATACTTTTCCGGAAACCAGACGGCAATTTTATGCATTTGAACATTATTATCTCATTAAATCCATGTTTTATATTTATAAAATGTATCTTAAATTCCAAAGTACTTTTACATAAGAGCAAGTTCGTGCGATCCAGTCGTGCATTTTATTTAATTTTTTTTTAAGAAAATCTGTGCGACAGTTGCTGAGAAAAAAAAAATATTTATAAAATTTCGAAAAAAAATTCGTATGGCAAGTAGCGTTATTTTTGGTCTTAAAAAAAAGAAAAAAAACGTGTGGGGGGAAAAATTAAAAACAATATCTACCAAGCTTAACGAAAATCGGCCGAGTCGTTTAGGCTGTAGTCGAAAAGACAGACAGACAGACGGATAGAATTGTGAAACCCAGTTTTTTCGTCTTCGCTATCATCGTAATGTCAACTTTGATCAAAATCTCGAGTTCGATTTTTTTTACGAATGCATAACTCGCCTTATGGTACCTATAAGTTTTTCAGTCATTATATGAAGAAAAGTCAGATTTTAATTTATTTTCACAGAAATTCCTAATGTATCTTATAACCTTAAAAAATGTAAACGATTATTTTCCGCCGTATTTTCTATTGCAATTTTCGGAAATTAATTTTGAGCAACAAAGAGCACAAACAAAATTATTGCATGTGGAATGCAGAACAAGTTGAACCATAATTTACAAGGTCGACTTTATCGCCATTATCAAAGGGTATTCCAATTGCGACTTGACAACTTTGAACTTTCACTGTGAATGCACGTTTATACCAATGACCAAACTGTCAATGTCAACAATTGTAATATGAACAATATTTTCATTATGGTGGAGTTCACGAACGATTACAAATAATTAAGTTTTATTTTTCAAATTTCGGGTCGTTTACGGCAATTTTAAGAACATCAACGCCAGTTTTTGATATTACTTCTCGAGAGCACAATTTTAACTAAACAAACAGAAATGTGTTATTGCATAGGTGAGATCCCTCACGTGATTCAAGAAACACCACTTCATCCACAAAATATAACTGTATGATGTGGTTTTCATGCCGGTGTCATTGAGTGTTTTTTTTTTTTTTTTTTTTTTTTTGGTGAAAATAACAGTCACGTTACAGTTAACGGAGATCGCTACAGACATTTTTCAGCGTTATTTATTTGGTCAAACTCATGGACTGGACACAAGCGCCACAAGGCAAGTGCAACCGATTGGCGACCTACATCTACATATTGTTATTTACCAATTTTAGGCTTGTTTTAGTAGTGTTACTTTAAATCATTGATGTATGTATGCCAACAAGCCAGTATCGGCGTTAGGGGAACTCAGAGGCAATATTGAACGAGAGATAGTGGCCTTTCCGCCGAGACGTGTGACCGAGCTCAAAGAATTGATCGCTGCAACCGATGAGAGGCACTCTTATTCTTATTGATTTTCTTCAAATATTCTATTATTCCGCGATCAACACCCGCAGATGACCTGAACGCATGATTGAAATCATAATGTCTTTGGAACAGAAATAAGAAAATCACGATATCTAAAATACACCCTTCTGCCCAAACATTCTCAAACCAACTTAACTTTTGCAAATCGAAAATGGCAGAATTCAAATTGATCGCCTCACAAATGGGATTTCGCTCACGTCGTAAATGCCAACCGAATTTTTAAGCAGTTTTTGACAAGTTATTCTTGTCAAACAACCAAAAATTTGACCCGGTGTGTTCGTAGCTACTTTAGCTTCGTAAAAATGGGTAAACTCTTTAAAATCTCAAAATCAAAAACAAAATCGCAATCGCATAAAATAAAACACATCCAAAACTTTCGGTTATAAGCTTCCAGTGAAGTACTTTATTTCGCCCTCCATATAACCTTCATATAAAGAACATTAAATGGTATAATTTGTATGTAGGTGTTTGGAAATTAGGCACTGGCCAAGTTCAGTGCGGGTGGATGTCATCAAGTAGTATGCAGCATTCAACACGGTGAAATAGTCAAATACCAATCATAATATGCCCTCAATTATATCCGACTGAATTTTTGAATTCATGGAAACCACCCAGAATACTGCCGCAGTTATTAACAATGAAGTTTAATGCTTCTTCGCAAGTTAAAAGCACCAAAGTTCTGCGACGGAACTAGATTGACCATACAAAAATTGTCAAAAAATTTAACTGAAGCAACAATCATCGCGGTGGCAATTTCAAAGGAGAACTGTTGAAACGCCCGCCACCTCTGATTTCCAGCGGTTTACCAATCGAATTCAAGCGGCTCTAGTTCACTTTGCGTCTTGTATATCACTCAACAAAGCACTATTGCTGGCTTAAATAGGAGTATCAAAAACTTTTCCGTAACTTTCCGTTAAGAACGGGCACTGATTTATTCCAAGGTCTTAACTTATTTAATTATTTCCTGATTGCAAGTTCTGATATACTCCTACATTTATGTTTTTTGCAACTAAATTGGCATGAGAAGTCTAAAATCACTTGTCTGTCATATTTGGCCCTTATTCTGCCCTCTAAGTTTGTGTCACTTACTAACTTAAAAAAAAAAAAACTGCAATACAATATTTGGTAGTGATGCGTTTATAGCCTTTTCACTGTTGGCAACAATTCGCTTTATTGGCATTAATACATCAGCACTGTCCATATGGATAACAAAAACTCATATACAGACGATGATGTCGAGAGTGTGTGTACAGAGTGTGAGAGGGTTTAATATTGAAAAGGACATTCCGAAGGATAGATGGATATGAGTTTTTTCTTCTGCCATTTTTTTTTTTGTATTTTCTGCACGACTCGTAGGTTGTTTATATGGTTTATTTTTGCAGTTTATAATCAATTTCCCACTGAATGGCAAAAGTATAGCACTATAGCAGTTAGCTAGCAGCATCACATCAATGTAGGGCGTATCATCGAGTCAGTCGGTTGGTCGTATAATAAAATGTATAAATGTGGCAAGGATATGTACAACCATAACACTACATAGAGTTAATGGAATCCTGAAAGTGATGAAGGATTTTTTAGCTGACTGCGCCAGATCATAATTTGTGTGCGAAAAGAAATGTGCGTTTATTATATTGTGTTGAATGGCAATGGATACATACACATACACACGAATAAAAGAAAACTCTTGGCAATGATTGTTGGTTTGAATATGATTGATGGTTGACATATTTTGATAAAACCAAGAATTGCAATGAACACAACGGAGAATATAAAATACGAAACGAGAAAGTGGCACAACAATAGATGTGAATTTATATTTTGAGGAAATCGTTTATCGAAAAACCACTTTGACGACTATCAACCTGGTTTTGACGTTTTCAAACAAAATTTTGTCAAAAAAAAAAGACAAAACTGGTTAAGAAAAAACATCTTTAATATGCTGCAAATTCTTGAAATGGTATTCTAAGGTTAAATTTGAATTCTTTAAAGCTTTCAAGACACGATGTCAATTGAACGAATCTTTATAGGTCGTCAGAAAATGAAAAATAAGCTAAATAAAATTGAAAATTAAATCCCAAAATATCATAAGCGGAAGTATAGTAGCAGAAACAGCTACAATGAAATAGAGGATTTTTATTATTTAATGATTACTGACTAAAATTTGATGGGTTCACTTGGCAATTTCAATTGTTTTTTCTTGTCCTGGCAAGATACCTAACACTAACATACCTACCCTTATTATAAATACTAGTACCTACATCCGCTCAAAGTCATAAAAAAGCAATAATTGTTGAGGATGCGATTATACTCGTAGTATCACAGTTAAGATTTTTTTTTATGTAAACTCATAATTTTTTCAGGTATGCAAATGTTTTCTTTTTTCATTCATCTTAAAAAAACAAAGAGTTCCAAATCGAGCAGCCTAGTTGTAAGAAAAGTCGTGAATTTTCAAAATCCATGTATAGTTTCAAAATGACAATAAAAAAGACACTTCGAATGAAAAATCTTAGATTTTCTATTTTTTGCTTTGAATGTAAGTACATTAAGCTTTACCACTCTACCAAATTTCATCATTCTACGGCAATCGGAAGTCCATATAAATAAAACACTTTCTCAGAAAGTAGGCGAATTCCACGCCCCCTGAATGGAAAACCTCAATTTTTATTTTCGGTCCTTTATATGCAATTTGGGCCCCACCGTTCTACCAAATTTCATTGTTCTACTACAATCGGAAGTGCGCCATGTATAATTTACATCAGTTCTAAGGAAGTGGGCAGATACCACGCCCCTGAATGGAAAAAAATAAATTTTATATTTTTTTCTTAATATGCAATTTATTCCCTACCACTTTACCAAATTTCATCGTTTTACAGCAGTCGGAAGTGCTCCTTTCAACCAACACCAATTCGGAGAGAGTGGGCAGATACCACGCCCCCTGAATGGAAAATTTCGAATTTTCGATTTTTTCCTCTGCTTCCATGACAAGACCTACCGTTGTGCAAAATTACAAGATTCTACGATGTCGGTCAGTCAGTCAGTTACGGTTTTTGTGATTTTTGAGGCCTTATATCTCAGGAACCGCTTATTGTAGAAAATTGAAATTTGGTGAGTCGCCTGTGCCTGACTACCTTAACAAATGTTCGGAATTTTAAGTTTCTGACTTCATTGGTACTGAAGATAGGGAGAGGTCAAAAATCGCCTCAGTTTGTTCCTGTAAAAAGGGTGTAGTGCCAGAACTTGGCTGGGCACTACCGTGCCCTTTGATACATTCTAGTAAATACTACTGAGTCCTCCGAAAACACTAGTAAATGCTTTATTTAAAAAAATATATATTCTTAAATTGGAAAGTATTGTTTTGAATTCTTAGAATCGAAAATTGTTTGACTGAAGTTTATGGATGTTCAATTTCAAGACTACCAGGTACGTTAGTCAAATAGAGTAAAAACTTTTACTTAATATTCTACTTTTATAAAGGCCATCTATCTGTGAGATCAGATAAACATAATAAGGAAAGGAAAATATTTCTTGAGGAAGAAAATAAGGAGAGTCAGAGCTTATACGTGTACTCCCTATTCTCTCCCTCGGCACCAAAATATGGTTTTATTGATCTACATATACATACGTAATGCACATATAATTTTTTTTGAAACTTTCCACCCAAAAATAGAGGTAAAGGTGCCTTTGGCGATATTGTTGAATATTTGATTTTCAAATTTTAATAATCTAGAGCACTTAACGCCCACTTTTTGTTAATTTGAAGCAGAATCTTCGGAAAATAGTCCGTTTATTTTTGTATTTTTCCCATTATGTTCTCAGATCTGCCAAAAACAACCCATTTACTTATTTTTTTATTATTTAAACTCCTTAGTATATTGGTTAGTGCGTTGGACTGTTATATAGAAAATCTTTGGTTCGATTTATCAGCCGCTACAAAAAAAAAGTTTTTTTCAGGGCTGTAACAAAATTGGTTGTGAGCTTTTGAATAGAAACCTCTGTTCCTGAGAAAAAAGAACTTTTAAATTGACCTCAAAATTAATGGGCTATCGAACTGGGAAAATTTGATTAGCCTCTTATACCATGTTAATCCAAGTGAAGGTATTTATATTTTTGTGTGAAATAGTTTTGTTTAAACGCTGCTATTATTTTATTTTGAGAACTAAGCCGAATTTGACAACATATGTACGTTAGTCTTAAAATTTTTGGAGAAAATTAAATTTCCTATCAAAATCAATGGTTTAAGAATTTTCACAAAAAACAATATCAAGAAAAGTTAAAAAAAAATATAAATTAAAGATTTTTAAAATTTTACTAAATATCTTATAACTTTTGGTGAAGCACAGGTAGGCGTAATTAATGCCCATTTTGTTGAAATTTTTTTTTTTTTTTTTTTTTGTAATATATTTCTAGAGTTATTTAAGAGGTGTTATTTAAGAAATTTCATTAGTATTCTTAAAGACTAGAAAAAAGCTGTCAGGTACCGTAATTTTTGGTCCGAAATCAAACATTTTCAAAACCCCTCCCCAAATTGTTTTAAAAACAACAGTTTTATGTAAATCAATCCAGTCGTTCATCTAAATGAATACAAAAAGGCTAAAGGACACAACAAATTATTAGACTCAGTGTTTGCCGTATTCTATATCATCGTAATGTCACATTTTATCATAATATTGATTTCGAATGTTAAACATTTCATAACAGACTTACAGGAACAAGCTCCGTTTTCATTTCTCTATGAATGACATAAAACCCACTTGAGAAAAACCAGTGTTAGAGTTAATTAATGCTGTGTTGGAAATTCATTTTTTAAACTATTAAAACACCTCCTTTACCAGTTGGAACTAAAAACAGGATGCCATGTGATTCAAGCAAATATTAGTTTATGCAAGAAGAAAAATTATAAGTCGTTGTAGTCGTTTCTTAAAAAATAAGTTTTATATAAAAAACTTAATTTTTAAGAAAAAAATTTGGTACGCCAATCTAAAGTTTTTTTTATTGTACGAATAAAACATAAATTTGCAAAAAAGTATTGAGCCGTTTTTGAGTTATCGAATTTTCTAAAAAAAAAAAGAAAACAAATAGTTATGTTAGTTATGGTATATGGTACAGTCAGTAATATCTTAATTTTAATTTTTTTTATTAAATTATAGATCGTAAAAATTAAACGAAAGAAATAAAATTATCAAAATTCTAGGAGGCGTTTGCGAGAAAAATACGATTTTCGAAAACCATACTTTCATTTGTTTGGAGGGTACCGTTAGTTTTAGATAAGATAATTTTTTCTCACATCTTGTAGATTGAATTAAAAAACTTTTATTTATTCGAAATACATATTGAGTTTTGAAAAAAAAAAAAATATTTTTTTTTTAAATCCAAAAATATGATCAAAATCGGTTGTACCGTTTTTTTTAAAAATGAAAAACAAAAAAATGGTTACAAGGGGGATACTAAAAATAACCATTCTTTAGAACTTTTTTTCAACCATTACCTAGCTTTAACAAAATTTTTTAAAGAAAATCTATGGCACATTCTTTGAGAAAAAAAATATTTATAAAATTTCGAAGAAAATTCGTATGGCAGGTACCGTTATTTTTGGTCTTAGAAAAAGAAAAAATCGTGTGGGGGCAAAAATTTAAAAACGATATCTACCAAGCAGGATTGTGACTTTACTGCAATTGCAGTAGATCTACTGCATTTTCTTCGAAAAACAATTCTACTGCCTTTAAATATAATCTACTGCAGTTTTTGTGCACAGTAAGAGACACTTAACGGTTATTTTGATCTCTTTCTTCGCATTAGTGCTAAAAAAGCTCACATAAATCGGTTCATTTGAATAGACGCACCTGTTAAAAGTTAAAAAAAAAAGAGGTTGGTCAATTTTTAACATTTTTTATTTACTTTTTTATTGTTATTGAAGTTATTTTTCACAGTTTCAATACTTTGTACAAACTCTACGATTTGAAATTACATCAAAAATTCTACTTCTAAGAGATTTATACAATTTTCTAAATAATGTAATGAAATCTTAGACAAGGCTTCTTTAATTGCGGCAATAATCTCCTCACAGCTTTCATACTGCTTACCTTTTTCATAAATTTGATGGGTCAGCCATCCAGAAAGGTTTTCAATGATGTTTAGATCAAGTGAGTATGGTGGCTACTGCAAAAATTCCACATTTTCACTGGGGATAAATGCTTTTACAACATGCCCGTTGTGGATCGGAGCAGTGTCTAGTTGTCAGATCTACTGGATAGGTCCAAAAAGCTCTCTTATGGCTGGATAAGCTGTTTGCAAAAGAGCTTTATAAGAAATGTCTGGTGATTTTGTGAGACACAAAACCAACTAAAAGGCGCGGTAGTACGAAATGGCACCTCACACCCATACTTCTCCTTTCTTGGAATGATTTCGGTTCAAAAAGCATTCGGATGTCCTAGAAATAAAACTTATACCCATCAGGACCATCTAGGTTGAACTTTTTCTTATCAGAAAACAGCACATTTCTTCAATTTAAAACACTTCCATACCATGTCATGTGAAGACGCGCGAACTCCAACCGCTGTTCTTTTCTTGCAGCGTTAAGTTTTTTTTTTTTAGCTTTTTGAATTTCAAGTGTTGAATACCTAAAAAAAGCTCGAAGAACAGTTGATTTGCTTGCACTTACCCCCGTTAATTGTTTGATTTTCATCGTGGAGTTAGTTAAATTTGAGGCAATTCTTATAATTTTTCGCTTCTCGTGTGGCGTAAAGGGTGTTTTTGTCCTTCTTTTGTTGTTTTTTCCGTAGGTGGCAGGATTTGATAAAACATTTCGAACAGCTTTATCATTTCGTCCTATTTTCTTTGCAATTTTGGGCATAGAATACCCTTCTGAGTGGTAGGCCTCAATTTTTGCTATTTCCGCCGAAGTTAACATTTTCTTTTTACCCATTTTCACCTTAAACACTCGAAAAAACTTTAATAACGTATACTCATTAACGAAATTTAATTTGTATTACCCAGCATTAAGAAACTAACTGAATTAATTCGTGCGTCTATTCAAATGAACCGATTTATTTGAGCTTTTTTAGCACTAATGCGAAGAAAGAGATCAAAATAATCGTTAAGTGTCTCTCACTAATCTTGAATTTAGGTTTTTTTCCCAGAGAATTTAATAACCTTTCAAATGAATGCAATTCTTTCGTAGTTCATGAAGAAAAACAAAAAGAAAACTGCAATTTATTGAGAGAACAATGGTGCGTCTATTCATGTGAACCGCACTGTATATAATCACTTTTCTCATAGTCCTATAGGTGCATAGGAGCATATAAAGAATTCCAAAAGTATACAATTTTAAATGTTTCAATACCTGATGGCTGTCAATGGAAAATGTTGTTCATCGACTTATATAGCAATGGACTCCTTTACATCAATGTTTTCACCTCATTAATTTTGAAAATCCTGATTCTCTTAATGAAATTTCAAATTTTTTTACTGAACCGACAAATAAACTTTACTTTCTTTTCCTTTGTTTATATTAAACCTTATAAATCAAAATAAATAATTTTTTCAAGCCGAATATACACTAATCCATCAACTTAATGAAACCATAACAGATCTGTTTACATACTCGTAAATTTAAAAAAAAAATTATATATTAGAATACAAGTATAGATTTAGAAAGTACTAAGTACTGCAGACTATCTTTGCTATTCGGACATGTATTTTGGGATCGAGTTCCACAGATTAATTGCATGTTACAACTTCGAAGAAACACCAACTGTACAAAATCCAAAAATATTTTGTTGAATTTTACATAGAAGTTTGTCGTCAAATAAAAAAACGTTTTAATGTAAATGACGAAAAACTAAAACTTCTGAAGTACTTTTTTTTTTTTTTTTTTTTTTTATAATCTACCCGCGCTCAAGGGATCATGATTACCCTTTAAATGTTTCAACACAGCGCGGGCGTGAAGTTACCGAAGAGAAAGAAGGATAGGAAAGATGTGTGGCACGATGTTCTGAGACTGAAGGTTGTTGTCTCAGATAATTTATCTCCAGGGATGGCGGCTGAACTAAAGCGGAGAATAGCCGTGTCTTATCTCTATGTTCCTTATAATTCACATTATTTTATTCGTGTTCATCCTTGTTGGGCATACTAGTTTAACTCAATTACATGTTGTTAGTGTTATGCCTGAACAACATGCAATGAGTAAACCAGCAACCCATTGATAACAATTTTAGAAGGTTTTTAATGGAATTAAAACGACATAGACAACGGCAGGGATCGAACCTGTGATCATGAGGTTCACAGGCGAGCACACATCCATCGCGCCACGGCCACCCCCAAAATGCAAAAGATGGTTGTGAAGGGTACAATGACCTAAAGTTTTGCCCCTTGTTACTGCTTTTCCATTCTGTGACGAAAACCTTGAAAATGTTAATATTGCTTGGAGGTCTTTGGTAGGAAAACAATATCTGTTAGTAAAATATTACGATTCTGATGACGTAACAGCTTTTTGGGTGAAACTAAATGCGGACGAAAACGCTTTGGGGGAGAAAACCATTTAAACATTTTTGCAAATATAGGCTAACGTTGTGTTCTCTGCCTCATAGCAGTGCCAAAGCCAAACGGACATTTTCGACAGTTAGTCTAATTAAGGATAAACTTCGGAATAAAATAAACATCACCACTTTGCAATATATTATTCTCTGCAAGGAAATGGGTGATATTGAAAAAGATTGTTGGGAACCTATAGATTCTGTAGGTCTTATAAACCATTTTAATCAGTTCTTGTTTGTCGATGGACAATTTGAAAAAAAAAAACTATATATGAAAAATAAATGTATGTATTTTTGTTTTGTTCCGTTTTTGTTATTTTTTTAAATAGAGAAGAATGTAATATAAAAATCTACTGCCTTTTTTTTTTAAATCTACTTCGGAATTTTTGTCAAAAAGTCCCATCCCTGCTACCAAGTTTAACGAAATTCGGCCGATCCGTTTAGGCTGTAGCCGAACAGCAGACAGAGAGACAGACAGACAGAATTGCGAGACGCACTTTTTTCGTCTTCGCTATCATCGTAATGTCAACTTTGATCAAAATCTCGAGTCCGATTTTTTTGTACGATGGCATAACTTGCCTTATAGTACCTATAAGTCGCAAGTAAAAAAGGATGTTCAATGTACTTAAAATTACGCACGAATCAAACAAACTCCGAAAGCATTCTTTGAGAAATACTTGAAAGTTACAATGATAGGGTGTTTTCACAGATGATTTCATCCCACCCATTTGAAGAAACCTAATTGAATTAAGTCCATAGTCCATAGGGCTTCCTCGCTCTTCTCAGCGAACTTAGCAGCACCAACAAGCGACTAAAATTTTTCCGAATTAATTGATAGACAGAACTTGTGTTATCTCTTAAAATGGAAGTTATTTATACTGACCTTAGCTAAGTAACCGGGATGGTGCTTGTCGAAGTGAATGCGATAATGGTGCATAACAGGATGCTTCTGATGATTACCGACTTCCGCTTTTTCTGATTCGACATTTTGCAGCCTTTTAAAAAGGCAATAGTTTTTGTCGAAATTCTTACGTTTAGCCAGCATGTAAGATATGGCTTTGACGTGGAACGGATGATGCACTTTTAACTGTTCCATAAATTGAAAGTAGTTATGGTATAGGGACACTTATTTTTTCATTATTTTTTTTGCATTATTTTATTTGTCAAAATAAAGCCAAACTTCAAAATGAAGCCCGACAAAGCTCAATTTTGGTGAAGACCTATCTTTTGACATTTTGAGCATTTCCTGAAAAGTATACCAAGTGAACCATAGGACCAATTGTTATTTGCGCGAATTTGTTTGTAAATACATAATTGTTTTTTAAACAAAGAAGTCTGGTGAAGCAGAAATTATAGCTTATCCAATGTTACACAAAAAAAGATTTTAGCATTATTTTTTCATAAGAGCAACAAATTTTGAGAAAACTAGACCAAACACTCTGAATACTTAACCCCATATCGGCGATGGTGTGGAAAATTGTAAATGCACAGTAGATATTGTAACGTTTTGCTCAAAATCTATTACTATTGCGAAAATAATTGTTATAATCTTTTCTTAACAGAATTTTGTAAGCTACAACTTTTTTTGAGAAATTTACTAAAACATGTTTTTTTCTTCATTTGGATTTAGAAATTCATCAAAAAGAATGTTTCAATACATTTTAGTATATTTAAGGATATGTTTAAGACCTTTAAACCTCTTCAGCTAAAACTATGGAGCTCTCCCGGAGTTCTTCAAATTCAATGTCTAAGTTTACTGGGTTATCTTATAGTCTAAAAAGATTTTTTTTTTTATTTAAAACGTCTAAATCGTCATAAATATGGTTTTAAGATAGACACCATTCTAAATATTGTCTAAGCATTGGTTTTGCTTGTGTTAACTAGGATCTTCAACCCTCCCCTCTTTATAACATCATTCAAATTGTCCCACTGAGTTCTCTTGCTGAGCTATTACATTTATGTATTCACCCCAACTTTTCACACAATCGACAACGACAACCACTATGCTGTGCTAAAGAGATGTCAAACCAAAATATAGCCTTAGAAACTGCGGCTTAATCTCTATAAACTGACAACAGGATGTCATTCTACTTATTAATATCAATCAAGCTACTTTGCCGAAAGCATAAAAATAAAAACTAATGTTTAGAATTTTTTTTTAATAAACAATCCCGCTGATAGTTTTGAGACTTAACTCGATCACGACCTTTTCCGAAAAATATAACAATTCACAAATTGTTGAAGGAATGGCGAAAGAAAAATAATCTTATTGCTTGTGGATTACAACACACAAAATTACTCCCCAAGGACCAAAGACAACAACAACAACAGCAACTGCGGTGCCGTGTTCATATTTCTTAGAATATTTCCCTTTATTGCTATAATCTCTTCTTTTTGTTCTTTGAGGCCAGAATGTCTGACTTACACATAAACATACCGCCAAGAAGCCCTGAATACAAATAAAAATAAATACAATAAACGGAAATGGACCAATAAAAGCACAATTTTCAAAAATGTCCCCGGAGATGGCCTTGTTGCTATGTTAAAATGTAAATTCAGCCATTGTTTCGTGTGTAAAATAAGCATGCGACCTCGACGCGACATGATTTCTACTATGCTCGGGCCGATGTCGTCCAGGACGTTAAGGATGCACAAAGGAATAAAATTGGAATAATTTATTGTTAATTATTTCGTTAATTTATTTTTTTTTGCTTCTTGAATTTGTTGTAAGGATGGTTGACAATATGGAATACCAAAAACGTTTTTTATTTTTTTTTGTTGAATGAGTAATTAAGCCATTGAAATTGGATTAATTATCCGGGATGGGATTTTGGGCTTCATCGTAAGACAACATTGTCCCATTGGAATGAGGTTTATTCAGACAAAAAAAAATGTGTTTCCATACTTACACGCACACCAACAACAACCAACAAATGTTTATGTGAAACTTACCTAGAAGAGAAAGAAAACAAAAGAGAAATGTTTAGAAAATTTTTTAAATATTTTAATTAGCTAGGGTGAATTGCAAATTGTTAATGCATTTTAGGAATTTAAATCTTTTTCAAATTAGATTGAGGAAAATAGGTATTAAAAGAAGGAATAATGAGGATAGATATTTTAATTGTGTTGTGTTAGATATTTGGGGTGAATTCAAATGAAATGCGAAGAGAATTGAGCGTATGTTTCAAACACTCAAGACTCAAGGCAAAGTTATGGGTTTTAGTTAATTCTAATGTAGTAGAATTCTCTATTCTATGAACCCAAATGAATTTTAAAATGTTTTTGTTATAAACAAATAAATTAGCGGGGTAACGTAGAGTGCCTACAACTAGTTACTTAAAATTCTCAATCTCTCCTGTGTTGTAAGTTCACTTTTTGGGCGAATCCGAACGGCAAGACGCAGTGCAGTGGAAAACATGATATCCGTCAAGAGGCTGCCGCCAGTGTTGATACTTATTTGTGCCGATTTATCTCATTTTCCATGACTTTCTGAAAGATTTCCGGCGATAACTGTTCGCATTTTTCTTGAATATTCTCCTTAAGGGCCCCGATTGTCTGAGGCTTGTCGGCATATAAGCCCGCTACTTCAAGTAGCCACAAAGAAAGAAGTCTGTAATGCTTAAATCGGGCGATTTTGCTGACCAAAACAAATCGCAAAAACAGGAGACTCAGGACCAGGAAACTCCTCCTTCACAATATCCTTTGTGGCTCCTGTTGTGTGCGGTTGCGCACCGTCTTGTTGAAACCACATGTTCACCAAGCTCCGATCATTCAATGTTGGCAGTAAGAAGCCGTTAATCATAGCCCTGTAGCGTTCGCCAGTTACAGTGACCATATTGCCGATGGTTTTAAAAAAAGTACGGCCCAATCACTCCTCCCGCATGAACACCGCAACGCAGTAACTTTGAGTGGATGAAATAACTTTGCGTGCATCACACGCGGATTGTCAGTGCCCCAAAAACGAAGATTTTTCTTATTGACGTAACAGTTTAAGTGTAAATGCGTCGCTCATAATGATTTTCTACACAAAATCGTTCTCTTCTTTGTTGAGATCGAGGATGGCTTGACAGTGAGTAGGCATTAACTATTGCACTGTTAGTGTGAGTCTATCACTTAAATTCTCTGTAGGGTCCGTCTGGTGATGTCGAATTGCGTGACCGAACGTGTCGTCTGGTTGACGTTCTTCGTTTTAAGCGACATCGGTAGCCTTAGGTTGCGCGTACAGTGCTGCGACAAAGCGATGCGATACGGCGATGCGACAAGCGATTCGAGATGCGAGAATTAGATGCGAGATAGTGCGCACAGTAGAAGCGATATTTTCTGCAGTTATGTTGTTAATCCCTTTATAATTATTGCCACCGAAATTATAAAAAGTTGCACCACCAACACAAGCACTGAAATAAAAAAATTTTACTCTTTTGATTTTTTTTTTGAAACCTCAAAACAAACAATATGAGCCTTGTCGCACGCATTCGCTGGAAAAAGTGGTCAGAACAGTTTGTGTGCGAGATGCATGCGATAGGCATGCGAGAAACTCGCAACACTCGCATCAAATATCGCTCCACTGTGCGCACGTGTATAAGAACCAATGTAAATATTTTTCTCGCACGCAAACGCTTCTCGCATCGCATCGCTTTGTCGCACTACTGTACGCGCAACCTTATATAGTCTCTTGTAGTTTCAGTCTGTTCGAGTCGAGCAGCTAAGCGCCGGAACATTTGCCCCATTGCACAGTGCGTCGATTGTATGGTGGTAGTGGACAAAAATCTGTTTTTCATAAGTAAGGTAACTGTGCACAAAAATTGGTTATTATATGCAATAAATAAGGGATTTTACTCAATTTGAGGAATTTTCACGCCCCTTGCCACACCCACTGCTGACAAAAAATTGGTTTAACGGAAACATCCGTACGATAGTGAATTCAAGTATTAATATTCTGGTTAGTTAAGAAATTATAAATTAAGAAAATCGTGAAGTACGCCCACTACCATGCCCACTTTTTCTATAAAATTGTATTTTCTTAAACTTCTCGTACGATATTGAAAAAAAAATTCCAGAATTAATGTGTGTGATAAAAAAAAATAATTTGAACCGAAATCCACCCACTGCCACGCCCACAATTTCATTATTATTAGTTGGAAGCCAAATATTACAAAAAATTTATGATTTTTACGTTACACAAAAGTTGTAATATTTTAAAGGTTAGTGGGAATGTATACATGTTCGCAAAGCACAAAAACCGCGGAATATATCGGTATAAAAGATTTTGCAAAATAGAATGAATATTTTTATTGTTGACAAAAAAGTTATTCATAAAAAAAGTAATATCAAAAGGAAAAACTGAAAAATAAACAATTACAAAGAAAGATTTTGATATATGGCCTGACATTGCTTTGGTCAGTTTTTAAAGGTCTTGAATCTGTCTGAAATTCGAAATAAAAGGATCAGACTTTAAAAGTAATGTTGTCAAGAGGTGTTCGTTTGTATTAATCCGGGATGATTTTCTTGTGTGATTTTTCCGTAATTCTTTATGACTCGCCTCTAGTGCTTCTTCAGACAGTTGTCTTAAAGGTATTTTAAAAGATCAAATTGTATAGAAAATCTTAATGCGATTGAAAATTTATGTATGAGTTCTTCACAAGTCTTATTATTTTTGCAGTTATTTTCGAATTCTGAAAAAAACTTCGTGCCGTGATTCCATAATTTGTTGACCCAAATCCCAACTTAGGCTCGTCAGCAATGAGACCAATGTACTTTTAAAGAATTTATTTGTTTAAATTTGTTTAAAAAATGAAAAAAAAAAGTTATAGTAAGTTAAAATAATTGTTTGTTCTTAAAAAATCACTTTTTCGTGATTACTAAGAAAAAAGCTCATTTAACGATGAAATTTGTATTTTTTATTATTTAAGTTCTTATAATACCCTACAATTAAAAAAAAATCAACACTCTACGATTAACGAAAGCCGAGTAATAAATTATTGAACATAGGTAAGTCAGCGCATCCACGCAATTTTATGTTTTTGTGGTTTAATTAATATCTCAGCCCCAGTATGTCGCAAACTAAAAATAAGAAACTATATTGCTAATAACAATATTTTCTATCAACTTGCATTTATTTTTATATGTTTAAGCAAAAACATAAAAAGTTACCGTTGGTTTCAACGTTTTATTTCTTGTTTTTAAAACCTTTTTTCATAGTTACTGAGAAAAAAACTGTATTTCACGGTAAATATTTTGCAGTTTTAGATTTTTTTTTTATATTCCTGCTAATTTTCTTCAAATAAAAAAAAATAATCCATTACGACAAACGGGAGCCAAGATATTCATGATTTAAAAACTTAGGAAAGCTTACAGTTTAGTATCTTAACCTTGTAGCTTGTAATTTTGTATATTGGTACCCTTCAAACACCCCACACATACTTTCACATATTTTTTGCTTCTTGTTGCTGGCGACACCAAAATATTTTTCTTACGCGAGCTAAACTAATTCGCACAAAATTACAACTTTCAATTACATTGCAACTTAAAGTATCTCAATTGCTCACAAAAGTCCCGCTAATCCAGCAAGAAGAAAAAAAAACAAAAACAAACCAAAATTAAATTTAAGTAGTTTAAGGTGTTCTAAAACATGTGTTTAGAGCATAAACATAGAATTTGCATTTTTATTCTTGTCCACTAGTTACGCTGCGCTTACACCACCGACCGATTTATTGGTCAAAAATCGACACCATTATTTCACGCTTTTACGGAAAAAAGCGCCCTATTGCTTGTCTGTTTTTATACTACAGTTGTCTAGTTCACAAATGTCGAATATGACTGACGTACGACGCCATTTGCAAAAATTGTAACATCTTTCGATAGGGTGATTAACTGTGCGCCACCTAACTTTTTTCGCAAGCTCCCTTACCGGGATAATCGTGCCTAACACCACATAAGGGATAAAAGATTATTCAAAACAATTGTATTACTTGCCTTTGGACTTCTACATTCTTATACTATAGAGAAGGTGAAATCAAAACAGAACAAAAAAAAAAAAACAAGTCAAGTCAATACTTTTCGCACGGGATGCGAACATGCTGTCGTTTACTAATCAACATTACACAATTGGCCATTGGGTAATTCATCAATTGATAGATAGTGCAATTCTAAATCAAAGTAGTCCTCGGCTTATCTTCAAGGCAAATTAGCACAGGTTAATAAATAGCCTGAATACCATAACGGTGATGCATGTCCATTATTACAGGGCGATTTAGAGTGATTGCCTGATAATCACCCCCAAAATAGCAGAACTACATATAATTCGTATTCAAGGTAATCTCTCTCCTTGAGGGATGATTAACTAAGGTTTACCTTAAACAATATACTTGGGTCATAGAATCCTTGAACGTTTTCCGTTCGTATTACAATGGTTCTACAGGCAACCCGCAGAATTACGAGATGACCTAGAAACCGATTGATGAAAGGACCCCAAGTGGGTAATTGGAGCATCCGCCTATAAACGGTAATTGTACTCAAACTTTGGCCTTTTAGATTACAGCCAGATCAGAACGGAACATAAACACTTAGCAACGCTTTTGGCGACGTCGAATATGTGGTCATTTCACACTATGTAATCTGTGATGCGCACTTCGAGAACTGAGAGCTGTTCGGTTTTCTCAATACAAATACCGCTCATGGATAATAACATAAGGTGTGGGTTCCGCGTTAACGACAAAACAGCATTGAATTTCTGAAGCACTACATTCGTCGCGGTTTTTGGTTACCAATTTGACTATACCCTTGAGATCAGAATTTAAAGAGCTTATCATACGCTGCCTTTTTAAATGTACATCCGAAGAACAAGGACGGGAATCTGGAAACGAATATTTAAAACTGACAGTACCGTCATCAGCAAAACAATTTAATGGATCATGAGTTTCTAATAAAAGATCATTAATGAATATAAGAAAGAAAGTCAGGGACGAAACGGAGCCCTGGGACACTTTTCTCCCAAATTTCTCATTCTTAATTCTTGAAAAATAGGGCAAACGGCGATGAAATGGTAAACATCTGCGGGTTCTCTTCTATTACAAAGATTGCAAGTTATCTGTAAGTTTGGTCTGTGAGGCATGGAATTCAGATTCAAAATTTCAACCCTTGCTTCGAATATAGTGCTTATTGCCTCAGCAGAATATTGAGTGCTGAAATAATTTTCATCTGTACATCATCTGGTGGTTTAGGTTTTTATAGAATATCCTGGAACTTGACGTTAAAGCCTTTGTTAAATGTTAATCGTATATTTTTTCATCGACTTTAGAGATAATCCTTGCAAATACCTATATCCTTCCAATCATTTACATTTGTTTCTAAACGCCTTTCAGAAATATCGTGGGATAGCGCCAACTGGTTCCACTCTTTGAGTGGAGAAGAATTAGAATTTAATAATCGAACCATAATTGATTTATGTAGACTGTTGCCACTTTTTTTCATAACTCTTAGTAAATAATCAGAATGAGATTTCAAGTTTTGTATGTAGATGGGAGGCAGACCAGACTCCACATGAATGGTATATGTCGGTGTTGAGTTGGGTAATCGGAATAGTCGCTTAAAGAAATACCTTTGTACAGCTTTCATTTCATCGAGAGGGCAAACTTCAAATGCTTGCACTCCATAACAAAGACAGGTGGTGTTCACAGTAGCATTAAAAACTATGTACTTAGACCTGAGGACAATATTTTGATTGGCGAAAAATTTTGGCACCATCACATTGAGAGCCAATTTAGCCTCACAGCTCTTTTCTTTAGCATGCTTAGACACTACTTCAATCCGCATGTTATTCAGATGCCAGCATTCTTCCGATAGCCTTCTCCTCTGTCGGTTCTCAAAGATCATAATCTTCGTTTTGCTTATGTTAAGGGTAAGATCCCAGGAGTCGCAATAAGCCTGTAGCTTATTGATTTGCAATTGAAATGTGAAAGACTTATCAGCAAGCAAAACTAAATCATCAGCGTAGAGAAGGCCTCGATGAGATTCCCAGCAAACGATACTCCTCCAAGTAGAATTTCGCATATATCATAGATGTATAAAGCAAATAGAATCGGGCTTAAAATGCATCCTTGTGGTACTCCTGCAGATGTTTCAAACCAATCGGATAATTTAACTCCATCCTAAACAGTTGCTCTAGTTGACGACAGAAAATTTTTATAGAGTTGAAGAAATTTTGTAGATACACCAAGTGAAGCTAATTTATATATCAGAGCTTGCCTATTCACTTTATCGAAAACAGCTTTGAAATCCACATAACACACATACGACCTTTTGTTTAGATTGATGAATCTTCTGGCGATGCTAATCAGAGCAAATATATGGTCTGTTGTTGAAAAGCCTGAAAGAAAATCCGCTTGAAGTATGTTGAGACGATTATGGGCTTCTATCCATTTTGAAATTCTTGCGTAGAGAACCGTAGCGAATATTTTACTTGGCGATGTAAGGATAGAAGTCCCTCTATAGTTATCAGGACAATTAGAGTCTCCTTTTTTAAGAATCGCAAAAATTTGAGATTTGGAGAAACGAGAAAGTATGCAGTTAGTGTTATAAATACGGTTAAAGAACTCTACAATATAATTTTTGAGTTGAACAGCATAATGCGTAACTAAAGCTTTTAAGATTGTCCTCCGCTGACAGTAACGTTTTAAAATGAGTCCACCCACTTCCCGTACACTGATCCAGATTTCCTTAGAGTTCTCACAATCCAGTTGCTTAATGGCAGAATTTTTAAGATATAGAACATTTTTCATTTGCGGCTTTATGTCCTCGATAACTTCACGAATTCCATTTCTAAGGTCAGCAATCGATTGTGGAACATTGACATATACCTTGTCTTTAACGTGACCCCAAAGAAAAAAGTCTAAAGGTGTTAAGACACAAGATCTCCCTGGCCAATTGTGATCACCATTTCGAGAAATAACACTGTCAGGATACTATTCTTGCAAAGTTGCGATTGTAGCGACGTCTTGTTGGAAATAAACGTCGTCCACATCAATATTCTAAAATTCCGGCCATAAAAAATCATGCTGGATATCGCAATCCATTCACCGTAACGGTTGCACCAGCCTCATTTTCGAACAAGTAAGGTCCAATTACACCGACAGCCCAAAAACCGCACCAGTGACACCTTGATGATGGAGAGGCTTTTCAACAATCATTCTTTGATTTTTCGAGCACCTAATGCGGCAATTCACCTTATTAATGTAGCCTCCCAGCTGAAAATGAGCCTCATCACTGAAGATGATTTTTCGACGAGGTTTTGTGTTTACTGAATTTTAAAAGCCTTTAGTCTCTAAAGTGGTTTGTGAATTCCTAGAATCAACGTCGAATCGACAAACCTGCGTTTTCGTCAACATTACGAGCTACAGCAACATTACTGTCAATTGTTCTTGAGTGACTCACACGGTTTCGATTCTTCACATCACTTACTTGTTCCAACAGCTCAAATTTTCCCACCAGTTTTTCTAGTTTTGCGAACTGTGACTGCAAAATGTTGACCATTATTGTAGTGAATTTTAAAAATTTTAGTGCGTTTTTGAATCCCATCCATTCCATTTTAAGTAATAGCGTAGTTTTTCTTTGTCAATTGTCAATAGATGACAGCCTCAAAAGTGACATCTGCCCAAATAGCGGGCTATTTAAAATGAAACCTATTATTGGCAAAAGAACGAATATTCCCTATTCTTCAGTAAAGCAGAGATAGAGCTTGGTTGACTTAGCTATAGCATTTATATCAATGAACAAGAACCATCTTATCTTATGCTTCTTATTTTTCTTAAAAACATTGCTTCTCAGAAATCAAACCTCATTACGTATTCCGTTCACAAAAGCAAAAGAAAGTCCTTTAATCTCATCTCATCCAAGACATCTCCTCTATCCATACTTTCTCCTTTTTGCTTCGGATTTAACCATCTCTGCCCCCAATTATTATATTTGAATGCATCATGCGTCAAATACATACATCATACGAATCACCATGCCAATGACATTTTTGAAGTTCAAAGCTCGCTTGCCTTTCCCATTTAGCCCTTATAGCTACTCGTACATGTCCCATCACCCAATCCAACTAAACCAACTACAAATTAAAGTCAAACCCATCTTAAATGCGGTTATTTAACTCAATGAATTTTTTATGGCTGAAATGGCGCCCAGAATCTAGTCTCTCGTGCGAATGGTAGTACGATGGAAAATATAAATTTTTCGGTTTTTGTGTTCGTTTTTGCATGTATATCCGCAGAATGTCATCATCAACAACCCAATATAGGAATATATTGGGAAAAGGACGACACATTCTAGAAATCATCATCAAACTCACAACTCACACTAGACTCCAGCGACCAACCGCATGGATACCCAGAGCATAGTGTACGGACATCACTAAGTAGATTATACATGTTTTGCGGGTTTTGTATAGGTATGTGGCAGTAGCTGTAGATGGAGCATCGGTCCTTTAAGAAAGACATTCCGCACACAACCCACTCATGTGTCGCAAGTTAAATAGTTTGCAGAGAAACTCCTCGTGTGTGGGATGATCGAATAGGACGACAAAAAGGACCAACGACGACAGATTGAAGGGCAAAAAAATATAGAAAATGGAAGTCCTCTGTATGGCGATGGCGGTGCGGGGATCAAAGCAACCAACAACATTTGGGCGTCAATTAAATTTGCAAAACTTATGGGCGACTAAGGACAAGGACCACCATTGAGGAGCACCAAGGAATGAAAACGCCAACGTCAACAGCGTCAACGAGAACTTAAACGGCGACTCCGAAAACGACGGCGACGAAAGAAACTCAATAAGCCAAAAAAAAATGTGTGTTTTCAATTCAACCCAAGTACGGGGCTTCTGTTCTCTGTCACGTATACATCAACGCAAGACAGCAGGCGAGGAGGATAAAAGAATTTTTACGCCAAAGGACCTTCGCACTACGAGTATACCATAATCATTTCAACAGCCCTACCACCACCACAACAACGAACGTGCTTTAAATTACAACAAGTATGAGACGTATTCACAGTTCATTTGCAAACGGAATTCGTATATCAAGCCATCAGGACAAGAAAAGGATATGTGGCGAAATTAAAGTCGCCAACGCCATGCCATGCCTTAAAATGTCACAAAATCCTCCACAGGGCAAACCCCGTCGGGCATAGAAGGAGAAAGGAAAATTCCAAAATGTCCAAATGCCATTTTTATACGAACATCCCCGTCATGGTGGGAGAATTCTTTCAGGAAAATTAAAAAAAAATACATAAAACAAGGAATCCGTTTTTTTTTGTTTAAACCTCCTTTGCGCTGTTCAGTATTTGTTCACCCAGTTTTCAGTACTTTGTTCGATTATATCATTGTCCTTACAGAGAGTGAGAGCTGCAAAGAAACCAAACCGCATTGACAAGAAGCTCACCAGTGCGCCAATTTTTGCCGAAACAAGGACACGAAACCAAAGTCAAGTCATCCAGTTCAGTGGAAAAGAAAAATTACCAGCCTGGCGAAGTCCAGTACCAGTGTCCTGGCAATGTTCAAAGGAATGACAAACTCCACGCCAAGTCAAGGCAAGAGAGAAAGAAAGCGAGAGAGAAAGAGAGAGATCACACATTTCATCCATCCGGTTCCGTTGTCGTCGTCATCGTCATTGCTTCGCCGGAATGGCCTTAAGGCTGCAACTTAGGCCGGATTATGTTAACCTCTCTCTCCTTGTCCGTCACACATGCACATGCACAAGCACACTCGGCTGAGTTCCTCTGGCCTAACAACCAATTAAGATAAGAAAAGAGTTTTGTTAGGACGATTTTGTGTCAGGCAATTTGTGCGACTGACTAATTGTGTATATGTGTTTGCGTGTGTACTCGGTGCATGTGGTTGATTGCGCTCACAAGAGTGGCTTTAGATTACACCAGCTTTGTGTGAAGTTGTTAAAGGATACCGGATGTGTTCCGTTTTGTGGGATATGTATTTTTTTTTTTTTTTTCAAATTTTTCAGTTTTTCACTGTTTGTTTCTTTGTGGTTATGGTTGTTTGTTAAAAGAGATTCCTTTACAGATTCTCCATCAAACAAACATCAACAAAAATGGAAGCTAAAGTATGAAAAAAATCCAGGATAGTGTGTTAGAATGTTCATATTCAGATTACTAGAGAAGAGTCCTTTGTGTGAGAAATTTAGGTTTTATTTTTTCAACGGCAACCAGCAAACGAAATTACTTTTTATCTACCTCGTAGCAGTAGCCGAGGTGGAATTTTGATGAAACGAGAATGTTGCACTATAAAAGGACCATCACATTGGCGAAAGCTCCCAAATTGGTGCAGGGGGTTGTTTATTCCTCGCATCATTTGTAAAACCGACACACTCTATACGAGTCTCGTTTATAGTTGAATGGCGATGCGAAGATATTCTATACCATCACACGTTACACAGGGCGGAGGGAGGAGGTTCAACCTGTACTGAGAACTATCTTTTAGGTAGTTATTTTGTGGGGAGGGAGGAGCGAGTTTTGTGGGATTGATTCCTTGTTATCTGAGATTTGCAGGTTTTCATTAACGGTTACAGGCTTTTTTGGTAGATATCCAGTTTTCGAGTACGTTAGAAGGGAGAACTTTGTGGCACACACAAAAGAAACATGACTGTGAACAGCGTATAGGTACCTACCAACCTGTGTTCAGGTGTAGGTCATGTCAGAAACTCTTTGAAATGTTGGAAGATCTGACAATTAGTATCTACAGAAGGTAGATTACCTATAGCTCTGGTGAAACTCGATGTGATGTTTTAACTCAAGTACCTATGCTTTACCGGCTAAGGCTTGTGTGAGATGCACCAAAGCTAATGGGATTTTTGTGAGAGCTTCGAAATAGATACCTGAGAGACTTGGGGATTTACACATTGAGAACTGAATTTTTTAAAATACAGGCAAGGCTTACAAGTTAAAGTTCTTATACAGGATAAGCTGGGTGTTTTCATTGAATGAAAAACCTTCAATTGTAAATTTCTCAAAACAATTTGACACAGAAAACTGAAAACAGATTCGATGACTTTTTGTGTTACAAATTGATTTTTGGTTAGGACTTGGTATCTCATGTAAACTACAGCTCCCTGTCTCAGAAGAGTACATCTTCTCGGACAGTCTTTGACTTGTAGTAAAATTTCATTTTTGTTTCTTTTTTTTTTTTTTTTCATAAAATGGAGCATGTGATGCTAACAGCAGGAACAGAATGGTATTCACAAAAATTGGATCACTTTCTTCGAAAATGGGAGTTTTCGAAGCAGAACTATACCAGCTGAAATTGGCCAGTCGACGGAGGAAACAACTATTTTTGTAATAATAAAATACTTTGATTAAATCAAGGTGAGAGTTGTTTTACCCTTTGAGATAAATAAAAAAAATACAAAATTAGAGGTCATTACTGCTCGTAGAAGCCACCCGCAACTATTCCTGTGCGCGTGTTAGAACGGAAAGCGGGGGGACCTACAATTCTTTGGTGATTCTTGAGGGCTAATGAGCAGCACTTTTCATGGCAAGAGATACTATTCGAGAATTTGTCACTTCCCGGAAGAGGCAGTACAATCCTGAAAAACAATTTTGCAGCGGCTGAGAAACAAATTGAAGACTCTCTGCATGATATTCCCACGACTTCTGCTTTTGACCCATAAGTAATAGGGTGACCAATTACTAGCTAGCTTTTAAAAGTCCTAAATTTACATTTCAAACAAAAAAACATTCATCCTTATTGTGAGTTTTGCCCGGAAAACTTTTCCCCCGAAAAATTTTTGTTCCCCCGAAATTTTAAAAGCTATTATGAGATTCACCCGAATAAAAATTTCACTTCGAATCAGGAGTGACAGTTCAAAAAATAGGCACGTTCAGAAAAATGAGGCCAGCAATAAATTCTCACTCCACTGTGAGTTAACGGAGAATGAAATGCAACCTCCAAATTCTCTGTTAATTAAAATAGTAATATAATTGAATTTGGGGCATCAGTTATTTGTCGAAATTACTTGCAATAGAGATAAAATTGTGGCTACGCTAGTAGTGCCACTCATTGTGGCTCCCAATTTTTAATTGGATTATCTGAAACGAATAATTTGCACACCTATTTTTAAACAGCGGACTTATAGCGTTCGGAAAATGAACAGACCTTCTTGTGAGTTTGAACAAACATATGTTTGTTTTGACAATTGTTAAATAAGAATTTCAGGATATAAAATAAAATGTTATTTTATAATAAAGAAAGGATAATTATCATAAATATAGCATAGCATAGCGCTACATATCTTGTCTGAGGAAGAACAAATGTTTGAGAAGCGAGCACTTGGAAGGAATTTGAGGGATTACTCATTCTGAACCAAAAGAAGCAACCCAACAAAACAACACAATACAATATTCTCTCTTCAGTTTTATCTAAATAACTAAATTTTTTTTTAATATTTTCGTTGTCTTATAAACGAATAATGCATTAAATTAATCAATAATGGACCTCTCGTCTTCCGAATCTATTGATAAAATCCAACAAATTAATCCAAACAACACCCCCTCAGAATCCACCGGTTATCTTCGACATCATTCGTTGTGTGGAAAAGGATCCTCTCGATAACGCAGCCGAGCAAAGAGAATCTCAGGAGTGTAGTCAAAAGATCTTAGAGCTGCAAAAACGTTTCGAAAGTGCTTGCAATCAAATCAAACAATTGCCAGGCATAAATTATAACAAAGAAGAACAACTTCAGAAGCTAGAGCTTCTCAAGAGTCAACTCCAACTGAAACAGCAGTTAATTAGAAAATATAAGAATATACAATTTTAGAAAATGGTTCCCCGAATCCTCTTTCGATATCTGGCCAACAATGAGCACCTCATTCAGAAAATGTCCGAAAGCTATCCAATGGAAGGGCTGCCCACAGCTGGTTGTTGCAGTGAAGTATACAAGACGAAGAGCATAGCCGATCGGCGTGGTTTGACTAATATGACTCCGGAGAAATTTAAGAAGTTTATTAGGGCGTTCAATAACAATCTAAAGAAAGAGATCGAAGACGTAAAGGAAGAGGTTAAAAGGAAAAAGTGATATGTTAGGAAGCCCAAAATAGAAACTTTGTTAATAAACATGACCTAAGTAATATTAATCCTTTGGAGATGCGTGAGTGTGAAAAGGAATTAATCTTATTTTTTTCCATATTTCATCAGTACTACAGGCAGGAGGGTTTCTTTGTAGAGGGTGGGTACCACAAAAGAGTTGGCAAAGACAAGGATGTTGGTTTGGCACAATCCTCTTTTAACCTTATCCTTACTTTTTTTTCCACTCAAACTCACTCTTCACTTCTTCCAAAATTCGGCCACTTTCTCCCAATTTGCTTTAACTGAAGCCTTTGGCAATTTCAGGGTTCTCCTGCATTTTATTAAGCAGCATATCGCTTTGGTCTTTTTTTTTATTGTTTCGCTCCTGCATTTCAACAAAAAACATGAATTTTAAATTATCTTATCTTAAAAAAATAAAAAACAAACAGGAATTTGTCGAACATGAATAATTTTTCGGGTGAAACTAGCAATAGGCGAAAAGTGAAATGTCAAATTTTCCGGGTGGAGAAACTCACAATAAGGCTGATTATCGAAATCGGATGTAAGTTATTTATTTACACTCTATTTCACCCTATTAACAACTTCATTTTAAAAGATAATAAATCACCTCTTGGGCAATATTATAAGCTCGTCGAAATATAACCTCCCAAACACAAAATGCGGCAGCAATTTGTATACCACTTCACCCTTCATAGGTTGGTAGGTAGGTTTTTTTTTAGGTCGGATATCATTTTGTAGTTTATACCCTAGCTCATTTTATAAAAAAAAAAAAACAAAATTTTGAAAACTAACTAATCAATCTAACTCATAAAGAATTTTCAAATTTAAACGGCTAGTTCTTCAACAGTAGGCGGAACATACAAGCAATCAAACGAATAAACTTTTCGGGTATTCACCACTGGATGAGTTGATGCGCCTTTTTGAAAAACGACTTGACCGATTTTGACCAAATTTAAGGGAAACACAATTAAATCACTTAGGTGTGAGATCATCTTGACTCGGTGTTATTAAAGTGGAAAATGATCTTGCACTGAAAGCCTGGAACAAATTACATTGAAAAACCCATCCAGAATGATGGAGAGGGACTAAGTACTAACTTCACTGATTTTTACGAAAAGAGGAATATTACAGGATCACACTTGTATATTTTTTTTTTTTGAACACAAAATCCAAAAGATCAGTCTCAAATTGTTTATAAAGATTCAATTTTCTTTTATATCTTATTTAACTTGTGTAAGTATACTTTACTAAGAGCGTTCTTCTTTATTTTTCAGAAGACATTCCTGTGTAAATGAGAGCTTGGAAAAAGGTTACCACATGTTAGTACTGTACATGAATTTCAGTAAGGCTTTTTTACATTGAATCACTCGAAGCTTATAGAAGAAGCCCAACGAAGTATTGGGAAACGTGGCATAATGGCTGATAGGCTGGCAGTGGAAACCTACCTTTAAAATAGAACAATGTCCGTTAAGATTAAAGATGATAATAGGTACAAAAAGATAATGAAATTTGGAGCTCCACAAAGATAAAAATTGGGACCAGAACTTTTCATTTTGTTTTTATAATTTACACACATAAAAGGGATTACGACTACCCTAATAATGTTATGGTGTTACACACTCCGAGCGTTTAGGTAACGAGGAGAGGATTTAATAGGAGATGTCGCTGCACATTGGTCTTGAAAGCTTGTGCCTCACAATGAGGGAGACAAATCGAGAGCGGCAAAGTATTCCACATTCTAGTAGTACGGATGATAATAGAACTTCTAAATTTGACAGTACGTCCTAAGTTTGGCTCAAAGGTAAACTCATGACCATTGCTAGCCAAGTATTTCTGCGGAATTGTTTGAGGGCAGGAGTGCAACTGGCTATTTCAATTTTGATCATTGTTGATAGAAAAAGCGATAAAATAGTGAAAGACAGGAGACGGACAGATGGATATGTTTCCTATAAATTTTAGGGCTCTATGCTGAGTTCTATCTAACAGGTTTAAATGAGTATCGGTGGACAGCAGCCCAGATATGAGAGTTATACCCAAGTTTTGGGCGGATGTATGCTTTATAGATCGTAGCCAGACTAGAAGCGGTAACGAATATCTAGCATCTTTTAAGAAAACCTAAGCTTTTCGCTGCGTTTTTGGGTAGTATATTTCGCATGGCCGACAGAAGACAGATCTGTGTTTTCGTAGCATTTAATTCCACTGTTATTAATTCCCCTATTGCTGTCAAGACCAGAATCGTATGAGCTTAGCATACGCTGCCGTTTCAGTTCCACAGTCAAAGAACATGGTGCTGTCGTCAGCGAAACAATGAAGTAGATTACAAGTTTCAGACAAAAGATCAAAGAGTTTTGGAGACAAAACGTAGCCTTGTGGCACATCAGCATTTATTTTGTGAAAGTCAGACTTGAAACCGTCTAATACAACTTGTATTTACCGTTCGGAAAAGTTATTTCTAATCCAAGGAAGAAGACACCAAATGCACGCATTTTCAATAAATTAACTTCGTGCAAAACTCCATCAAATGCCTTAGAAATTTCAAATGCTATTACCTTCGTTTCTCTAAAATGGTGTAAAGATTGGTTCCACTTTTCGGTGAGTTATGCCATCAGATCACCAGTGGACCTATTCCTTCGAAAGTGGTACTGTCGGTCAGTTTTTGTTCTTTGAGAAATTTTTTTAAGTTGATTGTTAATCAGCGTTTACATGACATTGAAAATAAGGGACATAAGCGCAATTGCTTGTTAATTGGAGGAGGATTAAGATTCGCCATTTTTCGAGGACCGGCTGGACAATTGCCATTTACCATCTACTTGGAAAGATACCCAAAGAGATGGAAATGGCAGAGGGGATATGCAATCTGTGAGCTAGCGAGTTTAGTTATTTCAAGATCTTTCTTTGGGGACTCTTGCAACTATCGAACAATTAACGGTCTCAAGTACAGAAGGAGTCATAATCCTGTGTGGCAGAGTCGAATTAACAGCAAACTTCGTTGCAGCAAATTTTCTTCTTGTTGCGAGTTGACAAAAGGAGTCTTACTGTGAACGAGTATTGGAACTGATGACTTAGAAGAGTTTTTTAAATTTTGTACAAAAGACCAAAAGTGTTTATTACCTTTGGGAAATTTTAGTATTTTTTAACGTAGATTTTTGGACATGTAAAAACTTTGTTCGTCGAATATGAGCAATTCAGGAATTCCTAGCTTGCATAGACTTTTTTCGGTTTCCCTCAGTGGACTTTGTAGCATCAGAAGTTTAACTTTATTATATATATGTAGATACCAACGAATAACTGCGAGTTTTCAAACAAAGTAAGCCATTCGCATTTGCTGATGGTATGGCTATTGTTGTCTGTCCTAGTTCTGATACAAGCTTAAATGATACACATTCCAGACTTCAAGCCAACATAACCGATGCTTCCCCTATAACACTTCTGACAACTATGAGTACCTTGGTGTGGTAGACAAATTACGAATGGATCTTTATTTGACGTTTCACATTTTAAGTACCCTGCTTCTGGAGATCTAAAAACAAGTGTATTATGCTTTAATTGAGTGGGGAATATGGTATGGAATACTTGCTGCGGGTGGTGCAGCTAAAACACAGAACGAAGATGAAGAAGAATATTACTTCTGTTTAGGTAGAGTGATTGAATTTCATTAATTAAGCGACCTCCAAACTCCAAGACAGTGTGCTGGACTGTTATATACCGTTATATTCTTTGAAAGCAGCTTCTAAGCATATATAAAATATTGATCACCGAGAGCCTGATGCAAGTTTTAAGACTTTCTATACTTTCAATATACTGATCCTACAATAGTAAACGAACTATTAAATGAACTGTTATAAGTTTGCTCAGTTAATTTTTTGAAATTACATAGAATCATATTCTTCTAAAGAAAAGCTTCGCAGATACTTATTTAATTGTAAATATATTATTAATAATAAAGTAAAAAAAATTGTAACCCAGAACCTTGGATTCGAACAAATTAAGATCGTTCATTTTTTCTACTTTTTGATTTTCAAGATTAGGATTTTATGATTTAGATGTGAGTACTATTTTACAGCTATTTAATATCCGACACGAATTATTTTGTTTTTTTCTGTAAAATCTTTATTTTAATTTAATTAGAAAAATCTACTCCAAGTGTAATTAAAACCATCACGACTTCTTCAATTTGATTTTAAGAAAACTTAAAACCTTAACTTCACAGAAACACATAAAATACCAAAAAAATAAAACCCTTACACAGGGAATCGTCATCGTCCTACTAAGTAGTTTCTACTGCTCTTTCACCACCATAAGCCGCTTACACCTCCATCCTTATTAGCTGCATATACAAAGATTCCGTCAGGGCAAGTTGAATGTCCGGGAGCTGCAGTATTTAATATTTTCAAGTTTCATCTTTTGCGGTTTCATAAAACCGCGAGCAGACAGAACACCGCACATGAAACAAAAGCTTCAATACGAACAAGCGTCCTCGCCTCGTCATCATCATCAACGGTCCCCATCTTGCAGACCTGTCGAATTTTGTCTTTTATTTAAAAAACATAGCGCGTTCCTTCTGTTCTGTGCTCTTCCGATTTCTAAAGAGCATAGTGTTCAAGATGGCTGTTTTCTATTTTCGAAAATTTCTTCACTCAGTTTACACAGATAACAACGACGGATGGCGGCGGGGACGGACGGTAACGACGACAGTGGCCGCCTGTCGATGATAGGAAAGGAGATTCTTTTGGTCATCGTTTCCATCATTAAACTTTCATTCGAAATAAAAGTGTTTTCTGAGAGGGAAAACTCTAAATAAGGATAAATCTGTGGGAAAGAATCAAGACCGAGCATAGCCAGAAAAATGTGTTTTCAAAAATAAAAAAAAAAAAATAAAGAGAAAAGAAAACTTTTTCCCTTAGTTATGTGGTGTTGTGGTATTTTTGCGGACGTTCCGTGGTTTGGGTCTACTCTAACCCGACAATAGAATGCAACGAACAAAATCCGGAAATTGGAGAAATGGTTTTTGTTGGGAAAAGACAAAGCTGACGCGATGCGATGCGGCGCACAAGGAGAGAAAGTCCTTAAAGTCTTCCATCGGACAAAAGTCAAAGTGTTTTCGGTGTCGAGAGAATTTTCAACTTTGAATTTTTCTTGTTTTAATTTTTGTTTTTTGTCTGGTAGAGAATTCATATATGTACGAGCACCTACCGCACAAATTCGTGTGTAAGCAGGGAATTCTTGTTTAAAGGTTTTGTGCCAGAAGTGATGGAATTTTTGGTAAGGGGTTTTGAGATAATTAGATTGACAAATTTTGACTATGAACCAACAAGCATCCTTTTAAAGAAGGTTTTTTTTTTAATGTTGTTTCTATTCTAAATTAAAATTTATGATTTATAGTTTAAGTGTTAAATCAATGAAAAGTATTCCCTTTTTTAGTGTTTCTTTTATTTTTAAACCAGTTAGAGGGTTAAAGAAAGGACAGTTTAAAATTGTCAGCTCTCTAAATTTTAAACAACTAAAATTAAATTATTTGAACATCATTTGTACGTGCCAAGTTATCCAGTCGAAAAAACAAATCGAATTGGTGATTTTAAAAAGAGTTGAATTTAAGATGATAAGAAAGACGAATAAAATCTGAGTTTCGCTAATCTGTTTTTTCTGTTCGCTGGCTGATTTTATTTAAATTTGGTAGACCTAGCGTTTTTTTTTTCTTTTTTCGTTGCTTTCGATTTTGTCGAAAAAAAATATTGTGTATTCAAATTTTCAGGCACATTTTTACACACACTCGAGATTTTGATCAAAGTTGACATTACGATGATAGTGAAGGCGAAAAAAGTGGGTTTCGAAATTCTGTCTGTCTGTCTGTTCGACTACAGCCTAAGCTGCTCGGCCAATTTTCATTAAACTTGGTAGATATTGTTTTTATGTTCCCCCCCCCACACCTTTTTTTCTTTTTTTTTAAGACCAAAAGGAATGGTACCTGCCATACGCTTTTTTTTAGAAATTTTATAATTTTTTTTTTAAACTTTTCCGCAGTTTTTTTTTAATTCAGATATGTATTTCTTTTAGTTAAGGCTAGGTAATGGTTGAAAATTTGTTTCCAAAAAATGGTTATTAATGCTACTCCATTTTTTTGTTTTTGATTTTCCAAAAAACGGTAAAACCGATTCTTTTATGCTAAAGCTCCTCAGAAGTTTGAATATTATTGTGTATTAATTTTTTTTTTGGATTTTTAAGAAAAATTTCAAAATATTTGTTTCAAAACTCGCTATTTCTAAAACACATGCTCGATTTTTTTCAAACTTGATAAATAAAAATTTCTAAATATAATCTACAAGTCCTGAGAAAACAAATTTTGTTTTACCTAAAAACCCACCATACAAATGTTAAAAAAAATGGTTTTCGAAAATCATACATATTTTTTCTTGACAACGGCGGCGCCTAGAATTTTGATAAATTTTTTTCTCTTGATTAATTTTTACGATCTATAATTTAATAAAAAAAAATGCACGACTGTGTCTCACGAACTTGCTCCTATGTAATAGACTAAGAATCTTAAAAACGAAAGTTATTAAAGAAAACTGTTCATAAGGATGAAAGGAATTTTTTAAATTCTTTTAGAGATAAAAACAGAATGCTGCGCAAATATGAAATTATGCAAGAACAAAAATTATAAGTCGTTGTAGTGGTTCCTTAAAAAAATAAGCTTTTATGTACCAAATTTTTAAAACATTTTTAAGAAAAAATTTTGGAAGTTTTTATTATTGTACGAATAAGAGTTAAATTTCCAAGAAAAATAGTAAGCCGTTCTTTAGATATCGAATTTTCCAAAAAAAAAATGTCTTTTAGGAGCTTCTTTATAAAAAAAAATTTCATTAAAATCCGCTATGCCGATAATGAGAAATTCAAAATTCGAAAAAATCGTACAGTCAGTAATATCTAGATTTAATTTTTTTTTATTAAATTATAGATCGTAAGAATTAATCAAAAGAAAAAAAATTTTAGCGAAATTCTCGGAACCGTTTTCGAGAAAAATACGATTTTCGAAAACCATTTTTTAACATTTGTATGGAAGTTACCGTTAATTTTAGATAAAACAATTTTTTTTCTCAAATCTTGTAGATTATGTTAAGAAACTTTTATTTGTCAAGTTTGAAAAAATTGATCTGTGGGTTTTCGAAATATTGAGTTTCCAAAAAAAAAAAATTGATTTTTTGTTTTAATCCAAAAAATAAAAAATTGAAAATTTGAATATGTAATAATATTTAAACTTTAGAGGAGCTTTAGCATAAAAAATGGTTTAAATCGGCTGTACCGTTTTCGAGAAAATCAAAAACAAAAAATATGGACCCAGGGGGGCTACCAAAAATAACAATTTTTTGAAAAAAAAATTTTCAACCATTACC
Source organism: Chrysotoxum bicinctum (assembly GCA_911387755.1). Taxonomy (NCBI): domain Eukaryota; kingdom Metazoa; phylum Arthropoda; class Insecta; order Diptera; family Syrphidae; genus Chrysotoxum; species Chrysotoxum bicinctum. The sequence continues at coordinate 220,248,616 of OU426989.1, read as the reverse complement.
TAGTTTTAACTAAATGAAATTTTTAATTTTTTTTTTTAATTCTGTGGGACAGTTTTAAAAAAAAAAAAATACTTATAAAATTTCGAAAAAAAACCATATGGTAGGTACCGTTATTTTTGGTCTTTAAAAAAAAAAAAAAAAAAACGTGTGGGGGGGGGGGAAATCAAAACCTATATCTAACAAGTTTGAAGAAAATCGGACAAGCCGTTTAGGCTGTAGTCGAACCGACAGACAGACAGACAGAATTGCGAGACCCACTTTTTTGGTCTCCGCTATCATCGTAATGTCAACTTTGATCAAAATCTCGAGTTCGATTTTTTTTTCCGAATGCATAACTTGCCTTATAGTACCTAAAAGTCGCAAGTAAAAATGAAACTAAGATATTACTGACTTAACCTATACAATAGAACCATTTTGTCAAATTTTGAATTTTTAACTATCGGTATAACACATTTTAATGAAATTTTGTATACATATGTATATAAGCTTCTTAAAAGTTTGAAAAACATTGCATTTCAAAATTTAAAAAAAATCTATTTTTTTTCAAAAAAAATCTATTTTTTTTTTTTTTCAAAAAAAAATCTATTTTTTCTTTCAAAAAAAATCTTTTTTTTTTTCAAAATTCGATATCTCAAAAACGGCTCAATATTTTTTTTTGTAAATTTATTTTTTATTCGTACAATAATAAAAAAAAAACAACATTTTTTCTTAAAAATTGTGTATATAAAACTTTTTCGTTAAGAAACCACTACAACAACATAAAGTTTTTGTTGTTATAAAATACAACATTTTTGAAACATTTTTAAGAAAAAGTTTTGGTACGCCAACTTAAAGTTTTTATTACGAGTATTATACCAATACAATATAAATTTCCAAAAAAAAATATTAAGCCGTTTTTGAGATATTGAATTTTCCAAAAAAGAAATAATTTTTTTCTTTTCAAAAAATTCAAATAGGTAAAATAATATTCTGTTTCTCACATCTTGTAGATTATATTAAGAAACTTTTATTTATTAATTTAAAAAAAAAATCGAGCATGAAGTTTTCGAAATATTGAGTTTAAAAAAAAATTAAAATTTTAATACACAATACTATTCAAAGTTTTGGGGAGCTTTAGCATAAAAAAATGATCAAAATCGATTTTATCGTTTTTGAGAGTCAAAAAAAAAATGGTTCCTGGGTATGGTTGGGGGAGGGGGGTTTAAAAACGAAATCTACCAAGTTTGTAGAAATCGGCCGAGCCGTTTGGGTTTTTTAAAAAAAAAATGTCCGTACTGACAAAGCCCTTATCTTCTTCATGAGTTTGAACACCCTTATTTTTTTTTTTTTTTTTGTCAACGCCTTAGATCCAAGAAACTGCAATGCTTTTGAAGATTATTAATGTAAATTCTGCCAGTTTGATAAGATTACTTCCACATAGAGCAGCTGTTAATGAGAATGTCTGAAATTCTAGCAAATGTTCTCTCAATAGGACAAGAAAAGAGAATTGTACTCAATATGTAACCTTGAGGAACGCCTGTCTTGACTATAAGAAGATGAGACTAAATCCGTCGGTGATGCATTTCAGTGAAAGTGGTAAATTCGATTAGATTATTAGCGAGTGCCGAATCGTGCAGTTCCGGTGCCACTTAGTGACTGATAGATTGTTGCGAGGCAAGAGGAGCGGAGGAGTGTCGGTATTGGGGTTAGGTAGGAAAAAGGAAAGGTTAGGAAACTGGAATAGGAATAGGTTAGAAAAGGGTAGGAATGCTAAGTTTCGGGGGACGCGGCCTGCTTGCTGTGCACGGCGTTAGCTCGTCGGACGGGGGGGGATCTTGCCCCCGAAACTTAACCTCGCCTGCAAACAAATACATAAATCAGGCCAGGTAAACAACACAGGAAAATTTTGGACTAGAAAGAGACGGACGGACTATCGACACACAAAGGGCACTGCGGATGTTGTTGCAGTGAGGCCATTACCCACCCTACCATAGGAATCTTCGGCCATTTTTAGATTCCCCCAAAATGGTGGATGATCGGCTTCAGATTACGCCATCTTCACCGACATTCAGCTACCCTCTGCACCCCTGAAATAAACTCTTCAAAAAGTCATGTTTCGATTAATCGAAACATAAAAATACAACTTGAACTTTATCGAAGCCAGCGTATTGAAGTTTATTTTCTTACATAAAAAAAAGAACCAAGATATTTAACATTAAACCTATTACACTAACCATACAAAAATTTCATAGAGAGCAAGGGTGTCCAAGGCATGTTCCCCGAATCAAATCTGCAAGAAACCCCTTTTTGGGCAGCTATAAAGGCGACTATAAACATATCCGTAAAAAAGAATGCCCTACCTCTAATGAGCTCTTTGGAGGTGGTATGCCTTAAAAAAAAAACAAATTTTGGTTTCACCTTACTACCCGAAAAATCCCGAGGGAAACACCACTTTTTCACTTACAAACAAAATTATTTCTTTTTGACAAGAACAAAAAAAATTTAACGTAAAAAAATTAAATAAAAATAAATAAACTGAATCTGAACTTCAACGCCAGTACATACGAGTATTTCCAAAAAAAAAAACTTCTCAATGTTAAATAAAGGACAAACACAAACACTTAAATCCAATAGAATGATCTTAAATTGAAGCCGCAACAGGGTTATTTCTTCTTCAGTCGTTACTGAGTCTTCTTTTGTTTTATTTATTTTCCTATAAGGACCCACTGGGTAGGTTTCTTTGATACCTGGATATCGGAGGCTTACGTCTGGGGCGCTCCAATTACAGGGAACTTCGGGGCATTTATAATAAATATCCCCTCCACTGCAACTCCGGTGAATAATGAGTACGAGTTCCAGAATACTATACAACCAAAATAAGGATGCGGCGGCCCAGTACTCGGTTGGTTATCTGGGGCCGCCGAGAATTCACCTAAAATGTTTTCAGATTCTACACACTTTTCCACAGGACAAGTTAACAATTGACTCACCACTTTATATTTTAATTTCATTTTGTTTTTTTGTTTAAAAGTTCTGAGGCGACACGGCATTTCGTGATTTTAGTCTATTTAAATCAATCCAAATATCTATCAAAAAACACAAACAAGATATACAATTTAGCAATTCCCGTACAAAATCCAAAAAAAAACGCACCACACTTCGACTTCTCAACCGAAACAGTTTACTTTTTTTTTCTTCTCTTCCTTCGTGCATGACAGCCAATTAACTATTGATAGCTACCTATTAGAAAACTCCACCCGAACGAACACGAGTTACTCTCACTCTCATAACTGTCAAAGCAACATCCGATCATCATACCCAAATGTATAAGGATCGTCTGATACGTCCACGTATGCACGAGTTAATCTTTACTCTCCGATAGTCTGGCTTTTCCATGGGCAGGTTCAACTTCAACGCTCAGAACTTCAACCCGAACTTGGGCTCTATCTTGAAGACATTGATGGGATTTACATGACAGGACATGATGCGGATTTAATCTCCAAATAAAAAAACGAAACATACCACCTAAAAACGACGAAACCAAAAAAACATGTCAGACAACAGAAACTGACCAAAATAAATAAGAACGAAAACGATTGATGAATAATATATGGTAATAAAATAAATTGACAGAGTTGTCTAAAAACTCTCCACAAGTCGCGTATCCAAAATTTCCAAGAAATCTTACTACGTTGAACGCGCCCAACTCCGAAGTTTGCCGTCTCTTATATAAAATTTTTGGTAAGTACCCGAAGATGGACTCAAACAACAACAACACTGTGGTTTTTATTTGTAAACAACAAACACCATGACGGACGTCTCATTTTGTAAGTACCAAAAACTATTTTTCTTTTATTGGTTCATTATTATACATAAATTTATTGTTTAAATGGTCTTAAAAATTAACCTTTACTGTTTTCTTTTTTCAGTTTATCTCGACTGGATGGATCTGGCCACCAATTGTCTACAGTCAAGATAGTAAGTTTGTTTACATTTTTTTTCAGTGTTAATAATATTTTCGTCTTCTTCTTACTTCCTAGGTGGTTACGTGAACTTTTGGAATCGGCGCTGGATAGTTCCTGGACTAATCAGGCGTCCGCAACAAGATATACATATGTATGTACTCGTATGTACATAAAATTTTAGTCAAATAATTGTCTTCAACTTTACATCATGGGAAGTTCTGCATTCAGTCAGAGTCTCTAGACTGTCCAAAATTGTTGTTCCAAATGATAACTGTTTGTATGTTTAATAGAAACAACTTACATACACCTGGAAAAGATATTATGTAAATCAGAATTTTGTAGTTCATTACCCAAACGCTTAAGAAAATAGACAAATATCGGATTCATATGTAGTAATCAGTCACAAAAACTGAAATATTTTTGAAGATTTCAGAGTTTCAGTCGAAAATCAATTTCTATAATTTTTTAACACCCAGACAATGGGGACAATTTTTCCAAGACCTAAAATAAAGCCAGATACTTCCTCAAGTATGGAAGAAAGATATTAGTTGTCAATTTGCTGGTTTTGAGGGTTTTGACATTTGAAATCTCTTCAGTCCTGGAAGCCTTTAAAAACTTCTTGAAAAGAATGCAGTATTTTAAATGCAGTCAAAAGTTTTTAGGACTGCTTAAAATATATCTACAAAAACAAGACTTCAAAAATATTTTAAAGATCAGAATGCACGAACAAGCACAAAACAATGTCGGTAAAACTACCTACTGAAGTATTTGAAATCTGAAAATGCTTCCAAAAATAGTAATGTCGTAGTTTCAAGTAGTTTAAAACTTTAAAACCATCAAAGCTCTTTTGCTATATTTCTAAATTGTTAACATTTCCTGAATTTTCACTGCATTGCCATAGCTCTTCCTAGTGTCTAGTTCACTGATGGCACCGAATTTGGAAAACGTATACTAAGCTTAACGCATTCTACTGTCCTATACCTTCCTACTTCTTCCAATTAATTATGCTTATGACTTTGCCTGGAACTATATCTTGCTTGTTCAAATAAATTTGTAAGTCATCTTTAAATCTCATTTAACATTCACTGTGGTTTAATCAAATCAAACTTAATTCAGTTTAACATTCATTCAGAAGTGGTGAATAATTTGAGATAACTTCCCTTCAATTATTCCGAAAACTTTTGTTTGAAACGAAAAAGTTTTTTTTTTCTTTTTTTCTGAAATTTTGTTTTCTAACTTCGAAACGAAAGGAGTGCGTTCGCTAGGCAGAGAGAGGCTAGAGAGAAGGACGTCGGTTGAGTGCAAAATTTTATTTTATAAGTTTTTTTTTTTTTGTTGAAATCAATGTTGGTGATAGGAGAATTAAGGTAAACTCATGTCACCGAAAATTGTTCACCTTGCTTCCTAGAACGTTCTATTCGGTTTTGTATGTGTGTTTTTTTTTTTTGTATGGATGGTAGAGCTTTTTACATATTTAAGGCCGTTCTTAGCCTCGGCCTCGGCCTCAAATTAAATTGGAAAGAAGTGACATCCGAATACTTGTGCTTCTACAAGTCCTGCTGCAGCAGACATATACCAATTCCAGCCAACATCAACTTTCCGATCAAAGTTATTCCTTCAAAAGTATCAACTACATGGGTAAAGAAAACTCCGCTTCTTCTTAAATTAGATGCCAATTATGCTCGACTTAAAAATAAAAAAAAAAAAAAAAAAAAACAGAGAAAGAAAGTTGGCAGTAGAAAAACTTCCTTACAGGACGAGTATACCTTTCATTTCCTTTTTCTTTATATTATTCCTTCGCTAGGGCTGGTTCTTCGGTAGGTAGTTTGCATGCAGCAGAACCCCAAAGAAAAGGTAGAAGACAGATAGATATACATGAAAATTGAGCAGGAAAGTTTCAGTAGACCTGATTGCCTCTTTATTGCACATCTGGGTTGTAATACCTCATTATTGAGTTTAAGTAATAATAGTCGGCGGCGGAGAAAAGTTATCGAAAGATGAAACTTGCGTTAGGTTTTATTAATTTTTTTTTTGGAACAGCTTCAAAAAAAAGTCCAATCTTAATTTGGGCGGTGACGGGGCGCTAGAATTGTCACATCTGTGACAGTGCAAACGATAAAAGTCTTTGAGAGAGTTAATTCAAAAAGACTCGTATTTTAATAAAAGGCCCTTCTTTCAAGGGAACAACTATTACCATGGAGGACATTAATTGCAGCAGACAATGTTCTTTATTGGTACACGATGTAATGAGCGGATATTTTTGCTAAAAGTTAAGAACTTATAATGGCTGGAAACAGCAGTTACCATTCTTACATTTTCTAACTATGAAAAAGTTTGAAAAATATATGAAATCTTTCTACGGAGTTTTTTTCATTTATGCATAGAATATTTTTTTTTTATATTTTTACAGACATTCTAATCAGAGTAGATCTTGACTTAAATAATTCAATAAATTTTTGGTCGTCATATTTCATAGAAAACTGGCAGTTCCTAACTTTTGAAATTTGGGTCACTATTTCATACGTTATTCTGTACTACTCAGAACAAGTGTCACGTCAAATTAACAAGGTGCACTTTCACTTGCAAAATTGTAGAAAGCTCGGAAACTCATACGATGAAGGGTTTATTAAGAGGTGTCGATGAACATTGGTCTTAAATGTTTGCAAATTGAAATGCAAGCGAAGGAAAACCGTCCTGGGTAAATTATCCAATAATCGTGTTTTGCGACTAAAAAATGAATCTTTGTATTTGACGGTACGACCGAAACGGGTATCACAGGTGATCTGATTGAGGTGAGGAATGCAAATGGCTACTTCGAGTGAACATTTCTTGCCAAAAAAGCGATAAAATGAGAAAATAAATAAAACATTGCAACGAGATTTAGAAATTTTTAAAAATTAGAAATTAGAAAAAAAATTTTATTCATTCTTCTTTCATTTCATAAGAAATAAATAATAGTTATCATTCTTTAACTTGTGAGTTAGTGTTAAATGATGCATTTGTGAATTAAATTTACAATAATTAGAAACTGTTGTGGCAATAAAAATTATTCAAAAAGTTAAGCAAATTAATAAATATTTCATCAAAAATTCAGAAAAAAATAACAACAAAATGATACGTTTTTATGATTTTCAAATTAGTCGTATGATACAAAATTCAACAATATGTAGTTTTCAATAGAATTTAAGTCAATTGTTAAAAGCCAGTATTTTACTTTTCTTAAGAAATAGTTTAAGTTTTGAGTTGTTCTGATAGACAGAGGCAATTTATTAAAATAATGACTTTGGTGCTGCGGTAGTATAAAAGTTAGAGAAATGAGTTTTGTAGACAGTGGGTTCATTTGCAAGGTGCATGTAGTACATTCTTAAATTATATTACTGCGAGTTTCTACTAGGCGAATATTACCGCTTTGCTTGAAAAATTCTTTAAAAACTTTAAAAATATAAAGATGTCTCATATAGGTAGAATTCGCAATTCCTTGCATAAAGACCAACTTTCAGTGTAACGATTTTTGTATCAAATAATTCGACTAAGATGTTTTTGAGCAATCAATAAAGGTCTAAAAGTATTTGCATAGGAACCAGCCCAGCAAAACCCGTATTGTAGTTTAAAGTGCACAAGACCATAATATATTGAAGTTAGAAACCTTTTAGAACAGCAGCGTATTAGCATCAAATTATTTTTGATGTTGTAACTATGGTCTTTCCAATTATGATTAGAATCAATTGTAGCTCCGAAACATTTCCAATTATTCACTGAATCAATTTTGAGACAAGAATCGGAACAAGAATATTTATGTTGGAAATTAGGTTTACCACAATTGTGAATTGGAAAGCAGAATTGCCTACAACTTGAAGAATGAAAAAATAAATTATAATCACAAACTCGATGACCAGATGTTTTGAAAGTCATGAACTTAATTTTTTCACTTACTATACTTTAAGGTTAAAAAACCAAGTTCTTAGAACTTCAAGGTCCTTTTCTATTTGCAAAGACACGATTAAGATCCGAATTTAACTGGTAGGTAAATAATATGTATATCATCTGCAAATGCTGTCGAAGGGCCATTCAAACGGTGCATAAAGATTGAGTTTATATAAACAAGAAAAAACAAAGTGCCGAGTACAGAGCCCTGTGGTACACGATTTTTTAAAAATCGAGCTTCACTATGTGTACCGTTTGCAATGACTTTTTGAACTCTTCCTTTTAAGTATGATTGCAACCATTGAAAAATTACTTCTCTAAATCTTGCATTATACAACTTACCTCATAGTAAATCATGGTCAACCATGTCAAATGCTTTAGTCATATCGATGAAGAGAGCCATTGTAGATTTATTATTATTTAAGCAGCCATAAAGTTGACTACATAGACTAAGAATTGCATCTTCGGTTGATTTTCCTGAACGGAAACCAAATTGATTTTCGCTAAAAAATCTGTTATTATTTAGGAAAGAAGTAATTCTCTTGATCATAAGTTTTTCAAATATTTTTGAAAAAGTAGGAAGAATAGAGATAGGTCGGTAGTTAGCATATTTTGTCTATCTCCCTTTTCAAAGAGGGGAATAACCTCAGCACACTTAAATTGTTCTGGAAAACAACCCTGTTTAACACTTAAGTTAAATATATAACTCAAAACATCTGAAACATAAAACGCAAGTTTTTTAAGTAGACAAGACTAGATATTTCATCTGAAGTGCAAGAATTTTTATTTTTCAGATATAAGATAGTTTTGTAGGTTTCAAAAGAGGTGATTGGACTAAAAGCAAAGCTATTTGGTTGTATGTAGTCAGCATCCAAACAATGTTGAGTATAACAATTACAATTACCACCAGAATTAATGGATGGCTTCAATGTATCACATATTTCTCTAAAATATTCATTAAATTTATTTGATATACAGTTGAAACCTGTTAGAGGAACATTATTAACTACAATAGTTTCTATCGCTTTCGTCCTTCCTGTTTTGCCCTAAAATATAATCAATTACTTTCTATTCTTCTTTAATATTGAACTTAGATTTTTCAAATAAGTAGGAATAATATTTTTCGCGAGTTAATTCAACATTTGTGCTAGCAAATTTACAAAGTGTAAGGTAATACTTTTTTAGTTTTTCATTGTTTGGATGTTTTGTTTAGCTTAATACTAATTTTGCTCTTTTGTTTAATCTGCTTTAGGAGATTCACATTCATCCAAGGCTTTAGAAATTTATTTTTATTGACATTTTTTATCGATACAGAAGTACATGACTTTATATATTTTTTGCAATATTGAGATAAAAATAGCAAACGAAGTAGGTGGGTCCTTTTCCGCATAAGCCTGATCCCGAAATTCGTGCTTCAAAATATTCTGCAATAAATATGTAATCGGTGGTATAATGCTCTTTTGTTTGTGTTTCCGAGCTACGCCATTCAGTAAATTTTCAAACAAGTTTCATAGAAGAGTGAGTCCGATGTCTGGTTGAATCTGATCTTCTTTCTCCACAATCAATCCCTATTTCTTCCTTTTTTTGACGAGGTTGCCTTTCAAAGTAATAATCATCTGGAGGACGAAATAAGACAGTCTTCTTTTATCCATCTCCAGCAGCTTCAATATTATGTTTGAAATGTAGTTTTAGCGAATTGGCATAGTTGTTTTAAGATGAACCATGTAATTTGGATTACAGGCCGGCAACCAAAAAATATAATATATATAGGTACATACATACATATGTATATTTTATATATTGTATTTTACTTATAAAATAGATTTGTCAATCAGGCAGACTTGTTTTATAGATTTTTGTAATTTTTATGTAAATAATTTCAATACAAAAATAATATCTAATTTTTGTTTTTGTTGTTGTAGCCTTATCGAGTTGACCGATTCGGTTCAAATTTGATTCAGAGTATTTTTATGATGAAGTTATCGTCTAGAACGAGTAGCCAGCATATGCAATATTTTATATATTTTTCAAATTTTCTTAAAAACTCCCTGACCGATTTGATTGTTTTTGATTTTTAAGGAATGTAAATGTAAACGGAATTTTGGCGAATTTTTGAATTTTTATTTCGCATTTCGCTGCAACAATGCAATGGAACGAGGAAATGATGTTTTTTAGATGCGCAGAAATTTAAATTGGGAACACTGTTTTCTATGACAGCTGATGTGACAGTTTTTGGTTGTTTTGAGGTGAGTTTCGTTTGGTAACTCATTAACTTACCACTTTCCAAATCATTATTAAAAAAAAAGATTCACATTAACTTTTTAAAATTTTGTTCCGTGATGAGAAGCACTTTTGGTTAACCGACTTTGTCGATAAACAGAATTATTCCATTTGGAGCGATATTAATTTATAAGCCATCATGGAAGCCCCAAGACATCTAGAAAAAAGCCAACGTTTTTTCGCTTTTAGTCCGACGGAATCATTCTTCAAAATCGATGATAGTCAGAACGTTACAATCAAAAGTCAGTAATACAGTGACATAATCACTTAATTTTGTGTGCTTAATTTATATTAATGTTCCAGACAATAGTGCCTCAGCAGAACAGGACACACTCGCAGAAATATGGTGGGTTGATTACAACTCGCGTAAAATTAAACAAGTGCGACTGCTAATATACAGCTTGCAAAATTACTCGGTTAAAATTACACGAGTCAGCACGGTTTAGTAACTAAATAAATCTGATTGATTCCTTAAACCAAATTGGTGTGAAATTTTAACAATCTTCTGTCAGTTAAAATAAGGAATTGGTTGTGTTTTTTGAGCATCACTATTCGGTAAAATCAACCGAGAAGAGTAGATATCTATTAAGTTTTAGAAATTTTAACCCATTTACATAGTAAAATTAAATAAATTTGGTCAATTGTTTTAATCTAGATACTACATCATAATCATAAGATTAATTTTACCAACGAAATTGTTTAATGTCAAATAATAAACTTATTAAATTTAATTAAGTGCATTTATTTGATTTAAACATGTTACTCGTTTAGAGTAAAAAAATTGGAAATTGCGAAATATAGCTTGTTTCTCGATTAATATAACGAAGTTTTTCAGTTAAACGAACATTCTTAGTTGATAACTTCAAAGAAATAAATTTAACCAAGTAACAAGTACTTTCAACAATATACAGGGTGTCCGGTAATTTGTGTGCCATACTTTGGGATGTGATTCTTGGTCATGTTCAAAGAAAAAAATTGTTCTACAGTAAATTCTGATTTTCAACTTTGACATCACTTTTTAACTATTTAAAAAAAAGGCTAATTTGGTGTACCCTGACCCAAGTTAAGGATCGTGGATAAGAAAACTTTATGTTTATTACGCATTTTTTTCAAAAAAATTGACCTCAAAGTCAAAATTTTGCTCGGGCAAGAAAAATTAAACACCATTTAAAATTGAATGTCTGGTAACCCTAAAAACCATATCATATTGGTACTGACAGAGAAATTGACCTTAACATGGGTCAGGGTACACTAAATTAGCCTTTTTTTAAATTGTTAAAAAGTGATGTCAAAGTTGAAAATCAGACTTTACTGTAGAACAATTTGTTTCATAGAATATGACCAAGAATCACATTCCAAAGTATGGCACACGAATTACCGGACACCCTGCATATTACGTAATTTTTACCCGAGACTACGTTGTTTTTAACACATTTTTTCAACCCACCAAACAACGCTCTCGATAAGAAATAAATTATACAGTTAATTTATTAAAATAAATATTTGACAAACGATTGATTTGACCCATGGACTTGTTAACTGGACATCTCATTTTAGCGACTTTATGCCAGTAGACTACTTTATCGGGGGGGAGTTGTCAACTCGCATTTCTACACTGATGAACTAGAAGCACTTAACAACTTGGAAGCCAACATCCGATTGCCGATATCCAGCCGAATTTACTACGAAAAGTGTGTCAAATTTGTATCTCCAGATGTAAACTCCATATGCCCGAAATCTACATTATAGTCGAAATCCACATTATAGTTTTGAACCAAAGTGCAAGTTTGTGCTGTTTAGTCGTGTACGTAATAGTCTTCAAATTTAAGATCAATAGCTTGCCCTTTCAATCAGAAATATGTCTGCTAAGTTAATTGAAGAAAAACCGATACTTCAAATAGTTCGAACAGTCCAACTGTAAGCAAACCAGATTAGAAACTCCGGACGAAGTCAAGGACCTTCTAGGTACACGAGTGTGAACATTCAAAATTTCTTTAAACTGATTTTTAAAAAACCAAAAATGTACTAATAAAAATTTTAAAAAACTTTTCGAGTTAACCATGTGTTTCGCAGATTCACTGATTGTGGAACACGGTTTAATATAGTTAGGAGCGACAATTTCAGTTTAATGCCCTTCGCAACTGCGCATTTCTCGTCTTAAATGATTTTCCAAATTTTAGTTAGCTCCACATTTTTTGGTGAGAAATTATTAGTACTAGTTTCTTGTTAATTTCTATTCAATTATGTATTGGAATAAAAAGTTTTCGAAAATTAAATTGTTCAATCTAAAGTTCCTGAAATGTGTATGAAAAAATGTAGATAATCTTGACAATTTCAAAAAATCATCCTTCGACCCTCAAAAAAACTTGATTTACGGTCTTAAATCTTCAATCGAAGTGCCAATATCGTAAAATTTAAGTTATTTATGAGTTCTCGAAGCAATTGATTTCGAACAATAAAACATGTGTTTTTGAAGCCACATGATGTTTTCCCCCATAGACTACAACCATGATGATGATGATGAAAATGAAATAGCTATCGTATGGTAGGTATAGATAGCTATAGATAGAATCTAATAACAGTTAGCCGCCCGAAACATATTACGAATCCATTTTGTTTGGCATTATATTGATTTGATTTAATGCTTCAATAATAAATGATTTCTAGCATAACCAAGATTTGCCACCCTTCTTAATGTGGATACACTTATACTCATGAGTGGAGACAACAATTCCATCACACTAAATCAACAGCTCCTCTGTCGTTTTCCTTGTCGTTGTCGACATCGTCCTGTGAGTCTTTCGAGTCCTGCTGCTGCTATACTGCTGCTTTTATATAGCCCTAAGTGTATTGGGAGCAACACGAAAAGCAACGAAAACACACAGCTTGTGTGTAGACTGTATAGAACAACGAAAAACAGTTGGGAGAGTGGCTTATAGCCACTTAAGTTTATTGCCTCTAACTGACTTATTATAAATGCATTTACTCGAGAACTTATTGCCGTTGTATTGCTTCCCGGGATTGGCTGGCTCTGGGTCTGCTGCTGGTTGTGGTGCCGAATCTGGGTCTAGGTGCAGTGTTCGGTGTGCACCGAATGTGCCTTGTCTAGCATGATGTACATTTTACGATGATGACGTCGTCGTCCTTCCATGGTGTGCCCCCTAAATAAACACTGTCAGGTGATTTCGTTTGTTGCTCCCTCATGTCCCACGTGTCGTATCGACTAAACACGACAAGCTGTTCTGCTTCAGCCGCAATGACTTCACCTCGCCTCCAACCTCCGTCAACATTGTAAAGAATATACATATAACTGGAATTGGAACGGTTAGGAGTGATTTACAGGGTGTTAACTTGAGAAATAAAAGTGAACTACATTTTTTCGATATTATGTGGACGAAATCGTTCGTGACATACTCGTTATTTTATTTCAAGGTGTAAAATAAGAGGGATGAGGTGAAGAACTAAAAATAAAAAATCTATCAGCATAGATGGAAATGGATGAGAAAATGAATTACTTATTTAACGATAAAAAAGAAAGGGACCTAGGTGTCTGCCCTGAGGTACTCCAGAGCTTTCTTTTAAAGTAGCTGTAAGAGTGATCCGAAAACTTACACGATAAAATCTGTAGACTATGAATCTGATACCGATTTTAAGAACTTACAACTTAGTCCGAAGTGGTAGATAGTCCTTACAAATTCAAATAAAAGGTGATTGTAACGGAAGATGGTTTTGAAATCATACGTAATACTGCCAAATTAGTTTTTTCTTTGTTTTGTATGTGACTGTCTTGGGACACCTACTCAACATTAATTATGAAACCAATTTTAACGAAAGCTTTTTTGCAATCTTTGGTAATGACGTAAACTTCGAGAGCTTTTCTTTACTAATTTGAAGCTTTGATAAGCGAACTCAAAAAAATTATTATGATAAATATATTCTTGTTGTAGCCGTCTCACTTAGAAGAATAATTGCAGATATTAAAGCTTTTCTGAAATCTTCAGCTTCAAAACCTTTTTTTCAAGGGATTTAAACTTTAAATTAATAAGATTGGTTATGATAGTAATCTGCTTGCTGAACCCGCGTGGTAATCCTTACAAATAATAAAATAAAGGACAATTTTAACGAAAGCTTTTATCAAATGATGGAAACTCAAAAGGTCAAGAAGACCTTTTTTATTTATTTTAGGGTTCAAGGCACGAACTCAAGAATATTGATTCTGATAGAACTATCCTTACTGAACCTTAGACTGTTACTTCGAAGAAGTAGTTGTCTATAAAACAGATAAACAAAAGCAGGTTTTAATAAAAGCTCTTCTAAAATCGGTTGTAATGACCTCAGCTTCATGACCTTTTTCTATTTATGCTGGGGTTTAAAACACGATAGATTAGGACAAAACTACCCTTGCTAAGTCGGGAATACTTAAGGGCCTAGCATCGGATCGGAAAAATGTAGCGTTTCATAGATAGAACACTTTCAAAAAGGATTGGTTCATAAAATAGCAAAGCTTTTCTTTTCAAAGATTCATAAAAACTTAGTCACACAAATTGGGGCATACTTTTAGGACCCGGTTATATTTTTTGTTGCATAGTTTTAGGAGTTCTACGAAACTGTTTTTTTACATTTTAGTCCTATTTCATCACAATCAAAACAAACCATAGATTCGAAGGCACTCATTTACTACTCACAAAAGAACACCCTCTATTGAGTAAATAGTTGGAATGAAAATCTCATTCAAGCATGCAGCATGCAATGTGAGCATTCACTTGGGCTTAATCCGTCGCTCGTCGTCGTCGTCGTCGTCGTACTCATCTTCATCATCATTATCATCACCATGGCGGTCGTCGAGATGGTCGTGATTGTCTCACCTGGTTTTCCATAGATCCGGAATCCAAAATTACTCACAAGCAGCAACAACAAAAACAAAAATGAGATAAATAAAGATAGCTAGTGTAGTTTATACCTGAGTATAATTATTTATAGTTGATAATACGACGAGATATATCTTTTTCTCATTTTGTGATGATACTGGGCGACACGGGAGCGGTATAAAGGTGTGTTATGTATCTCGGTATTTATATGAAATTTTGAAATAGACCCATGTACCGAAATGTCACAGTCGACATCACAAGGCAGTCATTTATCATTTTTACGACTTGAAACGGAAAAGCTTTTTCCAATTCCACATGAATAATGGGCCAAGGGATGTTGATGATGATGATGCGACTAGTGGTGAATCCTTTAAGGGGTGTGTGTATTTATTGCAGCAGCAGTAATAAAATCCATAATAGACATCTAGAGACACAAAAGTTAATGTTCCGAACAGGAGTTCCTATCAACACACTGCGACATCTCTTTAGTATCTACAAAGGAGGTATGCCTGCCTTTAGTCTAACCTGCAACAGTTCCAAGAAAGTAGTCACTATTTTTGTTCAATCTATTCTTCTGCATCGCGTAAAAAGGACACAAAATGAAGAATAAATAACCGCGATCGATTGTTAAGTGGTTCTCAGTGGAGGAATCTTATTTTAACGTTTTTCTTTTTTTCCTAGAGAGACGAGCACGGCTTTGCCAAAAGACAAGGAACAACCAGCCAGTCAGCCAATAAATCAATAAACAATTTTATGTAGGTAAGGAAAATGCTTAACTAAAGATTGAATCAGTATAAGCGACACGACTACGACGACGATGCTAAGATGAACGTTTTTTTTTTCCAAGGAGTGGTTCAATGAGATGTGAAAAAGGGGAGCGTGATTGATTAAGAAAGTATTAAAGGGTTGTGTTTCGAGGGGTGTTTTTAAGTAGTTTACTTAAGCGTTAAGCGTTAAGTTTTCTTATTTTCTTTTTTGTCGTTGTTGTTGTTTTGTTTAATGGTTTGGATCAGCAATTTTTATTTTAAAAGTCCTAGAGGAAATGGATTAATTTATCTTTTTTTGTTTCCTTATTTTGGACGGTTGAGGACTGTAAGGTCGTAGGGGGGATGGGGTGATGAACGCAACAAGAAGAAATGAAGAATGACTTTACATGTTCAAAAGCTCCAATCAATATTTCTTGAATATAATTTAAATGAAGGCAAGGAACATTAAAATGAATAACGACTAAAGATAGATAGATAGATATAATAATCTTATTTAAAAAAAAAAAAAACTTTTTTCTATACGCTCAGCTTCCGACGAAGCGAGAAGTATTTTCCGAGGCATCTATAGGTTACAAAGTGTACATATTCCGCTAATATTTCTCTGAAACGCCCTTCCATTAAGATTTATATGTTCCGAACGAGAGATTAGGGAGATTATATCACAAAGGTTGGAATCTTCAAAATACTTTAGCACTTCAGAGTATAGCAAACTTCAAGACTCATCATGAAAATGGGAATATTTGGTGTTAATGGGAAATTCAATCCACTATAGTTCCTTGAGCTTTTAAAATATATTGCTATGTCATTTATGCCATTCAAATAAGTTTATTAAGCTTAAAAGGAAAAACCCATTAACGTTTCATGGGAGAAGACAAAGCATTCCTTAGCCAAGAATATTTGTCTGCTGATAACAGCTTTGGATAATCTACCATTAGGAAGATTTAAAATTTTTCGTATTTATGAAGAGTGTAGGTTTAGAAAGATGTCCGCAAGGTCAGTTTAGATGTAAAAAAAACATAATTTGGAGTTCTGGATGGTAAAAGAAAACAGCTTTTTATGAGAAAAAAAAAACCGTTGGAACTTTTCAATTTGGATGTGTTTCTGAGATCCCCATACTTGAGCGCAGTATAACATAATAGCTCTAGAAGCTACATCATTTATTTTAAATTTTATAGAATGCTGAACATATGTATCTCTCAATAGTTTTGACCATGTTGCATTGATATAATTGATAAGGGAGTATTTTTTATTTAAAAGCTCATTTCAAGTCATATAATAGTTGAAAACTAAGCGTAAATATTTATATTGACTACTACTATATTGGTGTGTCGTTGAAAACCCTTTATTCATTTTTCAAATTGCTCTGGTTCCTCCATTTCGAAAGATGACTACTTCAGATTTGCTAAGATTAACTTCGAGTTTCCACTTATTACTATATAAATTGAAACAATTAATTAGTTGTTGGAGATTCGTGGGACTCTCCGATTAGACTTCAACATCATATTCAAAAAGACATTATTTTCTAGGTCATATTAAAGTAATCAAATGCGAAGATCGTCATGTACATCATTTAATAATAGAACAAAAAGAAGACCGCTCAACACACAACCCTGTGGTACACCTTTGTTATATGGGAAGAAATCAGATGAACCTATGTCCACCCAAAAATCCTTTGGACAGGCAGAAAACTTCCCGCACAAGCAGAGTACGCAAACTTGCACCAACATATTCAAGCAAAGACTCCGAAATAGTCTCCAAGAAATTTACCACAGGACCTTCAACTAGAAAAGTGACGAACACCGGCGACTGCATTCAGAACTTCAGTGCATCAACACAATGCTTAACCAAGGTGTAAAAACATCATCAGGAAAACAAAATTCAAGAAGAGACTCGTAGATATCAAACCTGGCCCTGACACTTTTAAAAGGATCAATCTTATAATTGGAAGAGCGAACTCAATACCAGAAACCACCCTTCACGGACAAAAAGTTTCAGAAACTTCTGCAGAGAAAGCTGAAGCGTTTGCCAATCACTTTGAGGATAGTTTCAAAGATCGTCTTTCCATAAACCTTCCTGACTTAATCGAATAAGCAGAAACTCGCTTTGAGAAGATTTTAGCTACTACCGAAATCGTGAGCTTGTTTTCACTTCTCCTGATAAAGTGGCTTACAATTTCACCATTGGAAACTTCTAATATCAGCAGAAAGCGACTTACATTACTTAAAAAGTTACCAAATTTTGATATTCAGCCTTATTCCGTAAGGCGTTGAACGCCAAAATAAAAACGTCAGTGTGAATTTGGTATTACGTAAGGCGTTCGACGCCAAATAAACGTCAATTTGTCGATTCTCTCTTGTGGAACGTGTTCTCTATATTGTTTTTGGTATTCCGTTAGTCGTTTCCATACAAAAAACGTCTGTAAAAATGCCGAAATCTGTCGTCTAGAAATTTGTTGACGACAGGAGTAAAAATATAATTTTTTTAAATTTATTTTAGTTTTTATAATTTAAAATTCTTTGTTAAGAGTGAAAATAACAAATCTATAAGGAGTTACAAGAAAAGGTACCCAGCATCTCGTGCAAAAATGTATTTTTATTTGAACTGTTATCAGTCACAATCACATACCCAAAGGCCAAGTATTTCTTTCTCCTCCATCATATGCATATGTGTATATACAAATATTTATATCAAGCGA
This sequence comes from Chrysotoxum bicinctum, assembly GCA_911387755.1. Taxonomy (NCBI): domain Eukaryota; kingdom Metazoa; phylum Arthropoda; class Insecta; order Diptera; family Syrphidae; genus Chrysotoxum; species Chrysotoxum bicinctum. Next base: position 220,230,138 of record OU426989.1, on the reverse strand, counting down.
TCTATCTATTTTATATATGTATATATCTATCCGATTAAAATGGAAAATAAAAGAATTCGTAGAAATTACAACTTGGCAAAGATAAAACGTGAGCAGGTATTTCCTTAAGAATGTTGTTTAGGCTTGTCTGGGATAGTCCCAAATTGAAGTCGTTCCCAACCCCTTTTGGTAGCTCGCTTTTGCAAAAAATCGAAGGGTATCAGCAAGTTTGAATGTGTTACAAATGCGATAAAATTAAAAATCAAAACCAGTGGTAGAATTACCTACTGAATATATATATATTATATTAATATATATTATATATATTAACTTTCTACACTGTTCTTTTTTCTTATTTTTGAAACAAATTCACACAAATATAATTTTCAAAACCAAATTATTCAATTTGCAAACAATTTGATATGTCAGATGTTTGGAATGTATTGTGGAATGTAAGAGCGAGAGAAACGCTGGCGTTTTAGTTACGGAATACCAAAACAAAAACGACACGACTCCTAAAACGACAGTTGGCGTTTTAGAAAAACGCCTATCGTAATAAGGGTGATTAGGTGTGTTTTTTTGGGAAAATTATCCGTAGTGAAGTAGGATTTCCCAAAAAAACGTATCCGCAGTTGTGCGATTTTTCTACTTTAAAGTTGGTACCACTGACTAGTTGTCAAATATTTAATTGAAAAAAAAACAACCAATAACTTTTTGCCAAGTAATTTTCATGTTTCTGAAAATATATATGGAGGTTTTTATTTATGAATTTCAATTTAAATCATTTTGTATTTACTTTTTCTGTTCACCAGCCATTCTTCATAAAGCAGAAGTTTTGTTTGTGATTTTTTTTTTTTGACAATTATCACCACAAAAGTCAAGGGATCTGTTCGCAGACTTTAGTTAGTTTTGGATTTCTCAACAGCTTTTTTCATAAGAAGGCTTTGTCGCGTTAGTAACTCTTAAATGTCGCTGTTTAACTAAAGTATAACAGCTGACCACGACATTTCGCTCCTACAAAAACGCGTTAGTTATTAAACAGCTTTCTATAAGAGTTCGACACCAACACGATACAAAATGCAGCGTTTTTCTTATAAAAATGGTTTTGTAAAAAAAAGACTTAAACTCTCAATGGAAAATGCTAAACAACAAACTACTTTTCGTACTCTACGAACATGCCTTCGAGATACAAAAGAGTTTTCAATTGTACCAACATTTGTATTCGAGACTCGAGCAAACGTCAACATTCTATCCGCAGTTGGATCCTACTTCTACTTTTATCGGCAGTGAAGACTTTGTATTTGTAATACGTATAAAATCTTACTTCACTACGGATAGCTTTGCGAAAAAAACACACCTATTATCAGCCTGACAATAATCTTCAACAACAGCTATTTCCTTGCAGCGTGGAAAAAAGTTGTCCCCGTCTCGAAGACAAGCAACTGCGCAAATGTAGAATGATATAGGCCAATTTCGTTGCTCTGATGTACATACATATGTGCAAGATACCAGAGTTGTTAATATTGAAGAAACGTTTTCTGTAGAGAAAGAGATGTCATACCGGAATTAAAATACGGTTTTGAAAATAAACACTGAACCCTACATCTACAGCTGGGACTCCATAACATAGTGATGTTACATATCAACTCAACAAAAACCAAATTACTATAGCGTGCTTGCTGAACCTCGAAAAGGCTTTGCACAGCTCTTGGATAAAAGGACTACTTTTCAAACTCTTGGAACTTGGACTTCCTAATTACTTGGTAAGAATACAAATTTGCTAGCACATATGTAGATTTTCAGGAAGCAAAACACATATCAACAACCAAGAGATTCAACGTTGGGGTCCCTCAAGAATCAAAACTTAGACCGCTGCTGTTCAAGCAGTCAACATATCGGGGACAAAGACAACGACTCCATCACATACGAGTGCAAGATCACATTAAAAACTTATGCTAATACTATCTCAAATGGTGACTGAAGATAAATAGCGAAAAGACCGAACTCATCTGCTTTCGAACGCCAGTGACTGTCATTCGAAGACGAACCTTTGCAAAACGCTGGGATGCTGTGATAAACAGTCAAATCATTAACGAAGTTATTGGGAATCGATTTTTCGAACAAATTGAAATTCAAGAAACATTCAGACTTGATGTTAAAGAGAGCCAACTATTTTCTGGTTCATATTCACTTGGTTCATCCGCTACTCTGAAGGCGAAAGGAACTAAGTAAGAAGACCAAGCTTAAGAAGATGAAGCATTTTGGAAGAAAGATGCTCCGCATTTGCAGTGGACTACACTGCAACCCACTGACTAAGAAAAATATGCTAACGAGCAGGCAAAATAAATACCAGTAGACCAGTATTTGCTGTAGCTTTCCGGGAAAATAATCAGAAACCTGGAAGATCATCCCAACTCAGAAGTGCAACAATCCCTCAGCATCAACTAGAGACCAGAAATCATCATTAATAGCCGTGTTTTTTTGGAAAATTTATCCGTAGTACAGTAGGATTTTATATGAACAACAAATACAACATTAAAGACGAAATTGCTGAAATTGCCACAGAAATCTGCCAAATTGTTATGCAAAATGTGCTTAAAAAAAATTCGCCCTTGCATCAAGGCCAGAGGCGCCCACTTGGCCGACATCATATTTTAATAAATTAAAAAACTTTCATTTCTTTTAAAAGTTGTTGAAAAAAAAACATCAACGTGAAACATAAAGCGCAACCTGTAATTAACACTGATACGAGTATTTACAAAGACTTATGTTATGTAGCATGTGTTGACATTGCTAATCGAGACATAATGATAAATTTATCAATTTTCTTGTAATTTCAATATTTATCAATTAACAATCGTTAAAGGACTGACAAATAATTAATACTGATCGGGCGAATAAAGCTTACCGACAAACACCTGACGAGGCCAAATCTTCTGTATACTTTCCCCCCTGGGAAGTAATCATCAAAGAAAAAAATTCTAAAGGTTAATTTGAACAGTGGTGAACCCGACTGAAGAGAACTCTTTAAAAAAAATTCCACAAGCAGGTGCAACCATCTGTGCGATAGAAGACGAAAAACAGTTTGATACCAAAAACCAGCTTCAACGGAATGAACAACTTATGTAAGCCTGCATTTACTTCTAATCCAATCGATCTATTAACTCAAATAACGATCTTGTTACATCTGCTTTGGAGCCTACCACTTGTGTTTAAGGCAGTTTTTTTCTGTTCTTGTATGTTTCTTTGTCGTTGGTTGCCTTCTTCGCTTTACAAGGATTATTTCAGAAGAAACAAAGAAATGATCGGAGAGTATACAGCGGTAATACCACATTCCGAACAAAGTATAGAAAAAGGTTCGTTTACACTATGCGATATCAGAAGAAAAAAAAACAGCAAACAAGTGTACAAACCGCAACTAAAAGTGGCATTTTGTTAGGAATAACGTCTTTCGGATTCATGATGCCACATTCTGAACGAAAGAGATCCCATTTGAGCGAGCAATCACGCGAACGTGAATGCGCCATTCTTCCAGAAAAAGTTCAATATCCAGAGATGAACACACAGCCACACTGCACATAAGAAGCCGAATAAGAAGAACTCCATATCTAAACCAACAACGCTTACTCAGCCTTGATTGGAATTTAAAATTGAGATCCAGAAATGAGAAAGAACACATAAAGTCTAGTTCTGTAGCAATAATCTCCCCACCAACTCACTCGCGTGCCGTTCAAAGCCAGGAATTAAGGTGCTATGGACCAATCAAGCTAGAGGTCTTAAAGTTGCCCTCACTATGTCAAACTGGATTGGCAGGAATATGCCGTTAGAATATTTTGATACGTTTTCCGCCGATGCCATGGCTTGGCATTTAAATTTAAAGACTATTTGTTTTCTCTAGTTGACAGGTAGCAAAATGTTTATCTCTTTTTTTGTGCGAGGCTTAGTCTATGCACAGGTACGCGAAACGCATCAAATCGCTGCAGCAATTGAGAAGATTTTTTTATGGAGCAAGTTCTTATGCCGATGTCGTTTGGTTAGAAGTAAGTAAGCTTGGAAAGGTTGACAGTATCGTGGGTAGTTTATGTTTTCCTTTAGATGGAACAGGATTGGATCGGGATGATTTATAAAGACAGCTGACTTGTTGCAACAGCATACCGCGGTAACACAATTGCGCAATTTAAGCATTATTTTTTTTGTTTAAGTATAAGTTGCATTCGATAGTTATGGGTTGAAATTATAGATAAGTAGGAGTTAGGGTATAATTTTTGTATGATGATGATAGCTTATGAAAAAATTTCGAGACCTCGAGGCTAGAGGAAGGCATTTTGAGGAATGTCAGCTAGTTCTGGATTTATATGACTAATTTTTTGTAAGATTATGGCAGAAATTATATACAATTTTCAGACGTGTAAACGTAGAAGATGACAGTTTTATATCACCGATTCCTGTTGACAAATTTAAAAGGTCTACAAAATTCTGAATTTATAAAATTTGTTCGATTGACAAGACGATCAATATGAGAGAGGAAAAGAAGATCTTGTGTAGAAAGAAGAGAGTTAAAGCAGACTCGCAGCTCAAAGAAATCGAAGAGTTTCCGAAATTTTTATAGAAAAGCCAAGCAGCTGTCTGATGGTTTTAAGGCCGGAACGCGGACTCTTCGTAACAACGAAGGTAACCTAATCACTGAACCATAGGGAATTGTGAATACTTTCAAGCTGTATTTCCAGCAGCTGTTAAATGGGCATCACGTAGAGCTATTAATAGGGCAAGAAGACAACCCGCTTTCAATCATTGAAGAACCAGTTCCACTACCCGGTATAAAAGAGGTAGGCTTAGCTATAATTTAGCTTAAGAACAATAAGGTCGCAGGATATGGTGGCTCACAGAGCTCTTCAAATACGGTAGTGATGGTTTGGTAGGGTGCATGCATCAAACATCTACCAAATATGAATGGAAGGGATCATGCTCAGTGACTGGACCATCAGCACCATATGCCCATCTGCCAAAAAAGAACAAGAACAATCGAGGCATATCCCTAATAAATGTCGCATATAAGATCCTAAGCATATTAGAATGCTATGTGAACGTTTAAAACAGTTTTGTAAAAATTTACACGGCAAGTACCAATGTGGGTTTCGGGCCGGCAGATCGTCCATAGACCAAATATTCACATTGAGGCAAATCTTGGAAAGGACCAACGAATTTCAAATCGAGACTAACCATATACTTATCGATTTTAAAGCCGCATATGATAGCTTTCATCGTCACGAGCTCTGTATGGCGATGGCCGAACTCGGGAACCCCTGAAAACTGATCCAACTGTGCCGCGTGACATTGGTAAATACCCCGTGCAATGTCATTTCTTCAATCGCGTTCGAGAGCAGATTGTTCGCAGAGCAGGCGTTAATATGGAGGGCACTATTTTCAACAAATCTGTCCAACCGTTGGGGTAATTGGGCGATATCGACATCATCGGCCGTTTCCAACGTTCTCTAATAGAGCCTTGAAGTAAATGAAGACAGGACCAAGTATATGTTATCAACAAACAACCAAACATCTGTCCACCGTTAAGGCAACAAGTAACTATTGATAGCAAAACCTTAAGGAGTTCATCTACCTCGGACTTAATATTAACTCCACGACCGACACTTTAATGGAGATCTGAAAAAGAACTACCACAAGAAACCGCTGCTATTTCGGTTCAGCAAGGCAAATGAGTTCAAAACTTCGTGGTCTTAAGTGAGGGGAAGTGCCAGGCTCTACAAAACCCTTATAACTACTACCAGTCCTGCTTTTCTGACCCGAGTGCTAGACTATAAGCAGAAAGGGAAAAATTCATTGACTGATATTTGGTAATGTGTGCGAGGAGGACGAATGGAGGAGAAGATATAACCGCGAATTCTATCAGCTGTACCAAGATTTGGATGTAGTCTAGAAAGTCAAAGCACGTCGACTATATTGGCTCGGCCACATTCAGCGAATAGACAGCAATGCTTCAGCTAAGAGTCCTCGAATCCATGCCCCTAGGTTCGCGGCGACAAAGAAGACCGAACCTCCGGTTTAAAAACCAAGCCATGGCGGATGCCAAAGCGCTTGCCTAGATGACTGGAAACAGCGTGCTCGGGATCGCAGAGGATGGAAAGCTGCCATGTCTTATGCAGAGACCCTTCATGGATAAAGAACCGGTTAAGGAAGTAAGTAGTATTATTTTCCCTCTTCATTAAAAAGGAGATCATAATAAAGTATCAAACTATCTTGTCAGACAAAAATGGCATGAAAAATATTTAAACAAAAAAGTGTGATAGGAATTTTTGTTTGTGTGTTAAGAAAATAAAAACGTTACCATTCATTTCTTCGACTTACAACTTTTCGATACACATTCGGACCAAGAAGATTAGTGAATTTCTATTTTCCATTGGACAAAATCTTTCGCAATGCCACAATCATGTTATATGTTTCACAGCAAATCAAAATTCCAAGGATAATTTTTAAAATATCTCAATCACTATGTCAGTCATCAATTCCTCTATACACAGACGGTCATACGGCCACACGGTCACTAGGTACAGAGAATCTACTTAAACAGAAACTATTTCCATGGCGTGTGTCATTATAAAGGAAAATTCCAGAGCACCGCAACCAAAATGTCTGAAGGAGAAAATCCGGTGCAAGCACATATAGTGTAAATGACATCTCAATAAATTTACCAATTCTTTTGTGTATGTGTGTTTTGGCTAATACAGTTGTTGGCGTGGTTGCACCTTGAATTTCCTGATTTGATGTTCACCGGCAGCGGGCACATAATTGCGCACGCCACACCAAAAACCCCATCGCCATCATCATTCGTTATTTGCTTGAATTGATGATGGCAATGGTCTTTCTCTCTGCATGCTTGGCGGTGGTGAACTGCTATAGATGGATGATGGTGGTTTGCAAAAGAGCTCCCGCCCGGGCGCCAATTTATTGGTTAAAAGTTTTGTGTTTGGTTTTTCTCGAAGTGATTTTGTAGATCGATTGCACTGCTTGCTGCAATGGACGTCAAAGCTGCAGATTTAACTGCAGCTGAAATGTATTCAATCAGAAACTGAGACGTCAGTCAATCAAAACTTTGGAAAGGAGATTTTTTTTTCTATTTTTAAGGAAGAATGCTGAAATACCTTACAAGGGTGGTCTAAATGAAGCCAAATTGAACGATTACTGTTGGGATTTTTTTTTCTACTTTGTTTGTTTTTTTTGGAAGTTTTCTTAAACCCTAGGTGTAGTTAAGTTGAAATCAAGTTTATTGGTATTTAAAGAATTTACATGACACCGACATTTTGCTTACACACGCCATGTTCATGATACTTTGTATGAAGATTGCAATTGGCATTTTAAAATTGCTTGTTTTAAATGAGGTTTTGTTGACTTAATAGCTGGTGTGTGTTACAAATTAATTAAACATCAAGGAACTATCAAGGCAAATGGGAAATTCGTTTCGTGTTTGGCTAAGCATTATATCTTGAAATGAATTTTTGAGATTTTTCTTTATAAGCTCGCTGATGTGGCAAAGGCCTATAGATGGAAAAGTATAGGACTTGTCAAATCAATTACATAAATTAAAATCATTTGAGTTTAAGATATTTTCTTAGACTTTTCTTAGGTTTAAGTATTTCAAGGTGGAAACGCCGAAAACGCATTTTGAAATTTTGATGTGTTATACCGATTGATGTTAAGCCTGAAACAAACCTCATTCATAAAACGCTGTAACGTTTGTGCTGCGTTTTGAATTCCGGATGGCATGGCATTCGGAGCTATTCAAAAAGACCGAAAGGTGTAGTAAGCGCAATTTTATGAATGTCTTCAGGTGCGACTGGGATAAAATGGTATGCTCTCACAATGTCTATTTTTTGAAAAAACTTTGCAGCCATGAACATTTACATACATGGGGAAATCTTGGATGTATCGGTATCGTGGAAGCGTTCAATTTGCGCTATTTACCACATGGTCTCCAGTCTTGGCTGTTTCTCTTTTTAACCATGGGCACAGGTGAGCGTGTACTCGAGGTCGATGGCTGCCAAATTTCCAGTTGCATCATATATTGAAACTCAGTTTTTGCTTACTTTAAGTTGAAAACATTATTGTAAGAAAATGCTTAGGGGTTGGATTGTCAGTTCCTACTATTGCTGCAGCAGAAGTGTGCAACATAGTGAAAGGGTCTATTAATCTTCTGTTCTTAGTATGTTCTAGCAGACATAATTTGGCGAAAAAATCAGCTTCAAAAATTGGCCTATTCACTAAGGCTAATATGAAAGAATGAATAAAATTTCGACTTAGACCAATGTCGAGATGCAATAATTTTGAACCGTTCCGTTAGCAGCTGATAGTAAAAACAATAGATCTTCGAATTTTGATAATGTCGACTTTAATGAAACTATTCTCATATTAACTTTAAAAATAAAAAAGCTTCTAATAACAATTAAAACACTTAAATTCACATTTCTAGAAATTAATTTAAGGAGAGCGTTCTTGTTAGCGCCAGCTAAATCTTGCCGGCAAGAAAAATAAAATGCACGACTGGGTCGCACGAACTTGCTCCTATGTAATAGACTAGGAATTTTAAAAACGAATGTTATTAGAGAAAACTGTTCATAAGGATAAAATTAATTTTTTAAATTCTTTTAGTAGTAAGAGACAAGAACAGAATGCTATGAAAATATGAATTTATGCAAGAACAAAACTTATAAGTCGTTGTAGTGGTTTCTTAAAAAAAAAGCTTTTATATAAAAAAATTTTAAAAGATTTTTAATAAAAAAATTTGGTATGTTAACTTTAAGTTTTTTATTACTGTACGAATGAAAATTAAATTTCCAAAAAAAAATATTTAGACGTTTTTGAAATATCAAATTTTCCAAAAAGAAAACTGATTTTTTTTTTTCAAAAATTCAAAAAATATTTTTTTTAAAGTTTTGAAATGCAATGGTTTCTAGACTTTTTAGAAGCATCTCTATAAAAAAATTTCATTAAAATCCGATATGTCGATAAGGAGCAATTCAAAATTTAAAAAAAATGGTTCTATGGTAGGTACAAGCTGTAATATTTTAATTTCAATTTTTGTTTTATTAAGTTAAATATCGTTAAAATTAGTTGAAATAAAAAAATTTTATCAAAATTCTAGGCACCGTTTCCGAGAAAAATACGATTTTCGAAAGTCATTTTTTAACATTTGTATGGTGGGTACCTTTATTTTTAGGGAAAATAAGACTTTTTTTTCATACATCTTATAGATTAAGTTGAGAAACTTTTATTTATCAAGTTTGAAAAAAAATCTGGTATAAGGTTTTCGAAATATTGAGTTTGGAAAAAAAAAATCGAATTTTTTTTTAAAAAATCCAAAAAAAAATGTTTTCAAAATTTGAATACACATTTCTATTTAAATTTTTGGGGAGTTTTAGCAGAAAAAAACGGATTAAGATCCGTTGTACCGTTTTTGAGAAAATCAAATAATAAAAAATGGTTCTTTGGGGGGTACCCTCAATAACCACTTTTCGGAAAATTATTTTCAACCAGTACCTTGCTTTAACTAAATAAAATGTTTTTGTATCTTTTTTTTTTAAATCTGTCGAGCAGTTTTTGAGAAAAAAAAATATTTACAAAATGTCAACTTTGATCAAAATCTCGAGTTCAATTTTTTTTACGAATGCATAACTTGCCTTATAGTACCTATGTATATGTCGCAAGTAAAATTTGAATAAGTAAAAATAATCACCCCTACCCATACAGAATTCGGCGAATGAGCTAAAGTGACATTTTCAATTAATTTCCAAACTTTTGCTATTACTGAATCCTAAGAAAGAAAGTTGAACGAATGTCGGTAACAATCCCTGCAACAACGAAATTCTTTTCAACTTATCTTGTATTATTAAGTCCGCAGTCCATTCGCACTCCATACAATTTCTATCACTTTACATTCGTTCCAATTTTGAGAGAGAAAAAAAAAAAAAAAAAAAAAAAAAACAGCACACGGTTGGTATTGAACCGTCCCCAACCAAGTACTAACCACGCACAACGATGCTTGATTTCTATTATCAAAGCATATGCCGTTGACTAATTGTCTGTAACTGACAGCGTCGATAGGAAAGTTCATAAATGATAAGGTAATTCGACATGAATATACTCATAGAATATACCTACTTGAAGTTAGTTTCGTTTAGATAGATGCATTCGGAAACGGAGGGTGTTCACAAGAACCATTATATCTTGCGATTTGCGAACACGATTTAATTTCGAAATCTTAAAATACCTACTTTTAATAAATACATATCCGACACAGATTTTATCTTCCATTTTAAAGTTTTAAGCTTTGAATATTAAATATCTTAAACTTACTTAAAACTCTGAACTATTCCTGCTTCCTACATGTCCCACGACACATGCAGGAAGCAGTAATAAAGGGAACCTTCAATTTTCTGCCCAAGTGACTGACAAAAGTGTCTCTTCCTAGCAAAAGGCAAAACCTCTGTTCTGTTAGTTAGTTGACAGTGGCAGAGAGTCAGACCTTCGACATGACAGTTCAAAAAATTACTATAAAACCAAGCATTACTACAAAAAGTACTAATGATGTGACATACAGAAAAACTTCCGGCCGGGGAAATCAAAGCAACAAAGAGGGGTAGGGGTAAAGTGGATAGATGAAAAGAGATAGCTACACCCTCATAGACAGACTAAGCTACTACTTGTTACCGAGAACTAACTGGTTTTCTAATAAAAATTTATGAAATTTGACAGGTGATTGCAGACATAATGTTCAACCTACATCTGTCAAATTGGCTGTCATTTATTTTACCAAATAAACATCAAGAGATATAGCATTCAATATAACATGTGAAAATGATTAAATTGCTTTATGAAAGTGGGTTTTCTGTTTGAGCAACATTTCACAGGCTAAGTGGATTTTACGGTCGCCATCATAACAATTTAATTTGTTTTATAAATATTTAAGTAAAAATTGACAAATAGAATGAAAATTAATATTGAAAATTAAAAACCATGTTTTTGATTTGATTGCGATATTTTAAGACGGTGTTAATATAAGTAACCCTATAATACAGACCATATTTGACCATTGAGCACTTCAACAGATTCACTCCAAGTTAAAGAAGTTTTTCCAGAATAATTAAGCCTTTTTTTCAGAACGGGGCAGATTGCACAGTGAACACTCTGTATTTCGCCCTGGATCATACGGTAAATAATTCAGACGTATTAGATGCCCTCTGGTTCGAAAGATTGTGTGAAAGAATGCCGGTCATTGAAATAATTGTTGACACCAAGGATATGCTGCAAATTTTTGTATATGGTTCACTCTGTAGCGCCATCTCTGTAATTTTTCATATTTATTTAATCATTGCCAGCAACAAGTCAATTGTTCATCCAATCCTCCAACCCTCAGTCTCCAGATGCAGCACATAAATAGGTGTATTTTCCAGTAATCGAAAGATCTTTTTGAGGAAGTACCTTGACCGTTTTTCTACTTCATCAAATTGTCAAAAACCCTATGCTTGTCGAGCATAGTACATAGTAGATCCCATCACCGCTTCAAAAAGCTTGTGAATATGTTTTTTACCAAGAACTTTTTCGAATCTATCAGTTTGCATTGTAAATGCTTTGTGAAAGAAAGTTGTGACATCAGTCAAAACTTATGAGAGGGCATCCAAAAAGAGCGAAAAAAAGAAGCGGACGCAGCAAACAGCCTTGTTTGACTCTAGTATTGTCACGAACACAATCCACACGAGATCCACTTAATTGCAATGCATCCAGAGTTTTTTTGTGTGGACTTTGGACTGGAGGCATCATCGGTCCATACTTCAGTGAGCGCTATATGTCGATGATAACTAATTAATTGCGGCCCAAATTGGATGACATGGACATCGACGAAATGTGGTATCAACAGGATTGCCGCAATTGACTTTTTCACGAGCGATTTCGGTTCATGATTTTCTCACGCGGATGACATGTGGATTGGCCACCGTGAGCTTGTGATTTGACCCTATGAGACTTATTCTTGTGAGGTTTTCTTAAGTCGCAGGTCTTTGTCGCTAGTAAATCACAAACGATAATTGCCCTGAAAGCCGACGAAGTTAATGTCAGTGGTAAAATGTTGCCTTATTTATGCGCCAGAGTTATGGAAAATTGGAAGTTCCGGATGCACGCCACTCTGCAGAGCAGCGGCAGAAATTTGAATGACATTATATTCCATACATTATGGCATACCCAAATAAATACATAAATTTGATAGTGACTTACAACTCTCAACCATTCCTGGGTGCGTGTTACCAGGAACGGAGGGGACCTACAATTTTCTGCCGATTCCGAACGGCTAATGAGCAGCACTTTCCATGACAAGAGATACTCTTGGAGAATTTGTCAATTCCTCGCAAGAGGCAGTACACCCCTGAAAAAAACTTTCTTGCAGCGGCTGAGAATCGAACTCGAGACCTTCCGCATGACAGTCCAACACACTAACCATTATGCCAAGGGGTACTACTATGACTTCTTAAAAAAATATAAGTTTTAAATGATATCTCATTCACAGTCTGTTCTATTCAAATTTAAAGACAGGAAACGGTTAATGGAAAATGCTTATAACCAAGTTAGTTTCAAATACCTGCATCAGGCTACACACTGTATATTTCTGAAAATCTGAGCTTTACTTAAACGTTTTGGAACTATTCATTAAGAAACATCACCAAAACACATAATAGATTGATGTAATGCTCAGTCGAACCAATGGTAAACAGGTACCTTGAACGTCATCTTCTCCGAAAATACTGTTTTAGTTCATAAAACCTACCAAAAGAACAAACTTGGCGGAAGAACTGTCTCCAGGATGACCAATATCATGCAGTTTCAAACGAGGGCACAATATACCTTCACTGCACTCCCAAGCCAAAGAAGACGTATTACAACGCTAATTTCTACAATATTTTCACCACGTCCATTGTGTATACATATATATGTACATATGACCCATACGCTTATCAGCTAAACTCTGAAAGGTTCCAATTTTTTTGCAGGATAAATCTGCAAAATTGCGAAAAATTCAAGATTACCAAATATCGCATTGAAGCTAAAAATTGAACCTTTTAATTTTATAGGAACCACTATAGTCAAAACAATACACCCAATTTATAACTTTTCGAAAATGTTAAAGGTTCATTTCAATGACAATGACTCACCAAGCATAAGTTGCTATCAAATTTCATTTTAACAAAGACAAAGTGCCTCTAACAAATAAAAAAAAAAATGAACGGAACCTCACCTAACAACCTAAATCGAATTTCAAAATTCCCAACATGTTATCCGAATATCCTTTGCGCCACCAAAAATGAGCTTCTCTATAAAAACCCAATCATAAGACATTGCTTTCGTTACAGCTATTGTATATTTTTTTTTTTTTGTTTTTTTTTCAAAATTTCTTCAATTTTTCAATAGAAAAACGCAAGAAGAAAAGCTACTACCCCATCCTCAAACCTTGCCAGCAGATTCGTTATATTGTATATATGTTTTTTTTTTCTTTATCGCAAACCTTCAGGCAAAGTTGCACTATCATCTTTCGGTTCAGTTCGACTTACAGAATTCGTCGGATTCTCTGGACGAATATTTCTTCATCATTATATCGACCGTCGACGTCGTAGAACTAGTCGTAAGTTGTATTGCTTCTTTTTTGGTCTGAGGTCTGAGCTTCGCCAGTATACCGTATTTCTTAACCATTTGCCGACCCATCACGAACTCTTGGCTCGTTTCTGTCTGCTACAAAGACTTCCAAGAAACTGCCAACGAATTGCAAACTGCTTTTCGCATAATGCATTCGAAAGAGACAGAAGCCAGTGGAAGCGATCGGAGCGGGGTGACAGGGTCGTTAGATACCCCTTCTTACAGCCAACAAGTCAGACATCTTCAGCAACTGACAAACGCTTAAGTACACCGAACGTGCATTGAATAAACTGATAACAGAAACTCACCACCCCAAATTCATCCCCGAAAATTTTCTGAACGAAAAAAAATCCTATAACGAGCAGAGGAACACAGTTGGTGCATGTTCCAGCGATGATTGCAGCTCAGACGGTTATTCGCCAACACCACACCGCACCGCCTCCGCTACTGTATATATTTGCAATTTCTGCTTCTTCTTATTCCGCTCTTCCCTTCAAAAATTTGATATAAATGACACTTTTATTGGCCCGATATACTACATGGCGGCGGGCGGCGTGGTTGTGGGTGGTGTGGTGATGGTGAATCAGGATTCAACCAGACGACTTCGATTGACTCTAACCATAAATAGAGAGTGTGATCCACCCACACTCCGCCACCCACCCAGACCGTCATAGAATTTTCGGTTGTCACTTACTTTTCGGTCGAACTAAAGAATGCGAAATAAGTAAATAAATGAAATGACAATATCATTGGCATATTTCAAGTATGTCCTGGCACAGAATCCTGGATTATGTTAAAGAGAACGAAAAGTCAAGAAAATCTCGCATCGACCAACGACCAACGACAACGATAAAAAACATAAAAAAAAATTAAAAAAAATCTTTAACGTCTTCGGTGCTGGAGTAACGTACGTCCTGTTATGCTATGCAAAGGACACACTTCCTTATACGAGAACACAGATGATGGAAATTCTGTTGGAAATCGATAGGATCCTTCCTTTGCGTTTCTATGAAAAATAATTTTCCTCAGAGATCAAAAAAAAAAAGTATCCAAAAAGATAGAGGAAACACTATCATGATTTATGTACATGGAAAATGCATGATACTTTTCCTACGAAATGGATGGATTGCATTTGAGCATAAGAAATATTTTTTTTTCTGTTTCATTTCCGCAAGATTGTGAGTTAGTACGAGTAAGCTAGTTGCAGGAAAGGAAAAGAGATAGATTCTCGTATAGGATAAAAGTGTTCAATAGCAAAAAAAAAAAATAAGTAGTTAAGAGAAAGAAAAAACCAACCAACAAACAAAGTTAAGAGAAAGACTTTTTGAAAATTCAAGGAATAAGTAATGACATTTGGGATTGATCCCTCCTCAGATGGAAGTGAGAGCTGAAAATGCACTTATTTATAGGAAGAAAAGGATTTATGGCGGAAAATAAATGTGAATGTAAATTCAACGCAGAATATCTACAAACAAATGCGATTCTTGGGGATCTGTGAGAAATTGACGTGGGTTTCTCTCGTTGCTCTGATGAAGGTATAGTGGGCAGCCCTTGGATATATTTTTTTTGTTTATTATTATTTTCCGGTGAATAATTGGATTGAATAGTTTTCGCATTTTTCTCATTGTGTTTTGGGTTTGAAATAAAGTAGCATCTACCGAGTTCTTTTGTTAAGCTATAAATCTCTATTTGAACAAAACTTTTGAGTGGAAAGTCACAGCTGGTTGGTTTGAGGAAAGGATGTCCGTTCTCTTGGAATAGTCCGTATACAGTGAAATCTCCAAATGAACAGACACTGATTGTCCTCCCGGTTTTGTTCGATCAATAGTTTAGGAGGTGTGTGTGCTTCAGTAAAAGTATCAGATAATTTAGATTTAAAGATATTCTTCGTGTTCCATTAAGGTGAGGAATATCAAGCGATATTATTGTCAATTTAAATACCTCGCTTTTCATTTCGTTTTGTTCATCAGTCAAAATTTTTTTTTCTAATTTTGGTGAGGGCAATACCCCCATTTATTAGGCTTAATACAAGCTAATTCTTAATCTAACTTAAATATAGCTCTTAAATCTAAGATTACAGTAAATTGGAAGGATGATTTAGTCGAATTGTTTCAGGCAGGGTGATCTGAGGTTGAAGTCGAAACAGTTAATGTTACAATTAATCATCCGAAGCATGCGAGTATGTAATTAGGTTCGTTAGAGCCATAAGAGGTACGGTGGGTAGAAGAGACGAGGATTTCTTAAATTACTAAAATGTTGAAAAAGATGGAATTGTAGAGAGTTTTGCAGTCAACAAACCCTGAAAGTAGTCGATGAATGGAGAGAATGTCGATCTTCGATCTTCCAGCGTATTCAAGTTAATTAACAAAAGACGGTCTCGACACGGAGGTAAAATAAAAAGGTTATTACAAGACAGACCACGAAGTGTGAAATGTAGGAAACAACGTTGAATGCTCTCTATTCTGAATGTATGAATTTCTTGATAAGGGGACCATATTTTACAGGCGTATTAAAGAAGGGGGAAAACAAAGGTTATGTATAAAGATCGGATCATGTAGGGGTCAGATAATTCTTCGGAACAACGTTTCACAAAGGCTACTGCAGAGTTTGCTCTGAGAATAATCTCGTCGATATGTATGAGAAAGTTGAGCTCTCTATCACATAAAACACCAAGGTCGCGAACCGACTCAGTGGTGGATATGAATTGGAGAAGGTATCGGTGGGGAGCAGATTGGATACGTTTTCGTGAATGACATTTGGAAACATTCAGCACTAAGCTACGTATATTTTTAGGCTTCAGACAGAGAAACTGCTAAGATCAAGTTTTAGAAGAGTGGCATCATGTGTGGGAGAATTGGTCTTTGATCTGCGTCGAGTGAAATATGAGAATGTTTAATTACCATTTCAATATCGTTAATAGTAAGAATAAGGAAGAGAAGTCCTACGTGGTTGCCTTGTGGGACCCCGGAGGTAGCTAAAAAAATCATCAGAGAAGGAAGATCTGAATCGAACTTTAGTAACAGGTTTTCAGCTAAGAACAAATCTATCTTAAGAAGATAGGTTCAAGCACAAGAACGGACAGTTTGAATAGAATACATACATACATACATATTCCACTACTCCGTAGATAAATTTACGAAGTAGAGACACTGAAAGCACTGGTAACTCAGATCATCGGCTTATACAATACAACAGAGAGAGAGAGACATACAGAGAGAAAGAACAACAGAAGAAACACAATGTCAACAGCACACGGTTTGTATTTGAACGGTCCCCATCCAAGTACTAACCGCGCGCAACTATGCTTGATTTCGCTGATCGATGGGAAGCGATGCTTTCATCAGAGCCAAGGCCCTTTCATCAGAGCCAAGGCCGTTAACTAAATAGAATAAGCTTATTTGATATTTTGTCAAAGGCCTTACTCAAATCGGTTTAGACAACGTCAACTTCCTTTCCGTTTTTTAAGGCTAAGGGATAGGAATTTAACAAGTGTTGTCTAGGGGAAATGAGAGATTTACAACGATAACTTAAAATATAATATAAAAAATAAGAAGGATTTTCGAGAGAAAAATTGAGAGTTTTGGAGAGCATTTTTCGTCGGATTTTCATTTAAAGTTGACAGATTGGAAGAAGGATTTAGGGTCTTAAATAACTTTGATAGAGGGAGTTGTAAGTTTTGGTTAAGTTTGGTTAAGTGAAAACACACCAGAGATACGCTTTTAGAAGTATCTTGCTAAAATAAATTAATTTGTAGAACGAAATTGTTTCATGTTTTAAAAATGGTTAGTTACTTTTTTCAGTTTTTCAGATTTATGTAATTTAGGTACTACGAATTTTACATTAATTTTGGAGAAAGACACAATTGAAAAACCTGATCATGAAGTAGAGGAATGTATTGCTGATGCGCAGCAGTCTGCAGAAAAAAGTTCTCCAACTGTGTCAATAAGCAAAGAAACAAAAATAAAATATGCTGTCGAAACAAAAGGGAGAGCTGATATTGGCAAAAAGAAGAAAATCCAAACTACGAAATTTCCAGACGATAAGGCAGTATTCAACCTTCTTATCAATGAACTAAAAAAAAGAATCAGTGAATTCAAAAATGGTTCACTTGATTGATTCCTTAAAAGTTTGACGTCAGATGCTTCTACCTAATACTTCTTATGGAAAGTAGTCAAGCGCTTAAAAAGACCGCAGATACAAAACCCGCTAATAAAGTCTCAAAATAGAAATTGGATTGAATATCTCGCCATTATCCATTAAGCTACAGATGACTTACAGTTTGTTGATAGAAGTGACGAATGTGAAATTCTTATTGTCTAACTCAAAGAAGTAAGAAACATGTATCAACATAAGTTATCTAAACAAAAATCACCAGGAAACGATTTAATAACTGCCCAGGTTTTGAAAGTTATGCCTTCAATAGTATATTAAACGCATACTTGAAGCTTAGATATGTGCGACACCATTAGAAAATTGTAGAGGTCATTTTTATACCTAAGCAAGGTTAACTAAAAACCGAAGTAATATCTAAAAGACCTATATCGCTTATACCAATCTAATCATGGCACAACTTTTCGAGAAACTGCTCCTGAAAAGCCTTAACAAAATAATAGAAGAAAGAATACTAATCCTTATTTAGAAATAAGTGTTCCCCAAGGAAGAGTCCTAGGACCAACTCGGTGTTTGTTATAAACTAGGGATATTCCAGTCGGCATCAAAACTATGACAGCCACCTTTGCTACACGATACTGCGATATTGGTGCCTGATAAAATTGCTTCAGAAAAACTGCGAACTGCAGTCGATTTAGTTAGAGATTGGACGCAACGATGGCTTATCAAATTTAAAGAATTAATATCGACGCATATAAACTTTATAAGCAAAAAACCAAATAATGTTTAATTAACAGTGAAGCTATACCTTACGCCAATACTGCCAAATAGCTTGGAATGAATTTATATGCAAAGCTTGAATGGGAAAAGAACTTCAAAAAGAAAAGAGAAGAACTGGACATAAAGTACAGAAAGTGTACTGGTTACTAGGACCGAACTCTGGCCTATCTATCCAGAACAAAAAAAAGATAATATTATACACGTAAGTGCTAAAACCCGTTTGGACGTATGGAATTGGTCACAGAAGTAGTATCACAGAATCAGCGACTGCGAAGTCACATCACCTCCGAGATGGAAACCGTCTTTAATGCAAGAGACAGTAATCTCTAAAAGCTATAGGAAAGTATTAAACAAAATTATTTGTCGATCTTTCATAGATTGGTTCTGACCCCTGTGATTTTCGTGCGGTAAGAGTCCCACAATAATTGGATACTGAAGCAATTCGTGAACTACTTGTTATGTCAATATCATTCCTTTCAAAGTAAAATGCACCATCCGGAAAATATTCCAATTTCTACAGACTAAAAAAAAAAAAACAGGAATTTTAAATCGCCAATTTCAATGCCCAAAATAACAGAATAAAATAGAATAGAATAGAATAGAATAGAATAGAATAGAATAGAATAGAATAGAATAGAATAGAATAGAATAGAATAGAATAGAATAGAATAGAATAGAATAGAATAGAATAGAATAGAATAGAATAGAATAGAATAGAATAGAATAGAATAGAATAGAATAGAATAGAATAGAATAGAATAGAATAGAATAGAATAGAATAGAATAGAATAGAATAGAATAGAATAGAATAGAATAGAATAGAATAGAATAGAATAGAATAGAATAGAATAGAATAGAATAGAATAGAATAGAATAGAATAGAATAGAATAGAATAGAATAGAATAGAATAGAATAGAATAGAATAGAATAGAATAGAATAGAATAGAATAGAATAGAATAGAATAGAATAGAATAGAATAGAATAGAATAGAATAGAATAGAATAGAATAGAATAGAATAGAATAGAATAGAATAGAATAGAATAGAATAGAATAGAATAGAATAGAATAGAATAGAATAGAATAGAATAGAATAGAATAGAATAGAATAGAATAGAATAGAATAGAATAGAATAGAATAGAATAGAATAGAATAGAATAGAATAGAATAGAATAGAATAGAATAGACGTATCCCAATTCTGGATGGAATCTTGTTTGAGTAACTTGCATGCTTCCCTGATGGAAAGTTATTTTCAGTTTGAAAATTTCATTAACATATTAATTTATTTGACACTGTAGGTTTAAGATTACCATATAAAAGTTTTACAATGAATACAAAAAATAAATACGATCGGTTCTCTAAGGCTATACATGTCGATAAGGTACGGATTTCAAAGGGATTTTAAAAATCTATACCTCGGAGCGCTAAACCTCAAAAACACTTTTCGCCCCTGTTCTAACAGCAATATTGGGGTGACCGGATCTTACAAGTTTATTCCAGAATAGGTAGAACAAATGATACAAAAAGCTGTTTGATAACTAAAGGATAGGAAAACTGTCTTGATTCCCTTATAATCCAAGCTAGAATTGAAATGGTTTTACTAGCTAAGTGGTTGGTCTGTTGTATGAATTCAAGTTTACGATCAAATAATATACCAAGGGCCTTTATAACACTTACATATGACAAGAGTAAGCTGTAAAATTAATTGTTTTATATTTATCGATGTTGAGAAACAAACGCACCAATCAAAACAAAAATATGGTCCTACTAGAACCCTTCACAATCTCAAGTATTTTAAACATTTAAAGATTGATAAATCGTTCGCATAAATCAGACAGAGAACTTTAGCACAGACGGTAGGTCGTTAATAAATAAAATAAAAAGAACTGGTCTTAAATGGCTACCCTGTGGTATTCTAGAATTAAATTTGAAGTTATTCTATTCGCAGCCGTTTTATATACAGAATTGTAAGATTAACAATTTTTTTAAGAAGTACTGTTCGATAGCATTTACCGTTTAAGAATTTATATGAAAAGCACTTGTTGGTGCAAACACGATTGGGCAACAAACTTTCTAGATGATACTTCTCATGCCAAAATAAAGATAATTACATTAAAAGACCTTCTCTTGAATTTGCTTCGCAGATTGGGCCTTTTGTCTAAATTTTTTATTAGGCTACAAAATGCCTCCTAAAATACTTTCTTTACTTAAAACAAAATTCCATTCAAGTCAAATAAATCACCTAACCGGCGTGATCTCGATTGTGCTTTAAAAGTTCAATAAATTCCTCAAACAATGCCCAACATCAAAGCTACCTAGAAATTTCCATTTTCCCAACTCAAAAACAAAGACCCAACATTTCCTTTTAAAATAAAATAAAAAATTCCCTCAGAAATACTTTCTTCATTTTGCTATTCCTACATGAATTCGGAGAAATGTACGAGTATACATTTCCAGGGGACTAAATGCATTCCTCGGTGTTAATTTAGTGTAAAGATATGTCACGTAGATCGTGGAACGCCACTTTAACAACAATGATACCTCCGTGCCCCTTCCCCGGCATATTCATCGAGCTCTCACAATGCAACAGCACGCGAGAATAAATATGTATGCATAAAAAAAAACACTTATGCCACCTAAAGAACCGTATTCCTGCTGCTTGGAAGCTCGATAATAATAACATGGCGATATGGTAGCACCGGGTGCCACTGTTAGGCACCTAATTGTGGGGGCATTTACGGCTGAAGCAACGTGACACACAAATGTACTTGATCCTAAAACCTAATAATTTCCCAGCCCCTGTTTGCCTGCTGCTTCTTCTCCGTGCACATGCACACTCACTTTACTTTTGTGTTCCGCTTTTCACCTGTGTACGAGCGAGTATACGTTTTGTTTCTTCCCGTCTCGTTAGTGTTGTTGTTACTTTCATTGTTGCACTTGTCGTGGTGCTCGTGACGGTCCACCATTGATGTCTTCCCTTCCGGGCCCGCCCCCTCCATCGTGTTGTAAAACAATTTGTTTTGGGTTATTACTCTCGTAGTTGTCGTGTATCCTTCTGCAAGTGCAGTAGGACGAGGCAAAGAGGAAAAACCAAAAAATAAAAACAAAACGGAAAAACTTTCGAGAATAAAAGCCGTTACAGAAATTGTAGGTGGATCGGATGTGTGTCAAGCTGGTCCATGTGTTTGTATGCTTGGGGGACAGGTAAAGATTAACGGTGTATCGATTGACCAAGATGGATGCACTCCTACCCAAAAGCGGCGCAGGACGAAAAAGCCATTAAAGGTAGCTGATGTTTAAGAATTGTGGTGTCCCTCTGCCTAAGCATCAGCCACTAGCACTGATATTCCACCGGGATGACGACAGAGGGCTGAAAGTCGTCCGTCCGTCTGCCAGACTGTTCGTTGGTGAGCTTGGAAGGTCATCATTAGGAATTGTCCTAATTTACTCAGGAGGATTGCTGCATATGCATTAATTAGCATGTCGAAGGATGTTTCTTATGCATATGGCTTAAACCGTATACCAAACCGAAACAGACCGTACCGGACCGGACCAATTGATGTGTATAGCATTGTTCATGTGCATATGCAGCACATTGTGGGAGTAGGGCACATTATATGACCAAAAGGTTAAAGTTTATTCAGGGCTTTTCTGTGTACCATTTCAGGTGAACTTAATGTAGTTTGTGGGATTTATTATCCGATTGTGGATATATCGGGTGGTTGCATATTTACCTCAAGCAATTGCACACAGAAGTTGTAATTTACAAAAAGAATATTTCATTTGCTTTGCAAAATGTAAATTGAATTGGTCGTTGTTATAATATCATTGGTGTATGGAGAAGTTGTTGTATATACTATACATATACAGAGTCGTTGATGATGGCGCCACATGCTGTGGTTGCCACTGTGGTGAATTGGATTATGTGTGGGGGTTCTTGTAATATGCACAGATGCGTTAATTTGTATATGCTTGAAGGGTTGTTAAGTTTCAGAATGAACAGAAACAAAAAAAAATCCAAAGCAATTCTCAGGGGTCAGCAAAAGTTCGAGTATGGGTAAAGTACAAAAATCTTCCGATGATTGAATTTTTTCGACAAAGAAACTTGGAAGATAAATGTTTCATATCACAGTTCTCTTTTAAATATTAATTTGAAATTCTTATTAAGTGAATTTTATCTCAGAACTTCGTACTTTTGCATTCACTCATCGTCAAATTTATACGTATGTATAAAATTCAAATAACTATGAAATGATTGAGCTCAAACATGCAAAGAATCTTTGGTATCGTCCCCAGAGTGTTTTCGTGAAAATTCGCCAGTATTTATGTGCAGTAGGTTGGCCACAAGACGAGTACCAGAAAAGTTCGTTTGCTTGTCCATTATAAATTGTTTATAAGTTCAGGGTAAGCTCAGGAACTACAAATCCAATTTCAAATAAAATGGTACCCGATTAAAAAAAAATTGGCTTCAAGTTTAGGTGTTGAATATTGCTAGCTTTTTATACTGTGGGATAAGAGAAAAAAGACAGAATTTAAGACAATTGATATTTATCTTTTTATAGAAGAGACAACGTTTACCAAGCTTTACTTATTAAATATAATTTTGGTGGCAGAACGGCTTCTGGAGAACAAGGGTCTAGTGACTTATAACGCCCAAGCGTTCCTTTCATTTCATTTGTGCATGTTGCTGGCAGGAATGCAGAGGGAACTATGAGCCAAAAAAAGTATTTTTCATTATAAAAGACACTCTTGGAAGATTTGCCACTTATTCACGAGAGGCAGTACCCCTGAAAAAAAAAAACATTTTTTAGTGCCTTAGGGTGGGTATCAATCTCTAGGCTATACGGAAGTGATATGAACTAACGATTATCCAATAAGGTACATTACACATTTAAAAAGTTCTCCAAAACTAGAAGTCAAGTTTTTCAGCGTTTGAATAAGATTGTATAACAGCTAAATCAGTAGCTAAATATTGGAAGATATTTTGAAAAGGAAATATAAAATATTTTTTCTTTAGCCTTATATTGTAAGGCACAGCACGAGCGATGCGGAAAATTAAGGAGAGAGGAGGTTTCCATGAAAATTGGTCTTGAAAGTTTGCAAATAGTAATAGCAAGGGAAAACAGTGTAAATATGAATCTCTGTATTTAACGGCAAGTCCGAAATTCGGCTCGAGGGTAAACTGATGAGTATTCCTAGCCAAATGGATAACACAGGTGAACTGATAGAGCTGCTATTTCGAGGGAGCACTGCTTGTGCCAAAAAATAGGCAATGACACATGTTGTTCCGACGATGTTAAAGAAATTATTTGAACGATAGTTCTGTCTTGAATTCTATCCAGTAAATAAAGACTGCCAAAAAACCTTTAAAAGATCGAGGGGGTAAAAAGCTCCCTTTCTATGAAATTTCTTTCTTGTTTCGAATCAACTTATATTATTCGAAAGACGTTGCATATTTAACAATTCTTTTAGACTACCTGGACTTAGAAGTAAGACTGTGTAGGTTATACTTAAGCACTGATTACTTGTACTTAAAATGGAGATTTGAGTGCATATTTAATTGGCTATTCGAATATTTTAATGACCATCTGCCATATTTAACGGTTAGTGAGAAATGTCATAAAATTACAATAAAACAGTTTTGGCACAGCCATTTTGTTTTCGTTTCAATAATAGTTAATAGGAGTAGGTCTAGTCAACAGCCTCTTGGCTTGATGAAAACATTGCTTCCCAAAGCACACTTAAAAAGTGCATTCCACATTCGAGTAGTGCGGCTAAAGAAAGAATCTCTAAATTTCATAGTACGTCCCAAGTTGGGCTTAAGGGTTAACTGATGGGCATTCTTCTGTTCTTCTTTCTTTCTGTGTGTGTCTCTCTTGTAATGTCTCAGCCGATGGTCTCAGTTGCCAGTGCTTTCAGTGTCTCTACTTCGTAGATTGATCTGCTAATGTAATAGTTAATAGATTGAATTTTCACATCGGATTGCGGAGACCTGGCTGGTTGGATTACGACCCTATGTCAATAAAAACGAATGTTTTTTTGGCTCGTCCAATAGAGTGAAAAATTCTCCCAGAGTACCTTCTAGAGAAAATGTCTCTTTAAATAAAGGAGCGATGTCGAAAAGATATTTTAGGCCACCCCATAGCTGCCGATTTACCATACGCACAAAGAAATTAATTGCTGAGGGTTAAGAGTCACTTAGATCCTTACAATAAGAGATAATCCTTTTTTTTTAATATTTAAAAAAATTGAATTTTCTCGAAAACGACTCCTACAAGTTTGATAAAAATTCATGTTTGTGTGCCTGAATCTAATTCGATATTTTAGGAGTACAACCTATAGAACCTGTTTTATATGTAAATATTCCTTTTCATCGACTGAACTAATTAAAATTAAATTGTGTGCACAGAATCGAATAACGTTCTTGAATATCAAAACTTAAAAATAAAAAAGTTTAGTTTATTTTTTTTTTAAATTTGATATATTCCTTAAACTGGTTGATGACTTTTTGTTTAAATTTATTGGTGAACCACGGATTTTTTTCAATTTCTTTTCTTTCTTAATTATTCATCATTTGTTTATTTAACCAAAAGAATTACGATTCCACCTGTACCCCTTTACTTATCGTATTCAACAAGTCCAACCATGAAGGTACGAGTATTTTCATATAAGAATGGAAGCTCTCTTACTTGGTCCCTATTCATAAATCAGGTTCTAAGAACGATGTAGAAAATTAAAGGGGTATTTTTAAATCTTTCGTAAAGCCTAAATTGTTTGAAAGTAGGGTTAAAATTAAGCTTAATTTTCTTACAAAAGAATACTTATCAGAAGTACAGCAGGGTTTCGTTTCCGTTCGATCGTCTATTACCAATCTTACTTATTTTACTTCGTACATCACTAACGCTTTGGATCACAAATTTCAAGTGGACGCACTATAAACTGGCTTTAGTAAACCCTTTGATTCTGTGAACATCCAAACACTTCTGAATAAACTTGAGATTTTTGGTTTCCATTCTCACTTCTTTCATTATATTTATCTTTTAGAACACAACAAGTTAAGATTGGAGATACATATTCAAAAGAAATTCAGTGTACAACAGGTGTCCCACAAGGTAGCCATCTGGGTCCGCTCCTTTTAAGAATTTTCATTAATGACATTGTCTCGGTCTTTAAGTATTGTGAATGCTCATTATATGCAGACGATCTGAAACTATTTTTAAAAGTTTCGAGTTTGGATGATTGTCAACTCATTCAATCTTACATTGATTCCTGATCGGACTGGTGTCAGATACGAGTAAATAGACTTAAATTGAATATCAAACAGTGTAACACGATTTCCTTTTCCAGAAAATTTCAAAGTGTATTATTCAACTATGCAATAGAATCTGTGACTTTAGATAGGGTTAAAATTATTAAAGGAGTTAAACTTGATTGCCCACTTTCTTCTTAAAAAACATCTCAATTATTTTGTTCTAAAGGCCAACTTTCATAAAACGAAATGGAAAAGACTTTAGGAATCCTTTTGTTAATATCCCTGTTTACATCTCGTATCAGATCACTTTTGAAATACGTAGATGTTAATTGGAGTCTCATTTATAAAGCTCATTCTGATCGGATTGAAAAAGTTCAAATACGATTTACGAAATATACATTTAAAAAATTGGGCTGGGATTTCAGCCCTAGTTATGAGGCAAGTTGTCAATTACTTGGAATTAAGTTGTTTCAACGAAAAAGACAAATTCATAGCATAATGCCTATTAGAGACTTACTATTCTTCTATATTAAAGGTCCATCACTTCTTGCTTTAGAACCAATTTATGCTCCCGCTAGGTCTATGAAAGCTAGAGTCTTCTTATTCCAAAGAACTCATACGACAAATTATAGTAATAATGAAACATTATCAAGGTACATTGCTTATTTAAATGAAGTATCCTGCTAAAACTAAAACAATATTCGGTTAAATAGATAAAAGGTCTTTCCTCGTCAACAGATCCACAACAACTGATCATATCTTAATTTTATTCTCTCAATATATTCTTCTACCTAACCGGTAGTCTCTTTCTATTAAATACAATCATTAGTGTCCGACCGAAGGTCGATTTTCAGCCGAAGCCGAATTATTAGGCTGAAAGAAAATCTTCGGCCGAAGCCGAAGCCTAAGGTTGAAAAAAGTCAACAATTCTCCTTTCCAATTGGATAAAAATATTATTTTTATTAAAATTTATTGCTTAAAAAACATAAGACAAATAAAATAAAAATAACTAATAACTAATTAGTAATTATAAAGAAAAAAGAAATAAATAATTCATTTTTAGTAATAATTTTTAGTAATATTAATTCAATTCATTAATAATTAAAATCAAAGAGTCTAATGTTGTATGCTAAGAACAAAAGTTTGTCAACATTTTCACCACTCAAATTTGATCTTCTGTCCGCATATATCTGTCCGGCAGCACTGAACAGTTTTTCACTAGGAACACTAGTGGGTGGCGCAGACAAAAATTTTATAGCTACGGTCCTTAGATAATCGTATGGGCTGGACGCCCAATATGCATACATCAGCGTTTTGTAAGAGTAAAGGTTCTTTCAAAAAAGACAACAGCTGTCCCTCAAATGGAGGAGGTTCAATAAAGTAAGTTCCACTCTTGACTGGCAAGACAAATTTATCATGTGATTCCCATAAACCATCATCATCATGTTGCAATCCTGATGCTGATGTTGAAGAAAATGGCTGGGGATCATCGGCTTCTAAAATCATCGGAACCGTTTGATTTGACCAGTTCTGTTGTAATAAAGATTGCAATCTTTTCTTCGGTATTCAAAAATTGAAATTTTTTCCGGCGCCTAGTACGATGCTCGATATAATAAACAGATTCTTCGGCTTCGGCCAAAACTTCGGCCTAAAATGGCCGAAGCTGAAGGTTTGGCCGAATGTTGTTTTTTTGGCCGAATTTCGGCCGAGCCGAAGGCCGAAGCCGAAGCTTCGGTCGGACACTAACAATCATTATATCTTTCTTTCATTATATCTTCTTTCTGAACAATTATTTTATTTGTTTTTCTTTATTCTTTCTTCTGTAAGTGTTGCCACAGTATTATATTTATTCACTTTTTAATTTTGATCTTTGAGTGTTGGCATCTAGTAGCTGTAATATTACTTGTAGATTAAATCAAATCAAATTTAAAAAAAGAACCAAATATTGTGAAGTCTATGAGTTTCGTATAAGCCTTATCTATTGTTCCATAGCTGCAATAACCTCTCATAATCGAACAGTAACCTACCAAGAATCGAACACAGACCTTCTGCATGATGGTCCAATCTACTAACCATCATGCCAAGGGGTATCAACATTCATAACGATAATTTTTTTGCGAGACTCTACGACTTTATGTCCAAGAAATTTACTACGAATTTGTTTGCCTTATTTGATTATTATTTATCATTCCTACCCATGAAGAAGTACCTAAATAGACCTTATATAAACTTGTAAAACGTCCTCCACTAGAATTTAAGCCATTTAATAGAGCACCAAACTCTACTGCAGTTATAAAAATTGATATTCGTGTATGATTATAAGACAGCCGGCTTGTGTTAAAGAGGGAGTAAATTGTACTCCCGGTTTGAATAATTTGCTAACTAACTACTTCATGGCTTGGGAAAAATCTGAGTGAAGCACATTTGGATATTCCCACTTTTCGGACTAACAAAAAATATATTTCAATTTTATATTTTTTTGTTATATATGTATTTTGCTGTGGGACTCATACTTACATAGCTCTTTGATTGGGAAATTTACCAGCTTTATTATTAGAAAGAAAAAAAACGACAATTGTTAACACAACAAATATACACATCTTTCTTTTTTTGTCTGCACCTTATTCAAATCCGAAATCCAATTTTGTTTAACTTGTGGCAAAATCCTTTTTATTGGTGTTTTTCTTACATTTTACATATAAAGGCACAAAAATTCGTCTTATTTTTTTTTTCTGTACAGAAATAATCTACCCATTGATCTAAATTTGCTTCGCTATTGCAAATTTTATGATATTCACACAAAGAAAAAAAAAATAGCCATAAAACAGAGCAACCCTTTTATTCTGTTAAGGAACAAAAAAAAAAAGGTAAAATTACTTGGTTTTATTGCACTTTCGAAGAAATTTTCTTGGTGCTCGTTTTCCAAACGGCTCGAGGCGAACATTACTTGAATGAAAAGTGTATAAATCGATTTATACTCGCACCAACTGAAAAAAAAAGCAAAAACCCCTTCAAGCTAAGTTTCGATGAGCAAGGAAAAAAACGATGAATTGCAAAATGAGAAATCCACAAAAAGGTATTCTTGAGCAATTTAAACTGTGATACACTCGTGTGCACTTCCTTCAGCACCCGACCTTATGCCCCTTTCGCCATTTCCTTGTGTAGTCCTTTTTTTTAAATGAAGAACACTTGTCGTTTTGCACCCCTAATACACAGCAATGATATATATGACCTTATCGCACGCCAATCAAATAGAAGCCACTACAAGCAGCAAAAGAGTAACCCCCTCCCCTCTTCCCATTTTTCATGTACACATACAGATACACAAAGTCAGAACAAATTCTGAAGTAAATTCAGGAGCAAGCGAAGAAAAAAAACCTAAACGATTCCCTAGCGCAAATTTTAAGGACTAACTTGTAACTGGTGCTGGTACGTATAGCCTCGTCGTCGTCGTACTCGTCATAGTTGGCCGCTGCCACTGCTCATGTGGCCTGGCCATTACAATTTTTTGCTCATTTCTGGTAAATTATATGTTCCTGATTTTGAAATGAGAACATAATTTTTCCTGCACGACCACTAAGAGGCAGGGGGTAGATTAAGGACGTAAGCTTCCCATCAACCACTCGAACGCCCCTCTTCATCAGCCTAATCGACTGACAGTTTGAGCGTCCTCGGGTAATAGTTCACATTTTCCAACCCTCCATTTGGTCACTGCCTTGCGTAGGTACAGGGAACTCTCGTACCTTTGTACAATCTGACGGAACGAACGAATCTAATTTAAGTTGTATTCGATACAAAAAAAATGAAGTAAAAACAAACCTCACCCGTTTCACCCCAGCCTTTTGGTGGAGAATTTACCTAACCAATTTTTTAAAGTACGGTCGAGTGGCAGTTAGTTGTGCAAGGAATTTAAAAAACCTTATTTCGAATCCGAGGAGTTCTGCAAAGCGGGTGAGGGTGTGCATATTTGAAGAACTTTTTTTTTTACATGTTTTAAAAGAGCGTATCAAAATGAATTATGGTTCGTTTTGGGTGGAAAACCAATATATGACACAGATTTAGGCTTCATATTTTTGTCTAAGCACATTCTAGGCACGTGGGGCTGAATTTAATAGAATTTCAGGGAAAACATCATTTCATAGGGGAAGCGTTTTTGTTAAGGTATTATATCAACATGGATGAATTTCTTTTATGTTTATTTGGCTGGAATCCTTGATTTTGATTTTTTTATTTGAATATTTAACGAATTCATGAGACGAAATAAAAAAAAGGTTATGCTTACAAAATTCGTTACTGGGGGAAAAAATGTACAGAAGAATGGGATATCAGTAGTTTTTGACCGGGAAATTGTAAATAATTTCATAAATAAAAATAACAATTTCGTAGATTTTATTATTAAATTACGCCTGAGGTAAAAAAAAAACATGATCCTTCTTTAAAAAAAATAGAAATTTCTTCCTCTTTGTTAAACTGTGGTAGACGACCGGATATGATGTTGTGTAACGGTCTGTTTTCAATTTAGGATGTAAAGACTCTCAGCTTATTGTTTATGATTCTTGTTTCTCCGTACCCTCTTGGATAATGTATCAAAATTGAATGGATTGTTTGAGAGACCAATATGAATCACAAGAGACAAGGATAAAAAATCATTAAAGTTTGAATATCAATTACAAACTGAATTTCACTTGCAACGTGAAAAAAACTCCAAAACGGCTTTAAAGATTTTGATTAAATTTGTTCTAACAAGCCATCATCAATATTTGGTTCACATCCGTGAATCAATTTACTTCTGAATCAGAATTGATGAAGCTACTCTGGATTGTTTTGGTTAATTGCTACTTTTTGAAAACATTTGTCAAGTATCACCTTGCCAGACCACTCTGAAAAAAGCACTATTATAAACGTTGATCTCAGCAGACATATTTTCGACAAACATTAATTGCTACACTGCTACTGTGTTCCTCAATAAAAATATTAAAACTATGTTTCCATCCAGAAAGGAAGAGAATTATAACCTTGTAATGAGACACTTTGGCAAAATCATCTTTGCTGAAATGTCTCTAGGTCTCTATGGCTACCTGAATTTATCAGTGTCTTTTAAGCTGAATTACTGGCATTAAGGAAAACATGCACAATACTCAAACTAGATCCGATTTAGAGCCATTTTCACAGACCGTTAGCCTTCTTCATATATTAAATCGGTTCAGCAATGCCGGGAAGAGTTAACGAGCCAGAAAAGGCCACTCTTACCTGAGATCCAGGTCGCAAATCATAGAAATGAACGGGTTTACGAGATGGCCTAGCAGAATCACTCGTTCACGACTCACTTGGGGAAAAAGTTAGCATTCCGCTCTGTCTTTAATTTTGCTACAAAATTTGTTCAATTTTTCACACAGAACCCAACTATAGGTGGATCAGGTTAACCAACAATAGGGGAACATGCAATAAAGCCGGGCATTCCCTACAATACTCGTTGTCATAGTTGAAGGGATCAGCAAGAAAAGGAACAATAATTCCTTTTATCTGGAAATGACCTGTTCTGGCCAAAATAAGAGCTCAATTATTTGGAAAGTTTTGCTTTGGGGACCTTAACGAAATATCTAAACTGAAGATCCAAGAAATGATCTCTTTTCTCAATGCGAAGAAGTGTTTCTGAGACAAACTTCGATAACTTCTTAAAGCCGCGAGCTAGCGAATTGATATCAGAGGGGAGCTCATGAATCCCTCCCTAATCATATCCTATTTAATCCACAGGTCAAAGGATTTTATGGTATCAAAACCGCAGACCTATTTAGCGCTAAATAGATCCTTGAGGAAGATTGCTCGTGGACGCTATTTCTTCGTACGAGGATAGTCCCAGAAGTACCTGACGTATAGATGGCGGTTGTTGTTTGAAAAGAATGACTATGGTAGAGAGTACCAACTTTATAAAGCTTAAGTTTGAAGTTTGACGACGCTTCGTTGTTCAGTATTTGTTTAGCAGCCATCAATAGTGAACGCTCTCAGTGAATTTGTAAACATGGAAAAAATTGGTCATCGTTATGTGATACAATACTTCCATTTGAAAGGCCTCAGCTTAACTAATATCAAAGCGGAGCTAGATTCTACTTTGGGGAAGTCTGCTCCTTCGTTTACAACAGTCAAATATGGGGTGGCAGAGTTTAAACGAGGTCGTACGAGCTGCCAAGACGAACTGAAAGTGCGCGAGCTAGCAGACATGGTAGGCATTTCAAAAAGTGCTGTACATCGCATACTGACTGAAGATTTGGCCATGAGAAAGTTGTGCGCAAGATGGGTGCCGCGATTACTCACAATGGAACAATAACAGCGTTGTGAGGATGTTTCAATCGAGTGTTTCGCGAAGTTTCACAGCAATAAAGCAGAGTTTTTGCGTCGATTCATAACCATGGATGAAACATGGGTCCATCGCTTTACACCTGAGACGAAGGAACAGTCAAAACAATGGACTGAAAGGGGAGAATCGGATCCAAAGAAGGCGAAGACAGTTCCATCTGCAGGCAAAGTCATGGTGTCTAACCTAGTATCAGCGATACAACATTTACAGCCTTTTTAATCTATCGATAAAATCTACATTTGGTCGGCCAATTCAAATGATTTTCTCAAAAACTGACTGCACTTAGTGCTTCTAAAAATTGCAGCAGAAACGGTTTTTACTACAGCCTAGATTCCATCCATATTTTTCACAGATTTTTAAGGTAAATTGCGACCATAGGACTCCTTTCTGAAGAAGGGTTTCTCATGGTCCCTTGATCGAAGTGGTGTAGAATGTCACTACTAGTTACCTTTAAACAAAAGCTTGTGTGTTGCCACCAAGACGCTCTTAAAAATAAAGTAATGGAAGAATTATCTAGTTAGAAACAGTGGCACCTCTAGATCAAATTAGGGCGAACAACTTGGTGTTCACATTACCTGTCAACATTAATTTTGAGTATCAGCTCGGATTCTGAAAAAAGGATGATAAACTTCTTTTGGACCAAAGCAGCTATCATATCCCAGTTATGGATAATAATTATGAAATAATATGACTTGCTTTCATAAGATAAAGCAAGAGGTTATGAAAGAGACATCAGGAGACTCCGATTATGATTATTCTCAAATGGCAACAAGACTTCAAACGTCAAAGTACTTGAGAGTGATGTACCGGGAACGTGAGAACCTTTTACACCTCAGGTGCGTTTCAAAAGCTTGAATCTGTACTCGCGCTATATAAGGAAGATATTACCGCAATCCAGGGGATACGTTGGATGATGGAAAGACAAAATTTCGACATTTATTACAGCTGCGATACACAATTATAGATTTTAAGATGCAGATTGGATGCGGGAAATCGGTTAAAATGCAAAGTTACTGACTTTCAACCGATTAGTGATCGCCTAGCTGTAAGTCGCATCAATACAGATGGATCTGAAGAATATATCAAGGAGGTTTATCACCTCCTCGACGGAGCCTAAGAAGCTTGTTCTGTGTACGGTGTCAAAATTGTGCTCATGGACTTCAATGCTAAATCTTCTGATTAGTAGTAAGGTCAGCTTTCTCAATACGGTCACGAAAACGCAACTACGATTAAGAGATTTTGGCGATGATAAATAGCATTAAGTATCTAAGAATCCACAAACGCACTAGGCACTCTTCAAACGGTCGAAGCAGTAACCAACCGCCAATCGACTTCTGACACTTTAGACGACTTTAGAAGTCTTAGCATATTTGAAGTTTACAATCTACAGAGATTAGCTGAGCGAAATGCTACCCGTTTTGCATTAATCCACCACGGACGTCCACAACCAATGGTCCTAGTATAGGAATATCATCAAAAAGGCAGCTGAAACCACCGTTCAAATACCACGATTGTATGAATATGAACTTGAACATATTCAACTGACAGAAGATGCACATTAAAATATGTTGCAGCAATAAAAAAATGCCAGCGAGATAAGAGTATCAAAGAAATCCTGTATAGAAAGAAGGGAACAAATGCAGGTTCTCAGTTTAAGAAGATCGAATAGTCCTGCGATCAGAGATTTAAGGAAAATACCAAGCAACAACGGTTTTAATACTGGCACTCTGCATCTTCGAAACAGCGAAGATAACCTTATCACCTAACCACAGACATTTTCAGCATCTACTAATTTGATCTTATGTAAAAGGTCAAGAAGATAACACACTTCCAGTCAATGAAGAACCAATTCCAGTTGGTTTACCTTTAAAAAGGAAAAAGGCAACAGGGTCCTTCCAGCGGTGTAATAAGGTCATAAACGGCTATTGAAAGGCAGAAGAAAATTATTGGCATTGAACTAAATGAGGACGGAACCACATTTGTTCTACTGTGCAAGTTTGTTCTATTTGTTCTACTGTGCGAGTCAAATTAGAACCGTTATTAGCACTGCTACATTGTCTTTAAATGATGAGCTTTAGACTAGTAAATCATTCGCTTAGTTGATGTTGTGTTGTAACGTGAAGCGATTTAACGCAACTACACATGGCCATTGAAAATGCTGCTAAGGGAGCCATAATGAGGTTTTCCAAGGAGGGTACTGGGACGGGTAAAATTATTGGAAACAGGGGAAAAGACTCGATACTCAGGTCCGCAGTAACAAACCTTCTTGACATCCCAAGAGATGGTACGATCAAAAGATATAGCTTTGAAAAACATTTCAAAACGGAGTTAATTTGCAAAAAAAGACTGGCTAGGCGAAACAGTAAACTACAGTCTTAAAGAAAATGCCATCAAATGGTACACTGATGGATCGAGAACTGCTGAAGAGACTGGTGCTGGAGTTTTTGGCCCTAGAACTAAACTCTCCTTACCGATGGGGCAGTCCACTAGCATATTCCAGGCAGGCTGCAATAAAAGCACTAAGCTCCTACGCGATTAGTTCCAAACTTGTTTGGGAGTGCGTGACAAAGCTTAATGAACTGGACAAGAAAAACACTGTCACACTTCATTGGGTACCAGGCTACGTTGGTGTCCAGGGCAACGAAGAGGAGGAAAGAAGATCAAAAATCTGGAAAGAACTCCCTAAGCTGAGATAGGCAAAACTTCTACTCGGGGACTAGGACCGAGAGCGTTTTCTAACCTGCATTAGCTTAAGCAGGAACAACCTCAGGAAAATCACAGGGCTTCTCACAGGCCATTGTAGATAAGTTGAGAAGACACCTCAACATCCTTGACCTAGTGAACAACCCGTCTTGCAAGTTCTGCAACATTTACGAAGTGACACCTGACAACATACTGGGAAAATGTGCACTCGTGCATCAAAGACATACATATATAGGTATCTGGGCAAGCACCACATAAAAGAGAGTGAATTATCATCCCTAAAATACTCCAAATACTTCGATTTCTCAAAGGAACAAACTTGGTTAGTAATGAGCTAACATCATTCAGAGTTCTTAATGGGGGGCACAATAGATCTTTAGGTCGCAGTGTTTTTATACCCCAATTTATTCATTCATTCATTGATTCACATGAAACACGGGTGCGGTAGCATCATGGTTGCTTTTATTGGTTTGGTATTGGACCCATCTTCCAAATTCATGATATCATGACCAAGGAAACATATTGTGATATTTTCAATGCTTCCGGATGCTGACAACAATATGTCACTAAGTTGGCATTTTCAGCTAGATAACGATCCCAAGACCTCTTCAAAATTAGTGAGTGCTTGGCTTTGCGATCATCGCATCTCTCTTGAACCCTGGCCATCTCAGTCCCCCGATCACAATCAGATTGAGAATTTGTGGGCGGATCTGAAAAAATCTTTAGCCACAAAGGTTTTCAACAATAAACATCAACTATGGCTTGGAATGCAAAAGCAATGGAACACCATTCCGATAAGTCTATGCCGAGTGGTATAGAGGCGGTCAAAAAAAAAAATAAAGGAGACCATTCTGGGTATTGAAAAAACGACACAACATTTTTGTATTTCAAACTAACTTGTACTTAATTAAATTTGACCAATTCACATACTTAATTTAACATTCCCTATTATTTTGAACACTCAAAAACGAAAAAAAAAATTATTTGGTGGAAAAAAGAAATAATTACCTATTTTGGAGAAATATGCAAAATTGCAAATACAAATCGAAAATTGCACGGTTTAATTAAAAAAATAATAAAAAGTCGCTATTCGGTCGTTAAATTGTCTAAAATGTTTACAAATTAGTTGGTTTGTTGCTTTCCCTATTATTTTGAACAGTTGTGTTGTGTGTCCAAATATCAGTTGAATCTTCTATCTCAATTCAAAGATTTTAAACCTCATAACTCGCCTTTTGCAAATTCATTTCAACTTACTCTGATGATTGTTTAGTAATTTTGAACAAAAATTATGATGCTTACCTAGAAGACAAAAGAAAAAAACTTTATTTAGTAAATTAATTCAACCGAAAAAAATATATAAGTAGTTATATTTATAAGAAATTTATTTCAATCATTCAAAAACAAATCAAGCTGAATTCAATTTCTTCAAAAACAACAAACGCAAAAGTGTCATGTGTGTGTCAGAAATATTTTTTTTTTACCAACAAAAACAAAAATTGTTTCACAAAAACATTTCTTTTTTAACAATTCAGAAATGTAGAAGAAAAAACAAAAACTACGCCAACTCTAAAGAAAATACTCTCATATATACCCGTATATGCATAAAACGTATCAGCCAAAGTTCAAAGTGCTATTCCACTTTTAACCCTCCCTAGGGTGCACAACCAATAAAATGCCAAAACTAGTAGAACAAAGTCTCATTGCACCATATGTTTCCTCTGCTGCCGAAGAAGTAGAATAAGAATACAAAAAAAATAAAATTGTCAAAAAGTAGACAGAGCCAAAAAGAAAGTTCGGAGAACAAGAAATTAACAAAAAATAAAAAAAAACCTAAAGAAACAGAATAACTTTTGAATTCTACTCAGCTGAAACATTGCAAGAGAGGAACTGAACTGATTCTTCTAGCATGTCCTCGAAAAAAACGATTTTTTTTTTGTATTCCTTTAAATTATTTTTTTGGTCTTATTTTCTGTTCGATTCACAGTTCACAAAGCGTGACATTTGTCGTCCTCAACAGAAATTCAAAAAAAAAAAAACAATATTAACAGGCGTACTCTTATAAATATACGTACGCGAGTATAAGCTCACGAAATCAGAACGAAAAAAGTTTTTCCATTAACATTTGATTATACGCTTCATTCGAAAATCTAGTGTGTATGTAAGTGAGTGAGTGAGGGAGTACTGGAATCGACATAACCTAATAGAAAAAAAAAGTAGGGCAGGAAGAAAAGTGAAGAAAGAATTTCTGAATCAAGCGTTAATTATAATATAATTTTCGAACATCGCATATTGTTAACACCAGGGGCTTTACCAAGTCGGAAGAACCACGGATTTGAACAAAGTGTTTCCACCAACTTATAATTATAAAAAATAACAATAAACCAGAGTTGTAATTTCTTAAATTACTATCAGTAAATTTATTTATTTATTTATATTATAACTTTTAAGTACGTATAGAGGTTTGAAATAAGCTTAATTTTGACATAGAGAATTGTCATACTCCTGAAACAATTGCCATGCTAGTTCTTTGTTTCGATCCAGTTTCAGCAGATGTTAACAATTGAGGAGAATTAATTTCGTGATGTAACATAACATCAAATACAGCGGAATGAACTTGTTTTGAAAATATTTAGGCTAGAGTCTCTCGAAAACCTGTTTAAGCTCTGATTCGAACTATGAACATCAAAAACCTTTGGCAATGGATTTTCATTTTTATAATTTTTCCGGACTAAAGGGATTATGACTTATGAGTAAGGCTCGGAACTGTACTGTATTTCGCAGTACAGTACTGTATTTTCCACCCAAAAACTGCGTACTGTCTTTTTAACCAAAATACTGTTTTTACTGTTTTTGTGCTGTTTTTTCATGCATAGAAATTGCACAATGGAAGAAGGATATCTCGCAAACAAAGAGTATGAATTCGGAGAAATGGCTGCGATTACCGAATATATTTTATGTCTGCCCGGTACTTCAGCTTCTGTAGAGCGAATTTTCGCTGCGATAAACAAAACGTGGACCTCAGAAAAGACTCGTTTAGCAGTAGAAACATTGAAGGCAATTATTACTGTGAAATGTAATTTAAAATTTCCGTGCGTTAACTTTTACAAGTACCTGATAACAAATCAGAAATTACTTCAACAAATTTCTGGCAAAGAAAAATACGAAAAAAAAAACAGAAGAATCAAAATCACAGGTGGAAGAAGAGTTAACTGCGGATAATAATAATAAATCCATTGTTTTGTAATTTTTTGCATTCAATAAAGTGTACTGTAAAATGTACTGCCTTTTTAACGCTTACGTACTGTTTTTTTCTCATTTTTGGTGCAAATGTACTGTTTTTTTGCTGAAAAGAGTTACGAGCATTACTTATGAGCCTTAAAATGTTTAAGGCCAGTTCCAGCGTTTTAGAAAAGTTGGAGGGGATTTAAAGGGAGATACCGGTATTGGTGTTGAATATGAATGAATGAAGCATTGAACATTCGTGCGGTGCGGCTAAAGAAAAAAAATCTCTAAATTTAATCGCACGTCCGAAGTTGGGTTCAAGAGTACACTAATGGGCACTTCCTGAAGGTCGTGTGCTACGGTTATAAGTCGTTGTAGTGGTTTCTTAAAAAAAAATAAGGTTTTATATACAAAATTTTTAAAACATTTTCAAGAAAAAAATCCGGTGCGGCAGCTTTAGGTTTTTATTGCTTTACGAATGGAAATTAAATTTCGAAAAAAAATATTGAGCTGTTTTTAAAATATCGAATTTTCCAAGAAAAAAAAATGACCTTTTTTTCCAAAAATAAAAAAAAATTAAAAGTTTTTAAATTTTGAAATGCAATGTTTCTTAAACTTTTTTGAAGCATCTCTTCTTTTAGATCCGTTATGTTGATAACCAGAAATTCAAAATTTGAAAAAATGGTTTTATTTTAGGTAAAAGCTGTAATATAAAATTTGTTTTTATCATAAAAATTAATTGAAAGAAAACAAATTTTATCTAAATTCTAGGCGCCGTTTTTGGGAAAAATACGATTCTTGAAAACCTTTTTTCAAAATTATTTTATCATTTGTATGGTGGGTACCTTTATTTTTAGGTAAAATAAAATTTTTTTCTCACATCTTGTAGATTATATTGAGAAACTTTTATTTATCAAGTTTGAAAATATTTTCGAAATATTGAGTTTTAAAAAAAAAATTGAAGTTTTTTTTTTTTAAATCCAAAAAAATTTTTTTTTTTTTTTTGAAAATTTGAATACACAATTCTATTGAAGTTTAAAAAAAATATCAAAATCGGTTGTAGATACCGTTTTTGAGAAAATCAAAAACAAAAAAAAAAAATGGTTCCATGGGGGGTACGAAAAATAAACATTTTTCTGAAAATTTTTTTCAACCATTACCTAGCTTTAACTAAATGAAATTTTTTTGTGTTTTTATTTTTTAAAACTGTAGAACAGTTTTTTAGGAAAAAAATATTTATAAGATTTTGAAAAATAACGATAAAATAATCAAAGTAAAAAAAACATTGCTCAAGCTATTATAAATATGTGGCCATTCTACACCAAGTAGTCTGTGATGCACATACCGAGAACTGAGAGCAGTTCGGTTTTCTCAATGCAAGTGCTACTCATGGATAGCAACATGAGGGTTGAGTTGCACTTTAAGGATAGAAGAATTAAATGAGCTTATCATACGATGCCGTTCTTAATCTACATCCGAAGAATAAGGGCATGCATCTAGAAACGAATATAAGTAGCTGAGAGTACTGTCTTTAGAAAAACAATTTAATGGATTAGAAGTTTCAGACAAAAGATCATTGATCAATAACAGAAAAAGACACGGAGACAAAAGGGAACCCTGTGGCACACCAGCATTTATTTTATGAATTTTAGACTTAAAATTATCCAATATAACTTGTATTGAGCCGTTCGAAAGGTAATTTCTAATCCATCGAAGAAAAGAATCATCAATAAGAGAGCTTGATGCGAAACTCTGTCAAAGGCTTTTGAAATATCAAGTGCTATTATTTTACTTTGTCCAAAAACGATGTTAGGATTTTTGTAAAAAAAAAAACTATATTAAAATCTTTTTCTCAAAAACGTGATTCAATAAATCCATAAGAAACGCTCTTTTTTTTTTTTTATGCTGTTGTTTATTTATTCAGAATATGGTACATAACTTTGTAGATACTTAAAGCATAGGGATGAGAATTATATAAATTCTTAGCAACTATAAATTTAACAAACGTGACAGATAATTAGGAAAAATGTAATTTAGTTTTGAGAAATAAATCATTTTTTAA
Source organism: Chrysotoxum bicinctum (assembly GCA_911387755.1). NCBI lineage: Eukaryota > Metazoa > Arthropoda > Insecta > Diptera > Syrphidae > Chrysotoxum > Chrysotoxum bicinctum. The sequence goes on along the minus strand of OU426989.1, from coordinate 220,189,984 downwards.
AAACTCAATGGACTTATTACTAAAATCTTAAAACTAACATAAAACAATTAAACATATTATTTGGCAATGTTTTTTAATATTGGGTTTTCTTTCATTAAACATTTGTTTATAAAGTTCGTGTGTACTATGGAACATTTTTCTTTTACTGTAGGAATATTAGCGATTTCATGTAGTCCAATTGTTGAGAAATGCCAAGGGAGGTTTAAAATAGTTTTAAGTATTTTATTTTGACGCTCTTGCAACTGTCCGAGTCCAGAAATATAGCTGTCCCATTGAATGATTAAACTAGCAGGAAAATGAGCTGCAATTATATTTGACTTATCTGAAGAGCTAATTATCGGGTTGTCATTTGTAGATGAGCGTTGGAACCGAAGATGAAGTTGAATTTTTTTTTTTTACGTTCTTGACAAATGACCAGAAATTTCTACTGCCTTTGGGACATTGCAGGACTTTTTGCCTTAATTTCTGGTCATGTAAGAATTGGGATCTTTTTATAACAGCTTTGTTTCTGACTTGTTTATAATTTTTCCTCAGTTGAATTGGCTTTGTAAGAGCGGAAACTTACTTCTCTCAACCTGATAGCTTCTTTACAGCTTGTATCAAACCATGACTTTTCTTTAGGCTTTATACTCTTCTGTAAGAAATAAAAGTACACATCCCAAGAAAAATCCCTTCTGTGATCATATCAGCACTGGCATCAAATCACTATTGAGGAAAAATATTGACCAGTTCAAAATTCGAAAAAAGTTGTTTAGACCGTCCCAGTTGGCTTTCTCGTACTGCCAAATGGTCCTACTGGGATGCTTGTCTATAGCTGTATGAATGGGACACGAAAAATTGGTTGATATTACACAATGGTCCGAAGTGCCGATTGGAGAGTTTACCGTTATGGTATACTTATCAGCGTTAGAAGTAAGAAACAAGTCGAGTGTGGGCGTTTTGCAAAGCAACATCTGTGTATTGGATTAGGCTCATCAACAAGTTGCAAAAGGTGGTGCATCTCAGCAAAGATCCCAACATATCTTCCTTTGGGTGTTGTCTTTCCTGAAAAGCGGAGCCAACTTGAATTGTAAATTTGAGCCACATAAAATTAATGATTCGTATTAGAATAATGTCCGTATTGAGGAAGGCTCTGGCAAGCAACATCATATTTACTATACATTAAAGGCTGTGATGGCGAAAGAATAATGGTATTAGGTTATAGCTAGGCAGACGAAATTCTGAAAGATCAGTATTCGCACCAACCTTTGTTTCACCTAGTGTCAAAACAGCTAGTCTGTATAGTTAACAGAATGGACGTACACGTCATACCTTTGTATATATAACCTATAGTATTATCATGGAGCGTGATTTTGTATTGCGAACGCTAGCCTGGTAGTGGCGCAGAAATTAGCGCACGCTTCTACAGTGAAGAGTAGGATAACATACAAAACAAGTAGTAAAAAAGAGAATATTTTATTGTTAAATTTAGCAAAAACAAATCTAGCAATTGCAGACCCTAGCCTTAAGATGTCGCCACAATCTTTCGTCTTCTTGATACTATAAGTTTTATATACAAAGGTCATACGTCAAAGAAATTCCTTCTTAGCCCAAGAATATTTGTAAACACAACACAAAAATCACTTACCATTTCAAAAATCACAAACACTCAAAACACAACTCTAACGATCTAAGTTTAACTGTGTAGTGTAGGTCCAATGGATTAATAATATTGACACTAAGTGCAGAGGAAGAGCTGAATACTGCTCTGATACTGGACAAATGAGAGTGCTGTATTTCGAGGAGGATGAGAGAAAAGGTGGCCAACGGCTGCATGATGTCGGAATTATGTTGAACGAAGTAGCGAGGTGCTGTCTTATTTCCTCGGAGCCCATATCTCCAAGAATAATGACGTCAAGATTTCGTTTAAAAATTCGCAAAATGACAATTATTCAGTGGTATCCCTCCACAAATGAAGCGTCCGATAAAGGCAAAATCGGGGTCTACACGCATCTTAACTCGTTTTACAGAAGAGTTTCGAGAGCCGATATCATAATCGTCACAGGAGACCTCACTGTCCAAGCCAGATTAGACAACTACGGTCTGGGACGCGTGATGGGAATAAATGGATCACCGAATAAAAATGGCAACTTGCTTTTTGACTTTTGTAACGTAAATCGGGACTGTATTTAAATATAAGATGTGCAAGAAAATCACTTGGGTACACCCGAATGGTCAAACTCTAAACCAAATTGACCATATCATGATTCAGAAGCGATGGAGGAAGTCAATTTGTGATGTCCCAAGTATGAAAAATTCGGATATGGGAAGCGATCACCATTTGGTTCCCATGAGTACAACGACAAGCACAGGATGCAGCCAGGAGTTCAGCCGAGTAACAGATAAAATGGTCAATCGTTGTGTAAGACGTGACAAGAGGTTGAAGTTAAGCGGTCTCGCAGATAAAGCTGCAAGAAGACGAGATATCAGAGAATTTTACTAAATTTCCAAAGAAGTTATCGAGAAAAAGAGGAACACCAATCATCCTGTAATGAATGTGGATGGTACACTATTGGTATCAATTGACTTTCGTGCAAGAACTAATTTGAAAAATTTAAAGGGCCCTTGTAAATAGTATGCAGTCATTTTGAAGGAAAAGGGTTTTCCAATATGGCCATATTGTTGAAGCTACATCTGCCAAATTGGCTGTCATTTATTTAGTCTGCCTTGAAAGTTATAGCTTTCAACAACATCTTCAAATGATCAAATTCCTTCATGAAAGTGATGAGAGTGATTTCGTCAAAAAGCAAAATTGGCGAACTTGAGATGATCACAATCCACACGAGATCCACCAAATTGTAATGCATTCACAGAAAGTTACCGTTTGGAGTGGATTATCTGCTGACAGCATAATCGGTGCATACTTCTTTGAGATCGACTTTGGCTAGGCAATCACCCTCACCGAGAAGCGCTCTCGGGCGATGATAATCAATTTCGTTTGGCCCGAATTGGATGATATGAACACCGACGACATGTGGTTTCAACAGGATGCAGGAGCTATGTGCGCAGTTGACATTTTGCTCGAGCGATTTCCGAAAATGGTTATCTCACGCGGATGCGACGTGAATTGGCCACCCAGGTCGTGGGACTTGACTCCGTTACACTTCTACTTTAGTGTTTTTCTAAAGTCACAGGTTTATACCAATAAACCACAAGCCACCACTGCTCAGAAAACGAACTTAATCAATTCCATTGATCAACCTCAGGCTGCCTTATGCGCCGAAGTTATGACAAATTGGACGTTACGGATGAGCCCCACCAAAAAGTTAGTCCCGCATTTCCGTATGTCTGTATGATTTTAGACTTCATTAATGTCTTTTTTTTTCAGGGCCAAATCTCAGGTATTAAATTCTTCGAAATTTTTAGCAAAATCAGTTATGCCTTTAACGAGATATTCCACATACGTTTTGAAAAGACAAAGAGACAAATTATTTCGTGATGGAACAGAACTCAAAAATGGATTTCTGGGACTGATAGTTTAGATAAGTTCGAAAACGTGAACTAATCGAGGAACTCTGAGGTCTGATTAGAATTCAGAAAATAGAATCCCGAAAACTATAATAGCTTTTGGGTAAAAGAAATGTTGAATGTCGATAATTTCCAACCAATATATTTTTTCACTTCACTCACTCCTAAAGCACACATGCAACTGTAATATTCCTATTTTCTCTCATTATTCAAAAAAGAAACTAATAAATTATACAAAATGAGCCTAGTTGATCCTTACCACACAACTATTTTAAGAAAAACAAACACACGACGAAAATATGAGCTATTGTCAGGCGTTTTTTGTCACGAAATGTCAACATCAACCACTAAATTCCATGCCATATAGCATTTTGCATATTTTCATCATAAACATTCATCTTGCACTACTCGTATTCGCCCCGTGTTGACAAACTCTCACAGCCTACTGTATCCAATCCACGCACCGCACCACTCAGCTAAACACACATTTACGTTCGTACATTTTAATTTCAAAATAACGCGCTAAGCTTATCCTTATATTTTTAGATCAGCACCAAATTAATGCATATTTATGATATGGTTAAAAATAATACACTCGGTGTTGTACATGCTGCTGTGAGTACACGTTGGGCGCCACTTAAAATTAACAGAAACCAAGCGTAGCTTTTGCTGCGATAATGGGCACACGGAGGACATCAGTAGCAGCGGTGGAAATGATGATGGAACGTTAAGATGCCATCAGCCTACTTAAGTGTTAATCTGTTTTAATTTCAGTTAACACACACATATATCTTCTACGTTGGAGTTTTGCTTGATGGTAGGTGTCAAAGGAGGTCTTCAAGAAATTGTCCTATTTTGAAAATAACCCGAGCGTATATGAAAGTTCCGTTTTAATTCCTTAAATTGGCAAAGGTAAACATTGTCACCCCGTTCCAGGCGTTTTCGTCGTCCTTAAAATCCACGTCCTCTCGCACATCATTCTCACCCAAGTGCCTGCCTTCATAATCAGGCTCGCCCTTAAAGAAGAGCTCTGCAAAGTACACACATGGTTAAAACTTTTTATGCAGAATAGAGCGGCAGAAATATCGGTGGTGTGCTGTGGGCGGGGGACGTGCTGGATGATGAAGACTACAACTTCGAGGGACTAAAGTAAACAATTTTACCTTCAACTTATTTTGTATGCAGGTGACAATTTCCAAACAAACAAACATACACACATATTTATAGGCTTGATGAATACCACAGAATGCAGAGAAGCACCTGCTGCTGCCGTAGCTTGTTGTTGTTGGTTGGTGGTAGTTGTTGGTGATTCAACCGATTCAAACTTTGTTACATATGATAAGCCACAAAATTGCAACAAAAACTGGCAACAAATATACAAACTCAACCCCCATCAAGCACACATAGGCGATGGCGTAAAAGGTTTTTGCTTGGCGTTAATTACCAAATGCACGCAGTTTTTCTTTCAACAGAGCTTAGGAGCAAAACAATGTTTTTTTGGGGTTTTGTCGGAACGGAACGGAGCGGAGCGGCGCAGCGGCCTTATTCGGAATTGGAAGCTTAAAAGAAGCGTCAGACAATATGCAACCGCAGAGAGGAAGAGGTTTTTTTATATTTTTTTTTTTTTTTGAGGAATATGGCTTTAAGTGTGGTTAATTAAAATTGTTGTGTGAGTGTTTGTGGGTGTGTGTGTGTGTATAGCTGGTTGTTGTAAGGGGGATTTCCCGCGAGAAATTTGATATTTTACAATGGATAAGGGAGGGGAGTTACAGTAGAATAACGTGAATCAGGCTGAGGACGTGATTTGTTCGTCTAATTTTCAAAACTCATTAAATTATGATGACGAGCATATACGTATGTAGGTGATGAGCACATTAGACAGAGAACGAGGTTTTGGGAACATCCCCTTCCTGAAAATTGCCTTAATTTGGTTTAATCCAAATAAAAGAAGGTACCTATTTATTAACGAATTTTAATCGACAAAACATCTTCAGATCTGTCCAACAGAAGCCTACAGCCATGAACAGAGCGGTCAGGAGTCAGTTAACTTGAGACCTTTGCTGTTAAGACAGTCAGGCGTACATAAATCCATAAAAATAGACTGAACGGCAATTTTGGAGAGAAGATAGCAAACAAATATGCCAGAACTGGTTTACACGAACTTGTTTGGTAGTTCCTGGTAATAATGTGGAGGAGTTTTGAAGACTTGGGCTTTCTGAAAATGTTTCCTTTTATTTTTTGAAAATGTTTTTAATGTAATAAAATAATATAATTAGAATGCAAAGGCGGCCGTTGGATGGCGGTGAGAACCTGAACCTAGTAACTTCCAACTCTCAATGGTTTCTGTGTGCGTGTCGTTGGCAAGGGCTGGAAGAGCCAAACCAGATAGACCAAGTACCGAGAGTGAATGTATAACCAAAATATGCATGAGTATGAGCGTTTATGGGCGCATGTGCCATTATATCCAACATAAAAGTCTTGCCTTGCAGGTTTTTTCTCAGCTTTTGGTGGGGGTGAATGGGTACAAATTGCGAAAAATTTAAAACGTACACAATTTTGTCAGGAAACGTCAAAATCCTATTTACGATATGTATTTTTTGACAAACCCTAAGACATTACAAGTACCAGATTTACCCAAAATCGTTACAGACGTTTTCGAGAAAAGATGACATTCACGTTTTGGGCTCTATCTGGATGTATAGAGTGTTTGGCCCTTGTTCAAAATGGATACAAACGCTAGGAAGGATAATGGGAAATATTGAAGTTCTGGAATGGGTGAAATCGAACAACTGGATGTGATAGTTTTTAGGACATGGAAAGTGACTCAATACAAAATACCTACCTTCCTACCTAAAAACGATAAGGGATTGTCTAAAAATTAAAAGAGAGCACTCTTGTCGACATGAAAACATTGTATATCTCAACATAGTCTCCTTTTATCTCGATACATTTTTTCCAACGTTTCTCCAATTTTTTGATGCTCTCAAAAAATGTGGTTAAGCGAACCATTCAAAATAAGCATTAGTTTCAACGTTGACCTCCTCATTCGGCACAAACTTCCGAGCCATTTCTTCATGTTTGGAAACAAGAACTAGTCGCAGGGCGCTAACCTAAATCTAGGGAATATGCTAGAAGAGGGAAAAGTTCGTAACATAACTCATGCAATTCTATCTTTGTGACTGCGGACTTGGGCACATGTGTGGAAGAGAACTTTAATCTTCGCCAAATGTTTCCGTTTTCACTTCAAATTGACTTGGTATCGTTCCAGTGATCCTTAATCGTTTAACTTATTTCACGTTAATCGACGTGAATACTACCGTGCGTACCTCAAAAAAAAAACTGTCGCCATGTCCTTGTTTGCTGACAAACCCAACTTGACCTTCTTAGGCAACGATTCACCAGAAGCAGTCCATTGTTTCGACTTCGACTGGGCTCTGGTCTGTTGTGATGATTCCATGTTTATTACGAAACGGCGCAAAAAAATCAGTCGAATTTTTTTGAAGATCTCCAAGAACTCCCTTGAAGTTTTCAAACGGTTGTTTGTTTGTTGTTGCACTTTCACTCGCCGATTGTGAATTTTATACAGCATTTTTAGTGCGGTGACCTCAATAAGGCGACCAGTAAGTATGGTCTCACTTGTGCTATGACAACCGGAACAAAACTCAAAAAATCAGTGTATCGCTAACCAATTTTTCTATTTTAACAAAAATGATCTTAAAATGACTGCTACAACAAAACTACTTGACAAGTCGATCTGAAAATCTGGGTGCGTTCTTTGGAAAGATGTTTTTTAATAAACAGGATGATGTATTTGAGGTGGCGACGCCATTTGTTTTGATTTTCAGAGACTTGTTGACCCGCCTCATACCGTTTGTAGAGATTTTAAGATTTTTAAAGAAGAGTTAATATTTTCAAGAATCGAAAAAAACTGGTTTTTCCAATTTTACATACGAATATCTCAACAAAAAAAGGCATAAGGAAACTTTTGTCTGGGTCAATATAAACATAAAAAATTACATCTAAAATGTATTTGCATTTTCGTGTTAATAATCATGTACATGGATACGTTTCTACACACCTGTGTAATAACGGCTTTGGGTAAGCTAAACATTAATGACGTATTGGTGGCAGGGCAGTCGTTACATTAAATTAAGAACAAAAATAAAAAATTAGTCAACAAAAGTTGCCGTTTAGTTCCGCCGATATTACTTGGTCTCATAAGTTGTAACAAAACTTCAATTTGAACTATCTAACAATATTTGCAAAATAAATTTATTTTGGCTCTAATCAAAAACGTAGTAGGATTGGGAAAACCCCTAAATTTTCATGAAAAAGTGTAACAATTTCCCTTCCTCAGTTGGAAATTAACTCCACTTTGAAAAGTGAAACAGATTATCATGTAACTAGGTAAAGGGTTTTTCAACAGGGACGCTACAAAAGTAGAGCGACAGGGTCAGCAAACGACGCCATATTTCTTGCCGCTCTTTTGACATTTCTCTTCAGTAAGGTTTGCCATTTCATGTTGGAAAGATATACGAGCCAACAACGAGTCGAAATTATTAAAATTTACTACTGAAATTCGGAGTCAGTGGCCTCAACGTTAAGAGCGCTACTTCACATTTATGGTCGTCATAATCGTCCTAGCAGATCAATAATTGAGCGTCTAGTGGAAAAATTTGAACCCACAGGCACAGTACAAAATGTTCCCGTGCCAGTGAGACAAAGAAGTGCTCGTAGTGTCGAGAATATTGAATTTTGCCAGAAGATTGAAAACCGTCGAAAATTGGGTTCAGCGTCTGGACTTCTGCAAGCGTGCCCGTGGTGACCATGCAAAAGAAATCGAGTTCCATACATAATGGCATCGAACGTACTTTCACAGGAATAAAGAATTTCATTGATATCCAAAACCGTTCTTGTTTTATTTAAAAAAAACTTTTGTAGTGCTCTTATTGAAAAACCTGATATAAGGCAGATTTCTGGGGAATAAAATTCTTGCACCGAATTGTTTTAGGGAACTCGTAAAGCTTACTCTGAACGAAAATGCCTTCTTTTTTTTATTTTAAAGGAATTGTTTGCAGAGAAAGTTATTCGGGTCCATTAAGCGTTGTTTTTTTTCAGTTAGCTAGTGGTCTCAATAGAACAGATTTAAAACATTAAAGTGAGGATGAGGAAACACAGTTAAATCATAAAAAAATAAAATGCACGACTGGGTCGCACGAACTTGCTCCTATGTAATAGACTAGGAATTTTAAAAACGAATGCTATTAGAGAAAACTGTTCATAAGGATAAAATGAATTTTTTTTAATTCTTTAAGTAGTAAGAGATAAAAACAGAATGATATGCAAATATGAATTTATGCAGGAAAAAAAATTATAAGTCGTTTTAGTGGTTCCTTAAAAAAATAAGCTTTTATGTACAAAATTTTTAAAACATTTTTAAGAAAAAATTTTGGTACGCCAACCTTAAGTTTTTATTATTGTACGAATAAAAAAGTCTAATTTCCAAAAAAAATACTAAGCCGTTCTTGAGATATCGAATTTTTCAAAAAAAAAAAATTACTTTTTTTTCTAAAAATTGAAAAAATATTTTTTCTTAAGTTTTTAAATGCAATGTTTTTTAAACTTTTTAGGAGCTTTTTTATAAAAAAATTCATTAAAATCCTTTAAGTCGATAATGAGAAATTCAAAATTCGAAAAAATCGTTCTATGGTAGGTATCTACAGTCAGTAATATCTAGATTTAAAATTTTTTTTTATTTAATTATAAATCGTAAAGATTAATCAAAAGAAAAAAAATTTTAGCAAAATTCTCGGAACCGTTTTCGAGAAAAATGCGATTTTCGAAAACCATTTTTTAAAATTTGTATGGAAGGTACCGTTAGTTTTAGATAAAACAAAATTTTTTTTCTCAAATCTTGTAGATTATATTAAGAAACTTTTATTTGCCAAGTTTGAAAAAAATCGAGCATGGGGTTTTCGAAATATTGAGATTCCAAAAAAAAATTTTGAATTTTTTTTTAAAAATCCAAAAAATTAAAAATTGAAAATTTGAATATGTAATAATATTTAAACTTTGGAGGAGCTTTGGCATAAAAAAAATTATTAAAATCGGCTGTACCGTTTTCGAGAAAATCAAAAACAAAAAAAATGGACCCAGGGGGGCTACCGAAAATAACAATTTTTTGTAAATTTTTTTTCAACCATTAGCTAGTTTTAACCAAATGAAATTTTTGGAATTTTTTTTAAAAAATTCTGTGGGACAGTTTTTGAGAAAAAAAAATATTTATAAAATTTCGAAAAAAAATCGTATGGCAGGTACCGTTATTTTTGGTCTTAAAAAAAATAGAAAAAAACGTCCGGGGGTAAAAAATTAAAACCCATATCTACCAAGTTTGAAGAAAATCGACCGAGCCTTTTAGCTGTAATCGAACAGACAGACAGACAGCAGACAGACAGACAGACAGAATTGCGAGACCCACTTTTTTGGTCTTCGCTATCATCGTAATGTCAACTTTAATCAAAATCTCGAGTTCGATTTTTTTTACGAATGCATAACTTGCCTTATAGTACCTATAAGTCGCAAGTAAAAATGTTTTATTTTTCGGTTTTAACCTCACGGGTTTTCAGAATTTGAACTCTCTTTTCGGGGGACATGCGCTCACGCAACTTCGTTGCTCCGCTTAGGATATGTAAGGTTGCCAGGCAGGCGCCTATGTCGTAGTGTTTTAACTTAAAAGTAATGTTGGTTCAGAAACTTCCTTTTGATCAACAAATAATTCCTTTACAAAATTAACAAAAAAGGAAAAATTTCCCAATAATGTCCCAAAAAAAAAACAGACTCTGGTAATACTTACAAATAGAGAAATGTTAAAATAAACAAAGAAAAGTTCATTTTCCATGGAAATTGAGGAACTTTAAATTATAATTTATTGAAAATAGTTATAAATGTTTCCTCACTTTAAATTGTTGTCTTTGTTAGTAAAAAGTGCTAATCTACCGAATAAAACTATCCAGGTGTAAAAATTCGTGCTACCTTTAAAGGAAAGTTGAGGGAAAGTTGAGGAAAGTTGAGTCCCAAGTTTGTTTCCAAGAGCAGTAAAAATACTACAATTTCAGCAAGTACTTCGACGGCCCTGATTTTTCTTTTAATAGACATCATCTTCAATGTTTTAGTTTTTTCTGTATAATCTGATTATATTTATTTAAAATAATTAAAAGGCGCTTTGTATGATAAATAACCATAACAATAACAATATCCATCTACCTTACCTATGTACTTCTCCCGAAGCATTCCATCAATAATTGAGATTGATAAAATTCCCCAACATGCTACCATCATCTATCTGCCACAGGTATAAAAACAACACCAATTTCCGGACGGACAATAATTTAAAGTAAAATTTATTTACATTTACAAAATTCAAGGCACAATCACAAAGAACACGAACATTTATTCAAAATCAAATCGTATTTGATTTAAAAAAATTGTTTTTATAAGAACAAAAGTTCTAGCAAGGAACCCCTTTTATAGGAGATTACGGAGTAGAGCAAATTTAAATAATGTATTTCAACCGATGCAATCTTCCACAGAATTGAGAAATCAATGAACACATTTTTTGTTTCTTTTGAGAAATTTAGATTTATTAATGTCGGGGCGGCGCGAACGCCATCCCCGGCTACCAAAAATTACACGCACGAGTTATTCGCATTAGGAATAATCGCAGAGGTCAACTCAGCCGAGGTGCAATGGCCAAGCCTCGCTCCGGGGGAACCGCCTTCATGATCACGGTAGCCCCTACGCCAGGTAAGTATGCTTAACCGTTATCTTGCTTGATTGCTTATTAATTTCTCTACACAAACTCAATGTGAATTTTAAAAATTAAAAAGAAAAAATACCATGAAAATGAAGATCAACACGATCGACCGGAGTGAGTAAATTGTTGCCGATCGTCATCGTCAGGCAAACCAGAACATTACAAGTAAAGAGATGACGAAAATAAAGATAAAGAAATAAGTGGGTAGGTTAGGTATACAAAATTGAAATAAACCAAAACAAAGAAAATAATTTTGTTTGGTGTGCGTTGAGGGTATGCCTTAACTATGGATCTTGTTTTATTGAGTGTGCACAATTTTACATTCAGAAAATCGATGTTTTGCGGAAATAGGGAAGGGTTTTTTTTTTTTAAATACAAGTTGTGTGAAACAAATCAACGATTTTTGTTTGTTTTATTATAAATGGAATATGTAGAAGACATCGTCATCATCTTAAAGATCCCATCTTCGATTACTCTAGCCCATAGATAAGGGTGAATTTGACTGATAATGGCATGGGATATTTTGACTTTGAGGGCAAGGGTTGTTTGCGGTTTTTTTGTATTGTGTCGGGCGCACGAACTAAACGGAAAATTACTACCCTTAAAATATTTTAACAAAGTGCGGGCGTTGAGAATAGTTGAAGAGAGTTTATTTATTTATTTATTTAGATACTTCTATTCCTACAGATGCGGTCAAAAAATAGCACTGAAGTATATATACATATATATACGGCGTATTTTAAACGATTTGAATGTTAGTGGGACACATTTGTTGTTTACGTTGTATGTCGTATTGAATTTTCATGTCGAACTCAATCCCAAATACACATAAAAATTATTAAACTATAATGATCTGGGGCAGTTCTTAATACATATTACGATGTAGGACCCATATCCTAGACCGAAAGCATTATGGATAAACATTTTTATTTAAAAATATTGGAGGATGAGATGTTGCCTTAAGCCTCAACAGGACAACGACCCTAAGCATACAAGCAAACTAGCCAAGAAATGGTTTTTGGATAACAAAGTAGATGTTATGGAAACGGCCTGCCGAACTTAAACCTGATTGAAAATCTTTGGGCCGACGTAAAGGCGGACGTGTCTCGGTGCAAGCCAAGTAACGATAAAGAACTATGGTCTACTGTTAAGAGCTGCTGGGAATCGATTCCAGTTTGAAAGATGTCAACGGCTTGTAAAATCTATCTAGAAAATAAAGGACATGCTACCAAATATTGATTTGAACCACAAATTTAACAAATAATACAGTGATATCGTTTTTTTTTTTTGTGGAAAGTTTTGAAAATTCCTTGGAAGTTTAACATTCTTAATAAATGGACTGAATTAGAAATCTATTTTTTGTAGAATTATTTAAAGGCTCAAAAGCTGATTGATTTAACAGAAGGCAACTGTTTTCGAAGTTCGAATTCAATTTGTATCACTTCATAAAGTTGATGATGTTCTGCGGTGCTATTTTTTGACCGCAGCTGTATATATACATATAAAAAACATTAACAGGCCGGAGGACAAAAATATCATACGAGATACCTGCTCGGTTTTAAGGCGAGACATGACACAATTCATGCCGCGTCTAACTAGTTTCTTATATCCAAAAGAGAGAGTACGCATACGGATGCCTGACTGATTGATTTAGAGAAGGCCCTTGATCGTAGATGGTCTTGTTCTAAATCTGACCAGGCATTGGCATGTTGCCAAGAGTGGCAACATAACTTCTACCAGAGTATTAAACATTAAAAATGGTCTTTAGCAGGGAGCGGTTAACTCACCGATTCCATTCAGCATTTACACCAGCGATCTTGTAGGTAGTCTAACTCTGGCAATTGCATATGTCGACGATGTAATTGCGTATTTTATTACGGCTCTAAAAGTTGAGGTCATCGGAACTGTCTTGCAGCTGACGTCTACAAGATTCAGCGGTATTATCATAGCTGAAAGTTGAAATTCAACTGTCAGAAATCAGAAACCGTTCTGTTAAGAACTCCATTAACTGGAGCCCCAAACGATACGATATAAAGCTGATAAAGCATATGAACATCCACTGGCGAGTAAAAATTTAGGAAAGATCCTTGGGATCTGGCTGGTTCAGTATTTGCGTTTCGGCAGACATATAAATGCTGATCTGACCAAGGCTAGGAGATCTCCTGCCCTGGAGAAACGGTTGTAGCTGGCTTGACACGAGGATAAAGATGATTTCGACGTGGACCTCATCAGGTTGATGATTGTCTATGGATGGGTTGGGTACGATATCCCGCTTTTTATAATCCCGTTTTTTTTAAATTCCGTTTTTAGAATCCCGTTTTTTATAATCCTGTTTCTTATAATCCCGCTTTTTTAAAATCCCGCTTTTTATAATCCCGCTTTTTTAAATACAGCTTTTTAAAATTCCGTACCTATCTTATAATCCCGTTTTTTATAATCTTCTTTCTTATTACGACGTGTAAGCAGTGAGGTATGTAAGGGGGGCATGCTACCACCCTGCAACCCCCTGCTTGGGCACACTATAGGATTCGGGGTAGGTGCGAGGTTGCGTGTATGCAAAGTTTCTTTAGCATTTAAAGAATCTGGAAAATAACCAACATAAAATCAATAAGTTTTAGCTACGTATTCTAAAAAACGGAATTAGTGGGATTTGGCGGGATTTTTAAAAGCGGGATTATAATAGATCGGAATTTTGAACAAGCGGGATTTTAAAACACGGGATATTAAAAAAGCATTATTTTAGCAGACGGGATTTTAAAACTTTTTTTTCTGGATTTTTGAAAAGCGGGGTTTCAAAAAGCGGGATTTCGATACGCTCCCTCTATGGATGCATGGTGTGGTTTAACGTTGCTCGATTTTAAATGGAAAATATTCGGGTGTTTGAGAGGCAGTGCTTACTTCTCTTCCTTGAATTACAAAGAATATCAGATTCGGAGTATGAACACCATTATTTCAGCAGGGTTCTAAAGGTACAACGGAGCCAATATAAATAGAATAGATAATTTCTTACTAAAGCTAATTCGGGGTCATATTGTAAAAGTGATGAACTCAGCTAATAGCTTAATCATTGGGACTTATTATCCAAACAATGAATATTTCAAGAGTGTGTGTTTAAGTGGCTATATTCCACGTAATGCGTTTCCCTATTTAAACAATCGAGAACTGATACAGGATAGAGAAGCGTCCGCTAATCTACCACGTCGGCCGTAGAACGGTGGATAGGCATCTTCGTTATGATCGAGACGTGTTCGATTTTCAGGAAATGAGATTCACACCTTGCGGGGGTTGATCAACACGAAAATTTGTATTCTTAATCATGGCATAGCTAATCATACTCATTGACCAGTATCAGAAATACGGTTTACTTAAGCGTGATTGCTTCTTATATTTGATCTTTTAGGAGCAGATCTAGCGGTCTTAAAAGAGATTGCAACATCGTGTTCGATTTTTTTGTTTGGCTTTATAACACCATGTTTCACGTACTCCGAATTAAAAAAAAATCTCATGATTCTAAAATTGGATAAGGAGACATTTGTCTGCATTAACTCGATTTTTAACATTAAATTTTATAAAATGAGAGATTTTGATTATACGATATTTAAAAAAAACACATCGACGGTTAACTATGAATACCTCCTAACATACATTTTTGTAAAATTCACTTTTTGATGCAGTTTCGTTAATAATTTCCATCTGCTTCGCTGAATTTTTAAAATTTCAACTATTTCACATCATAGATATTCAAAACTGATAATTATGTATACAATTTTATTATTATACGTTTTAATTTTGAGACTATATATAATCAGTTTTGTGTGTCCCCTGTAAAGTTTACAAAATGCGACATAGGAGATATTCATAGTTAACCGTCGACATGGCTCCCCCAATTGAACCAACTTAAAATTCCTTCGAAATTTGTCATAGCAAAAAAAAGTAATAAGAATAAAACCAATGACTCAAAAGAAGCTTCTTTGTTTCACTATAACGTTGGTTGGTAGGTACTTAAAATTTTGATTGAATATTTTTTGACATAAATCTAACGTCTGTTAGGTATTAAATTTAAATTTCCAACCATTATACATAGATACTCCTACACAAATATGAAAAATTGGATCCCTTCAACATGATCTTTTCATCCTTTAGCGTTTTCTACCATTAATGAGGACATACTTTTGTATTGTATGTACATAATATCCGCTTAGAAAAAATAAGGAAAACATGTAAACCTCTTTTCTGACGAAGCCAATATGACATTAAGCAGTTTAAATTTCCAGCAAAAGGAAAGCTCTTCAGTGTTTTTTTTTTCTAAGATCAAAAACAAAACAAAAACAAGCAAACATCAGAGAGAAGAAAAAGAAGAATATTCCACTCAAACTAAAGTAACAAAAATGAGCACCACTTAGCCGTGACACAACGCCCACTTCCTCATCCCTACTCTGTCTCCCGCGCGCATATGTACACCTAATACCAAATAGCTTTTGTGTAATACATCAAGCACATTCAAAAGTACTTAACCCAGTCAGTTAGTCCGTAAGTGTTACCCCGTGCGCTCTTCTTTTCTTCTCATGAAGCGGTACTCCATATACAACCTCTACGCTTAGTCCCAAAGGAAAAATGACTATAAAATATACAATGCATCAGTGCAATGTATCCTTATGCTTCTTCTGACGAACGCACATACACATCTATGTAGCACACATATTCTTTAAAGTATCCTTTTTCTATTTTCAAACATATTTTGACATAAAAAAGGTCAAAAAATAGAGTTAGACAACAACACCGACAACAACAACATCAACTATACAGAAAAAGGACTTAATATAATATTTTTTTTTTTTTTGTTAGAGAGATGATGATGCTGTATTCCATTTCAGCAGCAACATCCTGTTAACAATGGGAGTGGTAACATATTTTGATCCACTTCACTGTGTACGTACACACACACCTTTTTTGCAGGCTACAACAGTTTTGCTGATGGAACGATGCAGCATACACATAGTTACTCATGTTTCGCGTGTAACAAAATAATCCTTTAAATTTGAAATAAAAAAAAAAACAGCAAAAAAGTAAATTCCAAACGAAACAACTTTGCTAAACTAGAAACAAAAAAGATAACGGTATATCTGCAGAAGCACCAGAACCATGACAAGCCACTTTTAATAAAAACAAAACGAAACGAAAAAAAATTAATGGCACATCCCTTATTTTTAGAAAATTAAAACGACAAAAGCGCCATCGTACGTTTACTTTTTACGAAAAGTTAAATCAGCGGAATGAGCTGCAGTCATTGTGGAATGAACAGAAAAGGACATGTTCTACGGAAGACGCGCATTCATTTTTACAAACTAACTACTCTCTCTCTGGATTATGCTTTTACACCTGCAATTAGACGGTTCGGCTAATGTTGCCTTGTGTCGTTTTTTTTATTTTTTAATACCTTCAAAGAGTGTCCTGTTTGTAAATTCGAAAACCATAGTAACCAAACCGATCACTGAAAATAAAATCTAGGTATATATGATAAAAATCTAGGTTCATTTAACAAAA
This sequence comes from Chrysotoxum bicinctum, assembly GCA_911387755.1. NCBI lineage: Eukaryota > Metazoa > Arthropoda > Insecta > Diptera > Syrphidae > Chrysotoxum > Chrysotoxum bicinctum. The sequence goes on along the minus strand of OU426989.1, from coordinate 220,173,120 downwards.
ATTTTGTCAATATACGTCCAACAAAAAGTTTTGTCAAATTGACAAAAATTATAGAATTTTGTTGAGGTAACAAAAAATATTTTGTTGTATCCACAAAATTATTTTGTTATGCTAACAAATAAATTTGTTGAAATAACAAAAATATTTTGTCAATATGACAAAATTTCGTAGAATTTACAAAATTAATTTGTCATATTAACAATTCTTTTGTTGTATTAACAATTTTTTTGTTAGTGTTATTGTTTTTTTTATTATTTTCAGATTAACAAATTTTTTTTGTTAAATGAACAAAATTGTTTTGTTAAATTAACAAAATTGTTTTGTTGAATCAACAAAATTGTTTTGTTACATTAACAAAATATTTTGTTAAATTAACACAAATTTCTTGTTAAATTTTGTTAAATTAACAAAATATTTTGTCAATTCAACAAAATATTTTGTCAATCTTACAAATTTCTTTTGTTGAATCCACAAAAAAACAAAATCAATTTTGTCAAAATATTATTTTTTTGGGATTTAAGTCCACAAAAATTGGCGTTTCGTCCCTACGATCTCACATGCAACCATCTGTGAGGGCGTATGAACAATACGCAATTTTTGTTAAGTTCAGTTAATCTTACGTCGATTTTTTAACAAAAACCAAGTGTGAACTATATCATACACAAAAGAAATTTTTTGGTTTCGTTACAAAATAGTTTTATCTATCTGATAATATTATTTTATCAATATTACAAAATAATTCAACCCCAAAACAAAATATTTGTCATTTTAACAAAAATGTTTCCATTTTTTGTTAAATTGACAAAAACAAATTAACAAAAACTTTGTGATATTGACAAACATTTACAAAACAGATTTTTTGTAGATACAACAAACATTTTGTTAACATCACAAAAAAGTTTGTCGATGTGATAAATATCTCTGTTTTATTTTGTTATATTAACAAAACTTGGTTTGTTAAACTGACAATATTATTTGTAGTGCATATTTTGTTAAACTGACAAAAAATCATGCTGGATTATAAAAATTTTGTGAAATCAACAAAATCATTCTTTCGTATTGACAAAAATTTTATCAGAACGATAAAATTGTTTTGTTAAAGGTCAACAAAACGTTTTTGTCAATATTACCTAGGAATTTATTTTCAGTGATGGCAAACGTATCATCATCTGTGTAGACGAAGTCCTCGAAAAATGTATTAGAAAAGCAGTCTTCTACATTTTGGGGTATTCAATGGAACTGCGGAATAGTGGTAGTACAGTGGGGAGGAAGATACAAATTAGGATAGGCTCAAAGTTCTGAATCTTGAAAAATGATATTACAAAGCGATCAAAAGTATACTAAGCTCTGTATTCGGCAATTTTTAGGAAACTAAACCGGCCTCTCCTATCTCTATTTGACCAGTTTATACCAATCATCAATGTCATTTATCAATTGATCATTTCATTACTTTATCGTTCTTGTTTATTAGCAGTGTTCTAGTTTTAAAGTTACCGTATTTCTCGCACTTCAGGGAATGGTCATCAGTTTCACCAACTTCGGACGTAATGTTAAGTTTAGAGATTGTTTTTTTAGCCGTACTACACGAATGCGGAATGCTTTACCCGGCTCAAATTCTCTTTCCTATGGTGATATTCAGACATTTAAAACGAGAATGTCTGAATATCACCATGGGAAAGAGAAATTGAGCCGGGTAAAACATTCCACATAATCCTCTCCAAAAGGGCTAAATTATTTACTCGAATATTAAAAAAAGTAGAGTTCCTAGTTGGAACATTACAACTTTGTTTAAAAAATTATCTCAAAACTTTAAAACATAGAGATGCCCAAGGTAGGATGAGTGGATTATAATGTAGAGGCCAACTGTGTGTAAAACGATTTCTACCAGACATGATTCGAATAATATGTTTCTGAGCAACCAAGATGGCCCAAATGTGTTCATGTAATTTTGAATTGTGTGAACATGACACTTGAACTTGTTGTTGATATGAAACACAAGATACTGAAATGAATCGACAAAATTATTTTTAAAACAATGCTGGCAAAGTTACAAAGTTGTCTTTTCCACTAATATGTATAGTGGTAAGCTAAATTTTGTACAATTTTGTACAATCAGTTTTTTCACTCATGATTAATTTGTAAGCGGCAAGCTAAGTCCTCAGAATTTCGAGGTCCTCTAACATCTTTAATATGCATTCAAAAGATGTTCCACCAGTTACCGTAAAAGCTATATGTTTGCACAAACAAGAAACAATTATGGACCTAAAACAGATCCTTGTGGGACTCCATGTTTGATCATTGGAGATGTACTTAAGGTATTTTTATCTAAGGAAAGCATTCGTTCTTTGATTAATTTTTCGAAAATCTTTGAAAAATTGAGAATCAATGAAATTTTTCGTAGTGCAATGTGTCATACAAAAACGAGAAAGTTCATTAATTCATTATTTTTTTTCGTCAGCACATTATTTACAAAAATGGAATGACAAAATTAAACTTCAGCTGCACTTCTCGATTTTCGTGTGTCGAAAATATAAGAAGGATTAAAACCATTTAAAAATCATGTACATTTATTGTGGAATAAGCCCTTCATCCTTGTAACCGAATCTTACCTCCTTTAACGGCAAAATATTTATAAACATATAAATTAAATTGTTGTAGAAGGACGACCCGCGTTACGGTGTGTTAATTTTAGTGGGGGCTTAACACCCATTTATTGAGCTTAATTCAAGCTATAAGTTTAACTTAAAAACTAACTTAAATCTAAACTTATGACTAAGAAGAAGTTTGAGGTTGTAGGTGCTGATATTGAAATCAAATGAATTTGGATTCAGAGGTTCATTTAGGCCATAGGAGGTGTGGTTTGATAGTAAATAGAAAAGGCGGTGGTTTCTCAGGTGTCGGGTATTAGTATTGAAAGAAATCGAGTTGTAGAGAGAGAAGCAGGCAACTGAACCAGAGAGAAGCCGATGTATGAAAAGAATGTCAGCAATTTCGCTAAGTTCCTGTAATGAGTTGAGGTTTAACAGTTGGATGCGGTCACGATAACGGAGTACGATCAAAGGATTATCCCACGGAAGGCATTGAAGTGCAAAACGAAGGAATCTTCGTTGGATGCCTTCTATTCTTGATATATGTATATCTTGATATGGAGACCAAACTTGAAACGCATACTCAATTAAAGGTCGGACAAACGTTATGTAGAGCGATCTGGTCACGTAAAGGTTGGCAAATTCTTTAGACTATCTTTTTACAAAACCTAATGCTGAGTTGGTTTTATAGATTATTTCATCAATATGAAATAGAGATTTAAGTTCACGGTGAAATAAAACGCGAAGATCCCTTATCTTTTCTACTATTTGTATGGGTTTATTATGAATATAGTATAGACGGGAAGTTGTTTTTATGCGTTTACGTGAAAGGGTCATTGTCTGGCATTTGCTAATGTTTAGCTCTAGGCAATTGTTGGTACACCAGATCTGCTTTTTAAGATAGCATGCTGTGCTAGGGTAATTAAGGACCTGCAACGACCCTCTCTATACATGGCTTGTTGTGTCTCAAAAACTTAGGATTTACAGATCTACTTAGGTATCCTCGTACGCTTCATGAGGCACTTCAAGTGGTTTAACGATTAAGTAGGAAGTACCATAAATTTAATGTGGTATCACAATAAACCAACTTATGGTCTAAGTGTGTCAAATTTCATCCCGCCAACCACGCCAACTTAAGGTTAGGACCTTCATAATTTCAAAAATAAGACATTACATTATTACATATTACACTACTTCGTAGATAAATCTACGAAGTAGAGACACTAAAAGCACTGGCAACTGAGCCCATCGGCTTTAGACAATATTTTATCTTTATTTTTGAACGGAAATATCTCGAAAACCTGATGTGCTGCAGTTATTATTATCATAAAGTTATCTTTTTTAAACAATTTAGAAGTATTCATAACAAAAATTATTCAGAAGGTTTTTATTAAAATCAATTTGGGATTCCTGGTATACATTTGAGGCTCTCAAATATTTTTTAAGGAATTTACATTAGACTGGTTCTTAAAGAGAAAAACGAAATTCTTTTCCACAAGTTAGTAGTTTCCTTAATTTTTTCGCTCGAGAAAACTCCGTCAGGTTTTTTTTTTCTGAAAATACGCCCAAACAGATCTGTATTGATATTTATATCGTTGTTGTTTTTTTTTAAAGTGATTGGTGATGAAAAATTTTAAATTTGAGTCTAATATCGTTCTGAAAATAAAACACTTCTAAAATCTTCAACCTAAAAGCTTCAAGTAAAATCACTTTTTTTCCTAATAACACCTTCAAGTGATTTCAATATCCATACCTAGATCTCTCGTTCAAATCCGGCTCGAATGACCAAAATATTTTGTGATACAATACTTTTGAATTGCAAAATCGCACTCTTAATTGTCAAAAAGATTGCTCTCAAATTAAAACACATCTTAATCGTCATTCGTCAACTAAAAAGTTTCCAGTCTCTTTATTGTCTCCTTCAATGTCTAAGGACCAAAATATTTGGTTATAAAATATTTTTAAATTGCCAAATCGCACTTTAAAATATCCAAAAGAAAATCGCTCCTAAAGTAAAATACATTTAAAACCTTCAATTCAATTACAGTGAATTCACTTTATTATCTACTTCGCATAACCTACAAGAGTCCAGGTCCATAGGTTACTGGTTTTAATCCGGCTCGAAGGACCAAAATGTTTGGCAGTAAAATATTTAAAAAAAATGGCAAATCCCGCTCTAACGCCTCAAATCTTTTCAAGTAAGTATTACAGATTTTGAATCATTTTTTCCATATTCAGAACTTAAAAAAAGGCCGTCAAAATTGCGTGGAAAATTTTCGGAAACAAAATTTGTTTTCTTTTTTTTTTATTTTCATTTTAGTTTTGGAAATAATGAATTTCTGTAGTAAGGCGTTTTTTTTTTTTGATGAAAGGTTAGTGCAAGCGTTGGCAATTAGTTGAATATTTTAATGGTTTCAAATAAAATTACCAAATTATTGTGAAACATTTTCAATTTTTCAGGTTTACGTGGCGGGGAGTGGGGCTGCGTATACTTAACTTTTTTGTGGAATTTGTGAACACCTCATTACAGAAAGCTATCGGGAAAAATTAACTAAAATGAAAAACTCCGAAAGAAGTGAAGAAATTCAAATACAAGATACAATCTTTGAACTTTCACTACCCAAGTAATATAAAACGTTTATTGCACCTCTATTCTACGATTTTCCTAACTCATAGTCTATATAGACCGAGAGCCCACAGCAATTTTTGGGTGTGATTGATAACAAAAAATAATTAGCATAATTAGTTAGGCCTTTAGTAGTTATTTACAAATGTGAACGTCTTGCATACTCTAGTGGGCGCAATAGTGCATTATAGTGCATCAAGTATGCAGTTCTTTCCTTATTCTAAAAAATTGGGAAAAAAAATTTTCCATAACTTCAAAATGAACAGCTAAGTGCCCTGATTGCAAATATCGAGGTCCATGACGTTTTAAAGGTGGCCTTCTTAGTGCAAAAAGTTGCCTATTCTTATCGCGTCTGGCAGGCAGAAGGCTGTCTGTAAAACGTCTTGGACCTCGATATTTTCAATCAGGGGGCTTAACTCTACATTTTGGCAAAGTTGTTATCACAATTATTTGGATTTGGAAAGAACTGCATACTTAATGCACTATAATGCACTATTGCGCCCACTAGAGTATGCAAGGCTTTCACATTTGTAAATAACTATAAAAGGCCTATCTAATTAAGCTAATTATTTTTTGTTATCAATCGCACCCAAAAATTGCTGTGGGCTCTTAGTCTAATAGGAAAAAAAGAAACAAACAAACGTTCGTGAAAAAATAATGTCACGTTTTGACGGTTTAAGAAATCATTAAACCAATGAGCCAATATTACACTTCTATCAAAAATTAATTTGCAAGCCTCACACATTTGTTAAATTTTTTGATAAAAAAAAGTTTGACAATTCAATTTCTAATTCTTTCGCTAAACCACTTTCTTCTGCGGCTAAGCTTAATCGCCATTAGGTAAGGTTGGAAGGGAGGAATGATATGGAAAAGCCGTACCGTCTCACTCGGATCAATGGATCTATTGCGCTCCTCAGGAAGAAGATAAATAAAGTGTGTGGAAGAGGAGGGAGTGAATCGAAGGTATCTAAGGTCTTCGATGCCGCCCTAAACCATTCTGAATGAATTTAAGGATGTCCTTTAGTAGCAGCTGTCGCCTAATTGGTGGAGAAAATATTTTCCGAGGACTGCTGTTCTGGTTCTGTCAAGAGCATTCACAAGGCAAGTGAGATGAACCCTCCTCCGCCTCTTCATCTTGACACCCTCCGACACAAGACCGACGAGCTAATGCCCATCCGCCAGGCTACAAGCACTTCTGCTTAAAATACACTGTGCAAATTTGGAACCTTTATTAATCTGTAAATAACGGGGTTATTTGAGTATATGTCTGACCCTACCCTCTTGTAAGTCTTGGAACAGACCATTAAGACCGAAACATAACTAGCATTAATGACACGGTCTTCACTCCTTTAAATCTGAAGTAGTTAACGTCACTAACCAGAAAATTTGTTTTATTAATGAAATCCAGGGCTTAAAAATAAACAGTCACTAAACTAATTTGAGTGTATCTTTCTACTCTGGACATCTGCAGTATTCGATGACTGTTTCATATGTACATATATGTTTTCCAGGGTTTTTCTCTGCTAACACTCAGCGGATGTAGTGTTAAGGTGAACTTTCTTTCAATGTTCGTTGGCAAAAACATTAACAAACAAAATCCAAGGCTTTTCAATGGCATTAGTAGCTAGTTGAAGTTGAATATCTGTTAACATTAGTTATAACCTCTGATCCTAACAATTTGGGTGCTAATTTGTTTTTAAATTAGTCAGAATACTTTTAGCCAATACTGTTCGTGCGTTGAGACACCAACTAGCCATGAGGCAGATTTGCAGCTTGCTGACACAATGTTCGCGACCAACTTCTGATTCTGCAGAAAATCCTTTTTACCGGTGAATTTATATTTCATGGCGTAGATGTATAAAATTGTTTATGTGTCTGCGTGTGTTGGTTATCTCATTAGAATTAGCTGGATCAGAAGGGTCGATGGATAAAGAGGTAGCATCTAGTATATATGTACATATTTAAGGTAGGTATACCTATTAGTGTATACGTTGAAGGTCCATTTGTCCTTCTTCCCATTATAACACACGACAGAATTCATGACGAAGTTTCCCCAATTCTCATACATCCTATTCCAAACATCCCAAATAACATGAAACACTCTCCAGGGTTGTGTATTTTATATTCCGTTATACAAAGGCAAAATGTTTCTCGTGCTCCCTCCTGACAGCCATTTGTAATTTAGATAAATCACTTAAACGAATTTACTTTCTTGTGCTTTATGTGCGCCTCGCCTTGATATGGTTGTTTGGTGAACGGGTGAACGGTGAACTGTTGCTCCTACCCACGACGGATCTGATGCTGCCCTGGGCTTTGTTGTTTCTGTATATTCTGTTCTCTGGGATGAAGGTTGATTCAAACCATTTCATCTGTTTTCTGTTTTGTGTGCGTAAGGATTGTTTTTTTTTTTTTTGGCGGTTTTATGTGCAATTTGAATTTTGCCATACGACACACGTCATTCGGATGTGGGTGGGGGTGTTTTGTTTAAATCATATTTTTCGTCGAAGGAAATTTACTAAAATTTTTGGAGTGTTTTTCTGTGTTTGGAATTTTCATATGGAAGTACTGTTGCTTCTTTTTGGGTTATACATATAAAAATATGTCATAAAAGCTAAGTATTACGAAATAATTTAGTAGTCGCACAGTTCAGGGATTAAATTTGGAAAGTATTTTAACTACCCTGTCGAAAAATCTTGGTTTCATTAAAGAAACTATTAGTTTTAGGTCCAGTTTTTCAATGCGAGATGATTCTGTTTTCTCCTGAAACTTGTTTTGTTTCAGATTCTGATTAAACTCCGATTAAAATTTGTGCATTAACTTAATTGAAATTTCTGACAGATGCTTGTCGAAAAACTATTGAAATCGAATAGATGACATTTCCGTAGTGCCACACTTTGGTTTGGACAATTAAAAGTTATAATTAATTCTCCGCCAAAAAGCTGCTCCAGAAGTTAACTCGCGGTTAATTATTTTGCAGGATTTACTGACTCAGAAATTACTTAGCACACTGATAAACTGACCTAGGGGGTTAACATTATCTATTATTTTAGTATTCTCTCTTCTACAAAATATATTCCTCTATTTTAATATGCAACCCATTCGTACCCTTGGACTGTTTTAAATATTAAGTCCAAAGAATAATATTGTATTGGACGGAATATTTAAAAAGGCAGGAGGTAGATATAGTATATACAATTTTAAGGTCATAGTTGGTTTGAATAACTTAAAATTTAGAAACCGAAAATTCACTTAAATCGTTTGGTATTAAAATTTTAATTAAAATTTTTGCTTAGCGCAGAGCTTGGTGATGGTGCTTTAGAGCAACCATGATGAAGTTTTTGAGTTAGGTCAAGTGCGAGTAAATTAAAAAAATAAAACCTAAAAACAGTCCGTTCGGTTTATTAAAGTAATTATTATTAATATCTAGCACTAGTGTCAGTAAGGTTTTTGGGATTCTTTGATATTAGGGTTTTGGGGGATTTTGTGTTTTCTGAATTTACGTTTTTTCTGAATTTTTGAATTCTGTGCAAATCCTGCAATCTACACATGCAGGTGTATAAAATAAAGTACACCGACGTGTATGAGCATGAGGCTTGTTAAAGTACAACATGGAATCGATTGAATTAAAAATTTCAGCAAAATTTCGTCGAAAAAGTATTTCTACGAAGATTAGTCAAAAATTATCTAGCTATTTGCCAGCCAGTTACCTGAAAGGTTGCTTTGTTTGTGTATTCGATTTTTTTAATGATGGGGCTAATCTGATAAACAACAAAGATGTTTCATAGGTTGCACATAGGGGATCGATTAAGTGTTAAATAGTTTTCAAATTAATATGGGGTGAAATTTAAAAAATTAAATAAGAAGAACGAAATAGTATCAGATTTCTAAAATTTAAATTTAAAATTTATTTAGACGATAGAACAAAAGGGTTCAAAAATTTCCACATTTTTTTGGGGTAAAAACTAAAAACCGACAACACATTTTTTTTTTTAGTTTTATTATGTGTTTGAAATTTAAATATAAATGGACTTTGCGGATTGCTTAAAATATTTTTGTCCAAATAAGAAAGTTAAAGGGTGAAATGGGGTACAAATAAAAATTACCCCGATTAAAAAATATTGTTTTTAAGGGGTTATGCTCAGTGGGTGACTTTATGGCTTAATATTTTTATAAATTTAGCTTTTTGTAGAATTCAAGAAATACCGAACAATTCTAAAAAAAAGCTTTTATTTACGTTTTTAAATACTAAAGTCGATTTCATGAAAATTTTGATTAAAATAAAAACAGGAATTAATTAAAATATTATTTTGGATAGTTGGTGAAATGTCTAGGAATGTCAAGAAATTCGTTAACTCTAGGTCTTATACTACGTTGAGGTGCATAAATACAAATGAGATAGCAGAGTAGAACAGTAAATTTGAAGAGGCATCATAATAAGCGATGCAGTTGAAAGAAATCTAACAATAACCTTACCACCTTAAGTATCTTAAAGTCATCCGCAAATATAAGCTATTCAGCGGTCAAAATAATAGCAGATAAGTCATTTATAAAAATTAAAAAGGAAAAGTGGTCCAACGTGGCTTCCTTGCGGCACACCGGAGTAATTATTTACAATTTTAGACGAAATACTTCCAATTTTGACGAATTGAGTGCATTTGGTTAGATAGGTTTTAATCAAATTCAAGAATGTAGAATGGAATCCTATATTTTTTATTTTAGTTATAAGAACTTTATGTTAAGCGCAGTCAAAAGCTTTCACAAAATCAATGAAAATTACATCCACTGAAGTTCTATTTTCCATTGCTTGAAGGCAACAAATAATGAATATTGTCAAATTTGTTGCGGTTGATCTTTCACTAACAATATCATGTTGAAATTACCATATATAGTTCTTTGATAAAGGATTAATTTTCTTTTTTACAATCGTTTCAAAGATCTTAGGTATAACGTGAAGTTTTGCTTTTGGCGTACAACTTTCGACTGGCTGTTTAGATCCGGATTTATGAAAGAGTGCTTCCAACAATCCAAAAACACATCTTCTGGAAGTGAAATACATAACATTTTAACTATCAGGTACACAGATTAAGGAGTCTTCAAAAGTTATAATTCCGTCAGAGTCTTTTCTTGTGAAATAAAAATAGACCCCAGATGAACATTAATGCTACATAATACAAGATCACAAAATTCTAGCACGAAATTCGAGTACTGTTTCAAGTTAGTTTTGTTTTTGTGAATTTTTCTAAAGTTTTTAAAGTACAACCAAGTTTGAGCTAATTAACGCATGCAAGTGTATATTTAAGCAAGGTGGCGCAAAATTAATCACCCTATGGGAAGATGTTATACCATACTTTGTGCAAATGGCGTCGTACGTCAATCATTTGTAACAACTATAGACACCCGCAGAATACAAACAGAAAAGCACTGGAGCGCTATACTCCGCAAGAGCGTGGAATAATTGTGTCAATTTTTTGGTCGTTCGTGTTAGCGCAGCGTGAATTTCGACATTTATTTCCTAATCGTGTCGCGCCAATTGGGCAATTGGCGAGACTAGCAAGATAGCTCTATTTAACCATCCCAGATTTCTTTCTTTGGGCTACTTGAAGTCGCGGGTTTAATTGCCGACAAGCCTCAGACAATCGTAGCCCTTAAAGAGAATATTCGACAGCAATGCGAGCAGTTATCACCGGAAATCTTGAGGAAAGTCATGAAAAATGCGATAAAACCGGCACAAATGTGTATCAGCAAAAGCGGCAGCCAGTTGACGGAAGAATTTGTAAGGGTTCATACAAAGTTTTCCATCACTCAAAAAAATTTTGGATGATTAATTTCGAGCTACCTTGCATATTTTTAAGTGGGCTACAGGTTAATATAAAATATTTTCGGTCTAGCTTGCATTCTTCTTGAGGCAAGTGATTTGAAATTTTAAAAAAATAAAAAACTATGTCTTATATTCTTTTTTAAAAACCTTCGTCGCCTGTCATGATTTTGTATGCGTCTTATGAAGCACTGCGATTGAGATCTTATCTTTCTTTGAGGGGTTGTCAATTTATGCGGTTTCCAATGCGTACAAATCTTTTTGACGGCCAATGTATGTCAGAGAAACTAATGCCCAATCATGTCCCAATCTCCCGGTGTGTCTCATGACGATTTTGCAACATAAAAACCATGAGGTTTATCTAAAACTATGACATATAAGAACTTAGAATCCAAAGTTGTTAACCAAATTCTTGAATTATTTGCTAACTTTTTTAGTCTGTTTATTTAGATTAGAGTTCCAACTCTACCTTTGAATCTTGCGTAATAGTACCTCTTCACTACAGTTGAAATTATCTGAAGTCGAAACAGCGCCGGGAGTTGATGGTTTTCCTGCAACAATATTGAAATAATACTTCCGGGCAATGACCCACCCTCTGTACCTCATTTTCAATAGTTTCAAATCTGGTTCGAAAAATTGTGTTGAAAATTACAGGGAAATTTGCAAACTTTTTTCAATACCAAAACTTGTTGAACGAATAGTTATATCTAAGCTTGAGTTCTATATCAAAGACATACATTTCTTAATTTCAGCATGGATTCGTAGCTGGGAGCTAGACGGCTTCCAATACTGATTTCAGTTAATCATCTTTTATTTAATAAGAAGTTAAATAAGTTTGGATTTCACTCTGCAATGTTGAACTGGACGTCTTCCTTTCTCATTGGCTAAAGAGTAATAATCGATGATGCATGTTCAATGCCAATTTGGTGTTCTTCAGGAGTACCTTAAGGGAGCCATCTTGGACCATTGCTATTTATTATTTTAATCAATGACATAATATATATGTGTAAGTTTTGTTTTTGTCTGATATTTGCAGACGATCTCAAGCTCCTTCGGCTTAGACATTACAACATAGAGAGACACAGAAAGAATGGACAATAGAAGAAACACGTGTCAACAGCACGCGGTTGGTATTTGAACGGTCCTCCATCCAAGTACTTGCCACGCACAATGATGCTTGATTTCGCTGATCGATGCGAAGCGATGCTTTCATCAAAGCCTAGGCTGTTGACTGAAAATTAAATCCATGGACGATTGCCTGCTTATTCAACACGACATAAATCAACTGTAAAATTGGTGTTGACTTAACTGTCTGAATTTAAATATAGCCAAATTTAATGTAATTACTTTTTGTATAGGTTATGGTATTATATAGAATATAATCCACGCTTCACAACCAAGACAGTAAAACATGGAGGATCCAGCATAATGGTTTGGGCATGTTGTTCCTTCTATGATGTTGGTCCCATAGACCGTATTGAAGACATTATGGATCAGCATTTTTTTGTGAAGATCGTGGAACAAGTTATGTTTTCATATGCTAAAGATGAAATGCCACTGAAATGGGTCTTTCAACAAGACAACGACCCAAAGCATACAAGTAAACTTTGCGAAAAAAGGGTTAATGTAATGGAGTGGCTTGCGCAGCCCCCAGACCCCCACTCTAAAGAAAATCTTTGGCGCGATGTCAAGAAGTATGTTGCTAGTTTTAAGCCAACTACTAACACAGCTCTTTGGGAAGCTATACAGCAGTCTTGGAGGTCCATACCTGTAGAAAGATGTGAAAAGCAGAATAATTCCATGCAACGTCGTTGTGCTGCTATTATTTCTAAGGGAGCATGAAATTAAAATTCAAAATTTAATGAACTTTGTCAAAGTAGATATATGTCAAGAAAATGCTTCAAAAACATTTTATTTAATTCGTTGTCGCAAAAAAGTAATTTATACTTCAATTGTATTGTAATCTGTAAGGCTTTGCTGGTTGGTGAAATTTGTATTCCTGGCACAGCAACCGAAAATGAGTACGTGCAAAAATTGTCACTTGGATTTTTGTCCGCAGTACATTTTGGCTGCACATCTAACCACAATACGTATTGCTTTTTAAGTTCTTACAAATTTATTATGCAAAAAGCCTTAAATTTGACAGTTAACTCACCTAGACCTCTTCAAAAATAAATTCAAAAAAATGGACCATGATGAGAAGTCTCAGAATTATGTCAAGCACAATGAGTTATGTTCAGGCTATTTTCATTTTCAAAAAAAAAAAAAAAAAAAGTTTGCATAAAAATCGAACTCAAACTTTAAAACACACAGGAAGACAAAAATAAAAATAAGAAAATCGAAAGGAACAAAAGAAATGAAATGAAAAACATAAAAACTTTCAACAATTACACTATTTGTGTTGAAAAGTTCCGAATGTTGGGCCACTAAAGAGAGGAGAAGAAATATGAAGAAAAAAAAAAAACATCTTAAGTTGTTTTCCATGTACAAACATCTCTTACACTTTTATATAAAACTTGAAAAGTAGCAAAATCGAGGAAGGAAAAGGGTTTCAAATGCGTATAAGACTTGAAAACACAATCTACTACATTTCTATACATCGAAAGAGTTTAGTGTTGCTGCTCGTACATAACAATAAAAGTAACCAAAACTATTTTACACTCAAGATACATGTTTTTTTTACAATTTTTTTTTAAACTATTTTCTGCCCTGTACTTTTGCGATTATTCTATAAAATGTCTCTTCGGAGAGACACAAACGATGAAGGTGATGATGGGAAATATAGTTTTATGGTAGAAATTCTTCGAAAGGGACTTTTTAAAGCACTTAAAACTGAGCTGTTTAGGAAACGGAAATAGCTTTTGGACTCGAAAAAGACATTTTCCTACGACACAAAGCTAACGTTTATATTCTATAGTCTAGTCAAGGTTGGTTTAAGTGATTTGCTGATAATAATGTTTCGGAGATGGTAAAGTTTGAAAAAGGAGACGAAAGGGTCATCTTAGTCGTTGGTGATGGGATGTATTTTTTTTTTTTCTTTTTTTTTTGTCAAAATTGGACCTTACTTTGTGCAAGTGTAAATCCTTAATCGTTAACAAGATAAAATAGATTTAGAAACATCTTTAAGAAAAGGGATGTATTTTCCAAACGACTTTACCCTCGTAGTCCCGTTATCAAACTAAAAAATTAGTTCCTTTTCTCGCTGTAAAAGTGAGTTTTAATGGAACTTAAATAAAAGAGTGAACTTGTGTAAGACTTTGTTTTTAACTCAGGCGAGCAAAATTAAAATGACCTTAACAAGTTTATTGAGTAAAATTCACAAAAGGGATATCCTCATCAATTATTTCGGCATCCATTGCGATGTAAAAGGTTTCATAAACACAAACCGATTGGGGAGAAAGTTTCCTTTGATTAAATTGATCCTACGTCTACAAAAAGGATTTGAATGCAGAATAACACTAGAAACTTGAAATTTTGGAAACCTCTTAAATTTTTAAAATATTCTTATACATAATATGTATGTAAGGTCAAAGATACAAAGCGTTGATCAATTTTAATATGCACAAGGGTTGAATATTTTGTGTTCCATTAAATGTTTTGCCACAAATAACTATGAAGTTGGGTCTTTAAATGTTTTATATTCGTATGCTGATATTTGCATATAATTTCGAATCAGGAATATCAAAATCCAGGCGTGCGTGTTGCACAGAGAAGTTGTTGAGACTTTAATTCACGTGATCCATGAGCTGTCGCAGGTCAATTTTGTTTCTTTTAAGAAGAAACTTCTCTTATAGTACTTAACCCTTAGCTGCCACACTTCTGTAGAATAACATAGCTGCCACACTGGGGTACGAAATGCCCCAACAACAAAATATCGTATTGTGAGCCAGCTATTGAATTTTTTTGCTTGAAAAAATTCTGTGTTGATCATTAATATGTATTTTAAAAGATGAAGTAGGTTTAAACAAAAATATTCATATTTATTATTAATAAAAAAATCGGTGAAAATGATCATTTTCACCAAAAAAATTCTATTTTTTTTTCATTTTTTAATATTTTGAGCTAAAAATTTTATGAGATACTCTCAAGATGTATACCTTCAAGAAAAAAAATACCTCATATTTGTCTTAGACAAAGTATATTTATTTTGTACTATGAAGAGCTTTGAGCTTCGACGTAGGTCGACCGCGTGCTCGAGACTGTAAAAGAAGTTGATCGAGAGTTGCGTCTTCCATCTCTACATCTAACTCCGATGAAGATGAACTATCAGATACGTTGAATTTAGACTCAGAACCATCATCGACTTCAGCATCCGAAATATTCTCAGCAACGCCATTGTTACAATCATCCTCGATCATTTCTTGTCGCAATGTCCTATTGCGCAAATTGTATGCCATCTAATGGTAACGAATAAATATACTAATATAAATATTATAAACGTTGTAAGAAATTCTGAGCAGTCAAAATATTATACTTACGATTATTTAAGAGAAATAGAGCCAAAACAGAGTAAAAAAAAAAATTACTTACATAATTATAACTGCCACACTGGGGTCTTAAACGGCACCACACCACTTCCAACAACTGCCAGAACGATACTAGCGCGCATATCATCGTACTATGGGTTTCAGGGGAAAGAGGTATGCTTCAACTAATAACAGATGGAGCCACAATTCCAATTTTTTGAAAATTGTATGTTTTATTGTAATTTAAATAACGCTGGGGTCACCTCGACCCCACAAGTGCAGCTAAGGGTTAAACGTACAAATTTGTATTAATATTACTAATTTCTCTAAGACATACATGTCTTAGTTATGGACTACATGGAATTAAAGAGAAAACTCAACACAGGACTCGTCAGAAGAAACGTGGGTCTGGTAGGAAAGGGCTTTAAGTTAAATGATTAAAAAAACTGTTAATTGTTAAGTTTAGCAAATCGAGAATGTGGTTTTCGAAATGCTGAGTTTTGAAAAAAAAAATTAAAAACACAATATTATTTAAACTTTGAAGGAGCTAAAGCATTCAAAAAATCATCAAAATCAGACGGTAAGTAGAGCACACTTTTTTTATCAAAATCGCTAGAGCCGTTTTCGAGATACATAAGATTTTGCATAACGGGTGCATAGCAGGCACCGATAGTTTTGGAGCTAAGCAAAATTTCAATTCCTCCTCTAGGGAATCACGTTAAATACAAAGTTTGAAGAAAATCGCTACGTTTTGAGATGAAATTTTTTTTAAATCTTTTGAAACTTCAATATAAAAAAATTTGACTCTAATCTGTTGTGTCGATAGTGAAAAAGACAAAAATAAAAAAAGCACTGTCAATAATGTCTTAATTTGAGTTATAGATTGGCAAAATTAAACACAACAGAAAAAATTTTATCTACTAAATCTAGGTGCAGAGAAAAATAAGATTTCCCAAAAACATTTTTTTTTGTATACCTTGTGATGGGTACCGGTATTATAAGATAAAGAATATTCCTTGTATATCTTGTGTATACAGTATTGAGAAACTGTCAATTGTCAAATTTAAAAATGGAGAATAAGGATTTCGAAATATTGAGTTTTCAAAAAAAGAAATTGAAAATTTTAACCACAATGTTATTTAAATTTTTTTTAAATCTTTGGAATAAAAAAAATCAGCAAAATCATGAGTACCGTTTTTTTTTTGAGAAAATTGAAAGCAGAAAAAAAATATTGTAGTGAAAATACCATTTAAATACATTTTTACTTTATATTTTTGTAATTTATTTTAAAAAAATGGGTGGAATAGTTTTCTAGAAAAACTTTTTTTACGAATTTATGAGAGAACAAAAATTATAAGTCATTGTAGTGGTTCTTTAAAAAAATAAGGTTTTATGTACAAAAGTGTTATAGATTTTTAAGAAAAAATTTTGGTACGCCAACTTTAAGTTTTTATTATTGTAGGAATAAAAGTTAAATTTCCAAGAAAAATATTAAGCCGTTCTTGAGAAATCGAATTTTCAAAAAAAAAAAAAAATGATTTTGTTTTTTAAATTCAAAAAAAGTATTTTTCTTAAAGTTTTGAAATGCAATGTTTTTTATACTTTTTAGAAGCTTCTCTATTAAAAATTTCATTAAAATCCCTTATGCCGATAATGAGAAATTCAAAATTCAAAAAAAATCGTTCTATGGTAGGTAGAGTCAGTAATATCTTGTTTTAATTTTTTTTTTATAAAATTATAGATCGTAAGAATCTTGAAATTGAGAAAAATAAGAATTTCGAAAACCATTTTTTAACATTTGTATGGAGGGTATTGTTATTTTTAGGCAAAATAAATTTTTTTTCTCATATCTTGTAGATTATATTAAGAAAGTTTCATTTATCCAGTTTTAAAAAAATCGAGCATGAGGTTTTCGAAATATTGAGTTTTCAAAAAAAAAAATTGAATTTTTTTTAAAAATCCAAAAAATTGGTTTTAAAAATTTTGATACACAATAATATTGAAACTGTTTGGGGAGCCTTAATTTAAAAAAAATTATCAAAATCGCTCGTTCCGTTTTTGAGAAAATCAAAAACAAAAAAATGGTTCCAAGGGGGGTACCAAAAATAACCTTTTTTTTGTAAAAAAAATTTTGAACCATTACCTAGCTTTAACTAAATGAAATTTTTTGATTTTTTTTTTTAAATCTGTGGGACAGTTTTTCAGGAAAAAAAAATATCTATTAAATTTTTAAAAAAAATTCTATGGCAGGTACTGTTATTTTTGGTCTTAAAAAAAAAAAGAAAAAATGTGTGGGAGTAAAAAATTAAGAACCATATCTACCAAGTTCGAAGAAAATCGGCTCAACCGTTAGGCTGTACGCGAACAGACAGAATTGTAAGAACCACTTTTTTCGTCTTCGCTGTCATCGTAATGTCAAAATCTCGAGTTCGATTGTTTTTCGAATGCATAACTTGCCTTATAGTACCTAAAAGTCGCAAGTAAAAAGAGAAAAAATATTTCGATAGATACATTTAAAATTGCTACCTTCCGAGTTTAATGAAAATCGGCCGAGCAGTTCAGACAATAGTCGAACAAGCAGACAGATAAAAAAGACAAAATTGTTTTTCTATCGTCGTAATAATTCTGATAAAAATATCTACTTCAATTTTTATTACAAATGCTTAACTTGCAATATTTATCGCAACCAAAAATTTCAACGTTCTTAGGTGCTAATTCAGAAGAAAATTCAAAAAGTGGGGAGGTATTAGGCCATTTTCAACAAAGAAAAAAATAAACATGTAATCTTTTAAGTTCAATGGAGCTTAATTACAATTTTTCATCTTTCGAATATCGTGAAATAAGTTAAACATTCAAATATGACGAAATTCATTGGGAAAATTAATAATGTTAGGAAGGTTTAGGCTTAATATTTCAGATTTTTTTTATAACTTTATTTTCTATAAGAATTAAAAATGATTGGTCGGCTCAGTTTGACGTTTATTCTGCTGTTCCTCAGGGTAACCATTATTACCCTTTATTTTTTTTATTTTATTTGGAAATGACTTGGATCCATCACATTCCTTCTGTTCGTATAGGTATGTGCTGATGAAATTTAATTTTACAAAAGAACACAATTATCTACTTACTGTCTACAGTCCTTGGCCATATTATTAGAAGCACTATTTTTCAGAAATTCATGGATTGCCCTATGTTATACCGCATATTTTTTACTTTTAACCGTCATAAGGAACCGGTTGTTTCCCAAGGTCGGATTTCCGAATGGTGAACCTTTTGTTTTCATGTATAAGACGAACTTGCATCTCATACAGCCCGCTCTGTAAAAACTTGTTTACAAGGGGCTAATATCCCCTTGCTGGTTTTTAACAACACCGACTTGAACCCTACTGAAAATGAGCGGGAACTGATGAAAAGGGAAGTTTCTAAAGAGTCGATCACAACCAAAATGATGGTCTTGGAAAAAACCATTCGTCCACAAACGCAGCATACAGCTCAGTCGTGCATAAATAGGTATCGCGCAGTATTGAAACGGCAGAAGAAGTCTGAACTAAATATCAATTTTTTTTTTAATTTTCATCTTTATCCAAAATATGGTGTTTTATAATTTTATGCAAAAAGAACAAATTTTCTGCAATCAAATTTTCAAAACAGTAATTATTTTTGATTTTGCAAAAAACCTATAGTGCGTCTAATAATATGGCCAGGGACTGTACTTTAGCAAGAAGATCTTTTTAGGAATGTTGCAGTTACAATATTTTTTTTAAGTATCGACAAGTGTGAAGAGCCTTTCACGTCGAAGAAGCTTTAGTTAGATGTTTGATTTGTCTTCTCTAAATAAATTGCCTATGTTTTCTGTTACATAATGTAGGAATAACTATGGAATTTAATTTTTATAATTTAAGTTTCATTAAAAAAGCTAATAAGATTTTAGGCTAGGATTGCTGTATTCGCTTCTTAGACTTGTCCAAGTCTTTTTTGTTGTTTAATTTATTTATTTACAAAGAATTGAAATATAAAATGAGGCACAAAATTAATCATCCAACTTTGTTTTTGAATTACTTTTTTACTAAATACAACAATATTATTTTGAGTGATGGAAATCTTTACTTAGACCTTTACAGTTTTTTTTTTACGTTTAGTGGAAAAGATGATATACGTCAAGTGGCTGCCGCCAGTGTTGATGCACATTTGTGCCCATTTTATCGCATTTTCCATGACTTTCCTAAAGATTTCCTTAAGGGCTGCGATTGTCTGAGGCTTGTTGGCATAATCCTTAAAGACTTAAAGTAGCCCCAACGAAAGAAGTCTGGAATGGTTAAATCGGGCGAACCTGCCGACCATGCCAAAACGGAAGATTACGTGAACAGGAAACGTTTCATTCCCAATATCCATTGCGACTCGTGTTGTGTGTGGGGTTGCACCGTCTTGTTGAAACCACATGTTCACCAAACCCCCTTCATCTGATTCGCTAATCATGGCCCTGTAGGGTTCGCCAGTAACAGTGACGGTATTGCCAATATCACTCTCAATGGTCCCACAATTCCGAAGTTTTACAACAAAATAGCTTTTGTATGAACAACAAATTAGAGAAGACATTCACTTTCTTAGAACTTCGAGTACTTTTAGTACTAATAATCTTTAAGTCTTCAATGCCACATTTAAACCTTGAAACACAAGCTCAAGTTCATGTGATTTAGTCATGTATTTTTCTCGTTTTTATATTGCAAAAATAAGAAGACGGATGAAAGGAAAAAGGAAGCTATTCAATTTTTAATATTTCGAATCACAAAAAGAAATATTTTCGCAAAAATTATCCCATAAAGGGAAAATTAATAAAATGAAAATATTATTATTTTTTTTTTGAATAAATAACTTTCAGATTCCGGCCAATCCGCATTAGCTCAAAGAAATATCTCTATAGTAGATACGAACCTAAAATTCTTTGAACAAAGAGGAGCAATCTGCAGTGCCACCCGTTAGTTCCAGACTTTCATTATTTGTAAGTCCACTTCCGAATTCCTCTCTGTGCCGAGACTAAAATCTAGAACGTTGCTCGAACCTATCTATCTTACTCGTAATTGTGCCATCCCAATTCATTTTATTGCCCTTCTTTAACACGTGCGACACAAAGAGGCAAACATAAGAAAAATTGCATACAAAATGCGGGATCCACACGGACCCAAAACCCAAAGAGCCAGCAAACTTAGATGTAAAGATATAGCTGCAGTACATCAACCAGGCGGGCATGGTGCTGGTGGCGCTGCAATAGCAGAGGGCAATTAAAATTAAGCAACTTGGTGAAAAAAAAAATTAAACTTCTTAAATGTCCCGTTTCGGAACCGTTTTTAGATTTTACGTTTCATCTAGATCCTGGGTTGCAAGCAAGTATAGATATACATAAGGGAGTGCTCTTCAAGCTGCTTGTAGGTAGACTGCAGAGTAGGAAGGTAGCCATGCAGGAAGTCCCGTCCTGGGAATCTTTCAGGTCTTTCTCCTCCGTTGTCTGAGATTTATGGTCATTTGTTCCACTGATTCTGTGTATGGTGGGAGGGGGGATGTGTCTCTGTAAATTCTGAAAGCGGGATTGCCATTCTTTTTTGGTCAAAGTGCACATATAAATTTCTGCATAACGAAGTTAAATCCTTTTTCGTTTTATATAAAATATTTTTTTGTTTTTTTGAGCTCTAGTCCCGTTTAAATAATGCAGATGCAGATGAAAATGAAAATGAAGTTGTTTTCCCTGACTAAATTACTGGGTATGTTTGCGTGTGCTGCATGCAATAGTCTTGCGTTTATATCTGATGAGTAAACTCTTCAGCGACAGAGCAGCAGCAGCAGCAGAAAATAAAACCAAACTAACAAGGATGAACATCTATCCACCAGAACTTACTCATAAAGACCAGAAAGAAGCGGCAGCAGTGCCAGTAATACCTATCCCACTAAAGCAATACCAGAAATGAAAGTTACGGCGAAAAAAAAATATTTATATATAAAAGCTCCTTTTGTCTTCTCAACAATATTCTCTAAAACCATTGCCATTGTCCTGACAATGCGTTTCTTCTACCAAAGTAGATGAAAGCAACACAAAACAGCGAACAACTCACAACAAAAAAAAAAAAGGAAGAAGATAAGAAAACAAGGAATCAACTTGGGTTTTGTTTACGTTCAGCTTGAAATAAATATCTGTCATGTCCTTCCGTGTGCTGCCTGCCTTACAGTGCTGTAGGTTGAGTTTGGTTTTTATTTACAACAATCCTATGCGAAATAAAGAAGTCATTGTTAAGGAACGGCGGCGCGAAGGTGTGTAGTAACTCACTGAACATGATATTGAGTAAAAAAAAAACTCAAGAATCACAATGATTTTTACTTAATTTAGTCATGAAATTTAGATTTGTTTTTGAGAATCATAAAGTTTTTTTTTCATTTTATCGAATTGAAAGGACACGCAGGA
This sequence comes from Chrysotoxum bicinctum, assembly GCA_911387755.1. Taxonomy (NCBI): domain Eukaryota; kingdom Metazoa; phylum Arthropoda; class Insecta; order Diptera; family Syrphidae; genus Chrysotoxum; species Chrysotoxum bicinctum. The sequence goes on along the minus strand of OU426989.1, from coordinate 220,151,174 downwards.
AATGGACAGATTTATCTTTTTTGACAACTTAAGTGAATGATGAGTTTTTTTTTTTGTATATGACCTTTAAAATGCTTGAGCATAGTGCAAACGTCTTAGGAAATTTAGAGATTATTTAAAACACTGGTTTTGAATGTCTGAATATTGTAATTGGAGGAAAATATTGAGTCAGGTAGAGCATTCCACATTCGTATAGTGCGGTTAGAGAAGGAATATCTGAATTCAACAGCACTATAAACAGGAAGCACTATAACTAAATTATTATATTTTTATGAATGTATGAAGCGTCCTATATTTAGAGCAACGTAATTATACTTAAGGCTTTCAGTTTTGGGATTATCATTGTTAGAAGCAATAATATTAGAGAACTTATTAAACAAACCGATTCTTTTTTATATTACGAGGGAGTACTTAGCCTCACCGCCCGATGGTGCCAGTATCGCAAGAGAGATTTACTATCGTCTAGTACATTCTCTGAGGCGGCTACTGTCAAAATCGGACTCGTAGTTTTGTTTTGACCACATGTGGAAGCCAGCTTGTCCGCGAATTTTAGAAAAATGATTCGATTCTTGGTTTTGGAAGGAAAATCTAACAGCGAAATCAAAGAGCACTTGGATGTTGTGTACGGTGACTCTTTTCCTTCGATAGCGACAGTCAAAAATTGGTATAATGAGTGAATCAGCTACAATGTAATAGAAAAATTTTATTATTTAATGATAACTGACTAAAATTTGATGGGTTCACTGGTCAAGTTTTTAAAACCTTTCGAATTAGGCATACAAATAACTCGCCAAGTAAGCCCATTAAATTTTAGTCGTTAATCATTAAATAATAAAATTTCTCTATTACATTGTAGCTGTTTCAATATTATTCTACTTTAAATATTCGGTATTAAGCCTTCATGAAGTAACAACTTGGCGTACTTTTAGATCTCAGTACTTTTCACGGCTGACTTGTTACACAAAGAAGAACTTGGCTCTTTATGTTTTTGGTCTGATCTCACTCCTTTTTGCAAAGTTTTTAATATTTTGTCATTTCAAAATCTCGAAAGATACGGAAAGATAGAAGGGTGGACTCTGCCTACTACTTAGTTAATGGCTTCCTATTTCTTTTGGTATATTACCTTTTTTTATTGGTTGTTTTGATTTGCGCTTCAATTGTTTCTTCTTGTCCTGGCAAAATACCTAACACTAACATACCTACCTTAATTACAGTAATCGGAAGTGTTCCATATAAATTAAACATTTTATCAGAAAGTGGGCGGATACCAAGCGCCCTGAATGGAAGACCTCCATTTTTATTTTTGATCCTTTATATGCAATTTGAGCCCTACCGTTATAGCAAATTTCATTGTTCTACTGCAATCCGAAGTGCACCATATGTAATTTTCATCAGTTCTGAGGAAGTGGGGGATACCACGCCCCTGAATGGAAAACCTCAAATTTTATATTTTTTGCTTTGTATGCAATTTAAGCCCTACAGTTTTACTAAATTTCACCTAAATTTTACAGCAGTCGGAAGTGCTCCATTCAACCAACACCAATTCGGAGAAAATGGGCGGATACCACGCCCTCTGAATGGAAAACCTTAAATTTTCCTCTACTTGCATGACAAGACCTACTGTTGTGCAAAATTACAAGATAATACGATGTCGGGAAGTGCTCCATAATTTTGATGATCTGTCAGTTAGTCAGTCAGTTACGGTTTTTGTGATTTTTGAGGCTTTATATCTCAGGAACCGCTTATGGTAGAAAATTGAAATTTGGTGAGGCGCCTGTGCCTGACTAGCTAAGCAAATATTCGGTTTTACGTTTCTGACTTCATTGGTACTGATGATAGGAAGGGGCAAAAATCGCCTGAGTTTGTTCCTGTAAAAAGGGTGTAGTGCCAGAACTTGGCTGGGCACTACCGTGCCCTTTGACTATATTGAGAAATAATTCGCCACTCTTCCAAAATGTTTGTGTTTTTTTGTAGGCTAAGTAGTTATCGGACCGCCTTCGTATACGCGCACTCACGTGGTTATGAATACCCTTATAATGTTAAACACAGCGCAAGCAATTTGGGAAAGAAGGATAGGATTAGTGAGGAGATACCGATGCACTTTTGGTTTCGAATGTCTGCAATGAATGTGAAAGCCTGGTAAAGCATTTCATATTCGTGTAGTGCGGTTAAAAAAAGAATTTCTGTAGTTACCAGTACGTCCGCAATTTGGCTCAAGGATAAACTTGGGTATAAAAAGATTTCAAAATCAGAAAAATAAGACACTCCACACAAATGCGACGAATTAACCAGATAGTGATGAAAAAATAAACTACGTTTTTGTGTAAGACACATTGCCGGAAACGGTAATTATTGCATCAGTCTCAAAATCTGTGAAGATCTTCTCAAAATCCGCAATGGAGTTAATTAATCGAAATATATCATCAGCATAAATAATTGCCATTGAATGTTGTTGTATAGAAGGAAGATCATTTATGAAAAAGAAAAGAACAAATAACAAAGGGCCAAGATGGCTGCCCTGAGGTACACCAGAATAAACTTTAAGTTGACATGAGCTATTCTTTTTGAAGATGGTTTCTTTTTTAAGGTATGAAGATAAAAACAAAACGATCATTAAGTCCAAGTTTTTCATGACTCAACTTAAATAAAGTCTGTAAAGATACAGTCAACTTGCCAGTGACATTTCAAGGCATCTAAATAAAAATTGGAGAATTGTAACAAATTAGTGACTATGGATTATTTGCTTGCTGCAAACCCGTGTTGGTTTTCACATTTCGATTTTTCCACACTTCATTATCGCACACAGCATTCATTGGTATGTAGCAAGAACCTGCGACCATTGGCAGACTAGCCTGTGGTCCAATTAGTGGTGAATTGCGGCATTTTAATACCATAACTCATTTCAACCTGTGGAAGGAATTGATATGGGCACCATACCTCATATTCTCACGACGACATATTCTCTCTACGGTGGGTTGAATCCAAAATAGGATAAAATATGTGTTAATGTGTGTTCATTGTGATATGACGTGTATTTGTTTTCAGGAATCGGATCGCTCACTCAACCATACAACCAACCGCATTGAAAATCATGTCCGGTGCTGAAGCAAAAACTAATCCAAGCGAGTCATCAACTGGCCACTTTGGACCATCAACCCCGTCAAAGCGCCCAGTCAGCTAGATCGCGGTCTTAGGAATCAGATGGAGGGCACATTAATTGAGTAATGGAAGCTCGTCCTAGAGCTACATTGTTGCTTTGAGAAATGAGATATTTCATCTTCATTTCCGAAAGTTCCTCAATGTCGTAAAAAAATGCCCTTTCCAAGGATTGTGCTCTCATTTTGACCAGAAGGACATTTACAAAGAAAATGAATTGATTCGAAAAAAAGAGCATTGCTGAACCAATTTTAAAGGTTATATGTATATCAGAATTATTGGCTTTCAGCTGCCTGATTGTCAGTGATAATCTTATTAACTTATTTGAATAACTTGCTTCCCTTATATTAAGTAATCCAGTTTGAAAACCACCAGCAAAGTCGTGTAGCCGATAGGACCTGGAAATATTAGGAGACTCAGAAAATATTCCTGAACAAGCAATACACTCAATCTTTGAGCCATCAGTAAAAATAGTTTTGTTGAACCTCTTTCATCACAACGTCATCATCCCAGTCCTTTATTGATGGGAACATAACCTTAGTCTCTGGGAGTTGAAAAAATTTTTTTTGGCAATCCAAGAGTTCGATTTCTTTACTCTTAATGCATTGCAGGATACAAGATACTTAATGTGTAAGTCAAGTGGTAAAAGGTACAGAAAAAAGCTTAAGGCATAAGTTGGGCTAGATTTTAAAGCCCTTGTGGTGCCAACGTTACACACAATCGAACCGTTAGTATGGGTCGCACTACGGCTGTGTACGTCCACAACATCATCTTCGATTAGAGACTTCACTTTTTAGGAAAAGTGTTTCTAAATGCCACAAATCATTAAGTAAAAGCAAAGCAAAAAGTAAAGAAAGCACCAAACTCGTGTTTTTAAATAGTTTAAAAAAAAAACAGTTTTCAGATAAAAAAAAATGCCTTAGTTTATGCAAAATAAAAATGGATTCAAAACTTGTTGCAAAGGTTTTTAAGCTTCCCTTAAATATAGGTATATAGGCTACATTTATTTTTGTAGCAAAACATAAATTTCAACTTCCGCTCAGGTATTCGCCGAAAATTTTCAAGTCTTAATTTTGACTAAAATTGCTTCAGCGGGTTAGACAGACTTTCATTTTCATGTTCACCATCATGTTAGATTTGATTTAGTTCTCTAGTAGAATATTTTTTAACCAATCCAAAACTTGCTCTTTAGAAATTGAATTGCGAGTAAAAATTATAAATTTATTCGATTGAACCCTCATAATTGCACAATTTCACCGAATTCTCAAAATATACTCACCTAAATCTAAGTCAGAAAAAAGTTTACAATTTTATCAGTAAGTCTTCTTTTTTTAAATCAAATTGTTCGGCTTCTTAAAGTGCTTTATCTTTCCGTTCGAAATTATTTTTGAATTTTGCAAATTCTATTCCTATCATTTCTCTTCGAGAAATAGTAGACTCTTGAAGTTATAGTTCCAATAACTAACGACACTCTTTCTCGAATTTCCCGGTAAGTACCAGCACAGCTTTCCGTATCATCGTCCCTTCGATTCTAATCTTACCTAACCTAAAAATGAATCATCTTCAAAAGGTATTTGATCTCAATAATTCTTTTTTAGGTTTTAAGAAAAAAACATCATGTTATAAGGACTCAGTAGAAGCATCATGTTTTTATTCCGAAGACATCCACATACTTTGCAAAAGCAAACCATAAGTACACTGTGGCGTATGAGTAACTAATTTCTCATATGCAAACGCTACTTAGATTCAATCGGATTGGCCGTCTATGAGCGCTTTTCTTTTTTAGTTCAGAGCGGTTGGCTCTGAGTTGTCAAAAAAAAAATTGATTTCTTTTTTAGTTCACAGTTTTCAGAGCTTCGAATATGTATTTCTTTTTTCGTTCTGAGCTCTCTATGAGCTTAGAATAAAATATCTGAGCAGGCAGAATTAAATGTTTACCATAAGCATTTGACATTTGACAATGGTGACACCTGAACACTTATCAGGTGTTTTTCAAAACCAACTCAGAGAACGCTGGGTTCAGAGGATGTTCAGACATTGCTCGATATTCTTGGACTCTGTTCAGAGCCCTATTCTGAACTAAAAAAGGAAAAAAACCTTAAAGAAAGCAATAAAGTGACAATATTAATAACAAGGACTTGTAAACGCCATGCGGAAAACTCAAACATTATTACAAAATTCAAACAAATATTACTCACGTACAAAACATGGGTGTCAAATGTAATCCCTTCTATATGCTGCGGAACTTGAATACAATTATCTCAGTAAAGACACAAGCCCTTGAGAAAACCACACTTTTATTGCAAGGGCGTACATTTATGTAGCTAATCATTTATACTTCCCATCAACAAGACTTTTTTCTTCCACTCCGAATAAGTTCTTTTCTGTTTCGCCAAAACCCAAAGGACAACAAGTAGTGCTTCACTAATTAGTAGCCGGCAAACGCACAAAATTCTGATAACAACTAGGTAGTCTCAAGCATTTCTAGCACGTAGTCTGCACCGCACTCACTTATCATAATTACTATACGAGTATGCCAGAAATAAAAAACCTTTTTGCAACCTTATCCTCCAGCCTTCGACTGGAATTCCAACTGTTCTTGCCCCAATCTCTAATTAAATCAGACAAACTTTGTCCCAAAGTAAACTCTCTCAACTCCTCCATAAAGTATATTGGTACTGCTGCCTGCAGTATATAGAGCAGCGTAGCGGCAACGGTGGTGAATAATTTCGCAAAAGCAAATTACTTTTTAATTCGACTCCGTGACTAAAATTCAGTGTGCACGCATTATTATTCATTTGAAGCTACATACGTCAGAGGGAAAATCCTTTTAAGTGCACTTAAATTTGGCTTTTTGATGTGCCAAGCTCCTGAATTTCCGGAACACACTCACCTGCTTTCGCACCGACTATAAAGAACGAGCCATAAAATAGCAGCAGCAGCAGCAATACCTACTCTTTCGCTGGTGCTTTTCACAGCCAGCCAAAAAAGTAAGAGAATACGCCAAAACGAACTACCTGAAGTCGCTTTACTAACCATTTCCTGTGCGCTTTTGTACGGTCCTGTGTTCCTTTTGTTTCTCGCACATTCAAAAACACACCGCACTCGTAGATATTAAATCCTTTCACCTGATGCGGGTAAATTTAACGACCACGTTACGTTTTACGTACTAACAACAACGACAACAATCCCGCCTCGCAGTCACCGCCCTCCACCCCGCCCGCTCCAACAACCAAGTTGTTATTCATTTTTATTCGGAGCAATTGAGTTTTTCCGCTACAGCGTGGGATGGCTTTATATACATTTCCTTTCCTCGCACACAAAACACAACAAGGATTCTTATATTGTCCGTTCGTGTGCGGTATCCTGCTTGGCCACAAATAAATTCCGGCATAGTACGGGCGGGGGTGGCTATATTATTTATCCGAAAGACTGGCAAGGAACACATGCATGCTGTGAACACATAACCCATTCGGGGAAACCATTCAAAAGGATTTGCTATTGTATTTCGAGTTTTCAAGTCAACGAATGTCCTTTTTGTTTGATTTTTGAACCGCAAGTATTGGATTGGAGCAAATTTGAAAGGAGTCCGAGTTGAAGTTTTTTTTTTTTATTTATTGACAAATAGCCATAGTAGTGATTTTTGTTTTCTAAAGGCATAGAGAAAAAAATGTGTAATTACGGCGCAGAGTATAATAATCGAGTCTAGGTCCGCCCGGTAAGATCTCATTTGACATTTGAGAAACATTTTGTTGCCATTGTCAACATCCCTGGTCGGTATTTTCTACTTGAAATGCGAACAATAGAACACAACATGACTGGAACTTGAAATACAATTAAAGCAGTAACATGACCGAAATGTGGGAATGACAATTTGGCACTCGTTTAACCCTGGATTTATATTCTTTGAACTATGAGTTTAAAAAATGAAAACCATTTTTGATTTTGAAGGTCCACAATATTGCGTAAAATCGAGGGTTTCGAGAATAACTGAATTTTTTTTTGAGATGTGAAGATCATTTATGTAAGTTTCCAGAAATGTGGAACTTTTATGGAGATATATTGTATTTTTTTAAATAAATAGTAAAAATGTAAATTACACGTTGTGAGAAGTTTTGCATACTCCTCTGAAGCATTTGACGTGGAACTGCTCGAATGTCTTGGGTTATTGTCTCACTTAGGGCTTCGAGTGTACGTGGTTTGTTTGTATATACTCGTGCTTTGAGATAGCCCCATGAAAAGTAATCACATGGTGACAATTCCGGTGATCGAGGAGGCCATTCCACATCTCCTCGCAATGAAATCAGACGTCCAGGGAATGTTTCTCTTAAAAAATCCATTGTTGCTCTTGATGTATGCCAAGTCGCCCCATCTTGTTGAAACCATACAGTATTCAAGTTGATACGTCGTCGTCTTCTCAGTTCCGGCAAAAAAAATCACGCAGCATCTGTTAGTAACGATCTGTGTTGACAGTGACAGTCTGACCATTTTGACGAAAAAAGTACGGACCAATAATTAAGTTTCGACTAATGCTACACCAAACAGTGACCTTGGGACTGTGGAGAGGTAGTTCATGGAGCTTTTGTGGATTTTCAGCCCAATAACGGAAGTTTTGTTTATTAACCACTCCTGATAAATGAAAGTGGGCTTCGTCGCTCATTATCAAAACAGTGTCATCCTTCAAGATTTCCAACATTGCTTCTGCAAACCTCTTCCGTCTGCCGTAGTCATTTGCCGCAATTCTTGGACAACATCTTTTATGGATGAAAATGCAAATCAAAGTGCAAAATTCGACGAACTGAGCGGTCTGACATCCGTAGAGCCCGAGCGTGACATACAGCCGATCGACGAGGGCTGGCTTCAACTGCTTGACGCACTCTTTCAATATATTCTGGAGTCCTTACTGTTCGATCACCACCTCGCGAAGTTCAAGATCTCAAAGAACCAGTTCTGTGAAAGCTATTCACCCACTTCATAATCGTATCAAACTTTGAAACACGACCGTGGCGGCCAATATTAAAATGATTTCGGAATCATATCTGTGTTTCAATGACCGAACGGCCCGTTTCATTGAAACGTGTTGTAAACAAAAACACGATGCGCAATCGATCACGGCTCCATGGTTACTGAAATGGCATCTTGCAACGAGTCGATACTACCCATACTCATAACAATACGGTTTCCCCAACCAAAAAAAAAACTAATCAGATACTTTTTTGAAGATGAAGAGTGTTTCATTAATTTTGGTCCTTCGAGCCGGATATTGAGCTCAACCAATAAAAAAAATAGACTTTGAAAATGAATCTAGGCAAAAATTTAAATTTGGTTCGACAAAAAATGATTTTTTTTTAAGTTTTCCCCAGTGGTAAGAGACTTAGGGGAAGAAAAAGAACCTTAATAAAAAAGCGCAGTCAGATCTAAAATACTGCCAAGCGTAAAACGTGGGTAAACAACTTTAAAAAAAAATAATAAAAATTTATAAAAATTAGCTAAAAATCACCCAAAAAAAACTTTTCGGGAAAAATTAAGAAAATTCCTTGGAGATCAGCAAGTTATTAGGCACAGCTAGGTCAACCTGACGACCAAACCAAAAACACCTCCAACAAAACAGTTTACAAAGTTGTTCGAAATTGAAATCAACATGGGTATCAACAGGGGAAAAATTAGCCTTTCGGATCAACCGATAAGAAAATCAAAATGTGAAAAGCTAGTGAAGAAGTTTAAAAGACTCCACAAAGAAGTGGATGTCAATCATAAGCTGACGGCAGATGATATCGGCGAAGAGGATTACTTCGAGAAGAATATCTACGAACGAATTGTAAAGAAGCTTTAAGAGATGTCTATATGGAGAAACTTCAAGTCAAAAAGACGACCCGAAAAATAAAACTGTTGGAAAAGAACCTCTTTGATGAGGAAAATGTAAGAATTAAGACAAGATTCTTATTTATTATTTACTCGTATTTCAATCTATCGAGTACAATCTCTTATAGACTAACATACCTATTGTAAATTAACAATGTTTATATACAAATAACAATAAATATATTCTTAATTAGTTAACAAATTTATAAAAAATAATGTGTCATAACACTAAATCATTCAAAGCATTTTTAAACGTTACTCTACTTAATTGTTAGTTCATTACATCACATACAGAGTTAAATAAAGAACAAGATCGAGATATGGGATCACTTTTTCCATAATTAGTGTAATGGCGCGGGACAAAAAAAAAAGATATTTCTTTCTCTAAGAGGTCTTGGAAGAGCATAAATCAATCAACATGGTTACATAAAACATCTCTGGCTAGTAAAACTAGACTATGTTTTCTTCGTAATTCGAGTGTTTTTATGCCTTGAAGTAAGCATCTCTGATTATAGGATGGTATAATATTGTCTACCCAGTTTAATTTCCGAAGAGCATATTTAGTAAATCTTCGTTGAACACCCTCTATCCTATTGATGCTTACTGTTACTGCATATATTGAGCACCAAATGCAGCAAGCATATTCCAACGAAGATCTCATTATTGAGTAATATAAAACTTTCAAAGCATGTGGATCAGTAAATTCCTTCGAATTTCTTATTAAAAATCCGAGCATTTTATTAGCCTTAGAAATCATATCATCATAGTGATCGTTAAAAATCAATTTTGTATCGAAAAATACTCCTAAATCTTTAAAAACTGAAACTTTCTCCAGAACTGTATTATTTAGCTTATACATATTCAAATTATATAGTAAAAGACATTTGCTTACACTTCGAAATGTTTAAGTGAAGACAGTTATGTTCACACCACTGAAAAATCCTATTGAGATCAACTTGCAAAAAATTGCAGTCAACTGAACAATTGATACTTCTAAATATTTTAAAATCGTCTGCAAATAGTAGGCTTTCAGAGAATTTCACAGGGTGAGGAAGGTCATTTATGAAGAGCACAAACAAAAGTGGTCCCAAATGGCTCCCTTGAGGAACCCCTGATAAATTATGTATTATCTTCGAAGTTTGACATCCAATTTTCACTAACTGTGTACGTTCTGTCAAATATTGATCAAACCATTTCAACAATTGAGAGTGAAAACCTAATTATTCTAGTTTTTTTACTAAGACATCGTGCTGAACTCAGTCAAAAGCCTTTGAAAAGTCTGTGTATATGACATCAACTTGGCTTCAATTCCTTTTGTACAAAAATTTGAAAAAAGAGACAAATTTGATGATGTAGTTGATCGATGACTCACAAATCCGTATTGTTTATCTGAAATCCCCTGTTTCACATTTTCATAAATCCTTTTTTTGAGAATGGCTTAAAAAACTTTTGGAATTGTCTGAAGCTTAGAAATCGGTCGGTAATTAAGGAAGTCCTGCTTGGAACCTGTTTTATAACTGAGGGATAAATTGAACAATTTTAAAAGAGGTTTCGATAAACTATTCTTACACATTTTAAAAAATAAAGGAACTATTTTATTACTGTCAGGTTTTTTTATTATTATCTAAAGACGAGAGTTTTTCTAAAACCTCTTCTTCAGTCAATACTATTTAACCTAAACATGTAATTGGCTGGTGGTTAATGCTAAAATTTGAACTTGAATTTTCCCATACAAAATTTGATTGAAAAAAATCAGCAAACATGTCACAAATCTCAATTTTATCGCATGAAATTTTATCCCTTAATCTCATATTAAGTGGAAGACCATACGATTTTCTTCTACCATTCAAAAATGCCCAAAAAGCTTTCAAGTCAGATTTTATTTTCATTTCTATACTCCAATTATACTTGTTATACAAAAACTTTTTAAGTATTTCGTACTTTTTCATAAGTTTTTTGAATTGCTCACGGTAAATTGAACTGCATTGACTTTTTTTTTTAAGCTTAATGAGCTTATTTTTTAAATTTCATAAGCGCTTATTAAGCCAAGCAGGTTTGCAATTTTTTATAATTCTTTTCATTGGCACAAAACCAATTTTTGCTTCTTGAATTTTATCTCTAAGTTTGGAAAAGTTATTTTCTAAATTATTCGTATCAAGCAACTATGAAGAAAGTAGAAGCCGTTGTTCTGCCATCTCTTACCAGTGCGCCTGATAGATGATTCAAATATAGGTATTATACAAAAATGAAATAATTATTTTTTGGCCGATGTGATGTTCAAAAAATCTGACAGAATAGACAAGATGATTGGAGGAGACATCTTCAGTAGGATACTTAAAAATGGCGTCATAAAAATTACTTCAGCCATTACATACCTGATACTTTTCTGAAGCGAAGAAGTGTTTTATTTAATAATTAAATTTCATAAAAATCATTGATCCGTTTTAAATTTCAGCGATAGAAAAAATTGATAGAAAATTGGAGACGTTTTCGACAAAACGTGCGAAGACGACTCGAAGACGATTCGAAGAACACCATCTCTTCAGAAGAAGTATTAGGGAATTACCAATTCTTAAGACACCGGAAAACAGCATTCAATTCGCCAAAGAACATCTGACATGGATAAGTCCGGAAAATGAAAAAAAGTGGCGGAACATTCTATGGTTTGACAATAGCCAGATAAATATGCTGGGATCACATGTTAAAAGATAGTTTAGGCATCCTAAGAATACAGCATACCAACCACAATTCACCAGGAAAACTGTAACGCATGAAAGTGGGAGCATCATGGTTTGGGGAAGTTTTTCGTGGTATGGAGTACTCGTAGGTCCAATATTTCGGATCAAGAAAAATTTGGACCAGCATAAGTTGCAGTTCATGCCCGATAACAACTCAAAACATACTTCGCGAAAAGTCACAGGGTGGATGGATGAGCAGAGGATTGGTCTAGTGAATTTGATCGCTCATTCTCACCTTGATCCTTAGGAACATTTATGGACGATTCTAAAGAAGTCTCTGGGTGCCGAAAAATTAAAAATTAAATATTATTGTGGAGCAAAGCTGAAGAAGCTTGGTACGCTATACCCATAAGCACTTGCCGCAAGCTATGGTCTATTTCACCAAATTACAATTACAATCACAAATTTGTAAACTGATTTTCTGTTTCACAAACTACAAACATAATTCCAACAAATTTGTAAGAAAAGAGACAAAAAATAGGGAAAATTGTAATTTACAATTACAAAAAAAACGTTTCACCGACAAATTTGCCTTTGTAATCTACAACTACAATTTTGTAAAACAATTATCTCGTGAAACAGAATTAATTAATTTTTCTACAAATTTGTTAAAAAAAACACTTGTAATTTACAATCTGTGGAATATTTCACCAACTTACAAATTGTATATTACAAGGACTTTTTTAACAAATTTGTTCAAAAATCGTTTTTTTATGTTTCACAAAATGGTTGTATTACAAAAATGTGTTTGTTGTTTACAAAGGGTAATTTGTAGAAATTTCATTATTTCAGTTTCACCAAAACTAAATTTTTTTGTTGCTTACAAGTACAAATTTGTTAAAATTTATATTTTTTTGTAAGTTTCTGTTTCACGGAATCACGAAATTTTACAAATTTGTTCAGTTACTGAAAATTTTTCGCAGAAGAAAGATCGTCTGCCGATTTGATAACAATTTGTAAGTTTCGGAAAAAATCGCATTTGAAACCCAAAAAACCTTACGTCGAAGGCATAGTAGCACCGATAGTGATATCAGTGTAGATTTTGTGTTTAATAGACGAAGAAAAATATATTGACCGCGAATTAACTATGAAATTTCAAATGCTTTTGTTTTCAACGAAAAGTTTCAGTTAAAACGTTCTAAAGCAGAGGAAATAATAAGTCAAATAGGACCTCGTATTGCAAATGAGTCTGAAAAAAACTTTTCACTGACACCGACACAACAATTTCTGACAGCCTTACATTGGCTTCGAAATGGGGGACAGTACCACGGGATTGCAGACATGCACGGTATATCTAAATCTACGGTATGCGGAACTGTCCATCGTGTTTGTTCTGCCATTGTTGAGACTTTCTTTGAAAATACTGTACGTTGGCCAGAAGAACACGAAAGCATTCGTGAACGGTTCTTTGATATTGCCGGTAAATATAATCTACCTAACAAATAATTTTTACTTACCACAGTATTTCGTCTTAAATTTTGCCACACGACATCTCTTAGGTATTTCCAATCTTTATCTATTAAAATACTATTAGATTTTATATTGTTGAAAATTTTTTGCCACTCGCTAACTTTAAGATTATGTGTTATGATATCGGAAAATTTTTCTAATAAAATATCTTTCTTATCACGAATTAAATCGGCGATAAAAATTTTATCTAGTTTATTCATTTTTGTTATGATGTGTCGAATGCTAACAAACTTGTACAGAAACAGTTGTTATTTACAACTTTGCAAATTAAACGGTGAAACGGCTTTTTCTTCTATTTGTAAATACAATACAATACAAATACAATTTCCCTTAATCTTTTCTCTTTCCAACAAATTTGTTGGAATTATGTTTGTAGTTTGTGAAACAGAAAATCAGTTTACAAATTTGCAATTGTAGGTAACAATTACAAATTTGTGATTGTAATTGTAATTTGGTGAAATAGACCACTGTAAGTTGTTCGAATAGAACACTGGTCAATGCCGAGGTCCTATTGTTTTGTCCCTTTTTAATACTATTTTTCTTATTTTTTATTTTTTTTTTATTTAAGTCTTCATTTTCTTGATTTTTTAGTATACATTTATTTTTTCTTTATTTTAAAAAATTATCCTTTGTAGAAAATATATAAAATAGGTATTTGAGTTTTGAAATGCAATTAAAAACTATAAAAATGGTCATATTGCTTTGTTTTTAAAAATCAATATCTTGAAAACGAGTGAACGATTAGTTATTTAAGATGTTAACTATGTATTTAAAAAAAAACAGATCAGATATCTCTCCATTTTTTCTTTTCCTGACAATAGTTGACAATAGTTATTTCGCAGTATAGCCAACTGTTCTATATATAATTATATTTATTAATGCATTCTTGGCTGAAGTGGATATATGCAGCTGAAGAGAAGAAAATATATCGATTATTTTTTCTCATGATAAGAAAGAGAAGTTTGGAAAACTGAAGGCAAATTGCAGTAGATTTTTACTATGAGTGCATTCAGATCAAGCAAGTGGCTTTTTCGATTTGTAAAAATGCAATTTAACCCATATTTAGTGAAATTTCGGCCGCTATATAAACGAAGTAGAAATACGTAGCAGATGCATAAAATATGAAAATAAGTAGATTTACTACATATGATGTATGTATGTTGCCAGCCCTGATCTGTACTATTTTTATGTCCACATAACATACCTCGAACAAAAGAATTTGACAACATTTTTTAGAAATTAAAAAAAAAAAACTCTCAAAAACTGATCCACAGAATTCTAATTTTTCATTTTCGATGCTCCCGAAAACGGTACCACTGATTTTAAAAATTTCTATAAGCCCACAATTTCAAAATACAATGTTTATTGGATTTAATTTTTGTATTCGAACACAAAAATTTAGAAATTAGCATTCTGGTTTGTTTCAAACCTAGGCACTTAGCAGTTTTCCACGCTATCTAATTTTTTGTCGGAAATTTTATTATTTCGGTACCTACCTACTAAATATTGTTAAGAAACCGTCTTATGTTTTTTAAAAATCCTCAAAAACGGCTTCTACGATTTTGATAACAAAAAAGTACATGTTTATGTGCTATCGAATATGGAAAATAGCAAAAATTGGCCTTATTTTTCATACTGAAATACTCAGTACATAAATAAAAAAATCAAACTTAAACTTGAAAAATTAACCCAAAATGTATAGACAAAACAACAACAAATTTATTTTTTTTATTTTGACGGTCTAGGATGATTTTTATACTTTGGGACCTTGTCTCATTTAATGTGATATTTCATTATGAGGACTCATTTTTGTGGCTATATTTTTTTTTAATATTATTTTTAAGATATGGGGCGATTTTTCATAGTCAAGAGATTTAAGAAAAATAATTTTTTTATTAGATAATTTGATATTTTAAAAACTTTTCATAACATAAAAATTTTAAATTGGCATGCCAAAATGTTGTCTTAAAAATGTTTTTAAGAATTGCATATTTAAAAAATTGCTTTCTAAGCAAACCGCTAAATTATTTTAGAACATAAGTTTCCATAAATTCATATTTCTTTTAAAAATTATTTGACTTTCTAATTTTTCAGCTAAAAGTTTTTAACGAGTTGTTTTAGTAACTCAAAAAATGAATTTTTGAAAATTTGTCTTTGAAAAAATGTATACCGTTAAGCACATAATTTTCAATCAATTCTGGCTAAACATATTTAAGAATATATGTTTTTCTTAATTAAATACCAAAGAACACAGCCAAAACCCCCAAGGAACCATTTGTTGTATTAGTTTTCTAAATACTCGCACAGTATACACTCACCCTAAATTTGAGTTTAGCTTGTTCTGCGTCCCTAAAACTGCTGCTACCAACAACAAAAGTCTTCGTTCCTATGACAAAACTGAAACATTTTCTAAATAGAAATGGTGTGTTCAAATATAACTACCCGAAATCAGAGTAAGCTATTATAGAGAGAGAGCAGGTGGCTTTCGTATTCCCCCGTCATCATCACACACAAACCTCTATTACGGAATGGATGCTTCCCTAAAGGGTCTGCTGCGGATTAAGAATTAACGTCACTCGAAGGATGAAATTTTATTACATGATTTGGATTTCTGTTTCGGGAAGGTTTTCCCGCTGTAGAGTTAGACTCTTTTAGATACACTCTATAGGTAGGTACCCTTCAACCAGTTTCTTACTATTAGAGTTGCAAAGTTTACTTTCGCAAACATAAACTTAACCTCCCAGGAAAAAAAAAAAGAATCAGAAAAAAAGAAAACAACGAAGCATTTTATGTGCGTGTTATATTCATTTGCTTTTAGTCGCGAAGCGTTATAAAGTTTAATTAGTCGAAGCGTGCAAGGCGGTGATGGGTTCGTCCCAACCCCATCCTGTGTCGCCCCCGCCCTTTTGGAAAATTTTATATTTCCATTCATGAAGCTTCAGCTTTATTTTCAAAACCATAATATTCCGGCATTTCGCATAGCACGCTAAAATTTTTGGCCGTGTCTTCTTAGAAATGTGCGATAACAATAGCGCACGTATAACGACGGAGCCTATTAAGAAGCGCGAGGCTATAACATTTAGGGATGTAAAATATTCCTGGATCGTGGTGGATTTGGGAATATGTGTACCAGAAGTTGTTTTGTGTTTCGTGTATCTTCAAAAGGCAGACTTTGGTGCATGAATTTTCAAATTATAGCCAAATTGAAATTTATGTTTATGTTTTCGAGTTAAGTCGAAGGATCTCAAAGGAGACGGCTACAAAAAAAAATATCTAAAAGTTAACAAGAATGTGAATTGTAAACCAAATAACTGCAGGGAAATTGATGCAATTAAAAAAAAATGCTCAATGAGCTTTTCTGCACAGCACAGACATTTATTGTAAGTGGTGTAATATGTGTGGCTGTATGGCATTGGTAGCGACTGGGACGACGCATGGCGGCATATGCAGGAAGCCAATCTTCAATTACTGAATTAAATTGTGATTAACGACAAAGGAGCGTGATTACTTCGTGCGGCGTTTGTGGAGGAAGTTTATTAAACGTTTGATATGCTGTCGGGCCTTTTTACGTGTGTGGGAAAATGACTTGTTTGGCATGTGCCATTATCCTTGATTTAATGGTTTTCTGTAATGATTTAGCCTAAGTTATAATTTCACATGCAAAAGGCATTACAAAAATTAATTTAAGGAGCTTGGAGTTTGTGAAGAATAGAAATTCTAAATTAGAATCGTCCTGAAAGCTTGGTGAGGAATAAGTTACAGATGTGGGTTAAAAGGGATATCTAGTAGCACGGAGAATACAATTTAAAAATGGTATTCTTTTTTGTCCGTGACAGAAAGATGATAAGGGTTTTCATAAATGAAGACAACAACTAATTGTATTTAAGTAGGTGTTCGAATTGAAAAATGGAAATTTTGATCAGTCGATTAGCGTTAAATTTACATTGACATCTTTAATGATTACGGAAGAGATAGAAGATGTACATGTAAATATACTGCAGCACGAAGGCGAGAGAAGAGTATGGGGCAAGGAGAATAGAGTAGAAGAACATGGCGTACGCAACTTCGTAACTCAAAGAGGTCGAATATTCTCGGGAACGAAAAATCACGCAGATGTTTTCTAAAAAAGCCAAGCAACTGGTTGCTGCTTCTCAGACCAGAATGAAGGATCTTCGAAACAGTAAAGATAACCTAGTCACTGTATCACAGGCAATAAAAGATTTATTCAAGAACCATTTTCAACATTTTCCAAATTGGTATCATGTCGAGCAGGTAATAGGAGAAATAGATAACACACTACCAGTCAATAAAAGAATCAATTACACTACTAAATATAAACGAAGAAGGCTATCTTTGACAACCTAACTAACTATGTGAACTAAAGATTAAAGACTTGATCCCTTTGCTCAAGACGACGAAGTGGCTCTTGACGAACCTCGATGACTTCTGTAACCAATTCTTTTCGATCTTAAGCGAGGGGACTATTTTAAGACCGCCAGCTAGCAACCTTGAGGTAGAGGGTACTCATAAATCCCTTATCATTCAATGCATAGGTCAAACGATTCTATGGTACTCGTATCAAAATGGCGCGCTCCAGCGCTAATTTCACTTCCCTTCTAAATGCATAAGATTAGCTATTAAAAATGTTTAAGAACAACAGATCCCACTGATTTCCCCATCGCTCGTGCATACCTGATAACTAGAAGAGACTTCAACGATCCTATCTTTTTTCAGAACTATCCAGGGATAGCCCTGCTAAACTCCGAATATCAAATACAATCCAATGTACTGTACTCACTGACAACAATTAGTAAGTCAGGGGCAGAGTTTAAAAGTGACACAAAGTGGTCTGGAGCCGATGATATGGTAATTGTCCTCAAACTTAGGGAGATTGTAGCCAGTAAAATAAAATAACTTCTTGCATCGCTTTAGGAAACCTAGGAATTTCCAGCGACCTCAAATATGTGACCATTCCACTGAAAATGGTGGTAAGTGATGAAAATACTTAGAAGTTTTGGATATGAGGTCATTAATAAAGATAAGAAAAAGAATCGGTGACAGAATTGAGCCGAGAAATAAAAGACTCATAGATTCCAAATGCACATATTTTCGATAAGATAGGTTGATGAAAAATTCTTTCAGTTCCTTTGGAAATATCAAGCTTAATAATCGGACAGACGATGTATTGGTTTCATTGCTTGGCAAATTATTAAATTATACTATTAGATCACTAGTGGACCTGTGGGATGGGGCAAACAAATGCTGTTTACCATTTACTGGAATCGAACCCAGTAGAATAGGGCAGGTGTAAAAGCTTAGGCAGTGGGTCCTTGCCAGTGTGGAAGAACACCTATTAAGAGCTATGGAGATACAATCTGACCGATCGTTTTTATAATAAGCGCGTGAATAAAATGATTTTGTGTATTTTTAAAATGAAAAATAGGGAATGATTGAAGACAAGATTCCGATGCACATTGGTTTAAAAGCTCTGAATATCAAAAAAGAAAGGGGAAAATAGAGACATTCAAAGATTCATCACTCGTGCAGTACGGCTAAAAAAGAAACTATATACTCGACAGTATGTCCGAAGCTGTGCTCAAATAAAATTTGACATAAATGTGTGACGAAAAAGATCCAAAACAAGTTATTTGGGTAATGGCCATACTTTAAACGTAAATAGGTATTAGTCGAGTTATAATCAAAAACAAAAGTTTGAACATTTGTATTTTATCAAAGAATCTATCAAGAGTGACAATATTGAACCTAATCACGTTGCGTAGTATTTATCTGAATGCCATTCGTTTCGAGAGTTTTTCACAAGTGCAAATGCAAAAATGCAAATCAAAATTTTTAAACTAACAAAACAAAAAATATGTATTATAATTATGTCCATATTAAATCCCGTTCATCACGTGAATAACTTCTCAAAGACTTTCTAGTGCTAGGCACCCTCGTAACATGCCGCGGTAAGGTGTTCCACAAGCGGATTGCGTTGCTGAAGAACTGACGTTCGGAAATCAAGCAGGTAAAACGAGGATGAATAAGCTGTTCCGATCTATAAGAATATGACCTCTTCTTATAGATCGGATCGTAATCTGTCAAAGAAATAACAAGGTTAGAGTGTTTGAATCACATTAAATAGTAAAATTAAGATTCTGTAACGCAACAAGTTGTCAAAGGGGAAATTATAAACTCTTCTTGAAAAATTTGAAATGTGGTCGAAGGCCACATTAATTTTTCGTCTACTGACTGTGTCACTTTTGAAGAATAGTTCACATCCGCAGGTATGAACAGGAAGAACAAGTGTTTTGCCAGCATCAATCGTGTTTTTAATGGTGTGAAATATTGTGTGGGTCTTAGCATGCGAAGTATACTATAAACTTTCGCAACTGCCGCATTGATGTGAGTATCCCAACTTAGTGTGCTATTAAAAACGATGCCAAGGTTTTTGCAGTTTGAACATATTTAATGGGAGAATTATTTAAAATTATGGTGGGAAAATACGAAAGATCTAGAGACTTCCTACTGATAACTAAGCATTTCGACTTTTGTGGATTTAAAAACAACCCATTTCTTAAAGACCAAGACAAAATATTAAGCAGATCCAAGTTTATAGAGTTAGCGCAATCTTCGATGAGACCGAGAGGACAACTTTTAAATAATTGGACATCGTCTGCATACATTTGAACCGGTGAAGTTAATATTTGTTTTGAAAGCTCATCAATGTAAAGGGAGAAGAGAAAAGGTTCAAGTATTGAGCCCTGTGGGACCCCGCGATTAGTAGTAAGAAAAGCAGAAGGAGAAAACTGGTATAATGACAAATGCTTATTGCATAGATTAATGTGATCTAACGTGTCAAATGCCTAAGAAAAATCGAGAAGCACCAAAAAAGTGACATGGTCTTTATCAAGGCCTGACTGATATCTTCTACGACATTAATAAGAGCAGTGACACAGTTTTGCTTAGATCAAAAACCAGATTGCATCGGTGAAAAAATATTTTGGGATCTAAGGTGCCAGTTATAGCTATCATTGAAAACCATCATTGAAACACAAATCAGTGGAACGGTGGAATATTTTTTGACAAGTCGGTTATAGCAATCAATAATTTCGCTGTCATTGAAAAGATCTGTCATTGAAAATATCTGTCGCTTTGATGCTTGCTAAATTGCTAGTGATGGGTACCTCATTCATGAGGCAATACAAAATGTCGCATGTTATGTTATTGTTTAAAAGTTTTTTTTTTGCTAACTACAATAATTTTGGTATTCGGCATGCTAAAATCTGTTATAAAATCTGCTAAGAAAACTTTTATGAAATGTAAAACGTTCGAAAATAGAAAAAATCTTTTACGAATAGCATTTTTGGTATTCAGCATGCCCAAATCTGTTATGAAATCTGTTAAAAATCATAAAAGAATAAAAGACAAACTTCTGTGACTTTTATCATAAAAGATTTCAATAAGTACACATGGGTGTCATGTAAAAATGAATATTTATCTTTTATTTCGTCAACGAAATGTTCTTTAAAGGAGACAAATGAAAGAAAATATATTAAAATACATATCATATAAAGATATAAGTAGAGTATATCCATGGTATTCCCAGAAACATATGAGGTAAAATCGTGTTCCATTGTATGGATACCAATAGTGTGTAAGGCTAGGCGCGCACATTCAATTTTTAGTTTCGCAACTGCTTCGTTCGAGCAACTAAAAGTTTGTGTACAAACTAAGCGATTGCCTAAAATGAATTCGCTATTTTGTGTAACATACTTGTATAATTATATGCACCTGCGCGGACATTCAACTAAATAGTTCATCTGTTTTCTATAAGAAACCAAAAAGTTGTGCAACTAAAAGTTGAATGTGCGCGTCTAGCCTAAGTGTCTTTTGTGCTAGTGTTTGTCTATTTCGTAATGGGCGGTTTTTAAATTTCAGTCGCCTCTCCTTTGTCGTGTCTCACATCTCGCCTGAGAAGAAGAATATGAAAAGAGAATAGTAAAAATGTTTTTGTATACCTACGTATCTAGGTATATACATAGATAACTTTGTATGTTTTATTCAAATTTCATGATCATTAGAATTGCAGAGACGTCATTGAAAAATTGATTTTTTTGTTGAAAACGCCCATTAAAATAGGTGTATCCTATGGGACATTTGAGGTGAGACAAAATACCACCTCAAATGAGTACCTCATAAAACTCATTTTAAATTCATATCCTACCCATCACTATAAATTACAAAGACAACCTGAATAATTTTTTGAGGTTAGAGTTGATCATTGAAAAAAAAACTGACACATGAGAATAGAAAGAGAATCGAACACATATCATTGAAACGATTGTGTTCCACTTTGTTGGAACGAAAATCAGCTGTTCATTGAAAACGATTTTCATCATTGAAAAATTAAATGTAGTTTTATGAGAAATATTTAACATATTTGTTTATTTTTATTTGCAAAAGTAAAATATGTAATTGATTAGCTTCGTTTGTATACCAAACATTCTCAATATTCATAGTTTAACCATCCCAAAAAGTGAAAACAAAATTTTCAATGATGATTTTCAATGATAGCTATAACTGGCGCCTAAGATGAACATTAATCGGCTTCTGCATAATTTTTTCGAACACTTTAGAATGGAAAGAGAGAACTGAAATTGGCCTATGGGGACTTTTGGGTAAAGGGATTACCTTAGCCAACTTTCACTGGCTAGGAAAACACTTTTCATTAGGATAGTGTAAAATGTATGTGTAATAAAGGGTAGGATAACTGGAAGAGGAACAGTTGGTCAAACAATCAAGGTTGCGGAGCACGAATTTGAAGTGGTGCAATCCTTTAAATACCTTGGGTCAATAGTAGCAGCCGATAACAATATAGAAGAAGAAATACGCGGGCGGCTTCTCAAATCCAACAGAGCCTACTATAGTCTGTCAAAGCTTTTCAAGTCCAGAAATCTCACCATAACTTCAAAACTGCTGCTGTACAGGACCATGGTCCTGCCAGTACTCACATATGGATCCGAGACTTGGGTGCTTAGCAAAAGGCATCCCGATCCCGACCTCTTAGCTGCGTTCGAGAGAAAAATCTTAAGGAGAATTGTTGGCCCCATATGTGAGGAAGGACGATTCCGGAGACGGTACAATCATGAACTGTACGCAATCTACCTAGAAGCAAATATCGTGACAAAAATTAAGCTCGGTAGACTCCAGTGAGCAAGGCACCAAGCTCGCATGAGCGAAGAGGAACCTGCTCGGAAAGTTCTTTGTGGTACATTCTATGGTAGACGACAGCGTGGTAGATCATGCCTGCGCTGGAGAGATGGCGTATACCAGGACGCCCAAAGCCTTAGGATGCGCAACTAGATGGCGTCGGCTAGAGACCGGAATAGGTGGAGAGACTTGTTGAAAGAGGCCAGGACCGGAGCCCGGTTGTCGAGCCGATGATGATGATGATGATAACTGGAAGAGTTGCTTGATTTAATAGAAATACATAATACTCTTGACTACATCAGTACTTTCAACTCGTGAAAACTGGAAAAGTCGTTGCTGTAAATCTAAAGATTCAATATCTAAGTTATGTGTATCGGTATCGTTTGAAGAGACATCAGACAGAGACGGAAACGGAAACGGCAGTGTAGTAAAGTTATGGTTGAGTAGATTTACATCAAAATCATCAGGAGCTCGGTTTTGTTTACCAACTCCTAATTCTCGAAAGTTCTTCCACAGTTGTCGCCCATTAATAGACAAACTTAAGCGATTGCTATACACGCGAGTTTTAGCGGCCTGGATTTTGCATACAACTTTGTTCCGCAGAACGCGATACATGTTGTGAAGCGCGTCTAACTTGAAGCGTTTCCATCGAATATAAGCTATATTGCGCTGTTTCAGAAGCTGTCGAATTTCATCAGTAAACCAAGAGCGTTGATGGTTGTTAACAGTTTTGGTAACAAGAGGGACTTGGTGATTGAAAAGGTTGACGATATTGTTGTTAATGAATTCGATTCGCTCGGTTGAAGATGTTATGCCATAGACTCTTTCCCAAATACTTCGAGTATTTCCATCTCATGAAACTATTATCAATCTCATCTTTTTTGAAGAGGCATTACAATACTTTGCGCAAGTGTCGAGTCAGTAACAACCTGGTCGTGCAGAAAATTTGGCTTTTTCATCTGACTTTCCCATTTAGAATTCATCATTGGAATCAGCGATCAAGTTTTTATAAATTTGTCAAATATTTGTTGTGTTTTTGGGAAATTATGGGATTTCTGTAATTCCTAACATATTATCCCACAACCTCTAACATCACTGCACTGCATATCAATAACAATATTAGGCACAACGGCAGTTTGGTGTTACAGTTAATGTTACACAATGGTTCAGTGGGTCAAGCCAACTTCCAGAACTCAACACAGCAGGTCAAAGAAGAGTAATGCATTGTAAGTTGAATCTACCTACATCAATAAGTTCATTGTCTTTAATACTAAAATGTACGCAAAATTTTGAAGAATATAATAAGCTCTTATTCGTTGTGGCCTTCATTTCGCGAGAACTCTTCACACATAAGCTGCTGTTCATATAGATAGAACCACAAAGATGTGAATGCCACGTTCTCAGCCTCTTTTCGAAAACGAATCAAATACGGTCCGTACTGAATGGAACATAAACTGTATATGAAACGAACTATTCTGAAGTTCCAGAGCATTTTTGACTAAAATAAACTTAGTTATATCGGCTCAGGGACTTAACTCTCACACACATAACCTCTAATTTGTAGTTTTGGAACTTATATCCCAATTAAGTGGGATATTAGACTTATATATCACCTCAGGGGGACATAATTACCAAAACTTTAAATTCGAGGTTATGCTCTGCCTTGATCTCCGAAAGTTTTTTTATTATTCGTCAGGCAAGCATCAATGTCAACTGTTTTCTTGGACTACAGCAGTTTAGATAGCCTGTTTCGCTGGTCCTCAGAATTTCAAATTCCTCTCTGTACCACACACGAAACTCTGTTCGTCCGCATATGGTATGTCCAGCCGTCAGACAGGCACCTATGTCAACAGTGCCGCCGAAGATACTACTACCCAAATAACGGATGCGTTAGAAATATGTTGCCTACAGGAGAAACATTTCAAAGTAAGACAAGGTCAAATTTTTATGTTGGAAATGTTATAAAGGGCTGTTAATACTTGAAATGAATAAAATTTTGTTTATCAAGATATATTATATCTTTAACAATTTGGGATTTATATTCCATCTCCGAGCAAAATATTTGGGATTTATGTCCCATTTAGGTTAGCCAAAAACCCCAAATTGAGGTTTTATGTCCCCCTTAAATGAGGCATAAGTCCCAAAAATAAAAATTGGAGGTTATGTCCCATTTGTTGTTAAGGCCATTGTCATTGCATGATTGCAGAGATAGAATTATTTAAAGTACTGCTAAAGGACGGTATCAAAAATTAATTGGTAAGAATGTATAGGTTGACAATGCTCAATTTACCAAGCCAAGTGGCTTTTGATATAATTAAGTCTAAAATTAACTGCTACAAGGTGATAGCCTTGACTGCCTCCTTTTAAACTTGTATTTCGAGAGAAAACTTTTCGTGACTTAAACACTTCCAAAATAGGGACTGTGGTCACTAAATATAATCAGATAGTGTATTGGACGGACCAAGAAAAGCATCATGGGAAGATTCGAACATCCTTAACGTCAATACTTCAATCAATTCGCCAATCTAGAATAGGTTGTTCGAAAATGCATGAAATCGACCACAGACTGGCTTATTCAAAAAGGCCCCGTATGATGTCTCGGTTGTAGATGACGAATTCGCCTATTCAAAACACCAATTTATAACTTAATGAATTAAGTTATTATTGAAAATCCAACAGCCCTGCCTTTACAATTAGACAAAAAAAAATTTAATTTCTCGTTTATGGTATTTAAAAAAAACTGTTAATTTATATTTTTGTACAGAATCGCCCGTTCATGTGCTCATCAGTGAATAATATGCTGCCCTCAATGTGGTAATAGCTGCCTCCAGCCTCGGCCCTCCTTAAGTTTACACCATACATTTTGTTCATGTATCTTTTCCTGTAGTTTCGGTGCAAATTTGTGTCTTTTGTCATGTGATAAAAGTTATTGATTACTCCCTTTCGGCAAGAGGGTTTGTTTTCAGAAAAGTCGGTGGTGTTTTTTTTTTATTTAACTGGTCTTCTTTTTTTTTTTGCATTCGTTAAAAAACCACAAAGATGTAAAAATACAGGGCAACATAAAATATATTTTTTGGCCAAAACCAAAGCCGCCGTCATCACCGTCATTATCATTATCACTATACAGTAGTTTGTACTATAGTACGTGTCGGTGTCGTGTATCTGTGGTTGTTGTTGGCTAGAAGGTAGCCTAGATATTGCATCCACTTCTTTTTTCCTCTTGTATTGTATCTGTATCTTTTTTTTTGTTTTTTCAAGTCTTCCATTATATAAGTGTATATTTTTTTTTTTTCGTAGAAAAACTACGACAATTTGGTGGTTTTCCAAAAGTATCCTTAAGGACGACCGACGTCGTCGTCCGTCGACAGCGAAAAAGGCAACAACGATAGATACAATGAATATCTCTGCCACTACTTCACACAAACAATATACGATATTATTACTTTTTTTGCTCTCTACTTCTTAAGCCCGGGCGGGAGGCGGTAGGAAGGAGAGAGGCGATACTTATGGTCGATGAATAACATGAATGAAACACTCAAACCACCAGAAATCTATTTGTCCTTTAAAGTTTTGGTATCCAAATGCACCTTCTTCCTGCTTCTGCTCCTTCTCTTGCTGGTCTTCCTATACCCTAGTTTATGGTCATATCGGTTTTTTACACAACAACGCTATTAGTATAGTCCTAGTCTTGTGAACGTGAAAAAAGTATATCGCTGTTCATATTGTTATTGAAAAGAGCTACTACAAAAATATATGAAAAAAAATATATACTTATACACCTAGATAGGTATAGCCTGGTGGTTGCAGAAATCCTTTAAAATAAAGCTTGTACATTATAACAGCAGGCAGGGCTATGGACGGGAAAACACTCGAAGGAGATAGGCACCTACCGATGATGTTGGCCGGTTTTCTTATAAAATTGTCATTTTTTAACGTTCTCTCATTTTTCGAAAATTATTTTTGAATCTTTTTCATTTTTTTATTTTTATTTTTTTTTTTCTTCCAGAATGTTGGCCTAATGTAGTGAACTGAAAAATGTCACAACCAAACAAATAAAGTTTCCATGTTTTTTGCTTTTTTTTTGCATAGAACGTTGAACAATAATTGTAAATGGAATACAATCGTCCTTTAATTAATATTGACATTTCTTGGGGTACTGGAGCGAGAGAGATAGTGTCTCGAATAATTAATTTGGCAATAGGCCAGAGGTGAATTGAAAACAGTTCAACTGTCAGTGATTGCATGGAGAGAATGTGCACCAAAAAGTTAAACAAAAAAAGAGGAAATAAAGATACAGTCTTGAAATTAGGATTTGTTTCGAAAGGAATTGCATCTGGAAGGGAAACGTTGACATTTTGGTTCTAAAAAATCTGTTTTTATCTTCTTCTCTTATACAAAAAAAAGTATTATTAAAACGAGATATTGAGTACATAATTTATGTATTTTCCTTGTTCGTTGAAATGTTCACTTGTTTAGAGTTTTTAAGAAAATACTCGTAGTCTAGACCTAGAATTAGTGTGTACACATGCATGTACAATTTACAAAAAAAGGATGAAAAAAGATTCCTGTTTCGTGTGCGTGTTTCCTGTCAAATGATCAGCTGTCAAACGGATATTAAAACTTAGTTTGTTTCCAATAAAGTAAACAAACGGGTCTTGCGCTACAAGAGATTATACTCTGTCCAACAAAAATTGTCAGTACAGGCCTTATGGCCTGTATCAGTGGTGCCTGATGCACCCTCAATACAATGCGTTAGGAAAAATGCCACTAAAAAAGAGCAAGCAAGAAAAGGTAAATTGAATATTGTTTTCAGTCGTTTTGAATCGGCAGACGGTAGCCCTACGCGTTTTTTACTTTCATTTGCGGCGGTTTATAATTTAAACTACGGAATCCCTGTGAGAGCTTTAAAAGGCGACACACTTATGCATGGCAATGCAACCAGAATGAGAGACAAACGTCCTATCTTCCCTGTACTGACAATTTTTTTTGGACAGAGTATAGGAATTTTATATTTTTTGTATGTTGTGGATGAACTGCTGATCTGCCTGCAAGCCAAGAACTATAGGATTATTTCTTATGCGGATGACGTTGCTATAGCCGTTTCAAGACACCATCCTAATACGTTGAAAGAACTCTTACAAAATGCCTTGAATATGCTGATTAACTAGGAAGATCATTGTGGACTGAAGATCAACCATCATAAGACTGATCTTGTTCTGTTTTCTAGGAAATACAAAATTCGTCATATAGATTCTCCTTCTATCAAAGGAATACAACTAACTTTTTCAAACGAAGCAAATTACTTGAGTCTTATTTTAGACAAGTTGGAAGTCTTACTTTAATGAAAGAGTCAGAAAGCCCACAGTGGTATTTTTCTTATGCAAAAAAGCAGTTGGAAATAATTGGGATTTGCAAACCGCATTACTCATTACTCATACACTCTGGTAATCAAGACCGATTCTAACATACGGTGTAGCACATAATGGTGAACCATTATAGATAAAGCAATTGTGAAAATTTAATAAGGCCCAACGCTCAAGCTGTAGGTGCATGCGCGACTTCATCCCGTCGCACTTGAAATTCTGATCTCCTTGATATTTTCGACAAACAAACAACTTCAAGCACAGCCAATCGTCTTAAAGCTTTGGTTAGGTAAGGTTAGGCGGGTTAGGAGGGGCGTGTCCAGCACATAGGCTGTTGCGTACACGGGGGCCTATTGGTCCATTGTGATCCCCTATTAATAAAAGCAGAGATGCTCCTAACTAATGTCTTATGTAGACTGGTTCACTTTCGAACCAGCCTGTGCTAACAATGAATTTTCTCATATTTGCCATTGAGACCTGCGTTAGATCGTCAAGTTCTCCAACAAACCTGTTTCCAAAGTAGCGGAGGCGATTTGTTTGGAGGTTCGGACAGTCGCAGAGCAGGTGTTTAATGGTTTCAATCTCCTCGACATCCTGACGGCTCCTACAGAAATCGGGTGCAAATGCACCCATTCTAGTGGCCATTGTGGCAATGGCGCAATGACCCGTTAGTACACCAATCAGGATTCTGATGTTCTTTTTACTGAGCGATAGGATATATCGAGTTTCCTTTTCATTAATTCTAGGCCATAAACTTCTAGAGATAACGCAGTCGTCCCTGGAGGACCAGGAGTTATTGATTCGCTCTTTCGTTATTAGGTCTATTTTCCTTTTAATCACGCCAATCGGGATTTTTGGTCCCATATTTAAATATCTACTGGATGTTTTTGTTTGATACTGACCCTTTCCTTGCCAGTTCATCTGCTATTTAATTCTCTTCTATATTACTATGTCTGGGAACCCAGCAGAGGTTGACTTGGTTAGTGTTACAAATATTGTTCAGCATGTCTCGGCATTTTGTTACTGTTTTGGATCTTATAGTCTCACTGGCTAAAGGTTTGATGGCAGCTTGGCTGTCCACGAAAAATGTGATCTCCGACGAAATCAATTCTTTCGTGCGTACCAATTCTGCCGCCTTTTCAATAGCGTAAATCTCAACCTGAAAGACACTACACTCATCTGGGGGTTTGAATGATTCTTTAATATTGAGAGCTTCGCAGAACACCCCAGCTTCTTCCATTATTGACCCATCCATCGGTGAAAAGGAGATACCTTGTTCACTAACTATTGAGTTGGATTCCCATCCCTGCCTTTCGGGTAATGTAGTAGAGAAGTGTTTGTTAAAATCTATTCTGGATGGCAAGTAGTCAGTCGTCACATTAAGCCCTGCCACTGTGTCATACCTTTGCAGGATAGACCCATGACCATAACTGTGCATCTTATGTGCTCGTCCAGGACTGGAATATTTAAAAAAATTTCCAGGGCTGCTTGTGGCGTAGAACCCTATACCCCCGTTATTCCTAAACAGGCTAGTCTCTGTACCTTATTCAGGTTTTTGAGATAGCTACATTTTTCTACAGCCGTCCACCACACGGTCGACCCAAAGGTAAGTATGGGACGAACTATCGCCGTGTACATCCACTGGATGACCTGCGGTCGCATGCCCCACCGTGTACCGTGCATGTGTAGAGAGCGCATAGTGCTCTTTTCATTCTTTCCTCTGTGTTACGTTTCCATGTTAGCTTGGAATCAAGAATTACTCCAAGATATTTAGCCTCGTTGGAAAGTTTCAGAGGAATGTCGTTAAGCTTTGGGGGGGGGAGGGGTAAAGTCCTCCAATTTACTTTTCTTTGTAAACAGGACTAGTTCGGTTTTGGAAGGGTTAACCCACCGTTTTGTGCTGTCCAAGAAGATAGTTCTTTAAGTGAAGATTCCATAATATCCTTGATGGTGGTAAGATATTTACCCGATATCAGAATTACTATGTCGTCAGCATAAGCTACTATTTTAATGCCCTGATTCCTAAATCTTGTGAGAATTTTGTTAACAACAAGGACCCAGAGGAGAGGTGAGATTACTCCTCCTTGTGGAGTGCCTCTTGTAACTGATTTATCTACATTACTTTCCCCAAGTTGCGAGCTAAAGATTCTGCCATTGAGCATGGTATAAATCCAGTCCACAATAGCAGATTGAACGCCAACTTCTTCTAGAGCAGCTTTAATGGACTCCGTTTTTACGTTGTTAAACGCTCCTTCGATGTCCAAAAATGCTACCAGGGTATGTTCTTTGTGCTTGAGACTTTTCTTAATTTCTGAGACGGCCTCGTGCAACACAGTCTCCACTTTTAGGTAAGCGTGTTGGTAGTTGCACAGGTTGCTTGGTTTGAGAAGGTCCCTAACATGCAGATCAATAATTCTCTCCAGTGTCTTGAGGAGAAACGAAGAGAGGCTTATCGGTCTGTAACTACGAGTATATGGCTAAATTCAATCTAAATTAAACACACTAAGTACGAGTATTTGCAGAATGTACCCCAACACAAGAACCCTTATTTAAAAACTAAATATAGGTTGTTAATCGAACGTCTCATGGCCATCGAAACGAGAATCTCCTACCGGACGAGGCAATTCAAAGCTTGTAAACCATCAAAATGGTTTCTTCCTCAAACCATTTAAACAATTATTAAAACTTATCTCAAAAGCTTACCAAACTATTAATTTCAAAGTCAATTGTCATTACGAGTAGATATAGCTGTTTTGCAGTCTCTCATTCAAACACAGTTAGACAAAAGTCTAATAGAAACTCAAAGGTCTTTCATGCACAAAATTTTTCAAAACTAAGCTTTTACGCAAATATTATACTCATTATAATTTTCTATATGGAACCATTTAGACAAAGTGTTCGACCCTAAAATTATTTTCCAAACACTGTTTAAGCCACCCTTTTTTAACTTTGGTATAGAGTGTTGAAGTCAGCGCCATCGCCATACCACCATTATATTAACATAACTGTATAACAAACTCTTTAAGCACACACAGAACTTCAACAACTGAAAAACGAGAAAGAAAGAATACAATGAAACGCCATTAGGCAACGTTGATGACGATGACGATGGGTGGTGGCGATGGTAATGGTAATGTTGGGTGTGTGGCGCGGTGCGGTGGCAATGGCGATGGCGCTGGCTGAGCTAGAAAGAATCCGAGGAAGGTGCAGAGATATTCTTTGCCATGTACGACAACGACGCCGCCACCGTATACCTTCTCAAATGCATGAGAGTACCCTTAATGCATGTTCTTCTGGCACCTTTAGCATCCTTTTTTTTTATTTTTGTTCAACTCGGTGACTGTCGTCCAACTAAATTAAAATTGTTTAGTGAGTTTGGTTTTGTTTTTTTTTTTTGTTATACACGAGTTCATTCTATCTAAAAAAAAAAAAAAAAAGATTTTACTTATCCCCGAATGTCATGTGTCCCATTTCAGCTTTCTAACAAAAATAAAACATGGCGGATGGATGGGGATTCCAAGGTAGAAAATGAATGACTCTATAGACATTATTTTATTCATGCCTTGTCATTTTGCGTGCCTATGTCTGTCTGTTTGTTTCACAACCAAAAAGATCCTAGATCTGGTATTATTCATTCCCCAAACCTCTGACAGTTACCACCGGAGACTCATCCCTTTATTACGATTTCTGGTTTTTTTTTTCTGTTTTCCTTCATTCTTTCTTCCTTTCGACATTGCAGTCCTTTGGATTTATTATTCGATTTCTCACAGCTTGCGGCAGGCTGGGACTACATATGTACTTATATGAGAGAAGAACGCATTTAATCATCTACTTTGTATGCCATGTATGTCGCAAGCAAATAAATTTTGAGATATGGTTCGCTGGTGCCACATGCGGGATTATACTCGCAAGTATAGTTAGGTACATCGGATATAACGTAGAGCGTTTGATCCATTTACAAGTGAATGATGGGCAAGGACTAATACCTTCTATGTACGATTCATAATCCTGGCACTTCTGCACTTGATGATTATTGTTATGGTGGTCTATTGTTGAAAGCCTCGACTTCTGGGAGTAATATACCTTTCGGTTTTTTTTTTAGAAGTCAACGACGTTCTCAGCGAGCTATAAACTTTGTAGTGATTTTGGAAGTCTGCAAAGCATGGAATATTAAAGCACATGTCTTGCATAGGAAGTGTATTTTTTTAGTTTTTGGTGAAATGAAGTTCTCAACATCTTTTTTTTTTTGTCATTGAAATATTTATTTTTATTTCATAGCTAAACTGACAGGAGAAATTGAAGTACCCACAATATACAAGGCCAGCTTAATCCATCTCACCCGAAGTTTTGACAATTTGGCAACACACCACAAAATTGTGTGTTGTGCGATCCCATGAGCAGCAGGAACTATCCAGGCATAGGCCAATTTTACTTCGCATGTAGGTTACTATCCAACGGGTCGTGAAAGCGTCTTAAGCCGTTCTAAAACAGTATAGTCAGCTAGTACCAGTGTGGATATCGGCCCGGCAGATCGACCATAGATAAAATTTTTACACTGAGATAAATCCAAAGGCAAGATCAAAGAATTCCATGTCGCGATATGTTGATATGTTGAATTCGGGATGTCAGCACAACTAATCCAGCTACGTCGCGTGACAATGTAAAATAGGGAATGGAAAGTGCAACTTTGATATAGGTTCTCCGGAAAAATGCAAACCATGTACCAGGGTTTTCGGAAGAAGATGCGATATAGTGTGATTTCTTCAATTATGATCTGAGGCTGAAACAGGCGTTACTATTTTCAACAGATCTGTCAAACTATTGGGGTATCGGACGATACCGACATCATTGTCCGTTCCCAACGTGTCCTTCAGGGTGAATGAAGAACAGGTGAAACTTGTTTGTCTTGAAGTAAAAGAGGACGAAACAGATATATTTTCACCGATTATGACAAGACGTCACTATTGATTGCAAGACCTTCTTCTACCCCGAAAACTCTAAGAAAAAACTTAACCTAGGAAACCACTGCTACTTCGGTTTGGCCAAGCAAATAGATTCAAAACTCCTCGAGCGCGTAAGACGAAGTACACATTTTACAGAACTCTTTTACTGCCCAGTGGTGGACGATAATAAGAAGAGAGCGGATATTGAAATTTGTCTAGAGAATAACTCATTAACGGATATTTGCTCCTGAGTGTGAGGAAGTCGGATCTGCTAGAAGATGTGAATGTAGGCCAGAATGTCAAAACATGTCAACTCCTCGTACATCGACTAAACCACATCGAATATGGACAACAATAAACGAGCCAAGAGAGTCTTCGAAATCAAGCCTCCAGGATGACCAAAATCTTAAGTTAAAAAATCAAGGCATTGCGGACGCCATAGCACGTGGTCTTGATAACTGGAAGCAACGTACAGCGATTTGTCTAAGGCAGCGATCCTTCATAGATCGGGAGCCGTGTAATTGCACGGTCATATCAACATATACGAACACTGCTCTCGTTCGGTGACATACTTGAAATGTTCTTGTAAGTAGAATCGTCTTTTGGTTTAACGTGAGCACCTGCCGATTATGGCTCAATCCCACGGGAGGCCTACCTCCATCAGAGTCAGATTGTGTCCTGACCATTAACCCTGACATAGCCGAAGCCATCTCAGTCGCAAAGTTGTGACATGTTGCAGGCATGAACACACCTCTTGCTTAGGAGGCGAGGTCTATCTAACACCTCTTGAATCCAGGCACGGCTGAAAACCATATGTCTCCGCATTCGGAATAAACCAAGCCACCACGAAACTCCCACTAGGGGGCCTACCTAATAGATAGTCTGAGAAAGAGAGCACGCACGTGACAGCTGCACCTTTCTATCCGAAGATAGAATAGGAGAGCCCGAAGACGTACGCTGTTGCCCCCAGACTCCTGGGCACTATCTCCCGTGGAACCAGAATATAACTTCCGGTCGAGCTTCGCCACCATAAGGTCACTTACAGATGAAGTTCCTCCAAAACTTCAGGGCTTGTCAGCCCAAGATATACACACACCCAGCTATGATCGAGGTAGAAACCATCAACCAAGAATGTGCAACCCTCTGGCGAGTTGTTACACACTCCTTAGCGGATTCCTACTTTAATGCCACCGTCCAGTCTTGTAAGTAGAGTACTTATTGCATTTTCGAGCGTTGATCCAGAAGATTTTTGAACTCTTCAAAATGATAGTTCTTCTCTGCATATAAAGATAATACGCCAATCGAAAACAGAATTGAAGACCAATCATTCGCCAGTATTTCGATTTTTTCAGAATATTTTTAAACCGATTTAATCGTAACCATCTTTATCGAAAAACTATGTTTCGACGATTATAGAGTTCCTTCAAAAACATTTGTTCTATCAATTCCTTAAAAAGGCGATTCATTTTCACCCTTCAATTGCTCTGATATGGTGTCGCCTACTACATCCTGAAAAGGCTGCCACATGCGGTAATGATTTTCCTAACAATCATTTTAAACAACTGCATCAACAACTGCTTACTCCCCCAGAAGTGGAAAATAGCGAAGATTGTGTCAATTCCGAAGAAAGGTGCTTCCAACTTAGTTCCCAACTACAGGCCAATATCACTTCTAAACAACATCAGCAAATTACTGGAAGAAGTAATCCTACGAAGACTGAAGAAATTCTGCTGCGAAAATTCCATCATCCCTGACATGCAATTCGGCTTTCGTGAAAAACACTCAACCTTGAATCCACTGGTAAAATTCCAACATGATATAACCACAGCCCTCAACAGTAATCGTGTCACCGTCGGATGCTTACTGGTTGTCGAGAAAGCATTCGATAGCGTGTAGATAGACGGCCTAATCCACAAACTTCATCTTATGCAAGTACCTCCGCCACTAATAAAAATTCTCTTTTCTTTCCTATCTTTCAAGAAATTTTTCATTCAAGTAGATAACTGCAAGTCAAACATGAAGACCATCAGAGCTGGAGTCGCTCAAGGTGCAAAACTAGACCCCTTTCTATACAACTTGATGACTTCAGACCAACCTTCTCCAATTGGATGCGAGAACCTTCTGTATGCTGATATGACTCGCTCACCTACGCCACATCAATATCACCACTAATCACTGTTCGAAAAGTAGAAACCCACATCAACAGACTCTTCCAATTCTACCAGAAATGGGGCATCCGAATCAACACTTCCAAATCGGAACTTATCTGCTTCAGGAGACCTTCAACTTGTAGAGGCATTCCGCAAAAATTTGCAGAAATCTGGTCCTTAGACTCCCTGACGGATCCACCATAGTGGCAAAGCCAAGTGTCAAGTACCTGGGAGTGCACTTCAGCGAGTTGCTAAGGTTTACCCTGCACTCAAGAAATGTCCCGTTTGCACCCATTGCTGAAAAGAAGATCAGGTCTTAGCCAAGCGACAAAGATATTAATCTACAAGCAGCTTCCGTAACCAGTGATCTGCTATTCCTTCCTAGTATGGTTTTCCATCTCGAAGACAGCTATAGAGGAACTTCAACTATTCGAAAGGAAAAGATACTGAGGATCTGCACTGGACTCTACTTCGACCGTCAACGATAGAAACACTACAGGAACGAGCATCTCTACACAGAACCGAATTTAATCCCACTGGATAAATATCTATGTAGTTCATTCAACGAAGAAACTAATGGGGAACATGATCGACCACCCGAATCAGCTTATGAGAAGGATGACCACAGAACAACGACATCCCGAACCGAGACAACCGGGAATGAACACCCTGAGGACAATAAAGTCAACCGACCTTTTAAATTTTATTTTTTCCGCCATGTTCATTTTATATAAAAATAAATAAACTTAAGTCACTGCATATAGTTAGGCCCCTATGAGCCAATAAATCTAAATTTTTATAATGTAGTATCTTATTAGTTGTAAGCCAAATTGTAAATAGTATGTTCAATAAAACAAAATTGAATGGAAATTGAATTCAACTGCTCTGATATCCCTTGGTCCAAAGATCATGGAAACGCTGATCAATCATCAGCTTATGAAATATCTTGAGGAACAAAAGCTTCTTAATGACCCGACAATACATTTCTTTGTACCAGTAATTGGGGATTTGATGGCTTTTCGCACCGAAATGTGGAATCAATCCTTACATCTTTTTTGGCGAAAGCAAGATACAATTATTGCGCTCGATATTTCTTAAGTATTTGATAGAGTTTGGCATCAAGCTCCCTTATCGAAAATGCATGTTTTCGGTATAAATAATCAATCCATCGCTGGATAAGTAATTACCTTTCCAACTATTCAATCCAACTTTATGTTTTGGATGGTAAATTTTTGAAGTTTTGAAAATAAACACTGGTGTGCCCCAAGGTTTCGCATTATCTCCAACACTATTCTGATCTTCATAAATGACGTCTTGCCTGAAACTACTAAACTATCAAACTATTTCGCTGATGGCAGCGCTCTAAGATTTTCATACCCCCATCCAGATTCACCTCTCTTGTCTTTCTAAGTGGACCTGTAACGGCATATGTTTAGTTTATTAAATCCAGATTCAAGCAGGATCGCGAAATGTGTATTAACAATCGTGTAGAATTTAATGCTTCCAAAACTCAAAGCTGTCGTTAAAGCAAAATATATACCCCCTTTACCAATGTACATAAATGGAACTTGCATCGAGGAAGCTGAAAGGTTTTCGATTCTTTTATTTTTAAAATATAGTCTTCGTATAATCTTCAAAGCTTAACGTGCCGACACGTGTTGATCTCAAAAGGGAGAAATTGCATTGCAAAATGACTGGCGCAATTTTTGTACGATCGTCAACATTTTCAGCAATGGTCATTAACGTCGATCGTCTGTCCTACTTAGAAAGGAATGTTGATAAAGTGAAGTAAATATAATACTATTTGACTTAGTTCACCCCGGAATAAGTCTGCTCATTTTTTTTCCGAAGCCTTGTGGCACAAGACTTATTTACATATCGTCGTCGTTCTATGAAAACTTCCTAAGTCCATTTTTGGTTTTTTGAGATATTTGCATTTGAACTTGGAAATTAATATAAAAAAATCCAAAAATTATCAGAATAGCATGATCTCAGGCTTCAATTGTAGAATTTGTTTGGCGTAGGCATTGTGCAATAAATTTTTTTGCAAATGGTTTATCCGAAATGAATTAAATAAGAATTGCATCACATGTTTTTTTTAAATGGACTTAGGGAGTTTTCATAGAACGACGACGATATATAATTTAAAAGTAACTTTTGTGCAAAATCGGAACATAATTGTTCGAGCCCTTAACAAATTATACAGTAATAATCCAAAAATTGGACAATTTTATACAAAAAAAAAATTGTTATGTGCAAAAACGAAAAACAGAGTTCTATATGAACCAGTTACTAATTTCTATCAAAATCCATAGAGCCGTTTTCAAGACAATTTGAAAAAATTAAATAAAATTGTTGTATGGCAGCTTCTTCACCTAGGTTTACTTAAACAAAAAAAAATGCACGACTGGATCGCAGGAACATCTGAGTTTGCTCCTTAAACTGTACCAGCTTAAGTAGGAACAATCTATAATCTACAATCTAGTAACGGAACTTCCAACGGGTTACTGTAAACTAATAAAACACTTAAGTATTTCTGGCTTGGGAAATAGCCCCACATGCAGATGATGCAATACTTATGAGTTATGACGAAACGCCAGAACACATACTAGGCGGATGCCAAGCACTAATGCATTAAAGAAACAAGTATCTGGGACGCTACAAGGTAAAAGAGAGTGATTTATCCCCTCAGAAGGCACTCTAGATAATCAAACTCATCAAAGGGATAAACTTGGAGGAAGAGCTGTAGGGTTAGCAATTCATCCAGCTCTAAATGGGGGCACAATAGATATTTAGATCGCAATGCAAATCCCATCTCAATATACATACATCGCACGAACTTGCTCTTTTCTTCTTAAAAAAAAAAAAACATTAAACCATGTTGGGTGAAAAATTTAAAATTTCTACCCAGTTTAAGAAAATTGGCCGAGCCCTTTAGGACGTAGTCCAATAGAGAGACAGAAAGACAGAATTGCGACCCACTTTTTTCGTCTTCTCTATCATCGTAAAATCTCGAGTTACTTTTTTTTAATGAATGCATAATTTGCCATATATGTAATACCTATGAACATACATATATATATGGCTCAACTAAAAATTCGAAATTTGAAGAAAATTAAACCAAAAGACGCAAGGACCTAGAAGGGTTTGACGAAAAGCCCTCTTCTCGGACTTCTTCGTAAATTTGATTAAAACCTTGAACTTTGAAATTTTGTCTACACAAAAGCAATACTTGCCCTATGGTATACAACATCAATGATTATTTTGTATTAAATCTCAAAATAAAAATAAAAACCTATATTTTTAAATAGCCATTAACAACTTGTATGGATCACCTGCAAGCCCCTTGCGTTACAATAACCTATTCTACGACGTGATTGACTTCTTTGTCAGATTTCACTAAAATCCGTCTATGAATAAAGGACAAACTTGCCAGACAAAGAAACTTTCACCTAAATTATGTAAGATAAGAAGAGATTATATATTGGAGTCCCCCCCCTGAAAGAATCGCAATAGTAGTTTTTCTGGAATTTCCATCAGTTCACCAAATTCCAAACACATCATAAACTACTTGCTTTAGCCTCACAATACGATTGTTCAATGCCTTTGCTCTATTTTTCCCTCACATGATAATTGTGAGTACGGTGCAAACCTGAGCTCCCAATACCTTGGAAGTATCATCTCTACCGAGGGTGGCACCGAACAGGACATCAGCAGTCGAATCGGGAAGGCAAAGGCTGCTTTCGGTATGCTTAAGAACTAAGCTACGGCTGTTTCGATCCAACGTCGAATCCGTTTTACTTTACAATTGCAGCACTTGGAAAGTAACAGTATGTAGGTGTCACTAAGAAGCTGCAAACGTTCATTAATAGATGTCTACGAAACATACTTAGGATTTTCTGACCCAATCGTATATCAAACGAAGAGCTCCTCAGGAAAACGGGTCAGGAACCTATTGACTCTATTATACGACGTCGATAGTGGCAGTGGATCGGGCACACGCTTCGAAAAGGCGACAACTGTATTGCGGCGCATGGAATGCAGTGGAATCCGAAATTCATCTTCGCTAAAATGAGGTGGGGATTCTCACCAAGTTATGAAGCAAGATGCATATTTCTAGGTATCTCTAGACTGGATATCCGCAGAAAAACCCATGACATAATGTTTGTGAGAGATATCTTATGTTATCATATAAAATGTCCAAAACTGCTAGCTTTACTTTTAATATATGCTCCTGGAAGACCACTTAGACAACGGTATTTTCTTTTTCAGCCTTTTCATAGAACTAATTATGGATCAAATGAACCTCTTACAAGATGCATATCAAATTTTAACTCAATTTGCAACCAAATTGAATTAAGTCAATCAAGACAAATGTTTAAAAATTCTCTGATTAACTTATGATATTTAATGATGTATGTACATATTTTTGTTTTTGTTTCTTTTAAGTTATTATGTATGTATATTTATATTTAAGTCTAATTAATCTGTTAGCTTTAAGCTTGTAGATGAATAAATAAATAAATAAATAAATAAATCCGCTCACTCAAGAAGGAAGAAGAGCTGGACGAGAAGCTCATGGAGAAGGACAGTCGAGGAGGAGTCAGCCCAACTAGGCAAGAGTTGGAGGGAGTTGCGACTCATATCTAGGAACCGAACACGATGGCGAGCTTGCAATTGTGGATTCCCTATGCCCCACTAGGGGTCCCCCACGGAAATAAAAGGACCTAAGTAAGTAAGTAAGTAAATCTGATCATCAGACTCATTTTAAGGATAGTATGATTTAGCACCAAAGGCAAATCTAAAGTCAAGTCATTAAAAAAGTTACATCGAGTCCTCAAATAATATACAATTTAATTTATGATAAAATGTATAATATGAACTTGTTCCTGCCCGTATAATATTTACAAAATTCCATTCTCATGGTGCTTCTCAACCAACCATCCGTCGCATCGTTCGAAAGAAGAAACAAATATTCAAGAACCCCAAACATATAACATTTCAACTCTATTCCGAAATAATTATTTTTTAAGTTTCCCGAAATACCAAGACAACACAGAAATCTCCAAAAAAAAAAAACAAACCAGGCAGTCACATAGCGAGTAATTAATTTTAATTTCCGCCTTACAAGGATAACAATTAGAAAATCAAAAGCGAAACAGAGAAAAAAAATTTAAATGAAAATACTCAACAATTTTTGTCGTCGTTATTCCTTCTCTCTAATTACTTCTTAGACATCTTTCCCCAGGAAGTGCGAAAAAATCGTGTTCATTCCTTTTCTCGCCGGCTTGGGATTCTTCCCTACCAAAACGGAGTAGGTACCGCTGCCGTACTCTATTCTCTATATACCCACCGCCACCAGTGCCACCAGTCAGGCTGTCAAGTTCCGATTCCGAGTCTCTCCAACCGACCGAACGCTTAGCCGTCAAGAAAAAGCAAATGAAATTATTATGGTAGTAATTCTGGGATCCTAGAAAAGCAAGTTCCACAATAATGGCATAAATACCTATGTATAGGTGTGTTATACAGATATGTTATATGTATATAACAACAAATTTGTAGCAGAACCAGCAACGTTTTTCTTTGGAAGTCACAGTTTAAAAAAAAAAAAAAACTTCGACTATGCATCTGTATCCGTAGAGAATTTTAACCGTTATGTAACGTTGTTATACGTTTTCCGTTCTTATATAGGTACTTATGTATGCGTTTGGTTGTCTTATGTTTTTTTGTTTTGTTGGTGTTATTATTCGTTTCTCATATTCTTCTTCTGTTGGGTGCTGTCCTGTCTGACAGACAGATATTTCTCGGTTTTCGTTAATTGCTCGTTGAAACCGTTTATTGCATTTTTAATTTATACCCTTTTTATTTTTTTGGTATAATAACTTAATTTCATGGCTTATGAGTCGCTGGCAACATTTAAAATTTTAATTGATTTGTTTATTTCTTATTATTGTGTTGGTAGGTACCTATGTTCTTTGTATTTTGTTTTTATTTTTTTAATGAAAAGGTTTAAAATTGAATATCTTTGGATAAATGGCGATACTGGAGGAATATATTAATTTTAATTTTAATTTTGGAAGGAAGCTGTTTCGCATGGTCCTTCGAAGACTAATGGATGAAATGAGCTCAAATTTTAGGGTTCATTGGAGATGCACAAAGTAGATTTTCAAAGCTCTTTAACTTGGCAACTGTATAAGCAGGATATTCGATATCTAGCATTCTTTATACCTTTTTGCAAAGATAATACTTTTGCTAGATGGAAATATTAATAACTTCGTTGGAAAAGGCGACTAAAAGATATAAAATATCGCGTTTAAGGAAATATACGAAACGAATTAGGTACTTCAAATGTAGCACATATTGGTCAGAAATGGTCATGTTGATTGCGAATCAAAAACAAACCTCGTATACGGACGGATTCACTAATGACGAAATATGCTAAAGAAATAAGGACAACGAACTTCGGATCTCTACGTGGAATGTTAGGTCCCTTAATAGATGACGTGCAGCGGGACAATTAGCGGAAGCCCTAAATTGCTGCAAAGTTGATATTACCGCCATCCAAGAATTGCGAGGGATGGACAGGAGAAACGAAAATTAAAAGCCTGTTATATCTAATATGGCGACTACCATAGCAGCATCTATTTATAGGCGGATTTGTTGTTGGAACAAGGCTCAGGCAAAAAGTCTGAGTTTCAACTGTGTGAACCTCATTTGCGGAAGATACCAAGACAAATTCTACGAACTCCTGGACAAAACATACAAGCAGTGTCCTAGTTATGACATTAAAATTTGTCCTCGGAGATTTAACGCCAAGCTAGGAAGAGAAGACAAAGCCTGGATGACACCATCTCTGGTAACGGATTCAGGCTGATCCACTTTGCTGTGAAACGAGACGTTCTGGTAAATATGGAGTTCAGACATCACGATATTCAGAAAGGAACATGAAAATCTGCTGATCAATCAACCGTGATACAGATTGACTACTTTGCGATCGACGAAAGACACGTTTCCAATATAGAGGATGTCTGCACGTTCCGAGGGATTAACAGCTCGGACCACTTCCTCGTTGTGGCCAAGGTACGGTAACCTATATCCCGACCAAAGCCAAAACAAGGAAGTACTATGAAGAAGTTCAACGCTGGACAGCTACAATCGCAAGAGATCGCCAGGTCCTTTTCCGTTCGAGTCTCTAACAATATCTTAAGAAGTCCTATGCCGCCAGCATCACGTATTGAGAACCAGTGGTAATATTGCTAAGCATGTCCGTCAAGTAAGCACTACCACTTCAAAATTTTAAAGATGTAATAATTGGATTAATTGTCGTGAATTTGTCGCAGGACGTCTTTGAATAAGTTCAGTCATATTTTAGGATAAGGGTGGAACTTATTCAAAGACGTCCTACGACAATTGTTTAAACAAATTGCACCGTAAAAAATTAGTTATAAGAGATAGTTTCCGTCCTTTTTCTTTTTTGAGTTCATTTTGCCCTATTTTGAAGGGTGGTAGTGCTAACTTGACTGTCAAGTTAGAATTACCAGGAGTTATTTTTTAAAAAACAAGCGCGACAATTTTTTTCGTTTTACGAAAAATTTACGACAATTTCACGAAAATTAATCCAATTATTACATCTTTAAAATTTTGAAGTGGTTGGTAATGCTTACTTGACGGATATCTGCCAAGCAGCCATCAGAGATGCCGCTTCTGACGTGCTGGATTTTACACGACCAACCCAACGAAACCCCTGGTTTAATAATGAGTGCCGGCTAGCACACCCAGCTTAACAAAACTCTTATCATCCCGATCCTTGTGTGTGTATGGTGCAGAGACATGGATCTTGTCGAAAGTGGATGAGAACGTTTTACGATGTTTTCGATATATCAAAATTTTCGTGTCATATTTGGTTACATCTGCATTGATGGAGATTGGAAAATAAGATAATCATGAACTGTACAGTGAAACCGACCTAAGCAAACAAATTAAAGTCCAACGATTGAGTGTGACTTGTGTGGCGCCCACAAGTGGGAGAGGACCTCAACCAGCAACCGGACCGTAGTGCTACTTTAAGTAAGAAAATAGTACATGCCTCTAGTTCGCCACCTAATTTTTTGTATCGAAATCTTTCATCGTAATGTCCACTTTGATCAAAATTTCTAGTTCGATTTCTTTTTTAAATGAAAAACTTAACCTATAGTACCTTTCACGATTGACCCAAAAAATTCCGTGGAACCAAAAAATTCCGAGGGAAACAAAATTTCCAGGCAGATTCCCGATAGGCCCCAATAGCTATAGTTTATAGGTTCTGCAGTGACTATAACTCATCTTGTTATCATTTCAGGACCTAACACAAAATTCTACCCTGAAAACGGGACACCTCCTTAAGATTGGTAAATTCTCCTGAGGAACGGGGCAGCCTCTTCGACTTATTCATCACTCCTGATCAAACAAACGGACATACATATACACAAACCACTGACCTATCAAACTCATCTATACCAGACGTTGCAAGGAGCCACATGCTCCTACGGGTCTGTTGGCAGAATGATTTATGAAGTGGGATTAAAGGAAAGGATCATGCCCTTAAAAAGCGTCTGCCTTTCCTCAACCAGGTGAAGATAGACATTTCTTCAATGACATAGAAGTACCCTTCGATATTAGAGGCTATAGCTTGCTTAAACTCATCAACACCCTTAACGGGCTTGGAAAAGAAATTTCATTGTAAAAAAGAAAAACATATACAGAAACTTTCAAAAATTCGCCTCAATTTTAAACCAAATTGGATATGTTTGGAGGTGGAAATCATTTGGATGACGTCACTTTATCAAGCCTGAAAATTTCATTAAAATTGGCTAACTGATGAAAATTTGATTTAGATAATTAAAACACATCTCCCGGGAACTATTGTGAACGTTGTGAAAAATTTGTCAGTGATAATAATATTGGATGTAATTGGACCTGCTTCATAATGCCCAAATTGAAAAATGTCAAAGCCCTCAAAAACCAATAAATCGTACAAAATCTTAAAGCGAATGCGTTACAAAGCCTTGGACTTAATATTGCTTGTGTCGTGACCTTAGTGGTCCAACGCCACTTTACGGCTCTAGAGTTCTTATGAGAGATAGCGATTAAAATTATAAGCATAAATATCATCGCTGCTATTTCGGCAACT
This sequence comes from Chrysotoxum bicinctum, assembly GCA_911387755.1. Lineage (NCBI taxonomy): Eukaryota > Metazoa > Arthropoda > Insecta > Diptera > Syrphidae > Chrysotoxum > Chrysotoxum bicinctum. Next base: position 220,107,113 of record OU426989.1, on the reverse strand, counting down.
CAAATAAGCACTTTAAAAAAAAGACATCTCATCATTTAAGTTTATAGGAATGAGAATTACATTTTTCACAAAAGTTTAAAAATATTCTGTCCAAAAAAGATTGTCTGTACGACTCCTAAGGAACCTCATCCTATTGACTTTAAGCAGGAATGGAGGGGACCTACAGTTTTCTGCCAAGTTAATTACCGGCACTTTTCATGACTAGAGATATTTTTGGAGGATTTATCACTTCGTTTTTCAGCAAGACAATGCTGCGATTCATTGTTTAAGGTAAAAGGTAAACTAGAGAATCTCGAAGAATCAACAGTTTGATTGGCCAGCGCTAAGTCTTGATTTAATCACAACTATGAACCTCTGGTCGGTGTTATCGTCGAAATGTTTCAATCATGGCCGCCATTTTAAGGATGCAAAGGAACTTAAACAGAAAATCCAAGAGAAATGGAAGAAACGAGATATGTCGTATATTCAAAATCTAATTCACTCCATGCCGAGGCTTCTGGAAGAAGTTAGGTTAGGTTAAGCCAAGTAGGTCATACTTCTTTATTAACATAGTTTAAAAAACCGGAAAAAAGGTGCCTTTATAATTATTTCGTGATGAACTTCATGAAATGAACAAATTTACAGATTTAGAAAATAAAAGTATTTATTAACTTTCTTTTCAATTTATATTGCATAATTTTATTTTTAAAAAAATTAAGAATTGGTATGTTTTCGTTTTTCATTTGCAAAATTCATATTGCCTTCATGCAAGGGGGCACAAAATGAATCACCCTATCAAAAGATGTAAAATTTGTCTACAAATGGCGTCGTATGTCAATCATATTTGATATATGTAAACTAGACAGCTGTGGTATACAAACAGACAAGCATTGGAGTGCTATACTCCGCAAGAGCGTAGAATAATTTTTTCGATTTTTTTTTACCAATAATCGGTGGTTGGCGTTAACGCAGCGTGAATTCCGACGTCAATTTCGTAAACGTGTCGCGCCAACTGGACAAACATACCGGCGCTTAGCCTGTTATTTTGACACTGGCATGACAGAAAGTCAGTATCATATCTCCGCGATACGAAATAAGTCGCTTTACGCTTGAAAAACGTTTGGAAATATTGAAAACTTATTGTGAGTGCTGTGTAGGGCAAACAGTTCGTTTTTTTGAAAAGAAGTTTTGGCCAAAATGAAGCACTCACCGCGCCTGCTGTATGCAAGTTTGTGCAAAAAGTAAATGAGATTGGTATGCTAGTGGGCAACACTCATGGTTCCCGTCGCCGCCGCCGTGAGGTGCGCTCAGAACGAGAATGTGGCTACAGTAGCCGAGAGTGTGAGACTCAATTTACGAACATCAACTCGTAATCGATCTCAACAAAGATCTCGGATTATTCGCTAACAAGGTCCAATTGACTCAGCGCACGACCATCCGCTTCTTAATCACTTCGCAATTTGGTTGAATTTGACAACGATTTTGGGCGAAAAATCATATTTTCTGACGAGGCGCATTTTCATCTCGGCGGCTATGTTAACAAACAAATTTGCCGCATCTGGGCCTGGGGGAAAACCCGCACGTATACTTGTCTAGAAGTCAATGCACCCACAGAGAGTGACAGTTTGGTGCGGATTATAGAAAGGTCGCGTCATTGGACAGGTTTTTTCGAAAATGAGGCTGGGAACAACGTTTCAGTCAACGGTGGGCATTACAGAGCCATGCAAACCTACTTTTTTTTTACTAAAATTGAAGACATGGATTTGGACGACTATTGGTTCATGCAGGATGCTGCGCGCCATGCCACACAGCCAATGAAACAAACGGTCTTTTTCGCACCGAATTCCCAAATCGCAATTAGACCCCTTAGAAGGACCGATGTTATGCCAACAATCCGGAAAAGATTCGAGTACTTAAGGCCAACATCATCCAAGCAATCCGTGAGCTACAGCCCGAAACCATCGACAAAGTATGGGAAAATTGGAGTGACAGAATGCGCTCCTGCGAAGCCAACCGGAGCAGGCACTTGAACGACGTTATGTTCCATAGTGAATGGGAATGTTTGCTCTTATTAATAAAGCCATAACACATGAAAAAAATTCAATTTTGTTCATTTTATTGCATTTTTAAAAAGAAAATTGTATCTGGCCCACCCTTTATAGTTATAGACCATTTTCAATTCAAATATTATTAAATTACAATAAAAACAATAAATAAAAATTTAACCTTGGTTTGAAACCATCTGCCATATTTATATAAATGGGTGGTTTTGAATATTCTCTGTGTGTGGAATTTTTGAACATGTCGAAAATGTATTACCTAGCTAATAAGATAGTTTGTGTAAGTTCCCAGACATCGTTATTTATTACATTAAATATTGACTTAAGACCTCAAAAGAAATGCCTTTAGAAACATAACATAAACAGAACACAATTTTCCCGTCTAATTGTAATCGGATTTGTTTAGGTTTACGAGTATACATACTTCAAAGATCTAATAATCAAATGCCCAAAGGCTTTCTTTCATAAATAAATCTTTTGATATCCCAAAATAAAAAGGAAAACAAAAATGTACAATATAAAAATAACCAACTAAGGTCACGGTCACACAAAACCCATTTGCCATCATTTTTATTAAATATTTTTTTGTATATACTAAAAGTAACAATAAAAATAAAAATATTATATAGGTAATAACAATTTTAAATGGAAAATTTTATTACCAAAACAGGCACAATGCAATAAACACAGGGAGTTGTATTCGGTGTCGCAATCAGGCTGTAGCCGTTGAAGTTTAAAGATTCCGTTTTAAATGTATTCCGTTAAACTGGCTTAGGAAAATGTTTGAGGGAGTTTTTTTTTGTTGTATTTTTGTTTTATTTGTCGATTTGATTTTTTTACTACCGGTTTTTGAATATTTTTCAAAAGTAAATCCAACAAGCTTTAAAGTGTTTTACTTTAAAATGTGGTTTTAATTTTTTTTTATGGGTTATGCAAACGCGTACTTTTTAAATTAAGGTTAAAAGTTTTTTTAACTAATTTTTATTTTTATTTTTATATTTTTATTTAATTTTATTTTACTTTCGACCTTATTTTGTGTAGTTTTTCTTTTTAATTAATTTTAATTTTTTGTTAACTTTACTTATATCCTTTTCAAAATTTAGTTATGGAGGAATTTTTAAAGACTAACTACGGTTAGTTGTCTTTTTTTTTGTTGAAATTTTATATCAATCAAGAACTTTTAACAAATACCTATTTAAGTTTGCACGGATTTTGGGACACCGAAGGACTTAAAAGTTAAAGGTTTTATTTTTTTTTTTTAGAAAGCTAATGAGACTCTGCTTAGACTTATCGAGTGAGTTTTATTATCAGAGGATCTCTTCACTTTTGAATTTTCTAAAATTTTAATTTTATTTATGCAACAACAAAAGAGAAGTTGAAATCACTTTTTTAGTTCACTGATTTTGACAATTTTAACTTTAAGTAACTAAATTAATTAGTAAGAAGATATTTATTTTTTTTTATATTTTTTATATGGATTTAGTGTGTTTAAAGGGTTCGGAAATACTTTGTGAGTGACAATATTTTAAGTGAATACCATTTACTATAATATCCCGAAATATATAGTTAGTCACTGCAGGAACGATAATTTATGGACAATAATGTATTCAAGGAATTTTATAAATTTTTTTTTTTTTGCAAAAATCACTGCCGGTGGAATTAAGATAAATTTTTAAGTCGAATTTAGTTTTGGTTTGACCCAGAAAAGTTTATAATGGATGCAATATTTAATTAAATTATCTACCAACACGCAACAAACAGTTTCTATGTTGTTAAATTGTTAATTTTTTTTTTATATTTTTGAATTTGTCTAAATTTATGGGGCGAAACGATTTTCTATCTCTTTCTCGGACTAATTTTTGCATAAACACTAAAAATCTAAAATCATGAAAACTATTTTATTTCTCTAAAATATATATCTATATTTTATTTTGTATATTTATTTTTTGGTTTTATTTTATGTGAAAAATTTACTAAGCACCATTAAGATTATTTTGTAATTAAGCAAGAAGCAAGCTAATTTTAAATTCTACAGCACAAGGAGTAGGTTTTTTTTTTTTTTTTGATTTTTTTTTGTATAATTTAAACAAAAATATTGAATAATTTTAGATCTCCGACCACGGACAAGATTATTTCGCTTGTCATTAACGGATACGGATGCGATTTTTTTTTTTTTTTTGGAGATTTATCTGTAAACACACTATGAGAATCGAATAGAAACTTCTCGCTTCTCTATAACGTTTCCGGTTTGATTAAATATTTATTTTATATATATCAATTTCGTTGTTTAACGATGGTCTTAGTTTTTTTTTAATAAATTAATTTTATAGAGAAGAAGCGAGACTAGAGTGTCATCACCGTGTTAGATGTCTTCACGTTATGGTGCCTGTATGCCACTCCCTGTTAACAGCAAGATTCAATCTGTTTGGGTGCTCCTGATGATTCGGATGGAGCTGGTGCTGCTGATGTTGGTGCTGCTATTATAGAGTTTAACTCGTGGTGGAGTTTTCTGTTGCTTCTATTTTACTCTCGCAGTTTGTTGGTGGAAATTTCTGCGCGCTCTCAAGGTCTTAATAAATAGATAGTCTTGCCTTGCCTTAGCTTTATATGCCACGATTTTCTTGTATTTTTTTTTTTTATTTTGTTTCTTCTTCTACAAATCCCATTTAAGAGAATAAGGAAATTGAATGTCTATTTTCCGACTTTCAACAATCATTCTTGTTTTGTTTTTTGGGGGAGGGGATGCAGCAGAGGAAAACATCAGACATAAAAAAAATCAGAGATTGTGTATATTATATTTGTTGTTATCGGGGTACCTCTCTGAAGTTTCGCATCTAACTTTAAACAAAATACCAGATGTTTTGACTGTCGGCTGATTGTCATAGATATTCGGGAGAGTATGGTGAATATAATACAGCCATGCGCAAAATGATTCACACATGTAAAAGAGCAGCAGGTGAATAGAAAAATGGCAACATTTGTTCGAAGAGAATGAAAATGTGAGATGTGATTCTCTCTTTGAAACAAGAAAAGTGCTGCCAGGTCTATCTAAAAAAAAAGCTAAGTTCATTTACTGAAGTAGGCAAGGGCCCAAACGGAATTTTTCAATGTTATTTGATATTTTATTATTTAAACAACAATAATTAAAATATCTATTTATTTATTTAGGGAATTTGCGTCCTGAAAAAAAAAGATTGTGTGTACTGACGTACGCGCGGTTGAAGTAAAACTTCTTTTTCCTCAAGCAAAGCTTCTGTAAGATTATAACATACGAACAAACATTTTGTATTCTAAAAACATGTCGCTGTCTTTGACGGATAACGTGACGTTTTGACATGTCACTGACAGCTGCATAGAAATTTTTTTACCCCCAACGCCGGAAAAGAAGTTTTACTTCAAAAAAACATCAAAAAGATATGTTTGTTTGTTTTTTTTTTTTTAAGGATAGTGGTTTCTGCTTGTTAAATTGGTCGACCACATAATTTACAAACATTTTGTATTTTTAAAACATGTCGCTGTCTTTGACTGATAACGTGACGGTTTGACATGTCACTGTCAGCTGCATAGAAAATTTTTTACCACCAACGCCGGAAAAGAAGATTTACTTCAAAAAATTGAATGTGGGCGCCTAGCCTTAAATGAAATCGAGAAGAAAACTACAAAACTCCCATGCCACTTGACAAGCAAGTTGCCTCGCTTTGTTTGTATTACCCTAGGGCTGCACGTGCAAGTATTGGCAAGCATGTTGTAATCTTGTAATGTACACAAGCATTTCTTATTAACCCGTACAAACCCGAGCAACTTAGTAGTCACCTGGCATTAATTCAGTAACCAGGCAACTTGGAAAGCAAGTACACTGATAGCGGCACTCTTGTAAAATTAATTTAAAGTATTTGATTGATTAGTCGGGTGACGTTCAAATTTATAAATACCAAAACAAATGTCGGTGGCGTGTGCGATTAAGCGAATAAATATTATTAAAAAGTATAATTTCAAAACTTTCAGGCAACCTGATGGTCATATGGCATGCCGTCTATGACAGCAAGAATACAAATGGTAGTGGATATACCCAACTTTTTGGCCAGTACTTTGTATGCGAGGGTTAGGTGTTGGTAAAATTTATTTGGATTGCAATATGCTTGTCAATAATTATTCGGTTGCATAGCCATTGCGCGTCTGAACCTATAGTTTTATGTTTATCTTTGAATGCAGCCATTTGAAATATGTAAATTCTAAATCGTATCCAACTTCATGTTTTACTTTGCACATGCTAAAAACATGTCGCTGTCTTTGACGGATGGCGTGACGGTTTGACATGTCACTGACAGCTGCATAGAAATTTTTTCACCCCCAACGCCGGAAAAGAAGTTTTACTTCAAAAATCAGTGGAGTTAATTGAGGTTGTAATTGGACCCAAAAGAGGTTGTGAGTTCGGATTAAAGAACTTAGAATCTCCAAGTAACTGCCTTTTTACCTATAGACCGAAAAACAGAAATAGGAAATCATAGATCGGAAGTTAGCTTTACTGAACTATTAAGTCAATAATGCTTAAAATCGGGATGTTGCTTTTAACGAGGTATTTTCTTTCTACACAGTTCCTTTTATATCGAGAGCAAACTTCATGTATATAAATTTCAATGTATATAAAGTACATACATATTTTTGCAAGTGTGATATCAGGTTAGGTACCCTTGTTCCAAAATCATAAACGGAAAAAAACGGAATGCTATGCAAACTATGCTACAGCAAAAATTATAAGTCTTTGTAGTATTTTTTTTTTAAATAAGCTTTTATATACAAAATTTTTAAAACATTTTTTAGAAAAAAAATTGGTACAGCAACTTTAATTAAAATCGAATTTTCCAAAAAAAAAGACCTTTTTTCCCAAAAATTCAAAAAATATTTTTTTAAAATTTTGAAATACAATATTTTTTAAACTTTTTAGAAGCATCTCTTTAAAAAATTCCATTAAAACCCGTTTTGTCGATAATGACAAAATCAAAATTAGAAGAAAATGAAAGAAAAAAATTTTACCAAAATTCTAAGGGCCGTTTTCGAGAAAAATCCGATTTTTGAAAACCATTTTTAAAATTTGTATGGTAGGTACCTTTATTTTTAGGTAACATAATTTTTATTTCTCACATCTTGTGGATTATATTGAGAAACTTTTATTTTTCAAGTTTAAAAAAATCTAGCATGGGGTTTTCGTAATATTGAGTTTGAAAAAAAAATTATGAAACTTTTCTTAAAAACAAAACAAATAATTTTTGAAAATTTGAATACACAAATCTGTTCAAATTGCTGGGGAGCTGTAGCATACAAAAATTATCAAAATCGGTGCTATCGTTTTTGAAAAAATCAAAAATAAAAAAAATGGTTCCAGGGGGAACCCTCAATAACCATTTTTCGGAAATTTTTTTTCAACCATTACCTAGCTTTAACTAAATGAAATTTTTTCGTATTTTTAGTATTCAATCTGTCGAACAGTTTTTGAGAAAAAAATTCGTGGGGGGGGGAAAATTAAAAATAATATCTACCAAGTTTTAAGAAAATCGGACGAGTCGTTTAGGCTGTAGTCGAATAGTCAGACAGACAGAATTGGGAGACCCACATTTTTAGTCTGCGCTATCATCATAATGTCAACTTTAATCAAAATCTCGAGTTCGATTTTTTTCCGAATGCATTACTTGCCTTATTACCTATAAGTCGCAAGTACCTATAAGTCGCAAAAAAAAAGTCAAAAATTGATTTCTAAAGATTTTTGGAAAAACAATTTTAAAGCAGTACATATAAAGTTTTTGAAATGTGACAGGCTTGCTAGTTTAAGCATGTTTGAAGGTTTGATTGACAATATATTTTTAAATATGAGAAGTCACATAGGAATATTGAATTTCGAACAAGATTAAAAAAAAATATTTTGGTCAAACAAAAATTTTACGAAAAAATGTTATTGGCGGTATCTACTAGTCATAAGACCGTTGATTTTCGGCTTTATCATTAATGTCTCCAACAATTTTGACCAATTTTTTATACAGGACCTGATCGGAATTTGAAATAATATTGTATATACAAATTTTCGAAAATTTTTTTTTGGATATTTGGAATTTTAAAATTCGAAAGTACTTTTACATTAGAACAGTTCGTGCGATTCAATCTTGTATTTTATTTTTATTTATTTCACAGTCTAAGGCACTTGGAGGCTTATTGCTGCACTTGGAGGCTTATTGCTGCAAAAGTTCTATTTCCAATTGGACTGTGTCGATTTGAAATCGTTAATTATTATCTTATAATCTTATCTCAGAGTAAGGTTGGGCTAGACTCTTGGAGTTCAAAGCTATAACCTAATTTCGAACATGTAAATTAAATCGAAAGTATTTAAAACATGGATTTCTTATTTGATTTCTTTTTTCTTGTATGAAAAAAATTATTTTTTTTTAATTTTGAAAAGCAATATTATTGGAAATACATGTTTGGAAAATAAGAATAAAATCGGTCGAACCATCAATTATATAGAGAAATAACCGTTATATAAGATGAATATTTCAAAAAACTTCATAACCTTATTAGTTATTTGGCCTAAATTTGAAATGCAAATTTACTATTTTAGAAACAAGTTTAAGAAGTTTGATCAAAATTTTAAGAGAAAAAACATTGTAATGTGGATACACCTGGACGTATAGCCGCATGCTCAGAAACAAACAAAAATTTTGGAATTCTGCATTACCGTTATGTTAATTTTGATTGAAACGTTGAAAAAATCACAGGAAACCAATACTTGTTTTTTGTAGAGCCAAATATAACTGTGTGATATTTCTTTACAACAACAACAAAATTTTTGTCACAAATTAATAGTGTAGGTACCATTGATAAAAGGAGGCCCTACTAAAAAGAGAACAAGATCAGTCTTGTGAGGATTGATTCCCAGTCCACACCGATCTACCAATTTTATCAACATATTAAAATGAATTTGTGAGAGTTCTTTCATCCTATTGGGATGTTTTCTATTTTAAAGCTATAGCAACATCGTCCGCATAGGCAATCACCCTCCGCTTCCAGATAGAATGCCTTATCTTCTCTGAAAGGGCAAATTGGTAATCCCTTCCATAGCAACATCCCTTTTCATTTGTATCTTATTAATAAAATGAACCAAACCGAACCAATTACTTCTCACAAAAAAGGTTAATTAAAAGATGTAAATTAAGAACATTATTCTCTGCGCTACAGCACTTCCATAACTAACAACAAAAACCCTTGGCTTTTTTCGCACCTTTTCTTGCATCAAATGGTTGCAATTTTCAGTTATTTTGCATTCAACTTGAATTCAATGTTCTCGATGTATTGCATTTTGAATTCAGAATTTGTAAAGTGAACCAAAGTGCAGTATGGAGAATATTCACCAACAACAAAAAAGTAACATCACGTTTCTGTTTTCAAAAAATTAAAAAAAAAATTCACTGACCAATGGGCGCTTCGTTTTCACATTGCTACACTTTGGTCCTTATGTTTTGCAACAACAGAACCCAGAAGCAACCAACAGACCCAGTCAGCAGATGCAAACGTGGCAGTTGTGTCATTTTAATGTGCAACTTTATAGCAACGTGACCAGAGTAATAATATCTCTAATTGTAGTGGCAACTTTTGTAGTTATACTCGTAGTACCTTATACCTTCCTACACTATGCATTCGATTTATTTTGGAGAAATTACGATTTTGTATTATTCTTGCAATAACTTAAATTTTTTTTTTTAATTTAATTAATTGCTTTCGAAAAAACGAAGAGAGTTCCTCTTGCGTCCACTTAATAAGATTCTGAACAATGCACAAGGATACTGGAAGTATATAAGGCTTCACCAGACACGCGACGATGTAATTTAATTTTCAATTTATCTGAATTCTTTTTTTTTTTTTTTTTTGCAATTTTAATGATTTCCAATGACAGGCACATATTTGCTATAATGATGAGTTTCCCACAAATTAAATCAACAGATGGACCCTCGACACCATGAACTTGGGTTCGACGAAACGGAATAGGTTACTTCCTTTAGGCGGAATCGGACCTTTTGTGTGTAATTAAGGCCGCGCTGAGTCTTCAACGGTGTCGTCAGCGTCATCGTCATCATTTTCGTTCCAATTATTGAAAATGTTGATATTCTTTTCGGAGGGGAGGACAAGGAAATGAAATGCAGTGAACCCCCAGTTCACGAAAAATATTCTTTTTGGGTGCTGATTGACTTGATTCAACTACAAAACTGGATTAAGGTTACGCAATTTTTTTTTTTGTCAATTTTAATGAATTAAAAACCGACATACTTCTTAAGAATTATTATTTCCCTTATTTCTGACTCATGGTTGCCATTTCGTTGGAAAAAAATTTAATTTCTTTTGTAAAATACAAGCGAGCCTTCTTGTTTTAGTTTTAAGTTGAAGGTTAAATCCAGATAATGACTAACAAAGGACATTCTGAAATTCATAAAATTAATGCTGGTGTGCCACAGGGCTCCGTTTTGTCTCCGACTCTCTTTCTGATATTCATCAATGGTCTTTTGTCTAAGACATTTAATCCATTAATTGTTTTACTGATGAGAGTACTCTCAGCTTCTAATATTCGATGAAATTACGGTTTTTCACTGAGCTTCAAGGAAGCGTAATAAGTCTTTAAAAGCATTTTTAGGAGGTGTGGTAGGGCTGGCTAAGACTTTTTGTTGAAGTAAGTATGGTTCACATTATAGAATAGGGGAATTCGAAAACAAGGCCGAATGAAATCTAGGTTGGGGGGGGACCAGGCCGTGCTGCACCACCATCTGCAGCGCTCCCGAAGTCTATTGCGTTTAAGGTTGCTTAAGTTTTTGCGTTCACTTGCATGTTTTTAATAAATTTTTACTTGCGACTTAAAGGTACTATAAGGCAAGTTATGCATTAGTAAAAAAAATCGAACTCGAGATTTTGATCAAAGTTGACATTACGATGATAGCGAAGACGAAAAAAGTGGGTCTGGCAATTCTGTCTGTCTGTTCGATTACAGCTAAACAGCTCGGCCGATTTTCTTCAAACTTGGTAAATATGGGTTTTAATTTTTTACCCCCGGATATTTTTTGATTTGATTTTTTTAAGACCAAAAATAACGGTAGCTGCCATACGATTTTTTTCGAAATTTTATAAATAATTTTTTTTCTCAAAAACTGTCCCAACGATTTTAAAAAAAAAAATTAAAAAAAATTTAATTTAGTTAAACCTAGGTAATGGTTGAAAAAAAAAATTCAAAAAAATGAGTAGTTTTGGTACCCCCCTTGGGACCATTTTTTTTTGTTTTTGATTTTCTCAAAAACGGTACCACCGATTTTAATCATTTGTTTCTTTATGCTAAAGCTTCCCAGCAGTTTGAATATTATTGTGTATTCAAATTTCCCAAAAAAAATTTTTTTGGATTTTTAAAAAAACTTTAAAATTTTTTTTTTGAAAACACAATATTTCGAAAAATCCATGCTCGATTTTTTCAAAACTTGATAAATAAAAGTTTGAAAAAATAATCTACGAGATATGAGAAAAATAAATTCATTTTACCTAAAAATAACGGTACCCTCCATACAAATGTTAAAAAATGGTTTTCGAAAATCGTATTTTTCTCGAAAACGGTTCCGAGAATTTGGCTTAAATTTTTGTTCTTTCTATTATTTCTTAAAATCTGTAATTTAATAAAAAAAAATTTGAAAACAAGATATTACTGACTGTACCTACCATCTTACGATTTTTTAAAAATTTTGAATTTCTCATTATCAGCACAACGGATTTTAATGAAATTTCGTAGAGAGAAGCTTCTAAAAAGTTTTAAAAACATTGCTTCGCTTTTCTGGTCAGACAACACCCGAAGGAAGGTATGTTGAGGTCTTTGCTGAGTTAAACCACTTGACTCAGCTTGTTAACGAGCCAACTCGAATTCCTGACGTTGCAAGTCAAACCGCCAATACATTAGACTTGTTCCTTACCTCTGATCCTGATAAATACACCATCAGTGTATTATCGCCTCTAGGCACATCAGACCACTGTGTCATATCTGCGAATTTCTCGTGTCTGAAAACCTCAGTTAAAGAAAAAAACCCCAAGAGAACCGTTTGGCAATACGAGAAAGCCAACTGGGACGGTCTCAATGATTTCTTCAGAAACTTTAACTGGTCATTATGCTTCCTCGATAGTGACGTGAACTCCAGTGCAGATATGATTACAAATTTAATTCTCATCGGAATGAGAGATTATATCCCGCATAGGGAAAAATCTATCAAACCGAAAGAGAACTCATGGTTTGATTCGAGCTGTAAAGAGGTTATCAGGGTCAGAGAAGTAAGTTTCCGATGTTATAAAGCCAACCCTACTGAGGAAAACCGGAATAAGTTCAAACAAGCTAGAAAGACTTGCAATGATCATATTCGAAAGACCAAGTTCTTACATGACCAACAAATTAGGCAGAAAATACTACAATGTCCCAAGGGTAGTAAAAATTTCTGGTCATTTGTAAAAAATATCCGAAATACTACTTCGTCATCGGTCCCAACGCTCGTCATCAATGACACTCCCTACGTCAGCTCTATTGATAAAGCCAATTTGCTTGCAGCACACTTTGCTGCTAATTCGACGCTGCCAGAGAGTGTTATGACTCCTCCTGTACTTGAGAACACAAATTTTTCCATGGGACGAATCTTCTTTCGTACTCGTACAGTTGCAAGAGTCCTGAAAGATCTTGACATACACAAATCCGCTGGCCCGGATAGTATCCCTCCCATTGTTCTGAAGAGGTGTTCTTCAACGCTGGCAAAACCACTGCGTAAGCTTTTCTATCTATCCTATTCCTCTGGACTCTTTCCGAGTAGATGGAAAACAGCATTTGTCCAGCCTGTCCCTAAAAAAGGTGAATCTTCTTCCCCCTCAAATTATCGTCCAATTGCACTTACGTCCCTTCTTTCCAAGGTCATGGAAACACTGATAAATAATCAGCTCAAGAAATATCTTGAAGAACGAAAGCTTCTTAATGACCGGCAGTATGGCTTTCGTAGCAATAGGTCCACTGGTGATCTGATGGTATATCTCACCGAACAGTGGCACAAATCTTTACATCGTTTTGGAGAAAGTAAGATTATTGCACTTGATATTTCAAAAGCATTTGATAGAGTTTGGCATCAAGCTCTCTTATCGAAAATGCGTGCATTTGGTATTGATGAATCTCTTCTTCGTTGGATTAGAAATTACCTTTCAGGCCGCTCAATACAAGTCGTATTGGATGGTCTCAAGTCCAAAACTCATAAAATAAATGCTGGTGTACCCCAGGGCTCCGTTTTGTCTCCGACTCTCTTCCTCATGTTTATCAACGATCTCTTATCTGAAACTTCTAATCCACTAAATTGTTTTGCTGACGATAGTACCCTCAGCTTTTCATATTCGTTCGAAGATTCACTTCCTTGTTCTTCGGAAGTGGAACTTGAACGGCAGCGTATGATAAGCTCATTAAATTCTGATCTTGACAGCATTGTCCATTGGGGAATAAAAAACCGTGTAGAATTTAATGCTTCAAAAACCCAATGCTGTTTTCTATCGTTAAAGCGAAATCCTCCCCTTTTGCCGCTATCCATGAGCGGCACTTGCATTGAGGAAACTGAACAACTCTCTGTGCTCGGTATGTGCATCACAGACCACCTTGTGTGGAATGACCACATATTCGACGTTGCCAAAAACGCTGCCAAGTGTTTAGGTTTCCTTCGACGTTGCAAGAAATTTTTTACCCCTTCTGATCTGGCTGTAATCTATAAGGCTTATATTCGTCCAAAGCTCGAGTACAATTCCCATATTTGGGCAGGTGCTCCAATAACACACTTGAGTCTCTTGGATAGAATCCAAAAAAGAGCTTTAAAATTGATAGGTGATAGAAGTATAACAGAAACATTTGAATCTCTCGAGCACCGTCGCAATGTTTCTTGTCTTTCATTATTTTACCGTTACTTCTATAATCAGTGTTCCAGCGAAATAGCCAGTTGCATTCCTCCCCTTAAACAATTTAACCGTAATACTCGTGCTTTTAGGAATGCTCATCAGTTTACCCTTGAGCCCAATTTCGGACGTACTGTGAAATATAGAGATTCTTTCTTTAGCCGGACTACACGAATGTGGAATGCTCTACCCAACTCTATTTTTCCTTCTCATTGTAATATTCAAAAATTTAAAACTAATGTGCATCGGTATCTCCTTTTAAACCCTTCCTTGTTTTCCTAACGCTCGTACTGTGTTAATCATTTTAAGGGTAGTAATAACCCCTTGAGTGCGCGCTAATTATAAAAAAAAAAAAAAAAAAAAAAATCAATTTTTTGTTTCTTGAAAATTCAATATCTCGAAAACGGTTCAATATTTTTTTTGTAAATTTAATTTTTATTCGTACAATAATAAAAACTTCAAATTGGCGTACCAATATTTTTTCTTAAAAATGTTTTAAAATTTTCTTATATAAAACCTTATATTTTTTAAGAAACCACTACAAAGACTTATAATTTTTGTTTTTGCATAAATCTATATCTGCTTGAATCACATGGCATCTTATTCTTACCTTTAACTACTAAAGAAGTTTGTTTTAGTCATTTAAAAAATTAATTGTATGCTTATAAACAGTTTCTCTAATAACATTCATTTTTGAAATTCTTAGACTTTTACATAGGAGCAAGTTCGTGCGACCCAGTCGTGCATTTTATTTTATATTGAAATGGATGAGGTCTTGCTATGGGGGCAAGACCCCTCCCCTTATCTGCCGAGCTAAGACATTCTACCCCGATCCGAGATCCTATCCCAAGCGTCACGTTTTCCTGAGAGTTTTTACAGACATTCTTCCTACCTTTCTACTCAAATATTCCAAAATTCACTCCTTTTGCTTCTTTTAAATATGGCCCTACTGATCCGGCTGTAATCTATGAGGCTTATTTTTGTCCAATATATTTGACGATATCAATCTCAAAGCTAATTCAGCACTTAGCTAGTTGGTCCAAATAATTTTCAAACTCTTATTTGACCCGGTCCCTATTCATAACATTCGTTCGCCAAATCCCTGAATACTCCTCTCAAGTTTGGTCGCCTTACAAACAAATTAACATTTCCATAATCGGGAGCGTCCAACATGTCATGTCATTCGCTTCGCTCTTCGAGATCTATCTTGGAACAACTATTTAATCCTGCCTCCCTATCTCGACTGCCTGAAATTTATCAACTCGAACTCAATGGAAATATCAGACATTTCCTTCATTCATGGACTCCTCAATATCTCGTTCCATTGAATGTCAATATTGCATTTCTAGCATTAACTATCTAGTGCTTTAGAATCTCCTTGAAACCATCAAAACACAGACACTTTTCCAAAGCGATCTTCATTTTGTTTTTTTAAGAACTTGATAGTTTTCAACAGAAAATGTTCAGTTTTCCTTTTGACAAAGAAAAAAATACCTGATACTTCTTCAAAATTCTAAGGACCTTGGGTGAAATTCACAAACGACATCTTGAAATTAGAAAATCAAATCCAATTAGTGAATTTAAAAATTTCAAAAAATATTTCTTCAACCTAAAACTGAACGTAACACTTCAGACAGTTCGTTATGTTATAACAAGTTGTTCAGCTTATATAACATCTAGCTTGTTTGCATTCTCGAAAAAAACTTGTCTGTGCGGTAGCGCTTGAATAGCAGGTCCTTCTTTCTATCCACCAGTTTCTCATTTGAATTCACTTAATAATTAGCCCTTGTCATCATAACACCTCTGCAATTCAATCCTCATAGTCGTAGTCGTCGTGCAGCAATCGATAAAAAGGTACACACAAAACTCCTTAATTAGCCAAGTCACCGAATAAAATTTAAAAAAGAAAAAAAGAACGGAAAAAGAAAAACCCAAACCTCCTCTTACATATCTCAACCTGTATCTCTCTCAAATTTCTATCCAAATGGCCACAAGTTAAATAAATTTCATCTGGTTATAGGGTGCAGTGCAATGCAATGCAATGCATAAAAAGAAAAATCAAAGCTCGTTCCATCGAATTGCTGCAGTCACCTTTACCCACTTCAATCCACTTGCCTCTGTGGATGGTTGGTTGCTGCTGGTGCTGCAGCTAAGTGGATTAGTATTACAACATCCAAATAACGACAGTGACGACTACGAGTACAACTACCACGGCGACGACGACGTTAGCGATGGCGATGGCGACGACAACGAGTTCTGCTCAATATAAAAATGAGCGTAAAGGCACAACCAACAACACCACCACTAACAACGACAATTTGCAATTCCAACACCCACCACCTCTATCGCCATCGAATTAAACAGACAACCATCAAAAATACTACTCGTATCTACGCCGGCCGGCATGGCAGGCATAGCAAGCATGGTCTGGCATCATGACCCAACGCTGTAGGCATGCTCAAGCTCACCAGTTAGCATTGTTCCATCTCGCTCTGCCCGCAAAGGTAACACAAGCGTAACAGTCACACTGATGTGGCTTCGTCTGGCCTGGCTATTACCAGAAAAGAGCACCATTCCTCTATCTCTACTGATGCGCCACAATGACTTCGTGATTTCGCTCTGCATGCTGCCGCCATCAATACATCAGTCCGCGGATCCGCCGCTAAAAACCGTCGTAAAATCTAACGGACGCGCGAGTTTTATGGTTTTTCTTTTTTTGTGGTGTTTCAGCAAAAAATTCGTGCCCCTGGGGGTACACAACAGAGCTTATAGTCTTATGCAGCATACCATGCCATGCTGTTGCTAAAAATAGAATCTTGCACCGCAGCATTGCACACTACAACTGTATTTGTGAGAACTCGCAACTGAAAACCTGTAGGTATCTTTCTGAAGGCGGGCGGATCGTTGCTGATGCTGCTGCCGATGGAAGGGCGGAGGCTATACTGCACAAGCAGAAGAGACTACAGTTTTGAAACTTCCGGGAGATGAAAATGGGAAACTCGAATGTTGTGTCTCGTGATCGTGAGTTCGCAATAGATCACCAGCGTGCGTGCGTGCCAAAAATACATGCAACAAGTTAAGATATTAAACATTTTTTCTCGAGACATAGAATCAGCAACAGCCAAGACAGACAAAGCATTGCGTGCTTGGGAGGGCATCGAACTTCGAATTTAATTAAAAGTTCGTCGCACATTGTTGGTTCCGTTCCCCGACTTCTGGCACACTTTGCTACTTATTTTTTATTGTGGGTGCAAATTTGGTTAGAATATAGGACTAATCCGATAAAACAGACATTACCTGTACAAACATCCCTCCTTCTGAGTGCATAATAGAAATTGTTAAATCATTTCATCAATAAAAAGAAATAAGACTACAACAGTCACACACACACTCAAACAATAAGCAATTACCAATTTCCATCTGTACGTTCTTATGCTATGTACTTACGTTTGTAAAAGTTTGTGGTCGCGGAAGTTGAGCAGGTGGCCGCATGCCTGCTAGACCTCCAACTTGCGGCTGTGGGGCTGGGCTATAACGTGGTTGATGCATTCTTTCTGTTTTAACTTTGTATTCAATCTGAAAAGAAAGGATTAAAAAAACAAGTTTTAATCTATGGAAACACTTGTTGAATGGAAATTAATGTTAAGGCCAAAATATGTACATACATATGTAGACCAAAATTCAGTTTTAGAATCAAAAGTAAGAAATAAACTTTCCAAGTGTAGATTCTGCCCCATTTGCCTAAACACCTTCGTATCAAACTTTGAAGAAGGAAAATATTTACATAATCGATGATGTGGATAATTCAAATATTTGAAAGCTTCATCGTACCACTGCCACCGCCGTTCGATTCCATCAAGCTTGAGTGATTTTGCCATAAAACTTTGACAGCAAAACCTAACCGAAGACTCATCGTCAATGTTCAATGAATTACTCAACCAAAATAATTAAATTGTGGTACATTATATGCCTGCCACTAAGTAAATAGAGACTACCCAAAAAATAACCATCATTAATACCTTCAAATTGGCATTGTAAACAACAGTTAATTTAAATTTTGCTCCTTACAATGAAAAAATTAGAGGAAAAACCGACCGTGATTGCATTATGTAGGTATTATGTATACGCATGAGCAGTTCTAGCACAAGCACTGATTATTTTACCAGAGACAAAGTGCTCACTGTGTTGATGTGTGCAAAAGGTTTGCACAAGGTTGAAAATTTTATGATTTGTCGGGGAATGCAGAAATAATATTATTTAAAGTAACTAAGCCAAGTGTATTATCTATTTGTAGCAAGAAATAAATATTTCATCGAAGATCTCATTGAATCGGTCACACTAACTATCAAAAAATTGGAAATCCTTCGACAAGGCCAAGACTATTTCAAATCATCTTTATTTACTCCTTGATATTGTCAGAAAACGGATGAACTAGAATCATCGTAATGCATCGTTATTAAGAATAATAAATTTGTCCACAAAGGCTATAATGAAAGTCTGCTTATTTGTGAACCAAAGCAAATTTTCAACAAAAATCTGCAGAATGTCAAAAAATTTAATGAAACAAATTTAAAGGAAACATACACAATATACACATATGTTTATTTCTAATATAAATCGGATCTTCGTCGTCGACTAAGAGCACATAATTAATTGGAGAGGATCAAAGGACGACTGGAGGCATACTCAACTAAAGAAACGCACTCGTGACTCATTTTTTCGTTATCTACTTCAAAACTGCGTTTAGACTTGTAAAATGATGTTGGCCTACGCACATAAAAAACCAGCTATTCATTCTTCACTTCACGAGTGCAAAATCATTAGCACCGTTGAAAAAAGTTTGAATACGAAATTTCTCTAATCCGAACACCTCGATGGTTCCGTTCACGTTTACCAAAAACATTATAACGTATGTTGAACGCAGAGGGGTCGTGCCGAGAGGAGTTAGATAAAAACACAGAACTAAAGAATGCAACATTACCACTTACAAACCTAACTCAAAACTTTTCTCTACCAAAGCTTTTTGGAAAGGTAATAACTGATAAGTTCTTTTTCGCTGTGCCAACGGAGATTTGTTAAGTTTTTAAAAAAATGATCGCTTAAACCGAAAAATAAAAGCTAATCTTATAGATGAACTCGATACGGACTTCATTAAAGCAGTCGACCCATTTAATCATGGATTGGTTATACCTAATATAGTGAAGAAGGATTGTATTAGATCTTTTCTCAGTTGCTTGGACTCGGAATGCAATTTGTTGAAAAAAAAAAAATGGACATACTCGTAACTTAATTCCAATTGATTTGGATATAAATACAGAGATCTTCTTCAAGCTAGTCATCTGCGATCACTCATCTTCCTACAATTTATAAATTATTTAGCTTCAGATTTGAAAAATGACTTTTGATTAATGTTTCACAACTTCAGATATAAAATGGGTTTTACTATAGGGACGGATTCTTTTGTACTTTTGCTTTGGTGGAATCGTTCAAATTTGCTTTTTTATTAATTTTTATTTTTTATTTACAACTATCTTACTGGCCCTATTTTCTTTTTTTTTTTTTTTTTATTTTTTTTTATTCCACCCTGAGTGCCCTTTCTAAAACTATACTAAAATCTATGTAAATCGACCAAAGATAGTAAACATGCATGTCAATGTTCAATATCAGAACTCAACCACTTTTTGAACTTAAATTAAGTATTCACAAATTGTTAGTATGTACTATAAAAGACTAGGTCTGACATGTACACTGCAAATAAAACAAATTGAATTGAATTGAACCACCAAAACCTGTCCTGTTGCCTTTTTCTGTGTCTTCGGTCCCGCTTGAACCGAAGGAGTACTGTTCCGACTTGTGCGAGGGCGTCTCGATCATAAAGGAACCGCCATTCTATCCTCTACCAGCCCTTGACTGTCTAAGAAGAGGAATGCATCGGGCGAAATAAAGCCACTTAGACGCACATACTCGCAGTATTCTTCGTTAGGGTAGTAAGTCCGCAAAATTAAGATGTTGGTAAGAGAAATCCCTCCGAATGTGACTCCGAATCAGTTTTAACAAAAACTTATATCTATTCCGTTTATGTTGGCTCCGTTGTATAGAAACTTCTTGGAATAATAATGTTTGTTCTCTAACTCTAGTGTTCTGAGTAATCCAAAGCAACGTCTAAGACAGTGCCTCGTAAACACCCGAACATTTTTCATTTGATATGGGACAAGGTTTAACCACATCAGGCTTCCCTAAGTAATCATCGGCCGGATAAGGGAGATGTAGCAAATCACCTTCGCCCTGCTATCAAGTTAAACAACCGTTTCGTCAGAGATAATGCCCCCCTGGCCCTTGCAAGAGCAGCATTTATGTCTTTAGAAACACAAAATACTGATTCATCCAAACGATGAGGTAGTTTACTCACCAGAGTCTCTCCATGTGGCCTTTCGATCACTAGCTTTCGCCAGTTCTTTCTCGTATAACTTGGGGCCCAATGCAACCGAATCCTAAACATAATAGTTCAAGAATTCTGAAAGTTTATTTTCAACTTCCAGTAAACACAATATCTGTGAATCTCGTTGAAGTCACGGTGTAAAAGAATTCTGATGACCAAGTGCCTGAGTTAGACTACCTATCAGAGTTTATTATTTAGTCACTGATGCTAAACAACCATGGCAAACTACACGATTCAGTAGCACGTCCAAATAATAAAACTTGTATTAGCTCCTTGAATGGTACAAATAATTGCAGCAAATTTTGGATCTTGAATAAGGCAGAATACAATCTCGTATGATTTTACTGCAACCTAATCACTCAACGTTATTAATTTTGTTAATAAATTTGATAATTATGGCCTTGAGTCAGTAAAAGATCTTGGTGTGTTATTGATTTTATAGTTTCTTTGGATTGAAATACCGAACAAGCACTTCAAAATTTTAACTGGAAAGCTTACATTTCGATTTAACTTCAAGATGTGCCGCAAAAAGTATGAGAACTCTTGTAGTCAGAAGAAACGCTCAAAACATAACTCTTATATTGGAAAGGACAGGTGCAGCCTAAACGTCTCTCCATTTATTGAACAAAACCCAGAACAGACCGTTGAAACAGATAGGAAACAGAGCTATCATGGAACCATTCGTAACTCTTGAACACCGGCGGAATCTTTCATGTCTTTCCTTACTTTATCGCCTACTTTAACAAGCAATGCTCACTTAAAGCAGCCAGTTGCATTCCTTCTCTCAATGAGTCCATCCTTGATTAGCTAGGAATACTCATCACTTTACCCTTGGGCCTACATCCAGTCTTACAGTCAAATACCGAGATTCGTTTTTTAGTCGCACAACACGATTATGAAAAAATTAACACGGTTTTCCCTTGTCATTTCAATTTGCAAACATTCAAGACCTAACAACAAACCCGTGAGCTATTGTGAACTTTAAAAAAAAATCTTTTTAAATCGAATAAATTCTATGGAATAAAATAATACTATAAAACTCTGTTTGTTTTTATTCACCTCACCACTAATAAGCTTAATGAGTCTTTTTGGCCTTCAATATCATTGTCCAAGATAGTATGTAATCCAACCAGTTGGAACGAAAATTTTTAAGCTAAGTTTGCAGTTTATTTTAAGTTTTATAATTAGGTATATTAAAAGAATATTAAATGTTATCCGCAGAATTTCATGTTATCTGCAGATATATGTATGTACGTATGTATGTATGTATATTCTATTGATGAAATAAATAAATATAACCATAATCTGAAGGAAGTAACCTAACAATTCCCTCCACCCGGACCTTAAAAAAGTAAAGATAGATAATACCTACACATAACAACATAACCTTTAGTATAACTAATCTTTTTGAACTCACGGTCTATAAGTGAAAACGTTAAAACGAACACCCGGTTGGGTAAGAATATTCAATAAGTCATCTGCAAGTCATGGTGTTAAAAGTAAATGCTCATTGATTGAAACCTCAGCATTGTTTGTCTGATCATTTCAATAGAGGAGCCTCAGAAGTGAATAGAATAATTCAAAGCTCTCCCCCCGAAACCAGAGACAGAATTCCAATTTCAGAGTTCCGACAGAATTCTGATTTCAGTGGCCATTTGTTTTTATTCATTCATATTTAGACGAAAGTGGTGATGATGGTTAGCGAAGCCAAGGTGATAACCATCACCGAAGTCACTTTAGACATCTTCTAAAATCAAAGGGCACGGTAGTGCCCAGCCAAGTTCTGGCACTACACCCTTTTTCAGAGCTGTAAAAGAATGCATTCATTTGGTATTGCATTGCAAAAAGTCCCATTCATTTAACTAAATATTCGGAATGCATTCACATTCCTTATCGCAGTACTTCAACTTACAAAAAAAAGTCCCAGTAAATTTTGAAGTCTTTAGTAATGAAATCTTTTAGAGCAATCAAAAGACTTGAAGTCAAAAGATTGCAATACTTTTTAACTGGTTGAATTCTTGGAAGTGTTTTAAAAGTCTTTTACATTCCTTGCAGTCATGAAGTCTTTTGTTTGCATTAAAAGTAATGCAATCATTTGGCTGCTTTGGAGTCTTTTAACTGCTTGAAGTCTTTTTTACTGCTTGAAGTCTTTTAACTGCTTGCATTCGTTTTACTGCTTGAAGTCTTTTAACTGCGTGCATTCTTTTTTACTGCTTGAAGTCTTTTAACTGCTTGAATTCTTTTTTACTGCTTGGAGTCTTTTAACTGTATGATGTTAAGAAAATTTAAAGCAGTCAAAGCATTCCTTTTACACGAACAAACTCAGGCGATTTTTGACCCATCCCTATCTTCAGTGCCAATGAAGTCAGAAACTTAAAATTCTGAATATTTGCTAAGCTAGTCAGGCACATGCTCCTCACCAAATTTCTGGCATAAGCGGATCCTGAGATATAAGGCCCCAAAAATCACAAAAACCGTAACTGACTAACTCACTGACGGATTATCAAAATTATGGAGCACTTCCCGACATCGTAGAATCTTGTAATTTTGCACAATGGTAGGTCTTGTCATGCAAGCAGAGGAAAAATTTGGCAAGTTTTTTTGTATGCCCAATTCGAAAGGTTTTAAAAACTTGACCAATGAGCCCATAAAATTTTAGTCTGTAATCATTATTCAATATTATTCTACTTTAAATATTCGGTATTAAACCTTCATGAAGTAAGAACTTGGCGTACTTTTAGGTCTCAGTACTTTTCACGGCTGACTTGTTACACGAAGGTTTTTGTATAGAAGAACTTGGCTCTTTTTTTAACATTTGTGTTTTTGGTCTGATAGGTATATTTAACAGCACCAAGTATAGAAAATTGTCTAAGGTTACTTATTTAATAAAAACTGAGGACTTAATAATTATTACTAGGTAAGTAGTGTCTACCTAAGTGAATAGCTGAAATACAAATAACTCATGGTAATCAATAATAATAATCAGCCCTATCACGAATTCCATCGTAATCGGAAACTTGTTACGAAACCCGAAAAAAGCTATCACAAAATCCATCGTAGTGGAAAATCGCATACCTACAAATTGCCATTACGAACGGATTTGGTGATAGCTTTTTCGGGATTCGTAAAAGTTTCCGATTACGATGGAATTCGCGTAGTTAAATCAACTTGAAATAAATCCCAATAAGAATCCCTACATCAAGATTTTATAAGTGATTTTCCAATAAGAAAAATGATTGTCTATTATTAAATTTGCTAACTACCTAGCGAACCAAATTGCACTTTGTTTTTTATTAAATGCGCGTGTCTGGTTGCGTAAAAACTCAAGTTCTAACAAATTATGGGCACACACATAATACTCATATGTACTTAAATGTAAAATTTATTAAACCTAGAAAAAATAGAGCCTAATCATTCTAATCGTAATCAATGCAATTTTGTTCCCAACTTAGCTAACCCCTACAACCGCTATCGCATCGCAATTCACAAAACCGAAAACAAAATATAGCTAACCAAAATAAAAATAAAAAAAAAATAGACCATCTCAGTAAAAAATGGGGTGCGGGAGGAAGTATACGAAAAAAAAATGAAAACAAAAACAAAACTGAAAGTGACAATCCAATCAGCAGCGGCGGCCATCGAATTTTTTCGAACTATGTAGGCACTGTGTACAGGTAAAAAATGAAAAAAAAAAATGCAAATCTAAATAACAATACTTGTTGGTGTTTGTTTTAATTACACAAAATTGTTTCATACTTACCACTAAATTATTACAAAATGTTAAAATCACTTTTGTTGTTTTCTTTTCTTGAAATGCCGGGCAGATTTTAAGAGCAGCAAAAAAACAAACTTTTTTTGACAGATGTTCGCCGAGATTCTGTATAAAATCAAAATGTCTTCTTGTGTATGAGGAGAATGAGAATGAAAAAGAGAGCGAGCAACACAACACAGATGGCGGCTTGTTTTTTTTTTTTTGTTTTCTTATTGGAAAAAAATCCAATTGCAATTATAAATTCACCACATTAAATTCGCTGAGAAAAAACTAAATTATTTATTTTATTTCAAAATGTAAAGCACAAAATCTAATAAAGTACACTTTGTGAAGTGTAAGTAGATTTGCAGTGTGGGTGGTGGAAGATGAGCACTTTTTTGTTTGTTTTGCTGAAAGAGCAAGGGCAGAGGAAAAGTTCACGAGTTAAGAGAGCACAGAAAATGCATTCAGTGAAGGCACTTGAATCAGTCTATTTTCACCAATTTTTTTTTATTTTACAAAATTCACTCAATTCCGGAGGTTTTGTTGGTAAATTTTTTAGTGGCACACAAAGAAAATTGATTATTTTAATGATTTGTAGATTCTTTTGTTTAGGATTTGTCGCAGAAAGCACACGAAATGACACAAGAACGACAACGAAATCTTTGCACAGACTTTACGCAATTCGCAATCGGAAAGATACAGAGCAAAAAAAAAAATTTCAAGAGAATTCACCACACGGCAAATGTCAGTTCAGTTCAGGTGACAGTGACAGCAAAGGCGGCTGCAAAAATCAACCCACACAACTGCGAGGACTAAGAAATACGGCGAAAACACGCGATAAACACAACACATTCAAAACACAACTTTGTCAATGCAAAAAATGCAGTTTGAATACAAAATAGGTACAACTGCGAAAATTCTTTGAAGATTTGGAAAAAACAAACCAAACTCCCTTCACTTCAAGGATTCCAGAAAACTTTTTACAAACTTTTCAATAATTTTACTGAATTATGTCAAAATGCAATTCATTCACAGAACAATTCGCTCAGATACAAGAGTGGTGAGATTAATATCAAAACTTGGGTTTCACCTTTCTCAGTGGGGTTTTTCTCAGGGATTGCTTTTTTTTACTTTGCGTTAGCAAAACTAGGACCAAATTTTTACGCAAATTGGATAAAAATTGATTAATTTCACTTTGTGGTTACGTGTTGCACTTTGGTGGAAATCGTTGCGGCAAACGGTGGAGAGCAAACAAATTAGTTACACAAGATTTATTATTTCTTTTTTGTTGGGATGAAAGAAAAAACAAAGTGTATATTATTTGTGAAGTCGGCAGCGACGGCGACTACGTAAATTTGTTATAGGTATTATGTGTATGAACAAGAAGAATGAATGCGAATACTAAAGCAAGGGGCTTTACACATTCATTCAAAATCTGAGCGAAATTCGTATATGAATAGTAAAAATTGGCAGAGGATGTGTATGAAAGAAGAATGAAAGTGGATTTTTCGGCCGGGTGCTTAGGGCGAATTAAATAAAAGTTTAAAGCTTTTGGGGAGAAATGGTGAAGCTCCTGATAAGTGATGCCGAGAGGATTTTTTTTAATTTGAGTACTAGACCATGTGTCTGATTTCCTTGCGTGCATTTCCTGTATAAAAAAACTAGGTTGATTTGCAAAAATTTTATAGTCCCAAATTTATAATGGTTAATGTAAATAGTTTTTGTGTATGATTAGCTTAGAGTGGTTAAAGAAAAAGAATTATTTCTCATAGGTAATTCATATAATTTAACTATCCGGATATTGACGGAAAGTGTCAAATATCTGCATCCAGTTTTAAATACGCATCAAGTGTGATAAATCATGCTTTTAGTACGGTGTTAATATTAAAATAGTTCAAATAAATACAGAACTCATATTTTATACATCCATGAATATATTTAAGCAAAATGTTATTTTTTGTTGGATGCAGAGGGTTGTATGCGAAGAAATCTATTTTAGTCAAATAAAAACGAAACAATGGCAAATGGTTTAAAATACTTTTTTAGTGGGATCTACAATACTATGTTCCCACCAAACCGAAATCTGAGATTTCATATGAAAAATGAGATTTCAAACCACGGTTGCAAAAGATTAAGTCAGTTTTTAGCTTAGGCTTGGCTATAATTCACAAGCTAGTGTATGTCATGAGCAAGTAAGTGACTTATGAATTAAAAAAATTTAAGTCATATTAGGTGTGTTTTTTGCAAGTCCATATAGAATTGTAAAAAAAACGACATCGGGATTTAGGAGCTTTTTTTCCACATAGCTGGAAGCACTGTGTACGCTATGACATTTGTCAGCTTATTGACGACTAGCATCAACCAATCCAAAAACTTCTCTTTTGACGTCTCTGAGCAAATTATATCGACAACATATAGATAATACTATTTTGGCATCACCATTTTTATCAGGTCTTAGATTAACTCTCGAAAATTATCTGGTCTTAGCTAACTCTGTATAGATTTAAGTAGTTGTTGCATGTAAAGCGCTTAGTCCCGATGTCGTTTTTTTTTACAATTATATATGGACTTGCAAAAAAAACACACTTATTATAGATTTATTGCGAAAACTTTAATGTTTAATGTAATGTATTTATTTCGAGATTACATTAAAAAAATCAAAACTTAAATATTAATTCGACCTTAATATCTATTATGTCAAGTCGTTCGAAATCAAATCGTCCGATCTCAAACAAGGTTCAAATTCGACTCCGCTTCCTTCTAGTTCTAGTTGTACCTCTTGGAAATCTTTTTGGTGGCCGTGGCGCGATGGATATGTGCTCGCCTGTGAACCTCATGATCACAGGTTCGATCCCTGCCGTCGTCTATGTCATTTTAATTCCATTAATAACCTTCTAAACTTGTCATCACTGGGTTGCTGGTTTACTCATTACATGTTGTTCAGGTATAACACTAACAACATGTAATTAAGTTAAACTAGTATGCCCAACAAGGATGAACACGAATAAAATAATGTGAATTATAAGCGACATACAAATAAGACAAGGCATTCTCCGCTTTAGTTCAGCCGCCATCCCTGGAGATAAAATATCTGAGACAACAACCTTCAGTCTCAGAACATCGTGCCACACATCTTTCCTATCCTTCTTTCTCTTCTGAAATTCACGCCCGCGCTGTGTTGAAACATTTAAAGGGTAATCTAATCCCTTGAGCGCGAGTAGATTATAAAAAAAAAAAAAAAAAAATCGAGAGAGTCAGCTATGCCAGATTGCTAATAGTCATGAGCAAGTAAGTGACTTAAGAATTAAAAAAAAAAAAGAATTCAAAAGTTACCTAGTGACTTATGAATTAAAAAACAATTAATTCATAAGCTAATGGTTGAAATCTGATTAGAAAATTATTAATTGGAAAATTTATAAGTTAGCATGATAATTTTATGACACACAAAAGCTTGAAATCTACTTTCGTTAATAATTAAATAATTTTGTAGCCAAAACAAGCTTAAACGTTTCCAATCTACCAACTAGCTTATGAATTATGTTTTTTAATTCATAAGTCACTTAGTAGTTATATGAATTATTTTTTTTTTCAATTAATAAGTCAATTAGTATCTTATGAATTAAATTTTTTTTTAAATCATAAGTCACTAACTAACTTATATGAATAAATTTTTTTTAATTCACAAACCATCAACAGACTTATGACTTATGGTTTTTTTAATTCAAAAATTCGCAACCCTGTTTCAAACAAGTGTAGCAAGATTTAATGGAGATTTCGTTTAAATATCTATGAAATCTTCAATTTTCAATCATCATCATCAATTTGAAATTTTAAAAGTTTTCAGCCGAAATCTCGTATTTCTTTTTGGAAGGAACATAGTTTAAGAAGAAATTCAACACGATATTTCTAAAAACCGTTTTATTCTTTTTTTTAAATAAAACCAACATGGAAGATTAAAAAAAAAACATTCCACATTTGTCACACATATTTGAATGGATTCTTTCTTGTAAACTTTGTTATTACCTTTTCAAATAAAGGGATTTTGTCGGCATGTTAGAACCATGTTGTTTTGGTGACATTTGTCAAATCTGTTGTTTTTTATTCAGTTAATGATACCAAATCATCGGTCCAAAACTCCAAATGATAAAACTTTATACTTTCTTTCTTCGTGACCTTTTATTTAATTCAATAATGTTTATCCTTAAGTGGGCTTTAGGTCAATTTTTGTTTTGTTTTTTATGTTGTGACGTTTCGGATGTGGTTACACCCTTCTTCAGACCTATTTATTAATTGAAATATAATTTAAAACATATATACATATATACCAAATATATCAAAATTCTAAAATAGTATACTTACAACTTTAAAATACAAATATTTTTTATTTGTTTGTAAGCTTTTGGTTTCCGTGTTTTCTCAAAAAAGTTTAAGAGACGTTTTAAATCTTTTTCTTTTTTGTTGTTATGTGTTATCTCTTTTGTTTTTTTATTTTTTAGTTTGTTTGAAAATTTATTTCAAACAAATTGATGTTTAATTATCTGAATTTTTTAAATTCAAATAATTAATTTTGAAAATAAATTCAAATATTTTTATGTATATATGTATAATATATTTAATCGTTGAGTTTTGTTTATGTAGATATGGTTTGATAATTAATAAACTGACCGTAAATATTACTAAGTCTATCACAATCTGAACGTCTATTAATACTATTTTGGGTGTTTCTAATATGTAACATTTCTAGTAACATTCTTTTATTATAATTCTGTTCTGATTGTAAAATTGTTATATTTTTGAAGTCAGGACGATGATTTTCTTCTATGCAATGGA
Organism: Chrysotoxum bicinctum; assembly: GCA_911387755.1. Classification (NCBI taxonomy): domain Eukaryota; kingdom Metazoa; phylum Arthropoda; class Insecta; order Diptera; family Syrphidae; genus Chrysotoxum; species Chrysotoxum bicinctum. Next base: position 220,078,078 of record OU426989.1, on the reverse strand, counting down.
GAGCTAGTGCAGTCTTTTGTGTACTACCACTATTTATATCAGATTTATGACCTGATATACGATTTCGAAGTTTTTGCATTGAGGTTCCTACATAGATTGATGGGCATGATGTTAAGCCATCACCTATACATTTAATCTTGTATACTATATTTGATTTTTCTTCTTTTTCTAATTTATCTTTTAATTTTGAGAAAACTGAATTTCTAAGAGTATTTGTTGATTTAAAGGCTATTTTAGTTTTTTCTTTATCTCTAATTGGTGCTTTCAACAAACGGTTTGAAAAATTTGGAACGTATAAAGCACTTTTATATATTCTTTGTGGTTCATTTATATTTTGAGTTGATCGTCTGACACCATTGAAATAGTTGTTAATAAGTGATTTAGTTATTTCCTTTGGAAATGAATTAGAGTACATTGTATCTTTTATTATTCCAATGTTTTTTTGTCGAAATATAATATCACTATTGTCTAGAACTCTATTTATGAAATTTTGTGCTGTATTAATAATTACTAGTTTGGGTTGTTGAGAATTGAAATTTATCAAACGACCTGAAGATGTTGGCTTTTTGTACCAATCAAAAATTAGATGTGTATTTTGTCTTATAACTTTAACATCAAGATATGGAAGCATTCCTTGTTTTTCAACTTCAAATGTAAATTTAATTTTAGGATGAAAGGAATTTAATGCTGTTAAAGTTGAATTAAGTTCAGTTGATTTGATGATTAAAAATAAGTCATCTACGTATTTCTTAATAACTTTTGGTGTATACGATAGTTTTTTTAAAACGTTATCAAGTAAAGTTTCCATAACTATATCTGCTAAAATTGGGGATAAAGGACTTCCCATAGGTACACCTTGTTTTTGCTGATAAGTTTACAAATATACCAGTACATATGGCTATAGAAACTGTTGATAAAAGTTGGAATACTATCAAAGAAAATACACAAATTAAAAAGAAACAATTTTTAGAACTTTTACATTTTTACATAGTTGATAATAATTATTTACAATTTAATAAAACAACTTATCAGCAAAAACAAGGTGTACCTATGGGAAGTCCTTTATCCCCAATTTTAGCAGATATAGTTATGGAAACTTTACTTGATAACGTTTTAAAAAAACTATCGTATACACCAAAAGTTATTAAGAAATACGTAGATGACTTATTTTTAATCATCAAATCAACTGAACTTAATTCAACTTTAACAGCATTAAATTCCTTTCATCCTAAAATTAAATTTACATTTGAAGTTGAAAAACAAGGAATGCTTCCATATCTTGATATTAAAGTTATAAGACAAAATACACATCTAATTTTTGATTGGTACAAAAAGCCAACATCTTCAGGTCGTTTGATAAATTTCAATTCTCAACAACCCAAACTAGTAATTATTAATACAGCACAAAATTTCATAAATAGAGTTCTAGACAATAGTGATATTATATTTCGACAAAAAAACATTGGAATAATAAAAGATACAATGTACTCTAATTCATTTCCAAAGGAAATAACTAAATCACTTATTAACAACTATTTCAATGGTGTCAGACGATCAACTCAAAATATAAATGAACCACAAAGAATATATAAAAGTGCTTTATACGTTCCAAATTTTTCAAACCGTTTGTTGAAAGCACCAATTAGAGATAAAGAAAAAACTAAAATAGCCTTTATTATATTATAGTATTAATAGACGTTCAGATTGTGATAGACTTAGTAATATTTACGGTCAGTTTATTAATTATCAAACCATATCTACATAAACAAAACTCAACGATTAAATATATTATACATATATACATAAAAATATTTGAATTTATTTTCAAAATTAATTATTTAAATTTAAAAAATTCAGATAATTAAACATCAATTTGTTTGAAATAAATTTTCAAACAAACTAAAAAATAAAAAAACAAAAGAGATAACACATAACAACAAAAAAGAAAAAGATTTAAAACGTCTCTTAAACTTTTTTGAGAAAACACGGAAACCAAAAGCTTACAAACAAATAAAAAATATTTGTATTTTAAAGTTGTAAGTATACTATTTTAGAATTTTGATATATTTGGTATATATGTATATATGTTTTAAATTATATTTCAATTAATAAATAGGTCTGAAGAAGGGTGTAACCACATCCGAAACGTCACAACATAAAAAACAAAACAAAAATTGACCTAAAGCCCACTTAAGGATAAACATTATTGAATAAAACTTTATTATCAAAATGAGTTATTGTTAGTGCTAACGTTGCGTGCTTTGCGCTCATTTAACGGTAGACTTCACAGTCGATTCTGCAACATTTGGTGGCCAAATTTGCGAGTGCTGCAGAACCATGATAACCAATTTCTTATGGCCCAAATTAAACCAGACCAGGGATTTTGTTCCAGCGTGATTTTGTATTGCGAACGCTAGCCTGGTGGTGGCGCAGAAATTAGCACACGCTTTTACAATGGAGAGTAGGATAACATACAAAACAAGTAGTAAAAAAGAGAATATTTTGTTATTAAATTTAGCAAAGACAAATCTAGTCTTCTTTCGTCTTCTTGATAGTACTTTAAGTTTTATATACAAAGATGCTACGTACCAAATAGTGGAAGTCACGATTGATATCATAGAGGAAATATATTACCTAGAGTCACGACCGGTACCCCTCTTGCCTGAAACACCCTCAAATTTTTTTTGAGGTGAGTAAGAGAAAACTCTCTTAAATTCCCTATCCATGAATACGTGTGAATGGTGGATTAAAATACAAAATGAAGTCAGTAGCTCAAAATTTGACGTTTTGTTTTTTTTTTTTTGAAAATCAGAATGACAGTTCTCATAATGTCATAATTCAAAACAAATATTGCAGACGAATCCAGCAGGAAGCGAACCTGCTCAAAATAAATCCGCAACTACAGTTCTGCGGGCACTAGCCTGCCGAACAGCAACCAAACTTCATTCCCGGACCCGGGACTGAAGATATTACTAAACCGGGTGTACTAACTATGTCACCAAAACTGAGAACCAAGTTCCTAAAAACTGGTTATACAACAAACTCATCTGGGCAATCCATCGAGGGTACGGAGGCTCAGAACCCTAACCGCAACAAGATTCAAACCTATTGACTACTCAGGGCTTGCCCCAGCAACAAGAAGCTTCCCTGGCTGAAGCTCCCCGGCTCGTGAACTGAAGCCGTAACATGACTCAACATCAACTGACTACTCAGGACTAGCCCCAACAACAAGAAGGCCAACTGGCCGAAGCCCCACAACGCAACACGGACGTGGTTCCTAAAGACCAAGACCTGTACAATCGTTAAGTTTTAACACAAAACTAAGTGAAATTTTTATAATAGATATGTGATAATTTCTTTATTATATACATAATTACAATTATATCCAATTTGCATAGTGCGCTATCGATCGCTAAAAAAAAGGAAAGATTAAAAAAGAAAATATAACTTATAAAATGTAAGGTAATCTACCTATATAATGCTCAGGTGCATTATCGTTTGTAATCGTTTGTATGTTAGTTTGTAAGTTAGGTTAAGAATTGTATGTATTGGTGACAATCGTCACAAGCTAAAGATATATATGCTTATGAACAAGAGCAGTTCAACAATATAATACATATTATATACCAATTGACCGCCATGAGGCTGTACATAACACGTAATCGAAAAAGAAGGCAATACATTATAGCCACTTCAGTCTGATTTAAGCTATCGCTAGAATAAGTATAATAATGTAATCGAAAATTTAAAAGTCTCAATAAAGTTCAATTCAATTCAATATTGCAGACGAATTATCTACAAACATTTAGGGATCTGAAGACCCGATACGATCAATATCAAGACCGAATAAAGGATCGCGACAAGTTGGCTATGTACAGGTTAATTGATGCCCAAAATTTATTATAATCATTTTACTTGGTTAAATTTATGTATGTTTTATATTGAATTCTCACAAATAGCAATAGGCAGCTCGATGAAGACGAGGAGATGTGGTTTAATGAGGAAGAAGATTTCGCTGAAGGACTTGATATTTACAATGTTATGAAGAGTGAGTAGTAAATGAATAGAAAATATCTTAGTTCGGTTAATTCATCACTGTTTGTAGGTAAACCAGTTGAAAAGAACGGTCCTGAGTCTGCGCAGCAAAATAAGTCACCGAACAATTCGCGACTGCGATTCACTCAATGACACAACAGCAGTTTAAATATACCCTCGACTTCGTTGTCGCCGGGAAGTGTTAGTGGTAGCAGCAGCAGCAGTGGTTCGTCGACTGAATCGTCGTCGCCTCCGCACTCATCAAACTCACCGCCACAGGGCCATAACTCGTCCCTAACAATGCAACAACACCCTTTGCATAATTTCCAACAGCAGCAGGTGACGCTTACTAGCACGCAACAACAGTCCAATCAACAGAACGCTGCAGCGTTAGTGATTTCGCATCAACAGCAAGAGCTGTCTCTGTCGTCGTCGTCCTCGAATTTTTCTTCGTCCTCGTCCGAATTATTGTCACAACAAAAACACCAAAAAAATGTGTACTTTGCGTTTAACTTTGTTTTTATTGGTTGTACAAAAAATAGCTACACATATACATATAGGTATCTATCTATTGTGTTTTCTGCTTTCTTTCTTTTTGTGCGAAGATGATCGTTTTCTTCGTTTTTTACTCGATGAATCCGATGATGAAGACTTCTTCTTCATCATCTGAATAATAACTTTGGCTGCGATATGTGCTATGACTTCGAGAACGTTTCTTTGCCTTTTTCTTACTATGATGATGACTATGTTTGGAAGACTTTTCTTTTTATGTGTAATCAAATTAAAAGACGACTTTATTATTTGAGTGAACTGGCCATACATGTTATGAACTTTATATTTAAGTGGACTTGAAATATAAAACATATAAAAAATAAAATGTAGCATGTATGGTCAGTTATTAAAGATTCCATTAAATAATGGTTCATTTCGCTCAAATATTAAAGTCATCACTAAATTTGTTTATTGGTAAGGCCCAATGAGTTTTATACGCGCATTTCGAGATCGAGAACGCAATCGTTTTGAAGAAATAATAACAACTTCAGGAGTTTGTGTACGCTGACGCGTTCGAGATCTTGAATGCCGCTTTTTGTATTCAACAGTGACTAATTGTACGTCATCATCATCATCTTCAACTGTCACTTTTTCATGGCATGGATAAGTTTTGGAAGGTTTTGTTGAAATCTCAGTGTCTTTAATTAAATTTCGATTCAGCACAACAGTGCTTAAATATTTTTTTAGACAATACGTCTTCTTGTTCACAGTTAAAATGGAAAAAAGCAACTTATTCTGACTTCGACGAAAACAAAAAAAAACATTAACAAAACAATGAACGAAAAATTAGTCAAGAATTTGATAAAAAAAGGAGTGAATGAAAAAATAATGAAATGAATTCTACGGAAAATAATTATTCTTCGTCAATTCTGAATAAAAATTAAAATAAAATATTTCAATTTGTTTGTAAGTTATTCTGAGGTCATCTTGCTATCAGTACGATTTTTCTGCGCTCAATCCCTGAATTGCTTTAATAAGCATACGAACATTACTGCATTGAGGGTTCTTAGTTTGGGTGAGCAGGAATGATTGGCAATTTCGATATAGCTCTTGCATAACTTTGGGCCATGTTCTCGAGTAATTGGATCGTTTGGGTTTATACTTAAAATTGCATCTGCTAAATAATTTTGCTTGACTTCATTGTTATTAGTATTACTCATATCAGCTGAAATTTGTTGAATGAGAGAAAGTAGAACTTTTTGCTCGAGGCAACAAGGATGAAATACTTAATTGTGATCGGCCCGCTGCGCTGGAGTGTAAATTCCACCAGTGATAGGTCGTTGGCTAGAAGGGCTTGATGGAAAGCTTTGTTTATTTGGCCCGAGCTTAGATGGAGTCTTTTTTGATCTTTAATGTCATAGATTGATGGAGCTGGCGTTGTAGCTTGTGAGCGTAAGGCTGCAGTTTGAGATTCAAAACCTTTGCGAACTTCAGTTTGTACAACTTCAGCTATTTGTCTTAATAGCAGTATTTTCATATGCTTTGCATATCTTTCTTAGTATCCAACATCGATTCTTGTACAGTATTCCGATGTTGTATTAATATCGAATCCAAATGCTGCCTAAACCCAGAGAATTTATTAAGAATCTCTTCAGTTGAGTCTTGCATTGGTTGAAGATGCAATAAATAATTATCAAATTGCTCCATAACTGTTATACATAAATAAATATTATGCAATTGATTAAAAATAATACATATTTAATACAAATAGAACTCACATTTCATTGAAACACTGATAAATACTGCCTCTGGCCCACACAATCAACTGATTACTCTCTTCGTCATCATTGCTCGAACAATCCACATAAGGACACCATGAAATTTTATCATATTTAGAAGGGTCTTCGATTTTGATAAGCAAATTGCAGACCAAAGTCTCGCTGATCATATCGATTTTGTGAACATACAACGAACTGGCATCAATCGAAGCCAATATTCGCTCATTTTCGATTTGAGCGAACTGCAGATCCAGCATCTCTCCGGACATTCCCTTGATCAATGCGCGAAGGCCGGAAGTTGCGTTAACCACTCGAACCATGCCTTCGGTTCTGGAGATTTTGTTGTTCACATTTATAACTTATGCTATTATGCTTTCCGTCAATATGAACGGCTATCAAATGGCCTGGATAATTCTTTGTCTCCCATTTGTAGTCAATGATGTTCTTGAGTTTCACTTTGGAACTGCCATGATCATGATTGCCAGCGCTTCCGACGATGGTGACGTTTGGTTCGTTGATATCATAGCAGTGTTTTTTGTCGCCGGACTTGAAAGCAATAACATTAACGAGAGTATGTCGCTGCTGGATTTTGTTAGGAAACTACTCATTTTATTAGCTGGCTTATTTTCTTGATTCTTGGATGAATTCTCCGGATGAAGTTCTTGTTTTTTTAAAATAAAAACTAAAAGTATAAGAAACGCTATTAACATAACACATTTGGCTATGGGACAAATCTTTGTGGCAAAAGGAATTTATTATTTTGCAGATTTGGTGGTTTTTCAATTTTTTATTGGAAGTATTTCTTCGAATGAGAATGTTTACTGTTTTCGGGATAACACAATTGGATTTGTAAGATATTTTTTTGTGGATTTTATCGTGAACAAATAAAGTTCACGGCATAGGCAAGCGCCTCGTTTCTTTATTTTTTTTATTTAAAAATAAAACAGGGAAGATTTGATTTCCGATCGCAAAGTGTTGAATTCCTGAATAATGAATTGGGATACGCTTATTCGATATAAAGAAAATTTTCTTTTCTTGGGTTTCACGAGTTTTGTATTTTTATGACATTTGTATTTTTGTATCGATTTGTTTGCTTGTCAAAATATTCACCTTTTGGGCCAAAATGTCGGTATTCCGTGGTAAGTGTTCAGCACTATACGCATTGAATTTCTAGGGTGCGCTTCTACTTTTGCTTGAATTTTTTTAGTTTTTAACAGAAATATACATAAATATTAAATAATTTGTATCTCAGAAGCAATAAAACTAATATTTAATGTGGTTTTTATTGATAAAGAGATACAAAAAGCGAAATTAATACAAAAATATTTGTATTTTAAAATTTTTGAATTTAACGGATTCCTTTTTTGAATATTCAAACGCACTTATTCAACCTTTTTGCGCATTGAGCAAAAACCCACAAAATTTGAACAAAGCTGTGTTTGTTCCCATTTAAAATGCATGGGGCAACTAACACATCTTTGGACTGTGGGTTTTTTCCTCTCAATTCAGCTTGTAGGGTTAAAGAGAGCAAACCCCCGAAGTCGTGACTCTAGGTAATATATTTCCTCTATGATTGATATTCTGCATCAACTTTTGAAGCAAGGTATCCCGCAAAGGTGACGTGAAGTGGCCAACAAGGTTATGCGATTTGACCACGGTAGTGGAGTTTCCTGAAGTTGCAGCTCTATGCAAATAAACTACAATCACCCGATGCCCTTTAACATCAGGTGAGCGCTCAAATTCTAGGGGATCTATGCGGAAGGGTCATTAAAAAATCGATTACTAGGATCAGTTTCGAGACAGTTATGTCCGTGACACACATCTAGTATAGACACCATAGTATACGAATGAACCACATGTCTGTCAGAGAGTGTACTACGGTAATACCAGCCGAGCAAAATAGTATGAGCGTAGTAACTTAGGGTTTTTTGCTCCCTAGTGAAAACAGCTCTATTTTTCTCAAGTGAATAATAGATTTACTAAAACTCAGTGTCATATTGATGTTTATTATGATTTTTCAATAGTTTCTAATTTGTAATTTCAAAATGGAAACGAATTTCATAAACGGAAAGCTCTTGACAGCAACCAAATCGCCAAGATTTTCAATATTTGGAGGGAAAATATCGACGGTTTAAGGAGAAATTTATTATTATTTAAAGTGATTAAGCTGAAGAGATCCATACAAATCTTAAATGTATCTTCATTTGAAAAATTGAAAATTTGTTTTTGCCAGAATATGACTGGCTGTCAAACCATACTATGTTCTGTAGTGTGTCACGTAGCATGGTATTGAGAGTACTATGGTATTCATACCATGGTATCTATACTATATGTGTGTCAGGGGCATTATTTGAACGATGTCATATCCCACACAAAATGGCATACATAGGGTTTTCAAATAAAAAAGAATTTTGTTAATACCTCACACTCTGTTTTTTTTTTTATTCTATTTCAACATCTAACCGCCTTAATTGGAAAAGCCTTTAGTTTTAATTTAACTGGAAATATTTATTTACAAACTTTATGAAGCTTCAATATCATTAAGAATAACTTTATGATGTCCTTAGGCTAGGCGCGCACTTTCAATTTTTAGTTGCACAACTGATGTTTGGTTGCTTATAGAAAACAGATGAACTATTTGGTTGAATGTCCGCGCAGGTGCATATAAAACATAAAACACAAACATTTTAGTTGCTCGGACCAAGCAGTTGCGAAACTAAAAATTGAATATGCGCGCCTAGCCTTATGTTAAGCAGTTTTGAAAATTTTGAAAAACAAGAACGCTTTTCTGTTGATTAATTTTTGTTGAGGTTCAAGCGATGGTATTTCGTTGCACCGATGGTATTTCCCCCGCAATTGTTTCGGTAATTCCTGCTGTCGTTTTTTCATCCAATTCTTTTCGAACAGGCAAAAACTTAATAGATCAAAAAGTGTTCATTCTTATTCTCAAAATATTGCGACAAACGAAAACAAAATAGATGATGCTCGATTGTTCGTGTTACGATTTTCTTATCACTGGAAGTATTCCTCATAACGGAGATATAATGGAAAGTAGAAACATAAAAGCATTTCTTAAAAACTTACTCAAATCACCCATCAAACGAAAATAAAAACATCCCATTGGCACTGTAGGGAAAACTCACCACGCTATTAATGGTGGCTTTGGGAGAAAAGTGGTAGAATTTTTATATAAATATTTGGTTCTGTTCTGTGATAATGGGAAGTTCCTATTTGTCAGCAGATGGCGACATTTTTAGAGCGTTATTTTTCAAAATTATACTCGCATTTAGTGCAATCTTCAGTGAAGTGTGATTTTTGCGTGTCGTTTCCACAAAAAACGCCCCAAAAGAATATTCGTAGTAGCTTAAATTACACCCATCAACTATTTGTACACCTCATTTTCAGTACTGGAGCTTCATTTGTCAATTCGAAATAATATAAATAAATAAAACACCCAAAGACATTTTCTTCTCCTTAGCATTTGTTTATTTCTTTGCAGATTTGTATACAAAAATTATTTGGTATCAAAAATATACATATTCTGTTTTTCAATATTTTTATTTTAAACTACAAAGCACTAGTTTTTGGAAGACATAGATTATTTAACTATTCTATTGCAAATTTATCTAAGTTCAGATTTTTAATTGCCACAAAAAAAAAGCTATTTATAAACAAATGCAAACAAATTCAAAATTACAACAATTCTTTTGGTTTTACAAAAATGAAAAAGAAAAATTACTACAACATCGGTTTTAACATCAACGGTTTTCTATAAAAATTTTTCTAAGAACACATTTTATTCATTCACGCTTCTTTTCAACTTTCATTCATTTGGTCTACCACGCCCACTTGGGTGATACGTGATCGAAGTCCCACACATCCGGATGACCTTCGTGCTCGACTCCTGGAATACGCTCGGCTACAGTTGACCATTTGAATGGTCCACTACCTTGTCTCATTGCAATCGCCCTCATATCATTCCGCACTGGTCGCCTGTCAGTGATCACTTCTAGCTCGGTTGCCAAATCAACAACTACATGGGACTCTGAGGTTAGAGCGTCATCCTGGTTGTGATGGAGTCTCATGAAGATCGGTCCAGCAAATGCATGGTAGTCGCTCAAGCCAAGCTCGGTATTGAAGGAGAATAGTTTGATGTCAATGTTGCCATAAGGTACTGATTCTTCACCCAAAAGATCACCGCGGAAACCGTTCATCCGTAGGTATTTATCTACAGACTCAAGAGTCGATAGATCATCACCATCGGGCAGATCCATGCTGAAATTTTCCGCAGGCACCCGACTGGCTTCAAGAATTTCATCGAAATACGGAACCCCATTTGCAATCCATGTACTATTGCCACTGAGGAAATTACTGCTGACATCTTCACCATGTGGGTGCCCTGGAAGTTGCTCCACAATCCAAATGAGGCCGTTGGTTGAGACTTCAGGTCTGCTATGGATATCAAATTCACGTTCATCGTCGTTGGAATGTTGTAAAGCCCCGAGAGTATTGAGCTTGTTAAGATCCACTGAAATCCACTGCTTGTTTCCTGTAAAAGGATGGCGTGACATGGCCTTTGCCCATGATCGGCGACTCTGAGCTATTCGATTGGCCGCCATTACACGAGCTGTCAATGGTATTGCATCGGACACATCAACATTCCTCCATAACTCGAGATTTTCATTTTTTATTGCTACCCCAGCGACAATTGAATGCAGTTGACGTCCTTTAACGATATAAAAGTCATCCGTTGATCCTAAAATTCCTGGGTATCCAGTGAAACTTATATCGACCCCTGGAACGGAATTAGAGCGTTGATCTGGAGAAAAGTGGTAACGAAACTTGTATCGTTTTTGAATCCTCAGCATAGATGAATAACTTCCAGCTGAACTGTGCCCGAAGAGAAGCTTCCATCCTGAGCTAGCTTCAGTTTGAAATATTTTGGTGAACATTGTGGCACTTGGAAGAAAGAAATTCTTCTCCGATTGACTTCCACTACTTTCCTTCAAAACGTAGTTTTCGTAGTAGATCTTCAAATCTTGAATATCGGCGGCAGAATTCATAAGAAGAAAATCCACAAAAGGAATCTCTTCTTCAAGGTCGGAACGAGCACGAGAAGCACCGCGCTTAAAACCGGTCTCAAGACCTTCCAGTTGAAAGAAAAACAAAGCAATTTGATGCCAATACTGATCATGATGTGCCCGAGCTAGAGCTCGATTCTTAGTAGCCAAATAGTTTGCGGAGATTGTATCTCTTAGCCAGGTACAAAAGTTCTGAGCATTTTCATCTTTATCACAAGCTGAACCAATGGTGCTGGAAGAAAAAGATGATTTGGTTAGGATATTATTTGTTCAGCCAATTGAAATCTGGTAAGACTTACTTCAACCATTGGTTGTAGATATTATTCCATGTTAGGGATCCCTCAAGCATCCCAGCACCAACCGCCTGCACCCAATCAGGATACGAACGTTGTGTCTCGATTTCAAGCTGCGCCCATCTGAAATGTATTTGAACGCATCGGTCAGTAATATGTATGTACATATTAATATTTTGGCATTTTTGAAAACTCACCCATTTTGATAAATCGAATCCTTATAGCATATCCTTGCTGCACCTTTTGGAATGTTAACGAGATCATTTTGCTGCTTCCAGTATTCGATTTGGAAGCCTACCTTCTCCGTCCATAACGCCGTCGCACAATAGGTACCATCATACTCGGGACGTTCCATTTCGGCAACGAAAAAAGCAGCAATTACCAATAGACCTGCACCGATAAGGATGTAGGTCCCTATCCGTGTTTTCTGCCATGATGCACCCACTACTTTTAACATTGTCTCAGCCGTTTTAAATAGATTAATGTAACGAAAAAACCGGAGATTGGGGGGCTCCTGAAAGCCTCTTTTATCGTTTACTGGTTAACTGGTGATCTGGTTTCAAAATTCGACTATCCACTTCACGGATAATTTAGATCAGCTCGGACGGCGTATGAGTGTCCTTGTTTATGCTGAAGGCAGGATGTTGCTGCTAATGCAATTTGGTGATGGAAAACGTGGATATCCGATCTGACCGTTGGTGTTACCAATGCCAATTTGTTTGGCAAAACGACCTTGTTGGTCATCGGAGGATGGTTAATTTGTGTATTGAGTGTGATCAGGTTAAAGGATTAATCCTAAAGCCCGTATATATGAAATATCTTCAATGACAGATACTTTTTTGGTGAGTTTCAGGAAAAAAAATTTAAATTTGAAAAATTTATATTTTGTTGGTAGGTTTTATAATGCGCTTTGATTTATAGAAACTTTGCCAGATGATAGAGATTCAAGAGTGAGATGTTAATTTTGTTGTTGAAACTGGTCCTTAGTGTTTTTGCGTTTTGCTGGTTATCTGTCAAGATTTTCCTGGAAAGATAAAAATAAATTTGATAATTAAATATTTGAATTGGAAAAGTTTAATTAAATATAGATTTTTAAATTGGAATAATGGTCTCAAGAAGCTTATTAATATAATAATTCTCAGAAAATTCACCTTTGAAATTTTTGTCTAATTAGCTTAAGTTCAAAACTGACTATAAATACACCCCATCGTTATCTTTTTTTCGAGCTTAAAAATTCAACTATTACTATTTCATAAATTATTGGTATAAAATGTAAGTATTGTTTGATTTTTTTTCACGTTCTACCTTCATCCTATATAGCATTAAAAAAACCAAAAATATTTGTATTTAATTATTTGCAAATTGAATGGCTTAAAACTATATTTTAAAATTTTCATCATGTGCAGCTTTCGACTGGTATAAATAAATACATAAGATCATTTTATTCTGATTATGTGATTATTTTGACTTATTCAGTGGCATTTTTTGATAAATAATAGATGAATACCCTGAAATTTGTATATTTTTTTTTAATTTCCATTGATAAGTATTATTTATGTGGTTTAAACCAATCAGAAAAATAGTCAGAACTATGCAACATCTTTTCGGCAACTATTCATATAGCCACCTAACATAATATGCCCACAAAACTTGCAAAAGATTTGACGTTTTTGGTTATACCAGTCATACAAAAATAATGAAACTTGTAGACCAGTTTCTACTAATCATTATTATTCTACTCTTTTCGTTCATAAATTGGCCTTTTTCTTGTTTTTTTTAGTTAAAATAAATTCCAAATAGTGTGTAAATATTTCATTCGAATTAAACCTTATACCAATCAGCTGACATATAAGCAAAACTATTTGTAAAGTTCTTATACCAAAGTTTACTTAGTACAGCTACATAACTTAAAGTTGTGTTTTCTAGTAAATGAAGATTAATGAATTCGAAATATTTTTGCAGATTTTTTAATTTGAATGACATATTATACCAAAAAGATGTAAGGTTAGAAAACCTATGTTTAAAGTTTTGTATACTCTCTTAAACTAAAAACTGGAATGAATTTATCCATTTGTATCAAGTTATGCATCTGTAGCGAAATCGTTAACCTATTTTATACCAATCAACGAATCGTTAACCTATTTTATACCAATCAACGAATTAATAAATAAATATATGTACAAATGTGTGTGACGTATACACTTTACTAAATGACACTTGACACTTGGTCGGTTTGGAAGTGAACTGTCAAAATAAATAAATTTTTGAGTTGACAGCTCGCAATTTTGTGCCAAAAATAATGATTTTTTTAATCACACAGATAAATAAAAAAGCAAAGTTTTACTATAATTTATTTTTCCTCAAATGAAAAATTATACTTGTTGTCTTGTGTTGGTTATCTTCTGGAGAGACTTGATGCACGCGAAATTATGAGTGTAAATAAAATCGAGTAAACTAATCGAACGAGCATATGAGAATTTCCTGTTTACCTCTGACTGGTACAAACAAGCATTTATTTGATCTAGGCTACAAATGTCCAAAGTATGTAAATACAATTAGCATACGTAATTTTTGATTACTTTCTTTGACAAATATTGCCTTCCATTTTTTTTATTACACCAAATACTAAAACTCTTTCACATATGTACATATGTATATAATTTTGTTTATTTTTATCCACTGATTGGTATTTTCTTATTTATATTCAACACGTTCCAAAATCGCTTAAGCTATCTTTAGAGTAATTACATAAATAAAAGCTAAGATATTTTTATTTCCACAATTGTATTTCATTCATCGTTGAACAAAATTTGTTATTTTTTTTGTTTGTATGTTTATTGCTTCAAGTGCACATCTTGAATAGTTCAAGAGCAACCTTTTTTTTTTGAGTATTAAAATTCTTGTTGAAGTGAATAAAGAGTTTTCACTTTTTGGAATTTTTTTGCAAGATAATTTAGAAGAAAACGTTAAAAAAAAAGAAAACATTTCATAACAAAAACAAAAGAAGCAAGTGGTGTCGGAATTTTTGAAATTTCAATCTTTTCTAATAAATGATATCAATAGAGATATTCTTCAACACAATCATTATATTTATTTAGAGCATTTGTAAACTTTTTTTTTGAAATATAATGTGGAATGTGAGAAAATAAGATGATTTTTTAACTGATGGTTTTTCAGGTAAAACAGATATAGGAAAAATAACAGGTGGAACAATTTTCGAAATTAAAAAAAGATGCTTTCACACTTTGAAGACCAGAGCACTATTATAAAGGGTTTTCCAATAAGAGGTGTTATTTTGAATAGCCCGCTATTTCGGTAGCTGTCACTTTTGAAGCTGTCATTTTTTGACATTTGACAAGTAGAAACTACGCTATTAATAAAAATGGAACGATACACGCTTCAACAACGCATTGAAATTATTAAAATTGGGTCCTTGAAATGCATGAAAATGAACCGGAATTTCATCGAAAAATCATCTTGACTGATGAGGCCCATTTCCAGTTACGGTCAATGGATTGCGCTATCGAGAGATGATTAATGATTTTTTATGGCCTGAATTGGATGGTATTGATCTGGACAACGTTTACTTTCAACAAGACGGCGCTACGTGCCACACAAGCAATGAAACCATCGATCTTTTACGGGAAAAGTTTCCGGACCGTGTTATCTCTCGAAGAGGTGATCACAATTGGCCACAGAGATCTTGTGATTTAACACCTTGCGACTTCTTCCTTTGGGGCCACGTGAAAGATAAGGTCTACGCCAACAGCCCAGCGTCGATTCAAGACCTCAAAGATGAAATTCGTGAGGCAATCGAGGACATAGGGCAGCCACTTTGCGATTTGGTTATGGAAAATTTCATGAAAAGGATATGGTCCTGTAAGCGTGGTCTTGGCGGCCATTTGGCTGATGTTGTGTTCCATTATTAACGGTATACCTTCCTCTTTATAATGAAATAAACATCCGATCATTTATCTCCAAAAATGCCATTTTTCTTTGAATATCAAAATAACACCTCTTATTGGAAAACCCTTTAGAATGGGTATTTTTATAACAGATTGAAATATAAAATCTTACTTACAATCTCTGTAGTATAATGTTTTTAAAATGACAAAAATTACAGAGCCAAACAAACTTAACGAACTTATTAAAACTATGCAAAGTGAAGAAGAAGTTGATTTTGAATTCTAAAAATACGTTTATTTGTTCTTCTTCTTTATTCTCAAAAAAGACTCTAAACTACGACAGAATTTCACGTCACCAGACTTTACCTCTTCTCACCTTTGGAAGTTTATGCCTCAGCAAATAAACTTTTGAAATATCTTAATAAATAAAGAAGGTACTAAACTGTGAATCTGCTTGAATTGTAAATACAGAGTTTTTCACTTTATTTTTGTTGTTGTTGATTAATAAGATTTCAAATAAAACAGGTAAATTTAAATTAAAAAAACAAATAATGTATCTTTGAGGATTGACTGTAAACGTAATAAATCTTCCAAGGTAGTATGCCAATATGCGAGTACATGTAGATCAATCGGCACCATTATCGCCCAAACACAAATAATATTAATTATTATTTACATTTCCATCAGTTCTGGATAAAAAGAAGCCTTGATCTCAGACATGGTACTCAAACGGAAGCTATAAAATTTGGCTCGTCTTTTCTACGCATATTTTTTTTTTGCCTCTTAAATCAATATTTACAATATATTTTCAAAGAACAAGAACTCAAGAACAATTGTCTTATTAATTTTTAAACTAAAAATATAAAATCTAGAAGAAAACAACTATTTGGAACGTATTTTTAGAATAATGAAGTCTTTAAAAAACTAATCACTTAGGCTGCCGTTAAATCTGGCGTAATCTAACGAAGAAATAATCCGTCGGTCGTATACTTGAAAAAAAAAAATTGAAGAATATATCTGCTATGACGAATTCGTGCGACTTCTAACGAACAAAATGAGAACCTCGGTTTTTTAGATTCATTTGCATTTGCTGTAATATACATAGCATATAAGTTTAAATTAATTTAAATTATTATCCAAAGATTCATACCAGGTTCTTTTGATCTTTAAACCCATCTGCAACCGAACATTTAGAAGGGTACATACAAAGATGACATTTGACGTTACTGAATCCATAGGAATCTTGGGATTTTTAAGCAAATGGCAGAAGAAGTTAAAAATAATGGCGCAAAATTTTAAACAGCCTATTATTAAGGTATTAGTATGATACTACTTAACAATTTGCTAACTTTACAGTAGTAGGTAACTTACTCATTCTTAATTTTAAACATTTTCTAACTAGTATCGTACTAAAAGAATTTTCTTAATAAATTGCTTCTGAACCCACCTAAAACAATGACATTTCGTGTAAAAAATGTAAGTACACGAACCTTGTTGATGTATGCAAATGTTATAGAGTCAAATGAAGCTAGCACGATACTAAAAAAATAAAGTAGGTATATTCGATGATTTTAACTTTAATAAAAGGGTAGACAAAGTATGATGCTATATTCGATTAAATTTAAAACAGCATCGTACTAATTCAATTAAAATTTTGCGCCATTGGTTTTAAGATAAAGAGCATTTTTAAATTTTGACAGGTCATTGTGGCCATACTGTTGAAGCTACATCTGTCATTTATTGAGTTTATTTTGGCAAATCATCATGCAGAGTTTTCGCATTTAACAATATGTATAAATGTTGTATGAAAGTGGATCTTCTGTTCGACCAATATTTTGTGCACTTCGGTCGAAAAATCAAGTTCAGTGGCGAAGCACATTTCTGGATGTTTGTGTTCGTTAACAAACAAAATTTTAGTATATGGGACGATCAAAATTGAAATGATATTCAACACAATACAGTGCATTCACAGAAAGTCACTATTGGGTGTGAATTTTGGGCTTTCGGAATAATCGCAGCATGCTTCTTGAGAACGAGGTTTGTCAGGCCATCACCGTTAACGGCGAGCGCTATTTTTGCCCAAATTGGATGATATGGACACATGTGCTTTCCGAACATGGATATCTCATGCGGAGACGAGATGCCACCGAGATCGTATAATTTGATCCCGTTAGCCTTCTTCTTGTGGGGTTTTCTTAATGGCTCTGATTACCACCTGGCTATCCAAAATGATATTAACGTTCTTATTCGTCAGCCATTTGGGAGCATTAATGATCTATTTATGGATGAGTTGTCTGACGCCCTATTCCGGCTTCCGATTTGGAACCATTTGTAAAGACCGATACATGATTTGCGTGTAGAAACGAGTTTTACATCCATATATCCCTTGTTGGAATATTTGAGATTGT
Source organism: Chrysotoxum bicinctum (assembly GCA_911387755.1). Lineage (NCBI taxonomy): Eukaryota > Metazoa > Arthropoda > Insecta > Diptera > Syrphidae > Chrysotoxum > Chrysotoxum bicinctum. Next base: position 220,060,086 of record OU426989.1, on the reverse strand, counting down.
GTCAGGGTTCAAATCTATGGATGGTGAAATATAGTCTATTTGAATGCCTACTGGCCTTGAATGTCAAGGTTGGCCACCAAACCAAACAGGCATACGTCAGAATAGGCCTTATAATGGCTGTGAACAGAATGGGAACAAATTTTCCTGATGCCATTATCACTCAAAAGTAACAATATAATTTATCATAACCAACAAAAAACTAATTGAAAGAGAGATATTTTTTACTAATTTTTTTTTTTGCAGTACTTCTGAGAACTAAGATATAAAGAAAAACAATTTCCCGAGTCAATTAAATTGCCACAAACATTTAATTGTTTTTTTTTTTAAGAGAGAAGTATTTATAAACAAAAAGAAGCACATCAGTTTAATTCCTTGTTTCTACGTATGTAAGTATTTCTCCTGATTTTTAAAAAGAATAATCATAAATATGATTTTATTAACCCAATCAGCTATTTAAAATCAATTAAAAATTAATTTATGTGAAATAAGAACGTTGTTGAGTTTTATAATAACTTATGACTGAAATTAAAATATACATATCAAAACGGATCCACGTACAATTGAATGAAATATTTAATTTTTTATTAGACTGGTGGCAAGGCGCGGCGGTAGATGCGGTAAAGCTGTTTCCGTTTCCGTATGCCACAAATCGTATTGATTTTTAAAAATTTAAAATGATATGTTTTTCTGAATGTAATTTTTAAATACAAACAAACAAATTATTTATTTTAAGATACAATTTTGTTTTCAAAAATATTTACCAAGCAGAAGTAATAATTTTTTTTAAACAGTTTATTTGTATGTATACACTTTCCCTTGAACAATTTATTGCATTTTTATTTCTTTGATTTTTAAACTTATAAAAGTTAATAATTTCTTGTGTGTCGATTAACATTTGAGTCGCACGAGGAAAAAATAAACTGTGTTTACAGAATATTTTTCACATTATACACGATATACGATCAAAAAACATAACTGTATTACAAATTTGGCGGACGATTAGCCATGTTCAGAAAATTTAGGTCTCAGTTAATTCAAAAGTATAAATTTCTCAATATTTCGTGTCAAATACTGAGTAAATAAATATGAACAACTGGATCAAATGAAATTATTCTTGTTAAAATATAATGTGTATAAGCATTTAATGCATAAACCTTATGGTTGATATCAAAATATTACCTCAAAGCGTGAAAAAGTAAAAAGTAACAAATATTTTTTTATTTGTAATATTCTAGAATGCAATAATATTTCTATTATTCAGAATTTACTTTAATTACTATTAAGACAAAATTGGACTAGTCGTTAGAGAAATATAAGTAAACAATATAAGTAAATAATATGTATTTTTTTCGCCAAAAAAGCAGTTTTATTATAATAACTAAGCACATTACAAGAACAAAGTTTATTATAAATTGTTAGAGATGCTTTTGAGAAAATTTGAAAAAGCCGAATTTGTTGTATGTGATAAACCGGTTCTAAATATGCTAGGGATAAAAATGCTCATTTATATATTTAATGCAAATAATTGGACCCTTTTAGGCTTTAGCTTAATGTACAATAGACCACAAATGAGCAGATGAATAGATACTCGTATACATATGTAGGGACGTATAGACCCATATGACGGACGGAATGACGAAAACCACTTTGTCGTACTTCTCGATTAAAAAATTAATATTTGAAACCAATATTTTCCCTTCACAGCAAGTCCAATATGTATAGGCTCCAAAAAATTAAGATTTAAAAGCATGGAATTTGCCAGCTAATTTCTTAATAGATAGTTTTAAATAAATAGTTTTTTTTTTTAAGGCTGATTACAGAGATCTAATAACAGCCTATTTGCTTTATCGGAAGATATCATATTTTCTTTAAGACAAGATACATCGGTATAAAAATTGATCTATTCATTTTCCAACAATTCGTTATCATCCCAGGCATATCTGAAAGATATAGCAGCTTGAAGGATTTTATCAAATTGTAGCCAATTTGACTTGGGAGTGGTCTCAAAAAACATAATAATCTAAGACATGACTAGTAGTATTTTTTAACCACTTTGAGACTCTGGCGTACATATAAGAAGAAATACTCAGTTTAGTATCCGGGAGCATAAGACATTCCACCATACCCACTACCATATACTATAAAAGACTCTTGGTCTTGTTGACAAAAGTACAAACAGAGTCTGTTTAAATGGAGCTTATATCCAAAACAAAGCATCTGCCCAACACATAGTCTTATTTCGATGGATATAGTTCTTGGTTGCTTATTTAAAAAAATGAATTCGAGATATTCTTCTAACATCACTAGAACTAGCCTACAGAGCTCTGCAAATATTTAATCCCAAAGTTTCAAGTACTAAGGGATAAGACATCACGAGAGTAACTAAATTATTTTATTTCCTTGGTAAAAATACAGCGATGTTTGAATTGAAATCGTACTTTTAAGCAGAGATAAGGGTGATTTTACAAACGATGGAGTTTTTAGCGACCTCAGAAATATTTTATAATCCGTTCAATTATTTAATCTGATTTTTTTTATAAAATTAGATCTGATTTATATCTACCTGGCCAAACAATATTATTAGGGTGCCCTTATTTTATTTTGCTCAAAAAATTATTCAAAGTGCCTCATTCTCAGTCCCCTGACGTGTCCCCTTTGCATTTTCGCAAAGAAAAATTATTACCGTTCTTACCGAAGGTACGCCAAATAATACATCTTTGCTACGAAATTGATAAATATTTTTTATTAATTGATTTTATTACAAAAAACTTAATTAAACGTTGTCCCCGGCATTTCATATCAGTCCCCTGGAATATTGAAACAGTCGAAAAAATCAATAACTAAGATATCGATCGAATTTCCAGCCCTGGCAATTTGAAGTACCAAGTCTCGTTACAATAAAATCGTGGTGCAACTCGATTCTGTTTCTTATGTTAGTATTGTGAAAAAGACATTTGTGCAAGAGGTCGTGGATTGTCCGCTCAGTTTATCAGTCTTTTGGTGAGTTTTTATAAAACAAAAAGGTTTTTAAGTAAAACCTTGGTATCTTTTTTGCGCAGAACCCATACAAATGATATTTTATTTAGAAACCTGAGAACTTTTGAGTTATATCAAACTTCAAACTTCGTTGCGAATATTTTTAAAAAGAATATAATTCATTTTAAATTGATTCTAAATAGAAAAAATATTTAATTATAATATATTATATTCTTTTACTAAAATGCTATGTTATATGTATTAACCATGAATTTGTATGTTTATGCAGACTAATTAAATTTAATTTCTATATTTCAATGTATACCTATGTAAGTCATACTTAAGAGAAAATAAAAAAAATAAAGATTTATGCAGTCCGCTTAAAAAAAACTCAGTCCCCTTAACATACTTTTTCAAAAAATTACCTTAAAATCGTCAATTTTTATTTTTTTGACTGGCCGCTTTGAACAACGCAAAGAGACTTTTAAATGATCAACTTGAAAAACTTTTACGACTTTTGGCTTCCAAAAATGTCGTGCTGAAATTTTTAACATTTTATTCCATTGTTTGTAGAATCACCCATAAATCAATTTAGAAAAAAGTTGCTAGCTTTTTGAAAGAGGACACCACAGTTACAACTACAGAGAAAATAATCCAACTTTCTTGTAGAAACAGAAATCCGCAATGATGAACTTTGATTAAAAAGCATTATCAAGTTCTAAGATTTCTAGCAAAAAGGACAAAAGCCAGACTTTAAACCTTCAATCTAAAAATAAACACATTACCCTAAGCGACTAGTTCCCGAAGCCGTATCACACTTTTTCGAAGGTTTTTATATAAGTAGGATTTTGATATAAAAATAATGTGTGCTATTATACGAGTAGACATGGACTACATTTTGGTCAAACAAAATTTTAAGGAAAAGTGTTACCTGTCATAGAACGTTTTTTTTTATTTTCGACTTTCTCATTAACGACTCTAACGATTTTGACCAAAATTCGTATAGCATTTATAAAATTTTTCGAAATTTTTTTTTTTGAATTTTTGCAAGATTCTATTTTTTTTTTTTGCAAAATCAATACATTGAAAGCGAGTAACATTTTTTGAAATTATTTCCTAAAATATATATTATTTGACACTGAAAATTGACATCTCAAATTTTGTTTATAAAAATTTTAAAGAAATTTCTTACACATATAAAAATTAATTTAGTAATAAAACGATTTTTTTAAACTTTGTTTGCATAAATTCATATTTTTTAAGAAATAAGACGGACATTTAATACATGTGAACATTTTTCTCTAGTTAAATCCATGTTTTTATATAGGGTGTGTTTTATATTCCAGATCAATGTTTTTTTTAATAATTTTTATGATTTATATTATTAATATTTATATTAATATTATGTATGGAATATGAAATCGGTTAAGCATCTTTTAAGCATATTTCGCATAACAAAGTTCAGAGACAATTTCGTGTGAACGGCGGCGCGGCTTCAAAAAGACGGGTACCTCTTTTTGACGCCATTCAGCAACATTCAGCCTCACTGCATCAATATTTTTTGGCATATGTTACCTTTTTGTCGCCCAATATTTACTTTATTTCCCAGTGTAGGCAAATTTTCAAAATTAAAAATTATTCGTTGAATGGTTGACTTGCTTATTAAGACCAAAAAATTCACGAAATTTTCTCCGTGTATTTACAATTGAGCAATTATTTATGATACAGAGATAACCAGTGTTATCAATCATTTGATTTAAATGCGAAAGACCTTTTGAGGTGAAATATTTTTATATTATTAGATAAAGAAAGATTTCTTGCAGTGTAATAAATAACTGCAAGAAATCTAGGAATAAATCTTTTAATTTTAATTTAATATTGTATTAGATTCAAGTTTATTCATTATATACATATATAATGTAAATAAAAATGTTTCTTTTTTAAAATGTGAATAAAAAATATTTGAACATTTAATCTCATGACTACCTATACACTATACTATAAAAAAAATATTTGCCTCGAAACAATAGTGAGCAATTATTTCCGCTGCAAGCACGGCGGGATCTCCACGAAGAGTTTAACTTATTTTTCAAATTGTTTATATACTTAACCTGTTTAAATATATATATTAATCTTATATTTACTTAATAAATCATGCGAAGTGAACTGATTGGTATTCCTGGTATTTCCGTTTTCATTAATTAAAAAATCTACAAAACGTAGACTAACCACACGAGATATATTATGTATGAAAGTTCCGAAAGATATATTTTCTTAAATAATGTTTTTTTTTTATTTTTATTTTGTATAAGTACCAATGTATCTAAGTTCCGAAATTATTTTGATAAGAAATATTATCATGGCGTCAAAGTATACATACAAGTAGCAAAAGAGTTTATTGCAGATTTATCAAGTTTTGGGTAAGATCTTACTAGCGCCAACTAGAAGTCATATACATAAGTATATAATGCCTGAAATTTATTTAACAAAGTTATTTTTTAGATTACATTTTGTCTGGGAAGGATTAAAAATTTTTGTTGATTGTAAGAATAATTCGTAGATTTGTCGCATGATTTCACCCGTCTAGAGCTATACAAATTAAGATAACGAAGATTTTGTATCATGGCGAAATGACAAAATATTTAAACAGGCTATAATAAAAGCAGAAAAGTTCTAAATCAAGAAGAGTTAACACTGCCAGGAAAAAATAATATCTTTGAAATGTTTGGGTTTTTGTATTTTAATATGTAAATTTGTATCTTATGTTTCTATAACGTATTCAACGGTTTTAATTCTACGAGTAAGTCATTCTCGATGTTGAAATAAATTAATCGTTAAATAAATAAATCGTTCAATTAAAATTTTTGTATTGTATGAATGGTGATTATCGAGAAACTGTAATTAATTTTTACTGCGACTTTATTTCAAATTTATTTAATGAAACAAAAATGATGATTAAGAAAGATTGTGAAAGAAATTGTATAACTCATTAAACGTTGTCGTGTAATTGTTTAGATTCTGTATTATATAAGAACAACAAGTACAAGAATTTTGTTTTTATTCATAAGGCTTTAGGGTTTCAATTAAAAGTACAGCTCACAAGATACGAGAGATAAAAACATTTGTTTAAGGTTTTTGCTTTGCAAACTCATCTCATTAAAACTGGATCTTTCAAGAATTCATCAATTTTGTTTATGATGTTTAGAAAAATACGTGATGTAATAAATACATGTACATGCATACATGTGTATATGTATATCTACATAAAATAATTAAAAAGAATCTATCGTCGTCTTATCAGTCAATTACATTTTGTTAAGAATTTTTTTAAGACGAAAATTTAAAAAGTTTGAATTAAGGAGGTTTTTAAATTCATAACTAGGAATTTGAGAGCTTTTAAAGAACTTGGATTTCGATAAAAAATTGTATGGCTTGTATAAAAATAAACAAATGGTCTCCACGTCCAGCTCGTAGCTATTTTTTTTTATAATGCGCGCGAACTAAATGGGTTTTTCTACCCTAAAATGTTAAACACAGTGCGACCGTTAGGAAAATAAGAAAGGATTAAAAGTGAGGTACTGATGCACAACATTTTTGAAGTTTTGGGTATTTAAACATTTTTAACAATGTAAAATATGTAAAATTGTTCGGTTTTATCAACGCAAATGTCGCTCATAGAAAGCAGTATATGGGCTGAATTCCGCTTCACTTGACTTATAATACTCAACCATTCCTTTCACGGTGTAGTAGGTAGGTAAAAATGGAGGAGACCTAAACTTTGTTGCCGAGTCTTCAACCATGGCAAAAATGTTTGAAAGTTGAAAGTCACTAGTTTTAAGCTGTTGGTTTCTAACTTATTATTCGTTTTATTTTTCAAACACAAATTAGTTTAAGTTTTGAAGAACCTTGATGGACTTGAAAATTTATTTGAAGATTAATCAATTTGAACTCAAAATACAGTATTTAATATATGTAAAAGCGCAACTTTGTTTCAAATTAAAATGAACGTACTTGCTAGTTTATATAAGTATGTACTTCGGAATTCCAAAATAAAAAAGCATTCACCCGTTTTCAAGATATTGAATTTTCAATAAAGTTCAAATTCGAAGAAGCTTCTATTTACAAATTTGATCGAAATCGTTAGAGCTGTTAATGAGAAACTAATCATTTTTTTGTTACAGCTTTGATTAATGAAAATACTTTTTATACTCTTACAACTTTAAAGATTTAATGATCTTGTATATAAGATTTGAAATAAAATAAGTAAAACTGAATGAATTTTTAATCAAAACTAGTTTTACAAAATAAACATTTAAAATTTCTTTTGATATACTAAAACACGTCGCGTTAGTTGCTTATCAGCTGCTCTGTAAACTAAATTAATATAACATCTCTATTCATAACAACATGTTATGAAAATACATAACAGTCGTTTATTCGAGTTATATCTCCCATAGTTTTAATAGAATATTTATATCCAAATTTAAACTAACCTTTTGATCCCGGGCTCAGGAAAGATAGTTGCACAAGTCACCCCATTGAAATTCTGAAATATAAAAATAAAATTTTAAATTCATATATCTTCTTGTAAAATTATGTGACTTGCACATATTTCCTATTATCAATGACATTTTTAAAACATTTTTGATTAATTAAAGAGCTGAGTTTGTTTTCCAAAATAAAAAAAAAATAAAAAATCAATTTTAACTTATCAATCATTTTCTAAATGAGTTCACAATCCATCCAGACTATACAATAAAATAAATTAATTTGAAATATGAGAACTTTACGACACACAAACCGACTTGAAAACGCCATCAGCTTCATAAAACTTGAAAAACAAACAAACCAAAGAACACCCATCAAGAATAAACCATCTTTATTTGTTTGTTCAAATGGCACAAGTCGTTGTTGTGGCTTGTCTGAATTAAAAAAAATCTTTTATCCAGACAGTTATTATGGGCAGCCACGATCTGTGGAGTGGGATTCCGAAGGGAGGTGTCACGTGGTTGAAATTCAAGACTAAAAACGAATCTGAATTCAGTATACAGACCCTCAGTTGCAGTCTTCCAGACGATCCCGTAAGAAGAGTGGTTTATTTATTTTTCAGCAATAAAACTCAGGCGTTAAGATGATTTGATGTTTGTGTCTCATTTTAATGACTTTTCGGGCAATGACTTCTAAAAATTGACCTAAAGAGTTAAAAAACCGATTTATTATTTACACAACGTGACAGATCTTGAGTTGATTTTCGGCAAACAAATAATAATAAAAGTCAATATTTATCACTCTTTTGATATTTTTTAGATAATTAAACATAAATGTTCAGAATCATCTGTTTTTACGAAATTCATACATATTTATTTTTTTTAACAAAAAAACCTGTTTTATTTTATTTGTTCTCAATTTTCGTGTGGTCATTAACAATTTAATTTCAGATTTCAAATAACGACATAAGTAAATAAATTACAAGGAAAAAATCAAATAAATTTAAATTTAAATCTAAACAATGTTCGATACTTGTAGAACTTGAAGTAATTGTTAATAATGAAATTAAGCCCTACGGTTTCCAGAAGATCGAATTGAAAAAAATCAAGAAGACTTGCAAACTTAAGGGACTCCATATAAAATCTTCTCAAAATTCGTATGGAAAGTCTTAGTTAAATAAATGCGTATACGCCCCGTATAACCTTATGCTTATCAAATGGCATACCTATGCATTTTACACAAACAATAATTTTGTTTATTTTATAACTTTAAGACGTAGTGGATATTGTTGCCTAAGTGTTCATATTTCTAAAGGGTAATTCACATAAGGTGGGACAAAAATATAGGGTATGTAGAGGTAAGGACTCAGGAAATAAGTCGCAAAAACTTTATCTTATGCAATGGACTTAGAATTAAAAAAAATAAGATTATTAGAGAAAAATGTTTACAAGCATATTTTTTATTTTGAAAGCCTAAAAAAACTCTTTCATTAATATTTGTGGATAAACACGGAATACCATATGATTTCTTAAGCAAATATGAAAATACCTATACAAAAACAAAGCCGATGTAGCTGTAAAAATTTTAAAACATTTTTAAGAAAAACATTTAGTACGTCAACTTTATGTTTTTCTTAATGTACCTACAAATAAAATTAAATTAAAAATTCAAAATTTCGAAAAAAAATATAAATCTATTTTTGAGATGTGTTTTAAATTTTCAAAAGAAAAAACAATACAAATACAAATCATGTATTCTTCCCTTATCATTATTCATAAGCTTTTAAATCTACCCCTCACTAACATATATATTATAACATAATGTGCATTATTTCCAATCCCAAATAAAAGTCAACTCAACAGCTAAAAGCTAGAACATACCTACGAGTATTATAAATTATAATCCCCTCCTCAACAAGTCCGAATCATAATTCCCCTTGTCATAGTTCTTTTTCTTTTTTTATTTTTAAATTATCCTATCGTAAAAATAGACTATTATTGTATATTTGTATTGAACTTTTTTAATGTCGGGGCGGCGCGAACGCCATCCCCGGCTACCAAAAATTACACGAACGAGTTATTCGCAATCTTCATCATCACAAAAGTCATACAACTTATCTTGTAGAGCTGTGAAACTAGACCAGGCCTCCGTAAGACGTACCAAGTGAATTTCCAACGAGCCAAGCGTTGTGGAATCATTAATGGATTGCGCAAATGATAATGCTCGAGTTATACATGCTTTAGCATGACCGCATTTCACTTTAATAACATTCATTTTTCTTTATTTGTTCGTAAAATTGTTGTTTAATGAACAAAAAGTTTGATTTTTTTGTATAAAAAATTAATTTTAATCAAAGGTTTAAACAAATTTCAAAAGAGTACCATGCAAAATAATATTTATTCATGCATTTGATTAATCATGCACATGTAAAAGTATGTATATATACCAATTGTATATTGGTAATTGTAATTACAAGGCATATAAATTAAAACATGTGATTTATATGCGACGATATAAAATTTGTTCACCGTTTTTCGATAATCGGAGCACTAAGCAGTCATAAAAAAAAGAATGTTAATTAAATTCACTTGCACTGATTTGATTTTTTAAATTTTAAATTCGGCTAAGCGAAGGACCAAAAAATATGTTTAATAAGAGTGGACTGTATGTAAATTAGTTTGTAATGTTTTATGTTGAATAATGAAAAAATGTTTGTGTAATGTTGTAATGAAATAGTTTAATAAAATGTGTAATGTTTTATATATATGTCAATACAATGTTATACTTATGATGTGTGCTGTCCGATGGTCCAAATTGAAAGAGGAAGATTTTAGCAAGTTAATAGTTAACATAGCGGATAAGAAAAATGAGCACAAAGCAGATTCAAAGATAATCTCAAGTTACAGTAGTATTAATAAAAAATAAGAGAGCGTTAGAATTACATTGAGTGATAACAATAAAATAATATAGGGTATTATTTGTTATGTTGGGCAAATGTGCATCCAGTACTGAACAGGAATAATCGCGGAGGTCAACTCAACCGTAAGTGCAATGGTCAAGCCTCTCGTGCCACCGTAGGATGCTTTCTGGATGTCGAGAAAGCATTCGACAGCGTATGGATAGAAGCCCTTATCCATAAGCTTCGAGTACTTGGATTACCTTCGCCACTAATAAAGATTTTATTTTCTTTTCTCTCTTTTAGGAAATTCTTCGTCCAGCTAGACAGCTGCAAGTCTTCTATCAAGTCCATCAAAGCCGGAGTCGCCCAAGGATCAAAGCTGGGTCCATTCCTATACAACCTGATGACGTCTGATCAACCCGTGCCAACTGACTGCGAGAACCTGCTATTCGCTGACGACTCGCTAACCTACTCCTCGTCGATAGCGCCAAAGATTGCAGCTCGGAGAGTGGAAGCTCACGTCTCCAAACTCTACGAGTACTACAAAAAGTGGGGTATCCGAATAAACACTGCCAAATCGGAGCTTGTGTGTTTCAGGAGACCCACCACCAATGGCAACCGATGTCGTTCAGCAGCTACTTGCAGAAACCTGACCGTGAAGCTCCCCGATGGTTCAACGATAGCAGCCAAAAGAAATGCTAAATACCTCGGAGTTAACTTCAACGAGCTGTTCAATTTCAACCCGCACTCTAGGCAGGTTCTAAGGAAGGCCAACTTCGCGTTTCACCGTCTGCACCCGTTGCTAGCCAGAAGAACCGGACTAAGCCAGCCAGTGAAGCTATTGATATACAAACAGCTCATCAGACCCGTCATCAGCTACAATTTTCCTGCATGGTACACCATTTCGAAGACAGCAATGCTGAAGCTCCAAATCTTCGAAAGGAAAATACTAAGGATAAGCACCGGACTTATCTTCGATCGACAGCGAAGGAAGCACTTCAGCAATGAAAGACTCTATGAAGAAGCAAAAATCAAGCCACTGGACCAGTTTCTTGTGCAATTATCGAAGAAGCTTATAGCTAGCACCACCAACCACCCAAACCCGCTGATGAGAAGGATGACCACCCAGGAACGACATCCAGAGCCTAGATACCTCACTGCTCTGGATATGATAGAAAGGATCCCAGCCGACAACGAACCAGCAGTTCGTTTCTACGCTGACGCCGAGTCAGCATATCACCGTGGCTGAAAACATCAAAAAACAACCCCCAACAACCCACCAACTGGACAACCGGGACTGAACAACCCGAGTCAAAAACCAAGACAATTTTTCATAATGCTAGAGCTGTGTCAATCGCGATTGATTCGGTCTTTGTGACCCGTTCACCAAAAAGATTGATTGATTGCAATCAAAGTAGACCAAATCAATCAATCCTAATGTCAATCCCTTGCCACTGAAACCGATGAACGAAACGAACGAAAAAAAGTTATGTTTCGTTCATTCAACTTGTTCTCAATCATTTCACAATACCAAATAGGAATGGACATGAAATAGAATGTATCTTCCTCATTTTATATACAATGGAAGATGGCGTCAACGAAGCTACGAAGTAAAAAAAAGCCACACTTTCGTTCATTTTCACATCGTTTCGGTCTCGGTCTGAACGAAACGATTGGAATGAGTTGAATGAATGATTGAAAACATTTCGTGTCGGTCTTTATCTCGATCGGAACGAAACGGATGGATTTTGATTGAATGAACGATTGATTGAAAAGATCGAATCCTTGAACCAATCAATCAATGATTGATTCGATCTTTTAAAATGAACGATTGGCACAGCTCTACATAATGCTAATTTTGAACCATGTACATTACAAATATCATAATTTTTAGAGTTTAAGTCATTTTATAAGTTAGGCCCCCTATGTGCCAACAAATTTCTACCCTATATATATTATCCTCAAGTTTCACAATTGTATATATTAAGTTCAATAAAAAACCTTGAAACCTTGAATGGTCAAGCCTCGCTCCGGGGGAACCGCCTTCATGATCACGGTAGCCCCTACGCCAGGTAAGTATGCTTTTTACCGTTATTATTCCAAACTATATCAAATTTTCACCCAAAACTAAATGTGAATTGTAGAAGAACAAGTAAAATTTACAACCCCATTCGACATCACAATTCACAAGCACAACAAAAACACAATCGCTATATTCAAATCGAAGGGATGTCAATGTTATTTGGAAAAATGTACACGTAATGCGAGTACACACTACACAATGTATCAAGGGATGAAAATAGGTATTCTTTTGTATTTGTCGTATCTTCTCGTATGAAAAATCAGTTCTTGTTCAAAAAAAAAATAATTAGGAATAGCAACAACACAAACAGGTTATGTTTTTAATATCAATTAATATTAAATGAATAAATTCAGATACAAAATAAGTAAGTAGGTACAGGTAGGTATTCTGTTCGTTATAATTGTTGGTTTCGAACCACTAGGTACCTACTTTTTCTATACTTTCAGGAGCTGCAGGTAGGTAATCACTCGTATGTAGGTAGGTAGAGGTAGGTATATGTACATTGAAATATCTCAATTAACCATACCTATCCTTTTCCCTACTACAATAAACCCATGTTTGTATCCTGAGAATTAATATTTAAGCTATGCAATGTATCAGTCTTCCCACGTAGGTATCTATGTAGGTCCTTTTGACACGTAGTTCATGTCATTACCTAAAATAAGAAAATACATGAACAAATGTAACCTATGCTACTTAAAACTTCGAGCTGAGCATATCCTGAGATTAATCATCTGATCGGTAAATTTTAGCTAGGTACGTATACCTATTCGACTTACTAATGCCGGTTGTAGGAGTTGGTTTGTTAAATGATACAAAGTATATACATAGGTACCTACTTATACATATTATCTGACTTTGCTGGAGTACTCAGTCCTCAACCAGTGTCCAAATTTTAGACACTCAGATTTCTAACAAACAGAGACACGTCATGTAGAATTCTTTTTTAGGGTAAAAGGTAGGTACATAGGTAGGTACAATACTTCAATAGTGTAAGGGGCTTCGTTCGACCTTAAATAAAATGCAGTGACTTCATTTTATGGGAATTTTAAAAATTATATTACATACATACATACATACATATTTATGTACAATATGTACCTACATACATATAAGAACATGAATAGGTATATGTAATTAGAGAAAAATTTTCGAACGCTTATAATTTTTGAAATTTAAAAAACAACCCTTAAAAAGTTTGAACTCAAAAAACAAATTTAATATATAAATATGTAATAATCAACACTTAAGGGCAATATTTTAAAAAAATATTCGTCCACCCGTTTTCGAGTTATTGAATTTTCAAAAAATAATGTTTATTGAAAATTTGTATTTGCTTTATTATTTCAAGTTCTAAGAAGTTCCTGTATAAAAGTCGTGATCGAATTTTTTTTTGCGATATAAATAGGTATACTATAGAGTTAATTTGCATTTGGAAAAAAAATTCAAGCTAGATGTGAAAATGGGTTTCCAAATTCCTTCTTTATGCGCCTATACATATAGTTCCTCTACCTACAGTCCAAGCCGCTGAGTTGATTTTTTCTTCAAACTTGGTACTTAAGGTTAGAAAAAATTGGAATTTTTTAGGTAAAAAACTAAACAAAATAAAGACCATTATCTACCATAGTACTCTGTTTATTAAAATAGTTAGAAACATTTTTGAGATAAAGAAGTTTTTCCATATCGATTGTATGACAGCAACATTTATTTTTAGATTTTAAAAAACTCCCAATTTTCCATCTATAGAGAATTTAAACTGCAGTTGATCTGTTGTACAAATAATCGGACAGACAAAATTGCACGACCCACTTTTTTCTTGCTATCTAGCATCTAGAGTTTGACTTTTTTAATGGAAGACTTGTGCTATAGAATTAAGTTACCTATATTTATTGCAAGTAGAAATTTCTCTTAGTTTGAAAAATGTCCCTAAAATTGTAGAACCCTAATGGACCAGCACGTCCACAGATACAGAATCTACTTTAATTAAAATACTTTGTTTCAGTAAAAAAAAAAAAAAAAACAACTTTGGCTCAACTCTTCATTTTATTATCTTTGATTTCGTAGGAAAAGTTATAAATAATTGTTTATTTTTTTTTTAATAAAAATAAAAATAATAATAATAAAGTCGTGTTGGAAGTAAAAATGTATACATTAGTCACTTTATCGTTCATCTGCATACAATTAGCATTCAATTTCTTAAAGCTAAAAGTCTAATTGAATACAAAACATGTTTATTTTGAACGTAAATATTTTTATTTAAATCATAAAAATTTTTGCTATCAAAACTGAAATATCTACATAATGTACATACATAATCACCCCTGTTCTGATTTTCGTTTATGAAAGTAATACTTTCGTTTTGATTTTGTCTGAAGAATTTGAATTCGGTAATCTAAAAAAGTATGTAAGTATTTTTAAAAATATATCTTTAAAAACTATTTGTTTGTCTTTTATGAAGGGAAGACACATGGTGTAACACAAAACCTATCTCAATGTTGTTACCACAGCAAGGCAAATTCGTACGAAATTAAGAACGTCGTTTTCAAATCCGTACGAAAATCAATTTCGGTAACGAATTCAATTCGGAACGAAAATCAGAACAGGGGTGAATATGTAGTATGTACATTTATGTGTTTTCAGATAGTTGAAGTTTAGACATTTCAAAATATTAAAAAATTCAAAATTTGTAGAACAGTAAAAGGAAAACGATACACGATTAATTGTTCTAACTTTGTAAGTTATATAATACTTATAATGGCTCTTTCAAGACGTATCCCTGATTGGTTATCCTTCGTCAAATCGACAAATACCATTTTCGGTTTTTTTTAAATAACTTTTCTTCAATTATCTTTTGCCTTTGGCTCTTTTCTTGTAAAGTCTTATTTGACATTGATTTCTCAAATTAATTTATGGACTTATCATCTTTTTAACAAACACCATAGATATAAATTCTTCACGAAAATCATAACATGATTAATTTGGTAGTACATGCATATGAACATAATGCAAGAAACATATTGCCACATGCCACATTGGAATATATCACTTACATCAGTTAAATAAGTAAGTTGCAGTGATCAAGCAGGAAATCATACTCGAGAATTAAATCAAAGTTTTTTTTTATAGGAGCTTCACCTTGTTAAGTGAACAATACACAATACTTACATATAGCTGGCCTCAAAAGTATCTACACCATGTTCATCTAATTTATGTTTAGTAAATTGATAATTTCTAATGAGTCTTCTGTATTTCTTCCGGCACTAAGACCATAAATACCATACAATATTATTCCAAGATACTTAAACACTATTGCATTACATCACTAAACAAGATTAAATTTTGCATTGAATTTATAAGAATCATGTAAAGTCAAAGTATGATCTTAAATTGATACCGAAAATGAATTTAATTTATCTCAAAATTTAACCAGCAATTAAATGTTTTTCTTAAACAACTAATTTAATATTGACTTCTGAAGCTTTTATTAAATCCTGGAACTTTAATCTGCAAAACAAAATATATTCATTTTTATCACATGATATTTACAATTGTTTTATTTACACCATAAAACAATGGAACTCTCTTACTATGATTTAGATATACATATATAAGCTTTAATTAATTCAATAAACAAAGTAAATGATTTTTTTTTACAAATAAATCAAATAAATGAAACAATAATCAACAACTGTCGATCTTCAATAAAGAGACATAAATGCATTCAAATGTCACAAATTAAAAGCCTTGAACTTTTATAAATTGCACATTACGTTTCTATACAAAACAAAAAATATGACAAAAAACATTTCTTTATGACGTAACCATATTTGTTGCAACATTTGAAACAATAAATTACTCGTTATACAGTTTTGAATTGAAACAACAAAAGACTCAAATTAAAAACCACCTAATTAAAATGAACAAAAATATACTAAAAATTCCAGTTCAATGAACATTCATTTCATAAGTTGTTAATTTGAGCAGGTGATTCGGATTATCAGATTTCTCTCTATATACAATTTCATAAGATTTTTCGGTTTTATTTAGAATTTTAAATTCCCGGCACGCAAATAATTTCCTAATTTCCACACGAAAATACCACGTGGGAGCTTAGTTTTACGTCATTCTATTTTATTTTTCAAAGCAAATCAAAATAGAGATTATGTCCCAAAAATATACAAAAAGTCACTCTAATTCACAAATGTTATACTAAGAGTTATAAAACAACAAAACTTACGAAGGAAATACTAAAGTTAACCACTGTGATCGCGCGTTTTTTCACGATCAGTTCACTCGATGGATAGCACACGTTCTGACGGTTTGCCGGTTCGGATACAACTAAATTTTATGTTTATTGAGTGAGAGATGTATTGGCTAATGCCATAAAATTCTATCCCACTCAAAGCGAAATGAACATACGAGTATCTACCTAAATCTTCGAATTTGTTCTCGAATCGAACAGAAGTATGCTCTATTTCTAAGCAGAGATGACAAAACAGATCACCTGCCCTATGCCTGTCACCCATCCTTTACACGAACGACAGCTAAAATTACTCAAAATTGAGTGCTTTAGAATCTTAGATGTTTTTTTTTTTAATTTAAAGTAGCGAATATCATTAAAAATCTCAATTTGAAAGACATAACACGGAACCTGTTCCGGATTCGTTCTATGCAAGTCCATAGAGAAAGTGCATTATAAATACATGAGCACAAGATCTAAATCTTGTATGCACTTTAATGAATCGGCATTTGTGGTAAGCTCAATTTCTCTGATGTTGGTCATTTGAAGGTCTAAATGCACACGCCCTCTTTTGTTTTGCATGTTGTTAAAAGCTCATAGGTAACCAGCTGTGCAAATTTACTGTTCGCCGCCGTTCAAGGTTTATCTTCCGATAAAAAAAATGTAAAACTCGACTAGAAAACAGCTGCTTAGACACAGCTGAATTTTTATTATTTGAACGTGTGCAAAACAAGTTTGACTGTAGGTACCTAATTTACAAATAATGCAATTAAAACAAAAGCACAGTTTTTTTTTTGTATATTCTCAGTCGACATTTTTTTAAAGAAAAATTTAAAAAAAACAAAGCAAATTGCAGTGTGTCCGTTAGAAAAATGTAACTTCATTATTTTATAAGTACATAATATAATTTGCACACACTCAAGAGATTATGACTACCCTTAAAATGTTATGGGGTAACACAGTGTGGAAAGATGCACACTGGTCTGAAAACCTTAGCATAACAATGAGGGAGGAAAACTGATAAGGGTAAAGTATTCCACATTCTAGTAGTGCGGCTTAAGAAAGAAACTCTACATTTGACGATCATTCCGAAGTTAGACTCTAGGCTAAGCTGATGAGCATTCGCTACTTGGCGAGCGTTACGGCGAAATTGTTGGATAGACAAAGTGATAAAACAGTAAAAGCAGGAGACGGAGAGATGGATATGGATATGCCTTCTATAAGCTTAAGGGCTCTTTTCTGAATTCTGGCCAACAGGTTCAAATGAGTAAGCTTTGGGTGGTTGTATGTTTTATATGTATATGGTAGACAGATCAGAAAGAGAAACAAATTTCTTCAATCATTTATGCAAACCTAAGCATTTCGCTGCATTTTTGGATACGTTGAAGTATTAAACTCCACGCTTTCGTTAATACCCTATTGTTTAAATTTATCGAGATCAGAATCTAATGAGACAGTCCCCTATCAGTTCCAGTTCCAAAGAACATGTTTGTGAGTCTGAAAACGAATATAAAAAGCTTTTATCAGCGAAATAATGAAGTAGATTTGAAGTTTCAGACAAGAGATTATTTATGAAGTTAAAAGTTTCGGAGAAAAAACCGAATCTTGAGGCACACCAGCATTTATTTTATGAGTATTAGACTTAAAAACGTCCAGAGCAACTCGAATTGATTGGTCAGAAAGATAATTTCTATTCCAACGAGGAAGAGACTCATTGATCCAATACACGTATTTTCAATAAAAGAGCTACGTGTCAAACTCTATCAATTGAAGTTACATTTGTTTCTCTCTAAAATGATATATTAGTACTTGTTACTTTTGGGTGAGATATGCCTTCCAGTGCTACGAAACTCATATTGCCTGTCAGTATAAAGCTTTTGTTCTTCAAGATATTGCTTAATATGAGTATCGATCAGCGTTTCCATGACCTTGCAAGGAAGTGACGTTAGTGCGATTGGTCTGTAATTGGAAGGGGATGATGATTCGCCTTATAGAAACCAGCTGGACAAATGATGTTTTTCAACAAGATACCCAAAGAGTAGCTGGTTTTGCCAGCGTAAAAGAAAACCTCTTCAGAACTAAAGGGAATAAGCTCTCTAGATCAGTGGATTTATGTATTTCAAAATCTTTGAGGACTATTGCGATTTTTATTAAATGTAGTACGTATTGAAATTTGTAACTTATGAATATTTTCTTGCTTAAAGTTTTTTTTTTTTAATTTTTCAATATTAAATGGTGATATGCTATAATTTAGAATTAAGTTCACAAATAATGTTTCTACCTTAAATGAAAACTCCACAGAGTTTTTTTCTATTTTCGAAAAAAAAAAATCTATTTCAGCTCGAATAATCAAAAAAAAAAAAGCGATTTAACCAATAAAATCGGCCCAGCTGATAGATCTATAGCAGAACGCACAGACAGACAGACAGAAAGAATTTCATCTTTTTATCATTGTCATGTCAAGTTTTATCCAAATCCAAGTGCATGTAAGACTGTTCTATCTTCGTTTCGTTAACGACTGTTTTGGGTGAAATTAGTTCCAAAGCTAAGCTCAAATATTTGCAGATTAATTTAAAAAACAATTCAAAACAAATTTAATATTTTATAAATATGTACCCTTTTCTGTTTTGACTCGGTTAGCTCAGTCGGTAGATCATGACACTCTTAATCTTACAGTCGTGGGATCGTGCCTCACGTCCGTCGCCAATTGTTGCACTTTTTATTACGTTCGGGGAAAATGGGTGTTCGACTCTTTACTTATTACTTATAACACTTACCCCAAGTTTCACAGTGGAAGTTTAAAACCCCACTTTTGGTTTAAACTTCAGTTCAACAACAAATTCGGTTTCACAGTTTCATTTAAACTTTGAACATAGATCATTCTGTAGCTTAAGTTAAACAATACTATTCCTTTCAACAACCCCTTCAAACATTTGAAAATAGAATTTATTTTAATTTTTTTAATTTCTTTTCCTGTCACAGGTCACAACTGAAACAAAGAAAACTTTCCTTGGTTGTTTTTTCTTTGATTCAGATACATATAAAGAGAAAACAATTTACTTAAACTACGTTCATTGAACTGAAGTTCAGATTATTGAATTGAATTCTAATTTAGGATCCAGGTTCAGATGAACTTAAGTTTAAACCTGGGGGTTACTCATGTTATTATTATTAATTTTATATTAATATTACTAAAGAAGTTAATATCATATTTCTGCTCTTGTTAATATTTTAAGCAAGAAATTCCAAATCTCAAATTCGTTCCTATGGCTTTCGCATTGATGTTTTTTAAGTGTTTATTCCATGCTTGATTTCATTTAGGAGTAGCTACATTCTAAGTAAAAATATAGATATGTGCATATAACTATTAGGTCTTTTTAGTGGGATTACCTGTCAAAGTGTTAATTATTAGAAGTAACCTTTATTGCGAACATTAAATAGTATGTGTGTGTGTGTGAAAAACCCGAGTTTTGACAATCCATTGTAATTGAAAAAGGTGTGATACATTTAAAAAAAAACCAAACGCCATAATTTAAGAACCATAGAGTTGATTGAACACAAAAACATTTCTTCTTTAATTTTATAACGTACATCAGTCACTCTGTGTAAATTTGACATATTGTTTGTCATAATCGTGATAATAATAGCAAGATAACACTCATTCTGTTATTAGCACCATTGCCACAAGTGAAGTGATTCACAAGGTAAATATGATTTTTTTGTAGATATGTATCTACATGTGATTGTACAATGTACATGTGGATTAAAAGAAGCAGTGAAAATCAATTGAATACACTGCAAGTTACATGCAGATCCAAATAATACCTGTCAATGTTGAACATGAATAACTTTTTCCAATAAAATTTTATGTAGGCTGTAATTGAATTCTTGGATATTTATATTGGGTACATATTTTCCTATTCTTGTCAACGATAAATTTTTTGACTCAACAAAAATTTCGCCAATATTTTAATTCAAAATCAGCTCCCACAAGCTTCATAATTAGGTGTTTGATCAGTCAAAAACTGTAGATTATGGGCCTCCAAAAATCCAGGAAAAGGATACCAGCATCATTTTCAACCACTCAAGGGAACTGTTTGGTGTGGATATATGGCCGAAAAAGTTAAAGACCATTATTTCATCGAGAATGAGGATGCAACGCCGGAAACGATTTCCTTAGCTTCTTACAAAACAACGATGGACAACTTTTTGCGCCCAACAGGGAACAGTGTCCTAACATGTGATTCTAACAAGATGCAGCGATTGCGCCCACTCCTGGGCAAACTATCGACTTGCTATGTGAAATTTTTGGCGAACGGTTGATTTCAAAAAATTTAGATTTACCTTGGCCAACCTGTTAATAAGCCAGGGACTATTACACAGCTAAAGCAGAATATTCGACATGAAATAAGGAGCCTGCAACCAGCAATATTAGATGTTGTAATAAAAAAAAAACGTGCTAAAAAGAGCTAGTGTCGAGAGAGTATCCAGCGATAAGGTGGACATTTTTCTGATGTCATATTTCATAAATATTGTGCCTTAATTTGCATTAGCAAAGTTTAAAAATATAATTAATTAAAACATATTATTAATACAAGAGCTATACGTGTTTAACATTGGTAGATCTTATTTAACCCACCCTGTAGATTGTAAGTCCATTTAAATAAAAACGTTTTTAATTCAATTTCATTTATTGGCGTATTAAATTGTCGTCAATTCAGTTGAATTCAACTGTTTTAAGACATCATGACGTTTTTTTTGTTTAAATGCGTCTAACCCCCAGTTTCACAGTGGAAGTTTAAACCCCACTTTTGGTTTAAACTTCAGGTTAACAATAAATTTGGTTTCACAGTCCTTGAACGGAGTTCATTCTGTAGTTTAAGTTAAACGACACTATTCTGCCGTTTAAATTTTAGTTCGACAATCCCTTCAAACATTTGAAAATATAATTTATTTTTATTTTTAATTTTTGTTTCCTGTCACAGGTCACAACTGAAACAAAGCAAACTTTCCTTGATTGTTTTTTCTTTAATTCAGATAGAAAGAGAAACAATTTATTTAAACTACGTTTAATGAAATGAAGTTCAGTTTAGACTGTGAAACCGGACGAGTTGAACTTGAAATTTAAACTCCAGTTCAGGTTCAGCAGAACTTAAGTTTAAACTCTCACTGTGAAACTGGGGGTAAGCGTCTAAATAGAGGGCACAGCTTATTGTTTAATAGGATATATCGCCGCCTGAGTACTTAAATGCCCCATATCCAAAAAAAATGTTCCCCAGAAAACGAATTTTAAGGTTTAAAAAATAATTTCCTTACTTTCTTCTTGAGAAATATAATGTTTGAATTTTAATAAACATTTTTTGAAAATATCTTTGTTGGAATTTGAAGAAAAGAAGTCAAAAACTGTAACGGTTATTTTTTTAAAAATAAAAGTATGAAAAAAAGTCAGAAATGGATATAGGACCCTCTTCCATACGAATGCGAAATCGATGAAAACCAAATTGAAAATTTCCTATGGATATAGGACTTTTGTGCACTGAAAGGAGGTAATTCAATGTAATCAAGAAGAACCAAAAAATTCACAATCACTTTCATTATTTATTTTTTATAATTTTATTTTTATTGATAAGAACATAAAACAAAAAGTATTATAAATTTAGTGGGTATACCTTACTAAATCTCATATTGGACTATTTCTAAGTCAACAAAATAAGTAAGAATATGCTTAAGTATTTTAATACTAAAGTATGAAAAATACTTAAAACTAACTTTGGTCCTTAAAATTTTCCAGAAAAAGACGTCTTTTTTAATTCGGAATAGTTTATAAGAATTCGTCAACATTTCATTGTATTAATTATTATTTATTTTCAAAGGTTTTTTTTAAATTTAAATTTTTTTTTAGCTTTTTTGATTTTATCCACTTTAGTAAAAAATAAAAAAAAATGCTTAAATTAAATCTTAAAAAAAATCTACAAGACTGCATTGAATGCACCCATCTCTATTTACCCCATGGTTAATTGTTTTTTAACTTTAATGATTTCTTTTTTCTTTACCATCGTCAAAGCGAAAACTTACTTTTGGGTTATTGAAATAACCTCCGATAGAAACCTGGACCACATGTTGTTCTTGCATGTTAAAAGATATAAAGCATATAGAGACATAGAGGATATAGAGCACATAAGCACTGAAAATGTAACTTAGTTACGATAATATGAGAGCTTAAATGCTCTATATCCTATTTTCTGTGGATATGGGGCACTTATGCATTAAATGAACGTTTTGAGAACTCTTCTACAAAGATTGCCCCACTTAGTACAAATTTTGAATATGCGGCAAATAAGCACTAAAAGGACCCACAAATTAGTGGTCTATGGAGCAAACTGGCTTTATGTAACTTCTTTAATGATGAAGATAGAGCAACGGGGATAGCGCCAAACGATAGAGAATATTCGAATTAGTATAACTGCATCTTTAACTCAGTTTCCCGAAAAAGTGGTCTGTGGGGCATTTAAGTACTCAGGCGGCGATATGTAGAGGTATATATATTTGGCTCAACTAGTACAGAAAATAAATTAATTTACATATTTAAATTTTATAATAAGAAGTAAATATTATTTTATTGTTTTTTTTTTTTTTTTTTGTTTAAATTGAATAACTCTATAATTGTTTTAATAGAATAACAATGTGAAAACTACAAGTTGTTGTGCAATGCATATAATTAAAAAGAATAAATAATTAGATAATGCAAGGGATATAATTAATTTAGTTGAGAAAAAATGCATTGATTGGAATTTTATCTAGGTTTGTTTCAATTAAAGTTATTAATTGCTTTAAGTCAAAAAATTGAAATAAGCTAATATCTTATTTATAAAATTTACATTTGAATGATGTCAAACTTAAGTACCTACCTACCTGTTATTATCAACAAATTAGCTAGTAGTAATGCTGTTTTAATTTGCGTCATTTAAAACCCATGTTACAACACCTTCCTACGTAATTTCACATACATTTATGTATGTACAGTTTTCGAGCTTCATTCTCAATCGAATATGACTCAATATGCAAGGAACTCGACAAAAAAATAATAATTTTATTGTTTGGAAATTTAAGATACTCGTACTATAGACATTATCTTCATCAAGACAGTTCTTGCCAAATTATTTCGACCTTTCCGTCTAAACTAAACATTGGGATTCCTAGAAGTAAAAGTAAGTCAGTCGATTCATATTTCATTGCAGCGCGCGTGTACGGATTTAATTTCAAAGTCAACGTTTTAAGGCACGTGGAGAGCTGCGATGTAAATGTCACTAGATATAGCCAACCAGTCAACCAGACAGATATGTAGATATAGACAAATCGTCTGTTGTCTCTTGAATGACAATACCCTGTTTCGCATGCTTTAAATATTATCTATGGTTAACAATAAGATACAAAAATCATTTTGAAGCTTCTTACTCGTTTCTTAACCCGATTGATGTTGATAGACGAGACTTGACACGAGGATAAGGAAATATGGTATGTCTGCGAAGCTCCGGTTGCAACATTGTGGTAGATTTTCAAGTGTTTCAGCTATGACGGAAGCAATTGCATCGTTTTGAATTTCAATTAATAAAGGTTTAATACGTCAATATGAATTAAAATTAAGTTTTTTTTTTTATTGCGAAAGATTTAGAAACAAAAAGATTTGAAATGATTTGAGAAAAAAAAAATTGAATGCGAGATGGATTGCTATAGAATTTGTTCTTGTGTCAAGATATTGAAGATGTATGGTAATGAAATAATATTAGCCGAATTTTAGGGGCTAAAATGGTAAATTGCCAACGCAGCTAAATTTTGCACACTTAACGAAAACAGAGAAATAGTTCGTATAATAGTACAGATAAAGATTTGGAATCTGGAATAGAATGACAATCAATTGTCTTGCAGAAGAGTATTATGTTCGTGAAATTGCCAGGTTTTGATTATTTGAGGATGCGTTCGTTGGTATTTGTTCATTTTATGTTTTTTTTTTCACTAGAGCCAAAATGAGGTGGTTTGAAATATTAATGTAATCTCAAATCAATTAAAGATACACTTTGTATTATTTTGCTGTCTGGTGACAATTTATACTTGATACCGTATTGGTGTGCCATTGATATAGCTCGTTCCATATCTTTCAGGTAAGAGTATGAAATTCCATTAAAAGATGCTTGTGATATAAATGGATTAAAACATTACATTACAAGCAAATGAAAATTTAAACAAATTATGTTTTATTTTTCGCCCTAGAACACACTAATTTGCGAGTGCTTTGCGGTTACATTTTGGAAAGAAATCTATAAAAAATCATTTACAATGACGATATCCTCAGTCTTTTATATGAAAAAATAAAAGATTTCCCATGGATAGAACCGAAATGTCCTTCCCCACGAAAACACCAATCATGGTATTAGACGACTTACAAGTTATCATAATTTTTTCCCATTTAATTAAGAATTAAGCTTTAGATCTATTATTATTTTCGTCACGTAAAAAATGAAAAATACGTGTAACATAACATTTTATCTTAAATTAACTGGCATCATGGTAATATTAGATAACATTTTCTAAGTTTCGTTAAACTGCGTTTTCTTTTCGGTTTTGCCTGCAAATTGTGAAAATTTGTGATAAATTTCTAGTAACCTAACACACTTAATACGAGTATTGTATTGCCACCAGTTTGCAAAATATGACAGCATAATTATTTCATTTCGTGCCTTGGATTTGATGAAAGCATCGCTTCCCATCGATCAGCAAAATCAAGCATCAATGTGCGCGGTTATAGTATACTTGGATGGAGGACCGTTCAAATACCAACCTTGTGCTGTTGACGTGTTTCTTCTGTTGTTCTTTCTCTCTGTGTATCTCTCTCTATTGTATTGTCTAAAAGCCGATGCATGGCCTCAGTAACCAGGGGTGGAATCAGCTAAGGTGATAGTTGATTGTGATTGTCATTTTGAGTATAGCTGTCTCCATCATAATCAATAAGGAAATATAGAGAGAGCGATCGCAAAATGACAATCACAATCAACAATAACCTTAGCCGATTCCACCCCCGGGACTTTTCAGTGTCTCTACTTCATAGATTTATCTACTGAGTATTTTAAGATGTAATGTAATGTGTGTTTTGCCAATTTTATAACAGAAATGCCGTGGTTACCGATTCGTATGTTTTATTTAATTATTAAATGTTATCATAAACGAATTTATAGCTTATGTGAAGTTTTTAAGACTTTCATTGAGATTGAAACATCTAATAAATAAATGTGATTTGCCAAAATAAATTCAGAAAATATAACTTCTACCTGTTTTGTTAATTTATACATTTTAATTTGTATTTTGTTGTCAAAAAATTAAATATTTATTTTATATATTTATTTATATATTTATTCAAAAAAGAACTACTTCTTAAGTTAATTAAACATTTTATTCTTCGTTGCATTGTAGCGTTAAGTATATATTATTAATAAAAAACGCCTTTTGCTAAAAAGTGTGTAAAAAGTCCAATGTACTAAGAAAATTTACTTTTCATAGATTTTTATTTATTTTATGAAACGAAAAAATATAAAAAAAATTGTATGCAATATTGTATAAGACTTCAAAATTATAATAAAATCGGTTAAGACATTAAAAACATAAGGGCCTAACTTAAAAGTTTTGGCTGAAACTTATAATCAGCGCATTAAGTAAAAATGTATACAAAGCATATGCTAACTTTTATATGCTTTTTCCACTTTTTTTATTTCAAAATTCAAAATCAGTGTCCGAGTTTCACATTTCATATTTTTCCACACTTGAATAAGGCGCCATCTAAACTCTCAACATTTCAACAATTTAAATGCACTTTATATTCAATCTGATGGCTGACTTAAATTGTTTATACTTTTAGGATTGTTGTTGATTGCGTGTTAGAATTAACTGAACTGGCTATTTGATTTTTCATTAAACACGGCCTCTATTATGCGAATTTTTGGCAAAATTGTGAAGCGCAGTACAAAGTCCTTTTTGCAAAAAAAATTAAAAAAAAAAAGAAATCTTTGTAAAATTCGAATGTTAGCTCTAAGGAATTGCATAAAAATAATCTGTATTAAATTTGAAGTAAATCATTCCATCGTTTAGGCTCAAGTTTGATGTACGCCGAGTTGCAAAATTGTATAGGAACACAGAGAAACACACCGAAGAAGGAACTTTTTTGAACTTCTCGATCATAGTGGTTTTAAATTTAAATAAAACTTTGAAATTTCACACGATACCAAAATCTATAGAGCATGTGAAAATGTTTTAAGAACGTTGGTGGATATGTTGAATCATCTCCTAAAACAAAACTGATCGTATTTTATATGGCATATAATCACCAATTTTACAGAATTCGGCGAATGAGCTTCCATCCATCCGAACAAATGTCGGTAACATGCCCTGCATCACCGACATTCTGTTCAACTTATTTGGTATTACTGAATCCGCAATCGATTCGCACTCCATACAATTTCTTTTATTTTACATACGCGCCAATTTCGAGACGAATCTGAAGTGAATTTTTAATTAAACGAAAAAAAAAACAAAAATAAACAATGGAAAACACAAAAATGTAAGTCAAAAGCTGATCATAATGAATGTTTAAGTGTTTGTTTAACAAATTTTAATATAAAACGAACAACTAACCGGAAACACTATGACATATAATCACCGACCTATAGTTGTGTTGTTAAAAAAGAGAGTCAAGTTCTCATATGTACTAAAACCTTCTGTATAAAAAGTCAGCAGTGAAAAGTAGTGAGATCTAAAAGTACGCCAAGTTCTTAGTTAATGAAGTTTAAAATTAAATTTCTTGAGTAGAGGAATATCGAAGCAACCTTCCAAATTTTAGTCAGTAGTAAGAATAATTTTTCGATATTACTCTACTGAAATTTATGATATTAAACTTCATAAACTTAAAACTTGAAATCACATCATGATCATTTTTAAAGGGATTTTTGAATATATGTACATATGTACATATGTAGTTAGAATATAAAAAAGACAATGAACAACGTAGAAATCCTATCTCTGACCAATTACTGAAAAGAGTTGATCTTTTACTAAGATGTAGTGATCTTTCAGATGGTATATAATTTTTGCGATTATCCCACCAATGACGTGCCAAAAATCTCGCGTGACCTTGTAAAAATTTAAGCTTTGAATACAAAATTCCTGTTGCTGACCAATTTTCAACACTAGTTGACCTTTTTTAAATAATTACTGAACTATTAGATGGCATACTTTTTTAACGAATATCCCCCATATGGGGTGCCAAGACCCCAGAGCTCGGAAAGTTCTCCATAATTTTAATGGTCTGTCAGTGAGTCAAGTTTGGTTTTAGCCATTTTTGAAATCCTATATCTCAGAAACCACTACTGCTAAAGAGTTGAAATTGTATGAGGCGTCCATGTTTGATTAGCTCAGAAGACACTGAAAATTTATAGTTTCTGACTTTAACTTTATTGGTACTGAAGTTAGAAGGGTGTTGAAAATCACCTGAGTTTGTTCCTGTAAAAAGATTGTAGGGCCGTGGAATTGTCTGAGCACTACCGTGCCCTTTGATGTATAGAAAAAATACAGTTAAAAAAAAAAACAATTAAACAATTATTTTTGTAATTTTTTTGCGGAATTCTACCAATCGTGTATAGTTTCGGTTCAAGATGCTACTTTTTTTTAACACATATGTACATGAACTTATAACAAACTTTTCCGTCTTATTTTGTAGAATTGATCTATTTCTGACTAAATGCTCTTTCAAGCATCTACCATTTTTTCCCTCTATTGTAATTTTTATTTTTATTGCAAATTCTATTTTTCGCCTCGGAATCGTGCCAACAAACTGTAAAATTTTATTTCGAGTAATAAAAATATCAAAAACATCCAATATATTGATTTCCCATAAATGTTTTTGTAAATCTTCAAAGCAAACCTCAACAATTCAATTTTCTAATAAAAGTTATTGCTAATCTCATAAAAATATTCCAATAAAATTTTTTGATTGAATCGAAAAAGATCATTCAACGACCGATAGCAATATTACGTTATATGAATGAGTATACATTTATTTTATAATCTAATAGTCAGAAGTCAGAAAATTCTTGATAGTAACATTGACTTTGACACTTTGAGGTGGCCAATACATTTCTGGCAGACATTTTATAATCGACTTCATAATAAAGAGATTAAAAGCGGCAATCGAGAGTATTCAAAAAAAAAAGAAATAAAATTATTATTTATTTTCACTTTTGCATGTGTACTTTGGCGTTTGATGATTGTTACATTACACTGTGCTTTTTTCTATTATTATAATTAGATACCACGTGCCTCATATGCATACGATTCACACATTTTTGTATACATTTGCAACCGGTTGTAAATTGATTTATTTTAAGTTTACATTACATCAGGAATTTCACGTACGTGTCGGATTGTTTGACACGAATTAATAAATAAATATTATCCGCACTTATCGCTTTGTTGCAATGGACAACATCGTTAATCTGTGTCAAAGTACCGTAGAGAATTATTGATGGATCATTAAGCTGAGAGAAATAGTATATACAATACTGTTTTCCTAACCTACCTACCCTAATTAGCACTAATTGACGGAGAAGTTGCATCACCACTGTTTTAAAAAAAAAACATCAAAATACATTTTTGAATCACAAGTATTTCATTTTTAAATTTAATCTACTAACCCACAACAAGCAATTAAAATTTTGTATTACATATAAGCTTATAGACTTTTGTTACTAATAATAGGTTATTACGTTAAGCAAATCAGTATAAAAAAGTTAAGTCATTCACCAAGGCTGAGCTTTTGATATTCAAATATCCTCAATAATTCCTAAGCTAAGAAAAGCAATAATTCTTTTTATTTAAATTTGAATTTTATTCTCAGATCAACATCATAAGGTTACCTAAGTATGTTTAACTCAACCATACCTCGAAGACTTCACTAATTATTCATGGTTTATACCTAAAACTGTCCTTGGTATATGGATGTGCTATATGTAAATGTCGAGTTAGTTTTTATACTAAAAACACAGGACTTGACCGAATTTAGTTGGTCTTATAGATCCAGGAGCTAAGATTTGTTAAAGATTATAGGTAAGAGGCAGGTAGAAATTGCGATCACTGGCAGTCTAGCCATGTGGCCCAATCGGCGCTTAAATGCATAATTTTGATACACATAACTCGTTTGAACCTGTGGATGGAATTGATATAAGATATAGAAGATATTCTCACAGAGTCGTCCCTTTTGAATTGAGTTGAAAAAAACGATGTAGTAGGTTTCGACGTGTGTTATTAATGTGGTATGAGGTATTTTTCTTTTTGCACAGTTATCCGGAATTCTGATCATTCACTCAACTTGACTACCACACGCATCCGAAACCAACTAAACTTTTTCCAACTAGACAGCTTGTTGACTAGTGCTGAAGCAGTAACTATTTCAATTGAACGATCATCCGTATCCCTTGTAGCATAATCCTCCGTCAAAGCCCTTAGTCTGCTACCGCGCAGTCTTAGGAATCAAACGGAGAGCACGGCACAGAAGTAACCGAAGTTCGTTCTAGAGCCACTTCATCGAGTTGAAAATAGACATCCGGCCTTTGAACTTTATTTACGAAAGTTTATCAATGTCATCAAAAAATACCTTGCTGTCTTCGTTTTGCCTGAATCTGCATATCAGATCAAGTGTTCAGGGTTTATGATACTTTAACCAAATCGTCCTACATATAATGCAGTAAGTTAAGCTGCTCCATCTACGGTTTGATTCACTAAGAAAAATTGAGAGGATAATTTTGCCCTTCCTAAAGAACTATTCATATGAGAGCGACCAACGACCGACGAATGAACGAACATTCGCCCATTTTGACATTTCATTCACATGCATATTTTGTTTTTATTCGTCGCGAATGGCGTTTACTTAGACAACTTAGAATGATTTTGAGGTTAGCCGCGCGCGAACAATTCATTCGTTGCAGTGTGGATGGTATGTGGGACGCGAATAGTGTTTGACAGTTCGTAGCAATCATATTGCAATTCGCGACGACCAATTTATTTTCTCAAATTTCTCTCATTTTAGCAATTACAACGCCAATTTTTATAAATTAACATTAAATTAAACTAGATTGCTACCCTTTTGTAAAGTTTTTGTGAAGAATTTAGGCTTATATATGTTTTAAATCCCATTTGTTTTTTTATTCGTTGGTCATTGGTCGCTCTCATGTGAATAGTCCTTAACACCGAACAGAATGTTCATTTTTTCCGCAGGTGAACCATGAAGGTGTAATCCTTGCCTTGCCAGCTTGTCTGCTCGTACATTCTCATCAATGCCACTATTACCGTGAATCTAGATAAGAGTGACACTGAGATATATATTTAGATTCGCAAGTTCAATCCGGCATTATTGAACCGATTCGGAGAATGATGTACTAAAATTAATAAATATTAAACAGTCGGTTCTAAGTTGGATCTTATTTGAGTAACTAATATACTTCCCTGATCCCTGATGACCAATTATTCAGCTTGAAAAATACTAGCGAAGTCTATTAGCAGTAAAATTAAGAATCTCACAAAATATTCCTGAACCCTCACTACACTTCATCTTTGAGCCATTTGTAAAGAAAGTTGACTCGAAGGTTTTTGTCACAACGGCACTATCCCTGGCCTTTCTGGATGCGAAAATAACCTTAAAATATTTACGGATACTAATTGTGAGGTGCAGTTGTTAGTGGGAGTACAAAACACTTCATTAACATTTCTATGACCATAATGTTTGGCAAGCCAAAAGTTAGAGTTCTTTAGTCTTTACTCGCTGCAAGATAATACCAAATGTGTATATCAAGTGATAAAAGGTGAAAAACTCTTAAGGCATCAATTGTTAAAAATATTAAGCCCCCGTGGTGACAACTCTCGCAGTTTGTTGTGCCTTCATTCATCGAGTTTATCGATGTTATATGCTTCGGTAATGTTATATGCTTAGGTTAGCCTAGTTAATAACTTTTCTTAAGGCCATTCCCATGATTTCACTAAGAATCGGAGTGAACTTTCTTGAAATTAAAAGTCATCTTCACACGCAACCGCCTTGACGCCAGATTTTTCCAGCTTAATGATAAATTGGATACCTTAACTCCCAACGTTGAATGTTGAAAATTAAGAAGTAGTTTTAGGGTAGCCGCGCACTGGCAACTGTGATCGAAATCAAATAGTTTAATCACCAGTTGATAGAGTACCGCGCACTGGCAACTCTTTACTCACGCTCACACTCTTTTTCTCTCTTGCGCTTATAGAAAATAGCTCAACTGTTGCGAATTAATTTTAGGCAATCGTTTAGTTTATGTCAAAACACAAACTTTTTAGTTGCTCGAATCGAGTTGTTCTAAGTGCGCGGTGTCCCATATAAGCCCATATATTTCATTTTAGCAACTAAACAGTTGCGAAACTAAAAATTGAATGTGTGCGCCTGGCCTTAGGTTCAAATTAATGGAAAGAGGGAACAAATCTTGTCAAAACCATTTGTACCTGATGAAAATTTCAGAAGTTATGTACATACATACATAGTTCAAGGAACAAAATTTAATCAATTTTAATTTAATTGACTGACAGCCTCAGTGCGACTGTAGCTATGGCAAGAATGTGATACTGGAAATTCAGATAAGACCAGTCGAAATAGATATTCTACTTCGGACATATTCATATTCTGTCAGAAATTTTCGTTGATCTTTATTTCGTCATTTCAAATGAGCTTGTTTAGAGTTCTCATCAATCTGAGTATCGAGAAAAATGTACTGATTGCCCGAGCTTAAAGTATTTTTGTAGAGATTTTAATACTCTGTATAGGGATACATAAATCTACACTCTTTGCTTTTGATAACATTTGAGTTTCAAATTATGTATTATGTGAAAAAAATATATTTTCAAAATTTTTCAACTTATTTCCCCAACACTCGAATTGATGAGAACAGCTCAATAAACGTTATGTACTAATATTCAGCGGGGTGCAACTTGGTCCCAAAATTCAAATTTTGTTTCTGTATTTCAACTGGACTAAATTAATAACACAAAAGTAAAGATATCCTTTGAATCTCAGCCCCCATTATGTTCGAAGTGACACGAAAGACTGAACCACCAATTTAAATTATAAGCTATTGCGAATGCCAGTGCGCTTATTATGCTTTGTTTCGATCTCTTAGCGGCAGAAAGAAAGTACGACTACGACAAAAAAGCGGAAATTGGATTGGAAGCGGCATCCGAAAGGGCCAAGCAGCTTACAATTCAGAATTGGCAAGAGCGTTGGAGCTCAGAATGCAGAGGAAAATCGACAGCGAGGCTGATCAGGAAAACGTGACTGAGTGGAATGACCGGAAACACGGTCAAGATTTGCAAAGAAGTACTGGCGCCATCAGCCCAGAGAACATAGTCCAGAAGATGCTATAAAGCTATGAAAACTGTGGATCCCGCAAGGGAAACATGACAACCCCCTGAAATATTACGCACAATGGTCCCGGGGGGGTAGGTCAGACGCCAATAAGGGTTTAAGAGGAGTTTTAGTCGGTATGTAGCGAGTCCGACACACGGGGATGGTCAACGGGTCAACGCCAAGACTTCCTTACGGTGCATCAACGAGCCTTAATAGATTGGAAGTTGGTTAAGCAAGTTAGTTACTAAATTTTTAATTCATAGGTAGAAATTCTGTGCCGTGTATCTCTTAACGTAGAATGAAATTTCGAAACTTTTTTTTTTAATTATATTTCTTACCACTAACTTTATTTTTTTAATTTTCAGCACTAAAGTATGCACTTGGAAATAGAATAAATTTAAAAGGCAAAACCAGATAACAGGAAGTCACGATAGTTTTAGGGTCTTTTAAATTACTTGAAGTGAAATTTTGTTTAAATTATTAAATACATTTTAAAATGTATATTTCTAGTTTTCAGCACAAAAGTATGCATTTACAAAGAAACTTCAAAAACAAAAAAAAAAAAACGCCAAACTCAATCACAGTTACGAACATTTGTAAGTCCTTTTTAATTATAAAAATTGTTATTTTATTTTAAATGTTTAATTATTTTTAAAATTTATATTTCTAATATGCAAGTATGCACTTTCAAATTAAATTCAAAAAATTCAAAAGTGTATCACAGGAAATAACGATATTTAATTATTTAAATTGCAATTTTTTGCTTAAAATAGTGAATTAATTTCAATTCAATAATAAGTGCACAAAAGTATGTACATATACTTCTACATTGAACTTACAAAAAAATGTATAAATAAATCACAGGAAGTTCACGACAAAACAGTATTTGTAGACGAACTAGGTGCTTTTTGTTTAAAAAAAAATTGATTGTTTATTTGGCGTACCCTCAAATTTTAGAATATGACAAATTCACCAAAACACAAAAAAAAATCGAACAGAGTGACTGTCACAAAATGTCAAAAAATGCTATACGTTTTTTTAGTTTAGTGTCAGAATTTTGAAATTGTGTACGACGTTTGTATTTATTTTATTTATAACTTGATCATAAAATGTTTATCATAACAAATATCTTACATATTTTTGATCCAAAGATCTCCATCCCAATAAAATAGATTGATAATATTAGCCGGAGAAAGATACAATATTTTTTTCGATCGATTGATAATTAACACAAAACACGATTCAATTTCTCCTTTCGTAAACTAAATAAATATGTATTTATGTATCTATTTTGTATTATATCACAATTTTTCACTTTTTTCAAATTTTAACTTAACTAAAAAAAACAACACCAGTTAATATATTATTGTTATGTCTGAGGTTTAACACAAATCTGATCGCTCTTCCAAGCCGCCAGACATTTTAAAGTAAAATTCTCACAGAAGAATCAGCAAAACCAACAAAAAATTTAGACCGAAGTGATCGCAGGTACGGTATGACCGGTGGCGGCGGGCGCGGCGAACTATATAAAGGTTATAGTAATAAAAGAAAAACCATCAAAGAACAAAGTCACTGCTCCTGTGAGTGATCTTTTGCTATGCTGGCAATCTGGCACATTTTATTTGGGAATAAAGCTCAAAAATTGAGTTATCAGCTGTGCTGGCGCAAGTTCGTTCGCTGCTCAGCAAAAAATTTACTCGAGTCATTTCGGGTTGTCCGTTCTGCAAGCCAATTGAAATTTAAATACACCTGAGTGGATGAACAAATTTATCAGCAGCACTGGCGGTGGCGGTGGCGATGGCTGGTGACGGAGATCATAAATAAATTATGAAGATTTCTTTATTTGCATCTCACGCAACACGTGCTGCGAAAAAACTTTGCTTGTAAGTAAATAAATTCTCAAGTGATTTCGATGAATTAATACAGGAAATGAAAAACAATTTCGATGGGATGCTATGGTGTATAATTGTCGATCACTTGGGATCGCTTCAAATTGAAATTCATTTAGTTTGCTATTGCACGGTATATTAGGGAGAAATGTAAATTTTCCGCTGATTGATCATCCAGTGATCGTTAAGAGGCCATTTAAATTATATATAGTTCAATTTTGAGTATATTTTGTTCATTGAAGTGTTGGCGCATCGTGTGTAGCGTATAGTACCTACTTCATGCTAGTTAAAGTATTTTAAAATAATAACTTTTCAAAAAATTGATATGGTGTGAGGCTAATTGATTTACCGAGAACTCGGTCAAGGTTGGGAATTTACTGTTTGCTTTGGCTTTTTGCGCAGAAACTCTCGAGGATGATATCACTAACTGATGTTGTCACTCAATAATTGAGAACACAAAAAGATATACAATCTTAATGAATATTATCAAGAGTCCAATGGCTTTAAGATACAGTATGTGCAAAAAAGAAGCCTTAAAAATTGTTTTAATGAGGTCAGACGATTTCCCGGCATTGATGGGACGCCATTGATCGTCGTATTGAATTGATCATTGCGTCATTGTTTGCATGCAGTGCGTTGGGCATCTTGATTGTACCTACCATAAGTTTATCAAAGAAACCTGACAAGGATAAATGGAAGTATATAAGATTTATAAACAATCATTTGTGTAAAATTACACGATGATGACCATGATGGTACTTGAAAAAGTAAAGCATGTATTGAAGGTATTATTGATTCCTCTGAGTGAAATTTTGAATCATTAGCTGAGTTTTATTTTCCTCCAGATCTGATCCAGATCAGATCTTCATTCAAAATTACATGTATAACAAAAACAACACAAGGCCCAGTTTTGTTTGTATTTGTTGTTTTACATGTTATTTTGAAAACAAAATCCAATCCTGATCAGATCTGGGGGAAAATAAAACACAGCTATTATAAAACAAAAATTTCTTTTTAGAAAGTATTTAAACTAAACACATATTATGTGAGTAATTACTTAAGGTATAAAACTCCGACATTTAAGAAAACGTCATTTGCTTCAAAAATGCAATTGCAAGATTTTCTTAAAAGTAAATTGCTTAATCCAAGTGTTTGAAAACCTAAAATGAAATTCCTATGCAAAGGCATTATTTTCTATAACGCAGTTTGCTATATTAGTCATATGTTCGATAACATCATTTGCGGCGTTAAATAATCGAGTTGTTTACAAAAATATTGATAAGCCACAGATCGTTTTCTTAAACGTCAAATGCGTTTGCAAAAAATTTACTGACATTAAAAAGAACAGTTTTTTTGCAACCATGACGATTTCATATTTGACGATAGCAATACAAAAATAGGAGGCCATTACGACTCGTAGAGAGCCTAAACCTAGTGACTTACATATGTACATATATGTATAATTCTCAACCATTCCTGTGTACGTCACAAGGATAGAGGGACCTACAATTTTCTACCGATTCCTAAACACTTTTTTGAAAGTCCAACGTACTAACCATTATGCCAATTGATACTTGACGATAACAATATCTACGTCAAAAAATTACGATTATTTGACGAACAAATTGATGTTGATTTGACGTTTTCGAAAACGTTGACAGATTTAATGAAAATTTTTTTAGAAAAATTTGCACATGGGACAAAAATGAATTACTGACCACAAATCTTCGAAAATGTGTAAAAAAAATGAATTTCATTTAGTTCTTTCCAGGTCGATGATTATCTTTCGATATCCGATGTTTTAAACGTTGGATCTCCTCAAGTGAAAACTACTCGGTTATTTGGAAAATATGAGTATCTGGACAGCTACCTTGGATAGCACCAAACACCAGAGTCGGTGTGCATAATATTTTCAAACCAATTTCTATATAAAGCGACCAATATGAATGTATAAATAATATAAATATTTTATTTATGTAGATTTACGTAACAAACTGATGCGATCTTCAGGGTTATATTGCAAGAGTTCGATCATATTTGTAGAGCTTATTACCCCAATAGAGAATATTTTACATGCAATTATTTTCTTTTACACAAAAAGTGTCAAATTTTAAAGAATGAGATTGGAGTTCTTTTTGGCATTCGAACTGAAGAAGTAGGTTATGATGTGATCAGCGAAATCTGTGAATTTGCGCATATTAAATCACAATATTCCTTAGTACCTAAATGTAAATCAAGCACGAAATAATATTTGGCGTTCAATTTGTTACTACCATATTTGCATTGAACTCAGTTGTTAATTTCTGACCATAGTCAAATTTCGCTTCTGCGAAAAGTACCTTACTTACCTATTTACAAAGCATTTGACAACTATCATTTCGATATTCGATTACTTCGATCCGATTTAATAATGAAACACATATGAGCATTGGACTGTTATATGATAGATAAGACATCTGCCAAATTACATTCAAAATGGCTACTGCATCTGTTTGATAATTTCATTCCTAGCTCATAAAGCGCAATCTGAGGTATTTCAGATTGAAAAAACACCATTTTACCCTATATTATGTGTCTGACATATTTTTGACAGTTCAATAATGCCTTTTTCTGAACTAATAATAAAAAACTCCAAATATTGATGTATTTTTAATTAAAAAGAGGTTCGTTGTTATTGGTAAAGTGTCATTCAGGTTCTCCGCCATTTTGAATTTGGTGGGAAAGAACTTTTTTTATTGTACTCGTATGTATGAACGTTTATAGACTAGACGAGAATTCGTTTACAAATTGAAAGCAACATAGAAAGCAACATCGAATATTAAATGCCAGATCGCTACCAAATATCATAAAATTTTGAAGACAAATAAAACTAAAAAATTGCACACAAAAGTATACACATCCTGAAATTATTGGCGCAAAATTTTAGTTAAATTAGTACGATGTTAAAGCTGTATATGAAACTAGGTTAAAACAACCAATTTAAAATTTTAATCGAATATAGCATGACACTTTCTCTACCTTTTTATTAAAGTTAAAATCATCGAATACCTATTTTAGTTTTTTAGTATCGTGCTATTTTCAAACGGCACAAAAGGTCTGTTCACTAAGTTTATTGCTCGAACTGTCATCGTTTTAGAATTGTTCAGAAGCAATTTATTAAAAAAAATGCTTTATTATGATACTAGTAAGAAAATCTTTAGAGTTAAGAAAGAGTTAGCAATCTACTAAAATTTTAGTAAATTGTTAAGTAGTATCATATTAATAACTCTTAATTATAGGCTGTTTACAATTTTGCGCCATTGTTTCCTAACTTCAAATTCTATTTATATTTTCTTTTATTATTTTTGTTGAAAGCCATGAATTTTGCCAAAAATTATTACACAACAACTAAGTACGTAAGAGTTTTAAAGAGGAAAGGAAGGATTTGAGACGATTACAATCCACACGAGATTTACCAAATTGCTGAGTAAGTCACTGTTTGGTTTGGACTGGTGGCATCATTGGTTCATACTTCTTTGAGAACGACATTGGCTAGATCATCACCGTGTGACATCGATTAACATTGAAATTGGTCGATGTTAACCAATTTCTTTTTTTTCCGAAGCGGATGATATGAACACCGACGACACCGAAAGCAAGACGACGCGACATTACGTGGCACAATTGACATTTTGCAGGAGCGATTTCAAAACATAATAATTATCTCACGCGGATGCGATATGAATTGGCTACCGAGATCGTGCGATTTAGCCAACATAATCAATGCAATTGGTCAAATTCTGCCTCATGAGTATGCGCCATCTATTGGAAAATTGGACGTTTCAGATGTGTTTCGGACCTTAATTTTGTTGGCCAGTGCGGTAACTTTTATCTTATGAATGGTTTCCCCTTTCTTAAGAACATATGAATGAATTTCTTCCGGGTTCCACAGTTAGCAAGAACCCTAAAAAAATTCTCTCCTTCTTTCTCTTCCGTAACTTCACGCCCGCGCTGTGTTGAAACATTTAAAGGGTAATCATAATCCCTTGAGCGTGAGTAGATTATATAAAAAAAAAAAAAATTATTCCTAAATAATTTGTATGGAAAAAAAATAGCGGTCCTTAAATTATAAATTCAAATTTTTACAACCTTTTAACAGAGCTCCTATAAACAAATTTTCCATGACTTGAGGAATTTCGATTTATTTTGGCCCACCCTAATGTTCATATTTTTTTTTATAAATGTTCATGGGTCTTCTATTTATTTTTTTCTTTGTCATAAACCAGAATGAGATTCATGATCATTGAATTCTCATAGACAGAAATTCTAAATCAAAAATTCCAGGAATCAAATATTTCTCCATAGTCTCCATAATATTCTATCAACTTCATCCGGAAAGAAGGACAAAGGAATTTGAAAGAAAAATAAGAACAAACGAGAACGAGGACGCAAGAATTGACCTGTTTCTTACCCGTCTGAGAATTTTGAACCTTGTTTTTTTTTATAACAGCCGCATGTCTTGATCGTCTGCGGTTTGATAAATGAGGTCAACATCCTTGATTTCAGCTTGTCCTTTTGTTATTTTGTATTCACCCCTCGCACTGATTCCTCCTCAATTCTTATTATAAACCCCAATAATAGTTGGATGAAGGCTTAGCTGGATATGCAGAGTAAAAAAGGTATACCTTACCTACCTACTTATTATAGGAATCGTTCGTTTTTTGTCTGCGTCTTTTATCGGCGGCGTACACTGACCTAAGACCACTGACCGTCCTTAAATGTATGCGGAGCCCGATGCGGCGCGGCAAGCGGTTGGCGGTGCAACACAAAGTCTTCATCGTTTTCAGTTCGTTTTGAAGTGAAGTTTTCATGCTTCACTAAGCATTCCCCGAGAAGAAAACAGAACAAAAGCAAATCTCGGAGGATTGGTATATCTTTATACAAAAGGGAGTAATGCCCTGTCTAAATCAAATTACAACAACAAGAAAAATCTTCTCGGACGCAGTCCTAATTTAGTTCAATATTAATTTTAGGACCGCATATTGAAACAATGCTGGAGATGAAGACTTAATTAATTGAAATTCTCTTCGAGCGTCTTCACTTCCATTAAGCTAAAGGCGCCATTCAATTATGTGTACGAGCATTGTGTGCATAACATGCCAATTTATATTCAATTTCTGTGCGTGCATTTTATTAAGGCAAGGTTTGGTGGGAAGGGATAAGAGGCACAATGCATTTTCAATTAGTGCATCAGAAAATTTACAAAACGTAAACTAAAGAATTTTTTTTTAAATAGAATAGAATCAGAAATAAGAAAAGGATGTAATTTTTGAACAAAATTAAGTTCGAAAATATTAAATAACTGTTGAATGAAAAAATATTTTGTATTGTATTGTATGTATGTATGTACATTCATAGGTAGGTAATTTTTCATGATTTGTTTTAAAATGTCAGCTACATTTGCACCATAAAAATGGTCCTATTAAATTTGTATCGTCTTGTAATTATATTTAGGGCCTACGCCAATTACAATTTTGGCCATGTATTCTAATTTGTACATCTCTAAAAACTTTTGCCAATATCAAATTTTTTACAATATTCTGATTGAAAACTACCCGACAAAAAAAATCGTGTATGAGAACGGTCCTATTTTTTCACTTTTAGACTGAAGAATCAACAACGGCAACACTTAAAATTCAATAGCATACTATACATAGCATGCTTATGTCAATGTTCACATTTCAGCAGAAAAAACTATGTTTTGAATAATGCACTACATCAATTAAATTCAGTTTTCATTAAATATTATTTTGTAATTTTTTCTGTATACATAGGTATGACAGTTTTGAAAGTATTTTCACAAAATGTTAAAAACCCTGGAGTAATATTTTGGTCTAATAAGTACCATGTTAAAGCTGTTTGTTTTCCAAATCTTATTCGAATATAGCATCATACTTTCTCCACTCTTTTATTAAAGTTAAAATCATCGAATACCTATTTTATTATTTTAAGTTTCTTTATAGTTATGACTCTTTGACATTTACAAACGTCATAGCAGATCTGTTTACTTTTTGCATGAAATTTCATTACTTTAGATGTGTTCAGATGTGTGATGTATTTTAAAAAACATCACCTTATCACTATACTAGTTAGAACATTTTTAAAATTAGGAAAGACTTAGTAATTTTATTTTAAGTTAAATTGTTAAGTAGAATCATACTTATATCATAATGTTAGGCGATTTAAAATTTTGCGCCTCTAGTGTAAAGAAATGAGTATGATACTACTAAAAACTTTGCTAACTTTAAAGTTGCTTACTAATTTTTGTCTTTTTTTTAAACTATTTGCAACTAGTACCTTGGTAAGTCTACTTTTTTAATAAATTTCTTCTGAACACACCTAAAACAACGTCATTTTTTGCAAAAAAAAAAAACAGATCTTTTTTTCACGTTTGTAAATTTCAAAGAATCGTATTATGAAGTTAGCACGATACTAAAAAAATAAAATAGGTATTCAACGACTTTAACTTTATAATAAAAGGGTAGAGAAAGTATGATGCTATATTTGATTAAAATTTGCAAAATCGTTGTTTTAACATAGTTTCATACTAAAACAGTTTTAACATCGTTCTAAGTCGCCTTAAATTTTGCGCCATTAAATTTAAAGAAATCTTTTTTTAACTCTTCTTTGTAGTTGACTAGGTAGGTATATTGTAATGTAAACTAGTTTTTGTAAGCTTTCTATCGTTAGTTACTTAATGAATTAAATAAATAAATGAGTTTCTCACTGCAGTATCTAAGAACAACACACTCAATGTATAACGTCAGTTATTATGCCATAGGTAGGGTAGGTAGAGATGGTAGTCGCCAGCCAGCTGGCCCGCGACTCAATTAGCGCTGGGTTGCGCCGTTTTGATACCATTAAACTCGTGTCAACCTAATAAGGATTAAGTACGGAAGAAAATGGCTTTTATATACTTTAGCGGAGCATTACTAAAGCCATTTTGTCGCATTCAGAAAGATAATCAGATCTTTGATTTTCTTCTCCGAAAGTTCGCTGGGGTCATCGAGGAAGGCTTTCCCAAAGGAAGCCATCCTGTAATTTGCTAAGGCGGGGCAATCGCAAAGAAAATGAACCACAGTTTCTTTTTCTTGTGGATCTCCACAACTACGGCAGTGTGGGTTGAAGGGGATGCCTAGCTTTCTTGCACGTTCACCTATGGGCCAGTGCCCGGTGCATATTGCTGTGATCCTGGCTATGTCGCGCCTGGGTCTGCATATTAGATCGTTGGAACGTGAGTTGTTGTAAGTAGGCCATATCTTTCTTGATATGACACAGTTTGTGAGACTGCTCCACCTACGGTTGGATTCATTGAGAAAAATCGAGAAGATTTTTCTCTTCATAGCACCAAGAGGAATATTAACTTTTCCGCCAGTGAGCTATGTAAGGTCGAGCCTTGCCGAGCTAAAGCGTCAGCCCGTTCATTACCCTCTATGTCACTGTGACCCGGAACCCAGATGAGAGTGACCTGGAGGTCAATGTTCAGACTCGCCAGTTCGTCCCGACATTGCTGGACAAGTACTGAGGTTGATGTAGATGATTTAATGGCCTTAATGGCCGCCTGGCTATCTGAGCAGATAGCTATATTTCTGAATTGGTTTTGGTTAGATTGGAGCAACTTGCATGCCTCCTTGATTGCTAGTATTTCGGCTTGAAATACACTCGCAAAGTCTGGTAGTCTGAGTGACTTGGAGATGTTAAAGGACTCGGAAAAAATTCCTGAACCAACACCGCACTCCATCTTAGATCCATCAGTGTAGATTATCGAATCGAAATCCTTTGTGACAACGTCATTCTTCCAATCCTCTCTGGTGGGAAAAATGGCTTTGAAATCCCCGCTTGGACCAAGAGGAGGTACGCGGTAGTCGGTGTTCGATAAGAAAATATCCGGAGGAATCAATTTTGTTATGTTTCCATGACCATAGGGTTTGGAGAACCAACAGTTAGATTCTTTAAGTCTTACAGCACTGCATGCCGCTAGGTATTT
The DNA here is from genome assembly GCA_911387755.1 of Chrysotoxum bicinctum. Lineage (NCBI taxonomy): Eukaryota > Metazoa > Arthropoda > Insecta > Diptera > Syrphidae > Chrysotoxum > Chrysotoxum bicinctum. Next base: position 220,017,023 of record OU426989.1, on the reverse strand, counting down.
TATATGAAGGTCGAGTGGTAAAAGGTTCAGGATAACGCTCAGGGCATCTGTTGGGCATGATCTGAGAGCCCCCGTAGTGCCGACGCTAGCCGTTCTTTGAACCCTTTTAAGTTTTCCGACGTTATATTGCTTGCTAAGTGCAGGCCACCAAACAATCGATCCGTAAGACAAAATTGGCCGTACCACTGCAGTGTACGTCCACAAAATCATCTTCGACTGAAGGCCCCACTTCTTACCAAAGGTCTTTCTGCAGGCATAGAAAGCTATACAGGCTTTCTTAACCCGTTCTTCAATATTTACCTTCCAATTCAATTTGGGGTCGAGAATAACTCCAAGGTATTTAGCTTTGGAAGATAAAGAAAGAGTTTGACCGTTAAGTCGAGGTAGGGTGAATGTAGGTATTTTAGTCCTGGTAGTAAAGAGCATCAGTTCCGTCTTACTCTGATTAACTCCTAGTCCACTACTAGTGGCCCAGTTGCTAACTCTTTTCAGAGCCAATTCAGTGATTTCACTAATCACAGTGGTAAACTTACCTGATGCCAATAAAACCAGATCGTCAGCATACGCTACAGTTTTTACACCACTACCTCTGAGCTTGACGAGAATTTTGTCCATGACTAAGAGCCATAGAAGAGGGGAGAGAACACCACCCTGGGGAGTTCCCCTACTAACATGCTTAGTAGAAATTGTGTTTCCTAACGTTGCTTGGATCCTTCTGTCACTGAGCATAGATACAATCCATTTGGATATGAAACTTTCTACACCAAAGTGAACAAGTGACTCGCGAATGGATTCAGTTAGGACATTATTAAAAGCACCCTCCACGTCCAGGAAGGTTGCTAGGGTATATTCTTTGTAGTGAATCGTCTTCTCTATTGTACGCACTACTTCATGCAGGGCAGTCTCCGTAGACTTGCCTTTTAGGTATGCATGTTGCGATTCATCAAGAGGACGACCCTCTAGTAAAACTCTGATGTGAGTATCAAGGATGCGCTCTAGTGTCTTTAAAACAAAAGATGTCAAACTAATAGGCCTAAAGTCCTTCGCGGATTCATGACCTCGTTTGCCGACCTTCGGAATAAAGACCACTCTTACATGTCTCCATGACTCGGGTACATGATTGAGATAGAGACAACCTTTGAAGATCATTTCTAGCCATGGTACTGCCAAGTCTTGCAGTTTCTGCAGCATAACTGGGATTATGCCGTCAGGGCCAGGTGATTTGTAGGGGGAGAAAGTATTAATCGCACATGAAATACTATCTCCTGATATAACAGAATTGATTTGCTCCCTATGAGCTATAATGGTATTTGTAGTGCTAAGCGTTTCGGGGTAGCTATTCTCACAACCCGGAAAATGTGTTGTCATAAGCAGTTCCAAGGACTCAGCTTGAGAGGCTGTCCAGATACCGTCACTTTTTCTCAGAAATGAAGGGCTGCAATGTTCCTTTGACAGAACTTTACTTAGTCTAGCAGAATCCTTAATATCTTCTATTGAGTGACAGTATTCTTTCCAGCCAAGCTTCTTAGATGCTGCTATGGCTCGCTTGTACACTTTTAGGCAGTCTTTATATGGTTGATAGAATTTCTCCTTCTGACATATGTTGAAGATCTTTCTGGTCATTTTTCTAAGTGCAGAAAGATCTTCATTCCACCAAGGAGGGAACTTTTTGCGGCTGTATTTAACTGGACAGGAGACCTTAAAGGCAGTGTTAATCGCTGCCTCGAAAGTCTTTACCTTAGATTCAAGAACTTCCACAGATTCTACACTAATTAATGGTAAATTGCCTAGTTTGGATTTTGCGATCTGACTGAATTTCTTCCAGTCAGTTCTCTTGGGATTTCTATATGGAGGGGGGGTTTCTACCTTGAAACCTATGTTGAAGAGGATCCATCTATGATCCGAGAAGGAATTTAAAGAGGAAACTCTCCAGTTTTCCACCACCACATTACAGTTGTTTGCAACAGTGATGTCAAGTACCTCTTCCCACCCGTCGTAGTTTTCCGAGCTTGGAAAAACGAAGGTGGGTGAGTCACCTCTGTTACAAACAATTAGGTTATTTTCAATAATAAAATCAAAAAGAGACTCACCTCGTTCGTTGATTTCAGAGCTGCCCCAGAGAGAGTGCCGTGCATTCGCATCGCATCCAATCAGGAGGTTCGTATTTTGCTGATTAGCTGCTTCAACCAATTTCCTCACCTCCTCAGGCGGTGATTGCCGGTTGTGGTCGTAGTAGCCAGATGCCACCAGTAGTCCCTTTGCATCTTTATCTTCCAGCCTGACGACTGTCAAATCCGGAGTGCTAAAATTAGGACACAAAAAAGCTTTTAAGTGTTTTTTAGCTAAGATACAAGTTCTGGGATTACCTTGTTCTTGGGTTACTGTTTTGTATAACAGGTCGTATTGGTTGTCTTGGAGGCCTTTTACATTGAGGCCATTTACCCATGGTTCTTGTATAACGCCAATGTCAATGTTTTCCTCACTGAGGAAAACTCTTAGATTATCTGAGGCACATTTAGAGTGCTTCAGATTAATCTGAATGACCTTCAGCGCGTTTTAATTGGTTGAGGGTCCTGCGGCGCCAAGGACAACCGAACCGTCGACAACAGCGCTGATCTTAGCGCTCTCATCCACTTTATCGGTGTCTGGTCCCTGATCCTGCAGGATTTTTATTTTAACATGCCTGATGCCAAAACGGAGTTTATAATCAGCCTTCTCGAGTGCCCCTCTGCTTTCTTCCGTGATCCTCAGAAGATATGAAGTGCTGGTTTTTTGCGGTTCTTCCGCCTTGATGACGACCCAGTCGTGCATGGGGACCAGCGGGTTCAATCTCTGAAGACCCCGGATCAGCTCCAGTCCGCTCGGTTTGATGCCCATGAGGGGCAACCAGATGCGGGCCTTTGGTTGTCTAGGGATCTCCTTAGCTGGGATAAGCTTGAGCTTCAAGCCCTCCCAGTCATTGCTGACCTTAGCAATGCTGTCTCTAAGGAAGTCCCTTGAAAACGCGTCCTCGCATTTGATCACCCTGTATCCCCTGAGCATTTCCCCAGAGTCGAAGCTGGGGTAGGGTCCTTCACTTGTAGATAGGGTGTACGTGAAAACCATCTCAGAGAGCTTGGCTTCGATTGAGCTCCACACCGACAGCAGACCTTTGCTGTTGGTGGAGAGTTCATCTACAACCGCTACCTGGAGGTCATCCCTGACGACCTCGCTTAGAGTAGGGGGTTGCGCCGCTCTGAGAGATGTGGCTTTTTTCTTCTTTATATTGCCATCAAGTTTCGTCTTCTTTTGGGAAGGTAAAGTCTCTTCCTGAGACCTGTCTCGCTTGACGGCTTTTTCTTTTTTTGTCAGGAGGTTATTGTATTCGTCAATAACCTTCTGGTACTTGATTTTATCCTCGGCATCCCTCTCGTGACAAGTTCCCTCCGCCTCATTCTTGGCAATCTTGCTAAGGATAAACGAGGCATGCAGGAACTGGTTCTTTCGAAGAACGCCAGGAGATTTCTTCTTACCACGATTAGCATTGCTATGGCTGGCATTGCTACCCGATGGCTTGGCAGTATTGATCGGTTTAGGGAGCAAAGGAGTACTATGGCTGGTACTCGCTATGCTTCCTGAAGGTTTGGAAGTTATCTCAACGGCTTCTATGCCGTGAGAGCTTCCTGTCAATGTCTCTTGGCTAGAGGCCAAGAGTTCGTCTTCGTTGTCAGTTGTGTCGCTATTGTTTGTCGTTTGTTTGTTCATTTTATAGTTTTTAAAAATTTTGGTCCCACGAGTAGGTCGGAAAAGAAAGGTCAGCCCCGGCAGAGCCGATATACCGGGGTAAGGCAAGTATTAAGACGGACCCGGCCAGGGCATCCGAATGAGCTCGTTAGTGACTGGTTTTCCCCCCAGCCTTCCATTTCTTCGGCACGGATTATGAATAATCGCTCACACCACCACTGAAAATTAGGGACCTGTATCTATGGTAAAATCGCATTGTTGAGGGTTGAACTATTGAGGAGTAAAGGAACCTTACAACATTGCGACCTGACCTTAGCTGATCCCCATCTTGACAACGCACAAGATTTCTGTGGTGATCATTACCGCCCGGCACCCACTAGGAGGGTTTGATACGAGGATTTATGCCGAGCTATTATGCCATACAATTTCCGTTTTCGAAGTCTCTTGCAAAATAAATGAAAAGAAACGTGACTTTTTTTAAAAATACTAAAAAGGTAGAAACTATAGAGTCATTGAACGTTAGAGAAGTGACAGCGTCGTCGGAGTCATCAGATTCAAGCTCCACGTTTTGAAATGAGTATCGTCCACTTTTACACTTAATTAAAACGTGTTTGCACTTAGTAACCATGTTATCTTCTAATCACTCCTTATCAATTGATGTCTATACAAATATTATTTTATGGTGAAAAATAAAAACATGCTACCAATAGGTAGCTTCATTTGGGCTTCCTATATGGATATTCTGGATTGCATCACCAATTCCATCGTTTATTGTAGTCCCAGCCATGTGTGCCGCCAAAACTAATTACTTTCGATTATAAAGTGTCAACAAGATCAATTAGAAGCAATCAATCAATTGAAATTATGTTAAAGTCGCCACACAACGTATGGATGTTATATTTTCTACGTTTCAAACAAACTCAAAATTACAGCATGAAAAATTACTTTTCTACAAAATTACACCACTCATGTAATGAAAACTATTTAACATGAATCACCAAGGCAAATTCTAGTTGCCAACAGTTCAGATGGTAACATGCAAGTTTGTACAGTCATAGATACTTTTATCATAGTTATTTGCGCTCAAGATTTTTAGTTTATATTTATGAGGTTAGCCCCTTCTCTTGTCTGGTTTTGCACGATTGCAAGGTTTCGGTTCGTATCCATCAAATGGAGATAAAAAAGAGGGTAGGTACAGTTTGTTTTTTCTATTTAAACACTTTATTTAATAAAAAATAAAAAATATTTGCTTTTCATTTTGGCAATAGATAGGTATATAGATAGTTATAACTCACCGGAAATTGACTCAAAACTCGTGACCTGTTTTCACAATAAAACAAATTATACTCTTTTAACTTTTTTCTTGTAGCTTTGGAAGAAGAAATTTTTTTTTTTTTGGTATAGAAATTAAACAATTTTCACATAGAAAGTATAAATTATAAAACTTATTTTATTTAACACGAAACAACTTAAAATATTCGTGTGTAAGAACTCGATTAGGCTACATTGATAACAGTATTAAATTTAAGTGTTTTTTAAACTGCACTTGTTTAACTTTAAACCCCTTCACTGCTTTTATTGATGCACAAAAATTCAATAAAAAAAAATTAGCGAAAATTAATTTAAAGTTTCAATTTAAAATTTTATCTCCGAACACAATGCGTGGATTTTATTTTTAGACGATCAACGATCGACGACAAAACTCAAACTGTTCGATGTGTTTTGCTGACATTCTTCGAGTGTGAATTGTATTTAAAGTTGGGAATGAGTTGGTATAGGTATCGTGTTTTGTGCTGATAAAATTAAAAGTGGTGGTGGCTGATGGTAATTGTACTCAATAATTTTTGTTACGAATGAGTTTATTGAAACATGATTCGAAATATAACACGCTCTAAGAGAGATTTCAAAGCGTTGTGCTAGTGCGTTTGGCAGTCTAGAATTAATACGAAGCACGAAATAGAGACGATAACACGATAACAATGATATGAGCTCGAGTGAGTTTATTGAGTAGTCTTTGAGTAAATTGTCTTTGTCTGATAAGAATGAATCTTGTGTTTGGCGATTTATTTACAGGATGGTTCATAACTTTTTGATACTGGTATTTTTGTTTAGTGTCAATGTGTAAACCTCATTCATACACAAAGTGGTTCGCAAGAGATTCGACAGAAAGCTAGAGAGTGCAGATTAGGTAAAGACAAGAACAATGAAAAGCACAACTTGTTCTTGTGTAAAATTACTTTGGAATTTAAAAATTGTATATAAAAAACATTAATTATGGAAAAATATTTTCAAATGCATTAAACTCATTGTTTAAATTACTAAAAAAACTCCTTAAATAGTTTGAGCTCAAAAATAAAAATAAAATATGCAAACCAAAATTAAAATTTTTCTAAAAAAAAGTTTGGAATCCAATTTTAAGTATCTTATAATTATAATATACATTTGAGGAAATTAGTTTCGAAAAAGAATTGTTATTTCGTTTTCAAGTTATAAAATTTAGATTTTTTTTAAATCCATGAATCAAAATTAAATAAAAACGGTTCTATGAAAGTTACTGTTACCAAAATGTAGACCAACCTACAAAACGTACGAATATTTTTGCTTGTCAAAATTGAGAAAATCGTTTTCGATGTGAATAACATTTTCAAAACGGCGGCGTAACGTAACGTTAATTCTGGAGCTAAAAAAAATCAATTTTCCTCAAGGGAATCACCGAAGATTCTTAAATACTGAGTTTGAAAAACATCGCTTCAGCGGCTTAGACTGTATGTCGAGGTACAGACATACGAAATTACGGGACCCACTTTTTTCGTGTTCTCTATTATCGTTATGTCAATTTTGATCAAAATTTTCTAATTCAATGTTTTTTCCAAATGAAAACATATTCTATTGCATAGATATATGTATATTATGTATATTTATACGAAAAATATATATAAAGGGGGATCTATGCCCCCAGTTTTGAACAAAATTTATTTATAAAGTTTAAAAAAAACTTTACTTGCGGCACATACATACATACATACATGCATAATATGTACATACTATATGACAAGTTATGCATTTGTAGACAAAATCGGAATCGAGATTTTGATTAGACTTGACATTGTGTTGATAGGAAGACGAAAAAAGTCGGTCTAGCAATTCTGTCTGCTTGTCTGTTCGACTACAGCCTAAACGGCTCAGTCGATTTTCCTTAAACTCCCAAGTAACATTTTTCATCTCATAAGATTCTCCAAGAGTTCAACTAGATTAGGTAAGAGGAGCTAAAAGTAATCTTAAAGAATACTACGAGATTCTTTTAAAACTGTTAAAAGCCTTAAATGGCCTAGTTATGAGAGGCTCTTCCTACTCATAGTAGCAACAGAAGTTTCTTTATGGGATGACAGATGCACGTTTATATTAAAATGGCACTTCTTAGGCTCTAAAAGAGATTGGCAAAATCCTATTATGAGAAAGCGTCTCTTTCAATAAGAGGTGATAAAAAGAGAACAGAATATTTGTTAACTTAATAAAGAATGAAACAAAATACTTTCTAAGTTTGTGTGTATACATCATTTGCTATGCCAACAAACTGTTAGGCTTGATATGGTATCTATTTATTTTGTAAGTCTATCAACTATTATATTATAATGGCGATGCATGATATTTATTATTTTGCACATATGGGAACCGAAATGTAAATGCGGTTGAAATTGTATCTACTAATTCTAACATTTTACGTCGAAAAAACACAAAGCCCCTTCAAAATAATGCATATTTAAATTATTTTATTTATAACTTTTATCGGAAATAGGGTTACCATATATTTCTTTCGTAAGCAAATAAAATCAAAATTAACTTTGAAATTTGTTTTGTTTTTATTTAGGTCATGGGTCATTTGCTTGTGAGAGTAAATAGGAAACAGGAAAGGTCAAATTTAATATAAAATATTCCAAATTACACACTGAGAGTCTTATGCTGCATTTACAAGAGTAATAAAATCTCATATTCTCTGTAATTTTCTATTATTACTCTTGTCACAAAAAATTACTACTCGTGTAATGCAACATAAAGAATACATTTTTTTTGTTAATTTTTAATGAAAAGATAGTAGTAGCAATAAAATCCCAAGATTTTAATGTATTTAGTTAAAATTGAAAATAAATTACACAATATATTTTACACTTTCTATGTAATCACAACAATGCTAAATGTAAACTTGAAAATGCCACCTAATAAATTTTAAGTCAGTGCTACACCCAAGTTATTTTATCGAGATCATAATTTTTTAAGTTATGGTAACCCTCAAATGTACAGGCAATTACTTTGCTTGTGTATAGAAATATGGCTGCTGCTGACGCGACTCTAGCTCTTCTAGTAACATCTTTATTCTTTCTATAGGATCTTAGACGCTTCTTTATGATTTATGTGTACTTACGTGCGAGTGAGAGGAGACTGTTGACATCAGAAAACTGAAGTTTGTGAAAGTTGCGCTTGTTACATTAAGGATCTTATTAGGATCTTACTGCAAAGCTTATATTCTTTGAACTCCAAATTGTTTCTTGATATAGGAGGATTTAAACTCAAATTCTTTTAGAATTTTCAAAGTGGTATACAAATAACTTTACTCTTAAATATGACTTGTTATGGGATTATTTGGACATATTTAGAGCTCAGTTTTCAGAAAGGGATTCATATAAGACTATAAGTTTTTATAATCTAACTACAAGAAGAGAAAATAGTTTTGCTATATAAGATTTAAGTTCTTTTAAGCTGGAAAACTGTTTAACTCTTAAAATAAAAGTGTTATGACATCCAGTTGAGTTTCATAACAAGATATTAATACTTTAGTATAGCAATGGGATATAACAGAGTTGTATGAGAGCTTTTTTCAGATTTCAAGAGCTAAGCTCTGGAGAGTATGTTAGTTGGGCTTGGTAGATAACATAGATAACACAAGTTTTTCTTTTTCTTTAAACCAAAAATAACGGTAATTTTTTTTCCAAATATTATGAAATATTTTTTTTCTCAAAATCTGTTAACAGATTAAAAAAAAAGATTACAAAATTATTTCTAGATAAGGCTATAGGTAATGCTTAAAAATTTTTTTTTCAAAAAATTGTTATTGATTTTATCAAAAACAGTATAGGTATACATATAATATAATTTCGGTACGCATATCTTTCTTCCCCGCCAGGTACCTCCGATTGTTAAGTTTATTTTTTTCAAGGTAGGTAACCCCATTAATCGGTGCGGCCACAGGATGTCTTCAAATCGGCTGATCAGTTTCCCTGGAAAATTTTCACGTAATAAACTCATGGTGATTCTAGCTGATACCAAATGCGGTAATAAATAAAATGTATGATCATGAGACAATAATATCTGCTGTTTTCTGGCATTTTAGAAAAAATAGCTTAAGTCACTTTTTAGCTTAAGCTTGGCTTTTATTCACAAGCTAAGCTAGTGGATGAGTTATGAATAAAAAAAATGTAACTCAGCAGCTAGTTACTGACTTATGAATTAAAAAAAAAATTAATTCGTCAGTTGGCGACTTGTGAATTAACAAAATTTAAATCACTAGCTTCTTAGTGACTTATGAATTAAAAAAAAATAATTCAGATCCTACTAAAAAAATTAAGTAATGAGTAAATAAGTGACTTATGAATTGAAAATAATTAATTCGCAACCTACTAAGTGGCTTATGAATTAAAAAAAATTAATTCATAAGCTAATGGATGAATTCTGATTAAAAAATTATTAATTGGAAAATTTATAAGCTAGCTAGCATGATAATTTTATGGCACACAAAGCATGAAAACTACTTTCGTTAATAATTAACTAATTAGGTATGTAGTCAAAACAAGCTTAAGAATTTCCAATCTACCAACTAGCTTATGAATTAAATTTTTTTTAAATCATAAGTCACTAACTAACTTATGAATTAATTTTTTTTAAATCAACAAACAATCTTCAAACTTATGACTTATGGTTTTTTTCAATTCAAAAATTCGCAACCCTGCTCCAGATAAGATGAAATCCATTAGTTCTTTGAGTTTTTGGAATTTTAAATACCTATACCTACCTACCTTTTTCTTTAAAAAGAGGCGGTGTTGGATTCTTAAAATGTAAATTTTCCCCCGGATACCCTGTATTAAGAAACAAAATATAAAAAATAAACATGGTTTAATACCTACCTACATATACCTACTTAATTATAATTCTCTAAAGATTCCTTTGAAAACTACGGACGATACCTATTTAAAAGCCAGCCAAATAAAACAACTTATTCATGTGTGACGTGTCCTAATTTAAAACTTATTTTATAACTCTAATTTTCATGTGGTTCCATAGTGTAGCGGTTATCACGTCTGCTTTACACGCAGAAGGTCTCCAGTTCGATCCTGGATGGAACCAGTCAGAATATCTTTTTTTATTTTTTTTATCTAGGTACCTACCTTTGGTCTTGCAGTCAGAAACGAAATGAGTTTGGTATGAACTTTCTTATGTAGGAATGTAGGTATGTAGCTAATGAAGAGGAAGGTTAGGTACCTATCTCTACCATACCTTTGATTTTATTTAGGAAGGCATCACTCATCGCACAATACAATATGTACACGTCATGTAGGTACATATATTTATATGGGTACCTACCATCCTTCTTTCATTTTGTGTGTGGTAATTTACATCTCTTTTAGGGTTCTTGGTTCTGGCTTCATGAATTTTGCGCTGCATTTTTTATATTTCAATAGGTACCTATAATAAAGGTTTTTCTCCATCAAAACAGCTTTCAAAAGATTTTAAATCAGAGACTAATAATAATTTAATAATTCTCCCACAAGAAGACAGGGGGAGAGTACGATAACTTGGCCGCCAAGATTTGATAACGGGTTTTTGTAGGGGGGTCAAAAACAAGCACTTTTTACTATGGGAGGGGGGGTCTATCTCCCCCCGTTTAGGAGGTAGGGGCACTTTTAGAAAAAATGGTTTAAATTGAAAAAAAAAATATTAAAAAACAACGGCAACACCTACAATAAAGTGCTATACTGCGTTTGAAAGCCAGAAGATTGTTCTATAATCCTGCATTTAAATTTTATTACTCATATCAATAGTTTTTGAGAAATTCGCATTTAAAGTCCAAATTTTGATAAAAAAAAAACGTGAAAAAAAATGTTTAGACCGGTTGTTTTCAAAATTGTGAAATGAAATTGTAAATTAGCTGATATGTGTTTCATGTATCTATCAGTTCTTAATCGAACACAAAAAACCGCATGGTTCTGTCTTCTGTTTTTTGAGAAAACCTCCGTTTAAGAGATAGGGGCACTTTTAGAAAAAAATGGTTTAAATTTAAAAAAAAAATATTAAAAAACAACGGCAACACTTACAATAAAGTGCTATACTGCGTTTGAAAGCCAAAAGATTGTTCTATAATCCTGCATTTAAATTAAATTACTCATGTCAATGGTTTTTGAGAAATTCGCATTTAAAGTCCAAATTTTGATAAAATAACGTGAAAAAAAAAGTTTAGACCGATTGTTTTCAAAATTTTGAAATGAAATTGTAAATTAACTTATATGTGATCCATGCATCTATCAGTTCTTAATCGAACACAAAAAACCGCATGGTTCTATGTCTTCTAGTTTTTGAGAAAATCGAAAATTACCAAAACTACTTTTTTTGATTTTTGGTGGTGACGGTGATTCCATTTTAAGGATTAATGTTAATAAACATAATGAATCTTTGTTAGTTCAGTACCGCAATTCATTTAGCGTTACCCAGAATGCACCATGAGGAGGTAGAATTGCATCTGGGTCAGTTATTTTGTCAGTTAAACAGGAGTTAGTCAGTGATAGTTAGTTAAAAATGGTCAAAATGTATTAAAAAGGTGTGTAAGTCTCGTCAATAAAGCCATCGTCCGTACTATAACTTTCGAGTTCGTTGAGTTACTCTTTTATGGTGGGAAGCCGAGGATGTTTTGGCGGTAAAACACTTTCTAAATTTTCGCTCTGAAGGGTGGGAGGATCGATGTCTTTTAACTGTAAACCCTCACATATATCACCATCGGTATAACAAGGGTAAACTTTTTTTACATCTGATAAAAACTCTATTATTTGCGAACCCCAGTCGTCCTTATATTTCCTTTCTAGGCAGTATTTTCGATAGAAAAATAGTGCCATGTATTGGTGAACATGGTCAGAAGTTTGTTTTGGTTTTCAAGATCGTTCATTGTATTTTATATGTATTTAGTGGACATTGGATAAATAGAATAAATTTGATTTTTTTTAAATACAGATTCTGTGAATGCAAAAGAAACTTTGCATGCACCCAACCTCGCACCTACCCCAAATCCTATAGTGTGCCCAAGCAGGGGGGTTGCATACATACATACATACTTTACTGTTTATATTTATTGTAATGTTGGAAGTTAGCACTGATTTATTTATGTAAGGAAGCAAAAAATATCAAACATTTTATAGAAAAGTACCTAGTTTTAGTTATTTTCGATTTTCTCAAAAACCAGAAGACATAGAACCATGCGGTTTTTTGTGTTCGATTAAGAACTGATAAGATACATGAAACACATGTAAGCTAATTTACAATTTCATTTCACAATTTTGAAAACAATCGGTCTAAATTTTTTTTTCACGTTATTTTATCAAAATTTGGACTTTAAATGCGAATTTCTCAAAAACCATTGACATGAGTAATTTAATTTAAATGCAGGATTATAGAACAATTTTCTGGATTTCAAACGCAATATAACACTTTATTGTTAGTGTTGCCGTTGTTTTTTAATATTTTTTTTTTTCAATTTAAACCATTTTTTCTAAAAGTGCCTCTACCTCCTAAACGGAGGTTTTCTCAAAAACCAGAAGACATAGAAACATGCGGTTTTTTGTGTTCGATTAAGAACTGATAGGTACATGAAACACATATAAGTTAATTTACAATTTCATTTCACAATTTTGAAAACAACCGGTCTAAACTTTTTTTTTCACGTTTTTTTATTAAAATTTGGACTTTAAATGCGAATTTCTCAAAAACTATTGATAGGTATGAGTAATTTAATTTAAATGCAGGATTATAGAACAATCTTTTGGCCAAACGCAGTATAGCACTTTATTGTAGGTGTTGCCGTTGTTTTTTAATATTTTTTTTTTCAATTTAAACCATTTTTTCTAAAAGTGCCCATACCTCCTAAACGGGGGGAGATAGACCCCCCCCCCTCCCATAGTAAAAAGTGCTTGTTTTTGACCCCTCTACAAAAACCCGTTATCAAATCTTGGCGGCCAAGTTATCGTACTCGTGCCGAAGACAGTAAGTAGACGAATGAACCACCCCGGTCCCCGGCCCCGCCCATTCATCAATACTTTTACTTTTCTCTAGACTAGGCAAAGCCAGCCAGTTTAATTCATTTATTTTTTATTGTGGTGTATTGAATGCAGTCGCAGTGTGTTGAGCGATTCACGTCGAATTTGACGATGCAAAAAATCATGAAACTGAAACGATGTACTTCTTTTACGCACGTCGCACTTAGTCTCTTTTTCATCTATTGTCAAGGCTACCCACACGCCACACCCACACTGCACATTTTAAGCTCGAATAATTTCATCGCTACCTATTTACTTTTTTATTTTGCTGTTTAAGAATTTAATGGAGCAAAACCAATATACTTCTAATAAAAAACCTAAATCCATCATTTTTAGTGAATACAATTAAAATTACAACATTCAATTTTATTCATACTATATTACTATTTAAGATTAACATTTATATTTTTATAAGGTCGGGGCGGCGCGAACGCCATCCCCGGCTACCAAAAATTACACGCACGAGTTATTCGCATTAGGAATAATCGCGGAGGTCAACTCAGCCGAGGTGCAATGGCCAAGCCTCGCCCCGGGGGAACCGCCTTCATGATCACGGTAACCCCTACGCCAGGTAAGTATGCTTTTCTCTGCTTTCGCACTATCCCTTCTTAACATTACAGTACATACTCAATGTGAACTGTATAAAACAAAATAAAATAATACTTTGTTCTATGTTGTTGGATTTCTACTTGGATGTTTTCGATTTCTACTGTCAAAGTCACAAATAATGTGGAACAATTTGTTTTCTTTGCGCAGGACTGCAAAACTTCAACAAGACAATTTTATAAAACTAAAATTATCCTAGGTACCTAGCTATGTAGTTCAATTTGATTTTATGATGATAGTGCATGCATTGTTAGGTATAGCTGTTTTTATTACGAAGATTCATTCTTGATTACCTACGAATAAAAAAGTCTAAAAGTTAGATAAGATTAGCAACCTAATGATTTCCAAAGTGAAAAATACCTACCTACTTAGACACCTACCTATCAAATCAAAAACTTACATAGGTACCTATATGTTTAATTTTGAAAAGAAGTTCTTACGCATAGCTGGGGTCCCATGATTGTGGAAAACGTTGCCAAAGCACCTAAGAACAACTGTAAGAAAGTGAATACCAGCTAGTTCCTCTAGAGGTTTTCCTCCTCCTAGCTTTAATCGAAAAATTTCATGAACGTATCTGGGCAGTTGGCGGTTGGTTATAGAGATTGAGAACACTTAGGTTTTCGAATATAGTACGAGCTGCATTCTCACCGACAGTTTAAGGCGTGCGGCGTTTCCAATAAATTGATGTACCTAGGTACCTTCCTTTCGTCTTTTGTTCAATTTCTATAGGTATACATAGGTAGGTAGGTATGTACTTTGAGTTCAATCGGTGAACAAATATAAAGAGAAACTAAACTTTTAAAACGAATCCTTAGTACATACCTACCTATCTACTTGTTTCCAAGGTTCTTTAAGTTTTGTTGCTTGACTAGGTACTTATTGTAGGTACCTACATCTATTTTTTGTCATTCCCGATACTTGGAATACCTACCTACCATAAAGTAAAAAAAAATACATTCAAGAATTTACAGTAAAAAAAACAAACTTTAATCGCTTTCGATCTTCATTTAGGTACAGAACAATTACATAGTAAGATATACTACTCCTAACTCAACGGTTTCAGAAACTTCTTTTGTATCCAGACGCGATACATCTTTAGCATTCTGCCTCGATTGACTTGCAATCGTCTGTCAACGATATTCTGCTCTTCCACAAATCCCGCACCACAAAACAGATCTTTGAGTTCCTCTTGTTCGAAGAAATAAACTCTCGTCCCATCCCCGCGAACATAGAAATTCTCTTGCAGACATTTTCCTGCTTTGAATCTCAATTGAGCCAAATCATATCGACCATAATCTCGAAAGAGTACCAGGCCTCCGGGTTTCAAGTATTTGAAACAATTCTCTGCGACTACTCTCATTTTGTCTGGGTTAATAGCCGAAAGAACAAAAATCAGGACAATTATATCGAGACTTTCTTTTTCAAAAGGAACTTCCCAATGAGTGGCAGTGGCATCCATCACAAACACTTTGCATCGCTTCTCATCGAATTCTGGATTCTCTCGGAATATATCGATAGCCTTAGCTGAGAAATCACAGCCATACACTTCAAGATCTGGCTCCTGGCTGTATTTGAGAATTGGCAGGATGGTATTGCCCACACCACATCCAAGTTCAAAGATTTTCCGAGGCTCGGTGCAGCCTTCTTTCGGAGCAAGTTCTGGAAATTCTGTGAATAACCAGTGTCGATCTTTGAAGAATCGATTCTGATGAATGTCGTAAAATGAATCCCAGAATTTATCGGCTTCATTCTCGAACTTGATTTGGTCTTCTGCTGTCATCTTTTGTGTGGAGTTCTTTTGGACTGCCGCAAGTGCTTCGGCTTCTTGGTCCGCATTCCACTCAACGTTGTCCCTAGAAAAATAAATAAAATTAAATACTAATTAGTGGGATTCGGAATCCATGAGCGATTAATACCACGCATTAAACTGGAAAATATCAGATTTGCATTTGAGGACACGATCACCTCCAGGCGGTTTCTTTCGTTTACGAGTGTGTTCATAGCAAAAGAAAACATTCGGAAGAAATTGCAATTGCCTTATGATTAATAAATTACCATGCATTGTGCGTGAAAACATCATCTCCCTTTGTTAAAAATCTATTTCCAAACTGCGGTCGAGAATCGGATTCGGAGGAAATTTTTTCTTTGATTTCAGCTTTATCTTCATCGCACATGTTTACAAATTGAAATAGGTATGTTTGATTTTGTCATTTGGTTATGTAGGCGATGTTTCTTTGATATGGCAGTAATAGGCGTGTTTCATTTGATGCTTCTTATGAGTTTGCGGAAGAGACATGAACATTGACGTATTATATATGGACTGCTAGTCGTGTGAAATTTCTATACAAACATTTCAATGAAATGGTTCCACCTCTCCCTACCGACATTAGAGCTCTTGGTGCAAAAGTGGTAAAAATAAATATTAATTCCAGAGGCCATCTCTTGGCTCCTGGCCTGAACTACTATTTTTGCCATAGAAACTATAGCCATCTATCTCAATTTGAACTTTACATTTTAACGTTATCCAAGACAAAATAATAACAATAATATAAAGGGTGTTCAGCGAAATTTGTGAACACGCGAGAGCAAAGCATTTAGTTTAATGAAAACTGCTTTACGGCGGATATTGTCTTCTAGGGCCTGAATTGCTTGGCGATTGTTGCTGTAAGGTTTTGACAGGTAACCTTATAAAAAGGTAGAACCAGTTCTTCGTAAATTTATATTTATATTTTAAAATGGAAATGGCATTTTTGTCATTATATTTATCTAACTATAACTGAATTTGCTATTATTTCAAAAAAAACTCCTATCTACATAAATATAAGTAGAACAATATGAACTTTTTAATTTATCTTTTCATGTTGAATCGCATCCATTTTTTACTAGATAGTTTTCATCATGATTTGAACACAATGTTTACAATAAATTGAAATGAAAAGTTGAAAGTTTTATTTGTGTTAAACAATAAGGTGTTTACAAATTAATATAAGTCTATGATAAATGCTATTAGGCGTGTTTTTTTTGCAAGTCCATATAGAATTGTAAAAAAAAACCACATCGGGACTAAGCGCTTTACATGCAAATGCAACAACTACTTAAATCTATACAGAGTTAGCTAAGACCAGATAATTTTCGAGAGTTAATCTAAGACCCGATAAAAATGGTGATGCCAAAATGGCATTATCTATATGTTATCGATAATTAGCTCAGAGACGTCAAAAGTGACGTTTTTGGATTGGTTGATGCTAGTCGTCAATAAGCTGACAAATGTCATAGCGTAAACAGTGCTTCCAGCTATGTGGAAAAAAAGCTCCTAAATCCCGATGTCGTTTTTTTTTCAATTCTATATGGACTTGCGAAAAAAACACACCTATTATGACTCTTAAATCGGCAAATAAAGCATGAAAATAGCCCTTAAGTTTTTATTTAATAATAAACTTAAACAATTCCCGCTCAACACCCTTTACAAACTCAATTATGTCAAAAGTTGATATATCAAATACCAAAACCAAAAGTTACACTATGTTTTCCGAGTTTGCACCAAGAGCGCTAGTTCCGTGTAGTTTTAAGTTGAACCATCGTGAAGTTGGGCTCTGGCAGTCCATGTATAATAAGTCAATGGACATGAAGATATTCAATTGAATTCCGCTGCCAACGATGGGCAAAATCACAACTACTGTCACTAATCTTTTTTATGAGAATATATTAAGGGTATTCATGTAAGCGCGGGAAACCCTCGTAAACCTCGTAAATCAGATAATTTTTTCTCCGCAGAAACGAGCTGTCAAAATTTGTATGGGAAAAATTTCTGCAAATTTCATAAAATTTGCTGCGGAAAGTGCAGAAATAAACCTCGTTAACTAAAGAAGTATGGATTCTGACTTTTAATTTGACATTTCACAAAATATTTCTCACATTAACGCAAGTATTTCTTAGGGGGTGTTCTTGAAAACATGCTGCAGAAAGTTATATCTTTCTACAAAGCGGAAAATTATCTCGTTACATGAATACCCTTATTATTTTTGAATGCCACAATAAAAGCAGCTATGTGTGAAAATCTGACATATAGAGATTATGCTTAATAGGTGAGTTTATGCAAATTGCATTAGGCTAGCCGCGCACTGGCAATACTGTGATCGAAATCAAATAGTTTAATCACCAGTTGATAGAGTACCGCGCACTGGCAACTCTTTACTCACGCTCACACTCTTTTCTCTCTTGCGCTTATAGAAAATAGCTCAACTGTTGCGAAGGCAATCGTTTAGTTTGTGTCAAAACACAAACTTTTTAGTTGCTCGAATCGAGTTGCTCTAAGGCTAGTCGCGCACTGGCAACTGTGATCGAAATCAAAGGCCCTGAGTAATAGATCCGAATCTAGCTTAAATTCCATTTTAACCAAAAATTCGTAGAAATAAACCATAAATTTCACTTTTAAATACTTAAAAGCTGCTTTCCTGTAACTAAGTTAAATTTAAAATGATAGAATCACAATAGAACGTTACAATAAATCTGTCAATATCAAAAGTGACAGCCATCGCTTTGTTTATACTATCACAAGTAAGATTGAAAACAAAAAAATTTATTTAAACAATATTAGTGGAAAAAACCATTGACGTTTTTATTAATTAAAATTCTTCTTTTCATTTTTGGTTTGTAGATCAAGCAGTTCGATTTGCTTTCTGCTGATTTGCACTTTCATCTCAAATAACTCTTTTTGATAAGCCATTTCCTTATTAATTTGTTCAAGTCTCTTTTGAAAGCCTAGCCACTAAGTGTTGCATTTTTTTTTGATGAATGTTGTTTTGAGATGAATTCATCTGGAGGTTCCTTGTTTTGCTTCATTTAATTCAGCATTATCAGCAAAGTGTCCATCGCTATCAAAATTCGCTTCATGGTTTTGAAAATTATTTGGGAACATTTCTTGAGTCTCATAGTATATCGGCTCTGGTTCCTTTGGTTGTGAACCGCCACCTTTTGTGTTGACTTGTTTTCGAAAGTTCTATATAGCCCTTAAGCTTCTATGATCTATTTAGATCTACCATTGTATATATAAACTATAGTACTCTCATGAAGAGGAACGAACGACGCGGTGCCATACGAGCGTATTCCATAACTTTTTACGTAGAGTTGTGGAGAGTAAGGACAGACGATAATCAGGAAGGGGTGATAATATTTTCGGTAAAAGCAAACCGAAGGTGCAGAACAAAGCGACAACAAGAAAGCTATTTTTTGTTTTGTTTTTATTCATTTTCTATACAAATAAGTATGATGTGGCATTTTTTGCTTCACGCATAGAGAAAAACGGTATATTGTTGGAATGAAGGTTTTATTTTTTCGTTCGCTGTGTTGTATCTATGTTGGAGCAAATAAATATATGTATGTAGGTACGAATATAGGATTTTAATTCAAATACACGATTACCACTCAGAACAATTTTTTTGTATAGGTAGTTACATAGATAATTATTTTTGTAAGCAGATTTTTAAAATGCAAAATTTCGAGAATTAGAGTATTAGAGTTCTGAAATAGGTACAGAAAAATTATAATGAAAGCTAAAATTTTGAAGAGTAGAATTTTGGAATGCAGATTTTTGGGAAATGAAATTTTGAAATGCATAAAACTTAATAAGTAAAATTTTGAACAACAGAAGTTTGAAAAAGGAATTTTGAAATGCAGAAAGCTTAGCACCTAAGTAAAATTTTAAAAAGCAAAACTTTGAAAATCAGAAATTTAAAAAATAAAATTTTGAAATGCAGAATTTTAGGAATTAAAATTTTGAAATGCAAAATTTTGGGAAATATAATTTTGAAAAATGTACTTTGAGCAGTAGAATTCTGAAATACAGAAAACTTAATAAGTAAAATTTGAAAAGCAGAATTTTGAAAAAGAAATTTTGAGAAGTAAAATTTTGAAATACCATATTTTGGGAAATTTTAATATGCACAAAACTTAGTAAGTAAAATTTGGAAATGCAGAATTTTGAGAAGTAGAATTTTGAAATGCACAATTTTGAGAAGTAGAGTTTCAAAATGCAGAATTTTGAAAACTTTAATTTTGACAAGTAGTATATTGAAAACTAAAATTTATCAATTAGAATCTTGAAATTCAAAATTTTTAGAAGTAGAATTTTGAAATGTAAAATAACAAAAAAAAAATCATGTGATACATCACTCCCTACATCACGAGTATGCAATTTTTAACTCGCTAAGATGCTTAGTTTAGCCAGAAATCACGTTTGAAAAAGTCAACTTTGGGGGGTCTACGGAGCTCCGTTTAGACGCAAATCGCATTTAAAGATAAACATTTGTTTTTCGTTACATGCGATACGTGGGTTGAAAGGTGGCACTCCCTAGATCCTGAATATGCAATTTTTAACTCGCTGAGATGCCTAGTTTAGACAGAAATCATATTTAAAAGTACATTGGGTGGCCCGCTCTGCAGGACTTAAGAATTTTAAGTCCCTTTTTCGGGGACACACCCTTTCACGCGACTCCATCGCTCCGCTTAGGGTATGTTAAGTCACCTGGCAGGCGCCAATGTAAACAATGTATGAAAAATCAAAATTTCTTCAATTTTTAAAATAAATATTTCAAAACTCAATATTTCGAAAACCCCATGCTAGATTTATTTTAAACTTGATAAATAAAAGTTTATCAATATAATCTACAAGATGTGAGAAAAAAAAATTATTTTACCTAAAAATAAAGGTACCATCCATACAAATGTAAAAAAAAATAAAAATAGTTTTAAAAATCGTATTTTTCTCGAAAACGGCGCCTGGAATTTTGATAAATTTTTTTTTGTATGATCTTTAATTTAATAAAACAAATTTTGAAATTAAGATATTACAGCTTGTACCTACCATAGAACCATTTTTCCAAATTTTGACATTTGATAATTTTCTCATTATGGAAATTTTTTATATAGATGCTTCCAAAAAGTTTAAAAACATTGTGTCTCAAAGCTTTGAAAAAAAAATATTTTTTTTAATTTTTGGAAAGAAGTATTTTTTTTTTTCTTGGAAAATTCGATATCTCAAAAACGGCTCAATATTTTATTTCGAAACCTAATTTCCATTCGTACAATAATAAAAACTTAAGGTTGGTGTACCAAATTTTTTTTTATTTTATTTTCACTTACAAAATTATGTACATAATTGCAAGTTTTGTATGTGGAAAAAATTTAACGCTAGATTTTGATCAAAGTTGACTTTACGATGATAGACAAAACGGAAAAATATTTTTTTATCTAAAAATTTTTTTTTTGAAAAATCAATGTCTTAAAAAAGTTTGAGCGATTAATTTTTGAAAATATTTCTTAGAATCTTTATTTTTAAATACTTCAAATTAATATCCCAAATTTTTTTCTAGAACAATTTTAAAGAAATTTCTTATATTTAAAATTAGTTTAATAATAAAAGGTTTATTAAACTTTGTTTGCATAAATTCGTACCTTTTATATTTATATTAACAAAATACATTTTAATGAATTAATAATTTCCAAATTTAATGAAAATTCGTAGACAAACATTAAAAGAAATATTTGTTTGTTCAAAATTCGCAGGGCAAATATCTTATTTTTTTACAAAATATATGGATAAAAACTATTTTTTATAAAAAAATGTTTTTTTTTATTTTCAAAGTTTTTCATGTGGGGTGCATCAATATTTTTTTTAAATTGACACCAAATTTCTTTTTTTTATTTTTCTAAAATTGCTTATAAGCAATACAGTAAATGCATACAAAATATTTTTTCCAAAAAAGGTAACTGATTTTTTAAAAATATTATGTCAATAATAATTTTATTCTATTTATTCTAATTTTTTTTAATTAATTTAAGTTTTCTAAAATTATCTTTTTCTCGAAAAACTTATTTGATTTTTTTTTCACAATTGCTTTATATGTGAATATTTATAAATTTCTGAAATTGTTTATATACACATAAAAAGTATTAAAAATTTTCTATATTTTTTGCAAACAAAGTTTATATGAATAAATTTTAAAAACTGTTCTATACCTATGTATATCAAATTTCTTTTTTTTTTTGTTTTTAATTATATGAATACCTATCAACGAATACAAATAATTTTGTCTACCATACCATATTTTATATAGGTATGTACATACAAAAAAGCTATTTTCTTTAATAAAAATATAGGTAGGTATACGTACCTATGTATTAGATTTTCTTAAAGAAATAGTTTCATACCTTTGTATATACATAATATGTACATAATTATATTAATTGCAAAAAAAAAAACAATTTCCACTACCTAACCACCCACTGCATCTAATGTAGGCAGTTAACCTAGTTGATTGCAATTATTATTTTTGTTCTTCAAAATTACACCAATTATTATACTTTTGAATAACAAAAATAATAATAATTGCAATAAACATTGGTAAGTTACCTAATATATTAAGATAAAGTACCTATGTAGATATTATAAAATTCAAAAAAGCCTAATCCTATCAAGAATCAATTTTCAAAATTATTCCTACTTAAATCTATTCAAATAGGTATGTGTGTCCATACAAATAAAAAGCAACGTTGTATTTTGGTTAGATATGCCGAAATTGAACAACGTTGCTTTGTTGCGTATGAAATAGCAAAAACAAAACAAAAAATATTCTTGACAAAAAAATATAACAACAAAACACTCAGAAGATCCCTCAAAAGGAAAATGATACAAAACAAATTTTATTTTCTCTTTCTCGTCTTTCTCATTGCCAGAATGCCAGAGCTGATAAAATTTTCTCGCTCTTCCTCAATTACTACCCCACCCTAAATCAAAAGTCTCCACGACAATTTTTTCCTACGACAGCGCCCTCGGTAGAGTGTATTCCATACCACTTTTTTCTGTTCCATGAGAGTACTATAGTTTATATATACAATGGATCTACTTATGTCAATGCCGATACTTTTAATCTCATTGCTTATTTTCGCCCAGCATTCATTTTTTGTTTGCAATCATGGAAGTATTATTAAGCTTTGAGTCGATGATTTCAGTATGCGAATCAATAGTATCCTTGAGAAATTATTTTTCTTACTTAGTCCAATTTTGATTCCTCTCACGTTTCTATCAATTGAAAGTAATTTTTAAATATTACGCAATGAACATTTTCTAAATTAACTTACTTTAATCGTTTTTCCAATAGTTGTTATAAGCAATTTTATTTATCAATATTTTCCTTTTATTTTTATAAATTAAGATTGCAAAATTTAGTTTCGCTGCTTAGATGGTTGTTCGAATGGTAAATACAAAGCTGTTTGGGTATCAGTTCACAATAATGAAATTATGAAAATGATTCACAATTATTGTAATAAATAAGACTTTTGTTAAATTTGATCTGTTACTACGAAATTTTAAAAGCAACTTTTCTACATCTAACAAAAAGTGATTTTAAAACCGATTCTATTAATGTCTATTACTAAGGGCCAAATAGTTTAATCACAAGTTAAAAGAGAACCGCGCACTGGCAACTCTTAACTCACGCTCACACTCCTTTTCTCTCTGCGCTTATAGAAAACAGCTCAACTGTTGCGAAGGCCATCGTTTAGTTTGTGTCAAAACACAAACTTTTTAGTTGCTCGAATCGAGTTGCTCTAAGTGCGCGGTATCCCAAATAAGCCCCTAAACAGTTGCGAAACTAAAAATTGAATGTGCGCGCCTGGCCTTACTGTCACTAATCTTTTTTATGAGAATATATTATTTTTAAATGCCACAATAATCAAAAAGCAGCTATTTGTGAAAATCTGATATATAGAGCTTATGCTTAATAGGTGAGTTTATGTAAATTGCATTATATGCATACACCCTTTTATATGTCGAAAGGTAAAAAAACAGTGCTTATGTGGTTACCAACGTCTTTTCAGTACTGAAAACTCTGAAGTTTGTATATACATAATAACCTATAGTATTATCATGGAACGTGATTTTGTGTTACCAGTCCACCATGAGGCTTAGGCAACTATTTTTTATATATGAACTTTTTTGATCTTCTAATATGGTTTTTTTTTATTTGCATATTTAAGCAAATTAAAGCGTATTAACATTTTATGTTTCAAATATAAGTTCAAATAAAATGCGTGACTCGATCGCACTGGCTCTTATGTTAAAGAACTTTGAAATTAAAAAAATGTTTTCAAAAAATAAAAAAGCGTGAACTGAATTAGGGCAAAATTTTTAAATGCATAAAATTGTCGTCTGATTTCTAGAAAAGTATGAATTTAGTTTAAAAATCATATTATTATTAAAGAAAATTGCTTATATAAGAAATTTGGGATGCCAATTTTAAGTATTCAAAAAAATAGCTTTTAGGAATCAATTTCAAAAACTAATCGCTTACACGTTTTGAAAATATTGATTTTGAAAAAAATGGGATTTTTAAACTATTTTTTGCAAGCAAATTTTTGTAGGTTTTTTTATAATTTTTAAGTGTAGATGAATTAATTTTCAAGTTTAGCACACGATTTTTTTTTTATTCTTACAAAAATTACTTAAGCCTAGTACGCAGATTGAGACAAGACATATTTTATCTCTACAAAATTTTTCCAAATCTCGCGCAAAAGTTTGAATTTGGAGAGGTGAAATCTAATTTAGTGTTTTATAGTGTATCTCTGGAACGGGTTGTCTTACAAAAGTCGTTTATACCTTTTTGGAATCTCCTCTCGATGCTTTCCTAAGATGCATCAGCACCTTTTACATAAAAGCAATTTCGACAAAAATCACTTGCGACTGTCAAAATTTGTCCCGCAAAATAATGCTTGTATTATTCTTTTACCTGGCAAAATTTAGTGGAGACATTTTGTACAGCAATGCACAAAAGTATGAATTTTGCGCGCGAACTGCGTACTGCTTGGAAAATATCGAAGACAAAATTTGTCCCAGGACAAAAAATGTATGGGAGACCAAAATTTTTCCCGATCTGCGTATTAGGCTATAATATCAAAATTGAACAACGTTGCTTTGATGTGATTCCAATAGACAAAAACAAAAACTATTGACACAAAAAATGACTAAAAAAAACAATTATTTTGCTTTATTCTCCATTACCACCGCCACCAGTATAGCCGATAATAAACTTTTTTCCCTGAACTCAAAAATTAATTAGCCACCTACTCGTGGAATATGAAACTAAAAAATACACCTGAACTACTGCCATTCCATCTCCATTCGTATTTCCAGAATTAAAACAACGAATTACAGCACTTTTTTATGTCACATCAAACAGATGCTTTCTCACTTGCGCTTTAACAAACAATAGCCAACGAAAGCAGCCATTTTCAAATTGTTCACTCTTTCCAATAAGTTCCATTCTGTTCCACTCTGTCCCAGCCCAGTTTCACAAACCATATCATTCCGAATGGCAAAAATTATATTTCCACCCGTTCTACTGAATTCAGTTTACTGAGAAACCGCACAGTGGTCGTTGCAATTCGTCATCCAGTCGAATTTTTTTTATCCGTCGCGGATCTAAGGACTTTTCTTTTAAAACCAAAATCTGCAACAAAGAAATCGAATAAATTATTTGTGAAACTATAGGAATTACCAAAGTATACAGAAATAAAAGAAAATCTTGCTGATGATACCCATCCACCTGAGTGAAAAATAAATGGGGTGCGATGGAACATGACAGCGATCAATGAGTAAATGAGTGCATTTTCCGTCTATATTTTCTTTATCCTTCATCGTCGGGCTAAACCCGGGTTTTTCTCCAACACAATATCCCTCTGCCCTACCTCTACCCCTCCCATCGTGGACTAGGAGGGTATACAACAAAAAAAAAATATCGTAGTGAGCTCAGCAATTGACTTAAAAGCCCCAAAATAAAAAGAAAATTAGCAACACAAAGTGAAAATTTTCAGTGAGTCGATTGAGTCAAAATAAATCAAGAAAATCTAACGAATATGTGCGTTTTTCCGAGTGAATAATCGCCGTTCGAGAGAAAATAAAGTGAATTAAAAAAAATTGATTCTGGTTTTCTTTTTCCTGCACCAACGTCTCGTTGCCTTGTGTGTTTTATTTATTCTTTCTGCACATCACACTCGGACTCGGATCTTTGTGTTCTTTTTTTTTTCAATTATTTTGTTCATTTTATCTTGAATTACGAACGAAACGCGAGAGCGAGAAACAAGAATACAAAATAAAGAGCAAGTAACGAGTAAATAAAATAACAAAAATATACTAAAATACAAAAAAATCACCTGCGCCATATTATCCTCGAGTTCGTTCCTTTTCCTGCTGCTTGTTACGTGTGTGGATTTTTTGGAACGACGACGACGTAGACTTTGAGTTCGACCGAAGTTCTACAACGACGACGACGACGACGAGGAAGAAGGATTTTCCTGCAAGTTCGTCGTTTGTTCTTTGTGATTATTCTTCTCTTCACCATATTCTGGGATTTCGCGGCACAGCCACAGCAGCGGAGGACGTGCATTCAAAATGAGTTGGGGTACTGAACTTTGGGTAAGTGGAGAACTAAGTTTTTTTTTGTGTACACTTTTTCCTATGCACGGTTGGATGCACACGCAAGCTAAAAAGCTAAGTAGCCAAAGCCGAAGTCCGGTCCGAGTTTTGGTTCTGGTCTGAGAATGGGACTGGGGATCGAGGAACCAATTTTCACTCGGATTCGGATTTCGGAATACTTGAGTGTGGCTACTACGACACACCTGCGATTGACTCATTTTTTTGTTTGCCATTTGCCATATCCACTCTCAGCTCAGTCAGCTGTATGAAGGTATGGGACGGGGGTACGGGGATGCAGAGGGCAGACACAAGAATGGGAGCACTTGGAATATTTTTATTTTCACCTTATCTTGTGAATTTACAATAATTACGATTTTTTTTTTTAATTTTATTGAGCATTCGATAAAGACCTACGTTTTCAATAAATTCTCTGTTGGTCTTTTGTTTTTGTGTTGCGGACAAAGCGCCAGAGCAATAATATACATTGATGACAGACATTACATATATATCTGTTTTCTTTTTGACAATTAGGTAGGTATATACTTCAACTACCTTTATGTGGTGAGTCATTTGGAATTTGTGTCTCTGGGCTTGTTCAAAACTTGAGAAAGATTGATCGCGCGGCAGGTGAAATGGAAATTTTAATTTATTTCTTTATACCTATCAATCTATTCATTACGAATCTGAGTAAGCAGAAAAAAAAAAACAAATAGGTAGGGATCATGCCTCATTGGTGTTGAAATCATAATACAATTGTACTTGAGGATAGCAAAGATTTTGAAAGAGCATTCAAATTGTGGCATTTAGTCCAGTCAAAGCGTCATTTGACCTTGCACGCAGAGGCATGGTCAATTTTTTTTTCATGGATCGATAGGTGCTTATGAGAAAAGCTTAAAACCAAATTTGCACCACATGACAACTTTTTTTACCAAAGTTATTGGTAAAAATGTGTTTTGTGTCATTTTTTGGTCATTTGCGAATATCTCGGCTCCACTATCTCGCACAAACAAAAATTAAACACGATTTTATTCCTTATAACATTATCTAAATTGTTCTAAAAAAAACATTTGTTTAAACAAATGAAAAAAAAGTTATAGTAAGTTAAACAAATTTTTTGTTGTTTAAAAATCACTTTTTCGTGATTATTAAGAAAAAAGCTCATTTAACGATGAAATTTTTATTTTTTATTATTAAAGTTCTTGTAATTCCCTACAATTTAAAAAAAAAATCAACACTCTACGATGAACGAAAGCCGAGTAATAAATTATTGAACATGGGTAAGTCAGCGCACCCACGCATTTTATGATTTTATGTTTTAATTAATATCTCAGCCCGAGTATGTCGCAAAGTAAAAATAAAAAACTGTATTGCTAATAACAATATTTTCTATCAATTTGCATTTAATTTAATATGTTTGAGCAAAAACATAAAAAGTTATCGTTGGTTTCAACGTTTTTTTTCTTGTTTTTAATACCTTTTTTTCATAGTTATTGAGAAAAAAACTGTATTTTACGGTAAATATTTTACAGTTTTGGATTTTTGTCTTATAGTCCTGCTAATTTTCTTCAAATTAAAAAAAAAATTAGTCCATTACGACAAACGGGAGCCAAGATATTCATGATCTAAAAACTTAGGAAAGCTTACAATTTAGTGTCTTAACCTTGTAGCTTGTAATTTTGGTGTCGCCAGCAACAAGATATATTGGTATCCTTCAAACACCCCACACATACTTACACATATTTGTTGCTTCTTGTTGCTGGCGACACCAAAATTACAAGCTACAAGGTTAAGACACTAAATTGTAAGCTTTCCTAAGTTTTTAGATCATGAATATCTTGGCTCCCGTTTGTCGTAATGGACTAATTTTTTTTTTTAATTTGAAGAAAATTAGCAGGACTATAAGACAAAAATCCAAAACTGTAAAATATTTACCGTAAAATACAGTTTTT
This sequence comes from Chrysotoxum bicinctum, assembly GCA_911387755.1. Lineage (NCBI taxonomy): Eukaryota > Metazoa > Arthropoda > Insecta > Diptera > Syrphidae > Chrysotoxum > Chrysotoxum bicinctum. The sequence continues at coordinate 219,988,926 of OU426989.1, read as the reverse complement.
TTTTCAATAACTATGAAAAAAAGGTATTAAAAACAAGAAAAAAAACGTTGAAACCAACGATAACTTTTTATGGTTTTGATCAAACATATTAAATTAAATGCAAGTTGATAGAAAATATTGTTATTAGCAATACAGTTTTTTATTTTTACTTTGCGACATACTCGGGCTGAGATATTAATTAAAACATAAAATCATAAAATGCGTGGGTGCGCTGACTTACCCATGTTCAATAATTTATTACTCGGCTTTCGTTCATCGTAGAGTGTTGATTTTTTTTTAAATTGTAGGGAATTACAAGAACTTTAATAATAAAAAATAAAAATTCTATCGTTAAATGAGCTTTTTTCTTAATAATCACGAAAAAGTGATTTTTAAACAACAAAAAATTTGTTTAACTTACTATAACTTTTTTTTCATTTGTTTAAACAAATGTTTTTTTTAGAACAATTTAGATAATGTTATAAGGAATAAAATCGTGTTTAATTTTTGTTTGTGCGAGATAGTGGAGCCGAGATATTCGCAAATGACCAAAATATGACACAAAACACATTTTTACCAATAACTTTGGTAAAAAAAGTTGTCATGTGGTGCAAATTTGGTTTTAAGCTTTTCTCATAAGCACCTATCGATCCATGAAAAAAAAATGACCATGCCTCTGCGCGCAAGGTCAGGCCCTTTTTCATGACGCTTTGACTGGACTAATTCTACATATTTGTATGTTATGTGCCTACGTAACTCTAGAGAATTGACTTGTGAACTCTAAATCCTCTGTTATAATACAAATCTAAAAAAAAAGAAGAAATTAGAAGGGTTTTGTGAAAAATTGAGGAAAACCAATGATAAAAGGCATCATGGAGCAATTTTTAAACTTAAAACTCATTTACCACCACTGTTCCTACTTTGGTATAAGAAAATTATGGAATTTATCGTTTTACCATTCAGTTATTACAATAAAACTAATACCTACGGTAGTTTTGTATATTAGTCGGCGTAAGGTACGATTTTGGTTTTTGCCGTTTTTTGGAGGTTAGTCATATTTGGTAATAAATCAACAAGTCATTCTCAACTGCCTCGTTTTATGGAAGGAGGTTCAATGATCTTTCAAAAGCAGCATAATTATGCAATAAAAGAAGATGACCTAAATGTCGCATTTTATATTATCTAGTGATAACACTAGTTGCACATTACAACACAGATCAAGAGGAGATACAGTATTGGACAGAGAATTAGCACATAATACTTTGTTTTAGTAAAAAATCCCTATACCAGTTGACAAAAGAACTTCTTAAAAACTTTCCACACTATAACAATCTATGCTGCATCACCCTATGATCTAAGATCGCCATTGCTAAAGTTTATAAAGTGTAATCTAAAATTCAAAGTAAGTTTTTCTAGAGATTTGTATTGCACAATTTTGAATGTTACGAGTATTTGATTAGATGGGCCGACAACAGTCTTGCACACCGGAGCTCAGAAAAATTATCATAACGATGAAAAATAACGGAAATTGCCATTAAGTTTTTTGAAACCCATGATACGACCAATGCCATCCGACGAAACCCGCCACCAAAAAAGACAAGTTCTGCTGATAATCGTATAATTGCTGATTATGCAAAAAAAATCCGTTTATGACGTCAGCTGGAATTCGGGATGAAGTGCATAAAGATCATGGCATATCAGTTAGCAGCAGAACAATCCGAAGAAGACTAAATGACAAGGATTTGATTGGTTGCGTAGCTCAGCGCAAACCCCTGATTTCAAAAAATAAAAAAAATATTTCAGCTAGACTAAAGTTCGCAAGAGAATACGGACAAAAATCGCTACTACGTATTTTGGAAAAATGTTCTTTGGAGCGATGAGTCCAAATTTAACCGTTTGAGCTCCGACGGAAAGCGTCATATTTGGCGACAACCAAAGCAGGAGCATAATCCACGCTACACAGTAAAAACTGTGAAGCACGGTGGTGGGTGTATTATTGTGTGGGCTGCGTTTTGATGGCACGGTGTAGGGGCAATTGTTAAAATAGAGCATCGAATAGACCAGCATCAGTATAAGGTCATCTTAGAAAACCATATGGAGCCCTATGCTGACGACAATTTGCCATTATCGTGGACATTTATGCATGACAACGATCCTTAACACACTTCGCGGCTAGTGAAGCAGTGGATTAGTGATCACCAAATCAATTTATTGCCTTGGCCTGCTCAGAGCGCTGACCTGAATCCCATAGAAAATCTATGGAACGATGTAGAATATCAGGTTGGATTGAGGAAACCAAAAAATTTAGAAGAACTTTGGGAAGCTAGTAAAGAAGGCGGGAACAGTATTCCTTTTCATCGGTGCCAACGCCTAGTAGAAAGTATTCCTCGAAGGTTACAAGCTGTAGTGAGGCAGACAGGTTTCCCAACAAAATACCTATTAACAAAAAAAAAGTAATTAATTTATTAATTTTGCTAATTCTGTGACCACCATTTGTTACACTAACCAACAATATTTATGGACACGTGCCAAATAACATTGAACTCTTTATCAGGGATGAGAAGTACGATTGCGAGAATGAAAAAAAAAAAAAAAAAAATCCAACATTAATGATTACAATTCTAATCTTTGTTGGATATACACTGCCGCTCATCTGAATAGGTTCACTGTTTTTCGTAACTTACTGTAAGACTATCTGCATATATATGGCAATGACTCGTCTGTGTTATGTATGTAATGAAAGAGCATTATTATGCGCTTAGTTTGGGAAAAAAAGTTTTCTCTTAAAGCTTACCGTTATTCTCACACGCTAGCTAAACTTAATTCATTAAAAAAAAACTAAGTGTTTTTTTGGTTCATCTGAATAGGTTCAAAAGCAAAAAATGGAGGAAAACAAGAAAAATAACTGTAATTAAATGATTTATTTTGCACATTGAATAGGTAGAGACATAATAATTCATATTAATAATGTGTATCGCCACCTTTTTTTTGAAACTGTTTCGAAAATTGGAATTGGAATGAAGTCATACAGTTTTTCTAGATATTGCAGCGAAATCTCTGCCCACGCTTTCTTAATTCCCTCGATTAAGGACAACTTGTCTTCATATTGTCTCCCCGACTCATACACCTTACGGAAAAGAAGTCCCCAAACATTTTCAATTATGTTAAGGTACGGTGAGTATGGAAGCCATTCCAACACCTCTACATTTTGGTTCTCGATCCATTGTTTTACCGACCTCGCTGTATGGATAGGGGCATTATCATGCTAGAATGACAATGGTATTGGTCTGAAAAGGTCAGAGATTTGTGGGAAGACCTTTTCAAACACAACTTTGTACACATTGATATTCATTCGCGATGTAAGAAATTGCAGCTCAAAGGTTCCATAATATGAAATTGCTCTTCACACCATGACACTGCCTTCACAGCTATGCAGACGGCTTATATAATGTTCTTCTTTACGAAGGTCATGAAAGTAATAGTTGTAGCCATCTGGGCCCTCTAAGTTGTATTTTTTTCATCTGAAAATATAACTCGCCTCCAATCCGATTTCAACGACATGTATTTTTTTTGCAAAATTGGAGACGATTTTCTTTTGTTTTTCGTTCAAAGGTGTTTTTTCGGTATTTTTTTCTTTTTGAATGCTTAGTACTCTTAATAACGCGTTTCACCATCACCAAACTACACTTAACACCAGTTTTGAGTCTAATTTTTGACGCGGAATCATGCGAATTAGAAGCAGCTGTTATGATTGCGCGTCTATCGGCCATTGATGTGGCCTTATAAGTGTAACCTTTCATATTTTTCCCGTAGTTTTCGATGTTCCGCAAATATTTACCCACTAAATTTTGGCTTCTTTCTATTTTTTCTTGCGATTTTTCTTTGGCTTATCCCTAATTCAATAAATGCTTTTATTTTGCCTTTTTCTTCCTATTTTAAGGATTTTCCGCGACCCATTTTTCTTGTTAAACGGTTTAAAACAATTCGATTTACCAAAAAACTTAACTTTCAGTACACATCCGCCGCGCACATCAATTAAAAATGATTTTCTTGTTTTCGAACCTATTCAGATGAGCCAAAAAAACACTTAGTTTTTTTTAATGAATTAAGTTTAGCTAGCGTGTGAGAATAACGGTAAGCTTTAAGAGAAAACTTTTTTTCCCAAACTAAGCGCATAATAATGCTCTTTCATTACATACATAACACAGACGAGTCATTGCCATATATATGCAGATAGTCTTACAGTAAGTTACGAAAAACAGTGAACCTATTCAGATGAGCGGCAGTGTAGTTCACATTGGATTTTTGTCAAAAAATTCATGTAAGATGAACTGAACTTAATAAAAATTGCGTATTGACAAGGTCCTCACAAGTCAACTGATGAGTCCATGTGAGATCACCCGGACGAAACGCCAATTTTTGTGGACTAAAGGCCAAAAAAGCTAATTTGAAAGAATGAAGTTCCTTTATCAATAATCGGAGCTTAAACCCTCATACAATCTCAATCCCAACCAAGCTGCTCAAACAGTGGCAGATATGAGAATAAATATAAATATTAAATCTAGTTTGCGAAACAAACCAAATATTTGAAACAAATATTTGTTTTTGGGCTAAACTTTTATGATTCCCAGCATAAACAGCATAATTTTGATTTTGAAAAGGACAATCTAGAAACTATTTTTGGAATACTCTTTTACAGTAGTTATTAATCAATGGCTGGAGAGTCCATTTATTGGCAAATAGACGAGGATACAAGAACCCCAATTGTTGCGAACAAAATGTCAAAAAATCGTAGTTTTTTAGATCAAGAAGTTGACTTGGCCACAAAACTTAGACCTCTTATAAACCTTTTATGTCATTATATGAGCAGGGGCTTTTTATGCAAAAAAAGTTATCAATAGATGAAGCCATGATCAAATATTTTGATCACCATTCCTCAAAGCAGTTCATAAGAGGAAAACCTGTTCGATTTGGCTTTAAGAACTGGATGTTGACAAGCAGCTGCGGTTAACTATATAATTTTGTTACACATGCCACTAGGATCTCGAGTTGTACTTGAACTTTTGGCAGCTTTTCTATTTCCTACTGACAGTGACCATATCATTTATTTTGATATTTTTTAAATCTCTTGAGCTATTGCATTTGTTGAGAGCGAAGGGAACAAAAGGAACAACAAAAGGAAAAGGAAACAATCGTCCATTTCCTCGAGAAATATCTTGAAGAATGAAAGATTCTCAAAGACCGATAATACGGCTTTTGTAGCAATAAGTCCACTGGTGATCGCATATCTCACCGAACAGTGTCACAAATCTTTACAACGTTTTGGAGAAGGTAATATTATCGCATTTGATATTTGAAAAGCATTTGACAGAGTTTGACATCAAGCTCTCTTATCAAAAATTCGTGTATTTTGGCATTGACGAATCTTTTCTTCGTTGGATTAGAAACTATCTTTCGAACTGCTCAATAAAAGTTGTGTTGGACGGTTTTAAGTTTGATATTCAAAAAATAAATGCTGGTATGCCACAAGGCTCCGTTTTGTCTCCGACTCTCTTTCTCATATTAATCAACGATCTTTTGTCCAAGACTTCTAATCCATTAAAGTGTTTTGCGCTGACGACAGTACTCGTGTCTAGATTCACGTCCTTATCCTTCGGTTGTGGATTTAGATTGGCAGTGAATGAGTAGCTCATTAAATTCTGATCTCGATAGCATTGTCAAATGAAGAACCATAAATCGCGCAGAATTTAATGCTTTCAAAACTTAATGCTGTCTTCTGTCGTAAGAGCGCATCCCATTGCCTTTATCGTTATCCATGAACGCCACTTGTATTGAGGAAACTCAACAGCTCTCAGTTTACGGCATCGTAGACTAACTTGTGGAACACGTATTCGACTTTGCCAAAAAACACTGTGTATAGGATTTCTTCGTTGGAAGAAATTGTTCACCTTTGCAAAAATCATTTTTTCCTGTAGGTAACAGAGAGAGATTCAAACACCATACTCTTGGTGTTACAGTAGAATGCATTATGCGGAAATATTTAAACATTTGGTCAATAATCCCGATTAAAGTCTTTAATTTCTCTAATTTTTTTTTATAACATTCAACTTTCACGCACACAAACCACTTACAAGCAATTTCATCTACAAACCTAAATTAAACCAAACACTATAAGTATAGAAGGTAGAGGTGCTGGTTGCGCGCCATTCCAGAAACATTAGCACTTAGCAGGAGAGCGTCTTGTTTATATTGATTCGCCCGGTTTACAAAGAAGTCTTATTATCACCAAGAGAAGATACACATTCATTAGCATATTCTACGAGTCTGTACAAACATTCCTGGATATTTGTTCCATCACACACAACGGCCGACCTATTGCCATTTTTGTTTACCAATTTTGTGTTCTCCGTTCCGTTGAACCAACGTGAACGCTTCGAACGTGCGGGAGCATAGTTTTTTTTTATATTCCATGAGCAAATACGTAGCTTTGGTCGGTCGTAGCAAGAAGAACAGTCAAATCAAATGAGGTTCTGTTATTAATCAATAATTTTTAGCTTTGGGCATAGAGCAATAAAATTGTGATATGTTCAGTTGAGCGTGCGTTTTTCTCGTTTCATTCAAAATGAATTAAAATTCCACACCAGCAGTCACTGGCAGCAGCACCAGCCATTCCGAATAGTGAGAAAACCTGACCCGACTGACTGGATACACCTCATTCGGCTTGCGGGTTGTCCACCACAAAACAGTCGACACTCGCTCGTGGAGTTGGCGTTGAAATAGCAAAAACCAGTTTATGTCGCAGTTCGCAGATAACTTTAAGTACGAGTATAGCTATCGTAATTTGTACTTTTGTAGTTATCGTCAGCCCAGAGCTATTTGTAGTTGTTGTTCTTTGTTTACCTTTATGGTTCTGTTGAGTTCTGAGAGTCAGGTAGAGCCTGACAAATACTCCAACAACAACAATAACGACAAATTTATTTTCTCAAGATTTATCTGAGTTCAGTTGATGCAGCTGTTTCTGAAATGTTCGAAACAAAAAAGTATTCTCCGTGTAATCACTATGATTGTATTCTCTAAGGTCATTTATCTGATTACGAATCGTGTTTCTTTGTTAGATCTCAGATATTCTCGTATATTTATTCTGTTCTGAGACGAGAGATAAAGTGTTTATTTTAGAAAATATTCAGTTTCGATATCGTGAACCAGTTTTTTTTTTGTTAATATATCTACAAAAGAGACAACACAAAATAACTGACCGATAGCACAGATATTATTCAAGCATTAAACTTGGGTTTCATTAAAATGCAAATTTTAAGCGTAGTTTAATAAATTTGCAAGTTTATTACGAAACAACAGATTTCTCACGATTTCACTTGTTTGTTTGAAAATCAGCTGAGTAGAGTTGTTTACTCATTGGTTTCTTTTCGCCGCGTCGTCGTCCATTGAATTGGGGAATGGCGACACGGTGAACTGCGCGCCGATGGCAAGCGTAGGAAGCTTTCGATTTTTGTACCGGTCAATATAATATTTAAATTTTGAAGTTTGCGTGGCAAAAAACTTAAAATTAGTCAACATATTCATTAATCCAATTGTTGTTACTGTAGTTGAGAGGTGACGGGGATGATGTTATTCACTCTGAGAACAATCATGACACAACTATGCGTTTACGCATTTATTTTCTTGGAAATGTAATTTTAAACTTAAACTTAGTTGTGTAAGTTTTTATTTTTTTTATTGAACTAAACGAGAATTAAATTTTTATGGAAGGTGGGTGAAGCACCTATTTTCTTATCCGACATTTTAAAGAGTTTACAACCTTTTGACTGGAATCATTGACTATGTGCAGTTGTGGCGAACTAATTAAGAACGATTTTAATACTGGCAACGCTATTGTTGCAATAATAAGACAGTTGACAACTAAAACTAACAGTACCGCTATCTATTCACTCGTGTCTGTTTACATGCATACATGTGATTATTAGCATATTAGTTCATTATTAATTTGGCAGTATAATTAAGAACGTTTTATTAAAACAGGTTTTTTTTTTAGAATTTCGGTGTCAACGAAAGGTTTTTGTTGATAAATATACTAATTCATTAAAAAAAGTAGTAAGAAAGAAAAGACCCCACAAAACCAATGAAGCTCAGGACAGGCTGATAGTTCCGCACCGCAAAAAAAAATCCGTTTTTAAGTTCAAACGGTATTCGGAAGGAAGTTTTCGGCGAGGATCTTAATGCGCTTTCTGCACGCTCCTTTAGAGAGCGATTGACTGAGAGTCAGCTTTTTGGTAGGTCAGCCATTAAAAAAAAACCATTGCTTTCGCTAAAAAACCGAAAGGCTAGGTTAGCTTTTGCAAGACATCATAAGGGTTGGACGATCTCGCAATGGGAGAAAAAAGTCTGGAGTGATGAAACCAAAATAAATAGAGCAGGGTCCGATGGAAAACAATATGTTCGATGGCAAAAAAACGAAGCCAAGTACATCACAGTCACGTTCAATCATGGAGGAGGTAGTGTTAGGTTGCGTGTTATATAAAGGAACTGGACCGTTATACCGCATAGAAGGCATAATGAAGGCCCAAGACTACATTAGTGTACTTGAAAATGTAATGCTACCCTATGCAGATGAGGAATTGCCAGTAACATGGAGATTTATGCAGGACAACGACCCGAAGAATACTGCGAGGTCAACGAGGTCATGGTTTCAAAATAATTTTGTGGATGTGGAAATCACAAGGACAGCTTGGAATAATATAACACCAAAAAAAATGCCAGGACCTTATTGTATCAATGCCAAGGCGATGTATGGCTGTAATCGAAAACAAGGGTTTCCCGACAAAATACTGAGGAAAAACGGCACAATAAGATTAAAATATTACTTATTCTATTATCGTTCTCAATTAGATCGCCATGCTAATTATCTTTTACCAAAATATATTGAATTTATTTTATGTTTCAGTTGTTTTTTTTTGCTACATATTATTGTTTTTTTTTTTTTTTTTACTAATACAAAGTGCAAAAAACACTTAATACAACTCTGTATCACAACAACTTCAATAAAATAATATGAACAATTTGTTTCCAATGTATCGTTCTTAATTAGTTCGTCACAACTGTATATGAACAGCTTGGGAGTTAAACATTTTGTTAAAAATATATTTCAAAGCACTTTACATTTTTATTACTGATAGTTCTGATTCGTAGAGCAGATCGTGTAGAGTTCAATGAAAATTGACCTTGACGTCCAAACGCCTGCTATGCAGTACATGTGTAGTGTAGATGAATCGCTGGAAGTAGGTGTTGCGAGAAATCGTTTGTGAAGAGGGACTTTTCTTCCTTCGGAGATTGAGTCTGATCTGGTTCCAAAGTTAAGTTCTTAGATTTTTAAATATGAAACATGAACGTAAAATTGTGTCTAGTTTAATTGGTAACTTTTCAAATAAATGATAACTGCTGAAAGAGACAAAAGTTCAGCCGTTTTCGAAAACCTCAAATCAACGTCATTTGATCGTCCACTGATTGTCATTTTTGACACAGATTTTGCGTTCGTCAAATATGGAAACGTGCTGCTTTCATAAAATCTGGTTGATAAACGTCAGTCAATTTTGTTGACGGTTAAGAAAACGTTCTCTGGCTTATCAATATTTTTGTCGTCAAATCGATTTTTTTTGACTGCAGAATTGCGCAGCAAATGATTTTATCGAACATATGACATTAGGCAAACTGATTTATCGAAAATATTGCTTATGTATAAATATTTTCAATTTTCGGATAGCTTACTTTTATGGTTTGCGCTTAAGAATAGGTATCTTGCAATTGCATTTTCGACGCAAATGACGTTTTTGAAAATGGCCTTATAATTTGTAATCATTGTCTAGACTTTTCAATAGATAGAGAAAACAACTGCAAAAGGTCCTTATTGCTCTTTATGTCTTCTGAATCATTCCAACTCTTCATGAAATTATGGTGAAATTCTAATAGATATAGGTTTGTATGAGTCTCTGATGTATGAAATGTATCCTTGCTGTAATAAATGTGTACATGTAACTAAGCGTTAGGAAGCTATCTGTTCTGTGAACGAGAAGTTAAAGTTATCCGCTGGTTACCACATGTCAAATTTATTAACAAATTTATTAATAAAAAGTTTTCAATTGGCCTGGATAGATTTTTTCGGTCTTTTGGGGCCATGCTGTTTTGCTGACATCTGTCAAAATATGTTATTTATTATTCAGTTACTCATGATGGTAAGTTACACGGTTGAACAGCACATCTGAATGATAAAACTTTAATATCAAAATTATTGTTCTTAAATTCAAACTTTGGGCGGTAGACGTAGTGGCACTTTCCAGTCGGTATTCAACGTTTGGTTGCCAAAGCTGATGGGTTCAGCCCGTGAAAATGTACAACAGAACCCGAGCTGTTCACAAAAGCTCGGCCTTTTGCAGACTTTAACTTGGCAAATTTTATGTTGGGACTTGGACCAACAAGCATACAAGGTCCAACTGATTCAGGAGCTTGAAGATATTTACCATAGACAATGCTGTTTGTTCGCTGACTAGGCTCCCCGACAATATGTACAATCTTGGAGGATTTGTCATTTCCTGGCACGAGGTTGTACCCATAGAAAAAAATTATAGACCTTCGGTTTGACAGTCTTAAGGTCTTAACACGCAAACCATTAATCCACGGGGTACTACACCTCGTAGTTGTTGTTTTGAGATAAATGCAATTCCAATCGTCAAGTCAGGCTTGTCGCTATAGGCATGAGCCTTAACATAGCCCCACAAAAAATAGTCTAGAGGCGTTAAATCGCACGATCTAGGCGGCTAATTATTGACCGACCCAAAACGTGAAATAAACTATTGTCTATTGTTACGCGTGCTGTGTGGCATGTGGCACCGTCTTATTGAAACCACATGTCACGCAAGTCGAGCTTTTCCATTTTGCGCAAAAAAAAGTTTCTTATCATCGCACGGTAGCGCTTAGCATTCACAGTAACGTTGCGATTCGCATCATCTTTGAAGAAATACGACCCAATGATTCCGCCAGCCCATAAAACAGTGACTTTTTCTGGGTGCATTGGTAGCTCTTGCAATGCTTTTGGCTGCTCTTCACTCCAAATACGGCAATTTTGCTTGTTTACGTAGCCATTCAACCAGAAATGAGCTTCGTCGCTGAACACAATTTTTCGATAAAAAAGTGGATCTTCGGCCAACTTTTCAAGAGCCCATTCACCGAAAATTCGGCGTTGTGGTAGTTCTTTCGGCTTCAAATCTTACAACAGCTTTATTTTGAAAGGCTTTACACCTAAATCCTTCCGCAAAATTTTCCACGTAGCCCAATTACTGTGAACGGCACCGAATCGATAATTCACGTTCATCACTAACACTGGCCGATACAGCTGCGATATTTTCTATAGTTCGCACTCTATACGTAAGCGTGTTGGTGGTTTTATGTCCAACAATGTAAATTTGGTGCGAAATTTAGTCACAATAGCCCGAATAGCCGCCTCAGTAGGTCGATTAAATTGACCATAAAATGGAAGAAGCGCGCGATGAACTTTCTTAACAGAGCACGCATTTTGATAATAAAATTCAATAATTTACAAGGGTTATTCGTTTGTAAGACGATTCATGGTTAAATTATCGACCAAACTGAAGATGTTTGACAGTGACAAAAAAAAACGAAATGTGCGCGTGAGTTGTCAAAACCAATGTTGCCAAAAAGAAAATAGCAAAAAAATCACCCATTATATGACAATACTGTATGATGTATGCAACGTTGTATGTTGTTTGTATGAAATGTATGATCTGACAAATATACTCCAGGTCGATAAATTTTTGGGCTTCTTTCGTAAAATATTATATAAGTTGAAAATAGTTCAGAATAACTCTCTACAGAGCACCGTCTTAGAAAAATACTTTGCATGCGAAAAATTGAACTTTATGTCACTTTTCTACTTCTAAAAGTAATCCTTGTTAGAAATATTTTTAAGCCTTTATCACTATAAAAATAGAAATCAGAATTTGGACCTTATTCGGAATTCCCCCCCCCCCCACCAGAATAACTTTTTTTTAACGAATCGATAAAAAAGTGTTTGCTGTTGGTAAAAAACATCAAATTATGGAGGAGAAACACTTTTTTATGGTAAAAAAGTGAAGTATAAGCTGACCAGGACCACCCACAGTACTATAACTAAAACTACTTCTTTTTTGTGGAATATTTGCTTTTTTTGCTTGCTTACGCATTACGACGTATAAACAGTTAGATATGTATGGGCAACCCCCTGCTTGGGCACACTATAGGATTTGGGGTAGGTGCGAGGTTGGGTGTATGCAAGGTTTCTTCTGCATTTACAGAATCTGGATTTAAAGAAACTTTGAATTTACCCTATGGCCTATATTCATTTTTTTATACTTCACTTTTTTACCATAAAAAGTGTGTCTCCTCCAAAATTTGATGATTTTTATCAACAGCACACTTTTTTTATCGATTCATTAAAAAAAAGTGCATTTTGGTGGGGGGGGGGGGGGGGGGGAATTCCGAATAAGGACCCAGAATTTTGACATCGTAAGACCTTCTTCCATAATACATACGGGTACATCATTTCATAGACAAACTATGATTCCAGCTCATGGAAAAACATATTATTTAAATAATAATACATAGACAGATCCAACTTAGTCCATTGTGTGCCTTTATTTCATCTTTATCCCGTTTGAAGCTAGCGCCTTGAGGTGTTCAAGCAAATACATATGTACATACATATTACATACCTACCTAACCCTGAGGACTCCAGATATTTTTTTTCATTCATTCTTATTTGCAATCTAAGGAATTCCATTCGAGACACGTGCAGAATTCTTCTCATTAGGCACAACAGCACTCCTTACTTAGAAACACCTTCACAGTTCATTCGGTTTGCCAATGTTCCCAATGCTCTTGCAGCAAAACAATGCACAGACTGCAAGAAAACATTCCGACTGCAAGGCAGTGGCTGCTTATTCTGCCCCCTCGCTTGAACCTACGTGCGACATGTTTTTTTTTTTTTTTTTTTCTTTGTAAATAAAAATGCATTCGCCATGCGATGGGTGCGTGCGAGCATTTTCAATATATTTTTCCTCGAGAAACACACAAAAAGAGGAATCACCCAAACACAGGGAGCTGCTGTTGCTGCTGCTCCCCGACAACAAAAATGTTGAGGTTGGTTAAAAGTATAATTGGGGGCGCTGTGGAATTCATTTGGAATCCCCTCATCATCAGAACCGCGTGCTTCGGAGGGGAAAAGTCATGAAATTTTCCATATTTTATTTATTTGTCGCGTCGTCGTCATCGGCCGTCGTTTATTTCGGTCTATTGATAGCTTTTCGGTTGGATCTTTAAATAGACGCAAATGGTCACAGATAAGGCCGATAAAAATCGGAGTTCACTATTTTGTTTTCTTGTGTGTTGACTCTTGGGTGCCTTCATATTCCTTTCAGACTTGTTTACGCACTCACTTTCTCCAACTTAAACGTTATTGATTCTCCAAAACGCTATCGTATAACAAAATATAGATGAAAGAACAAAAAATCGAAGACTGGTGTTAGTTTTTTAGGAGAAAGAAGAATGGTAGGAAGAAAGAGGGGAACTGTGAATATGTATACAGAAGACGTTCATGACGACAGAGATGGGTTCGACGAAGTAACTCTTTGAGGTGTGTTTACTCGAACAAAAAAAAAGCGGAATCAGCTCTTCATCGATAAATGATAAAGTTCCTTCTTTGATGACAAAGACGATGATGGCTCCTTTAAATGTGTTAAGAGCTTGGGTTGAGGTTGTTTGGAATTCATTAGTTCAGCCTGTGCACAGCATGATGGGCCTGCTCCTTAAAAAGGGAATATAATTTTCTACGATAGGAACATATTTTCTAATGGTTTCTGTTTTTGTAAACAACGATTGTGTAATGATTACGACCCAATAGTTTACTTTGGTGAAGTCAATGTGTTCGTAGGGCACGAGTACCTACCTTCCTACTTGGCTTGGTTTTGTGAATGCACGAGTTCTTGTTTGATGTCGTCTGAAAAAGTTTCATTTCATTTTCAAGTCGTTCCGAATAACGAGAATACAAAAAACAACTTGCTTTAAGGCAACAATTCACTGCAAACTTGTATGGATCGTACTTTCTTTAAGACCGAATTTTTTCATCTGCATTATTCTCATAATGCAGGTGCAATTCAAAACCATACACCATTAAGAAGTGCAAGTTCAATACACAAGAAACGTCATTATATTCTCTTTATAATCACATCCAATATGAGGGTGTGTGCAATAAAACACAAAAAAAGGTAGGTACTCTCCCGTCTAGACAATAACTCACTCAAATAATGCAGGAAACAAATATATGTATATGTATACAGGAAGAGCCATTTTCAATTCCCGACAATCGATATCGGCAGGTAAATCGAGACTCCCTCAGCTGCTATCACTACTTCAGACCAGCACCGGAGAATACAAAACAAAATATAGGGGTTGTCAGGAAAACTCTTCTTGCTTCAAAAAAAATAAAAAATATGTATATAAATTTGCAAACATTCACATTGTTCAGTCGAGTCGGGATATATATTTCGATCCTTTTTATCAGTGTCTCTTTCATTCCTGTCTTTTTTTTTCAAGAGGAAATAATATTTTGATTGAAAAATGCGTCCAAGACAACAAGCATTTGCTTTAGGCGTTGAATACAAATATTGGCACCCTCTTGATGGATAAATTTTGTTCTTCTTCTTGATTGCATCATTTGCCGCCACCATCCTTTGGTGTTGTCCTTTTTCTACCCTTAAAGTTCAAAATCATATGTACACAACACCCCATCAAGTGTGTGCTGACGTAAGCAAGTCTTCCCCCAGTGCCAGCCAGTCAAACCATATTGGACAACACCCCATATCTCGATGATCTAATCTTGATGAGGGAGCTCCCAGGCAAAAAAATTGGGTGCAATAATCACCCTAGCTGTTTGTATTCTCTGCGAAGAAAATCATTTCAAAGATTAAGGATGTGCGTCGAATTGGCAAAGAAACCTTACTACATACATACGAACGAGTATAGTAATATGTGTTAATTCACAGTGCATTTCTTTTCGATTTTCGGAAATCGCGTCGGACCGGATAGAAATTCCACTTCAAGTAAACTCCCAGGAAACTAATGACTTGGGATGAGAACACTAAAGGAGACATTGTAATTTGATTACTCACAAAGTGCCTCATAGATGTAATTTGTGAAAAGCTTCGCCGGAACTTTTTACTGAAGGGATCTATACATATAGGAATATGCATCGTGCAGGACTTTGCAAATGGATTTCCAATTGAGTTAGCAACCATTTTAGATGCAAGCAGGATGTCTTAATAAGCTATGTATATGTTATTCGATTTAAGCAGATATTCAACATAGTATTGATTGAAGGTTGGGTTTACTTAGTTTACTTGTTTGTGTTGGTTTATTGGGTGATTTTTTTTTTTGTAAAAGACGAACATTTTCTATATGTGCCTTGTTAAGATATATTGATGATATAGCACGAATAAAAGCAATGGAAAAACAGGTTGATGCGAAACAGGGAGGCATCAATCTCCTCCATATTGTGTGAACGGCTGGAAAAACCGCAGAAACTTCTGATCGATACCCACAACTTTTTCAAGGACATGTATGGCATCATCAATAGAGAGACTTACAGAGCAATCTTATGTTTTTGTATCCCTGCCAAACTCGTCCGTTTATGCAGAATGACGAAGGTGAACTTAAGCTGCTCCATCAAGGTCGCTAAAAAGACTCAATCACCCCTATTATGATTGTCAATTATCAATTGATAATTGATAAAAATTGAAATTCGATGTTTTATAAAACAATTAAAAAAAATTTTGGTCATTGATAATGATGCTTAAAGTTGTGAACAGAAAGAAAATTAACTAATATTGTCAGATAGTTGATAATTTCTTAAATAAAATTGAGTTTAAAAGTACAAAATTTCAATATTTATCAAATATCCATTGATAATTGCCAACCATAATAGGGGTGTGAGTAATGGGAGAGAATTCGGAAGGATAGGGAAATATCGATAAAAGTCATTAAGAAAGGATACTCAACTACTAAATACGTCTTGGGCAGAACGTCATACTATAACTGCTTTGAGGTAAAAGGGGGGTTTATCTACCTGCACTCCACTATATTCTCGATCGCACTGATATCAAAAGAAGAATAAAAAAGCCAGTAACTGCTTTTTTGCGATGAGAAAACAATTGGACAGTAAAGCCATCTCCAGTAAATTTTCCCACCATAAGACGCTAATCATCTTGATTCTGACACATGTGAGTATGACGCTTTACGACGGTGACGGTGAGTGAAGAAGAAGATATAATAACGCACGGTAGGGACAATATAGTGACACTAACTTAGCCAAAACAGTCAAAGACTAGAGACGGCGCAGTAGAAGAAGACTGTGACTCATGTGGTGCACGTTATGAATGACACATCAACTAAATTGACAAAATTGTGAAACCTGATACAGAGCAAGAACTGACCCTAAAAGTTTTTGGTGGAGACGCAGGCAAGCACCGAAACGTACCTTAAGTAAAAGGGCGATTTTCTTCTCTTGAAGTTAAACAAAAGTTGAGAATTTTTATTTTCAACTTGTTGACAATTTCAACGTCTGAATTTCAAAACTACAATTTATGAACTTTCGCTTTTCTTAAATCCTGAAAAAAGGAGAAGTTGGCCGTGGAAACATCAGATTTTCGAACAGACTTGAGATATTATTCTAAATTTTTGTTTAAACTAAGTAATTTTTGCCTTTTCTCCATATTAATAACCGACTAAGAGCATCGACTTAGCATTTATTGATAATAAAAGACTTTTCAATAAGGGCGGGTAGATGTTAAAATGGCATAAAACGAGCTGTATGTGAGGTATTAACAAAATTCTTTTTTATTTTAAAGATTAATGTATGCCATTATGTATGTAATATGACTTCAATTAAATGACCGCCTCTACTTCTTACGATGTCACTTCTTCGAGTGGTCCAATTTTCAATGACTTCCGCATGGATCCGGCTGAGCTTGAGCTATGGCCTGTATTATGTGTGTATTAGGCATAGACATGCAAAATTATTAACCCCACAAGTCATAATCTAGCGGGGTTAAATAGCATGATCAATTTACGTCACCTCTGCAAGAGATAACCTTACCCTCAAATCGTTCGTCTGGTGTGTGGCACGTAGCGCTGTCCTGCTGGAACCACATGTCGTCTAGGTTTATAAGATTGAATGTGGGCTATAAAATGGTTATCATCATTCTGTAGCGCTTGCCATTGACTGTGACAGCCTCATGAACTCCGTTTACGAAAAAGTATGGACCAATGATGTGAACGAAAGCGTTTTGAGGATGCATTGTCACCTCCTGAACCTCCTATGGATTAGTGTCAACAAGCAACAAACATTGATCGAAAAATACGCCTCGTCGTCGCTAAAGATGATTTTTTTTTACCAAAATTGGGGTCCTCTTCCAAATGCTCCAAATTTCAGTCAGCGAAGAAATGACGTTCGAGGCCTACCTTCATCGGAGTCACCATTAACCCCGACATAGCCGAAGCCATCTCGGTCGCAAAGTTGTGACATGTTGCAGGCATAAACACACCTCTTGCTTAGGATGCGAGGTCTATCTAACACCTCTTGAATCCAGGCTAGCCTGGAAACCATGTGTCTCCGCATTCAGAATAAACCAAACCACCACGATACTCCCACTAGGGGCCTACCTGATAGATAGTCTGAAAAAGAGAGCACGCACGCGACAGCTGCACCTCACTATCTGAAAATAGAGCCAGAAGACGTACGCTATAGCCCTCAGACTCCTAGGCACTAACTCCCGTGGAACCAGAATATAGCTTCCGGTCAAGCTTCGCCACCATTATGGTCACTTACAGAGAGTTCCTGCAAAACTCGGGGCCTGTCAACCCGAGATATACAAACACCCAGCTTTAGTTGAGGTAGAAACTACAACCAAGAATGTGCACCCCCCTGGTGAGTTGTAACACACTCCTTAGCGGATTCCTACCTTAAGGACACCGTCCAGACTGTTCCTATCAAGTTAGTTCAGTTAGTATTACAGTAACCTATTCACAGGCACCGCGAGGAGGTCGATAGGAACAGGGAATGACAGTTTTGTGCGAGGTAGCAATACCGGCCCACCGATAAATCGATGGACGAGCCCATCAGAACATCAAACCACCATTTCCGCTTCAGCACCCATACACGTTAGTGCATGGATTGTGTATCCGCAGCAACACCGGTAGAGTTCGACAGAGCCCCGGACAAGCCTTACCTGCTGAGCTCCTAGGTCAGTTGGATCTAGTTGGTGTATGCTCAAGTCCCGGTGTAAAATTCGCCAATTTGAATGTCTGCTAAAAGCCGAATTCTTGTGAACGGCGAGGAATCGACTGCCTTGGTTACTGATGGAGACTTTTACGAACGCTGCGATTTTCTTGGCCGATTTTGTGTTATTTTGACGTACGAAAGTTGGCTGATTGATTACCGAATCGGTCTTCTCAAATTTGGCCACCCAACCTTCAAGAGTCGACTGTCAAAGACCACCAGTTCTACCGTGAAATGGGCGCAAAGTTTGTACTAACGCACATTCAACTTGATAATAAATTTTTATCATTTAGACGTGCTATTTAATCGTGTGATTTGGCATCAGTAACTGAATAATAAACGACAGATTTGATAAATGTCACTAAAACAATATGGCCGCCGAAATATACCCGCGCCAATTGAAAAACCCCTAAGAACCCATCTCAGTAGTTTGGTATATCTTTTGGTTTACTTTTTCTTTTTCTTTGTACATTCTCTCAACGGTTAAATAAATATCCAAAGTATTTCCTTGAAAACATGATGTCACAACTTAACTTACATTATCCTACGCCACATCATGTAAGGATCTGCCAACAATTTTTCTGAACATCTTTGTTTCATTTTCGTTTAAAACTTTGGACAATTTGTCTTCTTGCTGAAAGCGACATCAAGTCGTGCGTCGTATTGTCGAGTCCCCTATTTTATTATTAAAACAGAATTTGTGGATACATAAGTATATATTTTTATTTACAACCCCCATATATGTATGTACATACATTTTGCACAAGTTAATTCGAAATCGATAAAAATATGTCGCCACAAAGTCTTGGTGGGATTTTTTTTTGCTGTTTCACTTTTCTTTTCCTTGAAATATAATCTTTTTGTCCTTGGAAGTGGAAGTGTTTAAAAAAGCATCGTTCAGCTTACCCTCTGACTTCTGCTATGTCAAGGCTTGGAATGTTTCCAAAAGAATTTTATTTATGATTTTAGCATTTGTCGTTTCGTTATTTTCTTCGCAATATTTTTTGAATCGGTTACTGTTATTGCTTATGTTTGTGTGTGGATAGTGAAAACAATACAAAAATGACAGGACAATGTTTTATTTGTTTTTCTTTTCATAAAATTGATGAAAAAAAAAACATTTTCTTAAAAGTGAATCAGTTGATTTTTTTAAATTGAAAATCTGTGCAAACATAAACTTCAAACACGAAATTCTTTAAATTTCGAAAATGATTAATATTTCCCTCCGTCACATTACTTCAAGTCAAATAAATTTATGAATCTAGATAGGTTTTCCTTCTCCCGTCCTATGGGCCGCTTCTGTAGCTATACAATTCCATAATCGACACCACAATTGACTCGCGTCAAGTTGACTTGAATACGAAGTGAGTTTTTTCTTTCTTTCTAAGCGGGTGTCTCTTTCTATGTGTGTCGGGAGTTTTAATGAATACCTTTTGTTTATGCAACTCAATGAAGTGCTATTGTGAATTGTTTTGTCAGTGATGGAATTTGCAAAATGCAATGCAACAATAGCAAGTCTATAGGTATGTATAACAGTCACAGGTAGAGCGGTGCACATTCTATGCCGGCTTCTTACCCAAAGTGTCATAGTCATAATTTTTGTTCATTTTGTAACGTCACATACAAAAATTTAACATGAAAGAGACGGAAACTGTGTCTGGCTGGATGTGAAAGTTTACCTATGAGATCTGAGAATGGGCAACCAGGGAAATCACTATGAGGAATTAAAAATTTTGTTCGCAATAGAAATACTTCATCGCTGTCGCATATGAATCGTGATGCGCAACATGAATCGATGACGGACAATAGATTTTATGCGCATTTTATGAGCTATTCATATAATGAGGTAGGGTGTTATTTATATCGTAAAATCTGACTATTGATTGCTTTGTTGCCTTGAATGGAGTGCAAAGCTTTTGTTAGTTTTGTCGCCTCTTAATGTCGTCGTGGTTTGAAAACAATTTTTCACAAGGTAATGAGGCTATTAAGAAGCTTGGAAGAGAATCTGATTGTGAGTCTTTTAACGTTGTCCTACTGAATCATCAGAAAATTTCAAAATATTTGATCTTTGGAGCTTTTTTGATTTTGATTTCTTATAATATGACCATTTTACTTACTTACATACTTAGAAAAAAAAAAAAAACTGAAACACTGACACAAATTCGATCATGGTTCTTGAAACTGAAGCCTTTTGCGCTCGTATGAACCTGGTTTTCCTAGTTTTTGGAACGTTGAGAAAATGACAGAAAACTTTCAAAAATTGAATTTAGAGATACGTATCTGATTATTTAAATTAAGTTTTAAACTTAAAGAAGAATATTTATGTATTATTCCATGAATAGTCGTATAATTAAAATTAGAATAATTGAAATCTAAACAAATAAAAGCTTTATTATAATTGAAGACCGAGAGGCTAATAGGAAATAAAATTGTCTGAATCATTATTTTTTTCAGAAACGACGAGTGAGACAAAAAAAAATCATAGATAGTTTTTCCACAAAACTCACGTGCCAAGCGTAATAATTAAACCAAAGATACATTATAATTTTTGTCTATACAGTAGGTACAGTAAAGTTCATTTAATTATGGCCACTTATATAAAAAAAAGTACCTACTTTGTTTAAACTTAAAATGCAAAGCGAAATACTCTTCTGAATTAATTAAAAATGAATACATACGGTGATTCGCAAAGATGTGACAAGGTTACGAACTGATGGATTCTATAGCTTTTTTAAGTCGGAAACCATTCTTTTATTTCATTTTTAAATTAATTTCTTTTGTTGATAGTGTTGAAGATAAACAATTAAAAAAAGTGTTTCAATTGCTTTTTTTAAATTGTATGTAGCTAAATACTATTTTTGCTTTTAATATTCAATACTATACATATTTAATATTAATAATTTTGAGTCAAACACTAAAAACCTCATCTTTAAAATGTCTTTTAGTTTAAGAAAATGGAAAATAACAAAAAAAAATTATGATTACTTTAATTTACATAGAATTCTGGCCTTTAAAATGTTATTGTAAGTGTTGCCATTGGTATTAATTATTGTTTTTTTTTAATTCTTTTTTATTTACAATTTTTTTTTAAATTTTATTTTACATTTTATTTTATATTTTATAATTTTAATTTTTTTATTATTTTTTACTATAATCGTTGGAATCCCAGAAAACCAATTATATAATCACACCTTATGTGAGTATTAGTCTTTAAAAAAAGATATAGGCCTCTATTTTTTTGAGTTCAACTTAAGGACATTTGAATTGCACCGTTCTGAGATCTGATTGATATCAGACTGTCCGAGATAGCAATCTTCTACACTAGTAATTTCTAAAACCAGTTAAAGATCATCTGCGTTAAAAAGTCACTGTGAATGTTTTATTACTGATGTGATGCCATTTATAAAAAAATTGAAAAGAAGGGGACCAAAATGCCTTCCGTGAGGCACACCCGAACTACATTTAATAGATGTTTCGTGACCTTTTTTAACTAAAAAGGTGTCCCTAAGTGGGCTCCAGATCAATATTAAATATTGCAGCTATATTGTTAATCGAAATTTAATAGTATAGCATTACATAGATCTAACAGATCTCGAAAAAGTGTTATTTATAACAAATTTTTGAAATCTACCAATAAGGTAAAATTTGATCCAAATCAGGAATATAGAGTAGACTCCAAATAGTTCTAGCTTAAGTAATAGAATGGAGTAGCTCACCGAGTTGAAAACCTTGTTAAAGTCTGTGTAAATTGTATTAACTTGGTACTTTTTCTCAATGGATTTTATGATATAAGCATGTTTGTTGAGGTAGAACGCCCAGACACAAAACCATGCTGTAATTATGATATAGTTTTCCCAGTTAAGAATTATTTTTGGCCTCTCACGTAACTCTCAAACAACTTAAGAATTGCTGACAGTATGAAAATACCTTTTCAATTTTTACTTGCGACTTATAGGTACTATAAGGCAAGTTATGCATTCGTAAAAAAATCGAACTCGAGATTTTGATCAAAGTTGACATTACAATAATAGGGAAGACTATAAAAAAGTGGGTCTCGCAATTTGTCTGTCTGTCGGTCGGTTCAACTACAGCCTAAACGGCTCGTCCGATTTTCTTCACACTTGGTAAATATGGGTTTTGATTTTTTCCCCCTACCATACGGTTTTTTTTCGAAATTTTATAAATATTTTTTTTCTCAAAAACTGTCCCACAGAATTAAAAAAAAATGAAAATTTTCATTTATTTAAAACTAGGTAATGGTTGAAAAAAAATTTCCAAAAAATTGTTATTTTTGGTAGCCCCCCTTGGTCCATTTTTTTTTTGTTTTTGATTTTCTCGAAAACGGTACCACTGATTTAAATCATTTTCTTATGCTAAAGCTCCTCCAAAGTTTAAATATTATTACATATTCAAATTTTCAATGTTTTATTTTTTGGATTTAAAAAAAATCAATTTTTTTTAAACTCAATATTTCGAAAACCCCAAGAGCGATTTTTTTTCAAACTTGACAAATAAAAGTTTCTTAACATAATCTGCAAGATTTGAGAAAAAAAAAATTTTGTTTTAACTAACGGTACCTGCCATACAAATGTTAAAAAATGGTTTTCGAAAATCGTATTTTTCTCGAAAGCGGTTCCGAGAATTTTGCTAATTTTTTTTCTTTTGATTAAGTTCTACGATCTATAATTTAATAAAAAATTTGAAATCTAGATATTACTGACTGTACCTACCATAGAACGATTTTTCGAATTTTGAATTTCTCATTATCGGCATAACGGATTTTAATGAAATTTTTTATAAAGAAGCACTTAAAAAGTTTAAAAAACATTGCATTTCAAAACTTAAAAAAAAATATTTTTTTCAACCAACCGTAGATCTTGAAGGTCCTCATTCATTCTGCAAATAAGATTCTTTTGTAAAACAATTGGACGAGACAAATAAATTCGCACATCGTCATCATACAAGTGAGTTAATACATTAGAACAAACATTTGGTAAATCGTTGTTAAAAAGGCAAAATTAGATAGGTCCCAAAATAGAGCCTTGTGGAACTCCCATCCGCAGATTCATACATTCGGAAATTTTTTGATCAAATTTTAAATATTAGTCAAACAGAGAGAATTTTGTTATTAACTCTGTCAAAGGTCTTTAAAAAATCCAGCAAGCAAAGGGAGCAGTCACATAACCCAGGGTTGGAATCGCGTAAGGTGATAGTTGATTATCAATTTGTTGATTGTCGTTTTGACCATCGCTCTCTCTATAATTCTTAATTGATATGATAGAGACAGCTATAGTCAAAAACGACAATCAACGAATTGATAGTCAACTATCACCTTACGCGATTCCACCCCAGGTCATATTGAACTCAAGCACCTTGATAATTGCAGTCTGGCAACTGTGATGAGCACGGAATCCAGATTGAAATGGGGAGAGTAAATTAAACCTATCAAGGTGACTAGAGATCTGAGCCGCAAGAACTTGGGTTATTGTTTTTCCCAAGGGGGATAATCTTGGCTTTGATGAAAGCATCGCTTCCCATCGATCAGCGAAATCAAGCATCATTGCGCATGGTTAGTACTTGGATGGGGGACCGTTCAAATGGCAACCGTGTGCTGTTGACATGTGTTTCTTTCTGTTGTTCTTTCTTTCTGTCTGTCTCTCTCTGTTGTATTGTCTAAGCCGATGGCCTCAGTTCCCAGTGCTTTAAGTGTCTCTACTTCGTAGATTTATCTACGGAGTAGTGCAAAATGTAATGTAATGTAATACAAAAATTTATCAGGTGAGTAATTGATGGTAAAATGTGACACACAATCATTTTTAGTAAGCTAAATGCGCCTCATCGTTTTCAACAGCATCAGACCTAATTGATTTTAAGCTTTCAAATACCTCATACTCAGATACAACCTCAAATTCGAGCTCTGTTTTACTACAGCAAAGGCTTCATGGTTAGGTTAAAATATTTCTTAATAGACCGAGAGCCCACAGCAATTTTTGGGTGCGATTGATAACAAATAAAATGCACGACTGGGTCGCACGAACTTGCTCCTATGTAATCGACTGGGAATTTTAAAAACGAATGTTATTAGAGAAAATTGTTCATAAGGATAAAATTAATTTTTAAATTCTTTTAGTAGTTACAGAATGCTATGCAAATATGAATTTATGCAAGAACAAAAATTATAAATCCTTGAAGTGGTTTCTTTAAAAGAAGCTTGTATATACAAACTTTTTGAAAGCTTTTTAAGAAAAAATTTTGGTACGCTAATTTAAAGTTTTTATTATTGTTCGAATAAAAATTAAATTTACGAAAAGAAATATTGACCCGTTTCGGAGATATCGAATTTTCAAAAAAAAGAAAAAAATAGATTTTTTTTTCAAAAATTCAAAAAATATTTATTTTAAAGTTTTGAAATGCAATGTGTTTTAGACTTTTTAGAAGCTTCTCTATAAAAATTTTCATTAAGATCCGTTATGTGGATAATGAGAAATTCAAAATTCGAAAAAATGGTTCTATGGTAGGTACAAGCTGTTATATCTTAATTTCAAAAATTTTTTTATTAAATTAAAGATCGTAAAAATTAATTGAAAGAAAAAAAATTTTATCAAAATTCTAGGTGCCGTTTTCGAGAAAAATACGATTTTTGAAAACCATTTTTGTTAATTTTTTAGCATTTGTATAGCAGGTACCTTTATTTTTAGGTAAAATAAAAAATTTTGTTTTACAGTTTGTAGATCATATTGAGAAACTTCTATTTACAAAGTTTAAAAAAAATCTAGCATGGGGTTTTCGAAATATGTATTGAGTTTTGAAAAAAAAATTTTGAAGTTTTTTTTTTAAAAATCCAAAAAATTTTTTTTTGAAAATTTGAGTACACAATTCTATTTATGTTTTTGGGGAGCTTTAGCAAAAAAAAAATGATCAAAATCGGTTGAACCGTTTTTGAGAAAATCAAAAACAAAAAAAATGGTTCCATGGGGGGTACCCTCAATAACTATTTTTCGGAAAATTTTTTTCAACCAATACCTAGATTTAATTAAATGAAATTTTTCTGTATCTTTATTTTTAAAATCTGTTGAACAGTTTTTGAGAAAAAAAAATGTTTATAAAATTTCGAAAAAAATTCGTATGGGGGGTACCGTTATTTTTGGCCTTAAAAAAAAAAAGAAAAAAACGTGTGGGGGGAAAAAATTAAAAATGATATTTACCAAGTTTAAAGAAAATCGGGCGAGTCGTTTAGCCTGTAGTCGAACAGACAGACAGACAGACAGACAGACAGAATTGCGAGACCCACTTTTTTAGTCTTCGCTATCATCGTGATGTCAACTTTGATCAAAATCTCGAGTTCGATTTTTTTTACGAATGCATAACTTGCCTTATAGTACCTATAAGTCGCAAGTAAAAATAATTAGCATAATTAGATAGGCCTTTAGTAGTTATTTACAAATGTCAACGTCTTGCATACTCTAGTGGGCGCAATAGTGCATTATAATGCATCAAGTATGCAGTTCTTTCCAAATTCTAAAAAATTGGCATACAAAATTTGCCATAACTTCAAAATGAACAGCTAAGTGCTCTGATTGCAAATATCGAGGTCCATGACGTTTTGAAGGTGGCCTTCTTAGTGCAAGAAGTTGCCTATTCTTATCGCGTCTGGCAGACAGAAGGCTGTCTGTAAAACGTCTTGGACCTCGATATTTTCAATCATGGGGCTTAACTCTACATTTTGGCAAAGTTGGTATCACAATTATTTGGACTTGAAAAGAACTGCGCCCACTAGAGTATGCAAGGCTTTCACATTTGTAAATAACTATAAAAGGCCTATCTAATTATGCTAATTATTTTTTGTTATCAATCACACCCAAAAATTGCTGTGGGCTCTTAGTCTATAAGGAAATTCACTAAAAAATCTAATCCGTTTTTTTTTTGTTTATGTCTCATCTGCGTCCGGAATACTTTAAACAAAAAAAATTTTAGTTTGATGAAATATTTTTTTTGCGTCTAAATAAATAAACATTACTGTACATTTGCTCTGATTGTTATGGTCTTTATAAGTTCCATCGTTTCTAATTCTAATTTTAATTAAAAAGCTGTGATAAAAAAAAAACTGGTTATATTAATGATGATTTTATTATTATCGTCGATTCGCCTATTCAAATAAATATATGTACAAACAAACAAATAAATTATTTTAGTGGATCACTGTTTTCATATTGTTTGTTTTGTGTTTTTTTGTGTATTTATACATTGATGCTATTTGTTTTTAATTAAACATTTCAAGACTGGCACTGGCCAAGATGGCAGAGCAAAGTATTTGTATCTCATACATACTTCGCTCTGAATCTGTAAATGCGTCAATCTATCAGAGAAATTACAAAGAAAAAAATAAGTGGGTGTGGTTGAGGGGTTTGTATGTATTTATGAGTATGTAAATTCATCAGAGTTCTGCGTATTCTTACACGTACAACTTTATCCTGTTTTTTTTTTCTGATTCACTCTATGTATTATTTTTTTTCAATTATGAATAGGTATATGAAAAAGTGAATTATTATTAAAAAAAATTATGAACAATGCAAAAAGAAGAAATTGTACGAGAAAGATCGATTGAGAGTTAGAAAAAAAAAATATGCGAACGGGTAACCCCTTGTATCCAAGTGAATGACTCTTCAACTTGTAAAAAAAACATTCTTGTTCTCCAACCCCCTGTTTGAAAAAAAAGAACAAAATTCAAAACACAAACTGTGGGAGTGTGTTGTATTTTTTTTTTAAAGCCCCGTGTATTCTGCATATGCA
Organism: Chrysotoxum bicinctum; assembly: GCA_911387755.1. NCBI lineage: Eukaryota > Metazoa > Arthropoda > Insecta > Diptera > Syrphidae > Chrysotoxum > Chrysotoxum bicinctum. The sequence continues at coordinate 219,961,763 of OU426989.1, read as the reverse complement.
ACAAGCTGTAATGAACCCTTTTTAGCGATTGTTTTAATTTTTGTTTTCTCCTACTTGCCATGCTATTGTTTGTCGTCAACCACCCGGCGGCGACGGTGGCATTGGCGACAGCGACCACTCACACTTCTCCCCAAAAGCAAAACTGATGACTTTGTTGCCACAACAAAACATTAGTGAGCCCAACATAACCACAAAATGGGGATAGGTTGGCTGGTGGAACAAGAAAAGGAGAAAAAAAAAGTTCGTAAAAGTACGGGTATAACTTTAATCCAGGGTTAGTGTATCCCCTTCGGGATACACATTTTTACTGTACTCTTGTCCTTTTTTTAGGATTTGTTTTTGGTTTGGTTTTGTTCTTACTCAGAGACGTGTGGCAGTGTTGAGTGTCGTTATTAATAGTGGCGACGAAGTATTTCTTTTTTTCTTCCTGCCGGCCGATTTGATTGTCTCCATTGATGGCAGAAGAGGGGGGGTTTTGAAAAATGACGTAGGCAAAGAATAAGTGTCTACATCGCATTACTTATACACATGTGATTTTCAGGAAATCCGCACAGAAAACACAATGGCAGGATGTGGTGTGTGGTGAGGAGATTATTTTTGTTTCTCATTTTTCTTTTGTCAAAATGGATGAAATGTGAAAGACTATAAACTTTTTGAAGGTGTCAAAAGTATGTTAAATGGAAGTTGCTTCTTTTTTCTGAAATTGATTATCAATTAAATTTAGAAAACTACAACTGTAAGTCATAAATAGTCAAAGATAAATCATAAAAATCCTAAAGTAAATTTAATGAATACTGAGTCGTTGTGGTGGAGTTTGACAGTAAGGTCTCTTTAATCTAAATGTCAGGTTAAATGAATGAATGAATGAATAAAGACGGGGTTTGAGTGGACTGCGGCCTATATATGGTACGTATTGTCTGCTCCCGTTTAGAGCTAAATAAGATCGCTCATTTTACAACTCTTCCTACGGATTGAATGAATTATGTATTGGAGGTATTGCACTGCGACCTAGAGATCTATTGTGCCCCCACTTGAATATGCTGGATGAGCTTGCTCATCTTATGGTTCTTCCTCCAAATTTATTGCTCTTAGGAATCTTAATATTTGGGGCACCTTCAGAGAGGATAGGTCGTTCTCGCTCTCTTTCATCTGGTATTGTATGAGATGGTTTTTCCTTTGGCACATTTTCCTAGTGTCTGGTCTGGTGTTTCCTCATGCATATGGCCAAGGTATCCAATGAAGTGTGACCCTGTTCTGTCTTTCAAGTTCGTTTATCCTGTTTATGCAAACTATCACATCAAATTAGTTGATATATGAGCTCAGTGCCTTGATAGCCAGCTTGGCTATCTTACATGATGGCAATGGTCTTGTTACGATAATTTCTTTCGGGATTTATATTCACGCATTCCCCTATGGCTTGCACCTCCGCTTGGAAGATGATGGTGAACTGCCCCACCGGTATGGAGAGTTTGGTTCTAGGCCATTGCCAAATTAGTTCCTCTGAGGAACTTAATTATGTGGAGTGGTTTCAGAGATTTTAGTTTGTTCATCTCTATCTATTGACGTTCAAGATATCTTTGATTTTGTCAAGACCAATACGTGCCCTGGTAGCCAATGAAGTATGACAATACTTTTCTTATCGAGGCCGCTAAGCCTATTTAATTACTTAGACTCACATACCAGTTTAGAATCAATGGCATAGAAGTTTAATGCTTTAAGTGCCGCATTGCTTCCTAACATAATGATAATGTTTTGGTAACGATAGTTCCTTTCAAGATTACGTTCGGCACATTTTCCTGGGACATTCACTTTTTCTTGGCAAATGCTTGTAGACTGCCCCATTGACAGAGAAAGTTTGGTTCTGAGATCTTAAATTCCTGCACCTCTCCCTTGACCTGTCCTCGATCAGTCCGTATACTATTGATGGCATTTGCATTGAGATAGCAATTCTTTGTTTCGCCTACCCATTCTTTCTTACTACTTATCTCCGTTCTGAAGTTTTTCTCGAAGTTATATTTTTTAATCATTTCATCCCTTAGATGTCAGGTAAACATAATACTGAAGACCTGTAGTAGGGCAAGTTCCCATTGTTCCAGTTCTACGTGAGCATTCTAGCCTTTGAACCGTTTCTAGTTGTTGATAGTTCGGTTCTTTTACGCCATGCAACATCCCCATAGGTAATGATGGGTCTTACCGTCATAGTGTACATCCATCTTAGGATTTTTGATTTGCAGTCCCATGATTTGCTTGCATATCGTAAGGGTCTTTGTGACCTTCCCGATAGTTAAGTCGACATGTTTATTCCAAAGAAGTTTGTCATCAAGTGTGATTCCTGAGTGTCATTCCTTCCTAAACCTTTTAAGTTTCATGTGTTTCAGAAGTCGTTCTTTAGTAAATGGTATGATTGTTGTCTTTGTAGGATTGATGTTTAAACCTATTGATAGACACCATTTACTAGTAATTGTCAGAATTATACCACAGAGAATTTCTTCAAACTTCCCTAAGGCTGGTATGAGAATGTCATTAGTAAAACCGATGCAGCGTATAACTTGAGAAGTTAGACTTTATAGTTATCCATCCACTACGAGCTCCACAACAAGCGTGATAGAAGCCTTCTCTAAGTACAACCTTTTGTTGTGATAATCTTTTGAACACTTTGTCCCCGTATATCTTCGCAGTTCTTGTGCATATAGCATTTGCATATAATAATAGTGATGAGTACGCATTTCTTTACAAGTGCTTTGTTCACAGTCTCATAAGAGCTATTATCGCAAAAGCACCCTCGATATCTTAGAAGGTGCATAAGGTCATGTCAGTTGATTAACAACTCGTGTTCGATTTTTAACAAATACAAAAGTTTCCCCAAATCTGATTTCCAAGTTTCAAAAAATAAACAGTTTTTAATGATGATTGTTGTTTAAGCACTCATTACAGTTTAATTGAGTCTTAATAATATTTTCGAAGTAATAAACATAAAACCTTTCATACTTGGCTAACATTTTCCATCAGTGTTATCATTATCATATATGTCTATGAATAGTAAGTACCCATTAACGAGGTATAATACCCAGTCAGATACAAGGTTTCAATGTCAAATGAGAATTTAATCAAAACAAAAGGTTCATTTGAAGTACATATTCAAAACTGGTATAGGTTGGTGGTAGTACAATTTGAGATAATCAATTAATAATTATTTAAATGCGATTAGGAATTGATTTAGTATGAAGAAACACTTAACATGTTAATTGTTAAATAAGGATCAAGTCAATAACTTCATCTTAATTTTTGTATTTAGTCCTATTTTCTAGGAATTTTTGTTGTTACAGTCGGCTAACTATCAAAGTGTCGAAGTTTGTTTTAAAGTCGTCAAACGTTTGTTGTTTATTAACGTAAATCAAATTAAAAGTCTAAGCGCGTTAAATTGTACAAATAAGGTGTCAATTGACAGCTCCTATTTCGTGAGATGATTGAGTCATCTACATGTGTATCTTCTCATCTATTGTTTCTTTCGCCGTGTTTGCACTGCATTAGTTAATTAGTTCCGGCCACAGCCTATTGATCATTGCTTTCCATTGACTGGCAACAAAAGTTGGGTCGAATAATGCCTTCGGATCAAAAATTAATCAATCAGCTTGTTAGCCTCGATGAAATTTATGGTAATTTTTGGGAGTATACTTTCTGTTTCATCTTAATGATAAACACTTTAAAATATGTTAATTTTTAGTATCTTTGATATTTTAATAAGCTTTAAATTCGAGACAAATTAAAAATGCAAAAAAAAAAGATAACTCATTTTACAAAACAACCTTTAACATTAGGTTGAAACGTTAGGTACATACTCCAGAAAAAAAATAAGATAAATCTCCTCAGAGCCGACGACATTTGGAAATGAATAGGTTTCTCCATTTGGTTTTTTTGATCTTCCGAATATTGCACAATCTTTTATTAATAATTCCGTTTGTCTTAAAATTATTTTTTTTTTTTTTGTGCAAAAATCGATCTCATTTCATAGTTACCAATCTGAAAACACACGTCAAAAACGACGGTCAAGTATGGTTTCTTGGGGTGTATGTACAAACCCTACCATAAATTACATTATGGGCAAAACGAAAAAAATCCACCGATATTTTCGGGTTCTCTAGGCGACATTTGCATTAATGCAGCAATTTCGTACTTCACTTTTTGCAATTTTGCATTTACTGTTTCTGGAGCGAATAGAAACCAGTATCAAGAAAACTGCTGATGCATTTTGATCTCATTCATCATTGTTTCGGCCTCGCGCTCGTCCATAGTTGTTGACTTGTTAGCTTAGACTATGGACTTAATATAGCCCTAGAGAAAATAATCGAGTAGCATCGAGTCGCATGATCGCGGCGACCAATTAATGAACGCTTGCTGCCGTGAGATTGCCAGTTGCGAAATTTGTTCTTCACAGCTTCGAGTCCTGATTGTATGGCATGACTTGTTGCGCACTCTTGTTAAAACCACATCCAGACATATCGATGTTGTCGTTCTGGCCACAGAATATTGGTTAACGTAGCTCTAACCAAGGTCGTTGACGGTAACGTTTCATCATCTCCAAAAAAAATTGTTTCGATGATGCCGTCATGCAATAAACCGCGCCAATCATTCAATCTTTGTGGATGCATTGATGCTTGGGCAAACAGTTGTGTATTGTGTTCGCTCCAATAACGGGAAATTTGTTACATAGCTGCTGAGCCTTGTCATAAAATATGATTTTTGGCCAGAATCCGGATCTCGCCAGAATTTTCAGCGTCAAATTCGCTAACTGATAACGTTGCCTATGGTCGTCCAAATGAAATGGCAAACCTTGCTAAATATTTTGACACCTGGATGTCATTGGTAACTTTGACAGCTGCTGGAACATAACAATTGGGAAAACGCTCATTGCTATCTGGTCACCACAAATTTGAATATGAAATCCAAGGGCGACAATCAACGATGAATTAATTAATTGTTTAAGAAATTTTAATATTTAACCTATTAGAGTACAAAAAGGTGAACAATTCGAAAAAATTATCGTGTTTTATTTTTTAATCCTTCATCTACTGAATAAGTTTAGAATTAGTATTATAATGAATTTACATATTGGAAAACTGCCTTGGGGTTATTAAAAGTAAAAATTTTCTTCTTCAGAAAACTTTTTTTGTTAAATACTTGCTAAATCAACTAGGTAAAGTGTACTTAAAAAAAAAACCGGTATTACTGTTTTAAAGTCGACTCTAGTTTTGTTTCAAAACTTATTTTTAGGCCCCAGTTATAGCTTTCATTGAAATGCATCATTGGAACAAATCAGTGGAATGCTGACATCATTTTTTTGACAAGCCAGTTATAGCAATCATTGAAAAATTGGTCTCATTAAAAGATCCTGTCAGTGGCTGATTACAACCAATTATATGCATTTGAGGTTAGAATTGATCATTGAAAGGAAAACTGACATTTGAGAACAGAAAGAGAATCTAACACATTTTTTATTTAATCCGTTAATAGTCTTACGTTAAAAAACTTATAGCTATTTACAAACATTTTAATTTAAAAAATAATTTACCTACAAAATAAATAAATATATACATATAACTACAATATTCGTATGTTAAAAAAGTTTTCTTTAAATTTTCTACTTTTGACATTGTCGTTTATAGAAGAAATTAAAAAATAATATTTATTGAAAACTGAAATCAATTGATTTAGAGGGCTATTCACACCATAGTTTGTTCTGCTGAAAATCGGACATAAAAGCAACTGTCTTCTTATGCTAGTTTGACTATAGCTAAAATTTAGACGATACAGAGCTGATTGAGATATTATTGAACCATTGATTAATTTTACAATAAAAAAAAAGCTGGAGATACTGTCTATGTTGTGAAAGTTAATGGAGGTTTATAAGCAAGAGTCTGTGAGAATATGGAGGTAGTGTGGATCTTTGTGACCATGAAAAAAAACGAAGAAAAAAACGCAAAAACCTTTTTTGGATACCTTCAAGTCTGTTTATATGAACTGAATAGAAGGTGCCCATATTACGCAGCCGTATTCAAGTATTGGTTTGACAAAAGATATATGTAGCTTGGAACGTAGGGATCACGGCAATAGCGAGAGAATCGTTTAATAAAACCGAGAATTTTATTAGCTTTTTTAACTATAAAGTTATAATGTCAGTGAACATTAATTTACTGTCAAGAATAACACCTAAATCAGAGAAAACAGATAGCTTACAAAGAGAAGACGAATCTAATATAAAATTATGATCTATAATTGTTTTTTTGCGTGTAAAACACATTGTTTTACATTTGTCAATATTCAAGAAAAGTCGGTTTGTATTGCACCATTCCCTAAATCTATGTAGATCTTCTTGAAGCTTATAGTTTTCTTGAACATATAGTTTTGAAAATTTTAATGTCATCAGCATATCAGAACAGAAGAGTTTTTTATCACGGAAGTTATATCATTTATATATAAGATAAATAATAGGGGTCCTAAATGGTTTCCTTGTGGAACACCAGAGTTAACGTAAAATTGATCAGAGAGCTCATTTCCTAAAAGTAACACCATAACTTCTATTCTTTAAATATGACGAGATCTACATCAAGAATTTTTCATTAAATCCTAAGGCCTTACGTTTATTGACTAAAGTCTTATGACACAATTTATCGAAGGCTTTACTAAAATCTGTGAACACACAATCTATTTGTTTCCGATTTTCAAAAGAGTCAGGACAAAAAGAAGTAAAATGAAGTAGGTTTGTAATAGTTGACTTATTTTGTTTCGTCCAAAATAAGTGTTGATTGTCACAGATGATTGACTTACGGTTAAAGGATAACATATTATATACAATGGACTCAAACAGTATGTATGTATGTAAGTTTATTTCTCAAGATTCAGGTTATAAAATACAATATCAAATATACTTCGATTTTAGTTTTAAAGAGAAACATAAGTGACATTTTATATTTTAAAATAAAATAGTGTTAAATGACCATTATCCATATAAATAATTCAAAACATAAACAAAATTATGGGTGGGGTGACCCTTTTAAGATTTCCAAATTATAAAAACCTAAGTTTGGGAATAACAGAAAGTTTGGCGATGGCTCTGTAATTCGTGATTTCATTCTTTGACCCTTTTTTATGAATTGGAATTATAAAAGCACTTTTCCATAATAATGGAAAGATTGAACACCTAAGAGATGCATTCAGTGTAACGATTGTGTTTCATGTTAAACGAAAATCAGCTGTTGATTGAAATTGATTTCTATCAGTGAAATAATTAAAGTGGATTTAAAAGAAAGTTTAAATCAGAATTTTGTATTTTATAGAGTAAAAAAATTCTAATACTCATTACCTTCATTTTTGTACCAATTAAAGCCATTGCAGTTTGTTTATTCGTTTTAAAAATGGGTAAGAAAATGTTCAATAATGCATTTCAATGATAGCTATAACTGGCCCCTTAGAGTCGGCTCACATTAATTAAGAATTCGTTTTATACTAAAAAAAATAAAAGAACGTTTCCAGATTTATAAAAAAATGTATCCATTGAAAAATCCTATGAATCTTTGAAAATTTGAAAAATTCCGTCAAGTTAAAATTACACCTCGAAATTTCCACGGTGTTGTAGTTGGGTAAATTTGTCGTAAAACAAAAAAAAAAGGTTCTTGTTTTTTTTTTTTTTTTAAATGTTAGTTATCACCCCTTAAAATAGGGTTCAATAAACTCAAAAAGGAATGTTTAAAAAAATTGTCGTATATTGTATTCTTTCATTATAGATTTACGACAAATCTACGACATTTCCTCATTAGTTTTTCTTCTTTAAGTTCATTTTTGCTAAAGCTAACTAACCTGTCAAGTTTGTAAACATATTTTCTAAATTTGTATTTGGTTACTAAAAAATCATTTAAAACTTTGTATGATAAATGTTTCATAAATCTTTGTATGATATTTTCAGAATTTCAGAGGACTACTTACAAAGTTCCCCCATTAGAAATTGACAAACTTTAATTCCGATTATATTGACAGTATTGTTTTTTATATTTCTGAGAAAACGGACCGAGCTCTTTGAGAACTCTTAAACCTTTTAAGTCCAAAAATCTCAAAAATTTATATACATTTATACGTATGTACAAGTGAAGCTAAAATGACAAAAGAATAATAAAATAGCTTAAAAGAGGGCGCCTTCTAAAATTCCTAGACTTCCTCATACGATCAAAGCCAAAGCCAAACTTATTTTTACATTTGATTCTATAAAATAAGTGTACCTTTACATTTATTTGCAATTTGCAACACCGTCAGTGTCAATGGCAGTTTGTGTTGTGCACATCTAGTTCAAGTTGAACAAAATAATAAAAAAAAAACAGCTTTCATCGACCACCAAAACAGGTGCCAAATGTTTTTGAAATAATTGACCCAATGATTCTTTTGCCAACTATTAGCTTGGTGTAGCTAGTTTTGCATAAAAGTATTTTATAGCAATTATAAATTTATGATTAACGATAAAATTTAAAAATAAATTCCTAATTTTAAGTGGTCTATTTATCTGTAACTTGTTGTTTTAAATTTATCTTTTCTTTTTCTTTCTTCTTTTTTGCAGGTAAGTGAACTTGTTTCTCAAAACGAACGACTTGTCTAAGGTCAAAATAAAAATAAAAACAGATACGCATGAACACATGAGTCAGTAAGTACTTTTTTCTTATCGTCTGGCAATTTTAAAATTGTATTTATTTCTTTCTAAAAATGACTAACTTCAAAGATAAATAATTAATCAATATTGACAGAATCATGACATAAAATATTTGTTGTTCTATTTAAAACAGCTAATAAATATCAGAAAATTTTATACGATGTGTTATTTTAGAATGAACACAGGTTTTTAAATACTCTACAAAAAAGAAATATCTAAACAAACATATATTAAATTTGGATCATTAAGTCGAATTTCGACTATAATTTAGTGTGGGAATTTAACTTTGTTCAATTTTTGTTCACAAAATATTTATAATGCCAAGTTTTGACGAAAATTTATAATGATGCGGAGACGCTGTGCTTAGCGATACTTTATTATATTTTTATTTATTATTATATATTTTAAATGGAGCCTTACAATTTATGTCAGAATATGAGACAAAACTTAAAAGTTCAAAATACTATTGTCAAACACACGAAATGCTTTAAAAAATGCTTTCTTATAAATGTGACATGTGACAAAACAGACATATGTACCAAATTTAGAAAGTACAAAATGTTCCAAGGAATTAAAACTGTACGAAATTTAAATTAATTTGTGCGCTATTGATATTTTTGCATTGAAAATGATTTTTAGATTTATATTGTTATTTGGTTGAATCTAATCAAAATTTGAAAATTTTGACAGTTAAGAGTATCAAGCAAAATTCGAAGTCAACTGTTCAAAAATTCGAAATAATCTACAGCAATGATTTTAAAAATTTTGTTATATTTTCTTGTAGCTATAATTGAAACCAAAGTCAGAAAAAGAATTCTGACAGTTGGAAAACAACAGTTAAATTTCAATTCAACAGTTGAAATAATACTTTAATTCAATACAATTTTGGCCTCTGAATTCAGCTTGTCGACAGCTGACAAAGTCCTAAATGTTTCTTAGATTCTTTTTGGCTATCATAGGACAGAATTCTAAATCTGACTTCAAATTCAAATACAAAAACCAGTATACCTATTTTTTTCTACAATTTGGTGTGCAATTTTTAGCTTTTTGATTTGATTTATTTGGTATTAAATAGTAAAAATATTAGTCATGGTACAAAAATTAGTCCCTTGAAAACATTGTATATTATTTTGGATATTACTTTTCTAAATTTGGAACATATCTTCATATGAAAGAAAATATTAAAGAGCATATCTTAAGATATTTCAAACATAAATTTGACCAAAAACTTTTTTTTTTTAAATGTGGCAGTACCTTCCGCTGAATTCACCGCTCGAAAATCATTAAATGTACCAAATTTCATTAATGTTCGTCAAAAATTGGGCGTCGCAAATGATTTCGCTCGCAGAAACTCGACAAAATAATACGAAAAAGTACTTAAATTCCTTAGACTGTAAAGATAAAAATTGAGTTTTGTCAGTAGCTAATATGTTTCAAAGCATCGAAAAATCGAGGAGAAGAAGTGTCTTGTTAAATTAACAATGCCCATACAAAAGTAACAGAATCTTACACAATTTCAATAATATTACATTCATGGTTAAATTAAAATGAAAATATATCTAAAAAGTTTGTAGTTCATTTAAAAAGATGTACACGTTGTTTTAACATAAAATTCTTGTCAACAAAACACAGTCGCAAGATTGTGACTATATTGCCGGGTTACTTTTTTATTAAGTAAAATTTTGGCATGCTGGTCTTCATATCAGCTGTTATTATTAGGTAAGTCATTTTAACAAAAACATGATTAAATTAACATGATCTTGAGTAAGCTTAACACGGTGCCTGCTTATTTGAACAAAACACCATGTTAATTTTCTTAAATTACATTTGAGGGTATGAAATAAAACATCATTAAACCTGAAAACAGCGTAGATTTTACAGTATTTCTTCTCATTCCAATTCAAGTACGCATTAAAATCATGTATAGGCCGATTTAGTTTTATATAATCTGGGCTATATTAAATTTTCCATATCAAAAACACAAAAATTCAGCCAAAAAATAATATGAAAAAAATTAAAAAAGTATAAAAAGTTAAAAAAAAGTAAAAACAAATCAAAAAATAAAAAAAAAAGAAAAAAAAGTCAACACGAAAAATATCCTCTGATCCTAAGCACTGCCTTCGAGCGACGTTACAGAACGCATTCATTAAGTTATCCTAATCGGTCGCATCCGTATCCGTCTTCGGTCGTCGCAACAAACTTCATCAGGATCCCAGTACTTTAACCGACATAGACATAATCTCCTTCCCATTTATTAAATGTCGGTGCTTTTTATTCATTTTAGTGCTTTTATTGGCCGCAAAGCTGTCTGTCTTGCCACAGACGCCGCCGATTTCCATCGCCATACAACAAAAATGAAATTTCCGGTGTCGAAATCGAATTCTGCCACAAAATGTGTTATCTTTCTCGTCGTCGCGGTGAAGTCTTCTTTCTGGTGCTTGGTCCTTAAAAACGACATTTGCGTGGGACTCTATTATCCCCCCGGAAAGACGACTGCTGCACCATCATTGCATATGGATTCGATAAAGCAACTGCTGCAGTAAAACTGCGGTTTTCTTCCTTTTGATTTGTATCTGAAGTTTAAACCCCAAAAATGGGTGCGACGACGTTATGACAGTTGTGTTTTCACTTTTATGAAGGGATTTTTTTTTTCAATTTGAATCATCTACATGGATGTCACGACTCGACGCAAATGAAAAAAAAACCTCGAGTCCGATACTAAAATATGAATCTTAGTCACAAAACCACACGAGTCGATCGAAAACGCTACGGAGGCGTCCCATTTAATATAGCAAAGAAAAAAAAAATTAAACTACTTTATCTGAATTCATGTTGTGAATTTGATTTAAAATCATCAAGCACTTCCCTGGGGAGCTACTGTTGCAGTAAGCAGTAATAGCTACGCTGCATACTACGTGCCGATAATGGTTTTTGTTTTTTTTTTTTACAAATATATAATTCTCGTATCTTAATTTGTTGCGAAATATACTTCCGGTGTAAAAGTATACATGTAGGCACTCAATTACAAAACGTTGATTGTGCTTAAAGAGAGAGGAAAATCAATTCTTTGTCTAAACAAATTAATTTAGTTTAGTTCACGCTAAATTGTTTAAATTGAAGTACAGAAGATTTATTACGCTTTGAACTCGTTTTTTTTTTTTTTGCATTTGGAATAAATTTGAAAATATTTAAATTCTGAAGCGTACAGAACGTTTTTCATTCATCTATATGTGGGCGTTTTAGAATGACGGCGGCGCGTGAGAAAGTTGCTAAAATATACTTTTTTTGTTTGTTTGAATAAAAGTTTCCCGTGCGTGCTTTTCTGTTTTGTATCTATTTATGTACAAAAGTTCTTTCTTATTTCTTCATCAATTCTCAACATCATGTTAACCGGAAGTAGTGGTCATATCCGTTGAGATATATATTTTGTTCATACTCATAGCATACCAATGTGATTAATCACAGAGAATGCAGATGCGCAATCTGGGGTTCCGCAAGGTTGTGCCCTTTGGCTTTCAGCTTTTATTTGCTACAAATAAAAATAAATTAGGTTGATTGATGAGAAATGGAATTGTGTGTTAGTTCGAAAGAAAACAAGATCAAGAGAGTAGTTTTTTTAAAATATATTTTTCTATTTATGAGATTAATTAAACGTTTACAAAAAATTGAGTTTGAAAAATATCAGTTTAATGTAAAGTAGCATTTAGCATCTCAGAAAAAACTCCTTCCAATCGGCTAATCCACGACGACGTTCAATGGAAACTTCGTTAGTAATTTTTTTTAAAGAAACTGGTCAAATTTTTAATTCTGCAAACAGGTCTCCAAGTCTTATGTGGATCTGTTTCTAAACTAAACGAAAAAAAAAAAAAACAAATCCAAACATTTTAAAAACTTTTTCCTTAATGTAGTCACTTAGGAGCATTTAATTTTCTTTAAAATTTCAATGGTGTTTCGACACCAAATGACGAATAGTGTTGACAGAGGATGCTTAAGTTGTTCAATGTTTACATACCGGCATTAAAGGTGGCGCAACCGTTGTAAACCGAAAATAAACAAACAAAATAGTTAGGAATGGTTAAAAAAAATAAAAAGCTATTAAATAATTAAAAAATAAAAATTTAAAAAGAAATAATAACTAAAAAAAATAAAAAAAAAGTAGAAAATAATTAAAAAAAGTAAGCAATGATAAAAAATATAAAAAATAGTTAAAACAAAATTCAAAATGTAAAAAATAATTTGAACAAAAATAAAAACTAAACAAATACAAAATTTTAAATTAAAATATAAAACAGACATAAAATTAAAACCTTTTACAACAAACAATTTATCATTAAAGGCCTTATCCTTACTCTTAAGTTCCCATAATATAATTTTAGGGACTTGTAAAGGCAAATATTCATATTTGAGTGCAGCTAGAACATGTTAAATGATTCCACCGCAAGATTTAACTCTTCTCTTGCGCGAAAAATAATTAAATTGGTTTGCAAACATTTTATGAATTGGATGAATGTATGGGCAAGAGTACGATAACTTAGGCGCCAAGAAATTGTAACGGTTTTTTCTAGAACAGTTCAATACAAGCATTTTTTACTATAGGAGGGGTGGTCTATCTCCCCCCGTTTGGGCGGGAGGGGCAATTTTATTAAAAAGGTACTAAAATAGAAACAAAAATATTAAAAAATAACGGTAATAACGGGTGATTTTTTAAGAGCTTGAGAACTTTTTAAAAAAAAAAAACGCATAAAATTTGCAAAATCTCATCGATTCTTTATTTGAAACGTTAGATTGGTCCATGACATTTACTTTTTGAAGATAATTTCATTTAAATGTTGACCGCGGCTGCGTCTTAGGTGGTCCATTCGGAAAGTCCAATTTTGGGTAACTTTTTCGAGCATTTCGGCCGGAATAGCCCGAATTTCTTCGGAAATGTTGTCTTCCAAAGCTGGAATAGTTGCTGGCTTATTTGTGTAGACTTTAGACTTGACGTAGCCCCACAAAAAATAGTCTAAAGGCGTCAAATCGCATGATCTTGGTGGCCAACTTACCGGTCCATTCCTTGAGATGAATTGTTCTCCGAAGTTTTCCCTCAAAATGGCCATAGAATCGCGAGCTGTGTGGCATGTAGCGCCATCTTGTTGAAACCACATGTCAACCAAGTTCAGTTCTTCCATTTTTGGCAACAAAAAGTTTGTTAGCATTGAACGATAGCGATCGCCATTCACCGTAACGTTGCGTCCAACAGCATCTTTGAAAAAATACGGTCCAATGATTCCACCAGCGTACAAACCACACCAAACAGTGCATTTTTCGGGATGCATGGGCAGTTCTTGAACGGCTTCTGGTTGCTCTTCACTCCAAATGCGGCAATTTTGCTTATTTACGTAGCCATTCAACCAGAAATGAGCCTCATCGCTGAACAAAATTTGTCGATAAAAAAGCGGATTTTCTGCCAACTTTTCTAGGGCCCATTCACTGAAAATTCGACGTTGTGGCAGATCGTTCGGCTTCAGTTCTTGCACGAGCTGTATTTTATACGGTTTTACACCAAGATCTTTGCGTAAAATCTTCCATGTGGTCGAATAACACAAACCCAATTGCTGCGAACGGCGACGAATCGACATTTCACGGTCTTCAGCAACACTCTCAGAAACAGACGCAATATTCTCTTCTGTACGCACTGTACGCATTCGTGTGGTTGGTTTAATGTCCAATAAAGTAAACTGAGTGCGAAACTTGGTCACAATCGCATTAATTGTTTGCTCACTTGGTCGATTATGTAGACCATAAATCGGACGTAAAGCGTGAAACACATTTCGAACCGAACACTGATTTTGGTAATAAAATTCAATGATTTGCAAGCGTTGCTCGTTAGTAAGTCTATTCATGATGAAATGTCAAAGCATACTGAGCATCTTTCTCTTTGACACCATGTCTGAAATCCCGCGTGATCTGTCAAATACTAATGCATGAAAATCCTAACCTCAAAAAAATCACCCGTTACTTACAATTAAGTATTACACATTTTTTTAAAGCCAATACTCTGTTCTATTAGATAGTTTTTAAATCAAGTGAAATCTATGAACAGTTTTAAAAAAAACGAGTTTCAAACTCAAATTTTGGAAAAAAAAAACACTAAAAAAAAGTTTAAAGTTTAATTTTTCAAAACTGCAAAGTTATATATTATTATTTTTTCCTAAAATTCATTATTCTAATTTATTCTTATTCAAAAACTGAAAACTAGATGATTTTATGTCGTCTAGTTTTTGAGAAAATTGAAAATACATAACTAAAACTACTTTTTTATGGGATATTTAGTTTTTTTTGCTTGCTTACGCATTACGGCGTTTAAACAGTGAGGTATGTATGCAACCCCCCTGCTTGGGCACACTATAGGATTTGGGGTAGGTGCGAGGTTGGGTGTATGCAAGGTTTCTTTTGCATTTACAGAACCTGGATTTAAAGAAACTTTGAATTTACTCTATGGCCTATATCCAATGTCAACTAAATATATGTATGTACGTAGCTCAAAGTTGCACTTTAAAATGTTCAGACATGAAAATTTAATACATTATGAAAAATTCACATTACCTAGGTACTACTGTACGAATGCAGCAAATTTATATAATTCCTTAATTAATATGTATGTTTATTGTTTGTGTCTAAATTTTTAATGCTAATGTGGTACAGGTTATTGTTTACCAAGGTCATTCGTTATTCAACTTTTGTAAGAGTGAAGTATTTTTTTCTTTGAATAAAGAATGGCGACTAAGCATCCACTCATCCTAAATTAAAAAACTTTTCAATACTTAAAAAAAAATATTTCAAAAGCATCGCGTTCTTAGAAAAAATTGGTCTAATTCCAACTAAAAAGTCAACTCTCCCACTGCAACTGCAACTTACCTATAAAGGTAGACAAATATAAAAATTTCAAGTTCGGTTGGATGTGGCGGTGCTCCGAAAAAAACTCTAAAAAAAGGTGACAAAAATTGTAAGAATACAATATAAACCTATCTATCGGCACATTTTTCCATGGGCCTCAATATTGGCTAGAGATTCGGGAGGTGCTTGCTATAATTATCTCTTGTGTTAAAAATGCCTGTAAACACGGTTATTGAAAAATTGACTTGACTATATTTAATTAACACCTGACTTACTCACAAACTGACTTACTGAAACGCGGAATGCCATGCAATTCTACCTCCTCGTGGTGCATTCTTGGTAACGCTAAATGATTTACTGTACTTTACTTACAAATGAACCACATTAACATTAATCCTCAAAATGAAATCACCGTAGGTAAATACCAAAAATCAAAAATTTCATAAAAAGTAGTTTTAGTAATTTTCGATTTTCTCAAAAACTAGAAGACATAAAACCATTCGGTTTTTTGTGTTCGATTCAGAATTAATAGTAGCATTGACCACAAAAAGCCAATTAAGCACTTCATTTTACAATTTTGAAAAAAAAATTGGTCTAAACTTTTTTTTTCATTTTTTAACAAAATTTTGAGTGCATGCAAATTTTTCAAAAACTATTGACATAAATAATTTAATTTAAATTTAAGATTATAGAACAGACTTCTGGCTTTCAAAACCGGTATAGTACTTTATTGTAAGTGTTGCCGTTGTTTTTTAATATTTTTTTTTTTTCAATTTAAGTATTTTTTTTTCTAAAATCGCCCTACCTCCTAAACGGGGCGAGATAGACCCCCCCCCTCCCATAGTAAAAAACGCTTGTATTTGACCCTTCTATACTAAAATCCGTTATCAATTTTTGGCGCCTAAGTTATCGTACTCTCCCCAATGTATCCTAAAATACTTTTTTATATATCATATTGGGTTGTTAAATGTGGAATTTCAATATTTATGAATTTTCGATTTATAATTGATAATCGTAAAAGGACTTTAGAACCGCTGGCAAACAAAAATTACTGATATTTTTAAGAATATCCTATATGAATCATTCGGGTGGCAAACAACATTCCATTCAAGTTGAACAAGAATATACATTATGATCCTGGATTTATTTTAAGACCACGCAGCCATTATTTGTTCATTCCTCTGCATACAATGAGAACTAAAGCAACGACTATTAAAACACGTCAAAGAAATGAACCTAGATAAAAATGCTTACGCTTGATTGCATCCACCATCACACAAAATGCATCTTCAATTTCTAAATTAATTTTGATTGATTAAATATTCAACAATATGTGACTATCCAAGAAAAACCAAAAAAAAAAAATCCATTAACTCGTGTTGCATGCTCACTTATCATTCTTACATGATTTTTCACCTTGACTGATCAGTGATCACTGATCACCGATGATCATGACGTGACGTTATGACACGCGTATCGATCTCTTCGCTCTATGCAATTTGCAAACGCGCATCGTTAAATTGTTACCATTTACCAACTATGGTTATTTTTAAACATTCCATTTTGGCCTTTGGTATAATTTGTCTTGTTATGAATAGAAAATAAAAACTAATTGCTGAATAAATACATTTTTAATTTGTTTTAAATTTCACTTAAAATCGATTAAAATTTGTTAAGTCTTTTAAAAAAACGCAGGGGCCTCCCGCTCACTTTGTCCGAGATTGAGGTAGGTATCTATTGAAATGGATTCAAGTATAAGTAAGTGAAATCTAGGTCAGTGGATTTTTTTTTCTTACTAAACCGAATTATTGTTAGTATATTGAGCACTTAAGTTACTGTCTATTATTTATATATTTTTTTTGCTAAATATAAATAGCAAAAATCAATCTGGGATAATGAAAATAAACTGTGGTACCTAACTTACCATATCACATGCAATATCCCATATAAGCTACAGTTATGGGTTTCGTTAGATCAATCAACTTGAAAATAAATCTTTTGCATGCGAGTTGTCAGTGAAATTATGTATTTAAGGCAGAAAATTGATTTCGTTTGTATAATTTGAATTTTTATTAGATTCATCATAATTAGCTCGTGTCTATAGGAGATCAAATAGAAAGAGAAAAATGTGTGTTTTATATTTTTTTTTCAATGCCGGTGGAATTATGCAAATTCTATTTATTTATCACTTTTTTTCTAGGAGCATAGTGAAAGTGCGTTTGGTTTTCTCAATCAATTTAAAATTCTAAAATTATGCCAAACTGGTTTCGGTTAAACATTATAAAAGCGAGAAGATTTAATATAAATATTTCCATACACAATGAACAGTTAAATTGACAACCAGGATATATACCCACATAGTTTGTTGGTTCGATTTTAATTCAAAAACTAAACAAGTTTGCAATGATAGAATGTTTGAGTAATGATATTAATGTATTTGAATTATTGTTGTGAGGAAAGTTAACACCTGAGATTAGTATCTGGTTCACGAGCTATGGATAAAGAAATAACCAAAGGTAAAGGCAACTAATGATTTTTACCCCAGACTAAACGTTACACCCTTTTTACAGTTTGCAAAGATCAGAACATTGATAGTTTCTACAACATATCAATCAATTCTTAAATCGGTATTAAACGTATAATAATTCCTACTTTCCAGCTCATAGAAACTCAGCTTAAGAAATATCTCGAAGAACGTAAATTAATTGACTGGCAGTACAGCTTTCGTAGCAAAAGGTCCACTGGTGATCTGATAGCATGTCTCACCGAAAACCGGAACCAATCATTTTGGAGAAACAAATGTAATTGCACTGAAAATTTCTAAAGGTATCGAATCGAATCGAATAACTTTTAAGTTAATTCTAGAATTCCACAGGGTAGCCATTTGGGCCCAGTTCTTTTTATTTTATTTATTAACGACCCACCGTCTCTCAAACTGTTTGATTTATACAGACGATTTACCGATCTTCAAACATACTTCGAATAATCAATCAATTTACGATTTACTCTTGCCACGTGTAACTGGCTGAACACAATAGAATGCTGCAACTGGAGCTGCAGCTGCAACTGGAAGAGCTGTCAAAAAGTGTCGTACGTACTTTTTTTTTATGCGCCCACAATGAGGCTGTACAGCTTTCATGTTTTGTTGTCATTTGTTGGGTCAGGTGTTGAATTTTTGGCAAATTGTAAATATTTTAAGTAATTGAAACTATAAAATGGACACTGAAATTGAAGATTTTCGTCCATTAACCACGAAATCACAATAAAACAAAACAACACGTAAAAGCACTGACAGATATATAAAATTTGAAATGTCAAAATTGCTGCACGAAAAAGTTAAAAGTTCGCCAACTCTTGCAGCACCGACTGCAGTTGCGTTGTGTTGTGTTCGTAACATTGAATTTACGTGTATTGAATATTTTGACAGCTATTCCAGTTGCAGTTCCAGTTGCAGCTCCGTCTCCATAGTGTTCAGCCAGTAAGTGATACAAATGCCCTTAGTGTATTTTCTGATCGTAAACTTGAATTCATACAACACATCAACGCCATAACTAGTAAGGCCAATTCAATTCTAGGTTGGATTAAAATTGAAGCAAGACATTTTTCCTATCCTTTGGTTATCAAACAAATGTTTGTGTTATTTGTTTGACCCGTTCTGGAATATTTCTGTCAGATCTGGTCACCCCATTATGACTGTCATAAAGCCAGATTAGAACAAGTGTATTAAAGTTATGTGCTCCGAGGTTAGGTTGGGAAAATCCTTATGAACTTCCTCCTTACAACAGTACAACAGCTATTTAAAGCAAATAACAAAAGCAACAATTTTTTTTCGGGATTTTACGATACATTTACGACGGTTTGGTAAAATATTTCGTTTTTTTCTTTCTTGAGTTATTTTTTCTATTTTTTTAAGGAATTATAATCCTAACTTGACTGTCAAGTTATCATTACTGGGGTTATTGAAAAAAAAAAAACGTATTTCTGTATTCAACGATAATTTAACGACACTTGTTTAAAATTATATTTTTTCTAATTTTAGTTAATTTTACACTGTTTTGAAGGCAGATAACTTTAACTTGGCTGTCAGATTAGCATTTCTAAAATTTTTGTTTTTCACACAGAATTTTACGACGAATTTACGACAAAATTCCTCTTTATTTTGTTTGGTTAATTTTACCTTTTTTTTATGGGTGCTTGTCCTTACTTGACTATTGAGGGTTTATTTAAAAAAACAAGCGCATTACACTTTTTTCTTTCACAAAAAATTTACGATGAATTTACGATATAAATTCAGATACTCATTTGAGTTAATTTAACCTAATTTTATCTTATTATCGGAGCTGATAACGCTTACTTGATTTGCATTATCTTAAAAAAAAAAAAAAAAAAAAACGTGACAGTTTTTCTTCCACGGTAATTTAAGAAAAATTTACGACAATCATTCAGAAAGTTTGTTTTCTTTTTGAGTTAAACTTTAAGAAGTGGTAACTCTTGACTTTACCAAAAAAACAAGTGCGGTTAATTTTTCTCTTTCCCGAGTAATTTACGACAATCTCAAAATGGTAATGCTAACTTGATGGACATGCAATTGTCAGTTCGGATTCGTCTTAAATATATGAAAATCCTCAGAAGAATTTATTCTGGTTGTTGTTAAAAAACCTTCGTTGCTCAGTGTACTTTTCAATCGTAGTAAATTTCCTGAGTTGCACAGAAAATCAAATTATTATAAAAACAGGCTGCTATAATGAAGATAAAAAAAAAATAATATATATTTTTGTAAAATTGTCCGAAAATGAACTAATGCGCCAACACAATTCATACTTATACGATAACAACATTTTACACCGCAATGCTACACAAAAGAATTAAAAAGAGAACCTCTTGAGAAATACTGGAAATGAATTCAAGCTTCCCTTTAAATTTAGGTTAAGTTAATCTTTATTTTGACTGGCAAATTTTTTGTTATCACCAACTTAATCTCGTCATAAAATACCATATTTTGTTTTATTTCGCAAATTGAGGTCAGACATTCTTTATGTGTTTCTCATTCAACCATATGATTTTTTTTGGTTCGACAAAAAAGTAATAACTGTGTCTGACCAAAAACCACCATACTAATCCCCCCTATTCTCTTACTCAAAGTCATAATTTCTAACATGAACGAGACTATGTAAATGCCACTAAAATATTTTTCATGTTTTCACAGAAGGCTAGTCCTTAACAGTGAACCCAAGTGTAAAATTCAACCCTACGAACACGCCCTTTTCGTTGTGACTACAAATTGCTAATTATAGAAAGTGCTTCCTAAAGTTCTCCCCTTTCACAACACAACACAACGTTTGTGTTGTTTTTATTTTCATAAAATGAAAATTCATTAGAAACTCATAAACGAAAAATTAAACCCCATATTCATATGGGGTTCACCACACTCGCTCAATATGTCTACAAAGCTCCATCTAGCAGCCAAATGCTTTCTCTGATTTTATTTAATGATTTGATTTGAAACTTTTGAGTTGTATTTGATATTTCAAAAAAGCTGGGGGGGGAATTTTGCTGGTCGGCGGGTGCAGTGGCAATGTTCAAATGCAACAAGGGTTTCCCCATATTTTTTGTTTTGTTTGTTTTTACACAGCTCAGAGAACCCTTTATGACGAAGCGAACATCAAACAAACCAGAAGCTTGAATTCGGGCAAGGACAACTTAAGAGAGGGTGTTTTCTCAAACCCCCTTTTCTGTGTGTACACAAATAAATATGTATATGTATCTACCTATTTATGTAGAGAACACGACTTGCTCGTGAGTCATCTACAAGGACACCCGGCAGACGGGCTTTAATCATCGTCTACAAAAAATATATACTATATATTTATAATACCTCCTAAGGAAAAACCCCCACATCAACAGGGGTGAAAGGAATATGCGCATAAATGCGGGGGTGAGCACGTTTTTCTTTTTAAATTGCATTTTCCTTGACATTTTCCTTATATTCTTAATATTTGAAAATTGTTGCTCATCAAGGATTCTTTTCGTGAACATGAATAATTCAAAAGATGACTCATATACTGTCCTGTCCATGTATTGTTATTGATCGAATAGGGATATCCCAGGAGAACAATATTGCCAATGTGGAAGTGCAGATTTTTTGTTCTTGCAAATATGAAAAGTACAAAACAATATACAAAATGAATTCTAACTTACATGCATACATACTCGTATGTACATATATTTTGCTCTAGAATGAACCTTATAATTTCAAAATTTCATAAATAATCAAATGCAATTTGTTCGAGGATATTTTTTCCTTTTTCCTTATCCATATTGTGTATGAGTGCGTTGTGCAATCGATATTAGTGTATGGTGACCCTTAGGGGTGCATATGCAGTGAGTATAATTGAAAAATCTATAATGAAGTAACTCGTTTTTCTTCAACAACATCGACTCGATGATGAGGGTTGGCTTTGAGGATGCACTTGAGCTTGATTCGATTAAAAATACACTAAAGCACATTTGTGGTCGAATTAAAAATTGAAAATGCACTTTTGTATATGTAAGTATATGTATGCTCGAACGGCATTAAAAAAATCAATATTTCAGTATGGATATATGTATGTAAAATTTTGTCAGTACAGTTTTTGATCCAAATCTTATTTCTGTTTAGATGTCAAATAATGTCAGATATTAGTGACAGAGTTCATTAAACTTATACTGAAAATGAGGAATGGTATTCGACTCTTATGTTCTTACACTAAAAGAAAAATTAATTCCATGTTCCAATTCCCTGCTAGATGTGCGTGTAGATGTTTATATATTGTGTTTTCATGTAAACCATTTTAGATATAACATTGAGTCAGCCAACGTTTTATGGGGTCAAAAGGCTGCCAGAGAATTCTATAAATGTTTTTTTTTTCAAAATCTAAATAATCTAATAAGATTATCAATTATCAACTGATAATTGACAATTATTCAAATTCGATTTTCAACTATACAATTGATTAAACTTTTGATCGTAGGGACTGATTGAGAGAGTTATGATTTAAAAGAAAATTGACAATAATCAATCAGGACTGCTCTAATCACTTGAGACTCCACTCTCGAGTCCACTATTCTGGAAGCATAGAATCATTGATAGCACAATAGATTATATTCAATAATTTCCACTATCACAAACAATGAATAGTTTTCCATCACAATGAATCGATATCGATAACTTTCAATGATGATTTTTTTTTCTTATAAAACTTATTCATTTTGTGAAAGTGTTTAACGTTCCCAACGGGCATGCAACACATGGACACATTTTTAGAAAAATTGGATCCGAAATTGATTTCTTTTGTCGTTATAACATAAAAATTTCAAACGATTTTTTAAATGATAACTCCTCTAGATTTCAGATTCTCTTTAATAACTTAGCCGATTTTGATAAAAACTTAGCCGCTGTTAATAAGAACTCACAATCAAAATTTGTGTAATAATTGGAAGTACTTGGAGTTGTTTAAATAAAAAAATAATTTTAATTTTTGTTATTTTTTATATTGTTATGTTTTGTCATAAAATTTATAAAATTATTCCTTATTTATTTATTTTATTGGCTTTTCTCACCGAAAAGTGGGAAATTACATAGCTTTGGAAAAAGCAAAATTGTTCCGGTTGATATTTCTAAAACATTTGATAAAATTTGACATCCAACTCACTTATTGAAAATTCATGCTTTTGGTATCAACGGGTAACTTTTTCGCTAGATTAGAAATTACCTTTTGGACCGTTCAATACAAGTTGCTATGGACGGTTTCAAGTCTGAAATTCAGAAAATAAATGCTGATGTGCCTCAAGGCTCCGTATTGTCTCCAACACTATTTCTTGTTTTTATAATGATCGTACGCCTGAAACTGATACTTCATTTAACTACTTTTTCATACTACTTTTCTGACTTACATTCCTCTTCTTCGAATTTGGATTTGCAACGGCAGAATATATCAAGTTTATTAAATTCAGATTTGAACAGTATCGTTATATGGGGCATTAATAATCGTATGGAATTCAATGCTTCTATCGAGGAAACTGAAATGCTTTCGATTCTTGGTATGTGCTAGGTTTTCTCAGACGATGTAAGAACTTTTTTTTACCTGTCTTTGAAGCATACATACATACGCCCAAAACTAGAGTATAACTGTCATATTTGGTAAGGCGTATTAAAAACATCACTGCACCCACTGGAAAGAATCCAAAATGGAGCTTTTAAACTTATAGACGACAGATCTATTATGGGAACATTTGTTCCATTGGAACACTGTCGAATCGTTTCTTGATTTTTCTTTTTCTAGCCGTACCATACCAATGTGAAATTCCTTACCCAAATCTGTTTTTCCTTTCCACATTAATGTCCAGACAACATTTAAAACAAATGTATATCGATGTCTCCTAATCAATTCTCCGTCTATTTAGTAAATGCTCGCACTGCGTTAAATTATAAAAAAAAATCGAAAAATAGCGATATTTTAAAACCAACTATCGATAACTTTCAGTAGTATTACGTGAAAATAACTATTGACGACTACGTTCAAAATTGTCGCAAAGACGATAGAGTCATCACAAACTTTGAATGATAGTCCGATTGTTTTTTTTCGTAAACTGAGTTTCAATATACAAAATTAAAATATTTATCAATTATCAATTGATAATTCACATTCGCATCGCTGTCGATCCACCGCTTTTACTAAACGGTCGCGAATGAGTTTATAAAATAAAATTTTGTGTCGCATAATTCTGGCAATGGATATAGGAGTCCAAATCTTGAAAGCAATTTATCTCTTAATGCGTTTGTTGCGCTGTCTGATTCCATTTCCTGAATTTTTTCCTTGACCCTCACACTCAAGTCGTCGTTCGAGGCAACTTCAATGTGCACAATATGTACAAGTTGGCTCCAACAGACAACACCAAAAGGAGGATATGTTGATATCTTTGCGGAAATGCACCAACCTACTCAGGTTGTAGATGAACATACTCGAATACAAGATGTTACTGGGCAAAACGCATTTCTTGCTTCTCAGCTTGATAAGTATACAATTATGACAACTTTTAATTCGGCACTTCGGCTTTAAAATGAGTCATTCACAGGAATTTGGAATTTTCCATTCCAAATTGTTTAAAGTGTAGCTACGTTAAGACCTTAGCCTACACTCTTACAAAAATCAAATTAACTAAAAAACTGAAACCTCTTTATCATTTAAAGCGCTGAATTATCTTCAATTAGAATCTACCAAAGTTAAAGAAAATTACATACAAATAATATTGCATTCTAAAATTTTACAACATAAATATTCCATAAAATTTGATCTTGAAATTTTACTAAAACGAAATCAGGGGCCAAATTACCGCATCAGTTATCGAGTAATACGTGACTGAATTATGTGAGTTTGGCATTGCCGCTTATGTCATCGAGCAATCGATTACTCTAATTTTACATTTTCATTCGATCACTGATGGGACTCACTCACTCAGTCGCTGAAGCGGTAATTTGGCCCCAGAACTTTTCACTGCAAAAACAGAAATTTTGTTTTTTTTTTTATTCAAAAAATTTTGGAATTATAAAAAATTTTGAATACACATGTTGGAATACATGTAACTACCAACTTCTTTAACTCAGGATTTGGAAACTCGTTGTTTAAGTACTGGAAGTTACATACATTTGGAACGTACCAAAATTTACAATACTTTACCTTTTTTTGTGGAAACAATATTATATTTACTTTTTCGAAAGTTTTTAATATTTTTTGAACTTTTAAACTTCAAATGTTTCTAAAATATCAAATTTAAAACCTCAAACACCTTTGAGAAAAGTATAATCTTTTTTCCAAAACCCGAAATTGTGATGTTGCTCTGCTATAATTACCAACTTACCTATTACGACCAGTTCAATATGGTATCACAGTGGACCAACTCATGTTCTAAGTGTGTCGACTCCGCTGTAATTGCAATCTAAAATGCAGATTTGGGTCAATACGATTTTGAAAACTATATATTTCTAGTTACAATAAAAAATATTTCACTTAAAAAAATAATTTCTTCTCGTGTTCTACAAGCTTCCAAAATGCAATTTTTAACCCATTTCTTATTGAAGACTAAACAAAAAAAAAACTTGGCATTACAAAATTTTTTAAATTCCTTACCTATGTTCAAAAAATCACGCTTCTCCCTCCGGGGAGAATTGTAATTAATTCAATCAATTGCCTTCATCACGTTGCTATTTCCTACATCGTAAACTATTGCTACACATTCCATTTTTGTTTGTTCTCTTCAAACAAAAAAAAAACTACTTCACGTCAAAAAATAAAAATGATGCCTTCCTTTGGTGCAGTGAAAAATGCGCCAAATACTTTTTCTCCTTCTTCAATTCCGCAAAACATAAATAGCTCAGTGAAACAAAATACAAAAAAAAGCAAAGAAGAACAATCTTCCGCAATTCCATCGTCATCATCATCATCATCATCGTTTACAACACGAAAAAACTTTGATTGTTTGTAAATTTTTCCTCATAGTACGACTATGGTCGTGGATCTCACCTAACATCTTGTCTTTTAGGGCTTTTCTTCTCACATTGGTCTGGGAACGGTTGGGGTTTCCCATGCAACTGCTTATGAAATGCATCCGAAAAATGTTTGATACCAAAACGAAAGCAAAAAACACAAAAACATGGATAAATGTTACGTACTTGGCACGAATTGTGGCATGTGGGAAACACTTGTTTTATTTTTACCAAAGTCACCATCGCACTTAACGAAGAGAGAGGGATAGATAGATAGACACCTTGGATAGAAAAATGGTGTCATAAACTGCAAAGCATAACCCGCAATTTCACAATGCAATTTGAGTCTTGAATTTAACTCTGCAAAACTATGCTACACCCTCGTTCACGTGTCCGTTGACTTCGAACTCGTTTTTCGTTTTCTCGCTGAACCATGGAAACATAAACATAAAACATTATTTCCAAGGGAGTGGTCATGAAAAAAGCGAAAAAGAAACATTTATACAATCTTGCATTCCTATTCCAGCGTGTCAATTACTGTCGGCGACGCTGCTGCCACCATCTCGCCTGCGGTGGTATTCAAAACGAGAAACAAAATTTCCAAGATAATTAACGGTATTGCTAAGAGCTTAAACCACCGATGGGTGCTGTCGTGTCGGAGTTGCACTTAAGTGGAAAAAGCTATTACAGGATCATCAATTTTCAATATTGATTGGAATTTCAAAGTTGATGCAGGCAGTCAGACAGGCAACACCTGGAATGATGGAATGACATGAAGAGGAATGGCATTTGAAGATTAGGTTTCCTTATTCAAAGGCTGTTAAGGTACTTTGTGAGTCTTTTGGATATTAACAAGATTCGTTTTCTGGTTCAACTTGTTGATGTGAAAATGTTGCAATCATGAAAAGTGCATGTTAATTAATCGTCAAGGTAGTGACATTGTCCATCAGAGTAGATTTTTGAATTGTAAGCAATAAGAACGAATCTTTTGAACTTGAAAATAATAAAATAACAGAAAAGAGGGTTATGCTAAATAAACGCGGGTTTTGAACCGGAATAGAGTTGAACAGCAATTAAAAGAATCGCCTGCAATTCATACACATTTAATTATTATTGTATGTTAATCGTATGTCATTTCCATACAGCATTTGCAGTGAATCTGATTTCACTTCTCCCTAGCGTTATGAGTGCCATTGGTGTAAAGTTGCAAAAACAAGTAACTATTCTTGAAGCAATCTTTTGTAATTTGTATTTATTTAAACAAAATTATTTTAAAACTGAGTGTCTTTTTGGTAATATCTACTCAGAATATGAACGTTAAGTTTGAGTTTTTTAATTTCCAAGGATTTTTCAAAGAAATTTAAGCGTTTATTCGTTAGAAATTGGGGACAGAAAGCAGCAAAACCCGCTAAGCAGCTCGACCAACAACACAATTCAAGCGGTTATTCCACGATAAGTTTTGGTTGAAAATGATTTAATTTTTTTTTTAACTGTACTAACGTAGTTTAGCATTGTGTCATCAAGCTCGATATTTGGCAGATGTGACATTTTAATAGCAGTGCTACCAATCACAATGGCATGGCATTTATTTGAATTAACTTCCAGATGATTTTTTTGAGACCACTGTATTCGCATCAAATCTTTGAATTCTACAATGCTTAAGTTAAGATGGTAATTCTTTGTTGAACAATGTGAATAAAAGTGGACCTAGTATTGATCTCTGAGGAATACCAGCACGAGTATAGAAATAAGATCAGACTGCTTAGAATTCGCAAAAACTACCTGAGTTCTATGACTTAGGTATTATTCAACAAGAGGCAGAACTGAGTTTTCAAAGGATAAATAATTCTTCAACTTGTTTAGAAGTATTTCGTGGGAAACAGTATTAAAGGCTTTGAAGAAGTCCAGTAAAATAAGTCTTGTTACATGATCATTATGAATTTCTGTCGACTCTGACTTCTTTGGTATTGTTATTATTTTTGAAGCTTTCCATAGTTTTGGATAACAAGAATTTAGAATGGTATTTAAAATATATTTTATAAAAGGAGATATACATAAAAGTAAGAATGATTTAAAGAAAAAATGGGATTCATATTGTCCAAAAGCTATCGAATTATTGTATTGTACGAGGGCGGGTCAATAAGTCCGTGACTTTTTGAATTTCTGACCTCTTTACTGAAAAAGCAACACTGCTCCTGTCAACAGGCATCTGTCAGTTGACTCCTGTCAAAATTTAAACTTGCTGCGTCAGTTAGTTTGTGTTTGACTTGACAGCTATTTTTATCAGACTACTCACTAATTTGAGAAGAAAATGGAAAAAAGTGAATTTCGTGTGCTTATTAAGCATTATTTCTTGCGAAAAAAAAACCATTACCGAGACCAAGGCTATGCTTGATAAATACTATGGGGACTCTGCACCATCGATTTCAATGGTAAAAAAGTGGTTTATTCCAAAAGTCACGGACTTATTGACCCGCCCTCGTATATCTCTACTTCAAAAACTCTTTAAAACTGTAGCTTGAAGAATTCTAAAGACTTCAATTAATATTTCTGTCAACTTCAACAACGTTTATGTTATAAACAGAACTCACGAACAAGCAATCATCTTCGAAATTTTTTTTTGATTCGAGACATACAAAAATTTGATACTCTAGGAAAAGAGTGTTTTGGTGCACAAGTTGCGGAATTTTGAAGCAAAAAATTTCCGTTTCGTTTTTTTTTGTCACTTGGTCTGTACAATTTTTTTTTACCATGGGAACTAAGGACAGCTATTACTATTGCAGTAGATTGAAAAAATAATCTTCAAGGAGTTTTGGTTTGATTAAGGGTGTGAGAATGCAAGAGACATGTCATATGTGTGGTTGAAACTTTCTCGTAAATTCCATAACAGCTAAGAGCGTGGTATCAATTGACAGTTTCACAGATGGAAAGATCACTTTTGTGTTCTGCTGAATGAAGATTCCGCTGAGAAAAGTGCTAAAGTTCGCCAGCTAAACGAGATACTAAGGACCTGTAGGAGTATTGACATCGAACTGGCTTCAGTAGTGGAAATCCCATCTTCGATAAAGCTCCTCAAAAACAACAAAGCAGGATCACTTGATGAATCACAAGCTTAATTTCTGAAAACTGATTTAGTCACAACGGCTAGTAAGTTACGTCCGTTGATATAAACTGTTTGGGAAAACGAGACCTTTCTCGGGGACTGGAAGGTTGGAGTGATTGTTAACCTGCGAAAAAAGGTCGCCTTAAGAATTGCAACAATTACCGTGATATTTGCCGTTTTTTTCGTTTTCTCAAAATTAATGGCAACTATTATTCTCGAGGGGATAAAGGCTTGAATGGAGTCTACTCTCAAGAGTCTTTGAGCAGTCTGCGTAATTTCAATCACAGCTTTACTTCATGTTCGTGGATTTTGAGAAGGCCTTTGACCGAGCTAACCGTAAATTTATTTGGCGATCATATCTTGTTAGAGGAAGTCTTTCAAAAATGTTGCCATTATAAGAGAACGTTACAACAATGCAAGGTGTTATTTTTCACAATGGTGCGAAGTGTGACAGGGTGTCAGGCAATGTGATGTTCTTTCATCAAATCTATTTCTGCTCAAGACAGCCGGCCAGCCAATCGTTGAAAAGGTTGAACAGTTTAATTACATTGGAAGTATTATATCAGCAAGATCGGCTGGATGGTGACATAAGAAAGCTAAAATGGCAATGGGTTGGTCACACTTTAGCAAAGCAGTCTTTGGAATGGAATCCACAGTTTATATATCTAGCTGCATACTGTGAACAATGGAGACGATTTGTTGGCGCCCTATACCCCTAGCGGGGTTACAGGACATGATGATGATGATTTCATTTAAAAGTTATTGAAAAAAACATCACCTGAAACATAAAACGAAACCTATAGAGACAAGATATGTGGCTGCTGTAGCCGAGAGTATGAGACCCAATGAACTCGGGTTATTCGCTTACAAGGTCGAATAGACTCAGCAATTGAAGGCGCACGACCAGCCACTTAAAGGACATTGTGTTCTATAATTAATGGGAATGTTTGCTCTTGCTAATAAAGCCATAAAACATGGAAAACCTTTAATTTTGTTCATTTTATTGCATTTTTAAAAAAGAAACTTGTATTTGGTCCACCCTTTATATATAAATTATATTCGCCTGCTTCACTTTCTCGAAGGATTGTTCAAAAAAGTTGCAATTTCAAATGTAGAATTCGACAGATCTTCCTCTTAAAATCCTTTCCTACTTTCCTAACGCTGGCAATGTGTTACACATTTTAAGAGCAAGCAAAACCTCTTTAGTGCGGGTCAATTATAAAAAAAAAAAACAATTTCGCAAGAATTTTGGGCAAGTTTTTTTTTTTTTTTTTTTTTTTTTAAAGAAAAAACCACACATTCACATAATCGGATTTGCTCTTGTGAACCTTCCCGGAAAACCTTGATTTGTATTTACAATGTCTCTTGAAAATACTACCTGGTATGTTTATGTACTAGATCGTAGGTATCCAGGTTTCATAAGCATCTGAGTTGTGTTGAGGGACGAAGTTAAGTTATATCAAGATAAGTTAATAATTCCAAACCATTATTTATTTAATCATACTTACAAATCTAGGTTAGATAAAAATATTAAGACTTTAGCCCAGAATGTTATTAGCATTGAACCAAAAAGGGCATTTGAGATTAAATCTTCTTTATAGCATGAGCAATTCTACAATTATGTTTTTTTTTGTTTGAAAATGAAAACATCAGTGTTGTTAGCCTTCACGCATGCAAAAATCCGAACTTTTATTATTAGGGATTTCCTAAGCCACACTTAGCCTTTCAAACACCGTGTTTTTGATTTATACGCTTTCTTCTCTGAACCCCCGCAACATAAATCTAGGTTAAACACATTACATTACATCCCCTATAATCTAGAAGTAGCTGCACTAACACTAATTACCTCAAGACTGTTTTTTTTTTGTTAAAAAAGACTAAAAAAAAAACTTAAATATTCATTGCAGGTTTCCTACTTCTTTAAGACTTTTCTTTTAGTTCTAGACATCCAAGAAGGTAAACAAAACTTAACATCACCACAGAAATCAAAATAAACTAAAAACAAAAATTTAAACAAACCTAAGATACTTTTCAACTTGTTACCACTATTTTTATTTTTTTTTTGTTGTTGTTCTTATTGTATGAGTGTATCTTTTGTGTTTTTTTTTTGTTTGTGTTCTCTTTTTGTTTTGTCATAAAAACCGTCTTTCTTTAGTGCCCGAGCATAGGCCTGCAGCCTGCGGTGGGACTTCGCACATGATGTACTCATGAACCGACCCCAAACACTCAGCGACACGATGTCATTGTTCGCTCTAGTTAGCCAGCCAAGCCATCGAGCGTCTAAGTTTCCTCTGTCATACTGCAAAATTTATGCGAATGCATCTGGTTCTGGTCTTTCTTTATAAATACATACATATGTACATATATCTATGCATACGATTATGTGAAGCTTGATTTCATAGCATGGTTACCAATCCTATATTTTTTTTTACATTTTTTTAGATACTAAATTAGATATTATATTTTGCTTAACAATTTTACCATAAAATTTAATTTCATAAAATTCAATATTCTCTTGGGCCCAATTTCGGACGTACTGTTAAGTTAAGAGATTATTTCTTTTTGTCACACTACACGAATGCGAAATGTGTTCCTGGACCCAATAATGCTTGTCCATTGCCATATTCAAATATTCAAAAGCAACTTGTAAATTCTCTCTCGAAAGTTCCAAAAGACAATCATGAACCCATTAATGCGTGTTAAGTTCAGAGATTATTTCTTTTTGCCACACTTCACGAATGTTAAACGTTTTCTCGACTCATTATTTCTTTTCCATTGACATATTCAAATATTCAAATGCAAGGCTCCTCTTAAATTCTCTCCAAATTTTCGAAAAATATAATCATTAACCCATTAGTGTGTGTTAATTTCAGAGATTCTTTCTTTTTGCAACACTACACGAATGTGAAATGTGTTTCTCGACTCAATATTTCTTTCCCATTGACATATTCAAATATTCAAAAGCAAATCTTCCTTTAAATTCGCTCCAAATTTCCGAAAAAAGATAATCATAAACTGATTAGTGTGTGTTAAGTTCAGAGATACTTTCTTTTTGCCACACTACACGAATGTGAAATACGTTTCTCGACTCAATATTTCTTTCCCATTGCCATATTCAAATATTTAAAAGCAAGTGTTGATAAAAAGAGTCTGAAATGTCGTTGGACAGTTTTGTCAAAGAAATACACACCTTTCCAGCACATCTTATGATGTCTGTGTGTTACAGGCTAAGTGACGGACATAAATAATTAGGCAAAAGGTGAATCTAAGTCTTAGATTTTTCTCCAGATTGCTATTTCATTTATATATTTTTTTGAATTTAAAAAGTGGCAACCATGTTCCATAGTGCTAGTTTCTGGTTGTTTTTGTTTTGTGAGCAATGGAGCTTGGTAGGCGATTAAAGTCAGCATATTCGTATACACCAATGCACGCAATCACGCAAACACACTCACCAAAACATCATATATAGATGCAATTATACATTTATCTTTGTATTCACTTTACATGTGGTCTTATAAAAAGTGCATTGCACTGTTGAAAAGTTTTTAAGTTGTGTAAAAAAGAATTTTTTTTTTCGTATTTGTATTGAAGACAAGAGTGTGTAATGAATAAAACTATTAAATGACACAGAATATAAATTAATTCAACTCGATTGAAATAATAATAAAACAAACAAAAAAAAAATATCAAAAAGATGAGAAGTTAAGAAGACTGGTTAAACTTGTTGCAAGCGAGCAATAGAATTCGATTTTGATTTGAAAATTATCGTCTTAAGAGGAACACATAAGTTAAGTCAAATGGATAAGATTATTTTTAAAAAGCAA
Source organism: Chrysotoxum bicinctum (assembly GCA_911387755.1). NCBI lineage: Eukaryota > Metazoa > Arthropoda > Insecta > Diptera > Syrphidae > Chrysotoxum > Chrysotoxum bicinctum. The sequence goes on along the minus strand of OU426989.1, from coordinate 219,928,743 downwards.
ACGACTTTAATCAAAGGTGAACAATTAAAAATAAAACTGACAACGTTAACAAGTTTTGTTTAAAATTAAACCTGATACCGGTTAGTGATGAACTTTTGAGGATGCATTAGATTGTGAGTTTTATTAGATAGAAGACATAAGAGAACTAGAACAGGCGGATAGGTATGCAGTTATTTTTTGTTTTTGACAGTGATCTTCTGAAAAGACTCGAAGTAGTTCAAGAGAAGAATTTTTAATTACATGCAAATGTAATGATATCTTTACCAAAATATCCTATCCTTTAGATTAGTTATCTATTTTGTGGGCGTGTTCCTTTTTCTCACTTTTTGAACAGCTGTATATTGTTTTTAGTCGATACTTTCATACATATGAGAAAAATTGAAAAAAAAAATCGACCTTCAGTTGATTTACCTTCCGAATTGAGCGAAATTCGAAATTAAAAATTAAAAATATGGCAGTACTGGTAACACAAAGCAATAAATTTGTATGCGAAGTAATTTTTCTTATAAAACAATTAGCAATTTTTTTAATACGAAACCAGATTATCCATTAGGGAAGTTTTTCGATATCCTCAATTCGAATCAGAGCAGTTAGGGGTATTGCTCTACGACCTGGAGATCTATTATACCCCCACTTGAATATGGATGAGCTCTCTTCTTATTGTTCTTCCTCCAATTTTAGTGCTCTTAGGAACCTTAATGTTTGGGGCACCTTCAAAGAGGATAAGTCGGTCTCGGATGGTTTTTCCTTTGGTGCATGAGTGTACAACATTTTTCTAGTATGTGGTCCGGTCTTTCCTCATGCATGTTGCAGAATCTACATGTGCACTACTTACCACATCAAGTAAACCTAGGTGTCTAGGTGTCCAGTGAGTATACCTGTTATTATTCCTACTTAAGCTTTTGCAGTTTGTGAAACATTTCTGGTTGTAATTGCCCGGTAGTAGTTTCGCTTGCCTTTTGGAGTTATTTCTAGTTCTTGGATCTACTTTCCTCCTCTTCTTGTTTAATTCTGTTCTTGATACCTTTTTTCCTATTCCACCCTGTTCTGTTTGCCAAGTTTTAGGTTACTAGCGGCTGGACCAAATACAAGTTTCTTTTTGAAAATGCAATTAAATGAACAAAATTTAATTTTATTCATGTATTACAGTTTAATTAGTAAGAACAAACATTCTCATTAATTATAATGAAACACAATGCCGTTTAAGTGGCTGCCTCGGCTGGCTTCGCAGTAGCGCACTTTGTCACTCCAATTTTCCAATACCTTGTTGATGGTTTCGGGCTGTAGATCACTGATTGTTTGGATGTAATTGGCTGCAAGAGCTTGAATCGTTTTCGGATTGTTGGCATTACAGTGGTCCTTCACAGTTTCCCACAAAAAAAAAGCCCAAAGGCGTCCAATCGCAACTCTTTAGCGACCAATTAATATCGCCAAGATTTGGAAATTTGGCGTGCAAAAGATCGATCGTGGCATGGGCTGTGTGGCATGGCGCGCCATCCTGCATGAAACAGAGGTCGTCCAAATCCATATCTTCAATTTCGGTAAAAAAAAACTGGATTAACATGGCTCTGTAACGCCCACCTGTTAACCGAAATGTTGTTCCCAGCCTCATTTTCGAAGAAAAATGGTCCAATGATGCCACCACTGCACAATTCACACCAAACTCTCACTCTCTGTATAGATGCATTGACTTCTGGACAATTACGTGCTGGTTTTCCGAGCGACAGATGTGGCGATTTTGTTTGTTAACGTAGCCGCCGAGATGAGAATGCGTCTCGTCAGAAAAGATGATTTTTAGCCCAAATTCGTTGTCCAATTCAAGCTGCTCAAAGGCCCAAAATGCGAAGCGATAACAAAGCCGATGGTCATGCGCCTTCAATTGCTGAGTCAATTGGACCTTATGAGCGAATAATCTGAGATCTTTGTACAGAATTATACTCAAACTGGTGCGTGCAATGTTGAGCTGTTGAGATCGATGGCGAGTTAATGTTCGTGAATTGAGTCTCAAACTCGGCTGTGCGCATCACACGACGACACGGGGACCTTGACTGTTGTCCACTGGCATACTAATCTCACGAACTTTTTGCACAAACTTGCGTAGAACAGGCGCGGTGGGGCTTCATTTCGGCCAAAACTTCTTTCCAAAAAACGCACTGTTTGGGCTTCACTCACTTTGGAAATAAGTATTCAATATTTCCCAACGTTGTTAAAGCGTAAAGCGACTTATTTCGTTCTGTGGAGGTATGATTCTGACTTTCTGTCAAGATTTCGAAATAACCTATGATTTAAAAAGAAACTACTCGATGGACCACCCTTTACATATACGTATACATCCCCTAACAACTGACTCTGCTTATAATCACAACTTTTGAATGTCATCTCCTTGAGACATAAACTGGCTTTATTAAACTTATTTTTGATTTTCCTGATAAAACACAATTTTTGGAGTAAATTTTTTTGGCGTTTCATAAACCTTTCTACAAAAAGTTTGACATGATCTCGTTACGAAGTTCATTTGCTTGCGGCATCCACAATTAAATTTATAATATGAAAAGTGTGGAAAAATTGAAGTTAGTATTTCTTTGGAAATGGTCAACTATCAGGTTCGTTTGTATATACGTTTGTCTTACTAAAAATCGTCGCCGACGGTTTGGTCTGTCTAGGAAACGAAAAGAGTTCCGGTCTCAGTTGAAGAAACCTAGACAAGATACTACATCCAAACCATACGAGATGTGATTGTCAATTATAAATTCGGTATTTATATTAAAAAAAATTTAAAAATAATATATGCTTTGATAATTATCAAATTTTAAATTGGGTTGTCGAAAATCGAATTGAGTCTCGGTAGAAAAGATTTAAAACAAAAACAAAGAGTTCTGAATTATGCTGTTGAATTATTCAATTTTGCAGCTTCTAAATTGAAACCCTAATTCAATTATTTATTCCACACAAATTCCTCGCGAGACAGGTACTAGACATATGAATATTGAAACGAGGCCAATACCGTTACGATATTGAAATTTTTAAATTTTAACAAAACCGCACTACTAAACTAAAACTGCCTTTAAAAATTTGAAAAATAATTAAAAGAAAATTGAAACATTATTTTATTTGTTTAATTGTACTCTTCGACCAGCACTTTTCTGTAAGTTATGGACACAGTTATATACTTGACCAATTTGTCTCAATGTAAATCACCTTCACCATTTAGTAAACATATGTATGATCTCATTTTCATCCATTGCAGGTTTTCCGAAGCATTTGATTCTAAATTCTCGCAGTACTGGGCATCTGCCCGAAAAGTGTTGAATATTTTTTTCTTCCCTCATATTGCAAAGGCTACATAAGGAAGATTCACTGCCGCTATATCTGCTTCCATTCAGAAAGATTAGATCACATCTCGCTTTGAATATACAGCTTATTTTAAAAACATCAAATCCTTTCGTGAAATAGTTGAGTCCCCTTGTATAGAACTTACAGATGCATGAGCTGCCTGCAGATGCTCTCCTTTTATTTTTTTGATGTGACCTAAGCTTGAGAGATTCAAAAAGTACAAGACTTTTCCCGATACATTCTTCCTTTGACCCTAAATTTTTATCCCAATGTACTCCGAATTCAAATCCGATGTGATTTAGCTCCTTTACCCAAAATTTATTTTTCCTTAAAAGAATTTTCGAGAGTCGATGTGGTAGTCTGCTTTCATTAAAGTCAAGGAGGGTTTTAATGACATACCGCAGTTGAAGCTCCAAAGTATAAAAATGTCCTTCTTCCGCACCAGTTTCAAGTGACAGAGCATAGTTTGGTGTGCTAGCTGGTAGTTTTAATACCCGTTTTATAAAATATCGTTGCAGCTTATCTACTTCTTTGAATATCCCAAACTCCAAGACTTGTGCACCATATGTTTAGATAGCCCTACATACCGCTTGAAAAAGTTTCCATTTTGAACTAAGACTGATATTTTTCCTTGCCAAAAAGTTTTGCCAAGTGGCGTTGATGCTGTTTTTTGTTGAGTTGTTTCTGACCCCCAGATAGTCTACTTCCATATCGAAACACCATAATTTCTGACTTCGCCATGTTAACTTCTAAACACCAATTGCAATTGCAGTAATCTTCTATAGGCGATCTATCATATTTTGCATAATTCGGATGTCCTCTGCTAAGATGACCATATCGTCTGCGTACAAAGCAGTCTCACATTAATATTCTCGATTTGAAGACCTCCTCCTAAGCATTCATGTAGATCGTTTATATAAAGTGCAAACAGTAGGGGAGAAAGGAGACACCCTTGTTTGACTCCATTTAATGTTTTAAAATACTCTGATATTTCTTTCCGAGTCCACACAGCCGAAAGAGTATTGGCATAGATGGCTTGAATCAAGTTGACGAACTTAGTTGAGACACTTCTACGAACTATCCAGATTCCTTTAGTCTTAAAGAAATTGTAGGTTGATGGGACTTAATATCATCTGCAATACTTAACAAAGTTGTGTGTCGTTTTTAAGAATCAAAGGAGTATAGGACTTATTGACGTAGCCAACCCAACATTCGACTTATTGGTAGCAAAACCCCGACTATTTAAAATGTTTGTTCTTGTCATTCTGTCGCTGTTGTTCTATTATTCAAATGACGTAAATAGGTCTACAAAATAATAGCATTTTAAGTCAAAAGACGTATTTTGATTTCGAAAACTTACCAACATTAACTTTCGTTTTCACTTAAATAAATTTAAGAATATCGTCCGCCTTAGGGTTTTGAAAACAACAAATAATCAATAAATTTGTTTGAAAATTTATTTTAAATCTCTACACAGTAAGATATTATATATTCCATCGGCCTTTTTGTGCTTTAATATATCGCTTATAAATTGATCTTTTGTGTTTGAAATTAAACCAAACTAGTTTCTTAAAAGTTAACATTCGAGTATTTCAATAGATTGACTGACCCAGCAGACTATTCATGGTCGTCTCACATTCTCATTGTAATTCAAATTTTTCCTTAAAATTAATTTCACTTTCGAACTTATCGATTAAAAAATAAAAACATACAAATTTAAAAGTTTTTATATTCAAGTCAACAGATTTGACCTAGTGAATGAAACAAGTTTCACTTTTCTTCTACAAAACGATTAATTAATATTTTTTAAATCTTTTTTCGCCTTTGTGTGAGTGTCTTTTCTTCTGAGTTATTAGTTTTTCACCGAAGGGCGGATCAACAATGTTGTATCTTTTATTATTTACATTCAAATAAAAAAATGCGTGAAATTATTCCGTGATCGTAAAACATTCATTGGAAACTTTTATTTATCATATCAATTTTCTCCTCACAGTATGGCTTCCGTGCTGGAATTGGTGAAAAAATAAAAATTTTAATTTTTGTTTACATTTCTCAAACAAGTAGAAAGAAGTCGAAAGTTAATGAAATATTGAATAAGCAACTTCCTCCTTTGTGTATTGGGCAGATAGACAGACAGGGGCAACAGATGTTAATGAACTAAACAAAAAAAAAACATTTATACATAAATCGACATGAAGCTTTGATAAACAAAGTGCAGTTCAATGCAGTTCCTTGTGGCACCCCATTTGTTAACTTTTAACTTTGTGTATCTAGCGTAGCTATGTAGCTGCCCATCCCATGTGAAATCTATACAACACGTGCCAAATGGCCAGACCGACTGTGACTGTGACTGTGAGGGTCAGTTGTTTCACGAATTTACCCATGGACTCTGCTGGCCTAACTGCATGGTGTATACCAGGCTGGCACTGTGGGTGCATTGTTTTGTAATTCCAGCTGCGTGATGCCGATTACCATGTTAATCCGAGACTGAAGTTCTCCTCGTGGCTCCATCATGAGCTAAATTGTGAGGGCGTCTGTTGTCTTGTTTTTTTTTTTTTTTTTCTAAAATATATATTTTCGCATATGAGCTGCATAGACTAGCTAAACAGAGTCTCCCAGCTGTAATATTGTGTTCCGGGCAGTTTGTTGCTACGTCGAATCATGACTTTCATGTCCGAAGAAGAAGGGGCACCTCAATTTGGTCGTGTGTTCGACTTTGCGCTGTACTGTGCTGCGCTGCTGGTGCCTCATGGGCTTCCTAGTTTTTCTTTGGACACATAAATCTGTAAACAAATAAAAAAAACAAAAAAAAAAAAAACGTAATCGAGGGTTTCGTTTACGGGACAAATGAGCTTGAAGCTATTTATTGGCTTACGTATATTGTGTACGTTTTCGCTGCAAGAGTATAACCTTATTTTCGATTGAAGAACAAAACACTGGAGGAGTAATCGGATATTGGATTTTCTATTGTTCGTTTTAATTGGACAACAATTAAATTTGACTTCACGATTCGCCTATAAAAAGTTGATGAAATGAGGTTCATAAACTAGAACACATGTTGATTGATTTTTTTTTCTTCTTACATTTGTTCTGATTGCCTCGATTTTTACTGAGTTGGTGTGTAGTTTCATTTAAATCAATTTGTCAGAATATTTATTGTAAGGGTTAGATTTTTTCATGAGAAATTAAAAACGATGAATAATTTGTAAGAGAATGAAAGGATTATTATATAGGATTGATCAATTAAATGCCTGAAAGAAAAAAATATTTAAATTTTAACTGTAGTGTTAAAAATACAAAAACCATTTGTTTTTTGGATCGAACATTAGGATAAAGGAACAAAAACAGAGCAGCGCAGTGTAGGTGCATTTCTCCCTTAAAAAATCAAATATAATAATCCATTTACTCATGAATCCAATTTCGGCCGTACTGTCAAGCACAGAAATTCATCCTTTAGCTGTACTACACGAACGTGGAATGCCTTACTGGGCTCTGTTTTTCCCCCATGTTCCAAGTTCAGTATTTCAAAAATATGTGCTTCAATCTCTGTTATGAAGTGCTTTTATATTTTGTTGAAGCTCTCGAATCATCTTAAAGGTATTAAGAACTCCTTTAGTGTGTGTACATTTAATATACAAAATAAAACAAGTCAAGATAGCAATGTCTTTGTTCGCAATGAATTTTTATCCCCATTTTGGTAGATCGAAGTTCAACATAAACTTGTCGACTTATAAAAAGTCAGCCAAGTGGGTCAAAACTCCATTGTAGACTTCCAAATACTTTGTTAACTTCAAAGTCCATACTGAACTGAAAATTTCATTTTTAACTTCAAGATCTATGGTGAAGTTTGAAGGCCTTAGTGAACTTCAAAATCCATTGTGATCTTCAGAATCAATTGTGAACTTCAAAGTAAAATGTGAAATTCAAAGTCCATTGTGAACTTCGAAATCCATTGTAAACTTCAAAGTCCATATTGAACTTCAAAATCGATTGTGAACTTCAAAGTCCATTGTGAACTTTAAAGGCCATATTGAACTTCAAAATCCATTGTGAACTTCCAAATCCATTGTGATCTTCAAAATCCATTGTGAACTTCAAAGTAAATTGTGAAATTCAAAGTCCATTGTGAACTTCAAAATCGATTGTAAACTTCAAAAAACCATTGTGATCTTTTCAAAATCCGTTTTGATCCTCAAAGTCCATTGTGAACTTTAAAGTTCATTTATTGTGAACTTTAAAGTTCATTTTGAAATTGAAAGTCCATTGTGAACTTTAAAGTTCATTGTGACTTCAAAATCGATTGTAAACTTCAAAAAACTATTCTGAACTTGCGAACCTCGAATTCCATTGTAAAATTCAAATTCCATTGTGAACTTCAAAATCTATTGTGAACTTAAAAATCGATTGCGAACTTCAAAATCCATTGTGAAATTAAAAGCCCGCTGTAAAGTCCAATATAAGCTTTAACCTACCCTGAAGACCAAAAAGTTGGGCTGGCCACGAGGTCAAAAATTCTCCGTTTTATTTCGCTACAAAATTCGTGCAAATATTTGAAAGAAAAATTTTTTAAAATTACCAAAAAGTATTTTTTGATAAATTTAAAAATCAGCATTTTGAAATATCATAAAGTTAATCTAAAAATCGGCACAAATTCGAATTTGAATTTTTCCAAAATAATTTTTGAAAATTTTGGAATTATCAAGGCTTTGTTCTAGCACCGTGAAAACTTCAAGAACTGACCGAAGAGGTATTTTTGTATTTACTAGAAATTATATGTAGCAGATATGCCTCCTTTAGAATTTATTTCACAAATAAAATCAGGAGAACCGAAGCTCCAAAGCCATTTTATCCAGTTTGAGAGGTCTTTTCACATCAAAGTGTTGCCATGATATAATTTTGTCTATTTTGTTAAAATGTGTTGAAATGAACGCTTTCCAAAAATAATTTTTCAAAGTATTGAACAATCGGAATGATACTGTACATATAACAAAAAAAAAAAAACAAATTGGTATTTTAGTAGGCGTGTTCAGGGGTGGTTTAGGAAAAGTCGCTGAAACAAACATACAGGCAATACCCGCTAAATAAATATCAATTTATGGGACATTTGTTCCACTGTGCGGTATCTGTGATATGACAAGTACTTTTTTCTTCTAAATGTGTGTTTTCAAAATCTCTTATCTGAGTAATGGTAAGCTTGTTGATTATAATTTACTTCTTCCTCATTTCGAATTCCCGCACTCATCGAGAACATCAAATTCTTAAAATACCTGGAAATTCCACCGAAAACCAATATCATATAAATTCAATGTGTTCTCCCCCGACAAAGTCTATTTTTATATTTTTATTCCTCCTGACTTGTCTAGATCTGGCCTTAACACTGATTCCTATTTATATAAATTTTAAAAAGTTGATGCCCCACATCTTTTAATTGTACTCTGATATATGTACACTGTCGTTTATTTAATCAGAACGGAAATTGTTCATTTTATTTTCTCGCCACCGTACGATTTTCCAAGCTTAAGAATTTATAGATAGATATTTAAAAACTTGAAGGTTAACCAGTTTTCTGATGAATTCTTAGAAAATATTGCTCAATTATTTGATTCCACATAATTAATTAAAATAACACGTACAAGTATTTCGATTATTCTCACTTAACCTCATTCTTATCTGAAAATTGTATATCTACACACGCCAACCTTGAAAACAAACGCTATATAGCATAAACTTCTCTTTCTTCGTGCCACAGACTATCAGAGTATCTAAAACAACAACATTCTAAGCAGCATTCCAACTTGCATCCGAAAATATCGTTCCATTTCTTCCCCACTGCCGATCGACAACTGACATACTTTTTTCGCTTTCATAACTCTGTTGTGAGACCATAAGACTTGCTTGGCAGAAAGTAGCTCAAGCTGGTCATCATAGGTAATATCTAAAGTTTTCGCTCGATCTCGAAAGATATGTCACACAGAACAATTTTCCTCTTTTGCAGCACTACATCCCATTGGAAAAATGTATCTCAAATTATTATTGGTAGGTAAGTTTCACAGTATCAAGTGAATTAAGTTATTCCGCTTCGATGACTTGGTGTAAATTATTATACATCCCGGCGCTCGACGACATGCTGCTAAGAAAAAAAACACGTTCAACGAGAATTCATAATGAATCTTAACTTTTTCTCCACCTCTCATATTGATCTCTCATCCCCGAAAAAAAACCTAGAAAATTAGCAAACAATCATCTGAGAAAAAATCCAACAACCATCCATCTACCATACAAACATTTACGAGACTAGTCAATCAATTTTGCAATTTTAATCTCTAGCCGAGTGCAACCGGGCCCGACTATCGACTGCGTCGATCAAATGAAGTCCATGAACGACTCCAAGCCTCGCATAGATACGTGTGTTATACGTACAATCTTTACTTGGGCAATTTTCCCTATTGCCATGTTTTCCAATCGGCTTTTGCCTCAGCATACAAGGTGAGCTAGGTCTATACGTCTGCGCCTTATCCAGCAGCAGCTCTATGTACCAGCCCCATATATGAGTATCCCCAGAGATAGGTAGAGGATAGATCTGGTTCTGCAACATTTTTTGTTTTGATACTTTATATAAGCACTTTTGATGTTTTGCAACTGAAAACTCGACTTATGTTTTTTTCTTCTCTCTGAGCAGACGATCGGTATCGTCGACGTCGGATACAATAGATTGGAACGTCTTCGTGGAACCCATATTGGGTTCAAAGATATCATTCTGATCGAATCAAAAAAATAAATAAACAAAGCTTCAACTCATTGCCAATAAAGGTTATCGAATTATGTATTACAGAAGACCAAGAATCGCCTTGAATTTCCAATGTGTGTGTTCAGACCTAACTATGTATATAGAAAGAAAAAAAACTCGTTGAAAAAGACAACAGATACAAAATAAATGATATATCGCGATACAATGTCGAAAATAAATTTAATGCGATCATCAATTGGAATTTCTATTTTAATTTCATAGCATAATCTATAAACACAGCCACAGGAACGGTTTCCATAATTGGTCAGCATTAGCAATGAAGAAAAAACAAAAAACAAAAAACAAAAAAACATGATGGGTCTTGGCGCGTACTCCTGTGGTATCCCAAACTCATATTTTTGTATTTTTTTCTTTCTGACTGACATGGATGTCAATTTAGATTTTTCACTCTGAGACATTTATATGATAATGAACTTTTGATTAGAATGTTTTTAATGGCAGCCATATAAGGCGTGGAGTGTTTAATAGAGACTGGGTTGGGACAGATAGAAATGTTTGCTTTACTTGTTTTTGGGTTTTTTTTTTGTTTGTACTTGGCCTTGAATGGCATGAGTGAAATGTGATTTGTTACGATATTAATGTTTTTTTTTTTAATTTAAATTTTTTGATTGAATGTCAAGGAAGACAGTATAACTCTTGAGAGGCAGATGACAAGGCGATCGTGATTGGATATGTTAATGCAATGATCATGAGAAGTTCGTAACATTTTGTTAGCCATTGTAATAATTGTATTTTCACATACTTTGAAACTTTTTAAGGAAATTTTCAAAGTTATAAACGTTTCCCCAATTTGAGTCGTCATTTAAAATGCAACAAGAGTTCGGTCCTGGACTAGTTAGAGTAACGATCGACAGGCGATGACATCCAGTTGTGCAGTTTTATGGAACGTCAAATATTTTTATTTCTTGAATTGCAGTATTAAAAATGGAATCCATAACGATGAAGGATTTCTTTTAGAAATCTATTTTAAAATATAACATTTGAAATTCCAAAGTTCAAATTCGGCGATTTCGAAAGACGATTTTTTTTAAACTAAAAGATTAATTTGAATGTAAAAAGAAAACCTTGCGGTTTTAACAACAATACATTTTTTATCATTAGCATGTTATTTATAAAAAAACGTTTTTTAAAAATATTACTATTAAAATGATTTTCTTCAATAAATCCTTTGAAAGTGGGCCAGGAAAAATTGTGTAAAAAAAATGTTTCTTGCTTATTTTTTCTTTATTTTCTTAGGATATGCTCGCAGTAATAGGACAACTTCAGTCAAAAACACCCACAAAACTGACTTGGAGTACCCTTTTTTTAGATAAAAAAGTCATTTTTAAATTTACCTATCTGTTAAAATGCCCTAAAAAGTGGGCGTGGCAAGTATTTTGCATAAATGTTTCGTTTTTTAAATTTTTCTGGATTTGTTTTTTATTTTTCAAGGAAGCGATTCCAAAAATAACTAGTAAAATAGAAACCAAAGAAGAGGTGTGGTAAAAACTTTCTATTTCTATGGAAGAATTTTAAGAAACTAAAATATCTTAAAACAACTATTATTCAGAACACAGCTCTTATTTTTATCAACTTTGTGGATCTGATGACCTTTTTTTTTTTCCAAAGTGGGTGTGTCGGTAGGCGTATTTGAAAATTTCATGAAATTAGTCTTAAATCTATAAACCATTGAAGCAGACATTTTCGGAAGCGCCTACTGACACGTCCGCTTTGAAAAAAAGTTCATTAAATCGTCAAAGATGATAAAAATAAAAGCTGTGTTCTTCAAAACAGTTACAAATATTTAAATATTTTCATTAATTCAATTCAATAATTGTTATATTATTCCATAAAAAATTTTTGCCACACCCACTTTTTGAATATTTTTTTTCTTCAGATAACTTTAACCATTGTGTAACGCGCTTTGGTTTGCAGAAATTGCGCTTCCACCGGTTTTTCATTCCGTTTTCCCTCCGAATAAGTCTGCCGAGACTTGAATCTCGAACATGAATATAAGAGGTCCGAGTTTGAAGTTCTTTTAACTAAGTCCCGGTATCATATCATATCTGATGATTGGTAAAAGTGTTGGCTTGTACAGCAGTAAAGTAAAATTAAATTTTTCAGAACACTTGATCAGAATTGGGCAAGTTGGCAGAGAATTTTTTCTTGTCAAAGTATCCTGAATTAAAGATATACATGTCAGGTCTTAAGTATAAGAAAGATTGTTTAAATAAAATTTCTTATTTTCTAAAGATTTTGAGGACAAAATTCAAATATAAGAAAAGTGGACAGATTTTTAATAAATACATTTCTTAAAATAACAAATTCAGAAAATGTTTTCCAAATCTTTAAGGCCATTTTTAAGAAAACAATTACAAAACTTGCTTCTTGTTAAAGTAATAGGAATGTGATGAAATCAACATAACTAAAAAAAAATCTACCTAAACAAGACCACCGAGAGCTTTGGGAAATTGTAACAACACGGTCTCACACAGTTTTTTTTTTTCAATAAAGCCTCGGGCCAAATTACCGCATCAGTTTTCGAGTAATATGTGACTGAATTATGTGAGTTTGGCATTACCACTTACGTCATCGAGCAATCGATTTCCCTAGTTTTACATTTTCATTCGATCACTGATGGGACTCACTCACTCGGTCACTGAAGCGATAATTTGGCCCCTGTTTTCCGGATTTCTGAAATCTAGCATTTGTAAATCTAGAATTTTCATTATCTCGCAGTTTAAATCTCATATAGTTAAAACCTCGAATTTTTTTTTAAATTCTCATTTGCGAATTAATAAAAACTTGAATGCGAGAGGTTTTTAAAAATTTCTAGATATTACTTTGGATGGCTTTAATACCGCGAGATTTTGTTTATTGAAGATTTTGATTTCGAATATTAAAAATTTTGATAATGTTAAATTTTGAATTGCGGTCAACTGCGTAACAAAGTAGTTCTAAAAACCTAGCGGTGGAAAATCAGCGAAAATGAAAAAAAAAACACCAAAATTTGTGGCTTTTTTGTTGCTAATTAGTTGCTGGAATATCGATTTTGTTGCTCGAACCGATCGCGAGAAATCGGACTCAGTTCTAGATTTATGTTAAGATAGCGTGGAAGCGGTGAAAAATCAGCGAAAATGAAAAAAAAAAAACACCAAAATTTGTGGCTTTTTTGTTGCTAATTAGTTGCTGGAATACCGATTTTGTTGCTCGAACCGATCGCGAGAAATCGGACACAGTTCTAGATTTATGTTAAGATAGCGTGGTAGCGGTGAAAAATCAGCGAAAATGAAAAAAAAAAAAAAAACACCAAAATTTGAAGCTTTTTTATAGCTAATTAGTTGCTCTAATGAGAATTTTGTTGCTTGAATAGTTTTTGAGATATTAATAACAATGCCGGTCAGTGACGATGCCAACTTAGTTTAGCTGAATTTTCGTCATATTTTTTGTATTAAAAATAGAAAGATTTATTGAACGATTTTTAACCATTATCGAATTACTCACTATTCAATTGTCTATAGAATAATATGAAATTTATTTTTATGTCGTGACATTCTAATAATAATGTAGGTAATAATAGAAAAAGTAGAAGGAAAGAAACAAAAAAAATAAGCCGATCGTAATGTTCATTCCTCAATGTTTAACATAATGTGTCGTACACAAAAAAAAAAAAACATGTAAGTTGAAAACTACATTTTCAAAAACTAATTTTAATGCATGTTCAACAGGAGATGTCATTATTTTTTAAGTCTTTGACGACGAGACGAACCAGAAAATTAAATTGGGTGCTCTTCCACGAAGTTTAACGAATCAATTAAATAGCAGAGAAATATATAGACTTGTTGGAGCTATAGACTTTACGCCGCCTTCGAATACTCGAAGAACATCATCAGATTTAAATATAGGACACTTCACGGCCGTGTGCTTACGAGGAACTCAGTGGACAGAATACGACGATCGTTGTGAAAAAGAAATATTCAGAAAAAATACATACGCTATTAAGCCTAGAATTTTAATGTATGTCAAAATCACATGACATAATTCTTAATACTGTTCTTACACGAAAGCGATTTTTAATCTTATTTCCTCATTTGGAGTCATCTTCCGCTTTGTGTAACCCCGCCACCATACACGTCTCTCTCCTACGGGCTTAAAAATCGCAAGGTAATAATGCTTCTATTAAAAGCAGTTTTTGTTATAAAAAACGAATGTTTTTTATTAATGGAAAAATAAAGAACAATTAAATGTTAAACTGCCCGCTGCTCAGTAATGAGATTGTGGTACTATTTTTTTTGTATTTCCTGCCTAGATAAGGAATTTCAAACTCGACCGATTCCTGGTTTCTATAAGTTAAAAATTTAATATTTCATAAAAAAAAATTGGAAAACGGTTGACTCTAAAGGCCATTCCTGTAACTTTCCGCTAATTCTATGCTTTTGCGCTCAAAATTCACTCAATACAACATTTTTGAGCTCGTAATTTCTTCGTTATTATGAGCTCTCCGAGCTCAAAAACTAGCTGTTCTACGCTTTTGAGCTCTTCGAGCCACACAATATACTATAACCGCACGGAATTCAGCTATGAGATTTTGAGCATTAAATAAAATATTGCGATATTTGCTGAACTTTTCAGGTGAAAGAATCCGACATTCACGTTCAAAAAAGTCATTGTATAAAACCAGCTACAGAGAGCTTAAAACATATAGTAAATAACTTCAAAGAAGTATATAGTTCAAAACAATGCGTAAATCATGAGAAAAATTCGTAAATGTTTAACGGATGCGGATCTAAATTTTACATGTGTATATAGTTAAAAAAAAATTAGATTTACATTCAGACAGAAGATTTATATAAACTTTTTTAATAAGTCGCTTAAAGCTAGCCCTAGACGACGAACATGCTCGCTGAACTTGTTCGTGCTCGCCATGTTTTCGTCGTGTAGGGGCTGGTTCGCGAGCCGCTCGCTGTTGGCGAAAAATTTCGATTTTCTCATGTTCGTTGGCTTCGATGTTCGTCGTGTAGAGCCATGTTCGCGAGCAAATCTTATTTTTACCGTGAACGTTGCACAGTGGGTCCTCTTCATACATAATAGTGCTCAAAATACGGTTTTCAATTTTTGTCAATAAAAACAAAATAAAAATGCCTAACCAATATAAATATTATAACAAATATTATAACACAGTATTATCTTTCCTCTCTGTCTAACGGCCAAGTTACGGTACATTTAAGTTGTCTGTGTCATTGCTTTTTCATAAAACATGCAGAAGTTTTAATTGTGTGCAGTTTTCTTTTATTTTTAAAAGTCAGAACTATATTCATTATTACTAATATTTTCATTTTCAGAAGCAGTTAGTATCTATTTATAACAGTTTTTAGCATTTTTAACAAGACTCTGAATTTTGAGACTGCTTAGTACCAACAGGACCCACTGTGCGTCGCACATGCTTACGTGTAGGGGATAACGCAAACGAACAAGTTCGGCGAGCATGTTCGTCGTTTAGGGCTAGCTTAAAGGAATTATCTGTATTCAAAAAAAGACCGCGTAGTAACCGAAATTTTTTCTACAGAGTAATCTAGCATGGCCGGTTGGTTTGCTTACGGGTTTCGAAACACTAGCGACTTCCGGTTTCTATTTTGTTGCTGACTCTGCACTCAGACAAGGCCTACTGTGCTCAACAAATTATTAATTGGATTTTTCCATGGAAAAATTGAGAGTTAAGCTAGCGTGGACGACATCAAATTTGAGTTACTCGTAGTTAAATTAACTGTGAATAAATATTTTTTTTCAACTTTTTCTTGGAACATCTTACAGCAACAAATTAGCAACAAATTTACTCTCATTTGTGTGATCGGTTATTCCAAAATTTTGTAATTTCCACGCTATCTTAACATAAATCTAGAACTGTGTCCGATTTCTCGCGATCGGTTCGAGCTACAAAATCGGTATTCCAGCAACTAATTAGCAACAAAAAAGCCACAAATTTTGGTGTTTTTTTTTTTCATTTTCGCTGATTTTTCACCGCTAGGTTTTTAGACCTTAACAAAGTCCCAAATTTAAGAGATATGTACATTACATGGGTTAATATAGATTGATCCTGCGCATTAAAACATATAAGCGCAAAATTTTAAACAGCTTAGTGTTAAACTTTTATTATGATACTAAACAATTTGCAAAGTTTTAAGCAGTTTACTAATTCTTTTTTAAATTTTAAATATTTTTCAACCAGAATAGTGCTTAGGCTATTTTTTTAATAAATTGTTTCTGAACACACCCGATGCAATGAGGCCAGGCGCGCACATTCAATTTTTAGTTTCGCAACTGTTTAGTTGCTAAAATGAAACATATGGCTTATATGGGACACCGCGCACTTAGAGCAACTCGAGTCGAGCAACTAAAAAGTTTGAGTTTTGGCACAAACTAAACGATTGCCTAAAATTAATTCGCAACAGTTGAGCTGTTTTCTATAAGCGCAAGAGAGAGAGTGTGAGCGTGAGTAAAGAGTTGCCAGTGCGCGGTTCTCTTTCAACTGGTGATTAAACTATTTGATTTCGATCACAGTTGCCAGTGCGCGACTAGCCTGATAGTTCTTAAAAAAAAAACTAAGTAAACAGTTTTTTTTTTTTTAATTTTTTGTTAATGTCAATAAGTCATATGAAGTTAGCGACAAAACATAAAATATGTGTTCTTAGATTTTTATTTAAATAAAATGCTTGAGAAAGTAAGATGCCATATTCGATTAGAATTTGAAAAGTCATCATTTCAACGTATCATAATAAAATAGCCATTGGGTCATATTTCAGAATTAAGTTACATTATTAGGGTGTTCTGGTGAATCTTACATATAGGCAGCTAAGTAATAAGCTGATGGGTATAAATGCATGCTTTTATTCTTATAAATGCTGTTATTATGTATTGCTTCAAATAAAATTTCTAATAACAATAATAAATAATAAAAGCAAATAAAATTCCCTGTTTTTTTATTTATTTCAAAGTTGGTGATCATGTAAATTCTATGACATTCGATGTCAAAATCAGTGCCTTAAGCGCCATCTAAGCTCTCAACATTTCAGCAATTTAAATTCAGCTTATGTCAGTCTAATTACTGACCTAAATTGTTTTCTTTTTTAGTTTTGTTGTTGTTTGCATGTTAAAATTTGCTAACCTTAGTATTTCCTTCAAAAAAAAAAAAAAAAATCTTTCTCAAGACAAAATGGCGTTTAGAACTGAGCATACTCGTTTGTACAATTTGTATTTGGAATGATCTTCTTCTTTTTCTCTTGTCAATAAAATATTATTAAAAAAGTTCAACCTGAATTTCTTATCAGCCCAAATGTGACCACAAAGAAAAAAACAAACTGCTGTAGATAGGAGTTTGGAATTTTGAGCTGATAAACTATATGTAGGTATATGATTCTTTTTAGTATCTATAAATAAATGCATTTATAGTATGTGGAATTTCATATCTACTCAAAATTTTCCAAGCTACCGTTGACGTTGACTAGACTTGAGTTGAGACCCTTTTTTATAAGATCATGGAAACAAAAGTGTTGTCTTCTTGTGTGTGTGTCTTCAAAAACTCTTCGCTGTAGGTAATGTCAGCGCTCCAACTTGTCTTGTGATAAAGTTCATTTAATTTATCTTCAATAGAAAACAGAAAAAAGGTTTTTTTTTTATTTTTCGTACTTCGAAGAATCTCTATCAGATCTTCCACTCTTCATTCAGTACTCAGTGACTTCTTGAAAGTCGTCATATTTGTTAACCCCCAATGCGCGCACAGCCAACGCATTGCTGTGGTACTTAAGAAAGGATTCCAGCAACAGAATTTCATTTGCTATCATCATGCCACACGCCGCACAAATAGAACAACTTATAATTATTATGCCCGGCAGTAATGAAGGAGGCTCACTTCGTGGATTATTTTAATATGTGGATCACCCAGTGATGGATGTCATTTTTTTTTGTTGTTGTTGCCCCATTACAGGGTGATAGGGGTTTTTTTGTTTTGTTTTTCTTTTAAATTCCCTTATTACTTCTTCTGTTCTTCTTTTTATGACAGTTCTTGATCATCTCATATTTATAGCATTTTTTTTGTTCTTGAATTTTGAAAACTTAATTGCTATCATCTTCGTTGCTTGGAGATTGTAACTTTGTAGGCTTTGGGGTTTTTTCGTCCGCTTCAAGTTATTTTTTTGTTTTTGTTTTGTTACATATATTTATCAAGGGGACCCAATATTAATTGTGACAATGTGACCATTACGACCAACAACAACAATAACGATATATATATCCCAAAGAGAAGGGAAGTGCTTAAGAGGTCATTAAGATACACAAAACAAGTTGAATGATCTGAGTCATGTTATTCGTATTTGGCTCGAAAGAATTTTGTCTTGGAACAAAGTGGAACTGGGAAATGAAGAAATTTCATTAAATTGAAGAAAGACAAAAAAAAAAACACAAAAGAAATTAATTAAAAATGTTGCAAAAGAAAGTAAAATAACGTTACTGATTTTCTATCATTATAATTTAATTTACGTTTACTAACCTACCTAGTTTTTTAATTCATTTGTTATCAATAAAAGGAACATGAGTTTTTCTTATCTTAAAACCTATTTAGATAAAGTTGTAAATTCTACAGTATATTTAATTGGTCATATATAATTTGAAGCTATCTTTCTATCTAAGTAGACAAATAGTAAGTTATAAAAATAAAACGATAAGAGCCAACAACTTTAAGGAGAGCTGTTATGACCAGAACAAGTTTTTAAACATTTAGGTGTAGTTGAAGAAGTAAATTTCTTACTCGGAATTAAACCTAACACCCTTTTTAAAGAACATTTTGAACCCTTTCCTAATATAAACAAATAAAAGTATTTATAAATAAATAAATTACCAGGCGCTAGGGTGGATCGTATTTAGACATTTTTCCATTTTACTGCTTACAACTCATGTTTACGGCTTAATTGTCTCATGAGCACATTTTGGTAAGTTATTTTGAGTCACCCTTCTGAAATTGGATTGCTATCGCAGAATGATCGATGTTTATAAAAATTGCCCTATTTTGAATTCAGAGCACAAGTGCCTGCGTTAACTTAGGCACTGCACAATGAAAGAGGATTCTTGTAGAAGGATAACATATACATAAGTATTTTTTTTAATGGAGGTAGTATCTATTTTTATGATAACGATGACAGAGAAGACGAAAATGATGGATCTTGTGATCTTTCACGAAAGACTTATCGTATTGAATATAATGCAATTTCCAAAAAAATCTAGAAGACATAATTATTTTGAAAAAATTGATACAAATTAAAAGAAAACTTGTTTCTTCAAAAATAATTTTTTTTTGTACAATTAACGGGCACTAAAAGGGCACTTTACCCTTAATATGATAACACAGTGCCAGCTTTAAGGAAAATTGGAATAATTCAATATGAGGTATCGATGTACTTTAGTTTTTAAGTTCTGAATATTGAAAGTGGAGGAAAATAGAGAATATAGAGAAAATAGAGTCCCGCAAGGCATTCCACATTCGTGTCGTACGGCTTAAGAGTGAATCCTTGTACTCGAAATTCCATCCGAAGTTAAGTACAAGGGTAAATTGATGGGCATTCCCCGAAGCACATATCGTATGGTGGTTGAATTTTCTTATTGGAGAAATGCAATTGGCTGCTCTATTTTGAATTCTATTCATCGAAGCACCAGCTCATATTTATTTTGTCGTTCACAGACGATAGTTTTGAAAGATCGAATCAATCAATGATTGATTGGTTCAAGGATTGGATCTTTTCAATCAATCGTTCATTCAATCAAAATCATTTCTTATCCTGCCGAACGACACCAAGACCGATACGAAATGTTTTCAATTGTTTATTCGACTAAAATATGTTTCCAATCGTTTCGTTCTAACCGAGACCGAAACAATGTGAAAATGAACGAAAGTTTGGCTCTTCTTTTCGATTTCGATCACGCCATCTTCCATTGTAGTTCTATGAAGAATATACATTGCGATTCATTTCCATTTCTATTTGGTATTCTGAAATGACTGAAAACAAGTTGAATTAACGAAACGTACATTTTTTCCGTTCACTTTATGTTCATCGGTTTTAGTGGCAAGAGATTGACATTAGAATCGATTTGAAATAGATAGATAGATAGATACATTGCTTTATTTCTCTGATAAATATTCAATAACACTTTATTTCATATAAAACAATATAAACAAAGAGAAATATAGTAGAAGCATTTATAATTTTTTGAAAATTGTTTTAAATGCCACTTCAAATTTACCAAATCCAAATCCTTTTAGCCGAGAGTAACACATTTGCAGATAAAAAAATAATTTTTCGTTTCTAACTACATACAACACCTATTTATCAATATTTAGCGCATTCAAAAATTGTTCGGCATATTATTCACGTGCTAAATTTTGACAGATTGTGTTATGTAAAATTTAATTTTACGTTAAAATTTCGTTTTCTGTAAAATTTGCACAGTTAAAAAAATAATTTATTATGTTTGATTAGATTCTCTTGAAGTTTTAAAAAGATTTTTTTTTGAAACGCTCGCATAAAATATCTTTTGAGAAAACAACTCTTTTATGTGACAAATTCTTCTTAAAAAGGTTATGTCAAAATCTAGCAAGGATTTAAGTTGGTGTACGGAAATAAATGTGGGCGCTGAAATTAAGGGTGATATGCGAACTAGGATTCACTCTAAATTTGCCATGTTGCTGAAAAATTATTCATACTAAATTTGTAAAAATTTATGAAACTGAACTATATTATTATTTCAAAAATACTGGTTTTCGCATGGAAACTCTTAAACTATAAATTGTGTCATGCATTAAAATTTGTTTTG
This sequence comes from Chrysotoxum bicinctum, assembly GCA_911387755.1. Taxonomy (NCBI): domain Eukaryota; kingdom Metazoa; phylum Arthropoda; class Insecta; order Diptera; family Syrphidae; genus Chrysotoxum; species Chrysotoxum bicinctum. Next base: position 219,907,766 of record OU426989.1, on the reverse strand, counting down.
ATCGTTTTAAAGATACCATTATTTCAAACAAAAAATATAAACTTTTCTGTAGATTGTAATAAAGGGGTTTTCGATTTGCCGGGATAGATATTGGCGGCCATCTTGTTTTGGTGCCATCTGTCAAATCTACACAATTAAACAGCACGTCCAAAGTGAGCGATTCGCGGGTTGCTCCCATTTTACGGTAGACTTGGTGGCCCTTCACAGTCGACTCTTCAACGATCGGTGGGCAAATTTGGGGAGACCGGTTTGGTAATTAATCAGCCAACATTTAAACGTCAAATATATAATATCATACCTGACCCAGGAGCTCAAAATTAATGAAAGTTTGAAAGAGAACGGAAAAAGTAATAGATTTGGAAGATATTACCAAAACCACAAAATGCCAAAATCTCACGGCGTCAATTGAAAAACTCTTTATAAAATTCTTAAAACATTTCTTTAAGAAAAGATGCATTTTTAAGAAAAATGTTGGTATGCTAATTTTAAGATTTTATTATTGTGCAAATGAAAATTGAATTTTCAAAAAAAAAAATTATTGACTAGATTTTGAGATATCGAAACATCAATTTATTTCGAAAATCCAACAAATATTTTTTCTAAGCTTTGATATACAATGTTTTAAAATTTGTTTAGAAAATTCTGTCGATAATGAGAAAGTCAAAAATAGAAAAAAGTGTCTTATGGTTATAATGTTCTAATTACAAATATTTTATTTTTATTAAATCATGTATCGTAAAATGTATCAAAATTTTATGTGCCGTTTTCGAGAAAAATGTGTTTTTCGAAAAAAAAAAACATTTTTCAACATTTTTTGTATGGTGGGTACCGTAATTTTCAGAATAAATAAGATTTTTATTTCAATATCTTACAGATAGTATAACTATTGCCAAGTTTTAAAATATTCTAAATATTGATTTTCAAAAAAAAAAAAAAAAAAAAAAAAAAATGCTAAAATTCGAAAAATTTTTGATTGAAAATTTGAATATACGATACTATTGAAACTTTTAGAGCTTAATGCTCGTGACACACAACTAGTATAGAACCACATGCCTGTCAGAGTATATCACGGCAATACCAGGCGCGCAAAATGGTATGAGCGTAGTATCTATACCAGGCATGGAAAATTCGGTACAATTGTACCGAATTCGATACAATTGCGTTTGTAGAAGTACAAAAGTACAATTTGTCTCAATTCAGTACAATTTCAAAATTTCCATATTTTATGTATTTCACAAAAACACAAAACAAAAGCACATTAAAGGCAATGAAAATTGGATACATCATCCTGACCTGAATGTATTCATTTACCAGAATAATAGGTGCGTTTTATTATTCACAAATCTATTTGGATCCGGATCTGGATCTTCCCTTGAAAATAAAAAGATACGGATCTTAGTGACAGCAGTGTTATAAGTCCGTCTCTTTTTATCCTTTGTTTGTAAGTAAGAGGTACAATTTTTCAAAAGTCAGTTCAACTGCTTGCTTATGCGGATGATATTGATATCATTGGGAGGACGAAGCGAGCTGTTACCGGTGCGTTTGCAAGTATTGAACTGGAGGCGGCGAAAATGGGTTTGGCTGTTAATGAGGACAAGACGAAGAAATTGTAGAAAAAAACGACATCGGGACTTAGTAACTTCTTTCCAAAAAGATGGAAGCACTGTGCAGTGTGCATGCTATGGCATTTGTCAGCTGTATTGACGATAGCATCCAAAAACGTCACTTTTGACTTCTCTGAACAAATTTATCGATAACATATAGATAATATTATTCTGCATCACAGTTTTTGTTAAGTTTTGTTAAGTCTCGAAAATTATCTGGACTTAGCTCCGTCCGTATAGTCCGTATAGACTTAAGTAGTTGTTGTATTTACATGTAAGCTACGCCAACTAAACTGTAAGCTTGTCAATGTGATTTGTGATTGCGGTTTTTTGTCTGTGCATTTTAAAGATATTTAATTTGTGAATTTTAGTTTTACATTTCAATTTTTTGTATGATTTTTTTTTTTTTTAAATGAAGATAGTATTTTTTTTCTTCGGAGCTAATTATATTTATTTATATTTTTTATAAGAAGACAAACTGATATTTTCTGCTTTGATTTTTTTTAATAAAATACTTTGTAAAACTTTTCAATAGTTGAATTATTGATTTTTTTCATACAAAATTTGTTTTCGGTACAATTGACATCATTTCAGTACAATTTTATTCCAGATTTCAGTACAATTGAAAAATTACATTTTCCATCCCTGTCTGGTTATCGAAATATGGCCACCCAAAGTGATTTTACTGAAAATTGGCCCAAATCTAAAAAAGTCATCGGATGCGGATGGCGATATTTTCGCAACCAAGGCTCGTAACGCGTTGCGGTTTTCAATTCTGAATAGAGAATTAACAGACCTTTCCATGGATATGCCAAACTCAAAATTTTTTTTTTCAATTCATTTTGGGAAAAATCATGGACTAACCACTTGTCTATAAAAATCATTATTTTTTCGAAGTTCACCAATCCCATCGAGATATACATCAAACGAAAGGTCTGTTCAATACCTACACACACCTGTAAGCCAAATCGTCCTGCGTGGTCTGGTTAGCGAAATATGGCCATCCAAAGTGATTTCGCTGATTCCACTGATTTTCGAGCTTTAACTACCTAACAATGTGCTTGGGTGGCGATATTTCCGAAACCACGAGTTGTAAAAGGTTGCGGTTTCCAAAATTTGTAGTCAATTTTGTAAGAGCTATTCACGGGTGAAAACCAGAAGGTTCTGCGAGGTCTGGTATACTAGGGTTTTTTAGACTTCTCCTTAGCGAAACCTGCGCCATTTTTCTAAAGTGGATAATAGTTTTACTTAAACTCATTTTCATTTTGATGTTCATAATAATTATTAAATATTTTCAAATTCGTGATTTCGAAATGGCAACGAATTAAAATAATGGAAAGTTCTTGGCAGCGACCAAATCGCAAAAAAAATATTGAGCCGTATTTGAGATATCGACTTTTCAAAAAAAAATTATTCTTTTTTTTCAAAAGTTCAAAAAAATATTTTATTTAAGTTTGGAAATGCAATATTCTTCAAACTTTTTAGAAGCTTCTCTATAAAAATTTCATTAAAATGCGTTCTGCCGATAATGAGAAATTCAAAATTCGAAAAAATGGTTCTATGATAGGTACAGTGGAGTAATATCTTAATTTCAATTTTTGTTTATTAAATTATAGATCGTAAAAATTAAACGAAAGAAAAAAAATTTTATCAAAATTCTCGGAACCGTTTTCGAGAAAAATGCGATTTTCAAAAACCGTTTTTTAACATTTGTATGGTGGGTACCGTTTTTTTAGGTAAAATAATTGTTTTTCTCACATATTGTAGATTATATTAAAAAACTTTTATTTATCAAGTTTGGAAAAAATCGAGCATGTGGTTTTCGAAATATTGAGTTTAAAAAAAAAAAATTTTTGAAATACAACTTTTAAGGTTTTTGCGGTTGTTTTCATATGACATTATTACTTGTAAATTTCGGATAAGCCGCGTATAAATGTAATTTGAAGCGAAACGTTCGGGGTGAGTACGATATAGAATTCATCATTATAATATTTATTATTTATACGAGGCTTATCCGAAATTTAGAAGTCATATGAAAAATTTTGAAACTTTTTTTAAAAATACAAATTTTTCTTTTAATGTGAAATACATACATAATTCTGTTCAAATTTTTGAGGAGGGGGTGGTTACCATTAATAACCATTTTCGGAAATTTTTTTCAGCCATTATCTAGTTTTACCTAAATGAACTTTTTTTTGTATCTTTTTTTTTTTAAATCTGTCGAACAGTTTTTGAGAAAAAAATATTTATAAAATTATGAAATCGTATCGTAACATCAGTATAATATACCGTTTTTGAGAAAATCGAAAATATTAAAAATAAGAGAAGTCCAGAAGTCTGGTTGTACCCATCGAGCTAGAGACTAAACGGGTGGACTGATTAGCTTAAAATTTGGTAAATATCAGTTTTATGTGATTCCATAGGAGGCTGTCATACAACAATTTGCTTTTTTTTTTGTTTTTTTTTTTTGTTTTTAAATGTTCTCGAAAACGGCTTTAACTGTTTTCATTAAACTACACACTACAGATATTTTAAGTGATTTTAACAAAACTGAGTTGTTGGTTTTCTTCCTTATTGCTTACGCTATCAAAGTTTGTCCATATTTTAACCGCTAGAGCAAGTTCGCGCTATCCAGTCGTTCATATTTTCTTATGTTCCTTAAGTGTTGAAAAAAATCTTCAATTTCAACACGATCGCATTTGTAACGCCACCTCTCGGACTATAAACAATAACAACATAAGTAATTAACCTGCAAGTCATATGGAAAGAAGATCTATGTAAATAGTTTTGCGGCCAAGTAAGAAGCTCACTCTCATTCCGCCTAACTCATCATCATCTACTCTAAACTATGTGCACTAATTTCTTCAAATTGTGAGTGTGCGTGTGTGTGTGTGTGTTTGTGTTTGCCTTGAGAAAAAACCGTCTCACACACGACACGATCATTTGACTATAGGAATTTATGAACCATGAAACGGTGCTAAAGAAGAAAAAGAAATCATCGTCATTATACGTTATGTTCGTTTTTTTTTTTATTTTTTTAGTTTTGTTGTTCATCTTCTCTCCTCCATCATCAACTTCATCTAAATATTATTTATGTGCCAGATCGTCCAATCCATTCAAGTCCAGAGCATGGAAAATATGTGTTTGCGCTGTGAACTACTTCCGCACCGGCAAGAGTAAGCATCAGCATCAGCATAGGCATACAGATGGCAATAGTTGTTACTTGTAATCATCATCAAAACGCGGCTTCCGCACGCCCCGCAGTTTAGCCAGTCGTTCTCTGGTGCACACTGAAGGAAGACTTAGTGCGGTACAGTAATCAATTAGGAAGATGGCATGAATTGACTCCAAATGGGGGGAAACCAAGGGGATCATTAAAATTTTCTTTCGATCTCTTTTTTTTTTTTTTTTTTTTTTTTGTATTTCCGAAGAAAGGGAAGACGGCGGCGTTGAACCTTCGCGATGGCCCCAGTTGATACCCTTTTCTATGATCGTGTTTCTCATAGTTACTTACCTCATAGAAAAAAGACACATTTAACTATGAGAAACTTAACCGAGGAGGAAGTCGACTTTGAAATATGGCGAAAAAAGGTAAAAAGATCAAACGAAAAGGGAATAACTGAAGAAGCCGCCAATAAATCTCTACGCACATCTCCAATTACGATGTGCAGTTAAGACTTACCTACAGCTTCTCTCTTAGTTTTGTGGTCTTATGGGGACGCCCACAGTTTCAGACTCAGCGAGTTAATTCAGTCTTTTGTTTTGTAAGATTGTTTATGTGAGATTCGATGGAATAAGTTTTTACAGTCCGACTTGTGTGTGCGCACCTTTGGATTAGTTTCTTTGTTTCTTGTTTTGACAATAAAATTATTATATTAATGGTGAATTAGATTGCGGTTATGTTTGTTGTTACAACTTGTGTTTCCTCTTTTGGTTTTATTTTTTTTTTTTGTCATTTGAATTTTCTTTTCTCACGAAACTAAACTACTTTTCCTCTTCACGACACTCGAAACCAGTGAGTAGTTTTAATTTCAGGGGAATTCATGCAAAATGTTTAAGCAACATGATGTACAGGGTAAAGGTATTTTTGGTTGCAAATGAAAGGGTCTTAAAATTATTTGAAGACGTTTGAAAGTGAAAAGATTCGTTTTAATGTCTCTTAAAAAGCAATACAAAAGTAAAATAGCGTTGCAAAATTCGGTGTCTTATTGCCATTAATGGATAATCCGATAACAGATGCAAATTCAGAATATATCAGCTGCTGCCCTTGGCCCACGAAGGGTCTTTCCGGCATTACCTCTCCGACATCTTTGATTCACTCAATTCCTACGACTCCAAACTACCATCTTTATCATGTAGGGTTTTAATTTTTGGCGCAGATAAATAGGTTGCTAGTGCGTTGGACTCTTGGTGGAGCACTGCTTCTTACGACAAAGTGGCTAATACTTCAAGAGTCATTGAAAACTGCATCTCATCCTACCCGGTTGGATTTTAGTTCCTTTCATTCCTACCGACTTACAACAACCAAACAAAAATCGGTTGAGAGTTGTAAGTCACTAGAAGACGAGGTTCAGATTAGCTGAAATTTTGCTGCGATCTGTTTCGATATTTACCTTACATTACCAACACTTTCTGGAATTTGCCAGGACTATTCCGAATGCCATTAGCAATGCAGCTAGTATTATTGTAAAACCTAATAGTTCGGAACACATTTTAACTATTTTCCTCACGCACAAGTGCTGGAATTCAAGAACAATAGCTTCGAGTACAAGTCTGAATTTCGTTTCGAACAATTCCCTGTTACGTGCCACTTAGAATGATAAAGTTGTGTTTTTGTAATTAACTTGATAGGCCGTCAATGTAATAGGTCTGCTTGGTAACTAGAAATGTCTTAAACATTTCTCCCAATTTACTGTCAAAATCCGATAGGATAAAATTTTATTTTACCAAATTGACATACCTAAAGTGGAAACATGAGTCAGCTGTTATCACTAGTGCTATTTGTCATTATCACTTGTCAATTGTAATTTACAACAATTATTATTTAACTTGTTTTTAAATCAAAAAAAGCATAAGATATTTTAGCATGCAGTTTTTTTTTTTAATTATTCTTACGAGAGTACTTTTTAACACATTCTTTCTTTTGTCTCTTTCCAGGTAAGCATCATCCATACGGATATGAGCAATCGATTAAAATAACACGTTGAAAGATAAAATAATAATAATTATTATTATATTTATATCTTCCTTGGTAAGACTATAACCATTCACGTATGAAATAACTGTCAGTGTAACGTTTGGTATAGAAACCTATAAAACGAACTATCCATTGGATACATGAATATAAAGTACAAAAGAATTTATGCAAAATACGGTCTATTGACGGCCATGCGGACGGACAGTAGCTAGATCGTGTCTTCTACTACGTACGAGTACATTTTTATTTGCCATCATGATTATTATGCTCATAGTAAGATGGTTTGTTCAAATTCAATGGTTTTTTTTATTTTGTTGGTGTTAGATGAATTTCTATATGTTAGATGCATGCATCGAGATACTTTCGTCATCATCATACGTATGTGCTGCATGCTGCATCGCACCACAACATAAGATCGAGTAATTTTCTTATTTTCATAAACGGAAATTCTTGCAATAAAAAAAGAGTTAACGGCAATTTGTGTGTTGTTGCAGCTGTGCACAGCTGGATCTTATGTTATTGGAACGTCGCGGTTGTCGTTGTCCCCTTGTTTTTGTTTTTTTTTTTGTATCTAAGCTTAAGGTGGATATGGAAAAATAAGTAGTAAATTCATATATATATAATATATATATATATATATATAATTATATTATAATATCGAAGAAACTACAATTTAAGTCACATGAAATTAGACATTTTGACTACGTTTTTGTTGGAGATGTAAAAAAACTATTAAAACTGTTCTTAAATTGTTGCTACCTATGTACATACAATATTCACAAAAAAAAAAAAGAAAAAAAATATAAATACAAATGTTCCCACTAAATTCAATAAAAGATTTAACTGCAATCCAACGAAATATATTTGAGAAAAGGGATATCCGAAGAGAACTAGACAAAAAAGTCAAATAAAATGAAATATTTAATTTAATTCAATTTGAACTGCAAATTTTTACAAAACTGGACGGTCCTTACATTCACAGTAAAGACACAAAGTCCTATTTTTTAATTAGTATTCGTTACTTAACTTCAGAAATTACTTTAAATCGTCGGCATCTTCATACAAAAATTTGGTTATTTTCAATATTTTTCTGAGACGGCTTAATCGATTTTGATCAAATTTAATATTTTTACTATTAAATTTCTCTTTTGTGCAAAACAGATTTTATTTTGGCAAAAATGGTTTTAGTAGTTTTTTTCAAAAAATTATCAGCATATTATCAAACCTTTAACATAACTGGTGGACATTATTTTTCAAAAAGGAATAGGTATTCGCAAAGCACTTGAATACAACAAGCTAAAATTTTATCTGAGGAGTAATAATTATTTTCGACTAATTTATACGGTTGTCAGTCTATGCAGCATTAAATCCAATGAAACCTAAGTATTTCCATTTTTTTAAGTGTTTGTCTTGTTTTAAAACATCAGAGACTAGCATACTTTGGAAAACGGTCTTTTTCGATGTTGTAAACAATACAGATATTGAATGGCTTAGACTAAACAAAACACATCAGTTATTTGAAGGAAATCTAGAAATGTAGGATCCTGCTCACGACGACGGCATACGTTTAAAATTCGAATTAAAACTGAATTAAATTTGTTGTTTCCTTGCATCCCTCTAACTTTCATAAGCGATTTATGTAGGTAGTTCTTTCATCACTCTATTTTATCGCATTTTTACTTGCGACTTATAGGTACTATAAGGCAAGTTATGCATTCGGAAAAAAAATCAAACTCGAGATTTTGATCAAAGTTGACATTACGATGATAGCGAAGACCAAAAAAGTGGGTCTCGCAATTCTGTCTGTCTGTCCGTTCGATTGCAGCTAAACGGCTCGGCCGATTTTCTTCAAACTTGGTAGATATGGGTTTTAATTTTTTCCTCCCGGATGTTTTTTGATTTGACTTTTTAGGACCAAAAATAACGGTACCTGCCATACGAATTTTTTTCGAAATTTTACAAATATTTTTTTTTCTCAAAAACTGTCCCACAGATTTAAAAAAAAAAATTCATAAAATTTCTTTTAGTTAAACCTAGGTAATGGTTGAAAAAAAATATTTCCAAAAAATGGTTATTTTTGATACCCCCCCCTTGGAACCATTTCTTTTGTTTTTGATTTTCTCTAAAACGGTACCACCGAATTTTGATCATTTTTTTTGTTAAGGCTCCCCAGCAGTTTCAATATTATTGTGTATTCAAATTTTCAAAAAAAAATGTTTGGATTTAAAAAAAAAAAATCAAATTTTTTTTTTGAAAACTCAATATTTCCATAATACCATGCTCGATTTTTCCAAAACTTGATAAATAAAAGTTTTTTAATATAAATTATAAGATTTAAGAAAAAAAAATGTTTTACCTAAAAATAACCGTACCCTCCATACAAATGTTAAAAAATGGTTTTCGAAAATCGTATTTTTCTCGAAAACGGTTCCGAGAATTTTGCTAAAACTTTTTTTTTTATTAGAGCGATTTTTTAAAATTTTGAATTTCTCATTATCGGCATAACAGATTTTAATGAATTTTTTTAGAGAGAAGCTTTTAAAAAGTTTAGAAAACATTGCATTTCAAAACTTAAAGAAAAATATTTTTTTGAATTTAAAAAAAAAATCGTTCGGCTCAATATTTTTTTTGTAAATTTAGTTCTTATTGTATTGTATTGTATTTAATTGTATTGTTTCCCCTAAGGGTTACAAGCTGTCCGCCTCCTTACTCTCTCTACTCTCCCTCCTCTTGTTCATTCTCTCTCTTCTTACCTTTTCTCACCTTCTCTAGTTACTTTATCCATTCTTCGCCCCTCCCTGTTTCGTCCATTATTTCCCTCATTTTGTCCCCTATTGATTTCCCTTCATCTCCGCCTGACCTGCATCTTTCTATTAAATGTTCCCACGACTCTTGTTCACCCTCACATACCCTGCACACCCTCTCTTCTTCTCGCCTCCAGTACCACCTTTCTCTCACCTCATTTCCTAGCCTTACTCTTGCTATTCTCCTTGTCCTTTCTGTTTTCCATCCCTCTGTCAAATATTTCGGTATTCCCTCCGTCATCACTTCTTTATACCACTTGTTGGCAAGAGTACGATAACTTAGGCGCCAAGAAATTATAACGGTTTTTTGTAGAACAGTTCAATACAAGCATTTTTTACTATGGGAGGGGGGGGTCTATCTCCCCCCGTTTGGGCGGGAGGGGCAATTTTATAAAAAAGGTACCAAAATGGAAACAAAAATATTAAAAAATAACGGTAATACTTACAATTAAGTATTATACCTTTTTTTAAAGCCAATACTCTGATCTATTAGATAATTTTTAAATCAAGTAGAATCTATGCACAGTTTTTGAAAAAACGAGTTTTAAACTCAAAATTTGGTGAAAAAAAACATAAAAAAAAAGTTTAAAGTTTAATTTTTCAAAACTGAAAAGTTATATATTATTATTTTTCCTAAAATTCGTTGCTCTAATATATTCTTATTCAAAAACTGAAAACTAGATGATTTTATGTCGTCTAGTTTTTGAGAAAATTGAAAATAACTAAAACTACTTTTTTATGGGATATTTGCTTTTCTTGCTTGCTTACGCATTACGGCGTATAAACAGTGAGATATGTATGGGGGGGCATGCTACCCCCCTGCAACCCCCCTGCCTGGGCACACTATAGGATTTAGGGTAGGTGCGAGGTTGGGTGTATGCAAGGTTTCTTTTGCATTTACAGAATCTGGATTTAAAGAAACTTTGAATTTACCCTGTGGTCTAAGTATATCCAATGTCTACTAAATATATGTATGTCCGTAGCCCAAAGTTGCACATTTAAAATGTTCAGACATGAAAATTTAATACATTATGAAAAATTCACATTACCTAGGTACTACTGTAGGAATGCAGCAAATTTATATAATTCCTTAATTAATATGTATGTTTATTGTTTGTGTCTAACATTTTTAATGCTAATATGGTACATGTTATTGTTTACCAAGGTCATTCGTTATTCAACCTTTGTAAGAGTGAAGTATTTTTTTCTTTGAATAAAGAATGGCGACTAAGCATCCACTACTTCATCCTAAATTAAATAACTTTTCAATATTTCAAACAAAAATATTTCAAAAGCATCGCGTTCTTAGAAGAAATTGGTATAATTCCAACTAAAGCGTCAACTCCCCTCAAGTCCAACTCAAAAAGGTGACAAAAATTGTAGGAATACAATATTATTATTTATTCATCAACCAGAGCATTATTATACTCTTACAGCCGTATTAATAAAAAACGCTTATTCCACCTATATTCCATGGTTTTGCTAAACCATGGAATAGGAGTTAAGCCATGGCTTAAATATTTTCATTAATAAAAACAAAATGTTCCCGGAATAGTATAATGACGTTTATCAAAAATCCTTTTAAGAAAATCTTGTACAAAAGTAAGCAATCTCTTTTTTATATTCTGTGGCTACCTAAATTGATTGTCAATTGCTTGTGTCTGACTGTGGACATTTCTATTTCTTATTCCTTCGCTAAACCACCTACTTCGGTGGTTTAACTTTATCATAATTTGTAAACGTCACTTAACAGAAAATTTATTTTATTAATGAAATTTCGCACTTAGTCCAGGACTTAACGATAAACCTCCACTAAACCATCTTTATTAATATGGGTGTTACAGACTAAGATACATAAGTAAATATATAGTTACAAATTTGTAGGTGGGTATATAAAATTCAAATTACATTTAAATGATTTACATAGTTAATCTTTTATTTTAATAAATATATAACGTTACTTAAATTTTGCTTAAAACTAATGATTTAAAAGTTTCTCTGGTGCAATCCATATAAAAGTTAACCTCAGAGCAATAAACCCATCTATCGGCACATTTTTCCATGGGCCTCAATATTGGCTAGAGATACGGGAGGTGCTTGCTATAATTTTTTTTGTGATCAAAATGCCTGTAAACACGGTTTTAATACATTGAACATTGAAAAATTGACTTGACTATTTTTAAGTAACACCTGACTTACTCACAAACTGACTGACTGAGACGCGAAATGCCATGCAATTCTACCTCCTCTGGTACATTCTTGGTAACCCTAAATGATTTGCTGTACTTTACCTACAAATAAACCACATTAACATTAATCCTTAAAATGAAATCACCGTAGTTAAATACCAAAAATCAAAAATTTCATAAAAAGTAGTTTTAGTAATTTTCGATTTTCTCAAAAACTAGAAGGGACAAAACCATTCGGTTTTTTGTGTTCGATTCAGAATTAATAGTAGCATTGACCACAAAAATCCAATTAAGCACTTCATTTTACAATTTTGAAAAAAATTGGTCTAAACTTTTTTTTTTCATTTTTTTTAACAAAATTTTGAGTTTGCATGCAAATTTTTCAAAAACTATTGACATAAATAATTTAATTTAAATTTACGATTATAGAACAGACTTCTGGCTTTCAAAACCGGTATAGTATTTTATTGTAAGTGTTGCCGTTGTTTTTAAATATTATTTTTTTCAATTTAAGTCATTTTTTCTAAGATCGCCCCTACCTCCTAAACGGGGCAAGATAGACCCCCCCTCCCATAGTAAAAAACGCTTGTATTTGACCCCTCTACAAAAATCCGTTATCAATTTTTGGCGCCTAAGTTATCGTACTCTCCCCCACTTGTTATACCTGGATTCTTTGATTAGGTCTCGTCTTTCCTTCTCCTGCTCTTTTCTGCTTTCCATTTCCAGTCTCTCATATCCATTCAAACTATCTTCTCTTCCCTCCCTTTCCATCATTTCTTCTCTCTCCTTTTCCCATCGTGATCTTCTCCCCCGTCCATCTCTCTGTCTCTCTTTAATATCCTCCAAACATTCCCTAGCTATTTCACTTCCTTTTCCAGATGCTAACTTCTCTTCATAATTCCATGCCCTTTTCCCTGCTCTTATCATAATCTTATCTCTTTTCGTTTCCTCTCTCACCATGTATCCTGGAGTTTGCCATTCTACCCCTAGGCTCCATTTAAGGTACCTTTCTTGCATCCTTTCCATTTCTTGTCTCTCCTTCCATCCCCATACTTCTGCCCCATATCCCATCACCGTCCACACCAGGGTGTCGAAAAGCCACATTTTCCTCTCCCATATCTTTTCAAATTTCCTTCTTCCAATTCCCCATGCTTCCTTCATGACCGCTGCTGCCTTCTTTATTCTGTCCTTTATATGTGCCTCCTGCCCACCATTCTTTTTGAACACATACCCTAAGTATTTAAATTCTTTTACCTCTTCTATTTTCTTTCCTCTCCATCTCCAGTCTACTGTTGTGTTCCTCCCTCCTCCTTTTCTGAACCTCATCACTTTCGTCTTTCCCACGTTCACTTCCAGTTTTTTCCTCTCGAAGTACTTCTCTAGTCTTCTTATCATACTTTGCATCTCTTCTTCATTTTTCGCCATTACCACCACATCATCTGCGTAAGCTAGTGAGCAAACAATAAAACTTATTCAAACAATAATAAAAACTTTTAATTGGCGCACCAAAATTTTTTCTTAAAAATGTTTTAAAAATTTTGTATATAAAAGCTTATTTTTTAAGAAACCACTACAAAGACTTATAATTTTTGTTCTTGCATGAACCTATATTTGCTTGAATCACATGGCATTCTATTTTTACCTGCAACTACCAAAGAAGTTGTTTGAGTTTTTCTCTAATAACATTTATTTTTGAAATTCCTAGTCTATTACATAGGAGCAAGTTCGTGCGACCCAGTCGTGCATTTTATTTTATAAAAATTACTATGTTCGCAACCCAACTAACCATGCCGTCCAAGATAGTCAGTCGTGGAACCGCCTAAAGGCACTACATACAATAGTCTTAGAAAAGTGTTTTTCAATTGGCGCGAGTAGATTTTGGCGGCCATGTTATTCTGGTGACATCAGTCAAATCTTTTGTTTATTATTCAGTTACTGATGCCAAATCAATATGGCAAGTTACACGATTGAAAAGAACGTCCAAAGATAAAATTTTATTCTCAAAAGGGTGGTGGCCCTTCACAATGGACTCTTCAAAGTTTGGTGGCCAAATTTGAGACACCCCGTTCGGCAATCAATCAGTCAAAATTCTTACTCCAAAAAACTGCAAGATCGGCAGAGAACATCTTGGCAGTCGGTGAAAGTGTATAGCAGAAACCAAGGCTTTTCGCACACTTTAACTTGGCGAAGTTTGCCACGGGACTTGGGCCTACACCCTTAGAACGTCCGTCCGACCCATGAGCTCAAAGTTCATGAACATAGACAACAGCATTTGTTTGCTGAATCTGCTTCGGAGCTTTGGAAAAAGACCCTAATTTTGGGAGAAAAATCATCTTTAGCGAAGAGTCGCATGTTTGGATCATTGGCTGTGTTAACTAAGAAAATTGTGGTATATGGGACAATGCATCCGAAAATAGTTACCGTTTGGTGTGGATTTTGGTCCTCACTTAAGACGACGCTGGTGATAGCGAGCATGTGGTTCCAGCAGAAAGGCGCTCCGTGCCACACATCGGACGCCATCACGATTGACATTCTGCGTGGGGCTTTTTGAAGTCGCATCTCCATGCGAATAAACCACAATCGACCGATGCCCTTTAGGTGAACATAATACAGACCATCGTTCAAATTCATTCGGATTTTCATTGTAAGTTGGATAATACCAGACACACAGCTCGTTTCATTCCATTTCAACAGCTTCCGGAACATATTGAAAAACCCTTCATTTACATAAGAATTAATATAATTTTGTATGAAGCATATGTATAGAAACGAAAACTCGTGAACCTATATCTCTGAAATTTTTCAAAGTTTGCTCACTGCCGGTCTCTAGATATATCTGAGTGTTCTTTTGTTTGCAAGTTTTCTTGGCTATTTGAAATAAGTAGGTGGCGCTGTGGAGGGTGGAATGGTTCAGATTAATATGTACGTAAAATAAAATATTTGTGTCACTTCCCGGCATCAGGACTAATCAATACGTATGAAGGATCCATAAGCGATTTTTCTTTCTTATTTTAAAATTAAATTGGAGAAAGTTTAAACTTTAAATACATACTTTGCCATAGCTTCTAGACCATCAGCTCATGGTTCTCTAAGGCTGAAAACACACCGGATAAAGCAAAACATGTTTTTTTGTTTCGCGAAACAAGAGAACATTGTTTCTTATGAGACTAAACACACCAAAGAAAACGAAACAAAACACATGTTTTTGTTTTGAAGTGTTACGATGGTGCTTGTCGAAAATACATGCTATTGTATACGAGCAACACACACCGAATCCAACAAAACTGTTTCGAACAAGGGTCGTTGACGATAATTGCATACTTTCTTATGGCGCAATGCACACCAAATGAAACAAAACATAAAAACAAAAGCAAAACAGAAAAACATGTTTCGTTGCCGATAGCTGACCTATTGTTTTTTGCAAAACAAAATTTTGACTCCGTTGTTTTTATTTTCTTCTTTCGTTGCACTTTACAGATTTATTTGCTTCTACTCTGTGCGCAAATTTTAACTAAATATGAACGTAGATGGAGAAAAGTTCATTTTTTTAATTGAGGCAAGAAGCCCTACCTATAATTATAAAGATAAGGAACATGCCAATAAACTTACTATTGATAAGCTGTGGATTGCTACTTCCTACTATGACATTTGAAGATTGGCAAGATTAAAAGCTTTTCTCTTTTCTTATAAATAAACGTATAATGTCTGTTTTGTAAACACAAAATTGTTATTTGTGTTTACTTGCCGTAGAGTTATAATCTTTCACCCGGAGTTAAGCTTTTACGACAGTTCGTATTCTGTTTCATTTCAACGCACACCAAACGAAACAAAAACACAAAACATTTTGTTTTGTTTTATTTTGGTTTGCTTGGTGTGTGTTCAAATAAAAAATGTTTTTTTGACTATCGAATCAAAAACGTTTTGCTTTATCCGGTGTGTTTACAGCCTAAGTCTCCGAAAATTGTCTTGAACATTTAAGACGGTTTCTATCTCGGAATTGGTATGACTTCTCAGTTGCTGATTGTGTGACTTCCATGACTTTCTATTTAAAAGCCATAATGTTGTAAGTCGCTATTTTGTATGTACCAAGGTGTTATTATTCCACGAAGGGATTAGTTGTCAAATTTTTGGATTACTTTATGATTTGTTTTCTTTGCACTCATCTATAGCTGAATACCATAAGTTTTAGCACTTGTTTGTTCTGGATAAATAGACCAGAGTTCTTTTTTTTTTTTAGTAACCACTACATTTCACTGTACTAAAGTTTAGTTTTTCTTTTTGATGCAAAGTCATTGGCATGAGGTACAGCTTCATAGTTGATAAAAATTGGAATATCATTTCGTTTTTTGTTTGTGTCGTTAATATTTCGCTTAATTTGATACGGCATTGTTGCGTCTAATCTCCTACTTTATCGACTGAATTTTGCAATTTTTCTGTACCCTTCCTAACGTGTCAGGCACGAATATTGCAGTATCGTCAACAAAGGTGCTGGTCGTGATAGAGTTGATGCCACCTGAAATATCCCTAGTATATAACAAATATAGAATTGGTCCTAGGGCATTACCTTGTGGTACACCAGATTCAATGTTCTTAAGCTCAGTGTAACATTCGTCCTACCGTTCATTAAAAATTCTGTTCGTAACGTACAGTATCTACTCGTAGTACTACTTGTTACTTATGAAGTTTTTAATGCAGTTTGTACTCAAATTCCAAGCCTTGTCAAAGGCTTGAGCAACATCTAAGAATAGAGCTAAGCAAACTTGTTTTTCTTCTTGTGCTTTTTTTTACAACATAAGTAATTCTTAATTCGACGCACTTGGTTTATCTTGGAATATTTATTTCTAAATATTTTTTTTTCACAGCCTTTTAAGGCTTCTTTAATATTTGTCTTATGACTGAAAGTTGATGAATATTCATAAACGAGCAATTTGTGTTCTTTCTGTCCATGTTTGCCTGTAATAGAACCACCGAAATTCCTTAAAAGTATAGCTCACTTCCTGTGACTAAGACCTTTTAAGTTATTTTTTTTTCTTTCCATTATACATAATTAAGTCCAGAAATGTGTTTGACCACCAACAAAGGGCATCAGGTCGACCGATTTTTTTTTTTTTTTAAGTTGCACTTTTTCGTGTTCAAAATGTGCCTTGGCGTCACCGAATACAGGTTGAATGACACATGTGGTGCTTGCGCGTGATGTCCATCAGGGGAAAAAAAACACATGTGGCATGCATCAAATAAAATATGTTGTCGTCTTCGATTTCATGTGTGATGCCTTCTTTTTCATGTTTCGTTCGTTTATGGCGATTCATATCAAAGGCTTTTAATACCAAACGGGTTGCAATCAATCCCCTTTGCCGCGCACACGCGTTCTTCCCGAGATAAGGAAGGCACGCCTTGGGCAATCATCCGGCATTGTGTCAACATTTTATCAGTTGTTCTCGTAAAAAAAATATTGTATATTCCATAAAAAGAATTTCCAGTCCCAAAGATGTTTTGGTATTTCTGTATCTGTGGCTTCCAATATCATATTCAAACGGTTCTTTTTGTAAGCCTCTCTCCTTGAGGACTTTTATTATATTTATGCATATGATGATGCATTGAAGCTATACGAAGAGGGGTTGCCAACAATGATCTTATTTGTTTTGACAGTGCTAATTTAATGCATGAGTTATTTTGATGATCATCTTTTTTATGCGCGTTTGTCTCTGATTGAGGGACAAATTGGTGCGTTAATGCAGGGAGTGCTGTGCAACAACTCTTGCTCTGCAAGAAGTACCATTATGGCCCACACCGGAAGCACTATAGAGTTTCTACTCTTCTTCTCATTCATTATTCAAAATGTTTTAAAATACAAAAAAAACATCAAAGAATTGAGGGATGGGCGTTTGGGGGACATTATCTGTGGTATGTTTTGTGGTGCCCTTGGTTGTAATTGTCTGTGTCATGCCGCGACATCATCGGCAATCGGCTGATGGCTCTGGTTGCAAGTACGTTTCTCTTCGTTATGCAAACCGTACAAAAAAAAAAATACACACAAAAGTTTAAATTTTGCAAAGAGGCACAATTGTGTATGTTCCCATATGAAACGAAGTTGCAATGAACGTGAAACAAGTCTGTTGAACTGTGGCAATGCAATTATGATTAACGACAACATGCCGCGTGCATCATCCATGTAGACATAAAGCAACAAAGTAAATAATTTATTTTACGGCTGTCGGACATACATTCATACATAATTTCTTTCGTACATTTCGTTGTAGGAGGTGAAGAAATTTCCATGAAATTTTCGTGAGTTTTTTAAAAGTGTCTGACACTTTTTTTTGTTTATTGTTTGTTATGAAATGACAAATAATATGTGTGGTGTTATTTAGAAACACATTTACAATTTTTTGTGAAACTTTTAACTTGCGATATAGGTACTATAAGGCAAGTTCTGCATTTGGAAAAAAGATAGAACTCGAGATTTTAATCAAAGTTAACATTACAATGATAGCGAAGACGAATAAGTGGGTCTGATGATTCCGTCTGTCTGTATGTCTGTACCGCAATCTACAGCCTAAGCCACTGAAGCTATTTTCTTCAAACTCAATACTTCAGGGTCTTCGGTGATTCCCTAGAGGGGAAATTAAAAAATTTGTTTTAATTCCAAAACTAACGGTACCCCCATACACCCGTAATGCAAAATTTTAGTTATCTTGAAAACAGCTCTAACGATTTTGATAAAAAAAAACTTAGGTGTGATATTATGGACATGACTACATTTTGGTCCAAAAAATTTGGGGCAAAATGTTTTTACGGGTACCTGTCATACAACCGTTTTTTTTTATTTGATTTTCGACTTTCGACTTTCTCATCAACGACTCTAACGATTTTAACCAAAAAAATTCAGCAGGGGCCCCCCTAAGTTTAAAATAATATTGTAAATAAAAAAATATTAGAAAAAATTTTTTTTTGTGATTTTTAAAAAAAAAAAAAAAAAAAATAAAATCAAATTTTTTTTTCTAATTTATTTTTTTGAAAAATCAATATCTTTAAAACGTGTGAACGATTATTTTTCGAAATTATTTCCTAAAATCTATATTAATAAATGCTTAAAATTGGCATTCCATATTTTTTTCTCGAAAAATTTTAAAGAAATTTCTTATACAAAAAATTACTTTAATAATAAAACGTTTTTTAAACTTTGTTTGCATAAATTCATACTTTTCCGGAAATCAGACGGCAATTCCATGCATGTGAATATTCTTATCTCATTAAATCCATGGTAAATATTTATAAAATGTATTTTAAACTCAAAAGTACTTTTTTTATAAGAGCGAGTTCGTGCGATCCAGTCGTGCATTTTATTTCTTTACCATTTATTGCGTTTTTTGACAAGAAGTCTTATCCGAAATGAAGCACCCACTGCGCCTGCTGTAGGCAAGTTTGTGCAAAAAGTAACAAAGGCAATTCAAACAGTTAATTTAATCGTTCAATTTTATATCTTGACAAAAAACCACCTAATATTGTTTTTTTTTTTATCAAAAACATAGTTTCTAGAGGTCTCAATGCCTACAATTTGATGAATTTTGATAGAAATATTTGTCACATGGTTTCAAAATACATACATATATCAAAATATCTAGCAGGTGATCTCAAAATATGGCAAAACCATAGATTTGAGGATTACGTATCCGGTCTTACGTCAGAGAGATCTGACGTTTTTCCACTCATCATATTCATTTCATACTCAAATCAAACTTTTAGTATTTCACATCTAAATTTTCTTAGACCGAAGGCACCACACGTTTTCTATGTTCCAGAAGGTCGCAAAATATGCCATAGTCCAGGGATTCACTTCCAGTTCACCGATAACAAATGGTTCACAAGTTCCTTATAAGATACAAAAATCTGCCACACAGCTTCAAAATATTTGCTAGACGCTCTCAAAATATGCCAAAACCAAATTGACACAGAGAGAGCGAGATAAGAAAAGGCCGAGAATAAGAGTGGAAGAAAGAAGGGAAAAGGGACAGAAGGTATCGTTTTTTTTTTAGCTTACTGATGTATCGATAATCAATTTTACTATCAACAAGTTCAAAACTCTTGAATTGAAGTGATTATACTAAATTCGCAGTATGGCAAAAAAGTAAGAAAGTAAAATTCCCAAGAAAACTAATAAAATTTAGTCTTTCTCTAAAAATGTATAAGACAAATCCCCCCCAATCTTACATTCAAACAGCTTACAATATTTAGGGCAAACTCAAGATTGTATGAAAGCAATATGGCTCTTCGAACAATTTATAAATTCAATTTTTTTTTGGAAAAATTGAAAGAAAACTTTAAGATTTTAAAATATAGGTTGGACTAGAATGAAAATCATCTATGGGTAAAGTTGTTGCGAAAGTTTTTCTGTCTCGCTTACCGATTAAATGGAAAACATCAGCTCGCATAGGGATTCATACTTTTATGTACTGATTAACACAATTTTCACTAAAATAGAATACACTTTCTCCAAAGATTTGAATGTTTTGAATTCGACATCTGATTTATTTCATGTGTCAAATTTTCGAGATATTATTTTCCAAAAAAACTCATTATTTCACCATATTTACATAACGAAAGTAGTTACAGTATCTATATCTCTCCAGTGCTTTCTATCCCTTTCGAGCAATATTTTAGTAAATTTAAGCTTCATCTTACTAACTTTATATAGAAAACTGAAAAATTCCAATCAAACGATTCAATATTTGGAGCAATTTTAAATGTAGTTTGTAGTGGATAATTGATTCTTTCAGAAAGCCTAACAAATTATTTGGAGACAAATTATTTCATTTTGTAACACATATATCGAAAAAAATATTCATTAACTGTAAGATAAAATAATCTTAGAAATTAGACTCTATGTTGGAAATCTAAGGCGGATTCAAATTAAGGGTTTTAAAAACACTCGAAAAGTAAAATGTGACAAAAAAATCTTTAATTTGACCATTGTCTTATGAAGGAACTCCACTAGCATCCTGACTTTCCGAGGCCAAGGGAACAAAACCTTCACACCATGAAATATAATTCTTGTAGAACCGGAATTTCTAAATGATAGAAAATAAGGATTTTGTAGCAAAAACTCCACCGTTCATCCTATCCTACTCGTATCTTAAGATAGAACCAAATTTGGCATTGTTTTTGGTGCAAGTAAAATTATTGCGCCTAGTATTTCTAAAGCGATTTTTATTGAGCTTTTCATTAAAATCTCTTTTCAAAAATAAATGCATCTGATTTAAACGATTGTGTACATCGATGAACAAGTATTAGATCAATTCAATTCTGATATTCACGAAACATATGCTGGAGTACCACAGGGCTCTCTTTTATCTCCCAATCGTTTCTTTATTTTAGCAAATGGTTTTTTGGCTAAAACATCTTATTTATTACAAAGTTTTACTGGCCGACAGTTATTCTTAGTTTTTAATAGGCCTCGTTTCAATACTGACCTGTCCACTCTTCGAATGTAGAACAACAGCAGCGTATAATATAAGCTCATTCAATTTTCATCTCAAAATCATTGTTCATCGTTCAATTCGGAATCATTCAATGCTCTCTTCTGTAAAAAAAACTTAGTAAAACTTAGCCCCGCTACCACTATAGTACAGTTGTATTTGCATTGAAAAAAGCTGACCGATTTCAGTTTTTGAATTGTGATTCTTCTGATCACTTAAAATACAATGATCAACATACTGCGACTCGCCAAAAAGCTGGGAGCTGGGGTTCGTAGAAGTTTGTACTCCTGATCTGGCCACAATATTCCTCGTTCCAAAGCTCGAATACAACTCACACATCTGGGCAACTGTTCCAAAAACTTCCCTGCATTCACCTAATCGGATTAAAAGAAGCTCCAAGATTAAAAAGACAAGCTCTACCAGTAAAACCATATCGTCGTCGTTCTATGAAAACTCCCTAAGTTAATTTTTTGTGTTTTGAGATATTTGCATTTGAACTTGGAAATTAATATAAAAAAATCCAAAAATTATCAGAATAGCATGATCCCAGGCTTCAATTGTAGAATTTGTTTGGCGTAGGTATTGTGCAATAAATTTTTTTGCAAATGGTTTATCCGAAATAATTTAAATAAATATTGCATCACATTTTTTTTTAAATGGACTTAGGGAGTTTTCATAGAACGACGACGATATACACTCTTGGAAATGTAGGATTGGTTTTCTTCCTCTCCCTGCTTTTACAAACAGTATTCTTCTAAAGTTACTATATATTTGCATTCCTCCCCTGAAATAAGAACGAAACAGCCCTCAAGCCAGGAATCTCCATCCTTTAAACCCAACTTCAAACAGTAAAATATCGAGAGTGTTTCTTCTCAAGCAGCACTAGACGTATGTAGAATACTTACCAGACTCGTTATTTCCCACTCATAGAAAGCAAATCTAGGAAAAAAAAAAACGACATAATTCTAAGCTATACATATAATAGATTGATGATTCTGTGCCATCTTACTTTGGCTAACTTCCTTCACAGTCCAATAATTAATGAACTCCAGAAGCACAGATTCTCCTTTTTATACAATTTTATTTGACATCATATACAAAATATTCGTCAATATTTTTATCGATCATTTCTAAGTGATCAACTACAGTTCATAAATACTCAGTACATTTATTCTCTAACACATACATATATGTGTCGAACCAGATTGAAAAACACGAAAAGAAAGACGTTGTGAGTTTTCCAGGAGACAGAGAGAGAGAGAAAGATAAAATAAGAACTGACAAAAGGAGAACTATTGCACGTGAAGTGAGATGTAGTTCGTCGAGTGGATGCATTCAGCTTTGATAGTTTTTTTATTTTTGCACTTCCAACGGATGTGTTCACAGAGAATCTTTTTATTTATTTTAAAAGAAATTATTTTGAAAGTTTTCAATTGAATGTATAAGGGAGGGCAAACAATATGTGGTATGAAAAAGAGGAACTGTCCCCCTTAAAGGGACATGTTTGGTTACCCTGCTTTGATGATTTAAATATATCTTATAACTTTTTGTTTATTAGTAAAACTGCCAGACAAATTCAAAATATTACCAAACACAAAAGATATTTAAAAAAAAACTAAACTTCTGTGCTCAAATTATCTATCCTGAAAATCATTTTGAACTTAAGTCTCGTCAACAATTTTTTTTTTTGGTGCTGAAAACATGGATCCTATGCGTTTCCTATTAAAAGAGATCCTTGTCATATCATATCAAACATTAAAAAAAGACTGCCTTATATTTGGATTTTCTTTCAGATAATAAAATTATTAAAGAGTGATCTTCTCGACAACGACGACGTATGGTTCCCAATTTCGTTTGCCTAACTCACCCAAAAATTTGGCATTCGTTTGTTTTTTTTGTTTCAAATGGTCATATGCCTGCCATACATGCTTAAAATACGTCACCAGCATCTTAGAGTTTGACCTCAAGAAATTTTTAATTTTACCAAAATTTTGCCAAAAAGAGACTTCTGGTCTTCCGAAAAACAGCCTCTACGTAATGTTTTTTTCATCTCAAAGAAAGTTTCATATAAAGAAATAAATTTACTAATTCAAAAGGCGAACAATCCCATTTATTGTAAAGGGTTTTCCAATAAGAGGTGTTATTTTGAATAGCCCGCTATTTCGGTAGCTGTCACTTTTGAAGCTGTCATTTTTTGACATTTGACAAGTAGAAACTACGCTATTAATAAAAATGGAACGATACACGCTTCAACAACGCATTGAAATTATTAAAATTGGGTCCTTGTAATGCATGAAAATGAACCGGAATTTCATCGAAAAATCATCTTGACTGATGAGGCCCATTTCCACCTCGGAGGCTACGTCAACAAGCAAAACTGTCGCATCTGGGGCTCGGAAAACCCAAGAGTTATTGTTGAAAAGCCTCTCCATCCTCAACGCGTGACTGTTTGGTGCGGTTTATGGTCCCGCGGGGTCATTGGACCTTACTTTTTCGAAAATGAGGCTGGAGCAACAGTTACGGTCAATGGATTGCGCTATCGAGAGATGATTAATGATTTTTTATGGCCTGAATTGGATGGTATTGATCTGGACAACGTTTACTTTCAACAAGACGGCGCTACGTGCCACACAAGCAATGAAACCATCGATCTTTTACGGGAAAAGTTTCCGGACCGTGTTATCTCTCGAAGAGGTGATCACAATTGGCCACCGAGATCTTGTGATTTAACACCTTGCGACTTCTTCCTTTGGGGCCACGTGAAAGATAAGGTCTACGCCAACAGCCCAGCGTCGATTCAAGACCTCAAAGATGAAATTCGTGAGGCTATCGAGGACATAGGGCAGCCACTTTGCGATTTGGTTATGGAAAATTTCATGAAAAGGATATGGTCCTGTAAGCGTGGTCTTGGCGGCCATTTGGCTGATGTTGTGTTCCATTATTAACGGCACACCTTCCTCTTTATAATGAAATAAACATCCGATCATTTGTCTCCAAAAATGCCATTTTTCTTTGAATATCAAAATAACACCTCTTATTGGAAAACCCTTTATAATTTTTATATTTTCTTTTGGTCATATTGGAAAATTATTATCACGATTGAAAAACTCGTCTACGAAATTTCCTAACCAAATATGACGAACTAATTCATTTCGAAGAAACCATAATGAATGTAAGTCAGCAGCTGATTGCTGCAACAACTCTTGGTTTCTTTTCCCGTAAATAATACAACATCAGCGGCATACAAGACAACATGGTGAGACATAAATATTTCTCGACTTATGGTGAGTTGCGACCTGTCCCAATTGATGGGCTTGTACCTAGCCTCACAATAAGCCACTTAAACGATTTAATTTAACGATTAAGCCGCATGATTATCGAAAGTGAAAGTTAAATAATATTCAATCAGAGTTTTTATGTGATTTTATTGGTTTGTTATTGGATGGACATTGTATGATGGACAAGATGGGTGAAGCAAGCGCGCTTGGAGAAGTGAAAAATGCGTCTTGAAATACCTAAAGCAATTTACAGAAATAAATTGTAGCACTGTTGTTGCAAAATATCAAAAGAGAAAACCCTAATCAATCTTTGTAGTGCAAGTGTATTTAATTTTTTTTTCAAAACCTCATTTTATCGAAACAGGCAGGCAGTTTGTTTGTTTTTTGTTAGCTTAGGCTAAAATTAACACCTTCCGCTGTTGCGCAATGGAGGCACTGCTGCAAACATGATATGTAACTGTGATACAGTTGCAACAAATTTAATTATTTAATTAATCACTTTGGTCTATAGCGATTGGAAAATGGTCTGGTTGTATAGTGCTATTGTACTATTTGTCGGTGGTCTTGGTTGGATTGCGGCAATTTGATGGAATTTATAATTCCACATACCAATGCATTTGTACATGTATTTGAAATTATGTTGCACTGCATGGAGAGCTGCATTTAAAAAGAAAAAAAAATGTGGGAAATGGGTCAGGGAAGTTAATACCATTTTTATTTGCTGCATTTAAATACATCCCGGTTCACAGATCAGATGCTTCGAGTTTCCGATTCGTAATTTCATTTTTTTTCCTAAATTTATATGAACCTTAATTTATATGTCTACAAAAAAATATGAAATATTGAAAAGAAGAAACTTTTTTTTTTGTCCTCAAAATCGTTTTAGCTGTTTTCGTTTCTGGATTTTGGAATAAATTGCTCTTCTATAGAAATTTCTAAACTTGGTTTAAATCATCGTTGCATTCAAAAAAGTACTCAAAATCAAAGAATTCGTTTAAAGTTGCTTCTACTATGTTTACTTGCGACTTATAGGTACTATAAGGCAAGTTATGCATTCGTAAAAAAAAATTGAACTCGAGATTGACATTACGATGATAGCGAAGACGAAAAAAGTGGGTCTGGCAAATCTGTCTGTCTGTCTGTTCGATTACAACTAAACGGCTCGTCCGATTTTCTTCAAACTTGGTAGATATGGGTTTTAATTTTTTACCACCGGATGTTTTTTGATTAAATTTTTTAAGACCAAAAAAAAACGGTACCTGCCATACGATTTTTTTTCGAAATTTTATAAATATTTTTTTTTCTTAAAAAAAAATTCAAAAAATTTTATTTAGACCTAGGTAATGGTTGAAAAAAAAATTCCAAAAACCGAGTAGTTTTGGTACCCCCATTCGGACCATTTTTTTGTTTTTGATTTTTTAAAACGATACCACCAATTTTGATCATTTTTTTACGCTAAAGCTTCCCAGCAATTTGAATATTATTGTGTATTCAAATTTTCCAAAAAAAATTTTTTGGATTTTTAAAAAAAACTTTCTATTTTTTTTTGAAAACACAATACATATATCGAAAACCCCATGCTCGATTTTTTCAAAACTTGATAAATAAAATTTTGGAAAAATAATCTAAGATATGAGAAAAATAAATTCATTTTACTAAAAAATATCGGTATCCTCCATTCAAATGTTAAAAAATGGTTTTCGAAAATCATATTTTTCTCGAAAACGGTTCCGATAATTTTGCTTAAATTTTTTTCGTTTCTATTATTTTTTAATATCTGTAATTTAATAAAAAACATTTTGAAAACAAGATATTACTGACTGTACCTACCATAGAACGATTCTTTAAAATTTTGAATTTCTCATTATCAGCACAACGGATTTTAATGAAATTTCGTTGAGAGAAGCTTCTAAAAAGTTTAAAAAACATTGCCTTTCAAAACTTTAAGAAAAATAGTTTTTTAAATTTTGAAAAAAAAAAAAAAAAAAAAAAATGAATTTTTTGTTTTTTTGAAAATTCAATATCTCGGCTCAATACTTTTTTTTTATAAATTTAATTTTTATTCATACAATAATAAAAACTTCAAATTGGCGTACCAACACTTTTTCTTTTTTAAGAAACCACTACAAAGACTTATAATTTTTGTTCTTGCATAAATCTATATTTGCTTGAATCACATGGCATCCTATTCTTACCTTTAACTACAAAAGAAGTTTTTTTTAGTCATTTAAAAAATGAATTTTATGCTTATGAACAGTTTCTCTAATAACATTCATTTTTGAAATTCTTAGTTTTTTTTACATAGGAGCAAGTTCGTGCGACCCAGTCGTGCATTTTATTTTTTATTGTAATTAAATGGCTTTTTACTTTCCAGAACGTTCGGAAATGTATCTTAAAAAAATGAAACAGGATCATTCTATTCTGTTTATGTAAACCGTATAGTAAAGGACCTAAACTACGCTCCGTATTTACTAACCTGACAAACGATGTGCGAGTATACAGAATTGTAGCAACATATGGGTTCCGGTATTCATTACCGAATAGCTTAACAAAACCAAGCGTTTTATTAGCTTGTAAATTGCCTAGTTATAATGATCAGTAATCGATAATTTTTGAATATACAATTATTTGAAGCTCCGAAATATAAGACAGTTTTTCCTAACTTTAAGAAATCAACACATAGTTTTAAGCTAAAAGTAAATTAATTATGCCTACTTGCAAAACTCATTGTTTTCCACAATCCTAGAACCTATGCAAATCACCCTGAAACGCAGTTCGTATTTGATTAAGGAGCTTATTGTACGAATTATTTCCACATCATTAGCGTAAATCAATGTCATAGAGAGTTTAGAAGGAATATCGTTAATGAATAAAACAAATACAAATGGACCAAGGTGACTGCCCTGTGGGACCCCAGAATTTACTTTAAACTAACTAAAACGGTTATATTTGAAAAGAAGACAGTAGTGTCTACCACTTAGGTATGAAGAAATCCATTTCATAAATAATCACTCGATATTTTAAGACTTTACTGTAATGCTTTGTTGAAGTTTGTAATTATTAAGGGTTTTCCAATAAGGACTTGAAAACTTTTTTTTAAATAAAACGTAAACCATTTCAGATATTTCAAAAATTTTATTATCGACTTGAAGTACAATCAAAACATTTATAAATGGAACTCGACTTCGTTCATATGGCCAACGCGGGCACGTTTGCAGCGGTCGATTCGTTGGATTCAATTTTCGATGACTGGGGTTGTTGGCATAAACCAATGACTTATCGTAGTCCCAAACAAAAAAGTCTGGAGGCGCTAAATCGCACGAAGAGGCGGCCAATCGACTGACCCATTTCTTGAGATAACACGCTCATCAAACTTACTCTTCAATAAATCAATTGTAAGGTGTGTTATGTGGCTTCTGGCATCATCCTGTTGAAACCACATGTCGTCCAAGTCCATTTCTTCCAATACGGTCCAAAAATATTCGGTAATCATGGCGCGATAACGCTGGCCATTTACAGTAACGTGACGATCATTATCGTCGACGAAAAAATATGGCCCAATAAGGCCGCCGGCATGCAAACCGAACCAAACAGTTATTTTTTGTGGATGAAGTGGTGGGTTTTCACCCGACCAATAACGCATATTTTGCTTATTGACGAACCTTTTGAACCAAAAATGAGCTTCGTCACTGAAGATGATTTTGCGATGAATTTCATCATCTTGCCGCATCTTCTCCAGAGCCCAATCGGAGAACGTACGTCGCTTCAAATGGTCCATCGGCTTCAATTCTTTAGTCAGCTTGATCTTGTCTGATGGGTGTGAACCAAGATCCCTACGCAAAATACGCCATAATGTGATCTGAGCGATGCTTAATTCGCCGAGAACGCCGTGGAATTGACTGATTTGGATCGTTTGCTACGGACGCCTGAACGGCAGAGATATTTTCGACACTTTGACCAACCCGTTGTCTCACTGACACGGCAACATCACATAATGAATATGTAGACTCAAATTTTTGCACTAAACTTGTTATTGCTTGTCTACTAGGGCGAGAAGTACGACCGAAAATTGGAGTAAACGCTCTTAAAGTTACGGCACCGACTCCGAATTTCGGTAGAAAATTTGTATAATTTGCAGACGTTGCTCGTTCGTGTACTTTACCATGATGAAAATGTTGAGTTTACTGAATAAATTGACAATGACAGTTCGATGATTAGTGAAAGGGTGCGTTCACAAATTAAATTCAAAGTTGTCAAATTCCTATTGAAAAACTCGATACAATCTACTTGCTGTTTATTTTGAAAAGCATCCATACAAAATGTTGCACATTCTAGTAAATTTTTTAGTAGTCGGATTTAGATTAAACGAAGAGTGAATAATAGGTCTTTATTTTTTTTTTAAATAAAAAAAAAAACAAGAAAATGACTGTAGTCTTGCTTCAAAAACGCAAAAATTAAAGGAACCAACAAAATTAATTTCCAACGAACTTAACAAAAAAATTAAATACCTTCTCTAAGACACAATTGATAATTATTTTTCGAATTAACAAATTTGAAAGCCTCAGTTCATCAACATTACTTCGAAGACCAATTTCTGTATATCCTCTCACCCTTTTTGCAGTATTCAGCCTAACTTAAAAATCTCATTAAGAAACGAATAGGCTCTTTGAAATATAGACATCATTAGCGTAACGAGTTTATTTTGAACTTTTCCAGTAATAACTTTCCCTTTATTCCGCTGATCTGAAAGTGTATTAACTTATAGCTAACCTTAAAAAAATATGACCAAATCAAGCATTACTGATCAAATATTACGATTAAGAAAGCTGCTATTAAAAGAATGATCTTCATCTAGAAGTAAGTACCTACATAGCTGCACTAATTACCATTTTATATAGAGTTTTCCCTTTCATCAACGAGTCATAAAAATCTCACACGCTATCACTTTTTTCATCATCATCATCATTGTTGTTGATTGGTGATTGGGGAACCATGTGCCTGCCTGCACAATAATGGCTCAATTCCATTGTTTAATTATTATCACAGTCGTTCATCTCTCTTGCTTCACTTTTTCTGCTTATTTTTTTTTTTGGTTAGTGCACTTTGGTTTACTCTCACTACTCACTCTCTGTTTAATACCCAACTGTCACGACATAAGATGAAACGTCAATCTGGTTGAGGTCTTTTCTCCCTCAAATGCGACACAGCACATAAAACATTGCTGTCATTGACTGTCACAGCGATCGATCGCGTTATTGGCCTAATAAATGTCACATAACTTTTTCACAGCAATCAATTAAGACTCAATACGGGCGAAAAGTGTTGAATCTGTCAGTTGATTGTATGTGACGTATCAAAATGTGTTTGCGACTCCATGAACAAAATATAGACTGTGTGCCTCCGAATTATGGGTGTGTTAAGTGCATCCATAAAAGATGTTTTATTTTTTTTATGAATGAAACTAATTTGTCGGTAAAATAAATTCAAAAAAGCTTTTTTATGGGAAACAAACTTCGACCACCAGTTGAACCTTGTGGAACTCCATCGTATTTGCGTGATTGCAGCAGATAAAGATAACCCTGACCCTTGTGTTTGTATTTTTTTTTTGCAACACCCACACAATGCCGCTTGAGATTCCTATCAAATCCACGCTGGAAACTCCAAAAAGAAAGGGGAAAAGATACTTTAATTAATTACTCTCTCAAATGCGTTTCCCTCACGACATGTGTATGTGCTTTGGGAATGAAATCGATGAAGGGAGAATTGGGGATATACGGGGGACGAATGATTGGAATGCAACTTAGTCGAATATTCTGGACAATGCGTACATACAACGACCTACAATCTCAGGAATTAATAGCTTCTCAGACTGGTCCACTGATTGATTGGTCAATTGAAAACTCTGCAGAGACCGACTGTGCTCAAGGGAGAACAAAAAACATGATGATTGGAAGGAATTTATGGCAGTTTGGATTGGTATGTAGATACGGCATTGTCTTTGTTAGAATTTATATATTCGAAATTCTGAAGGGTGAGCGTGAACATTTTGTTGGAAATAATGAACTCAGAAATAGGATCATCAACAGTTAATCTACAAAGGAGCTTGTTGTTGATTAATTGGGGGAAAACAAATTAGGCTGCCAAACCTGCATTCTCGTAGTCTTACATTTAATATTGAGTTAAGAGTTCATAATATTTGTTTGAAAGTGCAGGGATTTGTATTAAACAAATTTAAATAAAAATCCTACTTCGTTGAACTTAACTTTGATTTAATGCTAGTGCTTAATGTCAATCTTATGTCAATCTTGTAAATATCTTTTACTTTAGTATCTTTATTTATTCATAACAATCTTAAGATGCTACACAACATTCATCGTTTCAGATTTGTACGTATTCGAAACCCCCATATATTTTCGAAATTCGAACATTTTCAAAGAAAAAAAATATCTTACATCTGATGACATTTTGAAGCGAAAATAGTGTCAGATTGTGTTTTCTATATAAGTGAGTTTGAATTGATTTCAACCTACTTCGCCATATAAGAGTTAAAATGTAAAATACCGTTTTTTTACCAAATTTAAAAATATTAATATCTTTTAAATTATCGGCAAAATGTAAAATTTTTGTATGAATATTTTTTGATATTATTTCCCGTTTAGGAGTCCTTATTAATTAAGCGTACAAATATTTTTCTTAAAATTTAGTATAGATGCATTAACTTGTAAATTATAAAATTTTCTTTTTAAGAAAATATTTGATGTATCATAAAATTTTATTAAAAAAATGTGATTAACATTATACAATTTCAACATATTTTTTTTTATAACTAACATGCGCACAACGATTTTTTGAGAGAACTTCGCTCGTAATTGGTACGGTAGTGTGTAATACATATAGGTATATAAAATCAGGTAAAAGTCATCAATATAACCGTCAATTAGTTTGACAATAAAAAAAACATAAATAAGAACTCCACTCTTGCGACTGACTAAAATTTGATGGGTTCACTTGTCAAGTTTTTAAAACCTTTCGAATTTGTGCATAAAAAAAAACTTGCCAAGTAACCCCATCAAATTTTAGTCAGTAATTATTAAATACTTGTTGAAAGAGGCCAGGACCGGAACCCGGTTGTCGAGCCGATGATGATGATGAATTATTAAATAATAAAATTTCTCTATTACATTGTACATGTTTCAATATTATTCTACTTGAAATATTCGGTATTAAACCTTCATGAAGTAAGAACTTGGCGTACTTTTAGATCTCAGTACTTTTCAGGACTGACTTGTTACACAAAGGTTTTTGTATAGAAGAACTTGGCCCTTTTTTTAAAATTTATGTTTTTGGTCTGATCTCACTCCTTTTTGCAAAGATTTTAATATTTTACCATGTCAAAATCTCGAAAGATACGGAAAGATAGAAGGATGTACTCAACTTAGTTTAAAGCTTCCTATTTCTTTTGGTATATTTTCTTTTTGTTATTGGTTGTTTTGATTTGCGCTTCAATTATTTTTTCTTGTCCTGGCAAGATACCTAACACTAACATAACTACCTTAATTACGGCAATCAGAAGTGCTCCATATAAATTAAACATTTTCTCAGAATGTGGGTGGATACAACGCCCCCCGAATAGAAAACCCCAATTTTTATTTTTGGTCCTTTATATGCAATTTGAGCCCTACGGTTCTACCAAATTTCATTGTTCTACTGCAATCGGAAGTGCGCCATGTATAATTTACATCAGTTCTGAGGAAGTGGGCGGATACCACGCCCCTGAATGGAAAATTTCAAATTTTATATTTTTTTCTTTTTATGCAATTTAAGTCTTACCACTTTACCAAATTTTATCGTTTAACAGCAGTCGGAAGTGCTCCATTCAACCAACACCAATTCGGAGAAAGTGGGCGGATACCACGCCCCCTGAATGGAAAACCTCAAATGCATGACAAGACCTACCGTTGTGCAAAATTACAAGATTCTACGATGTCGGGAAGTGCTCCATAATTTTGATGATCTGTCAGTCAGTCAGTGAGTCAGTCAGTTACGGTTTTTGTGATTTTTGAGGCCTTATATCTCAGGAACCGCTTATAATACAAAACTGAAATTTGGTGAGGCGCCTGTGCTTGACAAGCTTAGCAAATATTCGGAATTTCAAGTTTCTGACTTCATTGGTACTGAAGATAGGCTCCCTGAGTTTGTTCCTGTAAAAAGGGTGTAGTACCAGAACTTAGCTGGGCACTACCGTGCCCTTTGATAACCTTACGTTTTTCGATATTTAACAATAAATAATTACGTGCACACCGGTTATAAAAAGCATTTAAATCAATGTGTAAAATTTTTATTATGAATAAATAAAGAATATCTATCTATCTATCTATCTATCTATATTGAAATTATCAACGTATATAAAATAGTTTGAGTATTTTAAAACTGATGAAAAACCATTTATAAATAATATAAAAAGTATTGGACCCAAATGACTGCCCAGAGGAACTCCAGAATTAACTTTAAAATTTTTTTAATGATAGTCATTTAAATTCACAGAATAGGATATGTCAAGCAAATACATAAGATTTGAGCCAAACAATGAATTTTAAACTAAGACCAAGCTTGCTCAATTTTTGTAAGAAAACTGTGTGCGAAAGTTTGTCGAAAGCCTTACTCAACTCAGTTAGAACACAATCAGTTTGTTTTCTTTATTTGTATAAGAACTTTATGTTTTGCAAATAATAGTTTCGAAAAGCTTCGGAATTTAGCTATTGGACGGTTCTTATCTTGTACAGGACTTCATGATTTATAAATATTGTTAGAACAAATTTTCGAAAGAATTTATTGTTTCAAGTAATTTACAAAATGAAACACAACATCTACACGTTACATTGATAACATTTCTTAACGGGCTTTTTAGGCAGTGTTGCAGGTGTCGAATTAAAACTAAAAAGCCATAAACAAAATAAAAAAAGTACAAAAACATTTTTTTGTATTGACTAATCTTCTATTTTAATATAAAGTTGATTACATTTCGAAAATATACAACTTCTATCACAAAAAAAAAAATCTGAGGTCTTTTATCAAAAATGTGCAAGACACTAAATATAATATTCGTATATATTGCCAAAAACAAAAAAAAATTCAATTCAATCCGCTGACGGCGATACACGCCAAGGGAGCATTATACCTATTTTTTTAATTTATAACCTTGTGTCTTAACGAATTAATTTACCAAGAACTTCAATATCTATACCTTAACACGCAGGTTCGAATTAATTACGTAGAAAAAAAAAATTGCCCGAAGCTAATAATTTTTGCTCTCGAAAACCTACATAAGAGGTATTTTGTTGCCATTAAATCCAACCATTATCCACGAGAGTGTAAAAAAGGGGTGAAAAGTTATATAAGGTACTGTATGCACTTCTATAAAGAAGGAAGCAGCATAAACTGGAAAGGATTTAATTGGAAGTATCGATTTTTTTCTGTCCGCTTCACCATACACCGTGATGCACTAGGCTCAAGGCAATTGAAGGATGACATGATGGGCAATTTTGGTGGAATTAATTTTGCAATTTCAGAGAGTTGATGAGTCGTTGACCTTAATGATCCGAAAAAAGCAAATCACTCAATTTGTGTTTGAATATCGTGTTAAAAGTTAATTGGAAGGCGAGCGAAGAAGAATAGACATTTGAGTTGTATTTTTGTGTTCCACGTTGTTCTAGTTCCAGATATGGTTATTCTATCTCCGAATTCAGTAAATTGTTGATTTACAACAACAACAGAAAATAGTGTAGTGGGGTATGTTAGAGTTGTTATCTAGGTCGAGGAGCTTTTTGAAATGAATAGAAAATGTTTTGAGCATGAATCGAAAATAGGAGAGAGAGAGATGTTATAGACCGATGAATGTTTTTGATACGAGATTTTATCTCTTAAAGTAAAAATTTTAAATAAAAATAAGCTTCCCGGTTAGTTCCAGAATAAAAAAATCGTTACAATTTTTATATTTTGTTGCAGCGATTTTTGTGTTTCTATGGCTTCCTTAGCAGGGTAAAACTTTCACAACACTGAAATGATTTTGAAAGAAATTTTCATAAATATTATTTAAGTTTGTCGTTAATCTTGAATAAAATAATCCCCTTAAGCGTGCGAAAGAAAATTAAATTTTCAAAACAGTTCTTCTTTTTAACTAGGGAAATGTAAAGTAGTCTTTGTATTATCAACAACTTAACTTAGTTAAAAATGGCTTAAGATCAACTTATGTTTTAGTTAACTAAATAAATCAAGCGTATTATTCGTTCAGTTGAGTTCAAAAAAATTGCCTACTTATAGCAGATTATTTTGTGTCATGTGTCAAAATGAGCTTAAATTTAGGGTTTATTGTTGTCAATTTCAAAAAAAAAACAAAAATTAAATTTGTATTTTAAAAGAAGTAGTCCCTTTTGGCGTAATGGTTAGTGCGTTGGACTATCATGTAGTTGGCCTTGGGTTCGATTTTCTGTCGTTGTAGAAATATTTTTGAGAGGTGTACTGCCTCTTGGAAGGATGTGACAAATCCTCCAATAGTATCTCTTGTCATAAAAGGTGCTTTTTTAATTTATATTTATAATTCAAACTTGCCCAAGGGTTTATTGTGAGACCCTTATAATGTTGAACGTGAACATAGCGATAAAGAAATTAGAGGGGGATAGAAAAGAGGTATCGATGAACATTGGTCTTGAAAGTTTGCAAATTGAAATGGCAAGGGAAACCCGGACCGGGTAAATTATTCCATAATCATGTTTTGCGACGAAAAACCGAATTTCTGCTTTTGCTTAATATTCAACCAATTACAAGTCTAGGAAATATAATTTTAACCAAAGAATAGGTTTTAGAAGAGCTATCGTTCCTAGATGGAAACAATAAATAGGACTCCGATAGAATATCCCCTTTGTTATTGAAAATGTGCAAAGAAAGTCTAAATGTACCATTAATGAAGTTATTCAATTTATCATTAAAACAAGGAATATTTCTAGATGACTGGAAAAATTCGGTTATTACAGCAATACACAAAGCGGGTTCAAAACAAGACATTGCTAACTACAGACCTATTTCTAAGTTGCAATCAATCCCAAAAATTTTTGAAGCGTTAGTTAAAAAACGTATTTATGAGAACATGGTATCTCTGAAAACCAACACGGATTTGTTAGTAATAGGTCAACTACTTAGAAACTTATTTTTTTTATCGCAGTTTTGTACGAAGGGAATGGAGCGTGGTGGTCAAGTTGATGCAATATACACGGATTTTTCGAAAGCTTTTGATCGAGTACAACATGTTATCTTGTTGGAAAAATTAAAAGCTTTCGGATTCAAATCTGATATCTTAAAATGGTTTGAACAATATCTTACTAATAGAACTCAGTGTGTAAAAATAGGTAACAATTTATCAAAAGAAATTAAAAACTTTTCTGGAGTTCCGCAAGGAAGCCACCTCGGACCTCTATTTTTTAATCTTTTTATAAACGACCTTCCCACATGGGTGACCTACATTTAAGTAGATATTTTTTCAAAAAAGCGTTGATGCTGTTCTGTTCTGGATTCTATCCAGTAAATCAGGAGAAATTTAGGCTGCACCTGCCCCAAGATGTGAGCTGTACTCGAGTCTTGGACGTATAAAAGCCTTATATAGGGTGATTTTTTTGAGGTTAGGATTTTCATGCATTAGTATTTGACAGATCACGCGGGATTTCAGACATGGTGTCAAAGAGAAATATGCTCAGTATGCTTTGACATTTCATCATGAATAGACTTACTAACGAGCAACGCTTGCAAATCATTGAATTTTATTACCAAAATCAGTGTTCGGTTCGAAATGTGTTTCACGCTTTACGTCCGATTTATGGTCTACATAATCGACCAAGTGAGCAAACAATTAATGCGATTGTGACCAAGTTTCGCACTCAGTTTACTTTATTGGACATTAAACCAACCACACGAATGCGTACAGTGCGTACAGAAGAGAATATTGCGTCTGTTTCTGAGAGTGTTGCTGAAGACCGTGAAATGTCGATTCGTCGCCGTTCGCAGCAATTGGGTTTGTGTTATTCGACCACATGGAAGATTTTGCGCAAAGATCTTGGTGTAAAACCGTATAAAATACAGCTCGTGCAAGAACTGAAGCCGAACGATCTGCCACAACGTCGAATTTTCAGTGAATGGGCCCTAGAAAAGTTGGCAGAAAATCCGCTTTTTTATCGACAAATTTTGTTCAGCGATGAGGCTCATTTCTGGTTGAATGGCTACGTAAATAAGCAAAATTGCCGCATTTGGAGTGAAGAGCAACCAGAAGCCGTTCAAGAACTGCCCATGCATCCCGAAAAATGCACTGTTTGGTGTGGTTTGTACGCTGGTGGAATCATTGGACCGTATTTTTTCAAAGATGCTGTTGGACGCAACGTTACGGTGAATGGCGATCGCTATCGTTCAATGCTAACAAACTTTTTGTTGCCAAAAATGGAAGAACTGAACTTGGTTGACATGTGGTTTCAACAAGATGGCGCTACATGCCACACAGCTCGCGATTCTATGGCCAATTTGAGGGAAAACTTCGGAGAACAATTCATCTCAAGGAATGGACCGGTAAGTTGGCCACCAAGATCATGTGATTTGACGCCTTTTGACTATTTTTTGTGGGGCTACGTCAAGTCTAAAGTCTACACAAATAAGCCAGCAACTATTCCAGCTTTGGAAGACAACATTTCCGAAGAAATTCGGGCTATTCCGGCCGAAATGCTCGAAAAAGTTACCCAAAATTGGACTTTCCGAATGGACCACCTAAGACGCAGCCGCGGTCAACATTTAAATGAAATTATCTTCAAAAAGTAAATGTCATGGACCAATCTAACGTTTCAAATAAAGAATCGATGAGATTTTGCAAATTTTATGCGTTTTTTTTTTTAAAAAAGTTCTCAAGCTCTTAAAAAATCACCCGTTAAATTGTATCCAGATCAGAGGGGGTGAAAAATTTCTTACATCGATATAGAAATCCTAAGCATTAAGCAGATTTTTCAACGGTCTCGATAATTTGGTCATTTCAACGAAGATCATCGTTGACACACATACCAAATACTGAGAGCTTTTCTGCGTGTGCTATGAAAGTGCCATTCAAAGACAATGGCATAAGAGGTACATTACATTTTGCTTCAACAACAAAAGACAAAATTGAGTTTACGAAGCATTAAACTCCACACGATTTGGATACTCCATTTAACAATGTTGTAAAAATCAGAGTTTAATAAGCTTAGAGTTTAATAAAATATAGCGCGACCATGGTCCTTTTGCCATGTCGCTTGGCAGAGAGTTATAAGTCAGCAAGCAAAAAAAAAACACCAATGGACTTTGATTTATATATCCACAAATCCATAATTGCGAACTAATAACCTAAAACTGGTGGTTCATAAATCCACAATCAAGTTGGGAATAATTCTCTAGTGTTAGAAAAGAAATGAGTCATATGTCCATTATTATTTTAGTGAATTTTATTTTAAGAAGTGAGATATAAGGTAAGTAATATGGTCCTAGGGGTCCTTATTACTAAAAATATCCAAATATAATATACGAGTTAAGGTATAGTTAATTATCTTAAGACCCAGTGGCGGATCTACGGGGGGTGAGGAAGAAGTGGTCGGTTTCCTCTTGTCTTCTTGGAACATAACTCCAAAGACTTCTTTTCTTTTAACTATTGGTTCAATAAATGAAACCCTAATTTTTCCTAAATATGTAGTTGGAACTCCTCTATTATCAAATCCTGGATCCGCCGCTGTTAAGACCTCTTCTGTGAACCTTTCAGTCGGTCTCGGGAAACATTCGTATATTTCCACGTCTGTTTATTATAACCCACCAATCGAGAATATAATTTGTGCTTTTAAAGCTCCTAGGTCATCTGTTTAGGTGCGGATCCATTTAAAAATACTTTGGGTTCCAAAAAAAAAATTCCATGCCAATTTTTCTGTTCTTGTAATTTTCAAAAACAGGTTTTCTGCAAATTTTTACGTTTAATTGAAAATGTTGATGTAAATTCGCTGAAATTTTTAGTTTTGGAAACTACCATTAGTTAATACATATTTACACTATATTAACACTATGAGTTTAAATTCAAGGCAATATAGTAGAAATAAGAAAAGCGTGCCATATTAAATTGTTTCGTTCCACCAGGAAATCATCGGCAACGTTCAGAATTTGTGTCTCTCCTTAATTATTATAGAGGAGCTCACAGTATTTATATACTCAAGTCTGCAAGTTGTCATGATACTTAGTCTTCCAAAAGACGAGTCCTTTGAAGGTTAATATTCTTTTCCAAATTAAAGACAAAAAAAAAAGCCTTACTCAGTGAATCACCTTGATAGCAAATGCTAACTTTACTTTACAAAAAAAAATCTTAACAAAATGAAAATCACCAGTGATTAGGTACTCTGCAGGCTTTTCTTCCTCAAAATTAAAAAAAAAAAAAACCTTGAGCCACTTTTCGAGTGTACTTCCATGCCGTAAGATTATTCCAGAAATTTTTAAACATAAACAAAAATACCTGCAAAGAGCATTTATTTTTCAAGATTCTTAAGTGTCCCTGCAAAATATCAAGATAAACATATTCACCTCTGCCCCCGTGGTATTATAAGCATCTCATTTCTTTTCAAACAGCATCTACCTTAGGAAAAAAGTAAAAAAAGTATGTTAAGGACACACATTCTCAATTTGAAAAAAACATGAACTTAGAAAATTCTTCTTCTTTTTTTTGTGTGTTGCAAAATCTGGGACATTCAGAGAAGAAAAAAACACACAATTGAATAAGACAACCAAAAACACTTGTTCCCAGCTTGAAGCTATAAATGGGAACTACTATACCTACACCATTCGTATAATTCCCTTTCCATGCCAGACATAAATGGTTGGGACAACAAATGTTTGCATACTTTTTTTTCTTTTTTACATATCTGTACGTATATTATTTAACAAGAGCCATTCTTTCAAACAAAAAACAAAGTGTTTTCAACTTCGTATTCAGGTCATAGATACAAGTGCTTTATATAGAGGGGAAAAGGCTTAAACAATCCAAAACAGGAAAAAGAAAATTGTTCGTAAGAAAACTTAAGGAATACAAAAAAAATAAAAAAAAATGAAGCAAAACAACCACTTCCCCTTTAGAGACACGCAAGACCAAAGAGATTTATGCTTGCACTTCTCTTATGTCAAAGCAGAATTCTCCAATTACAGTAAGGTGTGTACAGAGATATTGAAAATATTACTGCAGTTAGTTACTACTTTGTTTTAAAGAATAAAATGTGAACTATGCAAGTAAGTACACTGAGAATAATTAACATAAATCAAGTCCTACAAGCCTTTGTATCGTAACGTAAATTTTTCTGTTTTAATATTTTTCTTTTTAAAATGATTTTTTATTGCTTAATAAAATAGAGTTAGAGTTGAATATACTAAGTCCGATCAGAAAATACCCGATTTTTTTTTAAATTTTATTACTAATTTTGGTAATGGAGTCAGTGTCAGATTTTTCGCAAAAGTTGACGAATTGACAAATGAAACGAATATGAAAAGCTGAGTGTTTAGTGGATTAGAAATTTAAGAGAATAAAAAAATAAAAATAATAAAAAAATATAGGAGACAAAATAGATCCTTGAGGTACACCACCATTTAATTTATTAATTACAGAGTGAAAAACGTCCAAAATAATTCGGTTTGAACGTTCGAACATGTAACGAATAAGATGCTAAACGATCTATTCAAATTGGTTTGGTGAGATATACCATCAAATGTCTGATGGTTGATTTATTGCTACGAAAGCCGTCCTGTCGGTTATTTAGAAGCTTCCGTTCTATAAGATATTCCTTAACCTGATAATAAAGCCGCGTTTCCATGAACGTGGAAAGCCAAAAAGATAGTGCAAAGCAATCATGATAGTTTGTGGAAACTTCGAGTTAGCAGATAAATGTGGTGCAAGCGAATTGGTTTCTCATTGTGAGCTTACTAGAAGAGGCTTACGGAATAATCAGTACAAACGAGCGCTGGCATCAACATGACAATGTAATGGAATTCTGTAAATTTTGTATTAGTTTTTCGCATAGGTATGTATATGGTAACAGCTTCAAGCAAATTTTTTTAACCAACGATCATTTAGATCTTATTGTTAAAAAATGACGAAAATGTCGGCTTATATATTTTCTTAACGGTAAATGTCAACTTTATGTATATTTTGTCGATTATTTTGAGCTTTATGTGATAGATTTAACTTTTTTTTTAGAAGTGATCATTATGAAGATAATCATGTCGATTTACAGAATTTGCAGAATTTTACTCCAGGTGAGTTGTCTCGATCCGTTGCCCTTTCTCATCCGCTGTAAAACTGAATTATGAAATTCGCTGGATGAACTACATTACACTTTCGTATGGACACTGTGAGCTACAGGCATTTAGTCAACCGGCCTAGGCTTTGATAATAGTATCGCTATCGATCAACGAAATCAAGCATCGTTTTGAGTGGTTAGTACTTGGATGGGGGGGACCGTGTGCTCTGTTTTTTTTTTTTTTTTTTTTTTTTTTTTTTTTTTTTTTTTTTTTTTTTTTTTTTTTTTATTGAAATTTGTTAAACAAACACTTTAATTAACATTCAGTATAATAAGCTTTTGAATTATATTTTTGTGCTTTCCATTGCTTATTTTCGTTTATTCGGAAATTCACTTCAGATTCGTCTCGAAATTGGTGCGAATGTAAAATGATAAAAATTGTATGGAGTGCGAATGGATTGCGAATTCAGTAATACCATATAAGTTGAACAAGATGTCGGTGGTGCAGGGATTGTTACCGACATTTGTTCAACTTTCATTCGTCGGATTCAGTAATAGCAAAATTTTGGAAATTAATTGAGACTATCACTTTAGGGGTGAATAAAAAATTTTAGTCAAACATCAAAAACATCGGTTTTTACTATTTTAATCTTTTATTGTGAACTTGTCAAACAGTAATTTATGCTCAGTAGTTTTTTTTTATTATAATCTCTACAAAAACTATTCTAGTACGTCTTTCCACACAAGCGCTCAATTTTAGATATTGTTAACTGTCAACTGTTAATTATAACGGAAGTTTATGTTCACAAAATTTTAGGATTATATTACCGTCTACAAGAAAAAACATTTTTGTTTTTCAATAACTATTTCAATATATCATTACGATATATACAAATAGTCGTTTGCATTACTCGTATTAAAAAACTGTTTGAAAATAAAAAAAAATACTGGTTTTTGGTTTTGCCATTTTCGCTTATTTGGTGAAGATGTCAAATAGTAATTTATACTCAGCAGTTTGTTGATCATAATATTCTCTACAAAAAGAACCAAGTAATTTTTTCAATATAAGTGATCAATTACAAGAAATTGTAACTGCAAAAATGTCAAATGTCGAAAATATAGGACTTCAATTAAAAATTTAATCGGAAGTTCATTTTACAAAAAAATTTACCCGTAAAGGGATTTTTTAAATATATATCTACATATGTTTTTTTTTTAATTATGAAAAATAAAAAATACTGGTTTATTCTGCATTTTGCTCTTTGTACGGTGAAGTTTCCGCAAAATAATGTACATACGAGTACCTATGCTTCATTTGTTGATTGTTAAATTCTTCTCTACAAAGATCCAAGTCTTTCTCTCCATACGATGGATCAATTACAAAGTGTTGCAACTACAAAAAAATACATTTTACCGGAAGATTATTTTTACAAAATCAAAGGGCACGGTAGTGCCCAGCCAAGTTCTGGCACTACACCCTTCTTACAGGAACCAACTCAGGCGATTTTTGACCCTCCCTATCTTCAGTACCAATGAAGTCAGAAACTTAAAATTCCAAATATTTGCTAAGCTAGTCAGGCACAGGCGCCTTACCAAATTTCAATTTTCTAGCATAAGCGGTTCCTGAGATATAAGGCCTCAAAAATCACAAAAACCGTAACTGACTGACTCACTGACTGACTGACTGACAGATCATCAAAATTATGGAGTACTTCCCGACATTGTAGAATCTTGTAATTTTGCACAACAGTAGGTCTTGTCATGCAAGCAGAGGAAACAATTTGAAGTTTTCCATTCAGGGGGCGTGGTATCCATCCACTTTCTCCGAACTGGTGTTGGTTGAATGGACCACTTCCGACTGCTGTAAAACGATGAAGTTTAGTAAAGTGGCAGGGCTTAAATTGCATACTAAGAACAAAATATAAAATTTGATGTTTTCCATTCAGGGGCGTGGTATCCGCCCACTTCCGCTATGTCCAATTCGAAAGGTTTTAAAAACTTGACCAGTGAACCCATCAAATTTTAGTCAGTAACCATTAAATAATAAAACTTCTCTACTACATTGTAGCTGTTTCAATTTTATTCTACTTTAAATATCCGGTATTAAATCTTCATGAAGTAAGAACTTGGCGTACTTTTAGATCTCAGTACTTTTCTCGGCTGACTTGTTAGACAAAGGTTTTTGTATAGAAGAAGTTGGCTCTTTTTTTTAACATTTATGTTTTTGGTCTGATTTATAAATTACTTGACCCTATTCAAGAAAGCAGTAACTATTTTTTCCTAAAAGCGATTATTAAAAAGTATCATTTCATTAACATATTGGTGAAACGTCAAAAATACTGGTTATTTGCATTTAACCCTTCGATAAAAAAATTTCAAAGTTGTCGAAAAATAATGTATGCTCAATTTTTAGATTAAAATATTGTCTACGAAAAAGATCAAGAAAGTTTTTTCTGTACGAAAGATTTATTGCAACACATTGCGTCTAAAACAACAGTGAAATGTAGAAAATTTGGGGTTTCAACTATAAATTGTATCGATTTTTACAATTTTCTCTATATAAAATGAGCCTGTTTAAGAAAACAGTATTATTTGTAGTTGTATTACTTTAAAGATTATTATCATTGTTTACAAACTATGATCGAAAGTCAAAAATACTGTTTTTTGAAATGATTGTGTATTATTTATATCATTTAGGGTAGTCCCCTTTGTTATATAAAATGCTGATCATTAGCCGTTACGAATGGGAAAAAAATTGTAGGTCCACTCTATTCCTGCTATCACAGAATAGAATTGGTTGGAAGTTGTAAGTCTCTAGTTTTAGGCTCTCTACTAGTCGACAGCCTCTAATTTCTCAAAGAGTTTTTTTAAATTATTTAAATGTCTTTATCCGTCAGGATACATAGTTAGGTATACAATACCTGTGATCTTCCATCAAAAACACTTTTTCCAATTCGTGATTGAAATTTCTGTAGGTTGTTCGGGTCTTCTTGGTCTTGTTCCATTCGTTACAATTTGACAAAAATCATTTCTTAGTAAAATTAACCACAGTAAAAAAGTAGAATGTTTTCTATGTAAGTAATAGTGTAAACGTTGTTGCTGGTAAGTCTGTCACTCATTGGTGGTGACAGTGCATGATTGCATTCTGTCATAATACAATTTCTGGTTCAAATTTCTCAGTGCAGTGTAGTACAGCAGCACCAATGAATCAATGACGACGACGACGACTATGAGGAAGACAAAGGTATGGCTTCACTGCATCCTCAATCGGGTTGAAAATGAAATGTTTTTTGTCAACCTCTGTACCTCTGGACAGTTCCTGAAACCGCAACATAAGAAAAGAAGACATAAATAAATAATAGATATATGTACTTTGCTACACTGACCGACCATACCCGTCCAGACCAAAGTACCGGCACCTAATTCCATGTTCACCTGTTTCTTTGGTCCCTTTCGTTGGTTGTGAGCCGTCCAACATTCACTGCTCATAACCACTTTCCACATGACCAACCACCCTATTTTTTTTCTTACATATTTTGTGTTTTTGTTGGTTTTTCAACCTTTTTCCTTTAGCACCCACTCTCATTATTCCCTGAACTGAGGTTTTGGGTAAACATTAAAAGAAACAGAAAAAAAAATACCGGGCGAATGACCTGAATGTTGAAACAAACTATAAATAGCTCACCTAGTGCCAGGATACGAATGCAACTTAGTTACCGGCTTCCTTCCAGCCCGTTTATCGATTAAAAGAAAAAGGCTCTGAATGGGTTATTTTCAGCAAATGAAATATATACGCGCCCTGACAATATGATAACGATTTTGGTTTTTTTTTTTTGCACTGTTGTTGTTATGTTGAGTGCCTCAAGCACTAAGAGTGAGAGAAAGAGAGTTGAGTTCGAAACCGGGTCAGGTATTCCATTCATAT
Source organism: Chrysotoxum bicinctum (assembly GCA_911387755.1). Taxonomy (NCBI): domain Eukaryota; kingdom Metazoa; phylum Arthropoda; class Insecta; order Diptera; family Syrphidae; genus Chrysotoxum; species Chrysotoxum bicinctum. Next base: position 219,862,971 of record OU426989.1, on the reverse strand, counting down.
CCAAGGGATGATTATGCAGCTGTTTACCTGGGCCTTCTGGGGCATTGTTCAGTGTCTTCCTGTTCCTGGAAGTGGGATAAGAAATGTATAGTACATTGCACGAGAAAGGATTTTGCATACGAGTTTACCAAGATTTCGACGACGACGATGACGGCGGCGACGACGACTGAGAAATTGACGGGGGTTGAGTTGATTAAAAGTTTCCGCAGATTGCAAAATGATAATCCATTTTGTGTTTTGATTTTTAGCATTTCGTTTAAGCTTAAGAAGGTATTGTTTTTTTGATTTTATTTATTTTTGCTGTCCGATTTTTATATAATTTCCGGCTCTGGTTGATTAATTGGAAAGATTGTGCATGGGACTAGTCGATATTTTTCATGGGACAACAAATGCAAAGTTATATGTGCCTATTACAATAGTTTACAAAACTACAGTTTAAATATTGGCTACTATCAGGATTTTATTAATCAGTTTGTATTAAAAGAAATGCGTTACATTTTTTCCAAGAAAAAGGTAAAAGTGGAACCTACCATAGAACCATTTTATTTTATCTCGAAAACGACCTAACCGGTTTCAAAAGACATGTGAATGGATAGCTATATCTTCTATACACAAAGTTCTGCTATCGCTTATTCGCTACTTATTTTAAACCAATTTATGCTTGGTATCAATTCCTATTGGTCGGATATTAATAAGCTTTAAGCTTGAATTAAGAAGCGAACCCCCCGGAATTGCCAAGGGTGTGGCATCATTTGGATCTACCACAAACAAATAACCATGACATCAACTATACTTAGGACCTATTTACCGCCAAAGGTAAGAGTGATCTAAAGTAGGTAAACAAAACTTATTCCAAAAAGATGTTATTTATTTTGATTTAAATAGGGGTTCGTTCTTCACATCTTATTATTCCGAGAAATCGAGCCCTTAGATTAGGTTAGGTCACCCATCAGCAATAGTGACCAAACAAAGGGACATATACATTAAACACACACCTATCGAACTTATCTATTAGACGTTGCAAGGTGCCACATGCTCCTACGGGTAAAAGAAAGGACAACACCCTTAGAAGACGTCTATCTCTCCTCAACCAGGTGATTATGTGACGACAAGCTTTTCTTCAATGATTTGGAAGTACCCTCCGACATTTCTGGGTATAGCTTGCTGTTACTCATCAACACCCTTAACGGGCTTGAATGACAGGATTATCATAGGTTTCAATTTCAATACGTGGGAGTCATAACCCCTAGAGTATCACAACGGATCTACATTGACATTAGGTGTGACGGTATCGAGATCAACTATCAGCCCATTAACCTTACCTAACCTAGGTTTGGTTGCAGGTGGTGCCAGCGTCGCAGCTGACACACTTAGGCCTTTTGTGGTACACATCTGAATCTAGAGATGTTCTCCATACACGTTGAATCATTTGGAGCTCGTTGTAAAGTGAGAGATATTCCAAATGTCTATATTAATTAGATCACAAAGTTCCTTGAAGAAAAACTCTCCAACATTGAGCTAACGTCTATGGGATAACGCATGGAATGTACACAGAAGAAGAGGAACAGATTCTACATACTCCTCGTCCATACTGCTGCAAAAATCGTTTTAATAAACGCCAAGTCTTGTTGGGTACTTGCCTATAAGACAGTGTCCGGTTATGACACCAATTAAGGAACTGATGTGTAATATTCTGAAGGATATCATACTAAGAGCGTTTCAGATCAAGCATTGGCCAGAGTTGTTTTGTCTATTTCTCACCAAAGATACTTGAAGGTCATGCATCAAGCGCGTTAAAACTTTAATAATTTTTTAACAGATACCCGCGGCTATAAAAAAGTACAAACAGAGAATTGCATATGGTTAGCTTCAGATAAACATAAGGCTTCTGATGTTCCGAAATGAATTGTGGAACATCATAAGGAAGGAAGTTGATTTTTTGTGCAAAAGTGTTCCAAATTAGTTGCGAGCTCATGGTATTAGAAGTCTTCTACATAAATTTTCACGGTACCACACTTTTTAACGAGTGGAAGGCTTCCTTTAGTCGTAACTGCGGCTCACACCTTCACATACCCCCCTGACTGTTTTTACTTTTCCAATTCTTTCAATAGTCGGTCGACATAGTGAGAAACTTGGAGAATCATCTTATCCGAAAAGAATATGTTTGGTAAATCACCGGTTGCATGCAATCCTAAAAAAATACACTTTCCTCTTCTAACTCCATTTTTTTTTTTAATTTTACAGACACTCAGTAGATTGTACTCTTTTAATACTTCGATATTTCACAATGTAATCTCTTAGAAGGAATGATGAGAATCTAATAGAAGATGTCGATGCACATTTTCAATTATGCATCACGATTCGCTAGAAAATCGAGAAATGGAAAGTATTCCACATGCGAGTAGTCCGGCTAAATAAATAATCTCTATATTGAACCTCTATCAAAAGATAGGTTCTAGGGCAAACTGATGAGCATTCACAGTAAGACGTGTAATGACGAAGAATGCAACTAGCTTCTTCATTTGAACACTTTTGATAGAAATAGTGATACAAAAATCAAAGAAGAGCGATGTTACGGCGATGTTCAAGAATAACAAAAGTGTTCGTAGTGGATGTGTCTTCTTTAAGTTTTAGGGCTCTGTTCTGGATTCTATACAACAGGTTGAAATGAGTAATAGAGGGGCTCTATGACTCATATTTTTGTTTAATTTGGTCCTCGGAAAACAAGACAAACTGACGTTTTTTTAAAAAATGGCTGCGCAATATATTTATTTTTGTAACACATGGTTCCTCGGAAGCTTTACTATATGTAAGTTACGTATACATTGTATACTTATGAACCCAATTACTCGAAATAGTCACGGTGCTAATTAAAGGTTACACCTTCCGCGTTTTTGACCGGGGGTTTTAGTGCTAAATCGTTGTCGCCAAAAACACTGCTAAGTGCTTAAGTTTTCTTCGACAATACAAGATCTGCCTGTAATCTATAAAGCCTATATTCTTCCAAAGCTTGCGTATGATTCTTGAGCCTCTTGGATACTATTCAAAAAAGAGTTAAAAAAATGATGGGTGATAGAAGTATAACAGAAACATTCGAATCGCTCGAACACCGCCGCAATGTTTCTGTCCTTCACTATTTTACCGTTATTTGTATGAACAGTGTTCTAGTAAAATAGCCAGTTGCAATTTTCCTCTTTAAACAATTAAACCGTAATGCTCGCGCTTCAGGGAATGCCCATCAATTTGTATTTGAGCCCAAATTCACTCGTACTGTTAAATTCAGAAATTCCTTCTTTAGTCCCACTTTCCTTACCATTTCTATACTCAAACATTCAAGACCAATGTGCATCGGTGTCTCCTTCTGAATCCTATTCAACTTTTTTAAGCACTCGCTCTGTTTGATGAAATAAATAAATAAATAAATAAAATAAATATTAAGGGTAGTCAAAATCCCTTTAGTGCGGGCAAAATATATATTTACAACAAATTCAAAGTCTGGTAAGTCTCAGTGGTATAAAAATGTTGTGTGAAAAGTTATTATCAACACCCCAGGTTTTTGCCACCTTTCAAGTTATTAAAATTATGGCTTGTACCTAAAATGTCCAAGTTGTTCACTATTAATATTAAATCTTGATATGTTCCGCTGCTGTAATATTGAGCAATTTTTCGCTATAGTATTTCTGTTTAACATTTGTTTTCAGTTGCTCCTTTATTTTAAAGGCTTTTCAAGATTCTGTTAAAGGCCTATTTAGTATGTACTACTTATCACTTTTGTACTTGTCAGTTGTGAACGATCCCATCCCTTATTTCGTGCAAACATTCCAGGCAATGTAAGCAAACAAACTCAACAAAATATTATAACATCTCTGTGCTTTCGATTTCATTAAAATTCTCTGCCTTGAGACTTTAAGAAAAAAATGGTTATTTAGTGCGAATACAAATTTCTTCCAACTTCGAAAAGCCAAAAATTTTCTTCAACAATCTAATTGAAATTCATTTGGTAAATTTTGTAACGCACCTTTATTAGCAATTTTGAACATTAATCAAAAATTCCAGCAGCAAATTTACGAGCATATAGCAATTACCCCACACACGCATGGCAAGAAATAATTTTCCACTTTTAATTACCTCACATTCGCCCGCATTTGCGCTTCCATCAGTAATTTCAATTTCACTGTCTCTTTCGTTTGAAGTTTGATGGCGTCGCGCGTCGTTGTCATCATCGTCGCTTCGCTGTTACATCGCATCGTTCCAAACAAAAGGGAAACTCAAATAAGTTAGACACACAGGTGCTTTTCACCAAATCACCTGTCAAAGTTATATCCATATGCACGCAAGATGCATTCATGGTATCAACGCGTGTGCCGCGCGTAGCAACCAGCAGCGCCGGCGACGATGACGGACGATGTTCACACACCTTTTAGTGAAAGTTGACGTAACTTTAAAAACACACTCATGTGCCCAAATTTGGCACGGCTAGATACTACTTGTTGTCAAGTTAATTGCCAATCCCTTTGGCCGGCCAGTGCGCCGGAATAGTTAACGCCTAATCAATATTCCAGTCGGTGTTTTTTGTGGGAGGAATATACTATATATCTGTCAACTCGATACGGTAGCCATCTTGATGAATATCTCATCTCTTGGAAGGTTCATTTGTAATCGGTTTGTGGTGGTCGGTTGGCATGTTAAGCTCGATCTAACGCTTAAGGATATCTGCACGTACGTGTGCATTCGATCTGTTAAGCTGTGTTTGACAATAGAAGAAAAAAATGAAAGAAATTTATAAGCTTGACCAAGTTTAGTGATTTTGTTGATTTTAATCACGGAGATGGTTACATGACGAAATGTTGTGACTGGTTGCTATGATTTGAATTGACAATTTGCAGCTACTTTATAATTATTGGGCCACGATACTTTATGTTTGTTATGGCTGCTCGGTGCCAAAAAGTTGTTTGTAGTACACAAAATGTTAAATAACCAAAGTGAAACATAAATATGTACCTATTACTTAATGGAGGAATTTAAATATTGGGTGAGGTAATATTGCACAGGTTGGTAGTGGAACCATGGTGTTGTGTGTAATATAACACACATAAAAAAAACGTGCTATTTTTTGAGAGGTATAATCGTTAGTTTTAAAAATCATTAATTTTTAAGGTTGGTAATTAGAAAGTAATGAAATGTGAGCATACAGAATTATTCGTGCAATTTTGTTTTTGAATTACTTTTTTACTAAATTAAAAAAAAAATATTTTGAGTGATGGAAATCTTTATTTGGATCTTTACAATTTCCTCTGTAAGTGGAAAAATATGGTATCCGTCAAGTGGCTGCCGCCCAGTGTTGATACAGATTTCCGGTGATAACTATTCGTATTTCTGTCGAATATTCTTCTTTAGGGCTGAGATTGTCTGAGACTTGTTGGAATAAACCCCAAGTAGCCCCAAAGAAAGAAGTCTTGAATGGTGTTCTTGCTAGCCAAGCCAAGTCGCCAAAACAGAAGACTACGCCACCAGGAAACGCTTCCTTCACAATATCCATAGTAATTCGTACTGTGTGTGCGGTTGCGCGCCGGCAGGTTGATACCACATGCTCACTAAGCCCCGCTCATTCGATTTCGGCAGTAAATAGTCGTTTATCTTGGTTCTGTAGAGTTCGCCAGTAACAGTGACCGTATTGTAGATGGCGTCCTCAAAATAATATGACGCAATCACTCCTCCCGCGTGAACGCAACAGCACACAGTGGTTTTCATGGATGTAATGGCTCTTCGTGCTCACACGCGGATTTTCAGAAAAGAAGGTTTTGCTTACTGACGTAACCACTTAAGAAGTGGAATTGCGCCTCGTCGATCATGATGGTTTTCGACATAAAATCTTCGTTGTTGAGTTTTAGGATGGCACTGTTTATACTTTGCACGGTCACATGTGTAAGTTTCTCACTAAAATTCGCTGTAGGTTCCGGGGGCGGCCACATCCTGCATGGTCTCCTGTGATTCCAGTCTGTTTCAGTCGAGTAGCTAAGCACCGGAATATTTGCCTAGTTGAAGCTACACGATAAGGAAATCGACGGCGAAATCCAAGCTGCTATAACACCACCGACTCATTATTGGTAAAAAAAATAAACACAATTATTTAACGCTCGCAACGCACTCCATTGCTTGTCTATTTATATTCTGAATGTTATCTTTTTCACAACTGTCAAATATGATTGACGTACGACGCCATTTGCAAAAATTATAACATCACTAAGTCCTCTTACCTCAGATTTTTTAGACCCATTCTCGAATATTCCAACCTAGCATTCTATAATATGGTCTCCTTTTTATGCTTCTCATTCGTTTCGAATTGAAGGCATTTAACGTAAATTCCTTCGTTCTGCACGTCCGATATACCTTGGCGTGTAATCTTTCACCCTATGTTGATCGCCGAAAGCTTATAGACCCCTTGATAAACTCAGGAAATTGTATTTATCGATCAACTTTTAGGTGGTAATCCACTTCTTTAAAGAATTTCCCTTTACACCAACCCTAGAAGTATATAGATCGATGTCACTCTTTGAACTCAAAACTCTTAACTTTCACTCCTCCAAAAATTATCTTAAAATCTCTTTCAACAAACATTTTTAAACCCAAAGCTAGTTTATGCTAAGTAGTTATTTTTAGGACTGAAGTTATTCTTGGGACGGGAGGAGGTAATATTTACATTTAAACTACATAATTCTAACTGCAGAACATGTAAAAATACTGCTTGAATTGAAGTAACTAAAATTACAAATTTTAGCTTGAGCTAAACGGGTAGATTTAATTAAATTTTTCCGTTATCCAGAATGACAAAAGTTGACAATCTTGAATCACATAATCCCGAATGCCGAAAATCTCAAATTCAAAAATATTTCGAATTTCAATACTTTCCTGGTTCATTTCCATTCCTTTTTTAATACAATCGTACACCAGTTTTGTGACGCCCTACAAAAAAGTATGAACATTTCTTTTTTAAAAGATATATGTATGTAATTGAAAAACAAAAAATACTGTTTTTTTTTTTTTTTTTTCATTTTACTCTTTAATGGCGAATTTGTCGAAAAACTATTTATACTCAATCTGTAAATTATGGAACTCTGGCCCGTATGTTTAGTTCTTGGATTTGGAATTGTGAAAGTATTTTTTTTTTTGGAACTAAAGAACTAGATTTCGAATCATTTTGAAATTATTTTTTTTATAACTTTTTGATTTGTTGGCCAAAGGTCTTGAAAGTAACTTTGCATGAATTTGTTTCCGATATCATCCATCGAAATTTGACTTTTTATCTTTGACTTTAAATATATCCTTAGCGATAGCTTGTAGAAGAAAAAAAAGAGTCTGGTCGTTTAAGTGTAAATAATAAGATAATCGGCATTCACTGTTTTATACGTCAAATTCCCAATATTTTCCACAATTGATTTCGAATATCTTTTATGTTAGAGTTGGTCTGCATTGCATATCTATTATAATATATGCATGTACGAAATGTACATCCTTCTCTTCTTGATAAATTCACCATAATTTAATCACACCACTATCCATCTATTAGTCACCACACAGGCAAATAACATACCAAGTCTTACTACTCATTACACAAACACTTTGCAATGCAGATTACGATTGGTCTTCTGAGGAACTCCAATTGACTCATTAGCCGATAGCTGATGTTTGTTTTACTCATAATTTCATGGTTATTTACCTATTTCTCAAAACTCGCTTGTTAGCCATCTTGTTATTGCAGCGTGGGTGGTGAAAAAATTAGCTCCACACAAACCATGATTATGTTCATTTATAGATCGTGAAATTTGTATCTCGATTAGTAGGTCTTGATGATGTTGAACTCGATCTATCTCCTAATACGAAAACGTGAAGAATCGAGACGTACACCAATCTTTTAAGAATCAATCTGAATCTGATCGTGATATGGTGTATATGTATTTAAACAAAAAACTCTCTTAAGTGCCCTGCCCTGCATTCCATCCATAAGTTTTTGTTTTTTACCAACGACTCGATTACAAATTGTGATTTCAAACATGCCGCCACAAATTTCCACTTTATAGTTTTCCTTCTTTTTGACTGATCTTCTGGTCAATGGTCATTGAAGATCAATAATGTTGTTCTTCAATCAATAGATAGACACAAGGTTGCCAGAATATACGCATTTGTCGTTCAGAAAAGTTCTTAGTATTTTCTTAAAAGTTTATTATAGTTTAAAGGTTTCCAAAAATCTTCCTAAAAAGAATTCGGTGCATGCTTAGGGCTTTAACGCATATAAGCTCAAACGAATCGTAAATATTTATCTTATACATACAATTCTGAGTGAAATGTATTTAGTAGACATTAACACTGCTGGCAACTCTGTAGGTATACTCTTTGATGTACTTACATCGGAAAAGCTTACCACAATGAATAATGTTTGAGTTCTGTTCATTTTAATGGCGCCGAAAGTCTTGTTGTCTAAAAATGGTGAGGCCAGCTATTGGTAGCTAGCGTGTGGTTTGACCATATTTATTTATAATTATATTTTCATTCGATCTGATCAACAACCACATATACACGTACGTCAGAAATTCTTCTCCAAAATAGCACTTGTTAAGTTATTTTAGAAAATTCCAATTCTTTTTATAAAATTTCGACTTTAAATTAAAATAAAAAAAACTAACTTTATTTTGCATTTTGTTTGATTTAATTTCAGGATCAGTACGACAACTTATCAATACACACAAATAAAGGTATTGATTTTTTAGACAAATATGGGAACTTTGTGCGTGAAAGACTTGCGATAGAAAGCGATTATGCGGCGAAATTAAGGTGAGTAATGATGCCAGTACATATTTATTGGTTCTGTGTTATGATTGATATAGGTTTTATTTTCGTTGTTTTTTTTTATACTTGATTATGAAGTTATAGGCGTGGTAAGTTGATTATAAGGTGTGAATAAAAATGATATGTTATCTATTTGGTGCTTATAAAGTAATATCACATACTCAAGACCTACCTGTTAGTTTGTCAGAACAAACGAGAAGTGGTTTGGTTTAATAATATTTACCACAACTATTATCAAAGGTGCGCATTTATTTATTATTTTGATTCAATTGTTATTATTGCATAATGTGAATCTTAGAGATATATATGTATAAACACAGTTGTAGTATAGATACTTGCTCTAGATTCGTTTCACTTTTATTGATGAAATAAAATGGCGCATAAATCTGACGGGTTTCAGCTGAGATATATTGAATAGATTATTATAGTAAGGTTTTAATTTATTTATCAATACTTTCTATTGTTACACAATTCTTATGGAGGAGAAAGTATGTTTGTTGGAAGTTTGTCCTTCAATTATGCTCAAACGACTAGTTGGATTCTTATTAAATTTTCTATAAAAGTTGATAATACCGTAAAATATATTTTAAGATACTTTTTGTAAAAAAAATGGGGAAACGAGGAGGCCAGCAAAATAAGTTCGTGTTTTAATTTTTTGGATCTATTCTATTAAAGATCATTCTTTAATAGAATAGATCGATAAAATTAAAAAAATTAAGAAGAAGACGTAGTTTTAGGCAGAGTGAACTGAGGTTAAATTTAAAATAATTAAGCCTACAATTAATCCTCCATAGGATTCGAGTAATACACGCCATTTTATTTCATCAATAAAAGTGAAACGAATCTAGAGCAAGTACTCGTATCTATACAACAACTGTGTTTATATATATCTCTAAGATTCACATTATGCAATAATAACAATTGAATCAAAGTAATAAATAAATGCGCACCTTTGATAATTAGTTGTAATATTATTAAACCAAACCACTTCTTGTTTGTTCTGACAAACTAACAGGTAGGTCTTGAGTATGTGATATTACTTTATAATAGGTTCGCTCGAGCCATAAGAGGTATGGTGGGTGGTTAGACAAAACAGACGGGAAATTCTAATATTACAAGAATTAGTTTTGAAAGAAATGGAGTTGTAAAGAGTTGTGCGCATAATAGATTCTGAAAATAGTCAATGAACGAGGAGAATATCGGTTAATTCTGTTCGTTCTTTCAGCGTATTCAAGTTAATTTGTTGATGGCGGTCTTGATACGGAGGATACGATTTTGAATGCTCTCGATTCTGAGGCAGGAATGTGTTGATAAGAAGACTACACTTGATAGGCGTTTTCAGAAAGGGGGCATACAAAAGTTTGGATAGTAATCCGGACACGTAGCAGTCGGAGAATTATTTGGACTACCGTCAATATGTGTGAGAAAGTTTAGCTATATCACATCATACCCAAGGTCCAAAATCGTTTCAGCGGTGGATATGGGTTGATAATTGATAATGGAGAAGGTAGAGACCGGGAGGAGATTTCATGTATTTCCGTGATAAAGTGATTGATTGGAATTTGAAAATATTTAACTCTAAGCAATTTTTGAGCCATCATCAGGCAGAGAAATTGTCCAAATAATTTCAAGAAGAGTTGGATCATGTGTTTTCTTCGACAGAAAAAAATGTTATCGTCAGCGTGGAGTGAAAAAGGTACCTGGGAATAGTATTGACGATTTGAATATACTTAATAGGAAGAATAAATAGAAGAGGATCTTAGTGGCTACCTTTTAGTATCCCGTATGTAGCTAAGAAATAATTGGATAGGGAATATCAGAAAAGATCTTTGTAGCAACAGTTTTTCAGGTTAAAAGAAATCCATCTGAAGAAGTTTGGTTCAAACTCGAGGGCAGATAGCTTGAAAATAAAAAATCTATGGGAAAATCGGTTGATATAACATCGAATTCCTTTTCGTACTGTAAATGGTAAAGGATAAAAAATCAACAAGATTATTCGTATTGTACCTACTCTTGAGAAGGCCCTTTTATCTAAGGTAAATGAGAATCTTACAGCCAAAACTTAAAATTTCGTATAAAATGATTTCAAAGGATTTTGGGAATATATCAAAATTTAGCAATGGCTCGATAGTTTGTTGTAACTTCATACTTTTAGTTCTTTTTTAAATTGCAAATACAATGTCAACTTATGCTAAAAAAATTATTCTAAAAAAACTGGATTACGTGGAAAATTGTATCACAACCTTAGACGGATACTCACAGTCCCAGCTTAGTGTGGAGTTTAACCATTTCATTAGATTTTTGAAAATTTTCAAATATTCAATCTGCTGGCCTTCATTGCGTAGTCGAGGAAAATAACTAATAGCAAGCTTTTTTTTGTAAACCAAGCATTTTGATTTCGTTACTATTTGATCAAGTTATTTACCTGTGACCAACGCTAAATCATATCAAGATCATTGTCACCTGGTAAGCACCATTCTCAATCATGACTAAATTGCAACGTTGGCTAGTATGTCCGTCATCCGCATATAAATCAATCGATGAATTTTGAACTTGCGCCGGATTGAAAATAGCAACGGCCCAAGAATTGACCCGTGAGGAACTCCTGAAAAAAGTTCCAAAATTCAAGAAAAACATTTTCCTACGACTAATAGCTTGAACTGTGCGATCGAAAAATTAAACAAATTCTGGAAAGAGTGTTTTATGTGTCCGAACTTCTGGGATTACAGTTTCCTAGAATCTAAAACTTCCAAGTCTAATATTCCATGTCTTTGTCACCGAAAAAAATGTCTGTTTGCCATAAAATTATACAAAAACGTGCAACCATAATAATAAATCTAAATCCAACTTCTCTGCATATTTATTTCCTTTTTCCGCCGCCTTGTCATTTTCTTACAGGTGGTTTTGTGTATCTTAGAGCAAGAACAACCGCCTGCCATAATTTGCCTTTGTCTTTTCATGGAAAAGTCCAAACTTGGTTAGAAAAATTCGAACTTCTGTTGTGTAGGGGAAAAACAAAAATAGATTTTCTTTTAAATTCAATAATAAGAAAAAAAAATAAAAAACAAAAATAACTAGTGCAAGGTCACCCACAGATGTGCGTCTTAACCAGAAATTATTACTTTTGATCACCATTCGTTGGATTCTTGTGAGGGTATTTTTTTCACCTTCTTTTTTTAATTAATTGAGTAAATAAATATACATTTTTTAAGCAAGACAAGACAGACCATGATGCCGAAGATGTTGTGCCTGAAATAATCAGCGTACAGATCGTAAATTTCCAGAATAAACAAGATATTATTGTATCTTTTGGTGTGTTTTTTTTTTGTTGGTGTTTTTACTCAGTTGAACGAGATAATATAGAGACGCCTCTGCACTTGGCACTTGAAGTGAAATTGCGAAAAATTAACATACTGCTCTCCAGAAATTAAATGCACGACAGAGTTGCAAGAACTTGCTCATGTAGAAAGTGTTAACATCTACGCTAAAATCATATCTATGAAACTATCTCTATGATGACACCTTGTTTGACACTGTGTTTTTTACGAATCCATAATTTACCCTTTGGCACCTCTTTAAACAACAAACAAAAAGATAAACCAAAAGTTACAGATACCACCAGATTGCGACCTGGTTTCATCGCGTGGCTTTTGGTTTGTAGATCTTCTTAACGCATCTTTCTCTTGGTGTAAATCGGTTTTTATATTTTTATTTTTATTTTTTTTAAGTTGTTATTTTGCAACGACCCAAGACAAGGAACGAACGTGGGAGGTGATGAAACAATAAGTGCCCATAATCTCTCACTTCATTTCTACTCTTTGGTTCTGCTATAATTTTAGCTTGATGTTCAAATAATAAATTGTCAGAGATTTTCTTAGTGCTCTAAAAAAGCTTAAGAAGATTGTTGGGGGTGGTCGAGTAGAAATAAATCTATTTTTGCACATGAACGAGATACGAAGGAAAAGTAGACGTCTCTCAGTTGGCTTGCTTGTAATTTATTTGAATAATTTTAGACTTGTAGTCGGATATAGTGAACTAGAATGAGATAAAAACAAAAAAAGTTCTTGCTAAGTTTGATTTTTATTTAGATTCATATTTGTAAATGTGAGAAATATGTTAATTCTCATTTTTAAAAAAATCCATGTGATAATATTATTTAAAATGAATTTTTTGGATTTTTGAATGCGATTGAAGGTACTTATTTAGAAAGGGAAGCATTAAACTGTTAGTCAACCAATGTTTTAGCCTGTCTGTTACAGCAATCTAAAGCATTCCGTGTACCTAATTTTTGGTGTTTCCCAAAAAAATAAAACCATTTAAGAAAATTTTTTTTTCGAAAACGTAGTTAGACGACACTACCTTCGATAACGGATTTTGCTGTGTGGTGAAATATTGCGAAACTCGTAGTTAATAAGCAATTTCCTAATCTCAACATTCAGTAGATCTCTTGATTAATCAAACGACAGGCAGATTGACCACATTACGATCGACACAAGGCATTATTGCATTAAAATTATCTGAATTACCCCCTTTCGAAGATGTCCGAACTTTCCGAGAGAAGACTGATATTGGCTCGGGGTATTACCTCGTTGGAGTGAAGGTACCACTATGGAAAAAAAAGCGATTGATGCGCGAAATCGAAGAAATATAGAGGCTATCAAAGCAGGAATGAAGTTCGAAAGTTAAAAAAGGTAAAAAAGCCTATCTCGATTACAATTCTAGAATTGAAACCTGGAAAGACGATCTGGGAAACATGGTAGTAAAATTGCAATCGGTGCTGAGGACATGCATAATGATTTTTAGAAACTGTGATAATGAACCGAATTTTGAATATTCACCATCATGCGTATGCATATTTTCAAAATGTTGTTAAAGGAAGGCTTGTCCGATTAATGGAACCTCAGCATTGTCCTTCTGATTCTCAAGAAAGGGAATTTTTTGAAACGTACTATGTGTTGAGGCTTCAGTAGGATGACAAGAGATCTAAAGTATGGACAGAACTACCAAAACTGAGACAGGCCAAAATGCTAATGGGGTGCTGCAACAAAGAACGCTTTACATCCTGTATCGGTTTAAGCAGGAACAACCTTCAAATCACTAATCGCTTTAAACTCAGAAGATACCTCAGTATTTTTGGCCTGGTAAACAGTGAATATGCGAATTCTGCAATACTCAAGAGGGAATACCGGGGACCACTTATAAGGTATACATGTAGGTACAGAAAAGTTCATCATCCAGCAAATATTGATATTATTGCAGATCTTAGAAAAAAACTCATGAACTTCAAATCGGTACCCATTAGTTTTTTATCGGTTTAAAAGTCAAGCATTATAGTATCTAATGATACGAGCTGTGTTGGAATCCCTGCAGGATGACGATGGAGAACGTTGCTATAAGAACCCTGAAAAAGAACAAACCAATATTTTTGACGTAAAAAATATGGATTATCATGCGTCTTCTTCAACACCAGAGGAACAAACTCTCATAAAACTCACCGTACTATCACAAGCCGACGATATTTACATAATCGGAAGAACAAAGTTGTATTATATGGGTGCTTTTTATATATTGAGAAGAAAGCGAAGAAGGGAACTTCTTAGAATAATGAATGGTTCTTATTCATAGATAGGTTTTACGAATGATGTAGAAAACTATAGTAGCATTTGCAAACTCTCAGCAATTCCCAAATTTTTTGAAAGTATGGTAAAAAATAAGGCCAGATTTTCTATGTCCCGTAAATCTACTATTACGAATTTCACCTATTTCACTTGGTACGTTATCAAAGCTTTGGAACAAAAAGTTCAGTATACATGGACTTTAGTAAAGCCTTTGATTCGGTGAACCACCAAACACTTACAGAAAAACTTGAATATTTTGGTTTTCAATCCCAGGTTCTTTGATTTATCTTGCAGAATAGTTTAAGATTGCAGATACTTGGTAAAGTGAAATTAAGTATCAGGTGACCCCCAAGGCAGCCACCTAGACCTTTGTTTTTCATAATTTTCATTGATGATATCATTTCTAATTATTTTCAAATATTGTTAATTTGAAAGTTTCGAGTCTTAATCAACATGTCCTTGATTCTACGTCAATTTGGTATCACACAAATGGCCTTAAATTAGATATAATAAAATGCACGACTGGGTCGCACGAACTTCTTGCTCCTATGTAATAGACTAGGAATTTTAAAAACGAATGTTATTATAGAGATAACTGTTCGTAATAATAAAATTAATTTTTTAAATTCTTTTATCAGTAAGAGACAAAAACAGAATGCTATGTAAACATAAATTTATGCAAGAACAAAAATTATAAGTGGTTGTAGTGTTTTTTTTTTTTAAATAATCTTTTATATATACAAATTTTTTAAAAGATTTTTAAGAAGAAAAAAATAATACGCCAACCTTAAGTTTTTATTATGGTTCGAATTAAAATTAAATTTCCAAAAAAACTATTGAAAAAAACAATTTTTTTTTTTTCAAAAATTCATAAAATACTTTTTTTTTTAAGTTTTGAAATGCAATGTTTTTTAAACTTTTTAGAAGCACCTCTATAATTTTTTTTATTAAAATCCCTTATGTCCATAATGAGTAATTCAAAATTTGAAAAAATGGTTCTATGGTAGCTACAAGCTGTAATATCTTAATTTCAAATTTTTTTTATTAAATAAAAGATCGTAACAATTAATTGAAAGAAAAAAATTTTTATCAAAATTCTAGACGCAGTTTTCGAGAAAAATACGATTTTTGAAAACGATTTTTTAACATTTGTTTGCTGACTACCTTAATTTTTAGGTAAAATAAATTTTTTCTCACATCTTGTAGATTATATTGAGAAACTATTTTTTATTAAGTTTAATAAAAAATCTTTAATGGGGTTTTCGAAATATTGAGTTTGAAACAAAAAAAAAAAAAAATTTGATTTTTTTTTTTTAATATCCAAACAATTTTTTTTTGAAAATTTGAATACAGAATTCTATTCAAATTTTAAGGAGCCTTAGAAAAAAAATGATCAAAATCGGTTGTACAAAGAAAAAAAAAGTACCCCCATCAATAACCATTTTTCGTGAATTTTTTTTTCAACCATTACCTAGTTTTAACTAAATAATTTTTTTTTTGTATTTTTAGTTTTTAAATCTGTCGAAAAGTTTTTGAGAAAAAAAAGAAAAAAACGTGTGGGGGGAAATTAAAAATGATATGTACCAAGTTTAAAAAAAAATCGGCCAAGTCGTTTAGGCTGTAGTCGAACCGACAGACAGACAGACAGAATTGCGAGACCCACTTTTTTAATCTTCGCTATCATCGTAATGTCAACTTTGATCGAAATCTCGAGTTCGATTTTTTTTACGAATGCATAACTTGCTTATATGTACGTAGTACCTATAAGTCGCAAGTAAAAATTCAAAGGCGTTCCACAAAACACATTCTTAAGAACATTTAATGAGGATTTTGGCCTGGCTACGAAGCTAGATGTCAATTACTTGGAATAAAGTCGTTAAAATAGAGACAGACAATTCATTGTGTAATGCTTTATTATAAGTGACTTACTAAGTTACCACTTAATACCAATTTATGTTCCCGCAAGGTGAATAAGAGCAAGAATTTTTTGTTATTAAAATCTATTGTATATTTCAATGAATGTCCTCAAATGCCGATCCTTTATTAGTATTTTAAAAAGCTTAGAGTGCCGATATCTGTAAGCAGTATTATTCCCCCTGCCAAAGGGGGATGTGAAGGCGTTTTAGTTTTTTGAGAAATATTCTCCGGACCATTTGTTGACACTTTTACATATGTATATTAGATTAAAGAAATCCTTTTCAACTGACAAATACGAATCTTTCAGTACCAAAACTTAAAAAAAGACAGCTTGTTGAAGTTCGTATCAATAGTCGATTAAAATTATCAAAAATATCTACACACAAATACTAAGGACCACGAATATCAGCAGATTTAAGAAAAATTATTACAAAAAAGATAAAATTAACTTCTCAAAATTAAATTTAATAGTTGTATCGCTTTGAGGTTCTCTATATATTCTAACCTGAAACTTCCCCATTTATATAAATAGTTTTCGTAGATTGGTTCTTATTCCTAGGTGGTTTTTGTCTGGTTAGAATTTCATGCTGCTGAGTTTCTGAAGTTTTCGATTTTTGAAAGTTAAAAAAAAAATTCTAAATTTTTGAACTACATTTATTGTCAACTGCTTAAGGCTTTAATTGTGCATAGTTTTTTGGTGGGAAATTTTCCGGAATAAAAACAACAAAGAAATCAAACCATTCTTTCCATCAGAATATCTGCTTATACCTACATATATCAAAACCAATCTACATATCCACATTTAAATAGTTCTCAATACAATTAGCACCAACCCCATTGCCATTGTCCTCTTGCGCGCTATTTGCATTACCAGACTATCAGTAATGCACTCTTTTAATTCAATTAATCTGACAGTAATACACTGCAAACCATAGCACTCTTGTGTTTCAAAATAAACACATATCAGGTTTCAACCCCAATTCACATGAGACTCCCCCATACGAGCAATAAGTGCTTTGAAATAAAAAAAAAAAAGACAACGAAAATACCCCCAATCGAACAACTCATTAGTGCCAAGTCAACTGGTGTTAGTCAAATAAATGGCACCAGTAAACAGAGTGTCAATTTGTGGAGACTTCTCCCCTTTGCAGTTGATAATCAGAATCACACATCGAAGCTTTATTTAGCGGCAAATTGTCTCTTTTACCAGTCTCGACAGCAAAGTAGTCAGACTGCCGAGGTGCTATGGTGCTGTGCTCGGTGCCCCTCTGATGTGATTGTCTCAAGTGATGACAAGTGAAAATAATTACAATAATCGAACACCTTTTTCGTCATTGTGATGTCATCAGCACGACATCGCCGAGTGTAAGATAAAAATAAATAAATAAAGAATAACAAGTTGCACCACACAGTAATGACAGTGCCAACAGCTCCAGCTTACCACTTGACCCAAGTGTAATAAACTTTTCAAACTACTTGCTTGGCTTCTTATAAGAGCGCCATTGTAAGTTCAACACACAACATCATCAGAATTGTACATATTTTCCTATTGTTGTCTTCGTCAGAGCGATAGGATTTCTTGTTGTGTTCCTTTGTTGGAAAAAAGAAAAAAGAAAAAAGAATTATATTTCTTAGGCGAGTTTAGAGAACGGTCTTTTGCGGTGATAGACCTTGAAGCTCAATCCAACTCAAGGAGTTCCTTATTGTTAACTGATTTAAGTGTTGACTGCATAGTGTTTTTCTTTCTAGTCATGACATTTTCTAAGTTTAACTGAGTGTTAAAGCGTTTATCAGGTCTCGTAGACTGGAAAATAGCAAAACATTAATAGAAAGTATAATGTATGCCTTGATGGTTAGGGTTTATTACAATGCCAAATGGAAGTAGGAGTATTCTGTTGAGTTCGTTAATTTTAACAATAAACAAAAAAAATCATGGAAATGTTACCAACCATTATTAACAGAACCTTCGTTCTTCAATAACTATAAGGCTTAATGTGGAAAATTTCGCAATGATCACAATAGGAAGTTCAATAAAACACTGTTATACTGTTATACTAGAGGGTTTTTCGATTTGCGCTGGTAGATTTTGGTGGTCTGTGGTGGCCATGTGACATCTGTCAAAACAAAAACAAAAACAAACTTTGGGTTGAACAATATTACCATCAGCTTGTCAAAACAGATTTGGCCAATGCTGGATCTGAAGCGCTCCAAAGGTTTCATATCTTTAAGTAGATTGAACATAGGCTCCGTTATAGATGTTATAACAGGAGACTGTTTGATAGGCAAGCACACAATTCGGCTTGGAATTTATTCTAACTATTTCGGTAGAAGCTGCTTAGAAGAAGTAGATGACGAATCGATTCCTCACCTTCTGTGCACATGTCCTGCTGCATCCCAAAGACTAAGACTCTATTTAGGAGATTTTTACTGCAATGATCTTAGTCATCTGGCAAATACTCGTATACACATAAGCAATCTCGCTCGCTTCAAAATGAGCTCCAATTGGTTTAACGATTACGGAGAAAGTCTCAAAGATTCAATGTAGTATCACAATATACCAACTCATTGTCTAGTCGTGCCGGCTCTCCAATCTAGCTTAACCTAGTGCTAAGGTCGCTGCGTCCATTTTACGGTAGACTTGGTGGTCCTTCACATTCTACTTTTTAAAGTTAGATAGTTCGTGCGTCAAAGAAACACAAGATCAACCGAAAACGGCGGTCCTTGAAAGAGCATAGCAGAACTCGGGGCAGCCGATTCCTCGGATTGCACATGAATTCGATCTTTCGCAGAATTAAAATTGGCGAATTTTGTGCCGAGCCTTGTGCCTACTACTCTACAAGATTCGATTGACTGGTCTTCGGAGCATTTGGAAGAGAACCCCGAATTTCGGCCGAAAAATCATCTTTAGCGACGAGGCGCATTTTTAGATAAATGGCTGTGTAAACAAGCAAAATTGCCGTATTTGGGACGACATCACCCCAACCAAAGCTCACCAGCTTACAATACATACTCAGAAAGTTACCGTTTGACGCCGCCGGTGGCGTGATTGGTTCGTACTTTTTCTAAAACGACGTTGTTGAGGCGGTTACAATCAATGGCGAGAGCTTTAAGACGCTGATAACCAGTTTCTTATGGCCCAAATTGAACCCTATAGATCCTGACAACATGTGCTTCCAGCAGGAAAGCTCTACGTGCTACACAGCGGACCTAACGATTGACATTCTGCATGAACAATTTGAGGATAAGGTTATCTCTTGCAGGCGTGACTTGAATTGGCCACCAAGATCATGCGCTTTGACCCCGCTACTTTTTCTTGTAAGGTTTCCTATTTCGCAGCTTTGTGCGAAAAAAAGACCGATGTCCTTAAGGTGAAAATAACACCATCGCACAAATTCAGCCGGATCTATGCAGAGGAGTCATTGAAAAATGGACCACACGGATCCGTGTTTTCTGTGACAGCGGATTTGAAACTTCTCGGTTGTTTTAGGGTTAGTTTGGTTTGGCAATTGATTCTGAACAGACTTACACCAGAGAGCAATGTTTGCAAATTGTACAAATTGAAAATTTGAAAAACACGGTTCAATTTGAGAAACACATAGGGCGTTACGTGCGTTTTAGGATGCACATAATCGTCATTCATAAAAACTATGGATACTTTCGCAACAAGTTTACTCTTAACTTTTATACACGTCCCGTACGCCGTTTTATAGTGGGAACATAACAAGCGATTGCTGATGTGCAGCTTAGTGTTGATGATGATCGAAATGTGTCAATTCGTCATCGAGCTCAATAATGGGCAGAAGGCCCATCCACTTTGTGGAAAATTTTGAGTAAAGATAAATTGGACCTACTGATACGTATATACGCACCTGCCATCATTGTCTACAACCTTGGTTCTAACAACTTCCTGACTAAAACCAATAAATAGAGAGATATATGTAGATCAATTCAACTTTTCCAAAATGGTGGATTTCACTGTTGCGAAAATCTGGACT
The DNA here is from genome assembly GCA_911387755.1 of Chrysotoxum bicinctum. Taxonomy (NCBI): domain Eukaryota; kingdom Metazoa; phylum Arthropoda; class Insecta; order Diptera; family Syrphidae; genus Chrysotoxum; species Chrysotoxum bicinctum. Next base: position 219,842,597 of record OU426989.1, on the reverse strand, counting down.
AATTCAGATGTCAAAAAAAAATTAAAAAATATGGATGCGCAACAGCTTGTAGAGAAGCAGGGTGTAATAACTTAAGACTCTCAACCAATCCTGTTTACTGTTGTCGCCAGGAATAGGAGAAACTTAAAGTTTGCTGCCGAGTCCAAGCCATTAAGATAAGGAGCACTTTTCATGACATTGCATGTGTTAAAAATTTGGGTATTCTATATTTCTTTCCACAAAAGGCGTTTTAACTAGCTTTCTTGTACTACTTAGCGGTATAACTGGGACCTTGTCCTGATAATGTGAATTTTATGATTGGTAATGATTAAATCAAAGACAAACGCAATTAACATTATATCAAAGTAATTGTCTATTAAATGTGTCACTAATTGTTATTGTAAAATAATAAGTAGAATTAATACCATAATAAAATAAAATATATAACAATGAACTAGAATAACATTTTAATTTAATCGCCCTACCTTCGGCAAATACAAATATGTACGCCATCGTAAGAATTTTGTTTATTAGTAGATTTTTTTATTTAGACATCATTAGTTCTTTGAACACAATAGGTACTTGTTTTTTTCTTACTTGGCTTAGAAGTTTAAGTGCCATAAATCTTAAAACTGTAACCACTCCCATAAAATGTAGGCATTTCATCTATTTTCTGAGGTGCATTGCATGCATGTAAGTAGCTACATACAAGCCTGGCTTATAATTATTATTTCAATCAGCCGGTGTGCTGCTGGTTATTAGTCACACTGATGGTAATGACAATTTATGAACTTCCCACACTGTTGACGTTAAGTTTTCCCAACGTTTTATTATTAGCGAACGGTGGGATACAATTTTAAAGGAGCATACAAAATTACATCATATTTAAATCAATTAAAATCAAGTAAGGTTCATTACACTTGATATACCTAATTGCAGGTAGGCAGTGTGGCAAGTTGTAATTGTATAGCAACCTGCATCAAAAATAAAATAAATTTGAAAGTTTGTTTCGTCAGGTTTGTTAATTCGTGTTTTATTGAAAATTATTTACAGCACAGCAAAAGCTTTTTCACAAAAAAGATTCGGAATGTTTTGGAATGTTAATTCCATAATTATAAACTGTTATAAAGATTTCTTCGTCAATCACATTTGAGTACTTACGTATAGTGATTGACAGTAAGTAATTTTTGTTGCACTTTGTGTAAAATTTAAACTGACGGAGTTGAGATGTCAGAATAAAACAGGGCTATTGTTGGACGTATGTTCACTATGAGCATTCATTAAGGCAAACTTTCCACTACATTTGGGCATAAAGCTGGAAATAAATCAGACACAGTAAAATTGCGAAAAATTATTTTGTTAAAAGTTTTTTGTGTTCTTTTTAATTTTGTTTGTCTGTAGTTGTGTTTGAATTCTTTATCTGTCAAATTTAGGGTTGCTTAACATAAATTCGCTTAGACTCTATTGCTAATCCCACATTAGTTAAAAGAGTTGTCTAACGTGTTTAAAATTATGAAAAAATAAGACAAAGTCTCCAAACTAAACGACTGTGTTAAGTATAGAGCCGGTTTTATTCCTTAACAGAGCAACGTGTAAAATTTTGCGCTATTTTGTTTAAAAGCTTCATTTATATTGTATTCATTTATTTTGCTTCTGATTCAACTCTTAAAAATCAAGCTTTAACTAAGCTGCCTTGCGATGACTCAAAGAAGTCTATAAAGGAATGATTCGCATTTAAAAAAAAAACTGGATATTACTTGAATTATTGTCATTATTATGGGTATTTTCCAATGTTTTTATTTAATAATTCTTATATTCACAATTCTGTGGAAAAGTTATAATCATTCTATTTTTCTTATTTCAGGCGACTAGTGAAAAATTACCAACCTAAGAAGAAAGAAAAAGATGAAGATGAAAATGAGTAAGTAATTTTGTATCAAATATAAGAATTTTATTTTCAAAATACTGAAATAATTTCTTAATCATAAATATTTTAAAACAAATAACAAAACAAAAAGTTTAACCTCCCGTATTTTTTTTTTATTTTAATGAATAAAATTTCAATATAAATTATAAAAAAAAAATGTCGCTAAACATCTAATACAAATCTGTGGCATTTAGTACAAATACTACAATTCCATAAAATAATTAGAATCCTTGCGTTCAGTTTACATCTAAATTTGAAACATAATTTTGCAAAGATTATTTTAATGAATATTCCAAACTTGAGGAAAATCGGTCAACTCGTTTAATCCCTAGTTCCATGTTTAGTGTTTACGTCCACGTAATTTATTTTATGGATTTATCATCTTAGTACCATACACCATAGAAATATTTTATGATAAATGATAGACAAAATATGAACTTTGGCACAAAACGGATCATACGAACTCGGCATTTCGATTCAAGACTTTAATATGGCCAAAAAATTTGTCTTTTTTAAAACTTTGTCTACAAAATTGCAAAATTGGAACTAAATTGGTCGATCCATTAACGAAATACATATATGTACGAGTATAATCCAAAAAAAGACAATTTTCTAAACAATATTCAAAATCTTTGTTTCGTCGTGTCCATATTTTAAAGCACAAAGTTTCATCAAAATCGTTACAGTTGTGTTTCAGAAAAATTGAAAATAAAAACAAAATCGTTGTTAACCAGCTATCGAAACGTATCAAGATGACCAAAAACAAAAACCCGAATTTCTCCTCTAGGAAATAACATAATTGACCGTGATTGAATTTCTGATTTCTAAATTTAAAAGCCACATCAACAAATTTGATAACATTAATTGATTATAAAATTGTATTCCATTGATGTTGTTTGATTTTTGTCAGCGACTGTTGCTTTTCTAGTCTGAATTTCAACATGTTCAAAAAAGTAAGGATCAAAATGACTCTGTTTGAATGGATACTCGTATCTCCGGATCCTTTGATACAATGATATTCTCCGTGGAAGGAGAATCTCTGCAATACATTCATCTTCTTCTAAATTGTTCGGAAATACTAAGAAAAGTTTATTCTTATAAAATCCATCCTTTTACTACTGTACTACAACATTAAAATGGAGCCAGCATAACGTGAAGCTTTACACATAAAGTGTTGCGAACTCTTTTCACTCTTCCCTAGAAACATTCTCAAAATTCAAATGAGAATTAGATGATTCCATACGAAAACAATTTTGAATCTGTTACCAAAGAAGAATATTATCAATTGGGATCTTTCTCCATTTTTCAATTAAGTCATTAAGATTAAAACTAAAAACAACCATCAACAATACATATGTATGTATGTGTACATCGGGGGGAGGGGAGGTGACCTACAATTTTTTGCACAAGTCCGAAGAGAGATGGGAAACTCTTTTTATGACAAGAGATACTATTGGCGTATTCCTTACTTCCTTGCAAGAGGAAGTATCACTGAAAAAAAAACTTGGTTTTTTCTTAGGTAGTAGTGACTCGAAACCGCGAGACCTTCGAAACTTATACCATTATGTCAAATATAAGTTCAAACAAACCAGAAAGACCTGTAATTATCATTTTCGCATGACCAGAAATTAAAGCAAAACTTACTACAACGTTGCAAAGGTAGAATAAAATTTTCGGACATTTGTAAAAAATGTACGAAATACTACTTTCTTTTACTATACAGAAACATTTGAATCTCTTCAGCACCGCCGCTATTTTACTTGTCTTTCATTATTTTCCCGTTATTTTTATGAACAGTGTTCTAGTAAAATAGCCAGTTGCATTCATACCCGTAAACGATTTAACCGTAATGTTTACGCTTCAGGGAATGCCCATTTGCTTAGCCTTGAGCACAACTTCGGACGTACGGCTAAATTCAGATATTCATTCTTTAGCCGCACTACACGAATGTGGAATACTTTACCCGACTCATAATTTCCCTTCCATTATGATATTTAGACATTCAAAACCAATGTGAATCGGTATCTCCTTTTAAATCCTCTCAAACTTTCCTCAAACTCTAGCACTGTTCTCAAACATTTTTAGGGTTGTCATAATCCCTTTAGTGCGCGCAAACATATTAAAAAAATGTCACGATTTTCTTCAATATTTATTCATTATTGATTATTAAAAAGCCGAATAATAGAAAATCAGTTCTTTCCCACATGATTTTTCTTTAATATGATACCTTAAACTTGTGTGTATTTGTCTGTCTGGAATTCGAATGGGGAATTCATTGATATTTTCCCGGAAAGAAAATAATCTAAGAAAAAAAAAGAACATTAAATTGGAATGTGAAGGATTTACGGATATAAACTCTGAAAAGCTCTTATAGCCTAACAGCAAACAATCTAACCAGACAAGATTGCAATAATTTGTTTTCCACAATTTTCATATATGTACTCTTACACTCCAAATACATTCCCAGTCACTTTTTTTTTAAAAGTTCATCGACCAGCAAAACTAAATAAACAAGACAAAAAATAAAGAATATAATGCTCCTCTTCAACCAGAGACGACGTCAGAGAAAAACTATCCTTAAAAATATAAGTTTTTCTTATAGTTTTCCAAACAAGGATGTCATATAAATGTGTGTAGGTATTGCTATGTGTGATGTGCTGTGCATTCAAGAATAATAGTCTACTTGCATACGAATATTTTTGTTTAGCACGCCCAGCTATTCATCCATCGTTCAGTGACATTGTAACTATGGGCTTAGCCGAATTTGTTGACCTATTTTTCGCAGGAAATTGTGTCTATCATCATTGTTGTAGTTATTTTATTTTGAAAAAATCATTTTTTGTAATAAAAGAGTTGGAAAATATGATAAAAGCTTTTTTATTCGTACTCTAGTTCGATTTAGTTTTGTTGGATAGGTTTTTGTGTAAATATAAAGGATTTCATGAACAAGGATTATCTAGATGCACTGAGAGTCCCATTGAAGCCAATTACAGCTGAATTGTAGTTTTTGAAAGGAATACATTTTTTAAAATCGCTCAAGAATGTTGTTATCCAACCTACAACATTATCCTGTATCATTTTTTGTTATTGTTCTGTTTTTCAATATTTGTACAATCCTTCTTGTCGCATGCCAATATGTGCTATTGTTACCACACGATTTGTACGTATAGGTATTTCCAGTTATTTAAAGGGCTCTGTAGTCCTGGTCTCGTAGTTGAACTTGTGCCTACTTTAACATGTGTCCCCCGTCATTTTATTCTTAGCTAGACTCCAACTTTCTTACATACAAGATCCCTTTCGGACTCATATCATCTTGTGCTTTTTGGTATTGATGTTTTTAATCTTCCAATGAATTCTATCAATTTTACTTGTAACCCTCAGAATTTTAAGAATCATACTAGATAGTAAAATCCCCTGGAATAAACACGTAGAATATACCGCCGGAGAAGTCACAAAAGCCCTTATGGTATGCAAAAGACTTGCAGATAAATCATGGGGCTGCCTTTTAAAGTCAGCAGTGACTAACTTTCTAGACATTCCGACATTTACAACGGAGTTAAGTTGCAAATAAGAGTTGGTAGGTGAAACAGAAACTACACGGATGGTTCGAAAACGCCAGAAGGGACTGGCGCTGATTTTTGGGCTTAGAACCAAACTTTCCATATCAATTGGACAATCCACTAGCATTTTCCAGGCGGAAGTCAATGCCTTAGCGGAATGTGCAGGTCGAAATCTTGAAAGGGATTACTGAAAACAAAATATTGTCAAATAGCCAAGCTGCCCCCAAGGCACTAAGTTCTTAAGATCTAAGTTCTTACTCCATCCCGTCTAAGTTGGCGTGGGAACGTACTACTTCATTGGGTACGTCGACATGTAGGTGTCCAGGGCAATGGGGCCAAAGTCCTACTGCGGAATAGAAGAAAGCTGGTTTAAAAACGAAATCAAAATAGATGAAGAGGCCAAAAGATCAAAAAACTGGAAAGAACTCCCAAAACTGAGGCAGGCCAAACTACTTCTTGGCCAAGATCTTTGTATGAACTGTATCAGCTTAAGTAGGAACAATCTACGAATACGAGTAGTAACGGGTCTCCTCACCTCACGGGTCACTATACACTAAGAAGACACTTGAGTATTCTTGGGCTAGAGAACAGCCCCACATTCAGTATCCTTTCCAAAGGTACTCCAAATAATCAAACTCATCAAAGAGATAAACTTGCCGGAAGAGCCATAGGATTAGCAACTCATTTAGCTCTAGATGGGAGCACAATAGATCTTTAGGTCGTGCGACAAACCTCCTCTCAATATGCATTCATTCAACCTTTAGAAATATAAATTTGTTCAAATATTATTGAACACTTAATCTGATGAAGTTACCATTTTCTCGAACAAAAATTAATTAGTATACACGATTCAATTGATACCATATAAACCAGAAAAGTTATATAGACTCAAGTCGTAGATATCAATTTCTCACTCTCTGACAACATATCACTTGACTTGATTTTGTCTACACACGAAAAAAAGCCCCATAAAATATGCAATGCACTAAAATGGAATAATAAAAGTCCTTACCTGAGCTGGGAAACCTGACAACACGTCACTCTACTACAACTTCTTTTTACCAGTTACATTTCGGTGATGCAATCCCTTTTACTTGTTACTTCTTTTCCGGCGACGAGACGTCGTCGTCATCGTCATATAGTAATAATACCTTAGATAATTACTTACTTCGGTGTCTGACTGCGTCAACATGCGACAAGTGGGCGGATCATCATCATCGTCGTCGTCGTCGTCGTCGTCGATGACTTCTAGCCACACTTTTATTCCTGAGCCTGATGTTGTGCGACGTCAGTGTGCAAAACGACGAAAATGACATGGCCTACAGATAAGTCGCCCATGGACTTGAGGAGTTGTTGTAGTTTGTCAAAGAACGTGTTTTTCATCTTCACGTCTTTGCGTCACTTTTGATTGATTTAAATTTTAATTAGTGAACACTTATTGCTCTGTACGTTAAGATCTACAACAACCTAACCAACGTAGGGTCAATGTACACCGAAGTTATCCAATGAAGATTGCATCTTCTTTTTGTATTGATTAAAAAAATATACATACTTAAACTTTCCTTTGCTAATGTGTTGTTGTTTTTATATTTTTGCAGATTCACATCATGGCAAGCATTTCGAAATGTGCTCAAAGAAATCGGAGACCTGGCTGGTCAGAGAGAAGTTGTCGCAGAATCGCTGCAACAACAAATTATTCAGGGTATTACGTTGCTGTCAAAAACATTGCGCGAGGATAGAAAAGTAAGTTTTTCTGTGTGTGTCCTTTGAAGTTCAAAATAATGACTATATTGTTTTTTCTTTCAGAAATGTTTAACAGATGGAACGCATTTACAACAAATCCTCGCTTCACAATTAGGATCGCTAGATCGAGCTAAGCGAACTTATGACAAAGCATTTAAGGACTCAGAGAAGGCTGTTGATAATTATAAGAAAGCCGATATGGATTTAAACCTCAGCCGGGCTGAAGTTGAACGATATAAAAATATTATGACATCAAAAATTCAACAATCCGACGATGCAAAAAATGAATATGCAAATCAGTTACAAAAAACAAATAATCTACAACAGCAACACTTCAATGTGCTGTTGCCAAATGTGAGTAAAGTTGTTGCTAAAAACTTATGTTCTTAAATTAATATTAAATTTTCTTTTCAAAGGTATTTAATAAGTTACAAGAACTCGACGAAAAACGAACCCGCGGTATCCGAGAGTTTATTATTAGCTCTGCTGATATTGAGTCTTCTGTTGCACCCATAATTGCTAGTTGCTTAGAAGGCATTGTGAAAGCTGGCGAGTCAATTAATGAAAAACAAGATTCATTAAAAGTTATAGAAAGGTCTGTTGCTATAGCTTGTTTTGTTCAAAAAAACTAAAATATATTTATTCATCCTTATTTAGGTATCAGTCAGGCTTTACAATACCAGCGGATATACCATTTGAGGATCTCTCCAAATCTAATCCAGATTCATCAACGGAACAAATTCACACTCGCCCAATAAATAACCATTTTCAAACAATTAAAGGAACAGTGACTGGTAATAAGAATAAAAAACGCGGCGGAATTTTGGGCTCTATATTATTTGGTAGTAATAAGGTGAGTTAGTAACCCTATATACAAAAATTAAGAAAATGTAATCCATATTCCTACATACCTTTATAGTATATAAGCATTTATCTTAAATAATCCCTTTATAAGCCCTATAATGCATTTAGAAGTGATAAATAATAATACAAACTAGGTATACTCATTTCACTTAGTTGTTGTTTTTTTTAAGACAAATTATGAAAAGGAATCTTTTCAGTCCACAACGAAGTGATATGAATATTCCATTCCAAATGTAAAGAGCTAGTTTAATGTGATCTTTTATATGGAAATACTTTAAATGTAGTAGGTTCTTTTTTTTTATTTATGGGGGAATGGTAACTATTGCTTAATTTATTAATCGCTTGAAAAGAAAACACCCTTATCGGCTTTATACTTTGGTAGAAACTATTTAATTTTTATTTTTTTTTTCAACTTTTTTTTCCTACTAGGATTTGACCGATAGAACGACCGAAATTGTTCAAGTTAACCCACTGAATAATTTAAAAACATTAAATATCTTTTTCCCTAAGTGGAAAATGTTATCCACAAACAAGCGTTCTCCAGTAAGTAAAGAGATACAATTTGTTGGCATTCATTACTTTGACATTCATCCATATTGCTAAGTAAATTTCAGAAGAGTTTTCTTCAATTTAGGGAAAAATAGTTCTGCGAATCTTTTCGATAACTTCCATTTTATATTTTAAGTGTGTTTACTGATTTAAATACCTATTCGGGCATTAGTCCTATTCAGCCATTTGTCTGAATATGAAAGACCACCATCAGGTCGGTTTTCCTTATTACTTGCTCCGAAACCACCTATTATATTTTTTTGAATTAGCCCAATTACATTTTTACATATGTAAAAATGTATTTCCAAATGACGTTATAGTCTAAATTCTTTTCCAGTTAGGTTTTTTTTTTTTTAGAAACAAATCTTTTTTTCTTTGATATTTTGTATTATGGGCTATAAGTTTATTTAGTTATTAGTTAGACATACAAAAATTTAATATTTGTAATAAACTCAGCTTACATTTTTGATTTTGATTTTGAGAATTCCAATCAGAATAAATTTTCGTAGACAAATCTGCTTTATCAAGTCGAGCCGAATTTTAACGAACTCAGTAGAAACTAACAGAAACCTCAACCCCACCAAAAATAAACAATTATTCCAAAATCAATAACTAGCTTCTTTCGATAATTTCACAAATTAATTGCGTTCGATAGATAGATAAATTGCAGAATAAAATGTACTGAGTCGTATAACAGAATAGCATAGATATGCTAAGACAGGAGCTATGTATGATCCTTTGTTTCGGATTAGTGTACGACTAATCTATCATGGCGGGACCTGTGATAAGACTGTATAATATTTATTTAGCATCTTTTTTGCGAACGCATTGAGCACATTTTAGTTATTCTTATATATTTTGGTCTCCATAAAATGCAATTAGCTGAAAAATGGTCATATTCACTGAAAAGTATTTTATTGCTTTTCACTTTAAATTATGTATTTTAGTACCTACATTGTTCGTACGCTCGAAGTTCATTCATATTACTACTTATCGTAATAGTTACAAGTGTTTGAGAACAATGTTGATAATGCTTAAAAACATAATCTTCAAAGAAAAAAGTTCTACGATGCGTTTCAAATGCATTTTCTGAACAACAAAGAGAAAAATTCTGCAATGTACTGATTTCTGTTCTGGCAGAACAGGTGTCTAAGAACAACGATATTTCTTTTATAGTGCTGGTTATTGAGCTGAGCCATATTAAAAGTGCGGAACCGATTTCCGAGCTTCCTCGTTTTCCGTTAATCTCAGTGTATGTAAAACTATGAGTTTTTTTTTAACTTCCCATAGGGAGTTATTGTTATCGGTTCGATTTGTCAAATTGGAATTTTTGACATTTCTCGACGTTTCAAGGTCCCTATATAGAGGCTATATCAATCATTTTTTTTTTTTTTTAGAAGAGCGGCTTTATAGACAGTTAACTTTCATAGGAACATAACTTTCTGCTTTAGTACATTGGAACAACGTCGCTAGATGGAACCTGCAAAACACTTTGTAGGTCAAATGTTGGAGAAACAAAAGTTTTATCAGTATTTGAGCGTTTTTCTTTGTCTTCATTCCAAGCAGCATTTGTCTCTTCTTTTAGTATGTGCTTTGTATAGCTCTTCGTCTTCCTTTATCTTTTTGTAAGTGGAACATGCTAAGCAATTGTCTTTCTTCGGTGTAAAAAATGATAAAAACCGCCGATATGAAATTTCCAATACGGGAGCAATGGATTCTTTTTAACATTTTTCCAAAAATAAACTGTGCATTTTGATTATAGACAAATTTGTATCCAAATACTTCCTTTTGGAAGATTGTTGACAGTAGTGTGAATCGGTAATTTAAAAGTTTGGTTGCTTTTCTTTCATCAAGAACTTTTTTTTGTTTTTTTTTTTTATTTGAAGGGCTTCTATAAACACTTTGGTCAGGCCCTATAAAAGTTCCAAGCTCTCATGGTAGAGTCAACTGGTCTTCGTCTTGACACCGTCTGCATAAGTCAGATGTAGTAATGCCCATTCTGCTCATGTGGGTTCCCATTGAGTTGTGACCCATAAGAATTTCAAGTTTCAACCAAAAGAGACAATTGAGGTCTGCTAAACTTTAGTAGATACTCTGTTTTTTTCTTTGAAATATCTGGCCAAAGATTCCTTGAAACCCGACAGGTGTCAATTGTTGACCATCTGTCATTTGCGGTCTTAAGGAAACTTTGGTGAATTCTATAGTTTTCATGCTTCAGTCGCATAAGTACTAATTAAAGACTTATAATATTAAACATAACACGTTTTTGGCCATTTCATCAGTCGTTTCATTTCTATAAATGTCACAGTGTCTCAGGATCAGGACCCATTGAAGGTTAACTGAATTTGTTTCGACGAGCAATCTTAATTCACTAGGCAACGAGCAATTAGTCGACAAAATGACGACGAAAGCACTTCTTGAAGCTTGGAAGACACTACAAAACTTTTGGAGCTTTATTATCTATTTATGGGTGGGTTATCTGAGAAGATGTCTGACCATAATCCAGCTTCCGTTTTGGAACCGTCTGTAAAGCAGTTTAGGACCCGGTTTTAAATCCATATATCCCTTGTTGGAATATTTGTTAGTTTTTCTATGTACGGTGAAATATAGTTTGTTTGAATGTCTATATCCGTGAAGTTTTCAATGGTTCTGTGACCACACTGGCCTCTTTTCCAATTTTTACACTCTTTAAGTCGTAGAGCACTTTTGGCCACCAACTTCCTTCGTGAATAGATCGAGTGGGGCAATTAAGAGGAAAGTTTATAGGCCTGCGGTTGACGTGGTTCTCATGACACTTGTTGTGCCAATACATGCCAAACCCTGAATTTTTGTCACCAAACCAAACAGACTTCAGAATAGGCCTTATAATGGCTCTGTACATCCAATTAATGGTTTTGGGGCTGGGTCCCCATTTCTTGCTTAAAATTCTACTGCAAGTCTAGAAGACTATTGCAGCTTTGATGTTCTCCTTCCAGTTTAGTTTACGATCGATAACCGTAATACCCGTAGTTCTAGGAATTTTCAGTTTATCCTTGACCCGAATTTCTGACGTTTTGTCAAGTAGAGATTATTTTTTAGTCGCACTACACGAATGTGGAATGCTTTACCCGACTCTATATTTCCCACTCATTGCAATGTGCAGACATTCAAAACCAATGTGCATCGGTATCTTTTCTATGTTTAACATTATAAGAGTGTTCATAACCCCTTGAGTGCACGTATTATACAAAAAAAAAAAACAAAATATTTGAACGTTTCAGTAATATGGAGTGGTGTCCCATTTATGGTGGGGGATTTAAAATTTTTAATTGAGATTGAATTATTTGAAAGCTTAGAACCAAATATAAATTTAGTTTTGAGATAAACATGAAAACAACGGTCGTTCTAGTTCTTTTTATTATTATTTTTAATTATTTTAAACTATGTAATAAACAATAGCTAATATATTTTCTAAGGAGTTTGAATGAAATTAATTTAAAAAGAAGGCTTTTGCTAATTTAACGAAAAATTAATGATTTATTTTATAAAAAATAATTTTAACATTTACTAACTATGTAATTTTAATACATTCATGACCCAACCTTCCTCTTAAGTAAGAGCTGTGCGCTATAAATTCTTACCCACATAAGAATCCCTATAAATTCGATTTCTAAAAAAATCACATAAAGACTTAAATCGGGTAAAATATTTTTCCACAAACTTTCTGACGTGTGTTACCTTTCGCTTTGTCGAAATTTTAAAGTTTATTTCGCAATGAAAACTACTTTTTTATAATACGAGTACATTCACTTTGAACTTGTTGAATAAAGTAAAAGACTGTGGTACAGACGAAAGATAGACCCCACTTATAGAAAAAATTTAAATTTTTAGGAATTTTTTGTTTCTTAAAAAAACTTGCCTGTATTAGCTAAATAAGTTAAAATGTGAAATGAACTTATTCCTAACACAAATAGATTAGACGATCCAAAATCATATTTAAGCAATTAACAACCTTTCAAAATATAAGCACCATAGCTTCATTGATTGAGCAACAATAAATACAATGTCACTTAGGCTAGGCTATGCTAGGCATCTGCAATATCAGACTGTTTTTTGTATTAGATAGTATAATTATTAGATTAGTTGACAAAAAAATATATTCAAGCTTATACAAGCTTTACAGAAGTAAATCACACTATTAAGGATTTTTACACATTCAATTTTCAACCCTGTCCAAATTTATATCGCTTAAGTTAACTCTGATTTTATTCTTATTATTTTTTTTTCAATACATATAACATTTATTTTCTTTCTCTTTTTATTTTATATACCTTTCTATATAAACAAAAAAAAAATAATCAATATGTCATTCCTATATCGCAATCAATCTTCGCGATTTGTAAAAAAATAAATTCTTCTCCAAACGTATAAATATTGGCATCTTATATTGACGAAAACATAAAATTGTAAGTACTGTCGTCGATTTATTTCCATGTAAAATAAAAATCATACACAATGTCACTTTTACATTAAAAAAAAATAAAAAATAAACAACAAATCTCTACACCTTCAAATAAAACAATATATGTATTAATCTTACAACACACGTTTATTGTTAAATCCTAGGTTGATTTCGTTCGTAATTCTATTTTCCTCGTCCCCGTCGCTAATCAAACTAAATTAAATGTTGCTCATTATATGTTTGTGTATTGTTTTGAGTCCTTGTTTCTTATTTTCATTAATTTAAATATATTTGTTAAATTCGTTTTAAAAATTGATGTGCATTTTAAAATTATTCAAAAATAAAACAGCATACATATATATTTAGTTAAGAATGCTTATTCAATTGGCTTGAAATATCGAAAATAATTTAAATGGCAATGTACATAATTTATTTTATTTATTGCTTGCAGATTTTATAATTTGTTTGCAAATTAAGTAAATTCTTTGACAAGTTTGCACTTTCATTCATACATTTCGTTAATAAAAATTCGGTATCGATAAGAAAAAAAAATTAAAATACTCTCGTTAGTCATTTATTGATTTAAGAACGCTACAAGTTTCTTTTAGAGATAATTAAATGAACGGATCTACTTATATTTATTAAAAGTCAAGCCTCAAGAGGATGCGCTGCCGTGAAATTCTGCTTCAGTGAAACTTATTTTTTATTAAATCTTAAATTCATTTTCCATACCACGTCGTAAGAAGCTTTTCAGTAACTGTGCAGAAAATATGCGATGAAAAATTCCAACTTTTTACCCCTGATGATTAATATATTTATTTAAGTTTTTAAAAAATTAAACGTATATGTTTATATTATGGCAATGCTATTTGAATTACCAGTCATTTCAGTATACATATGTCGAGAGTATAAATAAGTTAACCCCAATCGAATGTGTCGCCGCCTGCAGGGATTATAATTAACTCCCAACAAATTGTGCTTGAAGTTAAAATTAAACTCAAGGTGACTAATTAGATTAGACTTAACGCGGATGTTCTGCTAATCGAATTTGACACAGCTTGTGAATACATTTCCATTTACGGGTCAGTTGTTTTTTCAACATGTTCACTTTTTATATTTATTTTTATAACTCCAGAATACTTAAAGATACATATGTATGTATGTATGTATGTATGTATATATTAAATAGAGACGGGTGCTTTTCATCACCCATTTCGTAAAGGTTTGTGCGCTGAACTGTCACACCAGAGTACAGTGGTTCCTTTGATCAATTTTGGCAGCAAAAATCATTTTCCACACTAATTCTGAAAAATAATTCAATTAGTTACACTCAATGAGTTCTTAAAAGCTGAATTCAGCGCTATTTTTAATTTTTTTTTTTTACAAACTTCCCAATTCAAGTCAGAATATTATATTCATTCATAGGTATATTCAAAGTACACTTTTACATATGTATCATAACAAACCTTTTCACACCAAAATCAGAACGCGGTTTTTGTGAAAATAACGGTTTTAAATATAAATCTACAAAAAACACAAGTTTTCCCATTATTTTTACTTGCGATATAGGTACTATAGGGCAAGTTCTGCATTTGGAAAAAAATCGAACTCGAGATTTTGATCAAAGTTGACATTACGATGATAGCGAAGACGAAAAAAGTGGGTCCGGCAATTCCGTCTGTCTGTCTGTATGTCTGTCTGTCTGTATGTCTGTATGTCTGTACCTCGAACTAGAGCCTAAACTACTGGAGGTATTTTCTTTAAACTCGGTACTTAAGGGCCTTCGGTGATTCCCTAGAGGGGAAATTGAAATTTTTTTTTTTAGCTCTAAAACAAACAGTACCCTCCATACACCCATAATGCATAATCTTATTTATCTCGAAAACGGCTCTAACGATTTTGATAAAAAAAATTCAGTGTGATATTATGGGCAGGGACTACATTTTGGTCAGAAAAAAATTTGGGGGGAAATGTTATTAGGGGTACCTGTCATGGAACCGTTTTTTTGATTTTCGAATTTCTCACCAACGACTCTAACGATTTTAACCAAAATTTTTATGCAGGAGCTGCCTTGCATTTTAAAAAATATAAACTAAAATTTTTTTTCGAAAAAAATAGTTTTTGGATTTTAAAAAAAATAATACAATTTTTTTTTTTTGAAAATTCAATATCTTGAAAACCAATACAGGATTAAATTTTTAAATTACGTTTTAAAATTTATGTTATTAAATACTAACAATTTGCATAATAATTTTTTTTATAAAAATTTTAAGAAAAATTTAGTACACAAAAAACATGTTTCAGTGTGTCTGTATGTCTGTACCTCTCACTACAGCCTAAACCACTGAACCCATTTCTTTCAATCTCGGTAGTTAAGGATCTTCGGTGATTCCCTAGAGGGGAAATTGAAATTTTTTAGCAATTTTATGCACTTGAACATTATTATCTCATTAAATCCATGTTTTATATTTATAAAATGTATCTTAAATTCCAAAGTACTTTTACATAAGAGCAAGTTCGTGCGATCCAGTCGTGCATTTTAGTTTTTGGAAACCACAAGTTTTATATAAAATCACTCAAAAACTACACTGCTGGACAAAATTGAAGGAACGAAAAACAAAATGTGATAATTCTTGGTTTATTTTGATTTAATCTTCGTTTCCTTAATGAGGCTCTATATCTTGTTAAATTTAACATTATTTAAAATTAAAAAAAAAAAAATCTGCAGCTTGTTTTCCTTAATGGCAAAAAATCTAAAATAATCATTTTTATTGATTTATAAAATTCCAAATATACCTTTAAGGCTCAGTGAAAATGAGGATGACTCAGTTCTTGGTATATTCCCTACTCTTTCTCTTATGACGGAAATAAGTCTTCTGGCATACTTTTGATGACATTGTCGATGTTCTCTTGGGGTATTTGGTCCCATGCCGCATGGGCACTTTATAACTCTTCCAAAGTTGAGGAGCTTGGATTTATGTCCTTAAGTTTTCTGCCAATCATGTTCCCGACATGTTCTATGGGATTCAGATCGGGAGAGCAGGCTTGTCGCTCTAGTCAGTCTAGTTCAGTTGTGTCTCTCAAAGATACTCCAAATCTCTGTTCGCAATTTCGCAGTGTGGAACGGGTGTTATCTGCATTAAGATGAAATTTTCGTCGATACTTCGGGCAAATAGCACAATAATTTCCATCACATACCGCTCTGCTGTCAACAACCATGCTTTTAACCACATGTAACTCCGTGCGTGCTCCCAAAAATATGCCAACCCAGATCATTATGGAACCTCCAACATAAGCCACTCGTGGAACAATGTTACATTGTGAATTTCGCTCACCTGATCTTCTTTCCAGGTTTGAAGGTGTCAATCCAGAATCCTTTAGTCTTCGCAATTCCTAAAGTCTGTTCCTAGCATCAGATAATGTCGTGGACCTGTTACTGAGGACATGCGTTACGAGCAATCGTTCGTCTCCTTGTGCCGTGGCCTTTTTCTTACCTTGTCGTCGTATAACGGATTCTGACACACAAAGCATTAACACCACTTCTTGGTACGAATGTTTATTTTCGATCAAAAATGAATCCCTGCACTCCTGAACAGCGTGAACACATTAGAAGACTGAATTTAGAAGGAAAAACTTATTCGAAGGTTCAAAGTTTAGTTAGCTACTCAACAACTATAAGACGGACTCGCAGACGGAAAACCTGTAATGTCATCGAAGTTGATAAGACGGGTCGTCAGGCATTCCAAAATTAATCCCTTTATGGGAGCACCTGAAACCGTTCCTACGGCTTACGAGATCATGGTCTAACGCACCACGGTCCACGAAAGGGTTCATTGCTGACAAAGAAAGTGTGAATAAAAGAATGATATTCGCAAAAAAAAAAAAACACCTCGATGGGCCTGCCTCCAAGTGGGGAAATATTCTGTGGTCGAATGAGTCTAAGATAGTTTTATATGGTAGCAAAGGATTTCGCCAATATGTAAGACGGCCACCAAATACAGAATATAATCCACGTTTCACCATTAAACATTGTGCTGGATCAATAGTTTAGACAGCATTTTCATTTCATGGTGTCGGTTTCTCATACATCGAATTGAAGATCATGGAAGAGATTTGCTAAGTATAAAATGTCACTCAAATGAGTCTTTTAGCAAGATACTGACCTAAACCATACTAGTAAAATGGCGAAGCAGTAGTTCCGGGGAAAAAAGTTAATGTAATAGAATGACCCGCACAGTACCCAGACCTCAACCCCATTAAGAAGTTTTGGGTGCGATGTAAAAAAAAATATGTTGCTAGTTGGTAACCAACCACAAACTTAGGCAAGATACAGGAATCGTGAAGGCACTCGTAGGCAGGTGTGAAATTTGATCAAAATCCATGCCCAACAACAAGGGGCAGTAACTAAATACAATTTAAGGTTCAAACACTCAACTCTGCATTTATGTGATATTTATAGGTACATTTCGACCGTTTTTTTTTTTTGCAAAACACTTGAGGAAATTTGAAATTATCAACTCAAATATGAAATTCTGGAAATAAAAGCTTAAAAGTATTAATTTGAAAATATTATAACCATTTATTTGTTTAAAATTAATGAATTAATTTTATTTTACCACAAGGTGTACTAATTTTATTTTAACCGAAGTTGTATGTATACATAATTGAGAGAGTTGTAAGTCACTAGGACCTCGTTCTGCACGAACTCTCGTGCAGCCAAATAGAATCTAAGTTTTATTGATAATGTTTTTCTCTATTACTCGATAGACAAATTTTTCAATTTAATCAAAGAAAAAAAAAACAAAACTACCCTGTTTTTGATTCGTGGTTGCTTTGTGAAAAGAATGACTAGATTAGGTAAAGATGAAATTTTGGTAGAGCAGTTATTTTTTTTAAAATCATTTAACGTAACCGCGTTTTTTCTGTACTTTGTTTATATCATCATCATGTCCATTATCACATTATCACTGTAACACTATTAGCTTTTCCTAAAACCAATTGATTGTATTTTTTGAAACTTGAAAATATCTTATTTTTGTCACTTCACCAAAAACAAACTTAAATTAGAAACACGTTGATATTATTTGATCTACCTATAAACAAATCCATAAAAATACACACACACATTATTTTTATTACTTTAATTTTAAATAATATTTATTTATTTTTACATATTTTCTCTGTTTTCTTGCTTTTTTCATGCTTACCGTTTAAAAAATAAAAACGTAACGTTATGAAAAATACGAAAAAAAAAATATTTTATATTTATTCATACATATCGAAAACACACATACACTACTCAATCTCTCATCATGACAACAAAAACACTCATCTGAAAATAAATTAAAAAAAACTACAATTTATTTAAATAAATCAAAAAATAAAATCTGTCGAAGAAACAGAAGATTATTGAAACCTGTATTACAATGAAGGTATGCTTCAAAATAAAGAAGAATAAAATACAAACAAAAATAGTATTAATTTAAAGTGCAAATCTGTTTACAACTCGCACATTGAATTCATTTATTTACTTATTTTTTTTTTATTTTGTAATATTTTTTTTTTTATATTTAAAGAATAAGAATCACTAAGTTATTTTATTGTATTGTCGTTCATGAAAGTTTTATCGTCTTTTAGATTTGTCAAAAAGTCAAATTATGTATGATAATATTCTCTGTATTTTAATTTTTAACATTTTTGTCAAAGTTATATTATACAGGGTAACGCATAAGTAACGTTATGATTTATTTGATGTATAAAGGATAGGAACGCACTTGCGATTTCAATCGCGGGATTTTTTTTTTCGCAAAATAGGGCACATGAGTTTAAATTAGAATGAGCGCACTTAATACTAACAAATCGTGATGATTTAAAGGTCGAAATTTTTTTCATTTTTCTGGCGATGCGATTGTCGTAAAATGAAACAAGTTCTATTTTTTAAACATGTTCAAGATAATATATCGTCGTCGTTCTATGAAAACTCCCTAAGTCCATTTTTATCAAAAATGTGATTTAACTCTTATTTAATTCATTCCAGATCAGCCATTTGCAAAAAAATTTATTGCACAACGGCTACAAATTGAAGCCCAAGTGTTTTGATTTCCTTCGACGTTGCAGGAAATGTTCCACCCCTTCTGGTCTGGCTGTTATCTATAAAGCCTATATTCGTCCTAAGCTTGAGTATAATTCCCATATTTGTGTAGGTGCTCCAACCTACTTGAGTCTCTTGTCTCTTGGATAGAATCCAAAAAAGAGCTTTAAAACTGATAGGTGATAGAAGTATAACAGAAACATTTGAATCTTTCGAGCAGCGCTGCAATGTTTCCTGTCTAACGCTCTAGTGAAATAGCCATTTGCATTCTTTCTCTTAAATTATTTAACCGTAATACTCGCGCTTCAGGGAATGCCCATCATTTTGCACTCAACTTCGGGCGTACTGTTTAATTCAGAGAGTCATTCTTTAGCCGCACTACACGAATGTAGAATACTTTACCCGGCACCATTGCTATATTCAGACATTTAAAACCAATGTGCATCGGTCGGTTTTAAATCTCATTTTAACTGTACTGTAAAGTACTGAGGTTCTTTTTTCAGTCGTATTACACGCATGTAGAATGGTCTACCTATCTCTATTTTTCCTTCGAATTGTAATGTTCAGAAATTTAGTACTAATGTCCATCGGTATCTCTCTTCAAAACCTACTCTGTCTTCCTAACGCTCGCACTGTGATAATCATTTTAAGGGTAGTAATAACCCCTTATTACTACTTCGATAAATATAATCGAAACTCTCAACTTTGTATTTTTATATTTTAATCTATATTTATATTTTATATTTAAATCTTCTGACAATTCACCGTTCATATACATAACGTGCATCATACTAAATAATAACATGAAATAGGTTTATGTTTTTATTTTAATTAATGCGATCTAAATCATACATAAGCGGACTTTTTCGAATCTATTTTTTTTTATTTCATCATATTTAGAATTACTAGATACAAATTATTGTGCATTCATTTTGTGTTCACAAGTGTGGTTGTGTGATGTCCTAACATATTTACATATTACTCGCATGTTTTGTTTTTCAATAACAAAAAAAAAACTTAACCAACTATGTATGTATATAGGTTTAAAAATTCTTAAATATCTTAGAAGTGTGAAATGTTTTCATAATGAACAAAAAAAAGTGCACGTTTTTTCCTATGTTATAAAAATAGTTCCACTCAAAATTCACCTTTCACTTTTACATACATTAAAAAAAAAACAATAAAACAATGCGAATCTCTATTTGTTTCTTCTTATTAAATAGCAATTGCATATATGTAAATAAAAATCATAATATAAGTTTTAATAATTATTTTATTTATCTTTCCAATGCAATTTTGAAGAATTCTTTATCTGCGGACGGCATGAAGGAAGATTTTAGTGATTTACCACCAAACCAACAACGTAAGAAGCTACAAGCCAAAATTGGTGAGCTTCAACAAAGGATCGCTCAAGAAACAGCTGCACGTGATGGTCTCATGAAAATGAAAGTAGTTTACGAAGCCAATCCATCGTTGGGTAATCCAATGACAATTGAAGGCCAACTAAATGCATCCGAAACTAATCTTACAAATTTGAATGATGATTTAAAAAAATACCAAGGATACCTTGAGAAGGCGAACAGTGCGCATGTGGCGAATAATAGTCCACAAGCGAATCGAATTTACCACAATGGTCACAGAGTATCGAGGTAAGTTGAATTTATAAATTAAATTAAATCAAATTTTAATTATTTAATTTAATTTTAGACATTCCAATGGAAGCACAGAAGAAAACAACGACGAAGGTGATGATCAGCACGACGATGCTGGAAGCTTAAGCAGGTCAGATTCAGAGGAAAATGTGGCGCAAATTCAAAATGGGCATAATAATAATAATAACGGGTACACTTATAAGTCTCTCTCTCTCTCTCTTTCATATTCTTGCCGTATTATCGTTTAAAAAAAGAACGATTTTTTTTATGCCAAAGTACAATTTTAATTATTTATTTTTCCCAAATTATTATTATTATTTTCATTTAATTTTGTTTATTCTTTGAATATTAATTGTAGAGTTCTTTTATTTATTTTTTTTTTTTTTTGTAAAATAATATTATTTGCCGACACTAGGTCAATTACACTCGGTGCCTTGAAATTCCAGCTGCAACTAAAATAGCTAGAAAATCAAATTTATTGATGAATAACGATGCTTAATCGTTTTTATTACGATACATAACAAAGGGCACAATAGATCTTATTGTCGCAGTACAAACTCCCTCTCAATATTCATTCAAAGATGCATAATAATTTAAACATTTGCGTTTACGTGGCTTTTAGTTCTTACGAGGTTATGTACTAAGTTTGCTTTGTAAAATTATAAAAATACATAACATTTTCTGCCGCGATATTTTAAATCATAAAATTTTACCGGTATAATTTTACAAATCAAACTTAGTAATTAGACCTAATTTAAAAAAAAAACGCGTTTCTATAAATATCTCTAGTATCTGACAAATTTAACAAACATTTTTAGCACCCTGAAATTTGAATTTTTATCTTTGCTTAAAGTCTAAAACATGCAACGCTTGATTAAAGCTTTCTCCCTGTCTTGCACCTTCCAACATTTTGATACCACATGTGTATCCCTCCATCTCAAATGTTCACCCCATGTTGAAACTTTTTATGTTATTTGTATTTCTTTTGATCGGTGGGGAAGAAGCTCATTGCTTTTATTCATTTGTTGAAATTAAAACAATCAAAAACAAATTCATATATTAGGTCTTTGCAGTCCTTGAACGGGAACTACAGTGGGATCTGAAACAAAAGTGTTTTAAATTTCAAGCTTATCATTTAAGCCTACACACTTTTTCTCTATGACCAATAGAAATTCTACATTGTTAACTTAATTTTCAGTAGTACGCCTTGGCATAATGATTAGTGCGTTTGATTATCATGCAGGTGGTCTTGGGTTCGATTCTCAGTCGCACAAAAATGTTTTTCAGAGATGTACTGCCTCTTCTAAGGAATTGCCAAGTCCTCCAAGAGTATCTCTTGTCATAAAAAGACAAAATAATAGAGCGTTGTGGGAAAGAGGAGGCTAATTGAGTACGCTATATTTGGTTTTGTGCTTTAAACAATAAAATGCAAAGTTCAACCAGTATTTTGTTAGTGATATCGCAAACAATCCATCCTTCCCAACAATGCTAAAAGCTCAAACTGTCCTCAAACATTTTAAGGCTATTCATAATAAGCCTTGCAAAATTTATTAAAAATAAAAGAAAAAGAATTTTATGATTCTGGGATGGAATCGGCTAAGGTGATTGTCCCATTTTTGAAAATCAAATGTGATTCAATCAACTTTTCCGTCTGCGTAAAGTGGTAACCAAAAAGTATTGATTTTTTGCATCATTTTGAGATGCATACCCAGATAATTGCAGTTTCCCGGTCGCCCAGTTCGCCGAAAAAATATTCTGCGAGGGTCTCTTTTTTTTAGTTCTGTCTAGGCTGGGGCATTCACAAAGGAAGTGAGATGAGCCCTCTTCCGCCTCTTCGTTCTGACACTCTCTGCTGATGCCCATTCCGCTGATGTGAGTTCCCATTTAGTTATGACCCATAAGGAGGTCTGTTTAGCTTCAGTAGATACCTTGATCCAAAAATTCTTTGAAACCCCACAGGTGTCAATTGCATCTGTCATTTGTGGTCTTAATTAAACTTTGGTGAATTTCATACTCTTCATGCTCCAGTGGCATAAGTACTCAGGGTATGATTTGGCTCGGTTCAAGTGATGAACCGTTTTTGGGCAGTTCATCAACCGTTTCATTTGCGTAAATGTCACAGTGTCCTTTGACCCATTTAAGGATGACTGAATTTGTTACGCCGAAAAATCTTAATTCACTACGGCAACTAGGAACAAGTTTTGACTTCGGGACAATTGACGAAATGGCTCTGATTGCCTCCTGGTTTTCTATGAAGATATCAATGTTTTTGTTCGTCAGTTCACATGTCTTGAAGTTATTTATCTCATAAACAGTTTTAACAAATCGTCTGCATAAATTCATTTTTTCACATAAGCCTTGACATTAAGACTAAAAAGAACTATACAAACTTAGTCGTTTTTGTCTGAAAGAAGCAAAATATAATTCCAATTCAAGGAATTCTTTTTTATAACCCTGACAAACAACTTAAAACGATGCAATTTCCTTAAACGTGTTATAAACAATTCAAACTCAGATGCAAAGCTTAAAATTAAAAAAAAAATGAAAGTTAATATCTACGAAGTCCTTGTAGTATTTATTTATTTCTTAAGTTCTCCCGCTTATTCTAACATATTATGCTGGTAGTTTAATATTTTGATTTTCGTTTGCTTTGCTGTTCCACAAACAAGCATTTTAAATATTGTGTACTTCTTGAGAGAATAAATGCTTCAACACAAAATTTGTCAATGATTATTTCTAGCAGTTCAGCAAGTCCGGAAAGTGGATTGGGTACATCGCACACATCACTGCCAGGCTCAGGGCAAGGTAGTGCGAATGAGAATGCAATTGGTGAAGATGCCTACTTTGAAAATGAAGCTGAAGCGCTTCAGCCCCTTGGAACGTGTCGAGCTCTTTATCCATTTGAAGGTATGATAACTACTCTTTCTATCTAATTCTATTAGATTTAAACAAATTTAATTTGTATATTTATTCTAGCATCAAGTGAAGGAAGCATTCCCATGAACGAGGGTGAAGAACTGCAAGTTATTGAAATCGATCAAGGCGATGGTTGGACACGAGTGCGGAGACTTAACGGTTCGAATGGTTGGGATGAAGGTTTTGTGCCAACAAGCTACATTGAATGCACTCTATATGCTTAGAACGAAGTTTCCTTTTCTTTTCTCTCATCCAAAGTTTCGAATTACATTTTAAAAAATTCTGTTAAATTTTCGGTGTTCTTTAACAAAACAAAATAAAGAAACAACAAAAAGTGTTTCTTGTGGCCTTGTAAAACACATTAAAAAAATTTAACAAACATTCGAGAACATAATCGCATTAAAGCAGCCGATAAAGAATTTTGGCCAAGTGATGAATGAGTTCAAGTGTTTTTTTTTAGAAGTAATTTAACAAAAAAGGAGTGAATGGGAAAATGTGCATAAAAGGGTGATTTTATTATTAAACAGTTAATTTGTTCAATATCTGTGAAAATGAAATGAAGAGAAAGGAAACTGAAAAGAAATATTTTATTTTTATCTTTTTCATCTCAAAATCTGATAACTGAAAGTTTATTTTTTTTTAATTTAAAATTGTCAAGACGAATGATGAAACAGAATCAAACTGAACAAAACAAAATTCTTGTCCATTTTTATAATAATCGCTATTAACATTTAAATGGGGAAGGTTATGAATGTATTGTCTACGAAACTCGGGGTAATATTAAAAATAAATTACAAAATTAACTTACTGTGTATACAAAAACTTTTGACTTAATTCGTTGTGTGTTTGTTCAAATAAATATACATAGAATCTATCACAGCAATAAAGAATCGATTGCAAATGAATGATATAAAAAATTAAACAAATCTAACACAGTTAAAATAAAACATTAAACGATATTAACTTATAAGAATATTTATGTTACAACGTTTCCCATATGTTTTTTTTTACACAAACACATTCAATATATAAAACCATTTTAGGTATTATAAAAAAATAACTATTATATTCTAGATTTTAAAATGTATAAACACAAAATATATACATGTATAATCTAAATACGCAGAAAACAAAAATATATTATAATAATGTATATTTTTTCCTTTCCTTCCTTTTGGTTTTCTGAGAAATGATAAAAAAATATGATATGAATGATTATTTTAATTTCCTTAACTCTTACATGAATTTATTTATAAGTTATATAATTTTATTTCAATATAGTATTTTTAAAAATTTTATTTTGTGAAATAATTTAATTTTATATATATATAAAAAAACAACAAAGTATAGAAGAAATATTAAATGCTTTTCGTATCAATTAAAAAAATTGATTGAACTAAGAATACTTATGCAATGCGGTATAGAAATATATATATCTATAATTATATTTAATTATAAATATATGTATATAAAAAGCGCTTAAACAATAAATAAGTAAATTAGTTATTCTGTAAACAAAAAGAATTAAAATAAATTTATAATTACAAAAATATAAATATACATATATATAAAATATAAAAACAAAATCAAATTAAAGTGGAAAATTCCAAATTTTATATTCAATTTTGTGTTTTTATTTTTTTAATTTTATCGTATTTTGTTTTTCTTCAAAATGATTTGGAGTATGGTGTATCGTTCTTACACGATTGAATTCAACTGAACGCCAATAGCCCTTTTAGCTTCTCCTCATTTCTAATAAGATCGCCTTTTTAAGATCTCTAAAATGGGGCACTGAAATTGATTGATAATAACCGTTTTTTATTATCAGATATGATGAATATAAATCAACAAACAAGGCGAGATCCTGATCTTTTTCAGAATCACAATCACATGCATCAAGTCAATAAGCATTAACTTTTCAGGAGCAACCAAACTACTAGAACTTCATTATTCTTAAACTCAATGCTGTCTTCTGCCATTAAAGCGCAATCCACCCATTCCGCTATCCATGAGCGGCACTTGCATTGAGGAAACTGCATCACATCGTTACTTTTATAAACTGTATTCTAGTGAAATAGTCAGTTGCATTCCTCCCCTTAAATATTTTAACCGTAATACTCGCGCTTCAGGGAATGCCCATCAATTTACCCTTGAGCCTTCGGACGTAGTGTTAAATTCAGAGATTATTTATTTAGCCGCATCACAAGAATGTGGAATGGCTTAACCGACTCAATATTTGCTTTCTGTTATGATATTCAGACAATGCATCGTAATATCGTTTTATATTCTCTCCAACTCGCACTGTGTCAAATATTTTAAAGGTAGTCATAATGCTTTTAGTGCGCGCAAAATTATAAGAAAAACTTATACAACGACACGATTTTTTCATTGAACGTTATTTACCATAGAATTTGACTAAAGACCTCTCTCGGGTTGTTCAATCCCGGTTTGCCTGTGGTGATTTGTAGGCATTGATAGGGGTTGGCATTTAGTCAAAGTGGTAGGCTGACACGGAGTCCGCATGGAATGAATCTGCTTCGTCGTTGTGAATTGTGGTTATTTTGTCATCCAGGATGTTCATTACTGAGGTATACCTCGGTTGGGATGCAATCCTTAAAATTAGCTGGTTCCGGTAATTCTCTTTCTATTACTTTAAATTATTTCTATGTTAATATGTTTTGATTTTGTTCTATGTATGATTCTACACAGCCGTTTTGGAAACTACTTACTATGGAGTTTTTTTTTTAAAGCAACGCTATTAATTATTTTATTTCAATAACAGTTAGTTTTGTTAGTTTTTTTTTTAAGTATTTTAATATTATTATTTCGTTACAATAATTAATTAAAAAAATTGAATAAAAGTGTTTGCATGACTTTATACTATTAAATAAAAAAAGTAAATCGACTGAATTTTTTATATAAATAAAAAAAAATAATAATAATTGAACCAAGAAAATAAAAGATAGATAAAAGAAAGAAAATAAAAATAATAAGATTAAGTAGATAGCTGCAACAAACGTTTAAAAAAATCAAATAGAGGACACACACATACAACACATTTTTGTATTAAAATGCTTAGCTAAACCTATACCTACCATAATGTATTATTTTGTTGAATACACATTCGACAGCTAATAAAAAATAGTTTTTATTTGCATATAATTAGCATAATTTGTATAAAAAATGTTTATATTATTATCTATTATCTTAAAAAATATGGCAAACAAATTCGAACGCAATTTATAGATTATTATTATGTATTGTATATACTAAAATAAACTACATACTATAACTATACGAAGAGACTATGTACATACAAAATAAAACCAACATTCAACTAAAAAAAACATTATCCAAAACAGATTTTTAAAATTAAAGTTTAAACTAACTAAATTCAACAAATGAAAAAAAATAATAAAAACATATTTTGTAAATGTCACCTCTAAATCTTCTACTTGCAACAATCAGTCAACAACTTTACACCTTAAACATCCGCTATATGCACCAGAGCGTTCATGTTATTCTTTAATTATATACCAACTAATATTATATAATGTATACTGTATACATAACTACGTACACATACACTTATTGACAAAAGTCTGCGTACACTTGTAGTTTTTGGTAAAAACACGATTTTGTATTGTTTTCACATCTGCTAAATTCAAAACAATGATACATTTCACTCAATTTTAATTCAAAAATTAATAAAGAAATTAAATCATTAAGAAAAAAAGTAAAAACTAAATAACACATTCACTTTTTACAAATTCTTAAAAAACTAAGATGACAAAAGTCTGCGTACATTAAGATATTATTGTTTGAATTTTAAAAGTAAGCTTCTTATTAATAAGAAGTTGTATTTCCTTTTGCCAGTAACACAGCTTTCATCCTTCTTGGCATGGATTCCACAAGTTTTTTGGTGACAGAAGGCTCAATTAAGGCCCATTCTTCTTCAAGTGCCTGCTTTAAGAGCCTCTTGTTTGTGATGTGTCTTTTCTTCAGACGACTCTTCAGTTCGTCCCATAGGTGCTCTATGGGGTTCTTGTCAGGAGATTGGGGTGGCGTCTTTAATTGTTTTGTGTTATATAAAAGCCATTCCTGTACGACGCGAGAGGTATGTTTCGGGTCGTTGTCTTGCTGGAAGACAAACGACCCTTCTAATCCTAGATTTTGGGCACTCTTTTTTAGATTATTTTTTAGGATATCCAAGTATACAAACCAGTCCATTATTGAATCAATAAAAACAAGATTTCCAACCCCCGCCTCCGATATACAACCCCATACGAGCACATTACCACCACCGTATTTCAATGTGCCAACCATGTTAGATTTTTCTAACGGTGTATTAGGCTTACGCCATACTCTAACCTTACCATCATTATTGTAAATGTTAAATTTACATTCATCACTGAATATGACCTTTTGCCAAAACTCAATTCCATGATATTGATGAGAACTAGCGAAGTCTAACCGTTTTTTCCTGTTGACTTGACTAATGTGGGGTTTTTTTCTGGCCACTCTACTCCGAAAACCTTTTCTTCTCAACACTCTTCGCACAGTGTTTCCATCAAAAGATTTACCCATGTCATCTAGCATCTCTGCTTACAGTTCTGATGCGGTCAACCTTGGATTTTTGGTAATTTTTCGTGCCATAAGACTCTCTCTGCGAGCGGTAAATATTCGTGGACGTCCTGATCGGCGTTTAGAATTCAATGATCCTGTTTTTTCATAGTTTTTAAGTATTGTTTGGATTGTCTTCCAATAAGCTTTCCAATTTCACGCAATGATTTTCCGTCCGAATAGTACTTAATTACAAGTTCCCGCAGAGCTTTAGAAAGTTCCTTGTTTTTTTCGCTCATTTTGGACACAGATCACTAAATATTCAAAACGAACTAAACTTTTTTTTTAGACCATATGCAAAAGCACCTAGAGATGATATTTACTAAAAAAATATTTTGGGACCGTTACATCTGAAAGAGATAGCACTTACAGATCTTGTACGTAGACTTTTGTCACCTTGTAAACTCAGAAATTGATAAATTAGTCAACCGTTATTCTTAAGTGTGCATAATTTGGGGGACAAAATCTGCGAAGCGTAAAGCCGGAAACATGAAGAAAAATTACATGCATAACTGTTTCTCTTTAAGCAACTTTGTTCGCATGTTCTTAAAAAGACTTGTGAATTTTAAGGTGTACACAGACTTTTGTCAATAAGTGTATATTTGGCACGCGAAACTGAGAATGAAAAATAGATCTAAGAATAAAAAAAAAAATGTAAAACAAAAATACGCCGAAATAAAAACTCAATTATACGAATTTGTTTTGTTTTAATTCTTTTTTTTTAAACATTTTTAAAGAAAGTTTGAAAATTGTTGGTAAGAAATTTTAATTTTGGAAGTTCATAGCGATACTTGGAAATAGTTACGATTCATTTATCTAAAAAAAACTTACATTTGTAATAAATTAGCCCTAAACATTTTTCAAAATATTATTTAAATTTTTCAAATTTAATATCAATACTTGAGGCAGATCTTACCAAATTTACACATGTTTTCATCATTAGAAAATAACATTGCGTGGAATATTTAGGTGCCTTTTGTTTTATTTCTAGAAAAGCTATAGTTCCTTTGAATATTTGTGTTGTACTGCAAGAAGAAATAATTCTTGAATTTTTGTCTATTAAACTTAATGCACCTTGGATGATGATTTCTTCGCATTTTAAATGACAAAAACACTGCTTGACAATAAAATCCAAGTCTTCTTCTTTTAAATGTTTCGTGAGCAGGATCTTTACGGCGTTCACAACTTGATTGAAGTTGGTCGAACAAATGAAATGTAAAATCTGACTCGATGGAATAATTTGACCAATTTTTGAACTGGTTATCGAGGGCTCTTGACTAATATAGGATAAAATCTGATCAATGGAGAGAAATATTTTTAAATAACATTAAGGTTGGCATAAATTTGTGTATACCATGTTGTTTATTATTTTAGTATTTGGGACGAACTCTTTTGCGAATAATATAATATACTTATTGGTTGGATATATCAATATATTATCAAGAAGAAATTCATTAGCTTTATTCAACAAACTCTCCGATATCTTTTGAACGCCTAGGTATTCCAGCGCACTTAGAAACGCATAGTTTGAAAAGTACTGAAAAGACAGAGTGTTGATGAAAATATTATGTAAATAAGAAAATTGAAACATACAGCAATAATTGTCAAAATTTTCCAAATTTCGTCATTATCAATATTGCCTTCAAGATTTTTCAAAACGATTGCGAGATTTTCTAAAACTCTATTAGCATTAAGAGAACTGCGCAGTTCTTTGCCAAAAAAGGAACATCCGTAAATAAGAATGAGTAGTTTACTATTCTTAACTATTTCACTGGGTCTTAGGTCGATAACAGAAGTGGGGAATCGAGTTTGAAGAAAAATATCAAGTATCAAATGTTTGCTCATTAAAGAACCACTAGAGTGCACTATAAATGAAGTTAAAAATATTTTCATCGAGTATTGAGTGTATTTACGTATTTTTCTGAAAAAAAAAAAAAAAAATAGCACAGAGGTTTGCAATAAGCGTTAAAATTAAGTTTCAGAAATATTACCTGGAGGACTTGGACAAAACAAAAATAATCGAATCCATTTTTAATTTTACAATTTTCTTAAGAATTTTGGTGCAAAAGTTTTTACTGAAAGATGGAGTCCAGAGAATTAGATTGAGTGTTGAAATATAAAATTTCAAAAGTTCTGAATTAGAGTTTATCGAATAGAGTATCTGTAAGAGAAGAAATAATTCTATTTGTTAAATATAGTATAATTAATTCATTTAATTGATTAACAATACACATTAAGATACAATATCCTATAAAGAGTGATAGCTTCAAAGGTGTATTTAAGATTAAAAGCTTACTTTAATTTGAGCATAACAGCTAAGAATATAATATTATAAAAATATAAACACTACTATTTGTTAAAAATTAATTTAAAAAGAAAATGAAAAACGAATGTTCTCTGGTAATTTCTAATTATTACCCGTGCCGGGTAAATTATTCCATAATTGTGTTGTGCGACTAAAAAAACGAATCCCTGTATTTACTACCGAAATTAGGATCTAGGGTGAACTGATGAGCATTCCTAGTGAAACGGGTATCATTGGTGAACTGATTGAAGGGAGGAATGCAACTGGCTACTGGCGAGTGAACATTATTGCTTGTGAAAGAAGCGATAAAACGAGGAAATATATGAAACATTCCGAAGGTGTTCAAGAGATCGAAGTGAGTTTTCTATCAGTTTTAATAAATGAAGTAAAGTTTGTACTGCACCTGCCCAAAGAATAATCGAGTTTTGAACGAATAAACAAATTATAAATTGTAGCCAGATCAGGGAGGGTGAAAAATTTCCTATATCGATATAAAAATCCGAAGCATTTAGCAGGTAGTCATTTCAACGAAGATCGTTCTTAACACACATGCCGATACTGAGAGCTTTTCAATTCTTTGTTGCAAATGGCATTCAGGGACAACGGCATAAGGCAATAAACTCCATACGATTTTAAATTCCCCATTATCATATGATACTCTTCCCAATCCAACTTAGAAAGAGACACGTGAATTTGAGAACGAGTACGAAAAACTAAGAGTAAATTCGTCTGCGAAACAATGAAGTGTTAGAAGTTTCGTACAAGAGATCATTTATAAAAATGAAGAAGAGAGTCGTAGACAAAACGGAGCCCACCAGCACAGCATTTATTTTGTAAAGATCAGTCTTTGAAACCGTCTAATACAACATGTATTGAACGATCTAGAAGGTAATTTATAATCCAAGGAATAAGGGTTTTGTGGATACCAAATGCACACATTTTCGATAAGAGAGCCTGGTGCCAAACTCTATCAAATGCCTTAGAAATATCAAGCGTAATAATCTTACTTTCTTTAAAACAATGTTAAGATCTTTTCCATTCTTCTGTGAGATATGCCATCAGAACACCAGTTGAATCAGTGGATTGCTGCGAAAGCCGTATAGCAGGTCATTAAGGAGCTTTCGATCTTCAAGATATTTCTTCAGCTGATGATTTATCAGCTATTCCCTGAACTTGGAAATAAAAGAGACGTAACTCCAATTAACTCATCAATTGAAGGCGCATAACCATCCGCTTATGGACGTTGTATTCCATCCCTAATGGGAATGAGCCATAACACATGGCAATCATTTAGTTTTGTTCATTTTATTGCATTTTAAAGATGAAACTTGTATTTGGCCCTTGTGATTTATTAATCGGATCGGAACATTTTTAAAACTCGTTAATTTCGTAAAAATCGGAGAGAAATTTAAATTTGTGTACGATTTTAACAGATATGATGATAGGCCCGATTCTATTTTTTTTTGTATTAACTTATTTTCAAAAAATAAATTATGTCTTACCATAAGCTGCTCCAAAACAAAACTCATACGTCCATAGAAGATATTTTCGAAACATTTTATCTGTAGTGTATCGGAAGCGTTGCAAGATCTTAAATTAAATTAGTTCAAAAACTATTTTAAATTGGCAAAATTTTTATTTTAAACTTACTGCAGTAATCGAAACAAAATTTCAACAATTTTGAAAAGCCACAATACACCTGCGTCCTTACGATATTTTTCAAATAAATAATCCAGAAACACATCAGCCAAATTGGATACTTTCATTATCAATTCAAAGTTTTTAAAAATACATTTATGGGTCTTAGTGAGACTAAGTAAATGGAGATAGATTTCCGCCATCAGATTCTTTATTGCTATTGCAAGACATTTCTCACAATTAACCAGTTCGATAAATTTCAAAAGGCATACAAATACTGTCTGTAGATCTTCGCCTTCTCTCTGCTTAGAGTCATTCGAAAGGTACCTACATATAATTTTATTTATACACTCACAAAATGTTAATTTAAAAGAACTTACTTTTTCAGGAGAATATTTAAATTATTAATTATTTCAAAAAAATCCAACTGAGAGTTTGCAATCCTATTATTCTGAACAAACAAAATTAACACTCGAAGAATATTTTTAAAAATATGTATAAATTGATAATTTCGGAAATGGAAGTCCTTCATAAGATGGCGTATTAATTTTAATGTTGGCATTAGAATTGAAAGCTGGGAACTTATGACATCGTTTAAAGTAGAACCTAGGTTCATTTTCGAAATTTCTTGAATCAACCTTTCTTTGTCGTTACTTTGTTCAATGCAGTTAAGAAGTTTTGAAATAATTTGAATTTGAAGTTGGAGATTTTGATCGGTGATGGCGGATTTCAGAACAATAATATATTCTTCAAAATTGTACATTATAAATGTGGCTTAAATAAACTTAGATTTAAACGGATATTTGATTTATTGGAAACTAATCTTAGTTTGTTTATGCTTACATAAATGTTGTATGAGAATCACACGTGTGTTTGAGGTCAGCGTTGCCATATGTCAACTAATAAAATTTCGCCTAACTTAGGATTAAAAATAAATATAGGAATAATAAAAATTCAAAAAAAAAATCCTTTATTGCAAAAAAATTTAGCTTAAATTAAATCATAGAAAAAAACCTTAAAACCTTAAAAACAAAAATTCGCTAGTTTTATTTAAAACATTTAATAAAATCTTAAGAAGAAGTTAGGGAATAAGATAAATTTACGAATTTGCGTAAATTACCGCTTCATTTTTCAATGGACGTGTTTACATAGTAGCTATATACGGTCCAAGCTGTGTAGTGTATATGATATATTGACTCACTACTGTATTTACATAATTTCTTATTCTGTTTTCAGAAATAACTCCATCTTTACAAGTATTTCACATTTCAAAGCTAAAATAAAAGAAACAACGAAAGCACTGGGACCTGAAATTCTAAGAAAAGTGATTGAAAATGCTCTCAAAAGAGCACTTCGACGAAAACAAAGGGCACCATTTGAGAGATATTCAGCCCTATCACGAATTCCATCGTAATCGGAAACTTTTACGAATCCCGAAAAAAGCTATCACCAAATCCGTTCGTAATGACAATTTGTATGAGATTTTCCACTACGATGGATTTTGTGATAGGTTTTTTCGGGATTCGTAACAAGTTTCCGATTACGATGGAATTCGTGATAGGGCTGATTATCTTCAAAACAAAAGTTGAAGATATGTCTTTCCAAAAAACTATAATCTTAATTTTAATAAATAAACAATGGTTAAATAAAGACAAAAGTTAATAATTAAATAAATCATAATGTTACTTATGAGCCACCTTAACAAAAAGGGTCAAACTGAAACCAAGGAATGTGGCAAGTGTTTGAGTAACAATCCGGGTGTAATTCCAAATCATTACTAAATTTATTTTACAACGTAATCTTCCTTAAATACTATTTACAGATGAATTTACATTATTCTTATCTCTATGAGTATTCTTATCTAGGTTTTATGCTTATCTAATATAACCGTCACTGCATGTTCACGATGATCCGTGTTATCTTTATTTATTTTCATGCACATGGGGTTATCTATATTTAGGTACTATGTTCATGTTTGAACAGCAAGCAGAGAAAAATTCAAACTTATTTTTCAGTAAAAAAAACCATCACCTTTGGAAAATCAAAAATTGGGAACAGTTTGAAGGTGGAAAAATTTTAAATCTTGTTTTTTTTTTTATAATGTTTAAAAACAAAAAAATTGGTATAATAAGAAAAAATCTAGCTAATAAATGAAATAAAAATTATGCACTTTTAAAAAATAAATAATCCTTAAAGTCAGAGCCAATGACATTATACCAAAAAAGAAAAAGTTTTATTTATCAGTAGTTGGCAACGCTGGTTACGAATGAACATTTCCTTAATTGGAAGCCATCTTTAAAAGAAAATTACCAATGGCGCATTTAGGTTCCATTTCTTCTTGAAACTGACAGTTGTATGTGGAATTCATATTTAATTATTTTAACGAATATTTTGTTTAGATTTAGCATGTCATTTGATAAATCTGCATGAAATACAGTAAAAACCACTTAGGGCCGTTTTCTTCACTAGAAGTTGACCTCAACTTTAGGATTTTTATTCTCAACTTGTGATTTTGTTTTTCTTTACTCAAAGTTGACAGTTTCAACTTTCGATTCTCAACTCTCGAGTTGATCAACTTCTGGTTTTCTCAACTTCCGAAAATACTAGAAGTTGAGAGAGAAAAAGTGAGAGTTGACATGAAACATTGTTTTTTTTTTAATAAAATACATGCATTTTGCTTCAAAAGTTTTTTTAATTGAGTTTTCACAACAAAAAAAAAATATTGGCATAATTTTCCGCAGCAATTATTTTTGGGAAAATTGGACTTCAACTTCGTCGAGCAGTGAATGTTGCCGCTCATTGGAGTTGAAGAGTGGGACGACCGTGACTTCAATTATTGTTTTCGTTTTTCAAAACCGACAGCAGTGATGTTGATAGAATTAATAAAGGATTCACTTCCTTGCAGCGCGAGACGGTAATAGTTTTTGTTGTTTTTTATTTTAAGAATGAAATAATCACTCAGCTCAAAAACACTGTGCTTTATAAATCAATATCTCTCTGCGTTTTCACATTTTATTAAGAAAATAAATGAACAATTATTATTTTCATTCTGTTCTGAAAATCGTAGCAACAGTTGTTTGTCTCTTTAATTTTGTTCTTTAGAATATTCCAGTCGTTATTTTCATCAGGTTATAGGCCCAGATCCCGCAAAGATTTTGAATAAATTTTTTATTTAATTATTGTTCTGAAACAAAACCGAATATGGCTTCAAATTCTGTTTCGGTAGAAAAGCTGAAGGGACGAGAAAATTTCGATGTCTGGAAAATTGCTGCCAAATCATATTTGGTAATTAAAGGATTATGGAATTGCTTCGAGAAAGAACTAGAAGCTACAGCTACAGCAGCAGAACAAGCTATTGACCTGAAGGCGAAGTCTGAATTAATTTTGTTGCTTGAAACACAAAATTATTCTTACATTGCGGACTCTTCCTCGGCTAAAAGTGCATGGGATAGCCTTACGAATGCGTTTGAAGATACTGGTCTGTGTAGGAAGGTGGATTTGCTGAAACAACTTGTGCAATTGAAGCTGAACGAGTGTGAATCCATGGAGGACTACGTGAACAAGATGGTAATGACGTCAATTAAGGTAAGAAAAGCAGGTCTGAAGATAGATGACGAAATTGTGGCTTCACTGATGTTGGCAGGATTGCCGGAAGATTTCAAAGCATTAGTTATGGCCGTTGAAAATTCATCAAAGGTGTTAACTAGTGATGCCGTGAAAACTCTTTTACTTCAACAAGTAAAATACAATTCGAAATCTGAAAGCGCTATGTTTATTAAACAGAAGTTCAAGCCTCAAAAACATAAGCCACAACCGAAATTTAAATGCCACAGCTGTGGGGAAATTGGACATTTCACAAGAAAATGCCCAAATAAAAAAAAGATAAGCAACAAATCAAATGAAATTGCTATGTTTTCATCTTTTTTAGCAAAAAGTGAAGTTCCAGAAGGTGCATGGTATGTAGATTCGGGAGCATCAGCACATATGACGATGTGCAAGTCATTCCTGAAGAATCTTAGATCACCAACGCACAAGGAGATTGTTGTTGCTAATAATGCGAAGTTGCCGGTCGAATGCATAGGTGATGTTAGTTTAACTCTTCTAAATGGTAAAAAAGAAACAAGTGCTACTGTATACGATGTGCAATATGTTCCAAACTTATGCGCAAATTTAATTTCCGTCAGCCAATTAGTTAAAAATGGCAAAACTGTACGTTTTGAAAAAGAATGCTGCAAAATTTTGAACAATCGCAAGGAAGTTATAGCATCGGCATCCCTGATTAACGATATGTACCGTTTAAATTGCATCATGCCCAAACCATCGCTTTTGAATTATTCTGTCGCTTTGCAAACACATCTATGGCATCGTCGAATGGCACACATCTGTGAAGACAATTTAATGAAACTGAAGACAGCAGTTACCGGTGTATCTTTTGGTGGAAAGATGGATGAAAAATGTGTTGTATGCGTTAAGGGAAAGCAAACAAGAGAACCCTTCAAGTCAACTGGAACCCGTGCGAAAGCTGTTTTAGAATTAATCCATTCCGACGTTTGTGGTCCATTGCCGGTGAAATCATGTTCAGGATATAGATTTTTTGTAACATTTGTGGATGACTTTAGTCGAAAATTATTTATCTATCCTCTGAAGCAAAAGTCTGAAGTTTTCGAGACATTTTTAACATTCAAGGCTCTTGTTGAAAATCAATCTGGAAAGAAGATAAAAATTTTACGAACGGACAACGGCACGGAATACTGCAATTCAAGATTTCAACGATTTCTATCCGGATGTGGTATTCAACACCAAAAGTCAGCCCCGTATACCCCTCAACAGAATGGAGTTGCTGAAAGGATCAATCGGAATATTATTGAATGAGTTCGTTGCATGTTGTTTGATGCCAACCTTGACAAACGATTTTGGGCTGAAGCAGCATCAACGGCAGCATACATTTTGAACCGAATCCCTTGTAGAGGTGAAAAATCAAGGACCCCTGAAGAATTGTGGTCGAAAATAAAACCGGATTTGAAAATGTTACGAGTGTTTGGTTGCAAGGCGATGGTGCATATTCCATGTGAAAAACGTCAGAAGCTCGATGCAAAGTCTGCTGAATGTATTCTGTTTGGATATAGTACTGAATCAAAGGCTTATCGTCTGTACAATATGGTAACTCAAAAGGTCATTGTCAGTCGCGATGTTATCTTCTTTGAGAATTCCCGAAGCGAAAAGGTAATTGATGGTA
Organism: Chrysotoxum bicinctum; assembly: GCA_911387755.1. NCBI lineage: Eukaryota > Metazoa > Arthropoda > Insecta > Diptera > Syrphidae > Chrysotoxum > Chrysotoxum bicinctum. The sequence goes on along the minus strand of OU426989.1, from coordinate 219,805,073 downwards.
ACCAAAATTTAACTAGTCCTTTTGTTTCATATTTTGAAGAACCAATTGAACCAAATGTCAATTCTGGGGGAATCATTAATCAAGAATTAAACATTGGGTCTGAAGATTTGAATGCTATAGCTGAACCTGAAAACGAAAACAACGACAGCAGTTCTTATGAAACGGATCAAGGTGATGTAAGTTCAACAGATTTTCAAGAACAAGTTGAGACCGAAGATACAACAGGCAACGGCAATGATGTTGAAGCTGCAACAGATCTCACCGAAGGAGAAGCTGTCACTGTTCGTAAATCTAAACGAGTTCCAAAACCAAATCCAAAATACTCGTATCAGGCGAGTTATAATGTCAAGTTTGAAAATAATGACCCGGAAACAATTGAAGATGCAATGTCACGACCTGATGCGCCTATGTGGCAGAAAGCAATGGAGGCCGAGTTTGAATCTCTCATTTTAAATCAAACATGGGATTTGGTAGAACTACCCAAAGACATACATCCTATTAAATCCAAATGGATCTTTAAAATGAAGCGAGATGTAAATGGTGAAGTTTTGAAGTATAAGGCCCGATTGGTAGTAAAAGGTTGTTCTCAAAAACAAGGCATCGACTACCAAGAAACTTTTTCACCAGTAGCTAGATACTCGTCGATTCGTTTTTTGATTGCGATTGCATGCAAATTCGATCTCAACATTTGTCAGATGGATGCTGTTACTGCGTTTCTGAATGGGGAAATAAAAGAAACAATTTTTATGATACAACCAGCAAGTTTCAGTGATGGATCGAATAAGGTATGTAAATTAAATAAATCCTTATATGGTTTAAAGCAGTCAAGTCGAGTGTGGAATGAAAAACTGAACGATGTTTTATTGGAGGCTGGTCTTAACCGTTCAGAAGCTGATCAATGCGTTTATTATAAAGTTACCAAAAGTAACATGATTTTCGTTGCAGTTTACGTAGATGACGTTTTAATTTTCTCCAACAATAAAAGTGAAGAACTATTTTTAAAAGAAAGACTAATGAAAAACTTTAGAATGAAAGATTTAGGTGATGCATCGTCAGTTTTAGGGATTCGCATCACACGAAATAGGTCAGCTGGGACGATTGCAATCGATCAATCCCAATATATTTCGGAAATTCTAAGTCGATTTGGAATGTCCGACTGCAATCCAGTATCAACACCATTGGATTTAAATCAGAAGATTTCCCTGAAAATGTCTCCAACATTAGAAGACGAGAAGCAGATGATGTCCAAAGTGCCATACATGGAAGCTGTTGGATCGCTGCTCTTCGCCGCTCAAACTACTAGGCCGGACATAAGTTATGCTGTCAACTTATTAAGCAGGTACAGCATCAATCCAGGGAAAGCCCACTGGACAGCCATAAAGCGAGTCTTTCGATACTTGAAAGGCACAATTGGCAAGAAGCTTATTTATTACAAGAAACCAACTCAAGTTCAAGGATTTTGCGATGCTGACTGGGCAAGTGACGTTGATCAGCGTAAATCAACAACAGGTTACATTTTTACAATGCAAGGTGCTGCAATTTCTTGGTCATCAAAGCGGCAGCCAACTGTTGCGCTTTCAACTACAGAATCGGAATTTATGGCTATGGTTGCTGCTATACAAGAGTCAGTTTGGCTCAAACGTTTAGAGACTGAATTGTTTCCTGATTGCTCTAAGGAAATGATTCTGTTTTGTGACAATAAAAGTGCAATTCAACTTGCAAAGAACAACGCGTATTCTTCTAGAACCAAGCATGTAGAAACCAAAACAAAATTCGTTCGTGAAAAGATTCAAGATGGAGCAATCAACTTAAAATACATCCCTACCGACGAAATGTTAGCCGACATTTTAACAAAAGCTTTGCCATCTACCAAACATACAGTAGATGCCAAACGATTAGGTTTAGTTAATTAAAATATTATTAATTTTGTTATTATTCATTCAGGGAAAGTGTTGTTTTTTATTTTAAGAATGAAATAATCACTCAGCTCAAAAACACTGTGCTTTATAAATCAATATCTCTCTGCGTTTTCACATTTTATTAAGAAAATAAATGAACAATTATTATTTTCATTCTGTTCTGAAAATCGTAGCAACAGTTGTTTGTCTCTTTAATTTTGTTCTTTAGAATATTCCAGTCGTTATTTTCATCAGTTTTGAATTAAAACCTAAGTTCCCCTTTAAATTAATCTCGTGGCCAATCACAAAAATCACTTTATCACCATTAGAACAAACGCTGATGAGAATTTGTACAAAGAATTGCAAATAGGCACTCGCGATTGAGTTGAGCGTTCATATGGCGTTTGGAAAAGCAGATTTCCCGTGTTGGCTTCCGACATTAGGTGGAAAATAGAGACGGCAAAACTCATCATCATCGATTGCGCTGTTATTCACAACAAAGCAATTGAAGGAAAATTATAGAACCTGCTCCAGAAATTCCCAGATTTGCTGATTTAGCTGACACAAATTTACTATGTATCTTTGGGGAAACGGCAACATCCATGACAAACATCCGTTCGCGATTGGTAACAACTTATTTTTATCCCTATGTAGATCGAAAAGAAAATCATTCATCACAAATATCACACAAAAATTCAATTAGATTGACCGAATAAATTAAAATTTAATTTTGAAAGTGACAGCTTGTCACTTGTCACAACAAATATCCCAGGGATATTTTTCAAATCAGAAGTTGATCAACTTTAGATTTTCAACTCGGGAGTTGAGAAAAAAATTATGAAGAAAAACAAATTTCAACTTGCGTTTCAACTCTTGAGTTGAATCCAACTCTCAAGTTGATCAACTTGAGAGTTTGCCTCAAGTTGAGCTATAGTGAAGAAAACGGCCCTTAGTCTCTTGGAGAAGACAGCCAAGAAATGTGACTTTTTTAAGGGAATTGTGATATATGATATATCTGATATTTTTTTAAATGTTGGCATTTCCTAAAAAAAGAAAAAGTTTTTCCAATAAGTAATTTGTTTGTTTTTGTTGTGAAAAATCTGCCTTAAGATTCAATTGAGTGTCAAAGACGAACTAAAAAATATTATTAGAAATTAACAAGTCTGTTTTTCTTGCAGTGCAACTTCGCTATTTTAAACAGATTAATTTAATAACATTGGCGAAAAATTTTAGTCGAATTTAGTGAAAAACTTATCAAATGAATATTTTTTGTATCGTACGTACTTACTTCGAACGACTCTTCAAAATTTATAAAAGTCAAAAAAGACCTGATTTTTTTTTTATTACTAAATTAAAGAAATAAATTTGTATGATAAATCTTTGAAATTTGAAGAAAAATTAGGATACATCCACTTAGATCCAGGATTATTTAGGGGTTAGATCACATCTATGGAATTCTCTACGAGAATGGAATACCCAAATGTAAAAACTAAATATGAAACTGTTTGCAATCAATTTCACGCCATAATTTTCATTTCGCAACGAACGATCAGTATACATAAATTAGAGTGATGTAGAAAAGAATGATATTTATCAACGAATGTGATTTGTTCAAATAAATTATATTATTATGCGCCATCTTTCATGTCGTTATGTAAACATTAAATAACTTTGACATTTATCAACGGATTTGCTTGAGAATGATTTTGAAAAGTGAATTCAGTAAAATTTTTACCATGACACTTCGCACCCAAAGTTTGCTATTCCGCTATGAATAAAATATGTAGATGCATTCGCCTTTTAGAATTCGTCTTTGTTATTTCGTCTGCTGATTCTGCATCTGGGATGTTTGAAATATAGAAGACCAGGACATTCAATGAACTGTTTGAAGCGGTAGAAAAGAGGGTTGTCAAACAGTCGCAAACCAACATAAAAGATGGCTAGTAATTACAAATCACAAAAGAAGGGATAGAAATATATTTTTGTATTCCAAGTTCGTATTGAAAACAAAAAACTCTTTTTCATAATGATTATTCACGTAAATATTGAAGCGGTTCCATTTTGTATTTCTCACAGGGAGGCCTATTTGTGTTGAATTTTGTTTGCATTCGTTTAACTTTAACATACTGTAAGTGCAACAATATTTTAAATGCAATTACTAAAATATTTGCTGTCCATGAAAAGTCCGATAGTTTGCCATGAAATCATTGGCGGATATGTTCATGTTGTATATTAATTAAATATGCCAATGAATTAATTCTAAAGCGGTGACTTTAAAAATTTAAATAGAATTAATTGGTCACTTTGCACGCTCGAGCGCACTTGCCTATGTTTGACTACGATGTCAAGTGATAGAAGCAAATATAAATTGTAAATCTCTACAAAAGTACCTCCAAAAAATATTAAATAAGAAATAATAAATTACAACAAATAAATGTAAATTAAAATACAATACGCCTAAGAAGACAATTTTTTTTGTTTAAACGATACTGAGATCTTATATCAATTTTGCTGACTCACCAAGTTATCGCTTAGCTGACTTTTTGCTTTACCCAGCGATTTTCTTAAAAAAGATTTTTTTTTCATTTCGTTAGATTATTTCTATTGACTATTGTATTGGGCGTGTTAACAAGAAAATTACCATATACTCGTATGGCACGCCACCAACCCATACGAGATGCATCGGCTGAAAATGCATGTTCAAAACTGACCGCGACGTAACACATAGTGGACGCCACGATTGACATTCTGCATGAAAGATTTGAGGAAAAGGTTTTCTCTCGCAGTGGTGACATGCAAGGTTATGCGATTTAACTCCCACTAGACTTTTTCTTTTGGGGTTTCCTGACGTGGCAGGTCTCTGCAAATAAACCACAATCGACCGTTGCCCTTAAGGTAATCATAACACAGGCCATCGCTCAAATTCAGCTATAGATCTATTGGACCACTCGGATCCGTACCACCAAAAGAAGCCCAGGCGGGCATTTGAACGACGTCAAATTTGATACATAATGGCCCTGCAAATAAAAAAAAAAAAAAAGAATTTTGTTAAAACCTATCACACAGCTTGTTAAATTCCATTTCAACATTTACCCGCGCTGATTGAAAACTCCTCTATACATAGTACTAATAAAAGCTATTTAGGTAATAATTCATGCTTAAAAGACTGAAAATAAACCTTTATTTAAATAGAATGATCGTATGTGTGCCTACAGTATTATACACATTTACCTAACTATTTTGCTATTGTCAAAGGTCAGAACAATTATTTTTAGATATAGCTATGGTTTTTTGGTTTCGAATATGGATTTTATTTAAAAGTTTTTGTTGATCAAGTTTTACATTCAAATGATAGCTACATCTTTTATCACGGAAGTTCAGCAAATGATTTACGCAGAGATCTAGTATTTTGCAGCGAAGTATTCCTATCATTCTTAATTAGAAGGTACCTATCCCTTTAGGAAAAGTCTTTATTTCTAAGCTTTAAGGCTTGAAATCAGAAACAACCAAAATTAAATTTCGTTTGCAGAATTAAAATTTACTTGCATTTTACGACACATTTTTTTTATTTTTTAATGCACTCCATTAAACATGGCAGGTCTTAACTTTTTATTCTTCCAATTTATCTTCCCAATTTAACCGAAGTTTGTACTTTAAAGCTTTTACCTTTTGCTTTATTTCAATACAAAGAAACATACAAACAATTAATTCGTTCTCAGAAACAACTTTTATTTTATTTTACAGCTTCTGACCTTCAGAGCCGTAAACAGTCTAAATTGCCAAAACAAATTGGTAGTTTGACGATGCTATTCGTTTGTGTCTTCATCATGTTATGCTAATTTAGTAGTTATTTGGTCTCGGATGAGTTGTCTGCCAACTTGTGCACTCTTAAAAAAATTGGAGTCTCTTAAAAAGGTGACTATATAACACACATATATAGAGAACCATTTAATTGATTATGTTTGAATTAAAATAGGTATTTAAAGCTCAACTTAACTATTATAAGACTTTATCTGCTGGATTCAAATCTTTAGATTCGTATAAAATAGTCTGAAGAGATGGACTGATTTCGATTAAAATTTAATACAATACTTTATTTTCTTCTTCTTGATTAATTTATATCAGTCAGTCATCAAAAATATACGATATAAAGAACATACCAACATTTTATAAAGTTCTTAAAGTATCAGTTATTTCTTACCCACAAAAAAAACTTTTGAATACGAACAAATTTTTTTTTGAAAAACCTATTATGCGAAAGAATTATCATGCGCAAAATATATGATGCAATAAAGCTGCCGTGCGAGATATATGTATATCATGCGAGAAAACTATAACACTGGAAATATATCATGCGAAGGAAATGAGTAATATGTCGTGCAATAAAACTGGCATGCAATCTATCATACTGAAAACATATCATACGAGAAAACTATCATGAGAGAAAACTATAATGCGTGAAATATATTATAATATGGGAAAAGAATATCATGCGAGAAATATATCATGCAAGAAAACTATCATACATAAAATTTTATTATTTTCGCCTTATAAGCTTAGAGACTTATTGATGCAGATTATTAAGAACAGCTTTGAAAAGTAAATTTAATACAGAAAAAATTTAATTTGGACCACCAAAAAGCTTGTTACGTTTTTATTAAACAATTTAATATAATCAGTCGTATAATCAGTCGTATAATCCCGACAAAAAGCTGCCACTAAGAAGGTGCTGTGATAGTTTTGAACCTTTTTTCGTTCAAAATTCTGGCCAGTTTCCTTTTTAAATAAATATGAATTTGTCCCTTATTCCCGGTAAAAGAAATATACTATAATCAGTATGAAGACTTTCATTATAACGGTACGGAAGATACCTATATTTTATTCCAAGAAAAAAACTTTTGGAGAATGCACAACGAATTCTAGATACAAACTTAAGAGCAGTGGCGCAGCTAAGACATTTGCTACCCGGGGTGAAACAATAATTTGTCGCCTCTTCGGTCTAACTATAATCAAAAATTTTATTTGACAATTTTTTTTTAGCTGTACTATCGAACAACGATTATGACTTGTCACTATACTATAAAAAAAATTATATTATCTACTAAAAATTTAGCTAAATTTTGAATACAAAAATAAATTTTTTGTAATTGGCTTATAACTTCCAATATTCAAATGATTCTGCTGCCTCTAACTCCTGGCACCCAGGGCGACCGCCCCTTCAGCCCCCTAGCGTCGCCACTGCCTTAGAGGAAATCGTCACAGTCGCTTAGGCTCCAGTGAAGCAAAGGCCGTTTTCGAAAACGTCATTTACGTCAAAAGTGCATTTGCAAAATGTTCTTAAACGTAAACTTCAAAAGTCAACTGTTCCAAAACCCAAAACAAAATTTTCTATGCAAAAGTATTAATTTCAGTGACGCACTTTGCAAGTCATATGCTCGATCACGTCAATTGCGGTGGAACTATGCTGTAAAAAAATCGAGTTCACGATAAAAATATTGATAAGGCAGAAGACGTTGATAAACATCAAATGCGATTGCAAGAAAATTGGCTGACGTTTATCAAACAGATTTTCATATTTTACATATCTGTGATTTGCATATTTGATGATATTAATCAAAATGACGATCAAATTGACGTTGATTTGATGTTTTCGAAAGTGGCCGAATTCGTTTTCAGCATTAAGGAATAACTTGTTCACATATTTGAAAAGTTGACAGTCACACCAGACGAAAGCTTAACGCTATACAAAAATATGGATAATCCAGAAAGCGTGTTGTTAAATGTCAAATGCGTTTGCTAGAAAATTCACTAATGTCAATTTCCTTAACACACTAGAGACTTCGATAGCAAATCGAAGATCTTTTGTTTGGTGTGTGTGCAAGTGAGTAACTCATGTACGTGTAAATCCCTCTTCAATAGGGATTCAAAGATTTTGATCCGTCAAAGAAAAATAGATTTGTTTCGTGTGAAGGAAAGAAAAATCTTCACACAGAAATTGATTTTATATGTGTGAAGGAAATCGACATAATGTTCACGATAACAATTGAAATTGACTTCCACACCAACTTTTTATCCTTCTTTCTTGTTTTTAATGTTTTTTCTTTTTAATTTGCGTTTTTCAACTAAAATAAAGATACAGAAGAATAGATTAATGTAGACATCATTATAAACTTAGCTAACTCAAGTTAGTGTTGCTTTATTTCATTCAAAACCTTAAAATAAATTAATTTCAACGTGATAGAGCATTTATGTATTTCTTGAAATCAGAGAAACTCGTATTTCTTAATATTACAAGCCTTATTTAAAATATTAAATTATTTAAAATATAAAATATGTATGTTTAGATGCAGAAGTTGTAAATTTGATAAAAATCGTTCAAGGAATGATTCCTTTTATGAACGACTGAGGATATAATTTTAATGTTTTATTTCATAGAATATTGTTAACAATAATTAGAATTAATCTATCCTACGATTAAGTCCATATTCGCATCTCCCTGTTCACCATGTTTCTAGTTTCCACTTATTTCTGAAATAAACTATTCAATTTCAACTGAAGTTCATTCAGGAATTCCATATTTTGTAGCCTCTTCATGAAGCTATCCCTATGCTACATGCGATGGGAATTGCTGGACCGTTGAATTACACATCCCTTGAAGGAGTTCAATCGGACATCTATTTCGCCTTCTTCTAACTAAAAAAAATAAACTTCAACACTGAATTTAAAAATTCAAATGAAAACTGAATTATATTTCCTTGCCTCATCGAATGCGTAAATATCCTGATAACATGAATGCGAAATACATTTTCGAGCACATTTCACCTTATCGACTCCCTCTAAGTCCTCGCAGGCAACCGAATGCTCACAAGAAGATTCGAATTCCCGGTACGCAAGTTCCTGTCGGAGTAATAGAGGGATAAATACAAATGCATTCAAACACGAACAAAAAATCAATAAGCGAAAACAGGTGGATGGACTTACATTTTTGCTTGTCTCCTTGTATGCATATTCAGGAAAATGGAATGTGACCGATTTGGCATTTTTATCTTTGTCACTTTTAAAAGCAGAATTCAATTTAAATCCAAAAACTATTAAATAAATTAGAATTAATTTTGTGCTTAGTTTTTTGTGAAGCTTATTCTTATCAATTGTGCGGGAAGTCGACATTGTTTTGAGTTCTTTCAAAAAATGAGAATTTTACTATGACATGAATTCTGCCTGACAGAAGGATATGCCGGGGTGGTAGAAGTATTATGTCAACGTATTGGCCAGGGACATGCGTTTAATTTGGAAACCAGGTTGTGTAAAAAGCTTTTTTATTTGTTAAACGAAGAGCTTTCGGAAGTCTCCGTTTGAAAACCGAGTTTTGAAAAAATACATAATTTCATTGAAATTTATCAATTCAATTATTATAAAGAATTCTTAAGCAAAACTCATCAACTCCGAACTTAGATCAATTCATATACTTGTCTTCCAATTTTCTTTAATTTGTTAATCCGTAGAATGCCTCACCACATCATTTACGAGTATGAACACAGTTTTCAAGGACTCGAATAAAAAATTTGCCGTAAACTTTTAAATTCTACGGCGTGAGTTACGTACCCCGCAACATCCAGCAACACCCAGCATAAATTCGTAATCTTGTATAACATTAAATTTCTCACAAGTACCATATTGTTTTTATTTTGATTAATACTAAACCTTTTGCCATTATATTAACTATTATACACTTCATTTTAAATTCTTTTAAAGTAATCCTAAACCTTATGTTATATTAAGTTTAATTTCAAACATTTCCACGAATAGAATTAGCGAGTTAGCATAATAATATAATAAAAATCAAATTGAAATGTAAAATATTGTTCAGTTTTCAATAAAGTCATTCACAGTGTAAAACTTAATTTAGTTTTTTTTAATCATCGCCGCTACTCCCACCGTAACTCGTGCGTGTCCGAATCTTGACACCATTTCAACTCTTAATGAATTTGAATTGTTTCCTTATGCCTTCACACTGAATTCTTCTTTGTGGGCAATTTTAATGTACATAATTGAATTTAGCTCCGCTAATCAGGACAAACAACACCGGAAGGAAGATATGTTGAGATCTTTGCTTATACTCAAAAAATTTAAGATTTTGCATTACGGGTGTATGGGGGGTACCGTTAGTTTTGGAGCTAAAAAAAAATTTCAATTTCTCCTCTAGGGAATCACCGAAGACCCTTAAGTACCGAGTTTGAAGAAAATACCTCCAGTAGTTTAGGCTGTAGTTCGAGGTACAGACATACAGACATACAGACAGACAGACGGAATTGCCGGACCCACTTTTTTCGTCTTCGCTATCATCGTAATGTCAACTTTGATCAAAATCTCGAGTTCGATTTTTTTTCCAAATGCAGAACTTGCCCTATAGTACCTATATCGCAAGTAAAAAAACATTATTTGACTACATGAAAGGTTTCTTTGCGCTGAGTCGAATGGAATACTTAAGTAATTTTTGACAAAAAAGGGAACTTAACACAATATTTATTCTCTAACTCATTGTTATGGTAGTTAACAATTTCTTGTCTTACCATTCCTAACATTAAGCTAATATTAAGTTATAAAATTAACTTCACCCATAAAATTCATAAGAAAGATAATTCTGCAGTTTTCTGGTGAGCTCTACTTTTAATTAACTCCGGTTAAACGAAGACCTAGCCCCTTTTTTCTACGATTTTACAGAACTTCTAGCAAAATCAGTACTATTTGCAGATAATGATTTAAAAATGATTCAGTATTATTGACAAGTGAAACCTCTTCAAATCACAACATGACTGAAATTTGCAAGTAAATTTGTGTGAAACATTCAAACCAGCAAAAAATAGAGTAAAATTTTTAAGAGAATCAAGAAAACCAGCATCAAACCAAAAGAGCATCTCTACTCTCAAACCGAACTCATAACAAAAATAAAAACCTCACAGATTGTATAGTTATAAAATGTACGAGTATCTTATGAAGTCATCGAGCGATCCCACCTTCAATACCATTAAACTGAGGCTTTAATAAACCAAAACCAATATGACTTTGTGAGCTTGACGATCAATTCAGTTCTCTGCGAAACATCCACAGTGGTGGTGGTGATGTTGGAATTATTATAACTTTTTATTCGTATTCCTTAAACTTTTTCAAGAATACCTTCAAGAAGCAGAATTATAAAAAAATAAACAACATCACAAAGAATAGAAAAGGAAATTGATCAACAAGTTTTGTATCTTCGGGAACAGCTGAAAAAGACTCGCGATCTGTCTGGAATACTAATGAAGGCTTCCCAGACAACAATTTCAAACAAAGTTCTCTTTTGAAAAAAAAAATAGTTTTTTTTTAATTTGTCATTGTTTCCTTTTTTCTTCTCCTACAACAACTACAACAGTCGACTTTAAAAAGTGCAATAAAAAGTGAAAACCTTTTTATTTAGTTAAACAACAACTTGTGTTTGTTTTTTGATTTGTGAATAGAAGAGGAAAAAACACTCGACCATCAAAGTGGTAACAAAGTAACAAAAGGCATTGAACTACGAATAAGTACCAGTATCTACAACCAACAGGTACAGGTGGTATAACAATAAATTGACAACGCTTATTTGAAATTACCATGCACACCGAACCAAAATCAATTGCGTGCTGCAAATTTAATGGAGTTTTGATTGTGCAATAAACGAATTAATTTAGAAGGTGTGTGTATTTTTTAAAACCTACAGTGTTGCCATTTTTCTAGCGGAAACTACTGCTGCATCAACGTCAAAAGTGACATAACACTCTGCTTTTGCCTCTGCCTAAAAGTGGCACTTCGACTTACATATTTGGTCGAGAACAAGTTATTAAAAATTCAATTCCGACCTTGATAATCTTGTGCCCACAGCATTCCGGTTGTCTCAGTTCGTTGTGCCCATTTTGGGGTTTGGTTTTCGACTCTTTCCGCTGATCACTTGGCGCAGGTTTATATTTATTTAATTTAGTATGCGCATCTGAGATACATTTGTGCTAAAAACAAACTCCGATCATCAATATGCCGAGAAAACTGTTAAAATTCCTGATAATCTTCGATAACACATCGTTGTTGTACTTTCCGGGACAGTTTCTATCGGGAAAAGTACTTCTAGAACTGCAGGATGATACTCCGGCTCTGGGATTACACTTTCATGTGGTCGGCGAGGGGGTGGTTCGTGTCGGATCGGCTCGACAGGAGCGCACTTATGACAAAGAAAATTACATTGATTTTCGCATGAAACTCTTGGGCGATCCTGACCAGGGACCATCGGTTCTATCGCCAGGAATCCATAGTTTTCCGTTTAAACTAGGACTTCCGGTTGGACTGCCATCGACATTCTTGGGTCGCTATGGTTGGATACAGTATTATTGTAAGGCTGCATTGCGTGAACCAACGGGACTGATACATAAGAATCATCAAGTATTTATTGTGATGAATCCGATCGATTTGAATCTGGAGAAACCTATTTTGGCGGTAAGTGACTGGATGCTTGTGTTCAAGGAGTGGCTGATATCTTCAAATTGACTGTGGGAGATTTTTGTACTTTATTTTTTAGCAACCGTTTACTTGTGAGGTGGAACACAAATTAGGCGTCGCATGCGTAGGTGGCGGAACAGTAAAATGCAGAGTTGCTTTGGATCGTGGGGGCTATGTACCTGGAGAGAGTATATCAGTGACAGCTTATATATCGAATCACAGTAATATCACAATAAAGAGGACAAAGGCGTCTTTGACTGAGGTAAATTTAATTTAATCTGAATACAAATTTAATTTAATTATGTTAAGAAATTTAATGATCAATAGAACGTTGATTATAATTTCGCTCTAAATATTCAAGAAGAAAAAAAATTAATCGTGCAAAAAAGTTTTGTTTAATGTTTAATTTTAAAGATTGGGATCAAGTTAAAAATGTGATTCTATAAGTTTGTATTAGAAATGCTCCAATAAAAAAAATCTGTTTCGATAAACAGTTCAGCATAATAAGTCATGATGACGAATAACAGAAATACATTTATATTATTTCATGTTCAATTCATGCAAATCTTAAATCTAGTCTTTGTGAAGAATTTTAAAACTTTAAGAGTAGATTTGGGGTAGAGATAGGTATGCCAAATTAATCAAACCCACTGTAATTTTGTTTGTCATGTTTTGAAGTTTAGTGCATCCTTCATCTAGTATTTTGTAGAGACATTCATATAATTTTGGAAGTATTGAACTTAGTTTAAGGAAAATGCGAGATTGAAAAGATGATAGAAAAAGTGGTTTGCTATTTTGTCCATCGATTTATATGTGGAACGATTTGCTTCGAATTTTGTAGATGGAGTTTAATTTTCTCTATATCTATAGATAATATCTATAAAAATATATTTTGTTTTAATTTCTCAAAAACTGCACTAACAGTTTGAATAAAAGTTTGTCTCTGTTATATCTAGCGATTACAATGAAAATTAATTTTTTTGTGAAAAATGAACAGAATTAGAGAGTTTTTGAAAAAATTGACATCAATTCCACCTTTATTTTCTACAAAGGTACTTTTTAAGAATAGAAATAAATTTGTTCAACTTTCCCATAACAATTCAAATTTTATCCACCTAGTGCTGTATGTCAGCAATGCTTTTTACCGCAAGAGAAATCTCGTGCAATATATTCACTTATATTTCCCGTTTAGATTACCAAAAAATGAAATCAATGGAATGAATAGGTGTTTGAAACACAAAAAATTTTCGTTACAATTGCATTGATTTGGAATAATACTTTATCAATTTTTACTTCCGACATATACTACAACAACATATATCGCAAGTAACGCATTCGTAAAAAAATCAAACTTGGAATTTTCATCACACCTAAGAGGTGACGAAACAAGTGGGTCGCGCAATTCTGTATGTTTGTCCTTCGGTCTGTCTGTCTGTTCGACTACAGCCTAAATGGCTTGTCCGATTTCCTTTCAGCTTGGTAGATACTTTTTTTAAATTTTTTCTCCCACATGTTTTTTCTTTTTTTTTAAGACCAAAAATAACAGTGCCTGCCACACGAATTTTTTTTCGAAATTTATAAGTATTTTTTTTTTCAAAAACTGTTCGACAGATTTAAAAACAACAAATACAAGAAATTTCATTTAGTTAAATCTAGGTAATGATTGAAAAAAAAATTCTGAAAAATGGTTACCCCCTTTGAAATTATTTTCTTTGTTTTTCATTTTCTCAAAAACGGTACAACCGATTTTGATCATTGGTGTATTCAAATTTTCAAAAAAAAAAATTGTTTGGATTTAAAAAAAAATTCTATTTTTTTTTTCAAAACTCAATATTTCGAAAACCCCGTGCTCGATTTTTTTTAATCTTAAAAAAAAAAGTTTCTTAATATAATATACAAAATCTGAGAAAAAATAGTTGTGTTTTTTTTGCAAGTCCATATAGAACTGTAGAAAAAAATGACATCAAGGCTTAGGAACTTTTTTGCAAAAAGTTGAAAGCACTGTGCACGCTATGGCATTTGTCAGCTGTATTGAGACTAGCATCAACCAGCATCCAAAAACGTCAATTTTGACTTCTCTGAACAAATTATCGATAACATATAGTTAATATAATTTTGGCATCACCGTTTTTATCACGACTTAGGTTAAGACTCAAAAATTATCTGGTCCGTATAGACTTAAGTAGTTGTTGTATTTACATGTAAAGCGCTTAGTCCCCATGTCTTTTTTTTCTATAATTTATTCCATATGGACTTACAAAAAAACACGCCTAATGTAAAAAATGTACCTAAAAAAACGGTACATACAAATGTTAAGAAATGATTTTTGAAAATCGTATTTTTCTCGAAAACGGAATATAGAATTATGATAATTTTTTTTTGAAATTAATATATTACTGACTGTTCCTACCATATAACCATTTTTTCGAATTTTGAATTTAAAATTTACAAAAAATATTTTTTGAAATTTCAAAAAAAAAAACTATTTTTTTTTGGAAAATTCGATAGGTGAAAAACGGCTCAATATTTTTTTGTTAATTTTTTTCTGTCAGTAATAAAAACTTTAAATTGGGGTGCCAAAATATTTTGTTAAAAATATTTTAAGAATGTCGAATAAAAAAGCTTATTTTTTAAGAAACTGCTACAACGACTTATAATTTTTGTTCTTACATAAGCTAATATTTGCTCTAATCACATGACATCCTGTTTTTAGCTCCAACTACTAATAAAGGAGTTGTTTTAGTCATTTAAATAAATAGTTTTATTGTTATTAACATTTTTCTCTGTTAACATTGATTTTTATAATTTTTAGTCTTTTACATAAGAGCAAGTTCGTGCGATACAGTCATGCATTTTATTTTTAATTGAATTAATGCATTTAGATTTTATGAGATTTGTATTTGTCTTACTACTATTGTTTTATTGCATTCGGAATACCCAAAATTAAAACTATGTATTTGTATCTTAACTTTAAAAAAAATATTTATTTTAAATAATTAAATATATACATAATCAAAACTGAAGACCATTACATACGCCATCTTATCAATAAGGTGTAAATTTAAAAACTATTAATTAAAAATATAAACTTAAATATTTCAGTGTGATCTGAGTGCAAATGTGGTGTTAAACATTTTTTGACAGCAAAGACACCTTTATCTTTTATTTTGACCTAATTTCTTAAAAGGTTACTATAGGTTTTAATTTTTAATCTCAAAGTAAATTATATTAAGGGCCAATTAAAACTGTTAAAAATATGTGGGTTGCACCACTTCTGCACAGCTTAGTTCATAAATTCGTTTTAACTTTTCTGTCAACTAAGAATGATTTTTTCAGATTATATGTAGTTGATCATGATGTTTCGCTAACTCTAAGGCAGTTTAATCATAGAATCGGTTTTTTTTTTCATCTTTGACTAATTTCCTAACTTTTTCTTGGATTAAAGCACTTTTTAACTAGACTTGACTTATAAAATTGCCATATGAAGCTAAGACAAATGCTAGATATAAGATAAAATAGGTATTTGATGTTTTACATTTTTATAAAATCATAAAGAAAGTATTGTGATAATTTCGATGAAAATTTTCAAAATCGTCATCCAAACTTAGTTTGAAATTAAACCAGTTTTAACAGGGTACGTTTTATGTTCCAGGTCAATTTTATTTGTTTGTTGGCATTTGACATTCATAGAGAGTGGTAGATGAAAATTTATTATGGAGGATCTAACGCAGCAACAAGGTGTTGAAATTACTGAAATATTTTATTTAAATAATTGTTCAATTTTAAGTACGTGGAGAAAATTACATTATTTTTTTATTGTTAATTCTGTGCCTAGCAAGTCAACCATTCAGCGTATAATTTATAATTTTGAAAATTTGCATGCACTACAAAATAAAGTAAAGACTGGGAAAGAAATAAGCCAACGTACATTAAAAAAGATTGATTCAGTGAGACAGGGTTTTGTTTAACTTTGACACCGTTCAGAAAAACTGGCAATGTCACCGTCATATTTTCTACCAATATCCCATATTCATATCCCAAAAAAAATGAAAAGTGTTTTTTTTTTCAATAAAGGTGGGTAGATGTTGAAATGGGATAAAAAAGCTGTGTGTGAGGTACTAACAAAAATCTTTTTTTTATTGGAAAGGTCCATGTATGCGATTATATAATGGAATATAGTAATAGAAAATAGTAATTGAATAATAAACAATAAATTTGTCAGATGTCACCAAAACAACATGACCACCACAGGTTGCCAAAATCTACCGGCTCCAATTGAAAAACCCTTTTTTCATTTAAAACTTATTGGGAAAAAAACATCAACCTGAAACATAAAACGAACTCTGTACAACAACAGGTCCAAACCTTATAATGCAGACAAAATGTAGTAAATCATTTAATACACGAATAATACTAGATTTAATTATAGTATTTTCTTAGAAATAATAAAGAAATTGATATTTAAGTGGCAGTGTGTGATACAAGTATTTCAATTTTAGCCAACCCTTAACTAATGAATATGTAATTATTGTGATCAATAATTAAAAAACCTTCAATTTTTCAAATTCATTAATTTTGATTATGCACGAGTTGGAAACTCCTTCAATTTTATTGTATATCGAATCGAAGTCATAAACTTGCAGCATTTGTGTTATGAGTTGATTATTCAGTAATTATAATTAATGATATAGTGGTAAGTAACCCGAAACAAAAATATTGAATGTTTTATTACTACAAAAGAATTTTTGAATCAAACTAATATTTAACCTATCTTCAGACAAAATTTTACTGAGTTTAAAAATTACACTTAAATCGAATGTACATATAGTTCTGTCACACCTGTAAAAGATTGGCATTTCAAAACTTTATAAATCAACTTCAAACTTAATTTTTCTAAGAGATCGAATTCGAAACTCTCGAGAGCAGTATCAAAAATTTCGTTATTTATTCTTTATTTCTGTTTATAAATGTTCACTTTTTTATTTTGAAAAAAAAATATTTAAATTAACTGATAAATGTCACAGTTTTCCACGCTGCCTTAAACTTTTTCCTGATGGTTGTACATTGAGAAATGAAAATTTGGCGTGGAAAAAGTTGTGGAACATAATTATTTTTCCAATCCACATTTTGGTTGGTACTCACCTCTCGTGGTGGATTTCATGCGAGTGAACCAGCTGCCACATTTATATGAAATTTTCACTTAAACTGAGTACTAGGCTTAAAATGGTAAATGATAACATTCGGATATAATTGCAATAATATTCTATTATGCGCAGAAACTATACTACTAAGCCACTCTAGTAATATTAATTTTTCACGCCTGAAACGATTTAAAACTCAAAAACTTTGGTATATTTAAAAAGAAATGTGCCATAGTATCATGCCATAGCCATGCAAAAATTTAAACCATATGAACATAAGATGTCAATTTGCAAATCATTTGCAAGCTTTTTAATTTAATATCCGTATGCGTTTAGATTACTTAAAATTTGATTGAATTTATTCAGAATAAAGTGTGAAATTCGATAACAATAGAAATAGAAGTGACCATTTCTGCCGACAACGCAGACACAGGTACGGCTGGAAGTTATTTATCACTAGACCCTGTTTCTCTACGAGCTACTACGCCATTAAAAAAGCGTTTAAAAATAGTCTTAAATCAACATCGGGCTCATTGTATTCTAGCACAAATATACATTCAACCAATTAAAATCTAAATATTTCATGTATTATCACAACTTTTTATACAGAATAAAACAAACAAATTATTCAATAATTTCATTTTTTTTTATTACAATTACAGACTGTTGAATATCTAGCCCGTGGAAAGACCATACAAACTGAAAAGCGTGCCTTAGCAGTTTTAGTTCGAGGAAAAATTCGTCCAGGTGGTAAAGATGAATGGCAAAACGATAGTTTATACGTTCCTCCGTTGCCACCGACAAATCTGCGAGGATGTCATTTAATAAAGATTTCATATGATGTCTTCTTTGTGATTGAACCGAAGTCATTAGAAAAAGAAATCAAATTACAACTGCCGATCGTTTTAGCCACATATCCATTTAGAACTTCTCAGAGTGATATTGCAAATACCTGGCCTGAAGCTGTTTTGAAGCCAGACACACATTATCCATCAACATTACCAATATTTCGACCATGGCTACATGAAAAGCCTGAGTCAAGCTAAAGTTGTGTTTATATTTTGAATTGTATTCTTTTTTTTCTGCACGAATCGAACGGATTTTTATCATTGTAGTCATATAATAATATATTGATATTCATCATAAAAAAATGCCATACACTATAGTGACTTACTTATATTATTTTTTTTTTTTGCTTTTTTTGTATTCTTTAATTCAATAATTTTATTATTTTCATTGTTTTTAACGAAATACAATTTTTGAAATATCATATACTTTTTTTGCTATCTAATATGAGTGTATTGATAAAAACATAATTTGAATAAAATGTTTTCTTGGAATCCTTGCTAGAAAATACGAAAACAAACAAAAACAAAAAAGTAAACGAAAGAGTTGATGTCCGAACTTCACTATTTGAAAATTGTTTGCTTTTCGGTTAAGATGATAGAGTTAAATAATACATATTAATATTTTGTTACTACACCTATGTATACATTATAATATTGTAACAACGAGACTTGAAGATTTTGAAAAAAAGTCAAAGAATCATATTACTAACGCGTGTCAAACTAAGTTTTACTGCAAAGATAATTCTATAGATTTTTCGATTTTCAAGTTTTGATCAAATTTGTATGTATGGGAATGTTTCGACATCCACACCAAAATTGGCTCGTAAAGAAGAAAAAATAAGTTTTTGTGAACAATAAGCCCTTATCAAAATTTTGATTTCAAGGGAGTTCTTAAAAAACTCGGTCTAGGATTCAAAGTATTAAAACAAAACCGGATTTGGAGAGAGAATTACAAAAAAATTAGTTTCCTACAAATGTCAACTAGTCAATCCTTAAATAAGAACTATCAAACATTTTAATTAAAAAAAAAAAGTAATGAAAATTGAATTCACAATTTCTTGTTTGAAAATCATTTAAGTAAATTTAACTTACAAATCGTATAGGACAGGTCGAAAATTCTTTCTAATACTGGAATATGGTCTTTTATTCTTTAAAATACCAACCGAATGCATTGATTTTTTCTAAAAATCGGAACTTACTTATTGCCATATTGGGTACCTGGTCACGTGGGTGTCCAGTGAAACAAAAAGGCAATATGTAAATCCTTTTTTTTCAAATGACGTTTGAATTGATATAATATACATACATATTATGTATGTAGATTAGATTAGATTAGATTAGATTTTATTCATTAAATTCTTACATTTCTAACAATGTTTTGCTTATAAATACTGAATAACTATAGAGCATGGCAGAAATGCCGTCGCCCGAGTGGTTACTGCTTTATAATGTTAAAGTTTTCACATTTAAAGTTTAATTTATCTTTATTAAAGTGATTTTTTTTTGTTGTTTATTATTATTTTTGAAATAAAAGGACTTTTAGTTTATATTGTTGTATGTATTTGACCAATTATTTTTCAGTTAATTGATGACTTTGTACTTTTAGGCTCTTTTGGTCTATTTGTTTTTTTGAATGCGAATAAAAGACTTTATTCCACTCTTCACCCAACGTTTCGTAAGAATTCCTTACTTCTTCAGGGGTTTTTTTGTATTTATTTAATTTTTGTACTATATCATAATATGTATGTCTATTATTATTGCATCCTCCCGATGACGGCACTGACACAAATTGAAAATAAATAACAAACATGAAAACGAAATAAAACAAAAAGAAAACTATCAAATTAGACAAGAAATGACATTTATATCACAGATTTTAGGCAGGTACTTTGTTAAAGTGCTACAGCATAGCTTTTAGTTTAGTTAAAACGAAATTAATAAAATGGCTTGATAATTTTTTTGTTTATTATTATTTTAAAAAAAAAGGACTTTTAGTTTAGCTAAAACAAAATTAATATAATAACTTGAATTTAATTTTTTTATACATTTTGAAAAAGGAATATGAACAATTTTTGTGACTTTTAGTTTAGTCAAAACAAAGAAACTAGAAGCACTCATTAATAATTTTATTTCTATAAGATGAAGCTTCAGCATAATATTGTGTGAGCCGAATCCAATTTTGACCATTAAGCAAGTTGCACACATCTACTTTCCCTATGGTATTTCTATCAAAATATGCCCTTCTTAGTTCCTTTAAGATTGGACATGTTCCAAGAAAGTGACCAATATCTTCTCGCTCGCGTAAATTACATAAACTGCAAATGTGGCTTAAATCTGGTCTGTGTGGCATATAGTTTAGATGTAAGAGCTCCCCTCTCTTCTTAAATATGATACCTATTACACTGCACGACAAGTTTGAATGAAAATAATTCGATTCGTTTAGATTGTAGTTCAATTTGGAGTAAAACAATCGTTCTGTTGAAGCTCATTTTCATCTATGGTTTGAATAGTTTCATAAAGCATATTTTTTATCTGCCTGTATGTATATCAAGAATGACTTCAGCTTCGAGGCGGTTTTCGAAAATGTCAAGTTGATTTCGCGGATCAATATTAAAGTTCATATATTTAATCTCCTAATTAATTGACCACACTCCCCGGGAGTAAAATATTTCGGGTTTAATAAACGGTACAAATATATTGCGTATGTTTAAGATCATATGACGGATGATAAGAACAAAATGCATTCTCAGAAACTTTGACAAATAAATTGTTATATTTTGGTTTAAATTGAACCCAACTTTAGACATCTAGTAAAATTTTGTCTTTCTTCATTTTCTCCTTGTTAAAGGAAAATATACAAATAATTTTCTTTATAGGAGGCCCATGTCTATATATTCGCATTTAGGTAGTAAGGTAGCTTGAGAAAAGTGCTTCAATCTTCATGGGACATTCCAATAGTTAATTTTGAGCCAGTTTGTAGACCAAAGAGAGAGCTTAAATTCTTTGACCGTGCAGGGCGGACCACTCAAGGTACTGTTGCATATGGATTTGATATGGAGACTCAATACTTAATGTCAATTTATAGTACCTTGTTTAGCAATTTATTGTATTTTTCTCAAAAATTATTATTGGAAATAACTTGATTCAAAAAATTCTTTTAAGGGCTTTCCAATTGGTACTTCACAACTTTCACTGTGAAGGCACCTCAAACCAACGACCAAACAAACTGCCAATGTCAAAACATTCAGTAAAAACAACATTTTCATCATGGTGTAGTTACACGAGTAAAGAACGAAAATGTATACCTCCAAAATTTTGAGTCGGTGACAGCAACTCTAAGAACGGTAAAGCCGGGTCTGTCAATAAACAGAATATGCATTATTGGTCATGTGAAAACCCTCATGTGGCTCAAGAAACACCACTTCATCCTCAAAAAATAACTGGTGTGGTTTCCATGCAAGTGTGGTGATCAAGTAAGCTGCTACGACCGAAATTTGTTCCACATAGAGAGGACCTACCATTTATTCGTAATCGATGTAATGCTGGAGTAAGAGAAGATACAATCCATTTCCTAGGCGAATGAACGGAAGTAAGAAAGGTTTAGTAGATAACTATTTCATTGGAAAAGATATTTTGGTACTCTTAAACAGGAAAGATTAATTAAAAGTATTCAAATCTTGTAAGGAGCTTCTTATTTATTTAAATAAAATAAATTTTATAATTTTTATACTTTTATAATCGAAAATGTTTCACAACTAAAATTTGTTTTAACATTATGTGTATATAAATTTTGGTCACTCAGGCAGTAGGTCATAAGTCATTACTAAAGAATTGTCTGATTGTTAACAAAAAAAGATATGTTTGGAATAAAACTACAATTTAAATTGAACTGAATCAAGATTCGTGTTCGTCAAATTCTTCAATGTTTGGTAGCCAAATTTTTGGCAATCGATTCAGTAATCGATCAGCCAACATTCGTACATCAAAGGAGCGCAAAATTAGTCGAGAACCTCGTCGCGGAAGTTAATAGCAGAATCCGAGGCAGTCGATTCATCACCGTACAAGAACTCGGCTTTTTCACAGACTTCAAGCTGTCGAATTTCGCTTCGGGATATAGGCCCACACCCGTACAAGATAAAAGTTTATGATCATAGACAACACCATTTGTTGGCTGTCTAGGCTCCGGAGTGTTTGATAGATAGCCCCATTTTTAGCCCAAAATTATCTTTAGCGAAGAGGCACATTTGTGGATGAATGGCTGTATATGAGATGACACCAACGCACACGATGTTCACCAAGTATCAATGCGTTCTCAAAAATTTACAGTTTGGTGTGGATTTTGGGCCGGTGGCGTTAATGGTCCGTACTTTGGTGAGGCGGTCACCGTCAATAGGCGTTTTTCTTCAGAGCAGAGTCTGAGGCCCTTATTGCGAGTGTCGTTTCCTTATCGATAAACGACTTTTATCGATAGTCGAAAGTCGAAAATCTTTTTTGGTATTGTGGATCTCTACTGTGAACGAAATTTTTCGACTGGACAATCGATCTTTATCGTTTGCATTTTACTGTTCGACTGGCCAACGAATATAATTTTCTAGGCAAAAATGTATTTTTTTTTATTTTATTAACTTATTATTTCCATTATAATAATTATTTTAACCACAGGGCAAAAGTATTGTATGATCCATGGGCAAAGAATCTTAATGCAGTGGCAAGTTTTATTATGTTTGGTATTGCCGTATTTCTTTTAGTTGGT
Organism: Chrysotoxum bicinctum; assembly: GCA_911387755.1. Lineage (NCBI taxonomy): Eukaryota > Metazoa > Arthropoda > Insecta > Diptera > Syrphidae > Chrysotoxum > Chrysotoxum bicinctum. The sequence goes on along the minus strand of OU426989.1, from coordinate 219,781,930 downwards.
TTGAGATGATTTTCAATAATTGAACAAATGGTGGCTTTGACAAGCGGAAGTATTTCAAAAATCTGCAATGTAGTATGTTAATAAAACAAAATTTATTTTTACTCATTAACGGACATATTTTCTTCAAGCTGCAGAGGATTGGAAACATCTCTAAGTTGTCTCCTATTGCTGGCAATCATTATGTGGACGTCGTTGGTTGTTTCATCATCTGTATTATCGAAAAAGAACTCGAAGGAAATCATTTCTTGTTTATTTAAATGAAATTTATTGCATTTATTATTGTTTGTATTTTAATTTTACACAATTTCATCACTTACATTTAATTTATTTCACAATTTTTTTGTCCTAATACAAAAATTCAAATTAAAACCATATGGCAGTGCTAGTATATCAAAACAATAAAAGTACCTACATACGTGTATAAGAATATACCTATTTTTCCCCACACCGACGCAATTCACAAAAAACACATTATAGTCGCGTATTAATCACATACAAATAAAATTTCTACCACAAAGAATATTGACACTTGCGGAATGAGTATCGTCATATCTTGTTGATATTTGATTGCTGTCACTTTTGAACTTAACGGATTCGTAAAGTTCTTAATATAGTGAGTTTTATTGGAAAATATTTTATCTAGCATAATAAAACTTCCCTCGAAATACAACAAATCTCGTGTCGATAAAAGTGGCTTTGTTGTTGGTTACCTAGGGAAATTTAACTATGTAATGCATAAATTTGGCTCTCCATTTCCCAATAAAACACACTTGTATTTGACTAGAACGACTTTGTGTTCTACCTCTGCTTCATGCTGCTCTTATTATACTGCTTGAACACAACAAACTTATCGCGTCAATCCGTCAACTTTGTCAATTTGCTGTATTGGTGTTTTAATTAAAAATGTTTTCTTGTGATTCTTCTATTGATCAAACTATTTGATCCCTAAGTAAAGGAATTTTTTTCCACATACACCATCACTGAAACATGCCCAAATGTCAAAATATAGGATTCATTAACAATAAGCACATTCGTTATTCACAGTCTAACTATTGTATCTGTCGATTGAGATACACAATACCAAAAAGAAAATTTGTCGTTGCTTTCGACTTTTGTCGGGTCGAAAGTTGAACGACACTCGCAATAAGGGCCTGAGTTGTCAAAAAATAAATTATGTTTCTTTTTTAGTTCAGAGTGTTCAGAGCTTTGAATATGTATTTCTTTTATCGTTCTAAGCATGTTCTGAGCGTGTTCAGAGTGCGCTCTATGAGCTCAGAATAACTGAATTAAATGCACAAGCATTTGACAGATGGAAACAAAAAAAAAATGGTGACAGCTAAGTGTTTAAGTGTGTTTCAAAAAAAAACTCAGTGCGCTTAGAGCACACTTGGTTCAGAGGATGTTCCACAACATGCTCAACTTGCCCAGACTCTATTCAGAGCTCAATTCTGAACTAGAAAAGAAAAACACCTAATGGCGCGTTCTATAGAATGATAATAACCAATTTCTTATGGTCCAAATTGAAGCATATGGACCTAGGCGTGGTTCAAGTATTTTGTTATATTTGTTTCTTTTTCGATTTTTGTTGTGACCATTTTTAAGATAGAATCAATATTTAAGGGGATAATATTATTAATTTCAACATGGCAAATACCCCTTGCAGAAATCTATGGTAAAAAACTAAGCTGAAGTGTTATGGTATAATATCCGATATCTACCATTTGAATTCAAATGAGCTCCCCATTTAACGCCAGCTTGGCTCATTTTTCTTTTTGCGATTTTTATGCGTACCCCAATGTATGTAAGCTTATGAATCGGTTGATTTATAGCCTACCCTCGATGTTTCTTACAATTTTATTTTTTTTTATTTTTTAATATATGTACTTATAATATATAAATGTAAGTTCCGTTCATTTCTTCCCTTGTTCAATCACTCCAGATAACAAAAAAAATTTATTTAAAATACATAGTAAGTCTATGTACCTATAATACATACATACATATGTTTAACTGCGATTTTCCTTCCACCTTGTAATTTAAATAAACTAGGTATCAAGATTTATAAATATTTGTTAAAAGTAAGAAAAAAATTTGGCTTAAATTCGCAGTTGACCCAAAAGTTGATACTTTCATATTAGCAAAAGAAAAATAAATTCAATTAACACAATCATTCAAAATTATTTGGGAACGGTACTTTATCACACCTCTGTGGTTCCTTCTAATCAATTTCAGTCAACTGTTAGGTAAACTATTGGATTTGGTGAATTCCTATAAAAACGTAAGCCGAATGTGAAATCTTTACAGTTCTCAATGAGATTTGCAAAGAAGAATTTGTAATCTCTTTAACCGATCATGAAGCAACTTGTGAGTATAATGTTTCTCTTGTACTATATTTATTTTGTTTTACATTAAATTATTCGTCTGAATCATTCAGGTTATATTTTGTGTTTTACTTGCGAGCTGTTTCGCCAATCCTATCATCCCTAACTATGGGGAAGATATCAAGGTAGAGTTAAAAAATGATGCTGATACCGTAAATGCGCTCAACAATACCGATATAATAATAATCCACAATGGAAAAATTAATTTGGAGGAAAATTCAAATAACGATTCATCGGGGAAAATTTTGTTATTGGATGCAATATTACAAAGGTTTCCAACGCCTTCGCCTGGTACAGCGGGAGGCGTTAATAACTATTTTTTCAGTCCACTCGCTGGTCTGCTTAATAAGTTGAGGCCGACTACAACAACTGCTGCCACAACCCCTACAACAACTCCAACAACAACCCCTACAACAACTCCAACCACAACCACTACAACAACTCCAACAACAACCACTACAACAACTCCAACAACAACTACTACAACAACTCCAACAACAACTACTACAACAACACCAACAACAACAACAACAACAACCACAACAACAGTAATGCCAGGATAATGATCTAGCAGAAGAGTTCGCTAGTCTCAATTTTTTATGAAAAACTAGACAAATTTCATTTTTTTTTAAACTTATAATTTGTAACTTATTTATTTATTCAAAAATTAAATATTAAATTAAAATTCAAATCAACTTTTAAGTAAAATGTTTATTTTTAATATAATATAGGGGAATTGTGGGCAAAACCGCAAATCGGAGCAAAACAGTTTCTGTACTATGCTATATAAAAAGGAAAATTCAGTGGCAATATTTTTAATGCAAAACAATGACTAACGGAATGGCGCAGCATGTCCGTCAAGGTATACGTTAGAGATGTCTAATGTCATTTTCCATTGGACGTCCGGTAGCGTCCAGAAGTCTCCTCAAACCATTTCATTGGAAAAAAATACTCTTCTGACGATTCTGGTCAGAATCCCCTAAGAAGCACTAATACAGATACTAAAATGTCAAAAGTGAAACGCTGTAGCAGCATTGTTTGATTTTGTTTCGTTTGTGTTTGCTTCAATTTAGTTCGTTCGGCAATAAATTAATGCAAAATATAAAATAAATACATACATATACAAATAATTAATAACTGTCGCAGATTTTCACCAACACGACTATTTAATTATTTGTATACAAAGAGGTTGATTAGAAGTGGTTATCACCGATTTATTAGATTTCAGAATGAGTGGATTCTTGAGTGAAACCAATGGAAAACGACATAAAATTAATGGTTATTGTATTTGTTTTTACTACCATTAATGACAAATAAGTTGAAGTATTAAAATTAAAACAATTGGAAATAATAATACTTTTATTTTTATTATTGCAAGAAGTAAAGTAGAATTAAATATAAGCAATACAAAAGATGACAGGAACTTCAAATTTAGTAAGAAAAAATATCAAAATCCGATCGGGGCAAAACTGTATCTACAGAAATAATATTCATACGAAAAACAATCAATCATTGGAAGAATGGTTTTGTTAAAAAATACTTATTTCATCGTAATAAAATTGAGAAGGTCACAAAACAAGCGCTGTTTTCTTAAAAATGAAAGTTTTTTCAAATTATTTATAAAGGGTTTTCCAGCAGGGTTAGATTTTGATAGCTCATGGAGGTCAAGTTATTTTGTATGTTGTTAACTTTCCTATATTATTAACTTTCCATTATATGGGTAATTCAGTCACGAGCCACCATAAACAACCCTTTATGTTCGTGACTTGGGTTCAGACAAGACAAGACACCAAAATTCAACAAAAGCATCATCTTCAACGACTAGGCCCATTTTTTGATGAATTGTTAAAATTCCAACTATAAAAATCCATATGAGGTTCACAAGCATCTGTTGAATGACACTGTTAAGTGGGATACACACTTGTCTCGTTTTTCTATGGATTGATATGTTAGCCGTGTTTTTTTGCAAGTCCATATAGAATTGTAGGCAAAAACAATATCGGGACTTAGAAACTTCTTTCCAAAAAGTTGAAATCACTGCGCACGCTATGGCATTTATCAGCTCTATTGACGTCTAGCATCAACCAGCATCCAAAAACGTCACTTTTCACTTCTTTGAATAAATTATCGATAACATATAAATCATATTATTTTTGCATCACCATTTTTATAAGGACTTAGATTAAGTCTCGAAAATTATCTAGACTTACAATGTCTCTCAGCTTAAATGATGTAATCATTTTCTTAACTAAAAATCTTATATAAAACTCCAGTCACACATAGAACTGAAAAAAAGACAAAGGTAATAATTTAAGCCTAGTACGCAGATCGGGAAAAATTTAGTCTCCCATACATTTTTTGTCCTGGGACAAATTTTATCTTGGATATTTCTCCGAGCAGTACGCAGTTCGCGCGCAAAATTCATACTTTTGTGCATTGCTGTACAAAATGTCTCCTCTCTAAATTTTGCCAAGAAAAAGAATGATACAAGCATTATTTTGAGGGACAAATTTTGACAGCCACCATATTTCCGAAAGTGATTTTTTTCAAAACAGGTTTTATGTAAAAGGCGCTGATGCTTCTCTTGAAAGCATCAAGATGAGATTCCAAAAAGGTATGAACGACTTTTGTAATGCCTGTGACACACATCTAGTATAGACACCATAGTATACGAATGAACCACATGTCTATCAGGGTATACTACGGTAATACCAGCTGAGCAAAATAGTATGAGCGTGGTATCTATACTAGGGTTTTTTGCGTACTTACAGTAGGATCACTGCCGATACTCGAATAAACGTCAAATCTCTATCCGCAGCAGGATTTCACTTCTCTTTTTATCGGCAGTGATCCAACTGCGGATGTTATCGGCAGTGATCCTACTGCGGATGTTGTTATTCATATAAAATCCTACTGTACTACGGATAACTTTTCCAAAAAAACACGGCTAGTGACCAAATCGCCAAGATTTTCAATATTTGGAGGGAAAATATCGACGGTTTAAGCGGAAATTTATTATTATTTAAAGTGATTAGGCTGAAAAGATCCATACAAATTTTAAATACATACATATGTATCTTCATTTAAAAGATTGAAAATTTTTGTTTGCCAGAATATGACTGCCTGTCAAACTATACTACGTTCTGTAGTATGTCACGTAGCATGGTATTGAGAGTACTATGGTATTCATACCATGGTACACTAGATGTGTGTCAGGGGCATAACACAACCTGTTCCAGAGCTATACTACAAAACACATTAAATTATATTTTATCTCTCCAAATTCAAACTTTTGCGCGAGATTTGGAAACGTTTTGTAGAGATTCAAATTGTAGAGATAAAATTTGTTTTGTCTTGATCTGCGTACTAGGCTATACACTAAAAAACACATTAAATTGCATTTTATCTCTCCAACTTCCAATTAGATTAAAATTGTAGAGATACAATTTGTCTTGTCTCGATCTGCGTACTAGGCTAGACATTTGGTAGCTTGAATAAAGTGCGATCTGCGTACTAGGATTATGACTAAGGCGAAAAAAAAATTATTAAAATTTGTTTGTTGTCATAGCCTGCTCTATTTTAAAATTGAAAAGTTAATGGGAAACCTTTATGTTTTGAGCTTTTTACTAAAAATCTTGGTTTTTATTCGGTGTGAAATTGTTATAAATTCCAAATGAGAGAACTTCAAATTGAAATAAAATTTTCTAACATTAATGTACAAAATCATCGAATATACTTGTATTCTGGACAACAACCAACCATATACACAAAAATAATTAGTTTCCTCAACTGTAGCCAACTTCACTAAACTCGAAATAAAACAGTTCTGTCAAAATAATGCTTGCTGTGGGCGTTTTGCAAAATATAAACAACAAAAAATTTTCACAATTCATTATTTCGCAAATATTTTATAAATTTTATGTGTAATTGAACGAATTTCATCAAAAATTAATAATTTAGTTAAACATCTTGAAGTTGTGACATAAAATCATGTCTCAAAGTGGAGGTGGTGGCGTAGCTACAACTGCTCCTGGCGTTGCTGCAGCATCCCTTGGAGCATCCAGACGACATCGTGATCTGCCTCAAGATGGTAATGTATCTGGGACATCAATATCTGCTCGATTCGGAGAAACTGAATGGGAAGCTCGTGAGGTAAATTTCAATTGAAAAAAAACCGCAAAGCAAAGGCAAAAAAGTTAATTAAAAAAAAACCTCTTACTACAGTCCCAACGACAGCGAGAACTCGAAGAAGCACGAGCTCGTGCTGCACAAATGGAAAAAACAATGAAATGGTGGTCGGATTGCACAGCCAATTGGCGTGAGAAATGGAGCAAGGTGAGTGCAAGAGTACAAGTGCCCAAGAACACCCGATTCGATTACGTGCATATTTCGTTTCGAGTGCGATTGCAGTGCTCGATAATGATGTCCGAAGTAGTTTGATCGATATGTGATTGCACACGTCGTCGCCCTCAAATTGAATACCTTTCAATAACTGCATCGTTACTGAGTCAACGTTTATGCTCAGCGGTGGCAAAACACAATCAAACAATAAAACATTCAATTGCAATTTCAGGTTCGTAACGAACGCAACAAAGCTCGCGAGGAAGCCAAACAATTGAGAGCAAATCTTGACATTACCATGAAGGAGTCCAATTCATATAAGCGTGAGAAGAATGATCTCGAGATGCAGATTACACAGCTGAAGAAGGAAATGGAAAAGGTGCACATGCTGATGATGAAACATGCAGGACAGTTTCACAAAGAAGGGTGAGTTTCTCGTCTAGTTCCCGGTTTTCCAATGTCTGACTTTTTATAATTTCAACAAAACAGAATCGACAACAGTGATGAACCAGAGCGGGATGGGAGAGACAACAACTGTTCCCCTGACATCTCATCCGATGGTCTCAAGAATGTCAACAGCGAAGACGGATTGGTAAGCATTAAAGTCTTGATGGCAGGCAAAATTATGCCACTACTATAGCTATTGTTTATTTAAACCAATTGGTTATATATTTCTTTAACAATTTTGAAGGGAAGCTTTTTCTTTAACGTTTTATCGTAATATTTTTATAAGACACTTCCGAATGTACTCTATTACTCGGCAGGACTAACTGCCATTTTTCAAGAGAATAAATTACATTTCATGAGTTGCGCCTGATTTGCGCGATATGAATTGCACCAAAGCTGTAAACTAGTGAAATACAAGCTTCGAGGTAATAAATCAGTTGCAGTTTGCACTGCTTTGAAATCAGTCCTACTGTACCGAAGATGCTTTGCTCCGCCTTCTGCAAGGACGTCTCGACTATAAAGAAGTCGCCTATTGACAGTTCTATGGCTGGCGTGGTAGAGTGGCGGAATCGCCATTCTGTCCTGAACCAGCCCTCGACTGTCTAAGTAGAGGAATGCATCAGGCGGGATCAAGCCGCTTAGATACAGAGACTCACAATACTCATCATTGTGGTAGTAAGCCCCGAAAATTAGACTGTCGGTCAAGAACATTGCTCTTGCAATGTCATGCCGAATCATCTTTAACAAAAAATTATAAATTCTGTTTATATTGGCTCCGGTGTATAGAACTTAGTTGGAATAATAATGTTTGTACTCCGAATCTTTTATTCTGTGTAATCCAAGTCAACATCTAAGAAACTGCCTCTCACCGGGCACCCATAGGCGATCATTGGCCGGATGAGGGCCATGTATCAAATCAGCTTCACCCTGCTATCAAGCCGGCTGCTGTAAAACAATCGTTTCGTCAGACCAAAGGTTCTCCCAGCACTGGTCAGAGCGGCACTTGTGTATATGTCTGTCGAAATGCAAATTGATTGAACTTGATTTTCAACTTCCAGTCATCGTTATATCGCCGAATCTTGCCGAAGTCACACTACAAAATAATTCTGTGGACCTGTATTTTCGGAGCTGTTCTGTATGCTTTTAGATCGTTGGCGCACGCAATTACCTGAGTTAAACTACTTATTACATCGCTGGTGTAAATGCTGAATAGAATCGGCGATTTGACGCTCCGTGCTGATAACCATCTTTAATTGCCACTCTTAACCCCAAACTTTCAACCATTGAGCATATCATAAATCATATATAATCGTGGTTTGCTCATGCCGAGTCTGGTCAGCTTTAGATAGAGACCTCTAACCATACGATGTCGAAAGCCTTCTCCAAATCAATCAGACAAGCACCAATACACTGCCTTTTAGTTTTGTTCTATAGATATCAGAGACTAGTTTGGAGGCGACATGAATTGTATCATGTCCTGCCTTAAATCCAAACTGAGTATCCGGTATGATGGTGTTGTTCTCCGTCAATTTGGACAGAGCTCTGTCCAAAATTATGAATACCTTGCTGATACTGGGAAGAAGAGTTGTAGACCAGAGATTTGCCGGATTGGAGTCGTTATTTCGCTTTTTCGGGAGAGAATGTACCTTAGATAATATGAATTATTCAGTGTGGTGTAAGTGAACACTGCCTCCGAAGGTAGTTGTCGTAACACAAAGTTGCATATACCATCGACTCCTGCTGACTTCTTTTTCTTTAATGAGTCGAAGATGAGCTGGAGCTCCACCTTCGTAACTAACAGGGAGCTGGGCCCGTTTCGCTCGACGATGATGGCGTTTGCCAAATGATCATCATTAAACCCGATGAAACTGCGGCATTATTTTATGTCGAAGGTAGAAATGGAGAAGCAGTGCTTTGTTTTCCAGATCATGATTCAGGCGAATACTATCATTCAACTTTTACACTTGAAACACATTCAGGGCTTGTTCGAATGCTCTTGGTAATTGAAGCGATTCACCTGTATGTTCAGGTCTTGTCACAGTATCCAACACAATTTTCTTGGAATTAGAACTCCCATTTTTTTACTTTAACATGAACCATGATCTGTAATACTTGTGTTGCTAAGAATGCTCATGAGTTTACCCTTGAGCCTAATTACCCTTAAGTAGAAGTCAGCTTTCATATGAGTCCAGATTTCTTGGGATTATGTGACGACAGACATTTCTTCAATAACTTAGAAGTATCCTCCGACATTTTAGGCTATAGCTTGCTGAAACTCATCAACACCCTTAAGGGCTTAACGGGCTTGAATGACAGGGTTATCATAGATTTCAATACATGGAAGTCAGAATCCCTTGGGTATCACAACGAATCTACATTAATCTAAGTGTGACAGTAACAAGATCAACTGTCAGCCCAATAACCTAACATAACCCACGTGAGCACAAATGTATGTCTCTAACTTCTTCAAATAAATTCAAGTAATCCATAATGTGACCTCCTTGAACAGCATCATTCTGCATTCTGTACAAATCTACATAATGTAGTTGATTTGACCCAAACGTCAATAACATGACATCAATTTGGATGATGCACTTTCACTTCCAAATATTATTGAATACGTTGAAATTCTTTAAACTAATTATGCATTGACTAAAAATTCAGGAACATGTTCAATTCAATTACTGGTTCATCAGTCCTCAATGGAATGCTTCCAATTCCAGTCACTTTAATTTTTTTTTTTGTTAACAGTCACTACATGCCCAATGGATATACTTTTTATATTTATTTGACTGCACTTTTCGGTTGGATGTGATAGACATGCAATTTCGTTTTCGTTACCAGCTCTTCTAAATAAAAAGCTTTATGATCTCTTCTAATTTACTTTTATTCTTTTCCTATTAGGTCACCAAGGCAGTTGGAGGCGACATCAAGGATGTTGATATTGAAGAGTACGTACTGCAAGGAGCTGTGCCAAAAAATCTCAATGAACTATTAGGTAAGGCGTTGAGAATATAAAACAAGTTCGAATATTCGTATTTCAATTTGATTAAGATGAGGAGACAGCTGAGGAAAAACGCCTGATCCAACAGCTATCCAAAGACGATTTTGATGAGGAGTACTTATTGCAAAAAATATCCATGTTGCAACTGCGTCTCGATGAGGCTCAGAAGACAATTCAAGTTGAAAGAGAGTAAGTATGAGTTAATTAAACCTTTTGAACTTTGTTTATTTTGTTTTTTTTTTCTATTTTTCTAAGGGAGAAACACATGTTGCACAAAAATATAGAAAAAGTTTCCATTGAAATCCAAGAAATTCGTGACAAGCACGAAGAATTAAGATCAGCAAAGCAAGTGAGTGAAATCATTTCTATGTTTCAGAGCTGGAATTTAAGAATGGCTTGTTTAAATTTGTATAGGAAGCAGTTAGGGAACTTTTAACACTGCAGGAACAACATCGAGCTGAAGTAAGAATCTTAAATAATTCTATCCAAGAAGAGGTATCAGCTAGAGAAAATCTTGAACGGCGACTTTGTGAACTTAGAACTGAGGTAAAAAGTGTTTTCTTTTATTGCAAAGGATTTTAAATAAATGAACTCGTTTCAGTTGGAAAGATTGCAAGCAGAAAATGCATCTGAATGGGGAAAACGTGAACGCCTTGAAACAGAGAAGCTTGCACTTGAAAGAGATAACAAAAAATTAAGATCAGAAATACGTGATTTACAGGAAAGATCTGATCGTAAAGGACGACCTGTCCAAGCTAGTGATGTTGAATTTAGAACTTTACAACAAGAGCTATCCGAAAAGAATAAGGTAGGTGACGTGCATAATCCGAATTGTAGTTCAAGTAACGTTCATATGAAAAAACTTAAAAGAAAAAAACTAAAAGGTTCCTCGGCCAGTGGAGTTGGTGTTGGTCTTAAACAAAGTAAAGTGAAAAATATGTTTTCTACAGGAAATCGGTGAAATAAAGCAGTCACATTCCAAACTGAAGAAACTCCTTGCCGAAACAAACACAGAACTTGGCCATGCTGTTCGTCGAGCAGAACAGTATGAAGGAGAGGTAAATTCGCACTCAACCATACAAAAAATAAATTTGTTCGAATTTTTTATATAATTTTATAGGTGAAGCGTTTGCGAGCCCGAGTAGAAGAACTCAAAAGGGAATTAGCTGGGGCCGAGGATGAGCTAGATGCTGCGTGCAATCAAGTTCGACGTCTTCAACGCTCAAATGATGAACTTATAGGTCAAACAGAAGGACTTCAAGTCCAGATTCAACATCTACAAACAAGGTAAGGATATTTGCCATATCCCTAATATTAGGTAAATCCTTCCATTGCCCTTAACAAAATATCTTACAACTAACTTTGGACGCTGCTTTTCTAAAATAACTTTCCGAATCAGACGTTCAGCCAGTCCACAACAACGTCCCACTAATTTTGGTTCATCGTCTCTCACCTCAGCATCGGGCATACCAATTGTATCGCACAAAACAAGTAATCTCCCATTAGTAGAATGCAAACCGAACATAAACGATTTGCGTCAGCTTTTTGATGATCCGCCACGTCATGGCGGCGCTCCCACCGCCAGTGGGGAATCATCAAAAAGATCTAGTCAAACCGATCGAACTCTAAATCTAAATCAGTCGTTTTTCGACGCCAAACCAACTCACTTGGAAGAAAACATCTTCGAGTCGAAGGCACGAAATCTTGATTTCGAAAGAGCTAAACAAAAATTTGACAATCCACATCACCACCATCACCAGCGCGAGCAACGTGAACGATCATCAGGAAGATTTGGCAACTTAAAGTGCAGCTCCAATGCGACCGGAAATAAAAATTTTGACTTGATGTCCTCTGGAAATGGTAATTCTGTTGAAATTATTAATCGCAATGGCACTGGTGGAGGGCCAACTTCTATGCAAGTATTCGATGATCATTTGCGTTCCTCTGCTTTTGGCGGTGGCGGTAATGTTGGTGCTGGTGGTGGCAGTAACAGTATTGGTGTTGGTATTGGTGGTGGCGTTGCAAATAAAAAAGATCCATTTTCTAGAAATAGCATTAATTTGGATGGTTTGAAGGTTTCCGATGATGATGAAGTAAGTAAAGGTGTTTGTGTGTGTGTGTTTTAATAAAATTAGTATTTACGTACATTGGTTTGTTTTTTTGTTTAAAATATTTTGATGTGTGTAAGTTTGTATTTGTTTTAAAGATCGCTTTAAAATTTGTTCGATTACTAAGATGAGTTTATTTTTATTGATTTCAGACTCCGTAGTTATGGGTCAACAAGCATGCTGTTAGACGAAGAAACAGAAGGAAATAGTGACGAGGGTATTTAGAATTACACACAATATGAACCTTTCAACCAGTTATTATTACTCACCTATTAGTTAGGCATTCATTATTATTTAAGTGAATTTTTGTTATACAATTAAAAAATAATAAACTAAGGACAACAAATTTGAGATGACTCACGGCAGAGTGGAAGTTAAGAAATCTAAATTTACTTTCTAATGCATCTGTCGAGAAAGAAACATCAAACATTTGTCCTTATTTTAATAATTTTTATTGGGTAGCGTAAGGATAATGGCAGTGTTCTTGTAGTCGCTTTATCTATAAATATCTTACCAGTTCCATTTATTTATTCTCATAGAAAAATTGTGATGTTGCTTTTGATTATGTACCTATCGTTTTTTTTGCCATGTCCGAACAATGAAAAGATTTATCTTTTTTTTTATGTATGCAATTTATTGCCATTTTATTAATCTTCCAACAAAAATAAAAATCAATTTTATTATTTTAAGTTAAGAAAATTTTAAAAGAAATCCACGAAGACTTATTTACAAATAAACCTAAATATTAGTTGTTGTATTCTTAATATAAATACTAATAAATATAACGTATTCGACTATTTTTAAAATATTGACCATTATGATATATGAATATATTTATGAATTTAAATATCTATTTAAAATCTATTGACAGTGTTAAAATTAATAGCGTGACATTAGTTTATGCAAAAGTATTATATATATACGTATTAAACAATTCATTTTCAAAATACAATATTATTAAATAAATAACAAATATTTAAAATGTTATTCATCAACAATAAAGAGTAATTAAATAAATAAGAACTAAATAAAAGTTATGGAAGTTATTTGAATTGAGATATTATACAAGGTGGCGCAGAATTAATCATCCAATTTTGTTTTTGAATTACTTTTTTACTAAATATAAAAAATAACTGGCTGCCGACATTGTTGATACACAATTGTGCCCGATTAATCACATTTACCATGACTTTTCGCAAGATTTCCGGTGATAATTGTTCCCATATTCCTGTGTAATGTTCTCATTAAGGGCTGCAATTGTCTGAGACTCTCTACTTCAAGTAGCCCCAAAGCAAGAGGTCTGATATGGTTAAATTGGACGATATTGCTTCCTTCACAATATATCCATTGTGGCTCGTGCTGTGTGTGCGGTTGCAACGACTTGTTGAAACCACATGTTCACCAATTACTATCGATGGTGTCCTAAAAAAAATACGGCCCAATCACTCCTGCCGCCTGATTGCCGCAACAGACAGTGGCTTGGAGTGGATATAATGGCTATTCATAACACTCGGATTTTCAGTGCACCAGAGACGTAACCCCTTAAGTGGAAATCCCTCGCCGCTCATGATTATTTTTTACACAAAATCGTCCTTTTCGTTATTGAGATTGAGAATGGCTTGACAATAATTCACATGCAACGTATGGTCAGCAGGCATTAACTGATGCACTGTTTGTACTTTGTACAGAAACATTGTGAGTCTTTCACTAAAATTCGCTGTAGGATCCGTCTGGTGATGTCCAATTGATATTCTCGGCCTAACGACTAGTCCGGTAGCGGCTCTTTATAGTCTCCTGAGGTTCCAGTCTGTTTGAGTCGAGTAGCTAAGCGCCAGAATGTTTAAATACAGTGGACTCCGCTTATCTGCACTCCGCTTAACTGAAAATATCGGATATCTGAAACAATACATCTATCACCGATTTATTTTTTACTCTTTTTCAAATAAATAGGTTCGCTTAATTGGAACTCCGTTTAAGTGAACACTCCTTTTATTTGAAACAATTTTTCCCCCCAAATAAACAGTTTGTATTAAAATAACTCCGCTTAAGTGCAACTTAGAACGTATCTAAAAATTTTCAAACGAACACACATAAAATTTTACATTTGAAGTTACAATATGAAGTTACATTATCACCCTTCCATCAGTCATTCCAATCGTCACAGTCGTATTTTTACCTGAAATTTGAATTAAATGCAAATCGTCGGCTGGATGCTATCTTGTTCAAAAGGCCATTTTTTACGAAATCGAGATAGGTATGCAGTCCTCGTAATTTTGGGACGCTCTTTCATTTGGAGCAAACCATTTTGTTCTATCTCTTTTAGTTTTCAATTTACAGAGAACTGTTTTGTTCAATAAGACACTTTTTTAACGATTTTTCAATTCATTTTTGTTCAATAAACTGCTTTTCATCTTTTTTTGTATTATATTGAACAATTGTTAGTATATTAAAAAAAATGCATAATTTCTATCTTGTACAATATCCATACATATAAATGACTTCCTCGTTGATTTTAATTTATAACTAATTCAAAATAAAATAAAAACAATTTCTGTAGCTTGATTTATAAACAAAATTGTCAAGGCTTTCAGAAAAAAAATAATACCAATCAAATATTTTCTTACATACACAAAAACTTTCAATTTGAACTTTAAAAATCGATTTCCCAACATTTTGAAAAATGGACATTGAACAAGATAGCATCCAGCCGACGACATATGCATAAAAGTAAATATAATTTGAAAACAACTCCGCTTAAATGAAAAAGAGTTGCATTTATCCGAAGTTCGCTTAAGTGCAACAAGGTTGCAGTTATCCGAAGTTCGCTTAAGTGAAAAATCCGCTTAATTGCAACGATTCTTTTGCATTTTGGGGTTGCAGTTAAGCGGAGTCCACTGTAGTTTTTTTTTTAAAGATATGACAATGCAATATAGGAACACGTTAACCACATAAGCAAATTTTTTTTTTAATTTTAACTCTATACCTGTAAGATCTAAGGTATTTTAAAGGTGCTGAAGCTATGGTGGTATCTTCAGATACATACAACACCGTGGACGCTTCCCACTATGAAAATCAGAGCCCTTCAACTAGGACTAATCCGGGCTTCAGCTTTCTTTGATCCCAATTTTATTTACTTTTCCGGTATGATATTTTGCATAAAAACAGTAGCAAGGACCCTCAAGGAATAGGATCAGCTTCAGGGCCAGCCATGCAAGAATGGAATTGTAATGGAGATTAGAAAAGGAGAGGTTGGTGGATTGGAATATGAGTTTCTGAATCCACAGTACAAAGGGAGTTAAAATCTAGAGAACCCGCGAAGCTGGCCTCGCACAGTTATATTAAGATAACAAATACTGTTGTTATAGGCACTGTTAGTACTGGCGACTTTACACACTACAGTACTGTTAGTCTGTTGGTGAGGTTAAAACTAAAAAAGTAAAGCATTTTTTGTATGATTTAACGGTGTTCCCTCACTTTAATATTTTAAATCTGAGATATGAGACCACTAGCTAACTATAGAAAAAATTAAAGGAAAATCGCCCAGAAAGAGGATTGAAAAGATTTTTTGTTGACACAGTAGATTGAGAATAAGGTGTTTATTATCTCATCGAATCTCATGCGTGGCTTCCAGTTTAAATTGGGGATATGTAGAAAATGATGCCGCGTAGAGTGAGCTGTCATCTAACAACCGACATCCACTGCGCCAGGAATTTCATTGCGTTCACCACTAAGTTTCTAATGGCGCCCGATGGGCGTACCACTTTTGAACTTAGCTATGTATACAGTTCTAAATTCATAATCCTACTACAAGTAGCTACAAAGGTAGCAAATTAATCAATTCAGAGTTGTAAGCGCAGTGGTGATTGTTGGTTTTTCGACTTTATTAAAATCATCTTCTGGTGCGGACATCTGATGGTAGGTAAATTTCTACAAAACTAATGAAAAATAATACACGGGTCAAAATTTTCTTAACGAATTTTTCATTTTTATTATTTATTCCTTTGCTAAATTGAGCAAAACTTATTAAATCAAGACATAATCATAATTTGTATTGATAATCTTCTGTTTTCTTTTTTGTCATTTCAATATATCTTTTTTTTTTTAATATATATATATTTGTTTAAATAATGATATCTATTGATATATTGCATTTAAGTTCTGGTATTAACTACAAATCATAAAATGTCTACTTTACAAAAATTACAAACAATTCTAAAACTCAACGTGTGTTATCCGATAAAAAAAAAAGATTTTGTGTGTGTGTGTTGAAAATGTTTTTTTTGCAGTTTTAGAGTTTTTACAAAAAAATACAAAATATTATTTAAGGTTTTTGTTTTTATTTGTTTCATTAAATACAAACAAGAAATTCGAATTTTCTTGTCAATGACTGCATAGTGGAATTGAAGAAAAAATTATAATTAATAAATTAAAAGTAAAAAAAAATTGTTTGTATTTCAGTGTGATTAAAATTAAATTTTTTCTGGTTTTCTTAATTGTACACCTAGTTTTTTTTGTTTTTAATTAATTTATTTGATTTTTCTATTCTTGCGGTTGAATTTTTAATTTTTTTGAATTTTTGTTTTGCTTAAATATCTGTTGTTTTAAATATTTATTAAGTCTATAAACTGTTTTTTGTTTTCTTTTATTTGTTTATTTCTTTCCATTATTACTATACATAAGGTTTTAATGTATTTACATTTAGAATAACGAACAATATAACATTAACTGCCATTTTTGGCATGCCCTTTGTTTGATTGTTTTTTTTTTTTGGGTTTGTTTGTTTTTGTTATTGGTATTTGTAAAGGAAAAAAGTTTTATATTGTTTTAACCTTCAAATTGCAATGGATATGTCTTTTTTATAGTTCTTTATGTAAGATATTAAGTGTCTATCCATTTTATACATAAATTTAATTTGAAATTAAGTTGTATGTACAAGTGCATAGCAAAAACAGCAATTAATTAATATCGTAAAGTCGGGGCTTACAATGCTTTAACACTGAAACCGTATCGACAATTTTTTTTTTTATTTTTTGTTGTTATTTTGTTATTAATAATTTAAAATGTATCGATTAATTATTTATGCTAGTAATTTTTTTTTAATTTTATTTTAATAATATTAGTGACTTGTATCAAACTATTTTCGTTTTAAATTTAGTGTTTTTTTTAAATTTATTATTTAATTAGGTTTTGTTTTTGTTTAATTAATTTTAGCATTTGTTCAACTCTAATTAAATCTTATTGTGTTTTATTTTATTTTATTTTATTAGTTATAACTTTAATTGTTTTTTTTTGTTCTCTTTTCCAAGTCCAATTGCTTTCAAATTCATATATATCTACATATATATGTTTTTCTTTTTTATTCTATGACTTGGAGAAGAAAGAGGAGAGAAAATAATTTTTCAAAATGCATGAAAGTATTTATCATAGTCAACTACTTAATTTAAATTGGATTAGTTATGCATATATTTGTTGTTGTTGTTTTTTTTTTTTTTTTATAAGACTAACTATTTTTGTTTGTTAAAGGAATTGTTTTCTTTAATTTTCTCTTCAATTAGTTTGAGTGGGTGTAAGTTTTTTTATTAATTTAAATTCCTTCGTTTTTAATTATTTTGGAATTATTTATTTATTTTTTCTTTCGTTTTAATTTAGCTATAGTATAATTTTTATTCGTAGATATTTTTTATAAAAAGTTTTGAATACTGGCATTAATTAGTAAGTAACGTTTTTTTTTATTTTCATTGCTGTTCATTTTTTATTTTAACATTAACACAATTAAAAAAATAAAATAAATATATTTACATAATAAAATAAAAAGTAATTTTAAGCACTAACTTAGTGCATGGGTTATAATAGTTGTTTTTTATTTGCTTATTTTTTTTTGTTTCTCGAAATGTACTGCTTTTTTGTTTAAATTTTATTTAATGCTGTTTGACTCATTTTGTGCATTCAAGAATATTATTTACATATAGGTTAACTCTTTTTGTTTTATATATATATATTGTTTTTAATTTCTATAACAGTTTTGCAGGTAAAAAATAAGAAAAATTACGTTTTTTGTTTGTTTAAATTTATGAAATCATTATTTATTATTTTAATTTAATTTAATTAGTTAAAAACCGTTTTGGCAGTGCATCAAATATTATATATTATATAATAATAATATGTACTTAAGTTTACTTTGTTTTATATCATTTTATTTTTGTTTGTTATTTATTTAAAGAAAAATTGTTATATTTACATGAGAATTTTCTACAAATAGGTACTTCGATTTGATGAAACAAATACTTTATTTATATAAGATATAGAGATTTAAAAATATAAACAGAGTAAATTGAAGAAAAAAATAAAACATAAATATTATGTTATTTAAACGAGCTTTGCTGGGAAATGAATATAGGTTAAAGTGATTGAATTTGAATGGTAGATTTACAGTCGTGTGTTCGGCCAGACATTAAAAACTGTTTTTTCTTTGTGTTTCTATACTACGAATACAATGTGAACATTATTTCCGAGTTAGTGTCCAATCGGATTCAATTCTTGTCAAAATATTTGCTTCGATAATGCAGCTCTAGATAACATGTGTACATTTTTTTGGAATTCAACGGAAAGAGTAATCAAAGCTTTATTTTTTGACACTTCGGTTTTATGCAGATATAAAATTTGTTTTTTGTTTTAAATCCTTCTCCATGTGCACAAGTGTTTAAATAAAAATAAAAGTTCTTCGTTTTACTATATGTTTCCATTAAAACAAAATACGAAATTTCGGCTGAAAACGTTTGACATTTTAAATTAATGGAACAAGATTTCATGAAGGTACTCGTATTAACGAAATTTCAACTAAAACTCTGAATTTCAACGAATTATAAATGAAATCTTGCTACTATACACTTACATATTTGAAATCCCTGCATTTTCAGCTGAAATACCACATTTCGGTTTAGCTTTCCATCACTGTGGGACACACGATGTGAAATAGGAAATATAGCGTGAATGAAATTGTAGAATTTGTTGATTTTTGTTTTCACACGGTTTTATTTTGGCAAATTCAGATTTAATTTTAAAAGTTGATCTTTTTGTGGTGAGTAGACTACGGTTTCAAATTGACTATTGTCTGTCATTGACTTTAAATCGACAAATAGATCAATTTTTTCCCCAAATGAAATACAAACATTCCAAAATCGGGCTTTTGACGTGCGATTAAAAAAAATGATTTATTTCACCAATAGAATACCTCATTAAAGTGCAAATCAATTGACTAATCACTAAAGATTACAATCAATTTGATATTTTTCTTAAACCAGTTTTTTAATGCCATCAGAATTTAATCAAATGTCAAGTTCAGACATATGTTTGATTAACTGTCAAAAAATCGATTACAAATCTATTATTACAATTTTATTGAAAAAATTGCTGGAAAGTAAGTCGAGCACGATCTTCACTAATATCAATTCAAGTACATTTCTGACAAAATATCAGCTGATCAAATTGTTACTCAACAGAAAACTGAATTTCATTGTTCAGTCAGTTTGCATCATAGTTTTAACGTTGTGAGTAGGTATAGTTCATCTCCTAAAAAGAAGAGAGAATGGTCACCAAAGCTGTGAATTATTATTTACACTACAAGTAAAATTTTAACTTTGAAAAATTACTACCTATTTTCGATAAGGCCTTTTCGATTGACAATCAAATAGCGTGCGAACTGAAGATGTTCTGTTGGCATTCAAAATGACAGTTCATCTACTAAAAAGAAGAGAGTTGTGAAACGCCATTGTGGTAATACTTATAAATTTAAGGAAAACAAAAAGCTTAAAGTTGAAATAAATATTAGTTTAAAAATACACTAACAACTTGCGTGCGAGAGACTTTCTATCATCATCTTCATCAAAATATAATGATCTTTTGGATAAGAGCTATACGAAAACTTCAGAATCGCATTGGGTCTGTTAGGCTAGGACCGCACTTGCGATTTCAATCGCACGATTTTTTAGTCGCAAAAATAGAACACATGAATTTAAATGAGAATGAACGCACTTGCTACCAACAAATCATGACGATTTAAAAGTCGGCCTTAAATATGAATGCACGCACATGCGACTTAAAAATCGTAGCGATTATAAAAATGAAACAAGTTCTATTTTTTCAAGCGATTTTTTTGTCGCTACTTATGTATTTGTAGCAAATGCGTGCACTCACATTAAAAGTAGTGTTTTATTTTTCGCGATTAAATAATCGCGCGGCAAAAAAATCGCAAGTGCGTGCATGACAATAATTTGTAGCGACGATCATAGTGACAGTTCTGATTGTTGATTTTCAAATGTGTCTTGTCTTTTTTCTTTACACTGTAGTTTACACTACCTTACCATAAAAAGCCATCTACTGGCCAGAAAAAGAAATCATTTCTGGATCTTTGAAATAGATCCAGATAGAGAACAGGATCCCAAATTGTTTTTGTAATACATGTTAAAATCAATCCAGATCCGTAGATAATAAAACGCACCTAATGTATATTCTAAAGAAGAAATTTTCACAGTCAATTTCGGTATATATAAGTTAAATAACTCCATAAAAATGTTTGATTAAAATCAATCTCAAGTTCTTAGAATCTTCTTGTGTTTTGACACAAACTTAACTAGACATTCAACCAAATAGTTCACCTGTTTTCTATAAGCAACCAAACAGTTGTGCAACTAAAAATTGAATGTGCGCGCCTAGCCTAACGTGAATCCTCCGAAAAATTTTCTGCAATCGTAAACTACCCCTGCAATTTATTTCCGATGCCTATAAATTCTAATGGAATCTTTCGATCATAATTCATTTACGCAATTTTTGAGATAGAGAAGCATATCTAGGAGACATTTTACTCGCGATAGGCCCCATTATAGTTTTGGTTTAAAGTCCTTGATTTATCCGTGAACAATCGGTTCCTAAACTCAAAAATGACAGACAGCTGTCACGATTTATCAGTTAGTACGCTTTAGTTCCTTTAAGTACACACTTTGACATCTGTTTATCATTACGTTCGAGAATCGCCTACGGCGTGTTCGTGAACTGATAAAAATTAAAAACTCGGTGAAGACTGAAATGATGTTTTTGTCACACTTCACAGCTTCACAGATTGGAAATTGACCCTCTGAACAGTAAAAATCTTTTAAATCTTGTTTGGTAAATTAAACTTCTAATAGTTTTCTGAAATGAATGTGTACAAAATTCTAAATTAGTATTCTTTATATTATTCGCTTTTATGCGCAATAGACTTGTTTATATCATTCAGCGACGAAATAAACACAACTATACATAAATGTATAAGGTTGTAAGGTGTATGCCCGAAAAAATTGTTTCGTTCACCAGCGAGAGACCAAGAAAAGAAATGACGATTTTTTTTATTAAACCTTTGTTTTTTCTAATGAGATTGGAACTCAATTTCAATTTAAATTGATAATTGATAAATATTAAATTTTGCTATCTTAAATTTCAATTTATTCAAAAAACTGATCAACTTTTTCATTGATAGTCTATATCGTTCTTAGAGATAAAAACTTTTTCTTAATTTAGTTGGTAAATACCAAATTTCAATATTTGATAATTATCAATTGATAATTGACAATCGACATATGGTTGTAATTTTACACATTGCACAAAAGAAGTGTATCATTTACTTGAAACTTTTAATCTAGAACACACGGCTAGGACTTCAAAACATGACTTTAAACTTAAAGGTGTTATCCCAACATGAAAACAAATAGCTATATAGAAAAATAAATTAACAAACAAAAAAGTAATACCAACTATTTGTGTAAACGAGAAAACTGGAAGACAATAGTTATTTTCTTTTCTTTTTTTTTCTAAAATCATCATTTTCTAAAGAAAAAATTAGATACTTTTCCTAACAAATACATTTTTATACATAACAAAGAAACGTAGTTTTTTAAATTTTACCTAGCGCCTTGACTTTCTACTTTATAATTTACAATCTTAAACTAGTTTCGTTACTTCGGCTGTTGGTTTATGTTTTTATTTTATTTTCATTTTTTGTGCAAAGACGAACACTGTGAAAAAATCTAGTTTTCCACAGAAAAGTTTAACAAAAACAATAAGAAAATTAAATATTAAATATTATCCTATTTTCCTAGATGTTTTGAAATAAGTAAATATTAAAATAAAATTTGTTCGAAACTATAAAGAATAGTTAATCAGTGCGTAACTATATCGGTCACTTATTACATATTATTAGTTCTATTAACGAAAACGTGTCACTTATCTATTACAGTTATTTATTATTTTTTGTTGGTGTGTTGTTAATGCAATTATTTTTTTTTTATTACAATCCTTAACATTCAGCTTCGTATATAAATTTAGAATTTTTCTCCTCTCGCTTGTGATTTTTCGTAATTCGTTATTTACTTTTATTAATTTATATATATTTTTTTGTAGAAATTGCATTTGATTTTTTATATATTTAAACCTATACTTTATCTAATATAAAAAATAGTTAAAATTTATAAAAATAAAAATGCAATTGTTTTTACTGTTTTTTTTTTTTTTGTAACAAAATTTAACAATAATAATTAAACAAGTGTTTTTGGTTTTTATACAATAAATACGGATTTGTTTTTGTTTATATCATAGGTATGCTTTACTTTTTTTTTATTTAAGAGAAGTTAATTTTGGTATTTGCTATAGCGTAATCATCACCAGTTTTGTTTTTGTTTTTTCTTTTTTAATTATTAATTTATAGTTTTTGTTTTTTTTTTATATTTGTTTGCTTAAAAATACAAAATTACAAAATGAAATAGGACTACGACAGTTTGTTTATATTTTGTTCTACTTTTACTTTATATTTTGTTTTGTTTCGTGAATAATATTTTTTTGTTTAAAATTAAAAATACAGGTTTAATTTAATTTTTAAAATTTTCTAGGGATGAAAGTTGGAAGAGTGTGGTTTTTCTGTTTGCATGCCATTTATGCGTTAATTGTGTAATGGTTATTTTTTTATTCTGGAATATTTTGGTTTTGTTCCTAATCGTTGTGTGCGGTGTTTTGAAGGCTTGTACGAATATGGTAAAATACGTTTTTTTTTGGTGCTGCGTTGAAACTATGTGGATTTTAAATACTCTCGCGTGTGGTGGATATTTAAAAATATGATTTAGGTATACATTGATAGTTTAGGTTACGGTGGTCGAGGTGGTTTTGAGGGAGTATAAGTTTGAGGTTTGAATTAATTAGTTACTTCATATGACAACAAAAGGTGTGGAATGTGTCGGACAAAAAAAAAATCGGTTAGAAGAAACCTCTGATTCTTACTTAATAGTATTCCTTTGTTGAAGAAAAGATTAACGTTTCCAAGAGCTTATAATTGACAAAGCACAACTATGATAGTCTTTTGAGGTTCCGATATGCCATTCACCCCTATTGCGATTATCAGCTATTAATTGATAATTGATACATTTTGAAGTTTGGTATTTTAAAACTTAATTTATTTAAAAACTAATCAAGAATTCATTGATAGTTACCAATGTTTTTTCATTCTCAATGATCAAAGCTCTTATCAATTGCAATGTTAAATTTCAATTTTCAATATTTATCAATTGATAGTTGACAATCGCAACAAGGGTTAATAAAAATAATATTTTCCCCAACGATTTGTTGTCGGAAACAATTTTATTTTCGTTCGGTTTACTGTACGATTTGTTAATTAGAAAAGCTACAAAATTCGTAAATTTCATTGACATTGTAGAACTTTACTGAATTTCGGAAGTCAGCTAAAGTCTTTTTATTTTATGCGTGTTTTATTGACTTTTTTCCACGGCTCGCAGTCTCATACTTTTTTTTGAAAGTCTTAAATCTTGAAATAATTTTTTTGACTTTTTCTAGCTTGTCATTCAAAAGTAAGAAAAGCCACAATGAATCGACAATAGCAGATAACGACTTTTGACCATTCATTTTTCCAGCTGTGTTTTGAAGCTCCATTCACTTTCATACCAAATATAACATGTGGTAAGCAACACAAAGCGTATCTAAAATCTTAGAAGTTTCGAAGTTTTAGAGTGGGGGGGACTTGCCCAATTTCTTACTGCGGAAAAATTCAGATTCCGACTATCTTACGAAAACTGTACTCGTAAACCGACCAGAAGAAGAAATTTAAGGTTCGACATGTTAGGTCTTTGCACACCTGGAATCTGAGAATTCTCTAGAGTGCTCTTGACACATAAGCTCTCTTCAGTAGATTCTTCCATCATCTACTGCATATGCCAACAATCAATCTTAAGGTGTTCTGAAACCCTTTTATCGGCAAGTATAAGTACGAATTACAAACCGGCAAAACAGCCATAGACCGAATATCCACACTGGATCAAATTTGGAAACGAACAATATATTTCAAGTGGGGACCTTCAAGTCGCCATTTCATCGATTTTAGAACCGCACATGATTGCATTTATAGGCGTTGATAGTTGACCAGTCTCTGAAAATTGGTCCAATATTGTTACATTACTTAGGGAAATACGCGCTTAAATGTACAAATACAACTAGGGAATAGTTCCTTCATTTCATCAATCTTATTGTGGATCAGTTAGTGCGCAATAACAGGTTGACGTTAGTACGAATGGTACCGGACACTTTTGAAAGGAAAAAGCTTCAATCATATTCGACATTTGTTTTCGTGTGCGAGGGCAGCGAATGTTGGAGATGATCGCTTATATCGATCCAATGGAGAATAATGCTCCAGTCAAACGAGTAATGCATTCCCAGCTTTCATATTCGAAGTGACAAGATAAACTGAACTTCCGGCTTAAGCAGAATCGTTTAGATGACTGAAAGCAGGGTTCTCGTGTCTTATGCTGATATCTTCCGCGAATCGGCACCGCTTTAATTTAGGAGAACAATCTGACAAAATGACTGTCCCGTCACTTCTCGAATAACTTCTCTTAACATACCACTACCACCAATATTCCCTAAACACACAGCGTATTACCTTTATTCTGGATCCGATTTTTATATAACCGCCATTTTGATTTTACTACTTCCCTTATTATTTCTTCTTGAGATAGTCGGCACATTTTCGCGCCCGCTTTCTAACCCCCTTGAATGCATTGGTAAATTTGAAATTCTCTGTCACGTGGTGCCATCTGTGCTGAGACGATGTAAAGTGATGATGGTGAAAATATCGATGTCGTTGCTCACTGCTATGTCCGGCACCATTTAGCGCCGATACTGAAGATGCTGCTGATGCTGGTGATGTCGGTGAGAATTGATAGTTAACATGTCCGTCAGTGAAACTGCCATTTAACGAACTTCGATGTGACAGTAGATTGTTATCTGAAGTTTCTGTTTCGAAGCTTTCAAATGTCATTACAACCGGCGAGGAAATGGATGGTGGCAAGGCATCTAACATCCGGCCAGTTGTGGAAGTCTCTTCTGAAGGTGAGATCGCATCAATGCCCAAAGGCTTGTCAAATTGTGAGTTCGATGACATATTGGTGTAATCGTACGATGGATAGGTGTACGGCAGGTATCCAGAGTGATGAGCCTCCGCAGAGACGACATTCTCACGGGATGTATTGATGAATTTCACTTCATTGGCATTGCGTTCGAGGTAGGAATTAAAGACAATATTAATGTTATTCGAGCTCGAAGATAGATTGATGTTCGTTGGTGATAATGGGGTTGAATTGCGTGACTCGAGTGTACTGCCATCTGTTGAATTTTGATTTAAATTGGTTTCTTTTGTGGAACTACGTCGTGATTCTAGGGCGCCACCAGCGGCTGGATTGTTGTTGTGGAAATTGTTTTTGTATTGGAATTCTAGCGCATTGCAAGGTTGGAAGGGGTAGTTTTTGGAATTGTTCAAAATTACTCCTTGTTGATTTCCCTTCGAAAGATACTCGTGGATATCTTCGCTGGTGATTTGAAGATCGTGATCTAGGTATGAATTGCATTGAACGTAATTGCTACAACAATTGTTGTACGCCTCTCCCTCCTGATGATAAAGTACTGTTGTGGACTCTTCATATTCGTCTGAAGTTCCAGCACCACCTCTTATGTGTAGCGGGCTATCACGACACTTTCGGCTACCACTAGCACTTGACCGATCATGTGACTGTTGATGATCGGATCGATGATCACCTCCTCCATGTCCACCTCCCGAGTTAGTCTCGTAGTCTATTGGAGATTTTCTCGTAGTGCCATCGGCTAAGAAGCTCCACCGTATCGGTGATGGGGAACAGGCATATTCGGGAAGTTCCTTATTGCTACCGCTATCCTTACCAGAACCCTGATGCTCGATGGTAACTTTTGAGGGGGAGACGATCATCTTACCACTTTCGATTTCTCGTGCACGATCGAAGATCGA
This sequence comes from Chrysotoxum bicinctum, assembly GCA_911387755.1. Taxonomy (NCBI): domain Eukaryota; kingdom Metazoa; phylum Arthropoda; class Insecta; order Diptera; family Syrphidae; genus Chrysotoxum; species Chrysotoxum bicinctum. Next base: position 219,755,302 of record OU426989.1, on the reverse strand, counting down.
AGTTAAGGAACCCAATTGGCTGTTTGGCTGGCTAGCGTTAAGGCCTCGAAGAGATATCGATGTGTACGACGGTTGCCGATGGTGCACTCGCTTTCTACTGCGCATAGTTACTGACCCTGATTTTATGGAGTTTTGTCTGCTTAGGGATGATCGTGACCCATACAGACTAGTTGAGTCTGTGTGATAACAGTAATCCGAAGAAGTGCAGCAAGACGATGGGCGGCGAGAGGTTCCGTAAAGGTCTTCCGCAAAATATTGGGCCAACTCTGTGCGGGATGAGGTACAACAACTCTTTCGAATGAGAATTTCTTGAACTTCTCGATCGGGGCACGACGGTTCGTGACACGTGTTGATAGAAGTTGTTGAAACATCAGTTGCCGATCGATGACGTTTCGGGCAGCCCGATTCATGGTGCTGACGTCGTTGTTCCCCGTGCCCATGATGGTGGCCATGCCCAGAACCAATAGTTCCACCACCTCCTGCTCCACCATTATGATGGTGATGATGTCGCCTCCGTCTCCTATGATGATGATGCTGAGAGTGAGAATGGTGCCGTGTTACTTCACTGCCGTCGATTGTAGCGGTACGTTCGTGATCATAATGCTGATGAGCCGTAGATTGGTGTGGTGACGAATGTAAGCTATGACTATGATGGCTGTGAGGTGACTGGTGATGTGACTGCTTTTTATGATGTCGCAACGTGCCGTCATCGTAGTCCGACTGCTGCTGATGTTGTTGATAATAGTGATGATCGCCGCTGTGATGTGACACTGGATCATCACACACTATGTCCTTTTCATAGCTACAGTGCATGTGATGATGCTGTGACGATGAGGGTTGATGTTGATGGTGCAGCTGTTGTTGTTGATCGGCATTCGAATGTAGGCTAGCGGTCTCAGGAGGGGAGGCGTTCCTCAGTCAAGGCCCGCTGTTCTGGCAGGCAGGTACTTGCTGACGAAGGTGATGGGGCACAGAGGCAGCGTTCCGTTGTGTATTTCGGCCGCCTTCTAAACAACGCTCGGATGCAGCTGTTGTGTGATAAATTAAAGCAAAATTAGTTAAAAGCTATTTAAAATAGTTGCAAAATGTTAATGTTTGGTTTTAGTTTTGTGCAGATTTTTTTTTTGTTTTTTTTTTTTAATTTTTTTTTTATTTAATTCCAAAACTAAAAATTTAAGCAAGTGCATGCAAGATAAACATGCCAACAATGTTTTTGGGTTTTTATTTATTTTTTAAATCGCATTCATTCACATATTTCGACACATGAAAGGAAGCTTTTTAATTCATGCATTAAGGGTAACTTAATTTTGAAAAATGAGTTCTTACATGCTTCTCGGAGGAAAAGGTATTTAAACTTAATTTTTTGTACATAAGAAAATGATACTAAAATTGAAATGTTGCTTAGGAATGTGATTCTTTTTTTTTTAATGACGTATGGATGTTCCATAATGAAAATGTGTATTGGCTTAAAATTATATTTTCTTTTATTTTAAATAAATTATATTTTAGTTGTTTTGATTGCACACATTATTGGCATTGTCTTTCTCTCTCAGATTTGTGGAGTTTGTCAATTTTATTTTGAAAATTGTTTAAGGCATTTTGCAAAGAAAAAAATGTTTTTGTGTTTAGTAAATCATATACAATTGAGAACATTATTGCATCTGATGTAGAAGTCCTGAAAGAAATTATTATTGTTAAATGAATTAAAAAAAAAAAAAGAAATGATAATAAAAGAAACGTTTTTACAATAAAACAATTAAATCGACCAGGATATCGTTTGGGTCGTTATTAAGCGGTTACAAACAAATATTTATAGCAGTGTTCCCATATTGAATTGAATTGTAATTAATCATGTTTTAAAATTGTGTCTAGCATTTCTATAAAGTCAATGGAAACATTCATAGTTCATTGTGAAAAACTTTATAATAACAGGCATTTTTCTGACTATTCGTTCAAGAAAATTAACAATCTTTTTTCATTCAAGAAATGTGAGTTACCATGAATTTTTAAGAATTTACATATATCTGTAAAGCTTTTCGCAAAACACAAAACCTTACAAAAGTAAATAACTTCCATTTCTACTAGCTAATTTTAATGTTAGAAATTTGTTTTGGTTGAAATGTGATGTCTATTAAAATACAATTAAAAATCCCAATATCAATAATTTTGCCTTTTTCTTCATATTTTTCAGTGTCATTAATCGAGGAAAATTATTGGTATTTAATAAAACGGTTCAGATGAATGAAGGGGGTGCATTTAGATCGATCCCCAATCTGAATAGATCGAAGCGATTCTGATCCTGGTCTGGTCATTGCAACAGAAAAATAAAATATTTTAAAATTTGTATTTTTGTTTGACAGTTCACCAAATGTCACTTTGAACAGTCAGCTGTTATTCGTTTTTGAAATTATGTGAACAAATATTATTTCTATGATACGACTTTGTACTTAATTATTTTTAAAGCAAATGTCAAATTTTGACAGTGCGCCCGCAGAAAAAAATTTAATTTCACAATTTTACTAGAACTGGTGCTTCGGTTCCTGAAAATTCCTAATAATTTCTCGAAAAGATTCAAGTTAAATTAACTCTTTTACCCGAAGCGTTGACGTTTAAAAAGTGGTAAGTACTTTTCTTCAGTGTTTTAATTTTTTTTTTAAGAATTTAAGTACATCTGAAAGATACTATAATAGTTCTCTGATTTCACTTACCCCCAGTTTCGCAGTGGTAGTTAAAACCCCACTTTTGGTTTAAACTTCAGTCCAACAATAAATTTGATTTCACAGTGTCATTTGAACATTGAACAGAGTTCATTCTGTAGCTTAAGTTAAACGACACTATTCTGCCGTTTAAACTTCAGTTCAACAACCCCTTTACAAATTTGAAAATATGTAGAATTAGTTTTCATTTTTAAAGTTTTTTTTTTCTGTCACAGTTCACAACTGAATCAACGCAAACTTCCCTTCATGTTTATTTGATTCAGATAGAAAGAGAAAACAATTCAGTTGAACTACGTTCTATTGAACTTAAGTTCAAATTAGACTGTGAACTTCAAATTTAAATTCCAGTTCAGGTTCAGCTGAACTTAAGCTTAAACTTCCACTGTGAAACTGGGAGTTTAAATAATGTTTTCTCCTTTTTGATTATAAGAACAGTAAAACTTTCAAAGCCCAAAAATTCGTTCAATATTTGAAGTGGTTCCGAGCATTTTAAAAAGGAGCTGCACCTAATGATGACATTAGGTTAAATATTTTAGAAAATTGAAGAAATATAATGAGCTGGCTAAAATTTAGAAGCCTAAGATTAAATATTCTCTTTGAAGAAGCGTATTTGGGATCTTATGAAAAGGAAGAAATAAATAATTTCTTTTATATTTTAAAGGCTTGGTTGGGGTATTCTTGAAAAAAATATACAAGGTGGCGCAAGAGTTATCACCCTATCGGAATATGCTATAATTAATTTGCTAATTTCAATTCCACTTGAATATTTGTGAAGTAAACAGATACAAAATACAAGACATATTACGAGACTATGAATCGCTGTACTCTTCTAAAAAACGCAGAATGATTGTTTCGAATCAAATTTCTTCATTTATATAAAATCAAAAAAAAAAAGACATCGGATCGAAATCGAGATTTTGACCAAAGTTGACATTACCATGATAGAGAACAAGAAAAAAGTGGGTCGGTAACTCTGTCTGTCTGTCTGTATCTCGACCTGAATCCTAAACTACTGGAGGTATTTTCTTTAAGCTCGTCTTCGGTGATTCCCTAGAGGAAAAATTAAAAGTGTTTTTTAGCTCAAAAACTAACTGTACCTGCCATACATCCGTTATGTCAAATCTTATTTATCTCAAAAACCGCTCTAAAGATTTTGATAAGAAAAAGAATAACTGCTATTAAGGCATGGACCAATTTTTGGTCAAACAAAATTTTAAGAAACGGTTTTTATGATTTTCGACTTTCTCATTTACCAAAATTTTTTTACAGGAGCTCCTTTGAATTTAAAATAATATTGAATATAAAATTATTCGAAAAAATATTTTTTGGGTTTTTCGAAAAATCAATATCTTGAAAACTTGTGAACTATAAGTTTTTGAAATTATTTCCTAAAATCTATATTATTAAATAATTAAAATTGGCATACCAATATTTTTTTCTAGAAAAATTTTAAAGAAATTTCTTTTATAAAAACTTAATTTAATAATAGAACGATTTTTGAATTTTGTTTGAATAGATTTACACTTTCCTCGAAATCAGACGGCAATTGTGTGAATTTGAGTATTTTTCTCATATTAAATCATTTAATCTATGTTTTTATATTTATAAACATTTTTTTAAATTTTAAAGTTATTTTGCATTAGAGCGATCCAGACCTGCATTTTATTTCAATTCTGCCTTGATCTGTATTTTGGTATTATTTTGCTTTTTCGAAAATATTTGTTTAGTTTTTCAGAACTTTGTTAAATTTAAAATCCCTCGATTTAATTTGACTAAATTTAAAAATTCAATTCGTTGTCATATTTATTTGACAAGATCGATAATTGTTGCTAAAGAACATTGGGATGGATAAAACTTATTAAAAAAAAAAACTTATTTTAATACATTTTCTTTACTCTTTATATTTAAAAGAATGTCGATCAATTGTTACTCTTTTTCATAAACATCTATTTGTAAAAATATTTGAATTTTGTTAATATTTTGTTTGTATTTGGGAACATTGCTGAAGCATAAAAATTCAAAATGAAACTTAAGATATAAAACATTTATCCAACATTATAATTGTGACTTAAGCTTTTTCCCACGAGTTATTTGTTTGTATAAAGTCACAGCCATTACGTGGATTGAAAATTGAGTGATTAAATAAAATTGTGAGTTATATTTTAAATCAACACTTAAAAAATTCAACATAAATGTCGTGAAATTCTTTTTCATAATTTTTTTTTAATTTTTATACTTCGGTGATTCAAATTTAATTACATATAAAAATAAAGATAAAAAGTTTGCTGTATTTTTGTTTTTTTTTTTTAAATTTATTTTGTTGCTTGTTGTAGTTAGTTTCGTAACGTTTGTTATTTGCAATATACCTGAGGAACATATTCTTCCATGCGCTGAATGCCTTCGGAAACTGTCTCTACTGTAGTAACATTTTCGTATAGGAACTGGTGTATTTATATTTGTACCATAATTCGTATAGTGACAAGTTGAGCTGCCAGCCAAACTTGTTGGACCCAATAAATTGGTGCTATCGCTTAATGGGTAAGGTCCCATGCCTTCAACCGTTAATGAAAACGAAGTGGTCCCAAAAACTTAATTTTTATTTAGGTAGGTATATATTTTTGTTTATTGTTTTGTAATGCATGCAGTGTTTTTTTTTTATTTTTAAATTGTTGTCGTTTTTATGATTGGCCAAATTTTAGTTTTATTTATTTTGAATTGATAATTTGAATTATATAATTTTTTATTTATCCAATATCCAGTGAATGTGTAGAAGTTTGGTTAATTTGTTTTTATATTTTTTATTCAAATGAAAATGTAAGGAACGCAAGAGGATTCATAAAATGGGAAGAAAATTAAAGTTCTTAATTGGTTAATAATTTGTTTTATTTAATAATAATTTCAAATCACACAGAAACTAAAGGACGACTAGAACAAAATATAGTAGAATTAGGACACCTTTAGTTTAATATGGATAACACAAGTATTTAATTAAAAATAATTTAAAAATAGAGGGATCTTCAACCTCAATTTAATTCGCTAGTTTCTATCTATATCTTAATAAGACAATTTAACTTTCGTTGTTAGTACCTACTTAAACCCCCATATAAGTGATGGCTCGTGAGGCACTTAATCATTCACTAGTGATCCTTATTTTGGGTGAAAAATTCATTGGTAAAATTTTCTTGGAAATAAAATTTTTGCCGCAGCAGATAAATGCAAGACTGATGACAAGTAGTAAGTTATTAATAAGTTAGTAGTAAGTTATTCATAGTTTAACAAAAAATAATGAATGTAAAATCTATGGCTTTGCCATCAGCTCAGTTAGCAAATTACTCGTATAAAAAGGTAAATTAATAATGTAAGGTTCAATAAAATAGTAGAATAATAATTACAGGAATTCTGTTACTAAAAACTTTCTATATTTATAAAGTTCAAATAATCGATATTTCTCTATGATTAAGCAAGTCGTGAAAGTAGTTTTTTTCAATAAACTGGTGCTAAGCTGGGAATACAGGATTCTACTTTCGGATTTACGAACTTCAACTATAAGCGTATCACGGACAGAGATTTCATGACGCTAAATAATGCTGTATAGCTGTTCTTTAAGGACGTAAGAGTTGACTAAGTTCATCGAAAGGATTTCTCCATGGACATCTCCCAAGCTTTTCCATTTTGCCATCCACCAGTCCTCATTCTTCAACTCGTATATTATCATTTTTCTTAAGAAGTCTGTCATCCTGGTGAAAGAGCATCTTTATGATACAATACAATCTGCCTGTACCTTTAGCGTGTAGGTGATGATAAGTAAATGAATACAATTGAGCACCTGCATATTAAAATCGGTAAAAGGGTCAATGAAAAAGCAGATACAAAATGGAACATCTGCTTCGAAAACGAAAATTTCAGGCTGGTGCCACGTTATATTTATTTTCACCTATTGTTTTCAGAAACGGGCCAGAATTCTGTCATTTCACAAAATTCAGTTTTTCTCATTCAGCTTTTCAAAATTCTGGCAATCAAAATTTTATTTATGAAATTTTGGACCAAGTTCAATGTAATATGTGTTGTAAGATATATTCAAAATTTTAATACATTTAAAATAGACGAAAAATGGGAGGTAGGTACATTGTAATAATATTTAATGGACTAGACTAGACTAGCCAATTGCCGTTCTTCTTGTTAAAACTTAAATAATAGAGGCCGGATAGTTTCCACAAATTCTCAGGTCAAAAACATGAAGAAACTGATGTGTGAAAACCAACGTAATTTTCAACATCAAATACGCCATTTATCAGAATTAAACCATTATGTTAATATTTTCAATAAAAATTAAAAAATAATATAGTATTCTTTCCTGTTTTTAATTTCCGCTTGTTTTATGTTAAATATTTCTATTCCAAAAGAAAAAGAAGGATGGAGGATATAAGCACAAAACAAACATTTTGTGATAATCAAGAAATATGTTGTCCGACGGTAAGCTAGGTTAAATTTTTGTAACCTAGTACCATACTAAACAATGCATTAATAAATTAGTACGGCTTTAAAACTATTTAAAGATTCAAACTTGAAACGACAGTTTAACAAAATTTAATCGAAATAATTATCACACTTAATCTAACATTTTATTAAAATTAGAACCTATTTTAAGTATCGATCTAACTTCATGTTACACTTTGACACTTCAAAATGTCAAAAAAAGTGTTTGTTTGGTTAGTTGTATCATCAACTGTCATTGTTTTTGGTCTGTTCAGAAGCATTTTATGAAAAAAATAGTTTTATAAAAAGGTGCGTTCTACGAAATAAAGTTTGTTTGATAAAACACTGCTTCCAAAAGAAGATTTAAATAAGATTTATTTCAAATCTTGATGTGATGAGATTAAAATTTGTAATATCAATCAAAGTTCTAGGGCAAATCACAATTAATCTCGATTTAGTGGTCGGTGAAAACGAAGTATTTGTATACTACTAGTTAACAGCTTTTTGCAATACGAAAAATTAAGTAATCTACTTTAAAATTAGCAAACTATTAAATAATATTGTATTAATAACTCGAAAGAATTTTATATTCGGAAAAAAACTTAAAATAGTAAATATGTAATTATATTTCTGAAAAAAAAGAATTTTAAAAAATTCATAAATTTCAAATTTCAAAACCGCATTATTTTCTATAAAAGGGGTTAAAAAATTGCTATGTGAACTCATGTCGTTTTCGAATAGACGCTTGGAGTACTTTTTTCACTCATATTTCTCTAAAAGTCTTCGTGTAGTTGAGTAGTGTTTTCGGAGTACTTACTCGTATCTGTTCCCGATTTTATGATGGATTAGACATAAGACTATCAGATTACTCTTGTCAATAGTGATAAATGTTTGAAGAAACTATTTTGTTAAATAGTGTCATTAGGTATTTATAAATTTAAAAAATAACAAATTATTCGTTTGGAATCAAAAAGCAATAGAATAGAAGTGGTCGTCCTTGTTGATTCTCATTGCTCATAACTTATGGGTCGGCATGTGAATGGATTTGACTTTGCACTTAGGCGTCAGTTATAGCGATCAGGAAAAAGCATCTCGAAAAGTTGAAACAGAATAAAATTGAATACGTTTTCCTGATAGTCGTTTATAGTGAACAGGAAAATTAAGTTAGTTGAAAAGCTGCCATTTGTTCTTTCATTGATTTTCACCAGCAGCATCATGCTATTTATTGTTCTACTGTTGCAGATTGCGTCAATTGTTTCTTGTCTTGATGTCAGTGGAACAGTAAAATATCGAGGCATGTATAATTGGAACGAATTGTTTCATTTTATTCGAAAAGACAATTAATCAGCTGATTAGGAAAAAGAATTCTCATCAGTAAAATTAATAGCTAAAAGCTTTTTTTAAAACAAATATTTGCTATAAATAAAATAATTTTGTGTGTGAATAAATTATTTAAAATGATTTTCCAACAATTCGTATACATTTTATATTTCAAATCGTATGATAACACATTATTTTTTTATAATTCTCACGCACTAAAGGGATTATAACAACCCCTAAAATGTGCGAGCGTTTTAGGAAAGTAGGAGAGGATTGAAAAAGGAGATACTGATGCACATTGGTTTTTAGTGTCTATATTTTAATGGGAGGGAAATATAGAATCGGGTAAAGCGTTACACATTCTTGTAGTTAGGCAAAAAAAAATAATCCCTGAATTTAACTGTACGTCCAAAGTTGGTCTCAAGAGTAAACAGATGGGCATTTCCTCAAGCGCAAGTGTTACTGCTAATTGTTTAATAAGGGAATGCAATTGGATATTTCACTAGCATACTGTTTATAAAAATAACGGTAAAATATTGAAATACAAGAAATATTGCGACGGTGTTCGGTATATTCAAATGTTTCTGTTATACTTCTATCGCTTATCATTTTTAAGGATCTTTTGGATTCTATCCAAGAGACTCATGTGTGATATTGGAGCACCTGCTCAAATATGGGAATTGTACTCGAGCCTTGGATGAATATAAGCCTTATAGATTACAGCCAGATCAGAAGGTGTAAAAAATATCTCGCAACGTCGAAGGAAACCTAAACACTAAGCAGCGTTTTTGGCGACGTCGAATATGTTATCATTCAACACAAGGTAATCTCTGATCCCCATACCGAGAACTGAGACCTGTTCAGTTTCTACAATGCAAGTGCCGCTCATGGATAGACAGAAGATAGCATTGAGATTTGGAAGTATTTAATTCTACGCGGTTTATGCTTCCCCATTTGACAATGTTATAGAGATCAGAATTTAATGAGCTAATCGTTGCCGTTCTAGATCCACATCCGAAGAAATGCATCTGGAAACGAATATGAAATGCTGATATAGGACTGTCGTCAGGAAAACAATTTAATGCATGAGAAGTTTCAGACAAAAGATCATTGATGAATGTCAGAAAGAGGGTCGGAGACAGAACGGATTCCTGTGCACACTAGCGTTTATTATATTATCCAAAAGAAATTTTTACCTGATGCATTTCCTGATCGCTATAGCCGGGCCCTTACGCCGACGGGAATAATTGCACAACAATAATAAGTTAAGTTTAAGTTTTGTTATAATCGCAGATTATAATGCCTACCAAAATGTTTTGTTACGTATTTTTGCATTTTTAATTGTACATAACTTAATGTCTTTATTCATTCGAATATTAAAGTCCAATAGCATCATCGTTAGAGCTCCTATAGTATTTATTCAAAAACAGTATAAACTATGTTTATTTGAGTGGACTGCGAGATCGGATTGAATCCGGATCCTGAGATTTCGATTCAGGGATGGATCGAAAAATTGAAGTCAAATAAGTGACACTTAGTTTTAAGTTCGTATGGCGAATTAAGTTCTTGTATAATCTAGATTCTTGTAAAGTTCTTGTAAATAATCTGTTTTAAATTCTACCACCTGATTTTCTTTTCTATAACTTACAACGTAATTGTCGCTTCTTTATTTTCTTAAACACTGCGTCAAGCCATTTAACCACTTTCTGCAACAAGAAGTAAACTCCTTCCCAAGATAATATTTCCAACAGCGAAATCAAGCATCGTTGCGCGCGGTTAGTACTTGGATGGGGGACCGTTCAAATACCAACCGTGTGCTGTTGACATGTGTTTTTCTGTTGTTCTTTCTTTCTGTCTGTCTCTCTCTGTTGTATTGTATAAGCCGATGGTCTGAGTTACCAGTGCTTTCAGTGTCTCTACTTCGTAGATTTATCTACGGAGTAGTGGAATATGTAATGTAATGTAATATTTCCAATGTTAATATCTCCAAAGCAGATGAAGAATTTAATTATTCTTATTTTATCGGTTCGAAATTCTACTGACATTTATTAACTTGTGGCGTCTACAATAAAATTTCCCTAAGCTATGAAAATCCATCAGTAAAAACAATACAGTGGTCGATTTGTTCATTCCGTCAAAAAACTACACAAAATCTCACACAGTACATACATATCCTCCTTTTAGTTGTAATACCTCGTATTTTTGATTTTGATGCAGTTTCATAGTAAAAATTTCACAGATCTAATGGACAAATTTCCTTAAGCTCCGTTAAAATACTTTTTTTTATAGCTTTAAGTAATACCTCATATCCCAAGATGATTTTTGTTTTGGCAAAATTCTCGTAAACCTGGACCTAGTCCTTCTTTTCCATGAAAATGATGGCATAAAAATACCTCTTAACCTAGAAAAATACCTCGTAAGGCGATCAATTATAATACCTCTTAAAAATTACCTCGTTACCCAGAAAAATACCTCGCATGGCAATGTATTATAATAACTCTTAAACAATTGCTTACCTAGATGAACTTTTTTTTTGGTGAAATATCTCCTAACCCAATGAATCACATAAAGAAAATATTTCGTAACTAAGAAATATACCTGTTAACCAAGAAATAATACCTCTTAAGCTAATAAATACTCGTACAACATCTGTTTAACCAAGACGGAATCTAATTCCTCGTAATATACGTCATTTATTTAAAGTTGAACTTTTAATAGCAGTTAATTATGAGACATCGAGAAGTACCGATAAATGAAGCTTCAACTAAAATCTGCTGAATTGATTTTACGAGGTATTACAACTACAGTGATGAAATGCCAAAAATATTTGAATGTTTATATAAAAACAGAATTATTTTTAAAATTGAATTTTGTTTTCCATATAATAAAAGTTCATCGTAGATGATTTCAAAATCCACATGTTGTATTGGTTATACAGTCTGAATTTTTCTGTCTTATAAATCAACATTAAAAACCATTTGAAGAAGTATTATCCATATTAAACTTTGTTTAACAAAACATACGTTAACTACGACAACTTAATGCGTTCAAATGAAATATAGGTACGTAGCACAAAAATAATAAATGAATGCATATTTAAAAATAATTTTACTACAAATCAAACGAACTCAAGCCAATTATGAAATAAACAATATTTTTAATTTGTATTTATAACAATAAAAAATATTATTAAAAAATATAAAGAAACCATTTTCATCTCAAAATAAGACAGACAGAGATAAAAGATTAGACAGTCAATATTTATGTTTTACAGAGCAGTAATTATATAGAGACAGTAGTACATAATAGTAAATCAAAATAATAAGAGCATGTTTGAAAAATAAACTAAAAAAAACACATATTTTTCAACATAAATAATTTTATGGAATAATTTATACTGACACAAACTTATTAGAATTATTTTTTTATATTTTGTATTGATTTTTGTTTTCGAGAGGTGAAAATTTTATGTAATATGTTTGTCGGTGTGTTTTGAAAATCAAAAAAAAAATAAAATTCAGTGTCGTTGTGTTTAAATATTTTTGTTTTACTTTGATTTATAGTAATTTTTTTTATTTTGTTTAAATCATTTAGTATGTATAAATATTTGTAAAAAAAATCATTGGAAGTTAATTAGTAGATGAAATTCTTACGTGAATCATGTTGGGTTTTTTCCTCAGATACCATCAATGCGGCATGTTCGATGCCAGAATTCATACTTTGCGGCTCCAAACTATTTACGCAGTTTAGCATACTCCTGAAATTCGCACACTCTACGATTATGTTTTAAGTGTATTTTTTAAATGCATAATATAGATTTTTATAGTAAATATTTTTTTTTAAGTTTGTTTCTTAAAAAAAGGGGTGGAAGTTTTTGAGTTGGCATTTTGTAGTGTGTGACTTTTGAGGTTTTGAAAATTATTTCATCTAATATAAGTAAGACGGTATTTTTTAAAAGAAGTTACAATGTGCATTGTTGGGAAATTGAACACAGAACGCAGATTTCTCAGTCTGAATTCGAAAGTTACGATATTATTATTTTTTTTTTTAAGATGAAAGGTCTTAAATACCTTATCGCAGTTTTCGAAATGGTAGAGATTTCTTCAAAAGTAAAATTCTGAGCGAGGGAGGCTCTTTTTTTTGGGCAAATAAGAAATATTTCTGCTTTCCAAATAATATTGCATTCAATTGATTGCAATCAATTGCAAGGATAACGAATGATTGCATTCTTTTTATGAAATTTAAATGTGAAGCCAATGAGTGCACTCATTGGGCGGAAAAATCATCTCGGACAATTTTGGTTCAGCGGTTATGTCAACAAGCCAACGGAATAATGCCGTGAGTCATTAAAAATTGGACCGACTGGGTGACGCATTGCCAGTGGACTTGAGGCGGTCATTTGAATAACGTGTTATTACATATATATACATAATTACAGAAATCAAGCTTCAAAATAAAGGCCGAATCAATTTAATACCTCACGCCGTTTTTCTATCAATCGTATTTGGTCACACTGAAATAATATGTCATTGGACGCATTCACTAATGTAGTGACTACGTAGTCTAAATTCAACTAGCTTTGTGAATGCAAAATTGCACTACAAAGCTAGTCACTCCCAAATTGTGTTTTGAGAACTTTAAATCAACTTCTTTTTACAGTTAAAATTAAATAACATCAAAAATAAGATATAATATTAGTTTTTTTAATGATTTCATTTTGAAAATATCTTCCACCAAAAATTAAATTTGTATTTTCATCGAACAGCTGATTGTGAAATGTCAAAATCATTATCCACTAACTTTGAAGCCGAAATTTTTACACTACGTCGGAGGGGAAATTTCAACTCAATTTTTAGTTGTCTTTAGCCAATCACAATGAGTTGACTACATAGTCACTACATTAGTAAACACGCCCATTATCGCTTCTGTGTAATTTAAGTGCGTTCAACCATATTACGAGCATTATCGTGGGGTGTGTTCGTGAATACATTTTTGACTGACAGTTAAAAAAGAAGTGTACTAACTCTTTCTTGATTTTAAACATTTTGTGAGCAATATCGTGCTTACGATATTTATTGATAAATTGCTTCTGTACACACCTAAAACAATGTCAGTTTGTGCAAAAAATAAAGTAGACACACCATTTCTGTCGTTTTTAAATGCCAAAGAGTCATTTGAAGTTAGTACGATTATAAAACAATAACATAACTATTTGACTATTTTAACTTTAATAATATGTTGGATGATGCTAAACTCAATTAAAATTAGCAGTTTTAACATCGTACTAATTCGACTAAAATTTTGCGCTATTGTTTTCAAGGAAAAATAAAACTTTGTTAAAAAAAAGTGCCAGGGAAAGTAAAAATTGAAGCTTTGCAACATTACACATACGTTTGCCACGACATGTTGCTTCGCAACACACCACATGAGACAATTGCTGTTTCAATTTTATAATCTCAACAATTTCTGTGTGAGCTCTGCAAGTTGACAGAATTAAGATGACATTTAATTTCTGCAGAATTTATTATGAGAGTTGCAATTCAGTAGGATTGAATTGTATGCAAGTGAAATTTTAAGCACTACAATTTTCAATGCTACGGCTAACCCAAGTTAAAAATAATTAATTCTATCACAAGTGGAAATTGCATTTTTAAACCTTTACGATCTAGTAATTTGTCCATGTTAAGGTTTGGTTAGGTTGAAGTGGCTGCTATTTAGAGCTCCTTATGAAGCGACTGAGACTGCAAATGTCTATATGAATTAGATCACTAGATTCCTCAAAGAAAAACTCTCCAATATAGAACCTGTGTCTATGTGATAGATCAGGGAATATACGCAGAAGATGAGGAACTGCTTCTACCTTTTCTTCGTCCAAACAGTTTCTACAAAAATCGTTTGATTAAACGATATCAAATACTTCCAGATCTTTTTTGTCATCAGACAAGTGGTAAAATTGTTCCCTCTTATCTTTTTCCTCTCTATAGCATCTTGTTTCAGCATAAGTTTACATGGAACGATGGGTATACCTATAGTAGCCTTACATTTTTCCCATGTTATAACAGTACGAATTGATATTGTATTATTTATAATAAATTGTAATTCGTTTATGGGAAGACTTAAGATTTTGTCTTCATTGAATCTTTTTTTTTTCACGCTTGAGGCTGCATAAAATAGTTATGAGTACCAATTAATTTTTTAACTTCTAAAAAATACCGATTTACTTATATAAAATGATTTTATGACTTAAATTTGATTTTTTTTTATCTATTTAGATGGTGTAGTTGCCCTAACCCTGCGATTCCTGTATTCTAAATGTTACAAAATCGAATCAAGAAAATCATATGTTAAAAATAAGAATTTCCTTGTTTTTATTATTGGTTGTTGATTTTTTTTAATATATAAAAATAAAACTTAAGAAAATTAAAGTGTATACAAAACAATATTTATAACATAATTTGCTTTAACATTAACTTAATTATTTTATTGTGCGTAATTATTATAATAAGAAATCGTGAAACTATTTAGTGAAAAGATAAATAATAATTTTTTGAGACATTTCTTTATTGGTTGTCGAGAAAAAAAAATGCACTTTAGCTACAACATAAAAAATAATAACAAAAAATATATATTTTAACTTTCAACTTAAAAATTATTTAATTTAAAGCTCCTTATTTCGATTTGATATTTCAATGTCTGTCGAGTTACTTTGCCCCGTTATTGTGTCGTCATCGCTAAAAATTAAATTAAAAATATTAAATAATAAAATAAAAAGTTTAAGAAAAATAAAAATTAAACTTAAAATGAATGTGTGAAACAATGAGGATCTAGTCTAGTGAGTTGTGGGTTTTAAAAAGAGTTTTGATTTTTTTTGTGTGAAAAAAAAAAGGAATGTATATCTCGTCGATGAGCACTTTATATTCAATTGTTTTGATCGCATGATGAAATTGGTGGATCGATTTAATGTTTCTATTAAAAATGTTTAAAAAAAAGTATTTTCTTAGAACATGCATTCAAGCATTCACAAAATATTTAAGGGAGGTACTTTTTTAGTCGTTCTACATTTGTCGAATTAACGTTTTCGGAATATTGTGTTTTTTTTTTTTCAAACATAGATGATATATTGGAAAGCATGATTTAGTGTCTTTTTTTTTGACTTGGAATAGAAACTATTAATCTACTACAAATAGGCAGCATTAAAAAACTTTTTTTCTTATAAAAAAATCAATCAAAAGATCCTTTGCTTTTTTTGTGTGTAACGGTGTAGTTCGTCATGCAACTTACCCATACAGTCTACTATCTCGAAATGTCCTTCTGTGTTATATATTGTATACAGATTCAATTACAAATTTGAACAATTGAATATATAAAAAAGGATTTGTATAAATATGATCAAATTATATCATTTGATTTAATATTTTTAAATAGAATTAGGACATAGGTTTTTTTTTTAAATATTTCTTACAAAAAATAGTCTTATGCGTCAAATTAGATAAGACTCGAGGGAATATGACAAGGTGTGAGCCAAGGAATACATATAGAGACGTAAGAAAGAAGAACATTTTTGTTTGTGTGGGAAATTGTGCTGAAAATTGGTTATTGGAATAATATTACTGTGGTTGTCACTAAATAAAACTAAATTATATAATTAAAAAATATAAAACTAAAAAAAAATACACAAAATTTAAATAAATCTGAAAACACACAAAATAAGTTGGTTTATTTTTTTGTTTCGCCTATCCAAATTCTGTTTTATTTCATATCCGAAATGTACATCATATGCCTTCACGTTTTTGAAATTCGGAAAAACTTAGCTGATAAACGATGGACGATACTTTTCAAACTTACAAACAGGTTATTCTGAGGCAGTTTTTTATAAAGGAAATCTCAAAGTGAATAAGCTTGAGGTGCAAATATTTTCAAGTAAATAGTAAATATTAAGGATTTTTGGATTAGTCTACAAGACGCTTTATAGATCCTCCTTTTTATGGAAAACGAAAATGCTTCCCAATTAGAGTTTTGATTTGAAATCGGATTGAAAATGCAATCGAAAATGCTATAAACAAAATTTTAAACATTTTAGATTATCCTTTAATGGAATTTGACGGATTATAGCTTGACAGATAGAGAACAAACTATATTTTCTACCTATCAAGACTATTGCGTTCCAATTTTCACTAAAAAAAACCCTAAAATTGGCTGTTTCGAAACAATCAATAAAATCTCAAATTTGTTTGGTTTTTCAAACCATGGATATAGGTACAATCTTTTAATGGAATTTTAGACTTTTTTCTTGGCAGGTATATAATGAGATGTAATTGACATACATACCTATATTATATTTTGTGCAAACTGTCACGAAATCGCTATTGCCGACTTCTATTGACCGTCGTTCTTAGGCTAGCCGCGCACTGGCAACTCTGATCGAAATCAAATAATTAAATCACCAGTTGATAGAGTACCGCGCACTGGCAACTCTTTACTCACGCTCACACTCTTTTCTCTCTTGCGCTTATAGAAAACAGCTCAACTGTTACGAAGGCAATCGTTTAGTTTGTGTCAAAACACAAACTTTTTAGTTGCCTGAATCGAGTTGCTCTAAGTGCGCGGTGTCCCATATAAGCCCATATGTTTCATTTTAGCAACTAAACAGTTGCGAAACTAAAAATTGAATGTGCGCGCCTGGTCTTACTCTTAAAAGATGAAAAAATACTTCTGGTTTGAATTTCGGAATTTTCGGAAAGATGAGTTTTGAATTAACAAAAGAAAACGTCAGAAGATTTCTTGTTTCTCGATCAAATTTTCTTCGGTTTATAAACAGGGGCCAAATTACCGCTTCAGTGACCGAGTGAGTGCGTCCCATCAGTGATCGAATGAAAACGTCAAATTACAGTAATCGCTTGCTCAATGACGTAAGCGGTAATGCCAAACACATAATTCAGTCACGTATTACTCGATAACTGATGCGGTAATTTGGCCCCAGGTAACTGTTCCGGTATACAAAATTCTTACATTTCGTATCGAATCGGAGAAAATTTGGTTACGATCGGATAAAAATAATAGGGTTCTTTATATGGAATTTATCAAAAGAACTAAAAGTCCTCATTAAGACTTGTAAAAATAAAATAAAACTAATGCAGATGTGACTGAATATTCTAAAAGCTTAAGATCCTGAAAATCATAATCTAGGTCAAATATAAAATAACAAATACCTAATAACCTTAATATTACATAATCTATCACTATTTATATCAAGTTCACAATTCGATTGATTGGACTAGGCATATAACGTTTTTGAAAACGTCAAATCAACGTCAATTTTATTGTCAAACTAGCGTAAAATACCCGGCGTTGCCGGGTTCTTGCGGAGAAAATTTCTTTCGCACAGAAAGTCCTATGTAATAACAACTAATTATCCTAGAAAGTTTATTTCCGATACTAACAAATTCTGAGAGAATCTCTAGAGCATCATTCACCTACCCTAAGTTTAGTAAACGGGAAATATTCCGAGGAAAATTTATTCGCGAAATCCCTTTACAGTTACATGATTTATCAAACCACAAATTGTTGGGGTAGATTTTTGCATATTTCATCCAAAATGAATATTTTTGCATACCATGCACACGTAGAATAGGTGAACTAAACATATTTATTTAGTATTGATTACTATTTGTAAACATTGAAAAAGAATAAATTTATTGAAGCATATGCACCATTAACATATGTATGTTAAGCGCTTCAAACTTTTTTTTAGAGCATACTTTTATTTGCCGTAGTTATCACTATCTGTTGTTTCTTCATTTTGGGCTTCTTTAGTCACTTTATTTTAATTTATGTTTTTCATTTTCATAAAATTGATTGAAAAAATTACTTGCCTTCAGATTCTAAATCGATTTTAATAATATTTCTGAAAAGACTCCGTAATTATCGAAGAATTCCATTTTTGTTTCGTTCAAAAAAAAAATGTTGTCTCTACATTTAAAATGAAATTGCTTGAAACCACTAATACTTTCAAGAAATATGCATTTGGAATAACTTTATTTTTGCTGTCGATTTCATTTTTTTAAATATACATACCTAAGCATGCGATTTTAAATTATTGGCCATTAAATACTTTAAAAATGTATTTTATTAACTTCGTTAAGTAATTAATTTTATTGAATTTTTAAATAATTTTTAAATTAATTTTTATTGAAGCATATGTTCATATGTATGTATTTAATTAATAACATATTTTATTAAAACTAATATTTCAAAGCATATTTTTGCCCTAGTCATCACTATCTGTTTCGTCGGTTATTACTTCATTTTTATTATTTTTTTCATTTTCATCGTTTTTAAAGGACGAATGCCAGTCAAATTCAAAGAAAATAGAGCAAACAAAATGTAAGCAAAGAGTAAAAGAAAATGATAAAAAATTCACAACAATCAGTTTCTGTCTATTTTCTGTTTAATATAATCATATGCAACTGCGCGCACATTTACCTAAATATTTGAGTTGTTTTTTAGCTAGTTTTTTCCTTCATATGTTCTTGATTGCATGGGAAGTGTTACACAATTCACATATTTCGGGTGAAACAAAACATTTTTTTCAACCAAAGAGGAAAATAGTACTACTTGAAGATACCCTGTTAAGATATCATAAAGACGTTTTAGTGAAAACGTCCACAGAATATCTTCAAGATGTATTCGAAAGATTAAAATGAAAAACTCTTTCAGCATTTTAAAATTACTCCTTTTAAAAAGGTTTTATAGAGAGGGTATATAGAGAGTCAATATGATGACATTTGTCTTGAATATCTTTAAGATGTTTAAAAGATGTTTTATTAATAGTATAACAGAAAGAACACTTTTAAAGAGTGAATTAGGAGATTATAAGGTGAAATGGTGTTAAAAAGATTGAACTAAAAGCTTGTTAAGACCTGATGCATTTATTGAAGTACTCTCCAAGAGTTTATGTGTTGCTTGGGTATGTTATCGGGTTTTACCAACGATAAAAATAAACATTATATATTTCTGGACGCATCCTTTAGCCAAAGAGCATTAAATTTGTCTGAACGCAGTCAAAACTTCCCCTTGCCACCATTGCAAATAGTTGCACATGTGTAAGTAGCTACATCTGTCCGAATTGAAACAAATACATGCTGAACTGAAATGGAACACAAATAAACGGTTCAAGCCTAAACTGAAATGAAACAACTATTCACTTTCCTGTTTTCTTTCACCAAATTTAAGGATCTGATTGCACGACTCATTTTTTGCGGCCATATGGTTTTTCAAGTAACTGACTTTATCGATATTGCGAAATTTTGATGCACAAAAAGATGTGCTCAATGTGTAAACTTGTGCTTTTTTGAAATTTAAAAATTTTGATCGCAGAAAATCGTGCGCAAAAGCTTGCATATATAAATGCTGACTCTGTAAGCATCGATGATTTTATCACTTGAATGTGAATGTTAAAACATAATTTCTGTAAAAATTAACATCATACAATATTGACGAAAGTAATATTTCAAGGCATTTTATGTGTAAACTAAAATCCACGCGTTTTTTGAACGAAGTTTGTATATGCACACAAAGTCGTGTGAAATGTATTAACAGAAATCCGTGGCTTTATCGAACATCGATGTTGTAAAATTTTGATGCACAAAAAGTCGTGTTCAATGTGTCAACTAAGATCTGTGCTCTTTCGATTTGGCAAAATTTTGAACGGAGAAAATGGTGCGCAAGAACTTGCATATATAAATGCTGTCTTTCTAAGCATCGATGAATTTATCACTTGAATATGAATGTTAAAACATAATTTCTGCAAAAATTAACATCATACAAAATTGACGAAAGTAATATTGTAAAGCATTTTATGTGTAAACTAAAATCCGCAAGTTTTTTGAACAAAGTTTGTATGTACACAAAGTCGTGTGAAATGTGTTAACAGAAATCCGTGGCTTTATCGAACATCGATGTTGACAAATTTTGATGCACAAAAAGTCGTGTACAATGTGTCAATTAAGATCTGTGCTTTTTCGATTTGGCAAAATTTTGAACGAAGAAAATCGTGCGCAAAAACTTGCATATATAAATGCTGTCTTTCTAAGCATCGATGAATTTATCACTTGAATATGAATGTTAAATCATAAATTCTGCTAAAATTAACATCATACAAAATTGACGAAAGTAATATTGCAAAGCATTTTATGTGTAAACTATAATCCGTAGGTTTTTTGAACAAAGTTTGTATGCACACAAAGTCGTGTGAAATGTGTTAACAGAAGTCCGTGGCTTTACCGAACATCGATGTTGCAAAATTTTAATGCACAGAAAGACGTGTTCAATGTGTCAACTAAGATCTGTGCTCTTTCGATTTGACAAAATTTTCAACGTAGAAAATCGTGCGCAAAAACTTGCATTATGTAAAAGCTGTTTTTCTGAGAATCGATGATGTTATGACTTGAATATGAATGTTGAAACATAATTTCTGCAAAAATTGACGAAAGCAATATTGCAAGGCATTTCTTCTTAAATCCACACGTTTCTTTAACGAATTTTTTTGCACACAAAGTCGTGTGGAATGTGTTAACAGAAATCCGTGACTTTATCTAACAACGATTTTGCGAACTGTTGATGCACAGAGAGTTAAAACTAAAATCCGTGCCTTTTTTAAATATTGATAGATACTACAAAATTTATATGCACGAAAAAATCATGCGCTAGAACTTGCGTGTATCCATGGCCGTGTAAACAGTTTCTTACTCCAATAGCCCAAGTAGGTGTTCAGCCTCAAAATATATAGAGGAATAAAATGAAATGAAATGCGGAATAGTTGGAAACGGCAGACAGTTCTCAATCTGCTGCTTTCAATTTTCTATTTTGGAAATATTTTTTGGAGGTAAGTGAAAGTAATTTAAATTTTAATATATTATTTATTAGTTTTTTTTATTTTCAGATGGCCCTATGTTACTATCGACATACAAAGGTAAGTATACAAAATATTTATAAAGTAATACTTTTGTTTGTTTGTCTGCTATTGGAGTATTTACAAACAAACTGACAAACAAACAAAAGTCTTACTTTATATAATAGTATAGATGATAATTTTTTGACGCAGATATTGATATCGTCAAATATGTAATCGTACTGCTTGCACAAAATCTGTTTGTCAGTCAATTTTCTTGTAAGCGCGTTTACCTAGAGCTGTGCCAATCGTTAATTTTGAAAGCCGAATCAATCAATACTTCATTCACTTTATGTTCATCGGTTTCAGTGGCAAGAGATTGCCAATATGATTTATTTGGTCTATTGTGATTGCAATCAATAAAATCTTTTTTTGTGAACGGTTCACAAAGACCGAATCAATCGCAATTGACACAGCTCTAATTTAACGTTTACGAACAAGCTCTCTAGCCAATCAATATTTTTGTTTTTAGCTCGTACTGCAGAGGTGCGCCGCACATAATAGTATTGAACGTATGACTTACATGACAACGTATGACGTATGACAAACTGCGTTATTAAAAATGATGCTTTTGCATAAAAACTTCGTTTTGCATCCTCAAACAGTTGACTTTTGCTGTTCGCGTTAAAAATAGCTTTTTACTCTGAGAACATAATTTACCCTCATTTTATTGTATACCCTGTTTGTATTTTTGAAAAGTGTATTTTTTTTAAAACTAGCATTCTTAAAAAAATATATAAAGAAAAATAATAACAACTTCATTCTATAGAGTCCCCCTATCTGAAAATTCACGAATCTGTTAAAGTGCTATTTTATGTATTTCGTGAGTATTATGTTGAAGGTTTTATTTTATAAAATATATAAATATATTTCAAAAATTATGTATAGATTAAATTTAAAATAAAAGAAACATACCTTCCATTTCCGTGTCGGAATAATGCTAAAATTTCTTCGAATGTCTTATTTTTGGTCTCAGGAACCTTTTTATAGGTGAATATCCAAAATATAGCTAAAAATACGCTAAATGGCAAGAATGTATAATTTTCCAATGCAGTCTGAAATTTAAAGAAATAAATAAAATTAAAATATTTATTTTTGTTTTTCTTTTGTAGAAGTTTGCAAAACTTACTCTTATACTTGGGAAACCAATTCCGACGACAAAGTTTGCCATCCAATTGACTAGAACAGCAATAGCCATTGCACTTGGCCGTGGACCTTGTGAGAATAGTTCGGCAGTTATCATCCATGGTATTGAACCTGGTCCAACGGCAAAGAAGACCACAAATGCCAGTACCGAAACCACAGATAGATATGACATCCAGTCGATCATTTCCTGTACATAACCAAAAAACTCCTATACAAGGTGTAATAGCAATGTCCTACTCGAGTTTGAAGGCTTTTTTATGTTATTTTTATTTTTATTATTTTTGTATGATTATTATTATCGTTTTTTTTTTAAATGATTTTAAAGAAAATTTGGATAAAATTTATTAAAGGAAAAAAGAGATAGGGGAGAAATGAAACGGATCTAAAAATAGGGTATAGTCAATTGAAATAATTTTTTTTCTTTTAATTTGTGTATGAAATATAAATCTGGTATTTTTTTCATCTTTCTTTAATCTGCACTGTAAGAGGTTGGGTCTGGCATATATTTCCGTGTTGATTAATTTATATTATCTAAATCTAAGTAATTAGTATAAGAAACACAGATCATTAATATCTAGATTTATGTATAGTTTAAAGTTAGAATATTCCTTTTTTATATTAATTCTTCGTTAAATTTAATTGAATTGTTTAATTCAAAAACATAATTTTAATTTATGTAGGTACATAGGTAGCTTTTAAATTCATTTTAGTGTCGTAAAAAAAATAAATCTTGTCGATAAAGGTACTTAGAATAATAGTAAACATATCCCGCACCAAAAAAATAATATACGAAAATAAATAATTTTGATTTGAAATTGTTAAACATATTCTTTTTTGACCCATATTATAATGATAAATACATTATAAGATATAATAAACACAAAGAAGCATTTATGATTAAATAAAATGATAATTTGATAAGAATTTGTAGAAAAAAAGTATCTTTTACAGTTTTATTTGAATTCAGTAAATTACAAAAAAACGAATTTGAGCGAAAATAGAAATAAAACAATTATTCAAAATTAACTTGACACATAATTTTAAATTTAAGTTTTGCAAATTAAAAAAAAAATCAATTTTTCTTATACCTACAATTATACATACTTTGAGATTCCATATGAGTAAAATAATATAGAGGTATTCAAGATCCAGTATAACATTTTCATTGGAAAAGTGAAAAAGATTTCTTACCCTCCAACAACAAAGTGTACTGATTAAAATCTTACACAATTTTTCTGCACTTACTATACCCTAACCCCATTTCGAACTATCATGGAAATAACAAATGTCAAAATTGACATTTGCTTTCGTTTAGCTGAAGACTACAAAAAGTGCTTTCACGAACTAGTAACAAAAATTAAGCTTTACAATTTTACTAGACCAGTGAGTACGCCTTATGTAAAGGGTGGTTAAATTTTAAGGGCCGATGTTGAATGTGAAGCACACCTAAGCGTCAAGTTTTTTTCTGCATTTCATTTGACATTTCTCAATTTCAGACTAACTCAATTTGAGCCATGGAAAGATACACAATCGAGCAACGCGTTAAAGTTATTCAGACTTACATATTATGAAAATGGGCGTTAAAGTTAAAATGCATATCGTGCACTTCGTGATTTTTTCGGTCAATTTAATCGTCCAAATGTGCGTTCAATCGGAAAAATCGTGCAACAATTTGAGCAAACCGGGTCTGTAGGAGATGTGAAAACACCAGTGCATGCTCGTACAGCTCATACTGCAGAAAATATTGCTGCTGTTCGCGATACTGAACCGTCCACCTCAACTCGTCGTCGTGCCAACAATTGCACCTCTCACACTCGTCGTTGATGAACATTGTTCATAAAGACTTGCATTTATACGCTTACAGGCTGCAATTGACTCAAGAACTTAAGCCTCTTGACCATTTCAAGCGTCGTCCATGGTCAGAATGGTGGCAAGAAATGGCAACAGTGGATGATCAATTTTCGAAGAAAATCATCTTCAGTGATGAGACACATTTTCCCCTCAGTGGATTCGTCAATAAGAAATAAGCAGAATTGCCGCATTTGAGCGAATGATAATCCAAGAGTGACAGTCGAAAAACAAATGCACCCACAAAGAGTGACTGTTTGGTGCGGTTTATGGGCTGGCGGCATCATCGGGCCGTATTTTTTCCAAAATGAGGCTGGTCATGCAGTTACTGTTAATGGTGTTCGCTATCGTGAGATGATAACGAACTTTTTGTGGCCCGAATTGGAAGATATGGATGTGGACGATATGTGGTTTCAACAGGACGGTGCTACTTGCCACACAGTTAACGAAACAATGGCTCTTTTGCGCGACAAATTCAATGGCCGTGTTATCTCACGTGGTGGCGATGTCAATTGGCCGCCAAGATCATGTGATTTGACACCGTTGGACTTCTTTCTTTGGGGTTATTTGAAAGAAAAGATGTACGAAAAATTTACCACCGACTGAGTCTTCACATTGAGACAGAACTTGGAGAAAACCCAATAATTCAATATCGATATCCTCCAACTGTTCATCGATTTAATATCCGCTTTAATAAATCTGTTAAACTAATTAGACATATCAGGATTACATTGGAGAATGCTCGCTGTTCGGTCATAATTGGAAGGAATTTTACTGAAACCTTCAAAACCACTAG
Source organism: Chrysotoxum bicinctum (assembly GCA_911387755.1). Classification (NCBI taxonomy): domain Eukaryota; kingdom Metazoa; phylum Arthropoda; class Insecta; order Diptera; family Syrphidae; genus Chrysotoxum; species Chrysotoxum bicinctum. The sequence continues at coordinate 219,730,050 of OU426989.1, read as the reverse complement.
AGAGTTAGAAAAAGGGACTTATTATCGTGTAGTTGATTGAAAAGGTAACACACAACACCCAAGCAAAAACATCAGGAACTGTCTTTCAAAAATCTACACAGTTTCTGGTGCTTTCATCAGCATGGAGTCAGAAGCAAGCAGAATGGGACTGGTCATTAACGAGGACCAGGCGAAAAATATGATTTCTTAAGCAAGAACCAGTTCACAACATAGGCCTGGTCACGTTCTGACAATTGAAAGGTATAAATTTGAGGTAAACAAGGAACTTGCATATCTGGGCAATGTAACATTGCTAATGTAGAAGTAATTGATAGATAAAGCCATTAAGAAACCCTGAACAAAAGACTCATAATTCCGGTCCTACTGTATGGTGCAGAAGATGTCCCTTACTCATTCGGATGAATGCTCCTTTTGTCCTGTTTAGTGTTTGTAAAGTCGAGCAACACAATGTGTTGCAAAGAAGATAAAACTGCGAGCTATATGCGCTGTACGCTTTAAACGGTTAAGATGACTAAATCATATGAAGCGGATGAAAACTGAAGATTCAGCACGTTGTGTCTTCAATGCCATAATAGAGAATTCAAGAAAGTAAGCCATCCCTCATGTTGAAGCTGATCTTCATCGTTTTGGTGTACGAACTCAAAGACTGCGGGCTAGAGATCGAGTCTGCTGGAGAGGCATATTAACTAAGGCGCCATCAACTTGCTCAGTTAACTTTGAGGTTTTAAATTTTTTTTGTCGAAAACTTTTACTTTCAGAGGTCATATTTTAGCGTGAATACTGAACCAAATTCCTAAATTGAGACAACGAATACTTTCATTGATGTAACTTATTATTAATTAAAATTCAGTCGATAACGGAATTCGTTGACTCAATTATTTAAGTTCTTGTCAAACAATCTATAATTAAACGAAAATCAAACGATAGTTCAAAATAGATTTCATCAAAATAAAGAGGTCGTTTCGAGGAAAGGGATGAATTAGCGGGTGAATTAGCGGACTCGGCAGAAAAATATAGGTGATATTCATTCCTGCCGACGAGATGCTCTAGTAAGGCACTAGGTTCAGGTTCTCAACGAGCTTCTAATATAAGTTTTCAAGAAAGAATTTGATTTTTCAGTGTACTATTTGGACGCGAAAGTTGATATATTTAGCCATTAAAAAATAGTTTCAACGTTGAGTGAATAACTGAGTCAGAAGTGAGATTATGTAACAAAACTAATAAGAATAAGGGCTAGCGTATGTACTCCACATTAAACAAATAATATGTCGTTAATATGTCGTTTTAACTAAAGACTGCTTTTCCATTCAGTAAGCACGATGTGGCCTGTATGTGAATCTTTTAAAAAGTACTCACAGAAATATCAGCCATTTTGGAAATGAAATTATTGTTTGACAATCGTATGAGGATCCGGATGTCATTTATTTTTTGAAAGGCAATATGCCTGTGCATATTAAAGATGAGTTGGGGATCCCTGCATCCTCATTACCACTGTGAAGTGTTGGGCAGCTGAATTTAAACGTCGGCGTACCAGCTTCGGAGCTAATAACTGCCCCAAACAGTGCTAGAAATGCTTCGAATTAACTGTAAAATCAAACGGATATAGCAGATACTATGAATATTTTTAAAAAGCCTGTTTTATCACACCAAAATACACCAAAATTAAGGTATTACGAGTAACAAGCTGACCACGCCTTGCAGTAGTGAACATTTTTCTGTTCGACCAGTTGAGCTGCAATGAATCAATTTTTTGAGACTGATTAATAAGAATAGAAAGACAATTACGCACAAGAAAATAATACAATCCAAACAGCGGCAATTTGTTAAAAAAAGAAAATTCCCTAAGATGCGCTCGGAGGGCATTGATTTTCGTCAGTTGAGGGGCCACTACCTTCAAATATAATTATTTTGCAAAGTACAGAAGCCGAGTACTATTTGGACGGGTTAGGGAAATTAATGCATAGCTGGGAGAAGTACGTAGACTTGCAAGGAGATTATGTAAAAAAAAATAAAAATAGATTTGAGGAAAAAACGTTTTTTATATCGGTTTAGCCTAGTACGCAGATCGCGCAAAATTGTATCTCCCCCATTTTTCTCCAAACATCAGCTAAGATCCAAGCTAAATTTTGAAAACAGATGTTCTCTAAATGAAATTTTTACAAAGATTTAAAAGAATTTGGTTTGAGGTATGAATTTTTAAGAATTATTAATGAGAACGAATGAGAATTATGAATTATGAGTGATTTTTTGCTGTGGAAAATCCTGTAGGCTTCCATCACCAAATTTTGTTCTTAATGTTATTCATATATGTATGTATTATTCCATTTCAAATTGAAATTTAGCTCGAGAATAAATGTTCCAGACAATTATTTCGTGCGCTAAATTTTGACAGTTAAGTTACATATGTACGGTTCGAAGAGCAATTTTGATTTTTTAGCTGGAGCAGCGTACCTCTCGGCTAAAATGCTTGACATAATTTTAGATTAGCTAAATTTTGGAGAGAATTTTGTGTAGGAGATACAATTTAGCGCGATCTGCGTACTAGACTTTAGGTTACATAAAGACTTCATATGTTCGTTTCACACTTAATAAGTTCTATTCGGTACGGCCTGTATTCTATTTAATGTTGGTTGCCGCCCAGATTTCATGTGAACTTCTTCCCCCACACTCGGTTCAAATCACGTTGGTGTTCAAGGATCCGACGTTCGAAACCAGTCACCTAGTACTCACAAAGTATAGAGAAATTTTATTAGATCCAACAATTTGGGAGTGCCACGTTACTTTATGTGCGAACTAATCCGAATTCTGTTTAGGGGGCGTAAAGTGTTACGCGGTGTCTATCCGGATTTTACACCCAGCATGCACATCGTTTATACACTTGGCGGACGCAAAGGAATACGAATCAAATTTAAGTGCTGACTTATAAAATGTGACACAAGCCTTAAAATATATATATATATATATATTTATAAGTATATAAATATGTAGCTTATTTTTATTATTTTTTGAGTAGATTAAAAAAATGTTTAGCGGAAATGAAAATAAATTGATTGATTCTTAAACTAATTAAAATACATTGTTTTAATGTACCTACTAATTTATTCAATTAAATTTAAATCATACTGTGTTTCTTATATCTTATGATTAATTCTTTTAAAAATGAATTTCGTTCATTCTACAAACCATTGATCGTTTTCTTTTTATAAAGAAAACAAAAAAAAACTTTAGCTTGCATGTACAGTACAAATAATTTTTTTTTAAATATTTTTTGTATTAATTTATTAAATTTAACCTTATCGATATGTATTTGCTCGTCAAGTTGAGAGTTTTTGCTCATCGTAGGTTAATTTATTTGCTTGCAATGAATTCAAAAAAAAAAAGATCCGAGTGAGAATTAAGTAGTTCATTCTCTTGTTAACTGTTTTGCAAGTTTTTATACATTTTATTCATTATAAATAAATTAAATAAATGCAATAATATTAAAAATAAAAAAAAAAAATATTTAAATTTAATTTAAAAAATAAATAAATTAATGTGATTTATTTTTCACTCGTGTCTTAAAGTGTAAAAAGAACTAAATCAGTATTATGTTTTTAATTAGTTCTTATTGGCAATAGCTCGCAGTGTATGAAAATTTGCTAAGATTTTTTTTAGTTTTGAATTTGTTTTATGGGTGAGAAAATAGTAGTGAGTATAGATTTACTTGTATAGATACATGTGTAGTTTTTTTTAACTGACTTAATGTGATGCTATATAGTTTTGCACGTTTGCTTAAAACAAAAGCTACATAAAGAAAAAACTAAATATAAACAAAATCTCAAAACAAAACATTTAAATTATTATTGATTTTTTAATCGGATTGTTAGTTGATTTTTGTATTTGTCGTTATGATATTTTTAATTTTCCAACCCAGTGCAGAATGTATACACAGTGCTTACGATTTTGATTTTGCTTTGCAAAGACACTATACACAATTTTTTTTTTTCAATTTTTGGTTTTGTCAAATTAAATTATATTACTGGACACCACAAAATAAAATAAAAGCGGTTAACAAAATATTTTACATAAATAATAAAATCAAAATAATTTTTTAAGGTGGACAAACCAAAATAGAAAAAGTAGGTTCTTATATGAAAACTTTAGTATTTTTTTTATAAGGTTATTGAAAGTTTTGATAACGGGACAAAAAGCCTGGCAAATCGAGATAAGTTTCAGTTTAAAAAGGGGCGAGACAGCTGAATAAATGAGTTACATATTATTTTTATTTTAGTTATTTTATATTTTTAAATTCTACCGAATATAACTTTTTAGATCTCAATTTGTGTTAAGTAGCAAATGATGGATTAAAAAATCACTCAGTTTCAATATTTTTTTTTCATAACTTAGCCGCTGATTGTTATAAAAATGTCTAAAGGTTCTTTTTTTAATATTCAAAAATTGGAGTCAAATCGAAACATAAGGGGGGCTATCGTGAATAAAATTCCCCTGGGAAGAGTTCCCATTTTCGAAAAATCGCGATCGTGAATAAGTTCGAAATATTCCCGCGTAATTTATGGTTATCGTGATTTTCTTCCATTTCTGATGGATTTTAATGTTATTGGAAGCCTTAAAACTACATATACCTAACTCAAAGGTGTTTTTCGACAACAGATGTACGGTACTTCTTTTTATTGAAGGGGAAAAAATTCGAGGGAGATTCACGATTGACGAAAAAAATTCCGTGGGAACAAAAAATTCCGAGGGAAATAAAATTTCCAGGGAGATTCCCGATAGGCCCCAAGATTTCTTTCATATGAGGAATCAAATCACTGACTGAAGGGTTTTTGATGTATTTTAAATCTCTTTTACTTTTTACAGACCAAAAAATTTTATGAAATTTTTGCTATTTCCTTTTAATCTCTTGGTAGAGCACTCACAACATGGAGTTTGAAAAATAATTTCAAAAAAATCTCTTCTATTCTAAAATTTTTTTTGAATTAGAGTTTCTAACTTGAAATATCCTTTTGATTTTCAAACTGAACTAAAAAGTTGCATAAATCGATTCTCGTCGTAATCTTCGTATAAAACTGATTTAATCGCTGAAAAAATTTTGATAAAGATTTTTTAAAGGGCCTTATTTAGTCCAATTCCTAGATTTTTGCTTAAGAAAAAGAAGAGTATTAGAACGTTTTTAAAAGAATGTTGTTAAAAAATATTTGAAGCCTAGAATCAGCTTTGAAAGAACTTCTGTGGAAACAGAAACAACTGTTTGAAAAAACTCGGAGTAACAATTTTGTTTCTAAATTGTAAAATTTGTTTAAAAGTCATATATAATCTCTGTTTTAAATCGTTTACTTATTTAAAATATCAACTCATTTATTCAGCACCTTAAACCTAATTACAACACCAATAGCTACAAATTAAAGCAACAAACCAAAAACCATTTAAAGAAAACACATAAAAAACAGTTATTAAAATTTTAATATTAATAAAAATTAAGCGATTAGTATGTTTAAAAGCTTATAGCGTTTATAAGCAAGAAATGTTGTATTTTACATCAAAATTAATTATTGTTCAGTGCGGTATTTTGTGAGTTTATTTTGTGGAGAGTTAAATTATTACTTTTATTTTTTCAAAAACAAAACAAAAAAAAAAATATAATATTTAGGAAAGAAAGTAAGCAAAATTATTTATATTTCATTCCATATAAAGTTTTTTCTTTAAATATCAAAATTCATTCAGTAGTAACAAATAAAAAAAAAAATATCATGATTTTAGTATATTTAGTCATACGCATCACTTTTATGAATGAAAAAAAAAAATAGTTTTATATAAAAATTTCAAAATTAAACATGCATGTGTCTATACATCATACCAGTTTCAGTAAAAATTGACCAAACTTCTTTTTTTTTTGGCAAAAACTTCAAACATCAAAATAATTGTTTTTCAATAATATTTCTCTTTTTTCAAAATAAGTTTAAAATAAAAGAACATCTCTTCAAACATTTGAGATTGTTAACTTAATAATTTTAGTAAAAAATATTTGATTTGATATTTAATACAAACCGTTTTTGATCCCTTGTACTGTCTTACCAAATAGTTATAGAGAATTGTATAGTAAATAATAATTGTACTTGCCTTAATTAAAAATGATATCGTTATGAATATTGAGAAAATAAACATTCCACCTAATCCGTAGAGATGGAGTGTTCTTCGACCAGTTCGGTCCATTAAGGGGATGGATACTAGAGTCATGACAACCTGAAAATAAAAGTGTTTTGTAAGCAAATATTTACATATATGTATGTCTGTTTTTTTTTTTAAGCGAAGATCAATTTTTGTTCACTCAATCGAAAAACTGATTTGACACATCAAGGCTAATTTTATAAACGATATTTTGCAAACGACAAAAATCATCAATGTCTTCTATAACTATCAAATTTTATTGTAAATGCGCAATATTTTAGTCCAACTAGTACCATGTTAAAGTTGTCTTAGTTTGATAAGATAATTTCTCAAATTTTAAATGAACCTAGAATCATATAGATACTATCTTTAACATTTAATGAAAATAATCGAATTTAAGGGGCATTTTTTGGAGGCTGAGAACTTTAATTTGGGAGCACTGTTTTCTATTATCTTAGTTTAGGAATTCATAATAAATAGACTTACGCCGCCGGAGTAACGTTTGCAAATTGTTTCCTTTTTTTTTGAAAAACTTGGTTCAATTTGAAAAACACATCGAGCGTTACATACGTTTTATTGTGCTCATAATCGTTCATGACATCAAATAAACTATGAATTGTTTTCGAAATACGTTTACTCTAAACGATAATACGTATCCCGCAAGATGTCGTGTATTGCTGTCAACTTTGTGAAAAATTGTGCGTAAAGATGAAAACTGGACTTCCAAATCCAAAAATCATATTCAAACATTTATGTCAAAAATTTATCTTTCAAATAAAGTTAATTTCATGGATATAAAAAAAATTTTCTGAGTTTTATTCCAAATTAAAGTTCTCCGCATCAAAAAAAAAAAAAAAAAAAAAAAAAAAAAAACACCCTTGGTATTTTATTTTTTTTAGTGTGGTACTAATTACATACAAACATATGTCACTTTGACATTTGCAAATGTCGAAAAAGATATTTTTGGTTATAGAGCTTTCGTTTGGTAATCCGAAGAAACCTTTCGGAATTATCCATTCCTGAATGCCAAACGAAAAAGTTGCAACCCTATTTCTGATTCTGATGTTTTGATTTCGTTGAATTTGGGAAACGTCAAATGCAGATGACAAAAAGGAATTGTTTTCGTTTTTCAACTTATTTGAAAGATCTAATCTTCTATTCCAGGAATATTCCTAATTCACTTCGAAGAATTTCTCCAACTGGTCTATTTTACTTTGAGTAAACTCCTTTCGTAAAAATTCGACAACGCATAAATTTTTCTAATTTTTATTATTTTTAACATAAGAAACGTTGAATGTATTCATAAGGAAAAATGAAATTTTAGGATTTTGACATTTAAAGGTAGGTACGCAGTTCAAGCTAAAATAAATTTTATCTCTACAATTCTTATCTCTAAAATTATTTGGTAAAATCCAAGATAAATTTTGAAGTTGGAGATATAAATTGGATGTCAACCTGAGTGATAACAGCTGATTTATTCATTCAATTTTCACCATCGTTAATAATTAATTTTAATTCATTTTTCATAAAAATTTTGAAAATGGAATGGACGAGAAACAAATCGAAGAATTAATAATATTATATATACAGTCGACGTCACCTATAACGACGTTGCTTATAACGACCAGCCGCTTTTAACGACCACTTTTTCTTCAGTTGGTTGGTTTTCATATAAATTGTACTAATGTGACGTCGGATATAACGTCGCCGGCTATAACGACTCGTTGGATATAGCGACGAATTTATAACAGAAAATACTTTTTTACCGCCGCTTATAACGACAACAAAAATTTATTTTTCGAAATTGATTACATTCGTCAATGGGACAAAGAGTTGTTAAATAAAACAATTCTTTTGACGATAGATAATAATTGTTCTTGCCACCCGCATATTACAAATTTGACTGCAATTAAAATTGTATTTTTACTCGTAAATACAAAATCCGTACTCCAATCCTTAGATCAAAGAATCATTAAAAATTTAAAAGTGTGCTTCCGAAAATTTTTCGTACTAAAAATGATTGGGCAGCATTTATAGTTGCAAAATCTTGAGATAAGTTACTCCCAATAAAATCTCTAATTGCTTTAGACATGCTGGGTTATGTTCTGCAGTACCTCTGATTAGATACACTTAACACGACGAGTTCAGCGAGGAGGATGATATTCCTTTAAATGAACTATTGCATACAATAATCCATAGGGTTGTACCAACTGAAGAATGATGGGAGATACGAGTATAACAATAGACGATAACGTTGCAATATCGAAGATCCAAGCAGATGAAGATATTCTGCAAGAATTAGCTTGAGATCATCAAGACGAAGATAGTGAAGTAGATGATGAAGATCCAGAAATAAAATTTACTTCTCCTCCTCTTTTTTTATTTGCAATGATTCCAACGAAAATATTATGTCATTTCTCTGCTCTTGAAAAAAGTTTAAATATTGATTATTTAAAATTAATGAAAATAAAAGAAACAAATTTAACTGATTTTTTTTTCTTACGTCGGATAAAGCGACCGCCGGGTATAGCGACCAGTTTAGCTCGGTCCCTTGGTGGTCGTTATAAGCGGCGTCGACTGTATGTATGTGCGAACCGAATTCTTGTTTTATGGCATTTTTTTTTTTGGGATTTACTTTATCGAACAAACTTTCTTCGATGTATTCTAAATATCATATAATCCATTTTAAAATTAAAAAAAAAAAAAAAAAAAAAAAAAAAAAACAGAAAAACTTATTAATTCTTATTAATTCGCTTCGCAAATATATTGCAAAGTTTCCCAAATGTCAAATTTTATCTGTGAAAGAATGTGTTAAACATTAAAAGTATTCATGTAACGAGATAATTTTCCGCTTTGTAGAAAGATATACCTTCCCGCAGCATGTTTTCATGAACACCCCCTAAGAAATACTTGCGTAAATGTGGGAAATATTTTGTGAAATGTCAAATTAAATGTCAGAATCCATACTTTTTTAGTTTACGAGGTTTATTTCTGCACTTTCCGCAGCAAATTTGTGAGATAATTTTATGAGATTTGCAGAAACTTTTTCCCATACAAATTTTGACAGCTCGTTTCTGCGGAGATAAAATTATCTGGTTTACGAGGGTTTTCCGCGCTTACATAAATACCCTTATTATTTCACGCGCTAAAGTAAGTGGACACTTTTTGATAAAGTAGTAGATTACAATTTGAGTTTAGCGCGTGAACTGTTCAGTTAAAAATCCTCGTTAAAATTTATCTCTGGCTGAAATTTGTATAGAAGATAAATTTTAGCGTGATCTGCGTACTAGGCTTAAAATTCAAAATTGTCAACTATTTAATAGTAATATGGATATCTTCCTTGACACAAAAGCGGCAATATAAGTGAAATATTCAAATATTCATATTCAAATTTGGTTCAAAATTGTTCATGAAGGCACCCATAAGCTCATACATAAGCTAACACTAGCTCTTATTTTCTTAACTTGCCTAACTCACTAAATAAGTGAATTCTTTTGAGATTTAGATTTTTAACTTGATCCCGACAAAATTTGAACCTTTTTTTCAACAAAAAAAAAAACGCATAAATCAAAAACTCTTTAAAAACGAATAAAATATTCCCAATATTGAGAATTCAACTTATTTGACTATGGGCCTTACTAATAATCAAATTTAGTGTTGAGGTTAAAAGAAAATCTCCAGATTTCGAGAAAATCCCCATATCAATAACTTATTTAATCTCCAGTTTAGTCATTGGTTATATGTCAAAATTTAATACACGGAAATCCATGATTAAAGTCGAACACTAAATAAAAAGTGTTGCCTTAGTGCAAATTATGACAGCTCCTGAACTTTGACAGACCTTAGTTCATTACATTTTTTTTCTCATTTGTTGTAGATTTTGTAATAGATTAAATAGAAAGTCTGGAGACTAGTTAGTGAGAGGATTAAATTGTTTATTGGTAACATTTTGTAAAACTCAGAATTTTGTTTTAACCTTCCAGTTAACTAATAGTCAACATTAGCGTTTGATTATTAGTAAGGCCATATGAAATTATTTTCGAATACCTTTTAAAAATCGTTATAACTTGACATTTATAAATGTCAAGAAGGTATGTTTGTTGTATTTTTGTCTAAATTTTCACTGAGTTAGGATTTCAGCAAGGATTTAATAGTTAATAACTTTAGCAACATTTAAGTTTTAAAAAATAATTAATTAGTAAACTAATTTAATTAAATTAAATTAAATTCAATCACTCCACATAAACCGAAATAATTTTCATATTTTATATATGTCTTCATTAAGGTACTAGTACTGTCTAGAATGCCAAAAAAACGCACGATTTTTGGGAATTTTTTTCTCGGAAGCATTATTAGGTAATAACATAATTTTTTTAAAATAATGAATATATGCTTCAAGAGTACAAAAAAAATTTTTTTTTTAATTTTCGAATTTCGGCCGGTTTTTTGGCATTCTAGACCGTACTAGTACCTTAATTAGTAAACTAATTTAAAGTTGTTAGCAAATTGTTTAATATTGTGTTAACCCTTACATTTTTCACTGCTTCTTTTTAATTTGAGTTATTACCAAAAATAAAACTTACCATAATAGCACCGATTCCGATAGTTGCAAATTTGGCGCTCTCTTCTGTTAAGCCTGAACTATTAAATAGTGACGTTGAATAATAGAATACCGCATTGATACCACTAAATTGTTGACTAAGCTGCATAACAATTCCTATAATAAGTGGAGGCCTCAGAGTTGGCGAACAAATTAGTTCCATAGTTGATATATGACTTTCGCATTGTTGAGCACGCTCTTCGGCACGCATTTCTTCGATATCTTCTTCAACTGAACTCGATGCACGAAGTCTTCGAAGAGCTAGATTCAAAAAGAAAACAAATAAGTATTAGAATTCTTGTGTGTTTTTTTGTTTGTTTAATAAATTTCACAATATAATACTCATTTGAGGTATTTACCTTTACGAGCTTCTTCTTCCCATTGTTTTGTTATAAGAAGATATCTGGGCGATTCCGGACAAACCGGTAATAATATCAATTGTAGTACTGCTGGACATATAGCTAGACCAAGTAAAACTGGCCAGCCTTCATTGGTTCCTAAAATCTGCTCTATTCCAAGGACTTGGGATAATAGTAAACCTACTGTCACAGCCAATTGATTTACAGTACCTAAACCACCGCGTAAATTAAGTGGTGCTATTTCCGAGATGTACATTGGTACCAAAGATGTGTTTAAACCTGATTAAAAAAAAAAAATAAGTAATTGAAAGTAAATACATACATACGTAAATTTGTTTGTAACTTACCGCAATTAACACCAATAATAAATCGGCCGAGGAATAACATTTCATAGGAATGACTGACTTTAGTGAATCCCATTAGGCAAGCTCCCGATATGCCAAGAACGTTGTTTAGTAATAATCCCCCTTTCCTGAAAAAAAAACCAATAATGTTAAAATTTGCAGTTAAAAAACGGTTGCCAAGTGCATGCTAATGAAGATTACTAGTAGCAGATATGAATAAAATGCTCAGAGTTAAAAAAAAATGTACTTCAACAGTTTTTGAATCATTTTATCTGTATATTTATCTAAAACAAAAATAAAAACTAGAATGAAGGATTACAATTATTATTTATCAAAGATTGAATTTGCAATTTCATAGTTCCTCGACGACTTAAGCACTAATTGAAAATGGACGCATTCGTCTTCCCAATGCTTCCATCCATTTCGTTCCTTTTTATAAAAAATATTTTGTTTTGATTTCCATGCTTCTGTGCTTTTCGTGAAAAGGATTTCTTTTTTGTATTTGATTGTCGACAGGTATGGCTAGTGTTTCAAGATATTTTTTAAATCTTCTTACGTCACTGAATGTCGCCACCAGAAGCCGTTGAACTACGCTTCATTATAATGAATAGGCCATAGGGGTATTCACGATCTGGTGAAATAGGTCTAGTAAAATTGAGAAATTTTGTATTTAACTACTCGTAGATTGTGAACGAACTTTTTGTAGTCTGCAGCAACACTGAAGCAAATGTCATAATTTGACATTTGTTATTTTCATTTCTGAATAATTCACCCGTATTCTGAAACTCGTATTTAATATTTATGACTCGTATTCGACTACAGTCGTAGGAACAGTCACATGCGACGTTTTTCGTTTCCCAATATTAATACAAGTGAAATCGAATGTTCGACTCCTAGAATAACAACATACGACTGTAGACGAATACGAGTCATAAATACGAGTTTCAGAATATGGGTGATTATTAAGATAAAGCATAATTAACGTCGATTTTCTATTCACATTGGATTAATATTGCTAGATATGTATGTTTTTGAAGATAAAGGTTTTTCTTTAGGATTTCATGAGGAAATATTTTTGTTATGAATGATAAACGCAGAAAAGGTCTAGAATTTGAATATAAATATGTAATCCTAATCATTATATTTATCTGTGAACGTGGTTGAAAGGTTTCAGGAAAAAACTCAATAGTTTCCCTCCTTTAATGAAATTTCATACGGTCTGTTCTTATGTCAATAAAAGGTCTTATCGTTAACTACATTTGACTGACAGGTGTTTCTACTCCAGAGAAAAATAAATTGAATTGAAATTGAAAAGCATAAAAAGATTTTACTCTTACTTTATCGTCTTTTGTTAATAGTGTTCAAAATGTCTGGAAAAAAACTTAAATTTAATTGTTTTCCTCTTTTGTCGCTCTAAGTAAATTCTTATCATTTGAAATAGGAATGTAATAATGGATACCTGAATATTTGAATTCTATTCGCTCATATTCATTTCCACTGAAATTTGTGATATAAAATTGCAATATGAAGCTTTGATAACTTTTATTATTTTCATATTTTTATCATGACTTTATAGCCCCATTAACATAAATAAATATAATGCGAGTATATTCCTTCCGGAAATCTATACCAGGTAAGGATTTTTCAGCAAATAATGTCCTTTCAAGAAACATTATAAATCTTCAATGTTCAAATATTAAAAAAATGAAATAAAAATAAACTTGATATTTAAATTTCTTGTACAAAAGGAAGTTAATGTCACAAAACATTAGTTTTAGTCGTAACTTAAAATGGTTTGAAAGTGAACATAATATGGTGGTAGTTCAAATTAGAGTATAACAGCATTTAAAGGTCTGGAATAGGAGACTCACTAAATAACGAGAATTCGATACGTCTGTTATATGTATGTGTATTTTCCTAAGGTCATTCCTATTACACTTTTTTTTTAATTTAAATACAGTAGCTTTCAGTTGAGAAAAAGTATAATATCTCTTTCCCATCTATAAAAAGCTACAAAATTGCAAGATACTTTAATATTTATTTAAGACATTTTATTTAACGAAATTCAATTTTTAGAATTAATATTAAAAACTAATTCATTAAAATATTTAAAAAAATCATTATGAAAACAATACAAATTGAATTTTATTTCTTTTACTGCATTTATTAACGTTCAAAGGAAGTTCATTTGTAGCACCCTATTCCAGAAGGATATCCAGATCTTCCTGTAGTTTTATACAATCACGGACACATTTTTCACCGATACAGTTTTAGGTCATCAGCGTGCAACATTGATGAGGACGATAGTTTTTCTGTAATATCATCTATGTAAATCAAAAATATTAGAGGTCTCAAAACGGAACCTTGACGAACACCAGATGGAGGATAAAAACGTTTGGAAGCATACTGATTCAATGTTACTTTATGCGGCCTTGCAGTTAGATATGATTTTAACCATTAAATAAATTCATCATGAAACACATTTTTTTTGTTTATTTTATTTAATATAATTTTATGACTGACTTTATCAAATGCTTTCGAAAAGTCTGTATAGACTGCATCTACTTGCGTTGAAGAAATAAAAGTTTTTGATTTAAAAATTATTGGTTAAATTTAAGTTTCAACTTTAACTATGAACTGGTCATAATTGAAATTAAAATATGTCGACTTTTAAAAAGCTTTGACATGCCTTAACTACTAGGATAATTTAAAAATATTCAAATAAAAGGTATATGTATGTAGATATGTTTTTTGAAGAAGTATTACTGATGCAATCAATTTTCTTTGAATATTTTAAAAAATCCTTTCTGTAAATTCCCATTTATATATCATATTTCTTGCTTGTCCTTAGTCAATAATGAAAACAAATGGTGCTGTGTTTCAATAAAGCTGACAGCTGGTGTTAGTGAAGCAAAACTTTGGTAGCAAAACTAGAAACAACTTAATGCTTCTTCTATTCACACATCAACCATTTTCATACCTCTTCCTTATCTACCTTACCCATGAAGGTTTAGGAACAATAATCCACGCCACAATAATCTGTTTCTATTTTCCTTAAACCATCTTTGGTGTAGAATCTCTACAAATATTTGTGTCAAATATAACCCTCACAAACATTATTTATCTTCTATCATCCCAGGATAATAGGTGATACATTAAGTCCCCGCATACCTAAACTCGTAGTTTCTTTATACCTATATATAGATTTATTCTCTATTTGTATATGTATGTTTATTTCTTTTGTTCCAAACTCACCGTCCAAATCGATTTGCCATCCATCCACCGCTGAATCCACCCAGCATACCACCGATGGCAAATATCGATACTGCCACCGAATACAATTGCTGTATGAATTCCTCGCTAATATCCTCCCCATATCGATCCTTGTACACGTCCTTCATGAAATTCTCAATATTCTTCTCTGGTGCATTTATCACTCCGGTATTGTAGCCAAACTGGAGCATTCCCAAGACGGCCGAAAATATCGAGTATGTCAGAAAGAACGTGAGTCCCTGTAAAAGATTGAAAATGTATTTACTTATTTTTCTCTTCTGTCATTTAGTTAATAGAAAGAGAGAGAGAGATAGAGAAAGGTAGAGGGAAAGTTAAGGTTCAATTAAAATTCAAAGATTTTTCAAGTTTCCTAATTCGTTCAATTCAATCATTTTAAAAATCAACGAAAAGCTTTAAGTTTGAAAAAAAATTTTAAATAAAAACAAATTCTGATCAAGGTGCATTTTCTAAAAATAAATCATAAAGAGTTCAATTTTAGTCGAAGTGCAGAGAAAATTTTTAGAAAAATTTTGTGTTGCAAAATGTATGATACATATAAATTTGTTTTAAAAAAATAACAACAAAAATATACGAACAAAGTTTTGGTTTGAAAAAATAAATCTTTTTTTTTTTTAAATTAAAAGTACAAAATAAGAACGAAAAATAAAACTGCAAATAAAACTGCGTTTAATACGAATTTACTCCATGTTGTATCGTGATTGGGAAAAAAGTTATTTGACTTTGAGAAAATCTTCACTTTCCAAAATGGGGTTATTTCTTAATAAACGTGAGAAATGATTACAAATCGTCGACGACCTTTTTCTGATAAATCTAAAAATTTCTCGTTAGATAGTGAAATGAATTAGTTTATCACTTGATTTAACGAAAAATGTGATGTATAATGAACAGCTGAATTAACGTATGACCAAACGAAGTCCATCATCAACTAAATTATAATTTAAATAAGGATTTGGTTCAGTGAACCGAATTAAAAATCAAATTGGGAAATCTTCTATGTCTTAATAACTAATAAATCATTTCAAAAAAATACACGACTGATACTGAGTTTTCCCGAAAGGGATGGGTAGATTCTTACAGTCGTTGTTATATTTTCTCGTTTTTTATTTTTCAGACACTAAAGACTTAAGCAATTTACAGAGGCAATACACAACGCCGCCGCCGTGTGTTCGCTGATTTGTGTTCTGGAACAGTTTGAACCAACTCCGAGAAAAAAACGTGAACAACCAAAACGTATTCGGGACGAAATCAATCTACCAAAATCGCTTTTTACTTGCGACTTATAGGTACTATAAGGCCAGTTATGTATTCGTAAAAAAAATCAAACTCGAGATTTTGATCAAAGTTGGCAATTCTGTCTGTCTGTCTGTCTGTCTGTCTGTTCGATTACAGCTAAACGGCTCGGCCGATTTTCTTCAAACTTGGTAGATATGGGTTTTGAATTTTTACCCCCGGATGTTTTTTGATTTGATTTTTTCTGACCAAGAATAACGGTACCTGCCATACGATTTTTTTCCGAAATTTAATAAATATTTTTTTTCTCAAAAACTATCCCTGCGATTTTCTTAAAAAAAATTCTCAAAATTTAATTCAGTTAAACCTAGGTAATGGTCGAAAAAAATTTTCAAAAAATGAGTAGTTTTGGTAACCCCCTTGGGACCATTTTTTTGTTTTTGATTTTCTCAAAAACGGTTGCACCGATTTTGATCATTTTTTTTATGCTAAAGCTTCCCAGCAGTTTGAATATTATTGTGTATTCAAATTTTTCAAAACAAATTTTTTGGATTTTTAAAAAAACTTTCAAAATTTTTTTTTGAAAACTCAATATTTTGAAAACCCCATGCTCGATTTTTTCAAAACTTGATAAACAAAAGTTTGGAAAAATAATCTACAATAAATGAGCAAAATAAATTCAGTTTACCTAAAAATAACGGTACCCTCCATACAAATGTTAAAAAATGGTTTTCGAAAATCGTATTTTTCTCGAAAACGGTTCCGAGAATTTTGCTTAATTTTTTTTCCTTTCTATTATTTTTTAATATCTGTAATTTAATAAAAACAAATTTGAAAATAAGATATTACTGACTGTACCAACCATAGAACGATTTTTTAAAATTTTGAATTTCTCATTATCAGCACAACGGATTTTGATGAAATTACGTAGAGAGAAGCTTCTAAAAAGTTTAAAGAACATTGCATTTAAAAACTTTAAGAAAAATATTTTTTTGAATTTTGAAAAAAAAAATCAATTTTTTGTTTTTTGAAAATTCAATATCTCGAAAACAGCTCAATACTTTTTTTGTAAATTTAATTTTTATTCATACAATAATAAGAACTTCAAATTGGCGTACCAACATTTTTTCTTAAAAATGTTTTAAGATTTTCTTATATAAAACCTTATTTTTTAAGAAACCACTACAAGGACTTATAATTTGTGTTCTTGCATAAATCTATATTTGCTTGAATCACATGGCATCCTATTCTTACCTTTAACTACTAAAGAAGTTTTTTTTTAGTCATTTAAAAAATGAATTTTATGCTTATGAACAGTTTCTCTAATAACATTAATTTTTGAAATTCTTAGTCTTTTACATAGGAGCAAGTTCGTGCGACCCAGTCGTGCATTTTATTTTAATAGTACTTTCTTATCAGGGTTTCAATCACCTTGGAAGAAAGGCACATTAGTGCAATTGGACGATAGATAAAGAGGAAAGAAGATTCACCTTTTTTAGGGACATGCTGGACAAATGCTGTTTTTCATCCACTCGGAAAGAGAGCGATAGTGTAGAAAGACCGCAGATAGCCACTGTTTATGTTAAGGGTTTCCGCTCAAATTGTCTAATATAGATGTGAAGAACTTGCCAACTTGCGGAACTAAATACCAGAATGAATATTCTGTACGAATAGTTTGGGGGCATGCTTATCTTACGCAGAGGTTATGTGAACTGACCATTGTGACCATCTAATTTGATCCTGTTTGACTTTTCCATACTGCGTTAACTAAGTAACTATTCACATGAAAGCGACCAACGACCGACGAATAAAAGAACAAATGAGATTTAAGACAGTCATAGGCCCATATTCTTCACAAAAACTAGACAAAATGGCAGAAAACTAATTGACATTAATTTTAAGATACCAAAGCTTAGGTTTTAATTGCTAAAACAGGAGAAATTTGAAAAAAAAAATAAATGGGTCGTCACGAATTCCAATCTGATTGCATCGAACTGCCAAAATCTTCTCGCATCCCACATGCAATAAATGAATTGTTCGCGAACTACTAACTCAAAACCATTCCTGTTTTTGTGTATTTTGTTTTAAAGTATAATTCGCGACAAATGCAAAATGCTTTGTGAACAACGAAATATCCAAATGGATGAATATTCGCTCATTTGCCGGTCGTTGGTCGAGGAAGTAGTTTTTATAAGTTTGCTTATTCATGTGGAAGACAATTTTGGCAATTTGAGTAAGAGGTAGTTTTGGAAACATAAGCAAATGTTCATTGGCTTTTTTACATAAGCTTACCATATGTTTGCTTTTGCGTATTATAGTTGGGTCTTTAAGGTTACCATCAATCTGCTCTCTGACTGTAGTCTATAAGACCAATAGCTTAAAGCTTGCGTACAAAGCTCGTATTTCGGCCAATGCTCCAATAATATATAACGGAAACATTTTCACCTCTCAAGCACTATTTTTATAAACATTATTCTATCGAAGTAGCCAGTTACATTCCTTCCCTAAAACAATTCAACCGTAATGCTCGCGCTTCAGAGAATGTCCAGCAATTTATCCTTGGGCCGAATCTCGCAAGTATACTAGGTATTAAGTTCAGAGATTATTTATTCAGTCGTACTACACGAATGCAGAAATTTTTACCGGCTTTATATTTCCTTCCCATTGCCATATTCATCTACTTTTAGATCCTCTTCTTCTTTCATTAGTGTTCGCTCTGTGTCCACACATTTCAAGGGTGGTCATAACCCTCTTTAGTGTGCGCACAAATAAAAACAAAATATACAAACGAAAAAGGATATACAATTTTTTGAACATTTAGAAACTTTTACCAGTAAAGTTTATATTCGTATTTCGAATGAATATTACAAATTGATTAAATGTTGGTAATTATAAAACATTTTTGTTTGGACTTTTGTTTTTTTTTTTTAAATTATAAAATCTCTTTTGAATTTAAACTAACTCAAGGTCACTTGGGTTCATTTAGTTATTCCCAAAATACCTAACCAAAATATCGTTTTAAAAACTTCCCTTAAAATGAATACTGAACAAATTATTCTATTAAATTAAATCCATTTCAACGCACATATATTTCAATGGATAAATTGAAATTGCATTTCATCCAGAGATCAACAGACAGCGGCAATCATTCTCGCTTAACCCCAATCCTGAGACTTATACTGATGCCCACAACCTGTCACTTTGCTTCGTGCACATTTAAAAACAATCACCAGCATTGTGATGTGGTTGTTGTGTTTCCACAATAATTATTTGTACACCACAATATTTATTACTTTGGTTTGTTTTTGTTTTTTTTTTTTATGGATGGGGAGAGAGGAGACACATAACAAAATAACCGACAGGAATGTGATGGAAACAAAAATAAATAAATAAATACAAATTTAATTGTAATAAACAAACCACCATCATCGTTGAAAAAATCATTATCTCTGTGTAATTTTTAATTAATAAAATATAATTTATAATCCATATAAAAATAAATATAAAACAAAACAAAAAAAAAAAAAACAATTTGGTGTGTCAATGATAAAGAAATAAAAAACTTTATTTAGGCATAAATTCACTACAAAATTCATACAAAAATTATATTAATATGAAAAAAATTATCTAAAAAAAAAATAATAATTAAAATAATTTTTTGGTGTTCTTTTGCGTATATTTTGTCATCATTTTTTTTATGTTGGAAAGTGTAGAAGAAAAAATGTTAAATATATTTAATTACACAACATGGCAAAAAATTTAAGCTACAAACTTGTTCTAAAAGTCTTAGCTTCCGCCTGTGCGTGTGCTCCTCAAGTCGATCCACATATTCACGAAGCTCTTCGATTTCTTCTTTAACTTGTTGCACTGTGTCCAATTCATGTTTTATTGCTACCATATCACGTTTCACCTAAAATAAAATTTTATTATTAAATTTATTTAAGTTAAGTTAAATTAAAAAATATTTTTTTTTGAAATCTTGTAGTCTTTTTGTTTCTCAAAAATTGGTTCAGTCAATGTTTTCAGTTATTGCGTCAAAAAATAAAATTATATAAAATATTAAGATTTCACCGAAGTAAAAGATAAACATTTCTCAATTTAATAAGTGCAATTGAATCGGTCAGTGTAAGAATAAGAACAGTATAAGTGTCAAAAATTCATTTTTGAGGTTTAAATATGCAAAAATGCTCTACATTTGTAGACCTGCCTATGAGCAAAATAGCAGTATATTTGGGGAGCTCAATTCATACTAAACAAGGCTACCATTTTCGTTGATTGAGTGTAAGAACAATACAAATCCGGTACTTGTATAGTTCTTACACTCAATCGATGGGGTTTTCATTTACTTCATCGTTATGCAATAGGTATATGTATATATGTATATCTGGAGAGGCCATTGAGTTCTGCTAGAGACTTATATCTTAGAAAAGAACATCTAATGATCCTTCAGAATATTAGTACTATTTACATCATTACATCCGTGGATAGCCACTGGTAATTGAAAATTGTTTTCCCAATACCTAGAGGGTTTTTCGGTAAAAAATAGTAAATTCACAGCACATATGGCTATCTGCAGATTCCTGGAGGCGAATCAAGCAGCGTATTTCACTTAAATTTCAAATTTCAGTGCTCCAACTGAATTATTTCGATTACCTCAATTCAGCACTTGCCCCCCAGCTATCCAGATATTACAGCTGCGATAAAAGCTCTTAAGAGGAGCAAAGTGATTGGTATTGACGGAACTCTCACCGAATTTTTCCAAGCTGCGCTTTACATCAGCAGATATGTTGAATCCTATCGTAGCTAGTGCTATAGGGAAAATGAGAGTTTCCCGGAGTAGTGGGATAATTGTAAATTTGTTTTTTATCGACTTCGAGAAGGTTTTCGACAGTGTAAACAAGAAGTTCAAATGGAAACCTTGGCGCAGAAGAGGTATTCCTGAAAAAATTATCGTTGTTATCAACGCTTCGTAAGAAGATGTAAAATGTCATACCCTACAGAATGTAAGCTGTCAGAAGTTTTTTAAATGGACTTCGTACGGGTTGCATTTTATTAAAGCTTCTTTTCCAGGTTATAATAAGTGATACAAAATAGATTTGCAGAATTGTCAGAAGAAAATGGAGGAGTCCAATAAACCATAGCATCTTATCTGATAGCTTTAGATTTTTGTTTGCTTGCGCACAGGGTTCTGATTCTATACGAAATGAACCCCTGAATCTGGAAGCATAAGCAAGTAAAGTGAGACTTCAAATAAATACGTCAAAAACCAAAGTCGTGGGCCTTTCAAAATGTTTCACTCAGTTTAATAGGAAGGATTTGTTAACAAATTATTGCGTTTAACTTCAACTTGAGAATAAAGCAGGAACCAATCGACATCACTTTACATGGGATAAAGTGGAAGTGGATTGGTCACACTTTAAGGCATTATGAAGCAGGCTTTGCAATGGAATCCGCTTACCCGGCCAGAAAGAAGCAGACATGGCATAGAACAGTCGAGGAGGAATCGATGACACTAAGAAAAATTTGAGGGAGCTAAGGCGAGTTACGGAAAACCGAACAAGATGGCGCGCGATAAAATTTTTAATTGGCCTTAAGTGGCATAAAATGTTGGCATTGAAACAGTTTTCTAAAAAATAAACAAATCGACTAGAATATTAATATACTTACGTATTTTGTTTCATAAGATTCCTTAACTTACCTCTGAAACTTCACTTTGGCAACTCTCAACGGATTTCGTTAGCTCCTGCAGCTGTGTCCGTATCTCACACAAGGCGACTGTCGTCTCCAAGTGTCGATCGCCTCTTTGAAGCTCATCCAGCTTAGCTGAGAGATTCATGCTCATCACGCTAACTTGCTTTTGCAAACTATATACATTTAGCACACAATTTTGAACATCGTCGAGCAAACACAACAAAAAATAAATTAAAGACAAAATATTTCATTAAAACAGAATTATATAATATTTAATTTAGAATTAGAGAATGAAAAAATAAATCAAAATATTATTTTATTTTTTCTTAATTTATTGCAAATAATATTTATGAAATGAATTTACATGAATAAATGTATCTAATGTTTTCGAGAGGTACAATACTCCTTTTTATTCTATTTCATTTTAATTCTGCTATGTAAATAGTACAAAAAAAAAAACGAAGCAATATAATAAGCCCTCTATAGCAAACTACGATGACAAAAAACTCATCCTAAATCCTGCGAAGCGAAGGATCTAGACCAAGAGGCGAACGAAAAAAATGAATCGAACTGTATATTTTATAATATTATCTAGATATAAATTGGGTAGGAGCAAACTACTTAACTAACAAGTTATTATAATTTTTCTTCTACAATTTCGCGGGGAATCTGAATTTTTTTAGCTATGCTATACATATATGCATAGGAAGAGGAAATGAAAAACAAAAAATGCCATGCAAATTATTAAAAAAAAATAAACCGCACAGATATAATCACAGGACGGCAGCAGGGGAGTAACACACTAGCGGATTGCAATTGCGGGTGGGAAGACTGCGGTTTAGCGAACGGAAGCAGCTACATTATCCTGTCGGATGTGATGTATCCAAGACCGTGTTTATCTATCTATGGGATGATGTGATGTGTTGATGGTAAACTGTATATATGAAACTACGTATACATACGTATGCAATATGCACCTGTAGATATTAATTTATATGTAGGTATGTGAGTGTTTTTTTTTTTTCGTTGCTCCGGATATGGTCGCAGTAATGCATTGCAGTCCGGAGTAATATTAATATGTTTTCTGCATGCTGCTAGATATAACCACAGATAGAAATTGCATTATCAAGAAGCCTTTTGTCCTTTCACCAACTCTGGATCCTACCTACGCATACATATAAATGCCCAGTGATGGGATGTGAGGAGAGAGAAACTTTATTGTGGTATAATTTATTGGGTACCCCAGGAGTTGATTTTTGAGGTCTCTTATACGGAATATGTGTTGTGCTCTGTGCACACTGCATAGGAACGTACCTTTACACATTATTTGTAATGGATGAGATAATTTTGTGAAAATGAGTTGATTTATATAATGAAAGTAGTGTGAAAATGTTGAACCCAGAAAAGCGAAAATGGAAATGAATCGCCTGGATGTTCTCTCTCTCCCCATCACATTAATTATGTAACAAGATAATCTAAATATAAAATACTGGGTCAGTTGCAGCCATATGAATATGTTCATATTTTTGAATTGTAGTCACTGGCAAAAAGGGATTACATATTTAAAAATGTCATCTGGAGCAGAAGTTATCGTCTGTGATAAACAGATTTCGAGCGACTAACACACCAACTCATGTCTTCCTACAATAAATTGTCAAGTTAAATGACAAAGTAAATAAACTGCTTGGATATATTTTTAGTGGCTAAAACAAACACACCTATGACAAATTGATTTCCACCGTATAATAGTTTGGTATGATAAAATAAATCTAATAGTAGATTAAACCTATTACGTGTTTCAAATTTTTACAGTTGAGATAATTTCGTGTTTAATCAACTGGTTTAAACCACAAAACAGTCAGCATTACCTTCCATTTTTTGTTATTTTGTGTTTCCGTTTGCTGATATATTTTTATTTTGTGAAACGATTATTTTTTCAAAATATTCATATTTGCTTAAATAAAGGGATTGTCTCGTTGTAGGATAATTATTTAATTTTTGAAATAATAAAGAATATTTTCCGATAATCTGCATTTGTTCAAGCCTAAAAGTTCAAGTTGAAATGTTGAGTTACTAAAAACGTGGTAGGTATAAAAACTAAATCGCTTAAATCGATCGATTTCATTTAATTCGACTGAGTATCATCAGTATTTCAAATAAGTGGAAGAAGAGGCTCTTACATATTGCTTATTTTATTCGCCTTATTTTACTTTTGCACATGGGTGTCGATCTCAAAGATTGATATTCCATTCAGCATGAGCTGAGAATTATACAGTTTGCCATTCCGTATAAGCGGATTTTAAAGTTTATATTTGTTCATATTCGAACCATTTTCCAATTGTCTCATTATATTGATTTGCAGATAGATGGTATTGAAATAGTGACCAATAGGAATTTGATGGTATTGCCGAAAAGCGAAGAAAACAGTAACATATCGAAGAAACTTATATAATGCATTTGGAAGTCTTACTGACTTATACCATCAGCATACCAGTAATTAATTTAACAATCAGCTTAATGCTAAACGTCGCTTTAAATTTTAAACTGAAGAACCACATTTTTAACTTTGCGGTCAAGCAAAGCAAATGTGTATTGTCATTGTGACAGCTCAAAGCAAAAGAGAGAATTATGAGTACAACTTTCACCAAATCCATACAAATGTTTCTAATCTTTCATTATATTGTCGCTAGTCTTATAAAGTTTTAGTTTTATAAAGTTTTCTAGTAAAATAGACAGTTGCATTCGTCCCCTTAAACAATACAACCGAAATACTCGCGTTTCAGGGAATGCCCATCAGTTTAACTTGAAGTCCAACTTCGGATGTACTGTTAAATTCAGAGATTCTTTCCTTAGCAGGACTACACGAATGTAGAATGCTTTATCCGGCTCAATTTTCCCCTCCTATTACGATTTTCAGATATTCATAACTAATGTGCATCGGTATTGCCTCTCAAATTCTTTCCAACTTTCCTAAGCGCTCGGACTGTGTTCAAACATTTTAAATTCTTTTAGTGATGGCCGTATATGAAAATTTTTGGAAAATATACATATGTTAAATTTGAAAATTATTTTGCGTCCGAAGTAAGGCTCAAAGGTAAACAGATGAGCATTAAACAGATAAGCAGCTAGACCAGTATTACGGTGCAATTCTTTGAGGGGTGGAATGCAACTGGGCTATTTAAATTGAACATTCTTGATAAAAATAGCGATATAACAATAAAATACTGGAGACGTTACGGCGGTGTTCAAGAGAAACAAAAGTTTGCTTAATGGTTGTGTCTCCTATACATTTTTGGGCTCTATTATGAATTATTTCTAGCAGATTCGAATGAGTAATAGGGGCACCAGATATTATCAAGTTTTAGACGGATGTATGCCAGATCAAAAGGGGAAACAAATTTCTTACATCTTTTAAGAAAACCTTAGCATTTCGCTGCATTAATGATCATTCCATAAAAGATTGTTGTTGTCACACATACCAACTATGGACAGCTTTTTGATGAGCCGACAGAAAACAGCTTTGCATTAAATTCCACGTGGTTGTTAATACCTCATTAGTGCTGTCGAAATCAGAATCTAATGAGGTTAGTATACACTGCTATTTCAGTTCCACCGCTGCATCTGGGGATGCTATCGTTAGCGAAACAGTGAAGTTAGGTTAGGTTCTTGGGCTGACAATTGATGTTGCTATTGTCACACTTAGATCAATGTAGATCCATTGTGTTACCCGTGAGTGTTATCACTCTTTCCTGATAAAACCTATATATTCTATTAATCAGTCAAGCCATTTTGAGGCATTGACGAAGTTCAATATGCGTATTCCTGAAATATTAGAAACATCTTCTAGATTATCAAAGAAGTAGCTACCAAGCCATTTCCTTCTCTGGTGGCATAGTGACGGGCAATGACAGAGAAAGTGTGATGTGTCTTCATGTACCTCTTCATCACCACATCCTCTGCATAGGTCATCTGTACTTAGTTTCATTTTAAATTTATGGTATTTCAATAAATTATGTCCGGTAATTATGCTCGTGAGAGAGCGAAGGGACTTTTTACTAAGTTGTATAATTTTGTCAGTTCTCTGCTTGTAAAAGCAGGGCCATATTTTCCTAGTAGTATCACA
The DNA here is from genome assembly GCA_911387755.1 of Chrysotoxum bicinctum. Lineage (NCBI taxonomy): Eukaryota > Metazoa > Arthropoda > Insecta > Diptera > Syrphidae > Chrysotoxum > Chrysotoxum bicinctum. The sequence goes on along the minus strand of OU426989.1, from coordinate 219,704,244 downwards.
GGTGTCAAGTAGATTCCACCTTTCATTGGATTTCCTTAGGATTATGTCTGAAATTTTCTGTTTAATGTTACAGAGTGGGATGCTTACCATCTCTGCTTGACTAGCGTCGAGCGCTGATCCCTGTCTTGCCAACTCATCGGCATTTTCATTACCTGGTATGCTGCTGTGTCCCGGTACCCAGCAGAGTCTAATATTGTGCTGCGTGCCAAGAACCTTAAGCTCTTCGCGGCAGCAGGAGACAAGCTTCGAATTGATCACAGTAGCAGAAATTGCTTTTATTGCCGCTTGGCTGTCAATGTAAAAGGTGATATCAGCCCGTGGTATCGCCATCATTGATACCTGTCTAGCAGCTGTTGTCACTGCCAGGACCTCCGCTTGGAAGACACTGCTATGATCTGGGAGCCTAAGTGAGTTGTTTAGCTCAAGAGGTTCTTAGAAAAAGCCTGCACCAACACCTGTGTCCATTTTGGAGCCATCAGTATAGATTGCTATTTCTGATTCACTGGTGTAGGGTTGGTTGTTCAGTCATTCTTCTCTGCTTGGAAAGGCAGTTTGGAATGGTTTGTAAAAGTCAATCTCGGGTGTTGTATAATCTGTAATGATACTATCACCCAAGTATTTCTGAAGAAGTGGATTACAAGTTTCAGACCAGAGATCATTTATGAAGATGGTTAAGAGTGTCGGAGGCAAAAACATACCTACCAGCATTTAGAGACCGGCTGGAAAATGCCCTATTCCATCTACTTGGAGAGATTCAAAAAGAGAATGACATATGAAATAGCTTACGCAATGGCTTTGCCAGCCTTAAAGAACATCTCTTCAGAACTAAAGAGTTTATACAATCTGGACCAACGCCGTATTAATGTATTTCAAGATCTCTCAGGACACTTACGACTATATGAATTCGAAATAATATTTATCCCATAGAACCATTTCAATTTTTCAAGAGAAGTCATAACACTATTTGGCAAAGTCGAATATGCAGCAAACTGTGTTGCAAGTAAATAAGCCTTTTCTTACGAGTTGACAAAAATAGTGTTATTGTGAACGTGTGTTGGATCTCATGATTATGACTTAGAAGAATATTTATTATTTTTTACTAGTAAGGCCCTAATATTTTACAGCATTTACATAAGTACAAAGTAGTAATTGAGTTTAAGTTTGATTAGATGAACAAAAAAAAAAAAACCAAGCTTCATTTTGTAACAACACCGATGCATTCCGTAAAAAATTTAAACAACAAGTTTAAATAACTTCGTTAATTGAAAAAAAATCGATTTATTTTATTTTAAAAAAAAGAAATGCGACCCATATTTTGAAATTCTGAAATATAATTTAACAGTTGGAACTTTTTCCGAAATTTTTTGAAAAAAATAAAAAGAAACTCATCAAGGTTGCAGGCTCAAAACGGCAACAAGGACGGTTAAGTGAACATCGTAGTAAAATTTCGGAGGATTTGGAAATTTCCATAAATTGTTTTACTGCTTTCATGAATTAGATTACACTTTAAGGCAGATTGTACCATTCAAAATAGAAGACAGAACAACAATTGCGTTCATCCGAGTTCGGTCTTCCTGGAAAAGAAGATTACTTGGATAGGAGTATTAACCAATTCATCTACAAAATACTTTCTGACGAAAACATGCCCGATCAAAAAGAAAGTAAACTCTATGAAATACTTAATACAAGAAAGCGTAGTAGATGAGTTTAACAGTCAATAAAAAAGTAAATACATATGTATATGCTTTTATCAAGAAGGTGTCCAAATCTGGGACAAAACATTACCATAGATATCTATAACTTAGAGGTAATATACGGGACTTGGTCGACTTAGGCGCCGCCGCTACTATGTTCAACATCGATGTTAGTGATGATGCCAACTGAAGAATTAATCTTTTCATTGGACTAAGAAGGCAATTGAATAGCAAGACTATTTCCCGACCAAATGAAATGTTCCTTCATAAGATATTAATTAACCCCGTCCGAGCTGATTTTTAGACTCGTTTGGATAGATGGGGAGCGGCGAGGGAGATACAACTACTACTGACTGTACGAGCTGTACAGAAACATTGAACTAGCTAGCAAAATAAAAAGACTCAGGTAAATGGGTCATTTGAAGCGAATAGACACCGATCCTCCTGCCCATAAGATCTTTGAAACCACGAAGGTATGCATAGGTGGAAAATATTACAACTAATATAGCGTACGAAATTGGAGAAAATTTGCTAGGGATAGGGCTGAAAGTAGATTGTTGGCTTAGTATTTTCTGCACTTCAAACTGTAGCGCGCCGATTAAAATAAGTGAACGCAGAAAATGATGGGTCAAAAACGACGTTAGTATAAAATAAATTTCTTGTTCGGGAAATATGTGTAATATTATCTTGATTCCTAAAATGTATGTACAATTATTGTTCATTTTGTAAAACAATGAAATTTTGTTCTAATTTTGAAATGTTCAAAACATTGAATTTCATGGATTAAGCCCTCAAGAAGTAATGTGTGTCATGTCAAAGATTTACATACATACATGCCATTTTATTTTAACATAAAATCTTAAAATCAAATCAGAAAATCTATTATAATTCATTCATGAGATTTTGATGACATGAAATATTTGGATGCTTTGAAAATGCTGATTGGCTTATCTCTGGCATACTGCCATCATAACCAAACATAAAATTAGATTTCCTTCTCCTGTAACATATCCTCTTCGTGCTCATCATCATCCTTGAAATAGGAATATTTAACGAAATTCCAATCTAACAACATTTTGATAAAACACACTGTACAAGTGAACATGTTTATCTATTGACCCATTCTCTCCGTAGCACTATCTCTCTCATTCTCCATGTTTTTGGGTATTGTGTTATGGGAACCTTTTTGATCATATTTCATTGTCAATCACCACATAAATGTCATCTGATATCATCGCACAACTTCACCTTCTGCACAATGCATGTGTGCACTCAAAACAATAAATTCAAACACCTTCCTTGTCATTTAGCCTCTTCTTCCTCTGCGCACCAAATACACCCCTCGCCAACCACTTTAACCAAAAGAAAAAAATAGAGCTACTGATACGTGCACACGAATGAAATATTTCTCGATGAACATTCAGGAACCATATCTAAATTGTATCCAATCTTGTGTACATGTATTTTTTTTGTAGTAACTCGACTCGCCGTACCCATCTAACACCCACCCACCACCGTCAACTCCATTGCATTTATAGTCAAAAGCTGAAAACCCAAAGGCTGAGAGTACGGAGTGCAGAACCAAAAAAATACCTATTTCGTCTATTTATCACTGTTACCACAATTGTCCTATAGCATCCCTTACAACCTCTAACACAGTTCTCAATTGCAATCTCTCTCCTCTAGCATTCTGTTCGGGAAGCACAAAAAATAATAATAATGAAAACATGGATAGACACAGGGAAAACAAATGTGTTTTTGAGGCAAGAGCAAAAGAACTTCATACTAAGGAAGCATCTTTAAAAGTTTGGTCCTTAAACAACAAACCTTAGGAACAGAAAAACAAAGCATAGCTTAATGGGTACCCACATATTAGGTTCATACATAGATGGAAAGGACAACTTGCAGATATGCAAGGTTGAAATTTTGTAGAATGTGCATATTCATACGATGATGCTTTTGTGTTTCCTTAAATCTTGCTTCAGAGATGATTTGCTTAAAATTAATTTGAGAAACATGATTTCACGTTCAGAGGACAGTGATTTCGAAGAGTTTTTGGTAAAATGTAATTTCCCGTCAATAAAGCTGTCAAGGCAAAAACTTGTACCTAAAGAGCAAAGTTATAAATACTATAATATAAATACATAGTTAGTTTCGTCTTTCTTATCTGTTTTTTTTTTTTTTTTTCGTCTAAGTCGTTTCGCATTTCGTTATTTTTCTTTTCATTTACTTGTTTTTGTTTCCAAAAACGAATTTTCAATTCGTTTTACAATTGCTTCGTCTTATGTTCATTTCGTTTTTAATTTCTTCGTGTCAAATTCATTTCGTTTCTATCGTGTTATACTCTGAACATACTCTCTAAGCTTTGACAGTACGAAGAATTGCAATGTAAACTCAGATGCTTCGAATTCTACAATCCTACGACATTAACAGAACCCCAAATGAATTCAGATATAGACCCCTACGACCATTGTCAACTATCAATACGATATTTGACATTTATCTACAAAATTGATGAATTGGTATCATCTTTATCAAACATCAATTTTGTTTAATAAACTCTGAATGGTATATTATCTTGGTACATACGAGTATGTCAGGATCTATTGTGAACAGGTCTATGGATAAACTTGCTATAATGGTTGTCAAAAATATTGTTATTTATCAATTTTTTAGTCAACTGATGCATGTTATTGATTGCAATAGAATAATTTTTGGGGAAAATAATTAATTAATTGTACTATTTCATATTGTAAAAATCTTTGATTCAGATGACTAACAATTGTGGTGATAAGTGGATTTTTCTCGCTTCTTCTTGAAGCTTTTTAGGTAATTTTCAGCTGATAGAAGATAATATTTCCATAGCTGTCGTGCTTGAGTTGAGATAGTATTCAATCAATGATGCCAGCAGTGAAACCAGATGATGTTGAATATTTGTGTTTGTAGTGGCTCATCAACCAAGTTTGGGAAGAGAAAAGTATGCCCGACGACTGGTCAAATAGCTCCATATGCCCAATCTATAAAAAAGGCGATCCTATGTCCTACAAAAACTACATAGGCAAATCACTACTTAAAGTGTTGCCTACAAGATCCTATCCACCGTACTATGTGAGCGTCTAAAACCTTTCTGCAAAACTATGATCGGCACGTACCAGTGTGGCTCCAGGCCAGGCAGATCAACGATAGACCAAATCTTCACATTGAGGCAAATCCTGGAAAAGTCCAACGAATTTCAAGTCGAGACCCACCATCTTTTCATCGATTTCAAAGCCGCTTATGATACGAGTAGCATAAATCACCAAGAGCTTCTATTGACGATGTCGGAACTCGGCAGCCCGAAAAAAACTGATCCATCTATGCCACACACGCGGTGCAACGTGCAAATGGATAACATCCGAGCTATTCCAGACGTGCACAGGGTTCAGACAAGGAGATGCGCTATCATGTGATTTCTTCAACCTAGTACTAGAGCAGATAGTGCGCAAGAGTGGTGTTAACCTGGAAGGCACTATCTTCAACAGGTCTTCCCAACTGCTTGGCTATGCGGACGACATCGACATCATTCGCCGCTCCAAGCGAGCTGTGCTAGAAGCGTTCAAAGCTATTGAAGAACAGGCGAAACGCGTTGGTCTTGAAGTTAATGAGGAGAAAACAAAGTATATGTATGCTATCAACAAGCAAAGCCTCAGCTGTCCATCGCCTAGGACAAAACATCACTGTTGATAGCAGTAATGTCGAGGTAGTCAAGTAGTTCACCTACCTCGGAACAAACATCAATACGACGAACGACACCTTAGTGGAAATCCGAGGAAGAATTACCCTAGAGAATCGCTGCTACTTCGGTTTAGCCAAACAAATGGGTTCAAAACTCCTTTCTCGAAAGACTAAGTGCACGCTTTACAAAACCCTAATTTTACCAGTCCTACTCTACGGCGGCGCCGAGTGCTGGACGATACTGGGAATTGATACTGGGCACTTTCGAGAGAACAATTCTTCGACGGATATTTGGTCCTATTTGCGAAGAGTGCGAATGGAGGAGAGGATTCAATCGTGAATTATACGAGCCGTACCAAGATGTGGCTCGGTCGCATCGAGCGAATGGACAACAATGCCCCAGCCAAGAAAATCTTCGTATCCCAGCCTCCAGGTTCGAGACGACGAGGGCGACCGAACCTCCGCTACAGTGACCAGGCGGTTACAGACGCAAGAGCGCTTGGTCTCGACGACTGGATGGAGCTCGCGAGGGATCGCAACCGATGGAAGACCGCATTATCTCAGGCAGAGACCCTCCATGGATCGGGAGCCGGATAAGTAAGTAAGTGGGAGTTACTGAAAGAACACAAAACGCTTTTTTTTGAATATGTTTCATTATTAGCAAAATAAATTGACTTATCTTTATCAGATATTATTTCATTTTTATTATAGTTTAAGCACATTGAACTTTCAATTATCAAAAACCACTGAAAACTTAGAAAATGGAATACCTTGAAACAGAAACATGAAATAAAATGTCCATTCACCATGGTTTATGTTTGTTCAATACTCACAGCAATAGAATAATCTATCAATAGACAACCATAATACCAAAATGTTGCTCTGTTATGGAGAGATGTTAAATGTTTCCGAGCAAACTCGAAGGATCTCAGAAATATTGATTGATTGTTATCACATAATTGTACAAAACATCGAATATTTCCTCCAGCATCAGGAATTTTTGACATGATTGATTTCCCAGATATGGAAGGTACTTTTAGGAAGGTCGGCATAAGTTCCATTGCATCTCGATTTTTTTTCTTAAAATAAAAGGTTAGCTTGGTGAATTAATTAATCAAATGTTGAAAGACCGGATTATCTACTAACACCTGACAATAGGGGTACGCCGCCGCCGTAAGGCGGTATTCTATCTCCACTTCTTTGGAAATTGGTAAATGAGTAAATGAGCTATTGATATGCCTAGAAGGGGAAAGTTCTGAAATGATGAGGTACATGGATGAAGTTGAGGTTGCAGTATTGGGAAAGAATCGTAACCTCTTAAAAGAATTCTTACAAAATTCTTTAAATAAGTTAAAAAACTGGACAGAGCATTGTCTATTGGTTGCTAAAACAAAATGGAACTTATTCTGTTTTCAAGGAAATATAAGAAAATATATATAGACCGTTCTTTAATTGAATGGTTTCCACTAATATTCTCAGATGAAGGAAAATATTAAAATTTTATTTTACATGAGAAGTTAAACTAGAAACATAATATTCAAGAAAGAATAAAAAAAAGGTCAGATTTTCACTATTCTCTTGCTAAAACGGCAGGTAAAAGCTGGAATCTTTAACCCGACATTACTTATTGGCTAAACTTTTTGTAAGTAGAGCGATTCTGACTTCTGATATAACAGATATACGAGATATCAACTTCGAATGAACGCATCTTCTCAGACAGCCACACTGCGATAAAATCGCTTAGCTCTGCCTCTTCAAACTTAAGAACAATAAACTGCGGTTATTTCTGATGAAGATCAAGTTAAATTTCACCTCTGTTGGGTGTCAGCTCAAAAGGACATTCCAGGAAATCGTAAAATCGAGAAACTTGTTAACTTAGCAGATAGGTTTATTTAAAGTTCAAGGGTAGGTTTTGGAGGCCTGTGGCGGCCATGTTGCTTTAGTAACATCTGTCAAATATATTTAATTGTTTGTTATTCAATACTGATTTCAAATTATCATGGCAAATTAAACGATTAAGCAGCACGTCCAAATGATAAAGGCTTATTATCAAAATGAGTGTTCCTGGGCTTCAGAGTGTTTGGAAGAGGAACCCAATTTTGACAAAAATCATTATTTTAGATGAATATCTGTGTTAATTAACTAGCAAAATTTTCGTATATGGGACGAACCAACCCACACGAGGTGCACCAGGTGACATTGCATCCTCAAAAAGTAACCGACGTCGACGTTAGTGAGGCGGTCACGGTCAATGGCGAGCTCCTTACAATGATGTTAGCCAATTTCGTACTGCCCAAACTGAACCATATAGACCTGGACGACATGTGGCACACAGCGGATGCCACGATCAACATTATGTATGAACGACTTATGAGTAAGGTTATCTATCGTAGAGGTGACGTAAATTTGCCACCAAGGCTTGACCCCGATAGACTTTTTCTTGTAGAGTTTCGTGAAGTCGATGGTCTATCAGGCTATCTTTCAAATTCAGTTGGATTTATGCGGAAGAATCATTGAAAATTGGACCACTCAGTCCAATCCATCATAAGAAGCCGAGGCAGGTATTTAAACGATGTCATAATACATATATTGACATACATTGTATTACTACAAAAAGAGATTTTAATTATATTAATTCTTTTATATGTCTTCTAGATTTTCGATACAGGTTATACATGTAGGCTAGTCGCGTACATATAAGGTTTTTAACATAAAATTTTCACACTAACGAGCTAAACACTCTACAGCACTTAGTCTTAGAAGTCCTCTGGCTACATGTTTTGTTGTTGGAAAAGTTCTTTCCAAGTTTAAGACAAATTTTTATTTTATTTTATTTGCTATCGTAATAAAGGAGAAATTATGACGACAATGTAGATATGTCCTTCATAATATACCACACACTCGAGTATAAACCACACACATGAATTATTATAAACTATTCAACAATTCTCTCGAGATCCGCATTTGAAGATAGAGCCTCTTCTACAACACACCCCTTCCCACTTACGACCCATTTCATACGTTTTCTCGAAAAGGCAAAATTGCCAACAGTATTCCAGGAGAAGAGACCAAGCCGAACAATTGCATACTCACGTTTTGGGTGGTTTCTATACATGTTCGTGGGTATAGGATTCCTCTTTGAAGGCGACTTAGCCTATACCTACTCGGTGTTGAAGTAAGTCAAGCGTCATATGGGAGCAATTTATTATGGCTGCTTTATGTGTTCCTCCGTAAGGTTATATGAATGCCCGTGAAACCTATTTAACAGATTTCATCTCGATATATCGTCGCTTTTCCGGCAGAGTGGCATAAGTCGAAATTTGTCGTTTTTTAGTTTTGAACACAGAACTGAGCTGAAAAACAAACACAATTTTTCTGTGTTATCGGCGTTAACCTACTTCTTCTAGTTTCCGAGTTATGAAAAAGCGCGGCTCTCAATGTTCAAAAACATCCCTCTCATTTTTTACGTATAAATACGGCATAAATCAATTTTTGTTTTTTTTTTTTTAATATTTCGTTTTTTATAAAACTAAACAAACCAAAAATGCAATTTTTTCACGTATTCAACATTCGAGTTTTGTTTTTTATGAACAACGAAATTTTTTTTTGTTCAGTATGAAAAAAACTTTAAGATGCTCTCCTGAAAATTTGCGAATTTCGACTTATGCCACTCTGCCGGAAAAGCGACGATATGTTCGTAGATATGTATGAAATATGATAAGCGCACGACCTCAAAACCGCCACACACTATCATCCCCAATGAAGCATCACTATACTTCCAGGTTCCAAGTTCCAACACCCGCTAAACCCACTGATATGGAAAAAAAAGAATATCATTGTGTCAGGCAAACCAGCAAAGCACAGCAAAGCACAGCAGAGCACCGAAACCGCCTGCAGTCATTCGTTTTATGAATGCTACAAGAGGTGGTCTTTAGCAAATCAACTTCATTCTCCTCCAAGATGTCTTTTCATGATTTCATAAAGCCATTTTACACACCCTCGCTTGCACATATGATTGTATCTATAATAAGGAGCAGCAGCATATAGGATCTGCACCAGAGATATCCTTTATTTTTTTGCAACTTTCTTTTAAATATTTGTCATTGGGATTATTATTATTCCTCCATGGGAAGAGCGTGTTGTACCGTACCAACACACCTAATGCTGGTGCACAGCAACAGTGTGAAGCTGGGATTTATGTCATGTAGATATCTATAGTTTTGGTGGCCTTCTCCTTTCACCTCGAATAATGCTTAGATTTTCAATTTTTTTCCATCTTTTGTTTGGATGTTTTTCACATGCACATTTATGCATAGATTTTATAGTTTATACCTACTCCTGTCGTCCTTCTTCGAATGTCAGGATTATTATGTCTTTGTTTCAGTTCCATATCTCTTAATGAAAAATTCTCGTGCAATCAATCAGAGGCCATGTTTAATTATGCGAAAGATGTGACTTGTAGACATTTACTTTGAGATTGTTATTTGACAAGCACTCGCGAGGGTTAAGACTTAAGAGTTATTAGTTTGCAAGGAAAAAAAAACTCTGCACACATATTCGTTTTTGAAAAGATTTTCTACCAATGTACACATGTGAATGTGTGAGTGTGTGTGCAAATAAAAGAAAGTTTATTATAGAAATTTCCTACAGAAAGCTTAGATTCATTAGAGCTCCTAAGAAATTAATATGCAGATTCGCCTTCAACAATCTTATAAAAACTCGTTTTGATAAATGGTATACTCGTAAAGGAGAGATTACTGGTGGCACTGAAGTTCTATTTCTGGATTTTAATGTAGACATTAATACTCTTAGGTGGCGTTTTTGTATGAAAAATTCAACTGATCTTCAAAAATGTTTGTAGGGTTTTCCAATTGGCATGGGTAAATTTTGGCGGCATGTGGCGGCCATGTTTTTTTGGTGACATCTGTCAAATCTGTTGTTTAATGTTCAGTTACTGATGTTTAATCACCACGGCGAGTAAAACGATTGAATAGCACGCTCAAATGATAAAACTTTATTATCAAAATGAGTGTTCGTAAGTGCATACGTTGCGCCCATTTTACTGCAGACGTGGTGGTCCTTCAGAATCGGTTCTTCAACGTTTGATGGCCAAATTTGAGACGACCGATTTGGTAATGGTTAATTTTGCGTCGAAACTTGTGCTTACGCCCGAACAAGATCGAACTGACCATCAGGAACTCAAAGTTCATGACCATATACAACGCTATTTATTCGCTGACTGGGGCTCTGAGAGTTTGGAAGAGGAACCGTATTTTTGCCGAAAAATGATCTTTACTGACGAGGCGCATTTCTGGATGAATGGCTGTGTTAACAAGGAAAATTGCCCTACTATATGGGACGACACTAACTAGGTTACAAGTCTATGCGAATAAATCACAATCGACAGATTTCCTTAAGAGGAACATAACACAGGCCATCGCTCAAATTAAGCGGAAGAGTCATTGAAAATTGGAGTACTCAGACCCGTGGCATTGTAAAAAGCCGAGGTGAACATCAAATAAAAAAGAATTCTATTTATACCTCACAAACAGCTTGTTTCATTGAATTCCAATATCGAATCTATAAATATGCACCACAGGGTGGAGTTCTGTCCCTCTTCTATGGCTTCTAGTCATAAATAAAACTCTCGTTAAGTTGGAAAGATATCCGAGTAAGGGCGGTTGCGAATGCAGATGACTTGGAACTACTAGTGTTAGGAAAATTTAAACCTGTGTTAAGTGAAACCATAGAAATGGCTTTAAGGAAAGTTAATAACTGGGCCACGAGCTGTGGACTAGGTGGTAACCAACGCAAAACTGAAATGATTATTTTACTTCCAGCACCCCGACTCAACGGCCAAACACTTTTGCTCCCTTGCAGTGCAAAATATGTAGGTGTTTTTCTGGATCCTAAGTTGAATGAATATTGAAGGAAGGGTTATGAAGGCCTATATAACTTTTTCAGCCTGTAGTAAAACCTTTGATAAAAAGTGGGGTCTTTAATCTAAGATTATATTATGGACAAACACAGTCATGGTGCGACCGATCCTCACGTATAGTTCGATTGTATGTTTGTCCGCGCTTACCAAAGTATATAACATCGATAAACTGAAGAAGGTAAAAAGAACTCATATAGCGTTAGCACCACATTGGCTCTAAGGTCTTGCCCAACTGATGCATTAAGTGTTTTGCAGTACCTGTTACCACTTGATTAACACCTTAAGTATCTAGTTTCTTGCAGTGCTTTGAGTTCTAAATAAAATCAATACAAGACAAAATTTTTCGCTTAGAACTTAATTCAAGCAAAAGCTTATGATACCAGACTTTCGTAAACATAGGGCAAGTTGAGAATAGCTTACATGTTTATTGTCCAGCACAAACTCTCAAACAAGCTATTATATATTGGTCTAATCAACAGAATTGAAGATTTTTTCCAGAAAATATTATCATGCTAAATTCAAAACTTATCTTGTAGTTTGTAGAAGGTATTTAGGCAAGATTCAAACTATTGAATCTGAAATCCGAATCAATACCCTTAAAATGATTTGACAGTGTAAGAGTTAGAAAAATTGGAAAGGATTGAAGCAGAGATACTAATACACATTGTTTTGCATGCTCTGAATGTCAAAATGGATGAAAAAAAAATAGAGCCAAAAAGCATTTTACATTCGTGTAGTGCAGCTAAAGAAAGAATCTCTATACTTGCAAATTCTTCCGAAACTTTTGTGAAGTGTACACTGATGTGCATTTTCAGAGATACGAATACTTCAGGGAAATCGTTCCTTCCAATTGTGTCTTGACAACTTTGAACTTTCACTGCGAAACAAAAATAAAGACTATTATAGCTCGTAGATTAGCTAAACCTAGTGACTTACATCTCACAACAAATGTAAATGTGCGTTTTAGCAGGAATGGGGGAAGCTACAATTTTTTACAGATTCCGAACGGCTAATGAGCGGCACTTTTCATGACATGAGATAATCTTGAAGGACTTGCAGGGACTAAGAATTGACCCTCTCGATTACAGTCCAACGCCCGAGCATATATGCCAAGGGCCACTGCTTTCACTGTAAACGCACTCTTAAGCCAATGACCAAACTATCAATGTTAAAATATTCATTAAGAACAGCATTTTCCACATAGAGAAGTTCACGAACGAAGAACGTTTATAAATATTAAGAATTTATTACAAAAATTCCGACTCGGTAAAGACACCTTTAAGAGCGTTAACGCTCTTGACGGCGAACAAGCAGGTTTCCGCACTGGATCTTCCTGTGTGGATCACCTCAACACCTTGCAGATCATCATCGAACAGTGCGTTGAATATCGATCACCACTTCACCTGCTGTTCATCGATATCGAAAAGGCGTTTGACAGTATCAAAGTGTAATCCCGGATAAATTGATACATAATGAAGGATCCAAATGTCACGTTCTGTATAAAGGAAAGTTGTCCAAAGTGGTGTTAGACAGGGTTGTATACTGTCACCAATACTGTTCCTGTTGGTAATAAGTGATGTGCTGCATGCAGCTTTGTTGACTTTAAATGGGGGAACTCGTTGAAATCAGCTATCACTAACTAAAAGCGTCAGCCTTGGAACTTCCTCATCTACTCAAATAGATATTTCTGGACAACCAGTGGAGACAGTAGAGAATTTTCAATGCCTTGGGAGTATTGTCTCTACTGATGTCGGGACCGAACTAGATATAGCCAGCCAAATCGGGAAAACAAAGGCTGCGTTCGGAATGCTGTCCAAAATGTGGAGAAACAACTGTATAAGCCTAAAGATCAAGCTACGACTGTTCCGCTCCAATGTAGAATCCGTGCTTCTTTATGGATACAGCACTTGGAAAGTAACACCCAGAAACACAAGAAAGCTGCAAACGTTCGTGAATAGATGTCTGTGAAACATCTTGCGGATTTTCTGGCCTAACCGTATCTCCAATGATGAACTTCATGCGAGGACAGGTCAGGAACCCATCGACTCTATAATACGAAAACGTGGATTGGACATACGCTTCGAAAAGGCCACGAGTGCATTGCGAGTCAAGCGATGCAATGGAACCCTCTCAGCGAGGCAGAGGAGTGGGCCGACTCAGAAGTACCTGGCGAAGAACGGTCGAAGAGGAATCAGCACAACTGGGGAAGAGTTGGAGAGACCTGAGGTACATCTCCAGAAACCGTACACGATGGCGCGTAGAAGTAGTGGAGTTCCTATGCTCCGCAAGGGGAACCACACTGACGTAACAGGTCCGAGGACCTAAGTAAGTAAATAAGACATTCATGATATGTCGTATCTATATATTCTTCCTAAGCCAACTCTTACTTTTACAAGGTTGGAATTGAATATTTTGTCTCTTCAATTCTTAGAGCAGTGGGTACAAAAATCTATTATCTATTATCCGATATCTCTGTGATAAACATACAAAAATTCAGCATTCATGGATTTCTTCTTCTTTTTAACAAAAGAAAGCAATATGTTAAATTGTCTTGTCGCCTATTCTCAATGTGGACAATGCAAGGACAACAAACATGTTGATATTCCTTTCTTATACAAGAAAGGTCATCTTTTCAACTTAACATAAAACAAATATTATAGGTACCTACACTAACCACTTACAACCCCATTTCAATTCAATTTCTAGGTCATTTTAGTCATAACATGGTCTAAGTGGCTGGCTGCTCCTTGAGTAGTTATAAAGTATACTACATGCTGCTCATACTTGAGACTCAAATGAGTAATGGTCGCAACATGTATCCGATGCCGCCTTATTTCATGTTATTCTCTCAAATAGCTAAACCAAGTAGTTCAGAAGTTCAGATTGAAATGAAGGAGAGCCTTGTTTTGAAAACTTATCTACGAGTAAGTAGCCTTCTTTAAAAGCTCTCTAACCATGGCGGTTTGTTTTAGCTTTTTGACCTTTCATTTTGCTCTAGCAACTATAGAACTTATTGTTATTGTTCCCGATTCAGCCACCCTCCCTAAACTTGGCATGTTTGTGTATGCGATAAAGGTATATTTACAATAAGGGTAAATTATGCATTTAGAATAAAAATCGATAGTGAGATTTTTAGAAAACTTAACTTTCTACCTGTTCTTAAGCCATTTTTATTAGCAGTTCAATACAGAAATGATTTTTTTAAATATTTTCACAAAAGGGAATTAAAAATTTTCATTCACCGTTAAAAAAAATAGTTTAAGTTTTAATAGGTATGTGTTGAACAAATATTTTTAAAAAAGTATCGTTCAGTATTGAAGGGTTTTGGATTAATATTACTTGACTCCTGATAATTAATTTGTGTCTATGCATATATTTTGTAATTCGATTTTAATAGCTTTCGACAAGTTGTGTCTGTTTTATTTTTTGTTCCAATTAAACGAAAACAAAATGTGTTAAAAAGTGTACCTTGTTTTTTTTGTTTTTTTTTTTTTTGGGCAAGGGGAACTTAATATGCACATTAAAACATTGTCGTTTTCGGCTGATATTAGCACTTATACTTCACTATATCGTGACATATGACATTCACCAACAATGCTGAAAATAGAATAATTATCTAATTGAGATTTTTCAAGTTTGAATATTTTTTTTTTTTTTAATTTTTAACTCTTATCTGCATTTATCGATTTTCATTAACGAAACATGACAGTTTTAAATGAAACTTTATTTTTTTCTTTATTATTTTCAAAAGATTTCGAAAAAAAGTATTCAGTGTTCGAAAATACTCTTATTTATTGAGTATTGGAGCGAGAAAATATAGAAAAATGTTTTGTATTTAAAAAAAAAAATTAATTTTATGAAAAGTGGGTTTGAAATGAAATATAGGTAGGTGGGGCAACAGGAAAGAACAAATGAAATCTTTTTTGAAAACACAAAAAAAAAAAAAAAAAAAAAAACAAAATTGAGAGACAAAAGCATGATTTGGTGAAGAGGCCATTATGCCAATAGATATTTGGTGCCAATTCGACTTGCTTGGTTGAATGTTTTCAATATAGAATTCATATTGTTGAAAAATGCTTGAATTGGTGAAAGTGTTCCGATGGTTATTAGTGACTGATTAAAAGACACGATGATAGACGATTATTGCTTTTTTGGCTTTAAAAATGATTAATCTTATGAAAATGTTGAAGCATTTGAATATACATATGTATGTACTTTTCTTTGGAAATGATTTATCAAGCTTATTAAAGATGTTGAATGGTTTTAAAGTGTAGGCCTTTTCCTTTTTCTAATTTTAAACAACACTGCGAGTGTGAGTTTAAAAGTTTGCACATTCTCACCAATTAAAAAACTATAATTTAAACTAACCTTTGGAAACTTTTTGATGTATGCTTGTAGGACACAACTTAATATTTTCTGAGTTCCTTATTTCATTTGTACATTTGTAAATCTTTAAAAAACTTACTACCCACCGGTACACCTAACAATTATTCCTATTTTATTGTCCTGCATAACAAAGATAATATTTTCTGATCTTGGCTAGCAAGAAAACCGATTAAGTAAATATATTTTTATTTTTAGCTGAGCGGTCCTTCGAAAAAGATATAAGAAAATAGATTCATCTAAGTAATTATTTCCTTAAATCATTATAAATTTCTTTTTATGTACTACCAGTATTAGTTTTTAATTAAAATTAAAAAAAAATTGTGTTTTCTACACCACTACAATTATAGATTAGAATTGTACTCTTTTTATTTAATTTAAATTAGAAATGTTCGTTCTTGTTGATTCTCATTGCTATGATGGATATTTTTTTATTTTGGAGTTGTTGTTTTGAATAAGGTAGGTACTGAGTTATTTTCAACAAAAATAACATTGAAACAGAACAAACATTAAAAATAAAATATATGTATATATATATGCACTTGTGTTTTTTGGTCTCTTGTAGGGTTTAGGTCAGTTTTTTCGTTTTATAAACAAATTAATGGTTTCTTCGTTTATGAAACGTCTTTAAATTAAATTGTGTTTAAATAAATTTGATATCCTATCTCAGTCTTGAGATATCCAGTTTCTAGCATGTTTCGTTTTTCCAGTGCATGCTAATTTTTTGACTTTGGGCTCTATTTTCTTCAAAAAATGCGTAATAAACATACCGTTTTACTTTTTTTTTTTTGAAAGAACGTATAACAATAATAAAAATGATAAGTTTGCGGAAAAACTCAAAGATTTTATTATTCTTGGGAAAACCTGAGAAATGTAAAATTTAAAAAAAAATGTGTTTTGCTTTTTGGTTCTTTTTGGGAAAACTTCCCGCAGGTAAAAAAAGGGTTTTCTGATTTTAGACATGTTTCTAATAACAGTTGACAATAAGACTGATTTTCCAAGAATTGTGTAATGTTTTTTAAAATAGCATAAATCCAGATTAGGTCCTTACACTATAAAAAGAATGTAGGAATTTCGATATTTTCTTATTTCTCATGTTCCTCTTTTGGTAAAAAAAAGACAAACCTATTGAAAAGAAAGGAAAAGATTAAATCTTGAGAATGAAGAAGAACGAACAATAATCTGAAAAAGGAAATGGGTTACAGATAACAGGCTCCTCAGTGAATTCCAAGTAGGCTTTCGCAAAGAGTATTCGACAGTGGATAACATTTTTACACTAACAAGCATAGCAGACATAATCTAGACAATGGAAAGAAATTATACGCTTTTTTCGTGTATTTTAAGGCCGCTTTCGATTTCATAGATAGAAATGCTCTCTTCCTCAAACTTAGCAATTTAGGAGTGTCAAAACAGTTTTTGAATGTAATACAAAGTAGTATGTATGAAGAAAACCAAGCTGCAGTTTGGGATGGAAAATATAAAAAAAATATCTCACTGGTTTGATACTGGAATGGGTGTCAAGCAAGGATGCTTACTAAGTCCTTTACTCTTTTCGCTATTCCTGGATGACATCACTACTTTTATATGGAATTATGTTTAATGGGCTAAATATCAAGTGTTTAATACATGCCGTCGACATCCTGCTGCTTGCAGAAACACCAAATATGATGCAACTCATGGTCAACAAATTACAGCAATACTGCTGCAAATGGAGTTTAAAGGTTAACACAAATAAATCCAAAATAATGGTCTTCGGAAATGGCTCCGGCCGATACGCTAGAGAGGAAAAATGGACGTGGGAAGGCGAGAAACTAGAGAAGGTAAAAGAATATAAGTATCTGATGGGAGTAATTTTGACTCCCAAACTCTCCCTAGAAAAACACTTCCATGCCAAACTTGAGGATGCTAAAATGGCAATCGACTGCAACTGTAAAGGACTCCTTGGCAAAAATAAAGTCGCAACAAGCGTGAAGTACAAATTATTTGAAGCAGTGGTAAGAACCATAATCTGTTATGCAGCACAGGTCTGCGGAGTATTCCAGCATGATGATGTAGATAAACTGCTTAGATATTTCTTAAAGAAAAATTTTCGTGTGCCAGAAAACTACTTTTACACTCTAAAGCTACATTTCAGCTATATCAAAAAGGTCATGAAGTATCACCCACAAAGACTTCCTAAGATTGTTGCCTCCCATATCATACAACGTAAGTCTCAATTCTTTGGAGAGTGGTCAATATTGAGCCTGGAACACAACATGCAACTCATCAGCGACAATCCCGCAACATTGAAAAAATCGTTAGATTCCCTATGGGATACGATCAAGCAAGTGAATTTCGAGCTTTTTCATGAACGAGATAGGCAAAGTGAATCAAGGAATCTTTATCGAAAGCTGGATCACAATCTAACTAACAACTATTTCAACGACAACAACAGTATAGATACTATTTCCATAACCTTCAAAGCGAGAGGGGAGCTCCTATACCTCAACTATATGCCCCACCGAAGTAACCAAGATACTGAATGCTCACTGTGCAACTTACAATAGAGGATGTGAAACATATTATTGGAACCTGCCCCGTTCTCAATGCCATTAGACGCCGCCACTGTGGTAAAATTCGTCTAGCTACTGAAGACCTGCAAATTATATTAAATGACAACAGCTGGCCAACTTTAGTAAGCTACGTCAAAACTGCCTTGAAGTACCGTACTCAAATAATTAACCAAAGTTTCTGATTAACACTTAGATTTGTATACTTAGTTATTACTATGTTATAACACAATTAAAGAACTATTAATTAATGTTTTCGATATTCGACATTATATTTTCTCTCTTTTCGGCTGACGGCTAATGCCATGCTCTTATTGTGAATTATATGTAAACAAAAATCAAAATAATGAATAAAGAAACGAGTACAGAAAATAGTTTTTCTTAATATGCTTTCATATGGGAATTTTGTATCATTTAGCTATTAGGTTTTTGGACGTGTCTGGATAAGGATCATTTCATAACACCCAATACAAAAACTGCGCGACAGCATAAACAAAAGCTTAAATTATTTCTTTAGAAAACAATGATGAAATTCATTGTATTAAAAACACTTCTTTGGAGCTCTGCATACACCCGACGACTTAAAACTTATGTAAATATGAGGTTTTTCCCAATGAAATTACAGATTTTACAATAAAATTTACTTTTATTGGGAACTTTAAAAAAGTAGAAAAACTTTCTTATGAAAATTTCTTATCGAAATCTAACATTATTTTTTGTTGGTGATACTATTCCAAAAACACTTTTTTAAAAATTTCTTACGAGGTCAATTCTACGAAGTTCAAGATTATACTGGTTCTAACTATGCTGTTGTAACTATGAAAAACTGATATTACTTTCCAATTCAAGTTTGTTTGTCTAAAAATAAAATTACAGCTCGTTTTGTTAAATTTGTATTAAAGGGTTTTCCAATAAGAGGTGTTATTTTGAATAGCCCGCTATTTCGGTAGCTGTCACTTTTAAAGCTGTCATTTTTTGACAAGTAGAAACTACGCTATTAATAAAAATGGAACGATACACGCTTCAACAACGCATTGAAATTATTAAAATTGGGTCCTTGAAATGCATGAAAATGAACCGGAATTTCATCGAAAAATCATCTTGACTGATGAGGCCCATTTCCACCTCGGAGGCTACGTCAACAAGCAAAACTGTCGCATCTGGGGCTCGGAAAACCCAAGAGTTATTGTTGAAAAGCCTCTCCATCCTCAACGCGTGACTGTTTGGTGCGGTTTATGGTCCCGCGGGGTCATTGGACCTTACTTTTTCGAAAATGAGGCTGAAGCAACAGTTACGGTCAATGGATTGCGCTATCGAGAGATGATTAATGATTTTTTATGGCCTGAATTGGATGGTATTGATCTGGACAACGTTTACTTTCAACAAGACGGCGCTACGTGCCACACAAGCAATGAAACCATCGATCTTTTACGGGAAAAGTTTCCGGACCGTGTTATCTCTCGAAGAGGTGATCACAATTGGCCACCGAGATCTTTTGATTTAACACCTTGCGACTTCTTCCTTTTGGGCCACGTGAAAGATAAGGTCTACGCCAACAGCCCAGCGTCGATTCAAGACCTCAAAGATGAAATTCGTGAGGCTATCGAGGACATAGGGCAGCCACTTTGCGATTTGGTTATGGAAAATTTCATGAAAAGGATATGGTCCTGTAAGCGTGGTCTTGGCGGCCATTTGGCTGATGTTGTGTTCCATTATTAACGGCATACCTTCCTCTTTATAATGAAATAAACATCCGATCATTTATCTCCAAAAATGCCATTTTTCTTTGAATATCAAAATAACACCTCTTATTGGAAAACCCTTTATTAAAAGTTTTTTCCGTCTTCTAATACCTGAAAGTGTACGATGTAAAAATATCTTTTTTGCCACTTTGAATGAAAATCATGTCCAGTTTACATTACAATGTGTACGTAATTAGTTCTTGGGAACAATTTTACTGCAGTTTTTCAAAAAACGAAATCATTTGATTTCTTAGAATCGTTCTTAACATTCATTATGTCATAATTTTTACAGAGCGTGTCTTTTAAAAATGAGTGAAGATGATTGAGAATGAATTGAATTTGATATTTAAAATGCCAGGACTAAATAAAAGGAATGTTAAATGGAGTGACACTAGTTTTTGTACCCTCCCCTGATAGGGATAATATTGTGCTGAATTCATGTAACACTTTTACATTTAGAAGTGTCAAAAAAGGTTTCTTTGCTAAGTTTTTGTTTAAGAATTGTCATTTAGTCGCTTTGGCACGGTGCTATATAATACAATTTTTAAACTGTCAAAAAGTTAATCAACTGCTTTAAAATTAGGAAAGTTGTAAGGAATATCATGCTTATTATTCAATTTGTATTTTTTTTTTTGCTGGAATTAAATAAATAGTTATATGATTTTCTATCGAAGTGACCGTCGTTGTCTTTTTATAAGATCAATGATTCCGAAAATGTCTAAAAACTTAAATATAAAATTAAGTAAAGCCTAAAATGAATTTTTCCTTTCTAGTTTGCAGTATTATTGACATTTTCAAATTAAATTATTTGAATTAATATGTTTAAGGTTTTAATAAAAGGACTTTAGCTCGTGATGTGTTGTGTCGTCGACTGCGAAAACTGTCCTTATTTGCTTACGCTTCTTGTTGAATAGAGCAATTTTTCTTTCGTTATATTCTCTTTCAAATATACAGAAGAAAACTTAGGCGACACGTGGTATAACGCATTCGGAACACGTGGGATTCCGATACAGAAAAAACACAACACATCTCAGCCACACACCGCTCCATAACACACCACGCGAGATAAGTCTGGTTCCGGCCTTAGAAGTACAGATTTTTGAAGTAAGTAGTCAAGGCTTTGGTATTTTTAATTATTCTTTAGTCTTAAACATAACAATGATATTAAGCAAAAAGATAGTGGCCCCCATCATTCTTATTTGCTATTATCTACAGTGCGTTGTACCTATGACATGCAATAATAAACATTTAATTAAATAGAATATCCTTCTTTAATAGGAGCATTGTTATGAAAATGTGTTCTTTAACTCCGGAAAATCCACTGCATAGCAATGGAACCAGTTCTAATATCGTTTTTGAAGAAAGTCAGATTAATGCGCTTGATATTTTAAAAGAAAGCAAATGACAGATTTTGGCATCAAGAACTCTTATCGAAAATGCGGTATCGATGAATCTCTTCTTCGTTGGATTAGAAATTACCTTTCGGACCGTTCACTACAGTTAGTATTGGACGGTATCAAACATTATATCCAGAAAATAAACGATGGTATACCACAGGGCTCCGTTTTGTCTCCGACACTCTTCCTTATTTTCATTAATGATCATTTGTCTGAAACTTCTAATCCACTAAATTGTTTCATATTCGTTTTAAGATTAACATCCTTGTCTTTCGGGTGTCTACTTCCAATGGCAGCGTTGATAAGCTCATTAAATTTTGATTTTGACAGCATTGTCCAATGGGGAATCAAAAACCGTGTAGAAATTAATGCTTCGAAAACTCAATGCTGTTTACTGTCATTAAAGCGTAGATCTCCCTCAATGCCGCTATCCATGGATGACACTTGCGTCGAGTAGACTAAACAGCTTTCAGTTCTCGGTATGTGCATCACAGACCATCTTTTGTGGAGTGATCACCTATTTGACGTCGCCAAAAACTATTTATGTCTTCTCCCTCGATGCAAGAAGTTTTTGTACGTCTTCTGATCTGGCTGTTATATGCAAAGCCTTTATTCTTCCGAAACTCGACTACTATTCCCATATCTGGGCAGGTGCTTGAAAAACTCCTCTTGAGTCTCTTAGACAGAATTCAAAAGAGATCTTAAAATGATATTTTACAGCTATTGTTCTAGTGAAACAGTCAGTTGCATTCCTGCCCTCAAAGAATTAAACTATAATACCTGTACTTCTAGGAATGCTCATCAGTTTACCCTTTAGCACAATTTCGGACGTACTGTGGAGTACAGAGATTCTTTTTTTAGCAGTACTACACGAATGTGTAATGCTTTACTCTTCTCAATATTTTCCACTCATTGCAATGTACGAGTACATCTGTATCTCCTTTCTAATTCTATCCCTCTTTCCTCATTGCTCGCACTGTGTTTAACATTATAAGGGTATTCATAACCCCTTTAGTGCACGTATAATATAAAAAAAGTAAAGGAATAAAGCCCTGAGCCAGATCCTATGAAACAGAGAAGAGCTGGAGCCTAAAAGATTATTTTTTGAAATAATTTTTTATTTACATTACCTTTTTTAAATAATTTTTCACTTAATTTAGTCTTTTTTCTAAATAACTAAGCTGTATTGCACTGGAAAGCACTTTGAAATCCATAAAAGTCATTTTGACTTGGCCCTCTTTTGCACTTAAATTTGTGATTGCTTTTCTTAATTAACTCCAAAACTTTAATTATTATTTAAAAAAAAAATAAAAAATAATATCTGTGAAAAACACAAAGAATACTTATTTGTCTTTGTAATAGAGTTTAAACATTCTGAAAAATGATGTCCTTTGGAAAACAACCAAAAATTTTGAGTCACTATTTTGCAGCAGCGTTTTCTCGAAATAGCATTTTTTGAGTTAACGCTCTTTTGCACTGAGGGTGCGTATGTAATTTTTAGTTATACATATTAATTTGCGCAAAATTTTAATACGATGTTAAAGCTGTCCTAATATAAAGCTAGGTTCACGCAACGATTTTGGAAATTGTAATCTTCATACTTTCTCTACCCTTTTATTAAACTTAAAACCATAGAATGCCTATTTTATTTTGTTTAGTATATATACATATAAGTATATATGACTCTTTGACATTTACAAACGTCAAAAAAAGGTGTGTTTATCTAGTTTTTTGCACGAACTGTCATTGTTTTAGGTGCGTTCAGAAGAAATTTATTAAAAAATGGCCTTAGTACGAAGCTACTCGTAGTTAGAAAATGTTTAAAATTAAGATTAGATTAAAATTAGAAATTTTTTAATTAGTATCATACTATAATACCTTGACACAAGCTTGTTTGAATTTATAAAATAGTTCGTTCCAAAGCGAATTTCTATCAAACGCGTTTTTCAGTATTTCATGTCTTTTGGCCGACCCGAGGAACATGACAATATTTTTAGATCTGAGATGAGCTCGATAAAAAGAAAATTTCGTTTACGCTTAAATTAGGGGTTTTCTATAAAAACTGGTGATCTGTAGAAGTGCATGAATTAATGAACGAATGGTGCATGAAGTGATTGTATAAATTTAGCTTTTCTAGTAGCGTTGGTATTTCCATTAAATCACGTGCGGTTAATTTATATCAAACTATTAAAATCCCATATTTTATATTTAATTTCATCTATCCCTCTATTATAATTAAAATTAAATCTTACTTTTAAACAAACGTGATAGATATCTACATAGTTCCGTCTTTGAGTCTTGCCAAGGTTCTACTTAAATACAATTAAACCAGTGTTTTATAATTTCCAGTATATCGGTGTTTAATGCTTATATGACATGCAAAATGGTGTAAGGGATGTACAGAAAACGAATCTACATACATAATTTTGTTTCTAACTATAACGATACAATTTGCATTTTTTTTAATGAAGAAAATGGAAAATTTACAATGAGAACATGAAACTAAAATGAAATTTATTGAAAAATGAGCAATGAAATAGAAGGTTAAGAAAATGTGTGAAAATAAAAAAATTAGCGAGAGAAAAAACTTAAAATTTTTATAAGAAACCAGCGAGAAAATGTTTTTAAAAAAAGTTATAAGTAGTATTTGTTTAAAGTATAGTATAATATAGTTTGTTCAGAAATTTTCATACTCATTTAGTGGTGTGAGAACCATCCGACTAAAAGTTTGATTTTAATTTTAAATTTTGTTTTAATGTTTTTGTAGATTTTTATTTGTTTTGATTTTGATATAATGATTTAGGTTTAGAGTTTGAGTTTGAGTTTTTATTTTTAGTTTTTGAGTAATTGGAGAAGAAGCGAAAATAAATAGAAAAAAGAAATATGAAGATGATGAATGTAGAGACATATATATATTATTGATTTCTTAAGAAAAATTGCATTCCAGAATTTATTGATTTCATCTAAATATACAGAAATAAGGCAATAAATCCTGGGACACACATAAAACGTATTATGGGACTAAAATAATTATTAAAATGACAACGAGAGAGAGAGAGTGTGTTTAATTTTTGATTTTGTTTTTGTAAACAGCGAAAAATTAATTTTGACAAAAAAAGAACAACGAAAAAAATTCGATTTTCTTAAAAATTTAAATGCAAACAATATACAAATTAATAAATATCCAAATTTTTATTTCAAATTGATTAAATTTTAAATTTAAACTTTTTCGTACAAATAAAAATGTTTGCATAAATATATATTTTAAAGATAACTAGAGGAAAAATAAATGAATTGATATGTACCTTGGTGGCATAGTGCCCATCATTTTGATGCGTTTTTTTGAAACTGGCTTTTTATACGAAAAAATACGCGACTTTTTGAAAGTAGCAGCGAATAAATTATTTTTCTGATTTCGATTTTACTCTTTACTTGATTTTCAAAAGGGATCTCTTTTTTTTAAGGTTTATCTCTCAATTTGTTTTATATATATATATATATTTTTTTTTTATATTTAATTTTTCTTTTTTCAGGTT
The DNA here is from genome assembly GCA_911387755.1 of Chrysotoxum bicinctum. Lineage (NCBI taxonomy): Eukaryota > Metazoa > Arthropoda > Insecta > Diptera > Syrphidae > Chrysotoxum > Chrysotoxum bicinctum. The sequence continues at coordinate 219,679,291 of OU426989.1, read as the reverse complement.
GGTGAATGTCGTATGTGCCCAAAACAGACTAGGCTATAAAGTGTGGTGAGGATTCTTTAGATTTTTTGTATTTGTTATTTTTTAACCACACTTGCTAACATAATCTGATCAAATTATGCATATCTATAAACAAACAAATAAAAATAATGCTTTAATTGCGTTTTTTTGTTTTTATTAATTTTATAAACACTTAAATTTTTGGTTTGAAATAAATAACAAAACAAAAATTCTTAACCCAAATGTGCAATTGAAACGAAACAAGTTTTTTGTTTTGTGTTTTTGTGCTTAGTTATTTGATTTTTTTCGAGTTTTGTGAGTAATTTTTAATGCAATTTAGATTGAAACAGTATAATATTGTGCTTTTCTATAAACAGTTTTTTTTAGTGAAATTCCGAGTGTTAGAACATGTAATTATATATAATTAAGTCCAATTTTGCAATAAAGCTTGTTTTTCGAGTAAAAATCCTTTCATACAGTGATAAAAATGTGTGTGTTTAAAACCTACGTATTTTTAATAATAGATTATGCCGAATGATAATTCAATTTTAAGTTTTTCAGTTGCTTGAGGTGGGAAGATACGAAAATTCTATTAAATAGGTGCATATAAATCAAAGACTTAGAACTTACACAAGTAAGCTCATAATCACAACTGCCAACTGTAAGCTAAAATATCTTAATGAAAGTCGTTAAAGCACTATTCTATTTCGAACGAATGGTAGGCTTGCCCCATTAAAGGTCAGTTTTTCTGTGCTTTATTAGATTAGTAAATATTGTTAACCCGAGTCAACTCAAAAACAATTTTTGATTGAGGATTCATTTCGACTTTCCGCTGTCAAAAATCTAAATGAAATAACTTAGGCTTAAACCTTAAACTAGAATAATCTCGCACTGAAAAACTGGGCCTATTAAATTCAAATTGATTAACTTTATGAAGCCGCGCGATAAGAACCCTTAGAATTTTTTCACAATTCGTGTGTTTTTTGGAATGAGTAATATGGAAGAGTTTAAGGGACTGTTGACATGAGAGCGACACACGACTAGCGAATGAACTAGCATTCATACTTTTTTACATTTTGTTCGCATAGCATTTCCTGAACAATCACCAAGAAAATAAAAAGGATTTGAGGTTAACCGCGTGAACAATTCATTCGTTGCTGTGTGGATGATAATGTGGAACGCAAATTGAGTTTAACTGAATTAAAAAGAAATTTTAGTATCTTCTTTACAATTTTTTCAATTAGTTTTTTGACATTTTGTCTAGTTTTCCATTTGTTTTCTTATTCGTCAGTCGTTCATCGCTTTTATGTGAATAGTTCGTAAACTGACAACTGGTGGTAAAAAAAAGTGTAATGGCCTTTTCACACCGAACCCAAAACGCGGTTTCTGCGAAAATATGGAGTTTGGAGATAAACCACAAGCTTTATGTAAAACCTATTGAAAACTTGTTGAAATTCATAGATAAGGTTGTAACGAAGCACTCCATGCTACTCCACTTTATTTAACTTTGGTAGTACTATTAAGAATTGTACTTCAACACATTCAATTCACACGCATCATTGCCACATGACGCCATGGCAAAATCTAAACATTATTATTTTTCGTTCATTACTTCTAAAGTTTACATTCAGTCTTTACTGAAAATGTAACATGTGGACCTTCTTGGATGAATAAAAACTAACCTTTCGGTCAAACACAAAGTCAGATGACAAAAGTAAATTTGATTGTATTGATGATTTTAACTCCGGTCGTAGACAAGTCGAGACGATTCGGTCATATAACTTTAATAAATTGCTTTCTCGGAGCTACCTCACCACTTCACCAGTAGAAGTAGTACGGGATTTCGTTGAAAGACAAAGTTAATTGAGAGAGATTATCAAGGCTTCCCCCTAACAGTGGAAATGGGCCTTAATTCGAATCAAACTTCCTTATTGCAGCCAGGGGCTTTGGTACAACCTGCTCCAGGGGCGTAGTACCTGCTGATGTACCAGATCATTTTAGCCAGCTGCGTTGAGCGCCACCATGGTTAAGGAAGGCTTAAGGAACCTGCTGATGTACCAGAGCGTTTTTAGCCAGCTATTTTTGAAGTGACGGTAAGAGCGTAATACGGTTCAATCTCGTTCAAAACTTGACGTTAGAATAATAGGACCAGTCTTAAAAGCTAAATTATTAGAAGCCAGATTGCCTGTAACCAAGCACAAGGATTTAAGTCTAAAACCCGAATCATCAGAAACCAGTGTAACAGGTACAAGGCAGCATGACTAGAATTTAGAAGCGCAAGTACTCGTGAATCATTTGATTTTCAAAAATAATAGCAAAACATATATGTACATACTAGTGAAATATGGTAACAGAATATTGTGTGTTTTTAATATTAGATAAATTTCCCATAAAGATTTTGTTATAAAGTTCGAATACCTTTTCCTCTGAAGTTTAGTGTTTTCTTCAGGACGACTCTGGCAAGACGAGCGATCGTAACGACGGACGGCTCGAAAACAAAAAGCACATCATAAGGTAAAAAAACAAACATTTTGAAATATTTAGCGCCTAATCATAAGTCGAAAAAGAAACTGATGGGATGCTTCCAAAAGAAATTAAAAACAGCTGATGAAATGCTGTCAACAAAAACTTCAATTTGGAGCGAAAGAAGTTTAACAAAATCTTCATGTTTCTTTTTTATGTATAAAAAATATGTTTTAATTAGTTATAATTCATTTTATTTATATAAGTAATGTGAGCACGACTAAATTTTTAATTTTAGAATATTGTATTAATGGACATTTTGACAGCTTGTGTCAAAAGAATTGAGATGTCAAACGAAAACTTGTAACTATTCGGTGTGAATGTTGTGTTATGAGTTTTTGAAAACTTTTAGCCAAAAACCGCGTTTTGGTGTGAAAAGCCTATAAGTGCAGTAAACATGCTAAATGAGTTTTAATATTTCTCTAATTGTATAAAATATATTCAAATGCTCACAACTGCAGCAAATATAGAAAATTGTTGTGTCATTTAAAATGCCAGCTGAAATGGAAATATAATTCAAGCTGGGGAATAATTAACTAACCTCTGCACTTTATTTATATCTACATACTTAATCTGATTAACATTTCTTGTCGATAATAATTTTCTTGTCGATACGTCCTCTAAGGACTTGAAAGCTAAATTATTAGTTTCTACGGAAAAAGAACTCTTGTCCATTTTCGAAACAATGAATATGTGGCTGTAAAATCATCGTACCACTTACCAACATTTTTATCGTTTTCGTCATACTGTCAAATATCGTGTGTTATTTCTAAATTATGTAGGTAATTATTGGATTGAACTTTCATGACAACTCAAGAAAATAGAAAATCGTGAAATGTATCGGTATGAACTAATGAATTGATGTGAGGCAAATCTTTGGCTAAAAATAAATATGTTGCTAAGAGATGATTACTTGAAGATTTAAGTATAGGGAAAGAACTCGGCAAAAAATAATATACTTTGAACTTTTGAGTTTACTGTTTTTTTTTTTAATTTATTTAAGAAGCTACTTAAGCACACAATTTAGTGGCATTTTAAAACACGACATGCGGGTTTAAATTATGGACTTAAAAATTTATGAAAAAAGATTTAGTTAAAAGTAGTTTTCAAACATAGAACGTTAAACATAAGTAAACATAGTATTACCACTTTGGTTAAAGATAAAGATATATTTTGTAAAAGTAAATTTTAAATTTATTTTTAAAATTAAAGCAACACATTGATATCGAAAGGATTTTTACTCTAATTCATGCTCTTTTTTTTCTTGTTATTTATACTCATAATAGGAGTATTATGAAAGAACGTAATTGGTGTACAAAAACCAAAACTAAACACAGAAGCTATCAACGAAAATATATAAAAGTGTATGAGTAGATATTGTAGAAATTAACAATAAGAAATTGTAGATTGAACATGTTCACAGGTTGATACTGTTTTTTTGTTTTTTTTTTCTTTTGTTATTTTGTGTATATGTATTAAATGTAGATGCACCAGAATGAAAACTTTAATACTGTATGTTTTTTTTAATGCACATATAAAGAGGACATTATAATTATGTACAAATGTATTTTTATTTTTTTTTTAATAAAACAAAACACAAAGATTTTTCAATTTAAATGAAAAATTAAAACAAAAACAAAAATGTTTGTATAAAAATATACAGAATGATAATTATTATTATTATTGTTTGTTTTTATACATACTCGAGAAGCAATTGTCGCAGTGTTGCTTCGTCCTCCCCATGACATCTCCTCGATGTATTTGATTCGCGTTCACCACCACCTACGTTTCTGTATCGTTTTGGTGCATAGCTAAATGAATGTCTATATAATCTGCCATTATTTACAATACCATCACTTCGATGATGCCCTGCTGAAGGATTAAATAAATAAATGTTAAAAGAAAAATATACATAAATATAGAAAGTACATATACAGGCATAATATTAGCAATAATGCTTTATTGATTATTTCTGCTATATTTTGTATTTAGAACGGCTTTATGGAGATCGAAATTTTAAAAAAAGTAATGACATTTGAATACAAAATAAATATTCTTGTTTAAACAATACCAGGCTCCAATTCATTCTAAAATAAGTTTCATTGGAAAATTTAAAAAGATATTAACGAAAATTGGAAAAATTGCGACCACATCTAATTACATGAAGTATTAACGGTGACGTTTTCACTTGACCAAGAGTAACTAGATTTTCGATGAACGTACGGATATCGCAAATAGAAATTAACAGAGAAGGACACGATTTTAAATAAGTCCTGCATTTTGAGAAGCTTTCAAACTAAACTTAAGGTTTTTCAATAGGGACGCTAGAAATTTATCAGGTTATAGCGGCCATGTTATTAAAGCAACAATTGTCAAATTTGTTTGGAATAGTTCAGTAGTGTACGGCAATGGCAAGTCGTCACTGAAGGTGATACGTTGAAAAAATCAGTTCTCCGTTTGCGATGCATATGTTCCCTAAACTATGACATCTTTAGTAATCAAGAAGATGATGAATGTTGAAGATGAAAGAATGTGTGAAGATGAGTAAAATTGTTGGTTTGGTAAGATACTGATCTAAAGAAAATGCACCAGCATCAAATGCACTCCGAGAAATTCACTTTTTGATGCAGTTTTGGTCTTGTGGAATTATTACTCCATGCTTCTTCCAAAAAACAAACTGATATTGCCGTAACTGTCAACGGTAAGTACTACATTTTGATAATAAGAAGCTTCTTGTGAATACCGATGACATGCGTTTCCAATCAGAACGGACATCACAACATGCCATAGAGCTCATTCTATGTTTGACATTTCGCACGAAAGATTTGTAATCTTGAAGTAAGCCTTGGCATTATGGTAAGTGCGCTGGACTGTCATGATGACAGTCTTGGGTTCGATTCTCAACTGCTGCAAAAAAATTTTACCTTTTGCGAGGAATTAACAAATTCTATAAGAATATTTCTTGTTATAAGAAGTGCTCCTCGTTAGTAGTTTGGAATCGGCAGAAAATTGTAGGTCCCCTCCATTCCTGGTAACACGCACACAGGAATGTTTGAGAGTTGTAAGTCACAAGGTTCAGGATTTCTAAGAGCCATCATGACTTCTTATATATTTATTTATATTGTACAGCGGCAACTTGAAATGTTTTTTTTTTTTTTTTTTTTTGAAGAAACCTTAAAGTCTGCATAGAAAACAAAACAAACGCCAACCAGCAAATTCAGCCAGAAATATTCAAAAAAGTCATACAAAATTGGACATTATGTTCCATACTTTAGTCCATTAAATGTTCTTTAAAATAAAATAAAGGAACTTGGCTTACGAGTATTAACATAAAAAACTCGAGCGTTCTTGGTAGAACCTTCTTCGTAAAATTTTGCTTCGCCATTTAAAAATAAAAGACAAGTAAAGTTTATGCGTAGACTTGGCTCTTACATTTAGTTTTGCTATTTCAATCAAAAAAGTTGGTATTTAACAAACATTTTGCAATTTGGCTTGAGTTGTTTTATTTCGATAGGTCTTACCTGATGATACTTTTAAGCGATTACGAATAAAAAAAATTCATAGTTTATTCTGGGATACCATTGGGAACCCACTTATGCCCTATTCTTTTTATTTCGATAGATCTTATGCGATAAAATAATTTCAAAGTTAATTCTGGGACACTATAGGGAAGCCACTTAGGTTCTAATCTTTTTTATTAATTGATGATTCAGAGTCTGTTTTGAAGTACCTTGCCAAGCTGCTTCCTATATTTAAACATAAGAAGTTTTTTGGTGAAGCTTATAACCAGTGCAGCAATTAAAAGTGAATAGATCGCTTATATTCACTAATTTTTTTTATTACAAAATCAATGCCAATATTTTCTCTCTTAAATTAACTTAAACGCCATCTGTCTCTCAAATTCACCTTATGTTTACTTTGATTGCTAATTTAAGTTATATTCACTCTTTCAAAAAAAAAAAAACACGGCTATTATAAAGTTAATATTATAATTCGATCTCAATAAAGGTTCTAGACGTTAAAATAAAAATATTTAAAATAATTAAATTAACTTAAATATGTATTACTAAAAATTTACTTACCGTCAGATCTCAGTCTAATTGGAGGTGAGGTCAGCTTAAGTGTTGATGAAGGTGGGGTCTTACGTGGACCACCAAAAACATAATCGTAGGAGTCTTCACTCAAATTGGACACTAAATCAGTTTTGTTTAATATTTTTATTAATATCAACTTTTATCACTTTTTCAAATAACAAAAAAAAAATGTAAACACACAACAAAAATTGCTTTCGAAAAATATTCTAAACAAAAACAAAAACTAAACTAAATAGGAGTAAAACTAGAAAACTTTTATATTTTTTTTTGTAAAAAATAAATAACTTTAATAACTTTTTTAGCAAAATACTCACTCTACAACAAAATCAACGATAAAGCCACACGTTTTTTTTTATTTTTAAGTATTTAAAATTAGAACGAAAGAAGAAAAAAAAGAAACATGTATATTTTATGTTTCCTTAGACTGTAAGTAGTTTAGTTGGAAGAAAACGTAAGTTTCTTTTTTTATTTAAACATAAAAATAATAATTATTGTAATTAAGTGCAGAATTGCTTAAAGTGTGCAATGGATTGCTAGTTTTTGAAATCTCTCTAAGATGGTGCAGAAATAATTTTGCTGAAACATGGTGATAATGATGTTGAAAATAAAAATATATTTTTTTTTTCATTTAACAATTTCAATGAATAAAAACAAATTATATCTTAATTTATTATTTATGTTGCAATCGTTGGTTTAATTTGTTATAATTTAATTAAAGAAAAATAAAAATTAAAACCCAAAAAGATATTTTTGATTTTTTAATGTCCAATGGAAGGTACGCCTAAAAACTATTCAACAAATAAAGAGGCCAACGTAAGAGAAAATAAAAGCATTGCGTTCTTAAGAAAATCAAAAGCTAAAAGAATACAAAGAGCAATAAAGAACGAGTTAGCACACCTGGAAAAACCGATAGAGGTTGAATCACTTGTGTTGAACGCAGTGGCGGTGGCAGTGGCGGCAGCTGTCCAAAAGGATCCTGGCCGTTTGAAATGGAAGACGAAGGAGGTGAAATCATCGAAATGTCACCGTAAGCCGCCATTTCATACCTACGGCCAGCTGAAAGTAATTTGATAAATAAAATTTGTTTAATGATTGCTGATGTTATATATTTTTGAAAAATAAATCAAATAGGAAATTGAAAACAGTTCCAAAAACCAACAAGGACTCCTGAATAAAATGCTTCAAAACAAATTATTAGAGACATTTAAGGAACTGAGGGAATTGGTACTGGACTAAATAGTAGTAAAAATTTAAAACAACACAAAGAACTTCTCGAAAATTGGAACAGCATTTCACCTAATACATACATATGTGTATGTACTTCAGTTATATTAGATACACGGACTTAGAAATATGTTACACATTTTTTAGTCACTTGAGAAGAAAAGTGCTTCTTATCATACTTTTAGGCGTTGAACTGAATCAGCCGTGTTGGTATTGCAGTAACTAAACTATTTTTGCGTCAATCCCTTGTTTGTTTATTTTTTTTTAAACAAGTTTAAATGTAAAATAAATAATTAAACTTGATAGCTTCATCAAGAATTATCGATTTCGAAATTTCGATAAGAAATATAATATGGTATATTCAGCTAATTACAGCGTATCTTCTTACAAACTAAAGTAGGATTGTTGCGTGATTATGTCGTTAAAAATACAGTTACTATAGTTGATTCGTTTTTTACTTTATTCCGAGAGAACTTTGACGATATCAGCGAGGGCAAATTGACTTCACTGAAATTTAGAGAGAAAGAAAATATCTACGAGGGCTTTTAGAACGAGGGCATATTATGTCATTATTTTTGGTGTTTTATACGTGAAAAGGAGAAATTCCAGTGCACTTTACTAAAAATTCATTTGAAATAAAACACAACATTTATGAAAAAACGGGTAAAAATTTCGTATATCTCAAAACGAGCTGAATTGATAAGTTTGAGTTTTTACCTGCTCGTGGTGCCCCATGGTTAGAAACACTTGCTCCAAAGAACTTTAAATTTGATTTGTGCAACAATAGTAATCTAGTACCGGTATCTTACTTCAAAACTACCCTGTTTGAACTGGGAAAGTTGAGTTGGATATGACGATAGTTTCTGGGTAGAAAATGATCGTAAAACATTTCACATTAAAGAGTCTTTTTGAAATTGTTATTGCTTGAATAATTTTTTAAAATGCCTTAAGGCTTATTATGTAATAAAATTAGATCTCAACATTTCTAATCTAAGCAAGGTTTGCATTATTAATATTCAAAGTCTATAACTTCGGAGGCTCACTTCGATCTAAACCCCTGGTTTTTTAAACCCTGTTCATGCATATTGCATGTCGGCGCTCCGTATTCAATCTACATTGCGAATTCAGGACGGAATACTGAGGACTGACAATGGCAGCATGCATGGACGTGCCTAATCCGTTCTTATTAATTTCTCCGCATTCCAATTTCCCGGTATTTAACAAAAGCGCTTATTGGTGTCTTCAAAAATGGCGGATATGTTGTTATTATTTTATTATTCATTCTCATTCAATAGGTGTTTTTTTATTCTAGCACCAAGCGGGCACAGAACGGGTCCTAAGCGAATAGGGCTTACTCCGACCGATTTACCGAAGTTAGCTGTTCAAAATAATTTTTTAAATAATTTGAAAAGAAATAAAATAAAATTACTAAGTCGTTGCTGATTTATACTAAGACCGAGCAATCGCGGATGCTAGACCATGGCATATACGATTGGAACCAGCGTCCTCGGAATCCCAAAAGATGAAAAGGTTTCGAGTTTCAGGTAGAGATCTTTCATAGTTGGAAACCAGTTGATAAGTAAATAACATCTGTAACATCTTGGAAACTCCATAATTATAATAAATAGGTTTTCAATTGGCGCGGGTAGACAGCCTATGGCGGCCATGATGTTTTGGTGACATCCGTCAAATCTGTTGTTTATTATTCATTATTACGCCAACTATCATAGTAACTTAATACAACCGATTCGGTAATCAATCAGCCATCAAAAGAACGCAAGATCGGCAGAGAATATCACCGCGGTTCGCAAAAGTGTACAGCAGAACCCAAAGCAGTCGATTTCCCGCCATGCACAAGAACACGGCCTTTCGCAGATTTTAAATTGATGAATTTTGCTTCGGAACTTGCACAAGATCCAACTGATCCAGGAGCTCAAAGCTTATGACCATACGATATCCCGCTTTTTATAATCCCGTTTTTTTAAATCTCGTTTTTTATTATCCTGTTTCTTATAATCCCGCTTTTTTAAAATCCCGCTTTTTATAATCCCGCTTTTTAAAATCCCGCTTTTTAAAATCCCGTCTCTTATAATCCCCTTTCTTATTACGACGTATAAGCAGTGAGGTATGTAAAGGCACACTATAGGTTTTGGGGTAGGTGCGAGGTTGGGTGTATGCAAAGTTTCTTTAGCATTTAAAGAATCTGGAAAATAACCAACATAAAATCAATAAGTTTTAGCTACGTATTCTTAAAAACGGCATTAGCGGGATTTGGCAGGATTTTAAAAAGCGGGATTGTAATAGATCGGGATTTTGAACAAGCGGGATTTTAGAAGACGGGATTTTCAAAAAGCAGTATTTTAGCATTTTTTTCGGGATTTTTGAAAAGCGGAATTCCAAAAAACGGGATTTCGATACGCTCCCCTATAGATAATGCCATTTGTTCTCTAGCTGGGCTTCGGAAGACGATTCCAATTTAGGCCGAATAATTATAGTTAGCGACGAGGCTCATTTTTGGATGAATGACAAGGAAAAGGATGAGATTAAAAAACCCTTTACATTAAAATATTACCAAACAAAAAAACGTTAGTGTTACTCTCCTAAAGCCTGGTTTCAAACTTGTTCGGTACTTCCTTTTGTTCCTGCAAGCCTAAATCGTTGAGAACGGGGAGTGTAAGAATGTGATCGCCCTTTAACATGCAACGAATTTATGTTGTTTCAAAAAGACATAAACTCGGTGACAGGGCATGAATGAATATTGAGAGGGGGTTTGTACTGCGACCTAAACACCTAGATGAGTTGCTAACTACACAGCTCTTCCTTTAAGTTTAACTCTTAGATGAGTTTGATTATTTGGAGTACTTTCAGGGAGGATAAATCACTCTCTTAGCTTGTTGAGTCCCAGATACTTGTTTCTTTGATGCATAAGTGCTTCGCATCCGCCTAGTATGTGTTCCTGTTTTTCGTCATAAGTATGTATTGCAGAATCTGAGGCTAATAATATTCAAGTTTACTATTGGCATATTAATCCTATTTCAGCTGATACAGTTCATGAAATGATCTTGGTTATAGTTCCCAAAAAGTAGTTTGGCCTGCCTCAGTTTAAGGATCTTTTGACCTCCTCCTCTATTTTGATCATGTTTTTTCCTATGAAGATTTAGTAGAGATTTATTTCTAATCTACTAGATTTACGAAATAAATTTGTATATAGTATCTAAATCTTCGAGATTTAAAGAAGATTTATGGTAAATCCACTTAAATCCTGGATTTACTCTTGGTGAAAACGTAGTATAAGGCCGTCTACCAGAACTGAAAATTCTAGTAGATTGTCCCATTGGTATGGAAAGTTTGGTTTTAGGCCCAAAAATTCCAGCACCAGTCCGCACCAGCGGCAGGGCATACCAAGTTAACATGGTGTTTTAAAATTCGCTGTTATAATTCGATTTTCCTCGATTATGATTAGTGGGGGGCTGGTCCTAGATGACGAAACTCGGAGTGCGAACTTGATATGAACACTGTGCTTATGAAAAGATTTCAGATCTTGCAGCAACACAGAACGGAACCGAATGCGTGTAAAATGAGGCTTAAGATGCAGCTGACAATTTGCTGCCAACAAATCTTTGACGTGTATTTGTCGCTGTATTTGCAAAGAACTGCAAAATTCGAATAATAAAATTCGTGTTTTCCATTTGACAACTTTAATTTAGGTTCAGTTTGAAAATATTGGACAATGATATTTTTATCAACAGTTAGATCTGTTCCATTTAGGTAGCTTATATCGAAATTATAATTTTTGTAAGAAAAGATCTGGTTTTATCAGCATTAAGAGAAAAACCTCAAATTTTAATGTCACCATCTTGTCTATTAAGTTTTACATTATCTCATTAATCATGACTTTGATAAAATGCCCGCAGGCAAGCCAAAGACATCGAAGATACAATTCAATAAATCTCATTCTTTTTATCATCTAATCAAAAAATCAGTCAACCTCCCTCGACCCCACTCCATTTTCTATATATAATACTTATAACTGGTTTGGTCCTATGGCGCTTATGAGATTAACCCAACGATAATAAAGTTATTTTGAATTCTTTCAAGGAAATTTTAACCCCGCCTGAACACATTTGTCAACATTGCGGCTAAAGATACAACTAGACCTGTCAAACGAAACAAAAAAATAAATAACCAAACCAAAAAAAAAAGGAAGAAAAATCTCGTATTTTCCTATCTAAGATGTCATTTTGCTCGTTTCCCTCTCGCGTTTCGTGCAAGCAAACACGAACAGAAATTTCAACCTCAAAACAACTTGAGCAAATATTTAGATTTCTTTCAAGTCATACAGCTGAACTGAACCATCATCATACAACCGGCAAGGGTTAAGGACCGTGCGTCGTTGTCGTCGTGTGTCGTTTGTCGTCAACGTCAGCGATGTCATAGACATTGGCTGTCGGTCGTCCTGAGCTCGTGGTTCGTCTTGTATGCGTTTAGCAGGATATATTTTTTTTACTGCCTGTCTTCTTCAAACATCATCCAAGCCAAGAGTTAGAGATACATGGTGGTGTCCATGAAAAGCTACAAAGTTCCTTATCCAGAAAGTGAGAGATAAATACATAGGCCATACTTCTGTAGGTATAGGTAGGTGGATTTTTATGTATTTATGTGCAAGGATATAATGTTATAGTGTAGTGTAGTCAAACTGACAATTTATGTGTCGTCCTTTTTTATATTCTTTTTGTACCGGAAACATGAACACAAAACATTATGGGACATGGGTTTTAAGTATGTTTGTGTGGTGTCCCTTTACAACGGTTTTAGATAATGCACGACGCGATGGCTTCATGAACCCGGATTTTAACCCTTGTACGCTAATTTTTTATTCATAGACAAACGCCAGTGGTTCATTATGGTTTTGTCTTTTTTTTTCTGTTCAACGACAAGTCCTTTTTATATTATGTACACATGTACTAAATCCTCTGCAGCTCGATACTGAAGTGGATCTTTGGGCTTAGGGTTTATCCGGTCTCATTGTTATGCCAATGGGCCCAGGAAGGATCGCGGCAAATTTTGAATTTGAATGAAACAGCAATTCGATAGAATGTAATGATATTATTGACCCCGTTTGCATAATGCATTATACACATAGGTGGGTACGTACGTATAGTCTACTTAAGTTATGAAGTTGGGGCATCTAAGGGATACCTATGCAAGACGTTAGATATATCTTTATTTATATGCTTACACGTTTTCTAGGAAATATCGAACGTTCTCCGATAAGAAAGTGGTTAGTTTTAAACGGTTTTTGCTGATAAGACCTATGTACTATAAATGTACATATGTTTCGGACGAAACAATCATGAGACTATTTGAGAACGGAAGAGGATTTCGTTACGGGATTATATAATGCACTTGGGGTCTTTTTTTACCTAGAAATAAGTGTTCACTTTAAAACTGCTTGGTATTGAGGATTTGACAGATTTTGAAAAAAGGGGATTGAGTTCATCAAAAACGACTTTAATTTGGACTCAAAGAAGCGACGAAGAAATCCTGTAAAAAGTCTTGAGTTAAATATGCCACTTTTTAAAAAATATCCGCTCATAACATTATATTCAACGTTTTAATATTTGCATTTAAAGTATATCTAAACGAGAAAAGTGACTCATGAGCTTTTGTTCGAATAAAAACGTGCAGTCATATAACGTCAGTTATCAATAGATAGGTATTTGATAAATACTAAAATTCAATTTTAAATAATCCAATTGATAAAACTGAACATAATTATCAATGTACCTATAAGTTTTTAATAAGTTGAGTTTTAAACTACAAGATTTGAATATTCGTCGATTTTATCTATTGCCAATTTGCAATCGTAAAAGGTAGCTCTTTCTAGATATGTATGTACATATATTTTTTAAATGAAAAATGACATGTAGACTAAATTGTGTCGTTTTTAACGATATCAGAACTGTGTTACAAGATTTTGTCATACATTTTTCAAAAATTTAAAAGTGAGTAAATCATCAAAAGTTAGATTCCTAAAAAAAGATTCAATTATTTAGAAAAAAATACTTTTAAAGTCGCTAGATTGTAAGGAATACATAATTTTTTCAAAGAGCTGAAGTTATGGTTCTTATTTTCGAATTCCTATATACAGAACAAAATTTTAGCGATTGACAGAAATATTCAGCTCTGCTGAAAAGTGCGAATTTTTGTTTAATTCTGGGGGATTTCTTGCAGGCTGACTGAATTGTGCAATTAAAGAAATCGATGAATGAAGAGAATTGTGGTTATTTTTCTTCCTTATTCTTATTCGACGTTTCTATTAGGAAAAGGGGTATAACGATCCTTCCATGAAATATGGGAACATGGAGTATGAGCATTTCAATATAATTAATAGTAAGAATAAGAAGAAGAGTACCAAGGTGTTTGCCCTGAGGAACACTTGACACTTAGACATTACCAGAGATAGCAGATATAAAACATCGATTTTTTCCCTAAATGGATATCTTCATCCCAAAATAATGGGGAATTTTATCAAAGGCCTTACTTACATTAGCCGTGACAACATCCGCCTTCATCGTTACTTTTTTTAAATTTACAATCTGAATTAATAAATGCCTTGTGTGCAACAAAAAAAGTTACTACCCTTAGAATCATTGCATAGAAAAATAGTGAAGTATTAAAGAGGAGACACCAATGCGCATATGTTTTTAAGTTTTGAATATCAAAAGACGAGAGAAACACAGAGCTATTTAGGTAAAGCACTCCACATTCGTGTTGTGGAGCTAAAAAAAAGAATCTCTCTACTCAACAGTACGCCCGAAATTCACCCGAGGGTAAACCGATTAGAATTTCCTGAGGTAAGAGTTTTAAGATTGAATTTATTTTTATAATTGCTAGTTTTTTTAAATTGAAAATCTTATTTTGAAACGAGTATTCGAAGCACATATCTATGTCTGACTCTTCCAATTTTACCAGAAATGGGGCATCCGAATCAAAACTTCTAAATCGGAACTTTTCTGCTTCAGGATACCTTCAACTGGTAGAGGCATTCGCACCGCAAGCAATTGCAGAAATCTGGTCCTGAGACTCCCTGACGTATCCACCATAGTGGCCAAGCCAAGTGTCAAGTACCTGGGAGTGCACTTCAACGAGTTCCTAAGGTTTAACCTGCACTCAAAAAATGTTCTTAAAAAGGCCAGCTGGACGTTTGCACCCATTGCTAAAAAGAAGATCAGGTCTTAGCCAACCGACAAAGATATTGATCTACAAGCAACTCCTGCGACCAGTGATCAGCTATTCTTTTCCAGTCTGATTTTCCATCTCGAAGACAGCTATGAAGGAACTTCAACTATTCGAAAGAAAGATACTGAGGATCTGCACTGGACACTACTTCGACCGTCAACGACAGAAACACTACAGGAACGAGCATCTCTATACAGAAGCGAATTTTATCCCACTGGACTAATATCTAGTTCATTCAATGAAGAAACTAATGGGGAACATCATCGACCATCCGAATCAGCTTATGAGAAGGATGACCACAAAACAACGGCATCCCGAACCGAGGTACCTCAGTGTATAATGGAAACTCTGGACGACAACGTAATCATGGACAACGAGGACGTAGTATCGTTCTACGCTGACATTGGGTCAGCCTTCCACCGCGGCTAAAACACCATCCCTGTCCACAACCCACAACAATCATCAATGATAACCGGGAATGAACATCCTGAGGACAATACAGTCAACCGACCTTTTAAATTTCATTTTTCGTCATGTAAATTTTGTATAAAAATAATTAAACTTAAGTAACTGTATATAGTTAGGCCCAATATGAGCCAACGAATGTAAATTTTCACACATATATGTAGTATCTTATTAGTTGTAAGCCAAATTGTAATTAGTATGTTTAATAAAGCAAAATTGAATTGAATTGAATTTGACAACATTTCACCTGAGCTTATCCTTTTCAAACTGTCGGCCCCTGCACTTAAATCTATTTTCTCAAGATGAATTTCTTTTTACCTGAAAAGCCGTTCTTCTTTCTATTAACGATATTAAAAAGGTCATCAAATATATTCCCATATCTTACTCTAAGCCGACGATACCAAGTTTTTCGAGACATAATTCTACTTTTCTTTAATTTGATTTCAATAGGGTCTGTTTGATTCCTGCAAAATTGCTTACTGCTAAATATTTCCAAATGCCATTCAATCACTTTTCCACAACAAAAAAAAAATTACGACATAACCTTTACAACTAAAAGATGATATCAACGCTTACAATTTAGGTCTTGAGAAATTTACAATTAAGCCAACTAAGTATAGATATATACATACATATGTATGTATCTAGTAGATCTAAACTTAAATTTATCATGTACTATCTTAATGATATGATTTTAATTGTTATTTTCAGCGCAATGTATATCTGGAAGATAGATCTTTTCGTATTTTGAAAATATGGCGAATATTTTCAGGGTCTTGAAAACTGAAAAACTTGACTTAAGTCTTTATAAAAGTCCTCTTTTAGATATGAAAAATGCAGTCTTCCTAAATTTCGTTCCACAAATCAGTTTCATGTTTCTGGGAAGGTGCCTAAGTTTATAGCAAAGTTGTGAAAAATGATTGAAAAAGCTGCACATGTTTTAATTTATTACTTTAAAAAGAAGATGTTTTCTCTTTCTTAACTCGAACTTTGAAGGCATTACAATCAAAATGGAAGTGGGAAAAGTTTTTCTGGAGATAGTGCTTAATATTTAAGGTAAAATGTTCCGAGAAGCTTGGTATATCTACACTTATTCCTGCAGCATGCGCTGAGTTCAGTTAAGATCCACTTTTTGTTTGTTAACAAGTGACTTTTTCTCATATTCATCTTCACTCTTAAGGAATAGGCATTTTCACAAAGTTTCAACATGTGTTTATACATGTATTGTCTTCACGAAGTTCAAGCAAAGTAAAATGCTTTCACGTACACGTTGCCGTGCGTCATTCTATTGTTTGCTTTTATGTTCCTACGACTTATCTTCTTGGGCCAATTGTCATAAACAATGAAAAAATTGCTTAGCAAAATTTTCTATCCAAGTTTTAATTCATGCTCAAACACAAACACACACAAATGAGTATATGGATGCAACACACTGTGAACAGGACACATATGAGATACTTCATCCTTATCTCCTGATAATTATGATAAAATGTTGAATTTTAGCAACCCATTTAACTATCCTTGTCATCATCATCTTCATCGTCAATGAACTTGTGCACTTCCGGCAAATTCAATAGAATATCAAACTGGAACTTCCGCAGTAAAATGTGCTCTTCAGAAATGTGCACACTGCACAAGTTCACATTCAGCCATACAGCTATTAAAGGCTTCCATCAGGCAAGCAAGCTAGTATCTTACCTCATCTTGCTCCTGAATCCGGAATCCTGAACACACATAGATAGACATAATAGCTGCTGCTGCTGCTGACTAAAACATAGCCTTAAATGCGGACGGACACACATAAAGGGATTAATGGCACAAAATGGATGTGCATCCTTTACGTATAGGTATGTGGGATATCCCTTCTGAATGGGGAATAACTTTTGAATGGCTGTTTGACTATGCTCTCTAAAAACTGTCCTCTTATCAAAAGTAAATGCAGTCAGAGCGTTTCCAATGAGTCTGGTTAGGCGCAATTTTCTTCGACTTTTTTTCCACAATTCTATTTCTATTTCTATTTGTATTTTATTTTTTTATTTTTTTGAAAATTTGCCGATGGAGAGCTTTCTTTGGAGAATTATTGGAAAAAAAAAACAAAGGGAGGGCATCAACGATTTTTCGGATGAAATATGCTTAATGCTAAAAAGATTCAGCGGGATGATGAAAGCTGATGGGGCTATATGTACCTACCAAATGCGGTGCACTCAAAGAGCTTAAAGGTTTTTCAGATTTATTGTAAACGGCCAAATGGAATTATTGTCAATAATCCGTTATTCAATTAAAAATATTTTTTTAATTCTTTAAACGGATTTTGATTTCCTTTTTTTTAATTTTAATTTTATTTTGTTGGTTGCATGAGATTATTGGACATTTTGATTAAAAAATAAAATTGTACAGGCAAATAAAATGAACGAAATGGGATTTTATATTTTTGTTCGGAGGTATAAGGTCTTCAGCGGTATCTGTGTGTCTCTGTGCGAAAAGCATAGTAGGTATGAATATAGGTACAACGTGGACTTCCTGCAGCTTTGTTTTATTAATGTCGGAAATGGTTTTGCTATTTTAAGCGGGGATCGAATATCAGAGCTTTAGGATAGTAAGTGCAAGTTTTTTTTAATTTTATTTTTAAAATTGTTTCCGTTGGCAGAGAGTGTAAACTTTGCATATGAAATTCAATCTGGATCTTAAATCTAATATGTATTTATGCATGGAGGTGTGAATTATTCACATCAAGCACAACCAAGAAAACCAGTGGAAGATTTATTTTTGATTTAAACTTAAACCATATATCAACGGTCCAAGCGAAAAGCATTACATTTGTTTGTTTGTGCAATAAATAAAAAACAAGATTTTAGTTCTGTAGAAATTTGAAATCTATTGATTGTAGGAAAAAAAATGATTACAATCGTCTTTGTATAGAACCACATGTTATAAAAGTTATATTCTCTCCAAATTAAGAGTACTTTTTAGGAATTTTTTTTCTATATAATTCACATGCGCTCAAGGGCTTAAGCATTAAAATCGACACGATTTTGTTTACCGCATTTAACAATGCTGTAAAGATCGGAGTTTAATGGGATAATCATACGATACCATTGCAATTGCACTTCCGAAGGAGATAGACGTAAATTTGAGAACGAGTATGAGAAGCTGAGAGGAGAGTCATCGATAAAACAATGAAACGGATTAGAAGATTCAGAAAATAGTTGGAGACAATATGGAGCCCTGGGAAATACTAGCATTTATTTTGTGAAGATCAGACATACTAGTAAGATCGTTGAAAACAAAATGTATTGAATGATCTAGAAGTTAATGTCTAATATAACGAATTAATGGGAGCGGGTCATAATTCTGGTTTTCAAAATTCTGTTTGGTCAAAATTCTGTTTTTTTATAAAAATTCTGTATGGTCAAAATTCTGTATTACTAAATTCTGTCAATGAAAAATTCTGTATTTCAAAATTCTGTATTTCAAAATTCTGTATGTGCAAAATTCTGTTTCCTGAGCAGTGAAATTCTGTCTAAGAAAAATAACCATTCACGTCAAAAAATATGTATAACAATATGATAACATATGATTTATGATTTCAATCTAAGCGTGATAAATATGCGTCCCTCTTTTGCAATATTAAAACTGTGTAGTACTATTTTATAATCCTGTCAGTAGGTACTAAAATTAAAATCGTTTTAAGTGTATACATATATTGTATATTCTTATTATGTTTAAATTATATATTTTCCATAACAAATATTCTGTTTTAAAAAATTCTGTAAATATGTGGTAAAAGAGAAATCGTTTTGATAATGAAAAAAGTGCGCACTTTTTTACATTATCAAAACGATTTCTCTTTTACAACATATTTACAGAATTTTGAAATGCAGAATTTTGTAATACAGAATTTTGGACATCCAGAATTTTGTACAAACAGAATTATGCAAAACAGAATTTTGGCATGCAGAATTTTGAAAGCAGAATTATGACCCATACCGAATTTCGACCCCAACCCCGAATTAATACCAAATGAAATGCTTAAAACATAAAAATAAAGCTCTTCAACGAAATTTAGCTCTGTCAGAATTTTTTTCGGGTGTTTTCATTTTTTGACTACTTTTCCTGGGCTGTTAGCGCAAGGCTTCGTTAGTAGATTAATAGCAAATTTTATAAGTTATCATTTAAGACAACTTTTTGAAGTAATTGGCTACGTATGTACATACATATACTCATATACAAATTTTTAAGAGATCGTCAAAGTTTTGCAAAACTAAATATTTCATCATTTTTTACATAAATATTAATTTAAAAAAAAATTAAAAAAAAACAGCAGTAACTAATGTAAAATGGAACTATCTATTAGAACAATTATTCTATATTCGCACCTCCGGTGGTACAACGACGTAAGTGCAAAAATCTCGATTCTTCAGAAAACGCGATTTAACATTTTGAAGACGTTTTTGATTAAAAAAAAACATACAATTTTTTTTTTTTTAATTGAACAAACTTTTTATTAAAGGGAAATTAAACATAGCAAATACGTCGTTGACTGACTAATCAAAGTGTTGTTTGTTAGAGATTTGAAACACAAGTGACAGATAAGTCTATGTATTCGCGATATATTGTAGTTTGAAAACAATTAAACGGTCCAAAGATATTTCTGCCCCCTGGATACAAATATTACATTTTCAATTGGGTCTTTGTTTCATCGGTCGGAAATGTCTTTTCTTAGAACAATGACATACATATCTACTTAACTCAGAAAATTTTAAATTTGCACTTACGTCGTTGTTCCACCGGGGGTGCGAATATTATTCTATATTAGAAAAAAAATGAAAAACAATAGTAAAAACCATTCATCAGTGGTCGTAGGTTTCAGGTTTTTGAGAAAAGTAGATTTTTTGAAAAAATCGTAACAAATAGACCCCATATTTGTTTTAATATTTTTTTCTGAAAGGTCTAAGGCCCACTATAACTGTTGCAAGGTTAAAAATTAAAACTAAGTAAATAAGGTAGGCGATATTTTGTGGTACCATTTTCTCAATTATTATTCAATTGATTTCGTTAAGTTTTATATTGTTGAAAAGAAGACGCGCAAGTTTGTAGAATCATTCTCCTTTACTCTGTCTGTTATATTAATAAAGTGTCATTTTACGCTGCTGACCAATGGGCTTGGGCATGTTTAAAAATTAAGAAAATTGGCTTTTTCTAATCGTTTTGGAGAAAGTATGATTATTGCCCTTGATTTTACAAAAGAATTTGATAGAGTTTGGCATCAAGTTCTCTTATCGAAAATGCGTGCATTTGATTTTAATGAATCTCTCTTCATCAGATTAGAAATAACGTGTCAAAGCGGACGACACAAGTTGTATTGGATGGTATCAAGTCTGATATTCATAAAGTTAATGCTGGCATGTCCCAGGCCTCTGTTAATCAATGGTGTTATGTCTGAAACTTCTAATCCATTAATTCGTTTTGATGATGACAGTAATCTCAGTTTCTCATATTCATTTCCAGATTCATGCTCTGTCCTTAAGATGTGGATTTAGAAATGTCCCTTTGATTTGGAAGCATTTTTAAGCATTTTTGATGCATTTTCGGTAGATCCTGCACTAAGTTTCATTTTTATTGTTTTGTTGTTTTGGTTGAGCTTTATAGCGGGTTGCATATCGGGAGCTTCGTTTCACAGCAGAATTTTGGTTATTGTGCTGATTCGTTCTTGTGGGTTTTCGCATTCACTTGGCAAAGTTTTAAATTTTTGCTTTTTATCTCACGGCTTTGCAATTCAAGCTCTTCTTCTAGTAAACAACAACGTATTTCAAACGAATGTATTTTTTGGAAAAGCTCTTGATTCTCTTTGCGGAGATGATCGATTTCTTTGTTAAGATTTCCGATGTCATCTTTTGTGGCCATATTGGCCAGGGCTGCATCGAGCGAATTATCAATAATGTTTTAGATTTTTTTGAAATCTGGATCATTCATAGAAGTCATGTTCTGTTTTTGTATATTAAACGATGTGTTTTGGTTTTCCTCAGGTGAAGTTTGACAAAATTTTCTTTTGTCAGTCATGTGATGCGATTGTTCGTGGTGTTAAGAGATTTAGATCTCGATGTTTAACACTTAATTTATCGTTACCTGTGATCCGTCGATTATTTTGCAGATGAAAGATATTAAGCTTTCGCTGTGGTCACTTTTTAAATTAATTTTAAGTTTTAAAAATAAACAAAATCCAAAAATTTTAGGGAGCGATTTTAAAAGTTAACTATTCACTTTGAAAACAGTGTTGTTGAAAATACTTTTTCTCATGTTCCTTGATTAAAAATTAAAAAAAAAGTATACATTTTTTAAACTACTTATTTTAATCTTTTTTGGAAATACTGTTTTCAGCAAAATAGCTCAAGTGGTTTAGGCTTTAGATCGAGGTACATACATACAGACAGACCGACAGAATTGCCGGACCCACAGATAATTTGTTCATTGAAAACTACCACAGGCATAGATGAACGTTTAATTTAGTTAATTTAGTTTTCATATTTAAATTTTTTGTCTGTTTACTTTTTTCTCCACTGTATAAATTGAAAACTTTTATTAAAATAATTTACTATGCACTCTTATATGCGAAAAAAATTAGCTCGAAAAATTTTTGAGAATTTTTAAAGTAAAATAATCTGTCTATTATCTGTGGTAAGAAAGTCTTATGAAACACCCTTTAAATTTTTTTTTTAATAAAAAATCACAAATTTCATAGCTTTGGAATTTTTTTCAAACAGAAACATAATGTTCACGAAATCTTTATTCTTTTAAGAGGTATGAATTTTAAAACCAATTTTGGTCAATATGACCTACTGTGCCCCGCAGCATCGGACCCCATTAAATTCTTGACTTTTGAAACACTTTTTCTTAATTTTAAAATTTCCCTTACTTGTCCTCATTCTGATTACCTTTTTAATCAAAACGAAATATAGGGAACCAAATTTCTTTAATTTTCGT
The DNA here is from genome assembly GCA_911387755.1 of Chrysotoxum bicinctum. Lineage (NCBI taxonomy): Eukaryota > Metazoa > Arthropoda > Insecta > Diptera > Syrphidae > Chrysotoxum > Chrysotoxum bicinctum. Next base: position 219,656,765 of record OU426989.1, on the reverse strand, counting down.
AAGAAAATGATTTTTGTTTTTAAATTTGAACAATAACAAAACCACTACTGTGCCATATGACCAAAGGGTTCTTCAGATGAGAACAGATTTTCAAGTCTGACAGCGCTGTTCAGTGGCTTAAAATGGGAATTTATATGACAAAAATGTAGATGCTAAAAATGTTATAATTTATATAAATTCTAATAAAGCTAATAACGTGGAACTGTGTAGACAGACGGCTTGGTATTGGTTCAAACGCCGGCAAATCGTCCCAAAGTACTTTAAAATTGTTAGAAATGTTAAAAACAAAATGAATGCTATTATTTTGTTTTAATGTTTATATTCTAAGGCAAAACGGCAGACGGAAATGTGATGACACAACCGTAGAGGGGTGGTTTTAAGAAGCATCTTTTAGCTCGATCACTTTTATTCAAGGCAAGACATACGAGTAGTTAACATTTACCTTAGGTGGCTTGTTTACACAACAAGCTACAGGTCATACCGAATCGTACGAGCCACAATATTCGCTTCGAGTAAGTGTGAAATCAGGCAGAAAAGAAGATATTTTTTCAGGTTAGACATTTAAAGTAGAATAATATTAAAACAGCTATGTACCTATAATGTAATAGAGAAATTTTATTATTTAATGATTACTGACTTAAATTTGATGGGCTTACTTGGCAAGTTTTTTTTATGCCCAATTCAAAACGTTTTGAAAACTTGACCAGTAAGCCCATTAAATTTTAGTCAGTAATCATTAAATAATAAAATTTCTCTATTACATTGTAGCTGTTTTAATATTATTCTACTTTAAATATTCGGTATTAAACCTTCATGAAGTAAGAACTTGGCGTACTTTTAGATCTCAGTACTTTTCACGGCTGACTTGTTAGACAAAGGTTTTTGTATAGAAGAACTTGGCTCTTTTTTTAATATTTATGTTTTTGGTCTGATTTATTTATCATAATGTTACAGAAGTGCAGAAGAGGATAAGATAAAGTGAAGTGAGAAATATTTTAAATTATCTCCTTATAAAAATATCTATCAGCCGGGGTCTTAGTTTAACAAAGCTTCTAGAAATATTATTTGCTAATGATTAAAGTCTTTGAGATTTCAAATTGTTGATACTCGTTTTTCGAAATATCGTTTGAGTTATCTGCAATTTTAAAAATCCCTGTTCAAAGAACTATTCATCCAACTCATTCCGAACCACAAATATTGTTGTTTTTGAAACTCTCAAGACATTTAACTATTATTATCTATTATTAAAATTTTATATTACCCACTCTTAAACGATGTGGTTTAAATTCCTCTCCTTCCCCCCACCTATACCTAAATGCATCAACAAAGGTTTATTGAAACCAATAAAACTAACGGTAAATTATGTTCAATTGATTTTCTTCCCGACTTATTTCAATGAGATTCTCAATGGGGCTTTTTGTGTACAAATGTTTCCATAGAAGCCGAAAGCCTCTTACATTTCCACCACTTTTAAAAACGTAACTTTCTTCGTGATCACCACAAAATCATTAAGGATGCTCGTACACTCTTTGCGTGTGCACGTTGTTCATGCGAAGGACACACCACACAATGCTCGTAATCTGCTTCGACTATTTACGATACGCTCCAATCGTTTGAGATTGTATATTCTCCCCAATACAAATGTTCTCATTTGAAATTCGATTAAGTGCGGCAAACATTAACCTCAACAAAAAAAAAAAGAAGAAAGATGAAAGGACCCAGGCAGAGGGCGTCCATTCGTCGTCCTTCTGTTTTCACTCCATTTAAGGAATACCTGTTATTCGGAATACAAACATCGCAATCCCATGCATACGCAAATACCATCAGTGCATAGAAAGGACTTGCAGAACATCCCAGGAACATCTCCTGTAGCAGTAGAACAAAGTGGTTTCATTGTATTCCGACAGTTGAACTTCCTTTTGTGTGTAGTTTGCGTCAGTTTTAGAACACTGAGGTTTTGTTTTCTTCGCTCCCCAGAGTTAACCCTCTGGTTTAAGTGGTGTTTCTGATGCTTTTGATGTCAGTCAGCCCTCCTACGTCCTTCCTCTTGTGCAATGGTCGTGGCTTGCCTTAGAAATCTTCTTAACGAAATGCATGCCTCGTTGTAATATACAACTGAAATACAATTGTTAAATTTACCAACAAAATAATTATTTGCAATGCAAATAAATGTGCATTATCATCAACATCAACAACATCATCAAACATGAAGACGAACGTTCTTGAAGTTTTTGAAAGACAGATAGAGATGTGGAATATTCAAATGGCAAAAACATTTGATATGGTTAACCAGGCTTTTTGACTCACTAAGACTTATATCTAGAGCCCATGATGGCTGCAATATATGCAATGCATTTAGCCTTCTCCAATAGAAGACAATTGATGCTTTTGAAAGCCAACTCTCTGTGGTGAGCTCCTAAAGACTACAGTATACTTACATGTTGGGGTCTTATACTATTAATTTAAGGAACAGATTAACATTGGTTTTTATGGAAACAACTCTTACCTTAATTCCTATGCCAGCCATTTCGTAAAACTACTTGAAGGAAATTCTGTTGGTGTTTCCAGTTTATCGAAATAAAATGATTCCGGGTCCTTGATAAATTTATTGATGTGTGTGGTTGAAGTGTTGATTTGTTTGCTCGAGACAGAAAGTAAGGAGTGTCGTCTTTTTGTTTTAAATCTATTGACTGATTACAATTATTCTCTTAAATTGCATCTAGGAAATAATAAGGGAAATATTCAGCTAAGTGCCTACAATTTGTTGCTAATTAATTTTGTGTGTTTTAGGTTTAATAAGTCGATGCTAGGCTTCCATGTTGTTTTTGATTTTAAATGCCTGCAAAGAAAAAAAAATAACACATTTAATTAGAATTCCATAAACAGATTTAAATGTTTATATTACATTTATTTATTAAAAAATAATTTGGCTTTGAAATGAAATAAAATGTAAGACTGAATTAGAGTATACTATTCATAAGCAAAAGATTTATTTATTAAACGTTTTTAGCAGAAAGAGACAAAAATAGAATGCCATGTGATTTTCTAAACAAATAAAAACAAAAATTATAAGTCAGTGTAGCGGTTTCTTAAAAAAAAATATTAATTTCTTAAGAAAATATGTTGGTACGCGAACTTTAAGTTTTTATTATTGTACGAAAAAAAATTTATTTTCCAAAAAAAATATTGATCCGTTTTTGAAATATCGAATATTCAAAACAAAATGATTTTTTTCAAAAATACAAAAGTTTTTTTAAAAATGCAAAAGTTTTTGAAACTTTTTAGAAGCTCTCATAAAAAAATTTATTAAATTTATTGAAAAATTCCAAAAATGAAAATATGGTTCTATGGTTGGTATGGTACAGTCAGTAATATCTTAATTTTTTTTTTTATTGAATTATAGATTGTAAAAATTAATCGAAAGAAAAAAAAAATGTTATCAAAAGAAAATACGATTTTCGAAAAACTTTTTCTAACATTTGTATTTTAGATACAATTTTTTTCTAACATCTTGCAGATTATATTTAGAAACTTTTATGTATCAAGTTTAAAAAATATCGTGGTAGGGTTTTCAAAATATTGAGTCTTGAAAAAAGAAATTGATTTTTTTTTATCCAACAATTTTTTTTTTGAAAATTCAAAAAAAAAAAACAATATAAAAATTAGCATAAAAAAATCATCAAAAAGTCTAATTAGCTTTAATTAAATAAAATTTTTTGATTTTTTTTTTGTTTAAATCTTTGGAACGAAAAAGTTCGTATGGCCGGTACCGTTATTTTTCGTTCGATAAAAGAAAATAAAATAAAATGCACGACTGGGTCGCACGAATTTGCTCCTATGTAAAAGACTAAGAATTTCAAAAATTAATGTTATTAGAGAAACTGTTCATAAGCATAAAATTCATTTTTTAAATGACTAAAACTTCTTTAGTAGTTAAAGGTAAGAAAACGATGCCATGTGATTCAAGCAAATAAAGATTTATGCAAGAACAAAAATAATAAGTCTTTGTAGTGGTTTCTTAAAAAATAAGGTTTTATATAAGAAAATTTTAAAACATTTTTAAGAAAAAATGTTGGTACGCCAATTTGTAGTTTTTATTATTGTATGAATAAAAATTAAATTTACAAAAAAAAGTATTGAGCCGTTTTCGAGATATTGAATTTTCAAAAAACAAAAAATTGATTTTTTTTTCAAAATTCAAAAAAAATATTTTTCTTAAAGTTTTGAAATGCAATATTTTTTAAACTTTTTAGAAGCTTCTCTCTACGAAATTTCAGTAAAATCCGTTGTGCTGATAATGAGAAATTCAAAATTTTAAAAAATCGTTCTATGGTAGGTACAGTCAGTAATATCTTGTTTTCAAAAAATTTTTTAATCAAATTACAGATATTAAAAAATAATAAAAAGAAAAAAAAATTTAAGCAAAATTCTCGGAACCGTTTTCGAGAAAAATACGATTTTCGAAAACCATTTTTTAACATTTGTATGGAGGGTACCGTTAGTTTTAGGTAAAATGAATTTATTTTACTCATATATTGTAGATTATTTTTCCAAACTTTTATTTATCAAGTTTTGAAAAAATCGAGCATGGGGTTAAATATTGAGTTTTAAAAAAAAAATTTTGAAAGTTTTTTTAAAAATCCAAAAAAAATTTTTTGGAAAATTTGAATACACAATAATATTTAAACTGCTGGGAAGCTTTAGCATAAAAAAAATAATGATCAAAATCGGTGGTACCGTTTTTAAGAAAATCAAAAACAAAAAAAATGGTCCCAAGGAGGGTACCAAAACTACTCATTTTTTGGAAAATTTTTTTCAACCATTACCTAGGTTTAACTAAACTAAATTTTTTGAATTTTTTTTAAGAAAATCGTAGGGACAGTTTTTGAGAAAAAAAAATATTTATAAAATTTTGAAAAAAAATCGTATGGCAGGTACCGTTATTTTTGGTCATAAAAAATCAAATCAAAAAACATCCGGGGGTAAAAAATCAAAACCCATATCTACCAAGTTTGAAGAAAATCGGCCGAGCCGTTTAGCTGTAATCGAACAGACAGACAGACAGACAGACAGACAGAATTGCCAGACCCACTTTTTTCATCTTCGCTATCATCGTAATGTCAACTTTGATCAAAATCTCGAGTTCTATTTTTTTTACGAATGCATAACTTGCCTTATAGTACCTACATATAAGTCGCAAGTAAAAAACGTGTGGGGGGAAAATTAAAAATGCTATCTACCGCCGTTTAAAGAAAATCGGCCGAGCCGTTTAGGCTGTAATCGAACAGACAGACAAACAGAATTGACAGAACCATTCTTTCGTGTTGTCATATCACCGAAATGTCAACTTTGATCAAAATCCCGAGTTCGATTTTTTGTATACGAATGCATAAATGGGAAGTTTTGCATTCGTATACAACAAATATGTATATATGTTGCAAGTAAAAAAATTAAATTTAAATCAGTGAGAAGTCCAAAAGTTAAGACGAAATTTAAAAATGTATGTATATACTATGTAGAAAATTTTAAAAAATTTTGCGGAATTTTTCAAAATGTCTTATTTCATAAAATTTTCAAAAATTTTTTTTTTTCAATTTATCAAAATTAATTTTTGAATTTTTTTAACAAAAAAAAATACTTGCGAAATTTTATGAACGTAATTTCGAGAAACTCACTGTTCAGTTGTTGAGTCTAATGCTGCATAAAAGACCGAAACTACTCGCTGACTTAAGGAGCAGAAAAGAACAGATGATCATCAGTTTTCCAGAACGATTATGAGAAGCACACAATAGAGAGTTGCTAAAGCAGGAATGAGGTTAAAAAAAAATTTTAAAAGGCTTGAAAGCACTATCAAAGTATCATGCCAAAGTCTACTCAGATACTGACTATCGTGAGAAGATCAAAGTTGCATCAAAGTCGATGCTGAGGATATCGAAACTTTATTAGAGATAATGAATAAGGTTTCGCTATCAGAAACCTGCTATTGAACCTAGACGGGCGTAGACCAACAATTCCATCTACCTAACCATGACAAAGCGAAGATATCCATAAATATCATCAACACGGGCCTAAGCCCAATATAGCTGCTTCCGAGCTTTTCACAGAGTCCAAAGGAAAGACTCCCCGATGCCCGATTCCCAATTGAGAATGGAGGATAACCTATTAATTAATACTACTACAGAGGCATTAGCCTAATTGACATGGCATAAAAGAACTTTTATGTAAACCACTGAAGTCGTTCATCAATAAGATGATATTAGTAAAGTTATCAATATATTAGGCTAAAAAATCCACCTTCAACCAATTATTTACAATACAGCAGATCGAGGAAAAAACGCACAATTTTAAATTGACAATTATCACATTTTAACCGGCTTCAAGGCAGATATGGATTGTCCAGAATAAAGTCTAGTTTTATCATCCGTGTCAAGCTCGCCACCTTGCAAAGGATGAGAAATACTTTAGAGGTCAAAAAATTGTCTTAGACAAAACAACGTGCTGTAGTTCAACATGACGCAAAAGCTCGCGATGTTTACTGTCTAATTGAAGTGATCTGATCGGTTCCCCGCCATTGCCATACAGAAAAATATTGTTTACCAGGACTTATCTTATCTTGAAAATGTGTTTTTTAGGTCTTCAAAGCTCGTTTAAAAATTGTAGGTCCCATCCATTCCTACCAAAATAACTTACACAGGGATGGTTGAGAGTTGCAAGTCACAAGGCTTTGTAACGCGAAATGGTTATGCCGGATAACTGTTATTCTTGAGTTCTGTGATTGAGACCCACTTTATTCACCCTAAAACTTTTTATTTTCAGGGGTATTTTTATTATGACAAACTGCTTCATTTTGGCCTTTCTGATACAACCAGTCCCTCTCCACATTGTTCCCGACTTACACTATAAGCACACAGGAATTGTTTCGCGGTAAAAGACATTCGGCCTTAGTTTTTACGAGTTGCGGTCTTGAAAGAATAACAATACCTTCGTTCCAACGCGATATTGACAGGGTCCATTCAAATACTCACATAGAACGGTGGGATTGATGAAGTGCAGCAAGATATCAGTGAAGATTTTGTTAATGTTGAGGAAGTGGCCCAGATGTGTTAAGAGTTCAGTTTGGGCAAGACCAATTACCTGTTGTTCATCAGATCATCACCATACTCGTAAAGACAGCTATAACTAAGTTAACAACTTTGTTTACTTAGATTATGGTATTAATAGTGTTATCAAAGGAAGAATAACACTTGCCAATAGCTGCTTCTTCTGATGGATAAGATGGGAATCGAGTAGTTAAGCCCTCTTTTTATAGGTTTTTCATCTTCCCAATTCTACTGTTTGATACAGACCTTAGAAGTCAATGTTGGATTCCTAATAAAAGTTTTACGGGATAGCTCTGGTACCTTATGTCTAGAAGATGAGTGAAGGAGGAGATGGAACATCTAACAATACAGCTGCATATGCATATCAAAAATAAATTTATTCTAATGAATGGACAAAGTCTTCTACGTTCAACCGGAAAGATGCAAAAACTGCAACTTGAAAAATCTATTCATTTTACCTTTAACGATTGGTGAGGGATCGCACATTGGACCGATGTGGAAAAAATTCATGTTTTTTAAAATATTTAATTTGGTATTGTGAAACAATTTTCTTGCAGTAGATATATTTGACGAGAAATCCTGCGAATCCTGAGAATTTAAGCGCATTTAACAATTCAATAGCCGTACAAAAATAGGTCCGCGTTCGTAACGATTAGATCGGTTATTTTCTTATTATTCTGACAAAAATTTAATTGCCAAATTCCGCTAATTTTGGTTGAGTAAAAATATGTCCAATACAAAAATCAAAAAATATTTCGAGTTAAATATAATAGATTAAAAACAGATTATTCTCCCAAGAACTTGCTCGGTCTAGCACTTTGGAGTACTACTCTCCTTCATTAACGATAATTTTATTTTTTTTTTTCAATCTAAAATATCTCTTTACGGGAAATCATTAGTCATTTAGTTTGTGGTAATCACAAAAATCATTTTGCAAGGCGATTTTGACAAATATTAATTTAATTTAGCACATTTGATGATTCGGAAACACTGAATTATATTTTAGTACTTTTCTTTGTTGTTCAAAATAGGTGCTTTAAAATTAGATAAGGTTAGAATATGAAAAAAGCCTTGTCAAATGTCAAAGACAGGTGTTTATTCAAAATGTAACTTTCTCGGGAAAATGATTATAATACAGATTTTTATAAATTCAGAAAAGGAAGTCCAAACTGTTTCGAAATGTTGATCAAAGTATTGGAACTTATTTTTATGATATTGACTTAATATTTGTTTAATTAAGACAGTAATTAAACAACAATATAAGTTTGCCGAAATGTACAACAATAGCGGAAATAGCGTGGGAAAAAACTTAAGGAGTCATCTTGAATTTTAGGAAGATTGTTTTTTATGAAATAAGTCATTAATTTTTGACTTAAAACTAAAAATACATGCAATAAAATTTGTTGGAAAATTTATTTGATAAATTACTTTCGCATTACCTCGTCTATTTTTAAGTTAACCTCGCTCAAAAACTACTGAACTGATTTCATCATATTTTGTTCTAACAGTAACATTTAAAATGTAATTCTTATAAAAAATAAGCCTTATTTTTTAATATTTTAGTTGTATAAATAACAAACACTTGATTTCCAATTTAAATTGATGTCTACTTTCATTCAAAGAGAAGTGAACTGTCTTTGCTTTGTTTTTGGAACTCTAAAAATACGAAGCCTACTTACCAATTATTTTTGATACTTCATGAGATCGGAATAGAATCGGAATCGGAATAGCCTGTGCTATTGCAATTGAAATACCTAATATTTCTTTGGAAATCCACAGAATTGCCTTTAGGAGCAGGTTCCAAAAGTTAGATAAACCTATTGTCAAATGGTTAAAAGTTTTTCTCGATTTACTCAAAATATACAAATATTGGGTCTTCATTGTGCTCGACACAATTATCCTTTTATTAAAATCCATTAAATGATCCACCAATTAAAGTGCTTGTACGAATATTTAATCAGTAATGTGGAATTGTACATCAACTCTCTTACTCGCGAAATCCTGTAATTCTTTGTAAATCGCAATTACTATTAATTAACCAGCCTAACACAATGTAGTCCGATTCGTAGATATGGGTTGAGGTATGAAGCTGGCCGTTGTGTACCGCATTGCTTTGATTAAGCTACAGAATTAAGTGCTAATCGAAATGTGTATGTGCGTTCACTCACACACGCCTGAGTTGTAATCCTTTTAAATAAATATCCGAAGCAAATCCCATCAACTCGAATAGAGATTACCTGCCTGCCTTGTGAATCAGTTTAAAATACATATACTCGTATGTACATACATAGGGGGTTACAAGTTCAATATATGTATATGCACTCTGCAACTGTATGTGTAGATATAGTTGATTGGAGCTACTTTTCTATACCCGGCTTAGAGTTTTGTGTCGATGGAATCAGAAAACAATGGCAGGGAATGATAATTATGTTGGTGATGCTCTCGGATGCAGATGACGAGGTCATTGACGAAATACAAAACTGTAACGGACAATTCACTTCAAGCCTCCCCACTTTAGGACCCCAGCTCCAACTTTGTCTTTTCCACTTAGCCCGCTGCCCATCCCAAGTGCCAAGGCAACAGCACTAAACAACTCAAAATGAAATGAGCATCATTCCGCTTTGCAATGACTCACACAAAATGGAAACTTCTAACAGTAAAAATCATAAAACGAAATTACATTGTAGCAGTGCGCTGCACTGGCAATAGGATGAGCCTGGATGATAGAGGACGACCAACCAAGGAGATACCAAACAAACCATGGGCCATAGCTAGACCCAGCAGCGATTTCAGAATTTCAGTGTTCCAGCACTGCCATTCTGCCATTACCCCTTTTGATGGTTTTTGATGGGAGCGGAGTTAACTTTAAATTACAGCCAACTATACACCCACATGTGGCAGGATCTGCGTGGGGAGTGGCATCGTGTAGGATGCCTAAACCGCAATCCCATCATAGTCATCAAGAAGGTGGTCATTTTTGAATCATTCATGACATGAGCCTGATGAGTACTTCTCTGTTGTTTTCGAACCGTTCAGGGGCGGAGGGACGACGACCAACGTGAGCACCAAAATAATGCTCTGATGTGAACTTTCCTCCCCTCATTCATATGAAATTACTTTTCTGTGTGCTTATGCTTTGTGTGTGTGCTCTTGTAAAATGAAAACAAAACCAAACCAAAGTTAAAACAGAAAAGAAGAAGAAGGGGTTGGGATCTGGAGCAAACTATTGCCCGAAGGTGTAAGAATTCCAAATTGGTTGGTTAAGGGGAATGACTACGATGGGTTTCCATTTCTAAGTTAACTACTATACCAATCGTGGACTATTGTCTCAAATAAAACATTGCCTGACGTCAGATTGGTGAAGTCGAACGGGCTGGGGTGGTAAATGTTTTGTGTATAAATTTAGCGAAATCAGAGGACAAAGTTTGACAGTCGAGAATTGTGTAGGTATGTATATTCGCAATCTTATCAAAACTGAGTTAAGCGAACTTCCTCTTTTGATAGTTTGTATTCAAAATAGCAAAGACTATTTTTGTTTGTGGGTTCATTAGGTAAGTATTGGAAGATTGGATTTTTAGATGGAAATTGTTCCAAAGAGTGATTGGTTTATAGAAACATATACAAAACATACAAGTTCTGACTTTTTGAATTATGGATATGGAAATTTTGAAGTTCTCCTCTATGGATTCTGCGAAAATTGCTTCTAAACTTGGATTGCATAAGCACTTTTACAATCCATATTATTGGGTCGTTTCAAAACTAGTTTTGAATATCAAAGATACTCCTAGGGAGATTTCAAGTTTCATCTTTCGAAGAAAAGTTTAGTGCCATAGCTTTAACACGAAGAGAAGAAAATTATATCTATTCAATAGCGGGACGCAGTAATACGTCCTCCAATGCTTCTTACGAGGAAGTGACAAATCCCCCAAGAGGATCTTTTGTCAGGAAAAGTGCTTCTCATTTAAGTCGTTAGTAATCGGAAGAAAATTGTAAGTCCCCCCATTCCTGTCGACAACATAGGAAGACAGAAATTGTTCTAAATTGAAAGTCACTAGGTCACTTGTTCTCCCAGAACTAAATTGAATTTTAATATATTTTCAAATAAGATGAGGGTCAAAATTGGTATTTTTCTTGTAATTGGATGCAAGCTAATTTTTTACAGTATCTGCTAGAAATTCAACCATTGTTGAAAACAGCTTCTGCAATCAAAAGTAGGATTTTTCCGCACGAAGAATCTTATAACAGATTCATTCTATACGATTGTTTGCAGCCTAAGCTTAAGCTTAACATTTTAGTCGTATTTCATGAGACGCAAAGGACCAGGCTTACAGCAGTATCAATGACGATCCGTACAGTTTCAACTCTATTAAACATTTTGGTGAAATATTGGAATAATTGCAAAAATATGTACAATAAATTGAATATTATCAATTTTTTTGTCTATGACGAGGCGCTCCATGGGCATATTAATAAATTATAATATTTTTAAATTATAAATTGATACGCAAAAAGACGTTTGGACGTACCGCATGATAAACTATAACTCAGTTTCAATTCATCAAATTATGCAAACGAAATCTTCGATTTGATTTAATCTGAAAAAATTACCTCATCTCTTTTTATCATTTTTTCCCTGCCTTGATATCAAACAAAGACGACGTCAAAATTTTTGCAAGCCTGAGATTTCTTTGTGTGCTCAGAACCGTCTGCGTCTACACACTTGAAGAATCTTGTGATTCTGTAAAACGAATATTCAATTTTTTGACAGATAACGTATCGACAACTTGAAAAATTTTTTCACACATATTTTTTGTGTATGGATAGAAAGTGTTCATGGAAAACAAAATTCATGAGTACGGATTTAAAGTTTAGGTGTCATTGGAGGGTTTTTTTTTTCGTTGTTGAAAATGACCGGCACCTTACAATTTACAATCAACGGAGATCACTACATAGGCATGTAACAACGACCTCTTTGTTGGTCAATTGATGTATTGGGCATTAATATTTTGTGGTTTCGAAAAGTCATTGCAGCAGCGCCACGACCCTCACCAAGATTTATTAAAAACTCAATTCGATGACTGTATTATATATATATCGTGTGATTTAATACCTTTAGATTTTTTTTACATACGACGTCGGAAGAGGAGCTCAGAGCCAATATTGAACGAGAGATAGTGGCCATTTCCCTCGAAATATGTGGCCGGTTAATAGAAACGAACTACGCACCCGTAGTGCGTCAAAAATGATCGACGTCAATTCCTTTCATAAATATTTTGATTAAATCTCAATGGGCTTAAAAAAGGTTGTCAAATGATTATTGGAAAACCACATAATAAAAGGCACAACATTCAGGACCAGGTTCTCTACGTGCAGTTGTACTCTAATTAATTAAATTGTTTAATATAATATATTATGTAGACTTTAAAGCAAGTTTTGATACGGTAAAAAAGGATTCTTTAGTCTGTAAATCTACATAAGTCTTTTCGAAGAATCGTCAACAGTGTCTAATTTATGGGTGTTTTTTTTTTTTTTTTGCTATTTTCTTTTTGGTAGCACAGGTTTTGACAGCTCACGCACGTTTCGTGTTTTGTGTTACTGTCAAACATCTTCAGTTCGGTCTATAATTTAACCATAAATCGTCTTACAAACGAACAACGCTTGTAAATTATTGAATTTTATTATTTGTTCAAAGATGATGCGAATCGCAACGTTACTGTGAATGGTGAGCGCTACCGTGCGATGATAACAAACTTTTTTTGCGCAAAATGAAAGAGCTTGACTTGCGGTATCAACAAGATTAAGGCTCATGTCTATAGCGACAAGCCCGCTTTGATTGACGCACTGGAAGCCAACATTGAAGCATTTATTTGTGAGATACCGGCCGAAATGTTAGACTGAGCGGCTGCGTTACTACTTCCGAACAAACAGTCGAAGTAGATTTGAAGAAAAAAGTGAAGTAACTTGAGAAAAATCGAAGTAGATTTCAAAATGACTTGTTACTTGCATTTAGAAAAATATTGAATACAAGATTTTTATCATTTGATATTACAACACGAAAAAGTAGTGATTCAGTCTGTCTGCCAAAATTTTCATAAAAAATACTCATTTTACTCATTTGTGTATTTGTATTGAGTTGACGTAAGTTTTGTTCATGGAAAGTCTGTGGTTATATACTACCTAGAGTGAAGTAGATTTGGGGGTTTTGTAAAATTGAAGTAGGTTGAAACGAAGATTTTTAAAATGAAGTAGATTTGAGTACTTTGCTGATGGTGCGAAGTAGGAAGTAGATTTTAAAATATTTTGAAAAAAAGAAGTAGATCTACTTCAATTGAAGTAAAGTGGTACCACTGCTGAGCGGATGTACCATTTGAGGCGCAGCTGCATGAAATAATTGTCAAACATTAAATTATATCGACCGTACTATCGATTCAAATAAAGACTTCATGCATTTTTCTGAATTTTATGTGTGTTTTTTTTTTCCAATAGCTCTTAAAAAATTACTCGTTATAAGCTCTCTATTACCGATCGATACCTCTGCTGCAGTATGGGATGGAAGTTAAATGTCAAATTTGTTTAAAACAGGTGCTGTTATTCCTCGAGGTTGTGGTGTAAGCCTAATAGTGCAGTTATCCATATTTTTGTGTAGAAGAACATTTTTTTAAAACTTTATAAACATTAAGTTTAAAAATTAATATTTTTTTTTATAAGACAATAGGTATATTATAAATTATTACATTAACCGTACCACTTATGAGAAAATAAAAATTGAATAAAATGCACGACTCTATCGCACGTACTTGCACTTACGTACTTTGTTTAAATTGTTTTTGAAATTGTAAAAAATAAAGTTTGTGTTTAAAATAGAAAATAGGAAAAAAATACAAATTCGTGGAAAAAAATGTATTAAATGCTAAATTTATGAAAATAAGCTGAGCCAATTATAAGTATTTAATTATAAACATTTAAGGAAATATATTTTAAAATAATCGATAACCCGTTTTCAAGATATTGAGTTTTCAATTTTCGTTTTTCAAAATCGAAAAAAATATATCGAAAATTTGTATACATATATGTAAAATATTATTTTAAATAAAAAAAATCCTGTATAGAAAATCGAAATCGATAAGGTCGAAAATAAAAACAAAAACAGTTCTATGAAAGTAACGTTAAAAATTTTGGGGAGCATGTCTTAATATCGAAGGATAAAAATCTCGAATGACAAAAATCTAGAATACAATTGCTTGTAATCTAGAATGCAAAAATCTCGAATGCACAAAAATCTCGAATGAACAAAAATCTCGAAAGACAATATCTCGAAAAAAATTTCGAAAAAAATATAAATTCGAGATTTTTTTTTCACACTTTTAGTTTATTCAACAATTTATTTCTTGTTTGAGAAAATAAACAATAAAAAATATTTAAAATATTTAACAAAAAAAATCATTAGGTATCATAATAAAATTATAAAAAATATCAAAAACAAAGAAAAAGTTATAAATTCATAAACATACCTATAAAGGCATATGTAGGTATAACAAAAAAGTATGAATTATTTTGAGTTGTACGCAAGACTCCTAAGGTACACCACATAACTCCTCTCTTCTTTTTCCTCGAGTACTTTTAAAATTTGTTTTTTTTTTTTAAATACTCCCGTCTTACCTTAGTTTCCTGGTCCATCTGAATTTTTCAACCAGACAACTAATTTGAACTGACTCATTAGCCAAAATTTCAAATAATTTGTAAGGACCAATGTGCGGCCTTCCAACTAAAACCTTAAGCCTCCTATGCCAGGACTCTACTCTGTTTTGAGTTCTGGGTAACTCTGTCATGGGTAGTTTACTAGTCAGTCTCAGTCGTGGTTTTGTTAAACAGTTATTAATAATATAGAATTAATATTAATATATTAATTTTTGAGACAATGGTTACAATTCGCGCGAATTGTAACCATTGTCTCAAAAATTAATATATTAATTCTAGATTTTTGCATTCGAGATTTTTGTGTTTCGAGATTATGCATTCTAGATTTTTTTTCGAGATTTTTTCAATTCTAGATTTTTGTTTTCGAGATTTTTACTTTCGAGATTTTTGCTTTCTGGATTATTGTTTTCGAGATATCGTGGTAGACCCAAAATTTTGTTTCTTAAAATTAGTTTGACGACAATAAGGAATACACTTTAAATAGTGCACATAATTTTTTTTTATCAAAATCGTAAGAGTCGTTCTTGAAATATCAATTTCTCCTCTAAGGCAGAACAGAAGACCCTTTAGTACCAAGTTTTAATAAAATCGCTTCAGCGACTTAGGCTGCAGGTACAGACAAACGAATAACCGTACCAACTTTATTTTCGTGTTCTCTTTTCTCGTAATGTCAAGTTTGGTCGAACAATCGAGTTTGAATGAAACGGGTCATATTTTGCATAAAAAAAATGAAATTATTTTCTGATTTCATATATGGTCATGTTTTGCCAAATACAAGTTTCTTTTTAAAAATGCAATAAAATGAACAAAATTAAATTTTTTCCATGTATTATGGCTTTATTTGTAAGAGAGAACATTCTCAATAACAACAGTACACAACGTGCGTCGTTTAAGTGGCTGCCTCGGCTGGTCGTGCACCTTCAATTGCTGAGTCAATTAGACCTTGCAACCGAATAATCCAAGATCTCCTCAGGCTATTGCCGAAATGTTGAACTGACTTTCTGTCAAAATTTCAAGCGGGAAACAGATATCAGTGTCAAAATAACCTATGATTTAAAAAGAAACCACTAGATGGCCAACCCTGTAGTATGTGTACCATATATGGCAGGTGAAAATGATTCTTTTTGATAGCTTTTACTAAAAGTAATATATTGATTTCTTTTTAAAAAAAATCTGTGGAACAGTTTTTGAGAACAAAAAAATATTTTCTTTGATTTCCGATAAATTAGCCTTTAAAACTCAATTCTTATCTAAAGAGAATTTAAGAGAAATGTCTAAAAGTTGGTAGAATGATAAATGCAGTATAAAAAAGCATACGCGGAAAATCCGGGTAAACCTCAGAAACGAAATAATTTTATCTCCGCAGAAACGAGCTGTCAAAATATGTATGGGAAAAACTTTCTGCAAATCTGATAAAATTATTATACGAATTTGATATGTGGAAAGGGAAGATATGAACCCAATAAACTAAGAAACTCTCTAAATTTTAAGAAATGGTTATTTTTTTTTAAACTACTGCTTTATTTTCTTTTAAGTAAAAAAAACAGTCAATTTTTAAGCTAAAATATTTAGAGCCATTTGCTGAAACGAAAATAAAATATTTATGTGCAACCTCAGCGCTTATGTTTTACTTTTTCCTCTACGTAAACTGTCGCATAAGATTTTATGTGGAACATAAGTATGTATTTATGTTCTGTATCAGCAAATGGGCCTTAATGATTTACATTTTTTGATACCAACAAATTCGTTTGAGTTGACTGTCGTTTAATGGGCAGCTGATTTGGGTTTGGACGCTGCTGTATCAGTTTCGTTTTATTTACTAAGTTCAATTTGCCTTCATCAATGGTTTTAAGTTCAAGGATATACCATTTATTTATACTTTAATAGGATAAAGCAATAAATAACTTCAAAGCACAGATCAAATTTACCAAATGCTTTAAATTTAAAAGGAAACAATTTGGCAATGAATTATATTGAGCTCCTGTTTGAAACACTGCGGAATGTATAGGTCTGGATATGTCTTTTAAACTATAAAAAAAACTATTAAAATATAATAGCAACACATATTTAAACAAGATTAATCAATACTCAAATGCAAATTTAAGTGGTTTCTTACGAAATACTTGTAATATTCGTGTAAGACCGCAAGCAATTATTTCGATAGAAATATGTTTATTGAATGCGTATTTGTAAGTTCCTGTACGAAACACTCGCCGCACAACCACAATCGACATAGACGTAATTACATAAACTCACTATTGTAATACCACTTAAGTGTAATTAACTTAGGATGTTTTATGCATGATTAAGCAATTAAATTCTTAAAAAGTTATATAGTTAACATGCCTTTGATCAGAAGTAAGGGATTAACTACTTTTCTTAAATGGGCTATTACCGCTGAGGAATGTATCGGAAGGGTAAGTTTAAGATCTATAAAAAAAAGCTAAACCGAAATTTGTGGTTGCTCTTAAATAGGGCAGTATTGGTTTAGTTTATCGAAGTTCGTGGTTTTAATCAAACCTGACCAAACGACAATGAATAAGTCGAACAAAATGATAACACGTAACGCCCGTGGTACGTGTGGGTCTGTCTAAATTCTAAAAAAGGAGGACCGATTTGCTTGAAATTTAATACGGAGCATTCTTTGTGGTTCGCTAATTAAATTAATATTTGATTGATTGATTACATGGCCTTTGACATTATGTATAGAATATGATGTTGGTCAAGTGGGCGCCTCTGGCCGTGACCCATAGGCAAGTTTTTTAAGAAAATTTTTCGTAATAATTTCGATGAATCTGTTGTAATTTTGGCGACTTTGTATCTGATGCTGTCTTTAAGCATCGGGGTTATGGTTGGTTTGTTCATGTACACCTTTCCCTTCGAGTAACCCCATAAGAAGAAATCGGGAGGCATCAAATCAGGAGATCGTTGGCGCCAGTCGATATCACCACTTTTTGACATAATTCGCCCGAGAAAAAATTCTCGGAAAATTCGCATCGTAGCAGAGGTTGTGTGTGATGTGGCACCCTCTTGTTGGAAACACATATTCCGTAGGCCAAATTGATCCGATTTGTGCACAAGGAAGTTTTCAACAGGTCAACATGTAAAAGCATTGCCTAAGAAATATGGCCCAATGACACCGCGCCGGCCTTTTTGGCGCACTATACTATATGTAGTTACTCTACGAAGATATGTATATGTTGTTTTGAGATGTTGTTTGCAGCATTCGGGATATGGAAGTATAGTAGCTAAAGTTAGTGCAGAGAAAAGGAATGCGGAAAAGGAGTACTGACTTAAGAGTTTGCCAGCTAGTGTTTTAAAAAATCTGACTTAAAGGAACAGCTAATGACGAGAAAGAAAGCACATTGAGCAATTTAAAACAAACATACCTACGCTGGACGGCTTTGATCCTTTAATTTTGGGTAATTTTATACGGGGACTAAACCTGAAACGCATGTTCAAGAACAGTTCGGACAAATGAAATCAAAAGAGCTTAAGATCACATACTTCTTTCGACCAGCCCTGCTTTAAATAAAGTGTTGAGTTAGTCTTATAAATAATACTAGCCGACCCAGCTCTCGAAATTCGAGTGCCAATTTATTTATTAAATTCATTATCATTCATTAAAAGACAGAGAATTCATGATTTTTTTTAATTGTTGAATGTAGTGAGAAGTACCTACAAAGCACTCAATCCTGGAGTCCAAAGGAAAACAGTTAATTGTAAACAAACTTTCAAACCTATACACATTTTTGACACATTAACACGTCGTTGCAGTGACGTTCTTTCATCTCGAAAACACACAAAAAGTAAAAGTTGAAATGGTTCTAAATTTCACTTTTTCACTTTTTGAAAACACTAACACAGAAATTGCCCGATAGATGATACTCGTAGATAAATGATTTAAGACTTAACTACATTCAAAGAGTGAAAAGTGAACAAAATGTGCTGTATTTTTCCAAACAACAACAAAAGAAAAAGTTAAAATGGTTCTAAATTTTACTAAACTTAAACTGTATGACAGTATAGTGTAAATGTATGCGCTATTCAGCAACAGATGTCGCTAGTCGATTTGACATTTCTAATTGTTTTTGTTTTCCGGGCATTTGTTTGCAATTTTTATTTATTGTTTTAAACAATTTCTGTGTAGTATATTTAAATAATTTTGGAATTCTGCACATCTATGTAAAAAATGCTTTCGTTTAATATGTAATTTATGCCCCAGTTGTGTTTTGTGGGCCGCAAAAAGTGTACCACAAAAAACATGTTCGCCGTTTTAATATAATGATTGTCATATTGTCAATGTGGCATCGAAAGTTTATGATAAATGACTCCTAAATCACAAGAGCAATTGACTTAATGCGTTTAATGATTTTCAAGTCAATCGCATGTATAGAAAAACTACAATAATAACATCGTTGATAGCAAAAATGAATGCCATTGGACCAAGATGGCTGCCTTGTTGTACACGGTGCGTTAAACAGAAGAAATACGAAACGGATGACATATCTTCTTTTGGTCAAAATTGAATTTAACCATAAGATGGAGAGTGTAGAGAAATTCATAGAATTTCATTTAAAGGCAATGGCGCATTGTTCATTTATTTGATCATCATATTTGCGCTATTAATGTTGAAATCATCAAATAACTATTTTTTAGTACTGCTAACTTTATCATATAAAGACTTTGACATTTACAAATGTCAAAAAAGTTAGGTTTACTTTGTTTCTTGCACGAACTGACATTGTTTAAGGTGTGTTCCGAATCAATTTTTTTAAGAAAAAGGAGCCCTAGTTCGATACTAGTTACAATATTTAAAATTAAAGAAGGATCTAGTAAACTACTTTAGTGCTAACAAATTAATAAATAGTATCATACAAATACCTTAACCATAGATTTTGTCAAATGCTTTGTTAAAGTCGGTACCAATGACATCGACTTCCTCGCCCATCAACCATTGTGCATAGAACTTGGGGAACAAAATTCTATGGGTTTTTGCTAATCTACCCGCTACGAAAGCATGTTGTACATGTTGGGAGAGACAATTGATTTGTAGTGCAGAGCTTCATAAATAATGTTTTTGAAATACATGATGGTTTAGCTATTCGACTATAATTTGACACCTAAACTTTTGGACCTTTTTATACATTCTTTTATACATTCTTTTAGGACAATAGCCAGGAATTCCAACTGGTCCTGTGGAGAAATCATCGTTAAGATTTTCGATTTTGCCTTTTATCTCAGCTATGGTAGAACATTCTGAGTTTTAAATTTGATTTGAGAAGAATTTCTTTAAATATTGAAAATATTGGGGATCTGGTTCAATGTCGCAATCAGTAAACGAGGTAAAATTCATAAATTTAAGCTATGCTGGTTGTAGTTAGAAAATTTTCTTGAGAGTTTTATTATTCAATGTAAATTAATTCTTTGTAATTTAAAAAAGAGAAAATAAATAAATCTTATATTTTTTGAAAATGAATATTCTCAGAGGTCAAATGTAAACTAAGATTTCACTATCTGATCATAATTGCTTAGTTAGGTACATATGTATGTACTATTAAAAACTAATTGGTAGTTATAAATATTCTATAATCAAAACGTCTAGTAAATGTGTGAAGAAAACTAAATTAAGTAAAAAAAATTATTATTCAAGGGGAGATTAATTATTAGCAAAATTTAATTTTAAATCCAAGTCATTGCAATGTAGATGTTTGCAAGTATTAATCATAATATAGTAATGTTCTATTTTAACTCTTAAGCAAAATTCGTTTAGCTGACTGTTTGCATATACAGGGTACCATTTTTGTTCCAGATCGATTGTGTTTGGTTTCCATTGTTGTGTAAATGAAATATATCAGATGGCATTTGACAGTCGTAGGAGTGATCGATAACAATTTTTCCATGGAATACTAAATATTTTATTTAAATAATAATGAATTCTTGTAAATCATTAGAGCGACGAAGCACATTTTGACTTGGCTGGCTTTCTAAATAAGCAGAATAGTCACTATTAGGGCACTGAAAAATCTCGATTACTCCACTAAAAACTCTCTCTTAGATTAAATGTTTAGTGCGCCATTTGGGTACTGAAAACCCTCGATCGATACCCAAAGACCACTACACGCTCGTAGAGTTAATTTATGTTGTCCTATTCTGTGTCATTGGACCATACTTCTTTAAGAATGCTGTAGGCAATGCTATAACAGTTGCTAGTGACCGCTATCAGGACACTTTCCTATATGTGTTTCTTTATTTCTTGTGCGCGAATTGGATCAATAAGGTCAGAACAAAACATGTGATACCAACAAGAGAGTGCCACATCAGACCAGGGGCCAAATTACCGCATCAGTTATCGAGTAATACGTGACTGAATTATGTGAGTTTGGCATTACCGCTTACGTTATCGAGCAATAAATTACTCCAATTTGACATTTTCATTCGATCACTGATGGGACTCACTCACTCGTCACTGAAGCGGTAATTCGGCCCCAGCTTATTTTACTAGGAATTTCTACCACCCGAAAAATTTCAAGAAGTATTGATATCGGCTGGAGGTACTTGAGGGAAAAGGTGTACACCAACCACAACATCGATGCTAAAAGAAAATATTAGAAACGATATTGCTGAAATTACCACAGAAATCTGCCAAAATGTTATGCAAAACTTGCTTGTAAGAGCTCGCCCTTGCACCACGGACAGAGGCGCCCACTTGACAGACTTCATATTCCATAAATAATTTAAAAGACCATATAATCAATTAATAAAAATCAAATTAAAAAATTGTATTTTAATTGAACGTTATTGAAAAAAACATCGACCTGGAACATAAATCGCACCCTGTATAACATATACCTAAGGTAAGGTGTACATCTCAAGTTTTTATCATTTCTCAAATTCTAAAGCAGCTATTCCCAGCTATCCTACATTTAGAGAAACATTGTGGAAACAAAAGATGAAATTTTGAACTTTTTCCTCACATCAATCTTTCTCTGGTTAGTGTCCAAAAAGAAAGCCATATTTTGTATTATCTGACTATTATTTGTAGTACACTTTGGCATATAATGGTAAGAGCGTTGGACTGTTACGCAGATGGTCTTTGGTTCAACTCTCAGCCGCTGCAAAACAGGCGAGTCCTGTCTCTTGCTAGGACTTGACAAATCCTCCAAGAGTATCTCTTGTCATGAGTGCTAGTTATCTTAACCTTTCGAACCCGGAAGAAAATTGTGATCACCTATGTACATTCCAGTTAATACGCACACAGGAATGGTTGAGACTTGTAAGTCACTAGTTCCTGGTCCTCTACGAGCTGTTGTTATTATTTCTTTTTACTTATGACTATTATTTTCATCTACACTTTTAATTTAACTAGTCGACCCAGCTCTCGAAATTCGAGTGCCAATTTATTTATTATTTATATATTTGGCAGTGTTTTCAAGCAAATTTATTAAATTATGAAATATGCAAAGTGTTCGACAGTACAAAAACAAAAATGACCCACAGTGTGTAAATGCGTGTCTCAAGTATATTCTGCACATCTCCGTAACTGTGGCTTTCCAACCATATAAAATTTATCGAAATCGGTTAAATACTTTTGGAGAAAAGTGTACCACAAAAAACATGTTTGCCGTTTTATTATATGATGATATGTATTTTTTATGTTTAAGACCCCATCAATATTGTTGCTATCAACTTCTTCAAATTATTGATTTTCCATGTAAGTCTTGAGTACATCGCATGAAAATTGATAAATATGCAAGTAGAAATTTACTTTTTTTTATATTTTAGACTGAAATAACAGGTACCAAAATGTATCCCTACCTATATGCATATGTATAATATTGTTTATTTTTCAAAACACCTCACTTTAGGTTAGACTTTCAGCTCTACAGCACCATATTAATTACACCCATCGAGCTATTAATCGAATCAGCTTTCCAAGCTCTAATAGAAGCGATTTTGTTCTACAAACATTATTCACGATAATGTGTAATCTGTCAACTATATAGACATCTAAATGTGTGTGGGTTAGGAGTATCTAAAAAAGGGGCCCATCGCATGTATCAATCGAATTAAAAAAAAATAAAGAAAAACTATCATCAGCACACTTAAGGCCACTTCCATTAGTTCGTTAATCGTTTGGACGATAGATGTTATTATTGTCGTGCTCTATCCTACTCGATAAGGAACATGTAAACGAGGATTTAATGTGTCCATCCTTAAATCGAATGAACACCATCCATCGTTGTTGTCAGTAATTACATTTTCCAGAGGTCAGTATCCTTGTTGAGTCAATATAGCTTACCTCAACTAAACGCAGACTAGAGACCTCCTTTATAATCCATCTACCTTTACAGATAAAAATACAATATAATTCCCTGCACTCAGGATTTGCGTAACGAATGTTACAATTCTGAACTACAGTGCTGTCTGGGTAGCGTGAACACTGGGCTGCGTGAACACCTGGCTCGCATGAACACCAATTGTTTCATACTGAGCACTCTATAGCGTGAACAACAAAAACCTCGATAGCATGAACATCAAATTTATGCTCCCATTTCGGGAATTTCCCTTTATTTTAGACATCGTAGTTTTATACACACGTTCAAAAACATTTTTGCACCGCATACTCGTTTTTGTTCATAATATTTGTACTGACTCCAATGAAAAAAAAAAAATACCTATTTACATTTGAACACGTGAAACTCGCTCCTGTTTGTTTGCTTCTTTTCAGTGCAATTTGTTTTTCGACATTTCAAGTTTATTTTTCGTCTGTGCAAATATGTTGACAAAAAAACCAAAGTTTTTATCGTTAAAAGAAAAAGGTGATGTTATCGAGAAGCTAGAAAAGGGTGTAGCCCTATCAATTTTATTTTAAATGAAAAACAAACTAAAATAAAACTTTAATTAAAGTTCGGAAACTGTTGTCGAAGTTTGTTTTTCTTGATAGGTAAAATATTGGATAGCGTGAACAACCTGGTTAGCATGGACAACCTGTGCAATAATTAGTTCACACGACCCAGGCAGTACTGTAAATAGAAAACCATTTCCAGGTATTTAAATTTTCATTTGGCTTACTGCAGCAGTGTACCCTCCTTTCATACTCTACGCCATTCACTATAGTGGTTATTTACAGTTTAACACATATTTTTAAAGCAGCTTTCTCAACTCAAAGTCAACCAACCCAAACCATCGTCACATCCCACTGGATATATCCCTCGCTTAACCAACTCACAAAAGCCTTGAATTTTAATGTCAAAGTTGTGCTCCTTAGTGTACGAGTATGCCATGCCAATAGAGGAGAAAAATCTCACGCTAGCTTCGCGCCCACTTACATTATATTATAGCATGTGCCTTTAGTTCTCTAGGATCTATGAGAGCTCTCTTGTCGGGTTGGACACTGGATTTCAGTGTGTATATTTCCTGGTACATTAAAAATGCAAAATGTATGCAGAGCTCTATCTCCCTATCGCTATGTCTCTATCTCGGTGACTTATGTATATCAACGTTGAATAAATGGAAACGAGGACGAATGACCTCCAAGGCCCACTGCAATGACACAACGTCAAAGTCGAAGTAGAAGTAAAAGAATAGGAATACGACTATGACTACGACAACGCGATGACATCAGAAGCTGTCGACATTAAATTCTTTTCCCCAGGTCGTCCATTCTGTCGTCGTCGTCGACGTCGTCTTCATCGTCATCGTTGTCGGTGAGAGAGATAAAATTAAAATGAAACCCAATGACATTGTTGGCAACCACCGACAACTCTATGACTATGTCGACAAGAAACTGAAACTAGCTTTATATGAGTGTTACTAATAGAATACCAGAGATATCCTTTTCCCTTACCCAGCATATGTATGCAGTACAAAGGAGAATACGAAGAATGTTACATTAAGTTGGTCCTGCTGTTCTCAGTCCTATGCTATAAAGTCCCAGTCCCAATCCCAATGGTACAATGGATTTTCTGCTTATTACAGTAACAGTGGGACTAGTTGGAATAAAACTACTCAAGTCGAAGTTGGTAAACATGAACATGAATATTTTAATGTCTTTGTTGGTATATAGGGTCCTTGATGGCTGCTACGTTCGCGCGCCTTACTATGTATCCTTTCGTTCAGGTTAAAAGATTACGACTGAGCCTCTTCTTCTTAGAGAGTAAATCCCTTGAAAGATGTAAATAACCACGTCATCTTCACAAGTTTTCTTCACAGCAAAATCTCCTCAATTAAAGGTCAAACTGTCTTAAGTTGAAAGCTTTTAAAAAAGACATTAAGGTGTATTTCTTGAATTGGAATGACATAAAATCCATGATGGGCATGAGAGGGCATTAGGAAATAGAAAATGTGTGGGTTTGAAAAGTTCAGAATTTCAGTCGTTTTTTAAATTCTTTAAAGTTTGACCACGTTTTTTGCAAGGAAAAAGAATCAAAAATCATACTCTTTTACCTATTTTTTCTAAACAAATGCTCTGGTATGAGTATTGGTTCGTATCAAATATGAGTTTTTAAAGACCTTGATAAAAACACAAATCCCTTTGCCCGGAAAGTATATCTACCATTGTTCGGAATAGGTTTTCATCATCAACGCTTCTACGTTTTGTGTTTGTCCAAATCTGCTGGTATTTTTCGGTCTCTAAAAATGTGAACCTTCTTCTCCATCTAACTATTTTCCAATCGCACTTACGTCCCTTCTTTCCAAGGAATCGCGGATTAATTACCAGTTTAAGAAATGAAAGAAAGCTTCTTAATTACTGCTGGTACGGCTTTCGTGGGATCAGGTCCACTGATGATGTGTTTGTATATCTCACCAAGCAGTGAAACAGGTCTTTACATCGTTTTGTAGAACTTAAGATTATTGCGCCTGATTTTCAAAAAGATTTTCATAGAACTTGGTATCAAGCTCTCTCTTCGAAAATGCGTAAGTTTGGTATTGATAAATTTCTTCTTCATTGGATAAGACATAACGTTTTGGACCGACGTATTGGATGGTCTCAAGGGTAAAACTCTTAAAATATATGGTGGTGGTGGTGTACCACAGGGTTCCATTTTGTCTCCGACTCTCTTCCTCATATTCATCAACGGTCTCCTGTCTGAAAATTCTAAGCTATTAAATTGTTTTGCTGATGACAGTACCCTCAGCTTCTTAAATTCGTTTCTAGATTAATTTCTTGTTCTCAGTTCCTTGTTGGAACTTGAACGGCAGCGTCTGATAAGCTCATTAAATTGAATGATCTCGACAGAATTGTACATTGGGGAACACGAAATTGCGAAGAATTCCCCTATGCCACTGTTCATGAGAGGCACTTGCATGAGGAAACCGAACAGCCCTCAGTTCTCAGTGTGTGCATCACAGACCATCTTTTGTCGCATGACCATATATTCGACGACAATGCTAAGTGTATAGGGTTTTCTTCGACGCTGCAAGAAATTTTGTATCTTAATTAATCTTTTAATCTTTAATCTTAATCTTTTATTAATCCGAAACTCGAGTACATTTCTCATATTAGGGCAGGTATAGTACAATAACCGACTTGAGTGTCTTAAATAAAATTCAAAAGATAGGTTTATATCTGATAGGCCATAGAAGTACAACAGCAGCATTTGCTTTTTCAACCGCACTCCACGAATGTGAATTTGTGAATTTCTCAACCTAGCCCTATTATTTTTCCCGTTGTAATACTCAGAAACTTCAAACTAATGTACATCTGCACCTCCTTGTGAAACTTCCGAAACGCTAGCATTGTGACCTTGAGTGCGTGCCCAGCCGCTGCCACTGTTTTTTAAGAGGTACATATTGCTTCTTGTGAGGAAGTGACAAATCATTCAATAGCTTTAATCGACTTGTCGTCGAGTACACATCAGATCTTTTAAGGCCACCTATTATTATAGGGCCATTTAGGGTCTGATGTAGCAACCTTTCAATTTAAAATGCTCCAAAGCAATTTATTTTCTTACAAGGTGGCGCAAAATTAATCACCCTATCAGAAGATGTTGTAATTCTTGCAAACGACGACGTACGTCAATCACATTTGACATTTGTGAACTAGACGGCTTCAATATACAAACAGACAAACAATGGAGAGCTTTACTCAGCAAGAGCGTTGAATAATTGTGTCGATTTTTTTGACAAATAATCGGTCGGTGGTACTAGCGCAGCGTTAATTTCGACGTCGATTTCCTAATCGCGTTACCTGTTACCTCAACTGAGCAAACAACTTGAACAGAGTGGAAACACAGGAGACCATGCGGCGCGTGGCCACCACCGAACTAGTCGTTCGGCCGAGAATATCAGGCGACAACGGGCCAAATTGGACATTACCAGACGGACCCTACAGCGAATTTTAATGAAACACTTACACATGTTCCCGTACAAAGTGCAAACAGTGCGCCAATTAATGCCTGCTGATCGTCCGTCGCGTGTGAATTACTGTCAAGCCATCCCCAATCTCAAATACGAAGAGGACGATTTTGTGTCAAAAATCATAATGAGATATAAGGGGCATTTCCACTTAAGCGGTTACGTCAATAAGCAACACTCAAAGCTACTGGAGTGATTGGCCCGTATTTTTTGAGGTCATCATCGGCAATACGGTCACTCATACTGGCGAAGGCTACAGGGCCATGATAAACGAGGTGTTACTGCCGGAATCGGATGAGCGGGGTTTGATAAACACGTGGTTTCAACAAGACGGTGCAACCGCACACACGCACAAGCCACAATGGATATTGTGAAGAAAGCGTTTCTTGGTCCTGGCGGCCTTATACCAACAAGCCTCAGACAATCGCAGCCCTTAAGGAGAATATTGGACAGCAAGGCGAACAGTTATCACCGGTAATCTTACGAAAAGTCATGGAAAATGCGATAAAACGGGCACAAATGTGTATCAACTCTGGCAGTAGCCACTTGACGCATAGCATCATCTTTTCCACTTAATAATAATACTCGTAATCGGATAATAAATTTTGCATCACGTTGTATATGTATATATTTAAGTTTCGTAAATTTTAGTTACTTCAAACGGCGATCAGAGAGTGCCATTACAAAAATTTGCAATATTACGTGACGTTCTAATGTAACATTCATATTAATTTTAATTTTCAATTAAAATATTTACTTCAAGTAGTTAAATCTCATCGTTTGAGATATATCTTAAGTGGTTTTGACTTCCTTTTAAATGTTTGAGTTTGAGCACAGTGCGATCGCATAGAAAGGTTGAATAGAATAGAAAAGGAGATACCCATCCACAATGGTTTTGAATATCTGAATATATCAATGGGAGGGAAATATTGAGCCGGATAAATCAATAAACATTCGTGTAGTGCGACTATAGAGAAAGAACCTCTGAATTTAACTGTACGTCCGAAGTTAGGCTCAAGGGTTAACCGATGGGCATTGCCTGAAGCGTGAGTATTATGGTTGAATAAGTGACTACAAATATCAACATGTAAACAGTACATAAATCCGCCGATACAAAATATATACAATACAAAATGTAATAAAATAAAATTTCAGGTTATTTCGTTTATTTGAATTATTTGAATTGTTTACGTTATTGTTTTTAATTTCGACTTGCTTTTTATATATTTATTTCAAACCAGTTTTGAACTCAGTGAATAGAAGGTAGACTAAATAAAAATAAATTCTTAAAGATGCAACATACAACTGATTCTCAGTGTGTGCTTAGAATTAATTAGAACAAGATTCTATCACATATGTAGGTGAGTAGTTTTTTTTCTCAAACATTTTGTATTACTATCATAAACTTTTGAAACTAATCAGTATATGTTAATTGATTCATTCCAACCATTAATAATGCAGGTGTCTACACAATCAAATATTACACTAAAACACTCAGAGAGACAGAGTACCGGCACCACAGATAGAATTTGATAGGCTTTCACGCTAGCTCTTTGCGTGTACGCACATTTTCTTCGAATAAACAATTCCCATTAAAATCTTAAACTGAACACAAATTTTATGATAATTGTGCATTATCTTTTAAGATATACTCGCTTATCACATTTAAATAAAGAAATTTCAATTGTTCTTTTGTACACTTTATCTTTACAATTGTTATTTTTATAGACATACTCGTAGGAAAATAAATAAAAAACATTAATGCAAAACTCAACACTAATGTTTACAATTTTTATCATTTTATCGTTGTCAGATATGCAATAGACACAACTGACTGGCAATGACCTTTTAGCAAAATATGTATTAATAAAATAATATACCTTTCAATAGATTCCTAAGTTTGCTTTGCCAAATGCGGCGTTTGTTTATAAATAAATTCTCACTAGATCACTTATCACCGATCAAGATAACCTTTTAATTTCACTTTCACAAAAAAAAATGTATGCACATATTTATTTTCAAATTTAAAGATACTTAACACGTTAGTGTACTAACACTACATTAATGTGCATTCTAATTAACATTCACTTTTCACTTGGAATTTTTTATAATCAACGTGTCACAGAGCGACTCCCGTTTTCCATAAAGCTTTAACGATCAATCAATTTATATTCAAACAAATGAAACTAAAAACCATAAACTAAAAAAACTTATATATATGTACGTCATTAGATGACTGAATATAAACTAATAGATTTAAATTACATATTTTGTTTGGAAACAAAATTGTTAGTAAATAATAGAAACCAAATGCAAACGATCATAGTGAAGTACTAGTCCGCAAGTGAAAACCAAGTTCCATGATACCGAGAAAAAGACTAAAAACCGGCTGCGTTGAATCCGGCTAGGTTGCAATCAAAACATTGAGAGATCAACGAACAACGAACAGCTAAGCAAAGCCAGAAAGCTAGTCACTACCATTACGATCACGACGCGATCACCAAGTTGATCGCGGTTATAACAAGTTTGTTAGACAAGAGGCTGAGCTGAATAATTGGGGATTGAATTTGAGTGGGAGAGCTAGCGGTGTTTAGGAAAGCATTGCCAGGCATATTATTTAAGTAAAGTTAATCCGGACTTAAAAAACAAAATGCACGTCTGGATCGCACGCAATTACTCTTACATAAAAGTACTCGTATTTTGGAATTTAAAAATTGCTTATAAATATAAAAACAATAGATTTAGAGAAATGTGTTCAAATGCATAAAGTTGCCATCTGATCACAATAAAATAATGCAAGCAAAGTTTAAAAATTTGTTTTATTATTAAATTAAATTTTTCTATTAGAGGTTTCTTTAAAAAAAATGTTAATTAAAAGTATTTAATAATATACATTTTAGTAAATAATTTCAAAAACTAATCGTTCACTTGTTTTCATGATATTGAATTTTCAATAAGAAATTTCAAGTAGTTTTTTTTTAATGCAAAAACATTTTTTTTTTTTTTAATTTATATATATCTACAATATTTTTTTTAAATTCAATTAAAATTAATTTTTTTCAAAAAGGACAGAAGTAAAAACTTTAAATAGTATTGTGTGCTTTTCGGATTAAACTCATGATAAATGTATAAAAGAAATCGACATAAGACTCTTTCAGAAAAATGTTCTTTAACTTCTGGCTTTCTATTTTCGACATTTTGTTTTATTTTAGAATTTCATTAGTATGTTAATCAATTCTTTTGACAGTTAGTAAGTAAACGTTTATTCATGGCAGGACTAATTGTAATATTTTTCGGAGTAAGTTTTAACATATTAAAACATCTACTTAGCCATCTTTGTTGCACTTTTTCAATGCGTTATATAGAGAAACATGGCTTTCAATTTTAAAAATGGATTGATTGAAATATCTTCAAAATCTTATGAGGAGCATTAATGTGAGTAAAAAGTGTAACATTTAGCCCCGGTCGTTGCTGAATTTTTGTTAATGATCATTTCTGTGATTTTTGTACAAATAGTTCATTGACAAGGATTGATCATAAATTTAAAAAATCTATTATTGTTCTTGTGAATTTTTTCGCATTATTAAAGTAAAGGTTCTAAATAAAGATCGTGACGGAAGAATGATAACGGCAAAGTAATAATAATGTAAAATGTATCGAGAATTTCAATAAAGAATTAGTAATAATAATAATAATAATGGTTGAAATTTTTAAAAAGTTGAAAAATAGTTATAGCTAAATATATCTCAGGGTTAACACAATTAAAATCATATTCGAAATAAATGAGTAATAAGGATCCGTTGATCTATTTATAATTTCTGCAATTTTCCGTTAATTTGTGAAAATTTCTGTCCAAAGCTATTTCCTCACTCAAAAATGTTCGCAAATGGTTTTCTGTCAAGGAAATTTATATGAACAGAAATTCACAGCTTAGTAAAATACAAGTATAATAGTAAAAGAACGAAAGCAGGCAAAACATACGTAGGTAAGTGCATGTTATTCTAATTATGTAATAAGGAATACTTTGAATTTGCGTTCCTATACCTTAAAAATATTTTTAAAAATTTTGACATCACTCTTAAAAATATAAAAATTTGTGAGCTTCGTTGAAAAAAAAGTAAAGAATCATACTTATGAGCTTATAACTATAAAATAATTTTGGGGATCTCTAAGATAGATTTCATTATAAAAATACGCGGAAAACCACGGCTTTTAGTAAAATATAAAACTAAACAAATTCTGTGTGCGAGTTGGCAGGAATTAAGGATTCGGTCTTAATGCGTTTGGCCTTATTTCTCGTCACTAAATCCGGAAATCAAATCACAGGAAAATACCCTAGTTTTTGTAATTGGAAAAAGCATAAAACTTTTGTTCATACAAATTCTGGCGTAATACTTACTTATGGCTAGATAACTTAAGTTTAAAGTAATATTTTATGTGTCTATTATTATTTTTCTTCGGCATAAACTGTCATACAATATGAATATACAATTAATATATTCGAAAAAAAAGATCTGGCAATGCCATCACGTTCTTGAAGAATTCGTTACACATCAATCAAGATAGAATGTAAACAAAAACAATAATTGCAAAATACTTTTCTTAAGAATTTTAACTTGAGAATTTGTTTTTGTTGAATTGTTGTATTTTGTTGAATTTTTGTACACAAACCTTTTGCATTGTGACTTAAGCGATATTGGAACGACTTGATGTACA
This sequence comes from Chrysotoxum bicinctum, assembly GCA_911387755.1. Taxonomy (NCBI): domain Eukaryota; kingdom Metazoa; phylum Arthropoda; class Insecta; order Diptera; family Syrphidae; genus Chrysotoxum; species Chrysotoxum bicinctum. The sequence continues at coordinate 219,624,891 of OU426989.1, read as the reverse complement.
TAGATAATAATTTTTTTTAGAAATTTGTACTGATTTGGACATCTTTATTTGATGTTTCAAGTTAAGGTCTGCATCTACTTTTATTTCCACAATTATCAAGGGGCAAGGTGTCTCTTTTTACAGGAACAAACTCAGGTGATTTTCTAAATTCAGAAACTTCAAACTACACAGTATTTGCTGAGCTGATTAAACACAGGTGGCTCACAAAATTTCAACTCTTAAGCTTTAGTGTTTTCTAAGATATAAAACTTCAAAAATATCTAAAATCGTGACTGACTGACTCATGGACAGATCATCAAAATTATGGAGCACTTCGCAACATTGTAATTTTATTCATGGGGCGTGGCATCCACTCTCTTTCTTAAAAATTCTTATAAATTACATGGAGCACTTCCGATTATTATTGAATGATGAATTTCTACGTTGTTCATTGCCTTTTTATCATTCTATATCCGAAAATTCATTTAAAAAATTATTTTGATATGGGGTTCGTCTTCGTATTTAAAATTTCATACCAATAGCTTCACTGATGTCTTTCGGAATGTTCAACTGGCAAAATAAAATCTTTACAAAAACGAGTGAAATCACAACGAAAAACAGCCTCGCAGCTTAAGGAGAGCGAAAAGTCACCCGATAGAAGCAATACTTAGATATTTCCAGAAAAAAAACTGGCAGGTGCTTTTAAGACCGGAAAACAGGCTCTTCGAAAAAACAAAGGTAACCTAATCACCGAACCACAGGGAAAAGTAAATTCATGGTAAACGTGTTAGATATACATAGGTCGAGAAGACAACCCACTTTCAATAAATAAAGACTTAGCTGTGAATAAGCTTAAGAACAACAAGGCCGCAGGTTTTTTTTGCTTACATGCAGAGCTGTTCAAAAACAGAGGTGATTTTTTTGTTAATGTATGCATCAAATCATCAACACAATTATTTGTAGAAAAAAGTATACCCGATGACCGGACTATCAGCTCCATATGCTCCAACTTTAAAAAATTCCGATCCCTTATCTTGCAAAAACTAAAGGCGCTAAGCCCTGCTAAATTTAGCATATAATATCCTATCCAAAGTGATATGTGAGAGTTTTAAGGTTTCCTGTAAATCTTGGAAAACCACTACGAATTTCAAGTCGAGACGGACCATTTATTCATTGACTTCAAAGCCGTAAATGTTAGCATTCAGCATCAAATTTTAGTGCCTTATAATTTGGAGATGTATCCATGTAAGGTACTTAAGAAATTTGATATTAATATTCTTAACTTAGAACTTAGTGGACTTCAAGATCTCACTACTTCACAAGAACTTGGCTATCTTTTTTGATATTTATGTTCTTTCTCGTTATGATAATTTCGCTGTAGGACTAGGTAATCTTCTACCTCTTGACAGACGGATTTTTGTTAGAACTTTGGAGGAAGTTTAAGTTTAGTAATGCTTCCTTTGTCATGACCCTAATGTTATAAAAATGGTGGGCCAAATACATGTTTCTTTTTAAAAATTCAATAAAATGCACAAAATCACAAAATTAAATTTTGTCCATGTTTTATGACTTTATTAGTAAGAGCAAGCACTCCCATTAATTATGAAACACAACGTGCCTCTACGGGAGTGAATTGGACCTTGTAACCGAACTCTCCTCAGTCTAGTGCGTGAAATGTTGAGCTGTTGAGATCGATGTTCGTGAATTGAGTCTCACACTCATGGCTACAGAAGCCACATTCTTGTTTATGCTCACCGTACGAAGACGGTGTTGTCCACTATGTCCACTATAGCATACCAGTCTCACGAACTTTCTGTACAACTTGCGTACAGCAGGCGCGGTGGCTGCTTCATTTCGGCCAAAACTCATTTTTTTTAAAACGCACTGTTTGGGCTATACAGCACTCACTTTGCAAATAAGTTTTCAATATTGTCCAACGTTTTCAAGCGTAAAGTGACTCATTTCGTTCCGTGGACATATACTGACTTTCTGTCAAGTCTCGAGTGGGAAAGTGCTGTCAGTGTTAACATAACCTTATGATTTAAAAAGAAACCACTAAATCGCCCACCCTGTATAGCGCAGCTAGAGATAACATTAAGTGTTTATGAATTTGTAAAATAATTTCGAATTCATTTTAATATCTCCTTTCATATTTTGAATATACATAGTTCAGTTACTTTAAGCTTAAAATCCCATTAAAAATGTGTCATTTATTATGCTAAATATAATTTTCTTTAATTTTTTTTTTTCAAAAAACATTTAATTTATTAAATTGGAACGTAAAGTGTAACTGCACACTCAACTTGATTTGCTCGTCATGTGTCTAGTTAATTAAACAACTAAATCTGTTCCTCTTTTCATTTTCTACATGGAAACACATTTCGAGTTTGTTGTTTACTTTGTATCTCAACTATTAAATTTCGCTTCTTCATGTGCGATTGTGATTCAGTTAGCGAAAAAAAATCAAATCACAACTTAAAACCGGTTTCCAACAAGTGCAACCACATATTCCCCAATGTCACTGTACTGCCGTACCGTATAAAACTTCCACTCGACTGACACGTCCGACCGCATGCGACCACTCTGACGGCGCAGCAGCATAACCACATTAGAATTCCAGCGGATGTCAAGCAATATGGCCACGAAATCTATGGCTTAGGCTCTATAGGTACTGATATTCAAAATGCATAACTTGCTGCGAAACAAACTAGTTTGAAGAATTATTTGTCCTTCCTTTATTTTTCTTCTTAATTTACTCACAAGTGTATTATATCCTTGTGGAAAATATTCAAGCCCACAAGCCCCCCGGCTCCTTTACCTTCTGCACTATCCACCTACCCACCCACACACACACACTTGGCCCGTTTACATGCGGAAGATACATATGAGCTTGTGTTCGTGTTGTGTGTTTATACTTCATGAGAAATAGGGACATAATTTGTTAAGGACATGAAAGCAAAGGCACACATTCTGTGATTGGCAGGTGCACCCCCTGCAGCCACCCCCATCATCGTCCTCGTCATCATCATCTCCTTGAGTTCTGGTTAACTTTGCAGAAATTGTAATAAATTCTTATAGCTCGCACTTGTGTCGCTGCTGTCGACTATATGTACGGCCGGCGGCAATAGCACGGGGGTATGTGTGTTAATACGTCCATGACCCACACAGCAGATGTAGGAGGAACGACAAGTGGTGGCCGCAGGATCTGAAGGCACAGTAACGCATAAAAGGATTTATTTTTTTTATTTTGCATAAAATATACACGATTTATGGTGTTCATTTATTTAGACGTGTCGTCGATCCACCATGGTTTCTCTTTGTTTGAGTGTGTTCCAGCTATAATACTCACGCACCACCACCCCCATCCCATAGCCAACACTCACCACCCAAGTAGACTCTGGATGAACTATCGACGACATTGATTTCTTGGGATTTATAAATGTTGTACTCGTACGTACATAGATATGTATAACAGCAAGAAAGATAGATTCGTTTGGCACATATAGATAGTTTATTATTTGTGTATTTATGGTGGAGGACAAGCCAGGGGAGTGGGCTACGATAATAGTCACTGGTTTTATTTTTCTGTTTTTTTTTTTTTTTTCTTTTTTATATTACCAACGTAATAGCTGTCGTAGTGATATCTTTCTGCTATTTCGAGACGTTTTGAAATTGGCTATGAAACGTGATACAATCAGGCGAGAGTGAGCGCAAATCTTAGGGGCTGTGCCGTAGATCTTTTTATAGCCAAGTTAGGGATATTGCCGGGAACGAGGGTTTGTTGTATGGTTAACTTATAGTCGTAAGATTGTGTAGTTTATTATTAGCAAGCTGTGGAAGATAATTTTCAATAGACTCATAATGATTTTTCATATTTTCTAGTTTTTTTTTTGTAGTTGGTCATATAACAAGCAGATCAAGATCGAAACATAGTCGATTTTGCAAAAAAAAAATTGTTTAACTGTTAGTAAATTGATGGACCAGAAGCCATATTTGTTTTAAAGAGGATAGCTACAATATGTCTTCGTGGTTTTTTTTAATTGATTCAGTACGGTACTCACGTTAAATACAAATTTTTAAAACTTTGATAGAAAAGCTATCGAAGCGATTTTACCAAACCTTTAGATTTAAGGTACTAGTATGGTTATGGTCTAGAACGCCAAAAAAAACGCACGATTTTTGGGAACTTTTTTCTCGGAAACTTTATTTGGTAATAACATAATTTTTTTAAAATAATGAATACATGCGTCAAGAGTAAGTACAAAAAAATTTTTGTTTGTCTTAATTTTCTAATTTTGGCCGAATTATAGAGGGCGCCAACGTTGACTCATCAAAAAATACCCTGTCCCATTGCGGAGAGGATTGGCTGGACTGAAACAAAAAAAAACAAAGTGGGTTATTTAAAGGAAGGTTTCTTACGAGACAATTTACCACAATTTGTTTAAAAACTTAAAAACAAAAAAAAAAATGTCAAGCTTTAAAAAAAAAAAAAATTTGGCAATTTTTTGGCCATTTTTGGGTCGCCATTTGTTTTGTTCATAACTTTTTTGTCAAATTGTGGTAAATTGTCTTAGAAAACATAAAAGCAATCAAGTTGACAAGTTTTTTGAAAATCGGTTCAGTAGATCCGGAGATCAACTGTCCGCAATGAGACAATGTGTTTTTTGATGAGTCAACGTTGGTGCCCTCCATAATTCGACCAAAATTGAAAAATTAAGACAAAACAATTTTTTTTACTCTTGACGCACGTATTCATTATTTAAAAAAAAAATTAAAAAATATTTGTTATTACCTAATAAAGTTTCCGTGCGTTTTTTTGGCGTTCTAGACCGTACTAGTACCTTAACCATTTTTTTTTCTTCATGAAAAACGTGTTTCAGGTATTTTCTTCTTTTTTATTGTAAATTTCTTCTCAAATTATGAATTTTTTAAACTGATAGGAAACATTAGCTATCAGGGAATCATTCCCATCTCTTGAACACTGTCGGAATGTTTTATGTATTTTCTTATTTTATCGCTTCTTGCACAAGCAATGCTCACTCGAAGAGCCAGTTTTATTCCATCCTCTCACACAATTCACCTGTGATACCTGTTCCGCTAGAAATACTCACCAGTTCACCCTCGAGCCTAATTTTGATCGTACCATCAAATACAGAGATTCGTTTCTTAACCGCACCACACGATTATGGAATAATTTACCTCGAACGGTTTTCCCTTGCCATTTCAATCTGCAAACATTCAACATTGTTTTTTTGAATATTGGAAACATTTTTGCTAAAAATGAATCCAGCATGCTTGACAGGCAGCTTGATGGAGCGTTCGCATTATCAAAATCATGCTCTGCTTGTCAAACATATTTGAGAATGTAAACACTTCTAATGGTGCACAAAAATATGATATTTCAGTTTGCCTTTTAAAGCCTGATTGCACGAATCCTTTTTTCGCTCTTTTCGTCTTTTTGACAGTTTGGGTGATATATTTTTGACGTGTCTGCTACACTTCTTCAACTCATCCCAAACATGTCAAACAGACGAAAACGAAACAACTGAAAAGTAGAATCGTGTAGTAAGTCTTTTGATGTATTTTTTCTGCTTTAGATGGTGTTCACACTACACTAAATCCTCTGACTTTTTTTAACATTTCTGTAATTTAGCTTACTTTTTCTGTCAGACATAAAGCCGATTGACATCATTCCCATCCTGAGATGAAAATTGTCAGTGTAAATATAAGCAGAAAAAATAAAAAAAATAATCCATTACCATCGTAGTCTCGTAGTCATCTTCCAGAATAATTTCGAAACTTGGCATTGAGTGGTTTGACAGATAAGGGACAGATAAAATGTTGATGTTTCGAGAATATTTTGTTGCAAATGTCAAGCGATTGCCCTTAAAATGCATTTTACTGTACAGAAAATAAAATATCCATTTTCCAGAGCATAAATTAAAATGTTCAACAAAAAAAAATCAAATGTTTTCAAAAACCAAACTTTGATATGAAATTTTATTTTTTAACTTTTTACGAAGCTTCTGTTAAACAAATTGCATTAAAATCCGTTGCGCCAATAATGAGAATGAGAAAAATAAAAAAAAAATGGTTATATGGTAGATAAGTTTATTTTTCCATCAAATTGTAGATCGTAAAAATTAAGTGAAAGAAAAAAACTATTTTCGAGAAAACAGTGGCATTGATTCTATATGAAGGTTTCTTATAATACAAACTCTATATACTACTGAAATAAATCAGCCAAGAAGAAGACTTAGCACTATTATTGGACTTGTGGAATTATTTATTCAAAATAGCTTTTCTTTCCTTTAGCCCACGGGCAAAATCTTCCAACGTTAATGATTACAATTTTAATCTTGGTTGGGTATAGTTCACATTGGATTTTTGCCAAAAAATCGATGTAAGATGAACTAAATTTAACAAAAATTGCGTATTGACAAGGTCCTCACAGTCAACTGATGAGTCCATGTGAGATCGCCGGGTCAAAACGCCAATTTTTGTGGACTACAGGCCATAAAAGATATTTTGAATCAATAATTCAACAAATCCGATAATAGTGCTGAGTGCTAAGTCTTCTACTTGGCTGATTTATTTCAGTAGTATATAGTGTTTGTATTATAAAAAACCTTCGTTAAAACTTCTTAAGAGCTTTAGAATTTAAAAATAAAAATATCAAAATGCGTTTAACAGTATTAGAAAAATCGAAATCCAACAAAAAATGTTTTATGGCAGAATAACCTTCTCTTGGAATTTCGTTTTCAAACACTAAAATGGAGGAACACTTTTTAAGAATACAAATATTTTCGAGAAGAATTGTATGGAAGGTATCGTGATTTTTATATAAAAAAATATTTGTTTAAAAATATTTTAGAGTATTACATGCACATGACCATTCTTCTGCCTTCGATTTTCTCAAAAACGGTCAACGTATTTAGATCTATTTTTTTTATTCTAAAGCACCTTAAAAGTTTGAATGATATTTTGTATTTAAATTATCAAAACATTTTTTGTATGTAGTTTAAAAAAAGAAATGTGACAGCGACCATCTTGCTTCTCAACTTATATTGTTAGACAACATTCTAAAGCTAATGATTATTCCAAGAGACAAAGAACATGGAAACCAACTTTGCCGACGAAAATGGAAGAGGGCGTCTTATACGAGTATAAGAAAGCTTTCCTGCGCTATTTGAAAGGTGTAACTGACAGAGTAGGAAAAGTCTAAAAAAGATATGGTATAAAATCCATATTTTTACCATCTAAGAAAGTAGTGAACTACCTCCAATCACCAAAAGACAAATTCCCGCTACAGACACCCAGTGGCGTCTTTAGGCATGGGCCCGGTGGGCCAGGGCCCACGGCCCCGCAATTATTTAGCCCCCAGTTCCACCAACTCAAAATAAATGAATCTATACAAGAATTATATAGCAAAACGAAATAAGGTTAATAGACAATAACAGAAAAACAAGTTTCATTGTACTCTCCGTTCCAATACCAAAATTCAAGGTGAGTACCTACAAGTGGCGAACGGTCCATATATGTAAGTCGATTGTATAACCGTCTTATCTTTTGAAATTCTGTTCCTCAACATCTTAAACTTCTGGCAATATGAATCTAATTTCATCATACACCTGCACACGTAGGTGGAAAAATGTTCTCAAAAGAATTGTTGCAGTTATTAAATTTTTGGCATCAAGAGGGCTTCCATTTCAATTATTTGGGATGCCTAGAACTTCTAGGTGAATTTGATTCCTCGCAGATCATTTAAAAAAATGTGTGAACTCAGGAAAGGGATACACTTCCTATTTATCAGCAAATATTTGCAACGAGTTCATTGATATAATGGGAAAACAAGTCGTAATGAAAATTTTAGTTGAAATCAGATCGGCAAAATATTTTTCCCTAAGCGTTGATAGTACACCCCACCTTTCTCATATCGACCAGTTGACTTTTGTAATTCGGTATGTTAAAAATTGTGTTCCCATCGAATGGTTCTTAAAATTCATACTTATTCAAGAGCATAAATCTGAATATTTGGCTGACACAATCTTGAAATTTTTGGAAAATCATGATATTCCAATAGAGGATTGTAGAGGACAAAGCTATGATAATGCGTCAAATATGTCGGAAAAATATTCTGGTTTGCAAGAAATATTAAAGGAGAAATGCGAATTTGCTACCTTTGTACATTCTCTTAACTTAGTAGGCCTTCATGCAGCTGTTCAAAATATATACAAAAAATATACAATTTTTTTTCTGCTTCTACCCACCGCTGGAATAAATTGAATGAATGTTTAGGTTCACATAGAGTTCTTAAAAGTCTTTCTGAAACAAGATGGTCTGCACGAGCTGATGCAGTTAACGGGCTCCATCGTGGTTACAAACAAATTACTGAAGCCCTGACATCTATCTCTAGAGATCCAGAGCAAACTCCAGAAACAAAAAGCGAAGCGAAGAAATTTGGGGCACAATATTAGAAAGAATTCATAAAACCAGCAAAAGCCTTCAAAAAGAAACAATAACGATTGACGTTGCTGCCAATTTGCTTTGTTCACTATGTTCTTTCATGAATGATCTAAGGGAGAATTTTGATAAATTTGAAGCGTGTGCCAAAATTCGGAATCCGGATGCTAATTATAAAGACTTAATGCAACGAAAAATAGTACGAAGTTCGCGTGCCACATATTTTGATGGTCCTGCACCATCCGTCCAGCTAATTGGGAAAGAAAAATAATAAAAATATCAACTTTTTTCCCAATTATTGACAATATTTAATACTTTGCAATTAAAAATACGATCCAACTGCTACCAAGAAATTACTGCATTGTTTGGCTTTTTTGTCGATTGCAACATTTGACTTCAGTGGAGTTGCAAAATTCTTGCGAACAATTTAAAAAAAAAATACCATAGAGATGTTAATACAGAAGAACTTGAGGTATAGAATGCCTGCACCTCGTACAGTATTTAAAAGAATTCAATAAAGATGTAAATGAAGATCTAATTACAATTCCAAAATTATACAGTCTTATTACAGTGGATGAAATTGAGAACACATTTCCAAACGTAGAAACTGGCTGCAGAATTTTTGTATCTATAATGGTTTTTAAACTGCAGTGGAGAGCGTTCATTTTCGAAATTAAACCGAATAAAAAATGAACTTCGAGGCACAATGCTACAAGAAAGACTAAACAGTTTGTCAATTTTATCAATTGAAAATGAATTACTGTAGGAAATTGAATTTCATGTCTTAATTCATGATTTTGCTACTGACAAAGTCAGAAAAGTATGCCTTCAATAATATTTTATTGTATAAACTTACATACCTATCTAAAAAGAAAATCAAAACAAAAAAAAAGAAATAAACTTACAAAAAATCTTAACAAAAAAAAAATAAAAAAACATTAGAAATCACCCAAAAAAACTATAAAAACTATTAAAAATAAACAAACAAAATGTTCAACTATTAAAGGCAATTAAAAAAAATATAAAATTATAAAAAAAATTATCTGTTTTATGTTTTTTTAGTTCTTTATAAAAAGTAAAAATATTTTTGAAAAACAAATTCATTTTGAAATTGCTTTTTTTACCTAAAAAATTAAAAAAATTATTATACTCTTTTTGGCCCCCAAATCCTATTGGGCTCAGGGCCCCAAATTCTAAAGACGCCCCTGCAGACACCAGGAGTATATGCAGTAACCTGCAGCTGCGGGTCATCATATGTGAGACAAGCTCAGAGGAGTATTGCTACGCGATTAAAAGAACATTTAAGCGCTATAAGCAAAAACCGAAGAGAGAAATCAGCCATATGCGAACATATACTATAGATCATCTAGATGAACACCACTGGATTCACTTTGATCAAGTTAAGGTTCTAGCTAGCGAGCCGCATTACATACATACCTCGTTTCGTACGCGAAGCGATTGAAATCAAACGTCACCGAAATTTCAACCGAGATGACAGTTTCAATCTGTCGCGAACTTGGGATCCCAATTTAAACTCTTCACGGTCGATCCAATTGCCGCTTAATACCAACAAAGATGCAGTGAGCTCGGTTTGCTCTCAACTTGCGTCTCACCAACAACAACAGCAAGAGACAGAACCTTTAGCATTTCTATAGCATTTTTTTAGCATTTCTATAGCAGTTTCCCGGTGACCACGCTCAATGTAATTTGAAGCGAAACGTTCGGCGTGAGAACTTATCATTATGTGTAATATTTATTATTTATACGCGGCTTATCCGAAATTTCGAAGTAATAATGTCATATGCAAATAACCGCGAAAACCTTAAAAGCTATTTATTAAAATTCGAAAACTCAATATTTCAGAAACCACAACCTTGATTTTTTTTAATTTTGATAATTAATACGATTTTTAATACTATCTTAATGGTTTTCCAATAAGGATTTTAAAATTTTGACAGGTGATTGCCGCAATATCTTTGAAACTTCATCTGTCAAATATGCTGTTTTTTATTTAATCTATCTTGCCAAACAAATTTGGAGACTGGTAGCTTTCAACAACATTTGCAAATGATTCAATTCTAAAAAAAAACTATAGTCAGTGACCAGGCCCATTTCTGGATGAATGGGTTCGTCAACAAGCAAAATTATCGAATTTGAGACGATCAAAATCCAAAGGAGATCCACCAAATTGCAGTGCATCTAGAGAAAGTCACTGTTTGGTGTAGATTTTGAGCTGACGGGATCATCGTCCCATACGACCGACGTTGGGCGAGCACTATCGGTCGATGATATCCCTTTTCCAAATTGGATAGTATGGACACATCTTCCACAGATTGATTTCGGATGCCCATCGCCCAGCGAAGCCGCGGCGGTTATTTGAATACTTATAATGATATCCCACACACAGTTTAGAAACGCTAAATGGATAACCATTTACATGCCTCAATAAATAAGTATTCCTTAAAAATGTTGTGCTTAAATAAATTAAGACTCGAAAAATTATCCAATTTTGAAAATTTCAGCAGAAATTCGATGTTCGATCAAAAAAATTGGGAAACCCTTGGTAAAATTATCTAAAACGTATTTGGTTTTTATCAAATTTTGAAAAAAAAAATCTTTTTTTCGGTTCAGCTTTCACATTTTGAGGTGAGCTTTCAAGAAATTAAATTTATTTTCAGCATTTTCCAAGAACTGCGGTAATCTCAGAGAACTGTTATTCTAAAAACTCGATATTTCTTCAGACTGTGTTTTTAGAAATTTTTAAGAAGTGAAGAAATTTCTGAGTTCTCAAAAGTAAATCGGAGATACTTTCCTTATTCCTAGTTTTAAACAATAAGTCGGCTTGAAAATGGCTTTAATTGTAATTTAAATAATTGATCCCTCTTGAAATGTAAAAAAAACTTTCGAATCAATCGATAGACTATTGATGCCTAATAAACACTACTTCAACTACAACTATTGAAGGTACCTAATGCTCCTCAAAAGATTTGTTTTGTGATAAATTTTAAAGTATCATCAGTTCTTGACACGAAAAATATTGCATAGATTCGCCCTTGATAAAAATTATATACTGAATAGGTACTTGGTGAGATGAAACTGATCAAAACAAATAGATAAATGTTGCAAGTACAATATTGTTATCACAGCATCATGCTTCGATGTTACTCGTACGTTCTAGGTATACATTATCATCTCTTCATAGAATGTCAGAAGTTACAGAACTTCAATCTTCTGCACAATGCGATACTGTCTAAGAGAAAGCACTTTACTCTTGACATCATAATTACAAAAAAGAGATGATGTGTACTTTATACTTGACTATAATATATACACCGTACCGACACTTGTCGCTTATTTCTCAACTTGATTTTCTTTCGTAGTTTCTCATTTCATTTCGGTCTTCTTGGTAGCTTGCAACATCCTGCCACCTCCATGAGAAGCTTTGATAGTGGAGCACTATCTTCTATCAGCAAGCATAACTTAAAATAAAGTCGACTTTTTCCTTTCGTTTCGTTCCTGCTGTTTCCTTGCTGCTATTGTCGTAGCTTTATTTTTCTTACTTTTGTTTTTTCTTTGGATTTCTTTTTTTTAGATTCCCAACAGGAAATACTTCTTCCTGGGATTCGGCTTAGACTACGTATAGAAGGAGATTCTAAGAAGGACGTTCATTCTTCGCTTGTTATTTTAGTTTCCTTGTGATTTTTGTTTTAATTTTTTTTGTGTGTGCCACCTTACAAGTTAAAACGCTTAGCTGAATCTACTCTGATACACATTCCTTGTGGGAGTGGGAAGTGGGTGCTTCTGAGCAAAAAGAATGTTTATCCTTTCTACTAAAAGCTTTACTTCTAAAAAAACAGCAGAGTAGACTCTAGTTGGGTGTGGGTGAATTGAGTGGAAACTCCACCCAATCGGCGGCGTAAAATCGAAACAATATAAATTTTGTGCATGCACAAGTATTTTTCGGTGTACATGTGCAATCGTAGGGATTGCATGCGTTTGTGTCTGTTGGTGTGTGCATGTATGCATAGGTATGTATGTGTTTTGATTGTAAGTCTAGTTGAGAGTAGGCACTCGATTTTAATTAAAAGTTGACGTAAACAGAGGAAATGAGGCGATAAATCGATAGAGTCGTGCAGCAGTGAATAAGAGTTTGCTTTTCCTGTGTTTTCTTTTCCTGGCAAACTATTTGCCGAGGAGGAATACAATTTCATATCGTTTTTTATTTTTGATTTTTTTCTTTTTCCAACATGCTCCTGCTTCATTAAGTTTATATATGGTATGTGCGCTGTGCTCAACGCAAAAGTGTATGAAATGTTAATTATTTCAAAGGAAATTCATAAAGTTTCAAGTTTTGCAATATTTTTCTACGGAAGTTGGTACATGTACCTACTTGATTGTTGGTGCATGTTGAAGATATACGAATACGAGTATGTAAGGAGAGACTCTTATGGTGAATGAAGTTAAAATAATACAAAATTATTTTGATAATATCTTGGCGAAGTTACCTGTTCTTCACTTCGTTTCCTACCTATCTGCTCTATCTACTGGGAAAAGTAACCAAACAAAGTAGAGACGACTAAGGATTTAAGATCACAAAAATTTGTAACAAGTCGGATATTACAGTTCTTCAACATCTACAGTAGCGCTTTCAACCATTTCGAACCACTCATAAAGACACAGATATGTACAGAAGTATATTTTCCAATTTCCCTTTACCTGAGAAAAAAGATTTATTGACAAAGTATTTAGTTTAAAATTCGGAAAAGGCTTTTTAATTTTCTGCCGAATCCAAACGGCTTACGAGCAGTACCTTTCATGACAAGTGATACTCCTCGAAGGTTTTTCGTTTCTTTGTAAAATTATTTTTTTAGGAGCTTAGAATGGAAGCCAGTTTAAAACTTCATTTCAAACATTCATTCATTAAAATAGTGACGAGAATACATTTTTATCAAAACCTTTTTTGGGATATATAAGTTTTTCCTAAATGCTTAATGGTACCGTTACAGTTTTCAGAACTAAACAAATCGATTCCCCTTAAGGGATTCTTTTAATTCTCTGGTAATTGTGTAGCAGCAGTATTTTTATACATAATAATAATTTTTTTTAATACCCCCATTTATTAGGCTTAGTTCTTAATTTAAATTAAATATAGCTCTTTTTATATAAATTTAGGTTTGGAGGGAATCTGAAGGATGATTAAGAATACGGTGTTTTAGGCAAGGTGATGTTAATGTTACAATTAATCCTCCAAAGCACGCGAGTAATAAGTTCTTTGGAGCCATAAGAGGTACGGTGAATGGGCAAGAGTCGAAGATGGATTTCTTAGATTACGGGAATAAATGTTGAAGAGATGTAATTGTAGAAAGTTGTGCAGTCAAGTAGTTCATAAATGAAGAGAAAGTCGCCTAGATTTTTTAGATTTTTAGATTAATTGCTTAAGAGAAGTAGTTGTACATCAAGATTAACTTTTAGTTTGTACAGAATATATATTATTACATGAGTTTTATAAAAAAGATAACGAAAAATGCAATAATTATAAATAAATAAAAACAAAAGAGGAGAGATAAAAATTAAAGATTTAATAAAAATAAAAACGAAAACAAATTCACAACCAACCAAAGGAAAGAAAAATATGTACATATATGTGCATATGTACACATATGTACATATATAAAGATATTTCAGTTGAAATTGGGAAAATACTTAAAACAAAGCTTACAAGACTTCTTGCAATCGTTTTCAATCCTCAGATTACAAGGACGATTATTCGAAAATTTTTTAAAGCATGAATGAAATATTGCTTACGTGAAGTCAAAGAGACAAATCTGGAGTAGTGCATTAAAATTGATCGATTTGACCTGCAAACATTTAATTTTTCAAACAAATAGTTCGGAGTCTTGCTAACAATCATGTCGATTTCAGAATTCACAGAACTTTACTCCCGGTGAGTTAACTCGATCCGTTGAATTTTCGCATCCCCTGTAAAACTGAATTATGAAATTTGCCCGATGAACTGCATTGTCGATTCATAAAATTACCCTACCATTTATGAACTTTCATATCGACGCTGTCAGTTACAAACATTAAGTCAACAGCCAAGGCATTGATATGTAATACTCGTAGCATCGCAATCGATCAGTGAAATCAAGCATCGTTGTTGCGTGGTTAGTACATGGATGGGGGAACGTTCAATAACAACCGGTGTGCATTCTTTTTTTTTTTCTGGCTATACTCGGTTGCATCTTCATCATTTCCACCATTTCTCTAAATTGTTTCTGATTGGTTGTCCTTTTTCTATTAAAATTTGTCAAGCAAACACTTAAACATTCATTATGATAAGCTTTTGATTTACATTTTTGTGCTTTCGATTGTTTATTTTTATTTTTTTTTTCGTTTGATTAAAGATTCACTTCAGATTCGTCTCGAAATTGTCACGAATGTAAAATGATAGAAATTGAATGGAGTGCGAATGGATTGCGGATCTAGTAATAATAGATAAATTGAACAGAATGTCGGTGGTGCAGGTATTTTTACCGACATTCGTTCAACTTTCTTTCGTCGGATTCAAAAATAGGAAAAGTTTGGAAATTAATTGAAACTGTCACTTTAGCTCATTCGCCGAATTCTGTAATAGGAATAATTTTAAAAAGACTAGAACAGCATCAAAAGTTGAAGTAGTTTTCCAAACTACAATTTAGTAATTGATATGCCTGAAATGAAATGTGGTCGAATCTTTGAAGGTTAAAAAGGAACCTAGCAATATAATTAAAGCGAATGCTAACCTTTGGAAAGACTGAGAGACAGGATCTGCGAACAACTCACACCCATATGATAAGATGGGTATATTCAGTGCTTAAACTTATCTTAATTTAATTTCAGTAGGAAGAAACGATTTCGTGATTGATAGTCCTCTTAGTGAAGCATAAACCTTAGAAAGTATCCCAAGTTAAAGTATCTGTTGTTGAATATGATGCCTAAATTTTTATCGTGGGCGACATATTCAATTTGGCATGAATTAAGGAGAATGGGAGGGAAGTCGGGAAATAAGGTTTAGCGTTAGAGATCGGTATTGCTTTTGTTTTGTCCGGATTAAGTTTAACCCATTACCGCCCTCTGTACTCGCGCGAGTACACCTATACAATCAACGTTTTATAACTGTTTGTGCATGATTTCTAGGAAAGTAGTACTTTGAATTTTAAATAAATACCGGTTGCTGTGTTTTATGAAATTAAGTTGACCGTTGATGCGAAAATGGATGCCTATTTTTGTAGTTACAAATAGGAATAAATAAAATAAAGTTAAAACATAATTTTCAATAGCAGTCTTTTTTTTGCGTTAATGGGTTAAGACCATTTTTTTCAGACCATCGAATATTTTTAATAGACAATCGAATATTGAGCATAAGTTGATATTTATTTTAGTTATATCGTCTTCGACCATTCCCAAGGGAAAATCTATGAATGTATAGTTGGACATCGTCCGCACAAATATGAAATTGACAATGAGACAAAAAAGATGGAAGATCATTTATGAATAATAAAAATAGCACCCACAAATTACCGAGCAATTGTACTAACGTCCCTTCTTTTCAAGGTCATAGAATCGCTGATTAATAATCAGCTTAAGCAATATCTTGAAGAACGAAAGCTTCTTAATGACCGGCAGTATGGCTTTCGTAGCAACAGGTCTACTGGTGATCTGATGGCATATCTCACCGAAAAGTGGAACAAATCCTTACACCATTTTGGTGAAACCAAGGTTATTGCACTTGATATTTCTAAAGCATTTGATAGAGTTTGGCATGAAGCTCTCTTATCGAAAATGCGTGCATTTGGCATCGATGAATATCTACTTCGTTGAACTAGAAATTACCTTTCAGGCCGGTCAATTCGTTTGGTTTTGGACGGTTTTAAGTCTGATATTCACAAAATAAATACTGGTGTGCCCCAGAGCTCTGTTTTGTCTCCAACTCTCTTCCTCATCTTCATCAACGATCTCTTGTCTGTATCTTCTAATCCACTACATTGCTTTGCTGACGACAGTACCTTCAGCTTTTCATATTCGTTTCCAGATCCACATCCTTCATCTTCAGAAGTGGCTCTGCAATAGCAGTATGTATATGATAAGTTCATTAAATTCCGACCTAGACAGCATTGTAAAATGGGGTGTTATAAACCGCATGGAATTTATTGCTTCGAAAACCCAAAGCTGTCTCCTGTCGGTAAAGCAAAATATTCCACCCCTGCCATCATCCATGGATGGCACTTGCATCGAGGAAACCGAAAAGGCTTTCCGTTCTTGGTATGTCTATAACAGACCATCTTTTGTGGCATGATCACATCTTTGATGTTGCGAAAAATGCTGCGAAATGCTTAGGTTTCCTCAGAAGATGTAAGCAGTTTTTTTCCCCTTCTGATCTGGCTACAATTTACAAGGCATATATTCGGCCTTAGCTTGAGTATAACTCCCATATCTGAGCAGGTGCTCCTAAAACTCACGTACATCTCTTAGACAGAATCCAAAACAGAGCCCTTAGACTAATTGGAGGCAGTTATATTACGGAAACTTTTGTTTCTCTCGAACACCGTCGTAATGTCTCTTGTCTTACTTTGTTTTATCGCTTCTTTTATAAACAGTTCTCGAATGAAATAGCCAGTTGCATTCCTCGCTTGAAACAATTTCGCCGTAACACTCGTCTTGCTAAGAACGCCCATCACTTTACCCTTGAGCCTAATTTCGGGCGTACTGTAAAATACAGAGGTTCATTCTTTAGCCGTACTATTAGAATGTGGAATACTATACCCCACTCGATTTCCCCCCTCATTGTGATGTACAAGCATTTAAGACCAATGTGCATCGGAATCTCCTTTTAAATCCCCTCCTTATTTCCTTACTGCTCGCGCTGTGTTATTTATAACCATTTTAAGGGTATTCATAACCCCTTGACTGTGTGCTAATTATAAAAAAAACAAGGATTGACCCTTGAAATACACCCATGTTTACAGGGAATAACGAGGACAGTTTACCATTACGCGAAAAAACTTGCATTCGATTAGTCAAGTATAAATAAATAAGATTTTTAGATGTGACAGAAAAATTAAAAATTTCTTCAATTTATCACAGAGAAGATGAGGGTTAATACAATCGAATGCTTTAATAAAGGATGAAGAGCAGCTGTGTCCTGACCGAAAACATGATTGAAATGGGTTAAGGAGAAGATTACAATATTTTTTTATTTGGTTGCTGATGATCTCTTCGAAAGCCTTCATTGCACTTATAATTTCACGGAAGAGCCAGGGATAATTACGATATCTTATTACGCGATGATGATGAGTTGGTTCTATATAATTCACCAAAGACAACAATAGTGAACTCAGAGATCTTTTGAAATTATTAGATGAGGGCTCAAGAAGGTTTATATTCACAAATTATTAAATTCGGTACTTCAGATGGCATCTCCTTAACAATAGGAGTGAGAATAGGAGAATTTTGCTTTTTGCTCTTCGTTCTTCTAGCGAATTCAAGTTAATCAATAAAAGTCGTTCTTGATATGGAGAAAGAATAAAGGGGTTATTCCAAGGCAGACTATGAAGGGCGAAACATAGGAAAGAACGTTGAATGATTTCGATTTTGGATATATGACTTTGTTGATAAGGGAGAAGAGTAAGAGAATACCTTGGATCATTGTTTCACAAGGCCTAGTGCAGAATTTGCTTTAAGAAAAATCACGTCATTACAAGGTCGTAATATATAAATAATATCTTTTCTACATTGTAGTTCTAAATGTTAGATATCCATTCGTAACTCATGATTTTTGATTAGACTTGACGTTACGAAGGTCTCACAATTCTGTCTGCCTCAGTTTACGGATACATAGATTTTCTTCAAAATTGGAAGCTAGCGTGTTTTTTTGCTTATACCAAAAATAACGCCACCTGCCAAATATTTTTTTTTCGAAATTCAATAAAAAAAAAAAAATTCTAAGAAATTGTTGTAAGAAAATTTTAAGTAAAATAAATCGTGAGGTTGAAAATTTTGAAAAAATTTTCATGTTCCTAGAAGCTTTTATACATATAAAAACGCATGGAATTTCCGTCTGATTTCCGGAAAAGTATAAATTTGCGTGCGCTAATAAAGTTCAAAAATCGATTTATTAAAGTAATTTTTTATATAACAAATTTCTTTAAAATTTTTCTAGTAAAAATTTGGAATGCCAATTTTAAGTGCTTAGTAATATAGATTTTAGGAAATAATTTCAAAAAATAATTGTATACAGATTTTAAAAATATTGATTTTTCAAAAAAAAAAAAAAAAAATGGATTTTTTTTTTCCAAAAAACCCAAAAAATATTTTTTCGAATATTTTTATATACAATATTCTTTTAAACTTAAGGGGCTCCTGGTAAAAATGTTGGGTTAACATCATTAGAGCCGTTAATGAGATAGTCGAAAATACAAAAAAAAACGGTTCTATGACAGATACCATTAATAACATTTTGCCCCAAAATTGTTTTTACAACAATGTAGTCCATGTCCATAATATCACACCTAATTTTGTTTATCAAAATCGTTAGAGCCGTTTTCAAGATAAATAAGATTATGCATTACGGGTGTATGGGAGGTACCGTTAGTTTTGCAGAACAATTTTGTTCTTAGAAAATACCCAAGAATCTTAGTATCACAAAATATCCTTGACGAATCAGGGAACAGCCTGTATATCGCAAATAAAAATAAAATTGTGAAGAAATTTGCATGTTTGGCAGTACGCAAACAGATATTTTATTTGCCTAAAATTATGATTCCACATTATAATTACTAGACAAACTTTAACGTTCAGATTTTTTAGTTTGAAAACTGGAGCGAAGCGACGCAAGCACGGTTCCACAAGTTATAAAATTAAATATGTATACGGACATTTTCAATCGCTACTTGGGTCATCATCAAATAAACTTTTTACCTTGTACTGGTATGTTTTATACATATTAACATGCAATAATTTTCCATTGGCACAACATGAAGCTTGCTAGCCATAAATTTAAGAAAAACTAAAATCACGTTCTTCACCACACTGACAGATGAACAAGTTACAACAACAACAAAAAGTACCCAAACCAAACGAAAAAAAAATACCCAGCAAGCAAGCATTGTTCGATAATTAAGTCAATTAAATTATTTAGCTGTCAGTTGATGGTGGCTGCCTCTTGTTTTATTCATACGATTTTAATTGTTTCAATGCAGCAGCAGAGCAGCAGCAGTTGCACAAGTAGTACCTATACAACAACCCAGAGTGCAGTGATGCAGAAGTTCCCACTCCGGAATCGATGTAAGCCGAACAACAATAAGGCATTTGGAAGCAGTGACACCCACATTCGAATGCGACGATATTGTTGCAGTCCTCAGAACGAAATGCCACCACCACCTGCACCTCAAAGGCTACAAAGGATATGCCAACCAATACCATCTGCTACTTCACTTGAAAAACGTCAATTGTCAATGGAAAAGCCAGTTAAAGTTTGTAATCGAGTTTTTACCGAAAAGGCTGAAAATGTTGCCACTTGGAATGCTGTTTTGAGTGGGGGATGCGAGCAGGTGAGTTTTTGGCTGTGAATTGTGTTGGATTTAAGGTTATGCTAGATGATCCTTTGAGATCCTATTAAAATGCAAATTAAATTTTATTAATTCAATGTACTGTAATTTTTTTTCAAAGAAAACATTAAGTAGGCCGGTTACCTATGTAGGTTATGTTGAGAGTACTAGAGACATTTCAAGTTCGCGGAATACTAAAATAGTTATTGTATCAGCAAAAATATTTCAAATTTTACAAATATGTAGTTTCAAAATCAACAAATTGATATTTTGAATGAGTGATTAATTCAGTTGCATTCACAATTCCATTCACAATTTCCAATGCATGTAAATACGTTCGAAACAGATTTCAAGGCGGCCCAAGATTTTTTGAAGATTAAATAAACAGACTCTTTGACATTTGAGTGGAAAAATTTGAACATTTAGGTGGAATTGATCAGAATCGTTGTTATAAATTTTGAATTGAGTTGAAACAAAAATTCGAATTTTTCTTCAAGGAATCACATTTAAGATTTTCCGTTTAAGTTATAGATAGGTATGCATACAGACAGACGCACGCAAGAAGAAACGCCCAGCCTAACAGACTTATGGATTTACATAATTGGGGGTAGGTATTGCACAGCGACCTAGAGATCTATTGGGCTCCACCTGAACTTGCTCATCTTACAGTTCTTCCCTCAAATCTATTGCACTTAGAAATCTTAGTATTTGGGGCACCTTCAGAGAGATTAGGTCGCTCTCTTTCACCTGGTATTGTCACAGAAAGTTTTTTCGTTAGTGGATATGTGGAAAACCTTTTTCAAGTATGTCGGCCGGTGTTTCCTCATGCTTTTTGCACAATCTATTTGTGGCACTGCTTACCACACCAAGTAAACCTAGGTTTCTCCTACGTTTGCAGTGTCCATTTAGAATATTTGTTATTATTCTTAGTTTGTTCCTACTTAAACTCATGCAGTTTGTGGAACGTTCTTGGTAGTAATTGCTCAGTAGTTTCGCCTACCTAAGCTTTCGGAGTTCTTTCCAGTTATTGAATCTACTTGCCTCCTGTTCTTCTTTAATTTTGTTTTTGATTACGTTTCCTTCTATTCCGCAATTGGGCTCAAGCTCTATTAAATCGGTTGATGCGCCTATTTTTACTAAGGAATCTGCATCTTCCTTTCCATTAACACCAAAGTGACCTGGTTCCAAATTAAGTGTGACGCTGTTCTGATTGCCAAGTTCGTTAAGCCCGTTTTTGAACTCCCACACTAATTTAGAGCTAATGGTACACGAGCTCAGTGCCTTGGCTATCTGAGATGCTGGCAATTTTCTGGTTATGATAGTTCTTTTCGAGATTTCGATCCACGCATTTCACTATGGCATGTACCTCCACTTGAAAGATGCTGGTGGACTACTCAATTGGTATGGAAAGTTTGGTTCTAGGCCCAAAGATTCCTTTACCAGACCCTTCGCTTGTTCTCAATCCATGAGTGTACCACTACTTGATGACTGTATGATGAAAACCACAAAGTGACGATGATATTAAATTCATTTTGAGGATCATGTTTAAGTCATCAGCCGTACATTAAGGTTTGGAATCTCGTTCACAAATATATTAAAAAGCAATGGTCCGACATGGCTTCCTTGCGGAACACCTGATTGGTTTAAGCTCAACTGACATTGTTGCTGTCCAACTGGGTTGACTCCATGCTTCCAACTAGAATCGTTAATGCAGAAATGGGTGACAGCAAGCTTAAAGTTAGAACGTATTTATAAGGGTACACCACAAGGAGGTGTCTTATCTCCAGTGCTTTGGCTTCTGGTCATAATCAGATTTTATTTAAATTAGGGCAAGGCGGCGTTAAAGTCGTGGCATAGGCTGATGATGTAGTGATAAGTGCATCAAAAAAATTCGTCCCACTCTGTGCAAGCTGCTACAAACAGGCCTTGACAGTAGCTGCGACTAAATGTTATTCCTCTTAAAGTAGAACTGGTTCTGTTTGCGAGAAAATGAAACATTCCAAATTCCATCATTGGGGCACAGATCTATATAACTGACACGGTCAAATGTATTGGTTTAGTTATTGATCGTAACCTAAACTGGAAAGAAAACTTAAAAGAAAAGGGAAAAAAGGCTGGAATGGCCTATAACACATGCAGTAGAATTTTTGGCAAACTGGAAATAGGGCCATTGACGTCTCAGAACCACCGTAAGCTTCACTGACATAGACATTCAAACAGACTTTATTTCACCGTACATATATTTTATTAACAAGGGAGATATGCTTGGGAAACTGGGACATCTTCTCAGACAACCAACCCATAAATAGTTCATTGAAACTCCCAAACTTTTGCAGTGTTTTCCAAGCGGTAATACTTGCAGTTTGTGAGGTATAGCAAAATATCTTCCCACATGTGAACTGATCGGAACAAGAACATTGATATCTTCACAGATAGCCAATTGTCATGAAGTCAAGACTGGTTGCATGTTACCGTAGTGAATTGAGATAACTCGGCGAAACAAATTCAGTCACCCTTCGATGGGTCCCGGGACATCGTGACATTTATGGAAATGAAATGGCTGATGAACTGGCCAAAACGGTTCATCACCTGAACTGAGCCAAACTGTACCCTTGATACTTGTGTCACTGTAGCAAGAAAAGTATAGAATTCACTAAAGGTTCTTTTAAGCCGCATATGGCAGATGGGCAAGAATTGACACCTGTCGCGTTTCAAGGAATCTTTGACCATGTACTGAAGTTTAGCAGACCTCAATTGTCTCTCTTTTGGTTGGAGTCTTTACGGGTCACAACTTAATGGGAACCCACATGAGCAGAATGTGTATCAGCACATCTGACTTATGCTGAGAGTGTCAGGATGAAGAGGTTGAAGAGGGCTCATCTTACTTGCTTTGTAAATACTTTAGCCTAGCCAGAACTGCATCGGAGAATGAATTGTATGTTCGATTAATTTTTCTGTCTAAGAACAATGCTATAGCGTTGAAAAAATCAACCGTGTAAAATCCGCTGGAAGTGTAAAGGGAGTTACCACTGAGCGAATCCTCCTTATCCAACTGGTTGGGTGAAAGACAACGACCCAGTTATCAGTCGGTCCTCTAGATAATGTATTTCCTCTTTGTGTATAGGTATTGAGTGAAATTCCAAAAAGACCAACTGACCTTTCCAGCTGATAGTTTTTGCATTAGTTATAATGGAGATACAGTTTTTGCCCTTAGGTACCTACATATCTTCACATTCCTCAGCAAAAACACTTAAAGAAATCCAAATGACTTCCTAGCAGCATTGCAATCCGATTTCACTTCGAACTCTA
The DNA here is from genome assembly GCA_911387755.1 of Chrysotoxum bicinctum. NCBI lineage: Eukaryota > Metazoa > Arthropoda > Insecta > Diptera > Syrphidae > Chrysotoxum > Chrysotoxum bicinctum. Next base: position 219,601,555 of record OU426989.1, on the reverse strand, counting down.
AAAAATCAATGATATTATTTAAGTAGATTTACGAATTTTACAAATAGAACTGGAGAAGTGTATTTCAGCTTAAGCTCAATGCAAAAAGACGACATCGAATCTCCATTTCTCAAAAGTAATCCTTATCTTATCCAGAATCCAACAAATACGTTCCTACTTACATTGCTTCATGTAAAACGTTAAAATTGAAAATCCAGTTATAAGATAATTTTTTCATCTCAAAGAAGCAATGCCTACACCCAAACTAGCTTTTTGATTTCATGTCCAGTTCCAGTTCTTCTTTAAGAATAATTGACATACTTTCAGGAGCGCTAAAAACTGAAATATGTAAGTAGGTATCTATTATACATTTTAAATGGACACTTAAGACGACAACCTCTCTTTCTCTCTCTATAACATCAAGAGAGGGAATGAAGAGCATACACTTGAAGTCTTTCTTAACACCTCCCTGAGTACGAGTATGTAGTTAAGTGTTGCATTTTTATCGTTAGTTTTATCGTATATCGTTTCTCCCTCAATGGGGCTAATGTCCATTTCATGTTGAGGTATCCTTCGTTATCCTCGGTGTTGTGCCATCGCGCACTATGGTTGATGTCGTTTTCGACGTCTTTACGACAACGAATGTCAACCAAACCAAGACAACGGCAAACGGAAATTCTTATCTTTATCGACGAATGTTAGCAGCAACGCTACTATTTACCACAACTATCCATCGTATCGTCGCGTCGCTTCGTCCTTTTTCATTCTTTCAATTCAAGTCAATTATTGTGAAGGACCACCACCAACACGTATAAAACCGTACCTATACCTATGGTTTCGTAGGACTAAGAAGCAATATTACAACCAAGAAAAATTAAATATATAAAAAAGGACGAGGAACAAACATTGAAATGAACTTTAACTGGCACCTTTATGTACGAAAGGAAGCCATTAAGATAGAAGAAGGAAAATAATGTCGGTCTATGTCCATCAACAGGCAATTAAAATGCCCTTTTAACTGTTTCTTTTTCGCCGTTTAGACTTTTTTTTTTTGCTCTCTATTTCTATGTAGGTATCTACTATACGTGTTTGGTGGATTGGCTGGATGGCGTTTTTTATTAACTTGAAAGGTCGAATTGGCGGTGTGATTGAAGTTTGTGTTTTTGTTTCCTTTCTTCTTCGACAACATTGTTATAAGCCGCTATAACTTTCTTATGCTCTTTCTTCTATTCATTGACAGCGATTTTATTTGAGGATAAGACCACTAAGCTAGATCTTATTAGGTTCAATTTTGAATTGTATTTATCTGTGATTCAAATGGTGATGGAATGAAAGTTATAAATTGTATTTTACATTGTTATGATGTATTTGTTTTGTTTTGTTATGGTCATCTTTAAATCTCAAAAGACAAATATTTCAGGCAACGATAACAAGGTACCTATAAGCCCTACAATAAGTCTGAAGCCAGAAGGATCACAGAGGTTCGTTCCCCATCGATTTTCGTAGAAATACATTTCTTATACCTTCTTTCTTTGAGACTATAAATACTTTTTAGATTTAAAGAGAATTTTGAGCCTACAGTAGACTAACAAGTTGTTGGAGATGTAAAAATAAAAACTTAACCAACTGTGTCAAGAAACCAGTAAAATTAGATTTTCAGTTTTCGAAAAGAAATCCGAAAAACATGTAGCTATTTCTGTTAAAACATTTGTTTTGACGTCTCGAAAATTGGCAGTTGTCAAATATCAAGGCAAAAGCTGTAGTTTATAGGTAAAATTTGTTCGTAAAAATAGTGCCACTTTTTTGTAGGAGAAATAGAATTCCAAGAAAATTGAATATGTACTTTTTTCAAACCACAAAACAAAACAAATCGCGTAAGGAACTCAACCTCAGTTTTAAAAAACGGCTTTTAAATTTGGTCAATGTGCCCTAGTGATAACAAACAATGCTTGGATTGATAAACAGACATTATAAGAACAAACCAAAGAAGAAATGTGCTCAACTTCATGGAAAGATCACGGAGAGCATGTATCGCGAGTTGGAAGAAATGCACCGGGTGTTCCAACCAAGCTATTCAGAAACTGCTACATGCCAACATGAATAAGAGAACAGCTGTTTTAAAAACTGCTGCTCTAAGAAGGACAAATTTTCAGTAGATTCATTATCAGTGCTCAAGATCAACTTCTTCTGGATGCCGACAAAATTCTTCGCAGGTGGCAACAGTATTGTAAGGGACTTTTCAATGAACAGTTGGCACCTAACCACGAAGAAGTCTCCGACAACACAGTCAAAGGTGTTAATGGTGCAGTGAAAAATTCCAAAAAGGTAAAAACTCTTAGGCTAAATGAGATACCTTCTGAGTTCTGGAAGATGAGAGAAATCGGGACTCGATGGCTCACCATGCTTATCTCCAAACTTATCAGTTGTAACCAAAGTTGATGTGCAACAACATCTGCATTTAGTTGGCCTCATATATGGAACAATACAAAACCGTGTTATGAGGTCAACCAAGCGAACCCCACCAATATAGATTTGAGATGAAAGTAGCAAATACTTAAAATGTCAAATCAAAGCTCAACACCAAAATTCAGCTTTATCGGAATTATTTGTTCAGTTTGACCATTTCGTTTTTACCTAATTACCCTAGGCAAAATCATTTCACTCTTTCTGCTCTGTTATTTTATTCGGAGCTCATAGAGCGCGCTCTGAACGGGCGAACAAATTCAAATTCGAATATATAAACTTTCTGAGCTAATAGGAAACACATCCTTAGGGTCTTCTCTGAACTAAAACAAAATGCCTAAATTTGTTGGCAAAGAAACCACTATGCCTTTACAGTTGACAACCCAACTTAGTTAGCTTTCTCCAGTGATTATACCCTTCCTAAAGTAGTCAATACTCTCAGTTTCGTGGCTGAAACAAGTTATACGCAGTTATGTACATTTGTGACTTAATAAATTAAGGGCCTGTTTCCGAACTGTTTTCGTTGTATTCAAGGAAGTGATAGCCCAACTAACATTTCACCTTCAATAATGCTTGGGTATTTTTTTTTTAGCTCCGATAAGGCATTAACAAACCTTATAGAAGCTGAAATATAAGTTCAGAAATGTTTTCAAAGAATGGGTTCGCCCAAAATTGACTAAACAGATGAGCAAAATGGAGCCAACTTAAATTTTTTTTTCAGAATCGTTGAGGAAACTTACGTTTTAGAAAAGTAAAAAACCACTATGAAAATTGATTCTTCAATAAAAATACTATAATTCATAATATTGTTGTGATCAGAGCTTTATACTACTACAGCGCCATCTGTTGGAAAACTGCATATCGAATTTATGGAAGAAACGAAAAGCTCTTTTCCAATGTCAAATGTATTTCCTCTTATTCCAAACATCTAGAACATTCCAAGACAAGAACTTTCGAGAACAACTAATTTGAGTATATAAGGGAGTGTTCACGGTGAGCGAGACACAGTTGATTTTGGATTATGAAAGTGTGCAAAAGTATTGCTTATTGGATTGTTAAACAAGTGTGATTTAAATTTGAATAAAAGTATTTGAGTTGTTTATAAATTGAGATTTACTATTTTGAATTGGAAAGTGTGAATAAAGAAGAAATACTAAAAAGAGTAATAAGTTTTATTTAACGAACCTTGGAAAAATATTACAATATTGTATATCGTTTCCAAACAAAAATGAAATAGGACTTCTTATTAGCTTAATTTTCATTTAGTATCTTTCATTTAAAATGTGTATCCTTCTTCTCAAAAACGATTATCGGTTCACTATTTTTTGAGTTCTTAATTTTTGTTTTGAATTAATGTTCAAATTCCCTTCCAGATAGGAACGAAATAAAAATATTAAGCATGTGTTAGTAACCAAACAAAAATCTCAAATATTACGAAATTATTTATATAAAAGATTAATAATAATCCCAACATGAAAATAATACTCACAAAATAACACAGTAACCTACAATTGACAACTCAATAATTCTACCCAAAAATATCATCAACACTCCACTCCAATTTGCAAACAAAACATCTAAATACAATGTTGTATGCACCACATTCGTTTATTTAGCGTTCTCTTCGGGGAATAAACTTTACGAATATAAAATTATGATAACAAGCTGAATTGGGAACAAAATAACATTAATAATTTTCCAACCAACCCCAAACCCTCTCCAACTGGGAAAAAAAACGAATTAAACCATCCCATTGGTTAGCCCCGTTCCTCTTTTTCCATTAAAATTAGGACTAACCCAAAAATTTGTACAAAGTTCCTTCGGCTTTCCCGTTTGCCGCCGTCTTTGCCATCGTCGTAATGCCAATGCCCCCATCCTACCACCACAAGCCCATATAAACAAAAGCACAAAATGTTTTTCACATTTCAATTTTCCTAAAAGTAGAGATTAACCGAGAATGGATTAACAAGAACAACATGGAACATCTATACAACAAAAACAACATCAGTTCCACCACTAACCAACCACACTATACGACGACAAAACAATTACATGATTATGTTTCATAAATTTGCATAAATTTGCAGTTTAGTATCTTTTAGCCTGGCTTTTTCACCAGATCCACAATAGCTACCCTGTTTTATCCCGTGCGCCGGCCGTCCCATCCCAACACCATCATCGCCATCATCAGATGGAGGAAAATACAAAAAAAAAAAAAAAACACGACAAGCCTCCCATATATCTCCTTTCAGCGCAGCACCCGTTTTTCATTCGGGAAGCCATTGTGACCTCCTTTAGCCATCAAACACAATATCCTCATGCTTTAGTATTGGTTCTTTCAAGCAATACGGCAACAACAATAAAAGCGGCACCAATAAAACGTTAAAGTAATAACAGCTAAAACAAATGACGTCATTCAATAGAAAATACACTTAGATTTAGATGCCCCGTGCTTCCTCCCGAAGATTACAATATTCTTTGCAGGATCTGCATTGTGAGGAGAGTATATCGATGGCAGGACCGTATTTTCGATACTACTCATTTAGAGGCCAAGAACTTAAAACTTTTATTATAACAATTTATAAAGGTCCAAAATTCGACCAGTTCAAACTGGCACAATTACAATAACTTGGGCGAATTGGTTACTCTAGAGTCTAGAGCATTTTGTCTGTGATAATTGTGTATTGTTGTATGGGGAAAACATCTGGTTTTTATAACCTAATTTCATATGATTTAACGGCAATGTAATTATAAACATACAAATAAAATTGTAGTTAAGGGACTGTCTGAACTTTTCAAACAAAACAAAAATTCTAAATATGTGTTGACGTTTAGTTAAAAAAAAGTTCAAAAGTTTACTAACCTATTGACTTAAGAACTAAAAAAAAACACCTTTCGAACCGCTCAACACAAGTTGTGTCGGATGGTTTTCCCCTTTCTGTTTCTATAAGGAATATATTCGTCTAAGGCTCGAGTACAATTCCCATATTTGGACAGGTGCTCAAATAACTCACTTGAACCTAATGGATAGAATCCAAAAACGAGCTTTAAAAATGATAGGTGATAGTAATATAACAGAAACATTTGAATCTCTCGAGCACCGTCGCAATGTTTTATAAACAGTATTCTAGTGAAATAGTCAATTGCATTCCTCCCCTTAAACAATTTAACTGTAATACTCGCGCTTCAGGAAGTGCCCATCAGTTTACTCTTGAGCCCAACTTCAGACAATCGGTAAAATTCAGATATTCTTTCTTAAGCCGTACTACACGAATGTGGAATGCTTTACCCGATTCCATATTTCCCTCCTATTATAAAATTCAGACATTCAAAACCTATTTGCATCGGTATCCCCTTTTAAATCCTCTCTAACTGTCCTAAATCGCTCGCACTGTGCTCAAACATTTTAAGGGTGGTGTAAAATTATACAAAAAATTTACCCAGTATTTAGAGATACTCTCAGAGGATTTGTCAATTCTTCGTAAGAGACAGAACACCCCTGAAAAACTTTTTTGCAGCGGCTGAGAATCGAACCCAAGACCTTCTGCATGAAAGTCCAACGCGCTAACCATTATGCCAAGGGGTACTACCTTCCTAAAATACCTACTCTGTTTTAACAAAATCATTCACAAAATAATCCGCTGTAACTTTTTACTTGCGACTTATAGGTACTATAAAGCAAGTTATGCATTCGTAAAAAAAATCGAACTCGAGATTTTGATCAAAGTTGACATTACGATGATAGCGAAGACGAAAAAAGTGGGTCTGGCAATTCTGTCTGTCTGTCTGTATGATTACAGCTAAACGGCTCGGCCGATTTTCTTCAAACTTGGTAGATATGGGTTTTGATTTTTTACCCCCGGATGTTTTTTGATTTGATTTTTTAAGACCAAAAATAACGGTACCATACGATTTTTTTTCGAAAATTTATAAATATTTTTTTTTCTCAAAAACTGTCCCAACGATTTAAACAAAAATCAAAAAATTTAATTTAGTTAAACCTAGGTAATGGTTGAAAAAAAATTTCCAAAAAATGAGTAGTTTTGGTACCCCCCTTGGGACCATATTTTTTGTTTTTGATTTTCTCATAAACGGTACCACCGATTTTGATCATTTTTTTTATGCTAAAGCTTCCAAGCAGTTTGAATATTATTGTGTATTTAAATTTTCCAAAAAAATTTTTTTTGGATTTTTAAAAAAAACTTTCAAATTTTTTTTTTTGAAAACTCAATATTTCGAAAACCCCATGCTCGCTTTTTTCAAAACTTGATAAATAAAAGTTTGAAAAAATAATCTACAATATATAAGAAAAATAAATTCATTTTACCTAAAAACAACGGTACCCTCCATACAAATGTTAAAAAATGGTTTTCGAAAATCGTATTTTTCTCGAAAACGGTTCCGAGAATTTTGCTTACATTTTTTTTCTTTCTATTATTTTTTAATATCTGTAATTTAATAAAAAAAAATTTGAAAACAAGATATTACTGACTCTACCTACCATAGAACGATTTTTTAAAATTTTGAATTTCTTATTATTAGCACAACGGATTTTAATGAAATTTCGTAGAGAGAAGCTTATAAAAAGTTTAAAAAACATTGCATAAGAAAAATATTTTTTTGAATACAAAAAAAATAATTTTTTTTGTTTTTTGAAAATTCAATATATCGAAAACGGCTCAATACTTTTTTTGGAAATTTAATTTTTATTCATACAATAATAAAAACTTCAATTTGGCGTACCAACATTTTTTCTTAAAAATGTTTTAAAATTTTCTTATATAAAACCTTATTTTTTAAGAAACCACTACAAAGACTTATAATTTTTATTCTTGCACAAATCTATATTTGCTTGAATCACATGGCATCCTATTCTTACCTTTAACTACTAAAGAAGTTTTTTTTAGTCATTTAAAAAATGAATTTTATGTTTATGAACAGTTTCTCTAATAACATTCATTTTTGAAATTCTTAGTCTTTAGTTTCTTAGTTCTCTTAGTTTATACAAGAACAAAATTATAATTCGCTGTAGTGGTTTTTTAAAAAAAATAAGATTTTATATACAAAATTCTTAAAACATTTTTAAGAAAAAAATTTGGTACGCCATCTTAAGGTTTTTATTACTGTACCTACAAACAAAAATTAAATTTCCAAAAAAAATATTGAGCAGTTTTTGAGATATCGAATTTTCCAAAAAGAAATTTTTTTTTTAATTCAAAAAATATTGTTATTTTTCAAAGTTTTGAAATACAATGTTTTTTAAAATTTTTGGGACCTTCTCAATAAAAATTTTTATCAAAATTCATTATGCAAATAATAAGAATTTCAAAATTCGAAAAATTCGTTCTATGGTAGGCACAGTCAGTAATATCTTGATTTCAATTTTTTTTTATTAAATTATACATCGCAAAAATTAATTAAAAGAAAAAAGAATGAAGCAAAATTCTCGTATCCATTTTCGAGAAAAATACGATTTTCGAAAACTATTTTTTAACATTTGTATGGAGGGTATCGTTATTTTTGGGTAAAATACATTTTTTTTCTCATATCTTGCAGATTATATTAAGAAGCTTTTATTTATCAAGTTTTGAAAAAATCGAGAATGGGGTTTTCGAAATATTGAGTTTTCAAAAAAAAAATTTGAAAAATTTTTAAAAAATCCAAAACAATTTTCTTTGAAAATTTGATTACACAATAATATTGAAGATGCTGGGGAGCCTTAAAATAAAACATGATAAAAATCGGAGCCACCGTTTTTGAGAAAATGAAAAACAAAAAAATGGTTCCAAGGGGGTATTAAAATTAACCACTTTTTTGAATTTTTTTTCAACCATTACCTAGCTTTACCTACTCGTAATTGAAATTTTTTTGAATGTTTTTTTTTTTTTAAATCTGTGAGACAGTTGTTGAGAAAAAAAAATATTTATAAAATTTCTAAAAAACATTGTATGGCAGGTACCGTTATTTTTGGTCTTAAAAAAAAGAAAAAAAACGTATGGGGGGAAAAATTAAAAACCATATCTACCTAGTTTGACGAAAATTGGCCGAGCCATTTAGGCTGTAGTCGAACAGACAGACAGGCAAAATTGTGAGACCCACTTTTTTCGTCTTCCCTATCATCGTAATGTCAACTTTGATCAAAATCTCGAGTTCGACTTTTTTTTTACTTCTGAAAAATTAGGTGTGCTATTATGGGCATGGACTACATTTTGGTCAAAACAAATTTTAGGAAAAAATTTTACTAACGGTACCTGTCATAGAACCGTTTTTTTGATTTTCGACTTTCTCATTAATGGCTATAGCAATTTTAACAAAAGTTTTGAAGCAGGGGCCCCCTTAACTTTAAAATAATATTTCATATACAAATATTCGAAAAAATATTTTTGGGTTTTTTGAAAACATTTTTTTTGCAAAATCAAATCGTGTGAAAGATTAGTTTTTGAAATTATTTCCTTAAATCTATAGGTACTACTAAATACTTAAAATTGTCATCCGAAATTTTGTTCTTGTAAAATTTTAAAGAAATTTATTATATAAAAAATTACTTTAAAAATAAAACGAATTTTAAACTTTGTTTACATAAATTCATACTTGTCCGGAAATCAGACGGCAATTTCATGCATTTGAACATTTGTATCTCATTAAATCCATGTTTCATATTTATAAAATGTATTTTAAATTCCAAAGTACTTTTACACAAGAGCAAGTTCGTGCGATTCAGTCGTGTGCATTTTATTTAATTTGTGTTTGGTTTAGATCTTAAATTTAAAATAATCCAGTTTATCGAAAATATTCATAAATTTTCACTATAATACCGATATATTATATTTTGTTTGATCAAATACTCGTAGTATCAAAAATATCGTGTTAATAATTGATAACCATAATATGGTTATGTTTTTTACTTGTTTTTATTATACAGGGTGTCTGGTGGCAGATCTATGTTTTGAAATACGAATATTTTAAAAAGTAATAAACGGTGCGGGGGGAAGGTAGTAACGTTATAATCAGTGATTGTGCGGATTTCTCAGTCAGGATGTCGCAGTGGTCGAGTGAGCATCCCGCGTTCGCCGTCGAGGCATTTTTCGAGAGTAACGATGCGTACGTAATTGCTCGTGGGCAATTTTGTTCACACTTCGATATTCGACGGATAAGTGATGGTCCAAGTCTGAATTTAATTCGTTCCTGGGTGCAGAGGTTCCGCACAACTGCTTCGACTATGAACACCCCACGGCCAGGGCTTTCGATACGGAAAAGGCCAGCCTCACTGCGACTTCAAAGAGCGATTATTCATGAAATTTTAAAAAAGGTTCTAAAGTTCCATCCATTTAAAATTCAAATCGTTCAAGAACTTTGACTTTGTTTTACGGAAAATATTTTGTGTAACGATGTTGAAGCGTTTTCGAACTGTTTTGGAGTGACGAGGCTCATTTCCATTTAAACGGACACTTTCACAAGCAAAACTACTGGTCTTCAAGAACCCATAACCCTCGACTGAAACACCAAAAACCATTGCATTACCCCAGGGTAACTGTTTGTTGCGCCTTACCCACGAATGGAATAATTGGACCATTTTTTTCGAAAATGTTCGGGGCCAGGCGACAAATGTCAATAGTGAGAATTATCAACGCATGATTACGGGTTTCTTTTTGCCGGACCTGCGAGCTCACCCATGGTTCTCATTGCACACGTGGTTTCAATTCAACAGAATGGTGCGACCGCTCACGCTTTCCCTCAAAAACTGATTAGTCGCTTTGGGGACATTCCATGGCCAGCGAGGTTCCCGGACTTAACCCCAATGGATTGTTTTGTATGGGGCTACCTTAACGACAGAGTTAACATTAACAATCCCCGAACTCTTGTGAACCTAAAAGAAAATATTCGTCGAGAAATCAGCACAATTGAACCAAGTTTATTGCAGCGTGTGGCGCAGAACACGAGGCTCCGATTTGAACGGTGTGTGCAACTCGATGGAAGACATTTGGATGAAATAATCTTCAAAAAATGAAATCTGCATTATTATTATGTCGTCCAATATTTAAATTAAAACGATATGTCAAATAGTATTTTTTTTATTTATCTTTAAAAATATAAATTTCCCGCCAGACACCCTTTACATACATCATATTTCCATGAATTACAAGCAAAGAATCTGTGTTCAGTAATATCAGTTTTAAGAGACTAATACAAGACGACTGATATACCATACGACACTTGAATCGTTTTTTAGAAGTACTAATCTTTTCTTTGAAACTCATCATTAATCATCTCAATAAATAAGTTTATCTCAAACGTAGTAAACAAATGTTTCCAAATTGTTTTTTTTTATCAAGAAATCCCATTTCATTGCAGTTTATTTTGAAAATTGGTCTTTAATCAGGTATCATTTATGTAGAATTTAAGCCCCAAAGAATCCAATAAACCCTCTGTATGAATCTTCCTCAGCCGATAGAAATAAATCAAACTTCAAAACCAGTAGACCGAAACATGGGAACAAACTAAACTATAGAGTTTGGGAGAGTTTTCGAAGTACATGTTTTTTTTCAATTATTAAGATCCCGCAAAAATTATTTAAAAAAAAAAAGATTTTTATTTTTACATACTTTTAAATTTTAAATTATCCTTAATGTGGACCTGCAAAACTAAAGATAAGCCCTTACCCACCGAGCCTCACAAACGTACGTTATTTTATTAACTTTTTAGTGTTCATGCTTCCGTGGAATGATATGTGGGTTTTTGCCACGGTTTTCTAGTTTGCCTGGACAAAGTCCTGCTGCTGCTGCTGCTGCATAGTAAAATTGTAAATCCCTCCTGCTGCTAAAATGAAAAACTTTTTAACAAATTAAATATTTAACATAATATCCTTGTGCTGGGTTATTTATTGGAAGACACACTTATACACGTACATATACTAGTGCAAACCGTTTCTCACTTTCTACAATTACTTTAAAAAAAAAGGATTTTTCCTTCTATTTTCTTCTCTGACAGAGCAAATCCTTACCGTTGGCTGTATGCTCCGCTATGGAGGTGGTGGTGGATTCAAATAGTGCACCAACAGACAGGCAAGAACCAGTACAGCGAATAACGTCAGCAGGAGGAAAATTAGAAGTGCCTTGCAATGTAACTGCATCATCGTCCAACACCAGCAACAACAACAAAAACAAGAACACTGATACCAATGGAAACAGGAACAAGGACGACGACGACGATGATGACAACAATCGTCGCAGTCGGCTGGAGCTGGAGCAGAATCACCAGAGCAAAACACAGGCAGAAGCTGCAGTAATGTCGGCAGCTGCCTCAGCTCCAGAATTTATAGCCTTTGAAAGACTAAGACTTGGAGATCAAATAAATTTTCTTCTATTCGATCCATATCGTACGTTAAAGTTCTTGATTACGGAGTTGAAATCAAGATTGAAGACCGTGGTACCAGGTAAGTTACACATATCTATAGTGGGTGGAAAAAGACCTGGTGTTGGTGCCGAGGTGGTGATGATGCTCCGAGCTGATTGTATGGTGTTTGCGTTATGCATTATAGTTTTGTTCAACCAGCAGCAGCTCGGAGTAGTGTTGTATTACGGATCCTGGCACATTTATCCTTGTTTGGTTTGTAACTTCATATATACGTGATTAAGTTGGAGAAGAAGGACGTGGTTTGAAGGAGTGAATTAATATTGGAGCATGAGCTAAGTTAATATTGGTGTTGTGACTATATGAGCTGATCTGCTGACAAGAATAGAACGCAGAAGGGATGTTGCGTCCTATGGATAAATTAATTCAGTTATTAGAGCAAATGATGAAGACAGCCTAATAAGAGTTTTGTTACCGAAATGGTTTGTATTTGTACAAACAGGAAGATACAGGACGTGTAGTAGTCCTTAAGAGTTGTTAGCATGCATGATGCAGAATGAATGCAGTGGTAAAGGTTCGTTAAGTCACGATAAGTACATCATGCTTTTATAAGAACTTGTTACCCATAGGAAATTAGCTCAGGAGAAAATGTTTACTTAATCCACAGAGTCAGCTGTGGTCTGGAACAGTGCAGCGATGGCTAAGACATTGTGAGGGTAAGGGAATTTTTATATTTCTATGTAATTAAGGAAAGAAAAACAAAGTTTAATTCTACAAAAACGTATGACGGTATATCCCTAACTGCAACTTACTTTTTGTTGGACTTGAAAAGCCATATGTTGTAAGAGTGTTGTAACGATTATCGGTTTAGTTTAGACAACGGATGCAAACCATAAATTAATAAACAAGCTATGGTGAATTATAATGCAAATATCATACAAGGATGAAAAGACTGATAATGTATACAAACCTAGTCCCAAAAGAAAAACGAACTCTGATTAACATGTGTATAATGTGCATGGAGTGTACATGCAAGGAACAGCAGAAGAAGCAGTCCACTGCCCAGAATAGTGAAAAACCAAAAACTGCAACTTCTTGTATGGTAAGCAAGACACATTTGAGGTCAGAGGAAAGCCAAGATCTTGAAGAGAGAGTGAATTATCGGGCATCAATACTGAATTCCATCATTTTTGTCTAATAAACCTGCATCCACTGCCAAAGACAAAGATGATGTTACCAAATAAAGCTTTTACGAGCTCCTCCTATGAGTAATACCTTATGAGTAATACCTGAAAAATAACGTTAAAATGCTGCTTGGAAATTGTAACGTCAATATTATAGCAAAGAAGATATCTTTAGAATGGCAACCGACCAACTATACCTGAAGTATAGTTGGACCTCTACCCAATCCACAACAAAAAGTGATTATCAGGAATCTTTCGATACGCCCCTGCGTTCCTGCTGGATCCTGATAGAAACTGTTAAACTTAACTTAATAAATAATACTCGTATTAATAAAAAAAATAAAGTAAATTTTTGAAAAACATTCATGTGAAAAGGGCGCTTTAAGCCAAAACTATAATGTAAGTGTTAATATTTTTAAAAACTGATATCTTCTCTCTGGTTAGGTTTTTGCCTCAATGCACTACCATCCATGTTAAATAAGAGCAGGTACCCATTTTGTTAACCCTACTTTTCTTATGCATATTGATGATATTAAAATGTATGCCAGAATTGTCAACAGCTCAGAACTACTACTAAAAACTGTCTAGAAATTCTCACACGACAAAAGTATGGAGTTTGATATGGGAAAATTCAAAACAATCAATATCATTAGACGACTAAGTACTAAACAGAACGTGAAAATCGGGACCGAAACAACTTTTGAAAACATCATTTGAATTCCAGAAATATGATGACAGGTATTAATATCTGCGCTATTCAGCAGAGACTAAAACCTGAAGCTGTACTGATCTTAAAGTGATGGATAGAAAAGTATGAAGGCTGATAAGTGATAACGAAGTTGCTCTAACAACATCCTAAATCAGAGATTCTAAGATTAGTAATCTCAAGAAATAACGTAGGAAGGGAATTATTATTCATAAGAGATCTAGTCATTTAGCAAAATATCAATCTTTTTAGCTTATCATCAATATCATTACTATTTAATGTAATTCTTTATCAAATGATAATTTCACTCCGAGCTTGTGTCGAAAATTCGGCCTAAAATTTACCAATACTGTTTTCTAAAATATACCTCATCTGTAAATTGAAAAGTTAACCTCCCAATGAACTCTTTGTATTTGGGTGTTTTCGAATCAAAATATTGACTAAAGTTTAGAAGTTAATTTACCAAAATTTATGCCACAAATCTAAGACCATATGTCGTACCTTGTTGTCGTTGTGGGGCTTAATCAGAGTTGTAAAAGACTGCAGTACTTTGGTAATACAGTTAATTAACTGCAGTTAAAAGACTTACTGACTAAAACCAAAACAAGGCCAGTACTGAAGACTTTTGAGTGACTAAAAAGACTAAAACCAGTTAAAAAGTACTGCAGTCAATTAACTTTTAGTCAATTAACTACTTTTATTAACTGCACAGTACTAATATTAGTACTGACTGCGACTGCCTGGATTACAGTTAAAGTCTTTTTTTAAGTTAAAAGACTTAATGAAATTAGTCTTTTTAGTCAATTAACTGCAGTACCGAAAAGACTGCGTTTTTTACAACTCTGGGCTTAATACGATATTATACATAATATTCTTGAGGGCTTGCTAGTGATGAAAGAGGATCAAACAATATTGACGAATAAAATCTACCTTTAAACAGGACTAACTTGATAATCTTCAACTAAACTACATATTTACAAAGAAAATTATTCTTGCTGATTTCTGCTGTCAGTACATAAATAACATTAACTCAACATACGATTTTAAAACAGAACTTTAAAAGTATATCTACCACTCTATCATGAGCTAGAGGAACTGTGGAGAGCGTAGAAAGTCAAAATGTTGTTAAATTATTGTTTAAACTACTAGACTCATTCCGAAAAGTACAATTTCAGCTTTACATAAATTTGCCGTCCCCAAGATTCTTGATAACTGGTTAGAGAATGTCCAGCCTTTCGAAAACATTATAATCGTGCTTCATTGAGATTTAACCCGATCGTTTTTAAGAGCCTAGATTTGTATTCTATACATTGTATATAATGGTGACCAGATGTCGGTGGTAGTTCTTCTGATGGTTATGTTTCAGCAGCAATGACATTCGATTGTCAAAATATTCAGTAAAGTTTGCCATTTCATTCAGACGACCATAAACAATGCCGTCATATCGTTAATTGGGGACTGGA
The DNA here is from genome assembly GCA_911387755.1 of Chrysotoxum bicinctum. Classification (NCBI taxonomy): domain Eukaryota; kingdom Metazoa; phylum Arthropoda; class Insecta; order Diptera; family Syrphidae; genus Chrysotoxum; species Chrysotoxum bicinctum. Next base: position 219,586,409 of record OU426989.1, on the reverse strand, counting down.
AATGTTGGCTGGAGATCGGGATTTTTGCCATTTTCAAACGAGGCCATCTCGGATAAGGTCTATATTGGTCAGCAGCTGTCAACAAGAAAAATTGCCATTATCATCGCACCTTAATTTTCTCAAAATAAAGGAGGAAAGGCCGATAATATTAATGGCTTTAGGTCTTAGGCGACGAAAACCAACTTTCTATGTCCAAAGTTCGACAACATCGATATATCCGAGCTTTAGTTCCAATAAGACAGTGGCGCTACATGGCCTAGAAGTAACCGACACAAAGCTCGAAGTTATAATAGAGAAATTTGGCGACCAATCCATTATTCTCTGTAGAGTAACGTCAAGTCGTTAGTCCAAAATGTTCCCCCACTCTAGCTAATACTCATAAAGCTTGCCATACTCTAGCTAATAATACCTTACTATTTTATAAAACAATTTAGATTAGCTTCACCATTACGGCAATGCCTATCCTATCTGTCACCGAAACGCCTTATAAAAGGTTTTTGTTTGCGGCCCGATCTTAAACTCTCTATACTCTAGATTGGTATCCACATTCCACACTGGACGATAATAAAAGACAATTTTGTCATTTTCCCAACGTCCTCTTATTAAATCTACGGCTAGGAGTCAGTGTGAATTACCTACAAGAAATAAACGACAAAATTGTACGTGCATCGAAGTGGGTATTGATCACATGACTCCAGATACAAACTGGATACGTGTAATATTATTATATGTAATATAAGGCGCTATGTAGGTGTCGTAGCGTTTTGCTCGGGAACATGATTAGGGGTCGTTAATGTCGTAGCGTTTCGCTCGGTAATGTGATTAAATTGTTCAATAATTGTAACGCTTCGTTCCAACTCTTAACTATTGCTGTGTGCCAACCTTAAAATTCCGGTCGAGTCAAAACAACCAAAAGAGAGAAGCACTTTTGTTTAAACACAGTGAGAACGTTAGGAAAATGTGGAAGGAAATGTGGATTTGAGAGAAGTTACCGATGCACATTGGTTTTAAAGTTTGTTGAAATGGGAGGGAAACAGCGAACTGGGCAATACATTCCACATTCGTGGTGTGCGGATAAAAAATGAATCTTTTCTTAACAGTACGTCCGAAATTGGGCTTAAGGTAAACTGATGGGCCTTCCCTATAACGCTAGTATTCCGTTTGAATTATTGTGTGGTGTTCGAAAGAAACACATGTTTCTGATATAATTACATCACCTATCATTATATAGCTTTTTTTGGATTCTATCCAAAAGACTCAACTTGGTTATTGGAGCAATGGCCCAAATATGGGTATTGAACTCAAACATTAGACGAATAAACCTAAATACTTAGCAGCGTTCTTGTCAAGGTCAAATATGTGATCTGTTCGTTTTCCTAAATGCATAAATAGTAACATAGAGGATGGCTTCCGCTTCAAGGACAGGAGACAGTATTGAGTTTTGCAAGCATGATATTCTACGGGGCTTTTTGATTTCCCATTGGGCAATGCTGCTGATATCAGAGTTTAATGAAGGACAATGATCTGAAACCAAGGCAAATATGGAAAGCTGAGAGTACTGTCTTCAGCAAAATCAAGTTTCACACAGAAGATCATTGATAAACATATAAGAAAGAGACTCGGAGAAAAAACAGAGCCTTGTGGCATACTTGTATTTATTTTATCAATATCAGATTTAAGACCATCCAATACTTTTATATGACAAGAGGTACTCTTAAACAAAAAAAAATATTTTTTTATAAGCCATTACAAATTTTCATATATTATTGAAAACATTTTGTCTGTAAGAACATTGAAAGAAAATAAGAAACTGGATAAGAATGTTCATAGATAGGTAGCCAATATTGTTTAATTTTACAGGCAAGCACTGATTTTCGGAACATAAAACTCTGAAATAAAACTAGATACATACATGTCTTCCGAAAACGTTGCTGTGTGGGCTCTTTTTAAATCTTTCTCCATTCAATTTAAATACTTAATCCAAAAAAGGACATTTATCATTTTCTTCCTTCACTATATAATGTCTCCTAAATGTAGGTCCTTTGATTAAAGTTCTGTGTAATGAAAAGCTATAAAAAATATGCCATATAGAATTGTATCTTCTTTTTTTTTTGTTAGCTTGCTGTGATTTGTGTAAAAAAAAAATTTGCAGTCGTTGTGTCTTTTCGTGCCACAATAAAGTACATCCTTCCTGTGTACAAGCAAACAAATGTTTTCCACCTATATATTACAAAACATTTGTTTTTCGTAGCAAGGTATACATCTTGGTTTGGGCCAAAAGTAAATAAACGAAATGTTTAACTTCATATTTTTTTGTATATAAATTTTCGTGGTAACATATTCATTGTTAAACCTCTGTAAATATCTCGGGTATTTGTGTTTGTGTTGGTATGTAATTTTTGTTTTTTTTTTTTTTATTTATACAGACGACATAAATGTTCAAAAGATCCTTGTGGAGATTCAACAAACCATCAAAAGGATACGAATTCCAAATAATGCAAGCGAACCAGTATTGCAACCAGTAGTAACACGAACGGTGGCGACCATAAATACAAAAACAACAACTTCAACCGAAGAAGCACCAATGGTGGCATCAGCGGCGGAGGCAGTAGTAACGGCTGAAGCTGTTAAATACATTCCACCGAAAGAAAGGTGTCATATGATAAAGGTACATACCTACCTACATAATATTTTGTCCTCCTTATATATACAAACCTTAAGCTATATTTTCAACTCGATGAAATATTGAACTTTCCGAGAAAAGGCTTTAAATATAAATATATGTATGTGTAGGTATGTGCTTGTGTAAATATTGAACTTGTATTCCAGTTGAGTTGCTTTAGGGTTCCTTTGAATCGCTTATATAAACAGTGGAATAAGTAAATCTTCTTACGAAAACGCTTTGCCGAATTTTAATATGTTTGTATGTCTTGAGGCTTATATTGGGTCCAAATGTGAAGAACACTTCTCAAAAATTGCCAATTTAAGATTTTAAAAATTTCAATTTTGAGAAAGTTTAAAAATATTTTCAATTTGTAACGAAAAGATCTAGTAGGTTTGACGAAAGTAGGTATTTACGTGCTCTCTTATTTGACTTTTTTCGATTCTAATCAAATTTCAAATTTTAGCTAAAACAAGAAATATGTTGACACCTATGTACATCCAAATGACTAGAAATATGAAAATTCAAATACAAAATTCTCCTTGTTTTTTTTTTAACTTATTTTTCGCTTCTGCTCCTACTGACATAGTTCTTCATCATTTACCCATCATCTGTCTGTCGTCGTCATTCAAAGAAGAAAATTTACATAAAATTCAAAGTCTCAAATCTTAAACGTCTATGCGTCTAGACGCGCAGTACCCCATTATGTATGCCAAGTCGTTTGAAGAATTCAACAATTGCTTAATAGCACGCTTTGCCAACATCCTTCCTATTAGAATCAATTTATGTATACAAAGATTCACATATAGCTAAAAAGATACAAAACAATAGCCGGATACACAACAACAACTACACATCTATCTACTTAAAAAAAAGAAATAACAGAACCGTAGAGCTGCAAAATTTCCACCCAAAAACCTGCCGTCCATTGTACAAAAAATGTTCATGCGTCTCTAGCTGAAACACAAAAAAAAAAAAAAAACATGGACAGAATTGAATTCCGCTATTTTTTTGTCAGCAAGGAAGGGTAGTTTTCGAGGTGGCGCGATGTGTGTGGTTGGTTAGCATGTTTGAGAATAACAGAAAGACTCAAAACAAACAAGAAGCTTCGTCCTTGCGTTGCCACTCCAGAATCCAGAAAGCAACTATACATATTGTTATGTATATTCATCTCGCGGCACAAATGGCATGGGGCCGTGGTGGTTGGGGTAGTTTGTATTTGTATTTACATACATCTTCCTCCATAATCAAAGCGACGACATTTGTCTTTGGGTGCAAATCTCGTTATGGCTTTAACCAAGGGTTGCCAGTGCGCGAGTTTAATTGACCTCTTTTTTTGTTGTATTACTCAGAAGAAATTTTACATACAAACTGTTGCGTAAGAAATTTTTTTTTTATATGTGCACCTACCCTATACCCCAATACCCAATGAAGTTGAAGGCTTAAAAAGGAGTTTTGTTCTCCGGCAATTGGAAATTGTTTCTTTTTCGGGCAGTTAGTTGAAAGCAGCAGCCAAAACGACAGAATAGGTATAATAGCTTCCAACTGATTGTCAAAAAGCAATAAGTTTCCAAGCCTAAGGATCAACATAACAACCTAATAATATAATCTAAGGTTGGATGTCTAAGCAAATCAAGTGCCTCCAGCATCTACAGAGAGCCCTGAGCGAAAAGCTTCTCGCTGTGTATTGTGTGAATGTTTTATAAATGCCAACAATCAAAGAAGCCGAAACCACCATAGGCTACCAGCCACCTAAGATTAACTTACCCATGGAATTATGATGAATACGTTTGCCAGAAATAAATGATCGAAGATACATATGCGAATTTGTTATGTCCGTCAAGTTAGCACTACCACTACAAAATTTCAAAAATGTAATAATTGGATTAATTGTCGTGAATTTGTCGTAAATTTGTCGTGAAACGAAAAATTTTGTCGCGCTTGTTTTTAAAAACATAACCCCTGGTAATGCTAACTTGACAGTCAAGTAAGCACTAACACCCCTCAAAATAGGATGAAATGAACTCGAAAAAGAAAACGGACAAGGTAAATAATTGTCGTAAATTTGTCGTAAATATATCGTAAAAGGAAAAAAATGTTAGTATCATTTTTTCTCAAAAAAATGCCATGAAAATGCAAAAGTCCATAAAATAGCATTTTTTCAAAAAACCTAGCACTACCATACCAAAACTATCTCTTATAAGTAATTTTTTACTCTGCAATTTGTTAAAACAACTGTAGTAAGACGTCGTATTTTATGACGGAACTTATTCAAAGACGTCTTACGACAATTGTTTAAAAAAATTCCAGAGTTAAAAATTAGTTATAAGAGATAGTTTTGGTGTGGTAGTGCTAGGTTTTTTGAAAAAATGATATTTTATGGACTTTTGCATTTTCATGGCATTTTTTTTGAGAAAAAATGATGCGAACATTTTTTTTATTTTTTTTTACGATATATTTACGACAAACTTACGACAATTATTTACCTTGTCCGTTTTCTTTTTCGAGTTCATTTCACCCTATTTAAAGGGGTGGTAGTGCTAACTTGACTGTCAAGTTAGCATTACCATGAAAATTTTAAAAAAATTAACGTTCGTAGCCGCAGGCGTATCGCTACAAAATTTTTGGTCTTACAGCATATTTACGACAAATTTACGACAATTATTAGCACTGTCCATTTTCTTTTTCGCGTTCAATTTACCCTATTTTGAAGGGTGGTAGTGCTAACTTGACTGTCAAGTTAGCAATACCAGGGGTTGTTTTTTAAAAAATTTGCGCTACAAAATTTGTGATTTTACAACATATTTACGACAAATTCAAATTTTTATTTTTTGAGGTAATTTTACCCTTTTTTGAGGGGTGGTAGTGCTAACTTGACTGTTAAGTTAGCATTACCAGGGGTTATTTTTTAAAAAACAAGCGCGACAAATTTTTTCGTTTCACGACAATTAATCCAATTATTAATTTTTTTAAATTTTGAAGTGGTAGTGCTAACTTGACGGACATGAATTTGTTGCGAAAAAGTATCGCCTAGGTAGAAGAGATGTAAAAAAGATCGTCCATAAAGAAGACAGTCTGCGCAGAGCCTCACAGCTGAATGAGATTGTAGAGTTTTTCGATTGAAGTTATACCTGGATCTCTTATAAAAAAGCCAAGCAACTTGGGGATAATTCTAAGACCTGAAATACTAAATAGTAAAGGTAACCTTGTCACCGAAAGTACAGAGAAGAGTATTTGTATTCAAACAACTTTACCAAAAACTGATAAATGGGCATTATGAAAAGCTAGACTTTCAGTTCCAGTCAATAAAGATCATGTTCCGCAATATAGTGAAGCTTATAGAAAAAACTTAAGAACAGCTAAGCGACCACACAGGTATTTGGAGCTTACCAGTGGAGCTCTTCAAATTAAGAGGGAATGTCGTGATGAAATCCTTAACTAAGTATTGGTGGAAAAAAGCATCCCCGATGACTGGAATATCAGCTCCTTACATCCAATATATCAAGAGGCGATTATGTGTATATTCATACAGGGTGTGCCATTAAATGATATTATTATTTTGACACTGACAGCTATTTTCCACTCGAAATCTTGACAGAAAGTCAGCATCATACCTTCTCAGAACGAAATGAGTAGCTTTACGCCTGAGCAACGTTAGCGAATATTGAAAACTCCTTTTCAAAGTGAGTGCTGTGTAGCCCAAACAGTGCTGTACCCGAGAATCAATTCGCCATCGATCTCAACAACTTAACATTTCAAGCACTAGCCTGCCCTGAGGAGAATTCGGCACAAAGATATCAGATTATTCGCTAACAAGGTCCAATTGAACAGCCAAGGTAGCCGAGGAAACCACTTCAACGACGTTGTGTTCCATAATTAATGGGAATGTTTGCTCTTACTAATAAAGTTATAATACATGGAAAAAATGTTATTTTGTTTCATTGTATTGCTTTTTTAAAAAGAAACTTGCATTTGTGCTACCTTTTTTATCTTGCAAGAAATTTTAAGGTATAAATTTGCTAAACGTCGCTTAAGGGATCTTGTCCGAAAAGTGTGAGAGCACTTAAATCGTTCTGCAACAATTCGATCAGCACCTACCGCCGCCGCTGAAGCTTCTTTACTCGTGAAACAACCGGCTTAGAACTCTCTACGCATAGAGCCAATATAAACGAAATTCTTATACAATCAGTCTTTGCTTTACACATCAAGTGTTAAACACTAAGCAGCACTTGCATCGAAAAAGCGAAAACCTCTCACTATTCAATATGTCTGTCAATGATGATCTTCATTGAAATGCCTAAATTCTCGAAACCCCCAAAAACGCTACCGGGTATAGAACGGTGTAAGAAATTATTCACCCTGTCTGATCTAGCTACAGTTTTTAAGGCGTTTGTTCGTCTAAGACTGTAAGACAACTCACATATTTCGGCAGGTACAGCTCAAACTTGCATTCATTTAATGGAGAGAATCCAGAACATAGAGTTAATACTCATACGAAACAGAGCTATCGTGAACTGACACTGACTTGATTGAAAGAAAAATTCTTCGGCGCATATTTGATTCTATAGACCTTATAAGGTTGATGAAAGCAGAATGCCGCAGAAAATATAGAATGACCTCCATTAGTTGAACCAAGATGTCGATGTTCTCCAAGAAGTCAAAACAAATCAAATTTATTAAGCTTGGTCACATCGACCTAACAGATAACAATACTCGAACGCGAGAGTCTTCAATGCAAAGAGCGTCTTCTTCGAACTCTTCGCCCCCATAGCAGATTGCTTACTTTGGATGACTGGAAGGAGCATGCTCGGGATTGTAGATGTTCTCACCAATTATAGAGCAAGGACTTCATCTTCATATACCGATAGGAACCTAGGCAGTATTTTACTGTTTCTTTATTTAGCCGCACTACTGGAATGTACAAGCCGTCAAGACCAAGGTGCATCGACATCTGCTATTGAATCCTCTCCTTAACCTTAACGCTCGCACTTTGTTAAACAATAATATTTTGTATAAAGATATTCATAACCTCTTAAGTATACCTAGGTCTAATTATGCGGAAATTATAAAATTAAAAAAAAATTGGTAACTTTGACATTTTTGTCTTCTAAATGTCATATGGCAACCCTAAATGCTAATGTGTGAAATGCGGAAAAAAACTTGTGGATTTGTGTGTAACACTTTTCAAGTGCCACCGCTAAGTTTTGGAATAGGTTTTTCTGTCTTGTTTTGTCTCTCGCAAAAAAAAAAACAACCTTCATCCCATTGAAGTGGTTGCATCACTTTGCTGGAGAACGAAACTTTTTAATCAGAGATACATATGACTGTCAAAGTTGTCGCTAACTAATCGCGACCATTACTTACCTCACTTGTTTTTTCATGCAGCAAAAACCACTGCAGCGGGACACCATTTTTTTTAGCAGTTTTATCGTTTAATTTTGAAAAAGTCAAGTTCCAGTTTCTGCAGCCATCCATGACGAAACAGATAAACCAAAGGGTCTGCCTCCTGTCCTGCCACACGTACTACGTACATACATACATACCTAACGTAAGTACTGTATAGGTATCTAAACTGGACTTTATGTGGTGTTTACATTAAAATTTAATTTTTGTTCTTATAGTTTAAAGGGTTTATTTTTGCGAGAGAGTAGACGGGAGGTATTGGGTCGATTTTTTTGTTTTCTGTATTTGGCAAAAAGCATTAAAGTATTACTTCTCCGCTATAGCATAGAGAGTATCTGGAGTTTGTGCAAACAGTTTCGAAAGTATCCGCAGAATAAATTTTATCCATTTTCATCCATCCTTTCAGGATGCACTGCTTTTTACCTCGGCTCGGTCGCCATTTTTCGTTGTTTTAGTTTATCCTCGTACTATCTGTATTCTATGTACCGTTGTGATGTGGTGCTTTTAGTGGATGAACTGCTTCCATCTTGTTACCACTCCCTAGCAATGGCGATGGTCATGGACAAAAGTTTTTCATTCCGCATCTATAGTGCTGGTTATAGATTTATATATTTTTCTATAGGTTTATACGGTGCAAGTCGCTATTGCATTAAAGTTGTTTGGTTAACTTTGGATTTTTTTTTTATTATTTTACTTCAGTTTTTTGTTGGAAAAAAAAAGTTTAAAAAAAATTCACGAAAGAATAGTAGTTGTGAAGCGTTAAGTGTACGTTTCAGCAACATTGAATGAAAGATGAAACGGATATCTTATCTTTGCGGATAGAACAATGGATTGTGGTAATGAAATTTCATTACGTAAAGTAAAACCTGACGAATTGATATTTCAAACCCTTAGTTTTTTTTTTATTTAACTTCTTTTTTTTTTTAGAAGAAGGATTGGAATAGGGCTGTTACTTTGAGGGAAACTTTATGAAATTGTTGGTTTAGGTTTTGAAAATTTTAAATCTACCATTTTGTATGATTTCGTTCATTCCAGAGTTCAGAATCTTTCTTTTAGAAAAGAGCCTTCAGTTAGAGGTATACGCGCCTACGTCTATGTAGAAAAGGATTCAACATCGTTGTTCTTCTATTTCACGAAAAGTTGATTAAGGTTTCTCCCCGTTTCGTCTTTCAATCAAAGTTGATAACAGTTCTCCATAACTTCTGGTTAAGTGCACAACTTTTAAGTTAGTTTGGAATATAGATGTTTGTCCATAGCTTAAAAGTTTTTAAAAGCTCTTTTCTAATAAATGTTCCTGTTTGTGAAGCAAAAAATAAGAACAGACATTGTTTTCAAACTTTTAAAACGAAATTAATTTATTCCCAGGGATTAATAGTTCTGGGAACCCTTGCTTAAGGGTGATTGACAGTAAAAACTGAGAAAGTACTGATCGGCGTCAACATATCAGTATATAGGGATAAACTGTGTTGATTTTAATGGTAACCACCGGGTACTAATCCCGATCGGTTAGACTTATACATATAAGCACGACGACTATTGAGCATTCAGGTGGTTTTTTGTTTGCAAAATTTAACTACAAACATGCATAAGTAACACACCATAAGTAGCACAAGAAAGTATACATTTCGATTGGAACAACCTTATACACCTTGATGAAAGAAAAGGTTTCACATACACCACAGCCATATCTTCAATACACTTCACTTTGGGTATACTCGTATAGCCAAAGACACCTTCCAGACTTCATCAAAGAAATAGAATCTCGCTTTGAGGAGTTATCAGCTACCACCGACACCGTGAACTCAAGTAAGCTCCTGATCGAATCCCTAGTTAAATGATAATTTCACTTCTTCTGAAGAAGTGATTTACACACCTTTATCACCGAAAACTCCAAAAATCAACAGGAAGCTGCACGATTTCTAACTATGTACTTCAATAGCTACAATGGCTATTTCCCTGCAGCCTGAAAAAAGTTTAAAGTTTTACCCGTCCCGTTAAATATAAACACGTCGGGAAGATATTAAGAAACTTTTCAAAAGATATATTTAGGCATAGAATAATAGCGGAATATGTTTGATTTTTAAGTGTATAGGATGAGTGATCTAGTGGTTTCTTTTTAAATCACAGGGTATTTTGACACTGACAGCTGTTTCCCGCTCGAAAGCTTGACAGAAAGTCAGTATCAAACCTCCACGGAACGAAATAAGTCGCTTTACGCTTGAACAATGTTGGGAAATATTGAAAACTTATTTCCAAAGTGAGTGCTAGCCCAATCAATTCGTTTCTTCTTTGGCTACTACTGCAGGCAATTTTGTGCAAAAAGTTCGTAAAACGGGTATGCTAGTGGACAACACTCATGGCTCCGTAGTCATAGTGTGCGCACAGACGAGAATGTGATTGCTGTAGGTGAGAGTGTGAGACTCAATTCACGAACATCAACTGAACATCGATCTCAACAGTTCAACATTTAACGCACTAGCCTTAGAAGAATTCTGCACAAGGATTTCGGATTATTCACTTAAAGGTCCAATTGGCTTAGAATTTGAAGGCGCACGACCATCCGGTTGAACGACGTTGTGTAACATAATTAATGGGAATTTTTTCTCTTACCAATAAAGCCAAGACACAGGGAAAACATTTTATTTTGCTCATTTTATTGCATTTTTAAAAAGAAACTTGTATTTGGCCCACCCTCTATACATCTAATATCTTACCATTATCTTAACATAGTATTTATGTATATAATTGATAACCAGGTTGAGGACTAAGCCATAGTTTTAAGATTCATAAAATGTAAACTTGTGAGAAAACTGAAGTTATAAATAAAAAAAATGTTTACTTAATTATTTATAAATACCTTGTCATTGTTCTCTGACTACATATGTATGTACATTATCAACTTTAGAAGAAAATATGCCTTATATACGTACAAAAGAAAGTTTCGACTCAGCATATTTTTAATTTATTTCTATTTAAAAAATCCAATTTTTTTTTTATTAAATAAGCTTTTTACACAAAAAGCTAACCACAAAAATTTAATTTAAGACAAAAAGTCTTCTTAATTGACCTCATATTACTGTGAAATTATTTTGCAGTGATTCATTTCAATATATACCTAACCTAATTGCTAATCTAAAAAAAAAAGAAACCTCTTCAAGTTTTTATTTTTTAAGCATAAAAGATAAACATATACTATATAAATAACACTCCAAGTCCTTGTACATGACAGGAACCTTTTTATTTTCATGCCTCAATGGACCCCTTACCATCAATTTTCATTCACCAAAAGCAATAACATTCGAGGTAAAAAGCCCATCAAAAGATTTATTTGATTGTGAAGTTTAATGAATGACAGAACTGGCCAACACACATTCTGCCCAGCAGCAGTCAGCACCAACTACAGTAGGCATCAGCACAAGCAGTTGATGTGTAGTACGGTACATATATAATAGGGCAGTGCCAATGCCAGAAAAAGTAGAACTTTGCGGGCAATTAGCTGACTGATTTCATCCCTCACTGACCTACCAAATAAAGGCACTTTAACATGGCCGAAAAATAGGAACTACTACACTACATACACACACCATCACCGAGGAGAAACAAAAACAAAATCGACCAAACACCGAGAAAAAAAATCACATTCCAACAAAATTGCTAAAAAAGGCAGCGAGTCAGCAAATTTAACCCCCTAAGCTAAGCTCTTTACATTCTCATACAATCACACATACCAATACAGAGAAAAAATAAAAGAAGAAAATAATCAAAATAATGAAAGCTACAAACCATCCAAGCCAAGCAAAACAGCAGGGCGCAAGGGATAGCTACAAAAATCCTCCATTGACCACATGAACTATTAATCTACACCGCAGGACAAGTGGAAATGGTTTGGGCTTTTTACCCTTCTGTTTCATCTACATTCCCATCCAGGGTAGCAGGCCATCCAAATCAGGATCGTTTCGATAAACATTCATATCACACACATGACTTAACGCACACCCATAGTTATACTTGTACGTGTTTGTTCGTTCCCAAAGCCCTACCGATAGTCACTCTTTCTCTCCTTATGGCTATAGTCAGTAGTAAACGGACGCGACGGGCGACGTGTGGAAAAAGGATTCCCTAGCTGCTTTCCCCCCAAACGCACAACAAGAGCAATTGTGTGCAGCGTTTTAGCTCGACAAATTCCCGATGCCGCTTGCAGCTTAATGGACCGACTACAGGTATAATCATTAAATCAGCCTTCAAATTATGTTAAGGGCTAGCTCGGATTGGGTAGTAAGGCGAGACGAAACAAAAACGGACTCAATGGCATTAACTGTGTGCAGTGGTATTTTGTACGGAAATAAGTTTAAAGGCCAGTGGGCTACATGATGCCAGTTTAGGATAAGTTTGTTCTCGTGTAAGACCACCTTTCAAAATAGACGATTTCCCTTAAAACAAGAAAAATTGCGAACGATACTTTAAAAAAAGAACACACACCTAGAAGGAGTTCATGCATTCTTAAGAGATGGTGTAACTGGAAAGGACTTTTTACACAGAGCAAGAAGTTTATTCAAGCTCATTTGGCAGCGTGCATGACATTTATTCACAGATCTCACAAAAATTGAAAATAAATACGGAATATGGAGTCTGTTTCCGTTATCCTCGCAGTGTCACAAAAATATTAGTGAACGATTTTCTAAGCTGTTCCACCATAAAAGCTGTTTGAAGACTGCCTAATACAAACTTTTTGGAACTGAAAATCAAAGTGTTGAACCTTTCGCCAGTTACCAATAAAATGGACACATGGGTAAAAGGTTCTGTAGAGTTTACTTGCCTTTGGATTTGCGAGCTTTTCTTTATCGGTACTTGCTGCTGAGAAACTCAGACCGTTTGAAGTATCTTCCCCTTCATGTATTGTATTAAATCCCTTTTCCGGTTTTTCCCTTAAGAAGTTTCTCATTGCATGGCATTTTGATAGCGAAGCAACTCTAAAACACTGTTTTCTTCTTCCAACATAACTTCAAGTTTAATATTAATGGCGCAAAATTTTAGTCGAATTAGTACGATGTTAAGACTGTTTTAGTATCAAACTAAGTTAAAACAACAATTTTACATATTTAAATGGAATATATTATCATACTTTCTCTACCCTTTTACTAAAGTTAAAATCATCGAATACTTACATATTTCAATTTTTTAGTATCGTGCTAACTTCATTTGACATTTACAAATTTCAAAAAAAGGTTTGTTTTCTTAGATTTTGGCACAGTCAGAAGCAATTTATTAAGAAAATTGCTTTAGTGTGAGACTAGTTAGAAAATTGCTAAAATTAACAGTGAGTTAGTAAACTACTTTAAAGTTAGCAAGTCGTTAAGTAGTATCATACTAATACCCTAATAAAAGGCTTTTGCCTTTATCGTCATGTCATATCCTAAAATGTTGTCTTCATAAGTAATTTTTTTTTAATCGAATATATGAGATTGATGGATTATTTCGAGCACTTTCTAGAACAGATGAATTGATTTGAAGTATTTTTTCGTTAATTTCGTACTTAACTTGAGCTGATAGCCACTGATTCTTACCTTAAATTAATTTATTTGGCACAATTGTTCACTCCTAATTTCACATAGTTTTCTTGCCATCCCAATAATTATAATCATATATTGATGACGAATGAGTTTGAGAAAATGATATAAGGCATATTTGGATGAAACTTATAAATAGTTCAGCAATTAAAAGTTAATAAAACACTTATCCTCACTTTTATTTGTGATCGAAATAAATTTAATGACATTCGATTTAAAAAGTAGTGACTTATGTATCTGTCACGTTTCATATTTTTCTACAATTTAAGTAAGCGCCATCTAAACTCTCAACATTTCAACAATTTATATTTACTTTTGATGACCTAAATTGTATTCACTATTAGTTTAGCTATTATTTGTGTGTTCAAATTTTGTTATCTAACTATTCACTTTTTCAAAAAACACGTCTGAAACATATTTATGCTCTACGACTCTACGACTCCAACGTCTTCCAAAATGGCGGCGTCATTTAACTATCTATTATAAACTAATTTTGATCAGTTTCGTGGGTGGAAATTGACCTTTATAAATTCTTAAAGATTAACTCTGCCATCCGTTGATTACATCAAATATTTTTGAGGTCAAATTCTGGAAAATCATGCCCCGTTCGTTGCAGGACAATTGTGAGAATTTTCAAGTGCACAATTTCTTACTGAGATATGACAAAAAAGGTAGATGTATTTGCTTTCCTGATTGCATTCTATGCCATGCCACCATTTCCAAATTAATAAATCAGCTTTTTCTCTCCTGTGAGTCTGTCATATAGTAAGAGGTAGTAACTAATGACACTGACAATTCCCGATAGTAGAAATCCATAACTTCAGAGCCTTGGTCCTTCTCACCGGACTCTCGCACGTCACTTCAGAGATCATGCTCCATTGACAATGTTGAATGATGTCGTGTTGATGTATTCTTCCTTCCATTGCTCTTGGAGGAACGACAAAACTGTCAATTCGCCCAAGTTCAAAAAGCAACCCCTTAGCAGGGTGACATAGCAGAAGCCACACAATTACACTGCTGTCGAAGCAAAGATTCTGCTACGAAATGATTGATTGGACTTGGATGCAGTCAGCAAAGAAACTTCGAATAAATATTATAAAATTTATAATTAAATTATGTGCTGCATTGTAATTGTGAATCTCACGAGCTCGAGAGATGTAGTGTGCATATTGTAATCGGGCAGGGCAGGCCAACTGCTCCAGCTCCAGTACTCTCTAAATGCTTGTTTAATTAACAAATGCATTTGTGTGAAACTTTATCCTACCTGGAGTTGTACTTGCACAGCTGTATAGTTGTTGTACAAAGGACAACGCTAAATGGATTCTCCTGTAATTGGGTAATTTCTAATTGTGGTCTATACCATTCCTACCAGAGTTGAATATGGAAAGGGAAGGCGAATCCCGGCCGGATGAATGCGGAGTACGAGTGTAATAACTGCATGTTTTTTGAGAGAATAAGTTTCGAGTTTATGAAGCGGCAAAAGTGTTAGACCACTAAATATTCAGCGGTCCCATTTGCTGCTCTTTATTAGATGGCGAATCTCGTAAATTGATATTAAAATTGCATATGCGGTCTTCTGTCGAATTTTCCGGGGAAGGTTAATATTAAATAAAATGTTTGAAAATGTAGCGTCCCAAATCACCAAACTTATAGTTATCTCGACATAAACTTTTTTTTTTGTATTTTGGCAAAACGAGGGTTAATTTGATGCAGAAAAAAACCTCTGAGGGTTGTTGGACTATGATAGCCCCATATATATGCGGGACTAAATTAAAATAAACTTTCGATCGTTGTTAGTATTTAATAAGATAATTAAATACCACTGGGCTTGGAAAATAAATAAATAAATAAATAGAAAAAAAAAAAGAATTAAATGTGAATAAATTCCCAGCTTAGTAAATAATCATTATTTGAATTTTGAAACTTATTATCATGAAAGTGGAAAGCAAATAAGCTATGCTCAATTGAATATAAAATTAAAATTTAGCTTGAAAAGAAATTAAAATAAAATAGTTTAGTTGAATTGAAAAATAAAAACTACACTAAGCCTGCACTAATAAAAAGTCATCATTGTTAAAATTGTATTTACCTAGTTTTAGGTGGAAGTTTTGCAGTCGGGCTCAAACTTCGACTAGACAATACATTTTAGATTCTTCAAAAAAATCTAAAAATTTATAAATGTACCTAATACAAATCATGTCAAGCTGTGGGTTCATGTGTCTGTGTGACTGTTTATCTGTACACCAACTACGCCTCGACTAAGAGATTTATATTTGGGACAAGGTTTTTGAAAGTGAATCCGTAACAGAAAGCAATTTCGTTTAGCACTTCATTATTTTTGGTATTATGAAATTGTCTGGAAAACGGCTGTAACGCTTTTTTTTATATAAAGCTTTTTAAGCTATAATAGAAACACGTAATATGTTTGACGCATATTTTTTTTTTAGCCAACTAGTTGTTCTTTTTTTCGCCATTTGGTTCATTAGGTTAGCAAAGTTGACTCTAACTCAATCCACCTTTTCTATCAAGGTTGGGTTAGGTTGACGTGACTGTAACCAGGAGAACCGACACACTTAGACCATGAGTTGCTCCATTGTGATTCCACATTGAATTGTGGAGACTTCTTCCCTAATCGTTTAACCAATTGGAGATCCTTATGAAGCGGGCGAGATTGCCTTTATCTATATTTGCCAGATCACTTAGATGATTGTAGAAGAAATCTAACACATGGAGTCAACGTCTTTGGGATAAATCACGACATGTAAAGAGAAGGTGAGGAATCGTTTCCTCCTCTTCTTCGTCCATGCAGTTTCTGCAGAAATCGTTAGAATAAATTCCTAGCCGTGTTGCGTGCTTTCCTATCAATCAGTGTCCTTTTATAACACCTATTACCGACCCTATGTGCGATTGTGCGATCTGCTTAAAGATATTAAACCTTTGTAGTGCTTCAAATCCAGCATTGGTCAAATCTATTTTTTTTTCACCAAGCAGGTGGTGATAGTGTTCCACCTAAATTTTGTTATCTGTATAGCATCTCGCTTTAGCATAAGTTTAAACTAAGCTATGGGAATACCTAAATTTGTCTTATCTGGCAATAAAGGTATTATTGTTACACTTTTGGCAAGTTTATTACCTTTCTAATTTTCTGAAATGGCCCTGTGGCAAGGCACACAGCAGGGATGAATGTTAAACAGCCGCGTAATCACCATCTGAGACGATCGACATTTAAGGGCTGTTATTGAGCTGGTAGAGAGAGAGTCAAGAAATTTAATAGCTGCTTGGCTGTCCGAGAAGATGCGAATATCTTTATTTGATATCAATGTATTTCTTAAGTCTATCGTGAGTATATAGACCTCCACCAACCCAGTCATTTTTTTTTTATCCATCGGTGTAAAAATGGATTGAATAATCTTCCATGAATGCCATGTCCTCCCAGATTTCTCCAGAAGAGATGGTTACCTCAAAGTTCTTATCAAATTGAATCTGAGTGATATTATTATCGATGCAACTAATGGAAGTGAACCAACTGAGATCAGAATAATGGAGTAGCCAATTTCATTATTGATTCAATAGCTGTTTTTCCAGCCATTTATTTTCCGAATATATGGAGGGTTTTTTGATGGAACAGAATGTCCAGTGCAGCGGAGGGAGTCTACGAAGTGATCACCGCATGCACAGACAACCTGACAGTTTAACTTTGCTTAGTATTAAACAACTAATGTTTTTGTCTATAGAAATGTTGATCACACTGCCATTAGAATTGGTCTGGAAGCCTCCATTTATTCCAATGGCTTTTTTTCAGGACTCTTTCTTAAATATGAGGTTTCCAACTTAACTTCTTATATATAATATATAATATAAGACCTAATCATTTAGGTTCCTCGGAGAATGTAAGTGGTACAACTTTGAGTGAAGGGGGGTCTACAAATGTAATTTTATATTTCCTAAAGAATAAGATAACATCTGTCTTGTGAGGATTAGCACCCAGTCTACACTGATCGAACCAGTTTTATAAGCTTGCTTAAGGCATATTGTAAGAGATCTTTTAGGATGTTAGGATGCTTTCCTGATACGGCAATAGCAATGACATCCGCAAATGCAATCACTCTGTACCTCTCCGCTTCAAGATATCTCAACAGCTCATTCGCTACTAAGTTCAAAAGAAGGGGACTTAGGACTCTGCTTTGTGGCGTCCGTCTACTGACAGATTTTCTTACAGAAAACTCGTACAGCACTAAATTAGTAATCTTGCTAGTTAGCTGTTATCAAGAATCTTTTTTAATACACCAAATATTTGAACTCGTTTTCGAGTAAAATATGAAATGGTTTCTTAACTCTTTCTTCCAAAAAATAAAATAAAAGGGTGCTTACCAAGACAATTAGAAGTCAGACGGAAGGGATGGTGGCCACCAGCAACCTAGCCAAGTAACGTAATTATTATCGTTGGAATAGCCTTTTTTTCATTTACATAGTTTGTTGGCATACCCCCTAGTGGAATACCGGTCATGCTTCAAATTCTCCAACAATACCCCAAGCTAGGTAATTTTTTGGATGGTGCAGAGCTAAAGCATATTATCTGATTCCTCAGGTGGAGGGTCCAGTTGCTAGTATAGATGCGATATTTCAGTGGGCTGATTTCTCCTAAAGATATTAAGTCTCCAAAGGCAGTGACAGAATCAAAAGACTACAAAATGAAAGGCTGGACTTCGGACACTGTTTGCTCGCTATACGCAACTGCTGACTTGTATCAGAACAGAAACGAATCGACTGTGTGGTTATCCGAAATCTGTACTAAGAGCGCTCCGTTCAAAAACCCGTAATACCCTTTCTCACAGTAATTGGAAATTGACAGAGAACACTGCACATCTATAATTAGAAAATTTAGTTTTGGAGCCATTTCGTTGTGTTGACAAAAGCTCTCAAGTTCTTGAACTTCAGTTCGGATATCCTTGTGTTCGTTCTCATTATAGAAAGGGCATAAAGAACTATTTTCTTTTTTTTAATTGTCCCCAGAACTGTGACTATTATGAGGAAAGCCTTGATTCACCGCATGCTGGGCCACCTTATCAGGTATTTTGTTCGGCATTTATTAGGTGTACCAATATTTCTACTTCTAATAGAGTTCGTTAAACTTTTCAATCTACTATTGGATTCGGTAAGAAGAATTGGGAGCTCTTCAAATTCCAAAGCGAATATAGACCCTCTTCCCAAGTAAGCTATGAAAAGCTGAACCTTGCCTGTCTGGTTTGTCTGCCCCGTTAATTTCCCTAAATGTCACTGTGACCATAATTCCAAAGTAGGCAACATATATAAATAAAAAGGAATAAGATGTTTGGACTTTGGTTATAAAAATGATTGCTATGCACTTGGTCTTTGTTTTTCTCAAAAAGTAATTGCAAAAATAAATAGAAAAGAAGGTTTACAAATATTATTTGTGCAACACTCAAAGTATTACTTTTGAATTATCATAATGTCTTTTCGTCGGAGCCTGCTCAAACAAACAAAACAAAACATAAAAACAATCCAGAACAACTTTGCAGTGCAGAATTTATTGCATGAAAGAAATTTCAACGACACTTTAAGCCCCTTTCGGCAAACCCTTAGATAGGCACAGACTGTGCTTAGTTAAACAAAAGTCTCTCTCGCTCTCTCCGTCTCAAAGATATTTCATTAGCGAATGGATCCTTGAGCAGTATAACTCTTTGGTTGCAGTATAGCAATCAAATACATTTAGACCATCTAACAAATTAATGACCATTTATATGCTTTAAAATAAATTACGAAATGGCAAAAATAAAACTCTGCTGATGTAAGCGGCTGCCAAAAAATTGTCTTCCTGGAATACGAAACGAAAAAAAAATAAAACAACAACCAGATAAGGGAAAGAGCAGAGGATTCAGTTCACAATTACCAACTGAAGCCGTAATTATTCCTTGGGTTAGGCAGGCACATTGCTCGTCATCTTCAGCATCAGGAGCAGAAGCGCCATGGCATAACCCAGATAATGTATAGCAGTTAAAATTGTTTTACATGAAACTGTCTGTGCAACTGTGGGCACAGCTGGAAGGATTTCAGTGTGCTGGACGGTGATGATGGAAGAGTGTCCTTTATTTTTTTGTTTTTCTTCATTTTTTTTGGTCTTGCTGTTTCGCCATTGCGAAGCGAAGAAATGCAGAAATAATTGGGCATATCCTTTAATCACTTGACTTCAAAATGAAAAGGACAAGCAGAGTGGCGAACACAAACTGAAACTTAATGGCCAACGGGGCTATATCAGGCTGGAGATTTGCTGCTTTCACTCTTGGCAAATGACGAGAATCTGTGTCATGAACGTGCGTCTTTTGGACACATTCGTTGGTGTGTTTTTTTTCTCGCCGTTACCGTCTGGAAAAGGACCAAATTATGGATTTGCGCTAAAACTTTTTAGTTTATCGTTCAGTTAATTTGGACATGAAATTGCTCTTTTGGAAAGGAAGTTACTTTATGTTTTATCCGCTGCCATTTTGTAAAAAAAATAAGAAAAGGTATTTGATTTCCACTGACATAACTTTGTTTGCTTCTCCGAATATTTTATTCTATCGAGTTTCATTTCACTTGATGAAGCAAGATCCTACCTATTTGTCATCCCTTACCGGGTTCCGGTCCTGGCCTCTTACAACAAGTCTCTCCACCTATCCCGGTCTCTAGCCGACGCCATCCAGTTGCGCACCCCAAGGCTTCGAGTGAGCATTGCTTTCGAAAAAAAGGAAAACCACGAAAGATTCCGACAGTGTTGAAGAGATGGAAATTACTCCATGATAGTTCTGTTTTCTGTCAGTTTTAAAGCTCAGTTCTGGATTTTATTCAGTTAATGAAGAAAAGATTGTTACAGTTTGAATTCGCGAGCTTTTAGATTCGCAAGAACCAAATGAATACCAGAATGATAAAATTACTGACATGATAATGAAAATATGAAATCACGATTTTAATAGGTATCTACCACTATACTTTACTTTTCCTTATTTTCCACCGAATTCCTCTCTAGCATCCGATCTTAATTCCAATTTCCTGCAGCTAAATTATCCGCCAGAGTTTCTTTAGTTTCCCCAACTTAGAGTTTTTCTATTTTTTCCAATATTCGAAATAAAATTCCTTTTCGGTTTTCGTTTTTTAAACCGTTATTGGTAATCTTTTTTCCAAATACATTTTTCGCACCTGTAGCTTATTTAAATCAAAGTCAAGAAGTCTTCTTACAGGCTATTACCTTGCCTCTATTTTTCAAAATAGAGCTTTCCGCCAACCAGTGAAGTGGGTTTTGGTCAGCAACACTCAGAACATTAACGAGAGTGCTCCAATGCCGCCGTTGAAACCCTTCTTAGCCTTCTCGTACACGCACTTTACACCCAGCTTTATCCATAGTCATCACCATTGAATTCGCCGACCTCTGCTATGACTTTCCAGTAGAAGGCAATTCAATGACACCTCATATAAAGAAATATAAAGATATATGCATACGTTGGGCATGCACACATTTTCATAAGGAGTAACTTCAATATTAGAGGGCAATGGCGCCAAAACTACCTTTGGGATAACGGATAAGGTTTACACAGACCGCCCGTCAATTATTTTATTCGCTCGGTTACCAGCTGTCACTAGCAATTAGCCCGTCTGTCGCCCATCATCATATAATAAAACGGCGAGCATGTTTTTTGTGGTGCATTTTTCGCGGCCCACAAAAACCGAAGGGGCATAAATTACATATTAAACGAAAGCATTTTTTGCATAGATGTGCAGAATGCCAAAATTATTTAAATGTATTATACAGAAATTGTTTAAAACAAAAAATAAAAATTGCAAAAAAATGCCCGGAAAACAAAAAAAAACAGATAGAAATGTCAAATCGACTGACATATATGAAAAATGAAAGCATTCAGCGAAAACCGAAGGCCAGAGCCCGAAGCATTAAGGTGTATTCAGATTACACAAATCCGCCAACACGATAAAAGTTGATGAATATGTTGTTGAATGTGAACACCCCTAAGTGAAGAAATATTATTAATATAAATATTAGGCAAGTGTTTTTTTTAGTAGTTGAGGTCTTACAATAATATTTTGAAACATTAAGCGTTAACTACAATCGGCACTTTATGCATGTTACGTATTTCCAAACGCGGTCTTTACATTTGACAAAAGCTTGCTGCCAACCTGACGGAAATATATTAGTATGCCAAAAACGATGTGAAAAAGCCAAAGTGGTTTTTCTTTCCTTTTTAGACTTCCGACCCACCTGGTCACAAATATGTAAGTTACTTAAACCCATTAAATAAAACTTGAATTGTATCTTATTGGACGGAAGCTTTTTATTTCACTGGAAATAAGTATTCAACGCGATACACAACAATGCATAAAGTGAAAAAGAATATACACATACACTAGCCACATCTGTTGCTGAAAAGAGCGTATAATTTACACCATACAATTTCAGTTCAGACATCTATCGGTGATTTTCTGAAAAAATGTATTCCATGTAATAGTGTTTTTAAAAAGTGAAAAAGTAAAATGGTAAAACCATTTAAACAATTTTTGCAAAAAGTTAAATAAGTGAAAAAATGAAAAAGAATATACACATACACTAGCGACATCTGTTTCTTTCAGTTTGGCGACATCTATCGGTCATTTTCTGAAGCAATTTATTCAATGTATTAGTGTTTTCAAAAAGTGAAACATTTACTTTTTGGTTTTTTGAGATGGGAGATAAAATTTTAAATTGAGTTGGAAAAGGAGAGCAGATTTTTTTTTAACATTTTCACTTTTCAAGTTCATTGCAGTTATAGCTTTACAATAATAGGGGTATTCATGCAAAAGTGAAAGCTCTGCGTATTTGTATAAGTCAATTATTTTCAAAACTCATTTACATTTGTCTGCATTTGAATTTTAAATATTTGCAAAAAAAGAGAATACAAAATACTCGAAATGTATTTGTCAGGGAAAGAGAGAAGATAGAAAATGCAGACGTGAGACGTCGCGTCGTCAAAAATGAGGACGAACATGACTTACGATACAAATTTAAATCTCCATGGCACAATGCGTTCCATGGGCTCAAATCTACCTCGTTTTCGGAACACTTCCATTCATGTCATTTTTGTTGACAATAAACAGCTGGCTGATCGATGTGCAAACAAAAAAAGTTTTACAAAAATAAATTAAATTTATGTTTTTGAAGTTAGCTATATTTCTTTAAGCGCGTGATGAAAAAATGATGAGAGTGAAATTACAAAAAAAAAAATAACATGTATGTAACACAAAATTCATAGGTTGACGTCACTGCAACGACGTGGGTTCGAGTCCCAATAGAATGATAAATATTTTTTTTTACTGCCGTGATATGAAAAAATGATGAGAGTGAAAGTTTTAGATGTAACACGAAATTCACAGGTTGACGTCACTCCGCCGACGTGGGTTCGATTCCAATATTATGGCCATAACAACAGCTGAAGGACATTAATTGTTTTTCTTTGGACTCCAGGATTGAGTGCTTAGTAGGTACTTCTCATTGCATTCAACAATTTAAATAAATAAATTGGCACTCGAATTTCGAGAGCTGGGTCAGCTGGTTTACTTTAAATGTCAAAATTGACAACTTTTGTTTATTCAAGTTACTGAGCGAGTGAACCGCTCTATCTCTCAGCAAGTGGAAAGAAACACATGTGAGGAGAAAATCGGTAAGAAAGGAACAAGGACAGGGGAACCGAAAGAATGATTTTTGTTACAGCAGTGATTTAAATTCTCTCCAATTTAGGACGTTTAAACGCATAATAAAATTAAGCCAGATCAAAAAGGGTAAAAAAATACTTACACCGATATAAAAATTTTAAGCCTTAAACATCGTTTTTGGCGGTCTTGAGAATATGGTTACTCCAACGATTTTGCCATTAAAAAACATTGAGCTTTCAAAACATCAAACTCCACACGGTTCTATATTACACTTTTAGCAAGTATCTATACTTGTATATCGCAAGCAAAAATACGTGCTTCTGAAGCCGAGAATTTGATCTTAAAAGTAAATTTTATTACACGTTTCTTTGAGTTGTTGGATTTCTTAAAGGAGTTAGAAATGTATACTTTGCACGCAGGTCTACTACCTTGACTTCCTTACCTAATTTTAAACCCTAATTTTATTTATAGATTGTAAAGTTTGTAAATCCGCCCACTTTAACGCCCCTTTCTAAACTAATGCGGCTTACTATTAAATTGTTTCAAACGTGATTTTGGTGGTTTTATTGATGGTCTATTTTTTTTTAATTTTTGGTTTTAATAACAATACCTATTAAAAAGATCGTTTTTAAAAATCCTAACATCATTATACAACAGGATCCAATTGTGCAATTGTTTTGTACTGAAATATGATCAGTAACACCTTATTATAAATTCCCTCATTAAAACAATACAATTTTTGTAACATTAAATAAAACTATTTCAAACTCCTGTATAGTTTTTGTTTAACTTATACAAAACTTTCAAAATTCACCAAAAAAAAGTCTTGGGCTATTTGTAAGTCTCTTACAAATGAATATCTCATTTATTAAATGCTTTCATCGAACTGACTTCCCAATAAAACATGACGGCTCTATTCTATAATAATTTATAGAAAAAAAAATAATTCCAATCATGAAAAAGGAATTTGTCCAACCATTGAAATGATTTTTTTTTTTTCATCCATTCTTACAAGAATTTAATTATTCGAAATCCTTGGAATCACTAACGCCTCTTATTACATACACAAAATCCAGATGTTTCTCGTTTTCCAATTGAACTTTCCGGGGCTTTGTGTTGTCCCCATTTATCTTATCAGGAATGGTGTAGTAGATATATCTATATCTAAGCGTATGGTTGTCCAACTTGGGCGTTATCTAGGATTTACTACCCAAGACCCGATTAACAAATTTTCTATCTTATTTTTTTTTTCTTTCATCCTTTAGGGTTTGGCTAAAATTCAATTCTTCATTCGGTTCCTATTCAAAATGGAAATTATTCACCCAGAGATTTATCTCTCTCTCTCTCTTTCTATCTATTTATGTAAGGTGAAAAGGGTAAATGTATTTTTACAATCATGCACCTCCGCACAATTTCTTTATGTTAACCTATTCCCTTCCTCTATCCACCCCACTCGAAATCCTTTCTTTTTGTATGAGAAAAAAAAATTAAGTGAAAAAAATACTTTGGCAACCAACCGTCGAATATCCTTTCGATAACCGATTTCTTTCTGGTAACCACTACTACCATCACCACATCCTAATGTGCTTTTTTTGCTATGAATAAACAGAAAGAAGTAGGAAGAGGTAGCGATGGAGACGGGGAAAAGGGATATAGCAAAAAAAATATCGAAGGCGTAATCCTATGAGGACGATTTAATGTCATTATGCGATGTGAATCATTTTTATTCGGTGGAAGAAAAAAAATGGAAAATATCCTTCGAACTTCTTTATCTGTTCGACTCTGGTTTTGCCATATCTCCACATCCACCCTATTACTACTGCAAGACTTTTCTTTGATTGTAAAGATAACGAATATTTTATTGAGTTTTCCTGTTCCAGATCCGGTTCATTATAAAAAGAAAAAAACTAAATGAACGAAGGAGAGGCATTTCCATTGACATTGGTGTAATTTTTTTTTTGCTGTAGTTCATTTTCATTACTCTTTTTCTTTACAGAATGATCCTTTGAGAAATCATGCGAGGAAAGTTAATTCATCCTGCCAAACAATAGCATCACAGTTGGAAAATGTAAACGCTTGCCAAATGTGTGAAAATCATCAAGTCAACCACCAAGGCACAGTAGGATGTAATCAGAACCGAATAAATGAGGATACCAGCAATGCAGCAGATGATGACATGGTGCAGATACATTCAAGTGGGGCATACCATCAGGAGCGATCAAAAGATCACCGGAAGGACACGGAAGTGCGGGAGAGCTTCAGTTGCAAGTACGTACATAAACTCAACACTCTGTGCTGCTCAGTTAAGCGTTGATTAATTAAGTATATTGAGTTTTTAATCTTTTCATATGAACAACACTGTTGGCGAGGTATGCTTCCGATGAGAGATACAATTAATTTGGATAGAATGGACATTGTCCAAAACAAATACGAGTAACTGCTGTAGGGATTTACATTTAAATGCAGGACTTTCAACACAAAAACTACAAAGTAGGTTACAAAAATGATTAAAAGTTCAAAGAGGAGGGATAAGCAACTTCGTAGTCGGGCTGTCAAATATGTACCATGTTTTTGTTTAATGCCTTCCTTTCGGTCGAATTTCTTCCGTTCCTGACGGCTTCATGTTGGAAAATATTTCAATGAGATAAAAATACCAAAACTTTCCTCCTCAAAAGTTTAAATATGTGAATTCCATATACACAAGCTTCTACAATTCTGTTTTTACTTGCGACTTATAGGAACCATAAGGCAAGTTATGCATTCGTAAAAAAATCGAACTCGAGATTTTTATAAAAGTTGACATTACGATAATAGCGAAGACGAAAAAAGTGGGTCTCGAAATTCTGTCTGTCTGCCTCTTCGACTATAGGCTAAATGGCTCGGCCGATTTTCGTTAAACTTGGTAAATATCGTTTTTCCCCCGCACGTTCTTTCTTTTTTTTAAGACCAAAAATAACGGTACGTGCCTACGATTTTTTTCAAAATTTTAAAAATGTTTTTTTTTTTTCAAAAACTGTCCCACAGATTTAAAAAAACATGAAAAAATTAAAGTTAAAGCTAGGAAATGGTTAGACAAATTTTTCCAAAAAATGGTTATTCTTAGTACCCCCCTTGGAACCATTTGATTGGTTATCGATTTTCTCTAAAACGGTACCACCGATTTTGATAATTTTTCTTATGCTTAAGATCTTCAGCAGTTTGACTATTATTGTTTATTAAAATTTTCCAAAAAAATTTTTGGATTAAAAAAAAAATCAAAATTTTTTCTCAAAACTCAATATTTCAAAAACCCCATGCTCGATTTTTTTAAAACTTGATAAATAAAAGTTTCTTAATATGATATAGAAGATGTAAGAAAAAAATATTTTACCTAAAAAAAACGGTACTTTCAGTACAAATTTTGAAAAATGCTTTTCGAAAATCGACTTTTTCTCGAAAACGGTTTTTTTTTTTCTTTAATAAAAATAAATCAAGATACTCGTATTACTGACTGTACCTCTACCATAGAATGATTTTTCGAATTTCTCATCATCGGCATAACGGATTTTATAGAGAAGCTTTTAAAAAGTTTAAAAAACATCGCATTTCAAAACGGGTTTTGGTCAAAATACTGTATGGGTCATAATACTTTATTTAAAATACTGTAAGTCAAAATTCTGCATTTCAAAATTCTGTATCCCAAAATTCTGTATTTGAAAATGCTGTAAATAGGTTGAAAAATAAAAATCTTATAACCCCGTTTTTTATAATCCCGTTTGTTATTACGACACGTACAAACATTGCAACCCCCGTGCTTGGGCACACTAAAGGATTTGGGGTAGGTGCGAGGTTGGGTGTATGCAAAGTTTCTTTAGCATTTAAAGAATCGGGAAAGTAACCAACATAAAATCAATACTTCCACGTGTTCATGCATTTCGTTGATGTTTAAAAGCTTGTGTTTTGGTCATACAGCATTTTGAGATACAGTATTTTTAACGTACAGTATTTTGTACATACAGTATTTTGAAATACAGTATTTTGAAAAACAGAATATTAACCATACAGTATCATACAGAATTTTGATCATACAGTATTTTAAAATGCAGCATTTTGACCCACTCCCTTTCAAAACTTAAGAAAAAATATTTTTTGAATTTTTGAAAAAAAAAAACTATTTTTTTTGAAATTCGATATCTCAAAAACGGCTCAATATTTTTTTTGGAAATTTAATTTTTATTGGAACAATAATAAAAACTTTAAATTGGCGTACCAACATTTTTCTTAAAAATGTTTTAAAAATTTTCTATACTAAAGCTTTTTTTTTTTTTAAGAAACCACTAAAACGAATTATAATTTTTGTTCTTGCATAAACTAATATTTGCTTGAAACACATGGCATCTTGTGTTTAGCTCCAACTACTTAAGGAGTTGTTTTAGTCATTTAAAAATTAATTTTATGCTTATGAACAGTTTTCCTCTAATACGAGTAACATTCATTTTTGAAATTCTTAGTCTTTTACATAGCAAGTTTGTGCGACTCAGTCGCGCATTTTATTTAACGAACCTGTCTCTATCAACTCTTTGACCTCCCAGATGTATACCACAACTGGTGATGCGGTTTCAATCCCTATGGATGTTATTCGGAGCGGGAAAAAAAATCAGAGGATGGCAGGAGTGTTTCCATTTAGGGCCTTCTCAACAACAATCCTTGGATAAATGCAGACTTACTGTTAACGAAGCGTTGTCCTTGGAGGAAAACTTAGTCAGAAAATCATGAACTTCAATTTATGTTAACAACATAAAGCCTCAAATGCTTCCATATTCCCACAAATTATAAAGAAAGTCGTAGGTCGCTTCCATTCCTTCTAACATAGGAATGGTTGAGAGTTATTAGTCACTAGGTCCTGGTTCTCTTCGAGTTGTTGTACCACCAATTTTTTCTTGGATAAAAAATATGACCAGTAGCCTACCTTTGACATTTTAATTGTGTAATGCGATCTTATCGCCAAACTTTAAAAAGAAGAAATCTTAGCTTTGACAATCGGAAAGTATATGCCGAGTAGTATCGGATTAGATTGTTGAAAATAGCTGCCGGGCGAAACATTATTGAAGATAGAACACAGTTTCTAAATCTGATCAATCAACTGTTTGACTTTCGAATTGTACTAGAAATGCTGTTTTAAAAATTCTTTTAAATCGTTTGACTATTCTAACTTACGCTATCTCCACGAATCCCACATTTCTGCCTCATTAAATAAACTACACGTCAAAATGGTATGAGCGAGAATAGAAGAGGTTTTTCAAGAGGATAAAACTACTCAAACTCGAGAGTTTCAATATATGGTAAAGACATTATGTCAATCAAAATGACAGAAGTAGCTTTGTGATAAGACTAAGAGGTACGAGTATAAAATCATCGCTAACCCTTTCTTCGATAGTTGGTAAGCAATCGAATAAGATATTATATCCTAGTTTACCTATACATATATGTATAAGCCCTTTAAAGGCTTATTGAATCTACTCGTGTTTACACTATCAAAAGTCCTCGTTTTAGTGGATCTTGAGTTTGAGTATACAACACAAATTCGTTAAATTTAACTCACCTCGTTAATTTTATTACGGCCAAACACAAACCGACTCGACTGCGCGACGACGCGACATGGTGCGATTGCAAAAAAGTGTCAATAAAATGATAAAAATGTCCTTAATTCTCTCTGTGTCTGGGATCTGAATGAACTATGATGATGATGATGAAGATGATGATGGTATCAAATAAAGAGAAATCGTGTCACTTTTGTCATCAAATAAATTATTTGTCGCTCAATAAATATTATTAACGACGAATATGATGATTCAATGATTATGGGTTGGTTGGCTCCTGATGGGCGAGGTAAAAGGTAAAAGGTATGAATGTTATTTTCCATACCTTCGATGGCCATATCTGAATTATGATGATAGGCCACGTTTGTACATATTTTTATAAACCTGATGATGATGACAAATTAAGGGTATGCGATTTATTATATCGGACTGAGGCGTGTGTGTAGTGTACATTTTGTGCTCACCCCAAAATGTTAAAGATGACTATGAGTGTATACCTATGGTTAGTATACATATAAGGCAGGGAATAAATGAAAAATGGATGACAAAATAATTATTAAGAGGTTGAGATGTCAATTAAAATGATTATAATCCTTCTGCAGTGCTGATGATAAAAGGGCTGAAGCTATAGAGAAACAAAATATATTTAAAATTTTCTTTGATGAAATCAGGAGTTGATTTTAAGCAGACAAATTGTTTGATTATCCTATTCCGTTTGCATGTAGGTTCTGAGAGAGTTATTTTTTTCTTTTTGGGAACTTAAACTACTTTCAAAGACATAATATTGAAAAACTCGTTCGAAATAATTATATAAAAGTACTTATTTGAGAAAGACAGAGCACTTTTAGAAAAGAGACCAAGTCCATGATCTTCCATTGGAACATTCGTAAAGCTCATAACTTCCAGAGTTTGTCTTTCCAAATAATAAGGCTCTCATTCTTACTAGAGTAGAATACTCTAGTAAGAATGAACTACCGACTGTTTTCTTGTACTTTTTGGTCCTAAAATTATGGCAATGAGGTTCTTCAAAGTCACCGTATGTTCTCGTACTGATCAGTGTATAGTGTTCAGTACAGGTTGCAACTGCATATTAGATCAATTGTCTGTTATGCATTATAGGTGGGCCAAATCTATATACATATGTAAGTTTCAACTATGTATATAGCTTGAAACCTTGAAGACAAGACAGGAATTCTTCAAATAATACGGATTGAGACACAAGTTGATGTAGTAAAGAACTATAATTAATCGTTATTAAATAAAACAAATTAACAAATTAAAACAACAATAATAATAATATAGATTTACCTAAATCAACAATTATGTCGGCTTTGGGATCTATGATCCAACTTATCAGACTATTCAAGATCAATTATACTTGATCTAAATATATCGAGTGTTTATAATAAAGTGAGGAGACGAGGTGAGGCAAAAGTAGTCATGATGGTGGCTAAGTTTGGGTGATAGATAGCAACAAACTTACACATATAATGCAGTTTGTTAAACTATTCTAACTGCAATTGGATACCTTCATAGGTCAAAGAACAACGTTGACAATTTTCGCAAATGCTCTATGAAGGACTGACAGGCAATGACAGTGCGTCAGTCCATTAATTTTCTTTAATGTGGCCTCACTGTGACCCAGAATCAGATAAGAATTACTTTCAGGTTAATATTCAGGCTTGTAAGCTAATCTCGCCGACGCGCACGGGAGACTAACGAAATCTCGCCGCACAAAATATTTGGCGGGATTTTCAATACTATTTTAGTACTATTAATAAAATATTTTATTTTGATTTATTTTTAAACAACTGAACTGTTGGTTCGGAAAAAAATTCAGTTCTTGTTACAACTCCGAGGAGTTAAGACCTTTTCCCTCTTTAGAGAGATGAGATGTTTTTTAATGGTTTGGCCAATTATTTTCTGACATTTGTCCAAAATATTTTTGGAATTTTATCAAAAAATATTTTTGGACATTTGGTCAAAAATATTTTTTTAACAAACTTTTTATCAACAAATTTTTTTTTCCAACAATTTTTTTTCAACAATTTTTTTTTGAAGAAATTTTAATTTTTCATAAATTTTTCTCTCGACATTTTTTTTTTTCAAAAATATTTTTTGACAAAAATTTGCCACCCAAGGTACTTTTAATCAAAAAAATTGTTTACATTGGCACCTGCCAGGCGACTTAACATACCCTAAGCTGAGCGGCTAAACGGAGATTAGTAGAGCCCCCTAAGTTGACATTTTCAAACGTTTTCTAGCTAAACTAGGCATCTTAGCGATTTAAAAATTGCATATTCGTGATGTAGTACCCCTTGGCATAATGGTTAGTGCGTTGGACTATCATGCGGAAGGTCTCGAGTTCGATTCTCAGCCGCTGCAAGAAAGTTTTTTTCAGGGGTGTACAGCCTCTTGCGAGGAATTGCCAAATTCTCCGAGAGTATCTCTTGTCATGGAAAGTGCTGCTCATTAGCCGTTCGGAATCGGCAGAAAAAA
Organism: Chrysotoxum bicinctum; assembly: GCA_911387755.1. Lineage (NCBI taxonomy): Eukaryota > Metazoa > Arthropoda > Insecta > Diptera > Syrphidae > Chrysotoxum > Chrysotoxum bicinctum. Next base: position 219,555,006 of record OU426989.1, on the reverse strand, counting down.
TTACGGTACCCACCAGACAAATGTTAGAAAATGGTTTTCGAAAATCGTATTTTTCTCGAAAACGGTTCCGAGAATTTCGATAAATTCTTTTTCTTTCGTTTAATTTTTACGATCTATAATTTAATAAAACAAAACAAATTGTACTGACTATACCTACCATAGAACCATTTTTCGAATTTTGAATTTCTCATTATCGGTTTTTTTTTGTTGATAAACCCATTCAGATATTAATGCGTGTTGGGAGTTTGCTAGAAGAAATTTATAGGATGTCTCTTATATCGGTGTCTAGAATTGTATCCAATACATTTTTTTAGATTAAGCTTATTTGCTGACCAAACTACGGGAACTCTATGCTTTCCAGAGTTGCTGGCAGAATGATTATTTTAGGGACTTTATTTAGCGGAATTTTAACTTATCTAGGGACACAAAATGTGTTAATAATTATTTATAGGCTTAGAGCAAGTATTTGCGTTCAAAATGTTAATATCTTCAAAAAAGTTACCGCTCTAACTAAATGTTAAGAATTTTTTACAAACAAACAAAAGCTTTTGCTGATGTTATTTCAGTAGGTGTGTACATTTGGCTATTGGCTTCTACCTTGGATAATGGTTAAATGTGCACATCGGAGGTTGCTTGGCCTCGATTGTTGAGGCACTCATCTAGAAGTGGCCTTCAAGGTTGTGAAGCTCCACCAGAAGCTATATTCTGGTACCACGGGAGTGTCTTGTATCGCAAGACGCTTGGCCTCTCTGCCTCAGATTATGAGTTAGGCCCCCTTGGGAGAGTATTGTCGTGGCTGTGGTTGCCAAAATTGCGGGAACAATTGGTGTTCAAGATTATTTTGGATGCAAGAGGCGTTAGATAGGACTCGCTCCTCAGCAAGGGGTGTGAACATGGCTTAATTTTTTCGCTAAATCGCTACTGGGGTGGTGTAGTGCTACTTCAGGGCGGTGGTCAACGCTTAATTTGACTCCGTTAGTGTAGGTAGGGTAGGCCCACCATCGAAGCAATCTTTAATAGCAGGAGTTCATGTAGAACGTAATTTTGGTTCGGATCTTATTTCATTAACATACCAGGCAAATTTGGATCTTAATTGTGTCTTACTAATTAAAGAGGACCCTCAAGTTCTAAGAACTTGGTTAAAACTGCAGCTATAGTTCTAAATTATCTTTGTAAAAATTATTATTTTCCTTAACTTTAATATTTATTGTTATTGTATTGCTGTTTGTCAACCCTCAAGAGTTTCTTATTAATGTAATTGAATGCTCAAACTGTCAAGTGAAAGAAAGATAGTATGTAATTATTTATTCTTTTATCATTTTTAATTGTATTAGTTTTAAGTTGAAAATGTAATACAAAAATATCTTGACCAAATTTTGAAGTTTAATTTTAAGATATGTTTGTGCAAAGTTGAGCAAAAATGGAGGAGTCTTTAGCAAGATAAAGGGAACAAAATATAAAATAAGTCAATTTTTTTCAAAAAACTTCATAATTTTATTTCCATCATGTAAATTTTTTTCTGTAAAACAAAACCCTATTTTTATGAGGTTTAATTTAAACATTTAAAGTTGTTTGACTCAATTCGAAAATAAAAATCGTCTTTTGCAGCTATCTGTTGTTGATACAGACGTACGAATGCACAGATCTACCGAACACCCAAGCACGGTATAAGTTTGTTTGATCTAAGCTCTAGTGTTAAATTTCATTAAAAATTCAGTTTTTATAGAAAACCGTCTTAGCAAGTGGTAGGTTTGTCAAACTGACTCAACGTGAAGAAACTTTCGTTGAATATTTTGTTTTAAATCTATGGCTTGGAAGTCCTTCTCGTAACAATGTCAATAATTAGTTTTTAAAAATAAGTTGACTGGACTTTTAAAAACTAAATTCTGTTCGCAGTCCATAGTGTGTCCAAATGATTTTTTCTCTATTTTTTGTAGAGATGTCACTGTATGTATTTTTTTTTAAAACACTAAATCTAAGTACATAATTGAAACCTCTCACGTATCCTTGTCATACAAAATATTTGAATTCAAAATGACCTTTCAAGTAGAATTTTTGGGACAAGATTAGTTCATTTCTAAACAAAATACTTACAGTTTTTTTTTTTTTTTTTTTTTTTTTTGTGAAATATCATTTGACTAGAGAAGCTTTTAAAATCTGAACAAAAGAGAATTTCACATGGAAAAACTGCCTCGAAAGGATTTATTTTTTTTTTTGCATAAACCTACCTAATTATGAAGAAATAATATGTTCAGGACAACAGTTTCCGTTTTTCATTGAAATACTTTTGAATGCTCGTCCTGAAGCTGCTGCACGCATTGGACAGTAAATTCGTTCTCACCACTCCCTCTTCCGATGTGTAGAAAAAGTTATTTCTTTTTACCAGATGAAGCACGACAGAGGGCACACACAATTTATAGTACCATATCCCGTACGTAGATGTTTGTTTTAATTTTCCCCAACCCTCGGGCCCCTTGAACTTTTATTTAACATTACTAATGCGATTGCGGGGCGCATATACGAGAATATGCTTTCTCAATGGCAGTCGCAGCGTATACACACATAAAGGCGGCATAGAACTGAATATGCTTAGTAGTGTAAGACAACTATTCTTAATGTGTTACGTACACACACGTACCGCTGAGATGGATAGTAAAGTAACGAATGCAAAATAGAATATGTCAACCGCTCTCTTCTACACTCATAATAATTTTCCATATTTTCCGTTTTTGCTTTTTTATACTAAAACAACATGTATCCTGCCGAGTCTTTAGAACCGAGCACAAATTAGCGAAACAGGATACTAAGTGTGAGACTATCATTCATCATATGGCCCAACATGAATGCATCCTGAGCCTGCCTGACTGGTGGGTTAGATTTTAGGTGATGGGTATGGGATGGGCTGAGTGTGTCTTCTTATATGTCTAAATGCATCTGAAAGCAAAGCGTTTTCCATTCATTGAATAAATGAATGAATATGACTATGTAATTTGCGGGAGGGAATTTAATGAGATATACTATATGCAGGCTGTGTAATGAATACAAAATGAGTGACACACAGTAAGCTCCCCTTTTCAAAGGACATTTAAGCCATATATTATGTTGTTGGACACACAAAAGCTTTACATTTTATAACCGTACGAGTATACTCGTGTGTGCGTGTGTAATCAGATACATTCGGAGCATAAAGTTTTTTCCTTTTCTTCTCCTTTTTTGCATCAGTCACATTACAATGGCGTATAGCAAAGTAATGTGATATTTTTTCTCTTTTGTATTTTTGTATAATGTTTACGCTTTGCATCCTGCCAGGGAAGGAGAGATATAAAGAGCGGAGAGCTAATGATATCTGTGGGGATGAATTAAAACTACAAAGCAAAGAAAGCTGGCTTGCAATCAAGGGGGAGAGATTCAGGAAATCGCTGGGGAAGCGCAGACCAACGACCTGAATTTCAATAGATAAGGATGCAGCGATGCGTTTGATGTCTTAACTAATTTTGTCGACGTTATATCTCTCAGTTAAAACTTGTGATGTTTATATCTCACAGGAGAGTACCTTTGTTATTCAAAATATATAATATATACAGCCACTTTTGGGCTTATCAATATAAATTACTGTTATGTTTGATATGAATATTCATATTATCGGAAGCCATAACTCTGAACTTATTTGCATCATGAGTACGATGGCCAAATTTTTAATACAAAGAGATTTCTGGCTTATGGTTATGGGAGTATGAATACACAATCAGTTAGTCCAGTCAACAGGATAAAGTGTTGCATATATATTTGTATCGGTTTTGTGAGGGAAATTGAATAAGTAATTTTTGTTTTATACGATTTCACCAATGCATTTCCAATGCATATCTTTGAAATTACATTTTATATCGGTTTGACATTGTTTGACATTTGGAAGGGTAACTTATGGATTCCAGATAAATTATTATTGAATTTATAAAGTCAAAATAAATTAAGGTCCATCCGGGGACAGTTTTCTTTTGTAACGTGGGTGTTTTAAAATTAAAATTCTATTAAATCCGTGGTCTGTAAAATTTAGCATTTTTCCCTCAACGAAGTTTTTATTTTTTAAAGTTTTTTAAATTCGCATCTGACCTTAGAAAATCTTCAACGATTCCTAATCGAAAAATGTAAATTCATAAATTATTATCCAGTTGAAATTAAATTTGGTGGTGCAATAGTTCGTAGAGAACCAAGACATAGTGACTTAGAACTGTCAGCTATTCCTGGATGCCTGTTAGCAGAAATAGAGGGAACCTACAATTTTCTATCGATTCTGAGAGGCTAATAAGCAGCACTTTTCATGACAAGAGATGCTGTTGGAGGATTTGCCAATTCCTCGCAAGACGCAGTACAAACCTGAAAACTTCTTTGCAGCGGCTGTAAATTGAACCCAAGATGTTCTACATGACAGTTCAACGCACTAACCATTATGTCAAGAGGTACGAAGTTCAAATACAAAACAAAATAAGTATAAATTGTCAATTTTCGAAAGCAAACGAACAGACCTATAATTTCAGGAATGAATGAGAATATATTTATGAAGGTTTTTCTAATAGAGATTTGCGAAATTGACCCGATAACTGCGGCCACAATATTGAAGCTATATCTGTAAAATAAGTTATTAAGTTAAAACAAAATGCAATCATGTAAATGATTAAATTGTTTTATGAAAAAATGTCTTCTTTTCGAGTAACATTTTAAGCTCTTTGACCAAAAAATCATATACAGGGGCGAGGCACACTTCTAGATGAATTCGTTAAGAAGCAAAATTTTCGAATCTAAGATACTCACAATCTAGACAAAGTTGAAATGGATCTGAAAGTCACTGTTTTGTGTGGATTTTAAGTTGGCTGCATCAAATCGATGGCAACCGCTATTAGTCGATGATAACCAATTTCTTTGGGCCAGAAACCAGAATTATATTATGTGGACACCGACGGAATGTGGTTGTGGAAAAAGATACTTTCTTAAATGTCTTAAGCCTAATAGAACCTTCTTTTATACTTTCATCGATTCCTTTATTTCCTAAACAGGCTTAAGCACTCTGGTTTTTTGAAAGTCGAAGACATAACAAAGTCATAAGTATAAGTCCTTTTAGTACGTAAAAAATTATAAAAACAAAAGTTGATCGAACTTAACAAACCCTAAATCAAGCTGAATACCGTCATTCAAAATTAAATTATTTTATTCAAATAAAATTTGCTATCACGTGTAAAACAGAAAAATCCTTCGCATTTTGAAAAATACTGTCAAATTTGTTGTTTGTTTTGTTACCTTTTCACAGACTTTATATGTATTCTATTGCAGTTTTTTATTGGTCAATTCACTTTTTAAAAAGTTTTTGTAACGAATGGAATGCAATTTTAAATTAGTTTTTTTGTTATTGTATTGGTGCAATTTCGTGTATTTGTGTATTTCTATTCTTTAAATAAATTCGTTAGATCCATTTTCAAGAAAATTTAAGAAACCCAAAACCAATCTATATCTCGGCTAGTAAATATAATAGAGGCCAACACCTTATAGAGAGCCTAAACCTAGTGACTTACAAATCTCAGCCATTCCTGTGTGTGTGTTACAAATTTTAGAGGCTTTGTCACTTCCTCAAAAGAGGCAGAGTGCACCCTCAAAAACGCATTTTTTGAATATGTTTTGTAGCTTATTTGAAAAAATCCGTCTATCTAGATATTTAGGCTTAGGGCACAGGCAATCAAAGTGACAGAGTCATTTTTCTGGATTTATCACAATGTTATGGTATGGTCATGGCGGCCATGTTGTTTTGGTTATCTTTATTATTCACTTACTGATGCCAATTGACCGTGGTAAGTACGATTGAACAACACGTCCAAATGATAGAACTTTATTCCCAAATCGAGTGTTCGTTAGTCCAATCGTTGCGCCCATTTTACGGTAGACTGGTGGCCCTTTACAGTCGACTCTTCAAAGTTTGGTGGCCAAATTAGCCAACATAAGTACTTCAAAGGAACTTAAAATTGGCTGAGAACATCGCCACTGTCCGTGAAAATATAAAGCAGAAACCTAGGCAGTCGATTCCTCGGCGGGTACATGAACTCTGCCTTTCGCGGACTTCAACTTGGCGGACTTGGGCCAACACTCGTGCAAGATTCAACTGATGCAGAAGCTCAAAGTTCATGACCATAGACAAAGCCGTTTATTCCCTGACTTGACTTTGGAGTGTTTGAAAGAGAACACCAATTTTGACCGAAATATCATCAAAAAAGAGGCGTATCTTTGGATGAATGGCTGTGTTTACAAGCGAAATTGCCATATATGGGATAAGACCAATCCACACGAGGCTCACCAGGTGATAATGTATCCTCAAAAAGTTACCTCAAAAAGCCCTACAGAACGATTATAACCAATTTTTTGTGTATGACCCAAATTGAATCATATGGACTTCTAGACAACATGTGGTTCCAGCAGGACGTTCCACACTGCGAACGCCACGATTGAAAGTTTTCATGAACTATTTATGGGTAAGGTAATTAACCTCCAATGTTATGGGATTTAACCCCACAAGATTTTTTACTGTAGTCTTCTTGAATTCGCAGTTCTATGCAAATAAACCACAATAAACAATTTCAGCTGGATCTATGCGAAATAGTCATTGAAAATGGTCAACATCTACTACCTACTCCTTAATGCCGAAAATCATTTCCTTAGATTTTTCCATAACATTAATTTTGATTTAAGCTACGAAATTTTGTTTAACAGGAAATCAATAATTTTCATATAAAGCAAGTGTTATTACTCTAATATTATGAGCTAACATATGAAATAAAAACCCTTAATCAATTGTAGACAATTTCCAGTGGATGCATTTTGGATACTTGCTGGTGTACGACTTACTGCGAAGAAGATTTCATTCATTTTTAAAGCTGAGATATCTTAGAAATGGGTTAGAAAGGGTTTTTAATCTGAATTTACATACATTGTCAGGATTCAATTGTTCTTTATTTTGACAAAACAAAAATTGGAGAAATGATTTTAGTCCCGTTTAAAACAATCATAGTTTTAACCACTGAAAACCTGAAGGCTGAGATTAAAAAAACATCATTTCACTAATGAAGAAAGTATCTGCGCTATTTTACTGATATACTCAGGGAAATAATGCTGAATAGTTGCATAGCCAACCAACAAGGTGAAGCATTATTTCACAATCAACTCAAATTATTGGATAAATTCTAACCCAACATAGCATCATAGTCTTTTAAATTAAAAAAAAAAAAAAACAAATTTAATTCAGGATTTGCAAATTATCTACGAGTAAAAAAAGCTCTTCAAGAACTTTCAAAGCGCCAAGAGGGTACGTATTAATAACAGGGAAAATAATACAAAGATCATTCCATTATGCAACTTAAATCTTCAATAATATTCCACCTAACTGCATTGCAATTATGAAATATTTATTATTATTGTCAGTATTTTGAGTTCTTAACCAAATATTTTAAGAGATACTCTAAACATGATTTAAGATTTTTGCCAAAAATCCTGACCTACGAAGATTTCTTAGTTTTTGGTAAACAGCATAAAAACCCTTTCCACAGCTATATAAGAATGCGCCAAGGTGCATTAGGATTATGTTAATCTTAGTGAAATCCTCAGCTTTTATGTACTTGAGAATATATATAGCAACCTGAGTTGAGATTGTTCATTTTGCAATGTGGCATTTAATTAATTCTGCTATTCATTCGTTTTTTCCTTGTCTAGTTCTCTTCAACCCTTTTTTAGTTTCTCTAATTTATTTCTGGCATACAGGGCGTATACTTGTTATTTTTTTTTTTTATTCAAAGCTAATGGTTTTATTCTACTTTCCTGCATCCTATTAAATATTTCAATTGAAAAAGACATTAACATGAAGGAAGAGATTTTATTCTTTTTTTTTTTTTGTATATCATCACAGATCCCTGCAAGATATTATTGAGAATTTAAAAATTAAAAACAATCCATTCTCGCGTGACACTCAAAGGATTATCGCTCACCTGGAGTCTGAACTTTTAAACTTCCAGGTAAGTGAAAAAGATATATGAAAACTGCATTATGTTGAACGAATTTCTCTCTAAAATTATAACTATAACTGCTTCACTAATAATATTATTCTATAGAAATTCATATATATATTACTTTATGCTCACTTCCTTAAAACAAAAGAAATTACAGGGTACAAAGAAGAAACTAAAGAAAAAATAACACACTTTCCCAAAACACTATAACGCTATATTATTGTTTTCATTTTACCCATTCATTCTTTTATACATAATTATGTATATGACAGCGGCAACTGCAAAGGATCTCTTCCTCATCTTTATCTGAGCCGCATGGCAAGTCTCTTGGGGGGTCAATACAAGAAAATTCAAAAGTGCAAAGCAAACGTGGTCTGCCGGATAAAAAACGAGAAAGAGAAAATCCTGAACAAGACGGATATGAAAATAAAAACGAAGAAGAACGAGAACAAACTTTTGAAGATTTTACAGCGTAAGTCTTTTGCAAAGAAAATATGAATTTTCAGATCGTTTCTTTTTTTTTTTGTTTAACTTTACTTAACCCTTCGGACAAGGCAGCGAAATACTTTAGAAAAAAAAATATATGTTTTAAAAATCATGGTCGACCACCACCACCGATGGAAGGAAAAAATCAGCTTATTGCAAAAGTTATTGTGAAAAACTTTTAGAAAAATGTGTGAGCTGCCGATTTGAAAACGGAATGAAAACGAAGAAAAAAAAATTCACTTCGGTCACTTTTCAAATAATATATATTTGTCTGAAGTTTTCACATTCTCTCAATGTCACTACATTCTTCTCCTTCTATCCTGATTATTATTATAATTTAAAGTTTAGCAAAGTTTTGCAAAAGTTAGGGAAATAGTTTTGATTATGTTACACTCACTCAGTTGGAGTAGAAAGCAAAAATACAAAAAAAAAAACAAAACATTTGGTTTTATTTATTTTGATTTTACGTACTAATATTTTGTAAATTTTGAAGATAAATGGTTATGGGCTCGTCTTCCATAGATATCTTACCTGGAAATAAAAGAGAAAAATATATTAGTGACAATGATTTTATAAGTTTTGAATAATAGTGATTTTTCTGTTTTTAAATTAAGGAATCCAAAACAGCTAAGGCAATCTTCACATTTTGCTGAGAATACAATATTGGAATGATATGGAATGAATTTCAATAAAAAAAATCACTTTAAATTTTCCGATGATATGACCCCAAAATGTAAACCAACTCTTTCTTCAAATCGGTTGATTAAGAGCCTACTACAAAGAGAGTACGAAAGTACTAGTTTAAGGAGTTTCGGTCAAAATAAACTTTGAAGACCAGCCTTGAATCCAGTGATTTGTGGTCTAAAACAACGGGTTTGTGATGTTCTTGAATGTAACACCAAACATCAAGAGGTTAGGAGATGGATTTCATTCATTGCTGATAAAATGCAACATGATAAGTGAAATATTGATAAGAAGTTTGTTGACAAAATATTACATAAGGTTAAGATTAATTTCAATGAACTTATACCAGAGGAGATACTTGATGACCCTGCGTTTCCAGGCAAATTTTTTCTATCTTATATTCAATACCTTAAAATGAATGAAAAATGCAATGAATACTTAGAAATTTGAAAAATTGACTTTGTAAATTCGTCAAAGAAAAAAAAATATGGAAGAAAAACTTTACAAAATTTTGGATAAAGTTTCATATTTTTTTTGGATCAATTGTTCTCTTTCAGATAGATATTTTTGAAAGAGATTAAGTTCAAATTTATTGATCATTTAGAATATTTCATTGCGCTTGAAGTAAGCAGATATCTGAACAGCTCTTCCCATCTTTTTGACTTATTCTGTTAACACAGCAAAATATTAATAATGAATTAAGGCTTCTTGAGACAATTGAGCAGAAAAAGATCATCAATAAAGCATTGATTGAAGAGCATAGGAAATATATTTTCATAAAATTGACTTTGCCGCTGTCAAATTCAAGAAAACACTTTTTAAAGAGTAGAAGGTAATCAAAATATAAACGTACTGCAACTACTTTCTAGCGAGTTCCCGTTCAAATTCCCCTTTCACTAACATCTATGTCAGAAATGCACTGTTCTCAACAAATTTCTTTAAAAAAAAAAACAAAGCTTCGATCAACTTTTAAATTCGTTTGACCGGCGCGGCGCAATTTGTATCACGAATAAGAAAATCCTAGTTATCGAATGGAAGTAAGCAGAGGGCTAAGAACTATTCCTTCTGTTGCTTGACACTATTGCCAACAAAGGACATCGAGGAGTACACGCTTGTTCAATTGTTTTCAAATCATGCCCATGCCCTGAGTTCGAACAATAACAATATTCCAAAAGTTGATTTTACATTACATTACATTCACAGATCTATATATGGATCCAAATCTGGATTAATTTTTAAGACGTATTACAAAAAAAAATTGGGATCCTATTCTGTATCTGGCTGGATTCATTTTAAAGATCCAAAAATTAGTTCTTTCTCTAGCGGGTAGATAGCATATTATGCTAAGGTAGTGTAAGATACAGTGTAAAAAGACAAGAAATAAATGAAAATCACAAACATAAGGATAAAAGAGATAGGCATATAACACTGCTGTCACTAAGATCCATATGGTTTTATTTTCAAGAGATAATCTATATGGATCATTGGGGATAATAAAACACGGCTATTAAAAAATACGGATATAACAAAGAAACCGCCAAATCTCGCAATATAATAATATATGATTATTAATAAATGCATTCAAAGTAGAATAAAAACTCAAAACCTTAGATAAAGGTTCCAAAGCTATCAAGCATACAGTTAAAGTAGTAGAAAATTGATATACCTTGTCTTGAAAATGGTTCCGGCACATTCTTAACAGATATTGAAAAGTTGAAAGCACTTCCATATTACTTCTTCCAAAATCATTTTCTAGAGAGTACCCACTTTTTTCAACGTTTTGTTTTGGATTGGGTCAAGAAGATGTAAAAAAGTTTTTGGGCTTCATGCAAGATGTGAGCAAAGACCAAGGAAACCAAAACATCTTACAGAATTTGTATCGATTTCAAGTATGGGTCAATCCATAGCAGGTGGTCAGAGAAACATACCGAGAACTGAAATTTTTGGGGCTTTTTCAATGCAAATACCACTCATAGATAGAGTGAATAGGGATAAGTTTTGTGAATTTTTGAATATTACAACAACAACTTGAATGAACTACCACCAAGTGGGTTCTTATAAGTTTTGCTTTAGTGACAGAAAGCTGCATTAGGTATTTGGATGTTTAAATTCCACGCGGTTAATGATTCCCCATTATACAATGCTGCGAATATCCAAATTTAGTGAGTTTAGCATATCTTATATGTTGAAATTATTTGAAGAAAACGGAAGTGAGTCTGGAAATTAATATGAAAAGATTTAGCTTAAAGATCATTAATGAAAATAAGGAAAAGAGATAACACAGAGCCCTGTGGCAGACCAGCATTTATTTTGTGGATGTAAGAGTTGAATCCATCCAATACTACTGTATTAAACATTGAACGGTGCCAAAGATAACTCCTAATTCATCGAAGTAGAGAATTATAAGATCCAAATGCACTTACTTTCGATAAAAGAGCTTCCTGCCAAACACTATCAAATGCTTTGAAAATATCAAGAGCAATAATTTTGCTTTCACCAAAGCGATGCAAAGATTGGTTCAATTTTTCGATTAGATAAGCCATCAGATCCCCAGTAGACCTTTTGCTACGAAAACCGTTTTTTCGATTATTAAGAAGTTTATGTTCTTCGAGATATTTACGATTTTTCAAAGTTTCCATGACCTTGGAAAGCATAGATGGATAGATGTTATCGTATCGAGAATCGGTCAATAATATAATTGAGAAGATGATACACTTTTTTAGGTACCTGCTAAGAAAATGCATTTTTTCATAGTTTGGAAATAAATCAGAACAAAAGGAAATATAGAGATTCTTATAGGTAAAGGTTTAGCCAGTGTAGAAGAACACCTCTTCAAAACTAAAAGAGAAATGCGATCCAGACCAGTAGAGTTCTTTATGTTGAGATCTTTGAGTGCTCTTTCAACTGTGTAAATTTGTAATTAATGTCGTAAAATTCAATATTTCCCAGAAGTGTGGAAACTTACAGAAGTAATCTCAATAGCAAAATCAAGCAAGTTTTTAGAAAAAGAAATCAAAGTCTTAGACCAATTAGTTTACATAGTTCAGCACAACCCCCAGGTGTTAAGCAAAATATCAAAACCGTTTTTTTATATAAAAAATTTCTTTCTATTTTTTCTAGAACAAAATTTGGGATGCCAATTTTAAGTGCTTAGTAATATAGATTTTAGGAAATAATTTCAAAAAATAATCGTTCACACGCTTTCAAGATAAATGTATTGATTTCTCAAAAAATAAATTGGAATTTTTTTTTTTTTTTTTTTCAAAAAACAAAAAAAATATTTTTGCGAATATTTTTATGAAAAATATTATTTTAAACTTAAGAGGGCTCCTGGTGAAAATTTGAGAAAGTCGAAAATCAAAAAAACGGTTCTATGACAGGTACCATTAAATAACTTTTTGCCCCAAATTTTTTTTACCAAAATGTAGTCCATATCCATAATATCTAACTCAATTTTGTTTATCAAAATCGTTAGAGCCGTTTTCGAGATACCTAAATAAGATTGTGCAATACAGGTGTATGGGGGTACCGGGTACTGTTAGTTTTAGAGTTAAAAAAAATTCAATTTCCCCTCTAGTGAATCACCGAAGATCCTTAAGTACCGAGTTTGAAGAAAATAGGTCCAGTGGATTAGGCTCTAGATCGAGGTACAGACATACAGACAGACAGACGGAATTGTCGGACCCACTTTATTCGTCTTCGCTATCATCGTAATATCAACTTTGATCAAAATCTCGAGTTCGATTTTTTTTCCAAATGCGGAACTTGCTCTATAGTACCTACATAATATATCGCAAGTAAAAACTCTCAAATTGCAAACTACTCTTCGATGACACAATTTTATGGGCCGAAATAAGGGTTTAAGTGTTTTGTTTTTTTGCGAAAATATCCGTTAAACAAAAAACAAATCAGCAGATAAATCATAGTCAACCTAAAGAGTCAGGGTGACGAAAAATATAGGTGTGCCTGTGAGTGTAGTTTAGCCTATTTAAATCTTCACCTTTGTCGTCCATTTAAGCAGGAGCTTTATTAACGTGGTAGAAACTGTTAACACGATGATAAATCTGTGATTGTCTGAGCTGTTGAGTAAAATTTATGAAAAAAATGTAGAAAGAAAAAATTGTCAAAAATATTGATAATTGGAAAATATTTTCTAAAGAAAGTCTTTCTAAGTCATGGAAATTTCCAGCAAATTCTAAGAATTTGAAATATTGTTCAATAAAACGCTGCATTGCGTAAATTTTCAGATATTATTCTGTTGCAAATTAAAAAATAATTTTGGTCTGAGTGTCTTAAAAGAATCAGATAAACAGTACATCACATAACTACATGTTAGTGTTGGATTGTGCAATTTAATACACTTTTCTGCTGATGTATCACAAGGTTCTGTCCTCAGACCAATACACTTTCTGACTATTATGTGCAATTCTTGGACTATTTCTTAAACTCATGTGTCTATCAAACAGTGGATTTTTTAAGATAAAACGTTTAAGCTGTTGCCTTATGATGTTATTTTATTTTATTACAAGAAAATTGGCCACAATTCGCCTTCAAGTTCAAGTTCATCTTCAATAAACCTCACATACAAACCTACACGTACGCATATCCAATCTAATATTATATTCAAACTCAAAGTAACGAACTGCTTGTTTCTGGAGCTAAATCAAAACCATTTAATTCGTTCAAGTTTTTCACAAGCAAAATAAGATTTGTATGCAGCAAAATGTTTTTTTTTTTTACCTTTGATTTTTTTCTTTTAATTATTTTTTTGTTTTATTAAAATTCTAATAAAACAAAGCAAACTACCCTGTGATTTCAAACAGCATCATCTTACTCAAAGACCTCAGTAACATTTTCTTCCAGAGTTTTTTAATTGGGTTTTCCTTCATTCAACATCTTCTTCTTCAAAAAAAAACACAAAATCAATTCAAAGTAAACCTTTGACATAACTTTAACTTTTTTTTATTTTTAGTGACAAACTTCAAGGTAAGTTTTGGAAACATTGCAATAGACTTAACTCATCATCAACCCAAGCAGCACCTGCTACTGGAGCACTAAGCATTTCAAAAGAATCCCAAACAAACTTAAAAAAGAGTCCCACTCAAATGTTCTGCCATTTAGAAAAAGAAAAGTTACTGGTAAGTTCTCAACCACCATTTTTGCTTTCAAAAACAAGAAAAAAACATTACATAACTGCAGTGCATACATTATACCCAATTTTAATGTAGCTCATGCAAAAATTTCGAACATCAGAAATGCAAACCATCCAAGGAGATCTTAATGAACTTCATGTATTCATCAAAGACCAATTGAATGGTATTTACCAGAGCATCACACTGGAAAACCAGAATTTAAAGTACTTCTCTAACGCTAACGACCATCGAAGTCGAAGGAGAGGACCTACTGACAAAAACAAACAGAAATGTCGACAAAAGAATGTTCCTACCTTGCAACAACCGGGAAAAACACAAGCTAAAGGACTGCCGCCACCGCTGCCATTATCATCATCACCATCCTTGACAGCACCGACATCATCATCAGTTCTATCATCAACCAAACGAATGCATGAAGGAGGGATCCTATTGCCAACGGAGCTAAGGTCCATTTTGCCAAGACATTACAAAAAATCATCCTCAACCATTCCAGCTGACAATGGAAATGCAAACAGCACCAAATCAATGATGAAGCAGAAGTCATCATCAAGTTCACTATCGACAGCGGATGCAAAGGAGCGCCATAACATTAGTGACGTTGACAAGGCGGATAAAGCAGTTGGTGGGAAAAAATCAAAGTACTCCCACCAGCAGCTTTATGGTCAGGAACACCTCTTTGCCAACTGCCGTGCTCGTTGTCGATTCACAGACACGCCCTTTCGTAGCGGTGGCAAAAAAAATCATTTCTCAAATGTCGATTGTGGGTGTCGGCGTTCTTCCCAAATGGATGGTAAAGTTCAGAGAATGACGGGTGCGAAGGCCACCAGGACATCAACAACTAAGAACGATATTAATTCAACAAAGAAGAACCCCCACCCAGGTCCAGCTGTGATGACCCACCATCAACGCCATCAACATTCAGCGACGACGACAGGCATAGCTCAAGACCGAATTCAGTTAATATCTTCATCGTTACCACCACTAGCACCAGCAGGAGCAGCAGCAGCATTAATGACAGCAGCACCATCATACATTACGACAAGGACAACAGATGAGACAGCAGTGAACCCTGATACCGTGACGAATGCAGCCGTCAAAACCATCATAAAGGATGCTTACGCGACTACTGTCACTGCTGCCGCCACCGCCACTGCCACAGCACCAGAAACAGCAGGACACTCAAATGGCATTAGGGAGCCATCGCACCAAGCCCGCAATAGTTGGCAACGTGTTAACCTCAAAAATCCCACTGCTTGTCAGATGAAAAAACAAATTTGCGGTCCTGATGGATACGAGTGGAGCACAATCAACAACAACAACAATGACAACCGCAGCAACTATCCCGAGATTCAAGATTGCCAAAAATACCGGGCCAACAGCATCAATCCGTTTTGTGGACTATGTTCGGGTTCGGCTAAAATGCATGAAGTTGGCGCTGATAATGGTGCAACTGCATCTGACGACTTCGACTATGATGACTACAACAACGACGACGACGACAGCGACGATAGGGGCTATGGAGATGATATTGGTGCTGGTGGTGATGGTGATGGTCCTATTAATTGGAAGGGAGAGAACAAGTCGCTAGCCGTTGAGGGGAATTTCACATGTCATCCCGAAAAGCGACAGCGCCAGCGACGATGGCGGGAACAGACACCAAGGCTGCTGCATTGCTGTGTTGCACAATCAGCGTTTCAAGCAGATTTGGACGAGTTTAAGGAATTTCTGGGTAAGCGAGAGCCTGTTTTAATACTTTTTTTTTTGTTAATTCGTCCTCATTTTCAATTTTCAATATTATGGAGATAATGGTTGTGCCCAAGGGGTTCGTTAGTGCTGCACACTGCACATGCAGAAAATCAACAACGACGATGACGACGACGACGTCGAGACTACGACGACGATGAAATAGCATGACAATAATTTTGAGAAAATTATTTATTAAGTTTGCTTAGCACTTTTCTCGATGTGTATGTGTAGATACTGTTTTTATAGGAGTCTTTCTGTTAGCTCAGTTTTGAAAAAACACAAACTATCGCTCGTTTTTAAGAACTTAACATAGTTTTCATTGTTTAAACTTATTGTTCTGTTAACCAGAAGATAAAAGAGTGGTCTAGTTAAATTGTCTCGAAAATGGAAACAATTGCAACAAAATAATTCTTGACTTCGATGATGGTTTGAAATGTAGAAAAACGTTTAGGTTTGACCGAAAATAACATAGGAACACTTCAATCATCCAAATAATCAATAAGGGTATTCATGCAACGAGATAATTTTCTGATTTGCAGAAAGATATAACTTTCCGCAACATATGTTTTCATGAACACCCGCTAAAAAATACTTGTGTAAATGTGTGAAATATTCAGCTGTTGGCAAACGTCAAAATCAACTTATAAAAACTGGGGGGTCATTCCGTAACTCGATTATCGTCAGACGATATCGTTTGAACGATAGCGTTGCCTCTTTTTTATTCACGTAAGTCGATAATCGTCAAGACGCTATCGTCGAAACGATAGCGTTTGGACGATAGCTAAATAGGTATCGTCTTACATTAATTTTGAATTTTGTAAGTGACTGTAGTTGAGTGATTGAGTTTCCACTGTAAATTGACATTTTGTATTGTTTTCTATTGAATTGACAGATTGACTACAGTTTGAGAGTTTCTGAAATGCATACAAATCTCTAAAACTGTGATCGATTGACGAGACGATAGTAGTCGAGTTACGTGAAGCAAATAATGGACGATATCATCGACGATTATCGTTTTGACGATTATCGTTTTGACGATTATCGTTTATCGTTTAGATTATCGATTATCGTTTAGAAAAATTTATTTCATTCGATACTTTAACATACAAAGTGATTCTGTTAATTTAAAGATGCCAAGAGCAAGGTAACGCTTTTGTGAAATGTCAAATTAAAAATCACAATCGATATTTCTTTAGTTTATCAGGTTTATTTCTTCACTTTCCGCATCAAGTTCGTGAGATATTTTTATCAGATTTGCAGAAAGTTTTTTCCCATACAAATTTTGACAGCTCGTTTCTGCGGAGATAAAATTATCTGGTTTCGGAGATTTATCAGGGTTTTCCGCACTTACATGATTACCCTTAATATTAACTCTTATCTTATCTTATCTTTGGTAAGACATTTTGGTGTTATTTAAAACGACTTTTTATTTTTGAAGTGATGTGCATTAACTTTTGAAGAATTTTGGGATCACCATCGATGATTTGAAGAAACGAACTTGGAAAAGGGTTTTGAAACAGTACAAAAGCGATGAATATAAATAAAATTCGCGACTTAATCGCACGGACTTGTTTTTGTGGGTTAAAGCCACAAACTTGCTTAACTTTAAAAATGTATGGTAATAATTCAATAATATAGCAATATTACAGAAAAAAATAAAATGCACGACTGGATCGCACGAACTTGCTCTTATGTAAAAGTACTTTGGAATTTAAGATACATTTTATAAATATGTATACGAGTAAAACATGGATTTAATGAGATAATAATGTTCAAATGCCGTCTGATTTCTATATATGTATATTCTGTCCCCTCTTCTGTAGCTTTTAGTCATGAACAAAATTCTGGTTAAATTGAAGCTTACGCGGATGATTTGGTACTATTGGTATAGGAAAAGTTTATCCCTGTAATTTACAAAATCAGATGGAAGTCTTTAAGGAAAGTTAGCAACTGGGTTCGCAGCAGTGAATATTCCTTTTGGTGCTGTGAACGTCAAATTCTTCTCAATTTTGCTCACAGCATTCCTTACAATTATCATTGCCGTAGTTGTGGGGATCAGTAGGAAAGGAAAACCGTCATTAATTTCCTGATCTGCAGAGAATGAGAGCCAAAATAATCGGAAAGTTATTCCCCGACAGCCTTAACGAACTTTCTGAACTGATGATCAAAGACTTGATCTTTTATCTTAACACGGCAAAGTGCCTCTGAAAAGAACAGAAAACTCATGACGCAAAATTTGTCAAGTTGTAGTCCCCGATAGTTGACTGACTCGAATTCCCCTGAACACTCTTAAGGCACATCAACGATATTTACGGCAGATTTACGGATCGTTTACTGAATCGACCGACTTAAATTTATCTACCACGTTGCGAATAACACCTTCAGAAGGGCGATTATTGCGACCAAGTGAAAGCGAAACAAGTGGAATTTTGCTCGAATAGTTATATTCACATTAAGGGCATCGGTCAATTGTGATTTATTGGATAGACCAGATACTTTAGGAAACCTTTCAAGAAAAATTCTAACGTATGACCATTTCCCAATTCACGTCACCTCTACGAGAGATAATCTATCTAACACTCAAATCGTTCATGCAGAATGTCACTCGTGGTGTTTGCCGTGTGGCACATAGCGCCACCGTGCTGCTCGAACCACATATTGTCTAGGTCTATATGGTTCAATTTGGGTCCAAAAATCATCGACCGATAACACTCACCGTTGACTGTGATGGCCTAGTCAACTTTTTAATCACAGAAGTATGGATCGATGATGCCGCAAGGCCAAAATCCAAACCAAACAGTGACTTTCTCTAAAAGCATTGTACGAGTATTTTGGTGGATTTAATGTGAATTGTGACAATTTTTCTTGTTAAAACAGCCATTCATACAAAATTGCTAATCTTCGGACTCGTTAGGGTAGTATACCAAAAGCTCCAAAGCCCAGTCAGCGAACAAACGGCGTTGTTTATGGTTATGAACTTTAAGCTCCTAGGTCAGTTCGATCTTCTGTGGGTATAGAGGCAGGTCTCGACGAAAAATTCACCAATTTGCCGTCTGCAAAAGGCCGAGTTCTTTTACACAACGAAAAATCTACTGACCCCGGGTTTTCCTGTACACTTTCATGGACTACGATGATGTTCCTTGCTGCGAATCAGTGATCTGAAATTTGGCCACCAAACGTTTAAAAGTCGACAGTGAAGGCCCACTAGGTCTACGGTAAAATGAGCGAGACGCATCCAATGTTCAATCGTGTTAATTAACATGGTGGTTTTTCACATCAGTAACTGAATAAAAAACAATAAATTTGACAGACCGTGAAATGAAAATGTCAACAATTTAACAAAATTTTGGGCGTTATTGCAAAATTTTTGTACACAGAATAAACATTTTTTATCATGGATTCTATCTACTACTAACCTCAAAGCCAATTATTGAATCCTATTTGCAGTTGAAAAATTAACCGTGTTCACATAGAAAACTACTTTCTATAACCCACTTGAATTCATTTTGCCAAAATTTATTTGGCCTAATTAAAGTGTTCCCAATTTCAAAAGCTCAATTCATATACACTAAATATAAACAAAATATATATACTTTGTACGTACATGCTCTTACGCCACCAAACATAGTTGAAACCCTTAAAAAGGACCGCTACTGATTGAAATAGAACAGCAGCGTTTTATTAATTGGCCAAAATACTGTTATATGTATAACTATACATTCAACTACACATACGTTTTTCATATTCACATACAAAATACGGAGTATTGCTATTGCAAAATTGCTTTGCTATTTTGTTACACGAAATTGGCCAAATTCTTTTCAAAAAAAAATAAAAATAAAAAAATATTTACAGAGGAAGAAGGGACTCCACTTTAGATTTTATTAGTAAATACCCCTGCACATTTGGCCGAAAGCACCAAAAACAATATGCAGTTTAGTGGAGAAGACATTAGCACTTGATAGTAATAGAAAGTTAGATCAGTGTAGGCGATGCATGTGAGCAAGAATCCATATTGTGTTTGAAACTGAACGAAAACAGTGGGGCAACTTCTGTGTCTCATGGGAATAATTTCAAAGTAAAAACTAAAAAAGTTAACTTTTAACAAAAAAAAATTATATTTAAACAACCACTTAAGCTCATATTCAAATTTTAATTTAATTCGCTGGGTCTTAAGACTGCTCTCAGTTTAACATGCTTACTTCAAAGTCATAATTCATAGTAATATAGGGGTTATAACTACCCTTAAAATGTTTGAGCATAATACGAACGTTTAGGAAAGTAGGAGAGAATTTAAAAGGAAATCCAATGCACATTGGGTTTTAATGTCAGGATATCGCACTGGGGAGAGATTGAGATGGGAAAAAATTGTTCATATTCGTATAGTATGGCTAAAGAAAAAATCTCTGAATTTGTCAGTACGGCAGAGCTTGGGTTCAAGGGTAAACTGATGGGCATTATTGCGGTTGAACTTCTTAAGGGGAGGAATGCAACTGGGCATTTCAGTAGAACCCTATTTATACAAAATATAAAAATAGCCATGCAATAATCAAAGTCTTGAAATATTTCGGTGCATTCCAGATGCTAATGTTTCTGTTTTATTTCTATAACCTATCATTTTTAAAAGCTCTTTTTGGATTCTATAAGTTTCTACAAGATGACGCAAAATTAATCACTCTATCGGAAGATGGTACAGTTTTTGCAAATGGCTTCCTACGTCAATCATATTTGACATTTGTGAACTAGACAGCTGCAGTGTACAAACAGACGAGCAATAGAGCGCTATACTCTGCAAGAGCGTGGAATAACTGTGTAGATTTGTTTGTGCTAGAGCAGCTTGAATTCCGATGTTGATTTCCTAACTGCATCGCACCAACTAGGCAAACAATCTGACGCTCGGCTTCTCAGAACGTGGTCGCTCGGCCGAGAATATTGCGGCTGTGGCTGCCGCTATTGTTGAGAACTAAGAAATATCAACCAGCCGGGGGACCACACAATTGGACATCACCAGGAACACCCTACAGCGAATTTTATTGAAAGACTTATACATGTCTCTGAACAAAGTCCAAACAGTGCATCAGTTAATGCCGGCCGTCGCGTGGGAATTATTATCAAGCCATATCAACAACCCCTTGGCATAATGGTTAGTGCGTTGGACTGTCATGCGGAAGGTCTCGAGTTCGATTCTTAGCCGCTGCAAGAAAGTTTTTTCAGGGGTGTACTGCCTGTTGCGAGAAATTCACAAATTCTCCAAGAGTATCTCTTGTCATGGAAAGTACTGCTCATTAGCCGTTCGGAATAGGCAGAAAATTGTAGGTCCCCTCCGTTCCTGGTAACACGCACACAGGAATGGTTGAGAGTTGTAAGTCACTAGGTCCTGGTTCACTCCGAGCTGTTGCACCACCAAATTTAATTTTTTTTTATTTTTCATATCAAAAACGAAGAGGACGATTTTGTGTCAAAATTGATCATGAGCGACCGACGGGTCGTATTTCCACTTAAGCGATGCGGTTACGTCAACAAGAAAAATGTTCATTTCTGGGGCACTAAGAATCTGCGCGTAATGCATGAAGACCCATTACATTCACATAAAGCTACTGCTATGTGCAGCGTTCACGTGAAAGGAGTGATTGGTCTATTTTTTTTTTAAGGACGCCATAGGCAATCCAGTCACTATTAATGGCGAACGCGAACTGGTAATGTGGTTGCATAATCCCCCGTTTTGGTGATTTAACATGGCCAGCAAGATCGTCCGATTTAACCATTATGCCAATAAGCCTCAGACTTAAGGAGAATATTCGATAGTAAGGCGAACAGTTATCACCGAAAACCTTGCGGAAAATCATAGAAGTGCGATAAAACGGACACAAAAGTGTATCAACACTGGCGGCTGCCACTTGACGAATATCATCTATCCACTTAACAGAAGAAATTGTACGGGTCCAACTAAAGATTTCCATCAGTCAAAATCATTTTTTATTTAGTAAAAAAGTAGTTCAAAAACAAAATAGGATGATTTATTTTACGCCACCTGTTAGAAGCAGCTCTCCAAACATGAGAGTTGTACTCGACACCTAGGGTGGAGAAGAAAGAAGATTATAGATAAAACATGAATCTTTCCAATATTCAAAAATAGCACTCTTCATAGAACTTATTGTAAGGGCTTACTTTTAATCCGATTTTCATTCTTCTCCATGCTCAAAAGTCATTGTGCAGTTGAAGACTATCAAACAAGACGAAATCAAAACAATTTTTAATTTTAATGTATTTTTGAATTAATTTAAAAAATGTAATTAAAAGTTTATTTATTCTTTAAAAAACAAAGTGTTTCTTTTTAAATATTTTGAAATACATCTTTGTTTTTAACTTTTATTTCCGTTTGTAACTCGTGGCACCACGCGTTGTTCGGAAACACGAGCACATAAACGGTTGACAATTGCAAGGCACTAGACCCTCTCGTTCTCTATGAGCTTTTGAACCTCAAATTTATTAATTTGATTATATTTTGTAATTATTTTATTATTATTTTATTAATTGTTTAAAAGTGAGCGTGGGGAACTTATTACTCACAAGTGATTGGATTTCTTGATGATCTAGCTCAAAATTAGTTTGAATTGGATTTGAAGGGAGAAATTTGTTATGTGTCATTCTTCTTGTTCTATTAGTTGATTAAATTCCAATTCTGAAATTATGTTGCCCCAGTGTACGACAAGGATGCATGGCGCGCAGCGGATAGCATTGCATTGTATGAAGTGTATCGAAGCTTTCAATTCAATGATGGATATATTTACGGCATCAACAAAAATAGTGTTGTTGGTAGAGCAGCAGTAGACAGTGGAGTAGCAGTTAGAGTGCCAGTACCTAGCTAGTCCTCTAACGGTCGAAATTCAGTCTGTTCCTGATGGCTCTTCTGTGAGAAGAGCTTCAACTACCACCTTTTGAAAATGGAATTCAACTTTTTAATTTAAAAATACCCCTCCCGCCCGATTGCGTTCCCTGATTTGGCAGAATGGAAGGCAATGCTCCAGTGAATTGCTTTCTTACGGTTCAACTGGCCTCTTTATTCAATTCTATCTATATCCGGATGTTGTGTTGTAGGTATCCGAGTGTGTGTAGAATGAATGTTTTGTTTTTATGTCGATCGAATTGAAGTGATTAGGTTGAGGATATAGCTGGCATATTGGATGCCGAAAAATTTATTTGCAAGCCACCGCTGCTGGCATCGGCGCGGCGTCGGCGTTGGCTATACCGCCATAACCATCCACGAAAACCGTCGCCATTGCATTAGAAATTGCTTCGAGCTCTTGAAACCGTTTTGAAATAGGTCCGTGTCGCTTATTCACCCCCGCCAATTTGTTCTACTTATATAAGAAATGGAATAAGAGTGAATACTTCCATACATACGTACAAAGCATAAAGCAAAAAGGATGTGTATCCTTTGTATTTATATTGAGAAGGAGAGCGATATTTTTCGCCGTTTTCATCGCAATAAAGGCGATAATTTATTAGTTTATTATGGCTTGATGTTGGAAGGGAACGCTTTTGTATGCAGGATGAATGTGGTCCTTCTTGTATGGTGAACTGGTGCAGTGGCCAAACTTATGGTGATTGCACAAGCTTATACAGCTAAACATAATATAGCTTCGTTGGAATGTAAATTGCTGTAGCAGTCTTATGACTTGATTTAAGCAGATTTACGATGTTCGGCGAGTTTTGTAAGATTCTTCTTTAGTACGTGATTGGTGTGATTAAGTGTTTATTTATTTTTTCCAATAAGTATAGATTGAGAATAATTTAGAGTTGATTTAAGCACTTTGTGTTGTATATTTATTTATTCTTAATGTCTTGCGTGTTCAATATCAAGATTGAGCAGAGCAAAAAAGACTTAACTTTAATGTAAAAAAAAATCTAAAAATACATAGAAGGTTTCTAAGAAGTTTTGAATGTCTCCGTTGAAAATATTTGAAGTGGTTTTTATTGAGTATTCGGTAGCTTTTGACGAAATGTTGGATTCATTTTTTTGATATAAAATTTTTGCCCGGAGGTCATCCCCAAGTAGTTCATAAATGTTTTGGGATTGAATTTGCTGGAAGGGGTATCTATCGTTCCCAGTGGGTACTTTGGGAATTCTCGCATCCCAATGAGTAATTGAGTAATTAGTAGGGAGCACAACTTGGATTCGTAGTTGAGACCGAGACCGGGACCATCAACGTCAGCAGTGACTCCAGTACATGCGGCTCAAGGTTGACATAAAATTTTGCGATAAATGCAAACATCAATAAGAGAGAGGTATTTTGGAATAAGTTACTGGAATATCAGTCAATAAATACACGTTATTTCGAAGAACTAACTAGTGTTTCATTCATAAAAAATCCAAATCATGAACTTTTGAAATGAAAATTACTATTTTTCAAAAAAAATCTGAGTGAGAACAATGATGAAACGAATTCGAACACTTGGAAATATGTTCATAATTTACTGGCGTAGCACATTATCATATCGAATACACGTTAATAAAAGAACATGAGATACTGATGCACAAGAACTTTAAGTAACGCCATCAAAAACACTTGCATTGACCAACGCAAGTGTGGAGTACAATTTCTGCCTGAGGGATTATTGACCCATATATTTCCATACATGGAGAGACAGTAACTGCTGACGTATATTTGCTAAATGATTGACGAGTTTTTAGTGCTCCAGCCATTTCCTGGGTTCTACTACAGAACAAGCAGAGATTCCCAAACGATAAGGCAGTTTTCAACGTCTTAACAATAAATTGAGAATAAAAGAGAATAAGCGAATTAAAAAATGATACACTTGAATTTTGAAAAGTTTGACGATGGAGCTTATACCAAATACTCCATATAGAAAGTAGCCTTAGCAGACCGCAGATACAAAACCCGCCAATAAAATATCAAGTTGAACCACGAAGGCTAACATCTTCCCTCAATATCTTGTAAATATTCTTATTCAATTCTCAGCAAGTGCAGGTACAGAGTAATTACAGTTTGTTGACAGAAGAAGAAGAAACGAATGTCGTGCTTAAAGAATTAAGAAGCCATTTTTTTTTCGAAAAAGTGTTTGGTCTCAACTGGTCGATATTCATATGATGTTGCGTAAGACTTTAAAGTCAACTGCGCGTATATTAACTTACAAGAACCACCTTCGAAAAACAGACATGTTTAGCTCTATTCTAAGTTGTTTAAGCATTTGACAATGTTTGACACTTATGATTTAAGTAAGAACTTCATAAGAATCTTCGTAAGCAGTATTTCGAAACACTGAAAAAGGGTAGGGTACGACAAAAATTAGTCAGAACATTTAAGGTGGTGTGCCGGAAGAACATCCTTAGCACCCTATCATAGATACCTTTGCTGATGATAGTGCAATATCAGTGCCTGATAAATCCGTTGTCAAAGCTTGAGACAAATTACAAAATAGAGTCGACAAAGTGTATTAAATGAACAAAACAAAATCGACGCAAATACATTTTACAAACAAACAGCTAAATAATTTTCCAATGCATTTACAAACAATAAAGCTGTGCAATTACTGCCACATACATACCTTGAAATGATCTTGAATACAAAGCTGAAATGAATAGAGCACAACAAAACGAAAATAAATGAACTAAACTTGAAGTTATAACTCTGACCTACATATCTCTCCAAAATGTTAATGTTAGACTTTTGTCAACGGCCTTGGCTTTGATGAAAGCATCGCTTCCCATCGATCAGCGAAATCAAGCATCATTGCGCATGGTTAGTACTTGGATGGGGGACCGTTCAAATACCAACGGTGTGCTGTTGACATGTGTTTCTGTCTGTTGTTCTTTCTTTCTGTCCATCTCTCTCTGTTGTGTTATCTAAGCCGATGGCCTCAGTTGCCAGTGCTTTAAGTGTCTCTACTTCGTAGATTTATCTACAGAGTAACTTCGTAGATTTATCTACGGAGTAGTGCAAAATGTAATGTAAATAATGTTAGACAAGCAAATTTTGAAACTCGTTTGAACGTATGGTATCCAGATATAGGGCTGTAACAAGAATACATATTGAGAAGCCATTCAGAAATTTCAAAACAAAGTCAACAAAGGCACATAAGAAATTGCGATCTACATCCTGACCTTCGAATAGAAATTGTCACGAAAGTGATTAAAAGCACGAAGTATCGCACAATCAGCGATTGCGAATACCAGCTCCGAAATAGAAGCCATTTTAAATGTTCCAGACAACCTTTGCGGAGTCTAAAAGCTATAAGAAAGTATTAAAAGCTTAAACATTCCCCAATATGAATTTAAATTTAAAAATAAAAACACTATTGTGTCCTTCATAGATTTATTCTGATCCCGGTTGTCCAACACTTCCCGATACCGAATATTATAAAGTATTCTTTGAAAATTTCAACCGTTTTGAAACTGAACTGATTTTGACATTTTTTTATTTTAACGAGCCCGATACGAGACTTGCAAGAAAGGTGGCGAAAGGTAATGCGTCTGAGAAACTGTATTTGCAGTTCTTCCAATAAGAAGGCTTTTACTACCTTGTATTTCCAGATCGTAAACTCCATCAATCCTTAGTAGTTATCGGTCCATATAATTTAGTATGCATTAGATTTTTCTGTTCCTGTTTCTTCATCTGAAAACTAATATTCGTTTTTCAAGATCACGAAGGTCTGAAGATAATATTTTTTTCCTGCAGGAAATGGTAAAGAAGTTTTTTAATTCGAAAAGTCCGACACCCCAATGTGGGCATTGTATGCCAATCCTCAAGTAAAGCCAAATAACACTCATCATGTTTCATTATCACTTTCTCACCCATAAAGGCGTCTGATGGGCGTTCCAAGTAAATGCAAGTACATACTCGCTACTCTTATTCCGATATCAAGTATGTACTTTTTTAATCAATACTTTTACAGATAGTTGCGATACCAAGTAGGCATCGAATAAAAATAGTTGGATCGAATGGAAGTACATAGAACGAATGGAAGTACATGCTGGCATCGAATGGAAGTGTCATATTATACTTGTTTTATTTTTTCCATTACAGAACCACTCTCAAAAAATCAAATGAATGAATTATAATTTGTGACCAAATAATCTTCGGTTCCAACCCTCTAGAACAATGGGGTGATATGAAGGCAATGTTTCCTTGTTTATAAAGGGTTTTTCAAATGGTGCGGGTAGATTTTGACGGATTGTGGTGGCCATGTTTGACATTTGACATCTGTTGTTAATTTGTTAGTTACTGATTCTAAATTAACGTGGCATTTAACACAGTTTAACAGCACGTCAAATGATTAAACTTTATTACCAAAATGAATGTTTATTAGTAGAAACGTTGCTGGCTTTGCCCCCATATTACGTTAGACGTGTTAACCCCATACAGTCGACTCTTTAACATTTGGTGGCCAAATTTGAGAGGGTTCGATAAATCAATCAAACAACATTCGCAGTTCAAAGGAACGTATACAGCAGAACACGAGGCAATCGATGCCTCGTGTGCACAAGAATTCGGCATTTCATAGACCAGTCACCAGGTGACAATGCATTCGATAAGCTGGCGTCGACATTGGCCTGTAATTTTTCGAAAACGAATTTGGCGAAGTGGTCACCATCCATGGTGACGCGATACAGAACCATAATAACCAATTTATTATCGATCAAACGGAACTATATAAATCTAGATGACATGTGGTTCTAGCAGGATTTTAAAGTAAGGTTATCTATCTCTCGCAGAGATGACATGAATTGATATCAAAGGACATACGATTTGACCCTGCTAGAATTTTTTTTGTGCGGTTTCCTGAAGTCGTATTTATATTCGAACAAACCACAACTGACCAATGCCCTTAAGGAGCCATCGCTAAAGCTCAGCCGGATCTATGCGGAAGAGTCATTGAAAATTGGACCACTTGAACGATGTCATATTCCACAAATAATGGCATGTATACCTCACACACAGCTTGTTTAATTCCATTTCAACATCTACCCGCCCGTTATTGAAACACCTTTTGTAAGCTCGTTAGGATGTTCTTGGTGGTTTTCACTTCTTTGTACCAGGTGAAAAATATATTCCAAAGCAGGACCAAAAATCAGAAAAACTAGAACTTGATTAACTTTTGGAAATATTATTATTTTTAGAAAACATTCCTCAGTGTTTTCTTCAATATCGCATAAATAAAATATTAAAATATTATAGTGGTTTTGAATTTTTGAATTTTGGTTCGACCCAAATAGGTATTGATAGCTTCAATTGTTTCTTTCGATACTAAAATTGAGTACAGGTACTCGATACCTTAGAGGTATGGGCTCAAACCTAGATATGCAAACAAATTCTTTAAAATTTAGCAAACTTTTCGCATTTCCAATAAAAAGCAAAGTATTTGTCTATGGTCTATCCTTTTTCCGTACTTTTTCTTAAATACTTTTTTAAATTTCTCGAACAAAAAATCATAACAATATTAATAAAGTTTCCAAAAAAATCTTCTATTTTCAAGATTTATCATTCGATTTTCAGTATGATTGAATATTTTTCATCAATTGACATTTCCTGCAAAATAACTTAACTCAACTAAATTGACCAATGTGTCTCTTAATGGTTGATGAGCATCTTTTTTTCAAAAACAATTTAGTTATTTTTTTATTTGATTTAACCATTTCAAAGGAAAATTAAAAAAAATTTCACAAAATCATATTTTATTTAAATATAAAACTGCATTCTCACTAATCCAATAAATTGATTTTCAATTTTTATACTCACCACAAGTGTGGCCAATAAAACTGCTTATATATTATGACTACACCACCCTGAACGTAGCTGACAATGTGCCATAAAAAAAACAAATGCTTGTTCCACTTAACTCGTTCCTATAAAAATAACCCGTTTTTAGGCGCGTTCGTATTCAAATGAACCCGCGCGTCCGTTTAAACACTTTACCCCAATAAAATAGAGTGCTATAATTTGTGTTCTCGGGTGATTCATGTATAAATTCAAATAGAATTATGGGAACATAAAACAAACACATACAAACATTTAAACAAACACACTCTTGAGCGAATTCATTTTAATGCCACTAATGATTTGTCAAGAGCCAGTGCCTGGCCTGACTGAAGTCCTGTTTGTTTACATGTATTCGTACTTATTATCCCAAGGAAAGAGGAAACTTTACCGGAAAAGAAGAGAAACGATTTCGTTGCCAATTCTTTTCTCGCTCATTTAAGGTTATTTACTAGGTAGCTGTCCAACAACAACATCATCAAATATACAACCCCAAACCCTCAACCCCAACCCCAACAAAGAGGAACGACGACGACGGGTATGTTTTTACATTTTTCATCCATTAAATTGTATGAACCTGATCGCTTAGATGGAAAAGACTGTTGGCGACAACGACGAAAACTATTGCCAGTGTCCGGCATTCTGAGCTGCTTTCAAACGACCAACCCCCCGCGCAGCAGGATTTTCTTCTCAGAAAACAAACCGAAAATAAAAGGACCTCCAAAGCCAATTCGAGTGTAAATGGTCAAAGTGAAATGAAATATACGACTGTTGCCGAACGTATAATTAGGCAAAGAAGTACTCATGTGCCACTTGAACTTCCGTTTAGGGTTTGAGGGGGTTCCTATTGCCAAGCACGAACTTCACAGTATACACACGGTACAATTTTCAGCGGTTGTGTCACGCAATCTTTCGCTGGGTCGAATCATAGATCATTATTTGGAGAAGGACAACCGTTCGCTGGGGCACTTTGCGGAACGACGACGACCGACGACGAGGCGACGACGGGCGGTGATACTGGTAGGGTTGATTCAAAATCTGCAGCTTATTATTAACTCACAACACAGCTTGCTGGTCGTGACAAATTTTACATTTTGTAACGAAAAATGAGAAAGAACTCTGCATTCCGATCACATTATTCACATTAGTCAAATAGTTTACACTGGAACGGAATCGCTAAGGATATTTGTCAGAATCAACTATTTTATGAAATATGACGAGCGTTTTGTCAAAACTATGTTCGGAAAGTTGCCATATTTTGTGGTTGGGAGAAGTAGACATCGTGTTCTCACAATAACTCTTTATAAGTAGGTAAACGTCGTATCTTATTTGAAGCTGAAAAAAAATGTTACTGTTCTTGTTGGAGAAAAGTTCATGTTCAACTTTGCATGTGAAGAGAAAATTGGTTGAGTTTTAAAAAAGTTGTGTGCTTTTGTGTGTGGTATATTTGACAGACAAGTGGTAGAGATAACGACTTCTTTTAAAGTTGGAGAGGCCGGAAGATAATTCAAAAGTGTTATCTGAGGTGTTCTTGAGCGTGAATGCAAAACAATAGATAACTTCATTGAGAGTTTGTTTTTCTTAGGTAATGGAAAAATAAAGATGAGATCTTACCGTCATTTGAATAATGGATCTAAATGACTGCTTCAAGCTAATAATTAGATGCATAAGTGTTTAAAATACCAACTTACATATTAAAAAAAATCGCTTAGTTATAAAATGGGGAACCAAAAAGTCTGGGCAATGTTTAGAAAAAAAAATTTTAAACTTCAGGTGCCACATTGCAAAGCGTTGGTATAGTTTGACAGCTTGTCGCATTTTGGCTAACAGAAATTGTCACTCTTTCAAATTAATATATGTACATAATGTAAGTTTTCTTATGGAACTTTTGAGCTTAATTATTATCAAATAATTAAAAAAATATTTTCTTAAAAAGACAGTCCGTTCTCTGCAGAGGAATAAATTTTTAGGTGGGTTGATTTTGAAATGTGAGGTATTAACGAAAATTCCTTTTTTTATTTGAAAGGCCCATGAAGGTGTGGGTTAGTGTCATTCCATATATGTCAATTTTCCCTTTTAACACAAATATTCATCCAAAAATGCATCTAGTCGCTTAAAATGATTTTTCGAAGCCCAGTCAGCGAACAAAGGGTAGACAATACAATAGACCTTCTCGGTCAGTTGGATTTTGTAAGGGTATAAGCCCAAGTACAAAACTATTCAATCGTGTAACTTGCGATGATAATTTGATATCAGTAACTGAATAATAAACAATAGATTTGAAAGATGTTAGCAAAACAACATGGACAACACCGGCCACCAAACTCCCGTGTCAATTGACATAAACTTAATTTTTCATCAGTAACATTCTATATTTTGAAATTTCTTTGAAATATTTGTAAAGGTCTTTCCAGGTGAAATCGTTCAAAATCGCAATCGTTTCCTGCATCGACAGAGTTCTCTTTTCGAAGTATACAAAGCGCTGGGCAGTGAAAATTGGGCATATACATACTTAGAAAGTGAAAACAGTCTTCTTTTGCTCTAAGGTTACATAGCTGAACTGGCTGAACTGGTTGAAACTTCCGTTTTGTGGGCTTCCATTTAGAGGAGGAGTTTGCATCTTGCTTTAAAAATTAAAGTTATTTCTCTGTACTAACGGTTCTGATAAAAATATTATGCGCATTTACTACATTTTGGTTAAACAAAATTGAAAAAAAAAGTTATCAACGGTACCTGACATACAACGATTTTCTTGATTTTCGACTTTCTCATTAAAGGCTCTAATGATTTTGACCATAAATTTTATACAGGAGCTCCTTTCAATTTGAAAACTATTGTAACGGGTGATTTTTTTGAGGTTAGGATTTTCATGCATTAGTATTTGACAGATCACGCGGGATTTCAGACATGGTGTCAAAGAGAAAGATGCTCAGTATGATTTGACATTTCATCATGAATAGACTTACTAACGAGCAACGCTTGCAAATCATTGAATTTTATTACCAAAATCAGTGTTCGGTTCGAAATGTGTTTCGCGCTTTACGTCCGATTTATGGTCTACATAATCGACGAAGTGAGCAAACAATTAATGCGATTGTGACCAAGTTTCGCACTCAGTTTACTTTATTGGACATTAAACCAACCACACGAATGCGTACAGTGCGTACAGAAGAGAATATTGCGTCTGTTTCTGAGAGTGTTGCTGAAGACCGTGAAATGTCGATTCGTCGCCGTTCGCAGCAATTGGGTTTGTGTTATTCGACCACATGGAAGATTTTACGCAAAGATCTTGGTGTAAAACCGTATAAAATACAGCTCGTGCAAGAACTGAAGCCGAACGATCTGCCACAACGTCGAATTTTCAGTGAATGGGCCCTAGAAAAGTTGGCAGAAAATCCGCTTTTTTATCGACAAATTTTGTTCAGCGATGAGGCTCATTTCTGGTTGAATGGCTACGTAAATAAGCAAAATTGCCGCATTTGGAGTGAAGAGCAACCAGAAGCCGTTCAAGAACTGCCCATGCATCCCGAAAAATGCACTGTTTGGTGTGGTTTGTACGCTGGTGGAATCATTGGACCGTATTTTTTCAAAGATGCTGTTGGACGCAACGTTACGGTGAATGGCGATCGCTATCGTTCAATGCTAACAAACTTTTTGTTGCCAAAAATGGAAGAACTGAACTTGGTTGACATGTGGTTTCAACAAGATGGCGCTACATGCCACACAGCTCGCGATTCTATGGCCATTTTGAGGGAAAACTTCGGAGAACAATTCATCTCAAGGAATGGACCGGTAAGTTGGCCACCAAGATCATGCGATTTGACGCCTTTAGACTATTTTTTGTGGGGCTACGTCAAGTCTAAAGTCTACACAAATAAGCCAGCAACTATTCCAGCTTTGGAAGACAACATTTCCGAAGAAATTCGGGCTATTCCGGCCGAAATGCTCGAAAAAGTTACCCAAAATTGGACTTTCCGAATGGACCACCTAAGACGCAGCCCCGGTCAACATTTAAATGAAATTATCTTCAAAAAGTAAATGTCATGGACCAATCTAACGTTTCAAATAAAGAATCGATGAGATTTTGCAAATTTTATGCGTTTTTTTTTTTAAAAAAGTTTTCAAGCTCTTAAAAAATCACCCGTTATATACAGTTTTTTTTTCAAAAAATTGAACGACTAGTTTCTGAAATTATTTTCTAAAATTTATAT
The DNA here is from genome assembly GCA_911387755.1 of Chrysotoxum bicinctum. Lineage (NCBI taxonomy): Eukaryota > Metazoa > Arthropoda > Insecta > Diptera > Syrphidae > Chrysotoxum > Chrysotoxum bicinctum. Next base: position 219,521,908 of record OU426989.1, on the reverse strand, counting down.
TAATAAATAATTGAAATTGACATCCCAAATTTGATTTAATAAAATTAAAAAAAAAAAATATTCTTATATAAAAAAATAGTAAGATGATTTTTTAGACTTATTTGCATAAATTAAGACTTTTCTAGGAATCAGGCGGCAATTTTATGCATTTAAACATACGAGTATATTTATAAGCAATTCTAAAATTCCAAAGTACTTTTACATAAGATCATGAGTAAGTGCGATTCAGTCATGCATTTTATTCCTTTGAAAATTGGTTCGCAATTTTTAAATTGAAAATTTTACCAAACAATTACAAACGAATACATTTATTCGACTTTTAGCCAATAGTAATAGAAAAAACATCAATTTTCTTAATACAAAAAATGGGTTATGTCCCATTTCTAAAGTTATTTAAATAAGAGGTCATGACGGTTCATAGATAGCCTAAACCATAGTGACTTATTACAACTTTAAACTATTTTTTGTGCGTATTTGCAAAAATCGGGTTGACCCTACAATTTTTGGATGATTCCGAACGGCTTATGAGCACTTTTCATGATAAGTGATACTCTTGGAGGATTTGTCAATTCCTCGCAAGAGCCAGTACACCCCTAAAAAACTTTATCTCATTTCTTCTAGTGATCTGCGGTTGAGTTCTAACAAACTGATTAATGACTATTGAAAAATTAATCCTCAAATTCAAAAAAAAAAAAATACTAAATACCAATTTCGGACGGACTGTTAAATTCAGAGATTCTATTTTTAGCCAAACTACACGAATATGAAATGCTTTACCCGATCCAATATTTCCTTCCCATTGCGATGTTCAGACATTTAAAATCACTGTGTCAGTATCTCCTTTTAAATCCTCTCCTCTCCCTAATGCTCGCTCTGTGCTCAGACATTTTAAACGTACTCATAACCCCTTTAGACAGTGTAAAAAAATATAACAAAAATAGACTTAAATTACCCAAGACCAAGTATTATTATTTTTATATTCAATCACTTTTTTCTGTATTTATTTTTATACACGAGTATTTGGAGCACAAAAAGAAATTATCAAAAGACATGGTGATATCTAGACTTCTCAACAAATTACTTCAGCCGAGGTCACTGTGTCGTATACGCACTTTTTTAAACTCCACTTTCCTATTCTTTTATTCGGATTGAACATAAATTGACCTAAATGATTTCTATTAGGTATTGGTTTTTTGCGTTTAAATCTTTTAATTTCAGTCAATTAACTGTTATTTACTAAATTAATTACAATATTTTTGTTTTACTTACAGATGAAATGGTACCCTCAACACCGCGAATGAAATAAAAGAAATTTTATCAACATAATGGTTAGAAATTCTAAGCTGATATTTTGTCTGTGTAATTTTTGCATTTATATACATATACATTTTAAAATGAATTATATTATATTTATTTATTACTAAATAAATTTTCTTTTTAGATTTGTGTATATCTACAAAATAATACATATATAAACAAAGTCGACAATTTAAGTGATTTATGGATTGACAAGGTCTCTTTTTGGAATGAAATCGTTCAATTTAATTTATTCATCGATTTTCCTTCATTATTTTTTTATTGTTTGAATTAATTAATTGATTATGACTATAATTAATTTTTTTTTAAACTTAATAGGTTACAGCCAACATTATTAATTTATGCTTATAAATTTAAATTTGATTTCAAGGTGCTTTGGTTTTGTTATATTCCCCTATATGTATGTTTTTAATTTCATTTTCAACAGGATTATAAATCACATGACAGCCTGACATTTAATTACATATTAGTTGCAACATTATACTACTTTGCTAAAGGTCAAGCCATCACCACAACATAAAACAAATATTACATCTATAAATACTCTGGTTCATGTACTCGTACATTTTTATTGTTTTCAGTTTTAATATGTTCTATGTATGTATGAATATTCTTTGATTGATGGTGATACATGCGTGTCCTTGGTAATAACAATTTTCTTTTAATCAAGGATAGGTTCTCATTTGAAGACAGCAAACTTAAATGATTATGACTGAGTGAAACGCATACATTGGTGCAAGGATGACATGAATCAGTTTCAGTTTTATTTATTAATTTATCGTTTATTTAATGTTGAGGGAGCTCGAAAGCTCAATAACAATGGCTAATAACGGGTGATTTTTTAAGAGCTTGAAAACTTTTTTAAAAAAAAAAACGCATAAAATTTGCAAAATCTCATCGATTCTTTATTTGAAACGTTAGATTGGTCCATGACATTTACTTTTTGAAGATAATTTCATTTAAATGTTGACCGGGGCTGCGTCTTAGGTGGTCCATTCGGAAAGTCCAATTTTGGGTAACTTTTTCGAGCATTTCGGCCGGAATAGCCCGAATTTCTTCGGAAATGTTGTCTTCCAAAGCTGGAATAGTTGCTGGCTTATTTGTGTAGACTTTAGACTTGACGTAGCCCCACAAAAAATAGTCTAAAGGCGTCAAATCGCATGATCTTGGTGGCCAACTTACCGGTCCATTCCTTGAGATGAATTGTTCTCCGAAGTTTTCCCTCAAAATGGCCATAGAATCGCGAGCTGTGTGGCATGTAGCGCCATCTTGTTGAAACCACATGTCAACCAAGTTCAGTTCTTCCATTTTTGGCAACAAAAAGTTTGTTAGCATTGAACGATAGCGATCGCCATTCACCGTAACGTTGCGTCCAACAGCATCTTTGAAAAAATACGGTCCAATGATTCCACCAGCGTACAAACCACACCAAACAGTGCATTTTTCGGGATGCATGGGCAGTTCTTGAACGGCTTCTGGTTGCTCTTCACTCCAAATGCGGCAATTTTGCTTATTTACGTAGCCATTCAACCAGAAATGAGCCTCATCGCTGAACAAAATTTGTCGATAAAAAAGCGGATTTTCTGCCAACTTTTCTAGGGCCCATTCACTGAAAATTCGACGTTGTGGCAGATCGTTCGGCTTCAGTTCTTGCACGAGCTGTATTTTATACGGTTTTACACCAAGATCTTTGCGTAAAATCTTCCATGTGGTCGAATAACACAAACCCAATTGCTGCGAACGGCGACGAATCGACATTTCACGGTCTTCAGCAACACTCTCAGAAACAGACGCAATATTCTCTTCTGTACGCACTGTACGCATTCGTGTGGTTGGTTTAATGTCCAATAATGTAAACTGAGTGCGAAACTTGGTCACAATCGCATTAATTGTTTGCTCACTTGGTCAATTATGTAGACCATAAATCGGACGTAAAGCGCGAAACACATTTCGAACCGAACACTGATTTTGGTAATAAAATTCAATGATTTGCAAGCGTTGCTCGTTAGTAAGTCTATTCATGATGAAATGTCAAATCATACTGAGCATCTTTCTCTTTGACACCATGTCTGAAATCCCGCGTGATCTGTCAAATACTAATGCATGAAAATCCTAACCTCAAAAAAATCACCCGTTATTAAAAAAAAAATTTCAGCGCCAAGGCAACAACCTTTTAATTATTATTTGACTCATCTTTCGATAAAGGATTTTTTGATTGGCGCGTGAAAATTTTGGCGGCCATGTTGTGTTGGTGACATCTGTCAAATCTGTTGTTTATTATCAACAAGTTGCTCCTTAATCGAGTATCCGAATAAAAAAAATGAGCGTTTGTTAGTGCAAACCTTGCGCGCGTTGCGACCAATTTACGGTAGACATGGTGGCTCTTCGGAGTCCATTCCTCAACGTTTGTTAGCCAAATTTGGGATGATCGGATCGGTAATCAATCAGCTAAAATTTATATACATTTTACGCAAGATCGGCCGAAAACATTCGATTCTTCGTCGTGCGGAAGAACTCGGGTTTTTGCAGAATTCAACTTGTGGAATTTTGCGTCAGGATTTGAGCCTACATCTGTACAAACCTGAACTGACCCAAGGACTCATAATTAACGACCGCAGACAATGAGGTGTGTTCACTTACTGGTCTCTCGTGTAGTTGGAAACTGACCCCAATTTCGTTCGAAAAATCATATTCAATCTATTCCTGTATGAATGAGTTCGTCAACTGTTTGGCGTGGATTTTGGGCCGGTGGCATCATTGGTCCATTCTTCTTTGAGGACAACGTTGGCGCTATCGGAATACGAGTATATCTTTCGCTAGTTGGCGCGTGAAAATTTTGGCGGCCATGTTGTGTTGGTGACATCTGTCAAATCTGTTGTTTATTATCAACAAGTTGCTCCTTAATCGAGTATCCGAATAAAAAAAATGAGCGTTTGTTAGTGCAAACCTTGCGCGCGTTGCGACCAATTTACGGTAGACATGGTGGCTCTTCGGAGTCCATTCCTCAACGTTTGTTAGCCAAATTTGGGATGATCGGATCGGTAATCAATCAGCTAAAATTTATATACATTTTACGCAAGATCGGCCGAAAACATTCGATTCTTCGTCGTGCGGAAGAACTCGGGTTTTTGCAGAATTCAACTTGTGGAATTTTGCGTCAGGATTTGAGCCTACATCTGTACAAACCTGAACTGACCCAAGGACTCATAATTAACGACCGCAGACAATGAGGTGTGTTCACTTACTGGTCTCTCGTGTAGTTGGAAACTGACCCCAATTTCGTTCGAAAAATCATATTCAATCTATTCCTGTATGAATGAGTTCGTCAACTGTTTGGCGTGGATTTTGGGCCGGTGGCATCATTGGTCCATTCTTCTTTGAGGACAACGTTGGCGCTATCGGAATACGAGTATATCTTTCGCTAGTTAAATTAAGTTCAATTTTATGCACCCAAGACCTAGCTTTCCGAAGATTTTGAGATAGTTTTAGTCTTCTCAAAACACACTGCATTGTGTATTTCCCACTTAATGAGTAATTCCTGTCAATCAATATTAAATAAAGGGGAAGTTTGAAAATGGTTAAGTATCACCAACACCATTAGCCTTTTCCCAACATATCTGGTTGGTACTTAATATTGATGTTTTTATTATCTTATAGGCCAAGATATTATATCCTCTTTAAAGGGGCTGGTAGAAGAGTATATGTCAAGAGGTACGACACAACTTATCTGCTTTAGCCCGAAGTGATTTTCGAGTTTTTAATTAAAAATTAATAGCCTTGCAAATTTCTCTCTTGACATTTTGTTGTAAACGATAGTAGAAGGCGTATATTTATAAGGCGCTGTTGTCGTCGTGTCTACGAGTACCTTCTACGATTTTCGTTTTCTCCTTCAACTACTCTAGCTTGTTATGAAACCAAGGAAAATTAGTTTTTTTTTTGTGTTGTTGTTGTAGGAAATAAGGATGTATAATTAGGTAGTTTATTGATATTTTATAATTACACCCAATATGGTTCCTGCAAGCTTGGTCATACAATTTCTGTTCAAGCTGAAGCGATTTTATGAGAAATTAATGTGATAAGTTAGATCGAAGAATAATTATTTAATTTTGCATCTTTTCCGGTTGGAAAAGCTTAAATATGGGGACTTTGTAATCAGAAATGAAAATGTAAATTACTGTGTTAAACAGGTACAAATTACTGAATTTGTTTGCTAATTTTGTTAGAGTAATTATTTTAACTCAAACTTTTTTTTTTAATTGTTGGGCTAATGAAATATAAATACAAATATTGCATATACGAGGTAGAATTGTGTTGACTGAATTTTGTTCGATAGACAAGTTAATGTCAAATGTTTAATGGCTTGGCGGCTAGAGAAGGTGTGGTATGCAAGCCCCACAGTTGTTTTTATTCGCAAGGCTAAGTATTATCCTTACATTAATATTTATAATTTATATATTGTATAATTGGAAAATAGTTTATTTAAATTTACTTGTAAATTCTACAGTATTATTAAACAAATTATCAAATCTGTTATTGAGAATATTAAATAGTTTGTGTATGAGTGACAATCCGGCTCGAATGACCAATGTTTGAGTAACAATCCAGGTGTAATTCCAAATTATTACAAAATTTATTTTTAAATATATCTTCCTTAAATAATATTTTTACATATGAATTTACATTATTCTTATCCTTATGAGTATTCTTACTTATCTAGGTTTTATTAATGTGCTTTTCTTATATAACCATCAGTGCATGTTCACGATGATCCGTGTTATCTTTATTTATTTACAGTACGGATTATCTATATTTACGTACTTTATGTTCATGTTTGAACAGTTTAAACATTTTATTAAGGATAAATTTCACTAAGGAGAATATCGTTCATAAATCATACGATAGTTTGATATAAATATACAATCACCCAAATTTCTCAAACTTTTTTGGGGAATGCTAAAGTTAATACAAGACAAAGAGGTGTAAAGAATCTATGTTACCGTTTAAAAGTTTCACTATGAAGACAAAAGATAAATATGATCGCCTGCTCTCAAGGCTAGGCATGTCGAGAAGTTTAAGTCTAATGTTGTAAGGGGTTTTCCCAACCTAAAACTCTGACCGCAAACCTCAAGGGGTGACCAGACCTGACAAGCATATTCCAGAATGGGTCGAAAAAAATAATGATATAAAAAGCTGTTTGATAAAAAAAGGAACAAAAAACTTTCTTTTAATCCAACCTAGAATTCAATTGGCTGCACTAGCTATGGCGTTGATGTGTTGTATGAATTGAAGTTACCGATCAAATAATACACCAAGGCCATTAATATCTCTTACACCTTACAAGAGTAAACCATTAAATAAGTAGTAAAAAGAAGAGACAGAAAGCTTTCTCATTAAACACTATAGTTTTGCATATATCGATGTTTTGAAACGAGCAACTACGAACACACCAGTCAAGAAAAGAATTAGGGTCAAACTGCAAGTCTTCAAAATCTCTAGTGTTCGAAATATCTTTGAAGACTGTTACATCATCATCAGACACTCAGATCATCAATAAATAAAATAAAAAAATGGACTGCGCCTAAATGGCTACCCTGTGGTATTACAGAATTAACTTTAAAGTTATACGATTCACAGCCGTTGAAAAGTCAAATAAATACAGGCGCCTGCCTGGCGACTGAACATACCCTAAGCGGAGCAACGGAGTTGCGTGAGCGGGTGTGAGCCCCGAAAAGGGAGTTAAAATCCTGAAAACACGCGAAGCGGGCCACACAAGGTACTGTTGCTCAAGACAAAACATTTTATGTTTGGCCTTAAGTCACAAACAAATTTGGCCTTTTGTCACTTGGCCTTATGTCATGGCACCACACACCACACACAATAACCACACCAACGTGAAAGATGGCTCTGTAATCACAGGTACTTTGCTCTTAGTTTCCTGAGCAAAATGTATACCAACACAGAAAAATCTGCTTTTGATCTGACACAGTATATAGTATGCTCTTAATTTGAATGAGCATTCTGTAGTCTATTATAGAGCGTCGGAGCTCTGTACTGATATACAGTTTGGCAATACGCGTCCCGGCTGAGTTCCATTATAATCCCATTGAATAATAAATCGTTTATTACGACATCGCTTACAACGACATATCGGTTACAACGACCGGATTTTCCCCTTTTTTTAATTAAAATATTGGTTATAACGACTAAAACCGACGCAGCTGTTGATGCGACTGCATATTTTTCTAAACGGCAATCTGTTTATCTGTAGATGCGTTGTATGAAGAATTTCGGATACATATGATATGTTAAAGCTTACCGTTTGTTGATATGTTATTCTTTTTGTTTTACGTTATTATTTGTTTTGAGTTTGTTCAAGTAGGTGCGAAAATTACTTAGTGTAAATTTGTCTGCGTGACGAATGGTCGTAGAAGTTTTATTTTATTCGGTTCGCATAAAGTATCTAGTGTTGGAAAATGAGTCAGAAACGAACTTCAACGTGCCTCAACAATAAATAAGAATTATAAATTATATAAAAAAGCTCTCTACTTGAAAAGAAATTAATTTACTTGATATCGTTTACAGCGACCTATCGCTTATAACTACTAAATTCGTCAGTCCCTTGAAGGTCGTTATAACCGATTTTGACTGTATTAAGTTTTACAAAATCTGTATTTTAAAAATTAAAAGTGTACTAAGTTTCAAAATTTTCATTGTTTATATTATCTGAGTTCAGAAAAAGAGTAAAATTTAGAGCTTGGTGGTGGTTGTCTTCAGGCACTAAAAGCTCCACTGTAAAACAAGATCCAGTAATTAATCATTAAATTGGTGAAGTCCAAGAGATGTAAAATCATCAATTAATTTAATATGTATGGAATATGACATCGTTCAAATACCTGCCTCGGCTTCTTACGGTGGATCCGAGTGGTTCGATTTTCAATGACCTGCGACTTCAGAAAACCCCATAAGAAAAAGTCTAGCCTGGTCAAATCCCATAAATTTGATGGCCAAATAACGAGAGATAACTTTACCATCATATCATATCTTTCATGCAGAATGTCAATCTTGGCGTCGGGTGTGTGGCACCACCGTCCTACTGGAACTACATGTTATCTAGATCCTTATGGTTTAATTTGCGGCATAAGAAATTAGTTATTATCATTCGGTAGCGCTCGCCATTGACATTGACCGTCTCACCAACGTTGATTTCGAAAATATTAGGACCAATGACACCGAAAGCAAAAAATGGGAATGCATTGTCAAACCCTGAACGTGCGTCGTGTGGCTTGATATTTTTTCATATACGCCAGTTTAGTTTGTTAGCACAGCCATTCATCCAAAATGCACCTCGTCGCTAAAGATGTATTTCGATATTGGGGTCCTCTTCCAAATGCTCTCTGAGCTACTGGGTCAATTGGATTTTGTACACGTGTAGGCTCAAGTCCCGACGCACAATTAGCCAAGTTAAAGTGCAAATGCTGCGAGTTCTTCTGTATACATAATACTTTTACAGACAGCTGTGATATCCTCATTCGATTTGGCATTCCTTTTACAAATAAATATTAGCTGATAGACTACTAAACTGGTCATCACAAATTTGGCCACCAAACGTTGAACATTCGTGTCTTTGAAAGGCCACCACATCTCCCTTCGTAAAATGGGCGCAACGCATGTAACTTGCCTTGGTATTTTGGTATCAGTAACTGAATAATAAATAACAGATTTGACAGATGTCACCGAAAAAATGGCATGTTCTTGTTCTTCTTTTGTTGGTACTATTATTGGCTTGATCTTGGCAAACGGTCGGTAACCCAGATTGGCCTATCTGGTATGAAATTGATAACAATGATAGTTTTTCCATTGGTAATGTTTCAGCAGCTGTCAAAGTTTCCAATGACAACCAGCTGTCAAAATATTCAGTAATTTTTTTCATTTCATTCGGACAACGATAGACAATGCCATGAGTTCACTTATAAGGTTGTGTAAATGTTCACTAGTGATCCGGATTAAAAAAAAATAACCTTTGGGAACGAGGTCCGTTACAATCCAAAATTAGTGTTCGACCTAGCATCAAAGCAGCCACAAAGATTGACTGTTTAGTGAGATTGACTGTCTGGCTGTTTAAGGCACGTTGGCATTGTCGGGCCTTATTTACGTCATTTCCGTGAATGGTCTTGGTTATAGAGCGATGGTTTCTATGGCCAGAGGTCGACAACGTCGACCTGCGATTTCAACAAAATGGTGCTACATCCAATACAAGGGACGCAACACTGGAAGTTGTGAAGGATAAATTTTGTGACTCGGTGATATCACCGCAATCGTTCATTAATTGGCTATACAACTTGATACTGATTGATTATTTTCTCAGAGCTACATCAAGTCCTTAGCCTATGTTAACAAGCTAGCCACTTTTGACGCGCTCGAGGCCAAAATTCAAGACGCTATTGCTGGAGTAACGCAGTAACTGTGAATTATCAAAAATTTAACAGACCGGTTGAAGCACTGCCAGTGAAGCATTTACGATAATGTGCTATTTCATACATAAGGGCACGAATGCAGTTTCCAAATAAAGCCAAAATTGATTTTATACACCTCGCAGTGATTTTTGTATTTAAATTTTTTTTTCATATCTTTCTTATCTGGTCACCCTATAAAACAAATTAACTAGTCATATGCCATTAAATGTTAGGAACTTAGAGGTACATTCGTTTCACAATGATTAGAGACTTACGCAAAATAATCATTGGAAAGGTCCCAGCTACTCGATATATTTAAAAAAAAGATAAGCCATTTGTAGTATGTGCTTGTGTTGTATTTTATTTTAAAGTTATATAGTTTACACATCTAAAAAAACCCTTTATAATAAAGGGTTTTCCAATAAGAGGTGTTATTTTGAATAGCCCGCTATTTCGGTAGCTGTCACTTTTGAAGCTGTCATTTTTTGACATTTGACAAGTAGAAACTACGCTATTAATAAAAATGGAACGATACACGCTTCAACAACGCATTGAAATTATTAAAATTGGGTCCTTGAAATGCATGAAAATGAACCGGAATTTCATCGAAAAATCATCTTGACTGATGAGGCCCATTTCCACCTCGGAGGCTACGTCAACAAGCAAAACTGTCGCATCTGGGGCTCGGAAAACCCAAGAGTTATTGTTGAAAAGCCTCTCCATCCTCAACGCGTGACTGTTTGGTGCGGTTTATGGTCCCGCGGGGTCATTGGACCTTACTTTTTCGAAAATGAGGCTGGAGCAACAGTTACGGTCAATGGATTGCGCTATCGAGAGATGATTAATGATTTTTTATGGCCTGAATTGGATGGTATTGATCTGGACAACGTTTACTTTCAACAAGACGGCGCTACGTGCCACACAAGCAATGAAACCATCGATCTTTTACGGGAAAAGTTTCCGGACCGTGTTATCTCTCGAAGAGGTAATCACAATTGGCCACCGAGACCTTGTGATTTAACACCTTGCGACTTCTTCCTTTGGGGCCACGTGAAAGATAAGGTCTACGCCAACAGCCCAGCGTCGATTCAAGACCTCAAAGATGAAATTCGTGAGGCTATCGAGGACATAGGGCAGCCACTTTGCGATTTGGTTATGGAAAATTTCATGAAAAGGATATGGTCCTGTAAGCGTGGTCTTGGCGGCCATTTGGCTGATGTTGTGTTCCATTATTAACGGCATACCTTCCTCTTTATAATGAAATAAACATCCGATCATTTATCTCCAAAAATGCCATTTTTCTTTGAATATCAAAATAACACCTCTTATTGGAAAACCCTTTATTTAAATGATCATATTTTATTAAATAATTCTTTAAATAAAAATTTAAAAAAAAATTAATAACTTAACTTGTCAAACACATTGTAATGTTCCATTTGACATTTAAATATGTAGGTACATAAAGAAAAAGAAAAAAGTAACCTTCGAGATAAGGAACAAATCTAACAAAACTTCCCTCATCATCTCAACTCAACCCAACAGCCTCAATTGTGTGGTTTAAAGAACATTAAAACTCTTCCACTTTCCTTCGAAGATTTCCGCATCGTGGTTGCACTTCACCGCCAAAGGAGACCGCCCTCTCTAGCAATCTTTGAGGTTAAATCGACATCTCAATCGCATTGTCTACCCTAGCCTTTCGTTGTCGATGGATTTTCACCATCATTGTGAAGGAAGATGGAGTGAGCTCCATCTAGAGTCCCATACTTCTGAGTGAGCAAAGAGGGTCTGTTTCACATGTGTTTGTGTATAGAAAAGGACCCATAAGATCATCCTTGTTCCTCCTGCCAACCCACCGAATAGAATAGGGGGAATCACGAACTGAGGAAAAAGAAGCAACAGAGCAGGGAAAGTTGAAATGCTTCCTTTTTTATTATATGTATTTCGTTAAGGAAGAAGGAGCTTCATGCTGCCCGCATATTTTCCTCATCGAAAAGTGGCTTTTTGTAGACATTTTCCTAGCTCTCAATCTGTCATTCTCTTTTCGCCACAGCCATACTCTCAGTCAAGGATGAAAGTGATACGCATGCGTCACTTTGAGCTAATTATGTAAAATAGATATTGCACACATGAAATGAAGGTGGTTGGTATTTTTTTTTTTTTTTTTTTGTAGCCCAAAACCCCACATGGCCACATATACCCACCCACCTTGCCATCCTCTCTGCAAACACATTTTATCGCATTTCCTTGATTTTTGGAGACGACCGTGGGGTTCGATTCCGTCGCCTGGTTAGCGATTTGAATGGTTGGATGGCTTGCATGCCGCCTCTGGACGTTGCCTCCTGCCGATGGATGCACACGGTTTGTTTCTTTTGCTGTGACAATGGCACAGAAAACAGTTAGTTTCCGTTGGGCCCGCTGGCCGTGAGCGTGAGGGGCTTTCATTCTTTGAAATTCACAGGTTTTCTTTTTTGTTGATGTTCCCCTTGGAGTGGAAAATAGAAAACTGTTGTTTTTCCATCGTCGTCGTCGTCGTCATTCGTTCAAATATCCTTTCTGCGTTATCCTGGTTGGACACATTGTTTTTGCTATTTTTCTAGCAATCAGCAAAAATGAATCTGTTATTTCTTTTGGATGTCAGAGAACAGAAAACACAGATGCACCAAGCACCATCAAGCATTAAGCAGCAGGCAGCGCAGACGCACAGCAGCATATATACCACCATCACAGTGGGACGGTTTGCACAAAAAACCAACAAAAACTAAGAGAGAATCAAACGATAACATCTATCGGAAATATTTCAATGCCTGTGGCATTTAGATATTCTCATCTGATGCGATTGTTTACTCAATGTGATTATGTGTGTGTTTGCAGATGAGAATGATGAAGAAAAACATCGGATTTTTTGTTATCCTGCTGAGAGCGACGATGTGGGGTGCTTTTTGTTTTGCGAACCTAATGTAGGTAGGTAATTGTTTTTGCACGAATTTCATTTAGAAAAAGGGGTGTGACGAAGTTCTAATTATAACAAAGTGGTCGCTTCTAATAAAATAAAATTGGATTTGTAGTGGGTTGCCAACAAAAGATTTTATTATGACAACCATGAGTTTTTACCTTTGCTTTTTCCTTCTGTTATTTTTTTTTTTTTTTTTTTTTTTGAGATCAAAGAGAAAGAAATTAGGTGGAAAATGTTGGCAAACTATTTTGCTCTCGAAAAAGTTTATTCCAATCGAAATATGGAAGTTTAAGTAGGTCAGTAAGGTTATAGGTACATAGGTCGAAAAGTGGGTGTTTACACTTTAAAGTTATTCTGCAGTCTGGTTTATTGGTGATCTCCTATCTAACACATCACACTTACATTTACAAAAAAAAAAATCTTCTTATTCCAATAATATGAGGGTACTGATTCTCTTGGCAGATTCTTCAGGGTTTTAATCGAGTATTGCTTTAGTTTTAGACAATTCAGCACCATAAATCTTGTCAAAGTGAAAGCCTTTCAGAGCTATTAGTCTTGGTGGCAAAGGCCATTGTTTGTTATAATTAACTTTATGGGAGATAGTGGAGGATAGATGACTTTTATGGCAGTTTTTTGTGGGAGATTAAAAGACCGAAAAGTTTATTTCTGGTTTAGTTGATGTAGTTTTGCACTGATATGTTTTTTTCAAAAAGTCAAATTTATTCAGGGAAAGTAGTGGCTTAAGCTGTTTTTTTATTAAAAGCTCAACTTATTCTCACCCGATTTCGGGCCAGAAAATTATTTTCTCGGACGAGGCCAACCAACAAACAAAATTGTTCTTATTCGAGGGAATACAATCCACAAGCATCAATGCATCTACGAATATTGACTATTGAGTTGATCTCTGACAAGGTGGCATCGGGACTTATTTCTTTCGAAATATTTGTAGCAATTGTGATTTCCTCCTCCTTCAAAACAAAAATTGGGCTCAACTAAACAACAACATGAAGAAGCTTCCATATAATTGACTTTCCGACGTTGACTACGGGGATAAGTAGCATTTGGTTTATAAGGCTAAGGATCAACAAAGAAACCTGATGCTCACTATCAAATCGACCATGATGTACTAATAGACGGAAGACACTCATCAAATATCTTGAATATGTAAATATTCTGAGGAACATAATGTAGATTCAGACCATTTCCTTGCTGTGGCAAAGTCCAGAGTTCGATTGAAGAAAAATTTCAGAGTTGAACGCCTTAGTCCAACTTGGGTTGCTCGTACCTTACCACTCGCACACCTATTACAAATAATGCCAATCAGTGATCCCATCGTGGATATAAGCCGCCACAGGTGAATAACCCACGGTTTCACACTGAAAGTGAATACTGGTAAAAGTTACAAAAGATGCACATTAGAAAATGCTGCATTGAAAAAAAACAGCCAGGGGAAGGGCGGAGTAGAATATTCCGCGTAGAAAGAAGAGGCCAGACATAACCTCAAAGCTCAATGATATCAAAGAATTTCGTGATCGAAACAACAACCGAAAATTGTATAACATCTCCTGGTTTTAAGACCGGACAGCAGGTCATTTGAAACAGGGAAAGTAACCTAGTCACCGAAAGGGAATAGTAGATGTCTTCAGACAGAAATTTTCCGCAGCTGCAAAATGGACATAAAACTCATGGAAGATCAATTGATTGAGACTGCTTTCAAACAACCTGCATGCTTACCCGTTAAAAATACCCGAGTCAACTCTGTTATTCAATCAAATAAATGTGATTGATTGCAGTTTTAACAATCTTAAGTCAGTTAAAATAATAAATGGGGTGTGTTATTTTTCCATCACCATTCGGTTAAATGAAACGAAAAGATTATTAAGTATTTAAATTTCAACCTATTAACTTATTAAAATTAAATAAATTTGGTTCGTTGTTTCAACCTAGCAAGCTGCGAATTATAGCGTGGTTTCTTGATTAAACTAACATTCTTAGTTATTTATTTTAAAAAATTTCATTTGATCGAGGTAACTACTTTTAGCAACATACACTTCGAAGTTTTTACCTGAGATTACGCTGCTTTTAACACATTTGTTTAACTCACCGAAAAATACTCTCGATTAGATTTTATTTTTCGGCGTGCAGAATCGGGATCCCTAGAAAACTGTTTCACGTGACATTGAAAAATACGCTTTACACAGTTCAATTCAGTCGATGTTCCTCTGAACTATTTCAAATAAGCACTGGAACCCTGTGCAAGGAAATTCTTTCATCTGACTTTTCAATTTCTGTCTGAAGCAGATGGTACCCAGAAGCAGAGGTCGCGCTTAAACACCCTGAGCACAATTTTCAACAAACTAACTAGAACAATGTCAAGTAAATTCTTTCAATATATAGTCTACTGTCTAGTACAAAACTTTATTTTTGATAGTTGTAGATTCCAGGTAGTTAAGAAGTTCAGATATTGGAGCAAGCATTAACTCGTTAGCATACCCGAAAAAGATAAAAAGAACTGTAACCGATTGAATCGGGAAAAAATATTGGTGGCTATACTGGGCTAAGGCCAACACTTAGGCTAAGTAAAACTAGGCCACGAACTACAATCTATGATCTGGCGATGGCTATAGGATGTGGACATTAGTCTACTTTTTCGGCTAATCGGCGGACCAGCGATTGCACAACGCGTTTAGTTTAAGTTAGTTCGTAAGCGATACTTAACCTTGGTGACTCTCTTATCCAGGTTTTGAGTCGTTAATGGGAATGAACGGGCCTACCAGCTTGTAAGGCAAGGATCAGATATTTATCGATAACTTGTCAAAAAAAGAGGCATTCCGCTCGGAGTTATTATAAAGGGAAATATTCCCTCAATTTTCCTCATCCATCATTATAACTAATTTCATTTTATCTACGAAAATTTTGGCCCACCTATAATAAACTTTGAACAGTGATCTGATACCAGACACACGCAAGACATAGCTAGGATCGTAGCCACTTGTAACGGACACTGGCCAATAGGGGAGCATGCAGCGAAGCTAGGCATTCGTCACAACACTAACTGTCATAGCTGTGAAGACCAGCAAAATTAGACCACAATAATTTGGAAAGGAATTTTTTGACGACATTAACGAACATTCAGAAATGAAAATCAAAGACTTGATCATTTTTCTCAACGAAACAAAATTGCTCTATAACTAACTCCCTAGGATTGCTTTGATAGCGAGCTACTGGACTGGGTGCTTGACGGGGCTATTAATCGATCAAATTAGTCGCTGCTTCGGCAGCAGTCAACAAGCTGTCAAGTTAAGCACATTGTAGATTGTTTCGGATACGGGTGATGGTCCTGTCGATTGAATGTTTCGATTTCTGAAGATTATGCAAGAGCAAACACACATCAGACCACAACAATCAAACAGATCATCCACAAGTTCAAGCGAGTTATGTTATTAAAACAGCGCTTATTGGGTCACCGAGCTAGACTTCCCTTTGTCGTCATTTCTATTTCATTCACTCATTAGAAATTCAACGAAGAATTTGCTTGGGAAACCGCTGATATTTCGTTGCAAAAAATGTCACGTATGCGGTCCTAATTTACTTCAGTGTTAAGTGTTAGACGATACACAGAAAACGATAGCTGATACTGGAATATTTTGAATGGAAAATTCTTCCAAAAGGTGACAAATGAGTCCGAAATTGTTGACGAAAAAATTAACCTATTACATCTTTCGATTCATGATGATCATCATCATATAGGAATTACTCTATTAGTTATCAATAAATAGAAATGTACTACCTTAACGAAGGTAAACGTCTCCTTTCAGTTTAACATTTGATATGTTACTTCGAGTTTAACACTGAGTTTCTGATGATGTTACGCTTAAAAACTGCGACCATTAAATGAGGTCATCTGCTGTCAGAAATGGGCCTTTGCTGTCAAATCTTTATTTTTACCGGACTTCCACTTCAAAAAAATGGCTGTTGCGTTCGGAGATGAGTGTCATTCGTAGACAATGGTTCGACTTAACGTCCAAGGATTTTAATACGTAAATAACTACAATAAACGTATAGGTAGGTATATTCACTATAAGAACCTATAAATGTCTGAATCTTAATATGAAACTTGCACACCAAAAGAAAGTAGTTCAAACTTTTGCTTCTCTTAAGTTACATAAGCAGCCTTCGAAGAATTTAATAACAACAATAATAATAATTATGCCCTACAATAAATATGTTAGTGTGTGGAGTTATATTTTATTTTATTTTCATACAAACAAACGTCATATTCTTCATTCCATGCAGCACCAACAAAATAAGAACACACTCGAAATTGAGGAAAAGGACATGACACACATATGTCAAATCTATAAATTTTATAGAAAAATACAAGAAGGAGGCGGAACCCATGTCCCAATATTTTAGCCGACGACGACGAGGACGACCGACATACAGCCAAAAGCATATCGTTTAAATTCTAAGGAGGAATACTTTTGCCATGCAATTTTGAACAACAAACTTGTTTGCCTCTATTTTCAGAAGCAGTAGCAGCAGCAATGACGCGACGGCGGCGGCGGCGGCATCAACGGTGCAGCATATTATAGTTGTCAGAGCGGTCTGGCAGAACATGATAAAGCCAAAGTTTTCAATATAATATCTACGATAGTATAAAATCTACGACGCTATTTATAGGATATCTATTTATTGAGGGGATTCGAATACAAGGACATCATCTGCGGCTGTGGAATGTGAACGCAAACCCATTCGTTCTCGAATCACCACAATTCACAACCGTAGCACATTTTTGCTTGTCTATTGTGTTGTGAAATGAAATGATTGATCAAATAACAATAATCACGGCAATGTAGACGATTGTTCGTTCGTGTATCGGTTTCGTTATTTATTGATTGCCGCTAATCGCAGATATAGAGATTACGCATTCCTATGATGTTGTATACGATATGCCTACACTTATGTATGAGCTGAGTATAGATACATTGGAGAAATAAGCAATAAATTTGTGTTTCGAAGGATTGAACAATTTTAGATAAAGGACTAATTTAGATTGGCTAGAAGCAGTGCGGGATTAACTGATAATCGGGGCCCAAATTCTCTAAAAGTGAGCTTGTACTTTTTGTTTGGAATACCATTTACGTATCTTTTTCTAGAACAGCAGGTCTTTTAAGTTTAATGTGGTAGAATAACTATAATAGAACCCTAGCTTAGACCAAATAATTTTGTTAAATCGGCGAATTTGTATTTCGGCTAACATCGCATTAACAGAATTGCCATTTTATATTTCTGTATTTAATGAATCTACTCATTTTTATAATTCACAATAACCTTTAACTGTGGATGCCGATTGAAATTCCTAAAATATCGTTTATTTTCTCAAAATTGATGCTTAACAACTGGAATGCCAACTCCCACTTGTAAAGGAGTTGAATGTTGACGCCTTGAAAGTCTGCGTAAAAATCGGGAATGCCAAAATCATACATGCTAAGTCATTTATGATTTAGGATTTAGGAAAATATTCAAATCTATAGTGTTATTAAGAGATCTCGATGGAGTCCATGTTTCCCCCAAAATTCGTTTTGGAAATAGAGGAATAGGTGTATCAAAAGGTTGTTCAGCACTAAAAAAAAAATAGTTTGCTTTATTAGACGTTGTCTGATTTTGAAAGACCTTTTAATATTAATTCGAAACACCTATACGCTATACACTATTTTGAATGGTGATAACTGGAGAATATTTTTCGACTTCTATAAGGAAAGATTAACTTATAGAAACGAAATAATTTCAGAATAGTTCATTAATTCACAAGAACTTGAAAAAAAACTTTTGGGTGTGATTGATAACAAAAAATAATTAGCATAATTAGATAGGCCTTTAGTAGTTATTTGAAATGTGAACGTCTTGCATGCTGTTCTTTCCAGGCCTAAATAATTGTGATTAGAACTTTGCCAAAATGCAGAGTTAAGCCCCCTGATTAAAGGATTGAGGTCCAAGACGTTTTGTAGATAGCCTTCTGCCTGCAAGACGCGATTAGAATAGCGTACTCTTTTTCATTTTGAAATTATGGAAAATTTTGTATCACAATTTTTTAGACTTTGGAAAGAACTGCATATCTGATGCACTCTTATGTACTATTGCTCTTACTAGAGCATGCAAGACGTTCACATTTGTAAATACATTGAGCATAAAGCAGAATATCAATTTAATTTAAGCCGTGTCAAATCTGACCCAAAATTAAATTTCTCCACAATAGTGAGAATCAAGTCATAAGATTCGTTTTAATCAAAATATTCACTGGATTTACTATTTCAATCATGCTTTTGAATTTTAGTGATATCTTGAACATGTGTCCTTAATGCCACTTTCCAAGAATATTTAGTCGCTATGTTTTTTTTTTTTGTTTGATTTTTATTGTTGGGTTGAAGAACTTTTCATTTAGTTTGAGTTGCGTGCAAGGTTTGCTCATTAATATTTTCTATGAATAAAATAATAAACTTATAAATAGTGTTTTTTTTTTTAAGGAGAATTTTAATGGGTTATAAAACAAAGATAAATGTTTTTAATATCCATGAAATTGCCATTATTTGAAAGATAATTTTTATTTTACTGGCCATCGCGGCTGGACAGGATGACGAGTTGACATATTTCGATCATCATCAACGCTACGCTTGACATCAGCAATATGTGCTTACTGCACGACATCTTACGGAATGCGTATTATCGTTTAGAGTAAACGTATTGCGAAAACGATCCCTAGTTTCTCGAATTAAATGATTTGATAGACGATTTTGAGCATCATAAAATGCACGTAACGCCCAATGTGTTTCTCGAATTGAATTATCTTTTTCAAAATAAATTTGAACAATTTGCAAATGCTGCCCGGCGTGAGTCTATTCATGATGAATTGCGACGCCCGCGCGCCGTAAGAGGCTCCATAATTCCATGCATCTATCTACCTCATTATACAAATTTCATAAAATACTTGTTCAAAATGTACGAAGATAGTTCAAAATCTCATTAGAAAGGTAAGATATTTTATTGAGCCGAGTTGCAAGAAATATAAGATAGAAGAATACAAAAAAATGCTAGGGATCAAAACACCATATATTTATTTATTTATTTACATAACTAAATTGCTAGTTTTACAAAAAAATTTACAAAATTTCTAACAAAGGTTTATAATAAGATTTTAAACAATTTCATTGAAAAAATGTTGATTTAAATTGACATGAATTTATTATTGTTTTATCAAACAAATTGTTATATTTATGATTGTAGGAATTAAATAGTTTAAACATTTTATTTAAAGGAGAAATTGGTTTGAAATATGTATAATCTCCGGTATGTTCCTCAAATTTCTTTGAGGAATATTAAAGTTAATACGGGACAGAAGGCGCAAACAGTCTATGTTACCGTTGATTAATTTTACAATGAAAACAAAAATAAGTCGAAGTCTGTTGTTATAAGGTGGGAGATCATAAGGATTATCCCATCCTAGTCCCCTGAGCGCAAACCTAATAAATCTTTTTTGCACCTGTTCTAGTCTAAACCTGACAAGCGTATTCTAGAATGGGGCGAACAAAAGATATAAAAAGCTGCTTTGTCACGAAAGAGCCTGAAAATTGTTTCGACTCTCTTTTTATCCAACCAAGAATGGAATTAGCTTTGTTTGAAATGGAGTTTATACATATGTTGAATGAATTCAAGTTTGCGATCAAATGTGACGCCAAGAATAGATATAACGGTTTCACGGGATATTGATATGCCATTTAACAAATAGTTGAACGAAATAAAAGAAAACTTTCTTGTAAAACATATAGTTTTACACTTATCGATATTAAGAAACAAACAATTACGAGTACACCTGTCAAAAAACGAATTAAAATCACAATGCAATTCTTCACAGTGTTACATCATCGGCGTCAATGAGGCACTTGGAGTATCTTAACACAGATGGTAAGTCGTTTGAGTTGAGTTTACACTTTTTTGATTCGCAACCGTTAATAGCACTGAATAAGATATGTCTAATAAATGAGATTGAAGCCATTTTACAAAATTTTCGCTAAATTTTCTTAACTTAAAAAGCAAAACACGATGTGATAGCTTGTCAAAAGCTTTACGCAAATAATAGCCTCAAAAAGTTTAGGAATCACAGATAATTTGGCAATATGCCTGTAGTTTTTCACTTTGCCTTTTTTCCCTTTTTTATGTAGAGGGATAATGAATGAACTTTTCCAAATAGATGGGAATGAACATGTTGACATTGAAAGATTAAATCGAATAGACAAAGGTAATGACAAGTGACGTACACAGTTTTTCAAAATAGTATAATAGTATTTTAGCAATTTATTGTCATTATAAAATGTCAGGAAAATATGGATTTTAAAAGAAAATCTCCAGATTTTAGAAAATCTGCATATCAATAACGAATTTAATCTCTAGTTTAGTCGTTAGCAATATGTCAAAATTTAATACACGGAAATCCATGTTTAAAGGCAAACACTAGATTAAGAGTGTTGCCTTGTGCTGTTTTATGGTACCTAAATTGACTCCCATGTTAGAGGTATCTTTATTTTGAAAACAAAAAAAAACTTAAGGAGCCAGTTTGCTCACAGTAGGATAAGTTTTTGATACTGCTTTCAAGGGTTTTGGCTGATAAGCTTAATTCATAATTAAAAACACAAACTTTGGATTTTTTGTTACGAGTTGAAATGATCATGGATTAAAGATGATGCACTGTAAAAATAAATTGGCCCCTACTGTTTATGAATAGAAAACCTAAAAAAAATAATTGAATTCTCACACAAAATATGCCAGTCCACTTATTTTTTATTTTAAAAATATTTATAATATATGTAAACTGCGAATGAAAAATATTTAAAATAATATAAAATAAATAAAGAAATGTGTTTTCTTGTTAAAAAAAATATGGTGTTATATTTTGAAAAATGACTACGACAACTCAAATCAATTGACGTACTACTCGTATAACACTTTCTGTTAAAAAAGAATAACTTTAAAGGTATAGAGCAGATTCTCACAGTTCCTGAACTGTCTTATTTGTTGTACGAGTAGATTCTGTAATAGATTTAAGGAAAGTCTGGAGACTAGTTAGTGAAAGGATTAAATTGTTTGTTGGAGGCATTTTGTTTAAGGTCAGCACTTAGTTTTAACCTTCCAGTTAACTAATAGTCGACATTAGCGTTTAGTAAGGCCCAATGAGTTTACATATTTAATAAGCTTATGCTCTTGAAATCACTGTTGTTTTGCTTAGCGTAATGGTTTGACATTGGACTGTCACAACGAAGTTCTGAGATCGATTCCCAACCACTGCCACTTAAAAACAAAACAAAAAAAATTCTTCAAGTATTCTGTCGCTTATGAAGAAAAAACAAATCCTACAAGAGTATCTCCTGTCCTGAAAAGTTGTAGGTCCCCTCTATTCCAGCCGACAATAAGGACACAGGAAAAGTTGGTAAGAAAGAAAAGAGTCGTAAGTCACTTGGACCTGGTTTTGTATGAGCTCTTGCG
Organism: Chrysotoxum bicinctum; assembly: GCA_911387755.1. NCBI lineage: Eukaryota > Metazoa > Arthropoda > Insecta > Diptera > Syrphidae > Chrysotoxum > Chrysotoxum bicinctum. Next base: position 219,499,648 of record OU426989.1, on the reverse strand, counting down.
CCTCAAATTTGTTTTTTATTTTTATTGTAATCACAATAAATCATCACTTGATCACTTGACTCCTTTTTTAAGGGCAGAGAGAAAACTGCATTCCATTTTTCAAGCTCAGAGTTTAGGCTTTCGTTTTCCTAAATAAAACATCTAAAATAAAATAAGCTTCTAGAAAATTTAATTTGAAAATTAGGTACTATGGAAATACAGGATAATTAAATTTGTATATTAAGAATGAAAACTCTATAAAAAAGTAGTAGAGAGTAGTAGTAATATAAATCTAATAAAACAATAAAAAACTGTACTTTTTGTTCTCTCCTGATGAATGAAAAGCAAATAATCACCCCTATTACGATTGTCAATTATCAAATTGATAGTTGATAAACCTTGAAAATTGGGTTACAAAACTCAATTTATTAAAAAACTAATCAATTTTTCTTTTTTTCAATTTGCTTGTGTTTCGCAATGGTCTGAATCATTCTCAATGATCAAAACTTTAATCAGTTGGGTTTTTAAACATTGAATTAAAAATTTATCAACTATCAAATTGATAGTTGACAATCATAATAGGGGTGAATATTTTTTCTGCAGTTATATGGAAAATCATTTTCGAATTTTTCCAATGCAATATCTAATTTTAAATAAGTACAGTTATAATTTTTATATTTATGATTATTATTTTAAGATTATGTTTATTAGGCTTTACTAAAGAGTCAATTTAATAAAACCTTACATGAACGCTGTAAAGTAATCTTTTCAATATAGTTTGCAAAAGCACTCAAAATGCATTTTCTCTTTGATTCTTTTTTGTTTATTATAAAATATCAATGCATTTTTTAAATGCAGTATTGTTAAAATTAATTCAAAGTGCCAAACTGCAAAATAATAACAGAATTACGTCAAGCCAATTATATACTACGGAAAAATATGGCTTTAAAAAAAAACTGACACTTATGAAGTTTTATAAAAGTTCCTAAAGACGTTTTGGAGAAAATTTGAAAAACCCGCATCGCTTAAGATGAGCTAGGGCTAAAATCCGAATTTTTCCTCGAAAAAAAAAATTCAATTCATCCGCTTAGAGTCAAGCTTAACATTAATTTGGACAGACATGAAACTAATACTTCCCCTGTATAGCCAACAAAAATGTTCCCATCTCTATCTACAGGATTGTGTATTTATATATTTTGATTGTGTGCGCTACAATCAAAATAATATACAGGATTTATGATAAATTCGAAAGCTGCATCAGTTGGATGGATAAAAAACTTATTAAAATTATATTTATAATATGGCCACATAAATTAAAATTTAAAAAATAATTATAAAACGTTTAATTTCTAATGTTAAAAGCCCATTTTTGAACATAAAATTTTAACTTTTACATGCACATTATTTTAATTAATATCTAATACTGAAATGGGTTTCTGAGATTTATATTTACATATTGAATTTATCATTAATTCCATATAAACATTGCATTATATTACAAAATGCGTTATTTTAAATACATCTAAATTTGTGAGAAATAAGACTAAGACAATACCTATGTAATTGTATAGTCGGGGTAAGTTACACTTATATTAGTGTCCTATTTTAGAGATTTAAGTATCAACCAATTCGGTAAGTTCTTGCATTTCCAAACTGCCCCAGAGTTTAATTTAATCAAGGTCTTAATTTGATATTTGTGTAAAATTTCATCGAATTTAGTCGAGCAGTTCTCAAAATAGGTAAGATAAAGCATTATATATTAACTCACTAAAACGTCCAAAATCAAAGTTTGTTTTAAAATGCAATTTCAATTTGTAAACATTCAAGACCGCTTACTAAACCCCACTGACTGAATTTGATATCGATTGCGAATCATAAAAGATCTCCATAAGACAAGCGAAAATAATTCTTCGAGACCCTATCATTTCCTCAGATTATCTCCCTAATGACCCTACCCACCTTTAGAGCCGGTGCCTACAGACCCACCGCCCGGTCCGTTCAGATACAAGGCGGAAAGGGTGTCCGACCGCGTTAGTAAGCGGAGTAAGAATCCAAACTTTATTTTTCTTCCCAGATAGGCAGACGGGAATTTGAAAAGATAGGATACATTTTTTATTCAGAGATTTTTTGTTGCCGTCTTGCCGGTTAGGTGTAGAGTGTATGAAGAGGCATACTATATTACATTAAAATGCTAAATTTCGATGAACGTCTAACTGTAACTGTAACTGTAACAGTTTGAATATAATTATTAGCCATTAAGAGAAAAGTACAGTTTTTAAAGTTTTCATCTTTTTCAAGACTGAAACACGTATCATCAAATATTCAAATGCTGTTTCAAAAAAATAATTTTGTTAAAAATTTTTCTATTCGATTATGCATATCTCAATAACTGCATAAATTGTTGAATAACTTAAAATATTTTCTATTGAAAAGTTTATCTTCTCGAACAAAATAAACGCATTAATTTTTTAGAGATTTTTTTCGAGTGTTATTTTCCTTATATTTTTTAAATGTTCCAAAAATCTGTTAAATTACCCATTTTTGAGGAAATTTTTAGATTCCAAATTGTAAATTCCTTAAATGTTATACATTATGTTATATTTTAAAAAAAGTGAAGTATTACGAATTCAGGTAAAAATGACATCTTCAATACTTCTCATAAAAGTTTTAAATTGTTAGACTCTCAAATTTTATTGATTTAAGTTTTTTGTAAAACACGTAATAAATAATCTCCAGCGGGCAGAGCAGGAGCTGGAGATAATTTCCTTGAAAAAGTAAGTGAAATCAACTTTTTTTCGAAATTAACTTAATAGACCCTTAAATCACTCTAGAAAGTCCAAAATGTGCCACAATTTACAATTTAGGAAAATTTTGTTTAAAGAATTTCAAAGAAAATCGTGAATTAAAAAAATATCTAAGTTAAAATTTGAAGTTTAGAAAAAATTATTCCTACAAGGGATCGCTTAAGAAAATATTCAATTTAAGGAATTCTAATACCATATGTGAAAATGAAAATAAATTAGAGGTAATTTCTCTCCAAAATTTCGGCCCGAAGAAAACCTAAGCCTAGTGACTTACAACTCTCAACCATTCCAGTTTGCGTGTTAGTAGTGATGGGGTAATTTCTGTCGATTCCGAGCAGCACTTTTCATGACAAGAGATACTCTTGGGAGATTTTTCACTTCCTCGCAAGAGATAGAACAACCCTGAAGAACATTTTTTCAGTGGCTTAAAACCGAACCCAAGACCTTCTGCATGACAGCCAAACGCAATAACCATTATGACCAGAGATACTAACAACCCCATATGTACCTATTAGATATATCTGTTTGGGTTACAGATGTATACATAGAGAAGGTAAGGTTTCCGAAAACGCATTTTATAAGCTTCGTGTACACTCTTATTTAGTACTAAATAGAAATCTCTAATGTTTTGACTGGAAGTCACCACACCGTATTATTTAAAAACCAACAATAAAATTACGTATACGCCACAGTGCGTTTAAGTCTATTGACATTTATATATTTTTATTGCTATTATAATTTGTTGTAAATATATTTAAAGAAACAATAAATATTCCTAAATATTCTAAAAACAAATCAATTAAGAATCAAATTTAAAAGGAAAGTGAACCTTTGAGAAATAACCTAGAAATAGCAAACAACAAAAATTGTCGCAAATTCTCCCAAGAATTTTTATATATTTTAGAAATTACACTTAAAGCACAGATAAATGTTAGTTTTAAGAACAAAAATCTAAAATTCCTAAAGGACCTATTCTCACCTAATATCATCAAGTTTTTGATATTTGTTTGGAATTTAGTTGAATAGCTGAAATTCCTTCTTTGATGTGGTAAATGTTTGTTCTATTATAGCTATATACTCGATAAATAAAAAAGCATTTTCAGAACATACATTACTATGTATGTACTTTGTAACTATTTACAGAAATTCTGTGGTTTCTTATTTTTATCGAAACATTTTTGTTGACAGTTAATGCTTTGATCTATCTAATTTAAGAAGGAATTTTGACACATTATGTAGTTTTTTTAAATTTTAACATGAAAAACTAAATACCTGCCTAAAGGGTTTAAATTAAGTGCCAAACAGAGGACTACATACGAATTTTTGAAATACTTATGGGTTTTCTTAAGATAAAAAATGTTTCCAACCACGAAATAATCTACACATGTTTATTTATGTATATTTTTCTTTAGTTATCGACATCTAATACACATATGTACATATATTCATCAATCAAACAAAAATAGAAACAACCTGTCGTCGAATATTTCGTGATAGCTGCAAATTTGTAACACACCCTCGTGTAAACATGTTAACACAACCCCTTACCCAATCAACTACGAATCGACCGACGACAGGTGAAAAAAACACGATTTTCATCGAAACAAAATCAAAATTGCCTCTCTCTGCGAACCCAACTTTCGCCAACGTAAACAAACCCCATCAGTGGGACAGTAAAAGTAAAAAAAAAAAAAACACATATTCCCCAAACATAGTCAATATTCCTCCGAAACCGTCGACTCTGAGAACCAAGAAAAAACTCAACAAAATCCATCACAAATTACCATCTCCATTCGACAGAACCGCTAAATCAACCCCGCTGATAGGTACACAAATAGGAAATATTTTCGATATCATCTCTAAGCCCTGTTCGGCTTGCGCCTTCTTCAATGCCCATACCCTCATTGTGTTGTTGCTCTGCCACAAAGTCAATCTGTCAAAAAAAGAATGTTTGTCAAGTGACAAAATATTTGAAGGGGACAAGAGCAGAGCAAAGTCTTCTCCCCAGAACCAACGAACGATAGAGCTAGAGCTTTAGCGAACAGCAACAAAAAAGACAACAAAAAAAAGGATTTCACTTGGTTGAGCATACAGTGTTGACGTTGCTGATGACGTTCGTATCGGGTCCCTGATCCAATTTAAAAACCAAAAAGTAAACGCATTGAACCAAATATCTATTTACAATGATTTTATTTTTTGCGCACAGAGAATTGTTACACAAAAGCACTAGGTAAGGCAGTGGCAGTTATAGTGCTCCCCCAGTAGTAAGTAACACAAATCAGGACGAAACAAAAACTTAGGCTTTGAAGCCGTTTTTTAGGGCGTGAAAAAAAAAAGAAATAAAACAAAAAAATACCCCAGTTATATAACAAAACAATGAAATATTATTTTTGCTTTGTTTTTGTCAAGGATCTGATAAAGTAATTTTTAATTAAAATTAACATACCTTGCTGCTTTTCAACACACAAAATCACAAAATAAAAAAGGACCTCGTGCAAGTGGAAAACTTCACAAACACTTTTCAATTCCTGCCACGAAAAGCTTAATCCTTTGCATAATCGTTTTTTTTTTTTTGTATTTATTTTTTTTGTTTTTGCTCCTGCAAATGTATATTTTAGCAAAATTCTATTGTGTTCTTGTTATGATTTTCACTTTGAGCAAACATTTGAACGAAGACGGAAAAAAGGAAAACACTCATACTCGCATAAGACGAACGCTAAAAGGCACAAAACAATCAGAGCGTAGTTTTTCCTTAGCCAGCAGGATTAACACACAAAAAAAATATAAAGTTACGATAACGAAAACGAGGAACAACGACAACGAGCAGCAGAACAGAACTCACAAAAACTACACTCTCTGCTCTTTTGTGTTGTTATCCTTTTTATCCTTTATTTCTCATTAGATTACTCGCGCGCTCTCTTTCGCTCCTTCCGTTTCCGTCGCAGATGCAGACTCAGAAATATGTAACTTGTACTTGATGAGATAAATGTTGAATGAGCTGCTTGCTGGACTGGACGATATCTATCGAGGTATTTTGTCAAAAAGCCACCACTCAAAAATTACTGCATATTTTTTTTTTTGGTTAATTTGCAAAATAAACGAATTGTTTGAGAGCACACACTTTCACTTTAGTTTTCACTGATTTGCCAACATTTTTCATTCTTTTGAAGTCGAATCGAGCCTCGGCTGTGTTGGATTCGTCAAAGTTGTCGGTTTTCGGTTTTCGTCGTTGGAACAGGCCGAGGGGGTTTCTGGTTTCTATGTTAACTTTACGTCTACAAGACGATTGCGATTAAAATACAGAAGAAAGTGCCTGTGTACCTGCAAAAGGGAGCAAATATAATGGCTTTTATATTTTCCTTCGAGACGTGTTTTTTTTTTCTTATAGAAGCATATATAATTTGAAAAACGTTATTTTCTCACTTTATATAATAACTGAAAAAAAAATCTTTTTCGAAAACCAATTTGAGGGCAACAATTGCACTGATGGAACTTTGAAGTCAAAATGGGAGATATGAAAAAAAAATAATAATTAGGAGATTCCTTGGCAGGGAAAAAGATTTTTTTGTTTTTTGTTCAGAAGGACGAGGGTGACGAGGAAGGTGGAAAAGGATTCCCCACATACACACATAAAACAGAAGAAATTTTGCAAAATGTTCTTTTCCAGTCGAACACAAACTGATTTATCGTTTATTTATATATTTTTATTTAAATTTACCACAAAAGTTGAATAAATATTTTCAATTAAAAATCAAATATCCTTGAGTTTCCATAATTTTATTTTTTCACACACGTTTCATTTGTTCTGCGGAAAATCGTTTTAGATTTTCATCCAAGAAAACACTTTCCCATATCATTCGAAGAATTGGTAGGACAAAAAAACAGCAGATAAAGTTCCTTTTTTTTGCTTTTTGGAAAATGTGAAAAGTTCGATTTTCATTTACTACTTCCAATTCTAGAATTATTAACTTTTTTCAAACTATTTATAGTATTTAGATTTCTTAATCTAGAATATTAATTTTTATCCGTTTTTTTGCACGTCTTACTGGTCTGCCTGCCTGCGGAACCGCCCTAAACAGTCAGAGGAAAACTAAACGAAAAGATGGTAAATTTAACGATACAACAAGATGAGTACAGTACAACGACGACGAGGACGACTTCGACGATATAAAATAACAAGACAAGGATTCGGTTTTCGTTTATATTCCTGGTTTTGCTGGTTTTAAAGGATTCGACTCCCTGGCAGGAGAGAAAGAGAGGAATTATATATTTGGGCAATCAATATCAATGCAATTTCTCAAAAAAAAAAAAACACTGTGTTGGTATTTGGTTTTGTTTGAATTGACAGTTGATTTCTCTTTTCAACGTTTGCGTATGTTGGTGTGACGAATAATGTTTCATTTTGGATATTTTTATATTTCTGCGACTGTGAGGATGTGCACAAAAGTTTTGTAGAGATTTTGTTGTTGTTGATGGTACACGTCAAGGATTTTATGTATGTATTTTATGGAGATTTTGTGATTCTTTCTCTGTCAGTCTGTCTTTAACGTGTATAATTTTTCTCTTTCGTAAAGCTTTTCGTTAAGTTCAGTGCAGCCAACTTTTGAAATGCAAAAATAAGCTTTTTATAGAGGATATTCCCAGATGTTGTTCTTTTATCCATTTTCATTTTAACAGGTGAATATTATAATAATCCTTCGAATAATTTGTATTTTGAGTTTCAAATGATTCGAAAGTTCACTTTATCATTTTTTGAAAACAATGCAAACTTTGACTTTCGAAGCAAATGTCATTAAATTCTCGTTCAATCTTTTCTGGGGAATAAATTCTCAAAACATGTAATTCATCCCGAGGTAGATAAAGGATTTTCAAAAAAACACGGGCTAATTTTTAACACTTTTGGAGAGATGCTGCGTAGAAGATAGATTAATAGCTACGGATCTTCTACTGACGCTTCTTGGAAAAGGGTAAATAAACAAGGTTCAAGGTTTGGGCTTATTTTAAACCCAAAACACCAACAAATTTTAAAATGAAATGAATGGCTTCAACGACAACAATATTGTGCCTATTACTGAATTAGAAGAAGCTATCATCAAGATCACTTTTCTTAACGTGTTAGTTTGAGGTGTAAGTGTAAGGTGTAAGGTGTTTTGGCGTAAATGGGATTGAGCTTGAGATGGTGTCAACCAAGACATATCCATGAAGAAAATCTTAAAGCAGTGGCATAAATAAAAGCTATTAGGAGTAGTCTGTGCCTAGTCGCAATAGTCCAAAGAAAGACACTGCAGTTCGAAGAATTGAAAAGCAAAATGAACTGAAAATGAAAGCCATGAGTAGTAGTCTGCACCTCATCGTAATAGTGCAAGGAAAGACACCATAGTTCGAAGAATTAAAAAGCAAAATTAACTACAGGAAGTTTATCCATTTGGGGCAAAGTTTAGTCGATAAAACTTTGCACTTTGACACCGATGATTGTGAAAGTCCTTTCTTACTCCAAATTGGTAGCCACCTTCCAAAACAAATCGCAACGTAGTAGCTAAAATTATAATGGGAGGAAGAAGCATAGATGTTCTAGTGTGAATTTCGGGAGCCACTTCGTCCAACACGTATTTGAAAACACTTTTATTCGGCCATATCAAGGTATCCATCGGAGCGGAACTTTCTCCGCAATGCATCCTTCTTCGGAAATTCAATTTCGGTTCGAAGTAGCTTTCATCGGAAGAAATTTTGCAGAAATGCGACGACGCATTGCGATGGATATACATTTCAGGCAGAGATGTGCAAATTAACCGATATATCGAAAATGAGATATATTTTCGATAATTTTTTTATAAAATAAACACCATAAGCGTTTTAAACCATGAAAAATCGGTGAGAGTGTAATTTATTGTTTCTAAAAAATATATTTTTTCAATTATAATGCGCTAGCGTTTTTAAGAAATGTAATCAAAACTATCGAATAAAGTCCCCTACCTATTTCCAAACATATGTTTTTTGTTTCCATTTGAAGTGGTAAAAAAAAAGAATAAATTGAAAAAATATTATTTATTTGACTTATACCTTAATCACAATTTAAATGGATCAATGCACAAAACAAAAGATCACGAACATATTTTTTCCATCCACCAACATCCCTTTGTCTTGGTCCCAATGAATTCAGCTGATTTGCCAGATCTTCTCAAAACAGCCACAATTTCTAGTGCCCTTTTGGTGTAATTTTGTGCAATATCAGAATATTCAGCAGATTCACCATCCGCTCATATTGTTGCGAACTTGTTTTTTCGTTCTGTCTAAAACCAAAAAGTTCATCCTAAATAGTTAACGCAAATAAAGTTTATTTCTTTATTACTTTCATTTTAATTAACTATTTCTTTAAAAAGAAAACACTTTCCGCAACAAGAATTTGTCGGAGGACTTCGGAGAAAATTTTGCTTGTATTTTTTTTGTACAGCATACAAATGGCATGTTGCGTCGGACAGTATGTATTTCCGATTAGCTGATCGGAGAACAACCTCAAAGCAAAATGTCTCCGATTCGTAGGAAATCGGAGAGAATTCTGCTCCGACGGTTACCTCGATAGGGCCGATTATTTCGAAAGTTTTAACAAGTTTTTCTTTTAACAAGTTTTCAAAAAAAAATTATACATACATATGTACATACATACATTATATGTATCAGGCATTGAAAAGGAAACTGATTTCACATAAATATTCTTTGTATTGTCAAATTCAAATGGATTTGGTGCATCCATTATTCTTCTCATCTTCACTATCCATAAATGAAACGATTGCTATTTTATGTTTGTGAACGTTTTGCTTGAAGTTATTTGAATATTTTTATAAAACTATTTACGAAAGACAACTGACAATTGGAAGGCTCACAGCTGAACCAAACTAAGTGATAAAAAGAAAATCCAAAACTAACGCCAAAATTTCCCCAAAATTGACCTCTATTTAGAGCTGCAATGAACTACATAGTTCATTTAGAGCTACATAGCTAGTTCTATTTAGAGCTGTAATGAACTACACAGCAAATGAGGTGGGAGAAAAGCAGACTACAACTTGCCATAAATGAACCAGCAAAAACACACCTGCAAAAATACTTCAAAAGCAAAATGAAGCACACGAAGCTTTTTTTGCAGCAATGTCTTCCAATATTGATGACATGACAAACGAACTACATGGCGAAAAATTATTTGGTTTGAAGTTGTCTGTTCTTTTTGTTTTTTGTTTTGTGTATGGTAGTTGTTTGAGTTATGTATCTGTCGAATTAAGGGTTTTTCAACGTAAATTCGCTTAGGTTCTGTTAGAAGAGTTGTCTAACTTGTTTAAAATTATGAAAAAGTTAGACAAAGTCTCCAACGAACATTCGTCAATTTTGACATTTCATTCATACTGGGGCCCTATTTTGTATTACGAAACGAGCGGCAAGTCAACGATACTGAGGAATACGATAGTCACGACAAAGAGCGATTAAGTAAAACGAAAAAGGCGTACAAAAGATGTTGCCAAGCTTAGCCGAAAAAAACATTTTTTTTGAAGCGCAACCAACTTCTCGACTATTAGGAATGTCTAAAATTAACATAAATAATTGAAAAAAAATAATATTATAAATCAAGAAACGATTAAACGAAAGCTAAACGATAGGTATATGGCAGTCGTTAGAACTAACGAGTATCGTTAAAATTAAACGATTCTTGTTAAACATAATCGCATTTTAACGATAACGAAGTAATTTCAACGATAATCGTTTTACAAAATTGGGCCCCAGCACTTTTTTGTCGCAAGCAAAACAAGATTAATTTTGAAGTAATCCGTGCACAAACAATGCATTTGTTGCAGTGTGGATGGTATGTGGAACGCGAATAGAGTTTGACAGTTCGTAACAATCAGTTTGCAATTCGTGACGACCAATATATTTTCTCAAAATTGCAATAATTTAGCAATTGAAGTTTCTAGGTAGGTTTTCAAGATATTTATTTCGTAATGTTAATATTTGCCCGCTGAAGGACTTTTCTGGATTAAGTATTGATATTAACATACCGAAATTTTGTGTATGAATATTTCGGTAATTAGACTATCAACTTCAGCAGCTTTGTTGTACTTAAGTTATGATTTACCACTTTGACTAGAACTGTCCACAATATTGCCAATCCGTATGTTAGTATTGATCTTATTACCCCAGTATACAGCCAATGTATGGTATAATCCTGCTTTTATGCACAAGAGGAGTACCACAGTGACATTTTTAAATCTTTCTTGTATAAAAGGCTTCCAACATAACTAAAACATCGTCCAAGAATGTTAATGGTATACCTGGAGAATTGGGCAAGATCTCTCTTGTGTGGGCTGACATCGAAAACACACCGATCTTTAAAGTTTGTTTGCTTAAAGTTTTTTTTAAGAGTTCCTTCAAAAAAGATTTTGTCTATACGACTAAATCCACGCATAGGCAAACACTCTATAGCTCTCTGCTTCAAGGCATATCGACAGCTCATTGCCTTGCGGTTTTACCTCTACTGACAAATATTACATTACATTACATTTTACACTACTCCGTAGATAAATCTACGAAGTAGAGACACAGAAAAGCACTGGCAACTGAGGCCATCGGCTTTAGACAATACAACAGAGAGAGACACACAGATAGAAAGAACAACAGAAGAAACACATGTCAACAGCACACGGTTGGTATTTGAACGGTCCCCCATCCAAGTACTAACCGCGCGCAATGATGCTTGATTTCGCTGATCGATGGGAAGCGATGCTTTCATCAAAGCCAAGGCCGTTGACATACTGACAAATATTTTTGCAATCAAATTTTAAATTGCTAATCTTCCTAAATGAATTAGCCAAAACATCCAACTACCTGTAGAGATGACAGTCCAGTTACTATGTATTTACTATGTATTTAAATCAGCTCTCTGGAAAATGAGTATCTAGTAGCAAGTTGAGCGATTCTTCGCAAGAGTTGGTCCAGGAACTATCAACATTTTTCAGGCAGCTTGGCATAACTAAATTTGTAGAGGTTCTTTCTCAGAATGCTTTGGAAATTTCTTCAATTTTGACATGTTTCACATGCACAGTAATAGTAAAATTAATCGATTGACAATCATAACACCAAAATGTCAGTCAATTGATATTTGACAACCGTTATAACACTGAAACAAAGGTTGTTTTAGACGACTGGACCCACTGTACTTCGGTTTCATCCCTAATTGTAATTCCTAAAGGAAAAATTCCAATATTTGTTTAAGCTCAATTGGAAACTCGAATATAGCACTTTTTTTAATTTTCTCCAGAACCGCTCTTACGATTTTGATTAAACTTCGTATCTGTAATATCCAAAGTGATTTTAATTAAATTCTATTCATAAAAAAGCATTCAAAAACAGAGTAGTTCGATTTGTATGGCAGACTTCAGAACGCCCTATATGTACATTTTAAACCGAAGGTAAAATTTAATTTTTGATTGAAAGCCAAAAGAGGGATCTAACATCTAACCATACAGGGATATCCATTCTTGTGTTAGAACAAATCACTTCCCTTTTCACATCACCATCCAAAATACCATAGGATGTTGTTGGCTGGCACATCTAAAATGGTGTATAATATGTTTTCTACTTCTGCTGAATGCCTGGTGATGGAAGCTAGTTCACAAAAATAACTAGTTCATCGCAAAGGACCCGGGTCAAATAAAACAAATATGTATGTATGTAAACAAAATCGGGAGTATGGTTTCGGATGTTAAGGTTTACCTCTTCCAAAAGCATGTGAAGTGTGCCCCTCACAGTCGAATCATCGTTATTTTTAGTTAAGCCTAAAGAAGCAGGACCGCATTTGCTACCAGAGTTGCACTAATAAATATAATACAAAAGGGGATGAAATTTTGAGGAATGATAGTGAATAGGATGAGACATCATCATAATTAATTTACCAAACAATTTAATATCGTCGTCGTAATAAATAAAAATCCGGAAAAAAACATTTTTTAAACAATTTGGATTCTTGTATCGGTTAGATTAAATATGAATCTGAATCTTAAGTTATAAAAGTTGAACAGAGTTTTCTGTTATGGAAGTAGATAGTTTCTAAACAAACACCCAAGTTCAGAAAACCTGAGTGGCCTAAAAATGTATTGAGTTCCATTGGTTGTGAATTATTTAACTAATAATAGGATTTTATGTGGGGCATTTGGGCGGTTGATGTGTGTTTGTGTTGGATACATTGTAGTTTAACTTAGGTTGATAGGCTGAGGTATCCTCATCATTTCCACGTTCTAACTCAAGAAGTTACCCTAAAGTTTAAGTAGGTATGAAGGTCTTTCATTATCAAAATTCAATAACTAGTACGTTCAAAAATCCTTTAAGCTATACAGTTAAAATCGGTCAGTTCGGGTACTTTTAATTTATGGGCTTTTAGGGTGATATCTTTCAGGGTTTATATTTCCTAAGGGGTTCTTCTGTAATTTTCTAAACGATAATCGTTGACGAGATCGTCCTTGATTTGCTTCACTTAACTCGACCACTATAGTCTAGTCTATCGATCGCAGTTTTAGAGATTTCGATGCATTTCAGAAACTCTAAAACTGTAGTTGAAAAGTAAAATTGGCTACCATGATTGTCAATAAAATGCATTTTAAAAGTTATTGTTTTGTGTTTGGTGCCGATTTGAAATAAGGGAAAATCATTTTAAAATGTAAGTTGTTTTTATGTTATATTTTTACAAATTAATATAAATTCAAATACTTAATTGGGCAGTCACGCAATCTTATATCGCGATTTTAACTTCTTTTATGGATGAACATCCCGATTTGGCCAGGTGATATAAGCCCAACTCCGTCAAAGGCAAAAACGAAATAAGCCGATTGTGGGCTGATTTGGCTTTAAAGTTGAATGCCGATAGGCTCCCCACGAAAAGCAATAGCTCAAAGCCAAAAGAGAAATAAGAGATAAGCCGTTGCAAAAGATAAGGGACTTTATTTGTCTCTCAACTGTCATCGCATGCGTATAAGTTGTATTTTTTCATTTGTATTTTCTACAATAAGAAAATTGCTTCGCCGAAACATTTTAAACTCAATTTGTCAATTCAAGAGATAACAATACAAGATGTCATTTTACAGTGGAAACTCAATCATTCAATTACAGTCACTACAAACTTCAAAATTAATCCAAGATGATACCAATTTTGTGACACGATAGCGTTTGGACAATAGCGTTTTGACATTTACCGACTTACGTGAATCCAAAAAAGGAAACACTCGGCTCTATCGAGGTAACCGTCGGAGCGGATTTCTCTCCGATTTCCTACGAATCGGAGACATTTTGCTTCAAGATATTTCTCCGATCAGCTGTTCGGAAATTTTGTCCGACGAAATTCAACGCATACCATTTGTGTGCGATGAAGCACTTCTAATGGTCTTATTTTTGACACATAAAAACATAATTTTCTCCGAAATCCTCTGACATATTCTTGTTGCGGAAAGTGTTTTCTTTTTAAAGAAATAGTTAATTAAAATGTAAGTAGTGAAGAAATTAACTTTATTTGCGTTAACTTGTGTTACCTATTTATAATAGACATTTTGTCTTTAGGCAGAACGAAAAAAAAGATCGCACCAATATGAGCGGATTCCACCATAAGGACACCAGAAATTAAATTGTAGCTGTGTTTGGGAAGATCTGGCCCAATCAGTTAAATTAATTGGGACCGATGTTTGGATGGAAAAAAAGTATATTCGTGATCTTTTGTTTTGTGTATTGATCCACTTCCATTGTGATTAAGGTAGGTACCTATTAGTCAAATAAATATAAAATATTGTGTTTCAAAAGTTTTTTTTTCAATTTATTCTTTTTTCGACACTTCAAATGGAAACAAAAAAACATGTATGGAAATAGGTAGGGGACTTTATTCGATAGTTTTGATTTAAAAATCGGTGCATCTAATTACATTTCTTAAAAATGTCAGCGCATTATAATTGAAAAAAAAAATACTTTTTATAAACAATGAATTACACTCTCTCACGGATTTGTCATGGTTTAAAATGCTTATGGTGTTTACTTTATAAAAAATTATCGAATATATCGCATTTTCGATATATCGGTTAATTAGCACATCTCTGTCTTAAATTAATATCCATCCCAATGCGTCGTTGGATTTCTGTAAAATTTCTTCCGATGAAAGCTACTACGAACCGAAATTGAATTTCCGAAGAAGGATGCGTTGCGGAGAACGTTCCGCTCCGATAGGGCTGACTATCGCGCAAGCGATATCGTCTGACGGTAATCGAGTTACAGAATGACCCCCCCCTGGTGTATTTTTTCTGGCCTTCTGGTCAAGAATAAGTTTTTTCGCAGTTTATCACCGGCTTAAACAGTTCACCAAAGATTGAGTAAATTCATGAACGCATCACTGCAGGATGCGCGATCGGTTGCGTCTAACGTTCACGAACACATCGAGAAAAATCATGATTAGTTGGTGATGTTGATACCGATAATCAACTGATGTGAAGGTGAAGACAAATTTAAACGGAAAATAAAAATACATAATTGTTTACATGTACATAATGGTGAGAATTAATGGAATAATGAAAAAAGAAGATTATCTTCGTGTTCTAGAGAAAAATTTACCAAACTGCGTTGACGAAAGCGCATACCCAGAAGATGAAGTTTTATTTCAACAGCATACCGCAAAGATCGTGAAAAATTGGCTCGGTAGGCAAACCTTTCCTACGATGCAGTGGCCTGCACAAAGTCCAGACCTTAGCCCCATAGAAAATGTATGGGCTCTTTTAAAAAAAGACTGCAATGGCAGTATGCGCCAGCATTCCGCACGGACTAATCAAAAAATTAGTAGAAAGCATGTCCAAACGACTCAATGACGTCATTAAAGGCAAGGGCCTTTGGACAACATACTAAAAATGTAGTATTAAACGCTTTTATTTTGACCGAGCAGAAGTGGATACATTGAGTTCTTTTTATTAAATGAATTGAAAGTTAATCACCCCTATCACAAAGTCCCTCGTAACAAATCCCCGAAAATTTTGTTACGCTACGAATACGAATAAATTTACATCATAGGCCCCGAATGGAATCAAAAAACATTTTCCGAATTTCGGAGTTTCAAAATCAGTTGCGTCAAAATGTGAAAAAATAAATAAATTTCCGTTGTTCATCTTTTGATTTGATTTTAATTTTGTTGGTCGTTAAAAATAAATACCATTGCCGTTGCAATCTTTGTAATAAAAATGTAGAAAATACGCCAAGAAGACAAACACTAAAAATGAGATTCATTACGGAAGGATACCAATATTTATTTGTATTTACTTTATTTGCTCTTCAAAAAATAAAAAATGTAAACAAATTCACATGAAAACAATAATAAAAATTGTTTTTATATGTATATTTTATTTGCATGTCCTTTATCTTCGTTCGCTTAATTATATTTGTGTTTCGTTTTAAGTTGAGCTCCGATTAAAATATCTGTTCGTAGAAAAAACTGCCCAACTTCCTATTCATTCGGGGCTAGTGATACCATTATTCACGAACTCCGAATTTCGTAGCAAGTTTTTTTTAGTACGACGGGAGCGATGATACCTTTTTTCGGGGTTCGTACTACGAATCTATTACGACGGGGCCTGTGATAAGACTGAATTTTTCTTTTCAGTCTTAAAATATGTTTTTATATTTTTTGTTTCTTAAAAAATAAAGAGTTTAAACCGAAAAAAAATTTGTAGTAGCTTTATTTTTGCGAGTTTTACAGCAACTCCATATGCGGGAATTTTGTTTGTTAATGTACCCGCCGACTTGAAAATGCGGCCGCGTCAGAAAAGATGATTTTTCGCCCAAAGTCGTTGTCCTATTCAAACTGATCTAAGGCCCAAACTGCGAAGCGATAACGAAGCAGATGGTCGCACGCCTTCAATTACTGAGTTAATTGGACCTTATAAGCGAATAATCCGAGATCTTTGTGCAGAATTCTCATCAGGGTAGTGCGTGAAATGTTGAAATTTTGAGATCGATGACGAGTTGATGTTTGTGAATTCAGTCTCACACTCTCAGGCACATTCTCGTCTGTGTGCACCGTACAACGACGGGACCATGAGTGTTGTCCACTAGCATACCAGTCTCACGAATTTTTTGCACAAATTCGCGTACAACAGGCGCGGTGGGTAGTTTTCAATATTGCCCAACGTTGTTCAAGCATAAAGCGACACATTTCGTTCTGCGGAGGAATGATACTGACTTTATGTCAATATTTCGAGCGGGGAACATCTGTCAGTATAAAAAGAAAGCACTAGATGCCCACCCTGTATGCGTATGTATTAATTTATATTCTGATATATGACATTTATTTGAATGTCAACTAAAAATTCTTAATGTAATAGCAGAATTTTATTTACTTTACTACTAGAATTTTATTATACTTTCATTCTTAGGGTGACACCATAATTACCGTGCCGGCCGGGTGCCACCCATGCTAGCTACGCCACTGCTTTCGCTTTCTATTATGTAGGTCGAGAATAGGAAAATACAAATTCTCCACTAAAAACGATCCACCTCGCTTTCTGGAATAGGCCCACTGGATATAAAAAACAAACAATCGAAATAAAACACATTTAATTATTTTTATATATATATATATATTTTCAATCAAATATTTTAATTTGCCTATAATTTATTATAATATTCATATTTTTTTTTTTGTTAATTTTTTTTTAAATTTTTTGTTCTATATATTTTATTTTGTTTTATCCATAAGTTATTACAGTATTACATAAACGGTTTAGTATTTTCTGTTGTTTTTTTTTTATTAAATTATTTGTTTATTTATGATAAGTGCACTTGCCAATTTATTAGATTAACTCCATTTATGTTATGTTTATTCATTAATATTTTTGATTTCTAGTAAAAATTGTTTAGTTATATGTGTATTTTTTTTTTTTTTTGTAATTTTGTTTGTTCGTTTTTTAAACATTTTTGTCTTGTCATAATTTTTAAATTTATTTTAAGATATATAATGAAGGCGTATAATGTATATATAATATTTAATGAATTATTTTTGTTTGTATATTTCTTTGTTAAGCTTAGCTTTTAACATAAAATATTTCCCAAAAATTCAGTTAGTTTTGTATTTTTGTTTAATGTCTTCTACTAAAATTCTATGTTAATGGACAATTTGAACAACTGGTTTTGCAAAATAAGAAAAAAAAAAAAAGTAAAAACCTGCAGTATTTAAACATTTTTTTTTTTTAATTTTATTGGGACATTGAGGGTTAATCTGGATTATAAATTCAATCAACCCAAAACTAATTCTAAAATAATCTAAGATGAATTTTGTGTTTTAATGTAAAAGGTAATGCTTTGATTGTCGGAAATAATTATAAAAAAAAAAACTATGTCATGTGGTTGGTTAGAATATATACTTTCAATGGAATGATATGATTAGTAAAATATAAAATGTTTCTGGTAAAATTAAAGTTTCTTTGTTTGAAAAATTTTGAATTCGTACAGTATTATAGTTTTAAAGACAAATGAATAAACTTCGAGCTTTGAAATATGTATGTCGATCTGGCCACTTTTTCAAACGGTTTGCATCTTGCATGTGCTCAGACTAACATATATATTTCCGTTATTATTCATTAAAACTTGAATAAACTGGACTCAAGATTATAACGTTATCGATTTGTGTGTCTGGCTTTAGTTTGATTGCATTCAAATTAGATCAAAGCGGCCAACAGAAGAAAAGAACAATGTTTTCTTTTGAAACTGGCGATAATCGAAAGCTCTAAATACTGAGATGATTACACAGCCTGAAGGAACTGTTTATTTTCGTAAATGAAAATAAGTAAATGTTTTTTTTTTATGAAATAGGGATTAAATTAATAACCGAAACTCATTCAAAGCTCAAGTCAGAGGTGAATAAGGTTCAAGCAATCCAATTTAAGGGAAATTAATAAAACTAATAATCATTTTCTTAAAAAAAAAAAAAAATAGCCAATATCATTTTATAATTACCAACAAAATATATTTGCTTAACTCTTTCCATGGAAATAAATAAATTAATAGATCAATTATCCCGACAACTTATATATCACTTTGATCTTTTCAACAATTTAAAATTAATAATTAAAACATAAAAAATACAATTAATATTCAACCATTAAAGAACCACAACTCTATTTAACAAAACAAAACAAAAATTACATACATATATTAAAACTTAAAAAAAATATATATATTAATAAGGTTATTATATTTTTTTTTTGCATTTTTTAATGTATTTATTTTGTATCTAAATTAGTTCTCGTAGCAAAAATGTCCCATTTCGTATGCTAGTTTTTCTTCGTGTTAGGAACGATTTTTATTATTTATATTGATTTGTTTATATGTTTATTATATTTGTATGTTATGTATGTATCATTGTTTTTAAACAATCAACTTAATTTTGTTTTTTCAAAATAAACCTAGCAAAATAAATTGTTTTGTATTTATTTTGTTTAATTTGAATTCTTTTGACATTGCCGTTGCTAGTTAACCTTATTAAATTTTTTTTGCACGTTATTTGTTTTTTTTTTGTTTCGTTTTTTTTTTTTTATTTTATAAAAGTAAAAAGTTTATACACATACACATGCAAATTTACCAATTCTCAGTTATGATTCAGTAGACTTCTATGGTAGATTGGCACATTATTATAAATATTTATTTAATTATATTTTGTTTGTATTTTTTTTTCTTTAATAGTAAAATAATTTTTGTTTGTTATAATTTATATTTAATTTAATATACTTTTTATGAATTATTTTTGTAATTATTTCATTGAATAATATATAAGAACTATTTAATACATAAATATTTTGTTTGCAGTTTAATAAGTTTTTTTTTTTTGTTAAATTTCAGCTTATATTTATAATATATAAATATGCATGTTCACATATATAATTCTGGATTTAAACTTACATATATAATTATTGTTACTTTTCAAGTAAGCTTTGATTTTAATTAGATTTCGATTTTTTTTAATTTCTTAAGAATATATTTAATCAAAATACAAAATGTATATAAGCAAATAAATATTTGAAAACAGTCGGAAAGATGTTGCTTTTATTTAAAATTTACAATAAATTTCGTATAGAAGATAAGAACAAAACGTTTTTCTCAAGGTATCAGATAAGTTTTGTACTAAATTAAGGCTTTTTTTAACCATTAAATGAAGAGTATTAAAGCAGTGCCGAAATTAAGAGCCTCGAAAATATCCTTTCAACTGTTTAAGATTGAAATTTACTTCTTATAAATATGCAATACAATAATCATTTGTGGGTATTATCGAACTTTTGTTATTTTAGAAGAATTTGTGAAGAATAAAAAAATGTGAACCAGCTACATAATAATTCAATGTGTACACCAAAACAAAAACAAAACGTAATTTATTACTGACTTAATTTTATAATCAAAATATCTAAAAGGCTTAAAAAAAACACGAAGATTTCTTTTAAATTTGTAATCCTTCATTTTAGTTAGTTCTACGACCCTTATTATTCTATTTCGAATCTATTCGAAAGTTGTTTTTAGTGCTAATTATAAGTGGTAACATTTGATGAAAATAAAATTAAATAATAGTACTTTCAATTTTTTTTGCCACAGAATTGAGAGTTCCATACGTGGCCCCTCTGTCAAACTCACATTTTTTTTATTTTATTTAAACTAGTATTGTCCCGCAAAATAGTCAACTTTTTAAATGTTAATTGGATTAATCTGACAAAGTTATAAATGAAAAACTTTAAAAACCATAGAATTAAATTAAAATGGTTCATGAATGTTTTAATTTTTTACCACGAAACTATTTCTTACATTCACATATTATATGTATTAAAATGGTGACTTTCAAAATAATTTCTGTAAATAAGCCGCTCATATGTTTAAGGCACTGTCAAAGTCTTAAAATAATAGTCGTGTTTTTTTGGAAAAGTTATCCGTAGTACAGTAGGATTTTATATGAATAACAAATACAACATCCGCAGTAGGATCACTGCCAATACTCGAATAAACGTCAAATCTCTATCCGCAGCAGGATTTCACTTCTCCTTTTATCGGCAGTGATCCGATCCTACTGCGGATGTTGTATTTGTTATTCATATAAAATCCTACTGTACTACGGATAACTTTTCAAAAAAAAACACGGCTAATCTCTTTTATTCCGGTAGTCGTTTTAATAAAACGTCTTTAAAACGACTAGGCTCCAGAGACCTCATATTTGTATTTTAATAATACGAAAAGGGCAGCGTTCTCTTCGTTCTTCACTTTTTTTAAGCATTATAACAACAATCGTTTCAAAAAAAATTACAATTATTTATCATTTATAGAGCCTTGTTGTTTTACTGGGGTTTTAGTAAAATGACTATCGGAATAAGGGTGAATATAAATTTGAATTTTATGACTTTGAATGCTTTTACCGGTCAAACAAGTTGTAGATTTAAGAATCTATCCTTACAAGTGCCACCTTATAACAGACAAAAACATTGATTTTAAGTGAACCTCAATTTGAAAATATTTTTGTCCTGACTCAACAGGATAACGAAAACTGCATAACAATTATGTGCCTAGTATTACTTTTTAACAAAAATTCTTCTCATACTAAAAAAAAATTACATTTTTTAATTTAAATTTCCCCGACTATTTACAAACAAAAAACTATACCATACTACATGAATGTATAGTACTTGGTTTTTTATTTATACAGTTTCACATTATTTTTTCACATATTATAAAATATAAAATATATTTAATTATGTTTTGTAAAGAAATTAAGAAGAAAAGTAAGAGTTTCACAATGTTAAATGGTTAATGGTTAAAAATTAAAAAAAAAAAAAAAAAAAACGTCTAATAAAGCTAATTCTAAAAGCTATGGTAAAAATGTATTCATTTTATTAAGAATATATTTACAATAAAATGTATACAAAGTTATATAACATTCTTATACACACTTGATAGATACATTATATTTAAAAATAGTCATTATCGTTAAAATGTTTTATTTCAATAAAAACGAAATTGTGTTTTTCATGACATCTACGTAAACTTTTTAATAAACCAACAGTGAGATATAAATTATTTACACAGTGGATTTTTCTTACGGCAGACCAGTTGCATTAATATACCAACAGAAGTATGTATGTATGTATTTAAAAGAATGGCTATTTAATCATGCTGGTTTATCAATATGTTTTCTTTGTAATAAAAAGAAAAACAAAGATAATCGTACTACGTTTTTTTGTGGGTCAGTCTAGTTGATTGTGAATATCAAAAACAAATTGTGAAATTTAAAAAATATATATATATAAGTTTTAGTTCAATTATTATGTATTAATGCATGCAACACACATTCGCATGTATTTTGTATCTTGTTTTTTTTTATTTTGGGGAGGAGGGTTTATTCTTATTTTCTTTTTAATATTTAGTAAACAATATTTTTTCTGTGTAAAAAGTTTAAACTATTATTAACACAACATATGTATTTCATTATTTACAGCATAATATGAGTTATTATTGTATAGATACACCTATATAATATATTATATACTAATGTTTTCATCGTAATTCCCGGATCTCAGTATTTCTCGTTTTGTAATAACTATATACAGTTCATATAACAATAAAAGTTCATTTCATTAAATGATTTACATATTTTGTTAAGATAAGTGGTAATAAAGATTTTGTTCTTCCTAACAATATTACAGAGTGGGAAAAACTCTATGTAACTAATTAAACAAAAAAAATTTCATTATGCTCAGTATGCCCAATTAAGTTTGTCAGTGTGATTAATACCTAACTAGTGCTTTAAGCAGAATTAACATTTTATAAGAATATATTTATTTGTTTTTTTTTTTATATAATATATTTTTTTTTTAATTTGTTTAAATAATACCAGCCACAATTAATATTAATACTTAAAACGAAAATATTATACATAAAAACTAATATCCCGTTATTAATAAAAACCTATATGAACTCGTTAAAATATTACACAGACCTTATCTTCTACTATTACATATTATTACGCGTAAAACAAAATTAGAAATCTATAGAAATTTTCAGAGCGCAAAACTTATTATAAAGTTTTATCCTCTCTTTAACCATGCAGTCAGCTATGAAAAAATATTTCTAACCTAAGATATATATTAAATTATTTAATCTTACTACTTATTCGCATTGGCATTAGCTTGAAGCGTTGTGTTGGTGGTTTGTGGTAAGTTGGGCATTGTATCACAACGTCTGTAGTATAACAGGTAGGGTACACGTGGGATTCTGGGCCGTAATACATTGTGTTCACTAACTGGTTTCACTGTACTATCATCGAAGCGCAACCAACTCGAATAGCCAGTATGATATACATCAGTGACGTAATGACCTTTGGATGCCTCTTTACCATCATGATACACTACGGCAAATAGACGATAAACACGTTGTTTTTGGGAGTACTTTTTCGAAGAAAGGATTTCTGGAATATATAAAAAAAAATATATTTAGATGGTGAAATAACATTTAAAATTAGAAATATTTTTGTTAATATATGTAAATATTAAAATTTGTTTTTAATAATATAAATGACCAGATTATGTATGTATTTAACAAATTAGATTTCTATGCTCATTCGAAAAGCCGTTCATGTATACATATTATGTGTACACAAAACGTACTGATGATTCTAAAATCAGTATAAAAATTCAATTGTTGTTTATCCGGTAATAATACCAAAATCCTGATCTGAAAAAAATTGTTATCTTTCTATAAAAAGAATAGTAAAACAAAAAACAACAAAATCCCTACTTTTGAAAAATTCACTTATTTTTCTATAACAGTTTTTAGATCTCGTACAGCAATTAAAGATGATATAGAGAGAGTTTTCCTGTGACCTTATAAACAATTTTGATCTCAATGCAACTCAAAGGACGATTGTTACTTTTTCGACAAGGGAATCAGTAAAAAAAACAAAATCAGAATCCCTGCTTTGAAAAAATCACTTATTTTTCTATTACAGTTTTTAGATCTCGTACAGCTACTGAGATGATATAGAGAGAGTTTTCCTGTGACCTTTTAAATCCCTGCTTTGAAAAAATCACTTATTTTTCTATCACAGTTTTAAGATCTCGTACAGCAACTGAGATGATATAGAGAGAGTTTTCCTGTGACCTTTTAAACAATTTTGATCTCAATGCAACTCAAAGGACGGTTGTTACTTTTTCGACAAGGGAATCAGTAAAAAAAATATCAGAATCCCTGCTTTGAAAAAATCACTTATTTTTCTATCACAGTTTTTAGATCTCGTACAGCAATTAAGATGATATAGAGAGAGTTTTCCTGTGACCTTTTAAACAATTTTGATCTCAATGCAACTCAAAGGACGATTGTCACTTTTTCGACAAGGGAATCAGTAAAAAAAATATCAGAATCCCTGCTTTGAAAAAATCACTTATTTTTCTATCACAGTTTTTTGATCTCGTACAGCAACTGAGATGATATAGAGAGAGTTTTCCTGTGACCTTTTAAACAATTTTGATCTCAATGCAACTCAAAGGACGATTGTTACTTTTTCGACAAGGGAATCAGTAAAAAAAAAATAACAGAATCCCTGCTTTGAAAAAATCACTTATTTTTCTATCACAGTTTTAAGATCTCGTACAGCAACTGAGATGATATAGAGAGAGTTTTCCTGTGACCTTTTAAACAATTTTGATCTCAATGCAACTCAAAGGACGATTGTTACTTTTTCGGCAAGGGAATCAGTAAAAAAAAATATCAGAATCCCTGCTTTGAAAAAATCACTTATTTTTCTATCACAGTTTTTAGATCTCGTACAGCAATTACGATGATATAGAGAGAGTTTTCCTGTGACCTTTTAAACAATTTTGATCTCAATGCAACTCAAAGGACGATTGTTACTTTTTCGACAAGGGAATCAGTAAAAAAAATATCAGAATCCCTGCTTTGAAAAAATCACTTATTTTTCTATCACAGTTTTTTGATCTCGTACAGCAACTGAGATGATATAGAGAGAGTTTTCCTGTGACCTTTTAAACAATTTTGATCCCAATGCAACTCAAAGGACGATTGTTACTTTTTCGACAAGGGAATCAGTAAAAAAAAAAAAATAACAGAATCCCTGCTTTGAAAAAATCACTTATTTTTCTATCACAGTTTTAAGATCTCGTACAGCAACTGAGATGATATAGAGAGAGTTTTCCTGTGACCTTTTAAACAATTTTGATCTCAATGCAACTCAAAGGACGATTGTTACTTTTTCGACAAGGGAATCAGTAAAAAAAAATATCAGAATCCCTGCTTTGAAAAATCACTTATTTTTCTATCACAGTTTTTAGATCTCGTACAGCAATTAAGATGATATAGAGAGAGTTTTCATGTGACCTTATAAACAATTTTGATCTCAATGCAACTCAAAGACGATTGTTACTTTTTCGACAAGGGAATCAGTAAAAAAAAATATCAGAATCCCTGCTTTGAAAAAAACACTTATTTTTCTATCACAGTTTTTAGATCTCGTACAGCAACTGAGATGATATAGAGAGAGTTTTCCTGTGACCTTTTAAGCAATTTTTATCTTAATGCAACTTAAAGGACGATTGTTACTTTTTCGACAAGGGAATCAGTAAAAAAAATATCAGAATCCCTGCTTTGAAAAAATCACTTATTTTTCTATCACAGTTTTTTGATCTCGTACAGCAACTGAGATGATATAGAGAGAGTTTTCCTGTGACCTTTTAAACAATTTTGATCCCAATGCAACTCAAAGGACGATTGTTACTTTTTCGACAAGGGAATCAGTAAAAAAAAAAAAATAACAGAATCCCTGCTTTGAAAAAATCACTTATTTTTCTATCACGGTTTTAAGATCTCGTACAGCAACTGAGATGATATAGAGAGAGTTTTCCTGTGACCTTTTAAACAATTTTGATCTCAATGCAACTCAAAGGACGATTGTTACTTTTTCGACAAGGGAATCAGTAAAAAAAAATATCAGAATCCCTGCTTTGAAAAATCACTTATTTTTCTATCACAGTTTTTAGATCTCGTACAGCAATTAAGATGATATAGAGAGAGTTTTCATGTGACCTTATAAACAATTTTGATCTCAATGCAACTCAAAGACGATTGTTACTTTTTCGACAAGGGAATCAGTAAAAAAAAATATCAGAATCCCTGCTTTGAAAAAAACACTTATTTTTCTATCACAGTTTTTAGATCTCGTACAGCAACTGAGATGATATAGAGAGAGTTTTCCTGTGACCTTTTAAGCAATTTTTATCTTAATGCAACTTAAAGGACGATTGTTACTTTTTAGACGAGGGATCCAGAACAATTTCTGCTTTTGAAAAAAAAATCCTATTTTTCTGTCACAATTTTTAAATCTCGTATAAGAATGGAAATAATATAGACACTATTAACAACTTTGATCCTTAAACGAAATCTCAATGAAACTTAAGACTTGCTTTGGAAAAATCACTTTGTAATGGTGGTTAATTTAATAATTAAATGGAACGCAACTGAAAACTTCTTATATTACGCAGAAATTATTTTGTTAACACAATGTGTCGCAAAAAACTCGGATAAAATCATTAAACAGAAAAATATCATCTTTTGAATATTCAAATTGTTAGTTTAGTTTATATAACGATATAATAAAATCTATTGGATTATGAATGTTTTAACACCCTAAAATTGTGTATGAATGAATCTTATTGTACTTACTTGGATCAATTTTTAATTCCACAGGAAATTCCACGGTTTTAAGAATCTTTGTACATCCATCAGATCTATAATTGAACCATTTCAGGTGTAATATCAACACAACAGGCAGTTTTTCTAGAGTCATTTGTTGCCAAGCAACTACTTCTTGTTTGCTTTTACTTCCCGTTACACCTTCAAGTTGATCTCGTCCCACAAGAATCTCAAGTGCTTCTCTCACAGAAGCAGCTTTCTATAAAAAAAATATTTGAAAATCAGATTTAATCTAAAGACAACATTATGACAATTTACCTCAATATTAAGTTGAAGGGTAAAGAATGGTGCAATTAAATCGGTGCAGTATTCACCTTCACGTTGCAAACGGGAACGTACTTCTCCTCGGAAGATATCACTCAAGGGTGTTTTACCAAAATCTGTTTGTCTTGTTACAATACCCTTGTTACGATTGTTGATAATCTGAGAGAATTATGAAAGGAAAATATAGATAAAATAACAAATACAAATAAATTATTATTTCGAATTACCTGCCAGACCTGTCCTTCTTCATTCTCTGGAGCTTGTTCATTTCCGTTCTGTTCGACTGTTGGTTTTGCAATCAACTTGATAACCTAAGTAATATATTTATGCATTATTTTTATATGGATCTATGATTATATGTTGTCTTATCTAACCTCCAACATTTCATCGTTTAATTTGTTCAACACATAACCTAAAAATTCTTCTGCATCTTCTTGCCTTCCTTCAACATGCTCCTCACGACTATCGTTCCACAATTTATAAATTGCAGTTGGTTCAAAAGCTGGATCACAATGCAACTCACCGCCGATTTCGTCTTTACCTTTTACTGGCTTAAGTGGACGACTGAGACGCAATCCTGAGGGCAGTGAGGAAAACTCTGAGGCAAATTGCAGCCTGAAATAGATATTAATTTATTTTATGTTAATTGTTTAGTTTAATATACCCTTTTAATATTTGTTATAAATGTGAAACGATATATTATATAGCTCCGATATAAGTGCCGATTACTCTTGGGAGCATAAGTATTTCATCTCTTAAATGTTGTCTTCTTAGCATCCATCTCGATTGACAATTTGTTTTGAAGAGACACAGAATTTCTTAAACATTGACCAGGTTGGATTAAAAATTTTTAATCATGCAAAATTTTAAACCAAACTTTAACAAATTTTGTACAATAGATGATGTACAGAAATCTCATATTTAACTATAGTCAGACATTCCTAGTACAAGAAACTTGTACTCTAAAATTTAAAAGAGTGTACCGAACATGTAGCCGTATTGAAAAATTATGCTAAAAGCTGATGATGTTTACTTTTCAACTAGGAAATAAGTAATGAATTTAATTATTTCAACTCTCTAGAAAAGCTTCGAAAGTCAATCGTCCACCACGTTAGACTAGAACAGTCCATCATTGGTTTCAGATTCAAATTCAAGTTGTTCTTCCACAAGTGTAACGCTTTTTGTATAAAAAAACAAGTACAAACCGCTGACTAAGCTTGTGAATTCATGAAAATAGAAATCTCATAGAAACATGTCACCGAATTTAAAAATAATGCTGAAAGCTGAGGATGTTTACTTTTCAACTAGGAAGTAAGTAATGAATTTAATTATTTCAACTCTCCAGAAAAGCTTCGAAAGTCATCCGTCCACCACGTTAGACTAGAACAGTCTATCACTGGCTTCAGATTCTAAATCATGTTGTTCTTCCACAAGTGTAACGCTTTTTGTACAAGAAACATGTACAAACCGCTGACTAAGCTTGTGAATTCATAAAAATAGAAATCTCATATTTAACTATAGTCAGACATTCCTAGTACAAGAAACTTGTACTCTAAAATTTAAAAGAGTGTACCGAACATGTAGCCGTATTGAAAAATAATGCTAAAAGCTGATGATGTTTACTTTTCAACTAGGAAATAAGAAATGAATTTAATTATTTCAACTCTCTAGAAAAGCTTCGAAAGTCAACCGTCCACCACGTTAGACTAGAACAGTCCATCATTGGTTTCAGATTCAAATTCAAGTTATTCTTTCACAAGTGTAACGCTTTTTGTACAAAAAACATGTACAAACCGCTGACTAAGCTTGTGAATTCATGAAAATAGAAATCTCATAGAAACATGTCACCGAATTTAAAAATAATGCTGAAAGCTGAGGATGTTTACTTTTCAACTAGGAAGTAAGTAATGAATTTAATTATTTCAACTCTCTAGAAAAGCTTCGAAAGTCAACCGTCCACCACGTTAGACTAGAACAGTCCATCATTGGTTTCAGATTCAAATTCAAGTTATTCTTTCACAAGTGTAACGCTTTTTGTACAAAAAACATGTACAAACCGCTGACTAAGCTTGTGAATTCATGAAAATAGAAATCTGATAGAAACATGTCACCGAATTTAAAAATAATGCTGAAAGCTGAGGATGTTTACTTTTCAACTAGGAAATAAGAAATGAATTTAATTATTTCAACTCTCTAGAAAAGCTTCGAAAGTCAATCGTCCACCACGTTAGACTAGAACAGTCCATCATTGGTTTCAGATTCAAATTCAAGTTGTTCTTCCACAAGTGTAACGCTTTTTGTACAAAAAACATGTACAAACCGCTGACTAAGCTTGTGAATTCATGAAAATAGAAATCTCATAGAAACATGTCACCGAATTTAAAAATAATGCTGAAAGCTGAGGATGTTTACTTTTCAACTAGGAAGTAAGTAATGAATTTAATTATTTCAACTCTCTAGAAAAGCTTCGAAAGTCAACCGTCCACCACGTTAGACTAGAACAGTCCATCATTGGTTTCAGATTCAAATTCAAGTTGTTCTTCCACAAGTGTAACGCTTTTTGTACAAGAAACAAGTACAAACCGCTGACTAAGCTTGTGAATTCATAAAAATGGAAATCTCATATTTAACTATAGTCAGACATTCCTAGTACAAGAAACTTGTACTCTAAAATTTAAAAGAGTGTACCGAACATGTAGCCGTATTGAAAAATAATGCTAAAAGCTGATGATGTTTACTTTTCAACTAGGAAATAAGTAATGAATTTAATTATTTCAACTCTCTAGAAAAGCTTCGAAAGTCAACCTCCACCACGTTAGACTAGAACAGTCCATCATTAGTTTCAGATTCAAATTCAAGTTGTTCTTCCACAAGTGTAACGCTTTTTGTACAAGAAACAAGTACAAACCGCTGACTAAGCTTGTGAATTCATAAAAATAGAAATCTCATATTTAACTATAGTCAGACATTCCTAGTACAAGAAACTTGTACTCTAAAATTTAAAAGAGTGTACCGAATATGTAGCCGTATTGAAAAATAATCCTAAAAGCTGATGATGTTTACTTTTCAACTAGGAAATAAGTAATGAATTTAATTATTTCAACTCTCTAGAAAAGCTTCGAAAGTCAACCGTCCACCACGTTAGACTAGAACAGTCCATCATTGATTTCAGATTCAAATTCAAGTTGTTCTTCCACAAGTGTAACGCTTTTTGCACAAAAACAAGTACAAACCGCTGACTAAGCTTGTGAATTTATAAAAATCGAAATATTATTGTATGGATTTTATCACCGAATTTAAAACTAATACTGTTAGCCGAAAATGTTTACTTTTCAAGCTAGCAAATAAGTAATCAATTTAATTTTTTTTATAAAAACAAACAAATACTTACATTGCGTTTATCGTAGGTGTATTAACTTCGGTACTGAGCGCGACCAACTGTTTGGGAATTGATTTGATCAAGTTATAGAATGGTGCACATCCCATGAGAGCTTGTAAAATGGAGTTGATGTAGCAATAATTCGAGGGGTTCGTTAATCCCCTGGGTCTCAAACTTGCTGCCGAGAAATCCGTCTTTGATTTTGTCAGAAGGTCAGCAAACTTGTATGACCATTCGTCGATGTTGCTGTTTCGTGCCGCCGTTAACAACAGAGTCTCCGCGGACGCCTTTTGTTTCGACGTGCCCAAGTTGGTATTGTTGTTACTAGTTGTTGGTGGAAGATTCTGTGCTGAAGCTGCCGAATAAGACATAGCACCTGGGGTAACCACAGGTGGAGTTGGAGTCACTGGTGTTACTCCCTCATATGGAGCAACTTTTGCAATTGGTTTCTTTGATGAAAATGGTGGCGGTAATGCAGGAGCCGGGTTTGCCGAGCTTGAAGCCAAAGATGTCGTGAAGTTAGTTGTGTTTGCACTGACGAATAGACTTGCCCAAGATTGAGAGGATGATGAGCTGCCAGCGGTTGTTGCATTCGCTGAAATAGGGGGAGCTAAGTTTAGAACTTCTGTCTTTTTTACTTGCTGTTGAACGACTGCAGGTTTGATTGAATCTGTAGCCGAGTTTTGTTGGAACTGTTGCGGAACTACAGAACTAGCAATTGAGGTAGTCGATACCGAGGACTTGTTTTCCATTGCACCTGGTCCATTGTATTTTCTTTCTGCAGGAACATTTACTTGAGGTGGTGGCGCGGTTGTCATCAAATTATTGATGCTAGTGTTTTGTGAATTTGCAACGGGTGACGATGGAGTCTTCATGGTACCATAGTTCTTTACTTGTGGTTGTTGGTGATGGGTGCTGTTCGACGAGTTGTACGACGTTGACGGTTTTTGGTGGTGATTGAACGGTTTGTGTGTCGATGTTGGTGTGGCAGTTACCGCTACAGACGCGGTACTTTTTTTCGTATGGGAGTTCGTCCAGGACATAGTTTTGTTAACCATTGGCGCTGCCGTCGGCAGTTGTTGGACTGAAGAGTCATTATTATGGACAGTTGCGTTGCTGTTTGTAGGCACAGATGGATTTTGTTGTTGACTGGTATTGCGATGGTGTTGATATTGTTGTTGTTGTTGTTGTTGTTGTTGATGTTGTTGATGTTGGTGATGATGCTGATGCTGGTGGTGCTGTTGCTGCTGTTGTTGTTGTTGGTGTTGAGGGGCTTGGTGCTGTTGATGTTGTGGTTGATGTGGTTCATCAATATGAGTATTATAGTGCGAATTGTTGGTTTGATCCTTTTGCTGATTTCTTGTATTTGAAAGATGTTGTGAAGCGCTATTTGGCACGTTTTGATTAATATCTCGCATGTTTTCCTTTGTGACGGTATTTTGGTTTGTACTTGGAACATATTGTTGTATATGTTGCTGCTGCTGTTGCTGTGGAGGATGGTGATGATGTGCTTTCTGATAGTTGATTAATTGAGGAGGTTGATTTTGATGTTGAGCTAGTTGCTGTTGTTCATGGTGTTGTTGTTGCTGTTGTTGTTGCAGCTGTTGTTGAAGTTGTTGCTGCTGTGGTTGTTGCTGGTGTTGCTGCTGTTGCTGCTGTTGTTGTTGCTGCTGCAATAATTGTTGTTGCTGCTGCAGAATTTGTTGGTGTTGTTGGGGTTGCTGTTGTTGTTGGTGTTGCTGGTGTTGTTGAAGTTGTTGCTGTTGTAAGTGTTGTTGCAGTTGTTGCTGTTGTGGTGGTGTTGGCTCAGCACATTGCTCAGGAATTCCAGCTTCGAGAGCAACATCACTGGTGTTTGACATAAGTTGTTCATGAAGAGAATGGTCTGATCCTGCAATAAATTAAAAAAAAACACAGTTTGTTAACATAAAAAACGGTCAAATTAAAATTAATTTGTGTCTCAAGTAGCATTCTTCAAGAAATATTACGTATCAAATTTGTTTTGTTTGCCAATTAAGAACGGAAATATAAAGCTATGAAAAAAAAACTTGTGTAAGGAAATGTTCAATTTAGCATATTCACAAAACTTTTTAGGCAACAAGTCAATTTAGATAAATGAGCGCCGCGGCGTCTTTCTTATGTACAGAAGCACCATCAGTTTCAATATTAACTTCATGGCAATTAGCAACATATACAATTTTTGATGAAATTGACAACTAGGGTCAATTGCCAGGTTAGAAATGAGTTTCGATATATGGTATGTATGTACATATGTATGTATGTAATTATTTAAGGGAGTTTTTAAAAAGAAGACAGTTATATCCAAACTTCGCTAACGAAAAGCAATAAAACAATCTTTTGAGTGGTTAATCACCCTTTGCCCAACATCCATTGTAATAGATTTATTATATATTTTCATTCAACTAATCACTGATAAATGAATATCAAGTGTGTTGGAAACTTTCAACAATCTAGGGTTCCGTCTTAAAAAAAAAATATACATATAATACAAAAAAAAGTAAAACACGAGTAAAAAAGCGTCTGATAAAAACGTTTCTCTCCTTTGAACGAAATATTTTTTTTTTTTTTAAGAAGACTTAACCGCCATCTGTTTATGAAAACAAAATATTTAAGGCGTGTATGATTGCACACATATAATATTTACATGTACACATGTATATCAAAAAAGATAATTTATTCGTTGCTTAATTGAACTAAATTAATAAAAGCAAAAGCAGAACAGCACCCCAGCCCAAATTTTTCATTTTCTCTTTATTTGAATTCATAAAAATGCAGACCATAGATTACTTTAATATTCATATCAACGAAGTATCGCTTTCTTGTAAATTTAATTGATTGTTGTTCTAAAACAAATTAAATGGGACATATATTTTTTTAAATTAAAATCAGAAGATAAAAACACTTTCAGGATATCGGTTAAAATTAATAATTTTATGGTTGGCAATCAAATATGTATTTAATAAATTGATAAGATGAAATCCAATAGCCGTAATAAACTATTCAATTTTATCTTATTGTTTTCATCATCCGACCGACATTTATTTTGCGCTTAATCAATAAGATAATAGTTTATTTATTATCTTATCTTATTTGGTTTAGCAATAGTGTACTTACACACTTCAAAACTCATTAAATCAATAAGTAAAGGGAATTTTAAATCAATAAGTGGCACATGTTCGTTGGATTTGCTCGATATAGATTAGGTTAATCGCACTGCTAAGTAAATAATTTGTATCAATTTATTTAATTGAAAACACAAGACACAAACTCCAAAGATTTTTCATCTAAAATGTTCTTATCAATAATGCAACAATGGATGACCTAGTAGTTTAGTTTACATTTCCTTAACAACCAGACTTGGAAACACAACAACAGTTTGTACGCGTTTAGTTTTTGAATGAATGTTGACATGAAGTTATTTTGTCCTTGAAATGATTTGTATGAAATTAAAATGCAAACCATTATATTTTTTTTTATTTGTACTTTCTAATTTGTTTGTGTATTAAAACAATCTATGATGAGATCCTGAGGATTTTTGGGGTAGTAAACAAAGTTGAACACTTTACGTGGACACTTCATGTTTAAAGTTACTTTATAAATGAATGGAAGGCCGTCGACCAATTTCGTGTTTATTGTTAATCTAATAATGGAGTCATTAAATGTCGGACGTTGCGGCCTGATTATGAAATCCGGAGCGAGTCGTAGGTTGGCATTGGTTTTGATTTTTGGTACGTCATACTTAGACTTTACTTCAAGAATATAATGATTCTGATAAAATGTTTCACACAACAATGTGACTCGACTTGACTCAAAATAATGAAAGTATCGAAGCGAGTTGGAAATGACAAATCGATTCGTATAAAGTTCCATAAGCAAAATAAAATTTCAAAATAAAACAAAGATCACTATGTCTAACTACATAATATGTAGACATATTTGTCGACCAAAATAAGTTTTATTTTATTTTTTAAGGTACCAAGATGAACCAAAGATTTGTAAATTTGTGTTATTAGTAAATCGCTATGTCTCCGCTTTCGAAAAACTCTATGTAACTTTAATAGTTGCTTTTCCATCGGAATTTAGATATGTGAACAGAAACAACATCGGTTCCAAACTATCCGATTCATGTTCAGTGAGTTTATCATCTGGAACACTGTAGAACACGATTTTTATAAACCGGGATTTTTAATAGGTTTTATTGATTTTTTAACTTCTTTAAATAGCATTTAAGTCTAACTCCATATATTTTTTTAGTTTACATAACAATTCTATTCTCATACGTTTAGGATCTAGTTTAACGTACATCTGGAGAAACGGAGGCACATGTCGACGCAAATGGTATGACAAAAACATCGTTTTTTTACTTTTCGTAATGTTAAGTTTGATAAGAGCATCAATTATTTTTATAAGAAACCTACACTATATATTTACGTATCTAAAAATTGTACGAGTATATACAATTTAGACAATCGCCCTTGTTACGGTTTTCAAAGATAGTTTCCAAAATGTATCAATTTGTAATTTGGTATTATAAATCCAAATTCATCAATTTTGAACAAGCAAAAACCTATTGTGAATAGCTTCTATTGAGTTTGACGTTTAAGTTTTGTAAATAATTTTTGGTGGTTTTGTTAATATCTTTTTTTGCCAAAATGAACTTGCTAATCACAATATTAATCATAATGTCACTCTTATCTGGTTCTGGGTCATTGTGGCATTGATTGGAATGAACGGGCTGACGAGATGGCCAGGCAAGGATCAGCCCTTTATAACTCACTTGCGGAAAGAGTTAACATTCTGCTCGAAGTTATGAAAGGCAGTTTTCTCTCATTTTTTTTTTAACGGATCAAAACGTATGTGAAGCTGTTTAACTAACTGCATTATATCTAGAAAGATTTGGCCCACCTATAATAAATACCGAACGCTTGATATGATATGCAGAACTAGGTAACACATAGCCAGGATCGTAGCTACGAGTACCTGTAGCGGATACTGAGCAAATAGGAGGGCATGCAGAGAAGCTAGGCATTCCTCACAACACTAACTGTCATAGATGTGGAGACCAGCGGGGAAAAGGAAATAGTCTTCAATGCTCTGCTATGGCAAAATTTAGAGCAAAATCATTATGAAGGGTATTTTTTGATCTTATTGACGAACTTTCGGAAATGAAGATCAAAGACTTGGTCTCTTTAACTTGGTCTCTTATGTGCCGTGCCCTCCGTTTGATTCTTTAGATCCCGACCTATCGCACTGAGGGCTTTGACGAAAGTTTATGGTGCGGGGGCTGGATGATCACTCAATCGGATTGGCTACTATTTCAGCATGAGTCAACTTGCTATCTAGCTTGGCACAGTGTAGATGGTGTCGGATGAGTGTGGTGGTCCGGTTGAGTGAGCGACCCTAATTCCGGATAGTTGTGCAAAAGCAAACACACAATAAGAGAGATATAAAAACCTACTAATCCTTTCTTCTTTTTGACCTCCAAAACTGTGTGAGTTATAGTATCGAAATGGCGCACTTCAGAGATAATTGGGCCACAGGGCTAGACTGCCAGTGGTCCCCATTTCTACTTACTTAACCTTACTTATATACCATTTTGTATATCATTTGATATAGAATTTCAGGATCAGCCTTCGTATAATGTCATTTTCGTCAAAAAAAAAAAGCTCTAAAAATGATAGGCGACCGTTTTTTACTGAAACATTTGAATCTCTCGAGCATCGCCGCAATTTTTCATGTCTATCATTATTTTACCGCTATTTTCATGAACAGTGCTCTAGTGAAATAGCCAGTTGCATTCCTCCCCCAAACAATTCAACCGTAATATTCGTACTTCTAGGAATGTTTATCAGTTTACCCTTGAGCCCAACTTCAGACGTACTGTCAAGTACAGAGATTCTTTTTTTAGCAGCACTACACCAATGTGGAATGCTTTACCCGGCTGAATATTTCCCACTCATTGCAATGTGCAGACATTCAAAACCAATGTACATCGGTATCTCCTTTTTCATCCTATCCCATTTTACTAATTGCTCGCACTCATCAGTGCGCGTATAATATAAAAAAAAGTTCATCAAACATTTTAATAGTTGACAACGATAATAGCGGTTCATCAATTTATTGATAAAACTTCAAATATCGTTTTGAGAAACAGGATCTAGTTGCTTACAACTTCTCAACTATTCCTGTGGAAGAGAGGGAGCATACAATATCGATTAAGATGAGTAGCACACTCTTGGAGGATTTGTCACTTCAACCTAATTATGAAAAACTTTTTGGTTTTACGTAGCAGGAGCTAGAGCTGGAATCCAGACCACCGGCGTCATAGTCCAATGCACTAAGGGTGCTTTCCCATAACAAAAGTTAAAGGCTAACGGTTCGTAGAGAGCCTAAACCTAGTGACTAATAACGATCATACATTATAGTTTGCGTGTTTGCAGGAATAGAAGAGATCTAAAATTTTCCGCCGAGTTCGAACGGCAAAGAAAAGCGCACATCATGACAAGAGATACTCTTGCAGGATTTGTCACACCCCCGCAAAGCATTTTTGCAGCGGCTGGGAATCGAACAAATACCATAGGTGTGACAGTCTAGGGCACTAAATAGCATAGCAAGGATTACCATCCTATAGACCTATACATCAAATAAAAAGGACGGAGTTAAGTGCCTATTTTCAGCAAAAAAAAAAATAAGCAAATGAAATTCACTTAGTTACCAATTCAAATCAAATTATATTCGAATATACTAACACACCAATGGCAATATCATGTATGACAACAACAATATTGCAATGAAAATCTGGAATTAAATTCAATCACGTTTAAACTTCAACATGCTAGTGTTAACCAAATTTCATCGGGTTGTTTTTTTTTTTTTTTTTTTTTTTTATTTAAAGGAGATAATTTTAGTTCATCACTTGACAATAATTTATTAATAACAATCAATGCATTCTAATTAGTATCCAACTTAAAAAACTAACACTTAATGCTAAAACTATTCATTAGCGTCCAAGTGGGGCTCTTAATTTGAAAGATAATGATAATAATTACAATGTGAAGTATCAAAATACAGAAATATTTATATCTCATTTTCAAAATAACGGCAACACTTGCCATGAAATGAAACCCCGATTGAATTCTGCCATGCAGGGTATAATGAACCAAACCAAGTACAACAATGCAAAACACATTGACACGATAAATCACATTGCGTCAAAATTCTGTTTTACCTATACACAATAAAACTATTTGCTAGAATAAACAATTATCCAAAAAGCTTTTCCTAATTTATTTTTACATCTCTTTGTTGTTGGTGTTGTATCTTTGTTCTTTGAGTGTATTTTATTTGAGTGCTTTTTGCTTATTTCTTTTATGAAATCAGCTGAGTAGATATTTCCCCTTTATTTGGCTCTCACTCTCATTGTTCTACCAGTGCAGCAGTGGTGTATTCATATTGTATAGTGTAACCCTTAAAGAATATTATTTTATTTTAATAAGACAAGTTCTTTTATACAAAATGTTTGAGTTTTAAAGGGGAAATATCTTAACTTAATACTGTATGAGTGTGAAAGTTTTTAAAATTTCTTTTCGATGACATGACGACGACTCAGGCAGGTATAATAGTTTTAATTTAGCTTTTTTAATAAGCTTTGGTTTTGCTCTGATGCACTTTTTGTGTTTGCACAAGCCACTCATGGAGTGAGAGCACACAATTTTGAAGAGTCAGCTAAAATGCTTGCTAGCTAATTAGCCACTAAAAACTAACAAAATAAACTATATTGTAGGTAGAATACTCATACTGTTGCCAAGCAGACTTAAGGAAGGCGTGTCAGTAGGCGTGTGAGAAAGTGTTTTGTTTTGATTGTTCAATATCTCCATCTTTTAATTCTGGCTTATTACAAAGCAATGAACATTTATAAGTAACATTTATTATAAGACAGAATCACTTGAGGAAAATATCGCCTGTTTATCTTTCACACCCTGTCAGAAATTAATAATATTTTTTTTTTTCAACCTGATTATTATGTTTTTTTTTTTTTATTTGTGTTTACAACAACGGAATTCTTGAGAATAATGAGATTTCTCTCTTCGTACTTGAACCAAATTATTTATAACACATTTACTTTTTGAAAGAAAGTAGTATTTATATTTAGAATACACTATTCCGCAAGATATGGCTATTAAGATATTAAGAATTGAATTGTCAATGGCATTTTGGCCAGATAAGATTAAAAGTAAGAAAAACTGGCGTTTGGCAGTTAAATAATATGATGTTTAGCTCTGAAAATGAGTTTTGAACGTAGTTGTTAGCTCGAATTAATTTCTCATACTTTGCAAACCAGGAAGCACCTTTATAGATTATCATTGTTGGTTGGTTTCATGTTTGCAAGCTCGGTTGCTGGGTAATAACATTAAAATCTCGATAATTTTTCTTTATATAATTCTCACGCACTAAAGAGATTATGACTATCCTTAAGATGTTTGAGGACAGTGCGAGCGTTTTAGGAAATTTGGAGAGGATTTAAAAGGAGATACCGTACCGATGCACATTAGTTTTGAATGTCTAAATTTTATAATGGCAGGGAAATATAGTGTCGGATAAAGCATTCCACATTCGTGTAATTCGGCTAAAGAAAGAACCTCTAAATTTAACTGTACGTCCGAAGTTGGACTCAAGGGTAAACTGATGGGTATTAAATTGTTTAAGGAAAGGAATACAACTCGTTATTTCACTAGAGCACTGTTTAAAAAAATAAAGCTAAAATAGTGAAAGACAAGAAACATTGCGACGCTGCTCGAGAGATTCAAATGTTTCTGTTATATTTCTATCACCTATCATTTTTAAAGCACTTTTTTTATTCCATCCAAGAAACTGAAGTATGTTATTGAAGCAACTGCCCAAATATGGGACGAGCTTTAGACGAATATAACCCTTACAGATTACAGCCAGAACACAAGGGGTACAACATTTCTTGCAACGTCGAAGGAAACCTTACACATAGCAGTCTTTTTGGCGACGTCGAATATGTGGTCATTCCAATCAAGGTGGTCTGTGATGCACATACCGAGAACTGAGAGCTGTTTAGTTTCCTCAATGCAAGTGCCGCTCATGGAAAGCAGCATGGGGGTAAGTTGCGCTTTAACGACAGAAGACAATATTGAGTTTTTGAAGCATTAAATTCTACGCGGTTTATAGTTCAACATGGAATTAGAAGTTTCAGACAGGATATTGTTGATAATTATAATGAAGAGAGCCAGATACACTTTATACTTTAAACCATCCAATACGACCAGCAGCAGGGATTCTGATAATTGATAATTTAGCGGTCCAAAAGGTTATGTCTAATCCAACGAAGAAGAGATTCACCAATACCAAATGCACGCATTTTCGATAAGAGAGCTTGATGACAAACTCTATAAAATGCTTTAGAAATATCAAGTGCAATAATCTTACGTTCTCCAAAACGATGTGAAGATAGACTTGTGCCACTGTTCGGTGAGATGTACCACCAGTTCAGCAGTGGATCTATCGCTACTAAAGCCATACTGCCAGTCTTTAAGAAGCTTTCGTTTTTCAAGAAATTTCTTGAGTTTATAATTTATCAGTGTTTCCATGACCTTAGAAAGAAGGGATGTAAGTGCAATTCGGCGACAGTTAGAGGTGGAAGAAGATTCATCTTTTTTAGGCTGGACAAATGCTGCTTTCCACTGGAAAAAAGACCAGTAGAGTAGGATAGATGGAAAAGCTTACCCAATTGTTTTGCGAGAAAAGTACACCTCTCTAGAACAATAGGGGGGATACTATCCGGATCAGCAGATTTCTGTATATCGAGAGCTTTATGTACTCTCGCAACTGTACGAGAGCGAAAGAAGATTTGTCTCATGAAATGATTAAGGCTGTCAATTACAGGATGAATCATGACACTATCTGACAGCATCGAATTGACAGCAAACTCTGCTGCAAGCAGAGCATTTTCATTGAAAACGAACGTAGCACCCGAAGACAAAATACTATTTCGTATGTTTTTTACATACGACCAAACATTTTTACTACCTTTGGGACATTGCAGTGTTTTTTGTCGTAATATTTGGTTAAACAAAAATTTTATTCTTTGAATATGATAATTACAGCTGTTTCTAGCTTGTTTGAACCTATTCCGGTTTTCCTCAGTAGGGTTGGTTTCATAACATCGGTAATTTACTTCTCTGACCCTACATAACCTCTTTAAAGTTTGAATCATAAGGATCAGTTAAAGTTCCTGAAGAAATCGTTGAGACCGTCCCAGTTGGCTTTCTCGTATTGCTAAACGCTTCTCTTAGGAACAATTTCTCTAACTGGGTTTTGTTGACATGAGAAATTTGCAGATATGACACAGTGGTCGGATGTGCCTAGTGGAGATAATGCATTTATAGTGTATTCTTCAGATTAAGAGGTAAGAAACAAGTCTAGAATGCTTGCGGATTAACCTGCAACGTCAGGCTCGTGAACGAGCTGAGTCAAGTTGTTTAACTCAGATAAAATCTTGACATACCTTCCTTCGGGTATTGTCTGACCAAAATAGCGCAGCCGCGAAGAATTGTGTACATTGAAATCGCCCGTAATAAGGATTTCAATGTGCGGAAAATAAGAAACAATTCTTTGGATAGATTCGGACAGCGCTTCGAATTCGTTAAAAATCGAGTTACTATCCAAACTTGGGCTGCAATAAATAAAGCATGTATGAATGATGCGCTTATGAACTTTGAATTTAAACCACATGAAATTGAGGTTTGTATTTAAACAAGTGCCATATTCTGGTTGAAGCTGATCAGCAGCACCATTACGTACATATATGGCGAGGCCAATGTGAGGGAAGAATAGAAGAATGATCAGAATGAATTTTCACCCACCTGGGATTCATTAAGTGCCAAAACTGATGACCAGTTTTTGTTACAGTATGGACATATACATCACAGACATTTTTCCTAAGCCCCCGAATGTTGCCAACCAACCAACCAACTATATGTTATATAAAATCAATCAGAGCAAGTTTTGTTTCTAATTTTTGTATCTGTTTTTCAAATATAAATAATAATATTTAACAATAATGCAAAAAACAAACAAAATTTAGGTTATTTTTAACATATCTTTGTTGTCATACTGTTTTTATCTTGTTTTCTTTTTTGTACAACTTTAAGTATCTACAACAAAAAACATGATAAGTGCACTTGTTTTAGAATATATACAAGCATATGTATGACTGTATTTTATTAATAATTTTATGATTGAGTTAACATTATTACAAGTATATTAGTCATAGATTTTGTTTTTACTATAAAATTCGATAAAACTAACTACATCTGTGAAGAAGTGTTTTCGTGATTTTGAGTCTTTCTTTAGACGGATATAAATTACATTTATGTATACTCGTACGTTTCTATAAAATTAATTTGTTTTTATATTTTCTGTTTTATACAAACAACAAACACCCACGCTAGTATGTATTAATGCACTTTGTGCTAGATATGTATTTCTTTTTGTTTAAAGAAATAAAGACACATTGGCAGACAAATGAAGTGAATGATTCATTCCTTTGACTTCACAGAATTGTATTCTTTAAGAAAATTTTATTGTTCCAAGAATAATAACAACATTCTTCCTTTCAGTTTAGTATTCTTTGTATTCCAGAGGGTGAGAGATGAATAATTATAAAATTATGTTTGAACTGTTTACATATAAAAAAAGTAATCTTACTTTTCTTAACACCAAATACATTAAAAAAAAAAGAACTTCTGACCTCGATAAAAATAACTAACATTCCTTCATCTTTAATCGATAGATGTAGAGCTGTGATGATACACAATTGCGTGTCCTTCGCAACGAGTGACATTGAAACTTTCGTTTTTTATATAATGATTCTTGTATACAAAGAAATATATGTTTTTTTTTTTTTGCCAATGATATTGGAATATGCCCATTTACAGGAAATTATAAATAATTTCGAATTTTGGTATTCTGTAGAAGTTTCAGTATATCGAATGATGACTAAAGAACATTCTGTTGAAATTGTTTTAAATGGAATTTTGCACGCCATAGCCAATCAAGGCACTTAAATTTTCAAGTCTTAGTCTTAGTAAAAAGGAAGCCTAAAATAATAAGTTAAAAAGTTTTGCCAAGTTTAGTCATGACTCTAGTTAGTTTTGTAGGAAAAATCTAGACGGGGGAAACTTTTCCAATACTCGTAGACCCTTATACAAGAAAAAACTTGCTGAGTTTGTTTCGCTATTAACTCAAAAGTACCCAGTATACAACTTATCAATGGAAAACATAAATTATAACACAATTAAATTATAGTTATTCAACATTTCGACAATTCAACAAAACCGCTGGACCTGACGAAATGTTCAAAGCTTAAGGCGATTATGGATTGGGATTATGCTTCAGATCATGTGCAAAATATGGTCGGAACAAAGCATGACGATGAGTGGAATATCAGCATTGTCTGCCCGATCCTCAAGAAAGGAGAGCCTCTGAACTGCGCCAATTTCAGAGACATAAGTAGTATTATGTGAACATCTGAAGTTTTTCGTCAAAAACCTGATAGGTACATATTAGTG
Source organism: Chrysotoxum bicinctum (assembly GCA_911387755.1). NCBI lineage: Eukaryota > Metazoa > Arthropoda > Insecta > Diptera > Syrphidae > Chrysotoxum > Chrysotoxum bicinctum. The sequence continues at coordinate 219,456,818 of OU426989.1, read as the reverse complement.
CGATTATCAGACGAGAAAAGTCTATCAGATCTTGGAAAAAAACCAGGAACTTCAAATCTACACTTGCCGCTTTTACATCGTATAATAGCATCTATAGGGACGAACTATATTGAGCAGACTCTAGTTTTGGCATCTCCGACAAACTTATTCGTTTATGCAGGATGACGATGGAGAACGCACGCTGCTCCATCAAAAAAAGAAAGTTGGAAAAGATCTCACCGATGCATTTGATGTCAAAAAAGGTTTTAGGCAAGCCGATGATCTGTCATGCGACTTCTTCAACATCGAATAGTGAATAGAAAGAATAGTGCAAAACTCACTCAACACCGACTTTTTGCACAGAACGTCACTTTAGACAGCTATAATTTTTGAGATAGAAAAGGACTTTTTCTACCTAAGCACCGCTATTAATTCAGACAATAACACAAATCAAAACGGAAAATAAATCTTGCCAATTGCTGCTTCCTTCGGCTAAGAAGGCAATTGAGCAGCAAAGTCCTCTCTCGAGCAACTAAAGTGTCCCTCTAAAAAACTTTTATCATTCTGGTCCTTGTGTATGGTGCAGATGCATGGACCTTGTCGAAAGCTAAACCGACCTAGTTAAACGAATTAAAGTTCAACGACTGAGATGGCAGTGTCATGTAAAGCGAAGTTACCCAAATGCTGCGGCCCGGAAAGTGATCGTATCCAATTGGAGGGACAGTGAAGTAGAGGAAGACCGCGAATCCGGTGGCGCACACAAGTGAGAGAGAACCTCAACCAACTTAACGAGCGAAACCGGAGACAGCTAGCTAGAACCGAGCTAGCTGCAGAAGTTTCTTGGTTAAGGCTCTGGTCTATGGTATTCAACATTTCAATTTTGTATGACGAATTAAGGTAGTAAGCGGGAAGGCCTCTGAAGTTGCAGGATACTTCCCTAGCGGTGCCAAAGGAGTTTCAATACGTTACCCCTACTAGATCTTTTAGAAAAGATTAATCTAATGCCTGGATAAAAACTATATTGCTTTTCTATGTGAACCAATATTTGGCTAAACTTTTTTTTTTTTACAGAAAGTAGACTATTACAGTTGGACGTAGCAATAAAACTTTTAATTATTTATTTAAATAATTTAGGATCGAAATCAAATAATGGCTTTAATGTTAATGAATTGTTAAGTAGTATCATATCAATACCTTAACATTAGTTTTTTTTTTTTAATTCCTGAATGGCAAAATTCTCGAATGCCGAAATCTGAAATGCTTAAAATGTCACATTGAAAACAATTTGGAATTCAATTTTGGGGTTTGTTCATTCGAAATTTTGACGTTTCGATATTTTGACATTCGGAATTTCGTCCCGGACCTCTATTTTGCTTGACACTAACATACAAAGAATTTGCACTGAAAACAGAAGATTTCAAAAGCTCATTATTTGTTGCCATTATTCTTCGCTCCGACCAATAGGAATGGATAAATCTATTCAAAAATTTAAAACAGATAACAATAAGTGAAGGCGGTTTCATACCCTAAACTATAAAGAAACATATTGGCAGTATCCAATGTCACCTATATAAACCTCCCGAGTGTATGCGTTAGAATTCTTCTCCTCCTTAAGGGCTTTACCCATTTCTATGAAATTTGTGTAAATTTTATAGTCAGATCACCTAGATATAGTAGGATCCGCTAGCTTGCGCTGTTGTCGAGTTCCAGATTTTTTTTTTGCAATATTCAAATAAATAAAACTTCTAAAACAGGTAAATGGATTGGAGTATTTGGTTTTTACTTAGTATCACACTAAATAAAATAAATAATATTCAAGTGCTTATATACTCCTACAAAATAGTAACACGACTGCTCTTAAAAAAATTCTTACTTTCGCTGCAAAAAAAAATGGGGAAAAATTTTAATTTGTAGAGCAATTTGTGGCGAAATTGAAAATATTTAATATAAGCTGACCTAATTTCTTGAAATTATTTTTTATTCCCTAGCACAAATGATACAATATTAAAATTTAAATACATGTCCTTGGCCGTCGCTCTATTCTGATTGACAATATATATTATGTTACATATGTACATGAATATGCAAATAAGATTGAGTTAGGAACAATTATAAGTTAATTGCACAATATGTTCATGATAAAAAAAAATGTTCTACAGCTTAATAGTTGATGTGATATGGACCTATGGATAATAAAATTCCCCAAGAGACATTTCTATATCTATACGGCTTCTTTGCAAGAGACAAAGACTTATTACCCAAACTTCTATTCCCTGTAAGATTGGTTATGGTCCTGTGTGCTAATTTGTAACGAAGAAAAGGAAACCATCTGAAAACATACATATGTACTATATGACATATTTATTCAGATTTTATTTTAGCTGTTTGATGCGAGTTAGTTTTTTTTTATCTCTAGGCTTTGTTAAAGATTTCTCTACAGGCTTGAATAGCTTCACACATTCGTTAAATGAAGATATCATACTAATTTGTTTCGATTATTACTATCATTAACCTAAGGATTTAGGGTTATGCGTTGTAAAAAGTATGTACATCACTGACGTGACTTAAGTTGATGTGAGTGGAGTGAACTAAGGAAGACAGACAAATCATCACATTCATTCAATTCATCATCATTTAATTTGAATTGTTATTGTAAGTACATTAAAATTCGCAAGAAAAGATCTAAGTAAAGCATACAATTCAAAGTATTCAAACAAAAATGCAGTTACGAGTAATTTTGCATTTACACAACAAATAACACTTTTCTAACAGTTATCAAAGACTTATTTTAAACATTTAGAAAAGCTCCTCTACGTAAATACTTTCTCCGAGTTGTCAATTTTTATATATTTTTTTTTCTCAGAATTAATTTTCTCGTAATTTATGTGCTACATACAATAAAAGTGTTTATCACATACAATTTTTCACTTTCCCATTAAAGTTTTTTTTTTTTTCTCAAAAATAATTTTATTGTGGGCAATAAACGACTTATTTTCAAAAGAATTTAGGAAATGAATCCATAAAAAAATTATAATTGATTTACATACATATGTATAACAAATTATTCGACAATATTATTTGTTAATAATTTGTTTTGCAAATTGCCTCTCTCGCTTGAACGAAAGGGAGCATTTGAAAATTACCTCTTTAAACGTTAAATTTTTTTAGAGCATCTATTAAACTTCAAGCAATCAACGTTTCATGATTTCAAATAGAAGAAAAAAATAAAGTTAATTTTATTTGACTCACATATGTATGTATGCATGTATGTACATCCATACATACAGTTAGGGGCAAAACAAAAAGACTACCATTATTATTGTTATAACTACATAGTTTATATTTTATCCTTCGGTTCACCTGGTTATTTTCGAGCTTCCTCAGGGGTTCAATTTATTAAATTGTATTTGAAATAAATCTTTGCATTTACATTTTATTGCTATTTTTTTAAATGAAGATATCAAATTTAAATAAATTAACGTTTTAATTAAATAATGTTTAAAAAGAAAATAAATTAAAACACTTATTGGACAACATAAATTAAAACTAGTATCACTTTCTATCACAGATCAATTTATTAATGGCCTACCTAGTTAATAAAGGTTAAAGTTTCATAAAAGAACTCAAAGGTTTTTATCTCTATCTTTTTTGTTTTGAATATTATTATTTTTACTTGCGACATTGAAGGTACTATCGAACACGAGATTTTGATCAAACTTGAAATTACGATGATAAGTGGGTCTCGTAATTTTATCTGTCTATCTGAATGTCTTTTCGACTACAGCCTAAACGGTTCAGCCGATTTTCTTTAAACTTGGTAGATAGCATTTTTCAAATTTTTCCCCCACACATTCTATCTTCTTTTTTTTTTTTTTTTGAAGACAAAAAATAATGCTACCAATTTGTTTCAAAATTTTAGAAAATATGTTTTTATTTTAAATATTGTACAGATTAAAATACGAGTAAAATGCACGACTGGGTCGCACGAACTTGCTCCTATGTATAGACTAGGAATTTTAAAAACGAATGTTAATAAAGAAAATATGAATTCATGCAAGAACAAAAATTATAAGTCGTTGTAGTGGTTCCTTAAAAAAATAAGCCATTAAGGACAAAATTTTTATAACATTTTTAAGAAAAAGATTTGGTACGCCAAGTTGTAAGTTTTTATTATTCTCATTTGTACATGAGAATTAAATTTCCAAGAAAAATATTAAGCCGTTTTTGAGATATCGAATTTTTCCAAAAAAAAAAATGACTTTTTTTTCCAAAAATTGAAAATTCATTTTTTTAAGTTGTTTTCAAAAATTTCTTTATTAAATTATAGATCGTAAGAACTAATGAAAAGAAAAACAATTTTAGCAAATTCTCGAAACCGTTTTCGAGAAAAATACGATTTTCGAAAACCATTTTTTAACATTTGTATGGCGGGTACCGTTATTTTTAGGTAAAATAAAGTTTTTTTTTCTCACATCTTATAGATTATATTAAGAAACTTTTATTTATCAAGTTTGAAAAAAATCCAGCGTGGGATTTTCGAAATACATATTGAGTTTTCAAAAAAAAAAAATGATTTTTTTTAAATACAAATTTTTTTTTTAATTTGAATACACAATAATATTTAAACTGCTGGGGATTTTTAGCATACAAAAATTATCAAAATCGGTCGTACGGATTATGAGAAAATCAAAAACAAAAAAAAAGGTTCCAAGGAAATTTTTTTCCACCATTACCTAGCTTTAACTAAATGAATTTTTTTTAATTAAAAAAAAAATCTGTGGGACAGTTTTTGAGAAAAAAAAAATATTTATAAAATTTCGAAAAAAAATTCTTATGGTCTTAAAAAAAAATAAGAAAAAAACGTGTGAGAGAAATTTTAAAAAGTTTGAAAATTATTATTATTATTTTTTCAATTAATACATTTTTCTAGAAAATTATGTTTGCAGATATTGCGAACCAAGGCAAGAGATCCATTTTATTTTGACTTAAGCTTTGGAAATTTACGTGCATAAATTGATAGTTAAGTGGGTTTTCCGATCCAGCTATGGAAACACAAACCTTTTCCAATATCATCGCAACATTTGCATCTCGCAATGTTTTATGTCTTACCCTACACGGACGTCATATTCCATACAAAATGTCAAAGACCATTTAATCAATTAATAAAATATAAATTATAAAATTGTATTTCATTAAATACTCGTAGTTATTGACCCAAAACATCAACCTGGAACATAAAACTCACCTTGTATTAAGTTTTCGTTAAAAATTTAGCAAACAAAGAATACATTTTTTAAAGTGGACATATTATTTTGTATTTAACTGTTTAAGTAGACAATGTATGTATGTACGTAATAAGAACATTGATTTTTTTGTTTGAATATAGACCAATTCATTAATTTTATTATAGGTATCGATAAGATTTCCAAGTTGGAAAAAATATTTTATGATTGATAATAATCTTAATCTAGTCTACATTATTTTACAAGCTACGGCCATTGGTAACAATGGTGGGAAAACACACCAAGTACCGCTTGCACAGCTGGTTCTATATTAAGTATTAATTATGAAATTTGTTGTTCAAATTCCTAATCAAAGGCACACAGCACCAGATAATAAATTATGTTTGGGTAAACAACAGCGATTGGAGACTAATAATAGTATAAGAGGGCGGTAGCCAAGTCAATAAAGATACTTTGTTATCCAAAAATAAAAATATATTTTAACCTAAAATAGTTTACGATCAGTTTATTGGGCTTTACCAGAAAGATCGGCGAATGCTGATTAAAGCATTTAAGCGATGATGAATTTTCGTCAACTGCCAACGCTTTATTTTGATTTGCATTCGTGAAATTATTGTCAGCATGTGACGGAAATGAAGGTCAATGTGCATGTAGTATCCGCAATTTGTAAAGTAAGAGTACTCGTAGCTGCAACGATACTCGATGCCGTTTTCTTTAACTCAAAAATAGATTTGCGCGCACTTTTCGTTATTTCGCAACTGAATGCGTTTACCTTTAAAACCTACATTCATACTCCTGTAGATATACATACATAAGTACATTATGTACATAAAAAAAGAAAAATAGTACAGAACAAAAAGAATGATATTATTTCATTGTACTTCCCTTAAAACTCAAAAATGCCCAAGGGGTTGAACACTTGAAACCAGTTATAAAACGTCATTTCAATTCAGAACAAATACACAACAAAAAATTTATTCAGTTCATGTATGGGTGTGTGTGTGTATCCAACTATAACCCAGTTTCTTATTCATCCTAATACACGATTGCAGTATTCAAGCCATGGTGTCTTCAGTTTTTGTGTAATAATATCAGGAATTTAAATAATGTTCAGTACATCCACGGGGAGGAGATGGTAATGTAGTTTTTTCTTTTTTTTTTTTTTTTTTTGTTACTGCTGTGTTTTAATGACAAGCAAGGGGAATTTACATTACTAAGAGACGATCAACCATCAACCTTACTATTTTAATTTGATGGCATGACCTAATGCTATGAGTTCATTCAAATGAAAAGACATAAAGAATATGTATGGTCAAGGAAGAACAAACTGGCTATCGTCCAGTTTGTACGTTTGCCAAAAGTAAAGCCAGATGTGTTAAGGAAAAATAACAATAAAATTTCGACAATTTGTTTGTATCGAAATGTACAGTCTTAGACTAGAGTAATTGGTGAATTCGTTATAAATTATAATAAAAACAAGTGGCTTTGCAAAAGATTATATTGTTCCTTTATTCAATGTCAGACAGTGCAACAGGTACTTATTTATCTCAATAGAAGAGGCTTACTGGCATTCAAGTCTTGATAATTTTATCAAATAAATTGACGACATGAAAAAATTAATCTTCCGATCGCAAATATTTTCAATTAACTGCGAATTTCTTGCGAAGTTTAAATCTATTTGAAGTTGTTGAATATTATTGATTGAACATTTTAATTTTTAATTTTGTTTTGGTCACAAGCTGATAGGGAGAACTGGTTCTATTATTTGGAAGTACAAATTCTGACGATTTTGCTTTGGTGATTTTATCTCTTATGATAAAGTCAATTGCGCAAAATTTTAAACGATTTGGTAAAATGCTTAGGCCATTTTAGGAAATTACTAAGTTAGAAAGAAGATTTTGATAATTTTAAACGATCTTAGCATTTTACTATCTCTTAACATTTTACTAAAGTTAAAATAAAAAAATGGTTTCTTTAACTTTTAGTAACGTGCTAAATCCATATGACATTTTCCTCGAAAAACTTTTCTTGGCTATTTTATTTGAAAGAGATGCGTTTTATGATTCGTAAGCTAATTGTTTTTCAAAGTGAATCAAATAATAAAAAATGTTTTCGCAAGACGAAGATTTCGATATGTTTGAAGATTTAGATCTGTTTAAAGTTCCTAGCAAATCCTTTTGAACAGCTGGACGATGAAGAATTTTACTCGAAGTAAAGCTTTGACAAGACAATAGTTCTTCGTTGAAAACTTAAACATCCAAGACCGAATAACAATCCGTGGGCTTTCGATTTCACCATGATTAACAAGAATTAGATTACACATTTTTGAAAAAAGTATCCATCAGGCTGATGTTGGTAAGTTAACTTCCCAATGGAACACAGAGGATATATCTATTTAAAACAATTAATCTTAATGGAATGATCCTATCCAGTCACAAATAAACAAAATAACTTGTAGGTTGTCACTCAGGACCAGTTCCCCAGATTGAGGTTTGTTTGCTTCGTTTTTTTTCTCGAACTGTCATTGTTTAAAGGTGTTCAGATGCACCGTTTTTAATAAAAGGGAACTAGTATTTTACTAGTTAATAAAGCGAAAGAAAAAGGATTACAATTACAAGAGCTAGTAAATTACTCGTACTAGGCAAATGTTTAGTAAATTGCCAACTGGTAACATGCTAAGTCAAAATGTTGTTTAAAATCTTGACCCAATAATCTACGAGTCCCAGTCCTCAGGTTCAAGGCGACAAGGGAGACCGAACGTCGGGTTTTAGGTCCAAGCCATCGCTTATGCAAAAGCCCGTAGTCTTCCGAGACCTGGAAGCAGCGTGCTCGGAATTTTGAAAAAATCTGCAGTCGTATCTCATTGAAATAAATTAAACAAATATTAAGTCGAATTTGCAAACTGACATGTCCAAATTATTTTGATTTTTAAAAATGTATTTTAAGTCGAAAAATAAATGCATTTGTTGTCCAACGGAATGTTCAAATTCCCATAATCGAAATTTCGACAGATCTAAAGCAAAAATATATTGATTTATTCGACCAATGGAAAACCGTATTGTAAGTAAGAGATCACACGATCTATGATCATCACAGTCACTTGATTTCTTGAGATATTGTGAATAAAAAAAGTATCAATTGTGAATAATTCATACATTGACGCTTTGATAAGCTGCATTTTTTTCAAAAAGTTTATTTGTTTAGTTGTTTGCTTATAAAAAAATTTTATAAAATTATTATTTTTTATTTAAAAACAAAATATAAAAATGTAACACAAACAACTACAAATTTAAAATATTTAGATGGAAGGGTAGCTTAGTTACTGAATCGGAGATAGAGGAAAGATGAAAATGAAATTTTCATAAAATAAATAAACAGCCGCATAGAAGAGATACATTTAGTCTTTCAGAGTTGAATGATAAACTGTTAGAATAATTGATTTAAAAGTTTTGGTTCTTTTAGGGGAGAGTGGGGCTAAAAGTAAAATCTTTTACTGAAAACAATCTTTTTCCTAAATATGAAAGCCGTTTTTCAGCTACATACAGTGAACATTGGAAAACGTGAACCCCCCAAAACGTGAACTATCCCAAAACGTGAACACCGTAATTTTTACATTGACTGCTCTAAAACGTGAACAAATCGAAAAGCTCTAAAACGTGAACAGACATTTTTTCAACATTTCTACATAAAAACGCACTGAATTATTTTTTTAAAACTTCGGCGGCCCCATAAATTTGATATTGCGTAGTATAAAATATTTAAAAAGGCTTTGGAATGGTGTTCAGATGAAGGTTTTGACCAAACCGAAATAAGCGCCTAAGAGAAATTGTAGTTATTAAAATGTTTGCAAAAATAGAACAGACAAAAATTAAAAATTTTGTTTGTTAAATAAAACTTTTATTTGTAAAACGTTCTAATTTCAAAATGAAATCTAATCAATTTTTTTTAATAACCCGTAGTATGAACCCGTAGGTACCAGTATGTGTAAAAATGTAAAAATATTCATAAATCTATACTACTGCAAGCAAAAAGAAGATAAAATGAAAGAAAATATGTTTTATTTTAAGAGGAGTAGTAAGACAATACGGTAGGAATACTATTTTAATCATAAAATGTTACATTCCAAAACATGAACAATCTCAAAAACATGAACACCCTCGGTTTTAATTAGTTCACGTTTTCCAATGTTCACTGTAATTCACTAACAAGAGCATCAAAGCTGAGTGGGTGAGAAAATGTAAAGATATATTATTTAAAAAAAAAAGTTGTTTTAGCTTCCCAATAATCTGTTGTTAGTTGTAGCATATGCCAGGGTAACAAAAATGTATTGAAAAATTAAATTATCTGTTAAGATAATTTTCAATTTATTTAATATATTTAACATTCCGACACATGCGTATACAATATGCTTGTACAAAAAATCACATCTAACGATATCCTCGAATGTGGCGAGATTATTTATTTTTCATCGAGCACTAGCAAGCAAAGTAACAATAGTAAACATGAGCGAAGCATTTGCTCCACAACTGGACTTTGCACGAAAAATTCAACATAAATCGTTCTCGATCGATTTTGTTCAAAACGATCAATTGAAAAAATGAACGGGGTTGGTACAACTAGCCCCGCCATAAAATCTAACAAGAATTGTGTTCTTTTCAGATTTTATTTTATTAAAACAAAATGAAGATCATACATGTATTACAAATGTATATTGTATACACAAAAACTTAACTAAAACCCAATTACATATGAATTAACAAAAGTAGACAAGTCTGTAACGATGGAGAAGATGAACGATTTTCTCTTTCACACGATTCCTAATTTTTAGAGGAAAGTAATTTTTCACTTGATGGATGGACATCGTCGAATTCGAAAATGCATTCGATAACAAGCGATGGAATAATCAATATTTGTGAAACGGAATTGACCAATTTTTCTACCGCTGCTCAACACAATAGTGTTCTTTATCTACCCACTAACGAGACATTGAGGGTTTCCTTTTTTGGTCCCCAGCGAGGCACTGCACTGAGCTTTCAAACAAACAAAAAAAGAACCATGTTACTTTTTTTTAACTCGGAGCGCTCTGATCGCTGCTCTTGCATTTCTTTTTTAGCTCAGAGATCAATAGGGGCTCGAATGAGCGCGGCTAATTTCATTAATAATTTTTGTTTCCATTTTGCATCAACCAGAAATTCATTAAAAAAAAAAAAGAAAATATTCTTGAAAACACCAATCTCAAAAATTCAAAAAATATTTTTAAGTTTTAAAATGCAATGTTTTAAGCTTTATAGAAGCTTCTCTATAAAAATTTCATTTAAATCTGTTACGCTGTTAATAATAAAGTCAACCACTTGTTTTTGGAAATATTAGGTTTTCAAAATAAAAATTTGAAATCTTTTTTAAAAATGCAAAAGGAATTTTTTGAAATTTTCAATCATTAATACTTTTCAGAAGCTTTAGCATACAAAAATTGCCAAAATCAATTGTAATGTTTTTGAGAAAATCCAAACCAAAAAATGCGGATTTTTAAAAGTTTTTTGAATTGATAAAATTGTGTTCTAAAATTTCGAATAAAAATGCATAACTTGCCATATACTCGTTATACCCACATACATACGTAGGTAAATATCGGGAGTAAAAATGATACAATTCAATTCGCAACAAACTCTTTTCGGTCAGGCCCTGCTCTGTGCTAAACAAAACAACCACATTTTAGCAACAGTTAATGTGAAACCATCTCGCATTGTTGGCTTTTAAATGGAAACTGTTATATCTTCTTCCGATCAACAAAAAAAAAAAACCAACAACAAAAATTCAATATAATTTGTGGTACAAAACTTGCAATATATTCCAAGCTCATGGAACGTGGAAAAATCCATCAATTTGATTTCATAAAATATAATACTAACGACCCAGCGTCATCACCACAATCAACATTACCGGAAAAATGCATTTCAATATCATGGCAAACCGGCATGATGCGGCACGCATCAACATTCGTGTTGCGCAAAATAACGATGCAAGTTTCCTTCAAAAGCCAATGCCTCCTCTCGTGTCTGGCTGTATATAAATCAATTACAACAATACCAACAAAACAACGACAAAAAAAAAAGGTTAATTGAATGTCAAAACACCTTCCAAAGACGACACAGTCAGTGTTAGTGGGACAAGTTCAGGTATTCACTATTTTTCTATTGAAAACAAAATTCAGACTGATGAATTCATAGCAAAAAACAAGGGGTAGGGCAGAGGGAGGTGTGGAAGCACAGAGGTACCAAGTCACTGACAAATTACAATATTAGATAAACAATTAATATAACACAACACGGGGGCATGTGTTTAATTTTTTTTTATTTTTTTTTTGTTATTGGTTTTGATTACTTGTGTTTGAAATGTTTTTTTTTTTTCTTTGTGAAACATGAGTTGTGTATTAACGGGTAATCAAAGGTGCAATGTAATGTATATTTTAATATATGGCTTTGTATGTACAGTACATACATAAGTAAATACAAATTATCCAAAAACATATTTTCAATAATTGTAATTGTATAAGTTATGAAATTCGTCAGATGCGGTTTTATTTTTTTGTTAAAATTTATTTCAATTATTGTGCACGACAAAACAATCAGCTGAAAAAGCTAGCTTCTTGATATAAAAATGTTATACATATGTACATATAAACATAATGTACTAGAATTCAAGAACGACGGATGGATATCATGCGATTTTTATGTGCCCATGTGTGTGTGTGTATAACTCTAAAATGATAAAAGCAATGCATCCGTTCATTTTAGTGCTATTGCCCTCGAGTTAACTTCCAATGTCCGATATTCTTGTTCATGGTTGTTTTACAAAAAATATTATGAAAGGGTAAAGCTTAATATGAGTTTATAACTCGACACACAATCATTAATCGTTATAACATCCGCATTGTCCTCTAAAATATCGCAAATTGAGAACTTTAACTGCACAGGCTGAAAAATATACCATATTTTTTCTGTAGCGAAATAATGTTTATTATTTTTAGAACTAATTTCGTTGATACAATAAATTCATATTAAACCTGCGGACACAACCCAACTGAAACTGGAGGATGTAATGCACGATTAGGTCGCACATACGAACATGCTTGTTCTTATGTCAAGCGCGTAATAATTTAAAAAAAAATCTATTTTAAAGACTACGAGTATACTTAAAATTATGTGTTTTTAAATTGCTAAAACAACTACTACTACAACTAATTTTGATGTTGATGAAGCATAAGGAAAATAAAATGCACGACTGGGTTGCACGAACTTGCGCCTATGTAATCGACTAGGAATTTTAAAAACGAATGTTATTAGAGAAAACTGTTCATAAGGATAAAATTAATTTTTAAATTCTTTTAGTAGTAACAGAATGCTATGCAAATATGAATTTATGCAAGAACAAAAATTATAAGTTCTTGTAGTGGTTTCTTCAAAAGAAGCTTTTATATACAAACTTTTTAAAAGCTTTTTAAGAAAAAATTTTGGTACGCTTATTTAAAGTTTTTATTATTGTTCGAATAAAAATTAAATTTACGAAAAGAAATATTTACCCGTTTCAGAGATATCGAATTTTCAAAAAAAAAGAAAAAAAAAATGGATTTTTTTTTCAAAAATTCAAAAAATATTTATTTTAAAGTTTTGAATTGCAATGTGTTTTAGGCTTTTTAGAAGCTTCTCTATAAAAATTTTCATTAAGATCCGTTATGTGAATAATGAGAAATTCTAAATTCGAAAAAATGATTCTATGGTAGGTACAAGCTGTAATATCTTAATTTCAAATTTTTTTTTATTAAATTAAAGATCATAAAAATTAATTGAAAGAAAAAAAAAATTATCAAAATTCTAGGTGCCGTTTTCGAGAAAAATACGATTTTTGAAAACCATTTTTTTTAATTTTTTAGCATTTGTATGGTAGGTACCTTTATTTTAAGGTAAAATAAAAAAAAATTTCACATTTTGTAGATTATATTAAGAAACTTTTATTTATCAAGTTTAAAAAAAATCTAGCATGGGGTTTTCGAAATATTAAGTTTTGAAAAAAAATTTTTGAAGTTTTTTTTAAAAAACCAAAAAATTTTTTTTTTTGAAAATTTGAGTACACAATTCTATTTATGTTTTTGGGCAGCTTTAGCAAAAAAAAAATGATCAAAATCGGTTGAACCGTTTTTGAGAAAATCAAAAACAAAAAAAAAGGTTCCATGGGGGGTACCCTCAATAACCATTTTTCTGAAAATTTTTTTCAACCAATACCTAGATTTAATTAAATGAAATTTTTCTGTATCTTTATTTTTAAAATCTGTTGAACAGTTTTTGAGAGAAAAAATGTTTATAAAATTTCGAAAAAAATTCGTATGGGGGGTACCGTTATTTTTGGTCTTAAAAAAAAAAGAAAAAAACGTGTGGGGGAAAAAATTAAAACCCATATCTACCAAGTTTAAAGAAAATCGGCCGTGTCGTTTAGCCTGTAGTCGAACAGACAGACAGACAGACAGACAGAATTGCGAGACCCACTTGTTTAGTCTTCGCTATCATCGTAATGTCAACTTTGATCAAAATCTCGAGTTCGATTTTTTTTACGAATGCATAACTTGCCTTATAGTACCTACATATAAGTCGCAAGTAAAAATTGTGTCGAGGGAAAAAATTAAAAATGATATCTACCAAGTTTAAAGAAAATCGGCCGAGCCGATTAGGCTGTAGTCGAACAGACAGACAGACAGAATTCCGAGACCCACTTTTTTAGTCTTCGCTATCCTCGTAATGTCAACTTTGATCAAAAAGCTCGAGTTCGATTTTTTTTACGAATACATAACTTGCCTTATAGTACCTATAAGTCGCAAGTAAAAACTATATTGCCAATCACAAACTTTGGGAAGCTATACAGGAATAGTGGAGACCAACAGCCGTAAAAAGGTGTGAAAATTTTATCAATTTCATGCCCAACAAGGGACATGTAACTAAATATAATTTAAGGTTCAAAGACGCAACAATTTTGTATGATATAAATTTTCCAATAACTTTGCTTTTTTGTGATATTTATGTAAAGGTGGATTTTTATTGCACTAGTATATTTTGACTGCTGTTTTTGGAAAATACTTGACACAATTATCAACTCAAATATTAAATTTAAAAATATTTTCTTTTTTTTTGGAAATATGTAAAAGCTTAAAAGAAATAATTTGAAAATATCATGACCATATTACCACAAAGTGTACTACTATGTATTATTTTGACCGTAGTTGTTCAAATTTGATAGTAAAGACAATTTTTACAAAAAAAAATCCTTAACTCAAAAATAATTTGCAAATTAAAAAAAAAAATCATTTTATCTCTAAATGCAAATGTATACGTTAAAAATTCTTCGAACAAATAAATGCATTTCATTAACATTAAGGCCTAAAAGCATTTCTAAAACTCAAAAGTTATATTTAAGTGATTTCAAAATATTTATTGTAACTATATATGAGTAAACAAAGCAATAAAACTACATAAATGTAATACTTCAATTAATATTAAACATCAAAACACGTGCTCAATTATATGACAACTTATATATTATAATAAGAAAATGAATTGGAATTTCATTTAAATTGCTGTCACAATTTTTCCAGACCACCGTTGTGATTAACCCTTGTTTGCTTCACTCTATAATTCCTACTTAACTCGAACGTTTTGTACACACATCTTAAAACACGCCTACAGTTTTACATTCTACAAATACGTCATATAATTTGTCTATTTATAATACATATATGCATACTATAATATCTACTTGAAAAGAACAACAACCCTTTCTCAAAACTTAATCGTATGTAAGGGTGGAAAAAATTAAAGAAAAACCAAAAATCTTAGTACGTCTGATAAGAGCTACTCGTAGCATTACATTTAGGTGTGTCTACTACAACAAGTTCACGTGTCTTGCAAGTTGTACGCGCAATCGACAAGTGTTTTCAAAGTGGTTTTATGAAATTCAAAAGCAAATATTAAAAATAGAAAAACCAATTTGCACTGAACATTAAAGAAGATCTTATTATAACTCATTGGGGTTCATGCATAGACGTTAGCTCAAATGGTTCGTCGTATACAATTACTCGCAGAATGTTAAATTAGCTTAGTCAACAGTTTAAAAATGATTACGAACACATCCCTCCCATTATTTTTTTTAAATATGTATAATATAACAAATGGGTAAGAATTATAATAAATAAGTTTACGTCGTGTAATTGTTTCTAACAAAACATCTTTTTCGGTTCCTGAAAAACAACGCCTCTTAAGACACAAAGAAAAACAAATTAATATCACTTTAGCGATGAAGTAATGTATCTTGAACTATTCTTTGTGCTTGCATCTAATCCAACCAATGAGCTTTGCCATAAGGTTCCTCGATCGATATCAACTTCAAAACAACAGGCACTTAAATCATCTCAAAAATGGATTCTTTTAAACACAGAACCACTCATTAATAATTTTAAAAACTGAAGTAGGTATGAATGTAGGCACGTTTCTTAAAATAAAAAAAAATATATGAAAAATAGTGAATAATAATTTTCCTAATTGAAATAAAAAATTGTTACTAACGAGATACCCCGTATAATTGTATTTATCTTGACACCTTCAAAAGTATTTTGGTTGTAAATATCGATAACAATCTAATATAGGGACCGGCGGCGTCGCCGTCCGTCAATTTATTTAACCTTCAATGTGCCTACGTACATATGTATGTACATATATTTATATCAAGAAATGTTAAAAATTCTCATTTATTTTATAACAAAACGAAAATATCATTCAAAATTTTTGAAATCGAATTATTAACTCCAGAAAAGGTAGATTCGTTACTTATTCCTATCAATGATTTGTATGCTCTTGAGATTAATTAAGCTTCAAGAAAAGTCATATGCTTCTTGGTTAATTCCGCAATCCTTTTTTATCTTATCGAGAGATAAACCTATTTTTGTATTGATAGATTTATACAAGTTTTAATTATAATCTACAATAGGCGCCAATAAAAATCAATATTTTATTGACCACTTTTGTTTTATTTTTAACTTTTAAAATTCGTAGAAATTAAACATACAAATAGAAAAAGTGTAAGCGAAGAATTTAAACAAAAATAGTCAAAGCGCAATGTCGATATGTGATACTTAATCTGCCCATTCTACTGGAATATTGATTTTTTTTGTAAGACTAAGCAAGGTGTTTACATCATAAGTTCGTTGTTTTTGTCAGTATATACTAACTTTCCCTTTTGCAAAACTTAAACCGTCACGCATTTATGAGTGAAAATCATACTCGTACATAAATCACATTCCTTCTCATTGAAGAACCTCACAGCAAGCTCATCCTTACATAAATAAAAAAACTAAATCAATTCCGTGTGATAGAATTATTACTGACAGTTAACTTATTGAGTGAACATTTTTTCTACTCTCATTTCTTATGAATTATTTCCTCGCTTTTAATGTGACAATCAAAAATTGAATTACAAATAACAAAATGAGGATATACATATACACACGTATGTACATATATTTCCTAGTCAACGAGCACTCCGTTCAGTGAAATCAAATAAATTTTTAGTTCCGTATTTGCAACTTTCATGACTTAATTTTCTTACTTTGTAGGTACCTAAGCCAAACTTGAAAATATAGCTTTAAACCTTAATTTTTGAAAAAAGTGGTATCTACAAACCACTTTATAAAATACCAATATGTCGAACAAAAGCCAATTCATCATAAAATAGTTAAAACGATAACAGTAAGGGAGTATATGCATAGTGTGCTGATGATACCTGTCCACTTGGTAGCGCTGCTGCTGCTGCTGCTGTTGCTATTGCCAATTAAACTAAGAACAAGGTCAAGCAAACCTATTATAATTTAATATTCACTTGAGAGTGAAAGACTCTCTGCAAACATACTATGCACATACATATGTACATACATACTCTAAATATATAAATATGTACATACTTACATATACGAGTATGCGGGGGAAATGTTATCTTTCCTTTTTATCTAAAAGCTATGCACACGTGACAACTAATGCAACAAAACTTGGCAAGGCAACAGCCACTGACACTGTCACATTACAAGAAGAGTGCACTTACATTTTTTTGTTTTTGCTTTTCAATTTCATTTTGAATGTATGTATGCAAGTATAAGAGAAAATCGAACAAAGAATTGATGACACTTAATTATTTATTGATATACAAACAAATTTATAAAAGTTTACCTTTACTTAGCAATTCAATCGTTACTTCCAAAGTGTGATGCGCTTTTCGTCTACATTTCACTCGTCGTTATACTTTTTTATACTCGTACTCCACCCACACCCTTTACAAATCACTCTCATCTCATATGATACAATATCGACATGGAAGTCATCGAATTGGGTTAAACTAGATTATCAAAAAGCTTTGCCACTCTAAATACTAAATACCGGAAGGTAGGGTACAGACACGAAGCACATTGGACACGTACCTAACCTAACCTATACCTAGATTCTCTCATTCTCAGGTGTTAGATTC
The DNA here is from genome assembly GCA_911387755.1 of Chrysotoxum bicinctum. Classification (NCBI taxonomy): domain Eukaryota; kingdom Metazoa; phylum Arthropoda; class Insecta; order Diptera; family Syrphidae; genus Chrysotoxum; species Chrysotoxum bicinctum. Next base: position 219,439,041 of record OU426989.1, on the reverse strand, counting down.
TTGGATAAAAGTAAAAGATAAAAGAGCGCGCATGTGGCTTCAAGTCGCACCGCAGTACCACCTTGTACCGGCAGTGATCCCCTGGAAGTGTAGTGTACTCACTCAGCGCCGAAGCTAAATCTAATACAAAACAAAATAAGCCGCGTAAAAAAAAACTTGTGGATACATCTATGTGATAGTATGTAGATTTTATATGTAATTGTGCAGTAGTGAGAGGTTTTATATACATACATACATTACCGTCTGTATGTAGTAAGCATATGCATACATTCAAACGAAAAGGGAGAAGTTTGGCGGATTTTTTAAGTACAAGAGGTCATGTGTAAGAAAAATTTGGATGAATTATATTCTGGAAACAAATGAATTCTCCATGAGAAAGAATATCTGCATACCTATTGGCAAATTACGACGACACCAAATGTCACAGAACAGATGAGTCAGTAAAACTTATGTAACACAATCTGTGTCAGCTTTATAACAGTGTGTATTTAGCAGCAGAACTCGTTTATATAAACCACGTTGCTTGCTAAAGGAAGTTATAAATGTGACGATGCGATTGTGCTATTCTGATTTGCCCTAAAAGCAACTTGGAAACTCGTTCTCCCATCCCGGTGCCAATGCCTGGATTATGATTGTATGGTGGTTCATGACGACAACTAGAAGCTTTCATACAGCTCAATTGAGAACTGAGTGCAAAAAATGTTGTATGGATAACATAAATGATTCGTACTGGTTGAAGGAAAATGTTGCCATTGTACTAGAGACCTTTTAGGATAATCATTGTTTCGACTAAAAATTACTAAAAAATATTTTAAATTTTAATCTTGTGTAATACATTGCTAATAAATCCGAAGATGCAAGGTGATAGTTTTTTTTTGTAGCCATTAAAACATAGTTTATACATAGTTTAAACATACATTCAAGCAAAATGAAATATACATATTAACTAAATTATTTTGATTATTATTACAAAGTTATAAACTCTTAATATTTTAGCGACAAGGGAAACCATATTTTTTTCGAAACAAATATTACTCAATGGGCTTAAGTAAACTTAACATACGACTAAATTATTTGTGTTGTATACATTTCGACCCGAGATCTATTGATTGGCATTTTAATTTCATTTCTCATTTACATAACTCCCCTCACGTTAAGTAAAAAACAAAAAAATATTTCCACATTCTTCCAATGCTAATATTTTTGAGTTAACAGTTTTCGTCTGAAAAATAAAATGAAAATTTCCAAAAACCTTCGCATGCAAAATTCACAGGTCAGCAAAAAAAATATTTCTCATTATTTGTATTGGAAATCAACAAAAAACATCATTTTATATTTTAAGTTTTTTTCTGTACCTTTTGCAATGATAACTAAATGTTATGTGTTGTCAACGACCAATAAGTCTTTTATTAGATAAAAACGTAACGACCATTATAAGGTTAAAGTGGTTTTTAGGTAAAAGCGCCACGAGTGGTCCGACATAGTTTCACTGAGCAGAGCTTCAGCGTGCCGAGTACGCTCTGAGCAGAGTTTTATCAGAGCTCTCTGATTTATTTATGAATCACGCTGAAACACTGAACTGCCAAAGGTATCGGTCTCCATTTTTATTTGTTTATTCGTTTTTTTTTTTTTTTGCAGTCTTTCTTTCAAAAAAAAAAAAAAGTGAAGTTTTACTCCATCTGCTCGGTAATTTTATTCTGAGCTCATAAAGCATGAGACTAGCTCTGATTAAACATCAGTTCCCTGCTCTGAGGTTTAAAAGAATTCAGTTCTGGCAATCACATTTCAGCGGCTAAGCTTAACACCAGCAGCAAAATTAGCCTCCCGATAAAGTAAATACGGTGCAGACTAGTTTTGTTACATTTACGGTTTGTCAAAGCCAAAAATAAAAAAAAAAATGTTTTATGAAACAAAACTAGTGTGGACCTAATTTGGCTTTGCATGTTAGATGGGCAAACTAAAAATGCACAACTGGCACGAACGTTAAAGCAGCTTGGAATTTTATAAATCATCAAATTCTTTCTTTAAATTGCTAAAATCACTCCTAAAATAGTGTGAAGTCAAAAACAAAATGCCGTCCGATTTCTTGACCGAAATCGAAAGTTAAAATTTGAAAAACCATTAGAATGGTTCTATTTAAATTATATTCTTATAAGTATACTCGTAATACATTTCTTTAATATATTCCATGAATAACCCATTTTTATTCAAAGATCACAAAGACCTATTTTTTAAAAATATATATACATACAATATATGTACATACATCTTTTTCTGACATTTATTCTCATTTCTCACAATCGAGCTATACTACCTTTCCGGGATATGACCGCATTCTTACTCTACACTAGTATTCAACGTCAAATAAGTTTTATAAATAACAATTTTGCGTTTTGAGGCATTAGAAGGGCTGTATAGCCTTATGTACTCACTATAATGGGTTTATAAATATGGCTGTAGGTATACAAATCAACTGATGCCCTTATTTGTCTGATTTTCAAATTACACCATCAATCTTTTTAAATTGATAAATTGAAACTTCATTAAATACAATTTAAATGTTATAAAAAAAAATAAATTATTATCTCAAAAGTAGTTAAAATACAAATTAGTTTATGCTTTCTTGAAAAAAAAATATTGACATTGTGGACCATTTAAAAAATAATCTTCAGTAATAAACGTATGCCATGAAACGCAAAAAGAAGTAGTTAATGTTAAATATTTATTTAGATAAAATTTAAGGAAAGTTCTCAGACAACCCAAGGAACTGTATCTTATCTTTTGCAAATAATAATCAAGTTTCCTCCACAACAATTCTAAATAATTCTCAATAAAAATGTCTACTACTTAATCATCCGCTAGGCAATGCAAAACTACACATGAAATCCTTTTTTATCTTTGGCAATTCATTGTCAAAAACACGTTTTTATATTCTGCTTGAAGGGGAAATTCGAATCTGAAAAAAAAACTTAAATCGCACACATAAAAAAAATACATATCCATATATCTTTGTGAGAATAAGAGAAATGAGAATCGGTTAACTTTTGGGAGAGTTTATTCTATACGTCCGCACTTCAACATTTATTGTGAAATATACAAAAACAATTAAAACACACAACCTTCAAATAAAAAGCATGAGAATGTTTTTTGTGAGTATAACAGTTTTCCATACTAAATGTTACGTCGTGGTTTTATTTCATTTCATAAAGTCACCACGGGCGAGAGAGTACTTAAAACAAAAATAATACAGAAATTCTTTTCGAATTAAAGAATTTATAAACGAAATTTCAACCAAGAACGATCAAAACTTTTTCAATTTTGTTAATTTCTCTTCACTCTGTATTATTTTTGTTTCCTTAAAGTTTTGAATTTTATTAGGTTATCGTTGTTGTTGTTGCTTTACATAAATGGATTTTTTTTTGATCAGTTTAAATTCGATTTTTCGCCCACATTTCCTAATACGACTTCGCTAAATTTTCCGAGTGAAATCTAAAAGAAAAAAAAACAAGTAACGACGTCGAAGACAAAATAGAAGACACATACCTATACCATTTTAATTTAAAAAAGAAAAAAGGAAAAAAAAAAACAACGAGGAGAAAAATTGATTCATCGTACATATTTTCTTAATAAAACGAAATATATAAAATAAAAAAAAGGAAAACTCTCCACATATTTATAAATATTAAGTAAAAGAGGAAATTTTCCACTTGCTGTGCTGCTCTAGGTGTACTTTGTATTTCCTTGTACCACCCCGACACACCAAAAGTTCGTTATTCGGTTTTTCCAACGAGCCGCGGCAGTTTGGAAAATCGCTGACTTTCCAAGTATTAAGACTCGAAAATTTCTTTAAAAATAAACGTGAAATACTATACAATGAAAGAAATCAAAACAAAGCATTAAATTTTTATAAATCATTTATCGGGTTCTTCTAGAGGTAGTCGCAGTTCGAGGGGTACAAACAAAAAAAAAAACATATAAAGGAGAGTGTTCGGTCGGGTGAGAGGGCAAGTGAGACGACAGCGGGAGAGTGAGCTTTAGAAAAATATGTCTATGTCTAACTAGTTTATTTCTGACACACAAATCAAAACAAATGCGATTTTGAGTGTGAATTTGACTTGACTAACTTCTAACACAAAAAAAAAACTATTTCCATGGTACGTTTATTTAACATTTTTGATAAAAACGTCACAAATTTGACAAAAACAACTGATACCATCTGCATTAAAGGAGTTCATACAAGTAGTAGATTCTGAAGTTAAAGAGCCAGTAGCTCAACATCGAATCCGCCACTTCAATTCAAGCAGCCCAGCGGAATAGTTCACATATCGATGTGGCTAGCTCTCTTACTACCGCTATATATTGAAGAATTTAATTTAATTCTAAATTACTCGATAACTCTATTATCAATTTAAATAATGTCAGTGATAAAAAACAGCCACAACAACAAATACACTGGTCATACTTCAGCTGACAACAACACTAAAAACGAGGAGAGCAAAAAGGGAATAATAATCTACAACTACTTTATAATAAAAGCTAAATAATATAACCATCGGACTATCGATATTTGTACAGTGGTGCGGTGATAATTAATTTTCTTAGTATCCAACGATGAGTGTGCGAAGAAATGTTGGGTTTTGAGACTCAGTGCCGCGCCAATTCTTTGATTTTTAATTTCTGAATTTCGTCGACGCCGACAAAACGTGTTTTACTTTATTTTAATTAAATCCACCTAAACTAGTGTACCTTTTCAAAAAAAAATCCCTTTTTCATATCGAATGAACTGTGAATTGTTAAACAAAAAATATTTTTATATAATTATAACGGTAATACGAAAAAATAAATAAACGAATATAAATGGCTGATTCAAATAACTCAAAAATCGCGTCGCGACTTCGAAAAATTGAAAGGACTGACAGTGAAATTGCCTGCGAGGAGGCGGCACGCCTTACAGCTGATATACAGGAGGGTAATAGCCCAGATGATGACGATGATATTAGTGAATATCAGGAGCTTCCGCCACCACCAGACGGAGGATATGGTTGGGTGATATGCTTCGCTTCATTTATGTGCAACATGATTGTGGACGGTATTGCATATACTTTTGGAATATTTTTGGGTGAATTTGTAGACTACTTTGGCGAGGGTAAAGGTAAAGTAGCATGGGTGGGAAGTCTACTGAGTGGCGTGTACCTTAGCGCAGGTCCAATTGTGTCGGCACTGGCCAACAAATTCGGCTGTCGAGCGGTCTGCATAGCGGGGAGTGTGGTGGCTTGTATTGCGTTTGTTTTGAGTACAATGAGTACGTCTGTAAATATGCTTATGTTAACGTATGGTGTCTTGGGTGGGTTCGGTTTTGGTATGATCTACCTGCCGGCTGTGGTCGCCGTAGGCTATTATTTTGAGACTAAACGGTCGCTGGCGACTGGAATTGCGGTATGTGGTTCGGGTGTGGGAACGTTTGCCTTTGCTCCCTTCGCAACATACCTGCTAAAATTGTTCGGATGGAAGAATTCACTTTTGATCTTTGCTGGGTTAATTTTGAATTGTGCTGTATTTGGTGCCATGATGCGACCACTAACTTATCCAAAGAAGAAAAAGGTCAAACCGTTGATGCAACGGATGTACGAGGAAAAGCGAATGCAAATGGAACGTGGTTCAATTGGTGGATCGCATTTTATGGTCCAGATGCCCGATGGCACAATGGAGCGCAAACTTAAAATGCCTATTAATGCCGATCCGGGGGTACATTCTAGTCTCAATTTAGATTTATTAGCGTCGCAGCAACAAAGCGGTACATTGCACCCTGTATCTACTTTGCCCACAATTACAGAAGCCAAAGTTGCAGAAACTCAACACGATCAAAATCAGCAAAACTCACCTGATGGTCAGAGTCAATTAGAAGTCCGTCGAGGACGTCGTCCATATCGTAATTCAGAAACCGATGCCACTAGTCCCTACAACTCTAATGATATGATCCGCAATGCTTCTCAGCCTGCATTCACAATCGACTACCAAAGCCTCCCAAAGAACGGATCGGTGCCGTCCTTCGACAGAGTAAGGAAAACATCTACCAGTGAACGATACAAGCCGTCATTGGCAGCTATTCGAGCATCTTCAAGAGCAGACCTCGAAAGTAACGGTGTTGAAAATTATTCATCTAAAATGTCTTTGTCGCAACGCAACGACAGTGGCAAAATGGTCAGACCACTCTCACGAAAGGATATTTTTTATTCTGGTTCAGTCACCAATTTACCACAATATCAATCACAAAAATCACTAACAAACTACAGAAACTCGGTACTTTCGCTCACTAAATACGAAAAGAGCATGCGGGATGTGCGTATGATAGATCCTTTAGCCGAAGCCGAAAAGCATCGTGAAGAATACGACCTTTGTCCATGCTGTGGAATTCCAGATTCTGTCAAAGCAATTCTCAACACAATGTTAGATGTTAGTCTACTCAAGGACCCAGTTTTCATGCTTATAGGAATTTCAAACGTTTTCGGAATGGCTGGACTTTATGTTCCTTTCGTATATTTGGTGGACGCCGCTATGCTCGACGGAATTGACTCAAACTCAGCCTCATATTTGATTGCAATCATCGGAATTACAAACACTTTTGGCAGAGTAATATGTGGTTATGTTGCAGATTTTCCGCAAGTCAATTCACTTCTGCTAAATAATATTTGTCTTTTGATAGCCACATTCGCTGTGACAGCAACACCCCTATGCTCATCATACATTTCCTACGTAGTCATGTCTATATTTTTCGGAATAGCTATATCTGGTTATATATCGCTCACTTCAATCATCCTAGTCGATCTTCTTGGTTTGGAGAGGCTCACAAATGCATTCGGTCTACTCATTCTCTTCAGAGGTTTTGCCGCCATTATTGGATCACCTCTAGCCGGTGCAGTTTATGATGCAACTGCGTCCTACGACATATCTTTCTACATGGCTGGAGCATTTTTTGCCATTTCAACAGTGACTAGCTTTTTAGCACCATGTTTGAAGCGCTGCACAAACACTGACGAATTGCCAGTTCACATGGAAGTCCTTACGCCAATTGACGAAGAACAAGCCGAAGACCTAGAAGACGACGATCAACCTATTACAATTTTGCCCAAGATTGTGAAAACTCTACCTAGCCCACAGCAAGAGCAGCCACCTGGAGGTATGAATAATAAGCAGTCCGAATCAGTTTTATGAGTTCAAGAGAGATTTTAAACTAAATTTAAACAATATGCCATTTTTCCTTCTTAATAGCAGAAGCAGCAGCAGCAGCAACAAAGAGCAAATAAACAGCATAGCTTAGCATACCAAATAATTTTGATTTAACAAAAAATTAATGAGAGAATGTTAAAAGAGAAATAAATATATATTATATTATAAATATACATTTTAGATAAATAGTTTGTAATCTATTACACTATAAAGTAAATTTAAAATATTTTTTTATTGAATTTTTTTCTTTAAAAAATAAACTGTTATTTTCACTCGATAGCCCTTTTCTTTATTATTGCAAATTGCTACTGTATTACAAACAAAAAATAAAATTAAAAAAAGAGAGCGAAATAGTGTCGATTATGAGTGTTAAAAAAAAAACATATTTTGTACATTAAATAGTTATTTTTTTTAATTGTTATTTTTTGTATCTTCTTTTTATGATGAATGTGTATGTCCATTGTTTATTTTTGTAATTCTAATATAAGTCTTCATTTTAATTTTAGTATTGAATAAACCAAAAAGATAGAAATATCATAGTTCTTTACGTTTCGTTCTTTTATTTGTTCAAATTAATATAAAAAAAACGTGAGGGAAAACAATTAAATGAATGTAATAATTTGTATAAGCAAGAAGCAAACGCGGTATTATATACTCTTACTATAAAAAAAAACAATTAAACTACAATGACTAGAATATATAATAATATATAAGTTATAAACCCTGATTGGATTGACAAATTATTTAATACATTTACAAACAAAAATAACTGTTATTTATTTTTTACGATTGTAAAGTTTTTTAAAAAGTGCGCGCTGTTACATTATGTCAAAAATTCTCTTAAATTTTTTTTTTGTTGATTTTATCATTTTCTTAGGTAAAAATAAACAAAAGAAAAAACTATTCGTGTTAATCGAAAATAGTATTATTTATAAAGAAAATCAAACCAAAAAATATCAGAAAAAGTACTAAAAACGTGTTATTACAAAGAAATTATAGCAATTATATAATAAAAAAAAAACAATATGAAAGAGAGAAGGGATATAAAGAAAAGAAAACGCCATAAAAATTAGCAAACAAATAAACACTGTGTTTTATTTTTTGTTTCAATTTGTATGCATCTAAAAGTGGTGAGGAGAGCCTGATGTTGGCAAGGTCGAGAAAAAACCCTACAAATATCTTCTGGATTGCTTTGGTCGTGACTAAAAAATTTATCAAAATCCTTATCGATACATGTTAGCCATTCGTGGACATGGTTGCTATGGGAAATCTTATCAAATCCATTCGCTGAAATCTTGTTTGCCAATCACTATTATTTTATTGATTTTTTACGAAAGATTAATGGAAGCCTACAAATAAAATGGATTAAAAGTAAACTGATAAAGGCAGTTAAACGTTTACGAAAACCCATAATTTAAAAATAAAAACAAAAACTGCCATACAAATAGTTATCTAAGGCAGCACTCAAGGCTTAGTGTTATTTTGCACTTTGGACACTTTGACCGAGTTTCGGAACATTTTAAATTTCTGCAGATACTCGAATGTAACATTTGAGTGTAAAATCAAAGTTCAAACGAATTTAAGAATGTCTCGTGATATTGGAATAGTTTAAAAAAAAACTATATCGCACTATAATTGAAGGGTTTATTTGAATAACTTAATACAGCACGAATTTTCTGTTTATAAAAAGTGCTTTGTCTACATGAATAATTATTATCACAAATCTTTTCACTTTTAATTTTTTTAACAATTACAAACAAAATAATATACAATGCAAAAACTATTGTGTATTTGTGATTAAGTTTTTCAAAAAAAATAACACTTCAATTATGAAAGAAAAGACCTGAGGAAAAATAGTGCCATCATCGTTTTTTTACTTTGATATAGCATGCCACAAACTTCTCTTTGTTATAGTTTACTAGACTTTCCGTCCTCTAACAGGGTGCGAAAGCATATCTTCTGTTTTGGAAGGAAGTAACTCAATAAATAGGGGTAGTAACAGGCGGAAGTGGTCTCATTTCGACAGGCTAATTCTGCAGTATTGTTTCCTTACACTCAGCCGTCATTATGCGTTGAAACAGTGACAAGCGCGTGTTGTCGTCGAGGCCAACTTTGAAAAAGGCAGAATATATATTTTTAAACAATTGCATATAGTATCTTCTCTTTAAGTTCCACACTTCGGTAAGGTACATTTGGTCTCTCTAAAAATTCATGTATGGGGATGCTTTTCAGAACGTTAATTCGGTTACTTAAGGCCAAAGGTTTCATTCTACACAGGGACGTAATAGTCCCTGCACTTTTCAATGGAAGAGCAAGAACTACGTCACAACATTGAATTGTTAATCACAATCACCAACTACGCATCATAAATAAAATGTGTTTTTTGGAAATCCAAATTTTGAAGATATTTCGTGGAACAAACACATAAATTTAGAGTTTATTTTTTTAAAGTGAATATAAACTTGTGTAGCGATTTTTTATTAAAGGCTATTATTACAACCAGGTTCCAAAAATCGAGTGAAACAGAAATGAAAACGAATTTCCAGATCGGGTCAATTTGTTTTCAGTGCTCAACATTTCACTCGCTTTCAAAATTTCGAAATCACAACCGTCATCTGTCACTTTTCAGTTAGATATAAAACTATCGTGTTGTGAAGTTTTTTGACTGCTATTAAAATTTTGTGTATGAATTTTGAAAAAGTAATTCAATAAAATATTGTAATGAGTGCTTTATTCATTGCAGTGGCAGAAAAAAAAAGAAGACAAATGTTGAGACATCACTTAGGAATTGGTGACGCTGCGTATGTGGTTAAAAGATTCGTATAAGAGAGTTGCATGAATTTATTCATTTGCCATTTTGAATGATTCGCAAAAATGTGAGCCTCACACAGTACAAGTAGTGTGAATCAGTATTCATTGCTCACAAAGATTCATTTTCGTAATGCATTAAAATGTGACTAGTTACCTTGCTTGCACTTATGAATGTCGAATGCCTGGTCGGCTCACACTCAAACCATTTATTCAATCACTTCATTCGCAAAAGTTGTGAAACTTATGAGTGGTTCACAAACATTTGAATGAATTCAAATTACATATTATTATCATTATTGTGTACTACATTTTGGTGAAAAAATTTTTTTTAAAAATGTAGTAACGGTACATGTCATAGAACAGTTTTTTTCGCATTGAAGGCTCTAACGATTTCGACAAAAAAAATTTTACAGGAGCTCCTATTAATTTAGAATAATATTGTTTATAAAAATATTCGAAACATATATTTTTTCAGTTTAAAAAAAAATAATTTCAATTTTTTTTTTAAATCAAGATCTTGAAAATGTGAAAACGATTGGTTTCTCTGTATTATTAAATACTTAAAATTTGGCATTATATACAAAATTAACTTTATTAAATACTCCTATAAACGTATACCTCCTTTTATTTATGCACAGACAACGCAACGTGTGTAGTGTAAGATGATCGCGTGTCACTCGAATATTCATTGTATTCACCCACATTCATTTTCTATCGGGCACACACATTGCAGCATTCACTACAATCAATTCAGACGGTGCATGAATTGTTAAAAATGAAACATTTACTCTAACGAATGTGAGCTCGTTTCAGATTCATTTAAAAAAAGGCATACAATGTGAATATTTCTTCAAAAGAAAGTGAATGTGTGTGAATAGTGTGTAAGGCAATGAATGTTGTGAGGGGCTCATAAAACGAGCTATTTGTTGCAGATCTCTGATTCGTATCATACTACCGACTTGATAAACGTGCCTTTCCATCAGTGCCTCCAAATATATTCCTGCATCGTTGCAGCTGGCCGCGTTCTTACGTCTTAGGAAGGAAATTTCTAAAGAGCAGTTGGAAAAGATATAATTTCTTAAAGTCTTGGGGAATGAAATTTATCCAAATTGGATTCAACTTGAAATGACTAATGAAAAGACAAGAAAAACTAAACTTCATTTCATATTATTGGATACTTCGATGGGACGCACGTAAGAACTTCGTACCGAATTAAGTTACAAAGCTGTTCTATAATAGAAAAAGATATTTTTATTTATTTATTATTTTAAGTTCACACAACTAGATCTGATCGAATTTAAATCAACCAAAGATCGAGGAAATCAAAATCTGGAACACAGAAATTCGCATCAATTTTACTTCAAAAAATAAGAGATCAATATCGATAAAAGTGAATTGAAGAACACCACATTTTATTTTCTATCTACTTCAAATTTATTTAGAGTGATCGTGAAATGCTGTTAAATTAGATAATAGCATTATCACCCCGTTTTATTGCAATTTGAAATTAATTATATTCCCTTTTTATTTTACACCCTTAAGATCCGATTTGTTTTAAAACACATATAAATGAGCTCCAAATAATCAATTCTTGATTTAATTTGACCATGCAAAATTCGACACAATATGGACTGAGAGATTACCATTTCCTGTGAACAGGTTGGAATCGAATGATTTTGCTAACTTTAAGCTCCGCTCCGAATTTTCATTGCTCAACCAGTCCATTTTCCCAGTTAGGCACAGAAACATTCAACAGAGAATATTAATCATATTTATAAAATTCATTTTTATTAAATAAAAAAACGGTATTCTTTATATATAACGAACAGAACGCGTGCTTTGCTAACGTTAAAATGCACCGATATAGACACCATTTTTAAATAACGGCAAATATTTTTCTCTAATTTTTTGTTTATATCTGTTTTTTTGTTTATATTGTCAAACATCTGGTGAACTGCTGTGGACTTAAATATTCAGCTTGACATTGACCAACAAATTTGTGAAGAGTATGTCGAGCTGTTTTTGATAACTCTGAAGATTTTAAGGTATAAACGCAGCCTTTTGTACCTACTATTAAAAAAAAATACATATCATTATCTTCCATAGGAAGCAAAATATGAAAGATAAGCTCTTATTGAAGAGACCGCATTATCAAATAAAATCAGTCTTGAGAAAATTATTGAAAAATATGAGGATCTTCATTGCCAACCTTCAGGGTTAGCTTGATGTATAATGAGCATACAGACACATACCGACGGACAGTATTTACAGGAATCTATATATCATCTTAATGATTTTTTGGATTTAAACCAATATAGCTTTTGTTTACGTTTACTAAAATTTACTTTCAAGAATCTGCTGAAATCAGTGAACAGCAAAAATTCCATACGAACACACACAAAAGTACAGGCCTTCAATTTTCTTTGCAAAAACATTGCGACCGAAAAAAACGTTATTCATTGTTTAAATCTACTGAATAAATATGTTATCAAGTGTTTCTTTAAAGATTATAAGCTTGTTCGCATATCGAAGCAAGCATTGTTTTAAACATATTTTGAAAAACAAACATTAGTTTTTTTAGTTTTTTTTTTTGTGGTGGATTATGATTTGTGTTGAATAGAACTTTAATTAATAAACACAGCAAATACGTGTGTATGTAAGGATTTTTTTTAACTACATAAACAAAAAAGGTTTAAACAAATGGTATCTGAAAACACAAACACTGTCTGAAACAGTAATTGATTGTGCTTTCCATTATTTTCGAGTTTCCTTAAATCAATTTATTTTTGATTGGATGGGTTTTAATAAATCAAAATGTGGCTTTATCGTAAAACGGAAAACTTTTAAAAGTTTTTATTGACATTCTAAACATCATCTTTAAAAAAGGGAAGGAATTCAATAAAGTTTTTTGCATATGTACATAAGTATAAAACACAAAAAGTTGAAGCAATCGCATTTTTGGATAACAATGATGACAGGTAACAAGAACTTCGAAAATCCAATAAATGTAACACAAGTTTCCAAGACCTAAAACAAAACGTTTCCATTTGATTTCTGTCTTTTATGATAAATTTATATATTTGCATATTTGTTTTGTATAATTTGAATACAAAATGTGTATATGTTTAAAGCGCACCCATTTAAAATGGAAATAGAACGCCTAGCTGCAACACATGAATGAAAAGAAACTAACTTGCTGCAGATCTTATTATTGTATATAGATATGGATGATATGCAATGCAGTTAGATAATTATTTTTGTTTTCGTATTTCAACAATTAAATGAGATAGCGTTGTTAAGAGAAAATAATGAGTTGAACTTGTCTATGTTTACTTGTCACTTGTCTGTATTTATTCAAAAGGTATGGATGTGTAAACATTACAAAATCTTTGTGAACTTTAAGTTTAAAATAATTTTACGCTCTAACAAAAAATATCTCTATTCCATTTGACTTGAATTGGGTTTTACATGCAATTTGAATCAATTTAGACAAAGTGGTGACTATCAAGCCTTCATATAAAAATACCCTTTTAAACACATTCAAAATATCTTATGTTTTAGAATCTTCTTAGGTAATTTTGTTTTCAAGAGGTAATTGGAACGCGTAAAAATCCCTCCCTTGCAACACAAGAATATTCATTTAAAGTTAGTTTTTGTTTTTGTTAACAAACTTTTATTTACCCTTTAACAAATACAACAGAAAAACAATAAATTAGATGTCATCAAAAAATATCACACTTTCATTCAATTGAGTTTATAATAACAACGCCCACATAGGAATACACAAGTGTTGCGCACCAATGCATTTCTATTGACCATTCATCAAAGATGATCGCTTTTTATAAATTTGCTATTGCAACACTGCTGTCAAATAGGTAAGGGGATACCAATCAAGAACAATGAGTAGTTCGAGCTCGTAAAAAATACATTTAGAGGTCAGTTTTAATTATCAAATCCTCCTATGGTAAACAAGTACAACAACGAATGTATGACGATTCATGTATTGATGTCTGTGCATTGAAACGTGTATGGAAGATCAATTTATTTTTTTATGAATTGATCTTAAATACTTGTTTCTTGGCAAATTTCTTACGAACGACAAATTGATTATGTAATAGGGAATATGGACACTGGACACAAGATGTGCGTTTGTTTATCAAAAGCTGTACCAAAGTGGGTTAATTTTTATTATTATCAGTGAAGGTTGATTGTAAATACTGTGTTGCTGTTTAAACGTGTTTCTATAAGTTGGAGAAAAATTAAATGTACGACTGGCTATAAAGTGGCTAAGCAATCAAGATAAATATAGTATTGCTTTATTACAATTGAGGTAATAGCTAAAACTATTAAAAGGCCATGATCTCTCAGATTTTATTAACTAAGGTATAATTATGAGGATTAGAGGAAGTGAAAATTTGAAGGAATTCTGAGGCTCCGGATTAGCCGCTTGATTTTAAGCTCTTGCTGCATATGTATGTATTTAGGTATGCAGGTATATTAAAAGGCCTGTTTTAGAGACCAGTCATTCATACTTTATTTATTTATAACCACTTTAAAGGATCTCTCTAGCTTTCTTTAGTTTTTTAGCTGGTAAAAAGTAAAAATAAAATTGTATTATTTGAATCTCTGACCAAAAATATATATCGTCGGTGACGCGTGCAAAGTGTGTAACTCCAAATTTTTCGAAAATGAGATTTTGATGCAATCTTTTAGATTTAACCGAATACTACAATCCCTCAAACCGGGAATTCCGTATTTTATTTAAAATAACCATTAAAATGGCAATTTAGAAAAAAGTGTAACTCCTTGACCTATCAGTTTGGTGAGGAAAAAAGTGTATCTCCACAAATCTCCTAAAAAGTCGTAAAGGAGTTACGCTATTTCCACTTGTCCACTGTAATAGAAAAAAGGAGATATACGTTTCTTGTGATAGCCATTCATTCAGTATTCAAATTGAAGCTCATTATGCGTGGACTACATTAAATGTACGGCGGCGGGTGTCAACTCCAGAGTTATGTAGTTCTTGAACAAACAAGTTCAACGAACTAAACAGGCATAGGTATAGAAAACTAATTTGTATTGTTGTATTTGTATCTTTCGATAGATTTTCTAAACATAAGAAATTTTAGAAAATTGTCCAAATTGTTAGAAAAGTCAAATAAATCAAAATGATCTTGGAATTTAAGGAATTTGATATATCTGGAAAGATACAAATATTTTACCATGTTTAATGAAGTTTTGATATATCCGTTTTTTTGACATAGCACATTTTTTGCAAATATGTAGAATCTTTCAGGTCACTTTTGATTTTTATTACTTTAACCCCCAGTTTCACAGTAAGAGTTTAAACTCAAGTTCTGCTGAACCTGAACTGGAGTTTAAATTTGAAGTTCAACTCGTCCGGTTTCACAGTCTAATCTGAACTTCAGTTGATTGAATGTAGTTTAAGTAAATTGTTTTCTCTTTCTATCTGAATCAAAGTAAAAACAATCAACTAAAGTTTGCTTTGTTTTAGTTGTGACCTGTGACAGGAAAACAAATTAAAATACGAAAATAAATTTTATTTTCAAATGTTCGAAGGGATTGTTGATCTGAGGTTTAAACGGCAGAATAGTATCGTTTAACTTAAACTACAGAATGAACTCTGTTTAAGGATTAAACGAAACTGTTGTTGAACTGAAGTTTAAACCAAAAATGGGGTTTAAACTCCCACTGTGAAACTGGGGGTAAGGGATAGTTTTAAAAATCAAGGTTTAAGGGATGTTAGAAATTATTATTAATTTGGATTTTATATATGAAATTGTTTCCATTTATTTCAAAAATGGTTTACAATTAAGAGTAATATTGGAGAAAAGCAAACTCAATTTTAATTCAAGATAGCGACAATATACAACTGACTATCGGTTCAAAGAAATTGTTTCTTATAAATTTTCCTGGTAAACGAAGAATTTCGAACCAAAATGAACGAATTAGTTCAGTAGGGTGAATTGAACTAAATTGATCAATCAATCAAATGAACTAAATAGCACAACTCTGATGAAACAGATCCCATTTGATACATCAACATTACCTATCTGGAAAGGAGAAAAATCACAAAAAAAAAAGAAAAATACGACCAGTTGCAAGCTTTAAAGAAAAGCTTAGAGTCAGACTATAATGCTTTCTATGATGCGATTCCATTTGCCACAAAGTAAATCGCTTTATTTATTTCTTGTAAGTTTGTTTCATATAATAGAATATAAAGTTTTTTTTTCGTTATATTATTTTGTTGAAGTTTTAATACTAGTTTTATTTTATTATTTGTACCAATTAAATTTCTTGTATTTTCGTGTTCAAAATAAATTTTAAGTATTTATTCCAGTTATATTTTGTTTCAATAAAATGTTTAAATTTTCAAAGTATAAGTGTTACTAGTTTTGTTTAATAATTTTATTTGTACCAGAAAGATTTTACTGCATAGGAAAACTAAATAAGAAAACTGTGTAAGTCCCGAGCGAGCGACACATTTTTCAAGGCAAAGTGTGTATATCCAAAAAAAAATATTTAATAGCGCATTATTTTACTTTTGAGTAATATTGATAAATATTGAACATTATCAAAAATTAGTAGTTAAAATTTCATGAAAATATCACCACTAAATTTGAAAATAAGAAGTTTTTTTGCTCTCCTGTAAAATTTGGTTCGATGGAGTTACACACTTTGCACGCGTCACCGACGATATGCAATGTTTAAATTCGTCTATTGAATATTATCATATGTTAAAAGAAACTTGTTCTGCAATCCTAATGGAGAAACAGTATTCCGAAAGTCTAGCATCAACTCAAGTTGATTATAACTTGGTTATTATTACGGAGCTAATGTGCAATATGTTTAAGCATATAAAACTCTTAGAGCGCTCCAGCTTTGGCCAAATCTGTTTTCTCGCCTGTTTGTGCTCTTTATAGTGTCGTTTTTAACGATGGACATACCAATATTATGTTATATTTGTTAAAAATAGGTAGTGTTGTTCTTTTTTTAGTGAGTTCATCAGCTTTCCAGTTTCCTGGAATTTCATTATGACTCGGCACCCAGCAAGGGTGAATGTGGAAAGACATAGCCATGTCAACAAGACATGATTTAGTGCTGTTTCAGAGTTTTTAGAGAATGAGTTCCGTGGCAGCACCTTGGCTGTCTGATGAGATGCAGTTATCCGTTGTTTATATCACGTTATCTTTAAGCCAACATAAAACTACTTTGATGACTAAAAGTGTTTCCTGGAACTCGCTACAATGATTACAAATTACATCAAATTCTAGTCTTCTAGTTTTCGATCCATTAGTTTAGAAATGAATTGATTATCTTTCTGGATGGGATGGAAACTTTATAGTTTTTGTTAAAATGTCACTTAAATGAATTCAGAATTACGAAGTAGCCAATCACATTATTAATCCACCATAAAAAGGCCTCAAGACGAATTGCTGTGATCGCGGTCATTTGTTTATCGAGGAGTATAGGTTGCAACAGTGTGTTCAGTAGAACGGAATGAATAGAGCAAAGTACACTGCTTGTGCACAGACAGCATAATCGTTGGACCTTTTTTTTTTTTTATAATCAACTCACGCTCAAGGGAATATGATTACCCTTTAAATGTTTTAACACAGCGCGGGCGTGGAGTTACGGAAGAGAAAGAAGGATAGGAAAGATGTGTGGTACGATGTTCTGAGACTGAAGGTGGTTGTCTCAGATTTTTTTATCTCCAGGGATGGCGGCTGAACTAAAGCGGAGAATTGCCGTGTCTTATTTCTATGTCCCTTATAATTCGCATTATTTTATTCGTTTTTTATCCTTGTTGGGCATACTAATTTAACTCAATCACATGTTGTTAGTGTTATGCCTAAACAACATGTAATGAGTAAACCAGCAACCCATTGATGACAATTTTTAGAAGGTTTTAATGGAATTAAAGACGACCCTAGTAAAGTTTATCACAATTAATCGCTATGACTAGAGCAATTTAACACCTGCTAAACATTGTTAGATTCGGTCTTATTAGCGTAGTGTATAGCCAGTGACTTATTCGGTGTTGACGATGCCTTTATTCCAAATGGTCAAATAGTCACTGAGGCCTGGTTTCTCTGAAGTTATTAGTTGGTTAGTGCGAAACTTCCTGGAGAAGGTCACAAGATTAATTATCTGAGGGTCTAGCGCGTTTTTTAGGAACGCTTGTAGCTCATTTACTACAAAGTTTCAAAGGAGAATGAAGACGCTGCCTTGCGGCGTACCTCTAGTGACACATACTCGTATTCTTGTAAAGAAGCCGCCCAGTTCAAATTAATAATCTCGCTTGTTAGCATTTGATTAATCAGTTCACTATGCTACTTATCCTCCGTCAGAATGACGGTATAGATAACAGATATGTCAACATTGTTACAAGTGCATTCTTTATTCACGAAAGCAATAAATACACAAGTGTGTACAAGTGTTTGGAAAGACATTTCCACCGGATTCCCATTGTTATAAGCATGTTGGGCATTGAAATTCTCGTATCAATACTTGATTGCAAATGAATATCAATCAGACGTTCAACAGTTTTTAGAAGTAATGAAGATAGGCAAATAGGTCAAAGATCATTTGGGTTTACATAGGTACATTTACTGGCTTTAAGTAAAAAAATGTATACAAAGAAATATAAAGATGGAACGAGACAGAGGTGAAACGTTTGGTTGTAAAATTGTGTGTTAAAACATTTGTTTTTTATGAAAGCCTCCAGCAAAAACATCAAATATAACTATCATTTCTATTTAAAATGCTAATTTTTTTAAATAAATTAAGAGACTATTTTTCTACGAGCATGGACAACCATTTCAAACTAAACCCAATAAGTTTTTTAAGTTGTAAAGCTTTTGACAAATACTTATTATAAACCGTTTTGGACATACACTCTTCACCATTTTAATATAAGAGCCAAATTTTATTATTGCTAATCTATAGAGATAAAAAACTAAACAGATCGAGTGAGAATAGTATTATACACCTTTTACTTTTTCCTTATTATTGTTCATAAATTTGTTGTCTTTTCTATTCTCTTTGAAATCATTTACAAAATTAAATAGCCATCTAGTAGCCAGAGTTAACTAATTTTTGTATCATGAAACGTACAGAATCTTGGGTCTTTTTTGTAATGCATTTGGATCATAAAATAGTATGGATAAAAAATGATAACTATGTAACTAATAAATAAAAATAGAAGGCAAATCATAAATATTAGAACTTACCACCACTGTGATCCAAGTTTGAAGCATCTATTGGAATAACTTGATTCTGTATAATATGATGGTGAGGTTGTGGTTGCTCCAGAGAAAGCATTGGTTGCATTATAGCACCACCTTGCAGTTGTATAGAACAGTCCGACATGTCGTCTTCTATTTGTTGCATGTGTCCTGGATGAGGTTGCATTTGTTGTTGTTCATCGTAAATATGCATAACGCCCATCTGCTGTTGTATTTCTAGAGTTTGTTGCATTTGTGGATCGTAAATTTGATAATTTGGACTAAGCATGCTTGGTGTTTCTGATGAAGCCAACGAAGGAGCATTGTGATTAATATCATCGGACACAATCATTTCATGATTAACATACTCCTCAGGATACATAGGATGGTGCCACATTTGTGGCAACATGCCATCGTTACTACGTTGGTCATCGCTATTCTCATCGAATTGATATTCAGCCGGATGCATCATCGATGGATATATTAAACCCGGATGATAGTTATAGATTTGATGCCCTGGATACACTGAAATTGGACTTGCAACATATAACGGAGGTCCTGTTGCTTGTTGAGCCTGGGGATGAACCATATGGTTTTGTGGTGGTCCCCCGAAGTAAGTCGGGTATGTGTATTGATAAGCATACTGCGGATAAGCTGCGTTTGCCATAGTTTGAGGGTCAACCGACTGAGTGTTAACAATATCCTGAGGAGCTGGACTCTCCTGCTGTTGTCGTTGTACATAATCGTTGCGGCGATTACTGTTGTTATTGTTGTTTCTTCCCCGTCCCCGGCGGGCACTACGTCCTGGGTTAGAAGCGGCCACAGGCACTTGCTGCATTGGTTGCATAACTTGGTTAGACTTTGAAGAAAAAATTCAAATAAATTCCTTTTATTTTTTTATTGTATTTGAGTAACTTACCTGGTCAGCAATAGCAGGTTGCACTTCTCCCGGTATATAGTGCTGTGGTCCCCCTGGAATATACGTAGGAACTGGATGAGCTGTCCAGCCGTGTAGATTGACATTTGCAGTTACGTTATTTACGTAAACATTTGGGGGAATTCCTCCTGGGATCATTGTAGGATAGACAGGACCGGCAACAGGTTGTACCCCAGGCATATAATGCATTTGGTTGTATACGGGTTGAGCGGAACCTCCATGGTGTGCATAACTATTATTTTGCTGTGAGACCGCAGAATTAGGCGTGCTAGCAATTTGTTGCTGCTGCTGTTGATTTTGCTGCTGCTGCTGCTGTTGCGTTTGTTGTTGGGTTTGTTGTTGTTGCGAAGTCTGTACTTGTGTCGTAGATTGTTGTGGCTGGGAAGGAGGCTGCTGTTGTGTTTGTTGCATTTGTGTCTGCTGCGGCGGCGGCTGTTGTTGTTGTTGTTGTTGCTGCTGCGGTTGAGGCTGGTGAGCTACAGGTTGTGTATGCTGTGCCATTTTTACGCTACTCAAATTTAATTTTGAAGGTCCGCAAGATTTAAAGTTTTTTGTTCTGGAGCTTATTCTTCAACATGAGAGTTTACTGAAAATGTATAATGTATTGATTGTTTTCAAAGTTAAAAACTAATTGCGTTTTATTCATTAAATATAATTATAGAAAGGAAAATATTTATTATTTTCAATCGCGATTTTTTTTGCAACTTTGTATTTGAATATAATATTCAAAAAAAAGACAAACTTTTGCATGTGCATTTATGATAAAAATTTGAATTAATTTGAATTCATTTTCAACTTGGTCAAACAAAAAGAACTGCGATTCTCTTCATTTTTCTTCTAAATTCAATTTATGGCCTGCTCGGAAGACAAATAATTATATACTGTCCGACAAATAAAGGGTAAAAGCAATGTTCATTCATTCATTACAATATTCTCAGTTGTTAACATGCAACAAAAATAAAAAGAAAAATGTTTTGTTTATTTGCTATCGATTGCGGTAATTTCATTACTTTTTAATTATCACGCGACAATTTATGGTGTTTTTTTTTTGTATTTATGTATCCAACAAAACCCAGTTTTCGAGAAAAATCTTTATGATTTATAAAATGTCAACAGGTACAGAATCAAAAATTGTATTCGTTTTCAAGCTAAGTTTTATTTTAATTGGTTAGGAATATCTATAACCTCTGTTCTTGACCTTCAATGTGGCTTGAATGTCATAAACTTACAGACAAATAAAAGGAAACGGAAGACCAAATCTGTTGGATCCTATAAACCCGATCAGAAGAACATTTCCTGCATCATCAAATTTATATTGATATATTCCTAGCTTTGTCATGAGAGTTTCTACTAAAGCAGCTATCAAACTGGGAAAACGATTTCGGTAGGAAAGGCCACATTTGAAGTGAAAAACTCCAGAAAGCGAATTTGGAGTATATCTTTCGAAAGATCCATTCAGATTCATATATAATAGGGATGAGGATCAGTTAAGACCTGCTTTAAGAATTACGCCGGGATCAATATTAATACATACTTATAGAATGTTTTCAATCTCACAATCTTAACCCAAGTGAGCTCATGTTGTCGATTTTGATGAAAGTACATTTAAATTGACGCATACATATGTTTGTATGTAATATAAGTATTAGGACCTTTCTATGCAAAGAGGGTCATACAAAAGAAAATCATACATTTCAAAAATAAGCACCACTTTTATTTATATGATAAAGCCGGAACTATGTTTTTTTGACTATTTATTGATTTTTTTTATAATCATAAAATAGTTTTGTAATTATTTTGAATTAAACAAATTGTTCTAATAAAAATAACTAAAATATTCCATATTAAAAAAAAAATGTGAAAAAACTTCGGGTTGCATTGTATTTTATTCGATAGTGTAAAACACTGTTTGTTAAAGCAGTAAAAATCAGGGTTTGCCAAATTTTCCAAATCGCTGTTTAACTTTCCTTATAATTACGCTGACCATCCGTCCCGTATTTCCCGGGACAGTCCCGTATTTTACTCGTTTGTCCTGGCTAAATTTTAAGGAAACCCGGGACGTACAACTGTCCCGTATTTGATTTTTTGTCACGGGTTTGTCCCGTATTTTCATATATTTTTATTATTCAAATAACGTTCAAAATTTTAAACAACAGTCTTGTTTATTTTAGCTGAGCAGTTAGATGCTTTTCAAAATGTGTATTCACAAAAAAAAACAATGCACAAGTTTGAAATATATAAATCATCATTTTTTAAAATATAAGCTTATGTACTTTTACCGAATTAAAGAAAAAATTTGAGCATAAACTGGTTCAAAAAGTGGAATTTGTTTCTCTTAATTATGTACAATAAATTTACAAATTTGTAAAATAACTCCAAAGAAAAAATGTGAATTCAACGATGATCTTCAGAAGAAATTTTTCTTCATACAAAGAAAAAAATGGAAAAACCCAATATAGGTAGCAACCTGTTCAAAAATCGCTAATACGTTTTCAATACGCAGTGGTGATATTGAACAGCACTTAAAAGCAAAACAAAAAAACACAAAGAATCCGACATTGCTGCCGCTTCAAGCGAAAGTTTACAATGATTTTTTAGTTTATTAAATTTTCAAGGACCTGGAAAGAAGAATGCAATTAATGAAAGCACCTGGGCTTACCACACAATATAACATAACCACACTCATTCAGGTTTAATTATTGCGCATCGAAACTTATAAAAAGTTGTTTTGATCAAATGTATTTCCTTACACTCACAAAATGTGATCTTTTGTGCAATGTTGTTGCACCTAATTCCATCGAAGAAATTAAAACTTCTCTATGCAAAAGTTTTGTAACCGTTTTTTTGTCTGATTGTTCCAATCATGGCTGTACAAAACTGTGTCCGCTCTTATTGTTATTTTACACCACAACAAGGTATCGTTGTTCGCGTAGAAAAATTTAAAAAAAAATTGCGAAATAGCTAAGCTAGTAAAATAATAATAAAACTTTATAATCCCTCAAAAGAATTTGCATTTTACAATTTGCAAGAAATTTGCAAGAAATTTGCATTTCTAAAGTTGAAGAAGAAAAATATTAAATTGATGAAGGAAAAAGTCGAACAAAAATTAATTACTCAAAACGAATGTAAAGCAAATATTCAACAATTTTACATAACGTGTTAAGAATACTTAAACCAGTGGGATGTATCTTTCAAAGAACTTGAAGTTTTTAGTTGGGTATATTTTCAAAACATTACTAGCTGGCCAGAAATAGAATCTTGGTTATCTTTTGTCAACCAAAAGCAGATACAACTATCAATGATTAAAACTTGTTTGACGAATTTGTTTGTCTAAAATCATTCTAAACCTAATAAATTATAACAAAATGGACAGAAAACAAAACTACTGTTGCCCCAAAAATGGAGAGAAATTTTAGAGCAATTTCGTAAACAAAATATAAACTTCAAAAATCTTTTATTTATTGAAGAGTTCGACTTGTGTCTTCCAGGTTCAAATGGTCTAACCGAAAGAGTCTTTTCCATAATGAACAATATTTGAACAAATGAAAAAACGCAACTGAGTGTTGGAACTTCCATAGCCATGTTAATTGTAAAATTAAATTATAATTTAATCTACCAGGAATTTAAAAAATATTTTAAAGAAAATGGAAATATCATCTAAAAAATTTGTTAGGCAAAAAAACAAACAATAATCTCTTGGACAATGTGTGATTTATGTTTATTTTTCAAAGCCTTGGTAAAGAAAGATTGAATATTTAAAAAAAAATGAAGGTTTTGTTTAGTTCTAAGCATTTTGTGCTGGAATTTAGTATTCTTTTGTTTTTGAGATTTTTGTTGATTTCTTACAAAATAAAAGTAAAAAAAGTATGTCCCGGGTTTTGCTTTGAGAAATATGGTCACCGTACTTATAATGCATTTACTAAAGTTTTTCAATAACAAATGAAACTTGTTTGCCATACCTTTAGCAACAGAAACCCACATCAATATATCTATATGATGATAAAATATTAAAAATCGAGAACATTAATTGAAGTACATATTTGTATTTTTCTTTTTTTGACAGAATTGGGATTGAATAAGGAAAACATAAGTTTTTCATCTAAAACTTCATCTGAAATAACTTATTCATATTTTATCGGAACATGATACGTTTTTGCTTGCGTGATTTAAAAAAACACACTTAATTTATTGATCTATTTCGCGAAATTAATTTCAATACTAAAATTAAAGTTATACCGGACATGAAAAAAAATTGAATAAATTTGCCTAAATAACAAAGAGACATCATCTACAATACAGTTAATCAACATCGGATTGATTTAAAGAGAATTAAATTGAAGGAATACAACCACTATTACATAGCCATTAACCCGGAGCTGGTCCAGTCACCTATCCTGCCAACTGTTCGAGTACATTGATAAGATGTTTTCTCTACTACGATTAGGAAAATCTCTGAGAATAAATATCCTCCAAGATGTCATTTCGTCGGTCTGGCGAATCATTGCTCGATATCGTAACACAAAAGAAGGAGCTGTTTTGCATCTCAGCGGCCAACCACGTAAAACAAGTTATCGAATGAAGGCTAGTTGGCAAGAAAAGTCCCTTCCTACCTGCACCGAAATTGGTCCAAGAATTCCAATTAACAGTAAGTGCTAGAATGGTATCTCGTCGATTGGCTCTCACTGATTTATTTTCTTACCGTCCTGCTAAAAACCCTTCATTTCGATCCGTGACCAGAGAAAGGGAATACAGTTTACAAAGGAACATTTCTTTTGCAGCAAGCAGAAATGGACAGCAGTCCTTTTTAGTGATAAATCGAAATTCAATATCATGGGTAAGGATGGAATATCTTACGTTAGAAACCCTCTTTGCAAGCAACTTCAATCACGTTACTAGTTAAAAACTGTTCGGCATGGCGGGGGGTGTTAGATGGTGTGGGGTTATTTTTCTGCTGCTGGTTTCGGGTCATTGCATCGCATTAATAGAATAATAGAACAACACATATGCAAAAGTATCTTAGAGGATGTTACGGTGCCGTACGGAGAATGGGAAATGCCATTGAGTTTGGGTCTTTCAGCAGGACAATGACCCAAAACACACTTCGAGGCTAGTCAAAATGCGGTTTAATGATCACACGGGTCAACGTTAGGAATTGGCAGCCGCAATCACCAGAATTGAACCCCATAGAAAATCCTTGGGAGATCGTCACACAAAATTAATCACGAAAATGTGAGAAATGCGAACGATTTTTTTTACAAGAATAGAGACGGTTTGGATTGAAATTCCATTAAAGATAATACAAAAGTTAATTGAATCAATGCCAAGAATGTGCAAAGCAGTCATCAAAACCATGGCTTTCCCCAAATTATTGATTATTTTTAAGTTTTTCTATATTTGAACTCAAAGTTGCAATTGTTTTGTCGCGTTTAAATTTTAAGTTGATTGAAAGAATTCAATGTTAATAATTAACGGTTTATTTCGATTTTGACAATTATATATTTTTATTTACCCCAAATACAAAGCTTTTATAAAATATGAAGAATGTTGTTTTTTAAAGAAAGTGCTTAATTTCATTTCTGGTTGCAAATGTTTTGTCCGATACTGTAGATCTACTTCGATTTTGAGAAAAAAAAATAATTTTCTTCTCTTTTTTAGAATCTACTTCTCTTTGAAAAAATTCTTAACCAACATATTTAAAGACAGCGCTGATCAGTCTTACAGAAAAAAAAAAACAAGTTTATTCGTAAGCACCAGAAAAACGAAAAGATATTTATGAGCCACCGTTCAAATTGATAAAATTAATACAAAAATACAAGTTCGTTGAGAATTTTGTTTCAAAAATTTGTTTTTTTTTTATAATTTCCTAAAACTACTTCCGTATTTACTTTGAAAATTTAAAACCTAAGTCCGAACCCTGCGTCATTACCTCAAGGAATACTACGATTTCTAGACTTTGCTAATTAGTAGTCCGAATTTTTTTTTCTTAATGTTTTGAATTCGAAAAAAAATTGATGAAGATTCGAATTTTTTTCTTTTTAAAATTACAAAACATGAACTTAATGTAAAAGTAATGATAATAAAGAAAATAGTAGCTATATATAATGTTCATATATGGACATATGTTTGTATATGTATAGTTCGACAAACAAAAACGTGGGCTTCTGTTGAAAGCCAAAAAAGCATAAAGAATTTATATTTTTATAAAATGAGGGAAATTTAGCAATAATAGTCAATACATTGAAGAACTTTTTTTTAATTCGTAAAGTAGAGAAGTCTTTTCCCTTGTCACATTTGGCATTTATAAACATCTCAATAGATACCATTTAATTTTACCTAAAATTAAATGACAATAAATTTTATCCGCAAGAAGATATCCTAAAACTATTCTCTGAAAGTCAGCTGCCAAATGAGATATAGAATTGAAAGTCGGCTGGTATCTTTAATAAGTATAATTATGTCTACATAAAATTACACATTTAAATCACTTAATTACCGAACCGACGATATCAAAAGCAAATTAACGCATAAATGCGTTAAATATGGGGGAAAAACCCAACCTCCAGTTTGATTAAGAATTTTTGTTTTTAAATCACTTAAATAGTGAATAAGTTCATTAAACACTTCATAAAAAAGAATGTTTAAGAATTGATTATTACACAAAATAATAATAAAGCACAAAATAGAGAAAATATTTATTTTTGATATTGAACTCCCTGCCAAATGAAAACTGTGATTTTTTATATATTTTACATTTATTGTTATTGGTTTGCTCTCTCTTGTCTTATTTTGTTTTTATTTAACCAACTGTCTCAGACTTTTATAAAAAGCTGGCAGTACTTCGTTAAGATTTTGTGACATTTTATTTTTAATTCTAGTGACTGTGCTATATAAGTGCAATATGTGGGAAGAAAAAAACAAACTTAATACCATTTTCTTCAGCTGTTTATTTCAATAACACCTTCAGGGAAATCTCTGTCAATATTGTCACCGATGGTAGCTTTCGGTGTATGAAAGATAGATTGTTTGAAACCAATCACAAAAACACATTACTTTTGAAACACGCATGCATTGTAACTTTATGTCGGTCTTTAGGTGGGTCCATTTTCATCCAGTTATATACGTTTTTAGCCTTTTACTAGGTAGGTATAGAGGTATCAATGTTCCAGTAGTTGCGCCACAAAGCATGAGTGAAATTGAAGTTCAAATATGTGACATATGTACATATATGTAATTTGCTCTGGATATTTAACGTCTCTCGAAAAAATTGGTTACACCCTGCTTGTTGTGATAGCTGGGGATTATTGAAACTGAGACGGCAACTTTTGCTGGAGTAAAGTTTTGGCACACTCTGGAGGTTATTTTGTTTTTGTAGAATTTTAAGAATACATTTGCTATACATTTTGTGATAGGTATGGCGAAGAGCAATGGAAATCCACAGTCACTTGTCGTTACCAACTTTTTAACTAGGTTTGAACAAGATTCAAACTTAAAGAATTACTGACTTCGGCCACCCAGCCAAAGTCGCTCAAATAGCATGCCAGAATCGCTCATCATTTGCCATTTATTTTTATAAAAAAAAATCTAAATTAAATTAATTACAAAATTGTTAAAAAGATAGAATAAAACGATTTCGATTTGCAGTAATGCATTTATCGCAGATTAAGTCATTTTGCAGTAGTATTTTTGAAATATTTTATTTTCATAGTTTTATTTAAATAAATCGATTATGATAAATTCTAAGCTCATTCAATTATAGATATTTAGAAAGATGTATGAATAAGATTAGACATCTCCTACATATTTAAACAATATTTTGAAAAAAATAGTCCCTTCACAATCCAGTCACCAAAGTCAGTCGGCCTAAAGTACCCGGGTTCACGATAGGTATTTTAGATTTTTAATGAAATTCACAAAAACAAATAACGAAATATCCAAAAACTAATCTTGAATATTCTGAGATTTAGTTATGAATGCTAATTCAATGAATTATAATTTTCGAGTTGAGTTCCTTAATAAAAGGACACTTTGCCAGTGACTCATCCTATATGTACATAATGCAGTAACTACAACAAAAAGGTCAATCTTACAGAGTACTCTCGGATTTAATACATTAGAAGGAACTCCTGCTGCATATATTTCAACTGCTAATAGATACAGTAAATAATAGATAGAAAATAGAAAAATAATTATTTTGAAAAGGTAACTCAGAAAAGTATTCGCAAGCCCAATATAAAAATTGATGTTTTTTCGACTTAGAAAAATCAAAATACCTATATTTTCTAATATTTTTGAATATTTTGCATGATAAGGGAACTTTAATTTTATTATGCATCTATATAATTTAGCTACTTTGTATGACATTTGAATACTTCTAATTCTTTTAATTGTTATGAAAATATCAAATATTTTGTGTCGCCTTATCACCAAAAATTGCCAACAAGTCAACGTCAAGTCAAAAAGCAAATTACTCGAGCGAACAGAGAAGTAGTGGCTGTGGGAAGAGGAACACACTATCTGCCATACACCCTCATAATCATGACCCAATCCAAACTAAAACTAATCATATGGCTTGAATCATTGCACTATTGCATTTTTCGTATACAAAAAAATATACTTTACAAAAATTTATTAACCAACAAAAATCTGGAACTCTCCTCGGTATTCATTGGGATCAACTCCAAATCAAATGAATGCCACTTAATTCTGTGGGCAGAGCAAATAAACACTAGCCATTGCGAAGAAAATAACCAACAGAGACCGGCACAACAACAACTCTAATAGCCTCTATAAAATTCCATTACACGTTTCTTTCTAGGCGACGTTTTTGTCCCCCTGTCCCCCTGCTCAAAGAAGCAAGCTCGTCGCATTATATTTAGACGAATAATATGAAAAAAAAAAAGTGGAACTCTACCCGCGACACTTAATTTCGTCAAACATAGCCACTGGGAACGGGAAGTAAGGAATTTTTAGAGAAAAAAAAGTACATTTAATGCCGATTTGGTCATAAGCAGGCGACGTGTCCGTCTTTCGAATAAAAAAAAAAAAAGTTTGGGTTTCTCTGTATGTCTCCGCACAGAATTGATATCTACTCCAAATTTGAAACAAATAGCTGTGCTAATAATTATTGTATGGTTTGCAAGGTGCATAAATGTAAAAATTTAAATATTGTGCAAAATATTTTTTTAGAGCACATTTTGCACCCCGAAAAATTTATAAGGAAATTTGTATAAATAGAAATACATTTTGGAACAAATGGTAAACATAATAAACACACACTCAAAAATATTTGTTAATCATTTTTCAATTTAAAATCTCAGCTTTCTCACTTACCGATTCGATGGGATCCATGACATTAGGCGTTCATCATTTTTTCAATTTCTTTTTTTTTTTTAATTTACAAGAATTCCATGCTCTGGTTGCGAAACAATGAAAAAGACTATTTACTTTCAAAGTTCCGCAATTCTTCTTTCGCTTAAGGAAAAACTTGTATTTTTATAAAACAGCAAGGCTGGTTTAATTATATTATTTTATCTTATGAAAATAACTAGAAAATAATTTATATTTTTATGTTTTACAATTCACGTTGCGACCAACTTCGCACCCGGACATACTTTTCGGTTCGGCAAAGTAAATGTTAGAATGAGACAGCATAAGAGTCTATTCAAGTTCTAGTACTTGCAGATGAAAAGAGATGGTATGCTTTGACGTTAAACATGGCGGCGTGGTGTGGTCCGTGGTGAATTTACATAATTTTTTACAAGTGATGCCAAAATCTTCAATAAAAAGCCGGAAATAGCTGCATGTTTCTTATCCACGTTTTTTTTATTTTGAAATAAATATTCGTAAAATATAGGTATTGTTAAGCAAGCAAAAACATCAGCCAAAGAAAGTTGCACTCCTTTATATAGACGATTAAAGAGCGTCTTATTCTGATGGATACTATTTTCAACTCAAAAATGTTGGTTACATTTTGATCTTCATCCATCCAGAGGTGTCAAGAATTAAACTTAAGATAACTATTTTTTGTAACACCTAAATATATTTTGATTTAAAGTGTACTGTTCATTATATTTATACATTTATTTGGTCTTCATATTGACGGTACATACAAAGCCATAAAATTATTGTACGTACCAACGTAGACTGCTTTTACAGCAATCATATTGCAATTCGCGACGACCAATTTATTTTCTCAAATTTCTCTCATTTTAGCAATTACAACGCAAATTTTAATAAATTAACATTAAACTAAACTAGATTGCTAGCCCTTTGTAAAGTTTTTGTGAAGAATTTAGGTTTGTATATGTTTTAAATCCCATTTGTTTTTTTATTCGTTGGTCGTTGGTCGCTCTCATGTGAAAAGTCCTTTAATCTTTATTTCTCTTTTGGCTTCCTTTCGATTTTCAATAAAACTTAACTTTCTAATCTAATCTAATATTGTATCGTTTAAAAGCAGTCATAAGAGCGTATTAGCCATCTTCATTTTTTTTTAAGTGAAGAAGTATATGGAAACAATAATGCAATAAAATCTACAAAAAATGTTGTGCGAGTATAATAGATTTATTAAAAATTAAAGCTCCTGGATTTTTTCCAAGATCTGTCCTTGTGTGAATAATATGTGATATATATTAATATTACCTATGATATTATTGAAGCGCGAATTAAGTGTTCACATAATAAGACAGAAAAAATATTGTAGTCGATGTTAGGCTAGGCGCGCACATTCAATTTTTAGTTGCACAACTGTTGCTTATAGAAAACAGATGAACTATTTGGCTGAATGTCCGCGCAGGTGCATATAATAATATGTTACACAAAATAGCGAACTCATTTTAGGCAATTGTTTTAGTTTGTGTCAAAACACAAACTTTTTAGTTGCTCGAACCAAGCAGTTTTAAACAGGGAATCGGAGTGAACATAAAATGCATTTAAATGGTTGAAATTTTAAGATCTGAGATGACGCTTAACTCAATTCTAGAGAAAAAATTTGACACATGAATTTTGAAATTAAAAACTGAAGATAAAAGTGGATTTACATGTTTCTACATCTGCAAAATGCAGAAAAGTAGAGAGAGGCAGAGATGTTTGTCGAAACCCGAAATTGGGAGAGAATACACAGGTGGTAGCTTTTTTTTACTTATTGTTGGATTTTCGTCTCCCTTGTGTTGATTATGACGGATAATTGTCAATATTCAGTTTTAGTAGCCCGAAGATGGAATTTAATTCCGAAACGCGTTGCTAATTAATATTTAAAAAATAGTTGTGTAAACAAAATAAAACGGAAAATAAAAAACTAATTAAAATTAAAATTAATATATATTTTTATTTATTCAATTATCCGTCTTTTTTACTTCCTACAAACTGCTATAACTTGTTGACCTGTTAATACGAAATTATGCAATGAAAATTTAACTTACCTCCATTTTCTTCCATTTCGATTTATTTTTTTTCCATATCATGCGCCCAGGCCCGGATTAATAGGGGGGCTAGGGGGGACTGAAGCCCCGGGCCCCGCGGACACGAGGGCCCCATCCCATTAAGAAATTTAAACCGTAAAACCGCGATATTCAAACTGTACAGTCTAATAAACCCAAAAAATAAAAACCAATGCTCGATTGATTGGATAAATTATGTATCTACAAAAAAATTCCTGTATAGATCAATATCTTGCAAAACAGATGGAATCAGAAATTATGTACTGGACTGAAGTATTAAAAAGAATAATTGCTACCATTCGCTTTTGAGCTGAAAGAGGTCTTTCATTTCGTGGTATCAATGAAGTTATTGGATCTCCAGATAATGGAAATTATCTTGGAATATTAGAATTGTTGTCTGAATTTGACCCATTTTTAAAGGAACATTTAATTAATCATGCGAATAAAGGTCGAGGAAATGTTTCTTACTTGTCTAAAACAATTTGCGAGGAGCTCATTGATTTGATGTCAAATAAAGTATTAAATCAGATTATTAATGAGATAAAATCAGCTAAATATTGGGGCCTCATTGTTGATTCTACGCCAGATTTATCGTATGTGGATCAATTATCTGTAATACGATTATTTAGGTATTATTTAAATGGGCATATCCACGAACAGTTTGTTTGGATTTTGCCAATAAAAAGCCATATAGGAGAGCAACAAAGTATCGATATATTACACTTGCTGAAAGAATACGATTTGAACATCAAAGACTGTCGAGCACAAACTTACGATAATGCCAGTAAGATGTTAGGAAAATACTCTGGATTGCAGGCTCGTTTAAAAAAAGAAAATGAATTAGCTTTTTACGTTCCCTGCGTTGCACATTCATTGAATCTAGTTGGTGAATGTAGCGTGAATGATAATATTCATTCCGCGAATTTTTTAATCATTACGAACATTGTTCAACTTTTTTAGTTCATCTACACATAGATGGAATAAATTGGAAAAAGAAAGTGGAAAAGAGTTTGTCCATAACTCGATGGTCGAAAAGAGCAGATGCCGTGAATGCTCTAGTGAATAATTTTGCTGGTATTTTTAATGCGTTAAGCTGCTTAACTGATGATCAAACTCAAAAATTAGATACTCGGCATGAAGCTTGCTCTTTAAAATCGAAAATTATGAAACTTGAAAATGCCGGTATTCTGGAAAGAGATTTTAAATAGATTTGACGCCACCAATTCGTATTTGCAAAAAGTGGAACTAGATTTCGACGTAGCTAAAAACATGATGTTATCTTTGATTGAATATTTGAAAAATACACGAGATAATTTTTCACAAATTGAAATAGAATTGAAAGCCTTGAGCAAAGAAGTTAATCAGGAATATTCTGATTTCAATAAAAAAAATACAAAAATATTGAATGACGGAGAAAAAGAAAAAGAAAAAGAAAAGAAAAGAAAAAGAAAAAGAAAAAGTTTAGAATTGACACTTTTTATGTAATAATAGATAAATTGCTCACAGAAATGCGTAAGAGGATCGAAGCTTACGCTTACATCACTGAGATCTTCAGATTTTTTTGCAATATTTTAATTATTAGTGAAAATGAAGTAAAAATAAAAGCAAAAAATTTTGTCGAAATTTATCATAAAGATTTAGAAATTGAATTTACTTACGAACTAGAGCAGCTTATTCAAGTGATGAAATTGCAGCCGCAAGTGTTTTCTTCTCAAGTTCAAAAAGAAAAAAGTAAACTTATTTCACCTTTTAAAATACTTAACTGGATCGTTGAAAAACAAATGATTGACGTTTTTCGAAATGTTCATATAGTCCTAAGAATATTCGTAACAATACCCATAGCTAATTGTGAAGCAGAAATATCTATCTCAGTCCTTAAAAGAATAAAAAATATGTACCGATCTTCGATGTTGGATGAAAGATTAACATCTTTAACTCGTTTTTAGCAATCGAATCCGAATTATTAAGATCGACTGAGTTTAATGATTTGATTCAAGATTTTGTAAAAATGAAATTGAGAAAAAAAATTTTGTTTAATAATTATTATTTACATATAATGTATACTTACTCATTCAATCTAATAAATCCTAATTACTACATAATCTCCCCTGGTCTGATTTTCGTTCCGAATTGAATTTGTTACCGAGATTGATTTTCGTACGGATTTGAAAACGAAGTTCTTAATTTCGTACGAATTTGCCTTGCAGTGGTACCAACATTCAGCCAGGTTTTCTCTTACGCATGTGTCTTCCCTTTCATAAAAGACACAAAATAGTTTTTAAAGATATATTTTTAAAAATACTTACATACATTTTTAGATTTACGAACTAAAATTCTCCAGACAAAATCGAAACGAAATGAAAACGGAAGTATTACTTTCGTAAACGAAAATCAGAACAGGGGTGAATTTGTTACTTTTAATTTTACAGCCTTATTTACTAACTCGTTTTAGCGACGGAGTAAAGTTACTTCGACTTTACAACGGCTCTAATCCTGAAAACCTTATTAATAATGAATATGCACGAGGAATAGCTGTGGAATAAGCTAAAACTGGTTCATAGGAGGTTTAAGGCCGTTTTAGTATCTAAATGTCAGTTTGAGATGACATCTTGTGAAGTTTACAAAAAGGAGTGTAAGCAATTTTTTTCGTTTCTTCTTCTTTCTTCTTCCTTTGTTTCGGCGCTGTTATGATCTCGATGTCGAGGGGATCATAACTCTCCCACGTATCTGCTTCACACTAGTGATCCGCCTGTGGGGTTCGCCGGGTTGACCTCAGAAATCGGCGGCAAGCCTCCCGGTTTTGTATTGTTCCATTTCTGAGGCCAACTGAATGCTGGTGTTTTTGCATTTGTTTGTACCAGGAGTGTTTAGGCCTACCTTTCTTTTTATTCCGAATTGGAACGTTGTATGATATTGCCTTTTTGACGGGGTTCTCAGGATCTCTCCTTTGAACATGGCAATACTAACTGAGTCGGTCGTGTTCAATTTTTTGGGAAATGGTATTCTTAACATGAAGGCTTCCTCGGATCTTCGTACTTCTTATTCGATCAAGCTTTGTAACTCCTGCTGTCATACGAAGCATCTTCATCTCAGCTGCCGTTAGCTTACTCTCATACTTTTTGTACATTGTCCAACATTGTGAACCGTATGTGAGTGCTGGACGCACAACTGAAGTGTAGAGTTTTCCTTTCAGCTTAGGGGGCATTTTTCGGTCACAGAAGATAGCAGAATTTTCCCGCCACTTCCTCCACCCTACGCTTACCAGGCCAGGCGAGCACATTCAATTTTTAGTTTCGCAACTGTTTGGTTGCTAAAATGAAACATATGGGCTTATATGGGACACCGCGCACTTAGAGCAACTCGATTCGAGCAACTAAAAAGTTTGTGTTTTTACATAAACTAAACGATTGTCTTCGCAACAGTTGAGCTGTTTTCTATAAGCGCAAGAGAGAAAAGAGTGTGAGTGTGAGTAAAGAGTTGCCAGTGCGCGGTTCTCTTTCAACGGGTGATTAAACTATTTGATTTTGATCAACTGTGCGCGGCTAGCCTAACGCTTTTGAATTTACGATTTTTTATTTGCGATTGCGAAATGAACACATTTTATTTTTCAAAAACGTTAAAAAGAGGAGCCCCTGATAAATAATTAGCCCCGGGTATCAAAAATTCTTAATCTTATCGGGGGTTGGAGCACTTGGGGGATAGCTTCGTGTATTTTCGATGCGTCAACTCCTCCACGCATCGTCTCTGAGAGCGTGGACTCCTAGCGCCCCGGGTTATGAGGGGTTGGCTTGCTTGGGTTTTATATCTTTTTAGGGGCCTCAAATTTGAAATAGCCCCGGGCCCCCATTTTCTTTAATCCGGGCCTGCATGCGCCTCTCAACAAAAATTATAGAAAATGTGAAAATATCGCAAATTTACAAAATGCAGACGAAGGTGCTATAATAAAGATGAACATGTTCGTCTTTACTATAATCTTGACTTCTGCATTTCTCGAATTTACTATAAAGCAGAAATGAAGTTCTTCTGCATTTTGCTCTTTTTCTCTCTATCTAACAAATATGAATTCTGTATTTGGCATCCCCTTTTTTGCAGAAATCAAATGCATATACATGCAAATCCACCATAAGAGTGAGCAGAAGCGTTTTCTTCACTTTTAATTGATGCGCTCTCCTGTTATTATTTTAAACAAAACACAATGTTGGCTCCTCGGAACGCTCGGATATCGCTGATACTGAAAAAGAACTTTCATTCGTAACGATTGATCGATCAAGACATGTTCACTTACTCTAGTGAGTTTTGAGGTGTATGGGTACTGCACACGCGCTAGCACCATTCCTCGCTTATACTACGTTTTCACCAAAAGATAATCTGAGATTTAACACAAGAGATTTATGTGGTGTTTTCACCGCACTGAAAGATTAATAAGAAGATTAACTTTGACAGCATCTATTAAAATGCTAATGTTGTTTCAATTTTTCTTATAAAGTTGAAGCGAGAGAAAGAAAGTTTCATTTGTGCCAAACGATGAAAAATCATCGAGATAGCTTAAGCTAAGTGTACACGATTGGTAGATCTTACAATATTGTAAGATCTTACAATGTCTGACAATTATCTACCAATGAGCTGACAAATAAGTTGTGTGTGTACACGGTTGGTACAAAATCCACCAATCTCTTACAATTAATTGTCACAAGTTGGCTGACAATTCATTTTCAGATAGCCGGCTTAATACCTACCAATTAATTGTAAGAGATTGGTAGATTTTCTACCAACCGTGTACACACACAATTAATTGTCAGTTTTTGTTGGTTATGGAAACTGACAATTGAACGTTGGCTGCAAATTGTCTTACAATGAAAAAATTGTATGATGCTAAAAAACGAACATCTTACAATTTCTTCATTGTCAGAAACGTCAGACAACAATAAAAATTGGCAGGCCTGACAATAAATTGTGTGTGTACACGATTATCAAATGCCTTACAATTTACCGTCTTACAATTAATTGTCAGATACATTTTCTGACAATTAATTGGAAGATTACACGATTGTCAGCTAGCGTACACATGATTGTCAGATTTCTTACAATTAATTGTCAGACAATGATCTAACAATTAATTGTCAGACAAATTTTCTGACAATTAATTGTAAGACTACACGGTTGTAAGACATTGTAAGCATGTTTTTCACTGACAGATCTGACAATATTGTAAGATCTACCAATCGTGTACACTTAGCTTTAGTACGGTATGGATGTTAGGTCAGTTCGAACTTCGACCGATCGATCCTATGAAGATATTGTAGAGATTTATTTCTAATCTACTAGATTTACGAAATAAATTTTGTATGGTAAATCTTCGAAGTTTAAAGAAGATTTATGGTAAATCCACTTAAATCCCGGATTTACCTTTGGTGAAAACGTAGTATTACAGAAAACTCGAATATCCTGAGTAACTTTTTGGAAGTGGTATCGTGTGGGCTGTATTTTCTAAATTTGTATGCATCTAATAGCTAGTGCACTGATGCTCATATATCTTTTCAAGATCTCGTAGAACATGTCTTAATAGGAGGTCTTTCATTTTGTATGCAATCAAGGCTTCTTGTCTAAATCTGTCTCGAACAATCTAATAGACTCTGGTTTATTTTTCGGTGCTGTAGTATTAATTGCATTTTTCACCCTTTTCTTTCAGTCTTTTCATAACGCTAGAAAAAACCCGTTAAAATTCACTTGAAAAGCTAATTTTTGAATGTTAAGCCTAGTACGCAGATCGAGACAAGACAAATTTTATCTCTACAATTTTAATCTCTACAAAACTTTTGCAAATCTCGCGCAAAAGTTTGAAGTTGAAGAATTAAAACATAATTTAATGTGTTTTGTAGCGTATCTCAGGAACGGGTTGTCTTACAAAAGTCGTTCATATCTTTTTGGAATCTCCTCTCGATGTTTTCAAGAGAAGCATCAACACCTTTTACATAAAACCAGTTTTGACAAAAATCACTTTCGGCTGTCAAAATTTGTCCCGCAAAAAAAAAAATGTATGGGAGACAAAATTTTTCCCGATCTGCGTACTAGGCTTAATTATTAGCTTTAAAGCTTTTCGAGAGTTTTGATTACAAATATTTTAAAACTTACATTATTGGTGTAATTCACCTTTTATGATTATGCTCCCACAAGGTGAAATCTAAGATTTCAGCTGAAAAACATTGAGATTTCAAATAAGTATAGAAAGATTTTATTGAGATTTCGTTTAAATCTAGAGTTTTCATTGAGATTGTGTTAAAACTTCCATGAAATCTTATTTCCATCAATTTGAAATATTGACATTTCGTATTGGTCGGCTAATAGTAATTATGTAGTTTTGTTTAATATAATTCATTCAATTCATTTTTTAAAAGCCTAAAAAAACTCCTTTAAAAGTTAAAGCTAAAAACAGAATACCATACGTGATTTCTTAACAAAATTGGAATTTATGTAAGTACAAAAGTTTTAAATACGTTTTTATATATATATTTTTTGAAAATTTGTATGAACAAAATTTAAGTTCTTATTATTGTGTAAATAAAAATTACATATATTCAAACAAAATCATTGACCCGTTTTCAAAAAAAAAATGATATCAAAATTCTACGTGCCGCTTTTGAGAAAAAAAAATTTTCGAAAACAATTTTCATCCATTTTTCCAACGTTAATGATTACAATTTTAATCTTGTTTGGGTATAGTTAACATTGGATTTTTGTCAAAAAATCGATGTAAGATGAACTGAATTTAACAAAAATTGTGTATTGACAAGGTCCTCACAGTCAACTGATGAGTCCATGTGAGATCGCCGGTACGAAACACCAATTTTTGTGGACTAAAGGCCAAAAAAGCTATTTTGAATCAATAATTCAACAAGTCCATCAATAGTAAGTCTAAGTCTTCTACTTGGCTGATTTATTTCAGTAGTATATAGAATTTGTATTATAAAAACCTTCATGGAATTGGAAATATTGAATATAATAAAGAATTGTTCAGCTTTTATTCAAACAAACTATGTACATACATATATCGATGAAGATCAAAAATAGAATAAATAAAATATTTTCACATATGAAACATAAACATAAACATACTACAAATAATATTAAACATAGTGCTAGATAAAACAAACAAGTTATTTTAAGTAGATTCCTTCTTAGGTTTCAACACCCTCACTAGGATCTATCTTTTCAAACCCATCGATCTAGCACAGTAAGTTGATTTTTCTGTAGATAGTCCTTTAGTTAAAATATCAGCAACCATTTCTGAAGTCTTTAAATAAGATAATTTTATCAATTCTTCATTGATGACGTCTTTAACAAAATGATGTCTGACGTCTATATGTTTCGTTTTTGCGTGATAAACATTTGTGGTAGTCAAGCAAACTGCACTTTGATTGTCACAGAATAAAATAATTTTTTCTTGAATGCCTGGCATCAGTTCTTTCTTTAATCCGGTTAGCCACAGTGCTTCTTGAATAGCCGTACTTAAAGACATATATTCGGCTTCTGTAGTCGATAGGGCCACTGTAGGTGGCATTTAAAAAACATACCCTGTGACAGATCTCCTGTCATCAATATTTCCAGCATAATCTGCATCACAAAATCCAGTAATAAGAGAATCACCATAATCCTTCTTTGAATAGCAAAGCTTCGTGTTTGCCGTACCTTTAAGGTATCGCAATATTCGTTTTGCTGGGGCCTTACTTTGTAATTCGATTCTAAAGATAAATCGTTCGAATTCGGGAAATATGTACTGTGTTATTCTAAAATCGGAAATTAAAATCCAAGTTTCATTTATGTAGATACATTTGCTCGAAATTCGGAAATGTCGTACTTCACAACTCTATTTTCGTTGCTAAATACATTCGAATATCTGACATTTCATTCGATATCTATTAACCATACGGAAAAGTTTTGATAATTTGTTTATTTGAACCAAGCTAATTAATATCTAGCGTACAATCATCAGAAAAATTTATTAATAAATTATGATTAACGTTATACAAATTAAACATGTTATTCAATGCTGAATTCTGCTCATAGTTGGTACGATGGTGTGTTATGTAAATTGGGTCACGAAAACCTCTTACATTACGATTTGGAACATCAAAATTAACGCGAGACAAAAGGTTCAGAGCATCGATATTACCATCAATAAGATTAACAATAAAAACAAAACATAAATAAGTAAATCTATGAGTTTTAGACGGCTACTGTATGAAGGAAGATTCAATAGATTCTGCCAGCCTCTAAGAGCAAATTTTAGGAACCTTTTTTGAATTTGTTCAATTCTTATTTTTTGGCAACTGCAGTAAGGGTTCCATATACCTGGCAAGCATACTTTATAATGGGTCTGATAAATGTGGTAAATAGTTGTTTGATAACATAAGGATCAGAAAACTGACGTGATTCCCTTTTAATCCAACCTAATATTGAATTGGCTTTATTAGATGTAATATTGATATGCTATGTGAATTCGAGTTTTTTATCAAACAATACACCAAGGATAGATTAAGCTAAAATGGAAGTACGTTTATTTTAAAATTATAAATTAATTTAAGAAAACATAATAAATATTAATATGATTATATTTTTAATGATTTTTTCTTATTTCAAAGGGAAACCAGAACAAAAATATGTATGAATACCAAACAAAATCAATTTGAAATTCTCGTTGATTTTATGTGATAGTTTTTTTCGGGATTCGTAAGAAGTTTCCAATTACGATGAAATTCGTGATAGGGCTGATTGGCTTCTGGACAATAACGTATGGGTTTTTCGAGCCCCAGATGCGGCAATTTTGTTTGTTAACGTAACCGCCGAGATCAAAATGCACCTCGTCAGAAAAGATGATTTTTGGCCCAAAATCGTTGTCCAATTCAAGATACTCTAATGGCCAAACTGCGAAGCAATAACGAAACGGATGGTCATGTGCCTTCAATTGTTGAGTCAATTGGACCTTGTAAGCGAATAATTTTTTTGCAGAATTCTCCTCATGCATAAATGCATTTTTTGAAAGACGAACATTTTTTATAAAACCAGAAAAAATATTTAGTATAGATAAATTATTTCGTCATCAAATTTTGTTTTATATCACATTATCTTTTACTTGATAAACCCATTATATAAGAATTGTCGTTTATTCTTTCTTTGAATTCTTTCTTCAGCACAAATTTCTTCATCAAGCTACAATGTAACTGAATCCATATCCATACTGAACTTCAGTTATCAACGAATAAATTTAATTAATCAAAAAACAATTATGAATTTGACTTTTTTTGTTAAATGCCATTTTCGACAAAAAACAGCTCGAGTCCGGAACATTTGTTCGAAAGTTGCAAAGTTTTCTTTGCAACATTTTCTCTGGATTCGAAAGTTATACAGAGTAACTTTTGAAATTAGAATCGGAAACGACTTTCGAACAATTTTTACTTTCGTATCGAATTACAGAGTTAAGCCCCTGCTATCCAGTGAGCTTTACCTGGATTTTGATTAAACCGGCTTAAGGTGTTCACCGCATAGCTTATGTCTGGTTTTGATACTTGTGCAGCGAACAGCAAGCTTCCAATTAATTCCTGATACGGGATCTTAGACATTTCTTCTTTTTCAATTTTCGAATGCGGTGACATGTTTTTACTTAATTTTTGGTTTGTCCATCGGTGTTGAACAAGGATTGCAATTTGTTAAGCCAAAACGTTTAATCATCTCATTTATATATTTTTCTTGATCTATCCAAAGTTGACCATTCGCTCTATCTCTCTGCAACCGAAGTCCTAAAAAAGAATTTGCAATGCCAATGTCTTTTATGTGAAAACGCTTCATTAAATTTGCCTTAAATCGATGCTTGTGTTGAGGATGATTATCTAGGATTAGCAAATCATCTACATATATTGCAACTACTATCAACATCTTTCCATCAGTTCGTAGATAATAGATACATGGATCCAACTTGGATTGCTTCATCCCAAATTCTTTTAAAGTAAGATCTAGTTTTTGATTCCACGTTCGAGAAGACTGTTTTAAACCATAAATAGATTTTTTTTAACGAAGAACCTTTTCTCCATTTCCAAATCCTTCGGGTTGTCGTATGTAAATCTCTTCTTTTATACTACGTTTTCACCAAAGGTAAATCCGGGATTTAAATGGATTTACCATAAATCTCCTTTAAATCTCGTAGATTTACCATACAAATATAAATCACCTCAAATGAAGATTTAAAATAAATCTCCTTGAAATCTTCTCGCAATCAGAAGATTTGCAAAACAAACAAACCTTATTTTGCAGAACGCACCTATGAACACCCACTTTCTTCATTGACAATCAACACAAAATAGAAATATCTGTTTTTTTTCCTGTTTACTACCCAATGCAATTTTTTTTGCTTGTCCAAATTGACAATTGAATGACAAGACAGAGTGAAAACGTCAAATAAATCTCATTTTCTTTGGTGAAAACACTTCAGGATTTATTTTAAATCTCTTGCCTTAAATCTCGGATTTATTTTTGGTGAAAACGTAGTATTAGATCACTTTGTAAAAATGCCGTTACTGCATCCATTTGTTCTATGTCGAAATTTTCTTTCACAGCTAAAGCAAGTAGAAATCTAACAGATTCGTATCGAACGACAGGAGAAAATATCTCTTCATAGTCAATTCCTTTTTTCTGGCTACATCCTTTAGCTACTAATCGAGCCTTGTATCGAGTTATTTTACCATTTATATCGACTTTTGTTTTAAATAACCACTTTGTATTTAATGTCTTCTTTCCAAGAGGTAAATCAGCTTCTTCCCATGTTTGATTGGCTATTAAAGATGTATATTCGTTATTAATTGCATCTCTCCAATGTTCTCCATCTCTTCTGGTAATAGCTTCCTGATATGTTAGCGGATCAATCATATTATTGCTACTTGCAATGTACGTTATAAAGTCCTTAAAGTTCTTAAGTTTTATTGCTCTCTCTGATCTTCGAAGATTTCCTGTTATTGTAGATACTTCAATATTTTTAGGTAGTATCTAGTCTTCATCTGAATAAAAAGTGTCGTCCTCAGACTCTTCAGTTATCAGAGTATCCTCAGTAGTATCTTCAATAACCTCAGCTTCATTATCTTCAGCAATATCCATTGTACTTTCTTCTTCATTGCTGCAATCGCTGATTGTAGCAATTCCCAGACTATTTTGACGATTTTCAAGAGAAGCTCCATCAAGTTCCCCCACTGAACTCTCTAGATATGAAGAGAA
Organism: Chrysotoxum bicinctum; assembly: GCA_911387755.1. Taxonomy (NCBI): domain Eukaryota; kingdom Metazoa; phylum Arthropoda; class Insecta; order Diptera; family Syrphidae; genus Chrysotoxum; species Chrysotoxum bicinctum. The sequence goes on along the minus strand of OU426989.1, from coordinate 219,396,124 downwards.
AAAATTAGTAACATTATTTTTCTTAATTACGTTACCAAAAGGCTGATTTTCCAAACAGATAACGTCTCAACTTTTAATTAATCTTCTTTTTTCTGGATCATAAACTCTATAAGCCTAAGAGTTTTCACAATAACCAAGCAGTACACATTTTTTTAAATTTGGATCCATCTTCTTCCTCTTTTGTTTTGGAACATGAACCATAGCAGTTGATCCAAAGACTCGCAAGTGACTCACATCTGGTTTTTTACCGGACCAGATTTCTTCAGGAGTTTTATTATGTTCCAAATTCCACTTGGAGTCCGATTCAACAAATATGCCGCATAACAAACTGCTTCTGCCCAGAAACTTTTTTTAACACCAGAATCCATAAGCATGCATCGAGCTTTTTCTATTAATGATCTATATTCATTCGCTCAGCTTTCCCATTCTGTTGAAGTGTGTAGGGGACTGTTGTTTGATGACGAATTCCACATTTGTTTAGATATTGTAAAAATATTTTATTACAATATTCGCTGCTGTTATCTGTCCGCAATGTTTTTATCTTTTTTCGTGTTTCATTTTCCACTAAATTCTTGAATTCCATGAATTTATCTTTGACTTCTGATTTAGATTTCACAATAAATATAAATAAATATTTTATGCGAAAAATCGTCCAAGAAAACAAGAAAGTAATGAGCTCCTCCTAGCGATTTCTCTTCAATTGGTCCACATATATCAGAATGGATCAATTCTAGTATTTCACTTGATCTGGATTCTGATAATGAAAATGGCTTCCTGGCATGTTTTCCTTCAAGACATTTGATACACTGTTTTATTTTTGATTCTACAAAATCGATTCCTGTTACAGATCCTTTCTTCATCTTGACTAAAGTTTCTTGACTTGGATGTCCTAATCTGCGATGCCACAGTTCATACGAAACTTTCTGTTCAACTAGCATATTCCTAGCATTTGGTCTTGAAATTGGCCGATCCAATTGATAAAGTTTCCCATTTTTACGACTTCCGGTAGCAATCAAACTGTTTCTGTCCCAAATTTTACATTTATCCGTTTCAAATTCTATCTTGTAACCGTATTTTGTCATTTGGCTAACAGATAAAAGGTTCGCACACAAATTTGGTATGTATAAAACATCTTTAATTGTTACAGTTAATGGTTCTCCCTTAACCAAAATTTCCAGTTCAACATCTCCTCTAGCTTCGAGGTTCAAATTGAAATTATCTGCAACTGTGACTTCCTCTCGCTTGACTTTAGATTGATTCTTCATCCATTCTTTGCAATTAATCATATGTTCTGATGCTCCTGAATCAACCAATCAGTGTTCTTGTTTTCCATATTTTTTGTTTTAATTTAATATAAATGAGATGATTAAACGTTTTGGTCTTTGCTATTTTCTTCTCATCCGTCTCTGTTCCAGTTACACAATCCCACAGGTCTTCGTGAATTAGAAAGTTCTCGACTGAAAATTTCCAATCTTCATAGTTTTCTCTTCCTTTCAGTTTTTCTAATCCAGGTATGGACGAAGATGCCATATTCTGCCAAAGCTATTTCTTTAAATTATATTTAACAAAATTCCGGGTTATATCTATCTTGGCGTTCTGGGCCCATAACCAATTGGAAAATATTGAATATAATAAAGAATTGTTCAGCTTTTATTCAAACAAACTATGTACATATATCGATGAAGATCAAAAATAGAATAAATAAAATATTTTCACATATGAAACATAAACATACTACAAATAATATTAAACATAGTACTAGATAAAACAAACAAGTTATTTTAAGTAGATTTCTCCTTAGGTTTCAACACATGGAACCGTTATTTTTGGATAAAAGAACAATTTTTGTACTTTGACACAGGTAAAACGAAATATTGATTTTTCAAACGACTTTTTTTTTAAAGTCAAGCATATTATATTTGGAAATTTCATATTTACAGCCCTATTATGAGTATCAATTTGATAGTCGATAATTTCTATCAATTAGTTGATAATTTGGTATTATGGGTATCAACTGGTAATTTTAGACCGATTGTGAATATCTGGTTATCTACTTATCAAAAAGTTCATTGTGAATAAGTTTTGTTTATTTTGTTCGACGCTTCAGCCCTGTACGCAGATCGAGACAAGACAAATTTTATCTCTACAATTTTAATCTCTACAAAACTTTTCCAAATCTCGCGCAAAAATTTGAAGTTGGAGAGATGAAATCTAATTTAATGTGTTTTTTAGAGTATCTCTGGGACGGGTTTTCTTAGTCTGCTATTACACGATGCATCCAGACGCGTGCGACTTTTCGAATAACGTAAGTGCAAAAGAGAAAAAAAAATCGAAAGATGAAACGGAAAACGGAGTAGTAAACTTCAATGTAATGCATAGAAATACTTCTTTCTGATTGCTTCTTTATTTTGAAGAGCACTTACGCTCACCAACACCGAAATGAAAAATAAAGAGAACTGCCAAATTGGATTCATGAATCTGGTTTCAACGTGTAATAGCGCGAAATATCAAAGAAGAATTCGAAGAAGGCGCATGCATCTAGATTCATCGTGTAATAGCAGACTTACAAAAGTCGTTCATACCTTTTTGGAATCTCCTCTTGATGATCTCAAGACAAGCATCAGCACCTTTTACATAAAATCAGAATTGACAAAAATCACTTTCGGAAATACGGTGGCTGTCAAAATTTGTCCCGCAAAATAATGCTTGTATCATTCTTTTTCCTGGCAAAATTTAGTGGAGACATTTTGAAGAGCAATTCACAATAGTCAGCCTTATTTTGACATTCGATTTCATTAGAAAGTATGTCGAATTCGAATAATTTGTATTTTGAGATTCGAACGATTCGAAAGTTCACCTTATTAATGGAAAGTTCATTTATCTTTCGAAAACTAAGCAAATTTTTACTTTCGAATCGTTCGATAGAAATGTCATTTTATTCTCGTTCAATTTTTTCTGGCGAATAGATTCATAAAACATGTAAGTTTAGTATAATGTTAGTAGTATTAGATACATAAAATGGATGTGATGCATCCATTATCCTTCTCCTATACAACTGCTCCTCACCGTTTTCTCTTTTCATACATAAAACAAATGCCATTTTGATTTTTTAACGTCTGGCTACAATTTATTAATTATTTTCATAAAACAATTTACAAATGGTAGTTCAAAATTCAAGTGTGACCAGATTTGTGTAAATTAAGTGGCTTTGGGCCATATTGCGGTTGTCGATTTTGTAATCGATGATCGACCTTTTTCGATCATCGATCGTCGATTACTCTATTTCATATTGCGAATGTCGATTGTGATCGAAACTTTTCGATTTCACAGTCGTTTCTTTTCGATTGTCATTTTCTGATCGACGCGTATAGAAGATAAAGTCCAGAAGTTTTTCTTGTGAACAAAATGTAAGTTTCTTATAATTAATTAATTATTTTGAGGACAAAACATTCAAATATCTATTAAATGCAGGTCGAAAGTGATAATGAAGAAAAGGCAAATAGAAATTTTGGTTGGATTGATGCAGGGAAATCTGGACATCGCGAAGATGGTTTCTGCTAAGAGCCATCTAAAGCAAAGATGAGAGAAATTCGCTAACGATTGTAATATGCGTGCTGAATTGCTTTTTTTTGAGACACTATCTTGATAATATACATTATACATAATGGGTACTGTCAATACAGCCTACCACACCTGGTATTCCACTTTTTCATAAATATGAATTCTAGCCCGAAGGTAGAATTTGCAAATATGCGTTTCTAGAACTGAGAGCTTTTCCTTTAGCACTTAAGACACTTTGAATTGTGCAAGGTCAATACAAAATTAATTACCAACACTAACTTGGTAAGATCCATGAGCACAGAATCTTAAAATATTAGCAATTAAGCAATTAATTAAGCGAAACTATTTATGTGTGTATGTGTGTTACTATCGCTAAACGCTAAACCATAACTCTATTCCACTCATTTTAAAATGTAAATAAACTATTTTAATTTATATTACAAAAAGAAATCCAGAAAAACAAATAATGATTTCGAAAGCTAACACATCATAGAACTGTCAAATTTGAAATAATAGCAATATTCTGTGGGTTCATTCACAATAGTACATTGTACGATCGATTGAGTTACACAATACAAAATATGAAAACCAATCGAAACAATCGAAAAGTTTCGATTCGATTGGCAATCGACAACGGCAATCGGGGCCTTTGAAGTTGCCTTCTTTTTTTGTTTATCAATTTGGAAAACAAAATTAGTTTACATGAAAATTAAAACATAAATCAAGTATTTTATTATTCAGGGAAATTTTACCCTTATTTAACATCTTTTTGATATCAATAAACTTACCATACTGTATTCTAAATGCTCCAAAATTTGAAAATGTCAGTTTTTATTGATGTATTTAAATTCAAACTTTACCGGGCCGTTAGCATCACTTATCTTTACTTTATTTTGCTTAAATAATAAAGTTTTATTTTTAGACCATATTTTTTTTTTTGAAATAAAAATTATCAAACAAAAAACAGCTTGGTCATACTAAATCAGATAGAAATGTCAGTAAATTTCAAACAGCTGATTTCGAAAATGAATTCATTCGACAATGAACATTTTTCGTTCGAATGTCAAAATATGGATAGTTCATTCGAATGAAAGTATCTATTCTATCGAATTAGCTATTCGTTCGAATCTCAAAATCGGCCTTATCGAGGTAACCGTCGGAGCGGAATTCTCTCCGATTTCCTCCGAATCGGAGACATTTTGCTTCAAGGTATTTCTCCGATCAGCTGATCGGAAATTCTGTCCGACGAAATTCAACGCATGCCATTTGAGTGCGATGAAGCACTTCTAATGGTCTTATTTTTGCCACATACAAACAAAATTATCTCCGAAATCCTTCGACAAGTTCTTGTTGCGGAAAGTATTTTCTTTTTAAAGAAATTGTTAATTAAAATGTAAGTAATAAGGAAATTAACTTTATTTGAGTTAACTTGTGTTACCTATTTATAATAGACTTTTTGTTCTTAGGCAGAACGAAAAAACAAGTTCGCAACAATATGAGCGGATTACACCAAAAAGACACCAGAAATTGTAGCTGTGTTTGTGAAGATCTGGCCCAATCAGTTAAATTAATTGGGACGTTCGTGATCTTTTGTTTTGTGCATTGATTCATTTCCATTGTGATTAAAGTACCTATTAGTCAAATAAATATAAAATATTGTTTTTCAAAAGTTTTTTTTTCAATTTATTCTTTTTTTGACACTTCAAATGGAAACAAAAAACATCCGTTTGGAAATAGGGAGGGGACTTTATTCGATAGTTTTGATTTAAAAATCGATGCATCTAATTACATTTCTTAAAAACGCTAGCGCATTGTAGTTGAAAAAAATACTTTTTATAAACAATAAACTAAACTCTCTCACCGGTTTTTTATGGTTTAAAACGCTTATGGTGGTTATTTTATAAAAAATTATCGAAAATATATCGCATTTTCGATATATCGATTAATTAGCGCATCTGTCTGAAATTTATATCCATCGCAATGCGTCGCTGGATTTCTGTAAAATTTCTTCCGATGAAAGCTACTTCGAACAGAAATTGAATCTCCGACGAAGGATGCGTTGCGGAGAAAGTTCCACTCCGACGGTTACCTCAATAGAGCTGAATAAGGCTGTTACATAATAATCGATAATATCTATCAATTAGTTGATAATTTGGTATTATGGGTATCAACTGGTAATTTTAGATACTTAGATTGTGAATATCTACTAATCAAAAGTTAATTGTGAATGAGTTTTGTTCATTTCGTTTGGCGTTTCACGTTTGAAATATTCGGCTCTATTGAGGTAACCGTCGGAGCGGAACTTTCTCCGCAACGCATCGTTCGTCGGAGATTCAATTTCAGTTCGAAGTAGCTTTCATCGGAAGAAATTTTACAGAAATCCAGTGACGCATTGCGATGGATATAAATTTCAGACAGAGATGCGCTAATTAACCGATATATCGAAAATGCGATATATTTTCGATAGTTTTTTATAAAATAAACACCATAAGCGTTTTAAACCATGAAAAATCGGTGAGAGAGTGTAGTTTACTGTTTATAAAAAGTATTTTTTTCAATTATAATGCGCTAGCGTTTTTAAGAAATGTAATTAGATGCACCGATTTTTAAATCAAAACTATCGAATAAAGTCCCCTCCCTATTTCCAAACGTATGTTTTTTGTTTCCATTTGAAGCGTCAAAAAAAGAATGAATTGAAAAGAAAACTTTTGCAAAACCATATTTTATATTTATTTGACTAATAGGTACTTTAATCACAATGGAAATGAATCAATGCACAAAAAAAAGATCACGAATAAACTTTTTTTCCATTCAAACATCCATTTATCTTGGTTCCAATTAATTTAACTGATTGGGCCAGATCTTTACAAACACAGCTACAATTTCTGGTGTCTTTTTGGTGTAATCCGCTCATATTGTTGCGAACTTGTTTTTTCGTTCTGCCTAAGAACAAAAAGTCTATTATAAATAGGTAACACAAGTTAACTCAAATAAAGTTAATTTTCTTATTCAGCCCTATCGCGAACAAAATTCCACCGGAGTTTTTTCCCATTTTGGGAAAGTTGCTATCGTGAATGATCTTCGAAAAGAGGGAAAAATATTTCTTTTGGCAAATAGCTATCGTGAATAATTTTTTCCAGGGAACTTTTTTCTCATTTGAGTGCGAAAATTTCCGCAAGTTGGTTGTCGGGGAAAAACCTGTAGCGCGGGCAAAATGTAAGAATTTGTTTACAAAAATGTGAAATTAAATAATAAAAAAATATTTTTTTAAGGTCTAACTCAACAAACAAAAAACAGCTTGAGGTCCTCGTTGGTTTAATGGAAAAATTTCCAGATATTGCTACGGGGTACACAAAAAAAAACAAAGAAGAGGTTCACGATATTTGGAAGACAGTCGAAAACGAATTAAATTGCATCGGTCCTCCAAAGAAATCTAGTTTTGAGTGGAAGAGAGTAAGTATTTAAAAACGACAATAATCAATTATTTTATTCATAACAAAGTGTGTTTTTGTGTATTTTTTATTTTTAAGTATGTGAAAAAGAAAATGTCTGAAAACATTAAATTCAAGAGTGCAACAGGTGGCGGACCCAGCAAAGAATATAAGTTCTCGAACTTAGAACAATCAATCATACAAATTTGTGCAATAAGTGAGTCTGTGGAAGGCCACTCTGATTCTAAACGTTTTGGACTGCCTTCCTGTTCTAAAAAGCGAAAGCTGGAATCTCCTTGTGACGGGGAATTGAATGTAAACAACACTCATAACTTGCAAAAGGACCAAGATAATTCAGCGAAAGAACTAGATGCAATTTTCGAAAGTTTGATTGAGGAAGATGACACTGCGTGCAATGTTTTTAACGAAGCATTGGATGATAATTGCATTGGCGAGAAAACGCCCAAGAGGTCAAATAAAAGTTGCCCCAAAGTAAAAAATTCCGTTGAGTTTCTGCAGAAGGAGTTAAGTTTGCAGGAAAAAATGTATGAACAAGTTCGTGAAGCTGTCTTAATAATGAAAAATCACCAAAATGAAATTCAAGCTAGTGTCAAAAAGATTTATCGTTCGATTGATCGAATTCACGACCAACAGAAACTGCTTCTTAAGGAAACAAAACGTCATAACCTTGAGATGGAAAAAATCCGCAAGCATGAAATTGAACAAAAATTACATCTCAAGCAGAAAGTTCTAGACATTGAACTTGCAAAGCTTGAAAAGTATTAGTATCTAAATCAACATACTAACCGAAAGTTCCTCAAAGATAAATTTTGATTACAAATGAATTCTAAGACTTTATTTTTTTATGAATATATGTATTTATTTTTATTTATTTGTTTACAAGTACTTTTGTTTGTTTTTAATAAATACTAACCGAAAGTTCCTCAAAGATAAATTTTGATTACAAATGAATTCTAAGACTTTATTTTTTTATGAATATATGTATTTATTTTTATTTATTTGTTTACAAGTACTTTTGTTTATGTTTTTAATAAATGTTAATAAACTATTTAAAGAGAGTTCCCTATTTCTCTTCGAATGCGTTGGGCTTCAGTCATGTATTCTGAGCTGCTTAAAGTCGTAAATGCAAAGTTGTTTTCATCTTCTTGTAGACCAGGTGCAATTTGAATATCAGTGTCAGCCTTAAAGTGTATGCACATATTATGCAAGGCACAACAAACATTAATGATTGTGATTGCTTTCCTTGGATGATAATGTAACTCTCTTGCGCCCAGCAAACATCTCCACCTTTGCTTTAGCACGCCGTTTGTCCTCTCGATAATATTTCTGGTTTTAGAATGAGCATCATTAAATTTACTTTCAGGTGTTCCTGTCTCTGGTGTTCTATGTGGAGTTAAGAGCCAAGGTTCTAATGGGTATCCGGCGTCTCCTAGGAGAATCAAAAATACAGGAATTGAACAAAAAGGCGATTAAAGCTTACCCAACAGCCATGTGTTTCTCTCACCATTCAAATACTGTTGCTCCATCCATGTTCTTAGTTCACTAACATTCCATACCAGAGAGTCATGACATGCACCAGGGTGGGTAGCATCCACAAATTTAATTTGCATTTCATCGTCGCAAACCTACGAATGATTAATTTGTTTTTAAAATTCAGTGTAAATATAGATTTAATACTTACAAGCATAACATTTAAGCTAAAATATCCTTTACGATTGTAGTGTAGATGCTTGTTTTCTTTAGGGGCAATAATCCGAATGTGCGTTCCGTCTATGCATCCTACTACTCCAGGTATATTGTTTTTTTCATAAAATCGTAACTTGGTACGTCGTTTTTGTTCAGCAGTTGTTTGTGAAAGAATCCATGTTGGACAAAGCTTAGCTTCAAAAATTTGAAGTACTTCTGAAAGAACTTCTGAAAAGGAAGACTGTGCTAAGCCAACTTCGTAGTCTTTTGCTACACCTTTTTGGTACGCTCCTTCAGCAAAAAAGCGCAAGCATGCGCTTAGCTTCACAACAGGGGGTACTGCAAATGGTTTTTTGGATTCTGGTAACGACTCTATCAAGGTATCAAGCAGACACCTAAACATTGGCTTGTTAACGCGATAGTATTGATGGAATCTTAAGGATAAAAATGAATAATTATGAGTTGGAACTTCGATTGCGGAGATACTTACATGGATTCTGGTAACTCAAGAGGGTTTGAGATATCCCTCAAGTATCTTCTGAAAGATATTTGCCTATTTCTCTCATCTTGCATTACATCTTCGATTGCTACCACAAAACCAATATTATTTATCATTTCAATTGATATTTTCTTCCTTTTAGGACACAAAACAATTTTTTTTTTACAAAAAATACACGATTTGGTGCTGTCAAGATAACTTCGAAATTGATTTAAACAGTTGAAGGTTGGTATGAATTGTTTCGTGGGAAAAAATATTTCTTGGGAGATTCCCGATGGGAAACTTTTTTTCCCGGGTAACATTTTATTTCCGGGGAAAAAAAGTTCCCATGATATTGGCGATAGGGCTTATTACTTAAATTTTAATTAACAATTTCTTTAAAATGAAAATACTTTTCGCAACAAGAACTTGTCGGAGGATTTCGGAGATAATTTTGTTTGTATGTGTCAAAAATAAGACCATTAGAAGTGCTTCATCGCACACAAATGGCATGCGTTGAATTTCGTCGGACAGAATTTCCGATCAGCTGATCGGAGAAATACCTTGAAGCAAAATGTCTCCGATTCGGAGGAAATCGGAGAGAATTCCGCTCCAACGGTTACCTCGATAAGGCCGATTTATTTGTTTTTTGTTGCTCACGAAAAGGAACATTCTTTATGCGAAAATGTAAGTTGTTCTTATAAAAAAATCATCATAACTCCCTTCAAAAAACAATTCAATGGAAGTCATTATTCTTTTTAACTTTTTTCGCTTTTAAAAATCCCGAGTAAATTTGTATGTTTACGTTTCAACCAAGAATTTGTGGTTGATAAGGAAATTGATGTGTATCTATTTTGTTGATATCCGTAATACCATGTCTATCAAAAAAATCATTCACAATAATGATAAAATCTTATAAAATTCAGTCGATAAAAAATTTTGATAGTTGATAATAGTCATAATACCAATTCATTCAATTTGTTAAGATGTATCAATTATCTGGTTGATAGCTATAATAGGGATGAAAATTCAGTCGATAAAAAATGTTGATAGTTGGTAGTCATAATACCAACTCATCCAATTTGTTGATATGTATCAAGTATGTAGTTGATAGTTGATAGCTATAATAGGGTTGTTAGACTTTTAAGAAGCTTTAGCATAAAAAATTGATTGTTGTACCGTTTTTGAGAAAATATTCTATTTGATTAATAATCATTTTTGGTAATTTTAGCTAGCTTCTACTAAAAGAATTTTTTGTGGCGCACACATTCTCAAGAAACTTGGCTGTGAAGAATCTACCCCATATGAACGCAAAGTAGTGTGTAGTTATTTTCCTATAGAACCATGTTGTAACCATGTTCTTCCATGTGAACCCCCCCTAATAGCAGTTAGCCGATATATCACGAATTGCAAGTTGTCTGATACCTGAGAAAATCACCAACTCGTGTGGATAAAAGACACGTTAATCAAAGTACGTGGTTTTTCATATTTACAAAAATTTAAGAGTATGTCTGTGTTTTGTTTTTCCTTAGAAAAATGTTTTTTTTTTCCAGTTTCAAGAATCTTTCTCTTTTCGTTTTACATAATCGTTCTTCCGCCGTTCATTTCGTATCACGCAATAGGGCCCCAGAATTTAAATGTATGTATGTACATAATATGACCAAAACCATGTTTTCGGCGGATCACTTTAAAATGTTTGTTTTAAAGCAATTAGACCATTTTTGTTGCATTATTTTAAGCTCTTTTTTATTTTAATTAAATTTTTCTTAAAATAACTTATTATAAGTTTCAATACAGTCCATTGAGAAAATCCTGAAAATGAAAAAAAAATATACATTGAATTACTTTCTTTCATAAAAATTGTTTTCTTTAAATTTCAATTTCAGTTATAAATATTTAGATCATTAAATATATCACAAGTCTAACATATATAATCTCATCATATTGAATGCAGAGCTATGTGCAGAGGTGGCGATGCTTACCTCTTTAATAAATAAGTGATTAAAATTAAATGCTCCATCCACAAGTTTGATCTGTAAGTAAAGAAATGAAATATTTAAAACCAAATATTTTGAAAAAATTTTAAAGAGAAAAATACGATTGCTTAAGAATCAGAAGTTTAATTTACACTAATCATGACATATCATAGGTGTCCCAAGGTAAATGCTATATCATCACAACAATATTCTACCGCCAGTTTTACAGTATGTTTGAAGTCGCTGCAGTTCAATAATATTTCAATGACCTCCTGCAGATTTGTCTTAATTTTTTTGGAACTGTTTCAAGATATAATGAAACAGCATGTATTCAGCAAAAATAAATAAATCTGATAGAGGCAACAGCAAAATATCGGCCTTATCGAGGTAACCGTCGGAGCGGAATTCTCTCCGATTTCCTCCGAATCGGAGACATTTTGCTTCAAGGTATTTCTCCGATCAGCTGATCGGAGATTCTGTCCGACGAAATTCAACGCATGCCATTTGTTTGCGATGAAGCACTTCTAATGGTCTTATTTCTGACACATACAAACAAAATTTTCTCCGAAATCCTCCGACAAGTTCTTGTTGCGGAAAGTGTTTTCTTTTTAGAGAAATAGTTAATTAAAATGTAAGTAATAAAGAAATTAACTTTATTTGCGTTAACTTGTGTTACATATGTAATTATAATAGACTTTTTGTTCTTAGGCAGAACGAAAAAACAAGTTCGCAACAATATGAGCTATGAGCGGATAACACCAAAAGGACACCAGAAATTGTAGCTGTGTTTGGGAAGATCTGTCCCCAATCAGTTAAATTAATTGGGACCGATGTTTGGATGGAAAAAAACTATGTTCGTGATCTTTTGTTTTGTGTTTTGATCCATTTCCATTGTGATTAAAGTACCTATTAGTCAAATAAATATTAATATTGTGTTTCCAAAGTTTTTTTTTTCAATTTATTATTTGTTTGACACTTCAAATGGCAACAAAAAACATACGTCTCGAAATAGGGAAGGGACTTTATTCGATAGTTTTGATTTAAAAATCGGTGCATCTAATTACATTTTTTTAAAAACGCTAGCGCATTATAATTGAAAAAAAATATTTTTTATAAACAATAAACTACACTCTGACCGGTTTTTCATGGTTTAAAACGCTTATGGTGTTTATTTTATAAAAAACTATCGAAAATATATCGCATTTTCGATATATCGGTTAATTAGCACATCTCTGTCTGAAATTTATATCCATCGCAATGCGTTGTTGGATTTCTGTAAAATTTCTTCCGATGAAAGCTACTTTGAACCGAAATTGAACCTCCGAAGGAGAATGCGTTGCGGAGAAAGTTCCGCTCCGACGGTTACCTTGGTAGGGCCGTATATAAAACTTATACTGTGAAATTGGCAAGTATATCAAATAAAAACCAAACGAAGCTTACCTTGTTCTCTTCCTTGTTTTTATGAATGAGTCAATTTAACGCCTAACTTAGCACAATTAAGACTACCTATAAAAATTAAATAAAGGAACTGTTGAATCAATTGACTGGCATTAGCTAAAAATACAATTTATCGATTTTGATACTTTTCAGTAATTCATTTATAATCATTATATTCTCAGTTTCTAACATATGTGAAACAGAATAAAGTCATCATAAAAATCGATAAACCATCAAATACATGTTAATAAAAAGTAACCCACCTTAAAACGCATATCGCGTTCGTATATCTTCAAGCTTTTTGCATATTTGATTTGGTGTACGGTACATATCTCCAGCTATGCTCTTCTGTTTGGCCGGGTCAATCGATAAATACTGTTCGCATAAATCTCCATCCAGTACATTTTTAACAGGATAATATGCACTTCTGTAGCTCAAGTGATCTCTGCCACACAGTGGCGGATTCTCATTTCTCATATGCATTTCCAGATGCTGGAAAAAGTCAAAATCTTCTCGACTAGTAAACGGTACAAGAACTCCAACAGTTCCACTTAGCGTAGAGTAAATAAGAGATTCAGAACCTCCAGGTATTAGGGTTGCTTTCTGAAGGGACATGATGATTTCTCCAATATGGAATGTCGAAATGTTTTCCGCTTTCTGTGACGCTCCACTCAAAAGACCTCGATCCCATAGAGATTTTGTTCCAGTTGGATCCTCATCGACGTCGTCAGTTACAGAATGCGGAAGCCGCAGAATGGACACATTACCAAACTTATCAGCTGTAGCGATAGTATCGTAGTCTAGCAACGTAGTGGCAGTTATCCATCGAGGATGTGTATCGTCGGCAAAAATGATCAACTGATTTTCTGCCCGTTTGTAGCGTACAAAGAACACAGACTCTTGTACGTCTGAAACGTAAATGCGATGACCCATTGCTTGAACATTGACAATTTGATAGGGAATGTGTTTGTTCTCGCACTTTCTTAGGAGCTTCTTCTTTCCCAAGTCATATATACGGAGGATACGACCAATTCCAGCTAACAAGCGCCCCTGAAATCCGCAAAGAGCTCCCGGAATTTCGTCGCATTCGGTTCGGTGTAAGAACTCTAGCAAAGAACAGGTTGGATCTATACGATATACATCGATGGCGCCTCCATTGGAAAGTCTCGGATTTAGTTGAAGATCTTTAGCGACTCCTACAACGAGGTAATACCGGCCATCAGCCGCTGCAGCAAATTTCATAACGGCCATCGACATTATAGCGTCATTTTGGGTCAAAGGTATTTTGAAAGTCGTTTGTCCTTGAATTGGATCTACGACACGTATTTGGGATGCCCATAATCCTAAACCGGCTTTCGGCGAAGAGAAATTATCTTCCGGCAATACCTCGTTAATAAACGCATCAGCCATTTCATTTGCCAATTCTTGTTCATCTTCTCCAGCCGCTGTTCGCATTTCTTCAGCCATCTGGTTCTTTCGGGCATTTTTCATTTCTTCCGTATATGCATTGTGATCGGTTTCAGCGATTATCATTCGACCAGTATCTTGATGGACAGCGAAAATACGTGGCGTGTACTCCAATGGATATGAGACCTGATTGAAAACTGTTCCTAGCTTTTCCAATGCTAAGATTCTCAAAGTGTTTGTTGAAATCGCCACAATACCCTCATTACATTGTTCACTCGAAAAGCCAGAAGCATACTCGAGGGTCTCATACGAGAGAGGAGTTAAATGGAATCGATTTTGGTAGTAATACGAAAGCCATGTTCGACTTGACATTGCCAATACCGCTTCAGCACCTTGCATTTTGATTCGAAACAACTTCACAGGCCTTGAGCCTAAATATCTTGTTCGAGTGTCTGCTAAATCCCCTGACACGGGATCGAGTACCGTTCGCAAAAGAACTCCGTTGCTCAATCCGATATTAAGATAGATCGTGCCTTTGCCTTGGGCCTGTCCCTCCTCATTCAACTCGCCATGACCCATTTCTACCAAACACAACGACTCCGCAGGCGATGGCAAAGCTTGCATAGAACAAGGTGATAAACAATCATTTGGATCTAGTGATATAATTCGAACAGTGTTGTCGGCCAAACCAACAGCCAAGAACCATGATCGCTGTTCTCCCTCCGGCACTGTTCCTAGCGCCATGCACATTATTTCAGCAGGCATTTCTGACCGCTCTGTGTATTCATTGAGTTCACCAGACTGAAATTTAAAAGTTAAATCTTTTAAAATGTGTTTTCAACTTTCATTTCACTAAGGTATTTAAAATTGTTTTACTCAGCACTGCAGGACACAAAGTGTCGCAACATGGTTATTCTTTTAGTGTTTTTGTCATCAGAGAGGTGTTTTGTTCAGTAAAAGATTTAAATAGTATTTAACTCACCTCATCCATTTCAAAATAGACAAGCTCCCGACCCGACAGTGCAATCACAACCTGCCTTTGGTTGACAGCACACTTAGAAATCGACTTCTTTCCAGGTGCCTTCCATTCATTTACACGCTTATCGGCACGGATATGGCGGATGCCATCAGGGTAAACTTGAACCAAAGCATCATCTCCCAACGAGGAGCAGCTAAGAGTTGGTGTTGTACCCAAGAATCCACTGTCAGTAACTTCCTCTACGGTTTCGCCAATACTGAGAACCAGCGTTGCATTAACGAAGGACACGATAATGTAGGCGTCGAAATCATCTGCAATAAATCCCAAATGAAAAGAGCGTGTTAAATAGGTTAGGACTCTCTATTAAAAACTGTTTTTTTTTTGCAAATTAATTTTATTTTGGCATGGAATCAGTTAACCAAAGTTTAATCAAAAAAATTCAACTGAAACACGGTATAGATCATCATTTTACATGCCACGTTCTTTAGATCTTAAAACTATAGCAATTCCATTTCCGACTATGGAAATAAGTCAGGAAATCGGGTTTGCTTAGATCGGTTAGTTTGGATAGAGTAGTATCTGTTCTCAATCAAACACCAACCGACAGATTGATGTGTATTTTAAGAGTTGCCTTACCTATTACACAATTGTAATATATTTTAATATATACGTGTTTTTCCAGACAAATACCAAACACAATTGTCTTTTGGCCAGTTGTTTAACCGCCTGAAATAAAAAAGAACTGGTGTTTGATAGATGTTCTTTTGATATCAGGTTCACCAGTTGATGATTAAAACTGTTTTTGTTTATGTTTTGTCTGTTTAGTTTTTTTTTTAAATGAATCTACGCATTTATCATGCAACATCGTGAGTTCTGAGCAAAAAATAATGATAACTAACCGTCTATGCGTTTCTTTACTGTCCAAACAGCATTAGGGTTGCCAGGCAATTCAGATACAGCCATCTCAGACACTTCCAGACCGTGACGAAGTACTCGAATCGATGAACGTGGCCCTCTGCCACAAAGCAAATACATTTGCGGTGTATCTTCGTTTGCCAAATCAGCCACTTGCGATGTGATGATTGGAGCAAAAGACGGCATTTCATCGACCATAACCAGATTTTTCAATGGCCGTGGTGCAAAGAAGAAAGTCTCTCCCTCTTCGAGGGGCATAGCTGAACTGAATTCAGGTTCATCGTCATCATCCCCTAAATGTGCAATTTGGTACAGGTAGCTAAAAAAATAAACATAATTTTCAGTTAGAAAGTGGAAGCAAAATTCAAAATGACAATTTTAACTTACTGGTTGCCAAATTCAGATGCAACAAACAAAAAACCAGTTTTTAGAACACACATCGATGTTGCTGGAGGCACCGTATCGAAATATTTTAACTTAATTTCTGACACTGCATCATCATCAGTTTCTAGAGTGACTTTAAAAATGTCCCCTTGTTCAGTCTGTACAAGGAAAAAGTACATACTCTTTGTCCTGTGGGTTGCCGAACAAATGAAGATCATTCCGCGTTCAGGGTCATCCAAATCATTTCTCCTACGAGGAATGGGGCAACGGATATCGTGCATATCGCCGTAGATTTTGTATGTCAAGTAATTTTCAGAGCAAATCAATACTCCCGACGGTCCGTCACTTCCACCAGGAACCGAGATCAAGAAGTTAGCGTGCTCTTCGAGTGGTTCAGAACGTTTTCGAACCACGTGATTCAAGCCCAAATCTAGTTCGTAAAATGTTAGTGTCTGTTGGGTTTTCTGAGCAGCTTCGCCTGTAAATAAAACAATATTTCATTAAAATTTGATCTTTTCTTCTGCTCAATTTTCGGCTGATGTAAGTGGTAATTGTTGACTTCGCATCAGTGAAGTGTTGACCAAAATTTAAGTCACACCAATGGTTCGGAAGTCGAATTAGTATTGCACTTTGCCATGTCAATGAGAGGACGTAAACCTCAAACTAAAATGTCTATAAAGTGCATTTTTCATGGAGGTTTAATAAGACTAGTGGATACGATTTGTTTGTTTTGTTGTTTTGAGCTCAACAACTAATTTATAATTGGCGATAATTGTTGACTTCGCATCAGTGAAGTGTTGACCAAAATACTAGTCACACCAATGGTTCGGAAGTTGAATTATTATTGCACTTTGCCATGTCAATAAGGGGAAGAAATACCCCAAACTAAATTGTCTATAAAGTGCAATCTTTTCATGGAGGTTTAATTAAAAATAGTGTAATCGAATTGTGTTTGTTTTGAGCTCAACAACTAAATTTTATTAATTGGGGATATTTGTTGACTTCGCATCAGTGAAGTGTTGACCAAAATTGTAGTCACACCAATGGTTCGGAAGTCGAATTATTATTGCACTTTGCCATGTCAATAAGATGAAGAAATACCCCAAACTAAATTGTCTAAAAAGTGCAATAAACTGACAAAAAATTAGGTAAATTGTCCATCTGTCAAACATTAAAAAAAATTACCGTTAACAACTGATCTCCATCAAATTAAAATTTTGTTTGACTTGAAATAATTTATTGCATAATATCGTCGTAGTTAAATGTCGATTTCCTTTACACGTGAAAAATTAATTTCTGTGAAGATTTGATCCCTCGCCAGATTGTGCGTTCCGTCACTTCAAAAAAAAAATTTCAAATTCTTATTTGAAGAAAGATTTACACGTACATAAAACACGTACTTGCACACAAAACAAAAATATTCGATGCGGGATAGAAATCCCTAGTGTGTAAAGGAAATCGACATAAAATAGTTTTATAGCTTTGTATATTTGTTTTGTTTTTTTATAAATTTCGCAACATTTTTAAAATGAATTCATAGAAATGAATATATATATACAGGGCGATTGGCATAAGGTGTGACAAAAAGCTAGGGCGTGTAGGTTGGACTTAGACAAGAAAAAAATCGTATGGGAGGGGGGGGTCTATTTCCCCCCGTTTAGGCGGGAGGGGCAATTTAAGAAAAAAATCACTTAAAACAGAAAAAAAATTATTAGAAAATAACGGTGATACCTACAGAGTAATGCTATGGCATTTTGACAAGCCAGAAATACATTCTTTAATTCTGTTTTTAAATAAAGTTGTTCGAGTGAATAGTTTTTGAAAAATTAATTTTTAAAATCAAAATTTTGAAAAAAAAAATGAAATTTTTTTTTTTAAACAATTTTTTTTCAAAATTTTACGTAATTAAGTATTATTTTTTTATTCAATATTTAATGCTCTTTTTAATTTTTGATCAAACACAAAAAACCGGATGTCAAAATGTTTTGTAGTTTTTGAGAAAATCAAAAATAATAAAAACTACTTTTGTTCTAAGAAAAGTCTTTTATTTTAGTTTTTACGTTTTTGGATTCTTATGTAGGTGAATTTACGATTGAAAGGATTAACTTTCTTTTTACTATTCTTTTAATTATCGTCTTATAAGCATACAATAATGTGACAAAGTACTGGATTAACCATATTTCACACATTTTTTCATTGAGAACACCTGCGTGAGAGCATTGGTTTAAAATTGACCTGACACTTTTTTATTATGGTGGGGTCGGCTTGGCTTAGGTGCATTTACGAAAGAAAGGATTAACCTTTTTGTAAAATTTTTTTATTATCAGTCTTATAAGCATACAATAACACATTTTTTCATTGAGAACACCTGCGTGAGAGCATTGGATTAATATTGATCTGCGAATGTTTTTTAAATAATGCAGCGTTACACGCCCTAACTAGTGACAGAAAAATGCAATTGCGAAATAAGAACAAAAATGTTCCTGAATCTTGAAATCAATTTAAATAATAAATACATGCATATTTAGATAAAATACATAATTACTGTTTATTTAAAGTTAATCCTTTCTTTCGTAAATGCACCTAAGCCAAGCCGACCCCACCATAATAAAAAAGTGGCAGGTCAATTTTAAACCAATGCTCTCACGCAGGTGTTCTCAATGAAAAAATGTGTGAAATATGGTTAATCCAGTACTTTGTGACATTATTGTATGCTTATAAGACGATAATTAAAAGAATAGTAAAAAGAAAGTTAATCCTTTCAATCGTAAATTCACCTACATAAGAATCCAAAAACGTAAAAACTAAAATAAAAGGCTTTTCTTAGAACAAAAGTAGTTTTTGTTATTTTTGATTTTCTCAAAAACTACAAAACATTTTGACATCCGGTTTTTTGTGTTTGATCAAAAATTAATAAGAGCATTGAATATTGAATAAAAAAATAATACTTAATTACGTAAAATTTTGAAAAAAAATTGTTTTTAAAAAATTTTTTCATTTTTTTTTTCAAAATTTTGATTTTGAAAATTAATTTTTCAAAAACTATTCACTCGGACAACTTTATTTAAAAACAAAATTAAAGAATGTATTTCTGGCTTTTCAAAATGCTATAGCACTACTCTGTATGTATCACCGTTATTTTTTAATAATTTTTTTTCTGTTTTAAGTGATTTTTTTCTTAAATTGCCCCTCCCGCCTAAACGGGGGAAAATAGACCCCCCGCTCACATACGATTTTTTTCTTGTCTAAGTCCATCCTACACGCCCTAGCTTTTTGTCACACCTTATGCCAATCACCCTGTATAAAGATTAAATAGGTAGGTACGGAACGCATTTTTTTTTTTTGTAAAATAGCGACATGTACATTACATGTTACCTCTATTAGGGATGAATCCATAGCATGCTTTCATTATCGCAAGTAGAAAGTATGCTCTCATCGCAACAAGAACTGTCATACAGTTTGCGTTTAAAAAATTTATTTCTTTGAGTTTTGCGTGCGAATAAAGAATTTGATTGAGATTTACATTTTTGTCCAAGTTTAAAAAATATTCAAAAATATCCACTAGAAGTAATTTCCTGCGTTTTTTTTAAATCATTTTCACAATAGATAGGTTGAAATCAAAAAAAAAACAAATTGTATATACGAATAGAAAAGCCATTAGTGGGGAAGTTTCATACCTAAATACATATGCAAACATTTTTTTTGGAGCTAACTAATACTTGCTAATCTTTTTCTTGGTGCAATTCTCGATTTCAAATTTTAGCCGCCATCTTACTTTCTATAATATTATAAGAAATATCCAAGCTCAACCAAATTTTGATTGCCCCTACCCATCCGAATTAAACACTTACCAGTAGGATCATTGTCAGCTTCTTCGTAATCGATTTCCAAGCAAGCAAACATTGGATTTTCGAATCCAGTATCTACTCCAACCATATGATAAGTCAATGTGTTGGACTTGTGCGCTTCCAGGGGTGAAGAAATAGTCAATCGTGCTTCAGCATCTCGATTGAGAATATAAGCCAGTTTTTGCTTCTCTACGGCGCCAATCATAATTGCACGTCCTCTCGGATCAATTGAGAAATATTGTCCTGGGACAATACGACGACATCCAGACTTTCCAAATGTTTCTTGATGCACTTTCTCAAGGTAATTTTTTGTAGGATTGTATTCCAAAATAACAATACGTCCTGAATCTGAACCCACTACGATGTAATCTTAAAAATAAAAAAAGAAATAAGTAAAATTAATACCAATTACCAAGCCGTAATTAAAGTTAATAGAAGCAAGTGCAAATATTTCTCGCAGTTTCAGTTCGATGTGAAATAAATAAGTTCACATCGAATGCGACGTAGAGAATACATTGCTCTAGCACATTGACTGGAAGTCAGCCCCATAATCCCATTGACTGAGAATTTAAGAACTTTGTAGTGCTTCCAAGCTTAAAAATAGATTTTTCAATTTGTTTACCTTTGGTTCCTCCCGTTAAACGGAAAGACATCAACGCACGTACACATCCAAAGACTTCAGTAGTCAAAAGCGTGTGTACTTTTCCCGTGGTAGAATCCGGACGAAGTAGTTCCAAACTTTTCCCACGCGAAACAATAATCTCTTGGACTTTTGTCCCGGAAAAACTTCCATGGATAGCGTGAGTGATGCCTGTGGCACGTTGCAACGTAAGATTATACAAATACATAATTGATGCCGATGTTACACTTACGTCATATTCTGGAAATTAAATAAACTTGAATTAGCAATTTTACTTAAGGTGGGAAATTCTAAAGAAATTTGTTCTGTCTCGGAATCCATGGCCACAGTGTGAGTATCAGTGTGGTCAAACGATGCTGTTCAACAGAATTTTTTTATTGCACGTAAAATTGCGACCGAAGCACAGACATTTCTGCGACTCTGGAGATACGTCGTGCCAAAATATTCACAAATTTACACTAACAATTTATGATATTACAAAGTTTTATGCTTACCATTTTAATTCAATTTACACTCCAAAGGATGAATGCAGATTATATTTATAATTATTTTAAGTGTACATGAGTTTAAACTCTAAAATTTAACCAAGAAAAGACATCCGACCTACAAGCCGGTTGAAATTGAAATGAAAGATTTTTCTTCCAAAATGGATGAACAGGAAGTTCAAAATATCTGAGCCAACTGAG
This sequence comes from Chrysotoxum bicinctum, assembly GCA_911387755.1. Taxonomy (NCBI): domain Eukaryota; kingdom Metazoa; phylum Arthropoda; class Insecta; order Diptera; family Syrphidae; genus Chrysotoxum; species Chrysotoxum bicinctum. The sequence goes on along the minus strand of OU426989.1, from coordinate 219,374,675 downwards.
CACATAACGCGAAGATAGTTGGGCTTGAGATTTATATGTTTTTGCTCAAATGAATGCGTCCAGAAGTTTTTTTTATTTTTTTCACGAATATAAGGCTTCTCCTACACGAAAAACTGTTTTCACACGAAAGACGAATGCGTTTTTAATCTCCTTTTTGGTTTTATTTTGATTACATGGACTGCTTTTACACAGTTTATTTTATTTCTTTAGAAGATAACTTGGTAAAATATATAACAATACACAAGTTAATAATATAATAATACACAAGAATGAATGTTTCTCCCTTCATTACAATAATTTACTGTATTGTAAATCTTTGTTTCTCTTTTGATCCCCGCATGGATTCATTTAAACAGGCTAGGCACGCCAATTCAATTTTTGGCTTCACAACTATTTAGTTGCTAAAATTAAACATATGAGCTTATAGGACTCCGCGCGCATACAGCAACTCGATTGGAGCAACTAAAAAGTTTGTGTTTTGACACAAGCTAAACGATTGTCTAAAATCACTTCGCTGTTTTGTGTTGCACATAGTCATATGCACCTGCGCGAGCATACAATTCAATAGTTAAGTTGTTTAATATATATGCGCAAGAAAGAAAAGTGTGAGTGTGAGAGAATTGTAGCATGTGCACGCTGCTCTATCAACTGGTGATTAAACTCGATTACAGTTGCCAATGCTCGCCTAGCTTACAAAGTTAAATGACATTAGCCATGTTTTTTTGGAAAAATTATCCATAGTACAGTAGGATTTTATATGAATAACAAATACAACATCCGCAGTAGGATCACTGCCGATAAAACGAGAAGTGAAATCCTGCTGCGGATAGATATTTGACGTTTATTCGAGTATCGGCAGTGATCCTACTGCGGATGTTGTATTTGTTATTCATATAAAATCCTACTGTACTACGGATAACTTTTCCAAAAAAACATGCGGCTTTCACTAAAGGCTCAGTCAAACAGAACGCGTTTTCAACGCCGCGTAAAGATTTTTTAACGCGACGGTAAGATTATTTTGACGCGACGTTGCAACCGCCGCGTTAGAGGACGTCAAACAGAGATGTTAAGCAATGAACAAACAAAACAATCATTCCTTAACAAAAATAATGTCAAGCAGCTCAGATTCAAAAGAGGAATTATTGCTTCTATTTGCTATCCCAACTAACATACTCTCCAGAGCTTAGCTCTTTAAATCTGAAAAAAACTCTCATACACCTCTTTTATATCCCATTGCTATACTAAAGTATTAATATCTTGCTATGAAACTCAACTGGATGTCATAACACTTTTATTTTAAGAGTTAAACACTTTTCCAGCTTAAAAGAACTTAAATCTTATAGCAAAACTATTTTCTCTTCTTGTAGTTAGATTATAAAAACTTATAGTCTTATAAGAATCCCTTTCTGAAAACTGAGCTCTAAATATGTCCAAATAATCCCATAACAAGTCATATTTAAGAGTAAAGTTATTTGTATACCACTTTGAAAATTCTAAAAGAATTTGAGTTTAAATCCTCCTATATCAAGAAACAATTTGGAGTTCAAAGAATATAAGCTTTGCAGTAAGATCCTAATAAGATCCTTAATGCAACAAGCACAACTATTCACAAACTTCAGTTTTCTGATGTCAACATTCTCCTCTCACTCGCACGTAAGTACACATAAATCATAAAGAAGCTTCTAAGATCCTATAGAAAGAATAAAGATGTTACTAGAAGAGTTAGTGTCGCGTCAGCAGCAGCCATATTCCTATACACAAGCAAAGTAGTTCCTGTACATTTGAGGGTTACCATAACTTAAAAAATTATGATCTCGATAAAATAACTTGGCTGTAGCACTGACTTAAAATTTATTAGGTGGCATTTTCAAGTTTACATTTAGCATTGTTGTGATTACATAGAAAGTATAAAATATATTGTGTAACTTTTTTTAATTTAAACTAAATACATTAACATCTTGGGATTTTATTGCTACTACTATCTTTTCATTCAAAATTAACAAAAAAAAATGTACTTTTTATGTTGCATTACATGAGTAGTAATTTTTTGTGACAAGAGTAATAGTAGAAAATTACAGAGAATATGAGATTCTATTACTCTTGTAAATACAGCATAAGACACTCAGTGTGTAATTTGGAATATTTTATATTAAATTTGACCTTTCCTGTTTCCTATTTACTCTCACAAGCAAATGACCCATGACCTAAATAAAAACAAAACAAATTTCAAAGTTAATTTTGATTTTATTTGCTTACGAAAGAAATATATGGTAACCCTATTTCCGATAAAAGTTATAAATAAAATAATTTAAATATTCATTATTTTGAAAGGGCTTTGTGTTTTTTCGACGTAAAATGTTAGAATTAGTAGAATCAATTTCAACCGCATTTACATTTCGGTTCCCATATGTGCAAAATAATAAATATCATGCATCGCCATTATAATATAATAGTTGATAGACTCACAAAATAAATACTATATCAAGCCTAACAGTTTGTTGGCATAGCAAATGATGTATACACACAAACTTAAAAAGTATTTTGTTTCATTCTTTATTAAGTTAACAAATATTCTGTTCTCTTTTTATCACCTCTTATTGGAAGAGACGCTTTCTCATAATAGGATTTTGCCGATCTCAATTAGAGCCTTAAAAGTGCCATTTTAATATAAACGTGCATCTGTCATCCCATAAAGAAACTTCTGTTGCTACTATGAGTACGAAGAGCCTCTCATAACTAGGCCATTTAAGGCTTTTAACAGTTTTAAAAGAATCTCGTAGTATTCTTTAAGATTACTTTTAGCTCCTCTTACCTAATCTAGTTGAACTCTTGGAGAATCTTATGAGATGAAAAATGTTACTTGGGATATTACGAAATTCTCGTAAAAGAAAAAGAATGTGGGTACATGCCAATTAACAAAACAAGAGAAGAAAATGCCGAATATCAGAAGACCTACCAATGCGGAATTTATGATAAGAGACGAATTTCTCTCATATTTCAATAATAATAATTAAATATGTATGTAAAACAATGTTCTTATACGATTTATCACCCATATTGTATAGAAAAGGGTAATTTCTCACCAATTCAATTAATTTTTTCATCTTGAAAAAAATTAAAATTTCCTTGACTGCCGCAGCGTTTAGAAATAATGTGTAATCTCACACAACGTCGCGTTTCACCGCCGCGTTGCAACGCCATGGTGAATTCAACGCGGCGTCAAAAACGCGTTCAGTGTGACATGGGACATGTATTGCAATGTAATATAACGCTTCGTTTGAACGCGTTAAACCTTAGCAACCTTAGTTGCTAAGGTTTAACCTGCACTCAAGAAATGTTCTGAAAAAGGCCAGCTAGGCCTTCAGCCGTTTGCACCCATTGCTGAAAAGAAGATCAGGTCTTAGCCAACCGACAAAGATATTAATCTACAAGCAGCTCCTGCGACCAGTGATCAGCTATTACTTCCCAGTCTGGTTTTCCATCTCGAAGACAGCTATGACTGCTTTTAAACGAAGCAATATTACCTTGCGATTTTTAAGCCCGTAGGAGAGAGACGTGTGTGGTGGCGGGGGTACACAAAATTGCTAGGGTTGGAAAAATTGCAGAGTTATCGTTCTTTCTTCTTTGTGGTTTTCTTTACTTGTCAGGTATGTTTCATTTCTATTTGGCGTTCGCTCAGTGAACTTCGATCTACTCACTAGAGTAAAGAGTGCGGAGAGATGATTCCTTTTCAATAGAAGAAAAGTTAACTTTCATTAAAAATCGCTGTGTTTAAAAGCATTCATGCAATCGAAGGGAAGTCAAAAGAGAACTTCAACTATTCGAAAGGAAGATACTGAGGATCTGCACCGGACTCTACTTCGACCGTCAACGACAAAAACACTACAGGAACGAGCATCTCTACACAGAAGCCAATTTAATCCCGCTGGACAAATATCTAGTTCTTTCAACGAAGAAACTAATGGGGAACATCATCGACCACCCGAATCAGCTTATGAGAAGGATGACCACAGAACAACGACATCCCGAGCCGAGGTACCTCAGTGTGATGGAAACTCTGGATGACAACGTAATCATGGACAACGAGGAAGTAGTCTCGTTCTACGCTGACATTGGGTCAGCCTACCACCGCGGCTAAAACACCATCCCTGCCCACAAACCACAAAAATCACCACTGACAACCAGGAATGAACACCCTGAGGACAATACAACCGACATTTTAAATTTAATTTTTTTTTCGTCATGTAAATTTTATATAAAAATAATTTAACATAAGTCACTGTATATAGTTAGGCCCCCTATGAGCCAACAAATGTAAACTTTCATACATTATGTAGTATCTTATTAGTTGTAAGCCAAATTGTAAATAGTAAGTTCAATAAAACAAAATTGAATTGAAATTCGTTTGAACGCGGCGGTGAAACGCGGCGTAAAAACGCGTTCTGTTTGACCGAACCTTAAGCCAACGCCAATAATAAAAGATGAAACATATCTGAGAAATAAGGAAAACTAAAAAGAAGAAATAATGACAACACGGTGGTGGTCAGGCGCACACATTCAATTTTTAGTTTCGCAACGATTTGGTTGTTAAGGCTAGGCGACCACATTCTATTTTTAGTTGCATAACTCTTTGGTTGCTTATAGAAAACAGATGAACTATTTGGTTGAATGTCCGCGCAGGTGCATATAATTATATGTTACACAAAATAGCGAACTCATTTTAGGCAATCGTTTAGTTTGTGTCAAAAGTCTAAATTTGCTTCCGTGGTTTTCTTTTTAAGTTCGATTGGAACCAAAATGTGGCGAAGCACTCGGAAAATCGAAAACAACAAAACTGCTCGCAATCACAGATGTTGTTGCAGCTTGAATGTGTTTCCTCCATTACCTACTTGGAAAGACATTATTTCCAGTACTTCCCAAAATGCACTTTTGACATTTATCTTGACAGAAAAAGATAATTTCTAAAAAAAAATCTTTTGTTTTTACAAACAATTTTATTAACAATTGAACAATGGAAAGCTCTCCTCTAAATTTGGTAAATACGCGTACAATACTTTTTATAAAATTGACTCTAAATTTATGATGAAACCTTAAACGGTAGGCACACTTCCATGAGAGACGCGCGGACAAGTTTCTCAAACGAAATTGTTATGATGAAGGTATAAAAGCAATGGAAACTGCACTGGCGTACATCGAAGATGCTTATAAGATAATTACAATTCCAAAAGCTGTCGAAGTACTCGATGCCGAAAAATGGAACTTTTTACGAAAACTAAAACAGATTAACATTCGCCAGTCACAGTACGAAACTTCGAGATTTATATCAACAGCCGCACAACCAAGTGAACTACAGTATTTGGAGATTCAGCAGAACGATGTAAAAACAAGCGAAGCATCTATTCATGAAGCTATAGAGAATTTTGACGCGAAATACACATCCTCAACCTTGGAAAGTCTTTATGGAACTAAGCCAGATGCAGGAATCAGTGAAAGTAACAATACAACCAACGAAGACTCAAGAAATTGGATGGAAATGTTAGAGTGTAAGGACTTCCCCGGTCTCGCGCCTCTTGAGTTGCCAGCATTTGACCTGGGATTTGACACTAGCTTAGAGTTTGAAGAACAAAACAAATAAATATTTATTTTATAGAATTTCTTTTATTTCTATTTAGCCAAAAGTCCCTGCAACATTTCCTCCATATCAGTTTCGGTCTCAACATCCTTTAAAATCAGAAGGACTTGTGCCTCCATTTCGCAGAGCAGCTGAGGCTTCTTGTACGTAATTATCAAGGTGTTGTACTGGTGGTGGATTGATATGTTGCTTTGTTCGGGTAGCAGGCTGCACCTCTCTAACTCAGGAACACTGATTGTTTTATAGTATTTTTTGTTCGTGGTGCGGACAACAATAGCCCTTTTTAGTTGATCGGCTGTAACTTGGTATGTCTCAATGGGATAAGGCAAATTTCTGATTCTCCACTCGATATTGTGTTTAGTAATACGTTTAGAGAGAATCGGTTCGCTGTCACTCTGACGCAATGTGAAACCGTCATCGGGATTTTGTGTATTGAGTTTGAGGTTAGGCACGTCTCCGACTTCAAGCTCCCAATCGGTTTCCCCCATTAGAGTCTTCGATTTCTTCCATGCTCGTTTCTGAATAACCCCAGTGTCCAGACTGTATTCCTCGGCCATTTGTCGACCATCGACGAACTTGTAAAAAACTTTGCGTACTCTGCCACTTATCATAGAATTTTTTTCTGAATCACGTATATCTTTTAACCAATTGGTGTACGACATTTTGATTGGATTTAATTCGTTTTTATTTTTTTTATCGATCAAGCAACAAATACGCTCGATTTTGATTTTGTTTATTTTCGTTTTATGAAAAACGGGAGGACGGCAGTACAAATTTTCCACTGTCAGTTTCATGGCATGAGTGGAACCTGGAAAGTTTGAAATCCAATATTGAGACTTAAGCCGGAACCACAATTATACCGTCTGTCTGAAGTAGCGTATCGACTGTTCATACTAACGTGTTTTCTATTGGTTAAGTGAAGAGTGACTCCTTTTTGATTTCAATGGAATATGAAAACTTGTCTCCTAACATATAACCAAACTTCGCTTTCTGTTTTTTTGAAGCATTTATCACTTTGATTATCTGAGGAAAATTACCCTACCTCGTGGACACAGGCAAGAGTTCTGGCAAGCAAGTTGGGTACAAATACGGCAGTCAAATTCCTATTTTTGTATTTCCTGTGACATATGTAGTTGGCACTCACTTAACGAGCAATAAGTTGCCTGCAAGTTTTGAAATTTTACATTTTATTTATTTCCCGATTTCACTTGAACTCACACGCCACTTACAAAATATATTTGTATTTATGGATGTGAACGGTGTCATCCCAAGAGCAATCAATTCCTTAAATAAATAATTTTATAAGTGCAGCTTTCAGGCTACTGCTTCCAAACTTGCCTGACGGTTACTAGCTTCAGAACTTTCCATGGCAGTTGACATGCAGGTTGCTTATTAGATTTGTTTTGGATGTAAGACACACACTCTAATAGTAGTAGCACCAAAAATTTAAGATATTTTTCAAAGACATCGGTTTTGCAAAGTGATATATCTATATTCTGTTACTGATTAGAAAATAACCTATTTCCCGGTGTTGCAAACATTTATTATTTGCTTACAGGCTATATTGAACATAATTTTTGTTTCATATATTTATAACATATAATTATATGCACCTGCGCGGACATTGTTTTCCATAAGCAACCAAACAGTCGTGCAACTAAAAATTGAATATGCGCGCCTAGCCTAAGTCTTTCATAATGGTTTTTTCAGAAACTATATCTTAATCTTTTTTCTTTGATATTTACACTGTAATTATAGAAAAAAATAAGACGTCAAATCTTGTTCGAGCTACAACAAATACCTACTCTTTCACTTTTCGTGAAGCTAGCTCGAAGCAGAGTTCGACAGTTTTGATACGTGTGAATTGTTATTGGGTAAATAAATTACTGCGATAAATGAAATCTAGAAATGTAGTTAGAAAAAAGAACTAACGTATAAATGATTTTATATCGTGTAAACATGTGGACTCTACAGTTAAGTGGATTTTAATTCAGTCCTTCCACATATCAAAATCCGAGTTGTCAAACCTCCATTTAAATAAAATATTTCTGACTCAGAATTATTTTTCTCAGTCCCTCAAATTGATTCTAACTTTTGTTAAAGCAGCTCAGATAGACCACGTAAGTGAAAATATTTTCATATCTATTTATAGCTATAAAAGGCCATCTTGCAGAAAATTTACAAGTTAATAATTAAACAAGTAACTTTAAAGCACTTCTATTTCCTCTGTAGAGACAACATAAAAGAGTTCATTCTTCATTCTAATTGGAAACTATTTATAACTGAATAAAAATGAGTCTCGTGTGGACTTTGATCGCCTCCTTTCTGTACGCAGAAATTGCGGTTGTCCTCCTGCTAGTCCTGCCGGTTGCATCGCCCTACAGATGGCAACGATTCTTCAAATCTCGATTCCTAGCAATGCTAGGAAAACAAGCACACACATATTTTTTCCTTCTCCTGGGAGTTCTTGTTCTCTTCCTGCTCGAAGCTATTCGCGAAATGCGCAAATACTCGAATACCGAGCCATCTGGTGAAATGCATCTAAACGTTGAGATGCAACACAGCATGCGATTGTTCCGAGCTCAGCGCAATTTTTACATTTCCGGATTCGCCATATTCTTGGTTTTGGTTATTCGTCGTCTGGTCACACTCATTTCAGCTCAGGCAAGCCTTTTGGCTCAAAGCGAAGCCTCCTTGAAGCAGGCTCAGAGCGCCACAGCTGCAGCTCGCAACTTGATGTCCAGCAAACCGTCCGATAAGGCAAAAGAAGCTAAGGAAGAGCCTGAATCCGATAGCACAGTTACAGAGGTATGCATTCATTTTTCAGCTCGGATTTTTGTTAATTATGGAAATTGGCAATTTCAGATAACAGACTTGAGGAAGCGCGTTCAGGAACTAACTGCATCACTTAACAAAGAGAAAAAGGACAAGGAAGCCATTAAGTCTCAAGCTGAGTCTCTGAATAGGGAGTACGACCGCTTGACAGAGGAGTATAGCAAACTGCAAAAGAAAGTCACTATTTCTGGCGGAGAGAAGGACGACTGAGTCTAATTTCCCATTTGCATACTTGTGAAACGTTATTATTATGAGTAATTCCCTTTAAAAAGACTTTCCTTATACACTTTGCACGCTTCTCTGTCTTAACATTGCCAGATGCTGCTCTAACCCTTAAGTTTAGTTACGATATAAATGTATTTTTCTACAGTTTCAGGTTATAATGGTAGAATTGATGAAATTTTGTGTATTTATTTATGTGTTATTTGTTTAAAACAGTCCAACATGAATGAATAAAAATAACAAATAATAATCAAATTGGTGAAATCTTTGTTTTTCAGCCACACGTATGTACACATATATTGTCAAAATAAATCATGACTCATTTCTTTGCTGGAGCCTTGGCATTAAAATACATTCTTTAATTTACACAAAAAAATCTTAATTTGCTAATCACCTAGCCGTTTAAAAATAGATCACATGAGTGGAAATATGGATTTGGCTAGAATCGGTAGCGTAACATTGGCCCGAATGTATTGCGATTCTACAGTAAAAATATTCAAATTCGCAGTGCGAACTGCAGCTTCATTTTCAGCTTCTTCAATTTTTTTCTTTTGGTGTGCGTATTTCATATACATGTTAATCCCTATTCAAATACGGATTCAAAGATTTTGATCTCTGTCAAAAAAAATCGATTTTTGGTGTGAAGGAACGTAAAATCTGTCGGGAGATTAAAATCTTCACACAGACATTTTAGGTAAAAATGGCAAAATAAATTATTCTGTCAAGATTGTGGAGGGAAAGTGGATATGACGATGCTATAACTATGATAAGAATTTATAATTTAGATAAGAATAAAGATTATATTATTTCATTGATTGCCAAGTCAGTTTTTGGGGGGCAAGCTACTTTTGATACATTTTGGTTTTTGTTTAAAACTATAGTGTCAATTTTTTAATATGGATCTTCTCGTAACAGCTGAAGTGGTTTCAATAAAAAAAAACTTGAAATTTTGTATTAATATTGCATATCAAAAATTAAAAGACTTCAGTATTATTCCACAAGTGCTGTCTTTTGCAAAGCGTGAAGTGACAATTTCTTCAGAAGTATCTTTTCCGTTATCAAAATGGTGATTTATTTCTCAACAATGAATTTATTACTGCCACCAAAAGCTAACTGAGAAGCTTTTAGATTCTGATCGAATATAGTGCCACCATTTTGGCGGAAGGTACAGACATTCACTTTCCTGCAGCGTCAGGTGGTAGAATTTCGCATTTTTAGCCAATGGAAATTCATCCAAATCTAAGTACTCGGCGTTGATTTGCGAAGTATTAAGGAAGAATTCGGTCGTATGAGGATAAAGAAATTCGGAATCATCTGGCGATGCTAATATAATACGTTTTGTTCCAAATACTTGACAAAGAATGTTATGCTTTGGATCTTGATGCATAGGAGAAATGGTTCCCTTTGGTCCCAGCCAGGCTTTTATGTCAATATTATCAGGTTGTTGTCCCAGAGCGCAATAAGTCGGACAATAAATGTCCTCCCTTAGAATAGGAACATGATTGAATAATTCATGCTGTGCCAAGTATTCTACCTCAAGTTGTTCGTCGGCAGGTTTTTCGCCAAATTGTCTTTTCAAAAAATCCCGAATTTTCATAAGTTGCTGCGACCAATCATCTGTTGTGTAGTTGGAACCAATTTCAATGGGAACTGTTCTATTTCCTGCGACTTTGAGGATATATGATATATCTCGCCATTTGGTAAGTGCTGGCCAGTTATTGATTGTTCCGCGGAGCAAAGCCGGTTTTAGTGGAACAAAATGATTGACTTTGAAGTACTCTGGAGATGGCGACTGCAGAATTGGTATATCGCATGAAACTTCCTTATGCTCTATCGGTTCGATATAAGGTAATTTTATATTTTGTGATGCATCTGAACAAAACCAAAATAAAGCAGACTATAAAAGTGAGACCAATTATTTTCATTTTAAATCAAATTTACCAAGATTTTCATCTAAAAACTTCATCATTGCATTTTTAAATAGATGACATTTCTCGCTTATATCTTCAGAATACCCAATGAGAAGACCTTCATCCAAATATTGACTACATTTTTCCAGCTGCTGTTGGTCACAACTAGAAATTAAGCTATAAACAATCTGTGTCATGTTGTATATAGATTTGTTTCTATAGATTCAGGATGCTATGTATTTACTTTGTAATAGCAGGATACCGTGTAGATTTTACGTGTTTCTAAAGGCACTTCGCAAAAAATTCCAGTGTGAATACATTCCCAAAATTTAATACTTAAAGCTTCCACGAGAAATGAGGCTTCTTCGATTTCGGTAGTTGTGAGATCCACTTGTGATGACTTTTCGTTCTCTTCCCGTATATTTTGTATATTCTCACTAGCCATCGACAATATGTAATGTGCTTCATCTTGATCTATAATCAAATGTTTAATTTCTTCATAATTCGGAAGAAAATTTAATAACTCTAATATTTGTTTTTCCATTTTTTCAATTTTTTTTTATTTAAATTATCATCACCATCTTCAACATCAAATGTCAAAAGTCAAAACGGGTTCCTTACGACAAAGCTGAGTGAAATCTTAGAATTTTTAACTTAACGAAACGTTAGGCGCTAAAAGTAATGAAAGCTAGGGAGCGCTAGTACAACAAAGGAGAAGCAAGGATAGCAACCATTACAAACCATATTTTGTTTGGCATGTAGATGGTGGGTAAATAGAAAACATTAAAGGTTTGTGCACAAAATACGTTCGTAAATGGTGTCTCCACTAAGTATATTCAGGCCGGTATTCACCGAGCGCTCATAACTTAAGAAGCTCATAAACGTATTCACCAAGCAATATTAGTGAAGATCTACGAGCGCTCTTAAAAGTTAGGAGTGGTCCCGACCACTCCTAACTTACGAGCGCTCTCTTCGAAAATTTGTTCGCTTGTGCGTGTGCCACGCACGCATTTGACTCGAATCCATGTGAGCAATGCCAAGTAGAAGAGTATCCATTTGCTGTCAAGACCAACATTACACAACATTTCACAGTTTGGGTATGCCTAAACAAGAGAGAGTGGCTCTCATTTTCGAACTTCGAAAAACACTTGCGAGTGGTTGGTGAATACCGCACAGAAATTTCAAGTTAAGAGCCTCGTAAAGTTAAGAGCCGTTTAGGAGCGCTCGGTGAATACGAACCTCAAAGCCCTACAAAGATAATTATTATAAATATTTGTGATTGTAAAGGGTGTTTTCTTAGAGGAGGAAAACTTTAATTTGAAATAAAACACAGAAAATGTTTTCAATATCCATGAATTTTTTGTTAACAATGTTTAAATGTGATTTCGGGCATGTGGCCGGCCTTGCTGGCGTAATCTGGAGGTCCAATTTGCACACACCCACTGCAGTAAATCAGGATGTATTTTGCCAATAACGTGTGGAATTTTGACTGCCAAGTGCTCATTAGTTTCTGGTTAATAGGTGTAGACAAGCGACTTTACATATCACTAAAGAAAGTAACTTAATGGCTTACGGGATGCGTATTATCATCAAGAGTAAACGAATAACGAAAACGATCCCTAGTTTCTCGAACTAATTGCTCTGATGGGCGATTATGAGCACCATAAAAAACACGTAATGCCCGATGTGTTTCTTGAATTGAACCATCTTTTCAAAATAAATTTGAACAATTTGCGAACGTTGCTTCGGCCAAACTAAATTTACATCGAAACGTCCGAGAACTTTCATATTCGCTGCCACAGAAAACAACTATGCCATTTTAAAGTTCTCCATCTGTAAAAAAGCGCCACCAACTAAATCCACGAAGCTTGCAACACACTAAAAAATAGAGGTGAGTTATTTTTCAAATTTAGGAATAGTTGTAAATTTGTATTAAAAAAAATACGAATTACCAAGTTCTTATGTCATCACATTCGCTGGTGTTTGGCATACTGAAATTGACAGATCTCATTTTCGTTATTACAGAGCTAGACACCATAAATGTCAAAAAGTATGCACATGCACATGTATGTATATCCAAGTCACCCATGAGTACAGAAACGCTGCACATCTGTTTTACCCATTAGTCTAACGCGTACGGATTCTGGTTTACATTAGCATATATAACGGATCTGAACAAACTGAAGACCTATAAATCCTTTAGTCATATCGAGCGGGTGTCGTACAAATTGAAGCCGCACTATCGATGGGTAGAGAGAATTCAAGTTTGTATAAGCGAAGAGAAGCTGGATCGTAAAACACGTTGTAATGCACTTCATGATAGACCATAAAACAAGCTCTTAAATCAATTGGATCCATTATTTCGGTAAAATTCCATTTTGTGGAATACAGTCATCTACTCTACAATACAGCCATTATCAACATTTACAAGAAAAAAATCAATAGTTTTATATCACAAAACAAACGCGAGACCACGTGTTCCTCAGCTGTTTAAAGATATGTTTGCATACATCCAATACTCCGCCCCCTCACTTTATTTCATTCGCAAGCAACGACAACGATGATAGCAAGCACATATGGTCCTCAGGTGGTACTTCCTAAGCCAAGCTCATTTCCTCCACAAGCACGAATCCGCATTAATTTTGATGATTTACTTCATGCATCCAAGTTGACACTCGGCAGCGATTACACCTAACACTAACTGGATCTTCTTATATGTACATCGGAACAACTTTTCGCTAACAGGCCGTATCGTGAGAAGGTTCAACGCTCACGAGGTCTTCACAAAAAAATCCCAATGAATGGCATGGTTGTTGTGACTTTTGATTGTAAACTGAAATGTGTACAATTAAAAAAAAATCGACGAAGAGAGGGCGAGGAACGCCACTTTATCGCAACGTTCTGCTGCAGTGATTCCAATCTCATGCATCATGCCAGCTAGAGGCCCCCACCTCAATTTGAGGGAACAACGATCGGGCAATTGCTACTGCTGCTGCAGTGTAGTGGCATAAAAATAGTCGACTTCTGTGTGAGTTATGTATGAAAACTTATGTTCAAAGCGGAAGTCGGCACTCCCTCGATACAATGTTAGTCTTTTTTTTTTTGTATATTTTTATAAGTAGCAGAGGCAATTTGCAGTCAATGACTGCGCGAAATCACATCAACTGTTATGGCAGCTGACTAAATTGGATTTTAAAAAGGGAAAACGGTTATCGCATCGTTCGACCACTCAATTGAAGATTTCCTGTCAACGCATTGTGGAGGCCTTGGGTCTGTCATGATGCATACGAAATGTGATGCCAGTGCGATTTATCGCAATTAACTCGAATAATGACTGGATGTTGGTGTTTAACGTTCGGAACTGATTTGATATTGGACGTACCCACCATTATGCAGTTGAACATCATCGACTACTTAAATCGTAATTGCTAAGGAGCTATGTATAGGTCCATTCAAAGATCTAGAACCCATTAGACACATGCGGTGTAAGTTGTTCGACACCGAATTATTGCTTCCGCGGGATATACATTTATGAACCATCAACACTTCGTTATACTTTATGTACAAGCACGACTAGATCCTTAAACGTTTGGGGCAATTGAACTATTCATCCGATTTATTCCGAGAAAATATGAAAAATAGAGTACTTCGTTGAAATGGCGCACAGTACGATTGTGGGAAATCGCTACACATATTTGCATTTTATATAAAAATTGCTTTTATAATACCATTTTAGCTTTAAAGCCTAGTACGAAGATTGTGCTAAAATTTATCTAACACATTTTTCTTCAAACATCAGCTAAAATAAAAGCTAAATTTTTACATAAGAACCTTGTGGAGAATATGTCACAGAAAACAGCTGTTTGTTTGTTGAGTTCGATTTTTTTCAGAAGTATGAACGGGAGTAAATGAGAATTATGAGTGATTTTTGCTGTGGACATTTTTTTAAGAATTCCGTCACCAAATATTCTTTTAAATATTATTCCATTTCAAATTGAAATTTAGCTCGAGAATAAATGTGCCAGACAATTATTTCGTGCGCTAAGTTTTGACAGACAAGTTTATGTACAGTTCGAAAAAAATATTGATACGTCAGAGAGCGTGTTCTTAAACGTCAAATGTGTTTACAAGAAAATTGGCTGACGGTGATCAAATAGAATTTGTGCACACAGGACGATTGCATATTTAACGATAACAATATCAGTTAACGATCAAATTGACGTTTATTTGACATTTTGAAAACCACAAAAGACTTCGAAGGGAGCCTATTGACATTAGTGGACTCATTGCATAAACAAAAGGTATTCTCGACGAAGAATCATTTTTGATTTGCAATAAAACAAATCTGGCACTAACAAAAATACCCGGCGCAATAGCCAACTAAGGAAAATTTCAAACATGCTCTGGGGCAAAGAGTTTCGCTTTTCGCTATCACGTGATTTGTTTTTAATTTCGATCTCCTACGGATTAACACGGAAGGTACTCCTTGAACAGATAAATTATGTAGCAGTATTATTCAAAGCCATTGGAGAAAGCTAATTGGTTACCGGAATTACCATAATACGAAACACCAGTTCTAATATAGAGAGATCTAAAGAGTCGTAAATCGTCGAACCTATTTAAATAGTAACATATAGCTTTAAGAATTTTTTGTATTTACTAAATATTGGATTTCAATAATTTTTAGCGTACCTTCTTTAATTCGACCTGGAATTCGACGAGAATACCTCAGCCTATGAACAGGACCGGCCCGAGCTAAATTAGAGCCCTGCGCAAGCTTTATCAGTGGCGCCTCTCATTTGGATTGGATTGGCGGAAAAAGTCATTTCCTCATTACCCAAGGGGTACCCTTTGCAATGCGTTTTTTTTAACGAGGGATCCCCAAGAGGCATATTCCTAGATAATACTTATATTTAATTAAAATAAATATGATTTTTATTAAAAACTAAGAAATAAAAAATATATCACAAAAATAATAGTAAAAAAATATATCACAAAAATTTAGGAACTGAAAAAAGTATTTTTTGAAGTAAAAAATATTTAAAAACTAATTCAAAAACATAAAAACATATACAAATAAATAATGAACTCATTAATTGTTGCTCATGTAGGAAATAATAATAAGATTATTATTTTAATAAAAATAAATAGAACCGGCTATATTAACTTTTCTGGCTTCTGTTTTAGCAAACTCAGCTACCAGATCATCATAATATAATGACTTGACAAGCTCTTTCTCTATAGCCATGATTGACTAGTCAACTTATCTTTCCTGAGTCTTTGGGGTCCTGAAGTAGTTTTTTATTAATTTTATTTTCAAAAAACTGTTATTTGAGGAAACTGTGATGGTATTTATAGATTTAGAGCTATGGCTTCAGCTGATTGCACGTTAGTGAATTGTTCTTCTGATCGCATTTCCACTAAAGAGTTTTTAGTAGCATATTTAGTAGATAAATTAGCAGACGGAGTTTGTTCATACTTACTAGTTATATTGGCGTAAAATTTTAAACAGCCTATTATTAAGGTATTAGTATGAAACTACTTAACAATTTGCTAACTTTATAGTAGTTTACTAACTCATTCTTAATTTTAAACATTTTCTTACTAGTATCGTACTAAAAGAATTTCCTTAATAAATTGCTCTGAACACACCTAAAACAACGACATTTCGTTTAAAAAAATAAGTACACGAACCTTTTTTGATGTCTGCAAATGTCAAAGTGTCATATGAAGCTAGCGCGATACTAAAAAAATAAAGTAGGTATTCGATGATTTTAACTTTAATAAAAGGGTAGAGAAGTATGATGCTATATTCGATTAAAATTATTGTTTTAACCTAGTATCATACTAAAACAGCTTTAGCATAGTACTAATTCAATTAAAATTTTGCGCCATTATTTTTTTCTTAAATATCAAACTAGATTAATATGCAACATATAAACTTGAAACTAAAATTTTACTATTGTAGATTTAAGGCTATTTTTATCGTGGTTCTGAGACATTTTAATTCATTAAAATTTTACTTCCTAATGACAGCATGTTTCTATTCTCAACGTTTCCAGCCTCAGATATTTCAATAAGAGCTTCATATTATAGCTTCTAAGATTTTGAATGGTCTTAAAGCATTTAGTCTACTTCCATCTGGTTTCAGAAAGGGGTTTAAAGGTCAAACCAGCGAAATTTTTTGTATGTATGTAGATATGTCCCAACGCATTGTTGAACCTGATACAAAGTTTTATATGCATTGAGCAATGTCAAAAAACTTAACAGCTTCCAATGAACAGCAAGCTGAATCATTAAAAACCAACAACAACCAAAAGGAATGCAAGCAGCCTGAACAAAATAAGCTCTTGCTTCAAAACACTTAATTTTGTTTTGAACACCAGCCTCTTTTCCTTTCATGTTTGAACCATTATCATAACCTTATACATACTCGTATACACTACTAAAATAGTAGCGTAGCAAGTTTTATTGTCAATATAGATTCCCTATCCTTTCTTTTGTTTTGAGTTTTTTTTACCATAATACATAGACAAATAACTCCCTATGGGAAGTTAATAAAGTAATTAGACCAGTCAAAAAATCGCTTTTTAAATGTAAACAATAACTGGCAAGAACAAAAAAATAGAGAAAAGGAAAAATTGAATAAAACAGATTCACTCATTAACGACAAACCTCAACATTAATCATCGCATCATCATCACTTAAGTATTTCCATATTTCAACCCTTTGTCTCATTCTCGACACACGACAGTGATAAAATTTCACTCATAAACAGAGGCCAGTGCCAAACTAAAACATAGTACAAGAAACACTCAACCGGAAGAGTTTAAATTCCTAGACGCAACTTTTAATTCTGCGCACTGAGTATAAATTTTGTACCTCAGAATTTCTGTTTGAGTAACATTGCTGACTTCGATTTCATATAGAAGAATTGGCATCGTGCTCATGTTATCAACTTGCAAACTGGTAACTCTCTGTATTTGCTGTTGAAATTCTGTTTTATGTTACACTGCATAGGGGAGGGATAACAAAATAAAATATAAATGCCTTCACTCATACACGCGATGGTGAATGTGAAGAATAACGTAACAGTGGATTGATAAAGAGAAAAATAGCAAATGTTGTTAAGCGAACAAAATTGTGCACTTTGTAAAGATTTTGTGATGTAGTTTTTTTTACTGTGGGAATGGGCTGTGTATAGGAAATTAAATATCGACTTATTTTTGGAAAACTTGATATGTATCTATATATATATGTATATCTGTCTTTAAATTCAGAATCAGCTGTTAATTATATAATAAATACCAATATTGGAGTGAGCTATAAAAAGAGATGAAACTTAAAAAAGATGGTAGGTAATGGTTATGAAGCAGTGGCTTTTTTAACGCTTGCCCAAGGCGCCTTTTGAGTTCAACGCCCTGCGCATATGCACAGCTTGCACGTATAGCTTGTCCGGCCCTGCCTATGAATCCAATGAACATTCCCTTCCATCTATGTATCTTCCATACAAAATATTTATGGACTTCAATCAAACCTTGGATCTTTTTTGATTATATTGAAATACTAAAAAAATATTTCTTTTACTTATTACAAAAAAATGTCTTGCTAAGTTTTGCCAACGCCAGGAGTGTCTGGTCTTAGGAATTTATACTATTGAAATTTTATCGAAAGCAATGACCAAGAATCTACAATGACTTTGACAATCAGTGTTTTGCGTTAGTATATTCGATTCAGAATTTCCAGGTAAATTTTTTTTTAGAATACTTTTGAACATAGCTATAGTCATTGCTTTAACAGTTCGTAAATTTCCAAAAATATCCTCATATATTCAGTGACATTCCAGTTTGCATTCATTCTCGAATAAATTAATGAATTAGTGTGAATTTTTGTGTCACTACTCATTTATTTCAATGAAACCACTCAAATATAAACAAGACACAATTATTGTCTTAAACTACCCTAGATAATCGCCCGAAATTGGTAAGTTAAAATCTTGAGCCGAAGATGAATCCCCTTTTTGCACACCAGGTTCTTAATTAATCTCATGAGCAAATTGTCTAACAAATGGAACTAAACTAACGCAAATCGCACTGAACGCATTCATTGAAAAACCAAAATAAATCGCGTTAAATGTTATCACAAATTTATTTTATGACATTGACAGGTGGATTTTTACGTGGAAATATTAAAATTTAATCTAATTTAAACACATATCCTTAATATAACGTTAATCTTTAAATGCATTGATATCACTACACACATATGAATTAATTTAATTTAAACTAAGTAAACAATTGGTGGACCCATAGAATAATCTTGTTCCCAGAACTAATTTACTTTTAGAAAATATTAAGACAACCAATTTCTATAGCTTAAAGCCTAGTACGCAGATCGTAAATTTTATCTCCCACATTTTTCTCCAAACATCAGCTAAAATCCAAGCTAAATTTTGACATAAGAACCTTGTGGAGAATATTTCACAGAAAACAGCTGTCCTCTTAACGAAAGATTTAAAAGAATTTGTTTTAAAGTATGATTTTTTTTAAAAATTATGAACAAGAATGAATGAGAATTATGAATTATGAGTAATTTTTGCTGTTGAAAAACTTGTAAGACTTCCGTCAACAAATATTCTTCTAAATATAATACCATTTCAAATTGAAATTTAGATCGAGAATAAATGTGCCAAGCAATTATTTCGTGAGCTGAATTTTTACAGATAAGTTATGTACAGTTCGAAGAGAAATTTTGATTTTTAAGCTGGAGCAGCGTACCTCTCGGCTAAAATGCTTGACATAATTTTAGCTTAGCTAAATTTTGGAGAGAATTTTGTATGTATAAAATTTAGCGCGATCAGCGTACTAGGCTTAAATGTTTATAGGATTGATGTCGTTTAAGGCCATTTTTAAACCTTCTTTAATACAGAATTTCACCCACAAGATGAAATTTTCATGGGTCTTCCTATTTCCAAGTCCATCTTAGGTACGAACAGATAAGAAAACGCCCACGATCGACACGTTCATTACTGAGATAATAACCACCAGATAATGTACCTGGTGGAGTGTAGACCTACCCATCTCGCCATTATCGTTTTTAATGAGTGGTGCAATTATCTTCAATTTCAGGTTAATAATAAAAACCCCTTTGAATAATAACATAAAAAAATTGTGTCCAATTTATTTGAATGACACCTCTTTGCATAGGCTTCATCCCTCTTCTAATGGAAAAACGGGCTTTATATATGACTCTCTCGTCATTATAGCGTGTGGGTGTCGCGTTCTGGTTAAATGTAAAGGAGATTAAGATAGATGTGGAGACTGTGAAATTAATAAGTAACACGCATATAAGAGTCTCTTTGCTGTTGTGAGGACCATTGCTGCAAACCAATGTCATTCTGTTCGTCTTGCAGTCTGATCATTTGTCTTTTTCTCCATAGCCACAGACAGTCTGGCTCTCGTGAGGCGATTAAAATCGCGTTGTTTTTCCAGCGCGTTAGCCACCGCAAATTGTGAGTAATTTATGGCCGGAATAGTGTATACAACCCAGTGTGGCCTGGGGACTCGACCTCCTTGTTATCCTGGCTTGTGGCTATCGACAATGATACGGGGACTTGTTTTGTCTTAGTTTAGAGGTACTAGCTACAATAGCGACGCGTAATATCTCATTGGTAACAATTTAATTTAATAATTTATCGTTGAGTTTGCTTCGTGGACAAACGCCTGACAACGGTGCCTAATTGGTGGCGTCGCGTCGTGTCGGTGGATGGGTGGTAGGTTGACTTAAGGTTTCTAATGAATGCCTTTGTGTAGGTTTGACAGTAGTTAGACTATTTTTGTTTTATCAGATTGAGTAGTGTTTTAATTTGAATAAAATATAATGATAAAGGTATACCTACCTATAAGAATTATCTGCAGTCGTACACTTTTGAACAGTTATACAGCTCGTCTAGTCATTGTCTAAATAATTAAATCATCTTCGTATTTATAACGTTTAAGTTAATATCACCTAATTTGTTCGGGTCTATATACATATGTACATATAAATATTTATAATCATTCACTCGCGAATGAGTTAATAAATATGGGTGAATGTTCCTTTAAAATTTATAATTTATTTCAAGGAAAATAGTCAATTGGAAACTAAAATAAAAAAAAAAAAAAAATTACATACATAGGCATGTTTCAGGTAGTTTATGTTTATTTCGAAATATTTTGAAATTAAATAATAAATGCGATTGTAATTATCTATTTAAATAAAGTACACCGTTGATAAGAAATAGCTAAATAAATAACTTGACAGGCTTGGGAAGCTCGCGGAGAATGTTCAGTTTTGAACAAAGTTCCTATTCCTATTCAACGAGTAGTTTCTGATTTTAGTTAAAGAGTTTTCTTGGAAATCCCATGAAGAATATGATACACATATTTTATAAAACATAGGTATTTAGGATGTTCGGTGCTAAATTTTTAAGTAAAAGTGCTATGTTTTATTAGATGATGTTACTACTAGGTATATCCCATTTTCTTATATGTTAAGACGAACACCTGTATTGACATTCGATTATTATCAAGGATTTTTGTATAGGTACACCAGGTAAAAAAAAGATAAATATCTTTTATCTAAACATTTTCATACGATACGAACACCTGAAGTACAAATGCAACCTATTCAGTGATACATTCTTCGTTAAAGCTTATACACACAGCACACATATACCTCTTGCAAATGTGGAGGAGAGTATCTATACTTGTCACGCAAGCAGAAAGCTACCTGAATCTGCACTTGTGGCTTGTGTATGCAATGCATGCATCATGCGATTGCATGTGCACTGATGAAACTAGTGCATATTTGCAAATCGCCGATCTATCCGAAGATACTTTCAACGAGACGCATAGGTTCACTATCGTGCCGCTTGCGATAAGCTGAGTATAAAATCCGTCCGCCCATTGTCGGCGATAAATCTCTCCGCTGTTGGCATCAACGCCATGATCGTGGACCGAGATTTCACTCTATAGAGGATCTGCAGCCTCACCATCACCGCGAAATATACATGGTACATGGATTTATACAAATACATACTCTCTTAAGCGCATGCCAGGTGATGAATGTCTATGTTACTCGATCTAATGATCCAGAAATAAAGTTAATAAATCGTCTAAGTAGAGAGCCTGTCTCCGAGGTCTTGCGCCTCTCCGACTCTGATGATGGAGAGTTAATCGGAAAGTTGTAAGAGCGTATTATTAGCACAGACCACAGAGTTTTAATATTAAACGGTGCTGGCGTTCCGGAGTAATCTCGTAAATTGTAGCTTTCTGATAGATATATGTACATACATATATGAAATTGCGGGAGCAATTTTGACCGACATAGAACGCGCTCTTGAAGAATCGTATCTTTGACAAAAACCTGCCCGTTGAATTTCGATTTGATGTGCGTACAATAACTTGGGAAAGATGTTGATGTTACTGAGGGGAGGGGGAGGATCTCCCTACGTATTATAAAGAAAATTCATACAAATAATTCAGCAATGGCATTTTTCAGGGACCAAAGAAAATTATTTCCTTAAAACCAAATTCGATAAAAAAAAGCTATTCAACTTAAGTTGAAGACAATATAGAAACAAACAACTTAAACGAACTAGGATGTTGTTATTAGATTAAGTACATCTATTTTGTGCAAAATTATCATGCTGAACGACCCAGAGGAAAGCATTTGAAGCCTATAATGCCAGGCATGGTTATCTCACAAAACCCTCTTTACTTATAAGGAACGTTATTTGGCAGAGTATGTAATACTTTTATAACTATATACATACTTAATTCCCAATACCTAATGGGTACTAACCTTTGACATTGTGGTTAGTGCAATCGACTGTCATGGACTGTCATGCTGAAGGTCTTAGCCTCTGCAAAAAAATGTTTTTTCAGTGTGTTTTACCATTTGGGGAAGTGATAAGTCCACCAAGGGTAACTGGATCAGTATTCAACAAATCAAATTTTTGATAATACTAGAAGTTGTCAACTTGTCGAAGTTTAAAAGATACGGTTGGATGAAAGACTTTCAGAGAAAATTGAACACCGAAAAAGTACGGGAACACAAATTTACAGAAATAAACAACGTTTTTTGACTTTTACATGCAAATGTCTTAAAACAACGTTTGGCATTTATTATTATTATACTTTTTTATCGGATTTGTGTTAAAACAGATTTCGAGATTTTAATCAAAATTAACATTTTAATTATACAGAAGTAAAAAAATGGGTCTTCGTCATATCATTCTTCACGTTGTCGGTCCTTACGTCCGTCCGTCAATTGTACATCCAGCGAAACCCTTATAGAATCGATTTTTATATGATTCCCGCGAAATTCCCGATAAATTCATATTTTCAAATTTTGTTGAAAACGTTTCTAACGATTTGTATTAAACTTCGAACTTTTAATGTCCAAAGTAATTTTGTAATAAAACTACATTTCATATTTTTGGCAAAAAAAAAAAACATCACAAAACGCTAATAGTTTTTTTTTGGGAAAAGGTTGTTATTTTACGGTTAACCTCTTATAAATGGTTTTCAATTGGCGCTTTTAGATTTTGGCGGCCTATAGGAATAGGGGCCATGTTGTTTCTGTTAAATCTATTGTTTATTATTTAGTTATTGATGCCAAATTACGATGGCAGGACGTCCAAATGATAAAACTATCGACCAGTTGGGTAATCAATCAGCTTACATTCGTACGAAGGAACGCAATATAAGCCGAGAACATCGCCGCGGTCAGTGAAAGTGTACAGGAGAATCCGAGGCAGTCGTTTTCTCGCCAAGCACAAGAACTCGGCCTTTCACAGACTTAAACTTGGCAAATTTTGAGTCGGGACTTGACGGGACCCCATTTTCAGCCGAAAAATCATCTTTGGCGACGAGGCACATTTTTGGCTTGGTTAGTAAAATTTTCGTATATGGGTCGACAAAAACTCACATGAGGTAAGCCAGGCGACGACGCGACGATCGCGATGCAGCCTCAAAAACTTACCGTTTGGTGTGGATTTTGGGTCGGCGGCGGTGGCGTCATTGGTCCGTAGTTTTTCAAAAACGATGCTGGTGAGGCTGTCAACGTCAATGGCGAGCGCTACAGAACGATGATAACCAATTTCATAACCCAAACTGCACCATATGGACCTAAACGACATGTGGCTCCAGCAGGACGGCGGCGCTATACGTGTCACTCAGTAGACACCACGTTTGACGTTCTGCAAAAACGATTTGCCGATGTGTCTTAAATTGGCCACCAACGTCATGCGATTTGACCACGCTAGACTTTTTCTTGTGGGGTTTCCTAAACTAGCAGGTCTATGTAAATTAACCACAATTTTGTTAATATCTCACACACAGCTTGTTTTTTTTCATTTCAACATCTACTCGCGCTTATTGAAAAACCCTTTAAATAGTTTGGTCATTACAAACTGATACAAATGAATGCCAAATCCAATAGAGTGAATTCTTTGAAAACAATTTGTGTGTATAATATTTATTGGGCAACTGATAGCCATTGATAAATCAATAGAAGAAATTATTCGAAATGATCGCCATTCGCCCTACGGAACGACCTGAGACCCTTTATAACGCACCAAATTTATTGGACAATTTTGCGCTGCTTGTATTCGGGTTCGCTTCAATGACTCAACATTTCCTTGTGGAGCAGAGCAGATTATTTCCTTAAAAAAAGATTATAGCTTGGTGTCTAAACTGCAAGTTGACCAATCATCCGGTGATATGAAGCCTGGTTTGTCGTTTTTGAGTGAGTTTTCAGTACTCTTTGCTAGATCTATAGTAGGAATATCTTCTGCTTGCTGGCGGGAATTGTTTAGTTGAAACGCCTTAAAATGTCTTCCAAAACTGTCTTTCGTAAACTTTCTTTCGGACAAAATAGAAGTGAGTATCATCATCGCAGTTTGTTTCTCTGTGAACTTTTGGAATGAGTTCTGTCTTCAATACTAAGCTATGTTATAGCTGGCCCAAACTCCTGCGATTCAGCCGTGCAGAATATTCTATTTTTGTACGCTTCACTCATTCAAAAAAAAAACTGTAAAATTT
The DNA here is from genome assembly GCA_911387755.1 of Chrysotoxum bicinctum. Taxonomy (NCBI): domain Eukaryota; kingdom Metazoa; phylum Arthropoda; class Insecta; order Diptera; family Syrphidae; genus Chrysotoxum; species Chrysotoxum bicinctum. Next base: position 219,349,989 of record OU426989.1, on the reverse strand, counting down.
TTTAAATGCCTCCAACAATTACGTTTGTTCATATTACTGAACATTACCAATCATATTTTTTGTTTCCAAGAAATTTAAAAAAATTACATTATGTATCACCTACAGTTACTAATATGTCTTCATTTAAATACAATTTAAGAGAACATCGAAAAGTATAACCTTTTAAAAGATACGATTTCGAAAATGAACAAAAATAATTGACAGATGCAGATGGGACACATTTACGTACATTTGTATTACTTTTGAGATAGCATGGTTTGTATAATGCAGTACGTAATTCGCAATTGCACTTGAAAAACAAAAGCTGACCAAAAAAGAATAAAATATAACTTTTTTGAATGGACTTCAGTCATATGTCATGTATGACAGAACACTTTGTTGAGAATTGGCTTACATATAATTCAAATAGCATTTGTTGGTATGTATGTATACGTATGTTCAAATATTGACAACTTTATACTGCACGAGTTAATGCACAATATGGCATTGAAGTGATTAAAATAGAATTTTTACAGGACAATAAATTTCCGAGCAAGAATATTGAACACCTCTATTGCGGTCTAACTTAAATCACAAACAACCCAAGTTCAGGGATATAATACTCTATGAAGTATCTTTATTACGATCGTTTAGTTTTGCATTAAATCGACTGAAGAAATAAATCATCTTTGTATGCCGTTATGATGTATCTATTAATGTCAAAAAAATTATTTAAAAGTCTTCCCAAAGTCAAAGGCAGGCCAAGTTTTTACCTTTTAAGGACTTAATCTGTAAATCCAAGCGCTATGATGCTCGTAAAATATTTTTATATTATACAATATGTTCTATCGTTCCGTTTCTATAGTGATCCTATTCCTTTAGTTGAAGAAAAATCTTATTGGGTTTTGGCGCCACACATGATACCTTCCAGGGTTAATATTCGTCAACAGCAAAGGTATAATGCAGTCTTGAATACCGCTTGCATCGCATTCCTTACATCTCTTCATGGTTTATGGCCGCGTTCTGTGCTCATTGCAGCTGAAGCAATTATTATTAAAATATTTCATTGCGAATTGTAAATAGGTTTGCATTTCATTACCTATACAACCAGCAAAGATGGACCACCTTGCCAGTGAAGAGATTGTTTTTTTTTTATCATCTTGCCGTTTGCCTTCATCCAACCTCTAGGCAATTCAAAAACGAGAGGACTCCTTAAAAGGAATTCGATGAATTGTTGTTTATGGAAGTGCTTCCCCGTTTGGGCTGGGTTCTTCGTTTATGATGATTTGGATCGGAGAGATGTAAAGCTCACTACTACACCAGGGAATGCATAGTTTATATACCTTACCTACCTGCCTACTATAGCAGAACACCATCCCATCCCAAGGGGTGCCTGCAATGACGCCTTTCCATAAAGAAAAACAACAACAATTTGTTGGTTTTGTTATGTTAATATATTCACGGTGTACCAAAGCCTTGGGTTTTTGTACTAAACTCTTATACTATCACTGCAGGTGTTATCCCCTATATCACATAATTAAATGGCCTCTATGGTAGTGAAAAGTTACCGGTTTTAAGAATACCAAAACGTCAAAATCATCGAAATAGTAGATATTGTTAATTATAAATGTTTCCTTTTTTCGTGACCTTTTCTTTATAAAAATGATGTTTGTCCTTATGCGGGCTCAAGGTCAGTAATTAATAGGTTTAATTTTTTGAGTTGTGAAGTTTTGGGTGTGATTACACCCTTCTGAAGAAGAGTGTAATCGGCTATCAGAAACTTTTTTTAAAACTAAGAACTTTTATTGAAAACTTGTGCCAACTTGTCTTGGACCTACACATCCCTTAGTCAATATTGGTTTGAATGATACAAAAATAGCATACAATTTTAAACAGTCAAGAGTAAGAATTTTTGTGTGATATTAATTACTAATTTGTTAATTTCAAAGCAATTTACTAAGTTTTTTTTAAGACACATCCATTTTTTGTTGCATTTTCATTAATTTAAATTTTGTATTATAGAAAACTAGTTAAAAATTCATTCAAATTCAAATTGTTGGTAAATAAGGGCATAACATAAAGGTTTAAATTAAGTATAAATATTTAACTTAAGCTAAAACATGTCGATGTCAGGACTAGAATAAGTCATAAAGATACCTCTAACCGATGCAAGCGCCCCCTATCAAGATAAATTAAAAAAATTCTGAAAAATCAGAAGAGTTAATTTAAGATAATTTAGTTTACTTTTGGAACTATTCTATATTGACGTCGAATTTAATTTTTCCCCTATCTGTCAAGCTATAAAATCTAAAACAACGTGTCTTAATGGAAACGTTCAGGAGTTCGTATCTAGTCAACTGCATTTAGTGAACGCAAAATATATATTTTCTGGGATGACATTAGAATCAAACTTGGACTTAACTCAAATTATTTGGTTCAGTTGATTTTGGAATCAAAATATGTTTAAAAATAAAATAAAAGGGTCTTTTAACAGTGATGGGTAGATTTTGACAGTTGATGGCGGCCATGTTGTTTTATTTCTGGTTAATTTCCCTGATTTTGATTTTAAAAACAAAGTCAAATCTCTTAGCATTATAACAAGGTGCAAATGATACAACTGTATCATGCAGTTCGAAACCATCGCAAATAACGTAGAGCTCTCCCAATAGTTATAACTGATTTCTTTTGAACCAAATTATATTATATGGAAGTGAACGAAATGTGTTTTCAACAGGAAGGCGCAGCATGCCACAATGGATATTCTGCAGGAGTTATTTGAGGGCATGATTATCTGACTCTGAAGTGACGTGAAATGTCCTATGAGATTGAGCAATTTGAACACGTTAGATATTTTCGTGTGGGGTTGACTTAGGTCAACGCCAATAAGCTGCAGAGGTCTCCTTTAAATCAACATAACTAATGCCATCGCCCAAATTCACTTTGATATATGTAAAATATTAATTAAAATATTAAGAGATGTATTTATTTTGAAAGTAAAATAAGTAATTAAAATAATATTGAAAACATTTCAAACAATCTCGACGCTAAAAAATCAAACAACAATCGATTTAAGAAATTATAGCAAAGTAGTTTTCGTCAAAGTAACTGGACGGCTAATGCTATTGATATCCATCAACGATGCTTCTATACTTTTACATATATGTGGATAGAGATTCATCAAAAATTGAACAAAGTGAACCCTTGCCATTTGAAACGATGTCAGATTTCAAACTTAATGTCATTGATAAACTTATTGGAAAATCCCTAACAATTTTTACGTCACAAATCTGACAGTTTTCGAGCAATTTGCAAACGTAACTAATGTTCAACACATTTCCCCTACACATGTAGATATTCTAATTAAACAGATATTTTAGTAGTCTTTCAATATATCTCCATCATGCACTAAAAATCTTTATTCTCCTATCATTTTCAGCTGACATGAGGCAACATATAACTCAACTTAAGTTGACAGCTTATTTGTCAAATATTTTATAAACTCTGACGCAATCATTTCAATCCCGGATCTGAATTTCTACTTGCAAACTGGTTGTGTCTCTCGCAAAACCATCGACCATCAACCAGCAAACCTTACCCACATCAACCTCATTAAAAAAAAATCCAATTTAAATATTATTCTCATTCAAATCAACCATCTCTCTATCCAATTAAGCCTACCCAAAGTCGAAGAATTTATCTGAAGCTTCTAAGCCCAGGTGCACATGTGAAACAAAACAAAACTTCGTTCTCATTCATTCCAATTACATCCAGCCACCGCAAACACAATGACACTAGTATCAGTTTGGTGGCCATCATCATCGGCGGCTCTTTTAATTGATTGTTTCGCATTATCGCCGGTTTGTAAAGGCTCTGGAGAACAAAAGATGGAAAAATGTCTCCAACAAATCACCGTCCATATTCCGATTATTATTATCGATTACGTTCACGTTGCTTTGCCGCCTAGTGCGGTCACGCTCTCCGCGCACCAATAGCGCACCTTTTAAAATAGACCACAGTATACACATTGTACACACTATTATTTGCCCCCTTTGCTCCTATTTGGGACCCAAGTAATAGATCCCAAGTATCGTCCGTGTCTCCAAGACGCGACGTCAGTCGATGTCGACATAAATTCCTATTATCGAGCGAATGAAAATTTATCGCCCCCAGACGATAGCACGTTTTGCCAGCCAAGAAGAAAGACAACAACATCGGCCACGACTTGGACTTGGCTCATACACGGCACAGTGACAACAACGACATCTACGACGACTAAGTATACGACGAAAACAACAATATTCCAGTGGTAAATGGCGGAGTCTTGAACGATGGCGGAGACGTTTCCTGTGCGCACAGAGTACGTGATGAGGCTTCAAAGTCCAGCGTTGATTGGCGGTGATTAGTGCTGATTATTTACAACGAATGCGTCGCCTCTTGATAGCTGCGAACTGTTCGGTGCCCCAAGTCTGTTGGACACCTCTACAAAACACGTAGTTGACATGGCTACGAACTCGGCTTGGCTCAAGACTTCCAGAGAACCATCCATGGCTGGAGTGAACAACACAAGTGGAGACCATGTTCCGAGAGGTCTGGCTTAAGTTTAAAAATAGATACGATTAGATATGGTAACTAAACGCATGCTGAATGCTCTTGCATTAGGATCGGTTAAATCCGACGCCGTCGCATACAAAAATGTTTTTTAAAGGTATGTGTAGTCAATTGGGTGATAATAGCTGGAGTGGGTGTGGATTGGATTTTATTGGACACAGAAGTATACGTCTATGAGTTTGACTTGCTTATGGTGGTCTTATAATGCTTGTGTGCCTTTTGGTTTAATTTGCATTCATGGCAGGAACCGGAAATGTTCAACTCGTGTTCTGCTAAGCATGTGTGGTGGTGGTCTTCGATCTAAAATTAGAATTGAATTTGATTAGGAAAGGGAATGAACAACAATGCAATCTCCTTCGAGCTTAGAAGAACGGATGAATGGTTTTTTTTATGTCTTTTTTTAAATTGTGACACGAGACAACCGTTGTGTGGTGTGGCGGTAAAGTAGTGGAATGGGTAGTACGTTTCCTTTGAAAAGAGTTATTATATTTGTTGCATTTTAAATTAGTGAAGACGGATGGTGGCATCGTAAAAGGGTGAAAATAGATTGACTTCATAATTTAAATGTGTAGATATATTATGTAAATTCTCATTTCAAAGAAAAGACATGCTCCTAAATATAGAAATCAGTATTTAGTAAATGTTCAACAGCTTTGAGATAGCAATCCTTTAAATCAACAAGTTGCCAGTGTCGTTAAATTTGATTGTTTTTTGTTTAATTTATGAATTAAGTGTGGTTTCAATATTATTTTACACTTTTTCACTATGCAGGTTTCTTTTTTTCCAAAGGATTTTTGAAAAAATTAGATTTCCGGAAAATGATATGTACGTTATTAATAAAAAAATGCTTGCCTCAATTATTGCATTACTCGTAGCGTGTAAATTGAGCCAACTGAACAACTACTGCCACGTAAAGTAGCTCTTCGCATCTGGTGGACTCTGTGATTCATGTCCGCAAACATTTTTATGTTTTGGCCCACAATGGAATCAGATAGTTTATCGTTTGATCAGAAAGGTTTTAAATCATTTCGTTCTGTTTTGTCTTGTTTAACGCAGAGTTATACCAGTTGGCAGCCACAAAATGAAACCTTTTCCCTGCGCCAGTTGCCGCTATGTGGAGCCATAACAAACACTTCGTGCCCAGCAGGGGGGATACCTACATAAACCTAACTCTGGCTTCGAGGAGAAACTCCACTTTAACAAGGATTACGCTACAAAGTGCTTTCTACATCAGCGTGCGACACACTTTGAATAATACTGGACGCAGATAAGCCAGCGAAACCATGCACTTTTTGTTCCCAGTTCATGTAGAAGGAGCCTCGAAGGCAGCTGGGGTCTTTTCAGCGTAACAATATTGTTATACTCTGGATTATTTCATATTGTTGATAAAAATCGCAAATCACGAAAAAGTCACCTTGTCCAACGATGGAGTCACAGCAATTCACGTACAGTGGACAAAGTCTTGTCTCCATGTTGCCATGTCAACTGCATTTGCATGCAGCCAGCCGCACAAACACAACAGGACCAAAAGATTCAGCCACACTCTTGGATGATTTGCATTTTCTCTCATGTCGCTCAGATGCTGGAAAGTCTCCCGATTTAAATCTCCCCCGAACAGTTGTTGTATAGGTAGGAGTAGGGAGTAGTGGAAAGTTTTCGGGCTCCTTATCGATGCACGTGCTGTGGTTCTCCTACTACTACTTCTACTACTACTACGACGTCTGCTGCATAACTTCTGCATGCTATCCTATCTTAGATGGTGCTGCATGCAACCCTGCATGATCCCTGCAACCTTCAGTGTCCAGTTCAACTGTCGGTTTGTAGATTTATGGGCGCCGTTGAATTCCTTAGTTGTGTCGTGTGCTGATTTCTATCTGTATTAGGGCTTCTGAGTGTAGTCCGTTTGTTAATTTAAGCTCAAGTTCTCTCTGAGGAAGATAGATTTTAATGGAGATGGGAAGTATACGGAAGACAGGCGCATGCAGAGGATAACGAATAGCTTATCCAGGATAACCTGACATTTTGTGTGTTTAAGATGGGCGTTTGTTAGTGGGGTGGCTGGCGAATAATTGCGTGAATCAAAGATTCATATCATATTGAATGGACACGTGCAGTAAAATATTATATTAAGCGATATAAGAAAAGAAACACTATACTCCATAGAATAATGAAACAGAAAATAAGAGGGTGAAATTAAACATTAATCTGGAAGTTAAGATGTTAAGCGCATAGGAAATGGGTATTATGTTGTATGATAAGATACAAGTTCTGAGACTGTAATTGTATGTGTATGAGAACATTAAGACAGTAATTTGAAGAGTATGCATGGCTAGACGATCTTGCTGTTATGTTCATGAGGCTTAGAATTTTAAAAATTAAATATTGAATGCTTGAAATTAAGCTAAAATTATTCACAAAATCGTTTAAGCTAAGATAATAGGCCATCTGTTCAATTGAACAGATAAGAATTCATGTAACCAAACATTTAAAATAATTTGGGCGGTTTTAAAAAATAAATTACTTTTACATACAAAAACATTAAAAAAATTGGTGAATTATTAAAAGTGAAATAAAAAACAACGTACGTTCCAGTTTTTGAAACATCGAATTTTCACACAAAATGATATTTAAACATTTAGAATCGATTATGTGGATAATGATGAAGTAATTAAAATAAAAAAATCGGTCTTTAATAAGAACAACTATCAACGGCTTGGTTTAAAAACGTCTTATATTGGATCTTAGATTGTACTCTTTTGGAAAAACAGATATGTTTTTTTATCAAAATCAGAGTTTTGTTAATTGTTTCTTAATAATCTTTTTTAACATGTACTTTACTATTGGATAAAAAACTAGACTTTAAACGAGAGGATCTATTCAATTTAAATGTAGTATAGAGCCTTTTTTTATTTAGATAATACATATATATATACTATGGGCCTTGTGAATAAAAAAAAAGCTAAAGCTGAAACTTGGATTTTTAAGTAAAAGCTTGATTTTTAGTGAATAAAAATAAGCTTAAGCTAGCTAGTTAAAGATGTTTTCTAGTAATAGCTATTTAAAAATAGCCAAAGCTAAATTCATTTAGTTTTAGCTTGTTTTCCTAGCTTAAGCTTCAATTTGTGTGAATAAAAATAGCTTAAACTAGAATATTATAGTTAAAGCTACAAAAATTTCAAGATTTTTTCGACCTGTCTAGAAAGCTTTGACTAGGTCTTATTTTCAGTATTAACTTGTGCGAGTTGTTAATTAAACATAAGGGAATATCTCAAAAAATAGGACTGTGAACTTATAGACACAGAAACTGACATACGAAATGTTAAAAACATTTTTTAGCCGAAAAATACTTCCCCTGTAGAACAGATAACAAATTGAGGCAAAAAAACCTTCCTTTCGGTCATACATGTACCAGTTTTAGCTAAAGCTAACTAGCCGAAACATGTGAATAAAAAAACGAACACCTTAAATTACGAAGTTTAAGCTAGAATTTTCCAGCATAAGCTATTTAGCGTTATCATTTTTTTATTCACATAAAACAAAGCTTAAGCTAGTACTGTCTAGCTTTAGCTGCTAGTAAGAGCTATGACTAGTTGGCTTTAGCTTCCTCCAAAAAAAGCTTTACCTTTTTTTTTTATTCACAAGACCCTATGTATATAACGGCTAGCTCCCTTATTAAGATTTTCTTTTATTTAAACTTGGCTGAAAATGGCTTTAAGTATTTTGATTTATCTTCACATCTGTTATGTCCAAGCCGATTGTATTAAAAATGCATTTTCTTAACGGAAAGTTCAACAAGCTGAAATATTTCTTGTTTTTTTTTTTTAATTTTATTTTTCAGTAAAAATTAAATTGTAATCAAATCCAATAATAAGTTATTTATTTTAATGCTAAGGCTTCTTTCACACTTCAACAATAAAATTGTGAGTCTCATAAATCTCCAAAAAATATTTGCAATGTCAAAAGCTGGTTCTACTGAGCTATTATCGAAAACTTGAAAGCTCCCTAGAAATGTATTTAAATATCTACCTGCTTTTTCTCTTAAAGTTCAGTAAAACTTTACAATAATTTCCATAGAGTTTGTCTTGATGCCGTGCATCCAAAACGTTCAATTTTTCATATCTCTGCGGTCAAATCTCGGTGGCCAATTCACATCGCCTCTACCTGAGAGAGCTATGTACGGAGATCGCTCGTGCAAAATGACCAATTTGGAACGGGCTGTATGGCACGGTGGATCTCGTGTGGATTATGATCGTCATCAATTCAACAATTTTGCTTCTTTGCCATCTATCCCGAAATGGACCTCCTTGTTGAATAAGATTTTTCGAACAAATTTGACGTCAACTTCGAACTGCTCGAGAGGGTAGTTAACGAACATACGTGTCGTTCTCTGTCTTTCTGCTGTCATGCTGTTGAACGCCTAACTTTTTATGTTTATACGGCAAGATAAACAAAAAATGACAGCAAATTTGACAGATACTTCAACAATATGGCCGCAATCACATGTCAAGTTCAGATTTGATTGAACAGTAAGGGAGCTCGTATTCTCTTTGTAAACGCCAAATCACACTTATCTTGTGTGGTGGGTTGTGGATTGTTGTATCGATATAGTGATGTGGAGTTGCATATTGTTTCGAAATCCATCATGTTCCAATTACATTATGTCTAGCTGTGTCTTAGACAGTTTCCTTTTTAATTAACACTACAGACCACAACGGTAGAGATAAGATTAGTTTCAGCATAGTGTGAACAAGGTTTGCAACGATAACAATAAATTTAAAATCACTGAGGAAATTCCTTTGAACTCAAACTCACTTCGCTAGAAATGGTATTGTAATAAACCCGAAGTTCAGTCGAAGACGTCAGTGACATTGATGACATTGTACATCAATATCAAGACCAAGTAGGAGATCTATATTTGTTCCCTTGAATTAACGGTTAAAATTATATCTTCGCCTTCAATTTATAGAATTTGGTAGCGCATGGTCTTGTCTATAACCTCTTTTAATATCAGAGGTATCAAGGGAGGTCATTGCCGATCCTGGTGGATCAGGGTGCGTTGTACTTCATTATCTTACAAAAATGAACGAGATTGGAGAGGGATACAAAAACTATGCTATAAATATTTCGTCTCTACGGATTCTCTCATAAGTCGTTTTGAAAACGATAAAATGTTGAAGTTTTTTTTTTAATCTTTAATAAACTGAATATTATTGGTCACTGATAGATTTGTATGGACTAAAGCCACACTGATATGTACCTATTAGTATGATGATGAAAGATTTTAAGTGTTCACAAAGATACAGCAGCCAAAATTTTGATGGTGATTTTAAGGTGTCTCAACACTTTCTGCTAGTTCAGTGGACTTGCTTTCCTGAGGATCAAACAAAACAATTCTTTTCTTCCACTCATTGGGCATGTTTTCCTCTAACCATAGATTGCAGACAGGGCCGGACAAGCTATACGTGCAAGCTGTGCAAATGCGCAGGGCGCTGAACTCAAAAGGCGCCTTGGCAAGCGTTTAAAAAGCCACTACTTCATAACCACTATCTACCATCTTTTTTAAGTTTCATTTCTTTTTATAGCTCACTCCAATATTGGTATTTATTATATAATTAACAGCTAATTCTGAATTTAAAGACAGATATACATATCAAGTTTTCCAAAAATAAGTCGATGTTTAATTTCCTATACACACCCCCATTCCCACAGTAAAAAAACTACATCACAAAATCTTTACAAAGTGCACAATTTTGTTCGCTTAACAACAGATACCTACATATTTGCTATTTTTCTCTTTATCAATCCACTGTTACGTTATTCTTCACATTCACCATCGCGTGGATGAGTGAAGGCATTTATTTTATTTTGTTATCCCTCCCCTATGCAGTGTAACATAAAACAGAATTTCAACAGCAAATACAGACAGTTAACAGTTTGCAAGTTGATAACATGAGCACGATGCCAATTCTTCTATATGAAATCGAAGTCAGCAATTTTACTCAAACAGAAATTCGGAGGTACAAAATTCATACTCAGTGCGCAGAATTAAAAGTTGCGTCTAGGAATTTAAACTCTTCCGGTTGAGTGTTTCTTGTACTATGTTTTAGTTTGGCACTGGCCTCTGTTTATGAGTGAAATTTTATCACTGTCGTGTGTCGAGAATGAGACAAAGGGTTGAAATATGGAAATACTTGAGTGATGATGATGCGATGATTAATGTTGAGGTTTGTCGTTAATGAGTAAATCTGTTTTATTCAATTTCTCCTTTTCTCTATCTTTTTGTTCTTGCCAGTTATTGTTTACATTTAAAAAGGGATTTTTTGACTGGTCTAATTACTTAATTAACTTCCCATAGGGAGTTATTTGTCTATGTATTATGTTAAAAAAAAACTCAAAACAAAAGAAAGGATAGGGAATCTATATTTACAATAAAACTTGCTACGCTACTATTCCAGTAGTGTATACGAGTATGTATAAGGTTATGATAATGGTTCAAACATGAAAGGAAAAGAGGCTGGTGTTCAAAACAAAATTAAGTGTTTTGAACCAAGAGCTTATTTTGTTCAGGCTGCTTGCATTCCTTTTGGTTGTTGTTGGTTTTTAATGATTCAGCTTGCTGTTCATTGGAAGCTGTTAAGTTTTTTGACATTGCTCAATGCATATAAAACTTTGTATCAGGTTCAACAATGCGTTGGGACATACATATATACAAAAAATTTCGCTGGTTTGACCTTAAAACCCCTTTCTGAAGCCAGATGGGAGTAGACTAAATGCTTTAAAACGATTCAAAAAAATCTTAGAAGCTCTTTTTGAAATATCTGAGGCTGGAAACTTTGAAAATAGAAACATGCAGTCATTAGGAAGTAAAATTTTAGTTTCAAGTTTATATGTTGCATATTAATCTAGTTTGATATTTAAGAAAAAAATAATGGCGCGAAATTTTAATTGAATTAGTACGATGCTAAAGCTGTTTAAGTGTGATACTAGGTTAAAACAATAATTTTAATCGAATATAGCATCATACTTCTCTACCCTTTTATTAAAGTTAAAATCATCGAATACCTACCTACTTTATTTTTTTAGTATCTTGCTAGCTTCATATATGACTCTTTGACATTTCGCGACCCTAGAACAACAAGGTTCTAAGTACACCAAAGTGTGTTTTGAGAAAAAGGCATCTGAATATTTGAAGTCTTTTATTGGGATACTGTTTAAAAAAATTAAAAAAATTTTTTTATAACCCGATGAATATGCACACAATCTATAAAATTTTTACTTTAAAACCTAATAAAACCAGATTTTTAACCCTTAAATTTGACTTTAAAAATCATTATAGGACTTTGCTGCTCAACGATGCGAAACTATATTCTAGAACAATAAGGTTCTATGTAGCACTTAGAACCTTGTTAACTTATATTTTCATATTGCTTTTCACATAGAACCTTGTGAACTTGGTTTCTTTTTTTGAATTTAGTGAAACAAAGTTCTAAGTGGAAGTTAGAACCTTTCTAAATAAATCTCAAATCGAAAATATACAGATAGAACTCTGTAGCTCTGGATATTTTGTGAAACAAGGTTCTAAGTGGCAGTTAGAACCTTATTGATTAAATCTCAAATGGAAAATATGCAGATAGAACTCTGTAGCCCTGTCTATCATGGAAATGGAAAGAGATAGAGCAAAATGGATTGCGGGAATCGAAAGAGCACCCTAAATTTACCCAGATTTGATATAAAACTCATTTTTTTTCAAAATTGTCGGTTAGAACCTTGTTGTTCTAAGGTCGCGATTTGCAGACATCAAAAAAGGTTCGTGTACTTACTTTTTTACACGAAATGTCATTGTTTTAGGTGTGTTCAGAAGCAATTTATCAAAGAAATTTCTTTAGTACGATACTAGTGAGAAAATGTTCAAATTTAAGAATGAGTTAGTAAACTACTGTAAAGTTAGCAAATTATTAAGTAGTATTATACTAATACCTTAATAATAGATTGTTTAACATTTTGCGCCAATATAACTAGTAAGTATTTACAAACTCCGTCTGCTAATTTATCTACTAAATATGCTACTAAAAACTCTTTAGTGGAAATGCGATCAGAAGAACAATTCACTAACGTGCAATCAGCTGAAGCAGCTCTAAATCTATAAATACCATCACAGTTTCCTCAAATAACGTAGTGTTTTGAAACTAAAATTAAAAAAAAAACTACTTCAGGACCCCAATGACTCAGGAAAGATAAGTTCACTAGTCAATCATGGCTATAGAGAAAGAGCTTGTCAAGTCATTATATTATGATGATCTGGTAACTGAGCATAGCTGGGCACCGTTAACCAAACAGTTAACTTCGTTAATCGTTAATCCGCTACTAAAAAAGTTAGCTTCGTTAAACGTTAAAGCGTTAAATTTCGGAAGAATTAACGCAAGTTAACGTTAATCGTTAATCCGTTAACATGTGATAAAAATTGCATTTTTTATATTTTTTTTTCTCTAAGCACCGGCGCTAAGTAATGCCGGTCATCCACTAGGCGATCAACGCACAAATTTCGAATTCAACGCATTCAATTCTAATGTACGGTGCCTTCAATTCTGTTCAACCAACGGGTTGGATCCAGCGTTACCTCTTCCGCAAAAAAAGTCGAAGTAGATTTGAAGAAAAAAGTGAAGTTTATTGAGAAAAATCGAAGTAGATGTCAAAATGAATTGTTATTTGCATTTAGAAAAAAATTGGACTCGAGATTTTCATCAGTTGCTCAACCTGCCGTCTAGAGGAGAAATTATGTATTTGTATTGATGCTCATATTTTTGTATGGAAGTTTTGGGCTTTCATACTACCTATAGTGAAAATAAAGAAAATGAAGTAGTTTTGAGCCACATTTTCAAGATTATGTGTTGCACATTATTTGTTTAACGCCTTGATCAACTTTTTAATTTTCTTTGGAATTTCTTGACGTAATATTGTGTTGCGTTGCGTTGGCTGCAGTGAAATGTGTCTACGTGGTTGAACTATTGCGTTGCCATGAACTTGCAGTTGTTGCAACTTGCAAACTGTAGTTTATTTTGGTTTTTCGACTAGGAAGGTGATAAAAAATCAGAGTGGACCACGGAATTAATTTTGCAAATGATTTCAGCAATTGAGAAAAAGCCCAATATATGGGACATTAAGAGCCCCTCTTATAAAAATCGAGATGCCAGGGAATTGGCTTGGTCTCGAATTTCCTCGAAAATGCAATTGCCTAAAGTTGAACAACGACCGGCACAATTTAATTATCACACGAAACGAATCTCTTCGCAGTTTTCTCACTCGCACGCACCGTCAAAATATAATACGTACCTAGCTGTTTTTGTTTCACCAGCAGCACGCGCCGCGCGGCACTTTTCTCATACTTGTCTGAACCTGTTTTTCGCGCCGCGCGGTAAATAGTAGGCATTGGGTTAACGATTAACGGACTTAACGTGGATTAACGGATTTAACGTGTCCGTTAACATTTTTAAAAGTTAACTTAAAAGTTAATCCGTTAATCAAAATTTTAACTTCGTTAATTAACGATTAACGGATTAACGAGTTAATGCCCAGCTATGTAACTGAGTTTGCTAAAACAGAAGCCAGAAAAGTTAATATATTGCAATAAATTCGGTTCTATTTATTTTTATTAAAATAATAATCTTATTATTATATCCTACACTGAATAAATTAAATATGAATATAAAACTTTTAATTCAACAACATTTAATGAGTTCATTTTTTATTTGTATGTTGTTATGTTTTTGAATTAGATTTTAAATATTTTTTACTTCAAAAATATTTTTTTCAGTTCCTAAATTTTTGTGATATATTTTTTGACTATTATTTTTGTGATATATTTTTGATTTCTTAGTTTTTAATGAAAATCATATTTATTTTAATTAAATATAAGTATTATCTAGGAAAAGGCTTCTTGGGGATCCGTCGTTAAAAAAAACGCATTGCAAAGGGTACCCCTTGGGTAATGAGGAAATGACTTTTTCCGCCAATCCAATCCAAATGAGAGGCGCCACTGATAAAGCTTGCGCAGGGCTCTAATTTAGCTCGGGCCGGTCCTGATTGCAGATAATACTCCTTCTAACTAAGTCATCATTGAGTCCAACTTCTTACGCACTGTAAAGTTCAGAGATTCTGTTTCTTTAGCCGCACTACAAGAAAGTGGAATGTCTTACCCGGCTCAATATTTCCCTCTCATTACGATATTCAGATATTCTAAACCAATGTGCTACGGTATCTTCTTCAAAATTTCCTAAACGCTAACATTTTAAAGTTAGTCATAATCCCTTTCGTGCGCGCAAAATTATGAAAACAAAAATCGCCTGCCGCTTTCAACAACTCGTTCGAAAATTCGTTCTTCCAACAGACTTTGGACTTTAGTTAAGACATAGATATCTTCACTTCAACGAGGCTGGTTGTATGGAATTGTTATCCTACGTAACGTCGTTTAGGTTGAATTTAATAGCGTGATGGTGAAAAAGAAATCTTAAATAAACAATTAATGACAAATGGCGCCCAACGCAATTAACTAATATCGGTCATATGTCATATCATAGGTTCGAAATCGTGTTCTCAATAAAAGAACACTATTTTGTGCCCCGAAAAAAAAACTACAGGACTATATTTCAAAATTTGTAGTCGAAGGGGTAACTATGTGTACATACTTGTGTATTTTTAATACATTAAATTTAAGTGCACAAAACATTGTGTACATATTATTGCTGTTCGTTAAAAAATGTCTATGAACTTAAGTCCCAAGTTTTTTAAATTTCAAAAGAATTGTGTAGAAATTTGAAGTTTTTGCAGACAGAACAGACCCATTAATAGAATTAAAATTTTTCGAAATAAGATATTAAAATTATCTTGTTTAATAATTTAATGTTTTATTGTTCTGATACAATAAAAATGCACCATTTTTCACCCTGTAAAAACTGTTTATTTTGTCTGAATTTTGGTTTATTTAAATAAAGAAAAAATAACAAATGTTGCTTTGTAAACTTTATAAGAATTTACACAAATTCACAGTTATTTTCTATTTTTTTTTTTGCTTCTCCTTGAAAGTGAAGTTAGCCTCATTTACATTTTTTTTGTTAATCATATTAATTTGGATGACTCTTGATTCATAGTTGCAAGAGATTTAAGCAATAAATCAACATTAAATTAATTACGAATAAATTGTACGTAAAAAAACATTCTATACAAAAAATTAAGTAAGTTTTGGTGTGGAAAATATTTTAGACAGCAGCCATTATATTGGTAAGGCGCAGGTTTTCGATCAATATGGGCAGCCATTTGTATTCCTAGCACATCAACTTCTCTCTCTCATCGGGTGAAAGTACGCTACCATGTAACCCCAAGTATCCTTATTTGGATACCATTAACGAAGCTCCAATCTGAAGTTGCGTACTAAAACATGGGGAATGTAGTCAAGAAAAACGACGGAGAAATCAAATAATGACACGCCTTTTCTCATGCCAAAGAATAAACGAGTGTTGTCATGGAAACATTTAGATTTTAGTATTACTGAACTAAGCTTTTAGTGTGGCAACTCATCCCCCATTCATTCGTTTACCCCTACTATTTTACCTATAGAAAATCCATTATACCTGTCTAGTGGCAGCCATTTTGAAATTCCAATTGACTTTTGATTTAACAGACTTTTGTTTAGGTTTTGGGAGCTCTGAATGGGGGGTAACATTGAGTAAATGATGTCTTATTTAGTTGCATGTCGCTGATGGGTTTTTTATGTAAATAATATTTGAAATCCACTTGATATTCTACGGATGAAGTTTTTATTGATTTTTCATAATGTATGCTCTATGAGCGGCGTAAATGATTCTTTAAACCAAGCTTTTTTTAAGGGTAGAGGCAAGAGAGGGTGAAATATGTATATATAATCACACAAATTGAATAAGTTAAAAATTCTTGCTAATTCAATATTTAAATACAAGTTAGTGATATTTGTCCGGTAATTAAGATTTTTAACATCTTCCTCTTGAGTTTCACTCTTAATGTTGTTATCCCTACCACAACGCAGCTCATGTGCTCATCAAAATCTCGTTAGTTTTATAAGACGTTTTGAATTTTTCTCCACTTTCTTTGTTGGCATCAACAATAATAAATTAGTTTTCTTAAAGCTAATTACTGGGCAGAATCTAGTTTCAAATTATGTACGAGTAAAGGAATGAAGAATTCCCTTTCAAAAGTATCCCTTTAACTGGTGCTAATAAATCAACATAGGTAATACGAGTATATCATTTCCCAAATTACTATTTTGCAGCACTTAGGAAAAGGAAAAAAGAAAGCTAAATGCGTTAAGCTATATCGTAGAATATCTTTCAATAAACCAGGAGTTAAATGTTGTATCTTTAAAGCCCGATGGTCCATTAGACTATAAAGGTATGTTAACTTTGGGTAGGGGTGGTCCGATGGTTTTATTATGCAATTTCTTGTCTTGCAATTCAATAATTTCATATTTAATTGTTGGTAAGTTTATTTTTCAATACGATTTGCGAAATAAAAGTTTGCAATATTTCTTGACACCAACTAATAAGCCAAATCCTAGACTACGAGAGAACTTTTCCGGGTTTATTCAAAAAATAATGATAAGTTCGCGAAATCATTATTGTGAGTCAATTTAATTTTTTTTTCTGATAATTCCAGTGTAATGAATGAGATTTGCAAAATGATTTTCATCCCGTAAATTTTATGAGAATAGATAATGTACACGCTTTATTGTTTGGTGTTTAAAATATTTGTTTTTTATTTTTACTCTCCCATTGTCAATTGACTTCCTTCTTTATTTTGCGTTTAAGATTAGTACGCACGTCGCACTAAATTTTAGTTCCCATGAAAAACTCTCTTCAAAGTTTAGCCATGTTTAAATTAAAACAGTCAATTTAGCCAGAAAAACGTACAATGCAGCTTCAGCTAAAACGTCATTGTTTTTGTTTCTAACTGTAAGGCACTTACATTTTTGCTAAGCAAATTATTTTCGAAACGGCGTTGTCTATAGTTCCAAGTCCCTTAATTAAGCTAAGTATACAAATTCGTGAGGTACTCATTGTCTGAATTCAATACATGAAAATCTTACTACAATTTTAAGTTTCCTGAGTTCTTGAAGCTTCTGATTGACCTATACGCAAGTATAACGTAATATATTTGGTAAAAAATAAGGGCAATAAATGTCGGCTTTTGGTTGGGAAACATTTTCGTTGCATCACTTAACCTAATGTCTTAACCAATTCCAAAAAAATCATGAACATTGCCAGTCTTGATATCTTTAATGTTCGCATTTTTTAGTTATGGATTCTTTCTTTCGACATCTATTTTTGAACACAAAAAGTATCCTAAGTAAGAGATTTGCTCAACGATAGTGTGTACATTCTGAATGACGGCAACCTGGGAACACTAAATCTCTAAAACTTGATGAAGAAATCGCTCTTGGCCTAGGTTTTCAGGGACAGTATTCTTGCACAAATTTTACTGTAATTTATTAAAATATCCTCTATAATTCCAAAGCCAATGATCCTTATTTAGTGAAGTTATCAATATTTATTATTTAGTACCTTATAATATTGGTCAGCCAAATTTCGAAAGTTTTCCAATACTGCTTCGATCATAACCCATGCTTTGATTCACAAGAGCTTCAATTCGGAAAATCAACTTTCTTTAGGGATGTTCAATAAAGAGCACACTCAGATACTATATAAGAAAAGTAAGCGTGGTAGTAAGCGTGTTCCCAAAAACATTACGCATTTCATATTTTAAGTTCCTTTCAAATTTTCAGCATTCTTTGGACTTTGAATAAGGAAAAAACTCAAATACAATAAAAATAGATGTTTCAATGTGCATATTTTACTAAAAACTCTTTATAAACCTT
Source organism: Chrysotoxum bicinctum (assembly GCA_911387755.1). Taxonomy (NCBI): domain Eukaryota; kingdom Metazoa; phylum Arthropoda; class Insecta; order Diptera; family Syrphidae; genus Chrysotoxum; species Chrysotoxum bicinctum. The sequence continues at coordinate 219,331,502 of OU426989.1, read as the reverse complement.
TCTGCCGACTACAAATACATGCTTTGAAAATGCATGTTTTCAATATCGGTCAGTAGTTATTGAGTTTATAAGCCACACACAAAATAACATTGTCACAAAGTCTTAGTCGAATTAGTACGATGTTAAGATTTTAATTATTATTAAAGTTAAAATCATCAAATAGCTTTTTAATTTTTTAAGTATCGGACTAACTTCATATGACTTTCTGACATTTAGAAACGTCAAAAAATGGTCTTATTTTTTTGCTTTTTGCATGAACTGACATTGTTATACAGGTGTGTTGAGAAGCAATTTATTTTAAGAACATCCTAAGAACGATACTAGTTACAAAATGTTTAAAATTACTGGCGCAAAATTTTTTAAGAGCCTATTATTAAGGTATTAGTATGATACTACTTAAGAATTTCCTAACTTTGAAGTAGTTCACTTACTCATTCTTAATTTTAAACATTTTCTAACTAGTATCGTAAGCAATTTTCTTAATAAATTATTTCTGAACACACGTAAAACAATGACAGTTCGTGCAATAAACTAAGTAAACAGACCTTTCGTGGCGTTTGTTAATAGCACGATACTAAAAATAATAAAATAGGTATTCGATGATTTTAACTTTAATAAATGGGTAGAAAAAGTATGATGCTATATTCGATTAAAATTTGCAAAATCGTTGATTTAACGTAGTTTCATACTAAAACAGCTTTAACATCGTTATAATTCAACTAAAATTTTGCGCCACTGCCTTTTTTATAATGATTATGACTAAAGCTTAAAAATTTTTAACTACCTTTTTTTTCTATAGGTACATATATGCACTTTTAATTGGAGCTGGTCTCGTTATTTGATGTTAAAGGTGTAACTCTTATTGATGCCTCGTTAAAACAAAACGACATGCATACATAAATGTTAATTTGAATTCTGAATACCTTAACGGATCCAGCATAAGATCATTAGTCTAAAACTTATGTATGCCCCTAAATCACAATCAGAAAACGAAGGACAATCTCCACTCTAGGGTACACATAATATTGGCAGCCACAACACAACACTCTCACACCATATTCCATGCAATCCAGCTATGGCAATGGATTATTTCCCTGACTACCCATTCGCACCAGAGCACAAAATCGTTGTTCGTCCGAACAGTACGTCTGCAATTAGTTAAAGTGTAATAAAAATCTTATTTGAGAACGAATGCACTAGGCAACAGGAGAACGCAATTCGTACCGTGCAAACGCCCCCCAGGGACTCCATTAAAAATATTAAAACGACCATGTCGCGCATAAGTTCGCAAATCAGTTTTATGTTCGTCCCCTGTAGGTGCGCACGTGTGCATTCTGCTGTGTCCTTTAAGCCATACACGATTCTCTCATCATAACCCCAGAGCCAGAGCCAGAACCAAAGTGAAACAATGTAAATAAGGACGTTGCGCCCGTGTTTACGTGCTCAAGAAGCAATTTCGTATGCATCGAATAAGATGAAGCCAAAGCAATGTAAAAGTTCTCTTTCGTATACATATATACGGATATATGTACAAAAATGAACGTACGTTCGTTCGCTGATACAATGCAAACGTTAATGAGAAGAAATCCAATAAATGTCCTTTTGCACGTGTTCAATAAGTGAATCCCCCTCGGTCTTTGGCATTTGGGTATCTAATTCCGGTCACGTGAACGATGAGTTATGTAAAGAAAATTTTAATGAAATTCCTTGAATTGTTTGACAGACAATATAAAGTGGGGGTGTATATGAAAGGACGACCGGAACTTCATCTATTATAGTTGCCATTGGTTGCTGTTTTTTTTTGTACTTGCTCCTTTTTTTTAATGGTTTTTAGTCTTGACATCTTTCGGAAACATGGTACACACACAATCCAAGAAATCGATTTTGAACTACAGAGGCCGCAGTTATTCTCACGACAGGATATCCTTAGTAGAGTTCTTACTTAGCGACGGCAGTGGCGTTGACGCTGGCTATTGTAATTAGGAAAAATGCAGAGTTGAATTGGGGTGTTAAATTGAGTGACATAGAAACCCCCTATGGGGAGATAACGGAAAGTCTAATTTGTAACTTTTTACGTTTTGTAAAAATAAAAAAGTAGTACAAAATATGAGGGTGACGGGTTTGCTAAAAAGAATTTGTTTCTAACGGAGAAGCTATGAAAAGTCCCTAGAAACAAAATATCAATTTTAATAATACAAATCGAATTTCCAAGAAATGATAATTAAGAATGATATCATCAAAAAGGTAACAGAAATGGGCTACCAGCCACGGGAGGGAAGACCGTCGCGCCCTCAGCGGCTGATGATACATAGAAGAACGAAGATCTTGCCTTCGAAATAACACCCACAGAAAATGCTTGTTGGGTAAAAGACAGAAGCAGAGGCTCTTCGAAACAGCGAACGTAACTATGGCATTCAAGCAGGGAATAGTCTATGTATTTCTAGCAACTACTTAATGAATATGATGTTGAGCTATTAACAGAGCAAAATGTCTACCTGCTCCCAGTTATTTTATACATTATTTCATCTTTCATTATACAAAGAACAACATGTAAAATACTGTAACAAAGTTTAGAAACAAGAAGTTCACCGGTTTTAAAAGCTCACCAGCAAAATTCTTCAAATAGGTAGCTGATGTGTGGGTAGGGTGCTTAGTTCATACATCCAATCTCAGCTTCATAATACCCCATATATTTATTGCCACTCTGAACCAACATTATTTTCGTAAATTTTGAGTGCCACGAGCACAACCTACTTCCCGCGACTCAACTCCCCCGCTCCTGGTGGGCGCCTGTGAGCTTAATTATTTACAATTTTTGCCTGCAATTCATATGTACGTAGATATTATATGACAAGTTATCCAATTGTAATAAAATCCAACTGGAAATTTTGATCAAATTTGACATTAGGTGATAGAGAAGAGGAACAAATTGGGTCCCGCAATTCTGCCTGTCTATTCGACTAAAGCCTAAATGGCTCGACGAATTTTCTTTTGACTTTTTACAAATGGGTTTTAATTTTTCTCTCGACGTGTTTTTCTTATTTTTTATAAGACCAAAAATAACGTTAGCTGTCATACAATATTTTCTAAATTTAAAAAATTGTAATTTCTTTTGGTGAAAGATTTTTAAATGGTACTTACCTCCCACGGATTTTTTTTGTTTTTAATTTTCTCAAGAAACTGTACATATTTCGATCAATTTTAATTCCCAAAAAGTTTGTATAGCGCTGCGCTCTGTATTTAAATTCTGGTTTTCAATTTTTGAAAACAAAAAAAATTTTAAACTCAATATTTCGAAAACCACATCCTGGATTTTCTTAAAACTTAGCACTTTACAGTTTTCTAACATTTTCTATTTCAGAAAAGGTTTATCCTTTAAACGGCTCCTAAAATTTTCTGTATCGCTTTAATTAAGTTTTAAGGGATCTATCATTATACAAAATTAAAACTAAGACATAATTTACTACCCATATATGTACATACTATAGAAGATTTTTTTTTATTTTTGACACTCTTATTATAGAAAAACGTTCTTAGATAAATTTTTTTATACTAAAAAGTTTGAAAAAGGTTGTACTTATATCAAAATTTTCAAAAAAATCTGACGTCGAACTTTTTAAATTCTATATTTCAAAAATGATTTAATATTTTTTTTAACTTTAAGTTGTATTTGCTTCATAATAAAAATTTAAAATTGGCGTTCCAAAATTTTTGCTTATCTTTTAAAAATTTTATTTATAAAAACTTATTTTTTAAAGAACCAGCCTAACTAATTCTTCGTTAAATCTATAATGGTGCACAGTAGATCCAATTTTAATTGTGCATATATGGTTTGATGATGTAATTACATCCTTGTTCGAAGGATAGGAGGTTTTGGGTCTGGGGGCTTATGTTTCTATGGATACTCGTAAGTATAACACAGTGGTCAATAAAACCATCCTGGACAATGAACTTCCTGTTTCGCTTCTTAGGTGAATATTTTCCAAATATACATATAGTATTTCGTTTATCCTTATTTGATTTTTTTAAAGGTTGGTACGATCGTGAAACTAAACTGTGAACATTATTGTAGACCTGGGAATTTTAGTCATTAGTTCAAATAAAAAGTCAGCCACGTGTCGTCGATATTAATGACAATAGCTGAGCTCACAATGCACCTCTATGTGCCTCTTATTATTATCAGCATTGTTTCTCAACTCCCTATAGTTCTCGAATGAGTAAAACGAAACAAGGAAACTAACAACAGCAAACCACCCACCGAAACACCCTTGTGCCCTGTTCAAGTGTATGAAATCTAAAGCTACCGTTGCCGCCATTGTCAAACAAACTGGCAGCCGCCAATTCATGTTTTTGGTTTTTCGTCGGGCCACTAAGAAAACAACAGCCGCCATCGTCGTCGTCGTTCGTGATCGGAAGCCACGTGCCAGTGCGGTGAATAATTCATCAGGGCCACCCCCTTCTTTAAGCTGAGGTCATGTCTCCATTCGTCAATAATCATCAAAAAAAAAGCGAACTAGGTACGATCTACTTAATAATATCTACAGTACTTACCTACCACCTCTAAGCTCCAGCTGTTCGGTGTGGCATGAAAGTTTTTAAGTTGCACGTGGCTTCAAACCATGTAGATGGAGACACTTTTTTCTACACGGTCTTATTGTTGTGATTGAATCAGTTCCATGCTAATGGTGACGACGCCGAATGATCCCGTTAGCGTAGCAAATTGTTATTCACTCAATAGTCATGCAATATGTATAAAATTTAATACAATGGAATAAAACTGTTTCAATTGTCCAAAAGAGAGCGGTTTTATTTTAAATGAAAACTGAAAACAAAGGGTGAGTGAGAACAGGAAGGAATTCGTAATAAGACACTCAGATTTTCAGCCATGAAATCAATTTTCGACATTCAAAACTCGAGCAGGCACCAAGAACTCAAAAAGCACTTAAAAAGCTGTTAGAATCATTGGAAACCTTAAAACAATTACAATAAATTGCTACTTTTTTTTATAAAATTTATTCACATCAACAATTTGACTGACGGAATACAAATCGAATATCCCTATCCCGTGATTTAGTTGCAATCAAAAGTTCTACCCTTCGGAAATACAAACATCGCACACATGGTAAGAAAATTCATCTTCAAATCTCATTTTCGTTTTGAATCTTCGTATGCAAGTGTTCACACAAAAACGGGGGAAAAGAAGACAATTTTAGGCGCGCAGGGTTGTATACAGTTTACGGTTTCGGGTTCTCCCCCTTTCGGATGCAACGCCAGCCGTGTAACATTGAAAACATTCTTCGTGCTCAAGGATTGAAAAATAGAATTTCAGCGAAATATTTGGACACGTGTTCGGAGAAACTTTTTGGCAAATACAATTTCATAACATTTTATTTTATATTTTTAAATGGAATTCTCATCGGTTTGAAGAGAAACATAATACATGCATTTGCTGAAGATTCCTCTTATAGATTTTTGGATTAACCTGGGTGATGGAAATGTGTGTGAAGATTAGAAGGATATGACCAAATACAAATATGTGCGTTTGTATGAAAATGGGCAAATATTGGATAAGGCTGATTGATTGAAACTTAATGAAATTTTAGATGGACATCTGGTACAAAGTTTTATACTTTCCTAGGTAAATAGATAGGGAAATATCTTACAAAAATCCATTAAATGTTAAATAATGTTTTTCAAATTCATATCCATCATGTATTGGAGGAGAAATTAAAAAAAAATTAAACAATTTAAAGGTACCAAATGAGAGAGGAGCTTCTTGCTTCTTGTTTTTCTTCTGTGTTCAATATTAGGTGTGTTTTTTTCGCAAGTCCATATAGAATTGTAAAAAAAAACGACATCGGGATTTAGGAGCTTTTTTCCACATAGCTGGAAGCACTGTGTACGCTATGACATTTGTCAGCTTATTGACGACTAGCATCAACCAATCCAAAAACGTCACTTTTGACGTCTCTGAGCAAATTATCGATAACATATAGATAATATAATTTTGGCATCACCATTTTTATCGGGTGTTAAATTAACTCTCGAAAATTATCTGGTCTTAACTAACTCTGTATAGATTTAAGTAGTTGTTGCATTTGCATGTAAAGCGCTTAGTCCCGATGTCGTTTTTTTTTACAATTCTATATGGACTTGCAAAAAAACACGCCTATTATCTATAGTTCCATGAAAAATATAAATTTTCGTGAGGACAGGGGTCCATTCACACTTTTATGTTTTTTTTGTAAGAAAGAAATGAATTTCGAACTATAGCATACCCAACTTAAATTAATTATCTCTTCAGGTTACTTATAATACTTAACTCTCTTAACTCTCTGCAGAATTCGCATCTCTTAAACATGTAGTAAGAGGCTCATTTAGCCCATAATTCATCCTATGAGAGGGTTCACAGAAAATCTTTCTTATTCTCAAGTTTTTTGAAGGCGCAAAAAACTCAATTGAAGCTAAACAAAAGGGGAATTTGATGTGATTATTAAATAATTCAGCCAAATAAGTTGTGAAGATTGAATTAGGTTTTCTCTCAAATGTATCACCTAGATCTTTCTCTAAGAGAATTTTTGCTAGAGATGTATTTATCAATCATATAATTTTAAAAAGCAGACTGATAACGATAAAAATACATAATTTGACATTTCGAAACCATTGATTAAGGCGAGAAATAAAAGTGGGTCCAAATGGTTTCCTTGAGGAACTCCTGAGGAAACCTGAATTTGATATATTATTAGTATTAACAAATTCAATTGCAATTTTCCGAAGGATTCATCACGTACAACGAAAACGATTGAACGAAATTCTTTTGAAAGTAGATGACTTTATTTTCTATACAAATAAGATAAATATATCTATGTATATATGTATGCTTGTTGGAAACGATATCGTCTGATCGTTTTCGTTTTATTTGGTGAGGTCCTATACTAGTTGAAATCTCTTATGAGTGCGGTAGTATAGGTAGCCATTTGAAATAACAGATCAATGTCTGACTCGTCTTTGTAATATTCAATAAAAGCAAACGACTTTTTACGATTTCCATTGTGTCAGTTGGTCGTCATATCGTATTATATTGTAAGCATTATAATAGAGTTTGAAGTTTGACTCTCTAATTTCATAACTAAGTATGCTCATTTGAGACTCGTCATCTCTTTCACTTTACAAATAATGTCTATTCAAGAATATGAGCTATCATACTGATTTTGCCTCAGCTAAAAAATGCGCAAGAGAATATTGACATCAAAAATTAGATTAGGAATTTCGCTGAGAAATTCTGTTCATGTCTCTGAGCTTGCTGATATCTCTGAGATTTAATTTTTCTGAAATGGATAACTGTCTGAGAAAATTGTTGAACTTAATAGAATAAAAGACAGACTGCTTGCTTGTGAAGATGAACAGCTGCTTACTTGCTGAGCAAAAACATATTCAATTTTCGTTGTATCAAGTTAGGAATAAGCCACATAAAATTGGCCGTGTGAAAAATATGAATTCACCAAACTTAAATTTGCAATTGGCCTTGTGCGTTGTTGATGGTAATATAAAAGGCAAGACGCAAAAGGAACTGGAGCTGCTTAAATTCAAGGGGTAAATGTTCAGAAATCATCTGCGAGATTAGTACGCCTTCGCCTTTGAATTCGATTCTGGTGCCTCGATTAAATTTAGTGACGATTTTTTCATAGTCAATCTTGTTCCGGTGCCAACTTTTGTAGGTTTAAGTTGCGAATAAGCATCACTGGTAGCCCAACCTTCAATGTTGATGTGTAACGGCATTCCCAGAGGCTTTAATGAATTTTAAAATTCATTCGGATAATTTACAGCTTGTGTTTTGTCAAGTACTATGTCGATCGATTTGTAATTGACTTTTTCGCACTGAGCTTGTCGACATCACCGTTTTTAGTTCATAGTTGGTTGTTACACTTGGGAATACCTTTTCGACAAGGGCTCAGTTTTTTCAGAATTTTGCCATTACTGATATCCAAAAGTTGGTTTAAGAATGTTTGGGCCGACGGACCTTGTAGCAAATGGATGATCATGGATGGCGTTAATTTTTTGACTCAGTTCTAAGGATATGGTAGTTTCAAGAATGCATTCAGCTCATCTGCATTGTTAATGGAATATCAGACAAAGTTTGGTGGAAATCATCAGCAAAAAGAAAAAGAATGTCTTCCGTCGGTTGGTTATTTCCTTGAAAAATAAACAGCGATTCCTTAAGAGCTATTGTGCTAATGGAACCTTGAGTCCTGATTGCGCAGTGTGTCTGGCGTCCAGTAGCGTAGATGCGATTCCCGATGATGCCACTGCGAGTGCAATCTAATTTTCCATTCTAACTGAAACACGTCAATCTCAAATTGATGATGAATGTTTGCATCGAGGAAAAAAAGTCCGCCATTCCCCTTTCTTACACATTGAATAACTTTTTCGATTTCCCGTGTTTTTTGAGTTCACACATATTGTTGCTGGTGGTTCACAACGTGCTCGCTTGGACACTGTTTCTGTTCCCTATAGAAGGCGGTATTCCAATTTGAATAAGGAGTTTATTGTTGATGGATATGCAAATGTCCTTATTCACGAATTTTTGCCATTGAACCGAATAAATACACAAATAAATGATTTTTGATTTTTGATGATTGCTTGAAAATTTCATCAAAATTGGTCACGACGTTTTGGAGTCCAAAGGGAGCATACACACAAATACACATCGATTTTTATACATATACATATGTACATAAAATATCACTTGCGTTATGTACCAACAAGAAGTGTGCAGTTCAGTGATAACAAAAAACTACTTTGCACAATAAAACAATTTTTATTAACAATAGTCGATTAAATACTAACAAATGTGTAAATTATAGTTTTCGTGTCTCTCAAAAAAATTTTCAGATAATTCATAACAGTTTTTGACAGTTCACTGCTTTGTGAATTTTCTTGTGATCCGAAAACTTAACAACAGTCACAAATTTTACAAAATTGTCAAATTCCTTATGGAATAGAAATTTACAGATTGCCACCAATATAACCTGTCTGTTATGAAACAGAACCCTGGTTCTTCTATTTCTTACGCCAGTCTTTTCCAACAGAAGGGATCTCTACATAACATAATGTATCTCATTATAAAATACATTTTATTTCCATATCGTTTCGGTGCACAGTAGTTTATCTCATAATCGTAAATCAATGTTTAAAAATTGATAATTATCATAAACTCCAAAGATACAGACACGAACAATTATCTTGTTTTTAGAACAACATTCCCAAGGATACGCCACATCTTTGAGTCTTAATTAAAGCTGCAATATTGATCAAGAGGTGGGTAATTAATGCAAAACTTCATTTTCCATAATGCAATGCTACTCAATATAATCAGCATCAGCTATCGTAAGGTTAAGCTTGCTTGCGCAAATGCTGACTTTGTATCGAATCCTGATCGGAGATTTCTCTGACTTGACTCCAGTCGTATTTTCCATGTTTCATTAGCTGCGGGGGGCGCCTTCGGAGTGTACGTATGCCATGGGTAAAGTCATTAATGCGTATGACCAGAGTTACCGTGGTCATAAAGAATACTTACACTGTAATCGGCAACAGCTCCATGATGTTCAATTTATAAACCATCCAATACAAGCTGCACTTTGGTGTGGTAGCGGAACATTTTCTCGGTGCACGTTGCACGACTAAGAGCTTGGCCGACCAACTTTGGTTTTTACACACAAAGGTGACTGCTCTAAGTGAAAATTGTCATAATTCACTGAAAACTATGGCGTGTTCAGGGCACATATATACATAGACTTTAAAGTCTCGTATGGAGTCCGTCTACGAGTATCTATAAGTGCTTAGGTATAACATTTATTATTTTATATAGAGTGGAAATACGTGGACATTGGTGGCAAAATATTTATGTTTTATTATTAAGAGTGAATTTTAGTGGTAACTTCTGTGTGCGTTGTGCAGAGTGGGAGTGTGACCGCTATCATTCCCTATTTATTTGACTTTTACATGTGGATTATGGCCTTAGGTGTTTGAAAATTCATTGGCATGTTCCATTATTTAGGAACATGGTTCATTAGGTTGATGTGGCTAAGTGCCACTTAGACCTTTTACCACACGGAGAAAAATCGGCCACTTTAAAATAAGATGATGCTCATCTTAATACGAATCTACTTAAAACAACAAGATATCAAATAAAGTTAAATGGATTCCTTTTAAACTCTGTTATATTCGAAATGAACTTCATTTCATTTTTATAGGAATTTTCTTTTTAAACCAGCATGACTTTATCTGTTTAAAATTAAATGTTTTCTCAGTAATTCTAGGTGCTAACTTATTAAAATAAGAAGATTTTCTTGAAAAAGAGAATCGTATTAAATTAAGCTGACCATCTCCTTAAAATAGTAAGTCCCCACTTACTTTCAATGAGAAAACCGTTTAATGTCTCTTCCATGTAAAAACATTCTGACAAAAAAAAAAGATAAAAGAAGAGGATCATTTCAAATTAAGTTGAACATCTGCTTAATTAGGAAACTCTTTCTGGATCTAATTATGTTTTTTTTGCGGAAGACGAATTAAACGGATTTCTCATTGAAAGCAAGTGGGGACTTTCTGTTTTAAGGTGATGTTCACCTTAAATTAAAATGATTCACGCCTTTTAATTGTTTTTTTTTTGTTAGAATATTCTTGCACGGTGGAAACATTGAACGGATTTCTTATTGAAAGTAAGTGGAGCCTCTCAATTTTAAGCAGATCACCTTAGTTTAAAATGATTCTCTTTGTTTTGTTTGCGTCCTTGCAATATATTTTTTTGAGTAGATGCATTGTTCCTCCATTAGTTCATTGTTCTTTTATCAGTCGAGTGTTATTTTGGAAGCGGTTCTTTTGTGAAACGTGTTTATAAGTTAATGTTGGTATTATTAAATATCTAAAAGAAGTAAAAGTGATTAAAAATGTCGGAAAGTGAACCGCAAAATATAATATATGAACTAGTTTATTCACCGGGGAATAATGAAACCACAGGCCTCTTTCTTGAATGGGGCCTCTCGACAGAATCTATTGCACTACTCCACGAGCAGGGTGTTGACACAAATATACTCTGCAAAATGGAGCGGCATGATATCGAAAAACTTTGTTCGCAGTTAAGCCTCAATTTTCGGGAGTATATTTTGTTAAAAGACGGATTGTTAAATTGGCGCACTGAACAGGTACGTAATGAGGAAGTATACATTATATTATATTTATATTTAGATATATTATAAGGAAGAAATCTGTTCTTATCCGCTTAGCCGACAGGAATCATTTTCTATAAAAAAGTTTACAAATAAAAAAGTATTACTTACATAAAAACAACGACAATTTACTTACAGCATATTGGTCAAACAGCAAACATCGTTTGAAGTTTATGAAACGAACTAAACCCAGCAACAGTACGTCCAAAATGAAGGTCCAAGTTCAGAATTAGATGAAATCAGTTTTGATGAAGATGGTATTTTTTGAGTGTACACATGTAGTCAAACATTAGAACTAATGTTTTTTTTTATGATAGATGAGTTAGACCAATACACTATTTGGTTGGCAAATCACGTGGCTCCCTGGGAAACTGTCTTAGAGTATTGGAGGAAGACAAGCCACCTTCAATTGAAACAGTTTAAAAATGAAGATAAAACGCTAAGCGAGTTGTTAAAGGATTGGCCTCGTTATAATGATGACTTGGGATATTCTTTGGTAGGTTCCTACGACTTGTATTTTTCCAAGTAGTAAATTATAAATTTTTATGCACTTACAGATTGATATACAGTCGACTCCGCTTAACTGCAACCCCAAAATGCAAAAGAATCGTTGTAATTAAGCGGATTTTTCACTTAAGCGAACTTCGGATAACTGCAACCTTGTTGCACTTAAGCGAACTTCGGATAAATGCAACTCTTTTTCATTTAAGCGGAGTTGTTTTCAAATTATATTTACTTTTATGCATATTTCGTCGGCTGGATGCTATCTTGTTCAATGTCCATTTTTCAAAATGTTGGGAAATCGATTTTTAAAGTTCAAATTGAAAGTTTTTGTGTATGTAAGAAAATATTTGATTGGTATTACTTTTTTGCTGAAAGCCTTGACAATTTTGTTTATATATCAAGCTACAGAAATTGTTTTTATTTTATTTTGAATTAGTTATAAATTAAAATCAACGAGGAAGTCATTTATATGTATGGATATTGTACAAGATAGAAATTATGCATTTTTTTTAATATATGTTCAATATAATACAAAAAAAGATGAAAAGCAGTTTATTGAACAAAAATGAATTGAAAAATCGTTAAAAAAGTGTCTTATTTAACAAAACAGTTCTCTGTAAATTGAAAACTAAAAGAAATAGAACAAAATGGTTTGCGCCAAATGAAAGAGCGTCCCAAAATTACGAGGACTGCATACATAACTCGATTTCGTAAGCAATGGCCTTTTGAACAAGATAGCATCCAGCCGACGATTTGCATTTAATTCAAATTTCAGGTAAAAATACGACTGTGACGATTGGAATGACTGATGGAAGGGTGATAATGTAACTTCATATTGTAACTTCAAATGTAAAATTTTATGTGTGTTCGTTTGAAAATTTTTGGACAGGTTCTAAGTTGCACTTAAGCGGAGTTATTTTAATACAAACTGTTTATTTGGGGGAAAAAATTGTTTCAAATAAAAGGAGTGTTCACTTAATCGGAGTTCCAATTAAGCGAACCTATTTATTTGGAAAAGAGTACAAAATAAATCGGTGATAGATGTATTGTTTCAGATATCCGATATTTTCAGTTAAGCGGAGTGCAGATAAGCGGAGTCGACTGTAGACTTTGAAACCATCTACCCAAAAAAGTCAAATTGTTTGTTATCTCAATATCCCGTTTTCGTTGAGAAAATTTTCAAATATTAAGAAGTAGAAATCCAAGACAAACATAGTAAACAACTTTTTGATAAAGTTAAAAACGACAATGTGAATAAAGGTATAGTATTGAAGTGACAAAACCTATCTTAAATCTTTTACCAACTCAAAAATCAAATCAGGTTGTTTTCAAAGGCATTACTTACAAGCGTTGTTTTGTGCTAACTAAAAGCTTACGGTTATCTAATTTTGTTTATGAAATCGAAGATCTTTTACCAAAAAGTGAAGAGCTTTATATTATTTGTAAAAGATGGAAAATTGTTAAATACTTAAATCATTTTCTGTCTTTCCAAGTAGGAGATTTAGATACAAATTATTGTGCAATCAATACTAAAAATGTGGACGGACCACCTATTCACTTTTATATTTTAAATAACTTAATCAAAGTTATTCGTCCAAAACTTTATTTTAAAAAAAAATGTAAACAAACCTAAAAAATGTAAATAAATGCTGAAATTCTTGAAAAAAAAAACTTTTTATTTTTGAAGTTTTGGAGCTTATGGACAATTTATTGTATTTACTAACTAATAACTTTTTACATTTTAAGTTTAAATTAATTGATCTCACAATAACTTAACCGTCAATTTTACAACATTGTGATCTATTTACATATAATTTGATCTTCAAATTTAAAATGGTTAAGCATCAGGTAAGTAAGCATTAATAGGACTTATATTTTTTGAATTAACATGGGTAATTTTTTTAACGAAAACTTAAGGCTAGCCGCGCACTAGCAATTTTTAGTTGCGAAACTTTTTGGTTACTTATAGAAAACAGATGAACTGTTTGGTTGAATGTCCGTGAATTTGCAGATAATTATATGTTTAATAAAATGGCGAACTTATTTTAGGCAATCGTTTAGTTTGTGTCAAAACACAAACTTTTTAGTTGTTCGAACCAAGCAGTTTCGCAACTAAAAGTTGCTAGTGCGCGGCTAGCCTAAAAGTCAATTTGACATTGCTTCCCATAAAAATGATATATTCGAAATTTTCCAACAGATCATTTTTATGGAACTGCAATGTCAAACTAACTTTTTTAAATTTTAAAAAAATATGATTTTACTGTAAAATTAAGCGGTCTGAAACTGTCGAACATCTTATTTTTATGTGAAATTAACATATGCTTCACTTAATAATAACCTGTTAGAAGTCTCAATAGGAAATGATTTTCTAGTTAAATTTATTTGTCGACGTGTGATATTAAAGTGCTTGACATTTTATTTCTATAGGAACGCATTTAAAATTAAATTGTGCTTCACTTAATATTAACGTTTTAGAAGTCTTAAAACAAAAAGATTTTAGTAAAATCAATTCGGAACTCATTTGGTTATAAAGTGTCGGACACCTTGTTTTTATGGAAATGCACTTGAAATTAGCACGGGATTCACTTGAATTTAACCTGATAGAAGTCTCAAAAGAAAATGATTTTCTTATGAAATTAAGCGGATTCTTTTAAAACCAAACTACTATGCACATACTGTTAATTAAGATGATTTTGCCACTTATTTTAAGCTGGAAGTCCGGTTGGCAAAAAACCATGCAGAAATCCACTTAATTTAATACAGATTCTAATTGTTTTTAGCATGACTTTTTTCTCCGTGCAATAGAGCCAAGGAAACTTCTTCCATTTTTATTGAATCATGCTACATCAGATGCATTAATTTATGCATCTGAAGTAGGGTATCTACGAGATTTGACTGCGTTTGTTAGATCAATATGAGTATCTTACAGACAGAGTCTTACTAAAGATCATAATGAGTCGCAGAATCATAGTTGGTCTTTCAAACAGGCGTCGATAAACAATGGCTTGGAAAACTTGCAAATTGAAATTGCAAGCGAAAACCGTGACAAGTAAGTTACTCCATAATCATGTTGTGCGACTGAAAAACGAATCTATGTATTTAACGGTCCTAAGTTAGGCTCGAGGGCGAACTGATGAGCATTCCTAGCGAAACGGGTATCTCGGGTGAACTGATTGAGAGGAGGAATGCAACTGGCTACTTCTGCATCTTGTGAAAGAAGCGATAAAACAAGGAAAGATATTAACCAATATGATGCAAGTGCCATTCAAAACTACATACGGCATCAGAGGTATATTTTGCTTGAATAACAATAGACAAGATTAAGGAGACCTGCATCGTGCCTGATCGGGAAACTATTGACTGCTCAGAACTTGGTCTGGGCCAGTAGCGCAACAATCAGTCACGGTGAAGTGCTTGTTTTACCTCCTCGTGGTGGTCCCCGGGCAACTATTTGCGTATCCCTATATACGTAAATAGGCTAAAATTACAAGTGCGAAAGGCCTAGCTTTCTAGGATAGGTTACGGAGGTTAGCATTCTTCGTAACTGAAACAATTACTGCTAACGAAACCGACACTACGCCTCGGATAAGGAACGATAACACGTTGACGACTTTTGGCTATTGTACCCGGACAAAGATTGGTTTCTGGAATGTGAAGACGCTTCTCGATAACGGAAGTGAAGGTCCTCAAAATGCCAGATTCCTCCAATTAGAGAGTGAGTTCATGCGGTATAAGATGGACATCTTAGGGATCAGTGAAGTTAGATGGCTGGGCTCGGGGAGATATAAGTCTCCAACCCGTAACACTGTACTACTCTACTCCAGAAAGGCACCTGGAAGTAACCGTGAATCTGGCGTTGGATTGCTGCTTTCTAAAACAGCTCTCAAGAGCTTAATTTCCTGGGAGCCGTTAGATGACAGGATCATGAAAGCTAGATTCCGGACTAGAGTACGCCGCGTCACCATCATATAGTGTTACGCCCCCACGGAGCTCTCCTCTGTCGAGGAGAAGGATGCCTTTTATAACCGACTGAGTGCTGCCTATGATAGTACACCACGTGGAGACATCATAATGGTAATGGGAGACTTGAATGCCAAGGTTGGCAATGACAATGATGGGCTCAAGCATGTTATGGGAAAGCATGGTGTTGGAAACCGGAACGACAATGGCGAACGTTTTGTCGATTTCTGTAACGCCAACCGCCTTGTTATAGGAGGAACCATGTTTGAACACAAGACGTGCCACAAAATCAGTTGGGTGTCGACGGACAGACAAGCAACTTCCAACCAAAATGATCATTTCGCGATCAGTAGGCGATTTAGAAGCAGTCTCCAGGACGTCCGAAACAGAAGAGGTGCAGACATGGGAATTGCCCGTGACCACCATCTGATGGTTGCTACCGTAAGATTACGAACAGCTGCAGTTCGGAGATCCCAAGGAAACACCCGAATGCCCAAGTTCAACACCGATAGACTCAAGGATCCCGCAGTCCGCCAACAACTAGGGGACCATCTTTCACAAGGATTGAGAACAATCAATAGCACGGAACCCACCTCCATCGAAAACCATTGGTGTGCTGTGAAAAATGTTTTCATATCAGGTGCTGAAAGTATAGTCGGTCGGTCGCAAGGAAGAAATAGTGCCTGGCTTTCCGAAGAAACTTGGGCCAGGATCGAAGAAAGAAAACAGCTCAAAGCTCGCATTGTAGCAACGTCAGCAGCAGGCAGAATCGAGCTAGAGTCTGCGTACCGTATGAAGATGAGAGAAGTTCACCGTAGCGTGCGACGTGACAAGCGTAACTATATCAACGCATTGGCAACAGAAGCAGAAGAGGCCGTAAGTAGGTGCGACAGTAGGACCGTCTACAGAATTACCAAAGAGCTAACTGGTGTCCAAAGCTCTAAACAACACCTGGTAAAGGGCATAGACGGATCACTGCTAGTTTCGGATGAGGACCAGATCAAAAGGTGGAAGGAACACTTTTCTGCGGTTTTAAATCGCGTTTTTACCAGCGAAGTCAACCTAACACCCAATGAGCCGTCCGTAGTAACAAATTTCCGAATACGCACTGTACCCCCCAGTAGAGAAGAAATTTTAACCGCAATCAAAGCACTGAAGAACAACAAAGCGGTTGGACTTGACGGTATTTCCGCAGAGCTCTTACGAGCAGCGCCAACAACATCGTCTGAGCTCCTGCACCCACTCATAGAAAGAGCTTGGGAAACAGAAAGTTTTCCTGAGGAGTGGAAAAAGGGGATGATTGTCAAGCTTCCAAAGAAAGGAGACCTTACGCAGTGCGAAAACTGGAGGGGAATCTGCGTGCTGCCTGCTGTAGCGAAGGTTATAGCAAGAATCGTCCTAGGTCGAATAAAAGCCCACCTAGAAGACACGCTTGACGCCGAACAAGCAGGTTTCCGCACTGGATCTTCCTGCGTGGATCACATCAACACCTTGCGGATCATCATCGAACAGTGCGTTGAATATCGATCACCACTTCACCTGCTGTTCATCGATTTCGAAAAGGCGTTTGACAGTGTCAATAGAGAATTTATTTGGCTTGCCTTGCGCAGGAGGGGCATTCCGGATAAATTAATCGCTATAATCAAGGCTACATATGAAGGATCCAAATGTCACGTTCTGCATAAGGGAAGGTTGTCAGAGGAGTTTGAAATCCAAAATGGCGTTAGACAAGGTTGTATACTGTCACCAATACTGTTCCTGTTGGTAATAAGTGATGTGCTGCATGCAGCCTTGTCGACTTTAAATGGAGGAATTCAGTGGAATCTGCTATCACACCTGAAACATCTAGACTACGCGGATGACGTGTGCTTACTCTCTCATAGGATCATGGATCTCCATCAAATGACAACAAGGGTGGAGAGAGAAGCCGAAACCGTCGGGCTTAAGATCAATACGGCAAAAACTAAAAGGATCAGCCTTGGAACTTCCTCATCTACTCAAATAGATATTTCTGGACAACCAGTAGAGACGGTAGAGAGTTTTCAATACCTTGGGAGTATTGTATCTACTGATGGCGGGACCGAACTAGACATAATCAGCCGAATCGGGAAAGCTAAGGCTGCGTTCGGAATGCTGTCCAAAATATGGAGAAACAACTCTATAAGCCTAAAGACCAAGCTACGACTGTTCCGCTCCAATGTAGAATCCGTGCTTCTTTATGGATGCAGTACATGGAAAGTAACACCCACTGTCACAAGAAAGTTGCAAACGTTCGTAAATAGATGTCTGCGAAACATCTTCCGGATTTTCTGGCCTAACCGTATCTCCAATGATGAACTTCATGCGAGGACAGGTCAGGAACCCATCGACTCTATAATACGAAAACGTGGCAGTGGATTGGACATACGCTTCGAAAAGGCCACGAGTGCATTGCGAGTCAAGCGATGCAATGGAACCCTCTCACGCAGCGAGGCAGAGGAGTGGGCCGACCCAGAAGTACTTGGCGAAGAACGGTCGAAGAGGAATCAGCACAACTGGGGAAGAGTTGGAGAGAGCTGAGGTACATCTCCAGAAACCGTACACGATGGCGCGTAGGAGTAGTGGAGGCCCTATGCCCCGCAAGGGGAACCACACGGACGTAATAGGTCCGAGGACCTAAGTAAGTAAGTAAGTAAGATTAAGTTTTCCAAGCGTTAAACTCCCTACGATTTTCATCGTAGGAAATGGACGGGAATTTGAGAACGTGAATGAACAGCTGAGCCGAGAGTCGTCGGCAAAATAATGAAGTGGATTGGAAGTTTCAGAAAGTTTCAGAGTCGGAGGCAAAGGGAGCTCTTGGAAACACCAGCACTTATTGTGTAAGAATCCGACTTGGAACAGTCCAATACCACATGTATTAAAATATTCAGAAGGAAATTTACTATCCAAAGAATAAGGGTTTGATACCAAATGCACGCATTTTCGATAAAAGAGTAAGGTTTTAAACACTATCGAAAATGCCTTAGAAATATGAAGCGCAATAATCTTACTTTCTCCAAACAATACAAATATCTGTTCCACCCTTCGGTTATATATCGTCGCTGTAGATCGAATACCTCGTAACCCAGAAGAAACCGATTTTTAGGTAATGATGCAATTATATTGTGAAAAAAATTCCGGATCTAATGAAAAAAAAAATATCCTGTGAACCTAAAAACTATAATTGCAGAGCCACGCGCATAATTAACAACACGTCTCTCATTGCCTCTCATTGATTTGATAATAAGTTTTTTGTCTCTCCTGAAAAATCGACTTTTCTGCGTTACGAGGTATTCGATCTACAGCGACGATATGACATGAGATCACCAGTGGATCACCGGTATTGCCAGTCATTCAGAAGCTCTCGATCTTCGAGATATTTCTTGAGATGATTATTGATGAACGATTCCATTACTTTGGAAAGAAGGGAAGAAGTGTCGCCTTTTAAAGAAACAAAATGTTGTTTCTAGGGAAGATCGCAAAGGTTTTGCTAGCGAAGAAGAACACCTCTTCAAAAGAATTGGGGATATACTATCAGGACCAGCTGATTTATGAGTGATGAGTGTGCAGACGTTTACCTTTCTAAAACTAATAAAATAATCACTTAATTTCCTAACCGATTTTCTTCTTAGATCTTAAACTGTAATTTTTACTTAACTTTCAAAATAATGACTTCTGCAATTTGACCGTTAATGGATATTTTTATTTTTCGAAGAACTCGATTTTTATAACATTTCTTAAAATTTATGTTATATACGAAAATGCATTCCTACGTTGTTCTCATAGGTAATTTTTTAAGATTCAATTTAACGAGTTACAAAATTTGTTGATGTGATATTTTTTTACAATACCGTATGCCAATATTTTAGCTTTGAATCCTGTGGGGAATTTCACGTAGATATGTACAATGGATCCCATTTAAAAGCATCCAAAAAGCAAACATGTAAGTATGTATACACGAAGGAATGAAAGTACATACATACATACATATGTATAGTAACATAAAGTTAATCCCCTCGTCAGCACAATCAGCACAGTATCCATCTTTCGGTTTGTTCACCCTCTAAGCTTTTGGAAACCCCAAGACAGAAATTCTAATAAAAATACCCCCCATACCGAGTGAAATTCTTTTGAAGTCTCAAATTGAACACGTGCAGTTTAAGCGCAGATATGTTACATGAAAAAGCTAACCATCTTTCATGGAATTTTGAATTTGAAATAACATCCCTGGTGCAGACTTAAAAACAACCCCACAAATGTTGGGGTGTGTCAAAGCTAACGAGCAACCATCCATTCCATAGACTTATATAGGATACGTGTATTCATGACCCATAAAGTCAATGTAAGTGGGTGGCAAAAGGGATGGGTGTGGGTGAATTGGTGATATTCATTTATAATAAACCACCCGTTGTTTGTAGAGAGCGGTTGTACTGTATACGGATAGGATACAATTGTTCTGGTATTATATACGATTTGGCCTCGGGTTGGTTTGCTTTAGTCGGTTGGATTACATAGAAACAATTTTGGTATATGTACTGAGGTAAAAGGAAGAAGCTTCAAAGAGTGATATAGGGTGGTTGAAGTACACCTGTAATGAAATATGATATTATAAAGGTAACCTAAGAAATGAGTTTGCTATTTGAATTACATTTGTTTTTAATTATTTTTGTCTTACTAATCCAGCTTGATAGAGATAGTTACACTTCGGGCATTTTTTTTAATATTGACTTAAGTTGACTATGTATACACAGTTCCACTTTTGGGCATTTTTGTCCATCCGTCTGCGTCTCTAGTATAGCTCATCCCAAAGTCTAAACCACTGAAGCGATTTTCTCTAAACTTGATATTTTAGGTTTTATGTCAATTCAATTCAAAATTTAAATTTTGCTAAAAATAACGTTAATTCCTATACAACCATTAAGGGAAATCTTAAATACCTCCAAAAGAGCTCTAACAACTTAAAACAAAATATTCTACTTTAGATATCGTCTTTGTATATAATATAACCTGTAGTATTATCTTGGAGCGTGATTTTGTGGCACCAACGCTATCCTGGTGGTGGTTATAAAAGGCGTTTCTTTTTTTTAGTTCAGAGCAGAGCCTGAGTTGTCAATAATAAATTGTGTTTCTTTTTTCGTTCTGAGGATGTTCTAAGCTTAGAATAAAATAACTGAACAGGCGGAGTTGAAAACTTAACACAAGCATTTAACAGGTGGAAATTAAGACAAAAATGGTGGCAGCTTAGTGTTCAGCTGTGTTTTAAAAACAACTCATAGCACGCTTGGTTCAGAGGATGTCCAATTGTTCAGTATATGCTCGACATGCTCGGAGTCTGTTCAGAGCTCTATTCTGAACCAGTGCTACCACTTCTGGACAAAAAGTCGAAGTAGATTTAAAGAAAAAAGTGAAGTAACTTTAGAAAAATCGAAGCAGATTTCAAAATGACTTTTAACTTGCATTTAGAAACAAATTGAATCCAAGATTTTTATCACTTGATATTACAACACGCAAAAGTAGTGATACCTTGAGTGAAATGGAGAAAAAGAAGTAGATTTGGGCTTTTTTTTTATAAAATTGAAGCAGGTTGAAACTAAGTTTTTTAAAAGGAAGTAGATTTCAGTATTTTACTGATAGTGCGAAGTAGGAAGCATATTTTAAAATATTTAGAAAAATAGAAGTAGATTTACTTCAATTGAAGTAAAGTGGTACCACTGTTCTGAACTGAACTAAAAAAGAAAAATCCCTAAAGAAGGAAAATTCAACAAGTTGAACAAGCAAGTACGCTAACTTATTGAAATAGGAGATACACTGAAATTAAAAACCCTGCAGGAATAAAGGAGCTGTTGTTGGAGAAGGAAGAGTTGAAAGATAATGACAAATTCAGAGATGCACAGAACGTAAGTCATTATTTACCCTTCCAAACACTAAACTAGCATACAAATTCTGTGAATTCAAAAACTTACTTAATAGATTCTTGAAAATTTGGAAAACGGATGCTTTAACCGAATACTCCTTTTGTAAAGCAGCCAAAGACTGGATATACCCTCACATACAAATGCCGAAAAATAACGTTCCTTAGGGAAGTCACCTATGCCCACTGTTATTTGTGTTATTCAGCTTTAAAAACCCTATGGCATTTATTTACGCTGATGATATGAACATTTTTGGTATAATAAGCTCCCGTTTTTTTCGAGTTTGGAAAAACTGACTAATATTTCAGATTTAAAATTATGGGATACTGATCATTATAAAAATTAAAAAAAAAGCAAATAATCCACATTCGGTCGTGAATTCCGGGACTGATATGTTATTAAAAATCTAAGTATCGTTTGTCATATCGGTTTTTGAATACGAATGTGTGGTTTGTGCCTTTTACTATAGAGTTCACACACATAAATATGACATTTAATCTACTAACTAAGCTTCTGATAGACCAATATCGCTTATACCAATTGTTGCAAACTGTTCTCCAAAAGGCTGAAGAAAAATGTTAAGAATAAAATAAACTCACCCTACACAATTAGTTTAGTTTAAGACACAGACATTCCGTGATAGAATAAGTTCAAGGGATGTTGTGGAAAAGGCTCTATTTTTAAATGTTGCTCAAGCTATTGATAAGATTAATATTATAGGGTTTAACAACATACTCGTACAACGCCGGCATTCGTTTTTAGACTTAAACTTCGTAAATCTAAATTCCATCAGCATCCGTGCCTAACCCAAAATTTGTATGATTTGTCAGTTTTCACCAAGAGCAACATATTTTGTGTAGTGCTAAGTTCTGAGTAAAAGAAAATATTATGTCTTATCCCATTGAATAAACACACTTAAAAATCAGCCTTCTTGATGGAAATTAAAAATACCAGCACATGTTGTTTATCTTTTAGGTAGGTACGAGTACATAAGTATGTACTTAGGAGTACGAATATTCTTGTTATAGCCGATGGTGTCCAATTTCATGCAATATTTCTAGTTTCAACTGGCACTCCACTTAACAACTGGGAGCCACGCATTCAAAGTTGATTGACATTTCTTCTTAGCGCAGACAAATGCGAACGCATATTTTTTCTCATATCGCGCATTCTAAACCTCGCCTCATCGCTCATTTCATGGAAAATGAATTGCAACTTGCAAATTAACACATGCTATTGTCTCCTCGGTCCATGACTAACAACAACATAAAGAGTGATCCTGTTGCAGTGATCTGCCACATCAGTATACTGGGGCGGCATCAGCAGCAGCGGTCCAAAAGACTTATGTGTACTATAATGCAGAATAACTACAAAAGCCGCAGCATGTGGCACGCGTATCGTAATTAATTACACGCAATAGACAACCCATGCCATGAAGTTGGAGTATAGTACTCGCAGTTGGTTGGCCCTGATTTAGTGCAACGATCAAAATATCTCGTAGTTGAATTTTGTGTAACTGACAGAGCATAGCTCGACACCGGCGAAGGATACGAGCGCACATGTGCAAAGCACCATCAGGCTCCAACTATAACAGCTGCTCTGTATTTTGCTCTATGATCTGCTGTAACAACTGAGAAGCGTTTTCAGATTGCAGCAATCGCTAAAACGTCTCATTTCGTAAACAAGTGCTTCGTTCGGTTTAGTATAATATGGATGGATGTGGATACTCGTACATAGTGATAGTGTTTGGAGGAGCAGGAGCTAACCGAAGCGATGGCGACGCCTCTTTGACGAATGACTCAAGTGCTTGGGAGTGGTGTATCGTGTTTTGTACCATGTCATGTGTAATGATTTTGATGGATCACGACTGATGGTCAAGTTAATGTGGCACGATGATTGGAACTAAACGCACAATCTTGTTGTTGAAAGTAATATGAGTTAGTCATTAAGCTTGATATTAGTTGATGAATACAATTTCCGGGTTAAATTTTATGATGTTTTTATGGAATACGAGTGTTTTGATACTGAGAAATAGTACTGCATATTTCTGTGGTACAAAGGTAAAACCCGATATATCAATTTTCAAGGAAATTTTTTTTTGCGGGATCGGATATCCATTCAAGAAGAAATATGTATATTCAAGAGATAAACTCTTTATAATATTGGGAACACCTCCAAAGAAAAGTTGGATTTTAATTTTAACATATTGAACTTTGCGATAGTACCACAGATTTAAGTATACATTTATTTAAATCCTGCGTTTTATTGAGACGGAGTTTAAAATTATTAACATGCTCGACTGGATCGCACGAACTTGTTCTTATGTAAAAGTACTTTTGGAATTTAAAATACATTTTATAAATATAAAATATGGATTTAATGAAATGAAAATGTTCAAATGTATGGAATTGCCGTCTGATTAATCCTTTTAATATTAAAGTAATTTTTTATATAACAAATTTCCCTAAAATTTTTCGAGAACAAAATTTGGGATGCCAAATTTTAAGTATAGATTTTAGAATTAGTTTCAAAAAATAATCGTTCATACGTTTAAAAGATATTGGTTTTTCAAAAAAAACTTGGAATTTTTTTTTCAAAAATCCAAAAAAAAAAATTCGAATATTTTTATATACAATCTTATTTTAAACTTAAGGGGGCTCCTGCTGAAAATTTTTGGTTAAGATCGTTAAAGCCGTTGATAAGAAAGTCAAAAAATCAAAAAACGGTTCTATGATGATAGGTACCGTTAATAACATTTTGCTCCAAATTTTTTTTTGACCAAAATGTAGTCCATGTCTATAGTATCACACCTAATTTTTTTTTATCAAAATCGTTAGAGCCGTTTTTGAGATAAATACGGGTGTACCGTAAGTTTTGGAGCTAAACAAAAAATTTCAATTTCTCCTATAGGGAATCACCGAAGACCCTTAACTACCAGGATTGAAGAACATACGTCTAGTGGTTTAGGCTGTAGGGAGAGGTACAGGCTTACAGACACACTGAAACATGTTTTTTGTGTACTAAATTTTCCTTAAAATTTTTATAAAAAAAAATTGATATGCAGATTGTTAGAATTTAATTAAATACATTTTATAACGTAATTTAAAAATTTATTCGTGTATCCGTTTTCAAAATATTGAATTTTCAAAACAAAAAAAAATTGTATTATTTTTTTAAAAATTCAAAAACTATTTTTTCGAAAAAAAGGTATAGATTTTATTTTTTCAAATGCAAAGGAGCTCTTGCATACAAATTTTGGTTAAAATCATTAGAGCCGTTGATGAGAAATTCGAAAATCAAAAAAAAACCGTTCTATGACAGGTACCGTTAATAACATTTCTCCCCAAAATTTTTTGTACCAAAATATAGCTCATGTCTATAATATTATAACTAATTTTTTTATCAAAATCGTTAGAGCGGTTTTTGAGATAAAAAAGATTATGCATTACGGGTGTATGGGGGTACCGTCAGTCTTAGAGCTAAAAATAAATTTCAATTTCTCCTCTAGGGAATCACTGAAGACCTTTAAGTACCGAGTTTGAAGAAAATAGGTCTAGTAGGTTTAGGCTCTAGATCGAGGTACAGACATACAGACATACGGAGATACAGACATACACACAGACAGACGGAATTCTCGGACCCACTTTATTCGTCTTCGCTATCATCGTAATGTCAACTTTGGTCAAAGTCTCGAGTTCGATTATTTTTCCAAATGCAGAACTTGCCCTATAGTACCTACATCGCAAGAAAAAATATGTACGTTTCGAACAAAATGAAAGCTTCGCGGTTCTAAAATTACAAGTTCCTTGGACTGTTTTATAACTCTATAAATACATATATAAGTCTACAATAATATGTTCTCTATACCATTTACGAAATGCCAGAAAGATAAAGACATTATTAAAGGTGTATACATTTATTTTTGTAGGCAGAACACCTTTTGTTTTAAAATAAGAAAATCAATAAAAATTTTTGTTGAGCTTGAGGAATTTTCTCATGGCTCATGCAAATGCAAAGGTCAGCTGTGTTTATAATCCTGGTAGTCTTATAGTAAGTTAAGTTAATTGAGGTGGCGTTAAGGTTCATTGTCGGGTTTCAGCTCAACGAACAAGCTTCTACAGTCTCTTGGATTTCTATTTATAAGTGTTTGCAGGTTCATACGTCATGTTAGTTGATTTGCATGCGTCACGTAATTGGGGGTGATTCCCTACTGCATCGTTCTTCAAGACTCAACGACTGTACTAACCTGCGTATTTGCAAGAGTGAAGTCATTCTTCGTTTGATCTCAATAATGGTGCTATTTTGTCGAATGTAAACCTGAACCTAGCTAGACAAATAATGTTTGTCCTTAAGTGGGCTTAAGATCATTTTTTGTTGATATTTTTTGTTTTTTATATTCTGACGTTTCGGATGTGGCTACACCCTTCTTCACACCTATTTACGAGTATTAAGTGAAATGTAATTAAAAAATACATATGTATATATTAAATATGTATATCAAAATTCTGTGCAAAATTCCCTGTGCAGGGACGGGTTAGAATATTCCTGCAGCGCCTCCCCGCTTGTCGTAAAAGGCGACTAAAGGAGTAAATACATCTAGGCCACAAACAGCAAGGTGAACCTAGCGACACGTAACACCTATAAACTTTCCCAAAAGTGTGCATGCCAGTCCCTGGGTTGGCACGACTGGAGATCACCGGTGCCGTAAAAGAGAGATCAAATACAAAACTGGAGCATGCACACGTCGATACTTACAACCAGGATTTTGTGAATAATGAAAGCATTATGGAAGTACTCGTTCAAAATGACACTACCCCGCCAGGCACTACCATTGTTACACATTGTACTGATCCTGGACCGAGCAGCAATGCTCGGGTCAGAGCTAGACGGATTCCGGGGGCTAGCAAAGTAATGCCGCAGATTATACAAAATCTGAGAGTTGCGAGTTGGAACGTTGGCAGTATGACAGGTCGAAGCTTCGAGCTGGAAGAGATGATGAAAAGAAGGCGAGTGGACATCTTATGTGGCAAAACACGGGAAACAGGGCCCGTTTCTTGGATACGAGGACAAAAAACTATAAGATGTTCTACTATGGAACGGAAAAGGGTAAAAACGGAATCGGAATCATCCTTGCAAAACATCTATTAGGCAGCGTATTGACCATTTCGAAATCCAGCGACCGTTTGATGTCCCTTAAATTGGTGATTAAAGGAAAGTTGTCGAATATTGTCACTGCATATGCTCCCCAAATTGGATGTGAGCAGGTGCAAAAAGATGCATTTTGGCTAGACTTTCACAATCTACTTAAGGACATCCCAAAGGAAGAGTTTTTGTTCGTGGGCGGAGATTTGAACGAACATGTCGGGAAGACAAACGAAGACTATGAAGATTGCCATGGAGGCCTCGGATACGGCACCAGGAACCCTCCTGGTGAAGACATCCTGAGCATGTGCAAAATATACGGTCTTATCGTACTAAATACCATGTTCGTCAAACAAAGCCGACACCTGGTCACTTACAGCAGTGGTGGAAATGAAACCCAGATTGATTACCATTTGGTATCTAGTTTCATGAAACCCCGGGTAAAAGATTGCAAAGTGATACTAGGAGAAGCGATCGCCCACCAACACCGTCTCCTACTGACAGAATTTTTTATGGAGACAGTGAACGACAACAAACATACAAAAACTTTTGGGAAGATCAAATGGTATAATCTGGATAAGGAAAAAGGCGAAGCTTTTATTTCGAATATGCAAAACGTTCTGTATAACAACACCGATATAGTTCGAAATGAAGAGAGTACAGCACAAAGTATGTGGGATCTCCTACAGAGAACTTGCAAAGAAAAAGCCAAAACACTGTTAGGGGTTTCAAAAGGACACAACCAACAAGGCAAAGAAACATGGTGGTGGAATGATGAAGCTAAATCAGTTATAAGTAAAAAGAAAATGGCTTTCAAGGCTTGGTCGAAGTGCCCCTCTAATGATACAGAGCAAAAGTCACGCCTCGAAGTGGAATATAGAAACTGCAAGAAAGAAGCGAAGAAGAAGTGCGCCCAAATTCAAGCAAAGAATACAGAAAACCTGTATCGGGAGCTGGATGAAATTTCTACCCCGACAGCTGGTGCTATTCAAGAGCTACGGCAAAACACGAATAAGGGCACAACTATCTTCAAAATAGCCGCTCAAAGAAGAAGAAATGCCCAGGAGATTTGTTCGCCAAAGTTCATTAACAATGCTCAAGGCCAACTACTTGTGGAAGACAACGAAATTCTTCACAGGTGGCGACAGTATTGTGACGGACTTCTAAACGAACAATTTCCAAGGCTATACTTTCCAATAGCTTCACCTAACTTAAGCGAAGTATCCGACGTCACAGTCGAAGAAGTTAGTGAGGCGGTAAAATACTCCAAAAAGGGAAAAGCTGTTGGCCCAGACGAAATACCCTCAGAGTTTTGGAAAAAGATGGGAGATATCGGGTTTAGATGGCTCATGATTCTTGTCTCCAAACTTATTCGAGGTGATCGCATGCCTAATCAATGGAGGGAAAGTTACCTTCTTCCAATTTATAAAGGAAAGGGTGATACTCGAAGCTGTGATAATTACCGTTCGATTAAGCTGATGTCACACACCATGAAGATCGTTGAGCGAGTCTTGGGTAGTCGACTGCGAAAAATAATTAGGCTATCTGATGACCAGTGCGGGTTTGTCGGGGGTAAGTCAACCACGGATGCAATCCAGAGTATAAGAATAATTATGGAAAAACATCGGGATTCTTTGGAGGATTTGCATGTCGTATTGGTTGATTTTGAAAAAGCATTCGATCGGCAACCACGAGATCTAATATGGGTGGTCCTCAGGCAACGAGGAGTTCCAGAAACCTATGTGCGGATAATTATGGACATGTATGATGGAGCAGTTACTAAAGTAAGATGCGCAGCTGGAGTCACCGAAGAATTCGAAATCACAGTAGGTGTACACCAGGGAAGTGTCTTGAGTCCCCTGCTCTTTATTACAGTTCTTGATTACCTGCTTGAAGGCAAAGTGACGGATCCAAAAGTACATCAGTTATTCTTTGCTGACGATGGAGCCATCATAAGTGAAGACCCGATATCCCTACAACGAGCACTTGACGTATGGGTGGATGTTCTAGAAGGAAGTGGGTACCGCATAAGCGCGAAAAAGACAGAATACCTATGCTGCCCATTTTCTGATCCACACAGGCCTATTCCAGACATTTATTTGAATGGAGTAGTGCTTCCCAAGTGTGAAAAGTTTAAATATCTGGGGTCTATGATAAATAACGAAGCTACTTGTGATGACGATATCAATCATCGCGTAAGCGTAGGGTGGATGAAGTGGCGGGAAAATTCTGCTATCTTCTGTGACCGAAAAATGCCCCCTAAGCTGAAAGGAAAGCTCTACACTTCAGTTGTGCGTCCAGCACTCACATACGGTTCACAATGTTGGACAATGTACAAAAAGTATGAGAGTAAGCTAACGGCAGCTGAGATGAAGATGCTTCGTATGACAGCAGGAGTTACAAAGCTTGATCGAATTAGAAGTACGAAGATCCGAGGAAGCCTTCATGTTAAGAATACCATTTCCCAAAAAATTGAACACGACCGACTCAGTTGGTATTGCCATGTTCAAAGGAGAGATCCTGAGAACCCCGTCAAAAAGGCAATATCATACAACGTTCCAATTCGGAATAAAAAGAAAGGTAGGCCTAAACAATCCTGGTACAAACAAATGCAAAAACACCAGCATT
This sequence comes from Chrysotoxum bicinctum, assembly GCA_911387755.1. NCBI lineage: Eukaryota > Metazoa > Arthropoda > Insecta > Diptera > Syrphidae > Chrysotoxum > Chrysotoxum bicinctum. The sequence goes on along the minus strand of OU426989.1, from coordinate 219,302,113 downwards.
CAGTTGGCCTCAGAAATGGAACAATACAAACCCGGGAGGCTTGCCGCCGATTTCTGAGGTCAACCCGGCGAACCCCACGGGCGAATCACTAGTGTGAAGCAGATACGTGGGAGAGTTATGATCCCCTAGACATCGAGATCATAACAGCGCCGAAGCAAAGGAAGAAGATGCATTACGGGTGTATGGGGGGGGGGGGGGGGGTACAGTTAGTTTTAGAGCTACAAAAAAATTTCAGTTTCCCTCTAAGGAATCACCGAAGACCCTTAACTACCGGGATTGAAGAACATAGGTCTAGTGGTTTAGGTTGTAGGGAGAGGTACAGACATACACACACACTGAAACATGGTTTTTTGTGTACTAAATTTTCCTTAAATTTTTTATAAAAAAAAATTGATATGCAAATTGTTAGTATTCAATAAAATATATTTTAAAACGTAATTTAAAAATTTATTCGTGTAACGGTTTTCAAGATATTGAATTTTCAAAACAAAATTTTATTATTTTTTTAAAAATCCAAAAATTATTTTTTCGAAAAAAATTTTAATTTATATTTTTTAAAATGCAAAGGAACTCCTGCATACAAATTTTAGCTAAAATCGGTAGAGTCGTTGATCAGAAATTCGAAAATCAAAAAAACCTTTCTGTGACAGATACCGTTAATAACATTTCCCCCAAAATTTTTGTTTAGCAAAATGTAGTCCATGTCAATAACATTACACCTTATTTTTTTATCAAAATTGTTAGAGCCGTTTTCGAGATAAATAAGATTATGCATCACGTTTGTATGTTGGGTACTGTTAGTTTTAGAGCTAAAAAAAAATTTCAATTTCTCATCTAGGGAATCACCGAAAATTCTTAAGTACCGAGTTTGAAGAAAATAGGTTCAGTGGCTTAGGCTCTAGATTGAGGTACATACATACAGACAGACAGACATACAGACAGACAGACGGAATTGTCGGACCAACTTTATTCGTCTTCGCTATCACCGTATAGTGTCAACTTTGATCAAGGGCAGAACTTGCCCTATAGTACCTATATCGCAAGTAAAAATGTAGTTACAATATTGCCACGTTCTTCAATGCTTGTCGCAACTAATTATCTATCTTATCCGTCTACAACAAAGGTGTAAGAGCGCAATGACATTCGACGACGTTTGCAAAAATTTAATTATAATGAGTCATTTTTTTTAATTTAACAGCTCACAGACATTTCGTGTTTTGTGTCACTGTCAAACATCTTCAGTTTGGTCTATAATTTTACAATGAATCGTCTTGCAAACGAACAACGCTTACAAATTATTCAATTTTATTATCAAAATGCGTGCTCTGTTAAGAAAGTTCATTGCGCGCTTCTTCCATTTAAGGTCAGTTTAATCGACCTATTGAGCCGGCTTTTCGGGCTTTTGTGACTAAATTTCGCACCAAATTTACATTTTTGGACATTAAACCACCAACACGCTTACGTAGAGTGCGAACTGAGGAAAATATCGCAGCTGTATCGGCCAGTGTTAGTGATGACCGTGAATTATCGATTCGGCGCCGCCGCCGTTCGCAGCAATTGGGCCTCTGTTACTCCACTATGTGAAAAATTTTGCGGAAGGATTTAGGTGTGAAGCGTTTCAAAATACAGCTGGTGCAAGAACTGAAGTCGAACGACCTACCACACTGCCGAATTTTTGATGAATGGCTGTTGAAAAGTTGGCCGAAGATCCACTTTTTATGGAAAATTTGTGTTCAACGACGAAGCTCATTTCGGGTTGAATGGATACGTGAACAAGCAAAACTGCCGTATTTGGAGTGAAGAGCAGCCAGAAGCATTGCAAGAGCTACCAATGCATCCAGAGAAAGTCACTGTTTGGTGCGGATTATGCGGGCTAAATATATACAAAAGTAATAATGCTGTCAAAATCTTTAAAACCTCCATATACAAATTAATCATCAACTTCTGATTGAAGAAAAAGCTTTGACTATTTGAATTCGGTGTTAGGAATTACCCACTCATGAATTGATCAGGTTCATAGAATAATCATCTTCAAGCTCATTTTAAAATGGCTCCCAAGGTGACTTGAAACACATTTTTCGACGTCGCATCTCCCGAGATGTCTTGGAGATACAAGTATCTACAACGAAATTTTTGTATATATCCACAACAGTCTTGTATTTAGAAAATCTGCCGATGCTAACAAAAATTAACTGTCTATTATTTTTCATTTAGAAAAGAGATTCTAGACCTTTATCTTTGGTTATTCTAATTAACCTTTCTGAATTTTCTAAGTCCGATAATTCCGTATTTTTAAATTTTGAGTCGTAATCACCACTCAGTTGAGCAGCCATTTGATAATCTGCCACTTGCAGCCTTGCCTTCAATATTTGTTCATGTTTGCTCACTTTCTATGTGCTTTAAGGCCCCGAATGGTACGAAATTCCAGAAAGTTTTCTGGACCATCATCTTACTAAAGACAAATTCTTTCAAATTAAAAACGAAAAGGCCTTGCCGTACAAATTTTAATTTGCGTAATTTTTGAAATTAATGGGAATCCATAAGTACTTTTTTGCATTGCGACAAATCATAGAAATATTTCTCTCAAGAAATGTCCAATATTATTATTTAATACACTTTCACGTAAATCATCTCCTCTATAAATAATTCACTAATCATTTTGCTTGTTTTCTAATTTTCAAGCACTTTCTGGACAGAAATTCTAATTTCCATTGATTTATTTTAAGACTGCATTTTGCCATGAGAAAATAAATAGAATCCTTTTGGATACAAATAATGGGCTTATTGAAAATGTAATAAAATATCTCTCTCTGCACTTGTGTTAATATTTTCACATCCATTAACTTTCCCCACTATACATACCTAATTCGAGGTCTGGATAAAAAAATGTTTAATTTTTTTTTTCTTAAAATAATTTGCTTTCTTGTTTCGTGTAGCTTCGCAGAAATGCACTTTTGCATCAAAAACACAAACGAACTTTTATTGTTATTTTGCCGCCAGTCTGTCCGTCGCGTCGGTCGTAGCCATCTGAAGCCACAATATTCCCACGCCTGCAAAAATAATCTCACATGTGCACTGACGAAAAATAAACGCCACTGCTACCGCCCGTCGCGGTGCCATGCTGCATTTGTTCAGCTCAAAAGATCAACAAAAAGTTAATAAAAATAATGTTTTTCTATTTTTAAACAAAAGGAAAATCAATTTTAATTTCATGATCAGCATTGCCACCCAGATACGAGAGAGGAAAATTCCCTGACTTTACGGGCTTTGAGGCAAAGGAGATAATTGTCTCATAATTCTCGGTTTATTGCCCGGACATGCCTTAAGGAGAAGTGTATTGCCACATGGTGTGGCCTTAGACCGCTGATCTGGCTGCTGCACCTCAAAGTTTTTGTCAACAGCTATTTGTAATGTAGAGCTTCAATCCTCTCCTTATAGTATAGCCAATGTACATCCAATTGACGACGAATTGGGAATTTATGATGCCATTGTTTCTGTAAAAAGCCTTGCGACGACAAATTACAACCCAGAGCGAGCGCGGGTAGGCAATAATACGGATACCATTCAGTCGCGCTGCGATCAATTTCTTTTTTTTTAGCTTTTTTGATTTCGTGTCTTTCGGATGTCACTATCACTAGTAATGTCCAAGGCAGCTGCTATCTTCAAAATGACACAAAGACTGATGATGAAATGTTATCTATAGCAATCACCATACCAGAATCCTTCACCCGTGGTCTTTGAGAGCACACCTATAGATTCCCAACTCTTGATACAATAAATAAGAGGAATCCCACACCAGCTAGACAGGTGGTAATTTATGATTTTCTTCAAAGAAAAAAAGCAATTTTATTTCTGTATATATAAACGCGAGTTCCGTGGAAAAAATTGATTCTGTTGCCAAAAGAAACAACAGTCTTCCTTGTGTGAGTCTTGTCCAGCTGCTGATGCTAGTTTTGAAGGTGGCAATATGGTGACATTAAACAGCTTTTTGGCTTAGGATTTTAGGATTTATGTGCATAGCTTCTTTGACATAAAAGATTAAGGAAGATGGATTAAAATAAAATAAACGGTAAACAAAATGAAAAGTAAATATTTTTATGGCCGATGCTTGTAATTTATAAGTTTCTCAAATATATTATATTGCACTCTTTGGTGATTAAAAGAATTTACTGCATTTCCTTGCAGTAGCTTTGTGGAAATTCGGTTGTATTATGTAAAGTGTTAAAATATTGATGTTTCAATTTAAAAAACATTCGAAAAACGTTTGTGTTTGATACATGAATGTAGATAGGAAAAAATACGGTTATCGAAACTCACCTTTTGTTTGTGAATACTTAAGTTGAAGGAACTACATAAAAGAATAGTTGAAATACTAAATTTCTGCTACATACGCGAATATAAATTTCGAAATAGTTGGCGCCCAACGTGGGATCAATGATAATCATTAGCGCAACAGCTCGTGGAAATCTGGGGATAGTGAATTTCACTATCAGCCATTAATGTTAACGTGTATTTAGTCGCCGGATGTGGAGGATACCTTAGAATTTTCTGCTGAATCAGAAAGCCTAAGATGAGAGCACGATCCCCTAAGAAAAATATTTTAAAATGGAATTGATTGGAGTTCGACCCGAATTCAGACCTTGGACTTTCAAGTCATTAAAGTCAAATGCAACGAACTAGGCCGGAAAATTTTGAAGAATTGCAATATATCTTGCAAATAGGGATTTTTGTGCCACAGTTTTCTTGCATGAAAGTTTACTTGCATGATAGTTTCCTAATATGATCGTTTTCTCTCATGATCATTATTACTTTCTCGCATGTAAGTTTTCTTGTAAGATAGTTTTCTAACATTAAAGTTTTCCCATATGATTGTTATATCGCATGATATATTTCCTGCATTATAGTTTTTGCGAATGACGGTTTTCTCGTATGATAATTTTCTTCTCAAATGATAGTTTTTCAAAATGATATATCTCATGATAGTTTTCTTGCATGATAGATTAGAAAGATCAAAAAAGAAAAATGAAACAAAAATGGAATGATTTTGGAGTTTTGTGATTGCAAAACGAGTGACCAAAAGAAAACAAGTCCCAATTGTGGGTCATAATTTTCCGCTATGATATTAGTCGTTTTCTGAGTAACATTTGGCATCAATACTTTGAAATAGAAATTTGTACGGGACTCTGCCGATGGATCAGAAAGCGTTCATTGTCGAACCTGTGAGGACCCGACAAATACGATGAAAAATTCATGCTACTGCTTTTTTTAAACCTGATCATGGTTCAACGTCAATCTTGAGGGGATCAGTCCTAGGTGGGGAAATGAGTTTTTTTGAGTTAACAAAGCAATTTTGAGATGAAATAAAAACTTAGTGATGCAAAAACACATGAGTCTAGTTCAATATTCATAACTCAAAGACCACACTTGTTGTTTTGGTATTCAAGCAAATGTCGATCGCCTTGGCAAACACCAGAAATGAAGATCCATCTGAACCCAACCATGGTATTATTATAAGATATCTCCTGAGCAGCATCATAGTGATCTCTTGCGAAATTTTACGTTTTATGAAATCAGACAATGGTATTTGAGAAACATAGCATGAGGCTGTGTATGATCCCACAATAGATTTAAATAGTTCCTTTACAAGTCATAATTCTGCTAGTATGATGTAAAAGAAACTGGGTCAGGTGAATTTTACTTTAACATTGAATAATATTTATTTTTATAATAGGCGCCCAATGTGAGAATAACTAGTTTGTTTGAAATACTTTGTGGATTCATGCGGATATTTATTTTTTCAGAATTTACTATGTCTTAAAACTGCTTCTCTTTAGTTTATGAACATGTACATATGTATATATTTACATATGTAATATGGATATTGTTTTCCAATATTATGAACTAATTAAAACTTATTTCTTATGCGAGCTGATACACTTTTCTTCAAGAAAATCTCACTTAATTAAAATGACATTACTTTTTCGTGTGGACTTGGAGCTTAACCAATCAGCTTTTCCAGCTAGCTCGAACCCTTACAACCTATCTTCTTTCTCTTTTTTTTTTCTAGAAAATCTGACTATACTTCATCCAACAAAAATATGCAGTACACGTCTTATGGGAGAGCTTTTTCAAAATCAGTAGCGTTCTATATTTTTGCACCATACTAAATTGAAAGAACTCCTCCATAAAAAAGTGTTTGTGCGCCCATAAGTTATCGATTGCATCTGACGCAGGCCCGACGTCCTATTGACTGCACATCTGAGTGTGCAGTGCACTGAATTGCTGTGGTCTATGGCTGTTGGTGCTATTCAATTTCAACCCCCATTAAATATTGATGTGCGTTCAGAGTTACCCTTGTTCATTTCGTAACTTGTTCAGTTTTTTTTCCTTGGGTTTCTGTTGAGGTGCTTTTGATTTTAGAGCTTTAAAAAAAGGGTCCATTTAAAATCAACACTACGATAACCCTGTGAGAGCTTTAATGAAGGACAGATTTATGCAATTCACTGTAGCCAGAATGCGAGGCAAACGCCCTATCTTGCCCACACTGCATATTTTTATTGGACAGAGTATAGCAATATATTATATCTATATATATATATGTATATAACAAAGAATTTATTTAGAATTATTATTTAACCAATATGGGCACAGCAAACTTTTATCAAACGAGTGTGGCAAATTTAAGTTGTGACTGTTCGCAATTTTTCAATTATATTTTCATATATTATAAATTTAAGTTGCCTGATTTGTGGAAGCTATTGCTGCAAATAACATGAAAAGCTCATTTCTGTTATAAAATCTGACAGCCCGAATAATTATTACGTCCTGTGTTGTGTTCAACAATAATTGCTGTTTATTTACACATTCCATTTGCAATATTCTTAAGATCTTGAGCAACAATTCCTTTCACTTTCATAACATCCTGTCTATCATCTTCCACCTCCTGCCAGGCCTTTTCAATAAATTCAAAACACTGATCAATAAATCTAATTAACAGCAAAACTCATCGCTCGAATGTTATTGAATGATTAAACGAAAAATAAAAACATATTACAGCCATGTGCAAGTTTTCGAAGAATGTGTTGGCTAATGTTTCTTAAAAGCAGAAACACATTTTTTTTAACAGTAAAATAAACCCTGCAGACTCATATCGCTCTCACATAATTCAAAAGTACGCGTACACTTGTTAAAATATTTCACTGTATTTTTACTTGTTTTACGTATTTATCTTGTGTGTAAGATACATCGGTGGACCACCTGTGTGGCCGATATCAGCTCAATTGCCAAAAAGCAATTTTTCGCTTTCGCTCGCATTTCATCGTCATAATCTAGCATGGTATTTCAAACCTATCGAAACACCACCGCCTGCCATCGTGTGGTAGCAATAGTCTTTGCGATTGCGTTGCTTCGTCGTCGTCGTCGAGGAGTCATGATTCCGTGCGCATTTAGATATTTTCAGCAGCCTAGCCCATTCATCGGCGTATATATCAATCTTGACCAAATGTTTTTGGCTTAAATCATTGACACATAATTTTTAACATAGAACAGGTGTGTGCTGCTATTTAGTCCACAGACAAACGAGACGGGTGTAAATTATTTGGATATGAAAGAAGGTCTATACATTGGGTGGGATGAAATGAAATTAAATGTGTGTGGTGAAATTATCATGCTGTATGCTCAATTGAGAGGCTTTCGGGTGAAGATGAAGTGCCTCGGTGGGGGAATGATTTAGTACAGACACTGCCGTTGGGATGTTTTTTTTTTGTTTTGTGGTTGAAAAAAATGGACAGGTGTTTGAGATATTTTCTAGTTTAGATTTAATGACAATGTTCTTCATATTCCGCTTCGATTAACATTTCATATTTATGAATGACACATCAGTCTGATGTAATGTGTCCTATTTTTATTGCAAAAACAAAACTTATTCAAAAGTACCTATGTACACTGAGTCCGCTTCAAAATTTTACTTAAAGCTCAGATCACATGAGAAAACATATGAGAAAAAAAAATCATGAAATTCGTTTTTAAAATAATAATTAACTTGTTAAGGTTTGAACTAAAAACAAAGTTCCATTTACGTACACCAAATTTAAAAACCTTTGGAGCGGTTTTCCAAGATAGTTTTGTATATAAATACAAATATTTTTTTTCGAAATTGTAGAAAATACAGGACGGGCCAAATACAAGTTTCTTTTTTAAAATGCAATAAAATGAACAAAATTGAATTTTTCCATGCATTATGGCTTTATTAGTCAGAGCAAACATTCCCATTAATTATGGAATACAACATCGTTTAAGTGGCTGCCTAGGCTGGCTTCGCAGTAGCGCATTCTGTCACTCCATTTTTCCAAGATGTTGTTGATGGTTTCGCCTTACTGAAGCGCTTGAATAGTTTCCGGATTGTTGGCTTAACATCGGTCCTTCACGGAAAAAAAGTCCAAACGGGCCAAATCGTAGCTCCGAGGCGGCCAGTTGACATCGCCAAGCCGGCTGATATCACGATTTGGGAATTTGGTGCCAAAAGATCGATTGTAGCATGGCGCATAAACCAGCAGTCGAACAATACCATGTCTTCAATTTCAGTAAAAACAAAATCGATTAACATACTCTGTAACGCCCGCCGTTGATCCACACTCCACAATTCGCATTAAATTGTCACTCACTGTGGATGCATTGGCTTCTGGACAATGACGTGCGGATTCCCGAGCCCCAGATGCTGCTTACTAACGTAGCCGCCGAAATGAAATAACTCCTCGTCAGAAAATATGATTTTTCGCCCAAAATCGTTGTCCATTTCAACCTGCTCTTTGTGCAGAATTCTCTTCAGGCTAGTGCGTGAAATGTTGAGCTATTGAGGTCGATGGCGAGTTGGTGTTAGTGAATTGAGTCTCACACTCTTTGCTACAGCAGCCACATTCTCGTCTGTGCGTACCGAACGAGGAAAATTTTTGAAAATTCGATATCTCAAAACGGGTCAACGATTTATTTTAAAATTAATTTTTATTTGCACAAAAATAAAAACTTAAAATGTTTTAAAAATTCAATATACAAGAACTTAGTTTTTAAAAAACCGCTAAGACCATTTATAATTTTTTTCGTGCATAAATCCATACTTGGTTAAGAAATTATGTATTATTTATTTTGCTCCAACTGTCTTGAGTTTTATTCAGGTTTCCAAAAAACACGGCTATTGTGTTTCACCACTATGAGACCAGACGAATCAACATTAAGTTAATTCTTGTGGAAAAAAATCTTTCGTTATTTGATGATCTGACTTTGTGATTTGATGAAATAATAAATCTATTGAAATTATAGGAACAAGAACAGCTTGTTCAGTAAAAACTATTGCAACTGTTACATTATTTCATAGTTGCATAGGTATGTTATTATTACGTTAAAAATCGCAGAAGCAATCAGATTTTTACAAATTTCGAGGCAAGAACGAACTCAAGGTATTTATACCGAATTCGGTTTAATGGTAAGTCCTGTTATATTATATTTGTTAACTAATCTTTCAACCATTCCTCTCAGTATAACCTTTTGGATACAAACTTAAATATTGAAGTATCTACCTTAATTCGTTATACATACATGCAACATAAATATTTTCTTGATCATACACCATTTGAATAACACAAGCAGATTCAATTTGAAAATGAAACGTTAGCTATACCAAAAATCAAGTCAATAAACAGGAAGTTTCTTATCTGTTTTCATTCAATATTTACGTGAACTTTATCTAAAATTTTAAGGGCTCGCGAGAAATTCCCAATTTTCCTTAAAAAAAATGTGTATTGACAAGCTTTTAAAATCTATTTCTGGTTTAATTCCATTTTTAATATATTGTTAAACATATTAGTACGATGCTAAAGCTGTCTTAGTTTGATACTATATTAAAACAACGAAATTGCAAATTTTAATCGAATATAGTATTATACTTTTCAAATACCTACTTTATTTTTTTAAGTATCGTGCTAGCTTCATATGACTCTGACATTTGCAAACATCAAAAAAGGTTCGTGTACTTACTTTTTTACACGAAATGTCATTGATTTAGGTGTGTTCAGAAGCAATTTATTAAGAAAATTGGCTTAGTACGATACTAGTTAGAAAATGTTTAAAACTAAGAATGAGTTAGTAAACTATTATAAAGTTAGCAAATTGCTAAGAAGTATCATACTAATACCTTAATAATGGGCTGTTTAAAATTTTGCGCCATTAATTCGTCATTTTTTGGGAGTTTAAGTGAAAAATGTTTTTATTTACTTAGATTATTATCTATGGTCTCGATTATAGGTTTTCGACAGGAAATATATATTCATACAGATAGGCTTTTGTGCAAGTTTGGTACGATAGTAAAATCAAAAATCTACTTTTAAACTATATCCAACTATCCAACAAAAACCAATTTTAAAAATTATTGTGAATCGAGGGATATTTTCAATAGAATTATCTAGTTTAAAGTATTTTAATTACATTGAGAAGGTGCAAAGAGATCTGAAAATTAATCCAAAGTGTTTTTGGAATATTATTAACAGCAATAGAAAATCTTGTCCTTGACCGTCTGTTCTCAAGTTAAATGACATTTTAAGTCATGACTTACGGGTTATAACGCAACTTTTCTCTGACTTCTTTCAAAGTGCCTTCAACTGTGATACTTCAAACTGTGATACCTTTCACTGTGATTCCTCAATCTGTGATAAATCTAACGAAATGGCTCAAAGATGTTACTATTTGAAATCTTGACTGATATGAACTTTAACATTGAAATTGACAACATTGTAAAATTTATATCTAACCTTGACGATAGCTGTATACCAGGTCCTGATGGTATACTCTCTACTATTTTGAAAAACTGTGTATGTCAATAATGGTCATTGCTTTGTCTATTCTTTTTAATTTTTCAATGTCTTCATGTTCATTCCCATCTATTTAGAAAAGTATTGCCGGATTTTATCAGTGATTCCGATACTTTTTAAGGCTATTATTTTTGAAGCCGTATGTTTTTATGTTAAATCGTTTATTGTTCCTAATAAGCATGGTTTCATAAAAGCTCGCCCTAATTATAGAATTGGCTGGACACTGTATTGATTCAATTAAAAAACAATAAACAAGTACACTGTGCATTTACCGATTTCAGTAAAGCCTTTGACAAGATGTCGCATGGAGTTTTGCTTTTTAAATTAAGAAAATTAGGATTTAGCGAATAGTTTGTAAGATGGATGGATCTAATTTCTTCGATAGATTTTATTCGGTGTTATTTCACGGTTGCAAATCGAATAAGTTTAAAATTAATTCAGGAATCCCACAGGGTAGTCATTTAGGCCCTATCCTTTTTATTTTATTTATTAACAATTTACAATATGTGTCAAAAAACTCGAAGTGCCTCATTTACGCCGACGATGTGGCAATCTTCAAAACTATTTCAAATACTCGTAATTGTGAAGAATTACAATGTGATCTTAATTCGTTTTTCGACTGGTGTACTCCTAATAGTTTGTTTCTTAATAACGATAAATGTAAAACTATGTGTTTTACAAGAAATTTTTCTTTTATTTCGTTCAACTATTTGTTAAATGGTATATCAATATCTTGTAAAACCATTATTTTTCTATTCTTGGTGTCACACTTGATCGCAAATACGATTTCAAATACAGACAATTCAATTCTTGGTTGGATAAAAAGAGAGTCGAAACAATTTTCTGACCATTTCGCATCTGTTTTATATCTTTTGTTCGACCCATTCTAGAATACGCTTGTCAGGTTTGGGCACCTCAATACGAATTCCATAAAATTAGACTGGAACAGGTACAAAAAATATTCATTAGGTTTCCGCTCATTGGACTAGGATGGGATGATCCTTATGATCTCCCATTTTATAAAAAACAAACTAAGACTTATTGATATACCCAGTCTCGAGAACAGAAGTTCCTATTTATGTTTTGTTTTCATTGTAAAATTAATCAACGGTAACATAGACTTTTTGCACCTTCTGTGTCGTATTAACTTTAACATTCCTCAAAGAAATTTGAGGAACTTACCGGAGAGTATATTTATTTCAAAATATCATACCAACTATGAAATTCAAACTATCATACCAACCAACTATGAAAAATTTTCTCATTTAATTAAAATGTTTAAACTATTTTTTTATTTTATAATTATAAATATAAAAATTTGTCTGATAAAACAATAATTAGTTCATGTATATTTAAATCAAAATTTTTCTGGCAATTATTTAAAATCTTAATATACACCTTTGTAGGATTTTTTTTTGAAAAACTAGCAATTTAGTTCGGTTATTAATAAAAGGTACATTCTCAATTTGTACACTCACATGATTATATGATCTGTTGGTTTAAGTAATCTAATTAGTCCAAGTGTTGACGCTCAGAAGTCTTGTTACAACTTTTTTGAGACAATTTATAGGCCTATTGAAATACAACTAAATTGCTGCACAAAAAGAACGTTGCTTGTTCTTACAAAACCAGCTAGATTAGTCCTTATACCATATAAATATATTGCTTACAAAATCTTTAAGATTCCTTGTCAGAACGTACATAGACTTTTTTTTAAGACAAATTTTCCCACCTGCTGTTTTCCTTCGGCTTCGACGATGGGTATAACTTGCGAAACTATTTTGCATTTTACATAAAACAGTGCAAGAATGCAATCAATTTGGAAGACAAAAAAAAAATATTGCCACATTGACAACGTTGAGCGCCAATGCGACGTGGTAACAAAGTTATTTGCAGACACAAGATGCACCTGATCCATCCAGCCATGTTTAACAAGGCCATCGCTTGAGCCTCGCGCATAAGTCAAATCTGCGCGCATTCCTGCAGCATCTTCTTCATCCTCCGAGTTTGCTGTAACTGCCGCGGATGCAGTCTGTTAATAAATAATTGAATGCAGCTGGTTGTAGCTGCTGCAGCAGACAACTATGCATCACATCGGTGACTGTCGCGGCCATCTATTAATATATCACCACCATCATGTCGCATCCATCTACTTTGGGAGCGATTAAAATCATCTCAGCTTCAGCATCTCAGATCGCAGCATAGCTGATGCAGTATTATTATGTGAGCGTGACGCGTTTAGCAAATGCAGAACAAATTAACCGCACATCAGATGCTACAAGCTCATTTGTTCGTGCAGAACATGCCATGGCATCCTTCAATTGTTTATAGCTCTCGCTTGAAGGGATCAAAGACGGAAGAACGGTTAAAGGATGGATATATATACTCGTAAGCGGGAGGCATGTGTGGTGGTAGTAAATACCTTAGAAAAGAACGACTTCCTCTCTCAGAGTGAGCGACAGGTGAGCAGCATTCCCCTGAGCAATCATTTGTCCATTTCTAGAAGAAGCTTAAGTTTCACAAGCCTTAAAGGCTATTATGCGTTTTCCAAGCGAATGTCATCGTGTTCTGTCTTCTATTTTTTCTAGTTTCTTTTTGTATTCAGTTTGTTTTGTGTAAATGATTTATCGGGACAAATGTTTGGCGCGCTTCATTCACGGAATCTGAAGAATTCCTACTCGTCTAGGTTATCTTTAGATATGCGAGAGTGGTTTTGCCTTTTCTTTCTTTTCTTTCACTCTGTGAGCAAGATCGTTTTTCAAGCGAAGCCGTACAATACAGGGCGACGTGAGACGATGCCCTGTTTATAAAGATTGAAATGACAAGCACAATTGCCACGACCCGCTAAAGCTAAAGAGACCAATTGGTTGTCAGCATGAGTCGGGAAATTTATCAGACGACAAATGTTTTCAGCTGCTAGGAGATTTTTTCACCGAAATTTTTCCAATCAGTTCAAAGCCTGCGATATCACGGCCTGTCAATAAATTTCATACAGAATATTATGAGTGCTGATAAGTGGTATATGCTTAAGAGCTTGGCTATATGAGTAGGTTGCTTGGGTAGGCGGAGGAATCTGGATGATTTTATAGGAATGGTGATGATGATGATATTTGAATAATTGTTTTAGTTTCTAAATTTGACTCTAAAAGCATTCAATATACGCAAAAACCTAATTGTTATAAGTTATTATTAAGCATATGGTCAGACAAAAAAAAAATATATGTTTTAAGAAGGGAGAACAAGCTTAAGGAGTTCGGTTGCGATCAATCAGCTGGATTTCAACGACTTACAAAATGCCATAATTGTGTGTTGCGATTAAAAATATTTATCGTAAAAGTCGTTTATTTGTGATCGCCGAACTAATTTCTGCAGAAGGGCCATCCATGTCAGAATGGAGCAACATCCTGTGCTAGTAAATACCCTCAAACGAAAGAGTGTTCCACCAAAGCACTCCACAGATGAGACGAGAGCGGGATGATGGACTGCTCTGCAATAGTGGGAACTTTAGGCCAATAGGGATCGCGAACTCTTTCGTCCAAGGAGAGCCAATTAAGTTGGGGGTTGTGCGTCTGGATAACTTCCCTAACATTGAAAATTGTCTGCTTCTGAAACATCAACAAGCTCTTGAACATTTTATCTAGGCAAAAAGGATCGGTTTTCGAAAGACCTACACAGGTAAGAGATTATGCGTTGGGAAAACTTTCCTACTACGGAAAATTCTCATTCATATGGATAATTTAAATGTTAATGACTCCAGTAATAGAAACAAGGACAATGGCACTGGAATCTGCAAGTACATCGTTTGGATCTTAAGCCTGGATAGGCTTACAACCGACGACGTAAAATCCATCCATGAAGTGTGATGCGATGTAGAGGGCACATGAAGAATGAAGTCATTTTGTACCTTCTTCAACAAATACAGCAAAACGTAAGATTACATTGATATGTGCCTTATCCCAACGGAAGAGCATTCTACGATCTTCTCGAGAGAAAAGGAACAACGTCTACTGAGGAGGAAAATGATAAAGCATAGCAAACGGGTGGTCTTTCGGGGGTTATCAAAGTGTAAGACGATGTACTCAACGGTACAAGGTCAGAAAAGAAGTCTTTCGAAATGAATGGTAGATACACAGACATTGCTGAAGATCTTGCTACTAGGCATAACGCTCCATTCAAATTGGATAATAATGGTAAAATTTGTCAGTCCGTCTGACTTACAAGAAGTGAAACTTTGGGAACCGTCGGAGATGAATTGGTAAGGAGCATACACAAGTTAACTGTAAAATTTCGACGCTGCTTCGTCAAACTAGGCAATAACACGAACAATCTTTTTAATATCGATAGAAGTCTTAAAAATAGTTCTGCGTTTATCATGCAACCTCGTTATTATCCTTCCTGACATAATTGCATGTGACTTGCAAGTCTGCAACAGAGGTTTTAGAGATTTAGGAAAAAAATCGCCCAACTATTTGCTTATCCTGATATTGACATGACCTAAACTAAGCAAGTTTTGACTGCGCATTTAACAATATTAAAGTGGAGGAGGAGCGGAGGAATAAAGTCTCTGAACTTCGTTCACTCAAGCAAAAAATCTATCGATATATCGTCGAACGTGGTCTAACTGATGTCCATTCTCACCTCGCGAGATCGATGACATTAGTGCAGAGATTAAACGATGACACTTGCGAATGGCTGTTTTTAAGGGTTAAGATTTAAGAAGGCAACATAGTAAGAGAGTCCTCTCTCACAGAATCAAGGAGAACATAATGAAAAGACCTTTAATCCCGCTCTTGCTGCACGGGACAAAAGAATGGACCTTGTCCAGAACCGATAACAACTTAGCTTGGGTACTTATATAGGAAGATTCCTCGAGTAATTTTAGGTTCAGAACACCTATTACTATTTATCATTGATGAAGGGTACTGACCTAGCGCGGTAAAAAGGTATTGTCCCACAGGACAAACCATACGGCATACAATTCTTTTGCATACTCACACTGGACTCCCAAACCTTATGCTATTCCATTTCATAATAATGTTCCTACTAAATACTACCATAAGGTCTAAAGTACAATACGGTCAGGATAATGGTAACAGAGCACTATCTCAATCCTTACAAATGCTTCCATGTGTCGTTTAATTTTCCTAAAAGCCATCACCAAAACATAATCATTCCACTCCTTTATAGTCATTTTTTTTTTGTTGGAAAGAGATACAAAAAACTCGACACCCTCTTGAAAAATCACCCCATCCTCTCGTCTAATCCACCCGCAAATAAAAGCGAAAGGGAAACGAACAACTTCAATAATAACGGACTTATATACCCGCTAAAAAGTCACCAATACAACATTGACGATGATCATCGTGTGTCCCTGTCCAATGTTCCATCACCACACACCACGACCACGAAAAAGAAAAACATCGTAGAACCTTTTGAATGAAAAGAAGACGAGGGAAGACATTCTGATGTATCTCCGGCTAAAACTGCGACACGGCGACACGACTCATCTTCACTAAAATGGTTTGTGTCCAACCCAACACCACCCCTTGTGTTGGCAAACATGCTTATGCATTCATTTGTTTCCACCCTCGCTCGGTGTAAAAGCCATGAAGCTTTTATATTTTATTTTATAGTATACCTTGGTCGTAGAAGGGATGTTTTTAATGGGGTCGGCCAACGTGCTGTGGAATGAGGAAAACTCGTTCGAGCACTATCAGATGACAATCGAATGGTTTGGAGAAGTCTTTCATTTTCCATCAGCGTTGTTATAATTTTTAAAAATATTCGTTGAATACAAAATAAGTACAAATTGGAGAGTCGCAAAAAAGCGGTCATATTTTAAAAAGAAAAATCATTTTGCTTTACGTTATCCTTTAAAGCCCTTATTTTTGTTTTCATTAATTTAAGTGTAATACAATTTTTGAATTTTCAGTTTGATCGAGTTTGAATTAACACAAAGTTAACATTCAGCTGCAAGACAACTCTAACCAAAGTACAATTATATAACAACGCTGGTTAAAATAACTCTGATTAAACTGGGGGTGGTGAGGGATGGTTAAATAGGTTTCGCGCAATCAATCTTGATTAGATGTGATTTTATGAGCTCAAACGCACTTTTATGGAAAAGTTAGAGATGGTGGAGGGAGGAGAACTTACATACAAATGATGATACCGAGATTTTGCGGCGATTTATTTTCCGTGACGGCAATGAATTGCAAAAGTGTGTACAGACCAAATTTTATGTCTCAATGAAGAACTCTGATTATATGAGAAGTGTGGGGGAGTTTAAGCTTTTTATACGTAAATGTGTTTCCGTGTTGAAACTTTAATGCCCTCAGCATCTGTTCAATATTGGATTTGTGTAGTTTCCCGCCTTTACCACACCTATTGGTTCGAAAATTCACTTTACCATCAACAGAACACACCTTAGAAACTTCACTCAGTAACTGGCTACGAGTAGTATGATAATAATGTCCATCTGTTCTGAATATAAGAACAGTCCCACCATTAAACATACATTTCTCATACGCAATTTACATACGTCCATATTCTGGATTGGATCCAGTGGCACTGGGGAAGGCGATGGCGAGGCCACCCGCTTGGGCGTATCTGCACAGCGGGTGTAGCAAGATTACCACATGATCATGCTGCGTGAAAACTCAGCTCCAGAACATTAATTATCTTGTTTATGTGCATCTGTTCTTTGATAAGAACCATATCCCGTAGCTGGCCAGATGATCGTTCTGGCTAAGAGCTGTGCCCTTCTAAAATATGACGACACCTCCGCAGTAGAACTGATCGATACAAAAGCATCTCGAAACACAATAAAATATCTCAACAAATCATTCAGAAATCGATTATTGCCGATATCTTTAAATAGCGCTGCGTGATGTGTTGGCAAGCAATTCCGATTGAAAGCGCTTTTCGCATCTGTTTAGCACATTCGCAGAAGCATTGAACGATCAGGCAATATCACATGTTCAATGCTCTGATGTGTGTTTTATAAAGCATTACAATGATTGTAATCCAGCTGATTCGTTGCGGGAGGTGACTATAGAAAGATGCATACGTACAGATGAACGGCTCTAGATATCGTTGCTGCGAGTGGGCTCTGGATGTGCTTTGTGCTGTTTATTTCGTTTTGATTTGCTCTCGCAGGTTCGCAATGTCAAACAATCATGATGATGATGATGATGAAGATCGTGACGGAGCCGCGCGATGAAAGTTCCATTGATGGCTGTGGAGCGAATTGAATGGATCTCTGGCATTTATCAAATACCAAAGAGGGAAGAGCTGTAAGCGAGTATTGGGTGGTATTGCGCGATTGAATCTCTTGCATACAAGTGAAAGTTATAGGTTAATAATTTGAATGGAAATCTCCTGCCGTGAGGCGGAAATTCATAAATTGATCTATCGTCGAAGGTGCACGTAATTGCTTCATACAAAACGTGATTAAAAACCGACTCAAGCAATCATCAATTAGATCAATTAGGTATTGTGTGGTTGAATTGCTTCAGGGGAATATTGTTGTTTTTTTTTCAGCTGAAATGTTTTTCTTTTTTTCTCTTCGCAATTCTATGGTAATGTTATGGCACGGAAAGCTATTTCATGTAAAAGTAGGTAAGGCAATGGCAGAAATTTTATCAAGAGAATTGAGTTTAATTTTTACAAAATCGTAAACAAAAAATCTTGCATTCATTCTTTAAAAAGAAGAAAAAGCAGTTGCTTAAAAAAATAATAACTCGAAGTCTATTTTTAACCTATCTGTCCTTCGATCTAAGTAATTCAAGCTTGCTAAACGAAGTTTCAGATTGCCAATAAAGGGAGATTATAACGTTTAATTCTGTTTTTATTTGTTGGTCTTGTCTATCTTCTTGTAAAAATTTAATTTATTGGGAGTCTGAACTTTAACCCCAATTTCACAGTGGAGTTGAAGGAAATGAATGGGCTGAAGAGCTGGATTTCATATTTCATTTGAAGAAAAAGTTCACATTCATCTTGGTCTAAGGAATAGAAAAATGGTCTCAATTTTTCTCACAGAATTCAAGAGAAACCACAGAATTGGAAATTTATTCTTTGGCGACTTTAAAGAACAATCTTAAGTGAAGATCAAAAACTTGATCTCTTTTTCCAACGCTAATAAATGCCCATGGGGCGGACCTGGATAGCTTCTATAGCGGTTTCTTGTATATTTTAAGACCGCGATGTAGCAAACTTGTATCAAATTGGTGCACTCCAGGGCTAACTGGGTCACTGAGCAACTTAAAAAAAACATTAATTTTGAATCAACTGCTATTCATATATAGGTACAATACATAAACATAGCCTTATAGACTTGAATTTTGTCTAGGTAGACTTATAATAAAACTAAATAGCAACTAATTCAATTGCCTTCTTAACTGTCTCTTCGTCGCCCAAGAATTTCATCGAAGCAACAGGTATTGAAGTTTTCATCCAATTCATATACGAATGGAATACCGGTAGGCGGGTTAAGAGCCATAGTAGCATTATCGGACAAGTTATTTGACAATCCTTAGGTAACAATGATGATAAGTTTGCCTTCTTTCAGTTGTGGAATGATTATGCCATTCCAGTAAGATGCAATGGTGAGTTTCAAGGACTCGAACATTGGGAACTCGTCGCCTTTTGGACCTTCGGCATAGCGTAGGTCCTTCATAATGGTGTCGTAGTAGGCATGGCAAGATTCGATTGGTGGTGGTGGAGTGTCAGAGCTACGTCTCCAGATTTGTACTTGTTCCTCGCCATTCTTGGCAGTAGTTTCGGATTTCTTTAATCCAATCAGACCTACGTAGTAACGTTCGTCCAATCTCCATGCTTTGTTCAGCGTTATCTGAGCACGGGTAAGCACAGAATTGTGGGCAACATTAAATCTAAGGCCAAACTCTTCGACAGCTCTTCCAGCAGCAACGGCTTCGTGCTGACCGTTTTCATTTAAGTTGGCATCGAACCAACAGCAGAAAACATTCTTTTGATTCCATTCAGATTCTCCATGAAAGACCATAATAATTTTATATTTCAGTAATTTTCTAAGATTTGATTTAATTTTAAACTTAAGTTATTTAAGTTATGGAAGATGGAACCGTTAGTATCTGACATTTCTACCTATTCACCCGTTATTAAGATCTTAAAAAATTGGGTAACACAGCTGACACAAAATATAAAAAACTAAGGGCTAAACTAAAAATTAAATTGTTTGTGAGGATGCTTGCATTTATTTTCTCAGCTCTGAAAAATGTCAGAACATTATATTAAACAAAATTTTACTCACAACGTACATAAAGTACGTTGATTTGTGTTTTCCCAATGTACGGCAGGAAACTGTTCTTCTAAATTTCCCATCCGTAGGCTGTAACTCATCAAAATCCCATCCTGATCCTATTCGTTTCATATCCGATTTTCATCCAATTCCGATTTGTTTTATACCCATATCCGATTCTTTTCCCATCTGTTTTCCATTCGTTTCCAGCGTTGCCACAATTTAACAATTTAACAAGTGTAACTTTATACTTTTTCAAAATTTTATTTTTTTGTTACTACCTATTTTTTTTTTGCTTTTCTTTTTTTTTTAAATAACTACACATAATTTCATAGACTACATATCCATGGTTGAACTTGAATTACGCTTCAACCCAGTTGCATACCTGAATCGAGTTAAAATTGGCTCGGTTCGACTTTACAGTGTAAGTATACTTGCTAGGTTATATTATATCTTATCATATTCTTAATTTTTGAGAAGTTTCAATTTACTTTTACGGTACTTCAAGTGAATTTTTTTTTTTAATTTGTTGCAATTTATCTGGTTATGTTACAATTTTTAAACAAGTTTCTTACACTGGGCCTTATCAACAATAACAATCAAATTAAGAGATGACTTAAATATTTAAGACTCTAAACAATTAACCGTATCAATAAGCAATTTAATAGTCAGCTTAACGCTAAACGTCACCTTAAATTTTAAAGTGAAGAAATTCGTCTTTAACTTCGCAATTAAGTATAAACGCTATGTTTGTACTGTCATTCTGATAGCTCAAAGCAAAAGAAAGAAAAAAAAACAATTCTACTTTTCAGTCTGTCTCTGGGCCTTACCAACAATCAAATTAAGAGACGACTTTAATATTTGAGCGAAATGAAGCATTATTTAATGGACTCTATATATAACTGACCATATATGCTGCATTTTATTTTTTAGGTTCCGTTCAATAAATGGTTCATAATTAAGAGAAATATTAAGTTCATAACATGTATGGTTAACTTTATAGAGCTCTTTAAATAATGGTCCATTTCACTCAAATATTAAAGTCGTCTCTTAAATTGATTGTTAATATTGATTTGTTTTGAATTTTGTGTGGGCTCAATAAAAAAGTAAGCACAAGTTAAATAAACAATTTAGTATTTGATTATTTCCATTTGTTGAGTTATTTATAAATTTCAATTTCAGAAAGAATTATACTGGGTACATTAAAATATTTATATCATTAATTATGTCCTGATCGTCGGAATTCATTATTAGCTGTGTTTTATTTCCCCCCAGATCTGTTCCAGATTGGATCTTCATTTAAAATTACATGTAAAACAAAAACAACACAAGGCCCAGTATTGTTTGTATTTGTTGTTTTACATGTTATTTTGAAAACAAAATCCAATCCGGATCAGATCTGGGGGAAAATAAAACACAGCTATTATTATTAAAACAAAATAAAATTTAAGCAAAATGTATTTCTTTGTTTTTCAAAATAACACAAATGTCTTTCTGACAGCGGATGTAGTGGATTTTGTAATAGATGTTATTAGTAAACGAAAATTAACTCGTCTTTAAAGTTTAAACTGCTTGTTTACATAAACGCGTGTTTAGCAATTAATTATTGGTAAGGCCTTCTTTCATTGCGGTCTCCTTTCCATCCGTTTCCTATTCGTATACCATGTGGATTCGAACCATTTTCAATCCATATCCGATTCGTTTCATTTTCTATCTATTTTCCTTCCATATTCCATGTGTTTCTTATTCGTTTCCTATTTGTAAATTTGGTTTACTAAGTGAGATTTTTAAATGCATTGATAACTTTTTGAATAAGTCAGAGTTCGTTTATCAAAAAAGAAATCAAGCCAGAGTTAACTACTGAATCAAGATTTTAGTCAAGATACTTCTTAATTTTTATACACAGATTCTTCTGACAGATGCTGCATTGTGCATTGTGTCAAAAAACTACCTAAATTGAAATGTGGCACTATAGGAATCGCCCTTAACTATCAAAATCGAAATGCAGCGTTTTGCAAATCCAGAGTTAAATTGACTGAAAAAATTCAATTAAGCGACCGTGGGGCGTCGGCTTATAACATGACGTAAGTACTATGAATGGGTTTGGATAAGAATTCCGTATTTTTGAAGTTGTTTGTAAAAACGTTCTGGGCCTTTCGTATTCATACATCTAAAACTCAAGAAATGTAGGTAATTTCAAGAAAAATTCAGTTTTGTATCTTTTTGATTCTGAAAAAGAAACAAAAAATACTTCAATATAAGAAGTTTCTTTAGGACAAATGTCAGGTCCGTAAAAAAATCCAAATCGAGGTCTTAGTGAAACTTATGACTTTATTATAACTTTATCCAATAAAGATTGTCGGTACATGCTGTATAGGAAAGCTTTTTTCACATCAGTGGGACCTACCGATTTCCTAAGGCACTGAACGAGAAAAATACCTCTAATACACTAAAATCACTTAGTAATTTCCTTTATAAGCGACGTACTAGGGACCTATTAGAGCCATGATTACCAATTAGGAGTTCTTCTTTTTATGTTCATTTAAAGTACTCACACAAAATTAGAATTACTTAGCTTAGCTTACCCACGTCAACTACTCTTCTGTGTTCAAGAGCTTATGATTAATGGTTTTTTTAACTATTTAAAAAGCACGACCTCATTGGTTTGGAAAAAAAATAAATCAATTTAATTTTTTTTGCGAAATTTTTACTGTGTAATC
The DNA here is from genome assembly GCA_911387755.1 of Chrysotoxum bicinctum. NCBI lineage: Eukaryota > Metazoa > Arthropoda > Insecta > Diptera > Syrphidae > Chrysotoxum > Chrysotoxum bicinctum. Next base: position 219,279,257 of record OU426989.1, on the reverse strand, counting down.
TTTCCTAACAGGTGGTAACGCTGGTACTGTTTGAATAAATTTATTATGCATATTACGGCATCGCGGTAAGAGTTTTTATATGCGATAGTATTATTAAAAATAAGATATACTGCAACTAAGCTGAGATCCAAACTTCCAATTTTCACTGTACTGAAAATATTTGTTGGAAAGAGTATACTACTCCGTGCCATCATTATTAGTGCTCTGGACTGTAATGACGATGGTCTGGAAGTGATTCCCAGGCTCTACCACCTAAAAATTAGAAAAAAAAATTGTTTAACGGCAGTATTTCTTTTCAGGTAGATACAAATCCTTCAGAAGTATCTCTTGTCGTGGAAAGTGTTTCTCTTTTTATCCGTTCGAACTCGATAGAAAATTGTAGGCCCCTTTTATTCCTCCCAAAAACACGCACACATAAATGGTCCCTAAGAAGAAACCCAATGTAATTTTTGTTGTTCATTCATATATTCGAAGAATTGCTAAGTCAAGGAAATAAGGTCATCACTATGTTCTTCTCAATGCTCAAAATATTGACATGTCTAGAAGTAAACTCCTCCTTGAATAATATTGAAACTTGCTGAACAATAATTATCCACAAGGTATGAACAATATTTTTGTATTCAAAGGACATAAAGTTTTCATTTAATTTCATTTTAAATTTAAATATGCACCCGACAACTGTCCATTTCCAATACTTACAAAACTTGAAATAAATATCAATAAAACTCTTATAATATGCGTAACCCCTTAGACATACCTTCTATCAAGTTTGCCATTGAACAAATGTGCGATTGTTACATACTCAAAACAAACACTTTTCATTCAACAACACCGCTTGGAAAACATGTAAATTACGTTTTTCGGACCATTTGCTCAATATTTGCACTAAATTAGACTTAAGTCTGTTCGAATATTTTAACCCTCGAAACACTTTCAGGGATAAAACAAAAAGGAATGTTTTATCGACATTTGGTTGATTGAGTACGCCATATGATGACAAATGATTGGGATTGCCATCATGAGTTTGTCCCACTTTACAACCACCACCACCACTACCAATATCGCACCGACAAGAGGCATTAAGGCAATCGAATGAAATAGCAGGGGCCAAAAGGGAGCTTCCTTTAATTAACTTAATTAAATTGGAATAACAACCGACACAGAGCAAATAGTATCTCATTTGTAATATTATTCTGGGGTGCAATTTGCCACTCTGCCACACGCACTTGAGTCCCAACATAACTAAATGAATGTGTTATCTGAGACTTTGTATCGGATTAGTGCTCGCGTTTGTGCCTTCATGAAATATCCATAAATGTAACAACACAGCCTACATTCCACATTGCCATAAAATTAATATGTCATGTGTTCGCATCCTTCACTACTTCAGTTCACGAGTATAACAGTGGATAAATCTGTGCACATTTTCTGTCATAATTGTACTGCACTGTCTGACATAAGGTGAAAACCTTTTATTGACAATTGTACAACCCAGAAGACGAGCTAGTTTTTTTTTTTCATCCAATCCAATCAGGTAAGTAAACAGGGGCTCTGTTTCTGATTTATTTGTATCTCGAGAAAGAGTGACAAATGTTCAAACAAAAGCAACAAAAGGCATACAAAATATAACACCACCACTTCTAAGCCATATTAAACTTTACGCAACCCTCCCCGAATAAAACTCGTAGTCCTGATGTCATGAATTTATCGGCCTTCTCTATTAGGGAATCTAGTGATACGAAATACGAGTGCTATTGGTTTTTGTGAAAGGGGTTGAGGGTGATATGGAGAGGAATTGTTCCAATATGCAGTCAAGAGTTTTAAATAAATTTACAAATGTTATGTTTTGCCGTTTATTAGGTTTTTATGTCATCATTGTGAATGCTTAATATACGACGAACTGCGAACCGTTGAGAATGAGTTAGACTGGATGCCACATTGTTTGACAGTTGGACAAAATGCCTTACGAATGGTCTTACGTACATATATGAAAATTATTTGTTGTCCAACTAAGAGGTTTTTAATGAAAATTGGTATACAAGAGGGTTGATAATGCAGTTAGATTGTGTGAATTATTAAAGAAGAACTACGCAACTGCTTTTGTATTATTTTCGATAAAAGATCTTCTGAATACTCATAGGTTTGATAATGAGATTAGAGTACTTCGGAGTTATGATACAAAGGCAGTACCTACCTACTCGTATTGTGTGAGCAGATAAATGTAGCATATGGCCGTATTGTCAGTTGAACTTATTAGAAAAATATAAACGCCGCACCATATAGCTGGGTTATTTGTTATCAATATTAAATTTGATCAAATTAGAATTCATAGGGCCATATTTTTACATTTTTTTTTTTCAAACTTAAAATGACATTTGTTTTCGTTAAGAATATAGTCTTCTATTATTGCAAATCTTCAATTTAATTCAATTTAATTTAATGTTTAATTTTAAGGGGTTGAGAAAGCGAAATCAGTGATTATTTTGATGAAAAACTAAATAAACTTTGTCGCACGTACTTGTTTTTTTGCTTTTTATTTGTTAACTGTTTCTAGATTAGTTTCAACATATGGGTGATTATGGTTTCTTCGCATAAATTTGTGACTTCAGGAAACCCCACAAGAAAAAGTCTAGCGTTCAATATGGGCTATAAGAAATTGGACAATATCGTTCTGTAGCGCTCGCCGTTGACGTCGAACGCTTCACCAACGTCATTTTCAAAAAAGTACATGGCAAAAAATCGACAAGAAAGTTGACTGATTGACTACAGAAACGGTCGTCTCAAATTTTGCCAACAAACGTTGAAGAGTCGACTGTTAAGAGCCATCACGTCTACCGTAAAATGGCCGTAACACGGACAACGTTTGCACTAACGAATATACATTTTGATAGTAAGGTTTTACTATTTGGACGTGCTGTTCCATCGTGTTACTTGCCACGGTGATTTGGCATCAATAATTAAAAAAAAACAAAAGATTTGACAGATTTCACGAAAACAACATGGGCGCCATAGACCACCAAAATATCAATTAAAAAAAAAATCTTTATAAATTTAATTAGAAGAAACCATTTTGGATTTTTGAAAATTAAAAACAAATACTGAAGCTTCTCTCAAGGTACGAGTAAAACAAAATTAAAACTACATAACCTGACAAATATTGCTCGTGCAAAACCAAATTATTTATATTTTGTTAAAACAAAAAATTACTCATTTTTCATCTGAGCTTACCACTGCCAAATAGAGACATTTTTTTAAGCAATAGGTTTATATAATGCATTTGAAGGAAAAGCTACTATTAAATAACATCATTAGGACATAGTCCTCCGTTCTCATGGTTCTTCCAAAATGGAAAGTTAAAGAATCTAACCATTATAAATACGTCGGCATTATTTTTTCATATACAAGGTGCCGTGAAATTAATCACACTATCGGAGGATGTTATATATAATTTTTGCAAATGGCGTCCAACGTCAATTATATTTGACATTTGTGATCTAGACAGATGCAGTATACAAATAGACAAGCAATTGAGCACTATACTCGGCAGAAGCGTGGAATTTTCGACATAGATTTCAACTGGGCAAACATTCCGGCGCTTAGCTACTCGACTCGAACAGAATGGGACCGCAGAAGAAGATGCAGGACGTGGCCACCACCTGACTGGTCGTTGGGTCGAGAAAATTGTGGATGTGGCTGCCGATGTCGCTGATAACGAAGAAACATCAACCCGACGACGAAGGAGGACGATTTGTGTCGAAAATTATCATGAGCGACGATGTGCATTTTCACCTAAGCGGTTACGTCAATATGCAAAATCTTCGTTTCTGAGGCACTGAAAATCCGCTTGTGATGCACGAAGAGCCATTACATCTCCTCCAAGCCACTGTGTGGTGTAGCGTTCACGTGGAGTGATTGGACCTCTTGTTTTTGAGGACGCCATCGACAAAACGATGATGATGAGGGGGCTTGGTGACCATGTGATTTCAACAAAACGATGCAACCGTGCACACGGCATGACTCACAAATCACAATGAATATTGTAAAGGAAGCTTTTCCAGGTCGCGTAATCTCCCGTTTTGGTCGTATGGCCATCAAGATCGGCCGAAGTCCAATAAAGAGGTCCAAATAAAGATTTGCATCACTCAAAATCATTTTTTTTTATTTAGTAAAAATGTAATTAAAAAAAAAATTAAATGATTAATCACCACATTGTATAAAATATCTTGGGCAGATCTTCAATAAATTCTATCGCAGACATACTACATATGAAAAGCAATGTTACTTCCCCCTTAACCGTTTACTGTGTATTCTCTGTGAAGCAGTCATGAAGGAACAAATTAACTAAGCCCAGCAATGGTTAGGCCTTTTAACGAAACTGAAATATATTTCAGTTTTGAAATTCAAAATACAGAATGGAATCACATCCAGCTATGAAAAAAGGATTGGGTCTATTTCACCAGCAATGCAATCCATTCACAATTTCACGACGAATATTGCAACGTATGTATGAAATCCCGAACCATTTGCAAGATTGTTATTCCCGAGACATCATCAATTTAATTTTTAAAGCATGGTTTTGGCTCTTAAAATGAAATTCTTAAACTTTTCCTAATGATAATATAGGGCTATGCACTATATTTTATAAGGAAGCTATAAAAAATACTTACAATTTTATTGGTATGTATCCCATCTTTAAAAGATATTGAAAAAAAATATTTTGGAAGCTTTAGAAGTTTAGGAAGCGTTAGACCGTCCAACCTTTGCCAATATTTTAAATGAATTATGTGATTTTACCTTAGGCAGGAGACACGTAAAACATAATTTCCTGAAAAAAGCTTTGAAGATAGTAGTTTGGATTTCATTTGTATTAATTAACAGGGCTTTATTTTCCACGTTGAAAATATAGCCTGAGTCTTTATTTTCCAATCGCTTAAATAAAGTAGAGTATTGGACTAAGAACTGAGCCCTGAGGAACCTCGCAACATAAAGAAAATAACGGGGAAAGAATAAATATACTAAAAGATAGGTAGTAGGTCCATTTTATACAAGTTCTTATATTTTTTGAATGTTTTTTTAATTAATTTATCAAAATTATGAAATATTTGTTTTTACCAAATTTTTAACATCTTAAAAAATACATACGTGCACAAACCTAACGAAGTTGTCTAGTTAATAAACTTTCGAAAGTTGTACCACATATATGGTTCTGTGTACAATAATAAATTAATAACATTTGCTACTACGAGTATACATCAACTGAAGGAACTTTTTTCTATTAGACTATTTTGATGACTTGTGCTAGGAACTGCTTTTTCGTTCGTAAATTTATATCGTGGCTAAGGAGTTTTAGGGAAATTCTGAAATTCTGTTTCTTGCAACTACCTGCTTCTCTAAAACTACCATTTTTTTAAAGTAAAGATCTCATTTCTTTTGAAATTAAAACCAAATGCAAAATAAAATAAAATTTGAAGAAATACCTTCAGCATCTTGCATAATAAGGACTGTTGGATGTAGATGCTGATACATACGAATAAATGTGTGCATATGAAAAATAATTATCAAAGTGAAAAGTACATACATATGTACAGTACATATAGCTCAATACCTTGTTAAATTTAAACAGAAAAAAAATGATGATAACCGGTGAATTTCACAAGTTTAAAATTTCGAATTTTATAATTTTCCAGGTACATTTTGAGATAACACGGTTTCGAGAAGATATTTTACTTTGCAAAACAATCATTTCCATTACTCCGATAACAATATTGACTCAGATATCCCGGGTGCAAACACCTGACAATTTCAAGCACAATATCGTTGTCGTAATCATAGCTAAAAGCGGGCAAAGTATCAAATACAAGTTCTATATGTGTATATTGAGTACGGGTAATACAAACCAACATAAATATTATGACAATTCTCCAGATAAAAACCTATCCTGTCGAGTACATTCTCGCTTTAATAAGTTTTGAAAAAAAAAGCACATTGAACATTATAAGCTACAAAGGTGCTTCCCAGGTGTGCGCAATTCGAGAACCGTATCTATTTTCTTATCAATTTATATTTGACTTTGTTGCCTTCGCAGTTAGATTCGCATTAAAGATATCATTTCCACCATGAAAGGTGCATCCACCTGTTGGGCTGGAGTTATCTTAAGAATTTGTCTTGACAAGTTCTGATAATATGCCTATAAGGCTCGACTCAGTACAGTTGCACCGAAAATGTACCTAAGAATCAGAAAATTACACTTTACACTTCGTAGTTGAGATTTCGATAAGAAAGCCCTTCTTATTTGCACTTAGAGTTATTAGTCTATTTTGTTGTTTACTTGATTGTATATGTACGTATACTTACTTTATCAGCGATTTATTTATTATTAGAGCGGAAGGGGAAGTTTAATCAAATTTATTGGAACGTAAATGCGGCACTACGGTCGGCTGGCGGCACGGCTTGGCGACTTGATGGCCACAGGTGGTGGTGATTTGTTTGCTTTGTTTATTTAACTTCAAGTGCGATGTATTATATTTTTATATTAGGAATATATTTTGACCCCTTTTGTAATGACGAAAATATTTGAAGAGATTATAGTGTTTTCAGATTTCAGAGTTGAAAACATCCATTTTATGAATAACTATAAAAAATCAAAACTTATCATATTTATATAGTTTTTAATTCATAAAAAAATCTAATTCAAGCCTGTCCCAACGATAAAAAATGAAGACCAAAAAAGTGTGTCCCGTTATTTCGTCTATAAGCTTTAGGATTAAAAATTCTAATATGCTGATGACGTATCCTTAAAATTTTGGGATTAAATTTCCTAGATCGAATAATTATTTTCTTTTTCTTTACCGAAATTTACTTGCAGTCTTTGATCTTTGTGGAATAGTTAATATTGTCCCCAAAAGTTACTCTAATTTTCGTAAGCAAGTCTATGGACAGTTTGGTATTGGAACTGTTTTTTTTTTTTGGCATTTGTCCTTGAAGGACTTTTAGTAATTGCTAAAATTTCAAACAAAATAATCAAAAAATGTATTATTACATATTTTGTAATCGAATTTTTTATATTGAAATTTTTTTAGTAGGAGTTATTACCTTTCTTTTGAATTTTTAATCTAAACTCGGAAATCTATAACTCAGAACAAAAAAACGTTTTTTTGATTGTGATACGAAATGGCGCACTTCAGTGATAATTGGGCCACAGGGCTACAGACTGCCAGTGGTCGCCATTTCTACCTTGATGCAGTTTTATAATAAAACTTTTATCCAGATCAAAGGATTAAATCTCGTAAGCCCCGTGTTACAATTTGTTTAGCCATAGGCGAAAAAAATTGCTACTCATATTTGAAGAGAAATTTCTTAAATGCAATATCTCGTTTCGAAATCCAGGACCCTGTCTATAAAATAAGGCTGTTTATTCTTTTCTTTCATTCAAATACGCCAAGACTATACTTATGAACTTATAAAAGTGCTTTATTAGCCAATTAATTACAATATCTCTCGAACGTTATTCACGCAAATTTTGTGTTGAAATATCTCGTAATCATTTATGAAATTTTTGACCAAGTTCAATTGTAGATTTATTTAAGAGTTGATTCTCATCGGCTTTGTTGGTCGTAATGTTGATTAAATGAAAGATTTTTTCATTTCCTTTTTCCCAACGTTTCGACGGTGGTTGCCGTCCTCTTCATGGGATGTCTTTATTTATACAAAAAAAGTTATTTTACATAACTGATAGGTACTGTGTATGGCGGACATGATACAAAACTTACATGAAAAATAGTTGTAGAATGTTTAATGTACAACTTTAAATAAATACAAAATTAAAAATAAATAAATGTTTGATTTAAACACTTCAGGGGAAGTTTAGTCCAAGGTGTGTCAAATTTTGGATGTGTTGTCCGAAACTAAGGAACAGTAAACCGCTGAAATGTTTTGTGTGTCTTGTTTGCGGTTCATATTGTTTTTGTTGTTAATTATGTGTAATGTCTCTAAAGTGTAACGTTTGGATGGGTGTTTTTCTGTTGCAAGGATTTCTACTCCTTCAAAGTCCAGTTGGTGGCCAGTCTCAACGCTGTGGCAAGCCAGTGCTGTCTTCCCAGCATTTCTTAAACGAATGTCTGATCTATGATTCGCCATTCTTTGACGAAGGAGTTGTTTGGTCGTTCCGACGTAGCAAAGGTTGCATGCTTCGTTTAATTTCCCTTTGCAGTTAATTTTGTAAACTACGTCAGTACGGCGGTCCTTCTCTGTCTTGTTTTTTAAACATGTGAAGAGGGAAGTCATGGTCTGGTTTGACTTATACGCTAAGCTGACGTTGATGTTGATTTTAGCGACTATCTCCATAAAATTTTCTGAAAGTTTAGGGACATAAACAACACTTTTGTATGTACCTCTCCTCTCTTCTAATATTCTTTCCGATGGGGCTTTATGTTTTTGACGGAGTATCAAGCTTCTTATTATTTGTATCGGAAAGCCATTGTCTAAGAGGATTTTGGTGACCTTTTCCTCATTGGCGGAGTGAAATTCCCGTTCACTCAACGCAAAGACTTTGTTTATTAGGTTGGATGCGGTATTTATACGAATGTGTTTAGCCTGGCTTGATCGAAAATTAACAAGTCTTCCTGATGCCATGTCTTTTTGATACCAGTTGAAGGAGAGCCGGTAATTTGTTCGATGGACTTCTACATCAAGAAATGATATCGAGTTGTTTTTTTCCCTCTCAACTGTAAACTGAATTTTCACATGAAATCGGTTGAGACTTTTCAGCACATTCATTCAATCTCTTCTTTGTTCACAATCGCAAAAATGTCATCAACGTATTTAACAATGAATTTCGGTTTATAACTCTCTTTGAAACATTCATCGAGTAGGAAGTCTAATACCAAATCTGCGATTGTCGGCGATAGTGGGTTTCCCATTGGCATTCCGTGAACTTGTTTGAACAAATTTTCTTTGAATTGTAGATAATTGTTTTCCTTCATACAAAAATCTAACAATTCAAAAAATTTGCTTTGATTCAGTTTTGTAATTTTACTTATTATTTCCCACTTATATTAATCTAGGGGAATTTACATTGCGTTCCTGCTGTAAATTTTATTTGTGTTGATAATCATCGACTAACATATTGCGTTTTAGAAGGGTACGACAGCATCTAACTGATGAGATCAACTGTCGTACCTGGGCGAAACGCATTTGGACTAGAGGTCACAATAAGCTTTCAATTGAAATTTTGTTGATTCAGCTGCTTTTTTACTTGCGACTTATAGGTACTATACTATGCATTCGGAAAAAAAGTCGAACTCGAGATTTTGATCAAAGTTGACATTACGATGATAGCGAAGACCAAAAAAGGGGGTCTCGCAATTCTGTCTGTCTGTCTGTCTGTCGGCTCGACTACAGCCTAAACGGCTCAGCCGATTTTCTACAAACATGGTAGATATTGGTTTTGATTTTTCCCCCCACACGTTTTTTTTTTTTTTTAAGACCAAAAATAACGGTACCTGCCTTCTCTAAGGTTTGAATATTATTACATATTCAAATTTTCAATTTTTTATTTTTTGGATTTAAAAAAAAAAATTCAAATTTTTTTTTAGGAAACTCAATATTTTTCGAAAACCCCATGCTAGATTTTTTTCAAACTTGTTAATAAAAGTTTCTTAACATAATCTACAAGATTTGAGAAAAAAAATTTTGTTTTATCTAACGGTACCTTCCACATAAATGTTAAGAAATGGTTTTCGAAAATTGTTTTTTCTCAAAAACGGTTCCGAGAATTTTGCTAAAATTTTTTTCTTTTGATTAATTTTAACGATTTATAATTTAATAAAAAAAAATTGAAATCTAGATATTACTGACTGTACCTATCATAGAACCATTTTTTCGAATTTTGAATTTCTCATTATCTACATAACGGATTTTAATGCTTCTAAAAAGTTAAAAATCATTGCGTTTCAAAATAAAAAAAAATTTTTTTGAATTTTTGAGACAATAATAAAAATTTTAAATTGGCGTACCAAAATTTTTTCTTAAGAATGTTTAAAATTTTTTTTATATAAAAGCTTATTTTTTTATAAAACCACTACAAGGACTTATAATTTTTGTTCTTGCGTAAACCTATATTTGCTTGAATCACATGGCATCCTATTTTTACCTCCAACTACTAAAGAAGTTGTTTTAGTCATTTCAAAAATTAATTTTATGCTTATGAACAGTTTTTCTCTAATAACATGCATTTTTGTAATTCTTAGTCTATTACATAGGAGCAAGTTCGTGCGACCCAGTCGTGCATTTTATTTTTAAAGCAATGATGTTTGTCAACAACACAAACAAAAATTCCGGTACTGACCTTGCCAAAATTTCATCTAAAACGTCGTCATCAAAAGAACCAACGAAAGCCAACAATTAGACGGTGGCCATCTATCGGAATTTGTGTTTCAAATATCAGCTTCATGCCTTTTTTTTTTAAGAAGTCAATAATTTACGATATTTATTTTCACTTTTAGAAGGTAGTAGTCGATAATGATACATCTAGCTGCATCAATTCACGAAGTTCTATTTAGAGCTGGGCAATTTCTAGACCCTAATTTCGACTTATAGACTTTTTTCGATCTCCTGAAAAATTAGCCGTTTCCAATTATTACGAGGTATAAGAAGAACTACAGCGACAATAATATTTTATTGCATTAAAAGCGTTATGACTATAAGTCAAACCACTTATAAACATGATCTCTAAAACCTTATAATTGCTCAAATAAAATACTTTATTTAGTAGGTGCAACATAGCAAACATAAAAGTGACGGTGTAGAATCCTATGTACGCATTCTCTTCTCTTTAAAAATACCATAATGAAACAGTTAAAAGTTCCTTCCACATAATTTATTGAATATTCTTTTGAACTCATCATCACATCTTAAAAAAGGTATGTTTCGTATTTTGAGAGTGACGCATCACCCCACCCCATTCATATAAGAACATCAAAGTTCTTATGTGTCACTTCATTATTGAATGTCGGGTAAACTCTATATACCCAAGCAAAACACGTCTGTGGAACACATGAGCCACACGTGCTGACAACTCACAACTATGATGCACAAACGAACTCAAAAAATACAACACAGCAACAACAACAACAACACAAAAGTCAAAATCATCCGGAAGCTGTATAACTTCAAAAGCGATTGCATGCTTCAAATCAAAACGATCCAGAAACTCATTCCTAATCGCTACCATACGCGGCAAACGGGATGCCCAAATTGTCGTATACTCGTATTCGTATGATATCACGTGTGCAGTCGCGTCTAACAAAATCTTGTCCAAAAATAAAATGAGATGACACACTCTGATTTCAAAGAGAATGAATGATAGCCAGCCACGTGTCAGAAGATCTCTGATCATGTAAATTCTTAAGAAAAATACAACGAAGCATACATGCATTGGAAGGTTTGTATTGCGCGGTAAAATCTTGAAATCCTTTGATCTGCCGGGGAAATCATCATGTTGGTCAATACCTACTTAAATTAGCGAACACATTAAGATTACCAATTAGTTTTATTATCAAGTTGCAAACTACTTTGAGATTAAAACAAAAAACCTAATCGAAAACCACTTCACGTACACGTCACGTCGAAGGGCTGTGTTTACAAATCAAAACTCATCATACCTACTTGTCTTATAAGTCAATCGATCAAAAACCAATCATAAATGCCGCAATCAACAATCCCCTGGGCTTTAATTAATTGGACAACTTTACCATTACGAATGAGTGCCCTTCTTGCACCTTATACCCTCTTCTCAAGGCGATATATTTTTATTCTTTGAAATAGCCCCTTGCTAGGTGTAGCTGTAAAACAAAAAAGTTCAAAACACGATAGACGCTTACGATATTATTTATGTAGCAATACTCGTAGACTAGTCAGAGCTGTAGGATCTGTTACTCAAAAGATATTGACCGGTTCTATGCACTTCGGTCTCAGGTGTAAAACTACTCACCTGCCGCACATATACAGCCGGTAGCTAATAAAGTAACTTGTTACAAAAATTCAGTACCGCATTTGTCTGATAAATGGTTTGAGGCCAGATCGCGTAACCTTGTAACGATCAGTCGATTAAACGATCGTCTCCGTTTTTATCTTTCCCTGTAGATGTGATAGAGATATAGCTATTGTCAAAACGACGCACGATCATTCATTTGACCGATCGTTTAAGGCTAATGTGATCTAGGCCCTGGATTTAAATTTAATTAAAGGGTTTTATTTTACGAGATGATTTTTTGAGGATCGTTTTGGATATGAGCAGTCCCGGCGTTATCCATATACAGATTTTTAATAGTTTAAATTTTAACGCCAGTATCACAAAATTTACACGACACGCCACTTTATTCTCAACATCAGTTGTACTAGTCCGTTTTTTTGACGAAAATAATGGGAGAACTTTTACCATAATACAATAAACATACATCTTAAGGAAATGGACATATTATGACATCTTGAAAGTCGTCTTAGTCCTAGATGTCGGACTAAGACATCAAGAATGACATTTAGTTTCTTTTTGTACGAAGAATCTAAGACCTTTCTGAAGACTATATCTCTTTTTCTCTTTCTTATATTTAGTTCAGGTAAACTCGTAAAGATTTCTTCACAGGCTTTGATTTTTTCTTACTCTAAATTGACACATAGAGAACGAAATATATAATTGACATATCTGTGACATTTAGTATTTAATGCTAACTTTCACCACAAATGGAACTAATGGCAGTTTCAATTGACCAGAGAAAGATAGTTTTTCAGTATTCAGTGTGCTTTGAATGAATAGAGATTTTGTTCGATTTTTTTCGCTCAGAGAGCTCAGAGCAGTGAACTAATCTGTAAAAAAAGGTCTGTTTTTATTTCTTAGCCCATACACTTCAGAGCGCTCGGGTTGTGTTTCTTTTTCTCAGTCAGAGCGAGCTCGGAGCGTGCTCAATGAGATCAGAGTATTATGACCAAGCAAATGGAGTAAAAAGCTGAGCGCAGCTTTTTATTCACTTATGTGATATGACATAGATATGTTGTACCCCTTGGCATAATGGTTAGTGCGTTGGACTGTCATGCAGAAGGTCTCGAGTTCGATTCTCAGCGGCTGCAAGAAAGTTTTTTTCAGGGGTGTAATGCCTCTTGCGAGGAATTGACAAATTCTCCAAGAGTATCTCTTGTCATGGAAAGTGCTGCTCATAAGCCGTTCGGAATCGGCATAAAATTGTTGGTCCCCTCTGTTCCTGGTAACACGCACACAGGAATGGTTGAGAGTTGTAAGTCACTAGGTCCTGGTTCACTCCGAGCTGTTGCACAACCAAATTTATTTATTTATTTATTTATATGACAGAGACAGACGGCGAAAAAAAAAAACAATCAAGCAATTAAAAATGGAGATAGACTCCTTTGACAGTTCAGTGTTCCAGTGTGTTTCAAAAATAAATTGGAGAGCTCTGGTCAAACTCTGCTCAGAGCGCATTCCACATGCTCAAGCTCTGCTCAGTGCTCTGCACAGATTTAAAAAAGAAAAACGCCTGATAAACAACACAAATGCACATCTGTCAAAAATGAAAATATGTATGGAAATTATACTGAACGAGCATAGTATTCCTATTATATAGCTCTTCACATGGAATAAAAAGAATGTATTCTAAATGCTCTGGAATCGATAAAAGGCGGTTTTCCTGTTTTAGTTCAGAATAGAGCTCTGATCAGAGTCCGAGCAAGTTTTGAACATTCTCTGCACCAAGCGTGCTCTGAGCGTTCTGAGCTGTTTTTGAAACACACCAGAACACTTAGCTGCCACCATTTTTATTTGATTTCCATCTGTCAAATAATTGTGTTAAGCATTTAACTCTGTCTATTCAGTTATTTCATTCTGAGCTCATAGAGTGCACTCTGAACACGCTCATAACATGCTCAGAATGAAAAAAAGAAACACAAATTCGAAGCTCTGAACACTCTGATCTAAGAAAGAAACACAGTTTATTTTTTGACAACCCAGGTTCTTCTCTGAACTAAAAAAGAAAAGAAAAAACCCTAAAGGAACAACAAAATAAGAAAAATAAAGAGTGACAAGTATACTGTCAATTTCAGTAATCCAAGATACCAATTAGTTTAAGGTTTTTGATTTGAAGTTATTGCTGCAATGAAGCTACGCGAAAAGGAAATAATTGGAAATACTAAAAACTAAGGCCTTGTAATAAATTCCAATGGAAGTACGGCCATGTCGGAACTTGTTCATTGATCTATCATAAAATCGATTTCCCATGCCCACATTTGGTTTCTATATTTCAGCATGCATTAAAGTCGATTAAGTGGCAGTGCTCCCCTAGCACTAATTAAAGTTTCTGGTATCTATGTTTGAACTCTTACGCCTAAGTTATAACGTAGATGCCGACGACGAATAACGTTGCTGCTGAAATCAGGTGCATAACACCTGTGTCAACTTAAAAATCAGGCTCACGTCTTATCAGAAAGGCAAGTGTGTGATAGATAGTCGAAGCTCTAGTGGACGTTGGATCTGAACGTTTCTGGTAGTGAAGGTGGCAGCGGTATGTGAGAACTAACTGGCTCGAAGGCAACACACTACACTATGCACACGATCTGTTGCGCTGCGTGTCGGAATTTGGAGCAGTAAGTAAGTGTGTGTTTGTGAAACGCCATTATCAGTTGAATGTAAATATTTGCCGTCAGAGAGCAGCACCAACTATTATGACGATGGTAACGATAAAATAAACCAACAACCATGTATTTGGTTAATATGATGTTGAGGATAAGCATTCAGGAGGTTGTAGAGTCTGGAAGGTACAAGTGGGCATATCTATACAAGTGGTATGGTGGTAACTTACGAGTAAGTTAACTATTAAAATAGTTTAAAGCGATTTTAATTGCAATTATTTCATACCGGTGGCGGTGTTTTGCAGGCAATTGCTTTAAGCACGCAGATCGGCAAAGATAACAGAGAATTTTTCAAATAATTAAGCTTACAACGAATTCCGGTAGTCTGGGGCATTAAAATGCAAAACATAAACATTCCATAGATACTAAACTCTTAGAATTGACAAATTATTTAATCAGGGTCTTTTTCAATTCATTTTTCCATTCTTCTGGATAGCAGCATATGTATGTACCCCCATTAAATTCAACGTTAAATGAGAGGTTTTACATCTCCAAATTATGGTTCTTTTAAATTTCAGATAAACAATATGTAAAAGCGTTTAGCTTGCGGGTAAGAGATTTTAAACAGAAAAACTATATTTTCTGTCGTTGTAATTAGCAGCTTTACACAATTTCTTCACATTACAGTTAGTGTAGGCTATGTTTAAGGCTGCCACGATTATCTTCGGCATCTGAAGAAAGTTTTTATGAGTAACAGTTTTTTCACGATGGAGCACAGCCAACGCAACTGTGGTGGAGTTAAGCCTTTATCCACGTAATCATCGTTTTCAATGAGGCAAACCATCAGGGGAGTCATTGTATATTATTCCCCTGAAGGGTATGAAAATTAAAAAGTTGTACTTTTTTACTTTATACATCGCTTTCCACCTCTCCATTGTCGCTCCACCTTAATATTATGCTACTTTCATTTCAAACCGCAACGACAGCTACGATCACCGTGTCCACTTTCCATTACCACCATGGTATACTGCATTTCAAGATGATTCATTACCCAACCGACTAAATAGAAACTCAAATGAGCACGAATAAGTGTCCAAGTTG
This sequence comes from Chrysotoxum bicinctum, assembly GCA_911387755.1. Taxonomy (NCBI): domain Eukaryota; kingdom Metazoa; phylum Arthropoda; class Insecta; order Diptera; family Syrphidae; genus Chrysotoxum; species Chrysotoxum bicinctum. The sequence continues at coordinate 219,263,525 of OU426989.1, read as the reverse complement.
ATTAATCTTTCAACAGAAGCTCCATTAAAAATTACAACCCATCCGGCCAGACTAAGTCAACCAGTCATTCAGAGCCGAGTCAGCCAACCTACCTTACCTTCCAAGCTTTCAACCTTCTCCGGCCGATTGTGCGAATCTGATTCCACATCAATCTGAGAGATCGCACAGCCGTATCTGTGTCTTGCTGGCTTGCAGCAGCAACGGCAGCATTAAGTACTTGCCGCAGAAAATTCGCCATGACGAATGAATTGCGTTGTCTATAACCGGCAAAACGATGACGGAGATGAAACAGAATGCTAATTCGAAGTTAGAGAAAGAGAAGCAAGATATGTGTGTGCAACCGTACAAATCATCGGACCGCAATCAGGTGTTAACTGACGACCTAATTTTCAACCATCGTTCGTCGGTTGGTTACTGTTGTAGCAAGCCTCATGTGCCACAGACGACCACGAAGCGATTGTACTACAATCCGTGCGTGCTGCGTGCACCACTCCGCACCGATCGTGTTTGATGTGCCGGAGCGGCAATGTCGATCAAATGTTGTACTTTTCAGATACTCCACATGGGGCTTGAATCATACTTGCGCACCAGCACCATCGCATCTCTTTACATTTATATTGAAGAGAAGGAGGCTTCATCAAACACTCCTCTAGGCTAGAGAGGCTTACGAAAAATGTATCAAACAGGTGCAGCTGGGCGACTTTATTTATTCTAGTCTGTAGTGTGGTGGTTTTAAAATGAAATCAAATCCGTTAGAGTTTGAGTTTGCTGTGCTGTCCAGCAGCTGATCACAGTTCATTTCATTGGACAAGTACCTATATAAATATTGCATCGATGGGTTTGTATTAGTTGCTTTGATGTTTCCATATATATATTTTTTTAATTATGGGTGTGTGTTCATAAAAGATAGCTCAAGCATAGGTTAAGCTTAGGAAAGACACTGACATGGTTTTTAAATAAATAAATCAAGCAATCGGATGTAACTCTTGTATTCTTCATTAACTTTTGAATAAAATATGGATTTCAAAGCGATTTGTATTGCTCTTAGATATGAAATGCTGGTTTATTTAGTTGAAAATTACTTCCTTATTAATGAACACTAGCTAAGGTACTGTAAGGTATTTCTTATTTGAGTACACGTATTGCGTACTAACTTAATGGATACCCACACATGAAGAGTCTCATGCTTTAACTTATTTAGATTCCTGAGCTTTCTTCTTACTGTCATCTTGATGAAGTTGGCTGGCATCCAGGATACGGCTTGGTTTTCAAAGCGGAGGTTCACTGTGGTCTCGCTCAATGAAGTCGAGCCAATGTATTCGAGGTTTTTTGACAACATGGATTGCATCCACATATTGATATAGCTCATTGAGTTCGCCACAAGGTATTTGCCGGAGAATTTTTCTCTTGAAATAGTCCAGTATAGTCTGTAACAATATAGTCAGCGCCGCCGTAAAGCAGAACTGGTAGTGTAACGACTCTGAATTCTGTAGAGTTTTACGCTTGGGATTTCCGTGCAATCGTTTTGGTTTCCTAATATAATTCGTTGTCGGATCTACACCAAAAGCTTGTTCACATTAGAGGGACCACCGACCGATGAATAAAATAACAAATAAGATTTTAATCATTTATCAAACTAAATTCTTCATTAAAACTAGAGATAATTGTGAAAATACTAAAATTTGCAATGGTCGTCGCGAATAGCAATCTGATTGTTGCGAACTGTCAAACTGTATATACGCATTCCACATATCATCCATATTACGACGAATTAAAAATTGATATGTCAAAATGGACGAATGTTCGTTTACTCGTTGGTCGCTGTCGAGTGAATAGTACTTACCATTACGTTTTTCTTAATCGGTGGACAGATAATTGTTTGTTTATAGATAGCATGCACTTCATCTTGCCCCCATTTACTTCAATGCCAACAAATATCGGCTCATATTCAATCCACTGTCACGTGATATAGCAAGATACATTTTCGACCATAATATTGCCATTTAAAGTTCCTGTAGAGGAGTGCTTTTAGCTTTTAAGTCGCTGAAATGATGGTGAGTCTTGGCTTGATATTTGTTTGATTTTTCCACAATGTCTTTAACTGTGAAGGTTTAGTGTATGATCGACTTGACATACCCAAAACCTCAGTGGTGCTTTTCGATTAGAATTTTCCGGAACGACTAGGAGGATATGCATCGAAGTTCTTGATGAACACGGGATCAATTTTTTCCGGATATATGAAAGTGAAACTGCAATCTTCAGGGATCCTACCATCCTCTACTGAGTTCAGGATTGATTTTAAAAGATCCTACTAAAACATTATCTTCATACTTGAAAACCGATGGTGATAAGCCAGAAGATCCCCATGATACCCATTTATCAGTTGCTGGATATCGTGCCAAAATACATACAATATTCTCCTGGCTTCGGAAATAAGATTACTTACGTGCTGGTCTTAAGACCACAAGACAGTTTACTGGCATATATTTTGTTATTGAACTTCCGGATGCTGTTCCGATCGCGAGACTTTTCAATTTCGCAATGTCGTTTTCTATGGTTGTTATTGGTTGGACCTTTTAAAGGGCACCAGGGTACTGGCTTTATAGTAAGACTCGGAACCGTTATACGAAATGGTAGCAGTTATCTGTTGATATTTTGTCGAGACTGTATTCTTTACCCACTGATCGATTGAAGATGTTTTCTCATTAAATATAAGACTGAAGTTATGAAGCACTTTGACACCATACACTGGGCAGGCTCTGAAGGCTTCACATTCATCAGCAGGGGATTGTGCCCTAAAAAATCTCCCCTTACAGGCGTCTAAAATTTATGCATCTAATCCAATCGCAATCTTGTATTGCAGCTGTAATAAATGTCAAACTTCATCTTTTTTTCTTTCCTGAGCCCACACATCTTAATTCTATGGATCGCGGGGAAAAATGCTTTACACTGCTTGAGAACAGAGTAGAGATTTTGAAAAGCCCCTGGAGCTTAAACAAATGTTCTCTTTTTTACGAGGTAGGGTATTTGAATGCAGTAAAACTGTCTTTTAAAGTAAATTGAAATTACATTATCTTTTGACTAACCTTAAGCTCGCAATGATCGGAAGCGAGATGCTTATGTACTTCCTTTAATACTAATATAAGCAAAGCTGTAAATATAGTAACTAAACCTTCAACTAGCATGCATCTTATGATGTATTAATTTGTATTACCACATTGCATTGGCAACGTTTCACTCATCAAATTTCCACTATAGCTATTTAAAGCTTTTAGTTGAAAATCTACATCATAAATTATTTTATTATAGACTCAAGAAGTCATAATTTCGAAAAGATGGAAAGTCTATTTAAACGTTAAACATCATTAACCTGTAACGAGAAACAAAGCAAACAACAAAAAAAAAATAAGGGGAGGCGACTTTCTGTCAAAATCACCATTATGTCTCCACACCTCTATTAACTCTGCCAACCAACTGAATAACATCATTATAATTGACAGTTCTTACTTAGAAGCTACGCTAGAGCCCAGACCCGATCGTTGACGAGACGTAGACAACGACGACGTTTGTAAGAAATCCCGCTTCAAGTTAAAGAAATTATAGGTACCCCACCAAAGTCACATCTTTGTACACATGTTAGTATGTAACGTATTCATTAGCGTGTGACACATCCCCCCATTAAAAAAACGCAACCCACTTGCATAATGACTTGTTTTGTCAATTATTATTGTTTACAGTTTGGTTTTTGATGTTAGTTGGTGCGCCACTACAATGGCGCGCCGCGCCGCACCGGGCCGTTACTGATGCAGCTGATCTATACCCCTGTGTTCGTCTAAGCATCATTAGATTAGATAATACAACGTTTATACACGACTTCCTGACTTCACGGCACGCTACGGTGACATCGATCGACAGCCAAGGTACATTGACATGTCATATGAGCCAATGCCAGTAATTTATTCATATACACACATACACATATCGTCGTCGTCGTCGTCGTGGTAGAGCCAATTTATTTCATTATCGCAACCGACAACAACCGCGCGACTGTATTCATAGATGGCAGTAGTTGTCTAAATTGTATACCTACTCCAACGACAAGTGTACCGAGCTGTAGGTACCTACACTTTTTTTTTCCTATCACCACAAATGGAAGTCGAAATTCAACATCCGTCGTTAAGACTGTTGTTGTCAGTGAAGCTGTAAATCAGGCGACTTGTCATCGACTGCGGCAGATCTAAGCGAAAAAATGAAAAAGGAAAAATTGAAATGTGTATATCGTATAAGAAAAATAATCCCCAGACAGTCGCCAATATCTACCTACAATCTTTTGGAGCAATGCATTGGAAATTGGTGCAAGCTCAAGCCGTGGGCAGTAATAATAATGATTCAAGATTAACAGCTGTGTGAAACCAATGAAGCTCAATTGACATGAGCCGATGAACATTTTGTGAAAGTCAACATGTGTTCGCATGATTTAGGAGATCAACTCTCTATCAGCCACCACAAGTGGGATGTACATACAAATTCGCATTCGCAGGTGGTAATTGAGAATGAAAAAGTTAATTTGTATAAATTAAATTCACGAGTGGATCACACGGACTTGCTATTGTGCTGCAAAGCAATAATTTGTCTAAGCTTTAAAATCAGCACCAAAATCAAAATCAGCATCAAAATAAACGCATTTCAGTTTTTTTTATGAAAAATTCATATAACGAAAATACTTTGTTGAGAAAAGACTTGATCAATTTTACTCTAACTTCTCACATGTGCTTTTAAGTAATACAGTTGAAATTTCAATCCAATACTTTACAAACAACTTTTTTAATATTTTTTTGTTTATATTGTGTAGAAATCTTTGGAGTAATAGTTAGTCCGTTGGACTTAAAAATGCTGCGAAGTATCTAGATTTTCTTAGATGATGCAAGAATTTTTTCTACCCCTTCTGACCTGGGTAAGTCTTTATTCGTCTGAAGCCCATGGGAGGTGCTCCTATAACTCACTTGTGTTCTTTTGACAGAAATCAAAGTAGAGTGATAGACGATAGAACTACAACGGAAACTTTTACATACCTCGCATACATTAGAAAAGCTTCATGGCTCTCATTATCTTATCACTATTTTTAAAAACAAAAGTCAGTTGCAGTCTCACCTTAAGCAATTCCACAAAAACACTAGAACTTCCAAGAATTCACATGAATTTACTTATGGGCCAAGTTTCGGACGTATTGTCAAGTATAGAGATACTTTCTACACACTACACGACTGTAAAATGAGGGTATTTTTCCAGTTTTAATAATCAAAGCTTAAGAACTCTTAATCAATACTTCCCTATTATCGTAACGCTCGTATTATGTTTTATTATTTAAAGAGTGGTTAAACCCCCTTTAGTGTGAGCTTTTTAATAAAAAAAATCGACCAGTTAGGAATTGGATGCACAAAATGAAATCGGGAATTAAGAAAGTCATCACAGCCAAAATGCATATCACGATTGCAAAATGGTATCACTTCCCTTTCAGCTTCGTGGAAAAGAAGCAAAACAAAAGCCATATCGCCTTAAAATAAAATAAATTCTCGAACCGAAAATTTTCTCCGCTTAATGAATATAACAATAAAAATCTGATATAAAGCCATGGAACTTATTTTCCAGTCACTGGTCAGCAAGCGAGTTCGATTATAAGACAATTTCTGGCCATTTTCATAGAAAAATTGTTTAATTTGATGGTCAGATATTTTGACATTTCCATACAAACTATCGATGACAAAGTGATAATTCCAAAATTGAAATGATCTTATTTTTTGGCTTAAACTTAAGTTAACTCTTGAAACATTTGTTATTTATATCTGGATCTATTTCAAAGATCCAAAAACTAATTCTTACTCTTCAGGGTAGATGGCTTTTTAGGGTTAAAAAAGATAAATGGTAATTGAAAGTTACCAACATAAGGAAAAACGAGATGGCTATATAACACTGCTGTCACTATGATTCGTATTGTTTTATTTTCAAAGGAGTATTTGTGGATCATTGGCGATAATAAAACACAGCTATAAGTAGCCATCTATATGTCAGAGAAAAAAATAATTTCTGGATCATGCATAACACGTGATCCCAATGAAGAGTAGGATCTCCCTTTCTTGTTGTAATGCATGTTTTTTGATGATTGTACATATCTATATTGATCATATGTTATAATAAAAACGGCTTTATTTTTGACAACTGACAGCTAAAGTTACACCCCTATTATGATTGTCAACTATCAATTTGATAGTTGATAAATTTTTAATTCAATGTTTAAAAACCCAACTGATTAAAGTTTTGATCTTTGAGAATGATTCAGACCATTGCGAAACACAAGCAAATTGAAAAATTTAAAAGAAAAATTGATTAGTTTTTTAATAAATTGAGTTTTGTAACCCAATTTTCAAGGTTTATCAACTATCAATTTGATAATTGACAATCGTAATAGGGGTGTTAGTCTTCTACTGAAAAAAGCTATTGCCGAGTTATCTTGGGTTTAATTTATTTGTAACATTAACCCGCAGTTTCTCAGTGGAAGTTTAAACTTAAGTTCAGCTGAACCTGAACTGGAGTTAAAATTTGAAGTTCAACTCGTACGGTTTCACAGTCTAATCTGAACTTCAGTTAATTTGAACGAAGTTTAAATAAATTGTTGTCTCTTTCTATTTGAATCAAAGAAAAAACAATCAAGAAAGTTTGCTTTGTTTCAGTTGAGACCTGTGGCAGGTAGACAAATTAAATAATGAATATAAATTCCATTTTCAAATGTGTGAATTGGTTGTTGAACTGAGGTTTACACGGCAGAATAGTGTCGTTTAACTTAAAATACAGGGGCCAAATTACCGCATCAGTTATCGAGTAATACGTTACTGAATTATGTGAGTTTGGCATTACCGCTTACGTTATCGAGCAAAAAATTACTCCAATTTGACATTTTCATTCGATCACTGATGGGACTCACTCACTCGTCACTGAAGCGGTAATTCGGCCCCAGATAATCAGATCTGTTCATGGTTTAAATGACACTGTGAAACCAAATTTATTGTTGAAATGAAGTTTAAACCAAAAGTGGATTTTAAACGTCCACTGTAAAACTGGAGGTAACACACTCTGATTTAACTCGGGGTTAACTCAGCACTGCAAAACTGTCCCTATCCGAGAATTTGTTGAGTCACCAAGCCTTAAAAAAGGTAACAAAGTTTTATAAAAAAAAGACAATTATTTTTCCAATCAACCCATGTCGAATCTCCCTCCTTCCATTGCCAAGTTTCAGCAGTAAAAGGCACTAATGAAATCTAAAGTAAGATTTCTTCAGGGAATTCCTATGTCTAAAACGTGAACATTACTTCTTCTCAATTCTCATCGAAAACTCCACAAGATTACCACTCCATTGGGAATTTATCCATACACTGAATCTCTCTTACCCATGATGGCACAATTCTTCCAATTACGACCAGAAAACCCTTCCCGGTGTCAGTTATACGATTGCCGAATAAGGTGTCATATTTTATTCATAACTCTCACCCCACCATCACTGATGATGTGATGGTGCAACCTAATCCAATTCCATGTTTTGCTATAAGGAGCACTTTTACGGGGCTTCCATATACCGTCAGCCGGGTTGCTGCTTAAGCTTCTCTGTTGAAGTGTCTATCAAACGGGGGAGACGTGCACTAATAGAGTTGAGCAATTTTCTATGGGGAATTGAGAGGTTCATTGTAGAGTTTGTTGTCGTGTAATGCGTGTCTGGCATTTTTAAGGTTTTGCGAGCTTATTCCTTACGTACATCTACCACAAACAAATACATAACACGATGACTGTATGACAGATGGCGAAATGGGAACAGTGGATGAAATTATTGCGCTGGGTTCTTCTCTATATTCAATGGCTTTCCGGATTGGTTTTCGGGGCACATGGCAGAATTTTGTATGGCACAACGAATGTGTATTTTGTATCTCTTTCCTTCTCGATATTGGAATTATGAATTATGAAAAATGTATCTACAAGAGGAAGGTGGTAATGGCGGGGTGGTATGGTTAGGATTAGATATTTAAGGGTGTGTACAAAACACTTGTCCGCTAAACAAGGTTATTACTGTTTGATTGAGTTTAATTGAATTACAAATGGCTTTTTAAGTGCTATGAGTTGAACGCGTGTGGATTTTTAAAACAAGAATTAGTAAATGTCATTATCATTTTCACTTGCGTTATATGTATGTTTTACACAGGCAAAGTACATTAAATGTATTGCAATTCGAAAAAAATCGGAATTGAGGTTTGTGTTGAACATGACGGATTTTATGATGATGAAGGAAGTACATACATAGGTATGTAATAATTTAATATGTGGTCCAAATTTCACGCAAGATTTATTTGAATTTTGTACCGTTTCTGGCTGAAACTGTTGTCAACGAAAAAAAAAGACAGCGTAACAGATGACAGTTCAGGGTTTTTCATGAAAGAACAACGCGTTTTCATTGTTATTCAATATTTTTAAAATGGCTTGTTAAGAATAGAAGTGATTCAAGAAACTTAAATCACATCTGCGTAATAATTTATATTGTTAACACAAAACAGAAGTGCCAGGAAAATAAAAACGAACGAATGTAGTAAATCCCAGACTAATGTTATCGATTTACTGGATCAATGATCGACTTTTTATCGACTTATTATTTATATTTGATTTCTTAAGCGTCATAGTCGTTTATTATTATCGATCTGTCGATTTTCCAAGCTTTTGCTGTCGATTGTTATTTTCTAGTCGATGCGTTGGGAAAGTGGTGTCTGTGAAATATTTTAACATTCAAAATGTAATAAGTACAAATCCTGAGAACCCGTGAGGCATACCACCCATTTTTGCAAACTTTAATAAAGTGGAAAATGGGAATTATGGTTTTTAATTCCCAATATTCGAATAATGGCTTGCTGCTTTTATTCTTTCATGTCATTTTCTTCCAAAAAAAGGCCAATTGACGACATTACGCTTTTAATTAATTTGATCTCAAAGTAAATATTTGTAAGTATGTAAGTACAAATTCGATAAATATTTATATTTTTGACAACGATAATATAAATATTGTCAATTGATCCATTCATAATAACGAGTGATTGCTTAAGAGCTATTATTTAAAAAAAAAAACACATTAAATTCAGAAGAATGCATGAAATATTTATTTGAATCAATATAGTACGGTCGATATAATTTAATGTTTGAAGATTATTTTATGCAAATGTTGGCCGTGGCTGCGCCTCAAATGGTCCATCCGCTTAGTCCAAGTTTGGCATACTCTTTCTAACATTTCGGCCGGTATAAATGCTTCACTAATAAATGCTTCAAATCGGGCTTGTCGCTATATACATGAATCTTAACATAGCCCCACAAAAAATAGTCTAGAGGCGTTAAATCGCACGATCACCATTCACAGTAACGTTGCGATTCGCATCATCTTTGAAGAAATACGGCCCAAAGATTCCGCCAACCCATAATCCGCACCAAACAGTGACTTTTTCTGGATGCACTAGTAGCTCTTGCAATGCTTCCGGCTGCTCTTCACTCCAAATACGGCAGTTTTGCTTTTTCACTTATCCATTCAAACAAAAATGAGCTTCGTCGCTGAACACAATTTTTCGATAAAAAAGTGGATCTTCGGCCAACTCTTCAAGAGCCCATTCACCAAAAATTCAGCGTTGTGGTAGGTCGTTCGGCTTCAATTCTTACACCGGCTGTATTTTGAAAGGCTTCACACCTAAATCCTTCCGCGAAATTTTCCATGTAGTGGAATAACAGAGGTTTCAATTGCTGCGAACGGCGCCTAATCGATAATTCACGGTCATCACTAACACTGGCCGATACAGCTGCGATATTTTCCCCAGTTCGCACTCTGCGTAAGCGTGTTGGTGGTTTAATGTCCAACAATGTAAATTTGGTGCGAAATTTATTCACAATAGCCCGAATAGTCGCCTCAGTGTCAGTAGGTCGATTAAACTGACCATAAAATGGAAGAAGCGCGCGATGAACTTTCTTAACAGAGCACGCATTTTGATAATAAAATTCAATAATTTGCAAGCGTTTTTCGTTTGTAAGACGATTCATGGTTAAATTATAGACGAAACTGAAGATTTTTGACAGTGACAAAAAACATAAAACGTGCATGAGCTGTCAAAACCAGTGTTGCCAAAAAGAAAATAGCAAACAAATCACCCATTTTATCCCAAATCTACAGAGCGCTCATAGTTCATAAACATCTTTAAAAATGTTTATGAACTATGACCGCTCTTTAGATTCGTCAATTTTTTGATGAAACTTCAAATATCGTATCAATAATTGAAAACCGTAAAAGCAGTGAATATCTTATTGAAATCGTCTTTTTCGAAATTACTCTCTGTCATTTACCGGTAAACCAACGTTCCACGTTTAAACTCTTCCATAGAATTAAAAAAAAAATTAAATAGTGTCGAATTGAAAAATTTACTTGGATCACTTTAAACCATCAAAGAGGTTTGTAAGACTGATAGTGGAAGGAATTCAGTTTGGTACCGTACTGAAAAATTTGACATTTCGGTAATTTTATTTACTTTCATATGTATGTACATTAATAATGCACGTACAGTACATGCATAGGTATTCTATGCTCGCAAGTCTATTCTTCAAACGTACGAGTAGGTTCTCACCTACATACATGTATAAAGTTTTCGTGTCAACTTTTGTCGACATCATTTAATGGACACCTATCAGTTCAGTTCAGAACGTAAAAGCAAATAGTTTATTTTTTTCTGTTCCGAACAGTGAAAAAAGTTTATTTGAAGGAAGCTCATATGCTCCCAAAACGAACAATCTTTTTTTTTTGAAGTTACGTCATGTCTACATAGTCTACCTACATCCAATGGAACTTCAGGAAAATTAATTGCAATCGAGAACTCGTTAAAAAAGGGCAATTGAAGTGAAAAACAGAAATAAATAGAAATAAAAATAAAGCCTACTCAAGCAAATCATTTGCAAGTTCATTCCAAAGATCACAGATCGTCTCACATTATTGATTGCAACGGCTGCATTATGCCATGCCAGTCATTGTTGTATGTGCTGCTGTCTCTCTGCGGTGGCACCACCATTTCGATTTCGCTCTGCCAACAACCCCGACACTTGGGCGCAATGCAATAAATCTCATAGCATCTGTGAGAGTGATGATGTAAGTCAGACAAGAGAATATGGAGGAATCAAAATAAAAGGCCAGGCCACCTGCATCCTCATCCCACGCACTAAATTGTGAAATCCATCCACTAACACACTATCATTCATACTACATACAGTACACCATGCATTGCTACACATGCGGTGTGGTCCAAGATCGTTTGTTACATTAAAAGTTCGAAATTCGAATGGAATTTGCACTGCACATGTTTTTTCACTTAGGTGAGAGAGAGCGCTTGCGGCAGCGGCTCAACCTCTAAACTTTAAAGCCTTCTTTGCATCAAATTAGTTTTTTGAATGCGTTCGCGCGTCAGTTATTCACAAAACGAATAAGTCACTCTAACCCCCAAGCAGAGGTCAACCTCTGATCGCATTAATTAACTTCACACAGAGTGTTTGTTGTGGTTGTTGGTTGTGTATACCTAGACAAGCCATAAACTTTGATATTCGTTGGCTGGCACTTAGTTGCAAATGAGTTTGGAACCCAGCTTTGACAAGCAAGACACAGGTGGTTTTTAGCCAGCTTCTAGCTCTGAATAGAAGGTGAATGTTTTGCCCACGTTTCGAGACTCGCATAAGTCTGTTTTTGCTGCTGGCTGGTTTATGGTTGAACAATTTGTTGACTGCACCTATAGTTGGCGCATAAATCTGCCAAAATGACGTTCAATTTGACATATGGTTGACATTCGAGAGGGTTTTTAAATGAGTTGTGTCGAAAAGTGACGGATATAAACGGGGAAAAATATTTGATAAAAAATAAATCATTTATTATGAATAAATTTGAATTTTGTTTAAAATTAATTGCTATTATCGGGTAAAAGTTGAATTAAAGAACCTTATATCCATCTGACAATGCTCAATACTCGTACTATCCCTGAATTCATAAATTTAAATTTAAAGTATCACTTTATAATATACATAGAATTGTCAAAGAACATCCCTGAATTTGAGTAGAGATTCAGAGTCAGAGATTCAGTAACTTACAAGTTACAACTCTCAAACATTTCTCTGTGCGTATTGAAGAAAGAAAGGGATCTACAATTTTCTGCTGATCCCTAACGGCTTAGACATACAAAAAGAATATTCCTAGAAAGTTGAAATTCTTAAATTAAGTTCTATTGATCCAAACTATGGATTAGACGTTCGATACATTACTTCAAAAGTTAAAAAAGTTTTCTAAGAAATGCGTTCAATAAATTGCGCTGTGAAGTGTTTGTTCAGGTTTTAGCTAGCTCTAAATAAAAACTTGTTGAATAGAACTTTTGAGAAAAATTAAATTACATAATGGGCCATCTAGTGGTTTCTTTTTAAATCATAAGTTATTTTGACACTGACAGCTGTTTTCCGCTCGAAATCTTGACAGAAATTCAGTATCATACCTCCGCGGAGAAAAATAAGTGCTGCGTAGCCCAAACAGATCGTTTTTTTTAAAGAACGGTCGGCCGAAATGAAGCACCCACCGTGCCTGCTGTACGCAAATTTGTGCAAAAAGTTCGTACATAAGACTGGTATAATAGTGGACAACACTCATATGGTCGCCGTCGTACGGTGCGCACAGACAAATGTGGCTGTTATATAGTCTAGAGTGTGAGACTCAATTCACGAACATCAATTCGCCATAGATCTCAAGAGCTCAACATTTCACGCACCAGCCTGAGGAGAATTCTGAACAAGGATATCGGATTATTCGCTTACAATGCCCAATTGACTTAGCAATTGGAGGCGCACGACTTTGTGGTCCATAATTGATGGGAATGTTTGTTCTTACTAATAAAGCCATAAACATGGGAAACATTTAATTTTGTTCATTTTATTGCATTTTTAAAAATAAACTTGTATTTGGGGCCCACCCGTTATAATGCTTGATTTTGTATTGTGACTTAAACATGACATTTACTTTTACATACAAATATGTTGTGCTTATACAGGTGGCGCAAAAAGTAATGTCATAATGTGAATGTGCCTTAGATTTTATAAATGGCGTCAAATGTCATTGTGCTTTGACATTGACATCTATATGTTGTAGACAGATAGGGAATTAGTTGACATGTACAAGAGTGACGATTGAGTGATACGAACTTGGAGAACGGGGAATTATTGTCACTGCTTATAGGACTAATTTTCGGTCTGTTGTTTTTAAGCTGCGTGAATTACGTCATCGCTCCAACATGTCGCAAAAGTAGCCGGCCTCGGATTACTTGTTGTACCGAGAACATCTTAGCTGCGGCCGAGGTTACATACAAGAGAGAATCAACTAGCTTTGACGAGATGATGCACGAGAACAATGCACATAATAAGGCATCAGTAGACGTTCGTTGCAACGAATTTTAGTGAAAGATTTGAAAATACTCCCGTACAAAGTGCAAATCGTTCACAAATTGCTGCCTGTTGACTGTCAAACGAGGTGAACCCTGTTAAACTTGGTGCAAGAAGAGGAAATGATAAAAAATCATCAATTTGGAGCATTATCTCAGGAGGTGGTTATTTGACCGTTTGACCGATTTATTTTTTCAACTTAACGTCATCAATTTTCCCGCATATCTTTCAAATTGTTTGCCTGATAACGTTATGACTCTTTTACTGGCGCTCTAAAGCGGTTTTGCCAATATTGACTTTAAAAGTTTTACAAATAATTTATTTTTATAATTTTGAATTTTTTCACATTATTGCGTTAACAATATTTGTACATTATTGATCCATTATCACACATCGTCTACCTCACACATAATACAACTTTGAGTTACAAGAAAAGTTCAGGCTTTTCCTTAAAACCTAAAAGAATTATTTTTCATCAATTCCATACTTACTTAAACAGTGCTTTATAATATTAGTGATCTTTAAATCCCAAAGGCTTTTGTAAAATTAGCAACTGATTGTCAACCTTAATTCTCCCGGAGCGGCAACCAATTGAACAAATGTGTTCAATTTCAAAAAGCGAATGTTGGTACTTAATATCAATCAGAATCAGTGTCATTTTTGCGAAGCAGCTCATGAATATAAAATAATCATTGCCGCCACCACTATGTATATTGCTAGATACAGCTTTATATACATCGCAGGTGACTTCATTCAGCTAAGTTGATCCCGAACGAAAAGTATATAGCTACTGAAAATGCAAACGCTGCGTTTCGACTGCTGTCGGCAGTGCAGTTGAAAGAGAAACGCCATCGCCATAGCCATAGCCATCGTCTCGCTAAATCTCTGACAACCTTTCACATTGACTTTTTGTCAATTTGTGGTGCGGCTTCGGCTTTTGTTTCGTTTCGTTTATTTGGAGCAACACTGCTCGTCACCACCAAAGTTTTGCTGCTGCGCTGCCTATGCAATGACGACGACGACGACGTGCAGGTGTTTGAACTCAATCGCTCGCTGCATGACAAATCGTTAAATGTATTCTCGTCAATGCAGTCAGTACAGGCAGGGATTGAGTAAAAAATCACAACAAACAGCAAAACAACAAACAAAAGTGTGTCACCACGAATTGTGGCAACACAGTGGGAGCCGGAGCTGGGGTCAACGGCAGTTGGGTGTTTCAGAACTGCATATAGGGCGCGGTGATAGCCCACTAGTCAACAGTCATTCATTAGTTAGTCAGCTGCTTGTCCCGATCGAGGTCCAACGGGGCGAAAGGCGACTTAAAATTCCCCGGAGATTTATGTCATAAGTGGGTGGTTGGGGCCACACAAAAAAAGGGTTGGACACTGGACGCCTGACACAAAGGGTGCGACCAACGCGCAATCGAGCGGAATTGCGCACGAATTTAGCGCTTGTCAGATCAAGTCGAGCGATACACAATAACACACACAAACAAAACTGTGATCAGTCTGACTGAGTTGCGTCTCTGGGTGCATTGACTTTGACGACGACGACGACGACGACGACGTTTCGACTGAACGAAGTCGACAACGGCAACAAGACGGCGTGCAGATTGATTGCCTGTCACCAACCCGCGAATGTGCTATGCCTTGGATTCTAATTTGCGTCGGGTACCTCTATAATTTGCCTTGAATTTGTTTTGTGTATATTATGGCCATGCAAAGAACATTGTTCGGTAACATGGTGTCAATTGAATTGTTTTGCCATGTGACATACATACATACATGGATATATACGTATATGTATGCGGCTATGGGTTTATTTGTTCTTTATTTGGAGCAGTGATTTGCAAAATGTCGACAGCTTGACGCGAATACTTCAGAGTTTGAGGACAGGCCATATGAATTCGTATACGGAGGTTAGGCTAATAGGCACTGATGAAGGAAAGGGGCTGTAAGAATTATTTATTTTAAGGTGTAGCTCCAAGATCCTCGTTAGCTGACATGTTGAATATAGTATTCATAATTTTGTATAGATATGTATGTGGATAAATGGTAAGCTTGTCTTATTAGCAGGGATACCTTAATTCGTTGTGTGTCGAAAACTTGAAATTTGACAAGAACAAGAAGTGATTTGTCAAGCTGATTGATATATTGATATCATTTACATAGTTAACCTATGTTATATAGTGAACTTTAATGCCACAATGTTTCAGAACTCCATTAAAGATCCATGCTTCAGGAGAGACAGCAAGAGATTTAACTAGAACTTGATGCTTTTAAGGAAGTCAGTAGAATTTTGAAAAGAAACCAGGAATCATGGAAACAAATGTCAGCAACAGCTTAGAGACATCATCAACACAAATAAAATTCGCAGGTTGTGGCAGTTACTTCAAAGAAATCTTCACATTCAACTGGCATACAGATACTGCGTTTCTGGATGAAGTTACGAGAAAATCAACCATTCATCAGATTCTGCAGCCGTTCCCAGAAGAAGAAGACAGTAATCCAGGAAGTGACAAATTGGATAGCCTATAAAACTATAAGACAACTATGAAGTCGGGAAAAGAAATCAGATATTATCTAAGTTTTTTACAGCGTTCCGAAAAGGCTTCCACAAACATTGATAATCCTTTTAACAATAATTTTTAATAACTGCAACAACAGCTGCTAATTCTGCTAGAATTGACAAACGATCAAGGCAGTAGGAATTACGAAATTTGTAGTTTTCAACTACAGGGTTATATCTCTCCTCAACAAAATTAGGAAAATATTTGAAGAAGTGATACTCAGGACTTTCGAGAGTGCTCGCAATAAAAACGCAATTAGCTCAAAAACCACTATTCCCTGCATCCGCTGCTGAAATTTCAATATGGTTTCATCATAGCCCAAAACTTATCATGCCAGCGTAGCGCCGGATGTTTTCTGGATCTTGAGAAAGGATTTGACAGTGTATAGACAGTGCCTGAAGAAAGTGTATAGATGTCACCATTAATAGCTATTCGGCGAGTCGAAACTCACATTTCACATCCACAAACTCTTGGAATTCTATAAGAAGTGGAGTAACGGAATCAATACCTTAAAATCATAACTTTCATAACATCCCACTAAGCCAACAGACGAAAGACATTGATCTACAAACATCTCGTGAGACCATTGATGAGCTCTTATTTTCTAGTTTGCTATCCATCACGATCACAAGGACAGCAATGAAGGAGATTCAAGTTTTCGAAGGGAAAATGCAAAGGATCTTTTCCGGACTTCATTTCGATCAGTGGCACTAAATAAAAACTCTAATGACCATTTGTATTCAGAAGCAACCATAATTCTGCTGGATAAATATTTAGTGATTTTGGCAATGAGGCTTCTAACAAACATCTCCAGCCACCCCAATATGACAAAAAGAAGGCGAACCACGAGATTTGTTGAATTGTGTGAGTTTACTTTTGGACTTGCATATCCTTCAAACAACTTTTTCATAGGAATATTGATGTGGAGAAATAGCCTACAATACTTTGAGACTTTAAAGGGTCTTAAGATTCAAAATAAAACTGTTTTTAAATTATATACATATTAACAAAATAAATTAACTTCTTACTCAAAAAAAAAAACTCTCTTATTGAGTGTCTATAAAGTGTATTAATAAACAAACTCAAAGCCCAACAAATATAACATTCCAACAGAATACACAAATAAAACGAAGGTCTTAAAGCATTGACAATGCTGTCATTCAAACATCACATCCGCAGTGAGCTCTCTTAATCATCGCAATAATCAACGGAAATTCAAATAAAAACAACGAAAGGAATAAACACAACTCAACTCAAAGCAGATTTTCTAATGAACTTTCAATTCTCACTCGCCACCCAGCAATCAACAGACCTCCATTGCTGTTTACAGATTGTTGCCTCCAGCATCACCCAGATACGCCCGATCCAATAACAACAACACATAATAATAACATCCAACAGATGTGAGGCTAGTCCATTGATATTTTCCTTTCTTCTAACTAAACTCATTTCATATCGAGGAGGGTATAGCCAGAGCAGATACACTGCTCAATCAGTTTTTCACGGAGCCAAAAAATGTGCTTGAACAAATATTGAATGCTTATAGCAACAAAATTAGAAACACACACATTCACCACAAATGACAAACGTGGTTGCTTTTATAAAGGAGAATGCATCAGGCAAAGACCATCGCGCCACAGCACTAGTACTACTACACCTTGTTCCAAAGAAGACCACCACGAGCTATTAGTCGAAGATTCACAGAGCAAACAAGATTGCTACGAAAGAAGAAGGAAAACCCCATGAGGACTGAGACTTCCTTGGCAGGGAGGCATTATCAATGCTTTCTACACATGACCTGCAATCACTCTACAACACATCGACGCCACCGACACCACGACGGATGCTCCACCAGCATCGAGGACGCTATCCTATCCATCTTACTAGCCTTACCTACCGCCAAACAGAAATGTGGGCCACTTGGAGTCTAGGCAGACCTACCTCTTATGAGCTGTCCTGTCGTCATTAACACCACCACACGGGAGTTTGTTTTTCTGATCGAGATGTTTTCTGTTTAGATATTCGGGTGCCAGACACCAGTCGGACTAGATTTAGGTACTGAAATCCAGGCCAACCAAGAATCGACACCCACCGCGCGCCTCTATTAAGCTATAGTGCAACAGAACCTCGTTGCCTCTCATCGCTGAATAATTTACATGAATACGAATCTATCCGTCCATCACCATCACGAAGGAAATGTTTGCACAGATGTCGGCTGTTATGCTTGGAACTGAATTAAAGCTGCCTGATAATTTCAAATTTGTAATGTGCCGGTCTGTCAGTAAGTAAACCACGACCACGACGACGCCGACGACGTGAATTGGCTGCATATAGTATAAATTATTGTTAACTTGTAGCAATTTTTTGTTTTGTTTTGTGGGACCTGACCTTAGATTCGAGACGATGAAAAATGTTACTTTTTTCAAATAAACATAATTTACAATTTGCTGTCAGATCTTCTATCAAAATGTGAAAAAGAAAATAATGTAATACTCTTTTGTATTTATTATGTACATATGTATGTATTTAGTTCTATTTATTGTGATTTCGTTTGGTCATCCAGAAGCACTCCGAATCCTTCTTAGATCGTTCTTTGGCACTAGATGACAGTTCTTCTTCTGAAATGAAGGTAAAGTCGATTCGCACACTTTAAACGTCAAAATCCTTAAATATCATTTGTTTTTATGAGTATCCCAAGATTGTATCTTCTTCATCATCTTCAAGTCATGATGACGAATTCGTTGTGGAATTTTTATTAAAGGAGATTACTCAAAGTAAAAGAACCCAGGTGGAGAAATTTTTGGAAGTCATTCTTCGCAAACAGGATCAAAATCTCCCAAGTTTTCGTTCACCATGTTTAAAAATAATGAAAAATGAAAACCAACTCAATTTGACGTTTTACAAATACAACAAAAAGTGATGCAACTTGTTCGTTTGGTTTTCCAGATCGGAGATTTCCGAAAGTTTCTTCCGGATGACCAAACGAAAACCTTATTAAATTCATAAAATTTCAAAGTGTAAAGCCCCTTTTAAGCCAATTTTAGACGATCATTTCAGTTTCAGTTTCAGTTGAGCTATCAGTTAAGCTTTAGCTGAAACTGAAACTGATGAAATTCCCATAAGTTTTCAGTTTAGTCGTCATTTCAATTTTAGTTTTCGGTGATTTATTAAGCGACACAACTATAGCGATTGCAATAAGGCTTTCATCGTACATTACGCAATGTATTTCTTCTGATTTTCGACTGCTCACAAGTAAAATGAAAGCTCAACTGAACACCGGACTGACGTCTAAATACACTGCGATTTTTAACTGAACTGACAACCGAACTGATAACTGAAGGAACAACTGATCGTCTAAAAGGGGCTTAAGAGCCAGAATGGAACTCTCATATTGTATTTTCGATTGGTAGTCCGAAAAAACTCTTGGACTCTAGCTACCATTTACCCAATCAAAGACGACAAAATATTCCCTATCGAACATTTGATTGCAGCAAGAAATAAATGGCATGATTTTTGTACTTTAGTAAGGTGAGTTTGTGAAAAAAATATTCACAGGTGTTATGCTAGATAGACTCTCTCTCTCTCTGAGTGGGTAGAAGAAAATAATTTATTAAGTAAATACCAAGCTTGGTTCCGGCAATAATACTCTAGCCCGAATAACGATTTCGTTCTGACAAGCATTACACGAATATACTCCGATAATTCCAAAAGGGTGTATACATTGTAATGAAGCAAGTACAAAGGCTGCCTGAATGGGAGATACGCAAGAAATACGAAATGTGCTTGGCACTTGGAAGAAGTCAAAAGTGGTTCAGAGTAAAGTTGGAGTACTGCTTTTAACAAAATCAATATCGATCCAAACGCTAAACACAAGGTTTTTAAATCACTGATAAGATCAATCGCTTTACTGCAAAAGTTTGAGGCATCCAATAGTTTGAAGAAGTGTAGAAGTTCCCGAGATATTTCCTAAAAAGAACATTTAGACTTGCGTTTAACAACCCAAATTACATTCAGCATATTCCGAATGGAATGCGAGAGGAACAGTTGGTCAAACAATCAAGGTAGCGGAGCACGAATTTGAAGTGGTGCAATCCTTTAAATACCTTGGGTCAATAGTAGCAGCCGATAACAATATAGAAGAAGAAATACGCGGGCGGCTTCTCAAATCCAACAGAGCCTACTATAGTCTGTCAAAGCTCTTCAAATCCAGAAATCTCACCATAACTTCAAAACTGCTGCTGTACAGGATCATGGTCCTGCCAGTACTCACATATGGATCCGAGACTTGGGTGTTTACCAAAAGTCACTCCGACCTCTTAGCTGCGTTCGAGAGAAAAGTCTTAAGGAGAATTGTTGGGCCCATATGTGTGGGGAAGGACGATTCCGAAACTGGTACAATCATGAACTGTACGCAATCTACCTTGAAGCAGATATCGTGACAAAAACTAAGCTCGGTAGACTCCGGTGGGCAGGGCACCTAGCTCGCATGAGCGAAGAGGAACTGCTCGTAAAGTTCTTTGTCGTACATTCTATGGTAGACGACAGCGTGGTAGACCATGCTTGCGCTGGAGAGATGGCGTAGACCAGAACGCCCTAAGCCTTGGGGTACGCAACAGGATGGCGTCAATCATCAGCACAAGAAATATTTCGAAGATCGAAAGCTTCTGAATGACTATTGTTTTGGATATTTATAAGGCATTTGATAGAGTTTGGCATCAAGATCTCTTATCGAAAATGCATGCGTTAGGTATCAACGAAACCCTTATTCTTCGGATTAGAAATACGAGTACCCTTCTAGATGGTTAAATTGGATCGTTGTATTGGACGATTTCAAGTCTGATCTTCACAAAATAAATGCCGGTGTTCCCCAGGGCTCCGTTATGTCACCGACTCCTTACCTTATTTTTATAAATGATCTTTTGTCTGAAACTTCTAATCAACTTGATTGTTTTTCTGACTTTATACTGCGCCTCTACTCTCAGCTTCTCATACTCGTTCTCAAATTCACTTCCATCTCCTCCGGAAGTGGAATTGAAACGGTATCGTATGTATGATTAGCTCATTAAACTCTGATCTTTACGGCATTGTTAAATCAATGCTATCTATAGTAAAATGTACCTCTAAAAATGCCATTGTCCTTAAATCACATCTGCATCGAAAAAGCCGGAAAGCTCTCAGGACTCGGTATGTGTGTATGTGACAACACTCTCGAGACTGCCGCCAAAAAAGCTGACAAATGCTAAGGATTTCTATATCGGTGTATAAAATCTTCTCTGGCTACAATTTAAAGGGCGTTTATACGTTCAAGACTTGAGTGTAGCTCACATCTTTGGGTAGTTGCAGCACTACCTTCTCTTCATTTATTAGATAGAATCCTGAATAGAGCGATAAAAGTGATAAAAGGAAACAGAACTATCTTGGAAACATTCCCTTATTCTGAGGAACACCGTCGGAATGTTTCATACCTTGTTCTATCGTTTCTTTCAGAAGTAGGTAATGCTCATTCCAAGTAGGCAGATGCATTCCTCCCCTCAATGAGTTCACCCGTGATACACGGTTCGTATTGTAAGATGGCATTGCACGAGAAATAAAAATGATCCCTTTTCTCAGTTAACTCAATATGATGTCCTTATTACCAAAGACCGGGTGGTCAGAGGGGAAGAGCGTTTAAATAGGTCATCTTTGAACCACAAAGGGTAAGGGTACATCACAGGCCTTGGTTAGATTAATCTACGGAGTAGTGTAAAATGTAATGTAATGTGTACATCACAGGCAGAACATTCAGGTCCAGAACTGCTACAGAATCATTTACATTACATTCTATAGTTATTTTTCCAAACAGGGTTCAGGTTAAATATATAGGTTGTTTCCTTCCCTAAAACATTTCCACCGTAGTAACCGCACTTATAGGAATGCTCATTGATTTACGCTTGAGGCCAAGCAGTCATGTTCAGAGATTCATTCTTTACCCGTACCACACGAATGTGGAATGTTATGCCCTGTTGTTGTTTTTTTTTCTATAAAAAGTTTACATACAGATACCAGGCTCTGACACACGATCCACATTATTTATTCGAGATTTGCATCTTTCATGGCCTATTTAGAAATAAATGTTTTACAGTGTAAATTTGTATTATACACGTGTTAGTGGGCATTTTGAGCAAATCGTTACAACAGTTTCCGTAGTGTAGTGGTTATCACGTGTGCTTCACACGCACAAGGTCCCCGGTTCGAACCCGGGCGGAAACAATTTAAAGTATGGTTTTTTTTTATTTTTAAAGAATTTAATGAATTAACTTACTTGAATGTTGAAGTCTTCTCAAATAAATTCCAATTAAATAGAATTAAGTTGACGCAATAGCCAACTGGACGTAAAAATACCACACATGGTATTTTTTCTATACAATTAGATATGTACGCCTTCAGATAGTTTATGTTTCTTAAGGTATTTGTGTTTGCGCAGCTGTTTAGCGCGAGTAGAAATGTCAACCTTCAACGCAAACAGCCGGTTAGCTGTCACTTAAACTTATGTACGTTTCTCTTCTCAGGCTACACAGCACAAAAACCAACGAGAAGTAATTACTACAGAAAAGAAGTAATTTCTAAGACAATGACAAGCACAATCAGTTAGTAATCGCATTCAATCACTGTGCATATCCATTACTCCGCATATAAGACTATTAATCGTCACCACCACGAAATTGTGAGCGAACTGTGAGAGTAAGAGTATAAATACGAGTACTCTCGACTGTGAGTGTTAGTGGCGCTTACAAGTCAACGACTCTGCTGGAGTCGGAGTGGCACTGGCATGCCATGTACAATTGCACACACAGCCAAACTCCAACTATTGCCAATAAGCCCGGCAAAATGACAATCGCCGTTGTTGTTGTCTCCGAACAACACCGTCGCACTAAACCGCCCTGCCACCTCGCCGTCTTTCGTTAGCATTGTAATACCAAAACATTTCAGGCAAAGCCAATCTAGACGAAACCACGAGAGGGCATGGGGATGTAGAGGAAGTTCCAGCAACATTATCGCGCGCCCGTCGCAATTGTACTCGACTCTGCCGCATTAATATCAAAGCCGCGCACATAATAAGAGACAAGTCCGAGTCGCAAATGCGATTATTTATTGGCGGAACTAAGCAAAAGGGGCGAATGCCTTGCCAGTTGTTATTCCCAGTCCAGCTAGCCATCGTCTTTGTCGCCAGCACAGTCTTCATCGTCATGGTTGAGTTTGGACTTTGGGCACAATGAACACATGTTTTGCGCGATCGGTTCAAAACTCGGATCGCGCTCCATAGAGTGCATAGTGCATTTTTCAATGTCACCGCTGGCCACCGGCAGCGGCCGCAACTGCACCAATGATGGTCATTCTAATGGTCCATGCACACTGATCCAATCCGCGATCTGCAGTTGCTAGGAGCAGTAGGCAGATCGGCTTGCCCAGATAGGTAAAGTAGCGTTTTCAACGTTCGATCTCAACTTAAAATGCTGCTAGCTGCAGCCAGCCTACCATCAGAGCACAGAATTGCAGTGCCGCTTTGCATTGTCGGCGTACTTAGTTAATTTTGTTTGGAAAACCGCCTCTTTCCGAAAGCCTGTCTCCGAGTGTGCTGATCTGATGCCAGATCAATGAATCAATTAAGTCGGTTAGTGCGATTTTCGAGTTGTAGCTCAGTCTATTCAAAGGGGAATATTCACTTCGCATCGGATCGGATCGTCGTCGTCGTGTCGTCGTCATCGTCGATAGTGCTGACTTTAGAGGAGAGCCATTAATGAAAAGGTGTGGGATGATATTTATCAATGTCTGTCCGCAAATGGCAGTTAATCAAGGCGGCGAAGCCATTGTGTATTCGTCTAGGAATTCGAAAGGAGTTATGTTGCTGGATTGGTGAATATTCATGCATATTCATCAATGGCAGTATAAGCAGTGCAATGCGGGGCAACATGCACGCAGCTAACGGAATGGACAGTGCGCTAGTTAAGGATTGTCTATGTGAGCGATATCTGGCGGTGGCAATCGCAATTATTTGAAAGCCAACTACTGTCATGTTTGCAAGTCCATTCAATGCGCCACGATTGCATCTGTCATGATTAGTTTAGCATGAAATGCGGTTGATTTTTGTTTCGGGCGAAGATTTTCCGGGTGTGTTTTTGTTTTTTTTTTTGCTATAGCTGTTTAAACACCTTAATAAGATTTTTGTGTTTGTAGAAGAGGGGAAACTGATGCACAAAGAAGATATATTTCCATTCTTTTGGATGAGAAATAAATAAATTAGAGGTACAACGGCTCGCAGGGACTTACAACTCTTAGGCCAGGCGCGCACATTCAATTTTTAGTTTCGCAACTTTTTAGTTGCTAAAATGAATCATATGGGCTTATATGGGACACCGCGCACTTAGAACAACTCGATTCGAGCAACTAAAAAGTTTGTGCTTTGACACAAACTTAACGATTGCTTAAGCTGTTTTCTATAAGCGCAAGAGAGAAAAAGAGTGTGAGCGTGAGTAAAGAGTTGCCGCGGTTCTCTTTCAACTGGTGATTAAATTATTTGATTTCGATCACAGTTGCCAGTGCGCGACTAGCCTTAAGGATTCCTGTATGCTTGCTGTCGGCAGGAATGGATGGAACTGACAATATTCTGGCGAGTCCGAACGGCTAAGATGAAAAGCACTTTCCATGACAAGACAAAAGATAGTCTTGAAAGTTTCTCAGATTCTCCTCAAGACGCACCATTCCTTAAAAAAAAAACTTTTTTTTCGTTTTTGGGGCAGGAAGAGGCTAGGAAACGAAACAAGACCTCCGACATGACAGTCCAACGAATTATCCGTGTCAAGGAGTTTTGGAAGGATTAATATAGAAAAAAAGTCGATTTCTGGTAGAGGTATTAATAATGCCTACGGAAGGTACCTGCCACATTTTTAAGCCTAAGCATGATTTTTATATTTTGCGAGCACTAAAAAGATTTTGACTACCCTTAAAATGTCACAGAGCGACCGTTTCAGGAAAGTTGGAGAGGATTTTAAAAGAGATAACGATGCACATTGGTTTTAAATGTTTGAATATCGTAATGGAGGGAAAATATTGAGCCGGGTACGGTATTCCACATTCGTCTAGAGCGATTTAAGAAATAATCTCTGAATTTAACATCCGAAATTGGGATCAAGGGTAAACTGATGGGCATTCTCTAAATTGCGGTTGTTTAAGGGACGGAATGCCACTTCCTATTTTACAAGAACACTGTTTATAAAATAACGGTTAATATAAAGAAAGACAAGAAACTTTGTGGTGGTTGATAGATTCTGATGCTATATATCTATCACCTATAAGAGCTTTAAGAATCTCTTTTTTTGATTCTTTCCAAAGGCTCAATTGGGTTATTGGAGCAACTGCCCAAATATGGGAATTAAACTCAATCTTTGGACGAATATGGACTTAATAGATTACAGTTACGAGTAGATCAGAAGAGGTGAATGATTTCTTGCCTCATCGAAGGAAGCCCAAGCACTCAGCGGCGTTTTTGGCGACGCCGAATATGTGGTCATTCCACAGAAGGTGGTCTATGATGCACATACCGAGAACTGAAAGCACATCTTCAAAACAATTAGAGGGATTATATCCGGACAAGTAGATTTGTGTATATCGAGATCTTTCAGTAATCTTACAAGTGTATCCCATAAAACCGGTTACACTCTGAAATACAGGAGCAGTAATGACACTTTCTAGTAGCATCGAATAAAAAGCTGCAAGCTAATTCAATAATCTTACGAATTGACGTAATCGCTTTTCCAACATTTAAAAGATTTTTATAGGAACTGGCTCTCGTTTAAACAGTTAAAATATGCGTTTTTCCAAAATTAGAAAAAGCAGTTGCATAATTTCGCGAGAAGAGGCACGATATATTTCTTTGTTCAACAATACATAAATGACCTATTCGATTTTTCACATTTTGAACTTTTACTTAACATTCTAAATATGTGCCTACCCGCTTTCAGAAAGGTTGAGTATATTTAACTAAACAAATTATGAAGGTAGTTTTTTACTACTTAACTACTTTATTATTTATATAACAGTTTCCAGCCTTCTGACGTAAAACCTTGATAATTTTGAGGACAAACAACTTTGGTCATAAATCATGTTTTTTTTTTAAATGTATGAGTTAACTAGCAGATGTGACATAGGTAGGTATTTACTTCTGACTGAGCAGTGTATTCACCAGAGACTTGAAAAGATTTAAGTACCTATATCAACAAGTTTTAACCAACAATTTAAGGTATAATTTCCATCACAATAACTAGACTTATCTTTATTACCTTCTCGTATAATATTGTAAATAAAAACTTAACCAAAAAGTCTCATTTATGTCAACATTTAACATTCACACGGTTTGCTTTTCCATAACTCCATCACAAGCGTGGTACCTATAGCGAAGCATTGTCTACGAGACGAGACGGGACCAACGAAGAAATCTCATTATATACCTACATAGGTTCACAAACTTTTGAAAGAAAACACAGTCAGAAAGCCCAAACCATTGCCATTATCGCCAGCCATTCGAATGAGAAATTCTCAAGAGATCATTAAAAATACAAAACAAACATGAAAACAAAAATAAGCGCTTCATAAATAATACCGCACACCTGACATTTAGCGGTGATGACGTCAGTCAGTCAGCGCTTAATGAATGTGCTCCGCTTCCCCCTTTAGCTTCGCGTCGGTCGTGTACAAAGTATCGGCTCCAGAAATCGGCGGCGGCGGCGCCATTCGGAAGAAATACCTTTTCCAATCCAACAAACACAGTTTGTACAATTGATCTTCACCATAGATAATACAACCCACAGACACAGGCATGAACACATGGCACCCCACCTCTATGCTATGGAAAAAAAGTAGTTGATTGTTTTGCGTTTGCATTGGTGTGTTTGATGGAGCGATTTGTTGGTGTGTTGGTGGTAATTATTGTGATTTCATTCGTATATTACCAAGGGATAAGCAAACATCCCAGGCGTAAAAAGTTTGATCAGGTGTTCGCGTGAAATCTCAGCTCAACTCAATTCAAGTCAGTCAATATTAGCACTGCTACGTCAAGACTCAAACTCAAGACCAACCACATTAACAGTTGTTCGAACCGGGAAAGCGTTAAATACCTAGTTTAGTGATGGAGAAATGATCATGGCTGCTATATTATAATGCCACACAGGCACAGCTGAGGACTGCTTGTGATGGGAATGTAGGGTTGCCAACTTTTTTAAGAAAGAATAGAGTATATTTGATTCCAGAGACGAAAAAAAAGAGTACATTTGAAAAAAGAAGAGTACCATTTATTTCAAGTCTTAAAAATGTATTTTTTTGTACTTCTTGCAGTACATAACAATTTTTTGTTGTTTTTAAAATATGTGTATGACTCTAAACATTCAAATTCAAGATTCATATAAATCAAGAGCTCATTTTTGATCAATTTCAATGATGACCTATTCCTCTCATCTCGCCACTTCACATTCATGACCGAAAATACTCTCTCAGTGAATGCTGAAGTGGCAGGAACAGATAGTATATAGCTTACAATTTTTTTTAAATAAATAAATTCATCGGGACATTTTTTAAAAATATATTGCCATTTTTCTGCAGTTTTTGCATAAAATCTGCATTTTTTAATAATTCAATTTGAATTTGTTTTAATATTATAATTTCTGAATATAAAATGTCCATGTCTATATTAAGTTTTTGTAAATTAAGTTTTCCTTCAATAATTTGTTCGAAATGTTTAAATTCAATATTAGCTTTCAAAGATATTGAATTTAATGAAGATAGCCAGTTATTGCTACTAAAATCAAACCATTTTTGTAAATAAATCAAACATTTGTCTATAAATAAATTGAAATTACTGTTTATCTGATTGAACAGCACAGTTGATGATTGTTCAATGGATTTTAATTTCTGTTTTGTTGTATAGCCAAAAAAGTTATCATTCTTTCTTTGCAATAATTCTGATTCTAAATAACTCATTATACCAAAAACATCTACAATTGTGACATTGTTACCTTCCAGAGACTTAATAGTTTTATTAAATATATTTAAAATGTGACTGGAAAAATGTAAATAGATTTCAATTAAGTCATGCTCACTATCTAACATTAACAGATTTTGGATTATCTGAGGACAATCATCCATAAGACTTCTAAAATAATTACATATTGCAATCCAATTCAGTAAGATAGTATCGATACAAGGTAGTAACGATAACCACCTGGTACCAATATGCCTTTTAAGTTCATGAAAGTTTCCCTGAACTGCAGCAACAAACTTTTTCAATTCTTCTCTTCTACAAGCTGACACCGAAAAATGGCTATATATTTTTAATATAACATTCTCAACATCATGAGCAAGGAAATTCATTCCATGTTTTACACAATTATGTACAATGTGTGCATGACATAGTTACCCTTTATGAGATCAGGTACTATATCAACCATATTGGTGTATAAAGAATGATTAACTCCAAAATTAGCATTAGTATTATCTGCACTCAGGCCCGATACTCGATTGATGGGGATTTTGTACATATCCATAGAATTTTGAATGGCTGCAAACATGCCATCTGCACTCTCATCAGAATTTTCGTAGAAGTCTAAAAGTTTGTTTTGGATTCCCTTTTCTACTGTGAAGTATTGGACCACTAATGGGAATAACTTAATGTTTTTTCTATTTGATGCATCCTTTGTAAGCAAAAAAACATATTATCGTCTTGAAGATCATTAATCACACTTTCAAGAGCATATGGACCAAGTACCTCCATGACCAGGGCCTCCATTTTAGTCCTGCCTAATCGAATGTCAGTTGCAGTTTTAGAATCTGCATATATTTGTTTATCCAGTTTAACTGAACAATCCATGCTATTATATGATAGGTTATGTTTAACTGTGTGAAATGCTAAAGCTAACTCCGCAGCTGTAACATTGTTATTTTCAGACCCTGAACTTGAGGTTGAAGTGGGAGTCAAAAACTTTTGTAGGGAACTAGATGTTCTTTTTAATTCCGTTTTAGCTTTGTGTTGTTTCGTGTCTTGATGTTGTTTTATCTAAAGAAAAAGTTGAAAAAAAAATTTTAAACAACACCTACCCCAAAGTAACTCATGCAATAAAGTGGACTAGAACAAATATAAATCGTAATAAAAAGTAAATAACGAGCCTTTATTGCGCTGGTCAATTATGAATTTGATCTTGATAAAAATTGAAATTCGGTGTCTTATAATTCCATTGATCAAAATGTTATTCATTGATCTGAAATAATATGGATACATATTATGGATAAATTAGGTTTTAAAACACCAAATCTCAATTTATATCAATTGAGAATGAAGGAGTGAGTCTTTCTTTCTTACGTGTCCAATCCCAGCTGAAGAAATTGAGAAAATTACACCACAGGTAATGCATTTTGCGTTTGTTTCACTTTCTGGATCATTTTTCAGCCAATTATAATTGTTTTCCCATGTTTTCATGTACTTTTGTATTCTCTTTCTACGATTAAATAACTTTCTTTTTTTGTGTGTGTTGTTTTTATCACCAGATTCATAATCCGTGGTGTTCTGTTCGTCGTCCATTTGTATAACAAAAATTACAAATAAAAACCACTCACAACCAGAACAAACACGAAAAAAAAAACTGTTTTACCTTCCATCAACTTGTCACACTGACATTTATTATATTTTGACATTTGAGCCGCGTTCAGAAACACCTGAATCATGCTGAATCTTAGGCTGGATTCACAGTAGCCGGTCCTTTTTATGCATAGGAGGAAGAAAATACATCTTGTGATATTTGTTTACGCAAGTAGCAAATGGTACGGAAAAAAGTTTATGAAATGGAGTTAGAAATACTTACAGAATATACAGAATATTTGAAGGAAGAAGATAATAGGGAAAAAAGAAGATTAAGCAAAAAAAGAGTATTTTGGCGTACTCTATCAGAGTTATAGATTATAGAGTACACATCCGTGAAATAGAGTACAATACTCTATTTTAGAGTACGGTTGGGAACCCTATGGGAATGCGATCAATTGAATTATAAAAAATCGCATGCAATAAATAATAATTAAAACAATTAATGACCGGAAAATCAATGAATGAATCGAAAGAGAGGACAATGAGCGAGAATTGCAATATTGCATTTGCATTGAATTGGTGTACCTGGCTGTAGATATGTCTGTGAGTCTTGATTGGGCTTGAGCATGCCCATTGGGAGCGGAGCTTGTCGTAAGAGTTCGATCAAGAGGTGAGGGACATCTGATTATCGCTTCTTAGGAGGCAATTATATTCATCTGGTGGAACGTTTTAATGTCATTATAATGTTTTTGCAAATTAATAGTAATATGTAGTATGTAACGGCGAAAAAAAACCATGATTATGGTGACAAGATTAATATAAATTGTTGTTAAATTTTAATGATTAGAAAAATGTGAGTACACATAAATTTATCGTAAGTCATTCAGCATTATTTTCTCTTTTGCGAGATTATTTTGAGTTCGTAGAATTGAGACAAGAAAATGTTTTGAATTGTTTTGAAAATGTTTATATTCGGCTTACTGAGCCAATTTATTTTAAAGTCGCAGTTGAACTGAATTTCCGACTTAACATAACCTATAATCATTTTGATATCTAGCAAGTTTGGATTGTTTTTTTCAATTTGTTCAGAACCAACTACGTATGTATGTATTTATGTATGTATGTAGATATATATGTGAAAACAATAAAGTCAGTGTGATGTTACAGGTCAGCAGAGGATTGGTTTCTGATTTTCAAAATCCTTATTCTTCATCAAAATTGGGCTAGGTTTTTGAAATTTTCTGCACAACCAAAATTCTTAATTCCCAAATTGTCTTCTCCAAAATTCAGTCCTTGCTTTCATTACAAATAAAATTGAAATTCATGTAATAAGGAATATTAAATATTTATATGTTGACATAATGTACATGTACATACATACATATGTATAAATATGTGAAATAATCAAAATGGATACCAGGTGTTTCTATAGAAGATTTCAAGCTTTCAACAGTCTCAGTGAGTGAGAAAAGGTTTTTTTTTAAATTGATGAAAAAAAGTCGTTTCTTATGAAACGATGTACGTATCTACCTACTCCTATATTTATTACTACGTTTATATGGAGAATTGAATCGGAATTGAATCAGGATTTAGCTTCATATATACCTGGATCGGATTGAAATAGGATTTCTCGATCCGATCCCACTAAACGAGCTGAATCGAATCGAAAATATGCATGTATACCAGAATCGAGGAGTCGAAGAATCGAGTGCATGTACAAAACCATATTGTCATTTTGATCCCATTTCAATTCGATCTCTCGATCCAGTGCCACCATATACCTGGATCGAAATCTCAATTCGGATTCGATTCGATTCCTCAATCTTCTCTTGTAACCGGGGTATATATAAAAGTACATATTTGTGTAGGATGGGGCACAATCACTACAAGCAAACAATTTTATCTGTGCTATCAGTGTCGTTATTTTTGTTCAAAGCAAAACGATTTAAAGAAGAACAAGTATCGACTTTTTTGCTGAGGCATATTTTAAGCTTATTTTTGTTCAGAAAAAAGTTATAAAAGATTAAATAAAAAATTGCTGTCCATGTCGGTTTCAATTGAAATTTTAATTTTCTATACAAAAAGTTATTTTAGCAAAATTTTCAAAATCAGTATTTTCGAATTCTTTAAAAACTTAGAAAACGTGACCTGTCTAATCATTCTTTTGAATTCGAATGGGCGAAAAAAGTATCACTTTTAATTTAAGGATCCTTAGTACCCAAACTAAAATATTAGATAGTAAACTCTTAAATGCAAATATGTATTGATATTTAACTTGATAGAGAATAGAGAAGTCGAAGAATGTCTAAAATCCTTTTTTATAAAACTTTTATAGAACGCAGATCGCGCTAAATTTTATCTCCCACATTTTTCTCCAAACATTAGCTAAAATCCAAGCTAAATTTTGACATAAGAACCTTGTGGAGAATATGTCACAGAAAACAGCTGTTGTCTAAATAAATTTTTTTCAAAGATTTAAAGTATGATTTTTTAAGAATTATGAATGAGAACGAACTAGAATTATAAATTATTAGTGATTTTTGCTGTGGAAAATCTTGTAAGACTTCCGTCACCAAATATTCTAAATATTATTCCAAAATATTATTCCATTTCAAATTGAAATTGAAATTTAGCTCGAGAATAAATGTGCCAGACAATTACTTCGTGCGCTAAATTTTGACAGACAAGTTATATACAGTTCGAAGAGAAATTTTGATTTTTTAGCTGGAGCAGCATACCTTTCGGCTAAAATGATTGACATAATTTTAGCTTGGCTAAATATTGAAGAGAATTTTGTATGGGAAATAATAGGCTTTATACTACGAGTTTGATGTAAAGCCTAGTACGCAGATCGAGACAAGACAAATTTTATCTCTACAATTTTAATCTCTACAAAACTTTTGCAAATCTCGCGCAAAACTTTGAAGTTGGAGAATTAAAAAATAATTTAATGTGTTTTGTAGCGTATCTCTGGAACGGGTTGTCTTACAAAAGTCGTTCATACCTTTTTGAAATCTCCTCTCGATGTTTTCAAGAGAAGCATCAACACATTTTACATAAAACCAGTTTTGACAAAAATCACTTTCGGCTGCCAAAATTTGTTCCGCAAAATAATGCTTGTATAATTCTTTTTCCTGACAAAATTTAGTGGAGACATTTTGTAGAGCAATTCACAATAGTATAAATTTTGCGCGCGAACTGCGTACTGCTCGGAAAAATATCCGCGACAAAATTTGTCCCAGGAAAAAAAATGTATGGGAGACAAAATTTTTCCCGATCTGCGTACTAGGCTTTAACCATGATTAAAAATAATTTCAGCAGTTAACTGAATACTAAGCACTTTTAGTAGCTTGAGGTAAACAATACCTTTACAAAATGTGTGCGATCCAATTATGGGTCAGATTAAAGAAATCGCTAGTTCGGGTAGGTGCCAGGAAAATCTGATCTCAAAAACACCTTATTTAGGTTTTGCGCAATTACCATCAGATTTATCAGTGAATTTCAGTAAATGCAGGGATTCGGATCTATGATTTCCAAAAAATTTTAGTTATCAAATTTTCAGTCCGTCACAAATTCGTTGTTGATCAGATATTTTTACGGACAGCGAAATCCCAAAATTTAATTACAAAACATTTTTGTCTTCCAAAGAACTATTTTTCGGTGCAATTGAATAAGAAAATACTTTGGAGCAAGGAAGCATTCGAAAAAATACGCGATGCTTCGAATCTGCTGAATTTGGCAGAATATTTCTGTGGTGTTTGGTACAAACATGATAAGTCCATAAAATAATTTGCGTTTTTACGTTCACTTTACATGGGGCTAGGGCTGAAACGGGTTGACTGATTTTCTTCAAAATTGGAAAAGTTTTAAAAATATTCTTTGAAAAATTATGTTCCAAATTTTAAGAAAATCTGTTTACCCATTTAGACTCGAGCTCGAAATAAATTGAATATAAGAATGCAAATTTTTTTATGGAGTTATCATGTTTCTACCAAGCACCACATTGATGAATTTTCTTTTTTAATTACATTACAAAAATTAATTTGACTCTTTTTAAAATTTTTCCGAAGAAGCCTTTCTGTGATGAAGCCTTGTGATGAAGCTATTATAAAGTATTTTGTAACAAAATTTGCAAAAGAAATATATTTTTGGATTTAAAAGAAAAAATTCATAATAATTTTTGAGAATTTTTCTACAGCATTTTATTAGAAACTTAAAGATTTTCTTAAAACAATTATATTTATCACACAAATTTGAAAAACTGTTATGGAAAATTTTATTTTTCTTGAAAACTCCAAGTAGGTACTTTAATTAAATTTTGTATGTATCGTTAAATGATAATGATAATAAAACCGTTTTCAAATAAGACATTTACAACAGTATTTGTCAAAGAATTATTTTTTGTTTTTGAGTTTTTCATTTTCGGTAAAATAGATTTTAATAAAATATTTTAAAAAGAAGCTTTCAAAAAGTTTAAAAACATTACATACCTAAACCTATTTTTGGATTTTTAAGAAATGATAATATTTAAAATTGGCTCATCAAAATTTCTTTTTTTTTTTTGCTTAAACTGCTAACAGAGCTGTAACAGCCATTGAAAAAATTGATATCGTGCTTCTAACCATTTTACTCTTTTAACATCCATACAGAACATTTTTAAAATTCCAAGTCGTTTAAAAATGATTAATTAGTACAAAATGATAATTGTCGTGGGGCTCATGCAATAGGTAGGAGTGTTTAGAAGGGCAAGCATGCGCACCACCAATTAAGTTATAAATTTATAAATCTGGGAAAAATTATTTTATACATTTTAGTCATTTTTACAAACATTTTAATATTTAAAATCTTGTTTTTTTTATTCAGTTAATTATTTTCTGTGAAGATCTTTACCATATGACAGAGATATTTGAAAATTTTTTGTACAAATGCTGCAATTCAATGTAAACTATCTTCCCAACAATAAAACCGCTTTAAAAAGAATTAAACATTGTTGCCTGGTGTTTCATGGAAATGTTCCTTTGTGCCTGTGCCAAGGTGGTATAAATCCCATGACCATGGTAAAAACGAGCATACTTTCAGAATAAAGGGGAAACCAGTAACCAGTTACATTTCTATATAGAATATATATATATAACTTAGTACTTGGTTAAAGTGACTAAGTATTGGAAACAAAATGAAACAGTTTGATCAAAACAATAATCTAGTTTTTTCACTTTAGCTATTTACATAAAGTTTTGACTATATTTAATCAAGCCTAACCAATTTAACACAGTTTTTCGAAAATTTGCCTCAAGCAAGGAATTTAAGTTGAGTTATCTTAGAAATTCCAACCTACTCTAGGACTTAGGGACACTTTTTCAAACACATCGGATACATTTTAAAACGTTCAAGAGCTTCAATTTTTTTAAAGTTCTGAAATTCTTCTTGTCCTTGATCTTGTGGTGAAACATAAGAAGGTATTTAAAAACAAGAGAACCGATGGTGCTTTTATTGATGAAAAAATTGTTGTCCTGATCAAGGTATTGGATGATTTGAATACTAATATTTACTACCCTTTTCTATTTTTATAAAGCTCCGCAAGCTCTTCTTTTGTATTTTAAAAAGGCGATCTATAAGATAAATTATAACAAGACTGAATTTATAACTTTCAAATACTAGGCGACTGTATTTTTATGTGGCTGTGCCCCAATGGCTCTTGTAAATCGCGCGAAACCATTCAATTTTGTAGTGACTGGATATCGTATATATTTAGGCCTTATTTGAGCTATGACTTAGGTTACTTTGTATAAAATTTAAATTAGGCAAGCTGCCGACTTATGAACACCATACAAGTAATGAGTTTGCTCTCAGTTAAATAGTAACGCAATGTTCAAAGCAGTTGGTCAGTGGTTTAAAAAAAGTTGTTCCTTAAAAACAATTGTTTTTATTAATAATATAGTAAAAAAGTTAATGGAATTCAATAATGCCGACCTATCGCTAGATAACTCCATTAGGGTTGCAATTTCTTCTCAAGAACTTGACAGCTTAGAAAATAATCCACCGAAAAATGGTTGGAACTATTATGAAGATTTAGCCGTAGGTAGGGTGCTAAATCTAAAAAATAGTGCAACGCTGTTTTATTGTAATCGAGTGAATAGTGTTTATCTATGCATAAATCTGTAGTTACTGCTGTTAAAAACTTTTGCGCAAGTTGCCCTAAGTATGATTTATTAAACCTCGATTTAGACCTATTTTAAGCAGGTTTTTCTTTTGTTGTTTGGGTTTACATTGAATAGAAAGTTGATAATGCTGTGTATATGCCAAATGGTGGAAGGCAAAACAAATCTAGATTGAAAAACAAAGATCTAATTAGGTCAATTCTCATTTAGAGGTCGATTTCCTTTACCAATTTTTCACTGCACACCAAGCAATAAACTCAGTGCCGGATTAGCCATGAAGCAAGAGTAGCAAATGCTACGGGCCCCGCGCATTTGGGGGCCCCGCGCACCAACCTTTTCTGACCATAAAAAAGTATTATTTACATATTAGATTTAGTCACAATTACTAGGAAGAAAATATTTGCATCAAAATGATCAACTAAAATTTTATTTTTCTATCTGCTGGTCTTACCAAAAATTATGTTTCGCACCGCACCAAACGCAAATTGGACAACGGTATGAAATTCAGGTATTTATTGTCACCATTGATAACGTACTCACTGCTTTAGGTAAACGTATATGAACAGTTATCATAAAATTGCTGGCATTTTCGGAATATTCCGAGAGCTAAAATCTCTTCCTAATTCAAAATAGCTTTTTTGGCCTTTAGTCCACAAAAACTGGCGTTTCGTCCGGGTGATCGCACATGGACTCATCAGTTGGCTGTGAGGACCTTGTCAATACGCAATTTTTATTGAATTCAGTTCATCTTACATCGATTTTTTGACAAAAATCCAATGTGAACTATATCCAACCAAGATTAAAATTATAATCATTAACGTTGGAATATTTTGCCCGTGGCCGAGTATTGATTCTATATGAATGTTTTTATAATACAAATTCTATATACTACTGAAATAAATCAGCCTAGTAGAAGACTTAGCACTATTAATGGATTTGTTGAATTTGTTGAAAATAGCAAAATATTTCAACGTTAATGATTACAATTTTAATCTTGGTTGGATATAGTTCACATTGGATTTTTGTCAAAAAATCAATGTAAGATGAACTGAATTCAATAAAAATTGGGTATTGACAAGGTCCTCACAGCCAACTGATGAGTCCATGTGCGATCACCCGGACGAAACGCCAATTTTTGTGGACTAACTAAAAGCCATAAAAGCTATTTTGAATCAATAATTCAACAAGTCCATTAATAGTGCTAAGTCTTCTACTTGGCTGATTAATTTCAGTAGTATATAGAATTTATATTATAAAAGCCTGCATATAAAATCTCTTCCACCAGAAGAAATTAAAAATCTGCAACCATAGTAAGTGCTTACGCAGATGATTTGGAGGACAGTCTGGGCAACGAATTAGTGCAATTCGCTTCAATGCTCAATTCTGATGTGGCTGGTATTATTGACAGCAGGAATCATGAGGCTCTGGAAATGCAGGTTTACAAGCTGTTGATAAATAATTCTTTACAATCTTGTTTCCCGAACGTTGAAATTGCTTTGCGCATTTATTTGTCTCTCATGATCACCAACTGCAGTGGTGAACGATCTTTCTCAACATTAAAACGTGTTAAAAATGAATTGAGGAACACGCCGACAAGGTCTTAATCTCCTCACTTTAATGAATACTGAACATGATTTACTCCGAGAAGTCGATATCAACAGCATTATTTATAAATTTTCCCAAATTAAATCAAGAAAAGTTTGTTTGTAACAGTTTTGTTTTATTTAATACCATAAACTTGATAAGTGCGTAACCTAAAACAGTCTAAGGGCCCCTTGATAGAATTTGCTACAGGCCCCGCGCTGGCTTAATCCGGCACTGAATAAACTATACCACAACCACCAAATTCCCAAAAAGCACTAAATCACATTTCAGATACAATAAACACCTCCTGACAAACTGTAATAAAAATCATAGCATCATCAATTATCCACGTATGTATGTATGTGATGTATGCACTCGCCTTTTAGACTAAAAATTCAAAGATCACGAAAAGTGTTTCCTTCTATCATCTGCCAAAAAAAATTATTAACTGAGTGAAAATATCTTTGAAATGTAAATTTTCCTCAGAACACTGCACTTAAATATATCTATGTATAGCCATTTGCAAGCATATTGCAAATAGTTCCACAGCAGCCGGAGCAGCCGCAGCCGCCCATACGATCTATGGACTTTTCACATTCACATATTATAATATTATGTAGCTGGACGATGTGCAAGCCCACCGCTCTAAAGCTATGACGAGAAATGTGGCTATGAAAATATAATTAGATGGATAATAAAAATTCACAATAATAATAATTTTGAAAAGCCGACTGTTTAATATCGTCGTAAATATTCCTTGCGAATTTTTACTGCTCCAGCCTTTGAGATTGAATGAGGTGCTGTGGTCATGAAATAAACCGTTAAACAGTGAGAGGGATTAGGAACCTAGTTATAACTCAAGGAAATAAATAGGTTTAATAACCTAGGATAATTTACTGTAGGAAAACTACCACCTAGGAATGTGGAGGTTATAATTTCGTGACTAAGAACTATCATAAAAATATTTGAAAAAAAAAAATAATAGACAAATACAAAATTTCTATTACCATTTCGACAGTATTTTAAATTCCTCTTAATATATTGTTCGAAATTCTTACTTCAACACAACAAAAAAATAGTTGCTTACAGGTTTAGTTTAAACATTTACCCCCATTTTCACAGTGGACGTTTAAACCCCACTTTTGGTTTAAACTTCAGTTCAACAATAAAAATGGTTTCACAGTCCTTGAACAGAGATCATTCTGTAGTTTAAGTTAAACGACACTATTCTGCCGTTTAAATCTCAGTTTGACAATCTATTCAAACATTTGAAAATATAATTTATTTTTATTTTCATTTTTAATTTTTGTTTCCTGTCACAGGTCACAACTGAAACAAAGCAAACTTTCTTTGATTGTTTTTTCTTTGAGTCAGATAGAAAGAGAAAATAATTTACTTAAACTACGTTTAATGAACTGAAGTTCAAATAAGACTGTGAAACCAGACGAGTTGAACTTCAAATTTAATCTCCTGTTCAGGTTCAGCAGAACTTAAGTTTAAACTCTCACTGTGAAACTGGGGGTTAATGTTTAAGAAATATGGTAGTAAGTTAAATGATTTTTTTATAAATAAATTTAGAGCATACCCCAAGTCAAAACATATGGACGTTAAATGTACAGCTTTACATTCCACGGTTAATGCATAAGGGCAGGTTTAAATAAACTATTTCTAGTTACATTAAATATGACAGCTGACAGATGATTTGTACCTCGGTGACAGTATATTTCACGTCTGTTTCATCGCAAAATCTTGTTCAGCGATGACGTTAATATTTGATTCCGTTACTTCGTCAATAAAAATAAAAATGGTCCAATTTGGACTGGAGAAAATCCGGAAACATTTTTGTTGAGATAAAGCCAGTGAAAAATAAATATTATAAATTAGGTCTCAAGATGAATTTTTGATACAAATGAAATGAAAATATTCGTATAAACGTCAAGAATTAAACAAGGGATCAAATACAAACCAAATCAACTGACACATAGACTAAATACCCGCTAGTTAGAATGGCGTTTACTATTTGCATATATAAAATTAATATGTACATAATTGAAGTACAATCAATTCATACTAATCATTGTGATAAATAATTACATTTTTAATGACAAATAGATAAATAATTATGATAAAAAGATAAATAATTGTCTTAAAAAGTTGTTTTCTGTGATTGGAAAACAAAGATATGTTAGCTTAATTTGGATTTTGTCTCCTTATTCACGAAGATACCAATTGACTTGGCCTTGGACATATTTCATCAATAGTTTGCAGGTTCTTAGATATTTTTCACTAAGAAGAAATTAAAAAAAAAATCGGTATCATATCTTAACCACACTTAACCACACTTAACCTAATTTAAAATACTTAAAACTAGACCAGCCACAGCAGCATTTTTGGGGGTCTTACATTTTTTTGTATGCCACCCTGACTGTCCCTTCCTAATTTTACACTTAAATCTCTGTAAATCAGCCAAGACACGTTCATATCCTACACATCTTTCTCTATTAGATAACCACCAGAATTGGTTCTACAGTTTACCCGGTCCTAATCGAACACAGTCCTACTGAACCGAAGGCGCCCTGCTCCGAGTTGTGCGTGAACATCTCGACTATAAAGAAAGAAGCCACCTATCCACAGTTCTAAGGTCGACGTGGTAGATTAACGAAATCGCCATTGTATTCTGAACCAGCCTTCGACTGTCTAGGTAGAGGAACGCAATGGGGAGGCATGAAGGGGCTTGACGGACACTCTCATAATACTCATCGTTAGGGTAGTAAGCTTGCAATGTGACCCAGAATCAGCTCTAACAAAAAAATTATTGATTCTGTTTATCTTGGCTTCGCTGTCTAGAACCTGGTTAGAATAATAATGTTTGTACTGGGACCCTAGTGTTTTGTGTAATCCAAGGCAACGTCTAAGACACTGCCTCTCAAAACACCCGAATCTTTTTCATTTGAGATGGGGCAAACACACTGGGCACCCCTAGGCAATCATCGGTCGGATAAGAGCCATGTAGCACATCACCTTCCAACTGCTTTCAAGCTGGTTGCTGTAAAATAATCGTTTCTTGAATCACATGTCTGCTACGTCTATATGATTCGATTAGGGTCATAAGAATTTGGTTAACGTTGACATTCCCACCAACATCGTGTCCGAAAAACTACGGAACAATGACATCACCAGGCAAAATCCACACCAACAGTAACTTTTTGAGGATGCATTGTCATTTGGTGAAGCTCGTGTGGGTTGGTGTAATTCCATATATGGCAATTTTGCTTGTTTGCGCCTCGTCACTAAAGATGATTTTTCGTCCAATATTGGGGTCCTCTTTCAAACGCTTCGAAGCAAAGTCAGATAACAAAACGACATTGTCTATGATCATGAACTTTGATTTCCTGGGTCTTTAGATCTTGTATACATGTAGGCCCGAATCAGGACACAAAATTCCCCAAGTTGAAGTCTGCGACAGGCCGATAGTTCTTGTGCACGGCGAAGAACCAACTGCTTTGGGTTCTGCTGTACACGTTCACTGACCACGGCGATGTTCTCGACCGATCTTGCGTTCCTTTGATGAATGAATGTTGGCTGATTGCTTAACCAACCGGTCGTCTCAGATTAGGCCACACAAATTTTAAAGAGTCGACTGAAAAGAGCCACTACGTCAACTGGAAAATAGACACAATGTACGCAACGTTTTCACTAACGTAATTGAATAACCAACAACAGATTTGACAGATGTCACTAAAACAACATTGCCGCCACAGGGTGCAAGAATCTACCCGCACAAATTGAAACACTATTTATAAATGAAGTGTTTTTTGCAAGGCTGAATGAATGGACAAATTTGTTTGGAACCATTTGTTTGTACTAAATCACCAGCAATATTAATAAATATGTAATTTCTACCAAATCAATTGTAAGGATTTTTCTATAGGGATTTTGGATATGACTATCAATCGAAAAAGAAATATGTAAGTTTCAATATTTTTGTTTAAACAACTTGAAAATCTAAATTCTAAGAAACGTCAGATGACCAAATCCCAGAACTGCATTAAACGTTCTCGTTTTCATATTCTGTTTTCACATTTAACTCTAACATCTATTCATGACATTTCTATTGCAATCGTATTCAATTTAGGTATGTTTGATTTGTTTTCACCTATGTTTCCCATTTAATGCAGATTTTGTGCAAATTATCTGCCTCATTCGAAAAATGATTTTGCTTAAGAAAGCAGAAAATTTGTATTACAATTAAGGATTTTACACGAAGTTATCCAAAGAAAAATGTAGGATAATGTGTCCACCATTTAAGAAATTTTCTAAATATTTAGGATCCAAGGATTAGGACAATGTATTTCTAAAACGTAATAAAATTTCTTTTTCGTCAATGTCATATTCGTACACAATATATTAACATGCTTCACTTCAATCTAAATTTTCGTATAGTGCTGTATTTTAAATCAAACATGTCCATCTTTAATTGAAACCCGTATATGCCTAAGTTGTATACCTATTCATACTATACGAAACTTGTTTTAAATTCGTTTAACTCATTAATAACAAGTTGCTATAAGTAAGCTACAATTTGGTGTTATTCAATCGTCAATTACCATTCATGGCGTGTATACTTTCAATTAAGTCGATAGGAATACCAAATCGATTGAATTATACCTAATCAACAAACAAACAATCTTTTACCTATGTATACCTATGCCTACCTACCTATCTCCCCTCGAAAATGAAAAAAAATCTAAATCTAAATCTTAAAATTAAATGTTCAATCGTGACTAAAAGCTCTTAGTAGAGTTGTGTAGAATGCAATAATTTAAACTTTAAACAATTTATATTTGACAGCAAATGTCATACATAATCTGTCAAAATAGCCCGTTAACAGTGCCCGGGATCAAATTAAAACAACCTCGTTTTGAATGTAGTGTACATCTCCAACCGAATATCCACCACAACTCTATTTGCATATGGTGTAGTAGATTCACCTTCGGGTGAGCACTCAAGCTCGCGATTCAAATTTCAATCGAATCAACAACAACTACAACTCACATGAATACGAATTTGAAACTTCAACTAGCCATTTGCGTTCACATAACGTCACGTCCAGTCATCGTACAAATGTCAAACATAGCCAGCTGCTTGCTGTTGTGGCCACAAAAGGTAGCGCACAGTTCACCAAATCAGCAGCGCTGCCTGCTGAGCCGCGCAAAGCTCTAACACTCGCCTCACATAAAAATACATTTATGCATGTTGAAATGAAAATCGAGTGGCGAGTTAAGAAAACCCCATGAAAAACTCATTTAATTGCGATTTTCACACGAATTGTGTGGGAAACACCTGCGACGCACCTGTAATGCACATCTACCATCACCAGCTACTATTACCACCACTGAGAGCAGCGCGAACCGCTTCAGTGAACCAGACTATCGAAACCGTTTGAACACATTGTGTCTATTCGTGTAGGTACGCTTGTTCGTCTAATTTCTATGGAAAGCAATAGAAAATGCATTCACACATTCAGGCAGGCTACCTACACAACCTAATCCTGGGTCGCCGTAAATTAGTTTAGGACAACACAACAAATAACAGTAACAGGTAGCCATAGACAATGCAGAACAATGAACTCTCCAATCCAATCTCCATGATAATGAATCAATTTGCCGTTCAACAATAATATTTTCCCAAAAATACACACCTCGGTGTGTGACGACCGACAACTACGATTGTCTCTGGAAAATTTCCCATTTACGGGCATAAAGATAGAGAGGCCTTGCATCGGGTCCACGGTCATAGTACAGCTCGCAGGTAGCTGCCAGACCGGAC
This sequence comes from Chrysotoxum bicinctum, assembly GCA_911387755.1. NCBI lineage: Eukaryota > Metazoa > Arthropoda > Insecta > Diptera > Syrphidae > Chrysotoxum > Chrysotoxum bicinctum. The sequence goes on along the minus strand of OU426989.1, from coordinate 219,220,261 downwards.
TTCTAAAGACTCTATGGAGATTGCGCTAATACTTGTGATGGATTCAGGTTTTCCAGATTATTTGCACGTGTGTGAGCTGCTAATGCTGCTGCTGGTGCTGCAGCACCGTTGCAGCTACTAGCCAAACCACTTGGTGGGTAGCTTATGGCGATTAAGGAAATGATAATTAGACGCACCTGTGCACAGAGAGAGACTATACTCGCTCGTATATAACGAAACGATAGGCGAACTGAGATCTATAGGCAAACAGTTCCGATGCGCGCATTCGCAACTGTCAAACAAACGAACGAGCAAATAATTGATATTCAACGGGGCTGGAATTCCAGTTTAGTTTGGCTGATGCAGAGATGCCTTACCTTTACTGGCCGTCGGGATAGGATGATTAAGTTGACGTCGTCTGCTGGCTGGACATTCGATGCATTCAAGTGTCAATTGAGGTGTGTGTTCGCAGTGTCAGGTATGGCGGCTCTTGGTGGTTGCATATATTTTCTTCGGAACGCAATTAGATGCGGACTGTAAGTCAAATCTGTACGACCGACAAGACGGACGGTTGTTTGGTTTTTGTGCTTCGCATTGTTAATAATAAAATGGCAGTCGCCAATGCTGCTGTCATTATCGTCTGTGATCTGAGGTGATCATTAACACTATGTAAGGTAAATGCTTTCCTGTAGGATGGATGTCTTTTTTTGGCAGGGTATGTCTGCATAAAAGGCAAGGATTAAGATCGTCCCAATGATAATCTGGTGTGTCTAATTGCTTCATTCCGTAACGATCTTTTGCTTGCAGATGTTGGCTTTTGTAAAAACGCATGTTGGAGTTTGTTAAATGTATGATAAATTCTTAAGGTTCTAAGTCAATGTGAAAATCAATATGGGGTCATAGAGGCAGGAGGTACAAAACAGGAATTAGATCTTGGTTAACATTTTTGAATAAATTTTAGTTCTTTTTAAGTTTTATTTTATCAAACCAGAACTTCATACAAAAAGAATATTTACCTATATGAATAGATCTACAAAGCCAAGAGTCATACCTGCAATATGTTGCTTTTCTAGTTATTACAAATAATATATTCGGCTGAAATAAAATCAGCTATGTACTTAAGACTTAATACTGTTTAATTCGACTTGTTGAATAACTGATTCAACCGTTGCGTATTGACTAGTCAATTGACAAGCCCAAGTGATGTCACTGTCACAAAACTGTAATTTTTGAGGACTAATAGAAAAAAGCAATTTGAAATTAAGAACAAATTGTTGAAAAATTATTTAAAATCACAAATTGAAAAGAAAAAAAAATACAAAATTTTAACTTATTCCTATTTTTTCATTTTTTTAAAGAGTTTTTTAAATTCCTAATGTTTGCAAAAACATTTTAATTTTTTAAAGTTTTGAGTAAGCTCATTTAATAAACGTATTAAGTTAAAACGGTGTGGTTAAAATACCTTTTATAATTTACATAAACTCATGGGTTTATGACTACCCTTAAAATGTTGCGGTGCGTTCGATTAGGTAAAGTGGAGAGAATTTAATAGGAAATGTTGATGCACATTGGCCTTGAAAGAGTTTACATCCCAATAAGCGGGACAATTGAGAAGGGTAAAGTCTTCCACATTTTAGTAGTGCGGCTAAAGGAATAACCTCTATAGTTGACAGTACGCTCTAGGATTAACTGATGAGAATTTTCAGCTAGACGAGTGTTACGGCGGAGGCGGATATATATTTGGGGGGATGAATGCAACTGGCAATCAATTTCATGTGAGTTTTTTTGATAGAAAAAGTGATAAAACAATGAAAGACAGGAAATGTTACGACGCCGGCGATGTTTAAAGTTTTGGTCCATTTTTTGTTTCGATGGCATATGGGCCTCTTTAAATAGCAGTTATGTAAGTATTTTCAGGCAATGTCTTTTGAGGATTTGCTGGATTTTTTAGAACCATAAAACATATGTATTGACATATATCTGTTTATCTGATCCCTTTTCACGTATGTACGCTGATTTGAGTTTTTTTACTTTTGGTTAAGAGACGGTCCGGCACATTTCCCCAATCAAGTATACCAATCAATCAATCTCAGTTTGGATTCCATGAAGGCACAGTAAACTTGTTTTTGTAGCTCATGTGTAAAATAGTTTTTAAATATCTGTTAGATGATTATCTATGGAATATGTTTTTCCAGATGAAGTGATCATCTATAGAAATTCCTAGGTAATTACAACTATTAATCACTATAATCATCTCATATTAAAGCACGCTCTTAACGCTTTGATGTATTATTTTGTGAGAGGACCCGCGAGTTCTCAGGCATTGAAAACTATTCTGTTATCGTGACACCATTGTACTATGTTATTGAAACGCTTGGTAATTTTTCAGTTCGTTAGTAAAAAGGGCGAAGACAATTCGATTGCCCTAATTTCTCTGTCTACCATATTCCTAAAAGTACTGCTTCATCATCAAAAAAAATATTTTTGTGAACAAAACAAATCAACACCCGAAAAAATCTTGGTTGTAAATTTTACAAAATGTGGCAGTCAAAATCAAAATATGTAATCATAATAATTTCTTGTTGTAAAACTGATAGTGTGTTGTCAATTTTGATTGTTAAATGTACACATATAACGTTCTACATCAAAAAATTGTGAAATTTACAGCTATTTTTTGAAGTTATTACAAAAAGGGTTATAAAAACTCCAATATGTTGTATAAGCGCCTAGAAAGAAGGTAAATTTACGTATTTGTGACAATTGAATTGACATCTGAAGATCTTTTAAATTTTAAAAATTTCTAAAACCATTTCTGAAGTTAACAAAAAAAATTGTTGTGAAGACAAGTTGAAACGATCTGCAGTTAATGGTTATGAACAACTTAAAACTAATGAAATCTTAAACCAAAATGTAAAATTTAAAAAGGTATAGAACCTAAGTAACGACTTGTAAAATGCTCAACGAATGCGTTCAAATCGACAACTACTTTATGTTAAAACTACTTATTTACAGTAACCTACAAACATTGCCTGAATGTTTTCATGGTGTTTTCCGAGTTGTCCATTCCATTATAAATCGGTGAAGTTGAAAGGTTCGGTAAATTGCAGATGCTGAATCTAGCACATGAGATCCAATGAGCTAGAGCTATTTGTTGAATTTGGAATTGTTTGAAGTAATCAGCAGTTTTTTCTAATCAAAGAGTGTGTAACTATTTTATTTAAAAAACTTTGTTTTTTGTATTTATTTATTTTGATTATCATTCATTTTATTCTTTTTGTTTTTGTGTATCACAATTAAGTTCTTAAGTCTAAAAATTAATAAATTAATTAATAATAAAATAATTCAGATAAATATCAGGAGGGCTAGCACGGGAGGCCATGTCTAATTTAGGGTTTACTAAGTTGAAAGTCAAATATGTTAGAATTATTTAAGCTACTCAAGATTCTTGGCAGAGGTTCGTTTCGTCCGTAGTCGGTACGATGGTATTGGATAAGAAAAAGAGTCGTAGATCGAGAACGATGATCTGTTATAGTAAACAGGGGCAGTCAATGTTACATGTCAATAAGTGATGAACGAAGAGAATATCAGAAGTGTTACTGTGAGCATATATAGATTGTAAACTTAGAAGCTCTAGACGTTCTTCATATGGAGGAAGGTTAAAAGGATCGTCCCAGTCAAGTCCACGTAAGGCAAAACGGAAAAATCTTCAATGATTTGATAATATTACGAGCAGACCTGAGATACATATTCGAAAAGTGATCTGACAAACATCATGTAGAGGGATTTTGTGACATAGGATCGGAGAATTCTTTTGACCAGCATTTAATAAATCCAAGAGATGAGTTAGCTTTGTTTATAATGTTATCAATATGAGAGAAAAAATTCAGTTGGGAGTAGCATAATAAACCTAAATCACGGATCGAAGTAACAACAGGAATGGGTTCGTCATTTATAAAATATTGTCTTTAAAATAATGGAAGACGCTTACGGGTATATGCTATGGCTTGACATTTTTTAACGTTAAGTTCCAGGAGGTTTTTTTGGCACCAAATTTAGAATTTGTCAATTTGCAGAGATTTGAAATCTTCGGTACAAAAGATCTTGTTGCATATTATCATATGCATATGCAGACTTCGAAAATATTTTTGTCAACGTCATTAGTGGTTAAAACGAAAATAAGTGGTCCTAGGTGGCAACCCTGTAGAACTCCAGACCTTGTACAGATGGAGGTTGATATACACGACATGAATAGGACGTAGTATTGTCGTTTCGATAAATATGTTTGAATCTATGAAATCATGAAATGCGGGAAGCCGAGTTGTTTTAGCTTTCATACCTACACAACTGGAGACGAAAAAACCAATATTAACGATCACTTATTTTAGTTGTATGAATTATGTAAACATAAAACTTAAGTATTTTAATAAATATGGAATATTTTAATTATTTGGTGTATTTTTATTGAGAGCAAGAAGATGTCAAAATCAAATGATTGCGGTTTTCATCATTTTTGTTCAACATTTTGTTTACCCATCTTCTTAAAAGTTGCCAACATATTAATACAAAATTTACCATACAGGTTCGAATCTAAGCCACGTTTTATGTATGTTTGATCCTTAATAACAAGTACGTGCAATTTCGACATGCCTTTAACTTTTTTAGCGGTTCTAGGAATAAGAGCCTTAATAAAATCATTCATTGGCGCTATTAGAGAATTCCCCGAGGAAATATTCCGTACTTTTATATTTTATGCCAAACTATCTTATGATTTCTTTAGTATTGTAAATTGTGGCCAGATTGCGGTAGTAGTTTTTACAATGTGTTTCAGCAGCTGTCAAAGCTACCAATGGCAGCCAGCTGTTGAAAAAAAAATATCTTGAGTGTCAACGGCCTTGGCTTTGATGAAACCATCGCTTCCCATCGATCAGTGAAATCAAGCATCATTGTGTGTGGTTAGTACTTGGATGGAGGACCGTTAAAATATCAACCATGTGCTGTTTACATGTGTTTATTCTGTTGTTCTTTCTTTCTGTATCTCTCTCTGTGTTGTAATGTCTAAGCCGATGGCATCAGTTGCCAATGCTTTCAGTGTCTCTACTTCGTAGATTTATCCCCAGAGTAGTGTAATATGTAATGTAAATCCCTTAAGATTTGTATTTTCATTTGGTAGCAAATTGATCACTGGAAATGATGTTCGGAGATCAAGAGTTTGGCTAAGAAATCATCTTCATGGACAAGGCTCAGTTATTGCCTAGCGAACATTTTCTATTGGCTGTCGAAATTTTGTGACTTAAAACCATTCGATTATTTCCCCCAAAGCTACATCAAATTTTTAGTCCGACATTCGCGACTCTTTTTCGGGAATAGCGCGAATCATCAAACATGGGGCCGAACTGCATGAAGTACCACTGCCAGCAAATCCGAGACGGCCATTAGAATGTTGTTCTATTCCATACTTAATTGCATGAATGTAGCTTTAAAATAAAGACCGAAGAAATTTTATGTCTCATACCGTTGTTGCTTTATTTAAATTGATTTTTTTTGGACAGCCTATACACGAAGGCGAATCAAAATCCGTTCTAGATTCAACTATTGATAGGTATTTGCGTGGAGGAAACTGAAAAACTATCAGTTCAGTGTATTTTTCATCACAGACTTTTGTGGAATTACGAGTACCATATATTCATGGTTGCTAAAAACGCTGCTTAATTTTCAGGTTTTCTTCGACATATCAAGAAATAATTATTCCCTTATGATCTAGCTGAGATCTATAAAGCGTTTAATACAGCTCCGATATGGACAGATAATTCCTCAACATACCTCAATCTACTGCATAGAATCCAAGCCAAAGCCTTAAAAAACAACAGGTTAAAGAACCATAACAATAACACTTACGTCATTCGACGTTTCTTCTGCTACTCTATTTGAAAGCTACTCTAACAGATAGTTTCCGAGTGTCAAATATTTAGTTGCATATCTCTATCCTAAGATAATTCCAACATAATATTTGCGTTTTTAAGAAGTAACTTCAAGTGAGATATTCTTATATTAGCTGAACTACACGAATGTGGAATGCTTCATCCAACTCTGCTTTTTCCTCCCATTTCAAAACTCAGAAATTTAACATTCCACTCGATGTCTTTTTCACAAAAAAAAGGCGAGCTTTACGCCACATTAGAAGCATTTCTAAGGAAGTCTCAATTTAGTCAATTATTGCATTTTTCTTGGTTGTAAAGGGATGTAAAACCGAAAGAATCTAACTGACGTTTTTGGACTGATATTTAATTTTGATTCAAACTGCAACTTAATACACATGTATATTACCTCAGTTGACCATTGAGTTCACTCTTGTATAAATTGCTTTTGAGATTCTATACAGCAAACTTTAAAATTCAAACTGAGCGTAGCTAATTGAACTTGTTTGGAACTCTGATTGACTGCTATTAATTCCAAACTTCCGACGGAACTCCAAAGAAAAATCTCAGTTCCAATTAAGCCTCCGGCCTTACTTCAACCGATTAACTTATTCACATTACACTGGGAACCACCTAAAACTTCCTGCTCTCTTCGCCATAACAATCACGAAGCGTCTTCGTCTATACTAAGGTAACGATCTTATTTTTCAGCTGTAAAAATTCTCAGGTGTGCACCTTACCACCACCATTAACATCAACAACAAAAACAACAAGAATGAACACGAAAACGAAAACCGACGACGACGATCGATTGTCATTCAAAAGGGGCCAGAAAAGCATCTCCGAAAATCCAAAAAGCGGATCAGTCATCTGACTGGAATTCCTTTGCTGTGGCGGTTTGATCTAAAAAAAAATAAGAAAAATTAATAACGAACAAAAAAAATCACCACACAGAATCCATCTTTGCTGCTCTGCTTGTTCTCTCCTCTTGTACTCACATTGTAACCAATGCCTTTGGCAACATCAAAGAAGACTCATGGATCGAATGCAGCAATGCAACCATCTCACACACTAGGAGCACAAAAGCCTCAGGTGTTATTCCAAAGAGGAATTTAATGCCCATCACCAATTGCATTGCCACACAGCACACAGTCCCTGATGCTGAGCCGTCCTCGGTTCGTTGTAGCTATCGTCTTCGTCCCACAGTGAGGTTCTCGTTCTTGGTGATGTAAAAGAACAAACTATTAACAACAACAAGAAGTAGAAGACGAAGATGATGATGATGACGACGACGACTGCGACGAAGAATATAACAAAAGACCGGGTTAAGAATTCCAAGAATCGTTTGATCCAAATCCAAGTGTTGGGATCTTTTCATAAGATGCACGTGCACGTCCAAGCGGTGTTCATCCAATATCTCCTCCAACTTGTTGTTTTTTTTTTGTTTCTCGTTGTTGTTGATGAAGAAGAAAAAAATTTCTTTTCGTTTGTTTGTCCATCCGCTCGAGTCTCTGGTTTGGCTTAGTGAGTGGGCCTGGGAAGAAGACGAAAACTTCGTCCGATTCAATGAGCGAATCCATTCGGTGCGACACTTGACTGGTACCCAAAAGGAATTTTAAAGGCAGCAACACAAAAAAAAGGCGACTCCACTGGTTGTTGCTTGGATTTACCTGGCTGGCTTGCCATAGCCATGGCCGTGGAGACAGGATGTTTTGGGCACATTATGTGGGAATGTCTGTGTCCATTAGGTGCTGTCGGGCCACACCTGAGTAAGGGTTTTTTCTTTCTTTCCATTTCCATTTTTTTGTACATATTACGTATATATTGCTCTCCAATTCTCCTTTGGTAGTCGCTCAGGTTTTGTATATCCTGTGATCGTGTTTTTTATGTGATTCGGATTCCATTGAATTGCAATTTAGTGATCAATGCATTTGGATTGTTAATCGATTGAGGGAATTGATCGTGATGTTATCTTGCGATTAAGGGCTTTTTGGCTGTGGGCGATCTTCGGCCGCGTCATGTTATTATGTTGGAGAGTGTTCTTTTTAAAGTTATGTTCGGAGATTTCATTTTATCTTTAAAAATACCTGCGATGAAATATAGTAAAAAAATTGATCGAAAAAAATCATTAAAGTGGGAGTGGTTGATTGTGATGGAAACAAAATAGTTATAATCACATAATAAACAAGTGGATATAATATTTTATTTTCTACTCAAAATTAAAAAGAATCAATTGTTGCTGGTAGGTAGTATCTTTTGATAATTTTGATTTAGTAATTTTATTGACATTTTCAGTTAAATTGCACTTTTCGAAAATTCCACTTTCAGTCAAAACATTTTCATAAGCAAAACTTGAATTTGAGTCAGCGAAGATTATTTATTAATTATTTGATCCATGAACAAAAGTATTTGAAGCCCCAAACTCTATATTATTCTAAGCGACAAAATTGAATGTGCACAAGAAACACACAAATAGGCTAAATTTCAGCATTAAATTTTATTAAAAATACTTTAAAAGTTTTAACACGTTCGCTTGTGTTTGATGCTCGGGGCATTCCAATTCAGGCCATTAGGAAAACCTACTGTTTCCTTCATTATTAAAAAGTTTGCTCATAAATATTGTTGTCTTTGTGCTGCACGAATTGATCACACTCTAATTAGGTGAAAGGAGTCTTCTTTAATTTAAGGTTATACACAGAGTGAAAAACTGATTAAAACTTCTTGATTTTGCGAAATATAGAGTTCTCGAAGGAAATTTAGTTTTGAAAATTTAAATTTCAAACTTTTAAGGAGTTTTAGCATATGAAAATTGATCAATTTGTACCGGATTTGAGAAAATCGAAAAAAAAAAATTGTTTTATGGATGGTACCATTAATAAACATATTTCGGACTTTTTTTCAACCATCAACTAGGTTTTTTAAATTAATTTTTTTGAATTTTTTAAGAAAATCTGTGAAAAAGTCTTAAAAAGTCTTAACGTATGGGAGGAAAAAATTAAAAATACTATATATATCTAAATAATATCCATTTATATTATAGAATAGCGTTGGAACTTCATTTGCGTCCTATCGATACATTTTATGACACCAGAAATATGAAATTTTTCCAAAAAAATAAGATTAAATTCTCATGCCTCTTCATTGGTCATTTTAAGTTGAATTCAACTTGAACGAATTTTAATCTCCAAATTAAAATCTTTGACTCAGTACTTCCACAAAGGCCGATATCAAAATCTTTTACAACTGATCTTTGCAAATTTGCTTTTGCAAGAAAACGTGGCCAGCTGCAATGATGCAGGAATGGAAGTTCTACTGATTTGGAGGCACTGATGGAAGGGCACGTTTATCAAGTCGATAGTATGGTACAGATGTTTAAACGACATACGCAGCGTCATCAATTCCTAACGGGTTTGAATGATATGTCTTCTTTTTCTGCATTTCTACGTTGTAATTTTGTAATGCCACTGCAAGAAATTAAGCACTCATTAAAATATTTTATGGAACTACTTTTATCAAAATGTACACACAAGATTTTAATACTCGTAGCAGTCAAAAAACTTTACAATCTAAATAGTTTTGTATTTCGCAACTGAGAAGTGACGGATGAAAGCTGTTTTTAATTTCACTTAAAGTGATTTTCGAAATTATGAAAGCAAGTAAAATGTTTAACACTGAACCATAGTTCGGTCAATTTCAAAATGCGTTTTTATTTCGATTTCACTCGATCTTCGAAAAGTAATTGTAAGAGTATCTCTTGTCATGAAAAGTGCTCCGCATTAACTGTTGGGAGTCGTCAGGTCCCCTTCATTCCATTCGAACACATAGGAATGGTAAACAGTTCTAGGTTCTGGTTTTCTTCAAGCTATTGTAACACCAAATTTATTTTATTTTTATTTAAAAAAATCGGTTCAAAACTCTCGGAAAATATAAACTTAAGGTGTGAATTTTGTAAACGCTAAGTTAACAAGAAACATAACAGCTACAGTTACATTTATGTATGTATTTTACGTGAATATACAGTGATGGAAAAAATAATAGAAACAAGCTTCTTCTGTGCCGTTTCTTAGAAACAAATAGTTTATTGGAAAGAAATCCAATTTTCTCCAATTTTGGGGGCATACTTAAGATGCCCCACAGGAGTTCTCTGGCATGTTCTCTTCGGCAAATGGCAACATAACTTCATTTATGATTCGGACGTAGTCAGTAGCACACATTTTGTCTTTTATCCACAAAATTGGATGTTGAAAAGCACCCCCAAATCATGATATTTCCTCCACCATGCTTAACAGTCTTTTTTGTGTACCTTGGATCGAATTCTGCGTTCTTAGATCGTCTGACATACATTTTGCCATCGGAACCAGATAAATTTATGTTTGTTTCATTCGACCATAAAACGTTGTTCCAATTTGTTTGTTGGGCGTGTTTATTTGCAAAATTTATTCTCGCGGGAATATTTTTCTTGCTCAAGAATGGTACTTTTCTGGGACTCCTTCAGGAAGCCTTGCTTCTATTAGTCGGTTTCTTACTGTACGACTTGAAACAGGCACATTTAGTTCAATTTTCAAGTCGTTTGAAGAAGAAAAAAGCTTTTTTTTACACAGTCGTACCAATATCTTATCAAACCGCGTTGAGGTCTTTCGTTTTCTGCCTCTTGTTTCTGGCTTTGGACTTGAATGGAGAGCTGTAAATATCTTCTTTTTTGAACAATTTAATGCTTGTACTATTTCTTCCATAGTTTTCCCATTTTTGCTGAAGTTTTTTATTAAATAGCGCTCAGTAATAGTACAATGCACTCCATGACCCATTTTTATAAAATTTTAAAATAACTGTTATATTATGTATTTTTTTTTATTAAAACGACTGAAACACGTGCAAACCTAAACCATAAAACATCTATTTCAATAAAAATATAAAACGAAATTAACGTCAAATTGAAAGTCAAAGTACCTTGTTTCTATTATTTTTTCCATCACTGTAACAATTCATATTAACTTTTTGCTTCAGGTTTGGAACATAACACAGTTTAGTTATACTTTTTTGGTTCATAATTTCTTAATTGGTCTTGAATTATTTCAAAAACGAGAATATTTGAACACTATGTTCAAATACTGTCCAGATTTTCATTTCAGTTTCATTCAATTAAAATTAAATTTATTGCAGATGTATTGAGGCATTTTTTAAATAATAATTCGAAGTTTTTTAAGAAAAACGGAGTTTAAGTTAAAACTAGTTAAAAAAAAATATTATATGCATATACATTTTTATCTATAAGCATATTAAGTATAAAAAGTTTTTAAATAAGAGCATGCAAATGAAATTCCAGAATTTTTTTTAAAGACATGGTCGAGATAATCCAGTTCTACACAAATTTCGAAACAATGTGAAGAAATATGAGAGATTCCCAATTCCTGTGAAAGACTGTAGAATCAATTGATTTGACTAATTTTGCTGCTGCGGTATGTTCGGTAATTTATGAGTTGTCTTATTTGTTAACAAACTTTCCATAGTAAATATGTTCATTCCAATTGTGTCCGAATTTTGTAATGGAAGTAAGCTTACTTAAATTTGCAATTAGTGATCAAGAATTTCGTTACAAATATGCAAATTTTAAAATGTCACCCATTCATAAAATACAAAATTGTTATATTTTAACTAAGACTATAACTTATACAAAACTAGCTCATACATATATACATACATATATGCTATGATATATGGTTCACTTCGCTTTTTTAAATAGCGACTAAAACGAATTTTGCTTGTGACCTTTTCAATTTATTCTAATAATTTTCAAATAAATCTTCTGTCCTTTAATATTTGAGTCCAAATATCGAGCAAACAAACAAAGTAAAAAAAATAAGTCCCATTAGAGATTTGACAGTCAACTTATATAAATGACTTTTCAGGAGCAAAATCTCACAAAACAAATGGTGCTACTATAAGGAACCTGTTTTAACAACGAACACGAAAAACTTGCGTCCCGCAATTCCGTCTGATATCTTTATGTTTGTTATTCAGCCTATAGCCGTTCTTTACTTTCTTGGTCCAGAAGGTTTAAAGTTGATTCCATTATGGGAAAATTAATTTTAATGAAATATTTATTACATGAACCTTTTTTGTTTTTTGAAAAAAATTTTTTTTGTTTTTTTATTTTTAAATTACCTCCCTAAATGTATGTATGAAAAAATTTAAGACTGACGTACCACAGGTAAGCAAAACCATAAAGAAATGTCTTAATATAAGAAATTAGTTGTGAAAACTTCAAAAACGGGTTTTAAATTCGTTTACATAATTTCATATTTGTTCAGGATATCAGACAATATGTATTTTTTACTCAAAGTACAATGGATATTTTTTTAAAAACTCAATGACTAAATATCATGTTTTTGAATATTTTTCTCAGTTTTATTAGTTCAATTTTTGAAAATTTCAATCTCCAAATATCATGTTACTCGCAGACGGTCCACTTAGCAAATTCTAATTATAAAGTTTGATCATTATATTTTTGCGTTATGACAAATCTTTCTTATTTCTAACGACTTGCCTACTGCCGATAGTTTTATTGCTATGTATAAAAAAAGCCTAACTTTAAAATTATTATTTCAAAATATTTCTATTAAATTGAATTTCTATGGTTAGTCCTTAAATGATTTCCAAAAACTTACCAAAACACATGCAGGCATATATTTGAAGTGAAAAACATTACAAAAGTAAGCCGATCATGAAACTACTATCCAGAGATACGAGTAATTAGATATGACACCAAGGAACAAACATATTTAAAATGTCATGCCACTTGCCATGTAAATTTCTAAGTCCTTATTTAGTCTTTACTAAATCAACATATTATTGTTTTTATTTTTTTTCTATGTCTCTATGACTACTATGTATTTTGAAAGATCAAGCAGGTTGGAACTTTATTTCTTTAGGTAATATTTGTATGCAAGTTATATTTTGTACACCAATATTCTGATCTAAGATCAGCTTAATTTTTTTTCTGTTCTACCATAGTTTGAGTGAATCTTCGGAATTTTTAAAATGCAAAACCACAACCGCTGTTTTTGGACATAGAAGAATGATTTAATTTTAATTAGCAAAAAACAACAACGATCTCATAATAAATGGACTGTACTTAATTTTTCATTCCGCACGTCTGCACTGCACCAATCCTGAATCTACAAATCCTAAATCATATAATCTATGTATACCACATTATATGAAAGGCAATTCAATAATAAGGTCGGAGCTAGAAATATACAGATCGGAAAATAGACAAACTGACAACAAGACGTACTGAAGTTTTGATAAAAGAGTAGTTTCTCTGCCTTACTTCAATATTCTGTAATTTTTTCCCGCACTCAAAAAACTCAAACAATATCACAAAAGAAAACACTTGAGAGTCCAAGAAATGTCTGGGGACAGAAATTCATACCTCAGAGAAATGTTAGCATTAAAGTACAAGAATGAAGGCAAAACATCATGTCATGTGTGTCCTTTACATAACCTAATACGGAATACTTTGAATTTGCGGTTAAGCACCTTTGGGCAGTTATGACATTTTTGACAAAATTTAATTCTCACTCTTAACAATTTACTTGATTCTTACTTTCTTTTTTCGAAAGCAAGCGATCGTCCCTAGTTATTGATAAAATAGACTCAACAATTTTGTATGTTTTTTTAAAAATGGCGTTTTAAGACCATTTTGATTTAAAAATATCAACAAACTAAATTTTATCCAAACTTTGTGCCCAATACCTTGTCGTGCGACTGTTTATTTCTGCTTTATTCATGCAATTGCTGACTTGAGAACCCATAATTAGCTAGATACATATTTATTACCAAGAAATAAGCTTAAAAGTTCACTGTGGCGTATACTTACTTTTTTTTAATTCTGTTAAAATACGCTGACATTTCCATTTCTAAGCTTTGGACATTCTACCTCTACCACTTTTGAATAGCGTTATCTTTGATTTGCTTAGATCGCAATATTCCGCAACTCTATTAATTACAATCTGCATATGTACGAGAGAATCAGTCTACGTCGTCTATGTACAAAAGAGCTTTGATCTGCATTTCTGCGAAAGAGATTCCGCCTGAGAGATGATCAATAATGTCTTCCACGGGTATTCTTTCTAATTTTGGACCCGTATCGAGCGATGGCTCAGTAATTGATAGACGTTTTGACTATAGCTGTCTTTATCATTTCAATAAAGAAATATATAGAGAGGGATTCCGGCCCCGGTGCTAAGGCTTCTTTAAATTCTGAGAGAGAAATTGGATTGCCTAAGTTTTCATTAAAATAGTTTGGTCTACCATAAAGAAAGTTTGATTCTTTGCTACTTGGGCTTAGGAGATTTTGGAAGTGATTTTTAAGGTTTTTGAATGTAAGTTCGCTGTTAATCTTCGTTTTAATTCCTTTTAATTAATTTGCTGATTTCCAAAGGTCTGTTGCATTGTTACAGCTTACAAGTTTTTGGGCTTCCAATTCAAAAGGTTCCTTCTTTTTAGTTAGACATATCTTCTTATGAGTGCTAGCGATATTGTAGAGTTCCAGGAAAATTGCGGTGTTGAACTTTCTAAGCAACCTGAGAAAAGCTAATGTTTTCTGCCTTTCTGCTTTTAAACACTCTTCATCAAACCATTGATTTTTGAGGTTTATTTTTGGCCTCTTATTCTCTGAAGAAATTTGATTTGGAATAGGGACTTTGATAACTTTTTCTAAATTTGACATAGAAATGGTAAATCGCTCGGATAACAGGTTATTAAATTTAAGGCTATAGATCTCAGCTATCTATTTATCTGACATTTGGCAGTAGCTTAACCACTCGCATTTTATCTTATAATTGCCTTCTAGCCCTATGTTTGCAATGATAGGGAAGTGATGGGAGTATGGGAAAGATTCAACTATAAAATCTTGAATGAGGGAAATGAAAATAGTATTTCAGCTGTATTAAAGAATCCTTTAGAACCTAAGCACCTCTGAAGAATGTTAAAAGTATTTTATGTTTATAAATTGATTAGTTCTATCCATGCTGGAAGAATATGTATCTGCATACATTTGAGACGATAATTATATGGATTATCCCAGAGACTATGGCCCTTATTGCGAGTGTCGTTTCCTTATCGATAAACGATTTTTATCGATAGTCGAAAATCTTTTTTGGTATTGTGGATCTCTATTGTGAACGAAATTTTTCGTCTGGATCTTTATCGTTTGCATTTTACTGTTCGACTAGCCAACGAATATAATTTTCTGGGCAAAAATGTATTTTTATTTATTTATTTTATTTATTTATTTATTTTCATCGATATCTATACACATTAAGATACAATATCTTATTTATTGTGATAGTTTTATAATGTTATTTTAAGGTATAAAAGCAAACTTAATTAACATAGCAAAATAAATATCATACTTTACAAATTTAAACAAATGAATTTAAAGTTATAAAGGAAAAATGGAATAATGGGAAACTGAGTAGTTCACAATATATAGATAAAGAATGTAAAATTAGCAATATGTAGTTTACTTAATTCATTGATTTTATTAATTTTATTAAAGGTAAATCCTTGCAATTAAAGAGAAGAAAAGTAAAGTTTTAATTTGTTTTTAAAGATCTGAGTATCAACAAGTATCCTAATATCATTTGGCAGAGAGTTCCATAGGCGCACGGCGTTGACAAAGAACTGTCGTTCTGATGTTAGGCAAGTATGTCGGGGGGTTATAAATTTGTTTGTTCTGTTAGAAGTAGGAAATTGAAGTCGAAAAAATAGGTATTGTGGTTGATGTGTCTGTTTAATACTGAAGAAAAGAAGAAGTGTTCGATACTGTATAAAATGTACAAACTGCATGTCGTATAAAGTAGAAATGTAGCCAGAGATGTGGTCATACCTCTTAAGACCATAAATATATCTTACAGTGTTGTTAAAGGCGACTGTAAGTTTTCTTCTACTCTCCGAATCGCAGTTACAATAAATTTCACAACCAAACACAAGAGTAGGAATAATCATAGTTTTCGCCAACATTTTTCGAGTTCCTATAGGAGTTAGGTATTGGGATTCTTGAAGGACACGAAGTGTTCCGTAAACTTTACCAACAATTGAATTTATATGATTTTCCCAAGTTAAGGACCTGTTGAAGATCACTCCGAGATTTTTAGCAGTTTCCACAAAATCAATAGCAGTGTTATTAAGAAATAAGCGGGGGAAATATGAGAGATCAAGTGGCTTTTTAGAAATGACTAATCATTTAGTTTTCGAAGGATTTAAAAACAGGCCATTTTGCTGGGACCAAAAATGGATGCTTTGAAGATCCTGATTAATATTATGGACGCAGTTTTCAATAAGACCAAGGTGACTACTTAAATATAGTTGCACATCATCGGCGTACATCTGTATCAGTGTGTATTTAAGATTAGATGGCAATTCGTTTACGTAGAGTGAGAAAAGAATTGGGCCTAGAATCGATCCTTGAGGAACACCTTTCAAGACTGGCAAAAAAGGCGAGAGAATATCGGAAATAGATACAGCCTGCTTTCGTTCGCTTAAATATGATAGTACCAGATTAGCAGCAGAAAATGAAAAGTTAAATTGTTGTAATAGCTTTCGAATGAGAATTGAGTGGTTAATTGTGTCGAAGGCTTTTGAAAAGTCCAGCAAAACCAAGAAACTCACTTTATCGTCATCAATGGCTTGCCTTATATCTTCAGTCACATTCATAAGTGCGGTAATACAGCTATGTTTTGGACGAAAACCAGATTGAAAAGGTGTAAGCATATTTGATCTGTTAATATAAGTATTTATTTGTCTTTGTAATATTCTTTCAAAAACCTTAGAAAGAAAAGGCAGTATAGATATTGGACGAAAATCCTTGCCATTCGATTTTGGTACTGGAACTATCTTAGCTTGCTTCCAAAGTTTTGGAAAAATGCTAGTTGTGAGTATAGAATTGAATATAAATGTTATGTAAGTCAAAATAACTGGAAGTAAGGCTTTTATAAAAATAGGATGTATACCATCAACTCCGACCGCATTTGACTTTACCAACAAAAAACTTTCAACCACATCAGTGCAATCAATACCAGAAAATTCGAAACCATATTCAGTGGCCGGAGAAAGGTCTACTTCTTCATTGGCTAATCCATAAGGATTAGTTATAGATGTATTGGGGAGTGTTAAAAATTGTTTATTTAACTCATTACTGTCGACGTTATAACACTCAGACCTTTTTTGCTTACCAATACCGACATCGCGAAGATTGTTCCAGAGTTTTCGACTATTCATATTTAAGCTGAGGCGGTTTTTAAAAATTTTTGCTTTTTCATTTCGTATCTTGCAAACAACTTGGTTCCTTAGCAGCCGATAAGATCTATGTAATTCTTCTAACTTATATCTTTTCCATCGAAGGTAAGCTTGATTTCTTTGGTACATGAGTGATGAAATTTCAGGCGTAAACCAAGATCGTGATTGATGTGTTACATATTTTTGTTTAAGGGGAACATGTAAATCAAAAAGATTTTTAATGTTCTTTTGAAGGAATTCTACTTGTTCGTCTGGTGATGACATATAAAAAACTCTATCCCATTCAATCGTAGTAGCATCTTGCTCGAGAGCAGAAGTATTGATATTTTTAAAATCTCGATATTGAAAAATTGTTGGGGGTCTTATAATATTGAAATCAAAAGTAAGAAAAATAAGATCATGTTGAGAGAAAGCAGGTGCATTAAGTTGGTCATAAAATAAAACATCATTCCTGTTACTAACAAAAATAACATCAAGCAGTGAATTTGAGGTACTAGTGAAGTGAGTAGGCATATTTACATTCACCGCCGAGAGATTAAAAGACCTCATAGTATTAATAAGGTAACTTTCAGTTAATAGATTACTATTAATGTCCCCGCACAAAACAACCTTTGTTGACATCATAGCGATTTCTTCCATAAGAGTAACAAGAGTCGTAAAGTCAACATATCTGTTGGGTCTGTACACTGTGCCAAGTAAGAGTTTTTCATCCCCACAAACTAAATTCACAAAAATATATTCTATTTCACTACCAGGATCAGATACACAATTCAACTTGCAGGTAATACCATCTCGAACATAAATTGCAACACCTCCCCCTCTAAAACCACGATCCCCTCTAAAAAGTTTATAACCATTTAAGTGAAACATAGTACTAGAAAAATTTGTGGGAAACCAGGTTTCAGAAACGCAGATGGCATCCACTCCAGAGCCCTCAAACACGAATCTAAACTCATCAATTTTTTTTCGCAGGCTTTGTGCGTTAATATGACAAACTTGAAGTCCCGTACATTGATTGCAAAACACCCTTATCATTGTACGTAGCACTAATCTATTGCCATCGCCAACACCATTGGAGGAATTCATAATATTTTTAGTTTTTAATTTCAATAGCAAGGGTTTTACCAATAATTTACAAAAAAGAAAATGAACAAAAATATAATAAATATTGTTATATCAGAAATTAGGTATAGTAAACTAATGATAGCAATAGTAATGATAGTAATAATATATTATTTTATTTTATTAACTTATTATTTCCATTATTATAATTATAATACAGGGCAAAAGTATGATATGGTCCATGGGCAAAGAATCTTAATGCAGTGGCAAGTTTTATTATGTTTGGTATTGCCGTATTTATTTTAGTTGAGATGATTTTCAATGTCCGCCAATAATTGAACAAATGCTGGCTTTGACAAGCGGAAGTATTTCAAAAATCTGCAATGTGTATGTTAATAAAAGAAAATTTATTTTTACTCATTAACGGACATATTTTCTTCAAGCTGCAGAGGATTGGAAACATCTCTAAGTTGTCTCCTATTCCTGGCAACCATTATGTGGTCGTCGTTGGTTGTTTCATCATCTGTATTATCGAAAAAGAACTCACAGGAAATCATTTCTTGTTTATTTAACTGAAATGTATTGCATTTATTATTGTTTGTATTTTAATTTCACAATTTCATCACTTACATTTCATTTATTTCACAATTTTCTCGTCCTAATGCAAAAGTTCAAATTAAAACCATATGGCAGTGCTAGTATACCAAAACAATAAAAGTACCTACATACGTGTATAAGAATATACCTATTTTGTCCCTACACCGACGCAATTCACAAAAAACACATTATAGTCGCGTATTAATCGCATACAAAGATATTGACACTTGCGGAATGAGTATCGTCATATCGTTTTGATATTTGATTGCTGTCACTTTTGAACTTGACGGATTCGTAAAGTTCTTAATATAGTGAGTTTTATTGGAAAATATTTTATCTAGCATAATGGAACTTCCCTCGAAATACAACAAATCTCGTGTCGATAAAAGTGGCTTTGTTGTTGGTTATCTAGGGAAATTTAACTATGTAATGCATAAATTTGGCTCTCCATTTCCCAATAAAACACACTTGTATTTGACTAGAACGACTTTGTGTTCTACCTCTGCTTCATGCTGCTCTTATTATACTGCTTGAACACAACAAACTTATCGCGTCAATCCGTCAACTTTGTCAATTTGCTGTATTGGTGTTAAAAATGTTTTCTTGTGATTCATCTATTGATCAAACTATTTGATCCCTAAGTAAAGGAATTATTTTCCACATATACCATCACTGAAACATGCCCAAATGTCAAAATATAGGATTCATTAATAATAAGCACATTCTTTATTCACAGTAACTATTGTATCTGTCGATTGAGATACACAATACCAAACAGAAAATTTGTCGTTGCTTTCGACTTTTGTCGGGTCGAAAGTTGAACGACACTCGCAATAAGGGCCTATGTGAAACCTTCCTCCAAGTTTAAAAGTCTCAACCTATTCAATTGAAAGTTCAAATGACTCCAACACTTAAGTGCGTTTCGCACAGGTACGACTGTGATATTATCAGTTAGATGCTGTCGTACTCTTTTAAGACGCTATTATTGGTCCATGTTTACCGACTCTTACAATTTGAGTTTAATTTTTCTAGGTCTCAACTTAGTCAATACTCGTTTCCTTGATTCAAGCGAGTCAGAAATAAAAACAAATTCTATTATAATTTTTCAACTTAAATTTTATTTTATTTTTTGTTTTATTTTTTCTTCTTTTTTAAATGATTATTTTTTAACATTAAGAATTAAAAAATTAAAATCATAATAATTCTATACACTTTGTACAAAGTATTCTACAGATCACAGAACATATTTTTTACACATCAAGATGTAGTTACAGTTAATAATTTGTTTTTTTTTATATAAAATTAAAAAATAGTAGAAATTATATAAAATTAAAAAAAAATTAAAAAAACACAACAAAGCTAATTATTTTCTTTAAAAATAAAGAAAAAAACCTCTAGGATACACAAAAAAGGAGAATTTTTAATTTAAATTTACTTAATTTTCTTCTTGTATATATGTATGTATGTAATTATATGTAAGTAAGTTATATTTTATTTTGTTATTGTTAATAACTATTATGAATAGGTAATAAATATATTACCAACGACGACAAAAAAAAAAAAACTAAATGTAATAGGATGATTATAATCGGTATCTTTCAGTTATTTTATATTTAGTAGGAAAATTATATTTATAAAATTAATACACAAAAAAAAAATATTTAATGATCTGCATAAAAACTCTATTTGTTTTAATAATTACTAAGGTAAAGCTTTGCCAAGTTATGAGGTTGTTTTTGACTTAACAATTTTTAAACAATTTTAAATCTAAAAGTTATAATTAAATTAAACATTGTTAAAATTTATAATTTATTATTACATATTTTTCTTTTTAACCATAACCAAGAAGAGTTTTATATTTTAATTTATTTTTAAACAAAATTCATAAGACATACTGTTTTGTGTTTTTTGTTTAATTTTTAGTGAAATGCTAATGCAATTATTTTTTTTTTAACTTTTAAATAACTTCTTGAGGACGATTGCATCTGTGCCTTGCGAAGTTTTCTTATTTAATCTAAATTTGCATTTTGTTTATACAGTGAGTTTGTTTAATTAGATTTTTTGCTGTAATTTTATTATATATATATTATAAACTAGAGTATGTGGTAATTTTATGCATATTATAACTTTTTTTGTTTTACTTGAAAGAAACGAAACAGAGATCCGTTCGGATGGTGCTCAAGGCTGCCACATTAAATTCATGAATTTAACAATGCTGCCGACTGTTTTTGTTATCTGCAGTTTGTTTTTCTGTTGACGCTGGTGCGCTTAGTGTCGTCTGAAATGATAAAGAAGAAGAAAAAATAAGTTTATTTGTTAAAACCCATTCCAAATTTAAAAACAAGAAAATTCAAGACCTTAACTATTTCACACAGGGTCAAGAGAAACCTTTGGTTTTGAGTGGCTGTTAATTCTACTGAAAATGTCATAATCGTCAACAACAACAGAAACAACTTGTATCTGTAGATACTTTGACCTTAACTTTCATTGTTGCTTTGCTTCTTTTTTTGGAGGCCAAATGCTCGTTATATGTACAACATGCCGGTTCGAGGGTGGTAGTTGTGGTGTCATCATTTTAAAAGTGACAAGCCAGTGTCACAAGACAACAAAATAAAAAAAGTATCTATCACAGTTTGTTAATCATCTTGTTTTTCAACACCAAGGTCTAAAGTTCGTGTGTGCTAGAAAGATCACATCTCACAGATACAGAAAAACAATCTCTCGGGATGGGAAACGAGAGACAATTAATTACTGTTTAATTAACATCACTGATAAGCTACGATTTTGTTTGTCGTTGATTTCAGAATACATTTCTCTTGGTTGTGTCGTTCGGTCAAAAAATAAGAACCAAAGATTGTTTTCTCTCTTCCAACTTTATAGTTATCTATCTGATGGATGCGGCATAGTTAAGCGCCAACTCACAAAACAACAAGCTGCGTTGTCGTGATTTCGAAATTTATATCTGTACCTTTTCTTTTTGAGTTTAGCGGATGAATCTGTGCTGTATAATAAGCCCCCGCAAAGCAGCAGAAGCAGCAGCAAAATGAGCATTTAGAGGAAGGTAGAAAGAAGAAAACGGAGGGGCGAGTTGAAAAAAAGGCAGAAAACAACTTAAGTATCTGCAGGTGTTCAGAAAATCCGCACACACGAAATTAAATTTAATTTACTAATGGTTGAGGTTTTTTTAGATATTTTTTTTTGTCTTTATTTATGTGTCGTTTAGGTAATTTTTTGATTTTGGTGTGTTTGTGTGGCGGTTGGCGGCGCTGATGTGTGCAACACGAAAATGTCACACTGTACCAGTTAATTTTTTTTCTATTATCTTTATTTTTCAAATGGATCTTACAGAACCGAGTGGAAAAAAACACAAAAGATAGGTATAAAAGATTATTATCTGAATGACGTTTTTTTCCATTGATTGGACGTGATCTTTGAGTTGGAAAGATTGGAAATTCATAGTCAATCTTTGCAAAACTATACTATGACTCAAAGAATTGAAATTCAAATGTATATATATATCACATACAATCAAAATAGAGATATCTATTAAATTAACTGGGTACTTGAATTCACAACACAAATTGATTTACCGTGCAATATTAAACTTAATTTTATTATTTTAATTTTATTTAATCGTTTTCACAATAATAAAGGGAAATTCTTTTAAAAGTTTATATTGCTTTAGTTTCTGTTGATTTAAATACATCACAGGTGTTAGTCAAGTCATTAATTAAGATACTAAATGATTATTGTGGTTTTATATAAAATTTTAATGATATTCTTGTCATTTTTAAAATGTTATGTGATTTTATGCAAATGTTTTGCTTTAACAACATATTGGCATTTTCGTTAAATTTTATAAAAGAAAAAAAAAATATAAAAAAACTATTAACACACGTGAGAATTGAAAAAAAAAATTCTTTAGGAACTTGAAGGCGTAGGTTGGTTATCAAAATTTTGGTCATCAATAAATTCTTTAAATTTCATAATTGTCTTTTTTTTTTATTTTATATTAGAAATTTCGGGGTGTATATGTATTTAAATCACATTTTTTTAAGTTCTTTTAAAATGAATAATGTTCTACGAATAACATTTGCTAAGCGAATTAAACGTTCTTTAAAAATGGCGCCCAACATTACATATATATGAAGAAATACAGGATTTTTGTAATCCTGTAAGAAAAACTGGCGCCCAACACAAGATTTTTCGGAAGTCGAAATAAATTCAAGTTCTCTCAAACGCATTTTCTAGATTCTAGAAGTTCAAACTATGTGAAGAACTAGGTCTTTGATATTAATTTATTTATCCTCATCGGACCTTATTATCATGGAGTATTTTTATTTTATATTTTGCGACGTTTGAGGTACAAAATCAGTTGCCAAATTAAAGCTCATGGCTTAAACTATAATTTTAGACAAGAGATAAATCATTCTGGCAAACCTTTCACATAAATAAAAAACGATTAAGGGATTTTTGAAGCCTCTTGAAATAAACTGGCGCCCAACTAAATAATTTTATAAAATTGGTAAGTGATAAGATTTTTGAAGCCTCTTGAAATAAACTGGTGCCCAACTAAATAATTTTATAAAGTTGGAATAAGAACAAATTCTGTCTAAATTATTTTTTAGGACTGAAAAACAAGCACTTATCAACTTTATAAAATTATTTAGTTGGGCGCCAGTTTATTTCAAGAGGCTTCAAAAATCCTTTAATCGTTTTTTTTTATGTGAATAAGCGCAAACTCTGTTTAAATTATTTTCTAGGACTGAACAACAAACACTTATGTGACAATTTACATGGAGAAAAGAAAAAGGGAGTATTAAGGTTGATCTAAAATAGTAAAATTTAGACTTTAAATATTTACATAATATGTAAGTATTTATTCAAGTTGAACTTAAATATTTAAAATTTTGGTCTAAAATTCTGACAAATTTAAAAAACTACTTCAATCAAAATCAACTTAAATATATTAATTTAGTCTTTAAATTTTTCCATATGTAAGTATTTAGGTTGTACTTAAATATTTTAATTTTGACAGGTTTCAAAAACATTTTCCACTTATTTTTCTTTTTTTAAATGTGTATTTTAAAGACCGAAGCTTAGAGAATATCGAAGCTTAGAATTTTTTTAAACTCATCTTAAAAAAAAATTGTTAGGCAGTTAAGTTATTTAAGTTACGTATAAAAGAAGCTCCAATCAAGATTAAAAAGTGTCACCAAACAAAATTGTTTTCAAAAAACTTTGTAGTAAGATTTTTTGTTTTAGATTGACGCTTTTGCTTTCTGAATCTGTGAACCTTTAAGCCTTTTATTTTAAACTGAGTTTTAAGGTGATTTAACAGAGGGACAAAAATTGAGTCCAATTTAGAGGACCGAAGTTAATGAAAATTGCTAAATTTAAACAATACAGGTATCTTCCTAATTATAAGACATAAATGTTACTGAATGTTTCAAAACTTTTAAACTGTCAGTTTTGGAAAAATAATTTTTAAGTTTCCATTTTTACTATAAGGTTTTTTTCCAGGCAAAAAACATTGAATATTTTAAGGCAAATAAGTTCAATCTTATATCTTCGGTTTAAGTTTAAGTTTTCTATCTCCAGATTGATTATAACTATTTTCTAAAATAAAATGAGCACATTTTTGACTGACTTTGAAATTGTTTATACAAAAATTTGCATGTTTTAACCTACATCGTTTCTTTTTTAAACTAAAGTGCCTCTTTTTTTGATAGGTTTTAGATATAATTTCCAAAACTCATCCGTTAGATATCAGAAAAAAAAATTATTCTTTCAAAACACTATTTCTACTTTCGACGAAATATAGATTAAGATGAATATTTTGAAATTTCTAAAACTAACTCATCCCTGGTTGATTATGACATTTACTTCAAACTCCTAAACATCTCTGAAGAATTTATTTTTTAAACTTACCGCATGCGAGTACTGATGTTGATGTTGTTGTTGCACTGCTGGACTGCTACTCAGGATAACGGAATTAATAACCGAATTATTTTGTGAACTATTCAAAATCATATTCGGACTCTGTCGTGTAGCCAAAGGCTGTCGAACTTGAACCGAAGCGGCTGTATTTTGTAGGTGAGCAGCCAAACGATCTTCCATTGACATATCATCATCGTCCATGTGCGATGAAATGTGATGATGATTTCCATTGGTCAAACTTAAGGCTGTAGCCGCATCGAAACTATTGATTTCAGGATGTGTTTCTAATTCACTTTGTAAATCGCAGATATAATCAATGACATGCTGGATTATTTCCAATTTCGAGAGCTTTCGATTTTTCGGCATAAATGGCACGAGATCTTTAAGCTTTGACAGATACATTTTCATTTCGGCATTTTCACCATCTCGATGATGGTGATGATGGTTGTTATTTTGACGCGAAATGCGACCCGTTGAATTGATGGCAGGCATGGCAGATGCACCCGATTGACAAACAGCAGTTAGAGATTTCATTTTTTGGATAATTCTTTTTCTATCTTGGGGCAAAATTTTGGCGGTTTTTGTATTGCAACTTTTTCAGATGAAATATCTTTGAACAAAAAAACTATGTATCTTTTTACACAATTTTTTTTTTTTTCGAACAACACTGTAATCCTTTAATTTTTGTAATGATAAATTGTTTCACTTTGTTTTTTTTTTTATTGATGACACTTTTTAAACTGCGAGGGGTTAACGTTCGTTAGAGAATTTTTTTTCATCAAGTGAGAGGCGATAGATAGGCAGATGTAGATACACCGTAAATCTTTTCTTCAACAAAATACCGTCCGCAACTATCGACTTCTAGACACGAAATAACATTCCTCATCCCCGTTTGCTGCCATTTATATACTCTCTGCTCGACTCCGCCTGTTGGCCAATGAAATAACATCTGTTTGGCATTTGTCTTCGGTTCGGATTTCCCCTTCGAGCCGAAGTCATCCCCACTCTGGGTTTTTTGCGAGAGATTTTCCGCTCTTTGTAGACTTTTGTTGAATCAATTTTTGTAAACATTGTAGACTCGGAGCGGAGCGGCAAATTGCTATGAATGAAAATTCTTCTCACATATTTGTATCTCTCTTCAATGCAGAGTATCTGTATGTTGTTATCTCAAAACGTGGCGCCTTATCTTTTTCACTTGCTGTGGTTTTTCGTTTTGCTGTCGACGATTAAGTTTTGACGACGAAGAATATGAGATTATGCCTCCGTTTTTTTTTTTCTTCTCATTTCTTTAGACTTTTTTGAGAGATAGTCTTTAGTCTATTAGATGGAAAATACCTTATGGAAATGTGACCTTTTTTGTAATTAAATGAGTTTATGTGTTTAGGGTACAGTGTTGCACCCTGCTGTGATTTTTTTTTTAATTTTTGATGAGTTTTCCTTCAGTGGAGAGTTTTTAGCTGGTTATTTAGTTTGTATTTTTGAGGTGGGTGAGATTGAAGTAATAGTGTGACGTGTGAGATACTTTTTTTTGTAAATTCTCTGATTCATTTGACGAAATCTCAGCAACTTGGCGGTTCGTTAAGTGAAGAAATGATCGGCCCAGGGGCTTAGGGGTATATGTGTGTATCGTATAGGCAACTGGTTGATTAATTGCGGTCGTAAGGTGGAGCGGAGGAAGATACAAGGAACAAAAATCTTCTTTTTTGTGTTTGGTATTCTGGTTTTTTGTTTATTCATTTTGTTTTGTTTTGTTTCTGGTTTCAAGTGTTGTCTTGAGAATTTGTCCGATCAGCAAGCAACCTGTTGATTAATTTGTGTTGTTTTCAGGTTTTGTTTCCTTTTGGAATTCTTCATGAAGTTTCTATACAAGAATATATGTAGGTACCTATAATAAAAAATAGCATTTTTTCTGTATCATTTTAGGGATACTTATCCGTATCTACAACGAAAAAAAAAAAGAAACATTGCTCGTGGTTTTGTTCTCGGATGTGTAGGATACTACATCAAATTTCAGTTTCAGATTTCTGATTATATAGCTTGTGTTTGCTTGTGTGGCAAGTGACTGACCAATGTGGGTAATAAATTCTTTACTGTATCACATTCACATCAAAATGTATCTATACATTCATACGAGTATAGAGGATAGATATTTTTTGTATTGAATCCACTTGAAAGAGTAAAATATGTAACTGAGTCCCAAACACAAAATGTACACACGAAATGCAGACGGAATGAAGTTTGTTTTATGGATATTTTCCAGTCATGACATTGAGCGTGGGAACGATGTTTTTGAGATTATTATTTCAGATTTAAAAGTGTACATGTTGTGGTCATATGAAGTAACGGACGGATGTTTTGTAAACCGATATGATATGGTTAATTTTTTGTTGTGTTCTTGCGTGAAATTCAACTACAGAATTTTCTTACTGGAACACCAATAAATTGGGAAAAATGTACAGATTGAAAAAAAATTCAAACGATAACGATTTTAATGAGGCTTGTGCAGAAACTTAGTGTAGAAACTGCGAATCATAAATACCAACCTAGTAGAAACTATAGGTACCTACCTAGTTTTTTGTGCGATATCATTTATTGCCTCAAAGTAAGCATAAATAGAAATAAAAAGCTTCAGGTCTTTGTCACGAAATTTCAAACACATACCTATGAAGAAGTGTTTTAAAACGTAAATGCAAGTGTGGTTGAAAAATGAGTGACGAGCAAAAGTGGTCAAATGTTTGCACTCATTTGAAAAATGGGATTAAAGAATTGCTTAGCAAAAACGTTTTTTTTAATACATATAGGTATTTTTTAATTTTGTTTATTGAATGTTAAATATATTTTTTTAAATTAAACTTATTAAATAGATACTTAATACATTATATAAAAATAAAAAAAAAAAAAATAAACAAATATTTGAACTTGTCCAAATTTGCACGTTTTATAAAACATTTTTTTTTAATATTTTGTCCATAAGCCTTTGTTTTTTATTACTTGTGAACAACGCCTTGGTATACCTCTACCAAGTTTGTGAAGGAATTGCTCAGGAATTGGGCTCCATTCGAGCTCTATGAGATCCCAGAGCTCATCAGTGTTAGATGGATGACTTTCGTACTGGCCTAACCGTTGCTTAACAATTGACCAAAGGTTTTCAATTGGATTGAGGTCAGGGCCATTCATTCACAATTTTCGAGGTATGCTTCGGATCCTCATCTTGATAAAACGCGTGAGATCAGATTCACTGTATCCAGTTGTTGTTAAAAATGGTGGTAAATTTCGCTGTAAAATATCAAGATATTTTTCCTCCATTATTCCCTCGATTTTGACAAGGGTCCAACAGATCTCCACGAAAAACATCCCCAAGCTATCACAGAGCCACCGCCATGTTTTAGAGTCTTTTGAACTTGATGTGATTGGAGTAGTTCACCGGGTCGTGACCAATAATAGGATCTGCCATCAGTCCCCACACAATTGACCTTTGTCTCATCAGACGAAATAACTTTCGTCAATGGTCCAGTTTTTGTGTTTTCGGGCAAACACTAACCTGGTTTTCAAATTCTTAGCTGACAGTAGGGTTTTTTTGGCTTTCTCCTTGGCAACCAATCCAATTTTTTTAATTGCCCGGCGTGCAGTCCATTCACTTACTGGTTTGTCTATATTATAGGCTGCCTGTCTTGGTGTTTTGAACCCGCAACTTCTCAGTTCTCGCTCCATTCTTCTTGCGTCTTGGTTTGAGAGCAACCGCTTTCGACCTTTTGTGTAACAATTTGAATTTTCATTGTTTTCCGTTATTTTGTAGAATAAATCTTTCTCTTTTTATGTGGAATAAATTTATCCGTTAATAATAAAAAAATATTAAAATAAAATCGAATTATTTGTTGCGTATAATCGTACATTTATGAACATTTTCTAAATACGTGCATTTGACCACTTTTCCTCGTCACTGTATGTATGTAAGTACTTTGAATTTTGTAAGGTAACAAAAATACGTGTGATCGATATTTTTTTTTAATTCTACGCTTTTTTTCTTATTACGAGTGTAATAAAAATTTCTGCTAAAAATTAGCTGTTGGAAAAATGTTTTTTTGAGGAGCTTAAGTCTTCCACGTCAAATAGAATTTCATAAGTCCGTTTTTTTTTTTTAAATTTTTGGCAAAAATTATTCAAGAAAAGAAAAGAAAATAAGACTTGGAGAACTTTAACAGAACTCATATTTTGGCATTTCAATAAATATAGCGTTTTTTAGAGGCATATTAATTTCTGAACAAAAATCGACCTGTTGGTTTGTTTTTTACTAAAGGAAAACTGTTCTCTTGGGATTTAAGTCGTAGTTGATGAATAAAAACTCAACGAAATAAATATTTTGTTTTGTTTTAAGATATTTTCATTTAAATTTAGAAGTAGATAAGTTGATTAAGTGTACGAGTACCTATAGGTATAGGAAATTAAAAAGAATACCGAGATAGGTATATCTCAGATTTGAGAAAAATGGGAGTTTTCTTTTTTTTCATCAAATGTTGAACAATGGGAAGAAATCGTTGATTTTGTGTTCAAAAATCTACTCATTTAAAATCTTAGATAATACATAATTATCGGAGCCTTAAGCAACAAGATTCAGAAATAAAACAGTTGAAACATCGTATGGCCCCAAATGTATATATCATGATGGCTTATACATATTATACATATATTTTTGTTTTTGGAAATTTCTATTTGGATAAATTCTGTCAATGCAAGTCGATAATTGCATAGGACGAAGGCTCCTACAATTAGGCGGAAGTGGCCTTAAAAAAACATTAAAAATAAGAGACATACTTATAAAATTTGTATATTGTTATGTTTAAAGTCAGAAATCTATTTTATTTTATATTTTTATTTTTAAAATTCCAATTTATCTAAATAAATTCCAGGGTGGGTGGGTCAATAAGTCCCACCAAACAAAATAGCTTCGCCACGTCAAATCCACTATTTTGTTATTCAAAAGCATCTTTAAAAAGAATGCATCCAAATTTTCAGACAGATCTGTCAAATAGTCTTGATGTGGCAGCCATTTTGTATAAACGCCCATGTGCTATTTTTTCACAATGAATTGGAAGCATTCACCACTGGGTTACTAAATTTCTCTGCGGTCGTTCTAACATAAAAGTGACGCCGGACGTTTTAGTCGTCCAATTAAAATCACCACACCAGAGATTCAAGTTGATAGAAGGTGTGCGAGCTTGAAGAGGTCAGAGGCTTACATATGTAGATATATATTTGGATATGAAAAAGTTTTCCGCAAGATTAAATCCGCATTTATTTGCAATCGACAACAAAAGTAGTAGTTTGACAACTTAAAGGAGTGTTTGGCGATGTTGAAGAAAATTTTTACTAAGTTTCTGCGCCATTTCGAACCCGTAGATAGATTAACCACAACAAACCAGAGATCAACGAGTAGTCGAAAGAATGGACTACTTTTTTTATCGACAGATCAATTCGTCATTTTTGATGAAAAAAAAAAGAAAGATTATAGCACAAAATACCTAATTGGTGAACCTCGCACGACATTGGCTGCCAATTCACGTCACCTCTGCGAGATATGACCTTATAACCTCAAATTATTCATGCAGATTGTCTGTGGCGGCATCCGTTTTAGCAGCGTCCTGCTGAAACCATATGTCATATAGGTCAATTTGGGCCATAAGAAATTAAACTGAATGAACTCTGACCGCCTTACTATCTCCGTATTGACCAATTATGCCATCGGCCAAAATTCACACCGAACAGTAACTTTTTGGGAATGCATTGTTATCTGGTGAGCCTGGTGTGGGTTGGTGTCCTCCAATATATGTACAGACATTTTGCTTGTGAACAAAGCCATTCATCCAAAAAAGCACCTCTTCGCTAAAGTTGGGTTTTCGGCCAAAGTTGGGGTCCTCATCCAAACGCTCCGAATCCTAGTCAGCGAACAATATTGGTGTCATCTATGGTCATGAACTTTGAGCTCCTCATTTGGATCTTATAGGGTTGTAGGCCCAAATCCCGATGGAAAATTCGCAAAGTTGAAGTCTTCCAAAGACGAGGAACCGACTGCCTCGGATTCTGCTGTACAGTTTCACGGAGCTCCGAGAACAAATGTTGGCTTATTGATTACAGAATCGTTCGTATCAAATTTGGCCACCAAACGTCGAAGGGTCGACTGTGCACGAACGACACTTATTTTGATAGTAAAATTTTATTATTTGGGTTTGCTCTTAAATCGTGTGACTTGTCATAGCATATGGCTTCAGTCATTGAGTAATATACATCAGATTTGACAGATGTCATCAAAAAAACATGGCCGCGCCAATATAAACCCAAAGTCAGCCTTTATCTCCCCAAACAGGTCATTTCCATTCTTACCGGTCTCAACAACTCGTACAAAGGAATTGTTGAGATTTGTAAGTCACTATGCTCTGAACTCCACGAGCTGTCACCACACTTATTCAATTGAATATGGACTTTAAGTTAGAATATGTAGATGTTAAGTGAACTAATTATTTTTAATTGTTTCGTACTTCCATCAAGTAAGAGTAGTTTGTCTCACAGAACATTCAATCAATGCACTTGCCTAATTCATTGATACATACCTCTGCAACTATACACACACACTTAGTCGTACTTGTGCCAATATCTGCAACATTAGATATTTTTATCGACAGCAAAAAAGAATTCACGTTCGTTCAATGATCTTTTATTTTAATTTGCATTTGTGAAAACTGTCAAGCTTATTTCAGGTATTAAAAGCATTTTAGTCAGCTGCGCACAGATTGAATTTTGTGGTGGGCAAACTGGCTAATGCCATATGCCTAACCTATCTCTCTAACTGAACCTCCCGGATGAGTAACTGGTTCAAATCTCGTGCCACATAGACGCCATAATGTTGTTGTTGATCAACACGATCAACGACCAGCGGAATGCCAATTTCTCGCGAAGAAATTCTGCTGCAGCTGCACTTTGTGCAAGTTGTGTTGTATCTAGAGCGCGGCATTATAGCCTGCCAATATAATAGTTGTCATCGACTAGATTAAATTGTATATCCGCCAAATGTGGCATGCTGCAGCAGCACTAGCAGAAATACAAACAACACCCAAGCCAAACCAAGCAACGTTAATTCATTTGAATCGATCCCAAACGACAGCCGCGTTGCGCTGGCTGATATGACCGTGTGACGGTTTTTTTTTCTCTCCCAGGAAGAAGGACGCGTATGTATATTTGAGTTGAGAAGCACCACGTGTGCACCACACACAATTATTGAGGACTTTTTTCGAGAACAAGCGTACACATGGTTGTTTCAATAAAACGACACATATGCCGATGGCAAATGATCGCATGTGTGAAGTGAATGTCCTTGCAAATGCACATAATACGAGTACAAATCAACAAGGAAGAGAAAAACACTGAGGCCAGGCGCCCATTGCAGCCCCTGTTTAGCTGTAAATGTGAAATGTGACGAACAAATGTTCGAATTATTACGCGAACACATTTAGTTCTTCTGGGAGTTTTATTTCGGGTTTCGGTGGCGCGGCGCACTATCTGGAGGACATGTGAGAACGTCAAAGGTCGAACGACATTCAGCCGCATCAGGGCGCGCAGATGCTATAGAGGTTCTGTTGGGTTTTTGGGTTTGGGTTCTGGGAGGGTTGAATTTGGTTTTCCACCGGTAAAAATCCAAGGGGAGACGTACCTAACAATTTTGAGGGCAATGTGCGAGTGCGGCCACAAAAAAAGGACACCGCTGCGTATGCTCATACCTACTGGAAGATATTTTAATCCCTAATCTTCTATATGGTGATCCTGATCACCTGGATTTTCTACACCTTTTCTTGTTTTACGAGAGTATATCTGCCAATATGATAGCATTGTGAGGCAATCATGTCAGCAATATGAACGGCAGATTGTTTTGTCAGTTCGGTTTTATTTAGTTCCGTTTATGCGATAATGGTTATGCGTTCTGTTATGGAATCCATACAAACAAACATATTGACTTATATTTGGAAAAGAATGGATTATTTAGCATTTTATGTTTTTATAATTTCTGAGTCAAGATGCCTTCTAATGTTTTTAAGTAGGATAAGCATCAATTTTTGTGGGTTTTGATATCGACAATAATTGTAGTTTAAGCTATAGGTAGGCAGAAGTAGGTACGTGAGTTTTAATAGAGTTAAAAAAAAACTCTGGATATGTTTGTAAACTCTTAAGAGGTTGAACATTTTCAATTCAATTCAATTCAAGTTTATTGCTACAATACACTAAGACATAGTCTTTTAAAGTATTTTACATGTTGGTTATATATAAGAGATTTAAAGAATGTTATGTTATATAGAATACTTAGATACTTTACAACAAAAAAGCGAACTTTCTACCCCCTGTAACCATTTTTCAAGAGTACTTTCGTCCTTCTTTCCAAGGCCACAGAAACGCTGCAGAATGATCGGTTTAAGAAATATATCGAAGAACGAAACCTTCTCAATGACCAGCTGTATGTTTTTCAAAGCAATATGTCCTATTCTTTAGACAGAAATAGTAAAAGCTTAAAAGTTAGATTTCTTAAAGGAGTCAGGCATCAACCCATATCGAGTGAAATTCGGTTTGCTCATTGAACGATCTGCCTTCGTTGTGGAATAAGTCCCGAAATCTGTCAACGATGATCGCTCGGAGGCTAAGACATCTCTGGCATCTGGCTAGAAAAACTTTCCTCGTGAAGTAGTTATTGTACCTCTGGGTTTGATTGTCTTTCGAGGTTCTTCAGAATTTTCGAGATTAGTTGCAACATATACTGGTCAATAGGTATTATGCCTGCATTCTCGTAGAGCATGTCATTTGTCCAATACTTTCTTACGAGGGGGTTCCAATTGAGACCTGTGCACATTCTTAAGATATTTGATATGGTGAACCAAACGGAGCAGGGTCAGAGGTAACTAACAACGAGCCTGATCAGCTGCTTAAGAAGCTTCGTCTTCTTCCTGAGTCCGTTCGGTCTTCTCGGTAAGGGATGAATTAGATGGAAGGACAAGTTTGAGCAGTTCATAATTGACATGGCATTCTTGTTGAACTTCATCTTGCTTACGATATTTTCGTTGTATTTGTTGTGCATAAAAGTACCGTCTGATAGTCTGAGGTATGTAGGAAAATGTGGTGAACACTAGCAGTTTAGACTAATTAGTTCCCAATTTTGATATCATAATACATTTGAACCTTTGGAATTGCTACGGGGAATTGTGGACATTCTTATGGAGTTATCCAGTTTTGACTTAATTCAAAAAAAAGAAAGGATGTAGTAGGTTTTGATGTGCCTTATTTTGTGTTCGTTCGGAATTCGAAACACTCACTCAACCAGACCAACGATCCTCCGAAACCATCTATACTCACTGTAAAAAACTAGGCAGCTTGTTGACTAGTGCTAAAGCAGTAGCTAGTTCGATTCAGCGATCATCCGCCCCTCTTCCACCATAAACTTCCGTTAAAAGATTTTAGTTCGCTAAGAAATCAAAAATAGAGCCATTTCGTCGTGCTTAGAGAAAAAATCAAGTCTTTGATCTTCATTTCTGAAAGTTTTTCAATGTCATCGACAAATACCTATTCTAATGATTTTCCTCTAAATTTGGGCAGAGCAGGCCATTTGCAGAGGAAATGAAGAACACTTTCCTATTTCCCGCTGATCCCCATAGCTGATACAGTGAGTGTTTGGACCTATACTCACTGCGTGCTCTCTTATTGGCCAGAGTAGCAACGATCAGGTCTATGTCTTCCCCGGGTCTGCATATCAGATCAAGTCTTAGGGTTTTATAACAGGCGAGCCAAATCTTTCTAGATATAATGCAGTTAGTTAAATTACTATACCTGATGTTTGATTCGTTAGGAAAAATTGAGAGAATATTGTCCTTCATAACCCTGAGCGGAATGTTAACTTTTTCCGCAAGTGAGTTATAAAGGACTGATCCTTGCCTGGCAAGCTCGTCCCGTCGTCCGTCCGTTTATTCCCATTAATGCCACTATGACCTAAAACCCAGATAGGAGCGAAACTGAGATTAATATTCTGGCTAGCAAGTTCATTCCGCTCTTGCTGGGCCAATTTGGCCGATCATGTACTAGAGTTGTTGACTTTAACAACTGCCAGACTATCTGTGTTAATAGCCGTATTCCGGTTCTGGTTTGGATCTTGTATGAGTACCTCGCATAATTCCCTGATAGCCAGTAATTTATTTTGAAAACCACTACCAAAGGTAAGTAGCCTAAATGACATAGATATATTCAGTCTCAGAAAAGATTCCTGAGCAATGGTAGTTGTGATAAAGTCTTTCGGTATGACCGACGTAATCACCCCAGTTTTTTCTGGATGGGAACAGAACCTCAAAATTCTTACTGATGCTCAATTTAGAGGTGTAGTAGTCAGTTGAAGTCGAAAACATCTCTTTTGGAATCAACTTTGTAATATTGCTGTAGCCATATGGTTTGACAATTTAAGACCATTTAAATGAAACTTCTTATTTATTAACTTGTTAGTTATATGACAGTTCTATTGGCTCCAAAGGCAGCATAATAGTTCTGATCTTCAGTTCAAACAAATTCATCCTACTACTACTAATTCTAGGAACTCACATCAGTATTCCCTGTAACTGAAAGTACTGTCAAGTAAAGAGAATCTTTCTTTCACCACAATAGACGAGTGTGGAATTTTTGATATTCAGAGCCTTAAGACTAATCTTTATTGGTATCTTCTCTTCAATGCTTAACTATTTTCTTTACTATCGAACTGTGTTTTTTTTTAATTTCAAGAGTATTCAAAATTCTTTTGGCTTGTAGTATTAAAAAAAAATTCTAAAAACCAATTCATTTCATTATGTTCAAATTTCGGCAATTTATGACAACAATCACGCTTGTTGTTGACATTTAACCATTTTTATGCAGATTTCTAGAATGTTTTTTCTTATTCGTTTTTCTATAACTGTTAGGAACTACCAAACGGCTTTTTTCCTAAGTCCACCGAAAAAGGCTTCAACGGTTTGAATAAGCTTTGTATCACTTTGTTATTTTTCAAATACAAATTAACATTACGAAAAGATGGTATTGACAACTTTTGCAAAAATACCATTTGGGAGCGGGTCATAATTTTGGTTTTCAAAATTCTGTTTGGTCAAAATTCTGTTTTTTTTTTATAAAAATTCTGTATGGTCAAAATTCTGTTTGTCCAAAATTCTGTATTACTAAATTCTGTCAATGCAAAATTCTGTATTTCAAAATTCTGTATGTGCAAAATTCTGTTTCCTGAGCAGTAAAATTCTGTCTAAGAAAAATAACCATTCCCGTAAAAAAATATGTATAACAATATGATTTATGATTTCAATCTAAGCGTGCTGAATATGCGTCCCTCTTTTGCAATATTAAAACTGTGTAGTACTATTTTATAATCCTGTCAGTAGGTACTAAAATTAAAATCGTTTTAAGTGTATACATGTATGTTCTTATTATGTTTAAATTATGTATTTTCCATAACAAATATTCTGTTTTTAAAAATTCTGTAAATATGTTGTAAAAGAGATTTCTCTTTTACAACATATTTACAGAATTTTTAAAAACAGAATTTTAAAAAACAGAATTTTGAAAGCAGAATTTTGAACGTACAGAATTTTGAAATGCAGAATTTTGTAATACAGAATTTTGGACATCCAGAATTTTGTACAAACAGAATTATGCAAAACAGAATTTTGGCATGCAGAATTTTGAAAGCAGAATTATGACCCATACCGAATTTCGACCCCAACCCATACCATTTTTCAAAATATTAGGTAAAGAAGATTTTATTCAAATATCACGAACATTTAGTAACTAGGCGCAAACTTCAGTAGATATAAAATTACCTTGACCTTGACTTGATTTACCAAATAGTTTAAATCCGAGTTAACTCGATAGTTTAACTGACATATTTCAGAATTTTATTTAAGTTAAGCCCCGAAAAATTGAACGTAAGTTTTTCAGAAAATATTTAATACCAACAAAAATTCGAAAACGTTTTTTACTCTTATAAAAACAATCACACTACCAGATTTATGTCTTCTTATGTCTTGATGTCTTCGTTCTAAATAATTTTTAATTTATTTTTAAAATTATGTTTACTTGAAATTTCTTTCACCATTAAACAAATCTTTCCGAAGTTTCATAAGTAGGTAGTTTGAAAAGTATAGCAACTTCTCTGAAATGCAATAAACGCATTTCCATTTTCTTTAATAATAGATAGGCGAATATCAACAAGAATAGCCTTTCAAATAGTTAACCTTTATCAATGTACACATTGTATTTTTAGTTAACCTTACTGCAAGTCTAGACAGTTAATGCAAATTAAATGACTTTTTCCAGACACAAATATTCACGATCGTAAATATGCATTATACTTTTACAATAGTCTAGGTAGGTACTAGTGCGTCTGTTATTTTGTTTTTGTTTTGAAAACTATATCTTTTCGAGGAAGAACACCTGACGGTTAAATTTACTTTTCAAGATGATATTAATAATAATTGAGGGTGAGTGAGTAAACAAGTCCAAACGTTAAGATGCACCCTCAACTTTACCCTTGCAGGTGGTCGACCACTCTCTTACCACATAAAGAAAAAAAAATACCATTTCTTATCTGAATCTTTTATCTGCAAAAGAAAACACTTTGTAACTACTACCTGGTGTTTGGGTAATAGTTTAAAGAATTACAAATTTCCATTAACAAAAAAAAATGTATGCAATAAAGGTTATCAGTGAAAACTGAAGTTTAATAGAATTTTAAAATTGTTTTTATTGATTATTGCTAGAATTTTGCCTACCTAGCCAATTTTCTTTTTTTATGATAAGGTTTTGAAAAAACACAAATGTCCGGGAAGAAAATTGTGAATGCTTGCATTGAGATCATCGACATCTTGTTTTTAGCCGCCAATATTGCTCGTTCACTCAACCAATTATTGTTTCTGAACTGTTGTTCTATGTCCGTAAAAACACGCTGAATAAGCTCCTATTTTGAGTCGACGAAGTGACAAAAATCCGTGAGTTGTGTAATTAATCTGGTCGAGGTGCGACCTTATCATTTCCAATTGTCTAATAACTGCTTCGAAAATATAATCGCAGTTTCGTCGTTCGATCTTGATGAAAAAAAAAATCGCATGTTAGTTGTTAATTGAAGTGTCCTTACATGCCGCTACAAATTCAAAGGTATTAAGCATTCGTCAGCAAATGATCGGGGATTAATTGGAAGTGTCTGACGAAAATCATCTGACAACAGAATCATGGCTTCACCAAAAATTGTTTGGTTGTCTCGAAGATCTTTTAACATTCTGTTCAGTGCCTCCAGTGATCTCTTCATTTCATTTCATTTCATTTGTTTTATTCATCAAGCAGACTATATACAATGTTAATAATATATAATCTTATAGACTAGTTGAAAATAGTAGCAACATGCAATGCTTTACAATTAGGTAAATACTTACAATCTAACCACCAGGATAAAGAATATTTAAGCAATACATCACATTTCTTTTAAATAAATCACGACTAATATTATTTTGAAAGTCAATATAATTACACACTAGATTTGCCTGTTTCAGGCACCGTGTTATCGGCTCGTTGAGACCGTAGTTAACTCTATGAAATGGTTCAAAAAATAAACGTACTCGAAGATCTCTTGAAGGAACATAAATTTTTGTCAACGAAAGAAGAAAGGAGCAATCAATTTGAGAAACGAGGAAATCACGAATAAAAATTATTTCAAATAAGTATCGTCTTCATATTGTTATTCGTTCGATTATGGAACATCTGAACGAACTGTTTCGGCCAATATTTTAGTATCATATTGTTGTTCTCTTTGCAACTCGTAGTTGAATAAACCGCGCAAAGGACGTTTGGGTGCTGTCATGCCCAAACACGACAATACTTTATTAACCATCAAAAAACACATATCCTTTATTATAATCCATGTCTCATTTTAAATTTCTGCAGTAATTTCACAGCTAGAAACATTTTGTATTTGAAAATAAAATTGTCGTTTTTAGTATTTTCCGTTGCTTATTATTTATGTTTCTCACCGTTTAAACCCTCCCTGAGCTTCAACAAATATTTCAACATCAAAATAAGTAAAATCGGTCCAGCCATTTTCGAGTTTTAGCGAGACAAACGAATAGCAATTGATTTTTATATATATATGTAGATAGATGACAATATATGTAAACACAATGTATCAAATATCTGAATTATAAAATGTGCGGTCACTGAGTTTTTTGAAAACATTATTACGAAATAAAAATATCTCTTTCTATATGTGGCATTAAAAAAGAGAAAGTGTACCATTTTAAAGGTCAGCCATAGTTTTTTTTATTTTTTATGAATTTTAAAATTGTTTTTTTTTTTTAAGGTCATATTAGAGAATGTTGGCGCCTCGTTAAATAACCATCATAAAGGGAAGAGATGGGCATAAAAGATCAATTAGTTTCAGTAATCGGTCACCGATAGATATGTTTTATTGTTTTAATCTGTTTGTGACAGTATTCCAACCATTTCGATTTTTTTTTATAAAAATTAACTAACCAGGTACTTGAAATATTTACTGGTATAGAAACTTGACACAAGTATATTGAGAAATTATAGCAGAAGTTATTTAATTTTTGTAGTTTTGTGTTAATCCTGTTTAAACAAAATTTGAACTAAAAAATTTTAAAAACCAAGGTTCGATTGTACAGAAAAACACGGAACATATTGGAATCAATTTAAATCTTAAAGCATTATCAAAGAAATAAGGCATTTTGATAGATATTATCCATGTGTATTTAATGGAAGAGATTTTAAATAAGACAGACAGTGCGAGCTTATTTTAGCAATTATGTACCCAAAATTGCCAAAAATCACAACGGTATTAAAGGCGGATAGGATGAGCCTCTTGTAAGAATGTTCTAGAAACTCTTAATTTAAACCTACGTGTTTTGATATCAGTTAAGCGAATTATGTTATCAGAAGGCTATATAAGTCACTTCGTCAGGCTGTTAAGGACCAACAAAGGTACATTAAAAAGTATGGAAATTTTACAAATTTAATGGAATTTTTTGCGAATAAGGACATAAAAACAAAAATACTAGTTTCGAGTTATGGGGTCTTGAGGGTCTATTCATAATTATTTCGTAAGTAAAAATCTCCAATTTCAAAATGGCCACTCTATATATAATATATAATATTTATCATTGGAGTTGATAATTTTTCAATCAGGAAAGAAACATAATTTGATGATTACATAAATTATATCAATTTTGAAATAAAAAAATGCTTTCTCTACATTCTATTCTAGTCACTTAAATACCACTTCTGTTGGCTACATTTATAAGTCTTACCTCAGTTTTCAACTCATCTACTATATGTATTGTTTTGGTTATCTTAATACCCGAAAATTTACTCCGAATTCTCTTTCTCACTTCAATTTTATTAGGAAGAATGATAGAACTTTTATGAAGCTAAATATGATTTAAGACCCAACAAACCATGCCTGTAGCAACAGACCTTGTACCGATACATCTTTTCTCTAAATTGATTTTCTGCTACAAAAAAATATTAATTGAGCAGGTGAATAATGTTTGTGACATAAAACAACGAGGAGTTTGGTAGTAAATCCCAAATTCCAAAATGCTGAATCCATAATCCTGAATTCAGAAATTCCTAATGGCACAGAACTAATTTTGTTTAGTTTGAATGTCCTGAAATTCGGATCTGATATTCGGGATTTTAGGACAAGGGATTGGTAGAATGTCTTTTCAAAATCGAAACTTTGTTATTTTGGGATCTTGTGATTCCGGTTTATGGGCTATTCTCATAATGGGAACATAGCCTGGAAGATCTCTGTAACCAGCAGTGGCTTAATAACTCTTCCCTTTTGCGCATCAAAATCCTTCCAACACTCCAAAATCAATCCATGGTATAAGGCTGTTTATTTCTATCTGCAGAGCTTACATTTTTACTTGCGATATAGGTACTATAGGGCAAGTTCTGCATTTGGAAAAAAAATCGAACTCGAGATTTTGATCAAAGTTGACATTACGATGATAGCGAAGACGAATAAAGTGGGTCCGGCAATTCCGTCTGTCTGTCTGTCTGTCTGTCTGTCTGTCTGTATGTCTGTACCTCGATCTAGAGCCTAAGCCACTGCACCTATTTTCTTCAAACTCGGTAGTTATGGGTCTTCGGTGATTCCCTAGAGGGGAAATTGAAATTTTTTTTTAGCTCTAAAAATAACGGTACCCCCCATACACCCGTAATGAAAAATCTTATTTATCTCGAAAACGGCTCTAACGATTTTGATAAAACGAGTTCGATTTTTTTTACGAATACATAACTTGCCTTATAGTACCTATAAGTCGCAAGTAAAAAATTAGGTGTGATATTATGGACATGGACTACGTTTTGGTAAAAAAAAAATTTGGGGCAAAATGTTATTAACGGTACCTGTCATAGAACCGTTTTTTTTGATTTTCGATTTTCTCATTAACGACTCTAACGATTTTAACCAAAAATTTTCAGCAGGAGTCGCCCTAAGTTTAAAATAATATTGTATATAAAAATATTGGAAAAATGTTTTGTTGGGTTTTTTTGAAAAAAAATTTTTTTTGAAAAATCAATATCTTCAAAACCTATGAACGATTATTTTTTGAAATTATTTCCAAAAATCAATATTATTAAATACTTAAAATTCGCATCCCACATTTTTTTCTTGAAAAATTTTAAAGAAATTTCTTATATAAAAAATTTATTTATATAATAATAAAACGATTTTTTAAAGTTTGTTTGCATAAATTC
This sequence comes from Chrysotoxum bicinctum, assembly GCA_911387755.1. Taxonomy (NCBI): domain Eukaryota; kingdom Metazoa; phylum Arthropoda; class Insecta; order Diptera; family Syrphidae; genus Chrysotoxum; species Chrysotoxum bicinctum. The sequence continues at coordinate 219,178,640 of OU426989.1, read as the reverse complement.
ATACTTTTCTAGAAATCAGACGGCAATTTCATTTTAAATTCATGTTTTATATTTATAAAATGTATTTTAAATTCCAAAGTACTTTTACATAAGAGCAAGTTCGTGCGATCCAGTCGTGCATTTTATTTGTTAATAAACTTGCTTAGGTCAATTTTTATTAATTTTAACAACAGAAGATTAACCATTTAGTTTTTTAAATAAAGACACGAGCATTGTAAACATTTGGCAGTTTTGTATTTCTTGTATAATAGATTTATCAAAACCAGCCATTTGCGGAAAAGACATTTTATCCAAGAGATGAAAGACAGATGAGAAAAAGTGATTTTACTGTGCCAACAAAAATGTATTCCTAACCTTCTATATCATACTTGCGACCTGTGGCGTTTTCCATTGGACGTCTAGAAGTCTTCAAATTTTGATTCCAAAATGAGATCCAAGAATATTGTACTTCTTTACAGAAAAAGAAATATCATGTTAAGGGTTTCAGAATGGATTAACGGTTATTTGAAAAATACTGTAATCTTGCAACAGTGAATAAATAATGCTAGATTTAAACGATTAACATTGTTTAAAAACATTTAAATGCCTTAAAAAAGAAGTAATGGCGCTCTGGTTATGTGACAATCTACTTGGGCATTCTAACAGCGTTGTTTTTGCAATTGATCAAAATTCGCATGATTACAGCACTTCAGATGTCAATATAATCATTGATTAGACTTCAAGTGTAATAACAATGTGTCAAACGTAAAAATCCATTTTTTCCCGTTCTCACGCATTGCTGTAAGGTGAGTTAGATTACAAGTCAAACTTACATATGTTCCATTGGATGCAAGTATGATTTTCCATAATTTAGTGTTAATAACGTCGATAGATTGACACGACTGACAAATTGTCAAAATTTCTATCACAAAACTGGAAACATAATGGCCAAAATCCACTGTTAATGAAATGTGTATACACGAAGCCATATAATATTGCTCTGAATGTACCAGCTATATTCCAGAAAATAATGAACATGTTCAATCACTCTTCTGTTTAGTCACCTATTCAAAATGGTGTCAGAACAGTATTTTCACGACGAAATTATCATGGCTATATTTATCGTCAGTTACACATGTCCGTTTATTTATGACAAAAATACAGGCACATTTTTGACCATTTACACAATAAAAACAAAATGGCTAAAAGTTGCAAGGAAAAAATGTCATTTCGTCGTGCAAACCCAGCATTACAAACAAAAATTAATCATGATATCGTTTCCCGAGCTTCATTTGTATCTTAGTATCTGCGATCTAAGAAAGTCGATTTTCCAGAACCAGCTTATGTATCTTATTACATAATGTACATGCATCTAACATGCAAAATATTCTTAGCACGTACCAGTAGGTATATTGGCTTGTCTGTTTAAGTCATTGGCGTAATATAAGAATCTCATAAAATCGTGTTTTATGGTTCAGTGATTTATTGCAAACAACAAAAATAAAAAAGATCGGGTGTCTGTCTACAGGAAATTGTCGGCACTGGCTCTCACACCTTTAAGAATCGAGCTGTGAAGTCAGGTACTTCTTACTCTACACAACGGCGGCGACAAGGTGCTAATTGCACCGCATTTCTTTCTCAAGAATCGAAACAGTTTGTTGTGTTTTTTTTTGTTTCTACCTATATTCGTGCAATATACAACTACGTGTTGCGGAATGTTTTACGGTGAATTGCTGAAACAGCAAAAGAATGTGACAAATGTCGCATGGACGTGTCAATGACTGAGTTGCAGTGGAAATTCCATGCCAGAATTCTGGCAATTGTCAGGTTTTCTGGATGCGTTTCCGATTGGTAAATGCATATATCTACCTTTATTTTATTTTTTGCTTGTTAAATGTGAGAAAGTTTTCGACTCAAAACATTTGTTAATACAAAAAGCAGTTATCAGGAAAAATAAAATTCCCGAAAGGGTAATAAAACACGATCCGATCACGCACACACATACATATGTACATACCTAAGTCCAATGACAATTGAATGCAAAATTTTGACACAATCGTGACAGCTGTTTCTGTTCGTTAAAATGATTTAGATTTTGATTTACAAGTTTAAAGTTTTTATTTTTCCATTTTTATTTGAACATTTTATTGAACACGCCAATTTTCACGTTTTGTTGATGCATTCCAACATGTGGCCGCCAGTCGTCGACGTCGTCATCATCATCATCATGGCCGCCAATAAAACACATCAATGTGTTTCTATTTGTTTGTGTTTTACATTTTTGTTTTTCGGGGAAAATATTCAAAAATATCTCTCCTATTCTCATCTTAGCACAGAACGTAGCCCAAAAATATGCGCCAAGACTTAACGCATTCCGCCGTGTCGACACAAAATGGTAATTTTCGATTGCCATTGCATTATTCAGCGCAATCAACGATGTTGACATCGTCGTCGTTTATGATAATTCTTGGTGATCTCTGGGTGATCTGTCTAGCGACGGAATGAGGTGAATTTGCATTTTATGTGGCGGAATAAATTTTGTGGCCAAGATGAGTCAAGGGTTGAATAGATTGGTAAGTTGATGTTTCATGACAGCTTTGATGTTATATTGATAGATAAACATTCTTGGCGTGGGTGGATTAACTTACTAGTATAGTGTCAATGCAGCTAAGCATTGTTGCATCAAAGTGTCTGAAAATGAGTCAGAAACGATGATGATCATGACATGTGTGTCATTGGATTGTGTGCATCGCTCTCAACGGATTGAATTTCAATGAATGAGTGCACTTTTGGACCAGGTCAAATCTGACGTGTTGCGGTTACTATGACGATAATAATTGCAGGTGGATGTTGCGGTTTTTCAATGGAAAAGGTTTTATATTGATTATTATCAGATTTCAAGGGAATAACTGAATAGGTCCGGGACCTCCTTTTAGACTTTTTTTTTAGAAGAAATACTAACCTTTAAAACTATATTTATATTGAGCTGATGTATTTTTAGGGTTGCCAGATATTCAATTTTAAATGGTGTTCAATTTTTCTTGCCCGAGCAAAATTTTGACTTTGAGGTCAATTTTTTTCAAAAAATGCGTAATAAACATACAGTTTTCTTATTTTTACCTGATGAACAAAACAATAATAAAAAAAAATTATTTTATAAGTGCACCAAAAAAAACCCATACATATTCTTATACTTAGAAAATCTAAAACAAGCAAAAAATCGAATTTTGGGTTTTTTACCTGCTTTTATTGCAGCACTTGACAATTGGAGTTGTTTTCCGAAAATTGATAGCTTTTAGGTAATTTTTAACACTGTGCACTCATCAAAAGTGTACTTTTGCCTACTTAACTTGCTGTCAAAACCCTAATTACCTTACCTCTTCTCAGGGAGAGTTAAATTTGTGATATAAATGTTTAATGGGTAAATTAACTAAATAAGTGGTATAAAAGAATAGAAAAACAATTTCATTCATAAGATTATCAAGTTAAGTCACGATTACAGTTGGATAAGAATGCCTTCATTTACGAGAGAAGAATACGCAGACGTTTATGGGTTGTGCATTGGAAATTCAAGAAAAGCACAACGAATATACCAGGAACTTTATCCTAACAGACGACTTCCTTCTCGAAATGTTTTTGGAAATACCTTTCGAAGGCTTCGAGAAACTGGATTAGTTTCAGTGTCAATATGTGGGCAGGTGTAATTGAAAATAAATTAATCGGGCCTTTCAAATTACCACTCCGACTTAATTCTACTAACTATCTGGAGTTTTTACAAAAAAATCTACCAGACCCATTGGAGGAAGTTCCATTGCTTTAACTAGCTTCATCATAGTATACCAACAATATGGTGCTCCGGCCCAATATGGTCGTGAAGTTAAAGATTGGCTGGATGAAAAATACGGTTATCGAAGGATAGTTAGAAATGGACCAATTCACTAGCCTGCACGATCTCCCGATCTCACTGTACTGGATTTTTTTGTATGGGGACGAATGAAAGAAATCATTTACTCATCTGAAATAACAACTCTAACTGAATTAGAACAACGTATTTCGGAAGGATCACTAAAAGTAAGGCAAGAGTTAACGAGAATAAACACTCAAAATTAAACCCAAAAACGGGCTCTAGCATGCATTCAAAACGTAGGAGGGCACTTTGAGCACTTATTATGACTGTATTTGTGTGTAAATAAAATAAAAAATTACTTTAAACTACACATAATATTGTTTTATTAAAACCCTTTATACCTCAGGGCAAAAAATTATTTTTCATTTTTACCTGTTTTAGATTTTCCCAAGTATCATAATATGTATGTATGGGTCCCTACTACTAGTACTGACGGAGAAATTGACCTTAACATGGGTCAGGGTACACCACAGTTATCTTTTTTTTAAATCGTCAAAAAGTGATGGCAAAGTTGAAAATCACACTTTACTGTAGAACAATTTTTTTCTTAGAATATGACCAAGAATCACATCCCAAAGTATGGCACACGAATTAACGGACACCCTGTATAGTCCAACGTGTTCTTCACTAAATGTCGTGCCATCAAATTTAGTTTTGTTTTTTTTTTTTGAAAGACTAGGTATTTATATTGTAATTCTTGATTCTTAATAGTTTTAGCCGTTATAAAATGTTTTTTTCTAGAAAAAGTGACAAATCTTACAAGAGTATTTCTTGTCATGAAAAGTGCTGCTAATTAGCCGTTCGGAATCGGCAGAAAATTGTAGGAAACCTCTATTTTTTTTTCCAATCGCTTTTACTTTCCAAAAAATATCATATTGTCTCGGGAATCTTACTTCAACTAATCAGTCGAGAATGGATTCCCTTCTTAATACTTATTTTTTACTTGCGACTTATAGGTACTTTAAGGCAAGTTATGCATTCGTAAAAAAAATCGAACTCGAGATTTTGATCAAAGTTGACATTACGATGATAGCGAAGACCAATAAAGTGGGTCTCGCAATTCTGTCTGTCTGTCTGTCTGTCTGTCGGTTCGACTACAGCCTAAACGGCTCGGCCGATTTTCTTCAAACTTGGTAGATATGGGTTTTAATTTTTTACCCCCAGACGTTTTTTTCTATTTTTTTTTAAGACCAAAAATAACGGTACCTGCCATACGATTTTTTTTCGAAATTTTATAAATATTTTTTTTTCTCAAAAACTGTCCCACAGAATTTTTTAAAAAAAATTAGAAAAATTTCATTTGGTTAAAACTAGCTAATGGTTGAAAAAAATTTTACAAAAAATTGTTATTTTTGGTAGCCCCCCCTGGGTCCATTTTTTTTGTTTTTGATTTTCTCGAAAACGGTACAGCCGATTTTAATAATTTTTTTTATGCCAAAGCTCCTTCTAAAGTTTAAATATTATTACATGTTCAAATTTTCAATTTTTAATTTTTTGGATTTTTGAAAAAAAAATCAAAATTTTTTTTTGGAAACTCAATATTTCGAAAACCCCACGCTCGATTTTTTTTAAACTTGGCAAATAAAAGTTTCTTAATATAATCTACAAGATTTAAGAAAAAAAAATTTGTTTTATCTAAAACTAACGGTACCTTCCATACAAATTTTAAAAAATGGTTTTCGAAAATCGCATTTTTCTCGAAAACGGTTCCGAGAATTTTGCTAAAATTTTTTTTCTTTTGATTAATCTTTACGATTTATAATTTAATAAAAAAAAAATTTTAAATCTAGATATTACTGACTGTACCTACCATAGAACGATTTTTTTAAATTTTGAATTTCTCATTATCGACTTAACAGATTTTAATAAAATTTTTTATAAGAAAGCTCCTAAAAAGTTTAAAAAACATTGCATTTAAAAACTTAAGAAAAACTATTTTTTCAATTTTTAGAAAAAAAAGTAATTTTTTTTTTTTTGAAAAATTCGATATCTCAAGAACGGCTTAGTATTTTTTTTGGAAATTAGACTTTTATTCGTACAATAATAAAAACTTAAGGTTGGCGTACCAAAATTTTTTCTTAAAAATGTTTTAAAAATTTTGTACATAAAAGCTTAATTTTTTTAAGGAACCACTACAACGACTCATAATTTGTGTTCCTGCATAAATTCATATTTGCATAGCATTCTGTTTTTATCTCTTACTACTAAAAGAATTTAAAAAATTCATTCTATCCTTATGAACAGTTTTCTCTAATAACATTCGTTTTTAAAATTCCTAGTCTATTACATAGGAGCAAGTTCGTGCGACCCAGTGCCGCCGCTGGGTGTTCGTGCGCCCTTGTGCAAGAACCTTAAATTGCCGCCCATGTCTCGGGTGCAGGGGGTTATTTACGTTGAACACGTGAAAGTTTTATTTATTCAAGATTTCGCAGTTGAAAAATTTGAGCAAACATGCATTGTTGTTGTCGCGTTCCGAGCTACACCAAATTATTCTTATACAATGAACGTAGTCATTATAGCATTAATGCACAGATTTTGCATCCTTTATTTTTGTTTTTATTTTTATTTTTATTTTTATTTTTATTTTTATTTTTATTTTTATTTTTATTTTTATTTACTCTTTTTACTTGAGACTTATAGGTACTACATACCAAATAAGGCAAGTTATGCATTCGTAAAAAAATCAACTCGAGATTTTGATCAAAGTTGTCATTACGATGTGGGTCTCGAAATTTTGTTCCCACACGTTTACTTTTCTTCTTTTTTTTTAAGACCAAAAATAACTGTACCTGCAATACGATTTTTTTCGAAATTTTTTTTTTTTTTTTAAACAATGTCCAACAGATTTAAACCAAAATCAAAAAGTTTTGAGAATCGGTACAACCGATTTTGATAATTTGTTTTATGCGAAAGCGCCCTAAAATTAAAAATATTCCTGTGCATTAAAATTTTCAAATCTTTTTTTTTTGGATTTCAAATTTTTTTTTCGAAAGTCAATATTTCGAAAACCCCATGCTTCATTTTTTTAAACCTTGATAAATAAAAATTTTCGAAATAATTAAACAAAAAAAATTGAAATCAATATATTACTGACTGTACCCAACATAAAACCATTTTGACGATTTTGGAATTTCTCATTACCGATTGAACGGATTTTAATGCATTTTTTTTTTTGGAAAATTCGATATCTCAAAAAAGGGCTAAATATTTTTTTTTGGAAATTTATTTTTTATTCGTAAAGTAATAAAAAAAATGTTTTAAAAATTTGTATATAAAAGATTTTTTGACTTATAACTTTGTTATAAATTTTGTTCTTGCATAAACTAATATTTGCTTGCATCATATGGCATCCTGTTCTCAGCTCCAACTACTACTAAAAGCGTAGTGAACTTTATGTTTATGAACAGTTTTTCTCTAATAGCATTCATTTTTGAAATTCTTAGTCTTTTACATAAGAGCAAGTTCGTGCGACCCAGTCGTGCATTTTATTTTAAGAGGAAACAAAAAATAAATATATCTTCAACAAAACCATTTTCATATGAAATGCAAATATTCGAGTTCCTTGCACAGTTTTTAATTTATGTATGTCAAATCAATCTTTTGGTAAAAAACAATAGTTAATAGCTTGACAGAAAGAAGACAAAGTAGTTTTTGATATTTTTAAAAGTTTTTGTTTTCACTTTGTTTTTGAAACACTTAATGATTTACTTCCGGATCTGGAAGTATTATATATAATTCCTTGACATCTTAGGTGTGCTTTGATGAAATTTGACATTTTGTGGCTTGTGTGGGAAATATATTTTGATATAAATAGAGTCTGAACTCTGAATGTCAATTGAAAGCTTAAATTCGAACAACCAATGAAACGTTAAATTTCTGGGTTATTCTGATTTTGTTCAATACGTTGGCATTGAAGTTATTTATCAATTCAATTCCAAAATTAATTAAAAACTATTCGTAAACCCTTATATATAAAGAAACATAAATATTTAGAGACACAAAACATTTTTTTTACCGTTGGTTTTTTTTTCCCAATGACTGCAATCGAAGAGGTTAGACATTTGGTGTGAGAGGCGCAAGTCACAAACAAAATATGAATAAAGATTGGTAGTAGATTGTGTGTGGGAACTACGTAGTGAACGGTCAAACGTGAACAAGTTCCAATAGCTTAAGGAAAACTTTTGGAGTATGCTGTATAGGTTGAGTTAGATCGATCTCTTAATTTTCCGCCCCTAAACGTTGGCGCCCTTGTGCGCCGCACATTCTGCACATATGGTAGCGGCGGCCCTGGTGCGACCCAGTCGTGCATTTTATTCAGTTCAGTTCATTTTCTGTACATCGATTTTTTGATAAAAACCCAATGTAAACTAGGTATATCCGAAATGAATAATATTCTTAATCATTTAAAATTGAAAGATTTTGCCAAAGGTCAAGCATTGTTATTTGATGAAATAGTTTGAAACGAAGTAAATCCAATGGAAAACGATATAAAATTTACGTTTCGCATATATGACAACTAGGTTCCTGCTTTTTCCTTAGCAAGTTCTCTTACTGCCCATAAATGCCAATATTTTGCTGGTCACCGTTGGGATATCCCCGTCTGTCAAAGTGTCATGTTTAATTGATACAAGCACTAGTCATTTTGCCATTGCAGAACCAATATCATTTTAAATCAAACTCAATCATCATCATTTGCGAGATTTATACGAGTACTAGCGTACCCGTGCGGGAACTCCCGCAAGCAAGTTTTTTTTTCAACTGAAGTTTTTCAAAATAAATCATGTGTCTAAAAGTTTCTGTAGATTCGCTTAGTTTTTCTTGCATTGGAAATCTTGCGTAAATGGAAATCTTGTGTGAAGTACGGAATGTTGTTTTTGGGTGTTTATTTTACTTTTGTGTGTCATCGTTGAACAGCTCTATTTGAAAAAAGACGACTTACCACTGTAATAATAAACACCTTTAGCTTAGCCAAGATTTGTCACAACTGATCTCCTGTTCAACATGAGAAGTTGAAAGCGTATGAATTATTTTAATTTAACGTATGCATGTACCTGGATTAAAACAAAACAGCAAACTAATAAATCCAATCAAGTCCTTTTCTTAAAGGTAATGGAGCCAAGCGAAGGATATTTTGAAAAAAACTAACAAACAATGAGCAAATCACATACGTATGTAACTATCCCATAACAATGTATGTAGTTAAACCTGTAGGTACATAAAGTTTAACTTACCTTCAAATAGTTTAAATTCAAAGACACAAATATTTGTCAATTTTTTTTGTTTTTAATTCGGAGAATTTTATTTTTGTTTTATTTTTTTTTTTAAACTTTTTTGAGTGTTTTTATTTATAATTAATCAAACAATGCCCCTCCTCAGGGCCCGCACGACCAATGTATGGAATTTCAATGCAACTACTTATGTATATGTACGACATTTCAGTGCAATACGAAGATAGAAGTAGAGATAAATAATTTTGGGGTGTTTCGACCACCCAATGCCCCTCCCCTGATAATAAAAAAAAGTAGCCTATACGGTAATCCAGACTATAACTTTTTGGTGTGTTAAATTTTATCAAGATCCATTCAGTTGATCAAGCGTTATTGAGTAACAAACATCCATACATCGTAACATTCACATTTATAATATTAGTAGGATTAAAAAAACATTGTCCAGCGGACAAAATTGTGAATCTTAACCATTCTCAGATCCCCTTGAACACACACAAAATATTTCATCAAAATCGGTCCAGTCGTTTAAGAGAAGTTCAGTGACATACACACTCACAGAAGAATTATATATATAAAGATTATATCTAACATTTCATTTCTCTATTTATTTTGTAAGCATCAATCTCTTCCGTCAGTTAGCATTAAAAGTCAATAACCTTCACTTCAAAGCAAAATCCTCAAATTACAATTATTGAATCCGATACGATTACCTCCATCAAAGTTGCCACAACATTTGTCTCTTAGCATTAACAATTTTCTATCCCCCTATATTTATCTTTAGTTTGTTTATTTTAGTTCTTTTTTTTTGCTTTGAGTTTCTCTCTTTGCATTGCATTTTGACCCACTGCCAAAAACGGGAACATTGCACCTGCAAATGTTTTGGCCACTGTCAACGTTTTGGCAAGCGCAAGTTGAGCGCCAAGCAAGTGCATAAATTTAACACCCCTCCTACACTAATTTTGTGTCTCTCTATCGTCTCCACTGTTGTCTAATCGGCCAACTTGCGGTAGGACACTTCGCTTTGTAAAGTAAATTAGTGCAACGACTGAAGTCAGCTCAAGTGTCAGTGCTTCGTTGGTATATAAAAGTTACTCTACTTACTGACCACTCCGCCATATCCACCACCATATGGACTAGCCAGGCAGCACTTATTGAAGGTACATACATAGGTTACATTTTCGCAGACTGTGCGATTATGAAAATTACTTACTTGACATTTGGTCTGTCATCGAACCCGAGTCATGCCAGCCGCAGCAGCAACCGCATTGGAATTCAGCGGTAATTGCCCTCACCCAATGCGCTCTAAACATGCGTAAGCATGCGTAACTGGTTTCGTGTTTTGTTTTCGTTTTCTAATCAATTCTGTTGCAATTGACAGTTGCAGTCAGTTTTTATCTAATATTTGTGTAATTGCAGCTTTGGGTGGTTATGTGGGCTTCAGCTGCTTGCATATCGGTTTACATGCAATATTACTCGAATGGGTTATCGAGAGTGCAAAACAACAAATTTAGCCGCCATCATGATGTTCTAATTAAGCAAAGTCAACTAATTTATTCCCGTGAATGCCATAGACACCAAAAGCTATTTAGAGTTTGCTGTCATGCAATTCGAATGAAAGTGACATATTGATTTCGAATTTCGGAATAAACAATCTATATGGTGCTTACAAAGCAACGGAAGTAGGACTTTTAAACAATTCAACAGAGTTTTGCATTTATGCATGTATGCATCGAGCGAGACAGACAGATCTAAACAATTTCTGTGTGTATGAATGTGTAATCAAAATGCCAAATCAGTTGGCATGTTTATTCAGCTCTCTCCCCGATTCGAATTGTTGAGAAAACTATCATAACATCTTTCATGGCGTGGTGGAGTGCAGAGTCGGCATAGATTCTGTCTGCGTGTTCGCATATGACTTGGAGTAAGAGCCCAAGGCGAACTAATGGCAAACATGGTTGTGCACAGCTAGCCACGGTCCGACGACACGACGAACGCTAACGCGACATTCAAGGCATATCTCATAGACAAACGGGCACAGAAGCGACGCTGGTAACTTGTTGACATCTTCATTTCATAATGATCTGCTGGGATTTCTGCGGCTTGTACGTTTGTCTATTTTGCGGTTCTATACGAAGAGACTGAAGACTTGTAGTACTTGTTGGGCTATAGGTGTACATACTGTACAATTTATCCGTGTATGCCATCTGAAGTCAAGCCATCATCATGGTCTTCCATGTTTCCAAGCTGGAATTGCTCATCTTCATTTGAGTGGCCGTTTCGCAGTCGCTTGGCAACATGCGCGTTGAGATTGATTAGAGCTAAGAACAGCAATATATTGTAGGTTAGAGAGGGTTAGGGGTAATGTGTGTAACACACAGCCATGGAATATAACCGATTTACAAAGATAGCCACAACATCATCATCATCATCCTCTCATCCCGGTCCGGTGCAAGATGTTTGCATAATTTACTTGTATCGAAAAGGAATCGCTTGGGTTTCCGTGTACGATGAGTATACCCATATAACACAGCAATGACGAATTTATCTTTTTTCTTGCCAAAGTTTGCATTGAGGTAATCGATTTTCGATATGCAAGTACATAGTGGGGGAGAAATGGAATAATATCGATTGGGAAATGATGATTTGTATGTTGATTTGCTGATTTATTCAATGTGTCCATTGATTTGAAAAACAAATGCCTGTTAAGTATGTTAAACAATTGAATTGTTCAAATTGTTTGTTTTTGGGAGGTAGACGCGAAGAGGATTTATGAGTAGATATTGATGAATGCTTTTGGAAAATATTTTCATTTTTAGTGCCCCACTGGGTTTTGTGTGCAAATAAAATTAAAATATGTATAAATATAAAAGTTCATGCGAATTCTTAATGACCATTTCTGAAAGAATAGTAAAGAACCACGGCGTCAAAATCAAATATCTATAAAGGTCCCCCAAATTTTCGTTTAACTCGAATTTGATTCCATTCGGAACGGCTCGTAAGCGGTTCATTGCATCCGGAAAGTGTTAGCCAGTGAGACTAGCGGTGTAAGAACCTGAAACTAAACACCTTATATGAAGTCCTGAACGTCCACTCTACACGAATCGGTTGCATGCGGCTTAAAAAAGGAACACAAACTAAAAGTAGTGTTAACACATTCGCGTTTCAAACTCGATTTCAGCCCATGACTGATTTTAGGTTCTCTAAACATATAGTAATATCTAGGGTTCGGATTTCCATGCAAATGCATATTTTTTTAGGAACACCTTGGAAGCAAGGCAACTAATTATGTATACGAATCAAGAAATTTCCTTTAAAATGGCATTTAACCGTTAGTGCATATTTTTGCATATTTAACTATAAATGCATATTTTGTATTTTTTTGTGCATATTTTACTATAAATGCATATTTTTTATAATAAATTTATATTTTTAGAGTACCTACCTATATTGTTCAAAAACTAAACTAGACAGTAAAAAAAATATAAATTTTATGTCAGTGTAAACTTTTATTCATTTCACAATCTTGAACCATATTCAAACACCACAATATAAAGCATTATATGTATAAACAAAGGTGCATATACTTATATGAACTTGACTAGATTGTGCCGGCAAAACATTGAAATGAAAAAAAAAATTAAGTGTGTGTGTTTGAAACTGTATAAATGAGATCAAAATTTAAACGATCATCTATCAAAAATGAAAGTGAATTGAATTGAATTGAATGTGGTAAAGCTTAAAGCGCGAAACAGATTGAACCAGCACCAGCAACGTCACGCAAAATTTTAATTGAATTAGTACGATACTAAAACTGTTTTAGTATGATACTAGGTTAAAATAACGAATTTACAAATTTTAATCGAATATAGCGTCATACTTTCTCTACCCTTTTATTAAAGTTAAAATCATCGAATACCAATACGTACTTTATTATTTTTGTATCGTGCTAGCTTTATATGCCTCTTTGACATTTGCAAACATCAAAAAAGGTTCGTGTACTTACTCTTTTACACGAAATGTCATTATTTTAGGTGTGTTCAGAAGCAATTTATTAAAACAAATTCTTTTAGTACGATACTAGTTAGAAAACGTTTAAAATTAAGAATGAGGCCAAATTCCTAACCGCAAGATTTGCAAAGCAAAACACCTGCAAAGCGGATATAGCAAATCAGAATACGCATATGTAAGAGAATTGCGCAAGAAATGTTTGACATTTGCACAAATGCCTCTGCATTTGCGTAAGAAAGTAGCATCGATTGCATTTTGGGACACTCTTAGCATTTTTGTCTTAGATTTTTGTATTTGCATTTTGAAACTGTTTGTTTAGCAGAATTTGCGCAAGATATGCGTTTAGGAATTTGCCCTGAGTTAGTAAACTACTTTAAAGTTAGCAAATTGCTAAGTAGTATCATACTAATACCTTAATAATAGGTTGTTTAAAATTTTGCACCAATGTATTTTAATCGTTCAACACAAAATAGACCAGCACCAGCAACGTCAACAGCGTCGTTTGGTCAAAATCCAAAATTTGCTGTTGCTGGTTATAATAATACAAAATGCAACAACAATAAGACGTATAAATGTCAAAAAATTACAACACGATGCTGGTTTAATGTGTTTGAATAGTATTTGCTGGCCAGCGTGCTGTTGCTGGTTTAATCTGTTTCGCGCATAAAGCTTAACACGTTTCATGTACAACAGCCAACAGTTTTCGGCTGCGACTACACATAAACCACTACATATAAACTGAAAAATGTTGACTGATGCACTCATGCTTAGTTTTTGAGTCTTATTTTTAACTTATTTTAAAAGATGAAGAAAATGTGTTTTTGTATTGAATAGAAATTAAGTTGAATTGGTTTTAAGTGCATATTTTAAATGCATATTTTGCATTTTTAAGCGCATATTTTAAGCGCATATTTTCAGATTTTAAGTGCATGAGAATCCGAAGCCTAGTAATATCATTCTTTTTACTTCTAGTTTTTATAATGAATGGAACAGAACTAGAACTAGAAATGTCATTTTTGAAGTGACAGCATTCAACTGTCAGTGCGATGACTTTTAATAAGTAAAAACTAGAAGATTATTAACTATATATGTAGATATTGGCACACAATCGCACAAGGCCGATTCTATTGGAGTCCTAAAGGTGTGAAAATGTTCATATGAAAATCCCAGAAATACGAAAATAAAATAAAAATATCGGATGTTTCGAAACAAACATGACACAAGGGACTTTTGTCAGCCAAACACATATATACATACATACTTACCTAGGATTAAATTTATATATTTTGTGTAAAGTTTTCGACACCTGATCTGTTGTTGTTTCTCCTTGATTTTGATTTGAATTCTCATTGATGTATAAGTTAGACCTTAGACTTAATACCACCCAACAAATATGGCCATACTTAATTTGAATATCTCAAATAAAGATGATAATACAAGGAAGGAAAAACAGACTTGTAGATGTGGGTTCAGACCAAAGAAAACATTTATGAAATGTTATCAAGGATTTAAATGTCTAGAAAAGTGTGGAGCAACGAAGACATTATTCAGAGAGTAAAAATCTATGAAACGAAAAAAGTTTTCGGGATCCGATGGCTGAAAAATTTTAAAAATAAAAACAAAAAAGCCGTTGCCGATAATAAACCGCGAAGCTATCGATCTTACTTCTTTCCAGTCCATTTCAACGACAAAACTGGATAGTCTAATTGGGAAACAAAAAATCAGAAATGCTTCTTGAAGTGTCTACACCGAAAAAAAAAAACAATTCAGAAACAAACGGGAAACATTTCAGAAAACTTTTGTAAGCAATGTTTCCCAAAATATTTCTTTGGTGTTAACACACCTTAAGATCCTCCTTTTTCTACGCAGCTTCTTTCAAATTTCACTTCTTAGATATCTATCATTTTCGTTGGGTCTACATAAAGTCACTGATTTATTTGACTCCTAAAAGACGAACCATGTTCGAATTATCTGTGATTTACGGCAAGAAACTTGTGTTTTCACAAATGTTTTCTTCGAAACATCCGTGTTTGAAATACTCGTAACAATAAAAATGTTGCCTTAAATTTATTTCTTATATTTAAGATTCTAACAATATGAACATGAATTTTACAATGTTGACAAAATGCTACAGCAGAAGGACATTGTTAAAAGACGCAATTTCCCTAGTTTAGAATTGTTTTTTTATAAGTGACTAATTCTTCATTTAAAAATCCACATTTAACCCGAATCTACTCGCTGGCTTGTAATGATTGTTAAAATTAATTTTTAAAATTGTCAATTTTTTAACATTGTAATAATTAAATCTAGAATAATTTCTACATTCATTTAGCTGTATTAAAATAAGTTTTCATTTAATTTATTCGCAGTTAAAACCAATCAAAACACAAACTGCAATTTAACAAACAACTTGTTGCCTGTCTCTTGGCATTAAGTGTCTTTACTTTAAACAAACTCCACATTCTTTCTATTCAAAAACATGTGCAATGTCACGTCCAAGAACTCTTAAGAAAAAAATATTTAAAAATAAACAGAAACTCTCAAAGTCACTATACGATAGCTATGCAGCTGACAACCATATTTACAGTCAATCTGTTCTTTATGGTCTTGAGGAGACACACCTATAGAATGTACCATTTAAATAGCGGTGTCATCATAAGAACCCGATGGTGTGGTCTCAATTCTCAATCACCATCACTTGTCCCCATTGCCATTACATTCATTGGGATCCCAACTCGAGACATATGTACATATAGTAGATAAAAAGAAATGAAGTTGCCCTACAACTCTTTCATAAAAGCTAAGGCCAGAACCGATCCATTGGACCACCACCAGACAAGAAATTATAGTTTATGTCCATTCTGGAGCTAATTACTAAACAAGCAATAATGCCTGAGCGGGTACAACTATAGTGGTGCTGGCGGTTTGTGCCGAACAATAATCATCACAGGAGAAACAAAAAACACTCACCTACAGGGCAGAACAAGGAAAACTTGTCCACGTCCGAGTGTATACGAGTTGAGCATTACCGGTATGTTTCTGGCGTATTCAACCCAAAGCCGTAGATGGGGGGAATCTCTGGGGTTTCTCGATTTATGATATTTATTGTAGTCTAGTGCAACCATGTTTTGACAGAGACAAACAGGCTTGAATTTGGAGGATATATGCCAGACGGAGCCACCTTGTAAAAAAAACAACGCCATCTTGAATATTTTTGGGTTTTGAATATTTCTGGAGAACAACATTTTGTGTTCTAGAAATGTCAGTTGTCAGTTGTCAAACTGATAAAATTGATTGAATCAGCTGACAGCACAATAAATATGTATAAGAGTGTTTTACAGCTAGTTTAAAATTAGAAAGAAATATTAATAAAAATCACACTAAAGGACAGTTCAGTAAGAAGAAATTGTGACACTGAAATTTTAAAAATTTGTCAAGCTGGGTGTCTTCGCCATCCAAACATCTGAAAATACGATGTGTAGACAGATAAAACGATGGAAACGATGCTTATGAGTAAAATAAATTCAGCAGAAGAATTTTAACACATTACCCCGGATAATTCCCTCATATTCATTCAGAAAAATCTACGATCGCAGAAAAGATCCGATCGTAACATCTACTTAGTTCGTTTTATCCAAATCGTAGCAGAAGAATAGACGCGCACCAACACATCTAGGTGACAAGAAACATAAGTCAAAAAATCAATGGAGATCTTCACAGGGAAAAAATTCATTAATTTTAGCAGCCAAAAGACATGACAAGAACAAAAAGTAAAAAAAAGAAGATCTTTAAGGAATACATCAAATGTTTCGATAATCGATTTGAAATTATAATTTTCGATTAAGTTATTTACAGCTTCAAGAAAAATTCATATTTTATGCTTCATTTTCTTGGTCACTTTCTTGGCCATTTCTGCTCTCTGGTTCTTATTTTATTTCATTAAACTT
Organism: Chrysotoxum bicinctum; assembly: GCA_911387755.1. NCBI lineage: Eukaryota > Metazoa > Arthropoda > Insecta > Diptera > Syrphidae > Chrysotoxum > Chrysotoxum bicinctum. The sequence goes on along the minus strand of OU426989.1, from coordinate 219,161,571 downwards.
CTGTGGAGTCAATCGGAATATAAAACTCGTGGGGCATCGCATGAGTAGCTGTGTTTTCACAAGCCTTTTGAGAAACTTCCCCTTCCTACGCCATTAACCACATGTTTCCTGGAATTTTTAAGGAAGATGGTCTAACCAAATAATAATTAAACGGACTATTGTGCGCATTTCAACCAAATGTCAGATTGTTAGTAATTTTGTGTGTATCATTGGTAATTTTTGTCTAATTATACTGCACTATTTTTTCAAACGATGGATTTGCTATGGTAAGAGCTGAAAATGTACTTTAACTTTGGCTAGGGTGGGAGACTATCCGAAAATTATTTAAGCTTTGGATTCGTGATCGGGAAATCAAAATACCAATTAAAAAATGGAATACCGTGTGATAGTATTTTAAGTTTTGAAGATTATAGGGTCAAAAAGTGTTTTGTCTATGTATCTTCGTTTGGATTAAGACTTTCAACAAATTATCATTTTTCGTATGGTGATTTTTTTAAAACTCTTATTTTTAATGAAAACGTTAGCTTTAACAAAGATTAGTGACATCAGGCTAACAGACACGAATCCAAACTATGGAAATCCCAGCATTTCCAAAGATCCACTTCGACTCTCTTCCTTTCTTTTAAATTAGCCAAAGTGCGGTAAATCAACTATTTGTTTTAAAAATTGTTATGAAAAACTCAATTTCTATAGCTGCCCCCTCTGAAAAAAAAATATTTTCTTGGCTACGGCCATGGCTGTACCTGCACCTCTTCCAAATCGTCATCGTTGACCATACATACATACATACATAAATACTTGGCAATCAAAAGACTCTATGGACTGACTGAATCAAGTAGGCAAACATTGGGTATGTGTTTATTTTAGCCTTCGGGTGATCATGAGATCAGATTAAAACACCTGAGAACGCACCTGAGTAAATCAATTCATTCCACGAATTTGGGTGTGCGCGGTCGCATGTACACAAAGGCAAACAACTGGCAAAGGAAAAAAACATTGAAAGAATCAGAATCAGACCTGCTAAGTTAAAATTGCCTGCCTGTTCTTGAGATGAGCAGAGCCAGAGATCGGTAGGTTTTTCTTCTTCTGGTATTTTTTTTATGAGGTAAACGAAGACGGCTACGATGACGATGACTGGGTTGAATCATTTATCAAGAGACTAAGAGTCAACAGATTCGGTCTCGGTGTAGTGCTGCAGTTGACGCATAATCAAAACCGGCCGAGAAAAGTAGGAGTGGATTAGATAGCTTTTAGGAATTCTTCTTTGCGTGATCTTCCCATTGACACCTGCACATTAGAATGAGATTATATTTTAGGATTTCAAAAGAATCTAATGTTTCTAGGTTCTACGAGCATACCTACACCACAATGGTTAAAAATGGAATAGAAAGAGCTGAGAGCAAATAAAAAGATTAAAACTTCCTGAGTTAAGGGAATTATGTTATTAAGATAAGGTGAATGAGGTGTATATGGTAGAAACGTATGCACGTGTTGAAAATGACTCATTAAAATGTAAGGTTAATGAAGGATTTGTATTCTATTTGTCTTGATTCTGTGAAACCGTTAATTTTAATTTTTTCTTTTTGTAGTTTTACATCTTGTCTTTCATGGTCGTTTAGATTGTGATGGGTTTGTAGGAATTCCGACAGATGAATATTTAATTTACGGAAAGTTCAAGAGTCAAGTATAGGTTATTCTTCAAGCATTATAAATTATAATTATTCTTTAAGATGAAAGAATGTTTTTAAAAGCTTGGAATCTGCTTTTGAATTAACTAAAATATTGAAGTTGCGTTTTCCAATGCGAGATAATTTTCGGAATTAAATCGGAATTAAATCCTGAAACACGTTTCTTACCCCCAGTTTCACAGTGGAAGGTTAAGCCCCACTTTTGGTTTAAACTTCAGTTCAACAATAAATTTGGTTTCACAGTCCTTGAACAGAGTTCATTCTGTAGTTTAGGTTAAACGACAATATTCTGCCGTTTAAATCTCAGTTCGACAACCCCTTCAAACATTTGAAAATATAATTTATTTTCATTTTTAATTTTTGTTTCCTGTCACAGGTCACAACAATCTTTCCTTGATTGTTTTTTCTTTGATTTAGATAGAAAGAGAAAACAATTAACTTAAACTACGTTTAATGAACTGAAGTTCAGATAAAACTGTGAAACCGGACGAGTTGAACTTCAAATTTAAACTCCAGTTCAGGTTCAGCAGAACTTAAGTTTAAACTCTCACTGTGAAACTGGGGGTTAGTAAATTTAGATACTGAGCTAACTCTGATTTATTTCTTTTAGTTTGCTGTGTTTACTCTGGACTAATAACACTTATATGTATTTCTGACAGACGCTCGTCAAAAGCGTTTCATTTATTTTCTTAATTTTTTTTTAAATAAATAAATTGGAGGAAATGGCGACTGACGACTCATATAGAAGTCGCTTCACCAATTGAAGGAACTTTTGGGGAAATTCTAGATAGAATAGCAAGTCTGCGGGGTTTGGTTTCCATCTAATTTGAACTATTTAAGGAAACAAATTCAAATTGTTGAGCAGGATCGCGCAAAACTGTTTGTCGATACACCTTTGTGGGGACAAATTCCTTTACGTAACGTTTAGGGTGACCTGTCCAAAATAAACGGTTTCGGTTATAAAGCCTTGCTAGCGACTGGCTCTAACTCAGAAAAAGTGTTTTCTGGCCTTATAACCCTCCATCTGCTCGAACAAATGTTTCCATCCTTTATCCGAATTTCGATCTTCGATGAATCTGGTTAGAAGTCTAACGAGGTCAAATCACGATTTTGGTTCACGTCAATGGTGATCCCAATGACATTGTCGTTTTCAAAGAAGAAAACGCAACAGGCCGTCAATCGAGAACAAACAGTAATTTTCTGCGTTGTCACTTTGGGGACTTCGCTTGGATGACAAATCCGTCAATTTTGCTTGTTGACATTCAACAAAAAATGGGTCTCATCGCTGAAGACAATTTTTTTTTTCGCTTCCAATCACTCCAGAAACCAGTCAGCCATCATTTGGACATGACAGGGGAAAAAAACTAAAAAACAGACAAATAAACAACAAATAAAATAGAACGCTAAGAACGGTCAAAATCTATTAATCCCTATTGGAAATTGATTTGCGGATTCATTGTGGCGATAAATTTACAATAGTGTTTTTCGATCAGCCCTCAAAGAAGGAATGTTCATAAGCAGGCTTATCGACCAAATGATCTTTCAGATTTATAAATATTACCTCCCAATGGTTGTCACCTTGATGTGTTGCGGGGGCTTACGTTTAACTCTCCAGGAACCCCGCTCAGGGCTCGCAGCTCAATCGTACAAACCAACTATCGGAAAAGTTTACAAAGAAAATGAAAATCGAGTGGGGATGTACGCTTGTTGGAACTAGCCATCAACCCATAAATAGATCATTAATGTTCCCAAACTTTTGCAGTATTTCCAGTGCTTGCAGTTTGCGAGGCCGCAAAATGTCTTTCAATATATGAACTGACGGACAAGAACAATAATATCTTCGTAGATAGTCAGACGGCAATCAGACCCATTTCGTCAATTGTCACGAAGTGGTTTCTGGTTGCCGTAATGAATTAAGATTGCTTGGCGAAACAATTTCAGTCGCCCTTCCATAGGTCCAGGGACACCGTGACTTTTATGGAAATCAAATGGCTGATTCATAACTTGAACCGAGCCAAATTGTTCCCTGGGAACTTATGCCACTGGAGCAGGAAAATTATAGAATTCACCAAAGTTTCCCCAAGACCACAAATGACGGATAGTCAAAAATTGACGCTCTTCGGGCTTCAAGGATTTTTTGGCCAGATATATCAAGGTAACAAATAGAGTATCTACTGAAGCTTATAGCAGACCTCAATTGTTTTTTCTTGGTTGGAATCCTTTCGGGTCACATGAGCAGAATGGGTATCAGTACATCTGACTTATGCAGAGGGTGTCAAAACGAAGAGGTGGAAGAAGACTCATTTCACTTCCTTTGTGAATGCCCTAGCCTATCCAAAACTAGAAAAGATGCCCTCGGAAAATATTTTGTCGACAAATTTTTGCCACTAATCAGGATGGTTCAGGGAGGCACCTAATACTTCCCATCCCTATATTACCTACACCCTGGGAACCACAATGGATCCATTGAGATCCTAGTGAGGTTAACGGCTTGCCGCATCATTAGCCCACCTAACCTAACCTAAAATCAGGACTGTCATTATTTTCTAAATACTTCTCATTTCTTCCCCAAATATGGTAAATCCCAACCGAAAGTTTTATAAATCGTTTTCAAATTTCGGATATCTACAAGAATTCTGATCCTTCTGGTTTTCTAAAACCAATTATTCCAACCTATGTACATATTCACAGAATTTAAATTTCATTAGTTCATTGACAGCAGCAATGCCTTGAAATTCCAAGAAATCGTTGCTTCAATGCCAGTTCCAGAACAATTAAATCAAACAAAAGACAGTACCCGCCCGTCTCAGCTCATGGACACAAAATTATCCCACATAAACGATACGATGACGGACACGGCGACGACAACAACAACGACGACGCCGCACCACCGCAGTTCAATGATTCATTAAAAAATTCTTATTCTGTTTCAACACAAATGGACCACGAATTTTTCTGGACAAATCTTTTCCCCATTTATCATTCAATTTGTTAGCTCCACTTCATTCTCGGGACATTTGATTAAAAAAAAAAACAAAGAAAACAATAATAATAATTTAAAACACATAAAACCGTAACGAATTTTAATGTTCTCCAATAAAAAATTATGAAACACCTAATAAGTTGTGTTTTGTAGGCAACAAGAGGGCGGCTTGGGAGCTGTTTAAAAAGAAGTCTGAAGTACGAGTATGCATGGGACCATTGCGCCCAGACTACGCATAACTTATATTTTTTTTATTTTAAAATGGACGCACTATCGGAATCCTCAAAAGAATATTTCCATTATTTTTATTTTCTTCCAAGAATGTCATCCGAGAATTACCATGTCGAGAGATGAACACGTGCAATGCACTTGGTGCTGGTATGAGTCCAAAAGTAAACGTGTTTACGCATGGATCTGGCATATTAATTTTCGAATGAATCCTTCCATCATTCTTGATGCAATGGGTTCCTCCAAAAATCTTTCTTTTTTTCCTTCGAATTTACGATGGGAACCCATCATTGTTTGGATTATGTGCTGGTGGTTGGATGATTCAAGAAAAGGACAGATCAACAAACTTGTTCTTTCGTCTAGGCCTATTCCCTGAAATGATGACTCTGTTGTTTGTTTTGATAACAAGAAGGTAGAGGCGATAAGAGGCCCTCTACGGTGGTCTGTCGTTGTTTGCAGATCCTTTTTGAATTCGGATCTTTGATGCAACCTCTTCGTTTTCCCTGATGTGAATTTATTGCTTTCTCCGATCCGATTTAAAGGTATGAATCACCTCGAAGAAACGATCGTTGCATTCCATCCATCCAATACAACCTACCTGTTGGTTATCTCTGAAATTGGTGAAGCGACGAATTGCTTTTAAGTGCCACTGAGGGTTTTTGCTTGCTTGCTGGTAAATCCATAGCATATCACTGCCGATTGGGACAGAAATGTTAACGTAACACGTCGTGTCACAGTCGTTTAAGGTAAATTTGATGTTGATAAATGTAATGGGAGACTTTTTTTGTGTCGTGCTGTTTACTAAGTGCATACAGAGTGTAATATTTGGAATTACCCAGAAACAAACAATAAATTTTAAAGTTAGATAATATAGCTACATACAATATTGTTTGTTATACCGAAGCACGTTTTATGAATGAACTATGAGACACTTCGAAAAGAGGAGTTAAGTGTTTGTAAATATTTCAAATTGATTTCGAGATAAATTTGTTGGATGGATTCTTCTTGATTGTTAACGAATTAATTGATTCATTCACTTCTTTGAATGAATTTTTTATCCTGGGAAATATATTTCGAGTGAAAATGAAATTTATTTGCATAAAGAACGGTGAGGAGTTGATAAATTCACATAAGAAAAGAGAATGATTCACTGATCAGGATTTTCAAGGCGATTTTCATAAAAAATAATTCTACTATGGTAAGAAAAAAACAAATTCACCTGAACAAAAAACTCAGCGAATTGACTGTCAAACTCCATTGAAAAATTAATTCAAGCCAATAATAGATTTCAAGCAAAACAATTAAAAAAGAAATTTAATACGCGATTTGATTTCGTAGGAGATTTGCATGTTCTTACGGGAGATATTGTTAAATTTCCCTTGGTGGGAAATATCAAAACCAATAATTATCTACTTAGTTGCTTAATCTGTGGATTTTCTTGTTGCTTACTGATGGCACTACCAAACAAAATTTTTCAATTAAACACGCTTAATGTAAGACTTTTGGACGTCATTTCAGTTGAGCACACTTCCCGCGAAGCAAAAGTTATATCACTTTTTTTTATTGTTAGAAAATTATATGGATAAACAAGTTTAAGACTTTTTCAAGCTATCAAAAATCCAAAATTGGTTTGAAAACGTCTATTGAACTTATTTGGTACATAATCCCAAATATTTTGTCATCCAGTATTGATGGCGCAAAACGGTTAACACTTAACAGTCGAGCTGTGTAAGGCACCGCACCGGGTGATAACTTTTCAAAGGGCACACATCACCGATAAACCTGTCAAAGATGAGCATATTTGCATGAAATATAATCATCCATGTTGTCAATAGTTTTGTGTTTGAAAGTTTGAAACATTTCACCAAAAATGTTCCAACGGACATTGTTTCAGGTTGTATGGAGATGGTCTAAATGCAACAAACATAATGTTGATAAAACTTTCAAGTAAAACCATCACAAGAGATAAATATCCCCCTGTCACTCCCACTGCTACCAGAGAGTGACATTCTCCTCCCACTCTAACTATCATTCAATTGCACTTACGTCCCTTCTTTACAAGATAATGGAAACGCTGATCAATATCCAGATTAAGAAATATCTTGAGGAACGAAAGCTTCTTAATGACCGGCAGTATGGCTTTCGTAGCAATAGGTCCTTTGGTAATCTGATGGTATATATCTCAACGAACAGTGGAACAAATCTTTACATCGTTTTGGAGAAAGTATGATTATTGCAATTGATATTTCAAAGGCACTTGATTGGCATCAAGCTCTCTTATCAAAAATGCGCACATTTCTTCTGGATCAATCTCTTCTTCATTGGATTAGAAATTACTTTTCGGACCGTTCACTACAAGTAGTATTGGACGGTTTCAAATCGGATATCCACAAAATAAACGCTGGTGTGCCTCAGGGCTCCGTTATGTCTCCAAAACTTTTGTCTGAAAAAAGACCACTAAATTGTTGCGCTGACGACAGTATCCTCAGCTTTTCATATTCGTTTTTAGACTCACATCCTTGTCCTTCGGATGTGGACTTTCAACGTTAGCTCATTAAATTCTGATCTTGCCAGCATTGTCCAGTGGGGAATCAAAAGTCGTGTAGAATTTAATGCTTCGAAAACTCAATACTGTCGCTAAAGCGTAACCCTCATCCAATGCCACTTTCTATGGGTGAAGTAGGAAGTCATCACATATTTGACGTCGCGGGAAACGCTGCTAAGTGTTTAGGTTTTTTCCGCCAATGCAAGAAGTTTTGTAGCTCTTCTGATCTGCTTGTAAAAATTCCGAAATTCCAGTACAATTCCCATAGCGAAATCTACCGAATGCATTACATATAGTACCTCCATACATTTGTATCGCAAGTAAAAAATGTGATGCCTAATTGGCATACAAATCACTAAACTGAACATGGAGTTTAAAGTTTTTTTTTGAAAAAAATCTCCTAAATATTTGGATTATTTCCGTATACTTTTTTAATTGATAGATCAATTTTGTTCCCAGAAGCTACCACTTCTAATTAATCGAAATGAACAAACTTGACCATCAGATCATGTATGATTACGTCATTGCGACGCTGGAAGCCCTTGGCACAAAAGTTAGTGCGTTGGACTGTCATGCAGAAGGTCTTGGGTTCGATTTTCAATCGCTGCAAAAAAGTTTTCCAGGAGTTTACTGAATTGACAAATCCTCTAAGAGTATCTCTTACCATCCCTCCATTCCTTCTAAAACGCACACAGGAATGGTTGAGAGTTGTAAGTCACTAGGCTCTGGTTCTCTTTGAACTGTTGCACCACAAAATTTATTTAACGATAGATCCCAATTGTTTACAGGTAGTAACAGGTAGTCACATCATTCATAATCCACCTTTCCAAGACAACAGTGAAGGATGGTTTGATACGAGAATTCATGCTTTCGAACCACCGCAAACTCTCGATGCTTGTAAAAGAAATCGAACTAGGAGACGATAAACCTTCACAGTTGCTGCAGAAGATGTGTGTTTTGGTCGGAAATTCTATAACCCACGAGGTGATGAAGATTTTATGGCTGGAAGGATTACCTGAAATTCTGAATTCGAACTTGACAAGCGAGCTATATCCATATCTCCAACATTCATATCTTCAACATCAGAGATCATCTATTTGAAAGCTGAGATTGCTGCTCTCTCACAACAAATGAACGAGCTGAAAACAAATTGTTTAAGAGAATATCGTCAAGTTAGAAGTCGATTGAAATCAAGATCAAGACCAAACAAACAATATCCCTTCTGTAAGTATCATTATCGATTTGGGTTAGTTCAACAGGAAAACTAGTTCTAATCAGGAAAACTAATTTCCACTTCGAAAAAGACGGTAAACGAAGTGGACTCCTGCAGATCCAACCTTTTTTTCATCCACGACAAGACTACCGATATTCCATACCTCATCGACACCGGCGACGATTTATCTATTTTACCATTATTTCCAAACCATAATCTCAAGATGGTTGTTTCTTATAGAGTGTTTGCTGCAAACAGGACGTCTATCAAGACATTCGGTATTGATGTTACTACGGTTAATCTGGGATTGCATAGACGATTCGAATAGGAATTCAATATTGGCAGATGTAGCCAAGGCAATCATTTGCGCTGATTTTCTTTCACGATTTGGACTTTTAGTCGGTGTCAAGAATAAGAAGGTGATAGACGCAAAAACTGTTATGACTGTCAACTGTATTTCCAAGGCAACAAACAACAATACATGATTTACACTGAGTTTATCTATCGGATGTCACTATCTGACACCTTTGAAACCAAAACCTTAAGTTTATCTTACAGGCAAGTTCCGGACTATGCCAGACTTTATCTACTAGTCTTGAAACTGTCCCTAAGTGTTTTAAATCCCATTTGTTCTGTTACTTGTCAGTCGTTGGTCGCTCTAACGTCCTTTATTAGTCGTAGCGAAACTTTCTATATTTATTTTTACTTTTGTAGACAAAACCATTTTTTAAACCGTTCGGTATTTAAAAAGTATTTTCTTTTAATGTCAAAAAACTATCGAAGTTGTGACAAACGATACATCTTAGCTGTTATAAATCAATAACATATCTTTCTGTTCACCAAGATTTTATCTGCCAAAATTCAATGAACATTTATTTTCACAATTAAAAGAAATGAATGAATGAGTCAGAAATGGATCTGGTGTGAAAAGCAAGGTTTTAGAAAACTGTATATAAAACAGAAGATATTTGAATAGAACAAAACATTTTGAATAAAAATAGGTTCCATATCCTGTCGAACCTTTATGTAGTTATATCAATAATTTTGTTTGCCTGTCTTGTATTAAATTAATTATTCCCACCGACCATTGAATATCGATGGATACTTATGTCACTACGTAAATACCTCTTTCACCTTCCGGTTTGTTGTCAATTTACTTTGTATGAAAAATGGCGCCCAACAAAGTTTTATTTTTCTTATTTTTTCGATGCTATGAATCCAAACTATTACACAAAAATACAACAATTTATTTCCCATGGTCCCATGGATATTCCCATGTGAACATCATCATACTGGAACAAAATAAAGAAAACTGAAAGCTTATAGTCAGAGAGATAAAGTGGCAAGAAGCTAGTATTTTTATCGACTCATGTTTAGCCGTTACTTATGAAAGAAATTTTCATACAAATACACACGACACTTGTGTGCACACCGCTGTCGGTGTACGGAAATGTGTGCCGTGTGTGGGCTGGTGCGCACACCGATTTTCGGTGTCAGACACCGTGTGAGTAAAATCAAAAGTTTTGATTTTTAGTGGCGATGTCTCGATCGATGTGATGTGTATGGGGATGTGATGTGCACGCACATTTGCTATTCAGTTGCAGCCGAATCGTTATCCTGTGAGGAGTGTAGAACTTTAATATTTGGTTAAATGGCACTCATGGTAAGATCTTTCCGCGCGGTGTGCCGTGTGTGGTGGAATGCTACACCGGTGTAGGCACATCGGTGTGCACACAAGTGTCGTGTGTATTCGCCACTTTAAGCGTATAAACACGTCATCTTTTTAAAAACCCTTAGGCTAGGCGCGCACTGGCAACTGTGATCGAAATCAAATAGTTTAATCACCAGTTGAAAGAGAACCGCACAAATGCAACTCTTTACTCACGCTCACACTCTTTTCTCTCTTGCTCTTATAGAAAACAGCTCAACTGTTGTGAAGGCATTAGGCAATCCCATATGTTTCATTTTAGCAACTAAACACAGTTGCGAAACTAAAAATTGAATGTGCGCGCCTAGCCTTAGACTTAAATTTATTGAAAAATCAATGGGCGTATTATTCAATCATCGCTTGCCTCCGTGTGCCACGGAATATTTTAGAAATTGGAAAACATGGACAAAATGAAAAATTTAATTTTCTTTGATGAAATTTATCCTCCTACCTATTGAAAAAAAATTTGTACAAAATGGTACAACATTACCTCAAAGACTACAACACAATTTGCTTACAACAGAAAACTAAAAAAAAAAAGTTAGCCGCGCAACCGCAGATTCAAAAAAAAAAAAATGTCTTAAGCATTGGACGGACGAACTGACGTTTTTACATTTTTCCTCAGCACGTCGCGTCGACGTCTTGGTGGAATTTCTGGGGTTTTGAGATTTTGAACACCTGCAGCCTACCTACTATTATGAAGATAATGAAGCCTCGTTTCACCTATGGACGAGAGTATCTCTCCCACTTCTGATGATGACGAAGATTCAACGAAGCGTCGACGAACCGTGTGGTGCGGGTGGTGGCGGCGGGTGGCGCAGAGCTTCATTTTATCTTTTGTACCATTTTACTGTGATCCGTGATTTTTTCACCTCCCACCCTCTTGATGGGTCGCGTTGTTTAACATCTTTCGCGCTTTTTTTGTTGTTGTTGCGTTAATTTCTTTTTTTTATAGGTAGTACTCTCTCACAAGACCTCGATTTCACGGATCTTGCAACAGGCAAGTTACCACAACCAACTCACCAAGCTCCAACAAGTCGACAGACAGACAGAAAGACGAGATGATGAGGCAAAGGCCAAATTAAAAAGTACAAGAAAACAAAGAGTAGGTATAAGTAAAAAAAAAATAATAATAATACAAAAAATACCATCAGCTTAATGTTATTGTTCACGGTAAAACGGGCAGACGTAATCGGGGAGAATCGTGTCAAAGCTTGACGAAGGGAAAACACGATGACGACAGCCAGCGCCGCCGCCGCGGCATCATTTAAAATGCTGGGCCTGAGTTTCTTGTGCGCGTACAAGTGGCCGTTTTCGGTGATACCACGATTATTTTGGGCTCATTTGAGTCTTTCATGTGAGCGAGTGTTTTGTTACCATGTTGATGGCGAGAAGAATGAAAGAGGTCGTGGCCACAATTACGCTGAAGTACCAACGAGAAATGGTTGGTTTTAGCCAGGGCTGGGCGCATAGTCACTCTTTGATTGGACCTGAGAGTATGTCAGACCGTGGTGCGGTAGTGACCAATCTTCGGGTTGGTCGTTAAGTAGCTTTGAGGGTCTCTGAGCTGCGAACTGCGAAACTAAATGGCGATTAATGGGTAATTTAGTACTGGTTGTGTTTTGCCACTTTAAAAACAACATCGTGGAACGTCATTTAATGTGCGGCTACTGCTTTGTCGTTACGAGCAAACTTATTATCTTGAAAATCGCTGATTTGTTTTAAGTACGATATACTTATACGAACTCTTTATCTTCTGATTTCGTAAAAATGTAAATATAAATTAATTTAGCAGGAAGTGAACTGCAGTGGTAGGGTTACGTCCATGGAATTAATATCAAAATTTGTTCTTGAAAAAAAGACGTTAATTTTAAACTTAAACTTAAAATATTGCTAGGTGTTTTGTTTAAATAGGCGATTGTATCGTTTTTAAAACTTCAACTTTTCGCTGAGTTTTGTCTACGACGCATATATCATTATTCCATAGGAGAAATTTGACAAGTTGGTCAGCTTTCTCTACCAATATTTCACTCGTATTCTATATTTTCAAATACAAAAAAACGTAGATACTATAGTCCTGCACCATCTACTTAGCTTCAATGACAATAAACAGCCTAGCAGTAGTCCACATCAATACTGGCCTTTTTAAACCAAAATAGAACAGATACTGCTCTCTTTACCTGGTCTTTTTTTAAACACACTCTATAACTATCCTTTAAAATGTCTTATCTCCAAAAATATGAATGTAACCTTTCATTTTAGTCTTAATGGAACACTTTTGAAATAGAATCAGCTACAAGCCATATGGCATTACATTCACTCTAATGAACGTTTTAAGTTGACGCCATAATTGACCGTCCTAATTGGCAACCGCTGTAACTAATTAATTAATTTCATATTTTTTTTTCTTGAAATTTGATACACATTCACCCTGTTGCTGCTGGTTTGTGGCTGGTGCTACTGCTGTTACAAAAAAAAGAGGCAACTTACGTGGCTCACTTGTGTATAGCATCAGCCACTGAAAGTTTGAGCCTCTTTTCAAATAAAATCACAACCAGCCTTTATGCTGGAACAGCTGCAGCATACACAATATGCGCTTAGCTTTAGGTCCATACTTGGTGCCCCTTCGATTCGAAATTGGGAGCTACTGGGTGCCTCTAAGGTGTGACGACAACGAAGAGGCGACAAACGTTACTTTGTTTGCCATTTGTTTCTAGGTAGAGAAAATGATAACTCATCTATGCGCAGCTGTGCCCCTGGCCTGAACATAGCATTTGGACTTGGATGCTGTTGGATCTTGGTTACAAGCACCAGCAAAAAGATGAAATTCCGATCTCTCTTCGGCTCACCTATGTATAGGCTGCGTCACCGGGGTACAGTAGTAGTTGCAGTGTGTTTAACTGCTAAATGGGTTAACCCATGACCTGAGTCTGAGTCTTAGCCCACCACCGCACCGGTTCTATTTCACGAGAAATCGAATGCTAATTAGTTTGACGTGGTGGAGGTTGCGGAAAGGGGAAACATTCAAGTCTTGAGTCTTGAAGATTTGGAACCATTTTGAAGCTCACCTACACACACACACATATATAGAAATGAAAACGGGGGATGTGGAAATTGAATCAATTGCTGCAAATTTAAATGAGTTTTTGCTCGTTGGTGCTTGTTTGGGTAATCGTGACTTATGGTTCAGTATACCATTGTTGTCGCCATGATCATAATATTTTGTCAAGAGAAACCAGGGAATTTGTTGGAACTGTTAGGAGCCAAAAGGATTCGATGTTTATGTGTTTTGTAGATTACTATACAAATATTTAAAGCTTTCAAAAATTTCCGGGATTAAATTGATGTGCTTTGAAATTGCATGCAGCTGTTAAAGAATTACCAATGTAATCCGTCTTATCATAAAACAAGATTTTTCATTAAGGTTAAGTATCCTATCAAAATATAAATCGTAAGTTGAAGTAAAGCTAAGAAGTCACATATCTTGTTTATTTAGACTACAACAATACAAAAGTAATTTTTAAAGTTTTTGCGTTGATTTAAAGATATTAAAGATGGCCTCAGCATTGACCAAATATTCACATTACAGCAGATTTTTAAGAAAACTTAGTAACTTTAAATTAATAACCAATACCTTTTCATGGATTTTAAGGACCAATGTCTAGAATGTCTAGTATTGACATCCCTGCGTCGTTTTTTGTGGAGGATAAGGATGAAGAATGCACCCTGTTCATCAAAGTCCATAAGGACCTCACCATCAAGGTCGACATGGACCTCAAGTCTGGGGTTTTAGGCAAGGTGATACACTGTAGTGGGAAATATTCTTTCTGCAAGAATAGTGCATTCGTGTCTGCACTTAAGGCGCAATTTTCCAAAAGTCCTTCCAATCACTCGCATTCCAGTCGAAGATTTTGACTTAATTGGGAGAAAAAACCGTTATAACAGCGGAGTTTTTGTGAGTCTTAAGGAAGCCGAAAAAGGGTTTAGCGATCAATAAGGGCAAAACCAAGAATACTATGTTGTCATCAAGAAAAGATATCCATCACCGACGCAACGTTTTGGACAGGTTATTTAAAAGATATTTTGACTATCCTCAAAATTATTTAATATAGTGTGTGTGTTAGGAAAACAGGAAAAGATTGAATAGGAGATACTAAAGCACATTGGTTCTGATACTCTGAATATAAAAATGAGAAAAAAATAGAGCCATATAAAGCATTCCACATTCGCTAAGGAAAGAATCTCTATACTTGATAGTACGTCCAAAACTGAGCTCGAGGGTACAATGATGGTCATTATTTGAAGTACCTTCAAGTTTTACAGTAGATTTGTTTAAAACGAGGAATGAAACTTTTTATTTCACTAAAACATTGTTTATAAAAATAGCGACCAAATGAATACTAACGTGTTTGAATTTATGTTTTTTTTTTGTAATTTGTTGATTTTTATTGAAAAATTGAAATAAAAATAAGCAAGTCACGCACACATTTTTCAACTCAGGAAAATGGTGGAATAAAATAAAAATAACTTCTGCGATGTATCTATTTCAGTATCTTTAAAAATTATTCTCTCCATTTAATCCCAGCGTTAACTCAGCTAATTTTATGAGTAAACAGAGAGTTATCCTCGGGATCAAAGCTGACTGAAAAACATATTTGTAGCGTTAACTCGGGATGATCTAGCACTGAAAAACTGCGACTTAGTTAGCATTGTGGCAATCATTTCAGATCATTGATAATCGTTAGAAAGAGAGTCGGACAAAAAATGGAGCCCTGGGTCACACCAGCAATTATTTTATGAATTTCATATTCCAATATGCAACTTTTATTGAGTAGCGCGAAAGGTGATTTCTTCAATACAAAATGTACGTATTTTTTATAATAGAGTTTTTCTTTGCCAATCTTTATCAAACGCTTTTGAAATATGAAGTACTATAATCTTACTTATTCCAAAACGATGTAAAGACTTGTTCCATTGCTTGATGAAATATAATATCACCAGAAAGGCATATTTCCGAAAAATAAGAAACTTTCGTTATTGGGTATATTTTTTGTAAGCTGGTGATTATTCAGCGTTTCCATGACTTTGGAAAGAAGAGACGCATGGACTTACTATGGATGAAAAATAGAATTGTATTTACTAAAATTCCACCTTTATTTGGTTGTTTCGAATTGTATTATTCGTTTCATGGAACTCTTCTATTTTCACTTGAGTTGAAAACAACATTTGTTTCTTATAGAAATTTAGTGTACAGGGTGGGCCATCTAGTGGTATCTTTATAAATTATTGGTTATTTTCACACTGACAGTGACAGGTGTTTCCCGCTTGAAATCTTGGCAGAAAGTCAGTATCATATCTCCTCAAAACGAAATGAATCTGTGAACGCTTGAACAATGCTGGGAAATGTTGAAAACTTTTTTCCAACGTGAGTGCTGTGTAGCCTAAGCAGAGCGATTTTCAAGAGAAGTCTTGGCCGAAATGAAGCACCCACAGCCAGCGGCGTAGCGTAGGGGGGGCGGGGGGGGGCGGTCCGCCCCGGGTGGCAGGCCTAGGGGGGCGGCAAAATGTCGCCGGTGATGCGGGTAGAGTAGAAATCATATGTTTCATGACAGATCGTTTGACAAGTCAACAAACAACAATGATGTAAATTTGAAATTTGCCACCCTATCTGTGGTTCGTCGTTGACCGCTTTCGTGAATTCGTAGACGGTGAGTAGGGCCGTAAGAGTGCATTCCGTATTGTCGCGCTGATCGCGAAACTAAAACAAAACGTTCCGAAACTCTCGCGAAACTGAAAGGGAGTGTTCCGAAACATATGATATGGATATGCGAGATATGATAAGATAACTAGGATTCGACGGAAACGTTATTCTAGTCTCAGCCAGCTCAATGTTTTTGCTCCCTCCCGCATCACAGAAAGTTATTTCGATTGTGTTGTTTATAGTTTAAATACTGTTGAATCTTCTAAAACTAAGCACTTAGTACTTCACTCAAACTTTGAACTAGTTTTTGAAAATGAAAAGAGTTAAAGGAAGCGGCGCGGAATACCGCAAGAAAAAGGCTCAGAAAGAAGCAGACGCAAAGACGCGAAATATTTCAGTTCTAGTTCTGGTTCAAAAGCTACGTTAACGTCTACGGCGGCATCCAGCAGCAGCGGAAGTGATTCCAATGTAAGTAAGATTCCTCCATCTACAATCATCTACAATCGTGAGTGGCCTAGAATTGTCCTCCGGCCAGTATTCATGGGAATGCATAACTTATTTTACGAGCAGAAGAAGAAGACGTGCCTGCCGTCGAAGTTGGAAGTCGTTCTGGTCCCACCACAGAGCAGGGTCAAGAGGATTTCGACTCACCAGAAGTATCTCAAGGATCTAGTCACAAGCCTGCAGAAAAAGTGAACCTCGTGAAGCTGTAGAGACGCTTAAAAATAAGTTTGTGGAAGTTCTTGAGGTACTGGAAGAATTGACGGATCGGTATCCAGTCTTCTTCTGACAGTCATGCAGTCATTCAACTTCCTCACTTTTTTTAGCTTTTGAGCTGCAGAGCTACCTGAAGAAGATGACGCACAGATTTACCTGCAGCAATGTGGACTGAATGTGGTTAAGTGTGCTCAGAAACTCTGCGTTTTAAAAGCTCTCCTGGTGGAGAGCAGAGACCGTTTCGTCCAAGCCGCAATCGACTTTTCTAAGACTTTTTGGAAAAAACGAGTACAATTCACAGTTCACGAGCCTCATTCGTAAGGCTCGTAAAATCCGTTTATGAAACCGCTAATTCTATTTTACTTTCAATAAAAGATACTTCATTGCCTGTGAAATGATGTCTCGAAATTTAATTTTAATTTAGTACAGTAAAAGCCGCTTAAGAGAAACCCGCTTAAGAGAAAAACCCGCTTACCTGAAACACTTTTTTAATCCCCAAGTATTTTCCGACCAATTTCCCTTAAAACACTCCGCTTAAGTGAAACCCGCTTAAGCGAAAAATCCGGATAACTGAAACATATTTTCAGTTAATTTTTAATATTTTTCATTGAAAAAAACTCTCTTAAGTGAAAAAAAAAATTTGAATCGAACAGAACAAAAATTTTCTAGTTTTCATTTTTCAATAAATTATTTTTGTGTTATTTAATCGTTGTTTTATTTAACTTCTTTCACGGCAAGTTCAAAAGATAAAAACAATATTGTTTCTAGCATTAAATCTCCGCTTAATGGAATTTTTAAATCCGCTTAAGTAAAATTTTTTTTTCACTTATCCGAACTCCGCTTAAGTGAAATTATTTTTCACTTAAGCGGGGTTCGCTTAAGTGAAAAACCCGCTTAAGTGAAAGCAAAACTGTGACATTTTGCCGTTTCTCTTAAGCGGGTTTTACTGTATTGAAAAAAAAAAAATGGGTCGCCAGCCCCGGGCGCCGAGATGGTACGCTACGCCACTGCCCACAGCACCTGCTGTAAGCAAATTTATGCAATTGCGCTTGGCACACCCTTTATGTCACAGTCTTGTTCAGACAACTAAACTCGGTTAAGTTAGTTTAGTTCGTTGATAGTTAGAGAGGGGAAAAAGGCACGGTTGGAAAATTCTCGGGTAATTTTTGACTGTACTAGCTTTACAGTGATACCATAATTTAGCTAAAAAAGTAAACGACCGAAGTGGGTCATTTTGATCAAATGCACCACAACAACTGCAGCGATTTCTGGGACTTAATTCCACTAGCATTGAATTTTCCGTCTACATATTCTTTTCCTATATACTACTGAAATAAATCAGCCAAGTAGAAGACTTAGCACTATTATTGGACTTGTTGAATTATTGATTCAAAATAGCTTTTTTGACCTTTAGTCCACAAAAATCGGCGTTTCGTCCGATAGTAGTACCCCTTGGCATAATGGTTAGTGCGTTGGACTGTCATGCGGAAGGTCTCGAGTTCGATTCTCAGCCGCGGCTAGAAAGTTTTTTTCAGGGGTGTACTGCCTCTTGCGAGGAATTGACAAATCCTCCAAGAGTATCTCTTGTCATGGAAAGTACTGCTCATTAGCCGTTCGGAATCGGCAGAAAATTGTAGGTCCCCTCCGTTCCTGGTAACACGCACACAGGAATGGTTGAGAGTTGTAAGTCACTAGGTCCTGGTTTACTTCGAGCTGTTGCACCACCAAATTTAATTTATTTTTATTTATATATTCTTTTCCTCCTAAAATAGATGTGACTACATTTGGATACATTCAGAGAAAAACATCAGACACAAATTTAACAATAGTCTCCTTTTAAATTTATATGGCTCTATTTCTGACCATCCAGTAGTTTATTTAGGAAGATATATGTTATTTCAAAATAAAATTCTTGTAAATACAAGAAATGATTAATGTTTTCCAAATTTTTTTGATTTAACTAGGTCTCCTGTGGATAGTCTGTTAACTTAATGATTTTTATATTTATTTTTACAATTATTTACCTGCTCTTCGAAAATTTTAAAACCTTTTTTTCGTGTTACTAACTAGTAAATTACTATTTGCCTTTTATTAAAAACGGTGCAACTGAACACGTCCAAGCAATGAAAGTTTGTAAAAAAATCTGAGGAACGGAACTAAAAATTTGATTTGTTAGAAGTCAAAGTGACAACGTACAATTTATTTTGTAACTCATATATTTTTGGCATTTCAACAATAATTTATTTAGTTATTTTACTATGCCTAGTTCCTGTTTGTTGGAGGTATTTATTTACTTTATAATATAATATTAAGAAAGAAGAATGGAGCGGAAAAAGGATACAATAATAAATTGAGTAGATCCTTTGATTCGTGTTTCTTAAAAAATTTATGTTATTACTCTATTTTTTTATTTTCAACAGGTTCAAAGTGCACCTGCCAAGCCTTCCAGCCCACGGTATATGTAATTCGGTGTTGGATTTTTATGTTTTCAACCAAGAACAAAACTGTTGTCTTGTCAAACCTTTAACTGGAGTAAGAGTCTCAATATTTTCCAGCTCTTCAAAAAGATTTTCCCGGGACTTAAAACATCGCACTTTTCTGGACAAATCTGAGTAGTGAGTCTTCAAACGTATCGAAATCATAAAAAAAAGAACGCATTAAATTCTCTCACATAAAATTGCCAAGAAATTTTTTACGAGGAAAATGACAGAACTCATAATGGATTTAGCAAATTACTAAAAGTTAAAGTAGCCAATTTGTGATTTTAACTTTAGTTAAATGTTAAGAGATTAGCAAAATCCTTAGTAATTTACTAAAATGGCTTTAACATATTACTAAATCGTTTAAAATTTTGCGCCAATGCTTTTAAATTTAATCTGGTCAAATTTTAAGTGGTCTTATTTTAGTCAACTTCAATTCTGCAAACTTCCATCTGAAACTAAAGAAGGACAGGGCTCTGGCTTCACACAGCTTTGAAAAGTCATTTCTCAGTTAGACATTTTCTGCCATAGAAATTAAAATAGTTCTATAACTACAGCATGGCCTTTTGTTAATTTTGTATACAGAATGAAGTATTTTTTGGTTTAGATACAAAGAGTATTAATTATGTCCACATCTGCAATTCTATCATACTTTTCGTCAAAAAAAACACAACAATATTTTAATGGAGTTAATTCAATAAAACTTCGTATTGATTTTTCTAATTAACACTCCAAATTTGAAGATGGTTTTTGTTTGTGTGTTTATTTACCAAAGCTAATCAATGTAAACAAAACAAAATTTGAAACATCAATCCGCAGAGCGAGCGGTCAATATAAAAAGATTTTGTCCCAAATCGTTGTGGCGATAATAAACGGCCACCATTTTTATATATACACAAAACACAGAGCGTTCCATCGACCACATCCGACATAATTTATGTTTGTGTGATCTCGGGTTAAGTCATCGCATCGGTCTGGTTTCGATTACAACAAAGATACGATACGGACCTCAGAATGTTTATTTTCGACTCGAATTGTATCGCTTTGATAAACCTCTTATCTTGTGGTGGTCGTTCTTTAACGATCGTCGCTGATGTGGTGTTGGATTTCATAATTCTTATTTGGGCATGGGCACTATGTGTACATATACATACAAACTTTATATGAGTTCTTAGTTATCACATTAACAAATCTTCTTACTTAAAAAAACTTTACAGGGTAAGGGATCAATGACATAATAAGTGCAATGTGGAGTGATATTGAACGACTGATAGCATTTCGTGTGAAAGAAATTTATTACTGAATTGCAACAATGACGAATGAGATCTATGACTTGATTGTTCTGAATGTCATGTGTATTATGAAATATTAAGCCCGTAAATTATTTTTATGGTGACCATGTGAATACGGAGAAAACGACTATGTATGAGTACATATGTCTATCTGTTCGGTGAAATTTGGTCTATTAATGTTTATATTTTTTTTAACTCAATGCGAGAATAACGTCAAAAAATGGAAATATTGACATTTTCAAAACAAACAATTTCATAAACATCACTGTACATACATATGTACGAGTATGATAGTTATAACAAAATGGAACCCAAAATGACAGCAACCCAGTGATGTACATAATGGTGACATTAGAACGCGAGTGATTCTATTGACTGATTGAATGATATTCAAAACTGCAAAAAATATGAATGCATTTTCAGTGATTTTTTAATCCATACACACCGTAATCATTCTTAAGAAGAGTTTGACAGTTTGTGATTCGTGAGTGAGAAGGGATGTACCAGGCGTGTTTCTTTTTTTAGTTCTGAGAATAAGCTCTGAGCAGATTGTGTTCAGAGCTTTTTAATTTAATTTTGAAACACACTTGAACACGAACTGTTAAGCTTCATTTAGACTTTCGTTCTTGTCGTCTGTGAACGTTGTACGTTGTTGTACGTACACGGAACAACGAGAATGTAAATGATAAAAACGAACAACGAACTAACAACGAATGAAGAACGTACAAATTCAAAGGAGCTCGGAAAATTCCATATTCGTTGTTCGTTGTTACCCCGCAACGTGTGTTTAAATATGAAAACTGTTTAAATAAACATTGTTTTGCAGTAGCGTGCAACTTGTAGGAACATTTATAAATTTTTTTTATATATGTATATATTTATATGTATATGTACAACTATCACTATACTTTTAATTATCCTTCTAGACCGAGAGCCCACAGCAATTTTTGGGTGTGATTGATAACCAAAAATAATTAGCATAATTAAATAGGCCTTCCTATAGTTATTTATGAATGTGAACGTCTGGCATACTCTAGTCGGCACAATAGTGCATCAAGTATGCAGTTCTTTCCAAATTCTAAAAATTGGGATACAAAATTTGCCATAACTTCAAAATGACCAGCTAAGTGCCCTCATTGCAAATATCGAGGTCCAAGACGTTTTGAAGGTGGCCTTCTTGGTGCAAGAAGTAGCCTATTCTTATTGCGTCTGGCAGGCAGAAGACTGTCTGTAAAACGTCTTGGACCTCGATATTTTCAATCAGGGGGCTTAACTCTACATTTTAGCAAAGTTGTTATCACAATTATTTGGAATTGGAAAGAACTGCATACTTAATGCACTATTGCTCCCACTAGAGTATGCAAGACTTTCACATTTGTAAATAACTATAAAAGGCCTATCTAATTATGCTAATTATTTTTTGTTATCAATCACACCCAAAAATTGCTGTGGGCTCTTCGTCTATTCAGTTCATAGTAGCAGACGAACAAAAACAATGAGGAGAATTGAAAAAAAAAAAAAATACACCTATCTCATGTTTTTTATAATCATTTTTTTAAAAATACTTTCATCGTGTACGTTCATATTGATGTTGCATTGATTGAAAAAATGTCTCATTTAAGGAATTTATCAAAAGAAGTAATTGAGGAGTTTATTGATTTATACAAAAGCTTTCACCAAACCAAGAAGCTTAACGTGTGTTTCTTCGGGCATTCGCAAATAATTTTGGAAATCGTCTGTCTGAAGTCTTAACTCTTCTATTATATTTGTGTGTGATAAATGTTTTCTTTTCAGCAACCAACCCTTCGTCCAACAGGATCTTCTTTTTTTTTTGAACAATTAATAGTGCCGCTACTGCCAACAATGTGTTGTTATCCATTTTGTTGTTAAGAACGAACAAAAATCAAAACCGAATTAATGTGAATGCTTCTTCGTTGTTCGTTGTTGAGAGAAGAACGAACAACGTACAACGAATGAAGAACAAAAGTCTAAATGGGGCTTTACATATGATAAGTTTAGTTTTATTAGTTATTTCTAAAAGTATTGATCTTCCGTACCATCTGACATTTGAATTTTTAAGTTTTTATTTTTAATTCCCGAGTGTCAAAATTGTCGTGTTCAGGCTTTTCCTCCATCTTTATTGTTATTCTTTTCGAAGCTTAGAGAGCGTGCTCTGAAAATATTTAGAAGGGAAAAAGAAAAATAAATTCCAAGTTCCGTAAGTTCTGCACTAAGAACAAAACACAAACATTTTTTATTTGACATTTCAGGTTCTGTTCTGAACTAAAAAAGAAACACGCTTAATTTGTTCTCTTTAGGTATGATAAATGTATTCCCCATACAAGTAATGAGTTATTTACACATGGAGTTAGCAAACTTTTCGGATGTTACACTAGACATATCATCAATGTATGACAGTGTGACGGGTACCTTCGGATTTTAAGTGTGACAGTGCAAAATAAATAAATTGTGGAAGATAATTGAAAGTTAAAAATTTCGAAAGCTATAGTGTGACAAGTTAAAAGACTATTCTTTTGAAGACTCAGTCTCAGTGCACCATATTCTCAAAGTATCACGGAAGTTGTTTGCAAATAATGAATGAGTAGAAATATAGAATCGAATTAGTCTTAAATAACTTGCCGCCAAAAATACTCGTATATTAAAATAGCTTATATCATGCGGATAGAGAAACTTTCTATGAGAACTCTAATGAAGCTTGTCGTAAATGTATCGTATCGATGTGTACAGAAATTTGCACCACATAATATCGGGCGATGAACGCTGTCGCCATCGCTTTAGTTTGGGCATATTCTGTTTTCTATTTAATAAAAGATGGTCACATTAATTTATAGATGACATTGTGGCAATACCATCATTTCTGTTCGCAATTGATCAAAGGAAAAACCTAATAACACCAAATGTGGGTTACGCGTCAAGATCATGAAGAAGGTCACTAACGCTGTCACTATAAGCTTCAATCTACGAGTGTAGCCCGAATCTGATCCGCATCTCATGCATTAGGTATAATCATATAAAACATACAGTCTCATCATTTGAATGAATTAAAATTAATGAATTCAAATGTTTGAAGAGGATGCTGAAAAAAAAAAATGTGTGCCTTGTTGCACAATCCAAGTAAAGGCGGGTTGCTCGACTACAAGCGATACATTTATGTATTTATGTCTATAGGGGCCTTAAGTTTGCGTGTCCAAAAACGCATTTAATAAGAAATGAATTTTTAGCCTCAGGGCATCGATTGAAGAAGCAGGATGCTATACATTATTTATTCGATTTCTTGGCTCGAAAATTGATTGCACGTGTGCGAAGATGAGGGCTGCGATACATTTATATTATAATCGAAGCATTGGCAGAGTAATTTACTGCCATGAACAGTAGAATTTGATTTTTGGATGGGAGTTTAATTAATGAAAGTAACGCATATTGCAATGTATTTTAACCTTAGTCTCACAAACTTTGGAAGTCAAATTAAAGCGACTGATGACTTACGTGGTAAGACTTGTTGGTCAAATTATGTATAGATCGAAAAAATTCAAAAAAATATTTACATCCTAACCTTAATTATTTCGCTTTGAAAAGGTTACAATGGGTGCCAGATCTTTTTTCAAAATTGAGAAAAATATATCAAACATTTTGTGAGTTGTTTTTTGGTTCTGCTTTGTTTGAAGTTTGCCCATTACTTAATGACAGTTTCAGTGAACATTTAACATAAAAAGTGTTGCTTGTTTGATGCATTCATGAATGTTTGGTATTGTTAATTTACACTTGTCAGCTTTTAATGGTTACATTATTTTTATGATTTACCAACACTTAAAAAGTTACTCCCTTTTACAAACATGAAAAACCGAATTTTTAAAATATTTATTCGAAAATAAGAATAACATCGCTTCTTTTCATTGTATATCTCATAAGAACACTGAACGTCTGAACCGTAATGATCAAGCATTTTATTTGATTTTTTTCGCGAAAATGTATTTTACTGAAAATTTAATTTACCAACTTTGGAATTTAAATAAACTCTTGTGTGGATGAAAATATTTTGTTTCCCTTTCTTAAACTATTCTTAATAATATTTGAAATTGTTACTTAAATCAATAGGGTGTTTCCGACTTTATCGCATTAAAAAAAAACTGCCCCATACAAAACAAGTACATACTTATTACAAAAAAGTAAAAACGCTCAAAAAGTTGGTGTGGAAAATTTGAATGACCAATTTCCTTAAAGAAAAATCTTTACTTGGAAGAAAACCTGGATTTTTATCAATTTTCACGATTTTTGTGTTAGTTGGCGTGCCAGTAGGTGGAAATTTTAGTGCTTTCTTTCCGAAATAAATTTCGTTGGCAAGACCATCACTGTCAACGGTAAGCTCTATCAATCGATGAAAACCAATTTTGTTGTGCCCGCACTGGACAATATGGACACCGACGGCAAGTGATTTCAACAGGATAGCGCTTCGTGCCACACATCCTGTTTCACAATGGACATTTGCGCGAACGATTTCCGACCATGGTTATCTCACGCGAAGGCGATGTAAATTGGCTATCGAGATCGTGCGATTTGTCCCTGTTAGATTTCTTTTTATTAGATTTTAGATTTGAAACCACAATCCACCACTGCGCTGAAAGCCAACATAATATGGAAAGTTGGACATTTCGGATGCGCGATACCTAACGAAGCCGCTGCGGACATTTGAATAATACATTAAAAAACGCTAAATGAAAACCCTTCGGATATAGATTGTCTTCCAATTTTGCATTGTATATTTCTTTTAATATATTTGTATAGTTTTAAAGCTTACTACAAACACTGCACTGGATGGACCTTCTTTTTGACAAAAACCTGAAAGTTTAAGCAAAAAAATTAATTCTTGGTTTCACTGTTTTGCCAAAAAAAAAACTTCAATAACGCACAAATAAAAATTAGATGTTTTTCTGTTCCTTATCCGTATCACTTCTCTTTAAGGTATATGTAGGTAATGCATAATCCGTATTTTGTTACTTTATCCATAATTCGTAATCCGTTTATTGTGTCTATTATTTTCTTATTTATTAACTTATGAAAGACTCAAAGTTAGACGAAAAACTAGCTTACATTGCGACAACTTATAAATAACTTACCTTTTTTTTATTCTTATCCATAAGTCATAATCCGTAATCCTTTATGGATCTCGGATAATTGATTACGGATATAGATATGGATCACGGATAACGATTAATCAAATGTTTAGTATCTACTGGTTAAAGAGCCAAGTTTATTTACCGTTTCAAGGCTCATTCCCACATCAGTGGTCTAAAATTTAGATCTAGTTGATTTTGACAAAATAAAAATGTCTTCTTACAAGACCCAGCGCTTGAAACCTCTATTTCTTTTTCAATATCTGAATATATTTGAAGATAGTTTTTTAAAACTGGATTTTTATATAGGTTTCTTAGGTCTCATTGGTCATTTGCAAGCTTAGAACTCGTAAAGCTATCAGCCTAGAGAAAATTGTATCGGAGGAAACAATTTAAAATCAAGAACAAAATGTATACTAAATTTGAAAAATGTTTCATTCTTCAAACCTATACATCCAAAAATAAAAAGCTTGAGAGGCTTCATATAGTATATCGCCTTTGGAGGCAAGTGACCTATAAAACATAAATGTTTGGATAAAGTGCTTTTCAATACCCTAAGCACCACCTTAGCAGCGCTGCCGAACTTACTCCCATAGTAGTATTTTACGCCTTTCGTGAAGTCGATGCTCCTATACTCCCCATGTTACAAAAATACTCCCCAAAAAAATAAATAAAAATTAAAAACAAAACAAAATTGCAACAAACCAACTTAAAGCAAACATATTGTTTTTTCGACAAATTGCACATCTCTGTTCTTTTTTCCATACAAGATTGCATATCGTTGAACTTGTAAACATCCCGGGATAACAAGATAAAAAGACAGATATTAATAAATATTGTTTCCTTTTTTTTAAATTTATCAAGTGCGAGCGAGATAGTTAAATCGGACTTCGTTCAATCAATTGACCGTTTCTAAAAAAATACAAATTGATCGTTACAAAGCAAAAAAGTACACATGAAAGTTATTTCGCAGTTTTTCAGACGAACATTTTGTTAAAAAAAGAAATGTCAACTTACTCTAGAGAATTGATTGATTGATTGATTAAACATTTTATTTCTTAAAATCCAAATAAGTACATTAATTATAAAAAGAAAGAAAGAAATAAGTGACAAAAGTATTTTTATAAAAATAGAGTTATTGTCACTCTAGTAGAATGTATTATTTTAAATCGGTGGGGTGACCCTTAAAAAAGAAATATTAAAAAAGAAAGTTAAAATATCATTAAATTAATAATGCATACAAAAATTAAATTGAATTAAGTTAAATACTTCATGAAAATATCAGGTAAAACCATTTACAAAAAATTCGATACTCTTATTATCAAGACTAAGGAGCCAGTTTTTAACTTGTTTCATAAATACAAAATGAGGAGTTTGCATCCTGATAGAATTAGGGAGTCTATTAAATATTCGACATGAGGAAATATTATAAAAATTTCGAAATGCGGTTGTTCGAAACACCGATATAGACACTTTGTTCAAAAAATAACCACGTAAACTATAACTATCAATTAATCTAAAATTAAGATTACCTGATCTTTTAAAGAAAATTTTTAGAACTTTATAGCAATACATACATATGTCGCACTGGAAGAATTTTCAAATCCTTGAATAGTGGAAAACTAGGGTACAAACGAGGCTACCACATATTTTCTTCAGAACACTTTTTTGTAAAACTAAAAGAGGCTGTATTTTGAAATTCAACATTCTAGTTTGGAATGAAAAATTCCATAGTAAATTTTAAGGAGCAGTTTAGAAGAGCAAACTTTACGCAAAAAGAAGAAATTGCTAAGAGTGCACCGAAAATACTGTCAAAGATTTTCTGTGTGGTTCTAAAAACTCATTCTAGAATCAATAATCAATCCCAAATACTTGAATTCATTTACTATTTCTAATTTAAAACATTTATCACTACAGCTCGTGGAATCAGTAAAGTTTGTAGAAGTATCCATAGGACTACAGGTACAGTTAAAAAGTTTAAATTTTTGACACTCAGTAGCATAGAAAAAGAGATCAGCATCAACAATCTTTTGGCCAGACAAACTCAAAAACATTACCTTAGTTTTAGAACTAATTATCAGTTTGTGCTCTGCAAACCAGATTCTTAACCAGCTGAGATCCCAATTTATATCAGATATAAGATTAAGACGACTATCTGTACCTGCAAAAGCTGTCAAAGAACCCCTAAATGGCAATCTTAATAAATAATTGATATATACCAAAAAAATTATTGGTCCCAAAGCCGAACCTTGTGGCACTGCCACATATGTATTACTCCTAATACCATCAAATTTCACTCTTTGGATTCTTACATTTAAATGTGATCTTAACCAATCACTTATGAAACTTCGAAACCCAGCACTTTCAAGTTTGCTTATCAAAATTGCGTGATTAACCATGTCAAAGGCTTTTGATATATCAACAAATAACGCGGATGTATTCTCTTTCTTATCAAGGCTTACAAATATTTGGGAACAGAAATGTAACAAGGCATCTTCGGTTGATTTATTACTTTGAAAACCAAACTGAACATCACTGAAAAATTTTGTTCTCGTTAAAAAGATCACCATTCCATTTTTACAGCTTTTTCAAAAATCTTACTAATCGAAGGCAGGAGAGATATAGGCCTATAGTTTCCCTAGTTCCGTTGGTCGATCTTTTCCGAAGTTGAGGAGCTTGATAATGAATGGCGTATTTTAAGAAACCAGTCATTAGTTTCAAGGGATTTAGACTTTGCCGAATTTTATAGGAATGTATTTACTATTAAAAACGGATTAAATGAATTCATGTTTCCTCATGTACGTTAATTTATTGGAACAATTATTGCTCTTCCACATAGTAGTGCATCAGCAGAGAGAAAATTTTCTGATGTTAGTAAATACTCGTACCATACTTACTGCCAAAGAGCTTTTAAACGGCAATTTTGCAGAAAAGTGGGAGCCATCAAAAGATTTGATCGAAAAATACAAAAAATAAATTTGAGCTTTAATTTTGACTTTTGTTTTTCTTTTGTCAAATTCTTGTTTAAATAAACAAAATACAAAAATTAAAATTAATATTAATAAGCTATAAGTTGCTTGAAAATCAATGTACAGTATTTATCTACATAGTTTAAGTTAGAGTTAATTTATTATTAACTCTCTGTTTATTAAAAAACACAAGTATTGAAGTTCCTATTTTTATTATAAATGAATTAAAAAAATTTAATTTATAGAAAACATTTCTGTGTTTTTTTCATTGAACTATAAATTTTCTTGATATTTTGGCGATACTCCTCAACTATCGTAAATACTCCCCAAAAAATACAAAAAATACTCCTCTGGAAATTTTTAAAATGGCAGCACTGCACCTTAGTAGCTTTCTGTGAAAATATTTCCATCATTCTGAAGGCTAAAGTACTGCGGTTCACAAAAAACCGATTTTGAGAAGCCCATTAGATTAATAGAATATTAAAGGCGTCAAGGAACATGAAAACCCAAACTACCTAATTGAAGGCTGTTAAACCTATAATGCACATTTATTTCAACTGAATATAAAAAAAAAACGAAATCAATTACAATTTTAATGCACGCAAACCCTTAGGCCGAATGGGGTTGATTGATTAGACCTATAGCTAGAGGGCCAAGTGTTTGTGTTCATTTGAAATTTATTGATTCCATATTGATTCCTTATACACTCAACATTCCGGCTTCACTTAACGTACAGTACACATACATATACACGAAGATATGTTTCTATATCGGACTTTCGTAATGACGTCTGTTTAAGTTCACATTGTCAATCATTCAATTGCCCCTAATTTGATATGAAGCCGTATTCCCGTTGTATAGTCTTAATTCTGTCTGTCGCCAGGCTCCATTGAAAGAAGTCATATACCTTTTGTGACTTGTTCGTTTCTTGTATCTGAAGTCTGAACTTTGTAACTGAAAAAAAAATCGACAACACAGTCTGGCCATTTATTTATTAATAATAATCGCAGTATGGCACCAACTGATCCTTGAGGCCAAGGAATCAATGCCCCAAGATATCCTCCGAAAGCCTGCAGGCTTGTGTGACTTCCTCTTCGACGTTGGATAATGTCGTTGTCATATCTCTCCAGAATAACCAGAACCAGCGAGCATCCAATTTAACGACATGCATGCACAACTGCACTAAACCAACACACATTCTGTGACTATTTTTATTGGCGCCTCAGTCTCTGAGAGATTCCAACATCACCAGCTAAGCGCTTCAGTTCAAAAGGTCATTCCTCTATTCGATCCTCTATTTGAGCATCATATGATCGTCACGGCGGCGGAGTGGATGATGATGATAGCCTAATGGATTCAGCAGTCGCATTGCCTTGACTTTTTCAATTAATTAGATAGCACTGTTGTTCCGTTCGGTGCTGTGTGGCAAGAAGGTAGCTGGCTATATAATGTGAGCACTGAGCCGGGGGTAGGAGGATTTGGGTAGTAACAACATGTGTCCGGTGCATGTTGAAGTATTCCAATGGTGATTATGCCGCAAATGAGGCTCACGATGTGTTGTCTTCGTGCTGCGGCTAATTGAGGTGAGGTTACTTTAGCTAATGAATTGTATTTGGAACTAACGGTTGTTGTTGTTGTTTGAAAAGGGGGTGCCATTGTCATGTCTCATGCCAACGAAAGACTAATCACTCTAATTATTGTGTAAACTGGGAAATTCCTAGTTATTGAATTAACACCGCCGTCGCCACCACTGTGCTGCTGCCCGGGCCTTTATGTTATGGGAATTAGAGAAAGGTGAAAGTTTATAACGAATATAATGTTTTTTTACGACGATAAAACTTAGAGATAAAAGTTGTTTAATGCAAATGTTTCGACATCGTGTTTTATGAAGTAATAATATTTGTTATGTGAAGACATTAAAATTAAAAATACATTGCAAGTGTGATTCCAGTAATTACTCAAAGCTTAGTTAATATTTCAATTTAGAAATGAACTTTCGTTATCAAATTAACAATGTGAAGGATTTATAAATATTGCATTTGCTATGGTTTCAAATATTTTAAAAGAAACCAAACCACATTAGTGGAAAATGCCAATTTTCTTCACATTGATTGTGGCAAAGGACAAATCATTACCAGTTAAACATTTGTTTAGAACTATGAGATGTTGGGAAGTGTAAACAGCTATCATCTCTATTGCCACCTTCCTGTGGTGAAAATCAGATGCTAGTACCAGTGTTGTCGACGGGAATGAAGGGAATCTTTAATTTTCTCCGAAGATCGAACGGCTGAGATGCGATATACCTTTTATAAGATATCAAGAGGGTTTTTTACTTTCTTACAAGAAGCAATAGGTACGTTTGAAAAACAATTTTTTTTAGAAGGTAGCGGCTGGGAATCTATCGGAAAACCTTCGACGGGAATGTTCAACGCACCACCGATTACAATACGAGGTTACTACAAAAGGGTATAGGTCATAATGTGTAATTTAGCCTGCTGCAACTAAAAGACAAATCAACTCACAAGGCTCATTGAAATCTCATTTTTGAGATAATTTCATTCTCTAAAAGTGTTAACCAGATCATTTTGTTTCAAAGTAAAATTCAGAGAGTTTTTCAATTAAAACGAAAACACCACCCTTTTTCAAAATGGCTTCTATTTTCTAACCCTTAGTACCATTAAAGATTTATTTTATTATTATTAGATGTACCTCAACTTGTCATATAAAAAAATTAAGCTATTAAGGGTATTCATGAAACGAGATATTTTCCGCTTTGTAGAAAGATATAATTTTCCGCAACATGTTTTCATGAACACCCCCTAAAAAATACTTGCGCAAATGTGGGAAATAGTTTGTAAAATGTCAAATTAAAAGTCAGAATCCATATTAATTTAGTTTATCAGGTTTATTTCTTCACTTTCCACATCAAATTCGTGAGATAATTTTATCAGATTTGCAGAAAGTTTTTCCCATGCAGAGATAAAATCATATGGTTTCCTAGGTTTATCAGGGTTTTCCGCGTTTACATGAATACCCTTATTCTTTTTTTGTGTAAAATTATATTAACTTTAATTTTCAAGGGCCCTACACACCATCCATGTTACTTGTCAAATAACATTGACGTTTGTTTTTTGTCAGGTTAAATTGATGAACATAAGTCTCTACAAGTATTAATGAACATTGACAATAATTTTGCTTGAATTCTATTTAGTTGTTTCATAAACTTCAAATACGATGGATACTAATTTTTTGTGAGTTCTTTCAGCTGGAGCTGCAGCAGGTGTTATAGTTATAAATGAAAATATATCTTAACTGTGGCTAAAACAGAAATTTCGTGTTGATGTTTCACTATTTAGAGAATTGTCAAATTTCGATAAACACTACAGAAACTTTTTAAGGATGGATTGACATTTATTTGTTGAATTACTCAAATTGATTTCCCGATTCAGTATAAAACAAGACACTGTGATAAATGAGTCTATTTAACCATTTGAGCGGTTGTCATGCAATATATAATGTTCTAAGAGATGATTTCTTAAAAGTACGTTTATTTTTCATACGCTGTCCTCAGAATTCATGTCTGATGAACTATTTGAAGACAATTCCTTGCTTCTGAATCAAATTCTTGTAGTTTCCTGGTTTTTTAAAAATAGCAATTTATTTAAATATCATAATGCTGGCCGTTCACTTAAAAAATCCTGACTGTACAACAGATTTCTTGCCCCAATATATACCGTTTTACTATTCGATCATGTCAGGTAAAATTGATAAACCCTACACAACATCAATGTTTTATCAGTGAACATTGAAGAAAATCAAAATAATTTTGAGTTTCGTCAAGTATCAATATTAACTGTGTCGAACATTAAAGTTCCTTTTAACGATCAATGTAACCTGACTTGAGTCTCGTTGAAGTTATTTTGATAGGTTACATTGACAATGTGTAGAGCCCTTTACCTTGACTTTAAAAAAAAATTGTTCAACCCCAAAAATCTGGTCAAAATTTAGGGTTATTTTTAAGAAATGCTAAGGACATATTAATATGAATGAATAAAAGCGGGGCTTAGATGCACAGTGACAAAATCTGCTCCAATCATTAGACAAGCAAATACATTTTTTTGTCAATGCATCTAGAAAAATTGTAAAATTTTTTGGTCGTGATCTTGAATGCACTTTCTTTAATCTGTATCAATACTGTCAAAACATGACATTTTTTTTATTTCTATTTCTTAATTATTATAAAGAATAGACGGCAACGGATCAAAGAAGTAAATTATTTGTTCACATAATTTCTGCTTTGAATAAAAACTGACAGTTTGGAATGAACTTTGGTAAACTGTCATACGAAACTACAAATTTAATACCATTGTATTTTTCTGTTCCAATAATAGTAGTGTAGTATATTAAAATCACAAGAAATCGATCTTCTTTCTTCGCATGATAATCTACAAAACGTATTTCCGCACATTCAGATGTCATGAACTGGGTGGAAGTCTTGTAAGCTCTCTTTTTAATAACCTCGTCAAAAATTGAATTTGAGGAAAAAACTTCACGTCTCATGTTCTTTTTCCGATCAATTGATTTCTATCACAAGTTTTTCCCACATTTGTTCAGTGATATGATGAAATTCAAATGAAACTTTCAGGAAACACCAGTGTTGCCAGAAAACCAATTTTATGGTATTTTTACCGATATCTACATAGATTAATTTCCGATTACCCGATTTTTGATGTAAAAGTGATATGTTTCTCTCGATTTTCCACTCTTTCCTTTGTGTTTAGCGAATTGGTTCTGAACTGAGAAAAATAAAAAATCTATACTTTTGAAGTGGAAAAATGTGTTTTGTAAAATTATTTACTTAATCCAAGGAATCAATCAAAGACTAGCATTTTCATTAATGGATCAATTTATTTAACTGAGATTAATTTCTTAAGCTTTTAGCAAAAAAGCTTTCCACAAAATGTTTCCTAAAAGCATACTTTTAAAACTTAAAGCATTCATGTTGTAAGATTCTATTGATTACACCTTTCTGAGACAACTCTGTACCAAGTTGAGAGTGTGTACACTACTTAAATGAGTTCCTTTGGTTGAACAGTACATGAACAATCTAGATTTCTTTTCTTTCCCTCAAATTATGGTCAAATTACTTAATGCATTATATTAAAAAGTTTTAATTTTTTTTGTTGCTTAAAATTGTTTTTTTTTTTATTCAATTTCCTAAATTAAGCTCCATTAATGTCACCAGTTTAAAAAATTTAGTCCCGTTGTCACATTGTGCTAACATTTTATTTTCCGTGCCAACTTGCTCATATCATCATTTACTTTATTACGTTTATCACGCACCACATCCATGTCCAGTCCAGCTCTACCCTATAAAGTGTCTATTGGAATCAATATAATATTCACCCCGCACGATATCGACTCATTTCCAATATTCAACACTATCGCGTGTTCACGATCAAATGTTGTCACTCTAAGCAACCGCCTGCGTAATTTCAATAATGTCAATGTGTGTCCAACACGAAGAAACGTCATCGTGCCACCGAAAAAATACCAAACATGCGGGTAACCATTTAATTATTACGATATTGGTCGATACCGCACATGACGCATGCAATCGGTCAATTGGTCAATAGAAGTGTAAGTTACCTGATTTCGGTGGGCTCACATGTAGATGCCACGGGTCAAATTTTGGACGAAAGAGGAAAAACCATATTTCTCTGGCGATATCGGCTTCGTTTTGCATTTTAAAGCTACTTGGTCACATGCGATATCAATGTTGCTTGGCAGTTGTGGTGGCAGCACTGTCGGCTATGAGGCTGCTATCTTAAAAAAAATCACCTCCGAGATTATAGCTGCGTTTGTGCATTGCAGCGCGCCAAATCGAACCAAACACATCCTTCCCACAAGATGGCTGAGAGCGGCGAAATTAATTCCACCACCTGACATAATAAATTTGCGCAATTAAGCCTTGTTAACTCAATGTAATATCCTAAGTGGATACTCTCATAAATTTTTCTATCGGATTACTCCTGTGTTCGAAGGGGTTCGGCGACGGCCGGCGGCGGCGCGGAAGTATGGTGCCCCCAGGAGGGAGTTTGCAAAATTCCAGCTAGCACTAGGATGAAGACAAGCTTTAACTGAAGCCAAAAGCCAGGACAGGCCATTCACTCCATTAACGGCCAACTAGATAAATTCCATTTCAGGTGGCTGGTATGGTCGGTGGTAGTTGATCGCAAGTTGCAGGATCTCACAAGATCACGCAAAAGATCGATGCGATGCGCACGGTTGGTTGGCTTTGCGAGCACATATAAGGTGCTGCAGTGTCTGTATCGTGTACGATATCGAATCGAATCGGATGGAAATGTACACACAAACAATCGACCACCTGCGGTTTCTCTTTGATTTTGAGCATGTTTTAGGAGAAAAAAGTAAAAAAGTTGGCACATACGAGTGCATAGACATTGCGATTTCATTGTGTCAAAAAAAGAACTCTTGAACAAATAGTGTTTAAGATAATCGCATCGTTGTTGCTTGCACGAAACAAAAACAAAATTAAAGACACTAATGGTCTGGTGGTTGGTTCAGGTTGAAGGCTTTGGATACTGTCAACTGAAGATTCATGGTTATAATGGAAGTGGGTATACTCGTATGTTATGATATGATCTGCATAGGTGCGAGAATCGCTTGGAATATAATTGCAAATTTAGGCTAGGAACTTCAAAGACGTTTGCTGTTTTGAAAATGCCCATATACAACTTTAACAGTCAATAAGTTTCAGCATGTACAGTTTCATCGACAGTGATTTTCGAATCATATCTCTTATGAAATAAAATAATCCTCTGGAGACAGCCCTGGCGAACCACATTAGGAATAACAACAATAAAATGAAAACAAAACAAACAGCAAAAAAGATTTCTGCTGTCTACTAATCTCTCGTTTCTTCATAAATCCTACCCCAAAATAAGTTTTACTTTGGTTATATTTGAAATGCTCTTTTCTTATTTTATGACGATTTTAGCAGATAATGCTTAATTGTTGATCTTACATTTCCCTCCAAAAATCATTTAAGATCCTAGCTAAATTTTGACACAAGATCTTTGTGGGGAAATATACTTATAATATAACAGAAATTCTATAAAAAAAATTCTTATCCAAACTTTTGAAAAAATTTAGCCAAGTATTTCTCGTTTTCAATTTTCTTTTTCGCAAAGTAATGTTCACATATAAAGGCTGTTTTTTTTAAGGCGAAGAACTTCAAATTGGTAACACTGCTTTCTATGCCAGCCAATATGACAGTTCTCAATTGCTTTGAGATAAACGGTTTTCTATTAAATATCTTCAAATTTGAATGATACAAACTGTGAGTTAAATATAATTTAATTTTTTGTTTATTAAGATAATCGAGATATGCGATTATGTGCGGAATATAACATCAATGCAATATCCGCGCGATTTAACTGGTTGGTGCACATCTATAACGTCCATTTTTCGATTGCTCTAGCGCATAAATTAAGCTTAATAAGTTGATCAATGACATTGAATACATTGGCTGTCTGTCAGGGCAGTGATGGTTTGTATTTTATTGGCATAGACCTGTGACTTATAAGATCCCACCAGCCATTTTTATTTTCAACATAATAAGGGCCTCAATAAACCAATGAGCACGTGTGAATTATAAAAAAATGCACGACTACGTCGCACGAACTTATTTTTATGTAATAGACTTATTTTAAAAATTAATGACGCAAAATTTTAAACAGCATATTATTAAGGTAGTAGTATGGTACTACTTAACAATTTGCTAACTTTATAGTAGTTTACTAACTCATTCTTAATTTTAAACATTTTCTAACTAGTATCGTACTAAAAGAACTTTCTTAATAAATTGCTTCTGAACACACCTAAAACAATGACATTTCGTGTAAAAAAGTAAGTACACGAACCTTTTTTGATGTTTGCGAATATCAAAGAGTCATATGAAGCTAGCACGATACTAAAAAATAAAGTAGGTATTCGATGATTTTAACTTTAATAAAAGGGTAGAAAAAGTATGATGCTATATTCGATTAAAATTTGCAAATTCGTTGTTTTAACCTAGTATCATACTAAAACAGCTTTAGCATCGTACTAATTCAATTAAAATTTTGCGCCAATGTTATTACAGAAAACTGTTCATGAACATAAAATTTACATCTTAAACTCTTGTAGTAGTTAGATATAAAAACAGAATACCTTGCGATTTCTTAACAAAAATTATAAATCGTTATAGTGGTTTAAAAAAAAAAATTAAAACATTTTTAAGAAAAAATTTTCATTATTGTACGAATAAAAAATAAATTTACAAACAAAATATATCGACAAGTTTTTGAGATATCGAATTTTCAGATTAAAAAAAAAAAAAGTTTTTCAAACTTTTTAGAAACTTCACTATTAGAAATGTCATGAAAGCCCCGTTATACCGATAGTGAAAAATTTAAAATTCGAAGAAATGGTTCTTATTGTCTGCAGAAAAAGAATGATTAATTATTTGTGTAGACCGACGAATAAACAAGGTTGTTAGAAAAATGTAAATTTAGGTTGCGTCCCGAAATTGTCCGTCAGCGCATGATTGTCGCATTTGCACCTGACGTGCGCTGGTGTTTACATAGGTGTTTATTATGTTGGTGTTTTATCCACTACATTCTATGGTAGGTACAGCCAGTAATATTATAAATCGTAAAAATTAATCGAAAGGAAAAACTTTTAACAAAGTTCTAGGGGGCGTGGAAAACCCAATCACAGTTTTTGCCTTCCAATTGGCGTTCAATGTCATCCCACAGATTCTGAATCGTGTTGAGGTAGGGAGACTGAGCCGGCCATTTCAAAACATTACAACACAATTATGTTCGAAGCACAACTTAACTAACCGAGAAGTATGTTTCGGATCGTTGTCGTGCATAAGACGCCTTGTCAAAGGCAAACTGTAAACAGAGTAAAGGATCATACGTTAAAATGTTTTTATAAATGTTTTTTGTCCATTTTCGGACTTACTTTGACCATTTAAGCCAACACCATTCCAGGAGAAAGCTCCCCACACCATAACAATTTTTCCTATGTGTTCAATTATTTTGACAGTGTATTTTGACATGTATTGTTGGTTGAATGGGCGCCAAACGTATGATCCATATGATCTGAATCTGCAGAACTTTGATTCGCCACTCCATAGTACGTTTTTCCAAAAATTTAGGGGTCTTCGAAGGTGTTCCTTAGCAAACTGAATTCCGCAGTTTATATTCTTTTTTGAGACGAACGATTTTTTCTGAGTTATGTAATCGCGCGTTGTCGTGTAATTGTTCGAGGACACAAAGAAATACCAAAATGTGACTCAACATCTGATTTTATTAAGTTTGAAGTCTCAAGTCGAAGCTCTTTGGATTAAATGATCTTCTGTTATGATGGTTTTTCTTGTGCGTGGGCTTCTTCGAATGTTTTGTGAAGTTCCAAATGTCTCAAGATGTCGAATTGCGTTAAAGACAAGATTTATAGAACATTTTAATGAGTCGTAAATTTCTGAAAGCTCAACGAAAAAAGCTTTCATCACACTTATTAAGCACCTTCAATGTGGTAATTATAGTTAAATGATCATCCTTAAACAATGATACTTAACTAGTAACACTCGTAAAACTTAGATTTTAATAAGAGAAATTAAATTTAGCTCAAAGCAAAGAAAAGCAACGTTACTTTAAGAGAAGAGCTGAGGATACAAGGAAAAGTGTGCTATCAATGTGTCCACACAAATTTGATCGTTTTTTTATTTTAAATTATTTATTTTTGTGCTTAAGAAATAGTAAAAGTTTATATTAAATTCAGATATGAACATTAATAAATTTATAAATGTATGTTATTTTTAGACGAATTTGGTTTAAAATTTAACTATGAAATGTGAAATGATCGACATTATGTAAGTATTTTTATTTTTACCTTTTTCTTGGAAATAAAGCCAAACACAAACATTTTTGGAATTCGACCCTATTTCTTTCAACTTTATTTCACGGCACCCATTATTAATAACTTAACACTGGCGTACCAATATTTTTTTTCTTAATATCTTAAACATATGGATATACAAAATGTTTTTGTTTTTTTTTTTTAAATATGATTCCAACTATTTTTGAATTTATCTTTTCATTGATTCATATATTTGTATGAGCTTATTTAAGAAAACAGACATTCATTTTTAGCTAAAACCATATTGAGACTAGTTTTAGCAATTTAAAAAAATGGATTCCATGCTTTTGAACATTTTCCTATAACAACATTCATGGAACAAAGTGTCGTAGGAAATTTGATATTTTATATTTCATGGTAGAATTAGTTATAATAGAGAAAAAAAGATGTATATAATGGAATTTAATTTTAAGAAGAAAATGATAAGAAACAAGGTCAATATTATTGCTTCCTGCGCAAAATCCTAAATCCTTGACTCAAAGCTTTTGAGCTTTAAGCTTTTTAACTACAGGGTGAGCTGTTTATATTTTTGTGTTTATAATAATTTTGAAATTGTTCAAATCAATTCAATCAAAAAGGATTGAAGTGCAGTAACCAGTGGGACTATCGGAAAGCGAAAATTAATTGCATAACATTAATATTCCTTCTATTTATTTATAAGTTATAACTTAAAATTTTGTGTTTTTTTTTTGCAGTGTAGTAAAAGCTTTCATTAAAATTCATACCTGCGCAGTGAAAAGAGCTCTTTAAATTTATTACACTTCATGTGCAAAAAGTTTCTGAATAAATGAAAATATTTTGCCACACGGGAATAAAGTACTATACACCTTGTAAGGATTAACTTGGCGTACGAAAAGTTCAGAAAGTTCAAAAGGGGATGAAACAATTCGCTTATGACTAAGACTAATCCAAACAATCTACGATAATTTAATTACTAAGCAAAAAATTTAATTAAAGTTATTAAAGTAACAGGAACGATTTATAGGTTGATTAGGCTATTTTAACTTTTAATTATAGCTTTCGAGAAGTTTAAACTTCATGTTAACTTAGTTATTTCTAGTGCAATGTTGGTTTGTTTAAAAAAGAACTCGGTGGAGTTCAAAGATCTTTATACTCTTAAATCACTTTATTGTGTTTAGGCCTTTGTTGGAATATGTTTGTGTTGTATGGAATCCATCAACACATTGTGATAATATATATGGGATTGAAAGTGTTTTGCGCTTTGCTTTAAGAAAATGCTTGCATTATGCTAACAATTTACATAATTTTAATAGGTCTAAATGTTTGTTGTTAGGGATGTCAGGTCTCCATTCATGCAGAAAAATGTATAGTGTATAGTTTGTTCGAGATGTTCTTGGCAGTTTGTTTGACTACGAAGATACGGTTATTTTGCTTGTTAACATAGCCACTCATCTAAAAATGCGCCTCATCGCTAAAGATGATTTTTCGACCAAAATTGGGGTCTTCCAAACGCTTTGAATCCCAGTCAGCGAGCAAACGGCGTTGTGTATGGTCAGTTAGATGTTGTGCGGTTGTAGGGCCCAGTCCTAATGCAAAACGAAACGCTGAGTTATTATGCACGGCGAGACATTCTCGAGCTCTGCTGTACACTTTCACGAACAAATTTATCGTGGAATGGGCGCAAGGGCTCAAGGCGCCTAACGTTTGCACTAACAATTACTCACTTACATAATAAGACTTTATCATTTGCACGTGCTGTTCGAATTTGTAACCAGGCATGGCGATGGCTTCAGTATCTGAATAATAAACAACAGATTTGACTGAAGTCCACAAAACAACATGGCCGCCATAGGCCACTAAAAACTCAGCGGGCCAATTGTTGATTTTTGATAAGCATCACTTTACTATACCGAGAAAAGTTCGTTGTTTTTATATAAAAGGTATGAGTCAGGACTTAACGCCTGTTTTATGGTTTAGTAAAATCTTGGTATAGAGATTGAAAAGGTTTTTTTTGGGCTGTTAGTGCTTCCACTACTGGGAAATCTTCAATAAAAATTCATGCTTCGAAGAAATTTCTCTATAGTTTTAAACAGCACAAGCATTTTGTAAGGAATAGTGTTAGCCAACAAAATGTGTCATTTTAAACATTCAACTGTCAACTGGCGATACCCGGTTGCCCAACTTTTTGGAATAGTGAAATCTTGCTTTTTCATTTTACTGAAGGGGCTCATTTCTGGGTTCTCATCAAAACAAATAAAATTGTCGGTATGGAAATGTTGATAACATTTTTGTTTTCAGCAAGTCACTAGCGCCACACAGCAAGAACGTAAATGATGCTTCCTGTTGAATGACCCTATGTAGGTATAGTTTCTTCGTCGTTCATACGATTAACTCAAATATGGTAACTTAATGGAAAAAAAAACTAGCACATTTGGTTCAGTCATGTAGATACGGCATAACGCGACTTCAACTTGAACATTGATATGTCCTCCTTAAGCTTTTCGTATGCCGTCTTGTTGCCATCGAATACTTCCTCTTTAAAGTTTCTTTAGTGCCAAAGCTGTTGAACGTGACTGATAACACAAATTTAATGAAAGTACTGCCAATTGTATAAATGTTCCACCTCTCAACATAATCCAATTTCCAACTTCGACACCGCAACATCTTTTGCATTCGTATAAAATGTGTACCTTTCAATCACTGCCTGCCACCATAACCCGCATGTTAAACTGCAGTTGAAGAGAAAGGCATTATAGAGAAGACTTGTTCGTTAATTTGCATCCCAAGCAACGAAACGAAGCAGCAACTTTACAACGCGATTTGCAAAATCGACATGACCCAGTTGAAGATGTTTTTTTTGCTGGTATTTTTTTTTTCTCTCTCCAATGTGGAGCTTTCGCTGCTGAAGATAAATCTCTTTCTCCCAGCTGCTACTCCCTTATTCTTCTGCTTCTCCATAAAGAAACAGAAAAGGTACAAGGCATTTTGGATTTAACCCACTTGCGTCCACGTCGCGTCGTCGGTGCGGTGCTTCTTGGATAAGTAACGCACCATATCTGACATTGTCCAGAAACAGAAAGAACAGAATACACAACAAGCAAACAACGAGCAAGATGAATGCCGTTCACCAAAGACGACGACGACGACCGCGATGAAATCGTTGACTACCTTTAGCCATTACGCCGTAAATGGTAATGGTAATCTACAGCAGCAGATATCAAAGTAACCAGAGGCCAATAAATCTCCGCTGTTGCAAGAATTCACAAATTCTACGCGAAGCGGGTCCGGGCAACAGCATATCGGATATTTATCCGCATGTTCCCAGGTGATGTTGTACATAGCATGTCGCAGCGCAGAAGCTCTGGATGTACAAAACACTGCTCGTCATTCGGTTGCAATATCGCAATATCTCACGACTCCACGAACGTCCGTACGTCCGATCTTCCTGATCCAATTAAAAATAATAAAGCGGCGTTGTTCCCGCCACCGCTGGCCGTCTTTGTTGTCAGTCAGCCAAGTCACTCAGTCAGCAGCAACTAGGTATTCTGTATAGAGTCCACAATGCCATTGCCAAAGCGGCACAAGATGCAGATAAAGAAAGCAGTTGACTTCACTGGCTTGCAGTTGACTGTAGTTGTCATGGCAGAGATTAATCTGAAAGGAATCAGTAGCGAATAACGAATAACGACTCTCGGCCGGGTTCAAGGGTTTTACAATGACTTAAGTGAAGGACTTCTCTGCCGCTTATTCCAGCGAAACAATGGACCATGGAACACGTGTGCTTCACTTCACAAGTCAAGCACATACAGTATTGGCATTATTTTGCATTCATCTTAAATAGACTTAAAGGCCTATACCTACTTAAATCCCGTCCGGATCTGTGCTTTGAATTTCACGAAACGTCACAGTTGTACATATACATATGTATGTACGTTGTTAGCAGCTAAGCTAGTAAGGTTGATTGCAGTGGCTTTATTTGGCTATTGTCCTTATAAGACCTCAAAAACAAAACAAAATACGGCTTTGTGGTTCGTAGTATACTCGTACGTAAATAGTTCCCACGGAGTTACATTTCAGCTGTTAATAAGGCGAAATGTGCGAACAAACATTTCGCACATTGCATCGCCCTGCAAGGGGTCGTCGCGTCGCGTCGTCAACATCAACATTCAATTTAGTCTCAATTAGGGGTTGATCGATCGGGTAATTCAGGGATGAAGTAAA
The DNA here is from genome assembly GCA_911387755.1 of Chrysotoxum bicinctum. NCBI lineage: Eukaryota > Metazoa > Arthropoda > Insecta > Diptera > Syrphidae > Chrysotoxum > Chrysotoxum bicinctum. The sequence goes on along the minus strand of OU426989.1, from coordinate 219,118,743 downwards.
TATTTTGTGATTTTTTAATTCAATGTGAGTGCTGAGTGGCATTATTGTGACCAGCATTTGTCGCGGAAGTTTACATGAGCGTACGAAAGAGGAAGATCATTTCTAGCCGCAGCTGAATTGCGATTCGTGTATAAGTACTTCCGATTTCCGTAGAAGCAAAAAGGGATAATATATTTGTATATTGTTGTTGTGCCAAATGCAGTTTAATTGTTTTAAGAACAGATGTCAAAAATTATTATATTTTGAAGGGAAGTTGCTTGCCCCTAAGGAACGGGCATATTGTGCATGCATGTGAACTATACGAATTGCCTAAAGTGCTGTACGATTTCTATTATGACTTGAGAACTTTCTATGGAAGCAGCTATTTAACATACATTGACACACATTTAAGCGCTCGTTAATTATTAGTTAAAAAAGTGACGTCTTAATTTAATAAGCTATGAGTAGATGCAGGAACAGTTTGACAGTTCCAAAAAGCCAATACAATGTTATGGAGTAGGAGACATTTTAATAAACATTTCAAAACGTTTCAGATCTCGAAGTTTGGACCAGATTTCTTCAAGTAAAAAAAAAAATTATTAGAAATTTATAAGAACATACCTATTGAGATCGCTAAAGCAACTTGGGCTTAAGGCTGCGCCTACAGTGGTGCGACAAAGCAATACGATACGAGAAGCGACGCGACAAGCGATTCGAGATGCGATAGTTGGAGGCGACATCGTGCGGACAGTAAAAGCGATTTTGTGCGGTTGTATTTTTAATTCCTTGATAATTATTGCAACCAAAATTATCAAGAAATTGCACCACATAACACAAGCAGTGAAATAATATAATTTTTGCTGTTTGATTTGTTTTAAAACGTGAAAACAAACAATACGAGTATGAAACTTCTGACAAAAACTCGCTTGAAAAGGTGGTTAGAACAATTTGTAAGTGAGATGCTTGCGATAGGTATGCGAGAAACTCCGAATGAATGTAAATATTTTGTTCGCACGCAATCGTTGTATCGCATCGCTTAGTAGCGCCACTGTACGCGCAACCTACATAAGAGTAAGCTTTGAATCACTCAGTAGGTCATGGAGACTATTATTAGATCAAAAATATAAGAGTTCCGAGAACTGCGCATTCTAACAATTAAACGAATTTAGCCTACAATAACCGATGAATCTGCGAAACCAACCAGGAGTTGGTGCGAAAACATAAAATCAATAACTTTCCGTAGTTTTTCCAGAGAATTCATGTTCAAAAGAAAAAGGCCACCACTAATGATGAACATAGGTAATTGAGTGACTAAATGTAAAACGTACATCTTTAAGTTGACGATCAATGTATACAATAATGTGGTGACAATTCAATGCTCGCATAATCTAAGTGGAGACGACCAAAAGAATTATGACACAAAAACTAGCTAGTAAGCTTATTAAAACTAAACATTGAATTAGCCTAATTTCATGTAAAGTGAAGGTTTTGTAAGAAATGTACGCTCAGATCCAATGTTGTCTTTACTCTATACAAGTACAGATTGATTTTTCTTTTAATAACAGAATAGTTAAAACTTTTTCCTCTAAAAAGAGCATCGATTGGAATTTTATTACTTTATTATTTGAACAATATCGAGAATAAATATTTACGACATTTTGAAGGGATCCATGATTCAGACGTATTTCTAACTAATTAATATGATCAGTCATTGATAGATAATAAATAGTAGTGGATCAAATTGACTACCTTTAGGTACTAAATCTGTCCTTTAAATATAATCTAATCCATCAAACGAAAGTTCAAGAGAAGCCGTGAGATAAAAACTTAAACAAAATAAGACTATACCAACTACTTATCGAATGTCTTGGTAGAGTTTGTGCAAATGTCATCTACTTGATGGCCGTTCTCAATAGATTTATTTGTTATCTTCGTGAATGCAGTAAAACAATTTAGAATGGAAATAAAAACTCGTAAGACCAATATCTTCAAATAGTTTGAGTTAACATATAAGTTTAGTTTAGTTAATCATGATCGCACTTTTTGTGGATGCGAATAGTGAATGAGTATTTTCCAAAAATTTGTTATTTTTAGTGATATCTGAAATAAAAATTATATGGTACCGATTAATGCATTGATTTTTTGTTTTAAAACAAAAGTACCAATTCCATCAAGTATCATTTTCTAAATCCTCAAGATTTTTAAACTTTCGCTGTAAAACAAATTTCGACAAAACTGAATATTGATGGAAATTTGTATTTGAACTTCTTATGCATTTCTTAAAAAGAATCTGTTGTTGCTGGGAGTAGGGTATTGTATAAATGTTCCTAAGACCAACAACTTCTGCAATCATTAAATGCCCCACGACCGTCTATCCCACCACTACCATATTCAATGTCTCAGAAAACAGTGATTCATTTTCATTCAATTGCATTGGTTCTAGTGAAATATTTAATTCTACACTCAAAAAATTTATTAGTAAAATGGCTACGAATGATATTCGTAAAGAAAATATTCGTGCATTGTACGAATATTCGTAAGATGTACGAAGTATTTGTTCAGTCGTATATCTACGAATGCATTCGTAAAATTTTACTAATAACTGTCGTACTATCCACGAATCTATTCGTTTAATACACTAATTTCATTCGTAAACAAGAAGTAAACAATTTGTTTGAGTACATTGTACGAATTATTGTGTACATATAACTAATAACATTCGTTAATTTCTCGTACGAATGACTTCGTACTTTAATCTTTTGCATTCGTAGTATTTACTAATAAATTCGTACTATTTACTAAGTAAAACTAATATTAGTAGACAGAATTCATTCGTAGGTAGGCCGTACGCATTATGCGTAGAATGTACTAATAACTTCGTATTTTCATGAAGTGTATTAGTATTATTTACTAATCATGAGTAAAAAAAAATAATATGTATTCAGTTCTAAAAATTAAATGTATTCCATTAGTCAACACGTTGAAACGTGATATTATTTATACAGTGCTGCAGTGGTGGACCAGACATCTGCTTTTTTCGAAAAGACGAGGTAAGTACCTAGACATACATTTGCTTTAAAGCTTTTTTTATATTTAAAATACAGCATCCAGAAGTAGCAGAGCATACATATGTGGGAATTTTTTTCCTGAAAGAATCTCAATGTAAGTACAATTTTTTTCTGAAGTTTTCAATTTTAAATGTTAAATCTATTTTCAGTGGCCCTAGGTACATAAAATGAGGAGTTTTTAAATATTAAATTGATTGTTATAATGTTTATAATGAATTAATTATTTTTTAACTTTATTCATATATATATATGACAATAAAATGAATTAAAAAACTATTTTTAACTTACAACATAAATACCTTTTGTTATTATTTCTTACAATAGGTATTTAAGGAAATTTCAGAGAACATAAATGGTAGTAAGTTCTACAATAATATTCGTACAATATACGAATGGAGCTGTATAATTTACGAATGAAATACAAGAGCATTAGTAAATATTACAATGATATTCGTACAATATACGAATGGCATTGGTAAATATTACAATAATATTCGTAGATTGTACCAATGGTATTCGTACAATATACGTTTGTTTTTCTACGAATACTAATAAAATATTCGTAAAATGTACTAATAAACGTGCATTCTACGAATACTATTCGTGGCTGAAAACCACGAATAAAATTCGTAGAATGCACGCATGAATTAGAAGTATTTACACACGAAATTTTTTGAGTGTATTAAATCAATTTATTCAAATGCAGTGGCTTCAGATATCTATTCGACAAAATTCATAAGGTTACATAGTTTTATCCACTTATTTAACGTCCGTGCTGAATTCAATAAATACCTGCATTTATGGCAGTGAATTTCGTGTACCGTGAACATATGCAATTCAATTCAATTTTGTTTTATTGAACATACTATTTACAATTTGGCTTACAACTAATAAGATACTACATATGTATGAAAGTTTACATTTGTTGGCTCATAGGGGGCCTAACTATATACAGTGACTTAAGTTTAATTATTTTTATATAAAATTTACATGACGAAAAAAAGAAAAATTAAATTTAAAATGTCGGTTGTATTGTCCTCAGGGTGTTCATTCCTGGTTGTCAGTGGTGATTTTTGTGGGTTGTGGGCAGGGATGGCGTTTTAGCCGCGGTGGTAGGCTGACCCAATGCCAGCGTAGAACGAGACTACTTCCTCGTTGTCCATGATTACGTTGTCATCCAGAGTTTCCATCACACTGAGGTACCTCGGCTCGGGATGTCGTTGTTCTGTGGTCATCCTTCTCATAAGCTGATTCGGGTGGTCGATGATGTTCCCCATTAGTTTCTTCGTTGAAAGAACTAGATATTTGTCCAGCGGGATTAAATTGGCTTCTGTGTAGAGATGCTCGTTCCTGTAGTGTTTCTGTCGTTGACGGTCGAAGTAGAGTCCAGTGCAGATCCTCAGTATCTTCCTTTCGAATAGTTGAAGGTTCTTCATAGCTGTCTTCGAGATGGAAAACCAGACTGGGAAGGAATAGCTGATTACTGGTCGCAGGAGCTGCTTGTAGATTAATATCTTTGTCGGTTGGCTAAGACCTGATCTTCTTTTCAGCAATGGGTGCAAACGGCTGAAGGCCCAGCTGGCCTTTTTCAGAACATTTCTTGAGTGCAGGTTAAACCTTAGCAACTCATTGAAGTGCACTCCCAGGTACTTGACATTTGGCTTTGCCACTATGGAGGATCCGTCAGGGAGTCTTAGGACCAGATTTATGCAAATTGTTGCGGTGCGAAGGCCTCTACCAGTTGAAGGTCTCCTGAAGCAGACAAGTTCCGATTTGGAAGTATTGATTCGGATGCCCCATTTCTGGTAGAATTGGAAGAGTCTATTAATGTGGGTTTCTACTTTTTGGACAGCGATTAGAGGTGACATTGATGTGGCGTAGGTGAGCGAGTCATCAGCATACAGAAGGTTCTCGCATCCAATTGGTGAAGGTTGGTCTGAAGTCATCAAGTTGTAGAGGAACATATGCTCAAGTGAACATATTGCAAACTGTGGGGTTCCATATGGCTCTGTCCTCGGACCACTGTTATTTTTGTTAATTATAAATGATCTACCTGACATTGTCATAAGCTCCTGCATGCATTCACATGTATGCAGATGTTTTGATATATAGTTTTCGTGAACTTGGTTTTGTAGGACTTTGATATACGAATAAACGAAGACTTAATAAACATCAAAAATTGACTGATTCCAATAAACTCAATTTTAACCCTTCAAACACTTTAAATATGTTTTGTTCGAGGTCCGAAGCAATAAGAAGAATTTATTTTGCACTTCCATTCCTAAGATCTTCATCACACTTTTTGAATTCCAAAATGAAGAAGCTTCTTATTAAAAACCTAGTTTTACCCTTTTTGACTAAAATCTATTATTTTTGTACTGTATAACTTGGCAACACCTATTTTTGAAAGATTAGATCTTATTTTTGCATTTGGTTGACATTAAAGAAATATCAAATACAAATATCAATAGCTTATAAAATTCTATACAAGAAAATATTGTGAAATTTATTTTCATAGAGAGAATATATTTTGAGAAAAGTATACAAATTTTGGCGTATAACTTTATAAGTTACAATTTTGGTTTAACCATTTCTTGGAAAAAAAGCTGCTGCTCTTCGAAAACAAAATATTGTAGTTTCGCCTTGAAAATTCAAACTACTTGATCCAAATTGACGGTACCCTTTGAAAAATACTTATGGCTTTACCCAAGCCCATCTTTGTCAGAACTTTTTTGGAGTTTGACCGTTTTTTGTCCGATATCCCTGGGTTAAATATATTTCACAAAAAGAAAATCCCTAAAGAGAAAATATCATAAGGAAAGTAAATTGGATCATTTGCTTTTGCTTTTGCTTTAAGGAAACATAATTTTTCTTACTCAAAAAATAATTATTGAAGTGTCCATCTTTAAGAAAATTCTATAAGAAAATTTATCCCTTTAGCTATTCTCTAAGAAAGTACTTTTAAAACCCGCATACATTTTTTTGTTTTATCTCATTTCACCCGTTAAATAGCTATATTTTGAAAAAATACTTTGCTCTTTTTATTATGTAATCTTTTAAATATGTATGTCCAAAAAGAATTTTAAGACCTGGGCCTGTGGTTACGAAGATGATCCAGATTAAGAATTTCGTTGAAATTCGTTGAGTCATTAGTGGGAACGTTATTCTTTTTAAGTCCCATCAATCAGAAAAATCAACCTCACACAATCAAAAAGATCGACCAACTATTTAACCTTTAACACATTTTTTGCAATTCAAAAATTAAAATTGTGAATTCAATCTTGAATTTGGAAGCAAAAACTTGAAAACTGAAAATATTTATGTACGTTTACATTTTTTGGGCAGAAAACAATGTTAACACATCGACAATTTCAAAACTTGCAACTGACAATCAGCATAGGTACTTACATACATATATACATACATACATATAACAACTAATTTTGTTTTCAGTTTATAACATAACTCACATTTGCAAGAGCTTACAAGTCACGAGTAATTTAAAAAAATATTAGCAGATGGTGTTCCGCAAGAAAGTGTTCTTGGTGAAGTCCCATTTGTTCTTTCTTAGCTAGTTATACTTCAAGAAGAGAATACAACAAATTGTGAACAACACTGCTCGGCCCACTATTTGCAAACAGCTACTTGAACACACATAACGTAGTGTTTAATTTAATTTAAAGTAAAACTGAAAAATCTCCTACGCATTTATTTCTTTAAAAGAAAACGTCAAACATATTTTCTATTTTAAGGAGTCAGTGGCTGATATTCAAACCCGTCCAACGCTCTCATCATTACGCCAAGGGAAGCGTTGCTTTTAAAATTTCAATCAAACAAACCTAACTTAACGATGATTGTATTTTTGCAAACTGACATCTGTCATTAAAATTGACAAAAGAAAAATATTTGCAAATGAAAAAAAGTCATTTAATTAATAGTTAATAAAATAATTTATTTATTTTGGCCTACACTCATACGAGTATTATGATTTATTATTTTGTCCCGCGCAATGTGTTGAAATTCCGGGATTTTTCATTATTTTAGCCATTTGTCCCGCCGAGGTGTAAGAAAAATCTGGCAACCCTAGCCAAGGGGTAATATTAAAATTCAATTGAATTGGTAATCGCAAGGCCCTAATTAAAATAAAATCAGGGTTATATTAAACTTTTTTTTAGTAGTACCTCTTGCTATAATGGTTAGTGCGTTGGACTTTCAGCCACTGCTAAATTGCCCCTTGCTGGGAAATGACAAACTTTTGTCATGAAAATTACTCCCCATTAGCCGTTCGTTGTAGGTTTCCTAACTTCTTGTAACATGCAGACAGGAATGATTGAGAGTTTTAAGTAGGTCCTGCTTCTCGAGCTATTGCACCACCAAATATAACTTAAATTTAAAATAAAATTCGTACACCTTACTATTTAAATTAACGCATTTATAAATGGACTTCCTTTAAACTGAATTGAACAGCGATGAGTACAAAACAAGGCTCACGATGCTATAGAATTATGAATTAGATCAGCCATCAGACTGGTTTCAATAATATACATGATGCAGATATTTTCATGCCAATTTTTTGAAGTTCCGAATTTTTAGACTCAGTGAAAAGAATATCTATTTTATAGTGACAACAGATCATGAGGTTTTGTTTGATGAGCCTAAAAGTTTTCATCTTCATTGAGTAAGTACATTAACCTCTGCTTCTGTACCCTTGACATCTTAAAATCTCATGCCGTCAGATATTAAATTCTTGTAAGACTGCACCCAACAATCTATTATTCTACCACTCATAATAACGCAATAAGTTTTATCAAAAACTGCCATACCTATCCCTGACTGCAAAAGGAAAAAATACACTGTGCCATAACTCATGTTTCTTACATGTGAACGCAGCTTTTGGACGCCTTAAGGGCAATAATGAATAAACAACAAACTCTATGTTGCAATCAGTTTGGCGCATGTTTTCAACAGTTAATTTAGAACACGCTTTCTGTACAAGCCAACACTATACAATTCAAGCGTCGTTGTGATTTGATCATAGCACCGCCGAACCCTATATAAGACAGTGTACCTATATGGTACAGTACATAGTACATGCGAAACAACTCGCATGCCCATGGAACACCCCCTTAAGCTTCAGGTGATCACTCATATGACAGGTCATTTATAACAAAGTAATTATTGATATTTCTCCATTATTAGCCATGGCAGGCGGTCAAGCTCCAGCCTCCCCACCGACTTACTGCGAAACTCATAACTCATAAGACACCGCGCACATATGCCAACTAGCCAACAGCTCGGATCAATCGATCTGTCCAAATCGAAAGCCTATCGAATCGGTCTTGTTCTGTGCGCTCGCGCAGCCCCTAACGATCATTAATCAATCATTATAGCAGCAGCCGAAGCAGCAACAGTAACGGTAACGACAACAGCAGCGGCAGCTCTCGAAAAAAAAACAACAAACTCAATTGGAAAACTTTGAAAGCCTCGATCTGACAGACATACACACGGTCGCATTCTATGACTCTGTCCGTCTGTCCATTGTAATTAAACCAACAAACTTCCAACTGCACGATCATATGCCAAATACGCTTTCGACACGAGAATGAGAAGTCCTCGGCCATGTGGATATGGCACGCAGGCCATAGTTGAAGCCCTCTCCGTGGTGGTGGTCGAATTCCAATGCACACCTGCACCAGATCTTACCATGTGCACGATCCAATATCGTATCCCGTCCCGCGTGAACACAACAATAGAGAGACCGAGAGTCTGACGAAGTCCATAATGGCTTATGGTTGCCGCTTGGCTGCCACTGCCGCCAACACCGCACCGCTGCGCTGCGCTGTTTGCTGACTGATGAAATATCAAATCGATCAAGTGAATTGATTTAGTGGCCAACATTATAGCAGCTCCCCCATTCAGTTCTTTACGTTTTGTTTTTTTGTTTTTTTTTTTTTTTTTGTGCCGCTGTACATACATATATGGAGCTCACACCTGGGGACAATGGAGCACGACATTGTCCCGGCTCTGTATTCGAGGTATCCATACCACATGCGTTTCTCTGATTTGACCCATTTGGATCTTCCCTCGGTAATTAAGACCAACATTCTTCACACAGAGGTGCAAACAATATAAAAGCAGCGACGACGCGGCATGGAGGAAATGGAAACAGAACAGAAACTAAAACTATACGAACGAAAGCCAAGCCAACTCATTTCCGTCCTTTGTGCGGTGGGATGGGAAAAAATGATGAGCAAGATTTCCTGCCTGCACGTGTTCGTGAATGGCGATGCTGTAATTGACGCACAGTGGGGCTATTGTGAAAAGTAATTTTTTTTTAGCTTTAATTTTAAGTAGGTTTTAAGATTTATTAGTTAGAAGATCATTGGAGGGAAACCACGAGATGGTATTTAGGGCACAGATTAAGCCTATAGCAGCTTTTACTGTGCGAAGCTTTCCGGTGCAGTGGTAAACCATGAAATGCGTTAGGGGCAGTTTCTTCACCAAGTTTTAATTTCCAAAATTCGGTTAAGGTATAACATTACGATTTGCTTGATTTATATATCAAGCTGAAGCAATAGAACCGGAATTTGTGTGTTCCAACACTCGAAGAACTTCCAGTTAGTTGAACCCTTTTAAAACTATAAACTATAATATTTAGCAAGCAGAAACAGGGTTCAGTAGGAGCAAACGATGTAGGTTTCCTTGAATGTCTAATGGATATTTAAATGGGAAGGAGGTGGGTAAAGGAGTTCACATTCGGCACATTCGTGGAGTATCGCTGAAGAAAGAATCTCTCTGCATTAAATAGTACGACATTTCAAATCTTAGGAAGACAGATTTGTATTTTGGTTTGAAACAGAACTTTGAATAACTTACTTACTTTACTTGTCGCATACCGAGCCATGAGTGCTCGCTGCCTGAGACAAGCTTTGTTTTCATTCTTTACGATCCCGAGCACCAATGGTTTTAGAGATTCCGCCTTCCTTGTCGCCTCGACCCTGGAGGATAGGATTCGAAGACTCTTTTGGCTTGAGCATTGTTTTCCATTCGCTCGATTTGGATGATCCAATGTTCTACAGCTCATAGAGTTTACGGTTCGCCTTCTTCAAAACACAGGTTTAAATACCTTTCGAAGAATTTTTCTTTCGAGGGAGCCCAGCATCAGCTCCCTTCTTCTGCTGATCGTTCAACACTCAGTACCGTAAAACAGGACTGGCATTTTGAGTTTGAATTTTGAATCCTTCTTTACTAAGGTATCAATTGTGGATGATGATAGATGCACTCCTTAACTACTTAGAAGTTGTTGCTATTAATAGCGACCTAGCCAGTCAATGTCAGACAGATTTTTGTTTATTTGTTGATAGCATAATCTGTCTTGTCTTCGTTTACTTCAAGACCAACAAGTTATTTCTATGTTTCTATCGCCGTGAATGAATGTTAGTAACCACAAATGATGTTGATATCGCCACAGACGTATCGCCTAGAAGTTGATCAGAATTTTAGAATTCTTGCGCATCAACCTGGCCAATCTCTATGCCTAATATGGTGTATTTTATTGAACGTAATCCCTAGTTGCAGCTTGGACCGCGTATTTTCTTATGTCACGCCTTAGAGCTGGATCAGTTTTCCTGGTATCCCGAGTTCGGCCATCACCATATAGAGCGTCTAACGATAAATGATATCATACATCATCATACGGCTTTAAAATCGTTGAAAAAGTGGTTAGTCTCCACTTAAGATTCGATGCCCAACATATCTTGTGGGCTTGTTATTCTTAAGCATTCTTATACGTAGTTAAGATCCTGGCTTTACTGTGTGTTGGAACTGGTTATCTGAGAGTGTCCTATTACCAGCTCTGCATGATGTCCATTTAGCAACTGTTGGAATTGTTGCTTGAATACTTCTAAAATATCCTGTGGTTCGAACACTACAAACCTTCGATGTTTAGCTTGACTTAAAACGAGCAACCATTTGCTTGGCTTTTAATTTTACCTCCAGGTATTGTTTCGATCGGGCCCCTTCTTCATCTACATATATTTTACTCCCGCTGCACCCTTTTGGGATATTAGCCTGTGCCTGTCACTTTTTAAGATGCACACATTCTTTCTCTGGGTGGAATAGTACACTACAATGGTAAGATATTGCAATACTGGGACCACTGATTGTTGGCGTCAGTGGTAAGCAGTGATAAGTGAGCACCCATCTGAGAGCTTCTCACTCCTTAGAGTTCACTGTAGGCTCTGATAACTTCGTATAACCTAAAAATTATATAAAGAACCATTAAATCATTCGAAACAAACATGCATTTTTCGACAAGCTCGAATATATAGCTACTAGGATTTCGAAATCGATTAGAAATACAATGCCAAAAACAACTTTGGAGGCATGAATTGAAATCTGAGCACTCTGAGCTGTCAAAAACTGAGCACAATTGTTGATTCTTTTGCTCAATTGATTGCTTGAAAAACTAAACTGAATGAGTTCAAACTAAAAATTAAGCAAACCGAGTATGATCGAATAACAAAATGTTTCTTTTTGTCCCTTACATAAATGCAACTATTCGAATCCACTGTATAATTTAAGAAAAAATTGAACCTCAGAGCTACTTGCATCTAATCTTCTTTGGCGGTCGATGCGACTAGCGCGGCGGCGGTACGGCGGCGTTTGTTTTCGATTACGAAACTCTCTTTCTCCATATAATATTCTTTATGGCAATTCGAGTGCTGCTGATGGAGCGATGGTAATTTTTGGTTCAGCTCAATTTAGCCAGGGGGTTGCATTGGCATTGTGGGATTGATGGTCGGTTATTTGCCATCGAATTAAGCATTCATGGTTCAATCAATCGATGAGACTTTTCTCCTGCCAAATATAGACGCCCCTTCTACAACCCACCAAGAAAAAAAAAAACAATCTTTTTTCATTCTTGCGATGATTGTCGTGAAACATAATGTTTGTATTCCCAAGATCAAGACCCTATTTGTGAGTTTCGACAGTGCATATTTTGGAACGACAACTATACGCCGAACAAGAAAAGTCGTGACCCACGAAAACGTGTGGGGATTCTCATCGTCTTAAAGGTAGGTGAAGGTACTCCCTCCCAGAATTTGTTTTGTTTTTTGTTTTGAAGAAAAAAAAATTCTGCTTAAGTTTTATGACCCTCGAGGCAGTCGAAATTGGAGAGAAGGCACCATTCTTCGTCTGCTTGTATATAGTGATGAAGAAAGATAGTCAGTCTTCTTTGCGGATGCCCAAGTGTATTTTTTTCTTTACATTCAAAGCATCAAAGTAAGCCAGGGAGAAGGGGCCAATAAATTGCCACTCAGAAATAGTTGAGTACTATGCAAATGACTGATGCAGGTGGCTCCGTTTGAGCCTTTATTCAAGAACGACAATCATGTTGGTTCGTCTTTTTGGAATCATCGTCTCTTGGTTTATTATTATTATGGAAAGCGTGTAATGCTCTCTGTTCTTACTGCTTATGTGATCATCATGATGAATCTTAAGCTGGATGAATGTGGGACTTTGAAAAGATGCATCTTGACGATTTGATGACTTGAAGACGACACGACCGCTACGACAGGGTAAAATTACAGGTCAATGGAAAATGCTGTTTATTTGCTGCTAAGGTTAGAAAAAAAAACAGAAAGAAAGAAAAAACAATTTAATTTGCATGATTGGAGGTGGTTATTATTGTAGCGTGGATTTCTCTTCTTTTTTCTTTTTGTTTAACGTGGAATAGGTTAATGAAAAGACATTAGGTATTCAAGAAGATGGAATCAAACATTTCTTTAATGATTAAAGAACAAAACAACTTGATCAGCGTTAGAATAAACTTAAGGTAACACGAGACCATTTTTATTCTTACTGAAAACCTTTGAAGTGCCACAGGTTTATCCTTATACAAGGATGGGCAATTTAACTAGCACTTAAAAGTATGCAACTAAGAACTCATATTTTAAGTTCTCTCTTACGGGCAAAGAACTCCGATTAAAATCTTATTAGAAGACAATACTTTTATTGATTTGGTACATCAACTATTATTGGTCCGTCATTATGAAAGAGGTAGTCGAAAACGGCTTATCAGGCTGTCGGCCAAGAACCCGTTGAGTGATTATGAATGTGTATACCGAAAAAAATGACAGAGTGAAGAATGAAAATGAAGCAAAAGAAAAGAGCGCACGTATTCTTCCAGCTCAAGGAGGTCGAAGACGAAGAGTGTCCAATCGAAACAGCACCCAAAATGTTTGTAAAAAAAAAACAAAGCTGATGATTTGTTTTAAGACAAGAGCCTAGGCTCTTCTTAGACACAACAGTTCAGGTGCCACCCTGTAATCTTAAACAGGTAATCGAGAGCAAAGTTCTAGCTACAACAAACAAGAGATGGAGATCGCTTGCGTGGAACCTGTGTTATAACCAGAAAACTATAGCGCAGCTTGAACAAATAAAAGACCGACATTATCACCCAACTGGGTAAAAAGTCTATCTCTTCTCGTGAGTCATCACCACCGGACAAAACCAACTGGGTTCCCACAAGAAAAAGATGAAACTCAGTATGGAGGAATTTAAGAGAGATTCCAAGCAAAAACTTGTGGAAATTCACTCACCTCCAACCACATTTAAAAGACATAAAGGTCCCAGGACGACAATGATAGAATGAACGAAAACGACTGAACGAGGCACTTGTTCTTGTAAAAGCAGCAATAAACGGAGAACGGCCACATGAACTATGCACCAGCGATTGACACTCCTACGGTGAACATGAGCGTGAGTTGATGGATCCATCTATCAAACTCATCTACAAGACTTTGCAAGGACCGACATACTTCTTAAAAGGCTTCTACGTCTCCTCAACTATAGGTGATTATGTGACGACAGATATTTTTTTGATGACTTAGAAGTACCCTACGACACTTCAGGCTATAGTTTGCTCAAACTCATCAACATCCTTAAAGGGCTTGAATGTCATAGAATTTATCATATAAGTTTCATTAAATTAGTGCCACCATCCCTACTATATCACAACGGATCTAGTGCATTAATCTAATTGTGAAGTTAAAAAGATCAACTGTCAACCCGTTGACCTAATCTAACTTAGGCTCTTCGAAACAACTTACCTTTGGTTATAGAATACTACTCATGTGCTTCTACTAAATAAAAAGTGAATAATTGGGCAGAAATATATGTAACCCACTTCCGAAGTCAAAGAAAGACACTGTTCAACTATCCAGTATACAAGGTTAGAGCTTAAGAATAACAAGACCTCTGGTTCTGATCCGTCAAATTATTAACCAAGTTTATGTGGAGGGAATAATGCTAGATTACTGGGCTATGAGCTCGCTAAGTCCCACCTTCAAACAAAAAGTGATCCTGTAAGACAAAATAGTAAATTTAATTTTCCACATTTTTTGACTTCAGCCGCTGCAAAAACACTTTTTCAGTGGTTATCTGGCCCTTGCAAGGATGTGACAGAGCAAATCCAAGAACGTTTCTTGACACGAAAAGTGCTTCTCATTTAAGCCGTTTGGCCTCGGCAGAAAATTGTGGTTCCACTCCATTCCTGCTAACACGGAAAAGGGCTTGGCTTAGAGTTGTAAGTCACTTCACTAACTTTTAGGAGCTCTACGAGCTATTGACATTTAACTGATTTATTTTGCATTTTTGATAGGCAAACTGTTTTGTAGGACAATTTGGAAACGGGGTTTGCAATAGAAACTTAAAAGTCTTGAAAATCAGGGTTTTGATCTTAGTTCAGCTCTTCTTCGGATGAAGAACAAAATTTGGCAGTGCCAACTGCTTGATCTGCAATAAAAATTCCTCACCTCAAAGAAACCTTGTGAAAGAACAAGCTAAACTTTTCTGTTCTATTTTGTTATACATAACAGTTTTAACTGATTTTATTGTTCTTGGAAAAAAAATGCGCCATGTTTTGTTTGTACTATTAAGCCTTCTAGAAACAATAAAACAAAGTCCAAATCGATACAAATTAACTTGATGAACCTAGCTTCCATTTGTTGTTTACAGTTGTATGACTGTACTAAGCACGAAAACCTCCCATTTTGAATGTCCTTGCTTTTTTTTTTGTGTATTGCCTTCTGCCACCCAACATTCAAAAGGCCGACGATGACATTTTGAAAAATGACAACAAATTTAACAATTTTATAACCTACAAGCTGTTTCAAACGTGCCTCGATATTAGCAGTTAACATGGGCGATCACACACCACATGGTGTAGTGTATAGTGTATGCAATGCATGTGCTCCAAGGTGTGGTGTGTGGCAAAATAATTTGAATTTGAAACTGTTTTCCCATAAATCTCACGTTTTAAGTAGATTTTTATTTTTCGTAGATTGGTGGTGGCCTAATAGTTTCTTTCTTTTTCTTTTTTCGTTGTAAATATGGTATAAAGCTTATAAGCCTACCATTAAACTGATTAAATGATTACAAGACTTATAGTTGGGCGCCACTGCCTGTGCTAAACGCTACAGGCAGATAGATTATGCAACCATACGCTGCGCTCGCTGTTTGAAATGCTAAGCTCAATAATTTGGCTGGCGGAACGAAGTATGGCGTATCAAAAGCTACACCACCGGTACCGGACAAAATATATTTTTTTTTTTTCAGATGGCCAAGTGTTTGATTAATCGAATGATATCCACTCGGACAACACAAAGTTGTTTCTTGTCAGCCACGCCGCCTCGCCGCGACGATAAACACCACATCGCATCGCCCAAGCCATTCAATATTGTTTTATGGAAAAGTTGTCATTTGGATAGTTTGTATATATTTGTGAGGGAATTGCGTAGCTCCCCGTGCGGCTTATGACCGGCAGGCTCCCGCTATGAAGTTACTATCATAAATTAGAAAAGTATCTGACTGTCATTGTCGGCTAAACTGAACATCATCCTTTCACCTCTCTAGCACTGCTTGCATATACATACTCACACAGCTGGGTGAAGATTTTGATTGAAAGTTTAATTAAATATCAAATAACATATGAATGATTATATTATGTACCTAGCGGAAAAGTTGAAACAAGTCAGATGATCATCACTGGTGGGTTATTTTGGAAATAAAATTGGATAGCAGCAATTTTGTTTTCATTTATGACAAATGAAGGAGAGTTGGAAGTTTGACAGAAGCTAAACGTTTGATGTCATAACTGTTCATAGATTGCAAGACTTTAATAAATAGCTCTTAAACGCTATTTTTGGTATAACGCTATAATGGTTATTTATGAATAATTACTAACTGATGAAATTTCTTATTGATGTAGGTATACATTTCACAGCACAGAATATAAGTTTAAATTAAAAAATACACATCACTTTTGCATGACAAGAGAAATTTTTTTAGAAAACTTAAAAACATCTCTAGCTGTTTAGGACCTGAATCCGAGCTATATTCGTATATCTATTTCGAGCTATAAATAATCGTATGTATCAGGAACGAGATCACACTTTTCCAAAAGTTTAAATGTTCTGAATTTGAATCCGCTTCTTATAAATTGTTGCACCAAGTTCATACAACGCCAAAAAAGAACGGGCTACAAAAAGTAACAAATTAACGCAGCCCAACCTCAAGTCAGAGAACACTCTCACTGGCAGTCCAGATGTCATCACCGAATTTCGACTTTCGGCACTGTTTTAATTTTTCATTGTTATAGACTGCTTTAAAAGGATGTAATAGGCATTATTCTTATTTTACTCTAAGTAGAACACTGAGCAAAGCTTGAGCATATCGAGTACACTCTACGCGAAATTCGATCAGAGCTATCCCATTTGTTTATGAAACACATTGGAGCACTGAACTGTCAAAGGCGTCGATAGCCGCGCTCAGCAGCTTCCTTGATTCATGTGATATCATAATGCACTAACTTATGGTCCTAAGGTAAATAGAAATGGCGACCACCGGCAGTCTAGCCCTGTGGTTCAATAAGTGCTGAAGTGCGCCATTTTGATAGCATAACTCGTATGGACCAGTGGATGAAATTGATGTGAAAAATTGTGGACATTCTCACGGAGTAATCCAGTTTGGATTAACTTCAAAAATATGGATCTAGTAGTTTTTTGATGTATCTTATTATGTGTTTGCTTTAGCACAATCATCCGGAAATTGGATCACTCACTCAGCAGGACCACCACAATCATCCGATACCATCTACAATGTGACAAGCTAGGCTGCTTGTTGACTGGTACCGCACCATAGGCCTCCCTCAGAGCCCTCAGTCCTCGGAAGTCAAACGTAAGGACGAACTTCGGATAGAAACATTTCGTTGTTTTGATAAAAAAAATTAAGTCTTTAATCTTCATTTCCAAAAGTCCGTCAACGTCGTAAAAAAATGCCCTTCCTAATGATTGTGTTCTAAATTTGTACATAGCAGGGCTTTTGCAGAGGAAATGGAGAACTGTTTCCTTTTTCTGTTGGTCCCCGCAGCTATGACTGTGAGTGTTGTTAGGAATGCCTTGCTCCGCTGCATGCTCTCCTTTTGGCCAGTGTCCGCTACAGGTAGCTACGACCCTGGCCATATCTTTCCTGGTACTGCATATCAGATCAAGTGTTCGGGACTTATTATAGGGACTTATTTAGGTCCGGAACCCAGATAAGAATGATATTGCCTGACTTGTCTGTGATAAATGCCGTATTCCGATCCTGGGTGGGATCTTGTTTGAGTAAATTGCATAATTCCCTGCCCTCCAGTAATTCAGTTTGTAAAACACTAGCAAAGTCAGATAGCCCAAAAGACCTTGATATATTCAGAGTCCTAGGAAATTTAATTTTGGTGGGGGCAAAACCCCCATTTATTCGGCTTAATACAAGCTAATTCTTAATCTAACTTAAAAACTAAGAACTTAAGCTAAGGTTAGTGAGGGGGAGGACGGTTCAGAAGCAGGAGTTTTAAGGAAGGAGTGCTCAGGTTAAAGTCGAAGAAGCATATGTTTAAATTAACAGCCCGTAGCATGCGAGAGACAGGTTCGTTGGAGCCGTAAGAGGTTCGGTGGGTGGGTATATAAAAGAGACGAGGGTTTCGTGTATTACGGGGATTAGTATTGAGAGAGATGGAGTTGTAGAGCGACATGCAGTCAACGGAACCGGAGAGTAGTCGATGAATGAAAAGAATGTCTGATATCTCTCTTCGTTCTTCCAACGAATTCAGATTGATTAGTTTAAGTCGATCTAGATAGGGAGGCAGAATCAGAGGATTGTTCCATGATAGACCTCGAAGAGCAAAGCGTAGGAATCGACGTTGGATGCTTTCGATTCTGGAAATATGAGTAATTTGGTAAGGGCTCCAAACTTGAGAGGCGTATTCTAGCAGTGGACGAACAAACGATATGTATAAGGACCGGGTTACGTAGGGGTTGGAGAATTCTTTGGACCATCTTTTGACGAAACCGAGCACTGAGTTTGCTTTGAGAATGATATCGTCTATGTGAGTGAGAAAATTAAGCTCTGGGTCACATAAAATGCCAAGGTCACGAATATTATCAACTGTGGGTATGGGTTGATTATGGAGCAGGTAGAGACGGGGAGGAGATTTGTTACGTTTGCGTGAAAAAGTAATTGATTGGCATTTGACGACATTAAGCTCCATGCAATTTTTTAGACACCAAACTGAAAAACTGTCTAGATCCTTTTGAATAAGCGAAGAGTCATGTGTTGAGGAAATGGTCTTGAAAAACTTGGTATCATCAGCGTACAGAGAGACAGAAGAATGTTTGATGACCCTATCAATATCATTAATAGCAAGAATAAACAAAAGTGGGCCGAGGTGGCTGCCTTGGGGGACACCGGAGGTAGCTAAGAAAGGGCATGAGGTGGCAGATCTAAATCGAACGCTGTAATAACGGTTTTCAAGGTAAGAAGAGATCCACTGTAACAAAGAGGGTTCAAAGCCGAGAGTGGACAATTTGAAAAGAATAAGCTTATGGGAAATTTTGTCGAAGGCCTTGCTGAAATCGGTTGAGATTACATCGACTTCGTAGCCTTTTTCTAAGGCTGAAAGGGTGACGGATACAAATTCAACAAGGTTAGTGGTTGTAGACCGGCATTTGAGAAAGCCATGTTGTGAGGGGGAGATGAGAGATTTGCAGTGGAAACTTAAGGTTTCATACAAAATACTTTCAAAGAGTTTGGGTATGTGTGAAAGTTTGGCAATGGGACGATAATTATTAACATCGCTCTTCGGACCCTTTTTGTGAATAGGGGTTATGAAAGATAATTTCCATATCTCAGAAAACTCTCCTTTATTTAGGGAAAGGCTGAAAATTTTTGAGAGGGGAAGAGAAAGGATGGAAGAGCATTTTTTTAGAAGGATGGCAGGGAGACCATCTGGACCAGGATTGAATTCATCGTTAAGTTGATTCAATTTATATTCGATGATATGGGGATCGACGGAACGAGGGAGAAGCGGTCCAACAGAAAAACTTTGTAGATAATTGAAATAGTCTGAATCAGGAACAAAGCAGTCATCAGCAAAAGATTGTTTGAAGAATGTAGCAAAAAGGTTGGCGATAGTGTTAGGATCGTTTGATGTTTCGTTATTGAAAGAGAGAGTGGTTGGGTAGCCATCGGATTTTCTTTTGTAGTTAACAAACTGAAAAAATGACTTAGGGTCTTTGATAAGGTTGGATTGCGTTTCCATTAGATAACGCTGGTAAAGGGAATTGTATAGCTCGGTGAAATGGAGATAAGAACCCAGATAGTTAGAGTAGTCAGTAGGAGAACGAGAACGGAGGTAAGTTTCCCACAACTTATTTCTTTTATTTCGCAGAGAACGAAGTTTGCGATTATACCAGGGTGGAGAAGTAGACGAGGTTTTGTGGCGGGAAAAAGGAACATAAAGAGAAATAGAGTTAAATATTTCTCTGTAGAATAAGGTTATGGCATCATTTACGGTTAAGTTGTCAAAATTGAAGGAGACTTTGTTGAGGTATTCATTTATTAGACGATAGTTTGCTTTATGGAAGTCGTAAGAAGACAGATCCGTAGGAGGGGTGGACCGTAGTGGAGAATCGTGAAAAAATGAGGCAAGAAGGGGAGGGTGGAAGTTGTCGATGGTTGATAGAAAAAGGGGACTAGGTGAGACAGATGAGTTAATGGGGTCTGTTGTGAAAATAAGGTCTAGTTGCCTACCCATGAAATTTGAGATGCCACTAATTTGGCAGAGACTGGAATCAGCGAGGCTATCTAAGAAAAGACATTCTTTGGCAGATGTGGGATTGGAAGCAATATAAAACGAAAGATCGTCTGATGGAGACCATTTTAAATTAGGAAGGTTGAAGTCACCGAAAAGAATGATCTCATCATGGGGGTCACACAAATCGGTGATGTGATCAATCGTTTTAATTACAAGTTCATAGGATTCGATGGTTTGTGAAGGTAAGATGTAACAACAGACAACGTAAAGTGATTTTCGGGGTAGTGAAATCTTAATTGACACATAATCAAGTATAGGGGAAGAAGATATGGCAATGAGGGAAGAGTCAATAGTATTTTTTACAGCAAGAAGGACACCACGGTTAGGGTAATCATTGGTGGGTCGGTTAAGATCGTCATCGCGATAAACGTTAAAAGTAGAAGGGAACAATTCTTGATTTTTGATGCTGGGGATAAGGTTCGTTTCAGTTAGTGCGTATAAATCAAAGGGTAAGGCATGAGTTTGTTGCAAAACTGACTGAGTTTTGGAACGAAGGCCTCTTACATTTTGATAGTAGAAAGAAAAAGGGAGATTTTTGGAAGAAGGGGAAGCGGAGGTTGGGAAAATATTAGAAGCGAAAAAACTTATCATGGTCAGCTCTGCTACGTTGAAGGTGCGAGATCCGCTTTGAGTGAATATATCGTCCCAAGGCTTCAAGGTCATTCGCAACTTTTTGGGGAGACAAATTAAGAAAATCATGGTATTTCATGAAGAGGTTCCTAAGACTGGGGACATCGGTGGGGAGACCTTCTTGTTGAATCGAAACCATTACACTTGTTTTCGTTTTACCTTCAAAGCAGACGGAGTCCGGTTTATTGTGCAGATATGCCAAAAACAGACGAATGTTTTCGTAGGTTTTTTTATCTCTAAGCCTAGAGAGAGCATAGCGGCATTCAGTGGATTCACTAGATTGTTGGGTGCATTTGACTGTAGGGGGTAGAAGGGGGTCTATAAAGGAAGATGAAGGTGAGATTGCCGTTGGGAAAGTTGTAAAAGACTGAGTGGTGATTAAGGGAGGGGTAATTGATGTCGGGGGAGAGGTAGAGTGGACTGAAGAATAAGAGACGGGGATTGATGGGTTTGGTGTAGAAGAGGATGTGTGGTTAGGTGTTTTAGAAGTTGGCGAGGGGTTAAGAATATGAGATCTGCGAAAATTAGAATATTTGGCTCCAGAATTGAGGTTGAACTTTGAATTAGAGTTTGTTGGGGGTAAGAGATGAGTTGAAGGAGTTAGGTTAAAGGAAACCCTTTGACCTTTAGGTTTAGATGGATTACCGGATAGAGATGAGTTCTGGAATAGGGAACGAGAGAAGTTAGGAATGATGCCCATTTTGAAGGACCAGTTATTAGGGTTTTGTTTATTTCTGGATGTCGACGGCTGATGTGGCTTACGAAAAGGGTTTTGACGTTGCTTTGGTACAGAGGTGGGGTCTGGTATGGATAGGTTAGATGAAACATGTTTCTTAGAACTAGGATTTTTATGTTTAAAAGTTGAAATTCCGGTCTTCCATTTGGATAGCATCATGTTCTCTAGGCGAAGCGATCCACTAGGGTGGTGAAATATCCAGGCGTACTTTGAGGAAAACTGGATTTTATAACATCTGGACGACATCCGATGACATTCAGAGACAGTGATGGAGAATCGACGCTTAAAGTAAGACTTGACCCAGGTTACATTGGCAAAGTGGGGAGTGTTTTTCAAGCAAAAGTAGCTATTATTGGCGGTTTCCAATTTGCTTAATCGATTATTCCATTCAGTAAGGTTCCAGGAGACGCCAAATTTTTGTATCGTGGGTGGGGATGGACGTGTAGAAGTGACATCGGTGACTGTTGGTCGGACGGGTGGTAACTCACGAACAGGAGGAGAAGTTACATCAGCAATTTGTGAGATTGAAGGAGTAATAAGAGGCACGGTATTCGTTTGGGTGTTCTGGATTTCCTCCAAAACAGATAAATTGTTATACACCGTTACGGGTTCGGGTGTGGGATATCTAGGTTCATCCAAAATGTCATTGATCTTCAGCCGTAGTTCACGCGAATTCGAATTCAAGCGGCTCATGTCATGCTGAATTTCCATCGTCCGTTGACCATTGCTGCTAATGTCGTATCCGATAGATATCAGCTCTGCTGAGACTCTAGATAGCAAAGACTTCGAACTTTGAAGTTCATCAAAAATCCCGATTAGTAAGGGTTGGTCCGGCGAAGAGAAGGGAGATACAGTTTTAGATGAGTTACTTTGGAAGTGAACCTCTAAGTCTGATTGGAGAGACTTAAATTTAGAAGATATATTATTATTTAGAAGTACAAACGAATCATTAATAGAGTCAAACATATTATGAAAGGAGTTGAAACGTTTATCAAAGTCTGAGATCTTGGAAACACATACTGAAGTATTTTGTTGACACTGCTGGTGAAGTTCTTCAACACTTTTTAAAATTAAATCAAGTTTTTTGGACACATTCTGAATTTTATTGAGGTGGTCAGTGTTATTGTTATTTGTTGAGTCACTTAGGCATTTGATAGCTAGCATAATATGGGAAAGGGATATGCTTTTACACTCATCACAGTAAAAGAAGAAGTTTTTTTTAAAGTCTTTTAGATAGGCAAGTGGTCTCTTACTTAAACCGACACAGGAAGGGTGAAAAGAGTTTCCACAAATACCACTGCAACTTATCCATTCAACACTGTGTTCGATGTTGACACAAATGGGGTTTCCGCACTTGGATGACATAATTTGTTATTATTATTATTATTTTATTTTTTTTTGGCAAGAGTTTAAAGTAGGTGCGTGTGTAGTAAGCACAGTTAAGAAATGAGGAACGGCGGCGGTGGGCAAATTATGTGGGTCACACGCGCTATAGGTTTGGATTTAATTATTTTAAAGCGAATTGGGTCACAGAGTTCGTGGTTGGAAAATGTGCAGGGATAGGCGAAATTGTAACAGAAAAATTATTCACAGGAATACGAATGGAGAGACAAATTGAAAACACGTCTGTACTAGGCGGCGGTTGTTTCTAAGATTCCTGAACCAAGACCACACTCCCATCCTTGATCCATCATCATCAGTAAAAATAGTTTTGTCGAAGTCTTTCGTCACGACGTCATCATCCCAGTTCTTTCTTGATGGAAACTTAACCTTAAAATCTTTACTGATGTCTAAAAGATCTCTATTGGAATCAACTCCTTAATATACTTATAGTTCTAATGTGTAAGTTCTTCTGCTGGCAGCCACTTCTACCTAACCTTACTAAGCATCATAGAGGATAGACTCATCATATCATTTTAAGTGTAAAATTGGCCATAACCTAGTGTATCTTATTGGATCAAACTAAGGAGTCTTCTTAATATGATACAATAGTAGGTTAGTCAGTGTTTAATCCTCTGTTTGGTTTTCTTATTTCAACAAAAGTAACAAGGCTTTTCTGAACAAGAAATCCCATAACATCTTTTCACTATAATGCTACTTGAACTATTGTACATGCATATGTGTGTATATCTGACTTCTTTCATCCATTTCGACAAGACAATAAAAAAGGAAACCAGTGTTTATATTCCTCAGCTGCATAGGTATAAGGTCTATTGAATCCAAAAATCACTTCGCGGAAACAAAAGACCACGTGCACACATCGAATAATAAGAATAAGTGGAATATAGGTAGGTAAAGGTAAAGGTGTACAGATTTCCGCTGCAGTAAGCATAAACCTCAGAAGAAGAAGAAAACCCTTAAAACGCAACAAACACCTTTTGCTTCAGCTTGTCTTGTATCCATAACCGCGACCAACTTAAAGGGGAAAATCCATGGGAAAATTCAAATAAAAATTCAAAAACTTTACTAGGGAAAGAAAATAAAACAATACCTTCTCTACAAAAATTTTTATTAAAGGAAACCCTCTATCGTTTCGATTCGCTGATTTGGAACACCACCTTACGCGAATCTACGAAGTCGACTATCATGATAACGAAGACGCAAGACGATGACGACAACGAACGACGACGACGACAATGATGCGTTACAATCAATTCAGATGCGAGGCGAACAACATTCAGCTTTAAGGTCAGCTGCTTCAGTGCTTGTTATTGTTGCCAATGCGTAACGTCGAAACGGTGGCGCCGCCGCCGCCTCGCAGTTCATGAGTGTCACTTTTGGAATGAAGGGAAAAACAAGAACATCCACAATTTCTAAGTTTTTTTTCCTGTTTATATGGTATGCAGATGCAGATGTCCAGGGAATCACGCAACAGCGGGCATTTGGCAAAATTCCACCCTATGAAATAGAAACACGATGTCTTTATCGACAGTCCAGCCAGAGAAAGAAATCGTGAAAATCACAGCTGCACGATTTTGCTGCAAGCAATTGGCAAAGTTGGAAGCCCATAAGGCACATACATACATAATATAGCATTATCTTAAAGGAGGGAATTTCATAAGGAAAACGAAAGGAATTCCTTCGGTTGCTCATTTGTTTTTTTTTTTCGTGTTTTGCTTCTTTCTTCATCGATCGACCTCGATCAATTTACGCAATGCATGGCAAATGATACGTGAGTAAATCAGATCCGGAGTATGATTGCCAACTAGGGATACTCATCGCCAGTAAATTTTTCGGCTTTTAGTATGAAAAATTCGGTATGCAATTCGAGTAAGGTTTTGAAATCAGTTCAGACGTCAACCAGAAAGTCAAAAGAAAAAAAAAAAAAAAACGATTTTGTAACGATCACTAATGAGAAAAAGAGACCAACATAAAGAGAACGAAGGGGAAGTCTTATCCTCCCTATATATGGCGAATAGATGAGATTCATTGCTGTTAAGATCATCATAGAAGCCAGACGTATTTTAAGTTTTCAAGTTAACATTAAATAAACCTTGTTATTATCTTAAGTCTTAAGTACAGATTAAATGCAAAGTAATAATAATTAATGCAGTGGCTATCTTTTTTCTTATAAAAGAACAGAAGTATTTACCTTCGGGTTAAAGAATCAGAAGTGGGATTACCTGCGTGCATAGTGAAGTTAAGTGAACGGTATTTATCATTTACAATAAACTGCAGCTGTTACTTACAAAATAAGGAAGGTATTCAATTCAAGTGCTTTGAACTACCATTTTGGTATACAAAATGATAGGAATGCAATTTTGGTATCTTTTAATTATATTAACTTATCCAAACGGTAACCAATCGTAACGGTAAATCTGGTAGACGCTACCAGTACTATGGCTCTATGTACAGGGGAAGCAGCTTGTTTGTATGTATAATTATATAAGATACGAGGAAGAATGAATAAAGTAATGGTGTGTATGAGAAAGATGACACATTTTCGGTGTACGGAAAAGTGTTGCTCGAGCGTACACCATTCTCAAGCCATTTGCAAAAGAGAAAGAGAATCTAAGAGTTTTGATTTAAAGGAGGAAGTAAGTTAAAGAAAAGGATAGAAGAGTAGGTTGTTACATTTTCGGTATACGGAAAGGTATCTTGACTGAAATTCTTAATGGAGTAAAGAAGATGACAGTAGTGTAATGTGAAGAAGATAAATAAGCTTAAGTTGTTACATTTTCGGTACACGGAAGAGTAACTGAGATAGAAGGATGATGGGAAGGGTTAATTGAATTGTTTATTTTGGTAAATCTTGTGAGTGGATATCAATTTAAACATATGGAACGAAAACAGGCTGCTCCAGTACAAAATTGCTATAGTGAGTTGACGAAAATTATCCGTTGAATTTATTAATTCAAACAAAAAAAAAATAAATAAAATTAGTTACACAATACCTTTTTAACTGTTTCAAGTATATAACTTTACGGTTGGGATAAGAACTCAGCCAAAACAAACTGTATGATATATGTAGACATATGTTTTTTTTTGTAGATTGAGATGGAAAAGCTGAGTTTCAAACAGCTTCAGTGTGAGCTCAAAAATAGAGGGTTACCAATTAAGGGAACCAAGAGAACAATGGTAAACAGAATTTTAACTTTTGATAAACGGAAGAGAGACCAAAGATCAAGACAGTCAGAGAATGAATCGAACGAAACAACTATGATAGCAGCTGAAGCCACATGTACCAGTGAATGCGACGCGCTTACATTGTCCGAATCAGGCACAGTCGACGATCGCCTAATGAGAGAAAGAGAGTGGGACATTCTAAGGCGTGAAAGAAATCTTCTGGAAAACGAAAAGGCTATTTTAATAAAGGAACGAGAACTGGCCGATAAATTGAAACGGTTGGAAGGAACAGGTCAAGCGATTCATGAAACAACACGCAAACAAAAAATTAATTGCAGCATCAAAGACATTGCAGATGCACTGCTGATATTCTCACCTGGCGATATAACATCATTGTCAGCTGAAAACTGGGTAAATCGAGTAGAAACATTGTCTAAGATCTATGACTGGGATGAGCGAGCAATATTATTGGCAGCAGCATCTAAGATGAATGGTCCTGCGAGATATTGGTGGGACACAACCCAGGAAGTATCCGGTTCTTGGGCTGAATTGGCAATAGGGTTGAAAGTCAACTTCCCCCACCAACATAGCGAAATCGAAATTCACCAGCAGATGACGCGAAAAATCAGGCGCCCTAACGAGTCCATTGAAAGCTTTTGCTTTGAAATGAATATGATGGGGAAAAGAATTCAACTCCCAGACAAGACCATCATTCAATATATTCTCACAGGACTGAACAACCCGCAATTAACCTCTAGCTTAGCGGCAGCAAACTTCAGCACCATTGCCGAACTAATTAAGAAAATTAAATGGTGTGAAAATATCCGTGAGAATGTTCGTTGCAACCAATCGTCTAGCACCGGAATCTCAAGAGCTAGTAATTTTAGTCGACAAACAACCAGCGGACAACCAAATTGGCACCGTCCACCAACAACAAATGAACGGGCAGTGTTAAATAGTCGATCATTCTTGCCACAACGCCCTCCACCCATTTGTTACAACTGCAACCAATCTGGGCACATTTCAATACATTGCCCCCATAGTAGGAAAAGGCCGTGGACGACCATTAAAGAAAATTGTTACAGACATCCAGCCAAAGTTAAAAAACAGACAGATAAAAATGTTCGGATAAATGTCATTCATCGACAGGGAAAACCTGATTGCTTTACTAAAAGAGTAACTATCAAGGGAAGAGAATATTTAGCAATCCTTGACTCTGGAAGTGAGCAAACTGTGGTTACACAGACAGACAGTTGCTACTGAGACTGGAATACTAGTAGAACCGTGTAAAAGGACATTACATGGATTTGGAGGAGGGAACTGCTTAGCATTGGGAAAAATTTTATGCACCATAGGGATTGACGACACTAACTTCTCAGTCGATGCGGTAGTGGTTTCAGACGAAAGGTTAACTAATCCAATCCTTATTGGGAAAGATATTCTAAACGACCCGATTTGCAATGTGTCCAAGGAAGGTGAAGTTCTAGTCATCAAAAGAAATGACACACCACCACATACCGATTATTCGACCATCACAGCTTCTGATCTTCAAATTGATGAAGAGTTTGACGCGAAGGAATTAGTCACCCTATTTAATAAGTTTCGAAATTGCGTGGCTCTAGAACAGAAAGAACTGGGTCGAACAAGCCTTATAGAAATGGAAATAGAGTTGAACAAAACCGAACCTGTATCGCTACATCCGTACAAAGTCCCCTATGGAAAACGTGAAGTATTAACTTCTCTGATAAATACTCTTTTGGATTGTGATATAATACAGGAATCTAAGTCTGATTTCGCTGCACCTGTAGTACTTGTCAAAAAGAAAAATGGGGAAGACCGGATGTGCGTAGACTATAGACGCCTAAATACAAACACAAAAAAGGTAAACTCGCCATCCCCACTTGTAGAAGAAGAGCTGAACAACATGGTAGGCTATAACTACTTCATCGTGTTGGACTTGGCATCAGGATATTATCAGATACCTATCCGAAAAGAACATATGCCTTATACAGCTTTCATTACCTCAGATGGATTATTTGAGTTTAAAGTGATGCCATTCGGGTTAGTAAACGCTCCTGCATATTTTCAAAAACTGATGAGAGTCATTAAACAAAAAATGTTTCCCGAACGGATAGTCAGCTATATGGACGATTTCGTCATACCCGCAAGCTCATTCCAGGACGGTATGATAAAATTGGAGAAGTTCTTGAAGATTCTAAAGGAAGCAAACCTGACGCTGAATCTTAAGAAGTGCGAGTTTTTCAAAAAAGAAATTGAGTTCCTGGGACACATCATCAAAGACGGTAAAATACAGCCAGGAAAAGCAAAAACCCTCGCCGTACAGGAGTTTAACACACCCACCAATGAACACCAGGTGAGACAATTTGTAGGGCTTACAAGTTTTTTCCGGAAGTTCATCAAGAACTATTCTTTGATTGCTTCTCCACTTACCGACTTGACCAAGAAAAACCAAAATTTCGTTTGGGGAAATACAGAACAAGCTGCCTTTGACCAATTAAAGGACTCATTAGTTAGCAAGCCAGTTCTGGTCTTGTACAATGCGAATTCAAAACACGAGTTACATACCGATGCCAGTAGAAGGGGTATCGCTGGAGTTCTTCTGCAAGAGCAAAATGGAAGCCTTCATCCTGTAGCCTATTATAGCCGAAAGACCACTAAAGAAGAGTCAACGTATCACAGCTACGAACTAGAGGCCCTGGCAGTAGTGGACGCAACCGATCGATTCCGACAGTATCTACTAGGTAAGCATTTCCTAATCGTCACCGATTGCGAAGCTTTGAAAACCACAATGAAAAAGAAAGAAATGATTCCCAGAATTGCTCGGTGGTGGTTACGTATGATGGAATACGACTATGAAGTTACCCATAGACCAGGTAAACAGATGATGCATGTAGATTCTCTGTCGAGGAACCCCTACGAACCAGCTCAGACGCCTGAATTTGCAGATATGAACGTACTTACGATAAATATAGAAGAAACTGACTGGGTGTACTCATTACAACTTCAAGACAAAGAGGTAGCTGATATTATAAAAGTACTACGAAGTCCCCCCACTGATGAAATTGGAAAACAAATATATCATGACTATGCTCTACAACAAGGACGACTCTATAGAAAAGTAGATGGAGAGTTTAGACTGTTTGTATCGAAAGGCTCGAGGAATAGAGTCCTTCGAAACAGCCATGACCTGATGGGACACTTTTCAGAGAAGAAAACGCTATTACATTTACGAGCAAGATATTGGTTCCCGAGAATGACACAATTCGTCAAAAAGTATCTTAGGGCATGTGTGGAATGTGCCTATAACAAAAAGGAAATCCAACCTCGAGGAGAACTATTCACAATAGAGAAAGGTAGCGTGCCATTTGACACATTACATATTGACCATCTGGGACCGTTCATAAAATCTACAAAGGGTAACACCTACCTCGTTGTTCTAGTGGACGCTTTCACCAAATATATCAACATCAAAGCCCTCCCCAGTACTCAAACGAAACCAGTAATAAATTTTCTCACTGATATATTCTTCAACTTTGGTACACCTCGCCGGATGATATCAGACAAAGGAACTGCGTTTACCTCGCACGCTTTCGAAGAGTTCATGAAAAGTCACTCAATCCAACACGTACAAAATGCTACAAAAACGCCACGGGCAAATGGACATATTGAACGGTATAACCGTACTATTTTGCATGCACTCCTGGCTACGGTAGACGAAGAAAACAGATGGGACCAAAAGGTTAAATTTGTCCAGTGGGGAATTAATAACACACAAAATGAGACAACTGGTAAAACCGCCCATCAACTACTGATGGGGTATATTCCTCGGGACCCATTTAAGGATGTTCTAGCCCAATGCGTAGATTTGAACCAAACCATCACCAGCATCGAACACCTTCGAAGGGAAGCGGCCGAATCTACAGAGAAAAGGCAGCAATACCAAAAACAATACCATGACCAAAAATACAGGAAGGCAAAAACTTATAAGGTAGGTGATCTAGTGATGTCTATGAATGATGGAACTGCAGCCACCGGGACGTCACGAAAACTCGAGACCAGATACCGTGGACCTTACTGTGTTACTGCTGTTCTTCCGCACGATAGATACCAAGTTGCCGATATGCCGTTTGCTCCCAGGACGCAGAAACCATATTCAGCAATTTGGTCGGCAGATCGAATGAAACATTGGATCAACCTGGATCTAGACTTCGACGAGGACGACGAAAATGTCAGGATGGCCGAACCTGTAACGATCACTAATGAGAAAAAGAGACCAACATAAAGAGAACGAAGGGGAAGTCTTATCCTCCCTATATATGGCGAATAGATGAGATTCATTGCTGTTAAGATCGTCATAGAAGCCAGACGTATTTTAAGTTTTCAAGTTAACATTAAATAAACCTTGTTATTATCTTAAGTCTTAAGTACAGATTAAATGCAAAGTAATAATAATTAATGCAGTGGCTATCTTTTTTCTTATAAAAGAACAGAAGTATTTACCTTCGGGTTAAAATTTTATGGTAGGCAAGGGTAGACAACATTTTTTGGTAAATTTTTCTTTATAAAAATATAGACCGTACCTAACAACACACGCGGATTTACATTTTAGATACTTTTGACATTTTTTGAAAAAGGATTTACATGTATACGAAATACGCACACCAAAAGAAAAAATTTGACAAGGGATCGAAATCCCTAGTGAGTAAAGGAAATCGCCATAAGTAAAACCGAATTGAAAAATGAAAATTAAACTGGTTGCTTTTAAAAAAAGTCAAAGTCACAAAGTATGTATGTAAAAATACATATTTAGAAAAAAGGCTTCATCACCTTTTGCCTTCATCAATGGTAAAAACAATCGCTGCTTAGTCAATACACAGGTTTTAAAAAATTAACAGTTTTCTAAATGGTTGGCAACCATGGATTAATCTTTACCGCTAACACAAAGGTTATTCGGTGACATTGTTTATTGGTGACAAGACAATGGAACTTCACAGCACAATAAGATGTGCAGCTTTTTTTCTGACAGCTGGGTTCACAACTCGCATAGTAGCTTCCTCCTACATGTGTTTTCAACAAAAAAATTAAAATGCCATCCAAGGATGTTCAATCATGAACGAGCTCACACCGTCACAACACCACTCTAGTTTTAATTCTATGTTAGGGGATAAACACGGAAGTTAAAACCTCGATATGTTCTGGGTGTGTCCTTTTTGAAATTAGTTATAAGCAGCACTGTAGATAGATTGTTATGCATGCATGGTCGCTATATGAAATGTATCCCGTGCGACCGGTATAAATTTCACACAACGGATGAGTGGATGTCCGGTTTGAATAACAGGTGTGCAATTGATGCAATTGGTTTTGAATAGGTCATGGTGAATAGTGATCAATTAATCGTTGACTTTTGTATGATTTACGAATGATAAATGAGAGGAAGGTCGGATTTCGTTTACTTTTATCAAGGGCCTTGATCGCATGGAATGAATACACAATGTCTATAATATGTACTTGTTTTGTCAGCTTGATTGGATATTACATTTTATAAGTTGGTTAACAATTTAAACGATTTGCATTAAGTTATCGTTTTTTGTTTTTTTTTTTTTGTTCAAGACTTCCTCATTCATTATACTTCAACTGTTCACAGTTTTACTGACCTCACTTAAGTCGTAATCGAAAGTTGGGCAAATGTCTGGTGTTTCTTAATCAACTCGTAACGTGATGGATTTCCGCCGTCCAAGATTTACGCACCATTGTTTATACAACACAATTTAGATACGCCAAACTACAGATTACATTAATTTTTGTCTATATATCCGATTGCATGCGGTTTGAATGATTTTACTAACTGATTCATTGTTCTATATCCAGCTGCGTGAACCGCTCCTACTAAGCAGGTCATAAACCCAAGTCGCGTTCCGAAGTTGGGTGCGCGCGTGCACACTTAATAATAGCCCCCAATAACATCAAACAACAATAATAATAATGGAACGCCCACGAAAGCCTGAAACAGTCCACTCATTCCACCCACCTCCTGCCAGTTTACTAGACGCTAAGCTTTGCTGCGCTGCTCTGGCCAACTACGAAGGAAGTATATGTGCTCAGCTCCAAAAGCCAGCGCCACTAGAGTATAGGTCTACGAGTTAAGCCACCATACGAGTATAGTTTCGAAAGCGTATTGTTTCTAATTGAATTCCATTGGCAGGCGTGGAAATTCGCACAGCAATCAGTTACCATAGTGTCGGATCGGGACTTCTACATCACATTTGACCATATGCTTGAGAATCCACCACAGAGCATTCCAAAGTCATGAATGTGGATGTGGTACATGCGAAGCTCAGCACAGCACGTGGTATTGCGTTTAGGGAGTTTCACAATTTTTTTGGAATTGCCAGACACATGGACGGACATTTGCCTGCTGGCCAGACGAAGTCACCAGACTTAAAAAAGTTGCAAGCCTGCAGCAGCATCCGGACAGCGAGTGCTGATGCGTGGGCCGTACCCGAGAGCGAGTGCGTGACTATAATTTTGTTTTTGCTTCACATATCCGAGCACACCTCTTCAGAGCTAGTGTTTTCACTCAATTTAAATTTTATGAGCTCATAAAATGTATCCAAATTGTTACACGTTTAAGCAAGGACTTTGTACTTTTTGTTTATTGGATTGGGTAGGTATTGTTGTGCTACTTTATCTGTGGAAATAAATGATTGCTGGATATAAGCTCAAGGACAGAAACAAGCTGAGCTTTGATTGAACAACACAAGGTCGGAATTATTGAACCTTGTTTGATTAATTAAACAAGTCACAATCCAAACATTTAAGAAAAACTTCAATTTATTATTATTGATGTGGAATATATTAATACACATATCCTCCTATTAATTATTTAATATTATTGAATAAAGAGTTTTACACATTTACTTATATTAAATATATGGTGTGACAAGGTAAAAGGGAATTGTTCGGACTTCGACCCAAATAAGCTATGCAAGATAGAAAATGATCCAGGTACATTGACACTTAAACGGCTAATTTTTGCAAATTTGCTTTCCAGTTTTTCACTTCACAATGATTATTTTGCACTTTTTTGTCTTATGGAGTTTTCGATTGGTAATCCAGAGCGTTTGGAATGCGTGTAAGCCCTTCTGAAAGTGTTCTATTCATTTAGAATGACAGTTGCCGTTCTGATAAAATAGACAGAATTATTGTGAATTCAATGTAAGAATCAAAATCGAAACCAAAATTACTAACACACTCGCAAATATAGTGGTCAAATTTGTGAAAAGTCAAAAAAAATTTAAATTTCAGATAATTCTTATTGACATCCCATATCGAAGAGATCTTGCCGCCGTTCAAGTTTTTGTTCCAAACAATTTTTGATCCAAAAAATTCGATTTCACTGCGCGTTATCAAGAGGGGCATAGCTAAGGCAACACTATTGCGAATCTTGCTAAAGGATCTTTGCCTGCAAACTTATAAAATTAAGTTAACTCAAGAATTTAAGCCACTCGATCATACGTACAACGTACGTTCTTGGATTGAACTTTAGAAATATTGAAAGAAGATGACCAATTTCATCGCAAAATCATCTTCAGTGATGAAGGGCATTTTTGGCTGAATGGCTTCGTAAAAATTGTCATCAATATTGATCAGGTGAGGACCCTAATATCCACCATTTTAAAACTCAATAAGATGAACGTGTTATATTGAAAAATGATGACCTAGATCATGGGATTTAAAGCCTCTGTTGAACTTTTTTATGGGATAACGTTAAATCATTAATCTATTCCAACATTGGGTTCAACGGATGGAACGTTGCATACGTTCCCGTGGCGAACATAGAAACGACCTTGAATTCCATACATAATTATTCTAATAATTGTACTTTGATCTAATGTCAAAATTTTCAAGAACAAACGGTTTGCATTTTATTAAAAAAAAATTTACTGGACTTATACTACGATGTTAAAACTATTTTAGTATGCTACTAGGTAGGTCGAATTCAGCATCATTTTTTACATATCTAACATTTTATTAAACTTCATATGTCTCTTGGCACTTTCAGATGTCAAAGAGATCTTTTTGGACGAACTGTCATGGTTTTGGGTGTGTTCAGAAGCAAATTATTAAAAAATGGCCTTAGCATGAATATTAGTTAAAAACAATTTTTAAATTTAAAAAAAAAAGTTAGTGAACTGCAAATAGGAAATTATTAGGTATAATAATACTAAAACCTTAATACAGGGGTGTTAAAAATGTTACCCAAATATATTTTTTAATGAATATTACCAAATAAGTAACTTCATTTTTAACTTACCTCTAATAGAAAACTTGGGTGCCAGCACGTACCTTGATACAATCGAGTCTAGTCGATGTAATCGAGTATAGGGAGTTCCTTATTTGATTCAATCTAATCGAAAACAATCATAAGAAAGAACTGCCTATTCTCGATTGTATCGACCTAACTCGATCGTATCAAGTTACGTGCTATGGCCCTTTATTTTGTAGCTCACATGGGAAAAAAGGTAGATAGGAACAGAAGTGATTCAAATGACATATTTTTTATTTGACATTATTAATAACACAGATTTAGCTACAAGGTTTTGAAATGAGAAGGTTAAACACGTTCCAGAATTCTATTTTTAAGACTACACTCAAATCTGTCACCCATTTTCAACCCTCAGCTCAGAGTTTTTTAGATTTGTATTATCAGTTGAAAATGAACAAAACCGTTTTTAGTTTTTTTTAGAGAATATGTTACAAAAAGAGGTGATATTTTCCTAAAAAAAATTGTAACGATTCATGAAAGTATATCGCACACCCGGTTAAGTTCCCATACGAGATCGTATTTTTACTTGGGCTTATACCTCCCAGATTTAATTCTACGACAAGAAGAACAATCTTCCAGGCGTTCACTTCGAAAACAGGCAGGTGCCCTTGGCATTTCGAGACTTTCCATTCACCGAATCGGCAAGGAACATCTTCATTCACACCAATTGAAGATGGTTATCCTCCAAGAATTGTCGTTTTTTTGAATCCATACAACTGGGCTAGCGTTGCCTCGAGAAGTTATCATTTTCTTCTCTTAAAAGGTACATTTTCACCTAAGTAGATGCGTTACTAAGCAAAATATATGCTGCTGGGGTGATACAAATCCCAGGGAGCTCAACCAGAGGCCTCTACACTGCAACAGAGTCACCGCACATAGTGCGATTTACAATATCAAGAATGGGGATCATCAGTGCTTACTTTTTTGAAGAAAATTATCGAGCGGCTTACTTTGACGTATTCACGTTACCTGGTCATGATTCAGGATGTTTTTTTGTCTATATTGGTACGGATGTAGCTGGAAAATGTCTGGTTTCAGCAATACCGAGTACCAGAAACCTTTTTGCGAGACAAGTTCTCTGAGCACCCCATATCTCTAAAGTGCGATTTAATGAGGCCTGATTTGTTTCTGTTAACATCCCCATAAATATCTTTCGTATAACGGTTGTCCCACGACTCGGGAAGCCCTCAAACAAATCTAAACCGTTTGCATTTTATTTATTTTTAAGCCCATTAGTTTTCTGTGTACCACCCTGTACAATGTACATTAGACTGGGCCAAAAAAATTGACTATTTTTTTTTTTGAAAGATATATCGAGAATATCATTCAGAATGACAAAAAAAAATTTTCGTAAAAGTTTGAGCCCTTAATATCAATTTTAAGAGGTCTATCATCGCTAATTTTGATTTTTAGTCATAATTTCATGTTTTGCGTCAGAACTGACAAAACATTGAAGTAAAAAAAATTCATTTTGACTTACTTTTATATAAAATTAAATTCCCTACAAAAAAGGTCTAATTGAAAATTTTCGTCAGACAAGCCGTTTTTGAGTAATTAAGCTTAATAAATTGTTATTTTTCTTCGATTTTACTTTTTTAATTTGGAATTTTGTAACTAACGAATCAATGAATATCTCAAAATGATCACAATGGATTTTTAAAGGAAATTTAATGCTCTACAAAAAAGGTCTATTAATATTTTTGTCTTAATTTAATTGTTCAAAAGTTATTCACAATTAAAATTGAAAAAAAATTGATATTTCAAGTTTTTCTTTCTTAACTCAATTTTTTTTTACTTAAAGGAACAAATTGACTTTTTTGAACATTATTAATCATCATTCATCGAAAATCTCTTAATATTCACCATTATTCTAACAATATTATTACAAAAATATATAAATTTAACAATAAATATGAATTTATTTTTGCCTAATTGATCATTTCTCAACAAAAACATGGTTCTACTATCTTAAAGAAATTTTTGAGTAAACAATTATTTAATTTCGCTGTTGAAAATTATTTATTTATAATATTTCATACATTTGTGAATTTTTATGTTATTAATATACACGAATTTACATCGTCATTTTCTTTCGTTTGGGTCTCATAGTAGACAATGTGGTTACTAAAAGAAGAGGGGATACGTTTATTCGGTATAGTGCTTAATAAGTTGATGAAAAGCAAATCAAAATCGAGGGTTAAGGGAGGAAATGTTATTTATCGATGTAACATAAAAATTCACAAATGTATGAAATATTATAAATAAATAATTTTCAACAGCGAAATTAAATAATTGTTTACTCAAAAATTTCTTTAAGATAGTAGAACCATGTTTTTGTTGAGAAATGATCAATTAGGCAAAAATAAATTCATATTTATTGTTAAATTTATATATTTTTGTAATAATATTGTTAGAATAATGGTGAATATTAAGAGATTTTCGATGAATGATGATTAATAATGTTCAAAAAAGTCAATTTGTTCCTTTAAGTAAAAAAAAATTGAGTTAAGAAAGAAAAACTTGAAATTTCAATTTTTTTTCAATTTTAATTGTGAATAACTTTTGAACAATTAAATTTAGACAAAAATATTAAGAGACCTTTTTTGTAGAGCATTAAATTTCCTTTAAAATCCATTGTGATCATTTTGAGATATTCATTGATTCGTTAGTTACAAAATTCCAAATTAAAAAAGTAAAATCGAAGAAAAATAACAATTTATTAAGCTTAATTACTCAAAAACGGCTTGTCTGACGAAAATTTTCAATTAGACCTTTTTTGTAGGGAATTTAATTTTATATAAAAGTAAGTCAAAACGATTTTTTTTTACTTCAATGTTTTGTCAGTTCTGACGCAAAACATGAAATTATGACTAAAAATCAAAATTAGTGATGATAGACCTCTTAAAATTGATATTAAGGGCTCAAACTTTTACGAAAATTTTTTTTTGTCATTCTGAATGATATTCTCGATATATCTTTCAAAAAAAAAAATAGTCAATTTTTTTGGCCCAGTCTAATGTACATACTAATATGTTTTATCAAATAAAAACGGATCAGCCTATTTTTGGCTTGTGATTTTTTGGTTTTCAAGAGGTTTTTTCTAACACTATTGCCAGCATTTACAAAACTAAATAACAATCTATTCCTCATGGTAAAAACTAATGTTTGGATCATGAAAAGTGATCCCGATAAAGACCAAAAATCTCGTGTTGTTGTTGTAATGTAAAAAAGTTTACAAGGCTTATATAATAGATATAATTTTTTAAATCCCATTTAAAATTTCAGTTCGGATCAATTGTGTTGTCTTGTAGGTATTATTTGATTAAAAACAATTATAAATCAAGAAAAAAGCTCGAGAACTCCAAGTCTCCTAATCTAATTCGTTCTGTTCTTGTCAGGCATTAATTCCATAAGAAAAGGTAGGTACATGTGTAGATGTAGATATGTACCTTAATCATTATTTTTGCTTCGAATCCCCAATAGACCAAGCCATTCCAATCCAACCCAAGTTTCATATCAAACAAAATTCCAAAAAGGCTTCCCATGCAGACTTTAATCCTTTTTTGTTCATACCCTGGGATTTTGAAAGGTACCCACTCGACAGTCTACGTTAGTTAAAGAGCATGAGTATCGACAGTCAACCGACCCTCGTCGAATGAACGAACGAGAAATTAGAGACAGTAATGCTGATGCCATGTCGGTCGAGGAAGAATTGAGAATCATAGCGAAGCGACTTGACTTCGATTCGAAATCAACACAAAGCCCATGCCCAACCAACAAAGAAGAACTGAATTCACCTAACATCTGGTCTTTCCAATGAAAAAATAAGTTCAGATGCTACCTAGGTATTTTATGGTATCATCAACATTTTGTGTAGCCTGTAGCTACGTACAAGTTTTCGGCCCAAAACAGGTAGGTAGACTAAAGACTTAACGAGAAGTTTTTTTGCTTGACCTTCATCGTCGAATACGTAGCATCAGTGATGCCGCTTTATTGATTAAGCTATAAAATTTTTATTTAAAGTTGTTATATATTTTTAACTTGAATTATTTCTTTCTAAGATTTTATGTGGGGTGTCACAATTGACCAAATGTAAACGTTTTTATTCAGCAGGCAAATAAAAGAAAACTGAACTAATAAACTATAGTTTATAGGAAACTTTATTATTAAGTAATTTATATAATGCCAGCTAAAAAACTTCGTCTGGTTGGCGGTTGGTTCGAAAATCAAATCAAAGAAAACTCTTCAAACCTTTGGGGCCTTTTAGTCTCGTTCGTTTGCAGCTTGGCTTGTTAATTTAGTTTGGCACATCCGCTTCTAGATGTCGTTGTCGGCGACATGGGGATTTGAGAATTCGTTTATAAGTTCTTTAATATCAGGGATTTTTTCGTATTTCCTAAAGTTTTAACATTATTTCTGCAAAAGATTGCTCACTTTTCCGAAAAAATAAATATCAATATTCTCCAATTTTTTGTCGCAGTTAATAGATTAATTAAAAAAGAGATGGAGTATTCTTTTCACAGTTTGCGGAAAACTTAAGAAAGTTCTAAGTCATAAGTCAAAAGAATACCTAATAGATACCAAGTTTGGTTTTTCTTAAAACAAACATTTGTTAAAAAAAGAGATCATCTGCGTATTCCGAACTTCAAACTGACATACGATTTGTCAAATGTATGGACTGAGACTTTCACATAAAATACTCACAGATGCAGATATGTAGTAAAAACTAACAAAATAAAATTCACTAATGGGTTGCACTTAAAAGGATTTTAACAGATTTTATACAAAAACCATGAATTAAATTATAGAAAAATGGACAAGATCCACGAAGTAAAACAGTTTCAGCTAACAAAAAAAAACAAGAATTCTGATTGAATTCTTGAACAAATTAATTTTTTTATAATATGTACTAACATAAATTAAAGAATTTTTTGTAGAATTCGGTGAAGCCGTTTCCGAGACAGTTAAATAAAAAAAACTGCGAAAAATCAATTCGATTCTCTACATGATTTTTGTGTACAAATTTTTGTCGAATTCGATGAAGCCGTTAGCAAGACAGTTTTTTAATAATAACACTGAGAAAAATACGTTTCTCGTCGTTCTAAATTCAAAAGGTGATACATTAATTTTCTAAGTTTTGCCAAAAAAAAATTAAAGCCCCTTTTAGACGATCAGTTGTCAATTCAGCTGTCAGTTCAGTTAAAAAAGATAGTGTATTTAGACGTCAGTCTGGTGTTCAGTTAAGCTTTCATTTTACTTGTGAGCAGTCAAAAGTCAGAAGAAATACATTTCGTAATGGACGATGAAAGCCTTATTGCAATAGCTATAGTTTTGTCACTTAATAAATCGAAAAGGAGAAGAAAGAAGTGTAGCAAAGATTGGTACTTAAAAAGACGAATCCTTTCGCACGTAAATTTAATGAGGGAATTGAGGTTTGAACATGGTGATTGGTTAAACTATTTACGTATGAGTGAAAGCGTATATTTGGACTGCGACTAGTGACTCAAACTATAAAAAAAGAAGAAGATACCAATATTAGAGCAGCCATTTCACCGCACGAAAAATTAAGTGCAACCCTCCGATTCTTAGCAACTGGAAGTATGTACTTATCTTAAATATCTTCTGCAATATCGGCACCAAGTATATTTTCTACGATAGGGTTATTGAAATTTTGTCGAGTTTTGAGTGACGAATTGATATTATATTCAAATAGCATTTACATAAGTATGAACATACATATACATATGTTTAAGTATTAATTCAAGAAAAAACTAATTATTTCTTCTAAGAATCGAAGCAAATAATCTAGCCCACCATGAATACATGGATCGGAAAAATTAAAAGTCTAAGCTACTCACGCAAATTAAAACAACAAGCACACATTAGACTGACTTCATTATTTTTATCTTATTATTATTTAACTCTCTTATTTAATGAATTGTTCCTGTTTTCGTGATTTTTTTTTATTAATAACATGTCCTTAATATGACCTGATGCCCACTTAAGGACATATTTTTTTGATTTCTTTCAATCAATAAAATTTGTTTGTATCAGATTTAATTTCTCCTATCTGATTGAGAGATTTCAGAGCACAAATTTCTGTTTCGTCTTAGCAACTGCTAAAGGTCACAGAAAGTATCGGTATTGTTCACATTGCTTTCGGTTATCTTAGTGACAACAAATGTGAACATCGATTCTCATAACGTAACATTGATTTCTTTCTGATAAAAGACTAAAGAGCAGAAGAATACATATAAATCCGTATCCAATAAATCAATTATTCGCTCCAAAAGCTAAGGTTTTATCCGATCTTACCCCGAGATTTTAATTCATACAGCACATGTTTCTTTTCTCAACCAAATATTTTTATGAGGTATACTTATTCGCAATGAAAGTCAAATGGGCATCACTGGAAGCACAAGCCATTGAAAAAGATACTCGCACTGAATTTAGCGATACGCTAAAAGATGACAAAAATTGCATCATCAATATCCAAAGTGATAATAGGTACCAATGCCTTCTTAAGAGCCGATAAAGAAATGCAAAATTCAAGGGAAATCGAGAAGTGAAGCGAGCCCTCTGAAAATTATCAAGGGACAGAAAAGGTAGATATTTTCAGTATGGCTATGGCAGCTCGAAGCAAAGTAGCAAGAGTAGATTTACCTATATTGATGTAGATTATAATGTGCCTGTGGCCGATGCTGCTACAGGTATGTATATCTATATCTACACAATATAAAGTTGAAGTTATTTCAGTGCCATCGCCATGAACAACGCGGCCAAGCAAGACCCATTGCGCTTTTATATAGAACCAGCTCTGAAGGGGCAGCAGTAACAACAACAAAACACACGAAAAACGTCTATCAAATAATGGAATACGATGACTGTGTGTGGCTGGGGACGTAGTCGTTGCCTCGTCGGTTCGGTTTAGGTAGACGACGACGACGCCACCGAGCAGGTATCTCCTCTACCAGCGCACATCGTGCTTGGAAGAAATGATTTCAGGCCGGTTGTGCACTAATGTGGGTTGTCTGGCTCTGGCTGGGTTAGCTTGCCTGGTCGTTTGGCTGGCTGCCTGGGCTTGTTTTTTCACACACACGAAGACGCGGGCCCAGCACGCTAGCATACGAATACGAACAGCAGCACACCAGCTCAACTACGACGTCGAACGACCGATGTTCATTATTGTCGAGGCCTGTTTCTCGTTTTCGAATTTGAGAGTTTAGTAGTCTCAAAGTAAACATGAATGGGGTAAGTGTAGATCTCTGCGTTGTTGCCATTATTTATTATTTTCCGTTTTCTTTTCTTTTTCTTCGCTTTTTATGAAGATTATCTTAATTGTTGAGTACTTTTGTGTAATAATAATGTTTAATGAAAACTTTTTGTTATTTTTTTTTTAGCAAGCAGATTGGGTTGAAGGAACACGGGCTCGCAATATTTTAACGCTGGAAGAGCGTGTGCGAGCGATAAGAGAGTTTGATCGGCAGCCCGTTTATCAAAAAGTAGCCGATATTATGAACTGCAGTGCCAAGCAAATAAGGAATATCGTAGTTAACAGAGAATCAATTTTGCTGTACTATGCCAGTAAGACCGGAGACTGCCAAGGCGGGTTTTCAAAACATAAAGATCGTCATCAAAAACTCGAACTTTTGAATCGTGTCATGTTTGAATGGATTCAACGAACTCAGTCCAGAGAAGATATTGGACGAATATCGACAAAACTGATTCGAACAATAGCCCTTGATGTCAAAAATCACCTTAAGGTTCCCAGTTTTTATCCCAACACCGTTTGGCTTGACTCGTTTATGCAATCATATAATATGACTGAAGATGATTTGTTGAACCAAAAAGTCTATAATCGCTCTGGAGAGCCAAAGGAACACCTTTCGTTGAAGATATCCGATATTGTTGATGATGTAAAGCAGACTCATGGGAAATCTTACAAAGAATTCTACAAAACAGAAAAGACGAATAACACATTTGAGAACGATTCAGACGATAGCAACTCTCTATTGTTTGAAAATTCAAATTCTGGAACTGCAGATGACTATCATGAAGTTCGAGTGGTAATCGAAGATGAAGACGAAGAAGATGAGTACACGTTAGTACCTTCTAAAATCAGGAAAGTCGAAGCGAATAAAATTAAAAATACCGATGGAGGAATCATTATTGATAGCTATGAAGAAGCTCTGCGGCACCTAAAGCCTCTAGAAGATTTTGTATTGTTGGAAGAAAATTTTCGAGCAATCGGCGTAATTTCTCAATTGGAAGCGATTTTTAGGAATCCCAAGAAGTTTCAAACGGAATAAGTTTTTGTTTTTAATTCATTTATTTTTGTAAATATTTCTTTTGAGTTAATTTCTTGTTATATTTTTTAAGGCCTACTAATAAGTTGTATAAGCTTTTTTTTTCTACAAATAAAAAAAATTAAAATAAGATGAAATACTGTTTTAGCTTAAATTTTATTTGAGAAGATACATAATATATTTACTTCAATTAACTTAAGAGAGGGAAAAATTCTAAACTGGCGCCCAATTGATGTCTACTAAAAACTCCCAGGTTCGTCTGGTTTCCAATACATAATGTTGAGTGTTCTGAATGATAGATTCCGATAATTTTTCGAAAAACTAACGATTAAACAACTGTATTTTTTATAGATAACACTTCAACTTAGTTGCATTGAAACAATATTCAAGTTTTGTTGATAAAATGTTGCAGTCTTTTAGGCGTTTTATGATTTTTTGAAAATGTATTGAAAACTGAAATTAGGAATAAAATAAGAAGGGTTTAAAGGCTCAAAATGTGACAAGCACAAGTGAATATTATTTTCATGAACCCTTGCATTGAATTCTAAATAAAAATATTTATACATGGGTATATACGTTAATAACTTTAAGGTTTGCCATTTATTTCGATAGAAAATTATCCATTACAGGTATCTACTCGTATTTCATCTTTTTAGTGTCTAACTTCATATGAAACTTTGAAATGTCAAAACACATTTATATGGACTTGTGTTATTAGGCGTGTTCAGATGCCGGTTTAGCACAATTCTAAATAGAAATTTCCTGGGAAAAATTCCTTTCTCTTTAATCTTAATGAAAAATTGCCGAGAATGTTATTCCATCTCTCCCTTTCCCTTAGACATCCTGCATCAAACAGTTCTTGTTCTAAAAGTTAAATTAAATGTAAGAGTTGATCACACAAACTTGCTCTTACGTAATAGATTTAGAATATTAAAGATTAATGTTGTAAGTAAAAAAAATATTCATAACAAACTATTTTTTAAATACTAAAACTCTTTTAGTAGTTTGAGCTAAGAACAGCGTCAAATCCACTTGTGATTTCCCGCGCAAATACAAATTTATACAAGAACAAAAAAAATAAGTTTTTATATAAAATATCATTTCGAAACTATTTTTTAACATTTTTATGGTGGTAACTGTTATTTTTAGATTAAATGATTTCCCACATCTTGTAGATAATATTAAAAAAAGTGTTAATTGTTACTAAAAAAAATCGAGAAAGCAGCTTAGCAGCTTTTTTTTAATTATCCCAAGAAAAAAATTTGAATACAAAATCGAACATCATTTCAAATTTAAAAAAAAATTATCAAAATCCTTATACCGTTTTTGAGAAAATCGAAAATCTTTGGAAGAGATTTAAAAAAATACAAATATTTTATAAATTTTATACAGATCCATAACTTGCTCTATAGTACAAATGCATGTATCGTAACTAAAATAAAATGCATAACTGGATCGCACGTAGTTGCTCTTGTGTAAAAGTATACTTTGGAATTTAAAACTTTTTTAAAAATTTCAAAGCATGGATTTAATTAGATCAAAATGTTCTTGTGCAGAAAATTACCTTCTGATCTGTATAAAACTATGAATTTATGCAAAAAAGTTTAAAAATGGTTTTATTATTAAATTAATTTTTTATATAAGAAATTTTCTTAGAATTTTTCTAGAAAAAAAATGAGATGCAAATCTTAAGTATTTAATAATATAGATCTTAGAAAATAATTTCAAAATCTAATCGTTCACACGTTTTCAAGATATTGATTTTTCAAAAAAAAAAAATGATTTTTTTTTTCAAAAATCCAAAAAATATGTATTTTTTTCGAATATTCTTATATACAATATTATTTTAATTTTAAAGGAGGTGCTGCATAAATTTTCTTATCAAACTGTTAGAGCCGTTTTCGCATAACGGCTATATTACAGGCACTGTTAATTTTGGTGTTAAGAATAAAATTTTAATTTCTCCGCGGGGGAATCACCGAAGACTCTTTAGTACCGATTTGGAAGAAAATAGCTCCAGTGTTGGGTTGTTGGTCGACGTACAGATATACAGGCGGACGCAATTGTGAAACCC
Organism: Chrysotoxum bicinctum; assembly: GCA_911387755.1. Taxonomy (NCBI): domain Eukaryota; kingdom Metazoa; phylum Arthropoda; class Insecta; order Diptera; family Syrphidae; genus Chrysotoxum; species Chrysotoxum bicinctum. The sequence goes on along the minus strand of OU426989.1, from coordinate 219,073,840 downwards.
ACTTTTTTCGTGTTTTTTATAATCGTAACGACAAAACTTCGATCTCGATTTCGATTTTTTTCTAAAAGCTTGCCCTATATCTATAGTACCTATCTGGGCTCGGACTTCTATTTTGAGAAAAAAATTCTATCTACTTCTCTAATTCTCTTTTTTAGGATCTACTTCTCTTTGAAAAAATTCTTAACCAACATATTTAAGGACAGCGCTGATCACTGTGCAGGGTTCGGACTTTACTTCGATCGAAGTAGATCTACTTCGATTTTGAAAAAAAAATTTAATCTACTTCCCTACTTCTCTTTTTAATGATCTACTTCTCTTTGAAATTCTAAACCAACATATTTAAAGACAGCGCTGATCACTTTGCATTACATAAAAAACAAGTTTAGGAATCATTTAAACGTAAGCACTGTGGAAAATTTAATGTTTTTGAGATCACTTACAGAAAAACGTAAAGATATTTATGAGCCACCTATTGAATTGATAAAATTCGTACAAGTTCGTTGATGGAAAATTTACTTTAAAATAGTTATATTAAATTAAAAATTTTTTAAAAGTCTGAAATCAGAATTTACTTATATATGTTATGTTTATATAATTTAATTTCATAAAATTACTTCGAAAATTTTAGATCTACTTCAGTTTTTTTCCGTATCTACTTCAAAAATTTAAAACCTAAGTCCGAACCCTGTCACTGTGTTACATAAAAAACAATAAGTTTAGGAATCGTTTAAACGTAAGCACCGTGGAAAATTTAATGTTTTCGAGATCACTTACAGAAAAACGTAAAGATATTTATGAGCCACCTTCTGAATTGATAAAGTTCATAGAAAAATACAAGTTCGTTGATGGACAATTTACTTTTAAATAGTTATATTTAATTACTATTTTTTACAAGTCTGGAGTCTGAATTTATATGTACGAGTACATATATGTTTTTATAATTTATTTTTTGTTTTTGTTTCTTAAGAAGTCTTTATTTAATGTTATATGTATACTTAACTTGTTTCTATTGAAGTCTGAATATATATTATATTATAGTTATATTTATTTTATTTTAAGTCTGAATTTCTTGTACCTTATATTAGTTACTTTAACGCAATTTATTATTTATTTTTTAAGGAAAAATAATCAAATTTTTAATTTCTTAAAACTACTTCAAAAATTTTGGATCTATGTACTTCAGTTTTTTTTCGTATTTACTTCGAAGATTTAAAAGTTAAATCCGAACCCTGGTAACTAGTAAAAGGGAAATGTAAAACTCATTTGACGCGAACTTTTTCAAACAAAAATGTAAGATTTTCCTCTTTTGTCTTTTAATAAGACCAGGGCGGATGAAGAAAATAATTTCGGAGGGGGTTTTAGAAAAAATATCAAATTTTTATAAATATATTATTTTATTACTTTATTGAAGGTTCTTGCTAGTTACATAATCTTTATTGTTATCAACATAAATATGTTATAACTAAACAATATTGGCTCTTAGGGATAGGGACTTTTGGAACAATATCATATAGCTAATGTTACAACAGATACCCATTTGGCAAATTTGAATAATGTTACCAAAAGTTGGAAAATATTCTTTTTTATTAATTTTTAGACATAGACTTTTACTACGGGCCCTCTGATGGAGGCCATTATTTGGTTCATATAATATAATCAAAATTCTTAAACAAATTTTTAAGAAAAAAATTTGGTACGCCAACTTGTAGCATTTATTATTTTACGAATAAAAAAAATAAATTTCCAAAAAAAAAATTGAGCCATTTTTGAGATAACGAATTTTGAAACGCAATGTTTTTTATACTTTTTAGAATCTTTTCGCTGAAAAATTTCATTTAAATCCGTTCTGCCTATAATGAGAAATTCAAAATTCGAAAAAACCATTCATTGTAGGTACAGTCAGTTATATCTTAATTTTAAAATTTGTTCATTAAAGAAATTGTGGTATGAATATAATATAAATAAAGTTGTTAACTTTTGTTCCTACTTTATAAATAAGTACAAGTATTGACTACAAATTTTTTCGAATTTCAAAGAAGATTGCCTCTATTTTTTTTTTATTTACAGGAACTCCTATTCTTGGGCCGTACGTACGTTAATAATATTTGAATTATGGAAATTTTGTATGAAAAGATTTATAAGAATTTATGGCACGAAAATAACAGTTTTTTTTTTTTTTTTTTCTTTAAGAAAATGAATCCTTATTTTTTTATTCCACATGTTTCGGAGGGGGTTTGAACCCCCAAAACCCCCACCTGAGTTCGCCCCTGAATAAGACTTTTAATAAGTAAGGATCAAGTCCAAATTGTTTTTAATTGATGGGAAGAACTCATGTTATTCTGGCAAAAGGCAGAAAGTGAAATGAATTCGTCTAGGCCGCCGATTAAAACCATTTCCAAAATAATAAAACAACGTTTCATTATTTAGTTTTACGTATTTTAAGTGTGGAACGATAAAAAATATAAGTAACCTTAAAGACAGAAATATAATCGGAAGTGGCCCAAACATCTCGCTTTCTTGATATAGGTATTGCTCTTCACATTGCCGCAACTAAAATAATTTCATGTCCGTCAAGTTAGCACTACCACTTAATTAATTTTCGTAAATTTGTCTTAAATAGGTACATACTTATATCGAGAAGAAAAAAAAATGTCGCATCATTTTTTCTCAAAAAATTACATAAAAATGCAAAAGTCCTAAAAAACCTAGCACTACCACACCAAGACTATCTCTTATAACTAATTATTTATGACAAAAGTCCTAAAAATGGGATTTCTGCATTTTTGTGGCATTTTTGAGAAAAACTGATAGGTATGAACATTTTTTTCTTTTACGATATATTTACGACAAAATTACGAAAATTAATTACGCTGTCCTTTTTCGAGTATTTCACTACTCTTAGCACTACCACCTCTCAAAACATGGGCAAGTTTTGAGAGGTGGTAGTGCCAACTTGACTGTCAAGTTAGGGTCAAGGGTTACTTTTAAAAAAAAACAAGCGCGGCAAAATTTTTCGTTTCACGACAGTTAATCCAATTATTTGATCTTTAAAATTTTTAAGTGGTGGTGCTAACTTTACGGATATCACTTTTATTTAGATACTTGTCACACTAACAAACTGATTTTCTTTGTTTTGAACATGTACCGAATGGGGCTATGTGAAATACCGTTCATAAATTAGAAAAAAAAGACCGTTGCATTTGGTGTACCTAATTTCTCATTCTCTGAGAATTTATTATGTGGTGCAGTTTTAATGTACGATCGCCAAAACTAGTCGAAAGAGAGACCGATAAACCGTAATCGCAACTAACAATAAAGACGCATTTTGAACTATTATCGTAATTAGTAATACGGGCCCGGACTTGAAATTTTGAGCGGTTTAAAATAATGCATTCGGACAACCAATGAAATAGTAGATTTTTCGAAAATAAGAAGAATGCTGGGGAAAGATATCTCCGACAATTTGAAATAGAGCCTAAATATGTTCCTACACAAGTTTATAAAATACAGTTTATTACTTTTAATACAAAGGAATAAAACTGCACTAATAAGCATGCGCATACCTATAAGAAATTCAAAAGTTCAAATAATATAAATGTAATATTTCCATAATAGAATAGGTAGTTTTATTTGAAAACAAACTTATTTAAAAAACAAAAACTTAAGCTAAACATATGTAGGAATATCAATTTTGTTTAGACTTCTCATTCAATGATTCCTCCAGTCTTTCAATAAGACCGATAAGTCTGAAATTTTCTTTCAGCAAAGCAAATTCTTCCAGCAGTTTGACGCAGCTTATAGCGGCTTCGTGTGTGTAAATTGCAAATTTTTCCGGTTTAGGCTCCTCTATTGTCACTTCTAGTTGAGGAGGTGATCGCACTGGCGGAGAGGGATGGTTAGTTTCTTCAGAATCGTTTTCCATCAGTATTTTAGGGCGTTTGGTAGGAATAGTTTCTTTTTCTGGACTAACAGGATCTTGTAGAGATGCCGAACAGGATGGTTGACATTTTTCTTCTTCAATTTTAATGACATCACTACATAAGTCAGTACAATCGCTTTCCGTTTTAATTTCCTCAACTTCTAGATCGGGAGTTCTTTCTGCATTAATTACTGTACAATCCACTTTAGGTTTATCATCTGCCATTACCGCATCGTTTGTTCCACAAGTCTCTTTAACATAACGCAATATGTCTCGAATTTGTACCGAATGACTCTCCTGATAACCAATCGACATTGTTTTTGTATTAGCATCGGGCAAATTGTAGGTTGCTCGAAAATTTTTGATCCAATCTTCATTCGGATAAAATTTCCCCATTTGCAAAACCTTCGAAAACTCTAAAGCCATAGTTTGAATAAGAGTATCGTTCAAATTGAAATCCGTATAATACATTATACGTCGAATCCATTCATGAACAGCCTTTCCCAAAACCGATACTCTGACCGTTTTGATTTCATTTGAAGTAGGTGCAGGTGATTTCTTTGTTCGGTTTTCCCATTCTGCCATTATTTCATTCTTTTGCTTGATGATACGTTTTATTTGATCCGGACTGCAATTGAACATTCTTCCAATTTTTTTATAAACCGGCTCAACTTCATAACAGCGAATAGCTGCTACTTTCTCGTTAAGAGCTAGAACGTTTTTTGGTTTAATACGATCATCAAAAAGTAGTTTTTGCTGAAAATAAACAAAAACAAATAGGCAATTATATCTGTACATATACATAGGTATGTGCATAAATGAAAACTAACATGGCGGCTGTGCAACCACAAATCAATATCAATATTTATAAGAAAAAAAAAAAGTAAAATCTCTTACAAATGTGCCATCCTTTTCCATCGTCAATCTTGCTTCTTGCACTAGGGTTGAAATAAAACTGCCAACACAAGGAATTAATAAATATCGCCAACACTCGTTGCGGAGAGCGATGTACATATATCTACACACATGCAACACACCCAAATATATTTCTCTTCAATGCGAAGTTTCTCAATTCTGCGCCGTCGCCCCTACTCAACTGTGTGATTACTTGAATACAAAAATATAATTTTTCTTATCGATTTTTTTAGTTGCCTTGACTGGGCAAATGCAAACCAAACAGAAAAACTGAAGTATAACAACGATGCTAAGAGAAGCGAATAATACTTCTGCGCAACACGACTCAATTGTTCTCTTTAACTTAATACAAAAGTTATACCTACTTCTATAATACATATCTACCTATATAAGTACATCTGATACCCATACTATGCACAAAATATTTTGAAGATAAAATAGATGAAGCTGCAGAGCAGCTGACAACTGCTTTTGCTTTGCGGCAGTGTTTTTAGTCGAGTATTCGAGTAAAGTTCTATAGGTATGCATGTATGGATGTATTATCTGACTCACTTTCCGTCTCCGCAACGCATTATATACAAGGTAGTAAGAGAGCAAACATTTATTTTTAGCTTACGTTTGTGTGTAGAATTTTGTACATGACGTTTGCGCGCCCGAAAGCGAAAAATAATTGACCCTTAAATGGGGTAAGCTGTTGTCATTTAATTGATAAGTCCTAATTTAATCATGTAAATTGTAAACAACAAATATTTTTGAATAATAAATATTGGATTGTGTTAATGTTTATGGTATAGGTACATATATGCACATATGTATGTAGGTATATAAAAGGCAAAATTAAAGTAGCAAAGCTTGGTATTAAATTAAATAAATAACCTATGTAGGTAGGTATTAATTAAAATTACGGTTACCATCCGAACAAGACATTTAGAAAAATAAAATGCACGACTGGGTCGCACGAACTTGCTCTTATGTAACAGACTAGGAATTTTAAAATCGAATGTTATTAGAGAAAACTGTTCATAAGGATCAAATTATTTTTTAAATTCTTTTAGTAGTAAGAGACAAAAACAAAATGCTATCCAAATATGAATTTATGCAAGAACAAAAATTATAAGTCGTAGTCGTTTCTTAAAAAAAGCTTTTATGTACAACATTTTTAAAAGCTTTTGAAGAAAAAATTTTGGTACGCCAATTTAAAGTTCTTATTATTGTTCTAATAAAAATAAAATTTACAAAAATAAAAATATTAAGCCGTTCCTGAGATATCGAATTTTCAAAAAAAAATAAAAAATAGATTTTTTTTTCAAAAATTCAAAAAATATTAATTTTAAAGTTTTGAAATGCATTGTGTTTTAGACTTTTTAGAAGCTTCTCTTCGAAAAATTTCATTAGGATTCGTTATGTGGATAATGAGAAATTCAAAATTCGAAAAAATGGTTCTATGGTAGGTACAAGCTGTAATGTCTTAATTTCAAATTTTTTTTTATTAAATTAAAGATCGTAAAAATTAATTGAAAGAAAAAAAATTTTATCAAAATTCTCGGAACCGTTTTCGAGAAAAATACGATTTTTGAAAAGCATTTTTTTTAATTTTTTAGCATTTGTATGGTAGGTACCTTTATTTTTAGGTAAAATAAAATTTTTTTTATCACACCTTGTAGATTATATTGAAAAACTTTTATTTAGCCAGTTTGAAAAAAATCTAGCATGGGGTTTTCGAAATATTGAGTTTTGAAAAAAAAATTTTGAAGTTTTTTTTAAAAATCCAAAAAAATTTTTTTTGAAAATTTGAGTACACAATTCTATTCAGGTTTTTGGGGAGCCTTAGCAAAAAAAAAATGATCAAAATCGGCTGTACCGTTTTTGAAAAAATCAAAAACAAAAAAAATGGTTCCATGGGGGGTACCCTCAATAACCATTTTTCAGAAATTTTTTTTCATCCAATACCTAGCTTTAATTAAATGAAATTTTTTTGTGTTTTTATTTTTAAAATCTGTCGAACAGTTTTTGAGAAAAAAAAATGTTTATAAAATTTCGAAAAAAATTCGTATGGGGGGTACCGTTATTTTTGGTCTTGAAAAATCAAATCAAAAAACATCGGGGGGGAAAAAATTAAAACCCATATCTACCAAGTTTGAAGAAAATCGGCCGAGCCGTTTAGCTGCAATCTAACGGACAGACAGACAGACAGACAGACAGACAGACAGACAGACAGACAGACAGACAGACAGACAGACAGACAGAATTGTGAGACCCACTTTTTTAGTCTTCGCTATCATCGTAATGTCAACTTTGATCAAAATCTCGAGTTCGATTTTTTTTACGAATGCATAACTTGCCTTATAGTACCTATAAGTCGCAAGTAAAAAAATATTTTTGATAAGAATTTACATAGGTAGGTAGGTACGTGTTCCAGATTTCAATTTTCTCGATTTTCAGGTGATTTAAATTCGATCAGATCTAGTTGTACCTACACAGGTGTTCAAAATAATAGGTATATATTCCGGGAGCTGGCGACACTAAAAATTGTAAGATTTGCGTACTCATGATTTTATGTTTTTTGTGTAATTTAGGTGCCCGACAAACAGGAAACCGACTGCTGCGGGCTCACCCGTGGTGGGTTGATTTACTGTGAATTTTTGAAGTTGCAAAAAAACCGAAAATTTGTCTAAAATGCGTACTCATGAAAACAGTTGCATAATGTTAGTTTAACATTTAAAACGATGAAAAAACTTGTGCTTACACCTGGTGAGTGGTGGAAAGTACCGCTTACAATTAAGGGAAGTTGGGCCCCCATACTGCATTGTTACCTAATTATTTTTTGTTTGGGTTAAGACCTTGCAGAAAAAAAAATGTTAATGCATTTCATAGATAATTAGACAAAGATTACGGTAAAAATAGCGCGTGCTTTAAAAAGTCATCTTTTACCCTAAAAAAGGGGAAAAAGAGGGGAAACACTCTTTAAAAGTATTTTTTTTAAATCTCAAAAACTACATGCATTTTGATAAATCTGATAAAGCAATTTAAGATTTCATACAAACATAACGTAGGTAGATCAAATAATAAAATTATAGAAAAAAAAGAGGAGGTCTCGGAAGTATCCTTTTCGCGATTATCGCATCTCTGTAGTCATCTCAGTCCCCCGATCTCAACCCGATTGAGAATTTGTGGGTGGATCTGAAAAAGTCTTTAGCCACAAAGGTTTTCAACAATTAACAACAACTATGGCTTGGAATAGAGAAGAGATGGAACGCCATTCCGATAAGTAAATGTCAAAAACTTGTAAAGTCTATGCCGAGTCGTATAGAGGCGGTCAAAAAAAAAATAAATGAGGCCATTGAAAAAACTACACAACATTTTTGGATTTCGAAACTAACTGCTACTTAATTAAATTTGACCAATTCACATACTTAGTTTAACATTCCCTACTATTGTTAACACTCAAAAACGAAAAAAAAACTAATTTTCTATTATACAATAGCGTTGGAACTTGATTTGCATCCTATGACTTCAGGATTATTAAATTTTTCCAATAAAATAAGTAAATTTTCTTCTGCTTCAACTGATCTTTAAAAATTTCCTTCGGCAAGAAAAAGTAAAACTGCGGCCAGCTGCAACGATGCAGGATGGATTTTTTTCACATTTGGAGGAACTGATGGAAAGGCACGTTTATCAAGTCGATAGTATGATACAAATCTTTTAAACACATATGCAGTGTGCCATTAATTCCTAATGGGCTTCAATGATCTTCCAAAATTTGTTTTCCTTGTGCATATTAACCCATATATCAAGGCCACTGCAAGCAATAAAGCACTCATTACAATATTTTATAGAAATACTAGGTTCGTTCGTTCAACTTTACCTAGGATTGACCCAAGTTTTCTTGACAACCCTCGGAGTTGTCAACAAAAACTGGGGTTTTCGGTTTTCAAAAAACACCCAAGGTCGCCCCAGTAAAATACCTATATCTACTTCAGAGCGAGTTCAGGGCGACTTCAGGGCGACTTCAGGGCGACTCTCAAAAAACGCAGAATTTACTCACCAGAGTGATTTCAGGTTTTTCAAAAAACGATTTAGGGCGACCCCACACATAATTTTAATAGCATTCAAAAAACAACACAAACAAAAAAGTTTTGTATATGCCAACTGACAGCTGTTTACAATTTTACTTATGTCGTTTTTATTTGGCAATCCGGAAGCCTTCCGGGCTCTTCTAAAAGTGTTCAATTGGGAAAAAATGACAGTTCTAATTCTGAAAAGAAGAGAAATTTGCTTCTGGATTTGAAATCAGAAGCAAAACCAGAAGCACTCACACATTCATATACTTAAACGTCAACCTCAACAGCTGTGATTTTTGGTATCCAAATTATGCGAACCAGGGTTGGCCGAATTAACTACACTAAATTTTCTACATGATTTACTACGTTTATATGAGGTGTTGAAGCGAGCTTGAAGCTCGCTTCGAACGTTTATATGCCTGTATTGAGTTGAAATGAGCTTCGTTCGACTCGATTCCAATCGCTCAGCGGTGTCGAGTAGAAATGTGGGTCGAAAATCCGACCCTAATCCAGCTCGATCTTTCGATACTGCATATAAACGTAGTATTTAACTACGCGTAGTTTATTGAAGAAACTACATGCCTAATTTACTACAATTTGTTACGTCTGCTACATATGTATATAGTTAATTCATAAAAAATCAATATAATAAAGGAAAAAAATAAACAATTTTGCACTTTTATGATCTAATGAAGGTTTGTAAAAAAAAGTTTCATTTACCATAAGGATGAAGAATTGTAGGAATAACTGAACGTTTAATTTAAAAATTTAAATTTCAAATGCATAACTGACAGTTAATTGACATCAATGCTACAATTTCTTACATTAACTACAATTAACTACATAAACTACGTAGCGGACGTAACAAATAATGTAGTTATTTATAAAAAGTGACAATTCGGCCAACCCTGCTTTCAAAAACATTTTTCTTGATTTTGATTATTGTACGCATTTGATGTTTCAAATATACAATCAAACAAAACTTCAGAATCATCAGAAGCAAACAAAAGTGTTCAATTGGGATTCCGGATCGGAGAGAGATTCCGGATTGCCAAATAAAAACGACATTAAAGTGATTTCGAAATTATGAAAGCTAGTGAAATGTAGAACACTAAAAACAAATTCACTCGATTCGCAAGTTCGTCTTCATTTCGATTTCACTCGATTTTTGGAACCTGGCTGATAGAGTAGGTGTAACAGTATCCGTTATTCGAATCCGCGCAGTTTAATTTGACACAAATTAACAATTAACAATGGCTACAGTGACCATTTGAGAAGCTGACGAAAAAAGCGGACTTGTCCGTTGAATTTTTTTCTCATTATGAGACTTGTACGTACAAACAAAAGGTACACTAGTACATACTAAACATATGTATTTAAAATTTAATACAATACACTGAGCGACGAGCGACTGAGCGGCTGAGCGATAGAGCGATGAGTCTGAGCGATGGGTGGCCATTTACTGAGCGTCATCGCTGAGCGATTAGTTGCGAAAATGCAATTGTCAAGTGTAGTTCGTCGTAGTCTTTAAGTTGAAAGTCGCGTTCATATTTAAAGAGCTATTATAAGATCAAGAAAACTAAGGTCTGATGTATACCCCTTAAATCGAAAGGGCAAATTATGTTGAATCTTTGCAAATATCCAGACCTATTTTATCAATACCATCGTATGTCAATAGAATCTTTCAATCTGCTGTTGGAAAAAGTTCGGCTAAGATTAACAAAACAATGGAAGCCAATTAGTGCAAAAAAGCGACTAATTTTATTACTAGAGTTAGTTTTTACTTGCGATATATGTACATGTAGGTACTATAGGGCTAGTTCTGCATTTGGAAAAAAAATTCAACTCGAGATTTTGATCAAAGTTGACATTACGATGATAGCGAAGACGAAGAAAGTGGGTCCGGCAATTCCGTCTGTCTGTCTCTTCCTCGATCTGCAGCTTAAGCTACTGGAGTTATTTTCTTCAAACTCAGTACATAAAGGTCTTCGATGATTCCCTATAGAGGAAATTTAATTTTTTTTTAGCTCCAAAAATAACGATATGGGGGGTATACACCCGTAATGCAAAATCGTATTTAGACATGGATTAAGTATACATTGAATGAATGAATGAATGATTTTGGAATTTCTCATCAACGGCTCTAACGGTTTTAACTAAAATTTCTATGCAGGAGCTCCTTTGAAAAAATATGGTCTACAATTTTTTTCAAAAAAAAAAGTTTTTGGATTTGAATATCTTCAAAACGTTTATTTTCAAATCATGTCCTTGAATCTACGAGTATACTCCTAAGTACCTAAAATTGGCATCCCAAATATCGTGCTTGAAAAATTTTAAAGAAATTTCTTATACACAAAATTACTTTAATAATAAAACGATTTTTGAGCTTTGTTTCCATTAATTCATACTTTTCTGAAAATCAGACGACAATTTCATGCATTTGAACATTTTTATCTCATTAAATCCATGCTTTATATTTATTTATACAAACATTTTAAATTCTAAAGTACTTTTACATAAGAGCAAGTTCGTGCGATCCAGTCGTGCATTTTATTTATTCTTTATTTTTATTGTTTAGTTTTGCCAAAATAACATTCTGAATGTCGCTTTTCATCTCAAGTTTTTTAAACTCTTAAAATTTTGACCTAAATGGCAAAAGACTTTTGAAAAATTTCATATTTTAAACTTTCTATGCTTATTTTCTTCATGAACTAACTTCGTCGCTCAGCGATCGACTGAAAAATTAAAACAGATTTGATTGCAGAGCGACGACGTCGCTCTGTCGCTTGAAAAAATCACAAGGGCTTACGTGGCCACCTCCATACAATTTCATGTGTTTTAATTTTTTTTTTAATTAAAACACATGAAATTGTATGGAGGTGGCCACGTACACCCTGAGCGACTTGTCATTGTTTTAAGCGACAGAGCGACGTCGCTCAATCGCTCAGTCGCTCGTCGCTCAGTGCGTGGCCGAGGCCTTAGCTCTGTCGCTTAAAATAATGACAAGTCGCTCAGGGTGTACGTGGCCACCTCCATACAATTTCATGTGTTTTAATTTTTTTGCGTCGCTCAGCGACTCGTCGCTCAATCGCTCAGTCGCTCATCGCTCAGTGCGTGGCCGAAGCCTTAGCCGTTCGAATTCAGCAGAAAATTATCTATTTATTTTCAATTTACCATGAAAGACCCGAGATCTAAGACCTTATCCCCAAATCAGAATTGCCCAATACAAAACCACATACCCACGCTTCTTTTGTCTGTCTTTTATGAAAGTTTTGCGGTGCGATTCCAAAAATCTACATATAAAAGTTATAATTACATATTATTTTAAATCAATGAGGTAACCTTGTTAAATATACAAACGTAGGTATCTTATTTATGTATGCAGATGTTTTTGTAGATTTAATTTGACAAATGTTCGCTTTGTTGGTTTTTTAAAAGACGACAATAAATATGAGGTCTTCTTGTGCATTTGTATTTGAATTATTTATGTGTGTATCAAGAGAAGAACACTTTGATGTGACTGTAATTATTGTATTATGGTTAAGCATTCGATATAAAACTGTAGTGTTTAATGTTCAAATTTTAATTTGACGTCACATTTCTGTTTGTGTTTGGTATTTTTCATGACATTGTATCGGTTATCAATAACCAACAACAAAGTTAAAAAATAAGAAAAATATATGGACAATACCTATAACGATAAACGCACTAAGTCAAAATATTGTATGAGAGAAAAAAACGAAAGAAAATACCTAAATGCTACTATGCCAATGTACCTAAACAAAATCAGACTATCAGACGGTAAATAAACATTGCAAACAATTTCGACGTCATTTGCACGTCATAATTTCCAACTTTGATCGCATATTCTAAATAAACCTTTGTCAAAGTTTATTTGTATCAACAAATATATTTCCAGCTCTAAAAACAGTTTGCATCTTTATAATTTAATATAAACAATGAATTGGGAAGCACTCGATTACTCTTTCTCTCTTTCTTATAATATTTGTGCTTCAAAACAAATTTCTCAAATTTTCAGAATTTCTTATATCCGTATTTAACTGTTCTTAGTTATGAAATACCGAATAGCGAATATGAATATCTACCGAAATAGTGTTAGACCACATAAATCTCTTAGGCAAGATCATATAAAAATCAAGATAATTAACGATGGAAATAATTAATATCTTCAAGAAGATCATTCGGTTTGTAAGAATTGAAACGAGGTAGATGGCTACCTTTACATAATTTTGGCACGTTTTCTTCAAGACAATACGAAAAAGCGTGTCTTACTATTTTTAAAATCGTTTTTATTCAATCTAACCTCGACGCTAGACAAAAATTAATAAAAATGAACTACTTAGCAATATCGTACAACTAACTTAACTTTTTTATTAACTAATCGTGTCTTGCTCTTTGATAAAAAATTAGACTTAGATCTCGATCTGTATTAAGTATAGTTTTAAAAAATATTACTCCAAAATTTCGATCAACCTAGTTTTATGGTAGATACTTAACAATTTGCTAACTTCTAAACAGTTTACTTAGTCTTTTTTATTTTTAAACGTTATTTAACCAGACTATTATTTTAATAAATCGCTTCTAAACACACCTTAAGCAATGTCAGTTCGTGCAGAAAACAAAGTAAACAGAACTTTCTTGTCGTTAGTATGTAAGTATCAAATATTCATTTGAAGTTGAAGTTAGAACGATATTGGAAAAATAAAATAGCTATACCTATGATGACTTAAACTTTAATATAATGTCGGAGAAAGTATGATGTTAAACTCAATTAAAATTTGCCAAATCGTCCTATTAATTAAGTTTCAAAATAAAACAACAAAATTTTGTATTTGAAGGTTAGAATATCTCGAAATCCTGACTTAAAGGCGGATAGTTTTTCTAATCAGCGTGAGTTGTTTTCAATTTAATATTTTTCTTAAAGGTATAACAAAACAGTACACCATGGATATAAGACACTCTGAATATCCAAACACATTTTTTTATAATTTATAAATGGTGCATACATATACGTACATATGTATGTATATATACATAAAATATAAAAAAAGAAAAGGAGACATGCAAACAATACACCTAATGCCCAGTTCTACCAGGTGCATATCAAGCAAACAAGAGCATTATTCTTCTGACAAGACTTGAATAGAGTTCCGCAAATGTCAGGCTGATTTTTAACAGTTTCTATATCATACTCTCATTTTCATAAAATCTTTCACTTTTACAGGCGGACGAATTGGCCACGCAAGGATCAGCCCTTCATATGTAAATCCTATCGGAGTTATAAAGGGCAATATTCTTTGAATATTTCTTTAAGAATCAAACCACAGGTGGAGTAGTAAGATTTAACCCACCTATAATAACACCAAAACTCTTGATCTGATATGCAAACCCGGGAAAGACATAGCCAGTGTCGTTGCTACCAGTAGCGGGCACTGGCTGAGAAACATGCAGAGAAACTAGGCGTTCCACACAATACTCACTGTCATAGCATTTGAAATTTTAAAGTTTAAAGCTATCATTAAGATGCCGTTAATGTTGTTTGAATTTAACTACAAGATGAAAAATTAACTAACTCATCAGCTGATCAGATGTATGAGATTGTATATTAAGCATGTTAAGGAACAGAGATAAGATTGGAAGTGTGTGACATGTATAATTCCACCTACTTGTCACAGCACTCTTTTATGATTCAAAAATTAGTTTTAACTCTGACGGATAAATGGCTATTTGGTCTTTTTAATCTAGTCAGAAGTGTATAGAAAAATGACAGAAGATTCTTGAAAAATAAACAAGCACTGAGAAAAGAGATGTTTAAATAACAGTCTGTCAATCTTTTCTATACATATTCTTTTATTTTTATTTGGACCATTCGCGAAAATAAAACACGGCTATTAGCATTAAGGCAGTTTTTACATATCGCACATACATACATAGGTATGTAAGTAAATTTTTTTTGTCAAAAGAAAAATCAGAGACAATCACTTATTACTACAGATATCGGTAAAATACTGTATTGCCGCTAGCTTTTACTGTCGACAAAACCCATACGCTTGAAACAGCGCAACACATTTAAGCGAGATTGCAATAGTATGGCAGAGACTACCTACCTAGTTCTCGAATCTAAAGAAGAAACACATATAAAGTACCCATAGTGTGTGGACTGCCAGAAACAAAACAGATGGTCTGCTTGTGCTTAGTACTTAGTGTATCTAGTATGTACGTAATACTTAAATGAAGCTTGTAGATACTCAACTAATATAACCATTGGTATGTAGGTATTTCTTCTTTTAAATAATTGCATTTTTAGGTTATGTTATAACTGAATGTTTCTGCTTGATTTAATTGAAATCAGCACTGTCCCAGTAAGACATTTATTATTTAAATAATAAGCTTTGAGGTACTGCAGAGTACCTGTCCATACACGCAAAGATACATTACTTGTATCCAACCCATCCATAGGTAGAGAGTAATTTTTCTTTTGTATCTACATGTGAGCCATGAATCCCATTACCACATTGAATGTGGTATTTTCTAACATAAACTTGAGTGGCTATTTAGTGTTAGCGTTGGCCTAGAAATTGAAACGAAATACAGATTTATTCGCATATTTGTGTTGGTTAATCGTGCAAGCACACAATCACAGAAACACTCCAAATGTATACAGATTTAGTTGATAATTTAAGTATTAGTTGTTTTTTTATTTAGAAATGAATGTTCGTGTATACGTATATGTACAATACAAGTGCATTAATTGGTTATGTAGTTGAGTGTTAGTGCGACGAATATTCAAGCATGAGATGAAAAAATATGCGTTAACAAACATTTACCAAGAGATTTTTTAGTCAGTTCAGTTTATCAACAACAATTAACTATGCCGCAAGTAAGTACACTTACTTAACATTACCAAAGGTTGTTCGAAATGATTAAAATTTTAACACATTCTTTCAATAGTCAAACAACAACATCAACAACAACATCATCAACACCAATAGCAACAACACAACTTCAAACTGCAATATTAGCCCAAAAGCTCGTATGAAGATATCGAGGGACCATAAAAAAATCAAATACCTGGATACACTTGCAAAAAAACACAACTGTACCGTTAATCAAGTAGAAAAGATCGTCAAAGAAAAGAAGAAGAAAACCAGATCCATCATAAGACCGAATTCTCATTTGGTTAACCTGTTGGATAAAGTTGTATACGAATGGTTTCAGCGGGCGCAGAAACTTGTTGAAACTGGCCCGATTACCGACGAAATGTTTCTTCAAAAAGCTCACGAATCCAAACTGATCTTTGGCATTCCCAATTTCCCAACGGATTATGAATGGGTATGGAATTTTAGAAAAAAGTATAACATAACGAATTTGGATATGACAATGTTGAGAATTGAAAACGATAACAGACCTATGTCAGTGGATATAAATGACATTGTAATGTTTGTTTTGAAAAACAATCCCATAACCGAATACTTTCCATATACCAGCCCTCAAAATAATAGCAATACAACAGAAAGTATTCTTGAGATGAGCGAAATCAATCCAAATCCAATACAGTACTTGATATGCTACGATAATAATAATTTCAACGAAGCCATCATACCTGAAAACTTCGATATAAAAGATGAAGTTAAATTGGATGTTTCGCCGCCGCCAGTGTCAGTTATAACAAATGACGAAGAAGCAAAGCGTCATCTTAAACCTCTTGAGGATTATGTCCTTTTGAAAGAAAATTTTCGAGCGATTGGACTTATTGCTCAGTTAGAGGAAATTTTCGCGGCACAAACACAAACAGATAATGAATAAAAAATAGTGTAAGCAAATTGAATTAAGAATTATAACTAAAGCCAATTGTATAGAAAATTTATTATAGAAATATAGCCTAAGTGTTCTTTAAAAAAAAAAAAAGTTTTTATAATAGTACATGCACATATTCATGGCGATTATGGAATTCGCTACATTTTCCTCCCGGAGAGTCGACTGGATTCATCTCGTAAAATTCGATTTCGTCAATTTTTCCCAAATTCTGTATCACTCTGCTGCCATTTGTTAATATTTAACGTCATCCCCCACCTTAAGTTAGTGTAAACATTTTTGATTGAGTTTTTAATGGGGGATTTGAAGAAAAGAAAAGCGGGTGAGATATATGTACATCTAAAAATAAGTACGGACATGTGAAAGAGTACACAGCTGGTAACTCTTTTTTGCTTGCTATAACATATTGTTGCGAACAGAGCTTTATACTCTTACAGCGCCATCTGTTGGAAAGTTGCATATCTACTTTATGGAAGAAACAAAAAGCTCTTTTCCAATGTCAAATGTATTTCCCCTTATTCTAACCATCTAGACGAGAACTTTCGTGAACAACAAACTTGAGTTTATAAGGGAGTGCTCGCGGTGAGCACAGGGCAGTGGATTTTTGACTATGAAAGTGTGCAAAAGGTTTGCTATTGCATTATGGAAAGTTATTAAACAAGTGTGATCTATATAAAAGTATTTGAGTTGATTATAAATTGAGATTTATTGTTTTGATTTGGAAAGTGTAAATAAAGATGAAATACTAAAAAGAGTAATATGTAAGTTTTATTTAACGAACCTAGCAAAAATATTACAATATAAACAAATCAGATAGTGCTCTTTTTATTTTGACAAGAGTGCACAAGAAAGTTATAGGAACTTAATGGGGCCTATCGTGAATAAAATTTCACTGGGAATTGTTCCCAACTTTCAAAATTGTCACCTCGAATAATGTCGAAAGTTTCCCATGGAATTTATTGATATTGGGAATTAAGTTTCATAGTGGCTTTGGCTCTTATTTAAAAAGGCTAGTCCCCAGCTTACAATGAACAGTGCAGAAGTATTGACCTTTCCAATTTTCGAAGATGGGGAAAATTCCGAGGGAAATTTTGTTCACGATAGCCCCCAATATTCAAAAATATAGAAATGCAGATAGAGATGCTATATTAAAGATTATCAGATTTGTCTTCACTAAAATCTTCCTATTAATTTTTCGAGATTCCTATATTCTTCATTCTAAAAATCTCTCCATTTATTCTTCCCTCTTTACTCAAAAATTGTAAGTTTTGTATCTTACATCGGTTTTTTTTCAGAACACTTATGAAGATGAATGTAAATCCACCATAAGTAAAAAAGAAACGTCTGACTCATAGGAAGCAAATAATCTAGCGATATTGTCTGCTAATGCCGATACTCGATTTACGAATTGAGTCTCCTGGTTACCTTAACACAATATACATATGCATGTATGTATAAAAAAATTACGTAGTGACTTGCAGCAACTCTTAACCATTTTTGTGTTCATGCTAGCAGCAATGAATTCGTACTAAACTCTTCTGCTAAGTCCGAACGGCTAAGGTGGGAAACACTTCTCATGAGAAGAGATAATCAAGGTTATGCTAATAACCTTTCGGACCCTCAGCGTCAAAAATACTTCAAAAACCGGAACGAACTTTTATACTCAGAAGTATAATACCTCTGGACAATTACCTGTTACTACTAGCAAAGAAGCTATAGTAGAAAACTCCATCATCCACCCGAACCAGCTTATAAGAAGGATTATAACCGACAACCCCCAGCCCAGGTACCTTAGCGCAGTGTTTATACTGGATGACAACATGTTCCCAAATGACAACGAAGAAGCTGTTGGTTTCTACACTGACAATCGGTCATCCTACATCCTACCCCCTTTACAATTTAATCACTGACAACATTGACGGAACACCACTGGAGGACAATCATTTTGATTGAACCTAGAAAAGTACTAATACTATTTTAAGTCAATTTATAAGGCAAGGCTCCTTATGCGCCAACAAATCTAAATCCTCCATGAATGAATTCGTAAATTAATTCCATTTTGTGTATACAATGGCAGCTGTCAAATTGAAATGTCACTGTGTAACCAAGTTGTTACAAGCATCCAACAGAGATTTAAATGGAAGAATACTGTCGTTTAATTAAGCCTACAGAATGTAGCTTAAACGAAATTTGAATTGAAGTTTAAACCAAAAATTAAGTTTAAATTTCCAGTTAAAATGAAGTTCAGTGTTTTAAATATCATACATTTTTATCTAGTTCCACAAAGATACTGTCACTAAGGTTCTTAATTCGTGCGTTCAAGGCGAAAAAAGTGGGTCTCGTAATTCTTTTGTCTGTTCGGCTACAACCTAAACGACACGTCCGATTTTCCTTAAACTTGCTAGATAGCATTTTCCAATTTTTATAAAAATGTTTTTCTCTTTTTTTAAAGGCCAAAAGTTAATTTCATAAAATAAAAGCTAGCTAATGGTTGAAAAAAAATGGGTATTAAGGTACCATGCCCATAGAACCGATATTTTTTGATTGTCCAAGAACAGTGCAACTGATTTTGATCAATTTTTGTATACTTAAGCTCCTTAAAAGTTTCAACAGTTTTGTGTATTAAAATTTTCAAATGTTAAATTTTTTCGAATTTAAAATTTCTCGTTATTTGCATACCGGATTCTTGAAACCACAGCACTGATCTGTAGCTTTTCTTGCCTTCTCATTACTATTACACTTGTCAAAACTTTAAATAAAACCGCAAGGCACATTTTTATGCAAAAGATTTAAAAGTAATGGGATTAAAAAAAGCCCAATTGAGAAACACAGTTCCAATTTCTTATGCTACGATTTGTGAATGTACTGAAAATATGTATAATATTGTTGCCAGGTAGGTATGTACTATAAATTAATGAATTCGAAGGAAAGCAAAGTTGAAGAGATAACACTTGGTTCGAATTTTATCGAAGAGACAAATGCCACTTCATTATTTAGTACGATAGAGGTAAACTTATGTATGTACATTTATATAAAATGAGTTGGTAGTCCTTAGCCTACTGAAAGAATTTGCATTGCAAAATATACAAAATAATTCCTAATTACAAGTAGCGTCCAGGTGGCGAAACACGACCAACAATAGCTCTGTGCTTTTGAGAAAAACAGCTGATTCGTGTAACCATATATATACTTACGAGTTTGTTTTAAATGCTATCTGTCATAACATCATACTTTCTCTATCCTTTCATTGAAGTTAAAACCATCGAATACCTATTTTATTTTCTTAGTATCGTACTAACTTCATTCTTTGACATTTTCAAACATCAAAATAGGTCCGTTTACTTAGTTTCTTGGATGAACTGTCATAACTTTAGGTAGGTATGTTCAGAAGTTATTTATTAAAAAAATAGCCTAAACACGATACTAGTTAAAAAAAAAAGTGAAAAATTACGAAATAAATTTAAATAAATAATAGTTTAATAAATATTACATATCTATGATGACTTATAGTAAAAGAATTTTTTTTTCAAAATCGTACATAATATAATAAAACACCTTGAAAATGTATGTCTCATAGTTTTCTGGTTTTGTGATTAAAAATAAATTTTAGTTTTACTGCGATTTTTTCTATTTATTCGAAATACATTTTTTTAAGTCCGATCCCTGCACCACATTCCACACCAACATCAGAGAAACGAGCAACCATACTACTACTACTTACACAGTGATAACACTACGCCATTCTCAGCTGTAAATTTCTGAGAAGAGAATAATGAAAATATGAACCAAAACAAACAACAAAGACGCCAACAATATTCTGCGAGAAAATCACATACCACATTCTACCCAAGTTTAAAGGGTGAATACATATCACATTCTTTGATGGGCAGATTTAAAAGTTTTGATAAATTCACTGTGTATGACAATGTGAAAATTATATTAAAAATAGGTTGTGTACGGACCCATTAACATTTTAATGCAGAACAATAAACTGATGCCTGTGTGTGTCGGTTGATGTTTGTATTTTCATATATGTATGTATTTTCTTGGGGGTGTTGCTTCTAAATATTTTCTGTAGGCATTATAATATGATTTGTTTGACTGGCGATATAAAAATATAAAAAACGCTAGTAACTTTGTTTTAAATCAGTGAAGAGCATTGCGTAACTATTTTATTTTATTTCAGTCTATATAGTGCTGGTGAATTTGGATGAAACATTTTCGGAGAGTGACTACTTTTAATAAATCTGCAGAATTATACGAGGCACATTTTTCGCTAAAGATTTAAAAGTGCTGGGAACGAGAAAATTTCTTAAGAAAAACAATATGTACCTCTCCATTGTTAAATAAGTCAACGCTAAGTGTAAATCACCAGCATTCCGCATTAAGCCTACTGTCAATTTTGCTTAAAGCAAATCATAGAAAGCTTAAATGTGTAGGTGTGTACATATTTTTTAAACTACCGGCTTTGTATATATAAACCATAGTATAATCATGGAGCGTGATTTTATGATGCCAACGCTATCCTGGTGGTGGCGCTGAAATTAGCGCATGATTTTACAGTGTTGATTAGAATTAGACGCAAAACAAGTAGGTAGTAAAAAAGAGAAAATTCTATTATTAAATTTAGCAGAGGCAAATCTAGCAAGTACTGTTGCTATGCTTAAGATGTTGCCACAATCGTTCGTCTCCTTGATAGTACTATAAGTTTTATATACAAAGCTACTGGTAAATAAATCCTGATGCCTGGGTAGATCTACCTAAATTTATAGAGGGATATTTTAATAAGATTCGATGAAAAACCGTGGCTAGGTAGGTATACTTTAGGTCTTGTCAAGAATAAAATTGTGTACGAACGAGAGACCCTATTTAAGCCTAGTACGCAGATCGGGAAAAATTTTGTCTCCCATACATTTTTTTTCCTGGGACAAATTTTGTCTCGGATATTTTTCCGAGCAGTACGCAGTTCACGCGCAAAATTCATACTATTGTGAATTGCTCTTCAAAATGTCTCCACTAAATTTTGCCAGGAAAAAGAATGATACGAGCATTATTTTGCGAGACAAATTTTGACAGCCACCGCATTTCCGAAAGTGATTTTTGTCAATTCTGATTTTATGTAAAAGGTGCTGATGCTTGTCTTGAGATCATCAAGAGGAGATTCCAAAAAGGTATGAACGACTTTTGTAAGGCAACCCGTTCCAGAGATAGACTAAAAAACACATTAAATTAGATTTCATCTCTCCAACTTCAAATTTTTGCGCGAGATTTGCAAAAGTTTTGTAGAGATTAAAATTGTAGAGATAAAATTTGTCTTGTCTCGATCTGCGTACTAGGCTTCATGGTAGATTCGATTAGAACTTTTTTAAGAAAATGTTAACAAATACAATCTTTGTATTCCGAACCCTGCACAAGCCACAACACCACGGCTCCACAGCACAGAAATGAGCAACCATCTACATAATTAATAATTATACACTCATTCTCATACGGCTATACTAATGGCATTCACAGTTGCTAATTTGCTATGTAAGAGAAGAGAATAATGAAAACAAACGCCAACAATACTCTGTGAGAAAGAAACGTATCACATTCACATATCATAGTTTAAAGGCTTAGTACAGGGTCTTATTATTTGGTACACAAACTTTTAATTTTGATAAATTCACTGCTTATGACAATGTAAACCTTGTATTGAAATTTGAAAATATGTTGTGTACGGGCCCCTTTAACATTTTAATGCAGCCCAACAATAAAATGTGTCTGTTGAGGGATGTATGTAGGTATTCGCATTTATTTTCTTGGTGTGTGTTGATTTTGATTCTGCTTGGAGAGTTTTTTCTCTTGCTAGGATTTGTTTCACTAGGAATTAGGAATATAAAAATATAAGGAGAGCAGTTTCTCAGTTTTAATTCAGCGCAGTGCAAATCGGTGAGGTAGTTTATGGTGTAGCGCGTAAATTCTGTACTATTTGTGTCACTAATGTTTTTTGGTCGTGGTTGTTTTTAATCGGACTAAAATTTAATTTAGACTATATAGGTATGTCCTGTTCATATGCAGGTTGCGACAACGCTAGGAGTTTTTTGTTGTCATTTTTTAAATTTCCCAATGACCACCGACGAGAAATTTGGAAAAAGCATTCTCAGAGGACGGATCAATTGAAAAAAGCAGCATTATTGTGCGAGGCACATTTTTATGCAAAAGATATAAAAGTAGGGGGGACAAAAAAAATGCTTAACAAAAATACAGTACCAATTTCGTGTGCAACGGTTTGTGGATGTACCGAGAATGTAGTTGATAAGAGGTGTTATGAAATTTTAGATTCAGGCCGAACCAATCAAAAAATTATTTGGAACAACATGGATCACCCTCCATTAAGTAATAAGATAAAGGTAAGTTTAATCTAATACTGCCATTCTGTTTAAAGCCTACATTGACGATTTTCAAAGTAAATTCTAGATAGGTACCTAACCTATATGTATATACCTATGTATGTATGTATGTTATCAACCTACTTCCCTTTCTGAATGTATCTATACAGGGTGACTTGCATATTACTCGATACAGAGCCTGGCCGCAGATTTTGATGATCTAAAAAAAACGGGAAATCGCTTAAAATCGAAAAATATATTTTCATAGTAAATAAAGCAAATGTTATTATTTTAATTTGTTTTTAAGTTATAATTTATGTTCCAGGTCGACGTTTTTTTTTCAATAACTTTGAAATGAAATACTGTCGACTCCGCTTAACTGGTCCAGTTAAATTGCAGAATATTTTTCTTCAAAGCTCCGCTAATGTCATACTAGTTTCAGTTATCCGAAGTTCATTCGTGAGAACTTCGCTTAACTGAAACTAATTTGAAATGAGCGGAGCTTTGAAGAAAAAATAATAAAAAATAAAATGCGCAACTGGGTCGCATGAACTTGCTCTTATTAAAAGACTAAGAATTTCAAAAATGAATGGTATCAGAGAAAAACTAGTGGGTAGGTACCTAGTAGTTGTTACCTCATGGTAACAGAGTACCATGTAGGTTTCTTAATAAAATACCTAAGCTTTTATACCTATACATATGTACCAGGGACGAAGCGTCCATATATTGAGTGGAATGAGTGCTTCCGTTGAACCATTTGAAAAAATCGTACCTACCTAGCAAGGAATTAAATTCAAAATTCCAAATTGTATTACTATTTTTTTTATAATATTTGTATCTATTAATGAATCTTCATTTACTTTGTAAATTACATTCCAACATCTTTATGACAACATTATCATCTTTTACTAAAATTACTAAAGGAAATCAAGATCTCTCTGGTTATTACAACTTAAAATGCCACACTGCAAACCAACTGATAATGCTCAACATCACTCCATTATTTATAATGCTCAATCTCATGAAAGTTCTTGCTAAAATGCTTAACAGCTATGCATTCCTTATTATCGCCTCCTTAACTCAATTTCAAAATACCCTTTCACTCCAAGTCAACTGAAAATATACCTACAACATCACTCACCAATATTCACAAAATGCTCAAACAACAATGAATCTCAAACAATTATAGAATGCACAACAGCTGGGCATTCCATTATTTCGCATACTTAACTTAAATCTCAACCCAAAGTCAAAATAATTTTGTCTCGTTTCTTGCCTTTTGGCCAATGTGTGAAGAATGAGTTGAGTGAATGCATTACGAGAATTTCCTTCAAGAGATAGATAGAAAAACAAAGATGTATCTATTGAGTTGCTTATTGTCTCTGAGTTTAATTTCATAATGAGTTTTATTTCATGGACAAAAGGGGTAGAAAAGTTTTATTTTAATAAAATGTGTGCAAATTTAGGTGCAATTCATAACTATCAGAAAACAAACAAATAATATGAATTTAAAAGGTATTAGTTTTTTAATTATTTTCGTGGCAATAAATACAGTCCACCTGTTTTCTGTTTATTTTTTGTTATTATAAAAAAAAGTGGTCAAAAATAGTATTTCTAATATGTATTCATATCTGAGGTTTCTTGACATTCCAGCAGAAATATAACTAAAGGTTATTTTCAATTAATGGAATTTTAAATCAAAAAAAACTTCAAGGAATCTTAAGATTTTTAATATACCGTAATAATGGCACCTGTAGAGAGATCATATTCATGTTTTAAGAGAATTAAATTTTTTTTTTAGAAATAAATGTGGACAAGAAAGGTTATCTACTCGTAGCTTATGTCGTTTTCCATTGGTTCCACTCAAGGATCCACTCATTCTGAAATCCAATGGAACAGTGCTAACTTCTTCTACTCAAATTTGAAATTTTGCCTTTGTATGTAGTTAATAGTCGTGTTGGTGAAAATCTGCGATAGTTGCTTTTGACATTTGGGTATGAGTATTAGTGCTTCTTGAGTGGATTCTGACTTGAAATCGAGAAGCGAAATTCTCTTCTCAGAAGAGTATTTTTTTCCCAATGGAACGGTTTGAGGAGACTTCTGGACGCTGCCAGACGCTTATGGACGACCAATGGAAAATGACATTAGTTCTCATCAAATCGTACTTAGATAATTTTGCCTTAAAAGAAAAAGGATAAATCTTTGCGCAAGGCATCAAGCTCTTTTTTTTTTTAATTAGACTTTACTGTAATATGTATATTATTTATGTATATTATTTTATGTGTATTATCATTAAGTGGAATTTAAAAGGTTGGATCTCAAAGGTCTTTCATTTTTGGTTTTATGTTCAGTGCTTCCGCTATCGAAAAAGTCACGCCTCGTGCCTGATATGTACATATATTTTTAAAACATTAAAAAAAAATTAAGTAGGTATCAAATTTGCAAAAAAAAAAAAAAATATTGAGCCGTTTTTTCTTAAGTTTTGAAATGTATTGTTTTTGAAGCTTCTCTATAAATAATTTCATTAAAATCCGTAATGCCTATAATGAGAAAATCAACATTTGGAAAAATGGTTCTATTTTATTTATGGTTTCTATTTTATTTTAAGATATTCTTAATTTCAAATTCTTTTTCATTGAATTATAGATTGTTAAAATAAATCGAAAGAAAAAAATTTTATCAAAATTGTATGCGCCGTTTTCGAGAAAAATATTTTTTTCTTAAATCCAAAAAATTTTTTTTTTGAGAATTTTATCGCACAATAATATTTAAACTTATGGGGAGCCTTAGCATAAAAAATGATCAAAATCGGTTGTACCGTTTTTGAGAAAATCAAAATTAAAAAACTGTTCCAACAGGTTTACCATTAATAACCATTTTTCGGAATTTTTTTTTCAACCATTACCTAGTTTTGACTGAATAGCATTTTTTGAATTTTTCTTAAAAATCTTAAACTTAGTCTTAAGTCCAAGTTTAAAAAAAATCGAGCCGTTTAGGCTGTAATTGAACGGACAGACATAATTGCGAGACACACTTCTTTCGTCTTCGCTGCCATCGAAATGTCAACTTTGATCAAAATCTCGATTTCGATTTTTTACGAATGCATAGCTCGCCTTATAGTACCTATAAGTCACAAGTTAAAATTGATGCGCTATTATGGGCATGGACTACATTTTGGTGAAACAAAAATTTTAGGGAAATCTGTTACTAAAGGTCATAGAACCGTTTTTGATTTTGACTATCTTTTAACGATTTTAACCAACATTTTATTTTTAATTCAGATCCTATGATAACACTACACACAATTCGAAATTAATTTCTGAAAATAATGTTGTTTTATTTTTCAATGGTGGTAGCTTTTTGCTTGAGGAAAATTTATTCCGAGAGAAGTTGACGTTAACTCATGTAGTTTTATTTATGGGAAAACCCTATTTGGTTTAGGTATTAGGTATAAAGAAAAAAACTATTCTTCTATCTCTCTTTCACCATTACGCTTCGTTTTGCCATCTTTTTCTCGTATCTATGATATACTGATAAGAAAACATGAAGAATGCTCCTACTCATGTACACTTTGTCTCTAAAACACAGTCATTTAAGACATTGTCAGACTCATTGGAAATTGTCAGACTTTAATCAATTAACCCCGTATACCTACATAAACATTTGAAACCCCTCTGTTAAGCTACTAGTCTTTGGTTGTGGATTATGTTTTACTATAAATCTTCTTATAAGTTTCAAACATTTCTTATTGTAAGGAATTAATTTATTTTCCAGATGGACGTTGACGAAGCAAATGACTATATATCCAAATTAAAGTCGAAAAAATATTTAAAACCTAAAGAAATCCCGCAACCTATCGATCTAAAACAGCTTCCGGAAAACACAATTATTGACACACCACCATTTCCTAAAGTAGAAAGAACCTATAGAAATACAAAATTAGCACCTCTCCTGCCAGATAACGTGGCTGAAGCCACGAAATGCAATATGAGCATGGGAGACCAAATCCAAATTGCAAGCAATCATAAGAAAGTAGAATGCCTTGAGGCAGTTTTGAACTACACAACCCAGATGCAAAGTATAGTTAAGCAAAACGGAGGTATATATTCCATCATACAAGCTAATTCGCATCTGGTAACCCTGCTGGATAAAGTAGTCTACGAATGGTTCAAGCGTGCACAAAGATGCATAGAAATTGGTGTAATTACCAATGAATTGTTTATTCAAAAAGCCCTAGAAGCGAAGAAGATCTTTTGCATTCAGAATTTTGCTCCAGATCGTGAATGGTTACACACATTTAAAACTAAATACAGGATATCAGATTTGGACATGAGAATGTTGCACATTGAAAACAATTGCTCCCCCCTTACGGTGGATATTAATGACATAGTTTTGCTTATTTTAGAAAGAAACCCGCTATCAAAATACTTTTCGAATAAAAATCGTACTGCAGGTATGAGGATATTAGAAATTGAAAATAGTACTGAAATGAAACGAACTGATACAATTCCAAACACAACAAACGACATCGAAAACATCGTCAAAACTGAGATCAATGGATCAAACGAGGATATTGATATGCAAGTGCAGTTAGCAATTTCTAATGACGAACAAGCGAGGCTTCATCTTAAACCACTGGAAGAATACGTTTTGCTAAAAGACAATTTAAGGGCTATAGGGCTTATTTCACAATTAAGGGACATTTTTACCTGTGAAATTAAAAAAGAGGAAACATAATTGGTTAAGTCAATAATATACTATGGCTCTAGTCCATAGAAAATAAGAGGTTTAATGTAAATAGAAATAGATTTTAAAACAATTCTTTTTAAGACATTTTTGTTGCACTGATGTTGTAAGTATTTCTATTTGATAATTTTAACCTTATGTGATTTAAATATTAAAATGAACTGGCACTTGAGCCTAAGGTCTTTAAGGTAACCTTCTTGAGACTCGGGCATTAATCGATTAATTATTTAGGATAAGATTGTTATTTGAATTCAAACAAAATCATTCGGAAACAAATATTTACAATAAAATATATATTTATCAGTTTTGACTAATTGCTTGTTTTTATACAGATACGTGTGTATCGTTTCAAATAAAATAATTATCATTTATTCGTTATTTATTAATCTAAAGAATTTTCGTTTGAATAAATTTAATAAAAAACTGTAAAATAAAAACTAATTTGTTACTTTTGTTTGTGTAATTTTTTGTTTGTTGTAAATTCAGGTATAAGAGCAGACACTAAATTTTGGGACTGGATGCTTAACCAAAGTAAGGGTAAGCTTGATATCGTGCTCTATATCTCGTGTTCTTTTAAACTGATTGTCAATATACTTGAATTGAATCCTTGGCACAGCACAAAAATTGAAAAATTTTAAAAGGAAAGGCTTTCAGAATCCTGGTATATGTACGCGACCCAATGGTATATTTAAAAGGATATACCGATGCGCATTAGTCTTGAGTGTCTGAATGTCGTAATTGAAGCGAAATACTGAGCCGGGCTTAGCATTCCACATTCGTGTAGTGCGGCTAAGGAAAGAATCTCTAAATTTAACAGTAAGTTCCAAGTTGGGCTCAAGGGTAAACTGATGAGCATTCCCTGAAGAAAGCTATTTCACTGGAACACTCTTTATAAAAATAACGACAATATAATGAAAGACGGCAAACATTGCTGCAGCGTTCGAAAGATGATGAAATGTTTCTCTACCTATTCTATTCTATTACCTATCATTTTTAAAGCTCTATCTTGAATTATTTTCAAGAGACTCAAGTTTTGGACGAATATATTTATGTAGGCTTAATAGATTACAGCCAGATCAAACATTTCTTGCATCAGCGAAGGAAACCTAATCACTTAGCAGGTTTTTTGGTGACATCGAAAATGTGGCCATTCTACACAACGTGGTCTTTGATACACATACCGAATTAGAAGTTTTGGACAAAAGATCATTGATGAATATGAGAAAGAGAGTCGGAGATAAAACGAAACCCTGTGGCACACTAGCATTTGTTTGGTGAATTTCAGACTTAAAACCATCTAACAAAACTTGTATTGGGTATTGTATACGTTTATTGTATTGGTTCGGAAAGGTAGTTGCTAATAAAGGGTGGTCCAACGATGTTAATTGTAAATAAAACAAATTTCAAAAAATTATCTAAAATTTTTTTTATGAAAGAAAGATCTATGACAATTATGTGTAAAACAAAATATCGACCGAATGCTCACCACGGCTTCGGTGGCATACCTCTATCTGATGGTCAATATTTTCAATGACTGAGACATAATTGAGTTTCACTGTCGTTAATGTGCCGAATTATGTCATCCTTTAGCTCTTGAATTTTTCTTGGCTTATTGATGTACATTTTTCTTTTAAATATCCCCAAAGAAAGAAGTCCAACAAAAGAAGTTAACGAATCCACTGACGTGAAAGTGTGCCTTGCCGCTGAAGATGATTTTCATTGTAAAGTCACCATTCACTTGTGCCTGTTCAACCAACCATTCGGCGTATTGACGACACTTGAAATGGTCAGTAGGCTTCAGCTCTTGAGTCAATTGAACTTTGAAGCGTGTAAATTCAAATCTTTATTCAAAATTCGCATCAGTGATGTTCGTGAGATGTTCAATTGTTGGGCACGACGACCAGTCGAGGTTGACAGCTCTTCTGCCACACTACCGCGAATAAAAGCAATGATTTCCGCAGAACGAACTAGGCGAGCATGCACAGGTATTTTCACATTTCATACAGACCCGGTTTGCTGAAATTTGTGCACAATTATACCGATTGTGGACACATTTGGTCGATTATGCTGACCAAAAAATTCACGATTTGAACGCCCATTTTCGTAAAAGGCTTCGACAATCTTAACGCGCTGCTAAATTATGTACCTCTCCATGGTTGAATTTGTCAAACACTGAAACAAAGAACTGTCAAATTAAGTTGGGCAAAAAACTTGACAATTATCATCGTGCATTATGGTTGGACCACCCTTTAGATACTATTCGTCGTAGGAAGAAATGTTTTAATAAATCATCACGTGACGTTTTTACCCAAACGATATAGGTATGGGTAGGTACATAGTTATGTTCCTTATGGTCCTCAATTTTTTTTAATTCTCTCTTAGAACAAAGAAAATTAATATTTTTCTTTTCAATTTTTGAAAACTAGAATGCGTAGGGAAAATTTTAATCGAATTAGTACCTATACGATGTTCAAATAAGTTTTTCAGTGTGATGCCTACCTACTACTTTAAAAAGACGATTTTTAAATTTAAGTCGATATTAGCATCATATGTTTTCTAACATTTTATTTAAGTTAAAATCCTCGAAAAGAATGAGAATGAGAAGATACCTATTCGTTCATAAATGCCTACATAAAAGATTTAATAGTTAAAAGAAATTTTCTCTAACCTGCCTAGCTACCTACTTAACCCTTAATTGATTCATATTACCTACAGTCAATTATACCTACTGAGTATTCTTTCAAAGAGTTTAAAATTCGTAGTGGACGGATTTAAACTAGAAATTAGGGATAGTTATTCACAGAATTCTAACCTTAAATTCTAGGAAAAACAATATGTAGACATATTAAGTTCAATTTATTTCTAGTCATAAAAATGTATAGGGTTAATCCCTATCCGAATTTAACCACATATAAGTTGTAGGTGCATTATACCTACCTACCTAAGAAAGAATAAAGAACCTACAATGAACCAGATTCTACCCAACGGAATCTACATAGGCGTTATCACCAACTTGCCATACATAGGAAGCCGGGTAGGTACCTATCCCTTATGACCCTGTGGCATTTTGAAAAAAAAAAAATTAACCCTCAACGGACGGAACTTTATCACCAACCCACAACTTCTTCTCATATCCATCCATAGGAACGAATACGGATATACACAACCAAGAGTAACATCTCTCGGCCGTGTGGCACATTACGTAAATATGTACATATACGAGTATATGAAGAAACTCAGTCTCTGAACCAAAGATACCAGAAAGCCTCTAAACTCAAGAAAGACCAACTCATCTCACTCGTAAAGTCTAATTTAGGTGTACTTTTTTGATACTCGAAATGACCTTTTTTGCTGTTCGGGGTTATTTTGGGTACATATTTCTGCAATCATATATACAGACCTATCAAGTAGGTAGGTATATAATATGGATGTGCTTGCCAGCATATAATACCTGTTGAGTTCATCGCAATAGCCCATACCTAAGTACCTACCCATTTAAAATCGACCGAACGGACCAAAGTTGGGAAATTGTCAAGCGGCCAGACGTCGAGTGTAGCATTCTACCCGGCTGCCGAAGTGCCGACTGCAAAACAAGCTGCAAAGGCAAAGTATGAATAAGCAACTCATCTGTTCGAGTCCGAGTAGGTAGGTCTTCCATTTACGGTGAAGTGTCTTGTGTTTTCGATGACGCCGCTTCGAGTCGTGCCTAAAGTGTTTTGAGGCCAGTTCGCTGTGCGGTTCTATTTTAGATGCTATATGTATGTGTAGGCTACAACGTCGTATTGTAGATAGCAGTAGGTAGGTATGAGTATGTTATGTATTACATATCTACAAGTTCCGTTGAAGCGACTATATGGCTTGCTTAGCTGGCTGGGCTGGGAACTTACCGAATACCGACCGCGTCGTGCTTCTCTCTCTCATAGGGTTGTTTTCGTAGTGTGCGTTTGAACGATGGGGCCTGTTTTTATTTCGGATGAGTCTCTCTTTGTGAGTTAAATAAGTAATCAGTTTCTCAGCAAACATGTGGAAGGTAAGAAGTTTTGTTTGGTGTGCGCTCTCAGGCGCTAAAAATAAGGGTAGACTTTAATCGGCCATTTTGTTTTTTTAGGCCTGTATTTTTTTCGAGATTAATTTAAATAATTTTCAACTAAATCAATATTCTTTTAATTACAGTTTGATGAATGCAATGACTCCAAGGCCCGTAATCGGCTATCTTTATTGGCTAGAGTTGAAGCTATTCAAGCTTATGAAAAGACCCCTAATTATTCGAAAGTCGGTCGAATGTTCAAATGCAGTTCGAAACAAATACGCACCATTGTTACAAACAAAGACAAAATAATGGCCCTATATAATTCGGTACCAAAATCAAACTTTGTTGTTTCCGAAGAAGACAACCCTATCAACAAAAGGAGACTTAAAAAGATTTCTCTACTCGGAACTGTGATGCATGAATGGTTTTTGAGAGCTCGCCGCAATCCAAGTATTTGTATTATTTCATACAAACTAATTCAAAAGGTTGCCCTTGAGGTCAAACAAATCTTAAATGTGGACAACTTCTTTCCCAACAGCGCTTGGCTTTCGCATTTTCGTCAAAAATTTAACATATCGGATTCGGATATGAAAGTCCAGTCGGATGACCCAGGTCCTACAGAACTAAATATTCAAGAAATCGTTGCGGATGTGGTTATTAAGGCAAAGAAAGACAAACCTTTTTATTTTGACGAGTTTGGTTCCGATGATGACTCCTCAACAAGCACTTCACAACCTCTTTCAATAAATAACACCGAACCTACAATTGAGACGAACGATATCACAACGAGTGAGAGCGACAATGAAGAGCCGCGCTCTAAGTATCCAAAACTTGACGCAATTGATGTCATTGAAATTGAAAGTGATGAAGAGGATGATGACGCCGATAAACAAATAGAAAGCAAAGTTGACATAAAAAATATTGACCAGGCCTTGCAGCATTTAAAACCTTTGGAAAATTTTGCACTCATGAAGGAGGATTACCGTGTAATCGGATTGGTTTCCCAATTGGAAGTTATCTTAAAAAGTTCGAAAAACAAATAGAACTCTCAAGAGACAGGGAGTCATTTCTAAATATGAGTTTATGTACATATAGTCATTTAATCCTAATTTAAGACTTAGATCTTAGAGTAGCTGTCTATTAATTTAAAATGAGAATAAAAATAACTTAATAAAAAAAGCATTTTATTTCTTTTGTTAAATCTTTTGATCTTAAGCCTATTTCGGTAATATGGTCAATTAATCTGGAATTGTCTTAGAACTACAAAATGACAATTAAAAAGTGAAAATGAAAAAAACCAACGGGAGCGATGTTACTATTGCAATTTTTCGATGTATGACACTTAAAATGTTATACGGTGCCTACCTAGAATTCAAATAAATTTGGTGGTGCGACAACTCGTGGACAACAAGGGCCTTTCAACTGGCAACTATTTCTGTGGGAATGTTGTTGGGTGGCAGAAATGAAGGTTACCTACAATTTTCTGCGGAATCCGAACGGCTAAGAAGGGAAGCACTTTCTTAAGACAAGCGATACACTTTCAGTCTAACGTGCTTACCATTATGCCAAGGAGTGCTAATTAAATTCAAATTAAGTGACTTAGTTAAAATAAGAATTAGGTAGGTAGGTAGGTATACAACGAATTGGCCAATCCCATGATACGAGTATGTGCCTTAGGCTAGGTTTCCACTTGCCTTTCAAAGACTTTTAAGAGACAGGGTGGCTAATACCAACATAAATAAAATGCACGACTGGGTCGTACGAGCTTGCTCATATGTTTAAGAAATATTGAAGTATACAATATTATTTTAAACTTAAAGGGACACCTGCTGAAAATTTTTGGTTAAAATCGTTAGAGCCGTTTTTGAGAAAGTCAAAAATCTAAAAAACGGTTCTATGAGGTTCTGTTAGTAACATTTTGCCCCAAAATTTTTTTTTTATCAAAATCGTTAGAGCCGTTTTCGAATAAATAAGATTTTGCATTACGGGTGTATGGGAGGTACCGTTAGTTTTGGAACTGCAAACAAAATTTCAATTTCCCCTCTAGAGAATCACCGAAGACCCTTACCTACCGAGATTGAAGAAAATAGGTCCAGTGGCTTAGGCTGTAGGGAGAGGTACAGACATACAGAGACACTGAAACATTTTTTTGTGTACTAAATTTGTTGGTTTACCCTATCATGAATAATGTAACATGAGTATTAAGTCTATATGTATATTGTGTATGATCTATATGTATCGTATGATTTTAATAAACTCTCTCTCTTTCATCATCGCTCTACGTGAAAGGACGTGTTTCTATTCTAATAGGTTATGGGCACAGTTTTCGTTTTTTAATAAAATTAAAATTTACAAAAAAAAGTAATTTTTTACTTGAAAGAAGTTCGGTAATAATAATTAAAAAAAAAAAAGTATGAGCGGTTTAACTATCGAAAAGTTACTCGGTCGCGATAACTATCCAACGTGGAAAATTGCTGCTCAAGCATTTCTCGACTTGGATGATCTTTGGACCAGTACAATCGAATACGAAGTGGAAGAAAATGGTGAGCCCAAAGTAGCAATCGATGTGAACAAGGATCGTAAGGCTAGAAGCAAGCTTACGCTTGTCATCGATCCGGTGTGCTACGTTCATATTCAGAGCGCAAAGACTGCGAAACAGTTGTGGCAAGGCCTAGCAGATGCATATGAAGACACTGGATTAACCCGCCGTGTCGGTCTTCTGCGCAAGCTAATCACAACATCCCTATCAAATTGTGGCTCTATGGACAAATTTGTCAAGGAAATGATGGCAACCGCCCAATCGCTTGGTGGCATTGGTTTTCCCATAGATGAAGAGTGGCTCGGAACATTGTTGCTAGCCGGTTTGCCCGAGGATTATAGGCCAATGATTATGGCTCTCGAAAATTCTGGCACACGAATAACGGCAGATGCAATTAAAATAAAATTGTTGCAAGAGTTGCGGCCTGGTGAGGAAAATTCATCAGCTTTTTATTCTCGCGTGCGTGAGCGAGATAAGAATAGGAACACCGAACGAAAAGGCCCAAGATGTAGAAATTGTCAAAAATTCGGCCATATTGCAAGAAATTGTCGCGCCAAAAATCAAATTGGAAGTGTGGCAAAGAAAACCCACGATGTATTGAGTTGTGTTTTGTCCGCGGTAAGTTCCCAAAATAGAAAAGATTCTTGGTACTTCGACTCAGGCGCCACGTCACATATGAGTTTCAACAGAAATAGCCTAAATCGTCTTTTTGTGGATTCTGGAACCGTGGTTGCGGCAAACAAAGGTATAATGCAAGTGAAAGGCTGTGGAACGGCAACAATCAACCCAGCCTGCAGCGCTTCAGCGATTGAAGTCAGTGACGTCAAATTTGTTCCTGACCTCTCAATCAATCTTCTTTCTGTCGGTCGCATAGTGAAGCAAGGACACACAGTTGAATTCAAAGAAAAGTCCGTAAAAGTCATCAACTCAAGAAAGCAAATAATCGCAACAGGCACAAACGTGGATGGCTTGTTTGTTTTGGATACGAAGTCTTCAAAAGATGTTGCATATACATGTGGTTCCATAAGCAGCAAGCAACTTTGGCATCGTAGGATGGGCCACCTCAACAATGACAGCTTGGATAAACTACACAGTGGACTGGCCACTGGAATTGGTTTCACAAGCAAAATCGAAAACGACTGTAAGATTTGTGCTGTCGGGAAGCAAACAAGATTGCCATTTAATAAGTGCGGCAGCAGAGCCAGTCAGCTGCTTGAGATCGTCCATACCGACATTTGTGGACCGATGGAAAATACATCGCTTGGTGGAAACAGATACTTCCTGACTTTCGTGGATGACAAATCACGAAAATTTTTTGTGTATTTTCTCAAAACAAAAATGGATTGGGAAGTGCTAGCATGTTTCGAAGATTTTCGTGCGCTTGCAGAAAATCAAAGTGGCCACAAGATTAAAATCCTACGTTCTGATAACGGTAAGGAATTCTTGAACAAAAAATTCCAAGACTCACTTCGAAAAAATGGAATTCAACAGCAAACAAGTAATGTTCACACTCCAGAACAAAATGGCTTGGCCGAACGAAACAATCGGTCGATCGTTGAAAAGGCAAGGTGTATGCTCGCTGATTCCAATTTGCCTAAGGTTTTTTGGGCCGAAGCCGTTGGATACTCTGTGTATCTACTGAACCGTTCGCCGTCAAAAGGTACAGGTAAGACGCCAGTAGAAGCGTGGAGTGGTAAAGTACCCGACTTGGCACACATCAAAGTATTTGGCACTACGGCAATGGCACATATCCCAAAAGCTAATCGAAGAAAATGGGATCCAAAAGCCAAAGAATCCATTCTTGTCGGATACGATGAGCACACGAAAGGCTATCGTCTTTACGACCCAGTAAAGAATTGTTTATACAAAAGCCGAGATGTTTCTTTCATCAACGAAGACTTAAGTGTTGCTAAAACATCAACATCGCAGATGTTAAAACCAGTTCAGGTTGAATTTCATGAATACGAAGTCGCCGATAAAAAAGTTGCAGAACCTGTTATGTACCAGATCGACGACGAGAAAGACGAGTCGCAGTTGTTCGAGACCAGCAGTATTTTTGAAGATGCAGTCTCAAGTGATGCGTCAGATGTACCTACTATTTCTGCGCTCCCCCAGCAATCCAACTCTAACCCACTGCAGCTGCAGCAGTTGTTGAGGCGCAGCGAAAGGGAGCGCAAAATACCAGGCAAGTACAAAGAATTTGTTTTAGAGAACGATGATTCTTCCTCATTTTCTATATCTCAAAATAGCGAAAATCCAGAACAGCATACGAATCTGAGTTCATTGGATGAAATGGAATCACTTTATGGTTTCTCAGGACTTGTAGCGTCTCCATCGCACCAGAATCGACAAAACTTGGTTGCGAACCAGAAAGTGTCTAAGCCCAGCGATGTGAGGCGCACATTACAAGGCAAGTACCCTGAAAGTTTTCAAAAGGTTCCATTTACTGCTCCCGATTTTAAACAGAACGATCCAGAAACAGCTGAAGAAGCAATGCTTCGACCAGATGCGCATATGTGGAAACTCGCTATGGAGGAAGAGATGCAATCCTTAATTGATAACGATACTTGGACGCTTGAAGAGTTACCAACGAACCGAAAAGCAATAAAGTGCAAATGGGTTTTTCGCACTAAGCGCGATGTTATCGGACAAATTAATCGCTATAAGGCAAGGCTAGTGATAAAAGGCTATTCACAGCGAAAGGGGGTGGATTACGACGAAACGTACTCTCCTGTCGTTCGTCATAGTTCGCTGCGCTACCTTTTTGCTCTAGCTGCCGAGTTTGACTTAAGCATCTCACAAGTGGATGCCATTACAGCCTTTTTGCAAGGACAACTCTCAGAAGAGATTTTTATGGAGCAACCCAAATTTTACAAAGACAAAAATAATCCTTCAATGGTTTGTCGATTAAACAAGGCTCTTTACGGCCTTAAACAGTCCAGCAGAATCTGGAATCAAAAATTAGACGCTGTACTCCAATCGCTAGGACTACAGAGATCAAAATATGACCATTGCGTATACTATTCAACAAACGAACAAATACTTTTCGTTGCAGTGTACGTTGACGATCTCTTGTTTTTTACAAACAACGAGAAAGAATTAAAAATTATTAAAGCTGAGTTGCATAGAGTGTTTCAAATGAAGGAACTTGGTACAGCAACGCAAGTACTCGGAATGCGTATAACATACAACAAAGAATCGATTGCACTGGACCAGGAGCAATATATTGAAAAGATTCTTGAGAAGTTTGAAATGAAAAGTGCCAACCCAGTGAAAACTCCTATGAACTCCAGTGAAAAATTATGCCTTGAAGATGGTCCAGCAAATTCTGAAGAAACTGAACAAATGAAGAGCGTTCCATACCAAGAAGCCATCGGCTGTCTAATGTACCTTTCTCAATGTACACGCCCAGACATTTGTTTTGCTGTCAACTATCTCAGCCGTTTCAACTCAAATCCTGGACCCCGTCATTGGCTTGCCGTGAAGCACTTATTACGATACCTGCGAGGAACATCGTCATTGAAGCTGCGATTCAACAAAGGTGGACATGATGACATCGTTGGCTATACCGATGCTGACTGGGCGTCAAATATTGATGACCGCAAATCAACAACCGGATTCGTTTTTATAGCTCAAGGTGGAGCTATATCTTGGTGCTCCAAAAGGCAAAGCACCGTGGCTCTCTCATCATGTGAGGCTGAATTCATGGCACTTTCAGCCACCGTTCAAGAAGCCCTTTGGTGGAATGGACTAAAACACCAGCTTAGCAAACGACAGCAGCCCCTCCGAATACTTTGCGACAACCAGAGTGCTATCGCAATAGCAACAAATGGTGGTTTCCATCCAAGGTCAAAGCACATTGACATTCGTCACTACTTTGTGCAAGACACTATTAATCAGGGTAACATCAAACTCGACAACGTCAGGTCCGATCATCAAATCGCTGATGCTCTGACTAAACCTCTAGACAGGATCAAAATTTCTTCATTCCGAAACTCCATGGGGATTAGACCATAACACTCAGGTTAAGGAGGAGTGTTGGTTTACCCTATCATGAATAATGTAACATGAGTATTAAGTCTATATGTATATTGTGTATGATCTATATGTATCGTATGATTTTAATAAACTCTCTCTCTTTCATCATCGCTCTACGTGAAAGGACGTGTTTCTATTCTAATAAAATTTTCCTTAAATTTTTTATAAAAAAAAATTGATATGCAAATTGTTAGCATTCAATAAAATACATTTTATAACGTAATTTAAACATTTTTTTTGTATCCGTTTTCAAGATATTGAATTTTCAAAAAAAAATGTGTATTATTTTTTAAAAAATCCAGAAACTATTTTTTCGAAACAAATTTTAGATTATATTTTTTCAAATGCAAAGGAGCTCCTGCATAAAAATTTTGGTTAAAATGGTTAGAGCCGTTGATGGAAAATTCGAAAATCAAAAAACCCATTCTATGACAGGCACCGTTAGTAACATTGCCCCCCAAAATTTTTTTTTACCAAGGTATAGTTCATGTCCTTTATATTACACCTAATTTTTTTTATCAAAATCGTTGGATCCGTTTTCGAGATAAATAAGATTATGCATTACGGGTGTATTGGGGTACCATTAGCTTTGGAGCTAGAAAAAAATTTCAATTTCCCCTCTAGGGAATCACCGAAGACCCTTAACTACCGAGATTGAATAAAATAGGTCCAGTGGCTTGGGCTCTAGATCGAGGTACAGACAGACAGACGGAATTGTCGGACCTACTTTGTTCGTCATCATCGTAATGTCAACTTTGATCAAAATCTCGAGTTCGATTTTTTTTCAAATGCAGAACTTGCCCTATATAGTACCTATATCGCTAGTAAAAAATAATAGACTTGTTTTTAAATTACCTATCGAATTTTCAAAAAATATTTATTTTAATTTTCTTATTTTCAAAAATCCAAAAAATGTGTTCAAGTTTTGATATGCAATATTTTTTTAAAGTTTTAAGAAGCTTCTGTTATAAAAATTTCAATTAAATTCGTTATGCCGATACTGAGAAAGTTATAAATCTAAAAAATGGTTCCATGTTAGGATTGTTAGTAACTTCTTAATTGAAATTTTTTTTATTAAAGAATATATCGTAAAAATCAATGTGGGATTTTCGGGAAAAATACTGTTTTTGAAAACCATTTCTTAGCATTTGTATGTTGGGTACCTGTCAAGTTTTAAGAAAATCAAGCATGGGTTTTTCAAAATACATAGTGAGTTTTAAGAAAAAAAAAATATTTTTTTTAAACATTACAAAAATTTAAATTTTTTTAAATGCAAAAACATTTTTTTTGAAAATTTAAATATACAATATATCTTATCTTTTTTTTAAAGCCTTAGCTTAAGATTGATCAAAATCGGTTGAACCATTTCTGAGAAACTCAAAAGCAAAAAAAATGGTTCATGGGAAATACTATTAATATCCATTCTCCGGAATTTTTTTTAGGAATAACCTATGTAGCTTTAACTTTAACTGTAGAAAAAAAATTCGCATGACAGGTACCGTGTGGGGGGGGGAGGTTTAAAAATGCTATACACCAAGTTTGAATAAAATCAGTTGAACGTTCTTCCAGACCATGTCTTGTATACTCAATATCGAAACATCGCGGTCATATCTCTATTTGGAAACAATCACAACAGCACACTCCCCGCCAATAGTTTCGTGTTGGTGAAGCTTAGCTACTTTGCGAAAAGTTCAAATAAGATGCGTTTTACGCCTGAGCAACAATTTTTGAAGGGATACAGATGTATTCTAATTGTCTGCTCTGTCCCAATCCAAATACCTTTCTGCTAGATAATTTGAGTGCTGTGGGAAGTTGAAGGTGTTGGTTTTCCTCTGTAATTTTTTTCGGTTTCGATATACATACATATATGTAGCTACTAGCTAGTGTATGTATAACCATTCGGGTCACAGAGTTTATAAACCTTGACTTCGTATACTGGATTGTATTGGCGAAAGTAAAGTCTTCCATGCCAGGCAATCATTGACTCGTCTTCAGCCAGTACTTCTTCTGGGGTCTTAGTCGTGACAAAATTTTGCTCCAACATTTCCAATAAGCCACATATTTTTCCCAAACGATTGCTTTCGCTTCCTTAATTGTTCACAAAATGCATGAACTTTAAAAGCAATTGCAATCTGTTCCGGAGCATTATTTCCGGGTTAAATGTATTTTTATAAAAGTTTCCCTTACTCCAATATAGTGATAAAAATGGGTATTTCACAATATCCATGTAGATAACTACTTAGAAACGTTTTTATTTCCGATACTTCAGCGTCCTTGGAATCTTTAGTTTTAGAATTTCGAGTAATTGTATTGCTTTCCATGTACCTACTTTTTTGTCTTCAAATTAGTTTCGCTACGTTTAATTGATATACATCGTCCGTTATCAATAGACTAAAGAAATCAATAGGCTTCATTTGGGAAAAATTTCCACTTTTAATTCTCTCAGTGACACTTTTGTAATCCGAGCGAATTCATTTAGGGATACTGTTCCAGATGTAGAAGTAGAAACATCCTTATCTTCAGTTTCTGATTCAAAGTCCTCCATCTGAATATTTTCATTGGAATCACTTGAATAAACATTTGATGGAAAATATTCGTCTGATTCAAAAACCTGGAAATTATCATCCTCATTATCTAAATCCTGGTTACGACCTGTGTATCCATAAAATAAATTGGGTCTAATAGTGAAATTATTATATCTATCCATGGTATTCCGATTAAAATCTAAAAAAAAAAGTGAAAAACAAAATTAGCTGACAGAAAAATAAACCAAAAAAATACGTGACCGGTGGATCACGTGGCACTTAAGACAAACACACACTATTAAAATACATGCAAAACATTCATAATTTGAAACAAAATACACAGATATTATGTAGGCATTTAAAACACAAAACACACTTGGCACTCTGGTAATATTTTTTAGTTTGTTTGGTGGCAGTCAATATTTTTCACCAAAATAAAGAATACCTATATATTTTTTTTTATCGAAATAAAGCCGCTTTCGTGTTAAATAAGATTTTCTAAAATGACTGTTGGCGTCAATTTCAGAGCTAAAAACTTTTTTAATATCTCCTCTAGATCCAAGAACCTAAAAAAGAAATTCACTTCAGCCGAAGTGCAGACATACAGTCAGACATACGGATACAAACTTTCTTCGAGACCTCTTTAATCGTAAGATATGGGTAATATTAAGTTCGATCAAAATCTCGAGTTCTTTTTTTCAAATACAAATACAAAACTTGACCTACACATGTTCATACATACATTGTACAATGTAGGTACATATGATGCAAATGAAAATGTTTCCCTTTTAGGTACCTACGTGTCTACTGTTTAATCATACCTATAATGTAAAATTTCATGCACAAACGTAGGTACCTGATCATTCAATACTAACTTCAATTAATCAAAATCAGTTGCATCGTTTTCAATCTAATCCAAAAAGAAAAATTTACTTAAAATAATTTTTGAAATTTTTATTATAAAAATATATGTGAAACAGAAATTAAATATTTTCTATACCTACCTATTTCTAAAAAGTAAGTGTATATTATGTGGCAGATATGCATAAATGTACTTACCTACCCTTATAAACCCAAAACGCAAGGTACAAAATTTTGAGAAAATTGACTCAACCGCTTAGGCTGTTCCTACCAGGGGCCTGCTGCACCATCTTACAAAATTGTGATTACAAGCATTTTTTTAACAAATTTATAAAAAATCGAGTTTTTTTTCATATGTAATTTTTTTTAATCACAAATTTGTACTTGTAATTTGTAGTTGGTGCAATAGGCCCCAGACCAGATATTATAAATTGGATTCATCAACATTTTGAGTGATTTATTTTACGAATTTATCTGTTAACCTTACAAATATATTTTTTTCTCAATAATTAGCGAATTCGAGAATTTTCTCTCGAAAAATGTTTATTTACACATTTAAAAAATATTTGTTTTAAAACACGCCCAATGATTTTGAAATGTTTGTTTAAATACCTACATAACATACCTACCTACCTGCCTACCTACCGGAATTCATATTTATTTAATGCCTAGGTACCTACATCACTATCACATTTCTTAGCCCAAAATATTATTTGTAGCTTTCCCTTTAAAAACAAATATTAAAATGCATTATAAACTATTTATTAATATTCTTAGTTCAAAAATTGAATATTTATCCTTAAACTCTAAAACGTGCAAAATGTTAAAAAAATATTTATTTAATAAATTATAAAAAAAAATAACTTCATCTTGTTTGAGCGCTTTTCTCAAACAACATTATTTTTTTTAATTCTAGGCCTTTTAAACAATAACGTGCAAACTATAGATACCTACCTGCTTTATAAGCTCATCTTCATATCAAAGCGCATAATATTACTATACTAACTACCAACCACCAACCAACACCCTGTGCTCATTCCCATTGCCTGTGTGACAAATTTACAACAAAAATTAAATGCCAAGCCACGGAAGAGCTAAATTCTGTACACCAAGTACCAAATCACGTTTATCACACATTTCAATTCAACCGGTAAAGTGCAGACGCAAAATAGCTGAATAGCTGGCAAACAATACAAACGAACAAAATATATATATATACGCCACCGCAGTGAAGACCCATCCATAGGATAAAATACCCATAAAAATACATATATAAAGCACACTCATACACAAAACTATAAGAGTATTCCACATTCTCTTGACACTTAGCTGAATAGCTGATATAATGAATTTATACTGCCGCCAGTAAAAATATACACGATTTGCCAAACCGTAGGGACAGGAACATTCAGTCACACTTAAATCTTCTGGGTTGTTGCTTTCCGTAGCAATTCTTTCAATTCTCTGCATAAAATTTGTTATTGTTATATATATACATGCAAACATAGTTTTACCATCCCTTAAAGTGCTCGTTCCTCGTTAAAAATGCAGATGAATGATATTGATATGGAAAAACGTAAAATGTTACTACGGGATTTCCAGAATGGCTTAACCCGTTTACAGGCAAAGGAAAATATTGTAGCGAAATTTGGTAATTGCGTTGGATATGGAGAACGAACTTGTGATCGATGGTTCACAAAATTTAGAAAGGGAAACTTTGATTTAACAAAAAAGCCACGTGATAAGTTGAAAAAAAATAGAGACTACTACAGGAAAAAAAGTAAAAGATCTACAAAAACAGTCAAAGCTAATGAAGTCAAATTGACGCAACAAGAGTTGCCAACTCCAACGAATTCTGAAGTAAATTCCACTGTTCAGAATTTAATTAAATCGAAACCTGGGATTACTATTTCTAAAGTACCGGCTAATAGTGGTGCGGTGGTCACAAAACGTTTACTATCTCCTACGGTACGAACTCCTGACCCTAATACGGCGGCGCAATCTAAAAAAGTTACGAAAGAAACGAACGCAGTACCGCCTGAAATGCCCAAATTAAGGCCTCGCAGACGTCGTTCTAAGGGAATAGAAATTCAACTTCCAGTGAGTGCCGCCAAACGAATGCATCCACAAACTTTGACTGAAAATCACAACATCGGAGAAGGGAGCAAGCGATCAACTAGTACAGAAACAGCTAAAGATAAAAACTCTGTAACTCTAACTCAGACTCCTTCGACAAGAGAAGTTACTGTTCAGTTTCAGAACATTACCCCAGAAATTGCCAAAAATACAGTCCGGAAACACACGTATGCAATTAAACGGAAAACACCTATTCAAGTGAAACCTCAACATTCAATGCTAAAAATCGCAAATGTTACTCATGTAGATAACTTGAGCCCAGAAAAAAATATGACTACTGATCAAAGTATTGCAGAAGTACCTAATAAACGCCCTACGCTTCCGCAGCCTTCGCCCCTCACTAACCAGAAAGGAATTATCTACCTCAATCCCCAAGAAATCTTTCCGAAAAGCTTTGGTGGCATTAATAATTCAATGCAACTACCAAGTTCCTATCTTAAATCTGCTCAGCAAATCCATAAAAAACCAAAACCGTCAATACATCATCAACAACCGACCATATTACTTCCACCACCCGAAAGACAAGAATCCGT
Source organism: Chrysotoxum bicinctum (assembly GCA_911387755.1). Taxonomy (NCBI): domain Eukaryota; kingdom Metazoa; phylum Arthropoda; class Insecta; order Diptera; family Syrphidae; genus Chrysotoxum; species Chrysotoxum bicinctum. The sequence goes on along the minus strand of OU426989.1, from coordinate 219,029,330 downwards.
GGCACTATGCGACAGCGATGACAGCGGAGAAGATATACTTTTTCCTGAAAATATTCCTTTACCTGCGCCAAAATTGAAGGCCGATTCGACATATACTACATATTGGGATATGGAAAGTGGACAACCAATAAGTGGTGTAAACGCAGCGGAGCGGGTAAGCTACCAGAGTCATTTTTTAATCACAGTATTTCAAGTTTAAATTTCATCCCTCTAGGTTTTGCCACAGACTGCAATACCAGTGATAGAAATCGACTGAGCGAGGCTGAATTAAATTGTTTTCCAATGGTAGGAAAGGAACGGGTGTTTCGTGATGCCTAATATCCAAATACCAAATGTTATTTTTTGAAATAAAAAAGTATTGAAATAAAATTTTGCTTTTTCTTGTGAAATATAATGTATGTATGTATGACTATCTTCGTCTGGAATGGAACAATTTGACGAATGGTGAATTAGAATTAACGAATGAATCGTAAATCAAAAATGTATCGCTCTTTCATTGTTCTCACGCACAACAAAATGAATATCAATAATTTTTGCTTATAATGTTAGCCTGTTGGAGTTTTTAAGTTCTCAGAAAAATAATATTTATACAGAATTTTTCCTTTGTACCTACCTATTACCTACTCTTGAAAACTTAATCAAAAACTGTTTTTTTTTTTTTATTTTCGAATAGCTTGCTTACGAGTGCAACGATGATCAAAGTTAAAAAAAAAAATATATTGCATGCGAAAATTTTCAAAAAAAGGAAATACGTTTGGAAATTCAAAGACGGATTGCACGTTGTTTAAGTTTCGGAGTTTGTTTTTATTAATTTAATAGGTAGGTACTTGAATTTGGAATATGGAAATTGAAATAAATGAATGAATGAATACCATCACGGATTCCATCGTAATCGGTAACTTGTTCCAAATCCCGAAAACAATCACAGAATCAATCGTAGTGGAAAATCTTAGGCACATTGTCATTTCGAATGGATTTGATAAAGTTAGGATATCTTTCATCGGTACTCGAGACAATAACATAAAAAAATTAATGAATAAAAAATAAAAATTTGACATCGGTACTCGAGACAATAATATAAAAAAATTAATGAATAAAAAATAAAAATTTAACAGATCATTTTAGTTCAAAAAATAAATTTATCAAGTGTTACCCAACTCTTACATTTATCAATTTGATCACGGCTTCCCACAGCTTCCTTGTACATAAATAGGTACATTTATTGGTGTACTACATACCAATTTGCTAGGTTTAAAGTAGGTAGTTTAGCTGTTTAGCATCTCTTTCTTAATTTTAAATATTTTCAAGTTTAGTATCATCATGCATAGCCTATTGTTTAATAAATTGCTTCTAAACGCCCCTAAAACATTGACTGTCCGTGCAAAAACCTAAGTAAATAGTACTTTTTGGATGTTTGTAAAATTTTAATCGTCTAAGTATTAAGGTACTAGTATGATACTACTTAAATTTGCTAAATTTTTAGTAGATTACTAACTCTGTCTTAATTTTCTGAAAACACCTAAAATAATGACAGTTCATGCAAAAAACTGTTTTGACTTTCTTAAATGTAAAATAGTCATATTAAAGTTAGTACGATACTAAAAGATGCAATAGGTAATAGTTTTTAACTTTAAAGGGTAGACAAAGTATATGATGCAATATTCAACTAAAATCTTCCGCCAGTATGTTTTAAAAAACGAAAATCAACAACAGTCAAAATGGGTGTCGCTCCTGAATTCGACAAGAACAGTATTTATAATCAACCCTATCAGGAATTCCATTGTTTTCGGAATCTTTTATCGAATCCCAAAAAAAAAAAACTATCACAGAATTCGTCGTAGTGAAAAAGCTCATACAAATTTACTCTTCGAACGGATTTGGCTATTATCTTTTTTAGGTATTCGTAGAAGTCTCCGATGTCGATGAAATTGTTGATAGGGCTGAATATTTCAACGCTAGATTAATAAAAACACAGTTTGAACCCATGGTTTGATTAAAAAATATTTATTATTAATAATATTAAAATAATAAAAAAAGCTCTTTTTAACATTTAAGATCATAGGTATTATTTAAATCATTTTGGGTTCATCTTTTACTTGAACTGAATTTGTTCCAACCACACTATTCTTTAGCTTTTCGGCTTCTTCCTCTGCCTCGAGTATAGCAGAAAAAATTTTCTTCTTGACTGCGCGTTGGATAACTTGCGGCAACGTACTTGTTGCAGCAAACATAGCATCAAAAAACATTTTTAAACTTTTATCAGCAGTTCCGTTGTTAAGTGCATCTGGTAGAATAATATCTTCATAGCTTTCAATATCTGATTCAGAGTTGAATTCTGAGCAACTTTCGTCAGTTGGTTTAAGTACTGATTTTGTTTCAAATTCTGTAACATTCTCCAAATCATCTTTGTTATCATTCCAATATTGTATTGTTGAGAATTCGTGATTTGTAGTTGGCTCGTTTAAGTTTAAAAGCTCGTCGTCTTGGATATTTTCATTTGTTTCTACTTCAATTTCAGTATTGACTTTGCATTCGGAAGCAAGAGAATTGTCCTCTTTCTTATTGTTTATTAAAAATGAATCGAGGAATTTCATATGTTTAAAAAATGAACAATAATTTTTATTAATATTCTTGGTTGGCTTTTCCTGATTGGCAATGTATGCTTCACTCAATTTCTTCCACATCAATTTCGCTATTTGACCTTAAAAAAAAGTAAAAATATGAGAAAAGTAGGTTGTTGCTTAAGTGAATTAATCAAAGTATCTAGGTAGGTAGTTAATTTTTTATAGAAAATAAAATCAAAATATTTGTATTTTTTTAAATTAAAACTGAAACACCCTTTCCTTTATATAAAAATGATAACTTTTCATCCTCATACATAAGAGTCATATCACATACAGACTTTCCGACTTACCACTTTTTAAACGACACTGTGCCGCCACCTGATTCCACACTTCACGATTTGAATTTAAGTAAGCACTTTTTGGATCATGTAAGGATTTTTGCACTTTAACAGCGGCAATAAGTCCATGTTTTTGTTTCGAAGTTTTTGATTTCGGCATACTTAATTTATTTACCAGTAATCTAGGTATAGGTATGTATAATAAAAATGTTTGACTACTAACACAACAAAACTAAACTGAATTCAAAGAAAGTACTCAGCGTCAATTGCGTATACAGTACACAGCTTATTTTGCTCTCTCAATTCTCAAAACAAGCGATGCGGATTAATGAGTGGAATAGCAATAGCAGAGTTAAATTGTATAGCAGAGAGAAGTGCAGAGCGTCTGATTCTTTGTTTGTTCTGTACTATTTTTTTATACACGGCAATGTGTTTTTGGCTTTTTATAGTGCTATATTCAGTGTTACCATAAGACTTTTAAGAATCTTGGAGAAAATCTAATTTTCAGTTTGAATAGATTCCGACTTAAATATATTTTGGTAGCAATGTTTGGTGTGTAAAAAAAAGATTTTTTTTTGCTGTCAGAAAAAAATGTCCTAGGTACCTATCTATATTTTCATAATACCTACACTTTTCATTAATCACCAAATTTAACGCCCATGGCTATTTTTTGAATAAAATAATGTATTGGTACGATCATCATCATCATCATCATCATCGGCTCGACAACCGGGTTCCGGTCCTGGCCTCTTTCAACAAGATTGGTACGATCGCCAATGAAAAATTCGATAAGAAGTCTATTATACAACAAATAGTAGCAAAATGTTGTGGGTTCTATTATTGCCATGATTATTTTTGAAGCAACCAAATTCTTTTGTGTGATTGATATTCTAAAATTAATAGGTACCTAATTATTTGTCTAATTTCAATATCCTGCACACCCACATGATATAATTTTCAAATGTATATAAAATACCTAACAGTGCAAATAGATTTCGATCTATAGCAACACTGGCTATGCCCTATGTTTCTGGATGCTCTTAGGATGGCTTGCTCAAGAGTAAACATTATTATTAATTTTCTCTTTCACTGTTTTTTTTTCGCAATACGACGCAACATGTAAAATGATTAAGATAGTGAAAGAGTGTACGGAGCAAACGAGTAGAGAAGAGTAGACTTTCACGATTTTCATGTTAAATTAAATTTGTTATTGTCGAGAAACAGTCAGTGGTACCACTTTACTTCAATTGAAGTAGATCTACTTCTTTTTTCCAAAATATTTTAAAATCTACTTCCTACTTCGCACCATCAGCAAAATACTGAAATCTACTTCATTTTAAAAATCTCTGTTTCAATCTACTTCAATTTTACAAAATAAAGCCCAAATCTACTTCTTTTTCTCTATTGCACTCTAAGTAGTTGTATATAACCTCATAATTACCATAAAATAAAAGAACGTCAACACAATCCAAATACAAATGAGTAATTTTATGCGAAATTTCTTTAAAATTAAAAGAAATGTATTGACAATTTTAAATACATATTAAATTGGTAATATGTATTCATTTAAGGAAAAAAAATTTTGTATGCAACATTTTTTCCAAAAGCAAGTAAAAAGCCATTTTAAAATCTACTTCGATTTTTCTCAATTTACTTCACTTTTTTCTTCAAATCTACTTCGACTTTTTTTCCGGAAGTGGTAACGCTGGAAACAGTACCATGTACCAGTAACATACAGAGAGTGTTGGGTTCGATTCTCAGCCGCTGCAAAAAAGTTTTTCAGGGGTGTACCTATTACCTCTTGCAAGGAAGTGACAAATCCTCCAAGAGTATTGCTTGTGTTGAAACGTACTGTCGATCTCTACGTGCTGTAACACCCCGACTCCACAGGAGATAAATTCTCTCAGGATGCTCATCATGATATGAAATCTCCAATGGAGTCGCGATATTTCCTCTTATGATATGATGTCAGCGATCTATGTCTTCGGTTTTATCTTGATATAGATGTCTGATATGAAATTTGACAGATGGTTTTTTTCGTACTTTTTGTCGTGAAATGACATTTTATTCTCATTATTTCGTGTCCTCTCATTTGGTTGGTTCTTGTCAAGTACTCTGTCGGCAAATATTTTTTTTTTATTTTGTAAGTAAATACATTAACGTGTCATGTTATTCATTTGTTCGTGTGTTAAATTATGTTTGGTGTTATTTATTTATACTTTAGGTAGATGCGCATTCTTTTCTTTGCAAATATATATAATTTTTGTTAGTTTTACGTTTTGCTAATTTCTGTTGTCCGCACACATCCCGTGCAGTAGGGATAGAAATGAAATATCATGACATTATTTGCCCAGCGAAGCAATAAGAAAATGTAGAGATAGAGATGCCAGACATTGAGTTGGAGAGACAGATATCTTGTGGAGTCGGGGTGTAAAGGCTGAACGCTTTATTTATATATTTTCTGTTAGATACCACACTGAATCTCAATCTTCTTGAGTTCGTACACATATATCTAGTCCGCCCCTGTGGTATTGGGTTGACTAGGGTAGTTAAGTATTTGAATTGTGACTTGTGAGTGGAGGAGAGCTCAATTTTCTCTTCAAAATTTGTTTGTGCGAGCTAATAAAGTTTCAGTAGACAGACTGCGCCGTCGTAAGCTAAAGTGTGTAATATACAAAGTTCAATGCAATTCTACACGCCAGGGATCGTACTTGATAAAACAAAATATATAGAAGAGAGTAGGTATTATAGGTAATTTCAAATTTAATGAATAATGTTTGATTATCTCCCATAAATGGATATTAATATAATTAATATAAAACCATTAGTTTGGTTTTCTCAAAAACAAATTTCAATATTTCATACAGAAGCCTGACGAAAGTTTGAATGGTGGTGTGTACTAACATTTAAAAAAAAAAACTATTTACAAGTATTTCTAAGGGCATTGTAAGTATAAATACCTATATCAAAACTTTTAATAAACTGTTTTTTTGGATTAATACAATAGGTACCTACTTAGCTTATCCATACGACAATGTCATATTTTGGTAATTCCATATTTTCTAAAATTGCATCGACAGCCCTGAATTTAATTTAACTTACAAACATAACCTAAAAAAGTCAGCTTTAGCTGTGTTTTCTCTCTCTACATTTTTGGCTTTGCGAATATTAAGAGAAAACCAGTAAGTGAGAAGGAGAAGAACAAAATTTACAGAGATTTTAGATGTATATTAACTTCCATAAAGCAAAAATTCTGCTCAGTTACATTAGGCATTCGCATTTGCACTTTATAAATACAGTTTATCATTAAATTCTCAATATTTCTATTTTTTTCCGCGGAGAAAGACACTGTGCTCTCAGGCAAGTAAAAACCTAAGTTTAGTATTCATTTAAATTATTTTTAAATACAGCTATAGCACTTTCTGTGGGTTAATTTTTTCGGGGTTCCCACTTTTTGAAGTCGGAAATTATTTGTACTATCCTCAAATTTGAATTTTTCATTGCTTAACAGAATTTGTAAGAAATATATTTGTTCGAAATTTATTTTTTTATTATTTGGCCTTACATAATCTAGTCGATTTAGTATGATTTTAGAACTATTTAAGAATGATTACTATTAAGCATAAAAGACGATTTCAAATTTTAATCATCTTAAGCATCAGACATTCTCTAACATTTGAATTAAGATATTAATGTTATTGTAATGTAAGTTTAATTTATGCACAAACGATATCACCTAAAAGTGTTAAAAACTAAATTCTATTAAAGTTGTCTATAATTATTATTTATTAATACTATTTCTTAACTAGTGTCATATTATGCTATTGCCTGAAAATAGGCCTGTTTAAAATTGTGTGACATTTAAACTTGTAATATAATTTACTATGTCAATTTAAGTTATCATTGAAAGTTTTTATTTTGAAATGTTTTAAAGCAAAATCAGTGAACTATTTCTAAACCAAGATACTTAAAATCAGTTTTATTACTTTAATGAAAAAATTGAAAATTATTTGATGGAATTCGTTTTGAGTAAAACAATAATAATTCAAGTGTCTTAGATTATGTCAAAACCGTGTATACCAGTTAATTATGTATCGAATAATTGTATGTATCGAATTTTACTTTTTAATCGTCTCGAAATTACCATAGCTAATTATTAAGAACTAATTAAAATGACTTAGAAAATTATAAAACTTATTTTCTTATGACCTAAAAGATACAAATGTTTATAAGTTCTTAACACAATATTCATTTAAAGTGGGAGCATTGACATTGATTTTTCCAGCCCTCTAGTTTTCCATGCGTGTGGACTTTATTTAGTATAATTTAAGAGAGAACTGTTGAGCACAACTCACACTTGTAAAGTCGTGTCTTCTACTTCGTTAAAGTTTTGCAAAGAAAAGACAGTGCAGTGATCACATCTTTAATTTTTTAATGAATTGCTTAAAATAAATACAACATAGTTTAATTTATATTCAATTATATCAAGAATAGTTCATAGTTATCAAACCAAAAGACAAGATATTCATTAGAAAAAGTATCAGTGTGTATGTGTATTTAGCGTTTACTCAAAAGGCTTCTTTTGATTTTTTATTCAAAGAGAACTTATTTTTTTGTAGAGGTACTTGATCTGGTTTTGCTCAGTTAAAAAGCATATGCGTCTACAGCTACACAAACACTCACATAACGTACTGCTGAAAACGAAAACTCTAGGAGGAATGAAGAAGGTAAGAAATGAAATTAAAGTTATTTTTAATCACAGGGTGGACCAAAATTATATAATGACATTTTTTAAAATTAAAATTTTTTATAATGAAAAAAAAAATACTTTTAATCAGTATCGCGCTAAATATATTTTCTCTATAAACTCCAACGAATTAAATCTCCTTTGATTTCGTATAGTTAAAAAAAGAGCTAATTAGGTACCCCTTAAATGTGTGTACATATATACTACCTATTGTGATATTCAAACAATTTATTCATCCACTACACTCGAATTGAAAAAAAGATTTAATTAATTACCCATCATATTTGTAGGTATATTATGATATTTATAAATAATTTAATAGATATTTATAATAATTTTTGAAACTACAGAATGCATAAATGTAATAGGTTATTAGATTTTTTAAAATGCATTATACTATAGAAATGAGTAATTATAGATTACTTTAAATTATAAGTTACAAGGAGTTAAAACAAGAGTGAATCAAGACAGACCTTGGTTTTGGCTCAAGCTAAATCAACACTAATTTAATTTAAAAAAAAAACTTTAAGTCCATCCCAATTATAATTTTTAAAAATTTGTGTGGTGCTTTGCAATTTAAAAAACTTCAATTAAGCACCCATTACCTTTATTTGAGTCAGTAGTTGCAGAAAATCTAACTATACATTACATTTTTTTATGTTATTACAAAAAAATCTAATCTTTCTTCTAATTCTTGAATATTTATTTTTGGTACTTAGCGAAAATTTAGATTTGGACCGAAACCTTTTTTACAAATTACCTACTCATTTTTTTAGGTATCAAGCTCGAGGTTTTGAATTAATGTTTCGATATAATTTCTGAAACTAAAGACTACTCGCACTAAAAACACGTTCTCTCTTCTTTTTTTTTTTTTGATTTTATTACAGATTAAAATGCATCCAAAAGATAAGAATGTTAAAGCAACTAATTATGACGTGGATTTATTAGAGACATTAGTATACGAATGGGTACGACGTAAGATATATTCTAAAACCTTCCGTTTATCCAATGCAATACTCAAGTCAACTGCCTATAGATTTAAATCAATTTTGAATTTGAGATCATTTTGTGTAACCGAAGAGTGGCTACAGAACTTCCGATTGATCTACAATTTAAAAGATGTGTTTACAAACGAATTCACTGATATTGGTTATAAATGCAAAAAATCCACACTCCCATTAGACATTTTTAACGAGTTACAACCCAAGTGGGAGTCTCTGGATCCATTGCAACTATCAAGTGCACCACCCAGCGATGTTAACAAAATAATTGATATTAAAGAAAAAGAGGTTCCAGCTGTAGAATTAATTGATGACAATCATGAAAAAAATGAATATATGGATGTGCAAGATATTCCGACTGGAGAAGACGAGAAAAAAACAATGTCTGAAGAGACTTCTACTTATGATACAAATAGAACTGAACTTTTTGATATTGAAGATGAGCTTCCAGTATGTACTATATTTGGAAGAAAAACTGTAGCAAATGTAGCAAACATAATATCGTCTGATAAAAAATATAACAAGGTCGAATTTCAACCAATGATTGTATGTACTGATCCCAAAAACTCAAACCTTAATGCGATTGATAAAACGACAAGAGAGAATACGTTATACAACTGCATAAATATGCTTGAAGTTGAAAAAATTAATGATTTAATGATTGGAAAAAGCATAGACAGCGATTCGAACTCTTCAAGTCAAAATGAATATCAAGACCAATATTTAAAGGAAATAGTTCGTGTTCGAAAAAATGATAAAAATGTATGCACCACGCCAGAAGCAGAAAAATATGAAAAACCACTTTCAAAACTAAGAATAAGTAAATTAAAACCGAAGCCAGAAACAAATGTTAAGCCGTCATCAGAAGCCATTAATAAGAAATATTTAGGTTCAAAAAATAAGTTGTTAACAAAACCTAATCGCAAGCGAAAAATATTGCCAAATTTAACGGAATTACCTACAAGTACAAGCCTTGAAACAAAAATAGAAGCAATAAAACAGCCAACATTGGATCAAACGCCTAAGGTGGATGAATCAATCACAAACTTACAAAATGAAACTATGAAACCCGCAGTTGTACAACAGACATGGGATCCAGTCTTTGCAACAAATATAATAACATCTACACAAGCGTCACTTGTTGCCCCAAATACAATATTGTATACTTTTCAAATGTCGGCACCCAATCAAAACCAACTTACAATGCCATACATTTCACCAATGACAGCAAATCTACAAACGACTACATTCGTTCAGCCTACAACAATACCACCAATAGTCCTTCATTTTCATTCACCAATGACAATGCAAACGGCAGAAATGTTATCAAGTTCTGAAATGAATCTAACACAAATGCCATCAATATCACAACCATCTTTTATGCCATCATCAATAGATTTAACACAACCAACAACATCAATCCATTTTACAAATTGTATGCAACCCATATCAACTCTTGCTGATAACTCTCTGCCTACAGAAATACGAACAATTGTAACAAACCCATCAACGTCAACGTCAACAACATCAACACAGCTTGGAATAAAACCATCTTTGTGTCCAAAGATAACAACACCAACACCACATATCCCAAATAAAATACCAGCTAAAAGTGAACCAACAAAAACAACATGCACTAAAACAGGAACAATCACCTCAACAATTATATCGTTTACTTCAAATTTAACACTATCAACTCCAACACCATGTATACAAACAACTTCAACTCTTATTCGCCCAACTTTATCAGCAAAACCACCAACTATTACATCATCATTTTCTGATACAGTACTGACTTATTGCTCTCAGAAAACAACACCAACAGCATATGTTCCAAATATAAAACCAACTGATACTGAACAAACAAAAACAAAACGAATTCAGGCTCCGGTAGGTACATTAAAACTGACAGTTGGGCCAACAAACACATCATCAACTTGTAATTCAAGACTTATAGCTCCAACAGCAACTATGCCAACAACCACAACTCTTATTCAATTAAATGTATCTACAAAACTACCAATAACCACATCTCTTGTTCACCCTGCTGTACCAAAAAAAATACCAACATCTATATCATCAACTTCAAATTTGCCCCAGACAATAACACCAACAACATATGTTCCAAATTGTATACCAAATAAAAGTGAACCTACTAAAAAAAAACGTATGCAATCATCGGCAGCTACAAAAAAAACGACACTATCTTCAACATCAACTTCAAATTCAAGACTAACAACCCCAACAGCAATTATACCCGCAGCCACAAGTCTTATTCAATCAACCGTAGTTACAAAACTAGAAACAAATGCATCATCAACTTCAAATACAAGACTAACAACCACAACACCAAGTACACCAACAACCACAACTATTGTTCACCCAACTACAACTACTAAAACACCAACAGCTACATCTTCAACTTTGCCCCTGGCAACAACACCAACACCAACAGCATATGTTCCAAATTGTATACCAACTCAAGTTAAACCAAGGAAACTACAGCGTATTCAAACACCGGTAGCTACAAAAACACGAACAATTATGCCATCAACTTTAAATCCAGCACTGACAACCACAACGCGTTTTCAACCAAATGAAACTACAAAACCACCAACGATTTCACAAACATCACTAATGTCGACGTCAACAACTTCAACCCAAAATATGCCAATATCAAGTACAAGTTCAACAGCGAACACAATAGTAACTAAAAAAACAAGATTATCAACAAACGTCCCTGAAAAAAAGGTTACAAGGTTCGCCAAAAGGGCGCCCCTTACAACTGAAGAGGAAGTTGTTAAATGTATAAGGTTGATGGAAGAATTTGCTATGTTGAATGAAAATTTCCGTTTGATAGGATTTCTAGAAAGGCTTGAGCAAAAAATGCATGTATATAAAAAAAAATAACTGTTATATTGTTCTGGTAATAAAATAAATACAAATTTCAAGCTGATCGTGTTTTTATTGAAATAAACTTGAAAAAATAAGTTATGAGCCATGCATACAAAGTACGATATATTTAAAAGTTTCAACTTTAAACCAGTTAAAAGGCAAACATCTTTTCATATTTTGATTCAAATTATAAAACATACTTTAAATAAATATTGGTTTGATCCAACAAAAATTCATTAGGACACACTCTTCAACATAAAATCCTAATATTTAAAGCCATAGGCCTGTATTGACAGTGTCGTTTGTTTATTGAAAAACGACTATTTTCAAAAGTCGATCATCGAAAATTAAAGACCTAGGATTAGGATTTATTAAAATTTCGAATCCGATTTTTTTAGAAACAAAAATATTTATCGCAAATTGAAATGCGAAAGAAATGTCTTAAATCCTTTACATCACCTGACAACTTTACACATCGTAAATCGACCCCAAATCGAAGCCAACATCTCGTATAAAACGGAACAACCAAGAAAAAAGATCATATTTTGCTTAGATTTATTGACTTTGATAAAAGTGAATGTTTTTTAAATTTTGCTTCACAACACAATCAAATCCAATTCAGCAATTGATAAAGTCAATTTGCTCTTAGTGTTTTCACTTTTATTTATCTGAAGAAGCTCCAGGTTAAGGAAATTAAATATTCGCCAATTAAAAATCCGCTAACTTTAGTCCATTGACCAAGTTGTGTTTCAAAGTTAAATCTTTCGCATCTTAATTCAGTTCTCTTTGAATCACGAGCTTTTTAAAAAATGTCCCTTGGAGGCTTTTTACATGGATCTCAGTTTTCCTGGCTTTCCAGGTAACGAAGAAACAAGCAGCAAGTCTATCGGCCCTAGCGAGGTATCCGTTCGGAGCGGAAAATTCTCCGATTTTGTACGATTCGGAGGATTTTTGCTTCGAGGTATTCTTCCGAACAGCTGTTCGGAATTTTTCTCCGACATTATTTTAACGCAACCCGGTGAACTGCGTTGAAGTGCGATCAAGTACTTTATTTGTGAAATTTCTGACAGCTAAATGCCATTGTTTTTCCGATTTCGTCAGACACAAATTCTTCGCGGAACAAATTGCGCCAACGCATTTGTGTATTATTTTTGTTTCCGATAGGATACCTCGAAAGCAATTTGAACCTCCGACAAAGTATGCGTTGCGTACAATTTTCCGCTCCGAACGGATACCTCGCTAGGGCCGTATATTTCCTTATCTCAGACCATTTAATACTATGTTGTTTGACTGATAGTTTTGCTGCTCTAAGAAGTTTTTAAGTCTTTTCAATTTTTTCTGTTCAGCAGAAAATGCTTATCTGGTTATCTCAAACCATCTCCACATCCACTATCTTTTTAGTTAAAGTGTTTTACGTTAGTTTTGTACTTTTTATTCCTGCTTCTGTCATTCTTCGACAAACGACGTATTTAAACTTTGCAAATTCTTGATTTTACTTATATGTATTTATAATTCCTATATTTGACTATTCGCGTTAAATTAAACACATCAGTATAGCATTTAAAATTTAAAAATATAAATAGTGTAATAGCCACTAAACAACTTTGTCAAAATTATTTAAAAATATTTCGTTCTTTGCTTCTAAAAATGTATGCTGTCTATACATTTTAAAAGACAACATTGCTTATAAAACTTTCCTCATATCGATAAAATATTTTTTAAAAGTTTAAACAAAAAACGACAGCACTGATTGCGATATATAATGGCTCATTTTTTCTGTAAAGGGCAATCATTATTCGTTCTCTTTTAAATTCTGTACTTTGTTCTCTCTTTGAAGAGGTTTTGAAATAATTGTAATCAAATCTCATTCTGGTAAATAGAAATAAGTGTGACCATTGCTCATGTTCTAAAATTAAGACATGAAATTCAAAATTTTCAAGTGAAGGTTGCGTTGTTTCATTTTTATTTATCAATTAAGCAACCTGCATGATGAGACAATTGTTACGAAAGAAATAGTGATCTTAAGGTTTTGTAAGAATACAAAATTTGTATTTCCCTAGATCCAGAGATACACTAAAAAAAAAACTGAATGAAATCAATTTTACCACCATGCCAGGTATGTTGATCACACTGAAATATTGAATGTCCCATTGAATAAATACCAATGCAACTATATATCTGTAGCTTATCTTGTTACTCGCAAAAAACAAGAATTTCTATTGTGGGATTTGTGAAAAATGTGAAGTTTGCTTTTTTCATATTCAAAATGTGTGAACGTACGTAAAGGGTGACACAAAATATTTTGGATTTTCTTTCAATTGTTGAACATTTTTTGTTTGCTCTGTTAATCTAATAAAAGGAACAAATGTCTTACTCGTATATTTGTAATGAAAATTGTTTTGTCTAAATATGTATATCTACATACATTGAATGAATTGTCCAATAACGTAACACGCTGCTTTTCTCACATTTGTAATCTCTCCTTTCTACAAAAAGAAACAAAAAAATCGCACTAGAAAATCGGACTAAAAAATCAAAGTCCAAATTAAAAGACCCTTTACAACTATTCCCAAGTAACTATTCCTGACGAGGGATGGAGTCAATAAGATTGTCAATTATTTGCATGGGGATATTATTACAGGCAATTTCAGATTGCTCAAGAATTCTTAATTATTACATTTGTTCCGCTTAATTCTCTGATCTACAATTTCCCATAAATTCCTTATGGGATTGTGACCAGGGAATTGCGCGAGCCACTTCATACCAGCAGAACGGTTTTCGTCTAACCAATCCTTTACAACATTAGCGGTATATTTAGGATCGTTGTCATGTTGAAAGATCCATCGCAATCGCATATTTTCCTCAGCAGGAGAAAGCCTCATATTTTAAAGAATCTCACTGAACATGAAAACGTTCATTTTACCGTTAGTTTTGTGTATTGACCCGACACCTTGACTGTTAAAACATCCTTAAACACCATGCTTAATTGTTTGTTTTTGCAATAAAATGAACAAAATTAAATTTTGTCCATGTATTATGGCTTTATACTATTAACATTCCATTAATTAGGAAACATAACGTCCTTCAATTGTTGCTGAGTCAATCGAATAATCAGATATCTCAGTGCAGAATTCTCCTCAGATTAGTGCTTGAAATGTAGAACTGTTGAGATTGATGGCGAGTTGATGTTCGTGAGTTAAGTCTCACACTCTCGGCTACAGCAGCCACATTCTTATCTGTGCGCACTGAACGACAACGGGGACCATGAGTGTTGGCCACTATCTTAATAGTCTCACGAACTTTATGCATAAACTTGCATACAGCAGGTTCGGTGGGTACTTTATTTCGGCAAAAACTTCTTTTCAAAAATCGCACTATTTGGGCTGCACAGCATCATTCACTTTGGAAATAAGTCTTCAATATTTCCCAACGTTGTTCAAGCGTAAAGTGACTGATTTATGTGATAAATTTGGTGTAGGTAAGTGCTATTATAGGGGTGAACTATATTTCGACAAAAAAAAATTAAGAACAAATGCTATTAACGGTAGGTACCTGTCATAGAATCGTTTGTTCGATTTTCGACTTTCTTATTGACTTCTCTTACGGGCCAGTGATAAGGTTAATTTTTTGCTTTGCCGAGAACGGGTCAACATAGCTTAAAAATATAAACAACTCGATTTATTTTTAAAATTAAAACAAAACCTAACCCCTAATCACTTTTTAGCAAGGTTTACACAGTCTATATAATACATATGCAGTTTTATTTATTATTTATTATTTATTTTCTATTTGGTATCTGATTAAAACAAAATTTGTTTAATGTGTTTTTATTAAAGAGATAACGAAAGAAAGAGTAATGTTTAATTTTTACCCAATACGAAAAATCAGTGCTGTCGATTTTGTTTTATGCTTTTTGAATTATGTTTTATCCATAGGGAGAAAAGATTTATCATTATTGTACATAAATAAGATCAAATTGTGGACAATAATATCGATTTTCTACAATCAAGTTTCTAAAAGTTTTGGTTTTGCTAATCGAAATTACAATATTAATCTCAAAACCAATAACCAGAATCACCACATGATAAAAACATTTTAGAAAATAAATTCTCAAGAGAAAAAACGCAAGCTAAGCAGAAGTTTATAGATATAGCTGATAACTGATAGAGTTTGTTCCTTTCAATCTTCAACGCATCCATTGTTATTTTCTTTCGACGAAGCATAATAGTGAAATCAGTGACGAAAAAGCGATAACTCGGTTGTCGTTCTTTGCTGACAATCTGAAAAATAAATCAGCTGTTGTTTTAAAAAATAGGACAAGACTCCTCCTAATTAGTCTTTGAAACGTTCGCGAACTTATCTTGCGGATGAAATATCACCCATCATCGGCCGCGTCCCCCAATGCTAATACAAAATGTAGTCTCAATAGGAATCTATACATATTCTGCTTAAACATACAAAATAATTTTATATAAATATTTCAAGACAAATTGAATAAACTTGTAAATTAATAAGATAATATAGAAATAATTTTACAATAAGCAAATAAAAACTAATTCAAACAGAACCATTAATCTTTCCAGAATCTCTCAAAAATTTCCACCTATTCCAAAGAAACGCGAGTTTTCCTTAACATATCATAGAGCTTTAAGTTAGCAATCTATAGAACATCTTGTTAAACTAGGTGTTTGTTATCTTGCATTGGGGTATATTTTGGTTCAAGTATTTTCCGTGCTTTCGAATCGATTGTTTTTATTGATTTCATAACTAATTAATACTGTATTCCAGTTTCCCGTTTGAAGCCAAACTCATCTGTCAATGATTTCATTGGAATATTTTCGGCTTTAACTTGTAATTGAAGTTCATTACAAACAAGCGCAAAATTTTAAACTATTAAGTAAAATGCTAAAACCATTATAGTAAGTTGCTAATATAAAAATATTTTGCAAATTTTAAACGATTTTAGCATCTTACTATCTCTTAACCTTTTTACTAAAATTAAAAACTCAAAACGGCTACTTTTAATAACTTGCCAGATCCATATAAAATCGGGCATTCTCCACAAATTTTTGCAATTTTATTTAAAAGAGTTAAATCTATTTTTTTAAAGATTCATGAGCTTATTGTTTTAAAGGTAAATAAAATAATATAAAATGTATGTACGATATGTTTAAAGACTCAGCTGTATGCAAACCAGTGCGATGTTTATAGTCCCGAGCAAATCCTTTTGAGAATTTTACTCAAAGTGTAGTTTTGACAAGACAACAGTTCGGTTCTTGGTTGAAAACTTATACATTTAATTCCGAATTACAAGCAGTGGACTAACATTACACTTTTTTGGGAGAAATATTCATCAGAATGATGTTGGCAAGTTAACTTCCTAATGTGGATAAAATAATAAAAAAAAACATTTCAAATTGTTAGGTCCATTTCCCAGATTTAATTTTGTTCCCTTTATTTTCACGAGCTGTCATTGCTTAGACGTGTTCATATATACCGGCGCAAGATTTTAAACAGTTCTCTTTTAAGGAATAAAACAGGCTCTAATTAACGCAGTCGTTTAGCCTGGAGACTTTGTCTAACTTTGGCATAATTTTAAACACGTTAGACAACTCTTCTAACTAATGTGGGTTTTACAACACAACCTAAGAGAATTTACGTTGAACATCTCTTAATTTGACAGATACAAAACTCAAACTCAACTACAAAAAAAAAAAAAAAAAAAGAACAGACAACTTCAAACCATATAAATTTTCGCCGAAAAAAGTACATTTTATATAATACCTCGTTTCAGATTTTGATTGTTTTACAAATTATTTACTTTATTTTAGATAGAAATGAAGTATATATACCTATATAGCTAATTCACCGCATACAAATTCAATTTTGTTGGTACAAGGTCCAAATTCATTTAGTTGTACTCGTCTCAGCATGCATAGATAACATAAACATTTGTATGTACAGATTTGTTTATCCTACATCACGATTGTTTTGAATTTCTAATATTCAGTCTATTTACAAAGCACATCTTTTAAAAAATCGAATAAAACATCAGTAAACATTTTTACTTTTATTTGCTTTGGTATGAAATCACCATTGTCAATATTGATAAAGTATACTTTTAAAAGATAAACTAGCTATTTGCTGATGTTAAAGTTAGACGAGCTCTTTACCGTTAAAGTATAGTTTAACTGTTTGGTTGTTTATAGAAAGCAGATGAACTATTTGGTTGAATGTCGGCGCAGTACGTATAATTATTATATGTTACACAAAATAGCGAACTCATTTTAGGCAATCGTTTAGTTTGGCAGGCGAATCTAAAAAGAAATTTCATAGGTTACTTAACCTTAAAACACCTCCAAACAGCTCTTAAGTAGGAAATCGTTATCTATAATCAATTTTCACATTTAAGTAACGTTACTTAAAGGCCTCTTAACTTAAACGCCATCCACCGCGTTTAAAGGTTACTTAAAGGTATTTTAAAATGTATTTTGACATATCAATTGTCATCTTTGAAGTTTAAAATTGTGAGTTTGTATTGTCTCTTGTGATATTTTGGAATTATAAAATGCAAAGAATTAAGAAACAGAAAATTTGTATAGATTAAAGTATGTGTACGCGCAAAGAAATTTCGTCCACGCTTCCCGCTTAGCCTTTGAGGTGTTTGTATAGACACTTTATTCTTCGTTGTTGGAAGTGAATCTGTGCATAAAATAATTCTTTTTTGTAATGTTTTATTGCAAATTCTAAAATAAAAACGTTTCCTTGTCACAAGCATCCCAATTTTCAGATATTTTTATTTTATTTGTGGCGGTCGGGTGTGTGTTCCATGTTTTTTTAATTTCAAAAATATAAAAATTCCTCTTCCAAATGTTTACTGATTCAAGTTGTCACAAAACAGCTGTGTTGTATACATTTGTCTTTTGTTTGTATTAGATTTTCACATTCTTTTACGTTACGTGACACAACCATCGTTTAGTTAAGTACCAACGAAAAATCGATTATAGATACGAATTGAAGTTTCTTCATTTAAAGGCAAATTAAATATTTAAGTATGCTTAACTAAATAACCTCTAAGATGCAGTTTAAGAAAATCTTATAGATACGGCTGAAACTTTTTAGTTACTCGAACCAAGCAGTTGCGAAACTAAAAATTGAATGTGTGCGCCTAGCCTAATGTGGAAGAAATTAAAATAATAAAACTTTCCTCTAACCAATTTTCAAGTACAAACTACAATGCAGGCAACACTGACTATACTACATAATCATATATTTTGTGTATGCCTCTCTCAAGCGTGTAGATTGTAGAATTGTAGATTGCAGAGAGATCTCTTAAAAGTACTCAATGATTGAACACATACACATGGCACCACAAATCCAAAATCCAAATACAATTTTCAGGGAGAATCTACCTACCTTTCCGTATTTCAGACTTCAGTGCATCCATTATTATTATAAATATTAGACGTGTTGTTCCATGTTTTATAGACTGTAGATTTGTTTTGTTTAAAGAAAAACTTTATAGCATGTACCTATCTAGTAAAGAATGTTTAAGGTGTAGTAGCTCGTGAACTAAAGAGATACGGTAATCGTGGGTGGTGTCGTTCCATGCGGATTTAGCATTTAAGTAACAATAATGAGTTAATGGTGGTCGGGAGGTAACGAGCATTGGCGATTGGGCATTACTTCAAAAGCTATGATTAGTTAGTTCGTGCACGTCGTGCGTTTTGTGCCCACTTTTAAATGATTCAAACCTAATTATTAATAAAATTAATCCAGAATATAAAACACACTAATTCATGTACCTGAACTCTTTAATAAAATGTCTCTTCTTTTCAAAGATTGTGGACTCGCTCTTTTCTAAAAACAAAAACAAAGAAGGTGAACAACAATTTTAACCGTGTTAAGAGCATTTATTCTAAAATATTCTCTCTTCACTTAAAAATATCAAAAAAAAACTTGAAGTATTGTTTATTGTATGATATATGATTGTATCTTCTAGAATGTGGAAGTATAGTTAAATTTGTACTCTAAACCATAATTGCATTTGAAAAAAAAATTACTATAGTCATTATGCGTCGGAAGCCTAGGATAGGAAGACGGACACCTGCAGCAACAAAAAAGAGGTTAAATCGAGAGAAAAAAAAGGTACCGGAACAGGTACAGAAAATCCCTGAAATATCAAAAAAACCTAAACGGAATAAAGCTGCCGCGCCGAGCGATCAGAGGTCGTCAAAATGTAATATAAAAAATGTAACAACAAAAAAGTTAAGAGTGAAATTGAAAAGAATGGAAATAAAATGCGTCCAAAAGAATATAAAAACATCGATGAAGAAAAAGAGTGCAAATTGGCAGGAAAGCTTTGTACTGAGTTTAGGAATAACTGGATCTGGACGCAATTTACAACCAATCGTGAAGCATGAACCGATTCTAGAAGCTGACGAATTTGAAAAGAAGATTGCAAATCCGCAGGATAGTATTGAATTAACTAATGAAGTAAAGATTGAGTATGATTGTGTAACGAATGGAGATGCAATTTCTACTATAACACCTATTTTAATCAATGAACCAGAAAATGAATCTAACTTAAATCCAAATGATGATCAGGCAGATATTGATTTTTCACCTATTTCTTTATCGTCATTAGAAATATTGAGTTCGGGAACAAAATTTTCTAAAATGCCACCTATTAAATCAAAGGATGAAGCACTCAGAATTATAAGACTTTTGGAAACATTTGCCCTTTGTAAGGAAAATATTCGTTTAATTGGATTTATTGAAAGGCTTCAAAATCACTTTGAAAGAATATCTTGAAACAATAACTTGAAAGATATTTATTATGTACATACATAATGTATTTTTTTTTTTATTATTTCATAAACGAGCTTTTATAAAAAAACATGATTTAAAAAAAACTACAGCAAACAAAATAAAGAAAATTGATTTGTTAACATAGAAGCTATGCACATTTGTTTTACATTATTTAGATATTTCTCTATAAAACAATCATAAAACGCACGGCTGAGTGACACACACTTGCCCTCAGAGGCGGCGTAAGGTGTGGGCCACCGCCCACGGCTTCGCGGTGCAAAGGGCCTCGCGCCTCAGCTGAAAATAAATTTGAAAAAGTATGGAAAATCCAAAAGTAATAATTAGAATTAATTCTCAACTTAAAGATATTCCACCATTCGCCGTACGAAATAAATATCAATGAAATTGGTAATCGATATTTCTGATAAACTACTTACATAGTACAGTAATCCCCGCTTAGTTGCACCTCTCTTAATTGAAATACCGCTTAATTGACCGAAAAAGTTGCATTGCAAAATTTCCCGTATTAGTAGCATAGCTTTTTAGATGGTTAATTGAACCCCGCTTAATTGAATTACTCGGTTAATTGAACTTTAAAATATGCACCCGAAAAAAAAATTATATGGACATTTTTCGGATAATTGGACGTACAAAAAAATTATAATGAAACAAAAATATTAGAAATATTTTATTACTTAAGCTACGTCTGAAGTGGTTTTTTAAAAGACGGGTATCGTTCAAGATGAAGAGCAGCCGGAAAATGATATCGTGGTCATAGACAACATAAAATCTGTCGAGAGATCGAAATCTTCACACAGAAATGGATTTCTCATGTGTAAAGGAAATCGACATTATATTATGTTATATTAATTAAGGGGAGGTTCTCCTTTTTCAGTGTCAAAAATGACGCTTTTTCATGAATTTTTTTTTCATGGAAGGAATGATATAATCAATTCAAATTTTTCTTACTTGTACCTACATACTTAAATTATCATATTAAGTACAAAAAATAATTTTTTCATCAAAAAATACCAGGCCGTTAAAAAACAATGCGCCTCGAAACGAGACCATCTCCAAGAAAAGTTGTTCGCTGTTGGCCACTCTAGCTCCTGCAAAAATGAAAAATCAAAGTTTTTTTATAAAATAGAAGAGTGATGTAGTTAGAGTCTAGACTAAAATAATTGTAAAAAGTCAAAAATTAAAAAAATTGCGGACGCTTGAATTTTAGTGTTCGTTTTTTCCACTTTTTTCACTCTTCTGTACAAAAAAAAGTTTTTGATATATCAGCCTGATTTTGGTCCAGACTCCAATAAATTTAATAAGTTTAAAAAAAAAAAAAAGAATATGACGATCCGTGAAGTAGTTTTAAAGTAATCGTGGCCAACAGTTTGAAAAACGTGGTTTCGAGAAAAACGCATTTAAAGTTTTTTTTCGAGTCATGGCTCATGTGTCGACACCTGGTGTCCCATATGGTACTTCTGCTTACCATGGTGTGGATATATAGGCACCAAATTCAAAAATATTTATGTAAAACATGCTACGCTCAAAATGCCGCTAAATGTCAATTTTCGAGACAAAAAGGTAGGTCTCGTTTCTGTTCTATAAAATAAAAAAATGCATTTTTGGTCGCCGAAAAAGGAGAACCTCCCCTTAATTAAAAAATCTCATCTCTGTCGTTTCTGATCATTCGTTTATATTTAAGCATTACTCTTGAACATTTGCGTACATTTTGTGACTGGATCAAAGAATATCGACAAACAGGATTCGAAAAGTCTGACGCTCATCAATTTAGTGAGAAAAGCAGTTATGATTTGCCAAAAGATTTTAAAAATAAAAAAGTAGCCAAAAAGAAATGGATGTTTGATTATGAAGGTAGCGATCAACCTACAAAGTCTGCTAAAAGCCGGTATGTGAAGGAACGTAAAATCTGTCGATTTTTTTAATGATTAATTCTGCGATAAGTAACATAGAATCGAGATTAATGTCTTTAAATCAACATTTTGAAAATTTTGGTTTTCTCTTCGACTTAAACAAGTTAAAAAAAATCCAAAAGAGCAAATATTGAAAAAACTATCAGGATTTACACACAGTCCTGCAAGAAGGTGAGAGCAGTGTCTTCCAACCTTATGAGTTGTATGAGGAGTTTTTGTTTGTTTGTTTGGTTTGTTTCTTAATAAATAAAAAAAACTGTTTAATTAAGTGATTTTTTATTTTATATTGCCTTCTACTTGCACCATCAGAGGGCCTAGCGAAATGTATCTTGCCCACATTAAGTTTAGGTCTTGCGCCGCCACTGCTTGCTCTTATGTATGTTCAAGTGGCTTAGAATGTCTTAAATTGTTTATATAAAAACATTTCCGTTTTTAGAGACACTATTTTAGTTTTTAAAACTATGACGTAGTAGGCTAGCATATCTTCCAAAATGGTACCTTTGACGATTGTTTTAGTGGATAGGTAGGTAGGTAGATACCTACTTAGTAAGTATTTTATTTGAACTCTGGAATCCCGGCATGCTGCTTCGTTTTACATTACTTAATAATACATAATGGACATTACACCTAAAATATGAGTTTAAAGTTCAAAAGTTTACCTAATCAATCCTTTTCAATAATCCTAATACTTTCAAAAAGTGTTTTATGAACAACATAATATTTAGCGATTTTTTTTTTCAAATTCCTATCTATTTTATAAAGGCAGTAAGTCTTTTTGGGAACAAGCAGAAATGGAAAGGACTCCTTTTTAGTGATGAATTGAAATTCAATATCATGGGTAGTGATAGAATATCTTACATTAGAAGGCCTCTTGGCAAGCGACTTCAATCAAGTTACTTTTTAAAAACTGTTAAGCATGACAATGACCTAAATCACACTTCGAGTCTAATTTGAGGAATCAAACAAATACAGAGGCGACAAATCTTAGTCGAATTAGTACGATGTTGAAGATTTTTTAGTATGAAACATGGCTAAAACGACAATTTTGCAAATTTTATTCAAATATAGCATCATACTTTCTCTAACCTTTTATTAAGGTTAAAATCATCGAATATCTATTTTATTTTTGTTGTATAGTGCTAACTTCATATCAGGGACGAAGCGTCCATATATTGAGTGGAATGAGTGCTTCCGTTGAACCATTTAAAAAAATCGTACCTAGCAAGGAATTAAATTCAAAATTCCAAATTGTATTAATTATTTTATTATATTATTTTTATCTATTAATGAATCGTCATTTACTCTGTAAATGACATTCCAACATCATTAACATTATCATCTTTTACTAAAATTACTAAAGGAAATCAAATCTCTCTCCTGTTATTACAATTTAAAATGCCACACTGCAAACCAACTGAGAATGCTCAACATCACTCCATTATTGATAATTCTCAATCTCATGAAAGTTCTTGCTAAAATGCTTAACAGCTATGCATTCCTTATTATCGCCTCCTTAACTCAATTTCAAAATACCCTTCCACTCCAAGTCAACTGAAAATATACCTACAACATCACTCACCAATATTCACAAAATGCTCAAACAAAAATGATTCTCAAACAATATAGAATGCACAACAGCTGGGCATTCCATTATTTCGCATACTTAACTTAGATCTCAACCCAAAGTCAAAATAATTTTGTCTCGTTTCTTGTCTTTTGCCTAATGTGTGAAGAATGAGTTGAGTGAATGCATTACGAGAATTTCCTACAAGAGATAGATAGAAAAACAAAGATGAAAGATGTATCTATTGAGTTGCTTATTGTCTCAAACTGATAATGAGTTCAATTTCATGGACAAAAGGGGTAGAAAAGTTTTATTTTAATATAATGTGTGTGCAAATTTACGAGTAGGTGCAATTCATAACTATCAGAAAACAAACAAATATGAATTTAAAAGGTGTTAGTTTTTTAATTATTTTCGTGGCGATAAATACAATCCACCTGTTTTCTGTTTATTTTTTGTTATTATAAAAAAAAGTAGCCAAAAATAGTATTTCTAATATTCATATCTGAGGTTTCTTAACATTTCAGCAGAAATATAACTAAAGGTTATTTTCAATTATGAGATTTTAAATCTAAAAAAACTTTAAGGAATCTTAAGATTTTTAATATCCTGTAATAATAGCATCTGTAGAGAGATCATATTCATGTTTTAAGAGAATTAAATATTTTTTTAGAAATAAATGTGGACAAGAAAGGTTAGTTTATCATCAAATCGTACTTAGATAATTTTGCCTTAAAAGAAAAAGGATAAATCTTTGCGCAAGGCATCAAGCTCTCTTTTTTTAATTAGACTTTACTGTAATAAATTATTTATGTATATTATTTTATGTGTATTTTCATTAAGTGGAATTTAAAAGTTTGGATCTCAAAGGTCTTTCATTTTTGGTTTTATGTTCAGTGCTTCCGCTATCGAAAAAGTCACGCCTCGTGCCTGCTTCATATGACTCTTTGATATTTCCAAACATCAAAACAGGTAGGTATGCTTACTTAGTTTTTTGCATGAGTGCACTTACTTTAGGTGTGTTCAGAGGCCATTTATTAAAATTTTGAAAGTTACTAAACTACCTACATACTTTAAAGTTTAGCTAATTTTGCGCAAGAGATTTTATCCTTGAATGATAAAAATTATGATTTACAGAAATTGGGTAATTGATCATGGGAATACATATTTATACAACCTTTACTAAGAATTTTAAATATACGTAGGTACATACATATTTATGTATTTATATAAGGTGACCAGCCTTCATTTACATCAGGTTTTCTTTTGTTGAAGATTCTTACACAAATATAAGCTGCTATTTTATAAGGTAAGCCTAATCAATTTATGGATTATGGATAAATTTGAGGCGTAACAGCTCATGGATTACCAGAGTCTAGTGACTAGCACCCTTAATCCAGATTTTGTTTATATTTTGGTAGAAGCGGGTGGGAATCGAAATAACACCTTCAGCATGAAACTTTGACGCACTAACCATTACTCCAAGAGGTATTGCTTTATGGATTATGACACTAAATTTGTCGTCATCCATATCCAAACCATTTAATTAGAGATAATCTACACAAAGTTCTTACGATATCCGATTATGTTCGCATTGACATCGCAGTATTAGAAGAAAAATACGAATTCATATTTCTTTTAAAATATATTCTTGATTTTCCTTTTGAAAAATATGGGCACCGTTATACCATTAGTGCAACATTCATGTCATAATCAAAAAGAGTGCAAGTACAAACCCCCATGTGATAATATTTCTAAATCATTCACTTACCTTTTACCTACTTATTTAAAAAGAAAATAGGTAAATACTTCTGCCTGTGTACATACCCAGATACACTGCGGTTAACTTAGTTGAGTTCACGTATTCAAATGTATTGAATACATTTTATATTAGAAATAACACGCTTACATATACCTATGTCGTTTTGGATTGCATTTTCGAACTGTTTCACTTCTTTCTGATTCCAATCGTATATGAAATAATATACCTACACAAATTTGCTCTTGTAGGAACTTTTGAATTTGTAAGATTAACTAGGTATACACTAATAAAATAACAGTAAATAATTAAAGAAAAATGAAAGAAGTATGAAACTTGTTTTTCAATTGAATTGTTCAGTCCCAGACGCGATGCACACTTATGTACATACTTGTATTTCTTTAATGAGTCTTAATCTATGGGGAAGTATAAATTCAAAATCGCTGGTACTATTTTTCTTTTAATTGTTTTAAAGAAAAAATTGTCAGTACATCAATTTTAAGTTTTAATTAATGTATACTTAAAAATAAAATTTCACAAAGGTTCATCAAACCGTTTATTTAAAAAAAATAATTTTGAATTATTTTTAAATCTTAATTAAATTTTTTGTTTAAATTTCGATACTGTTTAATAGCCTTTGTGTGAGCAACTGATAAAGTTCGAAAAATAGTTATTCATGTTCTGATTTTCGTTTACGAAAGTAATACTTTCGTTTTCATTTCGTTTCGATTTTATGTGGAGAATTTGAATTCGTGAATCTAAAAATGTATGTGAGTATTTTTAAAAATATATCTTTAAAAACTATTTTTTGTCTTTTATGAAGGGGAAGACACATGTTTAACAGAAAACCTATCTGAATATTGGTACCACTGCAAGGCAAATTCGTACGAAATTAAGAACGTCGTTTTCAAATCCGTACAAAAATCAATTTCGGTAACGAATTCAATTCGGAACGAAAATCAGAACAGGGGTGATTATAACGATTTTCATAAAATTGTTTCCTAAAAATGGTAGATCGTACTAAACAGAATTTAAAAAAAATCGACAAAATTCAGTTTAAGGAAAATTTAAATTTTGACTTTCAAAATTATTTTTCAAGAACAATTAATTGAAACAAATTAATTTAAGAAAATCAAAAAATAGGTTCTCTGCTTTAAAAAATGTAATGCATTGAAGGTAGGTGTTTCAATAGTTTTTTTACTCAATTATTTTTTCTGTTTGAAGTAAATTGTTTTTAGAAAATTTATCCCTTCCAACTAAACTGGATGAAATTGACTTTCTTCCTCCAAACGATTTTTCTTGTTTCGATTCAGACCTAACTCTCTGGTGTTTTCTATAAGCTTATGCAAAACACCCTGCATATGTAGGTATGCGCCGGGAATACATAACAAGAATTGATCGTTTAAAATAACAAGATTTTTACGAAACACCTTATAAATGTATGAAAAAAATGCCTTAAAAATTATCGGGCTATTGTTCAGATACATACAAGCAAAAGATATAAATTAAATCAATTTTTCTTTATTGTAAACACTACTTTTTAAGCATATCTACAGGAAAAATACAAAGGTATGTAGGATGTTGGTACCTACTTTTTCAAAAAAAAGGTTGTGTGTACTGACGTACGCGCGGTAGAAGTAAAACTTCTTTTGTCTCAAGCAAAGCTTCTGTAAGATTCTAACCTATAAACGTACAAATATTTTGTATTATAAAAACATGTCACTGTCTTTGACGGATAACGTGTCGTTTTGACATGCCACTGACAGCTACCTACATAGAAAATATTTTACCCCCAACGCCGGAAAAGAAGTTTTACTTCAAAAATTAATATTAAAGTATACATATATGTATATGTAGGTACCTGCCTACCTTCCTTATGTAGGTAAGTTCCCTACCTATAGGTCTCATCTTTTACTACAGTACCTAATAAATTAAGATTGGCTCACTTGTCGTTTCTTAGCTAGTGTATCTAATTTAGTATACCGCACTGTAAAATTACCTACTTCTCCTTAACAAATAATTGAATCACACCCGAATTATTTTTGTATGCCCTTTTCTACATACATACAAAGGTTCATAATAGAGTTATTAATCATTTTAACAAAAATGTAGGCAGGTACATACCTATGTACATAGGTAGCCAAAAAAAAAAAAAACCAAAGTACCTACCTAGTTTATCCATACATAATATGTATCTACATAATACGTACCTAGATACCTACAATACAAAGTTTGACAAACAAATTGAACTCCATAATTTTTCCATTATAAGTTGCCTACTTATCTAACCTCAGCTCGCTTCCGTAATAAAATCTAAGCTCACTAAGAATTTTAAGTCGATAGACCAATTTTAAATACGAACAGGGCACCTTACTTTACTTCATCCATGCATATTTCTACTTCTATGCACATTGTATAGGTATATCACCATCATTTCTCACAACATCCCAAATCTCAACCGGAACTACTTAGGTATTTATGTACGTATATATGTATATACTCGTACATATATCTATGTACATATGTATGTGTTTCAAATTTTCTTCATCTTTAAAAGTTTTTTCTTTCTTTTCTTCATCCAAGAGCAGCTGGTCTTTGTGACTGAAGAAAGATGAAGGAACCGAAAGATAGGTACTTCTTCTTTATCTCTTAGTCTGAATGCCCTTCACATTAAAATAGTTTCCCCTGCAACAACAACACTGTCTAATTTGGTATACCTCAGGTGTTCTTGTCATATACCTACCCTATATCAATTCCGATGAAACCAGTCTTTCTTAGCTCCGAGATACCTACATACATACATATCTCTATAGAAATATCTTTTCATTTGGTTCTATATATAACTGTATACACAATTTGTAGGTTATTCTGCCGTCATCCCAGTCGCACACAAGGAACTTGCTTTGCATGTAACAGCCCCGGCCGAATAAAGACAAAATAAATGAAAGCCCCTGCATGAACAACTAACAGCAAGTTTGTGGAGGGACTGACCGTACTAGGGCGACAGCGCCGAGGAGGACTGTGCAAAAGAGGGAGATCAAGCTATGGCAGGCCAGCGTCAGCCTCAGCGGACTGTATCGTTCAGGTTTGTAGAGAGTAGAGTCAGTGCGGATTGTAAGACCCAGGCGATTTGTTTGTTTTCATTTGCTTGTGTTCGTTAAACCCGTGAAGTAATTTTTTGTTGTATTTACTTTTCAATAAAGCGAGGGTTTGGAGTTTGGTAGATTAAAGTGTGGACGTGGAGTGTGCGCTGTCGATTTTTCAAGCATCGCATTCAGCTTAATTTGTCACTTTGGAAGTAAAACAAAAATTATATTGAAGCAACAATGCCAGATGTAAGAAAGTGCGCAATATACGGTTGCAGGTCGAATTCTCGCGATCATAGAGATCTGAAGTTTTTCAATTTTCCGGCACGGGATAGTCCCTTGTACGATACTTGGTTATCGATCTGCCACGAATCTGCGGATATACTTCGATCAATACGACGGCCTTACATTTGCTCGAATCATTTCCATCCGTGGCATGTTGGATTCAGACGGTTGGCATTGGGGGCTGTACCGACATTACTACTTAAAGCGCCACCTGGTTTTTTGGAAGAAGAAATGGCCAGGGCGGCAAAAGAAGCCGCTGCTGAAATGGAAAAAAAACGTCTTTTTCAATTGATAAATGATAGTGTTTTTGAATGGGTCAAGAGGGCTCAACACCATTCAGAATTTGGTAAAACACTTTGCACATCACGTCGTGAACTTCAGCGAGTCGGCATAGAAATTCGAAATTTACTGGGCGCTACCCTGACATTCAATATAGATGACTATTGGCTAAGAAAGTTTCGGCAGACACATTTATGCGCTTGGGACAGTGATTGCAGTTCAGATGATCAACAAATAATGCAGACATTAGATTTGGTCCAGATCATACATTCTATAGATCCGGATGCCAAAATTTCAAGCAAAGAAGAAATTGCAATTTTGGTTGAAGAAAAAGAAAAACGTGCGAACCTAACATCGTGGAAGAAAACGCCTAGATCACGATCAGGAGTACCATTCCAGCATTGCCCACCGTTAATTTATTCACATGCAAAAACCACCGGAATTCAGGAGTCCAAAAATAAATCTTTCGTAAAAAGAGTAGAAGAATTTTATGGCATCGACCCGAAAAATACTTCCCTCACAACTGTCAAGTCCGAAAAACTGGATTCAGTTGATTTGAGCCAAGACGATGATGGCTGTTTTGATGTTAATTCGGAAGATAGTGGCCCGGAGGTGGCCTCGGAACCGATAGTTGAAACATACCAACAGGCTCTAGAGCACCTGAAGCCACTGGAAGATTTTGTTTTGCGACAAGAAAACTACCGAGCCATCGGATTGTTGTCAACGCTGGAGATTATTTTTAAGAATCCTCGATAAAACATTTTATTGTCATAAGTTTTTAATAAATAAGATATTTTAAGAAAAAAAGAAAATGGTTTATGTCTTTGTAACTGTTGATCTATTGACATTGACAGGTCTAATGGAAATATTATGTTTTTCAAACGTTGAGTGTTCGTCGAGTTCGAGTAAAAACTCTCATCAAAATAGTAGGTATGACGTTCCTAAATGGTTTATTAATTTTTTAATGTTCTTAGTGGTGGAAAATGTTAATTCTTAAATATTTATATATGTATTCTTAACTCATTATTTTTAAACGATAAACAAAAAATTAAAGAACAAATGGGGTAAAACGTTTTTTAAACCTAAGTTCTTCACAAATACTGGACAAAATGGTAGAAAACTTATTCAAATTAATGTTAATGTATTATAATTTGCGTGTTTTTGAAATGTTTTGTATTTTAATATTTTTACGCACCCAACAACGTACCCTCTGCGAACTGTCAAATGTAAATTCGCAATCACCAACTAGTGAACGCACAACCGGTGACTAAAAAATTCGTTCGAATCTAACCTCAAATGTCAAACATCGCAATTGTGGTGTATTGGTCGTTGCTAGACGGAAAATTAAAATATGAATGAATCTATAAAAAAATGGGTAAGATAATTGAAAATAATATAATTGGTTTCTAATAGCATTTTATTTATCAAGACCTTTGATGAGAAACTAATAATTGAAGTAGAAGCTCAACGATCTGCAAGTCCACAAAATCCTTCTCCAACCGGAGTCAGAAAGAAAGTGATTGGCAAGAAACTGCAAATATTTTGAATACCGATGGTAAAAAATATTTTTATTTCTTCTAAAAGTGTATCCTTAGTATATTTCAGTGAAAAAGTGCAAGGATAGGTGGGAAAACCTTTATTTACTTTTTTTTTTGACAATTCGCACTATTCGGTGACCAAAAAAATTACTCATGTGAACGAAATCTCAAAATTCCCGACCATTCGCAATTCGCAGTTTGTGTCTCAAGTGCAAAGCACTTTATTCGAAATTAAATTGGTAGTCACGAATTGCAATCTGATTGTTAGGAACTGTCAAACTCTATTCAGTGAAACATAATATCCACATATCATCCACACAGCATTGGGGCCCAAATATATAATCCGATTCTGCTTTTTATTCTTACTATATATGAAAATAAAGTCGGACAACAGTAATGTAGTAATTCAACGGGGAATTAAAAACAAATGCATTTTCTTGTGTTGAAATGTTGTTTACCTTATTACACATCGTAGGTACTTCCTACATATGTACATACATCATGCTGTGGTGAAACGTCAAAAATTCTTTCATAAATGTTTTCATTTTTACAAAGTTCTATTGTTGAATCTGGATTGCTTCATCACTCACATTTTAGACAAGAATATCGAAATGAGACGCTTCGTGTTACAGTTATAAGATGATTTCTTGTGCAAAAATTATAAACTATGAGTTTTATGAAATATTAATAATAAATTGGTTACATCACTTCTCGAATGAAAATTCACGAATTCAAAAGAGTTTGACATTTACTTTAGAACCTGACATTTCATTATTATTTGAGTGTTAGGTTAATATAAATCTCAACTTGAAATAAAAAAAGTTAATTGTTAGATAAAAAAAGATAAGTTTTACTGATTTGAAAGTAATATGGGTAATAATTTATAAAGAAAACTATGTAATTGCTATACAATAGTATAAACCATTTTCTTTGATTAATAATTATAATATCTAGGTGGTTTCAAAATTAAAATTTTAAATATATGGCTAAATTAATCATTCTTAGATTTTTAACAGAATCAGAATATCGACGCTCCAAACTTTTCCATAAAACATTTGATCAAAAATTAATTGGTCCGTTTTGGAAGAATCAGAAAAATGGTTCTAAGGTTCTATTGAATTATATTATTATATATTAAAAAGAGCATAAATGTACAAATTAATCTTAAGAAAATTGTTATAATTTTATTAACTCGAAAACTACTTATTTTTCTATATTTCCTTTTCATCTTGTTTCATTTGCCTGTAATTGGCTGAATTACAACAAAATTTTGTGCTGTATTAAATGTATGAAAAATTGTAGGTTAATTTGCTGTATGATGTGTATGATACATTTCTGAGAAACAGAATCATACAACATTCCAATATTTCCAGTGTAATCTTCGGTCATACATTGTTGTATGACAGCAGATCATACAACAAATTTGAGAAACAGAAATCATACAGCAGAAATGTCAATATCATACATTTCGTACAACATAAAACATTTTCATACATCATACACATCATACAATTTTCTGTTTCTTAGATTTCATTGGAAGTGTTGTATGATATTTGTTTTGTTGTATGATGTGTATGATTCTGACATTTCATTATTATTTGAGTGTGAAGTTAATATAAATCTCAATTTTGCTTTCTTGTGAAATAAAAAATTTTATTGTTGGATAAAAAACTTAAGTTTTACTAATTTAAAAGTAATAAAAGTAATAAAAGTGATAATATATAAAAACAATGGAATTACTATACGATGGTGAAGACGTGTTAGAATTAGTTGAAATTAATATACGTGTCAGAAGACGCCCTAAAATAATAA
The DNA here is from genome assembly GCA_911387755.1 of Chrysotoxum bicinctum. Classification (NCBI taxonomy): domain Eukaryota; kingdom Metazoa; phylum Arthropoda; class Insecta; order Diptera; family Syrphidae; genus Chrysotoxum; species Chrysotoxum bicinctum. The sequence goes on along the minus strand of OU426989.1, from coordinate 218,996,720 downwards.
AAGCACGTGTTAATTTCAATCTAGACGATCCATATTTTGTAGAAAAATTTAGATTGCCAAAAATATGTGTTGAATTTTTAGTGCAAAAATTAGGTAGATCAATTGTACTCGTACGTTCAACTTGAATGCATAAAAACAATGCACACCTTTACAATAAGAGTCATCGAAGAACATCGAAAAGCACTTCAGGATGTATTGCTGATTCAAGAAAATGGAAATCAAATTCGTAAGTTTTAATGAATTCTGAATCATGACTCCAACTAATAGTCTAATATTCTCTCAAGCTACAAATATTGATAACGCGGACTCGAACGAAAGAATGGCTCTTTTGGATGTTCTCCTGCAATCAACATGCGAAGGAAAAGCACTCACAAATGAAGATATACGAGAAGAAGTCGACACATTTATGTTTGAGGGCCATGACGCAACAACCTCAGCTTTAAGTTTCGCCTTCCCTCAAATCGCCCGACACCCAAATGTCCAGCAGAAGCTTCTCGAGGAGATATGCGAAGTTCTAGACAAAGATCAAAGTCATTGCATTACCTATCAAGTTTTGCAGGAATTGAAATACACCGAATGTGTTATAAAAGAAACTTTACGACTTTATCCACCGGGATTGGGAAACATGCGTAACCTTCATCGTAACTTCACGAGAAGAGAGGAATTAAATTAATTAAAGCCGAATTTGGAATTAAAAGCTTAAATTGAAAAATGTATCAAACAAAAGCGAAAAGAATACAATGAGAGGCAGAAAGATGATGAAGATAGTAATATAAATTAAATTACCAACACACCACGATTTCGATGTGTCCTTCATTCCGTGTAAATAATTTCAACCAAATATATAAATGTTTGAATATCCAAAAGATTTTATTTTTGCATTTTATAATATATGTACAAACTTTATTGCATTATATTGATTGGTCTAATTGAACTTTCTTTAGTTTTCAATCGAATTAATATTATTTTTAAGCCATGATCGCAATGTATCAAACATTATTTTTTGTCTTCTGTATTTCACAATCCGGATGAATGCCTGTTGTTCTAATCTCTCAATTTCCTGTCATGCTGGAACCACTTTTTTGAGGATTTATATGAAGAAAATGAGCGACAAGCACAGTCCATATATTATAGTAAGTCAATGGTTATAAGGCTCTATTTATTATTATTATTATTGAAGTAAAACTTTTTTTCATAGCTTTGCTTTGAGAGAAAAGAAGTTTTACTTCTATCGCGCGTACGTCAGTACACACTACTTTTTTACTTACAGCAGAATTGTGTGTTGTATTAAATGTATGAACATTTATAGGTTAATTTGCTGTATGATGTAAATGATACATTTCTGAGAAACAGAATCATACAACATTCCAATATTTCCAGTGTAGTATTCGGTCATACATTGTTGTATGACAGCAGATCATACAACAAATTTGAGAAACAGAAATCATACAGCAAAACTGTCAATATCATACATTGTATGATGTGTATGATTTGAGAAACAGGCCCCAGGTTGTACAGAGTTTCGACTTCGATCATTTTATTTTTATTCATTATTCATTATTTATTATTTATTTATATTTTATTCCTGAATTGATAGTTCGTGCGCGACTAACCTCAAAATCATTCTTGTTTTCGTTTGCTTTGTTTGTTTTCATCTTTATTATATGCTATGTCAAGGAAATGTCAAAATAGACGAAATTTCTTTTTCTGCGTTCCAACATTATTTAATCCTAACGACGTTTTGTCAATTTTGACATTTTATTCGTGGCAAATGGCGCTTAAATGAACAAATAACTAAACTCCAGAAGTTAGTCGCACGTAAGCAATTCATTCGTTGCAGTGTGGATATTGTATGTGGAACTATCTACAGATTGACAATTCGTAACAGATTGCAATTCGTGACGTCCAATTAATTTCTTAAGCCATACATTTTAGTCTAGGGAACGATAACTAACCTTCGCTGTTGACGAGGTTTTTTTCGAAGGTTGTCAGCCCCAATGCTTTCGACGTTGAATCATCGTGCTATTGTGGGTAGTCTTATTTATAGCAATTTGAGTAAATTTTGACAGGGGAATGCTTCGGCGTTGAATTGGAAGAGGCTTAAAATTGCTGTATTTTTAGCAATTTAAAAATCCCGCTATATCACAAGTACATGTTTCACAACGATTGAAAATAGCAATAGCGTTCGAAATTTAAGGCTGCGTTATTTGCCAATATCGATAGTTTTCAGAGATTTCGCACTAAAAAGGGACTCACCTCAAGCTTGTCATTGATAAAAAATCAAGTAGACATATTTTGAATTTTTTTTTTTGTACTCCTTTTCTTTAGATCCTGCGTTGAGAAGGTTCATTTGAAATTATTGGTTGATTTATTTATAAAAATATTTGACCAACAAATAATATTTTAGGTTAGCGTGGCTGTCAGCTTGGATATTTGACACACTAAGAACATAAATTGGTTCATTGTGATACCACGTAGACTTTTTCCTTGCTCGTTGAACCACTTATAGCTTTTACAAAACGTGTGAGGCTACTAATGTCGTAATGGCTATACTTACCAGGTAGGTAGCAAGGATTAATTATAGTAGACCTTTCCTAGATGAAGCCTAGGTCCTTGAAATAGAGCAGTGCATGTACCGAGGTGAGGAATCGATTCGAGGTAGCTGCCAGTAGGATATCCAACATTACTTAGAGTTGTTTCATTATCATATCACATTAAATCTTGGAGACTTTCTGAAGCGAGCCAGATCACTAAGACCATTGTAGTAGAAATCTTCCAGATGAAGTCTTCTTCTTTGGGATGAAGAGGAACATGTACAGAGAAGGTGAGCGATCGATGCCTCGTCTACTTCGTCCATGCAGCTTCTGCCGAAATTGTTAGAATAAATTCCATGCCGCATTGCCTTTAAAACATTGTCCTGTTATAACTCTTATTACGGAGCCTATGAGAAATCTGCTTAAGGATATTAAACTTTTGGAACACTTCATATCCAGCATTGCCCAAATCTGTTATGCGCGAAACAGATTAAACCAGCAACAGCACCAGCATCGTCAACAGCAAACAGCACACTGACCAGCAAACATTTCTCAAACACATTGCCACCAGCAACGTCATTTTATTTGTTTGACATTTCATATCGAAAAAAAGTTTTTCATTGTGGTGCCCCTGAATATTGCAGTGGAAAAGTTGACAACACAGCACCAGCAACAGCAAATTTAGGACTTTGGCCTAACGACGCTGTTGCCGTTGCTGTTGCTGTTCTTATGTGTGTTGAACAATTGAAATACTCGTACATTGGGCGCATTCACTAATCTAGTCACTACGTAGTCAAAAAGTCAACTAGCTTTGTGAATGCAAAATTACACTACAAAGCTAGTCAATTCAAACTGTCATATTAATGACAGATGTAAACATATAAAATAAGAAAAATTGTGTTTTGAGAACTTTAAATAAACTTTTTTTTTACAGTTTAAATTAAATAACATCAAATATAAGATATAATATTAATTTGTTTAATAATTTCACTTCGAAAATATCTTCCACCAAAAATTAAATTTGTATTTTCAACGAACAGCTGATTGTGAAATGTCAACTAGCTTTGAAGCAGAAATTTTTACACTACGTTTGAGGGGAAATTTCAACTAAATTTTTAGTTGTCTTTAGCCAATCAGAACGAGTTGACTACGTAGTGACTAGGTTTGTGAATGCGCCCATTGGCTCTAAATTAATGGCGGCCGCTGTTGCTGGTTCAATCTGTTCCGCGCTTTATGTCGCCAAGCAAGTGTTGTTCCACCTAAGGTATGTTCTCTGTATACCATCTTGCTTTAGCATAAGTTTACACGTAGCGATGGGAATGGTGCTTATTTTGACATTCTCTTTCGTTCGAAAGTAAGTCGAATTCGTTGAAACTTAATTTTGAGACTCGGCGATTAGAATGTTAATCGAACAAATCGAAAGTTCACCCAATCCATAGAAAGTTCATTCATTTGCGAAAGCTAATTCAATTTTGACATTCGAAAGAATAGAATTAAATGTCATTTTTGTGTCGTTTGAATTTTTCTGTCGAGTAAACAACAAAACATGTAAGTTTTTAATTATTTCATGGAAAATAAATTACTTTTATTAATTTTTTTGTTGTTTTATGTTTAAAGGTCGCATTCCAACTGGACAAACCGCGAACAAAAGGAAAAGTTTATCAAAATAGTGGAATAAAACCCGGAGGTAGCAAAGGGTTTTTTTTTTAACACCCGCGTTGATACGGAAAGCATCCACTATCCTTCTCTTCTGCACTTCTTCAACACCATCTTCATTTATAAAGAACACAAATACCATATTTTTATTTTTTATTTATTATTTTATGTTTTTATCAAAGAAATTTAAATTATTAAACAATAAACAAAACAATTACAACTAAACAAAGATTTCACTTTTTGGTTTTGACTTTTGACATTTCACAAACACTTCTCGTTTGTTTTTGATATTTTAGTGTGACCAAGTGTATACGAAAAAAAATAAAAATTTAGAACGCGTCATGAACAACTTATTTTTTTTTAAGAATAATTTTAAAACAGCTGAATTGACACAAAAAATGTAATGAATATGTAGTTCTTTATGGTTAAACTTTACTTTTTAATGAAAAAGTGTATTATTTATTTTGTTTCTTGATTATTTATCCAACATCTATAAAATGTTTAGAAACAAAAAAAAAGTGAAACGGTCATACGAATTCAAATAGAAATATAGTAAATGTCAAAGAGCTGAGAATGAAAATGAATCTTAATTGAAGTTCATTTTATGCTATCTTTCGCAAATGAATGTTATTCGTTCGAATCTCAAAATTAAGAAAGTTCATTCGAAGGAATAGAATCATTCTAACGAATTGACTATTCATGAGAATGTCAAAATAAGCATGAATATCTATGTTTTGCCTTATCTGGCAATAAAGTCATCAGTGTTCCACTTTTGGCAAGTTCGTCAGCTTTACAATTTACTGAAATGTCCGTGTCTCGTCATCCAGCAGGAAGTGAATGTTAAACGGCTGCGCCATTTGCATCAAAAATGATCGACAGTTCAGTGCTGTGACAGAATCAAGAGATTTTATGAGCACTGTGATAGTGACAGTGTTATCTAACTCATAGAGTTGCCAACATAGGAAATTTTATATTTTATCACTACACAGCAAGCTAAACTGTACTATTTGTCTCGTTTTTTTACAAATTAGTATTGAAGTTTTGAGGGAGACTGAAGGAGGTAAATTATTTAGATTGGAAGTTTTTTTTAAATCTTTGAGGACCTTTAACGATTTATCCCATCCATAAAAGATAAAGTTCAAATGTTAGAAATTAATGACATATGAAGTCTGTACGCGCACACAACCTAAAAAAGTTATGTTGAAATTTTCAAATTTGTTGGAATAAAAGCACTTACAAATCAAAAAATATGAAAATACAATTTTATTTCTTTTAAAGATACATTAGCCTATTTATTCAAAACAAAATATTTTATCACTCTTCACAATTTTCACTTCTTAAAAATGAATCCACTTGCTTTATAAGTGCCAATGCACTGAAATCCCTCAACTCGAACGCATACCTATTTAACAAATTCAAACAATCTCGTGCCTCTTCGTAGGTTTGTATTGTATCACAAGTTTCGACATTATTCTGTTCAGATGTATTAATGGTGTTTGTTTCGATGGCAATACATTCCTCCAACTCATTTCCTTCTGCTAATGGGATATTATTCTCTAGGAAAAATTTCGGTCGTTCTTCTTGGATAATGTCGTTTATTTCCAAAGATTGATTGGGCTCTGTCAATGTAGTTTCGCTTGAAGATGCGTTTTTGATACTTAGTTTGAATTCGGAAAGCAATACGTTTCTGTTTTTAATTTGACAACCTAAGACCATAGCGGCGTCTCTTAACTTTGCATGTAGGACAGTGTCGGGAATTTCAACTTGAGGCCATGTAGCATTAAAGCGTCTGACAAAAACCATCACAACATGTTTTAAAAATTCAGATGGTGAAGCATCACTTTTCTGTGGACTTTTAGTTACATTTTCTTCCTGTGCATTTTGACTAAGGTCATCCGTGGAGATTTCTTCCATTACCATTACCGGACTTATGGACCTGAAAACCAAATACCAAAAATGTTGGTCATATTAAAATTAAATATAATTCAAACCTATATAATAATAATAGCTTCACCTTAGGAAATGAAATCTTACTAAAAACGTATTTAAAGCTCTTCCCTACGTCGAAGAAAATATAATCTTACCTTGAACAATCTGGTTGTGACTCTTTGATTTGTGTTTGATCAACATCCTGATCTAGGGTCAAACTCTCTGTCCTCATCCTTTTATACTCTTCTTCATCCAATGCACTCAAAGTTTCCTCTGAATCCTCACCAATGTCTATCTCCTTTTGTTTTGCAAATTTTGGCCATTCTTCGTTTATAATATCAGCCATGTTAAGTGATTCAGAAATCGGCCTTAAATCAACTCCCTTTTTGTCGTTTTCAGCAATTTTTTTTAGAAAATTTTCAATCCATTGAAACCGATATTGAAGTTGTGAGCCTAATAGAAGAGCAGCCTCTTGAGCCTTTTTTTTCAAAATGTACTTAGGCATAGCAACATTTACAGTGCCAGCTCGTGATCGGCATCGATTTAAATATTCCATAACCACATGATCGATAAATTCATATTGTGTGCTTTCTAATTCTTTATTTGCATTTATGAAACCATATTGGGGTTCTGGGATGAATTTAAGCCATCTTTTGGGTCTTCCCAATATGACTGTTTGTTCTTCTGTGATTGGTTGCATGACAACGACAATAGGTTGTTTTTCTTTTGGTCTATAAGGAAATGTGAAAAGAAATTGTGCATATTAATGAATTTTTCAGAAATTTAGAATGTGCTACGAAGAAGTTTAAAAAAATATAATTTGCTGCCGATCCGCATATTCTTGCTCTTATCGTCAAGAAGCTAAGGCCAGAGGGCCTTCAACGGTTGGTAATATTTTATGCATTTGACTCGATGGATAGAAGAGCCCTTTTTCTGAAACTAAGCAACGAATGGATGTGCTACAAAATTCTTCGTATTTAAGAGAGTATGTACTCAAATACCCAATCAACGGCTTGAGATGAAAATTCAATGTCAAAATGGTCAAGTACTTCCTCAGAAGTTAAACAGGGTTGCCAACGAAGTCCTCTTTTCATTTGTCTCTCCAAGTGGCATAGAATCTCTCCTTTTGGAATTCAGCATTTTTTGCCAAAACATATAGGTACATAGGCGCAAAATTTTAGTAAAATTAAGCACCATACTTTCTCTTACACTTTATCTAAGTTAAAATCATAGATCACCTATTTTATCTTCTAAGTATCGTGCTAAGTTCAAATGATTCTTTGACACTTCCAAAGATCAGTTTACTTAGTATTTGGAACGAACTCTCATTTATTAAAAAAAAATGCTTAAGTATCATACAAAACAATTTTCCAATAGATGTTTTCGAACTTTGACAGGTGATTGCGGCCATATTGTTAAAGCTAAATCTATCAAATCTATCAAAGTCTGGGTGAAGTTCAGTGTTGCCGCAAGCCAAAAAAATCGCTAGATCGACCTTAAAAATCCGCTATATATATGCTCAAATTTTGAAAAAAAGTCACTAGAAAAAATTTTCAGTACACATATCAAAAAACCATATTCAATTATAACAAACAATTTATTTTATATAGTAAAGAAAAACTTATAAACATTAAGTTAACAAAAAAATCTTAAAAAAAAAAACAAAAACAAGTTCAGTCTAGAAAATATAACTACTTTTCATTTTTTAAATAAAAAGTAAAGAAGTTTTAATAAAAACTTCAAAACAAGTACATATGTACATATATGGGTCGTTTTAAAAAAATTACATTTTTAGCGTTATAGCTTATATTTTTCTTGCATTTCAATTTAAAGACTTGAAATTTGGCATGGAACTGTGTTTATATGTCAGCATTATAACAACAAATTTGCTTTCGATTGATGGTAACGAATATCCATGGTAATTAATAATGTGTTTGTGTAATATCCGTGGCCTTTTTGGGATGTGATTTTGATGCTTAATCAGTTTTATTAATATTTTTAATGATGAAAATGATTTTTTTTTAATTTTGGGCCTTGTCGTTTGAAAGGCCTTCTCTTAAACTTCAATTTTATGATATACAAAAAAATTTTTTTTTTGTTGTCCCAATACTTAGTTGAATGAGTGTGAAAAGATTTTGAAAAAAAAAACATAATTAAACATTTTCGCTTTTTTACACAACTAAACAATTTTTAATAATTTTTTATTATTATTTTATGCAAGAAAAGAACATTTTTAATACATTCGAAATTTTAAATTTTAATTTTTATCGAAAAATACTCGTTAAATGAAAAATATTTGAAATTATTTTTGCGCAACTCGGAGAATTCCTTTTCTACTTGTTTACTATAGATTTAGAAACTAAAACCCAAGAAAAACGGAAAAAAATTTTTTTTCGAACGATCAATAAAAAATGGCAATTTTTAAAAAATGACCCATATACTAACAAAAAAATCTCCACTTTGGCCGACTCGACAAAACCAAACAAAAACAATTACAGTTAAAATTGTACACTTTGCCTTGATACAGTCAGATTTTCGACCGAACTAACCTAGCCCGACTGCAGTACATACCGTTCATAAACATCAAACTGTCGTCAGCGTCGGGCAGATTGTGCAGCTGATATATTTTGGCGGAAATTTATAAAATTCACTTGCTTGTAAAGAATACTAGTTATTGCAAATATTTTATTTTGGTAAGAAAATCAAAAATCAAGTTCAACAAAATTTGTTTAGCCGCCATTTTTCTCTGACGTTTATGAACTGTTTGTTTACTGCAGACATTCTGCTTTGTGAGTGCGTTCACAAATGCATTAGAAAAGAACTGCGATTGTACTAGTGCAGATTTTTCTGTTTTTATGAATACAACCTCTGTCTTTACAATTATAGAGAGTTTTAGCGTTGAACAACATATGACAACAATCGTAAATGGCAATGCATCCACAAAAATTCAATAATTGGTGTGACGACATCATTGGCCCATACTTCTTTAAGAACCGTCAATGGCAAGCGCTATAGGTTGATAGCGGTATGTGCCTTAGCCCTTGATACAATGGACATTTTGCACGAGCATTTTCTGAACATGGTAATCTCATGTGGAGGCAATGTAAATTGCCCACCGAGATCGTGCGTCAGATAGTTTTGGCGGACAAACTATTTCAATATAGAATACAATAAATATTCTTAAAGAAGATAATTTATATTTATTCGAGAAAAAGAAATTTTTTGAAGGTAAGTTTGAGAAATTAAAATTAAAACAGGTTTTGTTAATTTAAATATTTTGAAATTAAAATTTGCCCAGTATGATCTTGATAACGCAGCCATAAATACATGAGCTTTAAAAAGGGATTTCATTTACTTTAGAAAACGAAGAAAGAATTTATAATGTACACTATGGCGTATACTTGTTTTTTTTTTAAGATTTTAAATCTTTCCTACGGCCTAAGTCATTTCATGATGACTTGCCAAACAAAACTAACTTCAAAACAACCGAAAACTTTCAAGTGTTGCCAATTTAAAGCCCTCCATCTTGATTTGCTATGCAGAAATATTTGAACAAGGGTCTAGGAGTCTGCTAACGTATATTCCTTTAGAGAGTGAACGAAATTATGTACCATAAAACGAACTGAAAATTTTTACTTATACAACCATAACTTTATATACTCGTATTGTATATTAGATATGGACTGCTAGGAGCCAACTTCTCACTGGTTCTATTTATAACTATACGGCAACTAGGGCTGTTAGTGCAAAAGCAGAAAACATAGTGTAACTTTCGGTTTTGGTATCTGATTTATCAATTATTGACACTTGTGTTTGAAAAGGGTGTTGATTAAGGGAGAATTTTGTAAGTTTTTTTTATTAAATACAAGACTAGAGGGCAATTTTTATACTTTATTTATTTAAAATAGAGTTTACGCGGATCTTATGTCCAGCGGGAATTTGTTCCATTTCAAGTGGTAAATGATTTGCTTGTAAACTAACGCTAACGGGTCAAGCGATATTTATCAGGGATGGGAGCACAGCATTACTAAACGACCTGTGATTTGTTTGGGTGGTAATTCATAAAGCCCTAGTTCTATAGTCTACATAATATGCTGCGTCATGAATTATTTTGTTTTTCAAATTCTTGATTTGGAACTGTCAAAAACTCTGATTTTGGAAATTTTTATTTCATTGACAAAAAATTATCTATTTTTTATTATAAATCAATTGTGCAAATTTCCGATTGTTTAGTTTTGTTCAATTGTGAACATTGAATTCAAAATAAGAAGAAAATTATCTTTAGTGAAAAAATGGATGCGGTTCTATACGAACAGGTAAAATATAAAGCTCATATTTCTTTATTTAGACGATGTTGTTTTTATACCATAAAATTAATTTTGTGTTAATAAAATAAGCAAATAAAGCTACATATATGTATATATTTTTTTTATTCAATATTAAATTTGAAATATTCCCCTTGAACATTATTTATATTGTTATTGTTATTGTTATTATTTTATTTAACTCCAAAATGTAAAATTCAATTAAAATTTTAATAAGTAATAATAAAATATGTCCATAGTTTCTATTGCAAAAAATCCAGAACATCAAATTGCATCCCAAACAATTTGACATCTATTAGTACATGAACATATTCTATCGAATTTGAAATTATGGTAAAAGTGATATGTTTAGGTGCAACCAACTTCAGTAGATATTTTTAACCCCACCACCACATATGTACATATCTATCTAAGAAAAAAGCTTAAAATCGCAAATTAAAATTGCAACGTAAAATATCAGTCTTTTCAACGTTTTATTTAGGGCTGCGCATGATTCATGAATAATTCAAAAACTATGGCGCAAGTATGGCATTTTTAACAGCATTGTGTTAAAGTACGAGTATAAGTATGATACTACTTAACAATTTCCTAACTTTAAAGAAGTTTCCTAACTTATACTTAATTTTAAACATTTTCTAACTAGTATCGTACTAAGGCCATTTTTTTAATAAATTGCTTCTGAACACACCTAAGACAATGACAGTTCGTGCGAAAAAACTAAGTAAACAGACCTTTTTTGACGTTTGTAAATGTCAGAGTTAGCACGGTAATAAAAAATTAAAATTTTAACTTTAATAAAAGGGTAGAAAAAGTATGACGCAGTATTCGAATAAAATTTGCAAAATTGTCGTTTTAAGTTTCAAGTTTCATACTAAAACATCTTTAACATCGTACTAATTCAACTAAAATTTTGCGCCTGTTTGAGTGGCATTGTACACTAATTGTTGGTAGTTAATAGCCCGTGGGACCTTGGGGTCAGTAAATTTCAGTTGTACCTTCATACTCGTACTTCTTATATACATCCCAAACTGTCTTGGTTTTCTTAAGAAACGTACTTAAAACAACGCTTAGCCACTTGAATGAATTTTAATAAAATGCACGACTGGGATCGCACGAACTTGCTCTTATGTAAAAGTAATTTGGGATTTTAAATATGTACATACATACATTTTATAAATATAAGTCATGGATTTAATGAGAATGTTCAAATGCATGTAACTGCCGTCTGATTTCCGGAAAAGTATGAATTTACGCAAACAAAGTTTAAAAATCGTTTTATTAAAATAATTTTTTATATAACAAATTTCTCTCAAATTTTTTTAGAACAAAATTTGGGATGCCAATTTTAAGTGTTTATTAATATAGATTTTAGGAAATAATTTCAAAAATAATTGTTCACACGTTTTCAGATATTGATTTTTTTTTAAATAAGTTGGATTTTTTTTTTCAAAAAAAAAAACAAAATATATTTTTTCGAACATTTTCATATACAATATTATTTTAAACTTAAGGGGGCTCCTGGTGAACATTTTTCGTTAAAATCGTTAGAGCCATTAATAAGAAAGTCAAAGATCAAAAACCGTTCTATGACAGGTACTGTTAATAAAATTTCCTCCCAGATTTTTGTTTACCAAAATGTAGTCCATATTCATAAAATTTCCCCTCTAGGGAATCACCAAAGACCCTTAACTACCGAGTTTGAAGAAAATAGGTCTAATGGCTTAGGCTCTAGATCGAGGTACAGGCATAGACACAGACGGAGGGAACTGTCGGACCCACTTTATTCGTCTTCGCTATCATCGTTATGTCAACTTTGATCAAAATCTCGAGTTCGATTTTTTTTCCAAATGCAGAACTTGCCCTATAATACCTAACTATATCGCAAGTAAAAAATTAATGGAGAAACACTTCGTTTTGCAACGATTTTTAAAAGACCGATTTTGGGTAGAGTAATTTCAGAATTTAGAAACTTTAGCAACATACCTACCGCCGGAAGTCCGTTATTATAAGTTTAACTTTCTATTCTAACAACTTGAATTTAAAATATCTGCAACCTACTTATTCTACACCCAATGTAATATCGTGTTTCTTGAATTGTATAAAAAAAAAAACAAATTTAAAACCTTACATTGTTTTGAATCCTTGCAAAGGTCTTGCTGGTAGACCTGTCGAGTTTCTAACAACTTCATTATTTTCAACCACTGAATCCGATGTATTAAGAGAAAGCACATTCCTTGGTAAAAACAGTGACGGAACCGCATCAATCTTAACCTTTCTACTAGATTTTGGAAAATAATTCAAAAGTTCGTGTCTTAAATTACGCATAAAGTCTTCAGGTTTGAAGTGCCTTATGCAAACAAACAGACGCTTAGCTTTACAATTTATATCTCGACCACATTTCAATAACCACACTTTTCGTAATTTTTCATCTCTTGGAAACCGACAAAAACTAAATTCGATGACATTATTTGGATTTGCAATTCTTCTTCTATCATTGCTACTTCGGCAGCCAACCACAGCACAAATTGTCATGATGTTGTTATTTAACTTGAAAAAAGAGACAATACGATTGCAACAACACAAACTTAGAAATCGAACTGACTACTGACAAAAATACCTACGTTTCATTTCTTCCTCACCATCAGGGTTCAGACTTTACTTCGATCGAAGTAGATCTACTTCGATTTTGAGAAAAAAATTTAATCTACTTCCCTACTTCTCTTTTTTATGATCTACTTCTCTTTGAAATTCTAAACCAACATATTTAAAGACAGCGCTGATAACTCTGCATTACATAAAAAACAAGTTTAGGAATCATTTAAACTTAAGCACTGTGTAAAATTTAATGTTTTTGAGATCACTTACAGAAAAACGTAAAGATATTTATGAGCCACCTATTGAATTGATAAAATTCGTACAAGTTCGTTGATAGAAAATTTACTTTAAAATATTTATATTTAATTAAAATTTTTTTAAAAGTCTGAAATCAGAATTTACTTATAAATGTTATGTTTATATAATTTAATTTCCTAAAACTACTTCGAAAATTTTAGATCTACTTCAGTTTTTTTCCGTATCTACTTCGAAAATTTAAAACCTAAGTCCGAACCCTGCTCACCATACATTTGACGTCATAGCATAGTAGATTTATTTGACTCTGAGAGAGTGAGAGAAACAAAAATTCATATCAATAGCAGGTAAGAGAACAATATTATAGCATAGCATGTATGTGGGTTATAGCTATAGGATACAACATTATTAATACATACATTCTACTCCCTTTTGTTTTCATTTAAAAACTAAAACAAACGACTGGGTTGCATGCTCTTGCTCAGAATATTACACATGGGTGTTAGAGAAAGTGTTCAAAAGCATGAAAAAAATAACTTTTTAAATAGTTTCTGTTAAATTAAAGAATGGTTTTTGATTATTTCAACAAATGTGAAACCGAAATTTTAAAAACCCCTGCAAAGTTTTTTTAAATAAATAATTTTGTATGTAGATATACTAAATTTTTAAAAGATTTGTATTCTTAGGAGTATATTTTAATAAGCGAAATCAAATTTTGTAACTTAAATTTCAAATGAAATCATTTAAAAATTGTTCTCCTTTGGAAAATAACATTAAAAATAATTTTTCGGAAATACAGTCGAACTGCCATAACTCAAACTTTCTTAAGTCGAATTTCTCTATGGTTTAAAGTCTTATTAAGAACTTTGCTTTACAACATTATTTTCATCAACTTCCGAAATTCGAATTTATACTTGCCACATATTTACATATAAAATATTTATTTTTCCCAAAAGCTGTTTAAAATTAAAAAAAGGAAAAATTTCATTTAGTTAAAACTAGGTAATACTTGAAAAAATTTCCGAAAATTGGTTATTAACGAAACCAATTTGTTGTTTTTGATTTTCTCAAAAACGGTACAATCGATTTTGATACATTTTATTATGAAATAACGGATAGTAACATTTTTATAGAGAAGTTTTTACAAGTTCGAGAAAAACATTGCATTTCAAAAATTAAAAAAATATTTTAAAAATTTTTAAAAATTCAATTTAGAAGAAAATTTTTGTTTGGATTTAAAGAAAAATCTTATTTTAGAAATCACATGGCATCCTGTTGTCTAAGTTAAAATATGAATTTTATGGTTATGAACATTTTTCTCTAGCAACATTCTTTCATTTTAAAACTTTTAGTCTTTTACATAAGAGCAAGTTCGTGCGATCCAGTCGTGCATTTGATTTTCTTTCAATGGAAATGGCTTTGTTAAAGAATACTTTCTAGAGAAAGTGCCTTTAGGTTATCAAGAAGACTTTTGTTGAAGTGAGTATTAGAAACAAAAAGTTTTACTAAAACTAATCGAAGGCTAAAGTCAAGATGACATTATGTATCTTTAATGCAGTCGAAGCAGGCCTTTTTAGAAATGTCTTTCAAACCAAACCAATACTTTAAAAGCCAAAAAATGTAACGGTGACAAATATATAAAGGAGCGGGAAAAATTTTTAAGTGCTTTTACAGACAAAGTATCATCAGCAAAATCCTTGTCTTGCTAGAAGAATGCAAAAAATACCTTACTGACTTGCATTCAAAATTATTGAATTTCATGGAACTGCGATTTAAAGATGAAGAAGGTGATTTTAATTAGGCTCTGCCAATAAATTCAAGCAGATTTAAGTGTGCTCACAAATGAGTTCAGGAAAATGCGAGAGGATTTTTCGCGTATATAGTATACACAAGACAAAAGATGCAGCCTTTCTAAATATATTAGCTTGGATTAAGGAAATATTTTTGTCATTATGCAGAAATTTTACTAAGAATAAGCATAATCGCTGTCCTTAAAGACTCACAAAATTTGATATATTCTAATGATTTCAGAAAATCTTCAATTTATTATAAATCGAAAAATCCAAAATTGTGACCTGATCACTCCGGTTGGAGTTAGTTCTACAAACGAAACCGTTCAGAAATAATAGATGAACTGAATATTTGGGAGTAAAATTGAACTCAACTTGGAATTTGGATATGGTTAATACCTCATAAAGGTTACTGAATACATGATGGAAAAGTTTGGGGATCAGACGAATATGAAGAATCGAGAAGTTTCATTTGAATTCTTTGAAAACAAAAAACTATTTATTGCTTACCAATAAAATGTCCACCTACGCAATTTATTGAGACACATGTCTTCTAATGTTTTTAACAGGCAATCTTAGATCACATTCTCAAAACATTAAAGACACTCGATTTACTAAAATATGTTCTTGTGTGAATTGAGAAAGAAGCAATTGGATGAAAAGATGGCTAAATATTGAAAGTTCGTGGGGAGAAACAGTTCAATCTAAACAACCTGAAAAACCACGATCAACTTTATCTTGTAGTTAAAAAAATAAACAAAGATTCTATTCGTGAAGCATTCATTTCGAAAGCTCGCAAGTCCGATTATAGATTATTATATTCTCAATTCAACATCAATCTGAATGACAAGATTAATTTCCACCACATACTCAGCTATAATATTCTTCAAAGCAAGATATAAATCAGGTTTAAATCAGGTCCCATATAATGGAAGCCTCAATCAGTCTTGTTCTATATGCATATTAAAAGTGAAAGAAGTCTGCTTGGTGTCTGTCCAATTTTCAAACCGCAAAAACTAGCCTACATAGTTTTTGAAACAATACTTGATAACGCTAACTTTATGGTAGCCTTACTCAAGTAAAAGGAAATACATAACTCTGTTTGGATTAACCCATTCCATTACGACAAGGGTACCTAACACGGTTTATTAAATCCATCACCTAGGTTAAATACCAAAACAGAACCCCCAGACCATAAGTCATAAAGCACTTACATTAAATATATTATGTGTAATAAATTTCAGATACAAATTAGCTAACGACATCATTTATGTTAAATTAGAATGCACTTAGGATTAGGATGTTCAGCCAAATTTGAGTTCAAAAGTGATTAAGAAAGAATAAAAGAGGGATGAATCATCAATGACAAACTTAAAAACCTTTATATGCATATATTTGTACCATCTACTACACATTTTTACGTCATGTTAAAGCTCATGAAATCATGATATATTGTGTTTCTGAGATGTCGTTGAATGCTCTTTGTTAATACTAATCATAATTATCATATGATGTACACACTCTTCCGGTTTCACCTACTTTATTTCAATATTAAAGAGAGTAACATGTAATAAGTTTAATGCTTTACATTTAAAATCCTCATTAAAAATGAGACATTTTTAAAATTAAAAAAAGTTCATTTATCCACCCCCATTTAAAGATTTTATTGAATCTGCAGGTAAATAGTCCTTCTGTTTCAGGTCATTTTTTTATTAGTGCTGAATATGAATTCTTTTATCTGTCTACTTTTTTTTAAATTCTCTATACCTACGCAATTGGTAGTTTTGTAATTCCTTCATTTTGAGTTCATTTCGTTATTCATTTATGTACATATACATACGAGTATTTGATTTTAAGAGCATGAGGCATTTAATTATAATTCGTTCGCCTCAGGGTTGTAAAAGAATGCAGTCTTTTGTGAATGCAATCTTTAATGACAGCAACCAATTGATTGCAATCTTCTGAGAATTCATGATGCATGCTTTGATTTTTGTATGCATTCTTTACAGTATTTGCACTCATTTGCATTCATTTACAGTCTTTGAATTCATTTGCATTCTTTGCATTTATTTGAATTCTTTAATTTCTTCGCATTCTTTTCCATTTTTTGCATTCATAGGAATGGATTCAAAGAGTGCAAAAGAATCCAAAGACTGCTAATCGATGCAATCAAATGCAAATTCAAATGAATGCGAATGGAATCTTAGGAATGCAACTAATTCATCAATTCTCTGAGCATTGCATTCGTAATGTTGTGTAATGAATGGGAAAAAATGTTATGCAACTAGAATACAATTAATGGTTCTTAAAGATTTTATTAAGAAAAGATAACATTCTTTTACAATTCTGGTTCACCTTCGATTATTTTGTCATCTTTGATCTCGCGACAAACAAACAAAATATTGCTCAAGAGCTGATTATTTGGGACAAGTACGACGATTCTGACACTTTTTCAATCGTAGTAACTGAAGCTATTGAAAACTTCATAAGTCGAAAATAGCAGGGAATTCCGCGAAAATACAAAAAAAAAATAATAAAATAAAATTCTTAAGACCACTTGATTATTTATTTTATTGTATTAAAACTGTTTTTGAAGCATTAACAAAGGGAATATAAGAAAAACATTTTTATTCGGAATCTATTTCCGTTTTGATATTTGCATGGTTTGTAAGTTTTGCAATTTTTACCTGTCGCAACCTAACCTTGCTTTCGAAGTCCATTTTTTGTGCCTCTAAAAGAGCAATGCGTGCTTCGTGTTCTTTCTGCTGTTGGCTCAGACGTGTTTGGTGTTCAATTTCACGCATTTCTAACGTTCTCGAAACCAATTTTTTTTTCAAACTTTGCAATGTAACTTCTATATCGCTGTGTGGGGATGATCCCCCTGATGGCGTTCGCTTAGGTTTGGATTGGTTTGATTTATTTAAAATCGAAGTTGTATATTTTGGCCAAGTTTTACTTGTTGTTGGTTGAGATATTTTTATAGGCAAAATAGTATCCATAATTTCATTTTTAATATCACAATCTTCACTGCGAATTACTTCATATCTCCGATGATTGATAGAATCAAGAGGCTTCTCATTGTCGTCTGATTCAATGGTAAAAGATTCACCACTCGGCGGCAATATAGCATCATGTGATTCATAGTCATAATCATCGTCATATTCAAAGGTTGGTGCCGTATCGTTTGTCAAATTTGATAAAAATTTGGCTAACTCAGCCATTGACTCGCTTCTTGGGCGCCACTCTGGTGGCAATTCTTTTCCACCATCAGTTCTTTGGAGGCTTGCTTTTTCGGCTGCAAATTGTTTACGCAGCATTGTTTTTATGTTTGTGTATTTATCCTTCAGAGCTTTCATTTGTCGAGTCTGCAAGAAATGCACAAATATTCAATAAATTTGATTACCTACATATCGTCGGCTTTAATTAAAAACTGGCTAACTCCATTTTTTTATTAACATCGAGATAGATTATTTGTTATAGAAATGATAATTATTTCAAAAATTAGTAGTAAGGATACATTAAATAAAAAATTTAAAATGGACGAGTTAGCTGATTTTCACTTTGATCGGAGGAAAGATTTACAGTGGCTCACAGCTTATTTGTTTAAAATTTACGTTACAAGAACTTGTTTGCTAGAAAGACTATCGACAAAATACCAATTCTATGTGGAAGGAAAACAAATCAACATCAACAAAGAACAATAATTTAACTCAAAAAATTGGTATTTAACAACATAACAAATCAAGATTAAAAACATTGTTAAATTCCAAGCCACAACTTATTTGATACAAGATGATCAGTAACTAGAAGTTATTGAGTGTTTTGCCATTTTCAATATTTTGTGTGGCAACTTTTGGCCTTTTCAAGAACCTGAAGTCTTTAGCATAGAATTAACAAGCTTGTTTTTGATTTCCAGTGGTAGTTTCCTGCCATTCTTCTAGAAGTGAATTTTTCAAGTAATTTCTATTGGAGATTTGGTATTTTCGAATATTTTTGCCCAGCAAAGCCAACACATTTCCGATCACATTCAAGTCAGGCACGTACAAATTTGAAGCCTAGGTGTTCTCAGTTAGCTGTATCAAATAAGCTGTGAAGATATATTTTGGTTCACAATTACCATTTCCCATTAGTAGGGTGAATATGTTAATTCGTGAAATCCCAAGTTACAATTTCGGCAATATATTTTAACACTGGCGCAAAATTTTAGTAGAATTAGTACGATGTTAAATCTGTTTTGGTATGAAACTAGGTTAAAACAACGATTTTGCCAATTTTAATCGCATATAGCATCATACTTTCTCTACCTTTTTATTAAAGTTAAAATCATCGAAAACCTATTTTATTATTTTAGTGTCGTGCTATTTACAAACGCCACAAAAGGTTCGTTTACTTATTTTTTTGCACGAACTGTCATTGCTTTAGGTGTGTTCAGAAGCAGTTTGTTAAGAAAATTGCTTTAGTACGATACTAGTTAGAAAATGTTTAAAATTAAGAATACATACTTAGTAAACTACTTTAAAATTAGCAAATTGTTAAGTAGTATCATACTAATGCCTTAACAACAGGCTGTTTAAAATTTTGCGCCACTGTTTTTAATATTTTAAATAAACACTATCAAATAAACCGTGAGCCACTGTACAACAAAGGAAAAATAGCAATATACTCACAACATTCGGACATAACGCGTTGAATTCATTTCCGATTTCCTCCCAAGCACGTTGTTTTTCTTTTAATGTGCATGCATCTGTTTTTTTATTTTCAACAATTGAAGCATGTCGTAAAATGCATCTCACAAGAATATCTTCTTCTGCTCCGTTGAAATTCGATGAACGCACACGCTTTTTCAACATTTTTTTTTTCTTGAAGAATTTCACAGCTATCTAAATATCAACAAACCGCACACAATACTATATCTATTTGACACTCACAATAGTTGAAGAACCTCTAAGTTCGTTTAATCATTAAACCAATTTAAAAGTGACATTAAATGCTTGCAAATGAAATAGAAAATTTAATGGAGTGTACATAGGTAATTAATGACGCCAGTAAATTAAAAGTGCCTTTAGTTAAAACGACCACTACCACTATGTGAGTAAAATTAGAAAAAGAGAATATCTTTCATCTCGTCTCGTCAGTCGGCAGTCTTCATCCCTAACAAAACAACCCATACATTAGATATAATATATGTGTGTTGAGCTTGAGATTGAGAGTAACAAAAGTGCGAGAGAGTAAGAGAACTATAATGGTGCTGTTGCTGTATCTACTATTTAAGATTATAATTTCCATACTCTTATGTAATAGTAGTAGATCTAATGCATTGTACTACTTTCAATAATACTCGTATAACTTGTTTATTATGTTCTACTTCTAAAAATCCTTGCTTTATTTTGCAGTAAAAATTTAATATAAAAATTAAGGAATACAGTTGATATTGTTAAGCGTTTTGATTATATTTGAGTTTAAATAGTAGGTACCTACTTGATCCTACTTAAACAATTAAAACTTTACCTCAGATAGAACAGGGCAGTGGTCATGATTAGTACACTTATAAAGTAGTCACAGAATAAGGAACAAGTACATAGTAAGACGGAGAATATGTACTTAATTATACGGGTACTGACAATTTATACGGAGTAAGCGAGATAACTTAGTCAGCTTATTTTTGTATACAATTTTTGTATACAATTTTAAGGGATTATGACTACCCTAAAAAAGGTTTGGGTGAGCACAGTGCGAGCGTTTAGGAAAGTTGGAGAAGACTTTTTTAAAAGCACATAGGTTTTGAATGTCTAAATATCATAATGGAAAGGAAATATTGAGTCGCGTAAGACATGCCACATTCGTGTAGTGCATCTCAAGAAAAAATTTCTGGATTTAACACTACGTCCGAAGTTGGGATCAACTATACCTAGTTCTTACATTGGTAATTTCCATAATTTTTTTTTAATTTATCAAATGTTTTGTATTTCAATTTCATTTTTTCAACGGTAACTACAAAATTTTGTCAAATTTAATAGGTTGAAAAAAAAAAATAAATATTTAAATATTGAGTGGCTTATGTTGTAAGAAAGTCACTGGTGAAAAAATAAAATGCACGACTGGATCGCATGAACTTGCTCTTATGTAAAAGTAGTTCGGAATTCACGATACATTTTATAAATACATAATATAAAATATAGATTTAATCAGATAATAATGTTCAAATGCATAAAATTGCAATATTATTTTAAACTTAAGGAGAATCCCGCTGAAAATTTTTGGGTAAAATTCTTAGAGCCTTTAATAAGAAAGTCAAAAATCAAAAAAACGGTTCTATGACAGGTACCCCTAATTACATTTTGCCCCAAAAATTTGTTTGACCAAAATATAGTCCATGTCCATAATATCACACTTATTTTTTTTATCAAAATCGTTAGAGCCGTTTTCGATATAAATAAGATTTTGCATTACGGGTGTATGGGGGATACCCTTATTTTTGAAGATAAAAAAAAAATTTCAATTTCTCCTCTAGGGAATCACCGAAGACCCTTAACTACTGAGACTGAAAGAAATAGGTCCAGTGGTTTAAGCTGTAGTGAGAGGTATGTACAGACATACAGACACACTGAAACATGTTTTTTGTGTACTAAATTTTCCTTAAAATTTGTATAAAAAAAATTATTATGCAAATTGTAAGTATTTAATAAAATACATTTTAAAACGTAATTTAAAAATTTAACAGTGTATTGGTTTTCAAGATATCGAATTTTCAAAAATAAATTTTATTATTTTTTTAAAAATCCAAAAACTATTTTTCCGAAAAAAATTTTAGTTTATATTTTTTAAAATGCAAAGGAGCTCCTGCATAAAAAGTTTGGTAAAAATCGTTATATCGTTGGTGATAAAATCGAAAATCAAAAAAAGGGTTCTATGATGCTCACCCCTAATAACATTTCCCCTTAAATTTTTTTTTTACCAAAATATAGTCTGTGTCCATAATATCACACTTAATTTTTTTTTATCAAAATCGTTAGAGCCGTTTTCGAGATAAATAAGATTTTGCATTACGGGTGTATGGGGGGTACCGTTAGTTTTGGAGCTAAAAAAAAATCAATTTCTCCTCTAGGGAATCACCGAAGACACTTAAGTACTGAGTTTGAAGAAAATACCTATAGTAGTTTAGGCTGTAGTTCGAGGTGCAGACATACAGACATACAGATATACAGACAGACAGACGGAATTGCCGGACCCACTTTTTTCGTCTTCGCTATCATCGTAATGTCAACTTTGATCAAAATCTCGAGTTCGATTTTTTTTCCAAATGCAGAACTTGTCCTATAGTACCTATATCGCAAGTAAAAAATCAACATCTTAAACAGTTCTTGAAATTTAAATTTCAAATGTAAAAAATAAATATAGATTAGTCAAGCAGGGGAGTGCTCGAATGTTTTTTATTTTTGTATTAAGTCATATGTAATCCCTTTACTACGCGTGAGATTATAAAAAAAATGGCACGAGTACGATAACTTTGGCGCCAAGAAATTATAACGGTTTTTTGTAGAACAGTTCAATACAAGCATTTTTTACTATGGGAGGGGGGGGGGGGTCTATCTCCCCCCGTTTTGGCGGGAGGGGCAATTTTATAAAAAAGGTACTAAAATGGAAACAAAAATATTAAAAAATAACGGTAATACTTACAATTAAGTGTTATACCTTTTTGTAAAGCCAATACTCTGATATATAAGATAATTTTTAAATCAAGTAGAATCTATGCATAGTTTTTGAAATAACGAGTTTTAAACTCAAATTTTGGTGAAAAAAAACATAAAAAAAAAGTTTAAAGCTTAATTTTTCAAAACTGCAAAGTTATATATTAATATTTTTCCTAAAATTCTTTGCTCTAATTTATTCTTATTCAAAAACTGAAAACTAGATGATTTTATGTCGTCTAGTTTTTGAGAAAATTGAAAATAACTAAAATTACTTTTTTATGGGATATTTGCTTTTTTTGCTTGCTTACGCATTACGGCGTATAAACAGTGAGATATGTATGGGGGGCATGCTGCCCCCCTGCAACCCCCCTGCTTGGGCACACTATAGGATTTGGGGTAGGTGCGAGGTTGGGTGTATGCAAGGTTTCTTTTGCATTTACAGAATCTGGATTTAAAGAAACTTTGAATTTACCCTATGGTCTATATCCAATGTCTACTAAATATATGTATGTACGTAGCCCAAAGTTGCACATTTAAAATGTTCAGACATGAAAATTTAATACATTATGAAAAACTCACATTACCTAAATACTAGTGTACGAATGCAGCAAATTTATAAAATTCCTTAATTAATTATGTATGTTTATTGTTTGTGTCTAACATTTTTAATGCTAATATGGTACAGGTTATTGTTTACCAAGGTCATTCGTTATTCAACTTTTGTAATAGTGAAGTATTTTTTTCTTTGAATAAAGAATGGCGATTAAGCATCCACTACTTCATCCTAAATTAAATAACTTTTCAATATTTCAAAAAAAAAAAATTCAAAAGCATCGCGTTCTTAGAAGAAATTGGTCTAATTCCAACTAAAGCGTCAACTCCCCTCAACTCCAACTCAAAAAGGTGACAAAAATTGTAAGAATACAATATTATTATTATTATTTATTCATCAACCAGAGCATATTATACTCTTACAGATTAAGATACATAAGTAAATATAAAGTTACAAATTTGTAGGTGGGTATATAAAATTCAAATTACATTTAAATGATTTACATAGTTAATCTTTTATTTTAATAAATAACGTTACTTAAATTTTGCTTAAAACTAATGATTTTAAAGTTTCTCTGGTGCAATCCATATAAAAGTTAATCTGAGAGCAATAAACCCATCTATCGGCACATTTTTCCATGGGCCTCAATATTGGCTAGAGATTCGGGAGGTGCTTGCTATAATTTTTTTTTTTGTGATCAAAATGCCTGTAAACACGGTTTTAATACATTGAGCATTGAAAAATTGACTTGACTATTTTTAAGTAACACCTGACTTACTCACAAACTGACCGACTGAGATGCAAAACGCCATGCAATTCTACCTCCTGTCGGTGCATTCTTGGTAACCCTAAATGATTTGATGTGTACTTTACTTACAAATGAACCACATTATCATTAATCCTCAAAATGAAATCACCGTAGTTAAATACCAAAAATCAAAAATTTTGATAAAAAGTAGTTTTAGTAATTTTCAATTTTCTCAAAAACTAGAATGGACAAAACCATTCGGTTTTTTGTTTTCGATTCAGAATTAATAGTAGCATTGACCACAAAAAGCCAATTAAGCACTTCATTTCACAATTTTGAAAAAAAATTGGTCTAAACTTTTTTTTTTTTCATTTTTTTTAACAAAATTTTGAGTTAGCATGCAAATTTTTCAAAAACTATTAACATAAATAATTTAATTTAAATTTACGATTATAGAACAGACTTCTGGCTTTCAAAGCCGGTATAGTATTTTATTTAAGTGTTGCCGTTGTTTTTTAATATTTTTTTTTTCAATTTAAGTCATTTTTTCTAAAATCGTCCCTACCTTCTGAACGGGGCGAGATAGACCCCCCCCTCCCGTAGTAAAAAACGCTTGTATTTGACTCTTCTACAAAAATCCGTTATCAATTTTTGGCGCCAAAGTTATCGTACTCTCCCCAAAAAAATATACTGGATACGACTGGATCGCACGAACTTGGTCTTATGTAAAAGACTAAAAATTTAAAACATGAATGTTACTAGAGAAAAATGTTCATAACTATAAAATTAATTTAAATAATTTTAGTCATTTACTAAAACAACTCCTTTAATAGTTGGAGGGTGTAATTTGTTTTTTTTCTCAAGCAAATATTAGCTTATGCAAGAATAAAAATGGTTGGAGCGATTTTTTTAATAAGCTTATGTAGGTAAACAAAATTTTTAAAACATTTTTAAGAAAAAATTTTGGAACACCAACTTTTAATTTTTACTATTTGTAAAATTTGTAAAAATTATGAGTTACCGAATTTTCCAAAAAAAATAGATTTTTTTTTTTGAAAAATTCAAAAAATATTTTTTGTTTTAAGTTTCAAAGTTTCATTAAAATCCATAATGCAGTTAGGCAGTTTGAAAAAAATGGTTCTACGAGTATTTTAGGTATAGTCAGTAATTTATTAATTGCAGTTTTATTTTTGTATTGAATTGAAGGTCTTAAAAATTCAGCAAAAGAAAATAATTTGCTCAAAATTCAAGGGCGGTTGGTGGGTACCGTTATTTTTAGATAAAATAATACTTTTTTTTCTCACATTTTCTAGATTGTATCAAAAAACTTTTAGCTGTCAAGTTTAAAAAAAATGGAGTATGTACCGTTATTTTTGGTCTTAAAAAAATTTAAAATCTATCTATGTAGTCGAACAGACAGAGAGACAGAATTCAAAATCTACTTTTTTCGTCTTCCCCATCATCGTAATATCACGTCTGATCAAAATCTCGAGTTCGATTTTGCTTACGAATGTATAATATGCCATATAACTTACATACATACATATATCAGTAAAGTAACAAAAAAAAATAACGAAAAACTGTATTTTTCAAATCGCTTTAAATCTTACACAAATATTAAATTAATTTTGAATCGATTAAAATAATCTTAAATGCAACTTCAGGTCGTCAGGCGTTGTGATGCGAAAATAATAAACCACCACCATTTGTGTTTCTTCTCAAATCAAACCCTAAAATATCCACCAATTCGTCACCCAAGTAACATTAAAAAATATACCTACCTTCTAATCTTCTTGGGAGGCACTTCAAGCACAGTTTCTGATTCTGGTGAGAAAATTGTTGGAGCATAGCTCTTTTTGAGCGGATTCAAAGATTTGTGCTTCCCGACGAAATGATTACAACAGATTAGTGCACCAAAATTTGGTATCCATGGTTTCCCTTCAGCATTGACACCACTGAAATCAAAAAGTAGTGAAAAAGTATATTAGTGTTGTACTATAGAGGTATCAGGTATTAGTAGTAAGAATAATAAGTATCTCTAGGTATACTGCTTACTTTATCTTACTAACTGCTTCAATCCATGCTGCTCGTTGTTTGCCATAGGGAAATTTATAGAAACATTCGTGTTCTAACATAGATTCATTATTTTTGCATCCAATGACACAACAAGTGGCATTCCTTTCAGTTTTTTTTACCTTTTCCATACTTTGTTATATAACTTAAAAAAAAGTAAAATTTCTTCAAAAGTATCTTTCCAGTTAACACACAGAATTATTCTTGTTTAATAAAGTTCTCTATCGCATTATGGGACACGAATATTATGAATTCTCAGAGTGGTCTTTGTTTGCATTTGCAATGTACTATATACGGCAAGGCAATCAACTGATCACAGAGAGCGTAGGCTATATCTGTTACTGGGAAATCGACACTATTTGGTGTTGTGTTTGTTTTATTGTTGTCCTCCTTACTCTACTCTGTTGTTGAAGAGAAATATACAAATCGATGAGGTTTTGTTAGTGTAAAGATACGTATAATTTTAGATATATGTTATAGGTATGTTTTAAACGCGCAATGCGCATAGAGAAAGTGAAAATAAATGTGTGGTACGTTGTACCTACTCTTTCGTATCTACTGCTCGAAAAAATATACTCGGAATTGACCGATTTTCTTCTTGTGTAAACAAAGATTTTATAAATTTAACTTGAATGGGTTATTTGTTTTTAATTGCATTAACCTACAACTTTGTAAACGTTCGGGAAATGTTGTTGAATGTGTTAGGTTCAGTTCAGGCTTAGGTAAACTTGGTTTTTCCCTTTGACAACTCATTTAAAATAAAAGAACTTTATATGTATGTACACAAATAAGCGTTGTATCTCTCTCTAACTATCTTAAACATTAGGGTGAAAACCAGATTCGTAAGTCAATTTATTTGTTGAAAAAATAGAAAACTGAGAATTGAAGAATAGAAGATATA
This sequence comes from Chrysotoxum bicinctum, assembly GCA_911387755.1. Classification (NCBI taxonomy): domain Eukaryota; kingdom Metazoa; phylum Arthropoda; class Insecta; order Diptera; family Syrphidae; genus Chrysotoxum; species Chrysotoxum bicinctum. Next base: position 218,969,670 of record OU426989.1, on the reverse strand, counting down.
TAGAAGATATATTAGGTATATGAAGACAATTTTGAGAAAAAAACAACTTTTTGGATATGGACGGTAAAGGTTCAGGATCTCGAAATTATTTTTTGCGAATTTTTCAGAAATAAAAAAAAAACTACTTAATTACAAAAATCGAAAAGAGTAGCAAAATAACTGAGTAGTTAGTTAATTATCTATTAAATTTTTGTCTGTTAAAATAACAAGACCGGCAAAAGGTGACTGTTTTTTTTTGTATGGTCTTGTACATGCCTTAATGGATGATAGGTCATATTAAAGCTTTAACGTCTAAATTTTTTTTAACAATATACAATTAACAATTTGGTAAAATATTTTAAAATCATTATTTTTTTTTAGTATTTAATACCTTTTTCGCCGTAAATTAGCAATTAAGTTTTCTACAAAAAGTTTTTGAGTTGTACCTATACCTATCTCTTAAAAGTTGACAAAATTTATGCGTACTTATTTAAAAATCCTAAAACGCAATTGTTTCTTCACTAAAAGGAATTTACATTCCATAAATATTTTGGTGAATTTCGATGTTCTTATTTTTGAAACTACTCTTGAAAACAAAATTATCATTAACAAAAATGATTTTTTTTTGTAAATATGAATTCAATGATTGCATTCTATCGAATGCAATCTTCTTATTTCTAAGGCCTTACGAAATTTACTAGCTAGGGTAAGGTAGGTAAGTATCTACATAAATAATTATATTGGAGTTGAACGACTGACAAATTATATACTCATTGAATCGTTTATAGAGTTGCATTTTATTGTCCAAAGAATGCAGCCATACCCATGGTCGTTGAGAAAAATCTCTGGACTCGAATTTGAAATAAAAGGCCCTATATTGCAAAAAATAAAAATAATATTCACATTCAAATGAATCATAGGTAGTGTTTTAGTTTGTTAAAAGTGAAAAATTAAATTTTAACATTAACTTTTCAATATCAGTGTTGTTTTGTTTAAGAGTGATTAACATGCAAATAGCAACCAACAAAACTAATCGGACTTTCCATTGGTGAATTCAGATTTCAATCATTATTTTATCTGAAGTTTATATATTTTTATTGTTGTACTAGTGTAATTTTCAACAAAACCAAATCTTCATCCTTAATTTACTTTCAGTAGAGAAATATGAGACTCTGGGATCTTGGCCAGCATGTATGGGATATTCGTAAAAAAAGTATGCCATATGATTGCTCAGTAATTGGTAAAAAAAGGTCAACTAGTTTCGGAAATCGGTTAGCCATAGAAAATTTGAAATCAAGACCTCCTATACTTTTTCAAGATCAATCGCGATTTTTGACACCTTTTTGTAACACATTCGTAAAAAATGTGTACCATTTGAAATGTCTGTAGTTTTCAAATGTCAAATGTCAAGTAGCTTTAGTAATTGGTCAGTCATAGATTTTTTTAAATAATTTTTTAATTTTTTCGAGGTCATAGCGATTTTCGACTCCTCATTTGCGGGATATTTGGAAAACATGTATACCACTTGAAAGGTTCATAGCAAAGATTTTGCTATTAGCATCAATGTAAGATTTTTTAGAGATCCGTTAACAATTAGGTACGTTTTTATTATTGTTGACTAGGCATAGAATTCAATGAAAATTCATTCTCTTTTATTTTTGAAGAAAATTAAAAAAAAAATCTGACTTTTTATAAGCGCTAAGTGGGCTAAGTGGGATAAGTTAAAAATGCATACATATCTTTATTTTTTTAAATTACCCAAATAGGTTGCTAAAAATCGCTATGAAAATTAAAAACAATTTTTAAAAAATCATTAAATAAAATCTATTACTAACCAATTACTAAAATAGCTGACCATTTTGACCATTTACTGACTTTTTCTTTTCTTAAAGACCCAAATCTGGCACCAAACATTTTTCATGTGACCTTGAAACAAACTTTAAAAATTATAGAAAATGTGTGGCCGACGAATTACCGAAAATAGTTGACCTTTTATCAGGATCTAGTGATCTTTTGGAGGGGATATAATTTTTGTGAATATCCCACAAATGAGGTGCCAAAAACGCGCGTGACCTTGAAAAAATTTTGAGCCTTGATTTCAAATGGCTGACAAATTTCCAAAACTAGTTGAGCTTTTTATCCAATTACCTACCAATTAGATGACATACTTCTTTTTATCTCTCATATGGGATGCCGCGATCCCGGAGCGGAAATATGAGCTTGATGAATTGCCCAAATCATCTTAAACTGTTTCCATTTTTACTTGAATATTATTCTTCGTGTTTTCGATATAATTTTCAGAATTGAAATAAATTAAGGGAACCCAACACCACATCAGCAAACTAACAGCTGAAAATTATTTTAGTGTAAGTACAGGGAAAGGTAAATCTGACCAAAAAATTTGAGTTTCAAATTTGATTTTAAATCGAAAAATAAATCAATTCTTTTAACCAATGGAATGTAAAAATTGCCTAAATCGAAATTTTGACAGATCTACTTTGGAATTTAAACATGAAAGCATGGCTTAGAGAAAATATTCAAGTGCATAAAATCGCCGTCTGAGAATAGTATGAAATTATGCAATGTTTAAATATTCATTTTAATATTACATTAATTTTGTATGCTATAAATTTCTTAAAAATGTTTCTTGATAAAATTATGGGATACATACATAGGTACATATATCAATCTTAGATATTTAATAATTTACACTTTAGGAAATAATTTCGAAAAATATGCGTTTATTTGTTTTTATGATATTGAATTTAAAAAAAAATAATTTTTCAATCTATCCTCTAGGAAATCAATGAAGAACGTTAATTCCAACCTTTTTTGTGTTCTCCATTGTTGTAATGTTGACTTCGATCAAAATCTCCTTCAATTGCTTTGGTTTTCCCCGAAATGTCTTTTCAATTGCCTTTTTCGAGTTTATAAAAACGAAATAAGTGAGATTCTACTATTCCATTGGCAACTGTCTTGCATTCGAAAAAAAAAAACTCGATCAGTGGTTAATCGGATATCAAAGTATTCAGATTTTAAACTTCAATGTCAAAAGTGACGTTAGGGGCTTTAAGAAGGAAGATTTTTAGTTTACGAGATTCAAAATCCTGCACCAAATCAAAGACATCATGATACACTAAAATTTCGTCATGTAGTTCGAAATTCCCATCACATCTCTACGATTTTCAGCAACTAAAGTGAGATCACTTAAGCATTCTAGTGAATTTCATGATTGGCAAAATGTATTACAGTTTCAATTCAAGCCGACTATCTTGTGTCCAAGTCCGTGAAGGGATAACGGTACATTTTCTTTGAAAATTTCCCGCGTTGTGCACTGCTGCAAGGTTTGTACGTTGAAATATTTTTGAACAACTAAAAAAAAGTAAATTTATAGGTCTCTAATAAAAGCCGGGTACAGAGGGTTTCTTCCTTTCACCCCCACCATACTTAACTATCGAGTTTTTTAACGTAATCGTTAAGTATTTCTGCATATAGTGAAGTAAAACATAAACAATTAAAATGAATATTATTTTTTTAACTTTAATCTTATATAATAATTTTGTACAAAAATACATGTATAACATTCCAACAAAAATAGAATAATTTAAAAATAGTATAAATACATCGATAATAACCGAGGGACAAACCAGATCTGCTACACCCTCTTTTTCAAAACATTATTTAGTCGCTTAATTATTTGTAAAGCACTCTTATTTTCTGTTCTCTTACAATAACTATACAAAATACTAACTCTTTTCAGTGCCTCGTCATAGCTTTTGATTTTGATCGATTCTTCAGCTACACCATCTTCTATCATAAACTCTTCACTGAAGTCTATTGGATATGTATTTGTTTTTTTAGGCTTCCAGCTTTTAATACCTCTTGAATGAAGATAATTTTCAAAAATATTTATCCAACCAAAATCGATGTCAACTTCAAAGTGTGGTTGTTGAAAGACTCTTCCGATTTCCTTAGCCTTTGAGCACACGTCTTTGTCATCAATGACTACATCTGGTGAATTGTTGCGCATAAAGAAAAGCCACTCCGCAACACAATGATTTACCCGATCTAGATCTTCATTTAAAACTTCTATATCCTTGCCTGTTACGTATCTGACGGGTATTTGGTTCATACTTCTAAAGTGTAGAACACATATCATTGGATTTTGTTTGAAAATGATGTTCGCTTCTGACTCTTTGCATGCCCTTAGCCAGAATGTGTACTCTTCGGTGTGCTTTGGAGGGAAACGAATCAAAGAATTTGTAATTGCTGGGCAGCCTAAGATACAGCATTTTGTCATCGGCATAGTGCACAGCTGGGGGAAAATTATGGTTTATTTAAAATGTATGTTCTTTTAAATAAAATAAATTACCTGTTTTTGTTTATTGAGCGAAAATGTAGTTTTATTATTGTTGTCCTCCATTATAGGTACAAAAGATCTCAATTCTCATTTAAATATGTTTCTCGTCCCAAGCTCCGTCTCCGATTGAGAACGTGATAATGCGAGATTGCGTCTACTCTACGACGAGTGAGACCTGCTCTTTTTTTAAATTGTGTTATAAGAACTTGTTTTCTCTTTCGCCAAAAGTTGTATTTTTTGTATACTAAAATTGAGAGTTCAGACCAGACTTGATGAATGCATCCATACATTTATATATACATATCTCAATAAAAAGATGTATTCCTATATCGCATCGCATGTAGGTAGGTAGTTTAGTTATGACAACTTTACACTTAAACAATACGTGTAATTTTATGACAGTGAAGAGAACTCCATTATTTTAATTTTACATTGAGAAAGTTAGAAAGAAAAATATGAGCGGCAAACAGCACTTTAGTAGGTAGGTAGAGGTACATACCTAGTTAATGTCTAAACATGAACCTATGTGGATATGTAGGTATAAATCTGTATATACATACATATGTTACAGGGTGATAGTGTCGTAAGAGAATTAAATCACTTGTGAAGGCACTTTCACTTAAAGTAAGTTAAACATACCTACTAAAATATAATAGGTAGGTAAGGTATAGTTTACAAAACAGACTTTATTAAACTAGAATCGTGTACCTACATAATTTGGCATCTAGTGCATGAATACTTTTGGTTCTGAACGCGGTCATTGAAAATGAATGCATTGAATGTTAGAATAAATGGGTACCTAATAAGCGGTGGATGAAAAGAGAAAATTATAGAATACATGATCATAGATAGAAAGACAGCCATTTTATAGCTATCAACTAGATACTTGATACATATAACAATTGGATGAGTTGGTATTATGACTAGGTATCAACTATCAACATTTTTTATCGACACTGTGAATTTTGTTAGATTTTATCATTACATTCATATACATATGTACATACATATATGGTAATAAATATTTATTGTTATTAGTTCAGTAATGTATACTTAATCTTAAATGATTTATAGCTTTAAATTATGAATGAAGTAAATAAGGAATTCATATATTATACTTATTTTACTTTCTTATCCGGATCCGGATTCATAAAGGATCTCGGTCTGAGATGCCGCTACTTTCCATGCTTTTTCATTAATATTGACAAAAATTATTTTTTACTTACTGAAATTTGTTAGAATCTTATTTGTAACAAATTCAACAAAATTTAAACTAAAAGCTATTTCGAAAATCTTGTTCCATCAACTTACAGCCCTATTATGAGTATCAATTTGATAGTCGATAATTTCTATCAATTAGTTGATAATTTGGTATTATGGGTATCAACTGGAAATTTTAGACCGATTGTGAATATCTACTTATAAAAAGTTCATTGTGAATGAGTTTTGTTTATTTTGTTTGACGTTTCACGTTTGAAGTATTTATTTGTTTTTTGTCGGCCACGAAAAGGAAAATTCTTTGTGCGAAAATGTTAATTGTTCTTATAAATATTCATCATAACTCCCTTAAAAAACAATTCTATCGAAGTCATTATTCTTTTTAAATTTTTTCGCGTCTAAAAATCCCGAATAAATTTGTATCAATCAAGAATTCGTGGTTGATAAGAAAATTGATGTGTATCTATTTTGTTGATATCCGTAATACCATGTCTGTCAAAAAAAACCATTCACAGTAATGATAAAATCTAATAAAATTCACAGTCGATAAAAAATGTTGATAGTTGATAGTCATAATACCAACTCATTCAATTTGTTGATACGTATCAAGTATCTAGTTGATAGCTATAATAGGGCTGTTAGTCTACCAGAAAACCAACAGAATTGGAGTAAAACCATATTTTCAAAATATTCTTTATTTTCATGAAAATAACTCCATGTACATATGTTTATTTTTGTTTCAATAAATTCATTAATCTTAATTATTTGACACCAACTTCCAGGCGGTGCCAGTTGAAAAACAAAATGTATAACATCAAAAATCTAAAGTTTTAACAAATTTATTTTTTAGCATTATATAATTGTAAACATTCCTTGCAATTTTTTAAACACTATAGACAGCTTTTTCTATGTCTTTTTTCATTTTTTATAACGTATTTAAGGACCTTATAAACTTCACGCAGTCGCAACGAAGCTTGTTTATTTCCCGTACGGTTTATGTAGTCCTTCAATGGTTGGATCAGTTCGAGGCAATTTTGATAACTCTCTAAACTCTTTTGTGGTATAACATCTATTTCCTCTATATCTTTGTCTTCCGGTTCATCGTTTTCCATTGAATCATCTTGTAATTGAATAGGCACATTAATGTTTTCTATATCCGCAGAAGAATCTTCAATATCCCTGTAATTGTGTTAGAAAAGATATAGGATTTATAATAAATTCAAAAATCAAACAAAACAAAGGGCAAACTCGAGGATTTTCAATTTTTTACGACTTATTGTAAATCGATTTTTTCATCTAGAACATTATTGCTCAAGGGATAAGCTCGTAAGAATTCCCAAGAATTGTTTAGGGGCTATTTCAAAGAAACCAACAAAAACAGTCGAAAACTTCTAGAATTATCTAAATTTCATTTAAAACTGAGAATTAAAGGGTTTTCCAATTAGAGGTGTTATTTTGAATAGCCCGCTATTTCGGTAGCTGTCACTTTTAAGCTGTCATTTTTTGACATTTGACAAGTAGAAACTACGCTATTAATAAAAATGGAACGATATACGCTTCAACAACGCATTGAAATTATTAAAATTGGGTCCTTAAAATGCATGAAAATGAACCGGAATTTCATCGAAAAATCATCTTGACTGATGAGGCCCATTTCCACCTCGGAGGCTACGTCAACAAGCAAAACTGTCGCATCTGGGGCTCGGAAAACCCAAGAGTTATTGTTGAAAAGCCTCTCCATCCTCAACGCGTGACTGTTTGGTGCGGTTTATGGTCCCGCGGGGTCATTGGACCTTACTTTTTCGAAAATGAGGCTGGAGCAACAGTTACGGTCAATGGATTGCGCTATCGAGAGATGATTAATGATTTTTTATGGCCTGAATTGGATGGTATTGATCTGGACAACGTTTACTTTCAACAAGACGGCGCTACGTGCCACACAAGCAATGAAACCATCGATCTTTTACGGGAAAAGTTTCCGGACCGTGTTATCTCTCGAAGAGGTGATCACAATTGGCCACCGAGATCTTGTGATTTAACACCTTGCGACTTCTTCCTTTGGGGCCACGTGAAAGATAAGGTCTACGCCAACAGCCCAGCGTCGATTCAAGACCTCAAAGATGAAATTCGTGAGGCTATCGAGGACATAGGGCAGCCACTTTGCGATTTGGTTATGGAAAATTTCATGAAAAGGATATGGTCCTGTAAGCGTGGTCTTGGCGGCCATTTGGCTGATGTTGTATTCCATTATTAACGGCATACCTTCCTCTTTATAATGAAATAAACATCCGATCATTTATCTCCAAAAATGCCATTTTTCTTTGAATATCAAAATAACACCTCTTATTGGAAAACCCTTTAGTAGGAAGAAAGAAATCCCTATATATAAATATAAATGCAATAACACATTTAAAAATTAATATAATAATGAAATAATAATAAAATTTGAATAAGAACCAAGAAAAAAGAATGCTTAAAATGAAGCAGTGATACAACATTTCATTCTGTAATTCAGTTTTCCTTAATGTGGGATATATTTCTCGGTATTTTGTACTAATGAAGGTTGGGTTTTAATGATTTTTAAGAAAATTGCCATATTTTTGGGTTATTCCCTAATATCCCTTTGAAGGCTTAATCTATTTTTCAAACGGGTACCTGTGCTTTGAAATGTAATTTTTTTTATACATTTTAGAAGCTTCTCTACACAAAATTTCATTAAAATCCGTTATGCCGATAATGAGAAATTCAAAAAAATGTTTCTATGGTAGGTTCAGTCTGTAATATCTTAATTTCAATTTCTTTTTATTAAATTATAGATCGTAAAAAAATCGAAAAAAAAATAATTTTATCAAAATTTTAGGAGAAACATACGATTTTTGAAAACTATTTTTTAACATTTTTGTATGGTGGTTATTTTTGGGTAAAATACATTTTGTTCTCATGCCTTGTACATTATATTAAGAAATATTATTTATCAAGTTTTAAAAAAAATTGATCATGGGGTTTTCGAAATATTGATTTTTGAAAAAAAATAATTTTTTTTCAAAATATGTACAAAAAAATTTTGAAAATTTCAATGTACAATCTATTCAAGCTTTAGGGGAGCTTTAGCATAAAAAAAATGATCAAAATCGGTTGAACCGTTTTTGGGAAAATCAAAACCAAAAAAAAGGTTCCATGGCTGTTCTATTAATAAACCATTTTTGGAAAATGTTTTTTCAATCATTATCTAGCTGTAACTAAGTGCAATTTTTTGAAATTTTTTTTTTTTAAACTATCGAACGGTTTTTGAGAAAAAAAGTTTATAAAATTTGGAAAAAAAAATTCGTACGTCAGGTACCATTATTTTTGGTATTAAAAAAAAAGAAACAAAAAAAAGTGTGTGGAAAAAATAAAATACATACTATCATAATTAAGTCCAAATAAAATCGACCGAGCCGTTTAGGTAGTAGCAAAAAAGACAGATGGACAGAATTGTAAAACCCACTTTTTGAGTCTTAGCTATCATTGTATTGCCAAGTTTGATCAAAATCTCAAGTTCGATTTTTTTACGAATGCATAACTCTCCCTACGGTACATATAATTCGCAAGTAAAAAATGCCTCTGGTAATACTTACACAAAGATGTGTCAAAATTTAAAAAAAGTAGTTTCTTGGAATGCGGCCATGTTTTGTGTGCACTTTGTATGCAAATTGAGGAACTTAAAAAATGTATTAAAAATGGGTAATGTTTCCTCACTCTAAAATTGTTATGTTTGTTATTAAAAATTGCAATTCCACCGAAAAACTATCCGCGTGTAAGAATTCGTGCTACCTTAAAGGAAAGTTGAGCATTTTAGTTTCACCCCAAATATCTTTTCAGTAAAAGTAGGTAGCTGTCTGTCTACTTTGCTTTAAGAAACCAAACCAATAATATTTCATCACTGTTTTTGAAAGAACAATTTAGATAGGTACTTATCAATTGAAGTGAACTAAGAATCACCCTGTATAAATGATTGTTGCATCCATGCCACTCTTCAAACTCATATTTAGATAAACAAAAACAAATACACTAATGTCGATTTCCTTTACATACTAGGGATTTCGATCCCTTGTCAAATTTTCTTTTGGTGTGCGTATTTCGTATAAATATAAATCCCTCTTCAAATAGGGATTCAAAGAATTTGATCTCTGTCAATCTGTCAATTGTCAAACAAAAATCGATTTTTTCGGTGTGAAGGAACGTAAAATTGCACTTTCGATTCAATTTTTTTTTGTAATATGTATTTAATTCATAATATATGCAACAAACAAATAAATTGTTGATCGAACACAAGTAGATATTATGTACTACATATACATGTGTGTTTTGAAGGGGTTTAGAACTTACATTTCTTCCCGTTTTTTCAATCGTTTGTTTGTATTTGTAGGTATATTGTTTGTGGCACGATTTTTTGAGCATTAAAAAAAATGTTACGATTTATTAAATTACGGTTATTATCAAAAGAAATATTTGCAAGCACTTTTAAATTTATTGAGAAGAATTGAAAAATCCAACCCAACACTGTATTTAAAGCATAATGAATCCACAGATGGATGATATTATTATAAATCACTACAGAGTCGGGGATAATGTGGCAACAAAAAAAATACAACAAAATAAAAAAAATTTAAATCCGGCACGCAACTATTTACTCTTATTCATACTATCCTACAAAGAACAAAAGGAAAGACTGAGACGAGACTGAGTAAGTTAGCGTTCTCTTCGTATCTTTATATTATGCAAGCCAACCAGAGAGGGCAGAAATGCCATTTGTTTTTATTAACTACATTTGTTACGTCTGCTACATAAATTAGGTAGTTATGTAGTTAAATGTAGTGGATGTAGAGGTAGCTGTCAAAATGTAGTTTGGGTCGTCAATTCAACCAGTTCAAATAAATGTGATGACAATTAAATTAACAATTTTGTTATTTTAATTTCAGATTTTCTTATTTTATGTATTTAAAATATCTGGCTCTCATTTTTATATGATGTGATTTAGTGTTGTCCCCAATTTGATTTTAATATTTTTCGTGAAGACGTAACAAAAATACGTATTAAATGAATCAAATAAAGCGTGTAGTTTGTCCTATCAACTACGCGTAGTTAACCCAGTAGATAACCTGCCGTAAACTACTCTGCCATATTTCAGATATGGCCAACTATCCAGCAACAAAGTAAAAATCTGAGATTTAGTAAATTGCTACCAGTGAACGTTATAGTTAGCAGCGATTTATTTTCGCTAATATCCTATAAAAATAAAACCGCACAAATCTCAGAGTGACATTTATGTACCAATCTCTTTTTTCCTTGTTCTTTTTACACAGTTGAAACTATTTGCAAGACTGAACAGTCAGGAACCCACAAGATAAAAAACTAATATATGCAACATGATTTATGATCCCAACTTTAATAATTAAAAAAAATTAATATTGTTTGTACATAATATATATAAGTGAGATTGTTTTTTTAAAAATTAATCATAGCCTAAGTTAAAAATGTTCGAGCATTTTGCCATTCACTTGAATTTTTAATTATATACACCTTTTTAACAGAACAATATATTCATATAAAATGAAATGTATTTAATCGTTAGTGAGAAAAAAGAGCACGCAAGATTTTTTTTTATATTAAAAAATTAAATGTCCAAGCTTTTCGAAAAATAGAATTCTGGTATACAATTTCAATTCCACATTTAAGGTTTATGCAATAATCAAATACGATGGCAACTCTGCCGTCAACTGTGTTTATTTTAAAAAATAATCTCATTATACTCATAAAGAGATGTCATGACGATCGTTTTTTTAAGAAAGAGTATAAACATAAGAGAATAACAAACAAGCAAAGAGGAAAGACACAATATGCACCGAGAACCGAACCGATCAGTGACGAGTTTTTTTTTGCGTTTGGTTATTAATATTCATAAAAAAACAGATACGTAACTAGTTCAACAAGCGATTCTTACTTACATATATTTTGTTCGTTTTCTGTAAAGATCTGTCCGATCCATGATGTACAAAATTGCATTTTTTTTAGAAATTCGATAGTAGACAGCAAAATAAATTAAATCCCCGACTGGATAGCGCGAGTATTTTTTTTAACTGTTTAGAAGCTTCTGTATAAAAAATGAATTTAAATTCGTTATGCCGATAATGACAAAGCCAAAAACCAAAAAAAAAATGGTTATCAAGGTGTAAAATAGTTTTTGCTAAACGTGTTTTGTTTCTTTGTGTTTAAAAACTGATTTAATTGAGATAAGAAATGAATCCGAGAAGGTTTTATGGAAGGTCTTCTGACCATGAAGCTTCTGATGTGATGGACGAAGACGTTGTTTTTGAAGGGTCAGAATTCTATGAGTATTTTCCTTCTGCTTCTCATGAACAATCCGATTCCGATTCCAGTGCAATGGAAACATCTTACTCGTATAAGGAGACTGATGAAGATGGCATTTCTATTCCTGATACTTGGACACCTGTTGGTGGACTTTCTTTTTTGTTTTATATTTTGCGCGCACGTAGAGGATTTTGACTATGCTTGAATGTCTGAATTTCGCAATGGGAAAGAAATAAAGGGCCGGGTACTCTGGCGCTGGTTCCCAGTTCTAAAATGGATGTTTTTGGAGAAGTGTGTGAATTGATATTTCGTCAGACAGTTTTAAACGCTTAAAATGCTTTGTTTATTAGAAAAATTACTCGAAATTCTCGATAAAGAGATGGGTTGATACCAATGTTCGCGAAATAAAGAAATGTCTCTTGTCGTTATTTTTACATAAGGGCATTTTCAAATATCCATCTAGATAGATAAATTCTTAATTTTTTTGTTTCATCAATTTTAACAATTTTTACTCTTTAGAATAGGACATAGCAATACTGCCGTCTGCCTGAACAATCTATAAATGATTTATTTTTCAAGGAACTCATTTGTTCTTCAAGTGATGTCAAGAAATCGTTTTCAACAGATTTTGAAATTTATCCATTTCGCTGATAATGAAACAGTAGCTAACAATTGTCTAACGAAGGTAAGTGGTCTTTGTGGATGAGTCCACGATTCCCTGGAGTGGGAGACTACAGTCTGGCCAGTTTAATTCTGATAAGTCCCATAAGTATGGCTTGCAAATTTACAAACTTTGTGATCCCAGTGGGTATACATACACCGCTAAACAATCAGAGAGGTATACCAACTGGCTCAACATCACATAGGACGTAAATAGTTCAAGACTTAACCATCTTGATAGCGATCTCTACAAAGGCAGAATTGTGGCGACCGACAATTTGTACATGTCAGTTGCCTTAGCCGAAGACTTTGCTTGCTCGAAGGACGCATAGGAACGCTACGCAAAAATCGCAAGGGAAATCCTAAAGAACAGACGTAAAGCTAAAAGAAGGTCACAAGGAAACTCGGCTATCGTATTCGCAAAGTGGAAAGACAAACCTGATATACCTATGATGAGGATAAAACACGTCCTAGAAAAACGTGAAACAGGAAAAAATCAGAATGGTGAAGCCATAAAAAGGTAAAAATGGTATTAGCATATCATTTCAATTGACATGCTATTTCACACTATTACGAAAGACAAGTACTCAGATGGTATCACAAAATTGCTTTCGAGTATACAAATTGCTCAGTTTCGGATAGAATCAGGCAGAAAAAAAGCAAAAAAAGTCAAACAAGTTTGCAATTTTTCTAACAGATGCGACGAAAGTCCAGTATTTTCCTTAAATTGCTTTAAAAAAAATGCACGACTGGTTCGAACGAACTTGCTCCTATGTAAAAGATTAGGAATTTCAGCATAAGCATAAAATTAATTTTTTAAATGACTAATTCAAGCAAATATTAGTTTATGCAAGAACAGAAATTATAAGTCCTTGTATTGGTTTCTTAAAAAAACAAGCATTTATATACAAAATCTTTAAAACATTTTTAAGAAACAATTTTGGTACGCCAACCTAGAGGTTTTGTTACTGTACCAAAAAAATTTAAATTTCCAAAAAAATATTGAACAGTTTTCGAGATATCAAATTTTCAAAAATTCAAAAAATATTTTCATAAACTTTCGAAGTGCAATTTTCTTCAAACTTTTTGGAAGCTTCGCTATAATTTTTTTTTTATTTAATATGTCGATAATGAGAAATTCGAAACTCGGAAAAATGGTTCTTTGATAGGTACAGTCAGTAAAATCGCCACCTGAGTACTTAAATGCCCCATATCCAAAAAAAAATATTCCCCAGAAAACGAATTTTAAGGTTTGAAAAATAATTTCTTTCCTTGAGAAATATATAATGTTTGAATTTTTATATAAATGTTTTGAAAATATCTTTGTTGTAATTTGAAGACAAGAAGTCAAAATATGTGACGGTTATTTAAAAAAAAAATAAAAGTATGAAAAAAGTCAGAAATGGATATAGGACCCTCTCCCATACGAATGCGAAATCAATAAAAACCAAATTGAAAATTTCCTATGGATATAGGACTTTCGTGCACTGGACATTCGAAAATCAACGAAAGCAAAAATAGTAAAAAAAATCAAAATTTCTAGCGTTTTCAATTTTTATAATTTTAATTTAAGTGATAAAAAACATAAAACAAAAAGCCATATTAATTTAGTGGCTATGCCTTCCTCTATACCACATTGGATTACTTTTAAGCAGGGGCGAACGCAGGTAGGGGTTTTAGGGGTTCAAACCCCCCCGAAACGACCAAAAAAATGAGGGTTCATTTTGTTAAAAAAAAAAAAAAAAATTTGTTATTTTCGTGCCATAAATTCTTCTGCTAGTGTTGTTTTTTCTTACGACTTATAAGTACTATAAGACAAGTAATGCATTCGTAAAAAAATCGAACTCAAGATTTTTATCAAAGTTGATATTACTCGTAATATGATAGTGAAGACGAAAAATGTGGGTCCCAAAATTCTGGCTGTCTGTCTGTTAGACTACGACCTAAAAGGCTGGGCTGATTTTCGTTAAACTTGGTAGATATCGTTTTGATTTTTTCGCCCCATACGTTTTTTTTTTCTTTTCTTTTTAAGACCAAAAAATAACGGTACCTGCCATACAATTTTTTTTTCGAAATCTTATAAATATTTTTTTCTCAAAAACTGTCCCACAGAATTTTGAAAAAAAAATCATAAAACTTCATTTCGTCATTTTAGGTAGATAAAGGTTGAAAAAAATTTTTACAAAAAATGGTTATTCTTGGAAGGTTTTTGATTTTGTCGAAAACAGTACAACCGATTTTAATCATTATGAAGCACCTTCAAAGTTTTTTTTTTTCTGGAAACTCAATATTTCGAAAAACCCTTGCTCGATTTTTTTAAACTTGATAAATAAAAGTTTTTTAATATAATCTACAAGATATGAGGAAAAAAATTGTTTTACCTAAAAATAAAGGTACCCACAATACAAATGTTAAAAAATGGTTTTTGAAAATCGTATTTTTATACCAACTGGCTCAACATCACATAGGACGTAAATAGTTCAAGACTTAACCATCTTGATAGCGATCTCTACAAAGGCAGAATTATGACGACCGACAATTTGTACATGGCAGTTGCCTTAGCCGAAGACTTTGCTTGCTCGAAGGACGCATAGGAACGCTACGCAAAAATCGCAAGGGAAATCCTAAAGAACAGACGTAAAGCTAAAAGAAGGTCACAAGGAAACTCGGCTATCGTATTCGCAAAGTGGAAAGACAAACCTGATATACCTATGATGAGGATAAAACACGTCCTAGAAAAACGTGAAACAGGAAAAAATCAGAATGGTGAAGCCATAAAAAGGTAAAAATGGTATTAGCATATCATTTCAATTGACATGCTATTTCACACTATTACGAAAGACAAGTACTCAGATGGTATCACAAAATTGCTTTCGAGTATACAAATTGCTCAGTTTCGGATAGAATCAGGCAGAAAAAAAGCAAAAAAAGTCAAACAAGTTTGCAATTTTTCTAACAGATGCGACGAAAGTCCAGTATTTTCCTTAAATTGCTTTAAAAAAAATGCACGACTGGTTCGAACGAACTTGCTCCTAAGTAAAAGATTAGGAATTTCAGCATAAGCATAAAATTAATTTTTTAAATGACTAATTCAAGCAAATATTAGTTTATGCAAGAACAGAAATTATAAGTCCTTGTATTGGTTTCTTAAAAAAACAAGCATTTATATACAAAATCTTTAAAACATTTTTAAGAAACAATTTTGGTACGCCAACCTAGAGGTTTTGTTACTGTACCAAAAAAATTTAAATTTCCAAAAAAATATTGAACAGTTTTCGAGATATCAAATTTTCAAAAATTCAAAAAATATTTTCATAAACTTTCGAAGTGCAATTTTCTTCAAACTTTTTGGAAGCTTCGCTATAATTTTTTTTTTATTTAATATGTCGATAATGAGAAATTCGAAACTCGGAAAAATGGTTCTTTGATAGGTACAGTCAGTAAAATCGCCACCTGAGTACTTAAATGCCCCATATCCAAAAAAAAATATTCCCCAGAAAACGAATTTTAAGGTTTGAAAAATAATTTCTTTCCTTGAGAAATATATAATGTTTGAATTTTTATATAAATGTTTTGAAAATATCTTTGTTGTAATTTGAAGACAAGAAGTCAAAATATGTGACGGTTATTTAAAAAAAAAATAAAAGTATGAAAAAAGTCAGAAATGGATATAGGACCCTCTCCCATACGAATGCGAAATCAATAAAAACCAAATTGAAAATTTCCTATGGATATAGGACTTTCGTGCACTGGACATTCGAAAATCAACGAAAGCAAAAATAGTAAAAAAAATCAAAATTTCTAGCGTTTTCAATTTTTATAATTTTAATTTAAGTGATAAAAAACATAAAACAAAAAGCCATATTAATTTAGTGGCTATGCCTTCCTCTATACCACATTGGATTACTTTTAAGCAGGGGCGAACGCAGGTAGGGGTTTTAGGGGTTCAAACCCCCCCGAAACGACCAAAAAAATGAGGGTTCATTTTGTTAAAAAAAAAAAAAAAAATTTGTTATTTTCGTGCCATAAATTCTTCTGCTAGTGTTGTTTTTTCTTACGACTTATAAGTACTATAAGACAAGTAATGCATTCGTAAAAAAATCGAACTCAAGATTTTTATCAAAGTTGATATTACTCGTAATATGATAGTGAAGACGAAAAATGTGGGTCCCAAAATTCTGGCTGTCTGTCTGTTAGACTACGACCTAAAAGGCTGGGCTGATTTTCGTTAAACTTGGTAGATATCGTTTTGATTTTTTCGCCCCATACGTTTTTTTTTTCTTTTCTTTTTAAGACCAAAAAATAACGGTACCTGCCATACAATTTTTTTTTCGAAATCTTATAAATATTTTTTTCTCAAAAACTGTCCCACAGAATTTTGAAAAAAAAATCATAAAACTTCATTTCGTCATTTTAGGTAGATAAAGGTTGAAAAAAATTTTTACAAAAAATGGTTATTCTTGGAAGGTTTTTGATTTTGTCGAAAACAGTACAACCGATTTTAATCATTATGAAGCACCTTCAAAGTTTTTTTTTTTCTGGAAACTCAATATTTCGAAAAACCCTTGCTCGATTTTTTTAAACTTGATAAATAAAAGTTTTTTAATATAATCTACAAGATATGAGGAAAAAAATTGTTTTACCTAAAAATAAAGGTACCCACAATACAAATGTTAAAAAATGGTTTTTGAAAATCGTATTTTTCTCAAAAACGGCTCCGAGAATTTGGATAGTTTTTTTTTGTTTCGATTAATCTTTACTTTTAGAGAAGCTTCTAAAAAGTTTAAAAAAACATTGCATTTTAAGACTTTAAAAAAAAATATTTTGTTAATTTTTGAAAGAAAAAAATTTGTTTTTTTTTGAAAATTCGATACCTCAAAAACTGCTCAATATTTTTTTTGTAAATTAAATTTTTATTCGAACAATAATAAAAAGTTTAAATATGCGTACCAAAATTTTTTCTTAAATATGTTTTAAAAATTTTGTACACAAAAGCTTATTTTTTTAAGAAACCACTAAAACTAATTACAATTTTGTTCTTGCATAAACTAATATTTGCTCAAAACACATGTCATCCTGTGTTTAGCTCCACCTACTAAAGGAGTTTTAGTCATTTAAAAAATGAATTTTATGCTTTTTCTCTAATAACATTAATTTTTGATTTCGTATAACTCTTTTTCCTACGAGTATGATCGCAAAAGTACAACAAGTTATAACTTCACGTATTAATATGCCGGATTTAGTTTTGCAGATTTGGATCACTAGGTGAACCTAGGACTTATTATAACTCTATTGTTAGGTACACCTATGGAATCACTTACATTCTTTTTCTTTTGTTTCGTTAATGATATTATACGAACCAAATAATGGCCTCCATCACAGGGCCCCCCGTAGTAAAAGTCTAACAATTAATTCCGGAATAAAAATGCCCAAATGGGAAGCACCAAAAACGCCCTCGTAGTGAATATTTTCCAACTTTTGGTAACATTATTCAAATTTGCCAAATAGGTATCCATTGTAACATCCTTATGATGTTTTGTTTTTGCGATTAGCTTTATGAAATTGTTCCGATAGGTCCTATCCCTAAGAGCAAATATTATTTAGTTATAACATATTTATGTTAATTACAATAAAGAATATGTAATTACAAAGTACCTACAATACAGTAATAAAATAATATACCTATTTATGAAAATCTCATATTTTTTTGAAAACTGCATCTCTCAGTTTCCCGAAAAAATGGTCTGTGGGGCATTTAAGTACTCAGGCGGCGATATCTTAATTTCAATTTTTCTTAATCAATTATATAAATATGTAGTAACAAAATAATCCAAATGAAAAAACAGACGCAACCAACGTCATATACCTACTATGACCATGTACCACTTCTATACTTACTGTTTAAATACAAGTACAAGTACAAGTTGGCAAAAAACTACCATTCAGTAATTATAATACTCTTGAGTACTATCACCAGATTATTTGAGTATAGAATAAAAAGCTCTAATTGTTTGCTAAGATCGAGTTTTATTATTTCAAATTTTTTCTTTTTTTTAATTATGATTTCATCGTCTTCTTTTCGAAGATCGTCTAGGTTTTGAATCGTTCTGGATGACCTGTTTTACAACTGTTTCGATTTCACTCAGTCGCAAGGAGGCGTTTTTATTGCCAGTTCGTGTTATATAATCTTTTAAAGGTTTCAGCAGATCGAACGCCTCTTGATAAGAGTCCAAGCTTTTATGTGGTATAACATCCTTGTAGTTAATTTGAATAGGTGCTGATGGCTGTTCGTCTTCACATAGAGAATTATCTTCTTTAACTTTAACAGGGTCTTCTTCTTTTTCTTGAACATTGTCTTCTTCTTCTTTTACTTTAACAGAGTCTTCTTCGGAATCAAATTGCACGATACTATCAGCCGGTATTTTGAAATTACTTGGCACTTCGTGACGAATATCTTTAATAATACCAAGAAGAGATTTGGGTCCTTTCTGGCCTGATCCAAAGCGAATTCTATCCCTTTCGTGTGCAATTTTGAATTTTTTAAACTTGGAATTCCATAAAAAGTTTATAGTGTATTTATGCATACCAAGAAGCGCCCTCACTTCATTAACTTTCTCCCAAATAACATCAAGTGTATTGGGCTCAACGGAATTCCTTAGTATCCATTCATAAATAACTTTCATAATAAATGTTTTCATCAATATATCTCGAGCAAAACTGGTGTCAATGTTAACGCTTGGATTTGCAAAATGCAGTAGTCCCCCGTCTTTGTTGAAACAATCAGGTGTGAAGTGTCGAGCGCATATGTAATTTTCAGCGTTTGGTTTTCGCACGAAACTCTGGGGATATATTTCGAACCATCTCTTACCGCGCGGATTCATATTAGGAGGAATTACGTATAGAGTCTCGGGCACATTCTCCTCTTTCGAAGAACAACCCTTCACACAGCATTGTAGATGCTTTTCCTTAGGTTTTTCTTGTGGTGTAGCCATTCTAAATAAAAGTATTTTCACAAATCAATATCTATTTATGTATAAGTACTTAGGAAGGTAGTTATTTTTAACCATAAAGCTTCGTTTCACTGAGGAATTATTTAATTTAAAATGTCTTAATGCAAAAAACGTTCAATTATTCTAATAGTTTTGTGTAATTTAGAAAGAGAACATCATTTTCGACAGAATAAATAAAAACTTTTTTACTTTTTCTGGTTAGGTTTGTTTTAAGTTTCAACTCCCACTTCCGACACCCGCACCGACCGACTAGTAACTACATGCATAAGCAAAGCATAACAATACCAAAGCATGCAATGCATAGTCAGAGAGCGAACAGCTGCTTAATTTTTTGGTGAGCCACACACAAGAACAAGAGAAAAATATTTGGGTAAAGAGAACTAAGGCCATTTCAGTAAGTGGAGAGAGAAGCAGTGCTGTCGTTAACACAATTTTATTTATGAACAATTTCGTTTATACTCGAGATTATATTCGTCGTCTTTCTTTAGATGGAACATCTATTAGGTATACGATTTAGCACAAAATCGAAATTGTATATCCTATTTTGTTATAACTTCACATTAAGTATGAACATATTACCTACTACATTTAAAATAATTTCAAACCCAACATTTTGAAAATGGAAAAGGTATTTAATATTTCTTGATCTGGCTGATCATAGGGCTAATCTATAAGGCATATTATATTCACCCAAACCTTGAGTACAATTTGCATATTAGGGCTGGTGCTCCATTAACCCACTTGAGTCTCTTGGATAGAATTGAAAGAAGAGCTTTAAATATAATAGGTGATAGAAATATAACGGAAACATAACCCCTTGAGTGCGCGCTAATTGAAAACAAAAATAAAGGCGTTTAGGGATAAAGGATTTTCGATAAAAGTTAAAATAAAAAACAACTAAACAAACGAAAACGAACCTTTATTTAAGAGCTCAACATTTTTTCCATCCAATTACATTAAAGAGTCAAATCAAGTCAGTTTTCGTAACTTTATTTAGATATTCATTTATCAAGTTTTGTTTATT
The DNA here is from genome assembly GCA_911387755.1 of Chrysotoxum bicinctum. NCBI lineage: Eukaryota > Metazoa > Arthropoda > Insecta > Diptera > Syrphidae > Chrysotoxum > Chrysotoxum bicinctum. The sequence goes on along the minus strand of OU426989.1, from coordinate 218,949,068 downwards.
TTTTATTTTTAAAACAGAAAGCCTTTAACTTTTTAAAAATCCATTTGAGTTTTTCGATATTGTGATAAATTATTGTTTAGTTCTGGTCATGGTCTAATGAAGCAAATTTGTTTATTCCTATTTAATTACCTTTCAGATTCTGTTTGTTTTGTTTGCTTATATTTTTTATTATCTTTAAATCGAATGAAATATCTCATAAACTCTACACAAAGAAGTAGTGTTGAGATCGAATTTGGGTTCAGTGCACTAAAATTAAATATTCGGAGAAGTATAGTCCAGTTTTTACACCAGAAGGTAGATAAGTTTTAGATAGCATTTGTTATCTCTATCACACTTTCGGATTACAAACAAAAATAAGTTAAACACAAAATTAATGTCTATTCAAATTGAGAGCAAATATCCAGACATGCCTTGTTAAACCTTAATTAGTGCTAAATTTCTTCCTAAAGGGCTTATTTTGTCGACTAAGCTTAAGTGGAATTAAAAATAAATTTAAAATTAGTTAAAAGAGAATTAGTTAAAAATCGCTTAAAATTTTTTAAAATCTTTAAGATTAAAATCAATTTAAATTGAACTGCGGAACGATTTTAAAGAAAGTAGACTAACACCGAATTATCAGTTTAGATCTAGAAAAAACTATTCCACGATAGACGATTGGAAACATCCTTAAAGAGTAACAAGTATGTAAATCCTCTTTTGAGATTTTACTCATGTATTTGATAAGGTTTCACATTTGAGTCTTGAGTTCAAATTGCATAATGATCTACTCTGGCAGTAGGTTAGATACTGTGAAACACTGAAATCATAGATTACTGACCGACTGATAAAATCCTGTATGATCAATAGTATTCGGAACTCAAAAACATTAAAGCCACAAGGAAGTGTCTTAGGACCAGAACTTTATTTGTTATAAACTAGAGATATTCCAGTCTCCTATCATACTCAACTCACTCACTATACAACAAAAAATATTGAAGATAATTATTTCAATTTAGCCTAAATGTCAAAGATAATATCAGGTTATAATAATTTTCTCAAATTCGTATTTTTGTTGCAGTTGTTCCTTGAAGCATTCAATACTCATTCTACATTATTACACACACTTCTGTGGATGTCCTTATAAACTATTGTGAATCCTATAAAACTGACCGTTTAGTAACCTGCAACTTATAACCGGATGCACCCAATACTTTAAACGTTACAAAAGAGCCACCACACAACGATTGCTAATAAAATTTGATGGGCTTACTTGGCAAGTTTTTTTTTATGCCCAATTCGAAAGGTTTTAAAAACTTGACCAGTAAGCCCATCAAATTTTACTCAGTAATCATTAAATAATAAAATTTCTCTATTACATTGTAGCTGTTTCAATATTATTCTACTTGAAATATTCGGTATTGAACCTTCATGAAGTAAGAACTTGGCGTACTTTTAGATCTCAGTACTTTTCACGGCTGATTTGTTAGACAATGGTTTTTGTATAGAAGAACTTGGCTCTTTTTTTAACATTTATGTTTTTGGTCTGATCTCACCCCTTTTTGCATAGATTTTAATATTTTGCCATGTCAAAATCTTGAAAGATACGGAATGATAGAAGGGTGGACTCTACCTACTAAAATCAACTTAGTTTATAGCTTCGTATTTCTTTTGGTATATTTTCTTTTTGTTATTGGTTGTTTTGATTTGTGCTTCAATTGTTTCTTCTTGTCCTGGAAAGAAACCTTACCCTAACTTACCTACCTTAATTATAAATACTAGTACCTACATACATCCGCTCAAAGTCATAAAAAAGCAATAATTGTTGAGGACGCAATGATGTTTTTGTTGCAATTTTAAATTCTTTTTTAAATGAAGGTAGCACACCAATTAATAGCCTAATTAGTGGTTTGATTATAATTCACATTACTTTTAAGAGTTTTTTTTATGTAAACTCATAATTTTTTCAGGTATACAAATGTTTTCTTTTTTCATTCATGTAGTTCTAAGAAAAGTCATGAATTTTCAAGATGCATGTATAGTTTCAAAATGACAATAAAAAGACACTTCGAATAAAAAATCTTAGATTTTCTATTTTTCGCTTCGAATGTACATTAAGCTATACCGCTCTACCAAATTTCATCATTCTACAGCAATCGGAAGTGCTTCATATAAAATAAACATTTTCTCAGCAAGTGGGCGGATACCCCGCCACCTGAATGGAAACCTCAATTTTTATTTTTAGTCCTTTATATGCGATTTGAGCCCTATCGTTCTACCAAATTTCATTGTTCTACTGCAATCGGAAGTGTGCCATTTATAATTTATATCAGTTCTGAGGAAGTGGGCGGATACCACGCCCCTGAATGGAAAACGTCAAATTTTATATTTTGTTCTTTGTATGCAGTTTTAGCCCTACCACTTTACCAAATTTCATCGTTTTGCAGCAATTAGAAGTGCTCCATTCAACCAACACCAATTCGGATAAAGTGGGCGGATACCACGCCTCCTGAATGGAAAACCTCAATTTTTATTCTTGGTCCTTTCTATTCAATTTAAGCCTTACCGTTTTACCAAATTTCATCGTTTTACAGCAGTCGGAAGTGCTCCATTCAACCAACACCAATTCGGAGAAAGTAGGCGGATACCACGCCCCCTGAATGGAAAACCTCAAATCACAAAAACGATGTCGGGAAGTGCTCCATAATTTTGATGATCTGTCAGTCAGTCAGTCAGTTACGGTTTTTGTGATTTTTGAGGCCTTATATCTCAGGAACCGCTTAATACTCGGAATTTTAAGCTTCTGACTTCATTGGTACTGAAGATAGGGAGGGGTCAAAAATCGCCTGAGTTTGTTCCTGTAAAAAGGGTGTAGTGCCAGAACTTGGCTGGGCACTACCGTGCCCTTTGATATTTAGATAAAAACATATTGTGAGGTTTTCTTCAATTTTACCATAGCTATTAATGAAATTTGAATATGTGGGACTTGGGTACAACTTTATTCATATACGTATGTACAGTACATACACTCTTCTAAAAACTAAGTTGATAATAAAATTATAAAATTATGTATTATATTATAGAAATTACTTTATTATTTCGGTTCCAAACATTTTAATTGAAAAAAATTTAAAAACGAAATATTCAAATATAAAAGATATGGTTTGGTTATTGATGGAAGGGTACTTACAAAATATATGCGCTCTAAAACTAGATATACAGTGACGAGCAAAAGTGGTCAAATGTTTTCGCTTACTTGAAAAATTGATTTAAAGTAAGAGTTTTTAATAGAATTAAAATCTTTTTTTATTTTTTTCATTTTGTTTATTAAACTAAATTTTATTATTTATAATAACTTTTTCAAAAATCATATATTATACAAAACAAAAAATATTCCATTAGTTTTTAGATTTGTACAATTATGCACGTTTAAATTCAATGCTTTTTCTTTAGTATTTAGGCCATAAACCTTTATTTTTAATTACTTGGTAACAACGCTTTGGCATATTTTCCACCAAATTATGTAGAAATTATTCTGGAATACGGGCTCATTCCAGCTCCATTCGTTGCCAAAGCTCCTGAGTGTTTGATGTGTGATTTTTGTGCTGCCCCAACCGTCGCCTCACTGTGACCATAAATTTCCCATTGGATTGAAGTCAGGGCTTTGTGCTGGCCATGTCATCGTCGTAAACTATTGATCTCTCAGCCATTCCGAAACAATTTTTGACGTGTGTTTTGGATCTCCTTCCTGCTGAAAAGTTATTTCACAATCATTGAAACCTGTTGATGCAGTAAAAGAGGTGGTAAATTTGTCTTCAAAATGTTCAAATATTTTTCTTTGTTAATGATGCCATCGATTTTCACCAAAGGACCAACACAGTTCTACGAGAAACAGCCCCAAGCCATCACCGAACCTCCTCCATGTTTCACAGTCTTTTGAACTTGATGCTGTTGAAGTGGTTCTCCAGGACGTGACCAATAAAAATATCTACCATCCGTTCCTATTCTATTGACCTTCGTCTCACCCGACCAAATTACTTTTTCCATTGGTCAATGGTCCAGTGTTTGTGCTTTTTAGCAAAAGCTAACCTGACTTTAATATTTTCGCTGAAAGCAGAGGCTTCTTCGGTTTCTCTTAAGCGTTTAACCCAATTCTTTTGAGTGCCCGGCGTGCAGTCCATTCACTAACTGGCTTGTCTATGTTTTGAGCTGCCTGCTTAGGTGTTTTGGACCCACAACTTCTCAACTCTTTCCATTCTTCTAGCTTCCAAATCAGAAAGTAGTCGTTTTCGTCCTTTTTTCATTGGGGGGACATCGATGTTTTTCTCCTTTTTTTAATATTAAGCACAGAAGTTTTTGAAATTTTCAAAATTTTGGACACTTCACGCGATGTTTCACCACTTTTTAGTAAAAAAAAATTGCTCGTTATTTTTATATATACCTGGGCAATGCCAAATACCCATCTATAAATGATACATTTTCCAAAGAACTCGTTTGTCCTTCAAGTGATAATGAAACAGTTGCTTACAATCTTTTAGCGAAGGTCATGGTCTTTGTAAATAAGTCCATGATTCCCTGGCGTGGGAGACTACAGTTCCGCCAGTATAATCCTGATAAGTTCCATAAGTATGGCTTGCAAATTTACAAACTTTGTGATCCCAGTGGGTATACATACACCGCTAAACAATCAGAGAGGTATACCAACTGACTCAACATTACATAGGACGTAAATATTTCAAGACTTAACCATCTTGATAGCGATCTCTACAAAGGCAGAATTATGGCGACCGACAATTTGTACATGTCAGTTGCCTTAGCCTAAGACTTTGCTTGCTCGAAGGACGCAAAGGAACGCTAAGGAAATCCTAAAGAACAGACGTAAAGCTAAAAGAAAGTCACATGGTTGGACAAGGAAACTCGGCTATGATGAGGATAAAACACGACCTAGGAAAACGTGAAACAGAAAAAAATCAGAATGGTGAAGCCATAAAAGGGTAAAAATGGTATTAGCATATAATTTCAATTGACATGCTATTTCACAACATTACGAAAGACAAATACCTAGATGGTATCACAAAATTGCTTTCGAGCATACAAATTGCTCAGTTTCGGATAGAATCAGGCAGCAAAAAAGCAAAAAAGTCAAACAAGTTTACAATTTTTGTAAGAAATGCGATGGATGTCCAGTATTTTCCTTAAAATGCACGACTGGTTTGAAAGAACTTGCTCCTATGTAAAAGATTAGGAATTTCAAAAATGAATGTTATTAGAGAAAAATAAAATAATTTTTTTAAATGACTAATACAAGCAAATATTAGTTTATGCAAGAACAGAAATTACAAGTTTATTATTTCTTTAATTTTTATTAAATATTTATCTTTTTTTTTTAAATAATGATTTCATCGTCTTCTTTTCGAAGATCGTTTAGGTTTTGAATCGTTCTGGATGACCTGTTTTACAACTGTTTCGATTTCACTCAGTCGCAAGGAGGCGTTTTTATTGCCAGTTCGTGTTATATAATCTTTTAAAGGTTTCAGCAGATCGAACGCCTCTTGATAAGAGTCCAAGCTTTTATGTGGTATAACATCCTTGCAGTTAATTTGAATAGGTGCTGATGGCTGTTCGTCTTCACATAGAGAATTATCTTCTTTAACTTTAACAGGGTCTTCTTCTTCTTTTACTTGAACATGGTCTTCTTTTACTTTAACAGAGTCTTCTTCGGAATCAAATCGCACGATACTATCAGCCGGTATTTTGAAATTACTTGGCACTTCGTGACGAATATCTTTAATAATACCAAGAAGAGATTTGGGTCCTTTCTGGCCTGATCCAAAGCGAATTCTATCCCTTTCGTTTGCAATTTTGAATTTTTCAAACTTGGTATACCATAAACAGTTTATATTATAATTTTGTATACCAAGAAGCACCTTAATTTCATGAACTCTCTCCCAAATAACATTAAGTGTATAGGGCTCAACGGAATTCCTTAGTACCCATTCATAAATAACTTTCATAATGAATGTTTTCATCAATATATCTCGAGCGAAACTGGTGTCAATGTTAACGCTTGGATTTGCAAAATGCAGTAGTCCCCCGTCTTTGTTGAAACAATCAGGTGTGAAGTGTCGAGCGCATATGTAATTTTCAGCGTTTGGTTTTCGCACGAAACTCTGGGGATATATTTCGAACCATCTCTTACCGCGCGGATTCATATTAGAAGGAATTACGTACAGAGTCTCGGGCACATTCTCCTCTTTCGAAGAACAACCCTTCACACAACATTGTAGATGCTTTTCCTTAGGTTTTTCTTGTGGTGTAGCCATTCCAAATTAAAATATTTTCACAAATCAATATCTATTTATGTATAAGTACTTAGGAAGGTAGTTATTTTTAACCATGAAGCTTTGTTTCACTGTGGAATTATTTAATTTAAAATGTCTTAATGCAAAAAACGTTAAATTATTCTAATAGTTTTGTGTAATTTAGAAAGAGAACATCATTTTCGACAGAATAAATAAAAACTTTGTTTACTTTTTCTGGTTAGATTTATTTCAACCCTCACTTCCGACACCCGCACCGACCAACTAGTAACTACATACAATACATAAGTAAAGCATAACAAACAATAACAAAGCATGCTATGCAGAGGCAGAGAGCGAACAGCTGCTTAATTTTTTGGTGAGCTGAGCCAAAGCCACTGCCACCACGGTTGCCAGTTTGGTCATTTATGACCAAATCTGGTCATTATTTTTTCACTTGGTCACATGGTCATTTTTTATTCCATTTGGTCATTTTTTCAACGAATTGAAAAAAAAACTTTTTTTTTACTTTTTATGTTCTTAAAAATGAAATGTATACTAAAAGCAGTTTTATTATCGTATGATGTAAACAGTGCATTAATGTGTTTAATTGAACAACAATATCCCAACACGATCACTGAATGCAGAAAACCTGAATGCGTTCATTTCCATCACTTGCGAATTTAATGATAGATATCTGGAAAACTTAAAATTGTACGTTAATTTTGCGCAATGTTGCTTCTTCGCTGGGTAAAATTAAAATATACTATTTGAAAATTTAATTGGTCTTTGAACTGATGAGGATAGTGTTATGGTTAGTGAGGTTAATGACCATCAAGCCAAATTGAAAAGCAATGTAATTTTTTTTTAATGCACTTGCCATTCGCTGCATCTTGGCTTTACATATTATTGCAAAAAGTTCCTAGTGAAGCTGAAAAAAGTGTCGCAACATAATACATACATTTTTTGCTTATAGTGCCAACCGCATCAACAAATTTAAAGAATTTCTAAAAATATTGCGCACTCCCAACGCACAAAATATTGGATATTTTGCGAGCGAAAATTTTGCGAATTAAGTTTAATAAAAACTAAATTAAGAATTGGACTCAACTTTGAAACCATTAATAATATAATGCTAGCCAAAGAGTCTGAAGATCAAAAAATTAGTAATGGTTATTGCTCTTCAAAAAAATTTGTTTTAAAATAGCGTTTGTGAAAACATATATTTATTTTTATAGTTATTAAGTGGCAATAATTGCTCTTCATATATAAACATATCGCGCAAAATTTTAAACAGCTTAGTAATAAGGTATTATGATGATACTACTTAACGATTTGTTACCTTTTAAGTAGATTTCTAACTTTTTTTAAATTTTAAACAGTTTCTAACCAGTATAGTGCTAAGGCTATTTTTTTATAAATTACTACTAAACACTAAAGTAATGGCAGTTCATGCAAAAAACTAAACAAACAGACCTGTTTTGATGAAGTTAGCATGATAATTAAAAAATAAAATAGGTATTTAATAAAAGGGGACAGAAAGCATGATGCTAAATTTGATTGAAATTTGCAAAATCGTTGGTTTTACCTTGATTCATACTAAAACAGCCTTAACATCGTACTAATTCAACTAAAATTTTGCGCAATCGTGATCTTTTGTTGTTTTTTTAATAATTTAAAAATAACGTGTAAGCTGTATAATATACATAAGAACATAATGCTCCAACAAATATGATGAATTAATTGTTCTGTTTTTTTGTTTTTTTTGTGTTTCTTTTTTTATTTTGGTCATTTTTAACTACATTTGGTCATTTTAATTTTCAACTTTGGTCACAATTTTTTTTTTCAAGTGGCAACCGTGACTGCCACACACAAGAACAAGAGAAACATATTTGGGTAAAGAGAACTAAGGCCATTTCAGTAAGTGGAGAGAGAAGCAGTGCTGTCGTTAACACAATTTTAATTATGAACAATTTCGTTTATCCTCGAGATTATATTCGTCGTTTTGCTTTAGATGGAACATCTATTAGGTACCTATACGATTTAGCACAAAATCGAAATTGTATATCATATTTTGTTATAACTTCACATTAAGTATGAACACATTACCTACTACATTTAAAATAATTTCAAACCCAACATTTTGAAAATGGAAAAGGTATTTAATATTTCTTGATCTGGCTGATCATAAGGCTAATCTATAAGGCATAAATATTCACCCAAACCTTGAGTACAATTTGCATATTAGGGCTGGTGCTCCATTAACCCACTTGAGTCTCTTGGATAGAATTGAAAGAAGAGCTTTAAATATAATAGGTGAGAGAAATATAACCCCTTGAGTGCGCGCTAATTGAAAACAAAAATAACACCCCGACTCCACAAGATATCTGTCTCTCCAACTCAATGTCTGATATCTCTATCTCTTCATTTTCTTATTGCTTCGCTGGGCAAATTATGTCATGATTTTTCATTTCTATCCCTACTGCACGGGATGTGTTTTGTGCGGACAACAGAAATTAGCAAAACGTAAAACTAACAAAAATTATATATATTTGCAAAGAAAAGAATGCGCATCTACCTAAAGTATAAATAAATAACACCAAACATAACTTAACGCACTAACAAATGAATAACATGACACATTAATGTATTTACTTACAAAATAAAAAAAAAATATTTGCCGACGGAGTACTTGACAAGAACCAACCAAATGAGAAGACACGAAATAATGAGACAAAAGTACGAAAAAAAACCATCTGTCAAATTTCATATCAGACATCTATATCAAGACAAAACCGCTGACATAGATCGCTGACATCCCATCATAAGAGGAAATATCGCGTCTCCATTGGAGATTTCATATCATGATGAGCATCCTGAGAGAATTTATCTCCTGTGGAGTCGGGGTGTAAAGGCGTTTAGGGATAAAGGATTTTCGATAAAAGTTAAAATAAAAAACAACTAAACAAACGAAAACGAACCTTTATTTAAGAGCTCAACATTTTGTTTCATCCAATTACATTAAAGAGTCAAATCAAGTCAGTTTTCGTAACTTTATTTAGATATTCATTTATCAAGTTTTGTTTATTTTTTATTTTTAAAACAGAAAGCCTTTAACTTTTTAAAAATCCATTTGAGTTTTTCGATATTGTGATAAATTATTGTTTAGTTCTGGTGATGGTCTAATGAAGCAAATTTGTTTATTCCTATTTAATTACCTTTCAGATTCTGTTTGTTTTGTTTGCTTATATTTTTTATTATCTTTAAATCGAATGAAATATCTCATAAACTCTACACAAAAAAGTAGTTTTGAGATCGAATTTGGGTTCAGTGCACTAAAATTAAATATTCGGAGAAGTATAGTCCAGTTTTTACACCAGAAGGTAGATAAGTTTTAGATAGCATTTGTTATCTCTATCACACTTTCAGATTACAAACAAAAAAAAGTTAAACACAAAATTGATGTCTATTCAAATTGAGAGCTTTGTTAAACCTTAATTAGTACTAAATTTTTTCTTCCTAAAGGGCTTATTTTGTCGACTAAGCTTAAGTGGAATTAAAAATAAATTGAAAATTAATTAAAAGAGAATTAGTTAAAAATCGCTTAAAATTTTTTAAAATCTTTAAGATTAAAATCAATTTAAATTGAACTGCGGAACGATTCTAAAGAAAGGAGACTAATCCCGAATTATCAGTTTAGATCTAAAAAAAAATATTCCACGATAGACGATTGTGTTTGTGGGAAACTAGGGCTGATGATACCCGGCTACCCGAGTACCCGAGTACCCGAGTAGGGGAGAGTACGATAACTTGGCCGCCAAGATTTGATAACGGGTTTTTGTAGAGGGGTCGAAAACAAGCACTTGTTACTACGGGAGGGGGGTCTATCTCCCCCCGTTTAGGAGGTAGGGGCACTTTTAGAAAAAATGGTTTAAATTGAAAAAAAAAATTAAAAAACAACGGCAATACCTACAATAAAGTGCTATACTGCGTTTGAAAGCCAGAAGATTGTCCTATAATCCTGCATTTAAATCAAATTACTCATGTCAATGGTTTTTGAGAAATTCGCATTTAAAGTCCAAATTTTGATAAAATAACGTGAAAAAGAAGTTTAGACCAATTGTTTTCAAAATTGTGAAATGAAATTGAAAGTTAGCTTATATGTGTTCCATGTATCTATCAGTTTTTAATCGAACACAAAAAACCGCATGGTTCTATGTCTTCTAGTTTTTCAGAAAATCGATAATTACGAAAACTGCTTTTTTTGATTTTTGGTGATGACGGTTACTCCATTTTAAGGATTAATGTTAATAAACATAATGCATCTTTGTTAGTTCAGTACAGCAATTCATTTAGCTTTACCCAGAATTACACACAGCCACGGGAGTTGAATTTTCATTTGGTATATTAAACCAATTTCTTCGAAAAAAGTAATGTTTTTTTCGTTGGTCGACACTAAATCACCGAAAGAAGAAAATATTGGAAAATTATTCAATTTGGGATGGAGTAGTGTATGTTTAACCGCCATTTTTCATTTAGAGAAAAAAACACTTCACTCTTACAAAAGTTGAAAAACGAATGACCTTGGTAAACAATAACTTGTACCACATTTTCATTTACGAACAAAAACAACGGTACAAATTGGAATGTTAGCTTTTTTTTATCTAAGTTGGTATACTTTGAATATTTCAGTTGCTTTATATAAATTGGTATGTAAGACACAAACATAGATACATATTAAGAAATTATATATATTTGCTGCAGTCGAGCAGTAGTGCATTACATGTGAATTTTTCATAATGCATTTTAATATTTAAAAATTTTAAGTTTGGAACTTTGGGCTACTTATATAAATATATGTATTTAGTGGACACTGGATAAATAGAATAAATTTGAATTTTTTTAGATACAGATTCTGTGAATGCAAAAGAAACTTTGCATGCACCCAACCTCGCACCTACACCAAATCCTATAGTGTGCCAAGCAGGGGGGTTGCAGGGGGGCAGCATGCCCCCCCATACATACTTTACTGTTTATATATTGTAATGTTGGAAGCTAGCACTGATTTATTTATGTAAGGAAGCAAAAAATATCAAACATTTTGTAGAAAAGTAGTTTTAGTTATTTTCGATTTTCTTAAAAACCAGAAGACATAGAACCATGCGGTTTTTTGTGTTCGATTACAAACTGATAGATACATGAAACACATGTAAGCTAATTTACAATTTCATTTCACAATTTTGAAAACAATCGGTCTAAACTTTTTTTTCACGTTATTTTATCAAAATTTGGACTTTAAATGCGAATTTCTCAAAAACCATTGACAAGAGTAATTTAATTTAAATGCAGGATTATAGAAAAATTTTCTGGCTTTCAAACGCAGTATAGCACTTTATTGTAAGTGTTGCCGTTGTTTTTAAATATTTTTTTTTTTCAATTTAAACCATTTTTTCTAAAAGTGCCCCTACCTCCTCAGCGGAGGTTTTCTCAAAAACCAGAAGACATAGAACCATGCGGTTTTGTGTGTTCGATTAAGAACTGCTAGATACATGGAACACATATAAGCTAATTTACAATTTCATTTCACAATTTTGAAAACAACCGGTCTAAACTTTTTTTTTCACGTTTTTTATCAAAATTTGGACTTTAAATGCAAATTTCTCAAAAACTATTAATATGAGTAATTTAATTTAAATGCAGGATTATAGAACAATCTTCTGGCTTTCAAACGCAGTATAGCACTTTATTGTAGGTGTTGCCGTTGTTTTTTAATTTTTTTTTTTTTCAATTTAAACCAAAAATGCCCCTACCTCTTAAACGGGGGGAGATAGACCCCAGCTCCCATAGTAAAAATGGTTTATTTTTGACCCCTCTATACAAAAATCCGTCATCAAATCTTGGCGGCCAAGTTATCGTACTCGTGCCGGCACATTAACCGCATAGAACCTCAATTATGCCTCAGCGTCATCGAAAATTTGGACCATCGGATTAAGGTGTGCCATCGATGTCGCGGAGGCTATTTGGCCGATATTTTGTTCCATACATATAGTTGAACCATACCAATATTATCATAATAAAAAGAAATGACAATAATTTCCTAAATAATTTGTGTTTTATTCAAAATCAATAGCGGTCCTTAAAATTTAACCACCCTTTACAAGGTTCGGATGAATTCAATAAAGTGAAATGTGTCACTCTTCAATTATCTTTTTACTAAAACTTTTTATACATACATTATGTACATATTGTAGGTAGGTTATTTTATGACCTCGTCTTTCCTTATCTCAAACATACCATCCATCTTGTTTTATGTACATTATACAGATAGTTTCTCGATACGACCTTCAGATAATTGTGGCTCCGATACTGACCTTAAAATTTGCGAACTCAACCCTTCTTAAAAAAAATAGAAATTAATGATAATCCCTCGGTACCTATAGATACATCCCCAGAACACCATCTCACACTTAAACTTTACCCTAAATTTTTTCAAACAAGCAAACATTTGAAATAAGTATCCACAAAAGAAACAAACTCTGAAAACAACAAAAAAAAGTGATTGCTTTAAAACATCATCAGCAAAAACACTCGCTCACATTGCATGTTCTGTACAATATTATGTATGTACCCACCTAAACTTAAACATCCCCTTCGAGCAAGAGTGTTTGCCTATCTTGCACGTTCTGCGATACCAAATGTTATTTTCAGCAAGCAGCCAACCTCGACCACACAAACGAAGTACCTATATAAAATGTGTGTATATACTTAGTGTTGTTCAACTACAAATATTATGTGTATAGCTTTAAGCTATAACCATGCTCTCACAAATAACGTTCAAGTCGGTTAAGCTATCGGACAAACTGGCCACCCGCCCGCACCCTCTTCCGCCTACCCGACCTCTTTTTCTATCAACCACAAACCGAAAGCGACCATATTGCAGTTTTTTTTAATATCGTTCGTTTTGTCCGACACACAACCTTACCGTTGGCGGTCGCATCGCTGCCAAGTTTCTTCCATAGATATTGAAAGCTGGTGGACGTACGGCAGCGGGGCGTAACCATTGACAGAGAGCGCTTTAATGCGCATGCATCAGTCTATATTATATTCTCAGCTCACGGACAAGCTGCATTACTTGTCCGACGCTCTGTCAAGAATGACGTCATCCCAACAGTTACAGACACCAAACCAGTTCGGCCAGCAAATTTATCAGTATACTCCCAGCACCAACATGAATAGTACCGACGTTGAATACGAGCACATGGAAAAAGTAAGTTTCGATTTTCGTTTGTTTGCTTAAGTCTACCGCTTCCATTTGTGTGATTTTTTTTTACTAATAAATTCCTTACCGTTAGCTATTTGAGAAGTTAAACTTTTTGACTAATCCGTTTTCAACCCTTTTCAGCAGACGAAAAAGCGAAGTCGACGAGTGCTTTCGCTGAAAGAACGCATAGAAGTTATAAAAATTGCAGAAACACGACGTGACACAAGGCAACTCGCTTTGAAATTCGAATGCGGCCGAACGCAAATTCTGTCGATACTTTCGCAGAAGGAACGGCTTCTCAGGGAATGGGCCAACAATGGGGACCCGAACAGGCTTCGAAGGAGGCCTTCTGCGATGTCAATTACTACCAACAAGGTGATATACGAGTGGCTCTATCGATGCAAATGCGCTCAGTTGCCGCTTACCGATATTGATATCCTAGAGAAAGCTTACGAAGCCAAGCATTTGTTCAAGTACGGCGAGTTTAGACCGAATCGAAGGTGGTTGGACCGGTTTAAGAGAAAGTTCAGAATCAACCAGGAGGAATTGCTTACACCCGATCCGGCTTTCTATGATGGAATTGAAAGATCGTTGAATTTGGCAGATATTTACGAGGACATCAAGCACACCATAGAATTGAACGCAAGTGATGATCAGGTTCCTTCCTTGCACCAACCCAGAGAAAGCATAAGTTTTGAGAGTTTAATGTCTTATGATCAAACAATGAGCAGTTCGAACAATGATGTGTGTGAGATTGATGATAGCGATGATCAAAGCGGTTCACCTCGAAACTTCTGTGAAACACAATTTTTCGGAACAGCAGATCGCACCGATCTAGATAATAGCAGCAAACCAATAACCAATAACGAGGAGGCTTTGGCTTGCCTCAAGAAACTCGAAGAATACTCCATGTTGAAGGATAATTTTAGAGCTATTGGATTGATTGTGCAGCTGGAAAAGGTATACAATGGCCAGCTGGAGTCTTAGATATGAAAATTGGCTCTCAAATGTTCAGAAAGTACAAAATATAGTGTTAATTTACTAACTTACGCTACAGACAGACTTTCGGGTCTTGTTGGAATTTAGTTCGATTTTAATAAGCGTTAGGAATCCTTCGTTCTTTTAACGAATAAAAGTTGTTTGTGGTGCTAAGTTCGTAAAGTAGATAATATAATAAACGAAATACTTCAACTATTCATATTTAATATATCTTTAAGAGTTTTATGGGAAATAAATATTGATTAGTTTTACTTTAAATAAAAACTGATACTGAATTTTTGTTTGTTAAAGTTAAAGTTTTGACCAAAAAAAGTTATAGTGCTAATGCTTTAGGATCAGAGTCATATCCATATCCAGATTCATAGGGCAAAATATGTAACTCAAACTAAAATGATGGAATTAGACAACTTACAAATCTTCAAAATTTCTGCCATTTCCAGTACTGCGTGCTGACTTTTTTAGTAGAAAATTTATCTTAAAAAAATTATTTCGAAAAGAGAAATAAATGGATCCAGAAGAAGGAGTCTACAAATTATAGACAAATGATCTCATGGCTTTTTTATGTTGGACATGCACCTCATGATTCGAATCGAACTGAGATTCTGGAAGAAAATCATCTTGTGTATTTTTTTTTTCAAACTTTTACTATGTTCCCCTCAAACCAAAGTCTGTGATTTCATTTGAAAAATTTTAAGATTTCAAATTAGTTTAACAAGATTTCATTGAGTTTTCGTTGAAATCCAGAGCTCTCATTGAGATTTTGTTAAAATCTCCATGAAATCTTATACCACCATTTTGAAATATCAAAAGTTTTCAGCAGAAAACTCGTATTTCGTTTTGGTGGGACGACAGTGTTAGTTCTTTTCTGGAGTCGTCAGTGGAGTGAATAATTCGTAGTATTTGTATATTTATTTGAAATTTACTAAGTAGATGTACTGTATTCAAAAAGTTCTGAAGTTTTTAGAAGGCTAAGAAAACTGTTCAAGAAATTCAGCAGTTATCATTGAAAGATATTTTATGTGTGGTAAAAAATTGAGATGTTAAGTCTGTGGATGGAATTTATATGGGAGATTGTGGACATTCTCGAGGAGTCATCCAGTGTCTCTTATTGTAAATAGCTTTTGCACAATTATCCGAAGATTGCGTCACTCACTCAGCCGGACCACCACACTCATCCCACTCCATCTACACTGTTCCAGGCTAGGCAGTGATCATGAGTGCTAAATGAGTGATCATTCGGCCCCCACCCCCTAAGCCTCCGTCAAGGGCCTCAGTCCGCTAACTCCGGATCTAAATCCCCGAATGGAATCCAAGGAAGCATTCCTTCATTAACCGCTCTCATTCTCATTTTCTAGATCATTTTTGTTTTGTGTCAAACATTGTGTCGTGTTTGAAAATTATTTAAATGAACTTCGAATGAGATTTCAAATACATAATTGAATTATTCTTTTTTTCTTATCAACAAATTTAATATTTTTTTTTTAAATGGATTCAATTGTCTTTCAATTGTCATCGTTGATTGGAAAAAACGTTTTTTAAGGTAAGGTAAGATCTGGTATTTCAGAGAGAAATACTTCGAGATGCTGGTGATTTGAGTCAACGTATGAGTGTGTGAATTAAATTATTCCATTTAAATTAATAGTGTTACCAAATGGCATGAAATTCGAAATTTGGAGAAGATTTTCTATTACGAATAGATTCTATATAGGATTTTTGTGAATTCGTTGCATATTTTCAATCATGATGGAATTCGTGATGGAACTGATTCTTAGCTAAAATAGAAAAAATACTAATCTTTTCCTTTATAAATTCTTCCTTTCATTTCTTTATCTCTTCGATAAATCCTTCCTTAGTTGTTAGTCTTTTTATTTCTTAATTCTCAAATAAACACAACTGTTTTTTGAAAAACATAAGCGCCTAGAATTCAATTTTAAGGGCAATAGTACATGGAAGCTTTTCCCCTATCAGCTGATTATAAACCTAGATGACCGCTTTGGAATTAGGTTATCAGAAGAAGCAGCAGAATCAATACACAGGATGGCTATATAACAAGCTAGATCACAGCTTAAATTCTGCCAATAATTCTTTTCGATACGACTGCTCAATAGAGGACATTTCAGTTTGAACCTTAATTTCATACAACATCGAGAACATTTACTTCTTCTTTGTGCATTTTTTCAGGAGATGTCCAATATTCAAAGGAAAAAGAAGATTGTGTTAAGGTATTTTAATAAAATTGATTTATCCAAAATGTCCAAGTTTTGTAAAATTTTAAATGAAAACTTTTGAGTCTAAACTGTTATAAATGATGAAATTATTTAATAAGATTGTCAATCAGGCAGACGGCAAAGTCATGCTTTGAGGACTACTAAAAAATTTGTAAACAAAAATACTTATATATGTACAAAATAGTACAAGTTTTATTATTTTTATATCTTCTCTTCTATCTATCTATCTATATATATAAAAATCAATGCCACTTTTCGTTGTTACTTTATAACTCAAGAACGGGCTCACCTATCCAAACCAAATTTTTAGGCTTTGTTCGGACTATTTAGTAGATGGTTTATGTGAAGTTTGCACAAAATCGGTCGAGCGGTTCTTCATTTATCACATTTTTTGTAACAAATGAATTCAATAAATGTCGGATCATTTTGTTAGTGCGGATTTTGCTGTCAAATTGAAACATTTTTCATATGAGAATTGTGCTGTCAAATTGAAACTTTTTTTTAGTGCATTCACACAAACGGTGAGTCTTGAATTGTTCAAATGTACTCTGTATATGTGTGCGTGTACTTTTCTCAGTTTTTGAGCGATACTGATACACCACTATTAATGTAGCAATTTGTTTTTAATTTTATTTATTCTTTTTTATAATATGAAGGAATAATGCCACGAGCCGGGCGGCGTATTGCCAAACTGTATATCAGCACAGATCTCCTTAGTCTGTGCTCAGCCATTTTCTGCTCACCGAATTTGAAAGTATTCTAGAGCAAACTGTATGCTACCACAGAGCGTTCTGTGGTCACATGCAGTTTGCTTGTAAAATATTAAAAAAGCTGAAGCAAACTATATACTATTTCAGATCGAGCAAAGTACCTGTGATTACAGAGCCATCGTTCACGTTGGTGTGGTTATTGTGTGTGGTGTGTGGTGCCGTTACATAAGGCCAAGTGACAAAAAGCCAAATTTAATTGTGACTTAAGGCCAAACATAAAATGTTTTGTTTTGAGCAACAGTACCTTGGGTGGCCCGCTTCGCGGGTTTTCAGGATTTTAACTCCCTTTTCGGGGCTCACACCCGCTCACGCAACTCCGTTGCTCCGCTTAGGGTATGTTCAGTCGCCAGGCAGGCGCCTGTAGCAACAGTTTTGTATTTTACATTAATTGGAGTAAACAACTAACAGTTATGTACTGCTGCTCAGGAAAACTGTTGCTACAGGCGCCTGCCTGGCGACTGAACATACCCTAAGCGGAGCAACGGAGTTGCGTGAGCGGGTGTGAGCCCCGAAAAGGGAGTTAAAATCCTAAAAACCCGCGAAGCGGGCCACCCAGGGTACTCAAGACAAAACATTTTATGTTTCGCCTTAAGTCACAAACAAATTTGGCCTTTTGTCACTTGGCCTTATGTCACGGCACCACACACCACAAACAATAACCACACCAACGTGAACGATGGCTCTGTAATCACAGGTACTTTGCTCTTAGTTTCCTGAGCAAAATGTATACCAACACAGAAAAATCTGCTTTTGATCTGACACAGTATATAGTATGCTCTTAATTTGAATGAGCATTCTGTAGTCTATTACAGAGCGTCGGAGCTCTGTACTGATATACAGTTTGGCAATACGCAGCCGGGCGAGCAAATATAGGTCGGCGTACGCGTAATGCAAATGGTATGGCATTACTAAGACGATCACAAACTACAAATGAACGCGCACAAGCTAATGCATCGCAGTGTGAACGTAATGCACGAAATTGTAGATCTATTGACCCTGTACCCGTACTGAATCTTGCACGAAGATCACGAATACGTCGTGCTCTTTTGGCTGAAATGATGCGTGCTGCTTTTAATTACAACAGTCAAATTGATTATAGCATGTACGGATACATTGGAATGATGGACGCAATATGTCCACATTGTGATGCGGCTTACTTTCCAGGTGAAACGCCCGGCATGTGTTGTGCTAATGGCAAAGTGAGATTGCCAGCATTAGAAACTCCACCCGAACCATTGTATTCATATATTTTTGGGACATCTCAAACGTCAAATCACTTTTTGAGTCATATTCAACAATACAATTCGGCATTTCAAATGACTTCTTTTGGTGCTACTAAAATTATTAGAGATAATTTTATGCCGACGTTTAAGGTAAATACTTCAACAGGATTGTCCCATGTTTATATCAATCTGAAACATAAAGTATTCGATTGTTTTAAAAATTCTCATCCAACATCTACCTAAAATTGAGTACATGTTACAGATTCAGGGCCAGATTTATCATCAAGCTGGTTCGTTATTGCCATACCCCGACGCTGATCATCAATTTTTGCAAATTTATTTTATTGGTGATGAAAATCGTGAATTGGATCAACGTTGTGCAATTGTTTCGAATACAAGACGAGAAATTATTTATGAGCTACAAAGGTTTTTCCATCAACATAACGCATTAGTTCAATTGTTCAAAATTGCTCTCGATCGTATGGGATGAGTGTACAATGGCGAATAAAAAATCACTAGAAGCATTTAATCGAACAATGCAAGATTTACGTGGTAATCAACAGCTTTTTGGTGGTGCTTTGATATTACTGTCAGGGGATTTTCGTCAAACATTGCCTGTCATTCCTCGATCAACTCCTGCTGATGAAATAAATGCCTGTTTGAAGTCATCAGTTCTTTGGAGATATGTACAAAAATTGACACTGAACATTAATATGCGTATTCACCTACAAAATGATCCAGCTGCCCATGAATTCGCAAAGCAATTGTTAGAAATTGGTGATAGCAAAATACAAATCGACAGTACCAACGGATTGATCGCTTTACCAAACAATTTTTGTACAATTGCGCAATCGATAGATGAATTGATTGAATGTGTTTTTCCGAATATTCTTCAGAATTACAGAAATCATGATTGGTTGAGAGAACGCGCCATTTTAGCACCGAAGAACATTCATATCAATGCCATTAATTTTCAAATTCAAGCGAAACTGCCAGGTGTAGTCACTACATATAAATCAATTGACAGTATTATGAATCAAGATGAGGCAGTGAGTTATCCAATTGAATTTTTAAATTCATTGGAACCGGCTGGTATGCCACCGCATTGCTTAAATCTGAAAGTTGGTTCTTTAATTATATTATTGCGAAATATTAATCCACCAAAACTGTGTAATGGCACCAGATTGGCAGTGAAAAAACTATTGCCAAATTTGATTGAAGCTACGATCTTAAAGGAGAAGTTTGTTTGATACCGCGTATCCCTATATGATTCCAACTGATATGCCATTTGAGTTCAAACGATTACAATATCCTGTGCGTTTATCATTTGCGATGTCCATCAACAAGGCCCAAGGGCAAACACTTCACGTTTGTGGTGTGAATTTGGAGGAATCATGTTTTTCACATGGCCAACTTTATGTTGCCTGTTCCAGAGTCGGTACCCCCAGCCGTTTGTTTATTCACGCTCAAAATGGAAAAACAAAAAATATTGTTTATCCAAATGTTTTGGATTAAGTTTTAAAATAGCTAGGAATTAATAAAATATTTTTTTGTTTGAATAAATGAATTTGATGTTACAATTAAATTTGTTTATTATTTCACTTTATACGTAGCGAAGCACGTACCGGGCCGCTAGTTTATTACTATATTTATATTTATGTAAATTAATCTAAAAAATTTTGATATCCAGTTTATTTTTATTTTTGAAAACCAAACCTTTAATTAAGCCGTTTTCACAAAGAAGCGAGAGTCAAGTGCAATATTCAATATTGATTATTCTTTATGAAACTGGCATGTTTTTTTTTTTTTTTGAATATTTTACGTTTGTAAAATTTTATTTAGCTTATAACATCATCATAGTTTACCCGTAAACGTACCTTGAGTATGGTGCATTTTGGTAGGTTTAGCTTGACGTAAGTTAGTAATCGTTACTTAGCAGAAATATTGTTTTTTTGTAATGAAATTTCACACTTAATCCAGAACTTAAAGATAAACCGCCACTTAACCGACTCTATTATTTGGATTTAGGTGTTCCGCTAGGTGTCCCTCCCCAAACTTGTTCTTATATTCTTATATTTTTTCAGGGAGATATAAACATCCTTAAATAAAAATAAAGAAAACAAAAATGGTGCGTCTATCCAAATGAACCTCATACTTAACATCGTATTTTACCTTAACTGAAACCGTAAAATATCGAATAATTCCATGAGGAATTCAAACCTCATGGAATTATTTTGAAGGCTAACAACGAAAGGTACAAATGTCTATATTTCTTGAAAGATAATTGAAATGGCATCATTAGCTCATTTTGAATGTCAAAAAACCTCGATTATGTCTTAATATGTTTTTATGGGTGTTTGTGACACGTCCCAGTGGCATTGGCATTTAATTTTATGATTTCTTTCCTAAAGCAATCGTCAAATAATGGGAAATCTAACGTCAGCGGCACTCTGACGTTTTAGATTTTCAGCTAATATAAGTTTTGTCATACGTTTAGGTTTTTGAAAACTTTCTTGAATTTCTTTTTAATGAGGTACGATTAAGTTTAGCCAACCAGTGAAATATGATGACACATTGACTAAAGCACAGTGAAGTTTAGCGTACTTTGAAGTACAAGTTGACTCGCAACAACTATTTATACACATAATTTGTTTTCTTCTTACAGCTACAGCTTAATGGTAGCGCTTCATACCATCATACTCTTAAGCTTTGACAAGATGGTTTTCAGGCTGCAAGGAACTTTTCATATTATGTTGTTTCCCAGAATAGTAGCACAATATCCCAAACCCATTCAACAAATCTTAAATCTTTTTTAACAGACTGAACTGTGAATTTCAGCTCACTCAAATTTCTTGCACATAAAATCAAAGGGAAATTGTTGAATCTCTAGATATCTTCTTTAATATAAATTAAAGGCCATTAAGGCTCGTAGAGAGTCTTAACCTAGTCTTTAAATAGACCAACAAACACCTACAGTCTAAATAACAATGGATTTCCAACAACTAATTCTTGTCAAAAACTAAGCTGGAGTTTCCATCTTTTCAGTCTGAGTTTAGACACACGCAATAATTTAATTAAATTTCTTTTCTATTGGGAACTTAGCGAAAAAGTGAGAACATTGTGTCGCAACATAACCATCTTTGTTTGAGACGTAGGTACCTATACCTAGGTAGGTATTTAGTCCTTTTTCAAAGTCGGTTTCGATGGCAAATGCACGCATTTCCAATGTACTAACGTTTGATGGCGACTGGATTGGAAAGGAGCAAAATTGTAGCCCACACTTGTCGGAATGAGAAGCCTTTAATTACTTATTAAAATCTACATAGGTACGTCTACCAACCTATTAAATTAATTCATTAAATTGATCCCAAAAGAAGTAAAGTTACCTAGGTTTGCTTGTAGATACCTAGGTATACTAGGTAGTAACTTTCTGTTAAGTATAGGTAAATAGGTAGGTAGGGTAGAGTTGCCAGTTTCCGGCCCCCTAAGGATTTTTCCTCATAAGATATACCACAGTTACAACAAATATTAATATATTCAAATAATTCTTGAAATAAATTATTGTTTATTGATTTCTCCGTGGGTAAAATAAAAAAAAAGTTAATTAATCCTACCTTGTTTCCTTTTTCCGGCCATCTGGTATCCTATCTTCGGCCACCCAGTAAATTAAGGGCTTTCATGTTTTAATAATTTTTATTTAAGTGTTCTATTATTGAAAAGTTAGGAAAAAATTATTTATTTAAACGAAAATAAATAAAATATAAATACTTACAAGTAAAAAATAAATTAGTTTTTCCATTTTTCAGGCTTAAACAATAAAAAAAAATCTTTTAATTTAATTCAGTTAGGAACATTTTCTTTTAAAGCTAATAGGAATTATAAAATAAAATAATAGGCACATACTATTTTTTAATACAGTTTCAAGGATGCATAAATAACAAATGCTTACTCGAAACAAATCACTAGAGTTTTTCTTATCTTATTTTGGGTAAAAAAATATCACATTTTGGACAGATAAATACTTCGAGCTTAGCATCTAAAAACGACATGGTTGAAAAATTGGTACATTTGAGATGAAATCAGTTTTCACAATTATCACATCCAACATTTTTGAGCCCTTCTTCTTCTACATCCGTGAGGACATCTTCATTGCATGAAGGACATCTTGGCACCACTTTTTTCCGTTTATTGATTTTTTTCTTGGCTTCTTTTTTGTTTGGCGATCAAGCTTCCTTTTTCTAATCCGGCAGCTTTAACTTTTTTTTGGTCTTCTTTACTTTGATGAAAAGTTTTTTCAGGCTTGCGATGATATTGACATAGGTGGTTTGGGATTACTAAAAAATCGTCGCACGGAATTTCGTATTGGATTCGGTTATTTTAGATATTTTTCAAAAACCGATGGGCTCTTTGAAGAATGCGGTTCAGTAAAGTGTTTCGAATAATAATTTAAATTCGTTTAGGACCTTACAAGTAAAATATACGAGTTGTTGCAGCTTCGTGGTATCTTAAAAAATAAAATATTAAAAACACAAGTTCCTAGTGCCTAATAGTGAAAAGTTAATAGAACTGGACGTCTAACATCATTGTTGGAAATCCACACGTTAAGACCTTCTTTCACGTATTGAAGCAAAGTCTCTCCCCGCATCCATCCACTTTTCGTCTTTCCAAAAATCCAGTCAGGCTACTTATTTTGGACCTCTTTCAGCCAGTTGGGCGATCTTTTGTATGGCAAAACGACCATAGGAGGAAGTGTTCTTCCATCTTCTGAAAAAGTAATCAGCACAGTTAAGTTTTCTCTTTCATTTGCTGCTTTGATTTCATAAAGATTTTTTATTCCTTTCGAATGACATTTCCAGTTCTTGGAGCCATACTAAATCCCGTTTCAGCAGCGTTAAAGATTCTAGAAGAATCCTCTAGAACGTCTTAGGCATTTTCTTGTGATAACTATTCTTTAAGCTCATAAAACGATTTTCTTATTCCTTCCTCCGTTATTTGAGTCCGGCTTTTAGAGACAGTTTGAACAGTTCGAAGGCTTAAATCTGGATGGCGTCGCATAAGAATGTAATACCATTTCTTACTTGGTTTGCTGTCTTTGAAAGGGATTTTGCGGCCTTCTTCTTGGAGAATAGCTTGCACCGTTTTCAAAAGGTTTTCAGAGGTTTGTTAAAATCCAAATTTTGCTGGATTTATAAGCCAGTTTTTAAGCTTATTTTCTTCTTCTGCAGAAAGCACAGAACAGGGACCAAACTTCCCAAAGTTTTCTGCGGTTCTGTTATGAACTCGGTTCTGAAGAGTCGTCCTTGGAATTTTAAACCTTCTTGCTGCTGCTCTGATTAGCAGTTTATTTTAACGGATTTCAAATAAGGATTATTCCAAATGTGTGTCTTTATATGGAATGACACATTTGTCCGGGTCATATTTAAGTTGCTAAAGACAAGAATTTAAATAAATGTATCTAATTGGTATCAAAAAGTTGGAACCTTATAAAGATTTGCCTTAAACCTAAGATAAAAGAAGGGGCCGGAGTTAGGACACGAGTGTCCTTTAGCCGGCCACCATTATTTCTTTTTGTAAAGAGGTGGCCGAGCACTGGAAACCTTTGAATTTTAACGATTTTTTCTGCTGCAAGGTGAAGAGAGCAGGTTTATTTATCATTTTGTGTACTCAGTTAAAAAAAATAAAAAAAAACGAGTTGCGTATCTCCGGCCGGGGGGGCCGACAATAGGCAACCGCTAGTTTTTTTGTGTCCTATCTTCGGCCCCCTTAAAATGAAGAATAAATACAAAAGTTTTTTACATTTAAAAGCTTATTTTAATGAAAAATCATATATTTTATAAGAAAACCAACATTAGAAAACACTTATCCACAAAATTTGCACTCTAAACTCTAATTCCAACAGTATGTTTCACTAACGATTTTGACAGTTAATTTACAAAAAAATCTTCCCGACATACCACCGGACGCAAATATGTTAATTTCTCTAAAGCGACTGAGCACACGGAACGAGAATTTTGACAGATTAAGAGAGAAGCTTAAGAGAACAATTTAAAACCAAAAACTTAGAAATAGCTATACGAATTCACTATTTACATCGACTTTTATCATAGGTGGCCGGCTACTGGAGGGGGCCGCAATTAGGCTACTCTACCCTATACCTCATTTCGTCTGATTTGTTGGTGAATTTTGGTTAGATAGACAATTTTATGTGGCCATTGCAGGTACTACCTACTTCGAGTTATATTTGATAGGTACCTACTCGTAGGTATACCCAATGTAACCTTCTAAAAAAAATTTAAATTTATTGGACTGCAAATCAAAATAAAACATACCTGACCTGCCTCTAGATGAACTTACTTACCTACCTAGGTATACCTAATTACCAATTTAATTAAATAATCATATCTATATAAAACACCCTACACATTAAGGTCCTACGCAAGTAGGTACAACCTGCATGAACGGTCAATTACCTCTTCGACCAGAAACCCATTTTCTTAAAGAAGCACACCAATACGTTTATCTACCTAGGTACATATAGGTACTTTAATTCAGGACATCATCATCAAGTTTCGCTTTCACACGAAAATATCCTTGGTATCCATGTAGATACAAAATATCTACTCAATAGCAATCGCCTATGGATATTTCTTTACCTCTCGAAAATATTCTTCCTTCTCTTCTTCGTCTTCTTCTCCTTCGAAAGTCGGAATCCTTTGTGATTCATAACGCACAAAGTCCGTTATATACCTACCTACCTACTTACATAGGTACATACCTCAGGGTCAGGACATTCATTCGTCCAACCCCTATATTCAAGAGATGCTATGCAAGCAACATAATTTTCAACAAAATTCAAGGAAACTAAATACCTACTTCAAAAGAGGAAAAAGAAGTTATCCCTTACTTGTGTTTCCCTCTGCCAATTTAACCAACTAATCTTGAATCTACGGTCTTCCCTTTGCCCTTACCACTCACAGCTGTGTGGGGATGACAGACACTATGTCAGTTCAGTTCATCGGAAATCTCACTGAAATCCTCGGCGCAAAACTCAAGGTGCTTGCTATCTACACGTATATAACCTCTATTATATAGAATTCCATGTAACCCACAACAACAACTCAAAACTCAAGCAGTCATCTCGTCAGCCCGTCAGGCAGCAGCAGCCATCCAGTCACGGCCGTCAGTAGTCAGTTGAACATTTTCAGGTCTGCGAAATACAACGACGAACAACTAGAACCACCCCAGAATAACTTTTCATCGAGATTCGAGAGACTCTACAGAGAGCAAAACCGGATGAGGCAACAACAATAGTACAGCAACAGCAACAGCACACCAACAGGCAAGACAGAAAGAACCAAACACAAGCGCAAAGGAAAGGCTGTGTGAAACCATTTTCAAGTACGCCATCGACCGAGAGTCACGCCAGCCTGAAGCCCGTCGTCGTCGTTGTCAGCCAGCTGCCGCTGTGTACATTGTATACAGTATATCAAGGAGAATATTATAAATCCACAAATATCGTTGCGTCGGACTCTGTTCGTCTTCGAACGGTTTTCAGTGTTTTGGAGTCTTTTGGTTCAGTTAGTTTTGTATCGACGACCAGCACGTGAGGGAGGGAATTTCGTTTTTTGAGCGCACATATTTTGAAAAATTACATACCTACCTACATAAAATGGACAAAAGACAGAAGATGCCGATGCGCAACAACAGGAGGTGCATTATCTATGGTTGCAGTTCATCCTCGGTCACCAACCCCGATCTGAAGTTCTTTCGTTTCCCGTTGCCAGAATCTCCGGACTATCAAATATGGCTGTCCGCCTGCAAGGATTCTTACAACCAAATAAGAGTTCTCAAGAAGCCTCTAGTTTGTTCGCTGCACTTCGATCCGAGAGATGTTGGCGGTCGCCGACTCAATCCCAGGTCATTCCCAAGGCTTAGGCTTGTCCCCTCCGAGGAGTACGTCTTGATTCAGGAGAACAAACAAAAAATGAAGTTCTTGAACAAAGTCATGGAAGAATGGCTCCTACGGAACCGGCCTTATCGTGATATCTATGGAAGAGTCCTGTTGACAAAAGCTAAAGAGGCAGCAGACCTGTTGGACATTCCGACTTTCACTCCCAGCAAACTTTGGCTACAGGACTTCAATGAAGAGATTGCCGCACCGGGCTCAAAACTTCTAGGAAAAGTCACACCGTGCGGTTTGTCATTACAAATGGCTGACGTCATCAGAGACTTAAGACAACAAGAGCAAGATTTTAAGGCCGTTCAGGATCATTTGGCGGCGGAGAATTCAATCGAAATCAGCGATGACGATGACTACGACGATGGCGACTTCAGTGATAGCTATGCCGACTTGTCTTCAAAGCTTGAGGTTTCTGTGACGGTTGACGAAGAAAACGACGATTGTTATGAACCCGGCGCAAAAATGCCAAAACTCCAATCAATACTTTTGGACCTAGACGAAGAAGAAGCTTCTACAGAGAAGAAAAAAAATATCGCCTCGTACCGAGATGCCTTGAAATATATGAAGCCCCTGGAAGACTTTGCCTTGCAAAAGGAGGATTTCAGAGCTATCGGTCTGCTGACACAGCTCGAAGCCATTTTCAAACAACAGCAGTAAAATTATAATTTTTTTGTAACAAAAATGTATGTAAATAGTTTTTGAACAT
The DNA here is from genome assembly GCA_911387755.1 of Chrysotoxum bicinctum. Classification (NCBI taxonomy): domain Eukaryota; kingdom Metazoa; phylum Arthropoda; class Insecta; order Diptera; family Syrphidae; genus Chrysotoxum; species Chrysotoxum bicinctum. Next base: position 218,921,646 of record OU426989.1, on the reverse strand, counting down.
AAACTTTGTAATGTAATTCTAACTAGTTGTAGGTCTTATCAAATAAGATGTAATATAGTATTTATATGAAAAATTCGAAATTGAGTTGTCTGTACAAAAATATCTCCTTGTTTTCAACACTTCAAGTGACGAAAGTTTTTTCTTGATTTTTTCCCCGAGTCAGCTTCTGCGCACCAGGACTGTGGGGCTCTCTCAACCGCTCAAGAGTTTCAATGGAATCTTTCTTCAAGCACTTTTCAAGGCATTTGTGTTGATGTCATATAGAGCTTGAGATTTATCGACCAGGGGTTGAAAGGTATATGTGTGAGCATCGGTCCGTATGTATGCATAGAAGAATAGCAGGATATTTGGATGTAAACTCTTGAGGCTTCGGTACATAATATACAAAAATTTGGATTTCCAGAAATGATTTTGCAACGGATTTTTCACAGAAAAATGTTTATGACACCCATCAGCTTGAAAATTCGAAAGACAGGTAGTAGGTATGTCGGAGTTCTAAGAAATTGTTTTATAAGGGGCTACCTATACCCAAAAGCATGACTAGATAGAATTTTATAATGCTTTGTGAATTTGAAAAGGGCATATTGCCAGCGGCTTTGCTGTCGAATTATTGCTTGTGGATTATGTCGTCATCAAAGTGTCGAACATCTATCTACCTAATCTTGAATTTAAACACAAATGGGGAACTTACGATTACGTAATTGTTTTTTGGAAGTACGTAAGTAGGTACTTAAAATATAATTACTTTATAGTAACGATGCGGATAATCCAGTTGTCGGATAATGGAGAGGTAGAACTTTGCATGTCGAATACATATACCTAACTCCTTTTATGTTTTGAGAGTTTTGAAATTAAATTTATTTTTTACTTATACATTTTGAAGACAATTTAAAGTTCAGGGTTATACTTCGCCTGAGAATCATCAGAATCAAAACTAGCTGACTAACAATGGGCGTATGAATTGTTTGGAATTTTTTGGTGGCATGTTTAAAGTAAACTGGATCATCGCATTGCTAAATATCGATTCTTTTCATTTTCCCGACATTGAGAGCCCCATTATGATTCTCGAGTCGAACGTTCGTCTTAAGTCGAACGATTTGGTGAATTACGTTTATCGTGATATTATTAATAGCGAACTACGATGTCGCATTTAAAAACGATTCTGCCAACTTCAAAAACTAAATTGTTGATTGTTGTTATTGCCAAAAAGTCACATTCGCCAAATTTGCGACTCGCAAGTCATAATAGGGCTAACATAGACCACACTTGCGTGCTTAGTTGTACCTTAGGGTTTTCGTTTGGCTTTTTTCTTTTCTCCCTCACAAACTTATATGTGGTTTTCCATTCAACAACTTTAGAATTAGGGGTCAAACCTTCTATTTGTTTTGCATGGAAAAAGGAACATAATATAAGATAACTCCAGAACAAAATTTAATTTGAAACTTTTTGTCCACAATGAATTATTATTCTTCATGTCCCACACTAGCTTAAATGGTCCTTATTCGGAATTCCCCCCACACCAAAATGCACTTTTTTTTTTAATGAATCGATAAAAAAGTGTGCTGTTGATAAAAACATCAAATTTTGGAGGAGAAACACTTTTTTATGGTAAAAAAGTGAAGTATAAAAAAATGAATATAGGCCATAGGGTAAAATCAAAGTTTCTTTAAATCCAGATTCTATAAATGCAAAAGAAACCTTGCATACACCCAATCTCGCACCTACCCCAAATCCTATAGTGTGTCCAAGCAGGGGGGTTACTGTTTATACGCCGTAATGCGTAAGCAAGCAAAAAAAGCAAATATCCCATTAAAGAGTAGTTTTAGTTATAGTACCTGTGGGTGGTCCGCTTATACTTCACTTTTTTACCATAAAAAAGTGTTTCTCCTCCAAACACTTTTTTTTTATCAATTCGTTAAAGTTTATTTTGGGGGGGGGGGGGGGGGGGGGGTGAATTCCAAATTAAGGTCCGCTTAAATAATAAGGGCAGTAATTACGAGTCTAGAAATTAAAATATTTTCTATTTTTTAACTCTGAACAGAGCACTGAGCAGATTTTAAGCGTATCGTGTACGCTCTGAGCAGAGCTCTCCGATTTATTTATAAAACACAATGGAACACTGAACTGTCAAAGAAGTCGATCTCCATTTTTATTATTCTTTGCTTGTTTTTCTCGCCTGCTGTCTCGTCATATCACACGAAAAAAAAGGGAATTCAACCGCACTCAGCTTTTACTCCATCTTCTCGGTCATTTTATTCTGATCTCATATAGCGCACTCCGAGCTAGCTATGATTGAAAAAACAAACACAACCTTGACGCGTCTGAGCTAAAAAAGAAACCCAGATCTTTTTTTGACAGCTCAGTTCCCTGCTATGAGTTTAAAAAGAAAAACACCTTTTGTATTTTACATATTTTATTTTGAAAAGGAAAGGCTTATAATAGTTTAATTTTGATCCTCACCACTCACAAGTCTAATAAATATTGAATTTTGCAACTTTAAAGAAAAAGTTTTTGAGTTTCTTAGTTTTATTAGCGATCGATAATTTCAGCCCTAAAACTTGAACAAAAAAGAAACTTTGTCAGCTTTCAAAATCTGGTCTTTTATTCTGCAAGCGGGAGAAGACTATAGTCCTTATTTCGATAATCGTTTGTTTATTGATAAACGACAGTTGTCCACAGTCGATCATGGAAAGTTTAATTCCTTTCAACCAAAAACTCGATTTTTTTCAAAACAAAACTCGCATTTTTGACGACATTTATCATACGTCATGTTGGAAGTTTTTTGTGTTAAGTTACCTAATTCAAAAATTTTTGTAAATAATAGCAAACAAATTGTGAGTTGGTTAGATTGCAAATGATCAGAAATATCAATGAGTTTCGATTCAAAGTCTTTACAATCCATTAATCCTACCAAGCGTAGGTATATTGTACGTTTATCGCCAATGTATTCTTTGGAGAATTTCAAGAAGGTCGCGAATCGCTTACCTACTTCTTTCCATTATAATAATTTGTGTGTCAAACTTCAACAAAAAATTATCGAGATGAAATATGCAGTTGAGGTAGCGGTTTTCTATTGGTAAATTCAGATTTTAATCTAAGAATTAATTTTTTCTTGGCGAATGGAATACGATTTCAAATTGATTTTTTGTGTCATTGATTTAGTGTTCTTGTCTGTGTCATTGTTTCCTTGATCCGCTTTCAAAAGAAAAATGGTGAACTTGATGATTTTCCTGATTAGTTTTAAATTGCTTCCATTTTGTACGAGTATAAGTCATTATTTCCTAAATATTTTAAAAATTTTTATTTTAAAACCAAAATGTATTAAACAGAACAAAATTGTATTTGTTCAAGTAACAGAAAGCTATAAATCATCCGAAAAATTTAAATATCTAAAATTGATTTTTTTTGTATCGAATGGAAACGGGAAATGTCAAAATCATTTTTTTCGACAAATCAACATAAAAAATAGATTGATTTTTCTTACCAATGCAAACCCCCAGCAAGCTCTTATTACATTAGCTGTCTTTTAATTATTTTCATTACAACAACATAAAACCATAAGCGCACAGTATTTTGACGCCATCTTTTTCATCATAATACGTGATAATTTGATGAAATAAAAAAGCGAGCTATGTAAAAAAATGAAAACGCAAATCTGATCTCAGCTATGTTCTTGCAGACATCTATAAGGATTCCCAATTTGGTTTAGTGCGTTTTTTTAAATTTACTTTCTTTTTCTGAAGCGTTTTCTAAAATAAGTTCTGCTCTTCAGAAAACAAGCGAGTAATGACTTCTTCAATCCGTCGTCCTGAAGTCTTCTAAAGTCCAAAAAATTACAGTTCTTTTTCTGAAAAGATGGAAAAAAGTCCACACTCACCGAGATAGATCGAAAAATATGCTCTGACTAAGGTTAGGGGAGCTTTTGTTACGTCGAAACGGTTGTTTTATAGCCTGCTTGACACAGCAGGGTAATGGTGATTTGCTACATGGCCCTCATCAGGCTGATGATTGCCTATGGATTACCGGCACAGAACACCAAAGTCGGAGGACAAGCACTATAATTCCAATAGGGTTCTATACAATGGTGCCAAAATATACAGAATAGATAATTTCTACTAAAGCTGATTTGGGGTGATATTGCAAGATAGATCGCTAATAGCTTAATCTTTGATGTTTATTATACCAATAATGAATATTTCGAGAGTGTGCGGTATTATATTTCACCTAATACATTCCTCTATTTAGACAGCCTTGGGCTGGTACGGATCGCATAAATAAATTTGTATTATTTGTATTTGTATTACTACAGGTTATTACTATGTATCAATAATTCTACTAACCCAATACTAACCAACAATATTTATTTAATTTTTTTTTTGAAGATGAAACTAGATATGTTTTTACGAGGGATTTTGATGCCCTTAATTCGAATGCAATTTGAGAATTTCTCTATTATGACAGATTTTTCAGATAATCTAATCTATATGTACATGCAAAACAATATTACTTTTACAGATTTGTTGATTCTTTGAAATAAAATAATTTAATTGACATTCTATTAATAAATTCACAAACAAATTTATTTTAATATAAAATTATAACTATGTATATGTTTAAGCGATGATCTATAAGTTCGACTTTTAATGTTGATCTCGTTTTTAAGACTTTCACCTCCTGACGATCAATTCTGAAAATACTTTTTAATAAGACTCTTTGAATTTGTATGTTATGTGCCAAAAACTAGAACACCAGTGTTGCATAGTTCACTCTTGCAAAACAAACTTACCACTTTGAATGTATGCACTATAATGTAATATCTAATCAAAAGTCTATGTGATGTACATGTGTGCTGGGCTATTATATTATTATATCAGTCGAGTTAACTCAGCTTAGATATTATTATAAATAAATATTATTAAATATAGGTACAATAAAAAATAATTAATGAAATCTTACCCTAGGGTAATACACTAGTAATACCTCCGATAATTTATGGCGACGAATTTGTCTTTACTTTCCTTTTACAACTGATAATTCCAAATTTAAAGTCTTGAGACGCTTGGAGACCAAAATATTTGTACTTCTTTTTTTAATAATTTTGTGGACACTAAAAGGATTATGATGACCCTTTAAATGGTTGAGCACAGTCCGAGTGTTTAGAAAAGTTGGAGAGGATTCAACAGGAGATACCGATGCATATTGGTTTTGAATGTCCGCATATAGGACAATCGGAAATATGGGGTCAGGTAAAGTATTCTACATTCGTGTAGTGCGGCTAAAGAAAGAATATCCGATTCTGCAGTTGGAAGCGGTGCTCGAGAGATGCAAATGTTTCTGTTATACTTCTATGACCTATCATTTTTATAGATCTATTTTGGATTCTATCCAAGAGACTCAAGTAAGTTATTGGAGCACCTGCAGAATATGGGAATTGTACTCAAGCTTTGGATGAATATGGTATATGCCTTATAGATTACAGCCAGATCATATTTCTTGCATCGACGAAGAAAATCTGAAAGATGACTTCAAATATGTTGTCATTCTACACTAGATGGTCTGTGTTGCATATACCGAGAGCTGAAAGCTGTTCCTCAATGCTAGTGGAATTTATATCGGAATGAAATATTTTTTGGTAAATATCAATTCAAGACATCAGTTTAATTTTTTGAAGAAAAAATAATCATAATTTTTTGCGACACTTGAGTTCTCTTTGGGACCCCTCTTTGAATTGATCCATTATATAAATTTGACGAGATTTTAATTTAAACAAAATGACGACTGATTCTAATTTTTTAACGTTTTAAAACTAACGCTTAAAAATGTGAACTATAACTCACACCTTCATTATATTTCGTAAATATTATTAAATATAGTATTACTGACATTCTGAACTTTTTAAGTATTCCACTTACCTGGTTGAGTACGATTGCCATGGATATATGTACATACATACGTTTCAGATTAATAACCTCTAAGCATGTTTATAAATGTTAAAATAAATTTTAAAAAATGGTTTTCTAAAATCATATTTTCCCCGAAAATAGCACGTAAGCCTTTCATAAAATGTTTTTTCTTTCAATTAATTTCTACCATCTATAATTTAGTAAAATTTTAAGTTAAGATATGACTGACTGCACCCATCATAGAACTATTTTTTCGAATTTAAAATTTCCCATTATCGGTATAACGGATTTTAATGAATTTTTCATATTTTACTAATAATTACTAAACTTAAAATACAATGTTTTCGGATTTTGTTTTGAAAATTCGATATCTCAAAAACGGGTAAATTTTTTTTTGAAATTTAATTTAAAAATATTTAAAGTTAGTTTTCCCATTTTTTTTAAATGTTTTAAAATAGTATTTGCTTGAGGAATTATATGGCATCTTATTTTTAGCTCCAACTGCTAAAGGAGTTGTTTTAATCATTTAAAAAATTACCTGTATCAACATTTTTCTTTAGTAACATTAATTTTTAATCTTTCACATAAGAGCAAGTTCGTGCGATCCATTCGTTCATTTTATTTTAATAAGCCACTTCAGAGATTTTAAAATATTTCTAAAAATTCTTAAATCAAAAACCTTATCTGCTTAGTTTATGCTATTAAGGGAGTTATTTTAGTAATTTAAAAAATTAATTTCATTCTTTTAAACATTCATGTTTTTTTATACACAATTTCTAAAATTCGAACCTTCTTGAACTGAACAGCAAGTAGTTGCTCCTTAATTTTTGTCTTCTGTACATAGTCCAAGAACTTAACATTTTTAAAAAGAAAAACTTTAAATACGTGGTTAGGAATGGCTTACTTTTAGTGTAATAAATATTTTAAGAAAGAAAATTGTAATATTTTTGAATTATTTCTGGATATCTCGTTAATGATTCAGCCAATTTTGTACCAATTTCGTACAATAGTAGTTTAAAAAAAATAAATACAAAGTACTTTGAGCAGTAAATCACAACTTTTCTGTAACATTGCGATAGTACTAGTAAGCGAATAAAGGGTCTTTCAAAAAGATGTTGCATTTTTATTTGTTTTGAGTGATGAGGCTCATTTCCATTTGTTTGTGTACAGTCGCATCTGGGGCTCCGGCAATCCGAGAATTGGTTTGGTTTTTGCGCTGGATGGCGGTTTTATTGAGCCACAATTCTTTAAACGTGGTACAGGAGCTGGCGTTTCAGGGAATGTTTTACGTTATTCGTGATTTCTCAAAATGAAGACTTTAGGAGCAAGCTCATGCGTTTAAGTCGTGCCTATTCTCCTAAAAAAGTGTCTGGTAATAAAATCCCCATATAGCTTTATCTGTTCCAACTTCCTCTAAAAAAAACACCCTTTCACCCTGTATAATTTTATGAACTCTTTTGATTTTCTCGTGATAAATGAATCGTTTTCATTAAGTTTAATGAGTGTTTGATATGTCCTATTTTACGAGTACCTACCATATTAGCGAAAAGTCACTTTTGAAACCACGAAATTAATCTAGGGTAACTGGCCATGATAGAGAGTTGCCACAAAAATTCATTACACTAAGTTTAAGTTGATTCAAAATCAAGAAACTTGTATGTACGTATATATGTATAATTTCTGAAATTATCAACTACTGATACACGCATCTTCTCGGTTAGTCAAGGGGCTATTAAATCTCTGGACTCTATCTCTACTAACTCTTTAACAATATTCAACGTACGTTCATCTCATATGGAGGTGGCACATAAGTTTAATATTCACCTCTGTTGGGTGCCAGGGACATTCCCGGGAACTGTACGGCTGATGAACTCTCTAAAAGTGGAACAACATAACCTATATTACCTAATAAGGATAATATAATTATATATTATGACAAAACAGATCTGCCCAGTGCTTGATCAAGAACGTTCCAAGTGTTTGATATCCTTAAGCAAATTACATATCAGCTCCGTAATTGGTGTCATATAAGTGGACACTGTCATTTGTTAAAACGATTTTTGCAGAAGCTGTATGGACGAGGAAGAGGAAGGATCAATTTCTCATCTTTTATGTATAATTCCATATTGTAGAGTTTTTCTTTCCAGGAACCTAGTGATCTAATTATTATAGACATTTATAATCTTTCCCGCTTCATAAGGAGCTCTTAATAGTTTAACGAGTAGGTAGAATATCTATATGGCGTGTGGATGAACTCTGTTATAAGTGTGTCAGCTGCGACATTGGTACCCACTTTAACCATTTCTAATTTTACTGGTCTCAAAATTAGAAATAAAATTCAAGTCCATCTATAAAACTCAATATATCTACATAATATATTATGTACGTATCTATGTAATTACATATGTACCTATGTTGGGGAATCACAAACCTTAAAACCGTGATCAAATTCTCTGGCAATCTTTGGAATCAATGACCCGAGTGTGTTTCTTTGGAGGTTGGGCAAAATTGGTCCAGCAGCTCACCAATAACGATTTTTATGTTTCGGGTCCTTTTTCTTTTAACTTGATGTATTGTATTGATGATTAAAGTAATCGAAAAACTGATGGTGATGTAAATTAACATATATCTTCAGAACCACAGACTTCTTCATCCTCATCAATCTGGTTATAGGCCAAAACATAACTGCACAACTGCATTGCTTAAGCTTGTCAATTCTATTCATGAGTCTATGGATTGTGATTAACTAACACTTCTCGTTATGCTTGATTTCTCAAAGGCATTTGACTCTATTAGTCATAGGATTCTTTGTAGTAAGCTTGCATCGGAGTTTAACTTCCATGGAACTGCAGTGAAATTAGTAAGAAATTATTTAAGCGACCGAAACCAATCAGTTTTTTGCAATGGAACTTTTTCATCTTTCCTCCCGGTTACTAGCGGTGTTCCACAAGGGTCGATTTTAGGGCCCTTACTTTTCTGTATGTACATCAATGACATTTTCAATTGCGTTAATTTTAGTGAACTCGGATTGTTATTTTTTCTATCTATCTGTTCCGCTACAGTCTAACTGACCATGTCGATTTTTTAAGAAATCAATAGCTAGCGATTTGTTTGTTTCTTTTGACAAGACCAAAAATATTAATTTCTGTTTCGAAATTAAGGAAAATTTTTTCTATCTGAGATTTGAAAGATTTTCATAAAAGCAGTTTAAATTCCGAAAAATTATTAGTTATTGTTTTCAATTTAAAATTTTTGTATGCAGGACTTCCAAGAAAATTGAAAGGGTATTGTCTACCAAAAATTTACAAATAATGTTTTAAATTTTTGGATTTAAAAAACTTTCAAAACTCATGATTTTTCTTTTAAAATAAATCCTAAAATATTTAATATTGTATTCGGCGTAGATAAATAAATATCAAACGATTTCTTATTAGTTTATTGATTTCACTCTTACACATTTAGCTAATACTTTGGGACTGAGTTCATAGTTTTCATCAACTACCCATCTGTATGAAAACAAGTCAGGGGTAAATATAATCTCCGGATTTTTTTTTAAATTGGAAAACCTACATTTTTAAACGCTTAAACAAATAATAATATAATTTAACAATATAAAATGAAAATGCAAAATCATTCATCAATGTCCCATTTGACCCGAATTATTAAAGAAAATTTTAAATTTATTTAGGGTTCTCCTTCTAAATCCTTTCCAAAACTCTTTAACTCGTACGTGCTCCAACACTTTCTAAGGGTATTCATAATCACTAAATAAATGTTTTGAAAACAACTTTCTTTAAAAATTTAGAAATCAGATGACGTTCTACTTTTTTTTTATATAATTATTCTACTTATTTAAAAAAAATTATATTTTTGAAATTTAGAATTTTCGACGTTTTCAATATTTTAACTTTGGGTTTTATTAATCGAGGCGGCAACCGTCCCCCTTTTAGGCAAAGTTTGAGTTTTGAACGACGTTATTTATAAGCTTATTTGGGTTGCAATTAAAAATACAAATCTACGATCAACCTTGTGAGATAACTCGTGATTAATTAACGTAAGCTGTGAAAAGAGAACTGTTAAGTTATCCATAGTACGAGGGTATTTTTTCTTCAATTTGAGATTTGTTTTCTAAAAAAAATAACAAATACCCTATTTAATAATTCCAAAATCCATTTTTCGAAAAAAATACAAACATTTAAAAGAACAATTCTATCGGTCCGGGCGGGCCAAATGACACTCAAGTCGTCATAGGTTAGATAAATGATTTATTCCAAAAAAATGTTATTTTTCTTTTCACCGAAATACGTTTTAAAATTTCAAATGATTTTAATCTATTTTTTAGGAACCTTGAAAAAGTATTTTTTAAGTTATACCTATTGATAATAATCTTATACAAAATATGACACTTTGAAAAACTGTTTGCATACTTCAGCTTGAGTTAAAATTTGGCTTATCCACCTTTTTAAATATTGACATTTATTCATCTTTCTTGAAAACAAACTCTCAAAAATACGTATGTAAAAATCAATATTTATAAATAAATATTACGTTTTATTAAAGATCAGAAATTGAAGAAAAAACACCCTTCAAATACATACACATATAATATGACTCTTTTATAACAGTTGCCTTGCTTGCTATCCACTCAAACAACACCACTCGAATATTGAGTTCCGTTTTTGTAAGAAAATTAAATAAACAACTTTGTATCCTTATAAAAGTGCATTTCTCTAAATATTAAAAGTATATTATTTAAATGTATTTACTAATTTACTAAACAAAAACAAACGATTAAAAAATAATGAATATATCTACATGTACATGTACATATTGATTTACACACATACAACTCTATGGAAGTGAATCAAACGGAAGATTTTTTAAAACAAACAATGGAAGCATACGTTTGGAGATATGGTTCTCGTAAATTAACAAGCATCTCCGGTGGATCTCATCTTCGCTCGAAATATTGCCTCCAGTTGCGAAATAAGGCCTATTGCACGAAAATTATCCGTTAACATTGCAAATTCTTCCAGGGGTCTGAGGTAGTCCAGGGCATCGGAGTTGTCCTTTATGACGACACTTTCAATATTCTCGGATGATGGAAATTCTTCTGAAGAAATGTCCCAATTCTGGTTTTGGACAATTATTTTCGAATCAATTTCCGGATCTTGTTCCAGAATGAGGTTGCAGTTGCTTTCACGAATCAACTTGAGTTCAGTGGCACGTTTAATATTAAAATCGAGATTATTCTTTATGTCCTCGAAGATGTCTATAATTTTGAGGGATTTACTTGTATCTGCCGGCACTTCGAGGGCGCGCAGGTCGACTCTGTAGTAGCCATGTCGTCGTCTGAAAGAACGAAGCCAAGCTTTTGTGGGTTCGAATTCTTCGTAGTCGAGGAAACGTTGTACTTGCACTGATTTTTGAAGAATCATTTCTCCGCAGACTTTTATCTTGTGACCCAGGGCTCTTTTAAGCCATTCATCCACTATCCGATTTAAGGCCAAGAGAATTGGAGGCACTTTTCGACGCACTCTATCCGATTGCGGGTTCTTGTGGTATTCTTGAAGAATTTGCCCCTTTTGCCGGAGAATATTTTTTATTTGGCTGCGACCACAGTTGAACATTTTGGCTAGAGTATCATAGTTCGGACGTGGTCTGCTGTTGTACATTTCGATAACTGTTACACGTTCTCGCAGTAGAAGTGCTCTGCGTTTTCGAGAAGTCTGCTGAAATGTTATTTGTGGAAATAAACTTACAAATAAATTCAATTGCTGCTGGCAGGAAACTTACTCTTTTCCCGTTTTCCCCCATTCTGTCTGGTTGTGAGTTGGTTTTCAGGGGTTAGGTTGTCCTCAATAACTTGACTTTCACCAAAAGTTTAAACCCTCTGCAAACATATTTTCTATTTAATGATTATTATTCCAAACACTTTGTAGGTATTAACATACATATATGTGTATTTAAACAAAATAAAGAAAATAATATAATTTTATTTACAATTTTGTTAGACTATTTCTGTGCACTGCCAAAGTTCGTATAACAACCCGAATACTTTGACTGCCAACAAGGACAACCCTCGAACCACTCTCTCGTTATTGGAGTACGACCAGGTGGATAGTGGATAATTCATATATAAAATCGCGATTCGAAGCCGAAAGAGATTCCAGTGCTCTTTGCGTATGCGTTCTAAACAACCCAAAAGCCATAAGTAACGTAGGTGGGTAAACCATGGAGAGGATTATTGATTTTCCTATTATGGTGTGCTTGGCTGACATTACGAGGCAGACCCAGCTGCCAATGTTTATGTTTACCCTGAACTGATAAAGTTTAAAACGAAACAAAACCAACACCACAAGTAATTCCTATAGTTACTTTAGGACGCACAGCGACCGGCTATAGATTCCCCATGCAAAAAGATTATGTTCCACAATATGTCCATAGTTCCTCCTGTTGTATCTATCTGTTGAAAGCAATCGGGAATCATTTTTCTTTATGCACTGAAGTATCGTCACTCAATATAATATGACAAACGAGTGCACTTTACATGCTTGAGATATCTTAGATATGGATACTTTATGGACTAGAGTGGCAAAGCAGAGGCCTTTGAAAAGGTGGTATGTATTGTTTTTCCCTGACTTACGGCCATAAGCAATAATCGATATATCAAGAGGCATAACATTAAGGCATAGTGAATAAGGAAGAAGTATCTTAGATACCTCTAAAGTAATTTTCTTTTGCATCATGACAAAAAAATATGACAAGCAACCTACCCTTACTTGAGGTAGAGGTGTTTTAAGGTTTGTTTTGAATTCAGAAAATTAATCAAACTCAAGCATTAAGATCGTGATAAATTGGGCTCTGTAACTTTGTAGGTAAGGCGATTTCCTTGAAACTTAAGGACTCAAGGGATCCACTAGACACTAGATGGTCAATTAAATTCTTGTTCAGCTTTAAAAGAACCTGTCCTCTATAATCCTTAAGGTACCTATAATGTATTTTTCTGGAAAAAAAACTTAAGATTTTGATACGAAAAAGTGTCTTCTCTGATAGGAAAATCAATTTAAAATAAAATCCACGACTTTGTCGCACGAAATTGCTATTGCACGATTTTATTTATAAAACATTTCGAATCTCAAAAACGTATGAGTCATCTGGTATTTTGAAGAATATGAATTATTTGTTAAAAATGAAATTTCAAAAATCGTAGGAGTGCTTTTCATAAAAAAATGTGTAGGTATCCACAAAATATCTTTAATATTGAAAAAATTGGAAAACAATTTGAAGTGTTTACAAATGTAACAGACTTAAAAAAAAAAATTCAACGAATTTTCGTACTACCTATAGAAAATGCAAGGAAAACATTTTTTTTTTTAATTTTGATAAGCAACATTATTTAAACTTTCAAGGAACTTTTATCGAAAACTCCTCGACTAAGATTTTCTTATGAATCCAAAACTTGCCTTTTAGTCCGTATATGCCAAATAAGAATACGCGCCTATATCTCGCACGATTTTGTTGTTCTAGTTCTAAGCTAAATGGTAAACAAGCATTTTATGGATAAAATACTTGGCTATTAATACGAAACTGGTCACCAAATTTTAAACAAATAGGTATCATGTTTTGGTTCTAGCACAATGCATACTAGCTATATAGCACGCACGAACGGGCACAACGCATGTTCGGACCGTATGAAAAAAACTACTTTGTTGAAGTTTAATTTAAAGCTTATTTTTTTTTTCAGACGAAGCCAATACCTGCCTCTTAACAACATTATCAAAGCTCGTTCTTTGCAATATGTATATAGGAACTAAGTGGGAAGTAACGCATTCGTAAAAAAATAAACTCGAGATTTTAATTATTCTTCATATTACGATGATACAGAAGACGAAAAATGTTGGTCTCGCAATTCTGTCTGTGCCTGTTGGAACACTGCATTTTTAAAGTTTTTCTCCAACACATAGTTTTTCTTAAGGCCAAAAATAACGATACTTAACATACAAAATTTTTTCTAAATTTAAGAAAATATTTTTGTTTTCAAAAACCGTTTCCTGGATTTAAAAAAAATTATTTACAAAGGTGGTGGAAAAAAATCCCAAGAAATGTTTATTAATGTTCTCTCCATATTAATATTTTTTTGTTTCCAATTTTTCAAAAATCGGTACAAATGATTTTTATAAATAAAGTTTGAATGAAGTTTTTTTTTAAATAATTAATGCAAGAAACAAAATTATCTTTTATCTTAAAACAATGAAACCCACCATAAAAATGTTAAAAATGGTTTTCGAAAACGAGACTTAGAATTTTGAAAATATTTTTTTGGTTCACTTAATTTTTATGATCTATAATTCAATACAAATAAAATGCACGACTGTGTCGTGCTCTTATTACTCTTATGTAAAAGACTAAGAATTTCAAAAATAAATGTTTTTAGAGAAAAACTTTTCATAGGCATAAAATTCATTTTAAAATGTCTAAAACAACTTCTTTTGCAGTTGGAGCTAAAAACAAGATGCCATGTGATTCAAAAAAATATAAGTTTATGCAAAACAAAAATTATAAGCCGTTGTAGAGGTTTCTTAAATAAATACTATTTTGCATACAAACGTTTTGGTACACCAAATTTTAGTCTTTATTATTGTAAGAATAAAAATCAAATTTCAAAAACAAATATGGAACCATTTTTGATATATCAAAGTTTTCAAAAAAAAATTGATTTTTTTTTTAATTCAAAAAAATATTTTTTTTTAAGTTTTGAAATGCAATGTTTTTTAACTTTTTAGACTTTTTAGCTTCTCTATACAAATTTTCATTAAAATCAGTTCTACCAATAATGAGAAATTCAAAATTTGAAAAAAATTGTTCTATGGTAGGGACAGTCAGTAATATCTTAATTTCAAAATAATGTTTATTTAATTATAGATCGTAAGAAAAAATCGAATCGAAAGAAAAAATTTTATGAAAACTCTAGGCGCCGTTTTCGAGAAAAATACAATTTTCAAAAACCATTTTTAACATTTGTATGGTGGGTGCCGTTGTTTTTAGGTAAATTAAAATTTCGAAAAAAAAATTCTTATGGCAGGTACCGTTATTTTTGATCTTAGAAAAAAGAAAAAAACGTTGAATTTTAAAAACGATATCTGCCAAATTAAAAAAAAATCGGCCAAGCCGTTTAGGCTATTGTCGAACAAACAGACTTAGATCTAAGTTTCATAAAATTTTTCTCTTATACTAAATTAAAATTAAATTTGATGCACTTGTCTTATTGCAGTAAAATTTGATTGTTTTGATTTAAAAAAAAATATCTATAAGAGTTCCTCAATATAATATACTGTACGTTTATAAATTAGTTGTACTTTTTTTGCAATTTTTCGTCTTTTGACGTAAGTCTAAGGCCATTAAGAACTTGTTTTATGTTGGAAATATTTCTTGTATTTTAATACAGGGTGTCCCACACTCATCGCCCCAAATGAAAACCATGGATTCCTGAGGTCATTTTAAGTCGAAAAACTTATGAGGTAATTTTCTCCTTTTCGTCCCATTTTCGAGTTATAACGGTTTTTATGATTTTTGCTCTCTTTTCCCTTAACTGGCTTTATCTTTGCCAAACTACGCGTTTTCGAAAAAAAAAATAAATAAATTTTGGTGGTGCAACAGCTCGAAGAGAACCAGAACATAGTGGCTTTTAACTCTAAACCATTCCTGTGTGCTTGTAACTAGGAATGGAGGACACCTACAACTGTCTGCTGATCCCCAAAGGCTAATGAGCAGCACTTTTCATTACAAGAAATACTCTTAGAGGATTTGTTGGTTCCTTCAAAGAGGCAGTACACTCCTGAGACATTTTTTTGCAGCGGTTGAGAATCAAATCTGCATGACAGTCCAAAGCACTAACCATTATGCCAAGGAGTACTACTATATTCCCAAATGGACTCCCAAAATGTGAAAAATATTGGCATAGAAGCAGTATTAATCGTTTCAAATTAAATCTTTACAAGCCTGACAAATTTCAGATTTTCAATGATTAAGTGCACAGTGGCTCACATTGAATGTTTTAGCTGCAAAAATCATAATTGTTAAATAAATAAATTTATCATCACAATGTAATGTTTCTGTTTAAAGGAAATGCAGGGTATTTCAGAATATACACTCTTTTATCTAGAGCAGAAATAATGTTTTACTTGAAAAAACATTAATCTTTGGTAAAAGTGTTATAATTTTTCAGAGCAGTGGAGTGTTGCATAAGTTACAGTTTTTTTTCGAAATAAGTAAAATTTTTCGAGAAAAAAACGAGTTTTCATCCCTTTAGCTGCCTAAAATCAAAAATAGTGTTTCATATTTAGGGAACATTTTTGCTTAGGACGTCACGTCTTAGATTCAACTTTGTCGAAATTTCTACGAAGTCAAAGTCTATTTTAACTGGTCTAATACTGCCAAGTCCAGTCGTTCTTGCGGTATGTCATATTTAGCAAAATAATTTCACCCCAATATTTATCTTTAACTAAGGCAGAAGCACTTGTCCGTTTTATATGAGGGCAGATTGTCATGCAATTAATTATAATAGGATGTCAAATGATTTCGTATGGGAACAAAGTCGATGGCAACTTAAAACGGTTACTTTATACCTCGCTCTCGAGCTGGAGAAACTTATTGATAACGTGAAACTTCGGTTGTCAAACAGCTTAGGCTGCGACCCATAGAATCCGTTGACATTGCCTGATACAACTGATAGGTGTGACTCAATAAAAACGTTGTTTTGACGGATTTGTATTTAACAGTTTTAATTCAAGCGGATTTATAAAATAAATTTGTTGAAATAAAAGAATAAGTTCTCCACTTTGTTCAAAGAAAATAACAATATATAACTGTTGACAACTGATGTCAACGGATTTGCCGGCGAGAAAATTTAATAGCTCAGTTACTTTTTCCGTTGCGGAAGTCAAATTTGTCGCTTATCGGTTGCTTCTTCTAAACACTCGCTTATTCAATCTAGCTGTCAGTTGTAAACGTCATCGCAACGGATTTATCCAACAGTTTTTATGGATCATCTCCTTTAGCCTACTAGCTAAAAATCAGCTGTTGTCTGATAAACATTGAGAAAGGATGTTTAGAATTAATAACAAAACGCACACATACATAGAAGATGTTTATGATTCAATATCGTTGTCACTTTCGTTTAATTTGTTGTTCCGTTTCACTTGACAGTTCATGGACAAGATATGAAATTACAAATACAGCAATGTAATCAAATGCGGTTTAAAGGGTGAAACGTTCATGTGAAACAGTTATGTAAAGGATGATGTAATGAACTCTTATTAGTTAACCAATAGGTTGGCGTCTCTCACAAAATGCATATAGTTACCGGAATGACTTATTAGAAAAATATGAATGCCTTTCAAAAAATACGAACCCCAAATCTTCCGATAAAAAAAAAAAACAAAAACAAAATAAAATGAACTTACTTATGTGTATATGTGCACGAGTATTGTTGCGTAGATTTTCGTAAATTTCCGATTCGCTTGATTCAAAGGCTCCCCAATATCCAGTATAAATAGTAAGTAGGACCACAAACGGTTAAAGTTTATATTCAACTAAATTACTTTATATACAATTTATTGAATCTGACCGGCTGAAAATTTGTTAGGATTTTTTTTTCTTAATTAATTGAGTGGATGGTCGGCCAAGGGAAATATTCAAACTACGAGTATTAAATATGCACAGGCACACAATAACAACCATGAAAAGCTATACACAAGCCCCTAGCATTTCCAAAGACATATTATTATTATTATGGCGATGATTGTATGATGTGGCGGCCGCCTAATGCGAGAATTCATTTCTCTTTAAACGACCTAGCAACTCCGACTAAAGATTTATCTCGGTGCAGACGTGTAGTTGTTTACAATATTTGATTAAATTATGTTTGTATGTTATGTACAAACGTACTGATATTAATGTTATATGTTTAGTGGTTTAATAATGATCATGTAGAAGAAGGCTCACATTTGATGAGAAACGTCATACCGATCAGTTTGTGGAATACTTGCCTCCGGATTTGTAAAATTTGCCTCGATAAATCGTAATCTAAAACATTTGTATTTTAAATGTCTGAATAAATGAAATTGTTGAAAATAAAAATAAGAAACTAAGTTTGAGTGCATTATAAAGATCTGTATTTTCAAAATTTGTCTTTCTGTATTTGAAAGTAAATGTGAAGTTAATACCTGCATTGTTGTGCCTTCACATATTTTTTTTTTTTCTTTTTTCTATATGTATGTTTAAACATAGACAAATGAATGTTACCTAGTTTATGTGTGACTTGTGTATTCGAAAATTACTGAACCGATTTCGCTGAAATTTTCGTTTTTTTTTTTTTTAATTTGTGAAGGGTTAGCGATTAAGTTTTACATATAACAATAATATTTTGAATAAATAGTTTTTAATTAACACTTTTTATCTTTAAAATTGAATAAAACAAACTGTGAGCGAGATATATATTTGTTTTTTTAATTTAGAGCATATTCCATTAGTTTTGTCACTGAGTGAGGAAGAAATGATGAATAAAAGTAATCCTAAGCTCGTTTTAACAATGAACTAAAAAAAGGAATCAGTGAATTCAAAAAAGATTCACTTGATAGATTCCTGAAAAATTTTTCGACGGGTGCCGCCAATAAAATCTCAAGATGGAAATTGGACCGAAAACCAGAAACAGAAGGTTGACATCTTTGCTGAATGTCTTTAAACCATTCTAAGCAAATCCATCTGCAGATGACTTACAGTTTGTTGAAAGAAGTGACGAATGTTAAATTCCCATTGTCACGCTGAAAGAAGTAAGAAACTTGTGTCAACATAAGTTATCTAACAAAAAATCACCAGAGTACAATCTAATAACTGCTCAGTTTTTGAAAGAAATGCCTTCAATAGCCTTAAAAAAAACTCCAATTTATAATAAACGTATACCTTAAATTTAGGTATCATCCACGTATTGGAAAATTGCAGAAGTCATTGTTATAGATACCTAATCAACGTAAGCCACTAACAGAAGTAACATCTTATAGACCAATATCGCTTATACCAATCATAGCAAGAGTTTTTGAGAAACTGCTACTGAAAAGGCTAAGCAAAATAATAAAAGAAAGAAAGCTAATATCGAACAATTAGTTTGGATTTAAAAATAAACATTCCACGATAGACCAAGTTTACAGAATTACGGATGTTGTAGAAAAAGCACTTGAAGAAGTAAGAAGTAACATCTTATAGACCAATATCGCTTATACCAATCATAGCAAGAGTTTTTGAGAAACTGCTACTGAAAAGGCTAAGCAAAATAATAAAAGAAAGAAAGCTAATATCGAACAATTAGTTTGGATTTAAAAATAAACAATCCACGATAGACCAAGTTTACAGAATTACGGATGTTGTAGAAAAAGCACTTGAAGAAAAACAAGTATGTTCAGCTCTATTCTTAGATGTTTTTCAAGCCTTTGATAAGGTTTGGCATTTGGGACTTGAGTACAAACCACTGTAATACTGAAATACTGAAATCCTACGTTACGAACCGACACTTTAGAGTACGGTTCGACCAAAATTACTCGAAACTAAGGAAAATTCATGTACCCCAAGGGAGTGTTATTGGACCAACTTTGTTTTTGTTATATAGGGATATTCCAGTGGACATCAACGCTATCAAAGCCACCTGCGATATTAGTGCATGATAAATCCGTTACGAAGGCTACTGCAAAATCCAGTTCATAAAGTGAGGGATTGGACGCAACGATAGCGTATCAAATTAAATGACACAAAATCGACGCATACAAGCTTTACAAACAAAAAATTAAATATTGTTCCATTCTTTATGAACGGGTAAGGTGTATCTAACGCTAATATGGCCAATACCTTGGAATGATTTTGGATACAAAGCTAAAATGGAGAGAACACATCAAAAAAAAAAGAGAATTGATTTTAAAGTGCAGACAAATATAGTGGTTACTAGGACAGAACTCTGGTCTATTTATCCAGAGCAAAATAATGTTATACAAGCAAGTGCTGAAATCTGTTTACGCATATGGTATCCAGCTATGAGGCTGTACAACGAAAACGAATGCTGAACCCATCAGAAAATTCCGAAACAAAGTCCTTCGTGGAATAATAAATGCCCCTTGGTATATAAGAAATAGCGATCTATATCGTGACCTTCAAATAGAAATGGTCACAACTCCTGTGACTAAAAACCACGCTGTATCACACAATCAGCCACTGCGAAGTCATACTAACTCGGAGATGGAAACCGTCTTAAATGTCAGAGACAATGTTCGGAGACTTAGAAGAACCATGCCTCACTATCAGTTGATCTAAAAGCTTTGCGAAAGTATTTAAAGTTGAAGCCTTCTCTAGTGGGATTTTAAGTTAAAGAAAAAAAAATCCTTTGTCGAACTGGTTCTGATACCGCTGGTTTTCGTGCGGTATAAGAGTCCCATACTTCTTGGTACCGAATATTATCAAGTATATTTTAAAGATTTTCACCGGCAACACAAAATTAGAAGTCCCAGGTATGTCATCATGTATATTGAATATAATATCATTCAAATGTCTGTCGCGGCTTCTCGCATATCTACTAAACGTCTAATTTTTCATAACTTTTGCAAACAAATCAGGCGGAATTAGGCCAATGGCATTGATAATATTGGTTTTAAGGAAAGTGGTGGCTAATTGGCATAAGCCTGTGACTTAAGAAAACTCCACAAGAAGTAGTCTAACGGGTTCAAATCGCAAGATCTTTGTGGCGTATTCATATCGGTTTCGTGTGAGAAACTATATTCCACCTGCACAAAAGCCACACCACTCACTTTCTCTGGATGCATTGTAATTTAGTGGATCTGTTGTGGATTGCGTGATCGTCCCAAATTCGACAATTTTGTTTGATGCTGAACCCATTCATACAGAAATAGGCCTTGTCGCTGAATATGATTTTTCTACGCGAAATTGGAATCAACTTTCAACAGCTCGAGAGCCCAGTTAGCGAACTCATGTCATTGTGTATGGACGATAACTCCGAGCTTGTGGTTCGTTTCAAGTTTGTATAAAATAAGCCCAAGTCATGACCCAAAATTCGCGAAGTTGTAGTCTGCGAAAGACTGAGTTCTTGTACACTACAAGGAACTAATGCTTGGATTCTCTTGCACATTCTCACGGATAGCGGCCATTTTTCCCAGCACGTTGCGAATAGACCTCTCAAAAGGATCATTATGTACCGTAAAAATAGCGAAGTGCTCGAAATGAAATCTCACTTTAAAATAGCTCTTACCGGCTTAATTCAGGAATTGTTTTTTAATTCTTCATTACAAAATCTGATATTCCCCAGGGCAGCCACTTTGGACCAAATCTTTTTATCGTAGTTAGTAATAATGTATCTCTCTCTGTACGTGGTTTTGAAATTTTAACTCATATAGGATAGGTTGAGAGTTTGAAGTCCACAAGCTGTTGCGCTTCAAAATTATTTAATTTTTGTGATAAGCAATTTTTTTAAATTTTAATTCAAAATGGCGGATAGAGCCTTCGAGTTCGGAAACTTGTAGTTATTTTAAGGGTCAATGTCCAAGAAAAAAACAAATTTAAAAATTACGACTACAGCATTTTTTGATGCAACAAATTACTAAATTTTATTTCACTATGAATACACAGGTTCATAAGGGTTTTCATCAATAGAACTCAAAACTCTTATCCTAACTATGGGATAAAATAAGGATGGGTTACAAAGTTACTTGATTTTGTTTTTCGTAAAAAATATGCAAAATGTATATAGGTTAGGTATACCAATTTTTTTTCGTCTAAAATACCAAAAAGCATTTTATTTTAGGTCATCGTTACCCTATTTTGTTCCAAACTTTGGTCCAAGTGCAAAATGGACACTCCTACCTCAAATGACGCTACTATGCATTTTGGGAGATCTTATACGATTGCCATTTTTAGGAATTTTAAAGAAGTCTTTCATCGACAACATTATCGGCTCTAACTTTGGTAGAGGTACAATTGTCCAGGTCTTCATTTCTTTTTGATAAAATCACTCTTATAGCCTTATAGGTCCTGGTAATTGCACCCACCACCTGGAGAATTGAGCTCCAAGCATCTTACATATTTCGTATTGCTATGCGTAGCGTTTAGAGTTCCCTCGCAAAACTGAGATCGTGATCCAATGGTTATAGCACTTCTTCATTATCATGACTCTTTTTCTCAATACCATATGAGCATCCAGAGTTCAGCCGATCACATCAACATTTAATCGTCCACCATCCACTCCATAAGCTAAAATAACTTAATGCACCTGCAAATAGTTATTTCAGGCTTCTCCCCCTCCCCATCGAATGTTTATATTCCTAGTAGTCTCCCATCACAGATTTGTGATTTAGCTAGCAGAAGGGTGAAACTAAATACGGAACATCTGTCTAGAATGGAATGCCATCAAACGTCTCAACTTCCAGGCGAATAGCCAAACCAAGCACGAACCTGCCTAGGAACGGAACACCTAGTGTCTCTCTTTGCCTATGAATGCCAACTTCGCATCTCAATCCCCAATGCCAGTTCGCGCATCCGACGAAGCAATTATTATCATTATTATCAAAGTTGCAGAAAAGCCAGAATAAATAATCGCAGGCTCGATAAAGGCAAGCAGACGGGAGTAGAGTGGCGTTTTTACAACGTCGCGGTCGAGGCCGACTATGGCATCCTGTCTGAAAGTTTGCCTTTTTTTCTCACTTGGTGTTATTAGTTTTATGAGCAGGTGCAAGAAGTTATTCATTTGCTATTACTATCGTCTCGAACACAGGTGAAATTATGTAGAGAGCTTCATCTGGCGAATAAAAAGGTGTATATAACTAGCAAAGAGGATCCTCCGCGCAAGATTTCGCTAACTAGGATCGTGCGAAAGACGAATAATATAATCAATTGTGGATTGTGATTTGCAAAAGATATGCACTGTGTGAGTCGATAAATTTACAGACATTCAAATGTTTGTCTGGCACTGATCCTGCGATGATAAATGGCTAAGCAATTTGCTCAAGACAGAGTGATTAGGTAAAATATATTTTCTACAATTGCACTGCAGAATAATCGGAGTGTCTGATGTAGAAGATCCTGACGGAGACGGACCGGAGAGAATCTTCCAATTTGCACATTCGTAGTTAAGGGTGGGATAATGACGGCTCACACTCTTTTGTATAAAAGTTGGGTGTAATCAGTGAACGTTGTTAGCGTCAGACAGACCCTAATCACTGCCATGTTCAATATGCACGGACAATGGTGTGGTTAAGAATATATAGGTAAGACGGTATTATTGTTTCTATAACTTCTTATGAGATTTGCTAAGTAGTAGAATTAGCTGAACCTATTAAAATCATAAGAAAGAAAATTTAATTTGCATATACAGGGTGTTTCAAAAGAAGAACACAATGTTTTTATAACCAAATTAAGTTTTTTTTTATGCCTGCAACCGCCAACACAAGAAGATTTCTTTTACAAGTGAAATGCGTTTACGAATCTCTAACTTCTGGTAGAGAAGCTTTTTAGCTTGGTGTTTTGATAGTTCTAACATTTCTTCAATTTTGAATTCTGGTGATCCTGAAAGTTCATCCTCTAAATATTTCTTAAGTCAGGTTGTGTTTTTCACTCGAAAAAAAAAACCTTCACTTCACGTACCATGCACGACTGTATGAGCATCTAGGGTTATTTACTCATTATGACTGGCGCCCGAGTCAGGTTATTATACACGATCTAAATTAATGATATCTACGCTTCATGTTTTTATATTTCATCATAATCAGAATGATATTAAAATATTATTTAAATATTGTAAATCACTATAATAATGTTAGTTCCAGACAAAGTCACATCGCAAATGACAAACTACAAAAATCTTTGACGTTTGAGATGTGACATTTGAATTTGACTGTTGACACTTGTAAGACTTTCATGAATCGAAACAAGGAGTGCGTTTACTGGTTCAAATAACAATGGTGCGGTCAGCCGATTTGCTCAAATTGATAATGTTTACACAAAATTAGACTTACTTAGACAATTTTAAGGAACATTACAAAATTAATAAAATATGGTAAAGTTGTAAGATAAAACATCCATTCTTACTGAAATTTGTTCTTCAGACTTTTTAATGGAAATGGAAGAATCACTCTAAAGAATTTATTGTGATAAGAGGCTTGGGTGCTATCCATTAAAATGACTGGCATAATTTGTAAGTGTGTAATTTTAAATATTATGCTGATTAAAAGTAACTTTAGTTGAATTTAGCATCATGCTTTTTCTGCCATTTCATTAAATTTAAAATCATTGGCGCAAAATTTTAAACAGTTCTCGTTTAAGGAATAAAACCGGCTCTACTTAACGCAGTCGTTTAGCTTGTAGACTTCGTCTAACTTTTGCATAATTTTAAACATGTTAGACAACTCTTCTAACTGATGTGGGTTTTACAACAGAGCCTAAGCGAATTTGCGTTGAACAACCCTTAATTTGACAGATACATAACTCACACAACTACAAAAACACAAAAAAAAGTAGAAAGAACAGACATCAACTTTAAACCAAATAATTTTTCGCCGAAAAAAGTACATTTTATATTGTTTATTTTTGATTGTTTATAATTTATTTACATTATTTTAGATGGAAATAAAGTATAAATCTCAATTTGTTGTTGCAAGGTGCAGATTCATTTAGCTATACTCGTCTCGGCCGGCGGCGGCGCGCGTGCATACATAAGATATAAATGGACCTACATACATTTGTATTTACAGATTTGTTCATCGTAGATCACTTTCGTACGATTGTTTCGAATTTATATTCAGTCTATTTACAAAAAAACATCTTTACAAAATCCAATAAAACATCAGTAAACATTTTTTCTTCGATTTGCTTTTGTATGAAATGACCACTGTCAATATGGATAAAGTATACTTTTAAAAGATAAACTAGCTATTTGCTGCTGTTAAAGTAAGACGAGCTCTTTAACGTTAAAGTATAGTTTATGTCCTTTAAAATTACCAAAAAGTCGGTTCTCGTTTTATACTCAATATTTAGAGTCGACTCCCATCCTAAAATTGATTTAGAGTAGGTTTTAAATGTTTAAAATTTTGCGCCATTTTGTTTAATAGATAATTACTTCGAAAGAGGCTGAAAGGGCGTTTATTAAAATTCAGTGAGTAGTTTTTTTACTATAACGGTTTAAAAAAAAAAAAAGTAAAAATTTTGGTTAGTTTCAAATATCTCACGAAAAAATAATGCTATTGATTTCAAATAAAATTTAATGTACTCATTATAAGGTCATACAGATTTGGTATGAATTTGGAAAAAAATGAACATACCGTTATTTTTTTAAATAAAAAAAACTGAAAAAAAAATTTCATAACCCAGATATTCTAAGAATGGAAAACAATTTGAAACTCAAAATAATTTTATTTTACGAAAAATAATGTTGTCAAAACTGGTGAAAATTTCAAAAAAAAATCATTTTACAGTTTTTTTACAAAAAAATAAAAAAAACTATATAAAATTCTATTGAAAATTGGTAAAAATTGTTTTTCGACTCAAATTTCTCGGGAACTAGTAGTGATATTGACTTCTTATTTAGTTTATTTTATACATAGTATAATTTTGTACTATTGGTAAAATGTTGACAAATATTGAATTAATAGTTTTTTTTTTAAACAAATGGGAAGTTATCAGTGTGGGTCGCACCCAGCCTCTTTTTTATTTTTTTAGTATCGTGCTAACTTCATATAATTCTTTGACATTTACAAACGTCAAAAAAGGTATGTTTACTTAGTTTTGTGCATGAATTCCCATTGATTTAGGTGTGTTCAAAAGGAATTTATTAAAAAATAGTCTTAGCACGATACTTGTTAACAAATATTTACAATTAAGAAAAAGTAAGTAAACTACTTTTTAGATAGCAAATTGCTAAGTAGTATTAAAGTTATACCTTCAAATAAGGCTGTTTCAAATTTTTAGAGAGTTCCTTTTTGTTATCTATCCTGAGGGCCTATCGTACTCCTGGACACTGGTATGGTATGGCTTACAAAAAGTAGGAGTAATGGTAGGTTCTCAGTTATGTAAATCCATCAAAAAAATTTTCACATTTTGTTGACATAATTACAATATTGATCAGAAAGGGAAACGTTCGGAATCGGCTAAAAATTGTAGGTCCCATCCATTCCTGATAACATGCACACAGGAATGGTTGAGAGTTGTAAGTCACTATATACTGGTCCTGGTTTTCTACAAAAACTGCTGCACGCCGAAATTTATTTATTTTAGTACCTAGAGTTTTGTTTTACACAGATTTGAAAAAACATATCAAACATATGTAACAGCCCCCATTCCTTGGTCGGTTGGCATAAGTGAGGTGCCCAAATTGGGGGAGTGAGTTGGCTGCTCCAAATTACCCATTAGTGTTATGAGGCGCTCCGGGAAGTGTTTTCTGAAAATAGCCAAAACCAACTTTGTCCAAAAAATTCATCCAACATCGTCACATACCGGTCTGAATTCACTGTCAACTCAATGTGCGGGGCCTTATTTTCTTAAAAAAAGAACCCTCGACCAACAATCCCATCTGAGAAAATTGCACAGTGAATGCAATTCTCTTCGATTGGTGTTCGCCTAGTAGAACATGTTCTGTTTGCTGACGCGTCCTCCTTAGAGAAAATTGGCATCATCATTAAAAAAATCGGTTATTAGAATCGCCTCACAAGGGTTCCTTCGAGAAATAAAGTCGCGTTTGGAAAGTTCCTGTACTATCGTTTTACATCTGGGCAAGATTTCTCAAAATTAAGAATAATAAATCTTCGCAAAGAAACAAGGCTTTATTACTTCGAAAATAATAATAAAAGCTAGCTGTTCTTTCTGACTTCATACAGACATGAAAAATTGCATCTGTTGGAAATTTATTTTCAATGCATAGTTTCATTCATCCGTCAACTACTATATCTCATTTTTGTGTTCAGAAATGTATCCAAAACTCATGGCCTCAGTTGTTGTCAGCTGTTTGGAATCCGGAACTCCATCATCCAGCACATGCCACGTATTTTTGTTTCCCAAGTCACCCCTTTAGTGTCAGTTTCACTAAATAAAAAATAAAACTCTACATCTAGTCATAGTAAGCTTAGCTGTCAAAAAAAAGATCTTTATTATGAAGATCTCTCATGGTTCAAGAATATAGACCAAATCAGCAGCAGTTCTGCCAAACATATGTTCACCCCGTGTCGCCACTATTCAATGAAAATGACATGGCGCAACAAACAAGACACATTGGATATACGAGTAATTGCTGCTGCGTTTAACTTTTGCTTCTACGAGTTCTATTACCGCAATAATTGAAAGTTATAACACTCGAGTCATGTTCAAGTGTCCTTTTTCGATTTACGGCTATGGCACTTGGGGTCCCCCTCATAAGTTGTTGCCTGGTTTTATTGAACTACTCATTAACAAAACTGTCGGATTAGGCTCTTGAAAAGTGGACTTATTCAGAGCAGGAGCATATGCTCTACTCAGAAAGTTAGTGGCGTAGATTGTATAGTTGCAGTGGACTATGACATCGACATGGCTAGTGTAATGATCGCGGCCTGTTCATGACCTAACCATGTGTTTGTCATTTTCAATAGTCTACCGCTGTCGCCATGTCTCAGAGAGGGGTTGTTCGGGTTGGCATGGGAGATCGAATTTGAAATGATTTTAATTTAATAATTTACTAAATAGTGGGTGAGGGTATAATGGCTTATTTTGATTTCTTTTTAATAATTGTAGTGAGAGATCTTTCAAAATAGAGAAATACACCTTTTCCAATTTTCAGTAGCATCAGTTAAGATATAATTTCATAAAGTACAGACTGTCAGTTTATAAGCTCGTGCAGTGAATGTAACCTCAGAGCGATTTTGAACAAATTAGAACACATAATTTGAATATCTCATCTTTCAACAAAAACCACTCTTGACCCTTCATTCCGTTGTGTTCGCATACGAACAAATGTATATTTAAAAAAAATAAAAACTATATTAATTATAATAATTAAGTCAGAATTAATTAAAATCCATCTTGTCGTAGAATTTATTGTGATTAAAACACGAAAATAAAATTATTGGATCAAGCCAGCAGCGATATCATTTCTTGTTGTTGGAAGTAGGGTCGACCACTTCTGATCTGATCAAAAGCAAGTTCACGAAACTTAAATGTTCAGAAAGGCCTGAAACCAAAATATTGCGTAACATCGGAATAAAAAAAATTGTTGAACAGGTCATTGAAGACAAAAAAAAAAAATTTAATTTGACAGGAGAACACGGTTATGTGTGTAAGCAATTAAAGATCAAATCTGTCATCACTGATCTATGAATCTTACATGAATGAAACATGAAATCTTTTTGCAAAAAGATCTCATCTTTTCTTGAATAAAATAAAACCGCAGTAAAAGTGTTTTAGAAATGGTTCCGGGTTAGCACTACAATAAGCACTAGGATGATAGCTTACGAGGAAAAAATCTAGTATATATGTAAGCGCTTAGGATGAACCTCAATATGTATACAATGGGGCCAAATGGCCCCTTTTTCCGTTCGGTTCTCGTGTTCCCAACTTTTTTAGAAATTACACGATTGGTCCCCTTTTCGATTTTACTCGAAATAAAATAATTTTTCTGGTATCTAATTCAGGAAAACACATTAAGGAATACAAACAAACTCCTTGAGATAAAATTTGAGGATGAGGCTTTTTAAACTACATTTTAAATCAATGGCGCAAAATTTTACACAGCCAAGGTATTAGTATGATACTACTCGTACTTAACAATTTGCTAACTTTAAAGTAGTTTACTAACTCATTATTTATTTTAATCATTTTCTAACTAGTATCGTACTAAAGCAATTTTCTTAATAAATTGGTTCTGAGCACACCTAAAACAATGACAGTTCGCGTAAAAAACTAAGTAAACAGACCTTTTGTGCCGTTGTGTGGATCTCGTGCTTCTGTCTGTCTGTCTGTTCGACTACAACTAAACGGCTTGGCCGATTTTCTTCAAACTTGGTAGATATAGGTTTTAATTTTTCCCCCCGGATGTTTTTTTCTTTTTTTTTAAGACCAAAAATAACAGTACTTTCCATACGAATTTTTTTCGAAATTTTATAAATTCTATTTTTTTTCTCAAAAACGGTCCCACAGATTTCATTTAGTTAAACCTAGGTAATGGTTGAAAAAAAAAACTTGATTTTCTCAAAAACGGTACGACCGATTTTGATCATTTTTTCTATGTTAAGGCTCCCTAGCAGTTTCAATATTATTGTGAATTCAAATTTTCCAAAAATTTTTTTTTGGATTTTTAAAAAAAAATTCAATTTTTTTTTTGAAAACTCAATATTTCGAAAACCCGATGCTCGATTTTGTTAAAACTTCATAAATGAAAGTTTCTTAAAATAATCAACGAGATATAAGAAAAAAAAAATATTTTACCTAAATATAACGGTACCCTCCATACAAATGTTAAAAAATGGTTTTCATTTGTATGGTGGGTACCGATATTTTTAGAACAGAAAACTATTTAAACTTTTGGGGAGCTCGAATAAAAAAATGATCAAAATCGGTAATACCGTTGTTGAGAAAATACAAAAAAATAAATAAAAATGGTACCTACCATTAATAATCATTTTTCGGAAATTTGTTTCAAGTATTACATAGCTTTAACTAAATGGATTTTTTGAATTTTTCTTAAAAAAAAATCTGTGAAACAGTTTGAATGGAAGGTTATTTTTGGTCTTCAAAAAAAACCTGTTTGGAGAAATTTAAAAATAATATCTACTAAGTTTAAAGAAAATCGGCCGATCCGTTAAGGCTGTAGTCGAACAGACAGACAGACAGAATTGCGAAACCCGCTTTTTTGTCTTCACTATCATTTTTATGCCAACTTACAGGAGCCCCTTTGACTTTTTGGATTTAAAAAAAAAATGTACATTATTTAGTACTAAAAATTGACATCCCAAATTTTATTTTGAAAAATTTTAGAGAAATTTCTTATGTAAAAAATTAATTTAATAATAAAACGATTTTTAACTTCCCATAGGGAGTTATTGTAATCGGTCCGATTTGTCAAATTGGAATTTTTGACATTTCTCGACGTTTCAGGGTCCCTAGAGGCTATATCAATCATTTTTAGAGAGATGTCTGTGTGTGTGTGTGTACGTACGTTCGTACGTTCGTACGTTCGTACATTCGTACGTGCGTACGTTCGTACGTCCGTACGTTCTTGTACCATTTTTCGTCGTCGATATCTCAAGAACGAGTAAAGATATCGACTTCAAATAAATTTTTTTTAATAGATAATAACTTCGAAAGAGGCTGAAAGGGCGTTTATTAAAATTCAGTGAGTAGTTTTTTCACTATAACGGTTTAAAAAAAAAGTAAAAATTTTGGTTAGTTTCAAATATCTCACGAAAAAATAATGCTATTGATTTCAAATAAAATTTAATCTACTCATTATAAGGTCATACAGATTTGATATGAATTTGGAAAAAAATGAACATACCGTTATTTTTTTAAATAAAAAAAACTGAAAAAAAAAATTTCATAACCCAGATATTCTAAGAACGGAAAACAATTTGAAACTCAAAATAATTTTATTTTACGAAAAATAATGTGTTTGACAACTGGTGAAAATTTCAAAAAAAATCAGTTTACAGTTTTTTTACAAAAAATAAAAAACTATATAAAATTCTATTGAAAATTAGTAAAAATTGTTTTTCGACTCAAATTTCTCGAGAACTAGTAGTGATATTGACTTCTAATTTAGTTTATTTTATACATAGTATAATTTTGTACAATTGGTAAAATTTTGACAAATATTGAATTAATAGTTTTTTTTTTTTTTAAATAAAAAAACTATTAAAAATTCTAGTGAAAACTAGTTAAAATTGTATTTCAAGTCGAATTTCTTGGGAATAAACACCGACAGTGCCTTCTAAAGTACATAAGTTGTTTTATACATCGATACCTTCCCGTAAGAATGTATACTAAGCGACATTTCTAAAAAAAAAACGAAAAAAACGAAGAAAGTTCGTTGGCGAAACCCAGGCCAAAACGTGGCCCTTAACTTATATTATATTTCCTCATCAAAAAGTCATTTTCGAAAAAAGTGCCGCTTAGTACATTCTTACGGGAAGGTATCGACATAATACAATTATTAACATATGGTTAAATTTTGACAAGTATCGAATTGACAGTTTTAAAAAAAATATAAAAAAAAAATCTACTAAAAAGTGGTAATATTTGTTTTTCGACTAGAATATCTTGAGAACGAGCAATGATATTGACTTTGTCATTATTTAATTTTATACATAATACAATTTCTAACAAATGGTTTATATTTGACATATATCTAGTTTTAGATCGGATATATTTTGTAAGTACCCTTCCATCAATAACCAAACCATATCTTTTATATTCGAATATTTCGTTTTTAAATTTTTTTCAATTAAAATGTTTGGAACCGAAATAATAAAGTAATTTCTATAATATAATATTAAAAAACACGGAAATCTATAATTCAGTATATAATATGTACCTACCAACCTTCGTAATTATAACAAGATTTCAAGACCACAAATGGGAAGTTATCAGTGTGGGTCGCACCCAGCCTCTTTTTAAAAATTGTTTGCATAAGTTCACACCTTTCTAGAAATCAGACGGCAATTTTATGCATTTGAACATTTTTCTATCATTTTTTTAATATTTTTAAATAATTTCTAAATTCCAAAGTACTTTTACATAAAAGCTAATGTGCATCTGTATCTACTACTTTTAAACCCTTCCTTGTTTTCTTAAAGCTCGTACTATCATTAACCCCTAGCAATAACCCCCTTGAGGGCGCGCTAATTATAAAAAAAAAAACAAGTACTCGCGATCCCTTCGGGCATTTTATTATTTATTAAAATGCATTTTTAAAAAGAAACCTATATTATTTAACATGTGACAAACCGATGTTTGAGCCGACCCTTCGACGCTTGAACTATAGTGATTAGTGCAGCCGCTGCTGTAAATCATTTTTCGAATGGGTATAGGTACATAGTTCTATCGATTCAACATCATATAATTGTCTTTTCTTAGACAATTTCCGGAATTTATAATGAAATTCAACAGAACTCGTGGCAGCTTAAAAGTTGGTACGAAATAAAAAGTTCGTAGACGGAAATATTCAAATCAAAATCGGTTACCTTGAAATCCGACAAAGAAACTATTTAATGGGTGCCCTAATTGAATTTTCAAAATTTTTCTAAAAATTCATTTTATTCTAAGACCTTATGTTATTAGTTTAAATTAAAATAAACATATCTAATTGTGTCTAGTACTTCTTGGGTAGGTATACTATTCTCAACTAAAAATGTGCGAAAGGCGCTTTTTTACCATTTATAATAGGCATGTATTGTATAGAGGTACACTTCTCTTCGACCACCTGACTCACTTTCTGTAAACATTATTTTTTGTTTCAAAAGAAATGGAATTTAATAGTTCTAATTACTTTGATCTTGAATTTATTATTTGATCAGAAAAAAAAAATACAACAATGAATTGTTTTTGATTTATTATTTGGCTTGCATAAAAGAATAGCATTTTCTCAAAATAGCTTTTTCATATTCATCAATTTGCCTGGGGTTTATTATCATTGCAAACATAGATTGCTCATAAAATTATATTTTCATTTGCTCTGTAATTAAAGTTCATTCGGGCAAAGAAATTCATACTCACTTAAATAGTGGAAGAAACATGTTAATCTATGCATCTGTAGATGCATACAAATATACCAATCTACACACAAATACAAAACCACAACGAAATCTTATCACTACTTTAGATGGCTGAGTCTGACTCTCGCTATCTTATTCTCAAAACGAAAACAAAATAAACAAAAAGTAACTATGCATCAATATGTATAGATGTAAATATGTATAGGTATACCCACTTAAAAATCAAAATACAGTCTATATCTACCAGAGATAACTTACCTTACCTGTGGAATCAGCGTCAGACCGTAAATATAACTAAGAAACACTTTACAAAGAAACTCAAAGATTCCCGGGGACGACCTGTTGCACAGAACTACTTCGAGTCGACTAAACCATTGAAACAGGTTCCCCTTTAAGACTTCATAAGAGAAGAAGCTTTTCTTATGAATGACACTCCAACGAGCTAGAATAAGGTCGGACTAGGTGCTTTGGTTATGTCGAATTGTCGACATGGTCGGACTTTGTTTAATGAAATATAAATATTACAAAATTAACACGTACAAATATGTCGAATTAAATTTCTCAGTTTTATTGTTGAAGGTATTTATGATGGTGTTATTTGTGTCATGAATTTATATTTAAAGAACTCAGTCTTCAATATATCAAGTTTAAAAATTTAAATTGAAAGTTCCCACTTAAGCTTAATCTGGACTAATGATCATTTAAGTTTTAATTTAATCCCATCAAAAAATGTATTTAAATTTTAAATAATAAAATTTTCAGAATGAACTGTACCTCAGGTGCATATCACGGTACAGAATTACTCGTAGTCTAAATTAAGTGGACTTTCGACCTCTTTTATCAGTAGTGTCGTTTAAAAGTTACCAACACCAAAAAAAGAACTAAAAAACATAGATAGCTACTCCTTGTTTAAAAAAGATAAGAGTTTGTTTTCCACTGATGACGAAATTTAAAAAATTAATAGTTATTGGGAGCTATCGTGAATAAAATTTCCCTTGGAGTTTTAAGCAACTTTCAAAATTCTCAGCTTGGATAATGTCGAAAGTTTACCTTGGAACTTATTAAAATCGGGAATTAAGTTTCATACGGTTTTTGGCTCTCATTTCAAAAGACCAGCCACCAGCTTACAATGAACAGTGCAGAAGTATTGTCGTTTCCAATTTTCGAAGATGGGAAAAAATTCCGATGGAAATTTTATTTACGATAGTCCCCATTATTTGCAAGCAAATGGTCTTGATCGTGCGATTTTGGAACCAATGAGTTAAAATTGAACGAACGCACATAAGGCTCAAAAATAGACCAGTTTCTTAATCGCAATGACAGAAAATCGAGTCGCGTTTTTAACCAGCGATTATCTTTCGTTTTCTTTAAAAATGGAATTTGATCATGTTCGAGGTTTTAGGTTTTTGTCGCATGAATATTTTATTCCAAAAATACAAGATAAAACTTTTAACGTTAATGGAGGCATATATTTCAAAGTAATCGGAACAATTTATAAAACGTATTTTGTTGATGATTATTTTCTCACTAGAAAACTGGAATTTGCGTTAAGAAATCAGTGACAACAACTCGTTGAGAATCAAACTTTCAACCATTTCTGTGCGCGTCTTATCCATAGTGTCGGAGGGGACTGCCGAGTCCGACCGGTAAAATGATCTTAAGGTGTGTCAACACCAAAGAAACATTTCAGGAAACATTGTTTAAAAAACGTTTCTGAAATGTTTCCCAGTTGTTTTAAAAACATTTCAAAAACATTTGACATGTTTCTGATATTTTTTTTGGTGTGGACGCTTTGAGAAACGTTTCCGAAATGTTTCTTTGTTTCCCATTGTTTCCAGATTGAGTAGTCTGTAATTTTTTTCTCGCCTGTGTTGTTCTTTAAGCGCATGATTTTTTATGTCTACCTAATCTTTTACACAATTTATATTTTCGGAAATTTCAGACAAAGCATCGGCTTTTTTATTTTATTTTTAAAAATTTCTTCAAGTGGATCCCACTTTTTTCATTTCATAAATTTTGATCAATTGGATAACATCCTCGTTGCTCCACACTTTTTAAGTATACATTTTTAAAAACTCACACACTATCTACCTTTGTAAATGCTTGGAAAACAAATAAAGTTTTCCATTCGAAATGGGAAACAGAGAAACACTTCAGAAATGTTTCTCTGTTTCTGAAATGTTTTTTGAAGTAAAACTTTTTTTCCGGCGTTGGGGGTAAAAAATTTTCTATGCAGCTGTCAGTGACATGTCAAAACGACACGTTATCAGTCAAAGCCAGGGACATGCTTTTAGAATACAAAATGTTTGTACGTTTATACATACATAGGTTGGAATCTTACAGAGGCTTTGCTTGATAGAAAAGAAGTTTAACTTCTACAGAGCGTACGTCAGTACACACAACCTTTTTAAACGTTTCTTAAATGTTTCAAAAATGTTTCTTTGGTGTGGTGTCCCAAAAGGTTAGCTATGTAAAAAACATTTTTTCTTTTTAGGCATCAGCGGTTCGTGTTCATACTCAAACTTCTGCCGTGACAATACAACTTACTAAACATTAAGCCTAGGGGAAAACGAAGCAAATCGGAGTGTTTTAAGTGGATTTTGGTATCATGTGTGTTCCTTTACTGTAAAGATATGATGTGCTATTTTTTAGACTTATAAAAAAGTAACGAAATCTTATGTAATTTCAAGAGAATTTTAATTGCATCTTTTTTAATTTGTTATTACTTATTACTCAAACATTTTATTCATCTTAACAGAGGGAAGAAAATGTATGAGATAATAAATGTAAATCTGCGCGTTTACCGTCACCTTAAATTTTAAAGTGAAGAAACTCGTCTTTAACTTCGCGGTTAAGTGTAAGCACCAGGTTTTGATTATTTCCATTTGCTTAATTATTTATAAATTCAAATTTAAGAAAGAATTACTGGGTACACACATTAAAATGGCTGAAAGCACTGAAAAACGCAGTCGGATCTCGAACTGGACCACAGTAATGAAAGAACTGCTGTTGGAGACAGCTAAGCCACATTGAAAAATCATTGATTCCAAACAGAATGATGAGAAATCATTAAAATCAAAGTTGGCAAAATATTGCAGAAACATTTAAAGCCAATGGGTATGATCTCAGCACCAAGCAAGTAAAAAACAGACGCAAGAGCCAATATGATCGGTTTCAGAAGGAACCTGGGGGTGGAACCCCCAGAGAACCTTCTAAGACCGTTTACGAAATATCGGAGATCACACCAGTGGACTTCTTAGAAGATACGGTAAATTTCGATTGCGATGCAATTTGTTTTCTAATGCAATTACGATTTATTTAGATACAACATTTCTTATATTTTAGAGAAAACCTACCACCAAAAAACAAAAAATCCACCACCAAAAGAAAATAGTCCACCAGCAAAACATAAAACTCAGTAAGAACCCCGAAATTCAGAGCAAAAATTCGGAGACTACCAACCTTATTTACATAGGATGAGCTCCTGAAAAAAAGAATTGTTGTAAAATTATTTAATTAAAAACTGAAGCCAAATAAATTTCTGTTTTTTTAAATAACACAAATGTCATTGGAACAGCTTTTTTTTTGGCTGCAAATGTAATGGATTTTGTAATAGAGCGCTGTTTAGTAAAAGGCATGTTTAACTTGGTTATATGGTAAAGCGCAAGTTAACTCGTCTTTAAGGTTTAACCTGGTGTTTACATAAACGCGTGTTTAGCAATTAATTATTTTTAAGGTCCGCTACGTTTGTTTTTGATTGATTATTAACATATGTATTTTTTTGATTTGGTAGAATCGATTTGAGTTCCAATGGCTAATTGAGAACCAGAGCTAAGTGACTTCGAATCCGAGCGGATAAGATGAAAAGCACCATTTTCATGACAAATCACAAAATTGGAGGGTTTTTCAATTCCTCGCAAAAGCACTACCAGCGTTAAACATTTGTTTTGTTTTCTTTTAGATGGCAGCGGTAAGAATTTAAACCTAGACGTCAAGCATGATAGCCCAATCAATGCATCTATGGAAGCTAGTTTAAAATCCAGTAACAGCGAAATATTATACATATGTAGGTATACTGTTAAAAAGACGTTTTTATGTACTACAATTGCAATTAAGGGAGCTCATCTTAAAATATCGTATGAAACAAGTTAGGTAGGTATTCACTAATTTTGTATTTTTGTGTCTTTCCTTAGCTTTAATTTCGTTATAAAATATTAATATAAAACAGTGATTTAAAATATGCTGTCATAGTAAAGATTGCAGTACATACAAATACCTTTCCAACGGTATATATTTTTATTATTCTTGTAGACCAAAGTCCATCATTTCTTGAATAATTATAATAAGGTGTAGCTATGCACACAAAGATCAGTCCAGCAATAATACTTGGACAAACTTAGCACTTTTTGTTACCTCGGCAGCCCTGTCTGTTATGTTCATTGGCTGAGTAGGCATTGTACACTTTTGTTCATGTGTTTGCATTAAGAACTACAATTCTCTCTTAAAATTAAACGAAATCTCAAAAGAGAGAAACCTCTGCACTCAGCCATAGGTATAAA
Source organism: Chrysotoxum bicinctum (assembly GCA_911387755.1). NCBI lineage: Eukaryota > Metazoa > Arthropoda > Insecta > Diptera > Syrphidae > Chrysotoxum > Chrysotoxum bicinctum. The sequence goes on along the minus strand of OU426989.1, from coordinate 218,884,407 downwards.
TTGCTAAAACAAAAAAGAGCGCTTTTTAAATTGCTCACTGCTCAGTTATAGAGCAAGTAAATTAGTGTAGAGTAGAGTAGAGGCGATATTCTGTTTTGTGTGTGCTACGCAGTTCAGTTGAGATATAAAGTGAAAATTACACTCATATTAGCAAACGAAAGAATCTCAGTTCGGTGAGAATAAACTAATTTACATTTTAAGTACCTATACAATTTCTTTTACTTTTTATTTACTTAGGTATTTACAGATTGAAACACAAAAACACGAAAACGATATCAAAATGATTACAGTAATCGATTCGAGTTCAGATGATGAAACACCAACACCAATACAAAAAGAAAAAAGTATTGTTTCCCCTACTGCTACCACGCAAGAGCAAATAAACCAACAGCTACGACGGCATTGCCAAACATCTTCACAAAAATCAAAAACAAACGGCGACAATAACTGCAATGCTATATCAATTGACAAACATCAATCTGATTTTATTGATCATGTCGTCATGATTTGGCTGAACCGAGTACGATGCGGTTATAAAAATCTTGAAATGCCTGATAATATTTTAAAAGCAAAGGCAAAAGAGGCTGCTGGCCTATTGAACTTAGATAATAAATTTTGGGCAAATATTTGGCTTAAAGGATTCAAACAGAAAATACAAAAAATGCAAGATGAAAAACAAACAATTGACATTGGAAGAAGCAATCTATTTAGAATTGAAGAAATTATAAGAGAAGAAAGGACAAAATTCTTTAAAAATAAAGCTTCAAAGAATTCAAATTCAAATAGAACTTCTTTAGATGGTAAACCAGTTAAGTCGATAGAAGAAAAACTAAAGAGACAGCTGAAGGAAATCGAAGATAAACAACAAAAACAACTAGCCAAAATGTTGGAGGAACAAAAGAAACATTTGGAAAAGGTCAAAGAAGCACAAAGACAACAAATGGAACAAATAAAAGAAGCACAAAGACAGCGCGATGAAAATTTGCGCAAATATAAAGAGATGAAGTCGAAAATAGCAGAACGTAGGAAAGCTGAACAAAATTCAAAACCTGTACCACCCGTAACATCAACGAAATTACGATTTGAAGAGCAACGCAAACCTGGAGAGACCAAAAAAGCCGAAGTAAGAGGAGCCGAACCAAAAACACCAGCACCAGTGGCAGAGTCCGTAACGCTGTTTGAAGTTATAGAAATTGATGATGTTCTAGATGAACCCATACAGTCGTACGCAGAGGCTTTGGATTGCTTGGGGCTTGTTGAAAATTACTTCTTATCTACTAGAAACCTTAATGCGGTAATGTTTATTAGTCAAATAGAAAGCTATTTAAAAGATCAATTAGATCCATAGCTTTTTTTTGTTAACGTTCAATGAAAATCTTTAATAATAAAATTAGTTATATAATAAGAAAAATGTTTTCCTCGTTTCTATTCTTAAGAAAATTACTTTAAAAAAGTTTCTAAAATATTCTAATTTCTTGAAGTAATACGACTTTATGCTAACAAAATTAACCAAACAAAAAGATATTGGAGCTGCCTCATTTTAAAAACAATTTTAATAATGCACAGTTAAAATCTAATTTGAAAGAATCTCGTTAAGCCATTTTCTAATTGTTAAACAGCAACCGCACGCTCCTAACTTTTCACACGCATGATGTCTAGCGACCTGTATTCTGGAAGGAAAGATAATCTTCGAAATGAGACCACTCCAGCCCCACTACGATCTCTATTAATCAAGAAGGTTTTGTTGATAAAATCTCATATTATATACAATAAATAAAGATAATTTGGGCTGCACCTGCACCTGTTTTATTCGAGTTTTGGACTTCTTATAAACGTCTTAAAAATTGAGGCCATACTAGAAGGGGTGACCGATTTCTTACACCTATAGAAAAATCCTAAAGATTTAGCAGGATTTTTGGCGGTCTCGAGATTGTGGTCATTGCCATCAAGATCGCTGTTGATACACATATCGAGTAACGAGAGCTTTTTGGCTTCTTCGATGCAAGTGTCTTTCAGGGACAATCGCATAAGGGGAACATAGTAGAAAACATTGACTTTTCGAAGCATTAAACTCCACACTATTCTTTATATCCCATTTAACAATACTGTAAGTATCTGAGCTTAGAGAGTTGCTTAGTATACGATACTATTGCGATTCCACTTCCGAAGTTGATGAACATGACTTAAAGAACGAGTTTAAAAAGCTGAGGGTAAAGTCGTCGGCAAAACAATGAAGTGAAGTTTTAAATATGAGATCATTTATAAAAAACAAAACTGGGAAACAGCATTTATATTGTGAAGATCTGATTTGAAACCGCAACACAACATATATTGAACGATACAGATTGTAATTTCTTATCCAGAGAATAAGGGTTTCATCGATACTAAATAGACCCATTATCGGTGAATGAGCTTGATAGCAAAGTCTATAAAATACCTTAGAAGTATCAAGCGCATTAATCTAACTTTCTCCAAAACGATGTAAAGATCTGTTCAACTATTAGGTGAGATATGATTACAAGTGAAACGATTGCTGCGAAGGCCAATCGGTATTTTGTAGGTACTATTATTGTTGGCACCAAATTTTTAAATTTCTTTTTAGCAAATCATTTTAAGTTCCAAGTCTAAAGCAAATTGCTGCAGCGGTTTAAGCTGTGCCGAGGTACTGAAGAACATTGTAATATCAGGCTTGATTAAAATGAGATTTTTTGATCTGGCTTACTTACTATGTACAGTACATACATGCATATATATATATCGCTGGTAAAATAACGAATTCCGGTACTATTTTTTGCTCATATCGAATCTTTTCTTATCGTTAAGAAGAAGTACAAAATAATATTAATTTTTATTAATACATAAAAACAATCATTATAAAGAACAAAAATAATTCCATAAGCCTAATACGCAGATCGGGAAATATAATTTTTATCCTGGGACAAATTTTGTCTAGGATATTTTTCCGAGCAGTACGCAGCTCGCAAAATTCATACTTTTGTCATTGCTGTACAAAATGTCTCCACTAAATTTTGCCAGGAAAAAAGAATGATACAAGCATTTCACCATATTTCCGAAAGTGATTTTTAACAATACTGGTCTTAAGTAAAAGCTGCTGATGCTTGTCTTAAGAGCATCAAGAGGAGATTCCAAAAAGGTATGAACGACTTTCGTAAGACAACCCGTTCCAAAGATACACTAAAAAACACATTAAATTATTTATCATCTCTCCAACTTCAAACTTTTGCGCGGGATTTGGAAAAGTTTTGTAGAGATTAAAATTTTAGAGATAAAATTGGTCTTGTCTCGATCTGCGTACTAGGCTATAGGCCACACTTAAATACAACAAGTACCTATTAAATTAATTTACTTTTCCCCTTTAATTAATTTCAAATGGTAACACTTTATAAGAAGAGAGCAAAAATGCTATTATACAAACAAATATCACTTTTTTATATATAGGTCACAATCACACAACCACAACACAAGTCACACTAACGTCACAAGCCTCTCACAAGGCAGTAGGCACGCACAACCCATGGGCCATGACGCCATGAGTATGGAAAATGTAGATATATTTCGCTGGATACCCAAAAAAAAAAAATGTGAGCATGAATTTAGTACTCATCTCAAATTCTCAATTAGTAAAAAAAGAGTAAATATGACAGTTTTTGTTGGAACTTAATAATAGTTTTCTCTTCTTCAATTATCCAGTGCTGTCTTCTACTTAGAAATACAATCAATACTACGTTTCCACAAACCACTCAATTAAGATCTAATTTACCCTTAATCTAGTGCGGATCTCCAAAATTTACAGGATTTACAATAAAAAATTAACAATAGATCTAGAAGATAAGAAATAAATCTTCATAGATTTACGAATCAATTTTACCTTATATACGCATATCGAGATAAACGCATTCACTGGACAGTCGACTTTTTTTGATTCGTTTTTTCATAAGTTAAGCCTTCTGATTCACTTTCACTTAATAGGACAAAATGATTAGTCAATTTTAAGCTAGAATCTACTTGTTACTATTTGTGTGTTGCTTAAGCACTACATACATTTATTGAATCTAAAATAAAATTAATCTTTAGTGAAATCATCGCGTAAATTAAAATTACGAAATGAAGTAAAATAAAATTAATTCCTTTGGAAATGGTGACTCTGAAATGACAACAAGAGAGGTAAAAGTCTCTTTTCTTTCGCATTTTCATCAATTATGAAGAGTGGAGTATACATGTCGATGTCGTGTCGACATAATAATTTTCTTTTAAATATTTGATTAATTGAAGAGTAACCCACATCAATGACCCGTGTCGATCAATTTTCTCTGCCTGTTTGGTTTCATTTGTTTTTAAATACTTTTCTATGTTGCCGAAAATTAATGTGAAGAGAGAAGTAGATGTACCAGGGTTACCTTCGGTAAAAGTATTACTTTTGTCTTGAAGTAAACAATAACTCCCTGTACATTTAACCCTTGAAATTAATTTGTTCAACTCTTCTGATTCAATTTTTTCAACATATAATTGACTAGAAAAATTAAACAAAAGAGACAAAATTAAAAAAAAAAAAACTAGAAAACCGAATTATTTTTTTAGAGCTTTGTTTGGACTGCTGAAGCATCTCAAAAAAATAACCGCGAGCAAGACTTAAGTTTTTAGGGAGCCTGACAAGTATTGATGTTCAGTTTTCCGTAAATATCTGGAAAAGTACAATTTAAAAAAAAAATGTTGAAAGCAATATTTTCTGTTTGAACCATTCTATACAATTACCAGTTTCTCTAATTTTGTGAAAAAAGTGTACAACGATAAGCAAGTAGTATATTCAATTATGAATGAAATTATAGAAGCAATGTTCCTTATACGTGAATTGTGCTTTTAAATGAAATATCACTTACATTTTTTTAATTTTAAGATCTTAGAGATTTTTTTTAAATTTAAAAGCATACATGTGATGAACATTATTAAAACAAATTTTGTATACAGTACATAACGCTTATAAGAAACTCAAAAATTGCACAAGATTTGTTTCTTATAACCGAGTGTTTCTTATATTCATAGAACGGATATGAGAAACAAGTTTCTTATACGGATATAGGAAACAAGTTTCTTATACAAATATACCCAGCAGCGTTACCACTTCCGGAAAAAAAGTCGAAGTAGATTTGGAGAAAAAAGTGAAGTAAATTGAGAAAAATCGAAGTAGATTTTAAAATGACTCTATACTTGGTTTTTGAAAAATTAGAACTCAAGATTTTTATCAATTGATATTACAACACGAAAAAGTAGAGATTCCGTCTGTCTGCAGGTGTGTACCTCAACCTGGAGCCTAAATGAGAAATTGACATGTTTTTTTTTTTTTGCTCGTTTCCTACCATTATGAAATATCATATTTATTTCGAAGACGGCTCTTAGGGTTTTTATAAAAAAAAAATCATGTTCAGATGCAGTCCGCATTTTTGTAAAAAAAAACGGTACCTGTCATAGATCCTTATTTTGATTTTCTACTTTCTCATTTCTGAGTCTACCGATTTCGATCAAAATTTTCATATATGAGTTTCTGTGATTTTAAAATAATATTGTATACAAAACATTTTTATCCTTAATATTTTAATATTATTAAATATTTAAAATTGTCAGTACATTTCTTTTAATTTTAAAGAAATTTGTATAGCTATAAAGAATTTATATGAACGTTTTTATAATACGAATTCTATATAGAAGACTTAGCACTATTAATGGACTTGTTGAATTATTGATTCAAATTAGCTTTTTTGCCCTTTAGTCCACAAAAATTAAGGGATTTTCGTAAGCATTCAGGATTTATGTTTTTTTTAGAGCTTTTAAGAAGAAATAATTTAGCTTTAGGGAAAAAGATGTTGCCACTTAGTATTTTCCTGTTTTCGTTTTTATTTAAGGAAAACAGTTAAAATGCAGTTAAATAATAGGTAGTTGTTTATTTTCTGTAGGAAGAATTACTATTAGCGCAGATATTTTTGATGGACTTCGATTCAATAAAATTTGATTTTGTAGTGCCAAATAGTACACTTTTTTTTTTGATTTCAAAAGGTATTATATTTACACACTTACACACATTCCTCGTAATATTAAAAATTACTTCAATTTCCTTGGTAGACGGTTAAAAAACTGCTTATGTTATCTTGCAGTTTGGTGGTGTCGAAAAAATAAAGATTTAATTTATTTCGCTCAACAAGATTTGTATTATCAAATTAAATAAACAGGTGGTAGCTCTTCTGATATTTCCCATAGATTCGCGCGGCTTATTATAACGCGGCAACCTTGTAAGAACTTTAAAATGAAGTTAACTTATTTAAATCCACAACTGTCAGAGTGAAAGGCAAATATCTTCTTTGTAGGTACTGAAAATATAAATTGATCAGAGTTTAAGTATACTATTTCTTAATATTTAATATTTAAAAAAAGCATGGCTTAAAAACAAAAATCTGTTTTTAACACTGTTTTTTTTTATATTTTCAGAAGGTATGTAGGTGCGTATGCAAAAAATGTTGATTCAAATGACTGACTGACTGATGATTTAATTGTGGCAACCCTATGCATTGCCTTAAATACAATTGATAAGGCATTAAGGCAACTCAACAATAACACCTAATGTTTGATTATGGACGCTATAAGTAACCAATGCCAAAACATTCTTCATATTGTTTAGGTCAACATAGTGGGATCTTTAACAATACCCTTTTACCTCAGCGCCAGCATACTAGGGGAAGCCTCAAGTTCAAGAAGTCCCAAGAATAAACAGTTTGCTGAACACGTGTTCAACATTATTATAGAAATAGCCTTATTTTTTTACAGAACTCCCAACTATTAGGTAGTAAGTAGTTTATGATTTATATGTAGGTATCTATGTATAGTTTTCCTTCCTTCATGTGATCTCAAAATATGAGTATAGGTATGCTTAGGGAACATAATACATATGAAGTCTGTATTACGATTTAACACCCTTTGATTCTTTTATAAGAAGTAAACAAAAATTCAAGCTCAGCTGTGGCTTTCCTCTGTTATTTGCCGCGTCGGCGCTTCATGACCGCCATCCATCTTTTCATAAACAAAATACTCGTATATACCTATCAGTTGTTAGTTCTTTTTTCTGTGTTGTTGCAGCTGAGCAGAGTTCAAGTTCTGCAACTGATTTGACGGTTCTGATTCCCGTGGGTTTTGGTCGGTTCCTCAGAACTTACCATCCTTTGCGTCTTGCGTCGTCCGTCGTCTGTGGTGATCCAAATGAATTTCTATGAATGTGTCATTGTTGGAACTAAAGGGATCTCTTGTGTAGCCAAACAAGCCCAAACTTAACATTCACAATTGAATTGATTGTCGCATTCGATATGCAGGGAATTTCGGGACAACCAGGGGCATAGCCGCCGGCATCTGTAAAAAAAAAATAAAAATAAAAAAACGTTTTGGACAAATTCGAACTCTGTCATAATTTCTTATATTTAAACATTCAAATTTTGTAACACCTGGATCGTTGTGAAGAACAACGAGGCGTTAATGCAAAAGGAACTTTGCGTAGAATTTTGATTGGGATATAAAGATATCGATGTTAATCATATTGAAGGAACATCATTGTATTGTGCAATAAGCTGGGTTCAAGTCAATATTTAGTTTGAAGAATTTAATCGGAAGTTTTATTCAGAAAAAATGAAGTTAAAAGTATGTACTATTACAATGCAAACATATTCTCTCTTTATACATACATACAATTGGTCAGTTTTTGAGGTGGAGAACATTGTATACTATATGTAGGTAAGTATGCACATCCTGCTGAAATTTTAGATCTCACTTCTTTACTTCTTAATTTTCAACTTATACTTCATATGTACATATATATATGTATGTAAACGCAATATTATATGTCTCCATCGAAATACCAAATCATTTATTATTATTTATTGACATAATATCTGCCTGTCATTACATATATGTGAGCAGCTCTGATTGTAGGCAGTGTTAGTATGCTATACCAAGGAAAAATGAAAAATAAGTTAAAAAATATTATCAAATTCAGTACTGGTTTCAAATGACATGACGGCTGTCTAAATTTCATGCAATTTTAACAGAAGATTTTCATACAAAAGTTCGTTCTTGTTGACTCTCATGCTTTATAATATGTTTTCAATTATTATAAAAGGGCGATTCCGCTATAGACGATTTTTGACACCAATTTTTGAACTACAATATTTTTTACTTTTTTTGATAAATATTCAAAGTAGAAATACTATATTTAATAATAAAAACAAAAACTGAGACCTAACTTATAGAAAACATTTTTGTTTGCGCTTGGCAACATTATCATACGAAGAGTCGGTACGAACTGCAGTTATTATAACTGGTAACATAAGCTCAAAATAGCTGTTTCCGACAGTTTTAAGTTATGCTTTACTCTATAGACGTATGAAGCAACATGCCATTTAATCGTTTGCATAAAAACATGTACGAATTTGTTATTATATTTTTAGCATTATTGATTGCAAATAGCCATTGTAAGTTTGTTGCACCCGCGATATAAAAGATATAAAAGTTTACTTTTTTGGTAGAAGTAAAGTGCTAGCGTTTTGAAACTTTCTAAAAGTAAGAAGAAAACAAAACTAAAATTAAATCAGTCGTTTTTAGGAATATATTGTATGTTGAACGACAAAAAACGTTGATTTAAATTGGTTGCACCCGCGATCCCAATATTAAGATCGCGGGTGCAACTTATTGACTACTAACATTATAACTGGTAACATACGTGATTTATTGTATTTTATTGATAAAATATGCTTTGAATAATAATTTCTGCTGTTCACGTTTTTTTTAACTATGTAATATAATATTTTGTTCTTTTTTATATAAAAATATATGGTTAAATGGAAGTGAAACAAGAAAAAGAGACTGCTTTACAGAAAATTGACAAAAAATTAACAAATATGCTGAGTAGGGTGTGTCAAAGTGCTCAACTATGGTATTTTCAAATGTAATAGCTTTTAAAAGTTGCATTGCTTATCAAAATTAAATCCTGCGTTTACAATTTTCATTTTAATTAATATCTTTGGCACGCTCAAAAATAGGATGAAATCCAAAAAATTTTAATTTTTCGAGATTTTTGAAATATGTGTTGTTTTAAATTGCACCGTGTGGATACAAAAAAAATATATAAAATATTTTTAGGCTTTCAAGTCAAAGATAATTGCAAGGAAACACTTTTAAGCTTATATTTGTTTAAATTGAACTCTTGATAAAGAAACTATGAAATAATAAAAGAAGGAAGAAAAATCATTTTTTTTATGTAAAATCTTTTTTTTTTTTACAAAAAAAAATTCTTAAAAATCAACGGTACCACTTACAATATCGTGGTATATCTTAAAAAAAAAAAAAAAATTTAGTATAAATTAAATTTTTTTTTCAACTTCAACCGATTTGAGCGAGCCAAAGACGAACGATATCTTATTTTTTTTTACATGTTCTTAAACCTCAGACCCTAATACAACTTTTGAGCACTATTACATTTAAAAATAAGAGTACTTTTTTGCGGCCATACAAAAGTGACACACCCTAATGCTGAGCTTCATGCAGAAAAAGGATGTAGAAATTTAATGTGGAGGGATGTATTGAAAGGGAAAATGAAGGTAGATACAAATTTTAAAATTCTGACCAGAATCAGACAAAACAAAAAAAGGCAGGCACTCATTACATCGGTCCCTGTAGACTGAAAAAGTCGCACAAGTGAAACGTAATCGCCCAAGGAGTCCCACTAACTTAGCTGAAGTGGTAAAAAATTAAAAAAAAAAAAAAACTGATTCCACCAAAGCAATGCCTAAAAAACTGAAGGATGACAGGTGAGAGGTGAGGGATAATATTAGCAGACATGTGCCGAGTATAAAAGATGTGAAATCGATTAAGTCGGAAGTTAAGAATCGAGAAGAGCACAATGACCATGAGCATTCATGTAGTTAAGTTTTCAATGTTTTTATTTAGTCAGAAGACGAAGCATTAAATTCTAAATCTCCAACAGGGTCTTTTGAGCCCCCTATATTACCAGTAGATCCATGCTCTAAAATACCGTTCTGTTTTTACAGCAGCAGTATTTCTAAAAGTTATTTCCGCAGGTTTGTACGTTCTTGCACCAGGTAGGCTGCAATATCATAATATCGTTATGTGGGGTTATCCTTAACCGATATCGGTGAAGATGGAGTACTTCTAACATACATATACAGGGTGATTGGCATAAGGTGTGACAAAAAGCTAGGGCGTGTAGGTTGGACTTAGACAAGAAAAAAATCGTAAGGGAGGGGGGGTCTATTTCCCCCCGTTTAGGCGGGAGCGGCAATTTAAGAAAAAAAGCACTTAAAACAGAAAAAAAATTATTAGAAAATAACGGTGATACCTACAGAGTAATGCTATGGCATTTTGAAAAGCCAGAAATACATTCTTTAATTTTAATTTTAAATAAAGTTGTTCGAGTGAATAGTTTTTGAAAAATTAATTTTCAAAATCAAAATTTTGAAAAAAAAAATGAAATTTTTTTTTAAACAATTTTTTTTCAAAATTTTACGTAATTAAGTATTATTTTTTTATTCAATATTCGATGCTCTTTTTAATTTTTGATCAAACACAAAAAACCGGATGTCAAAATGTTTTGTAGTTTTTGAGAAAATCAAAAATAACAAAACCTACTTTTGTTCTAAGAAAAGCCTTTTATTTTAGTTTTTACGTTTTTGGATTCTTATGTAGGTGAATTTACGATTGAAAGGATTAACTTTCTTTTTACTATTCTTTTAATTATCGTCTTATAAGCATACAATAATGTGACAAAGTACTGGATTAACCATATTTCACACATTTTTTCATTGAGAACACCTGCGTGAGAGCATTGGTTTAAAATTGACCTGCCACTTTTTTATTATGGTGGGGTCGGCTTGGCTTAGGTGCATTTACGAAAGAAAGGATTAACTTTAAATAAACAGTAATTATGTATTTTATCTAAATATGCATGTATTTATTATTTAAATTGATTTCAAGATTCAGGAACATTTTTGTTCTTATTTCGCAATTGCATTTTTCTGTCACTAGTTAGGGCGTGTAACGCTGCATTATTTAAAAAACATTCGCAGATCAATATTAATCCAATGCTCTCACGCAGGTGTTCTCAATGAAAAAATGTGTTATTGTATGCTTATAAGACTGATAATAAAAAAATTTTACAAAAAAAGTTAATCCTTTCTTTCGTAAATGCACCTAAGCCAAGCCGACCTCACCATAATAAAAAAGTGGCAGGTCAATTTTAAACCAATGCTCTCACGCAGGTGTTCTCAATGAAAAAATGTGTGAAATATGGTTAATCCAGTACTTTGTCACATTATTGTATGCTTATAAGACGATAATTAAAAGAATAGTAAAAAGAAAGTTAATCCTTTCAATCGTAAATTCACCTACATAAGAATCCAAAAACGTAAAAACTAAAATAAAAGGCTTTTCTTAGAACAAAAGTAGTTTTTGTTATTTTTGATTTTTTCAAAAACTACAAAACATTTTGACATCCGGTTTCTTGTGTTTGATCAAAAATTAATAAGAGCATTGAATATTGAATAAAAAAATAATACTTAATTACGTAAAATTTTGAAAAAAAATTGTTTAAAAAAAAAAAATTCATTTTTTTTTTTTTTCAAAATTTTGATTTTGAAAATTAATTTTTCAAAAACTATTCACTCGAACAACTTTATTCAAAAACAAAATTAAAGAATGTATTTCTGGCTTTTCAAAATGCTATAGCATTACTCTGTAGGTATTACCGTTATTTTTTTATAATTTTTTTTCTGTTTTAAGTGATTTTTTTCTTAAATTGCCCCTCCCGCCTAAACGGGGGGAAATAGACCCCCCCTCCCATACGATTTTTTTCTTGTCTAAGTCCAACCTACACGCCCTAGCTTTTTGTCACACCTTATGCCAATCACCCTGTATATGTATTTTCGAAAAAATATTGAATTATTTGAAAAAACAAAATTATAATTAATAGAGAAGGGTACTGACTTGTTACATATGTGCCTTATTTTATATTTTTTCCAGTTTTTTAAATCAGTTTACTAATTTAAGTTAGACGCGTTGCACCTGCGATAATTTGATGTTGCACCCGTGATTTATTTAAAAGTTAATATTTCGTTGCTTACTTTTGTTTTCTATCTTTATTTTTATTTATCTAGTTAATTGAATCAACGTCGTTCAATATACGAGTATGTAAGAATAGCATGATAAATGTTTCACAATTAACAGAATTTGTGTTTTTTATACTATGATCTAGAAAAGTCGGGCCGATTCTGTTGCACCCGCGATCGCACTTTGAAACCATTCTTCTGCCAAATTATTTATTATATTTTAGAATTCTAAATGGATTAAAAATAAATAGGTGAAAATGTATCCCTTCTAGTAATAATGTCACTAAATATTTTGCTCATTTTATTATTAAATGTACTTACAATGAGTCTAAATGTTGCACCCGCTGTAATGGAATCGCCCACTTTACCACTTTTTTTTGCCTGCATAAAAATCAAAATTTTCTGCCTAATTGACAGTAACAGTCTATTTGTCAATAAAAATTTGTATTGCAAAATTTTCTATTTCCAAGTTTTTTAAATCCAAAATTCTTTATTCCGAAATTCTGTATTTTAAAATTGTATATTTGAAAATTCTGTGAATAATGAAAGGGTACATCTTTTCTTGTAATTAAAAACGCACGCATTTGTTTTTATTATAAAAATAATGGCGCAAGATATTAATTGAATTAGTACGATGCTAAATCTATTTTAGTATGATACTAGGTTAAAACAACGAGTTTGCAAATTATAATCGAATATAGCATCATACTTTCTCTACCCTTTTATTAAAGTTAAAATCATCGAATACCTGCTTTATTTTTTTAGTATGTATCGTGCTAGCTTCATATATGACTTTTTGACATTTACAAACTTTTTTACACGAAATGTCATTGTTTTAGGTGTGTTCAGAAACAATTTATTAGGAAATTTTTTTTAGTACGATACTATAGTTAGAAAATGTTTAAAATTAAGAATGAGTTACTAAACTACTATAAAGTTAACAAATTGTTAAGTAGTATCATACTAATACCTTAATAATAGTTTGTTCAAAATTTACGCCAATTTTTCTTTTCAAATTAAGAATAATTGGAAAACAAAAACTAAATTTTTTCTTTACACCCAGCTCCGTTCTTTTACTTCAAATTTCAGTTCATCTGTGCAATTTTTCATGACCTTTCAAATTGTGAGTGATAAAAGAAAACTTTATAAGAATTTTTGAGAAAGTGGGAGATACCAGGCCTCCTGAATGGAAAATTCCAAATCCAAAAATGTTCGACTTTTTACTTATCATGACCCACAAGCCACAAGACCAACGGTTGTGCGAATTAAAAGGTTATTTATATGGTGTCGGGAGTGCCCTATAATTTCTATGATCTGGCATTGAGTCTAGTCAGTCAGTTGCGTATTTGGCGATATTTGGAGTCCTTTATCTCAGGAACCATTAATGTTAAAGAGTTGGAATTTAGTGAAGTGCCTGTGTTTGGTTAACTTAGCAAATATTGTGAGTTTGCTTGTTCCTGTAAAAAACGCTGTTGTGCCGCGTATTTGGCCGAGCTAATGTGCCCTTTGATATTCCTATATTCTATGTCATTATCATGACTGATAAATTCTTCACACAATTTTTTGGAGTATCGGAAAGAAAATTTATTTATTCCAAGTGAAAAAAGGAAACGGTCAATTAATGTAGAAGCCTAAACCATAACATTTTCTGCCTAAAACGTCAAATTGTAAGCTACTGTATTTCGTACCAAAAAATTGTAGGTAAAAGAAAGACGTTTCGGAATCTATAGTAAATACCATAGTATCATTAAGAACAAACCCTTTTTAAAAATACTATGAGCTAAGTTTGAAAATCGTCTCGTTAAGCCTTCAACTTCATTGCGCGGTTGACTTATTATGTTGCATGCAAAAATCCGCAGATGTAGATAACTTACCTCTTTTAATCTGTTGGTTCTTCAAAACCCGTTAGATACAATACGACGCATGAATTTAAATAATTTTCTTTTTTTTCTACAAAGAATACATTCTTAAGAAAAGAAATTCAACTGCGTAGCAAGTTCTTAAGGAAAATCTTACCCCTGTGTATATTTTCACATAAAAACAGAACAATAAAGCATTAAGGGAAGTTTTGGCGTTTATTTGCAATTATTATGCGCGGAGCTCTTACTTTCGAATTGGTTTGTTTTAAATGCAAGTACCTACAATTATTTTTTTTAAACGCTCACACTGTTTTGTACCTTCCATCAGCTGCACCAATTTTGAGGATAGGGTGTTAACACAAAATGCGTTTCACCGAAGGTTAAATAATGATAAAAGAAAAGAATCGGAAAGGACATTCATTCATTCATTTGTTTACTCTCCCTTTTTTTTGAAGAAGAATTTCATGAATTACACCGCACATATGCTGCTGTTCCATTAGAATCCCATATCTTTTGGCAGATGTCAAATTGTAACTGTGAGTGCAAACCGCGCAAATGTCCTAGCGCACGTTGTTGAAACGCAATAACACCTTTTTTTACTAAACATATTCCGGTAGCTCTCGAATTTGGGTGATTATAGTCGTGAGCAGGGATCATCTTTATGAGTGCTGATCGAATTTTTAACTTTAGGGGTGAACACCTTTGATCGAGATCATGGCGATATTCACAGGTGTTAATTATGTTATGAGTAATTATAGTGCATCTGGAATTTTTGTTTTTATTCAATTGATTTTATTATTGGACTAATGAGAGGTTTTAATATTGGAATAATGAGAGGTTTGTTTTAATCGCAACAAATTGTAAGAAGTTAAAAAACTACCGAAACGAGAGGATTGTTGCTATGTTCTGCAAGAATAGTGTGATAGTATCCAACATACTGACTGATCACCCTAACCAATTATGAAAGTACCATTCACCTTCAGAGCGTTCAGATAAAGCCGATTGACCATAGACCAAATCTTCACTCTGAAGCAAATTTTGGAAAAGATCAACGAATTTAAAGTTCAGGTCCAACTATTGGAGTATTAAGACGATACCAATATCATCGGTGGTTCCCAACGTTCCGTAATAGAGTTCTTTTCAACGATTGAAGGATATACGAAACAAGTAGGCTATCAACAAATAAAGGTGACTATTGATAGGAGCAACTAAGAAATAGTTAAAGAGTTCATCTTTGTATTTCAGAGTCAACATTGACTCCACGAGCGATACCTAACGAAAGATTTACGGACAATTTACATACACCCTCTACAAAACCATTAAACTACCAGTCCTGATTTACGGCGCCGGGGGTTGCACGATAAGCAGAAATTTCTATTTCTCCGTTAGATATTTGGTCTTGTGTGCAAAGATGACGAATGGAGGAGAAGGTAAACCGCAATGTCTATTAGCTGTACTAAGATATGAATATACACCAGAGTCCATAAAATCAAAACACCTTAACTATGAGCAAATGACAAATAAATTCTTCAACAATGAGTCTACGAATGAAATCTCTCTTAGAAGATGGAAAACCGCATTTCTCCAGCCTGTTTCTAAAAAAAGGCGACACTTCCTCCTCCTACCGACCAATTGCACAGACGTCTCTTCTTTTTAAAGTCATGACATCGCTGAACAATCATCAGCACAAGAATTATCTTAAAGACCGAAATCTCCTTTATGACGTAAGGCTTCCGCAGCATGTCATCAAGCTCTCTTACCGAAAATGCATGCGTTCGGTATCAATAAAACCATTTTTCTTTTGATTAGAAATTACCTTCTTGAACGTTCAGTACATGTTGTACTGAACCCTGGTTCCGTTTGCTCCGACTTTGAAACTTCTAATCCAGTCATTTTTCTGCGCTGACGATTACAATCGGATCTTTAGATTATCGAAGAAGCCAAAAAGATCTCAGTACTCGGTATTTGTCTCCACGACGATCTTCGTTAGAATGACCAAATTATCGAAACCGCCAAAACGCTGCTAAATTCTTATGATTTCTCTATCCCATCTGATCTGGCTTAAATACATACGCCATTGCTTTAACACCTAAGATCTCCTGATTTGACTGAATCTGAATTCTTCTTGGAGGGTTATTGCAAACGAGAGGTTTACAAATCGAAGCCAACAGTATTGAATGAATTAAACCAACTCTTTAAACAACTTTAAACTGCAACTCTTCAGTTAGTGTTGAACAAATTTTGAATATATACCGCGCATGCGACGTGTTCTCTTACTTTTAAAATCTATTAAAATCTATACGAATTATCTATCATAGGCATTAACTTGAATAGCAGAAAAAGTTATTTGACTTTCTTAATGCCAAACACACTATGTCGTGTTCCGTGAGTGCACTAGAAATCTGTCAGAAAATAATAAACAGAAAGTGACGAAGGACCATGATTTCTTATCATCGAGTATTTTCATTCTTTAGTAAATATTTTATCTCATTATAAGATCTTATCCTCATTTAATCACATCCTTCCTGACAGAGTTACATCTGTCCAACATTCCAACAAAATAGACACCTACCTTCGGGTTTTCTCTTCTAGTTGTTTCCTTGAAAATCTATGATTTAGCTGGAAATAAGAACAAGTAGTATAACCCACCTGCTTCTGATTAGAAGATCACTGCCACTCGGCGCGGCGGGGCCCATGAGTGATGAGAACACCATCTGACTGGACAGCAACTAATAGGTGTAACATCTTCATACACCTCATCCTGATTGTCTATGCAAAAATATCGATCACATCAAGTCAAGACCAGGTGTAGGTACCAGAACATGTATACCACAAAGTTGCCTGGTATTTCCATTCAGTGTGAGTGTACTTCTATTAACTTTTAATAAAGTCCCGCTGACTCGGAACCCACCATCAACACTTTTCCATCATCATCATTATAATCATCATCATCATCGTCACCAGTCCCATGTCGTTGTCGTTGTCGTCGCTTGGTCGGTCGGTAGTTGGAGCAAAACAAGTAGAAGAAGTAATAACACACTGCTAAGCACGTTGTGACTGTTCCATAATTGGAATCATCAATTTTCACAAATCGACACGACACAACACCACTTCCATGCGGGACAGGGGGACACGGGACGCTTAAAACTCCAGCAGATGAATGCAGCTTCAAACCAGATATCTTGTAACGCTTCGCAGATGCATCTACTGTTTCTGCTGCCGTATAGTTGCTGTTGCTGCAGTTGCATCAATTGGCGATAGAGAAATTAATTACGAGCAATTAATTTTCCTGACAGCAATGACGAAAGATATCGGAGCGGCCAGAGTGGGCAGAGATAGCAAAGGGGCTGCCTTCCTTTTATCTTTTCGCTTGCAGCCCCCGTGCAACTTAAAGATTTATTTTTGTTTATTAATTTGAAACTTTTTTGTTGCCCCAACGTATTCAAGGATTATTAAGAGCCAACGCCAGGCTGCAACAAATAAGAAACAACCGATAGGATTGAAGATTTGCATGGAGACGCATGACCACAAAACGACGATGGTTCCCCTCCACGGTAATGGAACTCAATTCGCTCATATGACATATCTGTGCGTGATAACCGATGGGGTCATTAGTCATTGGGAAGTGGCGGTCTTCATATGGTCTTTTGTGAATCATGCATACATATGTGCGGTTGGCTTGGTGCTGGCGGATGCCAGAGTCATGCTGGAGATAGTGGAGTCAGCACTTGACTCTAGCAATAAGTCAAATTCGGTTCGGCCAGATAACCTATCGCGGAATATAAAGAATCTGCTGAGTTCAGTGGGTGCTTAACATCTGTTCGCTAGAAATGTGATTTTTCTTTTAAATGGACTTGAACAGAACGATTGGATGTCGTTAATTTTATGACACATGGTGGAAGGCGTATTTATCATCACAGAGATAAATAAAGAGAGCAATGATTGGAAAAGTCGCAGAAGATATTTTATTAGAAATCATTATTCAAATTATTAATACTTTTCATTTGGATAAGTTCGAACAAGTTTTCAGCTTTTTAGTAAGGTATTAATTCAATCAGCAATATGCACTCTGCAATTTTTAATTTTAGGCAACATTTACGGAGTTAATTATTTGCGTTGTGTTATCATCATGTGCAGTATTTAAGACAAAGCCCGTATTAATGGTTTGCTACCACATACACATAGCCAATTTGTTAGCATGAAGTTGGTACGTTTTTCTAAAAAAATCAAGTTGTTCTGGTATTTGTGCAACTTGTACTGCCTTGTGCGTATAAATATCAAAACAAAAAATTTGAGTACTATTTTTACATTTTAGACAAAAAAAATCTGTATCGCATGGAATTGAAAAAAGATCGATAAATCGACAATTTACCCAGTCGACATATTTTCTGTTGATTTATTAATCCTCCTAACGGACAATTTTCTGTTTAGAATATTCGAAGTTGAGAAATTTTCGTCAATTAGTAAAATATAGACTAAAGTTATATCGACAATCAAAAATAGTTGACAATTAATTTTAAATACGATTTGTTAAAATGTCGAACAATCTGGCAGCCAAAAATGTCCTTCGTTGTTCAAAACTAACGAGTTATAAAAAGGGTTATCCATTTAGCGTTTTTTATTTTTAAATTTTGATAAAATAAACTGTGAGTGGGATATTATTGAAATTTTATATTTATTTAGAAGTCCCATGTATGCTTTTACGTGTGGAATATAACATCATTCAGATGTTCACCGCAGCTTCGTTGGGTGGCGCGCATTTGAAACATTGATTTTGCAAAAGCTCTGGCGCATTAATCAGGCTTTATTTGATTATGTTGGCTTTCAGAACAGCGGTGGGCTTGTGATTTATTGGCATAGACCTGTGGCTTAAGAAAACCTAATAAGAAAATGACTAATGGGGTATTATATTCTTAAAACTAAATCGAAATCGAATCGTTCATAAAACTAAGCAATTACACCTGTTAAAAATAAAAATTCCAATTTATTAGCCGTGTGTTATAAGCGCCAATAGGTGCGTTTTATTGTCTACGGATATGGATCTTGATCGGGGTTATTTTCAACACGTATTACTAAAATAATTTGAGATCCTGCTCTCTATCTGGATCCTTTTCTGAGATCCAAACTTTAGTTTTTACTCTGACGGGTAGATATCTTCTTAGGGTAAGGTATTCTAAGCTCCAATGTATAAAAATAAGAGAAGAAATAATTGAAAATTAACAAACCCAAGGAAAATAGAGAAATAATGAACTTACAACCCTACTGTCGCTATGATTCGTATCGTTTTATTTTCAGTGGATTACCTATACTATCGATCATTTGCGATAATGAAACACGGCTGATAATCTATATAGATCATCCTTTGAAAATTAAAGGATTCGAGTTAGAACTATTTTTTGGATCTTTGAAATATATCCAGATAAAGAACAGAATCACGAATTGTTTTTGTAGTAGGCGTTAAAAATAAATCCAGATCCGTTGATAATAAAACGCACCTTTTATAATAATAGAGTTATTAGGATAGATACTAAAAAAATAAATATTTTGATATGACATGATTTTTACTCTCGATAATCTAGATTGAAATCGTACTTCTTCGAATAAAACTCGAAAAAAAAAACCTTTTAGATCGTAGATCGTAAATGCATCTACTATATTCGGAGATACATATGTATAAAGGATATTATGCGTTCTATAGATTATTCATTTATTAATTTACAATATTCTATGAATAAATTTATAAAATCATGAACATCAAAATAAACTTTCTTTTTTTTTACTTACATTAATTTAATTTAATGATCGTTTTTAAATGCTTAAAAAACTATTTAATTAGCAAAACTTTTTAAGAATGTTAAAAAATAAAGAACAAATATTACATTTTTGTTGGTCAACTAGCTATTTATGTACCTTTCAGTGACTTTTATTATTCACTAAAAATTCATTAAACAAATCACAAATATTTACAATTTGAGGTGCAAACACTTTCTGCAACTAAAAATGAAGTGCACTCCGTTGGTGTTATCAAAAACGGACATACCTGGGCTAAACGCATTTGGACAAGCGGTCAAAAAACACTTTCAATTGCGATAACAATTTTGTGTAACTGTGTTGTTAAAAAAATGAATTACTTAATCGTTTTATATTCTGAATGGATTTAGATTTTTAACTAAATATATGTAGGTACCTTGAAAATATTTTTGTCAAAAAAAAATATTTTATACTCAGCCTTACTGTGAGTTTCACCCGAACAACATTCCACCCGGAAAATTTGACATTTCACTTTTCGCCTATTGTGAATAGGTATCACCCGAAAAATTATTCATGTTCGAAAAATTCCCCTTATTGTGAAGAATCATTTCGGGTGGAATGGTATGCCATTGAAAGGCATAATTTTCACTTATTTTTATTAGGCGAACAATAAGTTTTATTTTTTTAAGATAAGAAAATTTAAAATTCATGTTTTTTGTTAAAATGCAGGAGCAAAACAATAAAAAAAAAGACCAAAGCGATATGCTGCTTAATAAAATGCAGAAGAATCCTGAAATTGCCAAGGGCTTCACTTAAAGCACTTAAGAAAGTGGCCGAATTTTTGGAAGAAGTGAAGAGTGAGTTTGAGTGAAAAAAAATAAGAATATCTAAGGCTAAAAGAGGATTGTGCCAAACCAACATCGTGGTCTTTGCCAAAGTCTTTTTGGTACCCACCGTCTGCAAAGAAACCCTCTGCTTGTAGTACTGAAGAAATCTGGGAAAAAAATAAGGATTAATTCCTTTTCACATTCACGAATCTCCAAAGGATTAGAGTGATCCCTAAAATTCCTTCGAAGCGCTCGCTCCCCAAACATTTGTTCTTTCTCAGACAAGATATGTATGTAGCGCTATGCTATGCTATATTTATGATAATTATCCTTTCTTTATTATAAAATAACAATTTAATTTTATATCCTGAAGTTTTGATTTAACAATAATTGTCAAAACTCACAAGAAGGTCTGTTTATTTTCCGAACGCGATAAGTCCGCTGTTTAAAAATAGGTGTGCAAATTATTCGTTTCAGATAATCCAATCAAAAATTGGGAGCCACAATGAGTGGCACTACTAGCGTAGCCACAATTTTATCTTTATTGCAAGTAATCTCGACAAATAACTGATGTCTGAAATTCAATTATAGCACTATTTTAGTTAACATTTCACTATTTCATTCTCTGTTTCCATCACAGTGGAGTGAGAATTTATTGCGGGCCTCATTTTTCCGAACGTGCCTATTTTTCGAACTGTCACTCCTGATTCGAAGTGAAATTTTTATTCGGGCGAAACTCATAATAGCTTTTAAAATTTCGGCGGAACAAAAATTTTTGGGGGAAAATGTTTTCCGGGCGAAACTCACAATAAGGCTGACTAAGAAATTCCTTTCAAATATATTTTACATTCGCCGGCCAATCACTTATAATTTGTATTCGCTTAATTTTGACGTTTGAGGCGAGTCACCTAATGGTTTTATTGTTGGTCACTGCTAGTTGTCAAAGTAAGTATAAGTCATGTTTACATTGATGTGTGTCCTAAGAATAGCATTGTCGTTTAGTAACAAATTGACAGAAGGTGGTATAGACTGATATTTCCTTCTGTTTTGCAATCCACTATGTTCATATTTAGGTCGTATAATAAAACCAAAATAAACAAAACCCACTTCGTAGTGTATCCCATTTTAAATTTTAAAACCAAACAAAAGGAATGTCAAACGAAAACCCATTCATTGAGAGTAAAAAGGGACTCACTCACAACATGGTCAACATGCCATAACATTTCCCCTCCCAAAAATCTCTACACTTCTCTCCAATTGAAACATAAATGCACAATGCACATTCGAATATTTATTCTCACCAACATTTTCCCTTTCCCTACATTAACGGTTTCATTTTCTCACCGGAACTTGCAGCTGACATTGTTCCTATGGGAAGTGAAATCGCACACATGTGTATTTATTCCAATGAAAATAACTGTTTATGCTTCTTTAGATTTCAAACAATGTGTGCTTTATCCATTTGTATAAGATAACAACAACACTGCACTGCATACAATACGCGGTTCGTTGTCTGATTGATGTTAATCGTAATCGGAAGCGTTCATTTTTCCCACGCACACGTGACCCAGAGACACGAGCCACAATCGGTCGCCCTAATGAGTAAAATCATCCCTTCTTCTAACCATACAATAGCCCAAAGGATTTATGATGGCTTTATAAACTGACAATGATAAAAACAGTTCACTTCCCTGTTCCTTGAGTATAGATAGGGGTTAATCTTGGTCTAACTGTATACCTACTGCGTCATTTAATCTCCGTAAACAAATCGGCAGACGCCCTTTTTTTCGATTAACTAGCCAAATAACAGCTCGTTGCCAGCAACTGTGATTATGTGAGTTCCTAAAGAGTATGTATGAAAAAATCAACACAACGCGACGAATGTAACGAGAGTTCCGACAATACAAAAGCGATCATTCAAAAAAAAAAACGTGTGAATCCGTCATTCTTCGATAATGAGGGTGCAATTATTTGTGCCCATATAGGTCCAATTTGTTCTACTTTAACTCTGTGAGAACTGAGAACGATATAAAGCCCTTGATGAGAAGTTTTAAGATATCTTTGTCGGGATGGATTTCAACTCAATTGTTATTCTCACGGCCACATTTGTGAGAACACACATTCCACACACTAAGTGTGAGACTGGGAACAAGGCCACTTGATTGCCTCGCCATACTGAAAACGTATTCGTCCATAATTATTATGATATCCCAATATGGAATCAATCAAAATTTCATTCATTTATAGTCGGTCAGTGATTGTAAAGGCAGTTTTATGACAGAATCGCCATTCAGTCGGCTATGTAGCGTTTTTTATGGCTTTAATGGGTTCCCATTAACCGCCCGCCATTTAATTTCACCAGCATAAAAGAGTTGTTTCAAATAAACGGATTGACCTTATTCCTTTTTGTTTATCTCCTGTTGATGATGACGGACGGCAACGAGGGTAGCGGCGAAGTGGCGCGTATTCTGGCCACCTACAATCGCTTTGTTGGGAACGGAATTCACTTGGCTCTTGTCTTGGCAGACAGGAGTGTTCACTTTGTTTAAAAGGAGTGGAGCAGGAACGTTCGGTCAAAGAGATCACCATTCACCATCATTGTGGTTATGATGCCAACATCACGAGGAGGCATTAAATGGGCTTTTCACTGCACGAAAATATTTCTATTGTTGTGTTGCTCTTGCTACGGCAACGCCACCATCGCCGCACCGGCGTCGTCGTCGTCGTCGAGTCCGACGCGGATTACAACAGAATTTCATTTCATTATGCTAGATTGAATGAGATCACCAAGAGGTTACAGTTTGTTGTTTCTGTTTGAATTTTACTTTTACAGAAAAATTTGACTTTCATGATGAAAGGTCAAAAGTCGAAATCATTTGGGATTGGAAAAGAAAGTTGACTTCTAATATTCACTTCCTCTGAATGCCAGAAAATATGGAGGTCATTATACAATACAAATTCTATAGTAGATTTGGGGAAGGTAAGCCCGTCCCTATATTTGACAAAGGAAAATTGAAGAATTTGGTGTAATAAGATACAACGAGCTTCTGAATAAATAAAGTTAGTTATACCCTGTGTACCTTCAATTAAATAACAAAAGCAACTTAGAGATTATTGCATTGAAAACATTTCTGCGAAATGTTAAACAGCCTTATTATTTAAATATTAGGATTACTACTTACCAATTTATTAACTTTAAAGTAGTTTACTAACTCATTCTTAATATTAAACCTTTTCTAACTAATATCGTACTAAAGCAATTTTGTTAATAAATTGCTTCTCAACACATCTAAATAAAATAATAACAGTTCGTACAAAAAGCTAAGTAAACAGAACTTTCCTGAAGTTTGTAAATGTCAAAGAGTCATATGAAGTTAGCACGATACTAAATAAATTAAACGTTCGTTCGTTTAACTTTACCTAAGGTTTCTCGAAAACCCTGAGAGTTGTCAAAAAAATGGGGTTTTCGGTTTTCAAAAACCATTCTTTGTGGAAGTTTAAGAATAAAATAAAGTAAAAAATAAAAATAAAAATA
This sequence comes from Chrysotoxum bicinctum, assembly GCA_911387755.1. Classification (NCBI taxonomy): domain Eukaryota; kingdom Metazoa; phylum Arthropoda; class Insecta; order Diptera; family Syrphidae; genus Chrysotoxum; species Chrysotoxum bicinctum. Next base: position 218,860,262 of record OU426989.1, on the reverse strand, counting down.
GAACTGGAACTGAAACTGAAAGGCCTATAGAATTTATTGGAATTTGCAGTAATGATAGTACCTCCTTTCATAAACGAATATGAACTCGCAAGTTAGTTCCTTGCTATATTTGAGTTTATCAGCGGTCATATTAGCATTTTTATTTTATAGTTCAGAGCAGAGCCTGAAGTGTCAAAAAATAAACTGCGTTTCTTTTATTAGTTCAGAGTATTCAGAACTTCAAATATGTGTTTCTTTTTTTCGTTCCGAGCGTGTTCAGAGCAAAATAACTGAGCAGACAAAGTAAAATGCCTAACACAAGCATTTGACAGATGGATATTTAAAAAAAAAAATGGTGTGTTTCAAAAACAATTCAGAGCGCTCAGAGCACGCTTGGTTCAGACAATCTAGAACGTGCTCGACATGCTCGGACATTGTTCAGAGCTCTATTCTGAACTTAAAAATAAAAACGCCTATTGAGTTGTTGATTGAACAACAATGACAAAAGCGAAATGAAGCTAATTCGGAAAATAAATAAAAAGGAGGTATCAGGTTTCTGAGGAGAACTTCTCGCTCAAAACTCTCTTTAAACTTTGGCAACTACAGGTGTACAAAGGTGTTCGACGTCCAACTTCTTTTGAGCAGTTTAAAATCTCTTATGCTAAGACAGCCGAGTTCTGAATTTTGGCGGCACAAGGAAATGTGCAGAGTCTACGTTTGCCCCTCGAAATCTTAAAGATATTCGATACGTAGGTGCACATAGTCGAATTGACAATTTGGGGAATGCCAAATTGCTATGTGAATCTTTACAGTCCTGGAAAATGCTCTTAGTTTACCAATTAAACGGCCGAGAATGTTTTCCATTAAGCCTAGTACGCAGATAGCGCTAAATTTTATCTCCCATACAAAATTCTCCCCAAAATTTAGTCAAGCATTTTAGCCGAGAGGTACGCTGCTCCAGCTAAAAAATCAAAATTTCTCTTCGAACTGTACATAACTTATCTGTCAAAATTAAGCGCACGAAATAATTGTCTGGCACATTTATTCTCGAGCTAAATTTCTTTTCAATTTCAATTTGAAATGGAATAATATTTGAATAATATTTAGTAGAATATTTGGTGACGGGAGTCTTACAAGATTTTCGACAACAAAAATCACACATAATTCATAATTCTCATTCGTTCTCATTCATAATTCTTAAAAAATCATACTTTAAAACAAATTCTTTTAAATCTTTGAAAAAAATTCATTTAGAGAACAGCTGTTTTCTGTGACATATTCTCCACAAAGTTCTTATGTCAAAATTTAGCTTGAATTTTAGCTGATGTTTGAAGAAAAATATGGGAGATACAATTTAGCGCGATCTGCGTACTAGGCTTTACCAAAGCCTCCAGCATAACTTTAATATCGTACTCAGGAAAGACTCCGTAGGCTCCTTCCAAGTTGTTTTGAAATTCTTGCTGAATAGGATCTTTATAGTTTTATCGGTTGGGACGTGACCACATATAAAGCCAGGCCAGGCGACCACTAATCGTCTTAAAGTCATCAACTTTTTTTTAAATACTATTCGCCTTGAAGAATCCGAATTCACTTATTTTGAATCATTTCTGTATCTGTGTAAATATCACAATTTTTTCTTTTCATTAAATCCATCACATCTTATCATCGCATCGTCTTAGACTTCTGAAGACTCTTACAGTCAGTCATTTCCGACAGAGCATTATAGTGTTACAATTTTCTTCTACTCTACCATCCCGCTCATAAGTTCAGCGATCACTGTTATGCCCTATTCGTCTGTAGTTATAGAGTTGCGAGTTTGAAATAGCCAATCAGTGCCTCCTATTAAGCGCAAACACTATGCTCCATAATTCTTCCTGGATTAAAACAAGACTTGTTGTCCCATTTGTTCAGAACATGTACCTGAAACCACTGTAAGCTTAAAATCGTTCAGAAACTTCAAGTGCATCTAAACCAATTTGAGTTTGCTTGCACTTTAGACTAATTCAATTGGCAGATATCCGCAGCAATTTTCGTTTTTAACACAACATCGCTGTTCATCAGTGGCAGCAATTTAATCGAAAATGCAACAAAATTCATAAATCACTCCACAATCTAACACGGTAGAAATAATTTATAGACATAGGTAGGGTATAGCTAACCGAAGCCAATCAAATTACTTACAAAAGTCCAAAGCCTTCCCCAACAATTATTATCTTCCGCATTATTGTGCGGTGCGCTCCGCAATCATGTAAGCGATGTGAAACAGAAAGACCATATCCACACTCGCTGGCAATGCTGGAGCTGCTGTAGAGCTAAACTAACACGACCAACAATTTCTCCTCCCCAACTGCCATTAGGCACTCTCAAAGGATCCGAATGCGCGTAATTACATTTCCATGTCGGTGATAAAAGTGGAAAAAACCGTCGAAAACTACAGACGTGTTCGGTCCATTAGGTATTCGGCTGCTGACTGGAGGAGTAACCGCCTATGCCTTCTTAAATTGGCTGGGATAGCTCCTAGAATCACTCGACAAGATTACTGTGTTCAATGTGGCGATGGTGATGGTTGCTGATGCTGAGGCAGCGCGGAGCGGTCGCCATCATCCTTGTTGCAGGTGTTTTCATTTGCTTCTTCGGTCATGAGTTGAGAAGTTGAATCCGTTGGTAGAAGGTATCTTCTGTTGCAACTTAGAGGAGACTCCTCAGCGGGTTGCTAAGCCTTATTGGTGCTTTATATGGTCAGCAGGCGTCTCAAGATGGCAAAATCGGATTATCCCATGTATACGATGAAGCATTCGCAACAACACCTACATACGTTTGATGTTGGATTCTGGTGCCGTATCAGCATGCGGGCGGTACTCTTGTGGTTCCACACAGACGCGTCCTACGATGAGCAAGATGCCCGATTAAAATCCTTGTGCCATGTGTGGGCAGAACAAACTATAAGGACTAGGTATAGGTACAGTACGAGTACAAGGGGAAAAAGGCAAAGGGCCAGTGTCGCGTCGCGTCGTAGCCGTCGTCGTTTGCAAAAGGATATGTCCAAGTACAACTGCAGGCAGTTGGTCTCAGATGAAACACTCGTTCCATCAGTGTTCCCTGCGATCGCAATGAAGAAACAAACAGCGATGCAGGACGGGAGAGCAAACAACGAGAAATCAACTCGATCTGCAGCCCCATAGAACATGACACAGAAATTATCGCATGTGCGGAGGCTGTTGCTAGAACGAACTTCATCGCTGGAGCGTGCAGGTGTTCTCCAGACTCAATGGCGCCAGACGGCATTCCAATTTTGAGCTCTTGTCCGCCATGCAGCCACCTAAGCTAACTATTATTTATGTTTGTCAGGAGAGATGTTGCTCTGTGCGGCTCCGCTTCCTTCTGCTTTTGTTAGTGGTTGAGTCTTGTGGTCGTCGCGTCTCATTGTAGTCGTCCAGAGAAACGACAAACAACAACGAAGACAAAGGCGACTTGAGCTTTGTGCTCGCCCGTCGAGATTGAATTATTAATGAATATCATCGGCATATGGCATTTGGGTGAGCTTCATTTATCGAGACTTCTGCTCCACAGCAACGACCGGGGTGGCTGGATGCATGATTTCTAGTGGGGCATCACCCCGCAGAGCCCTAAAAACAGTTCTGGGGTAATTTTTCTTGTTGTCTGCAATTAGAACCTGGTCAGGAGTTCTGTGTTGTATGCTTAAGCTGTGTGGGTGGAAAATGTAAAAGAAGTGATCAAGCCATACACAAGGCGGGAGTGTGTCACGATGGACGTGGGCTGTGTATTATGTTGGATTTATTTATTAAGTGGGCGCGAAATAGTAGATTCTATATACGAAAGGATGCAGCATCTGTGGCAGATGTTTTCATTTTATTAATGCTGCTTATGGATGTATACATAGAGATACATATGGGAATGCTTGAAAAGTATTAAGGATCGATGAGTCTCACACATGCATCTTATTGAGGCCTTTTAATTTGGATCCCGAAAATTTATTGAAATGGCAAAAGGTGGCAGAAAAACCACACAAAATGTGGCCCATAAATGTATCGATTTTAAGTACATACTCGTATAGGCAGTGTTATACTGAAAGATATCAATCGAAGTTCAACTCGACCTAACTCCTCTCTAACTTACTTACTAACTTACGGTGGCGCTACAGTCTGGGGTGGACCAGAGCCGAGCTAACAATTTTCTTCAGCCAGTTTGGTATATAGATTCCTCCAGTTTCGCACGCCAAGTTGGTTGAGGTCCTCTCCCACCTGTGTGCACCACTTGAGTCGCGGTCTTCTTCTGGCGCCGTCCCTCGGGACTGGGTTCGAAGATGTTCCCAGCCGCAGGAATTTGGGTCACAGCCGTTGGACTTTTATTCTTTTGAATAAGTTGGTTTCGCTGTATGGGGTTATATCTTATCCTCCATTCTCCACTCAGACGGGACCACATCCGGAGAGTCACATCTTAAAGCGTTGTTATCTATTTTTGACAGATCCATGTCTGCCCATACCTATATAAACTTTTTAGGACCGGTATGATAAAAGTCTTATAAGGGGCGACTTTAGTTGCCCGGGAGGGAACTTTGCTACTCATTTGCCTTCTTAACTACCTCATTGACCGCTTCATCGCTCACGACTAAATAATGATCATGCGCCACTGACATCACGTTTTGTTCTTAAAATTATGGAAATAATTTCAGCGTATACGAGGAATTGAAGGGACTATTCAAAGGTTGTCCCTCTAGAGTTGACTCGGGAGTTTTGCACTATTATTTCTAGAACGGTTTTAAAGAAGTCGTCTGACATAGCATCACCTTGCCCTAAACATTTTTTGACATCAAATGCATCGGTGAGATCTTTTCCCACCTTGATGGAGCAGAGTGCATTTTCCATCGTTATCCTGCGCAGACATACAAGTTTTCCGGCGATACCAAAACTAGACATTGCTCTATATAGTTCATTCCTATATAGATGTTATCATACGAGTATTTGAAGTCGATAAAGAGGTGGTAGGTATCGATTTTTACAAGCCTTTTTCTAAAGTAAATATATAGTAGATGTTAGACATTCCTGGTTTAAAGCTAAACTCTTACGGACCTATTAAATTGTTGACAAAAGGCATTCATATAATAGGGCAGAAAGGATCTTTCATGTGATCTTATCGAGGCTGTGCGTGATCAGTAGTTGGGCTGCTGTTCAGAAGGTCTTCTTTCTTAAGGATCGGGCAAACAATGCTGAGGTTCCATTCATCGCTTTGAATAGATCGGTAGCGAGGCCCTCAGCTCCAGGGACTTTGATGGACCAAGGATTCGGTATAGCTATCTTCACATCATGCAGGTCTGGTGGACCGTTGTTGTTGGCCTTTGTTACCTAAGTCGAAACGCCCTAATACAGTTTGGAGAAATGGTATTTCGATATTCTGAGCATTGACAGCGATTCTACTACGATATTCCCTTGATTGTCCAGCCATGTTAAGGGGCTAGGGTTAATTTCTTGAGATGATAATTTTACACTTTGGTAAATCTTCCAAACCTCGTTCTTGCTATGTCATCCCTCTTTTATTTTATGACACTTCTAATGCTCCTTTTTGCTTTTTGTGAAGCCTCTTTCGATCGTAGAGCTCGCGAGCAGCTCTGGTCCTTCTGTGCAGCACCGCTTTGTATGCCTTTTATTTAACTGCATGCGTTTGCTGGCACATATCTTCAAAACGTCTCTACTAGTCGATTTATATCTCGAGTTATCTTGGAGGAAAGTAAATTTTTTGAGCATTTTTTATTTTATCAAGATCGAGGCAAGACATTAAAAAGTTTCGCCTGGTCTCGTAACCAACTCTTGCTGAGCCAGATGTAATGCTTTTAAGCTATGTCACACTTTTTTATGACAGTTAAATCAAATAGGATTCAGGTAACGTGGATTATTTAAATTGCTTATTTTCAAATCAAGACCAATGACTACCAACCAATTTGGCATTTTTCTTTTCTTCTAACCGTTCTCACATTTGAAATTAGTAAAATTAAAAAAAAATCTAGCAAAATACAAATAAAAATAAAATGTCCAAAATACCTCTTGATTTGTTTCTCTCCCTGACCGAATTGAAGAAATATTCCAGTCTAAAGTATGTAAAAAGGTACCAGGGAGTGTGGAATAGAGACCGTGAAATGAAACGATCACCAAAAAATGTATACCAACTCAATCCCTTGACCAGGCAGCATTCATGAGTTTCTTGGAAATCAACTTAACTCATCTTTTCACTTCATCATATCTTTGGATACCTGGAATTCACTTTACCATCGAGGGGCTAAAGACGTTGAGAGGATCGATTGAGGAGTTTCAAAAATGAAACTCAATTCCAAAGAAGACAGAGCGAGACGTGGGTACTTACTTACCCACACTCCCCCTTGAAAACGCTTTTGGAATCTCAATCGGGAGTAAATCAGTGAATCAGCGCAGAGCTCTTTTCACGTCACGAACACCTGAGAATTTTTCTTGGTGCTTCACCTTAGCTTAGCTTATCTCTGCTCGTTATGTACCTGAGGCGGCAGGCGGCAGCTCCAGCCCAGCCATCACCATCGCGTACTATTACAGGACTGTGAATCCATTTGCAGCGATTTATCTTCCTTTTGCCATCTCAATAGCACTTTGTTAGAGTCGTTGGTGTTATGGATGGCTTGACTGGGCCTACGCAACATGGATGGATACCTTACTTGCTTGGATTTGGATGCACCTTTGCGCAGCAGTGTAAGTGAGAAAGTTCATCAACATGCACTTCTCCAGATATTCGATTGAATGAAGATTTGTTTCTGTGATGTGACCCTACCTGGGGTGATGATGAGCTCACTTCACACCATACGTGTTTGGAATAAATCTTTCCCTATGTCCTCAGGTCAGAGTTGCAGTTTCCATCCTGATTGACGAAGAATCCCTTTTTTTTGTTTTCAGCAAGACCAAAAAAAAAAAAAAAAACAATGATTAAAGTCGACATGCCGCTGTTTCTGCGTCCTCCTTAACGTTGTTTTGATCGTGATAATCCTGTTTGTTATTTTGAAGGACAATTACCAAATAACCGTGATGGCGATCGGTGTTAACGGCTGTTGTCCTGTTTATATCTGTTATGGTTTAATGCATGAAATCAGGTAGAAAAAGTGTTTCAGATTAAAAGTTGAATGCCTTCAAGCATGCATGAGTATTTTCCGCTCATTTGGGAAATGTCCGTGTTAATTAATCGGTCGATCAGTTAAAGAGGTCGTTGATTCTTTTTCGGGGATCTTATCCTGCAGTGGGATATATGTAGGTATTCGAGAATAAGTTGATGTATAGCTCGAGGAAGAGTTTTGTTTCGGGTTATTTTAAAAGTTTTTAAAAGTGCCGCAAAGAGAATACAAATCAACGATTGAGAATTTTGATTAGTCGGAATTCGGAGATTTGTAAAATGGATAAAGTGCTCGGATGTTAATTTTTGATTAAAGTGAAAAATAAGAGTTCCTTGACCTTTTTATGTTTTTGGAATATTAATTGGTAGAATCGATTTAATCTTGCGGGACGTCCATCCGAATCTGCAAACGAAATCTTGGACATTCAAAAATCATTTTCATACAAAAGAGTGGCCAGTTCAAGGTGAGCCTTGGTTCAAAGCCTTCTTTTTTTCAGTTTGGCATCAGATATCCTTTGATTTTTTCTTTTTTAAGGATACGATCTTATTGTAAAACTGGTCCTTTTATTAGCCTTGCTTTATGGAGAACGGTAATGAAACAGAAACTAGATATTCAAAAGTGAAACTGTGCAGAATTTTCGATTTCAGCACATTACATCTGCAGGAGTAAAATACTCGTATTTACCTAACTACATAATTGGCAAATCCTGATTATTGTGTCATGGGGAAGAATAGATACTTTTTTGTATTGCTATATACTGCGAAATCTAAAAATCGATTGAATTTAAAAATTCAGGCTTTGGTTGGAAAGTTTTTTCGTTAAGTTTGTTTAAAATTGCCATACCAACAATTGCATTTTTAGTGCGACAAACAGTTCGTCGGCCGGCATTAATCTTGTTATACAACAAGACGAGTCTGCTTTTCAGGGATATTTATAATAAGAGTGATCTTTATAATACAAATTCTACTTTACTAATACTGAGATAAATTTTCCTAGTAGAAAACTTACCACCATTAAATTGGGCTTGTTCTTGAATTATTGATCAAAAATAGCCTTTAAAAGCCTATAGCTGAGTTCACAAAATTGTACTCAGGGTCATCGGTTGACAGTTAAGAACCTTGTTATTTTTTTAAAATTGTATTTACTAGTCAACACAAGTGTGCGTCTAAGTGGAATCACGAAACAATTTTTGTGCAATAAATGTGCATCAAAAGCTATTTTAATACAAATGCATCTTTTAACTTTTTTATGATCGGGACGTCAGTCAAGGCTTACATTTTTATCATGGTGAAGTTCACGAATAAGCAAAGCCTGGAAGTTATTACTGGCACAATTCTTTGTCAGTGGTCGCAACTTTAATCGTAATAATTGACTTGCCAAAAAGTTCAAGGAAAACTATTGAATCTTCCTGTGACAGTGAGATAACTTACCCTTACCGAAAATATTGTAGCCGTGTTCAACAAGAGTCAAATCAGTAGATTCCATGAATTCACAGATCTTATTCCCTCAACTCACATTGTGGCGAATTATGGGCTACACACTGACACTTACCAGATCAAATTAATTCAAGAACTGAAGCCTCTGGATCATTTGAGGCCATGCTAAAGTTTGAAGAAAGTCTCAAATATCATTGTTATGTCTTTTACAAACATGCATAATATTTTATGAACTATATTTTGAAATAAACTTTCAAAAGTAGAAATAGTTTTAAATCATCTGCAACAAATAAACCACTTGTATATTGAAGCAGTAAGGAATAATTCATTTACACAAATTAAAAAAACAAACAAAGGTACAAGAAATCTCCCTTGAGGAATACCAGATAAAATATTTGTTTCTTCCGACATACAGGCACAAATTTGTACTAGTTAAAATTTGTTGATCAGGCACAAATTTGTACTAGTTAAAATTTGTTGATCAAGCTTATAAGAAACATTTTAGAGTTAAAAAGACGGAATAATCTGGCCGACATTCTAAAATTTTTTCCAAAGATAACCTAATTTTCCTAGATTCATATTTCGAAAAGTATGAAGTGTGGAAGCTTGTTAAATATTCGACATGAAACTGCATTATAAAATGTACGAAAAGCGGTTGCATGGAAAGCCGGTGTAGCTGCCTGATTTAGAAAATTTGCATGTATGTATGTATGTTATAATTTAAAATATTTCTGAAATTAAGGTTTACTGATCTCTTAAAAAAATTATTAATGTCGAACTTGAAAAATTTTGAAATTATTAAAAACCTGAAAACTATAGAATATCAGCGAGGTTTTTGGAAAATTTTCTTCAGTATAGACTTTTGTATTACCAAAAGAGGTTGGATTTTGTTATAATAGGTTCCTACCTTACATGAAATTCCATATTATTATTTTGAATAGAAGATACCACAGTACATTTTCATAAGAAGTTAGAAGGAGCAGACTTTCCTAAGAAAGTAAAAATATCTTAAAGTTTCACGAAAGTACTGTCTCTGAGATCATGTATAACTACAGCTGGATGAACTAGAGAAAGTACAAGTACAGTTCAAAAAATTAAGGTTTTAGCATTCTGTAGCATAGAAAAATAGATAACCATCAAAATTTTTCTTCTCTAAAAAAATAAAAAAAAAACATACCTAATCTTAGTTTTTGAACTACTTAATTACTTATTTATGCTCAGCATACCTTAAGAAGCTTAGATCCCAACTTATATTAGCTATAAAATTAAACGGCAGCCTAGACAATGGGCCTTACCAAAAATCAAATTAAGAGACGACTTTAATATTTGAGCGAAATGAACCATTATTTAATGTGCTATATACATATAACTGACCATACGCATGCTAGATTTTACTTTTTAGATTTCGTTCAATAAATGGTTCATAATTTAGAGTCCACTTAAATGTTAAGTTCATAACATGTATGGCTAACTATATAGAGCTCATTACATAATGGTTCATTTCACTAAAATTTTAAAGTCGTCTCTTAATTTGATTGTTGGTGAGACCCAATGAAAATAATTTATCTTTAAACTGAAACCTGTAGAACTACCAAATTAATTGATCTCATATGGCTCCTAATCTCCTACAATTTTACTCTTTGCGTTTTGTTTACCAAATAATATTTGATCTGAATCATTTCGACGTTCCATGTAGCTCGTTACGCTTACACGTTCCGCATAGAATTTAAGACCCTGTTAACATTGGGAATATTGCGTACTTACTACATCGGGTTTACATTGGAAGCTTTGCGCTTTAAAGAGAGTTCACCTTTGGTATCAATGGATTGAAATCTCGAACCAAATATTTTCATGTCCAAAACACGAAACAAATGGTGTTAAATTTTATCGTATTCGTTCAATTTTTTAAACAAATCCCCTAGAGATCGACAATTGCATTTTATTTCATATTCCGGAAAAATGTATTTTCAGGGCAATCGGTTGACATTTGCAATGAAATATTCTCGATACGTCAAAATTAAATTTGTGTCTAATCTGTTAAACCACAAAATGCCAAATTTCCATTTTAATATTCTACACATCAAAATATAAATCGTTCCCATCTATGAAGCCATTAACTGGATAATGACTAAGATTGAAATTTATTTAAAATTTTAGTTTTTTCCGATCATATAAACTCTGACAATTTCTATTACAATGATTTTAATCGCTTCAATAATCGCTCACAGAGAGAGTGAGATAAGGTATAGAAACGTCATACAAAAGTCAGAAGATTTAGCTGAATGTGAACACCGTTTGTACCAGAAAAAAAAAACATCAATAGCCTGATTACACGTTTCTTTTTTTCAGTTGTTTCGTCTTTTTTTTTAAATATTTTGCGTGAAGTAAAGAAGAGTAGCGTTTCTACACCTCACCCAAACTGTCAAAAAAAGAAACGAATGAAAAAAATCATGTAATCAGGCTCTAAGAGTCAAACTGAAGTATCGTGTTTTCGTGCAACATTAGAGACTTTCAAGTTTTTAAATATGTTGACAAACACGGTATGATTGGCTTGATTGTGATAATGTAAACGCTCCATCTATAGCGGCTTTGCCAAGCATGCTGAATGGATTTAAATTTTGTTTGATATTTTGGCTGGATGACATATTGCAGAACGCATGCTTGTCAAGCCTGAAGAAAATTTCTCGAGCTGTGCACATCGTAAAAAAATATAGCAAATTAGTTTTATAAGCAATAACGGCAATTCAGTTGGATTTTGCTAGACTAATATAAGTTTTCTGCATTCTTGGAGTATACAAATCAAGTATATTTCCGCATCTTAAATTACATCTATGCTCTTAGTTGGTCCGTTTGACAGTGCTTGTCAAAGAAATTTGAGAATTTGAAAGCCCCTATTAATTCTTCGAGCAATTAGTTGTAATATTTCGTATCAGATAACATCTCGGTTTGAGATTTCTGTGGAAAAATTTAATGTTGTATCATATAACATTCCTGTTTGAACAAACGTCCAGTGCTGCGTTCTTTTTTTTAACAATATTTAACTTTTGAAATAAATAGGTTCGTTCCTTTACTTTGAAACTTTCTGTAAATTTCAGAACAAAGTTTTGTCAAAGTTTAAAAAACAATGGCGCAAAATTTTAAACAGCTTATATTAGTATTGAGGTATTAGTATGATACTACAATTTGCTAACTTTTAAGCAGATTACTAACTCCTTCTTAATTTTAAACATTTTTTAACTAGTATTGTACTGAGGCTATTTTTTAATATCTACATTGCTTCTGAGCACACTTAAAGTAATGGCAGTTCATACAGAAAACTAAGTAAATAGACCTGTTTTGTTGTTTGTAAATGCCAAAGAGTCGTATGAAGTTAGCATGATATTAAAAAAATAGTATAGTAGAGAAAGTATGATGGTATATTCGAATTAAATTGGGTAGGTACGTTCGGTAACAAAAATTCGGCACTCGGACGAACGTTGATGTTTATACATCTTAACCGTGAGTACCGGCACTCATGGCCAATTTCTTAAATAAACACTTTTATCAAAAATCCTATTAAATTTTATCAGACTCTTAAATCTTCCAAGTTTCACCAATCTATAAAAGGGAAATTTTAAAGAAATTTTTTTTTAAAATAGAGTTCTCCGTACATTCCTGAAAAAAGAAATTGATTTTTTCTTTCTGATAAGCGAAATGTATGAGAAAGAATGAGAAAGCATTATGTGTTGAAACAAATGTCAATAAATGAAAAAAAAAAAAAAAAAAAAACGAAATACAAACAAAAATATTTGGAAAGATCTTTTGGCATAAAATGCTTAATTATTGAGTAATAACCACTTTATTTTTGCACTGATGGGTTTGTATCGGTTCCAGGCAGCCAAGCGAATTCAACAACTGATCCACAGATGCCTTGGAAAGTCCGAACCTCATTTTGAAGTCATATTCGGAGGATGGATTCCTGTGAATCCGGAATACTCTTGCTCGACGAATTACTATGCGTTGCACTTTTCGTTGGATGATGATTTTGTATTTCATATTTTATTCTAAATAAAAAACAGATCACTTAAATATTAGTATTAACCTATTCATTTTGTATATTAAAAAATTGAAAACTAAAATATTACAAAACAATAATTTCAGCTGCTATATCCAGTTGTTGTTATCTATGTACATCTGATGACAATGACATTTCAATGACAATTTTAAAATTTAATGAGCCAAAAATGGGCATTTAGTTTATAAGGGTGTTTAAAAGCTTGTTTAATTTAAAAGCGCTTGGTGAAACCAAAACATCTCATTTTAAGGTTTATAAGCCTGTTAAATGTTTAAAAGTCCTTCGTAAAATCGGGCATCAAACTTTTATTTTTCTTAAGTATCTCGTGATCTAACATATCAAAGGCTTTTGATATACCTAGTAATAAAGCGGCAGTATAATTTTTTAGGTAGCAAGGCAAATATTTCGGAGCTGAAACGATTTTGGAAACCGAACTGTAAATCACTAAAAACTTCGTTTTATTTAGAAAACTTGTCGTTCTATCTTTTTTAATCTTTTCAAAAACCTTACATATCGATAGTAATAGATAGAATAGAGATTGGCCTATAGTTAGATAACATCGTTTTTGAAATTGTGTAAGATATTTGTGCATTTGAGTGAATCTGGAAATACACCACAAAAAATACATTTATTAAAGATATGTACCAAAGCATCAGCAACAAAATAAACTATATTTTTAAAACAAAGATTAAAGACACAATCTATAAAAGAAGAGTTTGATTTTTTTAATGTGCCAATTATTTTAAGAAGTTCAAGATCAGTTATAGACTCAAACATAAAACTTTTCTTTTGAAAGGTTCACCTGGATAACAAACAGGAAAACTATATCTGTTCATATGATATCCCGAAGTCAGTAAAATCATTAGCGATTCCAATTTTATCAGAAACAATACGATCATGAACATAAACAGTAGATGGTAGTTTCCCACTTAAGGTCTTGTTGAGAATACTTTCAACGATTTTTCATTCATTTCATCTTTTAATTACACTGGTCAACAAATTTGTAATTTTTTTTTGTCACATGAAAACTTATATCAAATTTTCAATATATTAGGGCCACCAAACAATAATATATCAATGAAAAAAAATGTACACGTCAGGTTTTCTTGTGACATCAAAACATATATTTTCGTATAAAATACAAAAATCAGCCACACTTATAGAATTATTTCCTAATATCTAATAAATACTTGTTATTTTCTTGAATATTTGGCTTTTGGTAGGTCCCTTTTAAGTATCCAACAACAGTCTGCTAGCATTTGGACTCCATTTCCCTTGATAGTGCTTCTCCATTAAGGAAATGTCCTGATGGAACCTCTCACCTTGTTCGTCACTCACAGCACCCAAATTTGCCGGAAAGGAATCCAGATGAGAGTCCAGCATAATGTATTTTTAAGGACATATTACACCCCAAAGCTTTATATGATATCATAACTTCATTTATTAAATCTTTGTAATTTTCCGCTTTAGGTTACCTAGAAAATTTTTAACAACATTCAGAAAACATTTCCAATCGAGTCTTTCCTGATCATTTATTTTTTTTTCAAAGCTCTTATCCTTCATGAATTGCCGTATTTGTGGACCTACAAATATTCCCTCTTTGATTTTCGCCTCGCTGAGTTTGGGGAATTTCTCTTCTTGTTTCGTCCAACCTAATTGGAGCCTCACACACGTTACACAACATTTATGTGGAACCCAGGGGTGGAATCGGCTAAGGTGATAGTTGATTGTGATTGTGATTGTCATTTTGTCTATAGCTGTCTCCCTCATATCAATAAAGAAATATAGAGAGATCGATTGTCAAAATGACAATCACAACCAACTATCACCTTAACCGATTCCACCCCAGGGTTTGTCTTGATTCCTTACAGGAAAACCAAAATAGTCTAAATAGCACTATTCAATTAGTGATGTGAAATTTCGACACACATACGAATAACAAAAACTGTCCGGGTTGCCACTCTCGTGGCATATTTACGATCTAACTAACGTAAATAAAATGTAATTTAGCAATCACAATAGTTACACAGTCGACTAAATGCAGTTTTTTAAGCAAAGAAACGTATATAAGGTCAGAAATGAATATGTAGCTGTCACAAGAAAACTGGATGTGATAGAAACAAAACTGTTATATATTTTTAATGAGGGTACATCAACATAAACAAAAATCATAACAAAGTTCGTGTGACAAAAACAGTGTTTACCAGTGTTATTTTAGCGTCTGCGAAGACAGTGATTAGTGGTTTTTATCTATTTTGACTCAAGCTGTCCAGAGCTTTACAGATTGGGAAACAACACATTGAACAGGCCTAATATCAACTCATAATATTTCCAAGATGATGGAAAATTGAAGTGTGTATATTTTGAAAGTTCATATTTTAAGCTGGAACCAACATTATAGACATTTACAAATTTCATTCAAATCGGTTGAATGGCTTGGGAGATTAGCGTATGCGAGTACAGATAATGATGGATGACGATAGATGATATTAATACAATTATAATTAAGATGACAAATGTTATTAAAATTCATTGTCTTAGAAAAAAAAGAAAAAAAAAAACAGGGATATATGATAAACTGGTATTGCTTATGCAAAAATAGAGTGCAAACTGTATGAAGAACACATTCTATGATTGCTGTCCATATAAATTACTTGAACAAATATACCTTGATTTTAATGACTTTATTATACGATATTATTTCTCTTGACAAAGTATCAATTAAATTCTTAATTTATTGGAAGAAGAAGAAACAAATACCCAAATTGTATCCCTACCTACATACTTGTTGGTTTTTCCTCTTGGTAAGGTTTTTGAAAGGTTTGACCTCACATATCGTAAACCCAAAGGCAACCAAACAAACAAACAATCTCCAAGCCCACCCATTTGCATTTGATATTTATTTACATCACAATAAAAAAAAACAAGAACTATTTTCATATCAAATGAAGATTAATGAGCAAAGCAATTTTAAATTTAAATCTGTATCGTCATTCGAACTGCAGTAAAAAATCCAAAATCCCTTAACACATTGGGCCACCCAAAATTGAATACAAATACAAAATTCAGGTATAAATTCGGTATAGAGACAAAAACCAAAAATACAATTTTATTAACTTTTATATAGCGACTCCAATCTTGGATCTTTCCATTCCCCAGAGGCCAGCGCCCAAGTGTTTAACATTAAACAAAGATAAAATCCCACACTCGATTGGGTTTATCATTTTTGTTGGATGGACCCCAAGAGGAAGCACCCAGCACCCAGAAGGGATCTTAAAAGCACTTTCGGTCCACGAACAGCACCGATGGTGATGGTGGTCAAATGGCCAGTCGAGTCGGTCTGGTTCTGAAGGAAAATAAATTCAAAACGAATTAGTCTCAATCAATGATGCGAGGATTTTTATGACTTCGGTCCTTCCTGCGGCCACCTGCATTTCTCGCATATAAATTTTGGGTCTATTCGAGATTGCTTTTGGCTTTGGAAAGGAGTTACTTGATATCTTGTCGTATCTAACAAATCTGTCAGAACACATCTTACCATTCAATTAAGTAGAACCCATAAAACTGTTGTTTATCCAGTTAGCCATCGCGTTCTCTTGTCCACCTAATAAATAGATAAATAATTTTAAAATAAATCAACCGTTAAAACGTCCATTCGCAGGTATGAAAAAATTATTCACAACAAGACTCACATTATTTGTCAGCGCGGTGGTGTGGTTGTGGTGGCACTAGGTGTTTAGCAGCGTTGCCACACCAAGGATATATTTGCGATTAATTCACACAAGTTTGAGATTTTTCGAAGTAGATAACAGCTGTTTGCTAACCCACACAATTAAAAGTAGAAAATACATTAACAAATTGAAGTGTGAAAAAAAAAAACAAAAAATCCATTCAGAAAGAGCAATAGTTTCCAAGAAATGATGAAAGCACAGTATTTTTTACTATAAATGCATTGTCAAACTATTTAAGTGGCAACACTTGTGCTGGGTGCTTGGTGTTATTCCAGATGGAAGACAGAAGCAACTTGCAAACACCGATTCGGCGCGTACTTACAAATTTAATAGTTTAAGCCCGATCTATTATTTTCACCTGTCAGCCCACAGCCGCCAACACCACCAAAGGAGTGTATGCAGCTTGGCAAGCACTGAAACCGAGGTTGGACTTGCAACCAATTGGCGTCGTCGTCGGTCGTCGGTTATTGCAGCCACAACCGCAAAAGTCCGATATGTAGATCCAATCGCACAGATACCGCGATATGAATTATGCACGCATCCCGTTTATATATACATACATAGATACGAAAGAGTACATAACTTTGTGTATTCAGAAGTAGGCACGCTTCTTCGCATGATCGGAGCTAAAGCTACTCGATCGATATGCGATAGGCCAAGCAATCGTTTTTACTAAAGTCTCCATCTCTCTATCTCCACTTGGGGCTTGGACTTCTGTGAAAAAAAAATTGGAATATTTTGACGCGTGTGGCGATTTATGAAAATTGCCTGCCAATCGGGCAAATTCAACTCCAACTACTGCACGGATTTTAGCCCGGGAGGAGTGATCTCTGTACAACCTTAACGTGGGTGGAAACAATAATTTGTTTTCGGTTATTATTTGTGGCATGGAGGCAAATAAACGCGCTGGTAATTGCTGGCGCATTTTATTTTTATTACGATCGATGGATTTACCAGACGTTTATGGCCAGCCAGAACTGGCCAGCAAAATCCAATCGAGTGGGTGCACTGTTTGTCTACGAACAAAGCTAAGTGGCGTTAAATTGAACCGAGAAATTGGTAATAAAATTTGACTGCATTAGCTTGGGTTTGGTCGAAATGAGTCAGCTGCCTCATATGGATATGAGCAAAGCAGCAGCAGATGCACTTTTTAGCTTGGAGTTGTCATATTTTAGTGTGTTTTCGGCTTAAGGTGTGGGTGGCTTACCTTTTATAAAGCGGTATTTGGTAATGAATTTTAAGAATTTATATTTTGATGTCATTGAGGTCGCAGGTGCAGCTTCACCTCTCGACGTTGGAATTTCGTTCAAATGTGATATGAAATTTTATGAGTCTTATTAATTCGAAAGGTTTTCTTTACGAAGTTATTAGGTTTACCTGCCATGAAGGTATTTATTCTTTTAAATTTGTATTTGTATTGTGAAAGCTTATGTTGATAATAACGGGTTCTTCACATGGAAAAAGCCACGAGTACATATGTTTTATTAATACTTACTTATCACTTTGACATCCGAGTCCTTTGAGCATCGCCGTGATTTCAAAACTTTTGTCAGTTCTACTTCGGCTAGAATTTTAACGCCCCTCGGCATAATGGGTGCGTTGGGCTGACATGTAGATAGTCTTGGGTTCGATTCTCAGCCGCTGCAAAAAATGTGTGTTTTCAGGGGTGTACTCCCTCTTCTGAGGAAGTGAACAATCCTACAAGATTATCTATTATCATGAAAAGTGCTTCTCATTAACCGGGAATGGTTGAGAGTTGTAAGCCACTAGGCTTAGGTTCTCTAAGAGCTGTAAGGGTCTCTTTTTTTTAAATTCATTTTCGACTTGAATATGCGAACACAGTAGGAGACAAAGTGCAGATTTGATTTTGGGTATATAATATTTTATTCCGAAAAATTAATTTTACATTCACGAAAACGATGATTATAAAAGGTTTTCCATTGAGACAATTTCGAACTTTCACTGTTCACCATTAACTAAAACTGTCAATGTCAAAACATTGACTAACAAAACACGTTCATATCATGGTGAAGTTCACAAACGAAGTTTATTACCAGAATTCAGAGTCGGAGAAGTTATTGGTCGTAATATACTCGTTCCAGTAAATAAGCAATTCATAGCGCCGTACCGGCAATCAAATTAAGAGACGACTTTAATATTTGAGCGAAATGGACCATTATTTAAAGAGCTCTATAAAGTTAACCATACATGTTATGAACTTAATATTTATGTGAACTCTAAATTATAAACCATTTATTGTATGGAACCTAAAAAATAAAATGCAGCATATACGGTCAGATATATAGAATCCATTAAAAAATATTCCATTTCACTCAAATATTAAAGTTGTCTCTTAATTTGATTGTTGGTAAGGACCATAGTCTAGTGAACAAATTTCAGTCTTAAGTTTCGCTTCTGAACGTTCCCTTGAGGTATCGGGTTGTTCACCGTTCAAATGTCCATGGCAAACGAAGTAAAACAGTTGATTTCACGGGGTTGGCCATCGGTAAGAATTTAAGATGAATTTTGTGATAGGATTTTGACCTGATACCCTTATAAGAGGAATTTAACCCAAGAAGTAACTTCTTAGATTGGGCTCTAAAAATGTTAGAAGAAAATTATCAATGATGAAGTGTATTTTTGGCTAAACTGTTTCATTATGGATGATGTGGTTTTCATGCCGGTGATGTCATTAATTTCAGTTTTTTTTTCGTTGATGAATTTGACCGTCACGTTACCGTCAATGGAGATCGCTACATGTTTGGAACAACACGGTGCCAAAAACCACACTTTGGGTGTAACAATCGACTTCGTTAAAACTCAATTCAATTAACGTGTTCAAATGCTTCTGTAGTTTGGCCGACTAAATCATGTAATTTAACACCTCTAGAATTTTTTTCATGTGGCTTGGTTAAATCGTTGATAAATCCAGCATCGCAAGAGAAGCTGCAAGCCAACATTATAGGAGAGATAGTGGTCCTTTTTGTTGGTTTAACGAATCGACCGTTGCAAACGTACCCGTAATGGACATAAGAATGACGTCGAATTTCGCACGTACAATAATAATAATAATACATATTTATATACCTCAAATGATCTGCGTTTTATTTATAAAAAAAAGTTATCAAGTCCTTATTAGAAAACAGTATACTTTATGAAGAGATTATACAATACAATTACAAATGGGCCTATCCCAGTAGGAAATTTACTCCTCAAGGAAAAATAAAGTTGAATTCCTCGTAGAAATCACCTGGCACTTTCATTGAGTAGAGGGTCTGCATTGGTTTCATTCATCGAAAGTCATGCAATGAGTCAGTAGTTTGCAATCCCAGTTGCATCTTGTGCTTTGTTCTCGAAAGAAGGTAAAGAAAACATGAAACAAAGCAATATCCTTTTTACACATCCTTAATGTTAATGAATACAATGCTGAACACGTTGTAATTATTCCTGCATCTTTTCAGTGGTTATTGTAATCCACAATTGAGTGTTTAATGCCTGCGATGTGAAAGAGAAAACAACCCTTTCTTTTCTTTGGAATTGAAAATCAGTAAACAACCTTTCAATAGAGCAAAACTATGGTGATCAAGTGATTTCGCTAGGGAAAAGGAATGTATTTTTTCATGAACTTCGTTTACTGGGCAAAATAGTCTGCGAGCTGAGAAGAAAAAGAGAGAGGAGAGAGAGAGATTTTGACCTGCAATAAACAATCCTTTTTTTTTTGGGTTTTTCCCGCGATGGGTCGGCGACGCTCAATAGGTTTTTTTTTGCCATGAGTTATTTCTTTTGTTTTGGAATGATTTAGTGTCAATTTTGTGATCAAAGAAAACGGTTGTGCGGGGTTTTCTGTGTTTTCAATCAATTTACTCAAGATTAAATAACAACCATGGGGAAGGAAAACCATTCACCAACGGTAAATTCCCTATATTCTTTTGAATGATTTTCCAAAAGTAAATATTCCTCTTTTTCTTAGATCTCAAATGAACAGGAGAATGAACATGAATAATCCCTAAGCTGCTCCCCAAATTCTACCAAGTGTCAAAGGAGAGTTTTTCGACCAACTGTTTGTGTTACGTCTTACAACAAGACAAGACAATGTAAGACATATATATCTACTAACTTCTTTAAAATGTACTATAATAGTTAATAAAATAAATACGTACATAACACAAATTTAATTTGTTTTTTTCATTCAAGCGATAAATTTGCCTATACATTTCAAGCGCTTCTTCTATTGATGAAATAAGAAAAGAAATGGATAATGATTTCATTCATATTCCTTATTCTCTTAATAAAACATCGCCTAAATGCATTCCTTTTTTCAAAACTGAAAAAACGAGCTTCAAATATGTACACAATTCTGTAATGAATAATTATAGTATTTTCAATGATTCTTTCCCTGAGGCAATTGATTAAATGTTGACTCACTTTTCGTTAATTTATTTCCATTGAGGAAAGCATCACATCAATAGAACCAGTTTTTTCATACACAAAAATTACCCATGAAATCGAAGATGCCGTGAGCATAGTGATTTCACAACAAAATATGCATCGAGAAAGTGTGTACCTCCTTCCAATGACAAGCCTGTGTTAAATTCCTCATAGGATTCCGTAGGAAATTCATGGGTGCAGCTCCTTTTCCATGATGAAACACCTACTTCTTCATTAGTGAATTTTTGGAAATTTCCTACTGGGATTGTAAGAATATTAAAAAGCAAATTCTCAATAATTCGATTCGAGAGACATTTTTATACTTTTTTACAAACAACTGTTATCAACCTTACATATGAGTTAGTTGTGTAAATCTTCAACTTCTTCTTCCATACCGGATCTCGTATCATAACGCGCTTACTTTCACTTTACTGCTTCGCACTGTGGATATGCCCTTGGGATTTACTAGGTTGCTCTTAGAATTTCGGAAAGCTTCCTGGTTTAAGACTGTTTCATGTCTGACCTCTAAGGCCAGCTGCATTTGCTGGTTCTAATCTTCTTGCTGTAATGGGATTTCAACCACCATCAATTAATTCTCATACTTTTTGTATACTTTTATTGTGCGTCTGCGAAAGATATTGAAGGTCTTGAATAAATGTTGGGAAATAATCCATAACCATTTTGTCTTCTTTTTACTGTTTTTTGTGAACTTCAAAAACTACCACGGATAAATTGTTCAAGTGCTCTCATTACTTTACCTGTAAGCATACGTTTACGAAATGCAATAAAGAGCAACGCACCCAAGACGCACCCCTAGTGTACACCAACTACGAATAATGAATCTACTGATCATTTTTAGTGCTAACCGTTATTTGAAATGAGATTCATTCACCCTTATTGCGAAGTTCAACTATCAACCGATTGACTGTTGATAGAATTTATCAATTGAATTAAAAATCGGTATTGTGAAAAGGAATTGATAAGATCTTGTGCTATTGGGAATGCCTTCAAAACATTTCTATTGTTGTGAATGGGAATGTCCGTCTGACAGATGTGTTTTTTTTTTTTTTTTTCTGGAGGAACCTACAAAGGAAATCATTTATCAGAAAATCAATAAAATTAAAAACAAAATAATTTTGACAAAAAAAAGTCACGTAAAAGGAAATAAATTAAAATTGAAAATATTTTAGTGATAGTTTATTTTGTCAAAATTTTGGTTTTCGAGTAACAAGATGCGATCTTCCTGAAGTTTTTCCTTCCTAGGAGTTTTTTTCTTCTGTTGCTGAACAGGAACCGATTTAATCTGATCTGTAGATTGTTCATGTGCATCGTCTTCAGTTGACATATCATTTTCATTGAAGGTGGTAACATTTTCTAAACCAAACTCTCTTCCAGGTGGATTATTGCGTTTATTGAATCCTAATAAACTTACAACAGGTTCTTCTTAATCCTGTTTGTGCCAGCACCAATGGCTATAACTTCTATTTTGTTTTCTGTTTTCTTCTTTTTATTTGCATTTTAGATCGATCCATATTCTCTGCCACTTTTCCGAAGTTTGTTCTAGAGGCTCTGGGATATTTAGCTCTATAGCAATTATTTCCCACTTTGTATTTGCTGAAGGGAAATCCATGAAAATTGTTCTTCCCAATACCGATTTTTTTCATTCACAATAAATTATTAAACAAAAGAATCACAATAAATCAACAATATTGACAGTTGACAGTGACAATACCATTTAATAAAATTAATTGATAAATGTCAGTTATTAATTGATAGTTGATCTTCGCAATAAAATTCTTTATACCTATACTTTTGTCAAAGTAAAAGAATTTATAACTTACATAGAAAATATTTGTATAAATCGTTTCATAAATAATATTAATAACAACAGATATTATTGAGACAGACTTAAGCTTAACTGAAAACAGAACTTTAATTTAACCTGGAGATAAGTCAGAGTTGACAGTTCACTCTGACTTAGCATTACAATAATTAACTATTATCTGAATTTAATGTAAACTAAAGAGCCTTTCAAAAAGGCTGCTAACAACATGACTGTCAAAGTAAAAATTTAAATAAAAACAAACATAAGTGGATATCTCGCACACAACTTGTTTTATTCACATCGATGGTCTAGGTATATTGAAGAGCTTCAATTTTCTCAAAAAAGGTAATTAAAAAGCACCCACATTAAGCTTAGCCCTAAGTGCATTCCCTAAATCAATGACAGTTCGTGGAAACAAATATTTTATTGAGATTGTTGTGAAGGTTTTAAATTTAATGTACAAACGTCAAAATCGACTAGTGCCACATTTAAATTATTTTAATATCGAGGTAAGGTCATTTAAATTTGGCGCCATTATCTTTTTATGATCGATTTCAAAATCACAATTCAGGTTTCATTAAAATCAAAAATATTTCCAACGAAGAGGCATTTACCCAGCTATGTATGTTATGTACATATTTATTTTTTTTTATAAATACAAGGCTGAAGTAACATTTCAAATGATAATCAGGCGCCGGATTTCGTAGCCATTAATTTCAACAATTCTCCAATAAACATCGCATCTCCCGCACATTCTGTTCTCATCAGAACAGAAATCATGTCCTAAAGTGCATTTTTCGCCTTTGGGCATATTCTTTGCACGTTCTTCGCTTTCGTCCTTTTAGCAAAATGCCATTAAGCGACAGAATGCCGACAACACTGATTCTACCACTCTCCCGCAAGTGCGGCATTCACTTTGGTCAAACGATCACTAAAAGCCAAAACAGACACAACAAAAAAAAAAAGAAAACAAAATACAAAGAAGACAGACGAATCAACAAGACGACGATCAAAAGTTAGGCATTCAGCATTCTCAGGTGGGATGTCCAGTCCATGTCAGTTCTTAGCTTCCAGGGCCAGCCAGTCAACAAACCAACCATTACCGCCATAAAATCATCTACCCGGACTTGTATTCAGCCTCCGTTGCTTCACTCCTCACCAGGTTATCGCTTAATTGTGGAAAATTTATTAAACTGTTCATATCGAATTGATTCCCTGTCAGGGTCGTTGTTGTTGTCAGACACAACCAAACCAGCAATGTCGGCAATGAGCTCCTTAAAAAGGGTCCAAGCCGATTGCAAATGGCAACATTCCAGACACCAAGAAACCTTGCTTTAACCATTTTAGGCAGCATTTAATGGCAATCAACGAAGAGTGATGTACTCTCTGATGATGACACATCGCCTATCGAAATGACTCCATCTATCCCATCTATTCTCTTGTTTCTCTAAAGCCTATAGGCAATCCTTTTTTTTTTCTTTTTTAGTTAATTGGAAATGTACTTCGGTCGGTCGTCCAATTGTATTGTTCTTCAGCGATAGCTCGTACTTGTTGATACATCCCATTGTGTGGCTTATCTATTTGCAGTTCCCGCAATGACTCCAGGTATATAATGTTGTTATTATTAAAACTACACTACACTAAGGAGCTCTCAAGTCATGTTCGCAGAAGGTTCCCATGGGAAGAGTACAAAACCACCATCTGATACGACAAGACCACAATAAGTGCCGACCTTTTGTGGTGAGCATGTAGCATAAAGACAAGACAAAAGACTGTAGAAAAGATAAGCCTATACCTTAGTTAAACTCTGAGTGCCTGGTGGCAGCACCTTGCATTGCAAAACCTAACACACAGTAGTATCTAGTTTTAAGTTTTCCCTTAACGGCTTTGTCCAGAGTGCACATTTCCACGAAGTCGCAACTTCTCGTGAGAATATTTTTCGCAATATTATTAGATGAATAGGAGTAAGTATACTTAGTCCTTCTATTTATAAAGCCGTCTCTATTTGCAAATACCTATGTATTTCATTTATGATCTTTGGGAAACAAATGAAGAATTCGCGGTTTTCCAACGACAAGCTTAAGGGTAACCAAGGTGATCATGATCAGATTGAACATTTCATTCATTTAAGAGAACATAAAGTATCATAAATATTATTTACATAGGTAGATATGTAATTACTTGCAATCTTGAAGTAGTCTTAAGTTCAGTTTAATGTATGGAATGTGCCGTAACAGGATGCTTTGCGGTTTCAGATGCACAACGATTTTCAGAAATTACCGTTTTGAAATGATATACTGCCTTAGCATCAGGCCTTAAGTTGTCTGGAAAAGTGATGATTGAAATATTTTATGAACTGAGGTGTTGAGTAAAAATGTTTCTAGAGAAACAGACAAAAGATTTAAACTGTATTTGCAGAGGATACAATGTCACGTGTCAAATGAATGACAGATAGGAAACTTTTCTTCTTCCCGTTATTTTGCGATTTCATATTGTTGCTATTTTTTTTAGCGATACATATTTATACACATAAAATGTAAAGAACTCGGCACTAAGGCAAGTTTTGGTATGGTTGGAAACTGAACAGGAAATTTTAATCAAACCTATTATTACTTTGAACTTTTCACTCCCTAAAGATTTGCTCTTGGATTTCCTTTAACGACACTGGCTTGTTAGCATAGACTAATGATTTAACTCAGATGTATACAAAAAAAAGTCCAGAGGTGTTTAATCACACGATCTAGGTAGATAGAACCAATCATCGATATAACACGTTAATCGAATTGAGTTTTCACAAAGTCGTTTGTTACACCGGCTGTGTGACCTGTGGCACCATCTTGTTGAATCCACATATCATAAATACCTAGTCCATGGATTTGACCAAAGAAATAAAGTAAGAACATGTCTCTGTAGCGATCTCTAGTGACTGTTATGTCCCAAACAGCCCAATTCCACCACGGCATGAAAACCACACCTTATACAGTAATTTTTTCTGGATAAAGTGTCATTTCTTGTGTGCTTATGTGAAGTACACCCAAACGTTTTTCTATTTTTAGTTCAGAATAGAGCTATGAACAGAGTCCGAGAATGTCGTGCTTGTTCTGAACATCCTCTAAACCAAGGGTGCTCTGAGCGCTCTGAGTTGTTTTTGAAACACATTTGAACACTTAGCTGTCACCTTTTTTTTTTATTTATGCTTGTGTTAAACATTAAACTCTGTCTGCTCAGCAGCGTTGCCGCGAAGGAAAAAAGATAGAGGGCCATTTCGAAATTTTTTGAGGGCCATTTCACAAAAGTTGGGGCCAAATATTTTACTTACAAATCCGTCCTTAAGACATTAAACTACAATATATTAAAATTATATTTATTCTTATTTATTTATTCAACGCATTTCTTAAATCTATGTAGTAGGCATAGGCAGAATCAGATCTTGACTCTGTCGTCTGATTTGATTTCTTGAGAATTACCTTAAAATATCTTAAACAAATTGAAATCACAGCAGTAATATTATTTAAATATTTATATTACTTTTTTCATATTTTAATTCAATATATGAATGGACAGCCAACAAAAAAACAACAAGCGGCGAAAAAAAAAACAAATTTCTATACGATTTATTTATTTATTTTTATTTCATCAAACAGTTTTATACAAATAATATATAATCTTACAGACTACCGAATAAAATTTTTATATGGAAAAATAGAAAAACAAAATAATTAATTAGTGGAGCAAACAAAATAAAATTAAAAGCTTAATATAAAGTAATAACTTAATAACACCAGATTACGAATTAGATATAAGCAATATGTGCTTCTTAAAAAATTCTCGACTTTGTTGAGAAAAAAAATCAACATAATTACAAATAATACTGTTGGCTTCTCTAATGCATAGAATATAGTTTACCCGATGATAAGGTTCATTAAAAAGGAAAAGGGATCGCAGATGCCTTGACGAAGCCTACATAATTACAAGAGACAAAAGAAAAGGGCAATTTATATGGCATGTAATAATAAAGCGCAAAAATTTTATTGCAAAATTTTTAGGACGAACGACAAGAGATCGTAAGCCAAGAAGTTGACACTGAGTTTTATAAGTTGGGGTATGAATATTGTATGTTTGTATGTTTTCAATCCTATTAGAATGAACTTGAAAAAATGGATCCCAAATTACACAGCAATACTCTAACGATGACCTTACATACGCAAAGAAATGAGATCAAAGAGTAAAAGGATCAGTGAACTCTTTAGAGTTCCGATTAATGAATCCTAACATAGAGTTAGCCTTAGCAATCACTGTCTATATGGGATTTAAAGCGGAGTTTCGATATCTTTCTTTTCGTTAAGTATTGAGAGTTCCATATCTTCTATAGAATACTGAAAAGGAATAGATGATAGGCTCCTAAAAAATGATAAAGATTGACGCTTTAATACGTTCAAAAAAAGCTGATTAGCTAAAAATCATTCAGACAAGCGATGAAGATCAAATTGGAGTAAATGACAATCATTAATTGACGTAACACGACAGAATATTTTAATGAAATCCGCAAATATCAAACAGGAAACATTTTTTAAGAAATCAGTGATATCATTGATCAGCAGCCAGAATAGAAGAGGGCCCAAGTGACTTCCTTGTGCTACTCCTGATGTTACCTCAATTAGATCTGATAGTACGTCATTAATACCCACAAATTATTTTTTTCCGTTTAGGTAGGATTCAAACCACTTTAAAATATTTGAGTGGATAGATTCCAATTTTTGTATTAATATAATGGTGATTTATTCCATTGTATATATAAACTTTTTATATATACAATGTTTATTCTATCGAACGCCTTAGCAAAGGCGGTATACATGACATCTGTTTGGAAACCATTTTCAAAATTACTAATAATCTGGTTACTAAATATTGCGAGGTCGTTGTTGACCTTCCAGCAAAAAATCCATGTTGAAGTGGAAAAATAATTTCTTTAAGTACAAGCTATCAGAGACAATTTGTTCCAAAATTTTTGGTATCGATTAGGAATTTTCCAATCATCAAGAAAATAACTATTTATTAAACAATAAAGTTAATGGCCCCGATAGACAAGCTGCCCAGTTTGAAAAACTGGGAGGAATACCTTCGGGTCCTGGTTGCTTATCATCATTTAGTCCAATTAAGACTATTTCAACATCTTTGTTACTTAAGTTTAAGTGACCGATATTGATTGAATTTAAACATGAAATTGCAGAAAGGTTAGAGGGAATACTTTGGGGGTTATAAACGGAGTGAAAAAAGTCTGCAAATTGTTAAAATGTATATGTAGATGTATTTCCAGAATATTGCATGCAATTGGGGACAACATTTGAACATTTTTAATCATTGATAAATGACAAAAAAAAAAAAATACTGTTAAGTTTTAGACTCGATTCAGGTCGAATTAAGTAGTCCTTGTATTAAAACTTATTTAAAAAATCAAATTGTTTTTGAAAACGCAAATATTTTATCGGAAGATCTTCATTATTGGGAAATTTACGATATAATTTGTAAGATTAAGTTTTTGATATTTCAGTTACATAAACGCTTTGGTAGATGACGAAAGTAAATGACATGAGAGAAGTCAACACGCTGCACGAAACTGACGTGAAAAAAGTCAAATCATTAAACGAGATAAATTAATGAATTCAGTTCCATTTTAAGAATGGTTATTTGTATATAGTGGAAACACATTGTAGTGGCGATGCATTGCGATGGTTTATATTAAATTTTGTAAAGCTTTTTAATTATTACTAAGCACGGTATGATGTGATGTTAAATCTTCTAAAATTTAGATTTGAGGGCCATTTCTAATTGGCCCGGGCAAAGGGCCAAAATGTAAAACAGAGGGCCAAATGGCCCGATCGGGCACTTTGTGGCAACGCTGCTGCTCAGTTATTTTATTCTGAGCTCATAGAGCGCACTCTGAACATGCTCAGAACATATTCAGAACCAAGAAAGAAACATATATTCGAAGCTTTGAACACTCAACTTAAAAAGAAACACAATTTATTTTTGACAACTCAGGCTCTGCTCTGTACTTAAAAACAAAAACGCCTGAGGAATATTCACATGAGAGCGCCCAACGACCGACGAATGAACGAATGTTTGTTCATTTTGACTTATAGTTCACATAGCATTTTGTTAAACGTCGCGAATGACATAATGTATGTATAATACAAACAATGAAACAAATGCAAGGATGATTTTGAGATAAGCCGTGATAACAATTCATTTGTTTCATTCAGTTTGGATGGTAAGTGGAATGCAAAAAGACTTTGACAGCTCGTAGCGATCAGATTAGAATTCGTGGGAACGAATTATTTTTCACTTATTTGAGCAATAAAAACGCAAATTTGAGTATCTTAATATTAATTTCAATTATGTAGTTTTCTACTACTTTGTCTAGATTTTGAGAAGAATTTAGACTTATAATTGTTTCAAATCCCATTTTTTTGTTCTTTTATTCTTCGATCGTTGGTCACTCTCATGTGAATAGCCCTTAACGCTCTTAAAGTTGCCGTCACCGACTCGGAATTTTTGTTTTAAATTTTATTTATTTGTACACGTTCTTCGTTCGTGAACTACTAAGTACATGAGGAAAGATTAGTTTTACTGAATGTTTTGACATTGACGGTTCGGTCATTCATTCATAGTGAACATTCAAAGTTGTCAAGTTCCATTTGAAAAACCATTTAAATGTTGCAAAAAAAAATGATAATGTTTTATTTTAGTGAGTTTGTTTTATCTTCGCACCGACGAGATCTTCTCTATTTTGACACCCTTCATCTTAAATAAAGAATCATTAGAACTCAAGTTATAGGCTCCAAAAAGGGACAAACAAAAAACTGCACCAAAACTACCATATCGAAGATAGATTACCTAAAAACATATCTAACGATGACGATGACATTAAAACACGATAATGGAACTTGTCAGGTACCTTCTTGCCTCGAAGTATACAATACACTATATGCAACAACCGATGTGATGCGACGACCTTTCACGTTCAGAGGTTCGCATCGTAAACCAGCAATCGCACACAAAGATCACAACCTATGGAACAAAACAACTGTGTAGACTTTTCGCTGTGCACATCCTTGATATCTCTTTAATTTCAAGGAAATCTCATTGCCATCTCCAGCCACGCAGATCATGATCATCTAAGCCCATAAAAGGGCAACCAAGCCAGCAAGACCAAGACACTGGGAAAAATATTATTCTCCCATGGAGCACGTATAAAATTCAATTCTACAAAAGTCGCCTCTGTCTCTCTGGTCACAATTATGCAGAGTCGTTCGTGCGCCTGTGCACATGACTTTATAAAAAAGAAACCTGAACTAAAGTGCGTATGGCCATAACCGTTGTCGGTGGTGCCATGAACGAGGTTCACCTTGAGGGGGACGATCACTCCGATGATCATTTCACTGTTGCCCTTTTAAGGTAAAATCGTATTTCAACACAAGTAATTCTCGTAATCATTTGAGACCTGTACAGATGAGATATATTGAGAAGAAG
This sequence comes from Chrysotoxum bicinctum, assembly GCA_911387755.1. Classification (NCBI taxonomy): domain Eukaryota; kingdom Metazoa; phylum Arthropoda; class Insecta; order Diptera; family Syrphidae; genus Chrysotoxum; species Chrysotoxum bicinctum. The sequence goes on along the minus strand of OU426989.1, from coordinate 218,830,132 downwards.
AAAGAAGCTGGACAGAACGAGCAACCAGTTCATAAGGTCGACTTCGATGGTGCAACTCGACAAGATTACTTCCGCGTGATAATGTCGACATTCGTCCAGTTAAGCTGATCTTATTACACAAATTGCAGCCGATGAAATCAAATTGGACGTAGGAGCGCCATGATTGTTTGCAGCTTGTAGTGCTGCTCAACGTCGAGCAACTGACTGGATCAGAAACCGTATTGCACCACACCGTCCCGTACCGGAGTCGGACCGGATCATGGAAGATTGTAATTTCATACCTTGATGGTGGCGTGCAACGTCAATGCATTTCCAAGTCTTCAGTCTTCACCATAACCCAACAAAGGAATGGGAAACGTGAATGAAGCTTATTGCATTCGAATCGATTATGCGCGCTTTATGGCATTTTGTGTGCACTGTGCGCTGTTGCAGGAGTTCAAATCCTAATTTAATATTCTGATCCTCATTACCTTTTTCTGTGCACCATCTCCACCATCAAGAGTTGCATGTCCACTCGTGCGAGACTAAGGTTTGATGATTTTTTAGTGGCATTTAACCCCGATGGAGGTACATGAAAGGTGCAACTCACTTGGAGCTCTACACAGCTCTTCTCATAACAATTCTCATGACCTCCTTGGCAGGTTTTCAGTTGTAATGCCAGGGTTAGAAATTTTATCGAGCATATTATTGCATGATTTGCAGACATCAATAAATTAATATCTATACGATTTAAAGTATCTACATGCGATGGTGCTATAGTAATGAATGAATTTGAAAACATGTTTCTTATATTGAGGATTTGAAGTTACCAATGAATGAGATGACGAAGAACAATTAAATGATTAAATTGAGTAAAAGAAGATATGTCCACTTCGTGATGTTCGTGTTGCCATATAGAAATATCTTCAGATTGAAGTGTTTATAAATATGTTGCACAATGAAGACCACCTTCATTTTCTCTAATAAGGTAAGTTTTGGTCTCGTTTAGAAAAAGAATTCGAGGTTATAAATAAATTTATCACTCTACGATGATCGAGAAGTCCCACAAGCTTGTGTGCCACAGGGCTCCGTTTAGTATCCGACTCTTTTTCTCATATTCATCAATGATATTTTGCTTGAAACTTTTAATCCCTTTAATTGTTTTGCTGGCGATAGTACCCTCAGCTTTTCATATTAATTAACAGATTCACATCCTTTTCCTTCAGGTGTGGATTTAAAATGGCATTGTAAAAGCTCATTAATTTCTGATCTCGATAGCATTGTTAAGTGGGGAATCACAAACCGCGTAGAATTTAATACTTCAAACAGTCAATGCTGTCTTTTGTCGTTAAAGCGGAACCCACCCCACGCCTCTATCCATGACGGCACTTACACTGAGGAAGCCTAACAGCTTTCAGTTCTCAGTATATGCATCACAGACCGCCTTGTGTAAAATGACCACACGTCGCCAAAAACACTGCTAGTTGAATACGTTTCCTCGGATGATGTAAGAAATTTGTCACCTCTTCTGATCTGGCTGTAATCTATAAGGCCTATACTTGTCGAAAGCTTGAGTACAATTCACATATTTGGGCAGTTGGTCCAATAACTCAATTAAGTAAGAGAATTCAAAAAAGAGATTTAAAAATGATAGATGATAAGACTATAGTAGAAATATTTGCATCTTTCGAGTATCACCGCAAAGTTTCTTGTGTTTCACTATTTTACCGATATTTTTATGCATATATTGCATTATTAGCCCTAAAAGAATTTAACTGTAATACTCACGGTTCAGGGAATGGAGATCAGTTAACCCTTGAGCAAAACTTCGGAGGGACTTTTAAATTCAGTGATTCATTTTTTAGCCGCACTTGACGAATTTATTTATTTATTGGTTTTAGGACGCCGCGTTCAGCCGCAAGACGCAGAACGCCGATTATGGAAACAAACAAATATTTAAACATATTAAAAAAAAAAGTTGGCAACCTTTACCTTCGTCAAAAATATACTTCCCGGCATTTGGCAACCATGAAAGTTATACCAAAATGTAGATAGGCCTGTTCATTAGCTATCTTCCGACATATCGGCCGTATTTTTAAGGCGACGCGTTAAGCCGCTAATATTAAGATAAGCATCTTTTAGATATAATAATAATATATAATTGGCAATGTGGTCAAATCTTTGAAGTCCAAAATTATAACGAGCTGCATTGTTAAAAACAACGTCCAATTGGCACTACCAATTGGTCCCGACCACTCCTAACTTACGAGCGCTCTCTTCGAAAATTTGTTCGCTTATGCGTGTGCCACGCACGCATTTGACTCGAATCCATGTGAGCAATGCCAAGTAGAACAGTATCCATTTGCTGACAAGACCAACATTCCACAAAATTTCACAGTTTGGGTATGCCTGAACAAGAGAGTGTGGCTCTCATTTTCGAACTTCGAAAAACACTTGCGAGTGGTTGGTGAATACCCCACAGAAATTTCAAGTTAAGAGCCTCGTAAAGTTAAGAGCCGTTTAGGAGCGCTCGGTGAATACGAACACGAGCCTTAGTCTTAAGCGGATTGAGAACAAGATCATTGGCGTCAGACCATAATAAGTCCTTAAGATCTGCCTTGATATTGTAAACGCAATTTTCAAGAAGACCGAGTGCTGTACTTCCGAGATATTGTACATCATCATCAAACATTCTCGTTTCACAATGCTTCAAGATACTTGGTAAGTTATTCATATAAGAAGAGAATAATAATGGACCCAGAATGGATTCTTGTGGTACACCTCGCAATAAAGAAATTAAATCAGAATTTTCTCGTTCCAGAGACTACAGCTTGACATAGCATGGTGGAGATGTCGCCCAATCCGTAGAAAAAATATTCTCCGAGGGCTGCTTTTCTAGTTCTATTCACAAACGGAGTGAGATGAGTTCTCTTCCATCTCTTCATCTTGACAAACTGTACACAAGTACAACGAGCTAATTCTAGTATTTCTAAATTGAAATTTAATTATTGTGCATTGACTTTAAAATATTTATTGGCTATAAATACGGTCTTGGCATCACTGTCTTGAAATCGAGCCTTAACTTAACTTAACTTCCGCCAAAATTAACATTTCTGTTTCAAAAACGTACTCTTTTACTCCAAATATTTGTATTGCATTTTATTTTTTCATGACCAATGAAATATTGTTGCAAAGCTTAATCTTAATTGGGTAATTTTCACGGAGCTTTCGGTAAAAATTTTACCTGTTTAAGTACAGATAGTATAATCTTCCCCTCATAAGAAACAACCATTACTTTTATAAAAGTGGATTGACCCAAAAATTAATATTTCAGTGTTATAATCCTACATTAAAAAAAAAACACTTTTTAAACCAATGTATTCTTATACATAGTTGCTTTCGATTCCTCCTAATTCCAGATTTTTTTATTTAAAAGATTTTTTTCAATTGATACTTACATGTAAAGCCAATAAAGAACATTGAATGGGTTGTGACTATCAACAAAATGCCATGTTTTGACGAACGAACGTCTGTATAACAGTGTTGTGTCACAACTTAGATTTAGGGATTATACAATGTATCTAATGTTGCCAGGAGAATATATACAATATGCACAATTAACAACCTCTTTTATCAACCTTTTTTTAAATTTTGCTTACTATTTTCCATAAGAACACAATTTTACACACAAAACACAATGTTTTTCTTACAACAACAAACAAAATAAAAACACTCCCACCAAACAAAGCAATACAATACCTTTTATGTGGTTTGTACGAGTATGACTAATATTCAAATTTGAATAATAAACCATTGTCAGACCACCTGTGCCAGTTTCCATAATTGAAATGTAGGTACTGTCATGTCTCACTTTGAATAAGGTAAATGAGGTTCAATTAAAAGAAGCGTGGGAATCATTAGGTTTAACACAAAGTAGATCAGATCATCATCAAATAAACAAGAGGAACAACCATAAACACTTTACACAGACAACCTGCCGGACGTAGTGAAGATGAGAAGATAGTTGAAAGAGGTAAAATCTTCTTACAGACGTTTATTGCTATTTAATTTTGCATAAACACATTGAGCTGCAAGTGCGTGGGAACATCTTCATAGCGAGAGCTCGTAGTCCATAGCCAAGTCAGAGAAAAACCAACAAAAGCCTGGGAAGAAGTACACAGGCCTGGATCTTAGCATCCATATTGAATGACAATGAAAGAATATGTATTTCCTCTTCGTCGGAGAAGAAACATGGGTATTAGAATGGGTTGTTGAATTTATACATAGATTAGTATTGAAACAAAATTGTATACTTCATAGGTTGATTTGTCCATGATTCCTTTGATTTTTTTAGGTATTACGAAAAGCTTTTTCGTGAAAAGTCGGTCTGTATGGTTTGCGAAATTGATATATACAAAAATGGATTTATTCAAACAAAATTTGTTTCGTAAGCGTTTTTTTTTTAATATTTTTATAAACAATTTATTTTTAAGATTGGCTTGTTTTAATTATTGCGCAAAATAAAATTTAAAAAAAAAAATCATTTGATATATCAAATTTTAAAAATAATAATAAAATTTAATGCTTCATAATCTTAATGGTGTTCAATGTCGTTGGAGCAAACTGTACCCCCTATGCCACTGTTCATGATTGGTGCTTTCATCGAAGAAACCAAAAAGCTATCAGTTCTCGAGGCCGCCAAAAATACTGCTAAATGCTTAGGATTTTTATATAGGTGAAAGAAATATTTCACCTGGCTACAACTTATTACACGTTTAAACGTCCAAAACTCGAATAGAACTCACATATTTGGGAAGATGGTGCCTAAGCTTCTCTTCATTTACTGGATATAATTCCGAACTGAGCGTTAAAAATGATAGGAATTGAAACTATAATGGAATCATTCCCCCATCTATTGAACACCCTCGGAATGCTTGATGTCTTTCTCTGTTTTATCCCTTTTTTCACAAGCAATTCTCCCTTGAAGAAGCCAGTTGCATTCCTCCACTCAATCAGTCCAACCCTGATGTCCGTTTCCTAGGAATACTCATCAATTCTTCCTCGAGCAACAGAGATTCGTTTCTTAGTCGCACAACACAATTATGGAATAATTTACGCGACACTATTTTTCCTTGCTATTTGAATTTGCAAACTTTTAAAACCAATGTTCATCGGCACCTCCTTTCTCTCCTTCCCCATAGCTCATGCTGTGTTTAACATTTTAAGGATCTCAATAAATCATTGAGCAGCAGTGAAATATAAAAACAAAAAAACATCAGTTTTTAATTTTATTACAAGAAACACAGTTATGATTTCGACGTCAAATTATTCCTTCATTTCCTGTCACAGAGATGGTAAGAAAAAAACACTGAAATTGATTTCATGAAATTTGTGTCTGCATTAGAAATTTCCATTGCATATTCGATTTTCTTAAATGGAGTATTGTTTGTAGTGGCGTGAGGTTATGTATAGCTCAGACGCGAATGAGCGGTGCGTTCCCGAACAATGACTTAAATGTGACTGACCCCCGTCTAACGATATCCTCTTATTAAAACCTGACAATTTTCCACTCGACATCCTTTAGTATCGTACTTAAAGATTTTTTTTCTAATAAACTGCAGCTCAAAGTTCCAAAAGAATGCAATATTTTTTTAATGTAATCTTTAAAAATCATTGAATTCAATCAAAAGATTGCATTGACAAATTAACTCTACTACGAATACGATTTCAAATTTGCAATCACCATTCATTTTACTTTGAAAAGATTGCAATCACTTTTTTTATCATTCTTTGAAGGGAAAGCAATTGATTGCACTCTTCTGAGAATTTATGCATTCATTGCATTTTTTGTCGGAATCCTTTCTTACCTTAAAATTACCTTTGGCGCGATGAACCTTTCCATTTTCAATTTGACAATTTTACATTATGAAAAACGGTAACAAAATCTAACAAGGATTATTCGAGCATTTTATGGAAAATATTCTCTAAATAACTCGTTTTCAATATATCAACAACTTTCGACAACTTATAACTTATGCTCAGTTCTCAAAATTCTCTAAGTATTTGGATCAAAAATATTTCAATAAATTATGATTAAATCTCTGCCACATTTGTCTGGCTAATCGATACTTTAATTGCCCTCCGGGTAGCAGCAAAAACCAACAAAACTCGTTGTCTAACCGCTAAAATATAAAAATACCGACAACTCAAAAAACAAAAATAAATTTTCATGGGTCATAAAAACTTCAACGAAATCGAAAACACAGACCACCAAAATCGTTTGCATCTTTAATTCTGCTGAGGATTACTGCACGCCCCATTTGGGAATACATAGAATAAAACTGATATAAAGGTGGTACCTGTTGCTAAATCCCTTGGGAAATAAATCCCTCGCTTCACGGTTTAATTCTTGAATTTATTTCGATACTCGTATATGTAACGCACATGTGAGGATCCTTTTAAAGTAAAGGCACCTGGAGACCACCAGTGGAGACCGAAATTCCATAGCGCTTTTTTTGTACAGTGGATTCTGTTTCGCAATCAGTTCTGGAATCTTGACAACTCAGCGGTCTTTTTTTTTAGATTGCAGCTGCTCTACACCATTTCATAGTGGACCACTAGAAAAGTCTTATCAGGAAACTTAAACTTCGTAAATTCCATCCACCCACTCAATTCCATTCTGGGCTGGGCTATAGTGTCTATATGTGCGGATTTATCGATATCATGTGTGGACACTTGGGGCGGACAGCAAAACTGTGTGTTGCAGTTGCAGGAGAAAAATCTCAGAATCTGATATTCAGATAAAACTGGATGAAGTGAAACACTCGGCACATTCTGAGCACATGCAAGTTACTTAAAGGTGTCGCCACTAATACAAGCGCAGATGTTGAACGCTGTTGTAGCGTTAAAAGGTGCAGTCTAGAAGACACTCATCGACTGTTTGGTTGCGCTTGGTGATTCAATTTCTCGAACACCTGTAGGCATATGTGCCTAATGTAACATAAACCACATAAGTACCCCGCTCAAAGGTTGAGGCAACTTTAATTTTATTCTTTCGCCTTGAAGGCTTCGCAATAGAGTTAATGGCTCTGGTTCGACGTGATGTTGCCGCACAGTGAAGAATACTGGTGGAGGTCCAGTCAGCCGTTATACTTTGGCTCTGGGGGAGCACGAAGTGAAATTATAGACACTAAGTCGGGATTGGAATTCTTCAAGATTTCTCTATGGTTAGGTTATGTTATTTTTTTTCCTGGTTATACCATTCTATTGGTGTGTTTTTGTATAAATTGTAAGGCTAGAGATACAAAGTTTACTGGCGATCAGGATTGGTGGCCAAATGAAGTCACGTTTTTGACACTACAGCCAACTATGGAGCAGCAGCGGCAAATGTATTTTGACTCGTACAGTAATGCAAACGGAGAACTGAGATTCAGATAAATTGCAGGGTGCACCAAATGTGCGCTATGGCAAATGTGGTGTTGCTATGTTGTGTGAACTTTGGCAGGTAATGTGGTTTCGGTTTTAGAAAGGTTAATAAGCTTTTTTTCCATAATCTGCGATCAGGTAAAAAAAGTTTGTGCCATTCTAATGCGGGGGAGTATACTGAGTGATTAACCTAAGTCAATGTTTTGAATTTAAGGTTCATAGGTTCTTATATGATATCCAAACTTTGACCAGCTTATGGACATTGTGAAATGAAATCATAAGTTCAATGGAATATTTTAGTTTCTTAGCTAACAATAAATTATTTTTCGAACCCATTCACTCACCAATTGCTCACTAGGGATGCCAAGTGTTCTGCAAAATGGTTTTTGTCCCGTATTTCGCGTTTAAATTCATTTTATTTCGCGTTTAAATTCATTTTATTATTATTCATTTTTACGCAAGCAAGATATACATCATGCGAGAAAACTATCAGGCGAGAAGTATGTCATGTGAGAAATTTATAATGCGAGAATAATAAAGTCTTCAATGAGGAGTGGAGGACGTTGAAATGGAATAAAACAAGCTGTGTGTGAGAAATTAACAAAATTAACAGTGGCCCAAGTACTAACCACGCACAATGATGCTTGATTTCGCTGATCGATGGGAAGCGATGCTTTCATCAAAGCCTAGACCGATAGACGGTTTATTCTCATAGACCTGCGACTTCAGCAAACCCAACAAGTACTACGTTTATATGCAGTATCGAAATATCGAGTTGGATAAGGGTCGGATTTTCGACCCAGGTTTTTCGTCATTTGAGTTAAGAGCTCGATTTGGTGTTGAGCGATTCTGAAACAATTTCTTAAGCCAACTCCTCGACACATGTTTTTCGTCTCACATTTCGACTTGACACCGCTGAGCGAGTGGGATCAAGTCAATGGAAGCTCATTTCAACTCAATACAGGTATACAAAGGGTCCAAGCTTCAAGCTCGCTTCAACACCTCATATAAACGTAGTAAAGAAAAAGTCTAACTGAGTCAAATCACATGACCTTTGTGGCCGATTCCCATCACCTCAGCGAGAGATAAACTTACCCTTAAATCGTTTATGCAGAATGTCAGTCCTGGCCTCCGTTATGTGCACGCAGCGCCACCTGCTGGAACCTGCTGGTTCTGTAGCACTCGCCATTGACGATCGTTTTCCAAAAAATACGGAACAATTACACCGCCGCTGCGCCGGCCCAAAATCCGCACTAAACGGCAACAGCCATTCATCCAAAACTGTTCCTCATCGCTAAAGATGATTTTTTGGCTAAAATTGGGATCTTTTTCCAAACGCTCCGATGCTTAGTCAGCTAACAAACGGCGTTGTCTATGATCATGCATTTTTAGCTCCTGTATTAATTGAATCTTGTACGGGTGTAGGCACAAGTCCCAACGCGAAAATCGCCAAGTTGAAGTCTGCGAAAGGCAGAGTTCTTGTGCACGGAAAGTAATCGACTGCCTCGGGTTCTGTTGTTCCCTTTCTTGGGCCCCAGTGACGTTCCCGGTCGATTTTGCGTTCCTTTGACGTACGAATGTTTTCTAATTGATTACCGAACCGTCGCACAGTGATCGATAAAGGGGAAAAAAAGTCAAAAATTTTGCGCCACTCGGATTCGCATCGAAAATCCATTCTACAAGTTTTTTTCGGGTACATATATGTATGTTGTAGAATAGAGATCAAATTCCCCCCCTACGAAAAAATACATAAACATTGTTCAGAAGAGATAAAAAATTTACTTGTGCTTGAAGATAGGGATGAAAATGATGAAGTTAATGATGATTTAGAAATTAATGAAGAGCAAAATTATTGAAAACATGAATTTCTGACCATAGGGGGGGGGGGGGAATTGGATCTCTATTCTACAACATATATGTACCCGAAAAAAACTTGTAGAATGGATTTTCGATGCGAATCCAAGTGGCGCAAAATTTTTGACTTTTTTCCCCCTTTATCGATCACTGTGCGTCGGTCGTCTCAATATTCGTCACCACGTGACGTAAAATGGACGCAACGTTTGCACTAACAAGCACTCATTTTGATAATAAAGTTTGAAAGTGCTGTTCAATCAATTAACTTGCCATGGTGATTTGGCATCATTTACTGGACAATAAATAATAGATTTTCCAGATGTCTCCAAAACAAAATGGCCACTGCAAACTGTCAACCACCCGGGCCAATTGAAAAACCTTTTATAACATGCGAGAAAACTAGCATCCGAGAAATATATCATGCGAGAAAAATATCATGAGAGAAAGTGATGGCTCAAATTTAGCTTACGATTTATTTTGAAGCTTGAAAACTGTTTACAAAAAAAAAAACTGAAAGTTGAAAGAAAGGGTAGAAAGTTATAAGATATTTTTTTATTTATTTAAAAAAGATCAAAGTCATTGAAAATTATACCGATATTTTTGGAGGTTTAACGAATTTAATTTCCCTCTGGGTAATTACCTAAGATCCTTAAATTCCAAGTTTGAAGAAAATGGCTTCAGTGGCTGAAGCTCTAGATCCAGTTATAGACATACAGGTGGAATTTCGAGAGCCATTTTTTTTATTATCGTAATGTCAAATTTGATTGAAATCAAGAGTTCAATGTTTTCAAACTGTAAAATTTACCCTAAAGTGCATACCTAATTACAGGTAAAAACTAAAATTTAATTATTTGTTGGAGGGAACTTGCAAAAAAATTCCAATGACTGAGTACACATTGCAAGTCCAAATTACGTCCGCACTAACCCAACTCAAACGTCCGTCAAAATTTATGCATAAATATGTACATATGTATCAGGTTGTGAACATCATTTTGATGTAGGAAACTTCTACATGCTTCATCATTCCAGCTTGTTTGAAGAAAAACCCAGGAAAGTCATGATTAGCAACCTCCTACTTTACAAAACCTCGAACACTTGTTTCGGGATAAACTTGTTTGGTTAGCCTCCAGCTGAGAGTGTTAAATTCTAATTTCTTGATTAATGATAGGCATGCTTCAGTGCAATCCGTATTCGTGGTGTGTCGGGCTATTCATAAAATCATACACAAATAATAACCATAGCGCTAATGTCGGAAGAAGCCTACATGAACACTTGTTGATCGGTCAAGAGGGGTCTTCGTTGGTAGGAAGAATACTCACTATACACAAACGATATCCACAAAAGAAGTTGTAAAGAAGACGATACGCGATCTGGGAACGAGCAAGAATATCCGTATAATATGTTTGGCTTTTAAGAATGCCAAGAAACCAACAATACAAATTTTCTTGCAAAATTATCAGACAGAGCTCAACGGGGTGTGGCGCCATGCCATAGACAGGCCGCCGCGCCGCGTTGCAAGAAAAAATATTCAAACACCTGCAAGAATTTCAGTGGGAGGCTTTGCTGGAGGTGGCAGCCCTTAATTGGTGCTTTTTGTTTTATTCACGGTATAATTGTGAAATTTTAATTATTCAAGAACAATCTCAAGCTAGAAAAATCAATAAAGTTCCCTGTGATTTCTATTTCTAGGTTATTCCATTTATTCAAACATCCGATTTAAGATCAATAAATAGAGATTGATCGCTTGAACGCACGCGCGTATTTAATTGCGCTCTTGTGATTTACAGAGCTGAGTCATGGGAATGGAAATACATTATGTTGTTTTATTTATTGCTCTGGGAATAGGTATCGCAGCCGTGAGAAAACATGGTCATTTCAGTTGCTTGAATTTGTACTCCTGCTGGTTGGTCTGTAACGCTAACGACCATCAAGCAATATGCAACACTCTCAGCACAAACATTATATTTTATGGCCAAAGATTAAAGTTGGCTAAGCGAACTCTGTTATCAGATCGGGCACGCAATGTTAACGCAAATCGATCGACACTGCCGCTCGACTGTGGTCACATAAATAAAATTGTCTTGAAAATGTGCCTGATATGGAATTACGAGGCTTTTAATTATATGCGCGCAGCCTGTGTTGTGATAAGGATCACTAGGGACATTTTTTATTGCAGACATTATAAAAGTAAAGTGCTTCAATATTCATACCTTTTGTAAGACTCTGTGGATTTTAAATATCCCGAAGTAAGTGATTTTTTTTTGGTGAAAGGCCAAGTAAGACAGTACAAGTCATTGATTGTTGTTATGAACCTATACTCTTTTACTATTAAATCAGGCCAACAGGTGCTTAGCCAAATGATCAATGAAGATATTTGAGATTGAGAAAATTAGGTAAAGTAGGTATGTACTTAAATCTGCTTTCACGGCTAATAGTTACTTTGTGAATCTGAAATAAATAGAAAATTGAGTAGTAATAAATTGTTTCAAACACTTTGCATAAGATAATTGTGAAGTTCGAAGTTTGACAGGGGTGCCACCACGTAACTTGATACAATCGAGGATTGTCAATCGCCGGTCAACTGGAAACAAATTATTTTTGGCAGCACATAATTTCAGCTGTGAACTTAAAAGTAAAATGTCAAATTAAATTGCATTACAAATTATATTTTTTGATTCGGAAAGTGAAGATGAGGAAGTATGCTTAATGCTAAACTCATGTAAGGACCCGTGCCATTAAAGTTAAATTTTTTACTCTTTAGCATATTTTTGACCTGGTATTTTACTTCACTACAAGTCTATAAACAATAAAATGCATGACTGTATCACACATACTTGCTCTTATGTAAAAGTACTTTGGAATTTAGAAATAGGTAGCTTATAATTATAAAAACATTGATTTTATTAGAGAAAATGTTCAAATTAATAAAATTGATTCCTAGAAGTGTGAATTTATGCAAACAAATTTTAAAAATTTATTTCATCATTGAAGTAATTTTGTATATGCATAAGAAATTTCTTTAAAATTAAAAAAAAATGGGATGTCAATTCTAAGTATATTTAATAATACACATTTAAAAACAAATCGTTCACTCGTTTTCGAGATATTGATTTTTCAAAAAAAAAAATGGAATTGATTGGAACGTAACGTAAGTTTAAAAATTTCTATCAAACATAATGTAAAGCATCAATTTCAATATCTTAAATAAATAAAAACAAAAATAAATAAACCCCTGAAGAAGCCGGAAAAAGCCAGCGAAACGTAGGTTAACAGAAGATGAATTAGTCTTTTATTGATTGCATCCATTTCGACGATCATTAAAGCCCAAATAAGTACATATAATATTAAGATTTAATACATGATCAAATATAACAAAACTTAAAATTGGAATTGATTTTTTCAAAAATCCAAAAAATATTTTTTCCAATATTTTTGTATGCAATATTATTTATAATTCAAAGGAACTCCTGTATACCAATTTTGGTTAAAATCGGCAGAGCCGATAATGAGAAAGTCGAAAATCAAAGAAATGGTTCTATGAGAGTGGTAACTATAATAAAATTTTTACCTAAAATTTTGTTTCACCAAAATGTCATAAATAAGATTTTGTATAACGACTGTATGGCAGGTACCGTTAGTTTTGGAGCTAATAAAGTTTCAATTTTCCTCTAGAGAATCACCGAAGAACCTTAAATATCAAGTTTGAAAAAAAACCACTTCGGTCCTAATTCGGAATTACCCCCCCCCCCCCCACGAAAATGCACTTTTTTAACGAATCGATAAAAAAAAAGTGCGCTGTTGATAAAAAAACATCAAATTATGGAGGAGAAACATTTTTTTTAAGGTAAAAAAGTGAAGTATAAAAAAACGAAAATTTTATAATTATACGATACAAAAAAAAAAAAACGGTCGTTGGGCGGAGGAAAAAGCAGGGTGTGGCCCCCGAAAAGGGAGTTAAAATCATGAGAACCCGCGAAGCGGACCACCAACAGCACTGTTAAACAAAAAAAACTGTTCTCCTCCATAATTTGATGTTTTTTATCAACAGCAAACACTTTTTTTATCGATTCGTTAAAAAAAAAATCATTTTGGTGGGGGGAATTCCGAATAAGGTCCACCACTTCAGCCATTTAGGCTGTGGGCCTCATTGTTTTCGTCTTCTCTATGTCAACTTTGATCAAAATCTTGTGTTTTTTTTTTCAAGTGTAAAACCTGCACTAGAGTACCTACAAATGCATACATTTATATCGTAGGTAAAAAAATATCTGAAAAATATATATGTATATTTGCTTGTATTTAACAACCTACCTTCTAATCTTTAAGGTGTTTTCTTAGAACTGTCTGTGTTTAAGGAGTCAGCCAGATTTTACCACATCTAATTGCTGCTTTTTCTTCTTTGGGAAGTTTTTAGTGTTCCTCTGACTAAATCTTGGTGAAAACTCACAAAGAAATGTCTGACTTCATTTTAAAACCTGACCCCATTCCTCGCAGATACTAGCAATGGGAAAACCAATATTAGTTATCTACCGTCCATCGGTCATCGGCTGTAGGCCAACTGTACATATATTAAGCTAAATCCTAAACAGATGAATCGATTCGCTTCAAAATTTGGTTTAAGCTCATCTGGAAAACGATTTTATGTAATTTTAATTACGATTAAAAAGGTATGTAGTTCTTGATTATAAAAATAATATGGCATTCTAAATTTAACCAAAAAACAATACTTTTTTCCTTAAAGAAAATATTAAAGAATGAACAATTTTGTAGTGCTTTTAACTTATTAATACTTCTCTCTAACAATGCTAGAATACTAATAACTTTAAACTTTATGCAATCAATACTCTTGTTTAAATAAGATCTTAGAATTCAGTTTACTATTAAAGCTAGAAGAAATGAAGCATTAACATCTTGTTGAAAAAATATTTATTAAGTTGAAATTAAATTCTTGACATGGACTAACAGCATTGTGTCCAGGCGCCCACTTTTCAATAATTATTATTATTTACCAGCACCTTTATGCGTTGATCCAAGATTGAGTTGGAAGCCTGATAAATAATTATTGACAGTATTGGCGTACTTTTAGATCTTTTCACGGCTGATTAGTTACACACGAGGTTTTTGTACATATGAGAACTTTCATTTTTAGTTTCAGTTCTTTTTGTTAAGATTTTATTTTGACAGGTGAACGTCCGAGACGTGGAATTCTAAATACGAACAAAGAACACATGTCAGGATATTTTTTTAAAAGAATCTTCTTTTTTATATAGATTATAGAAAAGACAATAAATATGAGTAATCTAGAAGTCCCACCACTCTACAAAATACCATCGCATACAATATTCGCACTCAGAGAAAAATTCAATAACTCTGTATTAAATTCTGAGTTGTTTGCATTTTAATAAAAAAAATTTAAATCAAAGCAAAAGCAGTTTCATTCTGAAATCTAATCACGTTTGCAATACAATTGTATAACAAAAAGCTATTGAAAGATATAAAGATATTTCAAGCACGTACATAATTAGATTTCAAGAAATGCTTTGCGGAAAAGTGATACATACGAGTATGTACATTTTAAATCAGAGTTAAAACGTTTTTAAATCTATATACCCTTAGCGTCAAATGATAATGAAAACGCACTTATTTCGAAAATATCAATTCCAAGTAAACATTAATATTCTAGCTTTCTATTTCCTTTAATAATAGCTTGTAACGTAATATCTGTCATTTAACTTTTTTTATTTTTAAATGCGCTTTAAAATTCGACTTTTCGAATTCAGTATACTTCAGTCATCGTATCATTTGAAAAGTCTTTAAAATGAAATTCTAGATATGTACATATAAGTGGATAATGGAGGATAATTGAATAGAACACACAGTAATCTCTTTGAACGCCAAGTCGATCGGACGTGTTTTAAAGTTGCTCTCTTGTCTGCTAATTTTTATTTCGTCCATACCATCTGTGTGTACCCATTCGCATGTTCAAATTCACAAATTCTTATTTCTGCGACCCCATTAAATAGTATATTGACTATTTGTGCAGTATTTTAACTGACCACATTTACTACACCTTCAACACTGAAAATAAAAGCTGGTGTGCAAATTTTTTTTAATTGTTTTTGTTGTTTTGTTTCTCTTCTTTCGCCGACCTAATTTTTTTATTTTTTTGCAATAATTTTTGTGCAATAACTTTTTATTTTATTATATACATATGTATGTCGTGTGCCAAAGATATTTGTGTCAACGTCGATGTTAACGCGGATCTTTTGAAATGTAGTGACCTTTGTGGTAAATTTCTCCACCCTTCATGCGTCGGCCTCAGTAAACGGGCATGTGTTTACTTAAACGATTTAATACAATTTCTTATTTTATTGCGAGGAATGTAAAATTATTTCAATTGCTGATATACGAGTATTGACAATTCTATAAATCAAAAAAAATACAAACCTTGTCTAAGAAATTTGATCTCCTATTTAAAAGTATTAAAGAATACAAGTCTCAATCCCAACAATCGCCTACACAATGTTTGACTAAAATGTGTTCGATCGAAAAACAATTCGAAGTCATTAAAACCCAACTCGACCGTATCTTCAAATGACTTCGACTTGCTTCGTTTGGATATAGACAGTAAGCTTAATTCCTTAAGCAGTTCCACGAAAGAAAAAAACAAAAACTTAGTCGCCAAATTAAGCCAAATTCAATCCGATATTGATCCAGCCCTGAAATTCTAAATGAAATAAGAAATATGAACGATATGCTTTCGCGAGTTTCTTCCGCTCTTATAGTAATTGCGTGCGAAGTAAGAGACCAAAAACAAAAGTCTGCGTGTGTGTGACGTGATAACGAATCTTTAAATGAACACTCGCGAAAAATAGAATCTCTTCTTAATGAAGTGATTGATGTTTCGAACAGTCCTTCTTCAAATAAAAACAATCTATCAATTCTGGATGAAATTACGAGTATGTCTACCGACGCGACCCCCGCCGTTATTCACTCTGCCACCGCGATCACAATCACAATGCCTGCTACTTCTTCAAACGAAATTCTATCTGCCGACACTATTGACTCAGACGCGCCGTTCGCCACCTAGCACCAATCCTGTCGAAAAACGCATTACAAAATTTGGTACCTCGTGGTCTACTACAGAATGGAACCAAAGATTTGATAGACTAAAAAAATCTAATAAATCGTCAAACCCAGTTCTGCTTAGGTTCAATCGTTCTTTATGAAGAATTATTCTATCTCGGATGTGGAAGTTCATCGAATTCTGCCCAAAAATTCAAGGTATCGATACCAATCAACTATGAGTGGCTTTTCGACCGGTCTGTAAAAAAGCTTCCTTAAAGAATATGACGACACCAAAATGTGTAGAAATTGTATATGAACAACCAAAAACTGATAATGATGTTGAAAAGAAATCTTTTCCCTTCTGTCCGTTTTAAAAGGTAAGAAATAACGTATGTATATGTAGTTCTTATATAATTTTATTTCACTTATATTCATTTTTTTTTGGTTAATTTAAGTTTTTTTATTTTCCTAATTCAGATTAATTGCAATGCCTTTCCAAAGATGAAGTGAAAGATTCTATCCCAAACATAGGATTGAGGGAAGAGCTCCGTGAAAAGCTATTTTTCGGGAGAAAACAGCAGGTTCTTCTATAAAACAGATAAATTAATTTTTTTCGCACTGTATGGGGTGGATAGCGAAACTATTATACTAAATTGAAGAATGGCAGAAAAAAGCGAACCGTTCCAAAGACAACACCTGAACATGAAAGTCCCAGATCGTATGTAAACTGAACACAATATCATTAATTATGAATGTTCAAAATATTCTTAGAGAAATGTTGAACTCGTCGTTTAAGGAAAAAAGTTTATTTCAAATTTTGTTCTGTATTAACTTATTTTTGTTAAACTAAATAGAATAACTTATGAAATAAATGAATTTAAAGATTATTTAAAAATTGGAATTATTTCAATCAATTAAAAATATTTAAACTTTCTAGGTTCATCTTTAAAAACTTTTTAAACCTGAAGTTTTATATCAGGAATAGGTACTATATTTATGAAAATAAAGTAAGTAATCAAATTGAGACAAATTAATGGTTGTTGCATTTTAAACAAAATGCGTATAAATTTAAACCGATATGGTAAGCATCATATTTCATTTGTATCACAGCCTTGATATTTTATTATTTTGAATGAGTAATACTTTTGATTCAAAATGAATTCCTACATATGTATATTTAAATGTAATGTACATTTGTTTTAAACAGTTTTAAATATATTAAAAAAGAAAGATGATACACTTTTGATCCTAGATTTAGAATTCTTAGATTGCTTGTCCCGTGGTATTAACAACTTCTTAGTTGGTATATATTTCTTCGTCAGTGGGTTACGGCATAGTCCAGTGAGAATGGCGTAGGTCATCAGAAGGGGTCGGATAAATTGTTTGTACACAAGCAGCTTGGTTTTCTTACTTAGTCCTTTCGCTTCCTGAGTAGATGGTACAAGTACAGAGAATAGTTAGCTCTCTTCAACATCAAGTCTGCATGCCTTTTGAATTTGAATTTATTGGAAAAGTTGATTCCCTAGTACTTCAATGATGATTTGACTGTTACTTCAGTGTTGTCTGGAAACTTTAGTTTGATTGTATCACAGCCATTTGCAAACGCCTGTCTTCGAATGGCACTCACTGGTGTTCGAAAGCAGATGAGTTCGGTTTTTGCTGTTTATCTTCAATCCCCATTTGACATAGTATTCTCATAAGTTTTGATGCACTCTCCCGGCAGCAATTTCTGGTGAAAAAAGTGGTGGCGTATGTGATAAAGTCGTCTGCATAAAGATTCGTCCTTGTACCTGGTATGTTGGCTGGTTGATCAGCAGTGTAAATGTTGAAAAGCAGCGGTCCAAGTTTTCATCCTTGAGGAACTCCAGCGTTGATTCCCTTGGTTGATGATACATGTTTTGCTATCTGTTCATACAACAATCTATGAGCTAGGAAATTTTTGATTATTCGTACCAAGTGATTAGGAAGTCCAAGTTCCGAGAGTTTGAATAGTAATCCTTTTATCCAAACGCTGTCGAAAGCTTTTTTGATGTCCAGCAAGCACGCTACAGTGGTTTCCTTTTTGTTGAGTCCAAGTGTAATATCAGAATAGAGTACCAATAGTGGATGTGTTTATTTCGAAAGCCATACTGGAACTTCGGTATCACATCTCTTTCTCTGCTGAAAACGTTGAGTTTCTTCAATATGAACGCATCTAGTATCTTACTCATACAGCTGAATAACGAAATTTGCCGATATCCTTCCACATTTGCCCGGTTGTTCTGCTTGAGAACGGGGACAACATTTGCGGTTTCCAGGCTGCACCTTTTTGATTTTTGAAATTTCGTGTAAAGAAATTACTTTGATTCAAAGTTATCTATTTTTATTCTACGTTGTTTTTTGGGTCAGCGCGAAAGCGCTCTATATACAATTGGTAAGAATTTTTGAAAAAGTGGTTGGATGCGACAACCCCTGAATGGAAAATTTTTGACTTTTTGCTTTGTGTGTACCACCAAACATACCGTTGTTCGAAATTAAAACGTTCTAGGGTGTCGGGAAGTGCTGCATAAGTTTGATGATTTGTGAGTGAGTTAACCAGTTACGGTTTTAGTGAGTCCTATATCTCAGGGGCGCTTGTTCAATATCATCTCAGCAAACATCAAATGAATTCTGACTTTTTGGTACTAAAAATCGTCTAAGTTTGTTCCTGAAAAAAGGCTGCAGTACCTTGAACTTGAACCATTTTTTCGTTTTCGATTCTCTCTAAAACCCTACAGCTAATTTTGATCAAATTTTTAGTGCTAAACCTCCTTAAAAGTTTGAATAGTACTGTGTATTTAAATTAAAAAAAAATGTTTAATTTTTTATTCGATATATTTTTTGAAACTTAACAAATAAGATTTGCTTATAACTCGTAGAACGACATGTAGAAAAAAATTGTTCTTTTACCCAAAAATAGTGGTGCCATACCACACAAATGTTAAAAAATGGTTTTCGAAAATTAAGTTTTTCTCGATAATTAATTTTAAATTTGAAAATTATCGCTTCTCTTACTACTTCTGTTTTTATCATTGTTTTAGTTAATAGTTACAAAAATATTTTTTTTTTAATAAACGTTTTCGAGAATTTTTTTCTATTACAATCTAATGATGTTAATAAAAATTCTCAAAAAGGTTTGTTTAAATACAAAATAATTTGTACGAGAATAAGAAGCATTTTTACATATTAATGTAATCAAAAAACTCGGGAAGTAGTTCCGCCATTCCGTAATTTTGTACGTGTCTACAATTATCGTTTTACGTTAAACACAGGTAGATGTTATACAAAATCTCTTTAATTGATACCCTCATATACCTTCTGGGCTGCTATCAATTTTATCAATATGTTTTGTTTTTCTGGTCGTTAACCAAAATAACTTCATACACCGCACCCAAATACCGATATACATAATGTAGGTACAAATTCAATTATTTCTACGATATTTTCACTCTACATTATGACCCTTGCCATGTACACAGCTACACAAAATCTGAAATCATTTAATAGACCTAATGGCCACTTACACAAAAATTATCTGTAGCAACAACTCTTCCTGGTATCTTATTTTATTCGAGGCAATTAGTAAGTTACAACTCTTATTTTACAAACTAAAACATTAATTCCAACTGCAACTCCACCCAAAGCCAAACGCTCTAAAGTTTGTTGCCAAATTAACATTCAAATAAAAAGCCGATAAGCAAAAACATAAAGTTCTCCTCACACCCATGTTGCCAGTCACTTTGGTATAAATCCGAATCCGAATCCAAATCCAAACAAAACGTCACAACAGCAGGAAAGAAATAATTTCCATCACAGCTCCCGCTGCCGACAACTCAGCACCAGCCACCTCAACGTAATAATAGTCACCAAGTTCTGCTCTTACGGAGGACGGGGCTGCCGTTATTGTTGTTGTTGTATGCATACAGTCCATTATCCGTAATGGGACACATTGTAAATTAATTAGTAAAAATTTGATCGCTGTCATTGGAAGCAAAAACAACGCAAACAGTCGATTATCAAAGTCTCGTGCGCTTTCGCCCTCCGCCGCCACTACCATCTCGACCACAACACCAGAAAATGGATATTGAAAAGCGATTTCCGCGAGGTAGATCTGCCGCAGCGATAGTGTTTCAGATTTTTTATTTTATTATTGCCGACAACCGAAACCCGTTTATTACCAATTGATATTTATTAGCCAAACATTAGTCGAATTTTGTAGAGCTCTCTAGCTGGTTCTGGCAGTGCATTGTAGTGGCCTGGCCAGATTTTATATAGTCGCTGCTAAAGTTGGTAGCAAGTTAAGGTGTGCAGCAATGCATGTTATTTGAATGGTTGCAGTTTGTTTAATGGGCACCCGCTTTGTAGACCTATCTGAGTTACAGCAGGCTGCAATTCACTATTATGGACTGGTAACAGAGACGTGCTCCAACGCCATCGC
This sequence comes from Chrysotoxum bicinctum, assembly GCA_911387755.1. Lineage (NCBI taxonomy): Eukaryota > Metazoa > Arthropoda > Insecta > Diptera > Syrphidae > Chrysotoxum > Chrysotoxum bicinctum. Next base: position 218,809,353 of record OU426989.1, on the reverse strand, counting down.
CACCGACGCCGCCGCTTCAGTGGTAATAATTTCTTTTAGCGGAGCTTGGGGTATATATGTACATACGGAGTGTTCTCTGGCTGCACGGCTGCCAAAGTCAGCCTCAGGCGAGCGAGCGGTTGTTAGATAACAATTAAATTCGCGTTTAGTGGGTGGTGCCAGCAATCCCAAAAACCGGGTCCAAGTTAATAGAGACCTTTTGCCAATTGAATTGATTTATTTTTCAGGAAGACACAAGTGGCATTTAAATGTCTTGGGGCACGAGAAGAATAAACAAATTCTTTCCTTAGGCTAGGTCTATCTATACACCAACAAAACGAAAACTTAAACATTGTTGTTATAGGATTTTGAAAGTCGGATACTTAATAGTCCCTGGTGGGCTATACAATAGGGTCAATTTGACATAAGTAAAAATATATGCTTTATGACATGCTCAATGGCAGAAAGTTTGTTGTCAAAAGTGTCAAAGTGGTTTTTAGGATAGAGCGATCAACTCGTCGTTGATTCTATTCAGCATTTAAACCAGTGATCTGAAAGGCAGTCTAACTCAAGGAATTGTCAAAGTCAACGATCTAACTACTCGTACGTTGGGAATAGCTCCAAAAGTTGAGATCATTATAAATATTTTGAAGCCTGATGTTGGTTAAGATTCATTGAAATTATATAGATTAAAAGTTGAACATTAGAAACTAGGTAACTCTGGGCCCGAAAGGATTTTAGAAAGAACTGGCGTCACCCGATGATCATCGCACTACATGGAAATTCACTGGCGTAATTGTATTTCGGCAGACATATGTACATATAAATGCTGCTTTGACCAGTTTCCCCTGACAAAACGGCCGTTTCATATAGCAGACGACTAGACAGCAGAGTAAAGTTTATTTCTAACATGGTTTGAATAAGGTAGATGAATGCCGATGAATGTCAGGAACGTATTGCAATCTCAAATGGAAAATTCTCGGGTGTTTGAGAGGCATGAGGTGTCTTAGAAGCTGCGTTGGACGACACAGAACACCAGGTTCTAACATAACCAGAATAAATAACTTCTCACTGAGGTATTGAGGATTCTGGTTGAGGAGGATCTTTGAGAATAAGGTTAGTGCGCAATACTTGAGGAAACTTTCAAATGCATGTTCAATAGGAGTTTGAAATAAAATGCACGACTGGATCGCACGAACTTGCTCTTATGTAAAGTACTTTGGAATTTAAGATACATTTTATAAATATAAAACATGGATTTATTGAGATAATAATGTTCAAATGCATAAAATTGCCGTCTGGTTTCCGGAAAAGTATGAATTTATGGAAATAAACCTTAAAAAATCGTTTTATTATTAAATAAATTTTTTATATAAGAAATTTCTCTAAAATTTTTCAAGAAAAAAATGTGGGATGCGAATTTTAAGTATTTAATAATATTGGTTTTAGGAAATAATTTCAAAAAATAATCGTTCATAGGTTTTGAAGATATTGATTTAAAAAATTTTTTTGTTTTTTAAAACCCAATAAATATTTTTTCGAATATTTTTATATACAATATTATTTTAAACTTAAGGGGACTCCTGCTAAAAATTTTGGGTTAAAATCCTTAGAGCCGTTAATGAGAAAGTCGAAAGTCAAAAAAACGGGTCTATGGCAGGTACCCCTAATAACATTTTGCCCCAAAATTTTTTTTGACCAAAATGTAGTCCATGTCCATAATATCACACTTAATTTTTTTTATCAAAATCGTTAGAGCCGTTTTCGAGATAAATAAGATTTTGCATTACGGGTGTATGGGGGGTACCCTTAGTTTTGGAGCTAAAAAAAAAATTTCAATTTTTCCTCTAGGGAATCACCGAAGACTCTTAACTACCGACATTGAAAGAAATACGTCCAGTGGTTTAGGCTGTAGTGAGAGGTACAGACATACAGACACACTGAAACATGTTTTTTGTGTACTAAATTTTCCTTAAAATTTTTATAAAAAAAATTGATATGCAAATTGTTAGTATTTAATAAAATACATTTTAAAACGTAATTTAAAAATTTTATCGTGCATCGGTTTTCAAGATATTGAATTTTCAAAAAAAAAATTGTATTATTTTTTTAAAAATCCAAAAACTATTTTTTCGAAAAAAATTTTAGTTCATATTTTTTCAAATGCAAATCACCTCCTGCATAAAAATTTTGGTTAAAATCGTTAGAGCCGTTGGTGAGAAATTCGAAAATCAAAAAAACCGTTATATGACAGGTACCCCTAATAACATTTCCCCCCAAAATTTTTTTTGACCAAAATATAGTCCATGTCCATAATATCACACTTAATTTTTTTTATCGAAATCGTTAGAGCCGTTTTCGAGATAAATAAGATTTTGCATTACAGGTGTATGGGGGGTACCCTTAGTTTTGGAGCTAAAAAAAATTTCAATTTTTCCTCTAGGGAATCACCGAAGACTCTTAACTACCGAGATTGAAAGAAATAGGTCCAGTCGTTTAGGCTGTAGTGAGAGGTACAGACATACAGACACACTGAAACATGTTTTTTGTGTACTAAATTTTCCTTAAAATTTTTATAAAAAAAATTGATATGCAAATTGTTAGTATTTAATAAAATACATTTTAAAACATAATTTAAAAATTTTATCGTGTATCGGTTTTCAAGATATTGAATTTTCAAAAAAAAAATTGTATTATTTTTTTAAAAATCCAAAAACTATTTTTTCGAAAAAAAATTTAGTTCATGTTTTTTCAAATGCAAAGCAGCTCCTGCATAAAAATTTTGGTTAAAATCGTTAGAGCCGTTGGTGAGAAATTCGGAAATCAAAAAAACCGTTATATGACAGGTACCCCTAATAACATTTCCCCCCCAAATTTTTTTTGACCAAAATATAGTCCATGTCCATAATATCACACTTAATTTTTTTTATCGAAATCGTTAGAGCCGTTTTCGAGATAAATAAGATTTTGCATTACGGGTGTATGGGGGGTACCCTTAGTTTTGGAGCTAAAAAAAAATTTCAATTTTTCCTCTAGGGAATCACCGAAGACCCTTAACTACCAATTTTGAAGAAAATACCTCCGATAGTTTAGGCTGTAGTTCGAGGTACAGACATACAGACATACAGACAGACAGACGGAATTGTCGGACCCACTTTTTTCGTCTTCGCTATCATCGTAATGTCAACTTTGATCAAAATCTCGAGTTCGATTTTTTTTCCAAATGCAGAACTTGCCCTATAGTACCTATATCGCAAGTAAAAATTAGAAACCAAAAATATAACTGATTGGGCTTTTACTCGTAAATGCAACGTTTAGCATTTTTTTGGTAACAGTATTTTTCACAATCATAAAATATGAGAGTGGGTATTACCAGAGCTCTAGCTATGAGTAGTAATATCCCCACTCGTATTAGGATAAAGGATTTTGTTACCCATATGGTTAGAACAATGCCATATATTTTACCCATTACTGTGTTTATGTGATTGTTCCAGGTTCAAGTTCGATTAAACATCATTCCAAGATTTTCAGCGCCGTTTCAACATTCTTAATCGGAGAATTATGCAGGATCACAGAAGGAAAGTAAGAAAAATCAACAATTTTCTTAGAAATCACAAGACATACAGACCATTTTTCCAAGTCTTCATTAAGAATGCTTATTCCGTTATCGATTAGCCCGAAAGGGCAACTAAAACACATTTGCATTTCATTAGCATTCATATGGATTGAACTGTTTTTTTACTACAGGCGGTAATTCATTTACATATATAGAGAATAATAAAGTAACCAAAATGGAACCTTGCGGAACCCCGTGTGAGGTTGAAAGGAAATCGAAGAAACTGTTGTTAAATTGAACTGCCTGCATTGGGTTTGTTAAGTAGGATACTAAAAGTTTTACAGCACAAAAAAGTTTTCCAGAAACCTAGGAGAATTAGAAAATTAATGTTCGACAACTTTAATAATGACGACGATACAAAAGTTTGTACCTAGAACACTATGCTGCCAATGCATTCCTCTTATTTGAGTTAGTTTAGTTACAAGGTAAATAAAAATAAAAATAAAATTAAAAAAAAATTAAATAAAAATAAAAACACTTTGGCTTGACAGTAAAATGGCTAAGAAATAGTAACAGAAAAAGAAGTAAAATGTCTTGGAATCATACAAGTTAGATAGTAAACTCCTATAGAATAAACATATACAGTAGGGTGTGTCACTTTTGTATGGCCGCAAAAAAGTACTCTTATTTTTAAATGTAATAGTGATCAAAAGTTGTATTAGGGTCTGAGGTTTAAGAACATGTAAAAAAAAATAAGATTTTGTTCGTCTTTGGCTCGCTCAAATCGGTTGAAGTTGAAAAAAAAAATTTAATTTACAGTAAATTTTTTTTTTTTTTACGTTTACTAAAAAAAATACTAAACAAAATACAGAAAGAATTTTTGTCTTTACAAAAAGATATACCACGATATTGTAGGTGGTTCCGTTGATTTTTAAGAATTTTTTTTTGCAAAAAAAAAACAAAACGATTTTACATAAAAAAATGATTTTTCTTCCTTCTTTTATTATTTTATAACTTCTTTATCAAGTGTTCAATTTAAGCAAATATAAGCTTAAAAGTGTTTCCTTGCAATTATCTTTGACTTGGAAGCCTAAAAATATTTTATATAATTTTTTTGTATCCACACGGTGCAATTTAAAACAACACCATATTTCAAAAATCTCGAAAAATCAAAATTTCTTGGATTTCATCCTATTTTTGAGCGAGCCAAAGATATTCACCCCTATTACACAATTCGGCGAATGAACTAAAGTGACAGTTTCAATTCATTTCCAAACTTTTGCTATTACTGAATCCGACGAATGAAAGTTGAACGAATGTCGGTAACAATGCCTGCACCACTGACATTTCGTTCAACTTAAATGGTATTACAGAATACGCAATCCATTTGCACTCCATACAATTTCTATCATTTTACATTCGCACCAATTTCGAGACGAATCTGAAGTGAATTTTTGATTAAACGAAAATAAACAATGGAGAGTACAAAAATGTAAGTCAAACGCTTAACATACTGAATACTAAAGTGTTTGTTTAACAAATTTTAATAGAAAACGCACAAATACCAGCGCAACCAGAAAGCAAGAAATCTAAAAAAAAAAAGAGCACACGGTTGGTTTTGAACCGTCCCCCATCTTCGTACTAACCACTCTCAACGATGCTTGATTTGGTTGATCGAAAGCGATACTATTATCACAGCCTAGGCCAGTTGAATAAATGTTTGTAGCTGATAGTGTCGATACGAAAGTTCATAAATGATAAGGTAATTTTAGGAATCGACAATGTAGTTCATCCGACGAATTTCATAATTGAGTTTTACAGCGGATGCGAATCAAGTCAACTCACCGGGAGTAAAATTCTGCGAATTCTGTAATCGACATGATTAATTAAATGAAAATTGTAAACGCAGGATTTAATTTTGATAAGCAATACAACTTTTAAAAGCTATTACATTTGAAAATACCATAGTTGAGCACTTTGACACACCCTAATATACAGCCTTATTTATTATTTTTCACTACTGGGTTTCATACTGGGTTCAACCTCGGAATAGTTAAACCGAGCCGAAGCACTTACTTCGAGTTTACGCCACGTCAAACAAATCCTTATTTAATATATATTTTCTTAGCCGTATTAGCTACGCCTTCCTTATGTCAAATATACTGGGAAAAAAGTCACCAATCTAAAACTGGTTATTATACACAAACAAAAACCCCAGCAAACCCCAGCTGATTTCCATTATTATTCATTTTATTATCATTGTATGCATACTGGAAATTGGATACATTTAAAATTGGATTGTATAAAGTTCAAATCCAATGAATGAATGTACCAACCAAACCACATTGCGTTCCCAATACCGTACAACTGTTAGAGCGTTTGGAAAATATAAATAATTTATGCAAAATATCTATCCTTTTTGTCTTAGTAAGAAACGAAAAAAAAATTGCTTACACTCCTTTTTGTAAATTTCACAAGATGTCATCTCAAAATGAAATTTAGATACTAAAACGGCCTTAAACCTCGTATGAACCAGTTTAAGCCTATTCCACCGCTATTCCTCGTGCATTTTCATTATAAATAAGGTTTTCAGGATTAGAGCCGTTGTAAAGTCGAAGTAACTTTACTCCGTCGCTAAAACGAGTTAGTAAATAAGGCTGATAGAATATACCGTCGGGAAAGCCACAAAAGCCCTTATGATATACAAGAGACTTGCAGGTAAATAATGGGGGTGCAAACTTTATATCCTTAGGTGGATGTAAACCATGATGGTAAGATCAATCACAACCTATGGTACGGTTGCATGGCACCAAAGAACCGACTAACAAACAACTGATAAGCACTAGGAAAAGACTCGCTTTTTATGTATTACTGGAGCAATGAGGACTTGTCCTACAGCAGCGATAGAGGTTATACTTCATCTGTCCCCATTACATGTAGTAATTGAAGCTGCTAATGGAGCAGGTATGAGATTTTCCAAGGGAGGGACTAGATGCGACAAATAGTTATATAAGTCAAAGTGAAAGGGAATGCCCTTTAAAGTGGGCAGTAACGAATCAGAAAACTACACACTGAAAGCCAATGCCATGCTTGAATTTTGGGGCCTAGAACCCAACTTTCCATACCAATAGCGAAATCTCGAAACGAATTACCGAAACCAAAACATTGCCAGTTCGTCAGAAGGCAGGCTAAACGAACTTGGCAAGAACAATAATGTCTCACTTCATTATCTCAACATGTATGTAGATGTCCAGGGAAATGAGAAATAGCTAAAAACAGGATTAAAAACGAAATTAAATTGGAGAAGGAGGCCAGAAGATCAATAAACTGGAAAGAAATTACAAAACTGAGGCGGGACTACTAGTTCAGGGGAACTATAACCAAGTTCATTTCAAGAACTGTATCAGCTCAAGAAGGAAAACAGCCCCACATGCAGATTCTGAAATACTCATAAATAAACGGCGGAACAGATACTAAGCACTAATTTCATCAAAGAAACAAGTATCTGGGACGCTATACCAGGTAGAAGAGAGTGATTTATCCTCTCTGAAGGTCCTCCAAATAATCAAACTCATCCAAGGGATAAACTCGGAGGAAGAGCTGTGGGGTAAGCAACTCACCGACCTCTGGATGGGGGCATAATAGATCTTTAGGTAGCAGCGCAAATCCTTTTCTTAATATCATAATTTCATAAGCGGCATGAATACATTGGACAAAAGGTCCAATTTCAGAAAAAAAGAAAAAAAAGTTAAAATCTAAGCGATAGACAAGATCTGCAATTTCTCGTATAAATCGCTGCTATAATACAAGCTATTTTTCAAACACACAAAATATGACTTTTTTACTGCAATTATACTTGGTAAAATGGATCATATAATTTCAAGACATGAAAATAGTTTTTTATGCAAAAAATTTTATTCTTTATCGTTCCCCTTAAAATTGAATACAAAGAATATGGATCGAAACGCATAAGACGATATTCTTGAAATTCAAATTGACAATTTGCATTTCGATCGAATTTGGGAACATTCAATTTCACTTTCACGAGTTGTGCATGCAAAATAAGTAATGAGAATGACCTATTGAATTTTCTAGTTAATATACATTAATTAAACTATATGACCCATCCATAGGTAATTTGACAACTTAAAAATAACGTTTAGTCTCGTTTTATGTGTATGACGAAGAGGCTTTAAGCTACCTTTGTTTACTTTAGTGGGAGCCTTACCTTAGAGGTGGATTTCCGATTTAGTTTATACTTGAGTGACACAATACATCATTACTCACGACTTCTGATTCTGACTAATTGATGACAGCGTCACCGCCTTGCATGTTAATTGGATGCATCCAGTAGCGATATACGAAGTCTTCATTTAGGTAGGTACTTTGTGTGCAAAAACCGATGAGCCGACAAACGAAGCAACTTTACTTATGCTATAGCCGCTTTTAATTAATTTCCAGCAAGTCTGTAGATATAATCACTATGAGGCTTTGTGGTTGCTTGGTGGGTTTTTTTTTAAGACAACACAGTTGTAAGGACAATCTGAACTTCTGTTCTTGGAAATCAATATAAGCAATTAACCATGAAGTAGCCAATACGAATACCAAAAGAGGTATGCTGGAAAAGCGGCACCATATTTGCGGTAAGGATTTTTAGTTGACTTTTTTTTAGCTAGATATAAATACCTGTTTGGTTGTTTGCTGAAGTCTTTGTTGCAAACAAGTGATTTTGGTGGATTTTTACTTTTAGCAAAGGTTATCCTAAGTAAAAATAATATACAAGTGCTAGGAAACTGGATTATTTTAGTGTAGAGAAAAAGAAGATTGACAATATTTTAGTGTATAGAGTAGTGCATAAGCATAAAATATGTATGTATCTTTGATTTTGAACTTTGTACCTCCATGTAAAAGCCAGTACCCCTAAGAAAAATATTTCAGATTAAATCGACTGAATCCGGATTCGAACTGAGGCCTACGGATTCACTTTTACATCAGAAAGTTGTCAAACAATTTAAAAACGACAGCAAGTTGATAGGAAGGCAGTGTTTACATATGTATACGAGTACCTAACGTTTCTAATTAAGACGCTTAAATTGATTGTGGTTGAAATCTCTTAAAGATTGCGAGACACTGAAAGTTTGTGAAAATCTTTAAAGGACATACAAAGAGTACTTCCAACAAAACAGACATTCGTTGTGCAAAAATCAATCAAATTTATATTAAAAAACTTATGCTATCATCAGACATCCACAATCTCTCTGTTACAATCTTGAACTTATTATCAAACCTTGATTGCTTGAACTATGATTAACCTTTAGATGAGGTGCAAAATCATAAAGTTTCTCATACGAGGAAGCTCAGTTCCTATATTCACTTCTTTTTCTTTATAATGAATGGCTTTGTATGCAAAGTCAGCTTCGCATCTAGTCCATAGTACTGCCAGTTAACCTGGTCCTACTATATGATGTGTGTGATGAAGTGGACTTGAGTAGGACGATCGGTCGCTTTTTCGTTGAGTGGATTTGGTTGTGTTTTATTTTTCAAGAGTTAAACTGTGAACAATGACGTGATTGGCGTGCATGTTTAGCAGAACTGAACTCTGCAGCCGTTGTGCTATTTGGATGTCAATCATATCAAGATTTTTTTCTTGGAGCCGTTCCCTAAATATATGAAGTGTTGAACAAGCACTTCAGTTGTCAGGTTATAGCCACACATTTTATTGTCCATTTGAAGGATAGAATGTTATTTGGCAGTCAATAAGCCAGACATGGAAAAGAATGATATTTTGATAAGTTTGTTTGAGTTGCAATTATTTGCAAGAAAAGGCGTTGTCGTGTTTTACTATCGCTAATGATCGATTTAGATTATCCCTTGAAAATAAAACGATACGGATCATAGTGACAGCAGCGTTATATGTACATACATATGTATATCATCTCCTTTTGCCTTATGTTTGTTGATTTTCAATTACATATTTCTTTCCTTTTTTCTTTGCACTGCAGCTTACACTAGCTTACCATAAAAAGTTCTCTCCAAAAATTGGTTCTTACTCTGGTGGGTAGATTCCTTTCTATGCTAAGAAAGTGCAAACAACAAAGTAAAGAAAATAGACAAGAAGCATTTTAAAATCAACAAACATAAGCAAAATCAAGGGTTAATCTATATGGATTATTGCCGATAATAAAACGCGGCTAATAAAACGCACATAGAAGATACAACTGCAAACTCTATGAGCTGTCTCACAAGAACTTCGAAGTACTCCAGAAAGCCAAAACACGTCCATTATAATGGCTCTTGCTAATAATAAAATTATGAGGTGACTTAAATAACCATACAAATAATAACTTTAAAGAAAAGCTTAAAGCTAAACGTTACCTTCGATCTCATCTGTCATTGTGACAGCTGAAAGCAGATTTTTGCAAATATTTGTTACAATTGAACATTGTGATTCAGAAACATTAAAATCCTCAATATTAAAAAAAAAACTATTTATAAAATTAATAGTGTATACCTAAATGTGACATATATTTTAATATACATACATATGTAGGATAGAACTGTGAAAAAATGGTTATCAAAGACAAAATACCTTCCTTGAATAAAAATAAAAACACGTCTGAGCATTGATGAAACAAACATTTTTCCTAAATCGAAACGCATTTATTTGTTTGACAAAATAACACAATTGTCATTGCAACAGCTTATTAGTAAAAAGCATGTTTTTGGTAAGCACATAAATTAACCCGTCTTTAAAGTTTAACATGGGGCGTAGAGAATTACGAAACTTTTGATTTCTTGATCCATAGTTTAAGGTTTGTTGGTTAAATAAACACAGCTACTATTCATAGTCAGTTTCCCAGCTATTTTTAGCAGAACACCATGTTAAGGTTGTGTTCTACTACAATTATAATTAAAATAATGACAGGTCAAAGACAAAAAAAGTACCCTCATATTTCGAAAGTGTAAATTTTGTGAGGTATTCCTTGATATTGTACGTTTAAAAAAGTAGGCAAAATTACTAAATAAAATAGACAAACAAAGATGAACTATAAGGAAAATATTAAACGCGAACGTCAGAAAAGGAATTTGTGGCGATCCATTAATCTATTAACTTACTTTAAGTATTTCCACTTAGTTTTAAATAGAATAATATTATACTTAGTTTAAGAACAATTCATCAATAATTATTCATTGTAATAATTTAATGAGTTTGTTTATCGTATGAAAACAAATTTTTAGTATAAATAGTGCTTTGTAAATAAATATAAATCAGTTCTAATTTGGAATTCAAAGAGTTATCATCTCATCCTCAAGAAGTAACCACATATAGATAACTACATTGGTGGCCCTTAAACTTAAAATTTTCCATTCAGGGGTCGTAGCATCCACCCACTTTCTCGAAATTCTTAACAATTATATGAAGCATTTCCGATTGTTGTTGAATAATGAAATTTTGAAGATCGGTGGGACTTCGACGTTGCTCATTGTCTTTTCTATATTCTTATATAACAGTCAAGTTACAGCCATAAAAAATGGCTTAATATCAATTTTCCGAAGTAGAGTTTATCCAAACACCGCCATATTATAAATTTTGTTAACATAATAACATCTGAATTTCTAAAATGTAAGACCTTTTAATAAGGTATTATTATTATTATCAAGAAGTATCCACATACATAATGATGAATGATAAGAGGAATTATACTCGTGTGATGATGGTGAGACAAACGATACCAAGCATCTAAAATAAGAACTCCGTTATGTGCGCTTCTAGTGTATTCCAGAAAACTACAGTACAATTTTGCATTTATATTTCTTAAAACTAATGATTAAGTATGGCACTGGGTACATACTTGGACATTGAATAAATAATACCCTTTTCTATTGAAGATTATGTCCTGCGGAAACTTTCCCGAAGATCTTAGCAGGACATAGACAGATTTTCCTTACCTCTATTAATCTAGTGGACATTTCTGCCAAAAAATCTTAGTGCTATTAATACCTGAAGGCCGCCAGAAGCAAGCAATCCTCTTTTACTTGGGAGTTCTTCAATATTAATTAAATTTATGATCAATGTGACCGTTTCTTTATCCAAACGATATCTTTCATAGAAGTCCTTATCCCTCAATTCAAATGGATTGAACCGTGTTTTGCACTTCACTTAATAATTCAAACTCCTCTAAAATATCCATATCTTCTGCCATTGCGGTATCAATCGATATTTTTCTGCCGATAAATTTACGTAAATTTGATTTAAACTACTGTCAACTTAATAAAACTAAATCAAATTTGACATTTGGCTCTGATAATAACTACTTAAACACAGCACTTCCTTATGTTTAAAGTTAGACCACAGGTTTAGACCTAAGCTTAGGTTTACATTTATTTATGAGCAGCCCAAACTCAAACTCTGGACGTGCTTAATAACAACTTAGAAAGATTTTAGCAAATATTTGTGAATATGGTGTTTACATATGTAAGCACGCGCTTAGCGATTTATTATTGGTAAGGCTCGTTGGCTTAACTTCTGGGGGTGTTGTGCCTCAGTGAGCTAATGAGCTTCATGTGCATATGAATATATGATATATTTATTAAAAAAAAGGAAAAATGTTCGCAATTTTGTAGAAAAAAAAAGCAAAAACACAAAAGACAATGGCTTAACATTTATTCGTACACCTTGAGGAGTTTAAACAATGATTTCCCTATTTTTTTTCGTATCAATCAGAGATGATCAAAAATGTTTTATTATACATATTTCGCTTGGGAGATTGGCACTAAAAGAAGGAATATTATTTGCGTTGTTTGTCTAGCGAACAATATCTTGACTAACTTACATCAGCAATGAAATTAGATAGTTTTCGTGTAAATTTTGGATTCGGTATTCTTTCAATTAGAATTAGTTTTGAGATTTCGAAATGAGTGATTTCGTTGAATTCTCAATGAAATCTTAATATATGTAAATACAAACTTTTTCAATGCAAACTCAGAATTTCACGGAATGTCAATTCCAAACTGGTAAACAAAAGATTATAATTTTCTGTTTGACATTTGAATTTGTATAAGTATAAGCACACATCGCATGCTTAATGGAATACTGACCAATTAGGAGTTATAGGTCAAAATTGAGTTACGTACAGATACAGGCTTTTGCAAGCCTCAGATCTCATGAATAGTTTATCATAATTTAAGAATACCAGTATTCATGATTAATGCATGAATTAGTTTTAATTTTATCCGTCAACAAGTAGGACAAATCCTCATAGCAAGATCTTCTTTTGCAACTTCCCAAAAGTCGTTTTTTCGAGTTAGGTCAGTATTACATTAAGCATGCGACATGTGTAAGTGTGGTTATCGATGTTTCAATGAGGCAAATGGTCTTTTCAATTTGCAATCCAGAAGCATTCAAAATGGGTGTACGCTCTTCTTAAAGTGTTATATTGGCATTCAGAATAACAGTTCCTCTGCTGAAAAGAAGAAAGAATGGTTCTGAATTTAGTTTCAGAATCGAGACCACAATAACTCAACACTGTCAAAGTTGTGAAACGTCATTGTAGGTATAAACACTAATTCAAGTTTCAAATTAAAAATTGATCTTATTTTGGAAAAAAAAGTGACAATAATTAGAAATTTATTGAAAAAAAGTAAAAATTTGAAATCAATGAGTCTATACAAATTAAAAACGAACACAAGAAACATGTCTGCGAGCAATTTTCTGTCATCATCTTCATCATAAACAAACCATGAAGATATATTTGCAATAGAAGTTTCACAAACTCAATTATACGAAAACTTCAGAATCAAATGTAGCGTATTTGTTTGTGTTATAGACATCCCGGATCGAAGAGTTCTGACAAATTGCCAATCGAAAAGGCCAAAAATTTTAAATTTAGCAGTGTGAACACCACTTTAAAATCTTGAAACTTTTCTCCTTAAATCTTAGATTTCACCTATCACATTAAAATCCAAGTTGAATATCTAACAAGCTTTCTTTTTATTGCAAACTGTAATTGAGATTTCGATAAAATGTTGCATAAGCTCAAACACCAGCCGCTAGATACACAAGTCGATCTAATACTCAACAAAGCCAATTAACGAGTCTATTTTATGAATTCTAGACATGTTCGCTTTACATCTCTGCAACTTGCAACCAGTCATTGCTGCTGCTAAATATAACACGCCATTCAAATGTGAAGCACTTCTTAATTATTTTTTTATGAACTTTTTTTATTATTGCTCAATTAATTAGCTACTACCAGCTCTGCGTTACCTGTCAGCTTTGCTATTTAATTACATTGCATTTACTAATTAATTGCCGGTCGTTCCATGTAACGATATATGTTGTCATGTGGCAATATTGATAGAAATGTAGATGCGGCAACATTCCGCCAAATCACGATTAGATCTTCAAGAAAATAAAAACCATCGACGGTGAAAATAATTTGCAATAACACTTCATAGTATTTTTAGAATGTGGACAAATTTTATTGAACACTGAAACTGCGAAGGTTGGTCGCTCGGTAGAACAATTCAGACTCCACCATAACCAGTTGTCATTGTCACTGGATTGAGTGGCAAAAGTGCAAACTTCAGTGACCTTCGTATCTTAGAAGCAAGTTCGTAGTGCTTCCAGTATTATACATACTTAGCCAAACCGGATGTTGAGATTGGTTTTAATCACCTTGATTCTCCTGTTTTTTTGTTTGCCTTTGAGTTGTAAGGCTGTGTCAATTTGGGGTGCCCTGCACCCCTGAAGCATTTTCATACGCCAGATCTCCCTCTGCACACCGGATAAAAATAATTAAAAATAAAAAAAACCATAAGTAATGATTGTGAGAAAAAGAGCAATCGCAGTCAACAGGTGCTGCATATCCAGTTCTGATTTCTCTAGCCCTGGCATAAAGATGAAGATAGATCAATGAATACAGAATGACTTGCATATACATAGTGACTGTTAATTATGATGACGGGGTATAGGGAATATAAGAATATTAAATGACTATGACTATGACTAAGAGTCCCTGCTCTGGTGTTCTTATTGCGAAATACCTTTCGGAAATTGATCTACGAACAGGTGCAAGTGGTAACGATGCTCTAATTCGTATGAGAATATAAAAAGGAGATCGAACGAGCGAATAGGGGGGAACCCTGAGTCCAGATTTGATGATATGAGCTTCCTGTAAACGTGTTTTCTAGAATGTCTCTGCTTAAGAGGATGCGAATATTGCAAATAACCAGATGCATAGCTAATTTACGCATTAATATCAAACAGAAGGGTTTATAACAGGTAATTTTGCTTACGCACCAGAAAATGTAAGAAAGTTAATATGTTTTTAAAGATGTTTATCTGGTTTGCATCAGTAGCTCTGGAAATGCTATTTATGTTAATAAAGATAATACTTGCTGTCGTATAGCCTTCAGATGTTTCGAGGGAATTTTCAATAGCAAAATCAAAGCCTAACACTATTACGAGTAATTAGAAAGAAATTTTATTCTTATTTTGAGTCTTTTTTTTTCTACTCGTAGTTATATGTAAAGAATTTCCTAATCATTTTTGCATCCGAAAAAAGGAATAAGAAGTAAGG
The DNA here is from genome assembly GCA_911387755.1 of Chrysotoxum bicinctum. Lineage (NCBI taxonomy): Eukaryota > Metazoa > Arthropoda > Insecta > Diptera > Syrphidae > Chrysotoxum > Chrysotoxum bicinctum. The sequence continues at coordinate 218,794,236 of OU426989.1, read as the reverse complement.
AGTAAGAGTAAATCTTCTATTTCTTAAATAAAATTTAGTACAATCTTTGTATATAAAACTTATAGTACTATCAAGAAGACGAAAGATTGGACTTTCAATCTGAACGTGATCATCCAAACAAAAGAACAATATGACTTTATCGATGGCTTGAATGAAATGATCTGAATTTTTGGAATTTTGTGTCGACTTGACCCTAGGCAAGAATTCGATGTGGCTAGGTCAATTTAATCAACGTGCTTTGAATTTATGGACTACATCCAAATCTTTAAAGGATGGGGCAGAGAGTTTTGTTCGTTTGCATCTTTTCCTGCAATTGCAAGTGACCAAATATCTATAGAAGAATTTTTCTTTTATTATTTGTATGTAGATATCCCCAGATTTAACTGGATGCCACCCATTGTATTAAGTGAGGTGAGATAAAAACATCCTATCTTTTCCTTTCTTCTATTTCTTCCTTCCCACGGTCAGAAATTATTTTTACTATAAAAAGTGTTTCTAATGTTAATAGTTTTATATTTTATTATATTTAATTAGAATATTACGTATACGCCACAGTGCAATTTCAAAATAATTTATTTTCAATCAATTTACTTTGACTTGTACCGAAACCATGAATTACCAACAACTTTATTATAATTTAATTGAACATCATGAAAACTTACGAACGTTCCCCCATTTTTATTTGGACTCTTTCAGTAGATTAAACGATTCTCAACGTTCGTCGCGACGGTCTCAGTGGCGTCGTAAAGAGTGGTTTCATTTGGCGGGAGTAGTTATAGTTTTATTTTCTTCTGTTTTGAAGGAAAACTTTCGGGAGCACGTCATCTTAAGGACTATTCACATGAGAGCGACCAATGACCGACGAATGAAAGAACAAATAGAATTTAAAATACACATAAGCCTAAATTGTTTTCAAAAAACTAGATAAAATGTTAGAAAAATAATTGAAATAAAATCAAAATCATTCTTGTTTTTGTTTCTTTGTTTATTTTAAACGTCATTCATCACGAATTTAATGTCGATTTCCTTTACACATGAGAAATCAATTTCTGTGTGAAGATTTCGATCTCTCGACAGATTTTACGTTTTACACCAAAAAATTTGAATTTTTTTGACAGATATCCAAAACCTTTGACGAAAAACCAAAACAAATAAATGTTCGTTCATTTATCTGTCGAGCTCAAACGGCTAACACTTTTCATGACATGAGCTACTTTTAGAAGATTTGCCACTTCCTGGCAAGAGGTAGCCCTGAAATTTTTTGTTTTATGTATAGCTTCTGAGACTGAAACCCAACTCTGTTATGCCAAGAGGTGATTTTGATAAAACTTAAAAGTTTCGATTCCATTGCGAAGCAGTCAGGACGATTCTGCAAGTATTTCATTCAAAACTGTCTTAAACCTTACGCAATTCTTATTGCGTACGAATCCTTGTCAAAAAATTTTTGTTTTTGTTCTTCATTCGAAATTGATACTTCTTGCAGGTTATTTGGAGAAGTATCCAATTTTTTCCACAGTGTTTTGCATTTCGTTTTCTTGTCGTGAACACGGAAATTTAATTTTGTATCAGCAGTGTACTCGGAATGAACTTGTATAAGCTACCGTAGTGCGTGCAAAATTATAACGACCCAAATGGGTTCTTAGTGCCTCTTAGCATACAAGTAATTGCGTTGGACTGTCATTTCGAGGGGTTTCAATTCGGTTGTCAGCCGGCGCAAAAATATTTTTAAAGGGTCTACTGCCTCTTGCGAGGAAGTGACAAATTCTTGTCATTAAAAGTGATGCTCATCTTCGTCATTTGCAATCGGTAAAAAATTGTAGTTCCCTCCAATCTTGCTTACACGCTCACAGGAATCGTTGAGAGTTGTAAACCACTAGGTCCTGGTTCTCTACGAGCTGTTGCACCAAAAAATTAATTTCAAATTTGTTTTTCAAAAAATGTACCAACTCTTGTCATAGGAAAGTTTTTATTCTATTTTTTGACCTAGATAATCGTCTGACCGCATGTAACATACGTTATTAGGGTTACCTGCTGTACGAAATGAGCAAAGTTTCTTAATTTTTCGAATAATTCCACTTTTGCATAAAACTTCGTAACTTCGTTTTTATTGTATTTTGTATGTTCTCTCCATAACCACTTTTTCGAATACGGTTTTAACTAATTTTGTTTGACCCGAGAAAAAAAATTCATTAAATAGTTTTTAAAATATTAAAATAATATAAAAATGTTAGTGAATTTTGACTTTTTAAGATTTCTTGAGTAAATTTGTATCAAACAAATCGGTCCAGGCGATTAGGTTCTTTTTTCGTATTTTTATCCACAAGGAATAACAGATATATATACAATTTAGACTTTACAATTTTGCGTCCACACAACCTCACCCTTCTCAGTCAACATCGTCGAGGGGCTATCAAGAAAATCATTTGTTCATTCCCTGACAGAATGATTATCCTCCCACGCTAGAATTACAAAACAGTTTTTTTTTTAATTTATTGCGATAAAATGTTTGTCCGCAATTTTTTTGTGTGGAAAAGGCCACCTGCCCAGTCCGATTGCAAGACATTCAAGAGAAGTGATCTAAGCTCGTGCCACACTTTACCATGCAGCAAATATTTACATTGTTGCAAACTTGAGTAGAGTGTCCAAGTTAAAGCGTCTCAATAAATATATCTCAAGTCAATTGCATTTTTCCGTAAAGATTTGCATTCAAATTGGATCTAACTTCAATGAGTCGATGACTATTATAGCGAGGTGTCCAATTGCGACCAACCCAGCTGTCCTCAAATGCTGCACTGAGTTGTGAAGTCACAAAGATTTAGTTGGTGGTTGAAAGTGCTGAAGCATAAATTAGAAACGATACTGTGTTGGGTGTATGATGCTGCACATTAAATGGCTCATAGCGATGTCATATTTGGTATCAATTTAAAGACTCATCGATTCTGGACCAAAGCCTCTAGCTAAACGACCGTCGTCGTGGTTGTCAGCGTCGTCGTAGTCTTCGTTGTTGGCGCGTATGACGTCAATGGCGACTGAATGTCGGCTGAACACCTGCATCCAATACGAATAGCATTCCATTCGTGATTGTCGTCGTTCGTCCTAAGATAGGCTTTGACTATATATCTTTTGGTTTATTTCTGTACTCTTTAATATTTTATTTTTATTTTTTCAACAAGCATCTTGCTGGAAATGCCTGCGTGAAGAGACATGTCCTTTTTTGGTATTCTGATGCTCATCTTCTGCCAAAAAAATTGATATCGTTAAAAGCGAATCCACTCACCACCACCAACCACATCCTTCTCGGTAATTTGAGAATCAAGTTGCTGGAAAAAGAACTAAGAATCCAGACATTATAGAAAACCAGTTGACCAGTTCGTTATTATGATGAAGGATGCAAGGTGCTAATGGAATTCCGATGATGATGTCTTAATTAAACGACAGAGATTTTTTGGCGGGCAGCGTAGTTAAGAAATTTGATATATCAAGGAATATTGTAATACAAGAAGTTCTCCTGCTGCTTAAAAGCAGCAACGGAAGCATTCAACATTCTACTTGATGTTAGTAATTAGAGATTGGTAAACTTCTGGAAGCTAAGACCTTCTGCTTGAAGAAAGTATTGGTATTATGTACCTAACCTACGGTAGAACACGTGCTGATAACAGCAGTGTTAAGCATATTACGTTACATAATAAGAAAGTAATTTAACTAAGAATGAAATTTGAGATTATATTTGATTATTGTTTCAAATTAAATATGGGAAATGTGCTAAAAATTTATTTTTTAGAATTCTTAACGTATCAAACAGAGTGAGCCAAAGGACCCTTGAAATTTTGTTCACCTTCAGAAGAACAGGATCGCATTGTATTACTGAATGTGTGCAACTAAATCAAGTGCAGATTCAAATTTTTTTGAAATTGGTTCGTACGTCAGCTCTTTCGTTTATAATAATTTATTTCTTCTAGTACAGTAAAACTTAACAAAAACTTGGGAGTTGATCGCAATAACTTTTAAATTGCTTCAAATTGGCATTTTATTTTTTCTCGAAGTCAAACATTTAGCGTAGCGTTGTACACCTCGCATGGCTCCCGCCCCATTTTTCCTTTCCTATTCCTTTTTTAACTCAATTTACTTGTTTTCCTATTTAAAAAGTTTGTACCCAAAATATTCAGTTTTGCCAATATTTTTTAAGTCTCTCTGTAGTTAATGTCATATCGAACTTCCTGAAGCTAAAGGTGTTAATCAAATACTACGCATAGGTGATCATAATAAAGCCTAACCAATGTATAATAAATAAAGCCAGTTTACTCGTTTTTTTGTTTATTTAAAAATGTACACAAATAAAACTGATGCATTTAATCAACTTTAATGTTGATGATATTATTAAAATGATTTGTTCTGCATAATCAAGACCCCTATGTCGTTATACATTCATTATCAATCATTAGGGCTTCGAAAACATAAAACAATTAACTACATGAAACCTCCTTTTTTATTCAAACGGAATGTACACAAAAAAAAATATAATTGCTGCATTTTGGCACAATATAAAATTTAACCTTTAATTTAGCTAAGTGCAACGCACACTCCTTGAGATAGGCATATACATTATACTCGTACTATCGTTTCTTATTTCATATTTTATTACGAGAAAAAAAAACATCGGAAGAGCCATTTAATTTTATGGCCAAAATTAAAACGTTTAACACAGCAATTTATGTCCGAGAAAAATCCTTTAAATGGTACAGGAAAAAAAAAAGCAAGAGCCTCCTCAGGGTTGCATTTGGATGCAATCAGTGAATGTTTTCGTTTGCAAATGATCTACGCTTGAAGCGTTCTTGAACTGCATCATGTTATTGCTAAACATGATGCAGCACAAGAATATTATGTGTGTATGTGTGTTGTGCGTGATTCAAGTTGTTCATTAACAAAATCTTAACCTCAAGTGCATCTCCTGCTCAACTCAACTAGAAAGATACATACTCAACAACGGAGCTCATATCAGAGCTTGGTAATAAAAACACCATAAATTATAATTGTTTAATTACACTGCGGTCCATAAAATAACTCTCCCAAGACAGGACTGGTGAATCCTTATTTTTTTGGACTAAAGAAAAAGCCAACATAGTGCGCGGCAAATGAAACGAACAAAGATTCTTCAAGAGATACGAGATCGACGCATGCTACTCCTTTGCCTTGGTAATTAATTGAGGTTTGCGCTCGCAGCTTTAGAGTATCCAGCATTGCAGGAGTTGGGATTGGGATTTAAATTTATGTTTCGAATGCATGTAGCCGGTGCACAGACACTTACTTCAATCCTCGAATAAGGTTATCTGAATTACGACGACGACGCGACGTTCTGGCCATGTTGTGCAGTGCATGTCGAGTGGAAGATATCTCCTCCACTTGAAACGAACATTCGGGATATATTGAGTTGGCTTATGGTATTTTCGTGAAGATGGTTGAGATTGAGACTTTGGAATGATGAGACTGATTATCGCAGTGCAATAAATTTTATTATGGACTAATACCTACGTTGTAATGGATGTTTCCTGGGATAATGATAACGAGGGAATTTAACCATCTATACGCATACCAAAGTGCTAATGAGACCAGCCAATTGAAGTTTAATGAACAAAATAATTTCTACTAAAGCATTTATTTTTTTATTTAAACTTTTAATGAACTTAATCTATAATTTAGGAAATGCTTTATTAATCTTAGTACATATATGTACCATATGTAGATCAAGTGTAGAAAAAGTCGGATGGGCCATATAGTGGTTTTATGATATTTATTTAGGAAAAAAAAACTTTATTTTTAGGATCTTTAACGTACTATACGTATTTTAAAATAAATTGAAGGAAAACAAACCAAAATGTTGTATGACAGCTCCCCGTCTAGATCAGTTAAAGCATAAAATTCCAATCTCTCGTCTAACATAGAACTCGGCCATAACTTGGCAAATATTTGTTTCAAAGCGTCAAGATTTTGTGGATTGTGTGAATAAAGACTATCAAAAAAGAAATTCACCGTCGACAAATCACACGATTTGGTTGGTCACTTTACATTACCAAATCTTCAAATAATTCGTCCAGGAAATGTTTCTTCTTTTATCTTGTTGAAACCACATATCTTCAGAATCTTCGAGTATATTATCTTCTATTTCAGCCCGAACAAATATTTCAGTTAACATTAAAATTTGCCTACCTACAGCGATAAGAATTATTATGGCAGTGACCAGTGACACACCGCAATTCCAAATTGCACATCATTTACACTGCATTATGAATTTTAAATATCAGGTATTTTATAGCAAATTACTTCTACCAAATTGTTAATAATTTGGTAATGTGTATCAATTAATAATTTTTACCTCATTAGGTGCTTTTCTTTTTTAGCCACGCTCGGGACACTAAGCTGTCAAAAATGTATTTCTAAGTTCGGAGCGCTCAATATGCATTTCATTTGTGCTTAGAGTTTGGTAAAAAAAAGAAAAAGCAAATCAAACAAAGCAGACAATTTTGAGAGTTTATATAAATGAAAAGTCCGTGTTCAATTGTGTTTCTTAAATAAATCGGAGGGTTGAGGTCAGGCTCGGTTTTGAGCGAGCCCTACTCGCTTCGGCGGCGCTCTGTGCCCCACTCGGGATTAAAAAAGAAAACTGCCTATTGTGAATACTGATCAAAATGATATTGTGAATGGGTTATGCTTTAGCGTTGAAGATTTCTAATCTGTATTTGGTTTTATTTTGTACATTCCGAATCCAGTTTTGTATTTGTATTATTAATGTAACGCTTCGCCGAGGTACGAAAGGGGCTCATCAGTTAGATGCTGTCGTACCCTTCTATTCTAAGACGCAAATATTGGTCGATGTTTACCGACTCTTATAAAATGTACAGCATTAATAGACTGTGAATTTTATTTTTCTAGGGGAATTTGATTAAATTCAGACACCTGAAATAATAATTTCAACTTTTAAGCGTGTTTTTTTAGCAAGTCCACGGCTATGGAGATAAATGAAATAAGAAAATTATTTCGGTTTAAGTGGAGTGATTGAATCTAATTCAATTGAAAGTTCAAGTGAGCTTAACTCCAAAGCGCGTTAAGCCCAGGTACGACAGTGGGCTCTTAGAAGGGTACGACCGCATCTAGCTGACGAGCCAACTGTCGAACCTGGGCGACAGTGGCCCTTGTATCGGAACTTTTTCGGTGTAAACGCAAACGTACAAGCCATATACATATATGTATGTTGTACTTTCCTTTAGAAGATTATCTTAAAAAAAAAAACAATTGTTTTAAATGCTTAAAAAATTAACACATTTTGCTTAAAACTTAGTATAAACGCATAAATGTGTTTAATTAAAAATTAAAATATAAAATCACAGTATTAAAGTGTCCAACACTTTTTGCATTCAATGTTACAACTAAGATACAATTTATGTCCATAGGTCAAACGCATTTGGTTTTGAATGGCATCTATGATAGCATTATAAGCTGTGTGCCAGTCACAACTTCCAAAGCGATTTATTATCCTGCAATGAAAGCAAAAATAAAATGAAAAATCTAACTTATTGTTTTTATTAAAAAAAAATTACCTGCACAGGTACATTAAAGGATCATAGAGATTGTGAATCTTCTTCGCTCGAACAAATTCTGCAGCGTGTTCACATATTAATTCGATGTCATAATTTTCTGGCACCGAAGAACTTTTTACCCACTCGAGAAGCAATGGAATTCGTTCTTGCTGATGGAAGATATTATCAGGAGAAATTAATACTAGGGCTGGAGAAGGTTTCTTTTGCTCTACAAAGGATCTTCCTATTTGCATTTCAACTTCTTTCTGCAACTCTGGTGGCATTGCCATAAGAAATTCCTCTTCTATCTTCGAAGAAGTCACCGGATGTGTCTTTTTTGGTGCTGCCTGCTCATTTGTTGTTCTGGCTTGCTTTCGAGCATGGTCGCGTAGGATTTCATTGCGAATATCATCTGGTAATTCAGCAAACACTGTAGGATCAATGTCGTCGGGAAGATCAGACGTCGACGGAGCGGCTCGCTTGCTAGTTGCCGCATTTTTCAACATCCCCATGACATTCGGCATTTTGGGCGGTTTTTTACGAGGCCGACCTTTCGATTTTATCTTTGGAATCGCTCCAGTTGACTTTTTATCATTGAGGTTTTCGTCGATACTAATTGACTTTGCTTCTGCTTTTGCTACCGTCTCTTGAATCTTTGCTGGCCTTTGCTGTTGCTTTTCGGCAACTTTGCTAAACATTGTCTTTATGACATTCTCCTTCTTCTCCTTGGGATCATTTGGTTCATCGAGTTTGTTGATTTGAATACCAATTCCTCTTAGTTCATGTGGAGGAACATTCAAAGCCTTCGTCGTAGCAAGAACTGTCCGTGTGATGACCTCTAGATCGCAAGTGTAATCTGAAAGCGAAACTGCTTTTGTGAGATTATCACACACTCCATGACCCATGAATTTTGATGTCTCCACAGGTGCTTCTTTGGCTCTTACCATCAACTTAAGTGTAATGCATTTGCCTTTTCGCTTGATGTTAGTAAGTCGGGTATGCACCTCTGTACAGAGCTGGCGCAAAAACGTCTCCAACTCAGGTTGCGTTTTAAACCGGATGCCATAATTCACTTCAGCTGATACTGACTTTCTTACTTGTTCGTAAACCAACGGACGATTGTCGATTCCTCTGCAAAACTGGTATAGAGTCTCACCAAACTTTTTACCAACTGCTGCCTGAATTTTGGTGAGTGAAATCGCTTGCAGATCACCGCAAGTGGCCAAGTTCATCTCCTCCAATGTGTACATTGTGCTACTTCCTACACCCGGCAGATCCCTTATAGGAATACTCGACATGTATTCTTGGACTTTATCTGAATCGAGGTAGAACTGCCCATCGGGCTTGGCCTTCTTGGTTGCCATTCTCGCTTGAAGTCTATAATAACATAAAAACTCATAGATTTAGTTCAGCGCGAAGTTTATGGAAACTTACTTGTTCTCTCCAACACCCGCAGAACAAGGGCAGGAGGTCTTATCACGTACTTCCCGCCTAACAAATGTTACAAAATCCATTGGATCTACTTGTAATTCATTGACGAGATCAGTTAGGTTCACAAACATTTCATCGCAACTGACAGCCTCTATGTCTAGGGTGTATTTAGCAATCGTGTTGTACAAAGTATACGCCACTTCCCTGTAACCCTCAAAATCGTAAGGAATCGTTTTGAGGTTTGGACAAAGCTTCAAAGCTTGTCCAACAAACATCCCGTTACGGATTCCTTTCTCTCTGGCTTCATAGCTACACGAAGCTATTTCAGACAACGACTGTTTGCCTTCAAATGCCCCACGCACTTTATCCGACAGAATATTGTTGTGTAATTGGTTTTCGAACTTTTTCATGAAGAGATCCATTTCGACTTTTCGGTCGGCACCTGGATGAACAGGTACTTCACCAATTCCTCCTTTGGAATGTGTCACAGCGATTGGTTGACCACGTAGATATGGATGAGAACGAAGGCCAACAGAGACGAAGAAGCAGTCCATGTCTATGTGCATGATGATCTGGGATTTCTTAGCGAAGTTTCTCACCCGAGGAAGACTCTCTTTCAGTTCGATACGGTCTGGAAACATTCCTGAGTTCGTCTCACGAAGATCAGTTACATATTGTTTGAAACCGGCTCCCAGGGTGGCTATATGATGCAATCTAGAATTATTATAGAATTCGGAGAGAAACTTGGGATCCACTGCTGTCCTTGCGAGAGCACGTGAAGACGAGGCAATCGATGAATCGGACTTGACATGTGGTTCAGCAGGTTGCTTCATTTTTGCATTCAAATTTTCTAAATCCATGAGTATGTCAGCAACTTCCTTCTCATCAGACTCAGTTTTAGTCAGCTCCGGCTGCGGCTCCTTTTTCTTTTCTTTGTTCATTGAGACAGCTCCAAAGGATATCTTTGGTTGTGATCTTCTCTGATTGCTGTACAACAAATATTTGGTGTAGTCTAAGATTTTCTGTTCCTTCAGGCAATCCACAACCCATTGGGCACTTATTATCTTCGATGTGTCCATATTACGGACTTTTACATCGGGAAGATTGGAGGCAATGATGTAAGTCGTATGCGACCGTTGGTACGTGTGAAAAGTACCTCCATGGACCATCATAATTCTCTTCAACTCATCTGACGACGGATTCGTATGACCATTGACGAAGATAGAAATTCCGTTGAAGAGATTTGTTTCACGAAAGGGATCACTGGCTGAGGCGAATTGTTCTTCCAACTTGGTTATCTTTGCGTCCATGTAGCCGCCCTATTTTTTAGGTGAATTGAGTTATTTTAAAAAATAGAAATTTTATTGGTACTTACCCATTCATCGAATCCATTATTTGCCATTTTTAATTGATTTTCAATGGATTTTGTTTTGTATTAAAATTTGAAGTAATTTTGTTTAATTTCGCGCGGTTAACCAAAAAATAACAACAAAGAGCCAAAATAAAAATAATCAGGTGAGTGCGAATGTCTTTGGATAAGCTTTGAAGAGTGCTGCCAAAATGAATTTTTCACATTCGTTAGATTTTCTTACAGAAATGTTATCTAGGATTTTTGTATGATTATTTTGCAAAAAAGAAAAGAACACATTTTTATGAGTTGACTGTTGTTTAACGAACAGCTGATTATGTCATATATTTACGCAATTATTTCTTAGAGGGTGTTCATGCAAATATGTGGCGGAAAGGTATATCGTTCTGCAAAACGGAAAATTATCTCACTGCATGAATACCCTTGATAACTTCGAACGAGCGAACATCGAAAAATTGTATTTAAAGTCGACGTAGAATAATCTGTTAAAATATACTGATAACAGCAAAATAAAACAGAATTGACGATGACATCGTTATGCCTTGTTAAACTTTGGTTCTCGAAATCTCGTATTTAAAAACTATAATTGCGCGCATGAATAGAAATTTTAGAAGTATGACCATATTAACGCGTTTTACGTTGAGTATCTCACAGTTAAATAACCCTTTCCCTGCGGACCGCATAAAAAGTTTGAAAATTTACAAATACAATACAACAAGAACAGAATCCTTTTTGATCCCATGTCACTAGAGTACCAGGAAAATTTCTTATCTTTTTTGTAAAAATTTAGTAGTTTCAGTGTAATGTTAAAAAGATAGATAAATACTTTTGATATTAGCCATGTTTTTTTGGTAGTTATCCGTAGTACAGTAGGATTTTATATGAAAAACAAATACAACATCCGCAGTAGGATCATTGCCGATACTCGAATAAACGTCGTCTCTATCCGCAGCAGGATTTCACTTCTCCTTTTATCGGCAGTGATCCTACTGCGGATGTTGTATTTGTTATTCATATAAAATCCTACTGTACTACGGATAACTTTTCCAAAAAAACACGGCTATAATTAGACTTAAATCAGATTTCTTATCTTCCGATTGGTATTAAAAAGGCATTTACAAATAAAATTGGCTTTGAAGCTTTTTGCAAATAATTAAACAATCTTAATTCCATGTATTTTAGACATCCCTGCTTTTTCACAAAACCTTAAAAAGCTTTTTCAACTCAACTTCAATTTGACATTTCACGTTTAATACCAGAAATTTGTAAACAAAACCTCAATTTTAAATTAAATTCAAAAAATATTGTAAAATTTCCCACTAAATCTTTGGCAATGAATCTTCAAGTATTACCTCTTTCCGATTTACAATCTTTTTGCTATCAAAAATGCATTATACCTGAAGAATTCTTTCCGGAAGGAACTTTTCCCGGTGCCTTAGCCAAGTGTAAGGTTTCCTCGGGAGCTGAATATATTTGCAATATTTACCCCATGGCAAACCAAACAGCACCATATTTCTGCTGGCTGGATGATATTGTCAAGGTAGGAGCTATGAAAAACACCATCACAAGCAGCTTGACGTCATTAGAAGTCCTCAATAATAGTGTGCAGCCCGCTTCCCGGATAAATCTTGCTTTCACCATAAATGAGAAACTATTTGGGATCGAAAATGCCAACAGAGAACTTTTGATTGGTTTAGCCAAAAAGATTCTGCAGCCTTATAACTTTGTGAAGAATAGCTTCATTGTGTTGGAAGAACTTCAAGAAATCGGCATTACCGAAATACACGTTCAATCCAAGGACTCGAATGTGTTTAAATTTACAGATACAACAGAAATAATAGTATCGAATGTAAAACTACAGACTTCAGGTGAAGAATGCCTCTTCTGCAATTTAGTTGGCATGGAAGAACCTCAGAGAGAACTCCAGCAATTAATTGAGAACATGTCAGTCTATGAAGATCTCAGTTGGAAGATGAAACCCTCTTTGAATGCTCTTTTAATTGGTCCTCCTGGCTCGGGGAAGACTTCGATTTGCATGAACTTCGTTATTGAGAATAATTCCAATTGCTACATTATTAGATCGGCGAATATTCTTTGCCAATATCCTGGCGAAACTGAAGCCGAACTGAGAAGGATTTTTCACTCAGTGAAGCTATTCATTCAGCGTTTTCAACCAAATGGTAATTTTTGTCGAAATATTCCATTATTCTCTCTCTGAACTACAAACTTTTACAGACCCAGTGGTAGTTCTTATCGAAGATCTTGACCTAATCTGCCCAGTAAGTAGTAAAAACTCCAGTGACTCTGGGAATTCAATGCGAATATCGGGACAGTTGATTTCATTACTTGATGACTTGCGTCATTCGATGGAGTCTTCAAAAATAATCGTCCTTGGGACGAGTTCTAGACTGGAATCAATTTCACCAGCCCTAAGACGTCCCGGTCGCTTTGGAATTGAGATAAATATTCCATCGCTTAATGAAGAACGAAGAGCAGCCATATTTGCATCAATGCTAAAACATTCCTTCTATGGAAAGAGCTTCGAATTAAGCAATGAGCTTCTTCAAACAGTTGCTAAGCAGACTCAGGGTTTTGTTGCCGCTGACTTGAAACTTCTCATTAATTCCATTGTGCAGCAACTAGTGCGATCGGAAGTAACATATGACAAGTTTACAGAGACTCTGGAAAAGTCCTTGAAAACAGTGAATATATAAACATCCATTCTTTCTGTCGCTTCAATTCCTTTGCAATTATTTTAGATGAAACCGGCATCATTTCATGGAACCGACATAAAAGTCTTTAAAACTGTTGACAAATTCAATTCAGTAGGTGGAATGGAACAACTTCAGAGAACTCTTGAGATCTCAGTCTTAGCTGGTCTTAAACGAAAGGCTGCTTTCGAGCGATTTGGATTGTGTCTTCCTAAGGGAATCCTCTTATATGGTCCACCAGGATGTGCAAAGACTACAATAGCCAAGTGTTTGGCAACCGAAGCCAATATGACATTCATCTCGACATCAGCTGCCGAGGTTTATTCCCCGTATGTGGGAAATTCAGAGAAATACATTTCGAAAATATTTGACACTGCAAGGAAGAACTCTCCTTGCTTGGTTTTTCTTGATGAGATTGGTAAATATTTACTTTGTTTTTTTTTTAACACCTTTGCTAACCCAAACTTTTCTTTTTTTTAGATTCTTTAGTCGGTAAGCGGACTGCTGATGCCAAAAGTGATGTCCAAACTCGAATTCTTTCGACACTTCTCACCGAGATGGATGGTATTGGTGTTAAGTTATATTCATCTGCTCCGAGTGGGAATAGTATATTAGTTGTTGCCGCAACTAATCGCCCTCAAATGATTGACGATGCTTTAATGCGACCTGGACGTTTTGACAAACTTATTCATGTTCCAGCTCCCGATAGAGAATCTAGATTGAAAATACTTCAAATTCATGCTCGGAAAATGCCTTTCCATACTGATGTTAATCTCGAGAAGATTGCTGATGCAACTGAACTTTTTTCAGGTGCAGATATGTGCAATTTGTGTAATGAGACTGCTATGCATGCATTCACACAAGATATCAATGTGCAACACATAAGTATGGAGGATTTTAAGAGTGTTCTACGATATCAGAAGTCTTCATTGACACACGCACAAATTCAGTGGTATAACGATTTTGAAGGTTTACATAAGAGGTAGATGATGATGAAGGATTGGGTAGAATGTTTCATATCTGCAATAAATCAATTCGGACTTGAAGCTATAATTTTATATTTTTATTTGCTCATGAGAAAACCCTCAAAAACACTTCCGATGGTGATGGAATTTTGTTTTCATTTCTGGTTTTACATAGTTTTGGATACCACATTCAAACAAAAAAGAACAAAAACGTCTATTTTTCTAAACCAAGATAGAGTTGATTTTGTTTGCTTTCGAAAGACTTTATATAGGACTTTCCAATGCGGGCGGATCGATGCTGAAATACAATGAAACTAGGCTTTTCAATACAGTACGTGTGAAACCTGCACTCGTACTAATAGCTGCCGCTGCTTCGCTGGGTAACGCATAGATCAGTTTAAATCTGAGCGATGGCACAGATAATGTTGACTGTTGCGGTTTTTCGGCTGGGGGCCTAGCACTTAAGTTGATACGATCGAGTTAGGTCGATACAATCAAGAACACAGTTCTTTCTTATGATCAGCCGATTGTTTTCGATTCGATTGAATCAAATAAGGAACTTCCTACTCGATTACATCGACTAGACTCGATTGTATCAAGTTACGTGCTGGCACCCCTGGTTCGCGTCTTATGCGAGAAGTCTAATTTTCGATGACTGGTCATAGATCAGTGGTCTGATTAGGGAATATGAAGCCAATCGTTTAGGGCGGCGAAAATAAGGTTTGGTATTCCTGCTTTTACTTTCATTTCTTTCGCCCTATTTTGGTAATTGAATGTGATGTCATTTTAATTTTTATCACATGAATTTTCGATAGGTTTTGTTTGTCGGATTAGTGTATCGATGGGCGAAAGTGATAGTTTGTTGATTGTTTTCATTGCGGTTATCTTACGGTACCCTTTCCAATTGTTATAGTAATATTTATTGCGAATGCGAATGAAACGACTAGCTTTGATCATAGTTAAAATTGAACTCACCGACCATTAATGTTTCCAATCGAAACTCACCGATGACCAAACAGTCAACGAAGCATCTTGAGGTTGTTTCTCTGTTGTGCCGGATGTGCAAACACTATTGATTAGTTACCATACTTGTATTTCTGCAATAGTGTTACGACATAATGCAATGGGCTGAGTTGGTGCAACCTCGTCTATGCCTTGTGACCTAAATGCAGGGCATAACACTATTGTATCATTGATTGAAGGGCGTCAAGGCACATGATTACATCGGGAAACCCACTGTTTTGGTAACAAAATGTTTTAGCTTCCAGCGTTTCCTATGGAGTAACTTCAAAAGAGATAATTTTTGGACAGAACGTTTTAGTGTTTCAGACATTGAGTTGCAGACTATTGGTTGCGCTATTACAATGTTTGTATCCCCCAATTCCTTTCTGATGTCCACTTTCTGCAAGGAATCTCAATGTTGCTGCTAAATTTATAATTGACGGTATGCCATTCTTGTTCTGAGATCTATTTTCGTTTTTTGTTTCGTTCAATACAAATACAAATGCTTTCATTGAGAGGCGAAACAGCTTAGTGTTTTATAAGAAAAAGGGAAATAAACTAATAATAAACACCTACCACGAAAACACTCAATCAAAGAATGGAAGAGCAAGAGATGGTTTGAGGGTTCTTCTACTTTTACACGTTCGGCATATACAAACAACATTATAGAGTCCATTTTTTAGTTTAGATTTTAATTTTATTTAAAAGTTAATGCACCGCGCATAAATGATTTTGTTTAAAAAATAAATATTCATCTGCCAATCATCTGGAAATCTAGGAAGTATAATTTACGACTCGCTTCGAATTCCATAATTGATTAAATCGAGGCGAGTCGAAAAGTGATATCGAATTGAAAACGATCCGTTTCGTATCCTCTAAGCAGGCCACATGCTGAATTTGAACCATGACACGGGTTATGATGACTTTGACAGCAACGATATTTTGCGGCTTATTAGCGTGCGCCTACGACTACAGAAAACCCACTGATCTCTATAATACACTGGATAGCGCATTCCCTACATTGTATAACAGATTTTTTGACTCCAATTGAAGATGACAGATGGTGGGCAGCTTCATAATTTGACGTCTTCTTCTCACAAAAAAAAAAATATTTTGACATGAGAAAGAGGAAAACAAATGTGACTGCACTTGTTTATGCGGGAAACAGATTGACACAGCAACTTCAACAGCAACTTTAAGGCTAGGCGCACACATTCAATTTTAAGTTTCGTTTTCTTAGTTCGAGCAACTATAAAGTTTGTGTCGACACAAATTAAACGATTGCCTAAAATGAGTTCGCTATTTTGTGTAACATCTAATTATTTGCACCTGCGCGGACATTCAACCAAATAGTTCATCTCTTTTCTATAAGCAACAAAAAGTTGGTCAACTAAAGATTGAATGTGCGCACCTAGTCTAACAGCAACGAAAACTTCAACATCAAAAGTCTTGTGAAATAGATTACAACGTGAACAGCGTTTTTGACAGCATATAATCAAAATAAATTCAAATGCGAAATGATTTTGCCGTACATTTAACGATAAAAATTAACGTAAATTGCGTCAATGTATATGACTTGCACAATTTGTCGTACTAAAATTTATTTGTTTTAAGCAATTCTTCCATTGTCAAAACCAAAATAAATAGACGAATCAAAAAGATGGTTGTTACATTTTCATTTAAGTGTTGACAATACTGACAAATTTCGCCTCAAAAGTTGGTAGCATTTGTTTCGTTTGTGTCAAACCACAAACTTTTTAATTGCTCATACTAAGCAGTTGCGAAACTAAAAATTGAATGTGCGCGCCTAGCCTTAATGTAATCAAAGCCATTTAAAACAGTGGTCCTAAACAGAGTGACGTGGTTGTTAAAGTTGCTGTTGAAGTTACAGCAACAGATTGACACAGCGTGAATCTGTTTCTCTTATTTCTTGCATTATTTGTAAATTTTAAATATTTATTATTAAAATAATAAATTGAAAATTGGACGAAAATCATTTGTTTTGATTGACAAATTGACAATTTAATAAAATTGAAGGAATGTCGTTTCAGTTCTGTTTTTTAGGCAAAAGACTGGCAAGCACAGTATTTTTTTTCATTTATTCAGCGGTTTTTTAACTTTCACAATAGTTTTTTATTCTTTATTACTTTTTGGTCACTTAATTTTGCAATTTTAGTTTATCAAAAATTATTTATTGTTTTTTATTCACACGATAATTTCAACCAAAATAAAAAAGTAGCAAAATGGAAAAATTATTTTACGTTCTATTTTGTTTTGCATTGTGATGCCACTAAATATTGCAGTGGGAAAGTTGACAATACTGCACCAGCAAGAGCAAGTTTAGGACTTTGGCCTAACGACGCCGCTGTTGGCGTTGCTGTTGCTGTTCTTATGTGTGTTAAACAATTGAAATGCATTATTTCTAAATTAATGGCGGCCGCTGTTGCTGTTGACAGTGCTATTGCTGGTTCAATCTGTTGGGCGCTTTATGATGCTGTTTTAGATGTTATACAGTTATACTGTTATACGGCACCGTGGGCAGCTTCATAATATAACAATGTTCAAATGGAGTCAACTTTTTTGGATGAATGCGCTATCCAGTGTATTATAGAGATCAGTGAGAAAACCCCACAAAGAATAGTCTAACGCGATCAAATAAATGGGCAGGATACAAAAAAATGTTCGAATTAACTCCGTAATTCAATGCCAAGTTTTTATAAACTAAAATTTAGAACTTGTGCTAACAAGAAAAGCAGCAATAAATGGTTCAGACTACAGAAAAAATGTACATAAACAAATTAAATAGTGATATTTCCACTTTCAAAATGGAGCACCGGGCATATTTTTTAAATATTAAAACATGAATTTGTTAAATGAAGGACTATTAAGGCTGCGTATATCGACGCAAACTTTTTTGGCTTCACGGAAACAAGCTTATAGCCAACAAGTATTCTATAAAGATTTTCCACACATGTGCATATGATTTGGTCTTTCGTTCTCACCTAATCAACCTGGTCGCCAAAAATCTCCAAAGATAACTTCAATCGATCAAAAACTTCGTCGACCATGTTCACCGACAATTCTCGACCTTCAGCCACAATATCAGAAATTATAGACTTAAGGAGTTTGTCTGATGTCGAAAAGCTAAGAACGTCTTCTTCCTTGCATACGAGGGTTTTATCTGAATTTTGTTGAAGTTTGTCTTCCTGGATTTGAACGGTGCCGACAATTTCGTTAGTTTTTCCAAAAATATACAATTCTCTCACTTGTGGTTTTCGTTGTGAACTTTGTCCGAGCGGGATCATGGAATATTTTGGAGATTTTGGTTCTTTAGAGAGATTCATTGTGTTCGATGTTGAGGCTTCTTCCTCTGAATGTTGTTGATCCTCGCAACTAGAATTCTCAACTTCTAAGATATCTTTAGCTTGTTCGTTAGTTTTTGACATGAACATTGTGTAATTGAAGGCGGTATTGGCATTTTTTCGTCGGTCTTTTGATTTCTTGGACTGCGTAAGAATTTCGCTACATGTTTCGCATGTGTAATTGTTTTTGGATATTTGATCTCGGCCACATTTGTCATGAATTCCTGATGCGCCACACATACAACAAACCATCAGCTTCCATGGTCCCCGAAAGAATTCGCGACCTTGTGGGCAGTGACAGACTTTTGCATCACATTGTGAGTACCCCCGATGTAGATCGGTGTACCGTAGAGTTTCATTGTTATCCCAGCTTGCTTCGCGATCGGGCACAAACACTCCATGCTTGCGAACGTCATCGCGAAATGCTTTGCTTGTACACCATATGCACTTCAAATGATAGCCAGCAGCCAGGGCGTATTTTCGCAGACAATGGCGATGGACATAGCCATTCTTGCAGCAATAGGATCGAAGGGTTAGTGTAGGGTTATATTCGCCTAGTGGTTCATCGCAAATCCAGCATGTGGATGTGTTTTGTTGTGCTAGTTTTTTTTCCTTTCCGAATGGAACGTGTTTGTGGCAGTACGAGTGGAATTCATTGATGAATTCAGAGACACAACCGTTGAGGTTGCCACATATGTTGTGGAAATATTGTTTGCATTTGAAGCATGCGATAGAAGCATAGGGCTGTTTGCAATAGCAACACGTCTAAGTTAAAAGGCAACCCGTTAAATGTGAACAAATAATAAATGTATATGACTTACCCTTTCTTCGGCATTTCTTATTTCATTGCGTATATCACGCAAGAGGAATCCCAATATTCCAGAATAATCCAATCCGGTTTGGGGAAGATTAGTTGATAGAAGCTATTTGGGAAGTCAAATGAGCATTGGATTTGAAATGAAAAATATTAGAATAGCTCTCACTATGCAGTAGTAATGTACACAGACATCGGATTTCTTCATAAATTCTCCATAATCTATAGGATTATCGTCGTCTTTCTTACAAATAGAACAAATTGGCATTGTTTTTGTGGAAAATAGTGTTCTTTTAATGGCGAACAATTTGTTTTGAAATCGAGTGTTTATTATTTTTGCAACTTAACTTACTTAACGGCTATGTAACAAAAAAAATGTATGTTGTTTTTGTTTTATTTTGATTTTCGAAATGCAGTGGTTGAGTGATGCCATAAAAAAAAAAAACATTTTAAAAGCATCCTAGCCATTCTAAATTAGAAAATGAATGCGTTCAGTGAAAAGTTATAGAAACCTCTGTGGGTATATTCACATAAAAGCCTCCAATGGACATGAATGATTTTTTTTATTAGCCATGTTTTTTTCACAAGTCCATATAGAATTGCAGAAAACTTTTGACTTCTCTGAACAAATTATCGATAACATAATAGATAATAAGGGTATTTATGTAAACGCGGAAAACCCTGATAAACCTCGGAAACCAGATAATTTTATCTCTGCAGAAATGAGCTGTCGAAATTTGTATGGGAAAAACGCATAAAATTATCTTACAAATTTGCTGCGGAAAGTGCAGAAATAAACCTCGTAAACTAAAGAAGTATGGATTCTGACTTTTAATTTGACATTTCAGAAAATATTTCCCACATTTACGCAAGTATTTCTTAGGTTCATGAAAACATATTGCGGAAAGTTATATCTTTCTACAAAGCGGAAAATTATCTCGTTACATGAATACCCTTAATATGGATTCTGACTTTTAATTTGATATTTCACAAAATATTTCCCACACTTACGCAAGTATTTTTTAGGGGGTGTTCATGAAAACATATTGCGGAAAGTTATATCTTTCTACAAAGCGGAAAATTATCTTAGGGGTATTCATGTAAGCGCGGAAAACCCTCGTAAACCTCGTAAACCAGATAATTTTATCTCCGCAGAAACGAGCTGTCAAAATTTGTATAGGAAAAAGTTTCTGCAAATCGCATAAAATTATCTCACAAATTTGCTGCGGAAAGTGCAGAAATAAACCTCGTAAACTAAAGAAGTATGGATTCTGACTTTTAATTTGACATTTCACAAAATATTTCCCACATTTACGCAAGTATTTCTTAGGGGGTGTTCATGAAAACATGCTGCGGAAAGTTATATCTTTCTACAAAGCGGAAAATTATCTCGTTACATGAATACCCTTCTTGTTTCATGAATACCCTTAATATAGAAATATAGAAATAAATTAATTAATATTATTTTGGCATCACCGTTTTTATCACGACCTATGCTAGGCGCGCACATTCAATTTTTAGTTGCACAACTGTTTGGTTGCTTAGGCTAGGCGCGCACATTCAATTTTTAGTTTGTGTTTTGACACAAACTAAAGGATTGCCTAAAATGAGTTCGCTATTTTGTGTAACATAAAATGTAATTATATGCACCTGCGCGGACATTCAACCAACCAAACAGTTGTGCAACTAAAAATTAAATGTGTGCGCGAATGTAGGGTGGCACAAAAACCAGTTCACATTACACTGAATCACACTTATCACGTCTTTTGTTGAGTGGAGTGGTGGATTTTGTCATCGACTGTCCACTTTATTGAAGCTAACTATGTTGCAAACTGAAATTATTAGCTTGGGCTTCATATTTAGAACTGTTGATCCTCTTTCACATACAGAAGAAAACATCTGGGACACCAGCGTGGTATGGCACTATCAGAACAGAAAGCATTTAGAAAACATCAGGTAAGACAAATGTAGTTCTAGATATATGAACTAAGTTATCCCGCAGCAGAAAACATAAAACAAAGTGTGATATCAGCCTTACAATTATGAAATATACAATGAGCGATTCGCTACAAGAGAAAAGTAAACTTCAGTTTTTAGCTTAGGTAGATTGAATTTGAAAAAAATAAATTTGTTTGCACAGACGACGATAGGAAACATCACTCCTCAACAAAGTAATAGATAAGTGAAGTTCCATCTTTGGTACTAGTCTGTTTATAGTGATTTAATTCTGTAATTTAATTATCTCAGATTCTATTATGATCATATATATGAAGCTTTTTATAAGGCAAAGTTTATCCTAGGCATTAACACACCATGTGAACAAAAATAATTAATTTAAAAGAACTAATCAACTCAGCGATTTCTAGAAATGTTGTTATTTGTTAAGCCAAATTATTTGTGTGATAAAGAACAACACATAACAATTTACTAAAAAAAGTTCTCAGCTGATTACAATATTTTAAGCAATTTTTTCATTTTAAATTTGGGAATTTGTGTGTGACCTCAACTATTTTCGTTTTCACATTTCCAGTTTTTAAAGATTATTGAATTCATAATAATTGAATTCTGCCATTTAATATCATTTTGATTACATTCCGCAAAGTAGAATTGGCATCACTTTTCCCAAAAAACTTTGTTCCAATTCCTGACAGCGGGAATTTCCCCTTCTCCGCAAACCAATTTCGACAAAATCAAAAACCACATAAAAAATTCTCTCAAGTGTGTGTGCTGTGTGCGGGTAATCTTTCTAATTTTTTAACGTGTAATTTGTCCATAAAATCATAGAAAAACAAACCAAATTTATTAAAAATTAATGAAGCACCAATCGGAAATCCAAAAGGTACTTGTTAAATTCATTTATACCTCCATAATTAATCAATAATTTGCAAAACCATTTCCCAATAATTTGCCACAGCGTATACAAAAGAAGTGAAAAAACCGACAAAAAATGGCCGATCTCGATGCCGTCAATCTCGGCCTCGATGAAAATGAAGCCGATATAGCTGAAGAACTTCAGGATTTTGAGGACTCCTTTGATACTCGCAGCGAGGCATCTGCAGCTAGCTCAAGTAGTTCGGCATCCCAGCCAAGTATAAGTTCAGTGAGCACTGCAGATTCGTCCGTAGGTGGACCGAAAAGCAGGCGTGGTACCGGAGGTGGAGGAGGTAGTAAAGTTGGTAATGCTAAGGCTGGTGTTCGCCACAAACGTGAACGTTCCAAAGCCAAATCGTCCTCAACGGCTTCCAATCAAAAGGCAAAAAAACTTAAACCAAGTGAAAATGCAGTCAAGACCAAAGAACGTTTGGAAAAGAAGTCTGCCTCGGCGGAGAAGAAAACTAGCATCACCTTGAAGAAACCAAAAGTGGAGCCTGCTAGCAGCGATAGCGATAGTGATCCCAATGAGAAATTGGATAAACGGAATGGACGCAAACCTAGTAAGAGCAAGAGTAAGACGCGTAGTCGTAGTAAAAGCAAGAGTCACAGTGGTAGCCGATCGGCGAGTAGCGACAGTGATGGTGGCAAACGTAGAAAGCGTAGCACCAGCATTGCAAATAATACCAGTGGTAGTAGTGCCGGCGATGGCAAGCCCGCTAAGTCTTCATCCAAGTCTTACGACTACATGACGAAACTGAACTATCTCTTCAGGGATACAAGATTCTTTTTGATCAAATCAAATAATGCTGACAACGTTGCTCTGTCGAAGTCGAAGAATGTTTGGTCTACACTGCCCCAGAATGAAGCGAATTTGAATCAGGCATTCAAGGAGTCGCGCAATGTTTTGTTGATATTCTCGGTCAACGAGAGCGGTAAGTAAAGAGGAATACCTATGTAATACGTAGTAAATTTAAGTTCCAACAAAAAAGCATTAATACAGCTTATTTGTACAACTCATTCATATTTTGGCATATGTTTCTTGGAAGATCTTCTACAGTATAGGTCTATCTCCAATGTTGACATAGTTTTTCGGGGATTTAAGAAAAGGCCTACATTGGTCTGCCCTGACCTATGTTAACGAAAATTTCTCTGTTAATACGATAGGTACAAACTCCGTTTCAGACTTTATTTTTAGAAGACACAAGCATTAAAATAAACTTGATATCTTATAGAAGTCTTCAGATGTCCAATTTCTAAGCCTGTTCGTTTTTTCTCACCCACGCTAATTTTTTACTTTGAGGTAAATTTTCTCAGGAAAAAGCATAATTAGACAATAGACAATGTTGTACTATTTGAAGTATGTACTATATTGCAAGTTATGCCATTCGTAAAAAATCGTACTCGAGATTTTGATCCGACTTGTAGTTACGATAATAGGAAAGCCGAAAGAAGTGGGTGTCGCCATTCTGTCTGTTCAACTGCAGTCTAAACGGCTCAGTCGATTTTCCTTAAACTTGCATTTTTAAATTTTCCCCGCCACACGTTTTTTCTTTTAGGACCAGACGCTAACTGCCATACGATTTTTTGACGAAATTTTATAAAATATATTTTTGTTCAAAAACTGTTCCAGACATTTTTTTAATCATAAAATTTCATTTAGTTAAAGCTAGGTTATGCTTGAAAAGAAATTTTCGAAAAATGGTTATTGATGGTAACCCCCTTAAAACCATTTTTTGTTGACTGTCAAAACCCGTGAGTACGACAAGTGAAACCCTGTCGAGACGTGGGCAATAATTTTCAAATATAATTTTGATTAAAATAATTAATCTCTGTAACTGCGTTAAGCTGTTGTATATTTAAAATAAATTTTTTATAATACTTGGGAAACCTTACAGTAGGTAAAATTAAAAAAAAATGTTGTTGCTGTTGAATAAACAATTTCTTTTATTCTTGCTGGCCAGTGAACTGGTTCGTTTCTTCCTATCTAACGATTACCATGTCCTTCATCTAACCAATTCTTAACCTCTCGATTATTGTGGGCTAGAGCACCATCATGTTGGAAATATGATGAAGCTGGATGAATCAGTGGAATGCTTGCTCTCCAATAGTTCTGGCAGATTGTTTCGAAAAACCTCCAGATACATAGTTAATAAAATTCACCCTGGGTGGTAGTTTGGAGGGGTCGATTAAATTGTTTTTAATTACATCTGCCCACATATTGAGGGTGAATTTGTGTTTAAATGATGACCGTAGGAATATTGTGAAAAATTTTGATCCTATCTTTTGTAAATTGAGATTCGTTCGTCCAAAGAATTCTACTAATAAACTCGTCATCCAAGCTCTGCTCGATAAACCAGTTAGAAAACTCAAGCCTCTTTTCTAAATAATTGAGAAGCAGTTCTTGAACAGGTTATGGTGGTATGGTTAAAGATTTTTTTACATTAGAAATTTCGTGCCTTCAAATATTAAATTGCAAAGCTAAGCGTCTGATGCTGATTTATGTACTATTTCATCAGCCAAAATTTGTCTTACTTGTGGATCTCCAGCGTTAGTCTGTGATACGTGTTCCAAAGCCGTCGGTTAGCATGAAGTTCATGGTATTGTGACACATTAGTTAAATTTCCATTGCAAAGCCTATAAACTTAAATAATATCTGCGTATTCTTGGTTTGTAAAAGCAAGTACTTGAAACAGCCTTTCTAAGCAACTAACCTGGCCTTAAAAAATTGAATTGAATTTTTTTATCGTACATTTTATACAATTTTTGTTTGGTAAATTTTCCTAATAGGCCCTCATATCCCAAATCTAACTCTTTCTGAGAACTTTTAAGGAACAAGGTAAGGAAATCAAGGTTTTTTAAGTCGTCAAATAATCAAGTACGCTTCAAGAATAACAAATATTACAACATTATTAATTTTTGGAAAACAACTTATATTGTCAACAGTTAGAAATGTAGATCAAAAATCTTACAACCTTTTTTTTATGCCGAAGATTTTCCCAAGTATCATAAAATCTGAAGACAAGTGATACAAAAAGTGTTAAATTTTGCTGAGAAATTGCGTTTAAATTTTCTGAGTTAGTTGAGATCTAAGCTTCATTATGTGACTGCATTCAACGCCACCTTTTTATGAACACCTAATAATCTATGTAACTAATTGATTCTTGTACTCTTAATGATAATCGATATCAAATCGAAAAGATCGTTTTTTTGTTTAAGTAAATTTATGTGTGTGTATGAAATCCAAGCGGTTTGTTCACTATACACACGTGGCAACTGGTGTCGCAACCACAGTATTGTGTGTAGCTGTGATACATAAAAGACATAAGCGGGAGAAAAGTAAAGTACGTGAGTAAGTACGGCCCATAACTCTCTGAAATTTTTATATTCGGAAATAAAATTAACATAATTTTTATTATTTCAAATTGCCATTTTCTTTTTGTTTTCACTTTATATAAGTCCGCACGAACCTTCTTAATCGCTTGTTTCCGACGAACTGAACGAGTAAATGCAGTAAACAATGATACACCTGAAGCAACGGTTGCAGAAACCGACCAAAAATATCAAAATTGTTTGATATTTCTGGCAACGGTTGCAGCAACACGAAAATCAATGGGCAACGCAGCTACACACGAAGCAAGATGGCTGTCTTGCTGCAACGTTTGCCTCGTGTGTATCTAGCATTAGAATAACTAGCTTTTTTCAATTTTTATTCAAAGTTCACTTTAATGCTAATATATTATTTTGTATACAAACATTATTTTTACAAAAAGAAAGAACATAAATGCAAGACGAGTACATTTTAAATCATTCAGAACTATAAACTTAGGTTTGAATGACCAAACGTACACATACTAGAACGTAATTATTCTCAAAATCAAATTGATCAAATCATGTGTGGCTCTGTTCATAATATTTGTGGGGGTTTCCGTTCGTAAAATCAAATCTTGATATTTTGCAATTGTTTAATTTTGTATCATTATGTAATCCAAAAATTTTCATGCCTTGATCCATTTTCAGTATATATTTTATATTTAGATTTTTAAAATTAAGATTTTGTTTATCCATTGAATGCATACACAGTAAGAAACAATTCTTATAAATTAGTGTTCTGCAAAATAATACATTAATATAGACAAAATAAAAGCTACATCAAAAAGACGTTTGATATTAAATTTTTCTTTTGGATAAGATAGGTGTGTTCAAGTATTTAAATTCTGTTTTTCTAATACATAGTTTACAAAAACTAAATCTACAGAGTTATTAATACCTATTATGTGTATCTCACTTATAAAATTTATATTTTATTTGGAAGACAAATTTAAAACTGCATGTTGAAAATAACTACGGAGATCTCTACGAAACTGTGCTGCACCACTGATTCTTCTTAAATTTCTTAGCAAGAGATTCCACAGGTGTATAGCTTTGACAAAAAAAGTATCAAATTCTTCAAGAATATGTCTTTCGTGAAAAGTGGTTCTAATCTTAAGCATTCGGACTCGGCAAAAAAATAGTAGCTCCCTTTCATTCCTGCTGACAACAAGCACAAGAATGGTTTAAAGTTGTAAATCACAGTTGGTGTCTAATTTTTTTTATTTAGTTTTAATCTAAAACTTTGTCGTTTTCCTTTCCTTTTCCGATTCCAATGGAATATTAAAACTCATCTTACTAAATTAACATGTCATGCCTATGTGTTCAGAGTGCACTCCTAAATGATATGGAGAAAAACATCACTCTGAACAGTCATTGGAACGATTTTGCATAAAGTTACAAAATGAAAATCCGAGAGGATTCTCACAAAAAAAAAATAATATTAGAGAAGAAGCGGTATACAAATCTTGAAAACAGTTGGATGAAATTCTTAACATTTATTAACCTTAACTCTGTATACATTTGGGAATTTGTTTGTGACCTCAACTATATATGTATAACTAAAAGTTTTTATAGTGGGCTCCAGGTCAATAAAAGACGGGTTAAATTAGTGAACCGAAAGAAAGTGACGCCGGATAGTGACCTAGAGCCCACTATAAAAACTTTTTGTTTTAACTCTGTAAACTTTTTGTCATGTACATATTTTTGTTTATTTTAAACAACGATAAAATGTAATTATTAAAATATAAACATTTTGCTTGCAGGTAAATTTGCTGGTTTTGCTCGCATGAGCGGTCAATCTCGTCGTGATATCCCTCAAGTGGCTTGGGTTCTACCGCCTAGCATTTCTGTCAAAGCTCTAGGTGGTGTGTTTGAATTAGACTGGATTTGCCGCAAAGAACTGTCGTTCACATGTACAGCGCATTTGTACAACGTTTGGAATGATGGAAAACCAGTGAAAATCGGACGAGATGGCCAGGAAATTGAGCCAAAAGTTGGAGCAGAATTGTGTCGTCTTTTTCCAGAAGATGAAAATATTGAAATGACACCAATTTTGCGTAAGTCTAAGGAGACGGCTAAAATGATGCGCGAAAAAGGTATCCGAATGCAGTACAAGGTACCACAGCGCGGTCTGTCTTCATTGCGAGGTGGTGGTAGTGGACGCGGCCATCATTCGGGAAGCTATGGTGGAGGTCCAATGCGTGGTAAACGCCCCTACATCACAAGTGGTCCTCGTCATCACCAAAAAATGGGTGCTGGTGTTCTTCCCTCGGGTGGAGGAAGCTTTAAGCGTTCGGCTTCGCCGTACAACCGATCTGATCGTGTGCCTCCATGGGAGAGGTATATGACATCTGCTGCGGCAGCAGAGGCATATGTCGCAGATTATATGCGTACCATGCACGGTCAATTGCCACCGTTGCCTTTTGTTCCTCCGTTTTCGAATATGATGCCTGGTGCACCAGCAATGCCTGCATCCCTACCACCACCAAACATGCCACCACCCATGTATGAGCAGATACCGCCACCAGTGCGTTACTACGATGGCCCTCCGTTGCCGGACTATCCACCGCCGCAGCAAACTCGTCCTCCCCCACCGGGGGGCTACGAGAAACACTCGCCCTATGACGATTCTGTTCCCTTATGGAAAGGTGGTGTCGGGGAACGAACAAGTATGCCCATGGGTGTGTCACCCACAATTCATCCTTTCTCAATGGGTTCCAGCGGAATGCAGATCCCAGGTGTTAATCACAAAAACAGCAGTAGTAATGGCAACGGTGCTCCACCAATGCCACCCAATTATCGTAATCGTGACTTCACAAATAGAAACCGCGAGCGCGGCGGCCGTGACTACCATCGCGGTGGCGGCGGCGGTGGACGCGGAAGCGATCGGGATCGCCAATTCCGTGATCGTAATAATCGCAGTAACTATAGAGAGCGTCGTTAACTACTGTTCGTCCAGCGACAGTCCCCTTTTTATAATTTTATTTCATTTCAGCTAATCATAGTTAAAACGAAAAAAAACCTAAAATTAAAAATATGTGTGTGCGTACCGATCTTCAGTACTAAGTGGTTAATAACAAACTACTCTCCCAACATTTTTTTGTTCAATTTATCCAACTAACGATGCAGTGACCATGCTTCATCTTTTATAATTATTGGAACTTTTAATATGTAGTTTGACCATAATCATAGTGACAAAAGAGCAAGCAAGCGAAAAAATAATGTAATCCTTTATTAAAAAAAAAAAACTTATTTAAAACATATAAGATTATTAAGATAATTAAACATATAAAAAAATTAAAAAATATACATGAACTTTGTTCTTTTGTAATATTGCTGATGTGTTGTGGAGAGAAAAGAAGAGAGCAGATCATTGAGGGGGTGAAAATTTGGACTGACGGACTTTTTTCTAGGTCCCATTTGAACTTCAAGCTCTGTGTTTTTTTGGTTTAAAGTCCTAGTGCTCAAAAAATGTGAAAAAAGCTAAATTAAAAAAAAAAAAAAAATCAAAAGTGAAAGTGATAAAAAGAAGAATCTAATTTTCTAATCAAATCCCTCTCTGGACAATACAAATGGACAGTTACTCTCTCTCAAAAGTGTGTTATTAACCCAAACGAAAAAACGAACATTTTTTACAACGAAAAGAAAAAGAAAAAAACAAAATGGTCTCTTTCCGAAATGACTGTGGATTCAAGCAAAAGCTTTTGAGTCTACTTTTTGTTTTTTTTTTTAATAATTTTTTATAATTAATTGTTCTATTCTTTCAGACCTGACCAGCAATGGCAGCTAAAACAAAAAAAAAACAAATGCTTTCAACTCTTAGTTCGAGTTGCTTCACTGCTTTAAGTGTGGTCTATTAAAGCGCAATCGTTCAAGCTTACACCTGTCATATGTATATATGTGAATATGTTGTACATACAAAATCTTCTGTTTTGGAAAACAAGTCCCTTTTGTTTTTTAAGGTGTTAAGCGTGCGAGTCGAGAGCGAAAACACACTGACAGATGAGTCTTTTAACATATTTAACTAATTTAAATTTGTATGTCTGTGATGTCAAACTTTTAAGCTATGTGGACGAATATAACCATTTTGAACTTTTTTTTTTATTAAATAGAAACAAGCAAAAATAGAAGATGCAAGAAGATGATTTTCAGCTTAAAATGAATTAAGATTCGACATCAAAATCTTATTTTCATTTTTCAAATGAAAACTTTTGACCAAAGAGTTTTCGAACAATATCAAAACATTATATGTACCTATACGTTGTATAAATATCCAAATTTGTAAGAGGAAATGAAAAGATAGTTTTTTGGAAATGTCTTATAAAATTTAAATTATCAATATCTATTTCATTTAAATTTCAATACGTATCAAAAATAGGATTTGCATAAGGCACAGGTTTACGAAAATAAGTAACAATTACAATTAAACACAAAATAGCTGATGTTTTCAAATTAACCCGACTATCACACAGGTCGTATCGAAATTGAAGACTATTGATAAATTTTTAGGCAAACAAGAGTATCTCCTGTTACAAGTATAAAAAGGGCTTCTCATCTTAACAGACATATGAATTGTTGATAATTGTAGAGCTAAAGCTAAAGCTTAGTGTACACGATTGGTAGATCTCACAATATTGTCAGATCTTACAATGTCTAACAATTATATACCAATGAGCTGACAATTAAGTTATGTGTGTACACGATTGGTTGAAAATCTACCAATCTCTTACAATTTATTATCAGAAGTTGGCTGACAATTTATTTTAAGATACGAGTAGCTGGCTAAATACGAGTAATAAAAATAAATAAATTTGGTGGTGCAACAGCTCGGAGTGAACCAGGACGTAGTGACTTACAACTCTCAACCATTCCTGGGTGCGTGTTACCAGGAACGGAGGGGACCTACAATTTTCTGCCGATTCCGAACAACAGATACTCTTGGAGAATTTGTCAATTCCTCGCAAGAGGCAGTACACCCCTGAAAAAAACTTTGTTGCAGCGGCTGAGAATCGAACTCGAGACCTTCCGCATGACAGTCCAACGCACTAACCATTATGCCAAGGGTAACTACTAAATACGAGTACCTACCAATTAATTGTAAGAGATTGGTAGATTTTCTACCAACCGTGTACACACAGAACTAATTGTCAGCTTTTGTTGGTAATGGAAACTGCTTCATTTGAACCTTCGCTGCAAATTGTCTGACAGTGAAAAAATTGTGCTAATAAATTGTAGTAGTAGTAGAACTTTATTGAGATTTTTTTTTTTCAATTTACATCACTTGATTACAAATGTTGATACACTTAATAACTAAAATAAAGAAATTTTTGCCGACTTAGACTTGGTCTGGCTACACAAAATTTAATTTTTGATTTTTATGATTGTTAATTTAGACAAAATATTCAAGTAAAATTATATTAATGTTATGAAATTAAAATTAAAATGGTCTACTCAACACGACCATGCAACTTTTACAGTTAATTGTCAGACAAAGTTTCTGACAATTAATTGTAAGATTGTAAGCATGTTTTTCACTGACAGATCTGACAATATTGTAAGATCTACTAATCGTGACCACTTAGCCTAATTCAATAGGCTCTGATTCTCCAAGAATCCAATTTTAATTATAAGTACATAAATGACGGGTTTGTATTGCCTCGTTAATTCAAACTATTAGATATCAAGCCTAATTCAAACCACAACGAATTATTTCTACGAAAATGCTTTTAACTCTATGACTGACCAAAGAAAACAAATTACAAATGGAAAATATTCGAATTTCAGATTGTCAATTTTGTTAAATGTTTTAATTACCGAATGGTCGAATAAGCCAGATGTAAGAGTAAAAAAAAAAAAAACAAATATTTACTATTTATTGTTATACTTCAAAGTAAAACAAAAAACAGAGGCAAAAAACCTCTATAACAACTTTAGTTTGATCTGATTGGGCAGATGAGTTGTTAGGTCACGATATGATAATATGCTATATCATATAGTTAGTTATATAGTTAAATTAATTTTGTATTCAAAATTTAAAGTTTGAAAAAATTTAAAAACTATTTATTGAAGTAACTATATTACACCTCTTGTTATGAAAATTGAAAAGTGCTGCTCAATAGCCGTTTGGAATCGGTAGAAAATTGTAGGTCCCTCCATTTCTGGTTACACGCAAGAAGAATGATTGAGTGTAAGTCACTAGGTCCTGGTTCTCTTTTAGCTGTTGCATCACCAAATTTTTTTAAATTAAAATACAATCGAAGCCATCAGATTTCCACACAATTTTTTTTATTAAGTGTAATAGAATGGTTTAAATTTTGTAGTATTGGGAATTAAACGAACAGACATGTGGTGTACATAGGTCGAGTTCATAAATGTAAAATTTTGGCAACAGTCCTAAAATATTGTCTGCTAGCAACTAATTTGACTTTTGCACAAGTGTTAAAATTTATAAAAATTGTATAATTTTTTACAAATGTATTTTACAGTGACACTTTAAGTTCGCAGTTTTATTTTTATAAACTCGGGATAGTTAAATTATAATAAGACAAACTATTTTCCCTATTTCATTGGCACATATCTCTCATTTGCTACAAGAGTTAGCAAAGTTAGAAAGTTTTGAGTTAGCTGCAAGAATGTAAGTAGAATTGCTTGTTCTTAACTCTTTTAGAGCATCATTCTTTGATATACGAGTATCTCTTTGATTTCACACAAAAGTTTTGTTTTTCTGCACCGAAGTTCTTTTTCCATAACTTTATATGAGAAACGAATTTTTTAATATCATTCATCCCGAAACAATTAATCTTGAGTTATGACGCTCTTGTATCAATTGAGCGATATGTATATTTATATTTGAGTGCCTTTGTTACAATTGCACTGTTAGAGAATATTTCCTGTAACGACCGCTGACTGTTTCAAAATTTTTAAAAAGAGCATCTCAAATTACAATTGATTTTTGAAGGTGACATCTTTGATAAATCTTCGTACGGACCTGTGATGTAACCACTTCAAGTCAACAACTAACCTGCCTAAGCGTACGATAATACATGGCGTCGTTTGTGTGGATAAACAGTGTATAATCGTAGTTTTTTATGCCAAACTGTCAATACGGTCGTTGTATAGTGTATTTGCCGCTTCAATGCAGCATTTACAAAACCGCTGTCTGGTTGGAAAACTCTTTCGATTTGATTTGTTATTTGCATATTGAAACAGCAAATATTTACAACGATTTCATAACTATTTGATATCGTCATGAACATAATTTTGGAATACGAAGTGAATCGTTCAATTTGATCGTCGACCTGTTTCGATCATTTTAATAATTAATTTTTTTACTCAAGTGGCGTTAATATCCGAAAGGAAATTGAAATTTATAATTACAGATTTTATATCTTTTATAAGTCCCTGATTTATTTTGTGGATTCGATGAAACGATGTACATAAGTAAGAAATTGACACAGTTGGAATAAAAGAAAAGCTTTCAATTGATTTATTCAATATAGTCCACGAAAACATTCATTTGTTTATAATTTCCTTCTTTTACATTAGTAACAATCACTTAATTTGCACTAATTACAACTTGTTTCAAATTACATAATGTGATTTCAAGTGGCTTAAAACCATCTTTAAGCATTTTTAAGAAATATTGGTAATTGCATTTTTAAAAAATAAATAACAAATATGAAACCATTACGGCTCGTAGAGATCATAAACCTAGCGACTTACAACTTAGAAGGGTACTTACAATTTTCTGCCGATTCTTAACGACAAGTGATACTCTTGAAATTTAATTTTTAGAAATCTGTTTAATCTGGTTAACACAATGTGATTTTGGAGTGGCTCTAGCGCAAGGCAAATTACAGTTTGAGATTATGCTTTTGACGACTATCGTTTTTTACTTGCGATATAGGTACTATAGGGCAAGTTCTGCATTTGGAAAAAAAAAATCGAACTCGAGATTTTGATCAAAGTTGACATTACGATGATAGCGAAGACGAAAAAAGTGGGTCCGACAATTCCGTCTGTCTGTCTGTATGTCTGTACCTCGAACTACAGCCTAAACTATCAGAGGTATTTTCTTCAAAATCGGTAGTTAAGGGTCTTCGGTGATTCCCTAGAGGAGAAATTGAAATTTATTTTTTAGCTCCAAAACTAAGGGTACCCCCCATACACCCGTAATGCAAAATCTTATTTATTTCGAAAACGGCTCTAACGATTTCGATAAAAAAAATTAAGTGTGATATTATGGACATGGACTATATTTTGGTCAACAAAAATTTTGGGGGGAAATGTTATTAGGGGTACCTGTCATATAACGGTTTTTTTATTTTCGAATTTCTCACCAACAGCTCTAACGATTTAAACCAAAATTTTTAGCAGGAGTCCCCTTAAGTTTAAAATAATATTGTATATAAAAATATTCGAAAAAATATTTATTGGGTTTTAAAAAAAAAAAAAAATTTTTTAAATCAATATCTTCAAAACCTATGAACGATTATTTTTTGAAATTATTTCCTAAAACCAATATTATTAAATACTTAAAATTCGCATCCCACATTTTTTTCTTGAAAAATTTTAGAGAAATTTCTTATATAAAAAATTTATTTAATAATAAAACGATTTTTTAAGGTTTATTTGCATAAATTCATACTTTTCCGGAAACCAGACGGCAATTTTATGCATTTGAACATTATTATCTCAATAAATCCATGTTTTATATTTATAAAATGTATCTTAAATTCCAAAGTACTTTTACATAAGAGAAAGTTCGTGCGATCCAGTCGTGCATTTTATTTAAATTACTGAATGACCCTCAGTTTCGAACAAATCAGTTGAATGGTTTACTTAAAAAATGCCCAGATTGATTTGTTGACAAAGGGTCCTAGAATCTCCATAATCTGCAATAACTTCCAATATCAACAATTCGGAATGTATTATAATAAAGCAAGGCGACAAATTGGTAAAAGGGGGAAGGGGTAAAGTTGGAACTTTTTAACAAAATTTTTAAATTGTAAAATTTGGTTATAAATATTCGAAATCTGGTAAACATATGAAATGTGAGATATTGATTTGCTAGCTTAGTACCCATTTTTGTTTTCGAAAATCAGGGGATATATTGGTGATTTTGCAGAAATTTCAATTTAGTATAATTATAGGCGGTAAAAAATGAGAATTTGAGAACTTTTAATTTTTACATTGAAAATACTTCTTGCTTCTTCATGTTTTCTGCAGACTTTAGACAGTACAGATAATAACGAATAAAACATTTTTTATTTGAGTGTCCAAGGACTCTTAATTTATGACTTCAAATTTTTACTCGAGCTATTTGTTGCAACATTTTAAATTAAATACTTCTTTTTTTGATAGTCCGTACTTATAACAAAGCCAAAAAAAAAAAAAAAAAAATTATTTCATCATAACACAAAAATCGACATGACCACTTTTGATATTACAACAAAGCTTCGTACCACCTTTTTACTACTGTTCATCAACAAATAAATCCTTTGACTTATCAAAATATAGTGCTAAGTCTTCTACTTGGCTGATTTATTTCAGTAGTATATAGAGTTTGTATTATAAAAAACCTTCATATAAATATCAAAATATATTCCAAAGACTGACTTAGAATTAGAACTACTCTAAACCTAACGAGCAGATGACTTAATACTTGAATTCATAAACTGGTTTCTCATGCTTACGAGTTGTTTGTTTTTGTCAATGAAAGCACTAGAGAGAACAGGATAGTTGTTTTGTCGTCTTGAATAAATGTTTCTTTTAGTATATTTTTACTTCCAGAACCAAAAACAAAACAAAGATGTGACGAGGACCTAAATGCGGTGATGAACGAAAGAAATAAAAAATACAAAAATTAAATAAATCAAAAAAAGTATTTGTTGTTGACTTATTCTTTCATCCAGTGAAATTTCCAATGGTTCAGTGCTTTGCGTTAGAGGATGTGGTACCGTACAGGACAGTTCAAACTGAAAATGAGTTCTCAGCAAGGAGTAAAAAACCTAGCAGACGGTATATCGTGTGAACACCATCGTATATACTTAGTAGCAGTTGCCATGGCAAGAAAATGGAACATATTCTCTCACATTAGTCCTGTTGCCAATTTAATGGGAACGGGAAACAAGATTTTCTATCGTTAATCTCCCAAGAAGTATATTTTCCTATGAAACAAATCATTACAACCTTCTTATTGTTAAAACAAAAAGTTGTATTTTGTACGAATCCTAAACCTAGAGAATTACATTGACCTCCCACAGACTCACTCATTGCCCAAATTTGTATTATGGCCATCTAATTTTAAGAACCCCGGTAACCTTTACACAAACAATTTTGAGGCAAATTGATAATAAAGTTCCCAGGAAAAGGTTCTACTTCGTAAAGGGAAACTTTTTTTAGACCTCAGGTAATAATTGATTAACAATAAAATCTACATTGGAATGGAACTGATTATATGGTTTCGATAGAGTGATGCATAGTTCAAATCTCAGTGAAGGCCAAAAAGTTTTTCGATTTAACTTGAAAGTATTAAGGCTAAACACCACCAAAAAGGGGTCTGACGATCTTCTTGGCACCCGTGAAATAGCTCTCCAGCCAATAATACACACTTGGTGGTAGTTCCTTCAAGTTGTTGTTTGTAATATTCAAAACTTTAATATAATCAGCTTTGCAGGCACGTATGTAATCATACAAAAACCCCATTCAGAAAACTTTTTTCTTCCTTCACAATGCCAAATTTCCCTAAATAGAAAAAAAACTCCAGGGATAGGTCTGAATATGTTGACATTCTTTATTCTACTAAAAGTTCAGTGGTAAAAACAAAATAAGGGTTCTAAAGTGCAACGGAATACAAAATTAATTATAATTAATTTCGGATTCGGATACCACATTCGAATTCGAAACCTTAGATTATTCGAATTCGAAAATTTAACTTTCGAATCAACTAGGATTAATAATTTATGAGCGACATATAGTAGAAAGAATAGAATAACAGAATTTAGAAATTAGAAAAATGTTAAATGGGATAACAGTACAGTGAAAGGAAGAGCCGCAAATCTTTTTTTATTGAAAATGAAAAACAAAACTGCAGTGTAAAAATCTAAAAATATATTTTCCAAAAATTCATACAAGATTAACTACTAACAATAGAATAAATGCATCTTTAAAGTCTTAACAGTTTTCGTTTGAATGTATCATTAATCGGAAATTTTTAATCGTTTAAGCATACTCTTTGTTAAGTTCCCTTCCAATCAACCAACGCCTAATTTCCGAAGTTCCAGCACCGATTTCGTAAAGTTTAGCATCCCTCAAGAATCGTCCAGTTGGATAGTCGTTAATATAACCGTTTCCTCCAAGAATTTGTATAGCATCCAAGGCAACTTGGGTAGCTTTCTCGGCACAGTATAAAATAACACCAGCACAATCTTTTGGGCTTTTGTGTCCCAAATCGGTAGCTCTTGCCACGCTGTACAAATAAGAACGGGAAGCACTTAAAGTTGTGTACATATCCGCCATTTTTCCTTGAATCAATTGAAATTCACCAATTAGTTGATTTTTCTGCTTTCGCTGATGAGCATAGTCAAATGAAATATCACAAGCAGCTTGCATAATTCCAACTGGTCCTGCGGCCAGAACAAGGCGTTCATAGTCCAAGCCAGACATTAAAACGTACACTCCTTTATTTAGAGAACCCAATATATTCTTAGCGGGTACTTTCAAATCTTGGAATATCAGCTCACATGTACTGCTGCCGCGCATACCTAATTTGTCTAATTTCTTACCCACACTAAATCCCTCCCAA
Organism: Chrysotoxum bicinctum; assembly: GCA_911387755.1. Classification (NCBI taxonomy): domain Eukaryota; kingdom Metazoa; phylum Arthropoda; class Insecta; order Diptera; family Syrphidae; genus Chrysotoxum; species Chrysotoxum bicinctum. The sequence continues at coordinate 218,756,962 of OU426989.1, read as the reverse complement.
CCAGTTTCAATTATGAATGCGGTTATTGCATGCTTATCGGCGGTACCTAAGAACAAAAGACATAATTTTCAATAATTCTTCGGTTTATGTAAATGTTTAGTTAATTTCTTTACCAGTTGCAGTTTTTGCATAAACAATCAAAACATCGGCGTCAGCTCCATTTGTTATCCAGAATTTAGTGCCATTTAGTACATAATAGTCACCCTTCTTCTCAGCTCGTAACTTCATAGAGACCACATCACTCCCAGATCCAGGTTCGGACATTGCCAGAGCTCCAATATGCTCTCCACTACATAGTTTTGGCAAATATTGTTGTTTTTGCTCAAGAGTTCCATTTTTTGTTAATTGATTTATACAAAGATTCGAATGCGATCCATAAGATAATGCAACACCACCAGCAGCTCTAGATTTCAAAGCGTTTCATTTAGTTCTTTAGAATCTTTTGAATATATTCTTACAGTAAATTCCAATGCGACGCAAAGTAATGAAAATCAATGAGACCTGATATTATGGAGGAATGCATTTATTTTTTGAGAGAATTTAATATTTACCTAGAAATTTCTTCCATTATAATGCAGTGATCAAGATATGTGCCACCAGTTCCCCCGAACTCAGGGTCTGCGGTTATTCCATGAAATCCCAGATCTCCCATTTTCTGCCAAAAAGCACGTAGATCTCTTTAAAAAAATAATTACACAAGAATAATTCAAGATCTTGGCCAGTAGAACTTAAAATACTTACTGGAAATTATCATTCTTATCGATGTCATGAGCGAATGGTGCTAATTCTTTTTGGAAGAAGTTGAAAGCCGTCTCCCTGAGCTGGAATAAATATAAACGAACGGTATTATTAAACTCAATATAATAAAAACATTCAAACTCGTATCACAAATTCCATGGTAATGGGAAATTTTTTCACCAAATCTATTCTATTCGTAATGGCGATTTTTATGAGATTTTCCACTACGATTATGTGGTAAGTTTTCTTCGTGATTCGTAACATGCTTTCGATTTCGATAAAAGGTGATTGTATTGTTGTTGCATGATTTCTTGTCAACGTTTGTATGGTAAAAGGTAATTAAATTTAATGTGTTATATGTGCTATACCGAGAATACTTCGACACATCGACCTCAATAACATATAAGGTATTTATTTTTGTAGGCAGGTAAATGTACATATGTTGTAAAATTCAACTTTTATTTAAAAATAAATGTAAATTGTGATGAGCTTCATCGGATTGATTGCCACTTTCATTAGGCATCATAGTCTCAACTTTCGTCTGTGATTGGGAGCTACCTAACAACCCGCCAAATTGCTTGAGTGAATTTTGGAAACAATGCCGTCTTATAGCCACAAACTACACAAAGTGGACCTATGATAACAAATTTTAAATATATACGTATAGCCAAGCACAATTTTTTACAACACACTTTCATTCCGACTAATTGGGGTAGGTGGGGTGATGATGCAACAAGCCGTATCAACCTCCCCAGGGTTTGAGTAATGTAGGAATGACAAGGGTAAGAGAAAGTATTTAGTGGAAGTGTTAGGTATGGGGTGCTTCCCTGAACCATGCTGATTTATGAATGAAGTTAAGAATGATTTTTAGGCTGGGACCTTAACAAAAGAAGTGAGATGAGCCCTCTTCCACCTCTTGGTTCTGGCACCCTCTACAAAAGTCAGATGTGCTGATGCTGATTCTGGTCATGTGGGTTGCCATTGAGTTGTGCCACGTAGATATTCCAATTTCCAACCAAGAGAGATAATTGAACCTTCCCAAGCTTCAGTAGATACTACGTTTTTTTATTTCCTTGATATATCTGGCCAAAGATTCTTTGAAACCCAACAGGTGTCAATTGTTGACCATCTGTCATTTGCGGTCTTAAGGAAACTTTAGTGAATTATATACTTTCCTGCCCGAGTGGTATAAGTACCCAGGATACAATTTGGCACGGTTAATAGTGATAATTCGTTTTTGGCCAGTTTATCAGCCATTTAATTTCCATAAATATCACGGTATCCAGGGATCCATATAAGGATGAGTGCATTTGTTTCGCGGAGCAATCTTAATTCACTACGGCAACGAGCACCCGGTTTTTTCTTTGTGACTATTGACGAAATGGCTCTGAAATCCATCTGGCTATAGGTATATGAAGATTAATGTTCTTTTTCGTTCCGTTTGAAAACATTGCAAAAGTTTGTGAGCTATATTGATCTATTTATGTGTAGGTTGTCTGAGAAGATGCCTGATCCTACCCAGCTTACGTTTTGAAACCGTCTGTAAAGACCGCTACATGATTCGCATTTAGGATTCGGTTTTCTATCCATATCTCCTTTGTTGGAATATTTGTTAGTGTGACTGGGCTAAAATTTATGTTCGTTGAAATATAGTCTATTCGAATATCTATGTCAGCGAAGTTTACACAATGGTTCTGTGACCACAGTAGAGCACTTTTGGCGGCCAACTTCTTCGTGAATAGATCGAGTGGGCAAGTGGGAGAAAAGTTTCTAGGAATGCGTTTGGCGTGGTTCTCTTGGCACTTGTGCCGATACATGCCAGTCTCTGAATTTTTGTCATGGCCTTAAGATTGGTTCCCTTATCGGAGGCTGAACACCAAACCAAACTGGCATCCTTAGGAAAGGCCTTATAATGGCTGTACATCCAATGAATGGGTTTGGGCCCAACCCATCTCTACTACACGAATTTTGTTCTTGAACAATAAATGTCGAGTCCATTAGAAATAATTGTGATGTGAAAATCTACAATTTGGCTGTAATATAGGAAAACTTTTGTATTACATACTCATTTTCTGTTTTTATCAACTTTTATAATCTTTTTTGGGGTCAACAGACGATTTGCGTGTTTTGTGATAACGCTTTTGCGCCTTGAAACTTGATATAGGAACATACATACATAATGATAAGATAACTAGAACAAATGCAATGCCTGGATTAGTTTGAAGAGATAATTCCGATAGCGATACACCTAAAATGTATTTACCGTTTCCTTATTTACCTACGACATCAGGAATCAATAATTGATGTTTTTGTTTACCTTTTGTTTTTCTTCGTCCAATCCATAGACTTTGTCATTGACTGGATAATAAGTCATGTATCTTTGTGAAAACATTCCTCGGATACCATTCTTCGAAATTAATTTCTTGAAAATTTGTGAACTAACACGTGTTGTTGACATTTTTTCGCATTCGATAAATAATAATTAATAAAAAAATAATTGAATGCAAGATATCTACCTTTTCTGGAACAACAAATTAAATGGATATAAAATAAAAAACGAAATGTCATTTTCATATGCTTGTATGTCAAAATATAAAAGTAATAGATTTTCATGAGCATTCAGGGAAAATTATTAAAATGAATTCAGTGATGTTATACTTATGTACATTTATATTGAATTTTTAAATAATTGAAAAAATTGCGCATCGTTAATTTTGTTATACATTTATTACAAACATTTATGTACCATTTTAAGGCAATTCAATATTGTTGCAATTCTTTAAGAAAGCACCAAAACGTGATTTTTATTTACATTCGTTTATTGTTGATAATGAAAACAATAGTATCAAAATATATTACGGGCGGTATTCACCGAAGACTCATAAACGGCTCTTAAGTTTAAGAGGCTCATAAATTGGAAATTATTCGTGCTATTCACCAACCCCTCATAAGTGTTTTTCGAAGTCCAAAAATTAGAGCCACTCTCTCTCTTAACCAGGCATGTTCAAACTGTGTTCGAATAAGATTGTTTTCGAATAAGATTGACAGCCGAGAAGTCAAATGTGAAATATAAGTCACGAAAACAAAACGTATCAACCCTAAACAACTGTCATCTCATCTTTAAAGAACAAAAAACGAAAGTCTTTTCTGCACACCAAACATAGAGTTGCGCCGAAAAGAGTAGGGAACCGCAGTTCCGTGGACGGATTCGTATTTGAAACGAGAAACAAGGGTGGAACCGCATGCAATGCTGAGTTGGCGTCCAGAGACAGCATATTACAATTCATTTCTGCTAAGATTCCCCAATTGAAGTCGAGTCAAAACAAATCATCGGATTCGTTTCAGTCTTCATCTGCTCCAGTCCCAGCTCCAGAATCCATCGAAACTGAGAACGTCATCACTTCATCAGTGGCTAGCTTATGGATCACCACCGTGTTCCTTTTCATCCGCCCATACTCTCCTGCGCTGCAAGTTTGTTGATTGCTCTGGATCTCAAGTAATGAAAATACTTTTTTGATTGTTGAAGTTTTTTTTTAATTTATGGTTGAACTTTTTTCAATACAAATTAAATTCACAAATCATATTCCGACACTGACAATTTAAAAAACAAGTCAGTTTGTTCCGAAAGTTTTCGAACAAGTTTTCGGAAAGAACCTCTTAAGTTATGAGCGTTCGGGGAATAACGCTCTACGTGTAGATTTTTGACGATTATGTTTTTATTAATCTTAAAAGAATAAAAAAACTATTTAATCTATGCACATGATGCGCTTTATTGTTTTAAAAGATATATAGCATTATTTATAAATTCATTATAGAAAGTACATACAGTTATATATATTTGTCTATATATATGTATATATGTCTCTAATGTCGCAAAAATGTTTTTTTTTATAAAACTTATGCAACGTAGAATAAAGGCGTAATAAGCTAAACGCGTTTAAAGGTTGAATAATGCTCTATACTTAGCTATATAGACATTTTATTATTGAACTATCACTTTCACTTTGACATCGCATTCTGTTACTGTCGCAATTTTTATTTTCGATTATGGAGATTTTATCCTTAATAAGTGTCTGAAAATTATTAAAAATGGAATATCAATTTGATTACCGTACCGGTTATGCGACGAAACCCCAGTTAATTACTCGAATTTAATTACTTTTTGGAAGTTCTGGTTTTGTGTTTTAAACTCGACTGACGAACAAACAGCTGACCTGCGTTTTGCCGGCTTATGATATTTTGTTTGTCGAAAACTGACTATAACTCTAATGGGTAGGAAAATGTTTCATAAACAAGGATTGGTCCTTATGCACTGCATAGCTATTCATCCGTTTAGAGAAATTTAATAAAAAGGGCTGTTTAATGTTCTAGGTCGATTCTTTTTCAATAACTTTTAAATGATATACAATTTTATAATATATATATATTTTTTATTTATTGATTATGGTCTTTAACATTATGTATGGAAAATGATGCATGTCGTGTAAGTGCGCGCCTCTAGCTGTGGCACAAAGGCCAGCTCTTTTAAGCACATTTTGCAAAACGATTTTGATGTAATTTCAGCAATTTCTAATGTTTTCCTTAAGCATGGAAAGTTGTTGTTGTGGTTGGGTTTGTTGATGTATACCTTTTTCTTCAAATACTCCCATAAGTAGGAATCGCGACCGCGAGGCATCAAATAAAGGGATCGTGGGAGTAAGTCACATTTTGACATTATTCGACCGTTAAAAATTTCATTTAAAATTAATTTTAACTTGAAATGATAAGAAAATAATAATTAAATAGGAACATTTACAAAAAAGGTATAACAAATACAAAATTAATCAATTTTAATTCTTGTTAATTGCAACTGGGGATTTATTCAATGCCCATTCAACATTGGTGTTGGCCAATACCATATTGCTAGACAAAATGAAACAATTATGCGTGTAATTTTAGCCAAGATCTAAGTGGTGCACATCTTTTAGTTATTTTATTTGATTTCCATTGAGTTAAATAAAATATATTTTGATCAACTAATTTCATACAATTCAACAAAAAGGAATTTATTTGTATTTTAATTTTCTACTTGCGATATACATAGTTACTTTAGGGTAAGTTTTGTATTTGGAAAAAAATCGAACACGAGATTTTAACGATGATATTGAACACGAAAAAAGAGGCACCAGCAATTCTTTCTGTCTGGCTGTATGTCTTTACCTCAACCTACAGCCTTAACGTCTGGATCTATTTTATTCAAACTCGGTATTTATGGGTTTTCGGTGGCGCCCTAAAGGAGGAATTAAAATTTTTTGTTTGGTTCCAAAACTAACGGTACCTGCCATACATCCATTACAAAAAAATCTTATTTATCTCAGAAACGGCGCTAACGATGTTGATACAAAAATTAAGACATGACTGGCATCACTGACATGACTGAGTCCACTCTGATATTTCATTTAATGCTATTGCTATTTTTTTGTCACAGATGTTGCAAGGATATTCGTGACATCCGCAATATATAAATGTCTCAAAAGTAGTCTCTTATTGAATTTTATCAACAAAGTAAATTACAAAAAAGTATTTCACAAAAGAAAAAAACTTGCAGAACAGCAGCATTTATTTTCTCTCAGCTTGAGAGGTATGACTAAAGCTAAGTGTACACGATTGGTAGATCTTACAATATTGTCAGATCTGTCAGTGAAAAACATGCTTACAATGTCTTACAATCGTGTAGTCTTACAATTAATTGTCAGAAAATTTGTCTGACAATTAATTGTAAGACGGTAAATTGTAAGGTATTTGATAATCGTGTACACACAATTTATTGTCAGGCCTGCCAATTTTTATCGTTGTCTGATGTTTCTGACAATGAAGAAATTGTAAGATGTTCGTGTTTTAGCATCATACAATTTTTTCATTGGCAGACAATTTGCAGCCAACGTTCAATTGTCAGTTTCCATAACCAACAAAAACTGACAATTAATTGTGTGTGTACACGGTTGGTAGAAAATCTACCAATCTCTTACAATTAATTGGTAGGTATTAAGCCGGCTATCTGAAAATGAATTGTCAGCCAACTTCTGACAATTAATTGCAAGAGATTGGTGGATTTTGTACCAACCGTGTACACACACAACTTATTTGTCAGCTCATTGGTAGATAATTGTTAGACATTGTAAGATCTTACAATATTGTAAGATCTACCAATCGTGTACACTTAGCTTAAGGCAGATACAACTATGGCAGGTGCGACTATGGCAGGTTAAATCCTTCAGAATGCGATGAATACTCAAGAAATGGAATTGAACTTCAATTTTCCACCAGGAGTTATAAAATTCAATTCGTTATCCTATAAAACTGAGTTCTTATTCCTGAACAAAAATTATGGTAAAAAAAGCCGTCTTTCTTCTTTACTAATAGACAGAACTTTCTTAAATACACTGGAAGAAAAGTACTGAAGATATGTTATTTTATTCCGAAATTTTTTTGGTTTTATAACAAATATTACTTCGACGACTTTGCGGTGTTGAGAAACGTATGAAAACCAAAACGTAGCACTCATGAGTTGTTGAAGCTTAATAACGACTTTCCTCAAACTTTTCTAGAGTCTCATTGTTATTTTTTTTTATTTTGTATTGAATAAGTAAAGCTCTGACAGTAAAGCATTTCTAATTCAAAATTTTCCAGAAGGCCTTTTAATAAAACCCAATTCCAGATTATCACAAGCAGTCTGCATCTTTGTAAACTTTTTTAATTCTTTCTGACCCCCATATTATTCGTTTTTCCTATCGTACCTTAATACCAACTCTCACAAAAAAGAATTCTTCAAGATTTTGAAAATAAACGTAACAATTTTATAATATTTAATTATTATTATAGAAAAAGTTCCCCATCCCCTCTTAAACTAAAACCATATATTATGTTTTTTTTTATATAAGTTTGCATTATTTTTTTAAGAAGAGGCTAGAAACAGGACAATTTATAACAGTTTATAGCCATTAAAAGTGGGCGCGTATTAACGAGCAACTTGCAAAAAGTACTCTGGAAGCCCGAAGTACCCGTATGCTCACCGGGATGGCAGCGAAAGGCCTAAGGGCCGGCATAAACAGTACCTGTATAGATTGGCATTTCTTTAGTCACTGTTTTCATACCTAAGGGGAACTGAAAAAAGGCTACACAATTAACTGACCTAAACACTTTCAAAACATACGGCAGCGCATCAATAAAACATATACTTATCTTTTACTGCCCTTTAGAATTTTGATTTATATATTAATGCATTTTGGTACGTTTTAATATTGTTAGTGTAGTGTATAGCGATGTTTTAATGTAGGTTCTCTATTAGGAGAGAAAAATCCTTTTATAAGGATGTACCGCTAAGCGCATGCCTGTGAAACAAAATTATGTTTAAAAGCACAACCTACGCACGATATTCAATTTTACCCTAAGCATAAGCACCCTCGATATTTTATGTTTATACTTATTTGTACTTTCACTGACGTAAAGTGCTTGTGTCATCCTCGGAAAAATGCATTTTTCGCTGCTCCTTGTGAGTGGGAGTAAATTGATTAAGATTTAAACCGGAATAGGCTATAGATCTTCCCTCGCAAATCAAGGAAATCAAAGTTTTTTTTTGTTTAATCAAAGTGATTAGTGGAAAGAAAATGTTTGGTGAATTGTTTTCATATTTATCGGTGAAAATTCGTCGTGTAACAAGTAAGTTAATACTTAAGTTGTTAAGAAAATAACCTAAATATGACATCAATAAGGAAGAAACGTTCTTTGAACAATTATTTTCTTTTTTTAGAGCTATTGAGTTTTCCCTTTGGGTATGTTATTTTTTTTTTGCCTCCAAAAATCAATACCTATAACAATAGGCTATGATTATCATTTGAATGGCACTCTTCCCCTAACTAGGCTCTCGTGACATAGTTATAGTTGCTGGAATTGTTTCTTTTTTTATAATACTTCTATAGATTGAAAAGGAAAAAAATTAGATATGATATCTATAAATATGGAACACAGGTGATTTTCATTTTCACGTCAAGTGTTTTTTGTATCTTTATTTATTCTTGATTGCAAGGAAAAAATCGCTCACTTAAGTTCTTATTCTTTTCTTTATTTTGACGACGGTTAAGGTATTTCGCTTTAAATACTCAACCCCAAGTCAACTGTAGGTAGGTATATCTATATGTTCTGTCCTTTATAACATTTTATTCCGGTCAAAGTCTTCTCTCTAGTTGTACCTATAGTGTGATTTAATGAATCCCATTAACATGTAAATAGATTCGCATTTAAAAGAGAAGCTATACGCCGCACATTTGAGTTAATCTAAATTTAAGTTAGTCGTGAATGTAAACTTTTAAAAATATACATACTAAATGATCGGTACAAGCGGCAAACAATTGCACAAATTGAACGAAAATTTCTGGTACTGGTTATTTATTGGGATTTAAATTTGCACGTACTGAGTTGCCAATACAATGGGTATTTTATAGGGTAGTGCACTAATACGTTTGTAAGATTGTCAATAAGAGGTATGAAGTTAGACTTGTTTGAGAAAAATATTTGGAATATTATTTTATAATGGAATAAAGTTTTAGTTTTCTTTTTTTTTTATAATCTTGTTAACACTTTTCATAAATCCCAAGCATTAAATAAATGGGTTCAAAAATGTGTACGCAATTCGGTCTTGTTTCTAAAATTAAAGTTTTAATAAGTTATTCAATTTAATTAAGACGTTTTGGCACAGCGTGATACTCAATGATTGTTCCATCCGGCTGACTGAGATTAAAAATCCACAAATCGATTGTAAATTGCGTAGGGATATATCGCTTGAGTAAAGAACGCCAAAGTAGCAAAATGTCATAGTGCCCGAAATTCTCACAAAGTATTCTTAAATTTGTATAATTTTTTGTGCATTTGGGGGTTATTATAGTCAACCCTGATATTTCTGTTATTCTTTCATTTTCTCATTGGTTTAGTAAAAATAAGTACTGGTTGCTATTATTTAGAATTATGTTATGCTACGGGAGATGTGCATTGAACAAAATTTTGACCATATGGACTGTATTCACAGTGCTTCATATAAATATGAAATAGAAATACCATTTGTACTAAGTTTTTATTACTTCAAACATATCATACATAAAGTAATTTTGAAAATGATGTAGCCCATATTGTTTGTTTTAAATCTTACAAGTATTTCATGATTATAATGCATGGAAAGCAGCAGTTCCTAAAAAAAAAACTTGCCAAAAGAACCTTCAGATTATCGGCCGATTAGTATTTTACCTTGTACATATGTCTAGGGTGTTAGAAAAAATACTTTCGAAGCAAATAATTGAACATCTTACTTTAAAGAATCTTTAATCTCCTCTTCAATCAGGTTTAAGTGCTAACTACTCGTGTTCTACTACGATGGTAAAAATCTTGGATGATATAAGACTGCAATATGATCAAGATAAGCTTACGGCTCTATGCTTATTAGATTTTTCTAAAGCGTTCGACAGAGTCAATCAGTCTGTTCTCTGTGAAAAATGTATACATTACTTTGGTTTCTCGAATTTGGCAGCTCGTTTTATCCAAAGTTTTCTGACAAACAGCACACAATGTGTCACTGTCCAGAATCATCTGTTACAACCTGCACATTTGAAAATGGTGGAAAATAGTGTATCGCAGGGCTCTATTTTGGGCCCAATAATTTTGTATATGTTTATAAACAATTTGTTATATTAGATTTTTCTTTAGTAATATTTCTATAAAAATAAAAATGTAAATGTCAGTCTGGTAGACGGCCATCGGCCAAACCAATTTTAAGACTTAAGATAAACTTACAAAGGAAATTGTGAATAGTATTAAAATTTTGAAGTCAATAAAACTAACTAACTAACTAAACAATTTGTTCTCTGTTTGTAAAAATGTTTTTTTTTTCATTTATATGCGGATGATATTCAAATCTACCTTTCTCGAAAATCGGTCTTATAGAAGATCTTATTTTTTGCATAAATGAGGATCTCAGTAGTATGGGTAAAAGGCCTGATGTTAATGGCCTCAACCTTAATCCTAGGAAAACACAAGCTTTAGTGATTCAAAGAAGGCACTTTGTAAAGACCTTCACTGGATAAAACAACAATATCATATGTGAACTCTGTGACAAGTATTGGTTACAAAATAATTAATGACTTGTCCTGTAGGGAACATATAAATTCTGTCTTTGGGCGAATATATAGAACACTTAGGGAACTCTGGATTGCAAATAATTTTACTCCCAAAGAAACGAGGCTTCGTTTGATGAGAACTTTATTAATTGCAATAATATCTTTCTCTGAATATGTATGTATATCCTAAGCTTGATTCTTGGTTTGAACATAAACTCCGAGTGGCGTTTAATCATATGACAAGATATATGTTCACGGGATCCGAAGATATGACCATACATCTCTCTATAACTCAAGCACTCTGAATTGTACTCTCCTTCAATATATAAATTACCGTAATTGTATCTTTTTACATAAAATAATTCAAACAAAAACACCCTTTATGAAAAAATTCTGTTTTGCTAGCAAAATTCCTTCCTTTAAGTATCTTAATTTATCACACGACTATTTTTTGCAAATAGCATTCGCCTTTGGAACGTTTTGCCAATCAGCTTAAAGCGAATTAGAGAGACAACAAATTTTAAATGTGCAGTATTTAATCACTTTAGTAACCGTTTGTAAACTAAGTAAATATTTTAGCAGGTAATGGAGAAAACATTTCAATTTTGGGAAATAAGTTGTTATTAATCTAAAACCTCTGTATATCATTTTTAAATAATTCTATATGTAATATAATTTCTTAAGGTTTTAGTGTATATTACCAATAAACTTGAATTTAATTGAATTACAAACACATCTCGCATCTCAACTCTCCGCTTTCACCCACCAGCCCTCCTCATGAAGCGGGTGCAAAATGAAAAGTAAATTTTCTAAAAAATTGACATAAAACGGCAACAAAGTTATTGAAATACAACGAAAACATTAACAATATTGCGTCATAGCTGTTTTTTTAATTCGATGTCTATTCTTTTATTTAGTTTCCAAATAAAGCTATTTAAGTAAACAGTTTTCGGTAAAATTATTTTCAAACTCAATAGCGTAAAATTTTAAACGATTTAGTATAACATTTTACTTAAGTTAAGATCTCAAACTGGCTACTTTAACTTTTAGTAACTGTTTTAGTAACTGAAAGGGTAAAATCGTGTTTTTTTTTATCATTCGTGAGTTAATTGTTTTAAAAGTAAATAAAATGATACAAAATTTTTTCGGAAGACGAAGATTTCGATATGTTTGAAGACTCAGCTTTGTACATAAAATTGCGATGTTTTAAGTCCCGAGCAAATACTTTTGAAGAGCTGGACGATAGAGAATTTTACTCCAGGTATAGGTTTGACAAGACAATAGTTCGGCTCTTGGTTAAAAACTTCAATTCCGAATTAGAAGCCGTGGTTTCCGATTTCACCAGAATTACAAGTACTTGTTTATTAACACTTCTTTGTATATGTACATCAGGCTGATGTTGGTAAGTTAACTTCCTAACGGAATACCGTTTTGCACCGTTTTGAATAAAAAGCAATTAGAGTTTTACTAGTTACTAAAACAAAAAAAAAAGGATAAAAATTTTCCAAGAACTAGTAGATTACTAAATGTTTAGCAAATTGCTAACTATTGCTAAGCCCTTAACAATAGGTTGTTTAAAATATTTTTTATCAAAAAAAGTTAAAACATCGCTGGATTAAAAAAAAATAAATACATTTTTAAGTGATTATTTAAGTATTCAATGAGCTTTTCAGCAGTTTTCAGTCGAACTCCAACGTTAAAAACCAGTAAGATAATTTAATATGTTTAAGTTTCTTTTTTAAAAAAATTTCAATTTCGATAAATACTTTTTGGTTTTAAATATTGTCCTTTTAACAAAACAATTGATTCATTTCAATTGGAGATTAAAAGTTCGTAAAGGAAAAATTTTCAACTATTCACTCTAAGTTTTATTTTTGTGAATTTTTTCTATTAAAACCTTTTTGTCAAAATCTTATCAAATTTTTATTATAAACAAACCGACAAAATCCACTTCGACTAGATTTAAACAAAATTCGTCATTAAAAAAATGTGAAAAATCATCTCTCTATAGCAATTTAAGCGCCTCGCTTTTTTTACTACCCCTTGAACCCCTTCATGACCACACTAGCTTGATGTGCTTATAAAAAGAATAATGAACAGGAAATGCATGTGCTATCAGTCACTTTAAAAACACATAAACATCCTCTTATTTTTATTTATAAAATATTAAATCAATTGTTGAATACTTTTTTTTTTTGCAATCAATCTCAAATCACCTCACGAATGAGGGAAACAAAATAAATAAAATATATGTATAAAGAAAAAGAAAGAGAAACACATTGCTTGATCAAGATTAATTTAAGAAAATCTATAATTAAGTAAATAATATTACAATTAAATAAAAAACAAATAAACAAATAAAAAAAGATATACGCTCCTATGTGTAGTGAGTGTATCCAATCTGATCCTACGTACCTACGCGCTATTCTACATCAGCCATCGTTGGGCATTGTATCTCTTTCCAAAAACAAACGGGATACGAAGACAGCTAAGTGTATTTAGTCTTTCAGTCTTCATCTATCTTTAAATACTGATTATTCAGTTTACTCACAGTGCGAAAAATATATTCAATCTACCATAAGTTTAGCGCGAAGTGTTGATGTTGATTTTATAGGTAAAGAGATATTTATCTGCGCTGAACTATCGCAGGCACCTTACAAATAAAAAAAAAAAACATTTTTGCTCTCGGCGGGGCGACAACGACGTGACACACCACCGGCATCACGATACTATACTACACACCGTCAACATCGACTTGGGGGCTACTAACTTGGGGCCAAACCAAAAACCACCCAACTTAACCACCAGTGATAGAACGAATCCGATTCCGTTGAGAAGCGCGAGTTTACACGCCGAATGCTCCCTAAATGCTGCTAAGGTGAAAATATAATATACAAAAAAAAAAAAAATAATATTGTCCGAGGGAAATTTTCATATTTTCTTAAAAATAAAAATAAAGTTGAAATTCTATAGATAAAGTGCTCGTGTAAGACAAATGCAAGTGATGCCTCTGTGTAATAATAAAAGTGACGAATTTTAAAAAAAGATACAACTCATTATTTCTATTCGTCAATTTTCGATTCAAACGAAAAGTTTTTTGTGTAATTTTTATTTTTTTTAATATTAAGTGAAAAATCTCCAGACTTCATAATGGATAACAAAAATGTGTCAAAACAAGACGAAAATATAGTTGAAGGTATATTCATAAATTTATACTTGCCTATACATATTATGTAGATACTTTATTTATGAGATAATCAACTGCAGTTGTTGGTCATTTCTGTGTGAATAGTTTATGGACAAAGTAATCGGAAATGTAAACAAAAATTAATAATAAAAAAAACGATTGTAAATATGAGATAAAAATGACATCCTCTGCTAGACAATCAAAAATATTTACATTGAATAATTTAACTTTAACAGGTACTCTAGCTTATAAAGAAGAAATATGTGTGGAAAGAAAAACGAAGCTTTGTAAACTTTAGCTAGTAATAGGTTCGTCGTTACGCAAATTACCTTTCAGTCATGAGAAGGTAATGTACCTATTTCTACATTACTATACATGTACATACATATATGTAGCTAGTGATTTATAAGCGTGACTTATCAGCTGATAAAGATTTTACATTATTGAAACTTCGACAGAATCTTTTGCTTACAGTGGCTTGAGAAATTAACATACAAAATTAAATGTGATGGTTTAAAAAAGTCGCACATAAAAGCCTTGTCCTTAATTTTGGAGAACATTAATTAAATCGTACTTTCATACTGAAATTTAAAAATTTTATAAGTTTCTTATACGTTTTGATAAGTCTGAGTCCTAGGAAATGAAAAGTTGATTTTTGAAATTTTTATCAATTTGTAAACTGAACTTAGTTTTTATGCTTTTATTTATGACATACGAATCTAAGCTTATATTGCACAAAATTATGTTTCAACTAAATAATTTATGTATTTCAGATTTTTAGACCAAAATTAGATACAATTTTGATACTCTCAATTTTCAGACTAACATGCACTGATTAGTTCTTTTATAAAAGTTCCTTTTTTTTTAATTTACATTTGAACATAAGAAAGTGTAATTTTAGGAAAAATTTAAGAATGGTTTGCTAATATTATTGGGAGTTTCAGCATTCGAAATTTAAGGAGTCATTTTGAGTTTCGTCAAAAAAAAGTATTATTTAAATGACTCGCGCTTCGACCAAAAATTTGTGCAACAAGGGGATTTTCTTCGAAAAATTTAGACTGTTTCGAGTTCGAGAGACTTGGTGGAAATTGTCAGTTTTGTTTTGGGAATCAATCGAACGGAACTATTGTATACGAAATAAATAAATTTACTAATGTATTCGGGCTACAGACCAATGTTGTCATTATAGTCAAATTTTGTTATATATTTTTACCATCATACCTAAAATATTTTTCCAGGACTTGCTGAATTTATAGCTCCACCGACTTCATTGACAAGGTTTCTTGCTTGTATGGCTCCAGTTATGGGTAATAATTTCTGTTCCGCCCCAAATACCTGTCTTAAACGTAATTTTTACTGTTCATGGTGGATGTCATTTTTCAATGGAAAGAATAATCGTGTGTACAACTCAACTTTCGCTTTCGTTCATAATAATCATATTCATCGAATGATAATTTTTTAACGTATCTTTGTATGTTTCTCTATTCAACTCTTTTCAACAAAGTACATACATATGTATATTCATTAATATTTTCGTGTAAAAAACACATTTTTTTTAAATTTGAATAATAATAATCTTTGAAGAATATTTATATATTTTTTTCTTTGGGTGACATTTTATGTGTGTTGTTATTTTTTTGCAATGAAGTCAGTTTTTATTTCATTTCTCTTCCTTTCTATCTCATTTGATTTTTTTTTTCATTTATTTATGTTCGAAATATACTTGGTTCGTTAAGTCGTGGGCGGACTTCAGCTGGGAATAAAATAGGCTATGTGGTGAGAGTAAATTTTCAAAAATATCTCTATCGTACGAGGTCGGTTTTTATTTTTCATATATAGAACGCAAAAGTAATTTATACAAATTTTATTTAGAAAATTATATTTCATGCGAAATTTGTTTTTCAACACACTAAAATAATGTAGAAATTAAGCTTTAGCCAGCTTTTGGTGCATGTTCAATTTTAATAAATATATTTGCAATGAGATGATTAATAATGATGATTTAATTTTGACTTACTGCATTTCAATATATAAAATTTGTTTATATGTATACATACATACTCGTAGTATGTAGTTTGTATGATTTCCTTGAAATTAAAAAGTTTAACACATTATCAAAATTGAATATATTATTAAATAACATTTATTTTTAGGCTTCTTCAGTTTATTTGTTTTCTTATAATATGAGGATATTTATAAAATCTATAATAGTTTAAGTAATAGTAAAGCCGCTTACGTTAACAAGGAGATATTGAAAAGATAACTTTTTCTATACGAAATTGTTAACAACGAACGAAAGACTAACAAGAATTTATTTTCCTTCCAGCACAGCCTTACAGTCTAATGTTTCTTTCATGTACTCATAGAAAAACATTCTTACAGATATAGTTTTATCGGCATATTCAATATTCATAATTGTTGAATCAATTGTTTTTGTTTATTACTTTTATTTTTAATTTTGTATATAAAATTTTTTATATTAAAAATAGATCCAATGCTTTTTCATTTTTTTTTATATTGATATTTGTTGAAGAAATCATACTGTATTGTTGACTAACTACATTTAAACCCACCAACCAATTTTTATCATTTTTTTTGCTAAAGGTCCCCAAAAACATAAATAGAATTGTGTACTCAAATGTTCAAAATTTTTTTTTTTTTTCAAAACTCAATATTTCGAAAACCTTATGCTAGACTTTTTTAAACTTGATAAATAAAAGTTTTTCAATATAATCTACAAGATGTGAGAAAACAAAATTTATTTTACCTAAAAATAAAGGTACCTACCATACAAATGCTAAAAAATTAAAAAAAATGGTTTTCAAAAATCGTATTTTTCTCGAAAACGGCACCTAGAATTTTGATAAAATTTTTTTTTCTTTCAATTAATTTTTACGATCTTTAATTTAATAAAAAAAAAATTGAAATTAAGATTACAGCTTGTACCAACCATAGAACCATTTTTTTCGAATTTTGAATTTCTCATTATCCATTTAACGGATCTTAATTAAAATTTCTATAGAGAAGCTTCTAAAAAGTCTAAAACACATTGCATTTCAAAACTTTAAAATACATATTTTTTGAATATTAAAAAAAAAAATATTTTTTCTTTTTTTGAAAATTCAATATCTCAGAAACGCCTCAGTATTTTTTTTGTAAATTTAATTGTTATTCGAACAATAATAAAAACTTTAAATTGGCGTACCAACATTTTTTCTTAAAAAGTTTTTAAAAGCATTCTGTTTTTGTCTCTTACTACTCAAAGAATTTAAAAAATGATTTTATCCTTATAAACAGTTTTCTCTAATAACATTCGTTTTTAAAATTCCTAGTCTATTACATAGGAGCAAGTTCGTGCGACCCAGTCGTGCATTTTATTTTATAGTTTTATTTATTGATATTTTACAATAAATGGGGAAAACTTCGCTTGATATCTAAATTCATGTCTAGTGTAGATTGATATTGCGCAATTTTCAACAATAAATAGAATAGTAAATTGAAATAATAATAATTATTAGGCATATTTTGGTGAACCTTACAACCAGTCCAGCAATTAAAAGTGAATAGAACGCTTATGCTCACTATTATAATAACATTTTTTTTAAATCTACAAAGTAGTACCACATATCACATTTCACATTTTACTCTCTTTAATTGAGATAATCGCCATCTAAACTCTCAACATTCCAACAATTAAAATTCATTTCATGCTCACTCTAAAATGCTGACGTAAATTTATTGTATTCACTTTAAGTTTAGTTGTTGATGCTTGCGTGTTAAAATGTGTTGACCTGGCTATTCGAAATTTAAAAAATTACGGTTATTATTTGTAGTTTTTTTTTCGAAAATGTTGAAAATTTTCGAAGAAGGTAATCACAGAATTCTAAAATTTGTACTTCCTAAAAACGATCTCTATTTTCTAAATACAGTCAGGCTTGGTAGGTTATTTCTAAGAGGAATGACGCACATGGGATAATGCCATTTGCAAAACTGTCTGTCCTTGTAGTGGGCTGAATATGTTAATATCGTCAATCGTTTGTGGGTTGTCTTATAGTCGTATCAGAGTGGCCTTATAGGCCCGTTCTTACTAAGCTTTTCAGAAAAAGTCTTACTTAAATTGTCAATTGATTGATTTGGTATAATTCTAAAATTGTCAAAGAAGATCAACTTTCCTTGAGAGGTCTCCTTAACTGGGGTAAATTATTCGGAACGACAACAGAACTTTTGACTGCAAAAATTAATTTACCTACATGGCGATATTATGTAACTATTTATATGGACATGATTAAATTTTGCTGCCATCCTTGTGTTTTTACCTTCGTATGTCAGTCTCTGCTATGCCTTCTTCATTTTTCAAACTTAAAAGTGTGATGCGAGAAACAGATTGGCACAGCAACTTCAACAGCAACTTTGACAACAACGTTTCTCTTTTTAGAGGCATTGGTTTTAAATGGCTTTAATTACATTAGGACAGCAACTTCGACATCGACATCAACGTTAAATCTAAACCCTAAATAAGATGTCGCTGTGTAAATGCTACCAACTTTTAAGGCGAAATTTGTCAGTATTATCAAACTCAAATGTGACAATCATCTTTTTGTTTCGTGTATTTATTTTGGTTTTGACAATGGAAGAATTACTAAAAACAAATTAATTTTAGTACGACAAATTGCGCAAGTCGTATACATTGAGGCAATTCACGTAAATTTTTATCATATTATGTACGGCAAAATCATTTCGCATTTGAAACTACATATTTTGATTATATGCTGTCAAAAACGCTGTTCACGTTGTAATATATTTCACAAGACTTTTGATGTTGAAGTTTTCTTTGCTGTTGAAGTTGCTGTGTTAATCTGTTTCTCGCATGAAGCTTTAATCATCCTATCGTTCCGAATTGTTCGCGATTTGTTTGGGAGAACCTTAATGGCTAGTGGGTTGGACTATTAGCCCAGAATAGTTTTTTTTGCTTTACGTCTAAAATGGTTTTAGAACATTTTCTAATTTTATTTGTTATTCATATCCTGTGACATTTAAATATTGTTTTGGACTCACTGCAAACAAGACACGCTTTGTCTTTGTACATTTTGTTTCTGAAATTGTATGTATGAATCGTTGGAGATTAAGGTTTCAATTGAATCGAATGTTGCAAGGAAAACAATATGTCACCAATTGATATACATAATTACAATAATATTCACTTCTTAAGTTGTAACAAGAACAAGACTGATACAAAGGAACAGGATAGGTCCAAAATTACTTCCATGTGGATAACTATCTCTTATTTTCTTAAACCGTGAATATTTTATTTTCTATTCTTTGCATAATTGAATTTCATAATATCGATTTCAAGTTATAGCAAATTTAATTTGAAGAAATCTAAAACTTGCTTACCGATTTGGTATTCTTGTATTGCACCAATTAATCGTTTAAATGTATGAAGTTCGATCTAATTTGCAAAATGTTTACTATTTTTTCGTATACGAATTGAGTATTTGCAGATAGAATTGGCTTGCAAATGTTTTAGTTTCATTTGGTTATATACAAATTGAGTGTCTATGTAGTCAGAAATATTTATTTGTTTTGTAGGGAAGAAATTCAATCTCTCGGTTTATTTACTTTTTTTCAGAATAACTCATCTTTGATGTATTCGAATAGCCTAATTCAAATTAAAAACAAACAATGCAATTAACTTAGCAAATTTACTAAACAAATCAGAAATCTGTTTATTTTTTTGAGAACATTTAATAAAGAATACGATTTTGTCTGGAATGTCACATGTTTAAAAACGAAGGCATTACCAGATATGTGTTTTTTAAGAGTTGCTTAACTTTATTTTGAATAAAATCGAGAAATATAAATGAATTAGTTTTTTAAAGATATTTAGTCTAATGTCATCTTTGTTTTTAAAACTTGTTCCCCCAAAACGGCCTCTAAAATTAATTTAAAATTCGCACTACAATATAAGTCTTGTCAGTCTTAGTTAAAGAGCATGTTGGATGAGTGCCTTCAAGAATTCCATTACCATTAAGACTATGTTAAAAACTTTAAGTTAAATATAATTTTAACCAAAATGTTTTATGTAAAATTGTTACGAACAGCATTTTTAATTACATTCATAAAGTTCAAAAGTTCAATAAAAATAAAACTAAACTGCACTCCTCAACAAATTTACTATTACTTCTTACTATTATAAATATATAATAGGAATAAGTATTATAAATAAAAGTCTTACATCTTATCCTAAATTACAAAAACTGTTACAGAATAATGTTTGGAATATGAAATATTCCAATTCAATATTTCGTTAGGTACATAACATTTGCTCAAACACAACTGATTTTCCATATCAAGGTTTGAACATTTTGAACAAATTATGTAATGGAACAGTACCGTGGGAGGGTTCAAATTTAAAGCAGCAAAAACCTTCGTTAAAATATAGTTTGAATTCTTAAGCTTAAGTGCGAAGATCAAAAAAATATTTTGCGTCAAAGTCTTAGGTAAAAAGTGGGATCAAAACCAAATCATCATATTTTTTTTGCAAATAAACGCAACAAAATATTTAAAAAAAATACGTATACGCCCCAGTGAACATTAAATAACTATGAAGAAGTTATAATTACCTTCTCAATAAATGTTCTTTAAAAAAAATCGAACTCGAGATTTTGATCGAACTTCACATTACGATGATAGCGAAGACTAAAAAAGTGGGTCTCGCTATTAAAAAATTTATTTTATGCTTAGATATGAATAGTTTTTCTCTAATGACATTCTTTTTCTGAAATTCTTAGTCGTTTACATAAGAGCAAGTTCGTGCGACCCAGTCGTGCTTTTTATTTATATTTAACTTAAGACTATTTATGTAACACTAAACTGAAAAATAATCAAGGTAAGATTGAATAAGTTGACAATCATCAAGACTCGAAACATTTTAAACTTTGGTGATGTACCAAAGGAAATAGATCAAATTGGAAATAGTATATTTACCGGACATAAAACCTTGTTTAACATTCGATAAATATTCACTTGTTAGAAAATCAAGCATATTTTTTACCATATGTACTTTCAAACAATTTGGGAATTGCTAAAAAATCTAAAACATTCTTAGAACCTGATTTATTAATAGGGACGAAGTAAGAAATTTTCCATTCTTCTAAGTAGATCTCTTCTTAAAGGGACTTGTTGAATATACTGAGTGCAAATGGAATCACTCCAATGCTTAAGCACGGTGGAAGGAATGTCGTCTGGACCAGAACTATGATTAGACGGAAGTGATTTCAAAGCAAAATTAACTTCTGGGCTACTTAACTTCATAGATCCATGGCCATATTCACAAAATTTTTTCTAAGTTAACCCAATTTGAAAGGTCTTCCCATTTTTCCTTACATTAGTCACCATTATACTATACATACATATATGTACATTTAAATTGAAATATTTCCGATCAGGGTGATTCAGAGGTGTGATGTTAAAAAAGTCTTTTCAGATATCTTAAGTTATGTTTTACTCGTAATATCTTAAATTTCTCTCTTCCGTTAAAAATTTGAACCAATTAAAAAACAAAAAAATCCACAAGCTAAATTTTCAAACCTTTTAGTTGCAAATGTCAAAACAACTTCACGAATCAAAAGAACTTGTTAAATCACCATGTTTTTTTTTTCAGAAAAGTAATAACATTAACACAACTTGTTTGCTCAACTACTTCTGTCAATTTGAACCTCAAGTGTAATTTTAATCAATTAAAGACATAATTTCAAAAGCTAGAGGTGCAAAACAGGTCAGCAAGTATTTATCACCATTTAAATATTTCATATGTAAACGCTTTAAGCAGAAAAAAAAACCACAAATCCCATTATACAAGTCACCCTGCAGAAAACAACCTCAAATCACTTGTTGAGATGATCCCTTCATAAAACTTACCTACAATCGTGTAGTAGACAAAATGAAAACTATTAGCGATAATTCATGTTGATAAAAGTTAATTACAATTATTCACGTGTGCTTTTATGTATTCAGATAAAAAAAATAAACAATAACATTGATGAGAACACAAAGCACAATATACCGCACATTTGCCCAAAGATCATTGTTTAAACTAGCAGAGTGATCTCTCGGATTTATTTTGTGTGCTTGCTCAGTATTCATTTGCTTGGCCGGGATAGGACAACAATCTTACCCAAAATTAAACGAACATTATAATTTCAATGAACCTATGGGTCGGATGTAATTAGAGCAATTATAATTTTTGCCGGTTGAGTTTCTAAATTTGTCAACGAAGCAAATCAAAGTGACCAGTGATCAGATTAATATTAACGGTACAGATTACATCAGAATCAATTTAACGAGAAAATACAATCTCTGCATGAATTCACTTGGAATAGTTTAATAACTTTTAAATAAGAACAAGTTTTGAACTTTGAAGTTGAAAGGCAAAAAAAAAAAGTTACAAATGTTTCCAATTGCAATAACTAGATTCTAGATTGCAGATATCAAAGTGCAATAATATCCAGTTTGGCTAAATGTCCAAGACCTCTTTACCTATTCCTCTAATCTTAAACCAATGTAAAATTTAACCAAAGTATAACAACCACCATGACAGTGCAGCTCAGTGCAGCTTAGTCCAAATTATCAAGCAAAGCTCTTTGGATGCTTTTGTGTAATAGCTTTCTGTAAGTCAAATAATTTTATTTTTCTGAATGAATTATTAAAAGGTGAATTTTGAAAGTTGAGTTGTTTGCTTACGGGTAAAAATCCGCCGAAATTAAATAAAATCATAGATAAAAAGCAGACTTATGGCTGTGTCGCTGTATTTCCGTAAGACCTATTATTAATTTTCATTAATCGTCTGAAATTGTGAATTTATTTATTTCCAGTTAAACCGTTACCCGGAGATTTTTTGAAAAAAAGTAAGACTTCCCTAAATGATCACTTAAATTGAGAAAGTTTAATATGTGTCTGTAAAAGCTATCGTTGGAACTCTTCATTGAAAATTGAAATTTTTAATTTTTTTTTGTGCTTCAACCATCAACCCCTTCGTGGGTTTCGCCATCTGATTGTTTTTTTTGACCTAGGTAATTTTTAAAAAACGGAAATTTTCCGATGTCATTTTTCGGAAGTTTTTGATTTGTATCGTTTTTAACCGACGAGTTTAAATAACTGAAATTTTATGGGATTGTGTCCAACTTAACTTTAAACATAGAAAATTCAAGCAGAAATTTGTTCAGATATCAGCAAGTTTTTATGTATGCATGGATTGATTCTGAACTTAAAAAAGACAATTAGGAGACAATTATTTTGATGTATCTAACGTTAAATAAATAGGCTGCTGTATAGTTTATCATACTTCTTTTGTATTTGTATAACCTATTACAAGTGATTTTCGGCCATCCTTATATGTATACTGTCACGAATTAAAGAGTTAATTGATTTTTCGCAAATAACTACCCTGGCTTTGATTTTGACAAGAAAATTCGGTTCTACAATTGTATGTATGTAGATATGTTAATGTAAATATGTTATTCGCGAAAAACCAATGCAAATTAAAATTTAAATTGAACTTAAGCTTTTTTTATGATACATAACTGTAAATTATGGTAAGAATACTAAATACTGAATTAACGTGAAGTATATGAAATAAGTGATAATTTGTGTGCCAAAAAAAAGTGTATGACTAAAATTTATCATATACGAGTACCTACATTTACAACTTCATGAAATAATTTGAAATATTTTAATGATAAAATAGGTCGATCTATGATCATTGGAAAATTTTTAAATCACTTTGGGCCTTACCAACAATCAAATTGAGAGATGACTTAAACATTTAATATTAAATATCTAAGCAATTAACTATACGAATAATCAATTTAAAAGTGAGCTTAAGGCTAAACGTCACCTTAAATTTCAAATTGAAGAAACTCGTCTTTAAGTTCGCGATTGATATAAAAGCCGAAAAAATAGTTCAATAAAGTAAGAAAGTGAAATAAACAATTTAGTATTTGATTATTCCCATTTGCTTAGTTATTTATAAATTTCAGCTTCAGAAACAATTATACTGGGTACATTTAAATATTTAAACTTATTATTATTATTAAATCAAAACAGAATTTCAGCAAAATGTATTTTGTTTTTCAAAATAATACAAATGTCTTTTTGACAGCAAATGTAGTGGATTTTGTAATAGAGCAGTGTTTAGTAAAACGCGTGTTTAACTTGGTTATTGGTAAACGCGGAAATTAACTCGTCTTTAAAGTTTAACCTGGCTTTTACATAAACACTTGTTTAGCAATTATTTATTGATAAGGACTTTGTATTTGTTGTTTTTTGGCAACCAGAAAAACACTGTTTTTCATTTTGACCATTCAAAACATCGAATTCGTGGGTTATTTACCGTACAGTACTGTTTTAGCACAAAATGATTTATTCTTATTTTCGCAGACCAAACATAAAATGGGAGGTCAACGTTTTCCGAATTCTGAAGAATCGGTTAATGCATTAAAAATATATAGTGCAAAAAGTGCTTCGAAGATTGGTTTTAACGCATGCGAATATATTGATCTACATGAAGAATATTTTGAAAAACAATAAAGCTATTTTCGGTTAAAAATATTTATTTTTTACTTTTCTATCTCAAAATTTAAATAGCAGCCTAATAGTGTTATAAATTTGAATGTCCAAAGTCACGTCGTAAAATTATCAATATTCTCTAAAGCAGGGCGCCAAACTCTGACTTCTTGTCGTTCTCGTTTATTAATTAAAGTCATTTTTATGCGTGCGTGAATTGATAAATAAATTGTTTTAAAGCCATACATGCTTTAGTTTGTGAGATATTGTAATCGTGGGATTGTTGAAAGCAGATTTTTAGAATTGCGGCTTAGCTTTTCTGTGTTCATATTTTCACAAAATGAGTAACACAAGTTTAACTTACAACACTTAAACAAAATTAAGCCAAACTTACGAGGGCGGGTCAATAAGTCCGTGACTTTTGGAATAAAACACAGATTTTTTGATAAAAAAAATAATTTTATTTTTCAACGTAGTCTCCCTTGAGCTCTATACACTTTGTCCAACGCTTCTCCAATTTTTTTATCCCTTCCAAAAAAAATGATTTGTCGATGTCCTCAAAATAGGCCTTTGTTTGCGAGATGACTTCATCATTGGAGTCAAATCTTTTTCCACCAAGCCATTTCTTCAGGTTTGGGAACAAGAAGTAGTCGCTCGGAGCCAAATCTGGAGAATAGGGTGGATGAGGGAGCAATTCGTAGCCCAATTCATGGATTTTTGCATGTGTGCACCCTTGCATTGTCTTGGTGGAAAAGAACTTTTTTCTTGGCCAAATGAGGTCGGTTTTTTTTCAAATCGTCATTGAATCGGTCCAATAAGTTGGCATAATATTCCCCATTGATTGTTCTTCCCTTTTAAAGGTAGTCAATGTGGATTATCCCGTACCTATTTTTATTTATTAATTTGTAGGGTTAAGAACCTTCTTGCTGTGTATAATAAACTAGCCGACCCGTACTCGCGTTGCTTCGCAAATCGTAACTACGAATATTTTCTTAATATTAATATTAGCATATTAAAACATTTCTCAATGGGACTGAGCATATTTGCTACAATAATATTAATTTTAGTTTATATGTATAACATACCGTATCGAATTAGATTCTCTTTCACACTTGAAAAAAAAGAGCTTGTTCATGTTTGTGCATATTATAAATATAACAATATAGAAAATAATAAAAATTATTTCAAATAAACGGGTTGACTACTTTCTGAAATCATTCAACCCAAACTTTAAAATGGTTTCGCTTTTATAGAATAGTTCATGTGCACGGCACTGTAGTCAATTGAATGTCCATTTTTGTCACCCAAAATGCTATTGAGTGTATTCAAGTAACTTAAAAAATAAAATGCACGACTGGATCGCACAAACTTGCTCTTATGTAAAAGTACTTTGGAATTTAAAATACATTTTATAAATATATAACATAGATTTAATGAGATAAAAATGTTCAAATGTATGGAATTGCCGTCTGATTAATCTTTTTAATATTTAAGTAATTTTTCATATGACAAATTTCCTTAAAATTTTTCTGGAACAAAATTTGGGATGCCAAATTTTAAGTATTAGGTAGTATGAATTTTAGAAATAGTTTTTTTTTCCGAATATTTTTATATACAATATTATTTTAAACTTAAGGGGGCTCCTGCTGAAAATTTTTGGTTAAAATCGTTAGAGCTGTTGATGAGAAAGTCAAAAAATCAAAAAACCGTTCTATGACAGATACCGTTATTAACATTTTGCCCAAAATTTTTGTTGACCAAAATGTAATCCATGTCCAATGTCCATGATATCACACCTAATTTTTTTTTATCAAAATTGTTAGAACCGTTTCGAGATAAATAAGATTATGCATTACGGGTGTATGGGGGGTACCGTTAGTTTTGAAGCTAAAACAAATTTCAAGTTCTCCTCTAGGGAATCACTGAAGTCCCTTAACTACCGAGATTGAAGAACATACATATGTCTAGTGGGTAAGGCTGTAGAGAGAGGTACAGACATACAGACGCACTGATAAATGTTTTTTGTGTACTAAATCGTCCTTAAAATTTGTATAAACAAAAATGATATGCAAGTTATTAGTATTCAATAAAATACATTTTATAACGTAATTTAAAAATTTATTCGTGTATTCGTTTTCTAGATATTGAATTTTCAAAAAAAAATTATATTAGTTTTATAAAAATCAAAAAACTATTTTTTCGAAAAAAATTTTAGATTATCTTTTTTCGAGTGTACAGAAGCTCACGCATAAAAACCTTGGTTAAAATCGTTAGAGCTGTTGATGAGAAATTCGTAAATCAAAAAAAACCGTTCTATGACAGGTACCGTTAATAACATTTCCCCCAAACATTTTTTTACCAAAATGTAGTCCGTGTCCATAACATCACACCTATTTTTTTTATCAAAATCGTTAGAGCCATTTTCGACATAAGTAAGATTATGCATTACGGGTGTATGGGATGGTACTGTTAGTTTTAGAGCTAAAATAAAAAATTTCAATTTCTCCTCTAGGGAATCACCGAAGACCCTTAAGTACCGAGTTTAAAGAAAATAGCTCCAGTGGCTTAGGCTCTAGATCGAGGTACAGACATACAGACATACGGACATACAGGCATATAGACAAACAGACGGAATCGTCGCACCCACTTTATTCGTCTTCGCTATCATCGTAATGTCAACTTTGATCAAAATCTCGAGTTCGATTTTTTTTCCAAATGCAGAACTTGCTCTATAGTTAGTACCTATTACCTACTTATATCGCAAGTAAAAAGAGCCCACCCCCACATTGCTCAGCGATGTGACGATAGAATTAGAGAAACAAAAAAAATGTGTGTGTGTGTCGATTAATTAGATAAACTATACAATACAGAAAAATTGAATATATGTACATAGGTAGGTCTAGGTAGCAGCGTTGCCGCTAAAAAAAAAAATTTCGTGCCACACTCTTTGAAAAAACGTGCCATTTGTGACATTTTCATGCCATATGAAAAAAAACTAAAGTTATTCTATAAAAATTAGTTTTAATTAAATACTATTACAAACAAAAAATCAGTTCCTCTATTCGTGTATAGGTATTTTCCAGAAACAGGAGTTTTTGGCAAGTTCATAATAAGTATTAAGTTTGTATTATTTAACTACCTATTTCACATCACATGATGAGTTCCTATTATTATTATTAAAAAATATAAAGACGTAATAAAGCTTTGTTATAATAAGTTAAATAAATAAATTAGCTGGAGGTTTGAAATTTTGGCAATTATTAGGCTCAATAATTTCATTAATTGTTTTGTATATGACAGTCTGTTTTTGTTGTTTGTTTTAATATTATTTAGCCTTGAAAACACTCGCTCTGCTGATGCACTTCTGTGAGGCAAACTAAGAAAAATCAACATAAATTTTGAAATATTAATGAACATTCCTTCGGCAATACTGTTTTTTTAATTTGTATAACTTAACCTAGAACGTTTTGGAATCTTCAAGAAAAATACTTTCGGCTAGTCCAATCTGAAAATTTGTTCTTATTTCGCCAAAAAGTACATCTTTCTCGCACTCTAATAGATGAGAAAATTCTGATACCAAAATATTGAAGTGTGGCAAAATACTTTGTATGCTTGGATTATTTTTTAAAAAGGTTGGGTCAATTATCTTAAGCGCATTTAGGTAAAATAATGAAAAAAAACGTGCCATATTGAAACTTTTCGTGCCACCGTGCCACGAGAAAATTTCCGTGTCAAAATGGCACAATCGTGCCACATCGGCAACGCTGCTAGGTAGGTAAGAGAAAAAACGTAACTATTGAATGGAACAGATATTAAGAGAGTGAGAGAGTGTATGGGAGCGGGAAGAAAAGAAAATTAAAAATGTTGGAATGATAATGAAATGAAACAAAGCAGCGACCTCACGATTGTGATGAAATCCAATTCTTGGATAAAATGAATTCAAAAAGTTTATGATTTTATATTTTGTTTTTATTTATTTCTCAGGTTGTATGTTTAACTAAGAAGTGATTTTGGGCTTAAAATTTGCGCAACAATATTGACTTTATGAAGCAATGCTAATCTTTGTTGATTATTGTGTAGGTTTTAAGATATGAGTGGTTGTATAAGTCAACTAATGAGAAAAAATGGACAAAAAATGTAAAATCAATAATATTTAAGTTTGACAAATTATTAATGAAAAAACATTATAGCCATAAACACTCTTATAACAATATAGAAAATAATAAAATTTATTTCAAATAAATCGGTTGACTACTTTCTGAGATCGTGCGTATCAAGGTTTAAAATGGTTTCGCTTTTATATAATAGTATAGATTTGGATTTGGTTTTTCATTAAGCGTTTTTTATCTTCAAAGTTAAATAAAACAAACTGCGAGTAAAATATCTCTAAAGTTTATTAATTTATTAAAAGGCCCATATGTGCCATTATATATGAAATATAAAATGTTTGCCGCGGATTTGTTAAGTGGCGCGCATCAATGTTAGGAAAACGATATCGTTCGTCCTTTGTGACACAGGCTTTGTGGCACATAGCGCCATCCTCTTAAGACCACATGTCGTTGGTGTCCATATCAAACAGTTCGGGCGAAAAAAAACGGTGATCATCGACCGATAACACACACCATGAACGGTTATGGCCTGGCAAAGGTCGTTCTCAAAGAAGTATAGACCGATGATGCCACCTTCCCAAAATCCACACCAAACAGTAATTTTCTTTAGATGCATTGCAATTCGATCTACTTCGTGTAGATTGTGATTGTTCCAAATGCGACAATTTTGCCTGTTAACCAACACATTAATCCAGAAATTACATGAAGACCCACTTTCATAAAACAAATTAATCATTTGCACATGTTGTTGAACGCTATAATTTTTGATTTGACAAGAGAGACTTAATAAATGACAGCCAATTTGACAGATTTAGTTTCAGCAATATGGCTGCCATTACCTGCCAAACTTCGGAAATCTCTATTGGAAAACTCTTTATATTACTCAAGCACTTATTCCACCATAATAACCAATTCTCATAGCTTATATTTTTAGTTATAATAAATCAGCTCCTAAGATCCAATAAGTTAAGGAACATCGAAATTGAAAAATAATAATTTTACTAATTTAGAGCAGGCTTTATAATTTTAAGTTTCCAATGAAAATTAACTTAAATTTTGCTGATAGTATAGATAAATAATAGATACGAAAAAATTCGTAACCTATTTTTTTATTCAACATCAGACATTCTGGTGAAATTCCATCAAAATAATAGTGTGGTTCAAATACATTGCTTGATAAGGATTTTTTTTTTTTTTTTTTTTTTTTATAATCTACCCGCATAACAAAGTTAAAAAGCTCTGTTTTGCCCTTCACAAAATTACCTACTGTCAAGATCAGAGCGTTGTGCCTGACCCAACCAGAGAGAGCTATTGATATTGTTGATAACATTTCAATATTTCAATAAATTAAAAATCTTGTGCATATATCTATCGGGTTTGCGTCAGGAAGTATCAATATAAATATACCGACAATTGACAAAAGCTTTCACCCCGTCAAAGCCTCAAATGCTTGCCAAAATGTATACTTTTAATATTTTTGAATGATTTGTTGTTTGACTCGGTTTCATAACAAAACTAACCATGACAATATGTACACATATACGAGTATGTATCTAAAAATTTAGATTTTTCGCCTATAAAGTAAGTTCAAATATCACAGAACTGAAATCAAGCATGTCGCACAGGCAAAAGCAAAGGCACAGCACCAGCACCTTCGCTTGAGTGGCAAAAGAGCACGCGGCGCTTGAAAGGCTTTCAACAAGCAACAGCGTAGAATTGCCGCACAGTGTTCAAGTCGCGATTACTCGGCAAACATGTGGAGCAGAGAAATATTTTTTATTTGTGCTCCGGCAATCAAATAGTTTTTTTTTTTTGTTTATTAACCTTCAAAACATTACAAAATTAATCTATTTTTGTTTTTTTTTTTTTGTTCTTAATTATTCGTACCTGAAACTAAATTTAAATTAACTTATTTTTATTTAATTCTGTATTGTTAAAAAAATGATTTATTTATTTTTGAGTATCGTGGCAAACTACGGTAAGCAATGATTGATTTATTTGTTTTTCATAAGAATAATCGTAATCTATGTTAAGTGTCTTTTTTCCACTTGTAGAGGGTGTTTCTTTGTATGGTAAAATAATTTATTTGAATTTAATAAAGAAGTTAAGGTGTAATTTTGTTATTTATTTAATTTGAAAGTAATGTACTTATATTTAAATTTCGAACACTGTCACGGAATTCTCAATTTCATATCTCGAAGCAAGAATATGTTCTATGGTGACACACTTTTTTGAACATTACAAATTATAACAGTTTAGGAAGTGTTCAACATAATTATGAACATATATCATTTGTTAAAACGTACATCAACAGAATAATTTTAGCGATCAAGTACTTACCATCAGATTGTAAAAGTAATCCATATGAGAAGTTTTAAAACGTATTAAAAAACACCCTTTATTTACTCATTTACAAACTTAACTTTAAAGAAATCATTACAAGACATATTTTTAATGAATCGTACGCGAGCAAACACGTGAAAGCTTTTATTTATTTGGAATAGTATTTTTTTACGTTTACGAGCAGGTTCTGTAGGCTTATTGGTTAAGGGAATCTACAATAGAGTATAAAGCTGATATGGTTATTTGACCTGTTGAATGTTAACTAGTGTGTACAGTATTATACGAGTATTTATTATTTATTATTTATAATTTTCAATGTCAACAAATCATAAGAAATTTCATAAAAAAAGCTCGTAATAAAATAAAAAATACTTTTTATAAGAATAATTTAGCATAGTGAGTTAAATGAAACATAAAGAAACTGACATATCCATGGCCAGAATTCTAAGAACGGTCTTTAATTTGTATCTATTAATATTTTATGTAGTATTTACGTACATATATACTAGGCAAAGATTGAATAATGTTTATGTTTTATATTATTGATAAGTACTTTGTTAATCGGTTGTATGTAAGATTTTTTAAGAATTAATTTAATTAACAAAACAACAAGACATTCGGATAACCAATGTCTATTCTCTTTATTTATTAGCACATACGAGTACAATTTAATATTTTGTTGAAAGACCTTTATATCTTAAAACTGCATGAATTCGATTTAGCATTGAGTCTATCAACTTTTGGCACTTTTCTTTGGGAATGAAATACCAAACTTCTTGGACAATTCTTTGAATTGCCATTTAAGGGACAACGGTAGAATAATAGTTTGCAGTATGTCCACATACAACTCTTTTGTCATTATACCATCTAAAGATATTTTGGACCAACTCTCCATAGCATTATGCTGCCTCCTCTATGCTTCAGGGTCGGTTTTGTGTACCTTGGATTGTAGGCCTTGCACTTTGGGCTGCGGAAAAACTGTTTACCATACATTCGGGATAAATCTATTTTCGTTTCGTCGCTCAAAAGTATATTCCTACACTGTTCCTTGACCATAGAGGGATCATCATTTACGAGTATATTGTTAATTTTGACAAAACGATTCCTCTTAATTTTTTTCTTATCAACTGCACTTTTCTTGGAGATCTAGCGTGAAGATCTAATTCTGACTTGTGTTTCTTTTTCTCGGTGCAAATCTTTTGAGGACATAAAAGGTTGCACTTTAAGTTTTCTCATCAACTTGGAGTCGAATTAGTTGGGCGCTCCCTGGTTTCTTTAGTTTTTCTTGAATTTATAGCATTAAATAACCGTCTTACCTCGCAAAAGTTAACTCAATTGTACTAGAGGTTGTTAACTTTTAAGAGTGGTTAACTTTTCTGGACCCTTTGTCGAAATAATTTAGAAAAAGTAATTTCGAGAGCAATTTTATTTTATTTTATAACCAATAATATGGCAATTTAATCTAACTAAATAGCGAGTCAATTTTACTTACACGAAAATTGATTTGCTAATAGTCTAAAGCGATTTCATCCACTCTTACAATTTCTTGTCTTATTCGACCTTTTCTGGATTATGGAACTTCTTTCTTTTTCCTGTCTCTATATTAGTTTTAGAAGCTGCTTTGAGAATTTTTGTATGGTTTTTCGTGTATTTTACATCCTTAGAAATACCGCAATTAAGTGCTAATCGAGTTCCTTTAACGTCTTTGTCTAATTTGTACTTGCGACAAACATACATATACATATGTATTTGACAAGTTATGCATTGTTAAAAAAATTGATTTGAAATTTTGGTCAGACTTGAAATTACGTTGACAGGGAAAACGAAAAAAGTGGATCTCGCAATTCTGCTGTCTGTTTAACTACTATTAAGATGTATAGTGGATCAAATTGTGGAGATTTCGAAAAAAATAAAAGGCGCGACTGGGTCGCACGTACTTGCTCCTATGTAATATGTAAAGATTTTTTTTCAAAAATTCAAAAAAATATTTATTTTAAAGTTTTGAAATTTAATGTGCTCTATACTTTTTAGAAGCTTTTCTATAGAAAATTCATTAATATGTGGATAATGAGAAATTCAAAATTGGAAAAAATGGTTCTATAGTAGGTACAAGGTGTAATATCTTAATTTAAAAATTTTTTTTATTAAATTAAAGATCATAAAAATTAACTGAAAGAAAAAAAAAATTTATAAAGATTCTAGGCGCCCTTTTCGACAAAAATACGTTTTTTTGAAAACCATTTTTTTAATTTTTTAACATTTGTATGGTGGGTACATTTATTTTTAGGTAAAATACATTTTTTTTCTCACATCTTGTAGATTATATTAAGAAACTTTTATTTATCAAGTTAAAAAAAATCTAGCATGGGGTTTTCAAAATATTTAGTTTTGAAAAACAAATTTTGAAGTTTTTTTTTAAAATCCAAAAAAAATTGTTTGAAAATTTGAATACACAATTCTATTTAAGTTTTTGGGGAGTTTTAGCAAAAAAAAATGATCAAAATCGATTGTACCGTTTTTGAGAAAATCAAAAACAAAAAAAGGGTTTCAATAACCATTTTTCGGGAAATATTTTTCAACCATTACCTAGCTTTAACTAAATGAAATTTTTTGTGAATTTATTTTTTAAATCTGTGGAACAGTTTTTGAGAAAAAAAAATATTTATAAAATTTCATAAAAAAATCGTATGGCAGGTACCGTTGTTTTTGGTCTTTGAAAAAAGAAAAGAAAAACACGTGTGGGGGGAAAAAATTAAAAATGATATCTACCAAGTTTAAAGAAAATCGGCCGAGCCGTTTAGGCTGTAGTCGAACTGACAGACAGACGGACAGAATTGCGAGACCCACATTTTTAGTCTTCGCTATCATCGTAATGTAAACTTTGATCAAAATCTCGAGTTCGATTTTTTTTACGAATGCATAACTTGCCTTATAGTACCTATAAGTCGCAAGTAAAAAATGTACAAATTGATCGCACGAACTTGCTCTTACGTAAAAGACTTAACAATTGGTTTCTTTGCAGCACACACATTTTAAAAATAAATATTTTTGATTAGTTTTTAATTTTTTCAAAAATGGTTCTTCGTAACCTTTTCTTTATAAAAATAATCATTTTAATACATTTTTTAATGGAAATCCAAGCAGTTAACTTTTTAAGAATGTTAATGTTAAACAACATTTCTGAAGAAGTAACTTTATAGAGAGTTAACTTTTCCGAGATTCCACGGTAATATAGATTTTTGTTTGGTAAAAATTCCAATGAAATGGCTCTTCTGTCTCTCAAGATACCAAATATATAACATTTCAATGAAAGTTTTCCAAAATAAAATATCAATTTTCCAAAATTCTTTAATTTTTCAACAGGTTTTGTAGTTTTGAAAAGAAAAATCTTCTCTGGTTATGATTTTTTAAAACCCCCTAAAATTTAATAAGCCATTTGTTGTCTGACAGTACTGTATTTTAATAATACTGACACTTCAATGATAGTTTTCCAAAAAATTCAATAGTTTTTCATTTTTAAAAAGGATGATTCTGTAGAACCGCGTACTACATCTCAAGCTACAACATACATATATCACATTTCAATGATAGTTTTCACCAAAAAGGTTACTTTTGTAAAATATCATTTTCCAAAATTCTGTAATTTTTCATTTTTAAAAAAGGAAAAGTTTTTCAAATCATTTTATGACTTCAATCTTAATATTTCCTTCCCAGGACCTTAGTTAAGAAGCTTCAGTTATACACTTATTATGGAGTCGTATAAAAAGGTTTCTGTGCTTAGATTTGTTTGGTTAACCGAGAACATTCCTTAGAAGATAATTTTCAAAAAGCATTCATCTAGGTAATTTCAAGATTCATTTAATAATTTTTATACAATTGAAGGCAAACGTAAGACTTTTCATGTCTTATGTTTGTGCATGTCCCAGAACTCAGATATAATCAAGCTTTTTAACAGTTTACTATATCTGTATAGCACTGTAATGACTGGTGAATACATGACACTTGATGTGCTAAATCAAACTAAATTGTTGCAATTTTAATTTTGTTTTCAAT
This sequence comes from Chrysotoxum bicinctum, assembly GCA_911387755.1. NCBI lineage: Eukaryota > Metazoa > Arthropoda > Insecta > Diptera > Syrphidae > Chrysotoxum > Chrysotoxum bicinctum. The sequence continues at coordinate 218,721,827 of OU426989.1, read as the reverse complement.
TCATTTTGGATATGTTTGTATGTAGATATACGATTTTGTAAAAAAAAAACCTACAAATTGTATTAAAAACCTGAGAGTTGGAGTCCGAAAAAAGAACAATTGTTGATAAAAATTACAATAACTACAAAATAAGTCAAATTTAATATATCCATAAGAATTTGACTAACAACACCTTCAGGATTGAAAATAAAATAAATTCAATAACTGACAGATTAATTCAAATAGATTGACGGCGATAAAAAACAAACAAAATCAAACAAATTTTAACGTCCATAGATGAATATGAACATTTCTATTTTTAATGCAAATTACGAGTATTATTATTCACAGTCACAGTTGTGTGCGTGTGTATTTATGAAGCTGAAGATCGCTGCATCGAAATTTATGTTTTCATTTAGGATAGCAGATCTCGATAAGTATCAAAGATATTGGAATATTTTAAACGCCAAAATGTTGGGCGCAAATTTTCCTAGGGGCGATGTCCGTTACATTTTTTAAATTGTATCTCGTTATATTTTATTTTAGTGAGTTTTAAAACTTTTAAGACTAAAAAATTTTTAGGAGAGGATATAGACCGCAATAATTTTTTTAGAAATAAAATAAATATGACCCAATGTAGAATATACGTTTCTCTAGGGGCGATGTTTCTCCTTTTTTTAATTTTTTTTTTATTAAGCTTATTTAACCATGATTTAACCATGAAACTAACAAAAAAAAACAAAAAGTTTGGACCCTTATAACTTTGGATAGACTAATCGTAGGTAAAAAATCGGTACATGAAAAAATTAGAATTTCCAAACTCTAGGGGCGATGTTTTTTCTTTTTTTTATTTTTTTGTCTATTAAAGTTTTTTAAACATGAAAGTTAAAAAAAAAAAAAAAAAAAGTTTAGACCCTTATAACTTTGGATCAACTAATCGTAGGTATAAGAACGGTACATTAAAAAATTAGAATTTAATAGCTCAACACCATCCTTTTTTGGTTTAGCTAAACTAAAAGCAATAAATATTTTTCAATTCAAATTTGTTAAACATATCTCATAATATCTATCTAATTATTATAATAGTTATTCTATAAAGTATATTCACTCTGGAATTTTCTTTTTCTTTGTCTTTGCTGAAATTTTGTTTTCGTTTGTATAACAATTAATCTTTTCTTTATATAATTCCAATTTTGTATAATTATTATCAGAATTATTAAAACTTGAATCGAAAAAATAAAAATTCATATGAAGTAAATATTATAATTTTGATAATATACAATTATTAATATAATGCAATAAAAAATATAAAAATATTACAAATAACCAACATCTTAACTAACTAAAACAAAACGTAGATATCTATTTTCCTTTTTGTTGTAATTTGTTGCTAGACAACAAATGACTCAAGAACATGAAATAAAAGAAAAAGAAAAAACATCGCCTTTAGAGTTTGGAAATTCTAATTTTTTCATGTACCGTTCTTATACCTACGATTAGGTGATCCAAAGTTATAAGGGTCTAAACTTTTTTTTTTATAACTTTCATGTTTAAAAAAATTTAATAAACAAAAAAATAAAAAAAAAAAGAAAAAACATCTCCCCTAGAGTTTGAAAATTCTAATTTTTTCATGTACCGTTCTTATACCTACGATTAGTTGATCCAAAGTTATAAGGGTGTAAACTTTTTTTTTTTTTTTAACTTTCATGTTTAAAAAACTTTAATAGACAAAAAAAGAAAAAACATCGCCCCTAGAGTTTGGAAATTCTAATTTTTTCATGTACCGATTTTTTACCTACGATTAGTCTATCCAAAGTTATAAGGGTCCAAACTTTTTGTTTTTTTTTGTTAGTTTCATGGTTAAATCATGGTTAAATAAGCTTAATAAAAAAAAAATTAAAAAAAGGAGAAACATCGCCCCTAGAGAAACGTATATTCTACATTGGGTCATATTTATTTTATTTCTAAAAAAATTATTGCGGTCTATATCCTCTCCTAAAAATTTTTTTGTCTTAAAAGTTTTAAAACTCACTAAAATAAAATATAACGAGATACAATTTAAAAAATGTAACGGACATCGCCCCTAGGAAAATTTGCGCCCAACATTTTGGCGTTTAAAATATTCCAATATCTTTGATACTTATCGAGATCTGCTATCCTAAATGAAAACATAAATTTCGATGCAGCGATCTTCAGCTTCATGTGTATTTGCTTTTTATTTTAAGATGTTTTACATTATTTTTACTGAACTTGGTATTACTGACCGCATTATCTTTACTTATTTCTATTTGGATATTTAACTGTGATCACTGATCTTGAAAGAAAGATTGTTATAGTTCACAGTTGGTTGATTTATCTACGGGTATTATTATTTTAATATACATACTGTATGTATGTACTTTATCTAGTGGTTTAGAGTATTTATTTCTTAGACATTATAAATAATTGATGAAAATTAGACTTTATGGCATAGTTTCTTTTATGCGATTGAATACAAACTCGAAATCATGGTTTAAATCAAACATTATAATACGGTGAATGAAAGAACGAAAAAAGCACCTCAATTCTGTATCAGTTTTAATGTAGGTTATGGGAAGAACTGTAAGCACAGAAATCTTATGAAGGTAACCACATATGATTTTTTTAGATAGCTGCGAAAAATAGTCGTATCGAGATGAGGAATAAGAAGCGAAGCATTTCAAAGATTTAAGTTTATTTTCTCGGGTCTTTCTAATCGAGAAAAGTTGGTTCTGCCATTGCACCTGTCTACCTGTCTGTAGCTCGATATTAATCTTAAGCCACTAGAGCTATTGGCGCAAAATTTTAGTTTAGTTGAGTTAGATGTTAAAGCTGTTTTAGTATGAAACTAGGTTAAAACGACGATTTTGTAAATTTTAATCGAATATAGCATCATAATTTCTCTACCCTTTTATTAAAGTTAAAATCATCGAATACCACTTTTATTTTTTTAGTATCGTGCTAACTTCATATGACTCTTTGACATTTACAAACATCAAAACAGATCTGTTTGCTTAGTTTTTTGCATGAACTGCCATACTTTACATGTGTTCAGAAGCATTTTATTAAAAAAAATAGCCTTAGCACGATACTAGTAAGAAATAGTTTAAAATTAAGAAAGTGTTAGTAATCTACTTAAAAGTTAGCAAATTGTTAAGAAGTATCATACTAATACCTTAATACTAGGCTGTTTAAAATTTTGCGTCATTATCTTTAAAATGGCACTTACATAACTCCCTTCGTTAGGTAATACAAACTTGACCTGAGTAGAGGTACACCCCAGGGTGGTGTTCTGTCCCCTCTTCATTTTAGTTATGAACAAAATTCTGGTTAAGTTTAAGAGATTTGATGTGAAAGTGGTTACATAGGCCGATGATTTGGTACTATTCGTGTCGAGAAAGTGATAAGCAAAATCATGGAAATAGCATCGACTTAACCACCAGACTCTTTTCTTGTCAGACAATCCGAAATATTTGTGCATTAAGACTTAAAGAATCAGAGGGTTGACAAACCGCACGAACACAGCAATATTACAAACCTGATCCCAGCAGACATTGGTTACGTTTCTATATAGAAAGAACTGAAAGGACAACGTTGTGGCTCAAAGATGGTGTTGATTCAGAAATTTTCTCTGAGTCCTTAAATGTCTCTAAGTCTTTTCGACTACTTGATATATAGATTGATATAGACAGCCTAGTGGCTGTCAGCCATCGATTTGTCTGTAAATTGGTGCAGCAATGCTGGAATGAGCTTGTGATCCTTAGCGTTAACCTTAATGTCACTCTAATCATCGTTGTAGGTTATGCTATAATAGAGTTATATGAACATATTGACGAGCTAGCCAGGCAAAACTCACTTGCGGAAAGAGTTAACATTCCTCTTGCTGTTATGAAGGGCAAAATCTTCTCAACTTTTTTTTTTAGAATCCAAAAGTAGGTGGAGCAGTTTAACGAACTGCATTATATCTAGAAAGATATGGCCCACCTATAATATGTCCCGAAAACAGATGACCTAAAATCCAGACCCGGCACGATTTTCCCTTGTCATTTCAATTTGCAAACATTCAAAAAAAATGTTCATCGACACCTCCTTTCTCTCCCCCCTAACTTCCCCATTGCTTGTGCTGTGTTTAACATTATAAGAGTCTCTTAACCTACCCTTAAGCCCAGGTGAATTATAAAAAACAATAATAGCCAGGGTATTGTAGGAATGTCCTGCTGTGGCAAGAATGAGAGTCTGAACTGAACTAAAGATCAAAGATTTGAGGTTCTGGGACGAACCTCGACGACTTCTGTAAACATAATTCTTCGATTTCAAGGTAGCGAACTTCAGGTAGAGAGGAGTTCATGAATCCTTTAATTGGGTTTGGGGTATGAAAACGGCGCACTCCAGCACTAATTGGATGCCATTTCTACCTACCTACTCCAATATCTGTTGGAAAAATTGATTTTTTGTATTGTTCCAAAAGTAAGAGTACACGCTTATCGTTATCAAATATCTTATTTATCTCGAAAACGACTCTATAACGATTTATTGCAAATAAACTCAGTCTACTATTGTATGGTCTACATTCTCATGGAACTCTTTTACCTGACTATAGAGGTAACAACAACATCGATTTTAATCAAATATTTTGTATGCGTAATAAATCACCTTCTATTTTAGCTCTAAGTATTATCTAAAGGAGTTGTTTTAGACTTTTAAGAAAGTAGTTTTATGTTCCAGTTCATTTTCCTCTAATAACATCCATTTTAAAGATCTCACTTCTTAAACATAAGAACTACTTCGTGCGACCCTGTCATGCATTTTTTTCTTATGCTTTTGGTATTTTTTGCCAAAAAACAACTATTCTTTTTGGTCGCAAATTTAAGTGGAAAATTTATAAATTAGCAAAATTCTTTCTTTTGGCCTATTCCAGACATTTTAATGGGATTCTCTTATAAATATACATACTCCTTGCCGATCGATCAGAAATTCAATTTAAAGTAAAAACATTAAAACAGCTTTTCCCCTTACGCAAGCCGAATTTATTAACTGCAATCAAAAAGCATGTAGAAACCAATTCTTCTAACCTTCGGTCTTTTCTACCCGCAATTTAATAAGTGTGATAAAATATATTTTAAGTACCTAAACCTAACAGCTAATGGCAGCTGGCTTTTCTTATTATTTTACAACACTTCACATAAAATATAACATATTATGCCTTATTTAATATAAATTACCAACTTGAACTTAAAATAGGTTGGTGACACCATCAAAACTCTATCAGACTGTGTTGTATGTCAGATCTTTTTTACTTTTCTAAATATGCACTCATGAGTTTCTTTCCCGACGAAAATATTTAGTGCATCTTATCGAAACAACCTGTTCAAACAAACCAACAACATCAATAATTTCGAAAAAAAAAAACATCTAGCATTTCTGACCTATCCCTTGGCCCTATTTTGAAAATTCAGTTATAAATAGCTCTAACGTGCGCCCTGATGCAAAGTAATATTTTCGAATATACATATTTATGTGTATAGGTTTTATGCATAAGATTTTTTAAACTTTCGAAAAAGTCAATTCACAAAAATAAGAAACAGAAAATTTACAGACTAAAAATAGAGAAAAAGAGAGCCAAAGCAAAGCTATGTGAATATTGTCAGAAGAAAAACGGAAATTCAATTTATTGTAGCTATGTGTATTTGCAGTTAAACTCGAAAGCTGCGCAGACGGTTCAAGTGTTTTAAACTTATAACGCTCACAGCGAGTAGCGTAGTTTTGTGATTGTAGCAATTGGTTTTTGTTCCTCTTTGGAAAACGGAAAAGCTTTTCGAAATGGGTTTTCTTAATAGATATTTGAAAATGGGGAAGAATCGACTTCAGTTTGTCTAGACGATATTCCACGGTTGGTCTGTGAAGTTTTCCCGAAAGAAGGATAAGTTTCGGCAAAATTTTAACTAAACGAGAGGAGAAAAATTATAGAAGTCACCAAGCTTAGGGCAGTTGAATTATTGTGTTGTATTGTAAGTACATAATTTAAATAGTCAATTTTAACAGGTGATAATTGATGCAAATTAGAATCACCAATCATTTTACTTAGTGTTTTTTTTATAAATTGTATCTATAGTGTATGTATCTGGGGCAATCCTCTTCAGCTTTCTTTTTTTCTGTTCTCGCATTCATTCTTCCATTTTGTATTGTAAAAAAAAAACGAGGAAAAAAAAGAATCAGCATCCGCAAAATAAAACTTGTGAAACATTTTTGGCTAACTAGATCAACAAATTGTTTTATGTCGTCTCTCATTTATATGAACACTTTTGCTTTCCAAGTCTTCTGGTCTCTTATGTAATTCCTGACGTATTTTTTGACTTAAACTCTAATAAAAATATTTGTTTTTTTTGAAAGTATAATAAACTTATTTTCTATTTATTGGATATTTTTCAGTGTCTTTGCCTGGAGTCGGAGATAACGAACAACCAACTATTCTCGAAGTACTTAATAGGGGGATCGTTGACACAAAAGAAGAAATCGGAACCGAATCAACGAATAAAGAGGATGATAGTCTTAGTAGTACAGTAAAAGTTAACTCTAAATTAAAAGGAGCAGAAAAAGAAGTCGAGATACCCCAAGAAAACGATACAGAAAGTGATATTCTAGTCATTAGAAATTCTAGTAGTGGATCCCAATTTAAATGGAACGAACCACCACAACGAAGAAGTCAATTAAATGAGGATGAGGAAGAGTACGTTTTTGATATAGAATCTCATCTAATCGAAACTTTGAAAAACTATTCAGTAACCGAAGATAGTGCAACTGGGGGTATTGATATTAAGGAACTTCCTCCAGTCGAAGGGGAATCTTTGCATAGAACTTCAAAAATCGAAACTGATCCTTTTATAGGAACAGTAATTGAAGTTGAACCGGCATCGCCAAAGGTCTTGAAACCGGTAGAGATAAGTGTCACAGAGCCACAAAGACAGAGTGTTCTTGTACAAAAAGAATCACAAAAGGAACAAAATTCGTCCGAACTCAATTTAAATAAAACAGAAGAAGGCACAAATAGTGAAGTAGCACAAAAGATTAAGGAAACACAAAACTTTAGAGTTAAGGAACAATTATTGGCACAAGATACACACGAAAAAGAGAGCTCTAAGATTGAAGACTGTTCTAGGGAGCTGCCCGAATCTGAGCTTACAATCTTTAATAGCATAGACACAAAACCACTACAATTTGGTAATCAAAAGATTGACAATTTAATACTTTCTACCAGAGAAACTACTCCGGTGATAGTGACTGATCTGGATTCAGAGGACTCTGCTGAAGAAATCTTAAGTGGAACTGAAGACACGGAGAAGGAATCAAAACACAAAGAAGATACATTTTTGGATTCTTCAGGGTCTAAAGTTGATATTAACCAGAATTCAAACGTTTTAGATCAGAATAATACCGAATCAACCAGTACGGTGAACATAAACATAGATCAAAATCTTAATTTGGAAAAACAAGAAATTCAGATTGAAGAACCAATAACATCTGGTACACCGAAAGAAACTTCAGCACGACCGAACGCAAAATCAACGGATACAACGCAAACTAAAATAGAGCCCACTGCTCCTGATCCAATAATTGAAATCGAACCACCAAGTGAAAGCTCTTCAAGTGAGGATACAACCTATACAGCCATCGAGAATTCCAAGACTGAAGATTCAGCTTCATTGACACAAGAGATCGATCAGAAACTATCAGAACTGTCCACACATCTCCCTACTAGCCCAAAAGTTGACTTGAATGGTAATATTTCAAAAACTGAGGAAGAAAAATTACTAAAAGAAAGTGTAAAAGAAGGATTTGACATCAACGGTTTGCCTTTACCTAGGACAGCAGCTGAAGAAGAACAACGTAAGGAATTTTTAGATTCCCTACCACAGGTATCATTGGAGACTGATTCGAACAAAGTTGCAGCCTTAGCTAAAAGGGAGTATTATCAATCCTTGAGGCAGTATTTGATAACACATGTAGATAGACCACCAGTACCGCCAGAGACTTATCGTTGGGAAGACTTAAAACGAGCGAAACAACGGGTAAGTTTTAATATAATTTGAACTTGTCCGTAGAATCTTATAATTTTAATTTTTAACTAGGGAGGATATCCGTGGACGCATTTGCACAAACGACCTCTTGGACCAGACGAAGAACCAGAGATAGTGCTTCTTCTTCGTAAGTCACAGGAATTACGTTTCACATCTGAATCGCCAAAATCTTTCAAAAAAGTCCGCATAGACGATCAAGTATCAATTAAAGAGACTGAACGTTACATTCAAGAGCTCTCAGATACCGAAGGAAATTCCCAAACTGAAGACGAAATCGACGGAGAAGAAGAACACGAAGACGAGCGAAGCGAGTGTATTTCATGTGTATCCGACTCTGTTCTTACAGTCGAGAAAAAGGCATCGAAATTAGGTAAACTTCGTGGTATCCTCAAGAAGCGTAGTCCAAAAAAAGAAGTTGACTCGAGATCGTTGCCTGATACTTCAACTGCTCCAAGCACATCATTTTCTTCAAATAACAAATCTGTGGAAGACGTTCGAGAACGAAAGAGCCGGCTAGCAAAAGAGGAGCACCATCACAAAGCTAAGTGTTTCCCCATTATGAAGAAACTTAAAAGCATGGCCGATCGGCAAAAGAAGAACTTTCGGAATATTAAAAAGATCTCTCTTAAAAAAGACGAGAAGATTCCATTAGATGAAGAGCAAAAAATAATAAAACTAAAGACATCGCCCAAAGCTGTTCACAGTGAAATACCACATTTTATCGAGAAGCAGGATAGTGATGATGTTCTCGAAATAATTGAGCTCGATGAATCACCGAGTCGAAAGCGCAAGGACCAATTGGAACTTCAAGAACAAGCTTCAGCTGAATCTACTGTTCTTGTACCAGATGAGATCATTGATATTCCAACTACAATCGAAGATGATTTTTCAGAAAGACAACAAACTCCAGAACCAACAGTTTCTGAGATTCTCGAAGAGGAACTTAAATCAAGTCCGGTATTTTCAGGACCACCAAAGAAAACCGCCCGTCTTCGAAGGGAACACGTCTACGAAGATATTGAAGATACTGGAGACTCGGTTACTGTTAGTGAAGAAATCAATTCTATTCTCCAAATGGCATCTGTGGAAGCTTTGAAACAATCACTTGCTAAGCAAGATCATTCTACGCTGAACGATGTCGAAGCTACCAAAACGTCACTCCCATTAGACCGAATGGGCAGCAGTGATGAAGAGATTGAACAGAAATCATACTTAGCACCATTGTCTTCAATTGATTCAGCCTCATCAGAAGAAGAGAGGAAGCCACATTTATCACCTGTTACAGAAGAAAGTGATGCTGCTAGTATTGATGGTATTACTGTGGTGGAGAAAGAAATTGAGAACAAACTTCAGAATGTGCAAGAAGTGGTTAAAGAACGCATCACTGAACATCTACCATGGACTGATATCGAATTAAAGCCCGTTTTGAAAAAAGAAGCTTCACCAGCGCCATCGGAAAAGAAAGTAACATTTTCACATGTTGAAGATGAAGCTGAACCACATAGGGAAGATATTGAACTGCCAGAAGAATTGAGAGGAGCAGGCTCAAACCGTTGGTCCAATTTGAGGTGAGATTATTTATATATATGAAGTTTTAAATTTTATAAGTAAAAATTTAAAGTTATAAATTAGAATTGTTTAGTTATGTAGATATAGAGAAAGTTTATTTAAGAATATGAACTCAGCTTTCTTAATAATAGCTAAAGTTTGCAAGCTAGGATTTTTATGGACTTGACTTGCCTGACCAAAAATCGTTCATTTAAATAATACATAAAGTTGTTGTGGATCGAAAAATGTTAAGGGTTAATAAATTTACATAATTATTTAGGAGAAGCTATGAACATTTGGTTTTATCATTTGATTCATCTTACTGTGTTCAAAAATATTAAAAATCTACCCATAACGTAATCAAAAAACTATTTTTCTTGGGTATCAGAAAATTTAAATGTTTGAAGTAAAACATCTTGCATTACCTTAGATCGATAGTTGATGATAGGTGGCCTTCTGAACCGGCTTTAACCTGACTTAATCATAAAAGCCAAATGTAAATGATGAAAATTAGCTCTGGTTTTAAATAGTTGTATTATTTTGCTTTGATAATAATGGGTTAACAAAATATTTAAGATCCCGGCATCTTTTGATATTCTAAAACTATTTATATAAAACATAATCTTAAAATTAGCTGCCAAGAAATGCCGGATTGACCTTGAGGCATCATTTTATTAGAATGTATGAATGTGCTCTCTTATGAAATAGTATCCGTTAAAACAACTGTAACATTGTTAATTTTTATGAGAATTAATGACCATTTTGTTTTTTCGTTAGGTAAAAATTGAATTCGTAATTCATGAGCTTAAAAAGTTGTCAAATTCAACCGCATTTTGTAGCCATGATTATCTTGGAAAATAAATGTCGGATTCGTAATCACCAACCCCAGATATGTCTTGAATTATGAGATTATCAGAGTTTTGGAATTTTTAACCACAGTGTTTTGAAAATGTAACGTACATTCGTTAAGTATCGAGTATCCAGCCAATGCGATTTCATTTTTAATATTTTGCTAAACATGGATAGTCATTGGATCAGTAAAACAGAAAAAAAAAAGAATAACAAATATGTACATAAATCGATTTAAATTGCGAAACGCTTAAATTGATTTTCTAATATGTAATACTTAAATTCGAACTACGTTTGGATTAAATCTATTTGCGTTTAAGTTTAATTGATTTGCTATTCGTTAAATAAATTTGCGAACATCAAATATCAACACTTTATCTTAATCTAACCTGAATTAATTCACAATCATCAATTGAATATCGACACAATTGTTATATGCTAAGCGTTATCCAACAAGGAGTTCCAAGCTTTGACAGGCGATTGCGGCCATATTTTTGAAGCTATAGTTGTCAAATTGGCTATAATATATTTAGTTTGTCTTCGCACTCTTCATCCATTTTACGGTCGAACAATCATATTTAGCCACTAGGCCCATTTCTGGACGATCACAATCCCCACGAGATCCACCAAATTGCAATACATCGAGAGATAGTCTAGTCACTGTTTGGGATGGATTTTGTGAAGGCAGCATCATCGGTCGATACTTTTTTTTTTTTTTTAATAATCTACACGCGCTCAAGGGATTATGATTACCTTTTAAATGTTTGAACACAGCGCGGGCGTGAAGTTAAGGAAGAGAAAGAAGGATAGGAAAGATCTGTGACACGATGTTCTGAGACTGAAGGTTGTTGTCTCAGATATTTTATCTCCAGGGATGGCGGCTGAACTAAAGCGGAGAATGCCGTGTCTTATTTTTTCTATGTCGCTTATAATTCACATTATTTTATTCATGTTCATCCTTGTTGGGCATACTAGTTTAACTCAATTACATGTTGTTAGTGTCAACAGTGAGGGCTATCGGTCGATGATAATCAATTTCTTTTGCCCCGATTCGGATGATATGAACACCGACTATATGCGGTTTCAACAGACCCGTGCAACGTGCCACACATCCCGAGCCACAATGAACATTTATAACAAGCGATTTCCGACCATGGTTATCTCACGCGGTGGCGATGTAATTTGGTCGCCAAGATCGTGCGAAACTCATCTATCTCTCTATAAAAGCAAAATGGATCTTTAGGTCGCGGTGCAACCCCCTCTCAATATTCATTCATTCATGCATGCCAATAAGCCACAAGCCATTACTGCCCTGAAATATAACGTAATCAATGACTTTGTTCAAATTTAGCCTGAGTGTGAAATAAGTAGAGAAGTTTTTTGGAAAATTTTTGACGTGATATGTATATTTTTGAATAGTCCGAAAACTTCATAATGTCGATTTCCTTTACTCACTAGGGATTTTGATCCCTTGTCAAATTTTTTCTTTTGGTGTGCGTATTTCGTATACATGTAAATCCCTCTTCAAATACGGATTCGAGGGATTTGATCTCTGTCACAAAAAAATCGATTTTTTTGGTGTAAAGGAACGTGAAATCTGTCGAGAGATCGAAATCTTCACACAGAAATTGATTTATCATGTGTAAAGGAAATCGACATAAGTGTCGCATATTTTCCTAAAATCTTACAAACTTGTCAAATTATTTAAAACCTTGTTCCTATTTGACTTACTCATCCGTATTACATATTTTGATGTAGCAGTATCTTCTCTCACTTCTATGTACGTCATGGTGAAAAAGAGAACGACAGGATTTTTAATTTTATTTTTTAAATCTTGTGTCGATTACCCTTATATGAACACTAGGGATTTCGATCCCAGATCGACAATTTTTGTTATGTGTTCCATGTACGTTTTCCATGTGTACGTGTAAATCCCTCTTCAAAAAGGGATTTGAAGATTTTGATCCCTGTCAAAGAAAAATCTATTTTTTTTGGAACGCAAAATCTGACGAGGGATCAAATAATTCTTCACACAGAAATTGATTTTTTATGTGTAAAGGAAATCAACATTAGATTTTTATTTGACGTTTGCATTTCATGCTTCGTGACAATGAAGAGTATCTCTTGTCATAAAGTGCTTAAAATTATAGGTTCCTATCTATCCATCCTACTAACAACAAGTACACAGCGGAATTGTTGAGAATATAAGTAAGTCCAGGTTCTCACGAGTTGTTATTATTTTTTTATGTCAGTTAGATCTTAAATTCATGACAAGCATAAATGTCGAAAAATATTTCTGACATTTATTCTATATATGTATGTATGTAGTCGTGTTTCAGTATGCAAAATGTTTTCAATGAATTACAAGGCTTTCAACAACTTCTTAAAAAACCGACTGACAGACTTTAACTATTATACAGAAAGGTAACTTAAACAGATCTATGTATGTATATGCTTAGTGTTCACCAAAATATAATCTCAATTTTATTAGGAAACAATTGACTAAATGTTTTAGTATTTCCACCGCCAAAAATGTTTTACAGACAAGACAGGTTAACTATGAGAGTAGGCGTGCAAATCGAAATGGAATTTCATTATGACTCAATATTTTTGCAAAACCAATGTACTAGAATATTCAAATAGTTCTGCACAAATAAAAAATAATAGTACCTCTTGACATCAAAAATAAAATTTTTTATTACTGCTATGTTAACTGAACGAATGCTAAATTAACGAATGTTGGAAATAGTCAAGTTTGATTTAAAAAAAAACATTTAGTTATAAGCTGATTAATTAAGTAGGTATAACATGACAAATAAAGATAGATCCTCGCATAAGAACAACATCATTTAACAAATTTCTAAATATTTAAACAGCTAATTAAAAAAACACCTTCCACATTTTCAAAATTCCTGATTCAAATAAAAAGTAAGTAAAATAAGAAAAGTCAAGTTAACATCCGTACCATCGTTCTTATCATTTCTTTAAAAAAGTTTCTTTTTATGAGATCAAGATACATATTTCTCTTAAACTAAGATTTTCAAAATGTGATCGTCTTATAATTTTCATTAAAAAAAACACAAGCGTTTGTCCCCCGTTTAAGTGGCAATTCATTGGGAACATAACATAATAAAGTGCATTTCACACAAAAATTATCCGTCAAAAACAGACGTTCAGAAAAATACTTTTTTCGAAAACCAATGTAGGCAATCCAAAAATAGCTGATTTCCTTTTTGCAATTTTGAGCTTTATATTTCTAGAGATACATTTTTATATACCACTCGTTTAGAGATGTCTTTTAAAAAAAATATTTTCGTATATTAACGTGGAATATCGCAAAACAAAAGTTGTTCTTCGCTGAAAATTTGAAAATTCAAATAAATGTATTTAAAACAAGAAAAAAACATTAAATTCAACTTAAAAATAAACAAAATATTATTTTTCTCTCCTGCTCTCTGTTCTTCTTCTCTCTGTCCCTCCCTCTGTTTTCGGCATGGTTTTTATAGATTTTTCTTAAATATTTAAAATACATATAGGTGTGTTTGGCTTAGACAAAATATTCACATATCTATGCTCGAAAAAATAAAAGAGATTTCTGCTAAATTTGAACACCCAAAAAACGACTGTCAGAGCAGATTTTTAGTTTTCTACAAAACTGCTTCCGATGCAGACTTGAATGTTTTAAAATGGCACGGGCGCGAGCGAAACGAAATAATATTCTTAATTTAAGTTTTATGTGTTAAAAAAATAAGAAAACTCACAGTAATACTTCTTGTTTAATAGTTTCGACGGACGGTTTTTTGTTTGATTAAGTTAGTGATTCAAGGCGTGATATAAAAAATTTGAAATCGTAATCTTTTTGGAGGGAGGGGGTGGGAAGTAAAATAATTTTAAAAATAAATCGTTTGTCCACCCTTGGAAATAAAAATCGTTTTTGAATTTTTGTCTTCGAAATGTTCCTCCGTTCGTGAGAATTTTTAGGCAAAACAAAAATCGTCTGGTTGCAGTTGTATTTTTTTTTTCTCGCGACTGTATGTTAATGTGTGTGTTTAAGTTTATCAAATTTGAGTAGTAAAACTCACTGTCAAAATGAATAACCGTCGTTCGGCTTCAGTGGGTGCGTTACCTGTTGAAAAGAAGCACTTTGTGTCGCGAAATGAAAGTGCTAGCGGTGCAGTATTGGACGTGCGTTGTGCATGTCAGTATTTTGAATGTGACTCACTGCTTCCTGATAGAATCAATCCTATCGAATCACGTCCCACCTCAAAACAGGGATTTTTGAGTGACATGGAACATCATGGCGACCATCAAATACAACATTTTGACAATATTTCAACGCGAAGCTTTAATATGATGGGAAAGTCTAGAGAATTTGATAAAATTTCAGTGGGTAGCTTTGGTGGACGGGGATTAGTTGTAAGAAGTATTTCAGATGCCACTGAGCCTGAATTGGTCGGTGGAATGATGGCGGGGCACCGTGGTCGCCAAATGTCGATTGGAGGAATGTCAGGTGGTAGTTTTGGCGGGCGGGATCCTGATGCGGTTTCGGTTCGAAGTGGTATTTCTTTGCGTCGCGTTTCTCGGTCACCATCACATGCAGATCTGATTGTGGCAGATTTAAATATACCCATTGGTCATGTTTCGAGAGGTTTGAGAAGAGATATTCCGAGGCACATGACGAACCTTCCAAGTTCGTCACCATCTTCTGGAAAGTTCTCTTCTCCAGAATTCAGCAAATTTGATAAAAATAATGTTCCTATATCTAGAACCCATCAAACACATCATATTACTGGAGAAAATAAGGAAAATATTTCTGGGCACACAGAAAATATGCTACCGCAAAATAAACCTATTGATGTATATATGTACGAAGATAGTGGTACCTTAGGAAGAGGCTTTGGTCAGCATACAGAAATTCCCAAATTTAATCTAGTAGCCCCAACGCCAACGCCAACAATAGAAAACACATCCTCACCTGATTTCAGCAGGAGGCATGTATCTTCAGAAAGGCGGCAACAAAGCCCTTGGCCAGAAGAAAGTGCTGATAGCTTAGCACATTCTGGAAATATATTGCCGCAGAATAAACCTATAGATGTTTCAATGTACGAAGAAAAAGGTGCATCTATGAACTATGATGAACCCATGGAGATTTCAAATCTGGATGCATCCATGCATGGTTATAGTATTTACGATAGAAAGACAGTTCAGCCCGGCCGAGTTTCACAGAACCAATGGACTTCAAAAAACAGAACTATGCAACAGGAAAATATCATGCCTCAAAATAAGCCAATTGATTTATCAATGTACGAAGATAATGCAGCTGTCACTAACACGGAGCCTAATGGGATTTCAAACAAAACAAACGCTATTGGACCGCCTCCTTCAGCGAGAGGTTTTGGCAGGAGGTCTCCACCTACTGTTGACATATATGACAGAAAGACTCAAGGTTCTTCAGGTATCCAATTAAATCATCGAAGTCGGGAACAACAGCAGCCCGTAAATGTCATGCCCCAAAATATGCCGATTGACGTTTCTATGTATGATGACAGAATTCCGGTGGGAGGTGCTTTAGCTAATCAAGCTATGGAAGTAGAGGTTGAAACCATTGAAGCTGTGGTAGAAGTAAGAGATAATATAAGAATAGATAGGATGTCCCCTCCATTACAATTAAATGTTCCTGACTTATCCCCTAAGGTGGAAAATGAAACTAAGATAGAAATATTACATTTTGCACCTCAACCTGACCTAAGACCATTAAACGAAATTTTAGCCGATGACAATCAAACTGAGAATTTAGGTCAATTCAACATTGCAAGTTCGAGTTATCAAAGACATTCATCTCCTCCTCCATCATCACAACCAAGTCATCTGAAAAGACAGCATCAACACGAGAGGGGAATGTCTCCAGACAGTTCAAAGAAGCAGCTTCTGCAAGGTGAACAGACCTATCAGAAAGGATTACCTTTGGGAATGCAGCAAATGAATACAGAAGATTTTAGATACAGAGGATTAGATATATATGATATGTCAGTACAAAGGGGTACTTCCCCAGCCCCAATTGGATCAAGTCAATCAACAGCTTTCAGCTCTCCAATCTTCCAGAGAGCAGCATCTCCAGCTCCAATGACTGATATGTCACAGAGGCAATACATGCATTATGAATCCTCTCCAGTCTTTGATAGAGGTTTATCTCCATCTCGGACAGATCAACCCTTCCAGAGGGGTGCATCCCCAATACCTTCTACACAGAGGGAAGAAAGGCAATACACGCAATATGAATCTAATGAAACCACTGGTAGGGGCTTATCTCCATCTCGAACAGGGACTCATTGTACAGACACAAGACAGCATCTACAGAGAGCATCACCTCCCGCATCTTCTTTTCATACCGAAAAAATGCAAGTTCCTCAATCATATCAAAGGGCTTCATCTCCAATACCGATGGAAATTCAGGAAATGAAACCCAGGCAACTTTTGCAAAGAGGATCACCCCAAGGTGTATCATTTAAGCGTCAAACTGATCAAAATCATCCAGCATCACAGAGAGCCCCTTCTACAGTGCCATTAAATGCAGACAAATCTTTACAAAAAACATCTACCCCAGCTCAAGGAGTAATGAAAGCTGGACGAGTTCTCAGTTTTAGGCGTTCCTTATCTCTGGAGCGAAACAAGGCTTTAGAAAAACCCCTAGATAGAAAACCAACCTATTCCTCTAGATTCATGTCAATGTTCCATTCAAAAACTCCTGATACATCAGCCAAAGTATTGCCCGAGAAACGCAGAGTGTCTGCAGATCATATCCAAGATATTAATCGCGGAAGATTCATGTCGTTGTTTCATTCAAAAGCTTCAGATCAATCAGGGAAATTGGATACTTTACCGTCGTATGACAAGCGTAAACTTTCCGCAGATCACATTTTGCATATGGACCGTGGAAGATCACCCTCACCAGGAAAACAGCTTAAACCTGAAATTACTTCCTCGCGTTTTATGTCAATGTTCCATTCGAAAGCTCCCGATCAATCAGTAAATGCATCTGATAACCCCCCACACAATAATCTCGAGCTGCCAACAAAGCAGCAGCTCCAGGTGGTTGATCCTGGAAAACCATCAGTAAAACAACCAAAACCTGAAGGTTCCCCTTCTTCATCTAGATTTATGGGTGTCTTTAAGCGGGAAAAAATTGAGCGTTCTGCTGCAATGTCCGTTATTGAAGAACCATCTCATGCTGGAAATATGTCATTTCAAAAACCACCAGAGAAGCCTCCACTTACGGTTAAAGTCACTGAAACCTTTTCTCTCAAAGTCGATGAAATGGACCAATATTCTAGCCAACCGCCTAAATCCCCTTCACCTTTGCGTCAAACTCGTTTATATGCTAGCTCTGATCAATTAGGCCAGCCTCAAGACAGATTAAATCAAGATGGACTCTCCGGATCGATGGCTTTTTCCGTAGACCCACAAGAACCCTTTGCGCCAATAGTTCTTTCGAATTCCCGTTCAAGTCAGATGCATCTTGTGGCAGGTGATCGCAGAAGTTACATGTCTTCAAGTCAAGCTGACATAAGTGGTTCTCGGCGAAATGTAAGTGAACTGATCCCTCCCGCTCCAGCACAAATTATCACCGTTGGTAATAAAAAACTAGTCTCCGTTCCCATTGCGGTTCCCGATTTTTACGATTCAGAAATGACAATTTCCGAATTTATGCGCGATGAGCACGAAAATCAACAACATTCACTACAACAATCTCGAACTAATCTAATCAGAGCTCCTTCAGAGCAACGCCTAGCACGATCAAAACTGCTTCAACGAAAATCCCATGATCGAACTCAATCGCAGGATCGGGCTGCAGCTGAGCGCGCATCGGAATTGGATAGTCTCAGTCTTGGAACACGATCAATGACGAAAACCGTAAGCTTTAACTTTGGTGAGCATGGTTCGCAATTTGGTCAAAACGAAAGCATGAATTTGTCTTCCAACAATCAATTAGATAGGAAACAGTGGCTTGAAAGGACATACTTTTTCCGGTAAGATCCAAACCCAGCCGAAACATCTGCTCACCCCAAAACCAAAATTTGAAAAAAAAAAAAAAATAAAAATACAAAATTCGAACCATTACATTACAAAAATTAAAAACAAACCTGAAACCATTTAACAGTAAGTACGATTGATTCGTTTACAATTAAAATTGAGCAAATTAAACAATAAAAACAAAAACATTATCATCTAAAAGTAAATTGCATTTCGAGAGTCAATGAATAATTTTATTTATATCTTTTTGTTTGCATCGCTCAGATATAACATGGGGTAGGTATGCACAACTGAGGCACGTACTTGTATGTAGAAAAACTTTTACAATTATTTTCTTTTGAAGAAAAAAAAAAGTTCACCAAATCTGAACTTCTAAAAATAAATCAAGCAGCCAAATTCTTAAGTATCTTCGTATATGCATATAAATACGAAATGGCTGCAGCTAAGCGAAATGTTTTGTTTCGAAAAATAAAGCCTGTGGTCCAATGTGACCATTATTCTCAAGATAATAGGATTTCAGTTTTATTATTAAATTATTTGTTTAATAAATTAATTCTTATTAATCCAGCCAGTGAATTAATTGGCTCTAGACATACTTTTAACAATGAGCTTTGTTCCTGGGTGTTTGGTTATGGTTATTGGTGCCAAAAGTCCTCGGCCAGAAGGAATAAACGGAAATGGTTCTACAGATTTTGATCAAATTTTTTATAAAGGAATTGCAACTTTTTTTTTTTTTTTGAAAAAAATCAGTATTTTGTTGGCGACAAAAATCGTAACGTTTTGATAGGCCTTTTTTAAAATTAAGTTCGTTCATTCAACTTTGCCCAGGGTTGACCCAGGTTTTCTTGACAACCCTGAGAGTTGTCAATACTCAATTCTTTTGTTGACAACTAAAAGTAAGAAACAAATAATTCTGTGCTCTGACAAAACTTTAAATTTGTAACAAATTAGTTTAAAATATGAACAAAAACAATTTTGCGTTTTTACTTAATATTTTATCTGATGAGAATGGAGAGGATGAGCCGCGAACCTGTTATTAATTTAAATTTAAATCTTTTGCGGAATTCATTGAATTCAACATCAAAATGGATATATT
The DNA here is from genome assembly GCA_911387755.1 of Chrysotoxum bicinctum. Taxonomy (NCBI): domain Eukaryota; kingdom Metazoa; phylum Arthropoda; class Insecta; order Diptera; family Syrphidae; genus Chrysotoxum; species Chrysotoxum bicinctum. Next base: position 218,702,231 of record OU426989.1, on the reverse strand, counting down.
GCGAAAAGGCAATGAAACGCCTAGTAGACATAGCTACATAGCTGCTTTGAGTATGTGTTTGGCATAGGAAGGCTACGGTACTAATGAATCTTGTATATAATTTTGTAAAACAACAGGGGCTTTATCAATAATCAAATTTAGAGATGACTTAAATATTTAAGTTGACTCTAAAAAATTAACCATACCAATAATCAATTTAATAATCAGCTTAACGCTAAACGTCACCTTAAATTTAAAGTGAAGAAACTATCGTCTTTAACACGTTTGTAATGTCATTGTGACAGCTCTTGTTGTCTTTGTTTTTTCAAAATGACAACACAAATGTCATAACAACAAATGTCTTTTTGACAGCAAAGTTTAGTGGCTTTTGTAATAGAGCGCTGCTTAGTATAAAGCGTGTTTAACTTGGTTATTGGTAAACGCGCAAATTAACTCGTCTTTAAAGTTTAACCTGGTATTTATATGAACGCGTTTTTAGCCCCAGAAGTATGTCAATAAATGGAGTTCAGTGCTTGTCAAAGTGATAAACTCATATCAAGCGAACAAATAGTAACGAATGTAGCACGTTATTGAGATGATTGATCTACAGAAAAGTGAAATTTCATGATTTTATGGTGAGTGGTTGGACTTGGCATGCTTGCGTTGCTCGGCTAGAGCTCGCCGAAAATGGGTGGGAACTTGTCCGAACACTCTACCCTCATCTGCCACGTAAACATTTATCATGCCATAAAAAAAATAGTAAACAAGAATTTAAAACAATTGAAGATTGTTGTAAATTTAGAGACGGACGGACGTTTACCCCTAGAGGACGCTGAGATGGTATTCAGCGTTGGCCTGACCCACCCTACCATGGAAGTTAACAAGGCCGTATTTTTAACTTCTTTAAATTATTAAGAGAAACAAATTCTTACATACCCAGAAATTAAGGCAAAACATTTTGCAATGTCCCAAATGCAGTTGCAATTTCTGGTCATTTGGCAAGAGCGTAAAAAATTGAAATTTATCTTCGGTTCCAACCCTCATCTACAATGACAACCCGCTATTACTAGCTCTTTGGATAAGACAAATGTACTTGCAGCTCATTTTGCTCTTAGCCCTCCGTTGTTCCATTGCAACATTTCCCCTTCTGTACTTGAGAACGTAAATTATTCAATGGGACAAGTATGTATCCACAGTCGTACAGCTACAAGAGTCCTTCGAGATCTTGATATACACAAATCCGCTGGTCCTGATGGTAGACCCCTATTCTTTTCGCTGGAAAAACTATTGCGTAAGCATTTCCATCGCTTCTACTGTTCTGAAATCTTCCCTAAAAGATGGAAAACAGCATTTGTCCAGCCTTCCTCCTCCTATCGATTAATTGCACTGATATCCCTTCTTTCCAAGGTCATGGAATCGCTGATAAAATACCAGCTCAAGAAATATCTCGAAAATCAAAAGCTTGTTAATGACCGACGATACGGCTTTTGCAACAATCGTTGCACTGGTAATCTGATGGCATATCTCACCGTAGAGTGAAACAGAACTTTACAATGTTTTGGAGAAAGTTAGATTATTGCGCTTGATATTTCTAAGGCATTTTATAGAGTTTGGCGACAGGCTCTCTTATAGAAAATGCTTGCGTTTGGTATCAACGAATCCCTTATTCTTTGGATGATTAGCAATTAACTTCTAGATCGTTCATTACATATTTTATTAGACGGTTTTAAGTCTGATCTTCACAAAATAAATGCTGGTGTTCCCCAGGGCTCCGTTTTGTAGACCCCTATTCTTTTCGCTGGAAAAACTATTGCGTAAGCATTTCCATCGCTTCTACTGTTCTGAAATCTTCCCTAAAAGATGGAAAACAGCATTTGTCCAGCCTTCCTCCTCCTATCGATTAATTGCACTGATATCCCTTCTTTCCAAGGTCATGGAATCGCTGATAAAATACCAGCTCAAGAAATATCTCGAAAATCAAAAGCTTGTTAATGACCGACGATACGGCTTTTGCAACAATCGTTGCACTGGTAATCTGATGGCATATCTCACCGTAGAGTGAAACAGAACTTTACAATGTTTTGGAGAAAGTTAGATTATTGCGCTTGATATTTCTAAGGCATTTTATAGAGTTTGGCGACAGGCTCTCTTATAGAAAATGCTTGCGTTTGGTATCAACGAATCCCTTATTCTTTGGATGATTAGCAATTAACTTCTAGATCGTTCATTACATATTTTATTAGACGGTTTTAAGTCTGATCTTCACAAAATAAATGCTGGTGTTCCCCAGGGCTCCGTTTTGATTCCGACTCTCTTCCTCATTTTTATAAATGATCTCTTTTCTAAAACTTCTAATCCACTTCATTGTTTTGCTGACGACTTTACTCTGAGCTTCTCATACTCGTTCTCAAATTCAAATCCATCTCCTTCGAAAGAGGAATTGCAACGGTATCGTATGATAATCTCATTAAACTCCGATCTTCACAGCATTGTTAAATGGGGTATAAAAAACCGTGTGGAGTTTAATGCTTCGAAAACTCAATGCTGTCTATTGTCGTTAAAGCGAAATGTACCCCTTATGCCTTATTGTCCTTGAATGGCACTTGCGTCGAAGAAACTGAAAAGCTCTCAATACTCGTTGTGTATGTTAACGACGATTTTCGTTAGAATGACCACATTCTCGAGATCGCGAAAAATGCTGATAATGCTTAGAATTTTTATATCGATGCAAGTAATGTTTTACCGCCTCTGATCTGGCTATCATTTGTAAGGCGTTTATACGTCTCAAACTCGAGTATAACTCACATCTTTGAGCAGGTGCAGCCCAAATTTCTCTCCACTTATTGAATAGAATTCAGAACAGAGCTTTAAAACTGATAGGAAACAGAGCTATCATGGAATCATTCCCACCTCTTGAAAACCGTCGGAATGTTTCATATATTTCCTTGTTTTGTGATTTTTTTCACAAGCAATGCTCACCCGTGATACTTTCCTAATTGTGGTCGTACCGTCGAGATCGAGATTCGTTTTTACAGAAAACTGCTCCAATGATTTTTAAAATTTTGTTTACATATTTCACAAAGGGTATGGTAATGCCCAACCAAGTTTAAATACACAGTATTTCCTTAGCTGATCTAACCCAGGTGCCTCACCAAATTTCAACTCTTGGGCATTCCTGAGATACCATATACATAGGACTTCAAAAATCGTTAAAACCGAAAAGGAGAGATCATGAAAATTATGGAGCACTTCCCGCAAAATCGTAGGTTAAAAGGTAAATCGAAAATTTGAAATTTTTCAATTCAGGGGCGTGACTCACCCACTTTCTCAAAAATTCTTATAAATTATGGGGAGGACTTCCAACTGTTGTTGAATGATGAAATTCTTTCGAGTAGTGGGACTTATACATGTTCATTATCTTTTTTATAATCTATAGTCAAAAATTCCCTTAAGAAATATTCTTCATATGGTGTATTTGTTCGTATTTAGGATTTCAGACCACTGGTTTCACTGAAAAAATAAAATCTTTCCAAAAAGGATTGAAATCACATCAAAAACATTAAATGCTAAAAGTTCTCATATGAACAAAACCCCAATGTGTAACAATAGTCCGGTCAATTTAGACATAATAATAGTGGTCAAATAACAAAAATTCCCGGAAAGCCAAATATTGGTGGAGAGCTAGGGCTTACAATTACAAATAAAGTCTTAAAAATCTCCATCGATCCTATGTGTGCTAAAAAAGTTATGGGGGGTCAAAGGTCAAAATTTGGATTTTTCTCGAAAACGGTAAGTTTTATCAAAAAAAAACAAAAAAACCTCAAATTTTGACCTTTGACCCCCATAACTTTTTTAGCACACATAGGATCGATGGGGATTTTTAAGACTTTATTTGTAATTGTAAACCCTAGCTCTCCACCAATATTTGGCTTTCCGGGAATTTTTGTTATTTTATATGTCTATATTGACCGGACTACAAGTCAGCTGTGAAAAGTAGTAAGATCTAAAAGAATGCCAAGTTCATGAAATTTAATATCAAATTTCTTAAGTAAGTAGAGTCATATCGAAACAACTCCAAATTATTTTTGAATATTATTACTGACTAAAATTTTGAGGGTCTTCTTGGCAAGTTTTCTTTTATTACTCACAATTTTAAAGGTTAAGAAAACTTGAACCAGATTCGGGAAGTTATCTCAGGGACCAAATTTTCAACAAAAGTTTTGCTAGTACCTTAGTTGTTCTTTAAGGATTTGTATTTAAAATCTTATATAAAAAAATGAAAATCCTAATTATGATTCTTTATTCGAATTTTCTTTAAAAAACATAAGAATTCAGGATTTTAAGGAATTAATTGGACATAAGAGAAATATTTTCAAATTTTTTCAATACCTTCTTAACTTTAAAGATTTTTTTTAAAAAAATGTAAAACCAATCCAAATTTTGCAAATCAGAAAAATGTCTTGAGTTGAAAAAAAAAACTTTTTTTAAAAGGTTAAACTTGGTTTCAGATTAAGGTTTAAAATTAAAATTATGCTTCATTTTGGTTTTATTAAGCTTGAATCATAGATGAAATTTGTTCGGCTGAAAATACATTTCTATGTTTATGGTGTTTGTACCTTGTATACCATTTTATTTGTATTTCAATGTTTTTATTTCAAACTTAATCTAAAAATTTTGTATAGTGTTTTCTAACAATTTGTATTATTTTCATTTATTTTAGCGACCATGAATATGAACCAATCGGAGAACCCTCAACGGAAATACAAAAAGAACAAACTCCTGAACCACGTGCCCAAGTATCTTGCCTTAAAAAAGAAACCTCTCCTGCGCCACCGTTGGGTCAAGAAATACCACCGTCAGAAGAATCCCAACCTTCGTTGGATATTATCTCTGATGAAACACCTTCAAAATCTGATGAGCTTAAGGAAGCCGAAGAACTTCAAAGAGATCTTGAAGAACGTTATTTCAGTTCAGCTGCCACAACATCTCAGCCAGAATCTCAGAATGATTATGAAATGCCAACAAGCCAAGTAGATTCAAGTGCCTTAGAAGATATACCAATGGAAGCAGAGAGTAAAAAGAAAAGTTTCATGGCTAATGCTCAAGATAAAACTCGAAAAATGCAGGCGGGACTCAAAAACCAAGCAGGCAAGATCAAAACGAAATTCCGGAGTCAGAAAAAGGCGCCATCGGGAAGCCCTAAGGCTACAAACCGAAAACGCTTCAAGGCTCCAGAATTTTCAAAGATCAAAATGCCTGAGATGAAACGTCCCGAGTTCACAAAGTTTAAACTCCCTGATAAGTTCTCGTCGTTAAAGCTAAATCGCAGCAAATCTTTCAAAGAACCATCTGAGATCGATGACACAACAGTTTCAGGTACAACACCCGAATCCGCAGCCGCCACTGCGCCCCCCAAGAAACAAAGATTCGATTTTAGCTTTGGTACATACCCAAGAGCATTTAGGAAGAAGCCAAAACCTCAACCAGTTGAGAGCACTGTGGATGAACCCAGTGTGATTCAAAGCACTGAAACTCAACCATCAGCAGAGTCGTCAAGCACACCACAGGGGGACAGAGGTCCAGGCCCTGTGAGATCGCGCTGGGCGGATAAATTCTCAGATGTAAGCTATAATGATAGCGAAGGCTCACGGTATCGCCGCTTTGAAAGCGAGCAAGAGAGTTCTTTTGATCGAGAATCATCAATGGAGCGTCGCATGAAAGAAGTGCTCGAAGATAACGCAAAGGAAGAAGCAGAACTTGCTATGTTAGGTGTGGTGGAGCAAAAGCAATTTGCGGATTATGATGAGGAAAATAGGGTAATTCATGAAATATCGAAGACCCGTGAACGTGAATTCAAACGCCGACCTATGGTACATCAAGACTCAGATTTGGTATCCGAGGAAGGCAGAGATATTGGCTGGACTCAAAGGGAGGCCGAAAAGAATCAGTTTCTCCGAAAAGCTGAACTCGAAGCTGAGGCACATCAAAAACATCACAACGACAGAGAATATAATCCAGATAACCAATCAACAGCAAGCTCAAAACGCTTAGTTTTCGAAGAAATCAGTTCTGATGAGTTTCTCTTGAGAAAGAAGGGTGCATCCCAAGAATCTAGCATTGGAAAACAAAAATATCTGGATCCTAATATGGAAACAGAATTTGATAAGTCTCCCAATCCACTTGAATTAATTGGCTCACAAACAGGCAGCTTAAATGGCAGCAGCATTGATCGCATAGATTATGGCTACGATGTTCCACCGCCAAAACCAAGACGTTTAAGTCATCAACAGCGCCAACGCCATCACTATGACTCAGAAAATGCTTCTCAAATCGATGATTACGCCGATGATATTTCACTGTCACAAGCCGGCAGTGATTACTTCCGACATGTACCACCAGCACGTCCATTGCGTAAGGGTCGCTTTAAGAACAGCCAGGATATGTCCATCGGGGGAACACCGTCAATACAATACGACGATGAGGATTATTCAATTAGGAATAGGAATTTCATCGACGAGGAGAAGGAAAATATCTTAGAAGAACGACAACGCAATGAATCACCAATGCAACCACCACCACAACCACCAAGAAGGCGTCGCAAGCAGTTAAGAGATTCCTTGGAAAAGGATTCTTTTGTTAATGGATTCGGAGGCAGATCCGTGTCAAATAGTTATTTAAGGGAAGACAATAAACCAGAGGAAGTAGGTTATAATATTCGTACTCTAGGCCGAAGAGCTGGTCAACGTTTTGGTAGAGTTTATTCATCAATTAAAACCAAAATTCAAGGCATCATATTACTTTGAAGAAGGGGAAATTACTTTAAAGTTTAAAACCATATTTATATTACATTTATTAATTTGTATTTTTATATGAAACAATTTGTTTTCAAAAAAATGTATGTAACTGGAAAATTGAAAAAAAAAAGTTTTGTGGAATCTTTTTTTACGATTTAATTTTTTATTTCGAAATTCTTATTAACAAAAACATATTATTTAAACAGCAATCAAATGCATAAAATCACATAAATATTAAAAAAAATACACATTATTTGATTGTTAGTAAAAAAAACTTCGAATTTTGACATCACTTTTCCGAAAACGATCGATAAAATAATTTAAGTTAACCTTAAATATATTTTAGTTTTAATAAACATATTTTTTGGTAAAAAAATAACATCATATAATCGTATGTAAGCAAAAATCTAAAATACCAAAAATAAATTGTTAAACAAAACATAAATAAAACCAACCAAATTAATTGATTTTTATTTTTGTTTTTTATAAGAACCATTTTTTCAAAAAAATCAAAACTAAGTATTTAAAATTTTAAAGATTTTTTTTTCTAATTTTCCAGCTTCTACTAATGTGATTTTAATACTAAATTCTGTTTATAAAATTATATAATAATGAATGAATGTAATTATAACCCATTCGATTTTTCTTGATGAATAATAACGACTTATTATATTAACCAAAAAGTTAACCAGCTCAAAGAATTTTCTTTCAAAAGCTTTGTTCAATGAAGAAAGTATCACATAAAATTTTATACTTAAAAGAAAAGAACATGACAGTTCAAAGTGGCAAGCTTCAATACAATAATTTAAAATGACAGCTGTCAAAAATTCGTGATAACGTGAACAACTTAAAACCATTAAAATCAGAAAGTTAACGGTTTACTAAAAACAAACATATATTTTGCATAAACCTTATAGCCGTGAATAATATTTTATTTTTCATCGGCTTAAGGTTTGAAATACTCAACGTAATAAAAAGAACATTCACGTCTTCGTTTCAAATTAGGTCATATTAGCCAGGTCTATTGTAAATAAACCGCAAATTTAAGGTCCACATTCACTAATATTTATTTATATCTTCGTTCATTTGCCCAAAACTGCCAATTTCTACCAGTTCAATGTGTTAAAATTGGCAGTTCTTCTGGACGGGACACGAACAGACCTTTTATTTGACATTTGTGATTAGAGTAACTGTTTTTCATATTCATAAGCTTAAAACTATATGTCAGCACTGCTGTCAAAACATTTTTTGCGCAATTGAGCCTTACATTAGCGAGATTTAAAAAAATCGACAAAAAGAAAATTTCAAAAAAGAGAACAGTGAACTTTAATTTTAGGAGTTTTTACAAAAATTTTCTAACTTTTTATCATAAAAAGGTAAAAATTCAGAAAATCCATATCCAAAGTACGTCCTTACGTACTTTTACGACTGTTTTCTTACATCAATTTGAATATTTTGAAATACACATTTTTCGATTTAATTTCTGTTCCGAACAGTCTTATTGAACAAAGCTAGCACCTGTAAGATCTTCTGCTTCCACTTTATAACCGTTACATTTTTCAAGGTGACCGTCTACCGTACTGAGCACGAATACAAAATACCTCTAGCAACTCCTGAAAACTACACCGACACCTCTGTAACGCCCCGAAAATCTAAGTCTCTATCTCGTCTTGGTATCGACGAGGATGATCGAACTTCACAAGGAGCAGACTCTCTAGCTTTGGACATTGCAATGCGAGATGAAAATGACAATGCAAATCTCAATGCTGAAGAACTACACGAGAAGTATATAATTGAGATGATGGAAAACGATGGGTAATATGAGAAAACATTAAAAAATTAAGTGTTATGATTGATTGTGAAAAATTTATGTCTTGTATGAATTTCAGTTATGCTGTTGTACGTAAGGAAAACATACCCAAACCAACACCTCCTGCCAGACGTAAGAAATTCACACGTTCGCCTGGCGAACGTTTTGCAACTATGCCACACCAACGAAAGGCTTCACCTTCGTTGATGACAGAACAGAAAATTATTTCAACAGGCAATTACAGCGTGATTGGAAGGCCTACTCCGCCGAGGAGGAGGTCGGCCTCGAGCTTAGCAGCAGTTTCTCAAAAGTAAGAAAACTACTCAAAACAAGATTCACATATACATATGTACTTCCATATATTGCACTGGGGAGTTTCTTTGAAATCATCATTAATTGTCTAATTTTTTTTTCAATAATTTTTAAATTATTTTCTAAATTGTATTTATATTTATGTTTTTGGTTTGCTTTTTTGTGATAGTCTTTGAAAGAAAAGAAAAAAAATGGTTGTTTGTAACCGTTGTAGTTGTCTCCTAATTTATTTTTTTATTTTTTTTTTTTTTTTGTTTTGCAAATTCAGCAAAGCTGACACGCCCCTTGAAACTAATTAGTATAACCTATTGAATTTTTGTTTTGTTTTAAGTTTAATCATTAAGTTAGTAGTTTGTGCTTAGCTAATATATTAAAAAAAAATAGTTTATTTAAGTTGTTACTAATGTAATACATACATAATATTAATATAAGAGAATACAATAATGCTTTTAAATTATTATAGAAAATAAAGATTGTATTTCTTTAATTAATATGGTTATTGTTTTGTTTATTTTTTTTTTTTCATTTAATCATTTTTAATAAAGCATCATATTTGTTTTGTCTAATCATGGTTGGAATTCATTGCTTTCGTAATTTTTAATGCTATTAATATTCTTTTTACAAACATAATTTGATGGTCAAAAACTTAGTGAGCAATTTCAAATACAGAATATCAAAGAACAAACATTTTGGGTAATGTGTTATTATGATAAAAAAAGCGGTAGGAACTCCATCTAGTTGTTAAAAATGCTTTTCTAAAAGTGCAGTCTTCTTTATATGTATTTCGCAATTGTTAATTGTGTTTAAAAAATCAAAAATCTTGATGAGTGTTCGGAGAAATTAAAAAGAAAATAACGATACTTGTTGAAAAATTAAGGAAAAGTTCTCAAAATGGTTTAAACTTAGCAAATTTGTATGTAGTATTATACTAATACCAATAAATTTACCTCGCGAAGTAAACGGTAAAAACCCAAAAATTATTTGATATATGTATGTATTTAGATATGTACCTATGTACTATGTATATAGTTACATATCCGTATAACTTCTGACCCCATAGCAGTTTTTAATAACTTGTAATGTCCGTTTTTGAAGACAGTAACGGAGATGTCTCGTACAGAATCCAATTTTTGTTTTTACTGTTTGAAAAAAAAAATATTGCAAAAAAGCGTTTAGACTACTTTGAGTCTTTATTATTTTTATATTTATTTTCAAACTTGCAAAAGATTTAGTTCTGTAAAATTAACCAAAAACCGAATAAGCCGGTCATTTACTAACATTAAATAAAAATTAAAAGTATGACTAAATTTTGAAAAAAAAAGCAATAAACGTTTTTTGAAATGAAATAAAACAAGCTGTGTATTGAGGTAGTAAGGTATTATTTTTATTTGAAAGGCCCATTATGTATGGAAAATGACATCGTTCAAATGGCTACCTCGGCTTCTTACGGTGGCACGGCTTTAACTGGTCCAATTTATCAATAAGTCTGCCGCATACATAGATCCAGCTGAACTTAAGGGATGGCTTGTGTTTTGTTCATCTTAAGGGCATCGGTCAATTGTTGTTTATTTGCATAGACCTGCGACTTCAGAAACTCTCACAAGAAAAAGTCTATACTTCGTCCAACAAAAATATGCAGTACACGTCTTATGGGAAGCTTTTTCAAAATCAGTTAGCGTGCTATATTTTTGCCCTATACTAAATTGAAAGAACTCCTCCATAAAAAAGTGTTTGCATATTTTTATTGGACAGAGTATAGCAGGGTCAAAATGCATGACCTATTCTATTCTGCTCAAATCACGTCATCTAGGTCCATATGGTTCAATTTGAGCCGTAAGAAAATCGTTATCATCGTTTTGTCGAGCTCGTCATTGGCGGTGACCGCCTCACCAATATCGTTCCAAAAAATACTGACCAATGATGTCGCAGGCCTTAAATTTACAAATAGTTCTTGCATATGGTTAAGTTAAAGTCTGCGAAAGGCCGAGATATTGTGCTTGGAGAGGAATCGACTGCTTGAGGTTCTGGTGTACACTCAAACGGGCCGCAGCGATATTCTCGGTCGATCTAAGCATTTCTTTGAAGTACAAATATTGGCTGATTGATTACCGAACCGATGGTATAAAATTTGGTCACCAAACATTGAAGAGGCCACCACGTCTACCGTGAAATCGGTGAAACGTGCGTAACGTTTGCACCAACGATCACTCATTTTTATAATAAAGCTTTATCATTTGAACGCTGTTCAATCGTGTAACCTGCAATGATGATTTGGTCTCAGTAGCTGAATAATAAATAACAGATTTGATAGATGTCACCAAAACAACATGGCCGCGCCGTGCCAATTGAAAAAACTTTTGAAGATTGTTCATGGAGTCGTTTTCTGTTATCATAAGTTGTTTGTCGTTTTGCAAGCCGTTTTCTATTTTGTTTTATGTTTACTCATAACATGTTTTGGCTTAATTTAGTTAGGTTTTCAATAATAAATACAAACTGAGTCTTTTTGGTTGATTCATAAAGTGGAAAGTGAGCGTAACAAAAATGTACATATAAAAATATGTATCAAACTGATAATTTAGGGAAAGAATATTATAATAAACCGTCAGATTAATTCAAAATTTTAGCTGAACACGAATTTATACGTCCATGAGGATACCCTTGCGGGGCACGGAACCTTCACTACTTCTACGCATCATCAAGTACAGTTTCTAGAGATGTATCTCAGCTCTCTCCAACTCTTTTCCAGTTGCGCTGATTACTCTTCGACCTTTCTTAACCAAGTACCTACATCTCGGTCGGCCCACTCGTCAGCCTATGCCTACGGGAGCTGATTCCATTGCATCGCTTGGTTCGAAATTATTGCTTAAACTTTTCTTAGTGTGGGACCAATTCACTGCCACTTACGTCTTCGTATAACAGAGCACAGAGGCAAATGGGGCACTAAGTTCGTTATTGGAGATGCGGTTGGGCCAAATAATCATAAAGATTTTTCGTAGGCATCTATTCACGAACGGTTACAGCCTTCTTCTTACAGGGGATGTAAATTGGATGAGAAAATTCCAAGGCTGATACTTTTTGTTTTTGTTGTAGTAATATTAAGCCCCATGATTTCAGCTTCTCTCTCTATCCTTGTTGATGATCTTATGAGAGATTAAGCATATTTATGTCGTAACACGAGCACGTAGCAATGAATTTCTATATTTCAAGTCGAACAGTATTGGTGACAATATACAGCCTTGAATGGCCCCACTTTGGATTTTAAACTCCTCTGACAACTTTCATACAGAACATGACAGGAATTTATAGTTTTAAGTTTTTTCGCGCGTTTGTATTCACAGGTTGGAATTTTGAAAAATTAATCTGTGTCAAGGAATCAATGTATAATTATAGAGCAATCGACTCCACATGAGAATTTAGTACATGGGTGATTCTACAAACGATGGAATTTTCGGTGGCCCAAGAAATATTTTAAAATCCGTTCAATTATTTAATCTGATTTTTTTTATAAAATTAAATCTTGTTGATATCTACCTGGCCTAACAATATTATTAGGTTGACCTTATTTTATCTTGCTCAAAAAATTCTTCAAAGTGTCTGATTCTCAGTCCCCTGACGTGTCCCCAGTGCGTTTTCGCAAAGAGAAATTATTACCGTTCTCTTATTTTAGGTCTTATATTTAGATGAATTGCACCAAAGTTACGGAAAATAACACATCTTTGGTAGGAAATAGATAAATATTTCTTAGTAATTTATTTTATTACAAAAAAACTTAATTAAACTTTGTCCCCCGCTTTTTGTATCAGTCCCGTGGCATATTGAAACAGTCGAAAAAATCAAAAACGAATTTCCAGCACTGGCAATTTGAAGTACCAAATCTCCTTACAACAAAATTGTGGTGCAAATCGATTCTGTTTCTTATGTTAGTATTGTGAAAAATACATTTGTGCAAGAAGTCGTGGATTGTCTCTTTAGATTATCAGTCCTCTGGTGAGGTTTGACAAAACAAATTTGTATGTAAGAAGGCATATTTGTTAGAAGTATAGTATAGGTTTAATAAAACTGTAATTTTATATATATATTTTTATTTTTTAAAGTAAAACCTTAATACCTTTTTTGCGCAAAAACCATGAAAAACCTCAGTCCCCTGGTTAATAAATGAGCAAATGATATTTTATTCAGAAACCTGAGAAATTTTTAGTTATATTGACTTTCGAACTTCATTGCGAAATATTTTTCAAATTTTTAAAAAGAATATAATTTATTTTAAATTGATTCTTAGAAAAAAAATATTAAATTATAATATATTATATTCTCTTAATAAAATGCTAAATAATATTTATTTACCATGATTTTTTATGTTTATGAAGAATAATTAAATTTAATTTCTATACTTCAATGTGTACCCAAGAGAAAATAAGAAAAAAAATAAAGATTTATTCAGTTCCCTTAAAAAAAAAAACTCAGTACCCTGAACATCCTTTTTCAAAAAATGTCCTTAAAATCGTCATTTTTTATTTTTTTAAGTGGCCGCTTTCAACAACGCAAAGGGACGTTCTAAAGATCATCTGGAACAACTCTTACGACTTTTGGAATCCAAAAATGTCGTGCCGAAATTTGTATCATTTTATTCCATTGTTTGTAGAATCACCCACATATATCTTAGGTGGTTTTCCTTATTTTAAAAGAAAAAAAAAAAAACAAAGGAAAACATCTTATTGAACATATAAAGAACTGCTGTAATTCATTCTAACAGTTTTTTATAATATCAATAAGCGCGTTCGGCTGCTTGTACGATAGAGTATCTTAAATACTTTAGTATCTGATACTTTGTCGAACGACCAAAACCGGATAGGTAACATTTACTGTCAAAGTCAAAACAGCTGATAAAACAAAAGATAATAAACGACCATTTTATTTGGCGAACTAGTGATTTTTAAAAGGTTAAAAGGAGTTTTAAACAAATCAATAATATATAAATATACTCGTAATATAATAGGTATGTATATGTATTTAGATAACTTTGTGCCAATATGGGATCATAAAAAAGAAATTGAACAGGAATAAACTACACTACTCTATTTGATTTGATACTAAGTCCCAGTCTCACTGTAAACATATTTTACTTTATTGCAAAAAACAAAACAAAGAAAATAGATCAGCTGAAATGTCAGCTGTTCTTCCAAATTCCTCTTGGATAGTTTATTTTATCAACATTTTTTGAATAGCTTGAGGTTTCAATTTGACATCAACTGTTTCGTTTATCAGCTGTTTTTTCCTATGCCCAATGTTCCAAACTCGAGATTTTAATCAAACCTTCCGATAATATGGAGGAGGGAAAATGTAGATATGTCTCAACTATTTCTAAGAGATAAATATCTATTCTCAGAATTTTTTGACAAAAATCCAATGTGAACTATATCCAACAAAGATTAGAATTGTAATCATTAATGTTGGAATTTTTTTTTTTGCCCGTGGCCTGGCATTGAATATTTATATGAAGGTTTTTTTATAATACAAACTCTATATACTACTGAAATAAATCAGCCAAGTAGAAGACTTAGCACTTGGACTTGTTGAATTATTATTGATTCAAATTAGCTTTTTTGGCCTTTAGTCCACAAAAATTGGCGTTTCGTCCGGGTTATCTCACATGGACTCATCAGTTGACTTGTGAGGACCTTGTCAATACGCAATTTTTGTTAAGTTCAGTTCATCTTACATGAATTTTTTGACAAAAATCCAATGTGAACTATATCCAACAAAGATTAGAATTGTAATCATTAATGTTGGAATTTTTTTTTTGCCCGTGGCCTGGCATTGAATATTTATATGAAGGTTTTTTTTATAATACAAACTCTATATACTACTGAAATAAATCAGCCAAGTAGTGCTAAGTCTTCTACTTGGCTGATTTATTTCAGTAGTATATAGAGTTTGTATTATAAAAAAACCTTCATATAAATATTCAATGCCAGGCCACGGGCAAAAAAAAAAAAAAAAATTCCAACATTAATGATTACAATTCTAATCTTTGTTGGATATAGTTCACATTGGATTTTTGTCAAAAAATTCATGTAAGATGAACTGAACTTAACAAAAATTGCGTATTGACAAGGTCCTCACAAGTCAACTGATGAGTCCATGTGAGATAACCCGGACGAAACGCCAATTTTTGTGGACTAAAGGCCAAAAAAGCTAATTTGAATCAATAATTCAACAAGTCCAATAATAGTGCTAAGTCTTCTACTTGGCTGATTTATTTCAGTAGTATATAGAGTTTGTATTATAAAAAAAACCTTCATATAAATTCTCAGAATTGCTATATTGTTATTGATTTTTTAGGTATTCGGATTCCTATAACAAAATATTAATTACTTTTGGAAGTATGTATATGGGCTTATCCCTGTAAATTTTAACTTTTTGACTTTGAAAAAACCAAAACAAAATTAAGGCACGCATGTAAATTTGAGTTTTTCTTCAATTATAGACCACGAATAAATAAAAAACTTCAAAATAACTCATATGTATTGCTTGTTGAAAAGTATAAAAGTATAAAGTATAGAAAAATGAATTTAAAATAATTTATTTTAAGAACCGAGTTAATTGATTTGGTTTTTATTTTTAATCTTCACAGCCTCTTTTTTCAAACTTATTTGTTTAACACTTTTACCATTTTTTTTAGAGTTTCTACAGTTTACGCTCTCTAAAAGTATAATCAAAGAATGCTTTGGAGTGCTAGTAAAAAATGTGCCTTTTTTGAAACAGTTACGTTTTTTACGTTCGTTTTATTAACTTCATAAAATTTGTAGGTACATAATGAAGCACGCATTGAAACCAAAGTTTTATTTACTCTAGATAGCTTAAATAATGATGCAAAGCATAAAAAAATGCCCATAGTGAATGTTAAAAAAAATAGACACGAAAATTTGTGACAGTTAAAGATTTACAAAAAATCACGCATGGCAGTTTTTTCTAAAATTTGTATCATATAGGATTATTTATAAGGAAGGCACGCAAAATGAATGGTTTCAATTAATTTTGACCTTCATTTATCTGAAAAAAAAAGCAAAAATTGTACTAAGTAATCTTATGTTAAACATTATTTTTGCAATAATACAAAACGTTAATTATCCACGCACGCAGCCAAAAGTCTCAATATTCGATGATTTTTTCGATTTCAAACACTTTCGCACTATCTCGATGGTTCATTTTATAAATTGAATAGTTAAAACTAAATGATATATATAATATTATAAGTTCCAAAACCTGAATATTTAATAATAATGTCTATATAATTAGCGTATTTTTTGCAGACAAATGTAACCTAACTGGGCATTCGGTAGTTAAGTTAGGTCAAGGAAGACTAATAAATAAATTAATCGTAGATCAAATAAATGTACAGGTTTAGAATAAATGCGAAGATATGTACTCTCTTATTCCGAGTTTTTTAGAGACAAATTAGCCACATTACCCTAAAACAGCCCAAAAAAAATGACTTGTTTCCGATTTGCCTTTGAAATTAAAAGTGAGTACCTACTGAGTAACAGAAAAGCCATGCACGACAATTTTTTTGTTTTTATTTTGAAAATGTTATTTGTTCCGAACGAAGACATATATCTGAAATCACGAACTTTAATAACCATCCAAGCCATTTAATATCATTCTTAATTTTCTGCACCTCAAAAAATGTAGTATTGAAAATTTTCCTAGGTGAACTCCAATAATAAAAGAATGATATCCCAAAAAGAGTGAGAATCAACAAGAACGAATATTCAAATAAACTTCCTCTTGGATTTTGCATGGGCGTTCGTATGAATTGTTTTTTCTTCGTATTTCATTTAATTTCTTCAATTAAATCGGCCTATGCATTATGTATTCTATCTAAATATGTAGGTAGGTAGGTAGGTATTTAACATGTTTTAAGTAATACAAGTTTAAATTTCTCTTGAAGTTGTTTCTCAATAAACTCTCAATAATTCTATTGTTATGTATTTTTTTATGAATTGTTTCCAATGGAATTTGAATAATTTAAAAAAAGAGTTTGTTTTTATTTCAAAGTGTCTAGGTCGATTTCGAACTCCGCAAACCCCTATATTCTATATTGCTATGGAATAACGTAGATTTGTATTATTGAGAGTGTTTTAAGAACCTCACCAGTAGTTCTTAATATATGTATACAAAAAAAAATCTTAATACTTTTAAGTACGGAACATCTTGAATATCTGTTTTTCGCTCTTATTTTTACTAAGATGACATGCTTAAATTATTTTATGGACCAAATACCAAAGTTGAGAGGATAAGGGCTAGGTATAATGTTTATAGCAATTGCAAAATGTGTCTTATTTCTTGTCACCAAAACTTTGGTTTGTATCTTGGACACATATCATTTGGTCTCTGCATCTTTCATTTCACTGCGCACATTTGGCAGTTTTTTTTTTTGTGTGTGTAATATTTTGTTCTTAAAGCTTTTGTTTGGAGTTTTTAACCGACTGGTATGGCTTTGACTATACAATCACTTTTGCACCATTTCATACAAATATGAGTCACTATTATTAATGATATAATTGCACATTGCACATTCTGATATCAATTTTCAATCTATATTGTTAGGGATTTTGGAAGTCAAGATTTTACCGATTATGAGGAACCCGAATTCGATGAACGACCAGAATCTCCAAGGGATCTTCAATCGGGTGATATTATTAATAAAATGAAATACCGACCATTGCCGCCGCCACCTCGCCCTCCTCGAGAGAAGAGACACTTCCATAGGGATAGGCATGGCGGAGACGACAATGACGAAATCGAAAGCCGAGACGATCGAGATGATCGCGACGGTGGCGGTGAGAGAATCGCTTATCATGAATTACACGAGCAAAGCAGCGATGATTACAATCAACAAGAAAATGCTGAGGTGGAGGTTTCTACCCAAACCGATCCACTGCCTGATGATTTTGTATGTGAAGAATTTGAAATCACTGAAGACATGAAAATCATAGAACCGAGACGAACAAAGACGCTTGACGAAATACTGAAAGAAGACGAAGAGGCTGAGCTAGAGCGGGCTAAGCAAATCGACGAAGAAATTTTAGCAAGAGGAATTCAACGATTTAGGGAAGCGAGTCAAAGAAGTGCTTCGGACAGATCTAGAGCATCATCGCAAGCAAAGTCACTTAGTAGACCCCAGACACCATCTGCAATTCTTATAGAAAAGCGTATTCCAACGCCTGTGCCAAATTCAAATGGCCAGACAGTGCTTGAAGCCTCACTAATAGTCCAACCTATTGATGATTTAGATTTGGAAGAAGAAATTCTGCGAAGGGAAGGTCTTTACGATGGTTCGCATAGCAAATCTGATGAAGAAAGTCGTTATAAGGAAGAAGAAAAACACAGTTCACGAGCTGCGTCTGAAGAGGAAAATGCTAAGGTGGATGAAGAAGTCCAATCCTACACTCGAAGCAGTGATGTCGAAAGTCAACATCAAGAAGAGGAAGAACGAGAACGTGAACTTGAACGTCAACGTGAGCAAGAACTGTCGTTTGAAACCGAAAGAAGAAAACATGAAGAAGAAGAGAAACAAAAACGTATACGTGAGGAAGAACAAGAAGAAGAAGCCAACCGAAGGCTTCAGGAAGAAGTTGAGGCCGATGAAAGACTATTAAGGGAGCTGGAAGCAGAACAAAGATTTTTGGAAGAAGCTCTACTAAGACACGCAGAGAAAGAAAAGGAATTAGAAAGAAGAATACGAGAAGAGGAGGAACAAGACAAAGAAAAGAATAGATTATTAGAAGAGCTTGATACTGAGCAAAGACTACACCCAGATTCTCAGTCTGAAGAACATGAGAGTTACGACGAGGACCAACACGAAAGACTAAAAACAGGGGATTCATATGAACTTAAGTCTGAAGTGAGTGAAGATAAAGAAACTACACCACTACCTTCTCCGCCCGTTTCTCAGACACCGCATCAAGTGCAAGAAGAAATATTTGTTTCTCAAGTTAAAAAACTTCTGCTAGAGCAACCTCCAAAAGAGGAATCACAAAAAAGAGAAAAGACACTTAGTCCACCCCCAACAGCTCCACCAAGAAAGCGATCTACAGCCGACCATAATGAATCTCTCTCAATCGCTGAACAACAAGGGCCAGTTCCATTCACTGGAATTATGCCCAGTCACTTAACGATAGCTGACCTCGAGGTAGAACGTCTTCGAGTGCATGCCCTACAGGCTGGCCAGATAATGGTATCACATTTGCATGGTGCTCAGATTCAAGCTGAAGAGCTTGAATGTCGATCAGGAAACTTGGTGGTAAAAAATATTGAATTACCTCCCGGATTTATCGAAGACATCGTAGAGAGGGTGCGCAATACTGAACGCGAACATACTCAAGCTTCCACCCAGACTATTGCTGAAGCTAGAACACAAACAGAAGAAGATTCCATCCCACCACCTCCGATACCAACCAGAGAACCTGAAATTCCTCCCGTTCGACCACCACCGCCATCAGCTGCACACTTCTTACAACTTCGAGATCATGACGACGCTTCAAGAACAGACTACCCTGTGCAAACAATACCTCCTATCGGATTCTACAGTCACCTTCATCCCGATGATGAAGAGGAGCCAACAGCCGGACCTCCACCAGTTTATCGCCGACGACGTCACCATCGCAGACGGGATTCTTCTTCGGAGGAGGAACATCAGCGCCGCCGAAGCCGAAGCATCCGTCCAGAACAACCTCCCCAAAGTGTAGCTCAGGCTGGTCGACAGTTTATCTCAGCCTGCAGTCTCCCACTGGTCAACATCATAACTCAGCTGACAAACTCTTTGCGTCCCAACAATGACAATAACAAGGACCAGGTGCAACCAAGGAACATATCCCCAGCAGTAGTGCTTCTTGTAGTCATGGCTCTAAGCTTCGTGATTTACCTATTGACGGGCAGAAATATACACCATCATCATTGGGACTACTTTAATCCACCAGGAAATGATGGACGACTGTCGTAGGTTGTGGATTAGGCAATCTCTCGATCACCACTCAGCCTTTACTGCATTTGTTAACTTTTTTCAATTTGTTTGGTCAAATCTCGCATCCGAATGCGGAACACAATTATTATTACAGCAAACATGCTTCTCCTGTAAGGAAGAGATGTTTTCTATTTTTTGTTTTATCTGTTATTTTTGCTACGAACTACAACAAAAACATACAAAAAAATACTACTACACAAAACATATATAAATTAATTATTACGAAGAAAAAGATTTATTTATATTTCGGACTATCTTATGATTTTTTGTTTCATTAAATTATACTATGTCATAAAAAATCAACAATAAAAAAGGGGGAAAATAATAATTGTTATGTTGTTTTAAACTTAGAGACGTTAATTTTAAATAAAATGAAATTAATTTATAAAATTAAAAAAAATAAAAAAAAATTGGAATCGAAAGAAAACAAATAAAAACCTTTATTATTATTTAAGTCGTTTATTTTGCATTTTTTTTTTCAAGAGAACAATTTTTTATTGAAACAAGTCTTCGTTGTATATAACCATTTCTCGACGATCTTTATGACTACCTTTTTGGGATTTGCTGGCAGCTGAAATGAAAAGAAAAAATGTTGGTAATTATCGGCGATTGTGAAAGTGTGGAGGAAAAATGTTAGTGTGCAAGAGATTCCGAGAATGCACGAATTTGTTTGTGAAATAATAATAAATATTTTTTTTATATTATACGCGCACTCAAGGGGTTATGAATACCCTTATAATAAAACACAGTGCGAGTAATTAGGGAAGTAGGATAGGAGATACCGATGCACATTGGTTTTGAATGAGCCGGGTAAAGCATTCCACATTCGTGTAGTGCGGCTGAAAAAAGAATCTCTGTACTTTACAGTACGTCTGAAATTGGATTCAAGGGTAAATTGTTTGAGGCGAGGAATGCACCAGGATATTTCACTAGATCACTGTTTATGAAAATAGCGGTAAAATAATGATAGACTTGAAACATTGCGGTGGTGCTCGAGAGATACAAATGTTTTAGTTAGACAACGGTGACCTATCATTTCTATAGTTCTCTTTTGAATTCTGTTCAAGAGACTCATGTGGGTTTTTGGAGCACCTGCCCAGATATGGGAATTGTACTCGAGTTTCGGAAGAATAAAGGCTTTATATATAATAGCCAGATCATAGCCTCATATTGATGGCTGCAATGGGCAGTTCATTAACTTATATACTTTCTACTATGATATAAAAATAACTACATTTATTTTGCATTAAATAACAATATACTCAACTATAACAATGATTGCTTAAATATTATCAATACAAGAGATTTAAAATGTTTCTCGAACAATTCGAATAGAAATCAACTACATTATAAATGTATTTGCCTCCCTGATTCAACAGGAGATAGGCTTATTTCTACCTAAAACGTGTAGTCCTTAAAGGTACATTTCCTCTACTACCCAATGTCAGTAACGGAGTACAATTAATATGGAAAGTTATAATCCCCAGGGTTGATCCAGGTTGTTTTGACAACCCTGAGAGTTGTCAAAAAAAACTGTAGTTTCCGGTTTTCAAAAAATACCCAAGGGCTGTCAGTTGTTATTTTAACAACTAAAAGCAAGAAACAAATAATTTTGTGCTCTGATAAAACTTTAATTTGTAATAAATTAGTTTTAAAAATGAACAAAAACAATTTTGCGTTGTTACTCAATATTTCATCTGATGTGGATGATGAATGCAACAAACTTTTAATTAAAAACATAAACAATAACATGCAACACGCGAATCGAGAAACGACAACAAAAGAAATAGATATGAAATATCATGTCACTTTTGACAGTTACCAAAACTCGCCACAGCAAAATACCTAGGTCTACTTTAAGGCAAATTCAGACTCCAGCTCTCAAAAACCACAGAATTTACTCACCAGGGTGACTTCAGGTTTTTTTTTCGAAAAATCGATTTAGGGCAAACCACAGGGTGACTTTAATGCTCAACGAACAAACCAAATGTCTCCGATAAATGTCACTGAAAAGTATACCCTGCGATCTTTAAGAGATTTCATTCCAAACAATAATAACCTGCTATTATAGGATGGCCTTGGAATTCTCCAATTCAACTTTAAAAAAGAATATCTTGTGAAATTTGTTTGAACTCCCTCAATTGTGGATTACAATTTCTGAAACACGACAAGATTTGAAATTTAGAAATGTTAAAAAGAAGGAAGTTTCTTTGGCACCAATAATCAAGTCTCGTCAGATTTTCCAAGAAAAGAAAACAATTTGTCTCACAGCTTATCTTGCGATAGAGGGTGGTATGCAGAAAGCTTTATCTCAGTCTCAAATCTCACTTTTTTGAGCAATTGCTAGCTTTCGTATGAAGAATAATTCTTGTCTCAGAATTATTCTGCATACGAAAGCTAGCAATTGCTCAAAAAAGTGAGATTTGAGACCGAGATAAAGCTTTCTGCATACCACCCAGAGTCTAAGATCATCTACGAAAAGAAGGCAAGCCGAATCATTAAAAATATATGACCCTAAATGACTTCCTTGTAGGACACTTGACGGCACAAGAATGTTGTCTGAGAACGAATTATCAATTTCTACTTTTTGCAATCTACCCGTTAGATATGATTCCAACTACTTAATTAAAAAAGAGTGAATACCTAGAGAAATTAATTTATGAAGTAAAACATGATGAATTATTCTCTCAAATGGTTTAGAAAAATCTGTAAAAATAATATCAGTTTGCCACCAATTTTCCATATTAGATATGCGTTAGTCATTAAAGCTAGACCGATCGCCGTTGACTTACCTGCCTTATCCGTGCTTCCGAAACAAATGCTTCTGTTGGAAACTTATTTCTCAAATATTTTTGTAACAGATGAAATCTTACATATACATAGGCTTGTAGTTTGTTATTTTCTGCCAAAAATTGGCCTTCAGCAAGAGAAAGATATATAATTATAGAAAGTGGTTCCGCTAACGCAATTGCACGGCCCTTCGCTTAGTATTCAAACCGGATAAGGCCTCTTCTATTTCCGTAGGACTAAGAACAACAGAACCGATGTCGACAACTCTACTAACGAAGGGCATATCTGAACAGAAGGAGCGTCCAATGAGTAAACCGAATGAAAATAATTAGCGAATAAATTGCAGATTTTAGTTACTTCACTAGTCGTTGAATCGAGGTACTTCATGCAGATTGGTATTCCATTTTCGTTTCGATGTTATAAAGTGGCAAAAGTGCTTACTGTTTGATTTTAAATCATTCTCAACCGATAAGAGGTAGTTTCTATACAAAAAATTATTTAAAAAATCGAACTCACGTTGACAGGTGAAATAATTTATGCGCAGTTGCAGATTTTCTTTATCAAGTTTAGATAAATTGTGTGCTTTATTTTTTTTATTTTTAAGATTATTCAGCCTCTTGTTGTACTGTACCATGTCGGACTATTATTATTTTTTAAATATTTTGTAGGCACATACTACATATCAATTGCACATTTTAAAATACTTGTAAATGCAGAATAAGTATTGTTTATGTTCAATCTCTAGTATAGCTTTTCAATTAAATGAAACTAAAAATCAGTGAAATAGCTTTAACTCGAGCCTAAGAAACTTGGTGGTGGCTCTGTTACCATAAGAATCAGAACTTGACCAAAACACACCAAAGCAAATTGTATTTCGCTAAAAATGCGATTAAAATAAACTGTTAAGGTGGATGTTGAATCCGAATATAACATAACTCACCAATTGTCGACCAAACTGCGGACGAAGAAGCATCATTGATTGGCTCGATTTGAGGCTGACGTCTGGCAAGCTGCACTTGTAAGCTGATCCCTCCAATATTCTTACTGTGCATTTCAACAATAGCACGATCAGCTGATTCAGGTTTCGAAAATGTTACAAATCCTCGTCTAAAATTTATTCAGAATTTATAAAAAATATACATCCTCAACTTAAATAAAGACATCATACCCTTTCTCGATTTCCATTGAAACATTTACAATTGTTCCAAATTCATTGAAGTTTTTCTTCAAGAAATCTTCAGTGACTTTATTACCCGATACGAAAATCGTGTGTCCGGCTCGTGGCTTATCGCCAGTTGTGGGGTCCAATCCCTTTTCATTGAGTCCACGTTCCTCGCGATCTCTTTCGGTTGCGAACTTCTGATATAAATCTTGCATCCTCGGTTCCTCTTTGATAATTTCACTTATGTTCTCTTGAGCCACATCGTTCTGAGTCGATGAAAAGGGTTGATACGAGGAAACACTTGCCTCCGGGATAACACGTTTCCTTTCTTGACCCTTCGGTCGTTTGAAGGAAGTTTGATCCTGTTTGGTTTGTTGTTTTTGTATTGCTGGAATAGCTCCACTCTTGATGAGTTTCCTAGCAACTTCTCGTGCATCTCGGGCATCAGTTGGACGCTTAAGTGAAGGTGGTTTTTCAGGTTCTTGTTTCGGTGCTTTGAGGGCATGTAGGGCTTTTTTCTGAAATTTTTACAGTAACAGCTTGGAGATTTAATGTCGATTTCCTTTACACATGAGAAATCAATTTCTGTGTGAAGATTTCGATCTCTCGACAGATTTCACGTTCCTTTACACCAAAAAAATCGATTTTTTTCTGACAGAGATCAAATCCCTCGAATCCGTATTTGAAGAGGGATTTACATGCATACGAAATACGCACACCAAAAGAAAAAATTTGACAAGAGATCAAAATCCCTAGTGAGTAAAGGAAATCGACATAAGAATCATTTGTTTGTTTTACATGGAGACTTACTTTCTTTTTCAGTTTTTGATATTTAGCTTGAAGCATATGCTCCTCTTCTGTTAATTGGGAAGGAAAGTGAATGTAAACCATTGTTTTGGATGGTTTTTTATCCAGGATGAAAATATTTCACAAAGAAATTGGTACTTTTGTTTATGTTAAGAAAAAACTTTGCTTTGTGACATATTTCATAAATGTCGGATGTCAAAAAATGAAAGAGTTCAGCATGTTTTCAAATGAATAAGTACGGCAAAGGAGATAATTTTTTTTTAAAATGTAGATCTCGTACTCAAAAGCTGAGGCACAGAAAACAAACCAATAACTTAAACGGGTATCACACGCCGCTTAATTTAATCCACTTTTCTCTTGGTTATCACATGAAGCTTTTTCATTTGAGTTTTACGCGTTATTTTGGCAGCTCTTTTTTATATCATCTTATGATATCGCTGTAGCAGTTTAAAAATTATATTAGGTGCGTTTTATTATTCGCAAATCTGTCTGCATGCGGATCTGGATTAAGTTTTAACATGTATTACAAAAACAATTTGGGATCCTGTTTTCTATCGGGATCTATTTCAAAAATCCAAAAATCAGTTATTACACTTACACTGACGAGTAGATGGCTTTTTATGGTAAGGTAGTGTAAGCTATAGTGTAAAGAAAAATGACAAGAAATAATTGAAAATTTACAAACCCAAGGATAAAAAGAGACGGACTTATAACACTGCTGTCACTAAGATCCGTATCGTTTTATTTTCAAGGGAAGATCCAGATCCGGATCCAGATAGATTTGTGAATAATAAAACGCACCAAATGGGAATATGTTTGCTTTTACGAATAAAGCCATAATACATGAAAAAAAAATTATTTTGTTCATTTTATTGCATTTTTAAAAAGAAACTTGTATGTTGCCCACCCTTATAGCCTTTTCACACCGAGCCGAAAACACGGTTTTCGCCAAAAAATCGGTTTTCTTCGAAAACCTGCATCGAAAACACAAGTTTTCCCATACATTTTTGTGAACTACAAGTTTTCGTTTTTGACAAGTTTTTGATAAAACCTCTCGAAAACCAGTTGAAATTGAGAGATGATGTAAACAAACACACCTAATGAAAAATTCAAAGCTCAATTGAAATGAAATGAAAACATTCAAATACCAATCAGACATAAAAAAAAAACATTTGACAGCTACTGAGAAGAAAAATGTACGACAGTAAGTGTCAAAATAATTCAAATGACAAACGAAAACTTGTAAATACTTGGTGTGAACACATTTTGAGGTTTCGAAAACCGGGTTTTCGGCTCGGTGTGAAAAGGCTATTACCATTGACTTACTATATATGGACTGCTAGTCGCTTATTTTCTTCATACAAATCCTCAAAAAAAGTGGTTCCACTTTTAAGGTTCTCTCTAACGAAAATGCGCGATCAAAAGATGTCAATTAAAAAAAGGAACTAATTTATGACAATTCAACCCAGCGGTTGTTGACAAATCAAAATGAACTGTCAATATTTTTTTTTAAATTTTGGAATTGCAATAAATTTGAAAATTTAATCAGATTAAGTGGTAAGTTTTTGTTCTTGCATTAAACAAAATAAATTTAATTTTAATTTGTATTTTAGCATCTCCTCCGCCACCACCCGTTCCGACAGCTTCAGCAGCGGCATTATCGATAGTAATAGATGGCCATCGAATATGGGCAGCGATGTGCGATTTGTGAATCATTCTTGTTCACCTAATTGTGAAATGCAAAAATATCTGTAAATGGTCTGTCGCGAATGGCTTTGTTTGCTGCTGCACGGAATATTGAAACCTCTTTTAGAATCACCAAAACCGGTTGATAACTCTGCAGGACAGGCAGACGGAAGGCGAAATGGACGCCAGCGAAAGAGGCAGGGATCAGCACGTAAAGATGTTATACGTCTTCAATCCAAGGATATTGTAATGACTCAAATGTTACAGCAGTTGTCGGAAAAAGACAAGCGTTTGATTTGGTTGCAGAGAATCTTCTTAATTAGGAATTTTGAAAAGGTAAGTACAAATCATTCTCATTGTGTATCTATAAAGACGTTAATATTTATTTCATTGAAGGTTTGTCGGATTAAGTCAAAGGGATCAACATCTGATGTGAGTAAGCCAGAACAAATTGGAACAGTTGCTCTTCAAAGAAGACCTTCGACACCTTCTTCTATTGCTGTGCAAATATCAGCTTTGCGATCAGCGAGAAGTACGAGTATTCATCCTCGTGGCTTAGCACAAGCTGTTCATGATCCTGAGGTTGAAAAAATGGCCAAAATGGCAGTTGTTTTCAGGGATATATGTTCAGCATTAGAGGAAATTAAGGGTATGTATGTGTACAGTTGATTATTAACGCCCTGATTCATTGTTTATTTTTCTTCTTTTAGACGACACTGATAAACCGGAAATTATTAAACTATATCCAACATTGATAAAGAAAAAGGGAAAACCAGCAAAACAACAAGCCAACACACTTAAACCAGTTGATTTTGCTACTATTCAAGCTAATGTCGAGAAAGGTTCAAAGTTCCGGTGGAGTTTGACGATGATTTAGAAAGTCTGCTATCTGCAATGCGAGAATTTCATAACGAAAAGCCAGAGAAACTTTCTGTTATTAAGGACATTTCAGAGTTATACTTCAAAACATAGGACAACGTATACGATCAACTAGTAGAGCTAGCTCTTGACAAAAACAGTCTCAAGAGATTTCGAACTAATGCTGGTATTGAAAAGCCCCCAACGGGAGTTGTTAGTAAGAATTTTTCATCGAAGTCAAAGCAACAATCGAAGACATCATTAGTTGCATTTGTGGTTTGTTCAAAGAAGAAGGTCTTATGATCCAATGCGCACGTTGCAATGTTTGGCAGCATACTCAATGTATAAAAGCCGATGTAAACGCAGATAGTTATTTGTGCGAAAGGTGCGATTCTCGTGTTGTTGACCGGGAAATTCCTTTGGATGATTATACGGAGGATGGTCATAGATACTATTTATCCCTGATGCGTGGTGATTTATAAATTCGTCAGGGTGATACGGTTTACGTCCTGCGTGACATTTCCATTAAGGATGAGAATGGCGTTATTTGCCCAACTAAAAAGCACACGTATGAGACCATAGGAGAAATAGACTATTCAGAGTGTGACATTTTTCGAGTGGAGAGGCTTTGGAAGGATCAAAATGGGAAGCGTGTTGTTTTTGGGCATCATTTTCTGCGACCACATGAAACTTTGTATGAACCATCTAGGCGTTTCTATCCAAATGAAGTTGTTCGTGTACGAACTTGTACCGATCGAGCTAGTTATTGGTCGTTGTTGGGTTCTTGATCGTACAACATTTTGCAAAGGTCGCCCGGTTGATTGTACAAATGAAGAGCATGTGTTCATTTGTGAACTTAGAGAAGATAAATCGGCAAGGTTCTTTTCGAAAGCAAAAATCAACTGGCCAACATGCACAAAGAACTATGCGCTCAGGAAATTTGAAGAGAAGTTAAGAATCTGCAAGAAATATGGGTTATGTTTTATATTTGCAGTTTTATTAACCATTAGTTTAAATACCAATATTTCGCTTAATAGCCACATGATGTTGATCCAGCCTTGCTGAAACCGAGAAGGCAAAAAACGGATTTGGCAGAAAATACATCCGCCACGACCCTAAAATCAACTTTACCTATGCTTGGTACAGAAACGGAAAGAATTTTTGCCCGTTAAAGTAAGTTGTATTGATGACTCTTCTAAAGTTTTCTATAATCGCTTATTTAACACAGACAAGAAAACAAAAGCGAAATCACCTCGAAGTGGTGCTGGCAGCTATAAAGAAGCTCAAATCGAAGAAGAATACTCATATGAATGAAGGCGTTTTGGATGTATCATATTTGCTTTCGGGACGCGGAGCAAGGAATCGTAAATCGATTGCCGCAAACGTGCTTACGTAGTCAATAAAATTAATTTAAATGCCATGCATGAATTTTCGGTCCAAACGATCAATAAAATTGTAATATTTTTTTGTAACATAATAATCTTGCATTAAATGAAGTCGGTTTTGCCTTTTTGGAAATATAAACTAATAGAAAGGCTTGTTTTCTTTTTAATAATTGTAATGAGAATATAATACAAGTGGTATTAATTAATCAGGGGTGGAATCGCGTAAGGTGATAGTTGACTATCAATTCGTTTATTGTCGTTTTTGACTATAGCTGTCTCTATCATATCAATTAAGAATTATAGAGAGAGCGATGGTCAAAACGACAATCAACAAATTGATAATCAACTATCACCTTACGCGATTCCACCCCAGGTTCTTTTCGATTTCCTGCAGCAAGGTTTTATTGTTGATCGGATGGTACACAATGGTCTGGACAGGCCAAATATTGCATAATATGCAACATATTATATTGAATTGAACGTCTTTTCGATGTTTTTTTGTCAATCAAAATGAATTCTCGAAATACAAAGCTTCCAGTTTCGTCGGCTTTTTCGCTTAAACATTTCACCGAGAATCCATCGTGTAGCATTAATTCATCCCCGGTAACTGGCCAGTACTGGTGGCATTTTTGTCGCCCGGCTTCCATAACTGTGGTCAACATCACCACTAAATGACTTGACTCCTGAGTCCTGCTGTACCATTCGCCAGAAATCGGTAGTCGTACTAGCTAGAGGACTCTGAGTGGCAATGTAACGATTTACACCCCACCAGGAATTTCCATGTTTACATAGTTGGTGTTGATATCTCCTGAATTACAGTTTATAAGCATCAAGCGGTTACAGTCATCTAAATATTAAAAACAAAACAAGTTAAAAAGCCATTTGAGAAGCAAAGTCTATAGTTAATTCTTACATGGTGAAATGTCCCTGTAACGGTTTTTGGAAATTTCTCAGGTTTCTTCTCCTCACTTACGGCCAAATCTGGATTCTTTCTATACATTTGCTCATACAGACCCAACAAAGTTCCCGAAGCGAGTCCATCGCTAAGGAGTAGAAGGCTCTGTGTGAACAACTCATCACCATCTAGCATATTCGAAAAAAATTCGTATGACAGGTACCGTTATTTTTGGTCTTAAAAAAAAAAGAAAAAAACGTGTGGGGGGAAAAATTAAACACCATATCTACCAAGTTTAACAAAAATCGGCCGAGCCGTTTAGGCTGTAGTTGAAAAGACAGACAGACAGACAGAATTGCGAGACCCACTTTTTTCGTCTTCGCTATCATCGTAATGACAAAAAGTGAGCCTGCACTCACTCTCTCTCTCTCCGTCTTTGCCTTAACTTTCATGCACTCAAAAAATTTCGTGTGTAAATATTACTAATTCATGCGTGCATTCTACGAATTTTATTCGTGGTTTTCAGCCACGAATAGTATTCGTAGAATAGAGGTTTATTAGTACATATTACTAATATTTTATTAGTATTCGTAGAAAAACAAACGTATATTGTACGAATACTATTGGTACAATGTACGAATATTATCGTAATATTTACTAATGCCCTTGTAATTCATTCGTAAAATACACAGCTCCATTCGTACATTGTACGAATATCATTGTAATATTTACTAATGCCCTTGTAATTCATTTGTAAATAATACAGCTCCATTCGTACATTGTACGAATATCATTGTAATATTTACTAATGCCCTTGTAATTCATTCGTAAATTATACAGCTCCATTCGTATATTATACGAATATTATTGTAGAACTTACTGTCATTAAATATGTTCTCTGAAATTTCCTTAAATATTAACAAAAGTAATGTATTTTTTAAGTTAAAAATAGTTTTTTAATTCATTTTACTATCATATACGAGTATATGAATAAAGTTAAAAAAAATATAAAGTATCTGAAAATTAATTAATTCATTATTAATAAAATTAACAATCACAGTAGGTAATATGTCCAAACTCCTTATTTTCAAAGGGCCACTGAAAATAAATTTAAAATTTGACATTCAAAATCTTCCGAAAAAATATTGTACTTACATTAAAATTCTTTTAGCGAAAAATTCCCACACATGTATGCGCTGCTGCTTCTGGATGCTGTATGTCAAATATTAAATAAGCCTTAAGGTATATGTATATGTATGTCTAGGTACTCACCTCGTCTTTTCGAAAAAAGTAGATGTTGGTCTGGTTCTCAAGATTTGTATCTTATACATACAGCGTATGAATTTACAAAATTATTAATTAATTCAGACCACTACAGCAAAAAAATGTGACGCGTCCATTACCTTATAAATAATTCGCGCACTATGCAAAAACACGTTTCAACGTGTTGACGAATGGAATACCTTTAATTTTTAGAGCTGAAAACATATTATTTTTTTACTCATGATTAGTAAATAATACTAATGCACTTCATAAAAATACGAAGTTATTAGTACATTCTACGCATAATGCGTACAGTCTACCTACGAATGAATTCTGTCTACTAATATTAGTTTTACTTAGTAAATAGTACGAATTTATTAGTAAATACTACGAATGCAAAAGATTAAAGTACGAAGTCATTCGTACGAGAAATTAACGAATATTATTAGTTATATGTACACAATAATTCGTACAATGTACTCAAACAAATTTTTTACTTCTTGTTTACGAATGAAATTAGTGTATTAAACGAATAGATTCGTGGATAGTACGACAGTTATTAGTAAAATTTTACGAATGCATTCGTAGATATACCACTGTACAAATACTTCGTACATTTTACGAATATTCGTACAATGCACGAATATTTTCTTTACGAATATCATTCGTAGCCATTTTACTAATAAATTTTTTGAGTGTGCAGCAGCCAGTTTTGCACTGCAATAAAAAAGAAAGAAACACTTTCACTGGGTTACACTCTTTGAACAAGAAATTTCCTGCAGCTTCAACTGCGCAATTTACCAACGATTATGGACACTAAAGTCAATGGCACCTCACGTCAATAACTTTTAGAGTACAAATAAAATATAAAATCATATATTGCCGTTCTAAATATACTAAAAATACGAAGAATAACAGGTACCTATGACCAATGTCATCTGCCAGATTAAATTGTCTGGTATAAATATTTTGAGATAACAAACTATATTACCCAATATAATATTTATGTATATAAAAAAAAAACAAAAGTATAAAAGAAAAATCATACAACACTTCACATAACTATTTTAATTTAAACAATTTTGTATTAATAAAAAAAATAACGGGGACGTTTTTTTATTGTTAAAATTAAATTGAAAGTATTGGTATAAAATTTGCAAATATTTCACTGGCATAAGCAATTAAATTCGTTTAAAAAAAATTAAGTGATTTTGCATTGATATAGAAACAAAAATACTCTTATCTTAATATATTATTCTATTTTTTAAGCCCAATTGAAAGCCGTTCTCTGACTTAAGAATAAGATTCATACTTGGCTTAACGTCCTCGCTCAGTGGAAGAAGTTCAAATTTTCTTACAATCTTCATAATTACATATTTCATCTCGAGCATAGCGAATTTCTGTCCAATACAATTTCTAGGACCGGCACTAAATTGTATAAATGAAAAAGAACTTGTACGATCTGACGAATCCATCAAATGACGTTCGGGTCGGAATTCCTCTGGGTCAGGAAACAAATCACGATCATGACCCATTACCCAAATGCCAAGAAGTACTTCACTTCCAGCTGGAAGAACTCCTCCATCTGTATAAATTTGAACTAATTTTAGTTAAAATGCTTAGATAAGGTATAATTCATAGTCACCATAACTCATGTCTTGCAATAATTCTCTTCAAATAACTGGCACCGGTGGATAAAGTCGTAAAGTTTCCTTTATAACACATTCGGTGTATTTCAATTCCTGCAGAACTTGATAGGTAATGCAATGACTTTGATCTTTGTCTAGAACTTCGCATATCTCCTCGAGAAGTTTTTGCTGGACATTTAAAGCTGAGGTTGTTGTGTCATGGCCCTCAAACATAAATGTGTCGACTTCTTCTCGTATATCTTCATATGTGAGTGCCTTCCCTTCGCATGTTGATTGCAGGAGAACATCCAAAAGAGCCATTCTTTCTTTCAATTCCACGTTATCAATATTTGTAGCTTGAGAGAATATTAGATTATTAGTTGGAGTCATGATTGAGAGAATATTAGATTATTAGTTAGAGTCATGATTCAGAATCCATTAAACTTACGAATTTGATTTCCATTTTTTTGAATCAGCAATACATCCCGAAGTACTTTTCGATGTTCTTCGATGACTCTTATTGTAAAGGTATGCATTGTTTTTATGCATTCAAGCTGACGACGCTTGATTCTGGGGCAGACAATACTAAATATGGTCTCATTGGCAATAGGAACGTTTAGAAACCGGAAAGACATGATGTGAGTGATGCTAAGTATAATAGACTTATACGCATTGGGTTACGGTAATGTTTTTTTTTTTCTACAACTTACTCATTAACTGCTCGAGTGTATTCATTTGTTGGATCAATCTGTGCGTTGATCTTAGTACCCATCGCAGTCTCTGCCAGTTGAAATTATAATGTGAAGTTTTGGTTATTCATATTCATACGCTGTACGTTTTAAATCAGCACCTACCTGTTATGATATCCAACGCTGCCAAACCGATATACGGATGAACATCGAACTGCTTGCCAGTTTGGCTGTGCTGCTCCAATTGTTTGCACAAAATATCGCTTTGCTGGTCGACAAAACGCTCGAGAATTTTAAAGTGAAAAGTTGGTGTGATGATTTTTCTTCTTGAGAACCATTTACGTCCATCGCTCATAAGTAGACCAATTCCAAGCCAAAGTAAATTGTACAAATGATGCTTTTTAATGTGTGTCTGGCTGCTCAGAAGAACTTCTGCAAGTTTTGGATCTGCAATGGTGATGATCAAGCGATTGAATATCCAAATTCGATATACCTTTTCCCATATCTTCCGAAAATGTATTACTTGCCTGAAAAAATCTTTGGAAGATATTCTTAAATTTCTATAAAATAAAAATCAAGACTTTTACTTACTTTGAGATGAAAGAATAATTTATGAATACTTCCAACCAAAATAAATGGAAAAGGTCCCGTCAGATTCGCCACGAGTGGATTTTTATGTCTATTAAGGAAGTATTGAGCAACAGTTAGAATAGTCAGAAATATAAAAATGCACCATGGTGTGGACTATTCGTTTGATTGCACCTTCAGTTATGGCTGAATGTTGGAAATATCAATTCCAGAGAGCCGGTGAGAACTTTTTTTTTATTGTTTTTTTTTTCGAAAACAAAAAAAATAGAATGTGCTTCAGGTTTCAAAGTATGCTAAATTATATTCCTGTTTCAGTTGATTCATTAGCATGACTGTGATGCCCTCAATACCCTTCTGTCGTAGCAGATCTTCATAGTGCTGCTACCACGTTGTAAATCAGCAACTACCAGGAGCACATCGTCATCCTTGTCCACCAGCGATTGCTTCAGGTGTCTAAAAAAAAACAAGAAATTAGTCACCGTATTCTCTAGAATACATCGAACTATACTCACAGTCTGACCATTCTCTTGGGGGAATTGGGAATCTTAAAGTTTGCTACTTGCAGGAAGTAGCGATAGTCGTAAAAGATCGACGACTTTTTTGTCTTCATTTCCTTTTCGACTAGTTTTTTGAGGGCTTCGGCGATTTTCTTGATGTTCTCGCTGTTGACAATTGCTTTGAACTGGTCCTCGTCGTATTTTGGTTCGTATTTGGTTCCAGCTTTCGATTTCTTCTCTTTCTGGGGTTCGCCTTTGGTCGCCAGTTTCTGCTTTCTGAAGGCAATTTTTGCTTTTTTCTTATCCTGCAACGCCTCTTTGGGCTTTCCGATTTGGTACATTCATGGCCCAGCCAGCACAAAAAGTTCCAGGAAGACGAAGACATGGTAACATGTAAAACTGTACAAATAAAGGGATACAAATTAAAATTAAATTTATTTTGCTTAATGCAAGAAAAGAACCAAAAACTTACCTTTTAATTTGATTAAATGTGCAGATTGATTGCAATTGCGATTGCAAAATTGAAAAAAATAATGACAATTCATTTTGAATTGTCAACAAGCGCTGGGGTTGAATTGTCAAAAATTAGTTCCTTTTTTTAAGTGACATCTTTTGATCGCGCATTGTCACTAGGAAGAAAGCTTAAAAGTGGAACCATCGTGAAGTTGGCTACTAGCAGTCCATATCTAGTAAGTCAATGGCTATTACATTAGGTGCATTTCATTATCTACGGATTTATGTATGTCTGGATCTGGATTAATTTTAGACACGTTTTACAAAAAAACAATTTGGGATCCTGTGCTCTATGTGGATCTATTTCAAAGATCCAATAAATAATTAGTTCTTACTCTAGCGACTAGATGGCTTTTTATGGTAAGGTAGTGTAAGCAACAGTAGGTGCGTTTTATTATTCACAAATCTAATCACAAATTAATTTTTTTACGGTGATCAAAATCAGAAAAAATTCTGCAAATCTCATAAAATTATCTCACAAATTTGCTGCGGAAAGTGCAGAAATAAACTTCGTAAACTAAAGAAGTATGGATTTTCTGACTTTTAATTTGATATTTCACAAAATATTTCCCACATTACGCAAGTATTTCTTAGGGGGTGTTCATGAAAACATGCTGCAGAAAGTTATATCTTTCTACAAAGCGGAAAATTATCTCGTTACATGAATACCCTTATTTATTCGTGTGAATTTGTATGGAAAAATAGATTTGAAATTGAATTTCGAAACTTTTAGGCTGGTATTCACCGAGCGCTCTTAAACGGCTCTTAACTTTACGAGGCTCTTAACTTGAAATTTCTTTGGGGTATTCACCAACCACTCACAAGTGTTTTTCGAAGTTCGAAAATGAGAGCCACTCTCTCTTGTTCAGGCATACCCAAACTGTGAAATGTTGGTCTTGACAGCAAATGGATACTCTTCTACTTGGCATTGCTCACATGGATTCGAGTCAAATGCGGGCGTGGCACACGTACAAGCGAACAAACTTTCGAAGAGAGCGCTCGTAAGTTAGGAGTGGTCGGGTTGGTTATTATTTTGTGTATAGCAGATGGACTTTTGTTAACAATTTTACCATTCTCGCACTTCGATTTATTTTCCAAATAGTGTTTCATTATATTTTTTTTTTTTTTACTTACTTACTTTTGTGATACACTGTATCTTCGTGTGTCATTTTATGTCACCAAACCAAATGTCAAAATAAATCCAATAATTTTCAATTTGTTTTAAAAATCCTGCCTCACTTTGCCGTCTCTTTCTTACCATGAAGTGCGAACGAGAAAAAACACAGAGACATCAAAATAAGTCGGCGGAGTGAGTCCAATCGTGAACACCGTCAAAGAAGTATGGATTCTGACTTCTAATTTGACATTTCACAAAATATTTCCCACATTTACGCAAGTATTTCTTAGGGGGTGTTCATGAAAACATGCTGCGGAAAGTTATATCTTTCTATAAAGCGTAAAATTATCTCGTTACATGAATACTCTTATTGTTCTTCTTAAAAGTGGATTTACATGTTTCCGCATCTACCAAATACAGAAAAGTAGAGAGAGGCAGATGTTTGTCGAAACCAGATAGTGGCAGAGAATACACAGGTGGTAACTCTTTTTTACTTCCTATAAACTGCTATAGCTTGTTGGCGTGTTAATACGAAACTATGCAATGAAAATTTAACTTACCTCCATTTTCTTCCATTTTGATTTAATGTTTTTTTTCATACCATGCGTCCGTCAACAAAAATTATAAAAAAATGCGAAAATATTGCAAATTTACAAAATGCAGACGAAGATGCATAAGAAGTAGTACCCCTTGGCATAATGGTTAGTGCGTTGGACTGTCATGCGGAAGGTCTCGAGTTCGATTCTCAGCCGCTGCAAAGTTTTTTTCAGGGGTGTACTGCGAGAAATTGACAAATTCTCCAAGAGTATCTCTTGTCATGGAAAGTGCTGCTCATTAGCCGTTCGGAATCGGCTGAAAATTGTAGGTCCCCTCCGTTCTTGGTAACACGCACACAGGAAAGGTTGAGAGTTGTAAGTCACTAGGTCCTGGTTCAATCCGAGCTTTTGCACCACCAAATTTATAATTTATTTTTAGACGAAGATGCTATAATAAAGATGAACAAGTTCGTCTTTGCTATAATCTTGACTTCTGCATTTCTCGAATTTCCTATAAAGCAGAAATGGAGTCCTTCTGCATTTTGGTCTTTTTCTCTCTATCTAACAAATATGAATTCTGTATTTGGCATCCTTTTTTTGGTAGAAATCAAATGCGGATACATGTAAATCCACCATAAAAGAAGGGAATTTTCTCTCATCAAAGTTCTGAATAACTTCATTGAACACTACCTAACAAACAATTCTACACCTGAACGATTAAGATCCATTCACTTTCACAATTCAGTGAAAGCCGGCAAATCATTTCGACCCACTCAGTGACAGCTTAACCGCATGTGATTTTTTGTAAACACCCATCAAACAAAACATATTTTCTCTTTTGTATTTCTCATTTTTCCTCTTTTTTAAATTAAACTTTTTGACAAAAAAAATGGGAAGAAATTCACATAATTTCAAACGTGGAGGGCACAATAATCGAGGGAATTTTCGTGGAAATAATAGAGGAAATCATCGAGGAAGCTATAGAGGTCACAATCAAGGCGATCTAAGAGGAAAGAGTTTTTCAAAGCCAAGAAATTCCTATGGCTCACAAAACAATGGGGCTCCTAGTACTGGCAGGTTTGTCCAGAAACTCTTTCCAGTCCAGATTATTTTTTAAAACTCTAATTCTTAGGCCAGATCACTTTCAAAAAGTATCCCTTAAAGAAAATCAAGTCGGAATCACTGAGTTCATTACCACTGGCAAGGGTTTCACCGGAGTTCTCAAAGCTAGATTCTCTGATTTTCATGTGAATGAAATCGATTTGAATGGGACTATTGCCAATTTGAACGATTATACCATTCCCCAGGCAGTAGATCCCGATTATGGTGTGAATTTAAAACAAAATCATCCAAAAAACAACTTCCTAATTTTAGTTCCTTAACTTCAGGTATTTCTGCCGAAGAGCTGGAAAAATGCAAAGAAGAGATATCTGATGTTATTACTGAAGAGCTATGGAAACAAATTGACTCAATTGCCAAAGGCACACGTAACGAACCCTTGGAAATTGTGGTCACCGATTTAGACAAGGACAAGAGAACGACCATTCATAAAGTGATAAAGAAATTGTATGAAATGGAATGCAACAGTTGCACTGTTGGCAAAGACGACGATGTTAAGTGCATTAAAATCAGTCCATCAAATCGAAGTGAGGTCATAATGCCACTGAAATTTCCAATAAAACTAAAATGTTCTCTTATTTTGTTTTTGTTAGGAACACCTGGTAGGAATAAATGGCTGTTTCCTGGAGAATATGTTCATTTCCTTATGTACAAGGAAAATATGGACACATCCGAGGTAGCTGTAATTCTTGCCAATTCGCTGAAGTCGGTTACATTTTGTTACATTTTTTGTATTCGTATTTTTTTAAACATTATTGTCTTAGCTTAAAACCATCGCAAGTGAACTACTGCGGCACAAAAGACAAACGTGGCAAGACCACCCAGAAATTCTGTATCAAAAAGAGGCAACCTAGTCAAATAGTTTCTTCTGTGAAACGCATACAGTCAGTAAAAGTGGGAAACTTTACATTTCACGATAAAGTCGTGAAACTAGGAGAACTCAAAGGAAACAGGTTTGATATACAATTTGTTACTCTATTTTTTTTTAGTTATTGTGGTTAAGATCCAACTTTGTCCCAAGTGACCAAAAAGGATTCCATTCCATATTGTGTCTTCGGAGGAAGTTGTGAACAATCCACAGTCGCCTTCTATTCTGAAAAACTTACCAAGTTTCGAAAGTAGAATTGAGTATAAGAGTAAAAAAAAAACCTAATTTCCAAATGACTTCTAATTTTCTATAAAGAGCAGATCAATAGGATAAACAAATGCCGCGAAAACTTACTTGCTCTTTATCTAGAGTTGAATTAAGATATTCTTCGATAAGATTTTAACATTATATTCTAGCTGCGGTCTTAGCTGCAATATACCGCCTTCGCCGACATTATAGGCAATTTTTGAAGCTAGATCTTCTTCACATCTGAGATGTCTGATCCAGCAGGGAACTGTCTATATCCTTGGCAAGATGACTTGTTTTCAATTAATTCACATGTGAAGCTTCTAACAGTTGAGCCATGGTTCGTTCTTTGATCCGTTTTCAGACATCTGCATATAAGCATGTGGTATGATATGGTTGCCTACCAATTCCTGTTCCACAATTGCAGTTTGAGTTTGAAGATTCAACAATTTTTCAAGTTACCGATTTATGTATAAAACCATGTCGAGTGTTTTATTTTTTTTAAATCTAAATCATCTAAAATTGGTTTGGGTCAGGAACCTCAATAACTACATTGTTTTCCAAAGCGCATCCCAAGATTGCTAACGAAACGTAACTTGAATTGTCTTCCAATCAATCAGGACACCCATTTTAAACAATACAACGTTTTGTTACATATTCACTTCCATGAATCGTTGTAAGAACACTAATTTACTAAAAATCCAAAACATTTTTACAGATTTCGTATAGCACTTCGTCATATTGATGGGGTTCGAGAAGAGATTGACAAAATACTGCAGAGTGTAAAAGAGTTCGGATTCATTAATTATTATGGACTACAACGATTTGGAAATAATAGTGAAATTCCAACTTATCAAATTGGAATAGCTTTACTAAAGAGTGACTACAAAACGGTAAATAATTCCGAAAATAAGAAAAGAAAACAGTTTCTTGAAAACTCTCGTAATTGTATTTTTGTAGGCTTGTGAATTGATTTTGAAACCACGCGATAATGACATTCCCTTCATGAGGAAAATCCGAGAAACATGGTGGAAAGATAGAGACTCGAAAGCAGCCGCTGAAATGTTTTATAACGACAGATTCATTGAGAAGAAACTCTTAAACGGGTTGTCTGAATATGGGGAAAGTGATTACGCTAATGCCTTACGCAAAGTAATTTAAAAAGTATTCTAAAATCTATATGCAAAATATTTGTTAATATTCTCTAATTTAAGATTCCAAGGAACATGCTTCTATTGTACACACACGCTTATCAAAGTTTGATTTTCAACCGCATTGCTTCGAAGAGAATTAAAGAGCATGGTCTTAAGTTAATGGTGGGGGATTTGGTGTATCGCAACCAGGACGAGTTAGACGAGATAGCATTGGAACCTGAAAATGAATTGCCTGATCCTGACTCAGAAGCTGGTGCAGATGGAAATGAGGATGAAGCTGAAAAGCCAAAAAAACCAGAGTCCACATTTAAACAAAAAGTAAAATCACTAACGGAGGAAGACATCGCTAGTGGAAAGTATACAATTTTCGATGTTGTTCTTCCACTGCCTGGTCATGATATTACTTATCCTGCTAATGAATTAGAACAATGGTATGAAAATATTCTCGCCGAAGATGATTTGAGTTCTGAAAAATTGAAACATGGTGTAAAAGCCTATTCATTGGCAGGTGCTTACAGAAAGCTTCTGATAAAACCGGAGAACATGTCTTGGTATTTTAAAACCTATAATTCTCCTCAGGAAGATGTTATTCCATCACATTTTGAGAAAACATGTGAAAAGAAAGAGGAGTCAACAAGTGAAGGCAATTTTACGGCGTTAGTGTTAGATTTTTGTTTGCCAGCTTCTGTCTATGCTACCATGTTCTTAAGAGAGATGCTGAAGTCTGATACTTCATCGTCTAACCAAGCTCAATTAGGCAAGACTGAAATGAGAAAGTTTGAAGAGAAAAACTCTACAAAAGTTGAACAAGAAGAAATAAAAGAAAAATCAACATCAGTTGAAGAGACGAAAGAAGAAACATCCGAACCGATGGAGTTTGAAGAAAAAAATGGGTGTAAAGTTGAGGAGAACGAAATTAAAGAAAATTCTAATTCAGCGGTGGAAGAGATAAAAGAAATTAAAAAAGAAAAATTTAATGATAATTCCTCAAAAGTGGAAGAGAAGAAAGACGATGAAGACGAAAATTCCCTATTAAATCAAAAGGTCACAGAAAAACGATCAATCGAACAAGTTGACGAAAGTGTTGTGAAGAGAATAAAGCAGGACATTGAATAGTTAACATAATATTCAAATACTTTTTTTTTATAATTTCGTTTTTATCAATATGTGTACAGTCGCAAAAGAATAAAACAAATAGATATTTATAAAACTGTCTGTTTAAAAATTATTACCATACTAATTTATGTGAAAATAATTCGTTTTAAGACTCAAAATCTAACCTGAATGAAGCGTGTAGAAGTGTTTTGGATTAGGCTAGACGATCACATGATTTTTCAGTATTTTATCATGATAGATATTATGAAAAGAAAACCAAGAGAAATAGTCCTGCTTTTGTGAAATATAGATTTAGATTAGATTGGTTTTTATTGGTTACCATTGATTTAGATTGATTACATAGTTTACAACAAAAAAAAAATAAGCATGGCATTATTGCCCTCTGCCTAGTTGTCGAAACATAAAAATGAATACATTAAAATTATATTTTTCATCATACGATTGTAGCTCTATCTTTATCTTCCAATAAAGTGAAGAATATCTTCTTTGTCACCTAAGTTGCACAAAGAGCATATAATCGGTAAATTATCTCTATGTGGTATGAAATTCAGCTGCATAAGTTCTCCCCGAAGCGTTACTATCATTTCTGAAATAATTTCTCTCTTCCAAATTGTGGTTTAGTTGTTGATCCTGTTGCGTCATTCAAGTATTTCTTTCGCTGTTTTAAGTC
Source organism: Chrysotoxum bicinctum (assembly GCA_911387755.1). NCBI lineage: Eukaryota > Metazoa > Arthropoda > Insecta > Diptera > Syrphidae > Chrysotoxum > Chrysotoxum bicinctum. Next base: position 218,660,723 of record OU426989.1, on the reverse strand, counting down.
TACTGCAGAAATGAGCTGGCAAGGAGAAGCTCTCAACTCTGCACTATCGAAATTATTTAGGTTTAAATTTATTCCACATTCTCTCGCTAAATCCATCCAATGAGCACACCAGGTTGTTTTGATCCTTATGACTTGCAGAGCTACTATCTTTGGTAGTCGGTTATCATCCATCTTTAAAACTTTCAGTATGTAATCGACTTGCATTTTTAAGGTTCGTAAGAACCTTATGCGATAATCCTGTTCCTAACATGACTACGTAGTTGGGTGTAGTAAAGGGCAGTTGAAAAATTCGTTTGCAGAAGTATCAAAGAAGTTTCTCAACCGAGTCATACTGCTTCGTTCCCCAAGTCTGAGCTGCAAAAAAAAGAACTGATTGTGAGATATATAAAGCTTATTAATTGGGAAACAAAGTTTGCATGCTAATTCCATAGTTCTAAGATATTTATCGAAACACATCTGCCTTATTATTTATTGTTGTTGCACAATGTGTTAGATTTTAACTATTTTGAGTTGAGACGTCTCACAAAAACTTGGATGGAGATGATGGAACATTAATTTATCCTATTTTTTGTCCACTCAACAGAACCTCGTGCTTTTCTTTTGTGTAATTTATTTCAGAGTAGTTTAATTTTTCAGTGATTTAAAGCAAACAGTAAACCCTTCAATTTCAAACCAATTAAGTTCGTTCAATTATTAGTTAGGACTACAATGTTCAAATTTAAATAAAGAATTACAGAATTTCAGCATTACGCACAGAGTTATTTGTCCTGTTGGAACTTGGACTACGTATGTATTACCCAACATGTATTTAAACAAACCTTCAAAATTTGAAAACATTTGTATACTAACTACTGCTATTCGATAAACCTTAAAATATTTTCAAATGATAAACAAAGATTATGTTTCGTGTGATATTAAGTTCGTTATCCAATTAAATGTAAAAATCTCAATAAAATGAATCACTTTTTGTTAACATCGAACATAATTATTACAATGTTGCTTCCGTTTTGCCTGCCATCCCCTTTTTCCCACATATCCTTCAATCAGAATACTTTGCATTCAAAATTCATTCCAGTTTATCGTCTGTATAGCGTTTTTTTTGTCTTCAAAATCAATAAATGTAGGAAAGTAGTTAAGTACCTGATAAAAATCATACAAAATTACATGTTATCCTTTTCTATCCGCAAACAGTAGCCTTTAATCCACCAGCCATTCCCCATGTTAATTGTCTTCTTCGAAAATGTAAACACTGGTGTTTCCTCTTAAAAAAAAAGTAAAAAATCAATATCCGCCCTCACAAAGTCATGGATCGATAATAGAGAGAGTCGTCCCGAAACCATATGTATGTATGTACACTGATGCTGTACTGGATTGCTGGGTGCTCAACCAACAACAACAACCCCTTACATTTTCACCCATCTATCCCATCCAAACTACAATCCAACCCCATAATTCCGGGTTCGATTACGATTCGCACCAAGAGACGTCTCCTTCGAGCATTCAATGCAACTCATTGCACGATTTGCTTCGCTATCGTTCGGAAGTGTTGTTACTCAGAAGGTTGTTCTTTTATTAATATTTTTATTTTTAATTAAACGGATGCTATTTTTAAGTGTTTCCAATAGTCTATACGCGAATAGAGAAATAACAAACCTTTTCCTTGTGCGGTGGCTTATGATGATGATGATAAAAACATGAGACGGTTTGAGGAATATTGACTTTTAGGGGTAGAATTGATACAACGGTCTAAGCAAAAGGCGGGAATAACTTTAGTTTCTTTGTTTGGAAAAAAAATATAACAAGTGAATATATTTCGCCACCATTAATATTGATTAAAATTTATTGATCGCTTCAGTGAAAATATATTTGGAACATAAAAATATAACACCTTATTCATGGAAGTGTGCTTTTGTAACATATGTGCAGACGAAAGAAGAAAAATTTAATTACCATTTGCAAACAAAGGTGAGTAAAAGTATAATTTTCAATTGGGACATATAGTGATAGTGAGTACTTCTATAGGCTCCACCTGTCGATATAAGTAGCTATAGCGTTATTTAAATTTGTGATGTTTCGAGGTCGATTATAGCCTCGCCTTGTGAATGGAACCACTTTCAAGGAGTATTGAACCGCGTATCTTTTATGATGACTTTGTTTATAAAATAACTATTCATTCAAAAATATGTTAGGCATTTTAATACATCAACTTCGCGCGCGAAATCTTTCTAAAAGCTTAAGAATACTTTACTATAAGGGGATATACATATGTAGGAGGGTTTGAAAATGATTTCATAGCAGTAAAATAATTTCGAATGGAAATTAAGTGAGTCCTTTAATGATTGCATGGCAATTCCTTTTTTGCATCCCCTTTATTATTTTATATGGACTCCCGCTGAGATGTTACTTATTGCCTGTACACACAATACCTTCTACCAGACGTGTTTTTTTTACTATTGATTTATCGATTTTCTTTGGTCCTTGATAGTGTTTTCTGCTAAAAATGGTTTTGTTAAAGTATATAAAAGCTGAATATTGATTTAAGGTTAAATACGCCATACGCAGTTAGGGGTTGTTAGTATTTCTAAATATTTTTCCTCAAATGATTAATTTCAATTTCCTGCGATGTGGATGGTTTTGATATATGTTGATAAGGTATTGATATTTTTGTCCCAAACTCACAGAATTATTCATAAGTGCTGTAAGGTGAAGTCCTATCAGTCCTAGAATAGATTATTGATATGTGTTGTAAATTGAAATATTGTATATGTCAAATCGGGAGATTATATACATTTCATTAAAAATATAAGATAAGTGTTTCTTAACAAAACATTTTTAAAAGAATGTCAAGTTGAGATAAGGTATTCCGACATTTTAAAATTGAGGATAGATGACGAACGATGATAGTGAATTTGTCCGCTAATTACCTACATAGATAGTTTAAGAAAATCTCTTTGAACCAAAAATACCCTCCCTAGCACACAAACCATAAGAACAAAATTTCTCACATTTACAGCTTTTATGATTTTGATAATTTTTTCTTCTGTGAGTTTAAATTGCATTTAAAATAATTTTTCACGGAGCCGTTTATTAACAATGTTTGTTATAAATGTAGAATCGTTTTTTTTTTTTTAAGTTTCAACGTTTTCATTATGGGCTACATACATTTTTATATAAAAGAAAAAATCAAAATAATTTTTTGAAAATTCTATATTTTGAAAAAGTTTATTTAAATTTAATTTTTATGCAAGGAATTGCAATAACTTTAAAAAAATACACAAAATATTGAAAAAAAAACTTTTAACAATTTTTAATTTTGTTTACATCAAATTAAAAATTTCTTGAAAAAATCGGGCGTTATTCTTTTTTTCTTAACTAAAACTATTAATGGAGTATTTTAAGAAATTCAAAGCATTACTTTCAACGAAAAAAGTGGGTCTGGTTGGACTGCAGGCTAATCGATTCGGCGGATTTTCTTTAAATTTGGTTGATAGTAGTTTTAATTTCCCCCCACACATTTTTTTCTTTTTTTTGAGGCCAAATATAACGGCACCTGTCATTCTCAAAAACAGTTCCACAGATTTTTTAAAATAAAATTCACAAAATTTAATTTAGTTAAATCTAGGTAATACTTGAAACAAAATTTCCGAAAAATGGTTAGTTATGGTACCGCCCTTGGAAACTTTCTTCTTTTTTTTTTTGATTCTCTCAAAAACTGTACAACTGATTTTGATAATTTTTTTTTTATTCTGAAGTTTCTCAAAAGTTTGGATAGTGTTTGGTATTCAAATTTTTAATTTTTTGTTTTGGATTTAAAAAAAAAATCAATTCACAGCATAACATATCTTAATGAAGCTTTATAAGGTTTGAAAAACATTGGCGCAAAATTTTTGTTGAATTGGTACGAATATAGCATCATGCTTTCTCTACCTATTTATCAAAGTTAAAATCATCGAATACATATTTTATTTTTTAGTATCGTGCTAACTTTATTATGACTCTATGCCTCTATGGCATTTACAAATATCAATACAAGTCTGTTTAATTAGTTTTTTACATGCTCTGTCAATACTTTAGGGGTGTTCGGAAGCAATTTATTAAAAAAAATTGTTAAGTAGTATCATTCTAATAACTTATTACTTAGCTGTTTAAATTTTTTGAAAACTCATTATCTACAAAAATGGGTCAATATTTTTTTGATTTTCAATTTTTATTCGTAAAATAATAAAAACTTTAGGCGTATCAACATTTTTTCTTACAAGTTTTGTATATAAAAGCTTCATCATCATCATCGGCTCGACAACCGGGTTCCGGTCCTGGCCTCTTTCAACAAGTCTCTCCACCTATCCCGGTCTCTAGCCGACGCCATCCAGTTGCGCACCCCAAGGCTTCGGGCGTCCTGGTCTACGACATCTCTCCACCGCAAGCATGGTCTACCACGCTGTCGTCTACCATAGAATGTACCACAAAGAACTTTCCGAGCAGGTTCCTCTTCGCTCATGCGAGCTAGGTGCCCTGCCCACCGGAGTCTACCGAGCTTAATTTTTGTCACGATATCTGCTTCAAGGTAGATTGCGTACAGTTCATGATTGTACCGTCTCCGGAATCGTCCTTCCTCACATACGGGGCCAACAATTCTCCTTAAGACTTTTCTCTCGAACGCAGCTAAGAGGTCGGAGTGCCTTTTGCTAAGCACCCAAGTCTCGGATCCATATGTGAGTACTGGCAGGACCATGGTCCTGTACAGCAGTAGTTTTGAAGTTATGGTGAGATTTCTGGATTTGAAGAGCTTTGACAGACTATAGTAGGCTCTGTTGGATTTGAGAAGCCGCCCGCGTATTTCTTCTTCTATATTGTTATCGGCTGCTACTATTGACCCAAGGTATTTAAAGGATTGCACCACTTCAAATTCGTGCTCCGCAACCTTGATTGTTTGACCAACTGTTCCTCTCGCATTCGACGCCACCATGTACTTTGTTTTACCTTCACTAATGTGCAGCCCCAGATTTTGTGCCGCCTGCTCGATCTGGATGAAGGAATCGTGTACAGCTTGTTCGGTTCTTCCGAAACTTATTTGAAAAAAAACAAACAATACAACGTTTTATAATTTACCAAAGTAGATAAATATTCAAAGTAGATAAATGATGAAGATTAAATTTTTTTATTATGCCGTAAAAAAATGAATTTGAAAATGCATTCAATTTGCCGCTTATAAAACAATGAAAAACCTCATAAGTTTATACAATTTTGAACAATCATACCTGTTGAGATTGCCAACTATCAATTTGGAAATCGATGTCTTACAACACAATTGATATAATTGATAAGACTTGATCACTAAGAAAAAATTATGCAGACCATTGTGAATTACAAGAAAATTGATAGTATCAACGAATTACTAAGTACTTAGTTTTTTATAAATAAATTAAGTTATAAAATACTAAAATTCAAGATTTAATAATTATCAATTAACAGTTGACAACAGCAATATGTTTCACGGCTCTACAACTCTAAACATTGCCTAAGCCTTTTTCTGAAGTACTTACATTCTTGCAAGATTGCCACAGGAATTTGCAATATGTTCGTTTAAATGTTGCCTTTATTGGCTTTCAGAGTCCTGGGGATAATCGTTTAAGACCAGGTGCGAACGCAGAAAAAAATTTCGGGGAGATGGGGGAAATTTAGATTTTCATATTTCACATTTAGTGTCAGTGGGTGCTCTCAATTATCGCAATGCAAATTAATTTTGACAGGGGAAGGTTTCGTTGTCGCCACAAATGTTTCACGTCAATAAAGGCTCTCGCAAATCGGCGTGAAACATTATAACAAAAATGACAGATAAACAATGCCAAATAACAACAAAAATACTGCCGTCGACGGATGAACCCCCAAACCCCGTTGCCTTTACGCCTGTTGTATAGACAAGGGCTTTTAGGAGTCCTCACAAGAAAGAATTGCCGGGTATCTATAATCAGAAGCGAGCGCTGGCCACTTTAAATCGAGTCTTAGGGAGATGAAACACCCGGTGAATCCTAAACCAAGAAGTGCATGCAAATGCCTCATGCATCCGGCTGAAACCAGACTTTTTCCAAATCCATATGTTTCAATTCATGCAAACCGAAATTCCAAGTCCACCCAGGGGTACATTGACGTATTATATATTATATTATATTATATTATATTTATGTATAATAAGTCAATGAGAGGGTAGTATTGAACTGTAAACAGAATGCACGCTTCACACGGATGATCCAGCGTTTGAAAAATATAGTTACAACACGTTGTATAACAGACCACTCCGCCTTGTCGACCAAAACTAGGTGTTAACAAAACTTAACATCCCTCTCTTTAAATACACCTTACCTTCAACCCTTTACGACCGTTACGAAGGCAGAAATGATACTCGTATTTTGAAATCCATACGTCTACTAACTAAAGCCGGTTTTTATCATCAGTTTACACAATACACAACTCTACGAGATCACTGTGTACTATCGGGATCAATTTTCGTGATTCGAATTCAAAAATCTCATAGCCAATGCTAACGTATGCTACATACAAAACTGCAAGAAGGTATAGGTTTTGTAGATCTAGTTGAGTTGAGTTGAGTTCAAACTGTACTTAAACTATGGGTCCCATAAATTTAAGATCACACAATTCGCTTAACTTGGTCATGATGTTCAGGGTTCAAATCACACTCCAACTATAGAGCTTGCCGAGATAGATCAAAATAAAATGCACGACTGGATCGCACGATCTTGCTCTTATGTAAAAGTACTTTGGAATTTAAGATACATTTTATAAATATAAAACATGGATTTAATGAGATAATAATATTCAAATGCATAAAATTGCCGTCTGGTTTCCGGAAAAGTATGAATTTATGCAAATAAACTTTAATCGTTTTTTTATTAAATACATTTTTTATATAACAAATTTCTCTAAAATTTTTCAAGAAAAAAATGTGGGCTGCGAATTTTAAGTATTAAATAATATTGATTTTAGGAAATAATTTCAAAAAATAATCGTTCATAGGTTTTGAAGATATTGATTTAATTTTTTTTTTTTTTTCAAGAAAATCCAACAAATATTTTTTCGAATATTTGTATATACAATATTATTTTAAACTTAATGGGACTCCTGCTGAAAATTTTGGGTTAAAATCCTTAGAGCCGTTAATGAGAAAGTCGAAAATAAAAAAAAACGGGTCTATGGCAGGTACCCTTAATAACATTTTTCCACAAATTTTTTTTTACCAAAAAGTAGCCTATGTTCATAATATCACACCTAATTTTTTTTATCAAAATCATTAGAGCCGTTTTCGAGATAAATAAGATTTTGCATTACGGGTGTATGGGGGGTACCGTTAGTTTTGGAGCTAAAAAAAAATTTCAATTTCTCCTCTAGGGAATCACCGAAGACCCTTAACTACCGAGATTGAACGAAATAAGTCCAGTGGTTTAGGCTGTAGTGAGAGGTACAGACATACAGAGACACTGAAACATGTTTTTTGTGTACTAAATTTTCCTTAAAATTTTTATAAAAAAAATTGATATGCAAATTATTAGTATTTAATAAAATACATTTTAATACGTAATCTAAAAATTTAATCGTGTATCGGTTTTCAAGATATTGAATTTTCAAAAAACAAATTGTATTATTTTTTTAAAAATCCAAAAACTATTTTTTCGAAAAAACTTTTAGTTTATATTTTTTCAAATGCAAAGCAGCTCCTGCACAAAAATTTTGGTTAAAATCGTTATAGCCGTTGGTGAGAAATTCGAAAATCAAAAAAACCGTTCTATGACAGGTACCCCTAATAACATTTCCCTCCAAATTTTTTTTGACCAAAATATAGTCCATGTCCATAATATCACACCTAATTTTTTTTATCAAAATCGTTAGAGCCGTTTTCGAGATAAGTAAGATTTTGCATTACAGGTGTATGGGGGGTACCGGTAGTTTTGGAGCTAAAAAAAAAATTTCAATTTTTCCTCTAGGAAATGACCGAAGCCGCTTAACTACCGAGTTTGAAGAAAATACCTCCGGTAGTTTAGGCTGTAGTTCGGGGTACAGACATACAGACATACAGACATACATAAATACAGACAGACAGACGGAATTGTCGGACCCACTTTTTTCGTCTTCGCTATCATCGTAATGTCAACTTTGATCAAAATCTCGAGTTCGATTTTTTTCCAAATGCAGAACTTCCCTATAGTACCTACATATATCGCAAGTAAAAATAAAGTTGCCTTATGTAAACAATTATGAGAAGCTTAGGGTACCTACATCAGTTGTCAGGAAAGCAATTTAATGGATTAGGAGTTTCAGACAAAAGATCATTGATAAATATGAGAAAGAGTGTCGGAAACAATACGGAGCCCAGTGGCAAATCAGCATTTATTTTAAATTTCAGACTTAACCGTTCAAAACTACTTGTATATTGGTAGTTTCTAATCCGACCAAGAAGAGATTGATCATAATACCAACTCTCCCCAAATCCTAGGACTGTGTTGTCTGTTACTGGGTACTAATATATTTCTATCGACTCCGAACGACTAAAATGTAAAACACTTTTCCATGACAAGAGATACTCTTGGAGTATTTGGCAATTCCTTGCAAGTGGCGGCACCCTATATATATTTTTTTTTTTGTTATTGCTTACCGAAGGAAATTTTACTCTGCTAAATCTATATACATTCCCCATTATAACACGCCTTTGAAGATGTTTTTATATACAAGTTTTTATATTATATTTCTCCAAAGGTTTTTGATGCCGTTCATTCTAATCTGAGTTCACAATTATTCCATCAATTCAGGTTTTCGAGATATTATAAACTAAAATGGTAAAAAGAATACATAACGAAATAATTTTCTTCTAAAAAACTTTTGCTACGAAATCTGAAAGAAAGAAGAAAATTCTCTCGAACATTTATTTTTAAACCTTGTTACATATAATTGTTAGTCTTTTTCTTCAGAAATAAACCACCATATTTGTAATTTAAAAAAAATTTAGTAATAGCTTAAATTGAGCTTAAATCCTAATCTAAAAATCTGTCTGAAAAGTAGTTGTTAAAAAAATTTAAATTATTACAATGATATATTAAAAAGTATGCATTAAATTTACATTTATTTTTACAGAATTTTCTTGGTTTTGTTCTAATCCAAAAAATATAAAATCATGACAGTCGAAAACTATCATCTAAAATGGGACTCCCATTTAACACACTTAAACACGGCTATATCAACATTATTCAGGTAATTGTTCTTAAAAGAGTATCTACCGTTTTAATTTTCATTAATACATTTTTAATTTTTCTTTTCTATATGCAATATAAACTTCTCTCTCTGAAGAAATGAACGGTTTGCCGATGTCCTGCTATACAGCAGTAACCCAGAACCAGGTGTTCCAAAAATGGGTATATCAGCGCACAAGTTTATTCTTAGCTCCTCTAGCCAGGTATACTCGTATAAATGCAAAAGCAGAATCAGTTCTTAATCATAAAATTTATTCTCCTTGTTCGTATAGTTCTTCGCTACAATTTTTGACTCTACCTTACCATCTACGACGTCTACGGGAATATTACATATAGTTCTTCCGCCAGACTTAACACAACGCACCATTCAGATTCTAGTTCAGTATATGTACAGTGGCGAGGCAACCGTGCCGAATGAGGTCCTAAGTGAGGTTCTTCGTGGAGGGGAGCTATTGAAAATCCGTGGACTCTGTCGTGCTCCTCCCAGTAGCAACTCCGAGGTAAACAACTGCGATTATTTAAAGTCCAATCATGGAGAAATCAATACTCGTTTTGCCAACGAACTTCGAGGTTTAGGTGCATCTGTGCTTCCAGAAGAAAGTCCAGTCATTGTTAAATCACCAAAACCACCGCACATAGGTCTCCTTCGAGTCGTTAACTCAAGTTCTTTGGGTGGGCGTATATCAGTGAACAAAGATGTTGCAATCGATCCAGAACCAGGAGAGTCAAACTATTCATATCCCCCCGATATGAATTCTCAGTGCCCACCTACTGTACGTGTGTCGTGCAGAGAAAGTGGCTGCACTGGTTGTGAATCTTCAGAAATAGAAAGCCCACTAGAATTAGCTCCAGCACCAAAGCTAACTATGAGAACGGACCTGCATCACAATAATCAGTCTATCGAAGAAAAGTCAGCAGTTTCGCATAGTCAACCGTTTCGTAGAATAAGCTTACCCATTGATCCATTGTCAACTTCCGATGAACCCATGAACTGCTGCCACATTAAAGAGGAGCCATCTGATTCATGGCATGATCCATCGCTTGGAGGTGATGTTTCCCCATCATCCAGCGTGGGCATTCCTAAAATAGTCCTCAAACTTAAAACGCCACGTTCAGGAATTCCTGCACCCATAAAACTAGAGGCTCCTACAAGTGGCGATGAAGATTGCAGTCAACCGCCATTAGACAGCATGGACCACATGCCCTATACCCGATTAGTTTGTGATGTTTGTAAGACATCATTTGACGAGCCCAAGTCTTGGGTGCGACACATGGAAAGTCATATGGAGAAACCTGAAGCGGACAAGGATTCCGACAATTCTTCCAGTGCGTTCAATCAGTCGTCTTCCAAGACGGTATACGTGCCAAAGAAACGAAGACGAATATCGGTAAGTCTGTTTTTGAAGTTTCAAGTTTAAGTGTAATGAAGTTACCTTTAACCTAAAATATATTGCAGCCTCATCATGTAACTGGGGATCATGTTACACTCATTTGCGATCTCTGCACAATGTAATTTCAATTGAAGTTATTCACGCCTCTGAAAAAAAAAAACTAATTTTCAATAATTCCATATGCACAGGTCTTTCACGACGCCGGCTGAATGGGTTCGCCACACAAACACTCAGCACACAGAATCGGAATTGGCCTTATTTAATAATCAACGCAATGTAGTCCAACAGAAGCCATCATCAGAATCTGAAGTAGTGAGGTACAGCCGACGACACCATACGGGTGGGCTTTTCAAAGCGTGAGTTCAGTTAAATGCCGGAGATAGTAGTTGTACTCGCAACTTATTGTCAGTTTATCCTAGATCAGTCAGAAGTTTTCATCGTAAAACTTTAATTAGTCAAGCCATGCGAGTTCCTCCGGCCCGGGATCTAGATAAGATTTGTGATATATGCACGAAAAGATTTCCAACAACAGATCTTATGATAAATCACAGAAAAATTCATCACAATTGAAGTTATGCTTTATTTTGAAGATTCGTTCGTGGTAATGTTATGCACAAAATTGAACTTTTGGAGTGACCAACGAAACGTTTGCTTAAATTAACACAAAGAAAAATATTGAGTAAAGGAACGAATTGTATAAGTATGTAATTATAACTATACACAATGCGAGGATTAATATTATATACTTGTAAATAATTTACACTATGAACTTTTTTCAGATTCCATTTAAAAGTTATTTTTATCTTAATTATAAAATAAAATTCTTTAAATAATTGAATATTATAGTTCTTTTCTTTAAAGGTTTTAACTATACATACGAGTATGTACGAGTACATAGCTGCTGGCAAAAAACAGCAGATCAGCTGTTCAAAAATAAAGAGAGCAAATTAAAGCAGTGCTTTTCAATTTTTGCAAAATTTGATTACAAACAAGTTAAAAAAGTTAAGTTCAATGCAATTTTTGTCCAATGAAAGCTATGGTAGCATGACCATTATTTTTTATTAGAAGCCCCTCACATCTTTGCGATGTTATTGAGATCCAAGCCTTCTCAACAACGCCCCATAAATCTTTGTTGTTTTTTGGTTTTGCATTCCAGGCTTCTATTTTTATATTCACCCAAGAATTCTCAATAAAATATGAGGTCAGGGGACTAAGCAGGCCACACCATAATTTCAATATTGTTGTCCTAAAACCATTGGTTACCTGTTCTGCTGGGTTATTATCCTGGTGAAAGACCTATTTAAATGGTATTTCGAGGATGATGAACCAGCATTATTACGTCGTAATTTTGGAAAACATCATGCTTCCATATGCAAGCATGATGTTTTCCAAAATTTCGGCGTAAGAATGCTGGTTCATTATATTTTTAACCAATATATTGGACCAACTCCATAGTATGAGGAGCATCCCCATTTCATGATACAAGATATCCTCTATGTTTTAAGGTTTTTGTGGTGTATCTAGGATTATATTTGGTATTTGGTGGTCGTCTTTACTGCCTAGATCCTTTAACACCGTAAAGCACAATTTTACTTTCGTCCAAAAAATATTCCTCCACTTTTGAGAAACCCATCCAAAATGCTTTCGCACAAACCTAAATCTCTTGGTTATGTGGTTTTTTTTAGAAGTGGGACTATCCTTGGACTGCGAGCATTCAAATTGTGTTCCCTCAATCGTCCTCTTATACTGTATGGGCACCGCATGTTAAATTAAGTTCACCCACTATTTCCGTAGCTGCCGTAGTAGGACGCGTTCTTGAAGACCGAATAACACGTTCTAATTAAGAAGGCGTTAAAGCTTGGGGCAGATTCTGTAATAAACGAAACGATAGCGATTGATCGTTTTTCAAAAACGAAAGAAAATGTGCGAAAGCGATAATTGGCATTCTGGGGTGACATTCTGTATCGCACACGCGAACAAACGTTTTCGCGCGTGCGAACAATTTGCTTCATGTAACATAAAAAACGAAAGTTTTCGTTCGCACATGCGAAACAAAATAAACGACAGCTTATTCTTTGACGTTTCTCTTCTTAAATATTTCAGTTTCAGTTTTGTTCAGAAAAAAAGTTTTTAATATTAAAAAAGAAGATGATACGGGAATATATTGCATTTTTGAACGATAGTGAAGAAGAACATGAGGATTCGGAGTTATTGAACTTGCCGAGTACAAAAAGAAATCTAAGAGTTTTTTTTTCCAATTTATCTACTTTGTCAGATCAAAGATGTGTTTTAATTATTTGTTGCAAATTATTTTATAATATTAGTTTACAACTATATACATAGCTTTATTCAACGATTTCGGTTGAACAGAAAAGCCTACAAATATGTGTTGGAGAATATACGCATAAAAACAGGGACGCGAGTCACATATTATATTCCTCCAATTTTTGAGCCTTTGCTCTACTTTAGAGGTACTAGGTGAAGAAAGCTACCAATGGTCAGTTGGAAAAGATTTCGTTTGCCCTCTTGCACAGAGCACTCTGTCAAAAGTATTTGGTGAGTGCTTAACACCTTTGGACGACCAAATTTATGCGGAATGGATCAAATGGTCATCGGATTCAAAAGTTATTAAAGACAAATTTACATACATTTTGGAGTTATCATGTTTCTTGTTAACACCACAGATATGTAAGTACAGTACGAACTCGGTTAACACAACCTTCGATTCGCGCAATTTCTTGTTTTCGCAACACCTGATTATGTAAGTGCTACTTTTCAAAAATTTTACATCGATTAGTTCAATTTCTTGTGTTTATTCATCTGTTCATTAAAATCAAAACATCAAACCAACAAAAACTATTTGTTTGCTTTCAATAATGTTTTTTTTATAACATTTTAGTTACCTCTAAAGAAAATAAGCCATCACATCTGTCTATATAAATTTTTATCTAAGAAAATGTAGCCCATTAAGTGCAAGAACCTCGGTTATTGCAACCGCCTTAATTTCTTTTTAGTTGTGTTAATCGAGTTTGTACGGTATATGGTTATGATCTCCCACTTTTTCAATTTTAATAGTTATTGGTTGTGTTAATACATACATACATAAACAAACATTTATTTTGCATCACATTTTGCACAAAAATACAATCTGTCACAGTAATAGTGATGAGTCTTCTTGACACTTTATGTGTATACAAATTTACTTTAATCGATATTTAATGCTTTCTTATTATGTATGTGTTTTTTACTTAAAAATCAACAAAACTAATGTTAATTTATATTAAAATCCCAAGAAAATAAACTACGTACCTTCTTTTTCTTAATTTTGCCTCATTTCATTTCTTAAATCGTGTACATGATATCGATTTTCTTGAGTTTTATGTATCGATTTAAATTAAAGTTCCATCCTTCAAATTATCTGATAGCTGTAAGCATCATAAAAGTATGCAATCAAATTTGTTTGGGTTTGAAGCACAAACGAACACAGAACCAAAAACGAAATGCGATACAGAATGCCAATTATCGCTTTCGCACATTTTCTTTCGTTTTTGAAAAACGATCAATCGCTATCGTTTCGTTTATTACAGAATCTGCCCCCTGTATCGCATTTCGTTTTTGGTTCTGTGTTCGTTTGTGCTTCAAACCCAAACAAATTTGATTGCATACTTTTATGATGCTTACAGCTATCAGATAATTTGAAGGATGGAACTTTAATTTAAATCGATATATAAAACTCAAGAAAATCGATATCATGTACACGATTTAAGAAATGAAATGAGGCAAAATTAAGAAAAAGAAGGTACGTAGTTTATTTTCCTGGGATTTTAATATCAATTAACATTAGTTTTGTTGATTTTTAAGTAAAAAAACACATACATAATAAGAAAGCATTAAATATCGATTAAAGTAAATTTGTATACACATAAAGTGTCAAGAAGACTCATCACTATTACTGTGACAGATTGTATTTTTGTGCAAAATGTGATGCAAAATAAATGTTTGTTTATGTATGTATGTATTAACACAACCAATAACTATTAAAATTGAAAAAGTGGGAGATCATAACCATATACCGTACAAACTCGATTAACACAACTAAAAAGAAATTAAGGCGGTTGCAATAACCGAGGTTCTTGCACTTAATGGGCTACATTTTCTTAGATAAAAATTTATATAGACAGATGTGATGGCTTATTTTCTTTAGAGGTAACTAAAATGTTATAAAAAAAACATTATTGAAAGCAAACAAATAGTTTTTGTTGGTTTGATGTTTTGATTTTAATGAACAGATGAATAAACACAAGAAATTGAACTAATCGATGTAAAATTTTTGAAAAGTAGCACTTACATAATCAGTGTTGCGAAAAACAAGAAATTGCGCGAATCGAAGGTTGTGTTAACCGAGTTCGTACTGTACTTACATATCTGTGGTGTTAACAAGAAACATGATAACTCCAAAATGTATGTAAATTTGTCTTTAATAACTTTTGAATCCGATGACCATTTGATCCATTCCGCATAAATTTGGTCGTCCAAAGGTGTTAAGCACTCACCAAATACTTTTGACAGAGTGCTCTGTGCAAGAGGGCAAACGAAATCTTTTCCAACTGACCATTGGTAGCTTTCTTCACCTAGTACCTCTAAAGTAGAGCAAAGGCTCAAAAATTGGAGGAATATAATATGTGACTCGCGTCCCTGTTTTTATGCGTATATTCTCCAACACATATTTGTAGGCTTTTCTGTTCAACCGAAATCGTTGAATAAAGCTATGTATATAGTTGTAAACTAATATTATAAAATAATTTGCAACAAATAATTAAAACACATCTTTGATCTGACAAAGTAGATAAATTGGAAAAAAAAACTCTTAGATTTCTTTTTGTACTCGGCAAGTTCAATAACTCCGAATCCTCATGTTCTTCTTCACTATCGTTCAAAAATGCAATATATTCCCGTATCATCTTCTTTTTTAATATTAAAAACTTTTTTTCTGAACAAAACTGAAACTGAAATATTTAAGAAGAGAAACGTCAAAGAATAAGCTGTCGTTTATTTTGTTTCGCATGTGCGAACGAAAACTTTCGTTTTTTATGTTACATGAAGCAAATTGTTCGCACGCGCGAAAACGTTTGTTCGCGTGTGTGATACAGAATGTCACCCCTTGTTTACGACCCCCGTTTTCAGCTTTTCCTTAAAATTTTAAGGCATTTGTTATCATTTTCGCTGAACAACCGACAAGATCCTGAACTTCCTTGTAGGTTTTGCCGTTCATAATAAGCTTTTGAATAAGTTTGTCTTTCTGGTGTGCAGTGTTTAGTACGACCCACTTCAAAGCAACAAATTCAACGGTTTCAAAACTAGTTCAGTGGAAATATAAAATAGAATGAAAGGACTTACTTTTTATTAAATCAAAATCAAAATTGAAAAAAAACACAAATTTTAAACCGAACCTGACAATCGCTGCTATTATTTTGGGCGCCTAAAATACTTCAAATACAGAATTCATATTTGTTAGATAGAGAGAAAAAGGGCAAAATGCAGAAGGACTCCATTTTTGCTTTATAGGAAATTCGAGAAATGCAGAAGTCGAGATCGGCAGAGGCAGTTACCTTTTATATAACACAAACATAAAACAAACAAAATTTATTTAAATTTAAGAACTTTTCCCTTTTATCTATTGCTTCATCAACATGTCGTAGAGTGAATTACCAGCCTGCTTAGATTTGACAAATTTGGCATGGGTTTCCCCGTCCAAGTAAAATGGTTTAACAGCTGGGTCTTCTTTCATACATTCAATCCAGTTTGCCTTAAAATGAATTTATGAATTACATTTTTACACTCAAAAAATCAAAAGTTACTCACCAAATTCTTAAGCTTTCCATAATCCAAATCATTTGAATCACCATAAAGATGCTTAACCAATCCCAATCGTTCACACCATGGCCAAATCATGTAGTCCACCCATCCAGGTTTATCTCCTCCAAAAAACGGTGTCTTACGAGTTTCAAGTTCCTTTTCGTAAATTTGCAAAGCTTCTTCAGTTTCTTCTATGCAGCCAGGTGACTTAGCAGGCCCCATAATGAACAATTTGAACATGGCCGCCATTACTGGTCCAAATTTCTCTATAAGATTTTTTTCGCGTAGTTTCTTAAGTGGATCACGTGGCAGCAAAGGATTTTGGGGATACTTTTCATCCAAATATTCACAAATTGCAAGTGAATCCAAAATAACAGGGCAACCATCTTCATTTGGCAACTCAAGTGCTGGTACCTTACCAAGTGGACTTTTTTCTAGCAGCCATTCGGGCTTTTCAGTAAGATTGCAGTAAATTGTGTGGTATGGAACATTCTTCGAGTCAAGAACTAAATGAACACGATGTCCGTAGGGACAGAATCGCATTGAGATGAGACGAACAAGCTTATCACTGTCTTGGAATATGGGATATTGAGACCCTGGCGATAGAAAATAAGATACAATGTTTACAAAAAATCAAAAAACGAATAGGGGCGAAACACCCTTCCCAAAAATTCGAAATTAATTGGTCGACTAATTAACAAAATAATCAAAAAATAAGGCAATAAGGGGAATAATACAACTATCTATTTTAGTAGAAAACTTTTTTTTAACGTTTTAACGATATGTCTTCTATTTAGAATTGAATTTCACGCAGTTTTTTGCTCCCCATTTGACAATACTATCGAGATCGTAATTTAATGAGCTTATCTTGATAAATCCACATCCAAAGAACAAGGACGTGCATCTGCAAACGAATATTAGAAGCTGACAGTACTGTGTTTAGCAAAACAATTTAATGGATTAGAAGTTTTAGACCAAAGATCATTGATGAATTATGAATATGAGAAAGAGAGTCGGAGACAAACCGATGCCCTGTGGCATACCAGCAATTATTTTATATGAACTTCAGACTTAAAACCATCCAACGAAACTTGTATTGAGCGGTTCGAAAGGTATTTTATAGTCTAATGAAGAAGAGATTCATCAAATTAAATGTACGTATTTTCGATGAGATAACTTAATGCCAAAACTCTATCAAATGCTTTTGAAACATCAAGTGTAATGATCTTACTTTCTCCAAAACTTTGTAGAGATTCGTGCCGCAGTTCGGTTCAGATTACCAGCGGGCCTATTGCTACGAAATCCATACTGCCGGTCATTGAGAAGTTTTCGTTCTTTAAGATATTTCTTCAGCTGATAATTTTTCCATGACCTTGGAAAGAGAGATGTCAGTTCAATTGTACGATAGTTAGAGCGGGAAGGAGATTCGCTTTTTTTTTTTAAAAACAGACTAGACAAACACTCTTTCCGAGTGTATTGGAAAGCTAAGTTCCGATCATTAACTGCAAAGACATGGGCGTCAATCTTCTTTCTTCTTTGGTTTCTAAACATAAACAACTTTTGCACCTTATCTTATTTGTAACTTTAAACAAAAATCAAAAAATATATTTAAAAAAAATATTTGTGTTAAGTCATTGTTTTTTGTGCCGATAATACATACACAATACACATATCATATCTATCTAAGAACAAAACTTTGATAAGGATTTTATAATAATACCAAAAATCTTACTTTCAATAATAAAGATTAGTTCAGATTGTCTAGAAATTATTCTGAAGAAGATTTATCAGTTGATTGAGTTTCAATTCTAGTAGTCCACTTTCCACTAGGGTATCGAACTTAGAGTTTTCTACGCCCTATATTGTTGAAAAGTTAAACAAAAAGGGAAAATCATACTTATCTATGGTTTTATTTAATACTCTTTAAGATTTTCGATAAAATTCAATTTTACAAACTTTCGATATTAATTGCACTCTGCAAGATTTAATTTTTGCAATTATGTTGGTGACTTCTTCTTTTATAAAACGATTTGGCGTGATAAGGAAAGTCACCTTAATTCAAAATAGATGCAACCATGAAACCCTTTAACTTGAGCAAAAAATGTCTTCCCCATTGAAAAATAATTTTTAGTCAGAAAAATAATTGCCCGAGAGCCGGCCTTTAAATTACCAATATATGTATATGATGACGTTAACATGTTGAAAATCGTCTTTAATTATTGCCCGTCTTCTAGCTTGACAATCAACCACCTGCTAGTTGCTCAAAGAAAACACTTCAATTTCAGAACTTTTTTTTTAAACAATTGTAATTTTCAAACATAACTAGATAAAGGTTAATCTTTCATACAAATTGATATTTTTGAAGACAAATAAAAATTATTATACATAAGAGCGACCGACCAGTCTTTTTGGTTTTCCTTTTCATCTCAAAAATTTTAATTAATGAAAGAAATTTTGTGTATATTAAAAATAATATTCTTGAATTCTTTTACCTTTTCCAAAATGTTTTCCAGTATCCATGGTTAAAAAATTAGCGAACTTATGGAGATTACTTACACAAAAATCCCTCTTTACTCGGGATAATGGACTATTTGTACTGAGCTTGAACTAAAGATGTTCTAAAATTTATAAATATGTATGTAATTACAAAAAATATGATAAGCTTTAAAAGCTCGATGAACCTACATAATGTACATAAATAGCAACGTTTGGTCAGGGAAAAGTAGATAAGATATTTTATTAGTTCTCGCTTTAAGAACGTGCTAAGCGCTTCACTTTCTGAATTCCAAGATACTTAAAGCTTTAGATATCTTCAAGAATTCCATAAAAATCATAAAAAGCACGATTGGATATCACGATCTTGCTCTTATTGACTATAGTTAAGGAGATAGGGTTAAAAGCCAGCCACCGAGTCAAAAGAGACACAAATCTGATTTAATTAAAAAAAATATAAAAAAACAATGTTTCAATTTTGAAATAGTTAGTATGCAAGTTACCTGATCAGGTTAGGAGAAGGTACCTACCGGTTTATGAAGTCATCTAAGGAATTGATGGAACACACGGCACATATACGCATTTTTGATCTTATGTATATATCTATAATTTTTAATTATTCCAATTTTCTTGACCTTTTTTTTAAGGTTTAAGTCTAGTTTGTTTTTTTTAAAGCTGAAAAGTGAGTTTCGAGCATGTTTTAAACATTTTTAGATCGGTCCACAATATCATAAAATCATGTACTATGCAAAGATAAACAAATGCTTTATTTTAGTCAAAATGAAGAAAATTAGAAAAATGCATTTTTCGTTAAGGTCACTTATTTATTTTAATTTTTAACATCGTATAAAAAGAGACGTTACAAAGAATATAATTTTCTAAAAATTTAATTTTCATAATTTAAGGCAAATTAGTACTATTTTAAAATTATTTTAGTAAGAAACTTGGTTAAAAATTTGATTTTCCAAATTTAATTGGAATTAAGTAGCAAACTTTGCCTATCATTTTATTCAAGTTAAAATCATTGATAGATATTTTATATTTAAAGTATTTTACTATACAGGGTTGGCCATCTAGTGGTTTCTTTTTAAATCACAGGTTGTTTTGGGACTAACAGCCGTTTCCCGCTCGAAATCTTGAAAGAAAATCAGTTTCATACCTCCGCGGAGCGAAATGAGTCACTTTGCGCTTGAACAGCGTTGGGAAATACTGAAACTTATTTGCAAACTTATGTCGTTTTCATTTGGCAATCCGGAGCCTTCCGGACTTTTCTGAAAGTGTTCACTTTGGAAAAAGTGACAGTTTTGATTCTGAAAAGAATAGAAATTTGCTTCTGGATTTGAAATCAAAATCAAAACCAGAAGCACTCACACATTCATATAGGTAAACGTCAAACTCAACAGCTGTGATTTTTTGTATGCTAATTGTGCGAAGTGTATCTTTCAACATTATATTTATTCTTGATTTTCATTATTGTCCACATTTGATGTTTCACATATACAATCACAAAAAACTTCAGAATCATCAGAATCAAAAAAAGTGTTCAGTTGGGATTCCGGATCGGAGAGAGATTCCGGATTGTCAAATAAAAACGACATTAGTCCAAACAGTGCGTTTTTTGAAAAGAAGTTTTGGCCGAAATGGAGCACCTTCTGTACGCAAGATTGTGCAAAAAGTTCTTGATACTGATATGCTAGTGGACAACACTCATGGTTCCCTGTCGTCGTACAGTGCGCACAGGCGAGAATATTGGTGGATTTACATGTATCTGCATTTGATTTCTGCAAAAAAAGGGATGCCAAATACAGAATTCATATTTGTTAGATAGAGAGAAAAAGAGCAAAATGTAGAAGAACTTCATTTCTGCCTTGTAGGAAATTCGGGAAATTCAGAAGTCAAGATTATAGTAAAGACGAACATGTTCATTTTATTATATCATCTTCGTCTGCATTTTGTAAATTTGCAACATTTTCACATTTTTCTATATTTTTTTTTGACGGGCGCATGACATTAAATCTAAATGGAAGAAAATGGTGTTAAGCTAAATTTTCATTGCATAGTTTCGTATTAACAGGCCAACAAGTTATAGCAGTTTATAGGAGGTAAAAAAGAGTTATCACCTGTGTATTCTCTCCCACTTTCTCTCTAGTTTTCTGCATTTTTCATATGTTGAAACATGTAAATCCACTTTATGGCTGCTGTAGCCGAGAAGGTGAGACTCAATTCACGAATATCAACTCACCATCAATCACAACAGCTCAATATTTCACGCACTAGCCTGAGGAGAATTCTGGACAAAGATCTTAGAGTATTCGCTTACAAGGTCCAATTGACTGAACCAATTAAAGGTGCATGGCCAGCCGAGGCAGCATAATTATTGGGAATATTTGCTCTTACTAGCCATAATACATGGAACAAAATTAATTTTATTCATTTTATTGTATTTTTAAAAAGAAACTTGTATAAGGCCCACCCTTTATTCACATGGCACTTTGACATTTCCAAATGTAAAAAAAGGTCTGTTTGCGAAGGATCAAAATCTTCACACATAAATTGATTTCTTATGTATAATGGAAATCGACATTATTCTAACTCACTGGCTGAACACAATAGAATGCTGCAACTGGAGCTGCAGCTGCAACTGGAAGAGCTGTCAAAAAGTGTCGTACGTACTTTTTTTTATGCGCCCACAATGAGGCTGTACAGCTTTCATGTTTTGTTGTCATTTGTTGGGTCAGGTGTTGAATCTTTGGCAAATTTTAAATATTTTAAGTAATTGAAACTATAAAATGGACACTGAAATTGAAGATTTTCGTCCATTATTTTAATTAAAATTTAACCACGAAATCACAATACAACAAAACAACACTTAAAATCACTGACAGATATATAAAATTTGAAATGTCAAAAATGCTGCACGAAAAAGTTAAAAGTTCGCCAACTCTTGCAGCACCGACTGCAGTTGCGTTGTGTTGTGTTCGTAACATTGAATTTACGTGTATTGAATATTTTGACAGCTATTCCAGTTGCAGCTCCAGTTGCAGCTCCGTCTCCATTGTGTTCAGCCAGTCAACAAGCACCACATCTCCATAAAGTTAAATCTAAAAATATATTTTTGTTATTTTTTTTTTTTTTTATGAAAGTGTTTTTATTGCAGGCGTGGAAAACTTATTCCTTTTTTAATTCTTAATAGGTATATGAGAAAGAATTTTTCTGATATCCACTCTTCTTATAATATAGGTATTTTTTTTTTTTTAAATAAAAAATAACATTAGGCTTCTCCTTCTCCCTCTATTTACACATTTTTCGAAAAATTAAAACATGGCTTCAACCTTCTGTTGTCTCCATCTGCTGCTAGTTGTTATCTCTTTCCCTCATTTTTCTCCTCCTTAGGTTAAGTAACAATTTTATTTTTTTTCTATTATTTTTTCGCATTTGTCTTTATTGAGTGGACATCTCATATTTAACTTTCATTTATTTGTATCAAATCATACTGTAACATTAAAGCTTAAAATATTCCTTTTGTCAAAACGAGTTGCCTGACCACTTCTAAGTCGGCTTTAAAATTATAATTTCGTGTATCTATTTTAGAATAAGAAAAATACTGTGTAAAGAAACAAACAAATCATATAATAAAACGGCAAACATGTTTTTTGTGGTACACTTTTCTCCAAAAGTATTTAACCGATTTCGATAAATTTTATATGGTTGGAAAGCCACAGTTACGGAGATGTGCAGAATATACTTGAGACACGCATTTACACATTCATTTTTGTTTTTGCACTGTCGAACACTTTGCATATTACATAAAATAAAATTTAATTTAATAAATTTGCTTGAAAACACTGCCAATAATATAAATAATAAATAAATTGGCACTCGAATTTCGAGAGCTGGGTCGGCTAGTCTCAATAAATATACATACATACATACATAACATATTTTTTTTTTTACTTATGTATGCATTCTATTTTATAAGAAAGTTTATTTCACATACTGTCTAGGTGTGTTTTATTCACTGCTACATAGCTAGCGTAGCAAAATTTGCCTCGACAGACAACAACAATTTGATTGCTGGCGAAAAAGAAGACAGTAAAAAAATGGCAGTTGTGCTGGTGATACAACTTTAAATTATTGAAATGAAAATGGCGCTATGCATTAAATTTTAGAATAAAACCTTATGTTCATACATGTTTTGACATCAGATTTTGATATTTTCTATAATGGCCAACGTTGAAATATAAATTGAAATTGACATATGGAGGGAGTTTGATCGTTTTATTCGCACTTGAATGCTGCGCTGGCTATGCAGCAATGAATAAAAAACACCTATTGTGTTATGTTCAGTTCAGATGCATATTAAAGAAAAAACATTGGCACGATAAGTCAGAAAATTGTTGTTAGGTATTACGGTATCAAAATTACCTTCCATAGAACAGTTTTTTCTTCAATTTTCGAATTCTCATTATCAGTACCACTGATTTTGGTTAAAAGTTTAGAGCTTCTTTAAACTTTAAATATTGTTGCATTTTCGAAAAAAAAACGCTGACTAGACGGCAATTTGAGCCGATACTCATGGCAATTGTCCGCTTTATAATAACAAATTGATTCATTCGACAGCTTTTTCCTTCCTTCTGGCAAAATGGTAGTCAATAAAAAATTATTAATCAAATAATATTAAGCATTATTAAAAAAATAAAATTGTAAACAAAATGAACTGCATGACACAAACACTAGTTTAAAAGTACAGGGGTTAAAGAAATTGAAAATTAAGTAAGAATTAAGGACATAAGCACAAGCTATGAAATTGAAATTCATTAAAACAGGGTTTTGGCACACACAGTGTGATCAAATGCGTTTTTCTACATTCCGCAAAGCTTTATTTTTTCAAGCAACAAATTTAAATGAGTTAAAAAATTTGATTATTCTAATGTATTTTATATTATACTAAATATTACTGTAAAACAAATGCAAGTTCTAGGTCGCTGGCGCCTATTTACTAGGTACAAACCTTGTACACCTGTAAGATAAGGTTTTTTTAAAGTCCGAACTGGGATTGCGCAGCACTACTTAGAAGGAACAGAATCATACGTCTAGTTGAAAAGAATACTGCTTTTAGTGATCCTCGAACCCACACCTCTTATTTAGCAGTCAAGTGCTACCTCAATTCACCATTGCCAACCGCAACGTTGTAAATTTTTAAAAATGGATTTCAAAAGTAAATCACCCTTATTCCGATAGTCGTTTTACTAAAACGCCAGTAAAACGACAAGGCTCCAGAGACCACATTTTGGAGTTTAATTAATACGAAAAGGACAGCATTCTCTATGTTTTTCACTTTTCTAAGCATTATAACAATAGTCGTTTCAATAAATTTCCTATTTTCGTTTCTAGGGCCTTGTCGTTTTAGTAAAACGACTATCGGAATAAGGGTGAATACACATAAGCACCATTCATGCAAAAACTATTCCTGAACATTTTACGTCTCTATCATTTAAACACGAACAATTATTAACTTTTAATCCGGTTTTCGATGAAAACTAGCTGACTTCTAATTTTGTTTAGTCTTGCTCAATTTTGAGAAAATTCTATATCTAGATAAACTTCGATTTTTTGGGATGCGCAAGAATTCAGAAGAAAAAAACGGTTTTCCTAAAAAACGTTCATATAATTTAAAATGAAGAAAGAAAAGCTCATGAATTTTTGTTTTACGAAAAACATCACAAATAGGAAACGCAAATCCAAAGGCACTAGACAAAACAAACAAAGTTTTAAAATAATTAAAATAAATCGTTTTTCTCAGCCGATTAGTGATGAAGACAGATAGGTGTTTGGTTTGTTGTTTATTTTTCATTTTATCAAACTTACATTCCAGAATTAGTTGATAGAAAGATTTTATAGATTAATAAATGTATACAATATCAAATTATATAAAAACAAAAAAAAGTCAACTTTGTGCATGAAATTCGTAGAAAAAAATAAGAATAATAAAATTTATCAGAATGTCGTATGCAATTTTACAAATATTTTTTTTTTTTTCAAATCAGAAAAAGTAAGTCCAATTCAAGATTAAAATCTTGACATATAATTAAACCATCCTCGTCGATTCTTAGATTTCAAACAGTTCTTTGCTTCTTTGTCGTATTTCTGAAATGTTAATCAAATTAAAATAAATACTTGCAAAAAAAACAACACAAACATAAAATTAATAAACACATCTTTTTTGTTGGTTAATTTTTGTTTTACTATTAATATTTCACAATAAAGTGTGTTGTTGGAATTATGTAAGTTGCTTACACGAGCATGTCGTAATCTGGGGTGTTGGTGCGACGTGTTTTGATATATTTAGCATGAGTCTCCCCGTCCAAATAGGATCCCTTAACGGCTGCATCTTCGATCATCAACTCACGCCATTTGATCTGAAATTTTGTTGAGTAAATATTTATTATAATTTTAAGATAGTGTGTGTTTACCAGATTCTTGAATCTTTCCTGATCCATCTCGTACTTATCACCAAGAAGATATTTAAGCATCTCTGCACGTTCACACCAGGGCCAGATCATGTAGTCAATCCAACCAGGTTTATCACCACCAAAGTAAATTGTCTTACGATCACCGAGTTCCTTTTCAAAGATGTCAAGTCCTTGGGAGATTTCAGTAAGGGCTCCAGGAGAATTTTCAAGTCCGTTTAAGAGGACTTTGTAAAGTGAACTAGTTACAGTGCCAAAGCGTTCCACCAAAATTTTATCTTGAGCCTTTTTAAGGGGATCCTTTGGAAGCAGTGGATTTTGTGGATACTTCTCATCCAAGTATTCACAGATAACAAGTGATTCAATAAGAATAGGATTTCCTGGTTCATTGGCCAGCTCCAGAGCCGGTACTTTTCCCAAGGGATTTTTTTCTGCAAGCCATTCTGGTTTTTCGGTGAGATTGATAAAAATTGTATGATATGGAATGTTCTTAGCATCCAGCACTAAGTGAGCACGATGAGCGAAAGGGCAGAATCGCATTGAGTAGAGACGTAATTGCCCATCGTCAGGAAGTTTTGGACATGTTGATCCTATTTATTTTTTAAAGCATTTATTAGTTTATTTTTGGATAAAAATCATTAAATTAGTGTAACAAGTATATTTTCAGATCTACAGGTCTCATGGAATGGAATATCAACAAAATTGGAAGCCCAACAGATATCAACAAAAAACAAATATTCTGTTCGGTCTAAGTAAATGCAAGTATAACGAACCAAGAAGCCACCTCAAACATTATGAATGTTTGGTAACTTGAAATGGGCTTTGACAGCCAATTGCGAAAATTTGTAAGAAATTTTAAGTTAACAAATACACTTCATAAATAACTCTAGGGAGAGTGTATCAGAATTGACTTAAAATTTAGCCAAATCAAAGTTAGTGCAAATAAATGAATCCACAACTAGCTTAGAAGGAGTTTTTTATAGGAGGATTAACTTTTACTTTTGTTGTTAAAAATCTATTGAAATCGAATTACAACTATGGGAATCGTTCTTTCATTTCCGAAATCGAGATGGAGTCAGTATGGAAATCACGCTTTCCATAATATCATATATCGATTTCAATGCGCCAAAATGGAATTTACCTGTCGAATTCTGTGAATTGTTTGATTGATTAGAAAGGACGATAGGATTAGATTATTTCTTGTACCACTTTTTAAACTGCCAAGTTTCAGATGGTGATATCAATCCAAAGGAGTGAGTGTTTTTTAACCCCCAGTGCTTTAAGCTCAAAGCAGGTAATATCAGACATCACCAGATATAAGAGAGTGAACTACATCTTAAGCACTACCATCTTAAGATTCTCAAAGAAATAAATCTGGAGGAATTGAATTAGCGATCTCTTCTTTATCTAGACGGAGGCACAAAAGTTCTAAATGTCGAACTGAGACCCGAAAATTTGGTATAAAATCTTCATATTCGCTCATTGCAGATTTAAGCTAAAGAATTCGAAACTGGAAATCGTCTCAAACTACAGTCAAAAAACATAAATAGATTAACGAACGACAATGATAGTATGTATGAACGAAAACGACTGAACGATGCAAGTGTTTATTGCAGGAGGGCCAACAAACGGAGCGATTGCCACTCCTCCGGTGAACACGAGCTTCAGTGAGTTGATGGAGCCACCTTTCCCCAAGGTCTTTTGCAAATGGACAGCCCTTTGATTTAATCAGCAAAATTGACCAAACAAACGGACATATACACAAAGCACTGACCTATTAAACTCATCTACAAGACTTTGCAAGGAGCCACATGCTCCTACGGGCCTGGTGGAGCGATAACGTAAGGGAAAGGATAACGCCCTTAAAAAGCGTCTACCCCTTTTCAACCAGGTGATTATATAACGACAGACATTTCTTCAATGACTTAGTTATAAAGCTATAGCTTGCTGAAACTCATCAACAGCCTTAACGGGCTTGAATGACACATGATTATCATAGATTTTAATACATGGGAGTCACAATCGCTAGAGTATCACAACGGATCTACATTGACCTCATTGTGACGTTAACAAGATCAACTGTCAGCTCATTAACCTAACCTTACCTAAAGAATTTACGTTTACAGCAGAAGTGAACATTCAAAACTATGCAAAATCTTTACCTTGGCTGTTCCAATTTTTTTTTCTTCTCGTCGGATTAATTTCTAATTTGATAAAGACTTTAAAAAAAATCACTTTTTTAAATTGCGTTTGTTTATTTTTGCGAAGATGAGTTTCGAATCGAAAAGAATAAAAAATTATCCGAAAAATACATTAGTTCCACAAGGCCTACAATATGAACTTGGCCTCTGGAAAACTATATACAATTATTTTGTTTTTGTCGCACAGTGTATAATTGAATCGTTAATCGCATCTTCATTTAGTCAATGGGTTCTAATTGCAATAATTATACCTGACTTGATCATGTTACACAAACATCGTTTAACATTAAAATCAATAAAGACTAGGGTGGTCCCCGGATATTATGTTTTATAATAAGCGTACACTAAAGCGGTTTTGGCTTTTCTTAAAATAATTAAACATAGTAAACATACAAGCGTTTAGAAAAAAGGAAATGATTCAGAACTCTTCCGATAGATCTATTCTGAATGTCAAAAAGTAAGGGAAAAATTGAGCAATGTTAGGCATTCCACATTCAAGTAGCACGACTAAAAAATAGAATTTCTATGCTTGATAGTACACCATTATAGTGGATAAAACAAAACTTGTCAGGCCAGCTTACCCTTTCATTTTGTTATGAGAACATACATAGATGTATTACATGTATTATTAGATGCGTTCCTTGCAAGAAAATCGTAAACAGTATGGTTAATATCTATTAATATACAAAAACAAGATTAAAATCAAAATTAAATGTTTTATATTTTCATTCAACCAAGAATTGATAAGAGGATAAAATACTGAAAGCCAAATATTAAGGTACAAAACTAATTTGTGTTGAAAATGATTTTCATACATTATTTCCACACTGGCATTGGAACGAATCAGTTACACCGTAACCTCAAACCATCAAAAGTTATATTTTTAGAACAAATCTTAAAAATTTCAAATTTCAAAATGTGTGAAATGTTAAGGTGTGACATGAAATTTCATACTTTGTTTCCAAACTAAAGGGTTTTCCAATTGGCGCGGGTAGAATTTGGGGGACATCTTTCAAATCTGTTCAGTTACTGATGTCAAACAACCATGGCAAGTAACACGATTTAACAGCACCTCTAAATGATGAAACTTTATTACCAAAATGATTGTTAGTGCAAACGTTGTGGCCTTTCCCAGCAGCCTCCTCAACGTTTGGTGGCCAAATTTGAGACAACTGGTTCGGTAATAAATCCGCCAACATTCATACGTCAAAGGAACACAAGATCTATCGAATATATCGTCGCGGTCCATAAAAGGATTCATCAGAGTCTGAGGCAGTCGATTCCTCACCGTGCACAAGAACTTGGACTTTCGCAGATTTCAACTTTCGGTCGAAACTTGAGTCTATACAGGTACAAGATCCAACTGACGCCGGTTGTTCCCTGACTGGGCCTCACACCGTTTGGAAAAGGACCCCAATTTCGCCGAAAAATCTAATTTAGCGACGAGGTGCAATTTTGGATGAATGGCTGTGTTGACGAGACCAACCGACACGCAAGTTATTTGAATTGGATCCGTACCACCGAATTTTTTTTGAAAAATTGATATACGATAGGCTCAACTTTGCAGTAAATAGAATTATAACATCAAGGTAGCATGGATTTTGCAGTGTACAGTTTGCTACAACTAATTTGTGTTTATTCACAAATGTTTGCCTTTATTCTTTAGAGAACAAAATGCAAGTGGATGTTTTGTACACAGATTTTGTAAAAGCATTCGATAGAGTACATCACAGACTTCTTATTAAAATATTCGAGAGAATGGGTTTCAAGTTTCGGTTTCTTAAATTGCTGGAATCTTATTTGTCGAAAGGAAAACAGGTTGCAAAAAATTGAAAATGATCAACCCTCTTTTATTGATGTATTGTCGGGCCTTCCCTAGGGCAGTCATTTGGGATCTCTTCGTTTTAAGATTTTCGTAAATGACATTCCACTCAAACTTCGAGAAGCGTATGCTATTGGTCTATAGACTGCACCGTGGTTACTTGCATCTGTCACTAATTCTAAAGGTAGACTTCCGTCTTTGTTAACATTACGGCAAAAAATACTAGAATGACACGAAGTTAGTAAAAATTTTGGTCATTTGTAAAAAATGAACGAAATACTACTTCGTCTTCGATTCCTACGCTCGTTTTCAATGAAACTCCTTATGTCAGCTCTCAAAAAAAAGCCAATTTGCTTGCAGCACAATTTGCTGTCAATTCGACGCTACCAGAGAGTGCGATGATTCCTCCTGTAATTCAGAGCGTTAATGATTCTGTGGGACAAATCTTCTTTCGCACTCGTACAGTTGCAAGAGTACTGAAAGATCTTGATACACATAAATCCGCTGGCCCGTATAGTATCGCCCCAATTGTTTTGAAGAGGTGTTCTTCAATGCTGGCAAAACCATTGCGTAAGCTTTTTTATCTGCCCTACTCTACTGGTCTCTTTCCGAGTAGATGGAAAACAGCATTCCGAGTAGATGGAAAACAACATTTGTCCAGCCTGTCCCTAAAAAAAGGCGAATCTTCTTCCCCCTCCAACTATCGTTTATCAAAGTAAACAATTACAAAAAGGAAAAGTTTAGAGATCTTTGGATTGAAAATTGTAACATTGATCAGTCAAATGAAGGCAATACAATTGATAAGTCTGAAAAATTAAATTCGAAATTAGTTGGTGTAATGAACGAAATGTTGTCTTTTAAGTCTATTAAAACCAAGGTTGTTTCACCATGGTATAATAATTATCTAAACTCGCTTAATAAAATGAAAATTAATTCATATAACAAAGCTGTGATAACTAAGTGTAATGAAGACTGGATCTCATATAGACTGATTAGGAATAAGTACAAACAAAGTATTAATAAAGCGAAAAACAATTATGTGCAATATAAAATAGGCTTAAATAGTGGTAATCAAAAGGGGCTATGGCGTGCAATAAAATATTTAGTATTAGGTAGTGATCGTAAAGAAATATCTAAAATAGAAATAAACGGTGCAATAGAAACAAATATAAGTGCAATAGTAAATCATTTAAATGATTTTTTTTTTGATAGTGTCGTTGAAATAAATAATTATATCGTTCAAGTACCCTATGTATCCATTGTATGCCCTGTCCAAACTCTTTTCCATTTCAAAACTATAAACCTTAGTGATCTTGAAAGTGTATTAAGAGAAATGAATAGCAAAAAAGATGTTTTCGGAATAAACTCAACCATTTTTATAGAAAATTTGGATTTAATTGGTCATGAAATTTTAGATATGATAAATGATTCATTGCAATGTGGAGTGTTTCCGAAATCTCTAAAAAAGTCTGTTGTAGTCCCTGTTGCGAAAATCCCAAATCCTAAAGAAGCGATTGAATATAGGCCAGTTAATATGTTATCGACAATGGAAAAAATAATTGAAAAAGTAGTAAGCAAGCAGCTCTACAACCACGTGAAAACTCAAAATATATTGATCGAGCAGCAGTCCGGATTTCGGGGAGGACACTCATGTGAAACAGCTTTAATAAGTACGTACAATCCACGACTGGAAAATAAAGATGGATGAAGGAAGAAAAGTAGTTGCAATATTCATGGATTTTAAAAGAGCCTTTGAAACCATTGATAGAGAAATCCTAATTAGTAAAATGGAGAGCTATGGTGTAAAAGGAACTGAAAAGAAATGGTTCGAATCATATCTTAACCAAAGATCACAAGTAACCAAAATTTTAGAAATTGAATCAAATGAGAGAAGTGTAGATATTGGAGTGCCACAGGGCTCGAATTTGGGTGGCGAATTATTTCTCCTCTACATAAACGAAATTAACAAAGTGTTAAAATGGTGTAAAAGTGTTCTTTTTGCAGATGGCACTTTAATTTATATTGACTTTAAAAATATTATGGATATTTATGCAAAAATTAATGAGGATCTTAATAACGTTTACCAGTGGCTTTGTATGAACAAATTAAAACTAAATGTGTCAAAAACTAAATTGATGATTTTAAATTCAAATGAAAATGTTAAATTGCAAATTGGATCAGAAAATATCCAACAGGTTAAAAGTATAAAATATTTAGGGGTAATTATTGATAAAGACTTAAACTTCAAAGAACATTCAGATTATATTTGTGCGAAGATAAGCAAAAAAACGGGGTTTTTAAGTAGAATAAGAAAGAAATTAACCTTTAAAAATGCAGAAATGATTTTCAACACAATTGTTTTACCACATTTTGACTATTGTGCCACAATTTTATTCATGTCCAATATGGACCTTAGGCAAAGACTTCAAGTTCTTCAAAACAAAGCTATGCGTGTTGTTTTAAGATGCAATAGATATACCCCGTCAAACTTTATGTTACAATCTTTAAAGTGGTTAAATGTTAATCAGCGTCTAATTTTGAAAGTCCTGATATTTTTTATATTACAAAATAAAATTTTGCATTTATCCGCAGTACCTACAAGAGAAATTGGTTTATGTTGGCGAATTGCAGCCATTCAATCTCAGATCAGCAAACGATTTCCGACTTGAGAGATTTAACAGAAGCAGCACCCAAAAATCTGTGATGTACCAAGGAGTCAAACTTTTCAACTCACTGCCGAGAGTAATAAAAGATGAGTCCAACTTACATCGATTTAAGAAACTTGTCATCAATTTCATTAAAACAAATTATTGTTAGATTTCAAATATTGTTAATGTTCAATTGATTTTAAAATGTAAAATTTAAATCAAAATTTGTTTTCATATTAAATTTTGTTAAAGATTTAAACTTGTAATAGTTATATATATAATTAATAAAATAAATAAATCAAAAATCAAATCAAAATCGTCCAATTGCACTTACGTCTCTTCTTTCTAAGGTATTTGGAAACGCTGATGAACTATCAGCTCAAGAAATATCTTGAAGAACGAAAGCTTCTTAATGACCGGCAGTATGGCCGGTCCACTGGTGATTTGATGGTATATCTCACCGACGCCGACGTCGCCAAAAACGCTGCTAAGTGCTTAGGTTTCCTTCGACGTTGCAAGACATTTTTTACCCCTTCTGATCTGGCTGTCATCTATAAGGCCTATATTCGTCCAAAGCTCGAGTATAATTCCCATATTTGGACAGGTGCTCCAATGACTCACTCGAGTCTCTTGGATAGAATTAAAAAAGAGCTTTAAAAATGATAGGTGATACAAATATAACAGAAACATTTGAAACTCTCGAGCACCGTCGTCATGTTTGTCTTTCAATATTTTACCGTTATTTTTATGGACACTGTTCTAGTGAAATAGCCAGCTGCATTCCTAGCCTTAAACTATTTAACCGTAATACACGCGCTTCAAGGAATGCCCATCAGTTTACCCTTGAGCTCAATTTCGGACGTACAGTTAAATTTAGAGATTCTTTCTTTAGCCGCACCACACGAATGTGGAATGCTTTACCGGCCTCTATGTTTCCCTCCCATTATAATGTTCAGACATTCAAAACCAATGTGCATCGCTATCTCCTCTTAAATCCTCTCCCACTTTCCTAAAATGCTCGCACTGTGCTAAAACATTTGAAGGGTAGTCATAATCCCTTTAGTGAGTGTAAATTATAAAAAAAGCAATACCATCGATACCTAACAAAACTTGTTCGATTTTCTTTCGAAAAACCATAGGACAAGTGTTTACTACTTGAGGGAGTCGAATATATTTAAAAAAATATTTTGTTGGTACTAATCGCGGTGTATTCTTGACTTTCCTCTTCTAATTCAAATTGGTGATAAGCCGACGAAAGGTCTATTTTGGCAAAAAATGTACCATCCTGTTCCAAGAAATCTTGAACTTTAGGTAGAACAAACCTTTTCATTTTGATAAAAGGATTACGAGTTATCTTATAATCTCCACATATCCTGACCGGACCGTGGGTTTGGAAACTCGAACAATTGGCGAAGTCCAATCCGAAAATTTTGGAGGAACAATCATCAATTTTCTTGTCTCCTTTATATTTTAAACGGGGAAGCACTTTTTGGAATGGCATTTTGAACTATATTTAATTTAATTTTTCCCTCAATTTTCCACAAAATACTTTGGGATATTTTGATGTCAAATTTTATTAATTCTTCATTTCTGTTTGATGAATAAATAAATAAATATATTTATTACTACTACGGGAGATAGTGTTTGAAAACTTCTACGATACGTAAAATGTTTATTAAAATCTCACAATTGATAAAATCAACAAAATTAAGGGTTTAAACAATAACAAAGAGTTTTCTTCGGACCACCCTAATACAAACTGAATTATGTGGGTTATACAATAAGATGGAAACCACAAACTTATAGACATGTACCTGTTCCTATTTCTTAGAAGATAACCATTTCCATTAACATCACCATGACTTGGCGAATTCTATTTGAAAACATGTTTATGTGGACAAGCTATTGGCTATGTGATGAACCTTTTGCTGTGGAATGTTTCAACCAAATGGAATTGATGAGTCTAGCCATATCCGAATGTGACTTAACTTTAGAGTGTTTGTTCTCCAGTTATTTGGTTTTAAATTGGATCAAATGATATTGCAAAAAACAGAATATGAGTACACTCTTGTGAAAAGCCCTTCTAATTCCAACAACAATAGTTCGATAGCAAACCAAATGAATGACGTCAAAATCCAAAAATAAAAATGTGAAAGGGGAATCAAATCGTATGAATGCCAGATTATTGTCATTGTCAGGCAACAATTAAACATTTTTAATCCAAAATGCAAACTTTTTAAACAAATAAATCCAAAATTTTTAAAACAGATGATATATAGAAAATACATGCATGTACAAATTTGAAGCTGTTGATCTTTTTATTGATTTTTTTTTGATAAAAGGAAAATCGTACATTGAACTTGCGTCGAAGTGATTGAGAAAGGTAAGGTTTTATTTAAATTTATTTTTTGTATTCTTTGATGTTTGTGGGTGTAATTACCTTTGGATAAATGCTTGCCGGCACTCATAGTAAGCGGATAGTGGTTGATTAGTATTTATTTAACTTTGGATAAAACTGATTCGTTGGGAATTTGGATGAAGGCGTTCGCGTTGCACTTTCAATTGTACAAAATTTTTGTCGGTGGTTTAAACTTTAAAGTCAGATAAAAAAGTTCTTGCAACTGAATTGAGTGGCAATTTAAAGTTGAAGTTGGTTAAAAGAAAAAGCAACAAATACACTTGATTGAGTGCAAAACACGAGGAGAGCTTGAGTGATTTATAGGTATGAGTGGGATTATTTGACATCTAGTTATAAAAAGCTGTGTTTTGTTGTGTCAAATAGGATGCGTTCATAAAGTAGGGTAAAAAAAGCATTAGCATGTTCCACACATTGCTATTTTCTAATGCTTTTATCGATCTATTCAACTCTTTATAAAATTTGGAAAAAAGTATTTCCAGACATATGCGCTAATAAACTTTGCGATTTCAAAAATATGTGGCAACAAGGAAAAAACGACATGTTTTTTTTTTGCTACTTTTCAGGAGAGCGATTTGAATGTTTACAGCCCGATTCTCCCCCTTGTGAGGAGTCACAAGTCACAAGCTCTTGTGACTATTCCTTGTGAGGATTGTTGTGATTCGATAACATTTTGGTATTCTCCCCCTAATCGTCACAAGAAAACTCACAACGAAACTCACCACCGCATGGTGAGATTTTTAAGTGTCATTATTTGAACAGCTGATTGTTCAAAACGAAGAAAATACAAAACGCAAGTTAACATTATTATATTTTATTATTATTATTATTATTAAATAAACTGACTATCGTGAGGCTTCAAGCTCTGATATCCCAGCATAAAGTTTTCCGAAAGCGACAAAACTTTATAAATGTATGTATTGTTTTGGAGAACGAATGGTTCATTTGTATCTCTCAAAGTTTTCAAAAGCCGTCGGTGCTGCAAACTTCTTGATACGATTAGTTTCTTAAAAAAAATTTGTTTATTTAAAAATGTTACTTTTCATTCTCGTGGGAAAGATCAGCAATAATATTCACTAGAGCACTTCCATTTTTG
The DNA here is from genome assembly GCA_911387755.1 of Chrysotoxum bicinctum. Taxonomy (NCBI): domain Eukaryota; kingdom Metazoa; phylum Arthropoda; class Insecta; order Diptera; family Syrphidae; genus Chrysotoxum; species Chrysotoxum bicinctum. The sequence continues at coordinate 218,625,073 of OU426989.1, read as the reverse complement.
TGTACTCATAATTATTCACAAATCTAGAAAATTTTCTTACAAAATATGCTGAATGACAATCCAAGAAATATTAAACATTTATGAGTTGTGACCTGTTCTGAAGGAGGTCACAGTTTCGATTGTTTTTGTGACTCTCACAAGTTGTGACTGAGCGGCAGAATTCGAAAAAGTCACAAAATCAATTTCACCTCTTCTTGTGACTTGTGAGGCATCACTGACTTTGGGGAGAATCGGGCTGTTAGTTTGCAATTACAAATCAGGTAAAAGACTTTTTTTCTTTTGTCTGTAATTGCTTAACCGTTTGAGATAAAAATACGAAAAAAAAATTTGACAGACGGAATGGCTTATTGCGCATCGGACGGTATCAAAAACTTATTTTCGACATAAGTCGACTTATGCTCTTATTCCTTGTTGCCACAGAAATGGTTTCTTGAAACATTTTGCCTTCGAAGAAATCGAGCCGATGAAGTGCGATACATTTCTTTGGCTGGGTTTAATAAAAGTCGAATGACTCAACGTAATAATAGTTATGTTTTTTTTGCAACTCCATAAATTGTAGAAAAAACGACATCGGGACTTAGGAACTTTTTTCCAAAAAATTGGAAACACTGTGCTCGCTATGACATTTGTCAGCTGTATTGAGACAACCAGCATCCAAAAACGTCACTTTTGACTTCTCTGAACAAATTATCGACAACATACGGATAATAACCGTGTTTTTTTTGGAAAAGTTATCCGTAGTACAGTAGGATTTTATATGAATAACAAATACAACATCCGCAGTAGGATCACTGCCGATAAAAGGAGAAGTGAAATCCTGCTGCGGATAGAGATTTGACGTTTATTCGAGAATCGGCAGTGATCCTACTGCGGATGTTGTATTTGTTATTCATATAAAATCCTATTGTACTACGTATAACTTTTATCACGACTTAGATTAACAGCCCGATTCTCCCCCTTGTGAGGAGTCACAAGTCACAAGCTTTTGTGACTATTCCTTGTGAGGATTGTTGTGACTCGATAACATTTTGGTATTCTCCCCCTAATCGTCACAAGAAAGCTCACAACGAAACTCACCACAGCATGGTGAGATTTGTAAGTGTCATTATTTAAACAGCTGATTATTGAAAACGAAAAAATTACTTTATAAATGTATTGTTTTGGAGAGCGAATGGATCATTTGTATCTCTTAGAGTTTTTAAATGCCGTCGCGTCGGCGCTGAAAATTTTTTGATACTATTAGTTTTTTAAAAAAATGTTTGTTTATGTAAAAATGTTACTTTTTATTTTCGTGGGAAAGATCAGCAATTATATTCACTAGAACAAAGTCCACTTCCATTTTTGTGTACTCACAATTATTCACAAATCTAGAAAATTTTCTTACAAAATATACTGAATGTCAGTCCAAGAAACTTAAAAATTTATGAGTTGTGACCTGCTCTGAAGGAGATCACAGTTTCGATTGTTTTTGTGACTCTCACAAGTTGTGACTGAGCGGCAGAATCCGAAAAAGTCACAAAATCAATTTCACCTCTTCTTGTGACTTGTGAGGTATCACTGACTTTGGGGAGAATCGGCCTGTAAGTCTCGAAAATTATCTGGACTTAGCTAAGTCTATATAGTAGTTGTTGTATTTACATGTAAAGCACTTAGTCATGATGCCATTTTTTTCTACAATTCCTTATGGACTTGCAAAAAAACACGCCTAATATGTCTTTTCGAGTACTGCCCAAAATTTGTAGTTTAGTAAAGACTCAATGAAGGGCAAAAGAGAGCAATAATGAAAATGAAGATATAAAGATGACATATGGGTATGTCCGGTATTACACGGCGCATGTTAAGCCTGCTTCCTATGAATGAAGTGTGAATGTGAACGAATTGAAGCAAAAATGACACAGAAATAAATCTATCGGAACCTGCACGGGTAGGATGTATCTTGCATGTTTTTGATGTTTCTCTTTATTCTTCTCTGTTATTTTTTGAATTTGCTTTATTTTATGAAAGATGACTGTCAAAGTGTTAAATAATGCACAACACTGCAGAATGGAATAAAGACTTTTAATCGAATTCAAAAATCAAATGGACCAAAAGAGCCTAATGAGAAAAGTCTTTCGTGCAATAATGCGCTCATCATCCGAATGACAGTTCAAAAGAAAATAACTAAAAGATGCGCATCCAACTCATATGCGCTGTGCAATAACGGACTATGTTTTCATAATATAGTTTTGACATTTCCTTATTTTCCAAATTTGTTTTATTTCGCTTTTGGCGTAGTTGATGAAACTCCATTCAATATATCCACTGATGAATTCAAATGGAGCAAACACAAACTAATTTGTGAGTTCATTTTCAATTATGAAATACAGTACCTACTATCATTGCTGTAGATTCAATTTTTCTTTAATAATTAATTTTATTTTTAAGCTGAAATACCTAAATTTGAAAATTACAGAAAAAGAAAAAGTGTTTAAATTTCTTAGTTTGGTTTGACATTTCTTGTTTTACATTTCCCTTTTTTGAATTTAGTACCTCGCATTTTGCTATCTTCATATAAAAGCTTTTCAAAGCTTTAAAAATTGTGTCCAAATGGGTGCGTTCGTAGAGTTATCATTTGGGTTCCAATATAATTTATTTGAAATTATGGGGTATTCATGTAAGCGCGGAAAACCCTCGTAAACCTGGTAACCCAGATAATTTTATCTCCGCAGAAACGAGCTGTCAAAATTTGTATGGGAAAAAGTTTCTGCAAATCGCATAAAATTATCTCACAAATTTGCTGCGGAAAGTGCAGAAATAAACCTCGTAAACTAAACAAGTATGGATTCTGACTTTTAATTTGACTTTTCACAAAATTTTTCCCACATTTACGCAAGTATTTCCATTGTATATATATTTGAATAGTACTATCATGAATAGGAACGCGACTAGGCGAACCAAGCGGCACCATAATTACTAAATTAGCAGAGATGCCTATGGCAGAGTTTTAACAGATAGACATTTAATACATGACAGTGACAGCAATAGGAATACTGTATATAAAATAGGAGAACAAAGGCACATACTATGTACATTGGAGTAGAATGTAGGTGTGTGTGGGGATTTGGTAGTTGTTATTTTCTGTAGGCAAATATTTTCAAGGTCAATACTTTCAATACTTTTTTGGCGATTACGTATTTTTTGGGATAGAAGAAAATTATTTCTGTGCATATTGTCGTCTGAGTTATATATCTTGTTCAAAAGAGCATTTTTGGCGAAATTTAGTTAGAAATGCAGTTTTTATAAATCAAACAAGCTCTTTCGAATGGCGTACTCCATTTCTTTCCATCTCTTTTAGTTTTTAAGTTATGAAGAACTATTATGTTCAATAAACCACTTTATTAAACATTTGAGTTCGACTACAGCTAAACGGCTCGGCCGATTTTCTTCAAACTTGGTAGATATGGCTTTTAATTTTTCCCCCCCGGATGTTTTTTTCTTTGGAATTTTTTTTCGAAATTTCATAAATATTTTTTTTTCTCAAAAACTGTCCCACAGATTTAAAAAAAAAAAAAATTTCATTTAATTAAAGCTAGGCATTGTATATATACAATGAGCTAGGTAATGGTTGAAAAAAATTTTACAAAAAATTGTTATTTTTGGTACCCCCCTTGGGACAATTTTTTTGGTTTTCGATTTTCTCAAAAACGGTACGACGGATTTTGATCATTTTTGTTTTGCTAAAGGCCCCTAATAGTTTGAATATTATTGTGTATTCAAATTTTCCAAAAAAAAATATTTTTTGGATTTTAAAAAAAAAATACAAAAATTTTTTTTTTTGAAAACTCAATATTTCCTCAAAACTATCTTCGAAGAACAAAAATTATTATTTGTGTTGTTTTCTTAAAAATATAAGCTTTTATATACAAATATTAATAAAAAGAAACAAATTTCAGCCTCGGAACAGTTTTCGAGAAAAATACGATTTTCGAAAACTCTTTTTTGAAAAAATATCAAGTAACTTACGAAAAAAAAATATTTTCACGCGTATACAAATTTTCCTTTTTCCAAAAAATGTTCATAGTTTTTTGAAAATTTTAATATTATGAAGTCTTATATATTTATAATATTTTTTTTTAATTTTTGGAAAAAAAGTCATTCTTTTTGGAAAATTCGATATCTCAAAAACCGGCGCAATGTTTTTTTCGAAATTTAATTTCCATTCGTACAGTAATAAAACTTGAAGCTAGCGCACGATTTTAGGAGATTTTACTTAAAAACAATATTTTTTTGTTCCACGCTTAAAATACTTTTTAAGCGTTTTCGTTTTTCGTTTCATACGTGGATTGAAAGCTGGCACTCCCTAGATCACGAATATGTAATTTTTAATTCTGTAGGATGAATAGTTTGGCCAGAAATCACGTTTGAAAATGTCAACTTTGAGGGGTCTACGAGGCTCCGTTTAGCCGCAAATCGCGTTTAAAGATAAAAATTCGTTTTTCGATACCATTTTTTCAAATTTTGACATTTGACAATTATCTCATTATCGAAATAGGGATTTTTTATAGAGATGCTTCCAATAAGTTGAAAAAAACATTGCATCACAAAGCTTTGAAAAATTTTGTTTTAATTTTTGGAAAAAAAATTGTTTTTTTTTCTTGGAAAATTCGATATCTCAAAAACGGCTCAATATTTTATTTCGAAACTTAATTTCATTCGTACAATAATAAAAACTTAAGGTTGGCGTACCAAATTTTTTTTATTTTATTTTCACTTACAAAATTATGTAATTGCAAGTTTTGCATGTGGAAAAAATTTAACTCGAGATTTTGATCAAATTTGACTTACGATGATAGAGAACACGAAAAAATATTTTTTTTATCTAAAAACATTGTTTTTGAAAAATCAATATCTTGAAAATTTGATAAAAATTCGTAGACAAACATTAAAAGAAATGTTCAAAATTCGCAGGGCAAATATCTTATTTTTTACAAAATATATGGATAAAAACAATTTTTTGTAAAAAAAAGTTTATTTTTATTTTAAAAATTTTTCATGTGGGGTGATCAATAATTTCTTAAAATTGACACCAAATTCCTTTTTTTTTTAATTTTTCAAAAATTGCTTATAAGCAATATGTAAATGCATACAAAATATTTTTTCCAAAAAAGGTATCTGATTTTTTTTAAATATTATGTCAATAATAACTTTATTCTATTTTTTTAATTAATTTAAGTTTTGTAAAATTATTTTTTTCTCGAAAAACTTATTTGATTTTTTTTTTCAAAATAGCTTTATGTGAATATTTTTGAATTTCTGAAACAGTTTATTATACACATAAAAAGTATTAAAAATTTTCTATATTTTTTGCAAACAAAGTTTATATGAATAAATTTTAAAAACTGTTCAATACCTATATCAATTTTTTTTTATATTTAATTATATAAATACCTATCAACGCATAACAATAATTTTTCGTTTTTGTACCTAATCAAAATTATTATTTTAATTTCATACAATTTTCTATGGGTGTGTACCTACATACTATGCAAAAGCTATTTTCTTTAATAAAACTATAGGTACGTACCTATAAGATTTTCTAAAGAAATAGATTTTTAAAGAAATAGTTTTCTAACTGTGTATGTACATATCTATATTAATTACGAAAAAAATACAATTGCCACTATCTAACTACCCACTGCATATAATTATTATAAAATTATTTTGGTTACCATAACGAAATAAAGCCAATTTGAAATTATTTAGTTTTCAAAAACGAAATAAAACCATTTGAGTTTATTAAGTTCGAATTCTTTTAGATCTTATTACAAAAGTCGATAAAATGGCAACTCCCGTAATTAATCGTATCAGAATTTAGACAAACCAGATTGCATGAGGAATAAAACAAAATTCACAAAAACTCTCATACACTCTCAATACTTTTTGCTTGTATTCATTTCGCGCCTCGCATATACAACTTTATATACCTACCTACAATTGATTCTGACAGCAAAAAGAAACGCAGATAATATTTTCTCCCTTACCCTCATTATTGTTGTCAGAATAAATATATCTCTACCTCGTCTCTTGTTTTGCTTATATTTTCTCCTTCCACATCAACTCTGCACAGCTTAACATAGCCACACTTACGATTTTGCGGCACAATAATAAAACTTTTTTTCGTGTTCCATGAGAGTACTATAAAAATATATATACAATGGTATTTCTTAGGGGGTGTTTATGAAAACATGCTGCGGAAAGTTATATCTTTCTACAAAGCGGAAAATTATCTCGTTACATGAATACCCTTTATATTTATATTTATATTTATTTTAAATATGATGTATTAGTATTAAATTTTGGTTTCTACTAATAAGTGTACAATAATAATAATAATAATAATAATATTTTTCGGTAAAGCTTATATTCGGAAAGTCGAATTGGATATAGCAAAAAGTATAAATGTGAACACAACACGAATACGCTAGCGCAGTGCCGGATTAAGCCAGCGCGGGGCCTGTAGCAAATTCTATCAAGGGGCCCTTAGACTGTTTTAGGTTAGGCACTTATCAAGTTTATGGTATTAAATAAAACAAAACTGTTACAAACAAACTTTTCTTGATTTAATTTGGGAACATTTATAAATAATGCTGTTGATATCGACTTCTCGGAGTAAATCATGTTCAATATTCATTAAAGTGAGGAGATTAAGACGTTGTTGGCTCATCGTGTTCCTCAATTCATTTTTAACACGTTTTAATGTTGAGAAAAATCGTTCACCACTGCAGTTGATCATGAGAGACAAATAAATGCGCAAAGCAATTTCAACGTTCGGGAAACAAGATTGTAAAGAATTATTTATCAACAGCTTGTAAACCTGCATTTCCAGAGCCTCATGATTCCTGCTGTCAATAATACCAGCCACATCAGAATTGAGCATTGAAGCGAATTGCACTAATTCGTTGCCCAGACTGTCCTCCAAATCATTTGCGTAAGCATTTACTATGGTTGCAGATTTTTAATTTCTTCTTGTGGAAGAGATTTTATATGAAGGTTTTTATAATACAAATTCTATATACTACTGAAATAAATCAGCCAAGTAGAAGACTTAGCACTATTAATGGACTTGTTGAATTATTGATTCAAAATAGCTTTTATGGCTTTTAGTCCACAAAAATTGGCGTTTCGTCCGGGTGATCGCACATGGACTCATCAGTTGGCTGTGAGGACCTTGTCAATACGCAATTTTTATTGAATTCAGTTCATCTTACATTGATTTTTTGACAAAAATCCAATGTGAACTATATCCAACGAAGATTAAAATTGTAATCATTAACGTTGAAATATTTTGCTATTTTCAACAAATTCAACAAATCCATTAATAGTGCTAAGTCTTCTACTAGGCTGATTTATTTCAGTAGTATATAGAATTTGTATTATAAAAACCTTCATATAGAATCAATGCTCGGCCACGGGCAAAATATTCCAACGTTAATGATTATAATTTTAATCTTGGTTGGATATAGTAATTCACATTGAATTTTTGTCCAAAAATCGATGTAAGATGAACTGAATTCAATAAAAATTGCGTATTGATAAGGTCCTCACAGCCAACTGATGAGTCCATGTGCGATCACCCGGACGAAATGCCAGTTTTTGTGGACTAAAGGCCAAAAACGCTATTTTGAATCAGGAAGAGATTTTAGCTCTCGGAATATTCCGAAAATGCCAGCAATTTTATGATAACTGTTCTTATACGTTTACCTAAAGCAGTGAGTACGTTATTAATGGTGACAATAAATACCTGAATTTCATACCGTTGTCCAATTTGCGTTTGGTGCGGTGCGAAACATGATTTTTGGTAAGACCAGCAAATAGAAAAATAAAATTTTAGTTGATCATTTTGATGCAAATATTTTCTTCTTAGCAATTGTGACTAAATCTAATATGTAAATAATACTTTTTTAGGGTCTGAAAATGTTGGTGCGCGGGGCCCCCAAATGCGCGGGGCCCGTAGCATTTGCTACTCTTGCTTCGTGGCTAATCTGGCACTGCGCTAGCGACATCTCTTCGATAAAGCATACGAAAGATATGTTTGATAAATACTTTAAAGTATTCTCGTATGTTAATCAACAGGTTTGTTCGTTCAACGTTACCCAGGGTTGACACAGGTTTTCTTGACAACCCTCGGAGCTGTCAAGGAAATCTTGTGTTTTCGGTCTTCAAAAAATACCCAAGGGCTGTCAATTGTTTTGTTGACAACTAAAAACAAGAAACAAATAATTCTGTGCTCTGATAAAACTTCAAATTTGTTATAAATTAGTTTTAAAAATGAACAAACACAATTTTGCATTGTTGCTGAATATTTCATCTCATGAGTACAACAAACATTCCATTGAAAACGCAAGCAACATGCAACATGCGAATCGACAAACGACAACAAAAGAATTAGGTATGAAATCTCATGTGACTTTTGACAGTTTGGTCTATACCTGAACTCGCCACAGCAAAATACCTAGATCTACTTCAGGATGAGTTCAGGGCGACCCCAGGTCTCACGAAACACAGAATTTACTAAACAAGGTGACTTCAGGTTTTTTAAAAAAACGTTTTAGGGCGACCCCAGTGTGGCTTGAGGGCTCAACGAAGAAACCTAACGTCTGTCAAGAAAAGGTTTGTTCACCTGAAATTCTCCACCTGAATTATTGATGTTTTACTTTTCTGAAAAATGTGTTTTCTATACCGAGAAAAAAGTGAGACATAATACAAGCTTTGAATAACTGTCTACCTTTTGCTGGGATTAAGATACTTCTTGATCTCCAAAGTTCCGATCAAATTTTAAAAAAAAAAATAGGTGTTCCAGTTTTCAGTCAGACAAAAAGTTATCGATTTATTTTTGAATTCACAAATATAAAATCTCTTTGAAGAAATTGAAAAGAAACTTGATTCTTAAAAATCTCACCTAAATAAATTACATATCTAGTATTATTTAAATATATGTATGTACATATACATTTGTTTTACTTTAATCGGTTAAAACTTTGTGGATATTTTTTATTTGAAAATATATACATATATAATAACATCATTCTTTTAAGAGCAATATTACGATGATTTTAGCTTGGATTCAGCTTTTTTTAACTTTTGTTGAATTAAGTACTTCTTCTTTTATTCTTCGACACAAACACAATATGCATATTACTATCAAACAAATTATCAAAGTTCCAAAAGCTAAAATAAACAAAAGAATGTCCAGAGAATTTGCTTGGAAAATATTAAGTTTCTCTGCATGTGATTTTAGGTGATATGGGTTTGGATTTTGCAATATATATTCAACCCACCAGATGGCAGTGTCTAAAGGTTTCATTGGTCTATTTTTGAATTGATTTGATTTGTCTTTAATATTTTGACGCATTTGTGGATCTTCAATTACTTTTTTGATTGCTGCAACAAGATCCTTTGTTGTCATGGTGAGAAAATCGAGCTTAACAGCTATACCAGCATCGATTGACTGCCGTAGGTTCTTTTAAATAAATTAATGAGAAAAGAATTTAAGAAAAATAGTAATATCATTAAATGAATATTAGTTACCCTATGCTGGTCGAAAAATAGTGGCACACCAACCATAGGAACTCCTCGCCACATTGCTTCCTGAGAGCTTAAACCTCCACAGTGTGTAACAAAGGCCTTTAGATTAGGATGAGCTGTAAAGGAAAAGAATCACAAATATTTTTCAGCTTGCACAGCAGGAAACAAAAATTATCTTACCAAGGATATCACTTTGTGGGAATGTTTTTCGGGCTAGAACATTTTCTGGAAGTTTCTCTCTTAAGTACTTCTCATCGAATTTCCACAAAAAGTTATACTGCGGCAACGTTGCCGTTGAATTTATGAGTACACCAACTTGTTCTGGAGTAAAGTCTTGACTTTTCATATTTGTCCCGAAGGAAATTAAAACAGCTCCATTTTGTGTTTTATTCAAAAATTCATCCAGATCTGTGGGAAGTTTTTTTGGTTCAAGGATTTGCATCCCTCCAACTTCAATTACATTCGGAGGAATGGGTTCAACAAAATTTATCGCAGGATGAGAATTAACTAAGGCTAGGGCAGTATGCCTTGAAATATCTCCCAAATATGACATATTGCTCGCGAAGTAAGGTCGTGCAAGAGCATCAACCTTCGGCAAGAAGACCAAACGCCGATACCTATCAAATAAAACATAACGGTCGTATTTATTAGATGTCCTTGGAACTCTCTATTCATTGTTGAATTAGTTAAGCCATTTTTAAACAGTTGTCTAAATAAAATATCATTTTTCCAGTGGAACACCTATTCATTCATTTTCGAATGAATAAATGAATTTGAGTACTTTTTGAGTAAATCACTATGCTACGTTTAGAAAATATTTGTTGTAAAGTAATTCAAAATCGGGTTAATCATTCACGTATGTGAATGACTAATCATCACTTATATACTACGTTTTCACCAAGAAATAGTCCTGCATTTAAGTAGATTTACCTTAAATCTTCATTAAATCTCGAATATTTACCATATAAATTTGTTTTGTAAATCTATTAGACTAGAAATAAATCTTGTTAAATCTGTATTGGATCAATTGTTCTATTGCTCGAACTGACCTAATATCCATATCATGCTAAGCTATCTCGATGATTTTTCATCGTTTGGCACAAATGAAACTTTCTTTCTCTCGCTTCTACTTTATAAGAAAAATTGAAACACCATTAGCATTTTGATAGATGCTGTCAAAGTTAATCTTCTTTTTAATCTTTTAGTGCGTTGAAAACACCACATAAATCTTTTGGTGAAAACGTAGCATTACATTAATCCCTAATTCTGATTTAACTGAGATTAGGTTCGTTCGTTCAACTTTACCCAGGGTTGACCCAGGTTTTCTTGACAACCCTTAGAGTTGTCAACAAAAACTGGGGTTTTTGGTTCTCAAAAAATACCCAAGGGCCGTCAACTGTTTTGTTGACAACTAAAAGCAAGATAAAAAAATAATTCTGTGCTCTGATAAAATTTTAAATTTGTTATAATTAGTTTTAAAAATGAACGAAAACAATTTTGCGTTGTTACTGAATGTTTCATCTGATGAGTCGAACAAATATTTAATTGCAAACACAAGCAATAACATGCAACATGCGAATCGCCAGACGAAAACAAAAGAAATACAAATGAAATCTCATATGACTTGACAGTTTGATCGTTACCTGAACTTGCCCCAGCAAAATAGTACCCAGATCTACTTCAGGGTGAGTTCAGGGCGACCCCAGCACCCCAGGTTTAAAAAACGCAGAATTTACTCACCAGAGTGACTTCAGGTTTTTCAAAAAAAAAAAAAACGATTTAGGGCGACCCCAGGGTGACTTCAGGACTCAACGAACAAACCTATTAATTCTGCATTCAAGATTTTGTAGGTACTTAGTTAAGACAACTTATTTTGGTGCCAATTTAGACAACATATGAAAAATGTTTATGAATAGAATAAAGTTTGTCTAAAGTTAGACATGCTTTGGAATGTAAAATGTAAATGTGTCTTCTATTAAAATTTAAATCTCGTTTCTGATTAAGTTTAAAGCATTAAAAGAATTTAATATGTAAAAATAAAGGTACTTACGTAGTATCCGCTATAAAAACCAAAGTATTCTCAAGCCTTTGCCAAAAGTTCATAACAGGAGAATAAGTTGTCGAGTGATATGGAATATAGGCAGGAAAATAATGATTTGACATTAGATCCATGGTTATTGGTGGATTATGAAATGCACTCATTCCAATCAATGGTGGATAGTTGAATTTATGTACAAATCCCAGAAGATACGGTCCAATAATATAATCATAGAGTATTAAATCGAAATTAAAGCTATCCGGATAGTTCAGGAGTGTCTGCATACCATTTGATTTAAGAATACATTCCATGGCTGCCAACTTACGGCCGTAATATATTGGAATAAATTCAAACACACCCATTCCAATGTAAGTTGTTACACCAGTCACAGAATAACCTTCTTCCAAGTGAATGTAGTGCAAATTTTTTGGAAGTTTTTCGTTGGATTTTGGCAGATCCACGGAAAGAATTGTCACATTGTGTCCCAATTCAGCAAGCTTGTGCATAAGAACACTGTTCCTATTTTTTGGAGAATAAAGAAAGAATTGAGGAAAATTAATACATTTTAAAATCATAACGGACAATTTTAGTGCATCAGTAAGCCTGATAGTGAAACAAGTGACATAAGGGAAAATGTTGTTTTTTTTTTTCGATAATTGTTAGGGTAAAGCCTATAACGCTGCTGATGCACAATATGTACAGGAAACATTTATATTTGCAATCATTTTTTCGACCACCTTAACTGATAATTATTATAATCAGGAGAAGTCTCCACTTTTCCGGAGCATTCGTTGCGTGCGAAAAAATAACATTAGTGTTCTTTTTTTCGTGTTTATGGTTTCTCTCAGCATGACTGTGATTTATTTGCATTTGTTTCTACTTTCTCAACAATTGATGAAATTGTCCGTGAATACTTGACCGATGTGTTTTGGTAAGCAGTTGATGTCTTGTGGGCGAGTTTATCTCGCAGTCTCCAAAAAGATTTAATTTATATTGTCAAATTTTAGTTGTGTAGATCTAGTACTCAAATTGCGCTTAATTTAAGAGATCTACGCAGTTCCAGATAAAAAAGAACAGTTTTCTTTGTAATTGTAGGTCAGAATTATTTGGGAAAAAAGCATAAGCCAAAGGGAAGAATCCATTTTGTTTGATTAAATCCGAAATTTTACTTATGGTTTTTAACAAATAAAACGAAAATTCAGCCGAAAATGTTCATAGAAAAATTCACTAGCAAAATTTAAAAGAAAACAAAACAAACGCAAAATTCATAGAGAGTCAGTATAACTGTGACAATCAAAACAAACACGTATAAGACAAAAATTTCATTTTCCACCTTTGAGTATATATAAAATATGGAGGGCTCGTTTCTATTCCAAATGCGTGACTATCATAGGGGGCGCTACTCAAATTTGTGTAAGACAAAGTTATTGCCAAGTGCTTCATATCACATGTGACGGAGAACTATAAGCGAGGAGAAGGTAAGCACAAATCGGAGGATACGGCTGTATCCTTAACTTACAGAAAGTGAGACAGCGACCCCTATCACAACTTCAAGTACTACAATGCATTAGGGATAGGAACGAGCCCTCCATATTATATATACTCAAAGTTTTCCACACACAATTAATAGTCCGAAAACTAGTGGAGACGTCTGCAAATAATCTGCTACATTTTTCAGTTTTGTTCGTTTAAAATTAAGTTGTTTGTCGATGATTTCGTTGTCACTTTTGTTTGAGGTTTTTCTTTTTGAATCAGCAGCGTGTATAGCATGATTAAACACTAATTAAATTTAATCGCTAATTCTCAAACTATCGGAGCAGAATTTAGCTCTATCAAAATTTTTCTTTACCAAATGTGATGACTCGGCGAAGAAACTCCCATTAAACCCAAAATATTGGCCCCACTTGCATTGTAAATTAAATTATTTATCACAAATCCAAATAATCCAACCAAAATATACATTTTTTCCATTGGTTACACAAATTAAAACAAGAAAAAATAAATAATTAAGAGATGTTCACTGGCAGAACTTCGGTTAACAACTAAAATTTTGACTTATCTATAATTCTTGTTTATTCAAAAAATATTGAAGATAGACAACAAATTTTAGTTTTTTTTATTTATTCAACAATTTGTTGACATTAACTTGTTTCTTGACAGTGGCAAGAATTCACTCTATTTATCTTCGTGTATTTTTTATTATTTTACAAATAAGTCTTAAAGATTAATAAACATTCAAATGAACGTGATCACTTTTTTAAATCGCAGCCATCGACCCCAAAGTCTATGATTTCCGTCAATGAATTAATTTCTTCATTGGCAAGTACATCTTAAGTTTGAAAATTATCAACGTTTTTATGGGACCTTAATGTGCTACATGTATACATATGTGTATTTTGGTATGCATATTTTAATAAATTTAGGTGCACAAGGCAGTCTTCCATATCACTGATGTCTATTTTTTTTTAAAATGATTTATTTAAATTTTTAACAATGCGTAGGTAATGTTAAAGTGTCACAATGCAGTACTATGAAAACTGAACTAACCATTAAAACACTAGATTTCACATACTTTATTCTCTCGAAGTAAATGAATAGACGCTATTAATAGCTCATTAAAATAAGAAATTAAAACAGAAAAATAATGCGAACCTGTTCGAAAGTAAGAGCGATTTAATGGGCAATTGAGGACACTTTAATTTTCCATATAGCTTGTATATTCTAATGTTGCTATTTTCTTTTTGGCAACACTGGTTTTGACAGCTCACGCACGTTTCGTGTTTTGTGTCACTGTCAAACATCTTCAGTTTGGTTTATAATTTAACCATGAATCGTCTTACAAACGAACAACGCTTTGAAATTATTGAATTTTATTTTTAAAATGAGTGCTCTGTTAAGAAAGTTCATGGCGCTCTTCTTCCATTTTATGGTCAAATTATGATTAAATGATTAAATTTCGCACCAAATTTACATTGTTGGACATTAAACTACCAACACACTTACGTAGAGTGCGAACTGAGGAAAATATCGCTGCTGGTTCAGCCAGTGAATTATTGTTTCGGCGCCGTTCACAGTAATTGGGCCTCTGTTATTCCACTACGTGAATAATTTTGCGGAAGCATTTTGGTGAATGGGCTCTTGAAAAGTTGGCCGAAGACCCACTTTTTATCGAAAAATTGTGTTCAGCGAAGAAGCTCATTTCTGGTTGAATGGATACGTGAAGAGCAGCCAGAAGCATTGCAAGAGCTACTAATGCATCCAGAAAAAGTCACTGTTTAATGGGCTGGCGGAATTATTGACGAATGGTGAGCGCTACCGTGCGACGATAACAAACTTTTATTTTCTCTAAATCGAAGAGCTTGACTTGCATGACATGTGGTTTCAACAAGACGGTGCCACTACACAGCACGCGTAACAATGGACCAATTAAGAGGCGAGTTCGGTGTTTAGTTTTTTTTTTTTTGTGAAATACATAAAATTGGAAAATTTGAAACTGTACTGAATTGAAACAAATTGTACTTTTATACTTCTACAACCTCAATGGTATCAAATTCGGTAGAATTGTACCGAATTTTCATCCCTGATATGTATGTACAGTCTAAACAAACACACGCCAAAGGTCCACAAAATAAAAAAAACAACAAAAACTAAAGTGAAAATTTTGTAAACAAAATTTCTGTATTCTCTTGGCATATAATAACAGCTGTCATGACGAAAACAGCTGTATTTGTCATCTCCCTTTGTCACCGTACTGCTATGGAAATCAATAATGTCATTTTCTATTGGTCGTCCAGAAGCGTTTGGAAGCGTCCAGAAGTCTTCTCAAACCATTCCATTGGGAAAAAAATACTCTTCTGAGAAGAGAATTTCGCTTCTCGATTTCAAGTCAGAATCCACTCAAGAAGCACTAATACTCATACCCAAATGTCAAAAGCAACTATCGCAGATTTTCACCAACACGACTATTAACTAATACAAAGGCAAAATTTCAAAGTTGAGTAGAAGAAGTTAGCACCGTTCCATTGGATTTCAGAATGAGTGGATCCTTGAGTGAAACCAATGGAAAACGACATTAATCTAGGACCCGATAAAAATGGTGATGTCCAAATAATATTATTTATATGTTATCGATAAAAAACGTCAAAAGTGACGTTTTTGGATGCTGGTTGATGCTAGTCTCAATACAGCTGACAAATGCCATAGCATACACAGTGCTTCCAGCTATTTGGAAAAAAGCTCCTAAATCCCGATGTCGTTTTTTCTACAATTCTATATGGACTTGCGAAAAAAACACGGCTATTATCAAAATGAGTGTTCGTTAGTACTAACGTTGCGCCCATGTTACTGTAGATGTGGTGGCCCTTCATAGTTGACTCTTCAGCGTTTGTTATCCAAATTTAGGACGATCGGTTCGGTAATCAATCAGCTAACATTCGTACGTCAAAGAAGTACAAGAACTATAGACAGCGCCGTATATGTTCGCTGACTGGGATTCGGAAGAGAACCTCAATTTTGGCTGAAAAATCATCATCAGCGACAAGGTGTATTTTAGGATGAATGGCTATGTTAATAAGCAAAATTATTATATATGGGACGATACCCACCTACGCGAGTTTCATCAGGTGGCAATGACTCCTCAAAAATGAGCGGTGGTATCATTAGCCCGTAGTTTTTCGAAAACGACGTTGTTTGAGAGGCAGTCACCATCAATGACGAGCGCTACAGAACGAACGGCGGCGGGCGGCGGCTCGTCATGTTACATGAACGATTTGAGGATTATGCGCGAGACAGATTAAACCAGCAACAGCACCAGCATCGTCAACAGCAAACAGCACGTTGACCAGCAAACATTTCTCAAACACATTGCCACCAGCAACTTCATTTCATCTGCTTGACATTTCATACAGAAAAAAAGTTTTTCATTGTGGTGCCACTGAATATTGCAGTGGGAAAGTTGACAACACCGCACCAGCAACAGCAAATTTAGGACTTTGGCCTAACGACGCTGTTGGCTTTGCTGTGGCTGTTCTTATGTGTGTTGAACAACTGAAATACATTGGCTCTAAATTAATGACGGCCGCTGTTGCTGTTGACGGTGCTGTTGCTGGTTCAATCTGTTCCGCGCTTTAGGTTAGTTTTCGTTGTCGTTAGTTCAATTTGACCCCTCTAAACTTTTTTTGTGAGGTTTTCTTAAGTTGCAAATGCAATCCACCAATTGTGAGCATAAGAAAGGCCAAAGCAAAAATTGCAAACATAATGATATACATAAGACTTTCATATTATAAAAAAAGAAGTTTTTGAATACTTCACACACATCTTGTTTACTTCTATTTCAATATCTAAATACCCTTTTTGAAAAACCTTTTTGTAAAGCTAATTTTACAAAATTGGTACCTAGAATGAGAAGTACTGTCACATTGGTCAAGTTCTATTTCTAAATTGATGAAAGTTCAAAGATAAAATGTTCATATTTCATTGAAAATGATAAGATAATAACCGTTTGCATCGTTTCATTTGCGCCACAAAAAAATTAAAGATAGTAAATGATTTTGAACTTATTTTTTAAAACAAGCTCTGTATTTATTTATTTTAAGTATCTAGCGTAAGACAGGAATGTGTATGATGTAAGACAAAATCAAGGAACAAAAATGAAGGCCAAACGCATTCAATTTAAGCAAAGTATTACTTTTAATAGAATCAATCTCAGATAACTCATTACAGTGTCAGGAAAGTGACCATAATTATTTACTGATTCTACTGATACTATTTCAGTAGTATATAAAATTTGTATTATAAAAACCTTCACATAATTAATTACTACATAATGATTAAGTGAAGATGTACATAGGTATCTGGCAAAGTTAAGAATCGTTTGTTTAATTCATTGCATAACTGTGAATGTCAATAAACAGGCATTCGAATTGGTTTATCTGTCAATATAGACATTTTGTTCCATAAAAACATAAACCATTGACAGTTTTCGCTCAAGGGCAGAAAAATTAATGTTTTTTGAAATTGGGAAACTTTTGAGGCTTTATAAAATATTAAACCCGGAGAATTAGCTTGATTGATTGCTTGTTTTCATTTTGTTAATATTTATAAAAAAAATTTGGTTATCTACAAATCCACACTCGTTTTCGTAAATTTAACAAAAAACTAAAAACAACAACTTATAATTATTGGGAGTTCTTCAATAAGTTTATTTTTTATAAATAATGATTCTAAAAATATTACAAAATTTACAGCTTCCCAACTATAAAATAGCTATTGAAAAAATATGAAAAAGCCAAAATCACAATTACCGTCTGTCTTACCTAGAAACATGGTTTTCTTATTAATTTTCTTTTGACAACGGATCAAAACTCAGATCATGTATTTTCTTGAAAACCGACCACAACAGAGAAAAATTCTTCTAATTTTACTCTTAGATACAGAACTAAATTTGCTTACGTGACAAGTCGTGATTCGTGAAGCACAAGGGCTTAGTGGCTGGACAACAATGCTGGGGACCTACAATATTCTACGGATTTCGAACGCCTTTGGGTTAAAAGCACTCTTCCATTAAAAGAGGGCCTCTTTGATATAGTGACCAGATTTCTTTGAAGTCAATGAGGGACATTTTTTAAGAACAGGAAACATATACTTGAAAGTATAAATAATTGTATTCATGCAATTTTGAAAAATATATCATTGCTTCAGTTCACTGTTTAATCGACTAAGAACATTCCATTGCTCCACTTCTGGATAAGCCACCCTTTATGTGGCTGCGCTAAATCATCCCCCCTATGCAATAAGTTTGACCTTATAGCTTGTACCAATTTATTTTCACTATTCCCCTTTTTCGAAACAAAGTTAAAAACTGTCGATGATTTTGATCATTGGAGTTTTTACTTGTGTTTTTTTTTGTGTTAAAAGTTTCTATGAATGTGACGGCGCATTTTCCTCCAGAAGACATGGAAAACACTTACACAAATGTTGCAACTTATCCTGCTTTCTCCGTTTTTTTCTGCTGTATGAAAGGACATTCTGCTTTCATTTCTGCAGTAACTTTGCACTCCATATTTTTTTTTATTACTGCCTGATTTAAATTTTATAAAATTTAGCACTTCAAATTACAAGTAGAGAGTGCATGATATTGTTGGAATATTCCTTCTGTTTTTTTTTTGCAATTTAAAGATTTATTACGTGAAAAATTCGTAAATGTGGGACACTTTAGGGGGAGAATTATAGTGATGCGGGACAAGTATGTCAAATAAGGTATGGTCTCACAAAATGCGGGACGTCACGTCTGATCACTATACTCTGGAGAGATTTATCTGTTTCTCGCAAGAGGCAATACCCCTAAGAAAATAAATTCGTTTTACTTTTTAGCTGAGATCGATATTTGATCCCAGACCTACGAGCTACTAACCATTACGTCTCGGGAAACTAATTCGAATATAATGCAATTAATTTTTTCTCCTTACGTTCACCACTTTGGATAATAAATATGAATAAAATTTAGACACCTTTTCTCTTGATTGATTGCATTGTATTAAATGAAATGTGCCTTCCCAGAACGATACCATATATTCGGTGGTTTTCTATGATCTTAATTTCGAACAAAATGTCCAAGATCTTTTCAAAATCAACGAAGTTTTCCATACATTTTCAGATTTCGTAGTAATAGTAAAGTAGTTAGTAATGTATAAATCTTGTCAAAATTTCTGTCTGGCATGTGTTCCCAAACAAACACTTTGTTTTATTTTTCTCCAGTTTAGTCATAGGAAGAGAATAGATATAAAGAGAAATGTGTTAATAATTTAGATCAAGGTATTGAGGTATTTTATTCCTTTTATGGCCGATTTCACGAAGGACTTTTAAAGATATAATATAATAAAATGGGATTTTTTGGTTTCATCAAGCGCTTTTAAATTAAACAAGCTTTTAAACACCCTTATAAACTAAATGCCAATTTTTGGCTCATTAAATTTTAAAAGTGTCATTGAAATGTCATCAGATGCAGCTTACAACTGGATATAGCAGCTGACATTTCTGTTTTGTAATATTTTAATTTTCAATTTTTGGAGATACAAGACCAATAGGCAAACAAATTTCTAATTTGAATGTTAATAATATCATTTTTATAATTTGCATTTTATTTAGAATAATAGATTGGTCGTCTTCATCAGACGACGATGAAGAGCAATATTTATAGTAATTAGCCGTGCAAGAATATTTTGGATTCATAGGATTCCATTCTCCGATGATATTCTATGACGATATTGAATTTAAAGCGGGGTTCCGACTTTCCAAACCATCTGTAGATCAGTTTTTCAATTTGTTTGTTCGTCATTTTAAACCAACCGAAACAAACCCGTCAGTGCATTTAATCAAGTTTTTAGTACTTTTAAGAGGAATTAAGAATTTAAGATCAATTTTGATAAAAGTGCTTTAAGTTTTTATTTATAAAATTGGTTATTTATGTTTTTTTTTTTAACTGTAAAAGAGAGCAAGAATGAATACATAGTATGAAATTGGGCTTTGGAACTTAAGCTGATTTCTCTTTTGTTTGAGAATACCTATAGACATTAGCGCAAAATTTTAATCAGGCTATTATTAAGGTATTAGTATGAAACTACCTAACAAATTGCTAACTTTATAGTAGTTTACTAACTCATTCTTAATTTTAAACATTTTCTAACTAGTATCGTACTAAAAGAATTTTCTTAATAAATTGCTTCTGAGCACACCTAAAACAATGACATTTCGTGTAAGAAAGTAAGTACACGAACCTTTTTTGATGTTTGCAAATGTTAAAGAGTCATATGAAGCTAGCACGATACTAAAAAAATAAAGTAGGTTTTTCGATGATTTTAAATTTAATAAAAGGGTAGAGAAAGTATGATGCTATATTCGATTAAAATTTGCAAATTCGTTGTTTTAACATAGAATTATACCAAAACAGCTTTAGCATCGTACTAATTCAATTAAAATTTTGCGCCATTGAGATTATTTCAAAATGTCAAACAAAAGTACGGTGTGAACTAACGACACAATTAAATTTTGTAATCTGTAACAGAAATTCGAGATTATGGATACTGAGAGTAGAATCATCAACTCAAAAAAATATCCCCACAATAGTGTAATCACCGGGCTTATTGTGATAAATAATTATACAGTAGACTCGCGTTAACAAAAACACCGCCTTACGTGAACACCGGCTAACGTGAACACAATTTTTTTTACATTGACTACTCTGTAGCGTGAACACGTTGAGAAAGCCCTATAACATGAACAAATTTAAAATATTAGTTTTTTTAAAGATTAGTTTTTGTTCAGTGAATAAAAGTTCAGAGTAGAACAGAGCAGAATAGAGCAGAACAGAGCAGAGCAGAACAGTTTCCATGAGAAATGTCAGACAAGTTAGAACAGTCAGTTATCTGTTCTACCTTTCTCTAACTAAAAAGCGAGGGCAAGAAATTTTGTTCTAAGCTGTTCCAAACTGTTCCAGACAGACTCATTGAACAGCAAATCAGAACAGTTTAGAACAGAAAATTTCTCATTGAACATCAAAAAGGTGTACTTTTCTGTTCCAAACTGCTCTAAACTGTTCGGAACAGCGTCACTTAACACAACTATTGTTTTCTTTTCTGCATTTGTCGGTTATTCGAATCGTTTTTATAAAACTGGGATATCCCGTAAATGATTGGCATTTAGTCCTGGACTGAAGATCTTCCGAACGCAACCCAAACGAACGAGGTTTTGACCAGTGGATGAAAAAAAAGCGAGGACAGAATTTTGGAAAGAGCACATACGAGAATAGAGCCTAGTGAAGCAATCAACATTTTCAATAAATCTTTGGAATGGACAGAAACAGAAAACATAAGTATAACAGATATCAGCGTACTTGAACGTCTCCGCCGAAAGCCCTTGTTCAGCAATTTGCAAAAAAAGAAAATCCGGACAAAGACAACCCTTTTTTTAATTGATTTCAACATATTTTTTTTTCTTAACAAATTATAATGAATTAGGTACGTACTTACAAACCGAAACACACAAAATATATATGAATTTGAGTAAAAACATATGTCTAATTTATTTGAAAAATTTAAAGATTTTCACCTTCGTAAACATGAACAACTTCGCAAACGTGAACACGCTCGGTTTTTAATAGTTCACGTTACCGCGAGTCTACTGTACTTGCCTACCCACAAAATCATTTAACCAGTACGAGTACCTGCGACCTAGTCGTGTAGTCGTAATGTGCTTTCGTTTGAGACAATTTTAAATAAAGACGATAAAATTGAGTACAGTCCGATTGAGTATACACAACACAGAATGCGCCTGCGGTATCAGGTAAATAAACTCATATATTAAAATATCAATAAAGATTTGAGACAATTACATAGAAATATACATACATATAAGCACGAACGTTATGCTATTGCTTCGCTTGGTTTGGAATAAATTCGTTCAGTTGATTATTAGTAGCAAAAGAGTACAAACGTTAAAAAGATCGTAATCATAATTGTTGATGCTTAAACATGCTACTAAAAGTATTTTATATTTTAACGAGTGTTTTTGTGACATTAAGTTGTAACTACAATTGTGAAGTTCATGGTGCTAATATCCTTGGACTCTTGGGAATGACATCCCCAAGTGTACAAATTTGGTAAAAAATGGAAATCGATTATGGAAAGATCAACATTTTTATGAATTTTTATTCCTTACAGGAATACCGTCCTTTTACACAGACTAGCCGAAATCGGTCATAATGTAACTCTTCTCTCGGTGGATTTGCCCAAGCCGAATACCAAAATTCCACCCAACATTCATTATATTCATCTGGAAAAAGCCTATGCAATGTATGATAGTGAGAAGGGTGAAAAGAAAGTTGATATTGTGTCCTACATAGGTGTTCATAATCCATTTAAGTCAATACCGTCATTCTATGCATTTGGAATAGAGACTTGCAAAGGAATCGTTGCCTCCAAGGGTTTAAAGACTCTTTTAGATTATCCGAATGACTTCAAGTTTGATTTGATTCTGAATGACTACACTTTGGGGCCGTATTTGTTGGGATTTTTGCACAAATTTAACTATCCCCCAATGATTGGGCTGACGGCATTCCACAACTCTCCACTCACAATCGATGCTATGTTCAATCACTACTTTCCCGCTTATGTGCCGTATCATTCAATGGTTTACAGTACTGAGATGAATTTCTATGAAAGGCTCGAAAATACTTTACTTTTTATTGCGGATACAGCGTAAGTTAAGACAATTCATTAATTTATCTAAATTTTACATAATCATACTACTTATTTTAGATACCGACGTATGGTGTATTTACCACAGATTGATTCTATAATGAGGCCATATTTCGACAAAGATATGCCTTACCTCGGCGAATTATCAAAACATACCGCAATATCAATGGTAAATTCGCATCCGGCTATCGATTATGCAGAGCCATTGCCTCCGAATGTTATTGAAGTTGGAGGAATGCAAATTTTGGATGCAAAGCCTCTGCCAAGGGATTTGGAAGAATTCATGAACAAAAGTCGAAAGGGGGTGGTTTTTATTTCGTTCGGTACAAACATGAAGAGCGAAGACTTTGGTGAGGAAAGAGTAGAAGTATTTTTAGCTACCATGACTCAATTGCCAGAGTATAACTTTTTGTGGAAATTTGACAAGAAATATTTAAAAAATAAACTGCCAGAGAATGTTCTAGTACAATCGTTCTTCCCGCAGAGAGATATTTTAGGTATGATATATAGTGGTCGATAGTGACGATATTTATCGCTCATATATTTTAAAATTTAAACCAAGCTTAAATAATTTTTAACAAATAAGCTATCTAAGTCCTGACGATTTGTTGATCTTAGAGATATATAAATATGAAGGGGGGAAAGAACACTTTAAATTTTGACTCAGTTATATATATTCAAGTCTTTTTAATGCAGCTCATCCCAGAATTAAAGCCTTCGTTACACATTGTGGTGGTTTAAGTTCTCAAGAGGCCACATGGCGAGGAGTTCCTATGATTGGTATACCACTCTTTCTCGATCAACACAGGGTATAAAAAATTTTAACAAAATTATCCACACTCATATTAATTTTATATTTATTTAAGAATTTGCGCCAATCAATGTTAGCTGGAGTTGCAGAGAAAATCGACTTTCTAACCATGACAACTACTATTCTTCGGGACACAATTAAAAGAGTCGCTGAAGATCCCGAAATTAGAGAAAATGTCCGAATTCGTTCACAACAATTTCGTGATCAACCAATGAAACCATTAGACTTGGCATTATGGTGGGCAGAATATCTG
Organism: Chrysotoxum bicinctum; assembly: GCA_911387755.1. NCBI lineage: Eukaryota > Metazoa > Arthropoda > Insecta > Diptera > Syrphidae > Chrysotoxum > Chrysotoxum bicinctum. The sequence goes on along the minus strand of OU426989.1, from coordinate 218,601,155 downwards.
TTACGGAATCCAAATCCATATCATCTTAAGTCGGCTGCTAGCAAGCTTAATATATTCCAGGCAAATTCGTTGGATGTTCTGTTATTTTTATGGACAATATTTATGATATTGATTTTTGGCTTAGTTAAATTATTTTTTGTAGTTTTGAATTATTTTAAAAGAAGAATTTCAGGTTCTGGAAAATTAAAACAAAATTAAATTATGTAGGTACACATGATTTTAAAATTCTTTTAAATTTACTATTCTGAAGAGGGGAATATACAACATAAGTTTAACACCGCTTTGTTGTTAGCAAAGCCATTACAGAAGCCGTTCTTATGTTTTAAAACCTTAGAATCTTAAAAATGGATATTATTTGAAAAAAAAAGAAAATGTTCATAAGCACTAAATTCATTTTTTAAATGGATAAAGCAGTAGATGGAGCTCAAAACAGAATGTGATATCTTAAACATTAAAAAACAGGAAATGTTTTTTTGTAAAATATTATAAAATTTAAACATTTAAAACATTTAAGACGAAATTCGGTACGGATATTTTAGGTTTTAATTAATGTGCAAATAAAAACTAAATTAAAAAAAAAAATAATTGAGTCATTTTTGAAATATACATTGTACAAACAATTTTCAAAAAAAAAAGATTTTTTTTAATAATCCAAAAAATATCTTCTATTTTTTAAGTTTTGACATGCAAAGTTTTTTGAACATTTTAAAGAAACAAAAATGGTTGTTTTATAAGTACTGCCAGTAATATTTTAATTTGGAAATTTATATATCGTTAAAATTGAGTAAAAGCGAAACAATTTAATCATAATTGTGTCATTTTCGAGCAAAATAAGATTTTCGGAAATCATTTTTTTACATTTATAAAAGAACAATTTTTGTATAAAAGAGCAATTTTGATATTCTACTTTACAACTAACAAACTGAACATTTTGTAATCAAATTTGTCGGATTTTTTATAGTTTAAGGGCATTTTATGCCGTTATTGATTTAGTACCGCTATATAAAGAATTCTCAAATTTAACTAACCAAAACGTAGATATGTTTAAGCCAAACGAAATATGTGTAACCTTAACGCAAATAAGCTTAACACAACCTCAAATATATTTAACAAATCATTAAAATGAAAACAATAATTTAATTTACTCGTATTTATATTTTCAAGAAATCCGCAATCTTCTAAAAAACAGTCAAGTTTCTTTTATTTTGCCTATATTCCTATATTTCTGTGGCCGCAAACCATAACCGCCTAACTCGAGTTATGACGAAATTGAGTTTTTATCATAATCGTGCTGAGAATATACAAATCTATGCCCACTCAATTTTTTACGTCTGTATCTTTTTTTAAAGAAAAGTTATAAACAAAAAACCTAACAACCTAACTCGCTTTTCAAAAATTATAATTTGCCATAACAACTTAACTCAATAAAAATACAACGGCGGTTTCATAACTTAAGTTAAGTTTTTATTATTCTGCATTGAAAAAAAAAATAATGAGGAATAACAACATAAGTCAAGTTAATCAATTTAAAATCTGCCGAGAATTAAAAACGCTTATTTTTCATTTTTCTTATGTCAACATAGGCTCTTATTCCCTAAAGTAGAAAAAATATTTACTTTTCTTAACTTGAGTTAGGTTGTTATGGCAAATCACATTTCTATTTCTTGACAAACTTAACTGGACTTAAGTTCTTTTGGCTAACCAGACTATGATTGCATGAAAATCTTAAATCGAGTTAGGCCGTTATTCCGTGTTTCAATTTAAAAAATCACAAATCTAAGTTGACTTATGTTCTTTTGCCTTAATCAGTTTACTGTAAAAATGAGTCATAAGTGAAGATAGGTTATTACGAACAGTCGCATCTGTAGTGTAGATAAGTGATGTTTTGTTGAAAGGTTTAATTAAAGAAGTGCGTAAGATACTGAAAATGAGCTCTGCAAATAATGGAATTAGCAAGGATGCTTACAAATTACAAGATAATAATTATCTATTACCATTCTGATTACACGATATAGTTATGTGATGTATTAAGGAGCTGATATCACATTGTGGCAGTGCCCTATACAAACAAAATTAGTATAGGTATTACTTAATAAGAGCAAGTACTCGTTACAACATATTTACTTTTCATTTGTTCTAAAATAAATGTTGGGTGTCAAATTAAAGCAAAATTCAAAAAGAAATATCAAAACAAGAAGTCGTAAGAATTGATCTTCCATTGAGCATTTTTTTTTTCACTACGCTTGTGCAAACCTCAAAAACATTGTCTATTATTTTTTTTGCAGGACAATGTAATAATAGAGATCAGCTTGTGCGTGAATAAAATGGAATGAAATAAAAGAATTCCTGCTGCCAATCCCTGTATTCATGATTCGAGAGTGTACTTTTAGAAATGTATTTTTGCTTTAAATCAAAATATAATATTATGACTTTTGTTACAATTAAACCAAACAAAAATGCTTCCATATTTTGAACCGAGTATAACGAAATACAGTCATTAAAGAATGGCCAAACTCTTGTTTTTAAGTCATCAGTTATAGCAACAAAACTTTTAATATTTAATAGAATGCTAAGGTTTATGTTAAGATATGCACACAGTTTTTTGTTGTTCAGGTGAACTACATAATATGTACATGAAACTGAGAACGTTGAAAATGATCCCGAATTTGATGGTATTTTTATTTAATAAACCAGAATAGATACACTTATTTAATAAGTCTAGTAATTCAATTTCTGAGACGTTTGCAAGACCTAAATGCAAAGCTAAGAAAAAGCTATATATTAAACTTTCAATCAGCAGAAAGACTGTTAAGGTTAAGGCTTGCAAGCCTCTTTATATTTGTAGAAGTAAATGCACCGAGAGTATTAAATTTTAAAAACTTGAACTGGAGTTCAACAGCTACTGGTCATTAGAAAGCTATTACCAAAGAATTTTATATATTGGTTCCCTCAAACACGTTGAGGATACAAAATTTGGTGTACGCAGTTAACTGGAAGCCAAAACGCGACCGTAGTATGAAGAATACGAAAATATTTTTAGTGTTTTTTTGTAAAAAATATTTTCTTCAGTTCTTTGACGAAACTGAGAGCTTCTTTAAATTCGTCATCAAAACAAAAAACTTCACTGTCGTTAGTGTCGTTCGATTCCATTTAAGGATATCAGAGAAAAACATGATCCTAACAATAAAACGACATATTTCGAGGTTTACTGTACATAAAAGCCACTTCATTTGAAGGGACTCGTGTACAAAATATTTAAACGCTAGCTTTAATCTTACATCAATACACGGCCATTATAAATCATAATCTTCGAATCTGGCAAGCTTATCAAAATACTTAAAAATGTTTGGATTTATCGGCCAAGAGTTTAATGCCCCAAAGTAGACAAGTGTTCTTTTGCTTCGAAGAGAAAGGTTACCGAATCCGAGAATGAAAATTTCGCATTGATCGAACAAAAAAAATTAAGGCGTGAAGCAAAACGCAACGAAAAAAAGAGGCAATAAAAACCAAACACTTTTAAATTAAAGCTTGGACCTTCATCGATCCGTGAAGCAGGGCTTACAAATGTGATTGCGCCCATCACGAGCTCAATTAGCTAAGTGAGCAAAAAAACGAAGGTCCAAAATGAAACCCCAAGAGATTGGTTTTATTTCGTTAATAAGACTAATTTAATTGACACGAAGAACAACGACAATGATTTTTCTGATTTTGCCAAATTTTATAGATCTAAAGTTTCTTGGAAACGAATAGATAAAGCTGGTAACAAAATAACTTGGAACTCTATTCGGTAGCTACGTTACTATAAAAACTGCATCAAATGTCCTACACAAATTTCTTGCACAAAGATGAGGTTTCTAAAATTATAAAAAGTAAAAAAAAAAACGAGAGCTTCTTTAAATCTAAACAACTTCTTTCCCGAAAGAAAAGAAGATTTCATGGACTTAAAACATCAAGTCTTGATTTTCAGTCTTTTTATGACAATCTTCCATCCAATATGGACGAGCCAAATACTTATCCTCATTTAACAGGCCCTGACAACTCAGAAGATATACTTAAATATCAATTTTGCTCAAAATTTAATCAATAATGTACAATACATAATTTAAACTTATGCATATTAAAAACTTGAATAGATAAAATATTCTTATTACAAAATGTTCCTTTACTTGTATGATACTTTCACGACCAAAAGAAAACAAACATGGAAAATTAACTTAAGTTAATAAATACCCTGGTTTATTGGTAAGGAAAAAGAACTAAAGTCAACATATGAAATTTTTTCCCACAATCTCACACATGGAATAACGACCTAAGTCGACAAAAGAAATTTTAATCATTCTTTCTTAATATGCCATAACAACCTAACTCGACCTAAGCTTTTTATTTTTTTAAAGTTCAATAAGCCATAACAGCTTAAGTGTTTTTTTCCTTAATTACTCATTAAATATACGACATACATTTTATTACTTCTAGTATATGAGAAATGTGTATTCTTTCTTCATTTCTGCATTTAAGAAATTCAAAAATTCATAATTCCTGATTCATAGAGAGATTATGAAACTTAAAACAGCTCTCCTGAAAAATATGAAAAATCGACTTAAGCGGTTATGCCTTGTGACCACTGATTTAATTCTTTAATATTTTTACACTTTCTATGGAACTGTTATATTATCTTATAGCATGCAAACACAAGAGCAAGTTCATATTAGTCAAATCGTGTATACTGATAATTATGATAACCTTCATAGTTTTAATTTGTTTAAGTCATTTGAACAGAAGTCCTAATGTGGGTAGATACTTGTATGTAGTTAAACATTAATCTCAAAGCAGCTTATCAAATTATAGCAAAATAAACAAATCATCATTTTAAATCATCAATGCAGCAGCTGTTATCAGTAGAAATTTGTGTACCTAAGTTTATCAATGAAACCGATTACTCAAAATAAATTTACTACTAAATTTCCTTGCCCTGCACTTTTTGAACTCAATCTAAGATATTTAGGAACTTTCCCACTTGCTATCTTTTTATAAACTATACAAACTACAGAGATAAAAATAATAATATGTACGACTAGATAGCACTTGATTTTATTAACAAACAAAAAAATTTTCAAAGGCATGAAATTCATTCCTTAATTGCTAAGAAAACTCCTAAGATACAAAATGTAGTTTGAATTCAAAAAATAAAATTAGTCTGATTTCTGGATTTAATATAAATTCGCAAGAAAAATTTAAAAAATATCTTTTGTGCAGTTTCACTAAAAATTATTTTTTTATATAGATATATTTTTTTAGATTTTTCAACCCAAACAAAAATAGTGCGTCATTCCAAGCTAAACAAAATCGAAAATATTTTATACATACATATGTATATAAAACATGAATGTTATTAGAGAAAATTGTAAAAAAGCGTGAAACTGAAAATTATACACGTATAAAATTTCGTTTTAAATTTTCAAAAACGTTATTAACATTTTTTGGTATTTATTATCAATATCGTTAGAGCCGTTTTCACGATATTTTATCTGGTTCTCAATGATTTCATGGTACTCGTAGGTACATTTATTTTTAGAGCTAAAACAAATTATATTTCAACCCTAGGGATATATTTGCTTGCCTACAACTTTATGTCTCAAGTTTAAGGTCAACGTACAGTCACCAGACAGATTCCAGTTCACTCTTTTCAAAGTTTAACGTTTGATTATAATCTTGAACGATGCTTCTTTAACAGATCGCATACTGTATATCTGTGAAGCTGTTCGAAAACCTGATATCTCAATTATCTTAAATGCTTAGAGAATTACTTTTGCAAAATACTTCACAAAAACCTGGGAACATTTTTAAATCGTTGAGAAAATAAATTTTATATTAACTCGTGCACATGTGGGAGGATATTAAAAATACCCCAATAAACAAAATATAACAAACCGAAATAATACTTGTAATAAACATTTAATAGCCTGCGTAAATGAAAACATTGCATTGTCTTAGATTATATCATTTCTAGCAGCAGTAGAATAAGTACTTGAATTAAATAACAACTTTTTAACAATGTGTCCACATTATTTCATTAATAGCATGCATGTACAAATACTTGTTTTTATTCGCTCTAAGGGGCACGTACTGATTTCGTGTAAGAAAAAATCAAAGTTTCATCAAGGTTGAAACCAGAACAAATTTATCATTTTGCATCTGTTGAATTGCATATATTAATTTTATTTGACTTTGACTAATTTTGAACATACATGCATTAAGGTATAAACAATAAAAAAGATAATATATCACATGGATTATTGCTTGTTAAGGGCTTTGGGGTCTTGGACCTATCTAATTAAAACAAGTTAGTTATAGATACTAATACTATACATACTAAAGCTTACGTTTATTTGAAATAAATTACCATATCCACTCGATTATATTAGAATATTCCATTTTATATATCATAGTTGATATTTAATTTAGATATTAAAAAAATATAAATTTTGTTAAATAAATTTGTGATTTTTCATTTCCAGAACCGTTTTTAATGAAAAAAATTCTTAGAAGCTGCAAGTCTAATAGTTATTAAAATGGTATTAAGTATAAGTTCAAATACATGCGACTCGGTAATTTGGTTGCATTATCTCTTATAGTAACGAGCAGATAATATAAACAGTGGCGTAGTATATAAAAAAGAAATGGGAAAATGAGACCTCTTTATATGTTGGAAGTAAATCTTCATTCTCCATCTCTCACCTACAAATAATTATTTTATTTAAATGCATTTAGCTAAACCATTCTGTTACTTCTTTATTCATTGTGGAACATGTGGAAAGTATTCCTTGTATTTCCACTCACAATGGATGCGTCCATTTAAAACAGTGTTGCCAGATAGATGGGAAATAATCGGCGGTATTAATAGTTCGTAAATATCATATATGTACATAATATGACTTAACCCCATTGTTAAAAACGTTTTTATATTCAAAATTAATTTTTATTAACATTATACTTATATAGGAAGGTTTTTATAATACAAACTATATACTACTGAGGTAAATCAGCTAAGTAGAATAATTAGCACTATTATTGGACTTGTTGAATTATTGATTCAAAATAGCTTAGTTTTTTGGCCTTAAGGTCCACAAAAATTGGCGTTTAGTCGTTTAGATATAGTTCACATTAGATTTTTGTCAAAAAATCGATGTAAGATGAGATGAATTTAACAAAAATTGCGTATTGACAAGGCCCTCACATTCAACTGATTAGTGCATGTGAGATCGCTAGGACGAAACGCCAATTTTTGTGGACTTTCCCTGCCTAAAATACCCTTAAGCCTATGTATTTCAAAAACAACTCAGAGCGCTCAGAGCAGGCTTGGTTAAGAGGATGTTCAGAACATGCTCGAAATGTTTGGACTCTGTTTAGAGCTCTATTCTGAACTAAAAAAGAAAAACGCCTATTGGCTATTGCATCGAATGAATTGTTCGTTTGCGACCAACCTCAAAATCATTCTTGTTTTTGTTTGCTTTAAAGTTATTCGTGACGAATAAAAAAGGCTTTCATAAGGAAATGTCAAAATGGATGAATATTCGTTCATTCTACGGTAGTTCTTTTGTGAAATGTCCTTAAGCTAAAGCTACTATTAAATAAAAATAAGATACAACCAGAAAACCCGTGCGAAAATTTCGCACATTCAATAAGGCTTTGCAATAAAATTTTCAAAAAGAATGTTTGAACAAAATAAATATTTTGGACAATGTGTCTTCATTTTTTGGGCATAATATAGCTGTGTTGATAAAGCTGTTGACATATTTTTTTGTCACTTCTGTCGTTTGTATTCTTTTTTTCTCATTCGGTTTTTTTTATAAATGAAAGAGAATTTTAAATTACAGAAGTAAAACATATTTTTTCTGGTTCACTCATTCAATGAGTTAAAAGTGAGGCATTCTTTATATCAAATTATTCATTTATTGAATCATTTGAAATTGCCGAAAATGTATACAAAATTGTGTGGTGTAACATAAAGTTTTTGTGCAATGTCGTGAGTATATGTAAATTCCATAGCTGGGCATTAACTCGTTAATCCGTTAATCGTTAATTAACGAAGTTAAAATTTTGATTAACGGATTAACTTTTAAGTTAACTTTTAAAAATGTTAACGGACACGTTAAATCCGTTAATCCACGTTAAGTCCGTTAATCGTTAATCCAATGCCTACTATTTACCGCGCGGCGCGAAAAACAGGTTCAGACAAGTATGAGACAAGTGCCGTGCGGCACGTGCCATGGATGAAACAAAAACAGCTAGGTACGGCGTATTATATTTTGACGGCGCGTGCGAGTGAGAAAACTGCGAAGAGATTCGTTTCGTTTGATCATTTCATTATGCCGGTCGTCCACTATGTGCACGATAAGTTCAACCAACTTCGTTCAACTTTTTATTCAACTCTTTCGTTGGATAAACGAATTTACAACCTCTTACACTAGTGCAGCAACTTACGTAATTCACGTTGAGCAACTAAAGTTGGACAAAATGCGTGTGGAACCCCGTACACATAATTGACCAACTTTCCCATATGGTGATTAACGCCGCACACCTAGTTGATCAACTCTTGAAACTTATTCCAGTCTTGAATATGCTCCGTACACCTAGTTGACCAACTTACTCAAATGTTGAATAACCTCGTACACTAGTTGATAAACTTGTTCGATTTTGACAGAAAAAAAATTGTTTTCGAGTTGATCAACTGCGTTTTCGATATTGTTGCTCAACCAGTTGATGAACGAGTTGATACCTACGTACACTTAACCAAGGATCACTCGTTGGGGAACACATTGAACGCACCACGATAAATAAAAAACTCTAACGTCAAACCTGAAATTATTTTGACTTCAGTTCGGTACATACATTTATTGTCGACGCACGCCTTCGCTTTAAAATATTCTTAAATTTGTTCCGTATCAGTATGATTTCCTCTAAGAAAAAAAAAAGTGGCTGCCGCATTAATAATATTACAAAATGAACAAAGGAAGAAAAAACAGCCAAGACGATTCTGGGTAGATGATTTTTTCTTGAGTCGCGAAGAAAATTATTTTTTCAATGAAATATATGAGAAATTAAAATCGATTGATCCCACCGCGCCCGTGAATTCGAACTCAAAGTTTAGGCTTGCATTTTCGAGGAAATTTGAGACCAAGCCAATTCCCTGGCATCTCGATTTTTATAAGAGGGGCTCTTAATGTCCCATATATTGGGCTTTTCCTCAATCATTTGCAAAATTAATTCCGTGGTCCACTCTGATTTTTTATCACCTTCCATGACGAAAAACCAAAATAAACTACAGTTTGCAAGTTGCAACAACTGCAAGTTCATGGCAACGCAATAGTTCAACCACGTAGACACATTTCACTGCAGCCAACGCAACGCAACACAATATTACGTCAAGAAATCCCAAAGAAAATTAAAAAGTTGATCAACGCGTTGAACAAATAATGTGCAAAACATTATATTGAAAATGTTGCTCAACGTTTTAATCGAACATTTTCAAGGAGCAACACGAGCTCGTACACTACCCGTACACTTGTTGCGCAATTCGTTGAGCAACGGCCAACAACTAGATCCAACCCGTTGGTTGAACAGAATTGAAGGCACCGTACATTAGAGTTGAATGCGTTGAGTTCGAAATTTGTGCGTTGATCGCCTAGTGGACGACCGGCATTACTTAGCGCCGGTGCTAAGTACAATTTTTATCACATGTTAACGGATTAACGATTAACGTTAACTTGCGTTAATTCTTCCGAAATTTAACGCTTTAACGTTTAACGAAGCTAACTTTTTTATTAGCGGATTAACGATTAACGAAGTTAACTTTTTGATTAACGGTGCCCAGCTATGGTAAATTCCTATTCAGTGATACCTAACTTAGTGGATTTGACTATTTTATAAGTGAGAAAACGGCAGTTTGACAACAGAAATAATATACATATATGATTCATGCTCTTATGTTTAAGGTGCTTATAACTAAAAAAATTAACGTTGTTAGAAAAAACTGTACATAAGCAAAAAAATAATTTTTTTAAAAGGCTAAAATAACTTTTAACTTTTAACCTTAAATAGTTGAAGTTTTTTCAAAAATAAGTTTATTTATATTCAAATTTCAAAACATTTTTAAAGACAAATTGTAGTGCTAGTCTTAAGTTTTAATTATTGTTACAAATCAAAATCATTGACCCATTTTTGAAATATCAAATTTTGAATCTTTTTTTTTTTTAATCAAAAAAACTATCCTTTTTTAATTTTGATAAATTTTGATGTATCTTGAAATTTTTAGAAGCGTATTTTTAAATAAAATCATGTAAATCCGTTATGCGGATAGGAAGAAAGTGAATAATCAAATCAGGTACTCACAGTAGTGTCTTAGTTTTAAAATGTTGTCTATTGAATTATAAATAAGGCAAAATAGTAAAAGTTTTAAGAAAATCCTAGATATAAAATGCAATGCTTTCTTGGAATCTGTCTAGTCCCACTGTTTTCTACGTTAATTTATCAAAATGTGTATAAATTATTCATTTATTTCAACAACAAACAAAAATAGTAATAAATTAACAATCAAAGAAGACCTAGAAATTTGAGGAAATTTTGGGAAAGATGAAATATTTTGTTTTAATTTGCACCTTAAGAAATTTTACCAGAAAAACCCACTTTAACATCATAATTTAAATTATATAAATGATTGGTCACGAAAATCATTCATAAATAAAAAATATAATTTTCCAAAAACATTTTTTAACATTTGTGTCGTATAGGTAGATATAGATACCGTTGTTTTTAGATTAACAAACATTTGTTTTCTCCAGCTTATAGATAGTATTAAGAAACTGTAAATTATCACGTTGTAGTTTTCAAAAAAAGAAAATTTTAATTATTTCTTTAATCCCAAACAAATTTTATTTTAAGTTGTGTTATATTTGATCATGTATTAAATCTTAATATTATATGTAGTTATATGGGCTTAAATGATCGATGAAATGGATGCAATTACAGTAAAACACGCTTAAGAGAAAAACCCGCTTATCTAAAACAGTTTTTTCATCCCCAAGTATTTTCCGACCAATTTCCCTTAAAACACTCCGCTTAAGTGAAACTCGTTTAAGAGAAAAACCCGGATAACTGAAACATATTTTCAGTTAATTTTTAATATTTTTCATTAAGAAAAACTCTCTTAAGTGAAAAAAGAAAAAATTGAATCGAACAGAACAAAAATTTGCTAGTTTTCGTTTTTCAATAAATTATTTTTGTGTTATTTAATCGTTGTTTTATTTAACTTCTTTCAAGGCAAGTCCAAAAGATAACAACAATATTGTTTCTAGCATTAAATCTCCACTTAATGGAATTTTTGAATCCGCTTAGGTGAATTTTTTTTTTCACTTATCCGTACTCCGCTTAAGTGAAATTATTTTTCACTTAAGCGGGGCTCGTTTAAGTGAAAAACCCGCTTTTGTGAAAGAAAGACTGTGATATTTTGCCGTTTCTCTTAAGCGGGTTTTACTGTAATACAAAACTAATTCATCTTCTGTTACCCTACGTTTCGCTGGTTTTTTTCCGGCTTCTTCAGGACTTTTTTGTTTTTATTTTTTTCTGATGTGGAAAATAATGTTTTGCATTTTGTTTGATAAAAGCTTTGAATTTACTTTAAATTTTTTTAATAAATTAACAAAAAAATAATTTAACGATTTAATAATTTAACATTAACATTAATTTTGTAAATTTAAATACGCAAAGCTTTTCAAAGTTTTCAGAAACTTAAGCATACAAATTTATCAAAATCAATTTTACCTCTTTGGAGAAAATCCAAAACAAAAAAAAAATATCTTTTTTTGAAAGTTACCATTAATAAATATTTAAAAAATTTTTTTTTCAACTATTGGATAGCTTTTAAGTTATGAACTTTTTTTTATATACCTCGAACAGTTTTTGAGTAAAGGAATGTTTTCTATAATTTCGAAAAAATGTTACGACATGAACCGTTATTTCTTGTAATAAGAAAAATTCGAGACACATCAAAAATTCTATCAGAAGAGTTCGAATTTTTTTTACGAATGCATAACTTGCAAAAAACGAAAAAAACGAAAAAAAACGTACGAAACACTTTGACATCCACAGTTCCAACGCTCGTCTTCAATGGCACTCCTGTTGTAAACTTGATATAGATAAAGCCAATTTGCTGTTAATTCGGCGATAACAGAGAGTGACATGACTCTTCTTGTACTTGAGAGCTTAAACGATCTTATGGGACAAATCTTCTTTCGTTATCGTTCAGTTTCAAGAGTAATAAAAGATCTTCTTCCACACAGGCAAAACCACAGTCCTACTGTTCAGGCCTTTCGGACCGTTCAATACAAGTAGTATTGGATGGTTTCAAATCTGATATCCACAAAATAAACGCTGGTGTGACCGGGGCTCCGTTTTTTCTCCGACATTCTTCCTCATGTTCATTAATGATCTTTTATCTGAAACTTCTAATCAGTGTTGGGACTTCGCAGAAGCTAAAGAGTGGTAGAAAGGTTGTCAAGAAAGTGGTAGAAATTAAAAGCCATTTTTATGTAGCAAATCGTATATTGAAAATAAATTTATTGAAAATAATTCAAATACAAAAATAAAAGAAGTAATATTTCGGTTCTTTATGTTTCAAAGATCACATTATTATCTGGAAGAAAGTCACATACATACATATTATAATAAAAATCAAACAAGGGATTCCACTGCTCTATGATTCTTTTTAAGTGAAGAAGTTTGGCAAACCTTTAAAATTTGATGCTCATTAGCGCAAAGTGCTTTTAGGAAAGTAATGAAATCTTTTTGTTTTTTTTTTCGAGCTGTGGCAAAAATAGAAATACATATTTATATATTCCTTTAATGATTTTTCTGTTTGCCACGGTATACATTTAGCAGCATAAGCGGAGCACAAACTTAAATTATGACATGCAATCGTTAAAATATTAGGATTAATATTTGGGATAAATTTTAGGAGTGATTTTGGTCGTATGGTACATACATATATGGTAAAGTAGAAATATACGAGTAGGTGAAATCTGAGTTGCAAAAAGTGGTAGAATTAGATTTTTAGGTGGTAGGTTTTCATGAACAGCAAAAAGTGGTAGAAATACCACTTAAGTGGTAGAAGTCCCAACACTGCTTCTAATCCACTTAATTGTTTCGCTGCCGACAGTACTCTTTTAGCTTTTTATATTCGTTTTTGGATTCACATCATTGTTCTTCGGATGTGAGCTTCCAACGGCAGCGTATGATAAGCTCATTAAATTCTGATCTTGACAGTATTGTCCAATGGGGAATCAAAAACCGTGTAGAATTTAATGCTTCGAAAACTCAATTCTTTTTACTGTGGCACTTGCATCGAGGAGACTGAACAGCTTTCAGTTCTATGGTGTGTGCATCATAGACCATATTTTGTATAGTGATCACATAGAGTCAAAATCGGTTATAACGACATCGGTTATAACGAAATATCGGTTATTGCGAATCTCTAAATCCCGACCAAGGTTCATGCTAATTGTACTAACCAAATATCGGTTTTAACGATATCGCCTATAACGAACTATAGCTTATAACGAACAGTTTTAAATTTAAAATTAAAAAATCTATCGTTTATAACGTATACTAAAAAAAAAAAAATAAGTAGACATTGAAAATTTCGCGCTGTTTTTTTTATACGCGAATTTCGCATTCTGTTTCTGTGAGGAACTGGGATAGTCATATTTTATACGATTGAAGAAAAATCTGCAATAGTTTAAAGGCTGGAAGCTGGTGATTCCAATAAAAGTTTGGCAGCAGAGTTTTCTGTATCGGCTTCAACAATCTCTACCATTTTCAAAGACTGAGATAAAATTAAGAAGAATTTCGAAGAATCCAACTTAAAAATAAAAACAGCTCAAGTGGTTCAAAGCCCAAAGAAACTTTAATAATGAACAAAAAATGGGAAATCGGTTATAACGAAACACTGAATATAACGAACAAATTCTTCAGTCCTGTCGAGTTCGTTATAACCGATTTTGACTGTATTTGAAGTCGCCAAAAACGCTGCTTAGTGTTTAGGTTTTCTCCACCGAAGCAAGAATTTTTTACCTCATCTGATCTGTTTTTATATAATCTAAAGCCTTTATTCTTCCGAAGATCGAGTACATTTGCCATATCTGGGCAGGTGCTTCAAAAAACCCACTTGAGTCTCTTTGACAGAATTCAAAAGAGAGTTATAAAAATAATATGCGACCGTTTTCTAACTGAAACATTTGTATCTCTCGAGCACTGCTATAATGTTAGTGCTAAAGTCAAATACCCAGCTGCAATCCTCCCCGGAAACATTTCAACCGTTGTACCCGTACTTCTAGGAATACTCATCAGTTTACCCTTGAGCCCAATTGCGGACGTACATACTATCAAGTACAGAGATTCTTTTTACTTGCGACTTATAGGTACTATAAGGCAAGTTATGCATTCGTAAAAAAAATCGAACTCGAGATTTTGATCAAAGTTGACATTACGATGATAGCGAAGACCAAAAAGTGGGTCTCGCAATTCTGTCTGTCTGTCTGTCTGTCGGTTCGACTACAACCTAAGCGGCTGGGCCGATTTTCTTCAAACTTGGTAGATATGGGTTTTAATTTTTTCCCCCCGGACTTTTTTTTCTGCTTTTTTTTAAGACCAAAAATAACGGTACCTGCCATACGATTTTTTTTCGAAATTTTATAAATATTTTTTTTTCTCAAAAACTGTCCCACAGAATTTAAAAAAAAAAAATTGAAAAATTTCATTTGGTTAAAACTAGCTAATGGTGAAAAAAAATTTACAAAAAATTGTTATTTTTTTGGTAGCCCCCCTGGGTCCATTTTTTTTTGTTTTTGATTTTCTCGAAAACGGTACAGCCGATTTAAATAATTTTTTTTATGCCAAAGCTCCTAAAAAGTTTGAATATTATTATTTTCAATTTTTAATTTTTTGGATTTTAAAAAAAAAATTGAAAATTTTTTTTTGGAAACTCAATATTTCGAAAAACCTATGCTCGATTTTTTCCAAATTTGACAAATAAAAGTTTATTAACATAATCTACAAGATTTGAGAAAAAAAATCTGTTTTATCTAAAACTAACGGTACCTTCCATACAAATTTTAAAAAATGGTTTTCGAAAATCGTATTTTTCTCGAAAACGGTTCCGAGAATTTTACTAAAAATTTTTTTCTTTTGATTAATCTTTACGATCTATAATTTAATAAACAAAAAAATTTAAATCTAGATATTACTGACTGTACCTACCATAGAACGATTTTTTCGAATTTTGAATATTTTTTTCAATTTTTAGAAAAAAAAAGTCTTTTTTTTTGGAAAATTCGATATCTCAAGAACGGCTTAATATTTTGTTTGGAAATTAGACTCTTATTCGAACAATAATAAAAACTTAAGATTGGCGTACCAAAATTTTTTTCTTAAAAATGTTTTAAAAATTTTGTACATAAAAGCTTATTTTTTTAAGGAACCACTACAACGACTTATAATTTTTGTTCCTGCATAAATTCATATTTGCAAAGCATTCTGTTTTTATCTCTTACTACTAAAAGAATTTAAAAAATTCATTTTATCCTTATGAACAGTGTTTTCTCTAATAACATTCGTTTTTAAAATTCCTAGTCTATTACATAGGAGCAAGTTCGTGCGACCCAGTCGTGCATTTTATTTTAGCCGCACGAGGAATACTTTATCCGGGTCAATATTTCCCACTCATTGCAATGTGTAGTTATTCAAAACCAGCGTCAGAAGTGCACTCATGATGACGTGATATCTTATCAAAAATATCTTATAAAAAGTAATCGCAAATAACTAAGCTGCACTAACTTAAGAAAATGTAAAATAAAGTTGCATTGTCATTCTGATTAGATGAAGTTAACACTAATTACATCGGCCATTGAAGAAATTTCATCAACAACTTAAATAATATTAGAAAATAAACAAATCCGATAAGTAACTTTCTATTTGAATATATGTAAGAAAAATTAAATAACACAAAATATGAAAAAAATTAGGCTTTTAAAGTAAATACTATTTGTTATGTAGCTTTTGGGAAAATCAGTAATTTTGAGTTGGTATATTTGAAAAGGCACAGAAGGAGATTATCTTACCAACAGATTGGCTCAAACATATTTCCAAGAAAATTTTAAAACATACATATTATCACTTCACATACTTTATGATTGCGCAATATTTAAAAAAAATATCTATTAACAAATTTTAGATCTAAAAACACGCAGAATTCTTTTCGTTTCATCTTCATACCCCAAATTTTGACAGAGTAACAGCTCTTCAAAAAATACTCAAAAAAATAAAAAATTGTTTCCTTAATTATGAATTTTTAAGAATGAATTAGGAATCATAAAAAATGTTGTTGAAAGAAAACTATCTCACTTTGGAACATAAACTCAAAAAAGCGTATTTATCTTTAAAGCCTGACTTAAGAGGGCTACACTCTGAGTTCGGATTCGAGATAAACATTATGTGTGTATGTACTATGTACGGATAAGGGATAACCTAAGAAAAAGTAAAGTTAGGTTTCTGTTACAAACATTTTGTTGACCAATGTAATAGTGTTGGAATTTGATGGTACCAGAACTCAGAAACCTGTTAAGGCGGAGTATTTCTCCTTGCATAATTTATTACTGTGTGTGTTATTGACCATTTTATACGGAACGAAATAAGATATTGCTCAAAACCCAGCGAAATGTATCGCTAGGTTTCATAACACGTCGTGACGTTAGAATTGTTTTCCACTTCTGAACTGGTTATAATTTCTAAACCATACAAACGCCGAAAGCTATCGTTAGTTTTTAACAAAAATGTATCTGTTATATGAGTAGAATTTGATTTGATTAAATTCTTTAAGTTCTTGTGTTTCCTACGATTTCTCACACGATACTGCAATATTTGCCCTATAGAGGAACTAAAAACATTAATAAAGAGGTTTTGTATCAGGTAAGCTCAAACAGGCTAAAAACTTGAAAAGCGCTTTCAGATCTAACCTTAAGGCTCGTTTATTCAAAAACCCGCTCTAGATGCACCTTTAGAGCAAACACAAAGCTCACTTGCAGCTAATTCATTGAGTTTGAGAGCACTTTTGGGGTATTTAATAGCTCTAAAAGCACCATAGAGCTACGTGCTTTTACGTAGAGTAATAAATTATATTCTTTATTAGCATTAGTAAATACAATTCATACAATTTAACACGAAAACAAATTATTACTAATTGTATTGTTAAATTATCTTAGCATCAAAATTCGTCTCAAAACTTCTCTGTATTTATATAGAAAAATGAGTAAACGTAATAATTAGAAGCTATAAAATGTTCCACGTGGGGTGATTTTTAAATGCGATTTCATTTTTATCACACAGGTTAATGGTGTACTTCGAAATATTAAAACGCTCTCTTAAATACTTTGTTTGAAGTAGATAATAATTTTTCTTTATTTTAATTTTGAACTTGACAAAAAAAAATATTATTTTTCTCGTGTATTTTTTGGATAAAGCTTCTGTTTCTCTTGATTGTTTTGAAAATACAGTCACAGCACTAAAAAGTTTTCTTTTTTTGTTTTATAAAAATTTTTAAATACTCGTATTCGCCATTTTCTTAAACATGCATGATAGCAGCTCTTGATGAACACCTTCAAAACATCTTTTGCTTTTTTAAAAAAAACTTTATTATGGAACATAGTTAACGAGCAGAATGCTTTTAAAAGTAATAGAGCCAGAGATTATTAGGAAACTCAATTATGGAGATAGATTTTTAAATTCATTCATAAAGAGCTGCAATCAGTTTTAAAATAGAACGATGTTACTTGGGTTGGGAAAGCATTCACTGGCAACATTGCTGCAATTTAAGGATTTGAATACTTTATTGAATTTATCAGTTTAACACAGTACAAAAGAATTTTGAATTTAATTATGAAGAAATTAAAAAAAACTTTTAAAATTAAAAAAATGGATTTTATCAAAGAAAAATTTTCATAAACAAAAAAAAACTGATGAGCCCAACTGTCGTATCTGGGCGAAAAGCATTGGGACTAGAGGTCTCAAAAAGCTTTCAACAGATTTATTCTATAAAATCCACGAAAACAATGACAAACGCTATATTTTTTTTATATTTTTCGTTTTTCTTTCTTCTTCAATATAAATAGTAACCGATTTAAAAAAATCTGTTTTCAAAGAGTTTTAAGAAAGAATTTTGATGCGCCAATAGTAAATTTTTATTATTGTGCAAATAAAATTCAAACTAATAAAAACTCATAACCCGTTTCGAATTTCAAAAAAAAATAAACTGAAATTTAAGAAATCGAAAAATATTTTTTTTTAAGTTTTGATATGCAATGATTTTAAAGTTTTTAGAAGCGTCTGTATAAAGTATAAAATTTCATTTAAATACGATAAGCCGAATGAGAAAGTATAAAAAAACAAAAAAATGGTTTTACAGCACATCACTATGTCAAATATTTTTCCCTCCGAATATCAATACATTTACCCATTCAACTTACAATCAGCATTTTATTCTGTCAATATTACTACACATTTCTATTTACATATTTCTTTAATTATTTAATCTTATCTTATTAAAATATAAATTTAATTTTTTTTAATTTTTTTAGAAGTTGTTGAGTTCAATAATCTCCAAGCAAACGTTATCAGTTTCACTAGGAAATACAACGACAATACCACAACCAACAAAATAAACAACAAACAATCTAACGAATTCGCCTGGAATATATTAAGCTTATGCGCGGGGGATCGGAGATGATATGGATTCGGATTGCGAAGCATATACTCGACCCACCAAACTGCAGTATCCAGAGGCTTCATAGGTCTATCTCTATATTGTTCTGATTTTATTTTGGCATTTGCCCTCATATGTGGATCTTGAATAACTTTCTTGATGGCTTGAACTATGTCTTTGGTTGTCATTGTAGTAAAATCAAGCTTTACTGCAATTCCCGCTTGCAGAGATTGTTTTAAATTCTTTAAAATAAGAAAATATTTTATTAATTTAGAAAAAAAAAACTAAAAACTAATTTACTAAGCAAAATCAAACTTACTCTATGTTGGTCGACAAAAAGTGGAACACCAACCATTGGAACTCCACGCCATGTTGCTTCATGAGAACTGAGTCCTCCACAGTGAGTAACGAATGCTTTGAGTTTAGGATGAGCTACAAAATCATTCAAATATATTTTATTTGAACACGACTTACTTTAAAGTAAAAGGGATCTTACCGAGGATATCTCTTTGTGGATAAAATGGTTTAACAAGAACGTTTTTCGGAATTTTCTCCTTTAAATATTTGACATCGAACTTCCACATAAAATCATACTCAGCAAGTTCAGCCATGGCATTCACAATTGTACGAACTCGTTCGTCACCGAAGTCTTGACTCTTCATATTGGTCCCAAAAGAAAAAAGTACTGCTCCATTAATTGATTTATTCATAAAGTCCTCCAAATCCTTTGGCAGTGGTTTAGGATCAAGTATCTGTAAGCCACCAACTTCAATGACATTCGGAGGAAGTGGGTCCACATAGTTTGTAGCGGGATGGGAGTTGACTAGAGCTATGGCTGTGCGCTTAGCAAGATCATCTATATATGGTATGTCTTTGGGAAAATAATTTCGGGCCATGGCATCTAGCTTAGGCGTAAGAACTAAGCGGCGATGACTATTATAAAAAAAGAATATTAACAGATTGGAAAAATAAGTTACTTCCCACTTACGCAGTATCGTAAATAATCAGAAGAGTATTTTCAAGACGTTCCCAGAAGTTCATTTCTGTCTTATACATCGTTCCATGGAAAGGTATTGTAATATTTTTCCAAGGTTCTTTAAATAAAACTTATTACTCCTTTTAGAATTTCTTCTTTATTTACACTTTTCAAATCAAAACAATAAATCTCAATTTATAATCCACTCTAATACTTTTATTCAAACTTAAATCACACTTCTTTAATTACACTTTCCACAATCCAATAGTTCAGCTTTGCACACTTTCATAATCGAAAATAAACTGTCTCCCGCTCACCGTGAACACTCCCTTTTATACTCAAACCAGTTGTTCTAGAAGGTTCTTGTCCAGAAGGGGAAATTCTTATGGGGGTAGAATGTTCTAGTACTTTGGAATTAGGGGAAATTTAGATGCGATGGAAAAGAGCTTTTTGTTTTGTTCCCTCACAAAGCAGATATGTAATTCCCAACAGATGGCGCTGTAGGAGTATAAAGCTCTGTTCGCAACATTGCCCCCTTCTTAAGATTGTTCGTCCCGAACAACTCTATCACCAGCTTCGGCACTGTATCGGTAAAGTCGATCGCTATGCACAACTTTTAGCTTTCCTCTTAACCCTCTTTGAATTCGGTAAACGACATCATTGATTTTCGTGACGACAGTATAAGGGCCTTCCCAGTTTTGTTGAAGCTTCGGCGACAATCCCTTTTGACGATGTGGATTATACAGCCATACACGATCTCCTACTTGGAATCCTGTCGTGTTTGCTCTTGTGTCGTACCTTGTCTTCATTCGATCGCTGTAAGTGCTCATTCTAGTCCTGGTCCTTTCGTGGATGCCGATTAGCCTCTCTTTTAGGTCACTCACGTAATCCCCTGTTTCCTGAGACTCTTGTGGTGGGTGTCCAAACCTTATCTCACTAGGCAGGCGTATGCTTTTTCCGAACAGGATTTCAGATGGTGTTTGTCCTGTTGAGCTATGTACTGCACTTCGATAGGCCATCAAAAATAGTGGTATGTGCCTATCCCAGTTTCTTTGGTTGTCGCCTACGACCTTAGTGAGGTGCTCTTTTAACGTCCTGTTGAATCTCTCGACCATTCCATCAGATTGCGGGTGAAGTGGTGTGGTTCTCGTTTTCTTAATGCCAAGGAACGCGCACACCTCTTGGAATATGTTCGACTCAAAGTTCCTTCCTTGGTCAGAATGGAGCTCCATAGGCACACCGAACCTGCTTACCCAGTTAGACACAATCTGGTCGGCCACGGTCTTGGCTTCTTGGTTCGGGATAGCGTATGCCTCAGGCCATTTGCTGAAGTAATCCATTAGCACCAGAATGTATTTGTTTCCATCATTCGTTTCCGGAAATGGGCCAGCTACATCAACAGCAATCCTTTCAAACGGTGAGCCAACATTATATTGCATCATTTTTCCTTGCAGTTTTCTACCAGGGCCTTTGGTTGCAGCACAAGCGTCACAATTTCGGCACCACTTTTCAACGTCGTCTCTTGCATGCAACCAGTAGAATCGTTGTCTCACTTTTTCTAACGTCTTGTTGACTCCCAAATGGCCTCCTGAAGGTCCATCATGCATTTCTCGAAGAACCTCTTTAATTTTTGATTGAGGTAACACAAGCTGCATCACATAGGATTTACCATCAGCGGACTCCCATTTTCGCCGAAGAACACCTTCTTGCACATGAAGTGAGTCCCATTGTGCCCAATAGGCCTTTAAAATTGGACTTCTATCGGAAATGTCATTCCATGCGGGTTTTTCTTCATGTTCCTTCCATGCGAGAAGAGGTTCAATGTCGGGGTCTTCTTGTTGAGCAGATCGTATTTCTTCATTGCTCCATCCACAAATGGGGTCAGCTCTTATTCGCAGAATGTTGATGGATTCCTTTTCTTCTTGTCGCCTGCAATGCTGGCAATCTATTTTACAAGGTCTTCGGGATAGTGCGTCGGCATTTGAGTGCAGCTTTCCCCTTCGGTGTTGAATTTCGTAATCGTAAGTCTGCAGTCTTTCTATCCACCTTGCGACTTGTCCTTCTGGGTTCTTGAAGTTCAACAACCAGTTAAGAGCACCATGATCGGTTCGTAGAAGAAACTTCTGTCCATAGATGTATTTATGGAAGTGTTTCGTTGCCAAAATGAGTGCCAAGAGTTCTCTTCTGGTCACACAGTAGTTTCTTTCCGTCTTCGACAGTACTTTGCTGAAATAGGCGACAACCTTTTCTTCGCCATTGTGCACTTGTGACAGAACAGCGCCGACTCCCACGTTGCTTGCATCAGCATCGATGATAAAAGGCTTGCCTGGAGTCGGATAGATCAGCACCGGAGCATTGCATAGACGGTATTTCAGTTCTTGGAAGGCTTTTTCACACTCACCTGACCATCTAAACTGCTTGTTCTTTTCCGTAAGCTGATGCAAACTCTTCGCAATTCCGGCAAAGTTCTTAACAAAACGTCTGTAGTAAGTAGCAAGACCAAGAAAACTTCGTAGTTGATGTTTGTCCTGTGGTGTTGGCCAATTTTTGACGGTGTCAACTTTTTCAGGATCGGTCTTGACTCCTTGGGACGAGATGATATGTCCCAAATACTTTACTTCAGTCTGGAACAATGCACATTTTTCTGGGTTCAGTTTAAGGTTAGCCTCTCGAAGTCTCTGGAACACACCCTTTAGATTCTTACAGTGTTGGTCGTATGTCTTTCCATAAACGATAACATCATCCAAGTAGACAAGGCAAGTTTTCCACGTCAGGCCTTGAAGGACGCACTCCATCAAACGCTCAAAGGTTGCCGGAGCGTTGCAAAGACCAAACGGCATCACGTTGAACTGCCAGAGCCCATTACCTGTGGAGAACGCTGTCTTTTCTCGATCTTCAGGGTGAATTTCAACTTGCCAATATCCACTTTTCAAGTCCAGTGTTGAAAACCAGTGTGCTCCTTCCATCGCATCTAAGGTGTCACTAATTCTTGGCAAGGGGTAACTGTCTTTCTTGGTTACGTCATTCAACCTTCGGTAGTCAACACAAAACCGTGTACTTCCGTCCTTCTTTTTGACTAGGACCACTGGTGACGCCCAAGGACTTTTGGAGTTTTCAATCAAACCATCCTTCTTCATGGTGGTAATCATTTCCTCAGCTTCACCTTGTTTGGCCAGTGGAAGACGCCTTGCGGGCTGACGAATGGGTCTTGCATCTCCTGTATTTATTCGATGCTGCACCATTTGTGTCCTTCCATATTTCCCGTTTGGTGAAGCGAAAATGTCGGCATACTCATTCAGAAGGCTTTCTGCCATTTTAACCTGATGTTGGTCTAGGTTAGCTGAATTGAATATCTTTGCCTTGATGCTATTGAGCTCCTCAGGGTCTAATGTCGTTCTCGGTGTTTCAGCGTCAATTCGTGTTATGGCTGCGACAGATTCGCACTTTCCAATAACTTCTCCTTTCACTAACTTTACATCGTACGGTTTGGTGTTGAGTATCCGTACGGGGACCATATTGTTCTTCGGAGCCACCAGTGTCTTCCCAATGATGAAATTTTGGGAAGAACAATCTGGGCCTGGTTCCACCATTAGGTATCGATGGCGTCCACACTCACCTTCTAATTTTGTCCAAACGAATACCTCAGAAGAAGTAGGAATAACCACATCTTCTTTGATGACAGTCCTTAGAGTTGTTGTTCCTTCGTGCCCATAGATCATTGGAATCTCTGTATTCTGGTATTTGAGTACCTGGTTGCCAATATCCAAAATTACTCGATGTTCTTTCATGAAGTCCATTCCGATGATGCACTCGTCACATATATCTGCCACCAAAAATTTGTGTGAGAATTCTAGATCTGCAATTCGAATTCTAAGTCGGACTTCACCATAAACCCTAGCTGCTTCTCCTGTGGCAGTTCTTAGACGGTAGCTATTGGTGTTGTGTAGCCACTTCAAGTGCACTAGGTCTTGACGCACAATGGAGGCTGTGGCACCGGTGTCGATGGTGACCACACGTTTGTTGCCATTTAATGTTGCCTCGACAGTCAGACTTCTATTGTCTCGCTTAGTTTGAGAGACCTGGATGGTGTTTCTGGGGCCATCGATACCAGAAAC
The DNA here is from genome assembly GCA_911387755.1 of Chrysotoxum bicinctum. NCBI lineage: Eukaryota > Metazoa > Arthropoda > Insecta > Diptera > Syrphidae > Chrysotoxum > Chrysotoxum bicinctum. The sequence continues at coordinate 218,577,259 of OU426989.1, read as the reverse complement.
CAGCTTCTGCCCCTCGAAGTTGGTTCTTACTCGTTTCCCTGTTGGGAAACTGTTCGGGAAGTAACACTGGTGTTATTGTTACCTTGTTCTGGGTTTGAAACTCCGTGTCCACAATGTTGACAAGCTCTTCTTGGTGGTAATCGACATTGACGCTGTAAATGTCCGGTCTTGTTGCAATTCCAGCACTTTGCAAGTCCGTTCCGTTGGTTCCTTTGGACATCAGTTCTTTGGCATGAGCATTCTTCGACGATGGCTTCTCTAAGTCGATGTACTCCCTGAGAAGCTTGCTCAGCTGCTTCCATTGTCAAGGCAAACGCTAATGTTTCAGAAAGCGTTCTTTTTCCAGCAGTTCGCACGGCCCTTTGAAGATGTATGTCGGAAATGGCGCGAACAAATGCCTCAACTGCAAACTGGTTACAAATTTCCTCACCAACATCTGGATATGCAAGATGAACAAGCCTTTCAATGTCTGCTTGCAGTTGTTGTAGAGTTTCGCCCCTCTTCTGAACTCTGGAATTGAGTTGCACTTTGAAGACTTCTTTCATGTGGCTGTTACCAAAGCGTTTGTCTATAGCCAAAACCAAGGAATTGAAGTCGCCGCTCTTATCTGCTGGTATGGTTTGCAACAACTCAGCAGCTGCTCCTCTAAGAGCAAGAGTTAAGGCTATATACTTGTCAGCCTCATCCCAGCCATTTGTTGTGGAGGCTGCCTCGAATTGCTTCTTGTATATAGACCAAGAAGTTTGTCCATCAAAGGTTGGAGGTTGCATCTCCTTTTTCCTCAATGTTTCTCCAGAACTTTCCCGAATCTTTATATTTCGAATACGATCTAACTCTTTTGAAAACGTCTCCATTTTGTTGTCGACTTGATTCTCCAATAATGAAACACGTTCGGCTTGATTCTCCAACAATGAAACACGTTCATCAAGTGCAGATACATTCTTCTCGATGTTAACAAGCTTGCCTTCTAGCATGTTTTTCTGCTCTTCGAGAAGGTCTTTTTGTTCGTTATGCTGTTTATCAAGGCGTTCGAGAATATTCTTTTGTTCATTTTTCTGTTCATTTCGTTGTTCTTCGAGACGTTCGAGAACATTCTTTTGTTCATTTCGTTGTTCTTCGAGACGTTCGAGAACATTCTTTTGTTCGTTTTTCTGCTCATTTCGTTGCTCGTCGAAACGTTGAAGCAGAAGACTAATCATATTTGAAACATCTACATTTTTACTTACGTCTGCTTCCTCAGCGTCAGCTTCAAAGACGAAAATGTCCGGGTCTTCATTTTGTTGTTTCAAATATTCGGCCAAACGCAGAACAAGCTCATTTTTCGATCCTGCTCTAGAAAGTTCTCGCTTGCCTAATTCACTTTTCAGCTCATTACAGTTGAGCTCTTTTAGTAACTTGCTCATTTTTATTATTATTATTATTATTTTTTTTTTTTTTTCGCACACTTCACTGCACAATAAGTTTTATTCCACTTTTCTGACACCAATGTAATATTTTTCCAAGGTTCTTTAAATAAAACTTATTACTCCTTTTAGAATTTCTTCTTTATTTACACTTTTCAAATCAAAACAATAAATCTCAATTTATAATCCACTCTAATACTTTTATTCAAACTTAAATCACACTTCTTTAATTACACTTTCCACAATCCAATAGTTCAGCTTTGCACACTTTCATAATCGAAAATAAACTGTCTCCCGCTCACCGTGAACACTCCCTTTTATACTCAAACCAGTTGTTCTAGAAGGTTCTTGTCCAGAAGGGGAAATTCTTATGGGGGTAGAATGTTCTAGTACTTTGGAATTAGGGGAAATTTAGATGCGATGGAAAAGAGCTTTTTGTTTTGTTCCCTCACAAAGCAGATATGTAATTCCCAACAGATGGCGCTGTAGGAGTATAAAGCTCTGTTCGCAACAGTATGTAAGCGGGAAAATAATGATTCGACATGTAATCCAAAGTTATCGGTGGATTATGGAACGCACTAACGCCAACCGACGGTGGATAGTTGAACTTATGCAAAAACCCAAGTAGAATTGGTCCCATTGTGTAATCGTGTATAACCAAATCAAATTTGAAATCATTCGGATAATCAAGAAGTGTTTGAAAGCCCTTTGAGTTGAAAACAACTTCAGCCATTGTAAGGACTGCGTCGTTAAACAATCGAATACTTTCGAATGGTCCAGCATTTATGAAATCATTTATATCCAATTTTACATCATCTTGATTGTAGATTGAGTATCCTTTTTCCAAATGAATATAATGAACGGTTGGTGGGATTTTTTCATTTGGTTTGGGTATATCGACCGACAGAATTGTAACATTATGTCCTAGTTCACCAAGTCTATGCATTAAAACACTATTCCTAATTTTACAAAATGTAAAAATAAGATTTAAGATCTTAGTTTTTTTTAAGGTAATAACGAACCAAATATGGTGACTCGGGGATACAATAGGCATTAGTCCCAAGATATTTGCGCCATTTATTCGAACAAGGAAATCACACCAAGCCCAAAGAAGTATAAAATAAACGGATCTACAGTTCATTTTTCTGAACAATTATTATAATGTATATAATACAAAAAACCGACTTAACCTAATGCACTAACCAAACTAACTATTGATTTTTTAATTCATACGATGCCTTTTATACGAATATAGGATGAAAAGATAAGATTGAAATTTTATTACATGAAATGAAAAACTATACATATTTGTATGCATTGGCGTGCGAAAGAAATTCAAAAACACATTACAAAAAAGTTACAAAAAACATATGGTCTATCCAAAGTATAAATTGTTTCATTATTAGAAGTTTTTTTTTTTTTTTGACCAATTCGTTATAATTTGAAAAAGTTTTTTAAGATTTCTCTTATTCGGCTTATTTGGTCTCAATAATTTATTAATGAAAGACTTTCATTAGTTTTCCCGACGTTTCGACTGAGGTTTCAGTCTTCTTCAGGGGCAAGTTTATAAAAAAATTAATAAAATTTAATATTGAAAATTATAAAAAAAAAATATTATTTGAATTTATTACTTTTTTGAGCACTTCTTTATTAGAAATTATGTCAACTAATTAGTCACTAATTGTAAATCATTAGTCAAAAAAATGTTTCAAATTTTGTCTTACCAGTTTTTTTCGTCCCCCATTCTCTTTAAAAATAACTCTTAATATTATATTTTATAGTTACTTCTGGATGGAATAATTGAAAGAAAAGTGTTGTCATTCAGTTCTGAATTAGTTAAAATTTCAAATTTTAAGTTCGGTGTCAAACTTAAATTAGCATTGTCTACAATTAGAAAATTTTTTGGATCGAACACAATGAATGCGATGATAAAAACGAGATGTGAGCGTGATGAAACATCGTCGTTATTGCAAAATTATTTTCAAACTATGAAAGCAGACCAGGATAAGGGTAGTTAAATTTTAAGGGCCGATGTTAATTTTAAATAAAACACAAATTATTAAGGAAATTATTGTCATTTCTTTTAATTATGATAATATTGGTATGGTTCAATTATGTATGGAACAAAATATCGGCCAAATGGCCGCCGCGACCTCGGCGGCACACCTCCATCCGATGATCAAAATTTTCGATGACGCTGAGGCATAATTGAGGTTCTATGCCGTTATTGTGCCGAATTATCGACTGACGTACACATTTTCTTTCAAATAACCCCAAAGAAAGAAGTCCAACGGTGTCAAATTACATGATCTTGGCGGCCGATTAACATCGCCATTACATGAGATAACACGGCAGATAACACGGCCATTGAATTTGTAGCGCAACAGAGCCATTATTTCGTTAGCTGTGTGCCAAGTGGCACCGTTCTGTTGAAACCACATATCGTCGCCACATCCATATCGTTCAATTCGGGCCATAAAAAGTTCGTTATCATCTCACAATATAGCGAACACTATTCACAGTAACTGCCTGACCGGCCTCATTTTGGAAAAAATACGGCCCGATGATGCCGCCAGCTCATAAACCGCACCAAACAGTCACTCTTTGTGGGTGCATTTGTTTTTCGACAATCACTCTTGGATTGTTATCATTCTCCCAAATGCAGCAATTCTGCTTATTGACGAATCCACTGAGGTGAAATTGTGCCTCATCATTGAAGATGGTTTTCTTCGAAAATTGATCATCCACTGTTGCCATTTCTTGCCACCATTCTGACCATTGACGACGCTTGAAATGGTCAAGAGGCTTTAGTTCTTGAGTCAATTGCACCTTGTAAGCGTGTAAATGCAAGTCTGTATGCATAATGTTCATGAACGACGAGCGTGAGAAGTGCAATTGTTGGGCACGATGACGAGTTGACGTAGACGGCTCTTCAGCCACACTATCGCAAACAGCAGCAATATTTTCTGCAGTACAAGCTGTACGAGCATGCACTGCATCTCCTACAGAACGGGTTTGCTCAAGTTTTTCGATTGTATGCACATTTGGACGATTAAATTGACCGACAAAATCACTAAGTGCACGATATGCATTTTGATCTGAACGCCCATTTTCATAATAAGTCTGAATAACTTTAACGGGTTGCTCGATTGTGTATCTTTCCATGGTTCGAATTTAGTTATGCCGGTCGTCCACTATGTGCGCGATAAGTTCAACCAACTTGGTTCAACTTTTTATTCAACTCTTTTGTTGGATAAACGAATTTACAACCTCTTACACTAGTGCAGCAACTTACGTAATTCACATTGAGCAACTAAAGTTGAACAAAATGCGTTTGGAGTCCCGAACACATAATTGACCAACTTTCCCATAATGTTGATGAACCTCGCACACCTAGTTGATCAACTCTTAAAACTTATTCCAGTGTTGAATAGCTCCGTACACCTAGTTCACCAACTTACTCAAAAACTTCGTACACTAGTTGATAAACTTGTTCGATTTTGACAGAAAAAAAAGTTTTTCGAGTTGATCAACTACGTTTTCGATATGGTTGCTCAACCAGTTGATGAACGAGTTGATACCTTCGTACACTTAACAAAGGAATTTTGACTTCAGTTCGGTACATTAGGCAATTGCATTTTCGAGGAAAATTGAGACCAAGCCAATTCCCTGGCATCTCGATTTTTATAAGAGGGGCTCTTAATGTCTCATATATTGGGCTTTTCCTCAATTGCAAAATTAATTCCGAAGTCCACTCTGTTTTTTTATCACCTCTCATGACGAAAAACCAAAATAAACTACATTTTGCAAGTTGCAACAACTGCAAGTTCATGGCAACGCAATAGTTCAACCAAGTAGACACATTTTACTGCAACCAACGCAACGCAACACAATATTACGTCAAGAAATCCCAAAGAAAATTAAAAAGGTGATCAACACGTTGAATAAATAATGTGCAACACATTATCTTGCTCAACGTGTTGATCGAACATTTTCAAGGAGTGACACGAGCTCGTACACTAGCCGAACACTTGTTGCGCAATTCGTTGAGCAACGGCCAACAACTAGATCCAACCCGTTGGTTGAACATTGAAGACACCGTACATTAGAGATGAATCTGTTGAATTCGAAATTTGTGCGTTGATCGCCTAGTGGACGACTGGCATTAGTCTGAAATTGAGAAATGTCAAATGAAATGCAGAAAAAAACTTGACGTTTAGGTGTGGTTCACATTCAACATCGGCCCTTAAAATTTAAACACCCTTTACAATAAAGTATTTCTCGTCGTCGCGTTAAATGAAATTAATAAGTAAAGTAAGGAAATTCGCTCGCATTCAATTTTTAGTTTCACATCTGTTTGGTTGCTGAAACGAAACATATGGGCTTATGTTTCATGTTGCTATGTATTTACCTTAGGTTTTATTTTACCAACCAAACAGTCGTGAAAATAAAAATTGAACTTACGCCCCAGGCCTAAGGAATTGCAGAACGATTTTAAAACAAGAAAAAGGATTTTAATTTAGACATCTGACAAAATCTCTAACGATAATTTTTGACTCACGACTTTTTGAAGCTATTTCGAAATTAAAAGAGTGCCAATGTGAAAAAACATATGACTTAACTAAATATTGTCGTGAAAAATTTCATGGCATTGTGAATTGCTCGACGATTTTAAGACTACAAAAAGTTGACAGTGAATCATGTCTCACTCTCGTTTCGTGATCTCTGCACATTATGAATCGGTCATAATTATGAAAATTTTTTTCGGTCGTTTTCAATTGGATGTTAATCTCACCATCTGAAAAACTTAAGCGGAGATAAAAGTGCACTAAAAAACGGTTGGTATTGACATTTTGATATCTTAGACGTCAGTGATGTCCTTTCACGATTTATGATGTGCACCCAGCTTAGTAATTATGTGCGTTAAGATAACGCGATATCTGTACGTCATAAAGAGCACCATATCTTTGCGTCAAAAATAGTGCCATCCATTTTGTTCAACCTTGGTAACAAACAAGTTATACATGGCTTTTTTGATTTTCTCAATACATTCAAGAAAGTGCCAGATAGACCAAGCTGTCATTCCAAAACTAATTGTATCACTTGTATAATAGAAACAATTTTGAGTTCCAGTTTAAGCTTTTCTAACTTATTTTTCAATTTGAAGAAATATTTCAAAAAAAAATTATTTAGAAGTGATGTTGACATCTTTCAATTCGCAAGACTATACTAAAGTTACTTTTAAATTTATTTATTTTTATTATTCCGAAAAGCACTGAAAGGTAATGTTAAAAACCAAAAGTAGAATAGTAGTAGAACACACCCAAACTGTACTTTACATCTATGTCACAAAACTCATTTTTTCTAGATACGATAAATGATGATTGAATTATTTCATTTTTTAACGATTCGGAAAGTAATCGGTTGGCTGAATTATTACAGAACATGTTGCTACACAATTCTGGCTAAGCGAATCTCGTCAACTTTATTTTGTTTATATAACCAATTTTTAAATTCATTATAATTTTAATCAACAATTAGTTGTTATCATTTTGAAAAACCCGATATTTGGGCAGCTGTCATCTTTTGGCATTTGACAAGTAACTATGCAACTACTGAAAATGGAACGATACACGCTCTAACAACGCACTGAAATTGTTAAAATTCACTACACAGTCACAGTTTGCTAAGCTAGGGCACTTTTGGGTTTTCGTGAAGCACCTTCTCAGCCGACAATTGTGAAACTGGTGGAAAAATTTGAGCTGTTGGGACAAGTTAGTGATGTGAAGAATCGAAACCGTGTCCGTCGCTCAAGAACAACTGAGAACATTGCTGCTGTAACCTGACGAAATACCCAGGTTTGTCGATTTTTTTAAATTATGCATTCCACAAACGACATTACACCGTATTTTGCATAGACTTAGGTCACCAGTAGTGAGTCCTTGAAATGCATCAATATGATCCGTATTTTGATCGAAAATTCATCTTCAGTGATGAGACCCACTTTGATCTCAGAGGCTACCTTAATATATATGATTTCGATTCCAAATATTCCAAGATATTCCAGATATTCCAAAAACTATATGACATGCGCGAAAATTATTTTTTCTTTATTTTTTTTGGGTTCGTTGCACTGAATATTTTCCAAGTTAATATCACAAATTTAATTAATAAATAGAGTGCCAAGACTAAAACCAATAAAATAACGATTAGACAATCCAATGAATTCGCTTGAAATATATTAAGCTTCATTGTGGGCGATTGGAGCTGACTTGAGTTTGGATTGCGCAGCACATACTCGATCCACCAAACAGCAGTGTCTAAAGGTTTCATAGACCTATCTCTATATAGTTTTGCTTTTTCTACTGAATTTGCTTTTATTTTTGGATCTTCGATAGCTTTTTTGATGGCTCGAACTAAATCATTGGTTGTCATGGTGGGGAAATCAATTTTAATTGCAATTCCCGCTTGAAAAGATTGTTGTAAATTCTTTTAAAATAAAATGAAATCATATAAGATTAAAAAATTTATTAATTAAAAAAAAACACACTTACCCTATGTTGGTCGCCAAAAAGGGGAACACCAACCATTGGAACCCCATGGTAAATTGATTCATCTGAACTGAGTCTTCCACAGTGAGTTACGAATGCTTTCACTTTGGGATGAGCTGAAAAATTCCTTAAACATATTTGACTAAGGCTTAGCACTGAATTAATTGAGTGATCTTACCAAGAATATCACTTTGGGGATAAAATGATCTAACAAGAACATTTTTGGGTATTTTCTTATTTAAATAATTGACATCGAACTTCCACATAAAATTATACTGGGGAAGTTCCGCCATAGCATTGAGAATCGTACGAACTTGTTCGTCACTGAAATCTTGACCCTTCATATTGGTCCCAAAAGAAAAGAATACAGCTCCATTTGCAGAATTATTCATAAACTCTTCCAAATCATTTGGCAATGGCTTGGGATCAAGTATCTGCAATCCTCCAACTTCAATGACATTCGGAGGAAGAATATCCATAAAGTTAATAGTGGGATGTGAATTGACGAGAGCAACTGCTGTGCGTTTAGCAAGGTCATCTAAGTATGGCATATCTTTGGGAAAATAGTTACGTGCCATTGCGTCAAGTTTAGGCGTAAGAACTAAGCGACGATATCTTAAAAAGAACATAATTTTTAAGCAAGGAAAATATTTTCGTCTTAATTAAAAAACCTACCCAGTATCGTAAATTACCAAAAGTGTATTTGCAAGTCGTTCCCAAAAGTTCATTTCTGATTTATACATCGTTGAATAGTATGGTACGTAGGCGGGGAAATAATGATTTGACATATAATCCATGGTCGTTGGTGGAATAGGAAATGCACTTATGCCAACTGACGGTGGATAGTTGAACTTATGCATAAACCCAAGTAGAAATGGTCCTATTGTGTAATCGTGTAAAACCAAATCAAACTTGAAACTATCCGGGTAATTAAGGAGTGTTTGAAAGCCTTTTGATTTGAAAACAACTTCAGCCAATGTAATAAATAACTTATTGAACACTCGCACCCCTTGAAGTGGGCTAACATTTATGAATTCCTTTATATCCAATTTTACATCTCCTTTGGTGTAGACTGAATATCCTTTCTCCAAATGAATATAGTGGACATTTCGAGGGATTTTTTCATTTGCTTTGGGGACATCAACTGATAGAACTGTGACATTATGACCTAATTCACCAAGTCTATTTATAAGGACACTATTCCTAGTTTTAGAATTTAAAAAAAATTAAATTAAGTTTGAAGTCATAATTATTTAAAAGTTCCTAACCAAACATGATGACTTGGGGATACCATAGGCATTAATCCTAATATATTTGCCCCATCCACAAGAAAAGTATACCAACCCCACAGCAGTATAAAAACGGTTGACTTAATATTCATTTTTTCACAAAGTTGTTATATAATTTTGAATTTTGCACTTTCGCGACCAACTTTACGACCAACTTCACTCTACACACTAACCGCACTTTATTTTGAATCATTCTAAGTTGATTTCTTACTATTTTTCTTTACATGCCTAATATAAAAAAAAACATAAAATACACGACTATGTAGCACGTATTCGCTTTTGTTGTTCTTAAAACATTTTATATATTACATTCGCAATATTTTTTAACCAAATAGCAAATCAATTTAACCTTAACGAAACTAGATTAAACCCAAATACGAAAAGATTTAACCCAAATGCAAAAAGGTATAAGCTATTTAAAAATCAATTTAAACTACTAGCAAATTGATTTCCTAAAAGTTAAAATTTATTTGTTAATAGTTTAAATTAATTAACTTATAGTTAAATCTATTGGGTTTATTCTATTTGTTTTTGGGTTTGATTTTTATTTTTTGTAATAAGTTTCGAATTGTATATAAATATAAAAAGATATGATATGAATTCAAAATAAAATGCACGACTGGATCGCACGAACTTGCTCTTATGTAAAAGTACTTTCGAATTTAAGATACATTTTATAAATATAAAACATGGATTTAATGAGATAATAATGTTCAAATGCATAAAATTGCCGTCTGGTTTCCGGAAAAGTATGAATTTATGCAAATAAACTTTAAAAAATCGTTTTATTATTAAATAAGTTTTTTATATAAGAAATTTCTCTAAAATTTTTCAAGAAAAAAATGTGGGATGCGAATTTTAAGTATTAAATAACATTGATTTTATGAAATAATAATATTGATTTTAGGAAATAATTTCAAAAAATAATCGTTCATAGGTTTTAAGATATTGATTAAAATTTTTTTTTTTTTTTTCAAAAAACCAAAAAATATATTTTCGAATATTTTTATATACAATATTATTTTAAACTTAAGGGGACTCCTGCTGAAAATTTTGGATTAAAATCCTTAGAGCCGTTAATGAGAAAGTCGAAAATAAAAAAAAAACGGGTCTATGGCAGGTACCCCTAATAACATTTTGCCCCACAATTTTTTTTGACCAAAATGTAGTCCATGTCCATAATATCACACTTAATTTTTTTTTATCAAAATCGTTAGAGCCGTTTTCGAGATAAATAAGATTTTGCATTACGGGTGTATGGGGGTACCCTTAGTTTTGGAGTTAAAAAAAAAATTTCAATTTCTCCTCTAGGGAATCACCGAAGACCCCTAACCACCGAGATTGAAAGAAATAGGTCCAGTAGTTTAGGCTGTAGTGAGAGGTACAGACATACAGACACACTGAAACATGTATTTTGTGTACTAAATTTTCCTTAAAATTTTTATAAAAAAAATTGATATGCAAATTGTTAGTATTTAATAAAATACATCTTAAAACGTAATTTAAAAATTTAATCGTGTATCGGTTTTCAAAATATTGAACTTTCAAAAAAAAAATTGTATTATTTTTTTAAAAATTCAAAAACTATTTTTTCGAAAAAATTTTTAGTTTATATTTTTTCAAATGCAAAGCAGCTGCTGCATAAAAATTTTGGTTAAAATCGTTAGAGCCGTTGGTGAGAAATTCGAAAATCAAAAAAACCGTTATAAGACAGGTACCCCTAATAACATTTCCCCCCAAATTTTTTTTTTACCAAAATGTAGCTAATGTTCATAATATAACACCTAATTTTTTTATCAAAATCGTTAGAGCCGTTTTCGAGATAAATAAGATTTTGCATTACGGGTGTATGGGGGGTACCCTTAGTTTTGGAGCTAAAAAAAAAAATTTCAATTTCTCCTCTAGGGAATCACCGAAGACCCCTAACCACCGAGATTGAAAGAAATAGGTCCAGTAGTTTAGGCTGTAGTGAGAGGTACAGACATACAGACATACTGAAACATGTTTTTTGTGTACTAAATTTTCCTTAAAATTTGTATAAAAAAAATTGATATGCAAATTGTTAGTATTTAATAAAATACATCTTAAAACGTAATTTAAAAATTTAATCGTGTATCGGTTTTCAAAATATTGAACTTTCAAAAAAAAAATTGTATTATTTTTTTAAAAATTCAAAAACTATTTTTTCGAAAAAATTTTTAGTTTATATTTTTTCAAATGCAAAGCAGCTGCTGCATAAAAATTTTGGTTAAAATCGTTAGAGCCGTTGGTGAGAAATTCGAAAATCAAAAAAACCGTTATATGACAGGTACCCCTAATAACATTTCCCCCCAAATTTGTTTTCACTAAAATATAGTCCATGTCCATAATATCACACTTAATTTTTTTTTATCAAAATCGTTAGAGCCGTTTTCGAGATAAATAAGATTTTGCATTACGGGTGTATGGGGGGTACCCTTAGTTTTGGAGCTAAAAAAAAAATTTCAATTTCTCCTCTAGGGAATCACAGAAGACTCTTAACTACCAAGTTTGAAGAACTCCAGTAGTTTAGGCTGTAGTTCGAGGTACAGACATGGGGTGGCCGTGGCGCGATGGATGTGTGCTCGCCTGTGAACCTCATGATCACAGGTTCGATCCCTGCCGTCGTCTATGTCGTTTTAATTCCATTAAAAAAAAAAAAAAAAAAAACCTTCTAAAATTGTCATCAATGGGTTGCTGGTTTACTCATTGCATGTTGTTCAGGCATAACATTAACAACATGTAATTGAGTTAAACTAGTATGCCCAACAAGGATAAACACGAATAAAATAATGTGAATTATAAGCGACAGAGAAATAAGACACGGCATTCTCCGCTTTAGTTCAGCCGCCATCCCTGGAGATAAAATATCTGAGACAACAACCTTCAGTCTCAGAACATCGTGCCACACATCTTTCCTATCCTTCTTTCTCTTCCGTAACTTCACGCCCGCGCATGGTTGAAACATTTAAAGGGTAATCATAATCCCTTGGGCGCGGGTAGATTATAAAAAAAAAAAAAAAAAAAAAAAAATACAGACATACAGACAGACAGACGGAATTGTCGGACCCACTTTTTTCGTCTTCGCTATCATCGTAATATCAACTTTGATCAAAATCTCGAGTTCGATTTTTTTTCCAAATGCAGAACTTGCCCTATAGTACCTATATCGAAAGTAAAAAAGGACGGTCTTTGAGTTATTAATAGAATAATTTTTTTCTGATTTTTTGAATGCCTAAATATGATAGCATTTCAAACGTTGTTAGAGCAGTTTTCTTTAAAACTAATTTTTGTATAAATATTACCTCCTTAACATTTTTTTTAATTTAAAGTATTTATTGAAATACAAATCGAGATATTGAGTTTAAAAAATTTAATCATTTTCTTTATAATTTCAAGGTAATGTATTGTATACATATCATATCATTAAAATCTCGAATTAAGATTTTTTACGAATCCAAAACTCAACCTTAAACTTCTACCGGTAGCAGAAAGTTATATTGAGACATTTAGTGTGTGTGAAGAATTTTTATTTTGCAGAGTGGTTTGGGTGATAAGATTGTCCAAAAAAAAATAATTTTAACACAAAAAGAAAGCTTTGATAGTTTATAGGCTTAATTATTATTAATCTAGGGACAACATATTTGAAATCTATAAATAAAACGAAATTAAGTCTCCTTATCTTGAAATAATAAAAAAAAAAACAATCAGAGTTGAACATTTAAAATTTTTTTTTCTTTAAAAATGCCAAAAAATGCGAAAAATTAAATTATAAAAAAAGGTATAAAGAAGCGTTTTACCTTTACAATGCATAAAAAGAACTTATTATTATAAGTAGCCATATTTTTTTTTAGTAATATAAACTTTATATTTCTGTTTGTCTATAGATGTAACATTTTATTCTCATGAGGTTCAATTATATTTCTACATTGAATGCTGTACTGAAAATTGAGAGTTGGCATTTCTATAGCCAAACACCATGGAGAATTCTATGACTTTAACTGTATGCCACCTATAGGGTTTCATTACATAATAACCATATATTCTTAATTCACTGTGGCAAAATATTAATTAAATTAATTAAAGAAGCTATAATGGCAGATCCAGCCAAAAGTGCCAAAGTTGCATTCTCTCAAAAAATGACAAAAATTAATGTTATAGTTCCACGTTGTTACGGTAAAAATTCACCGCAACAATCTTCATTCTTTCTATTTCCTTTTCCTCTGAGTTGGAAGCCAATCACGACCTAGTGGGTAAATGTATTCAACTTGATCGATTTCTCTTTCTTTTGCTTTCCTCTCTAATTGTTATTATTGTTAAAAATCCGGTGGGGACTAATGTGCGCGAGTCCTTATTAATTTTACTTGAGGTATTAAAGATTTTTTTATCAGCGCAAAACTGTGGGGATAATTGTGAACTAACCAAAGGAAACGTCGTGACCTGGAACGAAATTCCAGCGGGCGGCGAATTCCGTGGGAAAGTTCGAGAGAAATTGACGGAAAGAGAATTTGCGAGTAAGCAGGATCGCCATATTTCGACACCAAAGGCTCTTCAGCAAACTTACGGAGATTGGCTGTCGATGACGTGATCGAAGTCCTCGATACCGAATCAGCTGAAAGCACGAGGGTATGGGGCGAAATTTTGAGCGGCTATCTAGGAGAAAAATCTTGGAAGTCACTCTAATCTTGATTTTTAAAGAAGTGAGAGCTGAAAAAGAAAAATCTTGAAAACCAGAAGTGAAATTATAAGTGAAAAAAAAGAAGTTTTTTTGAGAAAAAAGAAGGTAGTTACTAGAAAAAAAATAAAGGAAGAGGAAAGCGAGAAAATATTATCGGGAGGAATATTTTCGAGAAAAAAAAGTTAAGTACCCATTTTGTTTGCTTGTGTTTATAGAAAATTTGTTTTTTTATTATTTTGTCTTGATTGGTTTTTGACGGCTTTACGTTCTGTTCCGTAAATTGCGGAAATCGCGACCCGTTAATATCCGTTGTGTTTCTGGGAACCAGACCTTAACGGTCCATCTTATTGTTTCAAATTTCCTTGTATTTGCTTGAAAAAATCCTGGGTTTTAATCCTACTAGTAAGATTTCCCAGGCAAATAAATCTTTAAGAATTCAACAAAAAATATCTTTCATTTTCATTTTTCATCTCCGCTCATCATCGTTGTATATTTTACTTCCAAAGGTTTGCAATTTCCTTTTTCTTATTTCAGGAAAAAAAGGCTGGCGCCCTTTTATTACGCAGTAAGTATGCCACTGGGGCGACTAATCATCATCATATAATAAAACGGCAAATATGTTTTTTGTGGTACACTTTTCTCCAAAAGTATTTAACCGATTTCTATAAATTTTATATGGTTGGAAAGCCACAGTTACGGAGATGTGCAGAATATACTTGAGACACGCATTTACACACTGTCGGTCATTTTTGTTTTTGCACTGTCGAACACTTTGCATATTACATAAAATAAAATTTAATTTAATAAATTTGTTAGAAAACACTGCCAATAATATAAATAATAAATAATAAATAAATTGGCACTCGAATTTCGAGAGCTGGGTCGGCTAGTCGTAATAAATCACCTAATTTTTTATATCAATTTGATATCATACATATCCCCCTTAAATCTCATAATTAAATTTTCCAACCCCCATTGTGAACCCACCCCAACTGCTCTAACGGTGGTGACAGCATCTTACCTGCTGTCAGCTACATTTCTTGTTGTTTTGTCAATTGACACTTCGCCTTCATCTTCACTCGTGGTTTCATTGTTTTTCTTTAATCATTATAAATAATTATATTTTAATCAATTTCCGCGATCGCGATCAAAAAAAAGTGTAGCAACGTATATCTTAATTTTTAATTTATGTCGAGCACCATTCAAGTTTTATATACTTACTTACTTACTTAAGGTGGCGCTACAGTCGGGGGTGGACCAGGGCCTCAACAAACAAGCTTCTCCAGCTAGCAAGTTTTATATACCTATACATAATGTGCAGTTTTATTATAACTAGCCGACCCAGCTCTCGAAATTCGAGTGCCAATTTATTTATTGATGTGTAAACATCTTTCCCGGCGGTAGAGTGAATCGAAAACGTGTGTAAAACTTATACGTCCCGTGTAACCCGTCACGGTTACACGTTACGGTTACACGTTCCAGTTACTCGTTCCGTGTAGCAACCTACCTTACCGACGATTGCATTTAACACCATGTTTACATTGTAAATATTGCGTACTTACGACATCGTGTTTACATTAGAGACTTTGAGTACTGAAATCTCGATTTTATTACTTTCCATTGCTGGCTAGAACTTAATTCAATCAATCAAAATTTCTTCACCTCTCGAATAATTAGGTCTATTCTGCCACATTTTTTATTCTGCTATAGATTTTCTGTTATGAATCATAAAAGATTTCCACCTTAAAAGATCTTTTATGATTGGTATTCAGAGTTTCGAACTTTTATAACAGTTTGTTAGGCTAATCGCGCACTGGCAACTGTGATCGAAATCAAATAGTTTAATCACCAGTTGAACGAGATCCGCGCACTAGCAACTCTTTACTCACACTCACACTCTTTTCTCTCTTGCGCTTATGGAAAACAGCTCAACTATTACGAATTAATTTTAGGCAATCGTGTTGTTTGTGTCAAAACACAAACTTTTTAGTTGCTCGAATCGAGTTGCTTTAAGTGCGCGGTGTCCCATATAAGCCCATATGTTTCATTTTAGCAACTAAACAGTTGCGAAACTAAAAATTGAATGTGCGTAGCTGGCCTTATGCTACTTCGAAAACGAGATCTGTTATAAAACTGAACTAAATCTGTTATCATAATCAGCTGTGATTATGTAAAATATTTCATCTGACATAATTTAAATGGACGACGATCAAAACACAAACTTTTACTTGCTCGAACCAAGCAGTTGCGAAACTAAAAATTGAATGTGCGCGCCTAGCCTAAGGCTATTTTGTGTAACATATAATTATATGCACCTGCGCGGACATTCAACTAAGTAGTTCATCTGTTTTCTATAAGCTACCAAACAGTTGTGCAACTAAAAATTGAATGTGCGCGCCTAGCCTTACACACTATGGGTATCCATCCATGCAATGGAACACGATTTTATCTCATATGTTTCTGGAAATACCATGGCCATACTCTACTTATATCTTTATATGATATGTGTTTTGTTACATTTTCTTTCATTTGTCTCCTTTAAAGAAAGTTTCATTGACGAAATACAAGATAAATATTCATTATTACTTGATGCACCTGTGTACTTATTGAAATCTTTTATGATAAAAGTAGCAGAAGTTTATCTTTAAATCTTTTATGATTTTTAACAGATTTTGGCATGCTGAATACCAAAAATGCTATTCGTAAAAGATTTTTTCTATGTTCGAACGTTTGACAGTTCATAAAAGTTTTCTTAGCAGATTTTATAACAGATTTTAGCGTGCTGAATACCAAAATTAAAATTCATAAAAGATTTGTTGACAGCTCAAACATTTGTCTGGAAATTCATAGCAGAATAACAGAATAAAAGAATAAAAGATCTCGCCGAATAGGCCTAAATATGTGAAAAAGACGAAAGACAAATCAACCGGTGTAAAATTTTATAGCGGGTTCATTTAATGTCTTAAAAAATCCACTTCACGTTATTGACGGACGATAACATTTTATTTTATGCTCGCAAAAAATGCATTTTCAGAGTTGAACTTTAAAAATCCAAAAAATGTTTTTCAGGGCAATCAGTTGACATCTGCAATGAAATATTCTCGATACGTCAAAATTTAATTTGTCCCTTATATGTCATACCATATAATTATTTTAATTATCGAATTAGATATTCTTTATTATATTAAAAAATACTTTTAGCATTCACTATATCAAAATATAGATCGTTCTCCATCTGTCAAGCCATGAACTAGATGATGACTACGACTTCAATGTATTAAAAAAATTAGTTTTTGCCACTTATAATTCCATTACAAGGTGGGAATGATGTCAATCAGTTTGTAAATCTCTGACAGAGGGAGTAAGATAACGTACAGAAACCTAAAAAAAGTGTTAAAGGATTGGTTTGATTTTGATAAGCTGAACGCTCCATCTAGTGGTTTGTCAAAAAAAAGTTTTGACTTTTTCGCTGCATGACAAGTATATTTGTTTGTTGCGTTAAGCCAGATATACATTGTTCAAATGCATGAAAAGCACATACAAGTCTATTATTTCAGTGGCGAGAGAACGTTGCCCTTTGTGGTTTTTTTTCAGCAAAATTGTGTCTATACGAATTTCTTTGAGATTTTCGTAATTTTATCCGAGTAATTTGTTTTATTTTGTCTGTTCATTTTATCATACAATTTTCGTTTGCTGTTTTAATATTTTAATATACGCAAATGAACCAATAAATACGTGATCAATCATCAACCTTGCATATATTTGCAATATTTCTATGCAGTACGCTAGATTGAAAAGATTTTGATTTTTCTTCAAGCCTACATCCAATCTATACGTGTGACTTTTTCACTAAACACTTACAATTGTTGAGAAAAATGCGGAGTTATCGTTCATTCTTCTTTGTGGTTTTCTTTTTTATATTTGGCGTTCGCTCAATGCAATTCGCTTAACTGAGTAGAGTAAGGAGTGCGAAGAGATGACTTCTTTTCGCATGAACAAAGTTAACTTATATTAAAAATCGCTGTGCTTAAAAGCACAGATGCACTCGCAAGCCAAAAGAGAAACAGATATTAAAATCAGATTCGTGTAAAAACAGTCTATTTTTTATCAGATAACATCTCTGTTTGAATATAAGTGTACAAATATAATGCTGTCACAAGCAACATCCCTGGTTAAACATAAGTCAAACAAACCTTACGTTACGTAGCGGAGTCCACTTACTCCTAACACATGCCACGAACTACTTCATCGAAGCATATTGTCGATAAGGTTTTTGGGTCGTGTGAAATGAATAAGTGTCGACACGGCAGTGCGAACTTTGGGAATCGATATAGTATGCCGACATGGCGTGTAAGGCTAGCCGCGCACTAGCAACTGTGATCGAAATCAAATAGTTTAATCACCAGTTGATAGAGTACCGCGCACTGGCAACTCTTTACTCACGCTCACACTCTTTTCTTTCTTCTTCGGCACTCGGACGAACGTTGATGTTTACACATCTTAACCGTGAGTCCTGGCACTCACATTTTTTTATTTATTATTTATATTATTGGCAGTGTTTTCAAGCAAAAATTATTAAATTAAATTTTATTTTATGTAATATGCAAAGTGTTCGACAGTGCAAAAACAAAAATGACCCACAGTGTGTAAATGCGTGTCTCAAGTATATTCTGCACATCTCCGTAACTGTGGCTTTCCAACCATATAAAATTTATCGAAATCGGTTAAATACTTTTGGAGAAAAGTGTACCACAAAAAACATGTTTGCCGTTTTATTATTTTATTATAATGAAATGAATAACCTTTTCCTTATGATTACCGGAGCGAACATTGTATGGATGTTTTAAGAAGCTTAGATCACTTCATATTCATGGGCTTTTTGAATGCATTATACATACATTTTATTACAGTCAGCTCCAAGTTTTATTTGGAGTGAAAAATATATTCGACTCTAGACTTTAAGAAGAATCTTCAAGCAAAAGCAAATGTGTAAAGGGTGGGCCAAAAACAAAATTAAATTTTGTCCGTGTATTACGGCTTTATTACTAAGAGCAGGCATTCCCATTTATTATGGAAAACAATGTCGTTCAAGTGGCTGCTTCAACTGGTCGTGCGTCTTCAATTGCTGAGTCAATTGGACCTTGTAAGCTAATAATCCTAAATCTTTGTGCAGAATTCTCCTCGGGCTAGTGCGCAGCCACATTCTCGTCTAAGCGCACCGTACGACCGACGCACAGAGGAGTATTCGACCTCAAAATCCGGTCAAAAATATTTTTTTTGTTTTTCTTATTGGAATTGGCCTAAAATATTATTTTATAACTTATGATGCATTAAAAAGTTACACTGAAAAAAATTTTCGGGTTAGATAAAAATAAAATTTTTTAATAAAGTATTTTTTTTTTCAATTTTATTTAATTCATTTTAATTATTTATACATGAAATTTTTTCGTTTGTTGCTTTCCTTAAAGATCATTCGAATGTAATTTGGTTATATATCTAAATTAAACATAATTTTTTAAACAACAAAGGGCAAATTGACTAAAAATACCTCAAGACTAAGAATCCCCATTAAAAAAAATGTGACAAGATGGGGGACTTTTTTTTATGTACATGAGATGACAAAAATGTACAGTTAAATATAAAAGAAAAATTTTTGCCCGATCGTACCCGGAACTATAACAAAAACACTTTTTTTTCCACCGAAAATTACATAAATTTTCATGTTTTTCTATGCATTCTTGTCATATCAATTTTTAATACTTTATCAATAAAATATATGGAAATTTCTGTATTAAAATAAAGTACATACCTTGACCTTAGATATCCATTAGAAATTTTTCACAATTATCACAAATCACAATAAAAAAAACAGACTTCAGTGTTAATGATTAGAAAACAAAATAAGCTTATGTGGCGTGAACTTATAAAATTGACTAGATTTAGACTAAGATCTTGAGGATTAGGGGGTCAACAGTTATTATCTGAAACCGGTTTTAGTTAGCATGGGTATTGAGGAGTGCAAAAAGCAAAAATTAACGGGTCGAATGCGATTTTTTTTTTTTTACTTATGACCGGATTTTGGGGTCGAATACTCCTCTGTGACGATAGGAACCACGAGTGTTGTCCACTAGCATACCAGTGTCAAGAAATTTTACAAACTTGCGTACAGCAGTCGCGATATATAAGTGCTTCATTTCGGCCAAAACTTCTTTTTAAAAAACGCACTGTTTGCGATAAACAGCACTCACTTTGGAAATAAGTTTTTGATATTTCCCAACGTTGTTCAAGCATAAAGTGACTCATTACGTTCGGCGGAGGTATAATACTAACTTTCGGTCAAGATTTCGAGCGGGAAACAGCTGTCAGTGTCAAAATAACCTATGATTTAAAAAGAAACCACCGCTTGAGATTGTAAATGAATTTAAACATGTAGATTTAAATGTTTGGAATTGCAACAGAACGTCCAACTTCTGGAAAACGGAACCCACAACTGGAATAAAAATAATCTTCAATACGTTATAATTTCGATTAATAACAATAACTATATGACATAATATTCGAAAATCAATGTTTCTTTATTTTCTTTAAGCTCATTGCACTGAAAATTTTCCAAGTTAATAGCACAAATTTAACTAATAAATAGAGAGCCATGATTAAAACCAACAAAATAACGAATAGACAATCCAATGAATTCGCTTGAAATATATTAAGCTTCATTGCGGGCGATTGGAGACGACTTGAGTTTGGATTGCGCAGCACATACTCGACCCACCAAATAGCAGTATCTAAAGGTTTCATAGGCCTATCTCTATAAAGTTTTGCTTTTTCTGTTGAATTTGCTCTTATATTTGGATCTTCTATAGCTTTTTTGATGGCTTGAACTAAATCGTTGGTTGTCATGGTGGCGAAATCAATTTTAACTGCAATTCCCGCTTGCAAGGATTGTTGTAAATTCTTTGAAAATAAAAAATAAAATCATATGAAATTTAAAGTTAATTTATTAAGCAAAAACACACTTACCATATGTTGGTCGACAAAAAGGGGAACACCAACCATTGGAACCCCATGGTAAATTGATTCGTGTGAACTGAGTCCTCCACAGTGAGTTACGAATGCCTTCACTTTGGGATGAGCTGAAAAATTCCTTAAACATATTTGACTAAGACTTAGCACTGAATTAATTGAGTGATCTTACCAAGAATATCACTTTGGGGATAAAATGATCTAACAAGTACATTTTTGGGTATTTTCTCTTTTAAATAATTGACATCGAACTTCCACATAAAATTATACTGAGGAAGTTCAGCCATGGCATTTAGAATGGTTCGAACTTGTTGGTCACTGAAATCTTGACCCTTCATATTGGTCCCAAAAGAAAAGAATACAGCTCCATTTGCAGAATTATTCATAAACTCTTCCAAATCATTTGGCAATGGCTTGGGATCAAGTATCTGCAATCCTCCAACTTCAATGACATTCGGAGGAAGAATATCCATAAAGTTAATAGTGGGATGTGAATTGACGAGAGCAACTGCTGTGCGTTTAGCAAGGTCATCTAAGTATGGCATATCCTTGGGGAAATAGTTTCGTGCCATTGCGTCAAGTTTAGGCGTAAGAACTAAGCGACGATATCTTAAAAAGAACATAATTTTTAAGCAAGGAAAATATTTTCGTCTTAATTAAAAAACCTACCCAGTATCGTAGATTACCAAAAGTGTATTTTCAAGTCGTTCCCAAAAGTTCATTTCTGATTTATACATCGTTGAATAGTATGGTACGTAGGCGGGGAAATAATGATTTGACATATAATCCATGGTCGTTGGTGGAATGGGGAATGCACTTATGCCAACTGACGGTGGATAGTTGAACTTATGCATAAACCCAAGTAGAAATGGTCCTATTGTGTAATCGTGTAAAACCAAATCAAACTTAAAACTATCCGGGTAATTAAGGAGTGTTTGAAAGCCTTTTGATTTGAAAACAACTTCAGCCATTGTAATAAATAACTTATTGAACACTCGCACCCCTTGAAGTGGGCTAACATTTATGAACTCCTTTATATCCAATTTTACATCTCCTTTGGTGTAGACTGAATATCCTTTCTCCAAATGAATATAGTGGACATTTCGAGGGATTTTTTCATTTGCTTTGGGGACATCGACTGATAGAACTGTGACATTATGACCTAATTCACCAAGTCTATTTATAAGGACACTATTCCTAGTTTTAGAATTTAAAAAAATTAAATTAAGTTTGAAGTCATAATTATTTAAAAGTTCCTAACCAAACATGATGACTTGGGGATACCATAGGCATTAATCCTAATATATTTGCCCCATCCACAAGAAAAGTATACCAACCCCACAGCAGTATAAAAACGGTTGACTTAATATTCATTTTTTCACAAAGTTGTTATATAATTTTGAATTTTGCACTTTCGCGACCAAATTTACGACCAACTTCACTCTACGCACTAACCGCACTTTATTTTGAATCATTCTAAGTTGATTTCTTACTATTTTTCTTTACATGCCTAATATAAAAAAAAAAACATAAAATACACGACTATGTAGCACGTATTCGCTTTTGTTATTCTTAAAACATTTTATATATTACATTCGCAATATTTTTTAACCAAATAGGAAATCAATTTAACCTTAACGAAACTAGATTAAACCCAAATACGAAAAGATTTAACCCAAATGCTATTTAAGCTATTTAAAAATCAATTTAAACTACTAGCAAATTGATTTCCTAAAAGTTAAAATTTATTTGTTAATAGTTTAAATTAATTAACTTATAGTTAAATCTATTGGGTTTATTCTATTTGTTTTTGGGTTTGATTTTTATTTTTTGTAATAAGTTTCGAATTGTATATAAATATAAAAAGATATGATATGAATTCAAAATAAAATGCACGACTGGATCGCACGAACTTGCTCTTATGTAAAAGTACTTTCGAATTTAAGATACATTTTATAAATATAAAACATGGATTTAATGAGATAATAATGTTCAAATGCATAAAATTGCCGTCTGGTTTCCGGAAAAGTATGAATTTATGCAAATAAACTTTAAAAAATCGTTTTATTATTAAATAAGTTTTTTATATAAGAAATTTCTCTAAAATTTTTCAAGAAAAAAATGTGGGATGCGAATTTTAAGTATTAAATAACATTGATTTTATGAAATAATAATATTGATTTTAGGAAATAATTTCAAAAAATAATCGTTCATAGGTTTTAAGATATTGATTAAAATTTTTTTTTTTTTTTTCAAAAAACCAAAAAATATATTTTCGAATATTTTTATATACAATATTATTTTAAACTTAAGGGGACTCCTGCTGAAAATTTTGGATTAAAATCCTTAGAGCCGTTAATGAGAAAGTCGAAAATAAAAAAAAAACGGGTCTATGGCAGGTACCCCTAATAACATTTTGCCCCACAATTTTTTTTGACCAAAATGTAGTCCATGTCCATAATATCACACTTAATTTTTTTTTATCAAAATCGTTAGAGCCGTTTTCGAGATAAATAAGATTTTGCATTACGGGTGTATGGGGGTACCCTTAGTTTTGGAGTTAAAAAAAAAATTTCAATTTCTCCTCTAGGGAATCACCGAAGACCCCTAACCACCGAGATTGAAAGAAATAGGTCCAGTAGTTTAGGCTGTAGTGAGAGGTACAGACATACAGACACACTGAAACATGTTTTTTGTGTACTAAATTTTCCTTAAAATTTTTATAAAAAAAATTGATATGCAAATTGTTAGTATTTAATAAAATACATCTTAAAACGTAATTTAAAAATTTAATCGTGTATCGGTTTTCAAAATATTGAACTTTAAAAAAAAAATTGTATTATTTATTTAAAAATTCAAAAACTATTTTTTCGAAAAAATTTTTAGTTTATATTTTTCAAATGCAAAGCAGCTCCTGCATACAAATTTTGGTTAAAATCGTTAGAGCCGTTGGTGAGAAATTCGAAAATCAAAAAAACCGTTATATGACAGGTACCCCTAATAACATTTCCCCCCAAATTTTTTTTCACTTAAATATAGTCCATGTCCATAATATCACACCTAATTTTTTTTATCAAAATCGTTAGAGCCGTTTTCGAGATAAATAAGATTTTGCATTACGGGTGTATGGGGGGTACCCTTAGTTTTGGAGCTAAAAAAAAAATTTCAATTTCTCCTCTAGGGAATCACAGAAGACTCTTAACTACCAAGTTTGAAGAAAATACCTCCAGTAGTTTAGGCTGTAGTTCGAGGTACAGACATACAGACATACAGACAGACAGACGGAATTGTCGGACCCACTTTTTTCGTCTTCGCTATCATCGTAATATCAACTTTGATCAAAATCTCGAGTTCGATTTTTTTTCCAAATGCAGAACTTGCCCTATAGTACCTATATCGAAAGTAAAAAAGGACGGTCTTTGAGTTATTAATAGAATAATTTTTTTCTGATTTTTTGAATGCCTAAATATGATAGCATTTCAAACGTTGTTAGAGCAGTTTTCTTTAAAACTAATTTTTGTATAAATATTACCTCCTTAACATTTTTTTTAATTTAAAGTATTTATTGAAATACAAATCGAGATATTGAGTTTAAAAAATTTAATCATTTTCTTTATAATTTCAAGGTAATGTATTGTATACATATCATATCATTAAAATCTCGAATTAAGATTTTTTACGAATCCAAAACTCAACCTTAAACTTCTACCGGTAGCAGAAAGTTATATTGAGACATTTAGTGTGTGTGAAGAATTTTTATTTTGCAGAGTGGTTTGGGTGATAAGATTGTCCAAAAAAAAATAATTTTAACACAAAAAGAAAGCTTTGATAGTTTATAGGCTTAATTATTATTAATCTAGGGACAACATATTTGAAATCTATAAATAAAACGAAATTAAGTCTCACTATCTTGAAATAATAAAAAAAAAAAAACAATCAGAATTGAACATTTTATTTTTTTTTTCTTTAAAAATGCCGAAAAATGCGAAAAATTAAATTATAAAAAAAGGTAGAAAGAAGCGTTTTACCTTTACAATGCATATAAAAAGAACTTATTATTATAAGTAGCCATATTTTTTTTTAGTCATATAAACTTTATATTTCTGTTTGTCTATAGATGGGCGATTCCGCTGTAGACGATTTTTGACCCCAATTTTTGAATTACAATATTTTTTACTTTTTTTGTTAAATATTCAAAGTAGAAATACTATATTTAATAATAAAAACAAAAACTGAGAACTATCTTATAGAGAACATTTTTGTTTGCGCTTGGCAACATTATCATACGAAGAGTCGGTACGAACTGCAATTATTTTAACTGGTAACATAAGCTCAAAATAGCTATTTCCGACAGTTTTAAGTTATGCTTTACTCAATAGACGTATGAAGCAAGATACCATTTAATCGTTTGCATAAAAACATGTACGAATTTGTTATTATATTTTTAGCATTATTGATTGCAAATAGCCATTGTAAGTTTGTTGCACCCGCGATATAAAAAATATAAAAGTTTACTTTTTTGGCAGAAATAAAGTGCTAGCATTTTGAAACTTTCTAAAAGTAAGAAGAAAACAAAACTAAAATTAAATCAGTCGTTTTTAAGAATATATTGTACGTTGAACGACAAAAAACGTTGATTTAAATTGGTTGCACCCGCGATCCCAATATTAAGATCGCGGGTGCAACTTATTGACTACTAACATTATAACTGGTAACATACGTGATTTATTGTATTTTATTGATAAAATATGCTTTGAATAATAATTTCTGCTGTTCACGTTTTTTTTTAACTATGTAATATAATATTTTGTTCTTTTTTGTATAAAAATATATGTTTAAATGGAAGTGAAACAAGAAAAAGAGACTGCTTTACAGAAAATTGACAAACAATTAACAAATATGCTGAGCATCATGCAGAAAAAGGATGTAGAAATTTAATATGGAGAGATGTATTGAATTGGAAAATGAAGGCAGATACAACTTTTAAAATTCTGACCAGAATCGGACAAAACGAAACAATGCAGGCAACACAAAAAAAGGCAGACACTCATTACATCAGTCCCTGTAGACTGAAAAAGTCGCACAAGTGAAACGTAATCGCCCAAGGAGTCCCACTAACGTAGTTGAAGTGGTAAAAAAATTATTTAAAGAAAAACTGATTCCACCAAAGCAATGCCAAGGATGACAGGTGATTTCTATAAAAGGGATAATATTAGCAGACAAGTGCCGGGTATAAAAGATGTGAAATCGATTAAGTCGGAAGTTAAGAATCGAGAAAAGTACAATGACCATGAGCATTCGTGAAGTTAAGTTTTCGACGTTTTTATTGAGTCAGAAGACGAAGCATTAAATTCTAAATCTCCAACAGGGTCTTTAAATTCCTATATTACCAGTAGATCCATGCACTAAAATACCGTTCTGTTTTTACAGCAGCAGTATTTCCAAAAGTTATTTCCGCAGGTTTGTACCTTCTTGCACCAGGTAGGCTGCAATATCACAATATCATTATGTGGGGTTATACTTAACCGATATCGATGAAGATGGAGTACTTATAACATACATACATATATGTATTTTCGAAAAAATATTGAAGTACATATTTGAAAAAACAAAATTATAATTAATAGAGAAGGGTACTGACTTGTTACATATGTGCCTTATTTTATATTTTTTCCAGTTTTTTAAATCAGTTTACTAATTGAGGTTAGACGCGTTGCCTCCGCGATAATTTGATGTTGCACCCGCGATTGATTTAAAAGTTAATATTTCGTTGCTTACTTTTGTTTTCTATCTTTATTTTTATTTATTTAGTTAATTGAATTAACGTTGTTCAATATATGTAAGAATAGCATGATAAATGTTTCACAATTAACAGTATTTGTGTTTTTTGTACTATGATCTAGAAAAGTCGGCCCGATTCTGTTGCACCCGCGATCGCACTTTGAAACCATTCTTCTGCCAAATTATTTATTATATTTTAGAATTCTAAATGGATTAAAAATAAATAGGTGAAAATGTATTCCTTCAAGTAATAATGTCATTAAATATTTTGCTTATTTTGTTATTAAATGTACTTCAAATGAGTCTAAATGTTGCACCCGCTTGTAGGAAACCTCTTTCAACCAAGTCAAAAAAAAAAAAAAAAAAAAAAAAAAAAAAAAAATCCTGAGACATTAAATGAAAAAAAAAAAATTTCTATGAGATCCCAAAACACACAGATTTTAAAGTAACCTTACCAGCCTGTACATCTAGTAAATTCACATACCTACGACATTTAAAATACTTATATTCTTGCGTCAGTATGCATCGATATATGCTTATATTTTGTTTTTCTAAAATAAAGTTAAAAATAACTAATAATAAAATTCCAAACATCAAGAAAATAAACAAACAAAAAAAAATATCCAACCATTGTGTTGTAGCCCTTAATCCGGAATTCGAACAAGAAATCGACAAAATCGATTTTTGTCAGCCCACCTAATTCGATTTCGAAGATCTCATCTGTGCGGATATTGAAAATTACCAACCCAATAAGCCTCGTGGCTGATCGGCAAATATGAAACTTCCTTTCTGGAATCAATTGTCGGACAGTGCAGTCTTCTCTTCTTCTTTATAGTCTTGTGCCTGCTCACTTCTTAAGCCACAAAGGGAATTTTAAAAAAATTTTAAGCATCTCTCACGCACTGAAACGTAAGATTTTTATAGATTTATTTGCCTTGAAAATTTATATAATGAATTTATAATTATTTTAGTTCATAATTGGTACAGCGTGGCGTATACGTAATATTCCAGAAATTAATTATTTTTTTTTGTTTGGTCCATAAAGACCTAAATTTCACTTTCGTACGCTTTTTAAAAAAAAAAGTAAGCAGACAAACTAAAATATAAGTGGTGAGTTTTTTTTTGTTTTGTCGTGTGCCCAAAAATGAACAATTAACTGATTAAATTTCTTTAGCCGTTCACCGAGTACACACGAGAAAAGATCCTCATTTTTCCTTTAATCAGCAAAAAAACAAAAAAAAAAAGATCAACAGGATTTATAGAAAATCATCTGTGAGTTTGGTTTCTTTTTTTTTGGCTTAAACTTGAGATTAATCTCATTAATCCCTCCTAGGAGTCAATAAAATCGGGCCTCAAAAGCGAAGCAAAGAGGTTGTTTGGGGAATCCTAGAGACAGGGCGAAAGTACCTACGAATCCAGAAACTACAAAAATCTGAACAAGGGAATCTTAAGGAAAAGTGGTTTTCCCCTGCAAAGCTATACATTAGCAAACCTACGATTTGTCTGATCTTTTTGAGACGAATTATAAGCTGACAATTCAGTTCCCCGTTTTCTTCAACTCTCGCTCTCTATACAAACAAAAAAAAAAATAAAATTTTGTGATTTCGGTGAACGGTAATATTTTATAACGTAATTGGAGAATACATCAACTAGTCCGAGTTAGTTTTGTTGTGGTCTTCGTAGCAGGAACGTGCGGTAATCAAATAAATGTGTAAAAATGCGTCAAAAGGACACCTACAAAAAAAAAAAAATCAAAAAAAAAAATCATAACTTAAAAGGAAATTTATTTTACCAAATAACCGAGAAGTGTGAATTAAAAGTTAAAGTTAAATTATAGAAAAAAAAAAAAAGAAAAGTAATAAAAAAAAAAAAATTGAAGAGAACATTGTTAGTTTGAGATAGAAACAAAAAAAAAAAGAAGAAAGCAATATTCAAAAATAGAAAAAAGAAAACCAAATACATAGTAATATTTGAAAAGAAAGAGAAAAAGGTATGATTTGAGAAAGAAATAGAAAATGTAATATTTAAAAAAAAAAACAAAAAAAAAATGAATTAATAGTTTGAGAAAATTTAAAAGCCTTATGTCTCTTTCGTGTAAATATTTTTTTTTATAATTTTTGTTTACAAAAATTTTTTTTTGTGATTAAATTACTTTTAATAATATTTTTTTTTGTGAATCTTAACCCCTATATCACGTAATTCCTAATCGAATTATCTGCGGAAACCAACAAAAAAAAAATAATTCCAATCTACTAGGTCATCAATCATATTCAGTGTCAAAGGGTTCAATTTTATTTATCATAGCTTTAAAGGAGTATATTTCCCACCGAACCGTAGAAGCTGTGCACAACTCATCGGAGAATCGGTAAGTGCATTATATTTGTTATATTGAAATAAAATTGAACAATAATTTTGACCATAGTTCAAATATCCGATTTTAGTACAGAACACTATATACTTATGTACTTGAGTGAGACGGATATAGGAACATATTTTTTTATATAAAAAGTTCATTGAACTCAACAGCTTAAATCAGCTGTTCGCAAGAAATATTCTTTTTTTGTGACATTTAAATTTTAATATATTTTCAATTTTTTTTATTTATCCAAAGGATATACAGTTTGGCTAAATAATATTTTATTATTAATTTTAAAACGATGAAAAGGGGTAGAGATCTTTAGTTTTTTTTTTACTTTTTTTGATACGATTTATTTATTTTGTTGGTCATGTTAAAGTAAGTTATAACTTTAAAAATAATTTCTTCCATTTAACGAAATAAAAAGATACCGATTAGTATATAAAAAAATAACTGATGTGTCAAAAATTTAATTTTGGTTTTGATTAGGAAGAGTTATGGATTCATACTAAAGAAATACTAAAGGGATGTGAACTTGAGGGGATAAAAGGAGGGATATAATGATTTACTAAATCAACTTTTGGGAAGTTTTATTTTATTTTTGACTTCCCTTTTCCAATTAGGGACCATTACTGGAAATGAGTAGTCGTAGTGGTCAAGGAGTGTTTTTTTTTAGAGAGGTTTACTTTACTAAAGCACTACGGGGAGGGTGAATTACTCAGAGAGCTCGTCCACCTAAGCTCTCCAACATACGTGCCATTTCTTTTTATAAAAACATTTTTAAATAACCAAAGATTCGGGTCTTGCAAGAACTAAAAAGCAATAGTTTCAGTCAAACAACACCTCTGACTATAGGTCTGAAATTAAGTAACGCGGTCCTCTTTCAGTTATCAAGAACTCACCCCACCGGCGAGCTGGATAGTGCGGAGACAAGCAGACCTAGACCGATTTCTAGAAAGTGGACCCCCCTTTTTCTCATCTGTCTGAAGGACAAGTGGATCTGTAACTACTTACCCTAAGGGTAGATGAAGACAGGAAGGGTTAATGCGAGTGGAGTTAAAGAAGATCTTTTTTTTTGGGAATTTTTTTTTTAAATTATAGATTCATCTTTTTTATTGTTTCTCGATTTGAGTAGTCGGGGTTTTGTATGACCCTTTAAATTCTTAAATTCCCTTTTCTCCTCTTGTAGGGGGGGGATTTATATTTTTGTTTGTTCTCACGAACAGAAAAGTTTTGAGGTCAGGACGATGATGAAGACAGAAAAACCCAAGTTTTTTTTTTGAATATCTCCTCTCTAGTTACGTATTGAATGTGACAGGACACCTTCACATACTCGCACACATGAATATTATATCTATAATATTTTTAACGTTACACGCTATAATGGAATCGCCCAGATGTAACATTTTATTCTCATGAGGTTCAATTATATGTCTACATTGAATGCAGTGCTCTCCTGAAAATTAAGAGTTGGCATTTCTATAGCCAAACACCATGGATTCACTGTGGCAAAACATTAATTAAATTAATTAAAGAAGCTATAATGGCAGATCCAGCCAAAAGTGCCAAAGTTTTCATTTTCTCAAAAAATGACAAAAATTAATGTTAAAGTTCCACATAAAGGGTTTTTCAACAGGGACGCTACAAAAGTAGAGCGACAGGGACAGCAAACGACGCCATATTTCTTGACGCTCTTTTGACATTTCTCTTCAGTAAGGTTTGCCATTTCATGATGGAAAGATATACGGGCCAACAATGAGTCGAAATTATTAAAATTTTCTACCGAAATTCGAAATCAGTGGCCTCAACGTTAAGAGCGCTACGTCCAATTTATGATCGTCATAATCGTCCCAGCAGATCAACAATTGAGCGTCTAGTGGAAAAATTTGAATCCACAGGCACAGTACAAAATGTTCCCGTGCCAGTGAGACAAAGAAGTGCCCGTAGTGTCGAGAATATTGCTGCCGCTGAGGCTTCGGTTGCAGAAAGCCCAAATGTGTCTCTCATACGTCGTTCTCAAGCGTTGGGCATCTCTGTGACGTCTTTGTGGCGAATTTTGCGAAAAGATCTTGGCCTACATCCTTACAAGATTAAACTGATGCAAGAACTGAAGCCGCTTGAACACCAGAAGCGTCGTATGTTCGTGAATTGGGCTGAGCAACAACTTGAAAATGATTCGGATTTTCATCGAAAAAACATCTTCAGCTATGAGGCTCATTTCTGGCTGAATGGTTTCGTCAATAAACAAAATATGCGGTATTGGTCAGGTAGCAATCCACACGCACTCCATGAGTTATCATTGCATCCCGAAAAAATTACGGTTTGGTGTGGTTTATGGCCATAACAATAAATCTCAATTTATAATCAACTCAAATACTTTATTCAAGTTAAAATCACACTTGTTTTACACAATCCAATAAACAGAGTTTTGCACACTTCCGTAATCAAAAAATCAACTGTGTTGTGCTCACCGCGAGCACTCCCTTATATACTCATGTTAGTTGTTCTCGAAAATTCGCAAAGCTTCTCGTCTTGGAATGTTCTAGATGGTTGGAATAAGGGGAAATACATTTGACATTGGAAAAGAGCTTTTTGTTTCTTCCATAAATTAGATATCCAATTTTCCAACAGATGGCGCTGTAGTAGTATAAAGCTCTGTTCACAACATTGCCCCCTTCTTAAGATTGTTCGTCCCGAACAATTCTATCTCCAGCTTCACCACTGTATCGGTGCAGTCGATCACTATGCACAACTTTTAACTTTCCTCTTGACCCTTTTTGAATTCGGTAAACGACATCATTGATTTTCGTGACGACAGTATAAGGGCCTTCCCAGTTTTGTTGAAGTTTCGGCGACAATCCCTTTTGACGGTGTGGATTATAGAGCCATACACGATCTCCTACTTGGAATCCTGTCGTGTTTGCTCTTGTGTCGTACCTTGTCTTCATTCGATCGCTGTAAGCGCTAATTCTAGTCCTGGTCCTTTCGTGGATGTCGATTAGCCTCTCTTTTAGGTCACTCACGTAATCCCCAGTCTCCTGAGACTCTTCTGATGGGTGTCCAAACCTTATCTCACTAGGCACCCGTATGCTTCTTCCAAACAGGATTTCAGATGGTGTTTGTCCTGTTGAGCTATGTATTGCACTTCGGTAGGCCATCAAAAATAGTGGTATGTGCCTATCCCAGTTTCTTTGGTAGTCGCCTACGACTTTAGTGAGGTGCTCTTTTAAGGTCCTGTTGAATCTCTCGACCATTCCATCAGATTGGGGGTGAAGTGGTGTGGTTCTCGTTTTCTTAATGCCAAGGAACGCGCACACCTCTTGGAATATGTTCGACTCAAAGTTCCTTCCTTGGTCAGAATGGAGCTCCATAGGCACACCGAACCTGCTTACCCAGTTAGACACAATCTGGTCGGCCACGGTCTTGGCTTCTTGGTTCGGGATAGCGTATGCCTCAGGCCATTTGCTAAAGTAATCCATTACCACCAGAATGTATTTGTTTCCATCATTCGTTTCCGGAAATGGGCCAGCTACATCAACAGCAATCCTTTCAAACGGTGAGCCGACATTATATTGCATCATTTTTCCTTGCAGTTTTCTACCAGGGCCTTTGGTTGCAGCACACGCATCACAATTTCGGCACCACTTTTCATCGTCGTTTCTTGCATGCAACCAGTAGAATCGTTGTCTCACCTTTTCTAAAGTCTTATTGACTCCCAAATGGCCTCCTGAAGGTCCATCATGCATCTCTCGAAGAACCTCTTTGATTTTCGATTGAGCGAACACAAGCTGCATCACATAGGATTTACCATCAGCGGACTCCCATTTTCGCCGAAGAACACCTTCTTGCACATGAAGTGAGTCCCATTGTGCCCAATAGGCCTTTAAAACTGGACTCCTATCGGAGATGTCATTCCATGCGGGTTTTTCTTCATGTTCCTTCCATGCGAGAAGAGGTTCAATGTCGGGGTCTTGTTGTTGAGCAGATCTTATTTCTTCATTGCTCCATCCACAAATGGGGTCAGCCCTTATTCGCAGAGTGTTGATGGCGACCATGCGTTTGTTGCCATTTAACGTTGCTTTGACAGTCAGACTTTTATTATCTCGTTTGGTCTGAGAAACCTGGATGGTGTTTCTGGGGCCATGGATACCAGAAACCAGCTTCTGCCCCTCGAAGTTGGTTCTTACTCGTTTCTCTGTTGGGAAACTTGTTCGGGAAGTAACACAGGTGTTATTGTTACCTTGTTCTGAGTTTGAAACTCCGTGTCCACAATGTTGATAAGCTCTTCTTGGTGGTAATCGACATTGACGCTGTAAATGTCCAGTTTTGTTGCAATTCCAGCACTTTGCAAGTCCGTTTCGTTGGTTCCTTTGGACATCAGTTCTTCGGCATGAGCATTCTTCGACGATGGCTTCTCTAAGTCGATGTACTCCGTGAGAAGCTTGCTCTGCTGCTTCCATTGTCAGGGCAAACGCTAATGTTTCAGAGAGTGTTCGTTTTCCAGCAGTTCGCACGGCCCTTTGAAGATGTATGCACAAGCCTTTCAATGTCCGCTTGTAGCTGTTGTAGAGTTTCGCCCCTCTTCTGAACTCTGGAATAGAGTCGTACCTTGAAGACTTCTTTCATATGACTATTGCCAAAGCGTTTGTCTATAGCCTCAACCAAGTAATTAAAGTCGCCGCTCTTATCTGCTGATATGGTTAGCAATAACTCAGCAGCTGCTCCTTTAAGAGCAAGAGTTAGAGCTATACACTTATCAGCCTCATCCCAGCCATTTGCTGTAGAAGCTGCCTCAAATTGCTTCTTGTATATTAACCAGGAAGTTTGTCCATCAAAGGTTGGAGGTTGCATCTCCTTTTTCCTCAAGGTTTCTCCAGAACTTTCCCGAATCTTTATATTTCGAATGCGATCTAGCTCTTTTGAAAACTTCTCCATTTTGCTGTCGACTTGATTCCCTAGCAATGAAACACGTTCATCTAACTCTTTTGAAAACGTCTCTATTTTGTTGTCGACTTTATCCTCCAGTAATGAAACACGTTCATCAAGTGCAGATACATTATTCTCGATGTTAACAAGCTTGCCTTCTAGCATGTTTCTCTGCTCTTCGAGAAGGTCTTTTTGTTCGCTATGCTGTTTCTCAAGGCGTTCGAGAATATTCTTTTGTTCATTTTTCTGCTAATTGAAACGTTCGGTTTGTTCATTTCGTTGCTCTTCGAGACGTTCGAGAACATTCTTTTGTTCATTTCGTTGCTCTTCGAGACGTTCGAGAATATTCTTTTGTTCGTTTTCCTGCTCATTTCGTTCTTTCATTTGTTCATTTCGATGCTCTTCGAGACGTTCGAGAACATTCTTTTGTTGTTGAAGCAGAAGACTAATCATATTTGAAACATTTACATTTTTATTTATGTCTGCTTCCTCAGCGTCAGCTTCAAAGACGAAAATGTTCGGGTCTTCATTTTGTTGTTTCAAATATTCGGCCAAACGCAGAACAAGCTCATTTTTCGATCCTGCTCTAGAAAGTTCTCGCTTGCCTAATTAGCTTTTCAGCTCATTACAGTTGAGCTCTTTCAATAACTTGCTCATTTTTTTTTATTATTTTTTTTCCGCACACTTCACTGCACAATAAGTTTTATTCCACTTTTCTGACACCAATGTAATATTTTTGATAGGTTCGTTAAATAAAACTTATTACTCTTGCTAATATTTCTTCTTTATTTTTACTTTCCAAATCACAACAATAAATCTCAATTTATAATCAACTCAAATACTTTATTCAAGTTAAAATCACACTTGTTTTACACAATCCAATAAGCAGAGTTTTGCACACTTCCGTAATCAAAAATCAACTGTGTTGTGCTCACCGCGAGCACTCCCTTATATACTCATGTTAGTTGTTCTCGAAAATTCGCAAAGCTTCTCGTCTTGGAATGTTCTAGATGGTTGGAATAAGGGGAAATACATTTGACATTGGAAAAGAGCTTTTTGTTTCTTCCATAAATTAGATATCCAATTTTCCAACAGATGGCGCTGTAGTAGTATAAAGCTCTGTTCACAACAATATCATGAATTCCTTGACGTAAGACTGGCCCGCCGTGATGGAATAATTCGGCTGGTATGCTATCGGCTCCCGGGGCTTATGTTAGGTTAGGTAAGTGAGCTGACAGTTGATGTTGTTACCGTCACCCTTAGATCAATGTAGATCCATTGTGATACTCTAGGGTTTGTGACACCTTTTATTGAAACCTATGATAATCCTATGTCGATCAAGCTCGTTAAGGGTATGGATGGGTTACAGCAAGCTTTAGCCTGAAATGTCAGAGGATATTTCTAAAGTGTTGAAATTTCTAACGTCACATAATAGCCTGGCTAGGGAGAGGTATACGCCTTCTCGGGGGTATTCCTTTCCTATACCTTCACTTGAGCAATCATTCCCCCCACCAGACCCGTAGGAGCATGTGGCTCCTTGCAACGCCTGGTAGATGAGTTTGAAAAGTCAGTTTTTGGTGTATATGTTCGTTTGTTTGGTCGTTAGTTAAGTTGAAGAGGCTGTTTCCATACCAAAGAGGATTTTACCAATCTTAGGTAGATGTGGCCCTATCGAGCTACTGATGGGTCTCAACGTAGGAGTGGCAACCGCAGGTGTATAGGCGAGGTGCCCATTATCCGTTGGTGCTGCTCTCACAAGAAACACGTTCGTCGTTGTCATTTACATTCGTACTACACTGTCGTACTGTAGTTGAAGGTGGTTTTCACAGATCAGGAATTCTCAAGCCATTTGGTATCATTAACGAATTTTAATATGATTTTGCTTGGAATGTCAGAAAGCTCCTCTAAGTCGTTGAAAAAGTGCCTCCCTAGATGTCTGTTTCTTAGATGATATAGCGCAGGGCAGTGACACAGGTAGTGAGGAGTGTCCTCATGTATCTCTTCGTCACCGCATCCTCTGCATAAGGTCCATACACTTTGGAAATAAGTTTTTGATATTTCCCAACGTTGTTCAAGCATAAAGTGACTCATTACGTTCGACGGAGGTATGAAGTATGATACTGACTTTCTGTCAAGATTTCGAGCGGGAAACAGCTGTCAGTGTCAAAATAACCTATGATTTAAAAAGAAACCACCGCTTGAGATTGTAAATGAATTTAAACATGGAATTTCAACAGAACGTCCAACTTCTGGAAAACGGAACCCAGAACTGGAATAAAAATTATCTTCAATAAATTATAATCTCAACATGACATATTCGAAAATCAATGATTCTTTATTTTCTTTGAGCCTATTGCACTGAAAATTTTCCAAGTTAATAGCACAAATTTAACTAATGAATAGAGAGCCATGACTAAAACCAAAAAAATAACGAATAGACAATCCAATGAATTCGCTTGAAATATATTAAGCTTCATTGCGGACGATTGGAGACGACTTGAGTTTGGATTGCGCAGCACATACTCGATCCACCAAATAGCAGTGTCTAAAGGTTTCATAGGCCTATCTCTATATAGTTTTGCTTTTTCTACTGAATTTGCTCTTGTTTTTGGATCTTCGATAGCTTTTTTGATGGCTTTAACTAAATCATTGGTTGTCATGGTGGCAAAATCAATTTTAACTGCAATTCCCGCTTGCAAGGATTGTTGTAAATTCTTTGAAAATAAAAAAAAATCATATGAAATTTAAAGTTAATTTATTAAGCAAAAACAAACTTACCCTATGTTGGTCGACATAAAGTGGAACACCAACCATTGGAACCCCATGGTAAATTGATTCGTGTGAACTGAGTCCTCCACAGTGAGTTACGAATGCCTTCACTTTGGGATGAGCTGAAAAATTCCTTAAACATATTTGACTAAGACTTAGCACTGAATTAATTGAGTGATCTTACCAAGAATATCACTTTGGGGATAAAATGATCTAACAAGAACATTTTTGGGTATTTTCTCTTTTAAATAATTGACATCGAACTTCCACATAAAATTATACTGAGGAAGTTCAGCCATGGCATTGAGAATGGTTCGAACTTGTTGGTCACTGAAATCTTGACTCTTCATATTGGTCCCAAAAGAAAAGAATACAGCTCCACTTGTAGAATTATTCATAAACTCTTCCAAATCATTTGGCAATGGCTTGGGATCAAGTATCTGCAATCCTCCAACTTCAATGACATTCGGAGGAAGAATATCCATAAAGTTAATAGTGGGATGTGAATTGACGAGAGCAACTGCTGTACGTTTAGCAAGGTCATCTAAGTATGGCATATCCTTGGGGAAATAGTTTCGTGCCATTGCGTCAAGTTTAGGCGTAAGAACTAAGCGACGATATCTTAAAAAGAACATAATTTTTAAGCAAGGAAAATATTTTCGTCTTAATTAAAAAACCTACCCAGTATCGTAGATTACCAAAAGTGTATTTTCAAGTCGTTCCCAAAAGTTCATTTCTGATTTATACATCGTTGAATAGTATGGTACGTAGGCGGGGAAATAATGATTTGACATATAATCCATGGTCGTTGGTGGATTGGGGAAAGCACTTATGCCAACTAACGGTGGATAGTTGAACTTATGCATAAACCCAAGTAGATATGATCCCATTGTGTAATCATTTAAAATCAAATCAAACTTAAAACTATCCGGGTAATTAAGGAGTGTTTGAAAGCCTTTTGATTTGAAAAGAACTTCAGCCACTGTAACAAATGCCTTATTGAACATTAGCACCCCTTGGAGTGGGCTAACATTTAGGAATTCCTGTACATCCAATTTTACATCTTCTTCGGCGTAGACTGAATATCCTTTCTCCAAATGAATATAGTGGACATTTCGAGGGATTTTTTCATTTGCTTTGGGGACATCGACCGATAGAACTGTGACATTATGACCTAATTCACCAAGTTTATTTATAAGGACACTATTCCTAATTTTATAGAAAGAAGAATTTAAATCAAATATATTGTCATAGCAATTTTAGAGTTGCTAACCAAACATGATGACTCGGGGATATAATAGGCATTAATCCTAAGATATTTGCCCCATCCACAAGAAAAGTATACCAACCCCACAACAGTATAAAAAGGGTTGACTTAATATTCATTTTTTTCCAAATTTGTTATATAATTTTTAATTTTGCACCTTCGCGACCAACTTAACTCTACACACTAACCGCACTTTATTTTTAATCATTGTAAGGTTTTTATTTTAGAAGATTAAATTCAATTTTTATCTAACATTCCTAAAAAAACATGACGATGTAGCACGTATTTGCTTTTATTATTCTTCAAAGATTTTATAAATTGTATTCGATTTTTTTTTTTAACCTAAATGTTAAGCCGATGGTCTCAGTTGCCAGTGCTTTCAGGGTCTCTATTTCGTAGATTAATCTACGGAGTAGTGTAGTATGTAATGTAATGTGTTAAATGAAAATAGATTAAACTCAAACACAAATAGGTTTTGCCCAAATACTGATTTTTGTAATGCCTAAATGTGATAGCATTTCAAACGTTGTTGGAGCAATTTAGTATATCATTAAAATTTCGAATTAAGATTTTTAACGAATCCAAAACTTGACCTTAAATATCTACCTAGAGCGTTAGTAGAAAATTATTTTGAGACATTTATTATGTGTGAAGAATTTTTGTTATGATGATTGATAAGATTTTGTCAAAAAAAAAATATGTTCAATTGAAGCTGGCTTACTACATATACTAGGGTGGTCCTTATTTTCAAAAGTATTTTTTTTTGAGCACCCAATTTTTTTGTTCCTTGATATCTTAAAACAACACCCTATTTTTTTTACAACCACGTTAACACGTGCCGCACTGACCTTAAAATGTACGCTCTTGTGAGAGTACTTCTACTGTATTAGTACACCTATGCATGCATGTAATTTTCTGTAAATCTTTTGTAGTATTTTGTCAATCAAAACATTGTTTAGTTAGTTTAATGATTAAAAATGCCTCATGAAAATTTATTTTTGGTTGGTTTATTGAAAAATCAAATTGTGGGGTCAAAATTACCTTCAAAACGAGATGTACTAAGTGTTCTTTTTTATAATATACGAAGTGTGAAGTTAAGCTTATAAAATAGTGTTACTTTGGTCATAGATGAGTGTTAATATTTTGGAAAAAGGCAAGAATTCGTACTCGTAATTGATGTCATTGCTTAAAACAACTAAAAAACTTTACGAAGAGCTACGAAACATTGAGAAGAGTTAAAATAGAAACACTGAGACATCAAAAAAAAAAAAAGAATCTAATTTTTCGGAAACTTTAAACGATTTATTTGATATCGCACACGCATCTGCTTTGGATTTCATTAAAATTGAAGAGGATAAAAAGTTTTTGCTTTTACAAAGGCAGAAAGGTCGACCTGGGTGCATGCTTGGAACAGACTTCAAACTTGCAGGTATGGAAAAAAGAGAAAGGAGAATCGTGAAAAAAGACTTAAACAACGAGTTGTAGATCAAAACTCATCCAGTTATGACAAAGTAATTGAATGCAAAATTGCCTTGCTGGTGAAACTTAATACTACGTTTTCATCTGAAGAAGATGAGGTTGAAGTCAAAAACTGTAGTTTTGAATCTTCAGTGCTATGACCGTCGGGCTCTAAAAGAGCAAGAGTAGATATTTTAACTTCCAGGTTATCTGCAGTACTTGATAAATGTAAGATAAGTGGCAGAGATGCCGTTCACCTTTTGATAGCCTGTATTGAAGCCTTAGATTCTTTAAAGTTTGTGATTAATCGTACCTCTATCAAGCTCTCTCGTCAACATTTTCGCGAACAAACAGCTACAGCAAGTAAAACTAAATTTGTCAGCTTGGATTTAAACGGAGCTTGTGTTCTGCTAGAAAACAAAATTGGCTGAGACATACTCTACCTAGCTTGCAGACATCATATATTTGAAATTATTCTTCAACTAGTATTTAACGAATCTAAATTTAATACATCTTATGGGCCTGACATTCCTTTATTTAAAAGATTTAGAGCACAGTGGAAAACAATGGATAAGAGGCAATTTTCCATATGGTAAAAGGATGAAAAGGCTGTGAAGATGTAAGGGAAGAAATTTTGTCATTTGTTATGACAAAGAAGACAATTTTCCTTGCGATTACTGTAAAGAGTTCCTACAGTTTATTTGTGGCATTAAATTTCGGGCACCAGGAGCTTATCACTTGGCTTGGTGGATGGCAAAGGGAATATATTGCCTTAAAATAATATTATTCCAACAGCAATTAAGGCTAAATGCCAAGGACAAAAGAGCATTAAACATTTTTCAATAATTTCTATGCAAATTTTCAGGCACTCTGAAATTACCG
This sequence comes from Chrysotoxum bicinctum, assembly GCA_911387755.1. Classification (NCBI taxonomy): domain Eukaryota; kingdom Metazoa; phylum Arthropoda; class Insecta; order Diptera; family Syrphidae; genus Chrysotoxum; species Chrysotoxum bicinctum. Next base: position 218,536,858 of record OU426989.1, on the reverse strand, counting down.
CCAAAAATACCCTGGATTTAGTCGAGAAAGTCTAAAAACTCGTTACAATGACTAAATTTCATTTTGATATTCTTTGTAAAAATATTATCTAGCGATTTATTTATTGAAACATCTTTATTTGTCTAATTAAAGTAAGAAAATATCAATTTAAAAATTAAATTTCAATACCGATAGCATTTTTTTTTTTCCTATAGAAGACAATTATTCAGATTTCAGACTCATTGCGGCACGTTTTGAATAGATATAGGAGAACAAAAAAAAAAATGGTGCTCAATAAAAAAAAAAACAATTTTTTTTCTTCCGTACAAATAAAGACCACCCTAATGTTCATAAAAAAATAAAGTTCAAAGTTCTGATGTATGCAGATGACTTTTTGATTATAGCTGATACTCACATAAAACTTCAGACTAATTTGGAAGAGTACTAAAAACTGTGGAATCTCACAGTAAACCTTGTAAAATCGCATATTTTGGTGTTTGGTAGAAGAAATATGAAAAAGGAAATTTGGAAACACATCGTGAACCAGTGGAGAAAGTTTTCATGATATTGACTTCACAGAACAATGTAAAGCTTCATATAGAAGAAAAACTAAAAAGTGCCACTTGGCTAACCTGGGGCCTGTTTCAGCGTTATTACATCAACTACATCAACTACATCTTACAACTACATCCTACAACTACATCAGTTACATTTTTCTGTTTCACGCATAAAACTGAAAGTGTTGTATGATGTAGCTGGAAAATGTAGTTGATGTAGTTTATTTGACATTTCTTCTGCATATTTTTATTTGGGCTTAGTTTTCATGTATTATTGTTTGATTCAAATCTCGTGAAAAAAAACTTAATTTAGAAAAAAAAAATGGATTTTGATATAAATATTTTCGATGATGATTTTGAATTTGATACAAGAGTTGAAAGAAGAAGTAATGTATTTTTACAAAGAATCAATTTTAATTCGGAAGATCCATATTTTGTGGAGCGATTTCGAATGCCAAGAAATTGTATCGAATTTTTGGTTGAACGCTTGGGAGCATTTATTGATCACCCAATTGATTGCAACCAATTTACGATGAAATGGAAGCTGATATCATGGTGTTGGGACCATGCATGGTGTCTCAAAGACATCCGTATGTCGTTGCGTAAATAATGTTTTAAAATATTTTGTTTTCTTAAAACTTATCTAATATCCTATAAACTCTTTCAAAAAGCTTCTACATCAAACATTTATGTTGTATCAATGTAGCAAGATTTTACTGTTAGTTGTATTACAACAATGTAGCTCAAAAAGCTGTGAAACAGAATCATACATTATTCCCATAATTCCAGTGTATCATCCATATCTACACTGATGTACTACAACTGAAAATCGAAAGTACCTATGAAACAGAATTAATGTATTACAACAGTCAAAATGATACATTGTACTTGATGTAGTATCGCTGAAACAGGCCCCTGTATGAAAAATATAAACATAGGACTACGCTCCAAATACCAGATCTTTGAGGCAACAATGCGATCCTTAATATCAGCACAAGTTTGGGGATATCTACAAAATGAGACTCAGATTTTTCTTCAAAAGAGTGCAGAGTGTTGCAGTGTTCCACATTAAAACAGGACTTTTACCAATGAACATCACAACTCCGAAACTTCATTTTGAGTATATGCTCAAAGTTTTAAATAGTGGCAACCCACGCCATTTCTAAAACATTTCGAAAATCGTTTTTTTTCTCGAAAACAGCACCTAGAATTTTGCTAAAAAGTTCTTTGGCTGTAGTCTCACGGTCTATAATTTAATAATATATTTTGAAATTGGGACATTTGCTAACAGTGTACCTACCATATAACCAGGGTTTTTCAATTTTGGCTTATTCATTATCGGCATAACGGATTTTAATGAACTAAGATAAAGCCAAAAAATGCATTCTTCAAAAAAATTACAAAAAACTAAATAATAAAGTTCCAGATACATCTTAATTTTTAATTTATGTGGAGCACCTTTTCAAGTTAAATATATTGATTGTAGGGAGTTTTAGAAAAGGAAAAATTTTTGAGGAGCGTAAAATTTGCTTTTATGGTTACTGGAACGAACATTCTATGGATGTTTTAACAAGCTTAAATCAGTTCAGTTTGATAAGCTTACGAACTCAATATATCTTATGTTACAGTTAGCTCTGTGTTATGTTGCATGCACCCTTTATATAAAATTGGAAAGTGCAAGGCTTGAGAAATGTATTCAATATTATAGTAACATGTAAAATAAAATAAATTTATAGAAATTCTGGGAAATCAATAAGATTTTTTCCAAAACGTTTGTACTTTTATAATAAGGATTCTTAAATAAGAAGGAAAACAAAAAATATAAGAAAAAAAAATGTGTATAGTTTTTGTTTTTTCAAGGGATTATTAAATTTTATGCTAGCTACACACGAGATAACCGTTGAAGCAATGTGTTGCAGCAACGTGTTTCGTTTGTTCACTACACACGAGGCAACTGTTGCCGCGCTCACAGTACAGTTGGAGCAACCGACCGAAAATATCAAAACATTTTGATATTTCTGGCAACGAACGGTTGCAGCAACACAAAATCAATTGACAACATAGCTACACACGAAGCAACGGTTGCTTCAACATGGCTGTGTTGTTGCAACGGTTGCCTCGTGTGCAGCTAGGATAAGAATTTTCTCTAAGGTAAATTGTTTTAGATCTACTGCTTATTAGAAGATTTTTAAGTTCCAGCAACAAATAATTATACATATTGAGATTTTGTTCTTCTTTTTTTATCAATAACATTGTATTTATTTAAACATTCATGGTTAATCTCAACTTAATCGGAAAAAGAATTCGAATTTTTTAACTAATATACTAACTTACCTGCTTTAGAATTGTTTTCTTTCTAGTTTTGCCACTTCATACACTATCATACGTCATCATACACCTGTGGCCTAGTGGTTGTTGGTTTGGACGCAGAAGATCTGGCGACGCATTCTGAGCTGCTGCCACCTGAATAACAATTGTTTTCAAGTACATAATGCGTCTTGCGAGAAAGCGACAAATCCTCCAAGTATCTCTTCTAATGTTAGCCTTTCGGACTCGGTAAGAATTTAAAGTCACTATAGATTCTTCACGAATTTCCATGATATTATTTTAAAAGAATTGATTTTAGGCAAATTAATCTTCAATACCAAACAAATAAATATTAAAAACAAAAAGGAATACATTATTTATTTTATTTATTTTTAGTCTATTTTCATTTAGTTTTTCTTCTGTTTCACATTTTTGTGTGGTGATGTTATTATTTTCAATAAAACAAATATTAGCAATTTAACTATTACATAAACAATTAATAATAAACAAACTGAAATAAAAAGCAAACAATCTAAGGAATTTGCTTGGAATATATTAAGTTTTGCAGCAGGTGACTTAAGATGCGATGGGTTTGGATTTCGGAGCAAGTATTCCACCCACCAAACTGCAGTTTGCAAAGGTGACATTGGTCTGTCACGGAAATGGGCCGATGCTGCTTTAATATTTGTCCGCATTTGTGGATCTTCTAGCACTTTTTCGATTGTTTTACTTAAACTCTCCGAGGTCATTGTGAAAAAATCCAACTTTTCTGCAACTCCTGCTGTCATAGCATTACGAAGATTCTTTAACAAAACAAAAAATAGTAAAAATAAATAAAGATACCACGAAACTGTATATTTACCCTATGCTGATCGAAAATAAGCGGAATCCCGACCATTGGAACACCTCGCCATATTGATTCCTGTACACTCAGGCCACCACAATGTGTAACAAATGCCTTTATTTTAGGATGTGCTGATTAAAAAACAAATAGAAATATTTAAATGATAAGTTACAATTTTAATTGACGCATTTCTACCAAGAATATCTCTTTGTGGGAAAAATAATCGCACTAGGGCATTCTCTGGCAGTGTTTCCTTCAAATATTTAACATCAAACTTCCACAAGAAATTGTAATTTGGTAAGGATCTAATTGCATTCACAATTGTACGAACTTGTTCATCAGTGTGATCTTCACTTTTTATATTTGTTCCGAAGGAAATAAGAACTGCTCCTATTTTTGATTTATTCAAAAATTCATCTAAGTCTTTTGGCAGTGGCTTGGGTTCTTGAATCTGCATACCACCAACTTCAATCACATTTGGTGGCAGTGACTCCACATAATTGACGGCAGGATGCGAATTGACCAGTGAAATAGCAGTTCGTTTAGATATGTCCCCCAGATATGGCATGTCTTTGGCGAAGAATGGCCGAATCATGGCATCCGCTTTTGGCAGAAAAACTAAACGGCGGTATCTTCAAAGTAACAAACAAAATAATTACATATTTTATATTTTTTTTTTTGGATTCCTTCAAATCTTTATATAATCATTCAAAATTCTTCTAAAAATAAAATAATTTATCGTTTAAAATAAATCAAAAAGAACAATTTGTATAAAGTCATTCATTTGCTCCAATTTAATTTTAAAAGAACACCAATTTATTGATTTACTTTGCGCCTTTAAGGGGGTTTGACTACCCTTTAAAAGTTAAACACAGTGTTAGTGTTAGGAAGATAGTGAAGGATTTAAAAGAACATGCCGATGCATTAGTTTTGAAGTATTCAATACAGAAATGGAGGGAAAAACAGAGCTAGGTAGACAGTTCCACATTCGTGCTGTGTGGGTAAAAAAAGAATCTATGTACTTAAGAGTATGTCTGAAATTAGGCTAACGGGTAAACTGATGGTTCTTTGAAGGGCGTGTTGAATTGTTTTAGGGCAGAAATGCAACTGGATATTTTACAAGAGCAATGTTTATAAAAATTACGGTAAAATAATGAAAGACAAAAATCATTTCGGCGGTGCTCGAAAAATGTTTCTGTCGTAGTTCTATCCATTATCATGTTTCGACCTCTTTTTTGGATTCTATTTAAGAGAATCAAATGGGTTATTGTGTCGCCTGCCCAAAAATGGGAATTATACTCAACCTTTCGACGAATATACGCTTTATATAGGTAGATCGGAACAAGATCAGAAATGGTTAACAATTTCTTGCATCGTCGAAGGTAACCTAAACACTTGGCAACGTTTTTGGTAACGTCTGTTTAGGTCAGATAATAAACTTATTATAAGTTGCGTTAGAAATTAATATGAAAAGTGGAGAGTACTTTCTTCAGAGAAAACAATTTAATTGCTTCGTAGTTTTAGAAAGAAGATAATTGATAAAAATGAGTAAGAGTCGGAGACAAAATGGCGCCCTGGGGCACACTAGCTCAACAAACGAATCCGAAAAAAACCTAAAAGTCGAGATATGTATAAAAGTTCAAAAGTCGACAACGGGAGAGAAGATTTTTGAGAAATAATTTCCCATTGATCAGGATGATGATTTAGTTGTGGTTAATTTTGTATAGTTGGAAGGGAAATAAAAAAATATTCTTATTAAGTTTGAGGAATTTTTGAGTTTTATTTTTTGACAAATATTTAATGTCTTTTGTGTTTTTTTTTAATCTTTTGTCCTTTGTCTTAAAAAAATGTCACTTGGTTGTCAAATATTTATAGGCGCGTTTAGAAATTTTTCTGTTTCATAGTTGTTGTATGAGGTCCGACCTTTTTGGTCTGTTTTGTTGGAATACAAAACAGTTCTGTATTAGTTGGTCAGTCAGCTGGTTGTCGACGATTATTAAAATCTATCATCAATTTGTCAGTGCGCGTCTGTTGAATGGCAAAAGCGTGGTCTGGCTCATGCGCTTATACATAAGTTTGGTTAGTTGACAAAATAAGGCCAAATGAAATTGATTTAATAATCAACGAAATCGTTTCAGCGTCGGAAACAAGAAGCACCAGTTGAAGGAAATCCAAATTTATTTACCTCATACGCTCTAAGTCGCATTTGCACAGTACATCCAAATAATGATGAATGTTATTTCATCATTTCAACAACTGAGAACAGTTGATGGATATTTGTGTGGGACTTTCGCGTTTCAAGGTCAACTACTACAGTTGTTCGAGAACGATTCACATTGAGATACTACGTTTAAGGATTTCGTCATATCTTCATCGTCACATCAAATTCGCACATTGTTTGCGACATGTTTCCCCTCGAATCCGGAAGATTTGTGGATAAAATATACGGATGACATGTCTGAGGATGTGTTGCATCGTGGGCGTTGTCAAACTTTGAATCCTCTAGAAATTTACAATGAGACATTGATCATTATAGAAGATATGTGCTTATTGATTCTAAATAAAGTATTGTCGTGTTTGGGCATGACAGCACCCAATCGTATTATGCGCGATGCATTTAACCACGAGTTAAAAAGAGAAGAGGGACACGATACTGAATTATTGGCCGAAACAGTTCGTTCAAATGTTTCGCAATTGAATGAACAGCAAAGAATTGCGTACGATCCTTTTACTGAAGCTGTAAACAGTGGATCTGGTGGAATTTACTTCCTGATGCTCTCGGGGGGGACTGGAAAAACGTTCCTAATTTAATTGTTGTTGGCAAAGATCAGATCGCAAAATGAAGTCACCCTAGCATTTGGAATAGCTGCAAGATTGTTAGAAGGTGGACGAACTGCACATTCCACCTTGAAATTACCACTAAACATGCAAATCAACAAAGCAGCAGTTTGCAACATCACCAACAGCGCAATGGCGAAAATTCTACAGATATGCAAATCGATCGTTTGGAATGAATGTACGAGAGGTCATTGGAGGCACTGAACAGAACGTTAAAAGATCTTCGTGACAATAAAAAGATTTTTCGTGGAGCTACTCGTATGATTCTGTTTTCAAGTGATTTTCCTCAGACTCTTCCAATTATTCCCTGATCAACTGTTGCTGACGAACTAAACGCATGCTAAAAATCATCTCATTTGTGGCGGCATGTAAAGACACTCTAACAACTAATATGCAAGTGTTTTTGGAACAAGATCAAACTGCGATTATGTTTTCGAAAGAGGAGCGTGTTTTTACGGACATAAAACAAAAGTTCAGAAACCATAATTGGCTGAGTGAAGGAGCAATATTGGCGGCCAAAAGCAAAGATGTCGATAATCTCAATGCAACCATTCAGAATTTTCATCCCGGAGAGTTGTTTTTTTACAAATCAGTTGACACAGTTACAACCAGGATGACGTAGTCAACTTTACCACAGAGTTTTAAAATTCCCTGGATTTACCTGTACTACCACCTCTAAATTTACAACTAAAAGAAGGATCTATTGTGATTATGCTGCACAACATTAATCAACCTCGACTGTGCAATGTACGAGACTGCCTGTAAATAAGCTAATGAATAGCGTCATCGAGGCTAAGATCATCAAATGAGAGGATATCTTGATCCCCCATTCGATTTTAAGCGTCTACAATTTCCCGTCCGTCTGACCTTTGCGATGACCATAAATTAATCGCAAGGCCAGTCGTTGAAAGTTTGCGGAATCAACTTGGAACTTCCCTGTTTCGCGCATGGGCAATTATACTTCGCGTGTTCCGGAGTCGGAAAACTATCATCTTTATATATTTACGCACCGCAAAAAAATATTGTACAGAAAGCCTTAAATTGATTAACCATCAAACGGGCAAAATGGTAAAAATGGTCGAATCAAGTTGATATTTTTTTTTGCAGGTAGATATATGTTAGGTAAAATAAGCATATATTTAAATTTTCAGGGAAAAATATCATCCAGATCGACCGCCAGGTGAGAATTATTGAAGACCGTCTTGTCGGTTTGCATGTAAAAAAATACTTTTATGCGGTTATAATTCAAATTTGTTTATTAAAAAAAAAAAAACAAGAAAATAAGTATAAAAGGTTTTATTTTCTATGGTGGTAGTCCCAGAAACAATTTTTGTTAGCTGTACAGCACATATTAGGTTCACATTTGGAACAATAGACTTGTGTGTGCGTCCACACTTTGAGCCGATGAGGGTCGTCCTACCGGTCTTTTTTCTTTGAAAGAAACAAGTGCAGCAGCTATTTCCTCCAGAAATTGTGGAAGCTGCAGGAGCTGTTCTCCTTCAAACAAATCATTCCGTTTTTCGGCCTAAATTCTTTTATATAAAATGTAGGCGTTCGTTGCAGCCATGTCAATCAAATGGTAAAAGAGCCTCGTCATGATGTGTCGGCTTTTACCTCGAATATGGTACCGTACCGACCCATAAGCCCATCCATAAGGTCAACTCCACCCATATGCGCGTTATATTCTCGGATGATTTGGGGGCAGTTTATTTCGACAAAAGTTTTCTGTTTTCTGTCATATCGAGCTGCCTTAGCTATTGTTTGATCACGGTTGAACTTTTCAAATGATTCAATGCCTGCGTAGCGTAGGTGGATGCCAAACGAACACACTTTTCTTGTTATCTTTCCATAAAACCGTATTCACATCCACTCCATCGATTGATGTCATATATTCAATGGAATACCCTCTACTTTCTTTACTTACTTGATTATCGGTCGGCAACTTGCACGCTGGTTTACGGTTAGCTATGTACATATATAAAAATTAAATTTTATCGCCTAAAAATTTTTTTTCAAAAAATTACCTCTAATTGTGCCTAAACTGAAGATTCTTCGGGCTCGTAAATAGACCAAAAGAGATAATGATGTATAGAAGTTATCGAAGTAGAGTATATGGTTAGCAAACTCGGGAATTGTTTGCGATAACCGAACAACAACATTGGATGTAGCTCCTAGATCCGGGGTGCCAGGTAAGATGACATTATCACCTGCACCATTGTACACCTCAAAACGATAGGCAAATCCATTTGAATCGCAGAGAACAAATAATTTGACACCCCACACTTGTGCGGTTTGTTTGGCATATATTGACGAAGATGGTGTTTCGTCTTCGTGCTGCACATTTGTTCATCGACACAAAGTCTAGCTGATTTTGGGATTGAATCAAACCGCTCATTGAGTTTGTTAGCTAGAACACGGATTCGAAACAATGAGTCGTACCCAGTTTCACTCTTTTTTCTACGTTGAGATTCATCTTGAAAACATAAAAACCTCTTGATTGCAGTAAATCGTTTTAACGGCATACATTTTTGGATCGATGAGCAGGCATTTTTGCCCCAGTAGCTATTCATATTAGGATAACGGTATAGCGACATAAAAATCAATATATGAACCGATATAATTTCTTATTTCTGGGGCAGAAGTTTTGAAACCGGAGTTTATGTTTACCGTCAAAGCACAACGATTTGTCTCTTCAGCGATAAGCTCAATGATTTCGTCAGTAAAAAAATGATTAAAAATTTCCATTGGCGTGTCAAGGTTTTTAACACTCATTGGGAGTGATGCATCACCACAAAATGCAACTTCATTTATGTAGGCGCATTGAGCGTTTACGCCAGACCAATTTGGAAAGCTTTTTTGAGTCCTTTGTAACAGCACTAAGCACTCCACTGAATCTCCCAGAAGATGGCTGTGCTATTGGACCACTAGCTTCAAATGATGGCAAAGGAGATCTTGGCCTTTTCAGATGTTTTAAACGGGAATTCGTAATGGCAGAAAAAGTGGATTGCTGCAGTTCTGTAGTATCAGCAATAAAAGTTGAGGAAGCTGCTGGATTGTCGATTTCGCTTAGATTTAGGTGCAAATCCCTTACAAATGCATCTGTTGTTTCAGCTTCATTTATTTGGTGGATGCATTCCTTAATTATTTCTGCATCATTTACAGAAATCTCAGCTAAATTATCCGGCTCAATATTGTCAACAACGTAATCAGGATCACAGATGGTATCATCGCTGCTGTAAACATCATCGTCGCTTTCTACTGAATCGATAAATTCAACCAATTGATCATCAGTCAGTTCTTTCAAATTAATTTTTTTGGCCATTTACGTTTTCGAAGATCCATCTTATTCATAAGAATTCATTTTGATCATACTTATTGGCTTGACAATACTGAACACAATAACTATAATCAAAAACACAATAACTATAAACAAAAACACAATAACAACACGTAAGCCGACAAGACCGTCTAGAGACGGTCTTGCATTTTTTGCTTCCAATAGACACATAACACTGTTTTATCACTTTAATTTTATTACTAAACAAAAATAAATTAAAAAAGAGGCTGATGGGTGCGACCCGCACTGATAACTTCCCATTTGTGGTCTTGAAAACTTTATATTCAGCTTTTTTTCAAATAACCAAATTTTCAGCGAAACAAACTTTAGCTGTAAAATTCAAACAAACATTATTTTAAGATTGAAAAGCATTTCAAGCAGTAGATGGAAGATCGTAGTAGATGGTTTCATAGTGTAATTCTTGTTGCGGTTTTTCCGGATTGAAAGGCTGTGATCTGCACTGGATATACAATGACTCCTGTTTTAAAAATCGATGATGGTGGTGGCATACTACTAAGGATACTTAGTCGCTCATTTTATGTTTTTTTTACAGAAAATGTGTTTAACTAATTTTAAACTTTTCTATTTAAAATGTTAAATTTCTTGTAATAATTACGAAGGTTGGTAGGTACATATTATATACTGAATTATATATTTCCGTGTTTTTAAATATATCTGTGTTCCTACACCTAAGAAAACCTTGAGTAGAATTTTACATCTTTTTCATGGACAAAAAGATAAAAACATATTGTGACGTTTTCTTCAATTTAACCATAGCTATTAATGGAATTTGAATATGTACAATCTTATTCATATACGTATGTACAGTACATGCATTCTTCTAAAAACTAAGTTGATAATAAAATTATAAAATTATGTATTATATTATAGAAATTACTTTATTATTTCGGTTCCAAACATTTTAATTGAAAAAAATTTAAAAACGAAATATTCAAATATAAAAGATATGGTTTGGTTCTTGATGGAAGGGTACTTACAAAATATATCCGCTCTAAAACTAGATATATGTCAAATATAAACCATCTGTTAGAAATTGTATTATGTATGTATAAAATTAAATAATAGCAAAGTCAATATCATTGCTCGTTCTAGTCGAAAAATAAATATTAACACTTTTTAGTAGATTTTTTTTATATTTTTGTTAAAACTGTCAATTCGATAGGTACTTGTCAAAATTTAACCATATGTTAATAATTGTATTATGTCGATACCTTCCCTTAAGAATGTACTAAGCGACACTTTTTTCGAAAATGACTTTTTGATGAGGAAATATACTATATGTTAGGGGCCACGTTTTGGCCTGGGTTTCCCCAACCTATTGTGCATGAAAAGGAAACTAGAGTACAAATAAAAAAATTATCAACTGCCATGTTTTCTCATTAAAATAATGTTGCCCCCTGAAATTTGTATTATCCTCCAAAGTTATGTTAAGCGACATTAATAAAGATCTCATTGTCGTGAGCAACAAAAAATTTTGTTAGATGTCACTTAGTTTAACCAAAATTGTCTCTTAGCACACTATGATTCAACTAGAACTTTCTTTATTTTTTTCGTTTCCTGAACAATTTTAGAAATGTCGCTTAGTATACATTCTTACGGGAAGGTATCGATGTATAAAACAACATACTTTAGAAGGCACTATCGGCGTTTATTCCCAATAAATTCGACTTGAAATACAATTTTAACTAGTTTTCACTAGAATTTTTAATAGTTTTTGTATGGCTTTATAATGAGTACATTAAATTTCATTTGAAATCAATAGCATAATTTTTTCGAGAGATATTTGAAACTAACCAAAATTTTTACTTTTTTTTAAACCGTTATAGTGAAAAAATTACACACTGAATTTCAATAAACGCCCTTTCAGCCTCTTTCGAAGTTATTATCTATTAAACAAAATTTATTTGAAGTCGATATCTTTACTCGTTCTTGAGATATTGACGACGAAAAATGGTACCAGAACGTACAGACGTACGAACGTACGAATGTACGAACGTACCAACGTACGAACGTACGAACGTACGAACGTACGAACGTACGAACGTACGAACGTACGTACACACACTCACATCTCTCTGAAAATGATTGATATAGCCTCTAGGGACCTTGAAACGTAGAGAAATGTCAAAAATTCCAATTTGACAAATCGAACCGATTACAATAACTCCCTATGGGAAGTTAATAATATACTTACAGTAAAATTATGAGTTCGATTTTTTTTATTCTAAATGATTCTTTTAAACAATTGAAAATGTACAAAATAAAAATGTAATTTCTGATGATGATTCAATGAATGTTCGCACTAAAGTAATGACAGCACTCAAACACGTGGTCGAAACGAAATGACAAAGGTATTAAATTGTACATAAAAGTAAACAAAAACAAATTTCTGTTGTTTTAAAAAAAAAAAAAAAAAACAATTTTAAATTTGACACTGGAGGCAATAAACTGAAGGCAGTCTTGAGACGGTCTTACCCATTAGAGGGTTAAGTGTATAACTGTGTTGTATTTAATGAAGATACAAATTTTGTATTAAGTTTTGACCATATTTTTCAAAAATATGTAGGTGATACCTTTGTATATATAACCTATAGTATTATCTGAAGCTTGAATTTGTATTGCGAACGCTATCCTGGTGGTGACGCTGTAATTAGCGCACAATTTTACAGTGGAGAGTACGATAAGTTACAAAACAAGTAGTAAAAAAGAGAATATTTTATTACTAAATTTAGCAGAGACAAATCTAGCAAGTACTGTCCCTGTACTTAAGATGTCGCCACATTTGTTCGTCTTCTTAATAGTACTATAAGTTTTATTTACAAAGGTGATACGAAGTGGAAACGCCCACTTCAAAATAAGTGGTCCTTAAACTTTATAAATCTACAAATGTATATTTTGGTTTTTAAACTTACGCAGTATCACCGATGAATAGTAAAGTGTTTTCGAGTCTTTGCCAGAAGTTCATATCAGGTGAATACATTGTTGAATGATATGGAATATAAGCTGGGAAGTAATGATGTGACATCTGATCGATTGTTATAGGTGGATTGTGAAATGCACTCATCCCAATCAATGGCGGATATTTGAATTTGTGCATAAATCCAAGCAAGAGTGGTCCCATTGTATAATCATTCAAGACCAAATCGAACTTAAAGTTATCCGGATAGTTTAGAAGTATCTGCAGACCTTTGCATCTGACAATACAATGATTGAGAGCCTCACAGGCATCGTAGAACATTGGAATCGATTTTAACGGACTGATGCCAAAATAATCCTTAAGGTCGAATCTGATATCACTATGGTATATTGAGTAACCTTCCTCCAAATGAATGTAGTGCAGGGTAGGTGGAAGTTTTTCACTGGGCTTGGGAAGATCAACAGAAAGAACAGTAACATTGTGACCTAGTTCAGCAAGTCTGTGCGTCAGGGCGCTATTCCTGATTTTGAAAAAAAAACTCAGATTTATCGAATGTACCTAATATTTCTTTTAATGGAAGCATACATACCAAATGTGATGACTTGGAGAAATAACCATCATTAAGGCTAAAATGTTGGCTCCACTTGCAAATTTAATATTAATATTCAAAATGCAAGGAATAAAAACCACAAGCAAACTAAACATTTTGAAAAGATAAGTTGAACAAAACTTTTAGATTTTTGATCAATTCGGATACAAGGTCGGTACTCAACTAACTTGTTCGCCGAGTTTAATTTAAATTGAGCTCGAAACACTTTCAACAAATTTAATCTATTTGCACATAGTGTCGTTTATTAATATACACTAAAAAAAAATATATAAAAAAAAGAATTTTAAGCATTTTAAATTTTCCATTTCTAAGAACCTTAGAGCCCAAGTTTGTAGGAATTTGTTTCAGCGGTTTTGACTTCAGGTAGTGGTACGTGTTACATACATATATATACATATATATACTTTAAATAATTAACATTTTTTGTTATTAATGATAGCACATTCATCAGCAAATTAAAAAAAAAATCAGTTCATGAATATTTTAATACAAAAACTCAAAAAATATATTTACATAAAATATACAAGTCGTCACGTAGTTACCTCTGCAGACAAAAGCCATTGGGTCTTGAAGTTAACTTAAGGTACCTACTAGTACGGTCTAAAATCCCAAAAAACGCACGATTTTTGGGAATTTTTTTCTCGGTAACCTTATTAGGTAATTATATAATTTTTTTTAAATAATGAATACATGTGTCAAGAGTACAAAAAAAAAATTAATTTTTTTAATTTTTGAATTTTGGCCGAATTATAGAGGGCGCAAACGTCGACTCATCAAAAAATGCATGGTCCTATGGCGGACAGTTAATCTCAGAATTGGCTGGACTGAAACAAAAAAAACAAAGTGGGTTATTTAAAGGAAGGTTTCTTACGAGACAATTTAACACAATTTGCTTAAAAAGTCAAAACAAAAAAAAAATATCGAGCTTTGAAAAAAAAAAATTTGTTGCAAATATTTTTGGCCATTTTTGGGTCGCCATTTTTTTTGTTCATAACTTTTTGGTCAAATTGTGGTAAATTGTCTTAGAAAACATAAAAACAATCAAGTTGCAAGAAGGCTTTTGAAAATCGGTTCAGTAGATCCGGAGATTAACTGTCCGCCATGGGACCATGCATTTTTTAATGAGTCGCCATTTGCGCCCTCTATAATTCGGCCAAAATTCGAAAATTAAAAAAAAAAATAATTTTTTTTGTACTCTTGACGCATGTATTCATTATTTAACAAAAAATTATGTAATTACCTAATAAAGTTTCCGAGAAAAAAATTCCCAAAAATCGTGCGTTTTTTTGGCATTCTAGACGAAGCGTTTCCTTGGTTTTTTTGTGATTTTGGGCCCGTTTCATTATCTGTGAAAAGACTACTACTATTTAAAAAAAAAAAAGTTATAAAATAGAAATATATTTTGGTTATAAAAACAAAAGTGTTTCTGAAATTAATAATTTTTGAACAATAAATTTAAGAAATAAAAGTTGTAGCCCACTTCTGAACCGTTAGGAATTCTTGTTTGAATGGAAAATGATAGTTATTAAGGTGTGTAAACGAGGAAATTCCCCCTTAAGTTTTTCGAAGTAAAATGTTTGTTAGGAACCAATAATTCTTGTATGCCGCAGTAACTGTGCGATCGTGTAACAAATAAATCATTTTAACGTTATTTTTAGTTTTGAACTTTACAGTTTTATCGGTGTATTGTATTGTTCAATTAGGTACTCTATATGGCATGCATTGGTTTCATAAAAAATTATCAAACCTAGCTAAGATTCAGGAACAGATAATTCCATTCAAATTTTGGCTAATATTTAACATTTATACCATTCATATATTTATTTAACCAAATAGCAAAATAACTTTAATCCGACTGCAAATAGATTAAAACCAAACACAAATCAGTTTAAACTATTAGGAAATTAAGTTGAATTGCAATGTAGTTTAAATTGATTTGCTAATATTTTTTTAAATATTTTTTTTTTCGAGATTTTGTAAACTCTTAAAATGTTTGACACAGAGCAAGCGCTTACGAAAGTTGGAAGGGATTTAAAAGAAGATACCAATGCACATTGAATGTCTGTGTTTCGTAAAGGGAGTAAAAGAATGAGCCGTGCAGAGCTGTCCACATTCGTGAAGTGCGGCTAAAGAAAGAATCTTTGAATTTAACCGTATGTCCAAAGTTGGGCTCAATGGTAAATTTATGACAGCAGTGCCAATCGTTCATTTTGAAAGATCGAATCAATTAATGATTGATTGGTTCAAGTATTCGATCTTTTCAATCAATTGTTCATTAAATCAAAATAATTTTTTATCCAATGGTTTCGTTCGTAACGAGACCAAGACCGACAGGAAATGCTTTCAATAGTTCATTCAACTAAAATATTTGTTTTCCAATTATTTCGTTCTGACCGAGACCTAAACAATGTCAAAATGAACAAATGTTTGGCTTTATCTAAATACTTCTTTTCGACTTCCTTCAAGCCATCTTACGTTGTATATAAACTGAAGAATATACATTCCGTTTCGTTTTCATTCCTATTTGCTATTGTGAAATAACTGAGAACAAGTTGAATGAACGAAACATAACTTTTATTTAATTCGTTTCATTCACATTCGTTTGAGTGGCAAGAGATTGACATTAGGATTAATTGATTTAGTCTATTCTGATTGCATTCAATCAATCTTTTTGGTGAATGGTTCACAAGGACCGAATCAATCGTGATTGACACAGCTCTAAAACTTATGGGCATTTCCTGAAGCGCGAGTATTACTGTAGAAATAATTTAGAGGAGAAATGCAACCGACTTTATCACTAAAACACTGTTAAAATAAATAACTGTAATATAATGAAAGACAGAAACATTGCAGCGGTGCTTGAGAGATTCAAATGTTTCTGAAATAGTTTTATCATCTATTATATTTTTAAAGTTCTTATTTGGATTCTATCCAAAAGACTCAAGTGCGTTATTGGAGCATCTGCACAAATATAGGAATTATATTTAATGTATTTTTCTTTTTATGTAACCAATTCTTTGTTATAATGATTTTATTTTTAAAAAAGCAGGCTTTTTTGCTCAAAATTTTTTATCGATGCAAATAAAACAAAATTATTTCATCTTCTCCCAACGTTTCGTCGGTGTTTCACGACTGTAAAATGTTCTGGTTTATTGACTCTAATACATTTTAAAAACGACATACAAAATTTTTTAACACTAGAGAAAATTTTTTAAACAAGACTTTTTTTTTAAAAAAGAAGAAAAACAAGAAAATAACAAATTTTATCTAAAAACAAACAGAAAAAAACGTCACAGTATTATCACAGCTGATTGTTATCACAGATTGAGGGTGGGTTTTTTTTATTATATTTTTATTATTTAAAAAAACCCACGCTCAATCTGTGGTAACAATCAGCTGTGATAATACTGTGAAGTTTTTTCTGTTTGTTTTTAGATAAAATTTGTTATTTTCTTGTTTTTCTTCTTTTTTTTTTAAAAAAAAAGTCTTGTTTAAAAATTTTTCTCTAGTGTTAAAAAATTTTTTATGTCCTTTTTAAAATGTATTAGAGTCAATAAACCAGAACATTTTACAGTCGTGAAACACCGACGAAACGTTGGGAGAAGATGAAATAATTTTGTTTTATTTGCATCGATAAAAAATTTTGACCAAAAAATTCTGCTTTTTTAAAATTAAAAGGAATTATATTTAAGCTTTGTAGGAATATTGGCTTTGTGTATTAAAGCCAGGTAAGAAGTCTTGCATTGTCAAAGGAATCCTTAGCACTAAGCCCCGTTTTTGGCGACGTCGAATATGTGGCCGTTTCATACAAGTTGGTCTGTGATGCATATGCCGATAACTGAAAGCTGTTCGCTTTCCTCGATGCAAGAAGCACTTTAACGACAGGGGACAACATGTTGTTAATAATATAATTTTTTGGATTTTCAAAGACGACAAACCTATCCATTTCAAAGCGCTACGGACTAGGCTAGGTAACGACAATTGTATTGACTATTTTGGGAAAAATAGTTGTGTACATAATTCGTAAATCTTCTATTAATAAATTTTTACCCAACAAACATAACAACAAGTTCGTGCGTGGAATTATTACATTTTGTTTTTATTTATTTATTATTTTATCTAAATAATATTAAGCAAAAACATAGAACTGCAAAGGTAGTTTTTTTTACAAAGTACCGAAAATGAGCTGCGCAAAAAATGTCTGATATATTTCTTTTTTCATATGTAAAAGTTGCATTTTTGAATATTAAGTATCGGTTTTGCAATGAGGACTTGGCACCTTTTTTGTGTTTTTTTAAATATAACGCAAAGCATTTGAGGTATCTCGAAAATTTTGTTATTGGTTTGAAGCTCAATCAAATCATTTTTGTATTGTGTAACAATTCAGGCAGGCGATGAGGATTATTAATGTTCCAATTCCTTTTTATATTCAACAACAAATATTCGTAGTAGGCTATGTTTTTATATATAGCTCATAAACTGGAGCTAGAACACTTCACTGCACTTCGTTTCGAACTATCAAGTTGATCAGATAAAAAAATAATTTCGTTCTAAAGAATAAAGAGTTATTAAATCCATTGGTTTGTCTTATTAATAAATTATTAATTATTAAAGAATCAGAAGTGGGATTTCCCAAGTTAAGTATTTTAATCAGTCCTTTTATTATTAAAAACAATCGGAAACTACAAGAAATAAAAAAAAAAAAAAAAAAACAATTTTTGCAATAATAAGTATAAATTCAAAGTGCTATGGTTAAAGAATATAACATGTGGTCAGTAATAAGAAAGCGTATAAAGAGAGTTTTATTTTGGTATACAAAATATAATTTTCACATGGTTTTGCTGTTGTGTATGGGCAGTTGTGGAATTTATATATATATATACATATATACATATATATGAAAAAAAAAAGTTTTGATTTGCAAAATATCAATTTTGTTTTATTGGTTTTTGGTTGAATTGGTTATAATTGTTCTAAGATTTTAAAACAAAAATCAATACAATTTTGGTTTACAAAATGGTATTGATTTTGTTATAGGGACAAGCAGAAATCGGAATATCAGCATAGAAACGTGTTGTTCGAATATGATTGAAAAAAAAAAAAAAAAGTTGATTTACAAAAATTGTATTGCTTAGTTGCTGGAACGAACAGAAATCAGAATATCCGCATGGAAACAAAAATATGTGAAAGGAAGCGTTAGCAACATAAGCATGCCTTGAAATAAGTTTTCGGTTCACGAAAAAGTATTAAAGACGCTGGTTTATTTTTTTATTTGTTGTTGCTATGTAGCATTTTGTGCAAACATGCGATGATACGCGATCCATAATAAATATCTTAATTTGGCTATTTCTGTAAGCAATGAGACAAACGGTTGAGATATTAAAATATAAAAATATGCACTTTGAATTCATAACTTTAATCGATGAATATTTCATTCTAAGTACAGAATTTTAAAATAGTTCCTATGAAGGAATTTACATTAAATACAAGTGGCACTTTTCAATAAGTCGTTAAAATAGAAATATTTATACTTATTGATATTGTCAAAGGAAAATTTTAACAATTACTAGGAGTTTAAATATACTCTAACGTTTAATTATTTATAGGCTCAAAATGGAAAACAAATCTATCAAACAACTTCAAATTGAGCTGAGGAAGAGAAATTTGCCAATCAAAGGAACAAAACGACAACTAGTTCACAGAATTTTCGAACATGACAAAATTTCAAAGCAACAACGGTCAACGATAAACGAGATAGTTGATAATAATATTCTGACGAAGTCAAATCAACATGATGTCGTAAATCATAATGTCTCTATAAGTTCGGGTGTTTCAACGTTGGATGATGAGGCACTGCGCGCAAGGGAATGGGATATAATTCGTCGAGAAAAAGACTTATTTGAAAAGGAAAGAAATTTCTTAAGGCAGGAACAGGTATTGAGGGAAAAACTAAAGCTTTTGGGTAAAACATCAGATAAACTTCCGGATTCCCAAACATATAGACCACACTGCAGCATAAGGGAAATTGCAGATACTCTCCCAACATTTTCACCAGGCGAACCAACTTCTATGTCAGCAGAAGGTTGGGCAACTCGTGTCGAAAATCTTAGAAATATCTACGGTTGGGAAGAAAAAGCACTCTTGATGGCAGCAGCATCAAAATTGCAAGGACCAGCAAGAAATTGGTGGGACACATCGCAGCATATTACAATATCTTGGAATCAGTTAGTATCCGAGTTGAAACTCAATTTTCCCTATCGCTGCAGTGAGGTTGAAGTGCATCAGGAACTAGTCAAAAGAGTGCGGCGACCCAATGAAAGTATTGAAAGTTACTGTTTTGAAATTAACATGCTTGCGAAAAGAATAAATCTTACAGACAAAGCTATAGTTCAATATATCCTGACTGGTCTGAACGACAACCAAATGAGTTTCAATTTGGCCGCAAGCAATTTTAAGGACATTGCAGAACTGGTAGATAAGATAAAGTGGTATGAAAGCATTCGGAAAAATACACGTCAAGGTTATTCTAGCGCACAACCCAAACCAACTGCATGTCAAGGAACGATCCCTTTGAATATGAACCCTTCAACAAGTAAAGGATACCACTCAGTTAATATTCAACAAAGAAGTCGACCAGTAATTTGTTATAATTGTAATCAAGTTGGGCATTATTCTAGACAATGTACACAAACCCGTAATAGACAATGGCAAAAGAATAGAGATACTGAACCCCAGTCAAGAAATCGAGATGACATAAAGTTTAGAATAAATGTCGTTTCAAGTTTAGGTTCTGATTGCTATTACAAGTCAGTGGAAATCAACGAAAAACAATACTTTGCACTACTCGATTCCGGAAGTGAACGAACAATTATCACCAAATCAGTCGCGGCTCAAATAAATTCGCCTATTGAGAAGTGTGATGCAACCTTACATGGATTCGGTGGTGGAAAATATAAATCCATAGGATGTGTATCTTGCTCAGTTCGGATTGATGAGGCTTGTTTTCCAATTTGTGCGGTGGTGGTGGCTGATGAAATCCTTTCCGAATCGGTTTTAATTGGAAAAGATGTACTTAATAGCCCTTTATGTGAGATAAGAAAACAAGGAAACACACTCAAAATATATCGCAAAGAAGAAAATATATCTGAAGTTCAACTAATAAAACAAGCTAAATATTTAAATGATATAACTTTAACCGATATTAAAATGAACCCAGATTTCGATTCAAAACCTTTAATAGCTCTTCTAAATAAATTTCGCGAGTGTATTGCAAAGAACCAACAGGAACTCGGAAGAACAAAACTTGTCGAGATGGAGATAGAAGTTACAACTCAACAGACAATAGTTCACCATCCTTATAAAATACCTTACGCCAAACGGGAATTGCTTTCATCCATGGTAAAAGAACTTCTAGAAAACGGAATTATCAAGGAGTCACATTCTGATTTTGCTTCCCCAGTAATTTTGGTTAAAAAGAAAAATGGAGAAGAAAGGATGTGTGTGGACTACAGAAAATTGAATTCAGTTACCAAGAAAGTTAATTGCCCATGAGTTGATGAGCAGATAAATAATCTAGCTGGTTATAAATATTTTATAGTTTTGGATCTTGCTTCAGGATACTATCAAATACCAATAAAGAAAGAGCATACTCACTATACTGCTTTCATAACATCCGAAGGTTTGTATGAGTTTACAGTTATGCCATTTGGGTTGGTGAATGCTCCTGCTTATTTCCAAAAACTTATGAGTAAAGTTAAAGACAAGATGAAGAATGAACCTGTAGTAAGTTACATGGATGACTACGTATTACTTGCGAAATCCTTCGACGATGGAATGAGGCTATTGGAAAAGTTTCTAACAATTTTAAAGGAAGCTAATCTTACACTCAATATTAAAAAATGCGAATTCTTCAAAGTGGAAATAGAATTTCTCGGGCATAAAGTCAAAAATGGAACCGTCCAACCAGGGTCTGCTAAAACTCTCGCAGTAGAGAAATTCGAAAGACCAAATAACGAACATGGCATCAGACAATTTATCGGATTAACAAGTTATTTCCGTAAATTTATCAAAAACTATTCGTTGATTGCATTACCGTTAACTAATCTGACAAAAAAGAATTCTAAATTTCAGTGGGGGGAACAAGAACAAGGTGCTTTTGATCATCTAAAAAAGTGTCTTAGAGACAAACCCGTACTTGCGTTGTACGAACCTTCTGCGGATCATGAATTACACACTGATGCCAGTTGCCGAGGTATTGCAGGAGTACTTTTGCAAAAACACGGACAAGACTTACACCCCGTCGCTTACTACAGCAGGAAAACAACCGACGAGGAATCAAAATACCACAGCTTTGAGTTGGAAGCCTTGGCTGTCGTAGAAGCAACCTACCGATTTCGACAATATTTGTTAGGAAAACACTTTATAATTGTTACCGATTGCCAAGCTCTCAAAACGACAATGAAAAAGAAGGAATTAATTCCCCGAATCGCTCGCTGGTGGTTACGTATGCAGGAGTATAATTTCGATGTTTATCATAGACCTGGTAAACAAATGACACACGTCGATTCACTGTCTAGACATCCATGTGAAAATGCAAAACAAAGTGAAGTAGTTGACATGGCAGTACTGAAGACAAACATCGATGAAACTGATTGGCTTTATTCTTTACAATTACAAGATAAAGAGATCGCTGACATCACAAAAGTTCTTAAAAAACAACCGACTTGTGAATCTGAAAAGCAGATCTATATAGACTACACTCTTCACGAAGGACGACTATATCGAAAAATTAATGGTGAATTGAGGCTTTTCGTTCCTAAAGGAGTAAGAAATCGAGTTCTGAGGAATAGCCATGATCTGATTGGACATTTCTCTGAGAAGAAAACGATGGAACATGTAAAAGCTAGATACTGGTTTCCACGAATGACTCAATTCATAAGAAAGTATATTAAAGCATGCGTTGAATGTGCGTATAACAAGAAAGAGATGCAACCACGGGGCGAACTCCATGTTATTGAAAAAATCCCCGTACCATTCGATACTATACACATAGACCATTTAGGACCTTTTGTGAAATCGACCAAAGGTAATACATATTTAATTGTGCTTGTGGACGCCTTCACAAAATATGTCATCATTAAGCCATTATCTAGTACTCAAACAAAGCCCGTCATAAATTTCCTCTCTGACGTATTTTACTTATTCGGTACTCCACGCCGTGTGGTGTCCGACAGAGGGACTGCTTTTACATCAAAGTCATTCGTTGAATTTCTTAAAAATTATGGCATCTCACATGTTCTCAATGCAACAAAGACCCCGCGAGCAAATGGGCAAGTTGAAAGATTTAATAGAACAATCCTAAATGCTCTTTTGGCCACAGTTGAAGATGAGGATAGATGGGATCAGAAAATCAAAACCGTACAATGGGGAATAAACAATACTTTTAACTCTGCTACTGGAAGAACAGCACACCATATGCTAATGGGATATATTCCTCGAGATCCGTTGCAAGATGTTCTTGCCCAGAGCGTTAACCTAAACCAAAGTGTTCATAATATAGAAGATCTACGAAAAGAAGGAGCCAACACAATTAATAAAAACCAAATGAAACAAAAACAACGACACGATTCAAAACACACAAAAGCAAAACAGTACAAGGTAGGGGACTTAGTCATGTCTCTTACTGATGGACCCAATTGTTCCGGAACTTCAAGAAAATTGGAAGTTAGGTATCGAGGTCCTTACATTGTTAAATCCGTGCTTCCTCATGACAGATATGAAGTAATAGACATGCCCTACGCTTCAAGAACTCAAAAGCCATACTCAGCTGTTTGGTCAGCAGACCGAATGAAAAAATGGATTGAATTCGACATGGATTTCGACGAGGACGACGAAAGCGTCAGGATGGACGAATCTGTAACAATTCAGGCAGGCGATGAGGATTATTAATGTTCCAATTCCTTTTTATATTCAACAACAAATATTCGTAGTAGGCTATGTTTTTATATATAGCTCATAAACTGGAGCTAGAACACTTCACTGCACTTCGTTTCGAACTATCAAGTTGATCAGATAAAAAAATAATTTCGTTCTAAAGAATAAAGAGTTATTAAATCCATTGGTTTGTCTTATTAATAAATTATTAATTATTAAAATTGCGTATTTTCATACATATTATGTCCACCAAGGCACGTTTTCAGCGGTCGATTCGTTGACGGAGACGGTTGCAATCTCTCTTTCAATATTCTCTTACGAAGAAGACCCATAAAGAAGTCTAGGATGTAAATCAGACGATCTACTCGTAGGTGGCCAATCGACATAACCATTTTTCGATATGACACGTTCATTGAATTGAGTTTTCAATAAGCCGCTTATTACATCGCTGTGGGGCTTGTGGCACGTCTTCTTGAAACCAAATATCAATTATGTCTAATTTATGTAACTGACCAAAGAAATAACAATGCAATGACTATAACGTAACGTGGCGGTCATTTTTATTAATGAAAAACAAAAACGGCTCAATGATACCACCACACTATGCAGATATTTTTTGTGGATGAAGTGGTGCTGTTTGCTGACGAAGCCGTTCAGTTAAAAGTCCACTTAATAACTGAGATGATTTTGCGATGGAATTGGTAATCTTTTTCCAACAGTTCTAGGAACGTACGTCACTTCATATATTCGATTGACGTTAGTGATTGAATTAACTTCATCTTTCGCAAAATTCATTAAAGTGTGGTCTTAGCGATGCCCAATTTTTGAGAACGTTGTGAAATCGACTTTTTGGATTGTTTGCGACGGAAGCTTAAACGGCAGCATTATTCCCGACACTTCGATCAACCCTTTGTCTCACTGGCCCGGGAGAGACCTGCAGGGGAAATTTATATTCTTAGTTCACTAGACTATGGGCCTTTCCAATAATCAAATTAAGAGCCGACTTTAATATTTGAGTGAAAGGTACCATTATGGAATGATCTCTATATAATATGTAGTTAGCAATACATGACGTTATGAACTTAATATTTGATTGGACTCTAAATTATGAACCATTTTAAATATGAGTATTGGTATGGCCCTATGAGATGCTTGTCTACTGGGACGTGAATCATTATCACAAATTGACTTTAATACTCTTAAAGTTGTCATCATTGATTCGGAATTTTCGGTAATAAATTTTAATTATTTGAAAGCCTTTTTCATTCGAGAACTACACCATAATGAAAATGTTGATTTTACCCAATGTTTTAGCATTGACTAAATAGTATCAAACTCATTGATTTTAGGTTGCGTTCACAGTGAAAGTTGTCAAGTCCCAATTGGAAAAACCTTGAGTTTGCGATAGTTGTCCCGTGCACTGATAGGACGACACAGCCTTGTTCAAAATTATGGATATTGCTCAAAGTGCATAAACATAGTGGACAAACAAAGTTCGTTGAATATTATAAAAATCAGTAAAATGAAAATGAAAATATTCGTCAGCTAAATTGCTTGTTTGAACTCTATTAATTACATATATTATTATTATATATTACAATTTCTTGCTCTGGGCAGACAAATTCAGTAATATTTATCAATATTTATTTAAAAAATTAAGAAAATTTCGATCAAAACGTAGAAATTCTCACTAAAAATGCAATGCGTCCACGCCCTTAGCTTCTGAAAAACTCGCCTTTTTAATTTAAAATCTGTATTAAGTTGTTTTATCCATCACGTTCCTCTCTTTTTCTAATAAAATTTAACTATAGTTGATATTTTACTAAAAAAAAAAGTTGCAATGTCACTGTTACAAATGATATCCACCCTGAGTTACTTTTCTGTCAAAGGCAACAAATTGAAATGTATTAAGAATAAAAAGTCAAAGGAAATTAGTTAATGCATAAAGTATTAGCATTATCGAAATGCCTATATAATTTGAAAATAGAATTATCATTAATTCCATATTTTCAATTGATTGAATAGTTAAACATTAAGCCTCCCTTAAAAGATTATTTTTTCCGTTCAATAAGAGATCCTGTAAGTGAAAGTGAAGTAGGGAATTGCAACAACCCACAATTAGGGGCTAGTTATAGCTATCATTAAAATGCATCATTTAATATCATTTAATTTTGAAATTTTTAAAATGATATATATATTTAATTTGTATCAAAATGAAGCTAATAAGTTCTAGAAGTTTGACTCAAACAATAAAATACTAAATTCTGATTTAAAATTTCTTTTAAATACACTTTTATCATTTCACTCATAGAAACCAAAAACTATAAATTCTATGCTAAAACAACATCTACAACAATTTTGAGTTCGAAAAAATGGTCCGATTTCTTAAATAAATATGATTTTAGGAAAAAAAAAAAATAATTGAAAGTCGTTGGAGCGACTTTCATAAAGAAATAATTTTTTACTTAAACTGATTAATTTAATTATATAGTAATTAAATCAACCAAAATGCTTGGTTTCGTTCAAAGGTGATCGTGATCGATATTTTATTAAAATTCTCTATTTAAAATTTGTCAGGCCAATTCTTGAATACTGATGTGTTCTATGGTTGCATTCATTTACTGTTGCATTCACAAAAACACAGAATTGCAGTATTCAAAGAAGATTCTAAAGAATTTCTCTTCTCCATACACTCAAAGACTTCAGACTGGATTAATGAATGGGTCTTTTTCATGTTCATCAGTTCCTTGTCGATTGAATTTCAATATGAGTTCTAGTTTAAGAAGAAATATACCTCCTTGCGTTAGTTTAATCAGATTGGACTACTCCCCTAACAGTCCTTTTAATCATCTAATCGATATTTTAAATAAGTTCTATAATTTCAATGGCGCAAAATTTTAGTCGAATTAGTACGACGTTAAAACTGTTTTAGTATGATACTTGCTTAATACGAGTATGACGATTTTGTAAATTTAAATTGAGTTTAGCATCATACTTTCTTTAATATTTTATTAAAGTTAAAATCATCGAATAGCTATTTTATTTTTCAACTTCATATGTAGCGTTGCCAGAAATCCCGGTTTACCCGGACATCCCGGATTTCAGGCATAAATTCATCTGTCCCGCCGGGACAGCGTTTTTCCCGGGCTGGGATAAAACTCACAAAATAATGCCTAATGTACCTAAATATCTTTCATTGATAAGGAATAATCGCTGCATTGCGATTCAATTTTAAGAAATTGCTTTTAAAATTTCAATCAAACAGACCTTACTTAACGAAGAATAAATTTTTGCAAACTGAAATCTGTCATTAAAATTGACAAAAGAAAAATATTTGCAAATGACAAAAAAGTCATATTATGATTTTTTATTTTGCCCCGGGCAATATGTTGAAATCCCGAGATTTTTCATTATTTTAGCCATTTGTCTAGCCGAGGTGTAAGAAAAATCTGGCAACCCTATTCATATGACTCTTTAATATTAACATTAACTTTAGGTTTTGCACGAACTGACATTGTTTTAGGTATTAATGTAGCAGTACTATAATAGTAACAAAATGTTTAATATTAAGAAAGTGTTAGTAAACTAATTTAAAGCTAGCAAATTGTTGAGAAGTATCAACCTAATACCTTGAGACTAGGCTGTTTAAAATTTTGCGCTAATGCTTCTACAAATGACATTCCAAAACTAAAAGCTTTAAGTATAATTTCTTTTGCTCTAAATCTAAGGAGCTTCATACAATTATAATTGAGTTAAATATAAATACGTAAAAAAATATTGTAATGTTCAAGTTAGAATTCAATGCATTTTAAAACTAGTTTCATGCCTCCTTATAAGTTTTTCTGATGACATGCAAGTTTTCTATGTATGGAATCGTTCAGGTTCTAAGCAACTTTAACTGTAAAAGAGAGTTTGTGCAACCCAGTTATTGCTTTATTCATATTTGTTGAAAATATTTCGGTATATATTTACAGAATTATGATAGAAATTAACAATTAAATGCATGACAGTAGTTTCTGATAATTTTTCTTATTTTATTACTTTTATTAATACACGAAATTATTTTTTTTTTTTTCAAAATCGTTAAAGTCGTTTTTAAGATAGTTAACAATTTTTAACTGCAACAGTTATCTTAAGAGACACTATGTAGATGTCGTACGATATTTTTATTTCTCTTCGTGTTCGAAGAGAAAACGAATGGTATCGAGGGCTTTTCGACAACTTACCACTTTAACATGTTAATTCAAGGTTTATTCCACAAAATTTTAAGGACTGACAATCATTGGTCGTTTTGAATGCAACTTAATTACTCCTTGTACACATCGTACATTAGTTGGGTTAAAAATTCGTTCTGCGAAATATTTGATCCAAAATGATGTCATTTGGAAAAACCCGTTGTAATTTTGAACATTCTGCAAGAAATTGTTCGATAGAGTTTCTTGACCAGCAAGCATAGTTGCGGTGTAAATTTTGGTAATTTATTCTTTACGCTCGTACAAGATAATACTGGTGGTTGGTGGCGAAAGCTCAAGGCATTGCAATACTGACAAACAGTGACCATTGTTTTAAACTCGATCAGCACATTCATTGGCCTAATCGACTGTTAGATCGTATCTGAGCAACAAAAGTCATTTTGATTTGTAACGTAAGCTTCAAACGAGCGAGTCGAACTCATTTTTTCGGAGTCAAAATGGATAGTGCTTGAAAAATTCTTATTCGATTTGCCTTCAAGCTCCGCGCCGTTTACGCTCTTCTGGGTTAATCTCTTTTACTCCATCTTTCAATCTTTTCAACAAGCCAATTTGAAGAATTTAACGATTTTGAATACAACGAATGATCACCACCAATAAAACACTGAACTTTCAATTTAATTCTATTTCGGAAGATAACGATATTCAATGAGGAAATTGTTGTTTTATGAAAACCTGCGACAGCAGAACTGTCAAACTGAAAATCATATTTTTGTATTGAGATTTTCATCAAAATTTCCAACTTTCAATATTTTCTTAATATTATTGAATTTTATATTGATTGATTATATGACCTTTAACATTTCGTACGGAATATGATGTCGTTCAAAAGGTCTTGAGACGACCATGGCTTAAAGGCGAACTCTTTTCAGCCCATTTTGCAAAATAATTTCACAGACGTTGACGAAAAAAGCCCGATGATGGATGCAAATCCGAAACGCGTCGCTTAATAAGTAAAAATAAAAAGAAATATATGTTGTGAATAAAGTTTAAATTGAAATATGTTAAATAAAATAAAAAAAAAAAATTTTTTAAATTTTATATTTTAATTCTTTAAAATCAAAGTTATAAAAACAACATGGAGACTGAACCACAAAGAAAAAAAATTGAACAAATAGAATGAAGAATAGGAAGAAATTTTAATTTTGGCACATTGATTTGATAATAAGCTGGCTATTGTCTTACAAAGCCTTATGGGGGGCTTCCAATAGAAGTTGATGATATATCCACATACAAATACCTAGGCCAGAATATACGCCTTTAAGTTAGAAATCCAGCATTATATCCCCTTAAACATTTCCGTACTCACATGATCTTCACTTCATCAAGACTTTAATGCTTAATCATTCAGAAGTGACAAATTTAAATCTGTTTAAATAACACACTATATTAAAAAGCGCTTATCCTTAGTTTTATTTCGTGCTTAAATCAACAAAACTGAAGATACGAATTCACGTGCCAAGTTAATGTAAACAAATCTATTACATTTTCAAAGATGAGGGACCGTCCCTTCATTAAAAAAACTATTAAATGTCATTCAGTAATTTTTGCAATATCACTCTACTTACACCATGATTACTTCACCATGTTTATTTTTATTTCCTCGTTATTTATATTATCTAAATGTTTAATACTTTAAATGCATTTCATTGCTTTCAAACGAATAAATTACGTGCACATGCAATCTTATGTCAATCAAACAAAACTATACGTTATGGTAATCTTTCAAAATATTGTAACGTTTCTCGGTCGGGCGATACGAAGATGATTTTTAGTTGTTCCTTGGAAGCTTGTAAATAAAGATCTAATCAACGAGGTGTAACTAAATTTTTGTGAAACATTCACTTGAAAATAAGAAACGTTTTTTGAAAATGCAACACTTCCTTGTAATATTTGTGCTTCTGGCTGGAAACAATTTTGTAAATTGTGCTAATATCCTGGGACTAATGGGAGTACCGTCTCCAAGTCATCATATTTGGTAAATTCGAGTTAAATATTTTTCGAAGATGAAAAGGTCTTTGAATTTACTATTTTTTTGTTTTTGTTTTAATTTTAGGAATAGTGTTCTTCTCAAAAGATTAGCTGAACTTGGTCATAATGTGACGGTTCTTTCAGTAGATATGCCAAAACCTAATGAAAAACTACCACCGAATCTGCACTATATTCATTTGGAAAAAGGCTACTCGATGTATGACACTGAATTCAAGTTTGACATCACAAGTTTAATTGGCATAACACCTTTCGATTCCATTCCACTGCTGTATGATATTGGATGGAAAACTTGTCTGGGACTATCGCGTTCAAAAGGAATGCGCCAGCTTTTAGACTATCCCGATACTTTTAAGTTTGATTTAATTTTCAACGATTATACTCTTGGTCCGATGCTCTTAGGATTTCTTCACAAGTTTAACTATCCACCGTTAATTGGAGTGAGTGCTTATCTCAATCCTCCGAATACAATAGATGGAATGTCAAATCACAACTATCCAGCCTATGTACCCTTTCATACGACAAGTTTTCCTGGCGAAATGAACTTTTGGCAAAGATTTGAGAACACGCTGTTGTTCATTTTTGATACAGCGTGAGTAAAGTACCTTCATACAAAGACTAATTAAAACATAGAAATGACTATAAACTTATAGGTACCGTCGGTTGATATATTTTCCCAAGATCGATTCAATCATGAGGCCATACTTTCCCAAAGATATGCCAACATTAGCTCAACTGGAGAAACACACCAAACTTTCGATGGTTAATTCACATCCAATTATAACCTACGTTGAACCTGTACCACCAAATGTTATCGAAATAGGAGGTATGCAGATTCAGGATGTGAAGCCATTACCACAGGACTTTGAGAATTTTCTTAACAATAGTCGTAAGAACATTGTACTGGTGTCATTTGGAACGAATATGAAAAGTACAGACTTCAAGGATGAACAACTTCAAGTTATATTGAATACTATGAAAGGTCTTTCGCAATACGACTTCATTTGGAAATTTGATGCAAAATATTTAAAACAGAAGCTTCCGAGTAATATTTTTGTGAGGCCATTTTTGCCGCAAAGTGATCTTCTGGGTAAGTAGAAGTTTAAATTTTTGTTGAAAAAAAAACTTTGGTAATTCTCAACAAATTTAACGGTAAGTTTTCTTGTACTATAAGAGTAATCTGCAACAACCAATAGTTCAACTAGTTGATTGAAAACAATATCCATCAATATTCAAAAGTGAAGGATTAAAGTATTACACTAAGCGAAAAGAGAACTTATGTACTTTTATAGTGTCTGCACAATTTGGGGCCATATTACATAAAAATGTTGAGTTCTTATTGGAAGTTCTAATGGTAGGTCTTGGATCAACAAGTCCTTCTTGTGTTATGGGAAGATTGAAAGGTTTGAAATGGCGTATTTGCTCTGATATCGTAGTGTATACAATTATGTACAAAGTTTTACATCAAAAGAAGAGATTTTCTTGCGAATTTAATTTCTAAAAGAAAATCACTAATAGAACTAAATCAAGATCGAAAATTTTATTTCGAAACAGTAAAAGATAAAATGGTCATACGTTTGCTTTACATCGACTTTTCGAACTTGACAATTTTTTTTAACTAAAACGCAAACCAATTGAGACCAGCGTTACCACTTCCGGAAAAAAAGTCGAAGTAGATTTGAAGAAAAAAGTGAAGTAAATTGAGAAAAATCGAAGTAGATTTCAAAATGGCTTTTTACTTGCTGAGATCTTCTAACAACGCTGACTTATTGGAATATATACCAATTATATAACTAAGCCCCATAAAAAGGTCAAGAATTGTTTGAAGCACATGATGTTTTTTGAAGCACATGATCGTTTTGACTTTTGACCAATAATGGAAATTCGGTTTGTTGACCAAACTGTTTTGTTGAAAGTCTGCTTCATCATAGATGATTTAGCGATGAAATTGGACATCTTCATCTAACATTTTTAAAGCACAATCCGAGAAAGTACGTCGTGCGATCGAGTGGCCTTGGTGATTGAATTAACTTCATCTTTTAAAGGCGCAGGCCAAGGTCTTTTCACAAAATTAGATCTGATCGTCTTAGCAATGTCCAATATGAGAGAACGTCGGCCGTACAATCGACTGTTTTAGTTTGAAGGCGATAGACGTTTGAACGGCAGCAAAATTATCGGCACTTCGATTAACCGGGAACAGGAACTTCCAGTAGCGGCAATTTAGATAATGAATTTTAATTATTTGTAAACGTTGATCATTCGTAAACTACGCCATTGTGAAAATGTTGCTTATACTGAATGTTTTGACATTGACGGTTTGATCGATTTAAAGGTGCGTTCACAGTGAAAGATCAATGGCCGCGTTCGCGTACGTGTCCAAGGGTATCCGGATATCTTTGTGTTATTGTGATCTCATAGAAAAAATCAACTGATGAACGAAGCAGCTGATGTCAAGCAGAAATCTAAAGCTTTCCTAAAATGTTTGGTATACTAAACTATCCAAGGGGAATTTTGAAGAACAGCACATATTTTAGCTGATCTATTTGGTTGTGAAAACACAACCTTGTTTGACAACTTTGTTTGTTGAAAAGAAATCTGTTCTATTTTTGACATTTCAGTGAGCGGTGGTATTTTGATAGATCGATCTCAAAATGTTTATCATTTTTGAGGAGTTACCAATTGTGGTCAATTTGAGAAAAGTGTATTTCTATTTACGTTGTCAAAAACACTTTAAGATCGACAAAATAAGGCTAAATATATGGATAAGACATACCCGTCTATACTAGGAGCTTTATTGAATCTAGATGTAGGAATGGCGGGCGATCTAATTAAAATTGGTTAATTGCTAGGATACGATAATAATGTTCTAGCTGATTTTGATAGGAGTATTGGAAATGGGTTTTTCAAAATTTGTCAGTTAAAAGAGTTTCTGGAATATGTTTTCATCTATGTATCATTGTACTCGTATGTTTCCACAACTCCTTTGATGTGCGTGTATTCAGTAGTGCATTTAATTCAAAACACCTCAATATTAAATTTAATGAACCAGTTTAGATGTATAAAGTTCGATTTCTGAGCTGAATCAAGGCTTTTTTGATTTAAACTTTAGGTTTTGACCACAAACTCCTCCGTTAAGATTATTTTTAAAGAGAAAGTGATGGGCACGTGATCATAAAAGGTTTCGATGTCTACAGTGAAGTATTCGATCGAGTATGATGGGCAGCAGTAATCAATAAGAGAAGAACCTATGCTACTGACAATTACATTCTCGCCATTTCTATTGGATTGATGTCTACTGAGCCTCTTGTATTAATAAAAGTTTATAAAATTATAAAAATTTGTCTGACAATTAGGTGCCAATGAGCTGATAATGCCAAACTACCTTAGAGTGCCAAATTGTCAGTTCACACAATTGGCAGATTTTTTTTCCGAAATCTGACTTGGTGATGTCATTGAAAGATAGGCGTCTGACAAATGACGAATCTGACAATATTGCCAGACAAAATTGAAAGTTTAAACGATTGTAAGACCAATGGGACATATTTTCTACTGACAGATCTGAACAACAATCGTTGCATCTACTTAGCTTAATGCACGGCAATAGAATTTTATATTTGTGTTTACAGATTTATTTAACTCATATTTGTTAATATTTTCACATAGTAAATAAAATTATTATTTTTTCTTTTAAGCTCATCCGAAGATCAAGGCTTTTGTTACACACTGTGGAGCTCTAAGTACCCACGAATCTATTTGGCGAGGTGTTCCTATGATTGGAGTTCCATTGTATTTCGATCAACACAGAGTAATTATTTTTAAAAACAAATAATTTTATTAACATTGCTGTTATAAACTTTGTTTGGTTTGTCTAGAATATTCATAGATCAATTTTGTCAGGTATAGCTGTTAAACTTGACTTCGAAACCATGACCACCGATGAACTTAGCAATGCCATAAGGAATGTTGTGGAAAGCCCACAAATTGCAGCTAAAGTTAAATACATTTCAGCTCAGTTCCGTGATCGACCTATGAAACCCTTAGACAGTGCTATATGGTGGACAGAATATCTGCTGCGAAATCCAAACCCTGTTCATCTGGAATCACCAGCCTCGAAGTTGAATATCTTTCAAGCCAATTGCTTAGATATTCTTTTAATCTTATGGACTCTATTAGCATTGATAATTTGGATCGCTATTACACTGCTATTGGCAGTTTGGCGAAAGCTTAACGAAATCATGCATCCTCCTAGTGGAGCACCGAAACTAAAGACGAGATAGTTTCCTACTTTATTTTCGTCCATTACGTAATTGTTTGCGTTATGGGAGGTCAAAATAGAACATAAATAATCTGCTAATTATTGGAAACAAACAAATCGAAATTAAATACTATAAAAAGCAAATCTATCTTTTGTAAAGATTGAAGAATAAAAAATGATGTCTGAATTCTTATTTGGTCAAAGCTTAACAAATGGACTTTGTTGTGTTCTTCTTTTTTTTTTTAGGTGAAAGTTCGTTGACTTGTTTTAAAGCATAAACCTTTATATAGAAAAATAGCGTGGAATCATTTAAAAAAAATAAAAAACATTTTCAATAGAATTCTTGATTGCAAAGTCATCTAAATACGCACTTTTGTAATTCTATTGATTTGGCAAGATTCAAATTACTATTGAGGATGAACTAGATTCTGCAAAAGAGAAGTTGCAAATAGTGTTCTTAATTAAAATTGATGTGAATCCATAATTTCTAATTAAGCTGTGAATGATTTTCACGAATCGAAAACGTGCCAATGACCTCTTTTGAGGCAATCGCATTAATTCTGTGGGGGTGTTACCATACTCAATGAGATCAGAGATTATTCATTCAGCAATACATAATATAGAAGATATGGAGGAGTGTGCTATTTTACGATAAGGTAGGTCAGTCTCAAAGTATCGATTTCTAAATAATCTTAAATCGGAAAGAAGGCATTGAGGTTTGGATTCAAGGTGGGTGATCTGGTGTTTCCTTTTTTAGTTAGTTGCGATTTTAAGGGAAACCTTATTGGAACATTGAATATACCTATTGAAGAGATTGTTTTTGTCTAAATTTTTCATTAGGTGTATTCAAATTTTCGCAAAGCTATTAATTTGCGTGGAATTTAATGGACTTGTTTACATAGTTGTTGTTTGTTGTGATTCTCAAAAATTATGATAAATATTTTATTAATTCTAAGGCTTTGGTCATAGAGAAGTGAGATTTCAAAAACACTTTTGGGTATTTTTATTATAAAAGCGAGAAAAAAAGTGAAATCTGAATTTTTATAAGATTTTTGATATTTATATCAACTTTTAAAATCACTCTCCAAGTGTGATCTCTTAAAGTTAGTCGCTTAAAAATATGAGTGCCTGTTGGACAGGAAGTTGGGTTTTTTTTTTATTTTTACTCCAATAATAACTAAAGGGTTTTATGATAGTGATTTCTAAACAGGTGATTGCGGCCATATTGCTGGAGTTAAATCTGTCAAATTTGCTGTTAATTATGGAGATTTTATAAAATGTAAGAGTAAAAAAAAAATCGCTATTAAAAGCCGATAAGGTTCGCGTTAAATATTTAGGCTAAGTGATGAGTTAGAGCATCATTTCCCGTTTTTAATAAAGGAATATAGGGGTTTATGTGTACCATGATACAAAAATTGGAAAATTGCTATTTTTAACCAATCACCCACACCAATGGCGAAAAACAAACCTGTCAAACATTGTATTCGCATGAACCATATAAACTCTCATACTCGTTTTTACTTGCGATATAGGTACTATAGGGCAAGTTCTGCATTTGGAAAAAAAAATCGAACTCGAGATTTTGATCAAAGTTGACATTACGATGATAGCGAAGACGAAAAAAGTGGGTCCGGTAATTCCGTCTGTCTGTCTGTCTGTCTGTATGTCTGTATGTCTGTACCTCGAACTAGAGCCTAAACTACTGGAGATATTTTCTTCAAACTCGGTAGTTAAGGGTCTTCGGTGATTCCCTAAAGGGGAAATTGAAATTTTTTTTTAGCAATTTTATGCATTTGAACATTATTATCTCATTAAATCCATGTTTTATATTTATAAAATGTATCTTAAATTCCAAAGTACTTTTACATAAGAGCAAGTTCGTGCGATCCAGTCGTGCATTTTATTTGGTTATACAATGTGGCGCAAAATTAATCATTGAATTTTGTTTTTAAATTACTTTTTTACAAAATAAAAGAAAATTATTTTGAGTTGGGAATCATTATTCGAACCTTTACATTTTTTTCTGTTAAGTGGAAAAGATGATAGTCGTCAAGTGGCTGCCGCCCGTCTTGATACTCATTTGCGCCCGATTTATCACATTTTCCCTGACTTTCTGCAAGATTTCCGGTGACAACTGTTCGCGTTCTTGGTGACAATAATTCTACTTAAGGGGTGCAATTTACATGAGGTCTGTTGGTATAAGCCTGCGACTTCAATTAGCCGCAAAGAAGCAGTCTGGGATAAAGCAGTCTGGGATGGTTAGATCAGCCGATCCTTCTGGCCATGCCAAATCGCCAAAACGAGAGATTACGCGACCAGGAAACTCTTCTTTCACAATATCGTAGCTCGTGCTGTGTGTGCGGTTACACAATCTTGTTGAAACAATATGTCCACGAAGCCCAGCTCATCCAATTCCGACAGCAAGAAGTCGTTTATCAAGACCTTGTAGCGTTCGCCAGTGAGAGTGACCGTATTACCGATGGCATCTTAAAAAAATACGGCCCAATCACTTATCCCGCATGAAATCCGCACCATACAGTGGCTTTGAGTGGATGTAATGGCTATTCGTTCCGAGAAGTACTTCCTCACCGCCCGATGGTGCCACCGTCGTAAATAGAGATTTACTATAGTCTAGTACAATCTCTTAGACAGCTACTTCGAATCGGACTCGTAGTTTTTTTTTGACACACGTGTGGAAGCCAGCTTGTCCGCGAATTTCAGAAAAATGGAAAAATATTGGTCGGTGATTCGATTCTTGCTTTTGGAAGGGAAATCGCGCAGCGAAATCAAAGAGCGGTTAAATGTAAGGTGACTCTTCTCCTTCGATGACGACCGTCAAAAATTGGTATAACTTAGAAATTAGATATCTGAAGACTCAAACAAGATATCATTTTAATTAAACGCATTTGCAAGGACTGATAATAATAAAATATTTGAGTTTTTCAATTGACGCGACTAAATTCTGGGAGCCATTTTTTTTGGTGACATCTGTCAATACTTTTGTTTGTTATTTAGGTACTGAAGCCAAATCATCATGGTAAGTTACACGTTGAAGATCACGTCCAAATGTTAAAACTTTATTATGTTGTTCCCATTTTACGGTAGACGTGCTCGTGGTAACCCTTCGCAGTCTCTTGACTCTTCAATGTTTAGTAGCCCAATTTGAAATGACCGGGTACGTCAAAAGAGCATAAGATTGGAGAGAACGAGAAAGTGGACAGCAGTGGATTGCTCGCCGTGCACAAGAACTTGGCCTTTCTCAGATTTTAATTTGGCGAATTTTTCGCCAGGACTATGGCATTCACGCTTACAAGATCCAACTGTCCAACTGAAGCTCAAAGTTTATGACTATAGACAAAACCGTTTGTTCGCTGACTAGGCTTCGGAGTGATTGGAAAAGGATAAATTTCGGCAGAAAAATCATCTTTTGCGACGAGGTGGATTTTTGGATGGCTGTGTAAGAAAGAAAGTTTGACATAATTATATATTACGGCACCAGATTCACCAGGCCACAATACATCCTCAAAAAGTTACCGTTTGGTGTAGATTTTGGGCGGGCCGCGTCATTTGTCAGTAGTTTTACGAAAACGATGTTGGTGAGGCTGTCACCGTCAATGGTGCGAGTGCTGCAGAACAATGATATCCAATTTCTTAAGGCCCAAATTGAACTATATGGACCTAGACGACATGTGGTTCAAGCAGAACGGCGCTACGCGTCAAACAGCGGATAACACCAGTGACATTTCGCATGAACGATTCGGGTCTAAGGTTATCTCTCACAGAGGTAACGTGGATTGGCCACGAAGGTCATGCGATAGGACTCCGCTAGACTTTTTCTTGTTGGGTTTCCTGAAGTCACAGGTATATGCCAATAAACCAAGAACATCCGATGCCCTTAAGGTGCCGATAACACTGGCCAACTCTCAAACTCAGCCGGATTTATTCAGGAAAGTAATTGAAAATTGGAGCAATCGGATCCGTGCGAATGCAAGAAGCCGAGGCGGACATTTGAACAATGTCATATTGCATACATAGGTCTTTCAATTAAAAATTGTTAATACCTCACACACAGCTTGTTTTATATCATTTCAACATCTACCCACACTTATTAAAAAACACCCTTTATTTCTTCTAAAAATAAAAGTCTAAGGAATTTTAACGGTCAGTATTAACAGAGCTATTTGCCTTAACATGGCTTATGAAACACCAAAGTAAGTATTTTAATAAATCCTCGGCAAATTGTATTCATATCGGATATAGACAATTAATTCTTAGGGTATGCCATAAATCATTAACGAAAGAATTGTTATTTAATTAGGAAACACCCCGTAAATTAAAATTTCTTTAATCCTAACCACATAAGAACTTTGGTGTGTTCCAAATGTTTGACCAGAGCCTTCTATTTTTTCAGCATTTCATATGTGTTATGTGAGACATTTCGGATGGTTTAATACTTTACAAGTATTTTTCTAATAATTTGTAACTAAAACTGCCGCTCACAATAAGTCTACGGAATTTTGTCTCCTTTTTGGAGATGAAAAAAAACAATAACTATCACCTTTTCACATTTGATCAAAATAGACCACCAAACGTTCCTTTCTTCCTATTCACAATCGAAACATCTATAGCTACTCGAATGTGAGACATCTTAGAATGCCCATATACCTCGCAAACACTTGCCGCAAATATCCCAAACATAACCATGTATGCATATCCATTCCCTAGAATCGCCATCAAATGACTGCTTTGGAAAACCACAAATTGATACAAAATCCCAAGTTGCCTAGGCGGACGAAGCATCGGCGGCGGTGTTGATGGTGACCACAAAAATGTTTGTGCAGTCTAACATTGCCTTCTTAAGTTACCTTTTCCAACAACCATTCAATGCAGATTCATGTGTTAAAAACCAAAAACCATATTTGGAGAGATTCTATAACACCTACATCGTGTACAGAAACCAGAAGTAGATGTTCTGCGCGCGCGTCTAGAAATATTGGCAATTTGTAAGCTTCCGCTGTCTTGTGTAGTTTGAATGTAAGCAACAATCCTTTCGGCTAGGCTCATAACCCACGATTGTTTTCTTTTCTATCCAAGGCGGATGTGTTACAATAAAAATAATAATAAATTAATCACACTTGCGTGGTATCGCGAAGTCTAAATCCAATGGCTATCCGCCGCGCGTGGGTTGTCATCTATGTATCTGCCATCAGTGAACTTCTTGCATAGCAAAGTGCGCGAATCATAAAACTTTGTTTTCGCTTTGTTTTTCAATCGATGGCCCTGAAGTTTCGCAGACTATCATCGAACTTTTGATCTAACTCTGACTCACTACTTCGGTGACGAATTACCTTAATAAAATTAATGACAAAATCGCTGAATAAGTAGTGTAATACGTTCGTAGATCACTTTGTCGTCGTCAAAAAACATCGAAAACCGATAAAGTTCACAACGTGTCGTCCGTCGCCGCCACCCGTGTCAACGAAAGCCAGGATTTATCATCAATATTCGAGAAGTGTATCTTAATCCAGAGCGAAATGCAAAGTAATAATTATGGTTGGTGACTTGTAAGGTAGTAAAGAACTGGCGACTTGGCAGATTATATAGGTTTTGCATGTTGGCGGGGCACTAGTTAGGAACTGACTGCTGGTGCCTGATACTGATCAGAGGCGTTAATGTATGTGACAGGCGTTATTGGCGGCGTAATGTCGCCTCTCGTTAAACAATTGTTTTTTTTTTTGTTTTCAGATCAAATGCTGTACCAAGAGATATTTTTATGAAGTGGTCTCGTTCCATACTAGGATTACAAATACTTAGAACATTGAAGGTGTGATTTTCCTTAGGTGGGATGCTTTTGATGAATAAAATTGAACCTATATCTATCGAAGATCAACATATATCATATAGAATAGCCAGCAGTGTTCGTCATTGATCAAATTTTTATAAAAACTAAAAGTATGTCCAAAAATGTTGTTGATAATACAATGGCTTGAAAAGAATAATGCAACTGATTCTTTGCTTGGAAATGAAGGATTCGTTATATCTTCCAACCGATATCCAAGTCGAACAAAATTGTTTCCTTTTCCTTCTATTTCTTTGTAATAATATTATTTACATCAATACCTTCTGCCAGAAGCAATGGTTGTTGCTTGGGTTACGATTAAAGCTGTCGCTATTGTCATTTTAACTTAGATTCTACAAATTGTAAGAAAAAATTGATAAAATAAAGCTTAGTTTCTGTTGTCAACTGTGAAGCCTCAGGCTAAGTGTTAGATTGATGAACATATCTAACAAGAAACGGGTATCACATGTGAATTGGCTGATTTAGGGGAAGTATGATAGTTCTGTTTCCTATCAGCTTTAACAATTTTATGCAGTTAATCAGGGTTTGGGCAGTATCTATACTTGAGTCTACTCGCAAAGTAGTATAAACACCTTATAAATTGTAGCCAGATCTGATTTTTGGCGATCGATAGTCATAATTGACACTCATGCCGAGTATACTCACAGCTTTTCGGTTTCATTGATGAAAGTCCCATTCAGGGACAATGGCATATTGGGGTCATTTTACTTCAAAGACAAAAGATAGCATTGAGTTTTCGAAGCACTTAAATCCATACGATTTTGTACACCCCATTTAACAATACTATAAAGATCGGAGTTAAATGAGCTTATCATATGGTACCGTTTCAATTCCATTTTCGAAGGAGATGGACATGGATTTGATAAGTAGTCCGAGAAGCTGAGGTTAGAGTCGTTGGCAAAACAATGACGTAGATAAGAAGCTTCAGACAAAAGATCATTTACTAGTTTACTAGGTCATTTTTTAATTTAACAGATTAAGAGAGTCAGAGATAAGACGCAGTCCTGTCAAAATATAACATGTCTTAAACGATCCAAAATTAATTAAAAAAATAAGGGTTTCATTTTCGATAAGAGAGTCTGGTGTCAAGCTCTATCAAATGCCTTAGAAATGTCAAGCGCATAATCGTACTTTCTCCAAAACAATGTAAAGATCTGTTCCACTCTTCGCTGAGACATGCCATCAGATCATCAGTGGAACGATTGCTGCAAAGCCGTATCGCCGGTCTATACGAAGCTTTCGGTTTTCGACATATTTCTCGAGCTGATGATTTTAGAACGATCCCATGAGCTTGGAAAGGTTGGACAAATGCTATTTTCTATCTTCCAGGGAAGATTCCAGAACAGTAGGAGCGATGGATAATCTTAGGAAATGGCTTTGCCAGCGAAAAAGAACGGGACATATACAATCAGGACCAGCGGATTTGCTTACATCAATATTCCGGAAGGCTATTGTAACTGTACGAATGCGGAAATATACTCTTTTTCCCTTGAATGATCTACGCTTGCAAGTATGCAGCTGTGAGTGCATTTGCTTTATCTGAAGATCTATTTATCGGGTAGTCATTGTAGATGAGCTTTAGAACCGAAGATAAAGTTGAATTTCTTACGTTCTTGACAAATGACTAGAAATTTCTACTGCCTTTAGAACAGTTCAGGATTTTTTACGTTTATTTCTAGTAGTGTAAGAATTTGGTTCTTTTTATAACAGTCTTGCAATGGTTTCCAATTTTTTACTTCTAACACACTCTTCGCACTAAATCGGGATGTATGGGCACAAGTTTAATTGTCGACACGTTCAAAATCCCATCCCTCGTTATCGTTACTTTGCGATTAATAATAAGGGTATTCATGTAACGAGATAATTTTCCGCTTTGTAGAAAGATATAACTTTCCGCAGCATGTTTTCATGAACACCCCCTAAGAAATACTTGCGTAAATGTGGGAAATATTTTGTGAAATGTCAAATTAAAAGTCAGAATCCATACTTCTTTAGTTTACGAGGTTTATTTCTGCACTTTCCGCAGCAAATTTGTGAGATAATTTTATGCGATTTGCAGAAACTTTTTCCTATACAAATTTTGACAGCTCGTTTCTGCGGAGATAAAATTATCTGGTTTACGAGGTTTACGAGGGTTTTCCGCGCTTACATGAATACCCCTAATGAAAAAGTTTATCTAAGGTCTGTCTCCTTAGACTTATTGGAATATAAATGGTTTTTGACGGTGGTAGATTTTATAGCACCCTAAGGCGGCCATGCTGTTTTAGTGACATCTGTCAGATCTGTTGTTTGTTTTTCAGTTACTGATGCCGAATCACCATGGCAAGCACATGAACAGCACGATATCACAGCATGATAAAGCTTTATTATCAAAATGAGTGTTAGTTACTGTTAACTTGCGCTCGTTGTACATATTTTACGGTAGACGTTGAGGCTCTTCACAGTCGACTATTCAACGGTCGGTGGTCAGATTTAAGACGAGTGGTTCGGTAATCAATCAACCAACTTACGCACCCCGAAAGAACCAAATATTAGCCGAGAACATCGCCACGGTCCGTGTAAATGTACAGCAGAGCCGATACAGTCGATTCATTGTCGTGCACAAGAATTCGGACTTTCGCAGACTTCAACTTGGCGAATTTTGCACCGGATCTTGGGCCTACACCCGTACAAGATCCAACTGACCCAAGAGCTCAAAGTTTATTACCATAGACAACACCGTTTGTTCGTTAACTGAGCTTCACAGCGTTTGGAAGTGAAATCCAATTTTGGCAGAAAAATCGTCTTTACCGACGAGGTGCATTTTTAGATGATTGTTCGCCAATTGACAATACATCTTCAAAAGCTACCGTTTAATTTAATTTTGACCGATGACGTAATTGATCCGTACTTCTTTTCGAAAACGATGTTGTTGAGGCGTTAACTGTTAATGGCGAGCAATACAGAGTTGACCCTAACTGTCCCATATGAACCAAGACGATATGTGGTTCCAGCAGATGGCGCTAAGTGCCACACAGCAGACGCCACGATTGATTTTCTGCCTTAACGATTTGGGAGTAAGGTTAGCTCTCGCAGAGGTGCCGTGAATTTGTCAACAAGGTCATGACCCTGCTAGACTTTTGCTCGTAGAGTTTTCTGAAATCGACCGATGCCATTAATGTGAACATAACACAGGTTATCACTCAAAGAGCCATTGAAAATTGAACCATTCGGATCAGTGCCTTCGAAAGAATCCCAAACTGGTATTTGAATAATGTCATATTCCATACATATTAGCATACATGGGTCTTTCAAATAAAAGAAGAATTTTGTAAATACCTCAGACACAGCTTGTTTTATTCCATTTCAACATATATTGGCCCTAATTGAAAATCCTTTACACAAGGGCAATGATACTTCAGAGAATGCTACTGCCAGTGGAACTTCTTCTTTACTCTTTCATAAAAGAGCTGTCAAAATAACTTCAGCACCTGATAATTTAATAGGTTAATAGGTTGGCCTATTACAAACCTTAGAAATTGCTGTTTAGTCTTCTATACTACCTTTAAGTCAAAGACATTCGTTAAGACTTAAGACCCATAAGTTAAGTTATTGAAAATTTAAAATAAAACGACCATTCGTATGCTAACCATGGGAATATTCTTCTGTAGCTAAGATTTTTTGCATCAAGAACTTAGCTACTATTATTTGGTTTATTTTTCAAACATATCAACAATAATTGATATGATCAACTTCCCAAACATACCTCAAGACTCAATGGAAACAAACGAACATAACTAACTACTAACAACCCACCAAATGAGGAAACTCCTAGCAATTATAACGGCAGATGAGATTCTGTTCGCTTGATACCAAATGCGGTCATTATTCCTGCTGATTTATTAAGGTAATACTACGTGATCCATCAACAATACACAGTAGACCACCACGCGCACACCTCTCAACAGCAATGCGCACAGCGCAACGCGGTCTAGATTCAACCAACATAGAGTTAACTTTATGTTCGTTGCTTCTTTAAATATTATCCAGTCCACGCATTACAATATTTTGCGGTTTTCTCTACTTTATGAGGCTTGTTTTGCAATTTTTTTTTTCATCTAAAATAAGAAAGCATTCAGCTAAAATTCAAGAAAAGCTTTCAAGGTCTTCACACATATACGAGTAAGTAGATGTTTCTATTCTCAAATCTCCTTGACCATTTTTAACAGCTCTTTTTCAGCTAACAAACCATTTGGTCCACTTCTTCCAAGGCCTTTGCACTAACGACTTGTGAGATTATATACCATGTCAATCAGGTAGATCGATTCCATCATCCACCATCCATCATTGGACTCGAGTTTCAATTTACTTACATAACCAACTGATGCACAATGAGAAATCTATATATAGATACCCAATTGGATTAATAAATTAAAAAAACAATAAAACGTTTAAGAAACATTCCTCAAAGGGTCGTCATCACTTTCATAAATAATTGGTGTGGAAAGCCAAAGCGCGACAACAATTTCATTTTCAAAACTTCAAATAATACGTTACGTGCGTTACCAGAATATTTGCACGCGGTCTGGCTCAATTTCATTAAAAATTCTACGGATGTAACTTCCACGTTATAGCTACTCGCAGTACAGCAATAGCAGTTTTAATATAGACTCGACATAATAACACATCAGGCGGCATGGTCAGTCTCAAGTCTAAGGGTAAGGGGTTTGACATGAGATTCAATTAATAATAATATGTTTTGTACTCGTATATTAAATTATTGTGTAATCGCTCGATTCAGAATTCGTGATCATCAATTTTATATAATTTAAAATTTGCCAGCACAAATCCATAGACGTAGCATAAAAAAGTAAATGCGTAAAAAGATCGCACGTATTTTTGAATCACCAATATTGAAAACTCTATAATTATATTTATCTGTTGGTACAGAACTACACAGTAGACGCTTGCAAAAATGAGCTAATTTTGCTTGCACTATCTTTCAATCTATAATGGAGTAGCTGGTTGTGCAAAATTGAATCACGATAAGTTGGGAAACTTGTGTTTTAAGAAAAAGTTCTTACAGCCTGTAGTTGTTAGATCAGATATCACGTCAAGTTGAGAAATATCAGGCCGTTCCATCAATCACAAGGCTGAAGTATCAAAGACAAGAAGTTTAAAATGTATCTTATCACTCTGGT
The DNA here is from genome assembly GCA_911387755.1 of Chrysotoxum bicinctum. Lineage (NCBI taxonomy): Eukaryota > Metazoa > Arthropoda > Insecta > Diptera > Syrphidae > Chrysotoxum > Chrysotoxum bicinctum. The sequence goes on along the minus strand of OU426989.1, from coordinate 218,491,981 downwards.
TGAAGATAGTTAGTATGTGTTTGCAACTGTGAGGTGTGGAATTTGAAACAGATTGAATGTGGCGACAAAAAGAGATTCACCTGAAGATTCGATATCAAAATTCAATCAGCTACATACAATCATCGTTAGGTGCGCACTGCAAAGGTGCGAGAACAAAAATAAAACTTTTAAATGCAGTACGAGTGTCATAAAGGAAAACAATAAAAACGCATTCATCGGATTGTATCTTTTGCTCTATGACAATGGCAATGCTGAGTGATAATGATGTATCGGATATTCCATCAACGCACCTCATTTGATTGTATGCTGTTGTTTGAGGAGCAGTGCTCGGCTCGCTCGGATCGTAGTGCAGTAGTCACGTTTCTTGGCGAATGAATTTATTGTGAGGAAAAAAAAGGTGGGAATAAAACATCAGTCTATTATAAATCAATTTCCTTATTTTTTATGCAAATTTCGATTTCGATTTCAAAAAATGCCCCATTGACACAATTTCATTTCTGTTTTCAGGCATTTTTTTTTTTGTTCAGAAAAGATTGGTTGTTGAGAGTTGACCGAAGGTGGAATACGATTCACTTTTTAAGGTGAATCCTAAATTAAACGAATTAATATTAGAAGGCGAAAAGAAATTAAAAAAAAATTACATATTCTTATAGTCTCTTTGGGTTTGTTAACCGGAAAGTCTTTGTTTAAGCTGCGGTGGGGCCCACACCTGACAATTTGTTGTTATGGTTCGAGTTTTATATGTTTAAAGTTGCCTGTAAAAAATTCATTGCTGGATACGCTCCCATATCACATAAATGGGCTATAATCAATATGGTATTCTCTAGATGGTCACAATAAATCTCCGTGGTTATACTGGTCTTCGCCAAGAAAGAAGTAAGGTCGTAAGTAAGGTTTAGTTTTTAAACTTTTTGAGCAGTTTTGGTGGAATATCTAGTCGTCTCGAACTTAAGGGCTGGGCTTCGAAGACGCTGTTGGCTGTTTTGTTAGACGTTTTTTATTTTGGATTTTATGTACATAGTACAGTAAGAAATTTCTTTATCTGTTTTATTAATTTCACATTATGATTTTTTCTTTTTTGGAGATTCTGAGCATGTCGAGCATGTTCTGAACATCCCCTGAACCAAGCGTGCTCTGAGCGCCCTTAGTTGTTTTTGAAACACACCTGTACACAAAGATTCCACCATTTTTTTTTTAATTTCCATCTGTCAAATGCTTGCGTTAAGCATTTAAATCTGTCTTCTCTGATATTTTATTCTGAGCTCATAGAGTGCACTCTGACTGAACACGTTCAGAACGAAAAAAGAAACACAGACACGAAGCTCTGATCACTCTGAACTAAAAACGAAACACAATTTATTTTCTGACAACTGAAGCAGCTCTGCTCTGACCTAAAACAGAAAAACGCCTTTTGAGTACTATTTGACAGCTGTCAAGATATTGGAAGAAAGTAAGATACAAAAGCTTGCAAAAGAAATTAAATGAACCAAAAACTAATTTAAGCTACAATTTTTTGGAAGATACGGTAAGAAAACATCGAAGAAGTTAGACTTTTTAAAATAGTTCATGAAATTTCAAATTTCTCGTGAACTGTTGGAGTTTCGTTAAAATTAATACTACAGGAATGGGGCCTGTTCGTAGATTATGGTCATGACTTATGATGGATGATGGTGGATGATATAAAATGTCATCGGAAATGTTTCATGTACTAGATGACGCCATCATCGGTCTTTTCGTTTGATCAATACAGACCTGATAAGAAAATCTATTAATTGAAAAACAAAAATATTTTTGAATAAATGAAAAGGGGAAATCTTAGCTAAAAACGATCAACAAAATAATTTATTTTTCTTTAAAATAAACAGAAGAATTTGGCATTGCTTTCAAATGAAAAATCAAACATGGTCAGGTCATATACAAAGATCAACGAAAAAAATATAATGAAAAAACACATCAGTAACCAACATGTACTCATTTAACATAACCATTAAGATACATGCAATTATCAATTGCACTAACATATTATAACAAAATCAACAAAATTCCAATGGGTACTCGAATAAAAGGCAAAAACTCATCCGCTGGGTAATATACCTTCTGTTGTTGTCTTATTTGATATTCAGAAAGTTCCTTCTAAAGTAATATAATATAGAAATGAATTAAATTCAATTAAAAAGTTCAAGTGACCTCAACTCCAAGGTGAGCCCACTGTCGTACCTGGGCGAAAGGCACCTTGGAGTTGAGGTCACTTGAACGTTCCTTCTAAAGTATAGATAGGGATAGCTTTCTCAGTAAAACAATGCTATTTTTGTCTATTCGCTTGACTTTACCAAAAAAATTACAGTCGAAGTGTTTTGGTTTTTTGTAATACATCTTAGCCTAGCTAATAAGGTTTGTGGTTGAGTATTTTCCGCCATTCCACCTCCTCACACCTAATATCCGCCGAAAAATTTTGCTTTCAAATGAGTCCAGTACCGCAGAAATAGTGCGGACAGAGCTGTAACTGGAGCTGCAGCCGAAAAAAAATATTGAATACATACAAATTCAATGTTTTGCAGATGGAGCTGCTGTAATTGTAACACAGGTCTACAAAAAAAAAAATTTTTTTGGTGCCTTGAGTTTGAGTTTTGCAGCTGATTTTATTTATACTTCTAACGCTGATTTCAAAACTGAAAACCATTTTTCCCTAGCAGCTCTAGTTTTTGAGTTACAGAAATATTCAATTTACGCTAATTTAAAAAAATCATATGCAAGAAATTCATATGAAAGAATGTTCGAAGGGGAATTATTAGCCCCTCTACCTGTCATAGAAGGGTAATTATTACCCCCTCTACCTGCCATAGAAAGATAATTATATAATTAAAATAATAGAACCTAAATTTTGCTATATAAGACAACTGTGTTGCCGACCTGGACACAGTTTGTTTTTAATAGTGAAAGGGTAAAGTTGGTTGTAAAGAGATAAGTAAATTGTTTTCGAAAATTAGTTTCGGTATATTTGAATGTTGAACAATAAATTGTTTGGTTGTAAAAAATTGAAGTGTTTTATTTACGAAATAAATAAGTGGAAGTTTTAAACAAATTGAATACGTTTTATTTATTACGAACCCTTGGTAAAACATTACAATACTTTAAGTGATTAAGAGCTAATTTTCAAAAATGTTATCTAGCCGCATAATCTGTGTAAATCATCCCGAGCAATTTTGTTATGTATGTGGTAAATACACGGCAAATCAGAACAGAAAATCCATTACTGAATTTGTGAAGAAAGAATATAGCTATAGTCTTGGAAAAGATTAAGTATCACGAACATGGGTGGGTCATTTGTGTTGACTTGAAAATGGTTAACTTTCTCCTTAGACAGCAAGGTGGATACACAAAATATCCCTGCTTCTTGTGCCTTGGGATAGCATAGCTAAACAAGATCACTGGGTAAAAAAAGACTGTCCTGAAAGAGAGAACATGGTTGTTGGAGGAAAAATGTTATTAATGAGCCTTTGGTTGATCGGAATAAAATAATCCTGCCTCCACTTCATATAAAACTTGGCTTAATGAAGCAATTTGTTAAGGCTCTAGATAAGGATTCATTATGTTTTAAATTCATATCTACAAAGATGCAAGGATTAAGCATTGAAAAAATAAAAGCTGGCATATTCGATGGACCTCAAATCAGACGGTTAGTAAAGGACACCAATTTTGTTGAATCTATGAATGAAAAAGAGCGAAAAGCGTGGACATCATTTGTGTCAGTTGTCGAAAACTTTCTAGGCAACAAGAAGGCTTTAAATTATAAGGATTTAGTTCAGAACATGCTGACTGCTTTTCGTGAGCTTGGATGCAACATGAGCATCAAGGAGCATTACTTACAAAACCATTTGGACCGGTTTCCTGAAAACTTGGGAGACTTGAGTGAAGAGCAAGGTGAACGATTTCACCAGGATATAAGGACAATGGAAGAACGATACCAGGCAAGGGGGATACGCATATGATGGCAGATTACTGCTGGAATCTGCTAAGAGATTGTCCGAAAAAACCACATTGTAGATTAAGCAAAAACGAAGCTTCTTGGGTTCCAGTACATCAAATCAGCAGTGAAAAATATATTGTATATGAAATGTACTCGCTAGTATCTTGTTAATAAAATTATTATTTTATTATTTTTTTTATATTTATATGTAAATATCACTAAATGAGCTTGGATTTTCAAAGAAAAAATGTTTTACTTTCTTCTTTTCCCAATTATTTTGGGTATTTCTAAGTGGTGTCAGGTTTGCAACACCCCACCCCATAACATGAAAACGGGAGCTGCTAGGCAAAAACCGATTGCAGATTCGTTTTCAGGAGGTCAAATTTACTAAAGAACAGTTCAAAAAGTATCGGCACCAAAATGTGTGTATACCTATGTAATAGTTACTGGCTAATCACAATGGAGTGATGCAACTAGACTTGGAACTGCAGCTGAACTGTCCAAAAGTGTCGTACGGGATATTTTTATATATATATCTTATGAACACAATGTTGCTGTACAGATTCTACATAAACATTTAGGTCATTAAATTAAATTCTTTGCGAATTTATCAAGTCATCAAATAATATTTGAAGAGAGCTTGAAACTTACTTCAACCTAATGTAAGCCAAAAATCGAGTGGATTGACTAGTTGGATTTTGAAACTTCAAAAATACTACACATAAAAGTCAAAAATTATCCAACAAGATACGAGTACATTATCAGCTCATGAAATGTTTTGAAGAACAAAAGCTTTTAAATGACCAGCAGTATGGCTTTCGTAGCAATAGGTCAACCAGTGATCTGATGGTATATCTCAACGAAGAATGGCACAAATCCTTACATAGTTTTAGAGAAAGTAAGATTATTGTATCTGATAGAGTTTGGTATAAACCTCTCTTATCAAAAATGCGAGCATTTGGTATTGATGAATCTCTTCTTTCTACCTTTCAAACCGCTCAATGCGAGTTCTGTTGGACGGTTTAAATTCTAAAATTCATAAAATAAATGCTGGTTCGCCGCAGGGCTCCGTTTTATCTCCGAATCTCTCTCTCTGATAATAATCATCAATGATCTTTTGTTTGAAATTTCTAATTTACTTGACAACAGAACTCTCAGCTTCTCATATTCGTTTCCAGATGCATTTCCTTGTTCTTCGGATGTAGATTTCGGACGATAGCGTTTAATAAGCTCATTATATTCTGATCTTGATATTATTTTCACATGGGAAACCATAAACGCTTAGAATTTAATGCTTCAAAAACTCATTGCTGTATTTCGTCTTTAAAGCGCAACCCACCCAGTGCCGTAGCCAGGATTTTGTTTTAGGGGGGGCTTGCTTCCATTTTACGAGGAATTCTTTCAACAAAAACTATATATATTCCAATTTATTGATTTTTATTAGTTTTTAAATAGAACATATACTTAAATAATTTGTTTGTACACATTTTTTAGAGCAGAAGACGTCTTGATTTTTTTTTTGACATGACATCAATCACCTTATCTGGATCCACATTAATATCCGAATGAATAGATATCATAGCAAGAGAGCTTAATCTTTCATTTCCCATAACGCTTCGAGATACTGTTTTAATCCTTTTCATAGTTGAAAAGGTTCTTTCAACACTAGCTGTGGTCACTGGAAGCGTGGCCAAAACCGTAAGCAAGAAGTTTATACCTCTAAAGTAAGTATTGTCACATATATCAAGCAACTTCAAAACCTCGGTAGAAAGGTCAATCGACGATATTTTTCCGCACCAAAGAATGTACTCAGCTTTCACAGCTGACAAAGTAATTGTTTTATCAAAGTAACATGTAAGTTTTTCCATTTCGTTCACCCGCTCAATTGCAGCAAAACCTGGTAGAAGAGCTTGAAACGATGGTAGAACATCTTCGTTGACCATGAATCTGTCCGTAAGATTTTGTATTAACGAATCTATGCAAGGAATCAGTATAGACACTCTAAAATAGGCTTCAGTAGAAGAGGTCTCTGGATTGGAACGTGTTGTTTGTTTTAATGAAGTTCTTGGAGCTCTTAATTCAACTTCAAATAAGTCTTCGGCAAGTTGGGATGCACATTGAAAAGCCTCTCTGAAAAAATCTTCGGCATTTTCTCTGATGTTCTTAAGAGAATTCAATACTTCTTTTGTGCGGTCGATTGCAGAAACGAAATCTAAGGAGATTTGTTCTGTAGGAGAACTGATAAGGGCAGCGTTAAACAGAATAGTTTTTCGCATATAATGAGGCTTACTAAGAAATCACTTTTTTGGATCGCTGCCAAAAGTGTTGATGCTTTCGAAGACATCGCCCACGTTCTGCTCGTTATTTCTTCAAGACTTATTGAGATGCATTTGAAAAGATCTACAAAGGAAACAATACTGTCATGCCTTTCAATGAATCTTGTTTCACAAAGGCGTAGAAGTCTAGTTTTTCGGCTCTCTGGTGCGTGTTTTTTAATGACAGTTTTGAAAGTTATATTTGCATTTGAATGGTTGCGGAAGAAATTAGGTGGCATGCCATATTTGCGGCTCCATCATATCCTTGACCAACACAATTCTTCATATCAAGATGTAGTTCTTCACATCGCTGCAGTATGGTTTTTGTCAAATTTTCCGAAGTTTGGTCATCAACAGGAACAAAACCTACAAAATCTTCCCGAAGCATACAACTTTTGGGATCTGTTAAAAAGTCGACATATCGGAGGCATATCGAAAGTTGTTCAGTCCCAGTAACATCCATTGTTTCGTCAGCGAGGATACTTGATCTTATAGCCCGTTTAGTTATTTCAGTTGTGACAATATCAGAACATATCTCTAGGATTTCATTCTAGATATCTGGACTCAAGTAGCTTGCGTTTTTAGCACTGATCATGACGTGATTCTTTAAATTGTCATCTCCAGATTCAATTCTGAACCGTAGGAGAGTCCTTAGTTTACCATCTTTTTTTGAGGGCCGAGTCAAAGATAGAGCTCCACTATCATTGTCACCTCTTAATGGCAGCTCCTGTTCTGCACAAAACAGAATAGTGTAAATAATGGGTCTTATTGCAGCTCTATTTTCTGCTATTGCTTTCGCACGCTGAACATCTAATTGGGTAGCAACATCTTTTTGTTTTCCTGCAGCAACGTTTAGGAACGATGTAGCAACGAGAACTGAGTTTTTATGATATTGTTGTTGGACATGCTTATTGAAATACTCCTTCGCTTTTTTCCAGTCACGGAAGCCGATAGAAACTAGTTTTCCAGAATTTTGATGTTCCCCTTTCCCAACACCCTGATGAAAAACAAGGCAGCATGGCTTGCAAAAAACAGCATCATTACTAATTGAGTATGCTAAGCAGGGAAAATTTTCTGTAACCCACTTGTACTGAAAGCTTCTTTTTTTTAAATCCATGGACTGTCATTGGGAACTCGTACGGAATTCTGGGAAGCAACACTGATTCAAGAATGTTTTGTTTGATATTATCGTCAAGAGAACTTCTATTCATCATCGCTTTATCAAAATTTTCTCCCTGCCACAGCATAGACGAGTGCTGAATTTGAGGTTGGATGGAAGCGGTTTTCTCTGGTTCACATGAACTTGAAGGCTCAGAAATATTCTTATCTGTTCAAAAACATAGATTCAATATTGCAACTAGTACTCATTAAATAAGCATAAGGCTCTAATTATTCTATGTTCAAAACTCAAATTTAAAAAGCTAATGGATGCTTCTTTTTGTATTTTCATAACTAGAGGCATTTAGGAGCGAGCAATTTAAGTTTGCTCAAGCTAAATTTAGCATTTACCAATCTATCAAAAAAATAACTTCAGTTTATATATGTACATAATTAGCTTAGCTTTAAATTTTTTAAAGCAGCTCAAAAGAAGAAACTTAAAAAATCCGAACTCAATTCTCAAATCGATAGTTGATTCTTATGAGCTATTTGTAAATGTCTTTTTTATTTCCAAAACTTTTGAACACCGAATTATGCTTGGCACACTTATAATAATTATTACTATACTAACCTTTTTCAATTTCATTTTCTACAATTGAATCTGCTACAGTTTCTTGAGAATTCGAGTTTCCCTTACTTGAGCTTTGTTTATCGAAATCTATCAAAATCAAGACAAATAAATTAATTGTACTTACATATGTTAGCCTATTATGAAAATTTAAATTTTAAGAACCTAAGCTTAACAAAACCAAAAGGGTTTCAATGCAAAGCGCACGATTCGACATGATGGATACAAATTTAAAAGCATTATCATACGCTCCGTCATAATAGATTTATACTACGAATCCCAATAAAAGTATTAAAACTTTGTACTACGAGTCGCAAAAAAAGTATTAAAACTCCCATGCCGTAACAAAAATATCAGGTAAAATTCAAAGTTCGTGAAAAGTAACCCGAACTCTCCCCGAATTTCATTTGATACATTTTACTATGAGAGCTTATACTTTCTTGTGGGATTCTTCCGTATCTATAATTACCATCTATTCAAAAATAACAAGTTACTTACCCCACAAACGTCACCATGTTTTGGTTTTTTAAAAAAAGAATTAATGGAGCTTTGGCGTTTCATTTTTTTTAAGGAATCACAAGAAAAAAAAAAAAAAACAAATATACATATGTATTACGATACTTTGAAAAATATTTTCCGCAAGCTGAAAGTTATTTTAAAACATAAGTTTTCGAAACGCGCATAACGCTATTTTTATTTATTTTTGGTTTGTATTACTCTGAAATCATAAAAAATGTATGGTTACCTTTATTTTGTAAATTTTTGGCAATAACTGAAGTCGTTAACTGATACCAAATAAAATAAAATGTAGGTACCTAGAATATTCTTCTCATTTTAAAAGCTCTTAAAATTAAATAAAATACCTAAATAGTCTCCAAAACTCAATACTAAATTTAAAATGTACCTAAATAGTCTCTTGCTTCCAAGCGAAGTATTTTCAAGTAGTTGAGAACTAAATTCAAATAAACTGTACCTACCTGCATAGTCTCCTTATTTTTATAGATTTGAGTTTAATATATTAGAAAGTTTTAGTTTTTTGTTTAGATTTTCGGGTGGGGCTTCAGCCCCTCAAGCACCCCCTCTGGCTACGTGCCTGATACCCACCCCCATACCGCTATCCATTAGCAGAATTTGCATTGAAGAATCCGAATAGCTCTCAGATTTTGGTATATGCATCACTTGTGTGGAATGACCCCATGTTCGACGTCGCATAAAACTGTGCTAAGTGCTTCATTGTCGTGGCTGTATTCTATGTATAAGGCCTATATTTATCCAAAGCCCCATTCAATAACTCACTCTTGGATAGAATTCAAATAAAATGCTCGACTGGATCGCACGAACTTGCTCTTATATAAAAGTACTTTGGAATTTAAAATACATTTTATAAATATAAAACATGGATTTAATGCGATAAAAATGTTCAAATGTATGGAATTGCCGTCTGATTTCCGGACAAGTATGAAATTACGCAAATAAAGTTTAAAAATCGTTTTATTAAAGTATTTTTTATAGGTATAACAAATTTCTTTCAAATTTTTCTAGAACAAAATTTGGGATACCAATTTTAAGTGCTTAGTAATATAGATTTTAGGAAATAGTTTCAAAAAATAAAATCACACGTTTTCAAGATATTGATTTTTCAAAAAATAAATTGGATTTTTTTTTTTTTTTCAAAAAACAAAAAAAAAATAATTTTTTCGAATATTTGTATATACAATATTATTTTAAACTTAAAGGGGCTCCTGGTGAAATTTTTTGGTTAAAATCGTTAGAGCCGCCAAGTCGAAAATAAAAAAACGGTTCTATGACAGGTACCTTTAATAACATTTTGCCCCTAAATTTTATTTTACAAAAATGCCGTCCATGTTCATAATATCACACTTAATTTTTTTTTATCATAATCATTAGAGCTGTTTTCGAGATAAATAAGATTTTGCAATACGGGTGTATGGGGGGTGCCGTTAGTTTTGGAGCTAAAAAAAAATTCAATTTCACCTCTAGGGAATAACCGAAGTCCCTTAACTACCGGGATTGAAGAACATAGGTGTAGTGACTTAGGCTGTAGGGAGAGGTACAGACATACAGACACACTGAAATATGTTTTTTGTGTACTAAATTTTCCGTAAATTTAAAAAAAAAATTGATATGCAAATTGTTAGTATTCATAATAAAATACATTTTATAACGTTATTTTAAAATTTAATCGTGTATCCGTTTTCAAGATATTGAATTTTCAAAAAAAAATTGTATTATTTTTTTAAAAATCCAAAAACTATTTTTATACTTTATTAATTCATAAGTCACTTAGTGGGTTCTGAATTATTTTCTTTAATTCATAAGTTACTAAGTAGCTTATGATTTAAATTTTTTTAATTCATAAGTCACCCACTAGCTTGTGAATTAAAGCCAAGCTTAAGCTAAAAAGTGACTTAAGCTTTTGCAACCGTGGTTTGATAAGCTCCGCGAACTAGCAACATTGAAGGCATTTCAGAAAAATTTCTATCCCATTTTCAAAAACAATTTCCGGGCTTGGTCTTATCCACGAATTGCTTAAATGTAACGATTTGTTGTTTAATATATTCCAGAACGACTTAAGTCCCCCACTTGGTTATAGTTTAAAGTTGAAGATTATCATTTGATTCAAATCCGAGAATTGAAAAGTTCTAGAAAGTATTGACAAGTTCTGAAGTAAGAAAATTAATCGCTTTCAAATAAAGTGCCGACATATTGATGAGCGAATGAGTATTTTTTGGAAATGTTTCTTAAAAATCTGTAATATTCACTGTCCTTCGGTGAGTTTTCTGTTTCGACAGCTAATAGCCAGTAGCTTTGGTTATTACTTTGGAGTGTCAAGGGGAATGATTGAGAGTGCAAGTCACTAATGTTTTTTTCAATCGCAAGATCCTTCAAACAATTCAATTAGTCAGCTGAGTTTTTTTCCAGTTCCTTCATTTTAAGATTGATATTTTTACAAATTGTAACTTTAATATGGATGTAAACATGGAGGTGCTAATAAAACTCTTTTTGTTTATAGATATAATTTTTCTATTTGCATCACCAACATCCTTTAGAATCGAAATTAAATTAAATCCCCCTAACTTTGCTAAGGCCAAGCTAAATTAACGCTCTGTTCCCTACTTAATCCAGCGGACTGTATTTTCTTCAACCAAAGATGAAGTGCATCTTAAAAATCAGCTCTTAAAACCGGTCTTAGAAAAATATTAAATTGAGTTAGTCATCTTGTTTTTTTTTGCTAAGATCATATTATTTAAATAATCAAATATTTTTTCTTAGAAAACTTATATTCCTTGACTCTTTCTTGCCTTAGGAGTATAATTTCCTGATTGCAGAAATATTAAGAAATAAAAACTCTATTCCGAATGTTTAAGACTAATTGGACTCGAAACTAATTGATTTCCTCTATAATTTTTGTATCGAGTTCTAATTGTTTTCTGCGGCTATTGATCATTGAGGCCAAACTTTAAAAAAGTCGGTCGAAAAAGCCAGTCATCAGATAGAAGTACCTCTAAGCTTTGAAAACTATGCTCTCAATTTCGTAGATACCTCAAGGCTTTGTGAAACTATTAACTTATAATACCTACCTTCGAGCTAGTTCCTACGTTTGTTAACCTCAATCTGGAAAAATGGTTTAAACTTTTTTCTTCTTCTTTCCTTACTTACCACCTCCATTTTAATGCTTGATTTTGCCTCAAAGCCCCATGCAAAACTTTACTCCTTGATCTCTCTTATATCGGAATACATACAAATCTCTCCTTAAAATAATTAATTTCAATTTAAACTTCTTTTTGACGTTTTATACGAACGCTCATAATGCCACTGTACACACAAAACAAAAGACTCCAAAAGACCATCATTAATACCGCCTAGTAATTTGTCTAAAACGTTAATTACGTGCAATCAATTAAACAAAACAAAAAAACATAAAAAGCAATTCCACACACATGGATGAGCTTCTCTTTTTTTAACTTCAAAGACACAAGATTTACAAGATACAAAGGCCTACAACAAATAACACTAATAACACTACAACAATCAATCAATCTGCAATTCGCACTTGAACTACCATCACACAGATGCTTAAAATGTATCTCCACCTGCAAATCTATCTGAATTGCGTGAGTTAGTTACGAATCACACTAAAACAAAAAACATGGGTTGTGCCAACACCACCAACCATCAGCCACCCACCCACCTTTGTACCTACCAAATCACACAGGTATCTCTTCGTTGTGCAAAGTGAATCTCTGGGCCGCATCGTGATAGAGGGCGAATACTTTTCACAAGTTTTCATTTCCAAGGTTGTGTGATGTATCTGAATCTAATCTGAAGTCAACGAAGCGGCGACGAGTGCTATGGAAAACCCTCTTCTGCCGCACGCTGCGCTGCACCAACAAAAATTGGCAACAAAATGATATGTCCTATATGCGTTTGACTTTGGATTGCTATCAATTTGCTCTTCGTCAGTAGTTACCGGTTGGGAGCTTAGATTCGGTACCTCCACCTCCACGAACACCGTGCGTCGCGACCGCTGCCAGCTGGCGTCTTGAAGCTCCAACGCTTTTCCTTGTCGATTTTCATTTTCAATTCAGTTCAGGTGGGAAAACGAGCCGCAAAATCAAAGGTGGAGGCGAAAATTGCACACTCGTGCCCGCCCGATCGAATCGAATCGCATCCAGCAACATGGAATGGAGTCTATCTAAACATAAGGTATACTCGTATAAAGCTGGGCCAGGCGAGGGGCAAGGCATCACCACATTTTGATTTGACGCTTCGTTCAGCTTTTGCATCGCGCGGATCGAATCGAATCGACTTCGGCAGCAAGTCAGCAACCAAAACCGAGTATCCGCAGTAGGTAGAAGTTCGCATTTTGTGGTTCAATCGACAACGACACAAACAACGAAAACCATGATGACGACGAATCGGAATTGGTTGTTCGTGTAACTCTTTCCACGTTGTGTTTACCCGGGATTTAGTGGCGATTTAGCCAGCTTCGAAGTTAGACGTGACTATTTCTGCAATTACATTGCCATTGCCATCAGACCCGTCCGTCCGTACTGTATGTGTTTCGAGGAGTCACCGCTACCGCTACGCTATCCAGCACGAGAGTCAGTCATACCTGGTGTGTGCGCATAGTTCATTTGATATAGTTTCGAGTCGAAGGAAAATCCGTGCTTCATTTTGTATTCCGATCGGAAACCCTCGTTGGGTATCGGCATTTGGCAGTCTTGGGGCACTGTTGCACTTCGAACGAACGTTTTTTTTTTTTGTATTATTTCGGTTTTTATTTTGAGTTTACTTTTTCGGTTTTTTTATTTGAAAATTATTTTCCGTATCTACATAAATGTACTCGTATGTGCTCGCATTCTTTGGGTGCTTAGTCGTTGGGTGATTTATTTTTGTAACGCTTTTTGCGAGTTTCCCCGAATAATTGAATCAAACAACACAAAAAACGGGGAATAAGTGTTTTTCCTAAGGCGAGCGTGCGTGTTTGGGGAAATCGTACTACATACAGAGAGTTTTTGATGATTCGTACGAGTGCAGTGCATGTTTAATAGTGAAGATATTTTTATGAATGATTCGGTATTTTGATGTGATCGTCGATGCAATGAGAACGGATTTTGTATCATCGTCTTTGATCGCCGCCAGAAACTATTGAGATACTAATTGTTTTTGAATTTCTATTTTGGAATTCGATTGAATTTACAACAAACAAAACAAAACAAAACGAAAAACAAAAAAAAAAAAAACAAAAAACAAGAAAAAGGAAAGACAAGAAAAATAACATCGCGGAAATGAGGCGCACTATTTGGATTGCATTTTTGTTATGGGTAAGATACTTGAAAATTGTATGGGGCATATGGAAGAGTGGTATAGTCCGCTGCACGCGGGCACGCCGTAGATATTTTTGTTTCTGCAATATTGGCATGGCTTGTTGAGGAGTATATTTAGTATTAATGTCCGTGTTATTTCTCTTTTAATTGTTGTTGTTGGTGATTTTAATTTGCATTTCAATTGAGTGGAACAAAACAAAGTTGAAGCTATAAGTTAGGTAGAGTATTTGAAATAAAATGAATCATTTGCGCTAGTATATATGAGGGCAGGGTTATGGGTATTTTTAAAATGAGGATCAATCAACTTTGTTGGAATTTAAGTTGCAATGAGGAAGACCGGGCTTTGTGAATTTGAAAATAAGTTTGTGGTTAGAATATTGAGACAACAAAAATACCCACTCATTGAAATTATAATCCAATAGAATAAGGCGATTTCTTTTTTTTTTCCATTTTTTAGAGGTTGGTTCAGAAAAATTCTCAACGATGCAATGGCATATATGTATGTTTCTTTTGCGTTATGGTCAGTTCTTGGAACTAATGATAAATTTATATTTATATTTATGTATTTACAGCAATCATAGACTATAGTAATAATTGTACAGACTAAAGAAATAATTGATCAAATTTGTGTCTATTAAGTAAAAATAATTGTAAACTTGAATGAAAGTTAAAACCTAATAAATAAGGCACAAAATAGATTCCCTAACACGAGTTATAAGCTTATTAAGTGCATAAGTCACCCTATCTTCATTTTCATGGAAGACATAACGCTCTCTTAGTTGGCGAGATGGTACATTTAAATCAATTAAAGATAGCTGATAAGGACAGTTAATATGATTGGTCAAAATATCACTTATAAACATAACCAAAAAGATTTTGTGTATATTCTCAAGAGACTGTATGTCGATAAGTTGGCATCTTGTAGGCATTTCAATATTCCAACCATGATTTCTAAACAACAAACCTTGTGAATTTTTTTTTGGATTCTTTCGAATCTCATAGAATGAAAAGAGACCTTAAATAGGCAGAAAACAGAGATTTAAGGGCATTTCGGGTCTGAGAACTCAATTGAATTTCGTTTAATGAAACTAAGCGTTGAATTTGCCTTTGCAGATTGCAGCGATATATTCAACGTGTTTAACAAACTGAAACTGAATTTAGGATCAAAAACGACACCGAGATTTTTTTTTTCAAAAACTTTTTCTTAATTATTATAACCAATTCTATATTCGAAGAAAAATGGGAAGTAAGATCGAAAGAAAGGAAAACATTTGACATTTGGTGACGTTTAAAAATAATTGGTTTTTAGAAATAATCAGTAAGTCTTGTAAGGCCATCAGTCTTATTCTTAATACATCTAAAAAATTTCAGATCATCTGTAAATAAAAAAGCGAGCGGTGGGAATTCAAAAAACCTCAGGCATGTCATTGATACAAATCAGAAAAAGGAGCGGTCCAAGTTGACTGTCTTGTGGGACACCTGATGACACATATATACGGGAAAGAATATTATATCAATAGACATAAACTGAGTCAGATGCTAGCCATTTCAAAAAACTTAAATGAAAACTTAATTATGGTAAACAAAATTTTAGAATATCTTATAATCCTGGATCTTAAGTAGGTAAAACCATGTGGACTTCTCAAGATGAGGTCTGGGTATGTTCTTCATGGGTATTGCTTTCTGCGACAAAGTGACAATTCAAATTTTATCATAAAAAAAGCTTCTCGTTTAATCCGTTTGGACTCGGCGGAAAATTGTAGGTCCATTCCATTCCTGCCGACAGGATTTTTACATGAATGACTGAAAGTGGTAAGCCAATAGGTTCATGTTACGAGCTGTTGTGCGTCTAATTTTTTTTTAATTTTTAATTCTCTTTTAAAGGGGATAGAAGGGAGTGAGTAATTTATTTAACTGAACAAATTATTTTGGGATACAATATGAAACATTACTAAAGGGTACTTTTTAACGCTTAATCTTATAAGATTTAGGGATACGTAGCATTTCGTCAAATATTAATTGTCATTTATATATCTTCTCATCCACTCCCCGGTCTATCCAGATGGAACTAAAGATTACAAGGAAAATTTTCCTCTCGTAACATCCTGTAGCCTTTATATCCACTTTAGACAAAGTCCACCATAAACAAGGACCGGGATGATGACAGTTTTATAGAGAGCACTTTAGTTGCTCGAGAGAGGACTTTGCTGCTCAATTGTCTTCTTAGTCAAAAGAAGCAGCGGTTGGCAAGAGTTATTCTCCGTTTGATTTCAGCGATGGTTTATTGTCTGAATTATTAGCCTTCCCTGCCCCTATATACACAAAGTCTTTAACTACCCAAAAAAAAATTATAGTTATTTATAGTGACTTTCAGAGCAGGATGTCGGTGTTATGTATTCTTTCTTGATGTCAGAATATACTTGTCTTGCCGTCAATGACCGCTAAACCCATTTTCTTCGCTTCCGTCTAAAAATTCACAAAGGCGACATCACGCTTTGTTCTTCCAATTATTTTAATGTCCCCGGCGTGGCGGCGTGTTGAAGTAATTGGTCGGACTTTTGAAAAACTCTCTAGTGTTGAACTATTGACGCGTGAGTTTTGCACTATTCTTTCAAGAAGAAGTCCACGACGGAACATCGCTTTGCCTTAAACCTCCCTTTGAGGGAGCAGCGTGTGTTCTCCATCGTCATCCTGAACAAAAGGACAAGTTTGTTAGGGATGGCAAACTAGACATTGCTATATATAGTTCGTCCCTATAGATGCTATCATATAAGGCTTTAAAATCGATAAAAAAGTGGTTAGTTGTCGATCTGAAATTCCTTGGTTTTTTCCTAGATTTGCCGTAATGTGAATATTTGATCGATGGTCTTTCCTTTTCATGGTGTAAAGCCGAACTGATATGAACCTATCAAGTAGTTGAAAGACTTCAGACGTTTACAAAATACTGCAGAAATGATACGAGTATTGTATGCGATGTTCAGGAGACTCATGCCTGTTTAGTTGGCGCAGTTCAGACAGTCTCCTTTCTTGAGGATCGGGCAGACATTCATCGGGCAAAGTTCTTCCGTCTATTGTTTTGCATACCATGTTTTGCATACTTCTGTTTAGGATTGGTATCATTTTGGTTTCATTATACCCAACTTTAAAAATATTCCTAAAATTAATATTTCAGTTTGATAAGTTTTAACAGGAATCCAACTCTTTTAAAGCAATCTTGGAAAAGTCGATGGGGGATCTTGGCTTACTTTGGTAATACTTATCTAAAAAGTAATCTGTTAGGAATCAATTCTTTTTGGCTCTTCGGTAATACTTTTAATATTTTTCTCAGGATATTCACAATACAAATTCAGTATATATTGATAAATATATTGACCTAAAGTAAGGTCAAATAAATTTATTTTGTCTTTGTATCTGCCAGAAGCCGTAATCAAATAAGCTAATTACAGTTATTCCGTGTCGGACTTGGAACATGCCCGAGTCAATAAATTCTGAATTTGTTTTCATATAAAATTCGTTCCGTGTTAGACCATACATTTATACTACTATTAATTTACTGTCTATCTATGAACTGGACCTGAAGATTAATTAACTCTATCACTTTCGGAATGTCTCACCTGAAATTCTAATAAGGTTTCTTGAAAAATGAAAGGCTCTGGCAAGCTAAAAGTAGATAATGAACAAGATGATGAATTTAAAGTAATGTTCTAAAAGTTCCTTACTCCCAATATATTTGAATAACAAAAAACGTTGTCGCTAGTAAATAACCTACTTAAAATTCAGAGTTCCAATTCCGCAACTGTGAATAGTTTTTATAGTGTACACGTTTTATTCAAGCCCAAAATATGTGTGAATAATTTTGCCATACTGTCTAAGAGCATTTAACTCTTGTAAAATAACAAATATTCATGTGTAAACGATTTTTTTTTTGTCCCCAGAGAAAACTCTAACTTGCGAAATTGGACCCCATGATAATTCGTACACTGCTCAAGTGCTCAACTAAAAATCTTATATCTTTTTAAGAGAAGTACTGCTCACTAGACGTTCGAAATTGGCAGGAAATAGTAGGTCCCCTCCATTCTTGGTAATATACAAAGGAATGTTTGTAAGTTTCCAGTCACTAGGCTTAGGTTCTCTATGAGCCGTCATGGCCTCTAATTCATTTTATTTTCAACTTTTTGTACCACTTCTATGATATCTATACAGTAAATATACATATTTTTTTCTAAGAAAAATTGTCCTTGCTTTTAAAAACAAAAACCTTCCAACCATTTCAAAAAAAAATATCTAAATTGGAAAATCAAAACCTTCCATTACATTCATTATCATTATAAACCAATCAAAATAAATTAATTTTACGCTCTGTCATTAACACATTATTATGAATAACTTCGAGTAGGTATATAGGTAAATTTGTGATTTTTCATGAGTAAAACAACACCTAATTGAATGAATTATTAAAATTCAAACCTACTGGAAATAATCGTATGCATTATAAAATTCTAAGAAAAAAAATAAAACATCTTTCTTATAATCATCCACGCACCAACAACAAAAAAAAAATAACAACTGACAAAATTTACACTCATTAAATAACTTCTTGACATCATCAATTGTTGTCAGTAATTGCTGGTTGTTTTAACCCCCACGTTCATGACAAATATCTTAGAAGCTGTCTTGTTTCAGTGTATAACCTTGGTGGATTGTATAGTATTTCTCTCCTATATAACCAGCATTATCGTTTCGTCGGTAACAGAATGTCAATCTTCACTCACATCTAATCTAGAACGTGGGAAGGATTAGAGCTGAACACCTACAGAACCTTAGTTCTCATTATTTAAATACATACATATTAATTAATACTGTCAAAGAAAGATCTATTGGAAAAATCGCAATATTCCTGACACACAACAAACAGCGACTTTCATAACGCTAAAACAAAAGTGGGAGTTACATCTTAATTAATCAAGTATCTTAAAAACGAACATTTCTTTTTGAATTCGAATTAGGAATATAGGACAACTTCCGTGTCACGGCTTAGCAAGTTTGAAATACGATCAAGGCCATCAAAATAAATAGTTCTCATTAGAGTTTTCTGCTAGCAGAATATAGAATCAGTTAATGCATAACTTAAATCAAATTCCATAATTCTTTTGAAATATTTGTACATTATGAATCATATTTTGCAAAGAATGTATAGCCTCCAGATGAGAACAAAAGAATCCCTTATTGGAGCAGAGTAGTGTCACCTGTTGTTTTGCTTATTATACATTCAAATGAGGTGACGATGAACGTCTTGAGCTCCCATCCAATCTCGAATACAAAAACACCAGGAAAATTAGGTTAGCGTGTCTTGCGTATTTGCTTGCGATTTGCGCTGATATATTACTTAATTCAAATAAATTAACAAAAAGCCGTCATCTATCTCTAAGAGTCTATTGTAACAAGTTGTCTAATTTAAATGAAAATGCCATATATCGCAATGTTGGTATTAATTAAGGCAATAACACACGGGTATCACCGTTGTTTTGACACATCATCGTTGTTTGTAACTCATTTTGGTTCCATAGACAAGGTCGACTGCGGACATGGGCTAAATTTTATGTTACATGGGGGCAATGTTTCGGTGAAAAAACATTCGAAACAGTAGCTTGTTTATTGAAAGTTGATAAGATCTCATCGGAGGTTTGTCCATAGTCGTTCAGTTTGACCATTTGAACATACAGTCATCAGTCTTGATTAGTAGATCCATATCTTCCTATAAAGGTACAATAATGTACCAGCACTGCCCAGTGGCGTAGATAGGGGGGGGATCAGGGGGATATATCCCCCCCCCATTGGGATCGATAATTGTTCAACAAAACCAGTCATGAACCTAATAAGTTAAAGAAACGCACTCGGAAATTTTTTTTACGTCTCTCACCGATTGATACTCGTAATAGGTAAACGTGCAAGAAAAAGCGCTTCCATCCAGCTATACCACCATATATATTTTATTAAAGATATTAGCTATACTGCCGGTTTCAACTCAACTCCCGAAAAAACTTTCTCCAGTCAGTAAAGAGAATAAAAACAAATCAAAGAAGCATGACCAACGAAGCGAGATTATTAAAAATATGTGTATTTTAATGTGTGATAAGCTTTGGATGTTTACTTATTTGCAGGATCGTTTGAATGGTTTGGCTGCTCTAGCTATTCATCGCGAAATACCTATACTAGCAGACGAGATTATAAGTATTCATTTTACTTTTATAATAATTGCTTAACGGACTTACCGCGATGGTATTTTATTCAAAAAATTGAATTGAGATCCCGACGTTTCGACAAGGTTCCACTTGTCGTGGTCACGGGTTGACTGAGTTTTTTTGAATAAAATACCATCGCGGTAAGTCCGTTAAGCGATTATTATAAAAGTAAAATGAATAGTTACAATCGCGATTATAAGAGATTATAAGTGTTTTATATAAAAAGAACAGAACACTGGATTTTATTTTGTTATTTATTTTTTAAATTAATATTATTTTACTTACTACAGTGCCTTGCATAAGTAAGACCGCAACAGTAAAAATGCGTTTTGTAGAAAATTAAAATGGGAATGAGACCCTACTATTTTTTATTGAATGGCATCACTAATTAAGTAAATTGAGAAGAAAAAAAAGTTCCGTTAAAACAGATTTTTTTTTGTATTGCAAAAGTATAACCGCTTTTTTATTTTGATCTGTTTTTTTTTTATTTTAATTAAATTTTTTCGGCTAAATTAGTAAAGGACATTGCTGCCCCTATTTTCGGCCAATCTAAAAATTGTTTTCGACATACTGTTGACAAGGTTATTTAATATGGAATCGTCTATACAGTTCCATTCTTCCACAATCGCCTCTCGCAGCTCAGCAACACTGTACAATTGCCTATTATGGGCATACATTTTGCGGGTCAAAATTCTCCAAAGATTTTCAATAGGGTTACAATCTTTAGAACGTGCCGGGAACACCATAAAATGTATGTTATTCTATTCGTACCATCCCAAACTTTGACGACTAACGTGAATTGGGGCATTATCATGCTGGAAGACATGCCGAACTCGACGAAATCGTGTTAAGTAGGGTACCAAATTATCCTGAAGCACCTGGGTGCAAGCTGACCTGTTCATCTTTGCAGAGGTGAAGGCAAGTGCAACCTTACCACGGTCGCAGAAGGCCCCCCAAACCTTACAACTGCCATCGCCAAAGTTCCTCTTGAAAACAAACTTTTTTCCTTTCTCAGATCGTGCCAATATCCGATAAAACCACCTGACCCATCAAGATTAAACTTTTTTCGCCACTGAAAATAATCTAAAATAATCTAAAAAAAAAACATTCATTGAATTGTGCCATTTAGAATAACAAGAGTTAAGTGTAAATTAATGGAATGTTACTTATGGTTTTCTAATTCCGTTTCATGTTTTGCTGGGCAAATTCTTACTTTTTTTTGTAGACTCTTGTCAAATTTGGAGCTGGCATCAGTTTGCACCGAACAATCACTTTACTGCTTTTTAAGGCACGAAAAACCGTTGCAACCGAAATTCCTAAGCCCAATTCGTCACGAACGTCCGACAAAGAATGCGCCGAATTGGATGCAGCATTTATTAAACGCCTCTTATCTCGACGTGTAAGCTTCTGCAGATGTTCGGGTTTTATTTTCGTCTCATAAGATTCTGGATCTTGTAAGAAATTTCGGACGACACGATCGGATCTTTAAATTTTCCTACCAATAGTCTTTGAGCTTAGGCCAGTTAACCGAAAAGCTTGAATTTTGACTTTTTCCGTATCGCTTAAATGTTTACCACGCGGCATTGTTTCTTGTCATTTCGAAGCACATAACTGAATGAAGCTTCAGAGTGGTTTGCATTGTGCGGTTATACTTTTGCAATATATAAAAATCTGTTTTTAATTTTTAAACACTAGAAGTCTTGTTATTTGTTTTTTTTTTAATTATTAAAACTTAAAAAAAAAATGAGCGAACTAGATCTATCCCCCCCCATAGCGAAAAGCTATCTACGCCACTGGCACTGCCAACAGATGATGAAGGTCAGGTTCTCTCTCATGAAATAGATTAAACTTTACAACATATAAGAAATTGGTTGTGGAATTCACTTTATTCAAATTCATGTCGGATATATAGCTTAAGATGTACTCGAAGGCTAAGTGAAACATTATCTATTTAACTGCTTGAAATTTAAATATTTCATTAGAAGCTCTGCCATCAATTGAAATTTTGTACTTGCCTTATGGGGCATGTATTGGTTTCTTTTCAGTTGGTAGATAAGTCCAAAAAAGTGTTTTTGTCAAACCGTCCTTCGGCTGGTGCGTCTGAGTGGATTTTGTTGTATATCAATCTAAGGAACGAAGGGATTGACAGATTCGCTGTGATGTATCAATATTTTTTGCTTTCGCACACCCAGAATGATTTACAGGTTTTTCATTTTTCATGATTCTAGAGAATTTTATTAAATTTCTTGCATGTAATGTTTGAAGCAAACGATATAACACTGCATTTCCGGTTTTTGTCGAAAAACTCTCCTTATTTTAAGTTATTCCCGTAAATATATTCTTTTAAAAGCGTCATCAATTTTTTTATAATTTTCCTATTGAAAGTAATTTAAACAATATTGCATATAATTTTTTGTATAAACAGAAAAAAGCTATTAAACAAATTTAAAGCTATTAAAGTTCTTCAAACCTTTAATGTATTGTCGGGCCTTTATACATACATATGTGCGATTTATCAGGATACGAAAATAAATTTAAAAAGCATTAGACGAATTTTAAAAATACAAACCTTAAAACATCGAACTCTTTGAACTAAAAACCGTTGATTTTATTGAATATTTTTGGGGAGTTTCCAAAAGATTGCATCTTTTATTTACAAAAACGCAAGAACATGGAATCAATGCCAAAGGATTCTCTTTCTTTTGGCCGTATTGATCTTTAGCTCCACGATTTCAACTTCTCTTTCCATCCTTGTTGTCATTCGAAGAGAATGGAGATCCATGGTCCTATGAGAGAGTTGTCGTTTCCAGTCGACAAAGCTGCTGGTAGTGTATCGTTTATCAATAACATAAACAGTATTGGTGATACCAATTTGGATTTCAAACTCATTTGATATCCCTCCTTTATACAGAACTGCGCAAAACAAGCCAAATATATTTTTGTTTTTATTGACACTGTCGAACACCTTTTCGAAATCGATGAACAGCAGGTGAAGGCGTAATCGGTATTCAACGCACTTTTCTATGATGATCCGAAAAGTGTAAAAGTGTTGACGTGGTCCACACAGGGAAGAACCAAGGCGGAATCCTATCTGTTCGGCATCGAAAGTGTCTTCGCTCCAGGACGATTCTTGGTATTACCCTATCAACTGCAGGCAACGCGCAAATTTCTCTCCAGTGTTCGTACTGCGAAAGGTTTTCACTCATTGGAGGCTTGACTATCATTCTTTTAAAGGTTTTTTTGATTTTCGAATTTTTCATCAACGGCTCTAACGATTTTAACCAAAAATTTTCATCAGGAGTCCCTTTAAGTTTAAGATAATATTGTATATAAAAATATTCGAATTTATTTTTTTGTTAAAAAAAAAAAAATCCAATTTATTTTTTGAAAAATCAATATCTTGAAAACGTGTGAACGATTATTTTTTGAGATTATTTCCTAAGATCTATATTACTAATCATCTAAAATTGGCATTTCAAATTTTGTTCTAGAAAAAATTGAAATAAATTTGTTATATAAAAAATTACTTTAATAAAACGATTTTTAAACTTTATTTGCGTAAATTCATACTTTTCCGGAAATCAGACGGCAATTCCATGCATTTGAACATTTTATCTCATTAAATCCATGTTTTATATTTATAATGTATTTTAAATCCCAAAGTTACATATGGGACGTAATCAACCCACACGAGGTCACCTGGTTGACAATAGGAGTTTTTCTTTTTTAACTCTGAGCAGAGCGAGAATGTCGAGTACGCTCTGAGCAGAACTTCATCAGAGCTCTCCGATTAATTTATAAAAAACCGTAGAGCTCTGAATTGTCAAAGGCGTTGATCTCCTTTTATATTTGGTTGCTGGTGTTTTTTTCGCAGTCTGTCTCTGCCATATCACACACAAAATAATGAAGATAGCCGCACTCAGCTTTTTACTCCATCTACGCGGTTTATTCTGAGCGTATAGAGAGGGCTCCGACCCAGCTCTGATTAAAAAAAGAAACTACCTGAGCGCTCTGATTTGTCTGAGCTAAAAAAGAAACACATATTTTGTTATTGACAGCTCATTTTTCTGCTTTGATCTTAAAACGCCAAATATATACCCAAAAAGTAACCATTTAGTGTGGATTTTGGACCGGCATCATTGGTCCGTACTTTTTCAAAAATGCTGTTGCTGTCAGTGGCTAGCGCTATATAAGGATGATAACCAATTTCTTATAGCCCAAATTGATCCATAGTGACCTGGAGCTATGGAGCTACTTGCCACAGAGCTGACGCCACAATCTGCACGAATGATTAGAGGGTAAGGTTATACATACATATATCGCAGAGGTAGAATTTTTCTTGTACGGTTTTCTAAAGTCGCAGGTCTATGCGAATTATTCACAATCGACCAATTCCCTTAAGGTGTGTTATGTTCTCTCGTTAAAGGTGAACATTACCTAGTCCACCGCTCAAATTCATCCAGATCAATACGGAAGAGCCATTAAAATTGGATCACCCGGATCCGTGCCCACCGAAAGAACCTGAGCAAGCATTTCAACGATGTCCTATTCCATATACTCGTATAATGCCATTATCGGTCTTTCCAATAAAAATATAATTTTGATTATACCTTACACATTTTATTTAATTTTCACGTCTACCCGCCCTGTTTGAAAATTCCTTTAAATAAATAAATAAGAGGCCATTACGACTCATAGAGAGCCTAAAACTTAAAGTGACTTACAACTTGCATACATAAGTCGTTGGTCGCTCTCATGTTCTTAAGTTCATAAAATCTAAAACGTACTACATATTCTTACATTTTATTTTTAAAGACATACATAAATTGCTTTTCTAAAAGATTTTTTTTTTACTCGTAATATCTTAAAAAATATTGTCAAGATGGTTTAATGAACTTATTTTCAATAAACATTGTATCATTTATTTAATGGTCGGTAGCTTTTGAAATCTAACGTAGATTATTCTGCTTCAGCGCTTTAGATATTTTTAAACCCAACCACCCATTAGAACCTAAATATGCATGCACTATTAAAGGTAATGGCCTATGCGTGGTGTATGGTTATTCAAGGTAGATACAATCTATAAAAGTGCTCACCAATGTTGAAATTGAAAATTAAAAACAGTGCTTATAGTACAGAATACGGACATACATAAATAAACATTATATTTAACTACTACCTACATGATTTGATAAGTTTGTGACAAAGTCGCCTTATAATATTTTGTGTTTATAATTATCTTAAACAAAAATTTAGCAAAAATTTAAATATATTGTAATTTCATAAAGACACATTTTTCCTCTTAAACCAGAGATTCTTTAGATCGAAACACGAAATTGCTGAAATTACTACAGAAGTCTGCGAAATTGTTATGCAAAATGGACTTAAAAGAGCTAGCCTTTGCGCCACGGTCAGAGGCGCCCACTTCTAAAAACCATATAATCAATCAGTAAATTATGAATTATAAAATTGTGTTTCTCTTAAAAGTTATTGAGAAAAAAAAACAACGACCTGAACATTAAATGCACCCTGTATATCAGACCACTCTAACAGCAGTCCTGAAGTATTGCTTATGTCATGATCATGGCACGACTTCAGCTAAATGATTGGTTAAATAATATTTCTTATTGATCCTTTCAATTTAAAATAAAAACATTTGTCGCAAGTATAATCGCAAAGTACGATCAAAAAAGGAAGATATCTATATCGAAGAATGTTTAAACACTTCCTTCAAGTGATTTTTACTTGCGACTTATAGGTACTATAAGGCAAGTTATGCATTCGTAAAAAAAATCGAACTCGAGATTTTGATCAAAGTTGACATTACGATGATAGCGAAGACCAAAAAAGTGGGTCTCGCAATTCTGTCTGTCTGTCTGTCTGTCTGTCTGTCTGTCTGTCTGTCTGTCTGTCTGTCTGTCTGTCTGTCTGTCTGTCTGTCTGTCTGTCTGTCGGTTCGACTACAGCCTAAACGGCTCGGCCGATTTTCTTCAAACTTGGTAGATATGGGTTTTAATTTTTTACCCCCGGACGTTTTTTTCTATTTTTTTTTAAGACCAAAAATAACGGTACCTGCCATACGATTTTTTTTCGAAATTTTATAAATATTTTTTTTTCTCAAAAACTGTCCCACAGAATTTTTTAAAAAAAATTCCAAAAATTTCATTTGGTAAAAACTAGCTAATGGTTGAAAAAAATTTTACAAAAAATTGTTATTTTTTGGTAGCCCCCCTGGGTCCATTTTTTTTGTTTTTGATTTTCTCGAAAACGGTACAGCCGATTTTAATAATTTTTTTTATGCCAAAGCTCCTCCAAAGTTTGAATATTATTCCATATTCAAATTTTCAATTTTTAATTTTTTTGATTTTTAAAAAAAAATTCAAATTTTTTTTTTGGAATCTCAATATTTCGAAAACCCCATGCTCGATTCTTTTCAAACTTGGCAAATAAAAGTTTCTTAATATAATCTACAAGATTTGAGAAAAAAAAATTTGTTTTATTTAAAACTAACGGTACCTTCCATACAAATTTTAAAAAATGGTTTTCGAAAATCCCATTTTTCTCGAAAACGGTTCCGAGAATTTTGCTAAAATTTTTTTTCTTTTGATTAATCTTTACAATTTATAATTTAATAAAAAAAAATTTAAATCTAGATATTACTGACTGTACCTACCATAGAACGATTTTTTCGAATTTTGAATTTCTCATTATCGACTCAACGGATTTTAATGAAATTTTTTTATAAAAAAGCTCCTAAAAAGTTTAAAAAACATTGCATTTAAAAACTTAAGAAAAAATATTTTTTTCAATTTTTAGAAAAAAAAGTAATTTTTTTTTTTTGAAAAATTCGATATCTCAAGAACGGCTCAATATTGTTTTTGGAAATTAGACTTTTATTCGTACAATAATAAAAACTTAAGGTTGGCGTACCAAAATTTTTTCTTAAAAATGTTTTAAAAATTTTGTACATAAAAGCTTATTTTTTTAAGGAACCACTACAAAGACTTAAAATTTTTGTTCCTGCATAAATTCATATTTGCATATCATTCTGTTTTTATCTCTTACTACTTAAAGAATTAAAAAAAATTCATTTTATCCTTATGAACAGTTTTCTCTAATAACATTCGTTTTTAAAATTCCTAGTCTATTACATAGGAGCAAGTTCGTGCGACCCAGTCGTGCATTTTATTTTTAACGATACCAAAATGATATAATCGGTGTTGTATGACTTTTCAGATCATTATCTGTGGCTCACCTCAGTATGATATGAAATTTTAACAAACACGTTCAATTATAATAATCAAAGCTGCGGTAAATATCACTATAATGTGATGTAGCTAGTTAATTAGTATCTTAACACATAAAATTGTTCCACTGACGTTGTCAATGCAGGCATAAATGTTGATACATACATACATGCAGGCATGTAAACTATTAGATCATCGCAGACACAGATTCCGATTGCAAGCTCGGTTTCGTTTTCCACACAAAAGCGTAAAAAATTGTATCGTTCGATCGCCAACAACCACTTTATTGAAATCAAAGTGCCCTCTGCAGGTGGGAGGCCTGTTTATCTCGAAGCCTTTTGAAGTCTATAAAATTAAATTAAGAAAAACTTGTCTCTGCGGGGTCGTGTGGTAGGTATTCGGTGCGTATATGCTGCATGTAGGTGCCTTTAAAAAATATATGCTGTGGCGATCAAGAAATTCGACCAATTCGAAGACTTGTTGTGTTATGCAACACGCTTACTTAATTCAGTGCGGTTTTTGTACTATACTTTGTGGTATGTCGTCCGATACAATATTCACAATATACAATTTCTTAGGAATCTTAGGGTGCTTTGTTTAAAAAAAAAAAAAAACAAAACCCCAGCCCGCAGCTTATACCAAAGAAAATCAATATACACTGCCACAAGCAAACAAAACAATCAAATTACCGACTCAATGAGGCACGAGATACAATTTTTGCCAATCTAACGACTCCTAAATTGAATAAAACAATTTGCGAAATTGAAAACAATATTTTCGAGTTTACTTTGAATTATGATTAAATGAAAAATTTCTGCGGCTACTTTTGTTGAATGCAACGAAATTCGATTGGGCTCCACGATATAGACAAAGCTTTCGTGGACCCTTGACCTTGATCGCATTCAATCTAGCTAATAATTTTTCGTTGTTTGAATGGACAGACATTAGACATTCAATCATTTGACTTACAAAACCAAAAAAAAAAAAAGCCACCATCAATGGAATAACCACTTTATAATAGGTTTCGGTCTGACTCTAAGCCAATAATACTATGGTTGCTGCTTGTCCGCCTACATTTATGCAAATCAGTAATGCCTTTTGTGCTGTTGAATGGTATATTCAATCAAAATAAGTTGATAATGTTTGCTTTTCATCAATAAAATTGAATGATTACATTTTTTGTTGGTTTTTTTTGTTTATAATAATAAAAGAACTTATTTACTCACAAACACTTTGTCATATTAAAATGATATTTTGACCTAGTATTTTGCTTATAGTCTGGGAGAAGGGGTTGCAATTTATCAGCTGTTCGATCGACAGTAGTGTTGACGGTCATCTTGAATTATCATACACAAAATGGGAAACCTTATATCGTAATAATTGATCTACAAAAATAGCTTTGACTATTTTTTTAGAAACCAAAATTTATTAGAACCTTTTTTTTCCGCTACCCGACTTTGCTGGTGTTTTTTAGGCCGAACTACTGGCTATCAGGGAAACTGTTGAGAGCAAGGATAATTATATTGCTTAGGCAGCACTGGAATACCAAGTGATCATCCCTGGGTAATTGCCATCTGCTCTTTTTAGATACTCATTGATTGCGTTGTTGTCGGGACGACTCCTCCCTTGTATTTTGGCGGCTTAACCGCATAGTCTTTTTAATAAAATTAATAATAAAGTATTTTGTAAATTCAAAACTATTTTATTTTCTTGTATGACCCAAGGTCATAACAGAAACATATAAGGTACTCAAACAAGATGCAAATCAGAACCGGAATACGCCTATTACTCGTATCACAGAAAGTCCATTAATTCTAGTATATCATCTTCCAAATTAGTCCAGCAATTCCGGAATTAACTTGTGAGGCTTAATATTAACTTCGGTGCCACTCTAATCTGGTTTCCAGGTCATAGAGGCATTGACGGTGGAACAGTTTAACTAACCGTATTATGACTATGAAAATTTGGTCCGCCTATAATAAAGCCCGAACACTTGATCTCGTATGCAGAGCTAGACAAGGCATAGCTAGGACCGTTGCTACCTGTAGCGGACAGGTGCCAATATGATAGCATCTAGCGAATCGAAGACAGGCATTCCTAACAATACGCAGTTGTAAAGACCAGTATGAAATACCCTATTCTGACCAAAATTAGAGCATAGTTATTCGGAAGGTCACTTTTTGACGACATTGACGAACTTCCGGAAAAGAAGATTTAAATATTTGATCTTGTTTGTCAACGCGAAGAAATGGCTCTAGGATACTTCTGTGCCGTGCCCGTCGTTTGATTCCTAGACCGTAAGCTAGTGAACTGAAGATATTTAACGGAGATTCATGTTGCATAGTGAGCGCAACGTTACGAAATGGCATTAGAACGAACCTCGGTAAATACTGTACCTCGCTCTCTTTTAAGTTTCTTAGAACGCAAGAGAACGAACTTAGGGCCTTGACGAAGGTTTATATGGTTTGACTAGTTGCTGCATCGATACCAACCAATAAACTGGTTAGAGTCCTGCACAATGTAGATGGCTTAGATTGCGTGTGGTGGTCCGGTTAAGTATGTGATCCGATTCCTGATGATTGTGTAAAAGCAAACCCACGTTAAACAATAAGACACATCAAAACCTTCTGCATCCTTTGATTTTGAACTCAACCCAAACTGGACGAATCCAATATGCCCTCAACTTCCCATATCAATTCCATCCACAGGTCGAAACGAATAATGGTGTCAAAATGGCGCTCTTCAGCGCTAATTTCGCCACAGGGCTAGACTGTCAGCCGTCGCCATTTATATCTTCCAAACGTTCGTAGAATAATGGGGGCTAGCTTACTTTTGAAGAAAATTCTCCTTCTTTTATTTATTTATAAGGCAAGTGTTGGTTTCATGTAAGAAAAAATCAAACTTAAGTGGTTTTCATCAAGAATTGTGGGTGCTTGTGTTTCCACTGTATAAATCCAAATGGAGCTTAAACGGGTGAATCGATTTGTTTGAAATTTAGCTCATTTTTATGTCAGTCGCTAGAAGAATAGTTCAAATTTTTGTTTGAGTTCATCTACAGCGGGTGGCAGCTATACAACAATCTTGGATTTATTAAGTTTTCTCAAAAACGTTTTTGAAGTAAAACTTCTTTTCCGGCCGGCGTTGGGGTGGGGGTAACAAATCTTCTATGCAATTGTCAGTGACATGTCAAAGACAGCAACATGTTTTTTACAATTATTGTTCGAACTTTGTGTGAGGTTATTGAGGGAAAAGAAGTTTTACTTCTAGTGCACGTACGTCAGTATCAGTACACAGACTATTTTTTAATAATTTGTACGGGCTCAAAAGTTTATTGAGACCCTTATAATGTTAGACATAAGCACAGCACTAGCAATACGGAAATCAGAGGGTGGGGGAGAGAAAGGACAAAGGAGGTAGCGATGAACATTTGTCTTGAATGTTTGAAAATTGAAATGGCTGGCAAAAGAATATTCAATAATCGTTTTCTGCACTAAAAAATGAATCTCTGTATTTAATGGTACAACCAAAATTGAACCAGTCACAGTTGAATCAATTTAGAGGAGAAATTTAACTGGCTAATTCGAGTAAACATTGCTTTTGAAAGAAGCGATAAAACAAGGAATGATTCCATGATAGATCTGTTTTCTTTCAGTTTTAATGTTCAGTTCTTTATTCTATTCAGTAAACAAGGAGAAGTTTGGACTAAACCCAACAAAAGATGTAAATCGTACTCAAGTCTTGAACGTACGAGTAGCCGGATCACATGGCGTGAACAATTTCTTACTCCAAGACAGAAATACTAAGCATTTTGCAGCATTTTTGGCAGTATTAGAGAATGTCTTAATTCGGCGATCGTCATTGACACAGATTCGGAGTACTGAGAACTTTTTGGCTTCGGATCATGTTTTGAAGGATGCAGAAAATAGTTTCTAAGCCAAAGAATAAGAGTTTCGTTTATACCAAGAAATATCAAGCACAATAATCTTACTTTTTCACTACAATGTAAAGATCTGTTCCACTCTTCGATGAGATATACCATCAAATCAACAAAGGAACGATTCCCCGACCTTCAAAAGAAGGAACGTAAGTCCAATTATTCGGTAGGAAGAAGGGGAGCTTGGGTCCATATCCTGATCAGGTGTTACATTCCATCTTCCAAGAAAGATTTAAGAATAGTAGGACCGATGGAAAAGCTTACGAAATGCTTTTACCGAAGAACATCTCTACTGAATAATGGAGGGTATCAAAACCAGCGGATTTGTTTATATAGAGATCTCGAAAGGCTCTTCCAACTGTATGATTCGAAAATAAGGCCAATACTGGAAGATTTGATTTTTATATTAGTTTGGCAATTTTGCTTATTTTCGACATATGTAAATTAAAAATTGGGGTGGTCTATTGTATTTTGAGTATTGATTGATTTTACTTCAGAGATTTTGTCCGAGACTAAAATAATAAAAAAATTTATAATATAAAATTCAAATTCATCCAAAAATTTATTTTTTGAAACTTTTGAACGGTTTGAATATATTTAGATTTAGTGTCGCTTCTCCTTCTTTCATGCAGATATATTCTAGCCATTATATCTTCGGCCAATGGATACTTTTTGCGCTAAAATTGTCACATAAGTTTCCAAGCAACTCCCTAAGGACTTCTTTATTCTTTTCAAGACCAACGAATTTAAAGTCGAGACTAACCATTCTTTTATCGACTTCAAAGCGGCATATGATATCATTTGTCATATGGCGACAGCCGGAGTCCGGATCCTGGGAAAATCGATCCATCTGTGTGGCGTGACATCTGAAAGTATCCAGTGACATATCTAACAAGGGAATAGCTCTTCCGAACCTTTTCAAACATTCAGAGTATTTTGACATGAGATGCACTAGCATGTGATTTCTTCAATCACGTTCGGGAGTAAGTGGTGCACAGGTCAGGCTTTAATAGTAAGGGGACAAATAACAAATCTGTCCAACTAATGGGGTATATGGACGATATCGACTCGAAAACATCGGTCGTTCCCAACGGTCTGTAATACAGTCATTCATGGCGATTGAAAATTAGGCGAAACTTGTCGAACTTTTCAACAAACAATTAAATATCTGTTCACTGACTGGGACAAAACTTCACTTTTCATAGGAATAATTTCGAAGAAGTCAAGAAGTCACCTACTTCAGAGTTAATGTTAATTCCACGAACGAAGTATTACTCTGGGAAACTTCGATTTGGAGAAAAAATGGTTTCAAAACTCCTCTCGCAAAACACTAAGTGTGCGCTATACAAATTCCTTATATAAGTAATTGGTAGTCCTGCATTTAGGGACTAAGTGTTGGACTATGAACAGAAAAGGTGAATGAAAAACCCTTCGAAGAATATTTGTTCCTGTTTGCGAGAAGGGCAAAGGGTGGAGAATATACAACTGCCAAATCTATATAACTGAATAGATCGAACGCATCGAATGGAGTATAATGCTCCAGTCAACAGAGATTTCCACTTTAAAGGCTAAGCCAACCGAGATATAAGGAACTTCTACTTTAAAGACTAAGTAATTGCAGATGCCAGAGCTCTTGGTCTACATGACTGGAAAAGCAGGGTGCTCGGGCTTGCAGACGATAAAAAGAGGATGTGCATCAGTCAGAAACCTTTATTTCGGGAGCCGGATAAGTAATTAAGAATTAAGAAATCGTTTGGATGATTTCGCGCTGTAAAAGTATAATTTTTCAATAAGACTAAAATGGGTGTTTTCATGCCTACGTTTTTCTTTTTGATATTTTTTAAAATTCACATTTTAAATTCTTAACTTGTTCGAATTTTTAGTGATAGCGCTTTATGTGGATAACGATTAAGAATCGTAAGACGACACAGATGAACCTAGTTTGACCATTAGTATACTTATAAATTTTAATGAATTTAACATTATGGTGCTAAGACTAATGTCAATATTTTGTCGTCGTCAAATCGAATATCTTCACTTAGTTTAGTCATTATTGTTGTTTATTATATTTTGTTCATGTAGATATCTCCTGTATTTCTGTTGTTTATTATTTGTATTTCACTTCAAGACTTAATTACCTAAAAGATATTTATCTCAATAAAAACAATAAAAAGACACATTTTTAGTTCAGCTTTATTCTGCCAAAACAAGTGATTATTATAAATGTAGAAAACAACACAAAAACAAATATTCCTTCAAAACAACAATCCAGAAAGCCTGTTTTATTCGTTGTTTCGGTATAAATTGTAATGAAAAACAGATGCCTGAAATAGGATTCCGATTAATAAAAAAGTAAAAAGTCTGATTATTTATTAGTTTGTTTTTAAAATAAATGTAATGATGAGACATCTGGGGCCAAATTACCGCATCAGTTTTCGAATAATACGTGACTGAATTATGTGAGTTTGGCATTACCGCTTACGTCATCGAGCAATCGATTACCCTAATTTGACATTTTCATTCGATCACTGATGGGACTCACTCACTCGGTCACTGAAGCGGTAATTTGGCCCCTGGTTCTCGGGAAAATTTATTTAAAATTAATTAACGGCGGCGCCTTAACAATTACCAATTTTATTTATTATTTTCGATATAGTAACGCTATCTGCTGGTTCCACTTCACGGCTTGGTTGTTTAAAAGAATGAAAGAGTTTTGGTCTCGAACGCCTTCATATTTAAGGTATCAAACTCTCCGGTCTGTTCTATTCTTCATTCTTCTCCTTAATTAAATCTCCCCAATTTGTCGAGTTGTCAAAACGACAAAACGACGACGACAACCATGGGCGGGGCGGCATCGATTTGATATTACTTGTGTATATAAAAAAATAAAATGCACGACTGGATCGCACGAACTTGCTCTTATGTAAAAGTACTTTGGAATTTAAGATACATTTTATAAATATAAAACATGGATTTAATGAGATAATAATGTTCAAATGCATAAAATTGCCGTCTGGTTTCCGGAAAAGTATGAATTTATGCAAATAAACCTTAAAAATCGTTTTATTATTAAATAAATTTTTTATATAAGAAATTTCTCTAAAATTTTTCAAGAAAAAAATGTGTGATGCGAATTTTAAGTATTTAATAATATTGGTTTTAGGAAATAATTTCAAAAAATAATCGTTCATAGGTTTTGAAGATATTGATTTAAAAATTTTTTTTTTTTTTTTTTAAAAACCCAATAAATATTTTTTCGAATATTTTTATATACAATATTATTTTAAACTTAAGGGGACTCCTGCTAAAAATTTTGGGTCAAAATCCTTAGAGCCGTTAATGAGAAAGTCGAAAATCAAAAAAACGGGTCTATGGCAGGTACCCCTAATAACATTTCCCCCCAAATTTTTTTTTCACCAAAATATAGTCCTTGTCCATAATATCACACTTAATTTTTTTTATCAAAATCGTTAGAGCCGTTTTCGAGATAAATAAGATTTTGTATTACGGGTGTATGGGGGGTACCCTTAGTTTTGGAGCTAAAAAAAAAATTTCAATTTCTCCTCTAGGGAATCACCGAAAACCCTTAACTACTGAGTTTGAAAGAAATAGCTCCAAGGGTTTAGTCTGTAGTGAGAGGTACAGACATACAGACACACTGAAACATGTTTTTTGTGTACTAAATTTTCCTTAAAATTTTTATAAAAAAAATTGATATGCAAATTGTTAGTATTTAATAAAATACATTTTAAAACGTAATTTAAAAATTTATTCTTGTATCGGTTTTCAAGATATTGAATTTTCAAAAAAAAAATTGTATTATTTTTTTAAAAATCCAAAAACTATTTTTTCGAAAAATTTTTTAGTTTATATTTTTTTAAATGCAAAGCAGCTCCTGCATAAAAATTTTGGTTAAAATCGTTAGAGCCGTTGGTGAGAAATTCGAAAATCAAAAAAACCGTTCTATGACAGGTACCCCTAATAACATTTCCCCCCAAATTTTTTTTTCACCAAAATATAGTCCTTGTCCATAATATCACACTTAATTTTTTTTATCAAAATCGTTAGAGCCGTTTTCGAGATAAATAAGATTTTGCATTACGGGTGTATGGGGGGTACCCTTAGTTTTGGAGCTAAAAAAAAAATTTCAATTTTTCCTCTAGGGAATCACCGAAGGCCCTTCTACCGAGATTGAAAGAAATAGGTCCAAGGGTTTAGGCTGTAGTGAGAGGTACAGACATACAGACACACTGAAACATGTTTTTTGTGTACTAAATTTTCCTTAAAATTTTTATAAAAAAAATTGATATGCAAATTGTTAGTATTTAATAAAATACATTTTAAAACGTAATTTAAAAATTTAATCTTGTATCGGTTTTCAAGATATTGAATTTTCAAAAAAAAAATTGTATTATTTTTTTAAAAATCCAAAAACTATTTTTTCGAAAAAATTTTTAGTTTATATTTTTTTAAATGCAAAGCAGCCCCTGCACAAAAATTTTTGTTAAAATCGTTAGAGCCGTTGGTGAGAAATTCGAAAATCAAAAAAACCGTTCTATGACAGGTACCCCTAATAACATTTCCCCCCAAATTTTTTTTTCACCAAAATATAGTCTATGTCCATAATACCACACCTAATTTTTTTTATCGAAATCGTTAGAGCCGTTTTCGATATAAATAAGATTTTGCATTACGGGTGTATGGGGGGTACCCTTAGTTTTGGAGCTTAAAAAAAAAATTTCAATTTTTCCTCTAGGGAATCACAGAAGACCCTTAAGTACCGAGTTTGAAGAAAATACGTCCGCTAGTTTAGGCTGTAGTTCGAGGTACAGACATACAGACATACAGACATACAGACATACAGACATACAGACATACAGACAGACAGACGGAATTGTCAGACCCACTTTTTTCGTCTTCGCTATCATCGTAATGTCAACTTTGATCAAAATCTCGAGTTCGATTTTTTTTCCAAATGCAGAACTTGCCCTATAGTACCTATATCGCAAGTAATAAGGAACACTTATCCATTAACAACATATTTTGCATTTGAAAAAAATTGGAAATTTCAAAACTACAAGAACTAATAATGAATAATAAACCTAAAAAAGACAGACACACATCTCGATATCAGTTGTATTTCTATAAACTTTCCGCAAAAGTCTTTCAAGGCTGTCATATGGCTAGTGGGTTTTTTCTTAGCCAAAACCAAATAATTAGCAAAAGTCGTCAAATAAAGTCTTTTTTTGGTAGCCATATTTTTTTCTGGCTTCAGACAGCTTGAAAAAAGTTTCACAACTACTACACTGAATCACATGACGGTTCGGTTCGTCTTACATAATTCTTACAAACTGGCAATGACAAATGACCAAACAAGCTTCCAAATAAAGAAGCTGAATTCTATTACATATACACTCTAGTAGAAGTGGTCTAATTAACTGTTATTTTTTCTTTGTTACAAATATGGAGTAAAAGGTGTGCTGGAACCGGACTTTATTTTCTTCAACGAGTACATTGGCAGAGGAAGCAATTTACTTACTTGTGGTGCATTGCTTGAATGTTTTGATTTATTGCATCTTAAATTTTCTGTACCAATTTTTGAAGCAATGCAAAGTTGAAATATTGAGAATCAAATAGAAAAAATCTTCTAATGTTGATGAACCGATTTTGAAAAACTTCAAGTGTAATAGAATGTAGAAGAACACATTTAACAACTGTAATTTAAAAAAGTTTTCGAATTATAGTTGAATCAAGTGCATAAGCTATGTCTTGCTTTAGACAGACATTTTATTTTTCAAAAAAATTCTTTAACAATTCAGAGGCTTTATTTTCGTACTTAAATCCTATAAGATTCACAGGCTCTTAGTTTTATAAATTTGTTGATTGTTTTAATAGTTTTTACAGCAGGAGTATTATTATGTGTACTTTTAAAAATCGACTTATTTCTGACAAAAAAAAAAAAAAATAATAGTACGAGTACATTCGAACAGAAAAGAAAATAGTGGAGCAACAAAGTCCAAATTCCAATTTCCTACCATTTGTATGCATTCGTAAAAAAATCGATCTCGAGATTTTGATCAAAGTTGACATTACGATGATACCGAAGACGAAAAAATTGGTTCTCGCAATTCCGTCTCTCTGTCCTTCTGTTCTTCTACAGCCTAAACGGCTCGGCCGATTTTCGTTAAGCTTGGCAGATATCGTTTTTAATTATTTCCCCCCACATGTTTTTTTCTTTTTTTTTTTTTTTAAGCCTAGTACTCAGTTCAAGTGAAAATAAAAATTTCATATAAAAGTGACTGCTGGTTCACTGGCATGAAATCCGCAACGAGAGGTGAGTACTAAAATGTGGATTGGAAAAACAAATATGTTCCACAACTTTTTCCACGCTATGATTTTCATTTATCATGGTAGACCCTTTCCAACCATTTTTTTGTTTTTGATTTATTTGAAAACGGTACAATCCAATTTAATATTTTTTTTATGCTGAAGCTCCTCTAAAGTTTGAATATTATTGTGTATTCAAATTTTCAAAATTTTGTTTGGAAACTCAATATTTCGAAAACCTCATGCTCGATTTTTTTTAAACTTGATAAATAAAAGTTTCTTAGTATAATCTACAAGATTTTTACTTAAAAATAAAGGTACCCACCATACAAATGTTAAAAATGGTTTTCGGAAATCGTATTTTCCTCGAAAACGGTTCCGAGAATTTAATTTTTACGATCTATAATTTAATGATAAAAAATTAAAATTAAGATATTACTGACTGTACCTACCATAGAACCATTTTTTCGAGTTTTGAATTTCTCATTATCGGGACAACAGGTTTTAATGAAATTTTTCATAGAGAAGCTCCCCAAAAGTTTAAAAAAGCATTGCATTTCTAGACTTTAAAAAAATATTTTTTGAATTTAAAAAAAAATCTATTTTTTTGGAAAATTCGATATACAGGGTGATTTGCATAAGGTGTGAAAACTTAATTTTCAAAATCAAAATTTTGAAAAAAAAAAATGAAAAAAATTTTTTTAAACATTTTTTTTTTTCAAAATTTTACGTAATTAAGTATAATTTTTTTATTCAATATTCAATGCTCTTATTAATTTTTGATCAAACACAAAAAACCGGATGTCAAACTGTTTTGTGGTTTTTGAGAAAATCAAAAATAACAAAAACTACTTTTGTTCTAAGAAAAGCCTTTTATTTTAGTTTTTTCGTTTTTGGATTCTTAGGTGAATTTACGATTGAAAGGATTAACTTTGTTTTTATTATTTTTTTAATTATCGTCTTATAAGCATACAATAATGTGACAAAGTACTGGATTAATCATATTTCACAAATTTTTCTATTGAAAATACTTGCGTGAGAGCATTGGTTTAAAATTGACCTGCCACTCTTTTCTTATGGTTGGGTCGGCTTGGCTTAGGTGCATTTACGAAAGAAAGGATTAACTTTTTTTGTACAATTTTTTTATTATCAGTCTTATAAGCATACAATAAAGTGACAAAGTACTGGATTAACACATTTTTTCATTGAGAACACTCGCGTGAGAGCATTGGATTAATATTGACCTGCGAATGTTTTTTTAAATAATGCAACGTTACACGCCCTATAACTAGTGACAGAAAAATGCAATTGCGAAATAAGAACAAAAATGTTCCTGAATCTTGAAATCAATTAAAATAAGAAATACATGCATATTTAGATAAAATACAT
The DNA here is from genome assembly GCA_911387755.1 of Chrysotoxum bicinctum. NCBI lineage: Eukaryota > Metazoa > Arthropoda > Insecta > Diptera > Syrphidae > Chrysotoxum > Chrysotoxum bicinctum. Next base: position 218,452,982 of record OU426989.1, on the reverse strand, counting down.
AATTAATGTTTATTTAAATTTTTAACTATTTTTTAACTAAAGCTTATTACAAAAAATTTTCGATATGATCCCCATTTTGTAGAAGGCAAAGATTATAGCGCCTTCTTATTACTGCACATAAATTTATACTTGATAAATTTTCCTGTAATTTGACTCCAGCTACTTCAATCCGTTGTTTCAGTTGTTCCAAAGATTCGATTTCCACTTCGTACACATAGTTCGAAGTCACTAGTTAGGGCGTGTAACGTTGCATTATTTAAAAAACATTCGCAGGTCAATATTAATCCAATGCTCTCACGCGAGTGTTCTCAATGAAAAAATGTGTTAATCCAGTACTTTGTCACTTTATTGTATGCTTATAAGACTGATAATAAAAAAATTGTACAAAAAAAGTTAATCCTTTCTTTCGTAAATGCACCTAAGCCAAGCCGACCCAACCATAAGAAAAGAGTGGCAGGTCAATTTTAAACCAATGCTCTCACGCAAGTATTTTCAATGGAAAAATTTGTGAAATATGATTAATCCAGTACTTTGTCACATTATTGTATGCTTATAAGACGATAATTAAAAAAATAGTAAAAACAAAGTTAATCCTTTCAATCGTAAATTCACCTAAGAATCCAAAAACGAAAAAACTAAAATAAAAGGCTTTTCTTAGAACAAAAGTAGTTTTTGTTATTTTTGATTTTCTCAAAAACCACAAAACATTTTGACATCCGGTTTTTTGTGTTTGATCAAAAATTAATAAGAGCATTGAATATTGAATAAAAAAATAATACTTAATTACGTAAAATTTTGAAAAAAAATTGTTTAAAAAAAAATTTTTCATTTTTTTTTTCAAAATTTTTATTTTGAAAATTAATTTTTCAAAAACTATTCACTCGAACAACTTTATTTCAGAACAAAATTAAAGAATGTATTTCTGGCTTTTCAAAATGCTATAGCATTACTCTGTAGGTATCACCGTTATTTTTTAATAATTTTTTTTCTATTTTAAGTGATTTTTTTCTTAAATTGCCCCTCCTGCCTAAACGGGGGGAAATAGACCCCTCTCCCATACGATTTTTTTCTTGTCTAAGTCCAACCTACACGCCCTAGCTTTTTGTCACACCTTATGCAAATCACCCTGTATATAAAACGACTAAATATTTTTTTTGGAAATTTATTTTTTATTCGTACAATAATAAAAACTTTAAATTGGCGTACCAAAATTTTCCTTAAGAATTTTGTAGGTATGTATAAAAAAGCTTATTTTTTTTAAGAAACCATTACAACGACTTATAATTTTTGTTCTTGCATAAACTAATATTTGCTTGAATCACATGGCATTCTGTTTTAAGCTCCAGCTACTAAAGAAGTTGTTTTAGTCATTTAAAAAATGAATTGTATGCTTATGAACAGTTTTTCTCTAAAAATATTAATTTTTGAAATTCTTAGTGTTTCACATAAGAGAAAGTTCGTGCGACCAATCGTGCATTTTAATTTTGATCAAAAGTGACTAATGAACTGAATAGGTGAAAAGAGTGTGTCATTTAAGAATACTACTCTTTCTTAAATCTACTTTCTTTTTATTAAATAGTTTTTTTAGCCAAATATAAACAAAATTTATTTTTGGGAAGTTTGTCCCATCTTCTTGCGAAATTAATAAGTCAAGCGCTTCAGGCTTAAGTTATGCGTTATAGAAAATAAATCCCTTTGTTTGCATATTAAACTGAAGAAGGGGACATAATATATACAATCTATTCTTTGATTTTCTAACCAATAAATTAGAACATTTCACCAAATGCCACTTTACTAAACGTTGATTCTTCCAGCATTAATATTACTCTTATATTGTTATACACCTTTTTTGGCAAACGAATGCAAATAAAATCATAAACTTCACCAACAAATTGGCAGGTTTCTCACTGTCGCGTCGCAAACATTTCGCTCCGCCGAAAATCAACTTTTTCCCACACATAAATTTCTTCAAAACATTCGTGAACTAATTCGAAATCCCACATAAATTTGTAGTCAACATGAGTGCAAAACTATAAGCTCATTGCCTTCCATTAACCGAAAGATGGATTTTAGCGTTTATTTTTCCTGCTGTCTGCTGCTTGTCTTATTCAATGCGACCAAGGAAGACTTACCACATAAAAAAAGGCACGTCAGCGCCAAGCACTATACTTCAACTTCATTCACAAAAGGACGGGTTTGCAAGAAAAAAAATATTATTTATTATTAACCACCAGATACTTGACTTGGCTTTAAATGAAAATGAAAACATCCGGAGATATGTGCGATCAAAATCATAACACCCCACACGAACCGACCAGTTTCAGATCGTGTCGGCCAGGCTTTATCTTGCTGCTGCTGATGGCAGTTGCATCAGCAGCGTGGCGTTGAAAGAGTGAAAGTTTTGCTGCCCCTAGTGTGCGCATAACGCAGCAAACAGCAACGATTAAGGTAAGACCAGATTTGAATCAGCACCGCAAAATAAGGGCAATAGCCGCTAAGCTGTCCTTTCAAATGAAAATCCAATTCACTTACTTTTTTTTATACAGTAAAATATCTATACATATTTCGCTAATTAGGTGTCTGGCTTGGTTGAGTAACGAATTACGCGAAAACGCGTTTTTACTTTCCGTCGAAATATTTCAGCGCACTTTCGATTTTTGCTCGCCAGGCACTTTGGTCACGCACTTGGTTCATTGTTTTTATCAATAACAATTACCCAAGTGCGTACCTGTAGCGATATGGCATGGAAGTTAAGAAAAAAAAATATGATTGTTATAGCACTCGGGGCCCGTATAAGCGGACAAAATTAATCATTTTTACGTCCAGGGTTGCATTGTAAGTTTTGCTTATTTTTTTGTATGCATGACGCGGTCATTCAGTTCCATCATCTATTGAATGCCTCATTTATTCTAAGGCGAGGCATAATTACTCGTTAGAGTTAAAAATACCCCCTTTAATGTCTGGGATGTGTCAGTGATAGTGATGTGCCAGTTGACAATAGTTGGTGAATATTAAATCAGACGCTGACATTGTGCGGGTGCCAAAGATTGGCTTTGCGTACCGGAAACTTATCGTTTGCAGAACGCATATACGGGAGACGACCTTCAGGGACCATAAACTCACATTGTGATGATCGTTTTTCAATTCCCTGCTATGTTCGTCTCCTAATTAGGCGACTGGCGATGGCGGCGCGGCGGCGTTTAGTTTAAGACTTTATATATCCATTGACATTTGCATATCTCGGGCTGTGTAAGAAACAGTTGACGTTTTTCAAGGTACACTCTTGTCAAAAGGGCCTGTCTATTGGAAGATCTAGACTGGCGCGACACATGTGCGCGACTCTTCTGGGTTTTATTTCCAGCAGTAGATGTTGTCAATGTCATATTGAGTTACCGATTGACATTGTCAGTTAGCAAAGTAAGTTTTGTTGGGGTATGGAATAAGGCTCAACAAGAATGAAGTCGGATTAAACTCAAGCATAGTTTGAGTTTCGATGTCTCTTGTCAGTTCGTATCACGTTGACGTTTCGAAAGCATATCGAGATGTTTTTTTTTTGCGATTGGAGCTGGAGCATATTACGTAACGATTATAAAGTTATGCATGATTTTTCAATTACAAATTGAAATAATTACTAACAGCGCGGCGTAGTCAGATCAATTAAACACAAAAAGTAAAATCATTCAGTAATGACCTCGATTTAGTTTTCAATTTTGAATGGATAGATAACGAAATAAGAAATAACTTGCGTGCCGAAAGTTATTTAGTAATTCAAAAATTGCAACGCATATAAAGTGGACAAGAAAAACAAGTTTGTTTGCGCAATGAATAACGAATGAGCGAAATACCGATCGCAATTATAAGATCACTCTCGAATCTCGATGACAATTAAGTTTATTTTACGAGCATAAGGGTTATCTTGGGGGCTTTTTATGTTCTGCTTTCTAACTTCACGTGGGAGATTACAGTAATTAAATATCTTTATAAAATTGCTGATTTTATTTGTAGTGATAAAGTGATACATTTATGGTTATTAATTTAGCAATTACTTAATATTTAATATTACTAAACAAAATGATCGGCAATGAAGGTACTTAGAACCTATTTGAATGTTTGTAAGTATTACAAATATTTTGTTTTCAAATTTCAACTAAGGCCTTCTTGAAGAAATATATGTAGATAAGCTTAGATTCTTAAAAAGAAATGTAGCCACGAATGTTAATCCAACATTTTAATACATTTTTTTTTAAATTCTTACTTTGCAGTCTTTGTCAGGTGCAGGAAAATCTCTTAAGCTTAGATATCTGAAAATTTAAGAATTAAAAAAAAAAAAATTACATTTACCTACCTTAGATATGCATACATAAATAATTAAACATTAGCTGTGTTTTATTTTCCCCCAGATCTGATCCAGATTGGATCTTCATTCAAAATTACATGTATAACAAAAACAACACAAGGCCCAATTTTGTTTGTATTTGTTGTTTTACATGTTACTAGCCGACCCAGCTCTCGAAATTCGAGTGCCAATTTATTTAAATAAAGACAGAGAATTCTTGATTTTTTTAAATTGTTAAATGCAATGAGAAGTACCTACTAGGCACTCAATCCTGGAGTCCAAAGGAAAACAGTTAATGGTAAACGAACTTTCAAACCTATACACATTTCTGACACATTGTAGATTTTTGAAACGTTGCAAATTGGTGGTTGATGTTGTAGGCCGCAAAAACAATTGTTGGGTTGAACTTATGTTATTTGATGTATCAGAATCCGGTATGTTTAATGTGGATTTTTGGACGTTTCTTAATTCATCGACATCGTAGCCATCCTTTGATGGAATTTGACAGTTTATGGCTTGACGAATAGAGGACGAATTCAGTTATGACGTACAAAGAGTATTTCGTACCAAATGTTAGCCGAAAGCCATAAAATTGCTCTTTTCCGGAGCAATAAATAAAATACCTTTTTTTTGGATATTTATAGACGTTTTTTAATCCATCGAAATCTTAGCCATCCTTTGATGGAATTTGACAGTTTATGACTTGACGAATAGAGGACGAATCCAGTTATGACGTACACAGTGTATTTCGTACAAAATGTGAGCCGAAAGCCCTAAAATTGCTCTTTTCCGGAGCAAAAAATAAAATACCGTTTTTTTGGATATTTATAGACTTTTTTAATCCATCGAAATCTTAGCCATCCTTTGATGGAATTTGACAGTTTATGACTTGACAAATAGATAATTCAGCTTTGACGTACAAAGTGTATTTCGTACAAAATGTCAGCCGAAAACTTTTTTGACACTTTTTAATCCATGTACAAAGTAGGCATCATTCGATGTTATTTGGCAATTTATGGCTTACAATAATAGAGAGAACTATCAAAGGCATATAAGTCAATCTTATCATCGAAATCGAAATTAAAATCGAATAGGAACAGTATTGAATCATTTCAGTGAAATGAAAATGATCGAATGATCGGTTGGTTGAACTGATCGGATCATTTTCGTAATCGATTGTTGAACGATTCAATCATTTGAAATGAACGATTTACTCAGCTCTAATTCGAATTTGATATTTTGTTTGTTTGTTAACGCATTCTTGTCAAACCAGGGGGATATTTTATTTTCGGGGAAGATTTGAAATCAGTAACTCATAGAATAAAGCTAGAACTACATACTCTCTTTTTCCAACTCATTTCAAATTTCTGTCTTCCATCTCGAAAAACATAAAAAGTAAAAGTTGAAATGGTTCTAAATTTCACTTTTTCATTTTTTGAAAACACTAAGGCTAGGCGCGCACATTCAATTTTTAGTTTCGCAACTGATTGGTTCGAGCAACTAAGAAGTTTGTGTTTTGACAGAAACTAAACGATTGTCCAAAAAGAGTTCGCTATTCTGTGTAACATATAATTATATGCAGCTGCGCGGACAATCAACCAAATAGTTCATCTGTTTTCTATAAGCAACGAAACAGAGTTGTGCAACTAAAACTGAATGTGCGCGCCTAGTCTAACACGGAAATTGCCGATAGATGTAGTTAATACTCTAAGACTTAACTACATTCAACTTCAAAGAGTGAAAAGTGAACAAAATGTGCTGTATTTTTCAAACAACAACAAAAATGGTTCTAACTTTAACTAAACTTAAACCACAGATAATTATATATTATAATGTATGACAGTAACTGTATGACAGTATCGTGTAAATGTATGCTCTATTCAGTAACAGATGTCCGGGCTTTTTTTTGCAATTTTTATTTGTTGTTTTAAACAATTTCTGTGTATTATATTTAAATAATTTTGGCATTGTGCACATCTATGCAACACATGCTTTCGTTTAATATGTAATTTATGCCCCTTCGGTTTTTGTGGGCCGCGTAAACACAAAAAACATGTTTGCCGTTTTATTATATGATTTCGAAAACAAAATCCAATCCGGATCAGATCTCGGGGAAAATAAAATACAGCTATTATTTAAAAAAAATGTATGGCTTTTTAAAACAGTCATCAATTTTTGGAACTTTTTAGGATAATAAGCTAGCTGTAAAGGAATACATTTATGAATTGTCTTGAAAATGTTGCAGGCACGGTTTTTTTCGTCTTAAATATAGAAGAAATATCGTCTTGAAGAAATAATCAAAAAAAAAAAAAAAACGCTAGCTACTAAGTTTTAACTAAATCGTTAGCATTGTAGGAATCTATCTCATCGTTCTTGCAACGAATAGAATCGCTTACTGAACAAATTAATCACATTTCAACGAATGAGTTAAACGTTAATTAATTAATTGACTCAATTAAAAAATCATTACTGAGCAAAGGACTTCATTGAATCGAAAACTAATAGTAATTGTTTTATGAACAACTTCTTTATCGCATGAAATTAAGAATTGTTTGAATTTTAATGAAAAAATCGTTATATAAATGCAATTTTTCATAATGTTTTATTAAGAACTTGGTTCAGTGTATGCTACCCATTCTAGAAAATCTTAATCACTCAGGTGTACCGTAAAAAAGTCATCTGGGCGCTTTTCTTTTTATTCAAGCGATAAATGATTTTGTAACATTTATAAGCCTACGTTCAGGAAGATTCTTATATTTGCTGACGATATGAAAATTTTTAAGAAAATAGAAAATTACAATGACCACACTTGTCTGCAGACCGATATTGAAAGCATTACTGTTTGGTGTGGTGAAAACGGTATTTTTCTTAATCCTGCCAAATTTATAACAATTACTTTCTCAAGAAAACGACTTTTGGTTATTCTATGTTGCGTCTGTAGCTTCAAGGACTTGGCTGTCCACTTTAGCTCTAATTTGAAATTCGATGAATAGATGAATTACATCGTTAATAAAGCCAGCTCTATGCTAGGATATATAAAACGTTGAGCAAGGAAATTTAAAAATTGATGAGCGTATGCTTTGGAAATTTAAATAAAGCTTAGAAATTAATGACCAATGTCTCAAGTCTCTAGGTCATTGCTTTTTGTCCATCTATTCTATCTATCTGTTTTCTATCGTTAACAATTTTCTAATCGATCTTAAACCAACTTACCGATAAGCTACAAAAAAAAACTAAAAGACATAAGAAGCCTTAACATCAATCCAAAGAAAGACACAATACAATGAAAGAGATGAAGAATGTAACAACTAGGACCTGGTATGAAAAATCAAAATCTAAAAAACAAAATACGAAGTGTGTTTCTTTGATAACTCAAGAAAGAAAACTAATTTGTAAATAAAATCTAAGAGCTCGAGTCAAAGAATTATCTACTCAAGCGCAGCTTAACCAAAATATGTGAAAAAATAATAACTTAAACCCTATACTTATCAAAGCGCTTTGATTACAATTGTGCTCAAAACGAGAAAAGAGATAATTTTGATGAAAACCAAAAGGAACTTTTGTGTCAAAAATCATCTCACGTACAACGAAAAGCACAATATACTTAATGGCGAAAGTTGGTCGAAAATTTGTAAATATAATTATTAGCTGGGTTCTATTATTCTAGTAAGCTAAAACTATTAGTTTTTTTTGTTTGTGCTTATTATTTAAATTTAAATAACAAAAGTGATCACTCTGTCAGAAGGCCTGGGCCATACGTTATAAAATGTGAATATAACCAAACTTCAAATATAATGGTGCAAAATTTTAGTCCAATTAGCACGATGTAAAAATTGTTTTAGTATAATACTTGCTAAAAAGGAGAATTTTGGAAATTTCAATTGCTTTGAAACATATTTTCTCAAATACATTGTATGTATTATTAAAGTTAAAATCGTCAAATAGATATTTTAATTTTTCTGTGACATGTTATATTGTATATACCTCACTTTAAACAAATCATTAAATTTCATCTAAACAGTAATGTTAACAAATAATCAATTAAATTTACTGGAAATCTCTATTTTTGGATTTATCACTTTCTCACCCGAAGACTCAGATATTTACACTAAGCCACTGAAATTCATGAGAATCAACAAGAACGAACAATTTGAATGACACTTTATTTTAATTTAGTTCTCTACTGGTAGTCTTCTTTTTAGCTCCTAGGTTAAAATTTTGTTGGTACAAGAAAATTGTAATGTGATGTGAACCCCCTCTCTCCCGTCTTTTTTCTATGCAGACAATGAAATACATGACGGGTTTGGTCGAACTTGAAGTAGACAAACATTCATCATCATCATCGGCTCGACAACCGGGTTTCGGTCCTGGCCTCTTTCAACAAGTCTCTCCACCTATCCCGGTCTCTAGCCGACGCCATCCAGTTGCGCGCACCCCAAGGCTTCGGGCGTCCTGGTCTACGCCATCTATCCAGCGCAAGCATGGTCTACCACGCTGTCGTCTACAATAGAATGTACCACAAAGAACTTTCCGAGCAGGTTCCTCTTCGCTCATGCGAGCTAGGTGCCCTGCCCACCGGAGTCTACCGAGCTTAATTTTTGTCACGATATCTGCTTCAAGGTAGATTGCGTACAGTTCATGATTGTACCGTCTCCGGAATCGTCCTTCCTCACATACGGGACCAACAATTCTCCTTAAGACTTTTCTCTCGAACGCGGCTTAGAGGTCGGAGTGCCTTTTGCTAAGCACCCAAGTCTCGGATCCATATGTGAGTACTGGCAGGACCATGGTCCTGTACAGCAGCAGTTTTGAAGTTATGGTGAGATTTCTGGATTTGAAGAGCTTTGATAGACTATAGTAGGCTCTGTTGGATTTGAGAAGCCGCCCGCGTATTTCTTCTTCTATATTGTTATCGGCTGCTACTATTGACCCAAGGTATTTAAAGGATTGCACCACTTCAAATTCGTGCTCCGCAACCTTGATTGTTTGACCAACTGTTCCTCTCGCATTCGACGCCACCATATACTTTGTTTTACCTTCACTAATGTGCAGCCCCAGATTTTGTGCCGCCTGCTCGATCTGGATGAAGGAATCGTGTACAGCTTGTTCGGTTCTTCCGATGATGTCGATGTCGTCTGCGTAAGCTAGTAACTGGCTGGACCTGTTGACGATGGTCCCTCTTGTTGCCGTGCCAGAGTCACGGATTGCTTTCTCCAACGCCAGGTTGAAGAGGAGGCAGGCCAAACCGTCCCCTTGTCGGAGTCCATTAAAGATGTTGATTGGTCTGGATAGCAATCCGGCTATTTTTACTTGGCTTGTTACGTTGGTCATGGTCAACCTACATAGTCGTGTCAATTTATTTGGGATGCCGAATTCTCTCATGGCTTTGTAAAGTTCTACCCTGGCTATGCTATCATAGGCGGCCTTAAAGTCTATAAACAGAAGGTATGTTGGGATGTTAAATTCTAGACAATTTTCCATCGCCTGCCTAAGGGTAAATATCTGATCAGTTGTTGATTTGCTTGGAATGAAACCACACTGATATTGTCCGATAACGGTTTTAGCGTATGGGGTTATCCGGTCTTGTAGGATAGAGGAGAGTATCTTATAGGCGGTACTCAACAACGTGATACCTCTATAATTGCTGCACGTTGTGACATCTCCCTTCTTATGTATGGGGCATATTAAACCTTTTCGCCAGTCTTCTGGCATTTCTTCCTGCTCCCATACGTGTACTATAATATCATGAATTGCTTGACGTAAGGCTAGCCCGCCGTGATGGAATAATTCGGCTGATATGCCATCGGCTCCCGGGGCTTTGTTCTGTTTAAGCCGGCCTATAGCCTTCTCAACCTCTTCTATGCTTGGTGGCGGCAACATAGAGTATTCTTCTTGAAGTAGTGGAGCCTCCACTTCTGCAGTGAGCTGACCATTTAGCAATTCATTAAAGTACACTTCCCATCGCTCCAGTATGCTTTCAGGATCGGTGATCAGATTTCCCTCTCCGTCCTTGCAGTATGTGCAGCGTGGTGTGTACTGCGTCATGTTTCAGACGGATTGGTAGAACTTCCGCGCCTGGTGACAAACATTATCTTTAATTAGTTTAAATTTAATAAGGGCATGGCTAAGCTAAGATTCAAATTTCAAAAAAATTACAAAGTCAACAAATCAATGACTGAGAAATACCGGAATAAAATGAAGATATGGTTTTAGTTTTCTTTAATACCTTATCATATTGTGTATCTCCAAAAATAAGATTACCATTAGGGACTATAATATTAAAGTTATTAAATTATAGGATTTTCTGTATTACCTTTTGGCATAATAGTTAGTGCTTATGACTATCATGCAGAAGATCTTGAATCAATTCCCAGTGGCAAATCCTTTCTCCATGCAAAGTGCCCTTCAAGTAAGCCGTTTGGACTCCGCAGAATTTTGTAAGATTGCTAACACGTGCATTAGAAAGGCTTAATTTACTTAGTTAACTTTATTATGTTATTTTGTAGGGTTTTCTATGATCTTCAAAATTAAAATTTAAAATACAAAAAATATACTTCAAAGACTAATGGATGACACAGGTATAATTCAAATGAAAACTAAATCCAAAGCTTGCGTCATATTTAAAAAAAAAAAAAAACCTAATTTTTTTCTTAAAGTCGGCTAATAAAATATATTTTCTGCTCTTATTGTCTCAGGGTAATTTTTGACTCACCTTCATTAGCTTGAATTTAAACCGATCACATCGTATGTAACAATAATTTTTATTACACTCTCACCGATAGGAAGCACGACCTACACGTAACACGTATAGGTAGTATATAATTAATATTTATACACTATCACGTTCTGGCTCAAAACAATTTTGATTGTTCATTTATGGAAATCGATTTCTGTTTCGTCATTACACTCCTTTCAGTCGTAGTTAAATAATTATGAGTGCTTTCATTGAAAACAATTTAAAATGTATATAATACGTACGCGAATTATAATAATTTAAGTTGAATGAAAAATGTATATTCCATTCTAAGCTCGGAATGGCTTCTTATCCATCTATGGTCAGGATGTATTCAACTTCTTCTTAAGGTTGTTTTGTTGGCCATTAGAAAATCTTATAGATACCAATACTCGTTATTTATGGAGCTTTTTGTATTTATAAACAACATCTGACTATTAAATGTCTCAAAGCTATCAATTTGTAATAAATTACGACTAAATCGATGTAAGTTATATTTGCATTAATCATAAATATTCTTTAGTTAAATTCAAGGTCGGGAATGTTAATATGAACCACGGTTTTTAAAATAGATTATTTGAGCTGAGGTTGGAAAATCAATCATAAATATTTTGAAATCATGTAAGAAAACAATTAAACCTAATTGAACTTAAAGAAAATATTTTAAAGTCTATTCACCAATAAATCTTGCAAACTTTCTTCGATGAATGAATTTTGTAATTTTTTAAAAGGTGTTCATTTGCACCCGCTTACATAATATAACAAAGATATTAACATAATTTCATTTCAAACATGAGATCAAAAGGATTGCATTGTTTTAAGTCAAAGATTGACTTAACCTCCAAATAAATTCGCTATGTTAAGACAAGAACCAGATTCCCATAATGTAGGCAATATAGAGGCATTCAAAGGTAATTGAATACAAAAAACGAAAGTGAGTTAGACAAATTAATGAACCCTGATTTAACTATGTAAATGCAGATAGCTTGCAAATTATAGTAATACATTTCTGTATAAACAATATCGTGGGAATTTAAACTTGAAAAAAAAACTCCCCAAGCACATGGTCAATTGTTTTTACTTTCATGTTTTGTTTTGACTTAATTTACATTCGCATGTGAAAAAATGTGTACAATAATGTAATGCCATAGTGATGCTGGTTCATTCGACGATAAATCATATACAAACATTTTATCTTACTGATTAAATTGATTAAATTATCAAAGGCTTTTTTAAATTAATATAAAAAAAAAAAAACAAAAATTATAAATTTTCAAAAAATCGCGAATATAACAATGCGAAAAGCCTCAGTATTGATTGGAAAGGATATTTTAACATAAAATTATTTACGATCTAAGAAAATAAAAAGCACTAAGATTTATTAAAACTGCTTGGAAGTACTCGTACATTTAAATATGAAAAATTGAAGGCAAGATAGTTTTTAAATAGAGGTAAGTATTTTGTGTTCTTTAGTGCAGTGCTAGTTCAATAAAATACACAAAAACTAACTAAATGAGACGTTTTTTTCGTTTCCTGAACAATTTTAAAAATGTCGGTTAATACATTCTTACAGGAAGGTATCGATATCAATATTCGTTTTCGGAAAGATATTAACAACATAATACTGAACATAAAGTTTGAAAAACTAATTTCTTTTTTTGTTTCAGTTTTTTTTAATTTGTATGTATACACTATAAGATACTTTCAAAATATTATAAGCTCAAATAAATTGGTAAGTTTTTAAGGTTTTCCTTGTCAAGGGTGTTTTTTTTTTTTTATTTGAAATCAGTAAATCAGGCTGTATTTGGGCAATAAGGCTTTAAATGTTGACTTCCAGGTGCTAAAATTTTAACGAATATCGAACGGGTTACTTATTATCGTAAAAGTATTGGGAAAACAATCTATGGTTTCTCGAATTAATCGCTGTGATGGACGATTATGACCACCATAACACAAACGTAACACCCCATGTGTTTTTCAAACTGAGCCAAGTTTTTTTTTTTTTAAATAGATTTGAACAATTTGCTCTTGCTTGAGTAATATTCATTCTAAATTGCCAAGCCAAACTTACCTCAAGCCAACCGAGAACTTTAAAATCCGCTGTCACCGAAATCAGTGTTGCCAATTTAAAGATCTCGCCTCAAAAAAAAAAAAAAAAAAAAAAAAATCGGGAAATATTTTTTTAAGATTCTTCAATTAAAGCTTTTTTGGTCATCTTTGTTCTTGAAATTTTTTGTTGCGAAATTTCCCGGTCCGAATGAACCCACAAATGTTCTATGGGGTTTGGGTCTTGATGCTTTGAAGTCCTATAAAGAATTCATTCTTTAAGGAACTACGAGGTATGCTTAGGATCAATGTCTTGCTAAAAGATCCAATTGCTCAGCATACCTAATTTGTTTGAGCTCGGTTGAAGGTTATTGCTTGGGATGTTAAGATAGTCTTGTTTATTCATTGTATTTTCATTGAAAACAAGATTCCCGATCCAAGATGCTGGCCATACATCCCCACACCATCAAGTTTTACTGATGTGCTTCTTATATTTTGTTCATGGTGTTTACTTACTTTTGATGCGTTAAATATGGAGTATGTTAGGTTTTTATTAGGAAAAGTTGCATTAGTTACATTTTGAATTTGATTTTTATTATTTGAATGAATCCATTGCTTATTATTGTTTGTTCGAATTCCACGTAACTCCAAAAATCATAAATATTTGTGTTTCCTCACTTTTGACACTCACTGTACATATATCAAAATTGAAAATAATTTGTTCCCCCCTTTTCTTCATGACTTCAAGTATGTTGGCCCTTTTCCAATCTTTCCTTATAAATTCGGAAAAAATGGTGTGATTCTCCTCACCCTGGAAACACTAAATTTTCAGGAATCACTGATTTGTTAAAAGATTTTAAAAATATTTGAGTTTATCTCGTTAGTATAAGCCTTTTTTAAAAATTTGGTTTTGCTTCAGTGTATGCAACAAATTCATTATTCAGAATTGAAAAAATCGTAGTCCTGTTCTACAGACCTTATTTTCAAAAACGCGTCTAAGCCAATTTCTTGAGAATGGCTAGTCGCATACAGAATTATAGCCGTGAATATATTTATTTGTCATCTCCATATTTATCAGCTCCTTTGAGAGTGTTTGGTAATTAAGTCGCAAACAAACAAATTTTTTCTTAAAGTTATTTATATCAGCTTTGACTGATATTATATTTACATATATTTAAGACGCCTGGAATTTTAAAAATTTTCTTTATAAAAACATGGGGAAAATGTTTAGAAATTGATATATTGCTTTTCTTAAATAAGTTTTTACAATAAAAAATTTTTAATAGATATATTTTTAAGCACAAGATTTTTTAAATTTACACAATAATTTAAAAAAAAATTAAAAGAAAATCATCAACGCGTTTTTAAAATATCGAATCTTCAAACTTTTAAAAAGTGTTTGTAAAAATAAGTCATTTAAATTGGTTGTGTCGATAATAAATTATCATTAATTAAATGAAATTGATAGATCTTATAAATTAAACAGTAAGAAAATAATTTAAGTTTGTTTCTAGATGCTGTTTTCGAAAAAAATTTGATTTTAAAAAAGTTTTTTTTTTGTTTTTGCATTTGTATGGTGGGGACTGTTACTTTTGGATGAAAGAACAGTTTTTTTGTGTATTTAAATGCGTTATCTTCTATGGTTCCATTTATAATTAGTTTTTGGAATTTTTTTTTGCAACCATAACCTAGCTTTTACTTAACGGAATTGGCGAAAAATGTTGAACATTTAAAAGGAGCTGTTATTAAGCTTTCAAATACGAGTAGTCTAAAATATAATTTTAAAATGATAGTCGACTCTTTGTTAAATTTAAACGATATCAAGTAAACTCTAACGTTTAATAGACCGTCTTAATTTAAAACCAGCAAAACGCTTCTTTATCTCATTAAAGTATGCTTTTATACAGTTGACATTTGTCATTTGTCATTTATAATAAAAATAATACGAAAAGATGTCTGAGGAGCAAGATTTTGCATGTTTTGTAGGTTTTCAACTTTTAGAAAACCTAGAGTATTCAAAACTCGAGCAAATTTTTTTAAAAAAGTTGTTGAATTTTATTCAAGATACCGGTTTGATAAGACCAGACCACGGTTCGGTTCTTGGAGCCAGTGACGAATCTTGGTTTTCCAATTTACTCCAGATCTGAAAATCTGTATCTATCTTTCTATATCACTCTTAACATCTGATTCTAGGGATTTATTCATTTTCATTTTTTTTTTCTAAAATAGAGTCAAATAAAATATAAATAATTACATTTTATGCAAACTTAGATAATTGAATAATGTTTAGGTTTTGCTGAGACCAGGCAGCATTGGTTTCGTGTTTGAGGAAAATCTTGAAAAAAAAAACGTTTGTGAGAGAAATTTAAAAAATCAGTATTGGTAGATGGCATGTCTAAATTTCTCTCCTTTTCAACATAATTCACCGAATAAGCAGACAGAATTACGAAACACACTTTATTTCGTCTTCCCTATATCATCGTAATATCAAATTTGATCAAAATGTCTAATAAGCAAGGAGGGCCATCTAGTTATTTTGACACTGCAACTATTTTCCGCTTTAAATCTTGACAGAAAATCAGTTTCATACCTCCGCAAAACGAAATGAGACGCCTTACGTTTGAACAGCTTCGGGAAATATTGAAAACTTATCTCCAAAGAGAGTGCTCTGTGGCCCAAACAGTGTATTTTTTGAAAAGAAGTTTTGGCCGAAATGAAGCACCCACTGGCCCTGCTGCACGCAAGTTTGTGCAAAAAGTATGCTAGTGGACAACACTCATGGTCAGCGTACGAGAGTGTGAGACTCAGTTCACGAATATCAACTCGCCATCGATTTTAACAGCTCCACATTTCATCCACTAGCTTCAGATGAATTCTGCACAAAGATCTCGGATTATTCGCTTACAACGTCAAATTGACTCAGCACTCAGCAATTGAATGGCCACTTGAACGATGTTGTAATACATAAAATACAAAATTTTATTTTTATTGTATTTTTAAAAATATTTTATATTTGGCCCACCCTTTATAATACTTGTCTAGATCGCAAGTAAAAGAAAACCAACATCACTGAAGTAGTTATCGTCCTTATATAATTAATTGAACCAAACTTTATTTATTTCCGTCAAGATTGAACGCGACAAATGATTTGTGCCACTTAAATTAAACAAAGGCACCACTGTATAATAGACCAATTAATAGAACTCACGAAGCCTAGCGTACCCTTTTAAGATTTAAGGTGTTTAGAATTATGGAAAACAATTATAACTATAGGCATACTTTTGAAAAACATAATTTTACTCATCGTCACTTTAAAAAGTAGACTTTATGTATTTTTTGTTTATAATTTTATTTTATTTTAGGTGTGCAGTATAAAAATTTGTGTTGCATCATGGGGCACACCCGGCACTGGCCAATATCACATACAAACAGATGAAGGACCGGAGAGATACTTTCGGTTTCAAACCGATAATGGGCAATATCGAAAAGAGAAGAGGCTTCAAGATGGAACTGTCATAGGTAAGTCATAATTAATTTTTTGTAATTCAAACATAGAAATTATTTTGTTAATTCGTGTCTTTTAAAGGAACTGATGCTTGGATCGATGCTGCTGGTTATCTTCGTCAGAAAGACTACATTGCAGATAGTAAAGGCTACCGAATACTTAAATCAAAAACTGTTTATGTTGGACAAGGGCGTCCGATCGAGGTAATTTAGTCTCATTAGTACATCTTACAATATTATTAATTTCTTATTTTATCAAAGGATGCTATCCGATCGTTAAAAGGAGTTCCTGCACAATCTGGAATCCTTGTTGATCCCGGTCTTAGTTATGGTTCTAATAACTTTGCTTCAACTCCTCGAACAACTCCTAAGCCTGCTTATGTGTATCCTATAACAACTTCAACGACTTCTACAACTACAACAACAACCCCAGCTCCTCCAACTCAAGGCTACCTGTCACCCTCTCAAGCTGCTCTTATACCTCCATCTCCATATTTAGGATACGATCACTATCCACAACCAGAAGTGTTTATTCGGCCAAACTCTCAACCCATCGAGAGTAATATAGTACCTGAAACATACTACCTTTTGGGAAGTAGAAGTACCGAGAAGGTCCCAGTTCCTTCTGATACTTTCCTACCACCATACGAGAACAGTCGAAGAGTCAGACCAATAGGTGTAGGATCTTCTACAACCTCGCCGAAATCGGATAACGAAGCTGTAGAATACTCTCACCCATCCACGGAAAACTATCCATCTGGGTACCCATACTCAAGTCCTAGACCATTTTCACCATCTTCTACAACGCAATCTCCTGAGCAGCCATCAAGTAGCCCACAAGCACCAGTGCCATCTAATGACTATGATGATCCATATGGTTTCAACTCATACTCTTCGTCAACCACAGAGCGACCATCCACAGATTACTCAACACCTTTCGGAGACTTGCTGCCTCCAACAAGACGAAGGAGGCCAGCCTATGGCACAAGGATCCAACCCCCGGTTTATAACAATAACCTTGGTAGTGGTTATGATGACCAGTATTCCCAGTATGATGGAGTTTCCGTCACCAAAAATGGCTTCAGATACTACCTACCTCAACAGTATCACGAAGAAGAACAAGTAGCTCCGCAAAAACGAGCCGGAAGTTTTGGCTACATTGACCCCTTCGGAATAAGACGCGTCATCTACTACAATGCTTCACCCGAAAATGGGTTCGTACACCGAAAGAATAATCGTTATGTGGGCTTCCAGGCCACACCCTACGACCCACGACCCCTGTAATTTTAAAACTTAACATTATCAATAATTAATCTACTTATATACATTTACTTCACTATTTATTGATTCATTGAATGGACTGAAGCCAAAGATGGCGGCATTCTTTAAGCATCCTGCCAAGCCAATTATGTGGATCAGAGAAACAAAAAAAAAATTACTTATGAACTGTTGATATTATTTTAATTTTAAGGGCTCAGCTTCATTAAACAAAAATTATAAACCTTCGCCTAACAATGTCTGTGTTAATATATAAAATGAAAATATATTTAATTTTTAAGCTTATCTAACTTATTTTCAAAATATTTGGTTTAAGTTCACGATCATCGGCTCATAGAAAAATGAATAAAAAATGTAACTGCCGATGCCGAGTTATTTTAAATGCAAGAAAATGACATCATTTTTTTTTTAGAAATAGATAGCATTAATTTTTAGCACTTACACTATTAATTGATATTAATCTTGCCATATTAACAGATCAATAGTTGTTAAGTCATGAAAAGTTATTTAAGAAAAGTTAAGTTCTCGATACAAAATAAAAAAAAAACGACAATCATGTACTAAAATTTACTAAAAAAATGTACTAAATCGATAGATTACAACAAAAACAAAACATGACCCTTAAGAACTTTGTAATTTCTTCGCTAATAGACATCCATTGACGGAGTTTACCAGTTTAATGGATATCCGTTGCGAAGAAAACAAATTATGAATAAATTTAGTTCCATTTAGATGTAAATAAAGCATTAAACGAGACACACTTATCTAGAGTTTTTATTTTTATTTAACCTTAACATTTCACGATAGTCCAAGTTTATTTAATTACTGAAATTAAGAAAACCACTTGAAGAAAACCAAGTATGTTCAACTCTATTCTCTATGTCGTTCAATTCTTTAAATTAGTTTTGGATTTGGGTACAAACTGCATAGAGAACTTCCCAAACAGTAAAACGAAATACTGAAATCCTTTGCTACGGACCGACTCTTAAGAGAACCAAACGACCGAAATTACTCGGAACTTAAGAAAATTAAAGCTGGTGTACTACAAGGAAGTGTGCTTGGACCAACGCTGTATTTTGTATATACTAAGGATATCCCTTTGGCCATCAACGCTATCGTGGCCACCTTTGTTAATGATACTTCAATATTGGTGCCTATCCATAACCAATGTTACAGAAAAATTGCAAAATGCAATCGATAAAGTTAAAGATTGGATGCAATTGCGCTTCAAACTAAACGAAACAAAACCTTAACCTTTAAAAACAAACCTTATGCCAATACTGCACGATACTTAGGAATGGCTGTGGATGCAAAGAAGAGAGAGAGAATAGTAAAAAGAGAAGAGACTAAACTTGAAGTACAGAAAAATATAATGTTTACTAGGAAAAGGCTATGGTCTCTGTTGGATAAATTAATGTAATAGAAGTAAGTGCTGAAAACCGTTTGAGCATATAGTATCCAACTAAGAGAGTGAATAAAGAAAAAATGGCTGAACCCAAAAATTGCAAAAACTCAAAAAACAAAGACCTTCGTGGAAAATTAAATGCAAAATAACTGGAAAGTCATACCAACTCTCAAATGAAAACCGACTTAAATGTTCGACAATGAACGGAGACTGAAAGCAACTAACCTTCTTGAGCTGTTGACTGTTGGTCTAAAAACTATGGGAAAGTATTACAAGTTTGAAATCCTTATAATGTGGTCGTAACAAAGAAAAATCATTCGTCAATTTTTCATAGATTGGTTTTGATCCTGGTGGTTTTTGTTCGGTAAGAATTCTGGTACCGAATAAAGTCAGTTGTCTTATGAAGAGTTCCACAAAAAAAAAACTTATCGGAACTTAAAAATTATGATATTTTTAAGATTAGCCTTCAGTCAAAAAATCACTATTTTTGTTTTCTTTTTTCAAATGATTTTTACAGACAAGATTACATAACTTAATT
This sequence comes from Chrysotoxum bicinctum, assembly GCA_911387755.1. Classification (NCBI taxonomy): domain Eukaryota; kingdom Metazoa; phylum Arthropoda; class Insecta; order Diptera; family Syrphidae; genus Chrysotoxum; species Chrysotoxum bicinctum. The sequence continues at coordinate 218,433,142 of OU426989.1, read as the reverse complement.
TGTGTCCTAAGAAGTTTGTATACCCCGTACTTGCTGTGAAGTCTTGTTGTGAATAAACTCCTAAAAAGTCTCTATTCTCAAGGTAAACGATGCCGATGTCTTCCACTTTGTTGAAGAAATTGATATACCAGCCCTTCATAGGTTAGGTTAGGTTGACGTAATTGTCAGCAGGAGAGCCGACAACCACATTGTCCATTGTGATACCACATGGAATCTTCGAGATTTTCTCTCTAATCGTTAAACTAATTTGAGCTCGTCATGAAGCGAACGAGATTGCCTATATCTACATATTTATATGTTTGCAAGATCTCTAAACTTATTGTAGTATAAACCTTCCAGATGGAGTCAACGTTTTTGGAATAAATCAGGACATGTACAGAGAAAGTGAGGGATTGATTTCTCCTCTTCTTCGTCTATGGAGCTTCTGCAGAAATCGTTAGAACAAATTCCAAGCCGCACTGCGTGCTTGTCTATTAAACAGTGTCCTGTTATAGCACCTATTGTGGAGCCTATGTGTAATCTGCTTAAAGATATTAAGCAGAAGTTCACAAGAACTTATTGGGGTCATAAACAGAACATTCAAAGAGTGATATACAGCATGATAGTAAGATCCATCGTTATACATATTTTTTGGTTGCATGGAATTCGGTTAGCCGAAAACTAGGAAATTAGCAGAAAATGTCGGATGGCTTGAATTCAACCATGACAACCTACCCTATAGCAGAAATGCACATTCTTCTTTGCGTGACTCCATTAGATGTTGTCATAGAAAGTTCTGCAGCATCATTATACGATTTACCGAAGGAGATGAATAGGACTGAAAGATTGATAAATTTTAAAGAAAGATACTATCCGCAGGTGCACATTAGCAGACCTTCTACAAATTTCAAACAGAGTTAGATATGTGTTGACGAAACCATGAACAATATATTCTCAAATTAAATGAGAAAATCTAAGCGGACTTTTGGGCCTAAAAAAGGTTTCCCGTGACCATGAATACTAAAACTTATTCGAAACGTCGCACTGTGGTCCAAAATGACTTTTTTCGTTGCAAAAATCATAACTTTTGAACACGTGAAGCTATCGCAACAATTTTTTTTCCCCTTAAAGGTAATTTCCAAGGCTATACAAATTGTGAATTTTAAGAAAATTACTTTACAGGATGTTTCAGAATAATTGGTTGATGTAAGATTTTCTTAGAAAAAGGAGTTAACAGAATAATAAATAATAATAAAGTTTTTGACTATTCAAGTGAATTCATAACAACAGTGGATGCTTAAAGTTAACGCACCAATTTTAGAAATATTTTTTAAGGAGTATTATAAAACAGTATTTTTTCATGTTCTGGGGCATCAGTTTATTCTATAAACTGTTTGACTGATATATTTTATATGAAACAGTGTAGGAAAAAAGTAAACGGACGAAAAAAAAAATAAAAAAAAAATCAAATAGAATAGGTATGGAATTTATATTAACAAAATAAAATAGAATACATTATAAATATTTGTTTACAATTAACTACTATAGAAACATTTTCAGTCGAAATATGGCCCGTAGTTTCCAATAGGATTTCGAAGGCCTACTTCTTGATGTACTTGGCACGTCACTATCTTCAATTTCATCACATTCTATTGTAAATGTTCCATTAAAAAATTCTTCATATTTTGAGAAAAATCTTGTTTTAACTCTAAAACCGTCAATCCATTTTTTTTTAATGATGCGTATAATCTTTGGAGTTTCTTTTTCGTTTCATCGTTGTCACTTATATCTTCGTATTGGTTTTGGATCAGAATTACAAATTCTTCAAAATTCGAAACATTGATAAAATGTTCAAAAATTGTTCTGTTTGAAATATTCATATTGGTATTTAATATGCAAACTCCACTCGTCATTAAAGCCTCTAGAAAACTAACAACATATTATAACCATTGTCATAGTTTATATATACCGCCATAATGTATATGCACAAGAATTCACTAGTTTACACAAAAAAAGTACCTCAACAAAAAAGTATTTTCTAGACTAATTTTGGCTCTCTGAACATGAAAATGGCAATCATTTATTTTTCAAAAGAAGCGTTTTCGAGATATGACCAAAAAACGTGTTTTTCTGCTCCTTTTCCATGTATAAGCCTAATTCTCAAAAACGGTCGAACTATTTAACATATACTTTATAGTTTTGAACAGATATTTTGTTTGTCTTTCCAACAGTATACGACTTGTGTAAATCGGCCCAACAATCATCAAGAAAAAGCCGTTCAAAGTTTCAAAAAAACACAACTTTTCGCCGTTTCCAAATGGCTGTGCAGGAAGTGCATTTTCAAAGACATGCGAGCATCTGAAATGAATACAAATATTTAAATTTTAGTTGTCAATAGAATTCATTGTTTTTGAAACACTAATCTGCTAAATACTCACCAATATCATGAAATGTAATCATCATTTTTTCGATCAATTGACGATAGTTTGAACTTCTGTGGTTTCCCAAAAATCCATGAACTACGTCTTGAAAAGCATTTCATGCTCTTTTCTCGTTTTTTTTTTTAGACAATTCAAAAATCCGGTGTCACTAAACAATTTTTTTATCTGTGGACCAACGAATATACCCGCCTTAATTTTTTCAGTCGACAGCTTGGGAAACTTTGTTTTCAAATATGTTAATCCTTTGTTTTCGGGATCTTTTGCTAAGGCTTTTACAAAATTTTTCATAATGCCGAGTTTTATGTGCAGTGGTGGAAGTATTACATTTTGTTTTTCAACAAGTGCTTTTTCAGCAACGTTGCTCTTTCCTACTACATGATCTTCACGAAGTGGCCAATTTCGTTGGATGAAATGCTTTTTATCTGATCTGCTATCCTAAAAACACAGAAAACAGCAGTATTTTTTGTAGCCACCCTGCAGGCCAGTAATTAAAGCCACGACTTTTAAATCACAGCAGATTTTCCAGTTATAGGAATTGTATTTCACAAGTTGAAGAAGTTTTTCCATGGTCTTGTAGTCCTCTTTTACATTTGTGGAGTGACCAATCGGGATTGATGGTTTCGTGTTCCCTTTATGAAGTAAGACAGCCTTCACGCTATACTTGCTACCGTCGATAAAAAGCCGCCAATCCTTAGCTTCGTGGTGTTCTCCAAATTCAGCAAATAATCCTGTCACATCATTGCAATAACAAAAGTCACCCGTTTTTGAATAATACCTTTCAAATTTCTTATTCCGATTTCTGTAATAAGTGACTTTTGTTTCTGCTTCCAAGCAGTTAAATTCCTGCAATCTCGAAGCGAGCAACTCAGACTTCTCTTAAGATAAATTGAGATCACGGCATAAATCATTGAGTTGGAATTGATTAAATAGCTTTAGTTTTGGACTTTCAATCTCCAAACTGCTGATGATACTGGAATTCAAATCTGATACCTCTCCGGCTGTTATTTTTGTTCCTGGTGGTTCTTGTTTTGGATACCGAGAAGAATGTGGCGCCGTCTTTGTTACTGATTGTACTTCGGGATAAAAAGCTTTCCGAAATTTCCCTCCTTGTATTTTAGTTAAGCAGAAGTAACAGTCAATTGGGTTTCTCCATTCAACTGGCTTTCCAAACGATAAATACTTCCTATTTCCGTTTCCAAATGCAATTAACCTCACAAAACACGTAGCACAGGTTGACAATATAGCATTACTTTACTATAAAGCACTACAGTAAATGCTTTGAATTTGTATATTTTAAGCAACAATTTTTAAGCAGGTAGATAAAACTCAAAAACATTATTTTTTTGAAAAAAAAAAAAAAACTGAAATGGTCGGCCTTCACGTAATGTTTCATAACTTCCACATTTATTATTCGATTTCATTGATCTTATGCGTTTTAGCTTTGTAAAAACAATATCTTCCACCTGAGATCTTAAAACTATTTAAAATATTTTTTTTTATCCTTACGGAATGACTTAAAACAAGCGATTTTCAAAAAACGCCGAAAAATTGTGTTTTTTGAAACTTTGAACGGCTTTTTCTTGATGATTGTTGGGCCGATTTACACAAGTCGTATACTGTTGGAAAGACAAACAAAATATCTGTTCAAAACTATAAAGTATATGTTAAATAGTTCGACCGTTTTTGAGAATTAGGCTTATACATGGAAAGGGAGCAGAAAAACACGTTTTTTGGTCATATCTCGAAAACGCTTCTTTTGAAAAATAAATGATTGCCATTTTCGTGTTCAGAGAGCCAAAATTAGTCTAGAAAATACCTTTTTGTTGAGGTACTCGCCAAAAACCGAAAATTTGTAAACTAGTGTTATTTTACCTGTGAAATTTAAGCTAACAATATGGGGTAGCGGATGAAAATTATTATTCCTACCTGTCTTATTAGATCATAAAATAATAATCCAAAATTAAATAATTCTTTCAACTTTGTATATGGAGTAGGCAATAAAGCTATTAATCCTTTTCTTTTGGCAAGTTAATCTATGTTTAGGTAGAATAAGATCAATAAATATTTACAATAATTTAAGTTAAGGGGAGATTATTCAAAGAAGGTGGTTAATGTGGGCGGATTAAAAAATTTAATGTTCAATAAAGTAATCATTAGTTTGTGTACAATATTTTATATATTTTTTTAATAATAATTGGCATTTGTATAAAAAGGGGCGTAGAAGTGGGCGGTTTTTTTTGTCAGAATCAAGATAGTACTAACATGATTTTTAATTAAAACGAAAATTTCACGTTTTCGACTATTTTAATTAATAAAATAATTGAATTTGCTTTTAAGACCAAAAGTTCAGCACTGGGAACACGACTTTTTTTTAAACAAATTACAATTTCTCTGAAGGTTGCATATAGTTGCAGCTACAATTTTGCATACGGTTTAAGAAATAGTTAGGGTAAACTATCATGGTCAATTTTCCGCGCGAACTCGTGAGTATTTTTTTGTAGCTCTATTCAAACGGAAAAAATCTGCTAAAAAAGGGTGTTTTTTGTTTTATTTATTAAAAATATTAAATATATTTTTTTTTTGTAGTTAAAATTTTGATTTACGCACAAATAATACAACTAGAATAAACTATAAAAAATTTATATTTTACATTTAATATGCCAAAATTTCAAATACGAAAACAAAGAAGTTAGTTTTTTCTGTTTTTTTTTTTAACTCTAGAACGAAAAGGACCAACTTTGAAAAGCTCTATAAGTCAAACTAGTTAGCGGAAAATTTTTTTGTTTGCTGGTTTTGAAGCTCCGTTTATATTTCTATTAGAAATAAAAAACAAAACTTTAAAACTAAAACATCGAAATTAGTATTTTTGCCACGAAATTTTCTTTTTCGGACCACAGTGCGTCGGATGAAAGAAATTATAAAATTAATTATTTTTTCAGAAAGTAAAAGCGGTAAGTTCCGAAAAACCTTATCTATTTAAAATGATGATTTTTCTCAAAATCATCTTGAGAACTCCATTAAAAATTGCAACTCCCTCCAAGAGTGAAAAACAGAAAAGGTGGTACCAATTTCAAAAAAGACGGCTATTCAAACTTGGTTTCCAAATACCAAAATAATTCCAAAAATATATTGGAAGAAATAAAACTCAGAAGACCCAAGAGTACCTGCAGTAGAAACACAGCCAGTCTAGATATAGTCACTCGGATACCGCATAAAATTATAGGTCCCCTCTAATCATCTTGAAAACACGCACATATGAAAGATTGAGAGTTGAAAGTCACTAGATTTAACTTCTCTAAAAGACGTTTTATTTTTTGAGAAGAACTCTCTGAAAAAACTCTTAAATCAAAAGCGTCTAAGCTAAAGTAAAACTATTCAGGAGAAGACCTACAAAAGGACCAATATCACCTTGCTCTTAATGCCATACGATTCACCTTTATAAATATAAAATATCTTAAGATTTTAGTGTATGTTAACCCCAGTATATAAACAACGCATTCACTAATTTATCGATTTTATTGGCTGGCTAGTTTAGTTCTTGCTATATTTGTCTACTCTAATTTGTTTTAAGCATTAGAAGTTGATAAGAAGTTATCATCATATTGTATTGAAGAAGAAGTCTGTTCTCCTCAAACTTGAGTGTTTTCTGAAATATAACGGAGAAAGAGTATACAATAACAAAGTTGTTCAAGTCAATAGAATTTGTTTAATAGTAGATGGCGAAGAACCCGATAGATCTTGAGGTTGATTCGAAAACGTGAATCATAGATTTTCGAAAACTATCTTTTTAAGTAAGCAAAACACTGCGAAATTTTTTCGATTGGGGCAGCTTTTTCATAGATTAAGATCTCTTGATTAAATCCCTTCATTATACGCTTTCACATTTTGCACCAGTACTAAAGATATATAGCTTTCGATTTACTAACATAAAAGATAAGGCTCCATTTTTGTATACTTAAATATTCGGTAAATCATTAACAGATGACATCCATGTGCTTGGAAAGTGACTCCTAAGCGATTTCAAAATCTATGTTTGCATTTTACTCCCTCATGAATTTTGTTGAGGTACTTTTGATAGGTATATGGCGATAATACCAGGGCTTTTCTTCCACATGACAGCTATCAACCACTAACGACCAACTAATAAAAGAACAGATGGGAATCGAAACATTTGAATATCAGACTTAATTCTTAACAAAAACCAGACAAAATGGTGGAGATTTTTGCGTTTTAATTACTAAAATAAGATTGATTAAAAAACTGGTCCTCACGAATTGCAATCTGATTGTTCCGAATTGTCAAACTCTAAAATAGACGAAGGTTCGTTCATTCGTTGATCGTTGGTCGCTCTCATAAGAAGGGTCCTTTTCACTTACACATATCATATAAAATCTCCCATTGATCTTTAAAAACTATGTATAGATCGGCAATATTAGTTTTTCTTAAATTTATTTGTACTCAAATGTTTGATTCCTGATTTGCTTCTGAACTTATTGAATACGTTTTGATAGATTTTCCATAAAATCAAAATCCATAAAAATAAGATTAAACTAACTAAAGAATACAAAATTAATACAATATCGAGACTATTTGCTAAGAAGTAAGTCGTGTTTCTTGAGTATGGACTCAAATGGTTTGCTTGTGGATTTCTTATAATGTACTCAATCCACCAAATAGCTGTATCAAGGGGTTTATTTTGTCGATCTACGAATTTCTTTTGTAACTCCATCATATTTGTTGAATAACTGGAATTGTTGATAACTTCTGAGAATGCTGAATAAATTGTATCTTCATTGAACTCATCTAATTTAACTACTCGTCCATAGCCATTTTGTTCAGCTAAAAATGCGTTCTAGAAAAACAAACATACAAATTAAGCCAAACATTAGGCCATCAGAGTCTTCGTGGCAATTGGTTGTAGTCTTAAATAAATTCAAATAGTGTACATACATTAGCCTGATCAACGAAGAAAGGCATTGCCACAAGAGGTTTCCCATGAAAGGCAGCTTCTTGCATGCTCAAGCCTCCAGCATGGGTAACAAATAGTTTTATTTTTGAATGAGCTATAAAAGATATTTGTTTAATTTTTAAGACCATAAAATTGTATGAGATCTTACCCAAAATATCATTTTGTGGCAACCATTTCTGTATCAGGAGATTCTTTGGAAACTCTTTTAAAATACCTTTGTTCTCAACCTTCCATAGGAAATTATACTCTGGAAACCTTTTGATCACATTAATGAGAGCTTCTATCCGTTTGTTGCCCAATAACTCTGCTTTGAGATTTGAGCCTAGTGAAATAAGAACTGCTCCCTTCTCAGCTGAATCTAGGAAAGTGTTGATAGTATAAGGAAGAGGTTTTGGTTGTTTAATGTGAAGTCCTCCAACTTCTACAATGTTCGGTGGTAATGACTGAGCATAGTCCATTGACGTATGTGTATTTACCAAAGCAATTTGAATGCGCTCATAGAGACTAGATAAAGGTGCTTTAGGTCCAGCGATGTATGTCGTTGACATTGCTTCAATATATCTCTCTGCAACTAACTTTCTATACCTAGAAATGGTAGAAAAACGTTAAACATCTCTTTTATCAAAAATTTTAGTTAAAAACGAAATAACTCATACAGATAAGCGAATGCATATGTGCCTGCATTTTCTAGCCTTTTACAAAGGTTCATAGGCATTTCGTGTTTCTTTAATATATGGGAAATGTAACCTGGATAGCTATGACCACCTAACATCTCAACGACTCTTGGATCCATTTTGAATGCTGTCACTCCTACAACAGGAATATCTGGATGCCTTTCGATTAACCTCAACATAAAAGGTCCCGTTTCAGTGTCGTACAAAATTAAATCGAACTTTTCATTTAAATTCAAAACATCTTGAAACCCATTGGATTCGAAAATTCCTCTGCATTCAAGCATTTTCAAAAAGTATAGGAAACGAATGTTTCCGAAGGTCCCTTGCGTAGATAAACCTAGGACTTCACCCAAATTATCAAGGTGTTCATGCATCAAATCGTACGTCTTCTCCATATGAATATATGTCACATTAGGTCTTGGGGATTTGTTTTCATCAACTGAAACTATAGTTAAGGTATGTCCACGTTCAGCAAGTGCACTCACTATTACTTCGTTCCTGGAAAAATGTTTCCATTATCAATTCTGAAATTGCAGAAAATAGAAATATTCCCGTCCTCACCATAAGTGATGGCTGTGAGACGCACATCCAAACAGACCCAATATATTTGCAGTCCTTGCGTGGCAAAGTATCGCAGCAAGTACAAAAAATTTAACAACATTTTTCATTGTTTACAGTTCAAGCTATAAATGTGTACTAATTTTAGCTAATTGTATCTAGATGATAGAGGGTAACTTATTAATGGGTATCAGTAAAAAAGAATTGAAGAACAAATTGCGATAAGATAGCATTCATCAGATATTAATTACCCAACAAAAATCATGGATTCAGATTGTTAAATCAAATGCGATTTAGATTATAGAGACTACAACAAAAAATACCTTAGTAAAGTCCAAAAATTTCATTTGGAAATTGTTTCAAACAACGAGTGATCTGATTACGAAACCATAATTATTTAATGATCTTGAAGTCTTTAACTTTACGACAATGTTTATTGGCATTTAAATATTTATGAAAGTCTTGAAAGACATCAAACTCTTTGAGAGATGGTAGACAAAAATGTAAATTTTAAAGAAACAATCTTCCAGGTGTGAGATAATTTTATTATCACGGTGGACATTAACATCTGATGACTAAACTGCTGATATTTTACTTCAAATTTCCATATAAGAAAAAGTGAGAGAAGGTCGGAAATGGATCAGTTAAATTAGTCAATCTTAATCCGGACTAAGCGAATTTTGTATCAACTACAACATTCATTTACACGAAGCAATGGTGAATCCTCACCGCTTTAACTACACAAAAGTTCTGCATCCCATAAAAATGAATATGAATATGCTAAGTCAGATCAGCATTTAAAAAAAGTCGTTCCAATATTCACCAGATCAATGTAAATATGTAGTTTACATCACACTTTTCGACCAATGCAATATACTTATCTAAAGCAGATCCGATTAGTTTTTTTTTTTTTTTTTTTTTTTATAATCTACCCGCGCTCAAGGGATTATGATTACACTTTAAATGTTTCAACACAGCACGGTCGTGAAGTTGATGAAGAGAAAGAAGGATAGGAAAGATGTGTGGCACGATGTTCTGAGACTGAAGGTTGTTGTCTAAGATATTTTATCTCCAGGGATGGCGGCTGAACTAAAGTGGAGAAATGTCGTGTCTTATTTCTATGTCCCTTATAATTCACATAATTTTATTCGTAGTCATCCTTGTTGGGCATAGATACTAGTTTAACTCAATTACATGTTGTTAGTGTTATGCCTGAACAACATGCAACGAGTAAACCAGCAACCCATTGATGACAATTTTTAGCAGGTTTTTAATGGAATTAAAGCGACATAGACGACGGCAGGGATCGAACCTGTGATTATGAGGTTGACAGGCGAGCACACATCCATCGCGCCACGGCCAATCCATCGTTGAATACAATCAGAGAATACGTTCGATTAAATAGCGAAATAGTTGGTTATATTTAGCTTTTTTCAATATTTTATTTGGGAAGACATTTTTTGTTCAGTTCATTAGGGCCCAAAGCCGATATTAGTAGGTTAAATCTGAATTTTGACCTTTGTCCTCTTGCAATTTTGCCGCTTTCTCGAATAAAAACAGTGGTAAGCGCAAATAACATATGTAAGTTCAAGCATCAAGCCCCAATAACCCTTGTTCTTTTCTAAGTAAGACAAGACTTGAGTATCTTGTATAGAACACAAAAAGAGCTTTAACAACGATAGGTGGTAGAAGTATTACAGAAACATTTGAATCTCTCGAGTACCGCCGCAATGTTTCTTGTCTTTCATTATATTACCGTTTTATTGAAAAGTAAAATAGCCAGTTGCATTCCTCCCCTTAAAGAATTTAACCGTAATACTCACTCTTGAGAGAGTGTATACATCAGTTTCAGCCCAACTTCGGATGTACAGTAAAATTCAGGGATTCTTTCTTTAGCCGCACTACACGAATGTGAAATGCTTCACCCGACTCTATATTTCCCTCCTATTGTAATATTCAGACATTTAAAACCGATCAAACAAGTCGAAATAGATTTCTATTAATTTCTAACAACAAAGAATTCACCGTCGCAAAATTTTAGTCGAATAAGTACGATGTTAGAACTGCTTTAGTGTGATACTAGGTTAGAACAACGATTTTGCAAATTTTAATCGAGCTTAGCAGAATACTGTTTCTAGCTTTTTATTAAAGTTAAGACCATCAAATAGCTGTGTTATTTTTTTAGTATTGTGCTAACTTCATATGACATTTACGAACGTCAAAAAAGTTTGTTTGCTTATTGTTTTGCATAAAATGTCATTGGGGTGCTTTCAGAAGCAATTTATCAAAAAATGGCCCCGGCAAGATAATACATATGTAGTTAGAAAATAATAGTTAGTATACAAAATTAAAAATTTTGCACCAATATTTAATTAAATGGAACTCAGAGGCAAGTTAAGCACGAATTTTATAATATTGTTATATTTTTACTAGGTTCGTTAAATAAAACTTATTACTCTTTTTATTATTTCTTCTTTATTTACACTTCCCAAATCAAAATAATAAATCTCAATTTAGAATCAACTCAAACACTTTTATTCAGATTTAATCGAACTTGTTTAATACACAATCCAATAAGCAAAGATTTTGCCCACTTTCATAACCAAATATAGACTGTCCTGTGCTCACCGTGAACACTCCCTTATATACTCAAGTTGGTTGTTCGCGTAGGTTCTCATCTTAGAATGTTCTAGATGGTTGGAATAAGGGCAAATACATATGACACTGGAAAAGAGCTTTTTGTTCCTTCCATAAAGTAGATATGCAATTCTCCAACAGATGGCGCTAAAATTGCCAAATTATAAATAGTATGTTCAATAAAACAAAATTGAAAATTGAAATTGAAAAATTGGCGCTGTAGGTGTATAAAGCTCTGTGTCGTTGGTGTGCGTAACAATATTTTTGCTTTCAAAATAGAAAGTACATATTTAGGACCAAATTTTGAAAAGGAAAATGCCGCGAAATTTCCGTGAATTCTCTGAAAATCATTTGCCAAAAAGCAATGTAGGGGGACATAGGTTATAAATGGTGTTTTTTTTAGGCAAAGAAATTTTATTAGAAATAAGGCAGTATGAATAAAATTGGCTTTATTTGAGAAAAATTTTTTTGTCAATAATGTTTGAATATGATTTTTGGTGACAGGGGGGTGCATAAATGGCGTAATATGGTGGTCCAATTTTCATACACTTTTCGGAGTATGGAAAGCTGCATTTCGAATGATTGCACATAAGCTATTGCTTGTTATGTGCGCACTGTAGTACGACGCACGTATTGCGGGATGCGTGTTATCGTAAAGAGTAGTTTCTCCAACTAATAGCTGATGGATGATTACGAGCATATTTTTCGAATTGAACCATGTATTCACAATAAAGTTGTATAATTTGCAAACGTTGCTCCGGGTTGCGTGAGTCTGTTCTGAATTTCCAATTCTATCTAACTGTACTTCGCCTAGAAGCTTATCCATTTGAGCGATTATCTTATGTCCTACCTCGAAAATAGGCTATTTCGAGTTAAGCAAGGGAGGAAATATTCGGATTTTAAGGAAATCAATGCTGGTGTTCCCCAGGGAAGTGTTATCGATCAGATTCCATTCGTACTATACAATAGCGATGAAGATACCATCATAATAGATATTTTTGCAGACGATACGGCTATACTTGCAATATCCGATTCAGTTGAATCTGCAATCAAGAAGCTCCAACGAGCTCCAGATAAAATTTCGGTATGGACTAAGAAATGGCGAATTGTTCTTAATGAGTTCAAGTCAACACATGTTAATTACAAAAAAATTACCAATCTGCCCACTTGCATTAATTCGGTGCAAATACCACATGCTAATGAAGCAAAGTACCTAGGAATAACACTAGACGCTAAGCTTAAATGGAAAACTCACGTTAAAAAGAAACGAGATCAACTTGAAAATAAATTACGCGAAATGAATTGGCATATTAGAAGATACTCCAAGCTCAGCATTTACAATAAATTGCTTATCTATAAGCAAGTGATAAAACCAGTATGACGTACGGTATACAGAACAAAGTTCTCAGAGAAATCGTTAATTCTCCGTGGTACATTACAAACAGTAATTTACATAGAGACTTACGATTACCAACTGCTGAAGATGAAATAGCAGTTTTCGCTGGATAGTTACGAACTCACTTAAATGACCATAGAAATACAAACAATTGATGAGACAAACCCTGTGCGCCGATTTCAAAGAACGACACCGTTCGACCTAGCGCCATAAGGAGTATCCGCTTTCAAATGCGGTATCCGCAGGTCCTCTCAGTGGGGAGCTACCTGCCAAACGTGATTATATTATGAAATTAAAACTTCTTGATAAGGTAACTTAGTTGTAGTCGCACAAACAAAAGGGAGCTGTTTTTTAGTGAGTAAGAATCTCACACTATTATGAGTACCGGGCTCATAGTGTCTATGAAGATTCTTCACCTACCCACGAAAAAAAAGTTATACCACCCATAGAGCCATTGGTGCTGTTTTCGATTTTCTCAAAAATGTTAGAATTGATTTTGATAATTTTTTTTATGATATATGTATGTCCTTAAAAGATTGAATAGTATCGAGCTATGTATGTATGTATGTGTTTTTATCCATAAACAACGTTACCCACCCAGCAAATGTTTAATAAATGTTTTCGAAAATTAAATTTTTCTCGAAAGTCGCTGCGAGAATTTTGATAAAACTTTTTCTCTTCCCTTTGCTTTTTACGATCTGTCATTCAATGAAATAACGCAATGAAACCATTTTTTTTATTCAAACATATTTTGGGCTAGGATTATAAAGTACAAGAAATTATAATGTTTTTTTTTTTGGTTTTAAATACGAAAAAAAAAAACGTAATGCTTAATTTTATAAATAGAATTCAATTTCTTTTCACTTTTTCCTTAAACAGTTCCCTATTATTAAGATGTTTTTTCTTCGATTTAGAGCGCTTTGTTTTGAAACTATTTAATAAAATCCAAGTATTAATGATGAAAATAGTGCAAATAACAAAAACAATAACAACAACATCAAATGAATTCGCTACAAAAAATGAAATATCTCTGGAATATGGACTTAAATGCTCTGCATTTGGATTCCTTATAAAATACTCAATCCACCATAATGCTGTATCTAAAGGTCTATTTTGACGGTCTCGGAATTTCTTTTGCAACTGCTGCATATGTTTTTTGTAATTTTTGTCATTGAGAACTTTTGAAAAGGCTTGCAGAAGTGACTCCTTGTTGAGGTTTTCGAAGTTCACCTCCACTCCACATCCCTTGAGTTGGGCATTGTGAGCATTCTAAAAAGTAAAATAAAATTCATTCCAAACAAGAAAAACATAAAAATCAATCAAAGACATTACGGTAAATTGATCAAGAAACAAAGGCATTGCAATTACGGGAACACCATACCAAGTGGCTTCTTGAATACTCAAGCCACCAGCATGTGTAAAAAATGCTTCAATTTTTGGATTCGCTGCAAAAAACAAACACTTAATTATGAGTTAGTTAGAAACTGGGAAAATGACTCACCTAAAATATCATTTTGGGGCAGCCACTTGCGGATCAATAAGTTCTTCGGAATGTCTTTGAACATATCGTCCCTTTCAATTTTCCACAAAAAATTGTACTGGGGGAAACTTCTAATCACATTTAAAAAGGCTTCAATACGCTTCTGTCCGATGATTTCCACCAAAGTATTTGAACCTAGTGATATAAGAACTGCACCGTTAATGGCAGATTCTATGAATGCATTGATATCTTCTGGAAGTTTTTGTGGCTCTTTTATGTGAAGACCTCCAACTTCGATAATATTTGGTGGCAGTGATTGAGCATAGTCTATTGCTGGATGTGTATTTATAAGAGCAATTTTCACCCTCCTGAAGAGGTTAGTTAAACTTGGCCTTGGACCAGGAACATACTGATCAGCTAAGCGCTCAACAATTGCTTCGGTAACGTATTTCCTATAACTGTACAAAATACAATAAAAAAGCTAGCATCAAAGACATCACATTATATCCTTACAAATATGCAAATGCATATGTTGCCGTATTAGTAAGTCGATTCCATAAATTCAACGGCACATCTTGATGATCCAAAAAATATGAAACGTAACCCGGATAGCTATGTCCACCGACAATCTCAAGAATATACGGATCCATTTTGAATGCACTCACACCTACTGCAGGAATCCCTGGATATTTTTGAATCAGCCTAAACATGCATGGCCCAGCTGATATATCAAACAAAATCAAATCAAACTTTTGATTAAGATTTGAGGCTTCTTCGAATCCCATTGATTGGAAAATTCCCTTGCATTCAAGCATTTTAAAGCTATACAATAATCTCAAATTTGCAAAAGGTCCATAGGTATCAAAATTTGCATCTGAATCTTTGTAGTAATCGGCTACGGTATTATAAGCTTCTTCCAGATGAATATAAGTCACATTAAAATTTGGTGAATTATTTTCATCAACTGATGCGATGGTAAGAGTGTGTCCTCTTTCAGCAAGTGCATTAACGATCACTTCGTTCCTGACAAAATATCAAAAACACACATTCAGCAGAGAAAGTGAATATAATTTGTATGTCTTACCATAGGTGATGGCTATGCGAGGAACAACCCATTAATCCTAAAATATTCGCCGAGTATCCATTGTGGAACAATGAAATAAATATAGAAAAAACTATAATCATTTTTATAACACTCCCGTGTCACGTTAAGTCTTACAATGAATACTTTGAATGGCAATTTAAGATAGAATTTATTTGAATATCTTATCGGTGAGCCAGATAATATTGTTTTGAGTAGCTACCTTCATGAAAGTTAATACCTTGACAAGGCCGTAGTCAGATGGATTACAGGGGTTTGATTACGCCTGAGATTCTTTACTTGCGATGCAGACACTTAAAGTCGTTTTTCTTTTTTAGTTCATAAAAGAGCTCTGAACAGAGTCGGACAATGTTGAGCATGTTCTGAACATTCTCTAAACTAAGCGCTCTTGTTGTTGTTTTTGAAACACTCCTACACACTTAGCTGTCACCATTTTTTTTTTCGTTTCCATCTGTCAAATGCTTGCGTTAAGCATTGAACTCTGTCAGCTCAGTTATGTTGTCCTTAGCTCATAAAGCGCACTCTGAACATACTCAGAACAAAAAAAGGAACACATATTTAAAGCTCTGAATTCTCTGAACTTAAAAATAAACACAATTTATTTTTTGACATATCAGGCTCTGTTCTGAAATAAAAAGGAAGAACGCCTATTATAAAGCAAATTGAAATCTCGGGATTCCAATAAAACTTCATATTTCTTTGACACAGAACACAAAAAAATGTTAGTTCCAAAATCCCAACAGTGCGTCTGTATGTCTGAACCTAGACCTTTAGTCTAAGCCACTGAAGCATATTCTTAAAACTAGTCCACTAACTTTCACAACAAGGTGAGACCTATTAAATGAATAATAATGAAACCTGAATCCTGCTATGGAAGACAAAATCTCATTAACTACTTGCAATACAGGATTCCAAGACTGCAATAACAAATCATGGATAAATACAATAAGGATAATTTTCATAATATCTATATCTAATCCTTAAAATATTTTGAGGACTCAACTATTAAAAAAAGATAGTGAAATGCTTCAATACATTAATCAGAAATTCTCCCGACAAGAAAAGACTGACAGCATTATTCTTAAATTAAATTCAATAAATTAAATTAAGACTAGAGATGTAATCCACCTATTCGCAGAAAATAATACTGGTCAGTTAAATTTACTTCTTAACAAATTATTATTTAAACTGTATTATTCCTTCTGATTCCTTAATATCAAGAAACATTTTAAATAATAGTTTACTATATATTTCTACTCGTATATCAATCGAAAATTAAATAACGAAATATAATTTTTTTTGAATAATCATACATTATGTACATAATATCCCCCTCCGGAATATTTTATGCACTACGGTCTTAAAACAAACTATAACTAGAAAGTCGAGGTATACCTAATTACTGGTATCAAGTAAATTTTCCAGTGCTGCCATGTACATTTGATTTAACTCAAATGCAATTTTCAATAACTTTGTTTTCTTTTCATAAAGCTGTTACAAAAAAGGGTAATTGTTTCAATATAATACAAATATATCTTTAATTACTAGTCTCGATATTGTTGTTAAGATAAATTTCATTCGTGAAAGTTAATCTACTCCCAAGGAAATCATCTTGCCTTTAAGGTTGAATGCCAGTTAAGCAATAAAACATGAGAATTCATGAAAATCAACAAGAACGAACAACTTGAATGAAAACTGGTGCAGCACTGAGGCAATTCTACTGAGACAACATGAACTGAATTGAAGTATACTATTCAAATGGGACAAAATGTTTGAGATGAAAAATAGGGTTCCACGAAATAAGGCCCAAGAAAAATGAAGTAAGTTCTGACAAATTTACATAGAAACAAAAAAAACTTATCTTTTTTTAGGTGTTATTTAATTTGTCGGTGTTTTTTTTTTTTAATTTTTAAATAGGGCTCTTATTTAATTATTCATTACTATGAAATAAAACTCCAATCGCAAAATTTTCGTTAAGCAAAATGGAATCCATTTTACAATTTGTCTAAAGCCAGAACACCTGCTTTTTCTCGCCCGCCAGCAATCGGTTAGGCTTAATGACTATGTAATTAAGAGTACCTACTCGTTAAATAACCATTGGAAAGACCCTAATATTTTTCACTTTATGGTAGAAAACTCGGGATAAATGCGTCCCGCAATTCTCACAATCTTTTTGTCTGTCTACTGCACCTTGACCTGCAGCCCAGAACACTGGAAAAATGTTCTTTTAATCTGAAACTTAATTTTTTTAGGTGATCCCATGGAGGGCCAATTGAAAATGCTCTGTAGCTTATAAAATATCAGTACCCGTCGTACTGCAAGTGTTGAGAAATAAATTAAGTCCGAAAACGGCTGTGTCTTAAATAAATAAATAACAACCATCTCAAGATTTCTCATAGAGGAAAAAAGATACTGTAAGTAATTAAACTAAGTTTCGAAAAAAAATAATTAGAATTTTCAGGAATCGTTACAAATTTTGTTAGAAAAAATTACACATCCTCAAAAATAGTTATTTTTTTTATTTTCAAACAATAAATTCTCGAAACTTGAGCTAATAGTAGAAAACGGTTAATGAAATTGAGTGCAGCACTGAAACGAGTTTTATCAGATCGTGTCAAGAAATCTTGTTAAGCCGTATGAATTTCAGAACTGCCCTTTGAAACTATTTTATCAAAACTTACGTTTAATGGCTTTCGTCTATATAAACAAAACATAATAATTATTAAAATTGCAAATTTAACAAAATGCGTGCTTGTTTAAGGCTTATTGCTTTTATAGGCAATTTATTAAAAAATAACAGTTTTAAGGTTTTTAAGTAATTTAAAATGTTAGTAAACTGATTTAAAAAAATATCAAGTTGTTAAGAAGTATCATATTCAAACCTTAACACTAAAGGTGCTGTTGAGCATTTTACGGTAATATATTTAATTTGTGTAATGTATTTCTTTCATAGCTTATTGCGTGTTTCCAGTAAGCAACGAATAATTTTCAAATTCAATCAGTTAAAATAAAATTTGTTTAAAATTCTTACTCTTACAGTGAATTTTAAGTTTGAACTTGCGGAATCTTTCACACATACTCAAAAATTACTTATCCAAAATGTATATACAATTCTACATATTTCAGAAAATCGATTGAATTTCTAAAATATGTACATACATTTCACGTAGGTGAAAAATAATAAATAAAAAAACCTTCAATCAAAATAAATCCAATCTTCATCTTCTTTAAAAGACACATGGTGTTTTATATGTACCTTATAGTATATTCGAACTCACCAAGCTGTTCTTTGTGTACATTTTATATAGAAACGGATAATAGAAACGATCTTTTCGAGCCACATTTGTATTTGATAACCTTGAATCTCTATTATTAAATTTAGCATTATTTAGAAATCATTGCACTCTGTTGAAAAAAATGTTTCAATTTCACTGAGTGCGACTGGAATGCAAATAAATCGTTTCTTGTTTTGATTATAATACTTCTAAGATTGAAATTTAAGCTTCTGTTTAAAGTAAGTGAACATATTTGACTTTCTCTTCAACAATTATTCATTTTATTCAGATGGTTCTCTTAAGCTGTATAGCGAACATCAAAAGTATTTATGAATAGGGGGGTTCACATTCTCAAATATGTTTGACAAATGCTGTTTGATTGACTCGAATTTGAAAATGTGAACGCTTCATCAAATGGATTGTCAAACATGCTTGATGATATCAAAATATTTTGATATTTTGATGATTTGACAAGCATATTTGAGAATGTGAACGCATGCTCGTCAAGCAACAAGCAAATTTCATTTTCAATGAAGTTCTCGAGCTGTGCATATCGTAAGAAAATATTTCAAAATGAGTCATATATGCAATAGAAGTAATTCAGGTGGATTTTATTAGATTAATATAAGTTTTCTGCAGATTTTTAAATATAAAAATGGTAGTAAATTTGCTCAACTAATATTTCATCTATGCTCTGAGTTGGTCCGCCATGGTAAGAATTCTAATGAGAAGTGATGTTTGATAGCATATTTGACAAATGTGAACGCAAATGCTTTCAATCCGTCAAATATTCATCAAACCATATTTGTCAAACATATTTGAGAATGTGAACCCCCCTAATAGCTTCAAATAAAAGGGTTCCCACTTTTGGGAATTAAAACAAAAATAAAAACAACCAGTTCAATTTTCAGACCGAAATTATTCGAGTTTCGGCGTAAGAAATCTCGAATTTCTTTGAAAATTAATTTCAAACAAAATGAAGTTTTCGTATTTGAATATTTTAATTTAAATGGATTAAAATATTAAAATACGAAGACTTCGTATTGTTTATAGTTTCAAAGAAATTCGAGAGCAACAAAAAGTAAAGATATCTTCATGAATAGTTTTGAAACGTCTTTTTAATGATTTAATATAAAAACACGGATACAAAAAAAAAATAAGAAATATTTTTAATTGTTAAAGTTGTCTGAAGAAGGGTGTAATCACACGCGAAACGTCACAACTCAAAAAAAAAACTATTAATAATTAACCTTGAGCCCACATAAGGACAAACGTCATTTTTATAAAAAATACATAATATATTGATTCTAAACTCAATACGTAAATACGAACCAATATCCTTAAACGATACTTGGGAAGTTAAAAGTCTTTCAATTGGTCAATTTTAAATTTAGCTACTAAAAGCATTTTTATGTAAAGAAACTCATATTTTTGCATGAGCTCCCATTCAACCATTTTGTTCTTTCTTTTCGTGTTTGGAATATCGGAAATTGTTGTAATAAAACCGCATTCCAGACTTCTTAGTGAAAAGTTCACATAATGGAATAAGGATTTTGACTCCTTGTTTGTCATATTTCGAATATCTCTGATGGTCATTTCCAGCGAACAAGAAAATTCAGTCAGTTGAAAAGCTGTCTTTTGTTCTTTCATTCATTTTCACCAGCAGCACATGCTTTTTAATGTTCCACTGTTGTAGATTGCATTAGAATTTTTTTCCTGATACCAGTGGAACAGTAAAATATTGAAACACTTATAATTGAAACGAATTGTTCCATTATATTCAGGATAAAGAATTCTCATCAGTAAAATTAATAAATGCTCTCTTTTTAAATATTTGTTTCAAGGAAAGGAAACAAATAACCACTGACCAACTCATCTACCAAACTTTGCAAGAAGCCACATGCTCCCACGGATCTAGTGGAGGAATGATTTATCAAGTGAAGGTAAAGGAAAGGATAACGCCCTTAAATGTCGTCTATCTCTCCTCAACCAGGTGATTATATGACCACAGGCATTTCTTCAATAGCTTAATAATACCATCCGACATTTCAGGCTATACCTTACTGAAATTCATCGACACCCTAAACGAGCTTGAATGACATAGGATTATCATAGGTTTCAATACATGGCAGTCTCAATTCCTAGGGTATCACAACGGATCTATGTACATTACTCTAAGTGGGATGTTAACAAGAGCAACTGTCAGCCCATTAACCTAACCTAAATGAAATAATTCAAATATCAATGTCTCGTAATTCCATTTTGCACTCATCATTACGTTTTTAAAGCTTCGAATCATTATTTTTGAAATCGGTTTCTTATGTCTCTTGAAGCCTTTTTTTAATTTTCCAGATTTTGAAAGAAAAGAACATCATATTGTATTTTTTTTAATCCTCAGCACCATTTAGAAGGATTTACAAACTACGAGTATACCAATACTTTTTAACCTAGGAGTGTCTACACTGGTCTTGGGTATCGGAATTTCAATTTCATTAACAATTCAATGAGTGTTACTAATACATTTCAACTACTCACTCACTTTGTTTTTATTAAAACTAAAACTCTATCTCTTTTTACCCAGCAATGATTTAATCGAAACAATCAAATCAGTACACAAACAACCGGCGTTTTTTCTACAGACAAGTTGTTCAAAAGCAGGTAAACACATTTTGTAATACGTCACACGAACACGACATCGATAAAACAATGAAGGAATTGATATTCTCTTAAAATTGAAATGGTAACCTTTCCAGTTGTGTTCCAGTTCCAAAGCAAGATCGTTTTCTAACTTGTAGGTACCCTCAGATAATCCAAAAGATACGACCAGAAATTAGTTTATATTTTGATGGTGTTTAGTTCGTGTGTGGGTGCTGACAGCTATTGTGATTGATCCAAAATGAAAAGAAAACAAATTTAACAAATAGCAATTTTGTATTCCCAATAAATGATCAACAACTGATCAAGTGGTTCGCTAATTTATTGTTCAATTATAGTTTAATTTATTTCGAAAAAAAATGTTGAATCTTATTAAATTACGCCGGAAAAGTGTGAAAAGAGATGTTTATTATTTATGCACCCAAGCAGTAGAGTCCAAAAAAATTAAATCATTCGATGATATACCAGGGCCGAGAGGTCCCTTAGGTCTAGGGAATTTATACAACTACCTACCTGTCATTGGAAAATACTCATGGTTGAAGCTACATAAATCGGGATTTCATAA
The DNA here is from genome assembly GCA_911387755.1 of Chrysotoxum bicinctum. Lineage (NCBI taxonomy): Eukaryota > Metazoa > Arthropoda > Insecta > Diptera > Syrphidae > Chrysotoxum > Chrysotoxum bicinctum. The sequence goes on along the minus strand of OU426989.1, from coordinate 218,411,411 downwards.
ATACGAAACCTATGGATCGATAGTGCGAGAGACAATGGCACCGGGGGTGAATATCGTTTGGATATATGATCCTAATGATATTGCAGTGCTGCTCAACGATAAGGACTATCCACATAGACGAAGTCATTTGGCATTGGAAAAATACCGAATCGATCGACCACATGTTTACCGATCAGCTGGTCTGATACCAACGTGAGTTAGAATATTATTATTCATTTTGTTCAACAATCCAGAGCAATAGTTTTGAATTTATAGAAACGGTCCGGAATGGTGGCGATTGAGATCCGAGCTGCAAAAGGAACTTAGCGCTCCCAAAAATGTTCGAAGCTTCTTAATGGATGTAGATAAGATAACCCATGAGTTCTTAGATGTGCTGCCATTGCAAAGCGAATTCAATCTCTTGCCTGAGTTGGCGCGTTTAAATTTGGAGTGTAAGTATCAAAATGTCAAATAAACAAACACACTTAAATTCACGGTCATCGTTTTTCTCATAAAAAAAGGAGATTTCGTTAATAAAATGTAAAATCAACAATTGAGTAATGCAATTCTAATTGTTTGTGACATAAAACCATGTACAAAGATAAGAATTGTTTACTGTATGGATTTATATTTTAGGGTAGACATTTCGGCGTTAGAGTGAAACAGAAAGGGTAAACAAGAGTTATATGCATATAATTTGTTGGCTGATATTTAACCAGGGTCTGCTCGTAATTCTATTTTAAAAGTAAATTTGAAAAATGGAAAATTAATAGATATTTTTAAATCGTTAGAGTGATGTTTCAAAACAAAAATTTCTTAAGCTTTTCCTCTGCATGATATAAATAAGTATGACAAGCCTTGTTGAAATTAAAAATAAATAAGTTTGATTATAATTAACTCAAATATGACGTTCAGATTGACGTGTCGATCAGAAAAAGACGACCAAATTAGGAAACATTTTTCAAAATTTGTGTTTTGCATTTAAGGTGGAGAAGTATATGCGATCAGAATCTAAATAACTTCAGAACGCTCAAATGCATTGTAATATAACTTTTATGTGTTTTTCTGCCTAATATAGTACCAAAATCTGCTCCTGATATCTTGACCGATTTTTGTTCCTTAAAAAGTAAGAAAATGTAAACAAAAATGGATGGTTCTTGCAAGTTTATATATTACACTTACAAAGTAAATTTCAAAAATAATTTTACTAACCTTTTTCAAAAAAAAAGATTAAGATATTTTTCTATAAATACGAAATATATTTTCTCCAAAATGTTCTTATGAAATATTTATAGAGCTCCCTAGGACCTTTAGCATGGAAAGAAATAAAGGAAATATTTGTATCCGTAAAGGAAACGTTGGAAACTTAAAAGCGGTTATATGGAAATACAAGAAAATGTCTAACGCAGCCAAAATTGCATGAATTTTGTGGCCAAATCGCGCTTCCCCTACAAGAGGTAACCTTACACTCAAATCGTTCATGCATGAATGTCAATCGTGGCGTCCGCTATGTGGTAGATACAGCCGTGCTAATGGAACCAAATTTTGTCTAGGTACATATATGTTTCAATTTGGGCCATAACAAGTTGGTCATCATCGTTCTGTTACACTCTCCATTGACGGTGACCGCCTCACCAAAATCGTTTTCGAAAAAGTACGGACCAATGATGCCGTGGGCCCAACCAATAACTTTTCAAGGATACAATGTCTCCTGGTGAACCTGGGTTGGTATCGTCCCATAAACGGCAATTCTCCTTCTTGACACACCCATTTATCCAAAAAAGCGCATTGTTGTTTAACATGATTTTTCGGTCTAAATTGGGGTGATCTTCTTCAGCGAACAAGTGACGTTTTCAATCTTCTGGATCAGTTGGATCTTTTACGGTTGGTTGAAGGCCCAAGTTCCGATGTAAAATGCACCATATTAAAGTCTGCGAAATACCGAATTCTTGTGCACGACGAGGAATATTCGGGTTCTACAATTAGTATTATTAAAACTTTAGCCAAACATAGACCATTTCCTTAAAAGTACACATAGATTTTGTAATGGCATCTTCTAAATAATTTAAATAAAATAAATTTAAATTTAAATTTAAATAAGCTTTATAAAATCGGATATTAGGCTGCTTTTTTCACAAATAATGATTTTGATACAAATAGGAAGAAACATATTCATAGCGGAGTGGAGCTTCTAACTCAAACGTAAAGTTTTTATAGTTATTAGCTTAGATCCTCAAGTTTATCTTTCCAAAAATCTTTTAATTCTAATAAAAACGAATTCATTTTTTTGTTTTCAGTAACTTGCCTTCTAACATTCGATGAGCGGTTGAATTCGTTTTCGCCAGAAGAACACCATCCCAACTCAAGAACCTCAAAGTTGATAAAATCGACTGAAACAACAAATAGCTGTATTCTACCAACTGATCAGGGTCTCCAACTATGGCGATATTTTGAAACTCCAACATATAAAAAACTACGAAAGGCACAAAACTACATGGAGGGCGTTGCTGTTGATATGGTTGCTCAAAAACTTGCCTTCTTCAAGGAAGAAAATACTCAACAATCGTCTTCGGGAGGAAATCTTACAAGAAGTTCTCTAATTGAAGAGTACCTGAAAAATCCAAATTTAGATTTGTCCGATGTTGTGGGAATGGCTTCGGATCTTTTATTAGCTGGTGTAGACACAACTTCCTATTCAACATCGTTTGCCGTTTATCACATAGCAAGACATCCAGAAATTCAAGAGAGACTTTATGAGGAAGCTAAGACTATTATGCCAAATGTGAGTGATTCACTGACTGGTGAGACTCTTAATACTGGTATCACTTACACCAGAGCTGTGTTAAAGGAATCGTTTCGTCTTAATCCTGTTTCGGTTGGATTTGGTAGAGTTTTGAAAAAAGACATTGTATTGAGTGGATATCATGTTCCTTCTGGGGTAGGTTGGAGATTCTTCGTCATATATAGATTGAAATGAATGAAACTGTTCCTATTTTCAGACTATAGCCGTCACTCAAAATATGATTGCATCGCGTTTGGAAAAACATTTCGAACGGCCAAATGAATTCGATCCACAAAGATGGTTGCAAAGAAAGACTACTATTAATCCATATGTTGTTCTTCCATTTGGCCATGGAATGAGATCTTGTATAGCTAGACGAATGGCGGAACAAAGTATTCTTGTTTTCTTACTAAAGGTGATTTTTTCTTTCGCTTAGATTTTTATATGATTTGGAAATTTATTTTTGCAATTTTCTATACAAAGCTCGTTCGACGATACAAAATTGAATGGAAGGGTGTTGATGACTTGGACGTTAGAACTTTACTTATTAATAAGCCCGAAGATCCTGTGAATATTGTTCTTGAAGAGAGAAGTTAGAAATGTTTTATTAAGGTTAATGTTTTGATCCTAGAATATTTAACCCCCCTATTATGGAAGACAACTCAACTATAGTTTAGTTGTAATTCTTAAAATTGGTATTATCGATCACAACCAGTTGACTGTCAAAGCACAACCAGTTGTCGATTAGCAGACAACTAACAAAATGGTCGACTTTTCAGTTGTCTCTTCGTATTATGTAAGTAAGTTGAGTTGTGCTTCAGTTGTAATAAGCGTCAAAATCAGACAACTGGTTCGAAGCAGTTGTGTAGAACATTTTAATGAAAAAATCTGCATTCGGATAAAAAATATGGACACAAAACAGTAAGTTAAACAACAATTTTAATAAAAATAGAATGAAATGAGTGTATTTTAGTTTGAAAACTACATGGTTATCACAATTTGAACGACTCGTTGCTCTATGTTAGCTGAGCATTTAGCCATTTTCCACAAATGAGTTCCTCAATCACATCACTTTTGGCAACTTCCTTCGCTCATGAAACGAAGAGCAGTAGCAAGTTTAACAATTGGTGGAATCGCTGAGGAACGTTGGTTGTTTTAGGAAAACTATTTCGAATCAAAAAAATGCATACTTTAGGAATAGAAGTGTACATGAGTTTATTAAATATACGGATATTCTTTTTTATTTTGGCTACATTAAGGAAATTTTCATCTTCCAAGCCACCGAAAAACAAATCGAGAGAACTTTCCATCACACAATTTCTTATTCTTGATTTTGTATGTATTTCATGTTGAGCAGCTGGTTTTGACAGCAAATCGACTCCTAAAAGACGGCAACGTATTTTTTCATTACAACTGATTTTAGTTGACTTGCATAGTACGAAAAATTTGTTTGGTTGTCTAAGAGTTGAGTTGTGTTGATGACAACTCAACTAAGTTGAGTTGTAATCCATAATAGGGGCATAAACTTATTGCATTGAATCTCTGTAAACATAGTCTAAAGCTTATGAATAATACAATTAGAGACAAACTAATAATGTGAACTTTAATTCTAATTTAATTTCTTGAAAAAATCAGGACACTAAAATATTCAAATTTATAAGTTCTGAGTTTCAAAAATTCCTGACTATTGACATTACTTTAAACTAGTTTTCTTTAAAAAAAATTCTTAAAAAAAATTTCTTTTTTATTCAAAAAGTTCACAAATGGTGTACCTACCAACCAAAATACATGATAGGGTAAGTTCGGGCATTATGGCGCACCTAACATCAATCTAAAATAACTTTAGTACGAACAATATTTTATAATTCAACAGTTTTTTTTTATTAAATTACAGAAAAAAGTAACATAAATAAATTAAATAAAAATAAAAAATCAAGTGCTTTAACAGAAAATAAATTAATTTAAAAAGAGCTTGAAAAAAACCATATTGCCCTACCTGCGGGCAATATGGCGCAACCCTGAGGGCAATATGGCGGGGAACTTTTATTTGTGATGTAAACGCCCACATCAATCGCAGGTGCTCCTAAATGCAGTGCAAGAATCGTGGGACCACTCTCCACAAAGGACACACTGCATCCACTCGTCCTTTTTGATTGCAGTGGTGTAATCTTCACCACATCCAGTACAAATGTTCTCCCCGAAATCTTCGGGCCCATCAGACTCGCTGGCTAGCTGGATCTTAAAATTTTCATCATCGGATGACGTCGATGAGTGTAATACATAATATAATAATGTAATACACAACGTAAAAAACGGGAAGAGACTAAGAGAAAATAAGTTAGGTATAAAATTATAATTTACATGAAAACTTCGTAAGGGCATTATGGCCCACCCGCGCCATAATGCCCTCACAGTGTCTGCGCCATATTACAGAAAAAACACTTTTTCACAACACATTGAAAAAAACTAAGTTCTCTTTTCGTTTCACATATTTACCGTTACACAACAACAATGAAACTATATTCTATATTTTACTCTTCACACCGAACAACTGCGATGTATACTTACCGAGAAACACGAATCTTAACAGAGAGCAAAATTATAAAAATAAAATGCACGACTGGGTCGCACGAACTTGCTCCTATGTAATAGACTAGGAATTTTAAAAACGAATGTTATTAGAGAAAACTGTTCATAAGGATAAAATGAATTTTTTTTAATTCTTTAAGTAGTAAGAGATAAAAACAGAATGATATGCAAGTATGAATTTATGCAGGAACAAAAATTATAAGTCTTTGTAGTGGTTCCTTAAAAAATAAGCTTTTATGTAAAAAATTTTTAAAACATTTTTAAGAAAAAATTTTGGTACGCCAACCTTAAGTTTTTATTATTGTACGAATAAAAGTCTAATTTCCAAAAAAAAATACTAAGCCGTTCTTGAGATATCGAATTTTTCAAAAAAAAAATTACTTTTTTTTTCTAAAAATTGAAAAAATATTTTTTCTTAAGTTTTTAAATGCAATGTTTTTTAAACTTTTTAGGAGCTTTTTTATAAAAAATTTCATTAAAATCCGTTAAGTCGATAATGAGAAATTCAAAATTCGAAAAAATCGTTCTATGGTAGGTACAGTTAGTAATATCTAGATTTCAATTTTTTTTTTTATTAAATTATAAATCGTAAAGATTAATCAAAAGAAAAAAAATTTTAGCAAAATTCTCGGAACCGTTTTCGAGAAAAATGCGATTTTCGAAAACCATTTTTTAAAATTTGTATGGAAGGTACCGTTAGTTTTAGATAAAACAAATTTTTTTTTCTCAAATCTTGTAGATTATGTTAAGAAACTTTTATTTGCCAAGTTTGAAAAAAATCGAGCATGGGGTTTTTGAAATATTGAGATTCCAAAAAAAAATTTTGAATTTTTTTTTAAAAATCCAAAAAATTAAAAATTGAAAATTTGAATATGTAATAATATTTAAACTTTGCAGGAGCTTTGGCATAAAAAAAATTATTAAAATCGGCTGTACCGTTTTCGAGAAAATCAAAAACAAAAAAAATGGACCCAGGGGGGCTACCGAAAATAACAATTTTTTGTAAAATTTTTTTCAACCATTAGCTAGTTTTAACCAAATGAAATTTTTGGAATTTTTTTAAAAAATTCTGTGGGACAGTTTTTGAGAAAAAAAAATATTTATAAAATTTCGAAAAAAAATCGTATGGCAGGTACCGTTATTTTTGGTCTTAAAAAAAATAGAAAAAAAAGTCCGGGGGTAAAAAATTAAAACCCATATCTACCAAGTTTGAAGAAAATCGGTCGAGCCGTTTAGGCTGTAGTCGAACCGACAGACAGACAGACAGACAGACAGACAGACAGACAGACAGACAGACAGACAGAATTGCGAGACCCACTTTTTTGGTCTTCGCTATCATCGTTATGTCAACTTTGATCAAAATCTCGTGTTCGATTTTTTTTACGAATGCATAACTTGCCTTATAGTACCTATAAGTCGCAAGTAAAAACACAAGTAACCTATAAATTTTTTTATGTACGTTTTTTGTTCAGCGAAACTGGTCGTATTGAATACCGATCTTTACTGGACACGTGTGCGGCAGATACTGAAGTTTTTGCATTGTTCTTATTTTAATTAGAGTTTTCGAAGTATGACATTTTCGAGGTGCGCCATAATGCCCGCTGCGCCATAATGCCCGAACTTACCCTATTATTATTTACTTAAACTCCTGTTATAAAACGCAAATCATACGTGATTTATCTTACCTCAATGAGTTAAGTGCGAAATCAATAAAATAAATAAAAACAATAAAGTTAATTAATGAATGTTCTTCTTAATATTAATCTGAAGGGTGTTTTTGTATGATAACATACGTCCAGTATGGCTGCAAAGCTTTAGTACCATCATATGATTATTGAAGGTTTGAATATTACAACATCGACTTGAATGAACTAGCACCAAGTGTATAATATTGAAACTATAAAGGCTTAGCACCACTAAAAAGGAGTTTGATGATCAGCTTTTGGCAACCGTGAAATAGCTATAACTCCAGCCAACTATACCTACACTTGGTGGCAGTTCATTTAAGTTTCTGTTGTAGTATTCAAACCTTCAATATTCTTATTAACTAACTTAAGAATATCTACTATGGTCAATTGTAATTTTCTGTAAACCCTATTACTCTGATATTAGAAAACGATTACTAAGAGGAAAATAAAGGGCTGACGAAACACTGCGGACAAATATTTATGGTGTCATGTAGGAAACAACCAAATCGAACGAACACAAATGAAATGTATTTGAACACAATTAACAGCCCGGGCAGTTTGTGCGGAAAAATAGTTAGACTTCTTTGAATAATATGGAACACTTATCAATTTCAGTCCTCGAACATCGTTCTTCATAACTAAAAACTCGAACGAAATGTTTGGTTTATTATGTCGTTATGACATTTTTGTATAGAATTTTTCATTTCCAATCAGCAGAATAGTAAGTTTTTAGCACCACATTCCAACAGATGACAGGATTAGGTCAAAGAATTGAAAACCACTGAATAATAAAAATAAATCGTTTTTCTTTTCGAATTTAAAAACCTATTTTGAACGCTTTCGAAATCCGAAATGCTTTTATACTCTGATAAAAAGCAGGACGTCCACAATGATGTAGTGAAACAAGTGTTTTTTTTTTTCTAAAAATTATTGCATACGGCTCCAAGGCAGCATTAAGTACAGAAAGACACAGTGGATGAAATTGAATCTTACTATATTGCAGGCTATGGAAAAGTTGTTCAGGTAGATAATATGTTCAGATGATGTAAATCTCTACAAAAAGTGCAAAATAATTTTTCTTCTTCTTTACTAACGTGCGCGTATAATATAAAAAACGTCTGTATGTGATTGTTTTCAAGAAAATATTATTTTGTTTTATTAAGAGCATACTTTTAAAGATAGCCTATACACTTGGTGGCAGTTCATTCAAGTTGTTGTTGTAAAATTCAAACATTCAAACTTTTCAAAAATTTCGTCAAAAGTAAAAATAGCATTTGTTTTCTTTTTTAATTCTTAAATTCTAAAGTTAAGGGAAAATAAATTAATCATCTTAGAAGTTAGACAATTAGCTACAAAAACGGTTCCGACTTCCTTTTTCGTATATTTTAATTTTTTATCCTTTCGTCATTACTAAAATGGATCATACACGGGCTTGCTCTAGAAATGCTCTTTTGTTGTGTGAATGGATGGGGCAGTTTTGTGACCAAGCGGATATCTGTAAGAACAGTGCCTTTCTACACTCAAGAAATACAAACCACATGCAATGAGTTTTCCAATAGGTATTTTCGAACTTTGACAGGCGATTGCGGCCATATTGTTGAGGCGATATCTGTAAGATTGGCAGTCATTTATAAAGAGCCGTACCAACAATCAAATTAAGTGACAACTTTAATATTTGAGCGAAATGGACCATTATTTAAAGAGCTCTATAAAGTTAACCATACATGTTATGAACTTAATATTTATGTGAACTAAAAATTATGAACCATTTATTGTACGGAACTTAAAAAATAAAATTCAACATATATAGTCAGTTATATAGAGTCCATTAAATAACGCTTCATTTCGCTCAAATATTAAAGTCGTCTCTTAATTTGATTGTTGGTACGGCCCAAAGTCTATCTTGTTAAATGGGGAGTAGTATTGTTTAAAATTACTTATGTGCAAATTATTGAATTGTTTTATGAAAGTGGATCCTCTGTTCGAAAACATTTCGCGGGCTTTGTCCGAAAAATCATATTATGCGACGAGGCCCATTTATGGATGAATCATCAACAAGCAAAATTGTCGAACTAGAGTCGAATCATAATCTACACAAGATCCACTAAATTGCAATGCATCCAGAGAAAGTCACTGTTTGGTGTGGATTTTGGGCTGGCCGTATTAAAGGTGCATATACTTTTTTGAGAACGACGTTGGCCAGCCCATCATTATCAATGAGTAGCGGTAACCAATTTCTCTTGGCCCAAATAAAATTATATAGTCATCAAGACGGCACCTACTTACCAAGCAGCTCGTGCCACAGTGGAAATTTTGCACAAGCGATTTACGAACATGCTTATGGAATATTAAAAAAAAAAGTTCGTGCGATTTGATCCCATTAGACTTCTTCCTGGAAGATTTTCTTAAGTCGCAGGTCTGTGCCAATAAGCCACAAGTCACCACACCGCCGTGAAAACCCAACATAATCAATATGTCATTGGTCAAATTTAGCCTGATTTATGGCCCAAAGTTGTGGAAAATTGGACGTTTTGCATGCGGCAAAAATTTGAATGATGTTATATAATGGCATGTATAATACAATTTTTTAAAAATATCTCACTAACAATTTGTATTATTCAAATTTAAAGATAAGAAATAATTAATGGAAAACTTATTATTTACGGAAATGGGAAATTATGACCCCAAATTGCCTAAAAACAAAAATTAAATAATTTCTATTGATCCAATCGTTACCAATAGAATCACCAGCTGCTGAAGGTTTTTTGAAATTTACATCATAATCCGTGCCGTCTTAGAGTTCATAGGGATTGTACGATTTTTATATGTATACGAGCATATAGACAGATTAATTTAGCATGAACAAAATTTAATTACCTTACCTTTCTTAAAAAAAAAGTTTGGTATACCAATTTTAAGATTTGATTAATTTACATATGTTTTTAAGGTACTGAATTTAAAAACAACGAAAGTTGGATAGTTGTAACAGACATCGTTAAATGGTCACCGCGGCATAACTGGATGGCATGCATTCAAGAGGTCCAATTTTCGATGACTATGGTGCATATAAAGTGCTGAATTAAGTAATGGCTCGGATTATGTTGAGAGCAGCGGTCGATTACGAATCATAAGCATAGATTTTCATTTTAAATACTTAATAACTCCCTATGGGAAGTTAAAAAGCCTTTCTTGCTTAAAAATGTAAAAGTACATTTTGAAATTACATTTAGCATATAGTACACTTATAGGTACATATGTAGGTTGTAGGTATGTTTTAAAAATTCGAACTATACAAAAATTCTATATAAAAAGTAAACATTAAAAAGTAAGTTTTTGTTTTTTTTTTTTTTAATAATTAAATAATTTAAAAAAAGTAAACAAAAATTAAAAAAAAATTAAGGAAATTATTGAATGATTTTTAATTGAACAGATAAAATTATTTAAATTTATAACTGATTTATATGGAGCAGGTAAACAGCTTCTTGCAATATTAATATTATTTTTTCACGAAGAGGTTTAAAAATCAAGTCTCTCGAATAAATAGGTGGGGGATTGAGTTCGTACAAGTTTAAACATAATTTTGCAAATTTCAGTAGTGAAATGTGACATTAATGAAACACTGAAAAAAAAAAACACAATGGGACAAATGTGATACATGAGCAAACCTTCTTAATAAATGAATGAAACGAACACATGAGTCAAAAGCTATACATACAATAGTTGTTTCCCTATTGAATCCATCCCACCATAAATAGGAGAACCGTAGGTTTTAATCGGAGCCAACAAAGTTTTGACCAGCATCAATCTTGCAGCTTGCGCTAAGTAGAATGAAATTCTCCACAAGCTTCTAAGAAATCTATAAATGCTTCTTATTACATTTTTAACATGATCATTCCAGGTGAGAGTTTTGTTCAAAATGAAACCTAAATTTTTTACTGTAGAAAATAAGAATCATCCAAACATCTTTTGTATATAATTATACTTTGCGATTTAGCTGGGTTCAAAAAAACTAAGTTATTTCTAACCGCCCACACATGTATGCTATTTAAATCGTAATATAATATTTTCTGTATGCATCTTCCAAGATTAAAAGACGAATATATTTTTGCAGATCGTCAGCATAAAGGGGTTACCTGCTGTATTAAATAGCATTAACAACATCATTAATAGGTAAACATGCTTAAAACTAGAGGTCCTAACAAAGATTCCTGAGGTACTACAAAGTCAAAAATCACGGCTCCAATGCAAACGTCTTGTAAACGGTTAGTTAAATAATTTTTCATTAATTTAAGAAGAAAAATCGAATTGATGTCTTAATTTATGAAGTAAAATCGACCCAAACTGACCCAAAAGCATTAGAAAAATCAATTAAGCAAAATACTGATACTTTGTCAGCATTCAGTGCAACCCGAATGTCATAATGCATTTTTACTGCAGAAACATAATTGTGTCTCTAGCGAAAATCCGATTGGAGAGGTGACATGAGATTCTGAGACTCAATGAAATCGGAAAACTGACAGAACATCAATTTTTCCAAGCCCTGAGAAAGAAGATGTAGAATATCTAGTATCTACTTATAGGTCTATAGATCGACAGATCATTATATTCCACCTTTTTTTGAAGAGCAATTTGTTTTGCTATTTTACAAGAGCTTGGAAAAATGTACTTAGTCAAACAGTCATTGTAAATAATGGCAACTCTTAGAATAATTACAGGGCGCAGCAAACGAATGAATTTGAGAGAAACTTCATCCAGGCCCATCACATTTCATTTAATTGAATTGAAAGAAACAGAACATTCTTCAAAAGGCACACAATTAAATGAAAACGATCCGATCAGGAATACGAGTATAATACAAAGTGTGTAATGACGTTAAATCTCACGGTGGTCAGTTCGTTCAAGAAACTAAGTAAACATACCTTTTTTGGCATTAAAAAATGTCAAAGTGTCAAGTGTCAAAGTGTGAATTTAGAACGATACTTAAAAGATAAAATAGAGGATCGATGAACTTAACTTTAATAAAATGCAAGAGAAAGAAAGTAGGGTAATTAATTCGATTGAAATTTTTAAAAATCATCATTTTTAAGATCGGATGAATACGAAAAAATTGTGTGCCCATGTTAAAGAAATAACTTCTGTATAAAACTGACAAATATATAGTCTTTTCGTTTACATGCCCAAAACGTCAACTTCAGTTAAAAATCTCTCAAGTTGATATAAAAATATTAAAATAAGTAGAAGTTATAAGATTTGGGTATTAAACAAACGGATCTAAGATTAGTTTCCAATTTTTATTCGCAAACGACTTACGTTCTGGTAGTAATAACGCTTATATAAAAGTACAGATATTGCTAGATGATACTAAAACTGTGCAAGTTTTTATCACATATTTAAATTAATACTTTGAATTCTTAAAAAAAAAAATTAGAAAAATATTTTGAAAATTCCGATTTTTTAACCAAGCGTCTTAAGCTATATTTACACATCTTAATCTTAAAACAAAAAGCAAACTTCAGTTTTCTATGTAAATTTTATTTGTCTTTATTTTTTTTATAAGTAACTATAGTAAAAGAAAATAATGATGATGAAATAAACATTATATAGTAAATGTTAATAAATAGTTTCTGCTTCTAAGAAAAAAAAGACAAAGGGTTCGATTTAATATTATAATATTAAGAATAAACCTTAAAGTTTTGAAATATTGTTAAATAAAACAAAAAAACAAAATTAGATTACTAATGTATTTGAGTATCAATTTTAGAAAACAAAATTAAAGCCATTTAAAAATTACAACTAGAAATTCGTAACTTAATTACTTCGTTCACTAAACTATTTACAAGGCATACATTTATTGGATCTTAAACGAAGTATTACAGTATAACAGTTTATATTTTTTTTGTTTAAATATAGTAGATCATAAGTTCTTGGTTTCAGCTTATATCATTAATTCATGTATGTATGTGGGGGTGTGATGGTGAGAGAGAGCTTATAATTCTATAATGCATTACATTCATTACAACAACATATCCTGACTTTGTTAATCAATACATTTAAAAATACATCTAATAACGTTACAATGTTATAGCTACTTCCATATAATCTGTCATCAAATAAAATCTTCTTAGTTAATCGAACTATAAGTAGAATTATATATTGACTACAAAAGGATGGATTATTACATATTTTCTTATAAAAAACAAATATTAATATCAGTTTAAATACGAACAAAGTGCTGATTAAGAAAAATTAGATACAGCCCTATTTATTTTGTATATTTATTTGTCTAACCTCAGGCAGCCGTTTAAATTCAAAAAGTTGTGAATAAATATAATTTTGATTGTTATCTAAGAGTTGAATAACTTAGGCATCGGAAACGATTGGTTAAACCTTGACTAAAGTGACGTTTTATTTAGTTTGAACTATTTTCTGTTCGACGAGTTTTTAAGAAAATCAGATAAACTTGACCGGTAGAGAATGTCTATATTTTCACGGGGAAACAAATGAAATGTCATTGATCATTAAAAGCCTTTCGCGAAAGATTAAAACTTGAGCTGACATAATTATAAATATGTACATAAGTTGAAGTTTAAACTGAGATTAGCTTCTGAGTAGATAATATTTTCTTCTTGATGCGGCTTGGCAATGTAGATAACTTAAAGAATGTTGTAGGTAACCCTTTAGTACAAATGTACATAATGTATAAAACTCGTTAGTTTGAGGAAAATATTTTTCTTCCACTTATGCCAAATACTTTCAAGATTTAAAACACATTGCACATCAATTAATTAAGGATTGAAGAGAATTCAAATTTGGATAACAAAAAACGTAATAGAATTCTGCCAATTGTGACTTTCTATCGATTTTTTTTTAACAACAACTATTTGAAAAATTCATTAATTCCAAGGAATTTTATTAGATAAATATCGCACAAAACACCCTGTGATTTTCAATTTCTAATATGGCAACACTTGGTCCAATTATTTAAGTTTATAAAAAGAAAAGATTTTACAAATATTTGGTTTTTTAAGCAAGTCTTCTTGGTATACACTGGAAACTCCCTATTTTGTCTGTTTATTTGTTTTTTTTTTTTTTTCTATAAGGCAAGTTAACTACTTTCTACAAATTATTTCTATAAAAACGTTATTTTTTCTAGATTTAGGTATTATGAGAGTTTAAACCAAAGAAGGAATGAAAACCTTATGCGACTGAGAGAGAATCATAGTACAAATCTAAGTTTTTTGCAAAGATGCAAATAAATGTGTGAAAAATGCACACAGTGTATTTATGTACAAAATCTTAAACTAAAATGCTGTTAGAAAATAATTTGTATCACGTCCTGCCTACAATTCCAGCAGCAGGACCTCCTCATGCTAGAGAATATTCAGCGTCGATGAATCCATCATTCGGTCATCGTATAGACTTAAAGTCTTTGAAGCACGAACTTTTCGAACGGAGGGTGGAACATCTCCAGGGGTTTTGACGCGCTGACTTGGATTACGCAGACGTTTATCAGCTGTCGAAGAGCTTCCTCTAGCATTGAAGACTTCCCTGAATAGCTCTAAGCTCCGCTGACGAACTATTTGTTTTTCCTCGGACAAGGCTTGGGGTGTTGAGGCCTTGGGACTGTTTTTCACTGCATTTGCTGAACGGGACAGTACCATTCGTGGGCCAGAATCAACAACATCACTTTGAATATTTGGTATTTCTGGGGGATAGACCATGGAATTATGACACTCTTCAGAAATACTTTTTATTAAATTCGATTTGTTTTCGGGCGAAAGTCCATTGACGCGAACTGTTATGGGAACGAGATCCAAATTGTTAGGTCGCCTTGTGCTCGATGAATCAACTGTTGTGAGGATACTATTCTGGCAATTGTGATGCTTAGTTTCGATCAGATTGACTGTGGTGTTCTTGGTGGGCGATGTAAGCTGATCTAAGGGAGACTTAGTTACACTACGATTATCGACTAGATTTGACTTTTCATCGAAAGTCTGATAGAAGTCCTTGCGGAAGAGCTTTTTCTGGATTAGTGCTCGAACTCCATGCCAACCGCGCAACTTCTTATCTGTGTTGTTCTGCTTTGGGAAGCCTTGACCCATGTGAACCGTTTCTTGGGTGAGTTTCTTTGAATTTGATGAAATGAGATCTTCAACTGATACATCATCTTCTAAGCAGGAGAAGCTATTGTCTTGGGACTTATCTTGGAAGCTGTGTTTCTTACTTTTCTCGACTAGAATCGGTATTGTTTTTAATGCTACCGGAGCCAGATTTCGTTCCTGACATGGGTTTCGACCTTGATACGGCTGAAGTTGTTGTGAATAGATAAGATGATTCTTTTCTGTCGCTGAGGTTGTTTGTAGGCTAGATATTGTGGTTGTTGCCTCATTACCACAACTTCGAACTCTCGGTATGATTTGATTTGGTGGAGTCACAATTGTTTGTTCAGACTCGAGATTGCACGAATTCGATGACAAGCTGCGAAGACGCCTTGTCGGTGATTGTCCTACAAAGTTATTTGCACTCAAAGGTGGACTTGGTGCGTGTCCTAGACTTATGTTAGAATGTGGCCTCAGATTGCTCAGCTCATGCATTCGTTCTTCAGCACAAAGGGAAGTTAGACGAGCTTCGGCATCATGATCCCAACAGTCTTCACAAGTATCTTTAATCAATTTGCCAGCTGTAGCACCTCCCCAACAAGCTGGGAATAAGGGTCGAGCCTTATGCCGTGCAACGAGAACTTGCATCTGTTCAAAAGTTGGGTGTTTTCCCACTTCTGATTCATAAGGAGACTTATAAGCCGGCACAGCCTGTCCGTAAGCGTAAAAGTCACTGCACCTGGTACACAGTTCCCAGAGACACAACCCTAAGGAATAAACATCTGTTTGCTTCAATGCTGACTCACAGTCCCGTAAATTAACAGCTCCTTCAAGAATCTCTGGGGCCATGTACCGCAGAGTTCCCACCTCATTGATACTCTTTGTCTCCGCCAAAGCGATTTCTCCACGATATTCATACTTTGAGCCGAAAACTTTTAAAGCGAAGCCAAAGTCTGCAATCGAACAGGATAGATCTGCATTCACAAGAATATTCCTCGTATTAAGATCTCGATGGGCTATGCAGGGCTTAAGATCGTCACCCCTTTGTAGTTCGGTGTGAAGATGTGACAGTCCTCGCGTGATACTTTTTGCCATTTTACAAAACGTGCTAAATGTCATTGTGTTGGCTATAAGCCAATCTTGTAGACAACCCAATGGAGCCAGTGATAAAACTAAGAAATATTCTATTTGGTCTTCCATGTTTCGGCGTTCATCACAACCTGAGGAAGAAGCATACCCTGAGTAAGGATTGAAGACAAAATCTTATCTGGACTTACCTATATAAGACAAAAGTGATGGCGAATCCATGAGAGGCAGGGAATAGATGTTCTTTTCGTTGATGAAACACTGCTTATGCTGGGCGGGGAATATTTTGACTGCAACTGCATTTTCGTTTATCATACCTTTCCAGACTGTTCCATACTTCCCTTGACCGATCATTGAACACACTTTCAAATTGTCAACATTATGCAGATTCGAGCTATATCCTGGTCCTGATGGAGCAAGCGGTGCTTCCTCGGGCCCGGTTATGTTGTTCGGTTTTCGACATCGAACAAACAAAAATCCCACCATTAGAAATCCTATGCAAATGCAAAGGACTATCAAAAAAATCGGGTTCAACCAGGTAGCACTTTGAGCATGGCCAAGATACTTTCCAGTTAATTCCCGTGAAGTGGAGTAAATCGGGTGTGAAGGCTGAAATTAATTAAAAAGATATTTTTTTAAATGTGCAAAACACATTTAAGACATCACAAAACTTACTTCCAATGGGTAATTAACGGCCATATTTTGATTGCACATATCTCCAGAACAGCAACAGTAGTATAAATTTGTGGCTCCATTTGTGCGCTTATGGCCAATGCTGAAGCATTCTTTCTGCACACATGTTACATTTCTATCGCCACTTTCCTTCCAGCAACCTGTTTGGTTTTTCAAATCAAGTAAAGAATAAACTTTTAGAAAAATGTCATACATATTTTAAATTGAAAATAAGAGTTCTCAAAAACTTTTCTCCAAGATTCATCGCATGTACATATGTTTGTACATAATTGAAATATTCTAAAATGAATCAGGATTCGCCAACAAGGTAAATAAACTTTTAAGAACTTGCTAGCTCCTGCATCATTAAGTTTTCTATTAGCTCGAAAAAGGCAGATATCAAAGCCGTTGTAAGACTTGAGCACAAAATGAAGGATTCAAAAAGGCGTAAGACACTGTCAAAAGTTGGTCGTCTTCAATTCAAAAATAAATTCATACGAGTCCTTCGTGGGAAATATAAGGACTTGGGTCTGACGCATAACGCAAAATGCATTCTAAATTCTCTAGTTAATGATATTTTCGATCGTTTAACAGTTCAAGCAATTCAATTACAACGAACTGCAAAACGTAATACCTTAACTCATCACGACATGGCTTCTGCTTGTTCACTTTTGTTAAGTGGCAACTTGCAAAGCTATGCCAAAGCAGCTGGAACTAGAGCTGTGGTAAAATATTTGCGTTCATATAAAAAATAAATGTTATTGAGAAAATAAAATAAAAATCACTCACCTTGTTTAACTATTTTTGTGCCATTTGTATCGAGAAGCCAAAGACCAAAGCAAAAATCGTAGTCTTGAGAACATTCTACAAAGTTACTTGGTGCGGAACTGCTGGATCCAATGGGCTTACTTAAGCTAGCAGATGACAACGCCTCAGGCGATGAACTGGATACATATTCTGAATAATCGTCATCATCCTGCGACGAAGAGTCATCTTCTGGGAACTGAGCGCATATTCTCGGCTTCGGAACTATCAAAAAATATTGTGATATAGAATTCTCCACTATCACACAAATAAGTCACACTTACCGGCTGTTGTATGAGCTATTAAAGATGTGACCATGAACCATATTAAATAAGTCGTCGCCATGTTTATTTAATAGTCGCTTAGGTTAATTTTACTTTTATTTTTATTAAGTTCTATAATTACACCACAATGGAATTCTTCACTGCTTACACCTTCAATAGTCTTTTGGAAATATCTTTAATCCGCATGGTGTCTGAAATTAAAAGGAGAAGTATTTTAAGCTTCAAAAAAATACTGATTAAAGATCTATACGTAGATCATAAAATTTCTAGGAGTTAGGAGTAGGGACTAAGGTTACCAAAAATGCACCGAGATAAGCTTAAAATTCCGATAAACTTTTTGTCTGTTTAAACAACACATTCACTCCATTCAAATGTTCAAATTTTGTGCAAGCAAACATCTGCCAGCCACGCCAACTGTCAATTTTGAAATAGGCCTCTAACTCGCTAATTCACAAACTTCTTCACTTTGATGTTAAGAAATTCACCAAATGACTAAAATCTTAAATATAGGTAATATAAGAGGATAAAAGAAGCCAATAATTATTTTTTATGTCAAAATTAATTTTTGTAATACGTTGTTATTTTGGTGAGGGAGGAAGGAGGGATTGGCGCCAGGAATGGAAACTTTGGCGCTATTCTACTAAACGTATGATTAATTTTTTTTTGCTCTGTTATCTATCGGAGAGAGAATAATTTTTCGAGACAAATTGAAATGCATATAAATGAATATATTGCAGGCAATAAGGCATTCAAATAAGTTTCGATCGGATCGCGAAACAAAATAAAGCTGTCGACGAGGGAGATTAAGGGATCAACCATTTTAAGTTTTTCTTTTAATTTGTTTGGGTCAGACGTCGATATAGATCTACCATCTCTTATGATATTTTAGCTACCTTAGGGGTCCCACAAGGCAACCATTTAGGGCCTTTCTTCTTTATTCTTAATATAGTATTAACCATATTGAAATGGTCATCAATTATTCCCAAGTTTCACTGTTCGCCGTTGATACCAAATTCTTCTACATATGATTCTATAAATAGGGGTATTGACCCCAACAAAATAAAGTCTCCTATATGTCCGTGTTTATTTTAAAACAAAATTATTTTCCTGTATTAAATTTTTTCTTTGTACAGAATACAAACTTGAGGTATGAATGGTTAAAAGGCTGTTTTAAAATTTAAAATAAACAGTCTTCCAGAGATATAAAAGGCTGCATTTGATATGAACGATTTATGATGATTAATATACAAGATGTTAGAATTGGAGAATTTGTAGGTGGAAACCACAGCAATGGTGAAAATATATCGAAATGGTTTCATGCTAAGACTCGTATCCGTCAGGGTTGAACACTCAGTCCAAGTTTATTTGCATTTTTCATTGATAATGTAATTGAGTTTTTTCCAGTTTTGTTCCATTCTCATAGAAAGAGCAAGAAGACATATATTTGGAAGCGATTTTGAATCTCGCTTCTCCTGTCCCTTATCATCCCGGTCCTGTTGTATAGGAAAAAGCATGGACCTTGTCAAAAGCTGATGAGAATCTGTTTAGGTGCTTTGAAAGGAAGATTTTTTGGTTGATTTTCGGTCCAGTATGTTTCGATGGAGTATGGAAGAAAAGAGTCAACAACAAGCTTTACAGCGACGTCGACTTAATCAAAAAGCGGAAAATACAGCGGCTGAGATGACTGGGACATTTGGAACGTATATACCCCTGATCGTCAGTGCAACAGAGGAAGAACCCACATAAGGTGGTGCACACAAGTAAATAACGACCTCAACCAACTTGGAGTGCGCAACTGAAGGTAGCTAGCTGGGGATCGAGGTGGTAAGACTGGGCTTGCTTATCGTAGAAGTTTGTTATACCAAATTCTTTTATTCTTTTCTTTTTTTTTATTCATGAACTAAATAGCTTAGAATATTTTTCGATTTCTTAAAGTTAAGTCATCATTAAATTTTAAAACAAAATGCACGACTGGGTCGTACGAACTTGCTGTTATCTTTGTATACTCGTATATGGGTGATTCTACAAACTATGGAATTTTCGGCGGCTCAAGATATATTTTAAAATCCGTTCAATTATTTAATCTGATTTTTTTTTTATAAAATTAAATCTGATTGATATCTACCTGGCCTAACAATATTATTAGGGTGACCTTATTTTATTTTGCTCAAAAAATTCTTCAAAGTGTCTGATTCTCAGTAAAATTAGCGCACGATTTTACAAATCTAGAAAGTGATGTGGACTATGCTTAAGATGTCGCCACAATCGTTAGTCTTTTTGATGGTACTATAAGTTTTTTATACAAATCTCTTATGTAAAAGACTAAAAATTTCAAAAAAGAATTTTACTAGAGGAAAATGATCATAAGCATAAGATACATTTTTTAAATGAAAAAAAAGATGGCCATGTGAT
The DNA here is from genome assembly GCA_911387755.1 of Chrysotoxum bicinctum. NCBI lineage: Eukaryota > Metazoa > Arthropoda > Insecta > Diptera > Syrphidae > Chrysotoxum > Chrysotoxum bicinctum. The sequence continues at coordinate 218,391,016 of OU426989.1, read as the reverse complement.
TCAAACAAATATTAATTTATGCAAGAACAAAAATTATATAAGTAAAATAAGCTTTTATACATATGTATACAAAAAGTTTAAAACTTAAAAATTAGGGTACGCCAACTTAAATTTCTTATGATTGTACAAATAAAAATTAAATTTCCAAAAAAATATTGAGCCGTTTTTGAGATATCGAAGTTTTTCAAGTTTTGAAATGTAATATTTTTTACACATTTTAGAAGCTTCTCCATAAAATATTTCATTACTAACCGTTTTGCCGATAGTGAGAAATTCAAAATTTGAAAAAAAAATGGTTGTGTGCATTGGTATATAGGTACCTACAGTCAGTAATATCTTAATTTCAATTTTTTTTAATGAATTATAGATCGTTAAGAATAATCGAAAGAACAAAAAATGAATCGAAATTTTATGGGTCGTTTGCGAGAAAAATGCGATTTTCGAAAACCATTTTTTAACCCACCATAACAATTTATTTTTGTCTTTCATTTGTAATTTAATTAAGAACTTTCAATTGTCAAGTTTTAAAAAATTAAGAATGAGATTTCCGAAATGTTAAGTTTTGATAATGCAAATTTTTAAAATGTTTTTAAGAATCCAAAAAAAATTTTTTTTTTTGGAAAATTTGAGTACACAATACTATTCAAACTTTTAGGGAGCTTAAGCATAAAAAACTATCAAAACGGGTTGTAATATTTTTGAGAAAATCAAGAACGAAAAAAAAAATAATTCTAGGGGCAGGGGTACCATAAATAACCATTTTTCAAAAAAAAAATCGAGCTAATTGAAAGTTTTTGAATTTTTTAATCAGTTATTGAGACCAAAAAATATTTATAAAATTTCAAACAAAAAAATTAAATATCATCGCAGGCACCGTTGTTCTTGTTTATACTTTCTACCAAGTTTTAAGAAAATCAGCTGAGCCGTTTAGGATGTAGTCAAACAGACAGACAGACAGAGTTGCGTGTTCCCTATAATCGTAATGTCAAATTTGATCAACATCTCGAGTACTTTATTTTTTCCAAATGCAGAACTTGCCCTATAGTAGCATACATAATGTATTTCGCAAATAATAATTTAGAATATCTTTAAATTTTTTTAAGTTAAAACACCATACAACTTTTAAAACAATATGAATAAAGTTTTCATTCAACGTAAGATTACATAAAAAAGAGTCAATTATAACAAGAAATGCAACTAAACGAATATAACTTTTGTATAAGACGTTTTATAAATTGTGTTTTTGAAACTACATACATACATATTATTTGATTTTGAATGAATGGAAATATTTTTTTGGAAATACCTATACAAAAAAAAAAGAAGAAGCAAAGTATAGAAATTAAAATTAAAGTAATAATCGAAAAATAAACTTAGTTAAATTTCATCAAACTTCTGGTGGGCAGATATGGCAACTTTAATTCGACATTTCTTATTAAACTATTTAGTGTAATAGGACATAATGTCCATGCACGCTTTGCCTGTCCGAAATGTATCCATATCATTCATGTTGAACATAAAATGTTCATGGAAATATCTCTTAAAAACAGTCGTTCAGTTCAGGGACATAAAATCCTTCATCTTCTTTGTAAATAGAAATGAATGAATGAATGAATAGAAATAGAATGAATATCTATACCTTATATGTATTTGTTTTGAACTAACAGATTTAATTCGTGTGGACGTTATTTCCATGAAGTTTTCTTGTAATTTTTCTCTCCTGCGTAAGAAATCTTTTATTAAGATTCATTAACCCTTAAACTGTGTACTACATACATACATATTCGTTACCTACACTATTGAAAACCATTCATAGATCCAAAGCACCACTTTTTCGCACTCATCATAACCCAAGTTTTCACCGAATCAAAAATGCATCCACTCAGACATTCCATACAAAAAAAGTGAAAAAGATATACAGTCATTCTTGCAAGTTATGTCAAGGTTTTCTTGAGAGTTTTCCAAAGTGCATGAGTTATAATGCTAAAAGTCATCCACAAACACCACACGAGACCAATTATTCTTTCGAAATTGTAGATATACAATTCTACCTACCAAAAGATACAGATATCTCAGAAAACACAACAACAACAACCTGAACGAAAACCATCCTAGAAATGCAGACGTTTACAATAGTGAAAAAAAAACACTTAAACATAATAAAAACGGCACCGGGCTGCATTTTAATTTGAAATGAACGTTCGCCAGTTCACCAAAGCCTAAACAGTCTTTTCCACTCAAAAGTTCAACCATCAACGAACACACCGATTAGAGGTACAAAAGTCTATTCTGGCATTCTAGTCGTTATTATTATTATTATTTATTCGACTGCACAATGTGTGCACATTATTTATTTGATTTTTTGTTATGTATAGCACTTAATATTCAATACAGATAAGAACATAACAATCAACTAATTGACTATTCGCCCGGCTCCAGTCGATAAATGTGCCTTCCCCACTTCGTTGGGCTTAAACTGCTTTGAGGCTTACCACAAAACTCATTGAAAATATAAAATTAGCATTTTGATAACACAAACAATACTTGACAGAAATGTAGTTCTAATAGATAGATGGTAGCGGTAGGTAGTATGTGTCACTCTACAGATAGATCAGCCACAAAATATAAAAAACAATACAAAAATCTTAAGAGCGATAAATAGGTCGGTGGAGCCATAAAACTAGACTTCTTATCTTCGAAAGTGCACACTAAACCATTTTTTTTTTTCATTAAATATTTTTTTAATTAAGCAAGAAGAGAAAAAAACTCTTAGAAATTGCAACCACAACACAACACACACAGGAATATTGGTTCTTTCTTTTTTGCATCCGTAAGATACACAAACTTGAAAATTGATTTTTCCAGTTGTAGTAACATGGAGGTACGCACCGATTTAATAGTTTCTCTATTGCGAAAAATCGAAATTTCTTCAGTTTTTATTTTTATGTTTATTTTGGAGCTAGCTTTAGAAATACCTCCTACAATCTAAACGAAATGTATCTTTTTTAATTGATTCCAAAAACGTTTATGGAATGTTGTAGTATAGTAAGGAGGTAAAAAAATAAATAAATAATTTATTAACCCGGCGGCGCTAACATTACTTTGTGCGAAGGCGAACAACGAAGTATATTCAACTGCCAGAGCCAGATTGTCCGGTAGTGATTTAACGTTCGTCGTTGTAGTTGTCGTTGTCGTTTTCGTCCGTCGTTGTTTCCCCCTTTAATATTATGAGTAAGGCACATTTTAGCAGATACCTTACAGTCCTACTAAGATGAAAGTCGATTCTTCAAGACAGTTGTATACGTTTCAGATAAGTTTGTACATTCTTAAACACCCTGGAAGCTCACTTGAATATAACAATCTTTTTAAATACCTTAAATGCCGTTCCAGGGTTTCTTTTTATAAATATTTTCTTTAAAACTTTGTTATAAAATAGAGATTCAGCTGGAAGGTGTATGTTTTGAAACAAGTGCCCGATTAAATAATAAAAATAGCTTCTGCGCATCTGTCATCGTGACGCCACTTTGCTGGAGTCGTATAGTCGCTCTTTTCTGTTCCAGCGGATAGTAAAGGCAAATCAATATCAACTTTGGATTTATAGCAAAAAAGCACCATTGGTGTGCGTTTTGTGGGGGTTTTCTGCCATAACTAAAGATACTTTTTATTTTTTTAATTTCAAGAGCAGCCAACTGAAGTTTTCGAATAGGTGTACTAAACTGCGAAATAATAAAATTGCTTTTTTTTGAAATAAGTTTGTATTTCTGTTTTAGAAATGTAGAGACTAAAAATAATATCTTGTGAAATAGCGCTCTTGTCAAAGGTGGACATGAGGAATTTTATTAAACTTTTTTGAAATTCTAGTACATTTACGTTGGAGACTATAGGGCAAATTTTTTTTATATTCAACATAAGACTAAAAATGAATATGACAAAAGTTGACGTTTCCAGATATCTGAAATTTTCTTTTTAAACTCTCTTATGTCTAAGGCAAGGCCATTTTATTTGTCCCCATGCAAATTAAAGTAAGTGAGTGGGAAAATATAAACCTTAGGTTTAAGCGAACTTATTCGCAAAATTTAAGCTCTCTGTAATTCACTCGTAAAATTGAAGCACTCTGTAGTTTAGTAGATTTTTAATGAGCTTAGCTTCAAAACAAACGACAAATATTTGAATTAAATTGAATTAAATTGAAAAAGTTTTATTTCAAAGATGTAGAAAATAATTTCTTTAACCACTTTTGTCACCAAAGGTAGGGGAAGATGGCATAAAATGGCCCACCAAGGTAAAATGGCCCCCTTGCCAGAAATTGTAGAATCGAACAGAATTAGAAGGTTTTGGTAACACAATTCTTTAGTTGATCTAGCATCATCGACATAAACGAAATATTAGCAGCTTCAAGCTATTGCTTGAAATTTTAAGGTCAAACTGTCTCTAGCCATCTAAAAAAGTAGAACCAATAAAATGTTGTAAAAAGTTTGTTGACAAAAGAATTATAAAAAACATTCAATTTTGACAAAAAAAGGTAAATGCATGTAAGTATTAAGTATTTTTTATTAATTTACTGAAATTAGGTGGCCTATAACTATTTCAGTGTGTTCGGAATTAAACTTAAATAAAAGAACCCTAAATGGGCAAAATGGCCTACTAAGCACTCGCCTATATACTTACCCTTACATTTTCATTTTCTTTATAGTGAAAATGGTCGGAAAATATAAACGATGTACAGAGAGGCAGTCCTGGACTGATAATGGATTAACAAAAGCCCTAAATGCCGTCAAAAAAAAAACTGCAATAATTGAGTATTATTATTATTTCTACTTTTCCTTATTTTGTTTTAAGTGAAGTTTATTTAATTGAATTGTTGTTTTTATTTTTTTTTTGTTGAGTATTGTTTATGTTTATTTTACTTTGAACTATCATTTGTTTAAAATAAAGTTTAAATTAAATTGAAAATGGTTTTTGGTTTACTTGCAAAGTAAAATGGCATACCAGTATGCCCGGACAATTTTTATTCTTGGAATTTGAAGAGTTTTTGAAAATTAAATAATTTAAATACTTTTTGAAACTTTTTAAACTCGTAAAGCAAACAAATGTATAAGCGTTATTGATTTAGCTTTGAAAAGAATATAACATTTAAGTTTAAATGTCGCATTTTTAGAAGATATGACACATTTTTCTTAGGGGGACCATTTTAGGCCACCTTCCCTTACTATTTTTTTTTTTAAATTGACACAATATTTTGTGTTATTTTTTATATCACATGCTTAATGGAGTACTGACCCATTAGGAGATGGGTCAAAATTGAGTTACGTACAGATACAGGCTTTTGCAAGTCTCAGATCTCATGAATAGTTTATCATACTTTAAGAATACCAGTATTCATGATTAATTCATGAATTAGTTTTAATTTTATCCGTCAACAAGTAGGACAAATCCTCATAGCAAGATCTTTTTTTGCAATTTCCCAAAAATCGTCTTTTCGAGTTAGGTCAGTATTCCATTAAGCATGCGATATATGAAGTAGTACAATCAAAAAGCTTAAGTTCACAATTGAAAAGATAATGTGAAAAAAGTTTATATTAAATATTAAAATGATAATTTTATATATCCAAAGTTCTGCAGAAACGAAGTCTTTAAAAAAAGGTGTTAAAAATGCCTGACTTGGAACACAAAATCTTTTGGTAATTAATTATGCAAATTCATAATTTGACATGAAGTAACAGATTATTTTTTCTTAATTAATGAATTTACAGATTATATGTATATTACATTATATGCTTATACAAGTGTATATGTATACTCGTACTCTATACTTTTAGTTGTGATATCGAATGATATCATTGAATAAAAGTATCATAGATCTATTTGGGCCATCTTTTCCAAGTGTTTCAAAAATAATTCCAACCAATGGTTTTGAAAAAGAACTTGACATTTTTTTCTTGAATTAGTTTTTTTTTATTTTACAATTTATACAACTTTGGAGTGTGTCCACAAATTTTTGTTTTCTGGATTGCGTAGCAGATTTCATGCTACAGGGCGTTTTACTCACAAATCGTTGGGAATTATATTGAACCCAATGCCTTTGGAAGAGCAATTCAGAAACTGAGGGGGCGAATCAGAATTTTATCATTAAAAGAAATATTATGATTGTTGGAAAAATTACCAGAAATTCAGCAGTTAGAAAAGACGGAAAGCCAATGCCAGAAGTAGTGTGGTACCTGGTTTATCGTTACTTGTTTCTTAATTGAAATCCAATCCAATCGTGTTTTCTTGCTTATATAAGATCGCGAGAATGTTTTGGGAGATATTTATTATTATTTATTTTAAGGAAACATTCTTCAGTGTTTATTTTTAATACAGAAAATAAATGAAATATTGAAAAAATAATTTGGTTTTAATTTTTTTTTTAAGTTTTGATTCGATTGAAGTAGGTATCGATACTTTTCAAGCGATACCCAATTAGGTATCAATACTAACTTCCGATACCGGAATCGAGAACAAGTGCTCGATACCTTGTTTCAACCCTACATAATATGTATATCGAGCTTCATCAAAATGGAGTCGTCATTGTTTTATTAAACTATTAGATTCAGGTAAGTCTTAAACATAAAAAAATACCATCTATAAGAGCATTGAATACTTACACCACCACTGATACTTGGTGAAGTTTGATTTTAAGAAAATTCGGTGAGTTCTGTTTTAAAAATTTTAACTTTTGAAAATATTTTTCTCAGAAACTATACTTGCACTTAGAATTTAGTGATTAAGAAATATAATAAAATAAAATAAAATAAAATAAAATAAAATAAAATAAAATAAAATAAAATAAAATAAAATAAAATAAAATAAAATAAAATAAAATAAAATAAAATAAAATAAAATAAAATAAAATAAAATAAAATAAAATAAAATAAAATAAAATAAAATAAAATAAAATAAAATAAAATAAAATAAAATAAAATAAAATAAAATAAAATAAAATAAAATAAAATAAATGATTTTGAAAAGTCGTTTCAAGTATTATGTTATTACTCGTAAGTATTTAAAAAAAGTATTCTTAATGCCTAAACAAGTAGTACCCTCTTGCAAAGAATGGACAAATCCTCTGTCATGAAAAGTGCTGATCATTAGCCATTCGTTTTCTTCGAGCTGTTGCACCACCAAATCAAAAAAAAATATACAAACGTACATAATTAAATTTTATATCTTAATCCTTTTCGTATTTCTTATACACTTTTATTTTTATTCGGATTTACATATGTTACGGAAACAAATGTGAAAAAAATTGGGCAGTTCATTTATAATCTTACAATTAATTGAAAAATAATAAACATATTTTAAATCAAAATGTTGAACTGAGATGAATTCTACACCATAGAAAGGTGGTACAAAAGTTATCCATGTGCAAGAAATTTTCAAATAAAGTTGCATTCTCGATATGAGAAACTTTTGAAAAAGAGTTATTTTTGAGGTGAATTAAAAATAAATTAAAATTAAATAACAATATGTTAAGGTTAGTTTCTTTGAGATTTTTGTGATTATCTTTTTAATAAATAATAGAAATTATTGATTTCAATAAAATTAAATCAAAGAACTGTTCAGTGGTGGGAACTTCAAGTTTTAACACTTATCAGGTCATAACTGGGAGTGTTTTCTCTTATTATTTTTTGTTATTATTTTGTCAACAAATAGATTGTAATTAAATAAATCACAAAATCGAAAAAAAATAATGAAAACTGTCGAACAAGCCAAAAAGTTCCCTTATAAAATTTTAAAAATTGAACTTAAGCCGATGCGGTGGGCTTTAAAATATATAAATTAGATTCAAATGTCTGGATCTTCAAATAAAGGGTTTTCCGAACTTTGAATTATCATTGTGGCCATATTAGGTGCGTTTTATTATTTACAAATCTATCTGGATCCGGATCTGGATCTTCCTTTGAAAATAAAACGATACGGATCTGAGTGACAGCAGTATTATAAGTCCGTCTCTTTTTATCCTTGGGTTTGTAAATTTTCAATTATTTCTTGTCTTTTTTCTTTACTATAGCTTTAACTACTTTACCATAAAAAGCCATCTAGTCGCCAGTGTAATTACTGATTTTTGGTTCTTTGAAATAGATCCCGATAGAAAACAGGATCCCAAATTGTTTTTCTAATACATGTTAAAACTTAATCCAGATCCGGATCCAGATAGATTTGTAAATAATAAAACGCACTTATTGTTAAAGCAACAGCTACAAAATTGGCTGTCATTTATTTATTCTTTCCCAACAATGGAGAGTTATAGCGTTCGAAAATATGCAGAAATAATTAAATTGTTTTATGATATTCTCCTGTTCGAGAAACATTGCAAGCGCTTCGCCCATTTATCATATTCACCGAAGAGACTCATTTCTGGATGAATATGTAGGTCGAATTTGGACCAAGCATAATCCTCAGAAGATCCACCAAATTGCAGTGCATCAAGATGCTTTTTGGTACGGATTTTCCGGCGGAGGTCCCATATCGGTGCATACTTCTTTGAGAACTACATGGTAATCTCAAATGGAGGCGATGTGAATTGGTGATCGAGATCATGCCAATTGACTCTGTTAGACTTCTTTTTGTGGGGTTTTCTTTTTTCAAAGATCTATGCCAACAAACCAAAAACCGCCACTGTCCTGAAAGCTAATACAATCACTGCCATTGGTGATAACTTATACGCCAGAGTTATGAAAAATCTTACGTTTAGAATGTGCACCAACACCAAAGTCGATTTGAATGATGTTATATTGTGTACAGAATGGTATACATGAGCCTTTTAATTAAATAAAAAAATGTATTGACATCTCATTCCCAGTTTGTTTAAGGCAAATTTAAAGATATAGAACGCTTAATGAAAACTCTCCTATAAGTCTTAAAAAGAGATTTGAATTCAATTATTTATAATGTCCTCTCCAATTGAATTTCGGTTTGATTTTGACAGGTCCAAAAAAAAATAAGAGGTAACCCTGTTTGAGTTTGATACAGAGAGTAACTAACCGGTATCTTAGTTTTTTTTTATTTATGTTTATTATTTTTATTATTGACTGATAAAACGAGTTCTCTGAAGTCTGAATTCAAGCAATCCAAAATATTTATTCTCTTCAATCGGTGAATAAGAGCAAACGTAAAACTCAGCGTTATGTTTTATATTAGTTCTCGATCGAGTGTCTTTGCGATCAGTGTTTCATTGTCCATAGCGTATTTTATTTGCGCGGTACTCGTATCTAAGTTTAAGGAGAAATTTTTGTATAATAACATATTCGATAAAATGAGTTCATTTGTTCCCGTTCCCGAGGGAAGTGATTTTCCAATTGAAAACTTACCTTATGGTATTTTTTCAACTTTCACAAATGTACGTATGCTCAACAAATTATTTATACAATCATACAAAATTTAAATTTTAGTTTTTCTTAAATGATAATTCTAAAATTCCACTACGAGTAATATTGTGGTTTTATTCAAATTAGAAAATCTAGTTTCACAGCTTTTACAAGAATTAGACACTACTTGTAGGGAATGATTCGTTTTACTTTAAATTAGAACTGGATTTTAATTGCTTTACTTTTTCCCTTATATTTATTTCAAATATTTTTCTAGTATAGGCGTGACTGGGGGTTATACTTTCTATAGCAACAATTATTGTTGGTTGCAATATTTAGTTTTTATTTGATTTGATTAAACAAAAAGAAACTAAATGTATATCAAATAACATCGAAAGTAAAAATATGAAAACTGTCAAAATGTTTGTCTATTAAAAAAAATAAAATTCCCGAGAGAAGAAATAATTCTCAAAAATCCTAAGCTTTAAGTTCTGATATGTAATAATATACCAACTTATTTTGAGCTACTGTACAAGAAATTTCATTAAAATCTGTTGTGTAAAATTTCTAGGTACGATTTTCGAAGACAATTCTTTAACATTTGTATTCTGGGGACAATATTCTTAAAAAAACTGTTAATTGGTAAGATTAAACAAAATCCACCATTCAAAATATTGAGTTTTCAAAAAAAAAATATGAACTTAAAATATGCAAAAAAGTCTTTTTTTTATATTTTTGAATACATAATTCTTTTCAAACTCCTGAGTAGCTTTACCATTAAAGAAATTGATCAAACTCAGTTGTACAGTTTTTGCACTCACAAAAAAAAATACAACAAAAAATCAAAAAGAACTTGTGGGAAAGACAATTAAAAAAAATAAAAACAAAATTTACCAACATATAAATATACCCTCTTAAGACGACCGGAAACTTTATTTCTGCCCCGGTCAAAGCACAATACAACGAAGACCCGGCAAGAGCTCTAGAGAGTTCTATGTGGGATGAAGGTTGTAGCTGTTCCAATCTCTTATTCCTATTTGGCTGAAACAAAACCATATATACAAACCAAGATCGGGTGGTCCTTCTGGCGGCCAAGGATCGTAACAGTAAGAAGTTTTTTTGTTTGGGTTTTTATTACCTTTACTCGGTCTATTTAAAACCGTAATGGCTCTCTTTAGTACCCCTTGGCATAATAGTTAGTGCGTTGGACTGTCATGCGGAAGGTCTCGAGTTCGATTCTCAGCCGCTGCAAACATTTTTCAGGGCTGTACTGCCTCTTGCGAGGAATTGACAAATCCTCTAAGAGTATATCGCTTGTCGTGGAAAGTGCTGCTCATTAGCCGTTCGGAATCGGCTCTGTTCCTGGTAACACGCACACGGGAATGGTTGAGAGTTGTAAGTCACTAGGTCCTGGTTCACTTCGAGCTGTTGCACCACCACATTTTATTTATTTATTTATTTTTAATGGCTCTTTTAAAAGCCAAACGTTGGGAGTTGGGTGAAACTCCCCCAAAACGTACTAATTCGATGCGCTAGTACTATTGGCTTAGGCCGTAAGAGCAAGTTCAAGAACCCAAAAATTTTGTTTGTACCTATTTGAAGGCTAACAATTTTGCTGTTAAGAAATTTACATAATTATTCAATCTCATTTTAACATCACCACCAAGTCTCATATTTCTCATTACCTTATTGATAGTTTTATAAAAGATGTTCTAGTTAAATGGCTAGTTGCATTTCCCGCTAAGATAATTCCACCGTTGTACTCGCACTTTCACATCAGTTTGCTCTCGATCTCAATTTTGGACATATTGATGTCAAAAAAAGGGATTCTCTTGTAGCCCAACGACACGAATGTGGAACATTTTCACCTAACCCGGCTAAATTTGTAGCTTCCATTTAAATATTTAAAACTTCAAAACTAATGTGCAGCGCTTTCTCTCTTTGAATCCTTCTCAATTAACACTCTCACTGCGGTTAATCATTTGAAGATAGTCGATACCGCTTAAGTGCGCTCATACAATACTTATTTAAAAAAAAAAGTAAATCCATTGCGCCTTTATGTATATTATAAGTTTGTTTTACTGATAGTCTTTCAAAATTCCTCCTAACGCCAAAAGCTCGTTGCCGAAATAATGACTTTTAACTTTTTGATGGGTCCATAATCAGCAAGATTAACTTATACAATTTGATTGTAACTTCTGTAACGGTTATAAAACCGTTTTACTGCCTTCAATGGAATGCATTATCAGCTTCAGTACATCATATAGCGCCTTTCCTTTTTACTTCTGTTCAAATACCTTAAACTAAATTAACATTAACTTCTTAAATAGTGTGATTTTGAAAAAAATCAATTAATTAATCAAGACTTTTGTAAAAAAATCTTTCTGATTATTGCTGTGCCAAATCGATATCTAACATATCTGTTCAATGATACGAGTAATGATAAGTGAGAACAGGTGTCGATTACTATTAAATATCATCATTATTTTCTTATATTTACAGCACCAAAAGAGAATCGCTGTTGCTATCGGGGACTTTGTTCTTGATCTCCATGAAGTATCCGGCTTATATCCACCAGGAGTTCAGGTACAAATATTTCTAAAACAAGAATAAACTTTGACATAAACTGACATTTTCAATTTTTTTTAGAATGCTCTTAAATCCGATTCTTTAAATCTGCTCATGGGTCTTGGTCATGAAGCTTGGGCCTTGGTTAGGAGTACAACTCGAGAATTGCTATTGAAAAACTCCCGTCTGCATGAAAATCAAGATCTTCAAGCTGCGTAAGTAACAAATAAAAATACTGAAAATCAATTCAAATTTATAATTTCTCAGTGCTATTATCCCTCAATCGGAAATCGAGCTTCACTTGCCAGCTCAAATCGGAGATTATACCGATTTTTATTCCTCCATTCATCATGCGACAAATGTCGGTATAATGTTCAGAGGGAAAGACAATGCTTTAATGGAGAACTGGAAGTACTTACCAGTTGGATATCATGGTCGGGCGAGTTCTGTTGTAGTATCGGGTACACCAATTCGTCGTCCACTTGGTCAGACAATACCAGTTGATGGACAACCTCCCGTCTTTGGACCATGTCGGCTGCTGGATTTTGAATTGGAAATGGCATTCTTTCTTGGAGGTCCGGAAAACAAATTGGGCGATCGCATTTCCATTGAAGACGCCTGGAAGCATGTGTTTGGTTTCACCTTGATGAATGATTGGAGTGCTAGGGATATTCAGAAGTGGGAATATATTCCACTTGGACCATTTACAGCAAAGAATCTGGGTACCACCATTTCACCCTGGGTGGTTCCAATAGCTGCTCTTGAACCATTTTTGATTGATAATTTCCCACAAGACGTTGAAGTTTTCCCATATTTACGACAACAGCAAAAGTTTAATTTCGATATAAATCTGGAAGTAGCCATCAAACGTATGTTTCCAGGGATTTTGTTTGGTACATATATGATTTATTATTAATAGTTGACTTTCATTTTAGCTGAAAATGAATCAGAAACTACTATTTCACGATCAAACTACAAATACCTCTACTGGTCACCTTTGCAACAAATAGCCCATCACACTGTAACCGGTTGTAATATTCGTCCAGGAGATCTGATGGGCTCAGGAACTATTAGTGGAGAGACTGAAGATTCATATGGGTCAATGTTGGAACTGTGTTGGAAAGGAACAAAAACTATTATTCTTAACGGTGGTGGTTCAAGGAAGTTCCTTCAAGATGGTGATGAGGTTGTGTTACGTGGGTATTGTCAAAAGAATGGTTTGAGAATTGGTTTCGGCGAATGTAAGGGAAAGGTTCTACCAGCTATTCCATTATAAATGTTAATTCGAAGTTGTTAATAAAAGCGAACAGAAACATTTATAATTTTCACATTTTCTTTTTAAGGGCTTAAAACCTTTAAATTGAGAAATATTTGTATTGATTATGTCTCAAGTCTTGTTTTAAGAAATTTACGTTAAAAAAATTCACGATGTTTATTACGTTTTCCAGGAACTCAATGATATCACTTCTTATTACGTATACTATTTATAATTTGGTTGTCAAGAGCTATCGATTGCGATATATTTTATTGTTATATAAAAATTCTTACAAGTACTTATATAAAACCGCGATTTTAATTGCGACTATCTGGAGTTGCGAGGCAAGTTAAAAGTGTGTCAGTTGTATATTCGAACCTATCGAGTCGTGACTTTTTTTCTTTGTATTCAAAAGTAATATTTTCGATAACGCAGTTTGCTAAAGCCATATATGTTCGATAACATCGTTTGCTCTGCATTTGAAATTAAAATGCACGGATTTGCCCTTATTAATAGACTAAGAATTATAAAAATGAATGATTTTAGAGAAAACTGTTCTTAGGCTTGAAATTCGTTTTTTAAACTCTGAGTAGTTAGAGATAAAAACAGTATACTATGTGATTTCTTAAGCAAATACAGTGATTGCTCAAAAAAGTTTATCGAAATGTCCCAGAGCTTGTTAACTTTTCTGAAAAGTCAACTTTTTTGGACACTTTTCAAGATCTGTAGAAAATTAGTATTTTGTTTATTAATAGTCTTATTTTTTGGGATTAATTAGATTTATTTTACTTAAAAGCAAAAACTTAAATTTTTTTAGCAATGTTCAAGTAGAAGTTGGAAGTAGAAGGAATGAGTGGCATATGGTGAGTCTCGTTATTTCCGGCGCACCATTTGATCAATGCATTAAGAGTGTCAACTTTCTCTATAACGTCCCCTTCTTCAATTGAGTCGGCATTCCACTCTTCCATCTCTTCCAAAGTCATATAGGAACTCAATACTATTCTCAACAGCAATGTATCGACTTCTTGGAAATTGGAATGATCCGAAGCAAACACCTTTGACAAAGGAATGTTTTCATCAACATTAAATTTATTGTCATCCCAATATTTAATCTTTTTCCATGTGTTTTGCAGAACACGTTGCGGAATTTCATCCCAAGCAACAAAATGCTATCGTGAATGATTCCTGGGCCACAACATTGCACAGTAGCTTATGAGGATAGCTTAATTTGACCAACTTAATGGGATTCTGGTCCATCAGCTACAAAACTGCTTTAACATTTGGAGGTAGAACAAAGGGCTGAAATGATACTATTATTAGTTTTAAGCAATTCGATAATATGTAGGTTTTTTGCAAACTGGATAAGAATGTTATTGAGCAGGTATGAAGCAAAATAAGGCGTTTCTAATAGATTTATGGAAAAAATCAAACACTTGGTCTGGATTTGGACATAGTCTATTAGATTGTGACCATAGTAGGACCTTGTTTAAATATTCATTTAAATCCCAAGCTCCATTTTCAACTAATCGGAGAGGACAGCTACATATATCGAAGCGAACGTGGCGTCGTCAGCATACATATGAAAAGACGAATTAAAATCTGGAGACGGGAGCTCATTACACCACATTCTAAATAGAAGAGGTCCCAAAATTGATCCTTGAGGGAAACTGCGGCTTAGTGGAATGAAGGATGACGTTTGATTATTGGTATAACCTTTTCTTGATATCTTGAAGATAAATACGAATAAATAAATCTTGCCGCAGATGAAACAAACTATAATTACCCTTTATTTATTGCATAAGATATGGTGATGGACGGTGTCAAATGCCTTTGAGAAATCTAAGAAAGTAATAACTCTTAAATACATCGGAAAGTAACACAGTTTTTTCAATACTCTCTCTTTTTTCTTCGACATTTATAACAGTTGTGGTGCAACTATGACCTGGTGGAAACCGGTTTGGATATAGGATGTCATTTTTAGTTAAGTAATGTGTAATCTGTATGTTTAGGATTTTCTCAAAATTTTTCGGTAGGCGTGGTAAAAAAGCTTTTGAACGGTATTCGTTAAAATTTTTTTTATTGCAATGATTTTAGCACGTTTCCAATTTATAGGAAGCACTCCAGTCATTAAAACAATTTTGAAGAGATGGGCTGTAGGTTTCAAAATGTAGCTAAGAGTGGCCCTTAAAAACGCCAGATGAATCTTATCGAAACGAACTGAACAATATTTTATAAATAGGAAGAACTTAAGAACATTCTCTTCAGTCACTTTGTAAAAACTAAAACCATTTTCTCCAAAGACATTTGGTGTGATATTTTATGTTAAGACCTCAGAGTACAATATTTTAAGAGGTTTTCTTGTATTTTAAACTTTTGAGAAAAAATTCTGTTTGACTTCCAATAACTTGCGTCAAATGAAATTGAAAAATGGTTCCCTAGTTTACAATAAAACAACAAAGGTCAAACGCATATTATCTCCCAGAATAAATTGAAGTTGTTCATTAAAATTACAAAAACAGCTTTTTCATCCAACATTGTTTCGATTTAAAAATGAAACTGCATGTAACAATCGCGCAAGGTAATATTAAATAAAATAAAACACAATTTTGTTCAGGGGGCTAAGTAATAACATTTAAACATTTTAATACACACACATATTATATATATTTTTACGTTTGTTTTGTTTTATGTAATTAGTTTGCTTTTTTTAAGAATAATTTAAAGCAAATAACTTGAGATATTATTTTTTCCGTACAATATTGCCATATTTATTTCAATTTTCGTTCAAGAATTCTTTTTGTATTTAATCAAATAACATTTAAGTTTAAGTAATAAGAAGTTTATAATTTATTTATATGATATGATAAATATATATATACTCGTCACAAAAAATTCAAGGATTAAATATTGACATAAGATGCAGTAACAATTTGTGTGGTGATTCTGATTCGTAAGGGATGTTCTCTTAAAAAGGCCAAATTGATTTTTAAATCAAATGACTCTCACAGATATATTATTATTATAAGACACCAAATTGTTACTTAAAAATGCTTATTATTCTTATTTAAAACTTTATGTTTTGTTTTAATGTGACATTTATTTTAATTATTGTCAGTCACAGCGAAGATTTCAGATCTAGTTCATGGATAATCTCTGGTATTTAAATTATGTTTAACTGTTATCGTTTCTTAAATTACTTAATTGATATATAATTATGCCTTCCAAAAAAGCCAATGTTTTTTGTATTTTTATTTTTAACTAATGTCTTCCAACAGTTTTTTTGATCTTAACGTATAAACATTATTGATTTGATTATTATATAACTATAAATGTATGTATAAATATTTTGTAGACTTTCAAATTTGTTAAGTTCTAATTGCCTTTTTTTTTAAATAATGTTTTTTAACTGAACATATTGTTTTAAAATTGATATGCTGATTCTATCAATCAAAAACAATACCTAAATTCCATTCGTTTTTATTTTATTTTTATTAAAATGGTTGACTGTCACAGTTGTGCTTTGGATGTCGGGCACAAGGTATACTCTCGAGCTGGGAATGTGTAATATCAATGGACAGTAGATTAGGGTACATATATATTTGTAAATCCAATTGGGGTTAATTCTTTGCTAGAAAAAACAACCGCACTCTCAAAATTCGATAAGAAGATGTTAAATTTTCAAATTAATTTTATTACACCTTATCATTGCGATAGCAATTACTTTTGTAGAGAAACCCCTAAAAACAGGCTTCTCAAAGTCTCTGATACCGAAATTAGCTTTAAACAAAAATCTGAACTTTGAATTCAGAGAGAAACCAATTGAAGTTACAATATATACTGCGGTTGTTCAGCAGAATTTTCAACTCGAGCGACACCTAGTGTCAGCCAGTCAAAGAAAGTCGTGGCAGTCAACGTTTTAATAATTATATATTTTAAACGTTATAATATTTAAAAAGTTTCTTTTCATTTTGTTTTGTAGTATATGTATGTATTTAAGGTGTTATACTAAGCCAGCGGCCTAGCACATGGAAGCCCTTTTGTGATTTGTTGTTTCATGTTTTTATGGAATCTCATAACTCAAACTGATAAACTACCTCAAAACTAATAATATTTTGTTACATTATTTATACATTTATATATGGTTTTCTGATGTAACATCTTTTTTGTTTTTCAAAAACTAATTATACAAATTAATTGATTCTCATAGGGATTTATATAACAATTATACTTTTAAATAACAAAACAAATTTACCGTGATTTGCCACAAATACAATAATCTAAAAAAAATACTGCAAAACTTAAAAACAAGCAAAAAATTTTAAATAAATGGCTTTTGTGAAAATTTTTCTATCCCAAAACAATAATAACTGAGCTATCATTCTTTTATTTTACATCAAAGGATATCATTCACAATAACACAAGCTTTAAAAGAAGGGTGACAAATCACAATTGCACAATGACCCACCATCATTAGTTTTACAAAGGGACACGCAGAGTGCATCCCAATCCGGTGTTGTTGCTCCGGCGGCAGTGGCAGCAGGATTGATGGAGTTTGATGAAACGGCAAAGTCAGTGTTCTTTGAAGGATCTGCTGATGCATTTTTATCGGGCATCACGTCTTCTGTGGTCCATTCTCTTAGCGGTTGAACTTTGTTGCAGAGACTGCACCCGGCCAAGGTTTCCGAGTTGTTAATGCAGAATGTTTGACACACTTGGTTGCGGTCTTGTATGGAGCGAGCTGTTGCAAAAGTCGAACATTTGCAGATATTTCCACCTAGAAAATGAATTTGAAATAAATCAACTTCATAAAATATTTACAGCAATGCGAAATAGACGCACTCTGTCCTTAGTTGGTAGAGTGAAGAATTTCTAAGATAAAAGAACTACTTTGAGTCTAAAATTTAATTAAACAATTCAATAAAATTAGAAAGAGTACCGCAAACAAACAACACACTGCGTATTCTTATTTTATTAGCATTAAAGGAGAACTGCTTCATAGCAAAGCTCAAGAAGTTTCTTTGGATATTTCTAATTCTTCCAGTTAGTTTTTTTTATTGGTATTCACAATAACAGAACAATTTTACAACAATATTCTTCAAAGTGTATGGGGTCTTAAAATCCGTAGAATTCCGTGTTAAAAACCGTTTTAAAAATTCAGAGTAGTGAAAAACCAGTGCGGCAACACTGTTTGATAAGCCGCTTAAAAGAGTAAATACTGTTTGATAAGCCGGTTAAGAGTCGTGGAAAGACTTTTTGATAAGCCGGTTAGGATCCCTGGTAGCCAGAGCACTGATTTTTTTGAAAGCCGGTCTAGAGCTGTAGAAGCCAAATAAATGTCGTGAAAGCCAGTTATGAGCCGTGGCAGCCAGTATAAAGATTTTTTGATAAGCCGGTTAAGCGCCGTGGAAGCCAAAAGAACGGGTGTACCATACTTTAAGGCACAAGCTTTCAAAACAAGTACCCAGAAGTACCGTCAATAAGAAGAAGTACTCCAGTATTCAAAGCAGAATTTTGCCGTAAAATATAACTTCAAGGATTTATGAATTTACCAATTAATGGATTTTAATAAAAACCTTCATACTAAAATCTCAGTGTACCGTTCTTAGTTAGATACTGCGCCCGACAAGCATGCCTCAGCCTTTAAACCCAAGGTACCTACATCGAAAAATTTGAAAACTTATTTCGAAAAGAGTTTATTTTTCTCTATTGTAAATTAATTTCTCTCCATAACTTTCTAAAAATTTAGGGTCTCAAACAAATACATGCATGCTAGAATATGAGACTTTAAATATAACGATAGAATTTTAAAAAATAATTATTTAAATTATTTATCAAAAAATAGAGTCCGCCGACTAGAGTAGCTCCAGTGATATTATATCAGACCAAAAACATAAATGTTAAAAAAAGAGCCAAGTTCTTCTATACAAAAACCTTTGTGTAACAAGTCAGCCGTGAAAAGTACTGAGATCTAGAAGTACGCCAAGTTCTTACTTCATGAAGGTTTAATACCGAATATTTAAAGTAGAAAAATATTGAAACAGCTACAATGTAATAGAGAAATTTTATTATTTAATGATTACTGACTAAAATTTGATGGGCTTACTGGCCAAGTTTTCAAAACCTTTTGAATTGGGCATAAAAAAAAACTTGCCAAGTAAGTCCATCAAATTTTAGTCAGTAATCATTAAATAATAAAATTTCTCTATTACATTAGGCGTTTTTCTTTTTTAGTTCAGTATAGAGCTCCGAACAGAGTCCGAGCATGTCGAGCATGTTCCGAACATCCTCTGAACCAAGCGTGCTCTGAGCGCTCTGAGTATTTTTTGAAACACACCTGAACCTGAAATTTCCATCTGTCAAATGCCTGTGTTAAGCATTGTACTCTGTCTGCTCAGTTATTTTATTCTGAGCTTATAGAGCGCACTCTGAACACGCTCAGAACATGCTCAGAACGAAAAAAGAAACACATTTACGAAGCTCTGAACGCTCTGAACTAAAAGAGAAACACAATTTATTTTTTGACAACTCAGACTCTGTTCTGAACTAAAAAAGAAAAACGCCTATTGTAGCTGTTTCAATATTATTCTACTTTAAATATTCGGTAGTAAACCTTCATGAAGTAAGAACTTGGCGTACTTTTAGATCTCAGTACTTTTCACGGCTGACTTGTTACACAAAGGTTTTTATATAGAAGAACTTGGCTCTTTTTTTAACATTTATGTTTTTGGTCTGATCTCACTTCTTTTTGCAAAGATTTTAATATTTTGCCAGGTCAAAATCTCGAAAGATACGGAAAGATAAAAGGGTGGACTCTACCTACTAAAATCAACTTAGTTTATAGCTTCCTATTTCTTTTAGTATATTTCCTTTTTGTTATTGGTTGTTTGATTTGCGCTTCAATTATTTCTTCTTATCCTGGCAAGATACCTATTTACCTAACACTAACATACCTACCTTAATTACAGCAATCGGAAGTGCTCCATATAAATTAAACATTTTTTCAGAAAGAAGTGGGCGGATACCACGCCCCCTGAATGGAAAACCTCTATTTTTATTTTTGGTCCTTTATATGCAATTTGAGACGTACCGTTCTACCAAATTTCATTGTTCTACTGCAATCGGAAGTGTGCCATATATAATTAGCATTAGTTCTGAGGAAGTGGGCGGATACCACGCCCCTGAATGTAAAACCGCTAATTTTATATTTTTTCTTTGAATGCAATTTAAGCCGTACCACTTTACCAAATTTCATCGTTTTATAGCGGTCGGAAGTGCTCCATTCAACCAACACCAATTCGGAGAAAGTGGGCGGATACCGCGCCCCCTGAATGGAAAACCTTGGTGTTTATTTTTGGTTCTTTATATGCAATATAAGCCCTACCGGTTCACCAAATTTCATCGTTTTACAGCAGTCGGAAATGCTCCTTTCAACCAACACCAATTCGGAGAAAGTGGGCGGATACCACGCCCCCTGAATGGAAAACCTTAAATTTTTTAATTTTTCCTCTACTTGCATGACAAGACCTACCGTTGTGCAAAATTACAAGATTCTACGATGTCGGGAAGTGGTCCATAATTTTGATGATCTGTCAGTCAGTCAGTCAGTTACGGTTTTTGTGATTTTTCAGGCCTTACATCTCAGGAACCGCTTATGCTAGAAAATTGAAATTTGGTGAGGCGCCTGTGCCTGACTAGCTTAGCATATATTCGGAGTTTTAAGTTCTTGACTTCATTGGTACTGAAGATAGGAAGGGGTCAAAAATCGCCTGAGTTTGTTCCTGTAAAAAGGGTGTAGTGCCAGAACTTGGCTGGGCTCTACCGTGCCCTTTGATGAGCGAAATTCGTAGATCTCGAAAACTTTATTAACTTCGGTACAATGTCATAAAGACATAAGCTGTGTTATAAATTTAAAGTTAAATACACATGTATGTATATAAAAATTATTTATGAAAACAAAAAATGGTATAATTTGATAGAAATAAATATATTATGCATACCCAGTTTCAATGCGCAAAGGTCTTCACATATTAAATCTTTATTGGGACTGAGAAGAATTTCTGCGTTCGATTTTTGAACACTGACTGGAACCGTTACTGATGTACAGTAGGGGGCACATGGTCCACCCCCCAATGCAGCTCTATAATAAAAAATAAATATTCAATTATAATACTTTTAATTTAAATTTTATTAATAAATCCATTTTTTAAGCAAGTTTCATTTTGAAGACTTGTTTCTTTTTTCAATCACAAGATATAATTAAAAAAATACTTTTTATGCTTCGCCTTGATTCAACTTTAAAGTGCTAGGGTCTTTTTTTGTCTATGTACAAAACTGAAATTTATATAATTTGTTGCTGTAATAATATCACTATTTACGTAGAAATATGTGTTAACTGAATTAAATAAAAAAAAGTCCCTTTAATCGAAATTGCATCCGAAAAAAATCCATTCGAATTTCTGTAGCTGGTACTAACGCCTTTATCGAGTTTCTCGTTAAAAATAAAACATATACACAACAAACTGACCTCATAAATTGACAAAAATAAAACCAGGAAGTCAGAATCAGCAACGGAGATAGAAGAAGTACGTAGGCAAAAAAATCCATGACTGCAAAAGCTTGACAGTAATTTATGTAACGGATGTGTAAGCTTCATTTTATGCCATAATACTCTTAGTTACGCCAATGGTCCTTACTGTAGAAGAGTTAAACATAAAGAAGTGCATGGCCTAACAATATATAGTACTTATGGTACAGAAGAAAAACTTCCAAAAGAAGGAGAAAAAGCGGCTTCTTTCCTAGGTTTTCACATTCCAACGTCCCTACAATCATTGATTTATTGAAAACTGCGTACAAAAAAAAAAAAAAAAAAACAAAATCAAAGCATCCAATAGTTTTCGTATTTTTTTCGTATTTTTATAAAAAAAATTAAATACTATATAGAAATATTTGTGTTTATATACCTTTGTAGTTGTATAGAGGAACTGCTAGCCATGAGGACGGGTATAACTCATACATTATGCACCTTACACATAGACTCCGTAGTCGCATTTAAATATTAAATGGATTTTTAATGTCGAACAAAATGAACATTATTTTGAGATGGAGATAATGTTTGCATTGCAGGTTCCTCACTTACTAAATATAATATTGTTTTTTGTTTGAATGCTCCTTGGAATATTTTACAATGACTTAAATGGATATTTGAATATTTGAAGAAATTAACTTTTTTTGAATCAAGGTAAAATGCACTTCAAATGTGCTTCATATGTGTTTAATACATAACATAGATGACTGGATTGCATGAACTTCAAGATAAAGGCTGGTACGTAGTGGTAAGGAGCAGGTATCTGCGTTCAAAATTGAAACATATTGTTTCGAGATATTAACGAAATATACGAAAATTACCGAAAAAAAACAACAGTTTTCTCAAAAACCATTCTATTTCAAAACATGGAAGGCATTAGTTGTAGAATAATTGCTAAGCACATCTCAATTAAAAGGTTTAATTAACATATTAGCATCGTTGGGACTGTTAAGAAAAATATATTTAAAATCATTTTAGAAAGCTACTCGTTCTACATGATCTTTAACAAATATTTAAATTCATCATTTATTAATTCACTTACGAACTTCTTGTACCAAATTTGACATAAATCGGTTCTCTCCTTAAGTTTCTATCATCATCATCATCGGCTCGACAACCGGGTTCCGGTCCTGGCCTCTTTCAACAAGTCTCTCCACCTATCCCGGTCTCTAGCCGACGCCATCCAGTTGCGCACCCCAAGGCTTCGGGCGTCCTGGTCTACGCCATCTCTCCAGCGCAAGCATGGTCTACCACGCTGTCGTCTACCATAGAATGTACCACAAAGAACTTTCCGAGCAGGTTCCTCTTCGCTCATGCGAGCTAGGTGCCCTGCCCACCGGAGTCTACCGAGCTTAATTTTTGTCACGATATCTGCTTCTAGGTAGATTGCGTACAATTCATGATTGTACCGTCTCCGGAATCGTCCTTCCTCACATATGGGGCCAACAATTCTCCTTAAGACTTTTCTCTCGAACGCAGCTAAGAGGTCGGAGTGCCTTTTGCTAAGCACCCAAGTCTCGGATCCATATGTGAGTACTGGCAGGACCATGGTCCTGTACAGCAGCAGTTTTGAAGTTATGGTGAGATTTCTGGATTTGAAGAGCTTTGACAGACTATAGTAGGCTCTGTTGGATTTTAGAAGCCGCCCGCGTATTTCTTCTTCTATGTTGTTATCGGCTGCTACTATTGACCCAAGGTATTTAAAGGATTGCACCACTTCAAATTCGTGCTCCGCTACCTTGATTGTTTGACCAACTGTTCCTCTCGCATTCGACGCCACCATGTACTTTGTTTTACCTTCACTAATGTGCAGCCCCAGATTTTGTGCCGCCTGCTCGATCTGGATGAAGGAATCGTGTACAGCTTGTTCGGTTCTTCCGATGATGTCAATGTCGTCTGCGTAAGCCAGTAACTGGCTGGACCTGTTGACGATGGTCCCTCTTGTTGCCGTGCCAGAGTCACGGATTGCTTTCTCCAACGCCAGGTTGAAGAGGAGGCAGGCCAAACCGTCCCCTTGTCGGAGTCCATTAAAGATGTTGATTGGTCTGGATAGCAATCCGGCTATTTTTACTTGGCTTGTTACGTTGGTCATGGTCAACCTACATAGTCGTGTCAATTTATTTGGGATGCCGAATTCTCTCATGGCTTTGTAAAGTTCTACCCTGGCTATGCTATCATAGGCGGCCTTAAAGTCTATAAACAGATGGTATGTTGGGATGTTAAATTCTAGACATTTTTCCATCGCCTGCCTAAGGGTAAAGATCTGATCAGTTGTTGATTTGCCTGGAATGAAACCACACTGATATTGCCCGATGACGGTTTTAGCGTATGGGGTTATCCGGTCTTGTAGGATAGAGGAGAGTATCTTATAGGCGGTACTCAACAACGTGATACCTCTATAATTGCTGCACGTTGTGACATCTCCCTTCTTATGTATGGGGCATATTAAACCTTTTCGCCAGTCTTCTGGCATTTCTTCCTGCTCCCATACCTGTACTATAATATCATGAATTGCTTGACGTAAGGCTGGCCCGCCGTGATGGAATAATTCGGCTGGTATGCCATCGACTCCCGGGGCTTTGTTCTGTTTAAGCCGGCCTATAGCCTTCTCAACCTCTTCTATGCTTGGTGGCGGCAACATAGGGTATTCTTCTTGAAGTAGTGGAGCCTCCACTTCTGCAGTGAGCTGACCATTTAGCAATTCATTAAAGTACACTTCCCATCGCTCCAGTATGCTTTCAGGATCGGTGATCAGATTTCCCTCTCCGTCCTTGCAGTATGTGCAGCGTGGTGTGTACTGCGTCATGTTTCGGACGGATTGGTAGAACTTCCGCGCCTGGTGCGGACCTCGCTCTCGGCTGTTTTCTATTTCACAGATTAGGTTCTTCTCCCAGGCTGATTTCTTTTGTCTGTGAAGCCGTTTTTCTGTTCTTCTGAGCTCCTTATATTCCTCTTCGCGTGCCCGCGTTCTATGAGATTGTTGCATTGCTCGGTACGCAACATTCTTACGTTCAGTCGCTAGCTTGCATTCATCATCAAACCAGTCGTTCCGATTTTTACGACTGCTGCCTAAGATGGAGTTGGCAGTACTAATGACAATATTCTTAAGGCGTGTCCACTTCTCATTTACGCCCAGCATACTGGCTCCAGGACTTACTCTCCCTAAATCAAGTGATTCTAGGGCGAGTCCTAACGCATTACCAAAGGTGTTACTGGTGTTTTCATTGCGCAGGGCAGCCGTGTTGATTCGAACCTGATCGGCGGATGCAATGCGTCTTCGCAAGGCAATCCGCCCTCGGAAAACCATACCAACAAGATAGTGATCCGAGTCGATATTGGCACCTCGGTACGTTCGTACCGTCATCAAGTTCGAGTAGTGGCGACGGTCTATCAACACGTGGTCTATTTGGTTACGAGTGACTCCATCAGGTGATACCCAGGTGGCTTTGTAGATATCTTTACGCGGGAACCTGGTACTCGCAACGACCATGTTTTTCGATGCTGCCAATTCTAAGACTCGAAGTCCATTGTCATTAGTGTTCTCATGCAAACTATGGGTGCCTGCGTAATGCCTGAATACCGGCTCCCGACCTATTTTTGCGTTCAAATCCCCAAGGATGATTTTAACATCATACCTTGGACAGGCATTGAGGGCCCTCTCGACTTGTTCGTAGTAAGTCTCTTTTTCTTCGTCTGAGGACTCCTCCGTAGGTCCGTGAACGTTAATGAGGCTGATGTTCGTAAATTTGCCTCGCACGCGAAGGGTGCATAGCCTTTCGCTTATAGCGTTAAAGCCGATGATGGTAGACTTCATTTTTTCGCTGACTAGGAAGCCTACCCCGAGCACATGGTGTTTTGTATGACAGCTGTAGTATATGTCATATTCTTTCTTCTGTAAAACACCATTCCCTGTCCATCTGATTTCTTGAAGAGCTGTTATGTCAGCTTTATATTTTGACAGGGCATCGGCTAGCTGCTGAGCAGCTCGAGCTCTATAGAGCGATCGTACGTTCCATAAGAAAATTCGTAAATCGTTTTTCCTTTTTCTTTGCGTAGGTTGTCGTCGTGAAATCAGTCCGTTTCCGAGGCTTGTTGTCGTTCTCGAAATTCATTAAGTTTTACGGGACAGGGAATTAACCTGTCGCCAACCTGAGGAACCAGCCTGATCATATTAGCCAAACCTTTTTTAAAAGGCTTGTTTCTAGCGGCCGCCGCGGAGAGGCTATGATCACACTTCCACCAGTCCCGAATAGTTACGGCACGTGCATGTTTTCGTATGCTACATGTTGTTCCCCCTATTCGTCTGATGGCTGACCGCCATCATTCTATACACCATTTATATTTACAGCAAGTTAAAACCTTTATTGGAAATAAGTGTTAAAGATCAAAATCTACCATTTGACTAAAAAATAAATTTGTTTAATAGCAATCGATAGTTGTTCGAGCTTTGATGAGTGTTTTCTAAACCATTTTCTGATAACTTATTTTGTAATAAATCATAACTTGGGCCGTAACAAATTTAAATTCTTGAATAATGCCATCTTTACTATACCATTAACAAAAAAAATCCAAATTATAAATTAACAAATGGCCCCGAAAATTTGTATCAATACCAACATCAACGAATAAAGAAAGCAGCGACCTCTGTTGAAACATGTGTGTCTATGTCGGTTGGAAAAAGTGTTTAGTGTTTCACTTATTGTCTAATTTTTACATTTGTAGAATCCTTAAAAGGGAATTTCGGATTTAAAAAAATAATGTTATTCGATTGAGCTCCCAACCAGAACTGATTTGCATTCAATTAAAAAATTCTATTTATAAGAAAAAAATATGAAACATTTTAAAAAATGAATTAAGGATAAAACTAATTAAAAACAAAGAAACAGAGTAATCTTACAACTAAGAGATTACTGAATATATAAATAAATATTTAAGAACTGTATCGCCACACATTTGTGTCCTTACTATGACCTTACAAAAAGCCGACGGTCAAAATATTTGCATCTTCTTAAAGTTAATGAACCATTTTAAATATTTTATTTAGGTTGTGAGTACCTACATAACTATTATTTATGTAAATTGATTTGGAAGGATTTTTAAAAATAAAAATTTTTTATAAAGGGTTAAAACGAAATTCTGGTGGAACATCCACTTTCTGAGCAACTATACATAAGTATATTTGTTTTAAGTTTTAAGAAAAATCCCTTTCAAAATATGATGGCTTAAAAAATAAAAATGCTTGTATTGTTTAAAAATTCGCTATAAATCAGGAGTACAGTAAATGGGGATGAATTTGACATCTTCGGTAACGAGTTGAACAAAAGTGTACTTACTCCTTAGTATGGAATTTTTGAAACTTTAGTAAACGTGATTTTTATCACTTTAAGGGGTAGCAGGAAAAAGTGAAATTTAGGAAGCGAGTAAATTATAGATTTTAATATTAAGAAGTTAAATATTTTATTACTAAAAAATTATCATGTAAATTTCTTGGGGTGATAAGAAAATCACAATCTTTTCAAAGTATAGCTGTGCAAATTTCAAATTTTGATAAATAATAATATAAACAATTGAGTTTAATTGCAATACGAATAAAATGCACGACTGTATCGTACGAACTTGATCTAATGTACTTTGGAATTTAAATATCGTTTAAATATCGTTTTATTATTAAATTAATTTTTTATGTAAGAAATTTCTTTAAAAATTTGAGATGCCAATTTTAGTAACCTGTTTTGAACCAACGAATATTTTGGTATTTGAAAAAATAAGTTTTCTTTATACTTTAAATTAAAATTTTGAAAGCTGCATATTGATTTTTTTGTAATTGAATATTATAAAGACTATTAATCAAACAAATTAATTCATGATATAAAAATAGTTGTACATATTTCATATACATGGGTTCCTAACTAAACACTCCATAAAACACCATTTTTTTTTCTTGAAGGCTTCAATGATTCTGATAAAATTAGTCGTGGCTGCTAGGAATAGTACGCAATGTAGTATTTGATTTCTGACTATTTCACACTAGCCGTTAAAAAAGTACCTTCTATTGAATCTTCTTCTTTATTTTAGACTTTCTCATTATCGGTTCAAGCGATAATGAAGTGTTAATAATTATGCTTGCAAACATTTTTAAGAATACAATATTTTAGATTCTAAATGAATTTTGACATATTTTTGATATGATATTAGGGTGTACGTGTGGTTGAAGTTTTTTATAAATTAGTAGTTATATTCAATTTTGAGCACTTTTCGAGAAAGTTTAAGTCCTTTACTGACTATTCTCTGTTAAGAATATACAATTTTGAACTTTTTAGCTGAGATATGGAAAACTTTCCTTAGATTTGACACTTTCGACAGTTAATGATATGAAAGTTAAACATTCATAAAGAATTCAGAATTCTGATTTTTATCACATCAAGGATATTTTAAAATATATTTTCTAGTTAAAGAAAATGGATATATACGTCGTACCTACGAGTATACTCGTATAATTATAAGCAGTTATATTTTTGAATTTTGATTTGTTTGAATTGTTATCCACAGTTGTTTTTTGAAATTTCTTTTTTGTATTCTTTATATCCCCTAATGAAACGCTTATAAACCTCCAAAACATAAATTACAGGCGTTGGATTAAATCTCACAAAAAAATCTTGCAGACTTAATAAAGTGTAAGAACTAAGATGGTAATTTTAACGGCCTCAACTACTCGTATATTGAGCAATTTCTGGCAACCGATAACTTCTAAGTGCTCTTAGTAATCAGTAATTCTTAAACGAGCTCAATATCTAGCTATTCTCTTTTTTTATGATTATACTCTTAACTTTGAGAATAGTTTCATGTTCATGTTTAATACTCATAAAATATTTAGATGAATAATTGGATTTCCTCTTGTCGTTTTCGGCTGCTGACTAAACATTAATTAGTCTCCCTTCTTCACTCTATAAAATAAAAATGTCCACGAAATCCAAAACTAAAGTTAAGTTAAACAAAACTCAATTGCTCGTTATTAAGAAGTATAAACTAGTTTATCACTATTTTTTCTTGTGACATATGTTTGTAGGTACTATTTGGCAAGTTATGCATTCGTAAAAATAACGAACTCGAGGAGATTTTAATCAGACTTGACGTTAATACTCGTATAATAAATTAGACTTAAAAAGTAGGACTCACAATAATTCTGTATGTCTATTTTTTCAACTACCCCTCAAACGGCTTGGCCGATTTTCTTCAAACTTGGTATTCTTAGATTTTTCACCCAAACGTTTTTTTTACTAACATTTTTTTGAAATTTTAGGGAATATTTTATTTTTTTCTCGAAAATCGTTCCACATATTTTTTTAAAAATTATTCCAAAAATTTCATTTAGTAAAAACTAAAAAAACTTACAAGACATAGTTATAAATGCTACGTCCCATAGAACCATTTTTTTGTTTTCGAATTGCTCGAAAACTGTTCAACGGATATCTATCAACTTTTTAATATTCTAAGACTCGGTAAAAGTTTAATTAGTTTTTTCTATCGAAATTTGGAAAATTCCTTTTGTGGTTTTAAACTCCTTAATGAACAAGATTGAGAAAAGAATTCTAATTTTATCTAAACATAACAGTCTTACCTCGAACTAATAAAAAATTGTGTTTAGCCTATTTAAAACTAATTTTGTGTGCTTCTAAACATTTTTGACTAAAAACATCCATTTTTAGAATTCTAAGTCTCTTAAAGATAAGAGTAAGTTTTTGCGACACAGTAGTGCATTTTATTTTAATTTGGAAATCAACTGTTTTTTAAATAATGAAAATAAATAAAATATTGCCTTTTGGTTTTGTTAAAATAAATATTGAAACTTGACGAATTTTTAAAAATATATAAATTAGTAAAATGTTATTAATAATATGATCCACTGGATTTCTCCTATAGATTTTATTTAAGAAAAAACACGCAAATAGATAGGAAATGTAGAAGATGTAAAGAAGCACGAAACTTTTTATTCCGAAAGAAAGAAAGTAAAGACCTCAAAAACAAGAACGAAGTCTGATTACTTGAATAAATAAGAATATATGCAAACAAAAATTGAAAAATCATAAGAGCGGTTTTTGTAAATCTTTTCTTTTAAATTGTACGTTAGTTTAAATTATTTGATAATATACAATTAAAAGCCTTACTTCAAAGAAATTAACAGTTCATTTTTGAAAAATGAAACAAAAAGCTTATTCATCGCTTTCAAATTTGAAGACACTTTAGTTAAAAAAATATTTTCATCTATAATTAAAAATTGTTGAAAATCTTGAAGCGGTCTTATGATCAAAAAATTGCATCAAATTTAACTTAAACGCAGCGAGAAATGTTTTCGATGAAATAAATTGAAAATATTATTACCTATTTTAAATAAGAATGCACATTTTTTTAAACTTGGTTTTAACAAGGTTTTGAATTTTAAGTTATCAAAAAAAAAGATAGAAAGTGGATCCAATTTTACAATAACAATTCATTGAAAAAATTAAAATTAATAAAAATGTTCTTAAGTAAATGTTAAATTACAAAACAAAAAAATTTAACGAATTATTATAATAATTATTGGTGAAAAGAGTAGTAAAACAATATGGGAATTTTCGCAAGAGAGAAATTTTCAATATAAGTTGTTTTAACATAAAAATAAAAAAATATTCATAGGGCTTCATTGCACCGATCATACGACTGTTTAGAACGCGCTTACGAAAATATTATTTCGCTCGAAAACGGCTTCCATAATCTTTATAGAATTAGTACGATTTCTCATTGGCAGACAAATAAATTTACCAAAGCAATTATCAAAAGTGTCTTTTTTTTTAATCGGCCGATTTAAATTAAATTCGTAATACAGAATCTTTTAAAGAGTAACAATTTTATATTACATAAAAATATGTTTTTAGAATTTTAGATATTAGAGTTTTTAATATTTCGAAAAGGAATAAATAATTTTATTGAAAACATAAAATTGGAGTACCAAATTGTTTTTCTTGAAACTTTTTCAGGGTGTATAAAAAATATTTTCATTTAAGAAAACCCTTCCAACGAATTTTAAATTTCTTTTTATAATCAACATTTATAGCTATGATAATTTAATTCATTTTATGGAGTTATTTTAGCTATTTAAAAATTATATTTTATGGTTACGAGTTGTTATAATAAGCAATAAATTTCCGAATATACAAATTTATACTCGTATTTTAATAATAAATACATACTCACAAATAAATCAAAGATTTTTTCACAAAAATATAAGAATCACAAAATATTAACTAAATTCCAAGTTTTGATAACATCATTTTAAAATTTTTCGCAATATTTTGCTAAGATTCTGATTTCTAAAAAAAATGTCTCTACAGAAATTGTAAACAACATTTTAAATATTTTCCATTAAGAACTTATGTTCATAAAAAAAAAATTCCACAAGGTCTAGTATTCCTTAAAATATTCAACTGTTGCCTCTATGTAAATAGATTCAATAGTGGAAACCAGAAATATCATGGATGAATAAATTTGCAATCCTTGTTTACTTTATCATCTGTGGAAGTAAATTTCCGCAACATGAATCTAAGTATTAACTGCAACATTGCTTACAGTAATCAAAAGATTGTTATTTCATTACTTGAACTTTCTAAAATACTATGATAATTTTCAGCCTACGTATCTATTTCAACGAAAAATTGTTTCAAAACTCATCTAGTTCATCTTTCCAAAATTTAAGTTTAATTATGTTTACAAAAAATAAAAAATCTTAAATTAAAATAAAAATACAATAAACTGTTAAAATAAAAGTCCGATTTAATCCAGCGTGATAATAAAAAATAAGTTTCAAGGTTATTATAGTATTAAAAAAAATATACAACTTCACTGACTCCCCAATACCTAGAAACCCATTTTAATGCTTACTCCAGCCTGTTATACAGAGCTGTATTCATACCTACATTATATTTGTAGTAATACCAATTCGGTAGATATTCCTCATGGAGGCGTTGCAGATTATTCCCTATTTTTGTAAGACCGAGTAGACGACAGTCACATGATTTAAGGTAATACCGGTGAAAGGCTTGAGAGGGAAAAGGTACACAAAGAAGATCAGATTTATCGGTAGAGAGACTAAGGGTTTTCACGTGTCATTAACAAAATAAATAAGATGGCGCAGTTTTTATTTCAAAGTAAATATATGTTTTCTTTTTTTGAGCACTTGAAACACATTCTACAAAGTCCAGCACATAAAATAAAATCAAGGCACTTTTCTAAAATGTTATTATTTTTTTCTCAAAGATTTCAAGAAACAAAAGGATCAAACACACAACGGGAACTAAGTTACATTCGAATTCCCTCAAAAATGTAAATTTACAACAAGAATTCAATTATTTTTAATTCCACAGGACATCACTTAGAAGAAAATATAAAATTTTCCCTTTTTAGGATTATAACAACTCACCCGCAGAGCTGTACACACACCAAACTCCAATCCTGAACTACGCTGAGTGAAGCATGTTCAACAGCTAAAGAAGGAAATTCTCGAGCGACTCTGATTCCGGCCGTTCCTAGCAAGTCCTTCGGCTGCGCATCTGTGGCAAAATTATCCAACAGTGACGTCACATTCCGCTGAAGTCCTGGGGCAGCTTCTGCGCACTTCAAGGCAGCACCAACCAATAGCAATATTCTTACCACCACTTTCATGGCAAGTCCTGTAAATAAATAGTGGGTGGTAGGTACATGGAAATGTATAAGTGGCATATATAAAATGGCCTTTAATACAAAGGGCGTGCGATGTTGAGGAAATTCTGAATTTCCTTTTCGGAGTGTGAGGCAAGGACACCCCATAATTCTGTTAGAGTTGGGGAAGAGGTAGGTGCGCTAACCGAAATCAATTCTTACGCCGCCGCCACATAGATATGGAATGTTTATAGGGTAGGTGGTGTAGGAGTAGGTACTCATATAGAGGTAAAACTAAATAAATCGTACAAGGCTTAAAGACCAAACAATAATCTCAAATGCGTCATAATCCGATTAAATCCCTTCTGGTTAAATAACTCTTGACAACATGCACAACAATGTGCTTCGAACTGAAAACAAAATTTTAGTATCGCCCTCAAAACATCAACAACAGTATCAGTTCATTATTTTCATGTTGATCAATGATTTTATTTTTCCCTCCAAATTGCGTACATTATAGAGCAGCAGTGCCAATTAATGTTAAATGAAAGAGGATAACGAATGAGGGACGATGCTTCTGATTCCGGCTCCTACCAGACCCCATTGCAAGTACCATTCATCCACTTCATCCACCCACGAGGAACCTGCTGCAAAATTGATATAACAAAGGATATTGTGTTCGGAGAGTGGGCATTGCATTGGAAAATGTGTAATTTATAATTTTCAATTAATCACTGTTAACCAGGAATTGCGAAACTAGCTTTTATTTAAATATTAACACAGCAGCAATGTTTTCAAATGGAGTAGATATACTTGGAGACCTGGATGGCAATGGCGGGCGGATGAAGGTGATTTGGGTGAATGGAAAGAAGGATAACGCGTGTGTCGAGTTTTCGATAGGAGTGATCATTTAGCTTGCCTTGATAGGTGGCATCGGATTACACAGGATATGCGGGCGAAATAAAATATTAGATTAGTGGATTTGAATGTGAAATGTAAACAGACAACAGTCAAGCGTGTCGTGATTAATCTTATAAATAAACTGAATAGGTAATTCGTAACAGGAACAAAAAATTCATGTTAAATTGGTGGTGATTCCAATATTGAATTGCGTTATCTCGTTGCTGTTCGACGTTTATTTAAATTTTATTTGCTTTCAGGAGATAAAAAAATAATTTAAAAAGTATTTGAAGTAACAGAATAGTAATTCACCTATACATAGAACATTTTTTTCATATACCACACATAGATAGAGGTACTGAATACTTTCTTATTTTTTACGCCTGTTTTTGGTTTGGGGAATAATTCAGTATGTGCCCAACATTCGGTTTCCAAGTGCTAAGTGTATAGGTTTTGTGGAACGTTGCAACATACAAGGCTCTTATACAATTTTCTTATTTGGACATGTGCCCCAATAACCTCTTGAGTCTCTTGGATATAATCCAAAAAAGGACTTTAAAAATGAAATAGAAGAAACACATTTTCATTTTAACGAGCACCACCGCAATGTTTCCTGTCTTTCATTATTTTACCTTTTTAGAGAAATATACAGTTGCATTCCTCTCTTTAAGCAATAATTCAACTGTTATACTCGCGCTTCAACCAAGGAATGCCCATCAGTCTACCTCTTGACCCCAACTTCTGACATATTGCTAATTTTAGAGCTTCTTTCTTTAAGGAACTACATTAAACTGAAATGTTTTCCCAGCTCAATATTTGCCTTCTATCACGATATTCAGACATTCATTCAATACTATTCTGTATCGGTATCTCCTTTGGAATTTTCTCCAACTTTTCCAACAGCTAAAACATTTTAAGGATAATCATAGTCCGTTTAGTGTGCGTAAAATTATAAAAAAAATCCTGTATTTCAAGAATCCGAAATTATGTATCTTAGAATTCCTTAAATTCATAATTCTGTATTCTGAAATCATAAGCAAAAAATAAAAAAAAAATGCGCACTTTTTTTCATTATGAAAACAATTTTTCTTTTATAGTCATTTTACATAAATTTCAATCTTTTTCAAATCAAACTAATCCTTTTGCAAATTGAATTCTTTTTGCTCATCATGTAGTCAATCTCCTCAGTTAATTCAAGCTTACAAGTAAAAACAAATTATGGGAAATTTTAAATTGTTAAGTTGTATGTCACCGGTTTTATGGAAAAATTAAATTCACGACTGGATCGCACGTACTTGTTCTTATGTATATGTAAGAGTACTTTGGAATTTAAAAATTGTATATAAATTAATATAAAACATGGATCTATTAAGAGAAAAAGGCTTAAATGCATAAAATTGCCCTATGATTCCTAGAAAAGTATGAATTTGTTGAAACAAAGATTGAAAATTGAGTACATTATTAAATTATTTTTACTTGCGACTTATAAGTACTATAATGTACTATGTATAAGATTTTGATCAAAGTTGACATAACGATGATAGCGAAGACCAAAAAAGAGGGGTCTCGCAATTCTGTCAGTCTGTCTGTGTGTCGGCTCGACTGCAGCCTAAACGGCACGGCCGATTTCCTTAAAACTTGGTAGGTAAGGGTTTTAATTTTTTCCCCCCACACATTTTTTTGTTTTTTTTTTTTGTAAGACCAAAAATAACGGTAGCTGCCATACGATTTTTTTCGAAATTTTATAAATATTTTTTTTTTCAAAAACTGTCCAACATAATTTTTTAAAAAAATTTTAAAAATTTGATTAAGTTAAAACTAGGTAATGGTTGAAAAAAATTTTCCAAAAAATAGATATTTTTGGAAGCCCCCCCTGGGCCCATTTTTTTTGTTTTTGATTTTCTCGAAAACGGTACAGCCGATTTAAATCATTTTTTTTATGCTAAGGCTCCTCCAAAGTTTAAAAAATATATTTACATATTCAAATTTTCAATTTTGTATTTTTTGAATTTTAAAAAAAAAATTCAAAATTTTTTTTTTGGAACTCAATATTTCGAAAACCCCTTGTTCTATTTTTTTCAAACTTGACAAATAAAAGTTTCTTAACATAATCTTCAAGATTTGAGAAAAAAACTTTGTTTTGCCGTTAGTACACAAAAGTTAAAAAATGGTTTTCGAAAATCGTATTTTTCTCGAAAACGGTTTCAAGACTTTTGCTAAATTTTTGTTTCTTTTTATTAATTTTTACGATCTATAACTTAAATAAAAAAAAATTGAAATCTAGATATTACTGACTGTACTATGGTAGGTACAGTCAGTAATATCTACGAACGATTTTTTCGAATTTTGAATTTCTCATTATCGGCAAAACTGATTTTAATGAAATTTTTTTATATAGAAGGTCCTAAAAAGTTTAAAAAAACATAGCATTTCAAAACTTAAAAAAAAATATTTTTTCAATTTTTGGAAAAAAAGTCATTTTTTTTTTTTGGAAAATTTGACATCTCGAGAACAGCTTAATATTTTTCTTGGAAATTTAATTTTCATTCGTACAATAACAAAAAATTTTGTGCCCAAAAGCTTATTTTTTTAAGGAACCACTAGAAATGAATTATAATTTTTGTTTTTGCATAAATTCATATTTGCATAGCATTCTGTTTTTATCTCTTACTACTAAAAGAATTTAAAAAATTCATTTTATCCTTAAGAACAGTTTTCCTTAATAACATTCGTTTTTAAAATTCCTAGTCTATTACATAGGAGCAAGTTCGTGCGACCCAGTCGTGCATTTTATTTTATACCTATAAGGAATGTAAAATTTTTCTGAGAAAAAAAATGAGATGTCAATTTTAAGTACATATTTAATTATATAAATTTAAGGAAATAATTTCAAGATATTGATTTTTCAAAAAAAAGACAATTTTTTTAATTTTCAAAGGAGCTTCTGTATAAAAACTTGCGACTTATATGTATTGTAAGGCAAGTTATTCATTCGTACTAAAAAAATAGCCTTAGCACCGTAATAATAATAACTAATAAGCAAGAAAATGTTTTACATTAAGAGTTAGTAATCTACAAAAAAAAATTTGCAATTTTTTAAGTAGCATCATACTAATATCTTAATACTAAGCTGTTTAAAATTTTGCGCTATTTATTTTATCTAAAATTAACAAACAAATATTAAAAACAATTTTTTCGAATTTTGAGTTTCTCATTATCGGCATAAAAAATTTTAATGAAATTTCTTATAGAGAACCTTCCATAAACTTTACAAATCATTGCATTTCAGTACTTATAGATAATACTCGTACAAAAAAATATTTTTCGAATTTTTGAAAAAAAAAAAATCAATTTATTTTTTGAAAATTCGATATCTCAAAAACGAGTTAGTATTTTTGTGTTGAAAATTTTACTGTCATTCGTACAGTAATAAAACTTTAAGTCGGAGTTCGAAAATTTTTTCTTAAAAATGTTCTAAGAATTTTGTTAATTAAAGCTTATTGTTTTTAAGACAGCGTCCCAACTTATAATTTTTATTTTTGCATAAACTATAACCATTTGTTCAGAAATGAAATGGCATCCTTCAACTATTGCAGGAGTCTCTAATAACAGTCTATATGAAGGTTTTTATAACACAAATTCTATATACTATCGAAATTAATCAGCCAAGTAGAAGACTTAGCACTATTAATGGACTTGTTGAATTATTGATTCAAAATACCTTTTTTGGCTTTTAGTCCACAAAAATTGGCGTTTCGTTGTGGACTAAAGGCCAAAAAAGCTATTTTGAATCAATAATTTATATATGTAGGTATATAGAATTTGTATTATAAAAACCTTCATATAGAATCAATGCCAGGCCAACGTTAATGATTACAATTTTAATCTTGGTTGGGTATAGTTCAAATTGGATTTTTTTCAAAAAATCGATGTAAGATGAACTGAATTTAACAAAAATTGCATATTGACAAGGTCCCCACAGTCAACTGATGAGCCCATGTGAGATCGCCGGGACGAAACGCCAATTTTTGTGGACTAAAGACCAAAAAAACTATTTTGTATTAAAGGACTTATTTTGGTAATTTAAAAAATTAATTTTATGGTTTTAAATATTTTCCTCTAGTAATATTATTCTTTTTTTAATTTTTAGTATTTTACATAAAAGCAAATTTGTGCGACTAAGTCGTGTATTTAATTTCTTTCATCATCTCCGTTATACCACACTTAATTTGTTTAATCAACATCGTTGGCAAGTACAGTTAGTTTTAAAGCTAAACAAAAAATTTTAATTTCTCTTCTAGGGAATTACCGAAGACTCTTGTGTACGCAGATTAAAGAAAATTGCTTCAGCGACTCAGGCTGTATGTCGATGAACAGACCTACAGACGTTCAGATAGATGGACGGAATTGCGGGAATAAATTCGATCAAAACCTCGAGTACCTATGTATATAACAAGAGTAAAAAGAATAACAGAAAGAACGATTTGCCATACAAATATAATATTTGTCTGAAAAATAAAAAAAATCTTGAAGCTATGGTTTTTTTATTTTTATATTTCTTCTGGAGCCGTTTTTAAAATTATGAAAATTCTATTATATGTATACATAAAAAACGTTTTTATATTACATATGGAAGTCGAAAAATTGGGGCTTGAAATTTCTATCTGCCTAGTACATTTAAGCTACAGTCTAAGCACATTGGCCGAATTTGGGAAACTAACCGTAACAAATCTTCTTCGAAAATTAAGAAAACGAATTTTTTTCTCAAGAACGGTTTAAAAAAATCAAAAAAGAATGTTAATGGTTGAACCTCTGGTAGAACAATGTTTTTTTGGTTTTCTCAAAACAGTTACAACAGCTTTTGGTCAATTTTTGTGTTTGTATGCTAAAGTTCATGAAAAATATGAATAGTGTTCAGTGTTTAGATTTTCACAAATTAAAATTTAATTTTGAAAAAAAAAAAACATAAAATCAAAATCAAAATTTTGAAAATTACTCAATTTTTTAAATTTCACAACTAACCAAAAAAATCCTTAAAATCGAAACATAATTAACCAGTACCTACTAGTAGAACCATATTTTTGATTTTTAACTTTCTCATTATCGACATAAATTGGATTTGAATTTTGTATACAGAAATGTTAATAAAGTTTAAAAAGCATTGCATATCAAATACTTTTTTCAAGATATAAGTTCTTAAAAGCGGGTCAATGACTTATTTGCACAATAATAAAACCTTTAAATTGGGTAACTATATTTTGTTCTTAAGAATTTTTCAAACATTTAAAATATAAAAACTTATTTAAAAAAAAAAGAAACCGCTACAGTAACATTATTTTTGTATCTCGAACTACTAAAAGATTTGTTTTAGCCATTTTAAAAAAGAATTTCATGCTTCTGTACATTTCTTTCTAATATCGCTATGTTCTTTTAAAATATGCTATGTCCTTTTAACATAAGAGCAAGTTCGTGCGATGTAGTCGTGCATTTTATTTTTTAATTGTTAACAATATTCATTTCGCGTCGGAATTTTATACATATTGCTAAAAATTGTTGGCGAAGCATGTCCAAAATGGCATAAACGGACATAATGACATACACCACCATTAACTTGAAATGTGCATCACTTATAACACTAGATGCTATCTCAATAGGTGCGTCCGGTGAAATTTGTAATCCTGTCACAGTGACAACTCAGTTGGCAGTTGTAAATCAATGATGTAAAGCAAAGAGTATTTTTAAGAGCGGAAGTTTTTTTTTTTGGGGTTGGACTAGTTTAACTTATTTGGTGAGTTGTATGTAGCTTTTTTAAAATATTATTTATTTATTTTTATTAATTGATTTTTTGTAAGAAATCAGGATTTTAGACAGTGTTTTAAAAATAAAATTGTTAAAACTACGATACGGCCAAAAAATGCAATCTGCTGTCAATGGTAAAAGAATTGGCTAACTCGCAGCATCACAGCTTCAACTTTGATAAGAAAATGCTGCACAAGAGTGGCTAGATGGTTTTGTAATTTGTTTAATTGTTTAATTTTTAATTGTTGTTTTTCTTAAGACATATTAGCAACCTACGTCTGTGCATAATCGTGATATAGTACGCCAAGTTCTTACTTCATGAAGGTTTACTACCGAATATTTAAAGTAGAATAATATTGAAACAGCTACAATGTAATAGAGAAATTTTATTATTTAATAATTACTGACTTAAATTTGATGGTCAAGTTTTTAAAACCTTTCGAATTGGACATAAGAAAAAGCTTGCCAAGTAAGCCCATCAAATTTTAGTCATTAATCATTATAAATAAAATTATAATAAAAATTTTCATTTTTTTTCTGCTTGCATGACAAGACCTACCGTTGTACAAAATTACAAGATTCTACCATGTCGGGAAGTGCTCCATAATTTTGATGATCTGTCAGTGAGTCAGTCAGTTACGGTTTTGTGATTTTTGAGGCCTTATATCTCAGGAACCGCTTGTGCTAGAAAATGAAAATGAAATTTGGTGAGGAGCCTGTGCCTTACTAGCTTAGCAAATATTCGGAATTTTACGTTTCTGACTTCATTGGTACTGAAGATAGGGAGGGGTCAAAAATCGACTGAGTTTGTTCCTGTAAAATGGGTTTAGTGCCAGAACTTGCCTGGGCACTACCGTGCCCTTTGATTTATTTTATAATATTCTTTTTTCATAGACACGAAGTAATGTCCCCCATCTTGCGAGCATTTTAGAGAGCAAATATTTAAGTAATGATTCTCAAATCACAAATAAGATCTTCTATGAATAATTTAATTCAAAATTATAAATCTTACCGCCATTTTCACAGTGGAGGCTTAAACTTATGTTAGTTCAGCTGAACCTGAACTTGACGGAATTTCAATTTGAAGATCAACTCGTCCGGTTTCACAGTCTAATCTGAACTTCAGTTGAATAGAAAGTAGTTTAGAAAAATTGTATGAATACAAATTACCAGAATTGTACGTTGTTGCTACATATGATGTAAAATAAACAGTTGTTTTCTCTTTCAATCTCAATCAAAGAACAAACGAAACAATATGAAAAAGTTTGTGTTGACAATCTAGAAAAGTTTGCTTTAATTTAGTTGTGACAGGAAAAAAATAAAAATATTTATATCAAATCTATTTTCAATTAATCAGTGAACTGAGGTTTAAACGGCAGAATAGTATCGTTTAACTTAAACTCTGTTCAAGATTTAAATGACACTGTCAAACCAAATTTACTGTTGAACTGAAGTTGAAACTAAAAGTGGGATCTAAGCTGCCACTTCGAAATCGGTGGTACCTAATAGTTTTAAAATAATAAAAGTGGAATTGGTTAGCGAAGTATTAAAAACTTTGAAAAGCGTTTCTATAAAATGCGAAAAAGCGCTTATACCTCAGTTTGTGAAATGAGATAATGTAATGGATTGTATATTCTGCCAGCACAACGACATCCATAAGTCAAGGTTTGACTTCGAAATTATACAAATAATAAGAAAATGACTTCAAAGATTATTAAAACTCATTTTTTATAAAGAAGGATGTACACACTACATAAGAAATTTTTAAAATGTTTTTAAAATGTTTAGTAGGAAATATTTTCCTTAACTTATCTTTCCGCACTCTTGTAAGTAAAATGCCAAATCCTGATTTCAAATTGAATGGCCCACATTTAAGGTATGAACTGCATTAAATTTTAAACCCCACAAAACTTTATAATTAAAAATCTCACGAGATCGTTAATTAAAAAAAAAACACTTGAATTTATTCAAACTGTAATATGTTGACATAAGCATTTCAAATAAACAATACGTTTTCTTAATAACC
The DNA here is from genome assembly GCA_911387755.1 of Chrysotoxum bicinctum. Classification (NCBI taxonomy): domain Eukaryota; kingdom Metazoa; phylum Arthropoda; class Insecta; order Diptera; family Syrphidae; genus Chrysotoxum; species Chrysotoxum bicinctum. Next base: position 218,349,866 of record OU426989.1, on the reverse strand, counting down.
TACACAAAATTAGTCAAATCATTTCACTCAGAATGTTTTTAACCAAAGACTGTACCTTAGTAATTTATTTTTTCGACCCAACAGAACTTTTAATTTTTGGATTTAACTTTAATACTTCTAACATTTACACAGTTTCTTTATATTTCAGTCTTGTTTTTCGAATAAACTTCGTTCACTACACGGCGTGTATTCTTGTTCAATTCGCTCAAACTAAACCAAAATATTTCCATTTCTGAGTTTATAAGTCGCTTTTTAACTACGCGTCCTTATTCCGTGAAAGTGGTGGAGTGGTGGAGAACCATCAATTATAAAAAAAAAATTTATTTGCTTAAATTGAGTTTTCGATGAACGTATGTCACAAATGGGCTTCAATTATTATTCTCGGATAACAATATGTTGAAGATAAATAAGCAATGTATCAAGTTAAATAATTTTATCCGAAGCACAGTCGACCACCTGTCAGAAAATCAGTTTCAAACGATAAGGATTATACGTATAGTCCAATAAATCGATAAATTTTTAAGATAACAGGAGCAGGTATTCATTACTATTTTTATTAATGGTAAGCTGTTATAAGGTTGAATTAAAAAAGCACTGCCACCGCCTTTAACAAAACAAAAGCACCCTAGTTAAATCCATCTCGTAGAAGTTATCTGATATTTTTGTTTAACTTGGTGGCATTTGTGACAGGTTTGAGCATATATGTTGGTGTATATAATGACTTTGAAATACACTTTTATAAACTGTAATTACTGTGTGAACAAAATTGAAGCAATTTCTGATTAATAAATGGCATGATTACTGTGACAGAAAATCCACCAAAAAACAATGTTTCTTTTAACATAAAAAGTTTTGGAATATAACTTCTCAACACATACCTGCACTCATTAAGGAAGTACCAGTTGACGTTTATGATAGGAATTTATCAAAAAAGAGTCAGAGAAAAGGAAATGTCAATACTTAATAGATTGAGTCAATTTTAATTAATTGTATTTCATTTTTAAAATCTTCAAGTGATTCATTGAGCACCCTATAATCTGAGAATGCCCAACCATATGATTACTTACATGAAATCAAGACTTTTAGATTACGTAGAAAAACCAATTCTTGGCAAATTTGAATTTCTTAAGGAGCAAAAAACGAACTTCCAAAGTTCGTTGAAAAACATAATTTGTCAAGAGATTAAGATATAACGTAGCTTAACCGTGAAGAAGTATGGCTTGTAATTGTACGTATCAAAGGGCACGGTAGTGCTCAGCCTTGCTTGCGGCACTACACCCTTTTTACAGGAACAAAATCAGGTGATTTTTGGCCACCTTTTAACTTCAGTACCAAAAGAATCAGAAACTTCAAATTCGCAGTGTTTGATGACCTGGTGCCTCACCAAATTTAAACTTTTAACATTAGCGAATTTATGGACCACTTCCTAACACAGTTGAACCTAGTAATTTCGCAAAATGGTAGGTCTTGTAATGTATATACAAAGAAAATAAAATGCACGACTGGGTCGCACGAACTTGCTCCTATGTAATAGACTAGGAATTTTAAAAACGAATGTTATTAGAAAAAACTAAGGATAAAATTATCATAATTTTTTAAATTCTTTTAGTAGTAAGAGACAAAAAAAAATAGAATGCTATGCAAATATGAATTTATTTTGTGGTTTCTTAATAAAATAAGGTTTTATATATAAATTTTTTAAAATATTTAAAAACAAAAGTTGGTACGTCAACTTTAGGTTTTTATTATTGTACGAATGAAAATTAAATTTCCAAAAAAAATATTGACCAATTTTTGAGATATCGAATTTTCCAAAAAAAATGTTTTTTTTTTCAAAACTTCAAAAAATATTTAATAATATTCAATGTTTCTTAAAGTTTTTAGAAGCATCTCTATAAAAAATTTCATTAAAATCCGTTATGTGGTAATGAGAAATTCAAAATTTTAAAAAATCGTTCTATGGTAGGTACAGTTAGTAATGTCTTGTTTTCAAAATTTTTTGTATTAAATTATAGATCTTAAAAATTAATCGAAAAACTAAAAATTTAAGCAAAATTCTCGGAACCGTTTTTTAACATTTTTATGGAGGGCACCGTTGTTTTTAGGTAGAACACTTTTTTTTCTCATATCTTGTAGATTAAAGTTCCTTAAACTTTTATTTATCAAGTTTTAAAAACATCGAGTATGGGGTTTTCGAAATATTGAGTTTAAAAAAAAAATTGAAATTTTTTTTAAAAGTCCAAACAAATTTTTTTTTAAATTTGAATGCACAATAATATTTAAACTGCTGGGAAGACTTAACATAAAAAAAATGATCAAAATCGGTGGTACCGTTTTTGAGAAAATCAAAAACAAAAAAATGGTTCCAAGGGGGGAACCAAAAATAATAATTTTTTGGAATTTTTTTTTTCATTCATTACCTAGATTTAACTAAATGAAATTTTATAATTTTTTTTTTAAATCTATAAAATTTCGAAAAAAAATCGTATGGCAGATACCGTTATTTTTGGTCTTAAAAAATCAAATCAAAAAATATCCGGGCGGAAAAAAATAAAGCCCATATCTACCAAGTTTAAAGAAAATCGGCCGAGCCGTTTAGCTCTAGTCGAACAGACAGACAGAATTGCGAGACCCACTTTTTTGGTCTTCACTATTATCGTAATGTCAACTTTGATCAAAATCTCGAGTTTGATTTTTTTCCCGAATGCATAACTCGCCTTATAGTACCTATAAGTCGCAAGTAAAAATCAGATATTTGGAATTTTCTATTCAGGGGGCTGGGCATCCACCCACTTCCTCAAAAATTCTTATAAATTATATGGAGCACTTATGATTGTTGTAGAACGATGAAAATTGGTAGAGCGGTGGGACTACACCGATCGTTTAAAAAGTACCCTTTGTGCAATAAGTAGGATCTAAAAGTACGCCGAGTCTATGAAGTTTAGTATCAAATTTCTTGAGTACAGTAATATCGAAACAATAACAATAATAATTTAATTTTTCACGGTCTTCCCAGAATTTGGTTTAATCTTACATGAAGAACAGTACTCGTAGTCTAAACTAACTAAATAGAGGTATCCCTCAAAGCTCAATATTGGGTCCAATTTTCTTTAGAATGTTCATAAATGAACTCCCCTTGAGTAATTTGAACTGTTCTGTTGACATGTATGTCGATGAAAGTTCAAGTTCGGAAAAGCTTTCCTTTCAATCGTATGGAATATGCAGCTCTTGAAGTTAACGAAGATTTTAAGAGAAGTCTATGCTGGTCTCGATCTAATACTTCATGTTTGAATCCTTCTAAGTATAAATGCTCAGTTATCACAAAAATGAGTTTTGATACCTTGTATTTTCCTAACTTATACCTTACTGACTGACCAATTAAGTAAGTTTGGTGAATCGGTAAAAAAAATCTTGGCATAGTATTCAACACGAACACGACACTCTCATGAAATGTATTTGGTTGCGAAATGTTTAGTTTTTGTGAATCTATTCCTAAAAAAAAAACTTTATATTGCTTATAGTTGTATTGCACGATATATTTATGTGATTATGTTTCACATATTGCTAAACTTATTAATCTGTAACACTTGGAAATTTCTTTTAGCTTATAACATTAATGCTGCTTTATATCTAATATAATCAACCGATGTCCCTTTATAATAAGATTTGTATGTTACGATCCATAAGAACGTATAATCTGGTATCAATGCTTTGTATATACTTGTTATCAAATGGGTAATGCTTTGTGTTCTCAATCTGGTTGTGGATTTCGTTATACGAGTATAAGAAAATAATTTTTACTGCCAATTTTCAACAAAATTAAAAATGACTGCACTTATTTCTACATATATACAAGAAAGGTGATAGAAATTGTATCAAGAATTATAGACCTATAACTCTTCTCCCATTTTCTTATAAAATTTTTGGGAAAGTAGTAAAAACAAGGGTTTCAACCCAACTAGAAAATATTTAATTTTTTCTTCAAAACAATTTAGATTAAGAGCTGGTAAATCGATAGATAATGGAGTGCCTCAGGTCTCTGTTTTGGGTCCAATTCTGACAATATTACTGGTTTTGCCGATGATATTTGCTTACCAGTTTTGAATTTGATTTGCTGATATAAATCATGACTTAAATTCTAGGAGTTCCAAATCTATTCGTAAGTGAAAAATCTAAAGTGATAATTTTTAGCTTACTTATGCTTGAACCTAGTCCTCCACAACTTATTAAGCATAGCTGTGCGTGCAAAAATACTACGTTCAGCAGTTACACTTGTTCTGTTTCAAATGACATAATAACTTGTAAAACTGAAGTGGGCTGCTTATCAAATTATTTCCTTATTAAAAATGTTACTGAATTGAAGTATCTTGGTTTTACTATTGATAGTAATATGAATTGGAAAGCTCATACTTTGTCCATCAAGAAATACTTACAATCTGCCACCTATATAATGTACGTGTAACCTAAGAAACCTCTGTTGTAAGCTTCTGGAAACAATTTACTATGGATTGGTTTAAATGAAGTGCCAATATTTAATAGTTTGTTGTGATGGTACTTTTAAAAACTATCTACAGCCCTTGACCGAAAGCATATTTTAAGAATTATTTGGAAAAAAGGCCACTTGAATATACGAGTAGCTTTTCCTTATTTTTCAGCTGAAAAATTCTATCTTTAAGGCATCTTTACATGTTTAGTTTTTAAATTTGTTTGTTTTAAAAAGAGGTTATCTTTTTAATCGCAACCCTTCTGCTTTACTCGTTACTTGTTATCATTGAGAGAGATCTTGAATTCATTCCAGATGAGTGTATCATTCACTACTTTTTTTAATTTTACACATCAGTAAGAAAAGGCTTTTTAACTTTAGTTTTGATAAAATCAACAACATAAATTTAATATTTGTCTGAATGCTGTATGTTAGTTTATTAAAAAATAATTGAAATTATATTTAATATTCTTTTTCTGTTCATTCAATTTAAAGATGCATTCGGTACTTGTCTTAGAACAAAATAGTGTAATTTTTCTTCTTGAAATCTTATTTGTTGAAAATAATATGTAATGCTTTTTATAATCTGTTTTAGATTCAGTTTACAATTGTTAGTTGTAAGATAATTTATATAATCAAATTTAAGATACAAAATATTAAATTGAATTGTTATATATATAATTGGTAAGCAAATAAATTAATTAAAAAATAAATCAAAAAGTAAATTAAACAAACACATTAATGTGCAAAATAAAAACAAAATTTTTGAAGAGATTTATTTTATTTTCTTTCTTTACTTTTTGCATTTGATCATGTAGTTTTTAAGTCGAAAAATGCTATGGCCCACCAGTTTGTACTTACTAGCAAGTTAGGCATTCGTAAAAAACCCGAACTCTTGTTTTTGATCAGACATGACATTACTATGATAGGGAAGTATAAAAAAGTGGGTCTCTCAAAAAAACTGTTCCACAAATTTTTTTTCTTATAAATTCCAAAAATTTTATATTTAATAATTCTAAATGATTGTATAAAAAAACTTTCCAAAATATTGTTATCATTAGTATATCTCACAGAATTATTTCTGCTATATTCGATTTTCTCAAAAACTGTATCAAAGCTAATTTTGATATTTTTTTTATTTTTGAAAACTTAATATTTCGAAAACCATATGCTTGATTTTTTTGAAATCAATTATTAATTATTTTTTTAAATTAAATTTTTATTTGCACCATAATAAAAAATTAATATTGGCACAGTACACATTTTTCGCAAGAACTTATTTTAACAATTTATAATTGCTATAGTTCTTCTTGCATAAATTCATATTTGCTTATAGCATTCTATTTTTAATTCCAACTCCTAAGAAAATGGTCCAGTTTTTTAAAAGTTTATTCTGTCCTTATAATAACATCCATTTTTAAAATTCTAAGTATATTGTCTAAGAGCAAGTTCGTGTGATACAGTCGTTCATTTTATTCTTTAGTAGCAACTTGGTCAATTTCTAATTCACAATAAATATACGATTTAATACTTATCGCCATGGAACAACATAATCTTCCCACAGAATATGGTCCCTATTTTTGAAGATAATGTGTTAATTTTTGAATTAAGCTTCCGGGCTACAAACCAATTTTTGAAAGAGAAAATATTGAGGTCAAATAAAGATGCCAGTAATATCCAAAGGAAGCACTTCTCTAGTTGATAATAAGTTTCAATAATCTCTTTAATCTATTAGAGATTTGCCTCACTTAAGAAACAGCTTTTTTACAAACCCATATATGTAGCTTGTCAAAAATAATTCTCATAAGATAACCATCTTCCAATTAAAAAAGATCAAAGGATTTTCATACCATTCTGAAAAGTTAGTAAGGGCCTACTTAAAAGTAAAAAATACAATCAAAACTCGTGTTTTGATACAATTACAATTTTTCCCTTCACGCAAATATCTCTAGTAAATTTGCACATTTCAAATCTTGAAATTCGTTTTCTCCTACATCTTTAAATATTTATGAACATAATAATGAAAATCTAATTTAGTTTTTTTTTTTTTAAGCTATTATAAAAGGTTTAGGTTCGTAGTCGTAAGAAATTAATTAGGGTTGAAAGTGGTGTGAGTTTCATTCTGTATGAGTGTTGATAAATAATGGATATTTAAATTAATAAATTTCTATACAACTACCCGAGTATATTGTGGCAAATAAGTTTTATTGGTTTTGAATAAGATGGGTTTTAAGTCTTAATGAACATTCCTACTTCTCCACAAGATATGTATGTAGAGTTCAATGGAAAACATTGGTTTTCTAGGAATGTTTCTTGGAAGTACTCATACTCTTTCATTATTTAACATTGAAAAGGCTCTTTGAATAGAAATGTAAAATAAGATATTAAGCCCAACTAGGCAACTACGTACGTTTTTTGAAAGAATCCCTCAATAGTTAATTAAAACATTTTCGAAATAAGAATTTCTTACATAAGAAGGTTTGAAACGTAGAATATAATTATGAAATTTATGAAATATTCAAAATTGTAATTAAAAAAAAATTGAGTTTATTGAAATTTTGTTTAGAATTTTGGTTAAAGAATATAAAGAAATCTTTCCTCTTATGCCAGAAGCAATACAAACATTTAATTTTTGGGTTATTCGAGTATCTGCCCAGTTGAGAGAATTATACTCAAGGATGAAAAACTTGTTGCATCGCCGAAGAAAATCTAGAAACTAAGCCGTATTTTAGGCCACGTCGAATATGTTATCAATCCATAGAAGGTAACCAACGAAGCAGATATCGAGCACTGAAAGTTTTCCGGTTTCTTCGATACAAGTTCCACTCATGTATAGCGGCATGGTAATGCGTTTTGCTTCGAGAACTAGACAGTAGTAATTATATAGGGAAAATATATACGAACAACAATGTCTTGATCAGAATTTAATAAGCTGCCCTAGGAGTTCAACTGGGATATGAAATGAGTATGAAAAACGAAGAGTACTGTCTTGAGCAAATCAATCTAATAGTTTGAACGTTTCAGATATTAAATAGAGAATCGGATTAAAAATGGAGGACGGGAAACACTAGCATTTATTGTATGAATTTAAGACTTGAAACTTGTATTGAGGGGTCTGAAAGTAAATTTATATTCAATCAACATTCTATTTTGAATGATAGAGATTGATGCTAAAAACTTTCAAAAGTTTTTGAGATATCAAGTGGAATAATCTTACTTTCTCCAAAGCGATGTTAGGATTTATTCCACCACTCGCTGAGATATACCATCAGATGAACTGTGTATCTTTTGTTAAGAAATTCGTACTGCAAGTCATTGAGAAGTTATCGTTGTTCGTGATTTTTCTTAAGCTGATGATTAAGAAATTAATAAGGTTGTATTGTAGAAGATTAGTTTTTTCAGGGACAGACTTAACAAATGCTTTTTTTCCTCCACTCGGGAAGAGACCTGTTGTGTTATACAGATGGAAGCGCTTACGTATTAGTTTTGCCAAGTTAAGGACCACCTCTTAAAAAAAAAAACTATCCGCGCTAGTGGATTTAAGTACACAGAGCTCTTTCAGTACTCTTGTAACTGTACGAATGCAAAAGAAAATTTGTCCTTTAAAATCTAAATAAGCAGCAAACTGTGCTGCAAGTTGCCTTTTTTCTAAATAATTTGCAGCAGGATTTATTTTGAAGGATAGTAGAAATTTTTTCAAAAACCGTTATTAATAATTTGAACTATTTTTTGGCTTTCGACTTTCTCATTATCGGTTAAATGCATTAAAATAACATTTTGTATTCAAAATTTTCATTGACAGAATATTTGTTTCAATTGTTAAAGACAAATGGAAAATTTTTTTCTGAAATTTAGATATTTTAAAAATGACTTAATGATTTCATTTGAAATGTACTCGTATGTTTAATCTGAACATTATTTGAAACTATAAATGATCATACCAAAATTATTTCTCAAATATTTTCTAGACATCTTATATAACAAAATGATTTTTTTTAAATCAGGCGAAATTATATTTTTTAATCCTGCATTACCTAGTTATATATTTGTTTTTTTTTTTTCATTTTAACAAATAACTACTTAACTTAAGACTATTTTTTCGCATGCGATTTTGAGTTTTTTTTTTATTAAAAAAATAATTATGCTCGTAACAGAGAAATTATGAAGGTTCTTACTGCTTAAGTTAGTAAAAACTAAATTTCCCATAGAAGTTGGAGCCTAGAACAAAATACAATCGCAGGAAAACATGAATTTATGAAAGACCAATCAATTAAAAGTCGTTCTTAAAATAAAAAAATAAGATGCACGACTGGGTCGCACAAACTTGCTCTTATGGAAAAGACTAAGAAATTCAAAACTAAATGTTATTAGAGAAAAGCTGTTTATAAGCATAAAATTCATTTTTACTTGCGATATAGGTACTATAGGGCAAGTTCTGCATTTGGAAAAAAAATCGAACTCGAGATTTTGATCAAAGTTGACATTACGATGATAGCGAAGACGAAAAAAGTGGGTCCGACAATTCCGTCTGTCTGTCTGTATGTCTGTATGTCTGTATGTCTGTATGTCTGTATGTCTGTATGTCTGTATGTCTGTACCTCGAACTACAGCCTAAACTACTGGAGGTATTTTCTTCAAACTTGGTAGTTAAGGGTCTTCGGTGATTCCCTAGAGGAAAAATTGAAATTTTTTTTTTAGCTCCAAAACTAAGGGTACCCCCCATACACCCGTAATGCAAAATCTTATTTATCTCGAAAACGGCTCTAACGATTTTGATAAAAAAAATTAGGTGTGATATTATGGACATGGACTACATTTTGGTCAAAAAAAAATTTGGGGGGAAATGTTATTAGGGGTACCTGTCATAGAACGGTTTTTTTGATTTTCGAATTTCTCACCAACGGCTCTAACGATTTTAACCAAAATTTTTATGCAGGAGCTGCTTTGCATTTGAAAAAATATAAACTAAAAATTTTTTCGAAAAAATAGTTTTTGGATTTTTAAAAAAATAATACAATTTTTTTTTTGAAAATTCAATATCTTGAAAACCGATACACGATTAAATTTTTAAATTACGTTTTAAAATGTATTTTATTAAATACTAATAATTTGCATATCAATTTTTTTTATAAAAATTTTAAGGAAAATTTAGTACACAAAAAACATGTTTCAGTGTGTCTGTATGTCTGTACCTCTCACTACAGCCTAAACCACTGCACCTATTTCTTTCAATCTCGGTAGTTAAGAGTCTTCGGTGATTCCCTAGAGGAAAAATTGAAATTTTTTTTTTAGCTCCAAAACTAAGGGTACCCCCCATACACCCGTAATGCAAAATCTTATTTATCTCGAAAACGGCTCTAACGATTTTGATAAAAAAAATTAAGTGTGATATTATGGACATGGACTATATTTTGGTGAAAAAAAAATTTGGGGGGAAATGTTATTAGGGGTACCTGTCATAGAACGGTTTTTTTGATTTTCGAATTTCTCACCAACGGCTCTAACGATTTTAACCAAAATTTTTATGCAGGAGCTGCTTTGCATTTGAAAAAATATAAACTAAAAATTTTTTCGAAAAAATAGTTTTTGGATTTTTAAAAAAATAATACAATTTTTTTTTTGAAAATTCAATATCTTGAAAACCGATACACGATTAAATTTTTAAATTACGTTTTAAAATGTATTTTATTAAATACTAATAATTTGCATATCAATTTTTTTTATAAAAATTTTAAGGAAAATTTAGTACACAAAAAACATGTTTCAGTGTGTCTGTATGTCTGTACCTCTCACTACAGCCTAAACCACTGCACCTATTTCTTTCAATCTCGGTAGTTAAGAGTCTTCGGTGATTCCCTAGAGGAAAAATTGAAATTTTTTTTTTAGCTCCAAAACTAAGGGTACCCCCCATACACCCGTAATGCAAAATCTTATTTATCTCGAAAACGGCTCTAACGATTTTGATAAAAAAAATTAAGTGTGATATTATGGACATGGACTATATTTTGGTGAAAAAAAAATTTGGGGGGAAATGTTATTAGGGGTACCTGTCATAGAACGGTTTTTTTGATTTTCGAATTTCTCACCAACGGCTCTAACGATTTTAACCAAAATTTTTATGCAGGAGCTGCTTTGCATTTGAAAAAATATAAACTAAAAATTTTTTCGAAAAAATAGTTTTTGGATTTTTAAAAAAATAATACAATTTTTTTTTTGAAAATTCAATATCTTGAAAACCGATACACGATTAAATTTTTAAATTACGTTTTAAAATGTATTTTATTAAATACTAATAATTTGCATATCAATTTTTTTTATAAAAATTTTAAGGAAAATTTAGTACACAAAAAACATGTTTCAGTGTGTCTGTATGTCTGTACCTCTCACTACAGCCTAAACCACTGCACCTATTTCTTTCAATCTCGGTAGTTAAGAGTCTTCGGTGATTCCCTAGAGGAAAAATTGAAATTTTTTTTTTAGCTCGAAAACTAAGGGTACCCCCCATACACCCGTAATGCAAAATCTTATTTATCTCGAAAACGGCTCTAACGATTTTGATAAAAATAAAATGCACGACTGGGTCGCACGAACTTGCTCCTATGTAATCGACTGGGAATTTTAAAAACGAATGTTATTGAGAAAATTGTTCATAAGGATAAAATTAATTTTTAAATTCTTTTAGTAGTAACAGAATGCTATGCAAATATGAATTTATGCAAGAACAAAAATTATAAGTCCTTGTAGTGGTTTCTTTAAAAGAAGCTTTTATATACAAACTTTTTAAAAGCTTTTTAAGAAAAAATTTTGGTACGCTAATTTAAAGTTTTTATTATTGTTCGAATAAAAATTAAATTTACGAAAAGAAATATTGACCCATTTCGGAGATATCGAATTTTCAAAAAAAAGAAAAAAATAGATTTTTTTTTCAAAAATTCAAAAAATATTTATTTTAAAGTTTTGAAATGCAATGTGTTTTAGACTTTTTAGAAGCTTCTCTATACAAATTTTCATTAAGATCCGTTATGTGGATAATGAGAAATTCAAAATTCGAAAAAATCGTTCTATGGTAGGTACAAGCTGTAATATCTTAATTTCAAAATTTTTTTTATTAAATTAAAGATCGTAAAAATTAATTGAAAGAAAAAAAATTTTATCAAAATTCTAGGTGCCGTTTTCGAGATAAATACGATTTTTGAAAATCATTTTTTTTAATTTTTTAGCATTTGTATGGTAGGTACCTTAATTTTTAGGTAAAATAAAAAATATTGTTCCACATCTTGTAGATCATATTGAGAAACTTTTATTTATCAAGTTTAAAAAAAATCTAGCATGGGGTTTTCGAAATATTGAGTTTTGAAAAAAAAAATTTGAAGTTTTTTTTAAAAATCCAAAAATTTTTTTTTTGAAAATTTGAGTACAGAATTCTATTTATGATTTTGGGGAGCTTTAGCAAAAAAAAAATGATCAAAATCGGTTGAACCGTTTTTGAGAAAATCAAAAACAAAAAAAATGGTTCCATGGGGGGTACCCTCAATAACCATTTTTCGGAAAATTTTTTTCAACCAATACCTAGATTTAATTAAATAAAATTTTTCTGTGTCTTTATTTTTAAAATCTGTTGAACAGTTTTTGAGAAAAAAAAATGTTTATAAAATTTCGAAAAAAATTCGTATGGGGGGTACCGTTATTTTTGGTCTTAAAAAAAAAAAGAAAAAAACGTGTGGGGGGAAAAAATTAAAAATGATATGTACCAAGTTTAAAGAAAATCGGCCGAGTCGTTTAGCCTGTAGTCGAACAGACAGACAGACAGACAGACAGACAGACAGACAGACAGACAGACAGACAGACAGAATTGCGAGACCCACTTTTTTAGTCTTCGCTATCATCGTAATGTCAACTTTGATCAAAATCTCGAGTTCGATTTTTTTTACGAATGCATAACTTGCCTTATAGTACCTATAAGTCGCAAGTAAAAATTAAGTGTGATATTATGGACATGGACTACATTTTGGTCAAAAAAAATTTTGGGGCAAAATGTTATTAGGGGTACCTGCCATAGACCCGTTTTTTTGATTTTCGACTTTCTCATTAACGGCTCTTAAGGATTTTAACCCAACATTTTTAGCAGAAGTCCCCTTAAGTTTAAAATAATATTGTATATAAAAATATTCGAAAAAATATTTATTGGTTTTAAAAAAAAAAAAAAATTAAATCAATATCTTCAAAACCTATGAACGATTATTTTTTGAAATTATTTCCTAAAACCAATATTATTAAATACTTAAAATTCGCATCCCACATTTTTTTCTTGAAAAATTTTAGAGAAATTTCTTATATAAAAAATTTATTTAATAATAAAACGATTTTTTAAGGTTTATTTGCATAAATTCATACTTTTCCGGAAACCAGACGGCAATTTTACGCATTTGCACATTATTATCTCATTAAATCGATGTTTTGTATTTATAAAATATATCTTAAATTCCAAAGTACTTTTACATAAGAGCAAGTTCGTGCGATCCAGTCGTGCATTTTATTTTAAATGACTGAAACAACTCTTTTAGTCGCTGGAGCTAAATACAGGATGTCTTGTGTCTTAAGCAAATATTAGCTTATGCAAAAACAAAATTATAATTCGTTGTAGTGGATTGGATTCTTAAGGAAAATAATCTTTTATATAAAAAATTTTTAAAACATTTTTGAAACAAAATTTAGGCACGCCAATTCAAAGTTCTTATTATTGTTCAAATAAAAATTAAATTTACAAAAAACAAATATTGAGCCGTTTTTAAGATGTTGAATTTTCCAAAAAAAAAGTTTTCTTTTTTTTAAATTCAAAAAAATAGTTTTCTTAAAGTTTTGAAATGCAATGTTTTTTAAACCTTTTAGAAGCTTCTCTATAAAAAATTTCATTAAAATCCGTAAAACCAATTATGAGAAATTCAAAACTCGAAAAAATCGTTATATGGTAGGTACAGTCAGTAATACGTTGTTTTCAATTTTGTTTTTGTTAAATTATAGATCGTAAAAATTAATCAAAAGAAAAAAAAATTTAGCAAAATTCTCGAGGGCATTTTTGAGAAAAATACGATTTTCGAAAAAACATTTTTTAACATTTGTGTGAACGATATCGTTATTTTTAGGTAAAATACATTTTTTCTCATATCTTGTAGATTATTATAAATTTTCATTTATTTATTTTGTTTTAAAAAATCGAGCATGGGGTTTTCAAAATATTGAGTTTTCAAAAAAAAAATGAAATATTTTTTCAAAAATCCAAAAAAAAAAAAAAGAAAATTTTAATACATAATAATATTGAAACTGCTGGTGGGAGCTTAAAAAAAAAATCTGTACGACAGTTTTTGAGAAAAAAAAATATAAATATTTATAAAATTTCGAAAAAAAAAGAAAAAACGTGTGTGGGGGGAAAATTAAAAACGATATCTATGTACCAAGTTTGGTGAAAATCGGCCTAGCTGCTTAGACAGACAGACAGAATTGTGGGACCCATTTTTTTCGTCTTTGCTATCATTGTAATGTCAACTTCGATCAAAATCTCGAATCCAATTTTTTTTACGAATGCATAACTTGCTTTATAGTTATAGTACCTATCAGTCGCAAGTAAAAATATTGACCAGTTTTTGAGGTATCAGATTTTACAAATAAAATTTAATTAAATTCAAAATATTTTCTTAAGTTTTGAAATGCAATAAGTAGTTTTTGAACTTATTGAAACTTCTGCATAAGAAATCTCAATAAAATCCGTTTTTCCAATAATAAAAAAGTCGAAATTCGATAAAAAATTTATATACTAATATAATATATACTATATCAGTATTATCTTAATGTGACTTTTTTATCAAATTATATGTACATAGGTCTAAGGAATTAAGCGAAAGAAGACAATTTTTACACAAATTTAAGGTGCCGTTTTCTAGAATATACGATTTTTTAGCATTTGTGTGTTGGGTACAATTATTTTTAGATAAGGTGCATATTATTTTGGATCTTGTAGATGGTATTATAATTGTGAAGATTCAAAAAAATCGAGCATAAAGCTTCCGAAATATTGAGATTTCCAAAAAAATATTTGAAAAATTTCTTAAAAATCCAAAATAAAATTATTTGAGAATTTTAACACACACGAATCGATCAAAAGCAGTTTCACAAAAATATATTTGAATGTCAAATACTGTTATTTTTCATCTTTAAAACCAAAGAAAAAAACGTGTGGGGACAAATTTAAAAACGCTATCTATCAAGCTTAGAGAAAATCGGACGAGCTGTCTAGGATGTGCTCGAATAGATAGACAGAATTGCACCACCAACTTTTTCGTCTTCCTTATTATTGTAATTTCATGCCTGATCAAAATCTCGAGTCCGAATTTTTTACGAATGCAAAACATAAGAAAATTGTTATCATCATTCTGTAGTGCTTGTCACAACAGGTGGCCAGGTAACATGGTGAACCAAGTATAGGTTAAAGCTAAGTTGAAGTCCCATATTATTTATTATTGAATATCTATTTAAAATTGGCATATATATACTACTTTTAGAAAAAATGGTAAGAAATTTTCTTTATACAAAACTAATTAAGGAGGTCTTTTAACAATTCGAAGAATTAATTTGATGAACTATGACTACATACAATTTACGAAATTGCAAGAGCTCTGATCATAAGAGTACGTAACTAGGTGCAATCAAGTTATGTATTTTTTTATTTTTGAAAATCAGTGGAATTTGAACGGACTAAGGGCCATTTTTTCACTAGTGCTCAACTTGAGGCAAACTCTCGAGTTGATCAACTTGAGAGTTGGCTTCAACTCGAGAGTTGAAACGCAAGTTGAAATTTCTTTTTTTTCACTATAATTGTTTTCTCAACTCTCGAGTTGAAAATCTAAAGTTGTTCAACTTGTGATTTGAAAAATATCCCTGGGATATTTGCTAAAATAAAATACAAACTGTCATTTTATAAATTAAATTTGAATTTATTCGTTCAATAAAATTTGGTTTTTGTGTGATTATTGTAATGAAATACATATGTTTTCTTCGATCTACCTTGGGGGAAAATAAGTTGTTAAAAATCGGGAACGTTTTGTATTGTATGAAATTGTTGATGGTACATTTGTGAAAGCTAACATATCAACAAATCCGGGTATTTCTGGATAACTTGTATTTGAATAGCTTGAGTCCCCAAGTGAGTAAATTCACCTATGTATGTATGTATGTATGTATTTCAAATCTACTGTTCAATCGTGATAAGTTAAAAATGTTTTGGTCATATGCTGAGCCCAATGTAATAAACATATTAATGCACTTCTTAAGGTTTCTGCCTGGTGATTGCATTCGGCCATTTGAACAATCAATTGCACTTATTATTGTCCTACGAAACTTGCCTTTAGCGAAAAAGTCTCGGGATGCTTCAAGCTTTTCCTCATGCGTTTCCGGCAATCGAATTAACCGTGGTGCTAGAATGACAGTTGCTTTCGAAACTTGTTTCAGAACGTGATGCACGCTGGAAATGCTTACTCTACTGAAGAAAAGTCAGTTGCTTTTATCCGCGCACCCGTTGCATTGGCCCATAAAATCGTAGTGCTACCAATAACTTTGTGATTGTTAACAATATTGACAAGATATATTTAAGAGGGAACTTAAGTTTTAAGGTCACGGCTAGTTTAAGACTATTACCGTCTCTTGTCGGAAGGAAGTGAATCCTTTATCAAGTCTAGCAACATCATTGCTGTCTGGTATTAAAAGACGAAAGCTGTAGATGAAGTCACGGTCGTCCTACTTTTCAACTCCAATGAGCGGCAACATCTTGTATTGTCTTCTTTCAAAGAACAATGGCTCAGTTACATTATCTTCACTTTCACTGCTTGACGAAGTTGATGGACACTTTTCCCAAAAATAATTGCTGCGGAACATTATACCAATGTTTCCTTAATTTTTTGTCGTGAAAATTGAAGCAAACAAACTTTAGAAACAAAATGCATGCATTTTATTTAAAAAAAAAAACAATGTTTCATGTCAACTCCCAAGTTTGCTCAATCAACTTCTACTTATTCCGGAAGTTGAGAAAATCTAAAGTTGACCAACTCTAGAGTTGAAAACGTCAACTTTGAGTGAATAAAAACAAAATCACGAGTTGAAAATAAAAATCCTCAAGTTATGTTCAACTCCGAGTGAAAAAACGGCCTAAGTTACATGCGTCAAATTACTTTTAAGGACTTTGAACTCCCTAGTCATCATTAAAAACGAATTCAAAAATAGGCCAATTCAAAAACATCCCTTCCACTTAACAGATAACTTCTAAAATTTATCGACGTTCCTACGTGAATACTTCCAAGATGGTGAAAATCAGTTTTTTCCAAAAAGTTGGCCACCTATAAATGATTTCTGAAACCAACTTACACAGTTTTCCTTAGATTGTTTTTTTTTTTTTATGAATCAAAAACTTGTTTTGCATTAAAGTTTTGGACAAATTTAACATAATATTAGCTGTCATAACTGAGCTACAATGTTCAATTTACATTGTATGCTGTTAACACATCTGATGGAAACAGTTTTCTCTCCTCAAATAATAAAACCATGTGGAAATCTTTACCATTGGGATATGTCGGATATTATTACGAACATCAAAAATGTACATCAAGTTTATTCTTTTATTCCCTCATGAATGAACGCAAATGTACAGGCAGTAGCTATACATACTTCTTTGTCAGTCGAAGCAATTTATTTTGTGTATGTTCAAAAACGATGACATGCATTTATTTTATCAATTTTATCCTTTAACCAGCTGTCAAATTTAACACACAACCACCGAGAGAGTGCGAAAAAGATATGCCAAAAAGAGTCAAGTTGTCATGTCAGTCGTTTGGACTTGTATGTGAACCGAAGAATTTCAAGAAACATTTCAAGATATAAAACTGATAAGGCATTTTTTTCTCTTCTTTTTGATTTGATTATCCATTGCCCTGTCATACCTTTCCATAGAAAAAAGAACCTACTTACATTATTAGGTATCTAATATCTACCTTCTGTACTATCCTATTCATAGACTTTTCTGCTGACTAAAAGAACACATTCCATACCCTTATACGACATTCTTGGAATACTTTCCAACGTAAATTCTTTTTGGTATTTTCAACTCTTTTGTTTTTTTGTTGCTTCTTGTTTTTCATCTTTTTTGTGCTTGCTCTCCTTTCTTTCCTTTTCTAGATTTGAGATTGTGGTTTATTTAAAAATGTTTATTAAGTCGTGTTTTTTGCCATGTAAACACAAGACTTGAGCAAAAGAAATGCATTATTAGGTTGTATGTATGGATG
The DNA here is from genome assembly GCA_911387755.1 of Chrysotoxum bicinctum. Lineage (NCBI taxonomy): Eukaryota > Metazoa > Arthropoda > Insecta > Diptera > Syrphidae > Chrysotoxum > Chrysotoxum bicinctum. The sequence continues at coordinate 218,332,058 of OU426989.1, read as the reverse complement.
TATGTACATGCACTTACTACCTACCGTAAAATGGGGGCTACTGCTATACAACTCTTCACACTCACTAACTTCATTTTGTCTAAGCATAACTATGATTGCATTAACCTTTATTGTTGGAGAGTCCTTTTTCGTTGCGTGCTTTCTCATCCACAATATAATAAAATCCAATTATAAGCTCCGCCTTTTTCTCAAGGGGATCCTTTTCGGAACATGGCTGACTATACTTAAATGTCATTCATGACGTCATTCATCCCCAAAAACAAAATACACAAAAAAAAAACACAATATTATATCACCCTCTTTGTATTTTTCGCTCTTTTGTGTGTGTGTGCATACTCATGGATGTACATTGCTTTAAGGACATTTTTACGAGGGTGTCATCCGCCCCCAACATCAGTGAATATAACCTCCACCAAAAATGCTTGGACTAGCATTCCAGCAAATCTACTGCTGCATAGCTCCGCAGGTCGTCAGACAGTGAAGCTGCTTCTGTTCTGTCCGTCCTAGAGATACAGAAAAGTTGTTAAGCTTACCCTTAAAGTAACCATCATCCAGACAGTGTTAAAGTTGTGTTTAAATTTTAGTTAAATAAAAAAAAATCGAAGAGAACAAAAAACAGAAAAGTGCTACCTATACACAAAGCTTGATTGGAGCTGTTAATTGAAAAACAAAAGTGAGATTTAAAACAAAAGAATCAAATAAAAAATCGCTAGAGAAAAAGTTATCGATACATATGTATACATTTTCCTTTTGTATTCTTCCCTCACATTAAGGTCACGCATTCCATCAGAGAAATATTAAAAAAAAATAATCTTTATATAGTTATTGTCTTTTTTTCAATACCGTCATTCGCCATTTTGATTGTGTGCTTAGTTGTAGTATATTATAAACTTTAACTTTTATAATTTTTAGTGTGAAAGCTTATTGATTTTTTTTCTGTTAAATAACCCTTAAGAGCAAGGGTAGACATTTTGAATTTTTAAACTTGCCCAAATAATCAGTCAAACTGATTTTCTTAAAGCAATACATCGACGATCTCCGAAAGATTATTGGTAAGATTTTTATTTTTAACCTACTCCTTTTAATTCAATTAACTATATTGTTTGAATTAAGTATATATACGTTTGTGTTTAAAAGGAAACGAACGACGCCATTTTGTACGTGTTACGTAAACTAATTGGCAACACTTTGGGTATTTCTTTTTTTTGTCTATCTACAACGTAGAAAAAATAAATATGTAGTATGCGGCTGCGCATTGGAAAATGTTCAAATCGAACATAACTCAGTATTCTCACAAAAGGACATGATCATAACCTTCAGGTTTGCTTGCGCACGAAAGTAGGTCATGATGTACATCAAATGATTGCATGTAATACATAAACGTGATGTTATATATTCTTACGACTGTGCCCATTCTCGAAGAAAAGAAAATTTATCGATTCAGTTGTAGGTTCACCGTGCCACATTAAAGAAAAGGTTTCATTCTGATAAAAATTTCTTAAATTTAATTTTTTTTCTGCATAACATCCCTGTTAACATATATTTACTTTACGTAATAATTTTACTAATTAATATTACTTTCTTATGTAAGTTAATGTTTAGTTGAATATATTTTTTACATTTCACTTATTCTTTTTGACTATTTAAGTAGCTGAAACACCTTTCTAACATTGTCAATCAGTAACATAATTAATATTTCGGTTAGAATTTCCTTACTAATTCTCAACCTTATATTTTAATTTTTCGTTTGGAGTAAATAACATCCCTGCTCATTTCAATACTTAAATGCATTCTAGCTTTCTCTTTCGATATATTCATACTGACTGTGAGTGAGACTCTTAGAGTGACGGACATTTTTCTTCATATTGGAGTTTTGTATTTAGCAAAGTAAACGATATTATTGTCATTCATTCATTTCTTTTTTTGTTTTCCTTATAACATCCCTGTTTGATTTATACTATGCATTTTATTCTACTGATTTTTAAATATTTCCATTTTCAGAGGAGAAAATGTCGATTAATCCAAACAACTATAAACTGTCTGACAGAACTGGGAGGCTTACAGCTTACGGTGAGTTATTTACTAAATTATATATTTATACATATAATAAAACTCCTAACTTCAATTGAAAAATAAATAAATGAGTTCATAATTCCGAAAAATAGTAACTTCAAATCGAATATTTAAGAGTCCATCTTCATGACTGACCTGTTTTAGTTTTTTTTTTTTTTTTTTTAAATATGACTGACACTGGCAACAATGTCCGTTGAAAAGTTCAAAGTTCATTTCAAAATTCTATTTGTTCTCTCTCCATCTCTCTCTCTCTCTCTTTATTTTGCTTTGAATATATCTACTATTTCTAAGGATATTGTATATTAAATTCTTGTACATGTTGTGCGCACGATCTGATTCAAAGATGGCGTCAACCTTCAATGTAGGGGCATCGTCCCTAAGTTAAGCGAAATCTTTCAATGAATATTGAGAAGTTTGCAACGGTTTTTTCATCAATTTGCACTTCATTCGTGAAAAGTAAGAAAACAAACCGAATAAACTGAAAAGAGTTGTAGTTGTAGTTGCAGCAATTAATGCGAGATGCTTTAACTGATGCTTTAGATGATTTTCACTACATAAAGTTCATGAGTGTTGATACAATGACGTAAGCAACATCCGTTGGGCGCCATTTTTATCTCCACATGTTTAATGGAACCTATCGAAAGAGGAGAAATACAACACATAAGAATTGTGTATATAACATTTTTTCCTGACATTCATTTATCCAGGTATACATTTTATGTATAAATCTATTATGTGAATATAAGAAATATATATAAAATAGTAAATATTCTCCTACTTTCAGGGGGTATACCCATAACTTGGTTTATTTACTTCGTAATAAATATGCTGTTTAGTTATATCTGTTTTGAGTTACTAGAGGATTTACTTTGAGCAGGGTACATAATGTCATCGATTTTAAATGAAAGTGACAGAGCTGCAATTAAAACTTCTTGTTTAGTGAAAGCTTATAAAGAATTTATACTTAATAAGACACAAAGAACACAAATTGAAAAATTAAATTAAGAATTTCATAAAAACAATCTTCGGAATTGAACATACATAATTTAGAAATTGATTAATTTGACAAACAAAAGGAAAAATATAAATGTAGTTAGAGAATAGTTAGAAGGTAATAATAAGAGTTTTTCATATAGCAATAAATTGAGAATAAGCTAGATTTAGGGCAACACTAGCATTAAATATGAAATCAAATCTCAAGTAATCGGCAGGGGGCCTAAAAATTTTAACCGAGTCCTTTAAGATAAGAAGCCCATTTCATGACAAGAGTTACTTTTGGAAGATTTTTTACTTCCTTGCAAGAGGGAACACTCTTGAAAAAACATTTATTGTTTTTAGGTGTTAGCAGCTGAGAATCGAGCCCACGTTTCCTTTATACCAGTCCAACAAGCTAACCATTATGTCAAGGGTATACTACATACATTACAGAGGACAAAAATAAAAATGTAAAGTAATAAAAGCACTACAATAGAACCCTGCGGCACACCTTTTTGAATGTTCAAACACTCTGAAAATATTTGAACAATATTTACTTATGTATAAGCATCGATTAATCAAATGATTTAACCTAATTAAACATTAAAGCATTTTTCCACTTAACAACAAAGATCCAGTCATTTTCATCACTAAAGTGACTAGCTATTGACGCAGCCTTCTTGAAATATGAAAATATGGAGATGAAAATGTTAAAATTTAAGAAATGTGTCAGTGTACTCAAAGAATGTGATATGACCATTTTAAACAAAGGTGGATCAATAAGTCCATGAAAATTTAAAAAATAAAATGGTGTTCTCACCTCAAATACATCATTTTGCTTGTCAAGAATCAATAGAAGGCACCTAAATTTAAGACAGATCTGTCAAAAAATTTTATTGTGGAAGCCATTTTATATAGAAGCCTATGAGCATTTTCGTATAAATAAAAAAAAGTGAACGTCGAGTGCACGTTAAACATTATTTTAACAAAAATAAAATGCACGACTGGGTCGCACGAACTTGCTCCTATGTAATCGACTGGGAATTTTAAAAACGAATGTTATTAGAGAAAACTGTTCATAAGGATAAAATTAATTTTTAAATTCTTTTAGTAGTAACAGAATGCTATGCAAATATAATTGTATGCAAGAACAAAAATTATAAGTCCTTGTAGTGGTTTCTTTAAAAGAAGCTTTTATATACAAACTTTTTAAAAGCTTTTTAAGAAAAAATTTTGCTACGCTAATTTAAAGTTTTTAATATTGTTCGAAGAAAAAATTTTTGAAGTTTTTTTTTGAAAATTTGAGTACACAATTCTATTTATGTTTTTGGGGAGATATAGCAAAAAAAAAATTATCAAAATCGGTTAAACCGTTTTTGAGAAAAACAAAAAAAATGGTTCCATGGGGGGTACCCTCAATAACCATTTTTCGGAAAATTTTTGTCAACCAATACCTAGATTTAATTAAATGAAATTTTTCTGTATCTTTATTTTTAAAATCTGTTGAACAGTTTTTGAGAAAAAAAAATGCTTATAAAATTTCGAAAAAAATTCGTATGGGGGGTACCGTTATTTTTGGTCTTAAAAAAAAAAGAAAAAACGTGTGGGGGGAAAAAATTAAAAATGATATGTACCAAGTTTAAAGAAAATCGGCCGAGTCGTTTAGCCTGTAGTCGAACAGACAGACAGACAGACAGACAGACAGACAGAATTGCGACATTGCGAGACCCACTTTTTTAGTCTTCGCTATCATCGTAATGTCAACTTTGATCAAAATCTCGAGTTCGATTTTTTTTTACGAATGCATAACTTGCCTTATAGTACCTATAAGTCGCAAGTAAAAAAGGAAACCATCACGAAAACAAAATAAGAGCTTGCAAATAATATAGGTACTCTTCACCATCAATTGGAACCATTCACCAATGGCTTATTCAATACTCCCGTCTCCCGAATTGAGATCACTATACACAAGGAATGGTTGATTCACAATTTTGAACTGGACGATCGACGAATGAAGGTGCGCCGAGCTTGTAAAGGCCACAAGCTTATTACATGGATCAGTGAAAAAGCTTTCCGCAAGATGGGTGCCGCGTTTAATCAAAATCGACAACAAACGGAATCGTTCGACAACTTCAAGAGAGTGATTAGTGATGTTCAAAAAAAATTAGACCGATTTTTGTATTATGTGTCGTAACTGGGGATGGAACAGAGACCAAGGATTAGTAGAAACAATGGACTTCACTCGTGAATCGAAGCTGAAAAAGGCCAAGGTGGGTGTGTCAGTAAACAAGGTCATGGCGACAATTTTTTTTAAATCCACCGCGTTTTTATTCACATCGATTTTTTTCAATATGTTAAAACTATTAGCAGTGCATATTACGCAGAAATGTCTGGATCGATTCCAAGCCGACTTGAAGCCGTACTTGTGGAAGAAAAAGTTCTTTTTCACCAGGACATACATATATGTATGTGCAATGGCAAAATTGCACGAGTATGGTTACGAACTCTTGGCTCATTTAGCATATTTTCCGCAGATTTAGGCCTTGCGCCTATTTATTGTTTCAAAACATGAGGAGGAGGTTAGAAATTTGGGTCGAATAAAGAGGTTGTCTTTGAAACAATCTCGAGAAATTGTATTATTATATGAGTGCATCAAACAATTGGAGAAACGTAGCTATCGTGCTTAAAGGAGACTAAAAATGGTTTTCATGATGAAAAGATTGTTCCTTATAACATTTTTAAGTTACTAACTGAGTCACCTAGCAGTATTGAGAAAATACATACTTGTACATATGAAGAAATATAAATGTAATCAAATAAAAATATCACCAACAGACTTTAAAAGTTTTTAAAAATTTGTTCTAAATTTTTGAAACACAAAAATAAGAGCAATAAGCTAAAATATGTATTAAGCTTTGATCCTATTACAGTTCGGAAGTGTTAATTAATCAGACTGGTGCTATTGCCTCATAGTTCAAAATATTTTCCCAGATGAAATTTTATAATTTTTGTCAATTATCCGTAATTGTCATTTATTAATGATCTATCTACTTCGTTTGCAAAATATTAGACAATTACGAACAAAAAACAATTTTTTAAGTTGGAAAGTGCAACACGGTGAAAGTTTTTTTTAAGAATAAAAACTTTTAGTTTTGGTTTAAGTTAAGATAAGGTATAGAACTTGGCTTCATTTAACCATATAGCACAGAAAATTTGGTTCCGCAAAATGTATCTACACTGTTTGAAAATAGATATAGCTAAATATCAATCATAACGAGCGTAATATCTTTAGAAAGTAGAAAAAAAATCGCAGTAAACTTAAAATTTTCAAAGTACAATAATCATTATTTCATATTAAATGAATAATTTTATTGAATTTCAATGATTTTTTTTAACAAAGCAATAACATAAACTCAACTAAATGGTATATTCATATTATAAAATAATTCCTTAATCATGCGTTTTTAGTCAGTTAGATCCCGAGCTTACCCCATTGAAAAATGTATTAAATTAGCTTGGGTATAATTTATTTGCAGATTTAATTATTTTAATTTTAATTAATTAATTAAAATAAAATGTTAACATTTACATTTCACATCACTTAAAACTGGTTTCTTTTAGCTGTAGCTTGTTTTCACAGCCTTATTCTGCTTCAAAAATTGTAAATTATAACACCCATCTGACACACATAAATTACATTTCATCAGAACAAACCACTCTGATCCGCATTTGATATTCGTCCTGTAAAAGTATAAAAAATTTCGTTATCAGGTGCACTGGCGTTATTACTGCACGCATATAACATAATTCAAGCTAATTCTTACGTCAATCTTAAGTTTAATTTGGGCTACAGAGGCACTGGAGTTGAAAGCCAATCTTATAGAATAATTCTTTTATATACGTTATGATGGGGCTCTTCCCTGCCCTCCCCCCATTTTTTTCTATAGTTCTCTTTTTATCCAAATAGGACCACATGAACTTCACGTCTCTTTCAATATTTTCGACGATAGGGCGTACGTGGAGCTTATTTTATAGTAAACCTTTATTTCCACCATTTCTGCCGTGCATATTGCATTTGATCAGTCCAATTTTGCTCTGAAAAAACGAAAAATATTTTAAGTCTATACACTTTTATTAAAATAATACATTTTTACCTTTATACCATATCCTGCAGAAACTAAGTTCCTCTAAATTCCGCAATAAAAAAAATTTAGTGTTTTCTTAAGGTGTGTCCACACCAGAGAAACATTTCAGGAAACATTGTTTAAAAAACGTTTCTGAAATGTTTCCCATTTGCTTAAGAAACATTTCAGAAACATTGCAGAACTATTTCAGAAATGTTTCTAATTTGTTTTTTTGGTGTGGACGCTTTGAAAAACATTTCTGAAATGTTTCTTTGTTTCCCATTGTTTCCAGATTGAGTTGTCTGTAATTTTTTTCCTCGCCTGTGTTGCACTTTAAGCGCATGAAGTTTTTTCTACTTCATCTTTATCACAATTTATATTTTCGCAAATTTAAGATATATAATCGGCTTTTTTTATTTTATTTTTAATATTTTTCGTCAAGAGTCGATCCCACAAAACTTTTTTTATTCATAAATTTTTATCATTTGGATAACATTCTCGTTGCCTCACACTTTTTGCGACACTTTTGCTTGGGAAACAAATAAAGTTTCCTATTCGGAATCTGAAACAGAAAAACATTTCATAAACATTTCAGAAATGTTTCGCGAGCGTCCAGACCAAAGAAACATTATTAAAACATTTTTCAGAAACATTTAAGAAATATTTCAGAAATGTTTCTCTGTTTCTGATATGTTTTTTAAATGTTTCTAAAATGTTTCTTTGGTCTGGACACACCTTAAGACACATGAATCACTTAAAAATCAACAATGCTCGTATCATAAGAACAAGAAATTTTTTCCTGTCCCTCTTGTAAAGAAAAAGTTATGATATTTGGTTAAATTCATGTTTAAAAGCAACCATTGCCAAAATTCATACAATTAATTTCGATAATTTCGATATCTATTCACTAAAAATAAGTATCCAAGTACATAGTAGACAAATAATACTTGTGCAATCATTTTCCTCAACCTCAATCTCTCAGAAATTCACAGAAACCTAGTGATTCCATATAGTTTTTGCATTGAAAAATAGATATCTTAAATTCTAAAACAGGTGAGTTTTAACTATTGGCAAGTGACGTCATAAAGGACGTTTTTATAGAAATATAGAACTTTTATAGCGGTATTTTTTTTAATTAATTTTTATTTTCATCAATCTTAAAACTATCTTAAAACTAGACAAAAACTCATAAAAACTAGCCTATTTATCCAATAACTTAAAACTAACTTACTGGCCCTATACGGGCGCTCTAAGCAAAACTTTATCTTAAATCTAATGCCTTTCGGCCTAAAAAACTATTTTTAATTGAAAAAATATATCTATTTTTTGTTTTGTTTTCTCGAGAAAATTTAAAAAACTCGGATTCTTTAACTTTTTATATTTTTTATATAGCGGTGTCAAAAATGGCGTATTACGAGTAGATTTTGAATATGCACTTAGTTTACTCGTATAAATTGGACTTACATTTTCGGGCTCGACCAATGTTTCATGATCCGCTTCATCTATATTAATGACGGTTTATTTTAAGTATAGAAAACCACACTTTTACTATGTACTCCGCAATGATTTTTAAATACTCAGATGAATTACTGGAACGTACATAAAGTTTTATATTTGCAGTTGCTACATACCTTGAATTTATCATTTTCCTAGGCTGATAATTTGCTAGTCCGGGAGAGCAGTAAGCTATTTTGATTGCTTGACACATTTCATGGGGATATTTTTGTTGTGCTCAATTTATCTTCGATTTTTGGTCAATATAGGAAACATTTCCAATAATGGGCAAAATGTAATGTAAACAACATTGGTTTTTTCGCAATCTATTAGTGTCTTACCGATCAGGTAAGAATACATCCGAAGTAGGTCCATACAAGTTTCCTGAAGAGATGTCTCAGTGGCAGATTGCTTGCATGAATTGATCATATTGCACAACCCACAAAAATCACAACCAGGAATGAACACCGACCTTTTAAATTTAATTTTTTTCGTCATGTAAATTTTATATAAAAATATTTAAACTTAAGTTACTGTATATAGTTAGGCCCCCTATGAGCCAACAAATGTAAATTTTCATACATATGTAGTATCTTGTTAGTTGTAAGCCAAATTGTAAAATAAAACAAAATTGAAATTGAATTGATTGATCATATTGCACATTGTAGTTGGTCGATTTCTATGATTTCTGTGAAACGAATCACTGCTCCTTTGCAACCAGTTTAAGTGCCAGTTCCATCACATCCTATGCAAAGAAAAAATTATAAATCCAATCTTTTTTTTCAAAGAAAAACATATTCCTTTTTCTGTAACATATTTAAGAGTTACATGGCCCAAAAATATATCGATACCATCATATTAGTTTGATAAACTGTTTCTTGATTTCGACAAAGACCTATATGTTTTGTTTGCATCTGAATTTTTGTTACAATCACAACATCCTGTAGAAATGCAGATCGCAGATGAAAACCATATTTGTGACAAACTCTTGCTACAAATGTGTAAGCAAGTAAATTAGGACCATCTGATGGCATTGAGGGCTCTGATTAAAACTATATCGAATGACAGCACTGAATTATATCGCACTATAGTTTCAACCATTTCTGCCTTCACTAAACTTTGTATATTTCTGATTATTTAATCTGTAATGTTCTTTTCGATCCAGACACATTTTGAATGTTTAGGTTTTCGGGTTTGTGAATAGCTCCGATCATCATTTTTCTGTCATTTATTACTTTCATCAACATGCATTTTTTTAATTCCTTCTCACTACAAGAGTCACCAAGGATATCACAAATTTGAAATAGCTGATAGAGCCATAACTGCCATATCACCTGCACAAAGCTGAAATGTTTAATATCTCTTATTATTTTAATGCTTATTTTTACAAAAAACTGTTCTAATAAAATCGCCAATTGCATTCCACATTATGTATTAAACAATTTGACCGTAATACTCGTACTGTACTTCTAAGATTACATATCAATCTGCCAGAGATTCCAGTTTCAGATGTAGCTTTAAATGATATTTTAGAGGCACTACACGAATGTGGATCGTTTTAGATGATTCTGTGTTTGACTCCTATTTTGATATTCAGAGCTTCAAATTCAATGTGCATCGGTATATGGTATTATATTCAACATTCCCATTTTACTAACGCTTAAATCGTGTTAAATCATTTTAAGGCTAGTCAAAATCCTTTTAGTGTTGGTTTTAATAAACAAAATTTGAGCATTGGCTTTATTGAAAATATAATTATCTGTACTTAGAATTTAAAGTCCGACAGTAAGGATTTAAAAAACGTTATTCTGGCGTATAACTATTGATGATGAAATGCCAAATAATATTCAGCATAAATCCTGAATCAAATGTCAATTTTACTGTCACTAGAAACAGTGGCGCAAAATTTTAAACATTTAAAACCTACTCTAAATCAATTTTAGAATGAGAGTCGACTCTAAATATTGAGTATAAAACGAGAACCGACTTTTTGTTAATTTTAAAGGACATAAACTATACTTTAACGTTAAAGAGCTCGTCTTACTTTAACAGCAGCAAATAGCTAGTTTATCTTTTAAAAGTATACTTTATCCATATTGACAATGGTCATTTCATACCAAAGCAAATGGAAGAAAAAATATTTACTGATGTTTTATTCAATTTTTTAAAGACGTTTTTTGTAAGTAGACTAAATAACTGAATATTATAAATTCGAAATAATCGTACGAAAGTGTTCTACGATGAACAAATCTGTAAATACAAATGTATGGTATGTAGGTACATACATATCTTATGTATGCACGCGCGCCGCCGCCGCCGCCGCCGGCCGAGACGAGTATAGCACCTTGCAACAACAAATTGAGTGTTTATGCTGTGAATTTGCGATTTATACTTTATTTCCATCTAAAATAATGTAAATAACTTACGAGTATAAACAATCAAAATCTGTACCGAGGTAGTATAAAAAATGTACTTTTTTCGGCGAAAAATTATTTGGTTTAAAGTTGTCTGGTCTTTTTACTTTTTTTTGTGTTTTTGTAGTTGTGAGAGTTATGTATCTGTCAAATTGTTCAACGCAATTTCGCTTAGGTTCTGTTGTAAAACCCACATCAGTTAGAAGAGTTGTCTAACGCCGTGTTTAAAATTATGCAAAAGTTAGACGAAGTCTCCAAGCTAAACGACTGCGTTAAGTAGAGCCGGTTTAATTCCTTAAACGAGAACTGTTTAAAATTTTGCGCCAGTGTTGCTAATTTTAAAGCCAAACCTTTTTAAAACAACATTTCGTTCGGAGAAGATATGGACTTCAGAATAGGAATACTAACCCCCAGTTTCACAGTGAGAGTTTAAACCCCACTTTTGGTTTAAACTTCAGTTTAACAACAAATTCGGTTTCACAGTTTCATTTAATCCTTGAACAGAGTTCATTCTGTAGTTTAAGTTAAACGATACTATTCTGCCGTTTAAACCTCAGATCAACAATCCCTTCGAACATTTGAAAATAGAATTTATTTTCATATTTTAATTTGTTTTCCTGTCACAGGTCACAAACTAAAACAAAGCAAACTTTCGTTGATTGTTTTTACTTTAATTCAGATAGAAAGAGAAAACAATTTACTTAAACTACGTTCAATCAACTGAAGTTCAGATTAGACTGTGAAACCGGATGAGTTGAACTTCAAATTTAAACTCCAGTTCAGGTTCAGCAGAACTTGAGTTTAAACTCTCACTGTGAAACTGGGGGTAAGCATACTTGTATGATGCACGATCCATACCTTATACACAATTTTCTGGCATAAGCCTAAGTGAAATCCCAAGTAATTATTATCATCAATCAACTGTCAAGTTTAATGTCACTAGAAACAGTGTTAAAGAACCAAGCATCTACATTCGAACCTACAATACAAAGCCCTCTGCCACTTTAAAAAGAACAAATTTAAAAATACTTATGAACTTTAAGATAAAACTTCAATTCTAAAATACTCGTACATATTGATGATTTTCTTTCAAAATATCAAACTTAAAACAAACACAACTTGACTAGTACTGAACTAAAAGTCATGAAAAAGTTGTGCCCATATTTAAATTGCAACAGAGTTGTTTCAAAATAACTTTTTGGAAAATATTTCTTTAAGAGAGTTTAGTTTGAAATGTTCTCGTATAAATAGAAAATGCTTTTCTTATATGCATATTTAGGTATCTTCTCTATAGGAATAGGTATCTTTTTTTTACTTTAAAATATAACGTCTTTCGAAAAACAACTGTCAGTGCTACGTACAAATTGGAAATCTCTTGTAGTTTAAAGTATTGCGTTTTTCAATTTTGTCATTAAAAACACATTTGGAACTATGATACGTATGTATGTATATAAGAACAATGCTATGAAAGTTCCATTTGTTTTTTTTTTCTGTTTTTAATCCTTCATTTGTTGGAAAAGAGCTTGCATGTGCTCACAATATGAAGTGTGAACAAAAACAGGATATATTGAATGCTCATGGCATAACATATGTATGCACAGTTTCCTTCTGATTTTTTGTATTACAAAAAAAGAACGAAAACAATAAGCTACACAAAAGGAAATAAATTGATATCGCTGTTACTGAGGCCTCTTTCACAAGTAATTATTACTATTTGGATCGCGCAAGATAATGTTTTGCCTAGAGTAACAAACAATTATGATTCTGCAGAGCATTTTAATTGGAAAAAGAAATCTATAGACTACTATACTGACGCCCGACGGAAGACTCCATTGCATTCATATAAAAGAAAAATACAAATTAAGAATTATGAAAAAATATTGTGTAGCGATGGAGTATTATGTAATTGATCTGGGAGGGCTGTAATGTAGGTTTTAGGTGGAGCCTAAGCTTTTTACCATCACTTAGCTCAACAATTTCTGATTAATTAATAAAAAAAATGTTTTGGGTATGTTTTTTTTCGTAATTAAAAGTTGTAAGTTAGGTATGCAGAATATATTGATAGAAACATTAAATGGCGAAGCCAATGTTTTCATATTCATGCCAATTAATGCAACAGGAACATTTTACTCCCGGGAGTCGTACTTGCTTTCATACCAAACCGATGCGATGTATGGTTTTCGATTCGCTTAAGGTAGAGAGGTAGAGAGGTAGAGAGTTAATGAAAACCATTTGTACTCAGTACGAATATTCTACATATTCACGGATTCGCTTATAGTGAATGTGGAAAATGTGAGTCAGTTTGACTCCCGTGCCACCAAATTAATCGTTATAACTATCTACTATATAAAATGGATAATATTTCTAAAATATAAAAAAACCTCTGTTGGAGAACAAATTTTACACCAATTTCTCGCGAAGTTTGAAGACCTCCCACGTTGACACGATATTGCGTTAATTTTGAGTGGAATGAGGTTTCACAGATTTGGTTTTATTTAATCTGCAATATTGTCCTGAAAATATGACTAATAAATGAATATGACGTACTCGTAATCTTGTTGTAATATTTTTTTTTTTTTTTTTCATTTTATGGTTTGTTTTTACTAGAACCAAAATGATGTGGTTTAAAAAATTAACCTCAGATAAGACAGTCAAAGTGATTATTTAATGCAATGACTAAGTACTTGACGTATATATGAATGCTTACAAAGTTGATTCTAAATACGTTGACTTGTAATCTGTGTCAACGTGTTAACGTTTTCGGCTTTGAACTTGAAATCAAACAAAGAAGCATTTTCTTAACTTTTGCTTTCTGTTGACACTTCGTATCGTGCAATGCAATCTAATTTAAGCACTGGAAAAAAGCTATTTAAATGGTGACATTTGGAACGAACTTCATAAAAAGTTCTTAGAAATATTCCCTTAACTGTCAAAATAAGAGGTTTCCCATAGAAATATTCGAAATATCACTACCGCGAAATACCCCATTTAGATGGATGACTTGCAAGTTCTCATAATTGTTTTCCATTTAATTAAGACTTGTGTTTTTAATATTCAAAATTGACAACTTTGGCGTCTTGTTAACATGCTTTTAAGATAACTTGAAATTTTCTTCAAGTTTATTTAAACTGATTTTTTGAAAAGAATTTTCACAGCAAATTGTGAAAATTTAAAAGAAACTTGAAACTACTCAACACACCTAATATTGTATCGGAATAATTTTGCAAACTTTGACGTAACAAGGAAGAATAATCTTGTTGATTGCTAGTGTTTTCAGAGCCCCATTTTTTGATTTCTTATAAAAACATGCCAATAAGAATCGATTTTGTTAATTAATTTGCAAAATCTCATCGATTCTTTATTTGAAACGTTAGATTGGTCCATGACATTTACTTTTTGAAGATAATTTCATTTAAATGTTGACCGCGGCTGCGTCTTAGGTGGTCCATTCGGAAAGTCCAATTTTGGGTAACTTTTTCGAGCATTTCGGCCGGAATAGCCCGAATTTCTTCGGAAATGTTGTCTTCCAAAGCTGGAATAGTTGCTGGCTTATTTGTGTAGACTTTAGACTTGACGTAGCCCCACAAAAAATAGTCTAAAGGCGTCAAATCGCATGATCTTGGTGGCCAACTTACCGGTCCATTCCTTGAGATGAATTGTTCTCCGAAGTTTTCCCTCAAAATGGCCATAGAATCGCGAGCTGTGTGGCATGTAGCGCCATCTTGTTGAAACCACATGTCAACCAAGTTCAGTTCTTCCATTTTTGGCAACAAAAAGTTTGTTAGCATTGAACGATAGCAATCGCCATTCACCGTAACGTTGCGTCCAACAGCATCTTTGAAAAAATACGGTCCAATGATTCCACCAGCGTACAAACCACACCAAACAGTGCATTTTTCGGGATGCATGGGCAGTTCTTGAACGGCTTCTGGTTGCTCTTCACTCCAAATGCGGCAATTTTGCTTATTTACGTAGCCATTCAACCAGAAATGAGCCTCATCGCTGAACAAAATTTGTCGATAAAAAAGCGGATTTTCTGCCAACTTTTCTAGGGCCCATTCACTGAAAATTCGACGTTGTGGCAGATCGTTCGGCTTCAGTTCTTGCACGAGCTGTATTTTATACGGTTTTACACCAAGATCTTTGCGTAAAATCTTCCATGTGGTCGAATAACACAAACCCAATTGCTGCGAACGGCGACGAATCGACATTTCACGGTCTTCAGCAACACTCTCAGAAACAGACGCAATATTCTCTTCTGTACGCACTGTACGCATTCGTGTGGTTGGTTTAATGTCCAATAAAGTAAACTGAGTGCGAAACTTGGTCACAATCGCATTAATTGTTTGCTCACTTGGTCGATTATGTAGACCATAAATCGGACGTAAAGCGCGAAACCCATTTCGAACCGAACACTGATTTTGGTAATAAAATTCAATGATTTGCAAGCGTTGCTCGTTAGTAAGTCTATTCATGATGAAATGTCAAAGCATACTGAGCATCTTTCTCTTTGACACCATGTCTGAAATCCCGCGTGATCTGTCAAATACTAATGCATGAAAATCCTAACCTCAAAAAAATCACTACTAATTCATCCACCGTATAAATATTAAGTATCCAAAAGGCAGTTCTTCATCAATGCCACTCGCCTGTGGAACTCTTTACCTCGGCACACAGTGGTTTGGTTTTGTATGGGAGAGCGGAAAAAAGTCTTTTTAATCTGAACTGTTCACATGAAATTTGGCACACATCTTTAGATAAGTCTTTTACATATTTGATCAAAATTTGGTTAAGAAAAAATAATTATAAGAAAAGTTGATAATATTTCTCTAAAATTTGAGGGTTTTCATGTTTGTATGGGAGAGCGGAATTTAATTGAAATCTGACACACATGTTTAAATTAATCTTATGCATATTTCGTCAAAATTCGTTTAAGAAAACATAATTAGAAAAAAAGTTATTGACATTTTTTCTAAAATTGGTGGGTTTTGATGTGTGTATAGGAAAGCGGAAAAAAGTCAGTTTAATCTGAACTCTAACGGATTTAAAGGAAATTTGGCACACTTGTTTAAATTAATTTTTAACATAATTTTTCAAAATTTGTTTAAGAAAAATAATTAAAAAAAGTTTTTGATATTTTACTAAAATTGAAAGGTTTTGATGTTTGCATGCGAGAGCGGAAAAATTTTGTAAAATCTAAAATTTTAAACGGATTTAATTGAAATTTGGCACACATGTTAAGATTAATATTATTGATATTGGTTAAAATTTGGTTAAGAAAAAATCATTGGTTGAAAAATTTTGCAGGCAGAAATAAATGGTTTCGCAAAAATCGAATTTCTTTGACCTAGATCAATTTATTAATTTAATTTTGTTTTTCAAGCAAGAGTAAACATTTTTTTCTAAAAATAATGGGCTTAACCAGTTCGTTCGTACAATTAGTACTGAAGAAATCAAAATTTTTGATAAACACCACTGTCAAGACAGAGCTTTTTGAAACCCGATTCAGTGAGACAAATTTGAACATAACTCTCACATCTGCAAGTATCTGCAACTGAATTTTCTGTGCTTTAACTTGAAAGTATGAAGCACACGTTCGTATACTTAGTTTTATGGCGTCTTTTGGAGCTTTTTTTTTTTTAATCAAAAAATTAAAAAAAAAACATATATTCTTAGTACCAATAATGTTTCAGGCAACTTATAGAAGGCTTCTTTTATCTGAAACATCTAATAAATAAATCTGATTTGTTAAAAGGACCTCAGAAATAGTTTATAACTCTTACCTGTTATGTTTCTTCATTCAATTTAATTTGTTTAGTGAATAAAAAAAGCTTAAGCTAAAACTTGGATTTGTAAGTTAAATTTAGGTTTTGCGTAAATAAAAAGTACCTTCGGATAGCTACGAGTATTTAGAGATGCATTCTAGTAATATCTATTTTAAAATTCATTTAGCTCTAGCTTATTTTTCCAGTTTAAACTTCAATTTGAGTGAGTAAAAATAACTTAACCTATAATAATGTCGTTAAATCTATACAAATATCAAGATTCCTTCAACCATATCTATAAAAGTTTGACTAGTTGATATTTTTATTATTCTCTTTAGTTATTGTGCGAATGTGGCCGAGTTTATACGCGTGAGACTACCAAAATTTTATA
This sequence comes from Chrysotoxum bicinctum, assembly GCA_911387755.1. Taxonomy (NCBI): domain Eukaryota; kingdom Metazoa; phylum Arthropoda; class Insecta; order Diptera; family Syrphidae; genus Chrysotoxum; species Chrysotoxum bicinctum. The sequence goes on along the minus strand of OU426989.1, from coordinate 218,314,822 downwards.
GGAAATGGCCGGAAATCAGTGATGCCCCATGTTCTATATATAGTAGATTAAAAGTTTTGGCAAAACAAAATCGAATACCCCGTTGCATTTGCACTCCGATCTGTACAAAAACAGTTTAAGCTAAAGCTACCATGTGAATAAACAATTGAAAGAAAAAGTTATGAAGCCAAAGCTAAAATTTTCCAGCTGAAGCTATTCAGCGTATTTATTCACCAGGAAAGTCTAGCTCAAACTATTAGTAAAAGCTTTGACTAGTTAGATTTATTTTCTTCTAAAAGAAGGTTTTACTTTTTTTAATCACAAGACCCCAAAATATGTGGGAGGTTGGTCTTCAAATATTGCTTTATGATATTATTTCTTGAAATGTCATTTCTACAGTTTTTCTATGAACATTAACGTCCACTATGCAAAGAAGTTTTGCTCTAAAATTTAGATAGATTTGTCTCAGATTTGGAAGAGAGCTTTTTATTGCCTAGAAGAAGAAATTGAATATTTCTAAGCACATCGGAAATGGTTAGCTTTCGAAAAAAAAACATTTTTTTCTCCAAATTGGCTCAGACGATTTTTATTAAAGTTTGTATTTAGAACAACACAAATTGGGTTTTTGACGTTTTTTTTAGGTTAAAAATTATTAGTATCTATATATTAGCTTGTTCCAGTTATTTGGTTAGTGGCTCGACAAATTTTCTTCAATTTTTGCACTTAGTTCAAATAAAAATGTTCCAATGGCAAACGCTATTTACTTCGAAGTGTGTCATATGCATGTGGTTATTAATAAAATTGTGAGTAATATGATATGTCTGTGATATTATATATTCAATATAATTTAAGACTCAGTATTTTTTAATGGGACAAGATGAATTATTGATTAGCTATTTTACAAAATTAAATTGAATTCCTGTAACTCTACTCAATACAAAACTGCTGAGAGTTTATTCGCACTGTTGATGTAACATTCTAATAATAAAACACATTTGCGCTTACATTTGTAGAGCGATTCATTTATCAAATTTACGAATCTAAGGTTCAACTGACTCTTGATAGTGACACTATCGGCTGTTGGAAACGTGCAGAAATGGTGTTACATGATTCTTGACATGTCCCCAGCTTTCATATCGGTGACAAATCACTTCGAGAGCATTTACTAACCATTAATCTGGTTTTTCTAGTGGACACCAATTTTCTTCTTCATTTCACAATGCTAGTTCAATTTCCAGAATAACCATCGAGTACAGCAACAAATATTTTCAAAAAATATTGATCCCAAAACTATCAACAAAAACTAAATGTAACTTTTCTCTAATTCTTCTCTCTTCGCCAGATCAATCCATTATCTTGGCAAAAGTCCAAATGTCACTTTCAAGAAGTGTATAGGTATACCTACAGCAACGGAGCAGAAATGGCAAATATTATGTTCCATTTTGTAAGGACTCTTTTTGCACTTACTAAACAAAATAAAAGCAAGCGTCAACCCAAGTTCTTAGTGCTTCTAAGTACAAAACAAATAAAAAGACAAACATTTCGTATGTCCAACACATTTACTTCTGTCTGTGATAAATTGTCTTAAGTCGACCATATGATGGAACAGATTTCAGCATCAGATTGAGAAACGCCGCACTTCAACCCCTCTCGCTGCTGCTGTACAAATATAATGCTCAGTCATAAGGTACTAAAGTCACCCCACGTCATATTGAAGATTATAAAAATGTACCTAACCCTCGGCCTGAGAGAGCTTCAGCCTTTAACGTGTGCTGGCATGGCACACGGTAGCCGGGTCGAACCCAGCCAATGGTACAAATATAAACCGTTTAGTCACAGGATATTACATTCGATTACATGTCGGTTGGAATTTTATATTTGTTCTGGAATTTTTGCTGAAGGGTGTTTTGTTCCTCTTCGTCGTACAGTGTGTTGCTTCGAGTGAGCTCAGCCCGGTCACAGAAGGGGTGGGTTTTCATATATGGATGGCGAATGACTGCACTCTATCGTGTGTCAACTTGGCATCATATTAAATACGTTTTAGTGAAGTGGAATTCGCTAGATGGGTATTTTCCCAAATTGAAAATGTGCCGCTGATTTATTGAAGTAATTTTGAAAATTCTTGAAAATTCCATTAGCCCTTAAAATAAAATTGCAATAAAAACATTTATAAAACAAATGTGTTTGATGGTATGTTCGAGTATTTTTTGTTTTTTTTTTATTAATTTGCTTATACGATTTTCTCGCATCACACAGTGCGTTTGGTGCTACAATCAATTTGATATACTTCACGGCCGGTTGGGTTTAATTACCAACGAATCGTTCGGAAACGGCAGCCATTTTTATTATGGCATTGCCTACAAATTTTCCATGATTGTGGATTGCGCTCTGTTCTGCCAGTTGTTGTTTGTGTTTTTTTTTCTTCCGTCCTGTTTTTTTTAATTAAATTTTAAATTTCCGGTAATTATTTGGATGATTTTCACGCCTTTCTGTGCAATTAATAGCAGAACTGGTTAAATTAAATGAAACACAATGATTGCAGTTTCCGGTTTGAATTGCCCCTGAAATGCCGCATATGTTGACGGGAATACAAAATTGTTCAAAAACGTGCGGGAGTTTATGGTATCTAGGTTCACATCAGCATCAACATCATCATCGGGGAAGCCTGGTTTTTCGGATGATCCAATATTCCGCACTTAAACACCGATTCAATTCAATAAACCAACGCGTAATCCTGCAGCAGGCTATAAATTTGAATTACTTCAGTTATTTGCATCCTCTCTATACAACATTCCCGAACCGTATATCCATAGGACACAGCCTGGAATAGTTGCTCTTTCTGAGCCATTAACTACGACAATTTAATCCGACTGCGGGCAATCCAAATCCTCAATTAGCAATTATTCAAGTAGCTCCAGTGGCGTACCTACTTCCTACTACAGCTACCACCGCCACCACCAACATTTATCCCAGCTACAGGAGCTGAGGGTGTTGTTAGGAGAGATGGGGTGCACAAAAGTGGCGCAGAGTGTAGTGAAATAAATGCGGTACTTATATTCTACTCCATTTTGCCTGGCAGCAAAGCGCCACACACCGGTTGTAACGAACTTACGAGTACATACATAATATAATCCTCGACGCAGGATCTGATCGTATAGTTTGTAAGGCAAAAGGGGTTTTAGGAATAGCGCCGGGGTTGGGGGCTGTAGTAATTTAAAAAGAGTATACATTTGGTAACAGCAATGCCGTTGTTGTTTATGGGGTGGAAAAGTTACCCAGAAAAAAAAAAATAAACTCAATTCGGAATGTTTGAAAAGTCGCATAATATACGAAACAAGTGTAAAACTTAATCGTCAGTTACATTTCAGGATCAAGAGTAAGATTTCTTGGTTAATTGTTATTTCATAAGCAGTTCAGCATGACGACACGACGACGCTGTTGACAACATGGTAGTTTTAATTATAGCCGTTAATTGAGAAAAGTTTTGTAAATTGAAACTAAAAATTCTTAAAATCCTATAAAATACAAAATACGAGTATCCTGTACAATCGGCAAAAAGTTAAGATTTTATCGGCTTTTGCTTGGGGCTTGGTATAGAATTATTTCTGATCTCAGTAAATCAGTAAATGAGAAAAGAAAAAGTCATTTTATTATTTCAATAATTACAATTTCAGAGCTAATGAATTCAAGTCAAATATAGTTTGAGAGACTGTGGAAGTGAAGAAATTTTAATGAGTAAAGTTTGTGATAGTAATAACAGTCCTGGATTTAAATGATGAGAGGAACTTTTTTTCAAAGACTCGAGCACCCATGTTACATCATATAATAAAACGGCAAACATGTTTTTTGTGGTACACTTTTCTCCAAAAGTATTTAACCGATTTCGATAAATTTTATATGGTTGGAAAGCCACAGTTACGGAGATGTGCAGAATATACTTGAGACACGCATTTACACACTGTGGGTCATTTTTGTTTTTGCACTGTCGAACACTTTGCATATTACATAAAATAAAATTTAATTTAATAAATTTGCTTGAAAACACTGCCAAATATATAAATAATAAATAAATTGGCACTCGAATTTCGAGAGCTGGGTCGGCTAGTTAGAATAAATTTGGTATAACACAATTAGATTAATGAAGATAATTATTGACATCATGGAGTTGAGTTCCTTGGATCATTAACATCTTTTAGAAATACCAGAGGTATTTTGTTAGAAAGCTCACAATAATTTTCATTTTCATTTGCTTCTTTGCAAGAAAATAATACAAAATATATTTATATGAGAAGAATTAGAAAGATTTTGTATTTGAATATTAATTAATGTCAGAATATAAAAGAGAACCAGATAGCAATGATAGTTTTTCCGGTTTTTATGTTTCAGCAGTTATCACAGTCACCAATGACATCCATCTGTTAAAATATTCAGTAAAGTTTACCATTTCATGTGGGCCACCATTGACAATGCCGTGAGTTCATTAACGAAAGCTTCTTAATAACTGGCATTACGGCTTTCGTAGCAACAAGTCCACTGGTGATCTGATGGAATATCTCACCGAACGGTTGCACAAATCTTTACACAGTTTTATAGAAAGTATCATAACCGCTCTTGATATTTCAAAAGCATTTGATAGAGTTTGGTATCGAGCTCTCTTATCGGAAATTCATGCATTTGGTATTGATAAATCTATTCTTCGTTAGATTAGAAAATACCTTTCGAAACGCTCAATACAAGTTATGTTGGAAGATCTTAAATAAGGTCTCCGACCCTCTTTCTCATATCCATCAATGATTCTCTGTCGGAAATTTCTAATCCATTAAATTGTTTTGCCGGCGACAGTACTCTCAGTTTCTCATATTCGTTTCCAGATGCACAGCCTTGATCTTCGGAAGAGGATTAAAAACGACAGCATTTGATAAGCTTATTAAATTCTGATCTCGATAGCATTGTTAAATGGGGAACCAAAAACCACGTAAAATTCAATGCTTTAAAAACAAAATGCTGTCTCCTGAGCGGCACTTGCTTTGTGAAAAACAGAACAGCTTTCAGTTCTCGGTACGTGCATCACGGAGCACCTTGAGTGCAATTACCACATATTGGATGTCCCCGAAAACGCTGCTAAGTGCTTAGGTTTGCTTCGTTGATGCAAGAATTTTGTCGCCCATATTCGTACAAGGCTGGGCTGATGCTCCAGTAAACCACTTAAGTCTCTTGGATAGAATCTAAAAGAAGAGCTTTAAAAATGATAGAACTATGACAGAAACATTTGAATCTCTCGAGCACCGCTGGAATGATTCTTGTCTTTCATTATACTATTACCGTTATTTTTTACAAACAATGTTCTAGTGAAATAGTCAGTTGCATTTCTCCCCTTTAGCAATTCAACCGTCTTACTCGCGCTTCTGTGAATGCCCAGTTTACCCTTGTTTCCAACTTCTTCAGACATTGTTTGATTCAGACGTTCTTCCATTAGCAGCACTACTCGAATGTGGAATGCTTTACCCGGCTTAATGTTTCCCTCCCATTATAATATTCAGATTCTCCTCAATGTTCGGTATCTCCTTTTAAATCCTCTCCATTTTTTTCTAAAATCTCGCATTGTTCTCAAAAATTTTAAGGGTATTCATTACCCCTTAAGTGCGCGCAGTATATAAAAAAGAAAAGAAATATTGGCCGGAGGTCCGGATATTGGCCAAAAAATCATATTCTCCGACCCACTTCTTCATTATTTTGACTGTTCTTTGTTGACGTTTATTTTGTATCTGTTTACTTAACAAATGTCAAAGTAGAATTGATATTTGCCACCATTTGCAAATATTAAAGCTTCTTCTTATAAAGTGACAACTTTTTCGCCACATTGTATAAGTACATAGGGTTTTCTAAAAGAGATTACCAAATTTTAACAGGTGATTGTTGTAATATTGTTGAAATTACATCTGTCAAGTTGGCTGTTTATTAAGTTTGTCTTTTCAAATCAACGTAGAGCGTTAAAGCATAACCGATGTCTTTTGGTCCGAATTGGATGATATAGACACCGACGACATGTGGTTCCAACAAGACTAGTGCTACGTGCCACAACGTACATTTTGCACTAGTGATTTCCGAACATGGTTATTTCACGCAGAGGCGATGTTAATTGGGTTTCTGGGGTTTTCTTTAGTCACACTTCTACCAATAAACCGCAAACCATGACTGCCCCGAAAGCCAAAACAATCAATGCTATTAATCAAATTCAGCGTTATGGAAAATTAAAAGTTTCGGATACGTGACACACACCGAAGCCTGCTGTTCCTTCGACTTTTGATTCTTTTAGAAACCTAAGTATTGGGAGTACTTACACTTTCCTCTATCTGTTGACATCCCAGATAAGTATCTATGGCTTGGTGCACAAGTGTTTTTTCTCATGAAAATAGCACTACTCACATGGCCAAAAACTCTGAGTTGCCTTCTCGGCTTGCAGTGACTAGCCGATATTGTTATGATTTTGTTCTTGCTTGTTCTTGATAAGGCACCCACAAAAGTACTTCGCCTATCTCAGATGTTTGAGTTGTGGACATTAGACTTCCTTTTCTGTTTCGATTTTGGTTTCTAAGCATATTCCGCAATAGGCCTCTGGCCACTTTAAGATTGTCGTCGCTTGTATTTCGCTGCCTCTTTCCCTGGACATCTACGTGGTCCATTATTCAATAGTTATTCTTGTCGATGTCTTTCAGCCTACTCAGAAGGCCCAATACTGAATGACTGATGGTATAGAAATTTACTGCTTTGATTAAAACTTGACTATCTGACATGATAGCAATGTTTCGAAACTTCGCTCGGCACATTTCCCTATGACGTTTGCTTCAACCTGGAAAAAGCTTCCATACGAAAAGTTTTGTTCTAGTCCCTTGAGTCATTCTCGACCCATCAGTATACCATTTTATCGAATTTTCTTTGAGGAATTAGTACACCAAAGTATTAGTACTACAAAGTTTTTTTTTGTAAGTTAAACTTTTTGATCACAGTATCTTTGGAGTGCAAAAAGACTCGATTCTATGGATCTGGAGAAAGTATCCCAGTTTCCTTCTTAGTGAATTTCCTGATGATTCTCTTAGCAAAAATTTCTAAGACCATGCTTAGGTAACCTGCTTTTGCGCAGTAGGGCAAGTTGCCATTGCTTCATGCGAGGCTTTGCACTTTATCTACTACTTTCCTAGTTCCGATTTTTTATTTTGTGCCATTCAACTGCATAATTACAGCATAATTCATCTAAGGATGTTTCGTTTGATACCTCTTCATTTGCCTGTAAATACCTTGTATATCGGTCCTCTTTTGATTATATCACAGAGGATTTCTTTTAAATTTCCTAAAATTGTTATAAGAAATAATGTAATCAGTAAAACCAACAAAGTGAATTTAGACTTCCAGTATTGCATTCACTACAAGAATGGGTGAAAGTATGCCTCCCTGAGGCCAGCCTCTTGTTCTGATGATTTTCTGATTGCCTTGTCCATTGTGTGCTTTTCTGGTCCAAACATTTCACTTGTTCACATGATTATAATAATGGATACACATTTTCTTGCACAAGCATCATGAGAGGTTCTATAAAAGGTACCCTCAATACCTAGAAAGGCATAATATGGCCGTTTCGTTTGCGTCTTAACCTATTGGCAAGGTGTTCTGAGTTCAATAAGGACGGTTTAAGAAAATATTACTCCCCTCTTAGCATGGTATGGTATATCTCCAAAGTTTCCAGTAGAAACGATGTAAAACTTAGTGGCCCGAATTGCTTTGGATGAATTCTATCTTTTTTCCGAATCTAAGAAATGAACATTATTTTATATCTGCTAATAGAATTCGTATGTCCTCAAGAGCAATACTGCTTGGAAATATTAATAGATGTAGTAGGGAAAAAGACTGGTATTTCACCATAGAATTGGATAAGTATGACATTTTCCATGTTTTGCTTACCACATATTTTTGTAAAATATTTGATTTTTCTTCAGATATGTTTGATACTAAACTGTTATTTTGAATGAAAAATCCTACATTAATATTTTTCAAGATTTGTTAAGAGCAGTAGATATTTTAAAAGTCGATAAATTCAAAACGGAGAACATACTAAGTAGATTGCAAACATCTATTTACTATTTCAATTTCGAAGCAATTTTCACAACCGCCAGCCTATTATCTATATACTAAAACACACAAATATCGATTTCTTGCTAATAATCAACTAGTTTTGCAGTTTATCAAGATCTTATATCAACAACTAGACTTGTTGAAGCATAAACAAACGTAATATTATTCGCAGCAAAAGTCTTACCAGTAAAAAGAAATTTAAAAATTGAGTTGTGATAAAATAAAGGAGGTTCAAACGCACATCCTTTTGGGACTCCTATTTATAATCCACCAAGACTATTTCCGTTGTTAAAATTTTTAGCTATATTTTTCGGTAGAAGGTTTTGTCGTAAATCGAACTGTTTTTAACTAAAAACATTTGTTTCAAGACTACGAGCGATTAGATACATCTATAATTGTTGATATGAACAGTTTGTATTTCAACGGGAAAGGGTAAACACAGATATATTATAAACATATTTTCAAACTTTTAAAAATTTATTAAACTTTTATTTATAGTAAGTAATTTATATAAAACTATTTGTTTCTATTTCAGACCTGCTGCCTACAACAGTTACTGCTGGCTCAGAGACCCGAGAGTTCCTTCTCAAGGTCATCGATGTCCTTCTTGATTTCGTCAAGAGTACCAACGATCGCAATGAAAAAGTTCTGGATTTCCATCATCCCGAAGACATGAAACGTCTGCTGGATTTGGAAATTCCCGATCGTGCAGTTACTCTTCAACAACTCATCGAAGATTGTGCCACCACATTGAAGTATCAAGTCAAGACCGGTAAGTTTAAACGCATTTATACTCGTGTACTCAGTTGATTGCCTTCCATTTTTAATATTCATATATCGTCCCGTTCTCCAGTTTATTGAGTTAAATTATTCCCAAAGTTATGTGTAAACATCCAAAACTAATTAGTCCTTGATTAGCAGCCATTCAAACCGACGACGATACGATGACAACAACAATAACAGCCACACGCTTTTGTTGAAACTTCGTCTTGGAACAACTTAATCTAATCAATCAATCAAAATGTGCTTCACCACAAACGATGTTTATTGAAATAATCAATTGAAACTCATTCTCACTCCTTTTGTGAGCTTAATTTCCTACGCACCACTCCTGAGTTCTGAGTCCTGATGTGCTACAAAGCCGCATATATTCTCATTCTCGAGCGATAACGTCAACGTATATGTACATCCTGGGTGGTGGGTGACACTGGTTCTAGCATCCGTTCCATGAAAGGAGATTCCGGGGCTGAAGAATAAGAACGCTCCCCGAGGAAGCAGTGTTGATAACAGTATTGTGGTCACGTGCGCTATTAGATTAAAAGTAAGAGAAGTGGTCCTTAATTTTCGAGGCGAACCATAATTCAAAAGTTTGCAATGGCACACGGGAAACTTTGACAATATGTTCGAGTTTTTTTTTCTTCTGGTTATTTTTGTTGATGTTACATTATTATTGAATGGCATCTCTAAAAAACTTGGCCGGGGAAGATTGTGGTGAAACATGCGCTGCACGTTTTGATTGATGGCTTGACTTTTCAATTTCATGTATAAGTACGAATATAGTAAGTGAAGACTCTCAGGCAGTGGTTGTCTTTTTTTATGTTCACCCTTTTTTTTTGGGAGAGACCAGGACATAATATCATATAACCATATCCCTTGTGATATTATAAATCAAAGGACAACAGCGCCAGCGGTGGCGTTGTAGTCGATTGTGGTGGCAAATCATAAATAGGATTACTGTCTCTGCAAATGAAAGGTGAAAAGGATCAGTGATTGTTATTCAGTATTCAATGGCCCATAAAATGGTGTTGTTAATGTCGTTATCTTCTTGGATGCACATTTTGTTAGGATTTTCAATTTAATCCTAACCCTAATTCTTCGGCATCAAAGGAGAAGATAAGCGAGTTTTAAGGACACTTCCTTACCCGTGAGGGTATTGTTTGTGGTTTTTTTTTTTTTGTTGTTGTCTTTTTTATGATGCAGATATTCGATGGGTAGACGCTTGGGAATAGACCTGGGTATTGTCTGTGAAATAGTTAACAGCCGGGATATGACTGAATAAACATGGTGATTGTGGTAGAAATGCTTTCGATTGAAAATACAGATTTAAATATGAAAGAAAAGTTCATATGTTTTTAGCTGGAAGGCACGCGGCATGCAAATTTGTATTTGGTTGCTGAATCGGTCACAAATGTGATAGGAATTGTATCATGACGGTGCATAACTAATGATAAATTCTAAACATTAATTTTAAGACCTGAAAAAGTAAACACTCTGTCCAAATTTGTCAATTGGTTTGTTTTGTTTAGAAAGCTGTGAAAGTAGGGTTGTGAAGTTTATACTGTCAATTTGTACTCACTTAAGTCATAATTTTCTATTTAAAATTTCTTAAGGTCCATTCAACGAATTATTTAAAAATAGTAAAAGAAAAATTTACTTTCGCGGAAGTTGTAGAACTTGGTTCATAACCAAGAAGAAATGTTAAGGTCTTACTTCGGGACGTAACAAAGTATATTCATTATTTTGACGTTTTGACGTTTCATTTTGTCACTCAAAAACATTGGTAGGATTAACAACAAAAAGAAAAAGCATATCTTTCTAAAAAAGCCCTTCGCCAGAATATTAGATTAGATTGAGAATCATATTTCAACGTGGGAAACCACATATTTACAAATCCGGTAAGATTCTAGTTCGAAGGGTACACATTATGCGGAGAATCTTAATTTTAGAATATTTAGAAATCATATTATCTTATGAACGATCATCATTTAATAGTAAAAAAAAGACAACAAACCGCTTTATTTTTGATACTAGTCCTTAAATACCATTTTCCCCACATCGTTGCACAGTGGAGCTGATTCGGAACAAACGCTACATATGTTCCATAAAGTTTAATTTGGAATTTTTTTTAGAGCATTTTTTGCGATGAATCCGGCTCTCACAATAGTTTTGGGCCGAAAAGACTGCTTTACACAACAAAGACTTTAAAATATTGAGACTTAAAAAAGTCACGTTATGGATAGCACTCATCATCCTATAACTTGTAAGCAAATAATTGTCCCTATTTACTTGATAACATGAAATCATCAAGTCAACATTTTGATTTTTAGAATAACAATACAAAAAAAAATACCTACCTTTAAAATTTTTCCAATTCTACTTTTGTTTTTCTAAAAATCATTAGCAATTTTTGGGTGTGATTGATAACAAGAAATAATTAGCATAATTAGTTAGGCCTTTAGTAGTTATTTACAAATGTGAACTTCTTGCATGCTCTAGTGGGAGCAATACTGCATAAAAGTGCATCATATATGCAATTCTTGCCAAGTCTAAATAATTGTTATAACAACTTTGCCAAAATGTAGAGTTAAGCCCCCTGATTGAAATTATTGAGGTCTAAGACGTTTTGCAGATAGCCTTCTGCCTGCAAGACGCGATAAGAATAGCGTACTTCTTGCACGAAGAAGACTGCCTTCAAAACGTCTTGGACTTCGATATTTGCAATCAGGGCACTTAGCTCTTCATTTTGAAATTATGGCAAATTTTGTATTACAATTTTTTAGACTTGGGAAAGAACTGCATATATGATGCACTTTTATGCGGTATTGCTTCCACTAGAGCATGCAAGACGTTCACATTTGTAAATAACTACTAAAGGCCTATCTAATTATGCTAATTATTATTTGTTATCAATCACACCCAAAAATTGCTGTGGGCTCTTAGTCTATTTGTTATCCTTCTAAACCTACTTAATTTCTAAAAAAAAATGAAAACATACATACTGATAACATTTTGAATATTTTCTGAAAACCTATTATTTGGCGCCACTGAGTTTCCTCAAACCGGTGAACATTTGTAGTGCATTCTTAATGATGAAAGAAAGATTTGTTCCAATTTTCAAACAGTTTCGAAATTTACAAGGGTTAAGGCTACACTTATATGCTCATTAAATATAAGGATTTAACACGGTGTGACCAATTAGAGAAAATTATTTAGGAGGTAACAATATGCATTTGTCCTAAATGTCTTGAAACTTGGAAAGGTCCAGAACAATAGAGTTAGGCAAGTAGTTTATTAACATTTGTGTAATACTTCAAAAGAAAGAATCACTGTAGAACTTACAATATGCTTTAAACAAGCTAACAAACTTTGCTGATCGGTATGGGCTGGGAGTTAACACTCACCAAACCAGATCTTGTCTTCTTCTCTAGGAAATATAAAAACCCTACTTCCGTTTAAGGTATACCACTAATATTCTTCGAGGAAGCAAAATAATCAAACTGATTCTAATATACGGTGTGGAATTATAGTGGGCAGTTCTAGACAAAAACATGGTGAACGGTAAGCTTGTCTACGAGTATGTATAGGTGAAGCACTTTGCACGACTCCTTCCGCTGCACTGAACATTCTGTTTCACCTAACAGCCCTCGATATATTTGGCAAACAAACGGCTGCAAACACTGCTATTCGTCTCAAAGTATCCTCTCAGTGAATCAGTAATGAAATTGGCCATTCCATCAATCTGAACTCATTTGGATAACTTCCAAGTATATGTAGCATCGATTGCTACATCTCTCAGATTCAGTTTGATAGAAACTTTCAGGTAACCATCCCTTCAAGAGAAATCTGAGAGGACTGTGCATTTCTGGAAGATGATTCAATCCACTTTTACACCGATATCACGTTTTCTTTAAGCCAAGAGAGAACTTGGCTTGATATCAAATACAGATATCGCCATCTTCTCGGACAGCCAAACAGGCATTAAATATCTTGGTCTATCTCGTTAAGCTCTCTACCGCCCTTAACTCCCGATCGTCCCTATTGGAGATGTTTCAGCAGTTTAACATTCAGCTCTGCTGGGTGCCGGACCACAGGAACATTTCAGAAAATTGTTAAGCTGATGAACTTACCAAAAGTGCAACAATGATATACCTTCATTACCAGATAAGGCCATTATAGTTATTCCCTACACGTAGGGAACAATACCACAACCTGCTTCAGGATTTGTATTTTAGTGCTGTATCTGAAACGCTCCAAATATTTAATTTTAAGCAGATCGCACATCGGCTCCGTAATAGGTGTTATAACAAGACACTGTTTAATGCAAGCACGCAAAGCGGTTTAGTGTTTATTCTAACGATTTTCGCAGAAGCTGCATGGATGCAGTGGAAGAAGAATCAATTCCTCACCTTCTCTGTGCAGGTCCGGTTTTATCCCAAAGACGTGCAGTGCGTTTGGAAAAAATTAGGTTCCAAGGATAAGAAAATAAGTTTTCCTATAAGGCATAATACTAACAATCATTTTTTGGACAAAGTATATTCTGTAGTTAAGTTAAGTCTCCGCCTGAGCCTGCTTAAAAATCTTAAATCTTCACGAAACAGAAAGTACAATTCAATTTAGCGGATACAAATACAAAATAAATGATACCATTGCTGCAAGTGCCAACGTAGAGCTTTACATAAATAAGATTCCAACGGATCGAAAATCTTTTATTCCGTTCCGTTTGGAATTTGCTTTCGTGTAAATATTTGAAGTTTTATCATTCTGAAAACTATGCGTCTGTAAGTCAATTTTGCATTGATCTAAACTTATGAGCTGTGGTCTTAAGAAGTCCATTGAACATTGATTGAGGCCGGAAATCTAGCGATCAATTCCAAGCGACTGACATCTAAAAAAAGATAAACAAAGTTAAGAGCTAATGCCTCTTGCGAAGAAGTGACTAACCCTCCAAAATTATCTCATTTGTCATGAAAAAGTGTTTCTCTCCACGGTCGGTCGTTTGGAATCAGCTTAAAGTCGTTGTGCCCGTTCATTCCTGTCGATAACATACACAAAGAAATGGTTGAGAGTTGTAGGTCACTGAGCTCTCGTTCTCCACGATCTATCGGGTCACAAAGTTATAATTTTTTTAAATTTTGAATAAGTGACTCCCATGCACAAATTTTGTTTTGTTTTTTTAAATTCTCTCCAAAGCGAATCTAACTATTTTGAACTTCGAACTTGTGATTTTAGATTGTCGTTTTTGCCGAAAAATGCCCATAATAGAAATAGGATTTTGACATATTTTTAGAAAATTGTCTAATTTTCAAATTATTTCGGCATATTTAATTGATGGATCGAACAGTTTTGTTCCAATCTTTCGCAAAGGCAGATACCTCTAAATGAAGCATTTTATAAAGCTCTTCAAGAAAATAACATTTTTACAAGGAAAAAATAGAAAAACAATTCTTTTTCTTGAACTTTTGACCTTTTCGCACTTTACCATTTCTAACACTTCATGGCTTCAATGCTTAGCCATCACATAATAGGATGGAACCACAAAAGCAAGATGATTATAGGAACTATGAAGTGAAAACGAGAAACTGCAATTGAACCTGAAGTCTGAACTGTGTAGAAGGCTTAAAAAGGCAAAATTTTCAAAAATAGTCAGCTTAAGCTTAAAACATGTTTTTCAAGAACAGATGATTTTATAAAGAAGCTTAATTTCCACAAGATCTCGAATTTCAAGGAATCCATAGGGAGGTGATACAATACTTCCAACGATATTTTCCATTATTAGAGTTGGCCTTTTTAAGCCTGTGTTTTTTTTAATGCTTTTTTTCTTCTTTTAATTCACACTTGACTAATTCCCATAAACCTTTCAACATACAGAGCTTCGTAGAAAGTGTTTTAGCTTAAAACAAAAAGGTACTCTTGTAAAAATCAAAACATTCTTTCACAATCGCAGAATTTCAGTGAAATATCTTTGAATACTAGGGGGCAACCGGCGCGCGGCGCGGCGAACAAAAATCCTTGTGTCTAAAAGAATGAAACCATTTATGATCCATAATCTCTCATAAAATTCAATCCCACACTCACACATTGTAGAAGCTATGCTTTAGCTTCGAACCCTCGCTCGTTTCAGTTTTTTGTTGTTGTTGTATTCCTCACCTCCTGCGTTTTTGGAAGAACTCTATAAAGGGAGCTTTAATCAAAATCCGTTGTTATTTTCTGACTCGCTGCACTGATCCCCTTCAACATGGGAGAAGAACTTAGCAAAAAAAAAAAAAGGATGTAGGATAACGTTGAAGAGAAGGTTGGTCGACTCGACATTCTCCATCTGTGGCAACATTTCAATTTGGCAAAATGTTTCTTAACGGATGATGCTGCGTTAGCCTAGCTGTCTGGGAAAAGGAACACACAGGCATATAAACACAGACCCCAAATGCCTTCCATCAAAAAGGATTCGGAAGTGTGCATTGTGTTATACGTTGTATATGTGTTTATAGTATACTAGTAACCCCACCCCAGCACCTGCCAAGGCAGTGAGAGCAAGCACTAGAAGGGAGATTTTCCTCTTCAATGGGATTTTAATCACACGACTTATGGCACCCAAAATGCGAATTGACATTGCTGCCGTACGTTTTGGGAGGGCAAATCTTTTATTTGTTTGTCCATTTATATCCAGATATACGAGGGTGGGGGTTGTTTTTCTTTCCTATTAGCTTCAATAAATGAGCATTTGATTATCTGTTACCTTTTTTAGTTGTTGTTGTGTATTATTATTAAAAATTTGACTACTGATCAATAAAAAATAAATGGAAGTTTTCTGAGAACGGGAGTGATGACAGATTGACAGAGTCGTCCCGTCCCGGATGGAACATATGGGCATATTGATGTACGCAGGAATGCGTTCGAAAAGGGGTTCTTAAATTCTAATTTCCATCGATGCGAGAAGCTATTGTATCATTGTTTCCATTGTGTATGTGTCTTTTGTTTTAGCCGCTTGTATTTGAACAATTTTTTCCGCTAACCGGATAAGGACGATTTTTTCTTGCATATCTGTTGATGCATGCGTGAAAATTTTTTGTGAGAAATGGTTTTGGTTTAAACTGGTTTTCAAAATTGAATAAAATAAGTTTTATGAAATTCCCAAAGATTATTTTAAAAATTATTTTATGATTTTTAATTTAAAAGGCCTAAAGCTATTAATTAAAACGAAACTTGCTTGGTATTGTAAGCGCTTCGTTTATTTTAGAGGTATTTTTTGTGAATGAGATTACACGAAATGCACTCAATTTATGGGAGAGGGGATCTACTTTCTGTCTCGTTGTAAAGTAATAGGTCAGGATTGAAACGTTCAGTCTTTTTACTTTGAAATTTAAGCGAAGCAACGCCAGCAAAGGCTTACTAGTTAAAAGAAGGTTTTTTTTCAATAAGAGCGGGTAGATGTTGAAATATAATAATACAAGCTGTGAATGCGGTATTAACGAAATACTGTTTTTATTTGAAAGGTACATGTATGTAATAATATGACATTACTCAAATGTCCACCTCTGATTCTTACGGGGGCACGGATCACAGTGTCTAACTTTCAATAACTCATTCGCATAGATCCGGCTGAAAATGGCCTGTGGCGAGGAATCGACTGCCTCGAATTCTGCTGTACACTTTCACCGAATGCGGCGATGTTATCGGCCGATCTTACGTTCCTGACTTACAAATATTGGGTGATTGATTACCGAACTGGCCGTCTTAAATTTGGCAACAAAATGTTAAAGAGTCGCCAGTGAAGAGCCACTGCGTCGTAACGTAAATAAGTTTCACTAAAGTTTGACAAACCATAAAGTGAATAAACACATTGCGAGCTTTAAGAAAACAAAGAAGGATTGAAGAGAAGATACTGATGCACTTTGGCTTTGAAGCTCTTAATATAAACAAAGAATGAAAAAATAAAACCATGTGAAGAATTGCATATTCGTGTAGTGTGTCCAAGAAAGAAACTCTATACTTGAAGTAAATTGTGACGTGGAAGCCCGTTTGTCATGTAATAAAATAAGAAATACATTTTATATTGCATTTGGGGGCTTAGGGAGTCAGCGAAGATGCTCTTAAATATATATAAAAATGTATCTATGTATCTTCCTCTCACTCTTAAATAAAACAGGGTGCGTTTTATGTTCCAGATCAATTTTATTTGATTGTCAATTATGTGTGAATGAAATTTGTCAAATTATTAAACCATTAGAGACAGCAAAATTAAATTGCAGAAATTACAACAAAAGCCCATTTGGCCGACATCATATTCCATACATAGAACACACCCTGTATATCTTATGCGTTTGATCATCTACTCGAAAAGCGTGTTCAGACTGCTTTTGAATTGGATGCATCCATCAAAGTAAATTGTTGTTTAGCAAAAAGAACGGGTAACCGGTTACTGTGGTAGAGTAAAGTTTGATTGCTGTTATAGCAATTAAAATGGCTTAAATATTCTCTGCTCACTAACTATTTTCCCCTCAAAGCCAGTTGTAATGTTTGAAGTTTTAAAAAAGACCTACACGAGCTTTTAAGGCTGCACAAAATTAACCTGTACTTATACCACAATATCTTAAAAAGTACTTGCTTACATGCTTTCTCTCACTAAACTTAGTTTAAATTTTAATCTGAGGATTAACCAAGTTTACAAACTGATCTTTAAAAAACTCGGACTATAAATTTGTAATGAGGATCAAAACAGGAAGACATAGTTGTGAGCCGAAGGTGTTAAAAATTAATCTGCAGGAAGCCATGATCATATAAATTTTGTAAGATTTGTAATTTAATTTCTAAGATCTAGAGGCGCTGCAAGATATATTAACTATTTATAACCATACCCGTACGTACACGGTTAAAAATCCTGGCGTTAAATTTAATATTTTTTGGGTTGCATATATGACCAGTCCAAAATGGTATTTTAATGCTTTGAATATATTTGATTTTCAAACCCAATAGAAGACATATTGAATTTCAATACTGTTTTGTATTAAAAAACAAGTTCGTATTATTAAAGTACCACACATAAGTATTAGTATTTAAACCAAAAAAATAAAATTCATCACTTCTTGTAATAGTTCTAAGGGAATTTATATTTTAATTTAATACGCTGGATATTGAAAACATATATTTTGTCATTTAAATTGAATATTTTTTTTACTCGTTTTAAGCCTAAAGGGAGTTTAAATGTAATACAAGATTATTAAATCTTAATACTATTTAAGATTTCATTGGATTACTTTTGAACCCACATAGTATTGAAAATTAATACTTACATATTTTTTAAATTTCAATACTATATAAAATTTTATTGTATTTGTTTTAAATCTACAAAGTATTAAAATTTAATATTAATTTATTTAATTTCAAAACTATTTAAGATTTTATTGGATTAATTGTTAACTCGCATTAAACACCCAAAATACTTACCAAAATAATACGAGTACCTTAGATCTTTTAAATATCAAACCGTCAATCTTGAACTTTTAAAGTAAAAAAAGGAATAAATCTTTTATAAAAAAGTTATTTTATTAAAAGGAAGAACAAAGTAATCTTTATAAAAACTAAAACTATTTAACATAAGTATCATTCATAAAAAAGGCGCAGATACTCAGCTCCTGCCGTCACTAACGCCCTTCGAGAAGAATCCTTTGCTTTTTGTTTTTTTTTTTCAAATTTTCACTTATTTAATTAGGAGGCTCTCCATCAGCAGTGTCAAGAACCACAAGGAAGCAGGCACAGTCTGAATACTGCCGCACTATATCGCACAAGGAATCCACTGGAATCACCACACCTCCGTCTCGATCTTTCAAAGTAAATCCGTTCACCAGTTCTTCGTTTTCCAAGACTAAAACAAAAATTTCAAATAAATTAGCAAATAAACTTGCACTCTCCAGGAAATAAATATATGGCACTTAAAATTGCTATTTATTACTTACGAGTACTTGAAAGAAGGATATCTTCATTTGAAACGACTAAGGATTCAGATGATTCATTCGTCTGATTTTTAATTTTTTTCACTTTAATGTAAGTCCTTAATAAATTATTATCTATTAGGAATTCCATGTTGCCGACCGACGCGACGGCTAAGTTTTGTGCCGTTGAGTAAACGTTTTTTGAAAAGTGTAACTTCAGTTTTAAAAGCCTCAGTTCCGAAACGAATCGCAGTTTGTTAATCTTTCTTAAAACTATCTTTGTGATTTAACTTGAAATATATGCACTGTCGGTAAATAGAATAGTTGCACAGCCTCCTTTATGTACCGTTATCTTTACTTCTTTATCGTTACTTCTTATCACTCCCTTAACGGTCGAAATGCTTGCTGTTGTTCCAGATGCAGCCCTAATTTGAGACGCTGGTGACTGGCAAGAATAAGATGCCAGCCAGGCTGCGAACAATTTTATTGACCGGCAGTGTATATTCACCAAAAGCTTAAACTAACAGGCGATGTATCGCCTCTCCAATATCTTAATTTTATTAAGAACAGTTTTGTCCGTCGCCTTAAAACTTAAGTATTCATCAAACTTAAGTATAAATCGATTCCAGTATCTACACTTTTTCAATTAAAATAATTTCCATTTTCCAATGATGAGTTTTAAGTATTTCTGTCGCAATTTCCATCACAGCAGCAGCGTTCCTATTTTTTTGGCATATTACATATATGTACATACATACATACATATTCCAATTAAAAAACTTGTTTCGTGATTTCAATCAGCATTCATTGTGGAATTCCAATTTTTGTTTTTTTATTATTTTATACTCCACCACATTCTTGAACAATTCGTAACGCTTCGCAGGTTTTAAATCCTAAAACTCCCTTGCAAATATTTAAGAGATTTAACATTCGTATAAATTCAAAACTTTATGGTTAACATTTATAGAAACTCATTCCCAGAATAAATCAAAAGTATAGAGAATCAAAAGATAGAGAGAGTGCATCTACAGAGATAAAAACTATAGTTGAGAACTTTCGCGTAACACATAATCCCATCTATCTATTCAGGAGCTTAAGAGCCAAACTATTAAATTACACCACATAGCTCCATTAAAAATAATTTCTAACAGAGGACCCGTCTATCAAGCTTAGTTTTATCCAACGCCAAGGATTACTGCCAATCTCTTGTCTTTTGCTACAATAATTATTCCCCTTCTGGGATAATGTGTTGTATATAAATACATATATATAAAAGGAGAGAGATACGACTTAGGATATCCTTCAATTCTAGATTAGTTCGTTTTTTCTTCTGAACAAATGATGAACGAAATTTCGAAGGATTATTCCGGGACATTTGCTACAAACTGAATGTGAATTGTGTGATGCTTTTTGATGCTTTTCTAACCCTCCCTGATTTTTGTTCTATATACGAGTACATATATACGAGTAGATATTTTCATTCCATCGCATCAACATCGTAGCTAATATGGCGAGAAATTGTTTCCTTTTAATTTTATTTCTTATATGTTGTCTTTGACAGGACATCCACATTTCTTCAATCAACTGTCGTGCGGATTGGATTTGGTTTCAATGGCTGGAGAATGGTTAACGGCGACAGCTAATACGAACATGTTTACTTATGAAATTGCTCCAGTGTTCATTTTGATGGAGAATGTTGTCCTGACCAAGATGCGAGAGATCATTGGCTGGACTGGTGGTGACTCGATTTTGGCTCCCGGAGGTTCAATTTCCAATTTGTATGCTTTCTTGGCTGCCCGACACAAGATGTTCCCAGGATACAAAGAGCGTGGAGCTAGTGCCCTACCTGGACAACTTGTGATGTTTACTTCAGACCAATGCCATTATTCTATTAAATCGTGTTCTTCAGTTTGCGGACTTGGCACAGACAATTGCGTTATGGTACCATCAGATGAGAACGGACGCATGATTACCAAAGAGCTTGAGCGGCTTATTGTCGAACGAAAACAAAAGGGACATGTTCCATTCTTTGTAAATGCCACAGCTGGAACAACAGTATTGGGAGCTTTTGATCCCCTCAATGAAGTAGCAGACATATGCCAGCGTCACAATTGCTGGATGCATGTTGATGTGAGTATTAAAATTTTTAAACAAATTTGCAATTAAAGTGAAATTGTAAGTAAACAAAATATTACAACAATATGTCAAAATAAAAGTGTGATAAGATTTCGTAGGTTTGTTAAAATGTGTGTTGGCATTTTATGTAGCTTCTTTAGTATTATTAGTAAGAGGAACGATTGGGGCAGCATCTAAAGCATACAAATAGTACTTACAATAGGTATATCGCGGTTCAATTTCGGAGTTATTAATATTCTTAAATAAAGGGTGTAGAGATAAAAGAAGAGCGAGAAAATTTATTTTGGTTGAGAAAATGTACATTATAGAAAGAAAGAATACGAGTTAAAATTTATGTAGGTATAATGCATTCGCTTTCAAAAGTGTGACAACTTCAGCGGCGCCATATAGCATATCCGCAGTATCACAAAACCACATCCGGTGATAGAACTATAGATTTTATATTCAAAATGTAGGAAAATAATTTTTACCTGTTTCCAAATCATATTTTTGACAGTCAAATGTGATAGAATGTGTGATGAGATGTATTTAAACAATTGGTATGATGAATATTGAGAGAGTTCTGTTTCTATTATTTTTAGACATTCAAATTTATTATTATTAAAGCTTAACTTTTTGCGCAAAAGTATCTTTGGAAGAGCCTTGATATAACTTTAGTTATTAAAAAATCTAGAAACGTTGGGTTCAAATAAAATTTTTCAGAATTATAAAAAAAAGTCTAAGATCAACATAGGTATTTTTGTCTTTTCGTTTGAACTGTGTATCTAAATTTTAGACATAGACAGAACTAGTTACAACAATGGCATAACAGAATTTCTGTCCATTTTACCATATTGTGATCTGATATTTCAAATACATACTACATCAATATGCGTTTCCTCGCTCATAAGTGAAAGTTTTGTAGATGCAGAGTGTGATAAGCAGAATTTAAGCAATTTTTGACACCGATATAACTTCAGTATCAATAAAGTCTGAAACTTCAAATTCACAGTATTTACTAAGCTGCTCCAATATAGGCGCCTGCCCAAATTTCAACAATTTAATATTAGTAGTTTCTGAGATATAGCCCTTCAAAAGTCTCTAAGACGGTAACTGAGTGACTCACTGACAGATCATCAAATTAGCACTTTATGGAACCATAGAACATTGTAAGGCTTTCACTATTCCTTGTTGTAATAGTAGATAACTAGTTACTTGAAAAATATGAAACAGTATGTCGAAATTGTGTCTCATCTTTTCAGAGAATTTTTTTATCATTCAGGTGTACCTCAAGGGAGCCATTAGAGACCAATCTTTTTCTTTTTTTCATTTATGACTTACCTATTTGAATCTTAGATACCTTGGCTTACTTTTTGTCGATAATTTTAAAGTTTTTTGATTAGTTAAATTAGTGTCAAATTGTATTCAATTACAACAAATTCTTGACAGACTTTCAGTGCTCACACCTTAATATCCCTAAATACTTCATAATGTACTTTACAAGGTCTAAAAATCCTATTACTTTTAAGATAAAAATCTCAAACAGTAGTATAATCTTCTGCTTGTTTCTGTACGTTGATTACCAATTTATTAAATGTTGTCTAATAAATGGATCTTTAATATCTTAGCCAAACGCTATGCTTGGGTTTCTTTTTCGCAATTCTGAGGACTTAAGGTACTAGTACGGTCTAGAACGCCAAAAAAACGCACGATTTTTGGGAATTTTTTTCTCGGAAACTTTATTAGGTAATAACATAATTTTTTTTAAATAATCAATACATACGTTAAGAGTACAAAAAAAAATGTTTTATCTTTTAATTTTTTTAATTTTGGCCGAATTATAGAGGGCAGCAACGTCGACTTATCAAAAAACACATTGTCCAATTGCGGACAGTTAATCTTCGGATCTACTGAACCGATTTTAAAAAAACTTGTTGCAACTTGATTGTTTTTATGTTTTCTAAGACAATTTACCACAATTTGATATAAAAGTTATGAACAAAAAAAAATGGCGACCCAAAAATGGCCAACAAAATTTACTCTTGACGCATGTATTCATTATTTAAAAAAATATGTTATTACCTAATAAGGTTTCCGAGAAAAAAAATCCCAAAAATCGTGCGTTTTTTGGCGTTCTAGACCGTACGAGTACTAGTATAGTACCTTAAGTGATTTATATACTATTAATTCCTTGTTTATCTCCATTGTCCGCTCAAACCTTGAATTTTATTGAATAATTGGTCATCATAATACAATTAGAGGTCGTTGTACTTAAAAAAAAACTTAGTAGAGGGCTACAAAGTATGCTTTACCGAACATTTGCTCGCATTTAATCTTGCTTATTTATAAAATTAAGTGTAGGCTCATTGATCTAAGACCTCTACCTAAAAGAAAAGTTAACTTTTATACCATGTTTGCAGGGGATATTTTTTATATTTATTGTCATTCTAATATTTATGTTCCATCATTCTCCTTAAGGCCAAGAGAAGAAATGTAAAGCTATTGCTTTAAATTAATGATACGAGTATTTTATGATGACATTGTGCAGGTTTTCATTCTTGCACATATTAGGGAGCAACGGTAGTGCCTAACCAAGTTCACGACATTTTTTCGAACACCTTCTAAGTTTAATATCAATAAAGTCTGAAACTTCAAACTCAGAATATTTGCTGAGCTGATCGTTTGATCAGTCCCTCATCAAAATTATGCAGCACTTCCCAACACCGTAGAACCTTGAAATTTCGCACAATAATATGCACAATGCATAAGCAACCGAAGGAAAAAAATCGTAAATTTGAAATTTTCTATTCAGGGGCGTAACAACTACTCACGTTCTCAAAAATTGACTGTTGTAGAACGATGAAAGTCGGTAGAGCGGTAGGGCTTCAATTACATACAATGAAAAAAATTGAAAATTTGAGATATTTAATTCAGAGGGCATGAAATCCATGTATTTTCTCAAAATTTTTACCAATTATATGAAGAACTTCCGATTGTTGTAAAAATGATTAAATTTTGTAGAGCGGTGGGACTTCTACGTTGTACATTGAACTTTTTATATTTTATATACTAATATTCA
Organism: Chrysotoxum bicinctum; assembly: GCA_911387755.1. NCBI lineage: Eukaryota > Metazoa > Arthropoda > Insecta > Diptera > Syrphidae > Chrysotoxum > Chrysotoxum bicinctum. Next base: position 218,290,819 of record OU426989.1, on the reverse strand, counting down.
TTTAAGAACTTATCTTGATTATGTCTTTGATCGTATTTAGAATTCCACAACACTAGCTTCACTAATGTCTTTCGAAAAATTTACCTGAAATCTTTGCAAACCCTTTTTGAAACCACAAGAAAAAACATAAATGATTAAAAAGAGGCAAGTTTTCTTTTATCACCCACAATTTAAAAATATGAAAACTTGACCAGTGAACCCGCCAATTGTTGCTTATATCTTATCTTTTTTTTGATATTAATCTACTTAAGAAATATAAGTATATTGAGGTTCATTAACTTAGAACCTGGCTTACTTTTTGATCTCACTTCTGACTAGTTACATCTGTGGCGTAGCTAGAGCGGACGGAAAGTGCGGCCCGCCCCGGATGTCACTCATTTGTCACCCATTCTTCTACCAAAGACTATTTGTAGGACAATCGGTTTCGGTAGTCTCCAAAGTAGTCTCAGAGTATTACAAACAAATTGTAACCCACCTACTCGTATTTAGCAGTTTCTATAAACGAGTTTGCAGCTCCCGTTTCATAAAAGGTGTCTCCCCTATTTCATTAAGAATGATCAGTTAGTTGACCAGTGAGGACAACTTTTAAGATGGAAAACTTTTACAGATTTTTTTTTAATTTTATCTAAGAATATCGAAATCTTAAATCTTCACAGGCCACATCTGGAATGGTGAGTCTAAGCCTAAGGACGGATATTGTTTTTTCTCTATAATACAAATTATTTACAAAGATACACTTCATTTATACAAATCACACTAGAAGGAGGCCTAGCACCATTTGATTTGACTTGTTGAATAATTCCCATCAATATTAGCTTAGAAACTGAACCTACATTAAATGTACCTACATAGTTAATTTTTAATACATTTTCCCCTTTTTCTATTTGAAACTTAATACAAAAAAATATTCTTTTTCTTCATCTACCAGGCTGCTTGGGGTGGTGGATTACTTTTATCACGCAAATATCGTCACCCAAGATTGTCAGGAGTTGAAAGGTAAGTGATTGATAAAAATTAAAAAAAAAAATTCTCTAAGTCCTTACAGAATATAAAAATAATGCCAAGCATCAAGGGCAACCATTGGTATGGAAATAAATGAATGAAAAAAAAAAAAACTTTGAAAATTGCGACCACAGATGGTCAATAGCCCGAAGCCAAATTGAGGTTGGTTTTGCAGAGCTCTAAACAACGTGTCTGTCCACAAGAATGAGTGTTCTCATAAATCACAGCAAAGTCTGCAAGTAATTGCCATCTAATCAAAAACACTGTATCCAACAACTATACTCGTAGGCTAGCATTTGACTCCATATAGGAGGGTTGCTGTAAAATATTGTACCAAAAATATACAATAAACGGCATCCATGGTGACGCTGCTTCTGACGGATGATTTGTCATATATTTAGTTCGTTGCATTGTTGTTCATACAATATGTATAACTCAAACTTTTGTGCGCCCATTCAACGCAGGACTTCTAGTATTATTTCGAACTTGAAATGTGCATCCTTGCGGGACTAATGATTTTCAAAATCGATTCTGAAACAATGCCGATATGAAATAGACCTTCTGCGAAGGCTGTAAAATAGTGAAATTCAGATTAGTGGTTTAGATGCATTAGAAGGCGACAGCGGCTGACGCCCTTTTGTTAAATTGATGGATATGCTAATCCATGGGTGTAGCAGGGCGAGAGGATGTTGAGCTTTCTTTTTAAAAAAAGGTTTTACTGCCTCAAAGTGCGTTAACCACAATATGCCAATACATCTTCACTAAGTGGGATTTACGTAATGCGTTTAGAAATCTCCCTTAAGTAAGTATTGGGCCTACAACTGTGGCCGCAAAGCAATTCCATTAAAGGATTTCTTTAGTTTTTTTTTTTCGTCCTCGTTCTATTTTTGGAAAAGACAAGAAGATGAAGGTTAAACATAAATTAAATTAAAGTGCAGTTTTAAACTGGCAAATTTATAAATGAGGGTCGAAAGTGGTATACGCACGCTTTGCTTCACCGCTAATTGTATTTTTAGTGTTACTCCCGAAGTTCTCGAACCCAACAAAAAGCAAAAAGGAACCAACCCTTATAGAAGTGATATGAATGATGCCAAAGGCTGCTTTTAATTTTGTGCACCCTTATACATGTAAGAGGCATTATCTCATTCATTCTAGTGTGTTTGCAATAAGGATTAAGGAATTTGTAATGAAATAAATTACCCACTTATTTCAGACGTTTATTTGAGCGTTATAAATGCCTGCGTTGCTGCTTTTTGAGCATTTAATAATATTGACTTATTAATTCCACTGTGTATTCTAAACACGAGTGTGTGAAAAATTGATAAATTTGTTTGTGTAGTGATTTTAATTTTATTTTAATTTTTTTTTTTGAAGATGCCTTTTTAAGTAGTAGCAGGGCACTTTCTGGAAAAATCACATAATAGAAAAGTATTTTGAATTTTCTTTGAGGAAAATCATTTATGAATTTTAGTAACCCGTATTTATTGTTAATCGCTTACCCGAATTTGTTCCAATTTTCTAAACATGGTCTTCTTAGTAATATAAGTAATATTGCTTCCTAAAATGTTATAAGGTTGATGTCAGTAATTCGAAAACCTAAACTACCGAAAATCCTGCTGCCAGAAACTGCTGCCATGACTCTACCTCTGCTTGAGAGCGTAGATGACAAATCGAGCTTAAGGAAAAATCTTCTTTCGCAATCGTACAATTTCAATAGTACTGAAGGATCGCGATATACACAAATCTGCTGGCTTGGATAGTATCCCTCCCATTGTTCGGAAGAGTTGTTCTTCAACAAAGCCATTGCGAGAGGTATTCCATTTGTCCTACTCTACTAGTCTCTTTCCAAGTGGATAGAAAACAGCATCTTTCCAGCCTGCTTCTAAAAATGCAAATCTTCTTCTCTCTCTAACTATTGTCCAATTACACTTACGTTCCTTCTTACAGAGGTCATGGAAACGCTGGTAAATTATCAGCTGAAGAAATATGTTGAAAAACGAAAGCTTCTCAATGACCGGCAAAACGGCTTTCGTATCAATAGGTCTATTGGTGATCTGATAGTATATCTCATCGATATATTGATATTTTAAAAGCATTTGAAAGAGTTTGGCATCCAGCTTTCCCAGTTGAGTTTTAAGTCTGAAATTTATAAAATAAATGCTGGTGTACCACAGGGCTCCGTTTTGTCTCCAACTCTCTTTCTGGTATTCATTAATGATCTTTTGTTTGAAAGTTTTTATTCATTCTGGCGACAATACCCTCAGATTCTCGTATTAGTTTCCAGATGCACTGCCTTGTTCTTCTAAAGTAGATTCAGAACGGCAGTGTGTAATAAGCTCATTAAATTCTGACACGCGTTTATTGTACACTAGAAGTATGTGGAAGGCTTTACCCGACTCAAAATTGTGTCAAATATGGAATAAATAGACTAAGAGCCCACAGCAATTTGTGGGTGTGATTGATAACAACAAATAATTAGTATAATTAGATAGTCCCTAAGTAGTTATTTACAAATGTAAGCGTCTTGCATGCTCTAGTGGGAGCAATAGTGCGTAATACTGCATTAAATATGCAGTTTTTTTCAAAGTCTAAATTGTTGTGATAACAACTTTTTCATGGTTCGATACAACTCATCCCTATGGAGGCTGTCATAAGTTGCTTTAAAAACAATGAAAAGGCGGTTTTTTCGATATTAAGTTCTTGAGTCTTCTCCAGGATTTGGGGTAATGTAAAGATTTTGGCTATAGTTGGCTTTTCACACCTGAAACCATACCCATAAGGCCAACCATCTCTTCAGAAAATAGCTTCAAGCGTTGAAACAATGCGCTGCGCTCTGTAGTTGTTGTAGAGAATGGTAGAGATTGCGCTAAAGTTTCACATGTCGAGTATACTTTCCTGCGATCATTCTTCCCAGATCATCTCCAACGTACTTAAAAAGCTTCGCCTGTAGATCATCGGTATTAGCTGCTTTATTCATTTTTAGGCGTTGATGAAACCTCAATCCCACTTAAGTCGGGTGAATGAAACTCCCAACCACTAAGCAAATTGACTGGACGGCATGGCCGCAGCTAGGGGAGGGCATTAGGGGCTATGCCCTACCTTAAAACCTCCAATGCCCTACCTTAAAAAATCAACTATCGTATCGTAATGCCACTGATTCAAAAACTGAAAACCAAAACAAGAAAAATCCGTTTCCCATATCCAAGCTATGGCGATGTGGCAGGACAAATTAAATAGAGTCTCTACAACTAGCATTGTTGAAACGTTGATACATCAAAAAGCTTTAGAGAGACATAGCACAGGTACTACGTTAGGTCTATTATTGAGGTTATACAATTTGTCAACGAATTAGCTTTGCGTGGAAATTATATTTTTGAGGAAGAAACAGAACAAGGATTATTTCAGAATTTGTTTGAATACACCTGCATGAAAGATCCAAATTTGAAAGAGTCTCTTAAGCTAAGTGTACACGATTGGTAGATCTTACAATATTGTCAGATGTGTCATTGAAAAACATGTTCACAATGTCTTACAACCGTGTAGTCTTACAATTAATTGTCAGAAAATTTGTCTGACAATTAATTGTTAGATCATTGTCTGACAATTAATTGTAAGATTTCTGACAATCATGTGTACGCTAGCTGACAATGGTGTAATCTTCCAATTAATTGTCAGAAAATGTATCTGACAATTAATTGTAAGACGGAAAATTGTAAGGTTTCTGATAATCGTGTACACACACAATTTATTGTCAGGCCTGTCAATTTTTATCGTTATCTGACGTTTCTGATAATGAAGAAATTGTAAGATGTTCGTTTTTTAGCATCATACAATTTTTTCATTGTCAGACAATTTGCAGCCAAGGTTCAATTGAAGCAGTTTCCATAACCAACAAAAACTGACAATTAATTGTGTGTGTACACGGTTGGTAGAAAATCTACCAATCTCTTACAATTAATTGGTTGGTATTAAGCCGTCTATCTGAAAATAAATTGTCAGCCAACTTCTGACAATAAATTGTAAGAGATTGGTAGATTTTCTACCAATCGTGTACACACACAACTTAATTGTCAACTCATTGGTAGGTAATTGTCAGACATTGTCAGGTCTTACAATATTGTAAGATCTACCAATCGTGTACACTTAGCTTTACTCATATACACAAATTGCAAAATACTCGTACCGTTCACCTGAAATTCAAAATAAAATAATTTAAGCAATGATTATAGAAGTACGAACTTCCATTGTTAAAGTTATTAATGAATCAGACCTAAGCTGGTTTACTATAATGGAAGAAACATAACCGCGAAAATATTGCAATAGCAATACGCTACGCTAAAGATGGAATTGTCAATGAGTCGTTGCTGACAGTTACTACTACTGAAAATCTTGATGCAGCCAATCTTACGGAATTAATTGGAAAAATAGCTGCCTTGTATGGTGGAAAAAGGATTTCCCGGCTCCTAGAAGAGAGTTGGTCAGGACATTTGGCCGTAACAAAAGTTGTGCATGATAATTATTCATTGATTTTGACGACTTTGTATGAAATTAGAAATGACAGATTTAAGGGTGATGACTGTGTGGACAATAAACAAGTGATGCTCAATTTGGAATTCCGAATGGCCTTGATTGTGGCCAAAAAAATATTATCCATGCTCCAGTCTGCAGGCGCAGCTTTACAATCCCAAAGCGCAGGATTGAAAGACGCCATAACCATCATTAAACTCACCCAAAATATAATAAGGAAACTTATAGATCAGAAATGTATCATCAAATTTTGGAAGAAGCAAAAGTCTATGACAAACGGCGATTCTGAAAATACGATTCATACCCAAAAGAGACAAATCAAAAAATCAAATCGGATGGATGACTATACTTAGTATATGGCCCTTCATGTTCCTCTGTTAGACAAAATATAGAACCTCAGAACGCTCAGGCATTTAAGTCTGAGTATTTCGAAATGTTGCAAATTTGGAGATTTTCGGACAACGACGATCTACTAAATTCAGTAGCAAGTATAGATGAGTTGGATGTAGACAAAATGGTATCGTTGAAAAGCTTAAGTAAGTGTGAGAAAACAAAACTATTTGTAAAATGAACAGTTTCACCAAGCCACTTTGAAGGCCAATAAACGAGCCAAAACAGATAAATTTATCAGGTCAACAAACTTTAAAACGTTTAGCGAAAACCCATTTATTTGCAATTTGGTGCAACTGGCCATAAGTTACTGCAAGAAAATCAAGTCTTTTTGATTGCTACTCTTTATATGACAATAAATAAATACATACATACTTTTAAATTTGTCTTAACAAAAATCCTAAGACCATTTGCTGAAAAGAAATATAAATATTTATTTTCAACTTCAACGCTTATGTCTCAAAAAAGCATTTAATGAAGATTAAACTTTTAAAACATTAATTTTCGATTAAACAAACGGGTCTAAGTCATTTTTGTTTTAAAAATGCAATGCGTTAAAACTGTTTTTTTTTGGTCTTACAATTGCATCAAGGAAAGAGGCTGCTGTGGTAAAAGCTTTTTTAAGTCACCTCAAGAATAAAAAGGAAAACACAATTGATGTCTTGTAACAGCGAGAGACGTTCAAAGATACATAAATGAACTTTTTACATCTGCGGCGACCATAGGATGTAGCACTGCTGTGTGAATCTAAGTTTTCAACTTTGACTGCAATCAATAAGCCTCAGAGGCTATTAATAAGTCACGAAGGAAAGGCAGGCATGGTATTTCTGGCCTTTGAAAAGAAAAGAACCAAGTCAGTTGATCTGGATGAAGTCCTTCATATTTTTAATATATCAAAGAATTCAGTTATTTTAATAAAAGAACTTTGTATTGTTAACTATGTAGGTATACTAAATATAATATGTTAAGAGAAATAATAATATAAACCATTATATAAATGAATGTTTAGCACTTATCTATCACCCCCTCCCGACAATTGAGTACCACCTTTACCAGATCAGATCATATTTCATATCAAGTAAAATTTTTACTTCCGCCCTACTTGTTATCACCGATGCCGTACCTTAAATTCAACTCTAGCTACGGCCCTGCTAGACGGGACTGATTAATGGTGAGATATTGGCCATCATTTCCATTTAGCAGCTGGTTGAAGTTATCTCTCCAGATTAGTAACATCGACTGCGCTTGTACTGCGATGATTCCGCCCTTCTTCTAGCAAGCTCCAAGGTGGCTAAGTGAATCCTGAATTTTTCTTTTTGACAAAGTTCCACATCGATCCACATTTTACAGACACAAAACTGATTCGGCAGAAATCAGAATAAGTGAGGTTAACCCCTTTAAATACATCGTAAATTGACACCCTCGACTCGCTGATGACAGTAATGGACACGACTCTTGGCATTTTGTTAGTGTTGATAAGAATAAAAGTTGACCAAAATATTCCCACAATTTTAATAGGTATAGGCAAATATTTGTTACAGTCGCAACTCGCAATGCTTTTTTGTTGATTATGGAGCAGATATGATAACACATCATTGATTTATGATTTATATAAAAAAAAATCTAAAATAAAACTGAACACGTTCAAAGATAAAAATGATTTATGAAAATATTTGTTCACGAGTGGGGGATATTTATTTAAAAAAAAAGCATCCCTCAAGCCAAACATCACCCAAATAGGTATGTACCTTCCCACATTTTGGTGTTTTCATGCTGTCGTGATGTCAGATTGTGCAAGAAATCAAACTGAAAACAACACACATAGCCCAAAATACTAACAAATGCAAACAGAAAAAAAAACAGAAAGTGGACAACTATCCTAATTTAATTTCGTCTGCCATAATCTTTTTTGGCATATACGTAGACAATTTTTAAAACTGTCAAGCCTCAGATCTGATTGCTTCAACATTTAAGAGCATTTAAAAAAATATTTGTTAAAGGTAAGGTACGTTTTGAAACATGTTCGAAAAGAATTAACTTCAATTGGACACACCACATTTATATCAAGGGTACCTTAGAGTGAACTAGTCATATTCATGGGACCTTTATTTACGGTTGTTTTAAATTCTGTTCAATATTACTGTCAAATCCTAAGGGAAATATGTATGTTGAATTCTTTAAATTTGTGTGGAAGGGAAAACTTGTGAGATCTCCTGAAGCGAGATAATTTTTTAAAATAATCTTTTGTCAGTTTGACATGGGATTAGGTTCATCATTTTTCCTCAAGCTACTTCAACTCATTAATAGCACAAATGCTTAACCTTCCAAAACTTCACTCCCATCACCTGCCTTCTCTGTGATAGCATTTATCTTATCTCACAAAACAAGAAATTAAGATTTCATTAAGAACATAAACTGACATTAATACTGTACTCTTCTGTCTTGTCAAAGCGACAAAACATATTTTTATTTCATTTAGTTATGCGATCTAAACTGTCAGTGACATCTACACTACACCAGCGACCGTCTGTCTCGTCTGTCATTTGGAATCGTAGGTTTAGGAAACAGGCCTGCACAAAAAAAAAAAAAAAAAAGCAGTGACACTCGCTGAGCAAACATAGATAACGCACAAGTTGAGGGTTGAATATAGACAACCACCCTCTCTACTCTATCTATATCTATTCATGATTTTCAGCAAACAATCACTAAACCATAAATAGCTCCCAGAGGGATGTTTATGTTTATCTTCACCGGCGTCCTCTTCAATTTTTAACCCTCTACAGTCTCACAGATTTTCCTCTCAGTTAAAGGTAGATGGGTGAGTTTTGTGGGTGGGTTTGCACAATTGATATACAGTCGCCCCTTCGATATTTAGAAATCAATTATTCAGCCCTCATCTGGTTTTATTTAATCAATTAGCACCTGCGGGTGCTTTAAGGCAAAAATTATACTGATATGCATATTTTTTTCTTTTTTTTTATTTTTTACTTTTAGAGCCGATTCGGTCACATGGAATCCACACAAGCTGATGGGTGCCCTTCTCCAGTGTTCAACTATCCACTTCAAGGAAGATGTAAGTAATAGGAGGAATAAAAAATCCAAAACTTATTATATCTTGTGTCTGCAGAAAATCCTTACCGCCTTGTTGGTTGAATGATAAAGAGTTACACAGCCAAGCCGCCTAGCAAGCTCTTCTTGGCATTCGAAATATCCTTTTTGAAAATGCCAATCTCTGCCCATCTCGGGGCAGAGACAAAGCAATAGATGACTGACTTCGCTGTACAATCTACAATGCCAAGGGGGCTTTTTACGGCCGACCAAAAAGCATTTCTCAGCAGTTTTCTTGCTGCTTCAATTCCATGACAACATATTTGCAATATGTTACCATTGGCCACAGTTGTGTTCGACATTTTTGCCTTCCTTTGAAAAGAGAGAATGTTATTCAAGGAATTTTTAATTAAAATTCCCCTGAGTTATTGCTTCTAAGAGTATGAAGTTGATGGTGCGGTTCGGTTTGGTTCGGCGTGAAGCTCCTCTTCCAACGAAGGACGGCGCGGCGCGGGCGGCGGCGAAGCTGTTTGTTGTTTTTTTAAGGGTGGATTTCCGAGAAAATTCCAAAGGCCATAAAATCTAGGGAAATGAGTGTTATAGTAGAGCAAAAGTCTATTGCTCAGATGGCTGCGGAGAGATGAATGTGTTGAAGAATGAATTAACATTGTAAAAAAAAAATAAAACTGCTAACCATCTGAAACCTATCAATCTTATTCAATACCAAAAAAATGAGGAAACAACAATCCTAGACAGCATTGCTTTGCCTTAAACTTTAAAAATATCGAACTGGAATTGTTTTTGGTTGAGCGATATGGTGGTAGTAGTGGTGATGATAAAATCGCATTGCCAAAGTTTTACTTTCGTAAGTACGAAACGATGTTTAAAAGGTCATGAGAAATTCCACAGAAGTGGAAGAAGAAAATGACGATGACAGGAACGAGGCCCACTGCCATACAAGTCCAATCAAGTGTTACATGGGGATTATCCCCGAAGCTAGTATATAGGAAACAAATTTTGTGTGTTTAATGTAAATATAAATTTCACCACCCTTATTTTATTGTTTTTACTTTTCATCCCCTCAGGGCCTTTTAATCAGCTGCAATCAAATGTCTGCTGAGTACTTGTTCATGACTGACAAACAATATGACATCAGCTATGACACCGGTGACAAAGTGATACAGTGCGGGCGTCACAATGACATCTTCAAGCTGTGGCTCCAGTGGCGTTCAAAGGGTACCGAAGGTTTCGAGAGACAACAGGATCGTCTTATGGATCTGACAAAGTATCAAGTGAAGCGCATCCGAGAACAGTCAGATCGATTCCATTTGATCATGGAGCCAGAGTGTGTTAATGTTTCGTTTTGGTATGTTCCAAAACGATTGAGGGGGGTTCCACATGACAGCAAAAAGGAACAGGAGCTAGCAAAGGTAAGAATATTTTTGTTTTTAAAAATTTTTTGATGAACAAAATGATTTCGACAAAAAATTATAAACCAAAGAGTTTAAGAAAACGACATAATTTTCGCACTGAGCTATTCTTCAATATTCGACTTACAAATCTTATTGTTTTACTGTGTTACTGTGCTGGGAAAGGACAGGAAAACTTAAGCTAAGCTTATAGGAGCCTAAAATTTTGATAAAAAAAAATTTAATTGTTTTAAAAAATGGCGCCGAATTTAAGTCGAATTAGTTCTATTTTATTTAAATCCTGGGCTCACTGTATTGTAACCAGAGGCGGCGTAAGGCATGGGTGGTGTGGGCCACCGCCCACGGCCTCGCGGTGCTAAGGGCCTCGCGCTTCACAGCCGAAAATAAATTTGAAAAAGTATGAAAAATCCAAAAGTACACGCCACGTGGTATTTCTTATAATAATTAGAATTAATTCTCAGCTTAAAGATATTCCACCATTCGGCGCACGAAATGAATGTCAATGTCAATAATCGATATTTCTGATAAACTACTTATGTCGATTTCCTTTACACACTAGGAATTTCGATCCCGGGTCAAATTTGTTCTTGTGGTGTATTTCGTATACATGTAAATTCCTCTTCAAATACGGATTCGAAGAATTTGATCTTTTTAAAAAAATTTGATTTTTTCGGTGTGAAGGAATGTAAAATCCATCGAGAGATCGAAATCTTCACACAGAAATTTCTCATGTGTAAGGGAAATCGACATTATACTCGTATTATGTAATATTAATTAAAGGGAGGTTCTCCTTGTTCAGTGTTCATGAATTTTTTTTTTCATGGAAGGAATGATATAATCAATTCAAATTTTGTTACTTGTTTATTATCATATTAAGTACAAAAAATAATTTTTTTATCAAAAAATACCGGGCCGTTAAAAATGCGCCACGGAACGAGACCATCTCCAAAAAAAGTTGCTCGCTGTTAGCCACTCTAGCTCCTGCAAAAATGATCGAAAATTAAAAAATCAAAGCTTTTTATTAAAAAGAAGAATGTAGTTGGAGTCTGGACCAAAATAATTGCCCAAAGTCAAAAATTAAAAAAATGGCGGACGCTTGAATTTTAGTTTTCGTTTTTTCCACTTTTTTTCGCTCTTCTGAGCGTTGTACAAGAAAAAGTTTTTGATATATCAGCCTGATTTTGGTCCAGACTCCAATAGATTTAATAAGCTTTAAAACTAAAAAAACTTAGGACGATCCGTCGAGTAGTTTTAAAGTAATCGTGGCTAACAGTTTGAAAAACGCATTTAAAGTTTTTTTTCGAGTCATGGCTCATGTGTCGACACCTGGTGGTTCATGTCTCATGTGTCAACACCTGGTGATCTCTGCTTACCATGGTATGGATATGTAGGCGCCGAATTCAAAAATATTTATGTAAAACATGCTACGCTCAAAATACCGCTAAATGTCAATTTTCGAGACAAGAAGGTAGGTCTCGTTTCTGTTCTATAAAATAAAACAAAAATGCAGTTTTGGTCGTCGAAATAGGAGAACCTCCTCTTAATTAAAAAATCTCATCTCTGTTGTTTCTGATCATTTGTTTATATTTAAGCATTACTCTTGAACCTTTGCGTACATTTTGTGACTGGATCAAAGAATATCGACAAACAGGATTCGAGAAGTGCTTGTCTGACGCTCGTCAATTTAGTGAGAAAAGCAGTTATGATTTGCCAAAAGATTTTAAAAATAAAAGAGTATGAAACAGATTTTTTTAATACCATGATTGATTCTGCGATAAGTAACATAGAATCGAGATTTATGTCTTTAAATCAACATTTTGAAAATTTTGGTAGATATTCTCTATGACTTAAGCAAGTTGATAAAATGCCAAAAGAGTAAATATTGAAAAACTGTCAGAATTTACACACAGTCCTGTAAGAAGGTGAGAGCAGTGACTTCAAACCTTATGAGTTGTATGAGGAGTTTTTGTTTAATGTTCCAAAGAAGTATGAGTATATATTTCGGTTTGTTTCTTAATAAATAAAAAAACTGTTTAATTAAGTGATTTTTTATTTTATATTGCCTTCTACTTGCACCATCAGAGGGCCTCGCGAAATGTATCTTGCCCACATTAAGTTTAGGTCTTGCGCCGCCACTGATTGTAACTGTAGCTTAAAAATAAAAAATGTGAATGAATGAATGATTTGACATGTAACAAGAACTGGTTTTCTGGCGAAAATTTGTTGATGAACAAACAAAACAAGATCTTAAATTAAATTTGGTGGTGCAACAGCTCAAAGAAGAACAGGACCTAGTAACTTTCAAATCTCAACCTTTTCTGCCGAACGGCTAATGAGCATCAATTTTCATGACAAGAGATAGTCTTAGAGGATTTGTCAGTTCCCCCGCAAGAGGCAGTACACCCCGGAAAAATTTGTTTGCAGCGGCCGAAAATCGAACCCAAGACCTTCTGCATGATTGTCCAATGCCAAGGAGTCCTTAGTAAGGGGAAAAAAATAATGTTTGGGAAATTTTCAGAGACCCATGACATAAAAATGCAAATGTTGGCCGCGGCTGCACTTAGTCCAATTTCGGCATACTCTTTCTAACATTTCAGCCGGTATCTCACGAAAAAATGCTTTAATTTTAGCTTCCAGTGCGTCAATCGAAGCGGGCTTGTCGCTATAGACGTGAGCCTTAACATAGGCCCACAAAATAGTCAATAGGTGTTAAATCGCATGATCTAGGCGGCCAATTGACCGGCCCCAAACGTGAAATAAACTGTTCATCGAACTCGCCTCTCATATGGTCCATTGTTACGCGTGCTGTGTGGGATGTGGCACCGTCTTGTTGAAACTACATATCATGCAAATCAAGCTCTTCCATTTTGGGCAAAAAAAAGTTTGTTATTATCGCACGGTAGCGCTCACCATTCACAGTAACGTTGCGATTCGCATCATCTTTGAAGAAATACGGCCCAAACAGTGACTTTTTCTGGATGCATTGGTAGCTCTTGCAATGCTCCTGACTGCTCTTTACTCCAAATACGGCAGTTTTGCTTGTTCACGTATCCATTCAACCAGAAATGAGCTTCGTCGCTGACCACATTTTTTCGCTAAAAAAGTGGATCTTCGGCCAACTTTTCAAGAGCCCATTCACCAAAAATTCAAATTCGCCATTGTGGTAGGTCGTTCGGCTTCAGCACCAGCTGTATTTTGAAAGGCTTCACACATACATGTAAATCCTTCCGCAAAATTTTCCACGTAGTGGAGTAACAGAGGCCTAATTACTGCGAATGGCGCGAAATCGATAAAATTAACGGTCATCAATAACACTGGCCGATACAGCTGCGACATTTTCCTCAATTTGCACTCTACTTAAACGTGTTGGTGGTTTAATGTCCAACAATGTAATTTGGTGCGATATTTAGTCACAATTGCCCGAATAGCCGCCTCAGTAGGTCGATTAAACTGACCATAAAATGGAAGAAGCGCGCGATGAACTTTCTTAATTGAGCACTCATTTTGATAATAAAATTCAATAATTTGCAAGCGTTGTTCGTTTGTAAGACGATTCATGGTTAAATTATAGACCAAACTGAAGATGTTTGACAGTGACACAAAACACGAAACGTGCGTGAACTGTCAAACCCAGTGTTGCCAAAAAGAAAATAGCAAAAAAATCAACCATTATAAATAAATTTTGGTGAAACAAAAAAGAAGTATTTCCAAAAATTGTCCTACAACAACAAATTTCTAATATCGAAAGTATGGTGAAACGACTTAAATCAAAAAATCACAAATTTTGTCTAATGGATATGCTTATAAATACAAATTTGTAAATTGGTGAAATAGGCCACAGGTTGTAGGCTCCTATTTACATAAAAAAATATAAAAACTTATTTTGAAATTTCTCTTTCCAGATTTGCCCAATTATCAAAGGACGAATGATGCAAAAAGGCAGCCTCATGGTTGGCTATCAACCAGACGATCGTCGACCAAATTTCTTCAGGTCAATTATTTCATCATCAGCTGTTACCGAACAAGACGTTGATTTCATGTTAGATGAAATTCACCGTCTTGGCGATGACTTGTAAATTAAATTTTAAATCATCAGAAAAAAAAACCATTATAGCATTGAGTATGTTTAGTTTAGTGTATATTAATAGTAAATGTAAAACCAACAAAAAAAATATTAAGAACTTAAAAAAACTGTTATAATAATTAAATGTTTTAAAATACATATAAAAAATAAAAACAAGAAATATAATTAATATTATCATTATCAAAAACCACAACCAAGGAGTATCTTTAAGGTAAAGGCATATCATAATAATCCAACCATATTGTTGCTTATTCATAAAAATAAAAACAAATTATTTGTATGTTTTTGTTAAGTTGTTAATTATTATACATACATATATATTATTATAAACTACACAGATAAAGAAAAGATATAAATACATGTTGGAAGAAAACGTATAAATACATATTGCATTTATTTACTCATATAAATCATATTTATCTACATAATAAACTATTATTATTAATGTATAAATGTATTTTGAATTTGTTGTATATTTAAAATATCAACTACTTGTGACTGTTGACAATATTTGAAGAAGGAAAAATAGAAAGGGTTTTTGAAATGTATCATACTAAATCAGAACCTATTGTTAGTCTTATTATTATTATTATAAATATATTTAAAATTAAAATCAAGAAAAATTCTACATCGTAACATATCGCTGGAAATGTTGGAATAAAATGAAAAAGTATACTTTATGTTGTGCTATTAAAATAAAAATGTAACTATATATTTTAAATTATTGTGAAATTCTATATCTAGTCGGGAAACGTGCAATTACCTTATTTAAATAATACGGAACGCTTTTATTTCAACAAATGTTCTGTAAAAAGTCCATTACAGTTTAAAATATACTTTTAATACAAAGCTGATCGCCAAAGTAAGTGTAATGTACCTTTAAACCTATAATATCTGCTTAATAGCTGAATTTATAACACCCATTGGGTTTATGATTTTTTGTATAACACACATCTACTTTACATTATTTTTACTATACCTACTATTACGCTTGTAAATGTCTGATTTAGTACAATATTTTAAGTTTAAACATTCACCATATTTTGAAAATATATATGCTCCAAATATAAATGCATATATATTATAAAAAATGTATTACCTAGGGTCAATTAAAACTTAAATAATAAAAAAAACAATGCGCTCCTCAATGCAGGATGCTTATGTATCAATTATAATTATTATTATTATTAAAAAATAAAATGCCATATTAAGCAATGAGAGTAGACTTGGTAAGCTATAAACGACGAATATTGTTGGCTTCATAAAAATGCCACGAAATAAAAAAAAAAAACAATATATTAGAAGAATATAAATATAAATTTTAATTTTTGTAAATTTATGTTGTAAAGGCATTTTATTCTCTACAATTTATGTATGGAAAATTAATGTCTTAAAATTTCTCAATGATTGTCAATGTTTTAAATCGTGGGATAAGTGTTTCGAGCATTAAAATATAATCAAATACAATTAAATTAAATTAAATGCCACAATTCATGTTATGTGTTGGTTAAATTATCCTTATATGATTATAAATATGTAAAAATATTGATTAAAATAATTTTAATGTAAAAAAAAGTTGGTTTTCTTTTGATTGCATTACTAAAAATTAAATATACAGGTAGGTACTAGCGGTTGGACTTTATTCCAATTGGAACGGGCCTATACCAGGGTTCGGACTTTACTACTACTACTTCGATTAATCTACTTCCCTACTTCTCTTTTTTATAATCTACTTCTCTTTGCAATTCTCAACCAACATATTTGAAGATAGCGCTGATTTATTGCATACAAAACAAGTTTGAGAATCGTTTAAATGTAAGTCCCGTGGAAAATTAAATGTTTTCGAGATCACTTGTAGAAAAACGTAAAGATATTTAGCCAACTATTGAATTGATACAATTCATACTAAAGTACAAGTTCGTTGATGGAAAATTTACTTTAAAATAGTTACATATATTTAATTAAAATTTTTTTAAAAGTCTGAAATCAGAATTTACTTATAGTTATATTTTCTGTTTATATTACTTTACTTCCTAAAACTACTTCGAAAATTTTGGATCTACTTCAGTTTTTATCCGTATCTACTTCGAAAATTTAAAACCTAAGTCCGAACCCTGGTCTATACTATAGTCCGCTTGAAAAAAATCATTTTCAGAAACGGAGCTGTTTTTGTAATGTCACTGAAAATGTATTCTTAGGCTAGCCGCGCACTAGCAACTTTTAGTTGCGAAACTGCTTGGTTCGAGCAACTAAAAAGTTTGTGTTTTGACACAAACTAAACGATTGCCTAAAATAAGTTCGCCATTTTATTGAACATATAATTATCTGCAAATTCACGGACATTCAACCAAACAGTTCATCTGTTTTCTATAAGTAACCAAACAGTTTGGCAACTAAAAGTTGCTAGTGCGCGGCTAGCCTTATGCGCGAAATAGATTAAACCAGCAACAGCACCAGCATCGTCAACAGCAAACAGCACGCTGACCAGCAAACATTTCTCAAACACATTGCCACCAGCAACGTCATTTCATCTGCTTGACATTTCATATAGAAAAAAAGTTTTTCATTGTGGTGCCACTGAATATTGCAGTGGGAAAGTTGACAACACCGCACCAGCAACAGCAAATTTAGGACTTTGGCCTAACGACGCTGTTGGCGTTGCTGTTGCTGTTCTTATTGTGTGTTGAACAATTGAAATACATTGGCTCTAAATTAATGGCTGCCGCTGTTGCTGTTGACGGTGCTGTTGCTGGTTCAATCTGTTCCGCGCTTTAGGGACCAGTTATTTTGGCGGCCGCCATGTTGTTTTGGTGATATCCGTCAAAGCTATTGTTTATTATTCAGTTACTGATAGCAAATCACCATGGCATGTTACATGATTAAACAGCACGTCCAAATGATACATCTTTTTAATCAAAATGTTGCGCCCACTTTACGGTAGAAGCCCTTCACGATCGATGATGATACCAACCCACACGAAGTTTACCAGGTGACAACGTATAGTCAAAAATTTACCGTTTAATGTGGATTTTGAGCCAATGCGACGGCGTTATTGGTCCGTACTTTTTTCGAAAAAGAGGTTGGTAAGGCGGTCACCGGTTAAGGTGAGCTCTACAGAACGACGTACGATAACCAATTTCTTATGGCCCAAATTGAACCGCATGGACCTAGACGACATATGGGTCCAGCAGAGCGGCACTAATGTCGTTTTTATTTGGCAATCCGGAATCTCTCGCCGATCCGGAATCCCAATTGAACACTTTTGTTTGCTTCTGATGATTCTGAAGTTTTGTTTGATTGTATATGTGAAACATCAAATGCGTACAATAATCAAAATCAAAAAAAATGTTTGTTTAAAGCAGGGTTGGCCGAATTGTCACTATTAGAAATAACTACATTTGTTACGTCTGCTACGTATTTTATGTAGTTAAATGTAGTTAATGTAAGAAATTGTAGCATTGCTGTCAATTAACTGTCAGTTATGCATTTGAAATTTGAATTTTTAAATTTAACGTTCAGTTATTCCTACAATTCTTCATCCTTATGGTAAATGAAACTTTTTTTTTACAAACCTTCATTAGATCATAAAAGTGCAAAATTGTTTTTTTTCCTTTATTGTATTGAATTTTTATGAATTTATTACTACTAATATGTAGCAGATGTAACAAATTGTAGTAAATTAGGCATGTAGTTTATTCAATAAACTACGCGTAGTAAATACTACGTTTATATGCAGTATCGAAAGATCGAGTTGGATTAGGGTCGGATTTTCGACTCACATTTCTACTCGACACCGCTGAGCGATTGGGATCGAGTCGAACGAAGCTCAATTTAACTCAATACAGGTATATAAAGGTTCGAAGCGAGCTTCAAGCTCGCTTCAACACCTCATATAAACGTAGTAAATCATGTAGAAAATGTAGTGTAGTTAATTCAGCCAACCCTGGTTCGCACAATTTGGATACCAAAAATCACAGCTGTTGAGGTTGACGTTTAAGTACATGAATGTGTGAGTCATTGACTTATTATACATTGACTGCCAGAGCCCAACTTCACGATGGTTCAACTTAAAACTATACGGAACTAGCGCTCTTGGTGCAAACTCGGAAAACATAGTGTAACTTTTGGTTTTGGTATTTGATATATCAATTTTTGACATAATTGAGTTTGTAAAGGGTGTTGAGCGGGAATTGTTTAAGTTTATTATTAAATAAAAACTTGAGGGCTATTTTCATGCTTTATTTGCCGATTTAAGGGTCATAATAGCATTTATCATAGACTTATATCAATTTGTAAACACCTTATTGTTTAACACAAATAAAACTTTCAACTTTTCATTTCAATTTATTGTGAACATTGTGTTCAAATCATGATGAAAACTATCTAGTAAAAAATGGAAGCGATTCAACATGAAAAGATAAATTAAAAAGTTCATATTGTTCTACTTACATTTATGTAGATAGGAGATTTTTTTGAAATAATAGCAAATTCACTTATAGTTAGATAAATATAATGTCAAAATGCCATTTCCAGTTTAAAATATAAATATAAATTTACGAAGAACCGTTTCTACCTTTTTATAAGGTTACCTGTCAAAACCTTACAGCAACAAGCGCCAAGCAATTCAGGCCCTAGAAGACAATATCCGCCGTAAAGCAGTTTTCATTAAACTAAATGCTTTGCCCTCGCGTGTTCACCAATTTCGCTGAACACCCTTTATATTATTGTTATTATTTTGTCTTGGATAACGTTAAAATGTAAAGTTCAAATTGAGATAGATGGCTATAGTTTCTATGGCAAAAATAGTAGTTCAGGCCAGGAACCAAGAGATGGCCTCTGGAATTAATATTTATTTTTACCACTTTTGCACCAAGAGCTCTAATGTCGGTATGGAGAGGTTGAACCATTTCATTGAAATGTTTGTATAGAAATTTCATACGACTAGCAGTCCATATATAATACGTCAATGGTGTGAGTGCTTCTGGTTTTGCTTCTGATTTCAAATCCAGAAGCAAATTTCTCTTCTTTTCAGAATCAGAACTGTCATTTTTTCCCAATTGAACACTTTCAGAAGAGTCCGGAAGGCTTCCGGATTGCCAAATAAAAACGACATAAGTGCCACACAGCGGACGCTACTATTGATATTTTCCCAAAGATCCAAATCAAAAAAATCATTATTTATTTATTTAGCTTAATACAAGCAAGCACTTAAAAATCTATGCTTAACTGTATGTTTTTTTTATTGTTATTATTTTATTATTAAATTCAGAAAATTAGAATTGTTTGTCTAACGGCTTTTTTTATCAAATCATATAAGATCATCGAGATTTTTCCATCGTTCATCAATGCCAGAGGTGCAATTCACCATGATCCTCATAGCGATTGATCCAACTGAAAAATATATAGTATAGAGATTTCATATTAAAATGCACCTAATCACGGTATTGATTGAATAATAATATTTTTCAAAGATATACATATGTATTTGCATATTGTCCTTTTCACAAATTTTCAAAAATTCCTGTCCACTAACAGCAACTAACTCACAAATTTTCGCTTAACAAATGCCTAAATGTCTGTGTACACTGCATTAAGTATAACAAATGCGAAAATCAACCAGATGTCAGTTGTAAATCAATGCACTTGCTCAGCGATTTTTGTTTTGGAGGATTCCTTCTTGGCAATCTACAGTATTTGACTGCATTTCTGTTCCTGATGGGGTATACCTAATAAAATTCGATATGTAACAACCGCATTCGTTAGAAATATTAATTTGATTATCTAGTTAACTATACTACTGCCAGGTTTTAATTCAGGTGCTTAAAATTTAAAGGTTTCAAATGATGGGGCACAGTTCCCGTTCACAGATCATAGTGTCCAACTGCAACTCCTTTTTAATTTGCGTGTACGTATTAACTTCAATTTTTAATGTCAGCTGGAAACTTGTCTTTTTCCATTTTCACAAAAACACTCACATCGACTCACTCAAGCGATTTTCAAAATTAACAATACTCCCAAAATGGCTGAAATTTGGTGAGTATCTTTCAAAATATGCGCAAACACAGTCCCTTCCCTAGCTTTTGTTGACGAGTTCTCTCTTATTCCAGTCAATCTTATCTATTAAAAATAAAATGCACGACTGAGTCGCAGGAACTTGCGCTCTTAGGTAATAGACTAAGAATTTTAAAAATGAATTTTATTAGAGAAAATTGTTGATAAACATAAAATTCATTTTTTTAAATTCTTTTAGTGGAGAAATAAAAAAGGATGCCATGTGACTTCTTAAACAAATATGAATATATGCTAGAACAAAAATTATAAGTCGTAGCGGTTTCTTAAAAAAAATATGCTTTTATGTACAAAATTTTCAAAACATTTTTGATAAAAAATGTTGGTACGACGCCAACTTTAAGTTTTTATTATTGTTCAAATAAAAAATAAAATGACAAAAAAAAATTGATCAAAAAACTTTTTTGCTACGGCTGAGAATCACACCTAAGACCTTCGTTAAAATAACAATCGTGAAACACTGAACTCAGCATCGGAACGTAACATATTCGCAATTCACAAATCATTTGGATGTGTGCCTTTCTATTGATTTGATACACCATCATTTTTATTAAGCCCCATCTAGGCAATCATTTCAGTTTCCAGTTAAACTGATGTCTCAATACAAAAATTGAAGCGTTTAACTGCAACTGAAACTGATATAATTCTCATAAGTTGTCAATTCAGTTATCAGTTAAACTGAAGTGTAAATACGTTTCAGTTACAGTAGGAAATTCAAGGCTTTGGTAAGTATTTCCACATGCTGAAAATCTGAGGGTTCTAAGTACAACTCTCATGAGGTGATATGGCTTCTCTCATATTGGAATCTTGTTGTTTTTTTATAATTGGCGTCACTCGTTGCAGAGTAGCTCCAAATATATACGGTTTCACTCCTACGTAAATGGTTTGACTAACCACCGTGTTCAAAACTCAATTCCTTCATTAAATTTACGTGCGATAGAGAGCGTGTTTGTAAATACCAATTTTTGCTCCATTTGTTTCTTTTTTGGTGATTTATAAAGAGCCAAAACTATGGCTGCTGCAATAAGGCTTTCATCGTCCATTACGCAATGTACCGTAATGTAGGTCTTCTATATTTCGACTTTTCGTGAGTAAAATAAAAGTACAACTGAATACTGAACTGACTTTGACGTCTAAATGCACTGCTAGACATCAGTTGATGGTTCAACATAATATGTGACTATAAAGTGTTGGCGAAGCCAAATTTTACATTTATTATTAGTTTAACAAATAAAATTAATCTTGCCGAATTTGAACATGATTATAAAAACAATTCAAAACCAAACAGTGACATCTACCTGCTATATTTAAAAACAATAGAGCTTCTCCAACTGTATTACGTTTATCTAAGCTTCAAACCATATACTCGTACTCCATATCAATGTTCCGTACTGTACTTTCAAAAATAAAAACCGTTAAAAACAAAATTACGAAATTTTATTTAACTAGGCAGGTAGCTTATGGTTGGTTAAAATATACTTGGAAACAAGAATGATAAACCCTGAACATAAATGAAGGTTCCAGTTGAAAAAATGTCTCAGGTTCATATGTTTCAAATTAATTTAACTTATGATGGGGATTTAGTTAGTTTTTCTGAATACAATTTGATGTAATAACACAGGTAAACAAGGTTGTTGGTCCAGAGACCAAGATATACATTTCAGAAGGTTTTGAACTTGGATCATAATTCAGAAATATTCTACAACGTCCCGTTTTTGAAATATACCCGTTCGAAAATTAAAAATAAAAATAGTTTTTCGCTCGTTCCACGGATGTCGTTATTCGAGATAATCAACATAATTTGTAAAATTTGTAACGGTTTCTGATTATCTACTTTAAAATTTTGTTTAAATAATGCTGCTCTTTTATTCTCCTAGAAAGCCTCAGTTGCAACTCTTCATCCAAAAAGTCGTTCAACATGCTTTTTGCTATTCGTAATATCCTTTGTGATGAAAATAACCTATATTTACTTCTTAAAAACCGAAAAAATATTTGTTCAGGATATTTATTCAATGTTAAATAGATACCAAGGCAGGTAGAGCTCTTAAATATTGGCAAATTGCTGTTGGAAACAGAATAGGTTAATGCCAGAAGCTAGGTATACAAGAAGGCCATGAAATATACTGATTAAGATTTAATACATTTTGTTTTGTTTATTCTATATTTTAAGAATGAAATGTGGAATTTTGTCGGCCAGTAAATTACCGATAAATAATTACACATTAACTAAACTTAAGATTTCTCGGAAATTATTATTTATGTTGAAAAAAAATTTTCTCAAATTATAACATTACCTCAGAAATAGCCAAAAAACGATTTTTTTTAATTTTTCAAACGGCAATATCTTAAAAACGTGAATATTTTTTAGTTTGAATTCGAGTTTAGTACACCAAGAAAGTATATTCTGGTTTCTGCACCAACAAAATATTTAATTTTGTAGACCTGTATAATTAACTTCTCTTTTTTTATACTAAATACGTTAATTAACCAAAATTAGCTTTCGGAGGACGTTGTGCTCTTGGTTTCGCTAACTTTCTTATCCCACATCCAGATTCCAGACTTGGACATTATATTTTTTTTATAAAAGACGAAACTTAAAAAAGAAAAAAGCATTTCATTTAGTTAAAAATTATTCAATTTAAAATTTATTGCTGCTTATTTCTTAAAAATAAATAATTAGCTTTTAGTTATAGTTTTGATTTGAAATTAATCAATTCAAAGTTCATTCGAACTAGTTACAGTTAATTTGTCAATTGAATCGACACTAAATGTATAGTTATAATTATTATTATTCATCTTATATATTTGTCTTTTCTATTATTTGTTTTGTAAAATGAGTAGAGAAACTTAATGGACGTTATATTGTTAAATAATTACAAACTCTGAAACTCTTATAAAGTCATAACAATGCATTCTTAGTTTTATTTGCTTTGTGCGGCAGCAAGGTAAAATTAACACTTATGTTTTCTATTTCATGATCAAAAATTTGCAACAAATTAAATTTGTTAAAATAAGTACAAGCTACATTAACCTAACAATATAATATTTAGCCTTATGTTAACAAAATCAAAAAGTGATGTCTTTAACCAATACAAATTTCAATTCAACAATATCAACATTTAATAAAATTTATTTTGAACGAATAACCTGTTTAAACAAAAAGGATTGCACTAAATTTTTAATTCGTTTAAAAATATAAATATTTCTATAAATTTATGTACCTATAAAAAAAGGAAAAGAATTTTATAAAAATTGGCAAGGATTAAGATTATTCATATTTTTTTTACGCTTATGTTAGTTACATGCGCATAGTCTTAAAATAATCTCTTTTTCGAGCTACACAATAATTAATGATAGCGAGTTACACATGATACAATTTATTTCTGACTTAATTCATTTTTATAAGTTAGGGATGATATTTTGTGATTACTAATACATATTTTAATTTTTAAACCGAAACGGTTACATATTGATATAACATTTCGTTAATATCTTGTGTTTATTGGCAGGATTAAGGTAACTAAAGTATTTAAATGAAAATTTTTAAAACAATGTGTATGTTAGTTGAGGATTGTTAGCGTGAAGGCAGGCGCCTTATTCATCATTCGGCCGACAATTCGTCGATTCGACAGCGCACTGCATGTTCTACAACTTCTAGACTGGGATAGTCGAGTTCCTTGACAAGGCAGAGTGTTGCTGATAGTAAGTTAGAACTCTGAAATAAAAATTATTAAATTTAATATGTATTTAATAAATCGCAAATAAATTAAAGTTTATAGTCGCGGTCTATAGCAAATGACAGAATTCACTGATTAAGAACTATGCACTATTTATTCTTATTTCTTTAGATTAATATCGCTTCTAATAATGGCGTTTAGATATAAGCACAATATTTGTTAAGGGTTTATGTGATAATATTTAGGTTTTTAAAACTTCCATTAAATAACTTTTAGGATTATTTATAGAAGGAACAATTAGACTCAAGAGTGAATTGATGAGCATTTCTAGCGAATCGGGTATCAAGAGTGAACTGACTGAGGGAGCAATGCAACTGGCTACTTTAAGGGTGCATTGCTTTGTGAAAAAAGCGATAAAATAAGGAAAGACATAAAACATTCCGACCTTGTTCAAGAAAGGAGAATGATTCCATTATTCTGCTTCCTGTCGTTCTGAAAGCTCTGTTCTGAATTCTATCAAAGTAAGAGAAGACAAGTTTGGACAGCACTTGCCCAAGGATGGGAGTTATACTAGAAATGTGGTCAATAAACATTTTTAGTTTGCGAAAATGGTGAAAACGAATTTTATTATACATATTACACACTGAAAGCACTGGCAAATGAGACCATCGGCTTAGACATTACAACAGAGGAAGACACATATAAATAAAGAACAACAGAAAAAAACACATTTCAACAGCACACGGTAGGTATTGAACGATTCCCCAGCCAAGTACTAAACTAACCATGCACTGATCGATGGAAAGCGGTGATTTCATCAATTTTAAAGTAAAATTCTAAATCGAAATTTAGTTTATTATAAAAGTGGAAAACAGTAAAGAAATAAAATGTTTAGATGTCCAGAGCCAGTTTAAACTTTTTCGAAGGTTTTTGCTGTCTTGATCTAGAATCCAATCCAAAAAAAAGAATCCAAACTCAGAATTGCTGAATTGGTTCTAGTTTTGGAAACATTCGATAATAAATGTTCGAAAAAAAATATTTTTTTTTTATATTCGAATTTATGTTACATTAGAAAATTATTTTTCTGCAAAAGTTACGTTCCATTTAAAATAATTAATTTTGACTAATTTTTCCATATCGAGAATTCTTTTATTTAAGTGTAAAAGCTAGATTTACACTTTTTTGACATGCCAGGGTCGGTGATACCAGCGCACTATAACTACTCTATTTGCTTTTTCATCTTGGTACTAAACACCCTGCCTTGTCATTGTTGGTCTTTTAAAGACAAGTGGAAATCTAGCATAATACTTCTCCCGCTTAATTTTTGAAAACAATACTACATAAAAGGAAAACTCATAAATTTCAAGAAAGGGTATCTCTGAGATATTTCACCTCCTTCTGGGTGTTGATTACTTTGCCAGATAACCTAATAGGTTCAGGTCTACAAGACACCACTTACTAGTTATTGTCAGTCCTCTTTGAATTATATCACTTAGAGTTTCTTCAAACTTTCCTAAAGCTGTTATGACAATGTAATCTGCAAAACTGATGCAGCAAATAAGTTGACAATTAAGACTTTCTAGCAATTCATTCACTATGAGACTCCACAGCAAAGGTGATAGAACCCCTCTCTGTAGACAACCTTTTGGTGTGTTGATTTTCTGAACACTTTGTCTTGCTTTTTGTGCCTAGCATTTCACTGCTAATAGTGCTAATAGTAATGGGTACGCATTTCCTTGCAAGTGCAGCTTACAACCTCACGACAGGTGTTATGAAAAGCACCCTCGATGTCTAAGAAGAGACGCAATAGATGTTAGTATTTTTCTTTAGAATATTTCGAAAACAACAGCTAATTGATATCGGATAAGAATGCAAAACAATTAAAACCTTCGGAAGAATATAATTTGGTCTTCATTTCATGAAATACGAAGCGAATCATTCGATTTTTTTTTAATTTCGACTGTCGTCAAAATGTTCGATTGGGTTGAAATAAGAAATATTAGTATTCGTACAAAAATAAGTAAAATAAAAACAAAAGGCAAATCCGGTAGCAAATACGACTCGCTCGAATTATGTACATAGTCAACTCAATGACTTTTCTTCTTAGTTAAATAAAAAAATTAGTTTAAGAGTGTTTATAAAAAGTCACAAAACCCACTAAAGAATTCCTATATTGCCAATTCTAACTTACCCTATTGATTGGACGCCTGTGATACGAATAGTGATTGATAACTGCCGTAGATACTACACTCGCAGAGTCATTAAACCTTCCCTCTGGTCGTCTACTACAAAATGAAAACCAATCAATCAATTATTCAATAATTCTTTTTTAAATTAAATCATATCACTCACCTTGCTGTCCGCGGCCGCTCCTCACGATCTTCCCAGTCTCCATTCTCTCGCACATTGCCATTTCTATAATTATATCTATCTGAGATTTCTCTATCAGCAGCACCTGCACTTCGCCTTTCCATTGGATGGCTCCTTGGCACTACACCGTTAGTATATTGATTATTGTGTTGCTGGTGTTCTTCCCATTCTGTCAAATCAGTCTGACTGTGTCGATAGTGAGCAGGATAGGATGGTCGATCTGACTGATAATATTCCTATTAAGAACCAATAACAACAAGAAAACAAAAATATGAATAATCTTTTCTAACTATTCTCTTTGGGATTAATATCAAGCTATTTAAGTGTTTTATTGAATGTGAAAGAATTTATCTTCACCTTCATTGAATGGGTTGATATGCTGGGCGGAATTGGGCCTCTTTCTCGATAGCCTCCCAATGGACTCTCTTGGTCAGAACCAGGTGACCTTTGCTATTTATGTTTTTTGTTTGCAATAAACCAAGCCAGATGATGATGAAGATGGTTGTAAATTTTAGCATAAATTAGTTAAAAGAAACAAAGCAGTGATACATAGAATAAAAATAACCATCAAATAATTTGTTTTTGTTAGGAATGTCAAATAGATATTAAAGCCCAACCCGTTTGCGTGCATATTGGTTATTATTGGGTATGGTTTGTCATATTACGGAATGAAACATGTATGTATTTTTAGATCTATGAATCTAATTAGCTTTTGGTAATGAAAGAGGATTTTCAAAACTATCAACATTTTTGCGTGCAAAGAAACTAAAATACGAACAAAAAAATTGATTTTATCGGTAATTTCGTTTTGCTTACAATATTTACTTTTATGATAAGGTGAATATGAAAGAAAGGAATTGGCATACAAGAAAATTAAAAGAAAGTAAAATTTCTCATAGCCGATGTTGCTTGCTTGATATTACTCTTTTGAAGTACTTCTCTTAGTAATGTAAAATATGTTTACATGAAGGCCCCTTTAGGTCATTTATGTGCATGCTGTGTTATTGAATCAGCTGTTCGGTAAACGTCAAAGCATAATCGTCAAATATTAAACGTCAAAGACTATTTTTGAGCACAAGTATTTATTAGTTAATAACATAATCTTAAAAAGTTAATCTAAATCAATTTCCCCAGCAAATTAGATGGAAAATTTTATCAAATTTGTGTAAATCATTTCCCAGAAAAATTTCGACACTTCATTAACCAAATGTAATCTTACGCAAATGATTAACTTATCTAGTATTTTAGCATGATTACCTCTATTGAGTGTGTGTAAGTCATTCTTGTGTAGTTTTCCATTGGTAAAAACAAAATCAAATTATTTTCGATTCAAAACTATGAAAATGGCTATTTTTGCATTTCGTTGGGAAAAAACTTGATTTATTTTTCGAGTTAAATCAATTTTGCAAATCTGTACTCCTCCTCTCTTACTTATATTAAAACATTTATCAGCTGTTCAGAATTCTGTTTAAAGCTATTTGTATAACTTTGCTTCGAACCAGTGACCCTAACGATCGGATCTAATTAAGAAAGAGCACTGAATCATTTTTTTAATAAACTTCCCAAATTGCCATCTTTGTTTGTAAAATTAGTGTGTTCAAAAATTTCTTTCTTTTTTAATTATTTTCTGGTTAATGCAAAATGGAAAAAAAATTAATTAAGTTAGCTGCGCTAAGTTTTTTGTACGATCTCGGTCTCTTTTTTACTGAGCTAAAAAAGAAATGCCAGTTGAGCGCTCAGAGCGCTCTAAATTATTAGGCGTTTTTCTTTTTTAGTTGAGAATAGAGCTCTGAATAGAGTTCGAGCATATCAAGCATGTTTTGAACATCCTCTGAACCAAGCGTGCTCTGAGCGCTCTCTGAATTGTCTTTGAAACACACTTTAACACTTAGCTAAATAGCTACCGTTGACATTCTCCAAGGAAGTCAAATTCTAGGGTCTTAATATATATAAGAAGTTAAGCCAGACCCCTTATTTACAAGAAACACTTAAAAAGACTTTGAAATATTTCTCATCCTTAAAAGATTTTTCAAATAATAATGTGGACTCCAACCTCGAATAAGGACCTTTTGGATGATGTAGCATATTTTAATTGATTGGTTGTTGAGAGAATCGTTTGAGTAAAAATGATTCAACAAAAATTATAAATTAGGTATGAACGAGTTCATTTAAAATTTACAACGTTAATTAGTTGTGATCCATTGTTTTATTCAACTTTGTTAATCTATCCTACTGTCAGTGTTTTTTTTTAATTAAGAAAATAAAAGTTGTGTATTTTATTGTGTCTCTGAACTTTACAATTCTTTTGTTTGCTTAACACATTAGTTTCCTTTATTAAGAAGAATGTGCGGCAATGTGTTTGTATTCGTGTAAAATGAACAATTTAAAACAAACAAAAATTGCTCCACCATGCACAATTATTATTTTTTTTTTTTTAATGATACAACAATAATAAGCTACGTTATTACTCAAACTACAACAAAGCAATTGCAATAATTTAAAAAAAAAGCAATACATTTTCCTTTATTTCTTACATCATATTGCGTGTAAGATAGACGGTTTTCTCTAGACTGGTTGTACTTTGGAGATGGCGGATGAGCTTGTTCCGGTGGTGAATAATCCTGATGGTTTTCTGGTGAACGCTAAAAATTCGTATTTGATATTTTGTGTGTTTGAGATATTCGTTATAAGATCAGATCTATTTTCTTAGATGTGGAAGGTTATAAATATTAAAGAAGATCGATAAGCCTTGGATTCGCTAATCGCAAATTGGTAAGACTTGTTATCAAGCAAACTTTCGTATTTCTAGGCTTCTTGTTTTAGAAATTAAATTTTTGTTTTTTAAAATGCAGGTTGAGTATCAGTTACAGTTTGTAATGAGACAAAAGCTTTGTCTAGATATTTATTATGTACTTTGAACTTTTCTTTTGAGTATTTCTCATATTGAAAACTGATGGACCTTAAAAAAAATTGTTATCATGAGATGAAAAAGTTGAATATCTCTTCAGACATCAAGTCTTACGAATTTGTGATCATTCAAGCAAGACCGATCAATAAACGTCAATAATTTTTGGGTAATCTTCCACACCCAAAAATAGATGGGGTCTCTTTGTCTATATAAAATAGAATTTGAAATTAAAAGCAGGGGTATTTGAGGGATTATATGATCTGGATGAATGCTTACTACTTTCTACTTAAACTTAAAAAACTTCATGGATAGAATGAATTATACCTGAAGTGGAGATGATGGAACAGACCCTTGGTTATTTGGTTCGCTAAGACTTTCCTCAGTATTATCAGAGCTAATTTGTTGTGAGTTCTGTTAGTCGTTCATGTTTTTTTTTTGTTAGATCAAAGATACAAATAATTTACATAATGTTAATGTTTTAATAGAAATGTTAGCATAGTGAGTAAATAAAACCAAATAATTAAAATGTATACTCCTAGCACCTTAATACAATGTTACAGGTTAACGTTTGATCATATCAAAGTAGGATGCGTATTGTTTACCTCTTTTGTTGGACTTGAACTTCTTCTTTGTTGTGATGCATACTGTTGTTGTTGCTGTTGTTGATGTGAGTATTGTTGTTGTTGAGATTGTTGTTGTTGGTAGTGTTGCTGTTGTGTTTGTTGTTGTTGCTGTTGTTGTTGGTGGTGTATTTTCTGTTGATGTTGCTGATGGCTTGAAGGTTGTGGAGGTGCTTCATAAGAATCATCCTCTTCTTCTTCCACTTGAGCAGGAGCTCCATTCAAAGCCTCTTCTACTTCTTCGGGGGTGACTTCAACATTGTCCAATTTCTTAAGATTTGGTAACGCTCGAAGAACTACTGCTCGATAACTAGAACAGTAAATGAATAGTTGTTATGTTGACTCAAATAAATAAAACAAAAATAATTACGTTGGACCAACAGTATCACAGCAGGGATTTTCTTCGAGCCACAGATATTTAAGTCTTGGAAGATTTTGAAGATATACTATTTCACTAATGTCCTGAATATTATTTTTACGTAAATATAGTTCCTGAAGGTTTCGACAGTCTTCAAAATGTTGCAAACTGTTTATTTTATTAACACTGTAAATAAAAATAACGTATTGACATTTGTAGGTTATCATACGAGTATCAATTAATTTTAAGAAAAATTATATAATATGGATTTCCAACGACTTTCTCATTTTCAAGAAAAACATCTAAAACAAAATTCATAAGATTTTAAACAAATAAGTTTTTCATCATAAATAAGTGATTTATAACTCCCAACCATTGCTCTGTACGTGTTGGCAAGAATTTAGGGGCCTACAATTTTCTCCCGATTCTGAACGGCGAATATAAGAAGCACTTTTCATGAAAAGAGATTTAAGAATGATAGGTGACAGAAGTACATATAACAGAAACATTTCTCTTATTATTTTACCGTTATTTAAACAATTTAACCGTAATACTCGCGCTTCAAGGAAAGCCCATCAGTTTACCCTTGAGCCCAATCTTCGGACGTACAGTTAAATTCAGAGATTTTTTCTTTAGCCGCACTACACGAATGTGGAATGCTTTACCCGACTCTATATTTCCCTCCTATTATAATGTTCAGACATTCCAAACCAATGTGCATCGGTATCTCCTTTAAATCTTCTCCAACTTTCCTAAAACGCTCACAATGTGCTCAAACATTTTAAGGGTAGTTATAATCCTTCTTTTTTTTCGAAGAATATGTCACTTCCTCGGAAGAGGTCGTGTAGTACACCCCTGAAAAAACATTTCTGCAGCGGCTGGGAATGGAACCCAGACCTTCTGCATATGAGCAAAGGAATAGAAGGGCGTACAAATTACCAGAGCCTGGATCTTTTAGAACTGTCACGTCACTATCTTATTTATTATTGTTATGAAGCTCACGAGTAAGACCTCTGCTTTTGAAGAGCTTGGTTCTAGGTTTCAATCCCAAATTGTCAGTAACTTGAATATTTACAAGAAATATTGGGTCAATCATTTACGAAAAGATTTATTGCTAGTGCAAATCCACAAAATTCGAGAAAAATGTGTGCGTCATCCGATATTTTGAAAAAATGCGTTATAACGACTTACGTAAGTTTAACAGCAATTACTATTTAAACTTTAAAATGTCTCACTCGATAACCTTTATTATGTAACAATTTCCCAGTAATGGTTACGACGAAAACTGTTTTCCAGGTAAGAGGTGGGTTTGGGATACGTTATACAAAATTTTGCACACAGGTTTTACTCACGATTTAAAAATTATAAAGGCAATCTAACCGCCGGAAATACCTAATTTGTAACCTCATAGAGAAATGTTTCAACAATTCTAACCTGAAAGCGTAACTTTGCAGATAATATTAGTGGTTCTTATTGGTAGTTTTAATGATGATGATATTGAATTGTGTGTTAGAGTGGTGCCACTTCATGCCTAGGTGAACTTTCTTGTTAGCATGACAACAATGCAAGTACGAAATTGATATATGTATGTAGGTACTACATGGCAAGTTATGTACTCGTAAAAAAATCGAAATCGAGATTTTGATCATGCTTAACATTACGATAATGGAGAAGACGAAAAAGGGTCTCGCAGTTCTATGAGTCTGTCTTTAAACTTGTTAGATAGCATTTTGAAATACCCCCCCCCCCCCCGTACACGTTTTTTTTTTTCAGACCAAAAATAACGGTACTTGCCATACGATTTTTTTAAATTTTATAAAGTGTTTTTTTTTTTTTCTTAAAAACTATTCCAAAGATTGGAAAATAAAATACACGACTGGATCGCACGAACTTGCTCTTACATACAAGTACTTTGGAATTTTAAATACATTTTATAAATATAAAAAAATGGATTTAATGAGATAAAAATGTTCAAATGCATGGAATTGCGGTCTTATTTCCGGAAAAGTTTGAATTTGTGCAAATAAGGTTTAAAAATCGTTTTATTAAAGTAATTTTTTATATAACAAATTTCTTTCAAATTTTTCGAAAACAAAATTTGGGATGCCAATTTTAAGTGCTATTACTAAGGTAAGATTTTAGGAAATAATTTCATAAACGTTCACACATTTTCAAGATATTGATTTTTCAAAAAATAAATTGGAAAAGTTTTTCGAATATTTTTATACACAATATTATGTTAAGCTTAAGTGGGCTCCTGGTAAAAATTTTGGGTTAAAATCGTTAGAGCCGTTAATGAGAGAGTCGAAAATCAAAAAACGGTTCTATGACAGGTCCCATTAATAACATTTTGCCCCAAAATTTTTGTTTATAAAAATGTAGTCCATGTCCATAATATCACACTTAATTTTTTTTATCAAAATCGTTAGAGCCGTTTTCGAGATAAATAAGATTATGCATTACGGGTGTAGGGGGGTGCAAATGCAGAACTTGCTGTATAGTACCTAAATATATCGCAAATAAAAATTACAAAATTTTATTTATTTAGGTAATGCCAGAAAAAAAATTCCGAAAAATGGTTATTAATGGTACCCTCTCTTCCTAAGAATTTTTTTTTTTTTGAATTTTCTAAAAAAAAAAAGGAAAAACCGGTTTTGATCATTTTTTTGTGTGCTAAAGCTTCTCAAAAGTTTTGATAGTATTGTATATTAAAATTTTCAAAAAAAAAGTTTGGATTTAAAAAAAAAATATTATTTTTTTTTCAAAACTTAATATTTCGAAAACCCCAGGTTCGATTTTTTTAGAACTTGACAGTTAAAAGTTTTTAATGAAAAAAATTATAGAGAAGCTTCTAAAAAGATTGATATGTTTTTCAATTTCATTTCATTTGCATTTCAAAACTTTAAAAAAATATTTTATTAATTTTTGAAAAAAAAAAAATCAATATTTTTTTGGAAAATTCGATATCTCAAGCACGGGTCAATATTTTCTTTTGAAGTTTAATTTTTATTTATGCAATAATAAAATTTTAGGGTTAGCATAACAAATTTTTTTCTTAAAAATGCTTATTTTTTAAGAAACCGCTACAACGACTTATAATTTTTGTCCTTGCATAAATTCATATTTGCAAGAAATCACATGGCATTCTGTTTTTATATCGCAATACTAAAAAATTTTAAACAATTATTTTATGCTTGTGAACAGTTTTCTCTGATAACATTTATTTTTTTATTTATCTTTCTATTACATAAGAGCAAGTTAATGCGACCCTGTGGTGCATTTTATTTCATTTTAGCTAGTATCTCGTTCAATAATAATTTTAAACAAATTAAAAAAGTCTTAAGATAAAAAAAAGTTCAAAAATGAAATGCACGAATGGGTCACACGAACTTGCTTTTCTGCTTATTTTAAGATTTTTAAAATGTTCTGTATATACAAACATGGATGCCATTAGAGAAAAATGTTAAGAAACATTTTAAATCGCTTTAGCGGATTTTTTTAATACGATAATGTATATACAGTTTTTAAGAATGTTGTTAAGAAAAAAGTTTTGTACACCTATTCCTGGTTTTTATTATTGTACAAATGAATAATAAATAGCAAAATCATTGACCCGTTTCGGAAACTAAAAAAAAAAGTTGTTTTCGATAAAAATAAAAATATGTATTGTGGGTACCGTTATTTTTGGATTAACTTTTTTTGTTTTTTTTTTTTTTTTTCTTTTAAAAGATTCAAAAATATTACGCATGTGGTTTTCGAAATATTGAACTTTAAAAACTAAGTAATTTAAAAAAATGTAATGTTTAAATACACAATACTATTCAAATTTTATAGAATGAGCTCAAGAAAAGTGGTTAAAATCATTTGACAAAAGAGATATCATTAATAAACATTTTTTGGAAAATTTTCTCAACCATTACCTAGCTTTTACTAAAATAAAGTTTTTGATTTTTTGTATATCTGTGGAATATTTTTTTTTTTTAATTTCGAAGAACTTGCATGACAAACTATGTATATGTTGGGGAATACACAAATACTAATCTACCAAGGTTAGACGAAATGTAAGCTGTAAGTAAACAAAATGTCAAGTTTGTAAAAATCTCGAGTTCAATTTCTTTGCTTGTTAACACAGCCATTCATACAAAACTGAGCTCCGTCACAAAAGATAATTTTTCGGACAAAATTGGGGGCCACTTCCAAATGCTCCGAAGCCCAGTTAACGAACCAACGGCGGCCTTGTCTATGGTCATGAAATTTGAGCTCCTGAGTCAGTTGGCTCCTGTACGAGTGCAGACCCAAATCCCGACGCAAAATTCGCCAAGATGAAGTTTTTGTGGAAGGCGGGGAATCGACTGTATCGGGTTCTGCTTTACACTTTCACAGACCGCGGCGATTTTCTCGGCCCATCTTGCGTTCCTATTATGTACAAATGTTGGCTGATTGATTACCGAACAACCAGAGTTATTATCATTAACAAATCAGTATAACATTTCGTTTGATTAGATTTTCTAACTCTAACGATTCCGTCAAAACGATTCGCCGAGGTGGAAAGCCAAGAGTCACAACAATTAAGGAAGATAAATCCGTTATGAGAACTGCTCCGTATCCTAATTTAAGAACGAAATATATGTAACTAAAGTGACGGAAAGATCGTTTCGTCTGAGAGCTGTTGAAGGCGGTTTATAGTCTTATAAGGTTGTAAAAAAAATCCTTTTATTTCGTTCAAGAACAGAAAGGCAAGGTTAAAATTTTCCAAAGATCACATCGATTTGAAAGTTTCAAAGTGTACATAAGACGATGTTATTTCTGATGAATCCAAATTCAATTTGAAAGGGTTGGACGGTTGCCGACATGTTCCTCTGGTAATCAACAAAGCTCTTAATCCACGGTTCGCAAAGGGCACTTGTTAAACATGGAGGAGGGAATTTTATGGTCTGAGAATACTTCTCATAAAATAGAAGGCATTATGAATTTATGATTCGTCGTACATATGTACGAGATTTTCTTGAAGAATAATATGGTACCACATTCTGAGAAATGGACATTTCAGCAAAATAACGACCAGAAGCTTACTTCAGAAATAATCAACGAACAGAGAATCTATGGGAGATTTTAGATCGGAGAATTGTGCACGAAATTTGTAAACATAGGAACGACCTCTTTGTCCAAGTCAAAGAAATTTGGAATAAAATTCCAAGTTCGATTATTTCAAATCGTGCCTGGTAGTACGCCTTGGCACAATGGTTAGAGCGTTGGACTGTCATGCAGAGGGTCTTGCGTTCCATTCCCAGCCGCTGCAAAAAAGTTTGTACTACCTCTTGCGAGGAATTGACAAATCATCTTGTCATGAGAATGAATGAATGAATGAATGTTCATTAGCCGTTTGGAATCGGCAGAAAATTGTAGGTCCCTTCATTCATGGTAACACGCACACAGGAATGGTTGAGAGTTGTAAGGTGCTAGGCTTAGGCTCTCTATAATCCGTCATGGCCTCTAATTCGTTTATTTATTTTATGGAGAGTTCCTAGGAGGTGCATAGCGGTGGTAAAAAACGAAGGTTTCGCCACGAAATTTTAAGAATTTCATATTAAAAACAGTAAATTTTTACGAAGTTACTTTAGTTTTGTCCAGGTGACATTGTTATTTTTTTATTAATTTTTTTTTTAGTTATGAAATATTGTTTTTGTTTTTATTACTTTTATTTAGACAAACCAAAGAACATTAAGTAATTGGTATATTGTTTTGTATGATAACACACGTGCAGTAGGCACAACTGGAATTAACTGCCACCAAGTGTATAATATAGGCTGGAGTTATAGTTATTTCATGGGTGCCAGGCCGATCATGAGACTCCTTTTTTGTGGTGCTTAGCCATTATACATACTTTCAAATTTAATAAATAAAAAAAAGATTTTCGATTAAACTTGAAAGTATAAAGGCTAAGCACCACTAAAAAGAAGTTTGATGAATAGCTTGCTTTTTGTTTTGGCCAACAATGTTTAATTAAAGACCATCCGATTGAACTGATTAGGCTAACAGTTACAATATTATTCAACCATTTAACCTTAATTAACCGAATTGAGTAGGAGATTTACAATTTCCTGGTCAGTAATTAAGTGGCAGCAAGGCCTTCGTATTTAACTTGATTGTAGCCTTAAGTGATTCTGTTCAATCAGCACTTGATACAAAACAAAACCACTTCTAATCCATTGCAATAATTTTTTTGCAAGGTGACGTAGGTTTTATTCTTATTAACTAAAGCCTTCCATATATAAATTGTATTTTTATTTTGTTTTTTCCAAGTTTATTTTTAACAGACAAAAATCAAGGTGTGTATGTGACACATAAATTCAATGTCAAGTCATGACATAATCTCCTTCATTTGGATAAATTTAATTTCCCATTTGACAAATTTGCTTCCTATTCCTAATGCAAAAATGGAGTTGTTCAATTTAGAATCCACATTTAATTTGAAACTTCTTTCAATGACTAAGAAAATCATTCGAAATTTAATAAGAGATACAAAATAAAATAGAATAAAATCATCAGAGCACCACATGGTGTGAAATAGTTTCGTTTAATTTAAAATTAGAACAAAACGAATTAAAGTCTATTTTATTTCTTGACGAATAAATTCCAGAGCCATCAAGTTTGCGGTGTCTGGTGTGCCATTGTACTAATCTCACTTAACTTAAACGCAATCGATTGAAGCATTCACAAACTATTTTTAAAATCCGTTGACACAATCGATTGTGCCAATGAAATTTTGAAGTGCAATCCTAAGCATTCTCTTTGGTTTTTCGTATTTCAATAAATGATTACGCGTGTGGACGACTGACTATATGGACAGAAATATACGTATAGAATTAAATACATCTCTTCATCTGCTATGTGAATTCCAATTCCAATTGAATCTGATGAATAGCACAACTTTAACTCCGAAAAACTGCATTATTACATATTCTGCCTCCACACCACCCTCCAATTCGAACAAACAAACAACAAATAATTATGAGTAATCCATGTTCGCCAGAAGTCGAGAGACCTTGACCTATTACAGAATTTCGGAAAACAGCGCCTGGCTTTTTTCTGTGTGTTATTATTTATGATTCACAGGTAAACGTCATTTTCAAGTGCGAGGCCAGTTCATAACACAAAAACACCTATCAACGAACCATAAAGTAGTCCAGCTTTATTTCAACATAGGTGAACTTAATGAGGGTACATATACATAGAATAAAAAAAATCTTTCTTTATGAGCTTGTTGACGGATGTGGGGGCACTTTGCCATACATACAAATATCGTACGTCTGTCCATTCTCTTTGAAAACTGAACCTCCATTGATGGAAATGTGATACCACGAATGTACATACATATATGAAAGACCTGAC
This sequence comes from Chrysotoxum bicinctum, assembly GCA_911387755.1. Classification (NCBI taxonomy): domain Eukaryota; kingdom Metazoa; phylum Arthropoda; class Insecta; order Diptera; family Syrphidae; genus Chrysotoxum; species Chrysotoxum bicinctum. Next base: position 218,252,944 of record OU426989.1, on the reverse strand, counting down.
GCAAGTATTATTTTAATTATCTCACACTGACTTAGGGGGTAAATTTTAGTCTACGTTTACCCAAGAAAGGAGTTCAGCCAAGCTAATTTATATAAATAATAATACGCTCTATGAATTTTTGTTTATTTTATCAAATTTCATTTTTTTTATTACCCACATTAGTTTCTTGTCATGTGGAAGTCTATTTTTGTTTTGTGTTCTTATCTTGGAGCGCAAATGACCTGATTCCATTGTTCAAGTTGGCACTTAGTGGAAGCGTCAGTGGTCTTTTAGCTTTATTATCACGCCTTTCGTGCTATTAAATGGACTTAGATCAGATGTGTTTTATTTTCACGTTACTTAGATGTAAGGTGTAGATAAACAAAAAAACACTATATGCGGATGACTTTTATGTCGAAAAAAAAAATCGATGCTAATGTCCCTTTAATCACTGTAAGAGGTTTTTGTGTTTGCAGTACTCATTCAATGAATTTGTTGGGAAACGACTAAAACAACTATTAAGTGAACGAAAAAGACTACAACGATTAATCATTTTCCTATACGTCGAAGGGTAGTGCCAAGCCAACTTATTTTTTAAACTTTAGCACTCCTTCCTTGTTATTAATTTTCAATTTGCAGGGACGAAGGAAAGACCACCCTGCAGGATTCATAAGGCAAGAATCATCAGCACTAATTCTCAATTGGTTGACGCATATCATAATGATCATTACAGAAACCTAAAATTTGGCAGATAACAGGAAGATCGAAAATGTCCAATGTTCGTTTCAAGAGCATACTATTCACCTTCGTGTGCAACTCGTCATATTCAAATTTAAGTGTCAAAATGTTGGAATTTTAGAGGCAAGGTTTTTATACTCAAATTTAAAATTTTCAATGTTGTTGGGTTTCATTAAATTTGCAGATTAGGGTGATCCAAAAAACATGTATCAATATGTGTTATCAGTACCAAATTTTAATTCACTTTGTATAATGAAATGCATTTGTAGCGTATGCAGGATATTTTGTTGGAGAAGCGGGTCTAAATTTCATGAATAATTTAAGGCTTAGATAAAGGGTGGTCCAATCATAATGCACGATGTTAAATGTGAGTCACACCTTAACGTAACAATAACGGTCCTAGATGACTACCCTCAGGCACATCAGATGTGCAATTTATGGATCTCGATTATTTGTTTTCTATAGCTACTCATTGAGTTGGTCCAATTAAGAAAGATTGCTAAGTGGAAACGAAAATGCTGTGGCCAATAGAATCAAACGCCTTACTTAAATTAGTATATATGTACGAGTATATTGAATCTACTTGCGATCCATTTTCTAACGGGTGATTTTTTCGATCCACGGACCTCTGGGTTATGGGCCCAGCACGCTTCCACTGCGCCACTCTGCTTGTTCCTGAGATATAAGGCCTCAAAAATCACAAAAACCGTAACTGACCGTGACTGACTGACAGATCATGAAAATTATGGAGCACTTCCCCGACATCGTAGAATTTTGTAATTTTGCACAACGGTAGGTCTTGTTAAAATTTGAAGTTTTCCATTCAGGGGGCGTGGTATCCTCCCACTTTCTTCCAATTGGTGTTGGTTGAATGGAGCACTTCCGACTGCTGTAAAACGATGAAATTTAGAAAAGTGACAGGGCTTAAATTGCATACAAAGAAAATATATAAAATATGAGGTTTTCCATTCAGGGGCGTGGTATCCGCCCACTTTCTCAGAACTGATGTAAATTATATATGGCACACTTCCGATTGCAGTAGTACAATGAAATTTGGTAGAACGGTATGGCTCAAATTGCATATTAAGGAACAAAAATAAAAATTGAGGTTTTCCATTCAGAGGGCGTGGTATCCGCTTACTTTCTGACAAAATGTTTGAATGTTTGAAACAGCTACAATGTAATAAAGTTTTATTATTTGATGGGCTTACTTGGCAAGTTTTTTTTATGCCCAATTCGAAAGGTTTCAAAAACTTGACCAGTGAACCCATCAAATTTTAGTCAGTAATCATTAAATAATAAAATGTTTCTATTACATTGTAGCTGTTTCAATATTATTCCTCTTTAAATATTCGGTATTAAACCTTCATGAAGTAAGAACTTGGCGTACTTTTAGATCTCAGTACTTTTCACGGCTGACTTGGTACACAAAGATTTTTGTAAAGAAGAGCTTGGCTCATTTTTTAACATTTATGTTTTTGGTCTGATCTCATTTGAAAAGATTCCATTATAAAGCCAGATTTCAGTTTTATTTATGACATCATATTCATTATGACTCGAAGTATTATATGTATATTATTCACTTAAGTTCTTAAACCACATTATGATACAGTAAAACCCGCTTAAGAGAAACGGCAAAATGTCACAGTCTTTCTTTCACTTAAGCGGGTTTTGAAAAAAAAATTTCACTTAAGTGGATTTAAAAATTCCATTAAGCGGAGATTAGAAACAATATTTTTTTTAATCTTTTGAACTTGCCTTGAAAGAAGTTAAATAAAACAACGACTAAATAACACAGAAATAATTTATTGAAAAACGAAAACTAGCAAATTTTTGTTCTGTTCGATTCAATTTTTTCTTTCACTTAAGAGAGTTTTTTTCAATGAAGTATATTAAAAATTAACTGAAAATATGTTTCAGTTATCCGGGTTTTTCACTTAAGCGAGTTTCACTTAAGTGGAATGTTTTAAGGGAAATTGGTCGGAAAATACTTGGGGATGAAGAAAGTGTTTCAGGTAAGTGGGTTTTTCTCTTAAGCGGGTTTCTTTTAAGCGGGTTTTACTGTAATAGATTTTTAAATTATTGTTCAGATCTTCATCTTCATTTATCTGAGAACAAGTTACTCTTCGTTTTTTCGAATCAAAATAACTATGTGAATGAAAGATTGCACCAAAAATCTAAACTAATGCCGTTTTTATTTGGCAATCCGGAATCCCAACTGACCACTTTTTTGATTCTGAAGTTTGGGTGTGATTGTATATGTGAAACGCCACATTATATTTTCCTTTTGAAATCAACTGAAGTTTCGTATCTCTGTATTAAACAATTAGAAGTACTTCTTTCTACACGGAATTGGGCACACAACTATTTAGAACACAAAACTAATAAAATATTTTAAGCTTTAAAAGCTTGAAGATATAAATATTTACCTGTTCCTCTGACTATTTGTCTACTACATCCTCCACGAAGTTCTGCACTTTTTGTTTTTTGGCATACTCCTTTAGTTAAAAGTCAACTGCAATCATATCATCATCATTTGATGAAGAGGAAGAGGATTTCAACAAATTTTGCAGGACAATAGGATTACTTATGAGTATGTTTTTATTGTTATCCATTTCAAAATAAAAAATAAAGCTTGTTGAAAGAAAATCACTTCGCACAATTAGGAAAAACGACAACGGTCGAGTTTGACGTTTAAGTATATGAATGTATGAGTGCTTCTGGTTTCGAATTTGATTTATAATTTTCTTTTTTTTTCACAATCAGAACTGTAATTTTTTCCCAAGTGAACACTTTCAGCGTCTAGAAGGCTTCCGGATTGCCAAATAAAAACCACATAAGAATTCCCACACATTTGGAGTACTTGTCAAACATTCTTATTTTTGTTGAAATATAATTGTAGACACGTACGAGTACAAAATTACGTGATGGTGAGGCGATATTTATTATTTGCGTTTCGTAAGCAACTTTTTTATTTTAAACTTCTTGCTTTTCAAGCGAAAATTTGATTGGATTATTCTCAGATACAACATTCTTTGCAATTAATCTTAATGTTGGTACATGCTCCACATGATTTTGACCTCTACGAAAGTATAAAATAGAAGCATACCCATATCTTTAATATCTAAAAACAAAAGTTTAAAGCTTTTAAGCAGTGTTTTAGTTGAAAATAATGACATACTAAACTTTTTGTTTAAACCAGAAAAGAAGTAAAACGACACTCAGAGACAAACAACTTCAACCTACATACAGTTTCAAGTAAAGTCGCCAGTTAACCTTGGCTGGCTTTTCATACTTGGACATCCACCAAAAAAGAAACATCTTTCTCGCATAATTTCGTGCTGAACTGTACTCTGTCTCTGTACAACCATATCGTATTCCTTGTAATAAAATATAAGAATACATTCGACTACCCACTTGCTCCGAGCATCACCATAAGCACTCCAAATCAACGTTTGACGTTGATGCGGGCTCGCTCGGGCCGGTCGTCAGGCAAACATGTGTGCTTTTTAATGTAATAATAAGTTTTAAAGCGTAAAACAAAACTGAGAGTGCAATTTATTCAATCAACTTATCACATACTAAGTACGCGTTAGTAATATTAATTGAAGTAAGTTGCCCGAGCAGCTTAATGGCGTTCAATTAGACTTTGAGAGTTTAAGTGGGTTGGTTATGTAAAATTCCTCGAATATGTCCATTTTTGGTTAGAGTCTCCCACGACAAGATAGTCAATGACTAATGCAAAATAATTATTAAAATTTGTTTGATGGTGATATCATAGGTTTTGTTTACGCCTTAAGATTTTAGCTAATAATTTTATTTAATTATTGAATACGTTCCGGTTTTGCTAAATAATATTTATTGAAGCAAATTTCAATGACACTACTTACCTTAACGCCAAAACTTCCACACCACGCATACGTTTTATTATGGAGACATCGCTGAGTTCACTTCCCCTGTGCAGCAAAAGAAAAGAAAATTTAAATAAATTAAATTAGTTATGACTTATGGGGCTGTGAGCTTCGAGAAGCTTACATTTATATTTATCAAACAACAAATACAAACAACGATCTATTAAATTGACTGAGAAATTCCGTTATGTATACTTAAAGAGCCGGCAAAGGCACAGCACAAAGCATGACAGTGACCCCATCCGTGAGTTATTACTGTTTGTCTAATTTATATCAAATTTCTTCTTCTTCGTATATAAATGCGAGTTCAAATAAGTAAAATGAACAGAAAAAAAAAATACATACAAAAACATTTTAATTAACAAAGATGTGTACTATACATACATAATATTGAGATACTAGGAATTAAGAAACAGAAGAACTTGGGATAAAAATGTAAATAAAAGAACCATACACAGTTAAAGATCCTGTATATATGAAAAAGATAAATGGTGGAATAGAAATTATTATAAGGTTGACCTAATGCAGGACAAAAAACAAGAATGAATTTAACATTTGAAGTTCGAAGGTTTAAACACATTTTTTAAGTACAACCTCGTCTTGGGCACGAGTACGATAACTTGGCCGCCAAGATTTGATGACGGATTTTTGTAGAGGGGTCAAAAATAAGCACTTTTTACTATAGGAGGGGGGGGGGGTCTATCTCCCCCCGTTTAGGAGGTAGGGGCACTTTTAGAAAAAATTGGTTTAAATTGAAAAAAAAATATTAAAAAACAACGGCAATACTTACAATAAAGTGCTATACTGCCTTTGAAAGCCAGAAGACTTTTCTATAATCCTGCATTTAAATTAAAATACTCATGTCAATTGTTTTTGAGAAATTCGCATTTAAAGTCCAAATTTTGATAAAATAACGTGAAAAAAAAAGTTTAGACCAATTGTTTTCAAAATTGTGAAATGAAATTGTAAATTAGCTTACATGTGTTTCATGTATCTATCAATTCTTAATCGAACACAAAAAATCGCATGGTTCTATGTCTTCTGGTTTTTGAGCAAATCGAAAATAACTAAAACTACTTTTCTACAAAATGTTTGATATTTTTTGCTTCCTTACATAAATAAATCAGTGCTAGCTTCCAACATTACAATATATAAACAGTAAAGTATGTATGGGGGGGCATGCTGCCCCCCTGCAACCCCCCTGCTTGGGCACACTATAGGATTTGGGGTAGGTGCGAGGTTGAGTGCATGCAAAGTTTCTTTTGCATTCACAGAATCTGTATTTAAGAAAATTCAAATTTATTCTATTTATCCAATGTCCACTAAATACATATAAAATACAATAAACGATCTTGAAAACCAAAACAAACTTCTGACCATGTTCACCAATACATGGCACTATTTTTCTATCGAAAATACTGCCTAGAAAGGAAATATAAGGACGACTGGGGTTCGCAAATAATAGAGTTTTTATCAGATGTAAAAAAAGTTTACCCTTGTTATACCGATGGTGATATATGTGAGGGTTTACACTTACAAGACATCGATCCTCCCACCCTTCAGAGCGAAAATTTAGAAAGTGTTTTACCGCCAAAACATCCTCGGCTTCCCACCATAAAAGAGTAACTCAACGAACTCGACAGTTATAGTACGGACGATGGCTTTATTGACGAGACTTACACACCTTTTTAATACATTTTGACCATTTTTAACTAACTATGACTGACTAACTTCTGACTAACTGACAAAATAACTGACCCAGATGCAATTCTATCTCCTCATGGTGCATTCTGGGTAACGCTAAATGAATTGCGGTACTGAACTAACAAAGATTCATTATGTTTATTAACATTAATCCTTAAAATGGAATCACCGTCACCACCAAAAATCAAAAAAAGTAGTTTTGGTAATTTTCGATTTTCTCAAAAACTAGAAGACATAGAACCATGCGGTTTTTTGTGTTCGATTAAGAACTGATAGATACATGGATCACATATAAGTTAATTTACAATTTCATTTCAAAATTTTGAAAACAATCGGTCTAAACTTTTTTTTTCACGTTATTTTATCAAAATTTGGACTTTAAATGCGAATTTCTCAAAAACCATTGACATGAGTAATTTAATTTAAATGCAGGATTATAGAACAATCTTCTGGCTTTCAAACGCAGTATAGCACTTTATTGTAGGTGTTGCCGTTGTTTTTTAATATTTTTTGTTTCAATTCAAACCATTTTTTCTAAAAGTGCCCCTACCTCCTAAGCGGGGGGAGATAGACCCCCCCCTCCCATAGTAAAAAGTGCTTGTTTTTGAACCCCCTACAAAAACCCGTTATCAAATCTTGGCGGCCAAGTTATCGTACTCTCCCCTCGTCTTGTACTCGACTAGACCTACAACCTCAACTTGATCACTTGAACTTACTATATCGTTAAAAATAAAATGCACGACTGTTTTTTCACTATCATTTTATTCAAAAAAACACGTTAATGAGTATTAATTTTTTTCGCTTATTATTAAAGCCCAGTTTATTTTCATAAAAAAAAAATAATTGTTTTTCCTTAAAAAGAATACTAAATGTAATTAACAAAAAATAAACAAAGTGAGTGAATTTAAAAAAAAAACTAATTTTTAAATACAAAATTAATTCAAATGAATTAAAACTTTTTCTGAGCTATTGTGGTTAAGAAAAGGACAAATAAAGGGTTTTTCAACAGGGACGCTACAAAAGTAGAGCGAAAGGGACAGCAAACGACGCCATATTTCTTGCCGCTCTTTTGACATTTCTCTTCAGTGACAGTAAGGTTTGCCATTTCATGATGGAAAGATATAAGAGCCAACAACGAGTCGAAATTATTAAAATTTACTACCGAAATTCCAAGTCAGTGGCCTCAACGTTAAGAGCGCTACGTCCAATTTATGGTCGTCATAAAACAATTGAGCGTCTAGTGGAAAAATTTGAATCCACAGGCACAGTACAAAATGTTCACGTGCCAGTGAAACAAAGAAGTGCCCGTTAGACTATTTCCTGTGGGGCTACGTCAAGTCTATGGTCTATGCCAACAAGCCAGCGACGATTGATGAACTTCGTACGAATATCGAACGTGAAATTGCAGCAGTATCGGCCGATTTATGCTTGAAAAACGTCGAAAATTGGGTTCAGCGTCTGGACTTCTGCAAGCGTGCCCGTGGTGGCCATGCAAAAGAAATCGAGTTCCATACATAATGGCATCAAACGTACTTTTATTGATATCCAAAACCGTTTTTGTTTTATTTAAAAAAAAACTTTTGTAGCGCTCTTATTGAAAAACCCGATAGATAATGTTAATTAGTAAGACCGTTAACTAATGTAAACAGTAAAGATTTACATTATGATTTGAAGGTTGTAAATGTCTTTCTCGCGTGATCTAGTGTCCGCGTCTTGTTCTTTCACTTGTTACTCCATTTTGGATTTGTAATTCAAATTGTAGTGTTTTTTTTAATTATTTGTGAACAATGGAATACATTAATCAAGAATATCTGGAAATGTTATTATTAATATACGGTGAAATGGGACGATCTGCTCAGAAAAAGTTTTAATTTATTTGAATTAATTTTGTATTTAAAAATTAGTTTTTTTTTTTTAATTCAATCAGTTTGTTTATTTTTTGTTAATTACATTTAGTATTCTTTTTAAGGAAAAAAATATTTTTTTTATGAAAATAAACTAAGCTTTAATAATAAGAGAAAGAAATTAATACTCATTAAAGTGGTTTTTTGAATAAAATGATATCAAAGTGAAAAAACAACTTAAAAAATGAAAAAATTGGGTTTGATGCAAAATTGCGGAGAAACGGTTGTCCGCAGAAAAAAAAAGTTTTGGGACAAACTAAAACTGTAATAAATGTTTGATTGGTTATAAAAAAAATCTTACGAATCGGACGTACATAGTTTGGCAAAAATAAAGCCAGTTAAGGCAAAAATCATAAAAACCGTTATAACTCGAAAACGGGACGAAAACGAGAAAATTACCTCTTAAGTTTTTCAAATTAAAATGACCTCAGGAATCCATGGTTTTCATTTGAGGCGGTGACTGTGGGACACCCTGTATATAACATCTATTTTCTTCCTCAACTTTATTAAGAATAAAGTTTGAAAAAATCGACAGATTGATTGATGTCGATCTTCCAGCGAAAAAATTATGTTGGTACGGAGAAATGATTTCCTTAAGTACGAAAAACAATTTCGCGTAGACAATTTTTCAAATAGCTTTGGTATTATCGAAAGTTTACAGATTGGTCGATAGTTTGAAATTTCAAAAAAAAATATTTTTTTTTTAAATTAAAAAAACATTTTTTTTTTTAAGTTTTTCAAACATTTTAGAAGCTTCTCCATATAAAACTTAATTTAAATTCGTTATGCTTCATGCTTAATCAAAATTCTAGGTACCGTGAAAATGCGATTTTCGAAACCCATTTTTAAAATGTGTATGGTGGGTACCCTTATTTTATGATAAAATAATTTTTTTTCTCACATCTTGTAGATTGTATTAAAAAACGTTAAATTGTCTAGTTTTACAAAAAACGAGCATTAGATCTTTAAAATATTGAGTTTTGGAAAATTTTGAAATTTGATTTTTTTTCAAAAATCAAAAAAAAAATATATGACAATTAATTTCAACATTCGTAGTCTAACCTATTTGCCTAAGCAAACAAAGCTTCAATTCACAACGTGATATTAATTTAAGTTTGTTAAAAAATTTAATTTGAAAGCAAATTAATTAGGTGTAATAACCATGCTACAAATGATTGCTAGGAAATGTTCAACCCAATGCCATTAATTACGAGGCGCTTAATATAATAAACCACATGCGATAGTTACTTGTTATATGTATGATGTGTCGTTAAAGATAACACGTAATTAATAAACTCACCGAAGCTTCCCTGTGAGGTTTCCTAAATATTGGGTATGTGAATTTAAATTGACAAATTTTGTTTCAATTAAGTTTTCACAACGCAATTTACCCAAATATTTTGTTTGCTCCACAGCTCATCATAACAAGAGCTTGGACAGCATTTTAGCAAACCATTCTCTTTTTCCCACAACCACAATTACAATCAGGCTACTTCAAATTCAAAGTCCTCTCAAAATCTATTTGAAATGTACATAAATTACGGATAATGAACATTTTTTTGTTTAAAAATACGTGCGCAGTACGAAGCGTGATACACTTTCTTAGCTAATCATCTAATTATTATGCTATCATGAGCATGTGCATTAATTTTGTATTGCAGGTCGTAATATTAGGCTCTGAATTCAATTGATAGATAATTACCTACTAAGTAATAAAACCTGCTCACTTAATAATTATTAACTTATTTACAGTTTATCATGCTGAGTGCAATAAAAGCAAAGCAAATAAAGCTTTTGTTTACTCATACAATGATTTGTTTTTTTTTTTTTTAACCGATTAACTAAACTATCTATATCTTTATCTGACTCAGATAAGTCAAGACTCCGTCACTAGTGACACGAAACAAAATCAGAAAATGTAAACATTATTGATACAACTCTCGCTTGACGGTGATAAATATTTTTGAATCACCACCGCATTCCGAAGAAGAAACCTGTTAGGAGACTTTGATTCAGTGCTGGACTTATTTGTTGTGATGAACTAAGATTTTTTTCAGAGGTCTTATCATTTATCTGTACTTACTCATCGTATAAATCTTTCAAAACAAGGTGGACTTTCTGGTGGGTTTTTTTTTTAAACAATCTATATTTCAATAAATGAGAACTTCAAAAGACAAAGAGAAAAAAGAAAAGAACAGCGGAAGTGATCGTTTTCTGACCAACGTTAAATGAAAATGTTTGGTCTAAAATCATCGTTTATATCGTTCTCCATTGGTTGTTCAGGTTAAATATGTTATATTAAAGTTACTCTATACTTCTTAATATGGGATGTGAGCTCCTCTGTACCTATGTACTTCTGGTTTGCTATAAATCCAGCACCGCATCAAGTAATCCAAATTCAACAAACAGCTCAAAACAACGTAATTTATGTACATAAGTGGGAGTCTTTACCTCAGTTTTTGAATTTTATAGACCCGCTAAGAGTTGATACATTAAATAAACAAAATAAACACGCCAATCTGGTTTTAGTGGGTAGGAGCAGAGACACGGCGACTTTGTTATATGCTGAACCACTTTAACCAACACAATCGGGCCACTTTCATTCATTCATACGCAAAGTATAGTTCATAGACCGGTAGAGCGTAAATAATTCATCTATTCCTCGGGGACAGGAGTTGGGTGGCTCCCACTACTACAAACCAATGCAACAACAACAACAATCAGTTTCCAGACAAACAAAGAATCATGGAGCATGGTGTCTATGCCAGTCGTTAAAACTAATAAAATATGGTAACATACGTTTTCTTGCAACTTACCAGCAATTCAGCTTCTTTATGGAGCTCAGGTCAGATTGTTTGGATCTGGCTATAACCATTTCTTCTGTTAACCGAGTCATGGTAACTTGACTCAGGAGAGATTTCTGGTTCTTGTTTGAATTTTCTTTTTCAGAGCAGACTGAGGAAAACTTAGTTTACTGGGAGTGAGAGGAAACAATAAAACAAAAGCAGAAATACGCGTATTGTAATTTTTCTTTCCAGAGCAAAGCAGATACGTGTGACTAATTTTTTTATTCGTTTTGTTTTACGTTTCTTGGGATCTTGGGAGCGTATTAAATGCGTTTATGTAGCGATGGGGCTGGGGCTGTTCCTCTATTCTAGTATGAGACCAAAAGAAGGTACACTTTGAATTCAGCAGACACTTTTTTGCAAATCGATTTTTTCTTGCGTTTGGGGGCCAGAAAACATTTCTTTGATTGAGTAACTTGATTCACATGCAATTGGACACTTTTGAGTTTGTATATTTCAATTAGTTGTTAATTTTTCTTGAAGGAAAATACTACGAATATAATTTTTGTTCGATTTGGAAAAATTTACTCGAATTTATTTTTTCCCCCGAAGTGGTGACGTCTACCATAAACGAGATACACGCGTAAAATGAGAATGACATGCCACTGACAGCTAGAGAAGAATCTCTCATTTGGAGTGGAAGCTGAAATTCAATTAAAAAGCTTTTTTAATAGCTTTTTTTCTGGGATGGAAGTGGGAGAAGTGTTTTGAGTGGAATTTAAGTTTTGTTTGTTGATGATGATGGATGGTGATGAAGTGGGCAAATGTCAAAAAAATAAAATAGTTGTTTACGAATATGGAACTTAAAGTGGAATGGGAAATATATCGTTAGATGTTGTTTTGTTTTATTTAACGGTCTATGAATTTTATGCAGATTGTGGCGCAAAATGTGTGTAGAATTAGATCGATGTTATAATTTAATTTAGTGGAATTTTCTATACAATGATATTTATTTTATTTAAAATTTTATTCAAAGCGAACGTTTTGAAAAGCCTCGCCGAAGTCTTTCTTTTTTTTCTAAAAAGTTAACTATTTGCATTTGGAGACACAACATCGAGTGTATCAAACAGGAACAGAGCCATTTAATTGTTTTCGATTGGATACTCGATGTACGAAATAGAGTCGGAAAAACATTAACTTTACCAAAGAAGAATATAAATGGCAACTTATTGCTAATTTGCTTTATTTGGCAGATGAAAAATATAAACAATAGTTCATTGTAATTGTTTTCAAAAATGGATTTGCGTCGTCAATCAAAATAATATCATTTGCGTACTAGGGGAAGGTGGTTAAAGAGACTAGAATCGCTTAGAAATTTAAATTTACATAATATTAACAAACAAATTTCTTTTACAAAACACTTTAATAAAATTACTTGAAAAATGAATTTGTTCATATTGAAACTTATTGTTTTAGCATCTATTGAAACTTAGTGAAGCAATGTGATAATGCAGTGAAAAGCAGTTTTCCGAATCATACAGAGAAATCAACCATAATACTTTATGTGAAAGAAAATATACCTTTTCTTTGTACTTCGTAATAAATTATGAAAGTTAAATTTAACGAAACTACACGAAGAGTAACAAACTGAAACTATGGGTCCATTATGTGATTTTCAGATATATACTTGTTTTTGTACGACCATCACTTAAGTAACCTTATATAATAGTATATTCTGTATTAATATTATTTGTCTTTTGTAAACTAAAATAACACGTGTACTGTCTTTCATACGAAGCGGCTGTGTTTTTCTTCTGCTCTTCTTAAAATTTCTATAAAGATGAATTCAAAGTGTTATAAATGTCTTAAAGTCATATCCGATTTGTTTTTCCTAACATGTGATTTATGTGGCAAAGATTCCCATTTGGACTGCTGCAATATTAGCAAAATAGACATGAAACTTATAAAATCTAATAAGAATTTATTTTTTAAATGTGATAAGTGCTTGCATATTCCACTGCAAATATGTATCAACAAAATGAGAGATCTCTCAGTGTATTTATTGGAAGATTCTCAGAGTGCAGTTGGGAGTTGCACAAATACTAATCCAAATCCGCCAAAATTGGATACGAGTCGTCATGTTCGTGATAAGACTCGTGCTCAGAGAATCTCCAAAGTTAGTGAGACTGAAAAACGGGTTTCGATTACTGCTGGAAGGAAGATTGCTCTTGCGGGAACATCAACTCCCCAAGATCGCAATTCTTTAAAAAATAAAATTCTAACTAAAAATTCTCTTTCTCCCGCTAAATCATTTCTCACTCCTACACAAACAAAATCAACTCCAAATTCTACCGTCAGGAGCCAGATTAATACCGATGCTTGCAATGAGATCGGTTTGGTGTCTCTTTCTACCACATCAGATGTTCATGAAAAAAATGTTGATGCTAAATCTACCCAAGCTACTGATGTTGATTTCAATGATGCGATCGAAGGTGATGCTGTTGCTGCTGCTGGTGGCGAAAATGGATGTGAAGCAATTAGTGAAAATGATGATGCTGCTGAAATACGAGTTGCTGAAACACGTGTGGATGTTGAAAGGGTTGAAGTTGCTAAAGATGTTGCTGTTGTTGTTGTTGATGCTAAATTTGCTGATAGTGTTGTTGTTAATGGTGTCAAAGTTGATACTGCCGACACTCCTGCAGCTGTTGCTGGACACATTGGAATTTCTGGTAAGCACAACCAAAAACAAAAACAGCTGGTAGGCAGCGATGTTAACGCTGTCGCATCGCTTCCATCTGTACCTAGGCTTCGATTTATTCACATCTCTCGATTAATGAATACAGTCACTGAAAAAGATGTTATAGATTTTGTTGCACACAAACTAAATTTGCCATCGAATAGTTTGGTTTGTTCTAAATTAATTAAAAAAGATGCGGATGTTTCATCGTTCCATTTCATAAATTTTAAACTTGGTGTCCCTGCGGGATCTTTTCATGATGTGCTTCGAGAGTCTATATGGCCAATAGGAGTCCAAATTAAACAATTTATAAGCCGTTCAAAAAACGATCTACGCAAAAAACTGGAGGTCGCAAAAACATAAACAACAATTTTCCTGCTTCTGAAACCAATAATTACTTTTCTATGTATTATCATAATGTTGGAGGTATGAGAACAAAGTCGCATGAATTTTTTACTGCTGCTGCTGACTGTTCTTATGACGTTATTGCCCTGACAGAAACATGGTTAAACGAAAAAATTTTCACTAGTGAATATTTCAATTCTAATTTCAACGTTTTTCGTAAAGATCGTTGTTACGAACGGACTGGCCAAAATAGAGGTGGCGGTGTTTTATTAGCTGTAAAATCTATTTACTTAAGTAAAGAAATTAATTTATCTCAAGATTCTGTTGAACAAATTTGTGTACGTGTAGATTTACCTATTCACTCCAATCTTGAAATGATTCATGTGTACTTTTTTGTTTCTTATATTCCACCTTTATCGCAATATGCAATTTATGACTCTCATATCAAGAATATTACAAATATTGTTAAAAATATCGATGAAAATTGTTATTTCGTAATCGTTGGAGATTTTAATTTGCCTAACGTAAAATGGTTGTTCTCAAATGATGAAAAAAGAATGTTTCCTGTTAATGTCACCAAAGATTTTGAATATAATGTGATTGATAATATAACTGCTTTAAATATGTACCAAATTAATAATATTCCTAATTCTTTAGGACGTATTTTAGATCTTATTTATATTGATAGTAATTTTGAAGCTCAATTAAATGAATCAAGTTTTAAATTATTGGAAAATAGTATTCATCACAATGCACTTGAGATTGTATTTAACTTTTCTGTTTTAAATGAATCAAAATCATCTAATATTGTTCAAAGGTATGACTTTAAAAATGCGAATTATGTGTCAATGAATATTTACTTAGAAACTATTGATTGGCAGCCAATTTTTAAGTGCTCAAATCTGGAGGTAGCTTTTACTATGTTTCGGAACATTCTAGAATATATTATTTCAAATTTTGTCCCTTTAAAACAAGTTAAAAATTCTAAGAAACCTGTTTGGTTTAATAAAAGTTTGTCCAGGCTTAAAAATGTCATGAATAAATTGCACAAAAAGAGTAAAATTTTTGCTTCATTTCGTGAGCAATTCAAACAGGTAAGGAGAGAGTACGAATTTTTGAGAAAATTTATTTATAAGCAGTACATTTGCTCTCTTGAATCGAACATTAAAAAAAATCCGAAGTGTTTTTGGTCATTTTTAAATACTAAACGTAAATCGCTTGGGATTCCATCTAACGTTTCATACAAAGGGGTTGCCTCAGATAATTTGAATGTTATTTGCAATAGTTTCGCATCATTTTTTCAGTCAAATTTTATTGACTTGAAATTAAATTCTGATAATCTGGAAAACTCACCTTCAGTTGTTGACGTTGGTAGTCTATATTTATCTGAAGACGATGTACTAGCAGTTTTATCCTCTCTTGATGAGAATTTTTCCGTTGCTCCAGACAACATTCCGCCAATTCTTTTGAAGGCTTGTAGATTTAAACTTGCGGTTCCATTGTGTTTTATATTCAATATGTCTTTAAATCAAGGTGTATTTTTGGATACGTGGAAATATTCATTTATTACTCCTCTGCATAAATCCGGTTCAAAAAGTGCTGTTGAGAACTACAGACCTATTGCAAAACTTCAGTTGATCCCTAAAGTTTTCGAAGCAATAGTGAAAAACAAACTGTATTTTTTAGTTCAAAATCATATATCTCAGCACCAACACGGTTTTATGAGTGGAAGGTCGACATCGACAAACTTATCGATTTTTACCAGCTATTGCCTTGATCATATGGAAAAACATTTTCAAATTGACACAATCTACACAGATTTTTCAAAGGCTTTTGATCGCGTTCAGCATAATGTACGAGCCCAAACGCAAAATAGTTGGACTACCTATGATTAAAAAACAAAAATCTTCTGATTCTTAAATTCTATCGGAAATAAAATCAATATTTTGGTATTTTTCTTAAGATATATTTATTTTGAATAGGAATAAGTAACAAAAACAAAATTACTTCAATTAAATAACGGTATAGAGCAATCTTACAAAATAAAATAACGATTTAAACATTTTTTTAAGTGCAAAATAGTTGGCCTATGGGTCTTAATTTTTATTTTACCATGGTGTTACGTCGCAGTTGGCCTTGATAACTGCTTCTATGGGTCGTGGCATTGTGTCAACTAATTTTTGACATTCTTCGTACCAAAAGACTCCCAAATATTTATGATTTTAGCTTTAAGGTCTTTTCGCAGTTTTTGATTCATTTTATGCCAGCCAGTTTCAATTGGTGAAAGATCAGGGCTGCTGGAAGGCCATTCCAGTAAAGGAATAGCTTCAGCAGATAACCACGCCATTGTAGACCTTGCAGTATGACAAAAAGCTCCATGCTGTTGGAAAATATAGTCTCCATCACTAGTTTGAAGTCGTGGTATTGATGGGAGAAGCTCATTTTCCAGAATATCCTGTACTTTGCAGCATTGACAATTCCATTTACAAAATGTAAATTGCCCAAACCCCGCCCCGACATGCATCCCCATATCATTAGAGATGCTGGAAACTTGACCGTTTTTTTAAGGCAATCTTTGTGAAAAACCTCTTGAATTTCTAATGACTCGTTTTCGTTCGTCGCCCACGCAAACTTCAAACCTGGACTCATCACTCCAAATAACGGACATTGACTTAAAGTCCAGTTTTTACGTTGTTTGGCCCACTCTAGCCGCTTTTTCTTTTGTTTAGGTGTTAAAAGTGGTTTTTCTTTGGCCTATGTTTTTAACGAATTAAAATTGCTCTAATTTAAATAAATCTAAAACAAACCTTATTAAATTTGTATCCAATTTTTTTCATAGTCCGTTTGCAAGTGTCGACCGAAACACTTTTTTTTATTCTTTCCCTCCATTGAACAGTTATTGCAGCGGCCGTTTGACGTCGATTTTCTTTTATTATTTTTTTAAAACTCGGCAATCTCGAGGTTTTGCAATTGGTGGGCGTCCCGTTTTTTTTACCGATCTCCACATTTCCACTATTTTTGAACTTTGAGATAATGTTTCGAATTGATGAGCGCGGTAAATTGAATTGTTTTGCGATTTTATAGCTCGATAATCCCGTTTGGAAGGCTTTATTTATGGATTCCCTAAGGTCTCTTGATAATGCAACACCACGCACTATGGTTGACATTAAACTGTTGCTGGCTTGCATAAAACAGGAGATCAATAAACAACAAAACAAGTGCATGTCATTTTTTTAATAACGGTTAACTGAAAATCTATTTAAATCTTCATAGGCCAACTATTTTGCATCCCAGAGAGAGTAGTCCAACTTTTATGCACTATCTTTGTTTGAGAGAATGCAAACTGGAGCCATATGTGCTTTCTCGAATTTAGTTCTGTTTGGTCTAATTTACTTATTAAATGTAATTTATTACATCGACAAAAAAAAAATTAAAAAACAACTGCTTGGGGACTAGAAAATATAGGCACATAACAAATGTTAATTTGTTAATTGATGAGTAGGCCAACTATTTTGCGTTTGGGTCGTACTAATAAAGAAACTTGAAATGTTTGGTTTTCATTCTGTGCTGCTTAGTTGGATTAAAAGTTATTTAGAGGACAGAAAGCAATATGTCAAAATTGGTTGCGAGTTATCTAAGGAAATAGTGAACTTCTCAGGTGTACCTCAGGGTAGTCACCTTGGACCGTTACTGTTTATTATTTTTATTAATGACTTGCCCAGCCTCCTCTCTTTTTCAAGATGCCTTTTGTATGCTGATGATCTTAAAGTTTTTAGCTGCATAAAATCGTTATCTGATGCAAATAATGTCCAAGCTGATCTAAATAAAATTCTTCAATGGTGTAAGATGAATGGACTCTTTTTTAACAATAACAAATGTAGTGTTGTTACTTATTCAAAAGTACTGAATCCTTTCTGTTTTGAATACAAGCTTGATAGCCACTCTTTACAAAGAGTAGATTATCAGAAGGATCTCGGAGTGATTTTCGACTCGAAAATAAATTTTTCGCTTCACATCGATCATATAATTTCTAGAGCAAACTCGATGTTCGGTTTTATAGTCAGAAATTCAAAATGTTTCGAGGATCCTTATACAATTAAAACTCTTTACACGAGTATTGTAAGACCGTTGCTGGAATATTGTAGCGTTATATGGAATCCTTACACTAAGTCAAGTATTCTTCGTATAGAAAAAGTTCAAAAAAGATTTACTAAGTTTGCCTTACGTAAAACATTTGGTTCTTTAAGTGTTCCATGTTATGAAAGCAGATGTGTTCTCATCGACCTAAAACCTCTCATTTTGAGAAGAAAATTAAATTCTGTACTCTTTGCTTATGATGTTCTCAATTCTATTATTGATTGTCCAGTGCTGTTGTCAATGTTTAATATGTATGCACCTGCTCGTAGTTTGCGACCAAGAAATGGTGATTTTTTATATGTTCCATATCATAGTACAAGTTATGCTAGGCACAGTCCAATCACTAATGCATGCATTGATTTTAATGAATTTGATTATGCAATTGATTTTAATATGAATAGAAATGAAATTAAAAGAAAATTGATAAGCTTATTGCAAATACTATAACTTATGTTTAACTTAATTTATTAATTTATCTTTTTAAAATTGTATATATGTACTTATATTGAAAGTTAATTTTAATGGGTAGTCTGCATAAAGTCTTGTAACTTGAATGACGGTAAATAAATAAATAAATAAATAAATAAATAAATAAATAACAATGGATACAATGTTAAAAGTGTTTTAGTATGCTACTTGGTTACAACGACAATTTTGTAAATTTCAATTGAGTTTTTAGCATCATATTTTCTCTAGCATTTTAGTTACTTCATTTTCTATTGGACGTCCGCAAGTATCTGAAAGAGTCCAGAAGTCTTCTCAAACCATTCAATTGGAAAAACAATAGCCTCCTGACGATTGTGCGAAGAGAATTTCGCTTCTCGATTTTAAGTCAGAATCCACCCAAGAAGCACTAATACACATATGTATTCAAATGTCAAAAGCAAAACTCGGCAGCAGCATTCTTGTTTGATTTTGGTTCGTTGTTTACTACAATCAAGTCGTTCGGAAACAAATTATTTAATCCCAAATATACAAATAAATACATGAATAACAAATAATAAATAACTGTCGCAGATTTTTACCATCACAACGATCAACTATTCCAAAGGCAAAATTTTAAAGTTGATAACAAATATTTAGCACCGTTTCATTGGATTTCAGAAGAAGTGGATCCTTGAGTGAAACCAATGGAAAAAGACATTAGTTTCTTGCATGAACTGTCATTGTTTTAGGTGAGTTCAGAAGGAATTTAAGAAAATTGCTTACTACGATTCTAGTTAGAAAATATTTAAAATTACTTTAAAGTTAGTAAATTGTTAAGTAGAATCATACTTATCCCTTAACACTATAGACTGTTTAAATTGTTGCGCTAATGTATTTAATTAGTTCCAAACCGAAACAAAATTCATACAATGATGTTGAAAAAGAAGATTTATTTCCAAAAAAATTAACTATTCATAAAATTTCATTTTAAAAACAAAAATATTTTACGGTAGCAATTTTAGAAACCTCTGCTTCGCAAGTTTGTTCTTTTTTTCGTTTTGCTGTTGTTGTTTCTCACTTCTATTATACTAAGGGTATTCACGTAACGAGATAATTTTCCGCTTTGTAGAAAGATATAACTTTCCGCAGCATGTTTTCATGAACACCCCCTAAGAAATACTTGCGTAAATGGGGAAATATTTTGTGAAATGTCAAATTAAAAGTCAGAATCAATACTTCTTTAGTTTACGAGGTTTATTTCTGCACCTTCGGCAGCAAATTTATGAGATAATTTGATGAGATTTGCAGAAACTTTTTCCTGTACAAATTTTGACAGCTCGTTTCTGCGGAGATAAAATTATCTGGCTTACGAGGGTTTTCCGCGCTTACATGAATACCCTTACTATATATGTATGTTCCCACCAAAACGAAATATGAAATTTCAGCTGAAAACTTTTGATATTTCAAACTGATGGAAGAAGACTTCAAGGAGATTTTAACGAAATCGCAATGAAATCTTGGTACAATTATTTGAAACCTCAACAGTTTTCGATTGAAATTTCAGAATTCGGTTTGATAGAGAAACATCGTACGTATTAGAGATAGTAAAATATGGCGACTAAAATGCAGAAAACCACTTTTCATTTTTTTTTGGACAGATCAACATACTCGTAGTTAACTTTCGATGGAAAAAGAAAGCACCAATACCAAAGTAAAAAACATTGACCGCTTTTATATGAAAGCGATTTTTAATCATTGTTGCTTATTTGGTTTCCTGTCGATTGCATGGATGCTTTTTAGCACAGCGATTTTGAATGAAAGTTAGCTTTTGTTCAAACGAAAACCTCTGTCATCTCTCTGCACCCTTTGTTCTACTTACTTTAGGAAAGATCACTGCACGAATGCCAATTGGAAAATAAAACAAACGCGAACTATAAGGAAATCCACGAAACGGCTTTTGAACGATGCAATATTACCTTACGATTTCAATGTCCGTGGGCAAGAGAAAAAACGATAACTCGGAAATCTTACCAACCTTAGCAATTTCATCTAACCACGCTACCATATACACCTCTCGCCAACGGGCTCGAAATTCGCAAGGTAATATTGCATCGTTTAAAACCAGTCTATGAAATACATACTTTATGTTGGATAACTTTGAATTTCTAATGGTGGATTTACATGTATCTACATTTAATTTCTGCAAAAAAAATACAGAATTCTTATTTGTTAGATAGAGAGAAAAAGAGCAAAATGCAGAAGAACTTTATTTCTGCTTTATAGGAAATTCGAGAAATGCAGAAGTCAAGATTATAGTAAACACGAACATGTTCATCATTATTATTGCATCTTCGTCTGCATTTTGTAAACTTGCGATATTTTCACATTTTCTATAATTTTTGTTGACGGACGCATGATATGAAAAAAAAAACATTAAATCGAAATGGAAGAAAATCGAGGTAAGTTAAATTTTCATTGCATAGTTTCGTATTAACAGGCCAACAAGTTATAGCAGTTTATAGGAAGTAAAAACGAGTTACCACCTGTATTTTTTCTCCCACTTTCTGGTTTCGACATATATCTGCCTCTCTCTGAAAATCCACTTTAATACAGTTTTTCCAAACTTGGTGAACATTTCAAGTTACCAGCGAGGCATATTAAGTCTGTTTGGTAAAATGGAAATATTACAGAATTTTTCATATAAACCTTTAGTTTCTACGTACGGTGTAGAAAAAAAAATTTAAGTTATGAGTCTCATAAGCTTAAAGAGTGCACCGCCCTTCGTTATTCTAAAGTTAAGAAATACAATTTTTCCCACAAAAAATTGTTATTTACATACATACTTTACAAATATTGTACACCAAATTTTTGCTGGGAGTTTTAAAATAAAATTTCACTTTTCTTTTTAAAGACTCATGTTTAAAAAACTTTTTTAACTTGGTATCTAGCGAATTTTGCAGATTAGGAAATTTTAAAAATTGTTCTTTTATCCAAAAGTAATAGATCCTTCCACAAAATTGTTAAAAGTCGTTAAAAAAAGTCTCAAATTTAATCGTTAGTAAACAAGATAAAAATATAAACAATATAATATATAAACAATAAAAACATACCTACATCAATTTCGTTCTTAAAAATGTAACGGCAAATTTTGAAATAAAATCGTTCATTAAATCATGAATTGATAAAATCAATGTTATATACCTAACCTTTTAAAATTAAAAAAAATTGCTTTTGAACTTTTTTGACCTCTCAGAAAATTGAAAATCCCTCAAATAAAGTACTTTACGATCCCTGAAAGAATACTTATATATACTTACTTATGGCACACTTGTATTTTTTTATTTTCGCGAATGCTAAGATTTCGGAGGCAAAAACACAAGTTTTTTGAAAAAAGGTTTTCTACCAAACTGGTAAAAATTCTCCATTTTTTAAATAAGTTCCATTCTCTTCGTTAACTTTTATTGCATTTTCAACGAATATTGTGTCGGACATTTTACATATGAACATTCGCATTGATTAAACAACACCGTGATATATTCACCTGATTCACCACCAAAAATGCATTCAAGTGTGGCCAATGCGCCAGACGACAATAGAACAAAACCTTTACCAAAACACTAAACGCATCAGATGCCATGGTTACAATGCTTAACATGAGGGCACGAAAACCTAGCCTCCATTCATAGTTCTACCTTTTGTCATTGAAAGTTTTGCAAAAACAGAAGTCCTTGTCGAAAACAGAAAAATAAACAAAAATATAAAATATTTTATTTTTGCCAAGCTTATCGAGCTCTTCGGTTATTTTATCGGTTTTCTCGCTAATGGTGGCTCCTAGTAGAACAGGTTCAGGATTGTCATTGATTCCGGAAGAAAATTCTCGAAATATGCCGTAATGATTAATAGCCTTTTCGATTTGTGTTTTAAATAGAAATGACCTGATCTGTGTTCTAGGTCCTCATCGAAAAGCACTGAAAGTTTATACTCCAACACTTCTAGTTCAAAAGGTTCTGCGACGATTCTCTATCGAAGAAACGCTGCTGTTGGGCGCCATTCAGCGTTCATACCTGCCACAACAGAAGTGCGTCAACGTGTCCTGTCTGCAAGACGTTTAAGGATGAAGACTTTTCAAAATCAATTAGCCGATGCACAGCAACATATTTCCGTTAATTATTTTTGAAAACTCGTAGTTGCTTGTAAGCTTATTTTATTTTGTTTATAGGAGCTAGCCCACGAAAATAGAATGCTACGGACTTTACACAAACGACAGGATTTGGCGTTGTCTAAGTACGAAAATACTAACGCTGAATTACCACAGCTGCTTCATTCACATGCCGAAGAAGTACGGGTCTGGCAAATGAAATATCGCAATCTTCAGACTCAAAATAAGGAACTTCTGTATAAGCTTAAGCAAAAGGAAAGTCTGATTCTTTCGTTGGGTGATCAGAACAAGCATCTTACACAACTGAATAAGGATAAGTACGAGGAGAAGTCTACGAATCTTTAGCATTATTTTGTATCTGATTTGTTTCCAGAAATCTGGAGGATCGACAGCGATTGACGGAGAAAGTCCAACAGCTAGAAACACGATTACAAGAAAAGGAAACGGACATGAAACTTCTAGCTCGACGACTACAACTTGAAACCAAGAACTTTAAAAAGGAGTTGCTTTCGGAGCAGAAGAAGCGAAGGGAAGCTCTCGGACAGTTGGAGAAAGTCAAACTGGAGCTGTCGGGTTATATCAAGATAGATGAACTGAATGTGAGTTTTCACATGGTCGTCCTTCTGAAAAGAAGAGAAATGTCCCTCAATTTAATTTGGGCTCACCCTTCTTGAGCTGACAATAATTCAAAACAAATCTCTTTATTTTAATTACAGTTAAACGAGAAACTATCTAAGTTGTCACTTGGTTCGTTGAGCAACATAACAAATGGAATTCATGGATATGAGGAGAGAAATAATAAATCACAAACAATCCTGATGCCACTTGATAAAAAATCTAGTGAGCAATGCGGTGACCAAAGTAATAGATCCTTAGGAACAGATAGGTCTGATATCTTCACCAATTCTGGGAATACTAGTCGAAAGTTGTCAGGTAATAAGATGAGAACATCGATGCATCGTGGTAGTGGAGACGGACCATCGGAAGAAGATCAGCATCATTTTATAAAATCTGTCGAAATAGCAAGTACCCATGAGTCGCATACTGATCTGGAAACATTGGATTCGAAATCAGAAGATAACAATTTCTATGATGAAGACTATGAAGAAAACGGAGATGAAGAAGATGGAGTTCCAGATATACTAGAGGTAAGAAAAACAGAGAAAATTCCACAGAGCTGTGTCAATAGACGTGCACTGACTTAATTACGATTTTTATATTTTAGACAACCACAAAGGAGCTTATATTGGAAAAAACTCCAAAAAACCAAGACATAAATTCCATTCGGAAGGAAATCAATGAAGACTTCAAGCAGCGCGAGTCCTTCCTTAATACTTTCTGTCGGCAAACTACTGCCGACACAGCCAAGATAAACGTGAATCGAAAAACTAAATTACTAGCCGCACTAAAGGCCATCGATGGAAGTTCCTCACAAGACTGAGGACTAAGAAGCATCGTATAATCAGCTTCTGCACACATACATATTAGTATATTTTTGACAACCTATATTTCCTTACAAGACCAAAAAATAAAAAACAATAACTTTACAAATATACATTCAATAAATGTAACTAGAAATCAATTTATTGCTTTTTTAGATTTTTGCAAAAAAACAACTTTCCAATAACTTAAACCTACGATGCTTAAAAAACCCTGTTCTAATCCTTCGACTTTCCTTTCATTTTACTCAGCGCACGAGAAACCTTCTTGCGTAATTCCTTTTGACGTTTCAGTTTTTTCATTTCGTCTCCCTTCTTTTGGATTTTAAAATTCTTCAGCCGTTGCTTGGTTTCTCGTTTGTCGCGTTTCTTCTTTTCATCGTAGTTAGTTTGAATCATCTTCATCATCTTGGCAACCTTTTGTTCATGTGGAGACAGAATCACAGCCACACGGTCTGCTTCCACTGATTTCTTGGGATTGATTGGAGCATGTTTTGGTTTATCTTTATATGGAAGTGCACGCTGGAGGGCTTTGGGAATGGTCAAAGGTTTGAATATCTTTGGTTCCCGCTTGATTTCTGTATAGAGACTGTCTACGGTTGCTTCGTTTCTGATGTTATTCTCCCGCTTCAGTTGTCCAAGTGTCTTCATTCCTTGCCAATGTAGTTTTTTATCCATGGACAAAAGGAGAGACGTAACTGGAGCATAAAACCTTGGCACTTCCACACGGAACCACGTTCGACAAAACACGATATCACTGAGAAGTATTCTATCTTCAAATGTTGCTCGGAAAGATCCCGCGGGTGTGTGATGCGACTTCTTAATTTGACCCCGAATACCAGATACTGTTTTAATCTTGGCCCCTTCGAACTTTGCCACTTCCAGAGTGGTGTTGAACATTCCCTTAATGAAAGCGGTCTTCTTGTAGATTTTAAAAGGATGACCAACCAGCTTTAGTTTCTTCATGATTTGTGCAGTTTTGTCCAGCTCTGTGACGCAACCAGTGGCAGCTATTCTGAATCCGATTCTCTTTATTTCTTCCTGATTATGACTGACACTCTGCAGGGCTAAGAATCCAGTGTTCTGAGGAGTGATGGGGCCCCAGAAAGTCATTCCGCATGTAACATGATTGGGTGTGTATTTTAAATATCTATGCATGAAGTTGTCCTCGACCTTTGCGTAGATAGGAATAGTCTGAAACCGTCGCCATCCCATCGACAGAATAAGAGGATCTCCTGTTTTGAGGATCTTTTTGTACCACCTGTGCTTCTTGACCTTGCAATTGACAAACCCAATATTCTCCTCGGCCATATTGAGGCCACCGACCAAAACCGGGTATTTTGGGTCGAAATTCTCAATGAACTCAGCTGGAATATTTTTGAAACCCAAACGTACATACATTCCCGGCCGAAAACCTTCGATTTGAACTCTCAAATCAGAATCCAGACTCGCAAATTCACTCTTATTCAATTCGGATTGTTGTTGGGCTTTTGCTTTTAACTCCTCATAGTAGGAATGATCGCCGGTTATGCGAGTCTCTTCCTCACCCTTGTTATCATACTCAGAATCGAACTTCGCTTTAAGTTTCATCTTTTTTGCCATAAGTTCAGTTTTGGTTAGATTTTCTTCTTCCACACGATACATTTTTCGCTTTTTGGAGCTTTCTGATTCTTCACCTTCTCCAGCGGCTTCAGAAGCCTCATCATTTTTACCCGAATGCTTCTTTCCAGTCTCTAAATCTTCATAGTCACCATACAGATCACCCTCATCACTCATATCATCGAGTCTGAGTAAATTTTCGGCATCTTCTGACGCTTTCCACTGACCAGTAACAAAGCAGTTCTTGATAAGCTCTTTGTTAGATTCTTCAATCCAGTTTAGTGTTTTACCTGCGAAGAGAGATTAGATAGGTTATTTTATTCAGGCTTGTTTTAAAATCTTTGGTTATACCTGCATATTGCTGGAAGAGACACGATTCATCTTGATCCTTGAGGTCTTTTTCTCTTTGCAGTGCTGATTGTTTTTTCGCGGCAACTTTGAAGAGCCCCCCTATTTCATCATCATCTGATTCATCTTCAGTTTCACCGTCATTTTCATTCTGCGACTGCTTCTTTTTTTCCTGTTCAAACAAAAACAAAATTATAACTTTTGAATTACAAGGGTTTCATTGTAGGGATAGACACAATCCCTTGAGTGTGCAAATTATAAAACAAAAAAAATTTAACAAGAAAAAAACTAAGATGGGTATAACAGTTAACCCCTCGATTTATGATGAGTACCAGGAAATATATACAGCTTAATAGGACACATACAAAACGACCCTATCTAGAAGAACAACATATATTAGTGAGTGATAGTGATCGAAAATATATATGCTATTGCAGGAATGATGTACATAAGCTTTAGCGGTCTTACCGTAGATTACAAATATCTCCCATGAGTTAGAGAGCCTGATCCGAGACATGGACGTTTGATCAAGGGATTAGAATCGAAGCCAATGTTGAGAAATTTCTGCAAACTTTATAACGTCTATTAAGAATCAAATCCCACTGACACAGACAGGTTCAACATAGAGGACATAGATCAACAATATCATTTATTTGATTTGGACGAAGTTTAAATAATTATATCTAAGCCTAAGTTAAAAAACGCTACTAGATCTGATGATCTGGCTCCCAAGCTCCCTGAACAGCAACTTCAGTGAAACCAGTCACTTAAAGTGGAAGCCTTTAAGCGAATGCTAAAAGTATAAAAATGAGAGTATAACTTAAATTGGTTGATCAGTCATAAGTTCTTTCTTATTCTGTAAACTCCTGAGGCCATTCTCAACAAACTGAACCGAGTTGCAAACAACTAGAAAAGCATTTGAAAAAAGTCCGAAGACTCGCATTTATATATACATATGAATAACTAGAGCAATGAGAACTTGATTTGCCCTACATCATGAACTCATTGGAACTGCTGCTAAGGGGTCGATTATGCTATTTGCCAAGGAATGGACTGGGTCCGAAAAATGTTTAAGTCGTACGGAACGAGATTGCATTTTAAAGTTAACAGTAACATACCTACTCTATCGACATTCCGAGGGATGGTATGAGTACAAAACATAACTTTAAACTTTATTAAAACGGAGATACGTTGCGTAGTTAAAGTACACTGATGGATCAAGAAAGACTGTCCTATGTGACAATCCACTGTGATTTTCTATGCGGAAGTCAATGCCATAGCGGAATATGCAGGTCGAAATCTTGAAAGTCAATACCAAAACCAAAATATTGTCCTTAAGTCAGTTAGCCAAGTCGCACATAAATCATACATACTCCATCACCTCTAAGTTGGTGTAGGAATGTGTACCCAGTCTAAACGACTTGGTAATAACAATAATGTCTCACATCATTAGGTCCCTGGACATGATGGTGTTCAGGAAAATGAGGAGGCAGACTCTGGCAAAAATAGGCGGAAAGACTCCTTTAATGGGGCCAAAACACGTCTTCAGAATAGAAGACAACTTAATTAAAAACAAACCAAAACAGAGGAGGGCTAGAAGATTCAAAAATTGGAAAGAAATCCCCAAGCTGAGGCCGTCGAAACTATTGCTTGGGAATTATAATCAAAATGCAAATGAACTGTATTAGCTTAATTTAAAGCTCAAGTGACCTCAATTCCAAAGTGCGTTTCGCCCAGGTACGACAATGGGCTCATCAGGAAGATGCTGTCGTACCCTCCTAAAATGCAAATATTGGTCGATGTGTACCGATATAATTTTCGTATTTCTTATATCTTCAATGTATCAGCTTGTGTATTCTTGGCAAAGAAGACAGTTCCATAGGCAGATTCTGCAATTGAGAGTTTCAAATTAAAAAAATTGGAGTTATTTACTTTTCGAATCATTCTTGTAATAGATTAATTTTGGGTACATTCGGTACGATGGAAGGGTATACAGAAGAGGGGAATGGTTCTTAATTGACGATTACTAGTATTCGGTTTGAATTTAACAAGCCGACCTACGTTTTCAATGACTCCAGTCAAAAGCTGGTGCACAAAAAGTACATCGGCATTATCGCGACGTCTACTTAGAGATTGTGAATTTATTAATTTTAGACGGTGCTCGTAAGGTGGTAGAAAGAGCGAATGAATCTATATTGAATAGCTTCTATTCGTGGATTATGAACATGGTGGTACGGAGACCAAACAACGGAGGTCTAACAAACCTGACATACAGAGACTTAGTAAGGAGAATTCTTTGGACCAGCATTTGACAAAACCTAGAGTAGAATTAGAATTAGCTCAATTAATAATATTGTCATAAGTAAGCCCGAAAATTCAGTTGGTTGTCGCTTATGATACCTAAGCATGAGTTTAAATGACAATCGCAACTGGCTCATTCTTGAAATATTAACGTTGAGTTTTCGGGAGTAGGTAATGGAAAGTTCTGTTGGCACCAAATTAGCTTGAAGAAGTTGAAAATCGTAAATGTATCCTATACATTTAGAAATACGCATGTCATCAGCGTGGACCTGTAAGTCAGATCCCTTAAGGATAAGATCAACGTCATTAATGATCAATAAGAAAAACAAAGGACCTAAATGACTTGAGGGACTCGTGGGGTTAGGCGGATAGAGTTGGAACTGCAATATATAAAAAGACGATCATTTAAATACAATTGAATTCAAGATATAAGTAAAGGCGGGAAGCCGTAGGTTTTAAATTTGATATTGATGTTATGGGAGACTTTTTTCAAAAGCTTTACTGCAATCAGTTGCAATCGCATCGACTTCATTTACAGCTTTAAAGAAGCAAATGACATTGTAAACAAACTCATATAGATTAGTGGTTGTAGATCTACGTAGGTGGGTAAATAACAGCATAAAATGTAGAGGAAACGCTTGGATACACAGATTTTTTCACAAATAAGTTCAGGGTAAACTATGTTGGGAATAGTAGCCAGTGAAGACTCGAGATTGATTAAATGCCAACAAAACACCACGTCCGGAGAAAGAGCTTCCAGGCATTAGAAACTAAAACATTCTTTTGGAATACATTGAAGTCAGACTTAAAGAACTCGTTGTTATGAAAATCGGTCATAAGGTTTGTTTCGGTAAGTTCAAAAATCCGAGTTTTAGTAATTATTCGAACTTTTAGTTCGCAGTCCCCTTACATTTTAGTAATAGATAGATAAAAATGGGGACTTTATCAGGTAAGAAGGAGGATTATTAAAAACGAAAAAGATTATCATTACATTTTTTCTTGAAGTGCGAAAGACGTAAAGAATTAACGATTGAGGCACAAGCATTTATGATATAGGCTAAATATTCTTAAGAGATCAATCAGGTTAGTTGCGAGACCTTCTTGATGTATGGATACCATTACCATTAAAACAACAACAAAAAAAACAGAAACTTCAAATTGATCAACAAATTGTTCTAACCTTTATCATTTTTGACTGAAACATCGACAACTTGAGTGTGCTTACACAAATTCAGGCATGAGTTTAGATATTCAACGAGTGAAATTCCAATTTTAAAATTCAATACGATTGGGTAAACTTTAAAAGGCCTCTGCAACCATTATCAAACACTGCATCTACTCGTGTAACCAAAGCACTTAATTCGAAAACAATGCAACTAATAAAGCCCCAAGTTACGACCAAATAAACAACAATGACGAAAAGATAAAATTAAATTTCAACTACTACTACAGCTTACCGAATTATTGTATATTCCGTAGACCAGCTTCATAAGACTCTTTCCCTCGGATTGTCTTTCCAGATATGCTTCTCTTGCTTTCTGTGCCAAGTTATTTTTCCAGCTCATGCTACTCGCAACGACTTCATCTTCTTCCTCATCCTCTTCATCATCGTCCTCTTCACTGTCAACGTCTTCACCGTCGTCCGATTCATCATTAACATCCTGGTACTCTTCGTCCGAAGAATCCGCTTCATTATTCTCCTGCTCGTCTTCACTCTCGGCTTTCCAACCTAGATATCCTCCATCATCATCATTAGAATCATTTTCATCTTCCATCCCGGAATCTCCACTTTCATCATCATCCTCGCTCTCATTTCTATCCTCAACTAAGTCTTCCTTGAAATCCTTTGACTTGATAGCGCTACCATCAGAGAACAATCGGAATTCTTGCTCCTCTATCTGGAAATCCATGGTTTGTTTTTTCTCTACAAGTTTACCAACTAAGTCTTCGTGCTCTGCAGCATCTGGGCCTTTATCTTTGTGGTGGCTATGCGATCCTTGCAACTCAATATACACAGCATCTTTGTCGTAGACAATGCCCCCTACTCCCGACATTGGAGCGTAGAGCAATCGCTCCTTCTCGAGAAGGCTCCTCTTTTTCTCTGTGCCTGGCAGTGGACAGGGATCTGCAATACTACTCAGCTCATTTAGTCGGGCATCTCCCAATCCCGCAATATGCACCATAAACTCTTGCTTCATTGGGACACCCCTCACATATCCATACAGAATAACATCTCGGTCGCACTTGGCGTTCTGGCGAATGAGTTCTGTGTTTGTAATGTCTTCGACCCGATCGACGAGAAGATAACTGTGAGCTCCGCGCCACGACAGCGGACGGAATTTCATTACCGAAATGAATCTACCCAGATTCTTGATTTCATTGCGCAGATACTCCCCATGGATCAACCCCGAAAGATAGAACAACTTAGCTCCGTCATAGACTTCCGTCCAGAAACGATGTTTCAGTTCCTTCTTTCGTTTCCGCAATTGCTTGGGATTCCTTATCATGTCCAAGTGGGTGAGGACTCCCATAATCTTGGGCATTCCGTGAACCTGACAGATATTAAGGAACTCGAATATTTCCATTTCGAATCCATAACTGGCGTCACAGAGCAACAGCACCAGATCGGCACACTTGGCGATGTCAATCATCGAATTGATGTCGTTATTGCATTCGATCAGTGTGATCCGACGCTTCTTCGACGTCACGATAGTTATTGGTCCGTTGATCTCGGTCACATTCGTTCGTGTGAAGTTCTTTATTAGATTATTTATCAGAGTTGACTTACCCACTTTGGGTGGACCAACAACTGCGATAAGAACTGGCGGTGGTTCTTCTGGAGTTTGATCCACCAACGGGATGTGTTGTTTCTTCGCGGTGAGATCTTCTTTGCGGCGGAAATTTCGTTCAGCTCTTATGGCAGAGTTGATTGCAAACGCCTTGGGATTCCTCTGGCGCGCTGTTAGGTTTTCTTCTTTTTCTTTTGGTTTTTTCTTCAGTTTCTTTTTCTCGGCTTTGACTCCAGATTGTCGCGCACGATGAGACTTTTGCTTGTCAATATTTCCATCATCTTCTTTCATTTTAAAATGAGTTTATATATTCGGGGATTTATAAAATTGAAATGAAAATTAAAAATTAATTTCATCCACACGTGGGTAAAGTTAAAAATTTTTGTTGAGGTTTTCACTTTTGACGTTTATGTTTTTGACGTTTTCTTGGTAGGGTGTGTTCGATATGTTTGTGCAAAAATTATGACCTCAAACGCCAAGTGGTGACTTTTGGTAAACAAAACACAATATAGTGAGGTGTTTATACGACTCAGATTTTTTAACTTTTTTTGTTTGATAAATCATTTATTTTAAACTATTGTCGATTTCCTTTACACATGAGAAATCAATTTCTGTGTGAAGATTTCGATCTCTCGACAGATTTCACGTTCCTTTACACCAAAAAAATCGATTTTTTTTTGACAGAGATCAAATCCCTCGAATCCGTATTTGAAGAAGGATTTACATGTATACGAAATACGCACACCAAAAGAAAAAATTTGACAAGGGATCGAAATCCCTAGTGAGTAACACTGAGCCTCCACTTGAAATAAATGACTGCAAGAAATGTATCATGTAGCCAATATTTCTTGTGGAGCCCCCTTATGTCTCGATTTTTGTTATTTTTAGACATAATTTTTTCTATTTATTACTTGTCTTCGTAGAAGAAATAAATGCAGATATAAATTTTGACGTTTCATGACTTGTGTCTTCACTAGACACAAATTTCTCACAAGACGTCGAGTCTTGACACCAATTTCCACATTTTCATGTAACATTCCTTCATTTCATTGACGAACTCATGTTATGTTTTCACTTCGTATAGAAATTATGTCCTGTGAAGCCAAGATGTAATTTTTCTACCATTTACTGTCTGTTGAAGTACATAAATATAATGTTGTTTGTTTGTTTGCAGGCCAAAATTAACATTAAAAGAATTAAATATTAAAGATAGTAAGTATTTTGATTAATTTTTTTAAAATTAGTTAGGGCATTCAGAGACTTTTCATGCTTGTGGGACTACTCAATTATGCCTTGTAGCAAATGTTCTTCAAGGTCCTTTTGTATTCTTTCCGTTTTGCCTCTTGAAGTTTTTCCACTGCGTTTATCGCTCAAATCAAATGACGTGACTTAAGGCTCGGTCAAACAGAACGCGTTTTCAACGCCGCGTTAAGATTTTTTAACGCGACGGTAAGATTATTTTGACGCGACATTGCAACCGCCGCGTCAGAGGACGTCAAACAGATAGCTTTCAAGCAATGAACAAACGAAACAATAATTCCTTAACAAAAATAATTTCAAGCAGCTCAGATTCGGAGGGGGAATTATTGTTTCTATTTGCTATTTTACGAAATTCCCGTAAAAGAAAAAGAATTTGGGTACATGCCAATTAACAAAAAAAGAAGAGTCGCACATCTCGAAGGCCAAATAACAGAAGACCTATCAATGCGGCATTTATGATGAGAGCCAAATTTGTCTCATATTTCAATAATAATAATTAAATATGTATGGAAAACAATGTTCTTATACGATTTATCACCCATATCGTATATACATGGGTAATTTCTCACCAATTCAATTAATTTTTCCATCTTGAAAAAATTTAAAATTCCTTTGACTGCCGCAGCGTTAGAAATAATCTGTAATTTCACACAACGTCGCGTTTCACCGCCGAGTTGCAACGCCATGGTGAATTAAACGCGGCGTCAAAAACGCGTTCAGTGTGACATGGGACATGTATTACAATGTAATACAACGCTTCGTTTGAACGCGGCGGTGAAACGCGGCGTAAAAACGCGTTCTGTTTGACCGAGCCTTTACCTGGTGAGATTATGGCGAGGAATGAATAATCACGACATAATTTGCCCACAGAGTTAAAGAAATATAAACTTCAGATACAGTGTCTGATATAATGTCAGAAATAAATATTGCTAATGGAGGTGCGGCGTAAAGGAAATCGACATATGATTTTTCTTTTGGCTGAATTTTCCATATTTTTTATTTTCACTCAATCAAAATTTGATGTTAGTGCTGTTTGATTTAACTAAGTACGTGTTGTGAGAGCAATATTTGAATATATATATACTATAGGGTATTCATGCAACGAGATAATTGTCTGCTTTGCAGAAACATATAACTTTGCGGCAAATATTTGCATGAAGACTCGCTAAGAAATACTCGCGTAAATGTGGGAAATAATCAGCTGTTCGTTAAACGACAGTCAACTCATACGAATTTGTTGCACATACATATGCACATCATTAAATATTTTAACTTAAAAAGTGATTCTGTTCTCTTACTTTAAGGAAAATAAAGCATGTAGTTTTCAAAAAAAAAAAAAATAATAATAATAATTTAAAGCCATTTCTTAAAGTTGAGAGAATTTCTAAGCTTATCAGGTTTATTTCTTCCCTTTCCCTTTTGACAGCTCGATTCGATAAAAAAATCATGTCGTTTCTAAGGCTAGCCGCGCACTAGCAATTTTTAGTTGCGAAACTGCTTGGTTCGAGCAACTAAAAAGTTTGTGTTTTGACACAAACTAAACGATTGCCTAAAATAAGCTTGCCATTTTATTGAACATATAATTATCTGCAAATTCACGGACATTCAACCAAACAGTTCATCTGTTTTCTATAAGTAACCAAACAGTTTCGCAACTAAAAATTGCTAGTGCGCGGCTAGCCTAAGGCTTATCCCGGTTTTTCCGGTGATCAGGAGCACTCATAACTTTTACGAGAGCTCATAAATATTCAATATTATTGCTTGGTGAATGGGTTTGTGAGCCTCTTAAGTTATGAGCGTTCGGTGAATACCGCCCTAAGTATGAGGGCTCAGTGAATACCAGCCTAAAAGTGTGGAATTGATTTAAAATTTCTGAAATCACTGAGATTTGTGAACTTAATTGGCTAGTCATTTTCTGCTTGAATTTTTTGTTTCAGTTCAATTGTGGATACATTTTACTTTTCTTTTCTCTGAATCTTTATCCCAATCGAATAAAAAAAACAACACATTTTCAAACAAACTGAACAAGTGTAAATCCAAAATAAGAATTGTACCGTGTGAAATTAGATACACCATTTCAATAAATCTACCCAACGAACGTATCCTTGAAAGTAATGTCAAAAATAAAGCGTCAAACTTCAACGTGTTGTTTCTTGTTTTCTATTTTCAGAAGACTGGATTGCATTGCATTTGCACGCAAAACCAGAAGTTCTTTGTACATTCTATTTAGTTCTTTCTTTTCTCTAATCACCATATTTCCCACTTCGAGAACTTAAGAAATATAGCTTTATTTCTTTCTTTGATATAAACTTGTTTAAAATAAATCATGGATGAAGGAGATTTCGATAACGACGAGTAAGTTTACAGAATTCCACCATTTACTCAAACTAACCTACAAACAAAAACTTTCTACATTCAGTGTTGGCGGTGAAGATTTCGATGATGTCGACGAGGACGATAACATCGACGACATCAATCAGGACGAAGAAGTTGACAACATCGAGATAATCGCTCAAGGACAAGGTGGCGGTGGAGTACCCAAATCCAAACGAATTACCACGAAATACATGACAAAGTACGAGCGCGCCCGCGTTCTTGGAACTCGAGCTCTGCAAATTGCCATGTGTGCTCCGATCATGGTCGAATTAGATGGCGAAACGGATCCCCTACAAATCGCTATGAAGGAATTGAAGCAGAAGAAAATCCCCATCATAATCCGGAGGTATCTGCCAGATCACTCGTACGAGGATTGGAGCATTGACGAACTGATTATCGTGGATCATTAGTAGGGGTAGAAATGAGAACATAGCTTAGATTAGTACATAATAAGATTTAATAAATAAACATTTAACATTATCAACTCCATGCGTAGCCGAAGCCCTTTTTGTAGCACACTCTCTCGATTAGGCCGACCGAGTTCTCCCCGGTTCGGCAAAGCGAATCCAGCAGCTCCGTCTGGAGACCGCAATCTGAAAGATTCTCTTTTCCGAAGACCTGCTCTCCAGAAGCCTCATCTTCCACCTTTACGGATTCGGTCAGTTTGGCCGAGGCCTTGCTGAATGCCAACGTTGAGGTGTTGCTCGCCATCGTGGCACTGAAGGTTTCCTTCGACTCGCAGAGCAGGGAGGCGGCATATGGCAAGACTGTTGGCAAAACGATTCCTTTCAACTCTACGCTGAAATAATCGACTCCGTCCATTCTAACTTTGTTGGATCGCGAGCTAAGATTCTGAATCGTCGCCTTGGGGAAAGCAACGGGAGACAAAAGTGTCGGTGGAACCCCAGCTAGACGACCTACGCTGGTAATGGTACTCTTGGCATTTAGTAGAAAGTTGAAGAACGCCTGACACTCTATGCCTTCTATGAGTGCCAGGGAGATATCACTGAAATCGTCCGCCATCTCTTTGTACTGCTGCTGTCTGGCGTGAGCATTGTTGATTTTCTGTATTTCTTTTTCGTCCATTCCCAGGCTCTCGAACCATTCCTCGTCTTCATCTTCAACGGCATCATCGGGCGCATTGGCGTCCGCGCCATCAACAGATGTGTCTCCTTTTCCGTCGTTGAAGCTCCCATCGGCGGACTTATTCAGACCCGATTCCTTCTTCAGGGGTAGGGTGAACTCGATGCCCTCCTGTCGTAGTGACGATCGCATGCCCTTTGAAGTTGGGGTCATGAGGGCGTGAATTTCCACCCGCCCACCAATTCCAGCTGCTCGGAAGAGTATCGTGAATGAGTTCGCACAGAGATAGAAATACGGACACTGTCGAGCCCTCAGTAACTGAAAGAGTCCGCGGAAGCTGTCACTCCAATCCATGGCGAGGGCCTTGCGTTCCCGTTCGCTTATAAGAATTCCATTGTTGTCCTTTGAATTCCTTGGGAACAGAGTCAGCCAAGGTATATGGGGATGTTGCCAGTAATAGGTGGCTTGATTCAGTCTCGCTGCTGGCGATATATCCAGACCACCGGAAGAGTTTCTTGTGTCAATGCACCTCACGAAGCCTGTTAATCCACTGGCTTCTTGGCTGGTTTTAAGTTTAGTTGCTGGCATGTCAGTCTCGCAGAAGAATCTGGCTCGGGTTTTCAAGCTCCAATCAACGGGCAAATTTTTTGTAAACTTTTGCTCCTCCAGTACCTCTGAGTCATCTTCCTGGGCGTCTTTATTGAAGAGTTCCGAGAAGGTTTTCGGATCAAAGGGTTTTAGGGTCAATTTGGCTGGTGGAGAGCGTTTAGGGGTTTCTTTCACCACAGTCTCTGCCTCTCTGGTTATAGGTGGAGTTGTGATGAGAGCAAGGACGGAATCATCATCGATTAGTTCTGGTCCACTTGCTTTCAGTTTTTTCGATGTTTCTGCGGATCTGAAGAAGAATTCTCTATTAGATCTGAATTATGCACCCACAAAGTGACTTACTTGGCAAATGGATTCTTTCGTTTCTGGGCAATGACAGCTTCTAGTAGTTTTTCTTTGTCGTGTGCTGCAATTTGTATTTTATTTGTATTATTGTTCAATCGAGCGGTAAGTTGCTTTTTCTTCTGCTGCAACCTATGCAGGCGGATGAGCTGTAAGGAGCAGATTTAGAGATGTATGTTTAAAGAGATGGTTTCTTACTTCATCTGGCTTCTTCCAGGACAACGATGTATTTGTACTCTTTGATGACATTTTGTTACAAAAGTACTTAGCTTAATTTTAAAAATACTTAAAATTATAAAACGCGCATTTTTGTGATTTGCTTGAGTTGACAATTTTTTTTGCGTGACATTTATTTGCGTTGCAAAACAACGATATGCCAAAATTGACAGCTGATTTTAGTTTACTTTTTAGCGATTGTAATTACTCTATTGAGTTTTACGTGTACTAAAAAGCTAAAGGTCTTGGGTTGGTCAAGGTTGTGATATGAAATAAATTTTAACCGATTGTGGGACACCAAACGGCAATTGAATTAAGTAAATTGTGGATTGGGTCATGTGCGTATGCTAGATTTCAATCAGGAAGGGGTGGGGTGTACAAAATCGTTCAAACAAATATTCACTTCAATTTATGGTAGACAATTTTGAAAGTTAACTTTGTGTTTCTGGGTTTTGGATTCAAAAGAAGCAAATTTTGTATATAAATGGAACAAGCTTAAAAGGAGACAAATCCCTAGACATGTTCATAATCCTGGACAAGTTCGTAATCCAAGCATCGTTGATGCCAAATGGGAGCGGCATTTTGGACATGATGTAATTGGGCGCATTCATTAACCTAGTCACTACGTAGTCAAAAAGTCAACTAGCTTTGTGAATGCGAAATTGCACAACAAAGCTAATCAATTCAAACTGTCATATTAATGACAGATGTAAACATATAAAATAAGAAAAATTGTGTGTTTGAGAACTTTAAATAAACTTTTTTTACAGTTTAAATTAAATAACATCAAATATAAGATATAATATTAATTTGTTTAATAATTCCACTTCGAAAATATCTTCCACCAAAAATTAAATTTGTATTTTCAACGAACACCTGATTGTGAAATGTCAAAATCAATATCCACTAGCTTTGAAGCAGAAATTTTTACACTACGTTTGAGGGGAAATTTCAACTAAATTTTTAGTTGTCTTTAGCCAATCAGAACGAGTTGACTACGTAGTGACTAGGTTAGTGAATGCGCCCATTTTAACATTTCGAGTTGTGGCATTTGCAAAAGCTTTTCAAAGATTTCCATTTCGTAGTGTTCGTGAAGCCCTGTTTTCTAATTCGATTATATATGATATAATTTTTAAAATAATTGTCACTTAAGAAATGCCTTAACTCAAGACAATGATACACAAGAGAAGAAATACAAAGAACAGAAACAAGCAACTGACGACAAATTTCCTTTCAAAATGAAATTACATGGATCGAGTTTTGACGTTTCCTTAAGAAAATTTAAAAATCTGAAAACTATTAAACGCACCCAATTTAAATCAATTTATCAGATTGGACGCGTTCAATAGTTTTTAGTTGATTTTAAGAATTATGTTCCCACTAAAAGGAGATACGAGATTTGCGCAAAGAACTTTCGATATTTCTAAGCGATGGAACTAGATTTGATTCAGATTTTAACTACTTGTAAATCTCTCTCAACGTCTCAACTCTGGATTTCAACGATATCTCATGAAATCTTGCTATACTTTCTTGAAATTTCAACATTTTTCGACTGAAATTTCGTTTTTCGTTTTGGTGGGATTATAGTATACAAAAATCAAATTTTAACACAAATATGGTGAAAATTTGGTATAAAACCGGGATATTTTTTTCAAGTAAACTTCGAAGCAATATAGAAACATTTAGCATTTACTAAATATAAATCTTGATAAAAATGTTCCTTGCTAAAGAATGTGCGGAAATTCGAACTTGCATTATTTATTTGTCAGGTCATTGACATACTAGATATAATATAATAAGTCAATGTGTCAGGTCATGAAAATGATGTGTTCATATTAATGAACGCGTGGCATCGGATACCTTCAAAACCAAATAAGTTACGACTGATTCAGTTTCACGAACTTGAAAGATTTCATATGTAAAGGTTATTAACAAAAATTGTAAAGAAGGATGCAAATTGAAAATGCTATCATAAAAAAACTCGTAGAATAGTTTTAATTGAGAAAATTTAGATAAAGAAGCCCCAGGTAGAATTATTGGTTTATGTGTCAATATGACCAATTTGTTCATTTCGAGAAATTGGGTGACAATGGAGAAAACACTTTCCGCAAATGGTGTGCTGCAATTTTGTTAAGTACCTGACGGGAATGATTCCTCATTGATAACTTCACTTGAATCTTGTAAAAGAAGAAATAATATTCGTTATAGTACAGGAACGATTTATTGCAAAATGACATTTGAGTGAAAGTGTGAATTCAGGAGATGCGATTTTGAAAACTGTAGCGAATGCAAGTAAAGCTGGAACCACACCTCCATCTCTTGTGGTGTGCTGCTATACTCGTAGCTCCAATATGTTTTATATACTGAGAACCTCATCTGTAAAGTGTGTTGTGTTGCTTAGTGGTGTGTTGTGGATGAAATGAAACAAAAATTCAAATTTCAAAGCAGATATATTTCTAAAGGCGTTTTTCTTTTTTAGTTCAGAGCAGAGCCTGAGCTGTCAAAAAAATAATTCGGTTTCTTTTTTAGTTCAGAGTGTTCAGAGCTTCAAATACGTGTTTCTTTTTTCGTTCTGAGCGTATTCGTTCAGAGTACCTTCTATAAGCTCAGAAAAAACTGAGCAGACAGAGTTAAATGCTTAACACAAAAATTGGACAGGTGGAAATTAAATTAAATGCATCTGTCGCACAAAAACATATTTGCATTTTGTTAGACTATTCGGTATGAAAACGCTGCTTCACGAAGTCGAGTGCGTTGGTGTCCTCTTTTGATGAACAGAAATACTCACCTGGTTCGGATATTTAGGCCTATTCTGCCACATCTGTTATTCTGCTATAAATTTATTTTTATGAATCATAAGAGATTTTCACTTTTAAAAATCTTTTATGATTGGTATTCAGAGGTTCGAACTTTTATAAAAGTCTGTTAAGCAGCTTTGAAAATGAATTCTGTTATCAAACTGAACTAAAATCTGCTATCACAATCAGCTGTGATTAAGTAAAATATTTATATTTCATCTGACATATTTAAAATGGGTGACGATGACGAACAAAAAATAACCCTTTACACACTATTTGTGTTTGTGCCATGGAATACGATTTTACCACCTATGTGTTAGAGAATACCATGGCAATACCATTCTTATTTCCATATATGATAGGCATGAGTTTTAATATATTTGTTTGCATTCATCTCCTTTTAGTGTAAGGAAAGTACGCAGTTCTTCTCAAATGGGTGATGCTAAGAAGTTTTATCAGCGATTGAAAATTTCACTCTCAAATTGACGACCTTGATCGGTGGTAATTCGGTGTTGAACGCCAAATCTGCTAATCCACATATCCCCATAATATGGCTCTAGCATATCACATATTGGTATCGCCTCTAACCAACTTGAATATCTATCGACACATGTAAGAAGGTAGCGGAACTAGGGATAGTGGCAGTGGTCTAACTTTTTCGATGTTGAGATGTTCAAATTGCTTGTCAGATGGTGGGTAGGTTCCTGTTGGAATACACACTTCAGATTATTGACATGAGATGCAAAGTGTTGCCCTAGTTTGACAATCCTTACGAATGGATAGCTAAAAGAAATGTGCTGAGATCAACTTCACTGATGCACGTATACCAGGATGAACCACGCTGTGTACTGCGTTGTTGTTTTGTGACGAAGGGTTGAATTTGTGCCTCATTGACACGACACAGTACTAAAATAGCTTAGGATTTTAAGAACTGGGCACTTTTTTATTTTAAGTACCTTTTAAAAATTGTTGCAGATCTTAGTCTTGATAATAATAAGGAGTTTTTGAAACACACTAATCAAGTATATACAGTCAATGATATAACACACTATTCCACACCACACAATTTAGCTAAGTGTGTTTCCCACTTAAATGTGTGTTCATGAAATTTCGTACCTAAACAATCTAGTTTTTTAAGCATGATACTTCTAAACAATTTACATAGTATTTTTAAACACTTGATAAGATATTACCTTTTTCCTTTGGGACAAACCTACAATAGCACTCCAATTTTTGACAATTGTAAGAACCGTTTTTGAGATATTTAAACTTAACGGTTGTATGACAAGTACCTGTATTTTCAGAGGTAATTAAATATTTTACGAACCTTAAATCACAACTTTGAAGAAAATAATTCCGGCCAGAATACGTCATTTATCTCGTGTGGTGTATTGTGGAGTGGTGTGTCGCTAACTCTCCAAAGTATTTCATATTCGCAGAACGATGTGGTGTGTTGTGAAAAACAAAAAACAACTCTATTAAATAAGGAACGGAAGCAAATAATGACAGTTTAAGCGTTTTTCTTTTTAAGTTCAGAATAGAGCTCTGAACAGAGTCCGGGCATGTCGAGCATATTTATTCTGAACATCTGAGCGCTCTGAGTTGTTTTTGAAATAAACCTGAAAACCTAGCTCTCACCTTTTTTTGTAAATTTCGACCTGTCAAATGCTTTTAACTCTAAACTAAAAAAGAAAAACGCCTTTTGCAACATAGCAAGTTAGATAAGACGACACAATACACCACTCCACAAAGTACAAACTGGCTTAAGCTTTTCAGTTTTTACTACTAGACGATCGTGTTTTGTGGGTTAGTGAGCTCCTTACCAATCACACCTAACAAATCATCTTCATGGAGTAGTGAATTCACAATTTAAAGAATTTAAAATCAGATTTAATTAAAATCTAGAGATCCATTTTTTACGACTCCCGTATAAAGATTCTGCTACTCATGACTCATGGGCAAACGACCGACCACCGATTAGGCAAATGTGAAGCACTTATACATTAAAGAAATAAGTACCTGGTACGCTATCAGATAGGAGTAGGAGAGAGTGTCTTATGCGCTCTGATGGTACTCCAAATAATCAATTTTCTAAAAGGGATAAACTTGGAGGAAGAGATATAGGTTATTTCGTGATGGAGGAGAATTAGATTGTCGAAGTGCAATAAGCCCCCAAAATATTAATTCATTCAGGAATCTTAGGCTCGTATTCACCAAACGCTCCTAAAAACGGCTCTTAACTTTACGAGGCTCTTAACTTGAAATTTCTGTGGGGTATTCACCAACCACTCGCAAGTGTTTTTCGAAGTTCGAAAATGAGAGCCACTCTCTCTTGTTCATGCATACCCAAACTGTGAAATGTTGTGGAATGTTGGTCTTGACAGCAAATGGAAACTCTTCTACTTGGCATTGCTCACATGGATTTGAGTCAAATGCGTGCGTGCAACACGCACAAGCGAACAAACTTTCGAAGAGAGTGCTCGTAAGTTAGGAGTGGTCGGGACCACTCGTAGATCTTCACTAATATTGCTTGGTGAATAGGTTTATGAGCTTCTTAAGTTATGAGCGCTCGGTGAATACCGGCCCTAAACTTGGTTTATAGTCCAAGCATACATAAATAAAAGGTAGGCCAAATATAAGTTTCTTTTTAAAAATGAAATTAAATGAACAAAATTAAAGTTTTTCCATGTATTATGGCTTTAATAGTTAAAACAATCTTTCCCATTACCTAATTATGGAACACAACCTCGTTTAAGTGACTACCTCGGCTGGCTTCGCAGTAGTGCATTCTGCCATTCTAAACGAATATTTCGAGATCTTCGTGCAGAATTCTTCTCTGGCTAGTGCGTGAAATGTTGAGCTGTTGAGATCGATGGCGAGTTGGTTGATGTTGATAAATTGACTCTCATACTCTCGGCTAAAGCAGCCACATTCTCACCTGTGCCCACCCTACGACGACGGGGACTATGAGTGTTTTCCACTAGCTTTCCAGTCTCACGAACTTTTTGCACAAACTTGCGTACTACGAGTACAGCAGGCGCGGTGCGTGCTTCATTTCGGCCAAAACTTCTTTTCGACAAACGCACTGTTTGGGATACACAACACTCACTTTGGAAATAAGTTTTAAATATTTCCCAACGGTGTTCTAGGTTAATGCGACTCATTTCGTTTCGCGGAGGTATGATACTGATCTTCTGGTAAGATTTCGAGTGGGATGAAATAGCTGTCAGTGTCAAATTACCACTGTCCATGTCTACTATTTTCTACGAATTTCGGGCGAAAATCTGTCAAAAGTTCATATAAAAAAAAACAAAGTTGTGTGGAAATTTGTACAGTACACAGAACAGACATAATAACAGATAGAACAGACATAATACAATGTTCTTTTCCCAATTCATTTTGAAAAGAGTCATAGAGGTAGGAGAACACAAGTGTTGACGATACCCCTCTAGGGAGAATCTCCACAAATCCCTTAAAATCCCTTATATCTAATCCACTTTGATTCATAGGCCAAAAGAGGGTCGAACTGGATCAATGATCGAGGCTGCTCGTGACAACCATTTCTACCTATAGGAGTTCACTAGAGGTAATCAGAAAGTATCAAAAACCTGACCGCGAGAAGAATAAAGTCATGAGATTGACATGACCATACCATAAGCCTTAGTAAACCATCAATTTAAAGAATATGGCTGTTTAAATAATTAAATTCATCCATACGGTGCGAACTAGGCTGACTGATATCTCTAAGAATATCTCCAATTGTATATTGCAGGGATATATTTGATTTACAGCCTCAATATTTTGTCAAATCATAGAAGAACAGAGAGCTCTTTGTGTCAATTTCCGTTTTGATTTTTTTATGCTGCAAACGACATAAATATAACGATGCTTATAGTATTTCGATTGCAAAAAATAGGGCTCTTCCATTGCTTGATGACTTACTATGTCTCTTGCGTTCAACGTTCAAACCCATAAGTATAGTAGCACCGCCCGCGATATGTCACCCAGGCGTGTGCATACGTTCGATGCAATAAAATATGACATATTTCTGGACTTTTTATACACTATAGCCCTGAAACTCATGGGAAGTCTCATTAATTTATGGACCTTAAAAAAAGACCCTTCAAAAAACATCCTTATAGAAATAGATATACATTTAGGCTCTGTATTCGAGCATGTACACACAACCCGCAACAACAAACACTATATTTTGATTCGAAACGTTTCTCACTTCATTATTTCTGAAAAATGAGTCCAACCAACCCCCTTTTTTCGTTCAACAGAATCAGATTTAGGGATGCGATGACATTTCGAAACAAGGATATAACTAGTCCAAAGAAGATGAGCACAAGATTTATGGGTGCTTTGGCTCCAGAATCGAACCGAACAAAAAAATGGAATTGATGATATAGCGTGACTTTTGCTTTCCTTGGAAGTTATTATTTTATCATATCCTGTGCACGG
Organism: Chrysotoxum bicinctum; assembly: GCA_911387755.1. Taxonomy (NCBI): domain Eukaryota; kingdom Metazoa; phylum Arthropoda; class Insecta; order Diptera; family Syrphidae; genus Chrysotoxum; species Chrysotoxum bicinctum. Next base: position 218,208,497 of record OU426989.1, on the reverse strand, counting down.
TCAAGGATATGCATCCAGAAGGATATTTGGGAAATATCATAGAATAAGGACTCGCGTGGCGTATTGTTATCACAGTGAATCGGTGGGGGTTACGCTCTCGTTCTCGTTATGAATCATTTAGCTTTGAGATGGTCCAGTAGACATAAGCAAACATTAACGCGCACATAAAAAGTTTCACAACAATAGTTCCATTTTTTTTAAGTACATAATGACTACCTACATTTGGGGGATATGCCATGCCTTGATTTTGCCCTTAAACTGTTGAATCTCCGTACATTAGGATGAAAATATAATTCAACCAAGATTACAAGGTTTTTAAAACAATTTTCCAGGGATGAGATTTGAATTTAATTTTTATTCTGTTCGCTTATTTTCTCAACGGCTGCTGTGCTGAATGCGCGCCTTTGATCCATTTTTAATTTAAATTTTATCCTCGGAAGGAGCAGAAAAAAGAGATTAAAAGTAAATTGGAGCAACGAAAAATGAAGAGAGAAAAAGAAAAAACTGATGGAAATTGGCTACAGTAAATATGCCGATTTAAATTTATTCATTTCCGATCAGGACGCTTATTGGAAATGCGTGGTGTATCCATATCTATATTCTATCTTCTTTTTTTTACCTATTTCATCAAACAAAAAAAGGAGAGGGTGGTTCCAACTTTTAGATAAAGTCTGATAAGACTTAAGGCTAAGAGTAAGGTTAATGCATAGAAATTGAAATTATAAATATATTGAACACACATACATATTTTGAGGCAATGATGGCGAGTAAGTTCTAACACAGCCACAGACTTGGTCTTATGCCAATATGTTTTAACATTGGCCGACAACTGTTTGAATAATTTAAAAATGTAGGTAGGTATAAAAGCTAGAAATAAAAAAGAGAATTGTTATAAAGTGAAGTTATGATCTTATGAACTCTATATAAGCCTATTTTTTTTTTCATTTTGAGATATTTGCATTGGTTATAGGTACATTTTTCAATGAAATTATTTTTTGAAAATATTTGAATTTGCAGAATTTTGTACTTAGAAATTAGACAAGATAAGACTTGAAGACCTTTAATACAACATAGATTTTGATATTAGATTAAATACTTTTCTACTGTCAATTTTATGAATCCATTTAATGAATGTGTGAGTGTGTAATAGAACGGTTTATACCGAGTGACAAATAAATAAAAACAAAAAAAAAAACAAGTTTTATATATTCTTAGGATCACTAATAAAATACCAAGGTGTGTTTGGTAACATGAAATATTCAAAATGTTTGAACAATTTTTAAGGTTATCAAACGTTTTTTTTTGTGGTTTCAGTAAGTTAAATTGATACCAGTGTTTCTATTGGCATACAATTTTGTCCATTATATCTTTGCAATGTGCAAAGTGATAAATTGCAATATTTTCTTAATTTTCTTGTAATAAGGGTGGTTTTATATTAGGTGGATTCGGATCTCGATTAATTTTTAACATTTACAAAAACAATTTGGGATCCTGATCTGGATCTATTCAAAAATATTCAAAAATTAGTTCTTTCTCAGCTACATTGTAAAGAAAAAAGACAAGAAACATTTGAAATTCAGCAAACATAAACGAAAGAGAGATGAACATACAACAAAACTGCCACTATGATCCGTATCATTATTTCGAAGGTTAATCTACATGGATCATTGGTGATAGCAAAACACTGCTATTATCTATTGATCCATATAGATCTGGATTAATTTTTAACACGTATTACAAAAAATAAATAAAATATATGAAATAATATATAAATGAAATAATATATATGAAATAAAAAATATGAAATAAATAAATAAAAACAATTTGGGACTCTTAATCTGAATTTAGTTATTATTCTGGCGGGTAGATGGCGATTTAGGGTAATGTAGTTTAAACTGTAGTGCCAAGCCAAGACGAATTGACAAAAATGCTCTAGCTAAAAGAAAGCCCAAACCTCCGGTTTAAAGACCGAGGCATCGAGGATGCCAGAGCACTTGGCCTAGATGACTTTTTTATTTTCCAAGCAAGATCTATACGGATCGTTGGCAATAATAAAACACGGATATTAATAAACTATTAGTGCAAATGGTCTAAATCTAATAAAAATACTCGTATACAATATAGAATGAACATGCAGTCTGGAAATGAGGTATTTGTTTTGAATTAATTTAATGAAACGAACTTCATGAAATATAGTCCCAATTTTTGTGTAATTTGGGTGATTTTTCATTTATTTTCAATTTTTCTATTTTCATTTTGAGGCCAAATTTCATTATGAAAAATGGCCCCATATTTAAAACTTAAAAAAAGTGGTAAATGGCTAAAATAACGAACTTTTTCATAATCGAAAATGATCCAAATTTTGAAATCGAGATATCGCCCCAATAAATGTCCCAAAAACGAAAAAACTCACAAAAAAGAGAAATGGGCCCACATTTTTGGGCAACAAAGGAATAAAAACAGTTTTTTTTTTTAATTTTGAAAGTTTGGGTGATTTGTCATCCTTTGGGACATTGTTTCATTTTCAAGACTGAACTTATATTTCATTATGAAAAATAACCCCAAACTTTTCCAACACGAAATTTAATTCAAATAAAAGATGGTATCAGAACAAAAATGAAAGTTGGCCCAAAAACTAGTATTTTTGTATAATAGCAAATAAAGTTTAATTTTTATAGTGTAGCTGAGCAAACAATATATTGATCAATAGGCTATTTTGAATCGCCATTATTTTATTAACTTCCCATAAGGAGTTATTGTAATTTGTCAAATTGGAATTTTTGACATTTCTCGACGTTTCAAGGTCCCTAGAGACTATACGTACGTTCGTACGTTCGTATGTATGCAATCAATCAATTTTGTTTTATTGAACATACTATTTACAATTTGGCTTACAACTAATAAGATACTACATATGTATATGTATGAAAGTTTACATTTGTTGGCTCGTAGGGGGCCTAACTATATACTTACAGTGACTTAAGTTTAATTATTTTTATATAAAATTTACATGACGAAAAAAAAAATTAAATTTAAAATGTCGGTTGTATTGTTCAAGGTGTTCATTCCTGGTTGTCAGTGGTGATTTTTGTGGTTTGTGGGCAGGGATGGAGTCTTAGCCGCGGTGGTAGGCGTTTTCCACTTTTTGGACAGCGATTAGAGGTGACATTGATGTGGCGTAGGTGAGCGAGTCATCAGCATATATAGAAGGTTCTCGCATGAAATTGGTGAAGGTTGGTCGGAAGTCATCAAGTTATAGAGGAAGGGGCCTAGTTTTGAGCCTTGGGCGACTCCAGCTCTGATGGTCTTCATGTTTGACTTGCAGTTATCCACTTGAACGAAAAATTTCCTGAAAGATAGGAAAGAAAAGAGAATTTTTATTAATGGCGGAGGTACTTGCATAAGATGAAGTTTGTGGATTAGACCGTCTATCCACACGCTAACGAATGCTTTCTCGACATCCAAAAAGCATCCGACGCGTCTACGTATGCAACTGGAAACTTGATTGAATACATACACATACGATACATAATAGAGGCGAAAAAATTAGCCGAATTTGTAATTTTTCTCTCCGACACATCCGCTGAAAACAGTTGTAAGTAAAACACGATGAGATCAGTTGTTGGAAATTTCGTTTACACTTTTATTTTTGGTTTTTAAATGTTGGTGTGTATACAAATATAAAAAGTATCAAAATGTTCTTACATTAGACATTTTTGAAAAAAAAAAAAATCAAATTGAAAGTCATAAACGTGTAAACACACAAAATATACATAATCTCATATATAATAAAGCTTTTTGACAGTTCTGTGAAATTTACATAGAACATCGAACAAACCTACGAGTATATAGTAATTTGAAATTTTCTATATGTTAAACCAACGTAGGTATCCAGGCAATGACCGCGTTCAGAATTCTATCCAAAATTTATCTGGATAGCTTTCTGTTGTAATTCCGTACAAAAAAGCAAAAACGGAATCTCAAGCTATTCTAGAAATTTTGGAGTACAAAGCTGTCCTATAAAAAACTTCAAAAACTACTGACTACAAATTAGATTTGAGTTTATTTTTTGGGTGAAATTGTTTCTTTTTTTTTTTCAGAAATAAAATAATATTAATAATCATTCAAACCATAACGACGAACGAGCGCTATTGGTCGATGATTTGATTACCAATCTTTTGGCCCCAAGTGGAGGATATGGACACCGACAACCCGTTCCACAATGGACATTTCGCAAGAGCGATTTCCTAATATGTTCATCTCTTGTGTTATATTTTAAACATAATGACGTACCTTCCTAATAAATAAATATTTTCAAAGATCACTAGCAGTTTGTTTTATTCAAATTTAAAGATAAAAAACTTTTAATGAAAAACCCTTTGCATACCTGTATACGAGTACCTACTTGCTATAGATATTCTCACAAATTATCAAAACCCGATGTTTTGTAATTTTTGGGCAAGGAAGCGTAAATAAAAATAAATAATAGATATTTCCTTTTTTTGTCTGAATGAAACCAAATAAATTAAATGTAATTATTATATTAAATTAAACAATTTTCCTTCTTAGAAAATTTTCCGTCGGGAACACTTATTTCCTTTTTGCTGTTTTCATAAAAATATACAATGTAAATATGTAGAAGTACAGATATGTACATATGTACGTGTATGTGATATATAACAACTTTGAAATACCTTCGTAGTATGCAAATTGTTTGGTTCCGTTCCGTCATTGTCGCGGGTTTCAACAGAACAGAATGTCCCGCAAAAGCTTAAAGGGGAGTCGAATATATTCATCCTTGTGCAAATGCAAACAAAGAACCAAGTTGATCCCAGCATAACAACGACATCAAGAATAATTGTTAACAAACCGTTTTAAACGCTTAAAGACACATTAATGTTTTACACATACATAGACACAAAAAATATGATCCACCACCAGCAGCACCAACACACACACTCGCACTTAAGTGTTAAACTGAAGGAGCAAAATGAAATCCCGGCGCTTAAGCATTTCTACTGGAGTAAATTTAAATTGAAAGGACTCGGAGACGACTGCTTGAAATGGGGTTAAGGCACCAGGATGAGCCCCCAATTAACATAACCCCGGCCTGTATAATTATTTGCAGATTTATCCAATTCCCTAACCGTGTGGTAATTATCCTTGTTTTCTATATGTGTGCTAATGGGAAGCTGGCTGAGCGATATGGCCTGTTAATGTTCGTCACACCCCGCAAATACTGTGAATTTTTTGTATACACAATAGGTAGGAACCAGTAGACAATGGGGTTCTCATTGGGTTCTCCAAAGGCCACACTAGGTGACCGCATATAATTACAAAAATAATAAAGCCAGTTTTGAATCTATTATAAAAGAGTCCTTTTTGGGGTTTCGTTAAAATATTATAGTTAAGAAATTATTAGAAACCTTCTTTTGTTTGAACCTTATCATCCCTTTAATAAAATTAAAAAAGCATTTTCAAAAAGATATAATTCGTTTATTAAATATAAGAACAAGAGTCCTGCAAGAAAGGAAGTGCTGATAAAGTAATACAATCGCGATAATGGTTTTGTTTAACCTTAGCCATTTACATTGAATTTTATTTAAGACATTATTAAAAATCGTGTTAATGTTTATCTGAATCAAAGTTAATTGCTGCCAAAAGTCATTATTCTTAACATGCAAAGTTCCAAAGGTCGTCATAAAAGTCCTTGGCTCGAAAAACATAATTTTTTCTACCCCTAGTTTTTAGTGACATTTTTTATTCAGTCGTTGGCGTTGTCCGGTATATCTGAATTATGGACGGTTAGTCGACCCACATTTATATTCATAAATATAAAAAAAAAAACATAAATTTATCAAAATACACCTAAGAGCTGTTTTGAAGTATTTGATTTCGTGATCGTTTTGCGGATCTAGATGTTGAGTGAATTGAACAATTAATAAAACGATTAAAAAATATATTCAAAGTAGTTTAAGACCTCTACAACACAAAATTGAAACAGAATTAACTGATTCAAGGATAAAGCCAGCAACACGAACATCTTATTTTATTGGAAGTCTTTTTTCTACTTTGAATGTGTTTATTTTTTGAAGACTATAAGAGAAGACGACAAGATAGGTCAAATGACACGAGAATATCTACTGCCAAAACATATCGTTTGGAGATAGGATTATGTTTTAAGACCTTTGGGGATGAAAGAGCGTATTCGTGGCCTTGCAAAAAATAAGAAAAGATTGGTATTCACAGCTTACAGATGTCAAATTGACTTTTGACAGACCTTTTTTTCTTGACTTGTGCGAAAACTTCGAATACGAAAACGCAGATTAGCAATAAATAAAGGTATGCTATGATACAAAATTTAAGTGGAGGTATCGATGTACATTGATTTTAAAGTAATGGATATTTAAATGGGAGGGAATTACAAAGCTGGGCAAAACATTTCACATTCGTGTTGTGAAGGTAAATAAAGATTCTCTGTACTTAACAGTACGTCTTACATTGAGACCAAGGGTAAACTGATAGGCATTTTCAGTATAGCGAGTATTGTGGTTGAATTGTTTAAGGGGAGGAATGCAACTGAATATTTCACTAGAACACTGATTATGAAAATAACGATAAAATAATGAAAGACTTGAAACATTGCGGTGGTGTTGGGAGAAGTAAATATTTCTGTTATACATTACATTACATTACATATTCCACTACTCCGTAGATAAATCTACGAAGTAGAGACACTGAAAGCACTGGTAACTCAGACCATCGGCTTATACAATACAACAGAGAGAGACAGACAGAAAGAAAGAACAACAGAAAACACATGTCAACAGCTCACGGTTGGTATTTGAACGGTCCCCCATCCAAGTACTAACCGCGCGCAACGATGCTTGATTTCGCTGATCGATGGGAAGCGATGCTTTCATCAGAGCCAAGGCCGTTGACGTTCTGTTATACATATTTGAATCACCTATATTATTTTAATAGCTCTTTTTTCGATTCCTTTGGCTTATCGGAGTACTTGCCCAAATATGGGAATTATATTCAACGCTTTGGACAAATATAGGGTTCTTAGATTACATCCAGATCAGAAGGGTTAGCAAATTATTCACACGTTGAAGGAAACCAAAACACTTTGCATCGTTTTTGGTGACGTCAAATATGTGATCATTTCACATAAGATGGTCTATGATACACAGGCGGAACACTGAGAGCTGTTCAGTGTTCTCCCACACAATCATTAAAAAGAGTCCATAATAAGTACCTACCCCAAAACATATCATAGTCGATATTTAAAATAATATTAATACAATACGATGTATAGAGTATTTCGTGTTCAAAATACATAAGCTGTCGGCTAACCTCTTCAAATGAGAGCCAAGGACCCCAAGAAACTCAATTTCCGATATCAATAAATTCCAGGCAAACTATCGTTGACAATTTTGAAAGTTGATGAATCCTAAAAAGATTTTAAATCATAAATCAGAATTAAATTCTTTACATATTTTTAATATACTTATCTATTTTTAAAAGAATTTTTTTGTTGTAATGCAAAATAATAGTGTTTCCAAGACTAAAGAGGATCGAATCATCAACTTATCGATTAAAAATCGTTCAAAACCGCCAACTATTCGTGTTCGTTTATCGGCAGGAATAGAGTCGACCTTCACTTTTTGCCGAGTTCTAACAGCTAAGATGAGAAGTTTTTTTTTGTATGAGGTAATACCCCTAATAAAACATAATTTTGTTTTTAAGTAGCAGCTATTGGCAACCGCTATTCCGGTGTCTAGTTTACTACAAAACTATCGATTAAAAAGATTATTCGTGCTAGTCAAACGGTGTTTATATGGTGAATTAGTTAAACCGATATGTTGTTTTATTTAGGTATAAATCTATGAGCCCAGGTGATGATTTTTAAATCCTGGGAGAGTTTGCAGAAAACACGAATAATGGAATAATGAAACTCCGATGGGGCTTTGAAATTGAGTTTAAATAAAATTTCCTTATTTTTATTCAAACTAAATATTATATTACTAGAAAGCTTATTTACTGTCTGTACTTTATAATGCAAGTTGAACTAGCTGTCGAGACTTGATAATTCACAATTAATTGATTTCTAAGGGAACATACCTACTTCTTAATGTTATTATTTCAGAACTTATTAAATAAAATTCTCTTACTAGAATGTTTCTTCTTTAGTACAATTTTCTGGAGGTACGAGTACAAAGAAGAAGTAATTATGAATTGGAAAATATCTAAACGCATCAAAATTAACTAGTATCCTATTAAGTTAAAAAAAAAGCTGAAAACAACAGAAAAAAAAAAAACAAATAGGACTGTAATAAATAACCTGTAAGCTTACCCGTTTAAAGTTACACGGAAAAACTCGGTTAGTTTAATAAATAAACCTGGTTGATAGATTTAAACAAATTGCTGTTGAAATTTATTCAATCTTCAGTCAGTTAGAATAAGGAATAGAATTTTGTATTAAACCATAGCCAATTGGTTAAAAAAATGGGAAGATTATTTAGTTTTAATATTTCAACCCACTAACTTAGTAATGATTAAATAAATATTCGTAACAACATAATTATTAATTTAAATGTGTTAAATAATTAAGTGTAATTATTTAATTTAAATACGTTACTCCTTTAAGGCAAGAAATCTTGGAAATTGCGCATTACTGCCTAGTTTCTCGGTTAATATAAATAAGTTTTACGCTTAAACTAACGTTCTTAGTTGTTTATTTAAAAAAAATCATTTAATCGAGATAACGACGTTACGTGTAGCAACATATACTATACATACGTTATTGCTTTTACCCGAAAGTATGTTGTTTTTGACACACTTTTTTTTAACCCACCGACAAATGCCCTCGGTTAGATATTATTTTTCTTCGTTTATGTGTACATCTTGACTAGTAAACCATTTAATAGACCTAGATCAAAAGAGAAAGTACGTTTGACAAATTCGTGAATTCAATATAAATACTTTGAAGGCAAAATTTACTTGAAATAACTTTATTTTTTCAAAAAAAAAAAAAAATGTCATCACTGTACAGAGTTAACGAGTGAAAAAAAATATTATAAATTGAAAGGTATTTCCTCTTTCACTTTGTTAATTATTCTAAAAACGATCTCTCGCTTTAATAAACTAAATCTGCGTCAATTGCTATTGCTAAATCTCGATTCTAAGCACTGTGCTGTGTGACAATCTAGGACGACCGACGACGACCAACGCAAGACAACTCCTTCATCGCCCCTTTAAGCTTCGATGATGACAGAGAGATCTGCATCAATTTACATACATTTCAGAGTTCATTTGTATGAATCCTTCACCAAACAAAGCCCCGTCTGTCTAAAGTGGAATCTACTTGCTCTTGTTTGTTGTGCGTAGCAATGGTGTTTTCAGCTGAAAGCTTCAACCAAGTACACAATGGGTGACAATCAGGTGACAATCCTTTTCTATATACAGCTATACTTACGAGAATATATATAAAAAAAAAGAAATAAATAAATTCAAAGACCAACCTAACCATAACAACTTTACACAGTTCCTGGATAGTGTTTGACTTAATGCACCTTGTCGTATATTTTTGAAGCATCATTTTTCATGCTTTGTGTTTTTGAAAGACGATGTGGGATTATTCTCACACCATCATCTTCGAGTATGCCCCATAGCAGGCATGAAGATATTTCCTAGAATTAATGAAGCATAGGTCTTTTAGGGCATTTTTAAATTCACAGGACGAATGTAACATAACTTTATGTTTACTTATACCGCACACATGATGACGGACAATATTAGCAAATGCCCAGGAGGGAAATTGAGACACAGAAAAAAAAAATAGAACCATTTATTCGGACCAACAAATTCAATTTGAAAGCAATATATTCAGTTTAACTGGGCATTTGATATGGTCCTTTTTTTGCATTCATCTTTAAGTAAGGGTGAAAGGGTTCAAATTTGTGAAGTTATTACTTTTATGACTTCCTTAAGTTAAATGGTTCGAGTGGTCATCTCTGGGGTGGTGGGATATTTACCAATCTACGGTTTTTTTTTAATTTGCAAGAAAATTGTTTATAGTAGGTACTTTTGGAAACTAAATTTTAAAGTAAAAATTGAAAAATAAAATAAATAATAGCACACGAAAGAGTTCAGGTATAACAAACATTTTAAGCTAAAGAGAATCTTAGTTTCCAGATAACACGGTATTGGAAAAATCAAGTTTTTCCCAGCAATATTCGAACTATTTTTAACCTTTAATAAAACTGCTCAAAGTTTGGATCAAAATGTTACATCAGAATGGCAAACTTCCATGAATTTGGATTTTCTAACCCAATTCTCTATTTGGTTGGTGAAGAAAAATTATAAATTATACTACAAACTCGTACATCGTGGACTTGGCAAGAAGATTGTGCAGAAAGCAGTCATGTTGGCTTATTTTTTGAGATAGTTAGCATGAATTTTGAAATAGGTATATACTTTGCATATTTTTTGGAAATTATTGGTGAAATAGGGGAAATCGTGAGAGGCATTACATTACAAGAGAATCCAGTATGTTTGTCCTTAAATTCAACATGTCGTTAGTCAACAGTATTGCAAACTAAATTGCAGTTCCTTATAAAAACTTCTAGAAAAATAAAATTTAGAGTGTATTAATGCTATACATTTTAAAAAAGTCGGTAAACAAGAAGCAAAATTGCCGGATCCCGATCCCAAGCTACAGGAGATCCGCCAGGTGGAAATGCGTCGATAATTCTTCGAAAGTGTTGATGGCACTGCCATAACCATCAACAAATAACCCTACCGATCGATGCTAACAAATTTTTCTTGGCTGAAATGGGATGATAAGAATGCGATATTTGACCAACACGTGGTTCCAACAGGATGGTTATGCTGATTTTGCGATGAAAATTCCGACAAAGCCACGTGGACTTGCCACTGAAATCGTGCAATTTAGCCCCGTTAGATTTTTTTACTGTGGGTTTTCCATGAGTCGAAGGTCTATGCCAATAAGGTTTAAATGACTTATGTCCTCAAAGTCAACATATTTGTATACATCGTGCACACCTAACCCGATCTTTGCATCAGAATTACCGAAAATTGAATGCGTGGCATCTAGGAAAGCTCCAATAGACAATTGAACGATGTAATATTCGACACATAATGTCCTTTATAGATCGTTCAAAATTAACAAAACATTCGTTGATATCTCACGCACAACTTGGTTTGTTCGATTTTTACATTTAGCCGTCCTAATTGGAAAACCTTTAATGACTTGATGTTATCAGACTGTTAACTATCAGCGGATATCACTTAAATCGGGTTTAATATTTAAAACTTTAATATTTAAATTTAAACTTTTATAGGAAATCGGCAGTTTCCTGAGCGAAAAATTAAAAGTAAACATTTTTATTATGGTTGTCGGAGGATTCTATATCCACTGATATTCCAGTGCAATCGACACTAACGGCACCCAGAAGCAAACCTAAGAAAGGCAGTTTTTCTTCAAAAAATCAGAGAAAATACTCGGTCAAGTAGTCACCTATTATTAAAGTGGTGTAAAAGTTGTCAACCTATCGGAAGATGCTGTAACTTTGCAAATGGCGTCGAAAATGTGTGTTACGAGTAACTTAGTTTTTTGTACGAACTGTCATGAGTTAAGAAGCAATTTATTAAAGAAATAGCCTTAGCTCGATAACTACTAGTTTGAAAATGTAAAAAACTAATAAAGAGCTAGTAAACTGCTTTAAACTAAGTAAATTGTAAAGTTGTATCATACTTTTACCTTAACACTACGCTGTTTAAAATTTTGCGTCCTGTAACTTGTATCGTGCCGAGCATGTTTATTTTCTGAACACACCTGAAACCATGACAGTTCGTGCAAAAAACTATTAGCAAGCTGAATTTTTTTGACATTTTCGAATGTTAAAGTGTCATATGAAAATTAGTACGATACTAAAAAGATAAAATAGGTGTTCAATTATTTAAACTTAAATAAAATGGCGCAAAATTTTAATATTAAGGTATAATACTACTACTAAACAATTTCATAACTTTAAAGTAACTCTTAAAAACTCATTCTTAATTTTAAACATTTTCTAACTTATATATCTTACCTATAGTAGCCAAGTTTTATGGAAAATTTATAGCCACTCAGTAAAGAAAATTAAAAAAAAAAAAAACAATTATAGTCACTTTTACATTCACTCTCTTTTAATCTTAAGGTTTGATACCAATTTTAGAGTATTTTCAAATTTACATTACGTATTATATTTCTTTCCATATTCTTGCCATCCCCTAAATTACAATTTTAATGAGCTAAAAAATCGATTTTTCGTTTAACGAAATTCAGATTTTGTATATGTTTTTTTAATCTATCAAGATCTCAGCCATCCTCCAATGGAATTTGACAGTGTATAGCTTGGTAGATATGTAATATACTATATTTTGATCTATTTAGATTATTTCTTTCTAGATGCTTTCCAAAAGCCCTAAAATCGCAATTTTCCTGAACAAAAAAAAAATCCAAAAAGAAATTTAGATTTTTTAGATGTTTTTTAATCTATCGAGATCTCAGCCATTCTCCAATGGAATTTGACAGTCTATGGCTTGGTAGATGGGTAATATACTATATTTTGATCTATTTAGATGATGCTTTCCAAAAGCCCTAAAATCGCAATTTTCCTGCACAAAAAAAAAAATGTCCAAAAAATTTCGATTTTTCGGTGAAAAAATTAAGATTTTTCAGAAGTTTTTCAATCAATTGACATTTGAGATTTTTTGTACGTCTTTTACAAAATAGACATGAAGCTTTATTTCCAAATGTCTGGACATAATAAAAATCTCTGAGAAAAAAAGATGCATTCCAGAACACATCCCAGTACTAACCTTTCCGAAGCACATGTTTTTCTGCACTCGATTTAAGCACCATCTACATCTCAATATATCAACAATTTTTATTCATTCTATATTTACTCTGATTGCTGACCAAATTATATTCACTCTTGATGTTTTTATTGTTTTGCATGTCAAATTTTGCTAACTTGGCTATGCACTCTTTCAAAAAACACGGCTAGTATTATCATGGAGCGTGATTTTGTATTGCAAACTCTAGCCTGGTAGTGGCGCTGAAATTAGAGCAAGATTTTACAGTGGAGAGCAGAATAAGATACAAAACAAGTAGTAAAAAAGAGAATATTTTATTATAAAATCTGGCAAGTACTGTCCCTATACTTAAGATGTCGCCACAATCTTTCGTCTTGTTGATAGTACTATAAGTTTTATATACAAAGATCGTACTAAAGCAATTTTTTAATAAATTGCTTCTGAAAAAAAAACTAAAACAATGACAATTCGTGTAAAAAACTGAGAAAACAGATTTTGTATGACGTTTGTAAATGTCAGAGTCATGTGAAGTTAGCACAAAAAAATAAAGAAGCAATTTCATGATTTTAATTTTAATAATATGCTAAAGAAAGTAAAACATTAAATTGTTTCGAAACGTTAAATTATAGTTTTGATGTCGCACCTCTACCTATCCTACGCATTAAAGCTCACTGTATGGATATTATTATGCAATGCCCTTATTTATCTATGCCTCTGTATCGCTGTAACTAATTGAGTGAAATTAACGTCTTTTTGGAAAAGAAAATTATTGCTCTCATTTAGATGTTATATATTTATTTTCTTTTTAAAAATGCCACCCACTGTGTGATGTTGTGATAAGAAGTGCTATCTTCGCTGCCCTCATTTGATGTTGAGTTAAGAAAGCTATTTTGTTTTAATTTCTTTTCTCCGAGCTAAGTACTCTGTTATCAAGTATAGCAAATCTATGCAATTTATAGCCGTAACAAGTTTAATAAATACACACACTCAAACTCCACAAAGAATGTTTTTTTTTGTTCTACCAATAAAAGTGTTTAGCTAAACAGTCGCCATTTTTATTACCTCGAAGAGGAAGACCGAAGTCCTTTTGTTCGCATCCTTTTGTAGTCGTTTCTTTTGGAAGAGTGCTTTTAACGATATTGCCACTTAAGAGGAATGGGGTTTGAAGAAAAAAAATCCAAACTTGAAGAAGTCTCACAACAAGACACATATGTGTGACACATTCTACCGGCAGGGGGCACAAAGTGTATATTTGATTATGTTCATAGTGTGGTCCTTTTTCTATATATATTATGTGATGCCTTCTTCCTTTGGGTCTGTACTATATAATTTCAGGCGGCCATCCTGGGACTCTATTGTCGAAGTGCTAAGCTAAAACAAACCAAGCGTAAAAACATAATAAATTTTCCCATTTCAGAGAGTGCTCACATTCCCAGAAGTTCTGTGTGTCGAGAACAGTATCAAACACCCAACTCTCTAAGACAAACAGTGGAGCTCCAAAAGAAATTCTAAACGCAGGAGCATAATCAACCCAACGGGGAGACTGATCTGACAAAAAAAAAAAAAAAAAAATATATGAACATAGAAAACATCAAAAGGATGAGTTTGGCAGTGAACACATAATACACTCGTCCATCGCTATCTTGGTTATCTCCAGGAGAATATAGACAAGGTGAATTTGTCCAGGAGAAATAAGGATGTCAAGTTGCTGAACTAGCATATTTCAATAAATTGGAAGAAATTTTCTGCAACGTCCGAAGCCAAATGAGAAGCCTCTATTTCACAATGGCAAGAGACACTCTTTGAGGATTCGTTACTTCTTCGGAAGAAACTGTACCCTAGAAAAAAATATTTTTTTGAGATGTCTAGCCGATCACGTCACCTCTGCGAGAAGCAATCTTACCCTCAAGCCTCAAATCGTTCACGCAGAACGTCAATCATAGGGTCCGCTGTGTGGAACACCAAATGCAAGCTTTTTGAGATTGCATTGTCACCTGGTGATCTCCGTGTTGGTTGGTCTCATTCCATGTATGGCAATTTTGTTATTAAAACAGTCATTTATCCAAAAATGCCCCTCGTCGCTAAAGATGATTTTTCAGCTAAAATTGGGGTCATCTTCCAAACGCTCCGAAGCCTAGTCAGCGAACAACCGGCGTTCTCTATGGTCATAAACTTTAAAATAATGGGTCAATTGGATATTGAACGGGAATAGGCCCAAGTCCCGGCGCAACGGACCGCTACTGTAAAATGGGCGTAACGCGCGCAACGTCATTTTGATAATAAAGTTATCATTTCGACGTGCTATTCAATCGTATAAATTGCGCTATAGTGATTTCGCGTCAGTAGCTCAATAATAACTGACAGATTTGACAGATGTCACCAAAATACCTAAGCAGCCACAGGCCGCCAAAATTTACCCGGGCCCTTTATAAACCGTGATCAAATTCAAAAAGATCTTGCTCTCTATTGAGGGTCAAACTTGGATCATTTACCTAAGCATTGTTGTACTATTTAAAAATTCTTAAAACCTGGCAAAATTTCACTAACAGCATTAATATGTTTCAGTATAGGTTGTGTGATTATGCAGGATTGCTTTGCAAAGGAATTCGCAACGCTATCAAAGCCACACTCAGGGTGCTTGTCGCAGTTGTTACACTCATAGTTCACCTCATTCCACATCGTCCTCTTTATAGTGGGTGGACCAGCGACAGATTCTTATATTTTTTTTTATCTCCCGCATATACATATACCAAAGTCTGCTGCCGACATTAGAAATAGATAGCTGGCGAAATGGAAGAAAAATATACACTTTCACATCCTTTCATGGCTTCGTCTTGAGATTTGTCATCCACGAATTGCAGCGTGGATTCAAGTTTTAGACATCAACAACATAGGAAGTAGATACTCGTAGCAGCGTTCACAGTAAGCCCCCTCGTCTCCCAGGATGCTCGGCAATAAAAGGTCCTTTGTGGATGGTGGGTGTGGTTAAGATAGGTTATTGTTTTGGGGTTTTCACTAAAAACACCCCATTTTCCGTTTGTTTTCTAGTTTCTATCTGCGGCACAGTGGGAACTTTGATCCTTGTAATGATATCTTTTGCCATAAGGATGTTCACAAGTGTAGTATGCCTGTATTTTCTTGTCCGGGGTAGATTTCTTTTCTTTTATTTTTTTTTGTGTCTTCTATTTGGTGGATTGGATACTTAAAGTTTATTTGTCCATTGTGAGCAGATATGGAATGTGTGGTCATTTTAAGAGTTTTTGTTGACCAATCGAATTGCTAATAGAATTTAATCCAAACGTTTCTCTATCTCTATACTGAGGTCTATAGCAAGGGTGGATGATATTTTTTTTGCTTCAGCAACAATAACAAAAAAAATATATATTTTTCTTCATTTTCAAACTGAAAATGGGCGAAAGGATAAACATCAAATGGAAAAGTCCATTCGATGATATTATCTCTGGTCAATTTATTTTCGAAAGACGTTAAAATTGTCTTTGGATGTGTAAATATTCCTTAAAGGGGACACATCAAAAAGAATTCTGTATCTAAGAGTTTGTTTATTTTTCGTCGGTGTTAAATTGCTGAAAATATAAAAGTTTGAAGTTTAGAGGATAACTCCTAAATATAAGATAAAAGGTAAAATGTTAAGTAAATGATGTTTCAAAAAGATAAACAATTCAAAATGATGGCGGGTGGGCAATTTAAACAGTTTTTTTTCTTTGTTCTTAGTTAATTTCAGCACTTCATTATGTTTTATCACAAATAAAATTTTAAGTACTTATCGATAAGAAAATTCTAATATTTGTACACAGAAGTAATTAGTTTTGAAAAAAAGAAACGAAACACGATCACTTTAGATTTGGTAAAATCATTTTTTACGTTTTTCCAATTTTTGTGAACTTATACTAATGATACATGTTTATGAGCATAATACAGTCATAATTTGTTCATGACAAGATATACTCCTGAAGGATTTGTCACTTCCTGGCAAGAAGCAATGCCCCTGAAAAAAAAAACATTTTTTTCATGTTTGGATTTGATTTCGAGCTGGTAGAAATTCTATTTTAAGATTCGGCTTTCCAAAATTTTGCCCACTCAGAACAGTATTCTCTTTTTCCATCTTTTTCATAAATTTTTTTTGAAATTCTGCTTTTTAAAATTTAGTAAGATAGTTAATTCATATTAAGTAAAATCAAATTTAAAGTTTTCTTGCCAAAATCGTGTTTTATGACAAAATGAGAACAAATGGTTCAAATGTAAGGGTTCAAAAACATACATTTTTAGGGCAATATTTTAGATTCAGTTAAGCACAACGAATAATTTATATCTTCAAGAAACTATTAAGCTTTTCAAAAAGATATTCCGTCTGTCTTCTTAACACCAATAAACAGAAATGGGCATCTTTAGACGATCCATTCCAAAATTAATGTTCACCGTAATTTTGAGCCCCTGAAAAAGGTGATCCACATTTATTTTTCCTTGGAAGAAATGTTTGTTATGGGTAGATATATATTTTAGACCATATGATATCGTGAAATATTTTTCTCCAAAAATCTCGTTAGGGATCTTTAAAGTTCTAATGTTTCTCTTCGTATGAATTTTTAAATTTATAAAATTTCCGCATCCAAAAATCCATTTTTAAAATTATGTGATGCTAGCTAATTTTTTCAACTTGAAACATTTAAACCCCTGATTTCAGAGGGTTTTTTTCAATATTTTATGATTTTTTTAACACTAAAACTTACGATATCCGTTGTGAAATATCTTATATATCTCAAAACGTTTTTCACGATCTTGATCAAAATAAAATGTACGTGTGGATCGTACGACCTTACCCCTATGTTTAGAAGATAGAATTTTTAAAATTAATGGCGCAAAATTTCAGTTGAATTAATACGATGTTAAAGCTATTTTAGTATGAAACTAGATTAAAACGACGATTTTGCAACTTTTAATCAAATACACAAATCTACATTTTTAATTTTTTTAGTATCGTACTAACTTCATATGACTCTTTGAAATTTACAAACATCAAAACAGGCCTGTTTACTTAGTTTTTTGAATGAATTAAGAAAATTGCTTTAGTTCGATACTATAGTTAGAAAATGTTTAAAATTAAGAAAGAGTTAGTAATCTATTTAAAAGTTAGCAACATCCCTTATAAAAGGCTGTTTAAAATTATGCGCCAATTTTATTAGAGAAAATTTTCATAATTTTCAAGTTCGTTTTTTGAAGGCTTAAATAACTTATTTTAAAGTGTAAGCTACAAAACAATGCCACATCATTTGTTTAGAAAATTTGAATTTATGATAAAATAAAAATTAAATATTTTAATAAGTTTTTATACAAATAAGCCATACCAGATTTAAAACATTTGATAGGTCAATTTTAAGTTTCTATTACGAGTATTATGTAAATAACAAGAAAATTTCAAAATAAATAATTGATCCGTTCATAAAATAATAGTTCTTAAGATTTGATATGCAATGTTTTTTAAACTTTTTAGAAACGTTTGTATATTATTTTGTAATTGAAATCAGTTATGTAGATATTGAGAAAGCCAAAAACAAAAATGGTAGACAGTACCTACATACTGTCAGTAATTTCTTAAATTAAATTTTTTGATTGAGTTGTAATAATAAAGCGGAGAAAAATGTATTATAATTCAAGGTGTCGTTTTTGCAAAAAACTTACAATGTTTGAAAATAATTTTTGAACATTTGTATGGTTGTAACCGTTATTTTTAGATAAAATTTAGTTTTGTCCCTTCGTTTTGTAGTATTAAGAAATTGTGAATTTTTAAGATTCAAAAAATCAAGCAGGTGGATTTCAAACTATATACCTACATATATTAATTTTTTTAATGATTGAAAATTTCAATATACAATATTATTCATATTTTTGTATGAGCAAAACATAGTTGTTTAACTTTATTTAATTTTTGAATTTGTTTTAATATCTCTTATAAAAATTTCGAAAAAGATAATAGAAGTTGCCATTATTAGTAGTCTAAATTTTTACTTGCGACTTTTAGGTACTGTAAGGCAAGTTATGCATTCGAACTCGAGATTTTGATCAAAGTTGACATTACGATGATAGCGAAGACGAAAACAGTTGGTCTCGCAATTCTCTCTGTTTGTCTATCTTTTCGACTACAGCCTAAACGGCTCGGCCGATTTTTTTTAAACTTGGTAGACAGTATTTTTAATTTTTCCCCACAAGTTTTTTTCTTTTTTTTTTAAGACCAAAAATAACGGTAGCTGCCATAGGAACTTGTTTCGAAAATTTTTTATATATTTTTTTTCTCACAATTTCGACATATTTCAAAAAGAAAAATACAAAAAATTTCATTTAGTTTAATCTAGGGGAAGATGGCCTAAGATGGCCCACCAAGGTAAAATGGCCCCCTTGCTAGAAATTGTAGAATCGAACAGAATTAGAAGGTTTTGGTAACATAATTCTTCAGTTTATCTGGCATCACTGACATAAACGAAATATTAGCAGCTTCAAGCTATTAGGCGTGTTTTTTTGCAAGTCCATATAGAATTGTAAAAAAAACGACATCGGGACTAAGCGCTTTACATGCAAATGCAACAACTACTTAAATCTATACAGAGTTAGCTAAGAACAGATAATTTTCGAGAGTTAATCTAAGACCCGATAAAAATGGTGATGCCAAAATAGTATTATCTATATGTTATCGATAATTTGCTCAGAGACGTCAAAAGTGACGTTTTTGGATGCTGTTGATGCTAGTCGTCAATACAGCTGACAAATGTAATAGCGTACACAGTGCGTTTTTTTTTTTACAATTCTATATGGACTTGCAAAAAAAACACACCTATTGTTTGAAATTTTACAGGTCAAACTGTCTCTAGCCATCTACAAAAGTAGAACCAATAAAATGTTGTAAAAAGTTTATTGACAAAAAAAATTATGAAAAACATTCAATTTTACAGAAAACAGTAAATGCATGTAATTATTAAGTATTTCTTATTAATTTAGTGAAATTAGGTGGCCTATAACTATTTAAGTGTGTTCGGAATTAAAACTTAAATAAAAAAAACCCTAAATGGGCAAAATGGCCTACTAAGCATTCGCCTAAAATGACATAGTGTGCCATTTGATGCTTATCCTTACATTTTCGTTTTCTTTATAGTGAAAATGGTTAGAAAATATAAACGATCTACAGAGAGGCAGTCCTGGACTGATAGTGCATTAACAAAAGCCCTAAATGCCGTCCAAAAAAAATTGCAATAATTGAGTATTATTATAATTTCTACTTTTCCTTATTTTGTTTTAAGTGAAGTTGTTTTAAATGAATTGTTGTTTTTATTTTTTTTTATTGCGTATTGTTTATGTTTATTTTACTTTGAACTATGATTTGTTTAAAATAAAGTTTAAATTAAATTCAAAATGGTTTTTGGCTTACTTGCCTAGTTGGTTTACTTGCAAAGGTAAAATGCCATATCAGTATGCCATTAATTATTATTAATGGTACCCCCGTTGGAACCATTTTTTTTTTATTTTCTCAAAAACGGCACAACCGATTTTGATAATTTTCTTATGCCAAAGCTCCTCAATAGTTTAAATATTATTGTGTATTCAAATTTTTTTGGATTATTAAGAAAAATTTTGGGAAAAAAAGTTTATTTTACCCTAAAAATAACGGTACCCACCATACAAATGTTTTCCAAAAATCGTATTTTTCTCGAAAAACGGCGCCTAGAATTTTGATATTTTTTTTTCTCTCAATAATTTGTTATGATCTTCAATTTAATGAGACAAATTTTGAAATTAAGATATTACCGACTGTATTGGATTTTAATGAAACTTTTCATAGAGAAGCTTCTAAAAAGTTTGAAAAGCATTGCATTTCAAAACTTAAAAAAAAAAATATTTTTTGAATTTTTGAAAAAAAAAAATATATTTTTTTTTGAAAATTCTATACCTATCTCAAAAACGGCTCAATATTTTTTTTTTCTTGGAAATTTAATTTTAATTCGCATAATAATAAAAACTTTAAGTTGGCGTACCAAAATTTGTTCTTAAAAATGTTTTAAAATCTTTCCATATAAAAACATACAAATTTTTTTTAATATTTCGTTTAATATTTAAACACATTTTACTAATTTTTTAAGATCTTTGTTTTTTTTTTGCATAATACTCGTAACATAGTTTATTTAAGAAACTAAAGGAAAGGTTTTAAGTTCCGACCTTTTACGAGTTGCCTTATCAATTTGCAAAAACGATTTTAATGTTTTTTAAATAGCAAAGAGCAAAATTGTTTGCTTCCCTTTAAAAGTTTCCTGCATAAGGGGTGTAAGGCATTTGACACAGCGCTCATTTTGCTGTGATACCTGCCATAACTGATGGATTGAACTAAGTTTCGTTCTTTAGATAATTAAATTCAAATATTCAAATAAATTTAAAGTCTTTGCAAAAACACTTTATAACAATCATGTCGTTCCTAGATACTTATAAAAATGAGCTTAAAAATAATGAAAGTTCTTTAGAAAATAAGCTCACAATAATAATGATCTTAGAACGTATCTGTACTATCTCTATATAGACAAGTTGTTATTTTTCCTTAAAATCTAAATATTTTGACATATGTTAGAGTTTCCTTTTGAATTTATTGCAGCCAGCAGCGGTAACTTATTACCAACGCCTCACTTAACGTGAATAAATCGCTTGACTTAGCACAGCCTTCCAGCCATTTTCTTTTAAAAAAAAACTCTTGTTTACGCTGAAGAATAGAAAACGCACATCACAAAAACAAGTCCAAATAATGAAACAACAAAAAATTCTGACGAGTAAAAATTACAATGAACGAATAGAATTAAGCCGACAACAAGTGGTTTCACACACAGAGGGGTAGATTACGCAACCCCAATTGTAAGAAGCTCCTCTTTCTCATTCTCGATTTCCCTGCTGCTTCTAGCTTTCCATCTATATAATATTGTATAACACTTAAGAAAACAATTTTGTTCTTGTGGGTGCAGATAAAACAACAATGGCAGAATGCCACCTCTGGCATTTTTCTATTCCATCGAATTTGATTTACTCCGCCTTGAATGGAGTTTATTTGCAAAAAAAGAAAAAAAAAGAATAAAATATACATATACAAGCCCATCGAAAACGTTTTACCACAGAGCCTGTTTGCTCTGTGCCAGGATATCTATCTCATCCGAACCAAAGCTGAATTGATTATAATGCAAATGAAAATAAGTGAATGGAAGCAGATTCCTTCACATATTTCGGCAATATCTGCTGATGAATACTGTACCTATTATTATAACAAGGCTGCCTAGGCGAACTAGTACTACTTTAATGTTTTTCACACATCCAGCTCCATAAGGAGTATTTATTTTCTAAATCTGAATGCTTGGCTTCACACTGTTTTCAGCCCTTAGGAAATCAACCCTGATGGTTCTTTGATTTTCGATTGAAGGGGAGATTTTTTAGAATAACCAACCAACTACAAAAATAGTAAAAGTTCCCAGCATTTAAGCTAGAAGTGGGCTGAAATAATTGAATTCTTTCGAAAATTACTTACAGTACTTTAGGCATCATGGATGCAAGAGGCAAATGTGATAGAGCAATGACTGATGGCGTCGCATGAACCTACTTGTAGCTTTCTTTTAATATTTCACTACATGAGTTCTTGCAGTAAATCTACTGCAGTGAATAAAGACATTTGGATTTTTTTTTAAATTATTAAAAAAATTTTATAAAAAATTTCAGTTAAAAAGGAATAGCCTTTTAACCTTTTGATGAAATATGAAGTTATGCAAACTAAAATTAAATAGAATCAGGGCCGGACAAGCTATACGTGCAAGCTGTGCAAATGCGCAGGGCGCTGAAATCAAAAGGCGCCTTGGGCAAGCGTTAAAAAAGCCACTACCTACCATCTTTTTTAAGTTTCATTTCTTTTTATTAACTCACTACAATATTGGTATTTATTATATAATTAACAGCTGAATCTTAAATTAAAGACAGATATACATATACCTATATATAGATACATACATATCAAGTTTTCCAAAAAAAAGTCGATGTTTAATTTCCTATACGCACCCCCATTCCCACAGTAAAAAAAACTACATCACAAAATCTTTACAAAGTGCACAATTTTGTTCGCTTAACAACAGATACCTACATATTTGCTATTTTCTCTTTATCAATCTACTGTTACGTTATTCTTCACACTCACCATCGCGTGTATGAGTGAAGGCATTTATTTTATTTTGTTATCCCTCCCCTATGCAGTGTAACATAAAACAGAATTTCAACAGCAAATACAGACAGTTACCAGTTTGCAAGTTGATAACATGAGCACGATGCCAATTCTTCTATATGAAATCGAAGTCAGCAATGTTACTCAAACAGAAATTCTGAGGTACAAAATTCATACTCAGTGCGCAGAATTAAAAATTGCGTCTAGGAATTTAAACTCTTCCGGTTGAGTGTTTCTTGTACTATGTTTTAGTTTTACACTGGCCTCTGTTTATGAGTGAAATTTTATCACTGTCGTGTGTCGAGAATTAGACAAAGGGTTGAAATATGGAAATACTTGAGTGATGATGATGAGGTTTGTCGTTAATGAGTGAATCTGTTTTATTCAATTTCTCCTTTTCTCTATTTTTTTGTTCTTGCCAGTTATTGTGTACATTTAAAAAAGGAATTTTTTGACTGATCTAATTACTTTATTTGTCTATGTACATGTACATACCTATATATGGTAAAAAAAACTCAAAACAAAAGAAAGGATAGGGAATCTATATTGACAACAAAACTTGCTACGCTGATAATTTAGTAGTGTATACGTGTATGTATAAGGTTATGATAATGGTTCAAACATGAAAGGAAAAGAGGCTGGTGTTCAAAACAAAATTAAGTGTTTTGAACCAAGAGCTTATTTTGTTCAGGCTGCTTGCATTCCTTTTGGTTATTGTTGGTTTTTAATGATTCAGCTTGCTGTTCATTGGAAGCTGTTAAGTTTTTTGACATTGCTCAATGCATATAAAACTTTGTATCAGGTTCAACAATGCGTTGGGACATACATATATACAAAAAATTTCGCTGGTTTGACCTTAAAAGCCCTTTCTGAAACCAGATGAGAGTAGACTAAATGCTTTAAAACCATTCAAAAAAATCTTAGAAGCTATAATATGAAGCTCTTATTGAAATATCTGAGGCTGGAAACGTTGAGAATAGAAACATGCTGTCATTAGGAAGTAAAATTTTAGTTTCAAGTTTATATGTTTCATATTAATCTAGAAAAAAATAATGGCGATGCTAAAGCTGTTTTAGTATGATACTAGGTTAAAACAATAATTTTAATCGAATATAGCATCATACTTCTCTACCCTTTTATTAAAGTTAAAATCATCGAATACCTACTTTATTTTTTTAGTATCGCGCTAGCTTCATATGACACTTTGATATTTGCAGACATCAAAAAAGGTTCATGTACTTATTTTTTTACACGAAATGTCGTTGTTTTAGGTATGTTCAGAGCAATTTATTAAGGAAATTCTTTTAGTACGATACTAGTGAGAAAATGTTTAAAATTAAGAATGAGTTAGTAGACTACTATAAAGTTAGCAAATTGTTAAGTAGTATCATACTAATACCTTAATAATAGGCTGTTTAAAATTTTGCGCCAATATAACTAGTAAGTATTTACAAACTCCGTCTGCTAATTTATCTACTAAATATGCTACTAAAAACTCTTTAGTGGAAATGCGATCAGAAGAACAATTCACTAACGTGCAATCAGCTGAAGTCATAGCTCTAAATCTATAAATACCATCACAGTTTCCTCAAATAACGTAGTTTTTTTTAAACTAAAATTAATAAAAAACTACTCAGGACCCCAATGACTCAGGAAAGATAAGTTGACTAGTCAATCATGGCTATAGAGAAAGAGCTTGTCAAGTCATTATATTATGATGATCTGGTAGCTGGGTTTGCTAAAACAGAAGAAAGAAAAGTTAGTTTATTGCAATAAATTCGGTTCTATTTATTTTTAATAAAATAATAATCTTATTATTATTTCCTACATTAATGAGTTCATTATTTATTTGTATGTTGTTATGTTTTTTAATTAGTTTTTAAATATTTTTTACTTCAAAAAATAGTTTTTTCAGTTCCTAAATTTTTGTGATATATTTTTTGACTAAGTATTATTTTTGTGATATATTTTTGATTTCTTAGTTTTTAATAAAAATCATATTTATTTTTATTAAATATAAGTATTATCTAGGAATAGGCCTCTTGGGGATCCCTCGTTAAAAAAACGCATTGCAAAGGGTACCCCTTGGGTAATGAGGAAATGACTTTTTCCGCCAATCCAATCCAAATGAGAGGCGCCACTGATAAAGCTTGCGCAGGGCTCTAATTTAGCTCGGGCCGGTCCTGAATAGAATGCACCAAAAGACTCACAAACTTACTCCTATAATTAAAGTTTCTTAGGGTTCTAAGGATTTTATAAAGGGTGTTAACTAACTAATCGTTATTTTGACATTTTATTCATAGAAAAACGAGTTTAATAATTCGGATTTTATCTTTGAAAAACACAGTCCCGGAGAATTTTCGTTAATCGTTGCATCTTCTCTTAAAATTCTAGGCCCATAAACAGAAATGCTGTGCTCGGACCATAACTAACTCGCCGAAAATTAAAGTCTAAGCAATGCATGCATGAGTTAACCAATCAGTGCACTTTAAAAAGAGGGTACCTTTCTAGATATTGAGAAAATGAAACTAAAATTAGTATTTCAAGAAAAAAAAAGAGCCACCGGGGAAATTTCCCCAAAATAAAAATAAAACTCCAACTCAAAATTTTGAAAGTAAAATTAGCCTCAAGGCTTAAAGTAAATAAATTTAATTATAAATAAAAAAAAAACGCGTTCACTTTTATTTTCTTTTTATTGAGGAGAATAAGAACAACGTGGAATAGATACATTATTATGAAAAGAGGTACAAAACTTCAAAAAGAGTGTGGTTTATGGCATGGCCTCAATTTTGGTAAAAAAAAATGTTGAGGAAAAATTGCTATTAAAGGTTCCTGCCATATAGAACGGTTTTTTTGATTTTCGATTTTCCCATGAACAACTATAACGATTTTGACCAAAATTTTTGTACAGAAGCTCGTTTGAACTTAAAGTAATATTATATATAAAAATATTCGCAAAAATATTTTTTTGAGTTTTTGAAAAAAGAAATCAATTTTTTTTTTGGAAAAATCAGTATTTTGAAAACGTGTGAACGATGAGTCTTTTAAATTATTTTCTAAAATCCATATCTATGTACATACATATACAGGGTGTCCCACAGTCACCGCCCCAAACGAAAACCATGGATTCCTGAGGTCATTTTAAGTCGAAAAACTTATGAGGTAATTTTCTCGTTTTCGTCCCGTTTTCGAGTAATTACGGTTTTTATGATTTTTGCTCTCTTTTCCCTTAATTGGCATTATCTTTGCTAAACTACGTCCGATTCGTAAGACTTTTTTTATAACCAATCAAGAATTTATTACAGTTTTAGTTTGTCTCAGAACTTTTTTTTTTTGCGGGCAACCGTTTCTCCGCAATTTTGCATCAAACACAATTTTTTTCGTTTTTTAAGTTGTTTTTTTCACTTTGATATCATTTTTTTCAAAAAAACACGTTAATGAGTATTAATTTTTTTCGTTAATTATTAAAGCCCAGTTTATTTTCTGAAAAAAAATATTTTTTTTCCTTAAAAAAGAATACTAAATGTAATTAACAAAAAATAAACAAACAGTGAATTTAAAAAAAAAAATAATTTTTAAATACAAAATTAACTTTTTCTGAGCTATTGTGGTTAAGAAAAGGACAAATAGATAAAGTTAATTAGTAAGACCGTTAACTAATGTAAACAGTAAAGATTTGCATTATGATTTGAAGGTAGTAAATGTCTTTCTCTCGTAATCTAGTGTTCGCGTCGTGTTCTTTCACTTGATACACCATTTTGGATTTGTTATTCAAATTGTATTTTTTTTTTCAATTATTTGCGAACAATGGATTACACTTATCAAGAATATCTGGAAATATTATTATTATTAATATACGCTGAAATGGGACGATTAACTTTATCTATTTGTCCTTATATATAAAAAAATTATTTAATAATAAAACGATTTTTTAAGGTTTATTTGCATAAATTCATACTTTTCCGGAAACCAAACGGCAATTTTATGCATTTGAACATTATTATCTCATTAAATCCATGTTTTATATTTATAAAATGTATCTTAAATTCCAAAGAACTTTTACATAAGAGCACGTTCGTGCGATCCAGTCGTGCATTTTATTTAAACTGTTTTGTTTTCTCCGACATTTGTTTTTCTTTTTAGTTTAAGATTAAAAAAGTATCTACCTACACTGAGAAAAAAAACGAGCTAAAATCAAGAATATCGGTGTCAAATCAAGCCGATTCGTTGATGAAAGTCTGTTAAACTCGAAAATTCTTAATTCAAGCCTCAAATTTTTGTTTTGAGCTTGTTTTTTATAAGCCTAGAATTCTTATTTCAAGATTGTGGAAACTTAATTTAAAGAATACAAAAGCTTTATTACAGACCATTTCAACCTCAAATTAAGATCACGAATTCTTATTTATACCAGAGATAAGAACAATATATACTTAAATCAAGTTTTTTATTCTTAAAAAAAGAACAAATATTCTTGTATTTAAGTTTCTTTCGGATTGTTTCTAGCTTGTTTATTTTTGATTTAAGATGGAGTGGTCTTATTTTCAGAATCAGTCTGCTTGTCTCACCACCCCTCTCCCCACGCTCCCTGCCTTCACCACCAACCAAAATGAAAAACATCTTTAATAATTTTATGTATTCAAATTTGTATTATTTATTTTATTTATTTTATTTTATGAAAAATAGTTAAATATACATTATTAATTTTAAAATGAGTTTTTTCCACTATTCAATGAGTACAAATGTAATGGTGGACTTACAACTGTTGACGAACTGCTACTTGGGGTGTTTTGTAGCAAGGTTTATATTTTTGTCGGCACAGAATTTGTTTCATGATCTATTCCAAACTAAAAATATAGTATAGACATTAAATACAGCATTAATAAACTTAAAGTATTCATTACTTTATTTTTTTCACGAAAACAATTTTTCCCTGAATTCTATCTGGAGCACAAAGATGAGGTATTGCTTCTTTGAGGTCTTCAAAAATTACTTTAATCACTAATTTATCATGTCCGAACTGGAATATACCGCACATAAAAATGAAACAACCATTTAAACATTCTTGCAGCAAACGATTTTAAGATCGCTTCGGCTTGATTTGAGAATGTAAAAACTTAATTTAACAACGCGGTGGCTCAAATCAAGTGTTTTGTTCTTAATTTTAAATACAAATTTGTTTTAAGAATAAAATTCTTGCATCAGGAATGAAAGGTGTCACTTTCAGGATAACAAAAATAAGAATACAAAAATCTTAAAATAAGCCTGCTCGTACTTGAATTTATCTTGCCTTTTTTCTCTTAGTGTACTTGCAAAAAGTTTCTGTTTCTAAATTTTATAAAATATTTTTTTCTCAAAAACTCTGAAAATATTCTATAAAATTTATTTAGTAAAAGCTAGCATTTGGTTGAAAAAAAATTCCAAATGTGGTTATTAATGGTACCTAGCATTCTTTTCGATTTTTTCAAAAACGGTAAAATTGATTTTGATAAATTTGTATCATAAAAAGTTTGAATAGTATTGAGTATTTATATTTTTAAAATATGTTTTGTTTTTTGGATTTAGTTTTTTTTTGAAAATTCAATAATGCAAAAACTGCGTGCTCGATTTTTTTAAACTTGACAGTTAAAAGTTTTTTAAAACTACGATGATAATTTAAATAAAAATTGTCCTCGTAGCCACCATACAAATTTAAGAAAATGTATTTTGAAAATAGTATTATAGGCATTAATTGATTTTGCTTGTGAGTTGTGACTGTTTGTGCACTTGCACAACAGACTGTTGTTTGCTCATATTCGAATAGCAACCGAAATAACTCGTTTTCTCATCGTATATTCCCCCCACTATATAAATATGTTAAACATAAATCCCGTATTATGTAGTCTTTAAATTCCAGCTCTCGATTGCTGTTTTGTAGCTTTTTTGATTTAAACTAATAAACTGTCAAGTCGACAAGATCCATAATAAGTCTTTTCAATTGAATTAGGTATCTAAAATTAAATCTAAAACCATATATTTTTTATTTTTGACTTGCTTATAATCAGAATAACGAATTGAAATTAATTAATTTATATTTTAAAAAGTCTTAAAAATGTTGCATATCAAATCTTTGAAAATAATATTTTTGAAAAAAAATTCAAAATATTTTTGTTCATAATTCGAAATCTCAAAAATGGGTCAATATTTTGTTTTGGAAATTTTATTTTCATTGCGGCAATAATTAAAACTTGGAATTGGCGTACCAAACATTTTATTTTTAATAAAATATTTTAATAAAAACCACTACAACGATTTTTGTGCTTGTATAAAATCAAATGTGCCTGAGAAATCACATGGAATTCTGTTTTTGGCTTAAAAGAAGTTGCTATAGGGATAGGCTGTTAAAAAAATGAATTTAATACTTCTGAACATTATTGTATAGTCAAAAAAATATACGTTTCATTAACATAAGAGCAAGTTCGTGCATATTATTGTCCAAGATTTCATACCTTGATTAAATTATTTTTATAATTTATTAATTTATATATTTTGTAATTGTATCTTAGACTGGTAAAGTTATTTTTGGTATTAAAAAAAAAGAAAACAACCAGCGGGTGTATCTTTCAATTTCAAAGCTTTTACACTTAATAATATGATTTTTTAAATGAAAGATTTTTTCTGACAAATTTTGATAAAAAAATTCATTTTGGCCTTAACAGAAAATTAACCTTTAAAGCTTGTTATTTAAAAAGACAATTATCAAAAAGGTATAAATAGAAAATTATCGAACTTATTCATTTTACCATTGCTGTTAATTGTAATTATTGTTCATCTTAAACCGGAACGCCCTTTCCTAAACCCTCTTTGACATTTAAACATCGTTTCAAAAGTATACTTGACGTAATTTATATTGCAGTCTGCATTAACTTTTTAATGGAATATTAATTAAAGGATATTCTAGAAGACCACATTAAAAATAAAAAAACAACCTTCGTCATTAATTAAGGATACAAAACCTCTTTCATAACATAAACATTCAAAACAAATGAATACCTTGTCCTGCTACACATACTCGTATATCACATTCAGAAATAAACAACTTTTTATTAAAAAAAGAAGAATCATATACATAACCACACTCGATGTTAGAAGATTTTTGGGAAAATACCTTCAAAAGTCTGACAGTTAATATACCTACTACTCGCAAGTAAGGAAATATTTCAGATGTAGATTTTAATGAATTTTCATGTGCATATTATATCCTTGATAATGTGTCTACCTGAAACTTTTCCAACACATCATGAGTTGGATGTCTGATGTAACATGAATTTTATTTTAGTTATCCTTTTCAAAAATGTTCTGACGAAAGAAAAAAGGTCCAAAAAGGATGAACACCATTATATAATGAGATTCCCACCCTCTCCAAACGCAAAACCACATAATAACGACCAAATTATTCCATTTATGTCGTTTCGCTATTATTGTCGAAAATAAAGAGTGCTGCATCAATCACAAGAAACTGATATCTCATTTTCGAAAGATTTGTCACCGAAAATTGTGTTCCCATTAAAAAACATTTAAAATGTCATCCGTCAAAAACAACCT
Organism: Chrysotoxum bicinctum; assembly: GCA_911387755.1. Classification (NCBI taxonomy): domain Eukaryota; kingdom Metazoa; phylum Arthropoda; class Insecta; order Diptera; family Syrphidae; genus Chrysotoxum; species Chrysotoxum bicinctum. Next base: position 218,177,785 of record OU426989.1, on the reverse strand, counting down.
CTCATTCACACCCCCTTTTGGGTACGAGTATAATCGTATTGTGTCCCGCCACAGAAGACATCACAGCACAGTTGAATAAAAATTGGAAAAATAATTCGACAATCTATGTGATTCGAATAAAATTATTCCCCGCGTGCAAGGACATATCACGATGGTTCTCATTGTTATGCTAGAATCGCTCGCAGAGCCCATCACCTAAAATTCGATGATATAGCCATCAGGAGGACACCAAAGGAGTATGGCTCGTGTGAATTTCGTTGATCGATTATGATTGATGTCGACTCCTGAATGGCAATGCAAAAGGGATTTATATTTGTGTCGAATACGAAAAAGGACTTTCACATTCATCTGGTGCATCAGACTAATGTAACTCGTTTCATCTGCTCCTGAAAATAAATTGATCCCAATATATGGATAGAACGATTTGCGTAATGTACGTCTTATTTGTATAAATCCTTGAAGCCCAGTATCTCATCCAGCAGGCTCCAAAGCAAATTAAAATGCTAAATAATATCATCGAAATGATGAAAGGACCTCATTTTGCAGTAGGCGTATACATATAACTAAGACTGAGTCGGCACGTGAACTCCAAGCTCACTCCTTAGAGAGATATTGCTTTCATAATGGCGGGCGGGAGAATGTCGGATTAATATAGCTGGTCCGACCAGCGACACCCAAAAATATTGAACAAACACAATAAAATCACACGCGCGGAATAATCAGATTGCAATTACGGTGCTATGGGCCCGGCCATACACATTTCACATCAATACGAACGAAATCTCTTGTTTGATGATGAAGGTGCTGAAGGATAAATTGGTCGTTTTGTCAAAGGTTTATATATGGTTGTATTGAGCGGTGTGCGTTGGTTATTAAACTTTTGATTTCCTGTATAAACATGGGGATTGTTTTCAATTGAATGCACAATGATGTCAACATATCAGGATGGATTTCGTTTGGTGAAAGGAGTGAGTAGAGTTCTAATTGTTGTGAACGCGTGTTCGAATGATGTCAATAGTTTTATTGAGAGTCTGGGTAAATTAGTATTAATTTAAATCACTTGTTTTCTAGAAAAGATCTGAAGAAAGAGAGTAAGTCGAGCGCATGTTTTTAAATTTTAATGTTGATTTGTGATAGTCGATCGTATAAAATCTTATTAAAAATAAATATAATTACACCGGAGCAATTTTCGTTTATCCCGGAGCATGAAAAATTGCAGAGGTTTTTGTTTTTATTATTTCATTTCACTGAAAATTAACCTAGAAAAGACGTTAGAAATAACTTACTGGGCTCATGCGGGGCTTCTTTTTGAAGGATAAAAACTTCTGCTTATGGCTTTTGGTCTAAAAACTATGTTACTTAAATTCATATTGGTTTTATTCCAGGATCTATTAAAACACACTGGGTTGTACAGGGTAAGCTAGATTTTGACAGTTCATGGCAGCCATATTGTTTTATCTGTTTTTTTTTTTTTATTTTCCAGATACTAAATACAAATCACCGCGGCAGTTTATAGCATAAAGCCTAATACACAGATCGCGCTAAATTTTATCTCCCATATAAAATTGTCTCCAAAATTTAGCCAAGCTAAAATTATGTCAAGCTTTTCACCCGAAAAGGTACGCTGCTCCAGCTTAAAAATCAAAATTTTATTTTCGAATTGCACATAACATCTGTCAAAACTTAGTGCACAAAATAATTGTATGGCACATTTATTTTCCAGCTAAATTTCAATTTGAAATAGAAGAATATTTGAAGACAGAAGTTTAACGAGATTTTCCACAGCAAAAATCACTTATGCATTAATTCTTAAAAAATTACACTTTAAAACAAATTATTTTAAATTTTTGAAAAAAATCTATTTAAAGAACAAGTTTTTTCTGTGACATATTCTCGTCCACAATGATGTTTGGAGAAAAATGAATGAGGTAGAATTTAATTTTTTTTTAATTTTAACCATTTTTTTAGCCCAGTTAGTAAATGATCTGAACGACATAGTACATTATGGTGGCAACAGGACGAACGGTAGGTAAAAGTGAAGAGTAAATTGATCTTTTAATTAACAGTAATTGAGAAGCCACATGAATGATCCGTTCCAAAATAATGGATGAAAATTTTGTTTATTTATTTTATTTTATTTTATTTTATTTTCAAAGGATACAATATAAATAAATTTATATGTATATCGTCCGGAATATTACGCCAGGGTATACTATGCCTATATGGCGAGAAAATTTTGGTATCCGACCATAAAAACTTTAAAAATTAAATGTTGAAAGTTCTTTATTTTAAAATAGTTGAATTTGACATTGGTATTCAATTCAACTAAGAATTAAGACAACGCCTCCATTAGTAATACTTATTTCGAACATTATGTCAAACATTCTTTCTGAAGTTCACATTTGAACAACTATCTACATATGTGGGCAAATTATATTGCAATATGCAATATATCAAGTCGTTTGATTTTACCGGTAAGAAGTCGGTTATAGCTATCAGGAAGAAACATTAGGGGTCAGTTATAGCTATCATTGTAATGCATCATTGAACATTTTCATTCCCATTTTTAAGACGAATAAACAAACTGCAATGGCTTTAATTGGTACCAAAATGAAGGTAATGAGTAGTAGAATTTGTTTTACTCTATAAAATACAAAATTCTGATGTAAACTTTCTTTTAAAACCACTTTTATTATTTCACTGATAGAAGTCAATTTCAATGAACAGCTGATTTTCGTTTCTTTAATATGGAACACAATCGTTCCACTGAATGTGTTCGATTCTCTTTCTATTCTCAAATGTCAGTTTTTCCTTCAATGATCAACTCTAACCTCAAATGCATAGAATTGGTTGTAATCAGCCACTGACAGGATCTTTTACTGAAACCAATTTTTCAATGATTGATATAACTGGCTTGTCAAAAGAATGAAGTCAGCATTCCACTGATAATGTATTCCAATGAAAGCTATAACTGGGGCCTTAGGAACAAAATTTCATATCATACGGTTTAAAATATGTATATACGAGTACATACCATATATGGCACGAATTGATGATAAATCACTACTGATCAACTGATTGTCCTTTCATTACAAATAAGCTTGTTCTAATTATTTACTGTTCCACTGTCTCATAAAAAAAATAATGCTGCTTGTGGAAATGAATGAAAGAATAAATGACAGTTTCTTAACTGACTGTATTTTACGAGTATTATGTTTCATATTTTCCTTGTGCTTTTTCCTGACTGACGCCTGAGTATTAAAAAAGCTGGAAGAGTCAGAACGGGAAGAAATTTTTAGCCAAAAATAATTCAAGACCATCTATACGAAGTCGAGGCAATAAATATTTTTTTCATGAAAATTGCTCAAATTAGAATTAAGACTCAAAGTCTTTTGACAAATTTGTGTCCAGGGAAGTTGGGGTGTCAGGAAACGTCAAAATTTATTTGTCCATTGATTTCTTCAACGAAAGCTCAAAAATTTTTGTCTGAAAATAAAAACTTCATTCCTTGCAGTAATTAATTTCAAGTTGAGCCTCAGGGTAAACAACGAAATGAAACTGAAACATGACTTTCAGCTTAAAATTTTGAATACATTGACATTGACAGATAAATTTAAACAATTTGTTGCTACATCTAAAGGGTCGAGCACACTTATGTATTTTCCAACAATCCTCCCCTACTGTGAACAAACTGGTCAAATTATGAGCGGTGTTTTTTTTTTGGGGTTTTTATATAATTATTTATTATTTATTACTTAATTTTATTTCACATTTCGAGCTGTCGAACAGTTATCGGTATAATTTGAGAAAAAAATCACAAATAGAGATTCTTCGTATACTATGGCCGAAGAAAATGTCGGTTATCTCTTATATGTAGTAGATGGCGTCATTGGTGGTAATTTGTGTTTGATCAATAAAAACATTGGGATTTTAATGATTTAGTGTAACACGTTTAGTAAAATTGTAAAGTTTTATTTTTTTTTGTATCTAGACTGTAAACATACTTTTTGTAATCTGTAACAACAATAAGCAAATATACCAAAATCTGACATTTGTAAATTCCATTTCTTTATAAATACTTACAAGGAAAAAGCAGCAAAATAATAAATTATTTATTCGTTCATACAATCGCAGTCATGAAAAACAGGAGACATTACGAAATGTTTTTTTGGTGATTTGTCGACAAAAAAAAAAATTACAAATTTTACATCATTGTAATTTTCTGTAGCAATTAGGTTATAGTGTATATTAAAAGGATTAAAATACATTTGTTTGTCCAATGGATGTCAAAAATAGTCAAAAATTTACCTGTTGACAGAACAAGATAGAAGTCATAATTTTTTTTAACCAAAGGATAGACTCATAAGATAAATTCAGACAGATGTCAATGGTGTGTATGCCTATAAGTACTTATATATATATAAAGATCCAAAAAAGGGATTGATTTTTCTGTAAAAGAGAAATAAATTAAGGAATGATCTTTTTATGCCGAATGCAAACGAAAAATGTGACCAAGAAAGAACAAAAAAAGATTATTTTTTTGCCAAAAAAAACACATGGTGAAAAATGCACAACCACTCAACTCACACATCCATCGAGATACATACATCGAGATACGTATACGAGTATCAATCGCACTAACATAATTAGAATACAACCACAAAAATTCCATACGATACTCGAGTAAAGGTGAAATCCTATCCGCCCCGCAGTAGGATTCTACTTTAACTTTTATCGGCAATATTCCTACTGTAAAATCCTACTTTGCCAAAAAACCACGGCTGTAGTTAATTTCATCTAATCTCAGATATCTTCTACATGAAACCATAAAAATTACATCATCTCAGGTCTCTTTTACATAAAACCATAAAAATTACATCATTTAACCAAAGCTAATTTTAATGAATCTAACCTAGCATCAAACAAAGAACAACTTTAGGCTATCAAAGAAATGATATCTTTTATTTTATATTAGCCGTGTTTTATGGAAAATTGAAAGCCACTTAGTAAAGAAAATCGAAAAAACGATTATAGTCACTTTTATAATTTCAAATTTATTTTGAGGTATTTAGAATATTTTTTTCCATATTCTTGCCAGCCCCTAAATTAAAATTTTAATGAGCAAAAAAATCGATTTTTCGTAATTTTGCAGATGTTTTTTAATCCATCGAGATCTCAGCAATCCTCTAATGGAATTTGACAGTTTATGGCTTGGTTAATGGGTAATATACTATATTTTGACCTACTTAGAGTATTTCTTTCTAGAGGCTTTCCAAAAGCCCTAAAATCGCAATTTTCCTGAACAAAAACAAAAATCCAAAAAAATTCGATTTTTCGGTGAAAAAATTAAGATTTTTATCTCCTTAAACATTTGTATGCTATCTTAGCTTTTGTTACCTAAAGGCCCCCTGTTTTTAAGGTTCTAAGGAACCCAATATTAAATTAAAGGTTTGGGAATTATTTATTTCCCATATTTTTAAAATTTTCAATTATCCCAAAATTATGACTAGGCCCAAAAATATTAACGCGTGGGACTAAAAGTTCTCATTTTTAAATATTATAAGAAAACATCAAAACCTTGAAAATAAGTCAAAAGTGTCAATTTCAAACACACTCATAGTCTCACACTTGCATGTATTTATTCTCTTAACATATGTATATTGAGGACGGATTTTCTTTATTGTCAATACCTGGGTTTCTTCAAATGGTCTAAATAGATTTTTTTTAAACGAAAACTCTCCCTCAGTGCAAATCATCTTAAACTTACAACTGCTCCCCGCTCTCAAACAAAATAGAAGTAAGAAATTATTTATTTTGTCCCAGTTAAGTCCTTCACAGACTAAAAGCGTTAAAAAGTCGCAAACGCAATTTTCCAAATAAATCTTCTTACACAACGAATTTGTAGAATGAGCGGTTCTACTACAACCAACCAACCAGTCAAGGAAACAAATTTTCAAACAAGGGATGGGAATTAAGTTCGGGTCGTAGTGATGTTGGCGGATTGGACGCGTTTTTTTTTGTATTATTCTTCATCCTACTAATGTGAGTTAATGTTATGGGGATTTTTCATCCTTGAATTATACATACAAAGGTAATGCCTGCTAGTCTTTGGCTATAGAAAATAAATAAAAATTCAATGGAACAATGTTTGTGCCGAAAGGTATGTACCTAATGCCGTAAGAAGACAACGAAAGCAATAGAGGCCATCGACAACGAATAAAAGTGCTTTCTCTATCGCCTTAAGAGGGAAGAAAACAGATTGGGAAAAAATTTGCATACTCCTTGACGGCTTTTAAGGAGATTTTTCTCAAAAGAATAAAAAAAAAAAAAAATAGTATACTCTTCCATTTCAGCATATAGAAGACCTCTTAAATCATTTTTCAAGGTAGAACAAAGTTTTTCTTTCGACTTTTCCCCGACTTTGGATCTTTTAGCTGGTATAATACATTCAATCTTGCTTAAAAATCATTCGTCTTTCATATGACAGACGAAATAAAGGCAGAAAACATGTTCTTACGGCTTGTTTCAGGGATTAATGATGTGGAAGAGGAGGAGACCAATCCAGACGGTGATTTACCCACGCGCCTAAGCAGAGTTTAATATTTAAGAAACCTTTTTGATAAAGTATCATAAACTTATAAGAAGTTTCTTAAATATATAAAGAATTATCATAATAGTATTGGATTGAGTTCATTCAAATAATCATGAGTCAGAGTTAAGTCTTTCATAGACCCGAGTTAAAAAGAATAAATAAGCAATATTGGCAGAGGCGGATCGTGAATTTGTGGGGCCCTGGGCTGAAACTATTTAGGGGCCTACCTAAGTACTCAACTAATAGCCATGTCAAAAAACTGTGTCTATAGTGATATATTATTATTATATATTCTTTATTGCACAAAAAAAAAAACATAAATGTTACTTAAATCTACGCAAGCATTAGTTGTGCAAACGGCGACCTTATTGCTGTGGTAGCAATCTCTTCCAGGCAACCTTTGGATGAGAGTGAAAACGAAATAGTGATATATATATAAATCTAAAAAAAAACAATAAAAACATTTTATTTATTTATTATGAATTAGTAAATGAAATTGACAGATTATGTGTATGACATGTTATATAAATTATAATTTATAAATCAACCTTTCTGCATTTCTGTGCTGCAAATTCCTTAATTTGGTCATCACATTGCAAGTGTTTTGTTAGATCACAATTTATCGAAAGAAGTGATAAATTATTTAGTCGATGGTTCGACATTGTTGTCCTGCATTTATTTTCTACATAGGACATCTTGGAGAAAGAGCGCTCTGCTTCACAGCTAGTAATTGGCAAAGTTAAAAAAATCTTTAAAATGGTATAGCAGGAAGGGGACACTCTAATAAGTTTATTTTCATACATGAGCTTAAAAATGTCACTGGAAGAGGAGTACGATTCTGGCTTAGATTGGAGTAAGTACGATTTTAATTGAATGCACTCATTCACTAAATGCTCGTCTACGTCTTCTGGATAATAATCAATAATATGACGCGCACTTTCCAAATCTATGTTTTCGATATTTTTGTTTTGCAGATCTATTAAAAATTTGAATTTTTTGCTATATGTCTCTTTCTATTGATATATGACACAGTGACATTAGCAAACCTTATTAAAATGACTCTGATTAAAAAAAATACTTTGCACAACTTTTTTTTTTGCTCATAATTACACCATCCTATCAAATTTCACCTAATTTGGTCCAGTACTTTCGGATCATATCAGCTGTGACAGACAGACGGGAGCACGAGTGATCATACCTATAAGGGTTTCGTTTTTCATTTTTTTGTACAGAACAATAAAAATACCATAAAGAAGAAAAACATGATTTATAAATATTTTTACTCACCAAATACAAGCAAGAAAACTTGTATTAATAAACAAATGTTACTTATTTAGACATAACTTTTAAGTTATCACTTACTCATTAGTAAACTGACTCATTAAACACAGCTCTAACAATTAACTCTGTCAATTTGTCACTTTGATGACGAGAACAGAAGTGCGGAAGAAAAAACAAAATCACGTCAGGCGTTACGTTAAGCAGCGCGGCGGGAAGTCCCTCGTAAGAGTAGATAAAAAGGTAGTAGCCTATGCTGATGATCTTGCGTTATTTGTGACAGGTAAATTCTTACCCACTATCAGCAAACAGATCGAATACGCCCTTTCTAAGGTTAGTAGATGGACTAGAAAGTGCGGCCTGATGGTTAACCCGTCAAAGACAGAATTAGTCCTTTTATCAAATAAGAGGAAAATACCAAGCTTCAGAATACCTTCAATTGAAGGCACCCCACTGAAGATTTCAGATCATGCAAAGTATCTTGGTGTGATTCTAGATAGGAAATTAAACTGGAGTCTTAACACTAAGGAAAGAGCAAAAAAAGGAATGATTGCATTCTACTCCCGTAACAGAATCTTTGGGAAATCCTAGGGACCTAGCCCAAAAATTATCAGGTGGATGTATTTTTCGATACTGTAATCAGACCAATACTAACTTATGGTAATTTGGTATGGTGGAATGCAACGGAAAAAAGGCACGAACCTCAAAACTCTGACAAAAGTACAGAGACTTGCGTGCATTGGAATTACGGATACCATGAGATCCACACTAACAGCAGGGTTAGAGGCGATACTCAACCTAATACCCCTAGACCTTTTTGTACAAGAATCCGCAGCATATAGCGCCTTAAGGCTAAGCCAGTCTAATACCTGGAAAAACAGTGCAATAGGACATGCTCGAATTCTTTAGAAATATTTGGGTGAAAGTATCATTACAGATTATACAACACCCGCACTTGACTTTTATAAACCATTCCAAACTGCCTTTCCAAGCAGAGAAGAATGGCTGAACAACCAACCCTACGCCAGTGAATCAGCAATAGCAATCTATACTGATGGCTCCAAATTGGACACAGGTGTTGGTGCAGGCTTTTTCTCAGAACCTCTTGAGCTAAACAACTCACTTAGGCTCTCAGTTCATAGCAGTGTCTTCCAAGCGGAGGTCCTGGCAGTGACAATAGCCGCTAAACAGGTATCAATGATGGCGATACCACGGGCTGATATCACCTTTTACATTGACAGCCAAGCGGCAATAAAATCGATTTCTGCCACTGTGATAAAATCGAAGTTTGTTTCATGCTGCCGCGAAGAGTTTAAGGTTCTTGGCACGCAGCACAATATTAGACTCTGCTTGGTACCGGGGCACAGCGGCATACCAGGTAATGAAAATGCCGATGAGTTGGCAAGACAGATGGTAAGTATCCCACTATGCAACATTAAACAGAAAATTTCAGATTTAATCCTAAAGAAATCTAATGAAAGGTGGAGTCTACTTGACACCTGTGATACCACTAGGAAAGTATGGCCTTGCTTTAACAAGCAGAGGACTGACAAAATTATACAACTTAGTAAGAAGTCCCTTCGCTCTCTTACGAGCATAATCACCGGACATATTTTATTGAAATACCATAAATTTAAAATGAAACTAAGTACGGATAAACTATGTAGAGGATATGGTGATGAAGAGGTACATGAAGACACATCACACTTTCACACCACTAAAGAAGGAAATGGCTTGGTAGTTTCTTCTTTGACAATTTAGAAGATCTTTTTACTATTCAGGAATTCACATATTGAACTTCGTCAATGCCTCAAAATGGCTTGACTGATTATCAGAACACATATGTACATAGGTTTTATCAGAAAAGAGTGATTCCACTCACGGGTAACACAATGGATCTACATTGATCTAAGTGCGACGATAGTTACATCAATTGTCAGCCCAACAACCTAACCTAACCTAACCTAAGAGTAGAAAAAATACCCCGATCAAAAACAAACGACGGGGAATCCCCGTTCCGTTCCATAGACGCGCACATACACTATTCGGCATCAAACTGATCACGATTTTAGAGGGAGAGAAAGTTCACGCAGCGCTTTTTTCAGGTAAAAGCGACGCGCGAATTTACTCTCTCTCTCTCTAAAATAGTGCCATCTAGCTTGCCGGGGACTATATATTTGTTGATATTGATCTCAGGGTTGCCATTGCCAGCCTTATGGTAGGCTTTTTTAATTTATTTTTTTTTATTTCAAATTAACTCCTATTGTTTTCAACGGGGTCTGGGGGCCCCTTGTGACCTCGGGGCCCTGGGCTGCAGCCCATACAGCCCTTAGGTAGATCCGGCTCTGAATATTGGGATAAATAGCCTAGATAATTCTATTGAGGTAATTAATGCAAAGCATTTCATAAATTGGTAAAAATAAAGTGATCAATTTTGCAACAAAAAGACGTGAACATCAAGCCTTGGTTATGTGAACTTTAAGGCAATTTTTATTATGTTGTAGTTAGTAAAATTCAAGATTTTTATCAAATGTTCCGTTTTCTATTTTTGACGGATCAAATAGCACAGCTCAATTCAGTTATTTTTATTTGAAATTGGACTATACGAGTACTTTTTCCTTGATTAAAATTCAACCCTAAAATTGTTTCAGCGCATCAGTTTTTCGACATAGCCGTGTTTTCTTTTTTCTTGTACGCGAATAAAGAATGCCTACACTGATTTATAATAAACAAGCAAATTGATAGCCTGTATCTATTTAGCCAATGACATATCCCGACTATGATTTAAGATAATATAGAGACAGTATTATAACTATTAAAACTGTTATATGTACATGTACAGTTTATATGATTGGTAAGTTAAGAGACATACAAAATTGAATTGATAAAAGGTAAGGGTAAAAACAAATTTTCTTAACGAAAGATTGTAGAGAGCTGATTTGTTATATACATTTTTCATATTATACAAAATAAAAGTCATGCAAATTTGTTGTAACAATTTTTTTACCAAGTTTTTTTTTTTTGATATAAAACTTTGAGTGCAGTTTCGGAAGAACGCAACAAAATGGAAAACTTTTTTTTTCAATTCAATTTCAATTTATTTTCTTCTTCTTTTACAGTTTCATAAAATTAAAAACTATAATAACTTAAAAAAAAAAAAATTATATAAATTTAACAATATGTAATAATATTTACAATATAAACATTTTTTTTTTTAGTTTTTTTTTTTTTGTGTTTTTTACTTGAAAATATGTAAAGAAAAAGCAAAGGCACAATCTTTATTTATTTATTTAATCTACGAGCTTCAGACTCAGCAGATGGAAGTTAAAATACATAAGTACATATATACAAAAAATAAATAATTTACAATTTGTGCTTAATTTCTTAAAAATAAATAATATAAATCATTTTTGAATTTATTTCTAGACCAGTTAATTAGTTATGAAAGCTTTATTTAAATAAATAAAATAAAATAAAATAAAAGTTAACAATTTCAATCTGCTTAAAATTGATATGGTTTTGGCCAAAGGACGTCTACCAGATTGACATCATCTTTACTTAAAATATTTTATTGCTATTTTTATAGTTTTTTTCAATTGTTCATTTTCTTTTAGTATTTAATTTTAACCGTTAATTTCAAAAGTTGCCCTCTATAATATGATTTCTGTACCTCAGGGCTGCCGTTGCATATTGATACAATGCTTCCCAGCCAAGACTACCGTTCAGAATACCAAAAGCTTCACTTCTATGCATAAAAGTTTTTCCAAAATATTTCAAGCGGAACTAGACCATGCTTTGTCAATATTACTAATTACTTCGTTGAACTTCCTAATTGACTTTGAAACTGGTTCATTCATATCATAATTTGAGGCCTTGAGAGCAGAAGTGGCGTAACCCTCAATTTTTTAATTTTGGCTTTATTGCACTTTCATGAATAAAAAGAAATGATATTTACCCTGAGATAACAGGAAATCCTTTTTCTTCCTTTATACGTAGAAAATGACAAAACATTTTTTCTGCCCAGAATTTTTCTAAAACCGAAATGGCGTAACCCACTTACACCATTTCTGATTATGAAATGAATCCGTTCAGAGAAGTTACACCATTAGGTTTATTTGCTAATTTGCAAATTCGATCGAACTGTACGTATCGATATTAAATTTGTACAGTTAGCCTTTTCAATTCTAAACACGTTTGTAAATCAACATCGCTTTACTTTTGCTTTGCTTTTCGTTTTTGGTGGTGGTCAACATATAATTACATTATTTAATATGTCTTCATTTGGTATGTTTACTTGTATTATTGTGTTAATTATTCAAATATTAATCAAAACTTAGTTTTGCACATTTAAAAGAACCTGATTCGCTGCAGAACATCTGTAAAAAAGTGTTACTAAAACTTCCAAAAGAAAACCTTGAATCTCATGCTGAAAGTACGTATAATGATACATATTTTAAACCATGTGGTGATGTTTTTGTCAATGTTTATAACATATAGATATCTGTAACGAATATAAAGCTGATGACTTTGGAACATCAACATCCTTATGTGCATTTTTATTCAATGGAACACCTTTGAGCCGAAGAACTATTTACAAAAGAATTGCGAAAAAGAATGCTCAAGAGACATTGTTCCAAGGTAATGATAATGACATCAAGGTGTTTACTTTACTTGAGTTTTCAATAAGTCAAACTTTTAGAGCATTGTCATTCAGATCAAGAAGACTTTCAAGATTCAGGCTCCGAATATGATCCCAATGAAGGAGATCGGAATGCGGGTCTATTTACACCATTGAATTGCAGTTCGAACGAAAATGGATTGACAGACGAAATTATTTTTTCTGAAGATCCTGTTCAAAACAAAAGCAAGAAACGGAAACGTAATGAGGCTGCTTGGAAAAAAAATGTAAAAAAACTAAAAAGGGCAAAAGGAGAAGAGTATATAAACGATAGTGGACATATTGTTCCGGCAAAGAAGCCTTGTTTGGATGACAACGTTTGTTCATGCAAACTGAAATGCGCTCAAAAAATTTTAGTGGATCAACGCATTACGATATTTAATAATTTTTATGGATTATCATCGTTAGATCTTCAGAATTCGTTTTTAACATCATTAATTGATATTGTTGCCAAGGCAAGATCTTACACAAATTCCGAAAGCTCTAGGAGAAAAAGAAGCTGTTTATATTTTGTACCAGATTTCGAAGGCCAGAAGGTAAGAGTTTGCAAGTCATTTTTCTTGAAACTTTTCCAAATATCTGATGGAAGAGTAAGCAGATTGATACAACACAGAGCTTGCAAACAAATCCCTCATGTAGATAGACGTGGCAGGTCACAATCTGGAAATAAGACAAGTCACGAAAAGTTGCAAGAACTTAGAGAATTCATTAAGAAGTTTCCATCATATGAATCGCACTACACTCGTCACAAGTCTGAAAGAAAATACTTATCACCTGACCTTAACATTGTAAGAATGTATAACTTATACAAAGATAGCCACGAGAATCCTGTTTCAGAATATGTTTACCGAAAAACTTTTAATAACGATTTTAATCTGTCGTTCCATGCTCCAATTAAAGATTCTTGTAAAAAATGTGACTTCTTTAACAACAACCTTAAGTTTGCAAGCGAATCTGAGAAATCTAAAATAAAAACTGAACATGAACTACATCTCAGAAAAGCGGATTCAGCCAGAAAAAGTATGAAAAATGACGCAGCAATAGCTAAGGAATCTGAAGATACCTCGGTTATTGCATTCGATCTTATGAAAACTTTGCCAACCCCAGTCTTAACAACTGGTATTTGCTATTATAAACGGCAGCTTTGGACATACTGCCTAGGTATCCACGACTTGGTAAGGGAAAAAGTATACATGTATGTTTGGGATGAATCGATAGGGTCAAGAGGTCCCCAAGAAATTGGTAGCTGTTTGTTGCATTACATTAAGAATTTTGTGCGCACACCAAATTTGATCATGTACACTGACCAATGTGGTGGGCCAAACAGAAACATAAAGATGTCTGTTTTTGATTCAAATTAGCTTTTTTGGCCTTTAGTCCACAAAAATTGGCGTTTCGTCCGGGTTATCTCACATGGACTCATCAGTTGACTTGTGAGGACCTTGTCTGTTTTTTGCCAATATATTGTTTCGCACACTGATTTTGTAGTAAACCAAATTGACCATAAATTCCTAATGAGCGGACATTCTTATCTGCCTTGTGATCAAGATTTTGGTCTTATCGAAAAACAGAAAAAATATTTTAAAGACATTTTTGGTCCAAAAGATTGGCACAGGGTAATCTTAGCGGCAAGAAAAAGAGACCCATTTAAAATAATTGCTATGGATACGTCAATGATGTTTTCGACTAAAAAGTTAGAATGTAATATAACTAATAGAAAGGTCAATACAAATAGAGGAAAAGTTGAATGGCTCAAGATTCAATGGCTTAGATTCTTACAAGATACACCTTTCAACTTTTATTACAAATATGGCAATAATTATGACGATCTCTTTGAAACTGTAACAGTAAAAAAAAGAACATCTAAATCGATTAAAAGTCTTGATTTACTGTTCCCATCAGGCAATACAGTTAGTGAAGCAAAAAAGAAAGATTTATTGGATTTATTAAACTATATACCACCAAATTATCACAACTTTTATAAGATGTTAAAAACAGTTCCCGCTGAACGAGATGTTGGGCTTGTTGACTACGTGGAAGAAGACCTAGAGTAAGAGTAAACTAATGATTTTTTTTTCTATATGTATATAAAGAATTTAATAAAATTATTTTGCTAAGCAACCTATATAATTATATTTTTTAAGTTATTGGTGTAACCCACATTTTGTCTATAAAAGTTTCAAAACATAGAAAATAGAAGTGGTGTAACCCACAAAAAATCCAATATTTAATGCTTTAGTGACTATATTTGAATATTTAAATTTAAGATTATAACATTATTTTTGACATAGCTAAATGAGATTTGAATTTTTTTTTAATTGAAACAAATAGAACGATTCTGTTTTTCCTTAAAATCTTCAATCGCAAATATCTCAATTCTATGTATTTGGGGTTACGCCACTTCTGCTCTCAAGGCCTCATTTGTCATATATGTTTAGGCTGGAAATAAGGTATCTTTCCCTGAATGGTCTAATCGGGGCATAAATACAAATTAACCATAAAAGGTTAGCGCATTTAATATGGTAACATAAAAGATCACGCACAAATACTATATCGTGAACAGTTCTTTGAGATTTGAGAGATTTCAAACCCAGAAGATTATGTCGAACTTGTGAATCTGGACAAAAATTCCATCTCATTTTAAAAAACACAAATCTTCTGACTTTAGCATACTCAAGTGATGATCTAACTAAAGAGTTATATAAAGACACAAGTGTATAGGGATCCGAGAAGTCAGTTGAGTTCCTTTAAATGAAACTAATTATTGTGTTGGCTTTTGCAACAATAGCATCAATGTGCGGAACAAATGAAAACTTGGAATCAAAGGAGACACCCAAATCTTTTACTATAGCAGTTCTCTGTAAGGGGTACTATCAAGAGTATACGTAAACTCATAAGTTGAGAGTTTCCTAGAGACAGAGATAGTGAAGCATTTCTTAACGTTAAGCTTAAGACAGTTAACCATGCACCAGTAAGATAAATGATCGAGATCTGTTTGGAGATTAAAGCAGTCATAAATGGAATTTACTTTTAAAAATAATTTAAGATCATCAGCGTAAATGAGACATTGGCTGAACTTTATGTTTTTACAAATATCATCAATAAATATTATAAATAAAAGTGGGCCAAGATGACTACCCTGAGGAACTCCTGAGGTACATTTAATAGATCTCTAGGTTCGATTGTCTAGTTTAACCTTTTGGACTCTATCCGTTAAAAAAGATGAATTTCACTGATGGAGGTTAGAGTGAATCCCAAAACTTTCGAGCTTACCAAGCAGTATGTTGTGGCATACTGAGTCAAATGCCTAACAAAAATCGGTGTAAATAGCATCCACTTGACTTTGACTTTCAATACAATTAATAACAAAAGAGGAAAAACATGCCAGATTAGTGACAGTTGATCTACCCGAAATAAACCCATGTTAGGCGTCACTTAAATGTTTAGGAATTGCGGACAGCTTACAAATGCTCCTGTAATTTTCAACATTGTTTTTCGAATCAGACTTATAAATTGGAATCAGAAAAGAGGATTTCCATTCGTCCAAAAATAATCCGGACGATAAAGATAAGTTGAAAAGAATTAGCAATGGAAAGCAGACAGATTTATAACATTTTTTAAGATAAGAGCAGGAATACCATCGGCACCAGGAATGTGATTGGGCTTAAGATCCTGTAGACCATTTAATACATCAGAGAAATCTAAGTGTATTGAGGCAATATCCACTTTAGGGGGAATATCTGAAAGAAAGACAGGGTTTCCTTGTGAAGTTGTGTAAATTGATTTAAAAAAATTAGCAAAAAGCTCGAGCGTTTTATTCATATCAGTAAAATTATCCACTTTGAAGTTCATTGAAGTTCGAATGCCAATTGATTTCCTTTTAGAATTAATAAAACTCCAGAATCGTTCAATATTCGAGATATAATTTCTGTGCAAGAATTTGCCGAGAACCATGAATTATTTACGAAATTTACAAAAAAAAAATTTTCGTCATCTAACCTGTTTGACATTTTAAACTTGGCATATGATTTATTTTGTAAATTTTTTAAATGAGTCAACCTTTTGTTATACCACGGAGGTTTTGAGACATTCTTTTTTGTCCTATACGGTACAAATAAAATGTAGATCTGTTGTCTAACGACAAGTGTCGAAAGTACCAAAGAAATATACGAGTATAATTCAATAATAGATATTTAATCAACAAGTATTGTGGGGTAGGATGTCGAGAAAAAATTACTATAAGTTTAAACCAATATTTTGAAAATATTAAAAACTGCATCAAAATTGAAGTTAAAAAGTTTTTAATAATTCATACGCTCCCAAGGGTTTATTGTGATACCCTTCTGAGGTTGAACATAAATATAGCCCTAAGTGATGGGAAAACTAGGGGGGAGACAGACATGATAGATGTCGATGAACATTGGTCTTGAATGATTGCAAATTTAATGGCAAGGGATAGATCGTGTTCTGCAACTAAAAAATTAGGCTTGAATTGGTTCCAAACGACCGATGCCAAATTCTACAAATACCTTAGAAATAATCTTAGTTTCTCTAAATCAATATGTAGGTAAAGATCTGTTTCACTCTTCGGATATATACATATGCCATCAGATCACCAGTGGAATGATTACTATGAAAGCTGTATTGCCAATCATTAAGCAGCTTTTGATATTCGAGATCTTTCTTGAGTTGATGATTGATAAATGATTCTATGACCTTGGAAAGAAGGGATGTTAGTGTAATAGTACGGTATAAGAAGGGATAGGAAGAATGACCTATATTTAGGAACAGGCTGGATAAATGATGTTTTCCATTTTCCAAGGGAATATTCCAGAACAATAGGAACGAGAAGCTTACACAATGGTTTTATACCAGCGAGGAAGAACACCTCTTCAAAAGAATGTCCAATTGAATGATCAACGTGCTGTCAGGCAACGTAGAGCTACGAGTAGCAGCAAAATGAGCTAAGAGTACATTGTCCTTATCTAAAAAGCTATTTATCGGGGGCTATATAGCGTATGCGGATCCAAGTTCCGTAAGAACGAGGAAATATAGAACGATCAAAAGGAAGGGCTCTCAAGAAATTTTAATCCCTTGCGAAACAAGTTACAAGAGCAGTTCATTGGAAAAGACCGAGATTATCAATGTATTTTATTTTCGTGCTCTGCTTTTGATATAGAAGATACTTCTGCCTGTAACAAGGACTAGTTATCTCCAAGGCTAAGTCAAAAATTGAGATAAGACTCACCAAACAAATATGATCCAGTACCTGTTTCCTTTTTTAATAAGGCTGAAAACACACCGGATAAAGCAAAACATGTTTTTTTGTTTCGTGAAACAAGAGAACATTGTTTCTTATGAGACTAAACACACCAAAGAAAACGAAACAAAACACATGTTTTTGTTTTGAAGTGTTACGATGGTGGTTGCTGAAAATACATGCTATTGTATACGCGCAACACACACCGAATGCAACAAAACTGTTTCGAACAAGGGTCGTTGACGATAATTGCATACATTCTTATGGCGCAACGCACACCAAATGAAACAAAACATAAAAACAAAAGCAAAACAGAAAAACATGTTTCGTTGCCGATAGCTGAGCTATTGTTTTTTGCAAAACAAAGTTTTGACTCCGTTGTTTTTATTTTCTTCTTTCGTTGCACTTTACAGATTTATTTGCTTCTACGTTTACTCTGTGCGCAAATTTTAAATAAATATGAAATATATAGATGGAGAGAAGTTAATTTTTTTTTAATTAAGGCAAAAAGCCCTATCTATAATTATAAAGATAAGGAACATGCCTATATTACTATTGATAAGCTGTGGATTGCTACTTCCTACTATGAAATTTGAAGATTGTCAAGATTAAAAGCTTTTCTCTTTTCTTATGAATAAACGCATAATGTCTGTTTTGTAAACACAAAATTGTTATTTGTGTTTACTTGCCGTAGAGTTATAATCTTTCAGCCGGAGTTAAGCTTTTACGATAGTTTGTATTTTGTTTCATTTCAACGCACACCAAACGAAACAAAAAAACAAAACGTTTTGTTTTGTTTTATTCTGTTTCGCTTGGTGTGTGTTCAAATAAAAAATGTTTTTTTGACTATCAAATAAAAAACGTTTTGCTTATTTGTGTTTTCAGCCTAAGTGAGTATAGCAAACAAGATCTTGCGGATTGGTGTGATTTATAAAACTTTCTACGTTATCTTTTAGGTGGTCAACAAAATAGTCGTGTAATGACACCAGAATAATGACATCTGTAGTCTGTAGGGTCTGAAGATTAATGTGGTAACTGCTTCTTCCAAGGAATTCGTGTAGATAGATAGATGGTAGAGACTCCTGGATACTAGCCAGCTTATATTATTAATTTGGTTAAAATATTAAAGAAAAGTTCATGTTTTATAATGAAAGTAATTACGAAACAATACATATAGAGAAATTAAAATTATTTCTGTTTAAGTGGAGTGATTGAATTAAATTCAATTAAAAAGTTCAAGTGACCTCAACTCCAAGGTGCGTTTCGTGATTACAGACGCAAAAGCGCTTAGTCTTGACGACTCGAGGGAGCTCGCGAGGGATCGCATCCGATGGAACACCGCAATATCTCAGGCATAGGCTCTCCATGGATCGGGAGCCAGATAAGTAAGCAAGTAGCAAAGATCATCAAGAATGAACTAGGATGATAACGTCATGACGATAGACTTCGACGAGTGTGATTTTGGTTCAGAAAACTTTTCTTAGTCTCTTAATATCTCTAGGGCCTTTCTGATACCCAAATTTGCTAGTGTCTATCAATCTGAACAAATGGCAATCAGGGAAGCATACAAGTTGCTCAAACAATAAGCCAGAACCAGAATAAGGTTATGAACACAGACAATCAGGCGGCTGCTATAGCTATTTACTCGATAAGGTATATGACAGCATCTAGCTGATGAGCCCAATCTGTAGTGCCTGGGGGAATAGTTCGTAAAAATTTTCATTAGACTAAAATAACGTTAATCAACGTTTGCAGCTTCTTAGTGACACCTACTGTTACTTTCCAAGTGCTGCAACCGTAAAGTAAAACGGATTCGACGTTGCATCGAAACAGCCGTAGCCTGGTTCTTAAGCTTAGAGAGTTATTCCTCCATATACCGGTTGTTGAGAAATATTTAT
Source organism: Chrysotoxum bicinctum (assembly GCA_911387755.1). Classification (NCBI taxonomy): domain Eukaryota; kingdom Metazoa; phylum Arthropoda; class Insecta; order Diptera; family Syrphidae; genus Chrysotoxum; species Chrysotoxum bicinctum. The sequence continues at coordinate 218,158,079 of OU426989.1, read as the reverse complement.
GAGAGAAGCTGACTGGGTTCCGAGGCTTATCAACTTTGTTTTGCCGAAGTTGATTTTCAGCCCCACGATTTCTGCTTCTCTCTCCATCCCTGTTGTCATTTGGTGCAGATCCATGATCCTATGAGAGCGCAAGTATACGTCGTCCGCATAGTCAAGATGTTTCAGGTGAGACGTCAGAGTCCATCGAATCCCTCCGTTTCCCATCAAGGCCGCTCGCAGGACATCGTTTATCACCAACATAAACAATATTGGTGACATAAATCAGCCCTGCCTGACTTCACTGTTTTTATACAATTTTAGCAAGAAATTTTTTAAAATTTGCTTTAAATTCTTCAAATGTTGGACATGTTTACAAAAGTTACTCAAATTGTATCCAAAAAGTTCAAAGGTTTTAAATTCTGACGAACCTTTATCGTTCACTAGGTATTATACTTAAGGAAATTGTAAATGTCTTAATCCACCATAAACCACAACATTAAACATTAAATCTTAAATCTTAAATCTTAAAAGCCTCCACATCACTTGTCCGTTCACCATTACCAATAATTCATCCAAAATAATACTTTTTATAATTAGTGAAATGAAATGAACCAACGATTCCCCGAATCGTAATAAAAATAAATACAAATCAGTTGCGGCAAGTCATTCAGCCGCAATTGATTCAATTACATAATTAACTGACATCGGCAGTTAGTGCGGTCGACCGGGCATTTACGCGGCAGCAAACAGACAGCAGACAATTTCAATTCCTATAGCCATCCATAGATCAAATTCAGCGGGATAAATGAATCGAAATTCGAACCCTTGTCAGAGGATCATCACTATATATATACAGGACGAGGGTGAGGGTGTGTGGCCACATCACTGACTTTGCGGTTTCTAGAATATTATTGTTCTGCCATAAATCCACACTGCAGAATTCTTGTGTGTTCATGCATAGCAAAATGGAAATACAAAAAAAGGAGTCCCTCTTTCAAGGGCATTTTGTAAACGAAAAGAACACGACGCACACCCCAAACTCTGCGGCTTTGTCAGAGCAAATATTGACTTAGCCTATGCGGCTTATATGCTGTCGCTGTGGAGAGTGTCCTTAAAAAATGTCTAACTCGGATTTCCCTTTTTTTAATTGAAAGTAAACTACTGTTGACTGTTTATCTCCTTATCCTTAACTATATAAGAAAAGGACATGCCTGTCAATGTATCGTTATACATTGTGGTGGTGATTTCTTTTTTAACACGCCGCAATGTAAAAATGTCAAAAACAACTGTTACAAAAGAAATCAATGAACTGGAATGGTGCTATACTGTATATCCATCCATTAGATGGTAGATCCTCTGCCAGAATGTCCTGCGGCTTGGCTCGTTTTGAGAATTTATCGCTGTCACACTAAAGGCAGTCAAGTGATTTAATATATTTTGTCATTTAGTTTTATCTTCAAAATTGTGTGGCAAATGACATGGCAACATTGTCTCCCAGTCCCGGCAGCTCTATAATGACATAATGTCGCCGAGAGAAGTGTGATTTATTGTGAAGGCTCCTCCATGCTAAAATGATGTCCTTCCGTAGAAGTAAATTAAGCACCACGAAATTTCAGCACCTGTTGCAAAAATAAAAAAAAACACACTTTACGCGGTTGTAGGTGTATTTATCGTCAGCTTGTTGTTTTCTCATTCTCTATACCGCAAATCCTGACCAAGCCATATGGATGAACAACTTTCAATATGAAATGACTCGAAGCAGAACATTCTGTCAAACCTCAATTTTGCAAAAAATATTAGGTCCTGTTTTGTGGGAAACAGACAAAAAGCCTGTTTAACGGTGCTGGTGGTGGCGTTTGCTCGAAGCGTACTATATATCCACAGATTTTGGGGGGACATATTCAAATTATTCGTCGTGTAGTATTGTAAAATCACCCTTTCATTTTCAAAACTTTTTGAATATGAGAAGAATGTGTATGTGTTTTGAATTGGAATGTTACAAACATAATACCGAACATGAGCATGAAACATTCCAAAATTAAAATAAAATAAAAAAAAAAAACAACAACATGCAGAGCTACACTTCGCATGTAGAAATATCCGTTTTGCCGGGATTCGCCATGTAAGGGAAATATGTTAGTGGCTTAAGGGAGCAGCCAATTCAACCGCAAATTGTCGGAAAATTGATAAAAATCTGCCACCAGTTGAAAAGGACGAATTCATTACTCTCTTTTTCGTCTTCATTGTTATGTGTTTAGGCTTATTTTTCCGTTGACTGTTGTGGTTTTAGGTATGTAGGGATATGTTTTGATATTACTATAGCTTTATCTTTTTAACTTGTGTTGCTTTGATGGATAGATTTTTGTGTATTCAATTAGCGAAAATAGTTTGCGTTTGTATAGAATAATCTATATGTTAACAACTTACAAAATAACAAACTACTACTTTTATCCAAGACCAAATGTCAAAGCTTGAACGATTGTTTAAACATGATTTTAGAGAACGACTATGAATATGCACCATTGTATTTAAAGAACAGTGTGGAGTAGACCAAGGCCTCAACCAACAAGCTTCTTTTAGCTACCTCTGTCCCTAGCTAGCTGTCTCAAGTTTTACACGATTAGTTAGTTAAAGTTCTCTCCCTGTATGCGCCACCTAAGTCACGTTCTTCCTATACTGCGGCGCTGTCCTTCCGGATTGGATTTGAAGACTTTCCGGGCCAAGGCATTTGGATCCATTCGGTCTACATGACCTACCCATCTCAGTCGTTGCACTAGGTTGGTGTCGCTTTACAACACATCATAGTTCTTGGTTGTATCTTCTCCTCTGGTCTCCAATTTCCTATTATAAATACAGGCGAGTCCAAAAATCACCAAGAGAGTTTTCTCTCGGAACATCCTAAAGCATTCTCATCCAGCATCACTGTCAGTTTGACAAGGTCCATGTCTCTGTACAGTCACAAGGACCGTCATGATAATAATCTGTACTGTAGTTGCTCGAGAGGTGATTTGCTACTCAATTGCCTTCTTAGTCCAAAGAAGCAACGATTGGCAAGAGTTAATCTCGGTTTGATTTCAGCTCCAGTTTCATTGTCTGAATTAATAGTGGTGCATAAATAGTGTTGGGTCACCTTTCTTGAAGATTCCTTGACCGCTTAACCGATTTTCTTCTCTTCCGTCTGATGGCTTATAAGTGCGAACACTGACATCACGCTTTGTTCTTCCAATTATGTCAATATCGTTGACGTATCCGAATACTTTGTAAAGATTGCGTCTCTTGTGTTAACGCGGAAGTCTTGCACTTTTCTTTCCAGTACGATGTTGAAGAAATCCCAAGACACAGCATCGCCTTGTCTAAAACATTTTTTGATATCAAATGCATTGGTGAGATCTTCTCGTCATCCTGCGTTAGGCGAAACCGATGTGGATCTTTTAGGTTATGGACGAACAGCCTTAGGCGTTCACACAATGCGATAGAAAGGAACTTGTAGAGCATGTTAAGGAGTCCGATGCCTCTGGAGTTTCCCCTTTTCATTATCGGTTAAACAATGCTAATGTTCGGATATGCTTGCACCTGCGGTAATGAACAACAAGCAAGGCCGTGAACTCCAGCAACAACAGGGGTCTATAGTTCCTCATTTGATTTTAATTACATAATGCTATTTTCTTACAATATCATATTAATGTTTTCTTAATCTAATTCATGATTTTTGTAATACATATTAACAAAAATATCATAATTTTTGATGAATGGGCGTTTTATCCCCTGTAGTACTGATTGTTGTTTTTCTCGTAAAAGGGTGCGTCGTCGTTATGGATGATTTCTTCAAACGATCAAATGATCGTCAGTGATGGCTCGGGTTTATAGATACCTGTCACTAGGCTCTGATGGAGGTTGAGTTGGGACGATCTTCTAGATGATGATTTTTCCGGAGAGCGGCAGCAAATACTTGTCCAGTGGTATTAATTTTGCTTCTTCGTATAGCTCCTGCTTCATCTTCTCCATTGCTGTAGGTGAAATAGTAAACCATATGGGAAAGGCGTAGGTCAGAACGGTTCAGAAAAGTTGTTTGTATACAAGCAGCTTGGTCTTCTTACTAAGTCCATTTTGCCTCCTGACTAGCGGATAGACCAATTGCAGAGAATAGTTGGCTCTCTTCAACATTAAGTCTACATGCCTTTTGAATTTGAATTTGTTGAAAAGGTTAATTCCCAATTACTTTTTTTGATGATTTGAGTGTTACTTAAGTGTTGTCTGGAAACTTTATGACACGAAATTGACCGATATCTTTCCAAATTTGCGCGGTTGTTCTTCTCTGAGTCGGGGACAACTTTTGCGGTTTTCCAGTCTGCAGGGAAGTAGCTATTATTGTTCAGCGAGTTGTTGGAGATTATAGTCAACAGGAGAACAGTAAGATTTGGTAACTTTTTAAGTACGTAATTAAAAATCTTGTCGCTTCCTGCTGATTTTTTGGAGTTCCCAGTGAAGGAAATGTCGGCCACTTCTTCAGGAGAAGTGAAAGCATCTGTCAGTGTCGGCTCCGATGATGAGTTTTTTTCATTGAATAAGGTCACGGTTTCGATGGTTGCTTATATGTCCTGAAAGCGAGTTTCAACTTCCTCAATAAAGTCAGCAGAAGTTGTTGAAACTTCTTGTCCGTGAAGGATGGTGTCTGGAATTGAGTTTGCTCTTCCAACAATTAGATTGATCTTTTTAAACATTTCAGGGCCAGGTTTGGTATCTACGAGGTATCTGAAGTTCCGAAAGCAGCTGCCGGTATTCGTCACTTTCCCTTTTGAAAGTCTCGTGGTATATTGTTTTTTATTGGACTTATAGCTATCTTCACTAAGTCAAAATATATGGTAGACGAAATTGTTAGTTTAACTATGTAGCCTCGCACTTCATGTGAAATATTACCAAATATCGCTTTGCAATAGTGAAATAAGGTACATATATCTATGTTCACTTGTCAGCCAAGTGCTTTTGTCAACAGTATTCTGAGACAAAAGTACTTTAATGGTCCGAGCTTATTTTGCCCTCAACACCTAAGGTTGCTATCAGAGTTAAAGATGCCTTTCCTTTCTGGCTTGGCATCAAATTGCTTAATACAACTGTCAGTAGTCATAACTATGGCACTGCTAATATAACTTGTCGATGAGCTCGTAGAATATGACTTTCGTGTCATCAACTTTCTCCTCTATGATGACATAAGTGCATATGAGAATAATGTTGGTGAACTTAGGCTTGACGCGAATTGTCGGTTGGTGCTCCCAGAAATTGTTAAAACTCAAAACTACTTGTCTTAGCCTTCCTGCAAATTTAAATCCAAATAAACACTTGCTCACGTAAACATTCACCGTTGTATATACATATTACAATTTTATTTAGCTTTTGTCTACCCCTCCCATTTTATCAATTTTTTTTTAATGGTGCCGATATCTTCTTTGCATATGTAATTCTACGCTTCCGCTAATTGTTTGGTTGCACGTGGCTTGGAACCTTATATTTTACGTACCTATCTAAAGTACGGATCCCATGTTCGTTGTCCCTATTTTGTTTGATTGGTTCGTATAGTGCTAATCAATCCGTGTATTAGGTGCTTTTCAACTAAATAGGTTTATGTGGCCCCTAAGTAGCCTCGAAGGCGTAGGCAGGACACCCAACCTGGAACACAAGTCCCTTAGTAAAACTCAAAGCCAGATAAACCAGTACACATAGGCCTTAGAACCAGCTGTGTGTTAGAAGTCCTTATATGGTGTTCATTTAGTAGCTGAGACTGACAGGAAGAGTAGACGGGACTTTAATAAAAACACTTTTCCCCCAGCTCTAGTTTCCCCATTTCCATGTCAGGTTTAAGAAACTAAAGTTTAAATTTTATAGTAAAATTTAAAAATCAAAAAAAAAAAAGAAACATTCAATATTTTATTGATTATTTTCCTAATGATTGAAGCTTGAAATAAAGATAGGGATGGTTTATTCCTTATGAAACAAAAAATCAAAGAAACTTTCAACACCCCAGTTTTACTTAATAACAGACAATTTAACGTCAAATTTATTTTTTTGAACCACCACCACACCTTTCATTAAAAACTTTAAAGAACTCGGTTTCGTGCGTTAGAATTCTACCTACTAGGTGTATTGAATTTTATCGTTCAAAAGCAATTAGGTATCACTAACGGGCGGCTTGATGGACTCTTGACACAAAAGTCAAGTGTCCTTTTGACGACGCTCGTTGCTTCGTCATCGTTATTATTTAATCCCCGTTTACGGTATTCTTTCTTTTTTGTCAGTTTGCTTCTTCTCGACTTAAGTGTTATAGGCTTTGTTTGCCTTTGTAGCTTCAGTGTTTATATAGTGTTCGCATTTAATCGGAAGAATATCGTTTAATAAACGTTGACGAAGGATGATAATATACCGCCACCCTCCGCCATTAGTACTGGTGGCAAACAAATAAACTCAAGAGCTTTGATTGTACTCACTCAAGAGTGTGTCTTTGTATTTGAATGAAATGATCGAATGGGTATTTTTGCAGTATCGACATTTATTATCATCGTTTAAGGATTACAAAATGCAATAGTTTTTTAGCATTGTAAAAATGGTTCGTTTAGGTATTGGTGAAGAAGTTCTACAAAGAACTGATAACTAGGTCCCGTCCAATACAAAATAAAACCAGGTAACTAGGAGGAAAAAAGAACACATATACACATCGATTATAGAAAGATCGAAAGATTAAGTTGGATAAGAGTTAGATATCTGAGTCAAACATCTGGGTGGCGATTTGGAGTTGGATTGAAAAGTAGTTGAAATAAAATGAACTTATAGTTAAATCGCAGACAAAATATAACCTTGAAATAACAACCAAACAAAAGACGACCTTCACGTGGCACATCTACTACTCTTAGAATAAGAACAAGTAAAACAACTACTTACATATTTTTTTAACACATATGTATGCAAATCCCCCCAAATTAAAAATTTTACAAACCAACTTTTCAATCTTCAATCAAGGATTTTCAACATAAGTTTCAACTCGACTCAGTTCATTGAGAGGGATGGAGTAAGACAAAATTTGCTTCAACTCAAAGAAAGTTTACAATTGGCCGAAGCGTATTTCAAGTTCCCTAAAATATTCCATTTAATCGAGGTATTAGACGTTTTGGTCACAATGTTGGACAATGTACAAAAAGTATGAGAGTAAGCTAACGGCAGCTGAGATGAAGATGCTTCGTATGACAGCAGGAGTTACAAAGCTTGATCGAATTAGAAGTACGAAGATCCGAGGAAGCCTTCATGTTAAGAATACCATTTCCCAAAAAATTGAACACGACCGACTCAGTTGGTATTGCCATGTTCAAAGGAGAGATCCTGAGAACCCCGTCAAAAAGGCAATATCATACAACGTTCCAATTCGGAATAAAAAGAAAGGTAGGCCTAAACACTCCTGGAACAAACAAATGCAAAAACACCAGCATTCAGTTGGCCTCAGAAATGGAACAATACAAAACCGGGAGGCTTGCCGCCGATTTCTGAGGTCAACCCGGCGAACCCCACAGGCGGATCACTAGTGTGAAGCAGATACGTGGGAGAGTTATGATCCCCTCGACATCGAGATCATAACAGCGCCGAAGAAAAGGAAGAAGGAATTAGACGTTTTGGTTGATAATAAATGGGACATTGGAAATTAAGCTGACCTGTGTTTTGTGGACTGGAAATGAAGGAATTCAGTGAACTCACACCTTAAACATCTCCATCTCCAACAAATCACAAAAAGCGTGGTGATAAAAACTGAATTCATGGAGTTCATGGAAAAAAGCCTTGGCAGTTCCTCATCTATCTTAGTGAATATATCTGGAAAATCCGTAGAAGGTAAAGATATCTTCGGAGTAGTTTTTCTACTGATGATGGAACCGAACTACAAAATTTGTATGTGGGCATTGCGCCCATTTAACGGTAGACATGCTGGCCCTTCACAGTCGACTCTTTAAGGTTTAGTGGCTAAATTTGAGACGACCGATACAGTCGATTCCTCGCCGTGTATTAAAACTCGGTCTTTCGCAGATTTCAACTTAAGGAATTTTGCGCCGGGACTTGGGCGTACACTCGTTAAATATCCAACTCACCTAAATAGGAGGTCAGAGTACATGACCATAGGCAACGCCGTTCGTTCGCTGACTGGGTAGTTCAGTTCAGAGCGTTTGGAAAAGGGCAAACCTTTTGGTCGGAAAATTCCTCCTTAGCGACGACGCGCATTTTTGATGAATGGCTGTGTTAACAAGCAAAATTGTAGTATATGGGACGACACCAACCCACACGAGGTTAATCAGGTGACAATGTGTGCCCATGAACGATGATAACCAATTTGTTATGGCCCAAAATGAACCGTATGGACCAACACGACATGGAGTTATGTTTCATGTTATCTCTGTTATATCTCGAACAGTTGACGTGAATTGGCCACCAATGTCATGCAAATTGACCCCGCCAGACTTTTTTTTTACGATCTCTTGAAGTGGCAGGTCTATGCGAATAAGCTACAATCGACCGATGCGCTTCAGGTAAACATATCACAGTCCACCTCTTGAATTCTGTGGGTTTTATGTAGAAGAGTCATTCAAAATTGAACCACTCGGATTCGTGGCAGCGTAGGAAGCCGAAACTGTCACTTGAACAATACCATATGATCTGCAAGCAGAACCTCACTGACATAAATCGATACGAGGATCTAAATGAATATGAATGAATAGGTCCTCTGCAGGGTTGCTAAATTTACTTAACAGACTCTCAATCCGAGTAGTGTCACTTCCTGGGATACGGTCCGCGGCTTTCCATTCTCTATACGATACTAGAATCTAGACCAAGCGCTCCGGCATTCGCGATGGCTTGATCCTTAAACCGAATATTTGGTGTTCCTTTGTCACTTTAAACCTGTACAATCAGTAGCTTCAGAGAACAGGGCACTTTTCCTAGACAATGGACACGAATGCAACTTAAATAAACAATTTTTAGGCGTTTGTGGAATAATCAACGTTGTAAGGACTCCATATTGAAGCATTTTGATTGTTTCCATTGACGTTTAACCACTAAAGACCTTTTTTTTTTATTTATAATTAGCACACACTCAAGGGGTTATGAATACCCTTATAATGTTATAATAACACAGCGCGAGCAATTAGGAAATGAGGAGGGGATTTAAGAGGAGATGCCGATGCACATTGGTTTTAAATGCTTGAACATCACAATGAGGGGGGAAAATCGAGTGGGGTATATCGAAAGTTACACATGTTGTTGTCCTCTTCGAACATTTCAGTGATTTTTGGGCAATATTCGAGGTGAAACAGCTGGATTAAATGCATGCTTATGCATACTTGTAATTTCAACTTTATTATAGAAATCAGGCCAAATATTTATGCAGAATTGCCTGTAAAGTTTGTTTTCTTATTCACATTTCAGCAAATATTAATTCCGAAACGTAATATTTGAATTTCTGGGAATGACTGTATCCAGGGCCGAATTGCAGCAAAAAATCCTAAATAAACTGGTTTCCAGCAACTCCACATTTCGTTTGCAACCAAAGTTCTTCTGACTTGAATGTAAAAACATAATCTTTACATGGACTAAAAACATGTCAATTCTTATAGCTATATACAAGCTAATTGACGCCGGCCACGCTACCGTGCGTCGGGACAATACAAATACCCTCAGTACAGGATGTCCTGATTTAAAAGTTTAACAATCAGGTCGCAGCGAAAAAAGGAAACATGCGATATCCTTTCATTTGTTCACTAATCAAAACGAAATAAGGTCACACATATGTACATATGTATATTATAATTCAATTAAAACCTAAATATCCCTCAATTTTAATCAATTTCCCCTAATTCAGTGTTGCAAATCAACTAATAACCACCGAGTTTATTGAATACAATACACTCTGAAACACCCCCACGCACGCTATTTTAAATCCAAGTTTTCCAATCAAAATTGAATAGTTCCTATAACGGATTCCATCAATTTCCTGAGACATTAACACTATAGCCCAATCAATTTATTTAATCACTACAAAACTTTCAAGTGTGGATTCTAACACCGGCTAAATGCTTAGACAACCATGTTCGAATAAGGGCGCATCATCATGAAATTATTTTACACCCTCAACCGATACGATACATTTTGGGGTTGAATATACAGACTATTTAGTGAAAAGTCATTTAGGCAAAAAGGTGATTCAAATGACCACTGCCAGTGTAGCTAAGTTGTATTGTACAAGGGTAGTTTTTAGCCTAAACACATACATATACAAAGGTATAATGCACTGTCCTAAAGACACTTTTCCCCCATATTGTGCATTGTTTTCAAATTTTTGATAATTGATTTGGTTATCCGCAGGAGTAATTGTCCATATCGGTTCCAATCAATTAGTTGCGTGTCGAGATGGTATGCGTGTTATCGATAAACACCCCATAAGCCAAACAAGTGGTCAGTTAGATGGCAATTATTTGTGTGTGTGTGTTGGCAAACTTCTCTTTTGTTATTCTGGAGTTTTACAAGAAATCAATTTGAAATTGGCAATTTAATTGGATTGCTTGACAATTTTAATTGATGTACACATGTTTTGGGACATTTGAAATAATTTATTTCAATTGATCCTGATTTTAATTATTGGCTATGGACACATGTTTCAATAGAGTGTGATATAGCGTGTTCATTAGATTTGTAATAGTAAAACTGATTTTTAATTAACTTCACGAATATAGATTTTTAAGGGATGGATGAGGGGCGGCTAATCAAGATATTGTCTCTTAGAGCTATTTTATAATCCTGTCAAAATAGATTCAAGAAGGTTTTTCCAACAACACGATTTGATTTCCTGAAAGGAGAAAGTATAACAGTTTTGAAGAAGGCAAGTGAAATCCATACAAAATCGGCTTAAACGTTTGACAAGGATTATTCAGGAAAATCATTATGAACGACGAAGCACATTTCGACTTGGCTAGCTTTGTAAATAAACAGAATAACCGCTATTGAAGCACTGAGAATTGTCGATTAATACGCGAAGGACCATTACACACTTTTTGAGTAACTGTATGGTGCACCTTTTAGGCCGACGACGTTATTGGGCCATTTTTTTTTTTGAAGATGCCATGTGCAATATTTTAACAGCTGACGCATCGGGACATGTTTTGAAAAAATTTCTTTTGGCTGAATAATATCAATTCGACGTACAAAAGATGTGGTTCCAACATGACTGTGCTAGTGCTACAATGCGAAATGTACAAGGAAGTTTTCCCGACCGAATAATATCAAAAGTAATTTGCCAAACTTGATACCTCCCAATTTCTTCTTATGGATAAACGATATTGGTGAAATTAAAACAGAAGTCTGAGAAATTGTTAGGCGGATATCATATTCATATGCAATGTTTATGAAAATATATTCAATCAATAAATCATAAAATTGTATTTCATTTAAATGTTATTAAAAAAAGCATCGACCTGGAACATAAAACGCACTCTGTATAGTCTGTTTTTCTCTCAGGAATCCGCAAGTTTTTTAATAATAACCTTGACACCGTGTTCAATTCAAACGAATGAGAGAGATGTCTTCAACCGTTTGAATATCTGTAGGAAACACCATTCTACCTGGTGCAATTCTTTGGTGTACTTTATTGGTGTACTTCCTCTTCAACCAAACACGATCATTTTGTTTTTTGAGTTACTGCGATACAGTAAAAATTCTCTCACCTACCTTCTGAGTTCAAAATAATTTGGTAAACCTTTGTAAGCAATTTCGCTATTTCTTCATGTTGGTCTGATATTTTTCTTATCCTTTGAGTATTGGACTTTGGCTACTCTTCTTGGAACACTACATTGCATAGGTAAGTGTCTTATACAGTTATCAGACCCGAATTCTCATGTATTGCGCAATACACGAATTTTTGTTTATAGATCTCGAGATCCGTGTGAAGATTTCGTTTCTATTATATCAAGGCGCATTTACAAATATAAACTTAACAGTTTGTTTTCAACATGTACAACACCAGAATTGTGTACTGTAAGTCCAGCTTAAGTAGCTGCCATGTTTCTGAGTTTATTGTTCAACTCTTAGGTTTTCTTTTCAACGTCTAACTTTGATACTTTGCTTTTTTGTAAATTGAACTTGAGCCGCAACAATAAACACCATTCATATTAATTTTTGTATATGTCAACTCCATATAGGCTGATTTAAAGTCGTTGAGGACTATACAACATTTTTTTGCCTATTAATTGGCACTACCAAGAGCGTTTTCTAACTTAATTGTACAAAGCTTCGTTGATCGTCCTACACAATTCTAGAACTGTGTCTTCTATTTGATATATATCACGTGTGAATAAAAAGTACAAAATTGGAGATAGAACACTTCTTTGTAGTACCCCAGCAAATTCTTCTTTAAAATCGAAATATTCGTTTCCGTTTCTTAAATGAAAGAGTCTTTTATCTATATATTCTTTAAGAATTGTATTAACTCCTTCAAATTGAGAACTTCGTACCATAATTTATGAAAAGCTTACGACAAATCTAAAAAGACGGCCTACCAAATTTTCTTTTCTTCACAATCTTTCTTGATAAAGTCAGTGATTCTATATATTTGATCAAAGGTTGAGTGCTTGTTTTTGAATTCAAATTGATGTTGTCTGTGGATGCTGAAGTATCTAATATTCTCTCAAATGCTCTAAATAGAAACAGAAAGCGAAATGGATCTAAAAGATTTCTTTTCATTTGGTTGTTTGCCTTGTTTCAGAACCATTATAACTAACAAAAGCCCAAGCCTGGCTTTTTTTTAATAGAGAAATAAAAAAGCTACAGTTCTAAACTTACAGTTATTTCAAACAATTTAAGTTTTATAGCAAAATCTACTTATCTACTGTTTCTAATACAAAATGTATCCCGAAAAAAACTATAATTGTACCTTTACCATATTACATATCGTTTTTCTTTTCATTTTTGCTGTTTCACAAACCGGAATACTCTGAAATCCTAATTGTTCCATAACTGTCAAATTCTTCTCCAACTTTATTATAAAATCCGCAAAAACAAGTGGAATCGAGATAAAATTTGTTTGACAAGTCAGTTATAGCATTCATCAAAATATTTCTGTCAGTAAAAACACCTGTCAGAGATTGACAATACACAACTACATATATGTATTTGAGGTTAGAGTTGATCACACATTCAAAAATGTCATCATTGACATTGACAATAATTTCAATCATTTAAATAACATAAGTGAATTTAAAACAAAAAGTTTTTATTAGAATTAGTTATTTTTTTATAGGAAAAAAGTTCTCTAACTGATAACTTTCACTTCAATACCAATAAAAGCCAATATTTTCGAATTAATTATAATTATATACCCTTACACTGAAGTCGGAATTCCGGGCAACTTCAATGTACACAAATCAAGTTGGCTCCGCTATTCAGGACAGAAGACACACGAAGAAAGATATGTTGAGATCTTTGCAGATATGCACCACCTTTACATAGCTTGTAGATAAGCCAACGAGAATACCGGATGTTGCTGGGCAAAACGCCCACGCTCTCGACTTGTTTCTTACTTCGCAACCTGATAAGTATATTATTAAGGTTAACACTCCATTCTAGACTTCCGACCAATAAATCAGCCAAAAAACATTTTACTATAGGACCGTTTGGCAATATACGAGATAACCAACTGGGACGTACAGACAAATAGAGAGATTCGTTTTTTAAGTTCAATTCCACAACAAATTATTTGCGGATTAAATAGTTCAGTTTTTTACGGAGTAGACAGCAATTCGCACGTTTATGAAAATGGCAAACGCAATAGCCGACCGACGGGGAATGTATCCTTTCGAAATTTTAGTAGAATTAAAATTCTTGATTGTCGAATAATCATTCGCACGAAGACGTATAGCAGAATAGTGCTGCATATTTTTTTAAAGTGAACTTTCTTAAAACAAAAATGGTTTTGCATACTAGTTTTAAAAAAAATACAATTTAAACTATGAAATGTTTGGGACGAAAATACGATTTTTCGAATAACGTTTGCATCACCAAGACCAAGAACTACAATCTGCGAGGTGTACAAGACTAACATTGAAAAATAAAAAATTCATAAACATACATAATATGTTTAAAATATCTTTTCTGTCGAAATGGGCAAGACCAAAAAATATGACCTCAACTCGGCTTAGTGCTTTCAAATGGAAACTGACTGTCTGAGAAAAACTTAAACATTAGAAGTCTAAAAATTTCAACACGCAAACAACTACAAAACTGAAAATTAATACTATTTAGGTCAACAATCAGAGTAAACATGAAGTGAATTTAAGTTGTTGAAATGTGGAGAGTATAGATGGCGCTTAATCTAATTGTACACAAATGTGAAAAGTGACATATAAGGCACTGATTTTGACATCAACTGTCATTGATAATTTGTCATGATCATCAACTTTGAAATAAAAATGATGAATATAAAAGTGAGCATAAACGCGTTTTATGCAGTTTCAATTGTTACGCTGGTTATAAGTTTCGCCAAAATAGCTATGACTTATCCAAATATATTTTATTTTTATACGAAAAGTCCTGGCTGAATTTTCTTTAACTAATTTAATTGTGTAAACAAGATATCGTTTTACAAAAGTCTCAGTATTTTCGGTTCAAATTAAAATAGCTGTTAGTAAAAAAACGACTATACTTAATGTGAGATGTGGCATTATTCAAGAGAAGAAAAGCAACAATAGAATTTTGGGTTTCGATAGTTTTTATTTTGCCAAAGGTCATTTTTGGGATATACAAAAAATATGTAGATAACTTCTTTTGTTTTTAATGAATTTTCAGTACCATCGAATTAAAATTAAAGAATAGATTAGCAAAAGCTTACTCTAGAATGTCATTTTTAATATTCCTTTGACAATACTGCTTTCAAAGTTTTACAAAAACTTTCTTGTCTAAAATAACGAATTATCAAAGAAACTCTGTAGGGATGCGTCGTCGACATACTATTTAATTCTACCTGTATGCTTTTCGATATACAATTTTCAAACCCCATCATCTATACCTATATCTACACCCACCATCAGCTTCATCCTGCACCTGCATACCTACACTTACGTAAAAGATAGAAGACATAGAATCTTTCCTTTGATCAAAGGAATAAGTTTATTTTTTTTATTTTCTTCCATCACTCTCCCTCTGTTCGAAGAAAGAAAACTTCATCTTTTTATAATGAACACAAATGAAGGAGGAGAGTTCTCTTCGTACAGAGGAACTAAACGAAGTGCCATTATCATAACCATAGTTGCGCGCTATTCAAACTGGGGATCAAACGCTTTGCAAAAACGAACACCTTCGTTCGTTAGAGTGAAAATAATCACTTTAATTAAATTTTCCCAATTTCTAACAAAAACCCACAAGGGTCATTATTTCTTTTCCAGCATAATGAGCTGTTATATTAGCAACTTATGAAGTTTTTAATTGATATCGAAAGTTTTGTTCACAGAGAAGAACTTACCATAGGATCCTTTAAGCTATGAGTAGTTTCATTATATTGCTTTAATATAAAATGAAAAGTACCCCTCTTAGAATAGGGAAGGACAAAAAAAACTCAAACAAAAAAAAAATAATAATCAACACAAGGTTCCTAAATTAAAAATCAAAAGAAATCCCGCCCTTAAAATCACAACGACAACATAATAAGAAATAAAAACTTTTTGTCGGGGCGTTAATTACACGCATACCAACACACTTACACATACAGTAGTCCTTCATAAGAGAATGAGTGTAATTCAAAGAGGACGACAACGAGAAAAATTATGCAAATTTTTGGGAAAAAAGGAAAAATCCTTTCGTCCAAAGATGAGACTGGCGCCCAATGCGGGACAGTGAATGCCTCCACAAATAAATTTCATTAAAATCAAAAGAAATCACAAAGTACAAGTACACAAAATGCAAAGAGAATGGGAAAAGAAACTCATTTAGACAATCCTCTTAAAAAATAATATTTGTTTTATTTGTTTTAGACGTTTTCTTCTAGCGACGACCGTGAGACCCAAAAAACGCTCCACCAAACGTCAACAAGAAGCAATATGCTCGAAGTATTGTTTTGTCCCCAAAAATTTAGAAACAAAAAAAAAATAAAAAAAAACTTGTCCCCTGCTGGACGTCTGTGTTGCTCGGCGGGTTTTGCATATTTCAAATATCACCCGGAAAATGTCCTCACAAATAAAAATAATAATAACGACGATGAAGGACCATTTCTGAGACGTTAACTCGGGCAAGTGGAAGAGACCCTCTCCTCTTAACTGAACTAAAAATTACGTTTCTGAGATTATGCAAATGGTATGGAAATTTTGAAAAGTATTTTCCAAAAACTGGATGAAATCGAAAAAAGTTCTGAATCCAAGTTTTTAAATACAAGGGCCAGTCCCCATCCGCACAGACCCATCTTCATAGATAGCCATCAAAAGCGGTCTGTTACCTTTGTGTGTGACAAATTTTGATTGACAAATCAAAGCGAATATCCTTATCATCGCTCACACCATCTTTCGGTGCTAATATGCTGCCAATGAAGAGACAACGGATTCGAAAAAAGATTTAATTAAAAGAGTCAACCCTTATTCGGAAGCTCTGCTCGCAAACAAAACCCCATTTTTCTAAAAGTTTCCGAACCGGAATGGATTTAGAGTGCCGCAGGTACGGCTCGCCTACTGTTTTTTTCCTATTTTTTTTGTTCACTATAACTGAACCGGGGGTGCGTTTTCGAAAAAGGGTTTCCATCAGGGTATTGAAGATGTTCATTGTTCGAGTAGCATACCTATAACCCTTCGATGCCCTCTAACTCTGTAACTGACTGAATCTTGATGCAAAAGAGCTGTGATAAACGATGCGATGATAATTTTGCGGTATATTGTGAATACAGACTAAGCAGCAACGAACCGGTGTGGTGTGGTTGTCATTTTGTTAACTACTATAAGGAGCGCCGAGGTCACAGGGATCAAAAAAGGATCAGTGAGTTTGATATGCAGATTTGTTTAGTTTGTTAGGAATGGCGGAGAAGTGGGAGGGCTATGTTTTGTTGGTGGGTAAACGAAAACACTCTTCCAAGGCATTTTACATATTATTTTTCGTCCTTGCTGATTTTATCATCACTCTATCATCACGGTAGCATCAACCGTCACCACCAATGTCATTGTGGTGCGTCGTTTCGTATTGTCGTGTAGGTATTTACGAGTGTATGGAGATGTTGTAGTGAAATATTTTTATTGAAAGGCGACAGCCCGTGAAATGATATGTCAATCCCAAAAGTGCACTTTACTGTTGAGGAGTGGAGTAATCCAGAGGGAGTGATGTGTAAATAGGTTATAGCTTATATTATGTAGGTGATAAAAAAGGCTCGGTGTGAAATGATAAGTTTTAAAGCTTAAGTAATGTGAATTTGATTGTGTGTTGATTTTAAGAAGTTAGTTTTTTTGAAGTTGTTTGAAATAGTAAATGCTTTTTTTTAACAACGAGTATCTTAAGAGCTTCTAAAATTAATTGGTTATAGTCTAAATTAGTTCAATGGGAATTTTTGAATATTTTTAAGTGTAGTAGGTTTATAATTTTTATTCTGAGACGGAGACCCCGGTTTTCACAGTAGGGTAAACTAACCTCCTTTGTATCAAATACCTATGGTTTAGTACCCTTATCAAATATAATAAATCAAAAACAAAACATTTATTTTAATTATTCTGTTAACAATTTTATAATTAAACTTATTTTTTAGCATTTATATCTCTGAATTTTACTTGATTTGCTGCTGTATACCTACAGCCAGCTTAGGAACTTATGAGTACCTAATAAACCCAAGCATTTTCAATTCTTAACTTCTGAATTTATTCTTGGCTTTGAGATACAAACTATCATAACTTCAAAAATGAAAGTTCTTGTCCCAAGAACGAGTTCTTAAAAGGCTCAACATTTTTAAAATCAAAAATTAATATTCGGTGCAACAACTCTTAGAGAATCAGAGACTAGTGACTTACCAACATTCCTGTGCTGGAGTTGTTGGCAAGAATGAAGGAGACCTAGAATTTTCTGCTGGGTCCGAACGGCTTAGATGGGAAGCACTTTTCATGACAAGCTATGTAGGTATACTCTGGGATGAGTAACTTCATCCCTACAGCTTATATCATAATAAAAATTAAGAACAAAATGTCATTAGAAAGATAACAAGAAATAAATATAAAAATAAAAATAAAAAAAAAATAAAAATAAAAATAAAAATAAAAATAAAAATAAATATAAAAATAAAAATAAAAATGAAACAACATTTTATATCATATTTTCAAAAACTGAAATTTTTCATTAAAGAATTTGTTTCTAATTGCAAAGCAAATTAGTTTTTTTTTTAATTCAAAAAATTTAATTTAAAAATTTTAGATATTCAACGAGAAATAATTTAAGTTTATAAAATAAAATAAATTTGATTTATATATCACATACATTTTATACAATTTTACACAAGAAAGATTTTTTCGTAATAGCAATATGTATATTTTTAAGAAAAAAACTTACTTAAAGTTTTTTCTCTAATTAAATCTTTTCCACTGCATCGCTGCAGGGTGCTCTCTTTTTTTTCTATATACTATATTGATCTCAGAAGAAAAATATTTTTGTAGAATCTTACAATCTACTACATATTTCTATCTTGCCATTTTCTTTTTCGAGAAAAAAATTATAATTATCAAAACAATAAATTTATAGACAAAATTAATATTGGCGCTTCCCATTAAAAAATCAAAAGCCCTGTTCCAAGTTGATGGCTTGCACCTTTAAGAAAAACTTAAAACATACCTACACATAAAACTGTCCACTAAAATTCAATTTTGTTGTTGTTTTTTTTTTTTTGAAGTGAAATTATAGTTTTACTGTGCTGAATGAACTTTGGTGTCGGATTGGTCGAACGTAATGTAGACGATAACAATCACAATCGATAACTCATTTTACAAGTATTATTAACTTATCAATTTTTACTTACTATTCTATATGGCATGTTATACATTCATACAAATATCCAACTCGAGATTTTGATTTGATTTTGTCATAACGATGGTAAGGAAGACGAAAAATAAGGTTCTAAAAATTCTGTCTATCGTCTGTCCGCCTGTTAGGTTATCCTTAGACACTTGACAAATGGCATATTTTAATTATTCCGCATTTTTTCAAAAAAGTTAAAAAAATTCTTTTAGTCCAAGTTAAAATTTTCGAAAAAATGGATGGTAATAATAACCCAATTTTTATGCTTTTCTCAAAAACGGTTCAACTAATTTTGATCAATTTTTATGCTTAATCTTCTAAAAAGTTTGAATATTTAATATTGTAAATAATTTAAAATTTTGCAACATTTTTTTTTTGATTTTTTCAATACCTTAAAAACGGTACCGACCATAAGAATTGCTTATAAAATAAAATGCACGACTGGATCGCACGAACTTGCTCTTATGTAAAAATACTTTGGAATTTACGATACCTTTTATAAAAATATAAAAGATGGATTTAATAAGATAATAATGTTCAAGTGCATAAAATTACCGTCTGATTTTTTTAAAAAATCGTTTTATTATTAAATAAATTTTTTATATAAAAAATTTCTTTAAAATTTTTCTAGAAAAAAATGTGGGATGCGAATTTTAAGTATTTAATAATATTTATTTTAGGAAATAATTTCAAAAAATAATCGTTCATAGGTTTTGAAGATATTGATTTTTCAAAAAAAAAATTTTTTTTCAAAAAAATCCAACAAATGTTTTTTTCGAATATTTTTATATATACATAATATTATTTTAAACTTAAGGGGACTCCTGCTGAAAATGTTTGCCTAAAATCCTTAGAGCCGTTAATGAGAAAGTCGAAAATCAAAATAAACTGTTCTATGACAGGTACCGTTAATAACATTTTTCCCCAAAATTTTTGTTTACCAAAATGTAGTTCATGTCCATAATATCACACCTAATTTTTTTTATCAAAATCGTTAGAGATAAACAAGATTTTGCATTGCGGGTGAATGGGGGTACCGTTAGTTTTGGAGCTAAAAAAAAACTTTCAATTTTTCTTCTAGGGAATCACCGAAGACCTTTAAGTACCGAGTTTGAAGAAAATACCTCCAGTAGTTTAGGCTGTAGTTCGAGGTACAGACATACAGACATACAGACAGACAGACGGAATTGCCGGACCAATTTGTTTCGTCTTCGCTATCATCGTAATGTCAACTTTGATCAAAATCTCGAGTTCGATTTTTTTTCCAAATGCAGAACTTGCCCTATAGTACCTACAAAAAAAATCTAAAAAGTACTTACATAATATCGCAAGTAAAAATATAAAACATGGATTCAACTGGAGAAAAATGTTCAAATGCATAAAATTACCATCTGGTTTGAAGGAATGTATGCAAACAAATTAATAAATTGTGAAATTGATTTTGTATACAAGAAATTTATTTAAGATTTTTCTAAAAAAAAAAAACTCCAGATGTAAATTTTGAGTATTTAATAAAATACATTTTAGAAAATAATTTTAAAGCTAATCGTTCACTCGTTTCCAAGATATTGATTTTTCAAAAACAAAAAAATAAAAACAAACAAACAAAAATTAATAATGTCTGTAAGGCAGTAACCGTTAATGATATAATTTTATGGACATTATTTCAATAATGAATCGTTATTCCGTTTTCAAGATATTGACTTTCAAAAAAAATAATTTTTTAAATCCAAATACATACTTTGTTATCGAAATTTCTTATATAAAATAAATATAATATAATATAAAATCCAAAAATACCGTTCTATGACAGGTACCGTTATGCCCGTGACACACATCTAGTATACACACCATAGTAAGAATACTACAGTATTCTCAATACCATGCTAAGTGACACACTACAGAACGTAGTATAGTTTGACAGCCAGTCATATTCTGGCAAACAAAAATTTTGAATCTTTCAAATGTTGATATTCGAAACTTGTGATGGATCTTCTCTGCCAGCTCAGCACATATTTTTTTTATAAATATTTTAATTTTTTATATTTTTCCCCTTATATTTGCCTCCAAATATTCAAAATGTTGATGATTTGGTCGCCGCCAACAACTTTATTTTCGTAAATTCGTTGCCATTTTGAAATCACAAATTTGAAAATATTATTACCAAAAGTCAAATACGCAAAAAACCCTAGTATAGATACTACGCTCATACAATTTTGCTCGCCTGGTATTACCGTAGTATATAGCAAATTAAGACTCTGACTCTAGGTTGGAAGTTTTAAAAAACTTTATTTCACAATTTACAAAAATTAATTACTAAGTTAATATAAACTGGACTCGTTGCCTGCCAAACCAAGAATGATGTCAATCGAAGCTCAACTCGTATATATTGTCCACCGATGATGTGATCGATAGCCAATGATATTGCCAATCCATTCTGAGATGATGGGATAATGCTTCGTAGGCAATTCCTTACTTTGTTTAATATATTGAATCGTGGGATCGTGCTTTGTAGGCAGAATCCATGATTTGGTTTGTTTAATATAAATCATCCATAAGGGATGTTTTTGTTTATGTCTAATGATGAGATTGTTGATGAGAAATTCAGATATTTTCTGGAATGGCTTGCTTGGATTATTAGTCATCAAATGCGGGTGTTAACTTAGCATGACAGACATGTGGTTATTCGTACACTATGGTGTCTATACTAGATGTGTGTCACATGCATTAATAACATTTTTCTTGAATCTTTTCTAACCAAAATGTAGTCCATGCCCAAAGTATAAAATTTATTTTTTTTTATCAGAAACGTTTGAGCTGTTTTCGAGATAATTAAAATTTTGTATATCGACTGTATGGCAGCTACCGTAAGATTTGTTCTTAATATCAACTTTGATAAAAATCTCGAGTTAAATTTTTTTTCTATGAATAGTTTTTGAAAATCGTATCTGGGAATTTTTTTTTTGACATTTACAGACGTCAAAAAAGTTCTGTTTACTTAGGTCTTTGCACCAATTGTCATTGCCTTAGGTGGTTTCAGAAGCAATTAATTAAGAAAATGCTTTAGTACGAAATGTTAAGAAATTTCTTAAATTAAGAATGAGTTAGTAAACTACTCGTTAGTTAGAACAAAGTTAACTAGTATCATACTAATACCTTAATAATAGGCTATTTAAAATTTTGCGCAAGTAATTTTTAAGGATTACTTATTTATTTTGTTACTTTAAGAAACTTGAATAATATTTTGGGGTTATTTATTCCAGTGTTGCCTAAGGATCTATTGTGCGAGTTTTTTCTTTAAATGAACATTTTTCAGAAACACTATTCTTTTGTTGAATAACGAAAGTCGCTACGAACAAAGTCATAGTGGGCGATGAAACTTTACGATTTTTTTTTTTTAAATCAATACCTTTTAAGTTTTTAACCACACAAAAATATAGTTTCAACCTTTCAATTCGCACACACAAAAAAGTTCAATTTTCCCAATTGGGAAGTTGGAAGCTATGACTTTTTTTGTCAGCACAGTTGCTTGAGTGTCGTTCCACACAGCACTCAGTCACACTCGTGAGTGTCAGAATCCAATTAAACCTAGGATTATTCTAGCTAAGCTCCGCGGAAAATCTGTTCAGCTTCGTGTTGTGTTGACAAAAGGATTGTATTTATTTATTCGAGCGTGAGATGATTCCCATTGTGTGTGCCAAAATAATTGCTGTCGAGTTAGATCGTACAAACGAACCTGTACCGTACGCCCCTGTCGCAGTCATTAGGGTGGTATTTTGACAACTTAAATTCAAACGAAAAAAAAAATGAAAACAATTTGAATGCCAAATAAATAAAATAAAAACAAAACCAAAACATGCATTTTCCCATCAACTCAACCCATTGATGGAGAGACTTCAACTGCAACTTCATATACCTTCATAATCCAAATGTCATTCAATTAATGTCACGCACCTCTGTAATTCTGTGTTGAATGAGAACTACAGCATTGTGTGATCGCCTAAGAATGTTAGTGATGGCAAATCAATTTTTTTTCTTACGCCAAATGACTTAACTTAACATTGCAACGCGACACAAATGACTATGTCAATGGACACACCGGGTACCGGAGAGCCTTGCTCGTCGTGCGATTGCGACATCAATCCGTGATTTTCAATGGGAATTATCTGTTTTTTCAAGCCCCCGCCCTCCCGGGCCTTGTCTTGACAAGAATTTTCTCAATGACGAAACATGAAAACAAAATGTTTTCTTTTTTTTGTTTGCATTTTATTTGTTGTTTCTGTCTTCATATAGGCTTGATGTTGCCAAAGAGTCACATAGGGATGGTTTTACGTCAGCTTTTGCAAAAAGAGGTTTTGTGTCCACTTTTATGAGTGGCTAACTGGATGGAGGGTTGTGGATACCGATGTCGATGGCTGGAGGAAAGTAGGCTCAAACAAATTTTATATACGTTTAAAGACACAGATATGTATTCTTCGGATAAAAGTTGGTTATACAAAAATAAAACTTTGTATTTTAACAACAATAAGAAAGTGATTTTTTTTTGTTTAGCTCTGCTGGAATCTTGTGTTTTTTTTTTTGGAGAATCGGAGCAAAAATAATCCCGTGGCCAGAGCCGTTGACGACAACTTCACAAAACAACTATGTATGATGATGACGACGACGACGATGGACGGCCACAAAATGCGACACAACGAAAACGTCGAGGACGGCAAAATAAAAAAAAATAAATAAAAAAGCAAAATAAGAAGAAGAAAAAAAACTTTTGTAACATGATTTAATGACATGAATTATTTATGACTTTGCTGTCAATCAAAAACGACGATTCTGCTATGACGAGGACTCGACGAGGACCATGATAGCAGTTTAAAAAAAAAAGAAACAAAATAAAATAAATAAAAATCATCCAAAGAACATAAGAAAAAATAAAGAAAAATCCACCACAACGAGTCTTGGAAAGATGATTGCGTTGATCCCAAGTACGGGCGCGATTGCCGTTCAAAGCTGGGAGAGTGATGTGCACCTCCTAAAGAACCGCATCCGAAATCCTTCTTTTAGTAACTCTCGGGTCTTGTAAGAACTTTTTTCTCCCGTTTGGAAACATATTTTCATTCACTTAAGTTTTGTCTTAAGAAAAAAAATTTGTCAGTGTTTTAGAACTTCACTTGGAGCTGTTTTGAGAGAGAAAGAACAATAGGGCTTCTCAACAATCGGTTGTGTAGCTAAGACTTTTCTATTATGAAGTTTAAGTTAATCAAATAAATTCAGTGTGTCTATAAATATGACTTTCATCCAGTCGAAATTAAGGGTTTGGTTAGTTAATGATTTGGAGTCAAAGTTATCCTCAATGGAAGGCTGACTCCGTGTCGAGTAGAGGAAACTGTATCCTCGTTGCCGGTTAAGATTATTTCGAAAGGGTTTTTCAATAAGGACGGTTAGATGTTGAAATGGAATAAAACAAGCTGTGTGTTAGGTATTAACAACATTTTGTATTTGAAAGGCCCATGTATGTCATTATGTATGGAATATGACATGGTTTAAATGCCCGCCCCGGCTTCTAACGGTGGTGCACTTCTTCCATATAGATGCAGCCAAATTTCAGCCAAGGCCTGTGTTATGTACACCTTAATGGCATTAGTCGATTGTGGTGCATTCGCATAGACCTGCGACTTTAGAAAATCCAACAAGAAAGTCATCTCTCCAAGAGATAACCTTACCTTGCCACACAAACCCGCGCCGGCCGTCCTGCTGGAACAACATGTCGTCTACGTCCATTTGGCTTAAGTTGGGCCATAAGAAATTGGTTTTCATCATTCTGATTGCTCGCCATTGAACGTAAACTCTTCACAAACGTTGTTTTCGAAAAAGTACGGACCAATGACCCCGCCGCTGGCCCAAAATGCACATCAAACGGTAACTTTTTGAGGATGCGCTGTCTCTTGGTAAACCTGGTGTGTTTCAATGTCGTCCCATGCACTCAATTTTGTTTGTTAATTCAGTCATTCATCGCCCTGATGCTAAAGACGATTTTTCGTCCAAAATTGGGGCCCTCTTCCAAACGCTCAGAAGCCCAGTCAGCGAACAAACGACGCACGTTGACTATGCTCATGAACTTAAAGCTCCTGGGTCAGTTGGATCTGCTCCGACGCAAAACTCGCCAAGTTGAAGTCTGCGAAAAGCCGAGTTTTTGTGCATGGTGGAGGAATCGACTGCCTCGTCCGACCTTGCGTTCTTTTGACGTACAAATGTTGGCTGATTGATTACCGAACCGGTGGTGGTCTCAAATTTGACCACCAAACGTTGAAGAGTCAACTGTGAAAGGCCACCATGTCTACGGGAAATGGGTGCAAGGTTTGCACTATATCGAACGCTCATTTTAATAATAAGGTTTTATAATTTGGACGTGCTATTTAATCGTGTTTCTTGCCAAGGTGATTTCGCATCAGTATTTGAGTATAATTAACAACATATTTGATAGATGGCACCAAAACAACATGACCGCCAAAATCTTCCCTAGCAAATTGAAAACCTCTTTAATATGTAACACTATAAGGTACCTATTAGGCTCGGGGATGTCATTAGAGAGCAGTATTTATGATAAGTTTCTTTGCCGATTGTATAAGATCCTGGTTCAGTGGCTTCGTTTTGGCATAATTTTCTTTTCAAAAAGTTGAAGTTTCTGTGTTTGGGTGCGGCGTAGGTTAGAGAACCGTCCGCAAAAAGCAGATTATCGCAACCGGTGGGCACAGATTAAACAGATGTCATCAGGTATTCCAAGTAATCGAAGTTAATGGATAAGGACTTCTACCCACACACTGTGGAATGCTTTCCCGACATCCAGAAAGAATCCAAGGTGATAGCTGTAAATTGCTATGGAGACATCAGATTGGAACTGCAGCAACGGATGCAGTATTGATTGAGTGCCCTTCACGAAATCCAAATTTTGCTAATGTTGTTGAGGAGGGATATCGGTCTGTAATTGAAAACCAGGTTTATAGGGAATTTCTTCGGGATTGGCACGACCTCAATGGATGTCCTGACTTCGTCTAAAAACACCGCTGAAGTTTTGTTCGAATTAGTTCGCAACACTTTAACTTTGTTGGCAGTTGTTGTCACCTCAATGTCTTTGCTGATTATAACGTCAGGTCTAGGCCGGATTTTCCCTATAAAGTGGTTTATTTCCTTAGATGCATTCGGACCCGGTTTAAGGTCTTGTAAGATCTTCTTAAATTGGATATCGTTGAGCTACTGAATAAGTTCCGGAACATTACATTAGATTATTCACTTCTATTTACTTCTGACTGCCTGATAGTCTAATCCTAAAATTTAAAAATGTAATAATGTTAACAACAGTCATTTCCTCTGCCTTTGTTGATGGGAATATAAATTCTGTATATACTGCGGTACTACTACGATGGTACTGTCTATCAAGAGGGGGTCTTTTATCCCCTATTTTTGTGAGAAGACCAATTTTCTAAGAAATGGATTAAATATAATAAACTACATTAAAAATTAACCTTAAAAAACCTCAAGATAAGCACATATATACGTCTAATTTTTTTTTTAATTTATGCTGTTTTCCATTGGCAAATTCAATAAAAATTTAATATTATTGCGCTAAATGCAATGCGATTTTAAATATTTTTTTTTCTTTCTTGTCTGTCTCATTTGTTTAGCACACAATTTATATTTAAATTTATTAATTAAAATATTTGTATTATCTATACATTAAATAAATTAAATATAACACTTTTAATTATAACCTACTATTCTGAATATAACTTTTAAAACCAACGAATAGTAGCCCAATGTGACTCTTTGTCAAATCAATGATAAATGTAATTAAATTATGCAAGTCATCTCTTTAACCTTCATAAATGTTAAAGGTCAATTTTTATATGATTATTCCGTTGATAACATTAACCGAAACAACACCAGTTATTTAAGAATAAAATTATATATTATAACGTAAAAAAAATTTGAGTTGCATTTTTTTATTGAAAACTTAAAATTTTACCAGCGCTACACATTAACACATTAGTTCAAGAATTGTGTTCATCTTTAATTTATTTAACTGCTTCCATTTTTACTAGAAATGATTTTCTTTGTTATTTTGGACACAATTTTTACAATTAAAATAAATCAAACGAACCTAAAACCAAATTCTAAAACTGACAATTGAAAATTGTGAACCTTTCGGGATCAAAGGTAGATCTGTTTGCTCAATGGAATGCTCAAATTATCAAAATCGACATTTGGCAGATCGAAGTAAAAAATAAATTGATTTATTTTATCAGTGGAAAACTACATAAATGTTATTTCAATAATGAGTTACGATTACGATCATATACCTACTTTTATAAACAAAATTAAACGCATTAGGTACCTATTTATTATTTATTTTCTATTTTAAGCAAATTTAGTAAAATTAAAAAAAAGGTATTAAGGAACTTAGACAATATTTTTGTTTATTTACTTTTCGGAAACATATTTTACTGATGGTTTTTCAGCTCATTCAGATTGGATTTTGCTCCGAGGTTCTTAAAAAATCAGGGATGGAACTTAAGGATTAAAGGTGTGTGTATCAGGGCTGTAGTTTCATGTCATTCTAGAAAATAAAACCAATATGGTAGTAAAGTATTTGTTTAACCATAAATAAAGTATAATAAATTAGTAAAGCAAGTTTATGTGTTGCTTATTAATATTTATTAACTTATTTGAAAATCAGGCAAGTAGAAGACATAACACTATTTTTTTGGACTTGTTCAAAAAAGCTTTTAATATATTCTTTAGTTTACAAAAATATACATTTAGACCCGGTAGCGGTCTTGGTTAAACTCATCATTTTGCCTGGTCAATTCGCAGTCTAGTTCAAGTTGCATGCATTTTTTGACAGAAATTTAAATTTATTATTATTAAGATCATAGGCGTTTTTTACATTCAGAGCAGATAATTTTTATAATTATCTCTATCCCTCTCCCAATAATTTGTTAAATTTTCCAGGTGGCCTAAAAACACACGTTTGTATTTGTTTTTAAACTTTTCCGTTTACTTCTCCGACAACTGAAAATAACCTTAGTGGAGCTTAAGTGAGGACCCAAACGGGAGTACATAAAGTACTGTTTTCCAAGAAAACATGTTGGGCCCTTTAGTTTAACACATCGCGAAGGAAAATATTCTCTCAAAACGTAAAACTTATTTTATTTGTCTCTCTAGGTGTTTGTTGACACTTCAAAAAAATTTTAGACCAATATCTTTTAAGCATTTTGCCAAAATAGAACTTTTAAAAAATGCAAAAAAAAGTCTTAAGCTGAATACTATTCCTTGCGTTTAAGAACTTATCCGAGAGGGTGTGAACATAGTCCAAAATTTACATATACCTTGAGTTGTTGTTGCATCGATCGCTTTGAATGGATATACATATGAACGCACCATTCAATTTGAAATAAATTGAACATTTCTAACGACAATAGGCGTTTTTGTTTTTTAGTTCAGAATAGGCTCTGAACAAAGTCCGAGCATGTTGGGCATGTCCTGAACATCCTCTGAACGAAGTGTGCTCTGAGCGCTCTGAGTTGTTTTTGAAACACACCTGAAGACTTAGCTGTCAATATTTTTTTTTTAATTTCCACCTGTCAAATGCTTGTGTTAAGCAATTTAACTCTGTCTGCTCGGTTATATTATTCAGAGCTTATAGAACGCACTCTGAACACGCTCAGAACAGGCTCAGAACGAAAAAAGAAACACATATTCGAAACTCTGAAACTCTATTTTTTGACAACTCAGGCTCTGCTCTGAACTAAAAACGAAAAACGCCTAATTTATAAAAAACTGACAGAAAGAGAAAACAACAAAAACAAACAAGTTTTTAACACAATGAAATGAGCTGTCAAACGAAATTATCAAATTTGGGATGGAATTTGCGAAAGTTCTATATTTTTGGCTCTAATAAAAACGTAAGTAGTACTCGTATGAGTAAATAGTAAAACACAGATCCCCGTCGATTAAATTTCTTGAACCGAAATTTTCTATATGGATCGTAAAGGGTGCTCTGAACATTTTCTGATCACGCTCTGAACGAAAAAAAGATTCAAAGCTCTGAGAGATCTGCTATGAACTAAAAAAGAAGAGAGCATAATAGGTACGTATTTTGAAAGATATGTTCGCAGAGAAGGTTTTTCGGATGCGTTTAGAGAGTCTAAAAAAGTAATACTGAAATAATGTTAGTAGTACTTTGTCCCTTTTGACAGTACGGCAGTACAACATTTCAAAAAGCAGTACAAATACTGCAATAACAGTATTTCGACAGCCCTGGGTACTAAAGAGAGTTATTCTCTCGGTTATAAATTAAGTATTAAATATTGTTTTTTTTTGTATCATTTTTTTGCAAATGCTGGAGAAGAGGGATGCCGTACAGTGGGACGACCCATAGCAATAAATAAAAAAATCAAATGTTATAGCGGTACTTTTGAGTGATTGGTAAGTCATCCCAAATATATATAGGTTCTAACTGCATCAAAATTGTTTGCTTTGACGAATTAGTGCAAAAGTTATAGAGCGGCAAGCATTGTTAAGTTTATTTTTTTTTTTGGTGTTGAAAAATCAGGTGTTTTTAATTGTATTTTGTATTAGGTACTCCCAAAATTTTGTGTGCGGTAAAAAATTAATTTAACTATGGATAATAACACTCGTCAAGGTATTTGAATTAATATTTAATAACAAACACATTTTGTTGTTGTTTTTTTTTTTTATTCGTGATTTTCCAAGTGTGGGTAGAAAAAAATAAAAATAAAATATTTTTTGACTTTAAGTAAGATTTTCTTTTTTAGGCCTAAAAGGCCCTCTGGGGTTTTTATAGTTTTATACTCAGTAAAGTGTTCTCTAAATGACTGAAGAAAAAAATCTTGCTACAATTTTGCTCCAAGTACTTAAAATCACGTTTTTTAGGTTCAACCCCTTATATCAAAAATGGCCAAATTTTAGAAACGTGGCTTGATAGTACCAGAATAAGGAAATTTGATAATGTGAGTTTAAAAATTCAACAACTTCTTGGCTTAGAAGAACCAACAGAAGAGGTGGAAGCTCAAATAAAGGAAGTTGCTAAATTTTATTGCCTCAAGGTAAAACAGAAGTGGGAGCAGTCTTGTAGAAGACTCAATCGGTTCATGAGTGCTAACGAATCATGGCTGAATTCTAATCTTAATATACCTAAGGCTATACTTGATTGCGTAAGTGATAACATCAGTTAAAAATAAGTAATCCTCCTTAAACCAATATTATTTATAACATTTTACCAGTTTATTCAAAAATGATTGGATTAAAATCTATAAAAATGTAAAAATATTTATATATTTTTTTAATAGATATTTATAAATTATAGTGTAATCAAAACATGCCAAGTACGAGCAAGGGAAGGCCAAATAAAAGTTTTGATGCGTGTAGTGATCGCACCAAAAAACGACGTGTTCAAGATTTTGTGTCGCATCACTTTCCAGAGGAGTTGGAATATGCGGCAAAGATGACTGGTCGTGCTTCAGGTTCTCCTATCAAAAACGATAAAACCTTGACACTGCAGCAAACCCTAGCACTATACTTGGACTTGGGTTTGTCAAAAAGAAAATATGCTTTACTTCGGTCTGTTGTTAACAGTGTACATAAGGATTTCTTTCCAAGTTACTACAAATTGCAAAAATATAAGTCCGACGTATTGCCAGAAGTTGCTGTTGTTTCCGAAACTATGGCGGACGTTAATTTGCAATCTTTACTAGATAAAACTTCCAAAAGCATACTCAACATTGTAAACGAAAATGAAGGAGCATATGAAAACACAAGCCAAATCTTTAATCTTGTTTGTAAGTGGGGCTTTGATGGCAGTTCCGGACACAGCAACTACAAACAAATTTTTGAAAATACTCGAACCGATACAGATAGTTTCTTATTTGTTACAGCTCTAGTGCCTCTTAAACTATTGGATTCTGTCAATGACAAAGAAATTTGGGTAAATTCTTGACCAGGTTCGACCCTTTTCTGCAGACCAATAAAATTATTGTTTGCAAAAGAAAATAGTGCGCTCATTAGGTCTGAGCAAAGCAAACAGGAAAAGGCTATTCAGAGCTTGAAAGCTATGAAGCTTCAATTGATGGCAAAAATATTTCGGTTTCCTATAAAATGTTGTTCACAATGCTTGATGGAAGTGCTATAAATGCATTGAGTGGAGCGAATGCAGCTCAAAACTGTTACATTTGTGGAACGAAACCTTCTCAAATGAATGTGTCATCCATTGCAGAACGAGCACCAAATGAACAAAGAGCATTTATTTAACAAAATACAATTGGTACTACATGCCAAGCAGCGTACACAAACTTCTAATTCATGGAAAAGACATAATTAGTTTTTTCGAATTACCGATTGGTGTCCTTTCCGAAGAAGCCTTAGAGGCAAGCCATAAGGAAATACGAAAAGCTAGACTGGATCACACCAGAAAAACATCGAGAAATCATACTATGACAGATTTAATTAATCATTTACTGATCCGCAGTTGTCACATTTCCGGTCAAAAAATTCGCACATATCAAATTATGATCGAGATATATGTCAATATTTAATAACAAATGATACAGATCTTAGTTTTCCCGTAGAACTTAACTCGGGCGGCTGAAGTTATACCTCCGAAATCGACACCGAATAAAAAGTTTTGTTTCTTTATTTTGTTATTTTTTTTTGTTTGTATATTCAAATTAGAATGTTTAAATATCAATGCTATTGTTAGTTCTATTTTTCATAAATTTAAATTAATTAAAAGAAAAGAAAAAAATAATAATAATAAAAAAAAAATCCTAAAAAAAAAGTTCGCTGCTCAACTCTTTTCATTAAATGACAATGAATTTTCTTGCTAAAACTTTTCCATTTATTTGGGTTTCATGTATAATTCATAGATTTAGGTGTATATAGACGTCTTAATAGGCGTTTTTCTTTTTTAGTTCAGAACAGAACCTGAGTTGTCAAAAAATAAATTGCGTTTCTTTTTTAGTTCAGAGTGTTCAGAGTTTCGAAAATGTGTTTCTTTTTTCGCTCTGAGCATGTTCTGAGCGTGTTCAGAGTGCGCTCTATGAGCTCAGAATAAAATAACTGAGCAGACAGAGTAAAATGCTTAACACAAGCATTTGACAGATGGAAATTAAAAAAAAATGGCGACAGCTACATAAGTGTTCAGGTCTGTTTCAAAATATACTCAGAGCGCTCATAGCACGCTTGGTTCAGAGAATGTTCGGAACATGCTCGACATGCTCGGACTCTGTTCAGAGCTCTATACTGAACTAAAAAAGAAAAACGCCTAATGCAACTTTGCGTGGTGTCAATCACTTAAACACAAGATATTAGAAATGCCGTTTTTCCCATACATTCGTCCCACTGTGTGCCGGTTCCTGCCGGTGTTTACAAAAAAGTCAATCACTTTGATTAATATCAAAGTTTTTCAATGTTTAAATCGCGAAATAAAAGATGGCGCACCCGTTTATACCTATACCTACTAGAATTGTTTATCACAATGTATTGATGTGGATTATGATTGTTGATATTTTGAACTGAGACTGAATCTGAAAACTATGGTAGGCCTTTAACTAAAACCACATAAAGGCTTTTAATTATACTATCTATGTATGAAGGTAGAATGTGATTTTGAATCAAAAATTTGTGTAAAAACTTTCTTCGTCAACTTAAAAAGAATTTTATTAAAAATTAACCAAACCACTCTCATAATTAATAAAATGAAACTGCATTAGCTGTCCTTATCCCATACATGTCGCAAAAAATAATTTTCTCGGAAACCTATTTCCATATGAAAGTGATATCAAAGGCTCATATAATACACCTTAGCATTTCCTTTTACCATTATCTATATCGACTTCCTCAAATGTTACCCCAAGTACAAGTCGCACTTCTGTCGGCACCGCACTTAAGACGAAAAAAAAAACATATTCCTTGCAACCGCTTGAAAGTGTACCAAAACCTAATGCGTGGAACATAAAATCCAATTTATATTCAAAAAGGTGTAAAAATAAAAATAAAAAAGAAAAAAACAAAGTAAAAAAAATAATAGAAGACCAAATTGTCATGAAATGGAATTTCCAATCTTCTTGAAAAGGGGACAAAGAATTAAAAATAAAACAAGACTCCTTCCTCCTCTTATTCATCACAGAAAAAAAAACTTTCAATTCCATTAGCAAAAAAGTAAAAAAAAAAAACACCCAAAGTGAGGGGAAAATCTGCATCCTTGGGATGAAAAATTAAAGTCTTCCTTTTTTCTCATCACTCCTACCTACTCTTGCATCTTCAATACTAAGAGAATGTGAAGGTGTCCTGGATTATTAAGGTGTATGTATAGTAGGTATGCAGAATACACGAATAGACAAGAACAACATTTCGGAATCACTACCTTCTTTTTTAAGGGTTAAGTGCATTTTGTACCTGCCGTCATGGACCGACCATCATAATACGAAAAAATCCACCTCACAAGGATCCTTAATATCGTTCTTAACCAGAGAAGATGGATGCAGAAAGTAGGAGGAGCGCAATAAAGCATTCGTCTGCAATATGCCATCCCAAAAGTCCCTACAGCGCAGCACTCCAAAAAAGATGACGTGATGCAGGATCGGTGCTGCTGGAAAGCTGTCCTATCCTAGATACCTACCAAAACGACAAAAGCAAAACCTAAGATACCGCCTATAACGGTTGTATATTCTTTTATTTCCCTAACTGACGATTTCCAATCAAAAAAAAGTTTCGACTATTTCTATAATAGTGCCAAAGAACGATGGGAGCATCACGGCCCCTCCCCATAATGTCCTTAATGTTGCTCGTATGGCGCGCATAAACATCAAGGCCGAAAGTTAGTTGAAGGAACAATCGGAAGCTATCGGTTGGTTGTTTTCTCGAGACGGAATTTCATGTGCGCATATCTCATAACTATACGGCTATAGGACGAGGACAAGGACAAGGGAAGGATATCCTTATCCACCTACGCCGCGCCATGCCATGGCTCCAGCAGCATCCTATATGTACATACTACCATAGGCTCCATACATAGCGCTGTTTGTTTGTGTCATCCGCACACGTTTAATGGTGCCAGCAAATCAACGCCCCATTTATATAGCTACTGGGTATACTTTACTTGGAGTTGGTTTTATTCTTTTGTTTTGTTTCTGTTAAATGTCCTTCCACCCTCGTTCGTGATGTTAAGCTAAGGAAGCTTTCACATTTTCCATTTGACTGTGCCGGAGCATGTTTGTCATTTTTTGTTTTAGGTTATGATTTTGCGATGCTGTTGATGGTATTTTTTTTCGTCACAACAAGGATACTCTTTATTTTTCACCACTCCTTCGCTACATTGGCATCGGTGCCAAAACGGGCCGATTCGATTTTTTCCCACACAAAAGAGCTTTTTTCGATTGGCTTTTGCCATCCAGCATCCTATTTTCACCCCTATTTCGATTAAAATCGAAATTTCATAGTTGTATCCTGTGAACGGTATTTTTTTTCTCGCCCATCTCGGTATTGTCTATACATTTCTTTTGGGTCCTTTTTTATGTATTTTTTTTTCGGAGGAATAAGGCGTTTTTTTTTAATGTTAATAGGGCGGAGTCAAAGCTCCTTTATTGCTGATGAATAGGAACTTTGTTTTTAGCCTCGCTCGTATATATTATATAACTTCCATGTATAGGAATCAGGTTCGTCTTCGGTTTCGGTGTGCAGAATGATATTTCATTTCAACAAATAAAAAACAATATACAAAGAGAAAAATGTGAAAAACACTACATGTGTACATAGAAGAGGACTCATTTGGTCCTTTTTTTCAGGAATTTAGCATCCTTTTTCATGTTGTTTTTATTTACTCTCATGTTACTTTGGGTTTTGTTTTATTATTACTTTTGTGACATTATGTCATATGC
The DNA here is from genome assembly GCA_911387755.1 of Chrysotoxum bicinctum. Taxonomy (NCBI): domain Eukaryota; kingdom Metazoa; phylum Arthropoda; class Insecta; order Diptera; family Syrphidae; genus Chrysotoxum; species Chrysotoxum bicinctum. The sequence goes on along the minus strand of OU426989.1, from coordinate 218,123,118 downwards.
ATACGTTATGTTAGTTTTTTGTTTTTGTAATATTTGAGGATTTAATTTTAATTTTACTTTAGACAGGTAGGGATGTCCTATACAAAGATACAAGTTACATTTTCATATTCATAGAGTTTTGTGCACTCGGAATTATTATTATCTACTTTTTAAATTCGTTGGATTGCGTGATGGAAAAATTATATTAGGTGAAGTGGAAGAAAAAAAAAGTGCAATTATGGGTTTTGTTCGAAACAAAATGCATGAATTTAAATACGGTTGAATTAAGGACTCTATAACTTACCTGTATTCCTATGCAGTAATACATTTTTATTTGCATTTTTTTTTTACTTATGAGTTTTAACTTTTGGACAAGTTTGTTATGATCTTGATCTCGAGAGATCAGCTGCTTTACATTTAAGTGATCAAGCTTTTCACCGGCTCCACTTAAGACAACACTTTAATCCTTCCGGTTTTGGGTAGGCATTGTCACCTTTTGTTAACTATTCACGATCATATCGGAACGTAGTGTAATATTGCCTTTTTTGATGAAGTTCTAAGGGTGTCTCCTTTCGAACGTAAAAAAAACTAATCTGAGTAACTCATATGCACAACTGGATATACGAAGGGACTTTTAACTCGGTATTACTACGAAGATTTTGCCATCCTAGAGATTGCCAAGCCACTTTTATCCACTCTAAGCTTACCCAGTGATCGAGGTCGTCATACGTCATCACAAGTTGTTTTGCTATTGATCAAAGATCCAGAATGGAGTTTGGATAATGGATAGTGCGCTGGACTGTCTAGCAGAGGGTCTAGGGCTTGAAAATATTTTTCAGGGGTGTACAGTCTTTTACGAGGAATTGACAAATCCTCTAATCCTCTAATCCACAAATATGTAGATTTCTTCATGAACTTCTCACTGCTTGAGGGTCATCACCGGTATTATAATAGCTTCACGTATAACAATTCCCTTTAAACGTTGGAAAAGTGTATATTCTGTCTATTGATTGGGCATCCAAACTCCTCCTCTAAGATTCGAGACCAGAATCATGAGTTGCGATCTGATTCAAATATTTTTTGTTTACAAAGACTATAGGGTAACTCGTCTCTACCAACCACTTTACCTTTATGTAGAATTTTGTATAAATTATGACTAGACTGATTATTGAAAATTTTACAATATTTGAGCACAGTGAGAGCTTTTAAAAAACCTGGAGTATTGAACCGGGTCGTAAGGTCGGCTAAGAAAGATTAGCTGAACCTTACAATGCCTCCGAGCTGGAGTCAAGGTATTCTATAACCTATTTGATGATTTTTATATATGTCTTATATACGAACTTTCATTAGAATCCATCCATGTGTTCGAGCATGATAGAAGAACTTTAACATTTAAACACTTTTTCAAGGTAGTAAGATTACTAAAGAATCGAATTTTCCTTGAGCACAACACTATTTAATGTACAACTTATCTAACAATACTTAAGGACTAATCGTAACCGTAACAGGACTCATCAGACAGTGCTACTAAAATTTAATTTTAGAACTTTAGGTGACCTCGTATTTCTTTTAAACATTCAGCATGCCTTCTAACAGTTATTTGGGCAGGGGACAAGTAGTTAAACGTTCCAAATGGCCAAAACTGCAAAAAAGGCCTGCCAAGCAATATTGGTACAGACTAGGAACAAAGTTGCTGAGTTAGCCAGGAATCTTACATGAGCTATACTTGCAAAAAAGGAGGGTAGGAATATACTTGCTTATCCGGGAACTAATCCATAAAGGTTTACCGCTTGAGATGTGTGAAGTTTCTATCCTCTAAGATGATCCCGAGCAAACTGCTTCAAGAGCAAGTGCTTTTGAATCCACAACTACTTGGACTTTAAATTCTCCAACGTCGAAAATGGTGTTTTCGAAAAAATCTCTTGATAGTAGCATTGTTGTCCATTCATTCAACGTGTTTTGACTTGAAAACGTAAATCATTCAATGGGACAGGTATCTATATTTCCGCACTCGTACAGTTGCAAGAGCCCTTCGAGATCTTGATATAAACAAATCCGCTGGTCCTGATGGTATACCCCCCATTCTTCTGAAGAGGTGTTCTTCATCGATGGCAAAACCATTGCGTAAGCTTTTCCATCGCTCCTACTGTTCTAAAATCTTCCATAGAAGATGGAAAACAGCATTTGGAAAATAGGTGATCCTTCCTCCACCTCGTCCTATGGACCAATCGAACTTACGTCCCTTCTTTCCAAGGTCATGGAATTGCTGATAAATCATCAGCTCAAGAAATACCTCGAAGATCGAAAGCTTCTTAATGACCGGCAATACGGCTTTCGCAGCAATCGTTCCACTGGTGATCTGATGGCATATCTCACCGAAGAGTGGAACAGATCTTTACATTGTTTTGGAGAAAGTAAGATTATTGCGCTTGATATTTCTAAGGCAACGAAACCCTTATTCTTTGGATTAGAAATTACCTTCTAGATCGTTCAATACATGTTGTATTGGATGGTGTTAAGTCTGATCTTCACAAAATAAATCCTGGTGTTCTCCAAGGCTCCGTTTTATCTCCGACTCTATTCCTCATTTTTATAAATGATCTCTTGTCTGAAACTTCTAATCCACTTCATTGTTTTGCCGACGACTCCACTCTCAGCTTTTCATACTCGTTCCCAAACTCACGTCCATTTCCTTCGGAAGTGAATTTGCAACGGTACCGTTTGATAACTCCGATCTTTACAGCATTGTTAAATAGGGTATAAAAAACCGTGTGGAGTTTAATGCTTTGAAAACTCAATGCTGTCTATTGTCGTTTAAGCAAAATATACCCCCTTTGCCATTGTCCTTAAATGGCACTTACATCGAAAAAACCGAAAAGCTATCAGTACTTCGTTGGAATGATCACATTTCCGAGACCGCCAAAAATGCTGCTAAATGCTTAGGATTTCTATATCGATGTAAGAAATGTTTCAACCCTTCTGATCTGGCTACAATTTATAAGGTGTCCAAAACTCGAGCATAACTCACACCTTTGGGCAGGTGCAGCACAATCTACTCTCCATTTATTGGAAATAATTCAGAACAGAGCGTTAAAACTGATAGAATGTTACATGTATTTCCCTGTTTTATCGCTTGTTTCACAAGCAATGCTCTCTCGAAGTAGCCAGTTGCATTCCTCCCCTTTATCAATTCACCCGTGATACCCGCTTCGCTAGGAATGCTCATCAGTTCACTCTTGAGCCGAATATGTTGCGAAAGAGCCAATAGTATCATTTCGCCCTTTGTACTGATCTTACACTCGGTCTAGCAGTATAGTCTAGTTCGGACATGGCTATCTCCTGATGAATATTTTCAAAAATGCACCCAACGTATTGCATTTATATACGAACGGTAATGTTGCAAATGTACATCAACCCAACCAACAATAAATACAAATTGAGAAATCCAATCTTACTGGATGAACACAATTTAAGTGGCAGAAGTTAAAGTGGGGCTGGGAATGAGACTGCTTTTTAAAGTCAGCAGTAACAAATCTTATCGATATTCCTAGGGATGGCAGCATTACAAAATCTAACTTTGTAAAAAAATTAAAACGAAGTTAAGTTGCATAAAAGATTGGGTAGGCGAAACAGAAGACTGCTACAAAATTAAAGCCAATGCTAAAGTGGTACACGGATGGTTTTCATAACGATGGGACAATCCACTAAGATTTTCTAGGTGAAAGTCGAATCCATAGCGAAATGTACAGGTCAAAATCTGTAAAGGAAATACATAAACCAAAATATTGCCATTTTGTTAGATAGCTAAGCCGCACAAAAAGTACTTAGCTCTTACACCATCACGTTTGAGTTGATATGGGAATGTGTTAGCAGGCTAAACGAACTTGGTACAAATAATAATGTCTCACTTCATTGGGTACCTGGACACTTTGGTGACCAGGGAAATGAGGTCGCAGACTCTCTAGCAAAAATAGGCGCAAGTACTCCTTTAATGGGTCAGAGTCTTATTGCGGGATATGAGAAAACAGTATAAAAACGAAATCAAAACAGAGAATGAGGCTTAAAGTTCCAAAAACTGGAAAGAACTCTAACAGCCTTATTTACTAACTCGTTTTAGCGACGGAGTAAAGTTACTTCGACTTTACAACGGCTCTAATCCTGAAAACCTTATTTATAATGAAAACGCACGAGGAATAGAGGTGGAATAAGCTAAAACTGGTTCATAGGAGGTTTAAGACCGTTTTAATATCTAAATGTCATTTTGAGATGACATCTTTTGAAATTTACAAAAAGGAGTGTAAGCAATTTTTTTTTCGTTTCTTACTAAGACAAAAAGGATAGATATTTTGCATTAATAAATTATTTATATTTTCCAAACGCTCTAACAGTTGTACGGTATTGGGAACGCAATGTGGTTGGTACATTCATTTATTGGATTTGAACTTTATACAATCCAATTTTAAATTTATCTAATTTCCAAAATGCATACAATGATAATAAAATGAATAATAATGGAAATCAGCTGGGGTTTGATTTAGGTGTATAATAACCAGAGTTTTAGATTTTTCACTTTTTTTCCCAGTATATTTGACATAAGGAAGGCGTGTAGCTAAAACGGCTAAGAAAATAATTTTAAATAAGGATTTGTTTGACGTGGCGTAAACCCGAAGTAAGTGCTTCGGCTCGGTTTAACTGTTCCGAGGTTGAACCCAGTATTAGTGAAAAATAATAAATAAGGTTTTAAAAGCTGATGCAGGATAAAGCTATTACTTGGGAACTATAACCAAGATCGTTTCATGAATTGTATAAGCTTCTAAGTAAGGAACAACCTAAAGAATAGTAAAGGGTCTCCTAATGGACCATTGTTTGCTAAGAAGATACTTTTGGGTATTCTTGTTCCGAAAACAGTCCCATAAATGCTGATTCTGCAATACTTATGAGGAATCGGGAAACATATTGTATTAAAGTAGGTTAAGGTACTTCACCTTGGACTTTTCCAGGTAGAGGACTTATGACTTATCCTCTCTGAAGATATTCCAAATAATACAATTTCTTAAATGAATAAACTTAGAGGAAACGGTGTAAAATTAGCAGCTCATCTAGCTCTCGATGGGGGCACAATAGATCTTCAGGTCGCAGTGCAATAAGATCCCTCAATATTCATTCATTGGTTCATACCCTTCGTATTCAACAATCTAAGATGTCCTAACGATCGAAAAATTTAAAACACTGGAAGATAACTTGGTAAGGAGCATACACAAGCTTATTTGTACGATTTGAAATGTAATTTTCAACGAATGCCCTAAGGTATCAGTAAAGCTATACTGTGCCATTACTTAAACATTTTGTCAACAATCTGAACTGAAGGACAAGTAAGTTCACCCGTCGGCGTCGTCAATATAATTTTCTGCTTTAACGACAGGAGAAGTATAAAATTCTACGCTGTTTTTCGTTCCCCATTTGACAATGCTATCGAGACAAAAATTTAATGAGTTTATCATATGTCACATACGAAGAACAAGGACGTCCATCTGAAAACGAATATGAGAAGCTAAGACAACTGTCATCAGCAAAGCAATTTAATGGATAAGAAAATTCAAACAATTGATCATTGATCAATGTGAGAAAGAGAATCGGGGACAAAACGGAGCCCTGTGGCACACCAGCATTAATTTTATGAATATCAGACTAAAAACCGTCCAATACTTGTTGTATTGAGTGGTTCGAAAGGTAGTTTCTAATCCAACGAAAAAGAGATTCGTGGATACCAAATGTACATTTAAGGTATTTCTCTTTTAAAGTATAGGAAGCAAGCATATATGAAACCATTTCATGAAAGATTACTGTGCACCGAAAACAGGACCTAAATTAATATTATTTAGAATCGACACACCTTCGTCCTTGGGTGTTAACAGTGCTCTAGTGAAATGTGAAGGTCAGTTGGAACTCGCTTAAAATGTCCTTGGTTCAAACACAAAAATTTAATTTCATCCCCGTATTCTGACTTACGAAAACATCAGTTGAAAAAAACTACTTTTATCAAAAATGTCTCGAAACAATCACAAAAAAAAATTAAAAAAAACTTACGGTACCTTTCAGAGTTTGGTTATCTTCAGATAGAGAGAATTGAAAACCCATTGGAGACTAAAGCGGATCACTATAAAAGCAGTCCAAACCATCCACAACTCATAGAAAAAAACTTGTTAAAAATATCCGATTCGCTTCTAAGGACTGCATTAGTGCATTCTGTTTTATTTCATCATTAAACCAAACTTAATTAGCTAACAAACATATAAGAAAATAGCATCTTCGGTACATATTTTAGCCAATAGATAAAAGAGACACCCTCTAATGATAGGAGTAAAGTTCCCATATCGCTAACTTATCATCGACGATTTCTCACACATTAATGCAATAAAAATAGCGTCGCCGCCCCGCCCGGCACTACACACCGCTCGGTCGATATAAAAACAGAACAGCCGTGCTTCAGGAAGAGCCGGCTCAGTTATAAGAAAAGATAAAACCTCACTTGAGAAAATTCGCATCTTCTATGTTCACAATGACAACAATGCTGCTGTCCACTAATGACATAAAGCGAACATACCCAGAACAACATATCTCCCCATTAAGTAGGGAAGCATCATCCTCCTTGTTGATGCCCCCCTCACTTCAACGCACCCACCATGCACGATGGAACACAATTAAACCGAATCAATACAAGAATCACCTGCAGTAGGCGCACAACTCGTGTAATGATACCTTGTTGCTGCCGAATACGATCCGAGATCCGACCATCATGATGATGATGCGATCCAGCGATCCGATGAATGAATGGCGAATCCCTTCCCGTCCGCTGTCCATACAGCCTGGGAGAACCAATTAGTATGCTCAGATTGTGATCGCTCCGAACAAATGCTAATTCCGCGTGTATATCTTGCTGCAGTGTCCCAACAGTGCACAATGATACGGATTGTGTGAATCGAACGTTAATCAGACTCATCATCATCATCATTGTCGAGAGAGAGAGGATGCGCATCTGAAACGCCACCGGAGTAGCTGCACAGAATCGAAATTGCGGAATCTGGTGGCCTATTCGTTTAACAAGAATGCTAGCAGGTTGTACAAAAATGCGGTCCGACATCATATACCGTGATTCTTAAAAAGGACTTTAATGACATTTCCCGAAGACATCGTCGAATCGGACGAGACGACGATGACGACCAACATGGCCAGCCAAGTATGATTCCGAAGAAATTAATTCCAGCTCGCAGCAATCTGTACGAATGTACGGTCGCGAAAGTCGAAGCCAGCCTTAGCGCCGGCCGGCCGGCTGGCCAGCCGGTAAATAGAGGCTCACTGGATCTCGGAACATCTATGCGTCGAATCTATTGCCAATCGATTAATATTTCAACTGCATGATCGGTGTAGAGTTGCGTCTGCATGCTCAAGGGGCAGTCCGCAAGATGATTTCCGCCTCCAGCTGTTGAGTATAGATACTACTACCGCGAAATGCTGAATGCGGATTGAAAGTATCGCGTACTTATCATGTAATTACTTGCTTTTGATTCATAATTAATTGATAGTGCTGCAATGGAAATATGGTGCGCTGTTTGTTGTTAGATCATGACAGATCACATCGGGACGTTAATTTTTTTTCCTGCTGCTGGTTTGGTCTGGTTGCACTGTTTGTCAAGATGCGTCATGAGCGTTTAGTCGGCATTACGTATTCGAATAACTCCCGCATGCGGTGCGGCTGCGAACAGTTTTCAATTGGACGCGCTATCGATGATTTATATTTCGAACACTATTTTTAATGAATGAGTGATTGTGCTGTCAGAGGTAATGGAGTTATTTGAATGCGCAATTAGGATTGCTAATAGATATTCGGCGGGACTTCGAATCGAATAAATCAAGAATAGCTTGTGACAATATTATGTTATACACAGGTATAGAATTTGGTTGCCTACTGAATATCGAATAGATACTAGATTGAATTGTAATTTACACAGGTATTTGGTTCAGTGTAGAACTTGAATGTGTTACCTCTAATGGTCCAAGTGATAGGAACTGAGCTGTCTTTCTGGATTTTGGCTAAAAATTCACATAACGAACATACAAACAATAGAGTGTAAACGGTTTTTATTCATTCCCACATTTTCCGAATTCGGCACGGAACAATTTGTTTCGCTTTCAGATCTTCGAAATGTCTATTGCCTCTTATTATTATATTTTCTTTTTAAATAGTGCTCTAGTTAAAAAGACAGCTATGTACATTCTTCCTTTAGCGATTACGGCAGCATACTCGCTTTCGCAGGAATGCTCATAGCTCATCTTGATTATAACTTCGAACATAATATACTTACCTACTGTTAAATCAAGTGAATCTTTCTTAAAGCCTAAAACTCTCACGGGCTTTTTGCTGACGGGTCATGGTTTTTTGGCTAGTTCCGCTGAATGTGCGTGTGGGCCTCGACTCAGATGTGTGGAGATTGGGATGCCTAATATGTTTGCCTATTCCCTCCTGATCACGTACCTGGAAAGAATAGATTTTCTTTCTTGTATCTTAACTAAAAATGAAGATCATCTATGTATTATATTAAAGTGTTTTTTTGTTAGTTTGCATAAGCAAACAAAAAATACACTCAAAATAAACTGTACTCATAAAATTAAAAACATACATACTATAAAAAATAATTTTATGGAAACAATTTTAGAAATTCCATTTTTCAGTGTTTTGACGTTTCTCTAATAATCTTCTTATTAACGGTCATATTAACGATAACAGCGCCAATGTTCATCTTCATATTTTCCATCCGCTTTATGTGCACTGACACTCGTCTTTATGAGAACCTGTTTAGATTCTGACTTTTATGTACGCCATCCATGACGATGTTTTTGTCGATGAGATCCGTGAAGAGCTCTGTACATTGTTGAAACAGATTCTAACGGGCATAGTCTAAACAAATTTCCATGGTGTCGCACTTTGATTTTGATAGATATTTGACAACTTAAGTTGATTCTAAGTTGAAAAACTTACTTCTGGGATAATTTGGGCTCAATTAATTTCCAGGTTTAGCGTAAAGATTACAAGCACTGAAAACTGGGAGCAAATATTCTGAAACCTGCTAGTATTTTTGTCATAGAAAACGATAACATTTTCAGTCCTGGACTTAACTCTGGGATAGTAGATAGAAATTGAATTCAAGTAAGCTCAAAAGCAGCTTTTCAGTTAAGAATTTTCAGTTGTCAAAAATTTTAATGTAATGAAGCCTGAAAGTTACATAAGCACGTAAGTAACAAAAAATTTTGTTGTGCAAGGCAACCCAAAACAGAAACAACTAAAAAATTGCAACGTATAATTACCTATTCAGTGTTGAGGCGTTTTAATATACTCGTACATACATATTTTGATTGTTTTTTTTTTGTTTGTATTTTTTTGTTATAAACAGATTATTTCTTCATTTAATTTCAATTCAACTCTAAACCGATCGTTCAACTCATGGATCGAAAATCTAATCCAAATCGATCCTTAAATGATGAGAAATAATGGCGCTGTACACAGATAAAAGAAACTTCAAAACGATGCTCTTTAATTTTATGTGGATTATGCGCGAAACAGATTAAACCAGCAACAGCACCAGCATCGTCAACAGCAAACAGCACGCTGACCAGCAAACATTTCTCAAACACATTGCCACCAGCAACGTCATTTCATCTGTTTGACATTTCATAACGAAAAAAAAGTTTTTCATTGTGGTGCCACTGAATATTGCAGTGGAAAAGTTGACAACACTGCCCCAGCAACAACAAATTTAGAACTTTGGCCTAACGACGCTGTTGGCGTTGCTGTTGCTGTTCTTATGTGTATTGAACAATTGAAATACATTGGTTCTAAATTAATGGCGGCCGCTGTTGCTGTTGACGGTGCTGTTGCTGGTTCAATCTGTTCCGCGCTTTAATTGTAGAAAATGGAGAATAGGTTTGTTTTTGTTCATATATTTACTTTCCATTTGACTGCCAGGGTATGTGTGAAGTTTCAGGAGATGTGTTTTACACTAGGAATTTATAATATTGTAATGAATTTTGTAATTTATATACCGAAGTAAATAAGGTAGGTGCGGGTAATAAGGCCTGTCGGTTAATAAGGCCTAAATTTAAAAAAAGTAAGTTATAGCAGTAGTAGGCACTAACGGTCAGCCTAATATGTAGCTTACAGCCGTAAATGACTCATCAGAATTGCCGCTACGTGTTCGCTCGGTAATCGTCGTCTTTGTTGTGTCATTTATTACCAGAGGCGATTTTATGGTCCAAATAATAAGAAATCCAATTATTGAATCGTAAGTAATTTTTCTAAAATTACACTAATGTTTATAAATTTGAGCTTATGTTTTCCATTATTAAATATTTTGTTTATTTTGTACGTTTCAAAAATGTATTATAATTTTAATATTTATTTTTTAAATTTTCTATTACAAATAGTGTATGGGGTTATTAAGGCCTATCAAATTTGACGGCAGGCCTTATTATCCTCCTTTCCCACAATAATCAGAAGAAAAGCCATAAATTACAGAGGAACTCCAGTCACCAAAGATCTATTTGACAAAGTAAAGAATGCAATAAAATATTTCTACGGTAACCCCCAAAGTTAAGAGTAGTGGTAAAAGAATCCAGATGAGTTGGTACTGTTACGGCTGTGAGGTAGACCAAATTGCGGATATAAGGCAGTGTTATGCATACATATATTCGCTAGGTGGTATCACGAAGAGTGCGTTGTCTTATCAGCGGATGATAAAGACAATTTTGACTGTCCTGATGGCTGTTAGACAAAGAAATAATGTATTGTATTTAAAGCTTAAAGCAATATTAATTTATTTATATTTTTTTTATCTCAACTTTGGTTTATTGAGTAATTTCAAAAACTTAGGCCTTATTACCCGACTATAGTTTAATAAAGCCTATTGACAAGGTTTTGAAAAATGTTGAATATTGTTTTTGTTTAAGGCAGAATTTGCCATGTTTTGTTCTTTTTTTATAGTAATATATCTAAAACATTAATTAACAATAAAATGTGTCCGTTCTGATAAATAGTTTTTGTTTAATTTCAAGTCTCCCTTAGCTAGGCCTTATTACCCGCACCTACCTTACTCAAAAAATGTTTTTTTTCGTTGTTTTTTTGTTTTTACGAAGCATTTAGCGCAAATGTGTGTGATCGGTAAGAATCTTTGTTTATTCCATAAATGGGTTATCACATTGGTGTTTTATTCCCTTCAGCTCAATCTATTATTATAATTAACATTCTCTGTTAAGATTTTTTGTTTGAAAGTACGATATTAAGGAAAGGACGAGGAAACACAAGACGAGGAGAAAGAAGATTAGCATACCTTATAAAAAAATTAATGACAAAAATAAAAAAAAACAATAACAAATTAAAATAAAAAGTAGTGTCATGCGTCCATTACTTAAATTTGGAATTTTTTCTAATTTTGTTTATAAATCATTTTTTTTGCTTGATTTTAGTATTCAGTTTGAGGATTCCATATTGTAGTCATAATGTTTTACCAAAAAAAAAACCAAGGCAACGACGAGCTATTATCGGCTGATAACTAATAAAATTAAACTACTCGCGTAAACTAATCATATGAAAGTACGTGCTCAAGTAAGTCGTAATTAAATCAGAGAGCTCTGAACGCACTCTACTCCTAGCTAACTCTGTTTGCCTAGACTCTTCTCAGTACTCTGATCAAAGCTTAAAAAGAAAAACGCCTAGTGGAGTCGGTGTAGCAACTGGAATGGCAGCCGGAATACAGCCCAATTCATGCAGTAGAATCTGCAAGACTCGGCCAACTTTTAACTTTTGCACGCAGCTTTTTTAATGTTTTAAAATTGAACTATTCAAACCAAACCATACAGGTTTATATAGAGTTGAAGTTCTTTTCAATTCCTACTTCAAACTACTACTTCAAAAAATTAATTGTCAGTAAAAAATGTCAGGTACATTTGTCGGCTTTACTAGGTAAATGTTCCAGTTACAAGACTTAATTGTGTTCAGCTAGTTAATGAGGAGGACGCAGCTATGTGGACATTCATGATTCACTAGATTTATTCTCTCTGAATTCACTTCAGATATCCAAGTTTCTCAAAAGAACTTATTTGGATGAAGAGCGGTAGAATCAGCAAGTTTGATCACATTGCACTTATATTCCAATATTTCTTTCGCGTTACTAAATATAATACACACTTATGCTCTTAAGCTTAGATTACATTTTTGAGTATGATTTACTAAAGTAAAAAGTAAAGTTAAAAATAGTATCCCAAGCATTTGAGTTTTCAAAGAAAACTATAGATTTTTTTTAAACTATTGTGTCGTGATTGCGCCTTTGAAAATAACTCCGAAATAAAAAAAAAAACACATTAAACCATCAAATCAAGTCAAGAACGTAACATATTTTTTTCTGAACATCCTGTTTCGAAGAGAAACGAATTAAAAAGGAAAAAACCGAAAGAATTATTTTACGGTTTTAGGAAAAACGAAAAAAAAACTTCTTTTCAAACCGGGAAAAATGCATCTACGTCATGATGTGTTGTAGTGGCCATCCTTTGTTTTCTCGACAGGTTGAGCATAACATTTCACTCCCGGAACAATGAAAATGAAAAAGAAAATCCTTGGTGGCCGGCGCGCGACGGCAGTGGAAGAAAGGACATTTTTTTTGTTTTTAGTGAAGGTTTCAGTGTTTTTCTTTTTCTTCACCACAAGAATACCAGGTTGCAGCTCTGCTGCTCAGATTTATGGATGTCCGGAAAAATTCAGGCGCGGTAATTAGCATAGTGAAGAAGAAAAAATGCCACCACTAAACGGAAGTCCGTCCAGCAAGCCAGGCAACATGCCATGCAATCAGCGCGCGGCTTTTAGTTAGTCAAGGAATTGTTTATTTTTTCAGATTTGTGTTCTTCTGTTCCTTCTTCAAAATTAAACAGTTCCTCTCTTTGAGTGAAAAGAATATGGTTGAAAGTTAAATTTTTTGTCTGTCATGCCCCCCGTCCGGAGACAGCAAGCCCACAGTGAAATATTGGAAAGTAAAACAAACAAAGATGATAATTTGACCACAGAATACAGTTATATAAATGAACTTGATATTATAAGGACCTGAAGGAGAGTACGAGTAGAAACATACAAATCAAACATCTTAAAAGGAAGAGAGAACCATCAGGACCCATGGACCACTAGTATCAAGAAGTGGAGGTAGCTAAAAGAAAAATAACGGTGAAGATAAATAAACAGCCCCATAAAGAATAATCATTCTGAATTTTATTGAATTATGCATGAGGAAAAAACCCCGACCCGATCCCCAACCACAGTCCACATTCACTGGAGGAGGAGGTCGAGGATGGTAGCATTTACGAGCATCCTTATAGGTTGTGTTGCGTATGAGGTGGATTTTTATCTATTTCTTCCCTTCACGCAATATAGGTAATATTACATCGTCAGTCGGTCGTCAATATAATGGCAAACCCTCACTTAATTTGGTGGTGGAACTGGCCAGCGGGATGGATGGTGAATTCCTTTCCACAAAATGAAAATCATCTATATATGACCATCAACAACCAAAAAAAAAACAGCTAGCCATGGATCCTTTCTATACACACTCGATGACCACTGACTGTGAATTTCCATTTTATTTGTTTCATTCTTTATACATAGTTTTTTTTTTTTAGTCAGTTGCTCAATTTTATTTTCCATCGATATAGCAATAATAACCATTGAAATATATTTTTGGGCTTTGTTTGCCACAAGAAATGGTCAAATGGATATATCTGTGTGAGAAGTGCGGTCAAGGCCCAAAGAAAAAAAAATATTCACAAGGGAAAACGATGGAAGTTTGTAACTCATGAGTTCCGGATTCGCTTAATGCCACCCAATTCAAAAGGAAAAAAAATTAAAGCACTTTGATGAAGAGAGTGGAGGACTTCATTGGAGTCAGAAGTGGACTTACATAGTAAAGGTATAGAAGTCAATTATTTTGTGAAAGAAACTTATTTAAAGCTTTAATATGGTAAATTTTGTGGGGCCTTATACATTTTGATTACTCTTGAAGACATTTACTTTTTCATCTTTTCCAGAACCCCTAGGCCTAAATGTTGTTCGTTGAACTGTCATGCGGAAGTCTGGGTTCGATTCCCAGCCGCTGCCACTTTAAAACAATTTTTTTTAGGGGTATTGCCGCTTGCGAAGAAGTGACAAATCCTCCAAGCCTTATTCTTGTGATGAAAATTTGGTTCTCCAAAGGTGTTGAACCTAACATTTATTTTTTTGGAATTTGGAATTTTCCAATAAGAAGGCGTGGCATCTACCCACTTTCTCAAAAATTCTTATAAATTATATGGAACATTTCCGATTGTTGTTGAATGATAAAATTTTGTAAAGCGGTGAGTTCATTGTCATTTCTATAATCTATATACAAAAATTTGCAAGGTTTACTTGGCAAGTTTTGAATTTTGCGCCATTTAATAGTGCAGTGTTGCCAAAGAATGTGACAGCTAACAGAATTGAAGACTACTGACTATGCGAGTTCATTGAATGGATTTTTTAACAACTGGATGCTGATTTTTTGAACAAAATTATCTTCAGTTATGAAGCTCATTTTCATCTTGATGGCTTATAGTAAATCGTCAAATTTGTTTCATTTGGGTTCGAGTAATTGTTGATAAAAAAATGCATCCACAACGCGTGAGTGTTTGGTGCGAATTTTGGGTATTATCGAGGCATTCCTCTTGGAAAATGTGGCTAGTCAGGCAGTAACAATTAATTGTGGTCGATTTAGTGACATGATAACCCCGTTTTTAGTGCCTAAATTACAAGATATGGATGTAACTAACATGTGGTTTCAAAAAAACGATGACACATGTTATACAGCCAGAGAAACAATTCAATTACAGAATAAGTCATTTCCTTATCGTGTAATCGGCCGTTCTGCGATCAGAATTGGCTATCCAGATCTTCGATTTAATGCCATTGGACTTTTTTCTTTGGGGTTTTTTGAAGTTAATGATCTTTTCAAATAAGCCCAAGACTACCAACGTTTTAAAAGAGGAAATTGTGTGGTGTGTTAATGAAACCAAGCCACATTTATGTGAGACGTTCATAGATAAGTTTCAATAAAAGAGTACGTATTTGCCAGCAAAGCTGTGGCGGCCATATATCCGATGTGCTTATAAGCTTTAATTTTTCTATTTTCTATCAAAATTACATTTTGCGTGAATTATGGGACACCCATTATAAATGTTGCCACATAACCGCGTTATTTTAGAACGCTGGTCACTCCATATACACTCCGCTTCAACTGAATACGCACACATTTTTTTTAAGGTATATTGCTATTTTTTTTTCAAACTTTGGGCCTTAATGTATCATTTGATGATGCTTACTGTTTGCTTGTAATGTTAAGAAAACATATCAGAAAGAATTATTCAAAAAGTACCGTTATTTTTTCTCTCGCTCTCTTGCAAAGCGTTCCATGTGGAAAAATGCAGATTTTTTTTGCGTCAACTGAATAGGTACACGATCATTATCGGTCATTATCTTCATTGTTAATGAGAGTTTTGAGATGATTGACACATTTAATCAAAATTTGAAGTGTTTTAAATTAAATTTAGCCGTTTAATTGAAATTAAAAAAAAATGGGTAGATCAAAAGCTTTAAATAGTGTCGAAAGAGCTAAAACCGATTTGTTAAAAGAACAAGGACTAACTGGTCGTGCTAAAGCTACCAAAAATGAACAAAGTTTTAGTGTTGTTTATTCCCATCTAAGAAATAAAAGTTTATAAGGGAAAAACATGAAAGGAAGTAAAAAAACAGCGACAACTGCAATTAATCGAAGAGCAATTTAAAAATGTGTTTCTGATTCGTGTGACTTTGCGGTAAAATTTAAACAAAAACCCGGTGTACCTGCAAGCGTTTCAACATTCCGTAGAGTAATAAACAGTGCAAATCATTTAAAACGATTGAAACTTCAAAAGAAACCACCACTAAACGAGCAAAGAAAAGGTATGCGTTTAGAATTTTTTAGACTCCATATGAATTGGAAAAATGAATGGCATCACGTCGTTTTTTCTGATGAGAAAAAGTTCAAATTTCATGGCTCTGATATTTGTAATTATTATTTCCGCAATGTGAGGAAATAAGAACGATTTTTAGCGCGGCATCATAGTCGAGAAGGTCGAGTTATGGTATGGGGTTCAGTAAACTACTATGAGACTGTTGAGCTTGAAGTTCAAAAGTCAAAAATGTCTGCATTTACCCACAAAGGAATCTTGAAAAGAAATTTTCCTAAATTTGCGGACATTTAAGGACCCATTAACTGGACTTTCCAGCAGGATAACGCCCCCATCCACACCGCACGCATTGTCCAAAATTGGATATAGGACCAGAATATGGAATTGCTTCAATGGGCGCCGTACTCTCCTGACCTGAACCTTATAGAAAATGTATGGGGATGGTTGGTACGAAAAGTTTATGAGTCTGGCCATCAGTTTGAGGGCTGAGAATCCCTAAATGCAGCCATTAAATTAGCCTGGAGGGAAATTTTTCTGAACTGCTTAAAGAACATGCGGGACCGAATTCATGAAGTAATTACCAATAAAGGTGTCAGTACCCACTACTAGAAATAACCAATAAACAAATATTTAAAGGAAAAACTTGTTTTATTTCATTCCGTTAGCTTTTATTTCCAATTTTGATTGTTGTACCTATTCAGTTGACGCAAAAAAATTCTGCATTTTTCGATATGGAACGCATTGTAAGAGAGCGAGAGGAAAAATAGCGGTACTTTTTGAATTTTTCTTTCTGATTTGTTTTCTCAACATTACAAGCAAACAGTAAGCATCATCAAATGATATATTAAGGCCCAAAGTCTGAAAAAAATGAACAACATACCTTAAAAAAACTTTGTGCGTATTCAGTTGAAGCGGAGTGTATGTATACATAGACCATTTAGACCCGCGCGTGTTATAGCATTGGGAATTGGCATTAAATTCCACGATTCACAAATGAAAAAAAAAATATTTAAAGGACAACACTTAAACAGAACCAGACCTATTTTCAGAAACTTCTTTCACCAGCGTCATGCACACATTCTGAACTCGGCCATTTTAATAACGTAAGTCAAATTACTAAATTACTTAAAAAATATAATACCACTCATACAATAATTATCAAAATCTAGGAAGGTTATTTGAAGGGCAATATAAACTTAGTTCAAATTTATAAATGTAAAGTGGTACATACGTAGACATTTTTGAAAGTTATCTAAGCAATTTAAAAGATATATTTTGGATGCGATTTCGATATTTGAAATACTCTAGCATACAAAATTATGATCCTCCGAGCCGGATGAGCTTTGTAGGAAATTTTTTTTTTTTTTTTTGTAGATTGGTTACTTAGCAACAAATTAATAAAACAGAATTTTTAAACAATAGCTCATTGGGGGAGAGGGGGGCAGTCGTTATACGGAAATAAGATTTGCCACAGCTTACTTTCAGACATTAACTGGAAACTTCACTTTGACCAAACTGTCACTTTTTATAGTATTTATTAGGTATACTTCATGCTGCTGGTGTTATTTTGTATTTAAGACACTATTATTCTCATTACCAGAATCTCTTCTTTGTTTTTTAAACATAATAAGTACAAAATGGAAGAAAATATGTCGATTTTTCAGTAATCTATAAAAACACTATTAGCTCTCAAAATGAGGCGTATGGAGTGCTCCATCCGATACAAGTCTTGCATGTATAGAGACTTCTATTAAGGTGGTAAATGAAAATTTAGACATATTAAGCTGAAGTTTTTACTTGGTTTAAACAATAAGAATTTTTATAAAGTTGCAAAGTTGAATCATAAAAAAGAGTACGATCAGATGACGTCGGACAAAATAACGTCGACTTTTTTTTCAGTTACTGCTAGTCAACGCTGAATTGTGACAAGTCCCGTTGTCCGTTTGATTGCAGAATATACTGAGAATTCCAAAACATTTTTAAAATGTTTTCATGTTATATTGAGGATATTTGAAGAATAGAACTGGGCTTAAAAACATAGGCGCACAAATTTGAATAGTATACTATTAAGTTATTAGTACTCGTATGATACTACTTAACGATTTGCTAACTTTAAAGTAGTTTACTAACTCATTCTTAATTTTAAACATACTAAAGCAATTTTCTTAATAAATTGCTTCTGAACACTGCCGATAAAAGGAGAAGATAGAGATTTGACGTTTATTCGAGTATCAGCAGTGATCCTACTGCGGGTGTTGCATTTGGTATTCATATAAAACCCTACTACTACTGATAACTTTTCCAAAAAAAACACGGCTAATGTTTTCATTTCCTTCTCTCATTTCTTGTCGTTCTTACTCGCTTCCGGGTGTTTTCTCAAGATTTGTTTTTATTTTACCTTATCCTTAAAAATTCTACAGAAAAATGGCTGACGCGATATTTTGGAAAATAAATTTTATAATTATAGGCTAGGTGTGAATATTTGTATGTATAGATGTTCAGGAATGCACCGTTAAATTATTTTCATCCTAAATTATTATTTACTATTTTTAAATTGTTAAATTAATTAATTCTTAAAAACTTAATCTATTTTGAAATTAAATTTAAATATTTTGTAAAATTGCCAAACACAGTCAAATAATACCCTATGTATTATTAACAATTGGTTTTCAACTTATGCTAATCTTTTAATCTTCTAAGCCGCTATTTCATTATGTACTTGTTTGGACAATTAGATGATTTGTTTTTGGAAGATTAAGCATCATACGATGGTGTAATGTATTATTCAATGGTGCAATGGAATATTCGGTCTCTTTTTGCAAGCAACCACCATCGAGTACAGTCCACATTTTGTTTGAATTACTTAGTCTTGATCTAATAAAAATTGAAATAAATTCATTTGTTATAACGTTGTGAACATTTTGCATTTCATTTAAGTTTGATTTCGTTTGGAAATTTTTATTGCGGATCAATAGATATATTTTGAAAAATAAATATATCAAACAATTTTTTATTTGATTTTCAAGCTAAAAATATTTTTTGGCGAGCTCCGCTTATGTGAAACCAGTTTTAGTTAGGCGAAGTTCGGTTAACTGAGAATTCTGCTAAGCTGAAACAAGATTTCAGCAATTTGAGTGTTCCAGTTAAGAGGAGTCAACAGCATTTAGATTTGTATAATTCGTTGATTTACATTTATTTCACTTCTCGAAAGTGGAACAAAACCCTCTGCACATATACATATCTATGTATGCGAATGTCAAAATACAAATACAAAATACGGCGTAATTTTAATTTTGCAAAGTGAAATCGGGTCGAATTTTCAAAAATAGGCGTTATTTTAGGTACTCGGTGTTGTTTCACGCGCCATACCTATTATTCACGACGTCGTCGCCTTCCAGGCATTCAGGAAGCTCTGTGTAATAGGTAGGTATAATTTTTCTACTTCACCCCCATTTTTCAACAATCGATACGATATTTTGAGATAAGAGATCTTTTTTGATATTCTCGTCAGGTAGCTAGATTATATCTTTTTATTTTTATGTGGGAACAAAATAAGATTCTTTATTCCAGTATCCAGTTACTGTGCACTAAACTCATCGAAGAAAACAACCAAAACATCTTTTTGTCAAAGTGAAACCTCACCAAACCAAAAACAATCTTCAACCAACGGTATCCAAAAACTACAAACAGAATATCTCGCTATTCAATCTCAAATATGTCGTTTGAGTAAGGTACAACAAAAAAAAAAATAGCACAAAGCTCTAAAAGTCCCATAAATGAACAGTTTAAAGTGCCATCAATAGATAAACGATGCGACGTATCTAGAAAATTGTATAGGTAGGTATATGGTAGATTCGAATTTCTGAGACACATTCAAAAACTGGTGTCACATCACGCGCAGGTGTATCTGTAACCATGTGAGCTACATTGTGCGACAAGTTTAGTTCCAAAATAAAAAAAGACACGAAAACATAAAAAATACAATATACCTATACGACGATGGACGCATGAAGAAACGAAGAACCCATTTTTTGAAGTAAGTGAGGCTTTGATTTGTCATTTGGAGGGAATGGGAATATGGGAAACTCTAGCAGCCTGAAACCAAAAGATACATAGATACTCTTTTGATACTTTTGTGTCTTTTCTGTGTGACATCTTTTGAAACTCGTAAATCGCCTATTCTACGTTTGGCCAGTACAGAATTCCTAATGAGCCTCCAGCTATACGATACCATCCCTACACAGTACTGTAGACCTGTCCATCCAAAACAACAGTCAATCGTCGAAATGTCTTCTTCATGTTTCTCATGCGCGATTTTTATTTGTTTTCATTTTGAGTTTTTGTTGTTTTGTCTTTTGAAATTGTTGGCCTGCTTAGGTTGTCTCCATTGTCTAACCTATAAGCATATTACGGGGTGGGGCTGGGGGCTTAGACTTTTAGCCTGTTCTTCACGTGGTTCCTGCACATGCGCTCCCGGATAGGCAGACATGTCCGAAGGTGGTTACTTACTGCTGCGTGCTGAAGCTCTTATGTCTGATCTATACGTATCTACCTATAGATGCAATGGAATTTCTGAAGCAAATAGGAACGATTGCTATACGACTGAAAGGCGTACGCGCATAGACTTCTCAATTATGGTAGCAAACTTGGCTATATTTGCTTTAAGACAACACTCAAGCATTGATGGTAAGGTGTGGATATGGCATCCAATTGTTTGTTGTTCTGTGATTAATTTTCGCCGTGAGAGTTTTGCTTTAAATTAGTACAGCGTTCGGCTTGGCACTACTGGTGAACCAGACTATAATAATAGAATAGCTATATGGACGCGAGACATCTTCATTATGCGGTTTATTTGGGTAGCGCTAAATGAAGGTATTTGCATTGTCACAAGTTTGAAAGAAAAATTGGATATGAAATATTTCTATGCCTAACTTAAAAGATGTAGATTGAAGTAGGTAATTCCTCAATTGAATTTTAGGATTTCCAGAAGACATGATGGTATTTAGAGGTTAGTTAACTATTATAAAGAGAGTGTTTCGAAGTCACCTATGAACATCTATATAACTGGAATATTACAATTTACTGGAAACAATGGATTACAAATTGAAGCAGGAAAACAAAACAAATTCTTCGAAAGTATTTTTAGAAAGCTTATTTTAAATTTCAAAATCAAAAAACCAAGAATTTTCGAACCAACAAGCAATATTTGATAGAATAACTAAAATAGTAGCGATAAAAAAATGTTTAGCTAAAAATTCTGAACATTTCCTGACCTAAGTCAAACTCTCTGTTAGGTATTGCCAAAGAGGAAAGTTCACAAAAACTTTTTTATGTTTTGACATATGTATGTACATAAAATGCACAGAAAACTGTTTTTTTTTTTGTTGTTCTGGCCCTCTTTTCTTTTTTTTTTTTGGACTAGCTAGAGCCACACTAATTTTGTATTTAAACAAGAAATCTTCAAAATATCATGTAGGTATGTTGGGTTGGATTTGGTGGGGTTATGAAGTGGCAGCCCTAACTTGGATCTCGATGGATCCATTATGCTCCTGAAAGTGTGAATAATGAAGGTAGGATTTAGGGGAAGTCTTAGATATGGGGTGCTTCCCTGAACCATCCTGATTTCTGAAGTCACCCAGTATATCGAAAAAAGTATTCTCCGGGGGTATCTTTGCTAGTTCTGACTAGGCTTGCGCATTCACAAAGGGAGTGTGATGAGCTCATTTCTAACCTACTTTTGGTCCTCATACCATCTGCATAAGTCAGATGTGATGCCCATTTGGCTCATGTGGGTTCCCATTGATTCCAACCAAGAGAGAGATTTGAGGTCTGCTAAGCTTCAGTGCGGATACTCTTTATTTCTTAGAAATATCTTGCCAAAGATTCCTTAAAACCCGACAGGTGTCAATTGTTGACCATCTGTCATTTGCGGTCTTGGCATTAGTATCCTAGGTACAACTTGGTTAAGTTAAAGTGACGAACCGTTTTAGGCTAGTTCACTTCCGCTTGAAAAACACTGCGAAAGCTTAGAAGCTCTAATGAGCTATTTATGGGGGCGTTGTAAGTGTGATGTAGGTATCTTACAAACCATTTAAAGTTTAGAAATCTTTTCTGAATCAATAAATATCTCTAGGTCCTTTCGGCTACCCGATTTTGCTAGTGTCTTTCAAGCTTAATTACTAATAATCAGAAAATTTTTAAGCTATAAGTAATTAGACTAACTGTTATTATCATAGATATCAGGCGTCTGTTAAATCCATTGATTCATCTGTATGATTCTCCAAATTAGTCCAGCTATATGAGAATGAGCTTGCGAGTGTAAAAATTAACCTGGGTGCTACTCTTATCTGCCTTTCGAGTCATAGTGGCATTGCTGGGAATGAACAGACTGAGGAGAGGGGTAGGACCAGCACTTCCTGATTATCGTTGAAAAAGTCAATATTCCGCTCGGAGGTATAAGGGGCACAATTCTCTGAAGTTACTAACTGCATTATATCTAGGAATATTTGGCTTCCTTTTGATAAACACAAAACAATTGATCCTAGGTATTCTTCATAATACTCACTGTCGTAGGTATGAAGACGTCATAAATTTCTTATGCAAATGCACTGCTCTGGTCAAAATTAGAGCCCAGTCATTTGGAAGGATATTTTTTAATGACTTTCGGAAATGAAGATCGGAGAATCCTTTATGAATGTGATGGAATGGCTATAGTTACGTTACTCCTATACCATGTCCTCCGTTGGATTCGTAAGGCAGAGAGCTAGCAGAATGGAGTTTTGACGCGGGGTCATGGCCCACAGAAGCCGGATGATTACTCGATCGGGTTATTTGTCACCTTGGCACCTGTCAATAGGCAGTCTAGTTTGGCACAGTGTAGACGATTTCAGATGGTTGTCTGGTCGAGTGAGTGATCCGATTCCTAATGATTGTGCTAAGGGAAACAAACGTCATACCACAGCTATTAGAGATATTAAAACCTTATCTATTCTATTTTGAATTCCATCAAAACTAAATGATACTGGGAGGATATGTCTAATATCCCCGATATCAGTTCCATATACAAGTCCAAACGAGTTATGGTATCAAAACGACGTACTTCTGCGAAGTTTGTGCCACAGAAGTGGGTTACCACCCATTTCCGCCTACCTTCTAACCAACAGAATTTTTGAATTTTGTCTAATGTTTCTATTTATACATTCTCCCGCATTGCTCAAAATCCTAAAGGTTGATAGATTAAACCATAGAGAATACCTCACAGACATGACAATTTTCTTAGTTTGACCGTCTTCAGCTAAAAGATATGAAACACCAACTGAAAAATGAAGTTGAACTGTAGATCATCTATTACATGAAAAGCATCAATATAAAGGCTACTTCACCTTCAAAGTTTAAAGACACAAAACCTTTTTATGCAGCCAATATCAAGTTGTCTGCAGAGAAGCTTGGTATTTTATGATATCGAAAACCCATAAGGAATTATTGTGAATGGTTTCAGAAGAACTCTTCCTATACCAATTTTTCGTTCGTAATTGCTAAATGTTTGTGTTTAGACTTAAATACTGCCTACGAAATTTCGTGCTCCATAATCAATGGAGAAGTTAAGCTCAGCCCAGCATAGATTTGATTGAAACATATATTTATTACAATCTTCATGATCAGCTAAAATTGCAAAAAAACGTTCTACCTAAACAATACAATCAGCTTGCCGAACAATTTGTACAGTCATTGAGTATTCAAATGCTGGTACTATAGAAAACGAACAATTCTCTCTAAAAGTACTAAATACTCTGAATGAAACAGAGCACTGGATGGAAAATTGTATAGGATGATCAATTTCATCCATTTCTGGGTGGTGGTGCCTACGATAAATCTTAAGGTCGCAATACATTTAAATCTAATATAATAACTCCAATATTGATCCAAAGCTATTAGTACACAACTGCAATAAATTTAGTGGAGATCAATATTAACGGGACTTCGTAACATACCCTTTATGAACTTCGCTACCAGAAAAGACGTCATTATCATTCTGAAAGGCGCCACAACCCTCCCACACTGAAATGAAGTGTTCAGGTTACTAAAAATATCCTCCTAATATAATAAAAGACTAATAGAAATGCAAATTCTACTATATACAGTGATAGTGCGCTCTCGTAGATCCAATAGCCATATATGAAATATAACCTGTGAAGCAGTTAATCATGATCAATTAACTTAAAGAAATTGACACTTCTTGATATAAAATTGGGTTTCAATAACGTTCAAAACAATAAAACTCGACAAGCCCTTGTTTGTCTCCATCAGCATCGATCGGACGCAGACAAGTAGAATTGATTCCATATACTACAAACGAGACTAGTCAATGCGAAAATGGCTATTAGAAAGATAAAACTTAGTACTTGCAGAGGAGAGTCCTATAACCCCCGCTTTGTCTTCTGGTCGCTAACCAAATTTTATGTGATTAAACTAAGTCTAGATGGCCTCAGGAATATTTTTTTTCCCATACTGTGTGAGCTCTTCAATACAATCCCTAGTAACCCCAAATATTGGACCAACAACTGCAGACTTAGAGTTAAACCACTAAACTTTAATTAGTATAGATATTAATACAAAGGTTAAGTTGGTGGGGAAAAGTGAAGCTCATAAGACATACAATTTCACTGACATAGATAGTCTAAATTTCATCCTCATTTGGCCCAGTGACTCAATTCTTTTCGTAATTAAACTTAAACTTAGACTATTTGTAACTTGTTCTGAAAATTCGAAAAATATGAGACCACTTACTTTCGATATTTTGGTCTTTACCTATTTATTTTTAAATAGATAGAATTCAAGGCGAAAACTGAACGTAATTTAAAGCTGTCGATGACCTTAAATTCCATTCCATAAATCTCCTGAATGCTACATCTATAAAAGACAGCAGACAAAGTACCGACAGAATTCCTCCTGTTTATTTTTTAGTTACCCTTAAACGATTTTGTGTTTTACCTAAAAGACGGTTTAATTATACAAAGCAAATCAGTCCTCATTTTTATAAAGTTTCATTTTCGAGTACCTAAGTACTTAACAATTTTCATTAAATTCGAAATCAATCGATCCTCTGTTTGCCCAAAAACGATACCCATTATTAAAGTCCAGAGGTCTGATAGAAAATCTGAAAAAAAAACAACGGAAAATCCTCAATCCCACGTCGCTGTCAATAAACAAATCCTTCTGTTGATTTTACCTTATACCTAGCTCGGAACGATTAAATTCAAAAATGTATTCTTCATCCCCGGAAGACAATAAAATAAAACCTTAAAACCTTTTGATCGAAAGTCCCTGGAATTTTTAACGTAAATTGTCGATGAATTCATTAAACGCGGACAAGGTTACCGCAGAGGTCAATGCAAAGCAGAAGTAAGTAAGAACCCTTTTTTGTGTGTGTGTAGTGTGTTGATTGTTGTTTGGCACCCCAATCTCAAGTTCAAGGAGCAAACTCTTTATAACTATGTAACAGAGGAGACAACGGAAAACGGAAACAGCCACAATAATAAATTCGTTTTTCTTTTCGCTTTCCTTTATTTTCAGTGCCTTCTCGTACATTCGTACCCCAATAGAACTGCTGTTACCGCGGTGCGCCGGCCAATGCTGGGACTATAAACCGCGAATAGTTCGCCGATGCGATAGTCTACCGCCGCGCCGTTGTATACGGACGGACTTGGACTGCAATGGGTACGGTACTCGAACTAAAGGTAGATCGTCTCCAGCGATACATATAATTTGAATTTATTTAGCATTCATTAACCCAGTACCTTGAGAGGTTATGATTAAGAGCGTCTCGGCGCGGCAGCGGTCAGTTAGCCCCATTTACGACAAACTGTGGGAACCTCTGGAATTTCAATTCCAATTTTCTTTTTCTTGTCTTTTTAAGTTTTTTTTTTGTTTTTTTTTGTTTGTCGTATATTATTTTGTGTAATTTGCTGTAAATAGGTTTCCGTATCCGAACACTTGGAATTAAAACGTACACCTGGATCTTGTTGTTCTAAAGATACAAATTAAAGTGGAAATACTACTGGGACTTGGTCTATATACTTATGGAAGTAATGGGGAACTTGGAACCATTGAATTTAGTAGTTATGCTTATCAATGTATTGTTTTTTCCGTCAATGGGATTAATATTTTTGATTCTTTTATTTTTTTGTAATTATAGTGCAAGGGGTGATATTTTGATGTAAACTTAACAAGCTATCGAGGTTAAGGGTTTGAGAGTTAATATTAAGTATGGATTTTATGGTACCTTTATCTTCTTCATGTTTAAGCACAATTATAGTTTTAAAATTTATGCAAAACATAGGGAGATTCATTTAAGCATCGGAAGTTGAATGTCCTCATTAGGCGTTTTTCTTTTTTGGCTCCTGAGCGAATAGAGCCCCGATCGTGTCATTCTATTCCAGGTGTTCCAAAAGATTATCTGTACTATTTTTACTGGATAATTTATTAATTTAACTTCAACTGTGTAAAATTTTATTGCACTGATGCCTGGCTTATATTATTATTGACCTTCAATTGCATGTGTGGAATTTCATTATAGAAGGATCACCCACTTCAATCTGGCTACCATTTATAAGGCGTTTAAACGTCCAGAACTCCAGTATAACTCACTTCCTTGGGCAGGAGCAGCACAAACTTCTTTCCATTTATTGGATAGAATTCAGAACAGAGCGTTAAAACTGATGGCAAACAGAACTATCATTCCCATCCTTTGAACACCGTCGGAATTTTTCATGACTTTTCTTAATTTATCGCCTCTCACAGGAAAAAGCCATTTGCATTACTTCCCTTAATAAGTTCACCCGTGATACCCTTTTCACTAGGCGGCCATGATGTTTTGGTGACATCTGTCAAATCTGTTGTTTACGAGTATTATTCAGTTACTGTTGTCGAATTACCATGGCAAGTAACACGATTGAACAGCACGTCCAAATGATAAAACTTTTTCATTGAAACGAGTGTTTGTAAGTGCAAATTAAGCGCGCGTTGCACCTATTTTACGGTAGACGTGGTAGCCAACTTTGAAACGACCGATTTGCCAATCCATCAGCTTACATTCGTATAGGTCAAAGGAACGCAATATCGGTCGACAACATGATCGCAGTCCGTAAAAGTGTGCAGCAGTCGATTCTTGGCCATGCACAACAACTCATCTATTCGCAGCCTTCAACTTAGCCAATTTTGTATCGGGACTTGGGCCTACACCCGTACAATATTTAACTGACCCAGGACCTCAAAGTTCATGATCATAAACAACGTCGTTCGTTCGCTGACGGAGCTTCGTTAACAAGGAAAAACGTGAAAATGCACTCTTAAAATGTTACCGTTTGCTGTATTTTTTGAGGCTGGCAGCGTCATTGGTCAGTCCGTACTTTTTCGAAAACGACGTTTGTGAAGCGGTCACCATTAATGGCAAGCGATACAGACCGATGATAACCAACTTTCTATGGCACGAATTGAGTCATATGGACCCACACGACATGATGCCAAGTTTGACATTCTGCATGAACGATTTCAGGGTATGGTTATCTCTCCCAGAGGTGACTTGTATTGGGCTCCAAGGTAATGTTATTTGGCCCCATTAGACTTTTTCTTGTGGGGTTTCCTGAAGTCGCAGGTCTATGCGAATAATCTATATTCGACCGATAAGGTGAACATAACACAGGCCATCGGTCAAATTCAGTCGGATCTGTGCGGAAGATTCATGGAAAATTGAACAACTCGTATCCGTGCAATCTTTAGAAGCCGAGGCGGGAATTTGAACGATGTCGAATTCGATTCAAGATGATGTACATGGGCCTTTCAAACAGCAAAAGAATTTTGTTAATACCTATCACAACTTGTAATATTCCATTTCAGCACCTACCCACCCACATTTTGTGTAGCGGTAGATAAGTGTATTACCCGTATAAATTGAGAGAGCGACTCTTTTCGTGTTCTCTTTCATCATAAATTCAAGTTTCAAGATTGATCTCAAGTTCGATTTTCTTCAAGAATTAAAAACTTGTTAGCAATTGTTTATGGCGTAAAAGCGTTCCGCATTTGGATTTTTTAGTTTTAATAAAAACAATAATTTGGATATGAATTCATAGCTTCAAACTTTAAACTCACTTACTAACTTAAGGTAGAGCTACAGTCTGGGGTGGAACAGGGCCTCAATTATGTTGCTTCTTCAGCCAGCTATGTTACCAGTTTCGTACGCTTATTTGGTTGAGATCCTCTCCCAACTGTATGCGCCACCCAAGTCGCGGTATTCCCTTAGTGCACTATCCTGGTTCAATTCAGAAGCCAATAATGGACTTGTAGATTAGAGAAGATTAAATATTTAATTCGCAAGCATAGATTTCTTGAACATTATTAAACTAAGGTTTAACAAGAACACAAAATCGATGCACATCAGGTTGGTGTTTTAGATGAAATTCCTAATACCTATATTCTTGTGATCTGTAAATTGTGTGTGTCCATGTGTAATCCTCAAACTGTTTCGATATGAATTATTTTTCTTTTTTATCTCATAATAAACAATAATATCGTTGAAATATCTCCTACGCCCTGCCGAGTGCATAATACTTGTATTCTTGTATACGGATTCACCAGCAAAGAACTTAAGAATCCCCCTCCCAAAAAATGTCACCACTTTCTTAACTTCTCACAGCGTTTATACCTTTGTATATATAGAAAAAAATCCCAAAAACAACATCTATCTCTGCCATCAGCCCAAATGTATAAGCTTCCCATTACATATTTTTCTTTCTTTTCTTATGTAGGTAGGTTTCAATTTTCCCATTGAAAAGGCAATAAAAAAGAAACCCACGGTCATATATCTCGACTGATTCCAAAAACCAAAAAGCCCACACTCCCTCATCCTTTTATTAAGCCAAAGGAAATATATAAAAAATACACCAGAATATTCTTTGAATCCAAAAACCGACACAGTTAAGTTAGAAACGGACTTAGAATCCACATTCAATTCCATTTGTGCCTACATATACTTGGAGCATTGTCGTTGACGTGGCTCATTTCGAATACAGTGACCTCAGGATAATGTTTGTACCCTAACTCTTCCGTTCGGTTTGGGCCGAGGATGAATGTGAATAGATGGATGGCATTCGGCATTGGTGTAATGACTGAAAAGGACATTCTCCGTTAATGCGGTTTCCTTCAAACGTTTACTTTCCGTTTGAACATAAACACTCTCTGCAAAAGGTAGCCATAGCTTGAGCAGCTCAAAGTCGTCCTTTTAATGGCCTTTTCACTGGTTTAGCTATATATATACATGTATACAGTTATACTCTACTCTGCTCATGTCAAACGCGGATTGTCCATTTGGACACAAAGTATAAAAGAAATTCTAAGAAAACGGCAATAACACACGACATCTAAAGGCCAACGACATAAAGCATTCAATTTGACGAAATAAATTTCAAGCGTTCAGTGATGGCAGGCAAGCGAGTTGAGCCTTTTTATTTAGGGCCATAATGTTTAACAGGTTCCGTGATGGAATATGCCCAGTTGGAATTTATTACTATGAAATATCGGACTTGTTGCACCTAGGACTTTTGTTCTAATGCATGACTTCGTCGCACGAACATGTTTCAATGGTTAATTTCGATTTTAAACAGGAACTATAAAACATGATATCCTTAACAAAAAGTTGGGAATAAATATGAACTTGAGTTTAAATGAAAAAAAAAAGTGCCTAAGCTTAGAATGAAAAATGTTTAGTTTATTATTTCAAATATTGATTTGAATACAAAATACTTAGAGAATTTGTCAAC
This sequence comes from Chrysotoxum bicinctum, assembly GCA_911387755.1. Classification (NCBI taxonomy): domain Eukaryota; kingdom Metazoa; phylum Arthropoda; class Insecta; order Diptera; family Syrphidae; genus Chrysotoxum; species Chrysotoxum bicinctum. The sequence continues at coordinate 218,093,275 of OU426989.1, read as the reverse complement.
TTCGTTGACCTGAAAACTAGAATAATATTTTGTTTAAATGTAACGGCCACTTTTTTAAGCGAGCAGTTCTCCATTGTAAAACGAAGATGAAAATTAGTTTTTTCTTTTATACAATAATTTGTTTGACCAATTGCCGATCGGTTTTATTAGCTCAGCTTGAATTTCGACGTTGATTTCCTACTCGTTTCGAACCAACTAGGCAAACATAACGGCGCATTTCCACTTAAGCAGTTTTGTTTATGTGGTGCTGAAAATCTGCGTATGATACAATAAGAGCCGAGCCATAACATCGACTCAAGGTCAACAAATTGTGCGGTATTCACGCGGAAGGAGTGATTGGGCCGTGTGACAGTGACACTGTTACTGGCGAGCTCTATAGGGCCATGATAAACGACTTCTTACTGCCGGAAGCACGAACCACAATGGATATTGTGAAAAAAGCGTTTCCTGGTCGCGTATACTCCTGTTTTGGTGATTTGGCATGGCCAGCAAGGTGGCCCGATTTAACCCATCCTATAGTCTTCTTTCCTTGGAGCTACTTGCAGTCACGGCCTTATGCCAACAAGACTCAAACGATCGCAGCCCGTTAGAAAAAAGGTCGACAGGAACTCGAACAGTTATTATAGGAAATCGTGTAGAAGTCATAGAAAATGCGATGAAACGGGGGCAAATGTGTACCAACACTGGCGACAGCCACTTGATGTACATATATCATTTCCACTTAGCAGACATTCACATAAATCAGCGTGAAATAGGTACAATATATTATCTGATCTGTTGTTGGTCTATCTTGGAAACATGGGTTCTGACATTTTACCTAGTAATAATGAATCGATCCAAACACTTGCGGTTGAGGTCGATTCCAGTCCAATGCAATTTTTCTCACGATGGCCAAATAAAGTATGTATCTATACATTCCTTTTCAATCTCAATTACTTTTCTAATGTAGTCGTCGTTTTTAAGATTATGTAAGTTTTTGTGTTGCATAAATTCTACATTGTAATGATAATTCACAAATTTCGTTCTTAAATAGAACTTGTCAACAACCATTTTGTACAAGTTTTCTGACTGAAATTTAATCACCGGAACCTTTCTATTTGCTAAACTGCTATTTTCTATCACCAGACTTTTCATTTAATTTTTTAAAGAAATTGTCATCGTTGCACATATGACATGTAGCATGTGTGAGTCAATATACCATGCAGAATCCATCTTATTTGAAGCGGTACTAAAACATAATTCAAAACTATTTTCATTGTACTCACCAGCAACAATTTTTTTAGTTTCGGTTTCAGTTTTCTTTGCTTTGAAATTGAATTTCTTTGGTTCAAGTATATTGTTTACGCAATCTTTTTTTAAGTGTCCAATTTCCCCACAGGAATAACATTTAATTTTGAATTCCGATGATACTTTTAAAACTTCTTCAGTTTTCCTTCTGTGTTCTTGAATCAGCTTCTTTTTTATAAGATCTAAAGTTAAATCTTCTTCTCTTTTGACCTAAAGAGCAGATACTAGTGAGTTGTAATCAGGGTTTGGACTTAGATTTTAAATTTTCGAAGTAAATACGGAAAAAAACTCAAGTAGATAAAAAAATTTTAGAAGTAGTTTTAGGAAATAAAAAAAAAACAAATTTTTTGAAACAAAATTCTCAACGAACTTGTATTTTCATATGAATTTTATCAATTCAAACGGTGTCTCATAAATATTTTTCGTTTTACGTTTTTCTGTATAAGTGAACTCGAAAACATTAAACTTTCCATGGTGCTTACGTTTAAGCGATTCCTTACATTGTTTCTTATGTAATACAGAGTGATCAGCGCTGTCTTTAAATATGTTGGTTAAGATTTTTTTCAATTAGATTAGTTTTTTTTTCTCAACATCGAAGTAGAACTACTTCGATCGAAGTAAAGTCCGAACCCTGGTTGTAATCATTCCGCAAACTTCATAAAAGAAAGGCCACAATAAGATCATCAGCTATTTGCAGACTTAATCCGAAAATATGATCTACAAGGTCTAGCATTTTACAAATGTGGTCTTCCATTAGATGTTCGTTCCTAAAGTTACATGCGACATAATTTCTTCAACAGAATAACTTTATTTGAAAGCGTTGACTTCTCATGTGTCTCGGGTTCTGCAGTACACTTTAACGGACCGCGGCGATGTTCTCGGCCGGTTTTACGTTCCTTTAATGCACGAATATTGGATGATTGATTACCGAATCGGTCTTCTCAAATTTAACGTGATAATAAAGTTTTATCATTTCGACGTGATCTTCAATCGTATGTTACTTGCCATTGTGATTTGATATCAGTAAAATAATAAACAACTAGTATTGACAGATGTCACCAAAACAACATGGCCGCCACATGCCGCGCCAATTGAAAACCCTTTATTAAAAATGATCACAAGCAATTTTCGCTTCCCGATACCGAACGGCTAATGAGCAGCTCCAGAGATACTCTTAGAGGATAGAGGATTGTCACTACCTTACAAGAGAGAGTACACCCCTGAAAAAAAACAACATTTTTTGCAAAGGCTGTGAATCGAACTCAAGACTCCCTGCAAGCAGGCCCAAAGCACTCACGAAGAAAAAAATGCCAAGAAAAACCCCAAAATTTGTATGGAGACAAAAATAAAATATTCAAACTTAAAAAAAAAATATCACTACACAATTAGGGGCCTTAACATGAAAAAAAAAGAAAATGACAAAACAATCTTCATTAGAATTTCAAAACCACAACACAGAACTCATACTTGAAAAAAATTTCGGTTTCTGCTTTCTTCTTCTTTTTGGCACTTCTTCGATCTCCTCATTTAGTTCCTAGATTTTTTTTACCCAATTTCTCTGCCCTCGAATCACAGTCTTTTTCACCTAAAATTTTCGATTTCGATTCTTTTCGTTTAATGCATTCAAGATACCTTTCCAAAAATTTCAGAATCTTAATGATCAAGTTCAGACTAATTTTTCTAATTTTTCGAGAAAAGCAAAAAATAATAAAACCGATAAAAGATATTTTCCTTTTACTATAAAACATTCGAGAGTGATCCGAAGTGCGAAGCAATCGTTCCAAATATCAATTATTTCGATACGAGTGTGTAAGGCAAGGAAATCTACTCACGATAAACGTTTCTTTAGTGAAATTATTTTGAGAATTTAGATCTTTTATAATTGAGTGTTAAGAATTTTTCTCGTTGCATAGAACCGACCGATTTCAGAGCCAGAGAAACTCGTCAATGGAGAGCCAACTGCCCCAATTGATTTTAAATTTGCTTGAAACCTATGTATATATGTTTGTCGCTTTTCGAATGCTTTGGAAGTAAGTTAATATATTCGACAAGATTTCTTCCAGGAATCAGTTAATTTAAGTTATAAGACATACAATATACAAGCTTTCTTTCTTTTTGAACACGGGACTACTTGAAATTGAGCCCCGGGAAATAAAACCCCAAAATCAAATTGAATGACGTTTTCAAGCAATTGTCCACACAAATTCGATTCGAATTCAAAAATCAAGAAAAGATTAAAGCTTTTGCACAACTTCAATACCAGTCCTTTCATAACTACTGTAATAAGTAACAAATGGATTAAATTTATCGACAAGTTAGTGTCCTGTCTTCATGTAGCTAGTAAGACGTCATCGGAAGTGTCTTTGGGACGCATTATCATCCTTTAAAACGCAACAAGGTGGCTTTCTGGCACTGCGCTGTGCTATAACGACGCGACGTCTAAGGTCTTCATCGTCAACGGGCTATATCTTACGTAGGTACACATTTAATTTGCATACATTAGCAATATTTTCGCAATTGAATGCGGGACGTAACATTATATTTGTTTAGGGATATTATTACTGTTGCCAAAACTGGTTATAAACACACGCAAACAGAACGATGTTTATCAAAAGGATGAAAATGAAAAAAATAGAATGCAAAATCCTGCGGAGAGGTATATTTTTTTTCGTTCATTTCCTTTGTTTTAAACCCTGAAGTGGATGAAGCTACCGATTCGGCATATCCAGCTTTAGGATGATGATATACCACAGTACCACCCATAGGACACTGCCTACATTGTGCCATATCTTCTTCGTTGTTGGCGGTGGCGGTGGTGGCGGCGTTTCTGTTTGGACCAATATGAACTTGTAACGTCACTTTCTTCAGATGATTTACTCCCCCGATCTACCCAAGTGTTTCATTGTTTTTAGCCTCGGATATGGGTGGTTTCCAGATAGTGGTGCTGGAGAGTAATTTTGAAGAAATAAAAAAATTGCAAGAAATAAAAGCTCCTGTGTAACGGGGGCTTTTGCAAAAAAATCCTTAAACAAACATTAATTTACATAAATTCTCCACATATTAAACTAAATGTATGTGTTTAGGGTGTATATTGTGTGTACCAAAGGATGGCTCCTTTCTAGTATATGAAGTCCTTTTTTTTCTGTTTGAATGTGATGACAACGCTGCCGCCCGGCGTATCTTGGGAGAGGCAGGATCGGGCGGTATGCCCTGAAATGATGATGAGGATGATGATGAAAAAATTTAATCAAGCAACAATACGGTTTATATAAACTGTTCTGTTGTTATTGCATTTTTTTTCTAGTGGTTTTGGTAAGAGTCGGTATAGGAACATGTATAGATATAAAAAGCTGAAACAAAGAATAATGACATCTCCAACACCACCCTTGATGTTATTGTGGTTCATAGCTGGAAGATCCTTCCTTAAGGTGATACGAGTCAGGACAGGAGCAGCATCATCATCATGACTGAGTGAAATATGAAGTACTTGCTTTTGGTTTGTAGCTCTGGTAAATATTTAGAAGTGGATTAAATTTTACGAAAGGGGACACTTGAAGAGGACATTTTATGACAGGATAATAATTATAATGTGTTTTGTTTAAATTTAGCATTTTTGTATCTTGGTTATAGCTTTAAGATGGGATTAAGATGGAGATAAAATAACGCAAGAGTATGTGACCCAATTTATGGTTGAACATTTTAAGTTTTTACGAACTCATCAACGTAGTGGAGTGATAAGGATATACGCTTACGCAAAAGTTTTATAATAAAAACCAAATTGACGATTCTGTTACTTAAACTTTTATATTGGTTAAATTGTTTCTTCTAAATGCATCACTATACGCGGAATGTTAAGGTTGCATTTTAACCTTTTTAACTGAAAAAAACTTATTTTTACCAAATTCTCGAGAACGATTGATCATACAAAATCAAATTTTCTATAGGAAATTTATGTTTACCATTCTCAAATTTTTTAAACCAAATTGAAAATCAATTCAACCTAAATACAAACAAATTTAACTCAAACACAAATAGATTTAACCCAAATCGATATAAGCTTTAAGCAGAATTAAATTAAAGATTAAATTTCGAAATCAGTTTAAATTTTTAGCAAAATTAAATTAATTAATTAAAAAAGTTGGTCTCGCAATTCTGTCTGTCTGTCATGTCTCTTTGACTACAGCCTTAGCGGCTCGGTCGACTTTCTTTAAATTTGGTAGATAGTATCTATTTTAAAATTCTAGCCCACTCCACAACTGATTTTTCTCTTTTTCTAAGGACCAAAAATAAGCGATGCCTGATATAAGATTTTTTCGAAATTTTATAAAATATTTTTTCAACTCAATAACTGTTCCAAAGATTAAAAGAATAAAATGCACGACTGGATCGCACGAACTTGCTCTTATGTAAAAGTACTTTGGAATTTAAGATACATTTTATAAATATAAAATATGAATTTAAAATGAAATTGCCGTCTGATTTCTAGAAAAGTATGAATTTATGCAAACAAACTTTAAAAAATCGTTTTATTATTAAATAAATAAATTTTTATATAAGAAATTTCTTTAAAATTTTTCAAGAAAAAAATGTGGGATGCGAATTTTAAGTATTTAATAATATTGATTTTAGGAAATAATTTCAAAAAATAATCGTTCATAGGTTTTGAAAATATTGATTTTTCAAAAAAAATTAAAAAAAAAAAACCAAGAAATAATTTTTCGAATATTTTTATATACAATATTATTTTAAACTTAGGGGGACTCCTGCTGAAAATGTTTGGTTAAAATCGTTAGAGCCGTTAATGAGAAAGTCGAAAATCAAAAAAAAACGGTTCTAAGACAGGTACCGTTAATAACATTTTGCCCCAATTTTTTTTTACCAAACCGTAGTCCAAACGCATCGAATCATACATCGAATGAAAGGTCTTTTCAATTCCTATTTACACATCCAATGTCCATAATATCACATCTAATTATTTTTATCAAAATCGTTAGAGCCGTTTTCGAGATAAATAAGATTTTGCATTACGGGTGTATGGGGGGTACCGTTAGTTTTAGAGCTAAAAAAAAAATTTCAATTTTCCCTCTAGGGAATCACCGAAGACCCTTAACTACCGAGTTTGAAGAAAATAGCTCCAGTGGCTTAGGCTCTAGATCGAGGTACAGACATACAGACAGACAGACAGACAGACATACAGACAGACAGACGGAATTACCGGACCCACTTTATTCGTCTTCGCTATCATCGTAATGTCAACTTTGATCAAAATCTCGAGTTCGATTTTTTTTCCAAATGCAGAACTTGCCCTATACTTAGTACCTATGTACCAATCGCAAGTAAAAATCACTAAATTTTATTTATTTAAATCTAGATAATTATTAAAAAAAATCCCAAAAATGTATAACATACATTATACCCCCATTTTTTTGTTACAACTGATTTTTATCCTTTTGCTTATACTAAGGCTTCCCAAATTTTGGATAATATTAGCCTCGTTTTATCTATTTTTTTCGTATTTTTCTCGAATTTTGATAAAATTTTTTCTTACGATTAATTTTAAAGATCTAATTAGTAAACATATACCACATAAACATTTTTTCGAATTTTAAATTTCTCATTATCGGCACCAAGGATTTTGATGAAATTTTTTATAGAGATCCTTCTTAAATGTTTGAAGAACATTACATTTTTTTTTTTTAAATTCGATATCTCAGATCTGAAGATTTGGATCAAAGTTGACATAACGATAGAAGTTCCGACTGTATGTCTGTATCTCGACCTACAGCCGAAGCTAGGTATTTTCCTCAAACTTCGTATTTAAGGATATTCGGTGATACCCTAAAAGGGAAATTTAAACTTTTCTTAGCTCCAAAGCTAACGGTTCCTGCCATGCAGCCGTTATTCAAAATCTTATTTATCTCAAAAACAGCTCTAACGATTTTGATAAGAAAAATTAAGTGTGTTATTATGAAATTTGGGAAAAATTTTATTAACTGTAACCTGTCATAGAACCGTTTTTTTATTTTTGGTATTATAATTAACGGCTCTAACGATTTTGACCAAAATTTTTGTATAGGAGCTCCTTTAAATTTAAAATAATACTTATTGTTTATAAAAATATTGGTTGGGTTTTTGGAAAAAACATTCCAATTTTTTTTTGAAAAATCAATATCTTGAGAAAGACTATTTTTTGAAATTATTTCCTAAAATCTATATCACTAAATACTTAAAATAGGCATCCCAAATTGTGCTCTAGAAATTTTTTAAAGAAATTTGTTATGTTAAGTATTAATTTAATAACAAAAGGATTTTTAAACTTTGTTTGCATAAACTCATACTTTTTTTTAGAAATCAGACGTCAATTAACGCATTTGAACATTTAAATCTCATTAAATACATGTTTTAAATTTACTTTTAAACAATTTTTAGTTTCCTTACATAAGAGCAAGTACGTGCGATCCAGTCGTGCATTTTAAAAACCGATACAACGATGTATAAATTCTGTTCTTGCATAACCTTATATTTGTTTGAGAAATCATATGCCGTCCTGTTGTTGTTTTAGTCATCTAAAAAATTAATTTTATGATTATGAACATTTTTCTCCAGCAACATTCATTTTAAAAAATTTTAGTTTTATTTATAAGAGCAAGTCGTGCATTCTATTTAATTTAATTTTACGACCTATCTTAAATCCTTTGCTATAGTTTGGGAAAAACCAAATGTAATATTCAAGAAGGATGTATTGTGTTTATGTTGTAAAATAATTGGGGTTAGTAAGATAAATTGAGTTTGTGTTATGTTTTTCTCAATAAGGTCTTAAATAGATTCTTTTATGTTCCACTTTATTACGACAAGTTATTTTATCTACCTGTTATCATATTTTAATGCAAATATCAGAGCTTTTACAACTAAGGGAATTCAGTTTAAAAATAAAGTCATATAGATACGAGTACTACAACAAAATGGCTTAAAATAAATCATTAACCAAGTTGGACATACATAGGTGATATTGAAGCTTAGCAGGAACAATTCACGTCAAGCAAGGTACTTACCGCCTGATATATGCCTTTCTTTTAAGATTGTGACACTCTAAAACTCTAATTCATAGAACACTACTGATTAGTTCAATAATTTCACCTACTTTACCACAGACAATAAATTTCTAACTTTAAATATACTCTTAATTTATATAAATTTATTGTCTGCGGTATTACCGTATTGACTTAGAACCACACCCAACTATAAAATTTGCGAATAAAATCACGTTAGATCGCTTATTAGAATGTCTGTGTTGATTTGCGATGAAAATAACTTAGAAAATTTACTAATTCTCATGTTAAACAATTTTCATATGTTACACATTCTGTTCTAAGATAGACAACAATTACACAGTGATATTCGAAAATTTGTACCTCTTACTTTTTTTGTTTAACTCTTTTGGCAGGTTTAAAAAATTAATTAGAGACCATTACAGATCGTAGAGGTCCTAAACCAAGTGACTTACAACTGCCGACTATTCCCGTGTGCGTGTTAGAAGAAAAATGGAGGGGTCCGGATCTAGAATTTTCTGTCATAGTGTCATATCCGAACGGGTAATAAGCAGCACTTTTCATAAAAACGGATACTCTTGGAGGATTTGTCACTTCCTCGCAAGTGGCAATACACCCCTGAGGAAAACTTCTTTTTTGCAGCTGTTGAGAATCGAACTCAAGGCCTTCTGCATGATATATTTATGTAGTCGTATTTGTTCGTATTTAGAAAAAAAAAAGGTGAAATAACAAGAATTTGAAAAGATTATCTGTCCAATCATTAACTCTTAGGAGAGTAATCAGTGGTCTAAATTTAAGTTTCAGCATACTAGCCCATTCAGTGCCATCTTGAATTTTAACTAAATTGTCGTTTATTAAAAAAAACTTACTAATTTTCAACCTAAGACTAATAACTGATTTACTAGAATTTTAAACATTTGAAATTTCAGTTACAATACGTGTGACCACGAGCCACATTTTAAGTGTGAGACCATTTTAATTTTGGGATTAACTCCGAGTTAAGAACTAAAGCATTTTTTCCAAACAATTCAGTATATATCAACAAATTGAGTGAATAGAATAGTCCAACAGAGGTATGTCTATCAAAAGTCAATAGAAATCGAAGTACTATACTATGGACTTATTTAAATCGAAGTGCGACACTATGGATAACAGCATATGCATCTCGAATTCAAAAGTAATTAAGAAACATACATAATCGATTTATATATATTTTTGGCAAAGTAGCTACAAGTTAAAGTTATACTCTTAAAGAAAAACTATTTCTAAGTTAACTTGGGTTTAATTTATGTGAAAGATTAACTAACTCTGATTTTTCGCAGACTTAAATTAAAACTTCATTATGTTTCATAGAATCCAAAAGTTAAAATAAAAAAAAAAAACAAAGGAAACATTTTCCGAACTGCACTGTTTGTGGAACAGTTACACCCATATTAATAAAGATGGTTTAGTGGAGGTTTATCGTTAAGTCCTGGACTAAGTGCGAAATTTCATTAATAAAACAAATTTTCTGTTAAGTGACGTTTATTAATTATGATAAAGTTAAACCACCGAAGTAGGTGGTTTAGCGAAGGAATAAGAAATAGAAATGTCCACAGTCAGACACAAGCAATTATTGACAATCAATTTAGGTAGCCACAGAATATAAAAAAGAGATTGCTTACTTTTATAGAAGATTTTCTTAAAAGGATTTTTGATAAACGTCATTTTACTATTCCGGGAACATTTTGTTTTTATTAATGAAAATATTTAAGCCATGGCTTAACTCCTATTCCATGGTTTAGCAAAACCATGGAATATAGGTGGAATAAGCGTTTTTTTATTAATACGGCTGTTAATGATTATACCTACATATACCTAGATATTTTATTACTATACTAGCGACATCTATCTACCTAAATAACTTTTTCGGTAAATGCTTACACATATACATAGTAGATTCACAAATAGAATAAAACCATGTTATGTTTTTTTTTTGTATTTTGAATTCATCCTAAAATTATCGTTTTTCATCGTTTGCTAATGACAGCTGGCAATTTACACGTCATCATCGTTCGTCTGTTGACGTTGTTCATGTGGGGAGCAACTCACCTGTAAAATGGGGAACAATAGGAACGGACACAGGGACCATTTGTTTCCCAGTGCGAATTTCAATGTTTCAAATGTGTCTGCCAACACAATGAAAAACACTTGGATAACAACCATCAGAATCTTGATTGGACTATTGAACACAAAAATGGGGGACAATTGTTGTGATTCTTTTTTTTTAACAAATTCAGCCAACCAAGATGGATAACTCATAGCCAGTCTCGTCAACCATGACTTATTTGCCTTAGGCAAAAATGGAGGTTTTAGATGTCATAGGAAAATGAAAATTTGAAAAAGAGAAGAATCAAGTTTATTTATTTTTCAAATATTTTCTCGTTCATTCAATTAGGTTTTACAAAGGGTCTTCCAATAAAACCGGGTAAATGTGAAAATTGAATAGAACAGGTTGTGGTAGAGATAGGTATAAACGATAAACGAATATTGTTAATGGCATAATGAGTGCAATATGAGTGAGTTCGTATCAGAGAGGTCTGAAAAGTGCACGGGTAAGTTCTGTTTGGGGGCTTCTATCGTCTGCGACATCGACCAGCGACTTAAGGAAACCCGAATGTAAAATGTCGTACTGGTTCAAATCGGAGGAGATCGGTGTCCAGTTTACAACGCCCGTAAGAAATATCCATCCCCCATCGCTCCTGCAGAATGTCCATTGTGGCATCGGATGTCTGGTACGATACACCGTCCAGTTGGAACCCCATGTTTTTCACATCCATATCATCCAATTTGGGCCAAAATGAATTTAGTTATCATGCATCGGAAGCACTCTGCGTTAATAGTGATGAACTGATGACTGATGTGATGACATTGCCATCGTTTTCTCGAAGAAGTACAGACCGGAGATACCAACGGGCAACGGCCCACAATCCATACTAAACAGTGAATAGTATGTATATGGACAAAATGCCAATTGGTCGACTTCGTGTAGCTTAGCACGTCCAAAATGGGGCAATTTTGCTTACTTCCCGTCCCCGTTCATTCAAAAAATAAAAATTTAATTTCAAAAAAAAAATATTGACCCGTTTTTGAATACATTTAGTTCAAGAAAAATTTATATTTTTTTAAATTAAAAAAAAATATTTTCTTTAAGTTTTGAAATGCATTGTTTTTCAAAGCCGAATTATTCCATCACGGCGGGCCAGCCTTACGTCAAGCAATTCATGATATTATAGTACACGTATGGGAGCAGGAAGAAATGCCAGAAGACTGGCGAAAAGGTTTAATATGCCCCATACATAAGAAGGGAGATGTCACAACGTGCAGCAATTATAGAGGTATCACGTTGTTGAGTACCGCCTATAAGATACTCTCCTCTATCCTACAAGACCGGATAACCCCATACGCTAAAACCGTTATCGGACAATATCAGTGTGGTTTCATTCCAGGCAAATCAACAACTGATCAGATATTTACCCTTAGGCAGGCGATGGAAAAATGTCTAGAATTTAACATCCCAACATACCATCTGTTTATAGACTTTAAGGCCGCCTATGATAGCATAGCCAGGGTAGAACTTTACAAAGCCATGAGAGAATTCGGCATCCCAAATAAATTGACACGACTATGTAGGTTGACCATGACCAACGTAACAAGCCAAGTAAAAATAGCCGGATTGCTATCCAGACCAATCAACATCTTTAATGGACTCCGACAAGGGGACGGTTTGGCCTGCCTCCTCTTCAACCTGGCGTTGGAGAAAGCAATCCGTGACTCTGGCACGACAACAAGAGGGACCATCGTCAACAGGTCCAGCCAGTTACTGGCTTACGCAGACGACATCGACATCATCGGAAGAACCGAACAAGCTGTACACGATTCCTTCATCCAGATCGAGCAGGCGGCACAAAATCTGGGGCTGCACATTAGTGAAGGTAAAACAAAGTACATGGTGGCGTCGAATGCGAGAGGAACAGTTGGTCAAACAATCAAGGTTGCGGAGCACGAATTTGAAGTGGTGCAATCCTTTAAATACCTTGGGTCAATAGTAGCAGCCGATAACAATATAGAAGAAGAAATACGCGGGCGGCTTCTCAAATCCAACAGAGCCTACTATAGTCTGTCAAAGCTCTTCAAATCCAGAAATCTCACCATAACTTCAAAACTACTGCTGTACAGGACCATGGTCCTGCCAGTACTCACATATGGATCCGAGACTTGGGTGCTTAGCAAAAGGCACTCCGACCTCTTAGCTGCGTTCGAGAGAAAAGTCTTAAGGAGAATTGTTGGCCCCGTATGTGAGGAAGGACGATTCCGGAGACGGTACAATCATGAACTGTACGCAATCTACCTTGAAGCAGATATCGTGACAAAAATTAAGCTCGGTAGACTCCGGTGGGCAGGGCACCTAGCTCGCATGAGCGAAGAGGAACCTGCTCGGAAAGTTCTTTGTGGTACATTCTATGGTAGACGACAGCGTGGTAGACCATGCTTGCGCTGGAGAGATGGCGTAGACCAGGACGCCCGAAGCCTTGGGGTGCGCAACTGGATGGCGTCGGCTAGAGACCGGGATAGGTGGAGAGACTTGTTGAAAGAGGCCAGGACCGGAACCCGGTTGTCGAGCCGATGATGATGATTGTTTTTCAAACTTTTTAGAAATCCATTATGGCGGAACAGTTAGTAATATTTTAATAATTTTTTTGTTTATTAATTATAGATCATAAGAATTAATAGAAAGAAAAACAATTTTATCAAAATTATTTAATTATCAAGTTTAAAAATAATGGAGCATGAGGTTTTCGAAACATTAAGTTAAAAAAAAAAAAAAAACAAAAATCCAAAAATACACAATTCTATCCAAAATTTTGGGGAACTTTCAAATTTTCAAAATAAAAATTACCAAAATAAGTTGTGCCATTTTTGAGAAAATCAAAAACAAGAAAATGGTTCTAAGTGAGGTGTACCATTATTAGACATTTTTCGCAATTTTTTTTCAAATTATTATCTAGATTTCACTAAATAAAATGTTCTAATTGTTTTTTTTTTTTAATCAGTGAAACATTTCAGCAAAAAAAAAGGTCATTAACACCGCAATTACCGTTAACATGGCTCAGGGTAGGTACACCAAAATAAGCCTTTTCAAAAATCCCTGACATACGAGTATGATATCAAATTTAGAGATAGGCCCATACTGTAGAACGATTTCGTTTCTTAGAATGTACCCAAAAATCACGCTCTAAAATATTATGCACGAATTAAGGGACACCCTGTTTTTTTATCGCAAGTAAAGAAAGACGGAATTGTTTTTAGCTATATATAGGTGGTAGTTTATTGAGTTATTTTCTAAAAAATGTATGTGGCTATTTTTGAGATAAGTTAGATAGTGGATATAAATCTTATCAAATCTTGAAAGACATTTTTAAACGGAATCAAATATTTTTTATATCTGAGGTTGTACTCGTAGCTAATTAAATGGTTATTTCTTGAGCAAACCATAATTTTGGAGTTCCAACGTTTTTAGTTAAAGTTTTCACTAAAATAAGAAGCTTGCGGAAAATACTTTGAAATATATTTTTTACTCTAATTTCCATGTGTGAAACAAGGTATAATAAATCTTAAATTTAGAATCCAAAATTTTTTGTATGTCTTATTTTGAAGTAATTAATTTTGAAAAAAAAATTAATTTTAAAGTTTTTATGAGTATTTTTTTTAAACTAGTTTAAATTTTTAAACTAGTTTAAAAATATTAATTCAGGTGAAGAATGTTGAAATTTAATTTGTTTTAAGATTTTCTCCATCGACTTAAGTCCTATTCTAGCGGAAACGTATTTCATTCGCAGCTAATTGAAATTAGTATAAGCATAAAGAAGCTCCTCAAAAATATAGAAACGGAGAATTTTGTATTTTCTACCTGCATGTAATACTCCTAGGTATGTGTATTATTAACTCTGAGGCCGATAAATTTTCCTTCCGAGATACTAATTGCTTGCGCAGATTAGATACTTGATATTCATATAACAACTGCCGTGACGCGTTAAAAAACAATGTGTAATATGCATGCAACATAGTTATAGAATTATAATCAGAAATTATAAATTTTATTACTAACATTAATAATGTATTATTATTAATATTCATTTCTTCTGCAGTAGGCTACGTAGAAATTAATGTATTCTATAGGTCTGGACTTAGCAAACATCTTATAAGAAATTATATAAACCTATAGAAAGTTTAAGTCCAATTTTAGCAATTTAAAAGCCAGAAAATAATCCCCACAAGAAAAGATGTAAAGGAGTCAAATTGCACAATCTCGGTAGTCAGTTCAATTCGCGTCTGCGAAAAGTAACCATGCTCTGAAATTGCTAGTATGAAATGTTCATTTTGGCATCAGCTAGTGTGGCATGTGTTTTCCCATCCATATTTATATTCACATCCATATCATTTAATTAAGGTTAAAAGAAATCTTCCAAGAATGCCATGTTGATTTCTTCTTAGAGTTAAAAAAAAAAACAGGAAATAAAAAGATAAAAAAATGGCCGCCATGAAATATCATAATCTACACTTCTCTATTCCAAATTCCAACTGGAACATTGACATCTTACTCGTTAGTTATAGGATCAGAGCACTCATGTATGTCAAATCATAATGGACCAATGACATGCATTGGATATGATATACTCAGATAAGTCTTCCTTTTTGTATTTTAAAGTAATTTTTTTAATAAAGCGCTTACCGCAAGACAACCCCCAAAGACAATCCATCTAAGCAAAGTGCATTTGGCCAACCATCATAATACTTTTGCAAAAAGTAACCATAATTCAAAAACATCCATCCAAAAGTGTCCTCACATAATCCAACATCTATAGGTCCACAAGTCCCATCCTCCTATATAAACTAACTTTACCATTGCTTTGATATGAAACAACTGCGTAGAGAAAAGTCTGTTACCTTCAAACTTATTTACATAATTTCGGCCCTCTCTATGTATATATATTTATGGGAGTGAGAAAGAAAAAGTTTGGATGATAATTTTCGAAAAATAATTACATCAACGACTAATACCTTGGTTGCCTCTAAAAGTTTCTTTACCATCAAGAGATGCCGCTGTGAGCGCACAATTTAAGTTGCCACCACCATGGATTATGAAAGGTGGTTTCTATTTTTGTATATAATTGCTAGGTATCTACTTTAAAACTTTATGTTTTTGGTTTATTTTAAACGACCATCCAAGGGTCTCTTCGAAAATGGCACACCAAAGGGAATTTCTTCTTCATTTTTTTTTACTAAATTATATCAAGAAATACGAAAATACGGTAAGAAGATATCACTTTTAAAGAAAAAGGATAATATTCAGCAGAGCCTATCTCTTGACTGTGCTATCATCATCAAAAAGCTCATTCATACCACACACAACATAAGAACGAACACCGTCTCAAATGATAATCCTTACGGCAGCAGGATATAAGAAATAAAAACTTAAGCAACATTAACTATTCAACATGGATAAGGAAAAGCTATAAATTCCAGGCGCAAATTTTTCTTATCTAGCAGATACAAAAGCCAAAGTCTTTCAGTAACGTTTTGAGTGTGATGATAGCTACCCAGTATATACGATGAGGTTGAATATAGGGACGACACGACCAAGGCGCGCAAGAGGATTATAGCGCGTTCTCCCAGGGGGTTGAGTTGAGTGTAATTAGCACTGTAATCAAATAATCCTGGTAATTGCAGTGCTTCGCAATGAAAAGGATTATTGACA
This sequence comes from Chrysotoxum bicinctum, assembly GCA_911387755.1. Lineage (NCBI taxonomy): Eukaryota > Metazoa > Arthropoda > Insecta > Diptera > Syrphidae > Chrysotoxum > Chrysotoxum bicinctum. Next base: position 218,077,141 of record OU426989.1, on the reverse strand, counting down.
AACGTAGGTATGGAGAGGGAGCTTACTCCAAGGTTTTCTGCAAAATCAATTTCAATGAGTTTAAAGAGTCTTGGAAGTTGCTATTGGTACTCGTAACTATAAGTAGAAAGTAATCTATAGATTGTAAGTTTTAGTTTCTCAAATAGGTATGGAAATTAAAAATTGGCAACTTAATTTTATTAAGGAAAGAGGGTTAAGTTTCAAAAACTATTCGTACACTTTAAACAGTGCTGATTTCAATCAAATACAGTTGAAAAGAAGCAAATTTTTTTTTAAGAACTATGTATCTTAGATAATTTTTCGAAATTTTAAGCAAGTATGTCATATCGAAGTTTTGATTTCACCAGGGCATAGTAAACCTGCTTTTGAACTGGAAGTGTAGAGTATTTTCCAAGGTGGACTAGAGCGAAAGATACTTTATTTACTTCAGGCCAGAGTCAAGCTATATGTTTTGTTTATCCCAGATGAAATTTGTAATGACTGTCGATAGTTACTCCCAAGGTATTTATAACTTTTAACCACTGTGATCATCTGATCTAGAAACGAAGTCGGACAGAGACGATTTCTTGATAAATTATTTTGTGACGAGAGCCAAGAATATGCATCATCTTTGTTTTTGAATCATTTAAAACTAATTGCAATATTTCGGTTGCGGTTTCAAGAATCAAGACACTTGTGCTTAACTAATACTATAGCGATATTATCTACAAATGCAAATGGAACACTGTTTTGAAAAACACGTAGCAGTTCGTTAGTTTGAAGAATGAACAAGATTTGTCCAAGCTTTGAATTTTGTGGTACTCCGAGGAGAACAGCCAGGTAGCCAGTCTTCCTCGTAAGAGCTTTTCGTGATTTAAAGTTCTAAAGGCCTTACTAAGATCTATAAACGATACAAGAATAGGATTATTATTCTTAAGGCTTACATCGATATTGTTGACAAATTCTCCAAGAAGTCTTCCTGAACTTTTATTTCTTTTTTTTTTTTTTGGAAACCATACTGCTTTTCATAGATTAATTGTTCTATAGTTGTACTCGTATATATAGTTGATAGGGCGTACGACCGCGGTCTTCAGCTTGTTTGTAATGTTCGCTTCATTCGAACTGAGGTTTATAATCCTTGATATAATCGTGGCAAATTTATCAGTATTGTCTGATGTAATCAATGCCTGCAGATTTGTTTTCGTTCAGACGTTTTAAAATTTCGGGCAACTCTTGTATGTTTGTTTCTTCTATGAAGATTGAGTTGGGAAGTATTGTACTGACATGAGATGATATGATATGATATGTGCGCTAAATAATTTGTTCAGAAAATTGTTCATCATATTTCTTGTCTGTTAGGATTTCTATAAAGGCAAATTTTTGGTGATGTCTTAATCGTCACTTAGCTTTTTCCTTCCCATTATTTCACTTGCAAGGTTCCATGTCTTACGGGGCTCCGGTCTTAACTGGCTGAACTTCTCTTTTTATAATAGTAAGACTTACATCGAAAAATGTATTGGTTGACTATCCCGGAAACGCTTTTATTCACATAGGTCTTATTCAGTCTATTCTTGTCTCATCTTTTGTAGAGCAGATCCAAGGATTCTGTCTACAGTACAGTTTGCAGTAGAATTTGAGTAAATACCTTGCATCGTTGTCAAATTACTATTCAACTTATCCACATCATTTACCAAACTATTTTGGACATAAGACTTTTGACATTCATCATTGTTCGTGATATTTGGGAAGAGAGTTTCTTAAAAAACAGCTAAATGATCTGAGATATCACTCCGACATATGTAGGACTGGATAGGAGATATGAAAAGTCTCGGTCTTATATCAGCCTCGTCTTATTCTGAACCCAAACATATATCCGAAACGAAACCAAGATGAGACCAGATTTTAGTATCGAAATTTAACGAAAGTCGCGGTGGACTCGTTTGATCTCTACAGAAAAAAATATAATTTTTAAATCTTATTCTTACTACTTCAAGCAAACAATTTTTGAAGTCAGTTTTTCGGAAGCGGCTCTAACGATTTGAATGAAATTTTCGGAGTTGTTTCAATTTCTTGTTTAAATAAATTTATTATTTACCGCTATTTTCATAAACAGTACTCTAGTGAAATAGCCAGTTGTATTCCTCCCCTGAAACAATTCAACCGTAATACTCGTACTTCTAGGAATGCTCATCAGTTTACCCTTGAGCCCAATTCCGGACGTACTGTCAAGTACAGAGATTCTTTCTTTAGCCGCACTACACGAATGTGAAATGCTTTACCCAGCTCAGTGTTTCCCACTCGTTTCAATGCGCAGACATTCAAAACCAATGTGCATCGGTATCTCCTTTCTAATCCTATCCCCTTTTCCTAATTGCTCGCACTGTGTTTAACATTATAAGGGTATTCATAACCCCTTGAGTGCGCGTATAATATAAACAAAAACAAAATACCAATGCGTCTCAACTAAATGAGTACAAACAAAATGAATTGCACGACTTAATCGCAAGAATTTGCTCTTATGAAAAATGTTCAGATGCATAAAATTAGTTTTTATAAGCCTAAGACAATTTATTAGTTGAAGCTGGTAACAGAATGCTATGAGCAACTATTTAAACTTTTAAATAAGTTCTTTTTTTAAGGTACTATAAGGCAAGTTATGCATTCGTAAAAAAATCGAACTCGAGATTTTGATCAAAATTGACATTACAATGATAGCGAAGGCTAAAAAAGTGGGTCTCGCAATTCTGTCTGTCTGTCTGTTCGACTACAGCCTAAACGGCTCGGCTGATTTTCTTCAAACTTGGTAAATATCATTTTTAATTTTTTCCCCCCACACGTTTTTTCTTTATTTTTTAAGACCAAAAATAACGGTACCTGCCATACGATTTTTTTTCAAAATTTTGTTAATATTTTTTTTTTCAAAAACTGTTCGACAGATTTAAAAAATAACAACACAAAAAAATTTCATTTAGTTAAAGGTAGGTACTGGTTGAAAAAAATTTCCGAAAAATGGTTATTGAGGGTACCTTCCAAAGAACCATTTTTTTTTGTTTTTGATTTTCTCAAAAACGGTACGACCGATTTCAATCATTTTTTTTTTTGCTAAAACTCCTCAAAAACTTGAATAGAATTGATTATTTAAATTTTCAAAAAAAAATTTCTTTAGATTTTATAAAAAAGTTTCAAAATTTTGTTTTCAAAACTCAAAACATATGCTAGATTTTTTTAAAACTTGATCAATACAAATGTTAAAAAATGGTTTTCAAATATCGTATTTTTTTAGAAAATGGCACCTAGAATTTTGATGAAAATTTTTTTCTTTCGCAATCTGCAAAAGTCAACTGTTCGAAAACCCAAAACAAAATTTTCATGCAAAAGTATTATTTTCGATTACGCAGTTTGCTTAAGGGTAGGTCTACCTCAGAAGCAAACTCAAATCTCATGTAAAAACGTGTACATGTATTGGTGCACAAATATGGCTCTCTTAGTTAAGAATTTTTGTGTTAAGAAAATAAATTTAGCTCGTCTCGTCTCTTCAGGATACCTCTTTTTTAGCATCACGCATAGAGATAGAGAAAGATGGAATAGAATATCAAAAAAAAAATAACAGAAAACGGGAACAAGGCACGAGTGGCAAGCCGCACAGGCAGCGCACAAGCATTTGATTTTGAATTGACTCGGATTGCGCACAAGATAAATGAAAGTTTTTTTTCCTTTTGTATTTGGGTAGAAAAAATAATTTTTCGTGAATCGTGATTGTTTGAGGTTTAGGAAAGGCAAATTGAGTTTTTTGCATTCAGCGCTCACAATTAGACACAATAATAGATGGTCTTTGTTTTCTGTTTTATTTTTGGTTGCAGGTGAATTGAAACTTTTCGCATTTAGGTAGATAGCGTTTTTATTCTTTGCGTATTTATACAAGGTTAATCTATTGGTTCTAGGACTTTTACTTTTCAGGATATTTTAAAAAATAAAGAAAAGGGAGCACAGATTTAGACATTAGGAACCCGGGCAATTTGCTCTGATATTCATAATTTATTTTTAATGTAGACAATTAATTTTAGGAAAAAGTTCACAATTCAAAAATTGCTCAACTAAAAAAATTATTAAATTTCCTAACCCAAGTAAATTAATACACTTTCAAAAATAATAATGGTAACTATGTACCTATACCTATAAATGTTCTTTTGAGTCTTTTTCAAAGGGCTGTAACTGCGAAAAGTGGTCGTATTGGGATGAAACCAAAAGCGTTTTAAATATTTCTTTTTCTTGTTTCAGAGTTTCTAAAAATAAAAAATATCCATAGTTAAACATTTTAAATTTTTATTTTTTAAATAGCTTCATTGTCTTGAGATTATTTATGATTCAATAAAATTAATAAGTGCAAAAAAATATAGCCTCAGATTAAAAAGTGGTTCCATCTTTGACCACTAATTTACATGTAAAAATTGACAACATAAAAGGTAAATTGGGCAGTTTTGAAAACATGAATAAATTCGTTATAGATAATGGATTCTTTGAAACAATTTATGGAGATACATAATTGATTTTTTACAATTGACCGTTCATTTAAGAAAAGTGGAAAAGTGTTTTTTAAACAAACAGATTATCAATTTTGAAATTGGTTGATCAAACCGTTCGTTTATTATCTATTGTTCCTGAATATTATGTACCTAATCATTAAAATAAAAACAGTGATATCTAACAATTTTCATAGTTTTGCATTTGTTACATATCTTAGACTTGAAGTCCCTATCAGCGTTACCACTTCCGGAAAAAAAAGAAGGAGATTTGAAGAAAAAAGTGAAGTAAATTGGGAAAAATCGAAGTAGATTTTAAAATGACTTTTTACTTGCTTTTAGACAAATTTGAACTGGGAATTTTCATAAGTTGACATTACAACAGAAAAGAGTAATGATTCCGTCTATCTGCAACTCTGTACCGCAATCTGCAGCCTATAGGAAAAATTGAAATGGTTTGTTTTACTTTAGCTCGGTTCCTTCCATAGAGCCATTATGAAATACAGGGTGGCGCACCAATTGTGCTACAATAAGAAATTCAAATAACTTTTTTTTTAATCGATGTATTTCATTTATTTTTTTTTTATTGGTTAGAAAATTAAATTTTATTTTAAATAGTTAGTTGTTTTTAAAGATTATTGACCGCAAATGACCTCCACGCTGTCCCACGCATATGCGGCACCTGGTCAAAAAATTATTCATTGCGGCCTGAAGAGTTGAAGTTGGGATCGCCTCAATTATTGTCGTTATGGACTGCTTTAGTTCAGTTATATTCCTGGGCTTCGTTTTATACACCTCTTGCTTGACATAACCCCATAAAAAGAAGTCTGGTGCAGTCAGGACAGGTGACCTTGGGGGCCAGCGAAGAGTGGAGTTCCTAGAAATTAATTTGTTTGCGAATTTTTTGTTTAGCTCCGCCATAACTGGTCCGGCTATATGTGCAGTTGCTCCATCTTGCTGAAACCAAACGCTGTTGAATGGTATACGTCTTTGGTGCAGTTCTGGGTAAAAAAACTCCTTCAACATCTTTAAATAACGGTCCCCATTGACAGTAACGGTTACACCGTTTTCTTCAAAGAAGTACGGCCCGACAATACACCTTGATGAAACTGCGCACCACACAGTGACTCGTTCTGGGTGCAGTTCCGTCTCATGGAGCATTTCTGGATTAGACTCATTCCATATACGGCAATTTTGCTTGTTTACATTGCCGTTAAGATCAAAATGGGCCTCATCAGACATGAACAAACAATTGATCAATGTGTTGTCTTCTTCGGCCATTGATATCATTTTTTGGCAAAATTCCAGGCGAATAGGCAAATCCTGAGGGTTTAACTTGCTAGTAATTTGGACTTTGTACGGAAACAAGTTTAAATCGTCATGAAGTATCCGTTGTAATGACCGTCTACTAATTCCAATTTGCCCCGATAAGTTTCGGGTCGAAACGCTCGGATTGGCCTGTATTGCAGATGCTACTGCTGCGATTGTATCCTGAACCCGAACATTGGCATCTCGATGGTACGGCCTTCGTGCGATGCTTCCAGATTCGGCAAACATGTTTACAAACCTCATAATGGTCAATCTACTCGGGGGATTACCGCCAAACTCCCGCCTAAATTCCCTTTGGACGGAAATGACGGACTTCAAAGCATGGTACCGTTGCACTATCCAAATTCTTTTCTCCGTATCCCAAGCATCCATTTTTATAAATCTAAATAGTAACCTACAAAATAAAAAAAAAAAATAAGCCGATTACTCACACAGAAAAAAAGTTATTACGTTTTATTTTTGTAGCACAATTGGTGCGCCACCCTGTATTATAATTATTTTGAAAACGGCTCTCATGCTTTTTTTTTAAATTATATATAGATAACTGTACCAACAATGCAGTCCACACTTTGGTAAAAAATAAATGTTATTATCGGTACCTGTCATAGAACCTTCTTTTTATTTTCTACTTTTTCATTTGCGACTCTTCCGATTTCGATCAAAATTTTTACATCGCAGATTCTTTGATTTTGAAATAATATTGTATACGACAAATGTTTTCCAAAATGTATACTTTTAAATACTTAAAATTGTCAATACATTTCTTTAAATTTTAAAGAAAATTGGGTACAAAAATTTAATTTAATTTAAATAATAAAACATTCTTTTATAAAAAATAACATTTAAATTACTGTATTTAAATATAGTTTAATTTTAAATTAAAAACGCATATGCAAGCGAAATTTTCATACATAGGATTCGTGTACACATCAGTGTGTTGAGTTCCTATGCTTTTAAACTTACTTATTTGTGTATTTTTATTGTTTTGATATTCTTTTTTTTTGGTAATTCGATGAATCTCTTCTTCGTTGGATTAGAAATTACCTTTCGGACCGTTTACTAAAAGTAGTTTTGGACGGTTTCAAATCTGATATTGGGCATTCAATCCCTAGAATCACGACGTATTTATTTAGGTGTAATGCTTGTCAGAGATTTAATAAATTATAAAATCAATTGCCCTTACTTGCTTTCGTTGATTGGCTTTCATGTTCCTTTTCGTGAATTACGTAATAATCGTTTATTTTGTGTACCCTTTCATAGGGTCAATTATGGAATCAATGAACTCTTAACTCGCTGTTTAAGACAAGATAATTCTGTTTGTAATGCTATTGATTTTAATTTATATTTAAGTAGGGACTGTTTTAAAAAAAATTGTTATTAATAATAAACTTCGGTGGTTAATGTTAATTGTACATTCTATTTTTGTTTTGTTTTATTTATTATTACTAGCCGACCCAGCTCTCGAAATTCGAGTGCGAAATTATTTATTATTTATTATTTATATTATTGGCAGTGTTTTCAAGCAAATTTATTAAATTAAATTTTATTTTATGTAATATGCAAAGTGTTCGACAGTGCAAAAACAAAAATGACCCACAGTGTATAAATGCGTGTCTCAAGTATATTCTGCACATCTCCGTAACTGTGGCTTTCCAACCATATAAAATTTATCGAAATCGGTTAAATACTTTTGGAGAAAAGTGTACCACAAAAAACATGTTTGCCGTTTTATTATATGATGATTTATATAAATTTACTACTGTTCTAAGTAGTCTGTAAGAGCTGTGTCTCTGCTTGATGAATAAATAAATAAATAAATGCTGGTGTGCCCCAGGGGTCCGTTTTGTCTCCGACAGTTTCTGTCTATAACTGTTGCTCCGCTTAATTGTCTTGCTGACGACAGTAACCTCAGCTTTTCATATTCGTTTTTAGATTCACATCCTTGTCCTTCGCGCAGCGTATGATAAGCTTATTAAATTCTGATCTTCATAGCATTGTCCAATGGGGAATCAAAAAACGTATAGAATTTCAAGCTTCGAAAACTCAATGCTGTTTGGCACTTGCATTGAGGAAACTGAACAACTCTCTGTGCTCGGTATGTGTATTACAGACCACCTTGTATGGAATGATCACATATTCGGCGTGGCCAAAAACGCTGCCAAGTGTTTAGGTTTCCTTCGACGACGTTGCAAGAAATTTTTTACACTTACTAATCTGGCTGTAATCTATAAGGCCTATATGCGTCCAAAGCTCGAGTGAAATTCCCCCTAGGCAGGTGCTCTAAACCCCCTCTTTAGTCTCTTGCACAGAATTCAAAAGAGAGCTCTAAAAATTATAGGCGGCCGCTGTGTAACTGAAACATTTGAATCTCTCGAGCACCGCCGCAATTTTCATAAACATTGCTCTAGTGAAGTAGCCAGTTGCGTTCTCCCCCTCAAACAATTCAACGGTAATACCCGTACTTCTAGGACTGCTCATCATTTTCGCCCAATTTCGGACGTACTGTCAAGTACAGTGATTCTTTTTTTAGCCGCACTACACGAATCTGAAATGCTTTACCCGGCTCAATATTTCCCACTCATTGTAATGTGCAGACATTAAAAACCAATGTGTATCGGTATTTCCTTTCTCATCCTATCCTACTTTCCTAATTTCTTGCACTGTGTTTAACATTTTAATTTTATTCATAGCCCCTTGACCTTGAGTGCGCGTTTAATATAGAAAAAATACTACCTAGAGTGAAATAGAGAAAAGGAAGTAGATTTGGACTTTTTTTTTGTAAAATTGAAGTAGGTTGAAACAGAGATTTTTAAAATGAGGTAGATTTCAGTATTTGGCTGATGGTGCGAAGTAAGAAGTAGATTTTAAATATTTTGAAAAAAAGATCTATATCTACTATAATTGAAGTAAAATGGTGCCACTGGTTCCCATTAGCTGAAACAAATTTTGTAGAAAAAGTTTGTCAATTTTATTTCCAATAACATCATTGTATTTTAATTTTACTTTGTATACTAATATACTAATTTTAAGCTTCTATTTTATTAAGCAAAAACTAAAAATGCATTTTATATAAAAACTGATCTTATTAAAAAAAAAAACGAATTTCATTAAGTCATTTCGAAATTATTCACAATTTGTCAACTACCAACGTAACAATTGGTGGTCGTAAGTTAAACGTGTTAGAAAAAAATGTTGATGGGCAGATATGTACATATAACCGGATAAGCTTTAATAAAAACGAACTTAATATTGGTTTTTCAAACATGTCAAAATCTTCATCGAAAAAAAAAACAAAAAATTTGCTCTTATTTTTATATCATTTTTTAATTTTGACACCAACAACATTATTGGAAAACTAATACTTGTTTTTTTTTTTACAAATTAAAAACCAAGTGATAATGAATATATGAACATACATATGTATATTATATAAAGGTCGTTCTTATTAGAACTAGACCAGATTTGCCTATTGTCCTTTGTTAAAAATTATCTCATTTCGAAATTTTCAACGAAATTACATCATGTGGCCTAATGAAAACGAAGTAGGTAGTACATATGTATGTATTTTCTATTTGCTTACTTTTTATCAATTTTTTTTGCTTGAGTTTTTTTTTCCTTTGTTTGTTTTTGAAGGCAGTTGTTGCAAAAAAATATTTATAGGTATGTACAAAATAGAAATAGATTTGCACAATAAAAACAAAACAGAAAATAACTGTAACGATAGTATTATCTATCACCATGACATATTGAAATAAAGGAGACAAATCTTCCTATGTAAAACCAACAAAAATACATAAAAGAAGCGCACTTCCCATATTCTTTCTATATACTTTCACCATTCTTCTACCAGTGGAATACGTCACCACCGAAAACAAAAAGTGATCGAATTTTCCTTCTTAACTTATTTATATAAATATGTACATAGGTATTTAGATTAATAGATACCTGCATAATATTGTACATAATATTTTGGCGCCATCTACTTGCCATATCCCTTGGTTGTTGCGTATTCACTTACAGTGAAATGCAATTTGCGTTCATTCACAGGATTAACATGTACTAATCTAATATATTTTTGATACATCCATTACCTACCTACGCAAAATTAAATCAAAACAATCCTTACGATACCAAATCAATACAAGGCGTTGCACCTCTACATTACCTATGAACCTACCTATCGGAAAAAACAACACAAAATCTATTGTAGATACTTATATGCATATGTATCTTATTCTATACACAACATCGCAGATTTCCTTTCTTCCATCATGTACACACCCTTTGAGCAAAAAAAAATGAAGATCACTATGCATCGCAATTTATTACTATGTGTGTACCTGAAATGGCTTTCCATATAAGAAACAAAAAAAAACCAGTAGAATGATGATATAGATCGCAAATAAAAAAATACAAAAAAAACAAAATTTATGACAGCGAATGTGTGATAACCTACTTATATTTTTTTTTATACATACACAAAGAACATTTTTCCACCCTACCTCCGAAAATGTGGAATGGTCATTGCATCATATACCTACTAAAAACAATCATTTCTCACACGTTTTTTTATTTTTTCTGTTCTTGTAATACGAGATGCAAGATGACAAGTCATAAACAAGAATAAAAAACTAAATGAGCCCAGACAAAAAAAAAAGAATCAAGAGAGCGGATGGGCGGACAAAATTCTTTTGCACAGAGAATACGAAACCTTCTCTTTCAAAGCGCTGATATTGCAGTGGCATTCTTGTGAACTGAAATCTTACTTGTGTGCGTGTGCAAAGGAACTTTTTGTTAAAAAATGCAAAATAGACCTCTTTTATAAAAATAAAATTAAATAAATATTGAGTGAAAAAAGCATTTTGTATTTTTGAATTTAGTAAATAAAATATCAAACAAAAATAAAAAAAATATGTGAGAACTGTATTGTTAATACTTTTCTTGCAAATGCATTACAAATACTGTCATATTGAATTGCATTTTTATGAACTTTAGATTAGTTTAATTAAATTTTAAAGACCGATATGCTGTTCAGAGAATATAAGTCTTTGATTAAAAAATTATTTCCAAAAATTAAAAAATATAACTCTCAATTTCCCAGGGTAGAGAACAAAATATTTGTAAAAAAATTTATATTTTTTGACTTTTGTTAGTAAAAAGTTACTGTAAAAATAAAAAAAAAATAAAAAAAAATATTAACGTAATTGCACATACTTATTGGCTTTATATAAGAGTGAATTTTACTTCGTTATCTTTTATACTTATGAAGTTTTATCCAGTAGAGCATTCATACCACTATGCAAATTTCCTTCGTTTTTCATAGTTTTGTATATTTTTTTTTGAATAAATAATAAAACAGAATAAAAAAAGAAGACCGATACATGATTTGGCAATATGTTTTTTCTATAAAAAAAATATAAAAAAAATAAAAAAGTAATATTTTCGGAATTTCCCTATCATTTGAAAAAGGACCTTACTAAAATGTATGATTTTTCCACTTGTGTGGCAGTTTTAAGGCACACAATATTTTTATATTTTTTTCAAAACTGCAAAAGTATTTTGACTAACATTTTTCTAATCGATGACCGTTTATTTCATTGAAATATTCGTAAAATTGTGAAAGTTATACAGCTTAGCGCAAAAGTCTAACCTATTTTTTCAATGGACACCTACCCTTAAGGCATATGTTCGATAACATTTTTTGAGGCGCAGTTCTGCAGTAAAAAAATCGAGTTGACGACAAAAATAATTGAAGTTCAGAAAATAGAGCTTAGATTGTCTTTTTTGTGTGTGTGGGTGAAAGTATAGTTAAATTGGTGCACAACATTATATCAATTTCTTCATTTGTAGTTGGCCATCTCACAAATTTTAAAAGTAGACGCACAATTGTTTTACAAGTTTTAATTAAAGTATGAAACAAGCAGTCGATAGATTTGTTGAAACAATCTTCGATTTCTCGGTATAAATATTTGTTGCTTAAAGCCCAAAGAGTAATGTTTAGGCTTTGTTCTAAGTCTGTGCCTGGGCGTCCTGTTTTTGCCTTTTTCCATAAAGGACTTAGTTCTTCCTTCAATCCCTAGCATTAGGTATTCATTAAGAATGTTACTTTTTATGAATTGAAACGTTTCACTTGCTTGTACTTACAAGAAATAATTGCTTTGACATTCTGAAATGATGTAATTACCTTTGGAGTTTTACGACCCGAACTTGGTTGTTTAAACCAAATCGCCTTTTTTTTGTTTAAACATAATTTTTTTTTGCTATAGTAGCACGTATTTATTTTTTTCGAACAATTCTCAACCACAATTTTTGAAAAATTTTCAGCATCCAATTTTAATTTTGTTGACCGTGTTCGTAAACGTCAAATGCATTTGCAAAAAAACTCACTGACGTTGATAAAATAGATTTTGTGCAAGTAGGACGATTGCATATTTGAAGACAGCAATATTTGCGTCAAAAAATGACCATCATTTGACGATCAAATTGATGTTGAAAACGAAAACGTCAATTTCGAAAACAGCCTATTACATAGAAGCAAGTTCGTGCGACCCAGTCGTGCATTTTATTTTTTTAAATTCTTGCAAGTCGATTATGATAAAGCAAAAAATCGAAAAAATGATTCCGCGATAGGTAATTTCTTAGTTTAAAAAATTTATTTTGTTGAATTATAAATCGTAAGAATTAAGCGGAACAGAAAAATATTTTTCAAAATTGTAGATGCAATTTTGATAAAAATACAATTTTCGAAAACCATTTTGTAACATTTGTGTGGTAGGTACCTACTGTTATGTTCAGATAAAATAAATTTTGTTTAATAATTCTTGTAGATAGGCAGTATTTAAAACTATTAGTTGACAAGCTTAAAATTTTTTAAAATCTAAGAAATTTTGTCTTGAAGTTTGAACACAAAATACTAATCAATCTTTTTTAGGTTCTTTACCCTTAACTATGATTACTTCTTAAAAGATTTTCAACACTGTTTACCTTTTTATAAATAAAATGTTTGGATTTTTTTAAATCTATTCAACTGTCTTTGAGAAAAAAATATTTTCAAAAATTTTGAAGACAAAACATTGTATGGAAGGTACCGTTATTTTTGATCTTTAAAAAAAATAATAATAAAATATCTCTCTTATTTAAAAATAATATCTACCAAATTTAAAGAAAATCGGGAAAAAAATTATTTTAATGTATTATAAAGCGGCGAGTAGATTCAAACCTAATGATTGGCATGACAGTTCAACCCACTTAATATTACGCTAAGGAGAACAATTACTTAAGTTATAAAACAAATGTGATTTACAAATTTTAAATAAATTAATAAATTTCATTTATACTGAAATATTTAATACAAAATATCGAATTTCATTATTGAAGACAGACATTTCTAAGACTCTCTAAAAGAACAATACCTTGTTTGAGTTTTAATACTTCTAAGAAAGATACAAAGAACTACAATTTTAATCGAGAAAAAGAGAACCTAAATTATTGCATGGTGATTCCAGGTATGAACTTGTTTCTAGAATGAACGCTATGAAAATTTCAAAATATATAGCAGTATTTTGTATCAATGGTTTACTTGACTTAAATTTTGTCAACTCTTATCTATGCAGGTACTTTCTTTATTTCTACTGTAAGAAATGCTTATTTTGTATAATAATATTAATAATAATAATTATAACAATAATTATAAGTTTGAACCATTAAACTAAAAAAGGTATAATATAGTCGTCCAAATAGTGAGAATCAACAAGAACGAATATATAGACTGGCGAAAAAAAAAAGAAAAGGAAATCACAAACTGCAACTTCTTCAATTATTTTTGTTTTCATTGAATTCTTTTAGAGAAGAAATTTTTAAATTCTCCTAAGCTTTGAACTTAGCCTGCGTTTTCTAATTTGAATGTTATTAATTTAAAAATTCAATGACATTATTGTTTTTGGTTTCTAAAGAAAAACTTACTTGATCAATTATTCCTTCCTGCAAGTGCGGGTCATTTTCTTATGTATCTATATACTCTCATGTTTCATTACTCGAAAATCAGCCATTTTTAAGCTGTTTCTTTTTCCGGAAAATACAATAAAACATATTCTCTAACACCTTTTTAGTTCTATTAACAATGTCTTTCGATTTGGAATCGTCTAACTGCGTTGTTATTACAATCTAAAATTATATAATTAAAAATCGTGTTAATGTCTAATTAAAAGTATAAGAGATGAGTCTCTATGCGTGATCATAGGTTATAATGGGAATATTTTTTTAATTGAATCACTCTACCATCACTGACGTGATAAAGTTGGTTAAGGCAGCTGGTTATAGGTGGATCTATCCAAAGGGGTTGTCTGTCAATTTTACAATGGCAGTCTATACAGCTTTCGCTTGGCGGCCATGTGTTTTTGTTTTGTTATTATTGTGTTTTTGTTATTAAATTTGCAATTAATTAAAACTGCGTTATTCTGCTTGTAAAGCTGTATATTGTTTCTGTATTTTATTTTTATTTCACATTCAGGTATTTTTCGAAGAACGCAATCTCACTTATCGCCACAGGTGTGATTTGTTACATGAACGGAGTGCAGTGGAAAGGATTTGCATTGTTTTTATTTTTTCGTTTCAATTTATTTTTGTTTTTGTTATTTCAATAAGTTTAATGGCATTGTTAATATATAAATGTTGTCTTAAATATTTAATCAAGAAGCTGGATGAGTTTAAGTGCCATTATATATGCTGAAGGGAAAATCTGTTCTGATGCATAATTTTTTAATTAATTGTCAGTTTTGTGGATTTATTACGTCTGCGTGATTTTTTGAAAAACATGAATAAGCAGTTGTTTTTATTAAAATAAATTATTGTTTATTGTTTGTTTTGTTTTTATTTTAAAAGAACAAAAATATATACATATACATACTTATATATATTTAACTATATGAACCGGATTGTTTTGGAATATTATTTATACAAGGGTTACTATAGTGGTATTCCCTTTTTTATTTTCTCAGGTGAATCAGTTTTACTTTTCAATGTTATTGCAATATTTTTGATTGGGAACATTAATTAATAGATATTCTTTATACTTAACTTGGTGGTAGAGTGCAATAAGAACGACGAAAATAAAAGTAGCGGTCCCACGATAAAAAAAAATAACATCAACGGGTTCGTTTTTGAAGTAGCAATAAAAATTGACAGCTAAAAACAATTACATAGGTGCAGCGGGTGTTATTGTCTTGCAGAATTGACATTAAAGCATGGTTCCCATTTAAGGTAGAATGTGGAGCGTGTGAGGTACTGTTGGTCAAGAAAATTCCAGTCATAGGCCAAACGATACACTCTAAGCGGAGAAACTAAGATACCAACGTGAGCGGGACAGATTAAGATTAAGAAAACTGTTGAGAAAGGCGCCTGCCAACGACTTAACATACACTTAAAGTTGAAGTATTTTTTCCCAAAAAAAAAATGATAGAAATAACTTCATTTTATAATATATGACCCGACTTAATCCGTCGTTAAACTTGTTTTCTTTTGACTTTGTCGATATCCCTATAAATTCTGAATAACGCGTTCTTGTAGCTTTTCCTTTACTCGCGGTCTTTGCAGACGTAATCAAAATTCGCCTGCAGATTTTTTCTTAAAACAACCTTATACTCTCTCATCCAGTTTTGAGAAGTTATTTTCTGTAACACATATAAGAGAACCAGGATGATTAAACCCTTACACCCATATTAATAAAGATGGTTTAGTGGAGGTTTATCGTTAAGTCCTGGACTAAGTGCGAAATTTCATTAATAAAATAAATTTTCTGTTAAGTGACGTTTACTAATTATGATAAAGTTAAACCACCGAAGTAGGTGGTTTAGCGAAGGAATAAGAAATAGAAATGTCCACAGTCAGACACAAGCACACAAGCAATTGACAATCAATTTAGGTAGCCACAGAATATAAAAAAGAGATTGCTTACTTTTGTAGAAGATTTTCTTAAAAGGATTTTTGATAAATGTCATTTTACTATTCCGGGAACATTTTGTTTTTATTAATGTAAATATTTAAGCCATGGCTTAACTCCTATTCCATGATTTAGCAAAACCATGGAATATAGGTGGAATAAGCGTTTTTTATTAATACGGCTGTTATAGTTTAAGCAACTCCGATAGAGGTAAGCCTTTTGCTATCACCAATTGCCAACGACATTATGCGTTTTTCTTTTTAAGCCCTAAGTGGAGCACTGAGCTGTCAAGAAAAGAACTATGTTACTTTTTTAATACAAATTTTTTTTCAGAACACTTTTTTGAATAACTAACAGAGGCTGAATTTTGTAATAATAAGTACCTCCCCAACAAGAAGTACCATATTGCAATTTCGAATGAAAAAGGCCGCAGTATATTTTAAGAAGCAGCTGAGAAGAGCAAACTTCACGCATAAAAAAGAAGAGTGCCCCGAAAATATAGTCTTATATTTTCTGTATGATTAATAAAATTCATTCTTGAATCAATGATCAAACCCAAATATTTAAATTCATTAACATTTTCTATTTCTAAACATCTATCACTGCATCTCGTTTGATCGTTAAAAGTGGAAGAATGATTCAAAGAATTACAGGTGCAGCTAAAAGGCTTAAATTTTTGGCAGTAAGTAGCATGAAAGATATATCTGCATCAATAATCTTTTGGCCAGACAAGCAAAAAAACATTACTTTAGTTTTAAAACTTACAATCAATTTGTGCTCAGCAAACCAGAGTGTTAACAGGTTGATATCCCAATTTATATTAGATATTATAAGATTAAGACAACTATTAGTGCCATAATTAAAACCCACATTATCCGCAAAAGCTGTCAATAAACCTTTAAAAAGCAACTTAAACAAAGAGTTAATGTAGACCAAAACAAAATTGGACCCAAAATGGAACCTTGAGGCACTCCTAAATTCATTGATCTTATGTCACTTTTTATATCACCTAATTTCACTCTTTGGAATCTATCTTTTGAAAATGAAGGGAACCAATTATTTCGAGGTTTCGAAACTCAGCGTTTGCAGTTTTCCCAATTAATAATTCGTGGTTCACTTTTTCTATTCGATAAACGAGCTTAAGGCAAACTGCATCTCCTCACAATGGCGAGTATTTGAAATAGTTTTGAAGATTGTAACATCGCCTTGACAAATGATTAGTCATTAATAAATTATTTGATTCGCAACTTTTAAAAAGAACTGGGTAAGATACATATATTAAATAAATAAACCCAGTTTCCTAAATTTAAATAGCAAAACAATAACTCGATGTCAGATTTCCTCAAATGACTGTTAAGATCTACTTGCCATTTATTTTGAAGTATTATCCTACAACTTTCTGTTTATTTCATTAAAAAAAAGTAACATTACAAAGGCCTTTTGAAGTAGCATATTTAAAAATAATAATAATAATTGATTTAACATAAAAAACAAAGAGCTTAATATGTGTAGCCTTGAAATAATGATTTAATGATTTTTAATTTCGTCTTTTTTGTATCTTTGCAGAGGGATTATGAAAATTTTTATCTGAAAAGATGAAAATACACAAGAAGACAATGAAAAGCTCAAAAAAAATCGACAAAGTCACAATTTTTCGAAATAGTTGAAGGTATACCTTTAATCAGAGCCTATTTTACAAATTTCATAAAGATTTGATATAAACTTTTTAGAGTCGGTAATACAGGAAATAGGTAAGTTCAACTTTTTAAGCTAAGTTTTGAATCGTCTAATCTAAGAATTTAATTTGGCGACATGAAAATGGCTCATTTTGAAAGATTATTTTTCAAAGTTATTGTTTGAATATGATTTCAGCTGACACATAATCTGGAGATCCAAGTTTCACACACTCTTTCAGGTTGTATTGCGGCATTTACACATTATCATCAACACTACAATGCACATCAGCAATCGCTGGCTCTATGCGCACTGTAAGACGTCTTACAGAATGCATAATATCGTTTATAGTGAACGTATTTCGAAAATGATCCATAGTTTTTTAAATTAATCTCTCTGATGGACCGTTATGAGCCTTAGCACAATAAAACGCACGTATCGTCCGATGTGTTTCTCGAATTGAACCATATGTTTTAAAAAATGAATTTAAACAATTTGCGAGTGTTGCTCCTGCGTGAGTTTATTCTTGTTGGATTCCCAAACCAAACTATCCATAAAACAACCGATAACTTTCAAATCTGCTGTAACACAAAACAGTGTTGCCAATTAAAAAATCTTCGCTTCTATAAAAACACACTCTACATAATCATGTGGGCTTCCAAAAATAATATAATTGCATTTTAATTGGTCCTACATTTAATTAAATTTAGAGGTGACTTAAATAAAAGTTAGAAACAGACAAAATTAATTGAATTACTTTATGTAGACATAAGATATCATGAAGGGAATTCTTACCTATTGTAGTAGATTTTTGATAAACGTCACCTTACCATTCCTCGAACATTTTGTTTTAAATTTAAAAGTTTAAATCGAAACTTAATTCGTATTACATGATTTAGTAAAATATGGCTGTCAATAATTAATTATTTTTACCAAGAAGAAACTTATATTTAAATTCGCGGTTAAATGCAAGCTTCATTTTGGTACTGTCACTGTGACAGCTCAAAACAAAAGAGAGAAATATAATCACAAAAACTTTCTGGTATGACGTTGGGATAGGTCAAATTTAAAATTTATATCATATCATTAATAATGAGCAAGTGGTTTTCAAATGGTCCGTTCTTATTCCTATCAAGTTCAAGAAAGTTTTTTAAAATATTTATTTGCATCGCAAGAAATTATAAAAAATATTTAGAAAATGGATAGTATATTCTTAAATCTGACATTAACAATAGAACTATAAAACAATGTTTATGAAAAATAAAATAGATATACCCATGTATCATCAAAATGAAAGTATCTAATAAAAATAAAGACATACATACTTCAACCTGAAATATAAAGCAAGATGAATTTATTTTTAAAAATATCACAAATCAAATTACAACAGCTGCCTGTTTTGACAGCTAATGTAGTAGATTTAGGAATAGAGCGCTGATTAATAAAAGGAGTGTTGAACTTGGTTATTGAAAAACACACAAATTGACT
This sequence comes from Chrysotoxum bicinctum, assembly GCA_911387755.1. NCBI lineage: Eukaryota > Metazoa > Arthropoda > Insecta > Diptera > Syrphidae > Chrysotoxum > Chrysotoxum bicinctum. Next base: position 218,058,214 of record OU426989.1, on the reverse strand, counting down.
CATCTAAAGTTAAACCTGCTGTTTACATAAACGTGTGTTAACCTATTGATTGTATGGAAGGCCAAATATATAGATAAGTTCACATATTTAAGAGTAAATTTGGTGCGTATAAATTATTTGTCAAGTACTATACGATTGTGATTTGGTGTATTTACGCTACGGAGTAAGACTTAACTGCAGACTTTGGGGCAGTAGTTGTAGTACCTTACTACTAACTTGTAGATGTTTTATAAGCCACACATTCAAGTTCATGGCTCCCATGGGATTTAAAGAGTAAAAAATATCTTTGTCTTCAACTACTCTGCTAACATTCAAATCTATTCCATTCCTTCTAGTCAAAGCGCCGAGCAATTCAATTTGGAGTTCAAGCTTGGTTTTTAATTATAAAAAAAGGTAGGTTTATCTAGGTTTACTGCTGAGGTAGTTACAGAAATAGAAGTACATAGTTACAATAATAATTTTCATTAAAGTACCGTCTATGAAGCCCACAAAAAGAAGTGACCTAAATAAATCCGAGTGAATCTTTTCTAACAAAAACTCATATCGTGTCAAAAAATAATCAGAATTTCTCTTGACCGATATATTAAAAAAACATATTATACCTCTGTTTAACTCTTCTAAGTAAATGTACCTACCTAGTTTAATATTTAATAACTTTTTGAGCGAACTAGCAAAAACTAATAACATTCCTAAATTAACGACTTAACAAATAATGAATCTCCCATAACACTAAACGTTTTCCCTACAATATAGGAAACAATAAAAAGTCGAAAAATTACTATCGTAATAGTAGTTATAAAGAGGTATTCAAAGTTAATCGAATGCAAAGTCATGAAGTACAGTAAACATTTATTTCCTAAAAATATAGTTGTACGTAAGGTACCTAATATTTTGATGGCCAAAAGGCTCTAAGGCAAAGCGATTAAAAAAAAAAAAACTCGAATCACGCTAGATAAAGTGCCAAACAACAATTATTATCCGCAAAGTTGATAGTTTGCCATATAAAAGATACAATTGTATTGTTCCATGTTTTGGAATCCGTCTTCCGTCACCTGGTCTATGGCCATCATGCTTCCCATTGCGTGCCATCAGCGCAGCCATTTGAAGTTTCCGCATGAGCGCTCATCTGAAAAATTTTCCTTTTTAGCTTTTTTAATTTCTAGTTGTAGTAACTTGTAAAGGTTGCAGTATCTCGCAGTCTGTATCAAATCCACACACTCCCCTAGACCCTATAGTGTTTTCCTCTATATCTAGTGTGTGATTAGAGGGTCATTGTTAATATTTACCTATTTATTACTTTGTTCATTTTGTTTTATTGCACCTGAATGGGCGAGGAGCATTCTTGTCGCGTTTGTGGGTAGCCAATACACAACACCCTGCCATCAAGGGTCGATGTGGAATGACCCGAGTTAACACGAAGAATCCAGCCAGAAATACTTCACCAATCGTATGCAAATTGGGAGTACGCATGATTTCGAGCCATTGAAGTTCTCCAGAGTGTGGACAGTGCCACCTAGCGGTATAGTAAACTGCAGATATTACAAAGCTTCCTGTTTTTTTTTTTTAAAGGGGGGCCGTATCCTTTGGGGTTGATTTTTTGTTTGATGATGACAAAGTTTCGTATAGCTTTTTGATTTCATGCGGGAAAGTTCAACTTAGAGTACACATCACATCACATACATCCGAAGGTATAAGTGGATACAAAGAGGAGCATCCACGCAGAGTTTCCCAGGGCTTTGTATAGTTGGTTTACCATTGATATGGTGGAAAACTGTGAGTATGGGACTGTCTGTCTTTCCTGTACCATCAAAAGAGATCTATTTTTGTTTTTTTATTTGTAAGTTAGGTACCTCTGTTTTAATGGTGGAAAGATCGCGTTTCTGTCAAATCACGATATGATGTATAGTGGGAGAGGTAGACAGGAGCCATGATGGATTTCACATGTCGCTGATTTTTCGTTCAGATATTATATCTTTATAAATATATTTATAGGTACATCGAGTACGAGCTGCGAGCTTGTAACCTGCAACTCAGTTCCCCTTTCGAATGAGTTTCTGATTTATTTATAGTTGAGGTAGTAAAGTTTTTGCTTTGTGAGAGAGTTGATTTTTGATTTTACCTACCTTTTGCAGGTCGTTTTTTTGTTCATGTTTTCTTTTGGGATTAAGTGGAAGCAGAGATTGAGTATCTTTACATTATTTTGCTTGCAATGAAACATGATCTTTTATTGTTTAATTGTAAGAAAATGGAAAAGGTGAAGTGGGTTTGATGACTTTTAGCGAAAATTTGATATGGGTGTAAAATAAGTGATGTCATTAGGGAATGTAGATGTGATAAAAGCTTGTTTTGAGACATTGTTTTGAAGTTAACATGAGCCCAATGCATCAAAGTGCATCATGGTGGAATTCAACTCAATGTTGTTCGCTTAAAAAAAAGGAAAATATAAGGGATCTTAATTTCGTCACTAACTAAAAGTTTCCAAAGAAGGTTTTAGATTTTAATAAGGAGATGCATAGGTTAGGTGTCCTCAAGTATACAATTTCCATATACATAATTGAAGCTGGTTGTAAGTCAATAAAAGATGTTAATTTGTTGAAACAAATCCAAAGATTATACAATGTATACAATGACAAATAATTAGTGGATCTGATTCTATGTGAGCGATGAAGGTACTTTCAGTAAAGAATTTAAAAGTTAAAGGTCTGTATTGTAGAATGTGTGGTACTTGACGCATTTTTTTTAAAGAATAATCGGTGTTTGATAATACAGAACTAATCCAGATTTTCCAGACGTTGCAATAAGTAGACACATTTTATTGACCAACACTCCGCTTCAGTTGCGTGGCCCTTCTCAGCGACATCGGCAGCCACATCCGCGATATTCTCGGCCGAACGACCAGTTCAGTGGAAGCCGCGTTCTGGATTATCTCCTATGGTTCCAGACTATTTGAGTCGAGTAGTTGAGCGCCGGAATGTTTGCCCATGTGGTACGACACGATTAGAAAATCAATGTCGAAATTCACGCTGCGCTAACTCCACCGACTGGTGAAAAAAATCGACACAATTGTTCCACGCTCTTGCGGAGTATAGCTCTCCAATTCTCCATTGCTTGTCTGTTTATATACTGTAGCTATCTAGTTCATTGGCGTGCGAAGCATGTGCAAAAATTATAACATCTTAGGGTGATTAATTTTGTGCCACTTTGTAGTTTTTGTTATTAAGTCATTAATTAATTTTTAACTTTTTAAATGTGTTGCTCAATTTTATCTACATTTTATGTTGATTTTCTTGATTTGACAGCATTACTTCGAAAAGAGGTTAAACCTTATTTTCTTTTATTTGTATTGCTTCATAATTTACCTATAATTAACCGATAATTAATTTAATTTTAATTTCGCCAAAAAGCTTGCGGCTCCATAAATTAACGAAAAAACAAAAACATTTGTAATATTTAAAAAAAGATAACCCAAAATAATAATTTTAATATATAAGTATTTAAATTCCTTGCCATGCACAACTTGACTGGCGAATTTTTTAATAACACTGTCAAATGGAGTGTATGAACTCCGCTTCAATATTAAGGATGGATATTCTCTTCAAACGTTTTTCGCTTATACGGGAACGCACATAATCGGCCCTATCGAGGTAACCGTCGGAGCGGAACTTTCGTCGGACAGAATTTCCGATCAGCTGATCGGAGAACTTCCTCGAAGTAAAATGTCTCCGATTCGCAGGAAATCGGAGAGAATTCCACTCCAACGATTACCTCGGTAGGGCCGAATTTTGTATTCTTTTCAGCACGGAACGTTGATATACCTTAAAGCCCAGGAAAGTTAAAGACTTTCACTGCAAAAAAAAAAAAAAAATGGAGAGCTTTATCAGATGTCCTAACCATTTCCTAAATTTGTCTAAACTTTGAATTTCAGTTTATTGCAAATGTCTCGAAAACTATCAGTTTTTGAAGGTACAAATTATAGCTTGAGAAAAACATGCTCGTATAGGTCTTTGGAAGCTATAATTTGGTTCCAATTTTGATTTAAGCTGGTCATGGATCGGCACTTGCTGATCATCGACCGTGATAAAATTTATAGTAGTAACTTTTTCAGGCAGAGTCAAAAAGTCATTTTTTGGATGCTGTAAAAAATTAGTGGATAATTTGTGCATTTTGCAGCAAACCGAAAAACTTTTCAGTTTTTGGGCAATATTTAGTCGATAGCGGCTAGTAAAATGTCTTCCCTTTTGTGACTGGTGTTTGGCAAAAAGTATATAGGAATCGGTCAACTGGTTCTGCATAGTCTTAAATAAATAGTACATTTTACTAACAGGAGTTAAATAAAGGTTTTTTTTAGGGGCGGAAAACTGTAAATTGGCAACACTATTTTTTGTGACAGACAGAGGATTTGAAAGTTCTCGATTGTTTTGAGGTTAATTTGGTTTGGCAATTCATCATGAATAGACTCATGCTCACGTTTGAAAATGGTTTAAATTCATTTTGAAAAACATGGTTCAATTCTTAATTGTCATAATGTTCATAATTGTACTTCAGAGCGATTAATTCGAGAAATTATGGGTCGTTTCCGCAATACGTTTACTCTAAACGATAATCCCACCAAAAAAAAGTTTTAAAATACCGTCCTCTATAAAACCGTTTTTTTTAAATACCGCTTTTTAGAATCCCGTTTATTCAAAATCCCATTCCATTATAATCCCGCTTTTTAAAATCCCGTCTCACTTATCCCGTCTTTTAGAATACGGAGCTAAAACTTATAGTGTGCCCAAGCAGGGTGGTTGCAGGGGGCAGCATGGCCCCCATTAATACCTCACTGTTTATACGTCGTAATAAGAAAAGGGATTTTAAAAAGCGGGGTTATAAAAAGCGTGAATATAAAAATCGGGATTATATAAAACAGGATTATAAAAAACGGGATTATAAAAACGGGATTATAAAAAGTGGGATATCGTAGTCAACCCGTGTGAAATGTTGTTTTTCGGTATTTGAAGTTAAGTAATACCACCAATTGATTGATTTCAAAACAAAACTCGTAAAGGCATATCTAAATATTTCTCTGTAAAAGTTTTGGATATTTTCCATGTACATACCTTCTTTCTCCTTTGAAAATCATTAGTTATGCCTTAGGCTTCTCTTCGCCATACTTAACTCCCTATCATGAAAAATTCACAAATTTTAACTTAAGAGTTCTCATAGAGGAATGAAAATTTTGGCAAGATTTAAATTGAATTTTTGATTAGAAGAACTTGGAGGGACTGAGATGTACCTAATATTTGGAGAAACATAAATAGATGGATTTTTACACTTTTAGGCTTCAATATCTCGCAATTATGATGTCGGATCTAAAATCGAAAATCTGTTATTTGGCGAAGAATTTTATTTTCCTTTATATATAATCGATGCATCATGCATGAATATTTCAACTAAGTAATTACGCTAAGAATTTAAAAGCACAGTATAGCATTCATTATGACCTGTTGTGTAAGTTTTTTTTAACGAAAGCTACTCTCTATCATAGCTATAAAAAGAATTCACAATCATCACAAATTTTCAGGACAATTTTTATTGTGTTTTGAATATGTATCTGGGTTAGTATCATCATCAAAAATCAAATATATCTGTTGTTAACTTTTGGTCTAATACATTACAGTTTCTTCTTCTAATAAGTTATTGAGAAAATTTATCATTTATTTATACGTTAACAATAAAACTTTTAGAATAAAATTTGTAGAATAATACAAAATTATGAATCATGAATCTGCTTTTTTCCCTTTTCATTAATTATTTCGTTGAGAACTGTTATATTAATTTTTGGTTCAGTAAAAATCCGTGCTGGTTCAATGAATATATGTAGATGATTACTTGATTTTGCTTACTATATGCTTAGAGATATAATTTTTCAACTAAAAACTTCATACATTATCAAAAGCAATAAAAAGAAATCCATCCCGTGAAATAGCTATACAAAACTCAAACCTTAAACTCCAAGGTACTAAACTTAAGCTTTGTTTGTTTTTTTCCATTAATATTAAATATCGTAGAAGAAATACATAAATCCAAACCTTAGCTTTCCAAAAGTTCTTTACTTCATTTGACATTTAATTCAATGCATCTTTTGGTAGATACAATTGATTTTCTTTTTACCAATATGCTACACTCTGAAGTTTAATAAATAATAAAAGTTTTTGAAGGGTTTTGCCTCAAGTGAGGATATGAGAAATGATGTAAGAGTATTGGTTGTCATGAAAAATGCTACTCACCTTGGCAGTTCGAACTCGGCAGAAAATTGAAGGTATCATCCATTCGTGCCGACAACACGCACACTGGAATGGTTAAGAGTTGTAAAGCCAGGCGCGCACATTCAATTTTTAGTTTCGCAACTGTTTAGTTGCTAAAATGAAACATATGGGCTTATATGGGACACCGCGCACTTAGAGCAACTCGATTCGAGCAACTAAAAAGTTTGTGTTTTGACACAAACTAAACGATTGCTAAAATTAATTCGCAACAGTTGAGCTGTATTCTATAAGCGCAAGAGAGAAAAGAGTGTGAGCGTGAGTAAAGAGTTGCCAGTGCGCGGTACTCTATCAACTGGTGATTAAACTATTTGATTTCGATCACAGTTGCCAGTGCGCGGCTAGCCTAAATCACTACACTATATGCATATGTTCTAATGTTCTATGTCTTAAATGAATGCTGAAATATTAGTTGAAACTTCCATCAACACATTTTTTGGAGTAACAGGCAATTTGGAAAGTGAAAAAGTAGCAATAAGTATTTTAAAAATAAACATAATTTTCTTTGCAGTCTAAGTAATTGGCCCTTAATTCGATTATTGTCCAAGGTTCAAAAGAGCATTGTAGACTTCCATGTTGATTTCGTTGGTCGAAATATTTTTTGGACATAATCTGAGATTTTTTATTACAATTTTCACGCACGAAAGGGACTATGACTTCCCCTAAAATGTATGAGCACAGTGCGAGCGTTTTAAGGAAAGTTGAAGAGGATTTAAAAGAAGATACCGATGCACATTGGTTTTGAATGTTTGTATCTCATTTGGCGACGTCGAATATATGATCATTTCACAAATGGTGGTCTGAGATGCACATATACTACAAGAGAAATCATATGACACTATCCGACAGCGTCGAACTGACAGCAAACTGAGCTGACACAAGAAGTGTCATTGAAAACGAGTGTAGGAACCAAAGAAGAAGTAGTATTTCGTACGTGTTTTACAAATGAACACAAATTTTTCCTCTGGGATAATCATTTTTTGTTCAAATATTCGCACGATTAAACTATACACCCCAACCCAATTATCTAGACACTTAAACATTAGTTTTCTCTGTAATACACTTAAAATGCCATATCACCCTTTTTTTTGTTAACAAACCTAAAAATAGGAAGAAATATTTTTTCTATGAAAACCTAAATAGACCAAATAGATCTTCTATGCACCTATGGTATATTTCTTGTCTAATTTGCATCGATTGAAGTACGTTTTAACCATCATTATTCCAAATAGTCATACCATTAGGTTAGATGCCACTCACAAAATGATTTATAGTAAGCGACACAAATTGCGCCAAAACTCGCAAGACGATCGCCCACGAGCAGTCATTGTCAGCGCAAACACAAACAGTTATTCGTCTCTTGATCACTATTACATGATCCCTCTGACAAACAGAATCTTTCTATGAATCCAAGGTGGAACAAAACGTATCTATAAACAACTCGATGAATAATGTATGTCCCTTTTTCGACCGTTTAACTGAAAATTTATGGAGATTCAGGCGAAATAAAAAAAAAAAACAAAAATTCAAATTTACACCACGATGATCTCAAATGTGCGTCAAACTCTTCAAGGCCGGCTTGTCGTTGATAAGTTGATAAGCCTACGCGCTCAGCTTCTCCATATGCGATTGATAAAGATTCCCATTCTGTCTTCATGCTGAAGGTTTATAAATGTACATACAGCGTGTTGCATTATTCCATACCGATCCCACACATGGAGGAGGTTTCTTCCTACTTAGGAATAGCTGCGATTCCATCTCGCACCGAACATAGAATTTCGCGCTGAAAGTACCGCTTTTGGTGAGTATACAGAATCGCACATACACTCACGATAAGTTCTGAACTTATCGGTCCTGACGACACGGATAGGACAGACGAAAAAAATAGAAATAAATACCACTTCGGGCCAATGTCAGTGGCTGGCCGATCAATCAACATAATGCTGTCATGCATGTAGAACATCAAAAATGTTGCACACATAATTTAGGGAAAATGACCATTCCACCTTTGGACGAGCGACGACGATCCACAAACGGCGAACAGCGAAATAAGTCGACGAGGAAGAGAAGGAGGAGATAAGAATCTCTGGAATAGTCCATACATGGCATGGCCGTCTCCATTCCACATCAGCACCACCAGCTCCACACCATTGCTGGGACTGGGTACTTGGGAGTGCACTGTCCGTCCGATCTAATAATTTCCGTATATGCGTTCATACCTACCAAAGAATATGGCTGATGCATCCAAGCTACCAAGTGGAAACGAAACCGAAACGCGAACGACCAAAATCATGAACTGTGAAAGGTTTTCCACAATTTATACGGTCATTTTTCTCCAGGTGAGGTGACCATATCATTGGCAAGCGGAACAAGTTGCCTAGCATATAATGCAGCAGAGCTCCGCACACTGCATACCCTTCGCCTTCAATTCGTGGTTGTTGTCGTAGATAGTTTTATATTCACAGACTGATCACCCAGGATCATCGAGCGGAACTGGTTAATGTGTTTGTCTGTTTTGTTTGTCTCCGTTATGTTCTGTTTATCCTTGAAATGCGCAAGGCAAGGTAGACCTGCTGCTTTGGAGCTGCACTCGTAGTAAAAAGGACTTGAAGTGTTAGTGGAAAATTAAATTTATTGTGATCCTTAAACGCGATAACCAGGATCATGATACAATCGCAGATCTTTTGATGCAATTAGGTGAAGTGCTCGCATGGTGATACACGAATGCCATGTTGAAGACACCATCGAATAAGTCATGTTGTTGCATATAGTGATACCCACATATAGCTGTGGCATGTGAATGATACTCATATGATAGGCAATAACCACCTGCTTATGTTTCAACTAAAATTTATTTAAGAAAGGTCAAGATTATTAAGATGTTCTTGGTCTTTATCATAGATATATGTACATTGGAAAACAATATAAAAACTTGTAGATTCCAATGAACATCTTTTATAATATTTCATATTATATTATTGCATAAACTACCTATAGGTACATGCACTTTTCCAGTAACTGGGTAACTAAGCTACACTGCTCTTGGCCGCTAATACAAATATGTTAATCAAAACACATCTATTAAAAAATGTTTTGGTGCTTTTATCTACGTATATATCGGGATTTCCAATAAGGACTTAACAACATCTTTCCAATAAACCGCAGGCAATTTTAACAACCGAAACACTTATGTATGGAATTCGACGTCGTTAATTCATATAGGTACATATATCCAACATTTTCACGTTTGCAGCGGTCAATGTGTTGCACACAATTTTCTATGCTTCGGCAACACATTTAGACGATAACGCTCGCTTTCTCTCATCCATTATTGGCTCCAAGCTTGTTGGCACAGACCAACAATTTAACGTAGGCCCAAACCTAAAAGAATCCTGTGTTCGGATGTTCGGAACATGCTCGACATGCTCGGACTCCGTTCGGAGCTCTATAAATATACTGAACTAAAAAAGAAAAACGCCTATATAAATGATACTCTAGGGCTAGGGAAACTTTTGGTCTGACAAAACTCTTATTTTACAGTAACCGGCTTAAAGTAAAGGTGTTTTGATACATGGTCCTTATCCGGCCGATAGTTCCCTACAGGTTTCTAAGCAACGGAGCCAAAATAAAAAGAATTGATAATTTTTTGTTAAAGCTGATTCGGATTCAGCGATATTTTCCTAATTTTTGGGGCTTACTATCCTAACGACGATTATAACGAGAGTGTGTGGGCTGGTCAAGGGCTGGTCCTGGATAATATGGTGATTCGGCTTATCTACCATGTCGGCCGCAGAACTGTGGCTTTTTTATAGTTGAGACGCCCTATTTTCGGTAAAAGTCTCTAACCAAATAATCTTGGTACTGGATTTCGTACATTCAGCAATGACAGGTAAATTCACCGGATCATCCTTGTTTTTAAAGACCATATACCCACGTTTGATAAGGACCTTATCATAGGTATCTCGCATGCCACCGGGTGTTTTTTTCTATAGTACGCACCCGAATCTTGCGTTGACCTGCACGTACATACATATACCGATTCGTAAAACATTTACTGCTTTCTGACACTCTTTTACCTAAGGCTGAATAGTTCTTAAAAAATTTTGTGCAGCTAGTTGTATTGCGTGGGCTGCACACCGTACAACCGAAAACACTAAGGCCAACAGCCGATGAATTTTCTAAGAATCGTCTTCAATGCTTGAGTTCTCAGATTCAACAAGCATCAACTCTACTCTGAATTTTAATTTTGGTGGGGGCAATATTAGGTTTAATACAAGCTAATTCTTAGCTCTTAAATCATAGGATTGGAGTGAATTGGAAGGATGATTAAGACGGAGTCTCAGGCAGGATGAACTGAGGTTGAATTCCAAATGAGGGTAATAGGTTCGGTTCGTTGGAGTCATAAGAGGTACGGTGGGTAGGCAGATATAAGAGACGAGGATTTCTTGTATTACGGGAATAAGTGTTAATATAGATGGAATTGTAGAGATTTATGCAGCCAACAGATCCTGAAAGTAGTCGAATGAAGAGAATGTCGCCTATTGTTCTTCGTTCTTCCGCAGCTTATTGAAGTTAATTAATAGAAGTCGATCTCGATACGGAGGTAGAATAAAAGGTTTATTCCAAGAGGCACCACGAAGAGGGAAACGTAGGAAACGACGCTGAATGCTCTCGATTATCGATATATAATTTTGTTGAAGGGAACTATACTTAAATGCTTTAAACTGATAAAAAATGGATCCGATTCAAGCTTAAGATTTATATGCTTCAAAATTGGAATTCCTGCAGAATTTGTTAAAGATGTATTCATCTCATCATTCTCGCCATGCGGTATTAAAATTCGAAAATTTGATTACATCGCAAAAAACGAGTCAAAGATGGAGGAGCCACAAAAACTATAAATAATGTTTCTCCATCCAATACCATTAACGCTGATTGCCTCAAGATGTACTATCATAATGCCAGTGGAATCCGCACTAAGCTACCTGATTTTTTCCTTGCTACTATCCATGCTGACTATGACTTCATTATTATTGTTGAATCTTGGCTTTGGAGCGGAATCTCTGATACAGAAATCTTCGATGGAAACTCCTTTATCATCTTCCGTAAGGATCGATGTATAACAGCCGAGGATCGCGGTGGTGGTCTACTTTTAGCTGCTCGTTCCTGTACCTCATGTAAATTAATACCATTGCCTATCATCGAAGTTGAACAATTGTGCGTCTCAATTAATCTTGGACCAGGTATTATTGTGTACATTATTATAAGTTATATTCCTCCGAAAAGTAACATTGAAATTTATGAAAAGCACCTAGCTAATATTGATTTTGTGAATAATCTAAACAATAGTCCGCAAAAAGTCTTTGTAATTGGTGATTTTAATTTAACTGATGTAACTTGGTTGCATTCTTCTTCAGATAATATGCTTTTGCCTTGCAATTTAAAAAGAGATATTGAAATAACGTTCATTGATCACTTGTTCGCTCTTAATTTATACCAAGCCAATAATATTGTTAATAATCTAAACAAAATTCTAGATCTTATATTTTTACCATTAGATGACTTTAAAGCTTCAGTAAATGAAACTGTTCCTTATACATTGTTAAAAAACTCAGTTCACCACAAAGAATTATACATTGAAATTGAATTATATAATTATTTAAAAACTAGTTCTACCAACTTAAAATCTTATAACTTTTTAAAGACCAATTTCATTGAACTCGATAAATACCTTGGTAATATCGATTGGAAAACTGAATTTCTTAATTTAAATTTAAAACATGCATTTAATCATTTTGCGGGTATTATAAAAAATGCGTTTGATTTATTTGTGCCAACTCGACTGAAAAAGAATGTCGCTAAGCCCCCATGGTATAATAAAAGGTTGAGTCACCTGAAAAATTTAAAAAACAAATCTTTTGCCAAATTCAAAAAATCTAATCATTTGTATGATAAGATACAATTTTGTAAACTCCGTAAAGAATTCATTACTCTTAGTAAATTCTCACACAGAAACTACATCATGAACGTTGAATTAAACTTAAAAAATGATCCAAAGCAATTCTGGGCCTTTATTAATTCAAAACGCAAATCACTTGGGATTCCTAAGTCTATGAATTTCAATGGGGTGGAATCACCGATGTTAATCAGACTCTTGAACTTTTTGCTAAATTTTTCGAATCTGTATATTGTAACTCTCAAAGAAATGCTGTAATTCCTTCCAATGACCTACCTAAGGTAGATATTGGGTCCATGGAACTTGACTTCATCGATGTCTTAGAGGGACTGCAAAGTCTTAAACAGAATGCAAAACCTGGCGCTGACGGCATTCCTGCACTTATATTAAAAAGATGTTCAAATTCCCTTTGCCTTCCTTTGCTAATTATTTTTAATCTTTCCTTGTCTACTGGAATGTTCTTGGATGAATGGAAATCATCTTACTTGATACCAATTTTTAAATCGGGCTCAAAAAACAATATTGCGAACTACAGGGGAATTTGTAAATTATCTGCGATTCCTAAACTTTTTGAAAGCTTAATTAAAAATAAGCTTGATTTTCTAGTCAAGGAACACGTTAGTATTCACCAACATGGATTTATTTCAGGTAGGTCAACTGTTACAAATTTAGCATGCTTTTCCTCTTTTGTGGTTGAATCTCTTGAAAACCAAAGCCAAGTTGATACTATCTATACGGACTTCAGTAAGGCTTTCGATTCAGTTTGTCACACTATATTGCTTCGTAAACTTGAAATATTCGGTTTTCACTCAAGCCTACTTCAATGGATCGGTTCATTTTTAATGGGTAGAATCCAACAAGTAAAAATTAATGAATATACTTCACGACCTATTAGTTGTTCCTCTGGTGTTCCACAGGGCAGCCACCTCGGTCCATTGCTGTTTATAATATTTATTGATGACATTGTCAACCATATCAATTTTAGCCAATGTCTTGTATATGCTGATGACCTCAAATTATTTTTGAAAGTAACAAGCAATAGTGACTGCCTTAAACTTCAAATGGACTTGGATAACTTATCGTGCTGGTGTAAACTAAACTACCTGAGCCTCAACATTAAAAAATGTTTCGTTATTTCTATATCCAGGAAAAACTTTGTGTACGAATATCCATATTCTCTAGATTGCAATCTTCTTCAGAGAACTGCAAAAGTGAAAGATTTAGGAGTAACTTTCGATTCCAAGTTTTCATTTGCTCCTCACGTTGATGCTATTGTTGCTAAAGCTAATTCAATGCTAGGATTCATAAAAAGAAATTCTATAGACTTTTCTGATCCATACACCCATGTTGCGCTTTATAATACTTTAGTTAGATCTATACTTGAATACGCGGATGTTATCTGGAACCCTCACCAGCTTCTTTTCTCGGATAGAATTCAAAAGGTCCAGAATCGCTTTACAAGGTTCGTTTTTCATAAAATGCATTGGAATTTCTGTCCAAACTCCATAGCCAGGCAAAACCTTTTGGGCTTGCAGATGCTCAAATCTAGAAGAACTATTCATGATATAGTCTTTGTGCGTGATATTTTGTGCTACCACATTAAGTGTCCTAACTTACTCTCCATAATTTTTATCTATGCTCCATCGAGACCGTTGAGGGAAAAACACCTTCTTTTTCAGCCTAGGCACAGAACTAACTACGGTATGAACGAGCCAATTTCAAGGTCAGTTAGGGAGTTTAATGAAATTGATGCTAATATTGGTCGAGAAATAAGTTCAAAAAAGACATATATTACTTATTCTTAAGAAGTTAATCTTATTATTCCTTATTTTTTAAGATAATTTAATAATTTTTGTATATATTTGTAGTAATCTGTTGAGCCTAAAACTCGTAGATAATAAATAAATAAATAAATAAATAATAGGAGTAGGCAAGAACGAGGGCAACAAAGGTTATGTATGAATATCTGGTCACGTAGATGTCGGAGAATTCTTTGGACCATCCTATTGCCTATTGCAATATCGTTAATAGTAAGAATAAAAAGGAGAGGTCCTAATAAGCTGCCTTGTGCACTCCGGAGGTAGCGAAGAAATCATCAGAGAAGATAGATCTGAATCGAACTTTGTATAGTAACGATTTTTCAGGTAAGAAGAAATCTATCTTAAGAAGACAAGCTCAAGCCCAAGGTTGAACAGTTTTAACAGAATAAGCTTATATAAAATTTTGTCAAAGGTCTTACTGAAATGGGTTGAGACAACTGAAACTTTCTTTCCGTTCTCTGAGGTTGAGAAGCTAAATGACACGAATTCAACTAGGTATGTCATTTGACAAAGCCGTGTTGTCAAGGGGAAATGAGAAACAACTAAAACTTAAACTAACTCGGGCAAAATGCTTTCAAAGATTTTGGAAATATGTGAAAGTTTAGCAATTGGACGATAGTTTGTAACGTCACACTTTGGGCCTTTCTTATGAATTGGAGCGATTTGAAAATGGAATGGTTTTTGAAGACTTAAAAGGCACTATCTGAAGCCAAGAACTTCCCTGGTACTATAATATGGTAATGATAATAATATTGTCTCAACAATGAGCGACCAAACAGAAGACTTTTATACTGACCCTACTGCGACCTACTACCTTGGCTGAATGCCAAACCCATTTCCATCTAAACTACAATTAAAAACCTGGGACAGAGTACATTCAAGTCATTTCACTTTTTGCTTGAAACTTCTCAACTGCCTTGGACTGTTGCTTCTGAACTAACTTGGATTTATTCAACTGATTTCTTTAGATTTAATCGCGTTTGCATTTCAGTATATTTGTGAAGCTGGAACACATACAGATTTTAAAAAGTACTGGATCCGCTGTTTAAAAAAAAACACATTTATTTCCAGGATCTCCAGTGATGATATAAGTAGCTAATGTTCCAAAAACTGGTCACAGTAAAGCACATTTCACGTGATAAGACCAAAACAACCAAATACAACGTTCCTCCTAATGACTTGCATTGAATATCATTTCCCATTCCCGACCTAGTTTAATTCAGACTACTAACAAGACGTCCACCTTTTCCCCACACAAAAACCATCAATCGATGACCATGACCCAAAAATGGTTGTGGATTGAACAACAATTCAAATGCCGTTCGTCGTTGCTGATGTCGGTTTTAATAATAAATGCAAATGTAAAAATTATAATTTCATAACAAACTTTTAAAAATAACCCCAGATAGCTTGTGATACTGAAATGGTAAGTATATAGCCCCTATGATGGTTCAGCTATACATCTATACCTAATAAAACTGCCGTCCAGGACCAACGCGGACAGAATTGATTAGCCGCATTATGGACTCTCCGCTCTGACTTCACAATCATAACAATGTACTCGTATAGGAATTCATGAATGAACTTTGAAACTCGTTTCTCCAGCGCGCCCGCAAGCTGATGTGGCTCCAGCGTCCAGCCCCATCAGCTCCTCCAACCGGCCGTCGACGACGACCAGGCCAACAATGAGTGCAAAACTCCATGTTTTATTTATTAGAAGCTGACATACGAGTGCTGCCCCTATAGTTCGGTGCCGGCCAATAATAATAATCACCGTGCATGTAATTAACATTTTATTAAAAATGTTGAAGCCTCTCCGGCCCGGCCGGCGCGGCGATGGGAGTTTGTTTTTAGAAAGACTGCGACTTCGGTTTACTGTTTACATCCCGATCAAGTTCAACGAAATTTGTATTTACCTACTTACTTTTACTATCGTATAGGCATTTGGTTGGTTTTGGGACTGTGCCACTTCCTGGATTCCCAACCCGCAATTTCATTGGAATTCTTAGCCATTGGGTTTGGGTAGTGCGGACAAACATTGTTGTTTACACCAACACCACCACCTCTAGGTATAGGAGCGATGATCAGCGCCCGCGTAGCATGATAATTACATGGAAATGATAATTCAAATAAACCATTGGCAGCATAAGGCCTGACGCAACCATAGCCAACGTCAGCAGAAGCAGAGATATGAAAAGCATGGCGCGACGCGTCTAAAAGGCACACCTACCCTGCGCACTCCGCTGCGGAGTATGAAGAGAGTGTTGGCTGTTGGGGCTTGAGGAATTCTAAGGCATCGCGTCCTCTTGGTCTAGGATGCGCGTTTGCTGTTGTGCTTCCCGGTAATCTTGTAGGTCATTAATTGCACGTGAGTGCCTGCGCTGTGTCATGTAAATGCAAGTTTATTTGCAATCTTGAGGAGCAGGAGAGGGAGTGTTTTCTTGCTGCAGAAATGTCTGCGCATTCGGGACCTGATAAATTTGCAAGTGTAATTTCGAGTTGCAAATAATATAGCCACGCTGCGCCGCGCTATCGTATGTTTAGGTAGTATAGGAACTTTGAAGCAAACCGCGCGATCAGCTGATAATGTGCAACGCGTTAATAAATTGACCGTTTAACGCGGGAACTTAAGTTTTTTTTTTATTTTTTTGGGCTTGAAACACAGACACGATGAAGATGATATGGTGGGGCTGTTATGGCCAATTGGTCTTTGTAGATGGACTTGCTAATTTGTCAGACAGTGCTGCTGTTTTTTGTTTTGTGCATATTTAGTTTGCAGGGAGGGGCACACGGTCATGAGTGTTATTATCTAACATTTCTGATGAAGACGCAGAGAGGACGTGTGAGACTTTATGCTTTGCATATCGCTAGCATAATGCACAATAATATAATTACCGACTACCTCTACCCATGCCGAAGGAATTACTAACATTATTTTGTATAGATACCCATACCTAGTGCTTTGGAAGGCATAGGATTTCCTCGAATGAGGTGTAGTTTAGAATGTTTGAAATGAGTTGACACTTCTGATGTGACGTGATTAATCACAAACAAGATTGAGACTGCTTTTGAATTTTATAGATATTAGCTAAAATGGTATAGGCATAACAGGAAACTGTTGTAAATTTTTGATGCTTAGTTTGGATTCATGTTCAGGGAGATATCCCAAATTTCTCAAATTGAACTGTAGGAAACACAGAATGGTTGATTTATAACTTTGTTTGAACTTGTCGTGTCATCTTTCGATCAAACGTCAAAGAGTCAGGGTAAATTGGGAGTGGTTAGTAAAATATTTTCGGAACAAGCGACAGACACATTTTCCTGCCATTTTGTATATTTAACTTTATTTAAATGTGCAGAAAATAAAATTCGGTTCCGCTCCAAAGGTTTGTGATTTCCTTATAAAACAAAAATCACCGGCGCCCTTTTTCATTTTTCAGCTGCGCCTCTGCGTTGATTGAAAATAAACCATTTCACCTTTTTTTATTGTATTAATAAATATAATCATCATCAAAATAATTCGCGAACCCACCCCCTTGCTGAGCCTAGTCGTGGTGGTAGTATACATTGTTGCTATCAGTTGCAATTTTTTTTCGCTGAACTCGTCTGCTTGCAGTTTGACAGTTCGTCATCGCTCTCTTTAGTTTATTTAATTACGTAGTTGTTCGGTCGCGTCGTCGTGGTTCTTGTCGTCATTTTGTTGGATTATTTTATTTCAATAAATCAATTTAATTTCGCGAATTAAAATTGTAACATTATATTTAGCGACTTTTGAAGGTAAGCATTTGGAAGTTATGACTTACAGATAATATTAATGTTTTTTTTAACTTCCCTGGTAATGTTACGAGTACATCCCTGGGCATTTAAATAATAACTTTAAATAAATACAGCAAACTGAAAATTCAAAAATTATACTATAGAAAAATAGTGAATTCTGTTTATCTTTATTTCTAACTTCTTTTGACTTTACTAAGTTTTTAATATGTTTTTGTCACAACGCACTCCTAAGTTTTGTATTAATCTGATTTTTCGGGTGGCTTTTTATCTTCAGAATTTCAGCGATTCTATGGCTAGACGCGCACATTCAATTTTTAGTTGCACAACTGTTTGGTTGCTTATAGAAAACAGATGAACTATTTGGTTGAATGTCCGCGCAGGTGCATATAATTATATGTTACACAAAATAGCGAACTCATTTTAGGCAATCGTTTAGTTTGTGCCAAAACAAAAATTGAATGTGCGCGCCTAGCCTATCGACTTTTTCGGGTTGGTCTAGCGAGTTATAATTTCAACTTGCGGCAACACTATTGCTGGCACAATCTTTTCTGGACTTCAGAGCTCTCTAGTCACTAATCATTAGATGCCTAATTTTAAGAATTAAGGATCATTCCACATAGGGTACAAAATCGTGCTTGTTGAATTAGGAAACCGTTCAACTTAGAATAACAGTATGTAACTGACCTATCTGCATCTATAATTGAGAAAAGTAGTAATATTAGGTGGGGCCTGAGGGTAGTAGAGGTTTTGAGCAATAATTCCTTTCGAGATAAAATTTTATTCTAATACTCAAATTTAAGTTTTCTTTGGATTGAGTTCGCCCACTATTGTAAAATTGGAGTAAAGGTGACTATTTTATTAATATGTTAGCACCCTTGAGTCCAACTACGGAAGTAATGTTAAATTCAGAGATTCTTTTTTTAACGGCACTACACGAATGTGGAATGCTTTACGCGACTCTATGATATATCGCATGCTTAATGGAATACTGACCCATTAGGAGATAGGTCAAAATTGATTTACATACAGATACAGGCTTTTGCAAGCCTCAGATCTCATGAATAGTTTATAATACTTTAAGAATACCCAGTATTCATGTTTAATTCATGAATTACATAGTTTTAATTTTATCCGTCAACAAGTAAGACAAATCCTCACAACAAGATCTTTTTTTGCAACTTCCCAAAAATCGTTTTTTCGAGTTAGGTCAGTATTCCATTAAGCATGCGATATATTCCCTTCCATTTTGATTACATACAGTCAAAATCCCTTTTTTAGTGAGTCGGTATAATTCAGTGGCGTACGATTATATAATGTAGTTTTATTTTAAATAACTTCCGGATTTTTGTACCAAGAATATGAATTTGATTCTGGCCTATCTCTATCTATCTTTCAGTAAGAATAAGTAGATAGTTCAAAATTGTCTTGTTGTATGGGCAGTCGCAAATGGAATGTATAATAGTGTAAATTGTGGTATCGAAATAAATATGTTCCATTGTCGTAGATTTAAGAAATACACTCAAAGAGAAGCTTCTAATTTCAAAAATGATTGGTCTCAAGGATTATAAGAAATATTCTTCCATCAGAGCCGCAAAGTGAGTTCAAGTTTGAAAACAATTCTAATTTAAAACCCCATTTAGACGATCATTTCAGTTTCAGTTTCAGTTGAGCTATCAGTTGAGCTTTCAGTTAAACTGATTTCTAAATGCAAAAACTGAAGCTTTTAACTGAAACTGAAAATCAAATTGATGGAATTCCCATAAGTTGCCAGTTCAGGTATCAGTTAGGGGCCAGTTATAGCTCATCAGAAAAGTCCATCAGAAAAATTGAAACAATCGAAATCTAAAACATTTTTCTGATGGCCGGTTATAGCTACCACCAATAATAATTTTACGTCAGAAAACAAACAATTTTTTGCTGTCATATCATCAGAAAAAATTTTTCTGATGCATTCGGAACAGAAAAAAATCAGAACACAAAAGAAAAACGAAATGGAATATATTTTGAGTTTTGGCAATCAGCTGTTCAGAAAAATTAAATTCCATCAGAAAAAATATTTAAATCCATTTTCTGAGTAAATTTAGCAACAAAATGTTGTAATTCTTTTTGTAAAAATTAGTCCAAGCAAGTATTCGTCTAATTGCATTCAAATTTTACTCAATATCGAGTTGAAATATGGTCAAATTTGGAAGACCAAATTTTTTCTGATGGACTTTTCTGATGAGCTATAACTGGCCCCTTAAACTGATGTGTAAATACGTTTCAGTTCAGTTGTCAGTTCAGTCGTCATTTCAATTGTAGTTGGCGGTGAACCTTTTTATCAGAATTCAGTGAAAAGAGAAGCAGCATACAATATGTTATTGCAAAAACTAAAAGAGGTGGATACAGAAGCGACGAAGGCAAACATCAGGGCAAAGATTAACAGCATTCGTTCTGGGTATAATAAAGAATTTAAAAAAGTAGAGCGCTCTAACAAAAGTGGAATATAGGGATGAATGATGTGTAAACGTGCCAAATCGGTGGTACTTTGGTTTGCTGGATCTCTTTCAGCTTCGTCAATTTCAACAACATCCACATTTTCAATTTCTAAGTTTATAGCAGATTGAAAGATTTCAAATCGATTTGCTGAATTAACAAAGGCATTCTCAACAATGCGTCGAGCTCTTGATAATCTGTAGTTAAAAACCATGCGATCATAATTCAACTGCTTTTTATTGAATGGTTTCAAGAAGTTGAGTCGTAGAGCAAATGCCTCATCTCCTACAAAAAATGTATTTCTTCTGATTTTCGACTGCTCACAAGTAAAATGAAAGCTCAACTGAACACCGGACTGACGTCTAAATACCCTGTCTTTTTTAAATTAACTGATAAGTGAGCTGATAACTAAATCAACAACTGCGGCCTATTTCACCAATTACAAATTACAAGCACAAATTTGTGACTTGTAATTCACAAATACAAATTTGTAGAACAGAACTCGGTTTCACAAAGTACAAGTAACTGTTTCACAATTTTATGATTATTGCAAACAAAATTACAACTACTTAGCTTTTGAAAGCAACAACCGTTTCACCATTTTTTGTATTTCTTGTAAAAAATAAGTTTTCCTTATTAACTTGTAAAACTCGTTAGAATGATGTCTACAATAGATAACTAAATTGCTTTTGCATCTTTAGTGCATGAGAAAAATGATGCAGCATTTAATGACTTTTATTGCTTTACGTCGTTGTAGCCGCAAATGTTTAAGGCAAGGAAATTTTTCTTTTTGAATGTCAATTGCATTTTCAACCATCCTGTGAGCTTATTTATGGACTCGGTTGTAGCGGTTCATGGCAATACTTCTAGTACTCTTGAATCATGCACACTTCCAGGCCAATTTAAAGCATTATAAAACGTTAAATCTGGACCACACACTAGCATATAATTAATATAATGATTTCTATATCTATCAACATACGCAGGTTCGAAATCACACGGTGAATCTATATTGATTAATGTTCTGTCAATATATCCACAAACAGAAGGAATGCCTTTAAAAAATATAAAAACAATGCCGAACCTACAAAAAAATTACTTGCAATATCCTGAAAGTTTTCAGGAATTGTATCCATTCCATCAAACCATTTTACAACATCTTCAAACAATATATCAATAATCGCTAAGCAAACCCGGTAACGCATCGGCATACTGTAGCTTTTGAGATACCATGCATATCGAAAACACCATGATACTGCCCACCATTTACAATCCAGTGCAAGACAGTAAGTAATTCCTGCCTTGGAAACAATGCACAATTTTTGTCCCTTCCGTGACTAATCCGGCCTCAAATGAGCAAAATTATTTCTTCCACCTTGCAGAAACTCGAAACACGAAAACGGTCATTAAAGTAAAAACATTCCAAAATATTAAAGTTTATCCGCGGACCATAAACTCTTCTTCTGCGATTCAAAACAATATATAGTCGTTTGCACGATCGCTTTTACTGCTACTATGCCTTCAACGTAAGGCCATTTTAAACACCTAAAATATTATTTTCAAAAACTTGTATCAAAAATAACTTACGTCTTTACTCGTGTAGAACTTTTTTACAAATAAAATGAAACTTGTGATTTTGTTTTCTTTGGTGAAACAGAAACACACAAGAAACTTGAAAGGACAAACATTTTTTACTTGTAAAACACAAGTCTCGGTGAAACGGAAACTTACTTTTTTACAAATTTTAAATTGTAATTTACAACTACAATTTTGTAACTACAACAAACTGGTGAGACAAAATTTATCGGATTTTCACAAATTTTGTGAAAAAATGCTTGTAATTATAATTTTGAAAGTTGGTGAAATAGGCCCCTGATCGTCTAAAGGGGGCTTAATGGAAATCAAACGTTTTGCCAACTTTTGAAATAGAATACAAAAATGGCTGGTCCGCATTGCTCTATAGGAGAAATAGTTCGTTGATAACAGAACATGTAATAATTTGGCATAGATTGTATCATGGAGACAAAAAGATAACTTAAAAAAAAAACTATTTCTACTTTTAAAAACTGAAAAAAAAAATTATCGCACAGAAATATCAATTTACTTTTCAATTAAAATATGAGTATTAGAAAAATAAGTCTTAAAAGTATTGAAAAAACGTTAACTAGTCACGTCCAGCTTCTTCTTTAGGATTTTGCACTTTTATTTTTTTTATTCAAACATTTTTTTTATCTAAAACAAAAACGAAAGCACGGACAGCAAGAACTGTTCTCTATCGTTTTTTTTTTACAACGATCAGTTGAAAAACAAAATTTCCGGGTTAAGTTTCAACATGTTACAACTTACCCCGAAAAAGACAAAACGATGGTCACAGTGTATAACAACGTGTAATGAGGAAGACACAAAATTCAAAAAAAAAATTTAAAACCTGCAAATTTTCGGGATCATCCGCAGAAGGATTGACCCCCAATTAACAGCTAAATTAGATAAGTTGGTATCTATGGAGAGAATGATTCAGTCGATTCCTAATTTTCAATTAATTTTTTTGTATGTGATATTTCTTTGTTGGTTTAGAAACTACCTTTTGAAATTCATAAAATAATGGTGGTGTGCCTCAGGGCTCCGTTTGGTTTCCGACTCTCTTTTAATCCATTAAAATGTTTTTTTTTTTTGACGACAGTACAGTACTCTCAGCTTCTTATATCATTTCCAGATTCATGTCCTCGTTCTTCGGATGTGGATTTAGAACGGCAGCGTATGATAAGCTCATTAAATTTAGATTTTAGTAGCATTGCCAAATGGAGAACCAAAAACCGCGTAGAATTTAATGCTTCAAAAATTTAATGCTGTCTTCTGTCCCTAATGCGGAACCAACCCTCCATGCCACTATCCATGAGCAGTACTGGAACCGAACAGCTTTCAGTTCTCGGTGTGTACATCACAGGACTCCACATATTCGACGTCGGTCGCCAAGAACGCTGCAGAGTGCTTAAGTTTCCTTCGGCGTTGCAAGACATTATTCAACCCTTCTGACCAGGCTGTAATATGTGAGGCTTATATTCGTCTAAAGCTTGAGTACAATTCCCATATTTGCGCAGGTGCTCCAATAACTCTTTATATAGTTGCAATTGTCACGGATAATACTGCCAAAACTCGTAAGATCATGTCAATATTTTTGAATGTTTTATCAAAATAATTTAATTTTTCCTTCTAAAATTGTAATTCAAAGTTATTTACTAATAAAACATCGAGCGCATTTTGGATATTCGTTGTCTCCACATTTGAGCTTCTGAGATAAAATTTGCTTCAGCGCATTACAGTATCATCATAAAATTTCTAGAGATTTACGCATTTCTTTTTATAAAATTCTTGCTTAGTGTCCAAGACTATTAAAAATTAATTTGTGTTTTTCGAACCTATGTACGTTTTGAAGATGAGATAGAAAGTACCTATATATATATCGAGTTAAGCGAAATCTTGAAATAGGCTTCGACATTTTTTTGTTAGATATAATTTGTTTCATTTGCCTTTTGTCTTCATGGATCGGCAAACAGAATTCTAAAGAATACTTTTCTTTTTTTATTGATTAAATTTATAAAATCTAAAGATGTTGTAACCCTCCCATGACCAAAATCCTGGATCCGCCGCTGATCCTATTGCTCAGCTATTTCATTCGGAGCTCATAGAACGCGTTCTGAAAATGTGAAAGTGTTCAGAACCAAAAGAGAAACACAATTTCTAGTGGTTTAGGTTCTCTAAACTAAAAGAAACTCAATTTTTTGTCAATACAGGTTCTGCTTGAAGTCTCTGATTAGCTAACAAATTTGATCTCCATAATAACATTTTGTTTAAAAATCATCGTCCGCAAACTAATCATCGTAACGCAAACTAATCCAAAGAAATACCTTGGACTTCCATTCAAAGTTTGGAAAAAAAACTATCCTCAAGTTAAAAAAAGTATTAAAAAGTACCAAACAATTTTTAGAATTCTTTTTCTTTCCTGACAGATATTCTTAACTCAATTCAAGACTTCTATTAAGGCAGACAAATTTTGTAAGGAACTTTACTGGGGAAATAGAAGGTCAAATTTTTAGAGCTGACGAACTTTTGCATTTATCCACTAATCCCATATCTACATAACCTGTAAGGTCTGTAAGAGATTTCGAATAAATTTCTCAAAAGTTCATAACGTTGGGCAATCTCTATATAGAGTGGATCTTATATTTTTCCATAACGTGTACCTACCTATACATATGTACATCGGAACACTGTCAAAATAAGTTGAAAGATAGAATAATATCATAGGTATATGCTTTACAATCCTACCTTTTTCAATGTGGTTGTTTTCAATTTTTAACTGAAAACAAAAAGTATATGTATAGGTAATAAATTCTGCTTATTAAAGACTCATAAAAAGAAGCGCTCATTTGACAACAAAGTAAGCTTACGTATAGGTAGAGGGTATAGATATATCTATAGATACCTATCGATATTGAAAAATACTTTTTATAGATAAATTAAAAGCTTTAAGACCTTTGATTACAGCCACTTTTAATTTAACGATTATTAAATTAGCAATTTAGAATACAAAATTATTCAACAGCTATAACAACACCTTCCCTCTATTCTTATGATACTCAATCACCTATCGCTAGGTTTTGAAAATCCGATTCAACTACATATTATATATTATAACAACCTGCCTAGAAGAATGTGCCATTAAATAAATCTCAAAACCACTTTGATCCTACCTAGTTCCATGTCACTTTGATACATGGTAGAATTTGCCATCATTAAAGTGCCACGATGTGTCTTGTTCTTATCTCCTAAATACCATTACAAAAAATGCCTAATTACTGCCAACCAACTTGTCAGATTAATTTATTAAAAAATTCACCTCAAATTACATTAAGTAACTCAACATCGGAATTTATTAATCGATAAGAAATAATTAAATAGGAACCTACTGCATTTATCACAAACACTTTTCATTGGAAATATTTCGCAATTAAAAAGATTCGAGAGATTATTTGTATTCTGCCTCTACCTTTACCCACTTCTCCACTACATTTTTCACCGCACCGAACGCACGGTAGCCGTCGCGTGGCGTACAATCACTTCAACGCACATCCATGACAAGTAGAACCATCGCATTGTCAGTGTCACTACTTCAATTCGCGTTGTTGAACCTCTGCCGCCAGAGTCTGAGAGTATTCTGATTCTGACAGTGGGAGTGAGAGCACACGCTTCCCACAGAGAGACACTCTCTGATATCCACCCTCTCATTATAATGGCAGGTGTGTTGGTGACTATCGAAGGCGTGGTCTATTTTCCATTGCACAACCACTACACCCGCATCTTTTGAAAGCACCTTGACTGGAATAAGCGAGACAACACGATTGAAAACAACTGTCAAGCGAAAGAAATGGTGGAATGAGAGCGAAAGCAGTTGGGTGAGGGTGTCACAAGCTCATGGGGCGGTTCTCTTGCGCAGAATCAAACTATTCTTTTTCTGTTGACAGAGCGAGATAACCGAAACAAAATGGCTTCTGTCATTTCCAAGTATCCAACAGATGTCACTAGTTGTATCAAAAAATTGAGGAAGTCCAGCAGCACCAGAACAGAATATCTATCTACCACGGTGTTCAGGTTCATTTCGTATTCAGTTCCCATCCAGTTCATTTCTCGCCCTTGGAGTGTTATTCGGATGTTTTGTATAATATCGGGGTCTGAAATTAGGTTAGCCGATCAATAATTCGGGATGGATTTTTATATGCTTCGGTGTGTGTGAGTGTGTGCGAGTCTTTTTGGAGTTTGGCTTCAAAGAGTGAATGAGGATGAAAAAATGCATTTGCATTTGCATGCAAGAAATGTCAGTTTGGGCGGGCGCACGCAATTTGAATAAGGTTTTTTTTTTTCTCTTCTGGATTTGTCAACACACGCAACGTTCGCGCAACAACTTTTCAGATTTTTGACATTTCTCATGTGACAGCTAAGTTGTTGCAACTTTGCAACTTTAAGGTCTTTTTGGGATAAAATGGAGTCAGAAATTACTGAAGGAAACTTCCCCCTAAGCGTGGAGAAGTTGATATTAAAATGGAGAATGTACCTTTAACTAGCTAGCTATGTGGAGTGGAGACGGATGATAGAACATAAGACCACCAAAAAAGTCTTTCACAAACAAGAACACGGCACTGTGAAATGTAGGGACATTGTAGGTAGGTATACTTAGGTAGGCAGATTGCGTGGCGTGGAACCCTGTACGACACTGTCGCTGATGGTTGTCGATTGAAATATATGCAAATTTTATTATTAGCAAACTCTCCGTCTTGATAAAGATAGCCTCAGAGAAAATATAGATAGGTAGGTACCTACCAAAATCCAAATTCATAAACATCTTTATCATTGATTCTTGTTTTACTTTCGTCTGCGTTTACATTTATTGGCGGCTTTTATTGGCAAACATCATAAAAGTTCGCTAAATTGTTGCAACTCGCCGTCTAAATTGTTGTGCGATTTCTATCTTCTATCTTTTATCTGTTTTTGTTTTGACTTTTCGAGACTTAAGCGATTTTTCTGATTTTAATAGACAGCTCGTTGGCTTGGATTTATGATAGTCCGTAAAATTATATTATCATCACGCATAATTTGTGCAGACATTTAGCTTCCACCAGAGGTTAGGTTTGGGTATTTGATTTACCCACACCTTACCTCTGTATTTGTAGCACATTCCAAAAAAAAAAAAAAAACAAGTCGACTCGAACAAATTATTTTGTGGCATAAATTGCGGCGCGAAGCAATAACTTTTGATTAGTCTTGATTGCTGCTATAGGAACGCGTGGTCATTAAATTAGTTAAAGCGCGCGGTTTCATTCGAGAATGTCCTTTCACCAGGAAAAGCAATAAAAATCCTAGAATTCTCCCACACAGCCGCATTCCTATCCTTTGAACAACGACAAAAAAAAGTCCTCCCCACAGGATATTCAAATTTGCCTAGGAAGTTCATTAGGAAAAGGAATATCAATAAATAAAAATGAGCATGTATAGATTGACCGACAACGTGAAACACAAAAAAATAAGCAACAAGAGCGGTGACACAACGACCGGGAAAAGCCCCACCGCTTTGCCTCTGATTTTCAGCACGCAATTCTCAATGCTAATAACTCAGATAGCACGCGGGCAAAGAAAGAAGGATATCCTTTCAGCTTTCACTATACACCGGCTACAACCCCCTCAAGATATACGCATTCATAAATTCACTTACAATGAATCGGGGGCAGGGGGAGAAGCTCCCTACTTTTAACTCTTTTTTTTTTGTTGCTTTTCACATCGAACAAGGATAATATAATAAAAAAAAAAACGAAAACTGTATTTTGAAGAAGGAAATGTAGATAGGTTGATGCTCGCCTATGCCATACTCTGCTAGTGTACCAATCTACCTTCCCCCAGTGGATTTTGCATCAAAAGGAATGCCTATTGTTGGAAGCTCGAGGGATGTTTCCAAGTCGTCCTTCTATCATCCATTTTACATACAGTTATAGAGGGGGCTACCAATATATGCTTTGGAATTTCTGATCGAATATGAAATCAATTTTTGTTTTTTGCATATAAAATGCTTGTACAATAATGCCCTAGGATATGGT
The DNA here is from genome assembly GCA_911387755.1 of Chrysotoxum bicinctum. Classification (NCBI taxonomy): domain Eukaryota; kingdom Metazoa; phylum Arthropoda; class Insecta; order Diptera; family Syrphidae; genus Chrysotoxum; species Chrysotoxum bicinctum. The sequence goes on along the minus strand of OU426989.1, from coordinate 218,030,238 downwards.
GTGTGTTTTGCCCCCAAGGAGCTTCATATTAAAGGGGGACATACCTATATATTATGTAAATCTGGCGGAATACTGTTGGCTTCTAAGGTTGCATTTCAGAGACAAGGAGTTCCTATACGATGAGTTGAGGATGTTACATATCAAAGAGTGAGAGTTAGTATATACATATACAATAAAGAATTGTAGAGATTATATTTATGGCGTTAAGATGGATGCAAAAATGATTTTGTGGCAGGTAGGTAGGGAGAAGCTATAAAACCCGGCTTTACATGAAGGTCATGTTGAATTGCAATGAAAGTATGGAGTGAAAGAATATAATGAGATTCTCGAAAGAGAATATAGTGTTGCTCAGGGAGTTAAAGTAAAACCGACAAATTTTTAACACAAAGAAATGATTCCTGATTACTTAAAGCTGCTTTGATACCTCAGACTATTCGGATTTTATATTGCTGAGAAGTCTTATAACAAAAGCTAATAATCTTGTAGGTACGGTTTACCAACATGCTTTTAGGAGTAGATTAGGCCTTATTGTTATAAGAGCTTTTTGGAATTCATTTAATTGCATGTGTTTCTATATACTAGATGCATATAGGTATGACTTCGGTTAGTAGTAGGGTAAAGGCTTGTTATAGTTTTATTTTTAGTTTATAAAAAGACTGATGACTTTTATTTCGATGGTAGGTAGGGGTAAATATAAATTTAAGTAATACCTATACTCAAAGCCAGCAAAGGGTGGGTCTTATAAATTTTGTCCGAAATTTATAAAATAAACAAATAAATTAGAGACCAATGGTTCGTACCTAGAAGGCCTAAATCTAGTGACTTACAAGTCTCAATGTTTCTTGTGTGACTGTTAGCTGAAGTAGAGAGATCTACAATTTTCGAGTTCGAACGGTAATACAGCATTTTTCATGGCAAGATGTATTCTAGGAGAATTTGTCACTTCATCGATACAGGCATTAAGCCCCTGAAATTTTTTTTGCAGATTTGCACTCAGACCTTCTGCATGACAGTCCATTATGCGAAGGGGTATCTACTACTCCGTTCGAAATGTATAATGTCTTGAAAAAGAAGTCAAATTCTGCATTTTTGTTCCTGTAAATACCCATACTTGGTGGTCTAGCATTTATACAGTTGTTTCACGAATTTAAAATTTATCCCGATTTTTTTTCTTATATTATATTGAGTACGAACAGTTTTTTGGATTTCTCGGAACACATAATTTGGAGTTAATTTAATGCAATAAAACGGATTTTTCCCTTTGCCTGTTGACATAGAAATAAAGAATGACAGAATATGTCAAAATTTAGCTCCAAACCAATGTGCCAAACAAATATTTCGTACGTGCGCGCTTAATATACATTTTTTGCAATTAGAACCTATACGTATGTACTTCTCGGCTAAAATAATTCACTAAATACTAGCTTGGCTAAACTTTGGAGAATGAAATTCATTCTTGAACTCCTAAAGCAGTTCCAAAAAGTTATCAAAAAAATTGCAGTTTTATTAACAGTCGGCTTCGTACGACAAGATCTTTTAGTAGATGAATGGGGGCGGTCATGGGAAGAATTTCTATCAGTTATCTGCTACTCACGTATTAAAGGCAAATGGGAAATTATATTTCTTTAATTAGTTCATCTTATGGCTGGAACTTCCGGCCTCATTCCGTTCCTGCGCTTTTTGTCGAGCGATTCTCGTTCTCCTTCCATTTCTGTGGCTCAAGAAGTAGATGGCCCTGAAGCGATTTCCATGAAAACTTGATTTGCGTTTCTCAGCAGTTTTAGCCTCCCTCCTTTTCTTTTTTTTCTGCGAATTGGCGTTTTTATTAATAATGGCTGAGTTTTTGGTGGCATTTTCATTTTCTATACCTAATCGTGCGAAAGAAACATTGATGAACGATTGAAAATGCGAATTCGATAATTGATCAGTTTGAACTTTATTTGATCGCGAATAAAACACTGATAATCGCATTGAAAAGAAAATTTGCCACGCCTTTGTTAATACAATGGCTCTTATAAAAACAATAGCGGATATATAGCGGAACCGTCATTAATATTGTCGCTAGCCAACAATCGATTAATCCACTGCAATCTTTTACTAAATTTGCGCCAATTCAATTGCTTTTATTCTGAATGTTGAAAAATCGAAGGAAAATAGAAAAAATCTGATCTTGTCAAATTAAAAATCGGTCCAGCCGTTTTGGAGTTCAGATGGAACATGCATCGATTTTTATGTAGATTAATTTTGTATATCCAGATTTTCTTTAACATTTTTTTTTAAGAAAAATTTGGCATGCCGATTATTTGATTATTTATTTATTATTTGAAAAAAAAATCATTCACCCGTTTTTGAAATATTGAATTTTCAAAAACTTTCAAAGAAAAAAGTAGATATTGTGTGTAATAACATTAAATAACTTCGTAATTTAAAAAAAAAGAAGATTGTTTCAAAGCTTCAAAGATTTTATTAAAACAAAAATCATTTTTGTATTTACAAAAATGTAAAGGTAAGAGATAAAATGGTAATATTTCAAGAATCAGTTGGTAGATATATTTAATTGTTTTTTTCTTCAACTTCGCCTTTTAAATTATTCACCGCACGCCACTGGATATACTTGACACATTGTCGAGAAAATTTTAATTTCTTGGGAAGTTTTAGAGCTTGTGTTGTGTTACAGAATTATTCGGGCTTGTGAGATAGGTATAGATGCTCAAGTGAATTAAAACCTGTCATTTCGTTGCGTTATTTAACAGGCCCTTGGTTATCAGTCTTCGCCTTTTAACAGTTAAGGCAGTTAAGACCTTAAGTCAATATTGTAATACCTAATTTAATAATAGGTAAAAAATAGTAAAACTTTAAAGACACATACATACACAAGCAATAAAATATTTTTATTTTTCAGGGATACTGCTCTTAGAAGGAAGTGATAAATCATATAAGAGTATCGGTTTGTAAAGGTGCTTCCCATCTAAGCCGTTCGGACCCGGCAGAATATTGTAAATTTCATTTCAATTGATGGTTGATAATTTAAGCCCTGTGTGCACCTGAAATTTATTATTTTATTTTATACTTTTTTTCGTTCAAAGTTGTGAGTTTCAAAGTATTTTTTTAAGCAATTAATAGGAAAAAACTTGATTAAAGAAATAAAAGTGGATCACGCTTTCAAAATAGGTATATTTGTGTACATGTTGCAGTTATTGGTGGCCTCTCAAATGTATTATAAGAAATAATTTTGTTCAGGCTCTAACTCAATAAAACTAGATGTTATCGGTTAAGCGACGTTTGTAGCATACGCTCTTCTTCAGTTCTTTTTATTAGAAATTTAAGCAAAATTTTATGTCAGTAAAACATTTTTTAACAAAACGCAGTGTCATAAAACTTACAATAAAAATTTAAGAAAAACATTAAGACATGTATAAAATACTATTCACGCTTGGAACACTGCAATAGTAATGAAATAAATTAAAATTTAGCAAACAATTTTTTAAAATAAAAAGGCCTGAAGAAGAGCGTGTTCATGCTCGAAACGTCGCTTAACCGATAACATCTTGTTTTATTTGTGTGCTGTATTATTAATTTTTATTTTTTATTTTAAGTAATTATTTAAGAAAATTATACATTCCGTCTTAAAACTTGAGATAAGTCCATTTCCTTTCATTTTCAAGCGCCAAAGTTAATCTTACTCATGACACCTGACAGTTCAAAAATGGCACAAAGTTAAAAATTTTACCTATGCTGATTTGAAAATTGTTTGTTTCTTATCTGTATATACAAACAAAAAAATATTTGTGCGTCTTACTTCTATGCGTTCCCATACCGTTAATCCAATTGTGATGAAATTTATACAATGCCTAAAAAGTGGTCTTAGCAAAATCCAATGCCTGACTTCCTTTTGGTTTTCAAACCAAAAATGAATTGAAAGTTGATAACCTAGTGTAATAAGTATAAATATATCTAATGTGTAACTAAAAGTATATTTTTTCAAATACCCTTATTATTTATTTATTCAATTAAAAACATATAAAACGAAAGTTTTTGTTTGTTTCTTTTGTTTTGACAAATAACTCAACCGATCTGACTAAGGATATCTTGGATAGCTTAGGGGATATTTCTAAAAATATAAAAAAAGTCATCTGACGCTATTCAAAACCTCAAAAATATCAAAAATTGTTTTTTTTTTTTTAATTTTCAAACGGTTAGTTTAAGGAATAACCACCAAAGAGATACTTCTGTAACTTTTTTTTATTTTTTAACATGTAAGCCTGTGTATTGGAGTCTTCGAAAAGCTGACAAGCTATTAATAGTGAAATGTAAACATTTAATTTATTCTCAGAAGAATCTGTTATTATTGTTATTTTGGTTTTGGACGTTAAAAAAAAAATTAAAATAATAATTATTTATTATCCAAAAAGAAAATCTAGATATTGGGAAAACACATTAACAAAGTATGCAGATATATACAAATTTAAGGAATCGTGTTGTCGTTGGAGATAGTTTCAATACCTCGTAACCCAGAAAAAAATGTTTTGATTTAAATTTTTGTTTTAAATACAGTTTCGTATTAAAAAAATGTTCATCAGATGAGATGGATAAAATCTCGAAAATTCGTTAAAATATTTGTAATACCTCATACCCCAAGAAAATTTTTTACTACCGAAATATCTCGTAACCCTTTGCTCTTTTTTGCTGTATAATGTAAACTATGCCATTAAAATAAATTGTAACTCAGAAAAGTACCTTGTAACCCGATAAATTACAATACCTCTCGCCATTACTTACCAATTATTCAACTCTTTTTTTCTGAAATATCTCCACTCAAAAAATTTCGTGTGTAAATATTACTAATTCATGCGTGCATTCTACGAATTTTATTCGTGGTTTTCAGCCACGAATAGTATTCGTAGAATAGAGGTTTATTAGTACATATTACTAATATTTTATTAGTATTCGTAGAAAAACAAACGTATATTGTACGAATACTATTGGTACAATGTACGAATATTATCGTAATATTTACTAATGCCCTTGTAATTCATTCGTAAAATACACAGCTCCATTCGTGCATTGTACGAATATCATTGTAACATTTACTAATGCCGTTGTAATTCATTCGTAAAATACACAGCTCCATTCGTACATTGTACGAATATCATTGTAACATTTACTAATGCCCTTGTAATTCATTCGTACATTGTACGAATATAAATGTGACATTTACTAATGCCCTTGTAATTTATTCGTAAATTATACAGCTCCATTCGTATATTGCACGAATATTATTGTAGAACTTACTGTCATTAAATATGTTCTTTGAAATTTCCTTAAATATTTATTGTAAGAAATATTAACAAAAGTAATGTATTTTTTAAGTTAAAAATAGTTTTTAATTCATTTTAGTATCATATACGAGTATATGAATAAAGTTAAAAAAAAATATAAAGTATCTGAAAATTAATTAATTCATTATTAATATAATTAACAATCACAGTAGGTAATATGTCCAAACTCCTTATTTTCAAAGGGCCACTGAAAAAAAATTTAAAATTTGCCATTCAAAATCTTCCGAAAAAAAATTGTACTTACATTAAAATTCTTTTAGCAAAAAATTCCCACATATGTATGCGCTGCTGCTTCTGGATGCTGTATGTCAAATATAAAATAAGCTTTAATTCATATGCATGTCTAGGTACTCACCTCGTCTTTTCGAAAAAAGCAGATGTTGGTCTGGTCCTCAAGATTTGTATCTTATACATACACCGTATGAATTTACAAAATTATTAATTAATACTGACCACTGCAGCAAAAAAGTTTGACGCGTCCATTACCTTATAAATAATTCGCGCACTATGCAAAAACACGTTTCAACGTGTTGACGAATGGAATACCTTTAATTTTTAGAGCTGAACACATATTATTTTGTTTACCCATGATTAGTAAATAATAGGTACTAATGCACTTCATGAAAATACGAAGTTATTAGTACATTCTACGCATAATGCGTACGGTCTACCTACGAATGAATTCTGTCTACTAATATTAGTTTTACTTAGTAAATAGTACGAATTTATTAGTAAATACTACGAATGTAAAAGATTAAAGTACGAAGTCATTCGTACGAGAAATTAACGAATGTTATTAGTTATATGTACACAATAATTCGTACAATGTACTCAAACAAATTTTTTACTTCTTGTTTACGAATGAAATTAGTGTATTAAACGAATAGATTCGTAGATAGTACGACAGTTATTAGTAAAATTTTACGAATGCATTCGTAGATATACCACTGTACAAATACTTCGTACATCTTACGAATATTCGTACAATGCACGAATATTTTCTTTACGAATATCATTCGTAGCCATTTTACTAATAAATTTTTTGAGTGTCGTAACCCAGTTTATCATTTTAAAAAGTTACCTCGAAAGGAATGGAAATATGTCTGTGTAACTAAAAAGTAATATCTCGTAAGTCGATACAATACCTCTTAAACGATAATGAAACAACAACAGAAGTCTAGGTAATTATGATACATGGTAATTATGATACATGGAGGAGTATCAATAAACGAAGCTTCAGGTAAGATCTAATTATCTTTTTTTCTAAGAAATTGAATTTTGTTGGTTACGAGGTATTAAATCCACTACTTACTACTTTTACAGAAAATGATAAAAAGCATTTATGCACTTTCTTGCTCTATATGTTCATTTTTAGGTTTTAATTGAACTTTACCCCTCGTACACCTTGGCATAATGACTAATGCAGAAGATATTAGATTAGATTACAAAAATGTTTTTCAGAGGTGTACTCAGTGGCGTAACTATACCTTCTGAGGCCCGTGTCAAATTTTTTGGATGGAGCCCTCAGGCGCGTCCCAGTAAAAATAGTTACGTTAGAATTTAATTTTAATAAACCACTGATGTACGTAGTCACCCAAAAAAAATGTTTTACCCCCTATCACACCGTTCAAATAGGCACGTTATACCCTTCCGGCCAAGTGAAGTTTATCAGCAAAATGTTCGATTAAATCGCGAAATTTCCTATCGAATAAACTAAAATTCATCATAATCCGCGATACATTTTTGCTTTTCTATAATAATACATTTTATTTAACATATTTTTGGCTTACTAAGTCAACGCGTACCAAGTGGATTTTATTCGTATAATTGTTAACTATATCGATTTACATATAAATTTTTCAAATCCGTGATGACAGGACTTTCAGTGAAACCAGTTTCTAGCCTATTTGGTTAACAAAATGGGGGAATTCCCCGACCGTCACTAGCTCGCCCGCGTCAATGTACCGCAACAAAAAACGAAGCAACCAATGGATGCGCTCTGAAAATAGGCATCTTTTTGTTTTGAATGTGTTGAAATTTTAATGATTAGATAGTTTGAATTTGTTTATGGTCTTTAGTTGTGCCCCACTTTGAATGATTTTAAGTAGATACTTAAAAAAATTATAATTTTTAAGTAAGAAAATTTGCTATATATATATATAGATAATATATATATATGATATATAGATTATCTATGTGTTATACTTAGGTACAAAATTTTGTTAAAAATGTTAGGATATTTCTGAGCTCGTGGCGTCTTGGGTCGGGGCCCTCTTGAGTCGGGGGCCCGTGGCATTTTGCCAGCCCTACCACCCTATAGTAACGCCACTGTGCGTACTGCCTCTTGCGATGAACTGACAAATCCTTTAAGAATATCTCCTGTTATGCAAAGTGCTGCTCATGAGTCGTTTGGAATCGGCACAAAATCGTACTTTATTTAATCGAACTTTACATCTAGGTATATGACGTAGATTTAGAAAAAAGGAGTTATGTCGTACCATCCGTTGGTCTTTGCGTTTAGTGTATATACATCAAATTGGTATTTTAAAAATAATATGGCATTTGTACTGTTTAACTATGATATCATAGCTATTTACCAATTTCTTAGTCTCGTTTCAAATTTAAATCACATCTATTTTTGTAATTTATTTCAAATATGTATGAGTAAATACATATGTATATGCACAATTTTTAAGTGTACTCGGGCGTATGAGTATTTTTTATTATTTTATTGAACTGGAACTTTTTCCTTCAATGTTTGTGTATGCCCTTACAATTGGTAGTCTATGTTAAGGTCTAGGACTTTGCAAACATATTAATGGTCTCATAGATGTGCGTATTTATAAATACTTTGCTCCGTTACAATTTTTCTTTTTTATCCCAGATATTCTCTATTCAAGTTTCATGGACACAATTTTCCAGTGCATGGGTACATTTGTAAGGATGTTAAATGAATTATTATATTGGTGTAAGTATACCTAATGTGACACCTTAGCCCTAGCAGATTGTGGTAACTATTTTCGAATAGACACTAAGACATACGTTGTACAAACCTACCTACGTATGTATGTATACATCTACTCAAATCATAAATCAAGGATTTTAAAAATTTTGAAGTAGGTACCTATTTGTTGCGCACTTTTAACTATTTCCCTGAAAAAAAAAGGTGGAAATAACACAATACCGATATGACAATACATACGAGTAGCTATACCTATCTATACTGCTTTATACTAAATAGGTAGCAGTAGGCAGATATGTATATAGTTCCTGGTGTGGCCACCATCACATCTTCCCTCATTTGCCAAACGCATAATCGAAACAAATTGAAACAAAAACACAGATTAATTTAATATTTATTCAATGATCCGACACGCAAAGCTCGAACAAAATGGAAATTAATCTAGTTCGGCCCAACTCTGCCCAGCTCTACCCTCTGCTCTATGAAATCAAACATACACACCACCATTCTTACTTTCACATAGATAGATAGGTTTATAGCTACAATACATACGCATCGCACAGTAAAATATCCAACACTTCAATGTATCGATAAGTAATCAGGTAAAATAGAACTCATCCCCTATCGATTCCAGGTTGGATGGCGAAAGCCGAATGGCCCCCTTTGTAATTTAAATTCTGTGTGCCGATAGTAGATACCCAACTCCCCCACTCTCAACACCATCCATTGCCCACGTAAACAAAAAGAAGCAACAACAGGATATACCTACCCATACCTACTACCAACGGAGCTTTGTATATTCAAAGAATCGAGGACAAAAAAAATAATAAAGAATCCTGTAATGAACAGATAAACAAAAACAAAGCCACCACGTCGTCACCCCACCGACACCGACGCCAACGCCAACGAAAAAAGGACTCTGATGAAGTTTTGTACAATGTTGTTGATCGCAGTGGTTGCTGCAATCATCGCGGGATATAAAACGTCGAGCAATATAACGGCGGAATCTCAGTAACATGTCTCTGATTTACACCAGGCCAACACAAAAAGGACACTCTGATGCCGTCGATGTCAACATGCTTGTGGCTATGGTTATATGGGGGATGCGAGGTACGAATGAAGTTCCTCAAGTGTACTTAATACCGTTAAACTGTTATACAGGATATTTGTATGAAACATTGTTGCCAGGCAACATTGTGTGTCATGCGCATAAGTCCAAGCAAACAAACACATTTCTCCTTTTTCCCCCAAACCCAAACCCCTAAGTAAAAATTAACAAAGGGGAGACTTTGTATTATTTATTCAAAAGTTATAGAAAAAGAGAGGGAAGATCAAGGGATGATTATGAAACTTTAACAAAGGACATCTCTAGGGGATGCATTCCCTTCGGTAATTGAGATTATGAAATTGGCTCCTTAGGAGTGCGGGGTTGTAGCTATACCTACCTACCGACACAAACTACAATTTCATAATACGTATCATATCTCGACTCGAAGGCTTCTCTATCCTCTATCTTGCATATCCGATGTCTGTTTGAACTTCGATATCATAACAAAATGGCCGAACAACGCACAATATCCTTTGTATGCCCTAATTGGCACCCCCACATCCACCAAACCGCTCTCACACACCACAACACATCCCTTTTACAGGAGGTACTCATTATTATTTGTCTACGCATATGTTTCCCGTTTAACATGTAGAATGACAAAAAAAGAAGTCTCATTGTATCCTGGTTCGCAGATTGCTGTGATTTTTGGTTAAACAAGCTTTTGATAAGCTTTCTCGATTGCCAACAGAGAGTCGGCCACCATTTTGCATCGTAAATCAAGTTTTTATTGTGTTATGATGGATGAGGTTTTTGCGCGAGTTGCTGCCATTGCCACCATTATTTTACAATTCTCTCTCTTTCTCTCTTTCCCTTTGTCTGTGGGGAGACCCCATCTTCATACTGTGTCCTTTTTGTGGTCTTGTTATTGTTGTTCATTCGTGTATAGATGTTCGTAATGGTTATGATGTGCTATATTGCAGGAGACAACAATACTTATGGCTTGCGGTTTTTATTTTTAAAGGGGGGACTGTTTTGTTGATAATGTGTAGGTTTCTGTTGAGATATGACTTGCTCCTTTTTTAAATCTTTCGTTAATATCCTTGTTATGGAGTGATTATGTTTTCACAATGTATGAAGATTTTATTGCATTGATATGTGTAAGGACACAATTATATGATATCTGAAAAGCGAAAGAGTGATAACAGGCGTATCTCCGTTTAGAAAAAGATTTCTACGTAAGACACAGTAACAAAGACATTCTATACCCGCTTAGTTAGCAGCTATATAAACATCCCCGTTTATGAGTTAAGCGTTCCATTTAAATAAACAAAAGGCAGCTATTTTCCATTGTCCCTAAAATTGAAAGATAGGAATAATATAAAAATTTAAAGGCCAACGGTTCGCAGATATCCCGAACATAGTGACTTATAACCCTCAACCATTTCTGTGTGCATGTTATCAGCAGGAACGGAGAAGACCTACTTACAATTTTTTGAGGGATCCGAACTGCTAAGAAAAGGGGCAATTTCCATGATATGAGATACTGTTGGAGGGTTTGTCACTTTTTCGCAAGAGGCAGTACCCCTGTAAAATTGTAGTGTTATCCTAAAATATTTATATGTAGGTATACATCTAGAAGCTTGGTTTCTAATAGAGACAAGGAGTGGATGTTTAACTTGAATAAAACAAGTTATTTATGAGATATCAAATAATTTTTGGTTGCCAGAAATCAAACTTTCAATTGCTCCAACATCAGTCAGCGAATACACAGCTTTGTCTATGGGAGGTGTAACTTGACGTTGACATGGGACATGGTGGCCGGAAAAACGAAGAAATATAAAAGAAGTATGTATTTAGGTATTATCGATAAGTATTAAACCTTATATAATAGATATAGGCAGACTTTATTTTGATACAAAACCCATGGAGGTTCGAACTCTTTTTGTCTAAACTATTTTTCTATTATTCTCTAGATTGGTCCAGCAACAACGGGAACAGCTTGCGAGCCTCAACATTAACCCTAATGTCACTATTGACTTTTGAGTTTCGTGTTATAGGGGAAAATGAACGGGCTGATGAGCTAGCCAGGTTAAAATCAGCCCTTTATAGCTCTCTTGTGGGAAGAGTTAGCATTTCTCTTAGTGCTAATGAAGGGCAAAATCCTCAAAATTTTTCTCACAGACTCCAACCGAAGGTGGAGCAGTTTACCCAAATGCATTATATCTAGAAAGATGTGGTCCATCTATAATATATAAGTAAAGAACTAATGACGTAATGTACAGACCCAGGCCAGACATAGCTAAGATACTTTCAAAATGCACTGGACACTTGCCAATAGGGGCACATACAGCGAAGATGTCAATACCCATTATTGTATTGTTCTTACAATACCCATTGTCGTAGTTGCAGGGATCAGCTGGAAAAGCAAGCCGTTCTTCATTTCCTCTATAAATATCGTGCTACGCCCAGAATGAGGGACCCACAATTTGGAAATTTATTCCTTGACGAAGTTAAAGTTAACGAGCAATTTGAACTGAAGATCAAATACTTGTGCTCTTAACACGGCTGAGTCAAAGCCCGATAACTTCTGTAAACTTCTTAAGACCTTGTGTTAGCGAACTTCATGTACAGGGCAGATCAAAATTCTCTAACCGAGTTTATGGTTCGTTATTTTTTTCCTACGTATCTAACACAGTGCTAGCGTTAATGGAGAGGATTTAATAGGATATGTCCATACTCATTGGTCTCGAAAGCCTGTTCATCAAAATGTATAGTAGTGTACATGTAGTGCGCGCACAATTCTACAAAAAATGATGGGCAAAATTCAAGAAGCGGAAAGTATTCCAAATTCTAGTAGTGCGGCTAAGGAAACAAAACTTTATATTTGACAGTACAACAGAAGTTAGATTCTGTAAAACTATGAGCATTCCCAGCTAGACTAATATTACCCCAGAATTGTCTTAGGGGAGAAATGCAAGTGGCTATTTCATTTGAGCATTGTTGATAGAAAAGCGATAAGGACCCTGTTTGGTCTAAATTTGGGGGTGTTGACATCATCGTTCTATACTTCTTTGAGAACTACGTTCGCCAGGCCATCACTGTCACTAGCGAGCTCTATCGGTCCATGATAACCAATTTCTTCTGTACAAAATTGGATGATATGATGGACATGTGGTTTCAACCGGATGGCGCTACGTGCCACACAGCCTACGCCGTAATGGACATTTTGCACTAGCAATTTCCAAACATGGTTATCTCACGTGAAGGCGATGTTATTTGGCCACCGAGATCGTGTGATTTGACCCAGGTAGAATTTTTCTTGTGAGGCTTTCTTAAGTATCAGGTTTATGTCTAAACCGCAAATCAAAACTGCCCAAAAAGCCAAGAGAATCAATACCATTGGTCAATTTAAGTCTAATTTATGAACCAGAGTCATAGAAAACTGGAAGTTGGAAATTTTAATGCTGTTATATTTCATACATAATGATATACATACATGGGCCTTCTAAATTAATACAAAAATTCAATGATACCTATAACTCACAGTTTATTTTATTCAGATCTAAAAATAGAAATCGAATAATGCCAAAGTATATTTATAAAGCTAAAAATACTTAAATGTTCGTTGGGTAGTTTGTAATTTTATTTTAATTTGTAACGTCTAATTTTTAGAGGGCCTGATTTCGGCTCATATATAATTTCATAATTTTACGACATTTTACTTTCCAGTTTCATCAGTGATTCAGTGGCTGTCATGATTGAATTAAATATTTCTAGTTTCATTTGGAATATAGGTTGCCATGAAATAATTTGATAACATTAGCTGCACCCAATGGGCTTCCATTAATGTCTTTTAGACAGAAAGTTAAATATAGCAAATAAAAAGATCGTTGCAATAACAGCACTTATAAAACTTGGGAGCTACTTTATTTTTGAACACCACTTTGGAGCTGGTAAGTGCTAAATCGATAATTTTAACATTTAAGCAACGTTACATAATTAAAAGCTTAATTTTAATTTAGTATTAATACTTGTACAGGGTGCGTTTTATGTTCCAGGTTGATGTTTTTTTTCACTAATTTAAATAAAATACAATTTTATAATTTATATTTACATTACATGAAATATGATGTCGGTTAAGTTGGCGCCCCTGGCTGTGGTGGAAAGGCGAGTTCTTTTAAGCATATAGATTTTCCCAGACTACTGTTGTAATTTAAGCAATTTCGTTTCTAATGTTGTTTCTCATGCATAGAGATTGTGATTCGTTTGTTGATGTACACCTTTTCCCCCATAAGAGTAAATCGGGGAGAAATAAATCAGGTGATCGTGACATTATTCAGTCGGGAAAAATTTGCCGTAAGTAACACGAGCTGTATGTGATGTGGCACCGTCTTATTGGAATCACTGATGTAGGCCCAAATGATCCAATTCGGGATAAGAAAGCTTCAAACATGCCAAGCAGTCACAAAGTGACTGTTCCGGAATTTCTCAAAGAAATATGGCTGGTTGTTACTCTACGAGCATGTAGTGATCTTCCGTGGATTAATTGAGGGTTTCAGTGCTCGAATAGCAACATTAACAAAACCAGCCAAGTCGAAATGTGCTTCTTCACTCATAAGGATTTTTTGTCAAAAATGGTAGTCGTCTTCTGTAGTGAGCTGTTAAGCTCGAGCACTCCAATCTCGCAGTAATGCTCATTTCTCTGCAACTGTTGTGCCAATAGAATTTTATACTGGTATATGTAAATAAAAATGTTTTTTGAGAACTGTAAGCAAACATAACGGAGATATTCCCAATTCTTTTGCATTCAAAAACACTTTTTCATTTTATTGCGAGGAATTTAAAATTATTTCAATCACTGATATACCTAATGCTAGCAATATAATGCCTTAGAGAAAAACTATCAAATGACAATTCTACAAATCAAAATCTGTCTAAGAAATTTGATCTCCTATTTAAAGCGTTGAAGAATTCAACTCTCAATCCCAACAATATTCTACACAGTGTTTGACCAAAATGTGTTCGATCGAAAAACAATTCAATGTCTTTAGATCCCAACACCCTCTTCGTGATAACCGCGACCGTATCTTCAAATGACTTCTACCTGCTTCGTTCGGATATAGGTAGTAAGCAGCTCCGCGAAAAAGAAAAACTTAGTAGCCAACGTAAGCCAAATCCGATCAGATATTGATCTTCACGTGTAAAAATATGAACGATATGCTTTGGCGAGTTTCTTCCTCTCTTATAGAAATTGCGTACGAAGTAAGAGACCAAGAACAAAAGCCTGCAACGTGACATCGAATCTTTAAATGAACATTCGCCAAAAAAATCTCTTCTCAATGAAGTGGTTGATGTTTCGAAAGGTCTTTCTTTAAATAAAAACAATCTATCAATTCTGGATGAAATTCTATCTGCCAACGGGACCACCGACGCTATTGAGTTGCGAACCTAATCGCTTCTATTCCTTCAAATGAACCGCCGCCTAGCACCACCCCTGCCGAAAAATGCATTACAAAATTTGGTACCTCGTGGTCTAATACAGAATGTACTTAACCAAAAACTGGATAGACTAAACAATTATAAAAATCCCCATTCTTCCTAACCAACACTCCTAGACATGGCAGTTCTGTGTGGGTTCAATCGTTCTTTATGAAGAATTATTCTATCCCGGATGGGGAATTTCATCGAATTCTCCCCCAAAAAATCCAAGGTATCAGTACCAAAGTCAACTATGAGTGGCTTTTCATAAAAAATATGACAATATCAAAATGGGTAGAAAATCCATCACGCAATGTCCAGAAGACCTACAACAACAAGCACCAATTACACTCCCAAATCCAACCACAACTGGATTTTCAAAATGGGTGTATTTCCCAATTTTTCAAATATTATTTTAAAAAATCTAAATGTCAATGCCCCCGAATTTAAAGTTCCCACAACCTCCCTAAGTGCTCCCTTAACCCCTTATAGGTATTGCCTCCGAACATCTAAAGAAACGCAACGACTCTCTTTTAAATTCACTCCAACCCGTCTCGATCTCCCTCTCAACTCTCCCCAATTTTGACCTAAGAACACGAGCTAAATATTCTCCTATTTCTCGAGTGTCATAGTCTTTAAACTCTCCTCTTTAGGTTTTGAACCCCTTTCTGTGCAATGGATTACTTCTTACCTAGAGAACCGTGAGTATTGTGTCCGGTTCAGATCCGCAATTTCCAATCCTATTCTAGCCACTTCTGGTGTCCCCCGAGGTAGTCATTTAGATCCTCTGCTCTTTATCCTTATACTTAACGACACTGACATGGTCATTAAACATTGTCAAATAAACCTCAACTTATTACAGGAACCTATAGAGAAATTGCTGACATACTTTTCATACATCGGCTTCTATCTGGTTCAGTTGACTGCTCCTCTCTCTACAACTCGATTTCTTTCAATACTATAACACCCGTGACCTGAGAAACCATCGCTTCTTAAATTTACCAACACCACCGATTTGAATCCAAATTCATTTGATTTCGATATCAGCACCTATAGGTACTGTCTCATAGTTATAAAAGTTTAGATTTAAGTTAGTCGGGGTTAAGTCCAGACTAAAAATTTTAAATTTAAAAATTTAATATCTCAAAGATCTCCACATTATACATATGTATAGACAATTATTGCAAAATGATTTAAAAAAATCTAATCTAATCATC
Organism: Chrysotoxum bicinctum; assembly: GCA_911387755.1. Taxonomy (NCBI): domain Eukaryota; kingdom Metazoa; phylum Arthropoda; class Insecta; order Diptera; family Syrphidae; genus Chrysotoxum; species Chrysotoxum bicinctum. The sequence goes on along the minus strand of OU426989.1, from coordinate 218,014,191 downwards.
TCTTAATTTGGGCCAATAAAACCCCAGTCTTTTCATCTTGTCTCAATTATTCAATTCCAATTTCAATTTCTAAGCAAACCTCAGCTCTATACTCATCGTTAGCATAATCAGACTTCATTAGGAGTACCAAAATGCTAACTTTTCCTATTCAGCGTTTCTACAGACTTCAAAAATGTAAAATGTCAAACCTTCAACATCAATGAATTAAACTCGCATAACTTGAAACATTTATGTCACAAACTTTGTTTCGCACTTTAAATAGCTACGATACCTATAGACAGAAGAAAAAGAAAAAAAATATTTCAAACAAAGAAAGTTACCAAAAAAGGAAAAAAAAAAGAATCCTCGCTCTGACATTATCAGTGTGTCTAAAACACAGGTGAAACACGGATAGGAAAGAACATAAAACTTCCGTTTTGTGTGGCATTCAACCATAAATCTTCTCCCGAAAAGTTCCTCGCCAGATACATCTCGCCATATATGCATACCTATCTATATGAGAATAAGAGAGTTAGAGCTTGACTATGTGAGGACAAGGAGTAAAGGACGAGGCAAAAAGACTCCTTGAAAAATTCACAAATCGCAACAAATCTGTCTGCCAATGGCTGTGAATTTGCATAAATCCGTTCTACCATCGTACTCTGGCTGGCGTCGGTTCTCGTTTTCGTTCTCGTTCTCGTCCTCCTCCTCTTCCATCCCTCACCCCATTCTCATCAGCTCTCCGAACAAGCTCCTAAGGAAGCTCCATAAAACTGCACATTCAACAGTTCGTTGTGGAGGAGCGAAATATCACAGCAGGACGTTGAATGAATCTCCCTTTCGCCTTAAACATACCAGAGCTTGAAAGTAGAACTAAAGTGCAGTCTCTCTATGCATGTATGGTGGCTGTTGTTTTTTTTTTTTTTGTTGTATGTCGCATCCCTGCATGCCTAAGGATTCAGTTCATTCCAGATATACCTATCCGCCAAAAGTGTTATCCTGCCAGAAACTAGGACTATGATTTCTCTGTAGAATATAATAGTCGTACCTAGGTATGGATTTCATACACATCAGCAAGACTAAGCTGCGAGGATGTATGCTCGTGTTATGGAAAAAAAAGCTCACTAAAAAGTCACTGACTGCATAACAAAATGGCGGTTTAGTGTACAATGAGGGTGTGAAAGTGCAAATCCCGTTTCATCGTTATTACCTCAAGCTCCCACTGACTACTTGTGAACGTTACTCCGCGGTTGTCCTGCGTTCACAACTCGAACGGAATGAGTACTTAAAAACGCGGCCACTTTACGAGAATTATGTAGGTAGACAGATGAAGGATTGGAAGTTTATTGCAATGTTTCGCTATGTATAGGGACTAAGATACCAACAAACAACAACAGGACCAATGAATCGGATGGTAAATGTTGACATCATCAGTATTCAAAAACATGCTTGTCCTTGTTCGCATACGGGTATAGGTATATAGAAAAAATTCTACTCAGGCACACACATATACACCGGGGTGTAAGCTTCATTCATATACCTACCTATACAACGTTCAAGAAATTTTGTGTGTGGAAGTTGACAGTACGGAGCGGGTGGTGTACGGTATTCGAATAATAAATAATAAAAAAAAACTATACATAAAATGTGGGGTTGATTGAGTTCCGCCGATGACTTTCGAAATAAACTTTTCGAGGTCATCTACGTAATTTTATTACAAATGAATGCGCAAAGCGAAGGATATTCGATCAATAGATTCTTTCACAAAATAGAATTTTACATTGAAAGTTGATGTGTTGAATGGAGGTTTAGGCAGCAAATTTTGTAGCCGATATAGTAATTGCCTTACAATAAAAATGTTTTGGTAACACAAAGGCATAGACATACAAAAAACGATAATCCATCATCGGTTGTTGAAAATTCTAAATTTCAGTCCGTTACTTTCCATGTTACCTACATAGTAATTCTGGGCTTTAAATGTAACTTTTACGCTGATTCTTGAAAATAACTATAGATTAACACTTTAAGATTTATTATTTCGAAGTTGTTCAGAATTAATTCCATTAGAAGACGATTTGGGAATTTTCAAATGAAAATGTAAAAACCACCGTTGGGCGCCATTTTAGAATTTTAAGTCAAGACCTTGTAAATGACTCCAAGTAAGAATTGCGAGAGAAAATCCCAAGTTTTGTGGTATTTTAAAAGATATTTCGAGTCAACAATTCAACAAATTTATTTTAATATTATTAAGTCTTCTTTTTGGCTGAATTATTTGAGTATCTAGTATTAACATTTGTATTTCAAAAGAAAACACCTTCGTTTGTATGGCTCCTTTCATCAGAAACAGTCTGCAAATCTGACGTCTCAAATTGCATTTTGTCAAAATTCCGGAATTTCTCGGCTTCTAGCCTTTCCTGGTTGAATGTTGCTTTGGAGGTTTCCCAACTAAGTTAGATGTGACTTAACTTATACAGCCCCAACTTTCTTTCCTAGAGTAATGTCAACCAAGCCGATAAGGGCTATCGTGGAAAGGAAAAGCAACTCTGCACTGGGAATCCAGTAATGCGAATTTTACAATTGACAAGAATATTGTTTTGACTTTGGTGGTTACATATGAAAGGGTCATATGAATATGTTTTTTTATAATTGCACCTTCGTGTATAACGAGTAGAAAGAAAAGTAAAATATAGCAAGCCGATGATTGTCCAATCTCAAATGGAAAAGATTCGGGGAGAGTTTGAGAGGTAGTGTCTTAGAAATTGCCTTGGATTACATAAAACACCGGGGTCGGAGTATTAATATTATTACTCTAACCAGATTCTATACAACGGAGCCAACATAAACATAATTGATACTCTAACCAGATTCTATACAACGGAGCCAACATAAACATAATTGATAATTTTCTGTTAAAGCTGGTGCGGGCTCACATTGCACGAGTGATTTCCTAGATCACTATTTAAAGAAATAAAATCCATGTAATACTTTTATATTGTAATACTATTTTATAATTAGTAAATCACTTATATATTGTCATTAGTAATTTATCTGGTTTTCTTTATTTTTGCCATAGTATTATTTTTAATAATTCCAACATGTTAGTTTTCATGGTCTTCTAAACTTTAAATTTCATTTATAACTTAAACTATTGTACCTACCAAAATGAATTAATAAATACAATACAATACAATACAATAAATACAATACAATAGTCCAACAGCCTAATTTTTAGGACTTGCCACCCTTAAGATGAAGATTATGAATGCGTGCGCTTAAGCTGCTTCATTCCGCCCGATGAATTCCTCTACTTAGACAGTCAAGGTTCAGAATAGAATGCCGATTCCGCTTATCTACCACATCGACTCTAGTAGACTAAGAGCCCACAGCAATTTTTGGGTGTGATTGATAACAAAAAATAATTAGCATAATTAGATAGGTCTATAGATAGGTGGTTCCTTTATAGTCAAGACATCCTTGCACAAAGCGGAACAGAGCGCCTTCGGGGTCGGACTGTTTCCGATCAGGACCAGAGGGAGAGAGTGAGACAGGAGAACAAGTTCTGGTGGAAAGTTGACGATAGAACGATTTCATTTTGAAGATAGACGTCTTGATATTTCTCTCAGATATGATAGATCGTTCTGTTTTTACATGCAGAGACCCCTAAATTCTTAGTGCTGCTAAGGCACACCTACGCATAAAATTTGTTTATTTTATTTCTGTGTTAAATTAATCTTTCTCCTGGTGTAATAGTTAGAGATACTGAAAAGCATGCTCTTGTAAAGATTAAAAGAAAACTGGAAATCTAAGGGCGCCAGAACAAATCCACATGATCAGGACTGCTTAATTTAAAGAATTTCGTTGCTACATTCCAATAACAAATTCTTGTCTATTGGAGTAAATTGGTTTATACGATGAAAGAGAGACTTGTGCTGTCCATTTCCGAATGCCCAAAGATATTCTAATTTTGGTAATATGTATAATCACCTTGAAATACACCATTACCGCACGTTTAGGATGCTGTGATGATATCATTCCTTCTGAGTTAAAGGATACACTGCGTATTACTTTACACACATTATATCATATTTCCCTTCCGAGACCCTTGTGCATATTCTGAATTATTGGGAGCAGCTATTCCTTAGTTAAAAATTACATCGCGTATTTTCTAATAGCGTGCAACACAACAAGATCAGTTTTGCCGGGATCCCGAGTTTGGCCAGTGACTTCGACTTTAAAACTCGTTGATATTGTCCACTGTTGATCATCGTAAAGATTTGGTGAATGGTTGATCTACTGTTTCGGAAGCACCCCAACTGGTACTTGCTGATCTGAATGACCCACGGTGTTTAAACAGTACGTTTGGAGGCAATCTTATTCAACCTTTAGCAGGAATATGCCTCAATTGTTCTTAGAGTTTGTACCCCTTAATGTAATGGTTTAGTCTTTAGTGCATTGGACTGTCTTGCCAAAAGTCTGAGTTCGATTCACAGCCGCTGAAAATATGTTTTTCATGAGTGTAATGTTTCTTGTGGGTATGTGACAAATCCTTCTTCCTGTCATGAAAAGTGCTTCTGAATATAGTTGTTTTGATTCCATAGAAAATTTTAGGTTCCCTCCTTTAATTTATTTTAGTTCATGATTACCATTATATGGGTGGGACATATGGTATGATTCTTAGTTCATTCAATTAAAACTTGCTTAATATGTTTCGTTTTGATGGGGGTACCTTCACTGTTTTGATAGCAACCAGTTGCTTAACATTTTTATGAAATCTCCGATTGACGTTTCCTCCGTAAGACTCTTCCGTTTTGTAGACTTCGTTGTTTTGTAGACCTTCTTCTTTTTTTAAAGGAACATCTGGAAATGCGGGGTTGCTAGGCCTATTCTTATTCTTACCGAACCTTGTACTACATATCATTGAACAACGAGTTGCTTCAAATGATAGAAGAGAGGTGATTTCTATTGCTGACCATTTTTTGAGACTAATTGACCATTTATGATCTTTTACTGACATTTTTTATTACGCAATTGAGATGCCAAGAATGTATGTGACTTAAAAAAAAAACTTTAAAAATTCATACAAGAAACCAATGCTGTCTAATTACTGAAAATAGTTAACTTTTCGGATTGTATATACATTTTTTTCCTGTATTATAGAAATGAGATGCCAAAATCAAATCTTGGATGACTTTGAAAAACTTTGTGTCCTGATCAGAAATTTTCTAGAGCTCTTCAACTTCATAAAATAGCTGACTTTTTTGCCCAATTACTGTCCAACTAGATTGAATAATTTTCTTGCGAATTTCCCATATTGATCTGAAAAAGATGATTAGAATACGGGACTTGACCCAAAAATAGCTTTGTTTCGGAAAGTGGCGTCCAAACGAATCAAGGCCAGGCGATACCTTATCGAATTAAAATCAATAACTTTCTTTCTTTCTAAGAAGATTCTCAGTAACAAATTCGCAATAATAAAATATGCAATCTTTTTTCGCAAATTTCCGCAATTTCGCACCCAAAAAAGTCAAAATTAGACAAAAGTCTAATGGAAAGTCTTTGGTAATTTTTCTTGCTGCACGAAGCCATAAGTTTGGAATTTTCTTTTCGAAATAAAATAGAATGTTGATATCATTTTGGGTGCCTGAAATGGTTCCATAATTTTTCCTTTTTCTTACGTCAAATGTAAGCATATCTATTAAAAGGGAAAAATAAAATGTAAGGACAACTTAAAAACGGTATTACTCACGGGAAATAATATGCTCAGTTCAGGAATTGTGTAAAATTCCGTATTGTCAGTCAAAATAGTTTAAAATATCTGCTGAGTACACAAATCGATGGAAAAAACTGTTTTAGCAATACATTCATGCAATTTTTGTACCAGTATTCCGATGGTATATATGCATGCTCTCTCAGTGCCTGTAAGGATCCCAAATCAAATCCTATAGTAACTATGACTATGTATTTATAAATAAAACAATTGTGAATAAAGGGGCTTGCTTATTTTCACAATAAATGGGAAATACACCGCGCGATAAGGGGCAACGTTTCGACAGGGACGACTTTTCCTAGCAGCAATTACAGATACATATTGTGACAATATATCAATATACATATAGTGACCACACATAGACACTGAACTTATAATCATGTACTTATCACTGATAACGGAAACATATTTATGTTATGAGTACACAGAACTATGTAGTGGCTACATAAATGTTAAATAAATGTATATTATCAGCTCAGATTTCAGGATAAATTCAGTACTTAATGTACTGAATGCACACATTATGTGAGCAGAATTCATGAAACATCAAATGTTATTTCAATAATACTCTAATATTTATACTTCATATTGAGATTTCTTTTTAAATATTTTTTTTTCTTATACAGAATTTTCTTTCTTAATAAAATTTTATCTATCAATACGCAAATGTTTTTATATTCTGAGTTCATGCATTTTTCCTCCAGGGTATGAATTTTCACTTAACCTTAGATTAACTGTTTAAAGTGTACAGAAAATAAATACATGTTTCTTTAAATATTTCTAACCTTTTGTCCTTGAAAAATAAAACGTATATCAGGTCATTAAAAGGACCCGAAACAACCCTGAATCTAAAGCTTATGCTAAAACATGTCAATTCTCTTATATCTAGTATTAGAATGTATTTAAGTACACAATGCATTTGACTTAGATAAAATAAAACCAGTTGAGTTATCTTCAAATCAACATCTTTAACCTTTTACTAACTCCAAAGTTTGAGCAAGTTTCTTTCAATTCTCCAAACGTTTTGACCTAAAATCACAGCCCAAAAAAAAAACAAAATAAAAACATTATGTAAGGACGCTCCCCTTTTTAAATGCGCCTTAACCCAAACAATCTTTCATCTGCATTCTTAAAGAATTGTCAACGTTTTGGTCCTTAAACACTTTCTTGCAGTAGACATTATTTCGTTTCCTAGTTTAAGAAACAAAAAGTTAAAAAAAACAACAACAACAGATAAAATCAACACAAAAAAAAATTGAGAAAAAAGGACAACTCTGTACTTGATTGCTGTGTGTAAAATATAAACTCACCCCACTCGAAAGCGCCTCCATTACCGCGCCGCGCCGCAAGGAACTCGCCTCAGCGTCAGCTCATTGGTATTCCAGTCATGTGGCGAAAGACTTTAAACGAAATTTCAGTATTTTTGTGTTTTTTTTTCTGTCTTATGTTGTTGGTTTTTGAACCCCAGGCTGTGATAGCGCTCTGGCTTCACAGAAATATAAATGCTGGTATAACAGTTTGTTGAACACAGCCGCAGCAGCAGCGGGTCGTATAGAGCTGCAACCCCGCCACAACTGGTTGTTTGTAGTTGTGTGTGCGAGCGAGGGTGGCATGGGTGATTGGGTGGTTTCCAATAAGAAACAAGGGTAAAAGCCAGACTTGCGCAGTTCGGTGCGAATCCCCCCAGTTTGAAGACTTACTTGGTATGCGCTGAATGTAGCTTCACCAAGACCGATACACAGAATGATAACAGCGGGTTGTGGTGTGTTGTACCTACAAATGTCATCCTCGGTTTTGAACTCTTTGATGGGGAGTGCATAAGAAATTCTATGCGGGCACCCGGATCAGCTGACTTTGGAAGAGAAACACCCCCCCGTCCCCAGCGCAACGCAGTAGCTCTAGCACCCAAAGCCGCCCGCCATCGACCGACTTGTGGAAGCAGCAAATATTTCATGCTAGACTCGTCCAGAATGCCATTTACGGATCATATTCATACGTTGGAGTCGTCATCACCATCATTTTGGTCTTCGTCCTTGCGTTTGTTGTTGTTGGTTTAGTCTGCCAAATGGAGTGCTGTGGTGTATGATGCGTGTCTCGCGATGTGATATTGTTATTCCGATGGAGTCCTTGGTCCTTGGTTACTTCACCCACGCTGTACACCTTTCGCTTACATGCGTGGCGATGTGGATAGGTTTTTGTTGTCGTCACCATTGTTGTCGTAACTAATTTAAATTAAACTCTCTTTCTCTCGCCTGTATAATGTAATGGAAAATATATTTAAGGGCGCCTCTGAATGTGAACTTGATTGGGGCAGATCGTCGTGTCGGTCGTCTGCACTATATGTATGTTCGTATTCCGAAAATAAACCATTGAAAGTAGTCGGTGTACCTAGCAACACTACCCCCAACCTTCATTCATCATTGAGTAATTAGCATAAAACCGTAGCGAAAGCACCCTTGTTTTGGTAGAAATGTGTGTCTGTGTAGTTGTATTTTGTGCTTTATATACATATTTCTATAGATGATGGAACAATGAGCATGAAGTAAATATTCACGGAATCGTATTAATCATTTAATTTATTCGTTTCCTTGTCTTTAGGATAATTATCACCTACAATCTAAAACCTTGGTGTTAACCCTTTTTTTTTTTAATTTGGATACGGCGGTGGCGATGTCGACGACGAACAAGGTGGTGATATGGAGGAACATTATTTTAACCCCTTCGATGCGATGCGATGGTTCGATTTGAACCCCTTTTGTTGTCAAAGTAAAGCCAGACCAGATTTAGGAGAATTCGCTTCGGTGAATCTGTCGACATTTATTTTCAAGTTTCGGTTGAATCTTTTGGCAAGCTGTCTAAACGGTGTATGGCTATATATTTTTCTCAATTATTTATTGGTTAGACTTTGCTGGGGAGTGTTAAATATTTGGAGTCAATTATTTCAAAAATTGTTCTCGAAACTTCTTTCTGACTAATTCAAGCTGTACAATCTCATCTTAAAGGGGTTATTCATCATCTTGAATGAATACCTGTCATTAAAATAGCTCAAGATATTAGTATCTTTTATGCTCCAACTACAACTATCAGAAGTAAAGCATCCACCTAGACTGGATCTGTTGTTAAGTCCTCTTTTAAAAGATGATTTCTTGTTCTTGACTGTTTTCGAAATGAAATGAGTGCAAAATGATCTGCTTTCACTTTCGAACTTATTGAATTTCGAAAAAAGTCAGCACAAAGTCAATGGAGCTTTTACGAATGAGAGTCGATAGTTTTGTCGATAACTCTCTCGTATGATAGTTGTCTCGCATCAGAGTTTTACCGCATGAAAATTTTACCACAAGAGAGTAATCGCACGATAGTTTTCTCGCATGATAGCTCTCTCGTATCATAGTTTTCTCGGATGAGACTCTTACCACATGAGAGTCGTATCTTAGTTTTCTTGTGCATGACATTTTATCGCATGATAATGATAGGTAGATTTCTCGCACGATAGTTTTCTCGAATGATAATTTTCTCGCATGACGGTTTTCTCCCATACAGTTTATTCGAACGATGATATTAACTGATATGATAAACTTTTAGCTCCATATGCCACATCATCGAAAATAAGAGAAAAATATTTCAATCGCCAAGTACCAGTTTTATCTTTAATCCAAATTCTTAAATTCAAAGTTAGGTTCCATGGCATTCATCGCCAGGAGCTCTTATAGTGATATCCGCAGATGGGATTCCGGGAAAACGAATCCAGATCTATCGCGTGGAATTGGAAAATACATGGCGCAATTTCCAACTAAAGAAAAGATCTTTCGAACTATTACAAACATGCGCAGGGCTTCGGCCAGGAGCCGGGAATCGCACTATCATGTCACTTTTTCAGCGAAAAGGATATGCAATATATTCACTAAATATTTGCAACTTTTGGGACATGCGAACGATATGGACATCATCGGCCGTTCTCAATTGATTGTAATAGAACCCTTCAATGAAATTGAAGAACAAAACGAAACTTGTTCGTCTTGAAGTAGACGAGAATAAGATTAAGCACAAACATCTGCCCCACGGCTAAGACAAAATTTAAGTATTGATAGATACTGGGGTATTTGAAGAAGAAGCAGTCCAACGAAGAATTAATGAAAGAAACCGCTTTTTCTTAGTTTTGTGGATCAAATGTGTTAAAATCTGTAATAGTACTCCTCTTGCAGATTAATTGCGTTTTTGAAAAAGTTTTAGCCGAAACGAAGCACCCACAGCACATGCTGAACGCAAGATTGTGCAAAAAATTCGTGATACTGCAGGTATGCTAGTGGACAACACTCATGGTCGACGTCGTCGTACGGTGGGCACAGGCGATAATGTGGTGGCTGTAGCCGAGAGCTTAAGACGCAATTGACGAACATCAACTCGCGATCGATCTCAACAGCTCAACATTTCACGCACTAGCCTGAGGAGAATTCTGCGCAAAGATCTCGGATTATTCGCTTATGCATAAGATCCAATTGACTCAGCAATTGAAGGCGCAAGGAACTTGAATAATAATTAATAATTAATTAAGTCTCTTTCAAACAAAGCCATAATACAGTAAGACCCACTTAAGCGGATTTAAAAATTCCATTAAGCGGAGATTTAATGCTAGAAACAATATTGTTTTTATCTTTTGGACTTGCCTTGAAAGAAGTTAAATAAAACAACGATTAAATAACACAAAAATAATTTATTGAAAAATGAAAAGTAGCAAATTTTTTGTTCCGTTCGATTCAATTTTTTTTCACTCAAGAGAGTTTTTTTTTAATGAAAAATATTAAAAATTAACTGAAAATATGTTTTAGTTATCCGGGTTTTTCGCTTAAGCGAGTTTCACCTAAGCGAAGTGTTTTAAGGGAAATTTGTCGGAAAATACTTGGGGATGAAAAAAGTGTTTCAGGTAAGCGGGTTTCTTTTAAGCGGGTTTTACTGTACATGGATAAAATTTATGTTTGTTCAATTCTTTGTATTTTTAAAAAGAAAATTCTATTTTGCCCACCCTTTACATTGGATCTGTCACATAGAGTGAATAGAAAACAATAATTCAAAAGAATGTTCAAAAACTAAGTCCTTAGGTTCAAGGCGACAAGGACGACCGATCCACCGCCGCGACGCACGGTCATGCCAATTTTAGTTTTATTTCATCCCAAGATAATTCCGTTTCGAAGTACCCCTTGGTATAATCGTTAGTGCGTTGGAGTGTCAGGCATAGGGTCTTGGCTTCGATTCTCAGCCTGTGAAGAATAGACAAATACTCCAAGAGTATCTCTTGTCATGAAAAGTGCTGCTCATTAGCCTCAAAACACGGACACAGGAGTGGTTGGGAGTTGTAAGTCACTAGGTTTATCCTGTCCATTATGAGCTCTCATGGCCTCTAATTTATTTATTTAAATTTTAAGATTGTTCTCAGTAGCACAAATATCAATATTGATCTCCAAAACTCAAGAGAAAAAAATAAATACTCCCATTTTCGTTTCGTCCTTTTTGCATCATTATAACAAAATTTCTTCCCTTTAATGTACTAAATTTAATTTTTTACTTCTCGTTAATAACAATTTGCGAATATTTCGTTAATTGTTGTCGGCCTTTAATCAGCAGGGACATACGAGTAGCTTCCAGTTAGATAAAACCCAAATTTTATTTTTGGTGATTATGTTCCAATTAAGTGAGACATAAAACCCTAATCGAATCTTGGGCTTCTGGGAAAACCAAAAATTAACTTTAGGGGCTATGTAGAAAGTTTATGAGAAAGTTTTGGACGCCTATAGCTTGGTTGGCCTGCTTAGTGGGGTCTCAGAATATTAACTCACTTTTTTGATCCTTTGTACCACTGAAGGTATGTTCAGTCACCAGGTGCAACAACAGTTTTTGTAGGTAAGAGCACCGTTGAAAATACCACTGTGGTCTAAGATGACCTGCCTGGCAGAGGAACTACGTTACTTGAGCGGCACAGAGGACCTAGTTAGAGGTATAGGTAGTTCAAATCCTCTGAACCCTCATGGCGGACCAGACAAGTACGTTTGATCAATAAATTGTTTGCTTAGCTACATTTTAAATCCCAAAGTGATGACTAAATATAACCTAAAGAGAGGAACGGAGATGCTTAAGCGGGACGAAGAACCTTACGAGGGAGCTGACATCACTCAAAACATCCGAGCGAACAAAACAGGTAGAGTTGATCAAGAAAAATATTGACATTGACGCCTGCTTTCCGACTGAACATACAGAAGAATTTGTTCAAAGTGACACATGGCCAAGTTGACAAGTTGACCTTATATTGGAAAAGGGTTTTAATATAAGAAATACACAACGTTTTCTTATCAAAATACTTCTTTTGTATTATGTCCCAAAAAAACTGGGATGTATGTCCCAAATCCAAGCAAAATATGTCCCGTAAATGTGAGGCATAAGTGCCAAATTCAATTTAGGTGTAATGCCCTTCCTTAAGTGGGGAATAAGTTCCAAAATAAAAATTGAGGTTATGTGGCTGGGTGCTTTGTCGTTGCGACGCACAGTGGTGCCAATTGTATGGGAGAGGGGAAAAAATCCGTAAAATCTGAACTATGTAACGTAATTAAACGAAATTTTGCACACATGTTTGAACTGGGCTTACACACATTTCGACACTTTCTATTATTTTTATTCTCCGAGTAGTAAATTTTTTTAAACAGTTGCAGGCATGTAATACCATTTGTATAACGATATCGTGATCTTAGCTGTCTCTTCACTTTAAGTCTTAATTTTTTTTGGTATCAATTGAAAAATTACTGCAAATTACTTCCAATATGACTGCAGTCACATTTGGATTTCCGAATTTTTTTTCGTGAAGTATTGCCATCATTCGTTGTTCCAGATTCCAGTTGCTTGCTTTACATAGTCAACTTTTATTCCAACCTTTGATAACAATTCATGCAGTGATGACATTCCTAGAACAAGAGCTTCTTCATTTAGGATTTTAGATTGCAACTTGGATAAGTCATTCATCTCTGAAGGTCTAGCTCCACGAATAATGCAATTGATCGCAAAACTAGTATTTGTCACAGCTTGAACTACTTTTCCGTTTATCATAGTAAAATAAAGACGGTGTTTAACTTTGACAACATGCATTTTAACAGTGATTGAGCTTTCTTTCTGTTCTTGAATATTATTTTCCAAACGGTTTTTCTCTTCTGGTATGATGTCAGGTGTTTTCTTCTTAAATTCAAATCTTAGAGCTCTGCAATATCTCGTTGAAGACGGACGGGGATTTATCCATGTGTGCTCCAGTATTTGACGTGATTTTCAAAGGAACAATCGATGTCATGAAAAGAAAGGAATCCGATGCTTCTTAATTGCCAGTAGAAATGTCTGCATATATTCGCTCTATACCCAGATAAACCATCACAACCCCACTTTGTGTGAAGTTCCAAAGTTTGGTCTTTTAATTGTTCCAGTTCATCATTAAGAATTGTTTTCAAAATTCGGCTAGCAGTGTGATCCAGCAAATATTGCAGCCTTACTCTAGCAGATGTCTTCTTTACTTCTATGTTCTCCAAAAAACAAGATTTTTTGGCCTCAACAATATCATTTTTTTAAGACCGTTCTAATTCTGAAAAAGTTTTGAGGAGATTGGTTATACAAAATTATGCAACGACCTTCAAAATCTGTTCACGATCTTAGAAAAGCAATACAATTTCTACTAACTGTTTGCTTTTTATTTGGAGACAAGAACTCGTATTCAAGTAAAAACGCACAAAAAAATTTTCTTTAATATTACTACTTACTGCTATGTCTACTTATTGCGCCATAAAAAAGGATTAGAATATTAAGGTACACATTTTTTAAAGTACCTACTATTAGCCCATTTTAAAAACATCATAAAACAAGGAAAATAAGTTTGAAGTTAGAAAAGAAATTTAGACAAGTCAAATTGTTTTAGCATAAAATTTAATAATATCAGAGATCCGTTAAAGGATGAATTTTTTTTATATTAATGAAAGATTCATTCTTCCTAAAAATTATAAGCCATGAAATTACAAGCTTTGTAACGTGTAGTTTTTACTTGCGATATAGGTACTATAGGGCAGGAGCTGCTTTGCATTTGAAAAAATAAAAACTTAAAATTTCTTCGAAAAAATAGTTTTTGGATTTAAAAAAAATAATACAATTTATTTTTTGAAAAGTCAATATCTTGAAAACCGATACACTATTAAATTTTTAAATTACGTTTTAAAATGTATTTTATTAAATACCTACTAACAATTTGCATATCAAGTTTTTTTTATAAAAATTTTAAGGAAAATTTAGTACACTTTTTTTTTTTTTTTTTTATTTACGCTAAATACTAACGCTTAGTTAACAAACAGAAACTTATAACTAAATAAATGATTTATGTAATACCTACATTCAAATTTATAAAAATAAGTTAAACATTAGTGATACAACAACAAACACAAAATTAAGAATTTAAATAATGTGAGAAAAAACTATTTTTGAAACTATTGGATTTGACATTTTGATTTACAGAATTTAAAAGAAAATTATTATCATTATAAATGTTTATTAACTGGTTAATTGGACTGCTACAACCATAGTTTGATCGGCTAAAGTTTGTTCGAATCGGCACTCGATTTCTTAAATTATTTAGGCTAACATTAAAATGAAAACGACACAAAACTGATGGTGATGAAATGGATCCATTTAGAATTCCAACAATGAAACAGAGTTGCAAATACTTACGGTGATTAGTAAGCGTTGGAAGACTTATAAGTTGTAACCTATTGCTATTAGAATAAGGAGGCAAAGCTAATTCATGTGGCCATGCGAGAAAACGCAGTGTAAACCTTAAGAATCTTCTTTGAATACCTTCAAGTCTGTAAATATGATTCGAGTAATAATGGGCCCAAATTATACAACCGTATTCAAGGACTGATCTGACAAATGATACATATAGAGTTTTAAGGACATAAGGATCTTGGAATTCCCTTCCAAATCTTTTTATAAAGCCTAGTGTCTTATTAGCTTTTTTTACAATGTAGTTAAAATGGTCAGTAAAAGATGATTTTGAATCCAAAATGATACCTAGGTCTGAAAAGATAGACAATTTTTCAAGTTACGAAGAGTTTAACAAATAGTCATAGTTAAGAACATTATGTTTGCGTGTAAAACTCATTGTTTTACACTTGTCAATATTTAACGTTAAACGGTTTGTATTGCACCATTCCCATAGTCGATGTAGATCATCTTGTAATAATTCACAGTCCGTTAAGGTATCAACTATTCGAAATATTTTCACGTCATCAGCGTATATTAATGTCATTGAATTATTTAAGATAGAGGGGAGGTCGTTTATAAACAGAACAAATAACAACGGACCAAGATGGCTACCTTGAGGTACTCCAGAATTAACAATAAACGAATTAGAATAGTCATTTTTGAAGACAACACTATAATGTCTATCGGTAAGATAAGATGAAATCCACTCTATTAATTTGTCATGTAGTCCGATTTGCTCTAACTTACTCAAAAGTACTTTATGGCTTAGTTTGTCAAATGCTTTGCTAAAGTCTGTAAATACACAATCAACTTGTTGTTTTTTCTCGAAAGCGTCAATACAAAATGTTGTAAATTCGAGTAGATTTGTAACAGTAGATTTTCTTTTTACAAATCCATGTTGATTATCACCGAGGAACAATTAAAGGAAAGAACGTCACAAAACAAGCGATTCAAACAATTTTGGGATAACAGACAGCTTAGCTATAGGACGATAGTTACAGATAAAATGTTTGGGACCTTTTTTGTGGGTTGGTTTTAGGAACGCATATTTCCATAAGAGGGGGAAACGGGAACATTTAAACGATTGGTTAAACAGAATAAACAATGGGTATGAGAGTTGTTTTGCACATTTTTTAGCATATATGATGGCAAGCCATCAGGACCAGGATTGAGGTTTTCGTCAAGTTTTAGAATTTTGTCAAGTATAGTAGATTCAGAGATTCTTAGGTTTACGTGAGCTAAGTGGGGAAACTGACCAAAAAACATGTTTCAGTGTGTCTGTATGTCTGTACCTCTTATTACAGCCTAAAACGCTGGACCTATTTCTCTCAATCTCGGTAGTTAAGGATCTTCGGTGATTCCCTAGAGGAGAAATTGAAATTTTTTTTAGCTCCAAAACTAGCGGTACCCCCCATACATCCGTAATGCAAAATCTTATTTATATCGAAAACGGCAATAACGATTTTGATAAAAAAAATAGGTGTGATAATATGGACATGGACTACATTTTGGTGAAAAAAAAAATTTTGGGTAAAATGTTATTAACGGCACCTGTCATAGAACCGTTTTTTTGATTTTCGACTTTCTCATTAACGGCTCTAAGGATTTTAACCAAAAATTTTCAGCAGGAGTCCCCTTAAGTTTAAAATACTCGTAATATTGTATATAAAAATATTTGAAAAAATATTTGGTGTTTTTTTTTTAATTTTTTTTTTTGAAAAAATCAATATCTTCAAAACCTATGAACGATTATCAATCTAAAATCAATATTATTAAATACTTAAAATTCGCATCCCACATTTTTTTCTTGAAAAATTTTAAAGAAATTTCTTATATAAAAAATTTATTTAATAATAAAACGATTTTTTAGATTTCGTTTGCATAAATTCATACTTTTCTAGAAATCAGACGGCAATTTTATGCATCTGAACATTATTATCTCATTAAATTCATGTTTTACATTTATAAAATGTATCTTAAATTCCAAAGTACTTTTACATAAGAGCAAGTTCGTGCGATCCAGTCGTGCATTTTATTTAAATCGGATTCAGTGAACAAATTTTTTACACTGCGTTTAAGATCGGATCAGGACGGATACAATTTTTTCGAAAATAGTTAGTTAAATATTGTAGATTTCTAAAAATTGTAGCCATTAGACAAAGCTTAATGTAGCTAGGACTGTAGCTCTAGGGAAACAACATTAAAATATTAGTTCTAGTTTACTCAGTCCTAACCGTACTAAAAGACAAAAAAACATTTTTTTTATTTTTTTTTTATTTTTTTTTATTTTGAAAGCTCAATAGCATATTATTTTTAAAAGAAATTTTGTTTTTACAAACAGTTCTTAAAAAGCTACTTTTCGTGAAAAAAAAGTTGATGCAAGTAATTACATAAATTTCGCAACTTAAAGAAAGGGTAACTTTAGAGCGCTGTATCTCGCATATTCCTTGATATAAATTTTGGGAAAACATAGAACAGTTATATTATGTAGATATCTATTAAAAAACAAATGAAACAAATCCATATTCCAAATTTCATTTTTAGCATTTATTTCCGCAGAAGCACCACTGTGCGACGGCTTTAAATGATTGGCCAAGGTTTTGGCTTTGATCCGGAGAAGCAAGTTAGTGTGCTCCAATAGTGCATATTTATTTTTACGGGTAAACTGAATTTTTCGCTTCGCGAATACATAGATCTCGCTTCTGAAATTCACTAAAATAATAATACATAATAACAATTTTTATCCGGTAAGAGTCGAAATTCAATGACAATGAACGTGACAAAATGCAGGTATGCTGGCCTTTTCTGCTAAAGTATTGAACACTTCGTAGTTATGGTTATGTTTCCCAAACGTTAAGGAATTGCCATGTTTTTTTCGTATGGCTAGGTAGATTTTAAACTTTTAATTTTTTATATTTCCACTTTGTTTCCACTATAAATCCTGGCAATCAAATGTTAAAATATTCATCGTATAGATATCAAATATGTACAATAATCCTTATTCGCTTAAAAAAACAGAAATATATGTGATCACCCTCCATTCGTGCATATACGCACCAAATCTGGCTATACATATGTACATATTTATATAGAAACATCACAGATAGAAGAGGGAACGACATATCTAAAGCTCCAAAGCCATTCCGCATTATTTTCAAATTCGTTTTGCAATTCTCGCTGGCGTTCGTTCGTTGAAGGCGCGTGATTCAGTCAAATCGACCCGAAATGTGCGAAAATCCTCGTGGAAATTTTTGAAAATTTTTACAGCTGATTTCATTTTAGCGATTTGTTTGCATATCCTGTGTGCTATTGCCGTACACCATACCAACCCCGCGTGGGCTTGGGTCTCTAGCATGATGATGATGGGAATTTTATTTTTAAGTAACCCGCACCATTGTGCATCGAAGGCAGAGGGGAGAGGTCAGAAGAGTCGCCGTCGTCGTCGTCGTAGAAACAAACAACAAAGTGAATATGGGGTGCGCACAAAAAATATTTAAAAAAAGAGAACAGCCATAGTGGGCCATAAAACGATGCGGTAAGGTTGTCAACCGGAAGGGGATACACAATGTACAAATGCCATTAATCTGCAAAAGAGCCAAACTATCACGCAGCAAGCCATCATGCGATGAGCCCCGCTCTGCACCTTTTTACCATCGGACTATAATATGAGTGCAGCAAAGTTGTCGATGTCACGACCCGAACGTGTGTGCATTAGAAATGAAGAAAAAAAAAAAACAATAACAACAAAAAAGGATGCAAACAACAATCGAAAGATAGTTTTTTGTGAGCTACGAGAAGATAGTTTTGCCATTTAAGTTTGAACTATCATGCCGATGCAACACATGTCAATTTCGTTGACCGACCTTCGAAGCGGTGGTGGCGGCGCGGGGAGCGGCATTTTATTGTATTATTGCTTCCCCATTTGACAGGCATTATGGGTGACGTTATGTGCATCTAATTTGCGACCGCCTGACACTAATCTGATTAACATCACACAAAACGACCAGAAATGGAACACCAAACCTACAGCAGGCATAGTGAAGTGATGAATATCAAGTGAATCCTTTTATGACAACTACCTACCTCGACACGAATGTGGTGTATCTGTATGGCTGCACCCTCATCAACACCCACCCTTACAACACTAAACAGAAAAAAAAAAAAAAAAACGAACCTAATGTCAGTCGAGTTGTGTTTTTTAAGGTTGATATTGACACTGAAGCTTCACGTAGCCAGCCCATCAAAATCCTCAACTTATGCTGAGCCAGATTACTGCTGACACTGCGGATGTGTCACTGTTTGTCTATAGAGTCCGTAGTGTCGTGGTAGTCACTCTCACTATATTCAGAAATGATTGAAGATATTTATGTACAACGCAACACAAAAATAATGCGTATCCAAGCGTAGTTAATGTGTAACTTCGTTAGGCCTGACGATTCGACCAGAGAGATACACAAGTGGGTTGGTTTCGGTTCTAGAGATCTGGGCATCGCACATCAAAAAAATAATAAAACCGAATCCAAAAAGCTGAAGAGCTCTTCAGCTTCGCTGAAAAAAAAGGACTCTATCAATGGGTGGAGAGATGAACAAAACAAAAAATGAAATGAGGCACCATGTATCTGACAGATACTGGGAAAGACAAAGATCGCAAAGATGCGATATGCTAAGAACTCGAACCGAAGCGACAGTCGATAGATTGAAGAGATACGACTCTACTATACGGCTATGAATTCGACGACGACAACGACTACGATGGGTATCTAATACGACTAGTAGTAAATTTGAAAAGTGTTGGCGTGGAAGGAATCCAATTGGACGTGCGGTAGTTTGCCTTTGCCTGACATGCTTGACATGCCTGGACCCCAACCCAAACCTCTGGTGACAAAATTTTCCTTCGCAAAAAGGCTACCTTCCACCAGGAGGAGTTACCCTGCTTTGTAGAAGTGTTTTTGTTTTGTTTAATGCGATGTGCTTCGCAGTGGAAAATGAGCCAAGATATTTCGACAGTCACTTCTGTTTCTTTAGGGAGGCAGTGCTCAGATTGTTCATATTAATCAAGTTCAATTTGATATTTTTGTATCGAAAATGGGAACCAGCGACGCCACGTTGCATTGGTAGGCTTAAGAGAGTGTTAATTGTTCATCTTTGTTGATCTAGAAATTTTCATTGAAAATTTGATTAAAATTGATAGAATATTCGCAGGATAGAAAAATTCTACTCAACTATAGCCTCAGTTTGACAAATTTAAGGTTGTTGTTCAAAGTTCTTTAAGAAAGCCAAGCACTAACTCTTCTTTCATGGGAAGTGATTACAGGGTCTAGAATGTAAGCCAGGAACTGCATATTGCCAATTTGATGTACCCGTTACTTTAGAAGGACCATAGCTGATCCCGAGCTCTACGAGCAGAAGAGCACCGGCTTCTCAGAAAGAAAACGAAGGAGCATGAAAAGCGCTGAATCGAGAAAATAGAAGGATGCCATAGCAGGAATGAGGTTCGGAAGAAAACATCACAATGATACAATCCCCGAGCCGAAGACTGCATGAGCAATCAGGGGAACATCGTAGCAGAACCGCAGTCTATGCTGAGATTATGGAAAGACCGCCATTTCTCCAAACTTAACGGCCACGACAAAGAGAATCCCGCTGCTAAAGAGATAATACCATTCGACTTAAGCGCCGCAGACCAACAATACCGCCCACCCGACCTGGACGGAGTAAAGATAGCTATATCAAATCTTAAGTCCAACAAAGCCGCTAGAGCTGTCGGCCTCGCTGCCGAACTGTTCAAAGCCGCAGGTGATGACTTGGTTGGGAGTATGCACCAACTCATTATCATCATCATCATCATCAAAACATCGTCTAAAAATCACGCCCAATGAATGGAAGCTCAGCATTGTCTGTCCGATGCTCAAGAAAGGAGACCCCCTGAACTGCACCAACTACAGAGGCATATGTAAGTCTCCTGTACATCGTATACGAGATCCCTTCTGCCGTTATGTGAATGTCTGAAGCTTTTCTTCAATAGCCTAGCCTGATAGGTCCATATCAGTGCGGCTTTAGACCAGAAAAGCCCACCATAAATCATATAATCACATTACGGCAGATCTTGGAAGAAACCAAGGAACATCAAATCGACACCTACCACCTTTTCATCGATTTCAAAGCCGCGTATGATGGTATCTATAGGGATGAACTATGTTAAGAGCAATGTCTTGTTTTGGCATCCCTGACAAACCTGTCCGTTTGAGCAGGATGACGATGGAGAACGCATGCTGCTCCATCAAGGTCGGAGAACATCTCACCGATGCTTTGTCGTGCGACTTCTTTAACATCGTTCTTAAAAGAATAGGATAGGGTAGGAGTGATATCAGTGGAGCGTTTGTGAACATTGAGACGGAAGCGAAGAAGATGGCCCTAATGGTCAATGACTGCAAGACCAAGTATATGCTGTCATCAAGAAAGGACACAACACCGACGTTTTGGAACGAACTTCACCATAGACAGCTTTAATTTTGAGATAGTTAAGGGCTTTGTCTACCTAACATCGCTATTAATCCAGACAAAAACAAAAGCGCTGAAATCAAACGTAGAATAACTCTTGCCAATAGCTGCTTTTTTGGACTAAGAGGTAGCAAACTCCTCTCTCGAGGAAGTCAGGTGTCCCTTTATAAAACTCTCATCATCCGGGTCCTTGTGTATATAGTGTAGATACATTACACATGTAGATACATTAACCTTGTGGATGAGAACGCTTCACGATGTTTCGAGACGAAAATTTTCCGTGTGATCTTTCGTCCCGTCTGCATAGACTTGGAGTGGTCTTGGAAACTGGAGACAACTAGCTAGGGACCGAACTAGCTGGAGAAGCTTGTTAGTTCTTCCAATTCTACCAGAAATGGGGCATCCGAATCAATACTTCCAAGTCGGAACTTGTCTGCTTCAGGAGACCTTCAACTGGTAGAGGCGTTCGCACCGCAACAATTTGCAGAAATCTGGTCCTAAAACTCCCTGACGGATCCTCCATAGTGGCAAAGCCAAATATCAAGTACCTGGGAGTGCACTACAACGAATTGCTAAGGTTTAACCTGCACTCAAGAAATATTCTGAAAAAGGCCAGCTGGGCCTTCAGCCGTTTGCACCCATTGCTGAAAAGAAGATCAGGTCTTAGCCAACCGACAAAGATATTAATCTACAAGCAGCTCCTGCGACCAGTGATCAGCTATTCCTTCCCAGTCTGGTTTTTCATCTCAAAGACAGCTATGAAGGAACTTCAACTATTTGAAAGGAAGATACTGAGGATCTGCACTGGACTCTACTTCGACTGTCAACGACAGAAGCACTACAGGAACGAGCATCTCTACGCAGAAGCGAATTTAATCCCACTGGACAAATATCTAGTTCATTCAACGAAGAAACTAACGAGGAACATCGTCGACCACCCGAATTAGCTTATAAGAAGGATGACCACAGAACAACGACATCCCGAACCGAGGTACCTCAGTGTGATGGAAACTCTGGATGACAACGTAATCATTGGGTCAGCCTACCACCGCGGCTAAAATGCCATCCCTGCCCACAACCCACAAAAATCACCACTGACAACCAGGAATGAACACCCTGAGGACAATACAGTCAACCAACATTTTAAATTTAATTTTTTTCGTCATGTAAATTTTATATAAAAATAATTAAACTTAAGTCACTGTATATAGATAGGTATCCTATGAGCCAACAAATGTAAATTTTCATACATTTTGTAGTATCTTTTTAGTTGTAAGCCAAATTGTAAATAGTATGTTCAATAAAACAAAATTGAATTGAATTGAATTGCTTGTTAGTTGAGACCCTGGTCCACTTCGGACTATAGTGTCACCTTAAGTTATTAAGTAAGTTACTGGGTACATTACATTAAGTTTTCATCATGCAAGCTTCCAGAACTCCAAAGCGCCTTTCCAATTTGCCAACATGATCGTTTCTATTTCCACATTGATCCTCATTTGACCTTTGATGAGTTAATCTTTGTGAGAAGTCTTAAGTATCTCCTCTAATTTGCAAAAGTCTTTCATCCAAATCAATTAAAGCGGAACTTAATATTAACATAAACATTTTTTTTAGAAAATGTATTAATAAACATTTTCTATGCAAATCGGCATCTAAACTACTAAAATAGGCACTACCAGGGTTCGGACTTGGGTTTTAAATTTTCGAAGTAAATACGGAAAAAAACTGAAGTAGATCCAAAATGTTCGAAGTAGATTTAGGAAATCAAATTATATAAACATAACATATACATATGTATATAAGTGAATTCTGATTTCAGACTTGTAAAAAAATTTTAATTAAGTATTGCTATTTTAAAGGAAATTTTCCATCAACCGACTTGTACTTTGGTATGAATTTTATCAATTCAAAAGGTGGCTCATAAATATCTTTCCGTTTTTCTGTAAGTGTTCTCGAAAATATTAAATTATTCCACGGTACTTACATTTAATCGATTCGTAAACTTGTTTTTTATGTAATACAGAGTGATCAGCGCTGTCTTTAAATATGTTGGCTAAGAATTTCAAAGAGAAGTAGATCAGAAAAAAGAGAAGTAGGGAAGTAGATTAAATTTTTTTCTCAAAATCGAAGTAGATCTACTTCGATCGAAGTAAAGTCCGAACCCTGGGCACTACTAATGTTTTAACCAGGATTTTCCTGTTTGCTACTGCTGTGAACTTCTTTGTAACAGATAGTGTTCTCAGTGCACCATAAGACTTTTCTTACAACAACGTTTACATGATTGCTCCATGTTAGCTTTCGATTAAAATATATACCTAAATTTTTCGCCATATTAACAAACTCAACTGGAGTGTTGTTAAGGAACATTGTTAGAAAATAACTTAAGTCTAAGGTGTTCTTCGAAATGACGAGGTACTTAGTCTTAAGCGGATTAAGAACAAGACCATAAAGCTTTCATATCTGTGTTGATATTATCAACGCAATTTTCAAACAGACCTAGTATCCTACTTCTGAAATATTTTACATCATCAGCAAACATTCTCGTTTCACCATGCTTCAAAATACTTGGTATGTTATTCACGCATAAGAAGAGAATAATATTGGACCTAGAATCGATCCTTGTGGAACACCTTGCGATATAGATATGGCGTGACTCCTTCTTAATATGAATTATGAAAATATCAGGTAAGCTGCTCGAGTTGAAAATCAAAAGTTAGCTGACAGTTTTTGGCACATAATGTTGTGATCAATAGTATCTAAGGCTTTAGAGTAGTCAAGAAGAACCAAGAATGAGACTTTGTCTTCATCAAAATCAAGCTATTTACAGTTTCGTTGTGTCTGTTAGTGCTGGATTTAATACAAAATTTAATGAATTAAACAAAATTTCTGCTAAGTTATGTTTACTAACTGTGATTCAGTTGAACTCCCGAAGAAGGTGTCAGAACGGTTTTCGGTTCCTAGTACCTCAAAGTCCGTAATAAAAGACTCCCAATCTTCTATACTAAGAGGCCTATTTCTCGCCCTAACGGAAACTTAAAGTTTCCAGACCTGACACTCAAACTTGTCCCATTTTGAATTGGAAGTCCCAAATTAATCCTAGAGTTCAATCAGTTTTTTGCTCTTGCATTTCATATTTTGTCTTTTGACTGATCAATGGCTTAAATTGAATTTATTCATCACACCTGTCTCTTGCCCAACCTGTGCACTGATATCAATAATCATCAAAACATTTGAATAGCTTGGTAGCTCTGTTAGTCTCCTTTGACAAGTTATTGCGGCCATATAGTTGAAGCTCCATCTATCAAATCGGCTGAATAAATATTCAGTCTGTTTGTCCAAATCAACATGAAGTAATAGCGTTCAACCAGCTTTGCAAGTGATAAAATTGTTTTATGAAAGTGGGTCTTCTGTTCGAGCAAAATTTCGCGCGCTTCGCCAATTTTGCGGTCGCCATAATCGTCCTTGAGAGAGATTTCTTTGTGACTTGGTCGACAAAACGGTTCTTTGAACAGTCCGCCAATGCCCGTACGTCAACAAAACTGGCAAAAATATCGCCCCTGTCCGTGAGAGTGTGAAGGAGAACCCGACGCAGTTAAATTCGCGCAGCGCACAAGTCCCTGTTGAGTGTGAGTTTTGGGCTGGTTATATCATCGGTCAATACTTCTTTGATGACGACGTTGGCCAGGCCATCACCGTTAACGCCGATATTGGTCGATGATAAGCAATTACTTTTGGACCACATTGGATGATATGATATGACCATTGACGACATGTGGTTGCAACAGGATGATGTAACGTGCCACATAGCCCGATTTCCGAACGAGCATATCTTACGCGGAGACGATGTGAATTGGCCATCGAGATTTGCGATTTGAGCCCGGTTGACTTCATCTTGTGGGGTTTTCTTAAGTTATAGGTCTATCGTCTATGTCAATAAACCACTGCCCTGAAAGCAAATATAATAATCAATGTCATTATTAAAATTCAGCCTGATTTGTGCGTCATAAATATGGAACGTTTCAGATGCGTCCCAACCAGCGCAACAGTGATGAGCATTTGAATGATGTTTTATTTCATACATAATGGTATTTGGGTCTTTTTAATAAATAAAAGGATTCAATGGTGTCTACCTCGCAGTTTGCTTTATTCAAATTTAAGGATGGAAACCGCTTAAAGGAAATCTAGTACTATCTGAAGTAACAACTAGAAAAATGTTATCTTAACCTTTTTCGGAGCTAAGTCTAGCAGTTTCGTTATAAAGAAGTTTGACTGTACCCTCTAGAAATCGATATATAATTTTTTTAATTTAAAAAAAAATGCATCTTCCTCTCAGCATAAATGTAAATTGACCATATGCATTCATACTTCCATTCTGGCGTTCGAATCCAATACTTTCCCATTTTAACCGCACCGTTCCGCACCGCACAAGAGCCAATCAATCTTTTAACTTCATAAATTTCCACAGCATAATATTAAATGAATGCCTTTCAGTTTTGTTTCATTTTTAAATTAAACACCCATCACTCATTTAATCGGCCATGATGGTGTCCCTTATATTTTTATAAAAGAAAATTTTTTTTTTAAGGACGAAATCAAAATCACCCTCTCTCCTTGCCTTTTATATGGCATCATGAATTTCCCATTAAAATTCGATTGGATTATGTGTCGCCGTGTAATAAGGAAATGACTCAGAAGATTTTCTCATTGTTTGTGCGAGCATATCAGCAAGGATGACGGGCGGCGCGCGGCAATGGCGTTCGACCGATTCGAATTAACTTTCGATTAACTCTGCCATGTCAGAAGGATCAATGTGTCCTTAATATTCCAATACCCAGCCAACCACCCCCAACCATCCGTGCTCGTATATCTCCCATCTACCTACTTCGATTTTCAATAACTTTTCCTCATGCGCCCATATGACATTCTGATATACCTACTTACACACCTTCTGAAGGAAAGGATGGACGTGGTAGTATTTATAGGTTTGTTGGTGTAGAGAAGTCCTTTTTTTGGATAGAGCGTTATAGGGAAATCCTTTTCTATTCGTAATGTCCTGTCAATTTCGACACAACCCGTTAATGTTAGTAGCTGTCGTCTTAAAGCGAGAAATTCCTTGAATCCAGCATTGACAGGCCAACCGTACCGAAAAGGACGAACAAGAAAAATGCTATATGTATCCCTATATCACGTGTCCCATTGCGATGACAAAGAAATGAACGGGTTATACATTTTCGTTCTTTTAAACCCGCTGTTAAAACAGGGGAGAATGTCCTTAATCTTGGAAAAACAAAAAGTCATAGATGTGTCCTTGATGCGATGTGGACGGAGTTTGTTTTTGCTAAAAACCGAAATTAGAAAAAATAATAATAGCAAGGACGAGGACGGACGGGGTGGTTGGTTGCCTTTTTGTTGGTTTTTAGGATATTTTTTTTGTTGTGCAGTATTGGTGTATCCGTATTTGTCCTTAACTGGGAGAGAAGATATGTGTGGCAGGATTATCAATATCGCACTGGTGAACCGAACTAGATGGTGCTGCTTCTGTTCGGTTCGGTTCTAGTAGAGAATATCCCCGAAAAGACAGATGTCACATCTCGAATTGAAATTAAATCGAAAGGAAGATTGATTGTTTTTGGGCGGGAGGATCACAGGACGACGACAGACAGCCAGCCAAAAATGCCACAAAATACGGTTAAATAGTTTTTTATTATTTTTTTTTTCCAATTTTTTTTTTCGTTCGTTCTCTATTTGTTCTTTTCGGGAGAAATCCTTAAATGACCTGAGGTGCGTTAAAAAGAGGGTGTTTGTTTGTTGTCTTTGAGCAAAAATGTATTTTCAGCCAGTTGTTGTGTTGTTAAACAATAAGGCTACTCATTGCAGAAATTTTACCCCTAAGGAGAAATTAGACATATTCCAAAACAATTAGGATTTGACACGGCAGAAAATTTTGTTGTTGAGCTCTATGTAAGTTTGAACTCTTTAATCAAATTTATAGTTTTATTTAAACATTCAGTAAGTAGTAAATATTGGCTTCGTTAAAAAAAACTTTTGAAGTTTAAATCGAACTTAAAAGTAAGATAATGGCCTATGAGTCCCGAAGTGCTAAAGGCGCTAAAACAGCAAAAAGACACACGGACAAGCTTTGGATTCCCAAGTTCGAGAGGTTTAAATCATTTAAAAACCAAATAGAATGAGTCCCCCGAATCCATCTGTTTCTATACATTCTATTTCTATTCGTCCCTGCAGAATTAATCTCGAAATCTAGTTTCTTCAAATTATCTTTTTTGAAATTTTGTTAAGCTCCAGTCATAGGTACAACAAAAAGGGTATTTATCTTAAAATCGGCTCTATCTATTTTAATAAAACAAATTCTTTCTATAGGTACTATCTCAAGTATGACCTATATACGAGTACCTATGAGTTTTTAAAATAAAAATCTCGAAGAAGGCGGATGATAATTTTTTAAATATACTAAAAAATGTGTGGCTTTGCGATCCTAGCACCATCAAATTGGTCAGTAATTTGTCAAAAAAGGTCAACTAATCCTAAAAGGTTTGCAGTTAAAGCTTAAAGTTTCCCAAGGTCATTCGCCACTTGTAGGCACACCTCTTTTGTGGGATATTCCAAAAATGTATACCATCCGAAAAATTAATGGATTACTCTAGAAGGTCAACCATTTTTTTTTTACTTGCTATAAAGGAACTATAGGGCAAATTTTTATATTTGGAAAAAAATTGAACTAGGGGTTTTGATCAAACTTGACATTAATAAAAACGTTTTCTTAACGTTTAAAAAAAACTGAATTCCAAAATCACTTTAAGCCCTGCCTGTTCATGAGTTTATATTAATAAATGATGTATTTAAAAACGACGAATTTAGCTAAGAACCACTAATTATAGTTTAAGTTATTTCAGATTTCATTTCAAATCATTTTGGAAATAGGGGTGGGGTGGAGGGAAAGCAGTTTTGAAGTTATGGTAAGATTTCTGGATTTGAAGAGCTTTGACAGGCTCTGTTGGATTTGAGAAGCCGCTCCCGTATTTCTTCTTCTATATTGTTATCGGCTGCTACTATTGACCCAAGGTATTTAAAGGATTGCACCACTTCAAATTCGTGCTCCGCTACCTTGATTGTATGACCAACTGTTCCTCTCGCATTCGATGCCACCTTGTACTTTGTTTTACCTTCACTAATGTGCAGCCACAGAGTTTGTGCCGCCTGCTCGATCTAGATGAAGGAATCGTGTACAGCTTGTTCGGTTCTTCCGATGATGTCGATGTCGTCTGCGTAAGCCAGTAACTGGCTGGACCTGTTGACGATGGTCCCTCTTGTTGCCGTGCCAGAGTCACGGATTGCTTTCTCCAACGCCAGGTTGATGAGGAGGCAGGCCAAACCGTCCCCTTGTCGGAGTCCATTAAAGATGTTGATTGGTCTGGATAGCAATCCGGCTATTTTTACTTGGCTTGTTACGTTGATCATGGTCAACCTTACATAGTCGTGTCAATTTATTTGGGATGCCTTAAAGTCTATAAACAGATGGTATGTTGGGATGTTAAATTCTAGACATTTTTCCATCGCCTGCCTAATGGTAAAGATCTGATCAGTTGTTGATTTGCCTAGAATGAAACCACACTGATATTGTCCGATGATGGTTTTAGCGTATGGGGTTATCCGGTCTTGTAGGATAGAGGAGAATATCTTATAGGCTGTACTCAACAACGTGATACCTATATAATTACTTACTGCACGTTGTGACATCTCCCTTCTTATGTATGGGGCATATTATACCTTTTCGCCAGTCTTCTGGCATTTCTTCCTGCTCCGATACGTGCACTATAATAGATATCAGTCCAACTTTAAGTTTTTATTATTGTACGAATGAAAATTGAATTTCCAAAAAAAAAAAAAAGCCATTTTTGAGATATCAAATTTTCCAAAAAATTTTTTCTTAAGATTTTGAAATGCAATGTTTTTTCAACTTTTTAGAAGCATCTCTAGAAAAAATTTCATTAAAATCCGTTATGTCGAAAGTGAGAAAATTAGACAAAATGGTTCTATGGTAGGTACAAGCTATAATGTCTTAATTTAAAATTTTCTTTTATTAAATTGAACAGCATAAAAATTAATTGAAAGAAAAAAAAATTATCAAAATTCTAGGCGCGCCGTTTTCAAGAAAAATAAGATTTTTGAAAACAATTTTTTAACATTTGTATGGTGGGTACCTTTATTTTTAAATAAAATACATTTTTTTTTCTCACATCGTGTAGATTATAATGAGAACATTTTATTTATTAAGTTTAAATAAAATCTAGCATAGGGTTTTCGAAATATTGAGTTTTAAAAAAAAATTGTTTAAAAAAAAAAAAAAAAAAAAAAAAAATTGGAAAATCTGAATACAACAATAATTAAAATTTTTGGGGAGCTTCAGCAAAAAAAAATGATAGAAATCGGTATTACCGTTTTTGAGAAAATCAAAAGCCGAAATAATGGTTCCATGGGAGGTACCAAAAATAACCATTTTTTGGAAAAAAATTTTCAACCATTTCCTAGCTTTAACTAAATGAAATTTTTTAAATTTTTTTTTAAATCTGTGGGACAGTTTTTGAGAAAAAAAAATATGTATAAAATTTCGTTATTTTTGGTCTTAAAAACAAGGAAAAAATCGTGTGGGGGGGGGGGAATTTACAAATGATATCCACCAAGTTTAACGAAAATCGACGGAGCCACTTAGGCTGTAGTCGAACAGACAGAAGACAGACAGATAGACAAACAGAATTTCGAGACCCACTTTTTTCGTCTTCGCTATCATATTAATGTCAATTTTGATCAATTTCTAGAGTTCGATTTTTTTACGAATGCACAACTTGCCTTATATAAGTCGCAAGTAAAAAATGGATTAAAAAAAATTAAACATTTTTTTTAAAACTGAATGTTTCAAAAACAAGATGCTCGGTATTTTTGAAATACAATCTTACATTTAACACTGATTACATGATAAGGAAACAAAATTGTGCTTTTATCCAAAGATAACGGTACCTAGTAAAATATTGTTCTCGAAAAAAAATACGTTTCTAGAAAATGAGGTCTAGAAATTTTATAATTTTTTTTTGTCAGTTTGGCTAAATTTTTGAGATGCTTAATTTAAAAACAGTAGGTACGTAATTTATTTTTTTTTTCTTTCTCATGTTCGGAATAACGTATTTAATGAAATTTTTGTATAGCCACACAAACTTTTAAAAAGTTATAAAATGATTTCATATTAAATGAATTTGAAAAAATGTATTTTTTTTTAGTTCGATATCTTAAAAACAGCTGAAAGATTTTTTTGAATCAAATTTTCATCCGTACAATAATAAAAACTTAAAATTGGCTTACCAATTTTTTTCCTTAAAAATCTATTAAGAATTTAATATATAAGAACTTTTATTTTTTTAAAAAGCCGCTACTACGATAAAAAAAACTCTTAAATAAATTCATATTTGCTTAGGAAACCACATGGAATTCTGTTTTAAGCTCCAAGAACAAGTTCATTTGACCAAGTGGTGTATTTAATTTTTATAGTGAGCCTATCTTATACCATTCTCTCCGCAGAATTTCATTTGGCTTTTTCATTTCGCTAAGTTCAATATATATTTTGCATACCTTTTGTATCATAACTTAACATTTTGATAATTCGCTGTTTCGAGTTTTGTTATTTCACATTTTGTTATTTAGCTTTCAAATCGGTTTGTCTTTCAATCTCTTACATACTCAGCCATCATTTTGTATTCGAGGATAAAACACGCAAGCAATACATATTGGCGCAAAATTTTAGTTGAATTAGTACGATGCTAAAGCTGTTTTAGTATGAAACTAAGTTAAAACAACGATTTTGCAAATTTTAATCGAATACGGCATCATAATTTCTCCACCCTTTTACTAAAGTTAAAATCATCGAATACCTATTTTTTTTAGTATCGTGCTATTTGCAAACCCCACAAAAGGTCTGTTTACTTATTTCTTAGCACGAACTGTCATTGTTTTGGGTGTGTTCAGAAGCAATTCATTAAGCAAATTGCTTTAATACGATACTATAGTTAGAAAATGTTTAAAATTAGGAATTAGTTATAAACTTCGTTAAAATTAGCAAATTGTTAAGTAGTATCATACCAATACCTTAATAATAGGCTGTTTAAAATTTTGCGCCATTGTTTCTTGAATGTTTTTTTTTCAGGATTTCAAGTTTGACATTTCTTTGAAACATCTTGCATTTCCGAGTAATAGAACAAGGTTCATATACATTTTCTGCACAAAAATAGAAAAAAAAAAAGAATTTTTAATTTCCGAATTTCAAAAAAACACATAATGACTTTTCTTACCTATATGCTGTACCTAGGCCAATTTAAGGCAAAATGACAGCCCTGCCGGATGTCAATTACACATATTAAGCAATTTAAACAAATTTCCTCGTCCGCACATTATATATGAGGGTAAAAGTAAAAAGGAAGTCCTATGACTCTCGAATCAAGCTAATTCAGTTATTTCACGCCACTAATATTCAAGAGGGTCCTTAACACTTTGTTTGTTAAGAGAGATCTTGGTACTTCAAGATGATTCTTTCAATCAAAATCATCGCGCGAATTATCTGGCCTCGGGTCATATTACATTTCGCACTTAACAGGTACTTGCGTGTGAAATGAATAAAAATCCAAATAACAACCCTTATTTTCTTCTATTGAAAATAATGGGGGTTCTTCAGAAATGGAAGAACTTACAGAGTGGCTATGCCATATAAACTAAGCCTGTGCATACGTCGGCTTTTGGCGTATAATCAAGCCTCCTGATTTCATTAATGATTAATGATAAGGATTTTGAACCCTTCTTCTTCTATGTAAGGTACTACCAGTATATAGCAGTACGCCGCCACCGCCGCGAGGATAATACGAATTCTCACAAGGACGATGATGATGACGACGTTTTCCAATTGGACTTTTGTCGCCTTTCCACGTGATTAAGGCAACGCAAGAGATTTAGCGCCTTGCGATGAGCTATCGGTCGAGTGTATATTAAAAGGCATCACTCCCCTTTTTATAAGGTTTAGTGACTTTTGAATAATAGATACAATGTGCAGAGTTGTGAAAAGGGGTTGCAATTCTATGCCATAACTTAAAAGTGGGACTTTTTAGATTTTTCTAAACTTAAACTGGTATGCGGACGCATGCTATTGGCGTTACATACGGGCTTAGGTTTTGCGATATGAATGGCATTCCATTAACGACAGGAAAAGGCGTTTTGTCATAATCTATGCAGCATCTATGGCCATTTTAGAGATTTTAAACTGTAGCGTTTGCAGCTAATCATTGTTTGATCAAGTAGTGAGTTTTGGGTGCCCAAAGAAGGGATGATACGCGATTTAAAACACTTTGTAAGTGAAACTATGTACCTACTTGATTTGTTTTTGAATTTTTTAAAGTTCGTCTAAGTGGACGAATGGTTGGTGATGGATTTTTAGTCAATTAAGCAAACCATCTGTGAGGAAAACTCACAGTGAAAAATTGATTCGACACATCATATTATAGAATTTGAATTTTTATTTTGCCTTTTTGACTTGATTTATCGGGCTATAAAAGACCCTTGAATTTTATTTTAAAGCAAAGATTTCGTTCTACTTATGTTAATACGTTTTGCTTAAGCTAGAATGTTAGCATTAGCTATTTGTTTTCAAGACCGAGTGCTTAAAGTAATTATTTAATCCTAGGAGAATTCAAGTGGCAGTTGGTTGTGTACAATAATATAATTTGTATCATGGCAAACAAAAATGTTAGCCATAAATGGGTAAATTCTCGACTTTATTTCAAAACCTCGGAAGTCAATATTTATAAAAAAATGGGATGTAATTAATGAGTTGATATTTCAATGCTCTCTTCAGTGCAGATATCATGCTTACTTTTTCCTCTATTAACCAATTTTCACATTTTTCAAGTCTTCGGTAGTTTAACTGTCTATTTAAAATCTTGAGTACCTAACTACGAATATAATTTTATTGGGGCAAAATTTTAAACAGCCTAGTATTAAGGAATTAGTATGATACTACCTAACAATTTGCTAACTTCTTAGAAGATTACTATAACTCTTTCTTAATTTGAAATATTTTCTAACTAGTATCGTGCTTAGTCTATTTTTTAATAAATTGCTTCTGAACACACCTAACCTAATTTATAGAATGTTTCCAAATTATTCCTTTTGCGGTATTGCAAATTTTTAGAGGTCTTGTTGATGAGAAATTCGATTTGCATCAATGGTTTTTCGTACATTGAAAATCAATTTCCAAAACATAAAAAGAGTGTTTCCAAGTTAAAGACCAAACTTTGAAACATGATTTTTGGTTTTGTTCTAAAAATAAAATGCACGACTAGGTCGCACGAACTTGCTCCTATTTAATAGACTAGGAATTTTAAAAACGAATGTTATTAGAGAAAACTGTTCATAAGGATCAAATTAATTTTTTAAATTCTCTTAATAGTAAGAGACGAAAACAGAATGCTATGCAAATATGAATTTATGCAAGAACAAAAATTATAAGTCGTTTTAGTGGTTTCTTAAAAAAAAACTTTTATATACAAAATTTTTAAAAGATTTTTAAGAAAAAATTTTGGTACGCCAATTTAAAGTTTTTATTATTGTTCGAATAAAAATTAAATTTAATATTATTTAGCCGTTTCTGAGATATCGAATTTTCAATAAAAGAAAAAAAAATAGATTTTTTTTTTTAAATTCAAAAAAATATTTATTTTAAAGTTTTGAAATGCAATGTGTTTTAGACTTTTTAGAAGCTTCTCTATACAAAATTTCATTAAGAACCGTTATTTGGATAATGAGAACTTCAAAATTCGAAAAAATGGTTCTATGGTAGGTACAAGCTGTAATATCTTAATTTCAAAATTTGTTTTATTAAATTAAAGATCATAAAAATTAATTGAAAGAAAAAAAATGTTATCAAAATTCTAGGTGCCGTTTTCGAGAAAAATACGATTTTTGAAAACCTTTTTTTTAATTTTTTTTAACATTTGTATGGTGGGTGCCTTTATTTTAAGGTAAAATGAAACTTTTTTTCTCACATCTTGTAGATTATATGAAGAAACTTTTATTTATCAAGTTTAAAAAAAATCTGGCATGGAATTTTCGAAATATTGAGTTTTGAAAAAAAAATTTTGAAGTTTTTTTTAAAAATCCAAAAAAATTTTTTTTGAAAATTTGAATAAACAATTCTATTTACATTTTTAAAGAGCCTTCGCAAAAAAAGAATGATCAAAATCGGTGGTACCGTTTTTGATAAAATCGAAAACAAAAAAAATGGTTCCATGGGGGTACCCTCAATAACCATTTTTCGGAAAATTTTTTTTCAAGCATTACCTAGACTTAACTAAATGAAATTTTTTTGTGTTTTTAGTTTTTAAATCTGTCTAGCAGTTTTTGAGAAAAAAAAATATTTATAAAATTTCGAAAAAAATTTGTATGGCAGGTACCGTTATTTTTGGTCTTAAAAAAAAAAGAAAAAAACGTGTGGGGGTAAAAAATCAAAACCCATATCTACCAAGTTTAAAGAAAATCGGCCAAGCCGTTTAGGCTGTAGACAGACAGACAGAATTGCCAGACCCACTTTTTTAGTCTTCGCTATCATCGTAATGTCAACTTTGATCAAAATCTCGAGTTCAATTTTTTTTACGAATCCATAACTTGCCTTATA
Source organism: Chrysotoxum bicinctum (assembly GCA_911387755.1). Classification (NCBI taxonomy): domain Eukaryota; kingdom Metazoa; phylum Arthropoda; class Insecta; order Diptera; family Syrphidae; genus Chrysotoxum; species Chrysotoxum bicinctum. The sequence goes on along the minus strand of OU426989.1, from coordinate 217,979,446 downwards.
GTACCTATAAGTCGCAAGTAAAAACGAACGGAAGGTGGGTTTTTACTATTAATTTTCTTAGAAAAAATAAGTTTCCATAATTTTCAAAAATTGTCTAAAGCCGTCTGTGTTATCGAGTGTTCTACTAAAACTTAATAAAAACATGATATACTAAAACAGAAACCAGAGAAATACATACAACTTTGAACCAAAGTTTTGTATCTTTGTTTTTTACTTTCGACTTATATGTATGTAGGTACTATAAGGCAAGTTAAGCATTCGTAAAAAAATCGAACTCGAGATTTTAATCAAAGTTGATATTACGATGATATAGCGAAGACGAAAAAACTGGGTCCCGCAATTCTGTCTGTTAGTCTGTTTGGCCGATTTTCTTTAAGATTGGTAGATACCGTTTCTATATTTCCCCCGGCCGCATATTTTTTTCTTGTTTTTTGTTTTTTTTTTTTTTTAACCAAAAATAACGGTATACCGGCCATACGAAATTGTATAAATATTTTTTTTTTTGTATTTATTTGTATTTAATTAAAGCTAGGTAATGGTTGAAAAAAAATTACGAAAAATGGATATTAATTATACCCCCCTCTCCACTGGAACCATTTGTTTTGTTTTTGTTTTGCTCAGTAACGGTACAACCGATTTTTATAATTTTTGTTTATACAAAAGCTCCCCAAAAGTTTGAATTCTACTGTGTATTCAAATCTTCACAAATTTCAATTTTTTTTTTCGAAACTCAATATTTCGAAAAACCCCATGCTACCGTTTTTTCTTAGCTTGACAATTAAAAGGTTTTTATAACAATATACTAGATGTGACCACCATAGAAATTTCGAAAAAATGGTTTTCGAAAATCGTAAATTTTTTCGTTGATACTCGTACATTTTTTTTCTTTCGATTAATTTTTACGATCTATAATTCAATAAAAATAAAATGCACGACTGGGTCGCACGAACTTGCTCCTATGTAATAGACTAGGAATTTTAAAAACGAAGATTATTAAAAAAAATTGTTCATAAGGATAAAATGAATTTCTTAAATTCTTTTAGTATGTAGTAAGAGATAAAAACAGAATGCCATGCAAGCATGAATTCATGCAAGAACAAAAATTATAAGTAACTGTAGTGGTTCCTTAAAAAAATAATCTTTTATGTACAAAATATTTAAAACATTTTTAAGAAAAAATTTTGGTAGGCAACTTTAAGTTTTTAATACTGTACGAATGAGAACTAAATTTCCAAGAAAAATATTAAGCCTTATTTAAGATATCGAATTTTCAAAAAAAAAAAGACTTTTTTTCTAAAAATTGAAAAAATATTTTTTTTTTAAGTTTTGAAATGCAATGTTTTTTAACCTTTTTAGGAGCTTTTTATAAAAAATTTCATTAAAATCCGTTATGCCGATAATGAGAAATTCAAAATTCGAAAAATTGGTTCTAGGGTAGGTACAGTCAGTAATATCTTGTTTTATTTTTTTTTTTATTAAGTTCTATATCGTAAGAATTAATTGAAAGAACAAACAAAATTTAGCGAAATTCTCGGAATCATTTTCGAGAAAAATACGAGTTTCGAAAACCATTTTTTAAACATTTTTTGTATGGAGGGTACCGTTATTTTTAGGTAAAATGATTTCTTTTTTCTTACATCTTGTAATTTCTATTAAGAAACTCTTATTTATCAAGTTTTAAAAAAATCGAGCAAGTGTTTTCGAAATTCTGAGTTTTCAAAAAAAAATTTGAATTTTTTTTTTAAATCCAAAAATTTTTTGTTTGTTAAATTTGAATACACAATAATACTGAAATTGCTGGGGAGTCTTAACATAAAAAAAGTGATCAAAATCGGTCTTACCGTTTTAGAGAAAACCAAAACAAAAAAAAAAATGGTTCCAAGAGTTGTACCAAAAATAACTATTTTTTGTAATTTTTTTTTCAACCATTACCTAGCTAAATGAAATATTTTGAATTTTTTTTAAATAATCTGTATGACAGTTTTTGAGGAAAAAAAATATTTATAAAATTTCGAAAAAATTTGGAAGGCAGGTATACCGTTATTTTTGGTCTTTAAAAAAAAGAAAAAACGTGTGGGGAAAAAAATTAAAACCCATATCTACCAAGTTTGAAGAAAATCGGCCAAGCCGTTTAGGCTGTAGTCGAACAGACAGACAGAATTTGAGACCCACTTTTTTGGTCTTCCCTATCATCGTAATGTCAACTTTAATCAAAATCTCGAGTTCGATTTTTTTTACGAATGCATAACTTGCCTTATAGTACCTTATAGTAGTCGCAAGTAAAAATTGAAACTAAGATATTGCTGACTGTACCTACCCTAGAACCTTTGTTTTTTGGAATTTATTATAAGTATCGGTAAACGGATATTAATGTAAATTTTTATAAAGAAGCTTCTAAGAATTTTGAAAAACTTGGTATTTCAAAACTTAAAATTTAAATTTATTTTTATTTGTACAGTAAAAATAAAAGTTAAAATTGGAATACCAACATTTTTTTAAAATGCTTTTAAAATTGAATATATGAAAACTTGTTTAAAATGTTTGTTCTTGTACAAAATCATATTTTAAGAAATCACATTCGGTTTTTAGCTGAAACTTCTAAGAGAGTTCATTTAGCCTTTAAGAAACGAGTTGTTCTAATTTTTTTTTAAATCTATTATTTTGTACAGAACGCTTATATTTTCTTTGATCTCAAAACTAAAAAGATTTCCAATATTAACAAAATATTAAAGGCCTATGTATACCATTAAGTATAAAATATGAAACCTTTTAAATGCTTGCGCTGGCTCCTTACGGTAGTAATTTTCAATGACTCTTTCACATGGATACGACCGAGTTTGAGCAATGGCCGGTGTTATGTTCACATTAAGGGAATTGGTCGGTTGGGATTTTTTCGCACAGACCTTCAACTTTACAAGAACAAGTTTAGCGAGATAAAATGGAATGACCTTGGTGACCAATTTACGTCATATCCTTACCCTCAAATCGGTCATTCAGAATGTCAATTGTGGCGTCCGTTGTCTGGCAGGCAGCGTCTTCCTTCTAGAACCTTCCCCTACTTCCATATGTTTTAATTTGAGCCATAAAAAATTGGTTATTATCGTTCTGTAGCGCTCGCCATTGACGGTCACCGCCTCACCAACATCGTTTTCGAAAAAGTATAGACCGATGAGGCTGCCGGCTCAAAATCTACACCAAACGGTGACTTTTTGAGGATCCATTGTCATCTGCTAAGCCTATGGTGGGTTGCAACTCAACTATTAGCCATGTCAAAAAACTGTGTCTATAGTGATATATTACTATTATATATTCTTTATTGCACAAAAAAAATCTTAAATGTTGCTTAAATCTACACAAGCATTAGTTGTGCAAACGGCGACCTTATTGCTGTGGTAGCAATCTCTTCCAGGCAACCTTTGGCTGAGAGTGAAAACGAAATAGTGATATATGTATATAAGAATATAAAAAAACAATAAAAACATTTTATTTATTTATTATGAATTAGTAAATGAAATTGACAGATTATGTGTATGACATGTTATATAAATTATAATTTATAAATCAACCTTTCTGCATTTCTGTACTGCAAATTCCCTAATTTGGTCATCACATTGCAAGTGTTTTGTTAGATCACAATTTATCGAAAGAAGTGATAAATTATTTGATCGATGGTTCGACATTGTTGTTCTGTATTTATTTTCTACATAGGACATCTAAATGCTCGTCTACGTCTTCTGGATAATAATCAATAATATGACGCGAACTTTCCAAATTTATGTTTTCGATATTTTTGTTTTGCAAATCCATTAAAAATTTGATTTTTTTGCTATATGTCTCTTTCTATTGATATATAACACAGTGACATTAGCAAACCTTATTAAAATGACTCTGATTAAAAAAAAATACTTTGCGCAACTGTTTTTTTGCTTATAATTACACCATCCTATCAAATTTCACCTAATTTGGTCCAGTAGTTTCTGAGCAAATTAGCTGTGACAGATAGACGGGCGCACGAGTGATCATATAAGGGTTTCGTTTTTCATTTTTTTGTACAGAACCCTAAAAATACCATAAAGAAGAAAAACATGATTTATAAATATTTTTACTTACCAAATAAAAGCTAGAAATCTTGTATTTATAAACAAATGTTACTTATTTAGACATAACTTTTAAGTTATCACTTACTCATTAGTAAACTGACTCATTAAACACAGTTCTAACAATTAACACAGTCAGTTTGTCACTTTGATGACGAGAACAGAAGTGCGGAAGAAAGTCCCTCGTAAGAGTAGATAAAAAGGCAGTAGCCTATGCTGATGATCTTGCGTTATTAGCGACAGGTAAATTCTTACCCACTATCTGCGAACAGATCGAATACGCCCTTTCTAAGGTTAGTAGATAGACTAGAAAGTGCGGCCTGATGGTTAACACGTCAAAAACAGAATTGGTCCTTTTTACAAATAAGAGGAAAATACGAAGGTTCAGAATACCTTTAATTGAAGGCACCCCACTGAAGATTTCAGATCATGCAAAGTATCTTGGTGTGATTCTAGATAGGAAATTAAACTGTAGTCTTAACACTAAGGAAAGAGGAAAATAGGCAGGAACCTCAAAACTCTGACAAAAGTACAGAGACTTGTGTGCATTGGAATTACGGGTACCACACCAATAGCAGGGTTAGAGGCGACACTCAACCTGATACCCCTAGACCTTTTCGTACAAGAATCCGCAGCATATAGCGCCTTAAGGCTAAGCCAGACTAATACATGGAAAAACAGTGCAATATAGGACATGCTCAAATTCTTCAGAAATATTTGGGTGATAGTATCATTACAGATAATAAAACACCCGACCTTGACTTTTATAAACCATTCCAAACTGCCTTTCCAAGCAGAGAAGAATGGCTGAACAACCAACCCTTCGCCAGTGAATCAGAAATAGCAATCTATACTGATGGCTCCAAAATGGACACAGGTGTTGGTGCAGGCTTTTTCTCAGAACCTCTTGAGCTAAACAACTCACTTAAGCTCCCAGATCATAGCAGTGTCTTCCAAGCGGAGGTCCTGGCAGTGACAACAGCTGCTAGACAGGTATCATGTATCAATGATGGCGATACCACAGGCAGATATCACCTTTTACATTGACAGCCAAGCGGCAATAAAAGCGATTTCTACCACTGTGATACTCGTAAAATCGAAGCTTGTCTCTTGCTGTCGCGGAGAGCTAAAGGTTCTTGGCACGCAGCACAATATTAAACTCTGCTGGGTATCGGGGCACAGCGGCATACCAGGTAATGAAAATGCCGATGAGTTGGCAATACAGATGGTAAGTATCCCACTCTACAACATTAAACAGAAAATTTCAGATGTAATCCTAAAGCAATCCAATGAAAGGTGGAGTCTACTTGACACCTGTGATACCACTAGAAAAGTATGGCCTTGCTTTAACAAGCAGAGGACTGACAAAATTATGCAACTTAGTAAGAAGTCCCTTCGCTCTCTTACGAGCATAATCACCGGACATAATTTACTAAAATATCATAAATTTAAAATGAAACTAAGTACAGATGATCTAGTATGTAGAGGATATGGTGATGAAGAGGTACATGAAAACACATCACACTTTCTCTGTCATTGCCCGTCACTATGCCACCAAAGACGAAAATGGCTTGGTAGTTACTTCTTTGACAATTTAGAAGATCTTTCTAATATTCAGGAATTCACATATTGAACTTCGTCAATGACTCGAAATGGCTTGACTGATTAACAGAACACATAGGTTTTTATCAGAAAAGAGTGATTACACTCACGGGTAGCACAATGGATCTACAATGATCTAAGTGTGAAGAAAGCGACATCAATTGTCAGCCCAACAGCCTAACCTAACCTAACCTAAGAGTAGAAAAAATACACCGATCAAAAACAAACGACGGAGAATCCCCGTTCCGTTCCATAGACGCGCACATACACTATTCGGCATCAAACTGAGCACGATTTTAGAGAGAGAGAGAGTTAGTTCACGCAGCGCTTTTTCCAGGTAAAAACGACGCGCGAATTTACTCTCTCTCTCTAAAATAGTGCAATCTAGCTTGCAGAGGACTATACATTAGTAGATTGATCTCAAGGTTGCCATTGCCAACCTTATGGTAGGTTTTTTAATTTTAATTTTTTTTTAATTCAATTTAACGCCTATTGTTTTCAACGGGGTCTGGGGGCCCCTTATGACCTCGGGGCCCTGGGCTGCAGCCCATACAGCCCTTAGGTAGATCCGGCCCTGGTGGGTTGGTCATTCATCCAAAAATGCCCCACGTCTCTAAAGATGATTTTTAAGCTAAGATTGGTGCCCTCTTCCAAATCTCCCAAGCCCATCATTCAGCGAATGAATGGCGATATCTTTGGTCATGAACTTCGAGCTCCTAGGTGACTTGAATCTAGTACGAGTGCAGACCCAAGTACCGACACAAAACAAAAGTCGGTTGAAGTCTGCGAATGTCAAAGTTCTTGTTCTCGGTGAGGAATCGAATGCCTTGAGTTCTGAGGAATACTTTCACGGACCGCGGGCGGCGATGTTCTCGGCCGATCTTCCGTTCCGAAGGAATGTTGGCTGTATGATTACCGAAATTTTCGTCTAAAATTTGGCCCCCGTCTGGTCGACTTTGAAAAACACAACGCATGGAACGATTGCACTAACGAACACTCGTTTTGATAATAACGTTTTATCATTTGGACGTGTTACTTACCATGGTGATTTGGAATCAGTGGCTGAAGTGACAGATGTCACTTTAAAAAGACAGCCGCACAGGCCGCCAAAATTTACCCGTGGCAATTGAAAATCCTCTTACTTACGTGCAATAATGTTGCACTGCTAGTAAACTCCAAATGGGTTTGAAAATTTGTAAGCCCATCCATTAGACCAACTACTTCTCTGTCACTAAACGTCAACAAAACATTCCACAACAGAACTCACGGACGATAGAATTTTCCACAAAGTATTTTTATAAAAATCATTTGAATATCCCAACATTTGACAGAATGGTGTATGCTGTTCACCCATATCACATTAAAGTAAAGTACTATAGCGTAAAGTTTTCTTCCACAGGACCGTACCCATGATTGTAGCACCCAAACAAAAAAATCTCAAATAAGCAAATCTCAGTACCAGCTGACATCTGAAATCCCCTCAAATCTCTTTGCATCGCAGCTTAGCTGTCATAATTTGATTAAAAGATACTTCCATTTCAACTGTCTTCCTTGTTGAGACGATATCACCGGGATTAAGTAATAACATCTAAGTTTTTAAGCAGCCCCCAAATTGTTGCCGGGCCAGGCTCCTTTGCTATTGTCGCAAATGTATGCAAATCAATAGGAAATTAACTTGGTCATCTTCTCAAATGTCTGTATAATTAGAGGACATTGGCGAATGGCTGTGTAGCTGTGTGGTGGGTGTTGCTGTTGGTGGTTGAAGCTATTTATACAGTTATATCCCTGCTGAATCACCTTCTTAGACCAATCCATCATTTTTTTAAATCCCTCGATATGAAAGGTCTCTGTGCTTGCCTGCCATAATGCCACCCGTTGTGCGTTATATCGACATGCCACAGGGGACCAATTCGCGTCCGCTCTTCTTTTGCAATAGGAATATCTTGTGATCTCAGGAGGATGGGGGTGAAATTTATCCCATTTCTGGTTGTATTAGTGGCGGTGATGGTTGCTAAAGCAAGGAAGTATAAGTTCAAAGAGAATATAACATTCAATCGTAATTGAGAAGGGTGTCGGAGCAATTCATTTGAGTTAACTGTTCGAACACTTCCTACGACACAAAACACTTTAGGCACAATGTACTTGTACGGTTGTTCTTTGTGTTTTGTACGATGACGACACGGTTTGGCTAAAAAGATTTTTGACTGCGTGATGAGTGCGTCGCAAAGCAGAAGGCAGAGGCAGATCCGCATTCGCGTTGACTTTGTCACCGTGAATAGAACACCGTATACTCGTGCACAGCAAATATAGGACACAACAAAGGCAAAAGGGTGGCGCGCAAATTAAGGGTGGCGAAATCCCTTTATAAATGAAAAACCTTCTTTTTTTTATTTTATATCTTCTATCTGATGCGGAGAGAGGGGTTGTGATGATGACAAAACGAGCTCGTCGCAAGCAAAATAGAGGGATTTTCCTATTTAACGTGTACACGCATCATGGTTCATGGATCTCGTCCTTTCTACAGCAGCGCGGCGCGGCGCTTTGTTGCTCCGGCCTTAAGGAACTTAAAACGATGATTAGGTTGTTATTTTAATTTGCCCATTGATATGTTTGTTGCAGGGCTTGCGGGGTGTCTGTCCTTTTGCTTCAACTATATTGTGTGTATTTTATTTTTGAGCCGCAACGCCGAATAGAACAATAGGGGAGGACAATGGGCTGCGAGTTGGTGGTAGATTATTGTTCATGCTTCTCTATGTGTGTGTGTATGCCTTTATTTTCGTAGTTTTTGTTATTGTATTGTTCTTGTTCAGTGTTTTGTCAGAGTCTCTGCTTCTTAACTAGGTGTAACGTGTTTTTGCAATTTGTCATCGATTTTACTTCATATAGCTCATTTACGAACCCGCTTTTTGTTTGATGATGGTTGTATTGTTTTGTGTAGTTTTTTTTTATTTTATTTTTAAAGGGGTGGCGGATCCTTATGTCAACAATTACCAATAATGAATTGACTGTGTCAGTTCTGTGAACGGATGCTGTTGTCTTTGAATACCTAATACCTACATAAATATAAAGTTAAAGGATTATGCACTATAAGGTCAAGTATTTGTAATCGGTATGCCGTATATGTATTTAAGTAGGAAAAAATTTCGTGAAAGACGATTTCCGTAATACATTTTAGCTTGCAGTAGTTTGAAAATCGTTAAAATTTCAAAACTTTGTAATGCTCATTGAAATTTTTGTGGAAGTAGGTATGGCTATTATTGATTTGGATTTTTTGTGACAAACATCGAACTTAGCGTTAAAGTGCTTTATTTGTCAACTAATAAATTTTGAATATTTACATTGATTCATTTAGAATTTCCTTATCTTACAGCACAAAAGTGTTACTGAAGACTGAAGTGCCTGACAAGGTCCCAATCCAACAAAACTCAATCGAGAGATCCTGAGAATTGCATCAAAATCGTCTAGTTGGTCGGTCATCAATAATCGATCATCCACCAGTTGGAGATATGATTGACTTCAAAAATATACAACTTTTGTTATAAATTTTCAATGATAATGTTTTAAAAATAAATCTTAAATTTCATAATGTGCCTTGGACTGTGCTCAAAGAGTCTTGAGAGTTGTAAGTCAATAGAATTAGGCTCTATACGGGCTGAAATGGTTTGGTGGGTTTTTCTTTTAAAAATGCAAAAAGTTATGAAAAATTTCAGAATCCTGAAAAATAATATTTTACAAAATTACTGCCATCACGTTATTGCCAAACGGTTCTTTTACTTTAATAACATTTTATTGATTAATTTTTTGATTATTTATAGTATTCTGTGATGTGATTTTTGTTTTCCAGCTCGCCAGTCTTGCTCGGGTTGTTCTGATGAATACAGTCTCCGGACTTACAAAGGCGGTAGGTATACAGTTGGTTCGGCAGCTGGTGGCACTCGGCACAGCAGGCTCTTGCTTCTGTGTTAGATCAGTAGGTACCAAAGTCCTTGGTGGAAATTAGGACATTATGTTTCCAAAAAAGACACTTTACCACTGGTTGGGGGAAGTAAGAAATTGTTGGACAATCTCGCCTACCTATCGTGTCTTACTACGGAGTCCCTTCTCGCTATTGGACGTAACACGTAAGTTTCGAGAAGCCAGAAACGCTAAACGACCAAGACAACTATAATCGATAGTAAATATCGTTCTGTTTGAGTATCCACCAAAAACGTACTTTTCGCCCATCCCAGTTGGTCCTTTTATGCTATTCGCAGTAAAGATTAAATGTGAATTGCTAAAGATGAATGAAAATGCACTGCAGTTTCCAGTTTACAGTGAATGTCAACTGTTTAGTGATGAAATAAAATACAAGATGTTAGTAAAACATGTAACGCTTTATTTCAAGTAAATATAATTTTTTTAATCCAAATCGTTAAAGCTGTTTTCAAGATAAGAAAGATGTATCGTTAATTTGGACCTTAAAAAATCCATATCTCTTTTAAGAAAATTTCGGAACCACTTTTTTCGTGTTTAATTGGAATTCCAAATGCAAAACTTGCCCTTTAGTACCTACTATATCGTAAGAAAAAATAAACGATAAAACACTTATAGGCAAGAGATATTGCTACGATGTTCTCTTGAAACAATTGTTTCCGAAATTGATCCAATTGGTGATTTTTTTGCTATTTTCTTTTTGGCAACACTGGTTTTGATAGCTCACGCACGTTTCGTGTTTTGTGTGACTGTCAACCATTTTCAGTTTTGTCTATAATTTAATCATGAATCATCTTATAAACGAACAACGCTTGCAAATTATTGAGTTTTATTATCAAAATGCGTGCTCTGTTGAGAAAGTTCATCGCGAGCTTCTTCCATTTTATGGTCAGTTTAATCGACCTCTAGAGGCGGCTAGTCGGGCTATTGTGACTAAATTTCGCACTAAATTTACATTGTTGGACATTAAACCACCAACACGCTTACGTAGAGTGCGAACTGAGGAAAATATCGCAGCTGTATCGGGCAATATTAGTAATGACCGTTCGCAGCAATTGGGCCTCTGTTCCTCCACTACGCGGAAAATTTTGCGGAAGGATTTAGGTGTGAAGCCTTTCAAAATACAGCTGGTGCAAGAATTGAACCCGAACGACCTATTACAACGCCGAATTTTTGGTGAATGGGCTCTTGAAAAGTTGGCCGAAGATCCACATTTTTATCGAAAAATTGTGTTCAGCGACGAAGCTCATTTCTGTTTGAATGGATACGTGAACAAGCAAAACTGCCGTATTTGGAGCAAGAGCTACCAATGCATCCAGAAAAAGTCACTGTTTGGTGCGTATTATGGGCTGGCGGAATCATTGGGCCGTATTTCTTCAAGATGATGTTAATCGCAACGTTACTGTAAATGGTGAGCGCTACCGTGCGATGAGCTTTGACTTGCATGACATGTGATTTCAACAAGACGGTGCCACATGCCACACAGCATGCGTAAGAATGGGCCGATTGAGAGGCGAGTTCGGTTTATTTCACGTTTGGGGCCGGTCAATTAGCCGCCTAGATTGTGCGATTTAACGCCTTTAGATTTTGTTTTCTGGAGCTATGTTAAGGTTCATGTCAAGCGACAAGCCCGCTTTGATTGACGCACTGGAAGCCAACATTGAAGCATTTATTCGTGAGATACCGGTCGAAAATGTTAGAGAGAAAATGTCAAAATTGGACTAAGCGGATGGACCATTTGAGGCGCAGCCGCGGCCAACATTTGCATGAAATAATCTTCAAACATTAAATTATATCGACTGTACTATCGATTCAAATAAAGATTTCATGCATTTTTCTGTATTTTATGTGTTTTTTTTTTAATTTCCGATAGCTCTTATAAAATCACTCGTTATTATCACCTATCAGCTTAACGGTTCTGGATTCTGTCTTCTGAGAACAGATATGATAGTTCTATTCTTGATATGGGCGTATATTTTTTTTTTTTTTTTTTTTTTATAATCTACCCGCGCTCAAGGGATTATGATTACCCTTTAAATGTTTCAACACAACGCGGGCGTGAAGTAACGGAAGAGAAAGAAGGATAGGAAAGATGTGTGGCACGATGTTCTGGGACTGAAGGTTGTTGTCTCAGATATTTTATCTCCAGGGATGGCGGCTGAACTAAAGCGGAGAATGCCGTGTCTTATTTCTATGTCGCTTATAATTCACATTATTTTATTCGTGTTCATCCTTGTTGGGCATACTAGTTTAACTCAATTACATGTTGTTAGTGTTATGCCTGAACAACATGTAATGAGTAAACCAGCAACCCATTGATGACAATTTTGCTTAGATCGAACCTGTGATCATGAGGTTCACAGGTTCTTATATCTTCTTAGAAAAGCTTAACATTTTGCTGCACTTATTAGAAATGTCAATTCTATAGTCATTCCACAAAATTTTCAAACAATGCGATCACCATTCATGATCCATGGATAATAGCAATGAGGAAACATTCCGGTCTAACGACACAGCTCTTATGGTTATGAAAAGTTGAGGTTATTTTTGTCAAAAAAGCATTTGATTGGAATAGTAGTTTCAGAAAAAAGAGCATTTATAAAAATGAGAAAAGGAGTTGGAGACAAAACAGAACCTTGAGGAACACCAGTATTTATAACTATTAATAACTTCAGACATCAAACTATTCAAAAGAACTTGGATTAAACGGTTGTCAGAAAGGTATAATTACTTATCGTTACTTAATCGTTAGGATGATTAAGAGAACTATTAATACCAAATGCATGCATTTTTATAAAAAAGCTGCATTTTAAATATCAAATATGACCATTTTACTTTTTCCAAATCGATGAAAAAAAGGTTGATTCTACTTTTCAGTGAGATTTTGAGATATGCCATCACATCACCAGTGGATCTATTACTATGACAGCCATATTGCAAGTTCCGTTATGACTGGTAATATGGCTGTTCTTCAAGATATTTCTTAAGTTAACGATTGGTCAGTGTTTTTCAATAATATTGGAAAAAAGAGACGTTTGCGTTGATATTCTAGTGAGTGAAGAAGAATGTATTTAAGGGATTAGTTGGACAAATGTTACTTTTCATCTATTCGGAAAGTTTTAAAAGAAAAGAAAAAATTATTAAGGCTTACCCAGTGCCTTTGCTAGTGTTCAAGTCCACATCTTAAGAATTATAGGTGCTATACCATCCTAGACAGCAGTTCTATGTATATCGAGATCTTTTAGAATTCTTGCTACTTGATAGGTACACACGAAACATATCACAGAAATAGTAATTCTATCACTGTTTTTCAGTTGTTGGGGTTCATAAGATACAAGCTCTTGTGAGGATTTTTCATTATCAGGTTTTTTGTAATTCGAAGATGTTTTCGGTATAATTCCGTTTAGACAAATGATTGTCGGAAGCTCGAATAGAGTAATACGAGTACAACTGCAAGAAACTGATCAGGTTCTCCCTCTCACTTTTTCGCGACAAGCAGTTCTATTATTACACTAACCATTATGTCGATGGGTACTAAAATATATTTTTTATGTCTTCGAAAACAACCTCATCAATCTCTCGTTAATAAACCAACCCATTAATGTTACTATACAACATTTTCTAAAAACCACCTTCAATAATTTTTCAATTATGATTGATAAAGTCTAACATCATTTATTCTTAATTTATGATGATCACTCAAGTAGACTTGATGGTTTCCCTCCTATGTATCTATAATCTTGCAATATATAAATCAATTTAAGCTTTTCGTTTTGTTCATTTGATTGTTCAAATAAATTTCTAAGTATATTACAGAAAAGGGTATAAATTATACCAGTTTTTAGAAAGGCTATGACAGATATGATATAAAAATTGCAGTCGATCTTTAAGCTATTTTGCATTCGCAAGTTTTTTGAGCAGGTGGTGTGTGACAGATTGACATCCAGTTATAAAAATAAGAATATAGTCTGTAATCAACTACATGGTTTCATGAGAAAACGATCGATGGAAACTAATCTAGTTGTATATTAATGCATACTCGTAAGTTCTCAATTGCTTTAGAATTGCTTGGACAAGAACTCGGCTGTATCTGTTCAGATTTCTGTATAGTCTTAGTCAACTTTTTTATGCATAAATTACCTCAAGATCTCAAGAAGATCCTACCTAGTGAAGTTTCCCAAAAGAGTTCTTTTATTGTTAGATCTGGAGCTCCGCAGGGTAGTCACTTAGGAACACTTCTATTAACTCTAACTATCCGTGTGGCATCTTATTAGTAAAATTGTTACATATTTTTGTGTATGGTGTGAACTTTTATAAAAGCTTTAAATCTGTGTGCTCTCCTTGACAAATATTATCTGATCTGAAATATTAAGGGAGAAATCAGGTAGAAGTAAGCACACAAAAATTGTTTAACAGAAGGTCAAGATGATTAATCTCAATTTTTATTTTTTGTTGTGATCTACTTAGGAGGAGATTAGATACAGCTTCGATAGTTTTTGTTAAAAAACTACTAACTACTAACTACCTTGGTAGGGTAGTTGTGACTTTTGAGGTATCAGTGAGGTTTACCAGAAAGGACTGTAGAATACAAATATTAACAATTTCGGTGTTTACAAAAGTAAGATGTTAAACTTCTCTTGCACTTGCCTTAAGTGCCCTGCCCTGTGGGTAACTGAAAGCTGAGTGTTTTTCTTATATAATTTTGCGGGTATTAAAGGGATTATAAAAACAAAAACATAGGAGGCCATAACCGCACACTCCAATCACTCCTGCGTGCGTGAAACCAGTAATGGAGGGAACCTACAATTTTCTGCTGATTCCAAAGGGCTATTGAGTAGCACTTCTCATGACAAGATATAGTCTGAGAGGATGTATCAAAACCCGTGAAAAACTCTTTTGCAGGGATTATGACTGCCCTTAAAATTTCTGAGCAAAGTTTAAACGTTTAGAAAGTTAGGGGATCTTAAAAGAGTTACCGATGCATTTTGGTTTTGAATGTCTTGGGAGGGAAATACTGAGCCTGCTTAACCATTCCACATTCGTCTAGTGGGGCTAAAGAAAGAATCTCTGAATTCAACTGTCATCTGACGATGGGTGCAAAAGTGAGCCGAATGGTATTCCCTGAAGCGGGTGTATTTCGAACCATAAGCTTCTTGAATCCTCGCTACAGCTCCTCATCTCTGAAAGTCACAAAAACACAAATTGAAATATTTTGTAACTTGCAACCTTTACCTTAACCTCTATTATAATCTTAACCTCTTACAAGCATTTTACTTTTCTTAATTAATTTGGATATCAATAAGGGAGGTATAAACTGGCGGATTTGGAAAAAAACTGCACTTACCTCACGAATGGCTCCTCTGAAGTTGCGGCGCATTGCCATGTACGTTGGCACGTACCAGACTTTGTGGCACATACCATCCGGCTTATACCATCAGCAAGCTTCAACAACCCAACAACTAACAAACCATTGAACCCAAACCACTCTTGTTATCAGGCCAAATGCATCGCTTCATGCAAACGTCCGCAATCCATTCTAAAGGTAGGTAACTCCTGCGCGCAAATCCGTATCTTTTTTGCTTGTAAGCCAGCACTTTGACTGTGTGGGGAGGCGAACTATAAAATAACTGCAACATCAAGAGCTGAAAGAACAACAAAAAAAAAGTGTGTTCTGAGCGAACGACAATCATCCATCCACATCACATATCAACCGGCACAATCATCAACCGTCAGCGCCGCGCCGCGCTGCGGCTGTGCGGTGTAGCGACTTATGCGGTTGGCCGCTGCTGCGCATCCTCACATATGCGGGAGCACCTACCTCTGCTGTAATATTCTATATAAGAGCGCGTGATTCACTCGAATTCACGAGCTTAATGAAGCTCTCTAAATCACGCAATTAAAAGGTCTAATTAACACCACAGACACAACCCAAAAGGGTTTAAGCCACCGACGCCGCCGACCGCACTGCCATGCCACTTATCCTCTATCGCCCGGTGGTGTACGCTTGCTGGCTACTTATGATCCTACTGTGCTTAGCTCACGCTTGCCTCCTTAACGGATGCTATCAATGCGGAATATGTATGTAATATGAGTTTGCAAGTCTTAAAGGGATTCGTATATTTCTGCAATCTTTGCATGAAAATCACTCTCAGTCTCTAAAGTGGCGTGTGTTAATAGAATCCAATGCACGGAAAAGGCGCCATTGAATTCCTCGGGATTGGCATAAAGTTCGGCAGCCAGAAGTGACAAAATAGGTTTTTGTATGGCAAAAGTCATTAGATACTTTGTATGGGAAATGAAGTGTATTTTTTTCCGCCGGGAATCTCAAGATTACAGTGATGGGAATCCATGGACGATCACCGATCATTCTCCAAGTTTTTGGGAATTATTTTATACCTACTGTAATGTTTTAAGCACAATCGAACCAGTTCTGCAGGTCTAGTATTAAACAGATGTCCCTAACGTGCAAGCAAATTCACGTCAGTAATCAAAATGAAAGAAGGCAGAATAAAAGTGCTCCCATTTTTATTTTTTAGGATGATCTGTAATAAAGGGTGATCTGGGGCCAAATTACCGCATCAGTTATCGAGTAATACGTGACTGAATTTTGTGAGTTTGGCATTACCGCTTACGTTATCGAGCAATAAATTACTCCAATTTGACATTTTCATTCGATCACTGATGGGACTCACTCACTCGTCACTGAAGCGGTAATTCGGCCCCTGATTAGAACGATAGAAAAAGAAATTTAAATAAAACAACAATTGTATGAGCCGTAAAATTGAACCGGGCTTCATTTTTAAGTTTCATTAATGCTATTAAGTATGGAATAGAGCATCATTCAAATTGTCGGCCTGGCTTTACTAGCAGTGCTTTAAGCGGATTCCAGACAGTCAAACTTTTGTTGCCTAGCGGCAGTATTCCGGCAAAAGTTTCTCGAATGCTGGCCTCGAGGTGGTACAAAGTGATCGGCTTGTTAGCGTGGACTAAGGACTTGACGTTGACTCAAGTCGCATGATCGTGGTGGCCAATCGATGAATGTTCGTCGAGAGATGGCCCGTAGGCAAATTTCTTCGTCACACCTTCGAACGAGGTGCCGCTTGTATTGCATGTAGAACCACAGCTCGGATATATCCATGTTGAAGAGCTCTGGTCACAGACAGTCGTTTAATATCGCTCTATACCTAAAACAATTGACCGTAACGGTGTCTCCTTTCTCATTTTGAAGGAAATAAGATCCGATGATGCTGCCATGATAAAAACCCCACCAAACAGTAAATCTTTCTGGATGCATTTATGCCTGGTCGAAAAGCCACGGATTGTGTTCGCTATAAAAACGGCAATTTAACTTGTTGACAAGGCCATTGACCCAAAAATCGGTTTCCTCGAAATTATGATTTTATGGCCAGAATAAGGATCTCTGGCCAACATTTATAACCCCCAATTAAGATTGAATTCCAAACTTTACTGAATATTTGTTACATCTGGCAATGGCAACTTTGACAGCTTCTGAAACATAACTGCTTGAAAAACTATCATTGCTATCTGGTCACCCTATAGAACCATATGGTCCAAAAAGAATTCATCCAGATTTAGGAGATTTGAAAAATTTGAGCACTTGAATTCTAGTTTTAAGATTGAAGCGCTGGCTCTTCAAAACAGCGGGGATAACCTAGTCACCGAAGGGAATGGCTGATGTATTCAAATAGGATTTTCAGCATCTGCTAAATGAATATCATGTATTTCGACTGAAATTTAGAGAAGATAACCCACTTACCATTAACCCCTTAAAAGCAGAAAATGATAGCATTAATTTTCATGAACTTTATAAAAGGCAAAACTGATTCAGCTAAATCACTTCACATTGAAAAATACGCCGTGAAATATGCAACTGGTATATAGCCGAAGACGGGTTACGCCGCGTACTTCAGTCTTTTCTTCAACCCCGTTTTGCAGCAGGTAGATCAAACGTTAATCCGAAGAGCACTTTCTACAACTGATCTGTTCAACTACCAGGGTATCCCGATATCAACATAATCAGGCGCTATCAATTGTCCGTTATAGACGCAATCGAAGAACAGACGAAATTTAATGGTCTTGAAGTAAATTAGAACAAGCCCAAGAATTTGCCAACAAGCGGTAAAGAAAATGAAACGTCACTATTGATAGGAGCTACTTCAAGATAGTTAAGAAGTTTGTAGGATTAAACATAAATTCGCCGAATTACATAATTGCGGAAATTCGGCGAAGAAGATTTACACGGAAGACGGCTGTTTCTTTTGTTTTGTGGAAGATAACATATAAGTTCTAGAAATCCCTTGTACTGCCAGTACTAGTACAGAAAGGTATATATTGATGGATGGATATGGAAGAATGGATTGTTGTCAAGACACTAGCAGCAATGTTCGGATGAAATAGAAACCGAACCTCCGATATTGCCGCTACAGAGTCCGTGGTAAACCAGAGCCCCGAGCAACAAGTTTCTCTTAGCTAACTGCTTCGAAGTTCTTCGCAAGCCAATTGGTTGCGATCCTCTCCCAACTGTGTGCTCCATCTGAGTCGTGGGCTTCCTCTACTGCGTCTTATGAATTTGGATTGGAAGACTTTCCAGGCCGGAACATTTGGGTCCATTCGTTGGACTTTAATCCGTTTATCTAGGTAAGTTTCGCAGCACGTATATTTCTTGGAGATATCTTGTCCTCCACTCTCTAAAAAACACCTGAAAGATTTGCCTCTCGAAACATCCCAAAGCGTTCTTATCCACATTTGACAAGGTCTATGCCTCTGGAGCATATGTATATAGTCCAAAGAAGCATCGATTTGCAAAAACACGCCACTGGGATAACTGGTGATCTCAATTTCCAATTATGTCAATATCGTCAGCGTATGCAAGAAATTGAACTGGACTCTTAAAAAATTCTGCCTCTGCGAGTATTTATTCCAGACTAGTACTGAAGAAGTCGCATGACAAGGCATCGCCTCTTCTAAAACCTCTTTTTTTACATCGATCGGTGAGATCTTCTCCGACATTGATGGGGCAGCGTGTATTCTGAATCGTCACCCTGCACAAAAGGACAAATTTGCCAGAGATGTCTATATGTATAGTTGCTCTATACAGCTCGTCCCTATAAATGCTATCATATGCGACTTTGAAATCGATGAAAAGGTGGTACGTATCGATTTGAAGTTCCTCGGTTTTTATTTTCCTAGATATGCCGTAATTTGAATATTTGGTTTGATCGTGGACTTTCCTGGTTTTTAAGAAGTCCATATTTATTAGCTTCAAGCTGAGAAATCCTTAAACGAAATTTTCAAAACTAGCCTTGAGTTGACAGTTGTTTTCTTAATATTCAATTGGATGAAAGAATTATACAGATACATAGTATTTCCATTTCTACCAAAAAGCTCCTAGATACTTCGTTATGTCATTCTGCTGCTTAAGGATTTAAACACATTTCATCTACTATAACAGATACTTCTTAAAGTGTATAGTGCCGTATTCCTTCTTTGTGTATTATGTTTGTGCTGAACTTATCCGGATTAAAGTGTAGTACGTGGCGATTGGACGTTTCGAGGAATTCCCCTACCTTCAACAACTCCTTTCCGATGCCCGCACTGGCCCCAATCTTGTTTCATTTTCGGTTGGTTAATTTTTCTCGAAAATAATATTTTCCCCCAAAAAAATTCTATTTTTTTTTGTTGTTGTTGTTAGTCTTATACTGTATATTTCCTTTTTCATTGTCGTGTTCTTTTAATCAGGGACCATGATGCTCTGGAGTTAAGGTCGGTCGGTTGGTCGGTGGCTGAATGCTCGCTCAGCGATGGGTATAGTGTAGCACGCATTTGGATAGGGAGTTACAACCATCAGCCCCGGATGAATCAGTGGAAGTAGGAGTACCACTCTACCTATAGCTATGTAGCCGGCTGATGGAAAACGAGAGGAGAGAAAGAGTGCTGGTGGAAGAATAAAACGATGTTGCGAATCATTGTTTGCATTGACTGTTTTGTATGCCCAGGGGATAATTCCGGTTGATTGTATTATTTCCCTCTTGCGATGGTAACAATTCTTCTGGCAAAAGAAGAACGGTATATTCGGGATTGGACTGGGTTTTGAGCTGGACTGGTACGGCAGATGTGAGAAAGTAATTTTAATTTTTGTTTTCTTCAGCGAATTTTTCAACTGAAAATGGCAGCCAACATAACTTCACTATGAATACATTTGGAAAAAATATAATATGTTTTTTGTATCGAGGTATTAAAAGTTACAAAATAAATTCAAGACATAAAATTGGTGTTGACCACAAAAATGGAAATATTTTGTTTTAATGAATTTAACTTTGATCAATACTTTTACATCGATATAGTCTAAATGGCGATCAGTTTTAACACTGGAAGTAAATAAACACGTAATTTTTTTTACTTTTACTTTTTTTTTCAAAAGAATCGTTCGTCAGTTTATAATATTCCTATTTTTTATACCAACTAATCAACTATCCAATACAAAAGTCATCTAGCACCCCTGCAAATGAGAACTTATGATGATGGGCCCAATTGGATTCGTTTGTTCATTGAGTTATGTCTATAGTATAGTAAAATAATTGTCTGTCGTCCATGATCAATAAATATGTGTTCGACATTTATTTTTTAATATCACATGGTAAAAACAGTTTTAGAGACATCGTTGATAATCAAAACCTAAGCTCTACCTAAAATTTCATTTTGGGGCTCTAACTGACGTTGTAGAGACTGTTATGAAGTTTTGAGTTATGGTAACACCAGTATGAAAATGTGAAATTTGACACTATCACTGTAAAGTTTGACTTTTTTAATGTTAATTGTACTCAGAACGTTTTGTTTATACTATTTATGTTGTTTACAGTTACTTGAAACATTCTTTGTCGAAAAAATGGAATTGAAATGAACATTTTCATGCAATGATTATCTATACTTTTCGACGTGGATGGAACCAACAACAGTGTGCCGATCACTTCGCCTTGACTTTGTGGTTGCACATTCGCTGCAGGACGAAATTCTTCAAGGTCGTCCAAAATCGATGTTGTGCGTGAACTAATGTTGTAAGATCATCATGTGACATACCGGTAGATTGGGGTTTGGGCATTAGTTACACTTGCAAACATTCAATCATCATCATCATCATCGGCTCGACAACCGGGTTCCGGTCCTGGCCTCTTTCAACAAGTCTCTCCACCTATCCCGGTCTCTAGCCGACGCCATCCAGTTGCGCACCCCAAGGCTTCGGGCGTCCTGGTCTACGCCATCTCTCCAGCGCAAGCATGGTCTACCATGCTGTCGTCTACCATAGAATGTACCACAAAGAACTTTCCGAGCAGGTTCCTCTTCGCTCATGCTAGCTAGGTGCCCTGCCCACCGGAGTCTACCGAGCTTAATTTTTGTCACGATATCTGCTTCTAGGTAGATTGCGTACAATTCATGATTGTACCGTCTCCGGAATCGTCCTTCCTCACATATGGGGCCAACAATTCTCCTTAAGACTTTTCTCTCGAACGCAGCTAAGAGGTCGGAGTGCCTTTTGCTAAGCACCCAAGTCTCGGATCCATATGTGAGTACTGGCAGGACCATGGTCCTGTACAGCAGCAGTTTTGAAGTTATGGTGAGATTTCTGGATTTGAAAAGCTTTGACAGACTATAGTAGGCTCTGTTGGATTTGAGAAGCCGTCCGCGTATTTCTTCTTCTATATTGTTATCGGCTGCTACTATTGACCCAAGGTATTTAAAGGATTGCACCACTTCAAATTCGTGCTCCGCTACCTTGATTGTTTGACCAACTGTTCCTCTCGCATTCGACGCCACCATGTACTTTGTTTTACCTTCACTAATGTGCAGCCCCAGATTTTGTGCCGCCTGCTCGATCTGGATGAAGGAATCGTGTACAGCTTGTTCGGTTCTATGATATCAATGTCGTCTGCGTAAGCTAGTAACTGGCTGGACCTGTTGACGATGGTCCCTCTTGTTGCCGTGCCAGAGTCACGGATTGCTTTCTCCAACGCCAGGTTGAAGAGGAGGCAGGCCAAACCGTCCCCTTGTCGGAGTCCATTAAAGATTTTGATTGGTCTGGATAGCAATCCGGCTATTTTTACTTGGCTTGTTACGTTGGTCATGGTCAACCTACATAGTCGTGTCAATTTATTTGGGATGCCGAATTCTCTCATGGCTTTGTAAAGTTCTACCCTGGCTATGCTATCATAGGCGGCCTTAAAGTCTATAAACAGATGGTATGTTGGGATGTTAAATTCTAGACATTTTTCCATCGCCTGCCTAAGGGTAAAGATCTGATCAGTTGTTGATTTGCCTGGAATGAAACCACACTGATATTGTCCGATGACGGTTTTAGCGTATGGGGTTATCCGGTCTTGTAGGATAGAGGAGAGTATCTTATAGGCGGTACTCAACAACGTGATACCTCTATAATTGCTGCACGTTGTGACATCTCCCTTCTTATGTATGGGGCATATTATGCCTTTTCGCCAATCTTCTGGCATTTCTTCCTGCTCCCATACCTGTACTATAATATCATGAATTGCTTGACGTAAGGCTGGCCCGCTGTGATGGAATAATTCGGCTGGTATGCCATCGACTCCCGGGGCTTTGTTCTGTTTAAGCCGGCCTATAGCCTTCTCAACCTCTTCTATGCTTGGTGGCGGCAACATAGGGTATTCTTCTTGAAGTAGTGGAGCCTCCACTTCTGCAGTGAGCTGACCATTTAGCAATTCATTGAAGTACACTTCCCATCGCTCCAGTATGCTTTCAGGATCGGTGATCAGATTTCCCTCTCCGTCCTTGCAGTATGTGCAGCGTGGTGTGTACTGCGTCATGTTTCGGACGGATTGGTAGAACTTCCGCGCCTGGTGCGGACCTCGCTCTCGGCTGTTTTCTATTTCACAGATTAGGTTCTTCTCCCAGGCTGATTTCTTTTGTCTGATGTGAAGCCGTTTTTCTGTTCTTCTGAGCTCTTTATATTCCTCTTCGCGTGCCCGCGTTCTATGAGATTGTTGCATTGCTCGGTACGCAACATTCTTACGTTCAGTCGCTAGCTTGCATTCATCATCAAACCAGTCGTTCCGATTTTTACGACTGCTGCCTAAGATGGAGTTGGCAGTACTAATGACAGTATTTTTAAGACGTGTCCACTTTTCATTTACGCCCAGCATACTGGCTCCAGGACTTACTCTCCCTAAGTCAGGTGTTTCTAGGGCGAGTCCTAACGCATTACCAAAGGTGTTACTGGTGTTTTCATTGCGCAGGGCAGCCGTGTTGATTCGAACCTGATCGGCGGATGCAATGCGTCTTCGCAAGGCAATCCGCCCTCGGAAAACCATACCAACAAGATAGTGATCCGAGTCGATATTGGCACCTCGGTACGTTCGTACCGTCATCAAGTTCGAGTAGTGGCGACGGTCTATCAACACGTGGTCTATTTGGTTACGAGTGACTCCATCAGGTGATACCCAGGTGGCTTTGTAGATATCTTTACGCGGGAACCTGGTACTCGCAACGACCATGTTTTTCGATGCTGCCAATTCTAAGACTCGAAGTCCATTGTCATTAGTGTTCTCATGCAAACTATGGGTGCCTGCGTAATGCCTGAATACCGGCTCCCGACCTATTTTTGCGTTCAAATCCCCAAGGATGATTTTAACATCATACCTTGGACAGGCATTGAGGGCCCTCTCGACTTGTTCGTAGTAAGTCTCTTTTTCTTCGTCTGAGGACTCCTCCGTAGGTCCGTGAACGTTAATGAGGCTGATGTTCGTAAATTTGCCTCGCACGCGAAGGGTGCATAGCCTTTCGCTTATAGCGTTAAAGCCGATGATAGTAGACTTCATTTTTTCGCTGACTAGGAAGCCTACCCCGAGCACATGGTGTTTTGTATGACAGCTGTAGTATATGTCATATTCTTTCTTCTGTAAAACACCATTCCCTGTCCATCTGATTTCTTGAAGAGCTGTTATGTCAGCTTTATACTTTGACAGGGCATCGGCTAGCTGCTGAGCAGCTCGAGCTCTATAGAGCGATCGTACGTTCCATAAGAAAATTCGTAAATCGTTTTTCCTTTTTCTTTGCATGGGTTGTCGTCGTGAGATCAGTCCGTTTCCGAGGCTTGTTGTCGGTCTCGTAATTCTTTTAGTTTTACGGGACAGGGAATTAACCTGTCGCCAACCTGAGGAACCAGCCTGATCATATTAGCCAAACCTTTTTTTACAAGGCTCAGAGCCGGATCGTGAATTTGTGGGGCCCTGGGCTGAAACTATTTAGTGGCCTACCTAAGTACTCAACTAATAGCCATGTCAAAAAACTGTGTATATAGTGATATATTATTATTATATATTCTTTATTGCAAAAAAAAAAATCTTAAATGTTACTTATATCTACGCAAGCATTAGTTGTGCAAACGGCGACCTTATTGCTGTGGTAGCAATCTCTTCCAGGCAACCTTTGGTTGAGAGTGAAAACGAAATAGTGATATATGTATATAAGAATATAAAAAAAACAATAAAAACATTTTATTTATTTATTATGAATTAGTAAATGAAATTGACAGATTATGTGTATGACATGTTATATAAATTATAATTTATAAATCAACCTTTCTGCATTTCTGTGCTGCAATTTGGTCATCACATTGCAAGTGTTTTGTTAGATCACAATTTATCGAAAGAAGTGATAAATTATTTGATCGATGGTTCGACATTGTTGTCCTGTATTTATTTTCTACATAGGAAATCTACGTCTACGTCTTCTGGATAATAATCAATAATATGACGCGCACTTTTCATTTATGTTTTCGATATTTTTGTTTTGCAAATCCATTAAAAATTTGAATTGTTTGCTATATGTCTCTTTCTATTGATATATAACACAGTGACATTAGCAAACCTTATTAAAATGACTCTGATTAGAAAAAATACTTTGCACAACTGTTTTTTTGCTCATAATTACACCATCCTATCAAATTTCACCTAATTTGGTCCAGTAGTTTCTGAGCAAATTAGCTGTGACAGACAGACGGGCGCACGAGTGAGGGCGCACGGGTGATCATATAAGGGTTTCGTTTTTCATTTTTTTGTACAGAACCCTAAAAATACCATAAAGAAGAAAAACATGATTTATAAATATTTTTACTTACCAAATAAAAGCTAGAAATCTTGTATTTATAAACAAATGTCACTTATTTAGACATAACTTTTAAGTTATCACTTACTCATTAGTAAACTGACTCATTAAACACAGTTCTAACAATTAACACAGTCAGTTTGTCACTTTGATGACAAGAACAGAAGTGCGGAAGAAGAAACAAAATTACGTCAGGCGTTACGTTAAGCAGTGCGGCGGGAAGTCCCTCGTAAGAGTAGATAAAAAGGTAGTAGCCTATGTTGATGATCTTTCGTTATTAGCGACAGGTAAATTCTTACCCACTATCAGCGAACATGGGTGCCGGGGCATAGAGACATTCCAGGAAATTGTAAAGCTGACGAACTTGCAAAAAACGGAACAATATTACCTTTGTTGGATAGCAAATCTAACATCGGTATACCCCTAGCTACTTGTAAACTTATGCTAAAGCAAGATACCATAAAGAAAGCCAACCACAGGTGGACCAGCACCCCAACTTGCCGGTCTTCTAAACTGATTTGGCCATTGTTTGATGCTAAACGCTCAAAACAACTAATTTTTATTGGTAGATTGCATATTAGCTCCATTATAGGTGTCCTTACTGGGCACTGCCTAATAGGAAGACATGCTTTTCGTCTTGGAGTTCCTGCAAATGACTTTTGCAGAAGCTGCATGGATGAAGAGGAAGAGGAGTCAATTCCTCACCTTCTATGCTCTTGTCCTGCCCTAGCGCAAAGACGTAGACTCCACTTGGGAGACTACTACTATAACGATCCTAGTGATCTAAATAATTCCGACATTCACTGTCTCAAACGCTTCATTACTAGCTCAAAATGGTTTAACGAGTAAGGGGGATTTTTGAAATCCTTGTGGTATCACAACGGACCAAATATTGGTCTAAGTGTGCTGACCTTTTCCGGTCAGCAGCCACTTTAACCTAACCTAACCTAACCATCAGCGAACAGATCGAATAGTAGATGGACTAGAAAGTGCGGCCTGATGGTTAACCCGTCAAAAACAGAATTAGTCCTTTTTACAAATAAGAGGAAAATACAAAGCTTCAGAATACCTTCAATTGAAGGCACCCCACTGAAGATTTCAGATCATATAAAGTATCTTGGTGTGATTCCAGATAGGAAATTAAACGGGAGTCTTAACACTAAGGAAAGAGCAAAAAAAGGAATGATTGCATTCTACTCCTCTAACAGAATCTTTGGGAAATCCTGGAAACCTAGCCCAAAAATTATCAGGTGGATGTATTTGGCGATAATCAGACCAATATTAACTTATGGTAATTTGGTATGGTGGAATGCAACGGAAAAAAGGCAGGAACCTCAAAACTCTGACAAAAGTACAGAGACTTGTGCGCATTGGAATTACGGGTACCATGAGATCCACACCAATAGCAGGGTTAGAGGCGACACTCAACCTGATACCCCTAGACCTTTTTCTATAAGAATCCGCAGCATATAGCGCCTTAAGGCCACGCCCAACTAATACATGGGAAAACAGTGCAATATAGGACATGCTCAAATTCTTCAGAAATATTTGGGTGATAGTATCATTACAGATTATAAAACACCCGACCTTGACTTTTATAAACCATTCCAAACTGCCTTTCCAAGCAGAGAAGAATGGCTGAACAACCAACCCTACGCCAGTGAATCAGAAATAGCAATGGACACAGGTGTTGGTGCAGGCTTTTTCTCAGAACCTCTTGAGCTAAACAACTCACTTAGGCTCCCAGATCATAGCAGTGTCTTCCAAGCGGAGGTCCTGGCAGTGACAACAGCTGCTAGACAGGTATCAATGATGGCGATACCACAGGCAGATATCACCTTTTACATTGACAGCCAAGCGGCAATAAAAGCGATTTCTACCACTGTGATAAAATCGAAGCTTGTCTTTTGCTGTCGCGAAGAGCTTAAGGTTCTTGGCACGCAGCACAATATTAAACTCTGCTGGGTATTGGGGCACAGCGGCATACCAGGTAATGAAAATGCCGATGAGTTGGCAAGACAGATGGTAAGTATCCCACTCTGCAACATTAAACAGAAAATTTCAGATTTAATCCTAAAGAAATCCAATGAAAGGTGTAGTCTACTTGACACCTGTGATACCACTAGAAAAGTATGGCCTTGCTTTAACAAGCAGAGGACTGACAAAATTATGCAACTTAGTAAGAAGTCCCTTCGCTCTCTTACGAGCATAATCACCCGACATAATTTGCTATCATAAATTTAAAATGAAACTAAGTACAGATGACCTATGTAGAGGATAGGGTGATGAAGAGGTACATGAAAACACATCACACTTTCTCTGTCATTGCCCGTCACTCGAGGTTGCCATTGCCAACCTTATGGTAGGTTTTATAATTTGAATTTTTTTTTTAATTCAATTTAACGCCTATTGTTTTCAACGGGGTCTGGGGGCCCCTTGTGACCTCGGGGCCCTGGGCTGCAGCCCATACAGCCCTTAGGTAGATCCGGCCCTGACAAGGCTTGTTTCTAGCGGCCGCCACGGAGAGGCTATGATCACACTTCCACCAGTCCCGAATAGTTACATTCAATACGGCATGAAAATTCGGGCGTTAAGAAAAATGTATTAAGGTGTGTCAGAAACAGAGAAACAAAGTTTCTGAAATGTTTCTTAAATGATTCTGAAATGTTTACTTTGATGTGGACGCTCGCAAAACATTTCTAAAATATTTATGAAATGTTTCTCTGTTTCCCATTCCGAACGGAAAACTTTCTTTGTTTCCCAAGCATTCACAAAGCTAGATTGTGCGTGAGTGGTTGTTCATATAAATATAAAAATGTCGTGAAAAGTGTGGAGCAACGAGAAAAAAGTTTTGTGGGATGCACTTGACGAAAATTTTAAAAATTAAACCAAAAACGCCGAAAAAAAGGGAAAAAGATGAGGTAGAAAAAAAATTCATGCGTTTAAAGTGCAACACAGGCGAGAAAAAAAATTACAGACTACCCAATACTGGATACATAAATGGGAAACAAAGAAATGTTTCTCAAAGCGTACACACCAAAAAACGTAGATATCAGAAACATTTCTCAAATGTTTTTTAGGCAAATTGGAAACATTTCAGAAACGTTTTTTAAACAATGTTTCCTGAAATGTTTCTTTGGTGTGGACACACCTTAATATGACAATCCCCAAAGAAAGGTTCTTGTCGATTGGTACCATGAATTGTTGAAAAAATTCAATGAAGCTCCTTCAAAAGACTTCTATAAAATAGTTACTGGTGACGAATCATAGATCTATCCAAATAAAACTGAAGAACAATCTACTGTATAGGACTTTCAAGGTTAGCCAAATGCAACAAAAGTTGTTCGTCCACGAAGTACTCCGAAGCAAATGGCCGCCTGAAAAAATGGCCGGAATAAAAGGACATGTCGTAACAGTGCCGTTAGAGGTGAAAGCAACAGTTCTGAGTACCAGAAGTATTCAGAAAAAATACGGGAAACCAATTCCAGAAGATAAGTGCTTCTAAAATTGGTTAACATGCATGCAAACGTGTTTTTGAATATTTTGAAAAACACTAAAACCATTTTTGATTATAAATATTTATTTCGACTTTTCTGTCTCAATACTTAGTGGAAACGTAGTTTTAGAAACCCTATTACTTAATAAAAAACGTAGATAGTCCAAGGAATTCTTTCCAAGGTTCAAGGCTTTTGAAAAAGTTTGTATAAATTGCACCACTTGGCTCTTTCGTTCAATGGAATTAATAGCATAAATATTGCAAAAGAGCCATATTAGTTGTGCTAGATTGAAGAGACATAAGCCCCTGTTGCAATTAAGATATAGACTCCTAAGTTAAAAACGAATACAATACTCTCAAAAAACATGGAAAACACTAATAGTTTTGAGAAAAAATATCCTTCCTTGACCGACAGGACCTCTCCCGGACATGTTTTTAGTTTGGTTTCTAATTTCTTAAAATTCTGTGACCAAATTGGGATATAAAAGCGTAGATGTACATATATGTGTCAACAAGAATCTTCGTTGCAGTGATCACAAGCAATGCGCACTCGAAGTAGCCAGTTGAATTCCTCCCCTCCATCAGGGGGGTCATTTCGTAACTCGACTATCGTTTAAGCGATAGCGTTGCCTTTTTTAAATTCACGTAAGTCGATAATCGTCAAAACGATAGCGTTTGGACGATAGCTAAATTGGTATCGTCTTGCATTAATTTTGAAGTTTGTAGCGTAGGTGACTGTAGTTGAATTTTAAATTGACATCTTGTATTGTTATTCGTTGAATTGACAAATTGACTTTAAAATGTTTCGGCGAAGCAATTTTATTATTGTAGAAAATGAAGAAAATACCACTTATACGCATGTGACGACAGTTGAGAGATAAATCAAATCCCTTTTTCCAACCATATGTCAGCGTGATTTTTATCGTCAAAATCAATCTATAATAATTGTAATAATTTATCTATTCTAGTTTCGTTCAACGCTTTCGACTATCAAAGGAAGCATTCAAACGGGCTTCGTTCAACTTCTATACTTCCAATAATTTTCTTTTAGTTCAAATCGGCACCAAAAACAAAACAACAACTTTAAAAATGCATTTTATTGACAATTATGACAGCCAACTTGACTTTTCAACTACAGTTTGAGAGTTTCTGAAATGCATCAAAATCTCTAAAACTGCAATAGATGAGACGATATTGGTCGAGTTACGTGAAGCAAATCATGGACGATGTCGTCGACTATTAACATTTTGACGATTATCGTTCAGTTTACCCGTGAAACCCTCTCGTTAGGAGTGCTCATCAGTTCACCCTCAAGCCTAATTTTGGTCGTACCGTCAAATATAGATATTCGTTTTATACTCGCACTTAACGATTATGGAATAACGGGTTATTTTTTATTAGGGTCCTTAATTAGCTTCCCAAGTTTCCATCAATCTGCCAATATTCTTTGACGTTTTGAAGCCATATTGAAAGTATTTCACCATACAAAACCTTCTTTCTCACTAACGTCCGCTTTAAAAGGAAGGGCTTTTAAGTACCCTTAAAACAATTTAACATATTCAATTTCTATGCCGTTACTGATGCAATTGAAAAATTAGTCATGACTTATAAGGTTCTGAACATTTGAAAAGGAGGTACAAATAGAGCCAAGACTAAAGAGTTCCACACTCGTGTAGTGCGGTTTGAAAATTATCAAAAAACATTTTTTGTCAGTTTACCCCGAATTAAAATTCATTCTTAACTATTTCACCTAGGAATTTGATGTTACCCTCTCTCCAGCCTCTGAATTTAACCAAATGAATGCATTTACATTTTTATTGCAGCCTGCCCAACGCCATTAAACAAATGACAACTGTTTGCCGTAATACCCCCATAGAACAAAAAATCAAACAATCAAAGAAAAATGGAATAATTGAAACAAAACTATAATGGAAATTAATGATGTCCTTGCGTATCATTATAACGCGGCAATGACTTCCATTGATGCCTCGCCGATTGTCCATTAAATTTCCCGTCTGTGTGTTGGTCCGCGCCCGCCCTTCGTTAGTTCAAGCGCGCCCGCAACATCATGCTTCGACCTCCTCTTCCTCTCCTAATAAGCAATTCTACTTTTCGAAAAGAAAAGAAAATAAAATAAGAGAAAAAGAAATTTATTGTAATAGGTCCAAATGACGCCCCCAAGGCACGCGAATTATATAGCCCCGGAATTATTTCGTTGCTTTGCTTTTACAGGGGTGAGAATTGGAAGAGCTTCACTCGAGCCAACAACCAACCCTGAATTCTGGATCTGCTCTCATCCTCATGCAATAATCATAATGATAACTCCGCAGAGATGAGGAATAACGAGCTGCTTAACCCTGGTGTACTCTGCCGTAGTATTGTTGTCCTCTTTTCTTCGTGTCCTTGTTGGTTTATAGTTTTGGTCCTTTTTCGTTGATTGCACGGGGATACGAAGGAACTGCTTCTCCCAAACACTTCCTCTGCCTAAGAACATAATTTGTTCGTAATAATAATCCAAGTCGTCTCTGCGGTGCACACACGGCCCAAAAAAAGACATAAAATCGCTGAAAATATAGGTAGGCCCACCACAACGTTACGCTCGTATATTATACGACGAGCGTATGCGTGCGTTCAACTATACGGATACGGAATAATACTTGCTGCAATATTAATGTCCTGATTTTTAATTTACCTGCATTTTCGTTTAGGGTAATGAATATTATGGGGGACCCTCGGGGCCTGGGGTTGCAGCCTATAATATGCAATGTTTTCCTTGAGAGTTTTCGCAATTTTAAGAACGTTTTATTGAAGTTGAAGAACATGTCCTTTTGCGACTATAATGGTGACAGATCCGTGCTTATCCGGTTGGTTTTTGTATTCTATTTTTTTCCAGTGTGCATTTATATCTCAAGATGACCCCAGGCTTTGATTAAATGATTTCTTTAGTGTGTGACCCAAGTACCTAGGTTTTCCATTTATTCCTTTTTTTTTTAGCAACCAATTGCTTGGCAGATCTATGGGGATGATGAATAGAAGCGGGTTTAGGTAATAGGATTTCAATTGAACATAATGGCTGAAGAAGCATGAGTTCTTTATTACACTTTTCGACTCAATACTTAACAAATAGTCGAATGTGCGTTGGAGTGTGCCTCGGGGCCATGTGACGACAACTCTACAATTATTGCGGCTACTTACGCTGATGGTCTGAATTTCGGGTGAAATGTGACAGATGTGGTAAAAAGAACCATTTTAAGACCCCGGGTGTGCACTGAATAGAGTTTATAGCTAATTTTTTTATCGCTCGCTTAATGGGTATTTT
The DNA here is from genome assembly GCA_911387755.1 of Chrysotoxum bicinctum. Classification (NCBI taxonomy): domain Eukaryota; kingdom Metazoa; phylum Arthropoda; class Insecta; order Diptera; family Syrphidae; genus Chrysotoxum; species Chrysotoxum bicinctum. Next base: position 217,947,807 of record OU426989.1, on the reverse strand, counting down.
CTAGTTCAAGGTAATTGGTTGTCGTTAAAGCATCTTAGCTAATTGAGCTACATTAAGTGTATTTTTTCTTACCTACCTTAAGCTTAAACAATTTCAGAGAAGCACGAACGGGAAATGTATTTAAAAATGCTCGCTCTATAGGGTAGGAATTGGTTTCAGATTAAAAAAGTAGAGGTTTAAATTAATCTTTTCTTCACATCTTCAGTCGGTCTGCGAGCCTCTGGAACCGTATGTCTGTGTGTCAATGTCACATCAAGTCTGAACCTAAATAAGTTAGCCGATTTCTTTCAAATTCGCTACCGACGACTTATGTGTGATCCCATCAAGGTGAAATTCGAATATTCATTTTAGTTAATTTTTATTAGTTTTATTTTCTTTAATTTTTTTCGAACACTAACTTACTTACTCATCTGGTTCCCAATCCATTAAGGGTTTCCGCCTGGATATGGTAGCTTTCCATCCATAAATACGACACCAAGCGCTCTCGCATCGGTTAGGCTTGGTTCTTAAGCCGGAGTTTCGGTTTACGCTGTCGTCTCAGCCTGGGTGCTGGGATTCGAAGACTCTTTTGGCTGGGGCATTGTTGTTATGTAAATGCTGAGCTAATGTAGTAAACGTGTTTTGGCTTTCTGGAGTATATACGAGTGGATCTACATCTTATGGTACAGTTCATAGAGTTCGCGGGTATAGCCTCTCCTACATTCGCCCTGCGCACATAAGACCACATATCCGTCAAAGAATTTTTCTTTCGAAAGAGCGTTTTAACGTTTTAACGTTTTTGGTTATGGTTGAACACTAGTTGCCCTAAAGCTGGACTGGTAGTATAAAGGTTTTGTAGATCATGAGATTGGTCTTACGAGGGAGAAGCTTAAAACCCATTTGTTTCGCCAAACTCAAGCAGCAACAATTTACTAGGGCAATTATTAGTCGGATCTTCTCTAAGGTGTTGTTAGTGTAGTAAATACTAACTCCAAGGTAGATGAACTCCTTAGCTATTTCGAAGTTGTTGCAATGAATAGTGTCTTTTGTTTGTTGATAGCATGTTCTTAGTCTTTTTCATATTTGCCAAGACCAACAAGCCTCGTCCGATCTTCAATCGCCGCCGCCGTGAAACGCTATTTAAGAAAGTTGGGAGCGGCCAATGATGTCGATTTTTCGCATACCACAATAATTGGACACATTTGTTGAATATTTTGCCTTCAGAGTTGAAATCATCCATCTATTCTAGAACTTGTTGAAATCCTGTGCATGATTGGAATAGTTGGGAGAAGCTATTCCTTAGTTGATCATTACATTGCATCTATTCCAGTGTCACGCGACAGAGTTGGATCAGTTTTCCCGGTATACAGAGTTCGGTCATCGCCATATAGACGATGGATGAAAATGAAGAGATGGTGAAGTCGACTTGAAATTTTTGGGATTTACCAAAATGTAAATATTTGGTCTTCGCACGAACTGCCACGTCGGAAGGGATACTGGTATTTGGTGACTAAAGTAATACAGAACGGTTTCAGATGCTTAAAGAGCTTTATATTTTATATCCGAAATTTAGCAGGGATACGCCCCAATAGTTCTTGCAAGACATGGAATTGCCTTCTTTGTAAATGGGGAATATGAAGCTGATGCTCCAGAATCGGGCCTATTCTCTTCCACCCATATTTGTTGATGATTTGATGTATGCATTACACATTACCAAAACACCAATCTCCGTATTATAATAGCTCTGCAGCTAAGCCATTAGATGCTACGGCCTTGTTGTTCTTATCCTTTTTTATAGCTTAGTCTACCTCTTCTATACTTGGTGGCGAAAATGGTTCTTTATTGCTAAGAAGTGGGTTGTCTTCATGCCTTATTACACGTTCTACAGCTGCTGGGAACATCTACTATTCCCTGTCGTTCGGTGACTAGGCTATCTTCGTTGTTTCGAAGAGTCTGCGTTTCGGTCTTAAGAGCATCAGCCAGTTTGCTTTGCGTTCTTATAAAATTACCGCGTGTTGCTGCTATCGTGAGACTCTTTGATCTCCTTGAGCTCCGAAGTCCGAAGCTGCGTAAACTCTCTTTTTCCTTCGCAAAATATTCTTCTCCTCTTTCTCTTCGTTCGACAAACTTCTCTCGTTGCTCTAGTTTTGCGCTGGAGCATATTTTAATGAGTATCTTCTGTCACTTGTTTCAGTTGAACGCATTCATCATTATTCCACGGGTTCTTGCCTTCTGGCTTTGGGTAAATTATTAGCCTATTATGGTTTTCATCGCCTCATCGATGAACGATGATATACCGATGATGGGACCACTAATTGTTGCCGTCTGTGGTAAGTGAATTCACAGTGGAGAGTCTCTCGCTGAAGTATACTCTTTGTCCGCTCTGGCACCTTTTGGTGCGTTAGAGCATTCGCAATTTCTTTTCGTTTGGCAGTCGAGCTCTAAATTTGACGAAACTAAGAAATATTCAGAGTTGGCGTTTGCCCCTCGAAATGTACGCACGTTTAATGGCCCCTCTATACAGGTGTACATGGGTGATGGCGTTTTTGGGTTATGGCGTAGTGCGATGGCCTGGAATAGCGTTGATATCAGTTTTTCGTTCGCAAATCGATAGTAATATCATTGCAGCAGTGATGACAGCGCTTTTTTCTATCTTCTACAGCCAGCGTGTAGATGCCGTAAAACTATTGGATATCCATATCAACGAAATCTGATGGGCCATTCGATTGCGAATACGTGACTTAGTTGGTGGTTCAAGCCTCTGAAGAGCGACAGGTTGCTTTGCGGATCCTAAGCCTTGGAAACCTAGTGCTACTTGTTAGCATAATATGGTGCTGCAAAACCTTTTAGTAACATGCCATTGTCTGATGGGATTTCGTGGAGACTGTACTTACCAACTAATCCGCTGAAGATGTCTTCCTTTCCGATTTTAGCTTTGAAGTCCTCAATTACAACTTTAAAGTCGTACTCCAGACAGGCTTCATCCAGGAGGTCATAAGACTTCTTCCACTAATAGGGAATATGAGAGCTGCCGTTGGCCTATGGGTTCATTCGTCACCATTTCTTTTTCACCAACCTGGCTAGTACTGAAAATCCTAAACTAAATAGTTCAGCCTTACTAGAATTGGAGAAACCAGCGTTCATTCTGTATATCACATTTTCGAGAGCACCTTGTTGAGAACACACTTTACGTTGCAGGGTAAATAGAATTGACATCTTACTCCACTTCGACCTGTCGATCATGGGAGACCATTCTGCCCAAACGAGTTTCACGATCGCATAGGTCTAAGTTTTATCGTATGGTAGTAGTAACTGTAAGCTCCTCCGCTGCTTCAAAGATCGTCCGATGAAGTGGTTTTCTCGAAAACTTCTCTGACGATGTTGATTAAAATTGGAGCCTTACCTTTGATCTCATAATTAATATTATAAAAACGGTGTTTTGGTTTTTCTGGCAAGAAATGCACATAATGGAATTAGAATCTTCAATTTTTTTTGTTTAGAAAATTGTCATATTTTTGTATATCTCCTAAATACTTTGCAAAAAATACTGCACTCAAAAATTTTTTAACAAAAAAGCTTTTTTTTTATAGAAAAATCAAAGAAGAAATTATAACTTTTAAGATATGACCCCAAACGTTTGGCTACAAATTGCATTGAGCGTGGTCACCGGGAAACTGCCAGAGAGCTGTGATGAACGACTTTATCTGCGCTGGTTGTAGGTTGTAGCCGTGCGCCGAAGGTTCTTTCTCTTGCTGTTTCACAATTTGAAAGGAAAGCCGGGATCTACCGTGAAAATTTGATTATGGGATCCTATTTTCGCGACAGCTTGGAAATGTCGTCCCGATTGAAATTGTGGTGTTGTTTGACTTCAATCGTTTCACTAACTAGACACAGGGATGTAATAAGGTAGAACTCTGGCCAGGGTTCGAATCTTGCTCCGTTCGGAGCAAATTTACTCCACTTTTGAAGGAAAAAAAAATCTACTCCAACGCTCCGATTTTTCGAGATTTACTCCACTTTTTCCACATAAAATTATATACAAATATGGCATTGTTGAAATAAATCATTAAATCTTTGTTAAAAATTCTTTCTGAATTTGTAATTTGTTTATTTTCACAAAACAATTTTTGAAAATAATACTAAGTTTTCCAATGAAACCTGTGATTTATTTTTATTTTTTGCTAATACTATTTTTTTTATGTTCATATGCATGTTTTAATTTTCCTGAAAAGGAAGGATTTTCTATTTGTTTCAAATCTACTCCGGAAATATTGCATTTGCTCCACTTTTTTTCATTTCATTGACTGAGGTTCGAACCCTGGTCCTGGCTTGATCGAAGTGCTCACATTATGGCACATATTTGCTTTTTACTTACAGCGCTAATATGTTCCTTCAGACGTTCGGGGGCGTGAGTACTGTATGGAAACTCGCTTAATATCCTTTATTACTCATAAACGTGGCTAATCCGAAAATATAAAAATGGTGGAGAAGAACTTAATTTATAGTACTTTTGACAATTTCACACTTCTCATAGCATACAGTATTGCTATTAAGCTAATACCTCACAATATGAATGCTGCCCTTGAAGAGCAAGTGCATACGATCCAGTTGTGCATATTTGATGGTTTTTTTCCTCTTGTTCGACTGCGACTTGCACGGTTCGGTGGCGTCAAGTCGTTGGTAGTCTTCTGTCGTGCAATGTATTCCGTATTTCTAGGAGTTTCTTTGGTATTTCAAGTCAGTGCTATGATTTTATTCGATTTTGACTTAATCAAGTCCGACGAAAAATTGATCCCTATTCCCATAAGCGTCCGTGTCTCTATATCCACCAAACTTATTACCTACTTCCATTTTTGAGTTTCCCTACTTGCAATTAAATTCGAATTAGTTAATATTCATTCAAGCAATCTGAAGAATTTTACTCCGAAACCCATATAATAGTTGGGGTTTTTCTTTTTTTTTTAAACTGGCGATCTAAAAAAGTCCAAAAAAGCGATATTTTAATTTCCTTTCATACCTTTCTGTGATGCCAAATAGCTATAGTGCAAATTATCCTGAGCCGTGATTTTCTGCATCTTCAAGTGGCAATATCAAAATGCAATAGCACCCCATATAGATAAAACGAAACGCAGAAAGCTGGCTGCTGATGATGGTGGAGCACCCAACAGAGTCAGCACGCATCATGTGCAATATGAGACGCCATTAAGAGCCAAACTCGAATAGACTTCGTATACATCAGGAGTTTTTTTTTCTTTTCTTTAATTCGCAAGTCCAGCCCCAGCATTGGAGACTTCAGGTACACAAACAAAACCATCGCAATCCCAGGAATTGCAATAAAAATGACAAACGAAAACGAAGTAATTTTTAGCATTTCATTAAGTATTGCATCGATGCAGACGTCAAATGTTCGAATACCTCTGAATACCTGCAGCGAGTATGCCCATATAAGTCCGTGAGTTGTCGTCATCTTGGTGTGTCTGTCTGTCCGTGCTGAAATTCTACGGAAGAGATCGGCCAAATGTTGTCGTTGCGAGTTTCGCGATTCGCGTAAGTCGCGTCCTCCTCTACAGTCCATGAGTGGGCCACAAGTTAAGAATCACCTCTGCTGCTCCCGATATTGTATATTATGTATGTGATGGCTGGCTACCCGAGAAAAGTTAAGGTATTGATGGGCTGACAGCCAGACACACGGAGACACACGCATCACAGCCAGCAGATTGTCCACCAGAACTGGACTACTTTGTTTTTGCGTTTGCGTTTGCGGGCCTGTTGATGGCTGATGCATGCACCATAAAAGTTACAGCTCTGAATGATATGCGTGTAGGCTCCATTCACACACCGTGGCTCTCTCAATGTGAAATGTGGCGATGGTGAATATGCTATACTTGGCCCCCATCATCAGCAAGATGTGCAATCTGTGTAGAGATGCTTTTTTGTCCTGGTTGGTATATACTGATGGTTGCGGCAAACTGTCAAATTCCATTTCGAGGACTATAGATACAGCGAGAGAAAGAATCCTTCATCAGAGTTTTGTAAATTATTGATGACTTTGAAATTATCAGGGAAGAAATTACTTAGTTGGAGCCTACTTCCATGGATGGGCCTTTTACAAGATTTCCTGCCATAAAAGGGCTTTTGCATAAATGTCACTTTCGATGTCACAATTAGAACGATTGTTGTTGCAGTTCCCCGCCAAGTTCGCTGCACTACACTTCTTCACTTTTTTTTTTACAGAAACCAGCTTAGGCGATCTTCCACCCCCTTCTAACTTTAATAGCAATTAAGTCAGCAACTTTCACAGTATTTGCTAAGCCGGTCCAAGACAGGCTTCTCACTAAATTTAAACAATTTAGCATTAAGTGGTTTCTGAGAATTAGTCACTAAAATCGTAACTGACTGACTGACAGATCATCAAAATATGGAGCACTTCCCGACACCGTAGAACATTTTAACTTTGCGCAACGGTATTATGGTGCATACAAGGTAACAAATTTGACATTTTCCATGCATGGGCGTGGCATCCACCCACTTTATCAAAAATCTTTATAAATTGTATAGAGCACTTCCGATTATTGAAGATCGATGGTAATTGATCGAAAATTTGAGATTTTCTAAACAATACAAAGTCGGTTAAGCCATTAACGAGAAATATGTGAATAAACTGAAATTAAGGCATCTTACATCGTTAAACCTTTTTGTCAAATAATCCAAATGTTTCGATAAAAAACTGTAACGCAAATGTATTGAAATCAAATTAATTATAACATATTCGAGGTTTAATCAAAATCGTTGAAGTTGTTTTTGAGAGATTTGAAAGTAAAAAACCGTGTTATACAATGGTCGAAATGAGCTAAAAAATAATCATTTGAAAAGAACAGTAATTTTGATTCTCATTAAATTTTTTAAATATGTAATAAGCTACAGTTCTTAAAGGTGTCTGGTGATGAATGAGATGAGAACTTAAATATGTAAAAATAAAATGCACGACTAGGTTACACGAACTTGTTTTGTTGTAGATTTCCTTGAATTTCAATATTGTAGTTCGTAAAGAGGTATTCTTGAAAATCCGAAAAGAGAACACAAAATTTACTTCGAGTCCTCCTTTATTTGATGAAATGAACATGACAAATACTTTAATATTGCTTGAACTTGTATTCTACCTGGACTTCAATAGTGAGAGTGACTGACGAAGGTATACATAGGCGCCAGTCACAGATTTCCAACCAGACGGGGCTCGACAGACTACTCGTAATCTTTATGACGATTTTATATGTCGAGTTGGAATGGACATACGGGGTTCATTTTTCTATATACAGCCAGTTAATTCATTACCTAGATTCTAGGTCCTAGAAGAAAATCAATTCAATTGTTTTTGACATAGTTGAGATAGTTGGTATGAGGTTCTTACAAACCTTTTGAACAAGTTGGTGATGAGCCGACGAATTTTAAGCTATAGCTCCTTAGGCTGGGGTTCATGCCTCGGCTAACTGTTGGTCGTTCATGTTTGTGTTTATTTTTACAATGATGTTCTCGACTCGAGTAACGTTTTCAAAAAATTTTAAAATTTTTCTAACCATTAGCATCAAGTTTGGTAAGAAGGTAGGCAGAATTGAATAGTTTATTGGAAGATAAGGCGGCTGAGTTGTAAGATTAGCGGGCTTTAAGAAAAATGTGTACGAAAGAAGTAGAAAAGTTCGTTCTTATATTGTAAAATCGTGGGCAAGAGAATACTGACGAAAGAGTAGCAGCGGGCCCTGCGTGTTTTGGGTGATCGTTGTTATTAAGAGGAAATAAAAAAGCTGATGCAATCATTAATACAAAGTTATAAACATTTTGCTTGGTATCTCGCATAAAATAACTGCAAGGACTTGGCTTCCTTTCGATTGCATGAATGCAACTTTTTTTAAGCGAAAAGGTGTAATCTCCCTACGCTTTTTACTAAGTTAAATTCCCTCAACGAACGCCAAATAGAAAATGCATCATACTCGAGGAATAAATAAAACTAGAAAGAAGAAAGAACGACAGCTCTGTAATTTCACCATATATATCTCTCGCCAATGGGCTTAAAAATCGCAAAGTGATATTGCATCGCTTAAAAGCATTCGAAGCGATTAGGACCATTTTCGATTTCGACCCAGCGGCTAAAGTCTACATTAAGGATACATTCTGGATGTGGATTACTAGGGCAAGTTGAATTTTGGCTGGCGGACTTCCACGTGTGGTGGGATAAGGCCACTGTGCAGCGACACCCGTAGCGCTCTAAGTGATGAAAATCCGACTGCAGTCATTTCCAAGTTATTTCGCTTCAGGCCTGATGTATGTATGCATGTGTTTTTCTTTGGTGGTGAAGTTTTGTTCGGAGGCAAGATATTCCGGTCCAAACAGGCTATGCCAATTGAACTAGGCATTCCGTTCCTTTACCCATTTCTCATTCCTAACTTACCCTTTTTCCTACATGTTCCTGTCGGCGTTTTCTCTTGCAAAATTATAGCAGCTCTTATTTTTAAGTGGCTTACAATTCTAACAATGTTGAATCTGATTATGTCTAAAGTTATAGACCTATTTTGCTTCTTTCATTTAGTAAGCAAAATCTTCGAAGAAATTATAAAAATTGGATCATAGAGTTTTAAATAAAAAATGTTAGTTCAACAGATGGTTTTCAGATCCAAAAATCCGCTAAGGATGTTATATTCGATTTCTGTTCTCAACGAAAATTCAGGCTTTTTGGGTATCATTTTAAAAAATCCAATCAGATTCAAGGGACTCAAGGAGTTAAAATAGATGAAATAAGAAATGGTGTAAGATATATGAATATAGGCGTACCACACGGAACTATGTGAGGGCCTACACTATTCCTTATTTATATGAATTTTTATTCTTAATCTTAAACGTGTACTTAAGGCTTTTGGTTAGGATTTAGGTTGCGTAGTGTGTATTTGGCTCATTTATTCTTTAAGAAATACTTTAGGATATAATCTGGGACCTTAATTTATTAAGGCTGTTGTTTACAGAACATAAACTTTTAACTAATTCTAATACAAAAGTAATTAGTTTTTAGTACCTGTCTGATCAAAATCTCGAGTTCGATTTTTTTTATGAATACAAAACTTGCCATATAGTACCTATAATATGATCGTACATAATTTTTTCACTTGTGATATATGTGGTGGACTAGAGCCTAAACGGTTCGGCAATGGATAGAATTTTTATATTCCCCCGATAGGTTTTTTTCCTTTTTACTTGCGACGTACATAGGTACGAGTACTATAGGGCAAGTTCTGCATTTGGAAAAAAATCGTACTCGAGATTTTGGTCGAAGTTGACATTATGATGATAGCGAAGATGAAAAAAGTGGGTCCGGCAATCCCGTCTGTCTTACTGTATATCTGTACCTTGATCAAAGTACAGCCTAAAATACTTAAAGTATTTTCTTCAAACTCGGTATTTAAGGGTCTTCGGTGATTTCCTAGAGGAAAAATTTAAATTTCTTTTAGCTCCAAAACTAACGGTACCCCTCATACACTCGTAATGCAAAATCTTCTTTAACTCGAAAACCGCTCTAACAATTTTGATAAAAAGATTAAGTGTGGTATTATGGGCATGGACTACATTTCGGTCAAAACAAAAAATTGGAAAAATATTATTAACGGCACCTGTCCTAGAACCGTTTTTTGATTTTCTCATTAACTGCTTTAACGATTTTAACAAAAAAATTTTACCAGGTGCCCCCTTAAGCTTAAAATAATATTGTATAAAAATATTCGAAAAAAAATTTTATAAGAAAAAGTTCCATTTTTTTTGAAAAATCAATATCTTCAAAACGTATGAACGATTATTTTTTGAAAATATTTCCTAAAATCTATACTAGGTACTAAATACTTACAATTTATTGATGTCCCAAATTTTGTTCTTCAAAAATTTTAAGCGAATTTCTTATATAAGAAATTTATTTAATGATAAAATAATTTTTAAACTTTATTTTTATAAATTCATACTTTTTCAGAAATCAGGCGGCAATTTTATGCATTTAAACATTTTGATCTCATTAAGTCCATGTTTTGTATTTATAAAAAGTATTTTAAATTTCAAAGAACTTTTACATAAGAGCAAATTCGTGCTCTTTTTTTCGAAATCTAACCATAGATAATATTTATTTTTCTTCAAAATAAAACATTTAGTCAATTATAGCTAGTATGTAGTTGAAAAAAAATTTCCAAAAAATGTTTTTTATTGGTGCCGTTTAAATAATTATTTTACTTGCGATATATGTATGTAGGTACTATATGGCAAGATTTTCATTTGGAAAGAAAAAGAAAACTCGAAATTTTGATCAAAGTTGACATTATGATAATAGAGACCACAAAAAGTGGGTCTCGCTATTTCGTCTATGTCTGTACGTTGAACTACAGCCCAAGGCGTTAAGGCGATTTTCTTCAAACTTGGTACTTAAGGTTCTTCGTTGATTCCCCAGAGGAGAAATTTAAATTTTTTTAGCCCGATATAGAACGGCTCTAACGAATCCAATTAAAATATGCGACCTTTTTTGAAATTGGAAAAAAATATTTTATGAACATTTTCGAAAAAAATATTTATTATTTAATATTTTTTGTTGGAAAAATCTTGAAAAAATATTTGCATATGAAAAATTCATTAATTAAAAAAAAAAAACATTTTTGAAGCTACTCGTATGTTGGCATAAATTAATACTTTTCTAGAAATCAGACGGCAATTTTATGCATTTGAAAATTTTTCGTTAGTTAAATCCATGTTTTTATATTTATACTTTTAAATTCCAAAGTAATTTTACATAACAGCAAGTAAGTACGATCCAGTCGTACATTTTATTTTTGATTTTCGATTTTCTCAAAATCGGTACAACTGATTTTGATAATTTTTGTATGATAAAGTTCCTTAAAAGTTTGGATACTGGAATTCAAATGTTAAAAATTTTGTTTTGGATTTTAAAATGTTTTAAACTTGATATTTAACAATTTTTGATTCTATCTATAAGATGTAGAAAAAATGGTTTTTTATCTTAAAAAAATTGTTAAAAAACAGTTTTCGAAAGTCGTATTTTTCTCCAAAGCGCTACCCATAATGTTTAAACTTTTTTTTAAACGTTTAACGAATGTTTCATATCAAACATTAACAAAAAATTGGTTTGGATTTTTGACAAAAAAAAATACTTTTTTGCGTGAAAACTCGAAAAACCCGTCAATATTTTTGTAAATGTAATTTTTATCTGATGATGCGCGTCATCAATTAGTCTTGCAGTAATAACACTCTAGGCCCACTTTAATAAAAATACGACCCTGTAAATTGTGATTTGGTCTATAGACGGATAGTGTTCCCGTTCGTGGTATACCTACTCAGACTCACTCATCGTCACCAATGTTTTGGTGTGTTGTAAGCGCGCGTTGTGTATCCGAAAGAGTTGCATAGTTTCACGAAAATGGTCTTTGGCATTTGCAACGTGCCAAAGTTAGTTGCTATTTCTTCTTTTTTCTTTTTTCTTAATATCGACACCAGATATGCGAGAAATGTTGACAAACGATATTAGTACGAGGTCAGGTGACGGAAATTGTTTTTAGTTTTTGTCTGAGTCCTTTTTTCTGTCTGTCAATCGATGAAGATGCAGAGCTTTATACAATGTTGATAGTTCTGCGATGATTGACTATGTCTAGGAAGAAATAAATATTTTAATAGCTCGTGTAGTGCAGGGGATATGAGTCCCTGGAATGATTCGCATCAAAGTGCTACGGACGGGTTTGTGTCCTTTCCTAATCAAACAGGAGACAAACTATAAGAAAGCGGGTTCATACGAGCAGATAGCTATTACAACCTTAAATAAATCTATGCAGACGAAGCTTTCAGAGTGGCATCACATAGGGAAAGTGTGTTTTTAGCATGAGAGATTGTAAAGAGTGCTTAAAGTGAACAGAAGTCATTTTTTTGTGTACATATATCCTGATGGAGTGGCCATGGCATGACAGAGAGCAATGCTGTGTACAATTTTTCGCTTTCCCCCGTTTTGCCAATCAATATTCTACGAAAACGTTTCTTGAATGCTAAACAGTCTTAAGCTCGATGGACCTGTTACCTTTATTTTTGCCTTTGCCAATATCCTTATCCCTTCAAACAGCACAACAACAACTCCACCGCACGCTAAGCATCCCTCTTTCTTTCTTTTTACGCATACTCGCACATGGAACATTACAAGAGTTCCAGCAACCGACAGTTTCAGCTTCAAGCTATTTTCAGCTGGAACCGCTTTTTTTCTTAATTTTTTTTTCTCCTGTTAGCTTTGTTTAGTAAAAATGTGTGTAGTATCAATACTTTGGGGGTAAATACATAAGTTTAGGTATTTTTTATTTGGAACTGTTGTTTTCTTAGTTCACATGTATCGGATAGGGATAAGCGATATAGGATAAGGCTTTTACGGCACTGCTGAGCTATGGAATTTTTCTATACAAGTATTGATTTTAGTTGGTTCTTCTTTTTATTTTTAAACAGTTAATGCCGAGAGGTGAATCTGGGAAAGGAGAAATATAAACTATAGATGGAGACAGAGAGAGAAAGAGAGAGATCGAGTTAGAAGACAAGTTTGCGACTTTCAAAAATTATTATCATGTGTGTAGCAAGATGCGTTAGAATTCGTTTAGTTTTTGTTTTTACTATATGCATGTGACAAATGTGTGTAGTTTTATGATCAAATTAAAGCCTTTTACAAAGATATTTCTCAAGGCTTTGTCAGATTGATATTTTGCGGTTCAATTTTTGATTCACTTTATAAACAGTTAAGATTGCACAGAATTGAACAATCTTATGTTACGTTTCATTGATCCATACTATTTTCATCTCTTTTCAGAAGGCTTCTGGAGGACTAAAGGAAAACGGGCTAACAGTTTTCCGAACCAAAATGGTCCTGAATAAAAAAAAGAACATGTCTGGGCTAGCGTTTGATGATAAAAAAAAAACCTGAAAAATGTTAAAAAGATTTTAAGTGTGGTGCTATGCAAGAGGACGCATTTATGGAAGTAAGCTCTTATTTCAGTATTATGTACTTGTACACATGTATGTCTCCATTCCTAACAACAACATGGAAACAGGAATGATTAAAATTTCAAGTCACTAAGCTTGGTTCTCTATGAGCTGTAGTGCACATGTATTTTATGTTTTACATACGATATACATATAACACAAACATAGACGAATTTAATTTATGTAACAACATTCGATATTGCTTTTTTAAGCAAGGATGAGAATAGAGTTATCTATCCTTTTAAAAAAAGACTGAAGCTAATAGTCCACCAGATTCAAAAGCCACAAATTTAAAGGCTACTGATAAATATGAATGACAAAAAAACTATAGAAATTATTGTCGCTGACGAGGTTTGTTGTAATGTGAATTAGTTGGCATCAATATATTTGAGGTCAATGCATCATTCAGAATTTAAGTTCCGCACAAACGCCGTGGCCCGTAATAATAAGAAAAGAGTGTTCATCTGAAGTTGTAGTAAGTACTCAAAACCAACTTAAAACCATACACTTACTTACGAACATTAAGATTAAGTCGCTTTTTTATATTTATCGAAAGATAGTCGGCAAGTACCAGGGTAGATCAACCATAGACTAAATATTCACAATGAAGATAATCCTAGAAAAGTCCAAAGCGGTGGCTCGAAATCCCGGGAAAACTGAACCAACTGTGTCGCGTGACATTGGAAAATACGCGGTGCAATATGCAATAAGGGAGCAACTCTTCTGAACTATTCCAGACATGCACAGGTTTTCGGCAAGGAGATGGAGATCTTGTGATTTTTTCATGTTGTCCAAGTTAGCAGCAAAATATCAGCAGAACAAAGTTTTTGTGATGCAATAATGAGGCACTTAAGTACCCGAAAATAAAACTCAGTGCTTTAGTACTTTTGGTAAAAATTGATGTTCTGCTAACTTGATTTAAAGATGGAATTCTTCTTTAGCTCAAACAATCTAGGGATTTCATTAATTTCACGATTATAAACAGTTTTCTTTAGTTTATTAGTAAATTAATAATCAGAAATACCTTTTTGAGAGCAATTACACTTGACCCAGTGTTTTATGAATACCTACTTCCAACAAAATAATAATATTAAAATATTTTTAAATTATTTGTTATATTCTATTACGAGATTTTTAAGATAAATTATTTCTTAATAATCTCAAATCTTATCTTTTCTTATTGGAAAACTCGGAGACCTCTAAAATCTAAAAACAAACAAAAAAGAATTCAATTTTATTAATCTTACCATTCAAGTCTTAAATCTTCAAATTTTATTGACGTGGTTTGAATATTTAAGTTGCCAATAGAATACCAACATATTTTAAATAAAAAACCAGATTATTTCGCCATAGGCTTGAAGTCTATTCGACTTAAATTTTATTCAAAAAAGGACTAAAAATAAAAATACAAATAAAATATGCTATATATATATTATCTATATATATATATATATATATGTATATGTTTTATATTTTTAATTGAAGTGAAAAAAGACATAATAATAATATATTTATAATATTAATAATAATATAATTATAATACATATAAATACTTAATATTATACATGTAATATTAATTTAATGTTAACTGTAATTAAAAAAAAATAGTTTAAAATAATAATAATATAAAAACTTCATCAGCATTTTTCTTCTTCTTCTTCTTTTCAGAAGTACTCCTAAATAAAAAATATATTTTAATTAAACTGTTTGTAAATATTTAAAACATTAAATATTGTCATACCATTTCGGCTCATTATGTCATCTTTGGGATCCTTAAGGTGTACGCACTAGAACCTAATCTACTGCTACTTTGATTTACATTTTAACTTCTGCTCTCACTAACAATTCAATAACCTAATTTTATATGGCTACTAATACTACTATCTTCTACCCCCGATACAATATCTTCAAATACTTAAAATAGAATTAATAGGAAATACATTTCTAAAAATGAATTCTAGTAGAAGTAGTTTTTACGCCATTGCAAAAACTACTCCATTCACTACTATCACTAGTTTTTATTACTTTAAAACTTTGATTTCTAGAAGAAGTAGTTCTTACTCCACAACAAAAATTCCTCCAACCACTACTATCACTTAAACTACTACTACTACAACTACTTCTAACACTTTGATTTCTAGTAGAAGTAGTTCTTACACCATTGTAAAAACTACTCCATTCACTACTATCACTAGTTTTTATTACATAAATATTTTGATTTCTAGAAGAAGTAGTTCTTACCCCACTACAAAAATTCCTCCAACCACTACTATCACTTAAACTACTACTACAACTACTACTAGCAATACTCTTGCTATTAACACTAATTCTAGCAGATGTGTTACTTACACTACTACTATTTAGACTTTCAAAACGCATCCTGCTGTTTCTAGATCTGCATCTAGTTCTCCTACAACTACTTCTAATATCAATACTTTGATTTCTACTACTACTATTACTTAAACTACTGCTATGACTTCTACTATGAATGCTCTTGCTATTAACACTAATTCTAGTAGATGTGTTACTTACACTACTACTATTTAGACTTTCAAAAAACATCCTGCTGTTTCTAGATCTGCATCTAGTTCTCCTACAACTACAAACACTAATTCTAGTAGATGTGTTACTTACACTACTACTATTTAGACTTTCAAAAAACATCCTGCTGTTTCTAGATCTGCATCTAGTTCTCCTACAACTAATTCCATGGCTTTTCCAATTTCTCCTGCTGCTACAATTTATTGTTCCTGCACTACAACTTCTACTACTACTAGAACTACTTCTGGCTCTAATATTTTTAACCCTACGTCTCATTTTAATTCTATTTCTATTAACTCTTTTTCTACTGCTAACACTGCTGCTTCTACTGCTAACACAACTAATTTGCCTTATTCCATTACCATTACCTCTACAACTACTACCTATAAAACCATAAAAAATTCTCTCTGGAAACTTACAACTGTAAGTATCCGAAGGTGCCCTAGAAATGTGATTCTAAACAGAAATTATAAAATAAATATTTTGTTTTTATTTATATAAAATTTCTACTCACAGTTTCTTCTAAAACTTCAGCCTCAGCAGGCTTCTTCCAAAATTTCAATTTTTCAATTTTCAATTTTTTAATAGAAAAGAAACCTTTATAAGATTTTCCTTGTAGAAATAATGCATTCAGCTATAAAAATAAAATAAAAAAAAAATATTCATAATATCCATTAACTTTTCAATTATAAAAATAATTTTTTTTTACCTTTTTTAAAAAAGACATTATATTCAAATTCAATTTTTTCTTGGGAGCTTCTTATTTCCTTGTTTTCTCCTCTAAATATTTTTTCGTAATGATTTTTTTTCGAATTCCCATCGACTTATATAGAAAATTTAGAATTTCAAAGCCTACTACCATTATATTAAAAACAACAAAAAGACAGTGAAATTTCAATTGATTTCGTAAGCAATATTTATGTCAGAAAACAATCCTAACCTGGTTTGAAATTCCTCACCATAACGATCCAGCGCCCTTTTTGATTTCTACGTTACCTGTGCGTACTAAACAATTCTTAGGCTACCGCATTTTCCACCTGTTTCTTATATTCACTCAAAAATTACTCACGGTATAGCCGAATAAGCTGAAACAGGTGAAAAATTTAAAATGGTCAATCATGACGTAAATGATTGCCGTCAGTCTTAAAAGAAGGCCACTTGATGCACAAAGTAAAAAGTGCAATACCTCAAATTCAATGCACTTCAAGTCATATTATACTTAAAAATGTGGTATACGCTATTGTGGAATATCCAGCGGCCCTAGGATACTAACATGCATACCAACATGAAGGCCTCGAAGATGGCCACCCGATGCACTAATAAAAAGTGCAATACCACCAATAAAATGCACTGCCCACCGATTTTAATGGGCAATGCAGGCAACCTAAAATACTTTCATGTATACCAAAATGAAGGTCTCGAAGACGGCCACCCGATGCACAAATAAAAAGTGCATTATCTCCAAGAATATGCACCTCAATTAGAATTTCAGTTAAAAGCGAGGTATTAATTGTTGTGGGAAATACAGGAAACTTTGAATAGAAATATGCATACAAACATGAAGGTCTCGAAGATGGCCACCGGATGCACTAATAAAAAGTGCAATACCACCAATAAAATGCACTGCCCACCGATTTTAATGGCCAATGCAGGCAACCTAAAATACTTTCATGTATACCAAAATGAAGGTCTCGAAGACGGCCACCCGATGCACAAATACAAAGTGCATTATCTCCAAGAATATGCATTTCAATAAGAATTTCAGTTAAAAAAGAAGTATAATTTGTTGTGGGAAATACAGGAAACTTTGAATAGAAATATGCATACAAACATAAAGGTCTCGAAGATGGCCACCCGATGCACTAATAAAAAGTGCAATACCACCAATGAAATGCACTGCCCACCGATTTTATTGGGCAATGCAGGCAACCTAAAATACTTTCATGTATACCAAAATGAAGGTCTCAAAGACGGCCACCCGATGCACTAATAAAAAGTACATTATCTCCAAGAATATGCACCTCAACTAGAATTTCAGTTAAAAGCGAGGTATTAATTGTTGTGGGAAATACAGGAAAACTTGAATAGAAATATGCATACCAACATGAAGGTCTCGAAAATGGCGACCCGATGCACTAATAAAAAGTGCAATATCACCAATAAAATGCACTGCCCACCGATTTTAATGGCCAATGCAGACAACCTAAAATACTTTTATGTATACCAAAATGAAGGTCTCGAAGACGGCCACCCGATGCACTAATAAAAAGTGCATTATCTCCATGAATATGCACCTCAATTAGAATTTCAGTTAAAAACGAGGTATTAGTTGTTGTGGGAAATACAGGAAACTTTGAAAAGAAATATGCATACCAACATGAAGGTCTCGAAAATGGCCACCCGATGCACTAATAAAAAATGCAATATCGCCAATAAAATGCACTGCCCACCGATTTTAATGGCCAATGCAGGCAACCTAAAATACTTTCATGTACACCAAAATGAAGGTCTCGAAGACGGCCACCCGATGCACTAATAAAAAATGCATTATCTCCAAGAATATGCACCTCAATTAGAATTTCAGTTAAAAGCGAGGTATTAATTGTTGTGGGAAATACAGGAAACTTTGAAAAGAAATATGCATACCAACATGAAGGTCTCGAAGATGGCCACCCGATGCACTAATAAAAAGTGCAATACCACCAATAAAATGCACTGCCCACCGATTTTAATGGGCAATGCAGGCAACCTAAAATACTTTCATGTATACCAAAATGAAGGTCTCGAAGACGGCTACCCGATGCACACATAAAAAGTGCATTACCTCCTTGAATATGCACCTCAATTAGAATTTCAGTTAAAAGCGAGGTATTAATTGTTGTGGGAAATACAGGAAACTTTGAATAGAAATATGCATACAAACATGAAGGTCTCGAAGATGGCCACCCGATGCACTAATAAAAAGTGCAATACCACCAATAAAATGCACTGCCCACCGATTTTAATGGGCAATGCAGGCAACCTAAAATACTTTCATGTATACCAAAATGAAGGTCTCGAAGACGGCTACCCGATGCACACAAAAAAAGTGCATTACCTCCATGAATATGCACCTCAATTAGAGTTTCAGTTAAAAACGAGGTATTAATTGTTGTGGGAAATACAGGAAAACTTGAATAGAAATATGCATACCAACATAAAGGTCTCGAAAATGGCGACCCGATGCACTAATAAAAAGTGCAATATCACCAATAAAATGCACTGCCCACCGATTTTAATGGCCAATGCAGACAACCTAAAATACTTTTATCTATACCAAAATGAAGGTCTCGAAGACGGCCACCCGATGCACTAATAAAAAGTGCATTATCTCCATGAATATGCACCTCAATTAGAATTTCAGTTAAAAACGAGGTATTAGTTGTTGTGGGAAATACAGGAAACTTTGAAAAGAAATATGCATACCAACATGAAGGTCTCGAAAATGGCCACCCGATGCACTAATAAAAAATGCAATATCACCAATAAAATGCACTGCCCACCGATTTTAATGGCCAATGCAGGCAACCTAAAATACTTTCATGTATACCAAAATGAAGGTCTCGAAGACGGCCACCCGATGCACTAATAAAAAATGCATTATCTCCAAGAATATGCACCTCAATTAGAATTTCAGTTAAAAGCGAGGTATTAATTGTTGTGGGAAATACAGGAAACTTTGAAAAGAAATATGCATACCAACATGAAGGTCTCGAAAATGGCCACCCGATGCACTAATAAAATGTGCAATACCACCAATAAAATGCACTGCCACCGATTTTAATGGCCAATGCAGGCAACCTAAAATACTTTCATGTATACCAAAATGAAGGTCTCGAAGACGGCCACCCGATGCACAAATAAAAAGTGCATTATCTCCAAGAATATGCACCTCAATTAGAATTTCAGTTAAAAGCGAGGTATTAATTGTTGTGGGAAATACAGGAAACTTTAACCCTTGCACGAGCATAAGCTATTTAGCTTTACTTTTAATTCAGTTGTAGTCATACTCTCGAGCAATACGGTAGCTGCAATAAATATATTTCTAACTTAAAATTCTTGTCTGATTATTTCAATAGTAAGTCGAACCGTTGGGCCAGCCCCTCAGGGGTTGGCGTTCGCATTTTTTTAGGATATCTCTCCTGAGATATCATACGAGTATTCCATTTTAAGTATTGAAAAAACAAAGGAAACATTAACAATGTACTGCTATAGGTTTTTTACTTGCGACTTATAGGTACTATAAGGCAAGTTATGCATTCGGAAAAAAATCGAACTCGAAATTTTGATCAAAGTTGACATAACGATGATATCGAAGACCAAAAAAGGTGGGTCTCGCAATTCTGTCTGTCGGTCTGTCTGTCGACTACAGCCTAAACGGCTCGGCCGATTTTCGTTAAACTTGGTAGATGTCGTTTTGAATTTTTTTCCCTCACACGTTTTTTCCTTTTTTTTAAGACCAAACATAACGGTACCTGCCATACGATTTTTTTTTCGAAATTTTATAAATATTTTTTTCTCAAAAACTGTCCCACAGATTTTCTTAAAAAAAAATTCAAAAAATTTCATTCAGTTAATAGAAAAAAAAAATTCCAAAAAATTCTCTTGGAACCATTTTTGTTTTGTTTTTGATTTTCTCAAAAACGGTACGACGGATTTTGATCAGTTTTTTTCTGCTTAAGTTCCCTAATAGTTTGAATATTATTGTGAATTCAAATTTTCCAATTTTTTTTTTGGATTTTTAAAAAAAATTTCAAATTTTTTTTTTGAAAACTCAATATTTCGAAAACTCCATGCTCGATTTTTTTAAAACTTGATAAATGAAAGTTTCTTAATATAATCTACAAAAAATGAGAAAAACAAATTTATTTTACCCAAAAATAACGGTACCCTCCATACAAAAGTTAAAAAATGGTTTTCGAAAATCGTATTTTTCTCGAAAACGGTTCCGAGAATATTTCTAAATTGTTTTCTTTTGATGAATTCTTACGATCCATAATTTAATAAAAAAACATTTGAAATCTAGATATTACTGACTGTATCTACCATAGAACGATTTTTTTGAATTTTGAATTTTTCATTATCGGCGTAACGGATTTCAATGACATTTCTTATAGACAAGCTTCTAAAAAGTCTAAAAAACGTTGCATTTCAAAACTTTAAAAAAAATCTAGTTCTTTTTTTGTAAAATTCGATATCTCAAAAACGGATCAATATTTTTGTTTGTAAATTTAATTTTTATTCGTACATTAATAAACACTTTAAATTGACGTTCCAAAATTTTCTTCTTAAAATTGTTTTAAAATTTTTGTATATAAAAGCGTATTTTTTTAAGAAACAACGAATTATAATTTTGTTCTAGCATTAATAAATTTTTTCTTAAACATATGGAATCCTGTGTTTATCTACGAGTACTACTGCTAAAGGAGCTGTTTTAGTTATTTAAGAAATTAATTTTATCCTTAAGAACAGTTTTCTCTAATAACATTCATTTTTAAAATTCTTAGTCGTTTACATAGGAGCAAGCTCGTGCGATCCAGTCATGCATTTTATTAAAGCCATTTTTGTATTTATTTATTTTATTATTAAACAAAGAAGTTTTTGAAAAAATCGTTTTCAACTATATTTTATATATACCTACTAAAATAAAACTTCACTAATTTTCTTCCAATTGTTTTGTTATTAAATAACAGTTTGACTTAGAGCATTTACTGATTTTAATCTATTTTTTGCCGAACGCTCAAAACAAGGTGGTTTTGGATGTTTTACTTTTTTTTTCAGAAAATTCCAAAATTATGAAAACTACTACTATTTTTTGAAGTACACGTAGTAGTTCATTTCATACCAGCATTTTTGAAGAAAAAATGTTTGAACATATACATAATTTTTTTTGTTGCATAAACTACATCTTGGAAGAAATCCATCCATCAACAGCTTTTTCCTATTTTAAAGAATATCAATTTATTTTTATTCATATTATTCTGAAACAAAAAAGTGTGAACAAAAATATTTAGCCAGCAAATTTTGAGCATTCATTGCCAGAAGTTAAACTTTAGGCACAACAAATAGGGCATCAATTTGTCATGTAAGGGATTTTTTCTTAGAATAGCCCATTAGTAATAATTATTATTAGTTATTTACTTGAAAACTCCCTTTTATAAAAGGAAAGTAAGCAACTATAGGTACAATGGGAACTGCAAAACAATTTTGTTAAAAACCCTTCTCTCCAAGGCCATGAAAACGCTGATAAATTATATATCTTGAAGAACAGAAGCTTCTTAATGACCGGCAGTAAGGCTTTCTGGTGATTTGATGATATATCTCACCGAACAGTGGAGCCAATCATTACACCGTTTTGGAGAAAGTAAGATTATTGCACTTGATATTTAAAAATCGTTTGTCTGACAGACATAAAGAAAATGCTTGTGTACCTTAGGGGTCCGTTTTGTCTCCGACTCTCTTTCTGATATTTATTAATGATCTCTGGTCTGAAACTTCTACTTCATTTAATTGTTTTGCAGATGAAACTGAGCTTTTTATATTCGTTTTAAGATTATCTCCTTGTTCTTTTGATATTGAACTGACAGGGATTAAATGGAGTTTAATGCTTCAAGAACTTAATACTGTCTCATATCGTTGAAGCGGAATCCACACAAAATGCCGCTTTCCATGAACTGC
The DNA here is from genome assembly GCA_911387755.1 of Chrysotoxum bicinctum. Classification (NCBI taxonomy): domain Eukaryota; kingdom Metazoa; phylum Arthropoda; class Insecta; order Diptera; family Syrphidae; genus Chrysotoxum; species Chrysotoxum bicinctum. The sequence goes on along the minus strand of OU426989.1, from coordinate 217,925,529 downwards.
ACTTGCATAAAGGAAACTGAAAAGCTTTCAGTTATCAGTATGTGTATATCGAACCACCTTTTATAGAATGATCACCTATTCAACGTTGCCCAAAAAACACTGCGAAACACGTATAGGTTTCCTCCGAAGATGCAAGACATTTTTCATACCCTCTGACCTGGCATTAATATCTAAAATCTTCATTCGACCAAAGCTTGCGTACAACTCCCATATACACATAGGTAGGTGCTCCTATAACACACTAAGGGTTTTTGGATAGAATTCGAAATATATAGCTATACAAATGAGATAGAATTTTAACGGAAACCTTAACATATCTTGAGCACCGACAGTGTTCTAGTGAAATAGCCAGTTGCATTCCTGCCGTTTAACAATTCAAATGCAATACTCGCACTTCAGCAAATGTCCATCAGTTTACCCTTGAGCCCAACTTCAGACGTACTGTCAAATACAGAGATTCATTCTTTAGCCGTACCTCACGAATGTGGAATCCCTTACCGGACTCCGTTTCTCCGTCCATCTCAATATTCAGAACTCACATTTAAAGTGCATCTCTTATCAAATCCTTCTTTTTTTCCTTCAAGTTCACACTGTTTTTATCATATTAGGCGCAGAATGACCCCCTTTTTGTAAGCACTCATACAAAATTACAACTCATTTGGTCAAATGTAATACATACGATATACATTTCAGGAATTCACCTCAAACCCAGCCTTATTCGGCAGAATACTTCAAGCGTAAGATTTTGTTCTATCAAATACAAAAATATCAAATAAAAACATATGCATGTAGTTTTTTTTTATGAAAGTTTGCTGGAAACTCCAAGATTTTGACATAAATGTACATTATATCGTGCTTGTGCCAAAACTTGTCCACCAGCAAAGTTCTTTTCCTGACATCACATGTGGCAGGGAGATTTAAAAAAAAAAATAAAATAAAATCATAACACAAAACTACTTAATATTCTTTGGGACTTGATTTTTTGCGTGTCCACGAAATCATTTGTCAGATTTCGTGAAAATTTGCATTAATCAAACTTAAGCACGCACACAGCCACAAAAGCTCACACATAAGGTCTTCTTTCTAAGCAACACTCATATGATGCTTTGTGTTGGTTCAACTTCCAAGAAAAAGGATATTGTTTATGTTTATGCTACAAATGGCCTCTATTAGTTTATGAAGTGGGTAGTTGTCTTTAAGACCAAGACCAACGGCTGGCGCTGCCAGCACCACATCATCCCCCTTAAAGCTGCAGTTCTATGTTTCATACTAATAAATTACCAATTTGAATATCCCATTTGAATATCGATAACCGGGAGATACCAGCGCAATAGGGAAATAAAAACAAATAGAAAAATATCGAAATAACAGCGACACATCCTGATTGTGTACACTTCCGTTAGCTGCCACTAGCAGGGATTTTTTTTTTCCAATTTTTTTTTCTATGTTATCTCCCTCCCATTAGAGGGTGGAATTTGGCTGAAGCCACGTCCTGGTCCGAGACGAGGGTTAGTTCCCAGAGTTGTATATGCATCCTCTAACTCCAAAAAATTACTGTAGAGGTATGGTGCACGAGGCATACATAGAGGACGAGAGATTTGCCTAGTAGGTACAGGACGATTTATTTATTTTGATGATATCTTTCAGGATAATAAATTGAATGAGCGAGGATAACTGATTTTTTAAGGCTATGCCGGACATAAATATAAATATTCGCAACGAAATATGTGAAGTGCTATAAAGAATCCGCATGTGGGGTCAGGGTGTGGATGTATAGTTGGCCGCCGCACGTCGCCGTGTCGTCGTATCGGATATCGGATACGTGCTGCTGTCACACACACACAAAAATCATGTGTCATGTTCAGTAGATTGGGTGGTAGAGTTTATGATGCTCGAATCCTGATCCTGATCCTGTGAAGCTGCCCCTAAATAAGTAATGCTCTGGTTGGTGCCCCATTCAAAAACACAGCTCTCTGCAGAACTTCTGACAGCGCGCTATAAATAAAAACGAATTGAATTTTGCCTAACTTTTTTTTTTTGCTCTGCACATCCATCAGATACCCAAAGTTACGTGTTGTGTGATAAAATCTCATCTCATTCAATGTGCAAGTCTTTTTATTAATTTATTTCATTAATTCGGCACGGTACAAAATTTAACCCCCTCGTAGCCCAAAGCTCTGTGCGGCAGCTTCTTAAAATCCTTAATGAAATTATCTAATCACTCTGATCAGGAAAAAAGTATCTAACACTATTTTTATGGTGATTATCTGTGTGGCAGGGGGGCTGCGAAGTGAGTTATGTCTCCAGTGAGTTGTGTAAGTTCCTAATCGAAGGTGATGTAATTAATGCCGCACTTGATTGCAGATACAATACCCAACCGAGTGTAGGTTGAGGTTCTAACAACACACACACTTCATTTCACTCAGCTCGCATCTATTAAGCAAATGCGGGGGCTCATGGCACCATATCTTCTAAGAATATTCGAATATAATGAGCGTAATGTGGAAAAAGGAAGTCAAGTATGCCAGAGTCATATCGATACTCTGCTCTCAATTTATCATCCTATCATTACTCCCAATCTTAATGGAAAATATACTCTTACCTGGCTTTAATTTGGTTCTGGTATAAGGAGTCGCGAACTCTTCTTTAACCTTTTGCATGGATGTATACTTTCCGAGTTAATGGCATTCGTAGGTCAGATTGGGGTGAACCTTTATCTACCCTTCAGAAGGGGAGTTGGTAGATGATAGTATTCCGCAGTCATAGCTTTTCTTGTTAGCACAGAAGAAGAGTAAATTTCACGGCGCATTTGCAGCAAACAATAAAATAATTATGACGAATTTAGGGAGAGCATAATAACCAACCCCTTTCCTTTGGCCATCAAAAGTTCATTGTTAGCGTTGTAACAATAAATGAGATAAAGAGTTGTACTGAGGAGTATGGGTGAAGATGATTGTTTAAATTGTGGTCCATTGAAAAGAAATTTGATAAGATAACATTGGGGAATAAATAGAATTTTATTTGTGGCGAAGACGAGTTTTGGTGAAAATTGTGCAACGCAAAAGCTGAAACTTTTCACAAAAACGATCTTGTTTTGTGTTTTCAGTCAGAGTTCAAAAGTGTTCATTGAAAGATATGATTCTTGCTCAAGAATAAGGGATTGATATCTAGTACCAACTCGCTTGGAGATGTAACATAAGAATTCTGCAATTGTCTTAACTTATGTAGAAAGTATGCAAAATTATAACAAATCGGTTGAGCTATTTACGAAATATAAGAATAACAAATGCTGTTATCTTTTTAATCGTGCGGTTTTCCGTTTTCTAGCTTCAAATCAAAGTATCCCGGGAACATCCCGCAAATCCAGCGTTATAATTTCACATATTAAGCTTCCCTCTTCTCGTCCAGAAAATTTTTAACGTGCTCTAATACCCAATAGTATTCTGCGTATTTCAAACAGGAGTGAGTTGAGAACTCGATATCATTATTTTTCGTGTATTGAATCACTCAAGGTAGTTAATCTCGTTCAGTCGTTCAATCGATAAGGTTAGGTTAGGTTAGGTTAAAGTGGCTGTCATTAAAGCGTCTGACACACTTAGACCATTGGAGGTCCATTGTGATACCACGATCTAATAGGGAACAAAAAAGGTTTCCTATTAGTTAAAACCATTTGGAGCTTCTGATGAAGCGAAGGAGACTTTTAATGTCTTTGTCTATGAGATCGCTTGGTTCATTATAGAAATGTTCTCCTAGATGAAGTTTGCGTCTGTAAGAGAGAGCAGGGCATGTACAAAGAAGGTGTGGGATTGTCTCCTCTTCCTCTTCGTCCAAGCAACTCCTGCAGAAATCGTTTGATAGCACACCGAGACGTGCGGCGTGTCTACCTATGAGACAGTGTCCAGTTATGACACCTATGACGGAGCTGATCTGAGATCTACTGAGGGACAATAGACATTTTGACCGTTTCAGATCCAGTTTAGGCCAGATCCGCTTGGTCGCCATACAAGTGGTACTATTAAGCCATCTTGTATTCGATTGTTCCAGAGCGATTCGTTTCAGCATAAGTTTACTTGTAGCTATGGGCATACCTATATTTGCCTTTTCGGGTAAGATAGGCATTTCCGTTCCAATTCTGGCGAGTTCGTCGGCTTTACAATTCCCCGGAATGTCCCTGTGACCCGGCACCCAGAATAGGTGAATGTTAAACTGTTTGGCCATCTCCATTAGAGACGAACGACAGTCTTGGGCTGTAATGGAGTTTACAGAGACTGATGTTAGGGATTTCAAAGCAGCCTGACTGTCTGAGAAGATACGGATATCCGTGTTAGATATCACGTTTTCTTTAAGCCAGGACAATACTTCCTTTATCGCCAGAATTTCCGCTTGGAATACGCTACAATGGTTTGGTAGGCGGAAGGAGAGACTAAGATTTAGTCCATCTGAGTACACTCCACCACCCACTCCGTTTTCAGTCTTCGATCCATCAGAGACAAGAGTGATGTCTAGCACTTCTTGTCGGTTTCTGGTAACAAAGGTAGGTTCATTACCGATGTTACTGACTACAAGGTTAGTACTAAGAATATAATCAAAAAGAGACTCACCTCTATCGTTTATGTCCGCACTTCCCCAAACAGTGTGATGGGCATTAGCATCACACCCAATAAGGAGGCTGATATTTTGCCTTTTTGCCTCAGCGATGATCCTCTTGAGCGTATCGCCAGGAGGGCCAGGGTTGTCGTGGCCAAGATATGCCGACACTATCCAGTACGTTCCATTATTGGTGTGCATTCTGGCGGCGGTTATATCTCGATCGCTGAAATCAGGGAGTAAATATACATTAGAACTACTTTTAACTAATATGCAGGATCTGGGTTCACCTTTGTCCGATGCATACAGCAAGTAGTAACCAGGAGTCCTGAGTCCCTGAATTCCAGATTTGGCAATCCATGGTTCTTGGATCAGGACTATATCCTCTCGGTTCTTGTGCAGACGGAGAAGAAGTGAGGCCGAAGCCTTGATGGAATGTTGAAGGTTAATCTGAAGTAGTTGCAGCATTTTGGCTACACTCATCCAGACCAACCCCCAACATGGTTAGATTCAGGTCTTCCGATTCAGAGGACGAATCCAGTAGCTCGGCTTCAGAGTCCGAGCCAATGGGTTCGTCTTCACTCAGATGGACCTTCCTCACGGAGTCTTCAGCTTCCTTCTCGGAGAGACTGTCGACATTTTCTGGAGCCTTTTCGGCGATGTTTGTGGTCTTCTCTTCAGTCTCAGAGCTGCTGGGAGCATCAATTTCCATTGCTGGGTCGATGTCTACCGCAGATTCTTCGACTGTGGAAGTACCTATTTGTTGTGGAGGAACGGTGTTACCCTCGTCTTTTTTATATACTTTCAAAGTAATCGAAGAAAATCCATACCCAATCACACCTTTGGTTGCCAGTAGAGGAGCCAAGGACTCTTTATTCACTACAATAATTGCAGATCTTGAAGCGCCCTTTGGTTCCTCCACTTTCGCAACTTTCCAGTTATGAGTGGGCAGGTCTGGATTACTGCTTTGTATGATTTTAAGGATTGTATCCGGTCGAGAAGGTTCCTCTGGAATCCAGGTGCGAGCCCTTGGCCTTGTAGGGATTTGCTCTCTAGCAACAACCTCAAGCTTCGTGCCTGTCCAGATCTCACCTAACTTGCTGACAGCAAGCTTATATAGATCGCAAGATCTCTGATCTCCACAAGAGATAAGCTTTACTTGGCCTCGGTGCCAGCCGTTATCTCTAATAACTGGGGGTGGTCCTGGATTGGCTTTCATGATGTCCAGGTAGCGTACCGAGAGCTCTCTTGTTACCACTGCCCAGCGATCTACTGAGATCTTGCCATCGATATCGCTTCTGTCGATGACTGCAACTATTATATTTGATTTTAGCGCATCGCTAAAAGAAAGATCATCCTTCCTTAACGCAGTTGATGCCGTGCTGGTCTTCTGCACTTTCGGGCGCTTGGGTTCCGAAGTGGTTCCCTCAATGGACCTTTGTCGCTTTGACGTGGAGTCACCGCTGGTCTCAGCATCTTGCTGTCTAGCAATGACGCTTTTGGCCCATGCTAGCGATGCTTCCTGCTTAGAGTCACCATTAGTTTCTAGTTTATCACCTAGTCTTTTGATGATCCTCTTAGCATTCCGCAATTCGCGAACGCTTTGCGATAGGGGATGTCTCGTAGTGGTTATAGCAGACTCTTTTTTCAAGGGCGCCTTACCACTGAAATGAGGTTTATTGGTAGTACTACCACTGACCATAGTGGTTACAGCAGACCCTTTTCTCAAGGGCGCCTTACCACTGAAGTGGGGCTTACTGGACGTACTGTCCCTGGCCGTAGTGGTTGCAGCAGACCCTTTTCTCAAGGGTGCCTTACCACTGAAGTGGGGTTTGGGTTTGTTGGTAGCACTACCAATAGACCGTAGCTTATCAGTCCCGCCACAGCCCGCAGACCCTGTCTTAACAGTTGTTCCGCAAACTGTGTCAGGCTTGATAGCCGCTTCACCTACTAAAGCTGTCATAGTCGCTGGCGACTTATCCTCGTTAGAGGCCAAGCCCGTGCCGGCAGTCGCGACTCCTGCCGACATTTGAACGTATATCCCCGTTCGAATTTTTTCTTTTTCTGTAGCTTTATTCATGGTTCATTAGTTGTTTTGAATTTTGTTTGTTGTCTCTGCTACCGCAGCTGGATTGCTGGGGTAGAAAACAGGACGTAAGCCTTCCCACCGCGTCAAGGTCAAATTCACGGGAAGGTCAATCGATAAGACTGAATATAGAAATATCAATGCTGTGACATGTGATATAAAGACTGATTCGGTTTTCATTGGTTTATTTCTTATTAATTTGCCCAAATGCCCAATTAAAAATCCTGACATTTTAAGATTTTATTTCAGTGCTTTATATTGACACTGCAAACCTAATATATTATTCATATCAGGCCTTACCTTTCGAGCGACAAATTTACAGAGATTAATGAAAATTGTTTGCTCTGGAAGAACGCAACTCAATTCCTTTTCGGTAAAATTTTAACGAAATACACTATAAACATTTTATAGGTTATAGTTTGACAGATAGGATATACATATATCTGTCAAACTACAACCTATCAAATTCTATCGATTATGCGCATAGACATCACTGTGGCAAACGTCACCATTGTCCAATCTTTGCCAAGAGCGAAAGAAGTGGCTGAAATGGAAACAGAAATTAGCTAAAAAGCTTAAGGTACTATGTACGGTCTAGAACGCCAAAAAAAACGAACGATTTTTGGGAATTTTTTTCTCGGAAACTAAATTAGGTAATAACATAATTTTTTTTAAATAATGAATACATGCGTCAATGTTGCTGTCTTATTTTTCGAATTTTTCCCGAATTATAGAGGGCAGCAACGTCGACTCTTCAAAAAACACATTGTCCCATTGCGGACAGTTAATCCCCGGATCTACTAAACCGATTTTCAAAAACTTGTTGCAACTTGATTGTTTTTATGTTTTCTAAGACAATTTACCACAATTTGACAAAAAAGTTATGAAAAAAAAATGGCCACCCAAAAATGGCCAATAAAATTGCCAAAAAAATTTTTTTTTCAAAGCTTGACATTTTTTTGTTTTTGACTTTTTAAACAAATTGTGGTAAATTGTCTCGTAAAAAATATTCCTTTGAATAACCCACTTTGTTTTTTTTTTGTTTCTGTCCAGCCAATCCTGAAATTACTTGTCCGCAATTGGACAAAGTATTTTTTGATGAGTTGTTCGTTGCTGCCCTCTATAATTCGGCCAAAATTCGAAAATTAAGACAAAAATTTTTTTTTGTACTCTTGACGCATGTATTCATTATTTAAAAAAAATATATATTATTACCTAATAATGTTTCCGAGAGAAAAATTCCCAAAAATCCTGCGTTTTTTTGGCGTTCTAGACCGTATTAGTACCTTAAACAAAACCGATCGTTGCCCCAAACGTTCCGTCTACGTACCGGAAACACAATTCTCAATAGGCGTCACTTAAGGCTTATAAAGTCGAAACTGTAAGCTGAGGTATTCATTGTGGATTTGGTTGACCCAAGAGCCGGGATCTGCGGGATACTTCTTCAAATTTCATCTAATTGTACAAGTTGTTATTAGTTATCCAAAGAAGAGAAAGCACACAAAATGTTTGTCCGTCATGCTAAACTTCCACGGAAGATTTATCTGAGTTTAGATTAAATAAATCAATGTGGTGTTTCCACCACGCAAAAAGATTAAAAGTATGACATATTTTGACAGTACCTTTCAAAGTGTGATTGGTGTGCCATTTTCTTTCTTGTGAAGTGGAATGTCCGTCAAGTTAGCACTACTACTTAAAAATTTTAAAGATGTAATAATTGGATTAATTGTGGTGAATTTGTTGTAAATTTGTCGTAAAACGGTTTTTTTTTTAAATTAACCCCTGTTAATGCTAACTTCACAGCCAAATTAGAACTACATACAACCCCATAAAATAGGGTAAAATGAACTCACAAAACAAGTAGGACATTGTTAATAATTGTCGTAAATATGTTGTAAAACCAAACATGTTGTCGCGTTACTCCTGCGGTTACGAACGTAAATTTAAAAAAAAACAACCCCGGAAAGTTTTTTCGTTCCGCGACAAATTCACGACAATTATTAGATCTTTAAAATTGTGAAGTAGTAGTGCTAACTTGACGGGATAGATAGAAAGTTTCATTTGTGTCAAACGTCCAAAAAATATCGAGTCTCAAATGTATACTTCAGCAAGATATGGGTGTATATCAGTTCGATTTGTAAAATTTTTGATCTCACGAAGATTTAACAAGATTAATTGCACGCAGAAAAATAAAATCTTACCGAGAGCATTTTTGTGTTGCTGCGGTAAATCTTACCACAGCAAGTTTCATCTCCTAACTAACAATATTGCTTCCTATTTCTGAAATTTGGAACCATTTGTAGCTATAGTGCTTATATAATCTTTCTTGCAGGGACTCATATAGTAATAGGAGTAAAACTTTATATAATTCATCGCCTAGATATTTTCAATTTTCCTTCAATTGACACTATAAAATCACAAGGCAATTTATACTCCAATAGTCAACCCAAGAAACTGTTATAAAAGTCTTAATTTAGTATCCCATGCTTCATTCCTATATCGCTTGTATAGTTGAATAATGTAAAGGCTTATATCAGCGAATGTGTATGATAATTAAATTCGATATTTTTATAGAATCATTATTGGACTGTTTAATTCAAGACACTTTAATCATGCTCAATTTTTCTTTCGGACTCTTATAGTGGAATATAGTTCCTATAGTTCCATTATAAAACTTGGCAAATGTAGTACCCCTTGGTATAATGGTTAGTGCGTTGGACTGTCATACGGAAGGTCTCGAGTTCGATTCTCAGCCGCTGCTAGAAAGTTTTTTTTCAGGGATGTACTGCGTCTTGCGAGGAATTGACAAATTCTCCAAGAGTATCTCTTGTCATGGAAAGTGCTGCTCATTAGCCGTTCGGAATCGGCAGAAAATTGTAGGTCCCCTCCGTTCCTGGTAACACGCACACAGGAATGGTTGAGAGTTGTAAGTCACTAGGTCCTGGTTCACTCCGAGCTGTTGCACTACCAAATTTAATTCTTTAAATGTATGCATAAAGGTATCGTTCGAAAGGGATAATTCGGGTGTTCCCAGTCAAAAGGAACATTCAAGTTTTTGGACGATAAGCTGAAGAAGTAGGCGAGTCAGGTGAACTCTTACTCCTACTGTTAGCAAAATGGGTAATTAAATATTCTTAATTATTAAAATTATAACTTTTTTTCTTCGAAAATACAAAAAGGATTGTCAGAGCTGAAAGAATTTATTTTTATTTTAGGTAAAGATACTCGTATGTCTTCCTCTTTAGACTCGATTCTTTGGTATAGAAAGGATTACTTCGCACTTCGAATCAATCGCAAATGTTTGATAGTAACTAGGAGTAAATATTCGCCTAGCGAATATTTTGTCTCAGTTTCGTTTCTCTGAAATTTTCTACAGAAATTCGGTCTTGGATAGGTCCGAACTTGGCCGAGTTTTGAAAAATCATCAACTTGCTAAATCCACGTGTGTGAGAGTGTGGTTAAGTTTCATTGAGAGTTAACAACGGAAGTTTTCGAAGACAGCCAGTCAGGAAGCCACGATTCCGTGACTGATGTCCCCAAAATGATAGTGATTGGAATGACCGAGCCAGAGATCGATTTTTAGCTAGGAAGGTTCACTTTTGAGATAGCAGAAAGTCTTAGACAGCGATTCGAGGAAAAATTGGAGAAGAAAAAAAAATCGAGAAACGGAAGTTATAGAGAAATCGAGAAAAAAGTTTTTAGAAATTTTTGTGAGAAAAAGGGTTTTCGAGGTGCAGTGCAAAATTATAGAAGAAAACTTGGAAGAAAATCAAGGCAATAGGGTATAAGAGGCAGCAAGGAAAGAAAGTAAGTAAAAAAAGAACGAAATTCTTTTTCGACAAGTTATTTTATTTTCGGGGATACTTTTCGAATTATTATCCCAGTTTGTGGGGCACCGTACTTGACTTAATCTAGTTCTATCGTTAATGGTTCATTTTCTGTTATTTGCTTTCGACCCTATATATTTAATTACTATTCGATGTATCTTCTTCTTCCTTTGCTTCGGCGCTGTTATGATCTCGATGTCGAGGGGATCATAACTCTCCCACGTATCTGCTTCACACTAGTGATCCGCCTGTGGGGTTCGCCGGGTTGACCTCAGAAATCGGCGGCAAGCCTCCCGGTTTTGTATTGTTCCATTTCTGAGGCCAACTGAATGCTGGTGTTTTTGCATTTGTTTGTACCAGGAGTGTTTAGGCCTACCTTTCTTTTTATTCCGAATTGGAACATTGTATGATATTGCCTTTTTGACGGGGTTCTCAGGATGTCTCCTTTGAACATGGCAATACCAACTGAGTCGGTCGTGTTCAATTTTTTGGGAAATGGTATTCTTAACATGAAGGCTTCCTCGGATCTTCGTACTTCTAATTCGATCAAGCTTTGTAACTCCTGCTGTCATACGAAGCATCTTCATCTCAGCTGCCGTTAGCTTACTCTCATACTTTTTGTACATTGTCCAACATTGTGAACCGTATGTGAGTGCTGGACGCACAACTGAAGTGTAGAGCTTTCCTTTCAGCTTAGAGGGCATTTTTCGGTCACAGAAGATAGCAGAATTTTCCCGCCACTTCATCCACCCTACGCTTACGCGATGATTGATATCGTCATCACAAGTAGCTTCGTTATTTATCATAGACCCCAGATATTTAAACTTTTCACACTTGGGAAGCACTACTCCATTCAAATAAATATCTGGAATAGGCCTGTGTGGATCAGAAAATGGGCAGCATAGGTATTCTGTCTTTTTCGCGCTTATGCGGTACCCACTTCCTTCTAGAACATCCACCCATACGTCAAGTGCTCGTTGTAGGGATATCGGGTCTTCACTTATGATGGCTCCATCGTCAGCAAAGAATAACTGATGCACTTTTGGATCCGTCACTTTGCCTTCAAGCAGGTAATCAAGAACTGTAATAAAGAGCAGGGGACTCAAGACACTTCCCTGGTGTACACCTACGGTGACTCCAGCTGCGCATCTTACTTTAGTAACTGCTCCATCATACATGTCCATAATTATCCGCACATAGGTTTCTGGAACTCCTCGTTGCCTGAGGGCCACCCATATTAGATCTCGTGGTTGCCGATCGAATGCTTTTTCAAAATCAACCAATACGACATGCAAATCCCGATGTTTTTCCATAATTATTCTTATACTCTGGATTGCATCCGTGGTTGACTTACCCCCGACAAACCCGCACTGGTCATCAGATAGCCTAATTATTTTTCGCAGTCGGCTACCCAAGACTCGCTCAACGATCTTCATGGTGTGTGACATCAGCTTAATCGAACGGTAATTATCACAGCTTCGAGTATCACCCTTTCCTTTATAAATTGGACGAAGGTAACTTTCCCTCCATTGATTAAGCATGCGATCACCTCGTATAAGTTTGGAGACAAGAATCATGAGCCATCTACACCCGATGTCTCCCATCTTTTTCCAAAACTCTGAGGGTATTTCGTCTGGGCCAACAGCTTTTCCCTTTTTGGAGTATTTTACCGCCTCACTAACTTCTTCGACTGTGACGTCGGATACTTCGCTTAAGCTAGGTGAAGCTATTGGAAAGTATAGCCTTGGAAATTGTTCGTTTAGAAGTCCGTCACAATACTGTCGCCACCTGTGAAGAATTTCGTTGTCTTCCACAAGTAGTTGGCCTTGAGCATTGTTAATGAACTTTGGCGAACAAATCTCCTGGGCATTTCTTCTTCTTTGAGCGGCTATTTTGAAGATAGTTGCGCCCTTATTCGTGTTTTGCCGTAGCTCTTGAATAGCACCAGCTGTCAATTTAAGGGACATCAAACGGTCGCTGGATTACTATTCGATTTATACTATTCGATTTATACTTGAACAAATCTCGGGTCCACATCCTGCGTTAAGGATCAAGGATTTCCTAAACGAACTATCTATGTTCTTATAAAAAAAACTGTGTTTAATTTATTTCATCTAGCTTTCTGTCTAATCATTCAACGTTATAATTACTATAGTTTTGGAATATTAGTAATTTACATTTTTTCTGGCGCCTATTACAGGTACACCCTGTATTCAAAGTTCCTTTTTGTCCTTAAATTTTTGTCTCTTCCTTTTATTAATCGAATTCGATTTATAACACCCCACTGGTTGCTGAACGCACCCTGAGTCATGAAGTGAAAGCACTATGTATATGTTGTCAGTTGTGCAAGTTTGACAGTTTGTCATTTTTATGTCTTTAAATTTCGTAACACAATCCAGTTTTCGTGCATTTCGTTTTTTTTTTTATTAAAGGTTTTGAGTTTTGAGGATTGTACTCGATTCAGCCTTAAAATACCTTAGTTTAGCTTTCTAAAGTTAAAATAAAATCACGTTAAATAATTTCACCACAATTGGCGCCCAATGTGGGACCAACAAGATAAATGTTAAAAACAAGTTAGTCTGGGGTAAAACATAAGCAGTGTATGTTGCTAAAAGTATTGTAGTAAGCTCGATTAAATGAAATTGTTTCAAATAAAGAACTGAAAATGTTAGTTTGATCGAACAACTTGGTTATATTAATCGAGAAACTTAGGCTATAATTCGCACTGTCTAAGATTCCTTACTTTAAGCAAGTAATCTCTTTTAAGAAAATAAATATAATTAATCAACATCACACATTTCATATCTTATATTAAAGAATCTTCTACATCCAATACCATCTTTTAACTTACCAAAATTGTTCAAATTGCACACCAATTTATTTAAAAAAAATATCAGATAATACTTAATTAATTAACCGAGTTGACTCGTGCAATTCCAACCGGGTATGTTTGCAAGTTGTATATTAGCTTGTTTAATTTTCCACGATAGTTAAGTTGATTTTAACCGATCATTTGCCTGGATGATATTTGTAGCGAAGTTATTGATAGATTAGGCTAGTAGTTTTTGTATGAATTATTGTCAACCCTTAAGGTAATTTCAAGCTTAAGAAAATTAAAAATGTCGTCCAAAATCCCTAAAATATAATTTCCAAAAACCAAAATTCTGAACTTTGTGCGGATTTTTACCTCCAGTCTGTTGACGAATTTTTCTCCCAACACTAGAGAACAATTATTTATACAACAGATCATATTCCAGGATAAATTCAGGACATTCAGGGGATAAATATCACATTTCCTCTCACGAATATATACAGAAAAGATATACAAATTCAAATGACAATTATGTTATAACACGACTAAGTTACACTCTATATGTAGCTTCTGGCCACCACTTAGCAAGTGCCCACGAGCATTAAGCCGGATCAACGACACACCTCGTATCCTTCACAATACACACTATATATAAACTAAGCTCTACACACTCTCGATTTACATTATATAAATGTATCTTGTGTATTGTTGTGTATCTCTTCAATCAATCTACGCAATCTAATCCGGTAGATAGACGACGTACACTTGAAACAACATCACACCAATTGCCAAAAGTTCCCTGGCTATAAGGATATTTGATATCTATATAAATGAATAGATGAAAGGTGTTGTTGTTGGGTATATCTGTATATATTTTGTTGATTGGCAGCGATATCCTTTTTGCCATTACCCAGCACTCCATCATCGTGTAGAGTTATCCTTACCGCCCGCGCCAGCCGCATCTCCCCAGACGTTGCTCCTTAGATGAGTTGACAGTCGATGGTTAGTTAGTTCAATTTTGGAGTCCTTGTGGTATGCCAGATGAGGAAAGCTGGATGTCACAAATCCGGGGGCGAACTGCCATAAAAGCTTTTCAAGTGTATCATTCCATTAATTTGCATTTGCCGGAGAATGGGGAGAATGAGGTGCCCTATGCGATACCTACATAGCTGTGTTCGGTTGATGCATCCAATTGAAATTGACACATAGACGACACCTTCTCTTCCAGCCGGCTCATCCACGCAGGGGGTAGTTTGTAATCAAATTTTTTGACGAAAATTCAACCATCTGGCTGGCCGTCATGGATCAATCTGCGGATGAGATAAAAAAACAATTTAATGAATACCACAAAATCCTCGGGGACAACGCGCAGCTTCAAATGAGGTTTTAATATTTTATTCTGTCCTCTGGAAGTTGCGAAGTCCTTCACCGCCCGCAACCTCCACCATCAGCCAGCACTAACTGGGCCTGGGCTGTCACAAGCAAAGGGTTGAACGAATCCCGTTCGATTTGTGAAATTGAGTTTTGATTTTTGTGTTTTTTTTTTTTGTAGGAAAAACAACACAAGTCCAACATGTCGGATCAGACTATCGAAGGCGCATCCGCCATAAATCGTGTGGATGTCATTTTTAAAATTCCATTTCTATATTTACCTCGCCGCATCATAATATATGGCGGGCGAGTATCTAGATGCAGAAATATCTACCTACACAAATGATTTTGATAGCTATAACCATCGCATTCACAGAAGGGACCTGTGGTCCTGGACGAATCATTAAAATCTAAAAATCCGTTTCTGCCAAAAATTCGTGTCGTTTGAAACATCTTCCAGAACGAGCGTGATGATGGCGAAAGGAATCTGGTTTTGACTTCGGATGGACTCCGAAACAGAAATGGCAGGTTCCGCTATTCCGTTGATGAATCTCTGCCTGATGTGATGTCCCATATCAAACCCCAATCCCCAAGGAGAATAAATAAAAAAAAAAGAAACAATCATCGCCAGAGGAACATTGAAATCCACAAATCTTCATTCACTCGATAGACTCGGCTGCAAAAAAAAAAACAGACGAAACATTCAGAGAAAAAACGTCACTAAAGGGAAAATATCTGCGAAAAAAGGCTCCATGGCCAGCACACTACTATGCGATGATGAGGATGGTCATCGGGAAGATCGACGTCGTCGTCGTCGTCGTTGTCGTTGATGTTGACGTCGCCGGCCATGGTCGTGGTCGTCGTCGACGATGAGGTCCGCCAACAAAGTCCATCAACAGAATTTTAATTTTCCATTTGCTCCCAGAAAACCACGAGATTCGCTTTCTTCTCGAGCAAACATTCAGCAGGCCCACCATCCCACCATTGTTTGGAGAGGGGGCGGCAAGGTACGCGGGTGTATGCGCGGACTAAACAAACCAAATGCAACAATGAAATATCAGAATTTCAGCTGTCTGTCTGTCTGTCTATATTTTCTGGGACCCATCAATCAATCCGTCAACTTGGGGCACCAAACGCTATCTTCAAACTCTCCAACCCAATCATATATTTTGTACCCGCTCCGCGCCTCGCATTGTATACAAGCCAAACGAATATACATTTTTGTTCATTTTTTCTTGAATTCTTTTAACGGTGTTCTTTATTTAGGGAATGGCTACGGCAGGGTTCTTGTGGGTTAGTTTGTTGTTGAGTGCCTACATCTGATGGTGACAGAATTATGGACTAACTACAAAGTCTTTTGGACCAGATATAAGAAGGGTTTCCTATTTAGTTCAGACATATTAAAGGTTTGAAAATAGCTTAATGAAATTGAAATAATTTCGCCTTGGCTTTCTTAACGGTTGATGAAAAATAGAGACATGCCTTCATTAAGCCTACAAAATCAACAAGCAAAAAATAATTGTTGCGCGAATAATCGATTTCTTTCGGTTCAAAACTTAAACAATAACTGATGAACTGGGTGATGTATGTAGATGTAGACTAACAATTTCGTTCACCCGATCTCAACGACACATGGAGGTAGCTATGTACATCTAAACTTAAGTCCGATAAAGCTGCTGAAGCCTGCTGCCTTCGGTCAAGCTATTCAAGAGCATGTTCATTTACAATCATTCCGCTTAGTTTATTAATCACCCCTATTACAGAATTCGGCGAATGAACTTAAGTGACAATTTCAATTCATTTCCAAACTTTTGCTATTACTGAATCCGACGAATGCAAGTTGAACGAATGTCGGTAACAATCCCTGCACCACTGACATTTTGTTCAACTTATATGGTATTACAGATTTCGCAATCCATTCGCACTCCATACAATTTCTATCATTTTACATTCGCACCAATTTCGAGACAAATCTGAAGTGAATTTTTGATTAAACGAAAATAACCAATGGAGAGTACAAAAATTTAAGTCAAAAGCTTATCATACTGAATGCTAAAGTGTTCGTTTAACAAATTTTAATAGAAAACGCACAAATAGCAACGCAACCAGAGAGCAAGAAATCTGAAAAAAAAAAAGAGCACACGGTTGGTTTTGAAGCGTCCCCCATCTTCGTACTAACCACCAGGGTTCGGACTTAGGTTATAAATTTTCGAAGTAAACACGGAAAAAAACTGAAGTAGATTCAAAATTTTCGAAGTAGTTTTAGGAAATTAAATTATATAAACATAACATATAAAATTAGGGTCAGACTTCAGACTTGAAAAAAAAGTAAATAAATATAGCTATCTCAAAGTAAATTTTCCATCAACGAACTTGTATTTTTGTATGAATTTTATCAATTCAAAATGTGGCTCATACTTGTAAATGCTATCTTTTTACATTATATATACCTACATATGTATTAATGAACTCTGTGATATTTTTGTTTATTTTGTTTCCCTGTATAAAAATTATTTATTTATTATTTATTTATTCATTTGTGCATTGCTTATAAATGTATTTATTAATTATTTATTTAAATCTATATGTTTACTTGTTTATTTATTTCATTTTGTTTTTCTTCTCAATGTTTATTTATATTGCAACTGATAGATTTTTGATTAGTAAAAAAAAAATGTATATACCTACTTAAAACAAAATATTTTGTATTAAATAATAATAAACAAATCAATCATCTGGCAATCCAATTAGTTTTAAGTTTCTTTTACCAACTTAACAGACTAATCTAAGAATATTAAATGAAGGTTTTTTTTACGTAGTTTTCCTTAAAAAAAAATCTTTTCTTTTTGTAAATCCTTACCATCATTTTGAATGTATTTTTCAGTTGTAAGATATAAACCAAATATCATATCTCTGTGCAAGATGGTGTATCATTGTAAATTGTAAAGCCCTTATTCTACGATAATAAATATACATAAATAATGTTTATCCTCAAGTGGGCTTTAGGTCAATATTTTGTTTAGTTTTTTTATGTTGTGACGTTTCGGATGTGGTTACACCCTTCTTCAGACAACTTTAAAAATTACAAATATTTTTTTATTTGTTTGTTCTTTTTTGGTTTCCGTGTTTTTTTCAAAAAGTTTAAAAGATGTTTTAAATCTTTTTCTTTTTGTTTTATATACCTTACGAGTATCTCTTTTGGTTTTTTATTTTTTAATTTGTTTGAAAATTTATTTTAAACAAAATGATGTTTAATTATTTGAATTTTCAAATTCAACATAACAACATAACATAAAAAAAACTAAACAAAATATTGACCTAAAGCCCACTTGAGGATAAACATTATTTAATTAAATAAAAGGTCACAAAGAAAGAAAATATAAATATACATATCTATCTCAAATGTGGCTCATAAATATCTTTACATTTTTCAATAAGTGATCTCGAAAACATTAAATCTTCCACGATGCTTACCTAAAAACGATTTTTAAACTTGATTTTTATGTAATACAGAGTGATCAGCGCTGTGTTTAAATATGTTGGTTAAGAATTTCAAACAGAAGTAGATCATAAAAAAGAGAAGTAGAGAAGTAGATTAATTTTTTTTCTCAAAATCGAAGTAGATCTACTTCGATCGAAGTAAAGTCAGAACCCTGCTAACCACTCTCAACGATGCTTGATTTCGTTGATCGAAAAAAATACTATTATCACAGCCTAGGCCAGTTGAATAAATGTTTGTTGCTGACAGTGTCGATACGAAAGTTCATAAATGATAAGGTAATTTTAGAAATCGACAATGTAGTTCATCCGACGAATTTAATAATTGAGTTTTACAGCGGATGCGAATCAAGTCAACTCACCGGGAGTAAAATTCTGCGAATTCTGTAATAGACATGAATATTTCACTTCCGGGGAGTTGTCTGGATACATGGTGAATTTATTGCCGTTGGTGAATTCGTCGAATGAACTAACAGGTGGCGCAAAATTAATCACCCTATCGGAAAATTTTATAATTTTTGCAAATGGCCTCGTACGTCAATCATATTTGACATTTGTGAACTAGATAGCTGCACAATACAAACAGACAAGCAATGGAGCACTGTACTCCGCAAGAGCGTGGAATACGAGTAATTTTGTCGATTTTTTGACCAAAAATCGGTCGGACTGCACTCGAACAGACTGGAACAGGGCGTGGAACTGGTGCAGGGCGTGGCCGCTACTGGAATAATCGTTCGGCCGAGAATACCGCGGCGTTGGCTGCAGATGTAGCTGAGAACGAAGAAACATCAACCAGACGACGGACCTCGCAATTAGACATCATCAGAATTACCCTACAGCTAATTTAAGTGAAAAACTTACACATATTCCCGCACGAAGTGTAAACAGTGCATTAATTAATGGCTGCTGATCGTCCATCGCGTATTGAGCAGGAAGCATTTCCTGGTACCGTAATCTCTCGTTTTGGCGATTTGGCATGGCCAGCAAGATCGCCCGATTAATTCATGCCAGACTCCTTTCTTTGGGGATTGTAACGAAGCGTTTCATGCTACACAATTTTCTTTATTACTTTCGCAGCTGACGTCTCTGCTTTTCTGATTGAGTACCAAATATTCAAAAACAACCGTCACTTCTTCTACCCTCATACCACGGAAAATTCTGTAATCATTAAGAACATTATTTCAACCGGAAAGTCATTACCAGCCGATCACCAGCAAATTTTGAATGTCATCAATATACCTCACATTCACTAGGAGCACGTGACGTCACAGGAAAATGTAAACAAATTCGAATTTACATTCATCGGCCTTACAGTTTACATTCAGTTTTGACGCAAATATAGAAAAATAGGAATTTTGGCAGACGGAAAAAGCCAGTCGATCGGCAACGATTCCGTCTTGGTCAATATAAATAAATTGCTACCAAGGGCTTTGTACCTGCTGATCTACCAGAAGGTTCAGCCTACCGTTTTGTCACCAGGGGCTTTCTTAATAACTGCCGATCTACCAAACCGTTTAGCCTACCGTTTTGCCACCAGAGGCGTTGTAACTGCTGATGTGCCAGAGAATTGAGCTATTCTGAAGTGCGTAGTACCTGTGCGTAGAACCTGTCCACCGTTCCCAGGATTACCTGAAGCCAGTTTTCTCGATGCGAGAACGTCAGGAGTAAATTCCAGTTAAGAATAAAATCCCGAAACGCAGTTTATCAGAAACCAGATTTTGAGACTGAAACACGAATCGAATCTCACTTAGCAGAAAAGATCCGTCTTTTAAGTATTTGAATAAAAAAGAATATTTATTTTATATATATATAAGATTTGATTCCTGATACAAGATTTCGTAATAAGTTCAAAAGACTTTCTATCTAAAGTTTGTGTTTCTTTAGAGAGACCCTTGGGAGACTCGGCTGGAAGCTAAAAAGCACATCAACGCTACTTCAAGTCACGGACTTATGCCAACAAGCCTCAGACAATCACAGCCCTCAAGGAGAATATTTGACAGAAATGCTAACAGTTATCACCAGAAATCTTGCGGAAATTTATAGAAAATGCGATAAAACGAGCACAAATGCGTATCAACATTGGCGGCAACCACTTGACGGAAAAAGTAGTTCAATAATCCTTAGGCCAATTATAATAAGTGTGTTTTAAGTCTTTCCCAAAATTCTTGTTGTTGTTCGGGAGACTTTCTGGGTTAATTTCTGGCTATGTCGGGTTACATCTTCATCATCTTTACTATTTCCTTAAATTGTTCGCGTTGTTCGTTCAACTTTTATTCGATGCATTTACTAATAGCAACATGTTCGAAAATGATTGAATCTGCCATTTTACTAAATTTCCCCTACACAAGACTGTAATCATACTAGTCCTGATATACGATGCAGATGCAGATGCCTACGAGCTGCAACTTCTGGTGATGGAGACGTTGTATATATGTGACGGAGTCATCGGCATTTAATTTTAATCTTGTTACTGGTGTATTCTCTGGTTTATCCGCAGTATAAATGCTGAATAGAAACAGTCTTAGCTTGGAGCCTTGTGGTACTCCTGACCTGATGTGCTTCACTTCAGATTTTTCATTGGGAACCTACATACAAAAGAGACTATTCATTAGAAAATTTTGAATAACATATATCTACATATATACTGGGAATCCGAGTATGATCAGATTGAAAATGATTCCTTTTATTCATACGCCGCGCCGTAGAAAGCCTTTTCAGTACTTAGAAGGCATGCCATTCCTGTTGTTGTTTTTGTTGTTCAGTCCCCTAGTGATATCGCTCTGTAGCCCCAGTAGAATGCTTTGATCGGAATCTGCTAAAGAAGTTTGGTATTAAATTCCATTCCCGACAGATACCTATATTTTACCTTTTTCGGCAGCAGTGATTCCAAAACCTTGCTTATACAACAAAGTATTAAAATTGGCCTACATCCAATATTACTTATGTATATGTATGTTAGTTGATCTTGTTCAATATTCGTGTCGATTTCTAGCAAGACTGGCGTAGACTTCTGCCTTCCCTGTTGGAGCGAAAGGACTATGTTCAGAGGCCGAACTTGCTTAAAAATTAAAAATATAATTGAAAAGCATTAAAAGTAAAATGACGATGTTTTAAATGGAAGATGAAACCGAGTAAATTATTTCACATTCAAGTATTGCAGTTACCAGAAGAATCTCTGTACTAAACAGCACGTCTGCTGAAGTAGTATACCCAAGGGCATTTCAAGAACACGACTATTATGGTGGAATTATTTAAGAAAAATACTTAACATATGCCTTTTAAAAGAATTAAAAAAATAGAGAAACACGTATAATAAGACCTTTGATCCTCAAAATTATGATTAGGCTGATGATTAATTACAGTTTTCATGAGCTTGGAAAGGAGGGACCTACAGTCCCTGGCCATATTATTAGACGCACTGTAGATTTTAGGCAAAATCAAAAGCAATTATTGTTTTGAATGTTTCATTGCAGTAAATTCGTCCTTTTTGTATAATAACTGTTATAAATTAGACCATATTTTGAAAAAGTTGAAAATAGTAGAATTCATATATGTACATATGTATAGTTAAACATCGTCCTGCCATGAGAACTTCAATTCTGCGCGGAATTCTGCCAACTCAAGACTGAACTGCTTCATTTGCGGATTATGATTCCACACGTGTATCTTTTTTTCCAAGAGCTACTTGCTGGTTGTGATCAACTCTTGAGTAACTTCCCTCTTCATCAGTTACCACACATTTTCAATAGGGTTCATGTCAGTGCTGTTACCCGGCCAAGCCAACAAGGAGAAATTAGCATCTTGTAAATACATTTTAAAAGACCGGGCTCTATGACAGGGAGCACAAAAACAAAAGGTTCACCTTTCGGATTTCTGACCTGGGTCACCATTCTTTATGACTTCTTTATACTGGTCCTGTTTCATTATACCTTAAACCATCTTAAGTCGTCGGTTAAAAGTCAAAAATATGTGCATATAAATCCCTGAATTTCTAAAAAATGCTTAGTGCGTCTAATAATATGGCCAGGGACTGTAAGTGTAATGAGACGATAGTTCGAAACAAAGAAGTTTTATCATTTTTAGACACAACCTGTACAAACGGTTTTCCTTTACATCCAGTTGAAAAGAGACCAGTAAAGTTTGGCACATGGAAAAGCTTACTCAGTTGTTTTGGTCGTGTTGAAGAACACTTCGATGGATAAGCGGTTTTGTGTAAATCGAAAACTTTAAGGACATTACACTAATAAGCTGACAAACAGGATAGTGTCTTTGGAGATAAGCATTTGAATCGAAGACGAAATAGAAGATCCCAATGATGATATAGTACTATTGGGGACAACATTTGTCATGTCGCAACTATTTCTGCAATGTGAGTTTCCGTCAATGTGGAGTAAGCATATAGTGAACAAATAAAAGTTTCATTCGAAATCACTGAAATCATCATCATCATGTTCTGTGTTCCCGCTGTTAGCATAGGGCTCGAACAAATCGTCTCCATCCTTTACGGTCTGCAGATATATATTTTAACTGTGTCTTTCTCTGGGAATCCGCTTCTGCTAGGACAGTTTATTTCCATGTTTTAATGGTCTTCTAAGCTACTTTTCAACCTGAGTACTTCATTCAAAGGAATGCTTTGCAATATGAATTTTTGGTTTCCTAGTGTATGACCAATCCGTTGCCAGTCATGACGGCCAGCGAATAAATATTCAGGATGTGACGTAGACAGCTACTCACAACAGCCTGCATTTGATAGCCTGCGAATGATAGCCGATACTTTTCAGGTTTCGCAGCAATATAATAGCACGGATTTAACATTGGATTCAAAGAATCACAACTTAGTACGTATGGAGATTTGACTAGAATTCCAAATTGTAGACAGAATACCAAAGGCAGCGTGATTTCTATTTATTCTACTTTTAACGTCCAGATCCGTACCACTGTTTGCTGATATAATACTTGTTCGACACCTTTAACTGTTGTCTCATGTAGATACGATTATGTGTGGACCGGCCTGTGAGCATTATTTTTGTCTCCTCTCACCTGCAGTTTTTGACACATCCTGTCCAGCCCACTGATGTTATTTGCCAGTAGTATAGTAATACCTAAATAAATCATCCCCATAGTCTAAATGGCTAAGCCCCTAAAAGGATCTTAATTGAATGCCCTGCCGCTCTGCTGTATCAACGTTGGCCTTCAATACGTCTTCTATGGCGGCAGGAAAAGAATTGGTGATAGCACATCCCCTTTTCTCACAACCTGTCGCACTTCGAAAGAGTTGGATAGCTTACCATTGGACTTAATCTAATTTCTAGCGTTGTGGTAAGGCCTTCTCAAAACCTACGGAGACTGCTAAAGACCGATACGTAAGGTATTGATATGATCGACCTCTGCAAAAACTAGCTTGACGCCTTTTGAGCGTGGACTCGATTCTAGCCCTTATCTTTATCTTCTCGAGAATAATGGTTGGCATTAGTTAAGAAATCGGACAAAACTGTAATACCACGCAATTCTTAAGATCAGCTTTATTTGGCAGCTAAGCAATCACTCCATCCTCCCAATCCCTGAAATAGGTTTCGTATTTACAAACAGTTTGTATCGTAGGATGTAGTATACTAGCCTGGTACTCCATCAAGTCCAGCTGCTTTGTGTTTTTAGGAGCTTTATCGAAGATTGGAAATCATGTCAGTTGACATTTTCGTATCGCTAAATGGTTATCTTATAGGTAATTGGTCTAAGATTTGAACTTTTCGGCACAAGAAATGTTCAGATATGACAAACTATTCTAATGTGCTCATACAAGCGATAATATTAGCTTATTTATCAGGGTAAGAGGTAAGAGTGACATTTAGTGTGTTACCAGACTGATCTGCAAGCTTCTCATTTCTGGACAAAATTGAAAGAAAGTATCGTTCAGGTTTGGCCAGAAATTCGGAACCTCAGAATTGATGACAAAATTATTTGCCTGAAACTTTTAGGTCACAAAGGTTTCCAATTCCATTCAATCAAGTTCTTCAGAAAGATGTACTAAGACGTAGAACCATAGAAAATACAAGCAATAAATTTGAATGAAATACCTTTTGAGTATAACAATCACGAATCAGTGCAAACATAAATAAATAGCTTCCAATTTGTGGCCGTAAATCGTTCACATAAAACACTTAACCCAAGCCATTTTACACAACCACAAAAGACTGACAGATTGGTTGAATCCAGCCCCCTAACCACTTTTATTTCGTTTTCTAAAAATCCAACTTGACATGTGTATTCTTTTCATTAACATCCTCCCACCGTAAAATTGCGTCACAAATGTGACTAAATGTTTAGGTCGCCGTTCGTCGTCGAGTGCCGGTGTGGCATCCCCCTTTATTTTAAAATGTTGCAAGTTCAAAATTATTGTTCGAAATTACTCTTTTCAAAAACTCTCGCCCTGCTTTCATTCTTGTGGAACGCACCTCTCTCTCTCTTAGTTCTTCGCAAAATGTGCTGATTGCTTTTTCTGGTTAACCATTTAAATTATGAAGGCATATTCATAGAAATTGGAAACTGTGGTCCTCTCATTCCTTGAGCTGGTTCACGCAGTCAATCAAGACAGCATTCAAATCACCCTCAATGTCGAGCTTAGGCAAAAAGCCGTCATGTCAACACATTGCGCCTGTGGCCCATTTCTATCATTTGATTGCCACAATTTCTATTTGAATACTTTAAATTGGATTATCCTGTAAAAGGGACGAAAAAAGATTGTATGGGGGTGAATGATGTTCGTAGGTATACAAGGTATAGTCAACCGCCATCACACAAAGCTCTAACCAAGAGTGCTGTGTTCGCCTAATTGAATTTGCACTGAAAAACAGCGAAGGATATACAAAATACATATAAACAGGAACAGGACATCAGCTGATGCTAGAGATCAGGATGTGTTCGGGCATAAAATTTCATAATTTTATGTAGATGTTTGAGGAAGCGCAAGAATAAACCAGGGCGCTTGCGAAATCTGGGATAATTAGATGCTCGTTTGGCTGAATGGAAAGTAGGTATACTCGTAGGTATAGTTGGCTTGCTCTCCTCATTCACCTACTAAAGTGGATCCTTGAAGGAGTTCAACAACGCATTATGCTGGCTCACTGCTCGAAAGGACGAACTGTCGACAAATCGACACAACGACTACCCCATAATGACATCACAGCCATCAGAGAGTCCTTCAGCGAAAAGGTGCTTGCCACCGTGTGTGTTTAATTGTCAATAATATCGGATCTAGAGAACTGAACCGCTCCCATCCCACTCCGGGGTCCTGCCTGAGTGTTTTAAAGTGTTCACGCGCTGAGTACGCCTTCCGCGTATTGAGTGTATACCTACCATCATGGTGGATGGTTGAGTTGCCCGTACTGCAACTTACGTATACAGCCCATGTGGGAGGACATTAATAGCTGATTCGTGTACACTTAAATCCTGGTGGTTGTGCTAGGAACGGGCAGTGTTAGCTAAAACAACACCACCACCACTACCAACACCACCGCCGCGCCGCACATATGCGGTTAATTACGTGGCATAATAACAAAAAATCAATAAAATCAAGGTGACTCCCTGATTTATTGCATTTTTCAGCTTTCTAGAGCGTAACATCCAGCCAACAAAAACCGAACAACAAAAACTGTGGCAAGACGCGCAAAGCTACTTACATGCATAACTTAAAGCCTGTGGCGAAAGTAATTGCTGAACGCTCGGAAGAAGTGATGGTGTGTGGACTTCATGCATGTTTTTCTTTGTGTTTTTGAATCCTGATTGCTCAGAGGATATGGGGACAAAATGTATATCATTACCAGTCAGGCGACATAGAGGAATGTGTGGTTAAGAGTGAAGAAAAAAAATTAATGGTATGGGTTTTTAATAGCCTTAGTGGCACATATTTCGAAAAATTACAGTCTTTAATTTTAAATGATATCCGAGATACCTATCAACGTAAATCTGGATTATTGAGTATAATTTCAGACTTTCTTCATATTTCAGCTTCTATAAATGTTACTTATTCAAATTGACAGCATGATCAAAATTAGGGACAAACATGTGTCTAAAATTCATGCTGTGTAGTGGGTGTCTTCTTAAATTTCTGAACGTCTTTTCTTTAAGCGAGTCCCCTATATATATAATAAAGACAAAATTTGTTTCAGGTTCGATTTAAATTTTCCTTACGCCCATTATGTTAAGTGTCAAGCGTCAAAGACTTACTTATATTAAATAGACGACTGGGTCGCGCTAACTTGCTCTTATGTAATAGGTTAGGTTAGAAGGGGCGGGATGATACATTAAAGTCGTATCGTCCAATTTGGATCTCAATGAATCTATGGCGCTCCCCATTAAAAAGAAGGTTAATGGAAGCGGAGGAAGTGATTTGAAGGGAGCTTAGGTATTTGATGCCTCCCTGAACCATCCTGAATTCTGAATGTAACATTCTCAAGGGCTCCTTTCTTGATTGTGGATAAGCTGAGGCATTTACAAAGTAAGTGAGATGAGTCCTCCTCTGCCTCTTCCACCTGACACCCTCTACATAAGTCCGATGAGCTACTACCCATTATACAAATGTGGGTTTCCATTATATTGTGACCCATTAGGACATCAATTAAGATTGATAACTGCGGCATGCTTACCTTGAGTAAATTCTCCGTATTTTGTCCTCGAAATGTTCCTTGGAACCCGAAAACTATCGATTGTTGACCATTTGACTCCTGCAGCCACAAGGAAATTATATCGAATTCGGCTTTTCAGTGGCATAAGTACCAACTTTGGCTCGAATCCATAGATAATCCCTTTTTTTAGTCAGTCCATCTTTCATTCCCGTATATATCATGATTTCCCGGGATCCATCTGAAGGTAACTATATGTTCGATGCACTGAGAAACCTCAGCTCATTACGGCAATGATCTATTAAATTCGATTTAATAATGCTTGAAGAAATAGCTTCAATTGACTGCCTGTCTATGATATCAATATTTCTGTAAGTTACTTCATGTTAGGTAAGATGTCTCTTGGATTCGCAAGTTGCAAGGACTTTCTCTTGGAATACACTGCAATAATTTGGAAGCTTTATTGATCTGTTAATAGGTGGGTTATCTAAGTAGATGCCTGCCCCTATGCCCTCGTATGTCTTGGAGCAGCATTAGTGACCCTTTTTTCCTTCGAAAATTCCGTTGTTGGGATCTCTGTTATTGCCACTGATTAAAAATCTATGTGATGATGGCTGAGGTGCCCTTAAATCGATCCCACTCAACTTATGTTGTTTCCCCTTTCTTCAAATTATTACGCTGTTAAACTCCTGGCTGCCAAATCTTTAGAAAACAGATTGATAGGAGCTTCTAGGGCTGCCGTTGATGTAAGCTCTTATAGCACTGCTTGTGCCAATACACGCAAGCCTTTTCTTATCTAAGGCTGGCCCTATTACAGTTTTGGGTCTGGGACTCCATCTTTAAGCTTTTTTCTTTTTTTCTTTGATATTTTCTTCCAGCTTAGTCTTCGATCAAGTACAATGTCAAGATATTTGGCACAGCCCGAAACCTGAAACGATGTTCCGTTAATAGTTGGAAGGTTTATGTTCGGTAAATTTTGTTTCCTTGTAAACAACACCAGTTTTGTCTTTAGTGGATAGTCGTTAAATATATACAGCTCTTAGCCCAATTGCTGAGTATGTCAAAGGCCACTTCAAAGAATTTAAAAAATGAATTTTATTAGAGAAAAATGTTGATTTTTTAATGGCTAAAACAATTTCTTTAGTAGGGACATAGTTCAAATATCCGCCTCGGTCCAATTTTCAATGACTCTTCTGTATAGATTCAGCTAAATTTGAGAAATAGCCTGTGTTATGTTCACCTTATGGGTATCGGTCGATTGTTGTTAATTCGCATAGACCAGCGACTCCAGGAAACCCCATGAGAAAAATTCTAATCGTAACGTCCGCTGTGTAGTACGTAGCGCCATTCTGCTGGAACCATATGCACTTCTAAGTCCATATAGTTCAATTTGGATAGCAAGATATTGGTTATCATCGTTCTGCAAGGATCGCCAAAGACTGTGAACGCGCCTTACGAACAGCGTTTTCGAAAAAGGACAGATCAATGAGGATGCATTGGCACCTGGTTAACCTCGTGTGGACTTGTATCGTCTCATGTACAGTAATTTTTCTTATTAAAATATTAAAATTATTCATCCAAAATGTAAATTTTTGCTAAAGATGATTTTTCGGCCAAAATTTGGGTCCTCTTCCATACACTCCGAAGCCCAGTCTGCGAACAAACGGCGTTGTCTATGGCCATGAACCTGTTAGATCAGTTGGATCTTGTTCAAGTGTGGGTCCAAGTCTCGAGGCAAAATTCGCCAAATTGAATTCTGCGAAAGCCCGAATTCTTGCGCACGGCTAGGAATCAACTGCTTCTGGTTCTGGTGTGCACTTTCAGGGACCGCGGTGATGTTCTCGGCCGGTCTTGTCTTCCTTTGACGTAGGAACGGTGGCTGACTGATTACAGAACCGGTCGTTTTAAACACTAGATATATACCAACTTAAAAATGATGAGGCTGTAGTCAAACAGACAGACAAAACTGTGAGACTCACCTTTTTGTCTTCCCTGTCATCGTAATGTGAAGTCTGATCAAAATCACCAGTTTGATTTTCTTACGAATCCATAACTTCTTGCACTGCGACCAAGAGATCTATTGTACCCCACCTGAATCTGGATGAGCTTGCTCATCTTACAGTACTTCCTCCAAACCTATTAGGAATCTAAGTATGTGGGGCAACCACACCAAGTAAACCTAGGTATCCTCTAAGTTCGCAGTGTCTAGTTAGGATACCTGCTTATTCCTTATTAAGCTTATGCAGTAGCAGTTTTGCCTGCCCTAGCTTTTGGGAGTTCTTTCCAACTCTTGGATCTACTTGACTCCTCTAACAATTTTATTTTGTTTTTGATAACATTTTCTCCTATTCCCTAATAGAGAAACCTGTGTGTAAGGGTCTGTAAAATCAGAAAAATTTCTTTTTATGGATCCTAACATTGAGTTAGCTCTAGCAACAATCGTATCAACATGAAGAGAAAATGAAAATTTTGAGTCAAAATGAAAACCTAAATCTTTCACTTTTAAAGTTCTCATAAGCGTATTGCATTCAAGAGTATACGTAAACTCATGAGTGCGAAGTTTTCTAGATAGAGAAATAACGAAACATTTTTTGACATTAAGATTTAGAAAGTTCAAATTACACCAATTAGACAGATTGTCAAGATCCTTTTGAAGCTTAAAGCAATCATCAATAGAAGTTATCTTCAAAAATAATTTCAGATCATCAGCATATATAAGGCATTTGCTATAGCTGATACAGTTAACAATGTCATCTAAATATAAAATAAGAAACAGTGGCCCTAGGTGGCTACCCTGAGGGACACCAGAAGTACATTTAATTGACCTAGATGTATATCCTTGAACTTTTACTTTTTGGACTCTTCCAATTAAAAATGAAGATATCCATTTCAGTAAGTTAGATGGGATTCCAAAGGTTTCGAGTTTGAGAAGCAGAATTTCATGGTTAACCGAGTCAAAAGCTCTGCTAAATTCTGTATATAAAGCATCCACCTGATGCTGATGCTGATTAAAATATTTTGAATTTTTTAAGGACTTTCTCATATTAAGCATAATGCTATCTGTTTTCATAGAGTTTATCTCGTCAACTCACATCACAACCAAACCATAGCCTCATCTATTGTGCATGCGAATCATTTTGAATTATTTTCGAATTGTACGCGAAGTGTTCTTCAAAAGTCAACAACAACAATGAACAAACAATATACAAACGAAAACAACGAAAAAAATCCTTCCTCTATTGACTGAATCCTGTGACCTAGAAAATTTGTAAACAATTCCTTGATTACAATGCGCCGACATTCGTGGATGTCTCTCACCCTCCTGTTTTTAGGGCTTTTATTTACATTAAACAAGACAGCAAAACAGTTTGACAAGCACTCAATGCCGAAAGAGAAGAGCCACCTCACATCCAAACTACTAGACCTGGCACTGGAACAGAAGCCTGCTCGATTCGGAACACCCCCAAAACGCACCGCTAACGAGACGACTAACGTTCGTTCGGTGGCTGGCTTAGAGACAAAAGATTGGGTTGCGTGAAACGTCAAATTATGGTGACGTATGCAAATTAATCAGTGTGCTTGTGCACAAAGAGAACAATCGGCGGCGCACAAGGAAGTTGCGCTCAAGTGTAAATATTAAAATTTTCAAATGCAAACAAGGGGGTGAAGAATTACCCACTGTGTATCTAGCTGGCCCGCCATTGTCATCATCAGCATCGATTCTTGTGTCTCATCATCCCAATTGCGAGGGGAGGATGTTCATTTTTGAATTGGGCTTGATAGGCCCTGAAGGTTGTTCGTCAGTCAGAGAAACTAAAGCAATTGTGACGTGTTATTATCCTTGTAACTTTATATGAACAACTTCTAGTCGGTTTTAGATGCTCAGAAGTAGCAATATCAGTGGTGATGTGTGCATTTGTATTTTGCGCACACAAAACGGCCGAAAATTGCACGCGTTTGCCTGCACACTTTCTAGTCAATGAGATATTTTCAGTTTTGTGTAAATATTGACACAATCGCCGCCGATAGATACAACACAGCTTAGGCATAGGGTAACATGGCATTCTTTACAGAGTTATACATGAGTATCTTTAAGCGAATGTAGTTTCGGTTGGGTTAGTATACCTACCTATTGCCAGGGAATGAGCAAATGTTTGCTGATACCAGAGATTTGTCGTCGTGTGCTAGCGAGCTGATTGGAGTTTGGTCAACTGTCAGTCAATTTTATGCGTCGAACTACAAATGTTATGCTCACATTGTACCTGGTGTGTTGTTTACTTGAAAACCATCAGCGAACGTTTGGTCTAATGTGTACCCACCTGTTTTCCTGTAGGAAGTTGGATATTTGTAGAGGTACATATTTTCAAATCAAAATTTGAATTGAATGCAAGGAGCTTCGAAGGCAATACTAAAAAATGGAAATAATGCAATTGATTAATTTCATATAAGATGGATGCCGAAAAAGTGATTGCAACCTTTTTAATGTCAAATGAATGATAATTGGAAATTTGAATTTGCAGAGTCAAAGCGAAGTTAATGAATGCGATCTTTTAGTTGAATTCAATGAATTGAATTCTCTGAAGATTTCACCTTTTACGGTTGGTTAACCTTGTCTTAGTCTGTTTGGGGATTTAAAAGTATCAGTAGATCTCATGTAGGAAAAGTTAGTAATAAGGTAGAGTACGAAATTAGGAAATCTCGTTGCTGAAGGGATAGGAGTGCCCAGGGGACACGTCCTACATCCTGGGTAAGGAAATAACCTCTAGGTTTCTTTTAAGGTCAAGACAACTACATCTTCATTTTAGCTTTTTTCCGATTGGAATCCAGCAGAAGAACAATCCAATAGTTCTGAACCAACGTTCCTAACACCTTGTTGACATATCAGCCCTCCGGCTTCAAATCAGTAGTCGTGAGATTTCTCGAAAGCTTTAGAGATAAGTGCTTGTTGGAAGTATTTCTAATACATTTTTTGTAAAAAAGATCGAAGAGACATTCCTTAGTAGTCTTTTTTTCTTTTTGTCACGGGCACGAATCAGTTTCTAATGATGGAAATTAGGCCTTGGCATATTGGTTAGTGCGTTGAACTGTCGGTAGGGTCTTGGGTTCGATTCTTAGCCGCTGCAAAAAAGATTTTCAGGTGTGTACTACCTCTTAAGAGGAATTGACAAAAATCCAAGAATATTTCTTGTCATGGGAAGTGCTGCTCATTAGCCGTTGGGAATCGGCAGAAAATTGTTGAGAATCATGGACTCTTATTTATTTTTACTTGCGATATAGGTAGGTACTATAGGGCAAGTTCTGCATTTGGAAAAAAAATCGAACTCGAGATTTTGATCAAAGTTGACATTACGATGATAGCGAAGACGAATAAAGTGGGTCCGGCAATTCTGTCTGTCTGTCTGTCTGTCTGTCTGTCTGTCTGTATGTCTGTACCTCGATCTAGAGCCTAAGCCACTGGACCTATTTTCTTCAAACTTGGTAGTTATGGGTCTTCGGTGATTCCCTAGAGGGGAAATTGAAATTTTTTTTTTAGCTCTAAAACTAACGGTACCCCCCATACACCCTTAATGCAAAATCTTATTTATCTCGAAAACGGCTCTAACGATTTTGATAAAAAAAATTAGGTGTGATATTATGGACATGGACTACGTTTTGGTAAAAAAAAAATTTGGGGCAAAATGTTATTAACGGTACCTGTCATAGAACCGTTTTTTTGATTTTCGACTTTCTCATTAACGGCTCTACCGATTTTAACCAAAAATTTTCAGCAGGAGTCCCCCTAAGTTTAAAATAATATTGTATACAAAAATATTCGAAAAATTGTTTTGTTGGGTTTTTTTGAAAAAAATTTTTTTTTGAAAAATCAATATCTTCAAAACCTATGAACGATTATTTTTTGAAATTATTTCCAAAAATCAATATTATTAAATACTAAAAATTCGCATCCCACATTTTTTTTCTTGAAAAATTTTAAAGAAATTTCTTATATAAAAAATTTATTTATTTAATAATAAAACGATTTTTTAAAGTTTGTTTGCATAAATTCATACTTTTCTAGAAATCAGACGGCAATTTAATTTTAAATTCATGTTTTATAATTATTATAAAATGTATCTTAAATTCCAAAGTACTTTTACATAAGAGCAAGTTCGTGCGATCCAGTCGTGCATTTTATTTTATTTTGATCAAAGTTGACATTACGATGATAGCGAAGACTAAAAAAGTGATTCTCGAAATTCTGTTGTCTGTCTGTCTTGTCGACTACAGCCTAAGCGGCTCGGCCGATTTTCTTTAAGCTTAGTAGATAGTATTTTTAATCCCCCCCCCCTACACGGTTTTTTCTTTTTTTTTAAGACCGAAAATATCGGTACCCGCCATACGATTTTTTTCTATACTTTATAAATATTTTTTTTTCTCAAAAACTGTCCCACAGATTTTTCCAAATATAATTCAAAAAACCTCATTTAGTTAAAAATAGGAAATGGTTGAAAAAAAAATGTCAGAAAAATTGTTGTTAAGGGTACCCACTGTTGAACAATTTTTCTGGTTTTCGATTTTGATAATTTTTTTTTATGCTAAAGCTCCATTGCAGTTTGAATATTATTGTGTAAGTATTCAAATTTTCCGAACATGCTCGATTTTTTTAAAACTTCACAAATAAAAGTTTCTTAATATATGTAGATTATAAGATGTGAGAAAAAAAAATTATTTTACCTAAGAATCACGGTTCCCTCTATACAAATGTTAAAAAATGGTTTTCCAAAATCGTATTTTTCTCGAAAACGGTTCACAGAATTTGGCTAAATTTTTTTGCTTTCGACTAATTTTTACGGTCTATAACTTAATAAAAGAAATTTTGAAATTAAGATTTTACTGACTGTACCTACCAAAGAACCACTTTTTCGAATTTTGAATTTCTCATTATCGACATAACGGATTTTGATGAAATTTTTTCTAGAGAAGATTCTAAAAAGTTTTAAAAACATTCCATTTCAAACCTTAAAAAAATAGTTTTTGAATTTTCGAAAAAAAAAATTTATTTTGTTTTTTTTTTTTTTTTTTAAATTCGATATCTCAGAAATGGCTCAATATTTTTTTTGCAAATTCAATTTTTATTCGAAAAATCATATACAGCCTTATTTTGAGATTCGAACGAATAGCTAATTCGATAGAATAGATACTTTCATTCGAATGAACTATCCATATTTTGACATTCGAACGAAAAATGTTCATTGTCGAATGATTGCATAAAATGAACCTCAATTAAATTCATTTTTGAAATCAGCTGTTTGAAATTTACTGACATTTCTATCTGATTTAGTATGACCAAGCTGTTTTATTTTTTGATAATTTTTATTTCAAAAAAAAATATGGTCTAAAAATAAAACTTCAATTCAATTCAATTCAATTCAATTTATTTTTCTTCTTCTTCTACAGTTATATAAAATAAAAAATATAATAATTTAAAACAACTAAAATTTTAACAATACATAATAATATTTACAGTATAAACATTTTTTTATTAAGTGTTTTTCACTTGAAAATAAGTAAGAAAAAGTAAAGGCACGATCTGTTGTCTAACGACAAGTGTCGAAAGTACCAAAGAAATATTTAATTCAATAATACTAAATAGTTATTTAATCAACAAGTGTTGTGGGGTAGGATGTCGAGAAAATAATATCTTAATTTTTTTTTTTTTTTTTTTTGTAAGTGGATGAAATGATTCAAATTACTTTAAGTTTAAACCAATATTTTTATTTAAGCAAAATAAAGTAAAGATAAGTGATGCTAACGGCCCGGTAAAGTTTGAATTTGAATACATCAATAAAAACTAACATTTTCAAATTTTGGAGCATTTAGAAAACAGTATGGTAAGTTTATTGATATCAAAAAGATGTTCAATAAGGGTAAAACTTCCCTGAATAATAAAATACTTGATTTATGTTTTAATTTTCATGTAAACTAATTTTGTTTTCCAAATTGATAAACAAAAAAAGAAGGCAACTTCAAAGCCACTTAATTTACACAAATCTGGTCACACTTGAATTTTGAACTACCATTTGTAAATTGTTTTATGAAAAATAATTGATAAATTGAAGCCAGACGTTAAAAAATCAAAATGGCATTTGTTTTATGAATGAAAAGAGAAAACGGTGAGGAGCAATTGTATAGGAGATGGATAATGGATGCATCACATCCATTTTATGCATCCAATACTACTAACATTATGCTAAACTTACATGTTTTATGAATCTATTCGCCAGAAAAAATTGAACGAGAATGAAATGACATTTCTTTCGAACGATTCGAAAGTGAAAATTTGCTTAGTTTTCGAAAGATAAATGAACTTTCCATTGATAAGGTGAACTTTCGAATCGTTCGAATCTCAAAATACAAATTATTCGAATTCGACATACTTTCTAATGAAATCGAATGTCAAAATAAGGCTGATAAACTTTAAATTGGCGTACTAAAATTTTTTCTTAAAACGTTTTAAAAATTGTTTATACAAAAGCTTAGTTTTTTTAAGAAACCAGTACAGACTTATAAGTTTTGTTCTTGCATAAGCTTATATTTGCTTGAATCACATGGCATCCTGTTTTTGGCTGCAACTACTAAAGGAGTTGTTTTAGTTATTTAAAAAATTAATTTCATACTTATGAACAGTTTTTCTCCAATAACATTAATTTTTCAAATTCTTAGTCGTTTACATAAGAGCAAGTTCGAGCGACCCAGTCGTGCATTTTATTTAAATTAGGCCTTGATATGGATCGTAATTCAGTCAGTGTTTCTGTCGCGGACTTCTTAAGAACTTAAGATCCCTTATCTCATTCTTCTTCCGAAAGCAAAACCTGATAAGAACAAGCTCGCCTTTCGATAAAGCTGGCAAATATCGAAGAAGAAACCGCAGTATTCTCCTTAATGCCCAAGCCTGGTCCAGAGAGCGTGTTTTTCAGAGCGCCACGCTTTTATCCATAATAAAAATAAGACATTCGAAACCATCCTTATAGCTTTTTAGTCATAGCATAGCACACCTACCAAGGTAAAGCTTCAAGTCGTTTACCCGAAGATTCAAAAGTCTATTTTATGAAAGTAAGTCAAGACTCAAATGATTTCGGTTAGCAATTTTGAAAAATGAGCATTACGCATTAACCTTAATCTAACCCCTCAATTTCATTGCTCCACTCAAAGATTTAGTGACTTTCTTTCATTAACTGTTGATTGCTTCCATAAGCTACAACGCATTGTCAACTGATTCCTATCGTCAAACCGAATACAATCGGATCATCCAGCTAAGAATTTCATCAACACTTAAGCAAAAAACCGACTGCTAAACGGTTTCTCGATACAACAACTTTTAGATTATCACTCTATTCCATCCCCCTATATATGTGGATCATCGAAGTATCTTCTTCGGAGCACATATTACACTTGCCTAAATCAGTAGGTCAAGCACACTTATCGCCTGTAGTGGAGAACCAACACAAAAAAAAATGTAGAAACTTTATTGTCTGGGAGTTCGTTAAAGGTTATCCATCTAACCCAAGCTAAATAGTTGCCCAAAAGCTAAATGGCAAATAGAAAAGTTCACCATTCATTCATCCCCATTCCTCCTGACCACATAAAACGATGACTTTGCTGTTTTAAGAATCCTTTTGAAGAAAAAATAAAGGAAAAGAAAACTGTCCTTCATCGATATGGTATTTGGACCAATGCATTGGCATTGGGAACAAAGTAATTCGCTCTATCGAAAGCCTTGAGGGATTTATACCTACCACCCTCTTATGGGAAAGGAAGTCCTCCGATTCATGTCAAAGATAAACTATTTTCGCATTACTTCCCCCGCCTCCTCTTGATTCCTTTGTATGTGGCATGTTATAACGAAGGTTCCGCTATTTTTTCCTATCGGTGTGTCCTGTGTGTCATCTGCACTTATGTCCTTCGGGCTTTGGGCTGTAAGTCCAAACAGCAGTGTCGTTAGGTAATGGAGATTTGTGGGGGTTTGTTGACATAAGGGGTCACAAATTTGCCAAATTATTTATCCTCCGTAAGTTCGAAGCGATATTAAATGTCCCTTCGACAACAACTTGTTGGAGCTGGACGAGCAAATAATAAAAAAAAGAACCCACAAAACAATTCCGATAAGCGGACAACACAAACAATATGTTTGATGACACAATTGACTCTGGAATCGGGAATCAGGAATCAGGAGTGGGACGCCACCGCACCAGGCATCAGAAGTAAATGAGCGGGATATGGGTCTTTAAGATTTAAGTTGGTGGGAGGTTACACGTTACACCTCACCGATAATGATGATGATGATGAGGTGCAGTTTTTAGGACGCGGCGCACATCTCTTGACATGGCTCTTGATTTGTGGAGCTGCAGGGAGATAATTGTCGTCGAAGAGCGTGGGCTCTTGATAAAGGTACTCCAGAGAGTCTCTTGTTGAGACTTAGATGTGCTGCTTCATCATGATTGTTGTCCTCCTCGTCATCTTCGACAGCCCAGCCTCAAAAATCTGTCAGTGATGCGGAGTTGCATCTACTCGTAGCCGTGTAGCGCGTTGCTCGCCCACCCATAGAGGCGCGATGTTTGCTTTCCCCTTGAGTTCTGGTGGCTTTTGTTTTCATTCTTAAATTGAAATTGAAGAAGTAGACAAAAAAAAAATATAATGTCGATGTGGCTTGAAGCTCGTTTGTAGAACCCAAACGCACTTGGGCCCATTCATAACGTACGGCGGCGGCGGCGGCGGCTTCCCATCAGCCTGCAATCATTATGATCGAATAAGAGCAGACTTTTGGTTCTTCCTGTTGTTTTGGTGAGTGTTTGGAAAGGTTTTTGTTCTATGCAGTCTTGTCTGGCTGGGCTGGTCATGCTGCTGGTGATCTATTGCTGCATGCAGGATTTTATAGCATAGCTGCGGTCGTCGCGTCGCGTCGGTGGCAGAAGTACTCCAGTTCAATGAGCCTCGTTTGTTATCCTATACCTTCGGCTTCGGCACTCGAAGTGTTTTCATCGTGACTTGCGTTTTGCTCGTAGTTTTATGATCCTCTTGCATCCCCGAGTCAATTGATGATTCGGTGTGAAGTGTGTGTGCGTTGCTGGATGACTCGGATGAGACGGATGACAAGTATAGAGGCGACGATGCTGAGTTCGATGCTTCCATTCTTTATACGCAGAGATGCAGCAATGCTGATGATGACTTCTTGTTTTACCTACTCCTCGAAAAATGGCTTGGCTTTATTATCGCTTTTGTTTATCCACATCTCCAGTGTGGGCACTTCAATTGGGAGTCATGAGAGGGAATATCGTTTGGTTGTTGTTGCATTTAAAGGGATGCCCAGGTTAATTTTGTATTTGATTTTGGTCTTTTCCTGTTGGTAAATAATGCTGAAGACAAAGACAATTTTACAATACAGAACGTTTAATAAGGAATTTCAAAATATGATTGGTACTCGTATTTCGAAGTTTGGTGGAATTATGGGTTTTT
The DNA here is from genome assembly GCA_911387755.1 of Chrysotoxum bicinctum. NCBI lineage: Eukaryota > Metazoa > Arthropoda > Insecta > Diptera > Syrphidae > Chrysotoxum > Chrysotoxum bicinctum. The sequence continues at coordinate 217,887,237 of OU426989.1, read as the reverse complement.
GGTACGAGGGTGGATTTACTATGCAGTTTTTTGTAGGTTCGGAATGGTATAGAAATTTAAAGAAAGGCACTTGGGTGTCTTCGGTTCCAAGTAGGCATACTTACCAAAAAAAATCACAGAGATCAGGACCAATCTATTTAAGATAATGGCAAAAGATTTTTCTCACTTTTGATATTTTCCCATAGTTTTTAGACCATCAGCTTATGAGTCTTGGTTCTTCGAAGTCTTCGAACATTGTTTCGTACATCTAAGAATCTCTTCCATTTCGAAGGTGGTATGATTTTGCAGTAGCTGATTGTGTGATACGGTATGTTTCTAACCATTTCTGTAACTAATTCTTATTTTAAGGTCACGATACTGATAGGTTTATCAAGGGGCATTGATATTCCACGAAAGGCTTTGTTTTGGAAGTTCTGGACGCGTTCAGTATTTGTTTAATTTGTTCAGCTTCATATTCGTATATATAATACACCTAAGCGGGGGTTTCAGCACTTGCTTGTATACCACTAATTTTACTGGATAGAGTTCACAGTTCTTTCCGGTTGTAAAGGTACCTCAAGATGAGTTGTTCTCTTTTCTTTTATATGTACTCTTTCTATTTCAGCTTTACACCAAAGTTATTCCAATGTATTTGGAATATTTTGGAATATCATTTTTGCTTGTAAAATTTATATGTCTCATTGTTGCGTTCATCCTCTAACTTTGTCAACTGAGTTTTGGGATTTTTCTGTAGCCTTCATAGCACAGTTAGCAGGCATTCATTTTGCAATATCTTAAGTAAAGGAGGCCTTTATAGCGTTGATATCTATCGGAGTAACCCTAACAAATACAAGGTTGGTCCTAAGACACTTCCTTGTGGTGCACCGGTTTCAATGTTCTTAAAACTTTATTAATGTTGGTCTTATAGTTATCTTAAGAGTCGGTCCGTTACGTGGGGATTTCAATATTTCGTACAACTGTCTGTTAAGGTTCCTATAGATTTAAGAGTGTCAAAACTTATTTGAAGAATTTATAGCTTAGAACTTATACTGCCAGAAACGTGATTAAACTACAAAAGTCAAAATTATGAAATAACAGCTGCTTCTAGGATATGTTCAACACGATCTAACCTAGTTTCCACTGTGCTTAGTCTATAACATTTCTATCTCTCTAGAAGGTGTTCAATATCTTGTCTAAAACTTTGCCATATCTCATTGCTTGCTGGTTTACTGGAAATTGAAGATGAATTCAACTGATTTGAGGATAAAGGTAAGGAAAATTGATTGACTAGTATTTTTGATTGCTCGAAATTCTTTTTTATTTAAAAAGTCGCGTTGGACTCTATGAAGAATCTGATCCAAGTGTTCGAAATAAATCAAATTCCTCTAGAAAAATAAATTTCACAGTGTATTAGTGCTGTTAATCTTATACAAGTCGGGTTTAACAGAATCTCACTGTCGTACTTCTCCATTACTCTCATATCGCTTTTTAAATTGATGTTGTCTGGATGTAACATATCTAGCATGCATTGATCATAACTTTCTTCCATTAGTAACTCTGATGGCGTTCTTTCAGTTCCAGTTTCAGGGCTGGTACGAGTATGTTGTTTGATGAATATTCTTTGTAATTTAAGATGAATATTTTCTTCTAGTTACACTTTATGTGATGATTGATTGGTATATCGAACCATTCAGTTCAGTTTGACCATTATTGGAAGAATGATACCTGCTGCCCTGCTTCACTATTTCAACCTTCGAGAAGAAATGACGCAATGGCAATCGGCAAACCGCGGTTTCACCGAATTCAATGATGATAATTTGAAAAACACCATCATCGCTAAACGAAATTGGACTTTGTCCCTCTCAGTTTCGAAGGTGGAGCTGCAGTTCATCTTAGACTCATAAAAGACAAAGAAGTCGGAAGGTGTCGATGGTATTGGTATCTAATGTTGTACTACTACAGATACGTATCTTCAGAAGCAGTTGACTTCCACACTGTTTTACAACGCATTGAATAATTCACATTATCCTTTGCGATGGAAGACAGCTGTGGTAAATCCTCCATCCAAAAGTAGAAGTCATCAGAACTCTTTTGGAGCGTGACTTCGACAAAACTAAGCGATATCTTACGCAATCCACATTGTATCTAGAAGATCATTTCTGTACGAAATATAGTTCAGTGGGATAACCTCTGCTCTTGTTTTGATGATGATGATGATATACCTTAGCAAAAATGACCTTGGCTTAAGGTCGATGGAGTTGATTGTGGCAACTTGAACATTCTTTTTAAAAATATCTTAAAAATTTTTCTACTTTTTCAAATTCAATATGAGCCCAGCAAGTATGGTACATTATGGCCTTTTTTGCTGTTTCAAACACTCATTACTTTGAAGGTGAGTCTACATTTTTGCTGGGCATGATACTTCTTGAGGTTGCATTAATTTATTGCACTTTTAGATTTCGCAAGTTTTCCTGCCATGGGCTTAATAGAATTTAGGTTTCTCGTTAGCAAAATGTTCATTTTTCGTTTAGACAGTTTCTGCCTTCTACATTGCAAAATATAATTATTATCGACTTATCAAGCCAGCTTGCTTAGCATTAATTGAAGGGCCATATAGTGTCTCAGACAGTACAACAATATCATCAGCGAACATTAAATGGCTTATTACAAGTGTTTCAGATAATTTTGCTGCCCCGATGACAGGCCAATAAACGTGGGCTTAAATTTCATCCTTGTCTAAGCCCAATTTCAAAATTCAAAGACTTCCGTTCTTTCGACTCGATTTATTATAGCTGACTTCATAGTATGTGTTTTAACAAAAGAGCCTTCTTGTCGATAGTGCCGCAAGTCACTTTGAAATCGATGTTTAGAAGGCATAAAGTTTTTTCCTCTTATTTGTATATATTTTCACAATATTAGTTAGAATATAAATTTAGTCTACCGTGAAATAATACCTACAAAAACTCGCCCGGTTATCAGTCAGAAAACTATGGATCCATGCTAAAAATCTTCGAATATATAGATACATTGATGCGTTCAGTACTGAAATGCCTCTTTAGTTCGCTGGATTGCTGTATTCACTTTGTTATTAATAGGGCTTAGTAGTTTAATTATTACTAGCCGACCCAGCTCTCGAAATTCGAGTGCCAATTTATTTATTATTTATTATTTATATTATTGGCAGTGTTTTCAAGCAAATTTATTAAATTAAATTTTATTTTATGTAATATGCAAAGTGTTCGACAGTGCAAAAACAAAAATGACCCACAGTGTGTAAATGCGTGTCTCAAGTATATTCTGCACATCTCCGTAACTGTGGCTTTCCAACCATATAAAATTTATCGAAATCGGTTAAATACTTTTGGAGAAAAGTGTACCACAAAAAACATGTTTGCCGTTTTATTATATGATGATTAGGTTGGAAGTTTTCAGACAACCGCTTGTTGCTAAATATGACAAAGAGAATTGAAGCCCTTTGACATACCAACATTTTTTTTGCGAATTTTAAAGTAACGGGTGATTTTTTAAGAGCTTGAGAACTTTTTTAAAAAAAAAAACGCATAAAATTTGCAAAATCTCATCGATTCTTTATTTGAAACGTTAGATTGGTCCATGACATTTACTTTTTGAAGATAATTTCATTTAAATGTTGACCGCGGCTGCGTCTTAGGTGGTCCATTCGGAAAGTCCAATTTGGGTAACTTTTTCGAGCATTTCGGCCGGAATAGCCCGAATTTCTTGGGAAATGTTGTCTTCCAAAGCTGGAATAGTTGCTGGCTTATTTGTGTAGACTTCAGACTTGATGTAGCCCCACAAAAAATAGTCTAAAGGCGTCAAATCGCATGATCTTGGTGGCCAACTTACAGGTCCATTCCTTGAGATGAATTGTTCTCCGAAGTTTTCCCTCAAAATGGCCACACATTTCGAACCGAACACTGATTTTGGTAATAAAATTCAATGATTTGCAAGCGTTGCTCGTTAGTAAGTCTATTCATGATGAAATGTCAAAGCATACTGAGCATCTTTCTCTTTGACACCATGTCTGAAATCCCGCGTGATCTGTCAAATACTAATGCATGAAAATCCTAACCTCAAAAAAATCACCCGATATAAACATTTCAATACGACTTAACTTGTACCTTATATCTACCACGAATAAGAGATTCATAAATAGCGATTGGACGCATTTCCGATTGGAGAACTTAATGAAAATATGAAACAGTGATGTGAAGAATCAAGATTGATACAAACAATAGATGAAGTCTCACAAAAACCAATAATTCGGAGATATAACCAATTTGCGTTTTTCAGTCTGATGAATGACGTTATAGTTCTTCCTATTTAAGTAATTGAACTTTAGACTTTCTAATAGTTTTTCCTTGTAAAAAAATTTGGCAAAAAACTCTATCCTTCTTGTAATATGTAGGCTTCTAGCTTTTGGTGTTCGCTCAAAAATTGATAAAACCATTCAACTATTAAAACAAAAATCGGCAGCTATACTCAATCTTATCTTCAATTGTTTTTAAACTTAAAATAACTTTATGAAAAAACTTTACGGCCCCAACCATCTTAACCACTGAAAACGAATATTTTTCGACAGTGGTCGCTGTAGTAGTTTATATGTTCTTTACTACGCTTTGATCGGCTTAAGCGGAAGACACACTTTATATCGTGTCGTGTTGTGTATATTAGTGTGTTGTGTCATCGACTGTGCTCAATAATCAAGTTTTCTGTTTTGCAAACGCTCCTTCAACATTCTTCAACGTTGTTTCCCTATTCTCTATTTTCCATACACAGAAGAAAACTTCAGCGACTCTGCGTGGTATGGCGCATTAGTAACACACAATATTTCGACACAACACGCATTACCTACGGTTCTACGCATATGGTATACATAATACATGAGGGCAATAGCGACACACCATACGAGATAAGTGTGATTCTGGCTTTATCGATGAGACCAGATCAGAAACCCTAAATAAGTTGGAAGTTTTTTTTCAAATTGACTATCCAGCTATCATTCGAGTGGGAATGATCAATGTTTCTGCACTCTTCAGCAGGATTAAAATATAATTTAATTTAATATTGGAATGATCACACACTTATACGGTTTTGAACATTGTTAAGTAAAAATTATTCTAGATGTGATTTTTGGTGCTGAACTTATATCTGATTTTTCACCATCAAATCGGATTTTCAAGATATTCCATTCCATTTAGTTTCAATTTTTGATATTATCTAACACCGCTATATTATTTTGTTTAACAAAATTTGCAACCAAAACAACAGGAGACATTATCTCCAAAAAGTAGGCAAATAAAGACTCTTTTGAGTTCTCGTGCGCAGAAATTAACTGATATTTTTCAACCTATGAATAATTATAGTTTTTATATAACACCTCTCTTGTTTTTTTCGATAAGCTTTTATTTCTAAATGAGCCAAACCCAAAGATCCAGCAAAATCAAAACAGTTAGGCCCCCAATGCGATTGTCAACTATCAATTCATCGCTGACACATCGATAGAAAATCGATATTTAACAACGCAATTGATAGGAGTCTTGATCATTAAGAATCGACTAGACAATTTTGACTTACGCTGACAATTGATAATTTGTCAATGAATTCTTGATTAGTTTTCTTAACAAAATAAATTCTAAAATACCAAAAGTTTATCAATTATCAATCACCAGCTGGATTGCAACAGTGGTGATATTCTTCACAGATGACATTTTTGGCATCAATAGTCGTTCATCTTGTGAATAACTCCGCGGTGGAACACGGTGTTGGTCTAGAACCACTTTGAAGTCAGCTGCGTCGAATTGTGTGATGTTACCTTAATTCTCTGATTATGATGTTAAAAATGTATGAGGAATGTTGAGAGTTGAGGCTTGAGGGAGCGAACAGCCTGAAATCCAAAATGTTTTGCAAGTTCGTTCTGCCAAATGCTTGTTTCCAAGGTTTTTTCTACAAATTTTCCACTAAGCAATCTAAATTTTGATATATTTACATAGATCTCCTATTCAGCTTCATTTGAGCATGAATTTTTATATTTAAAGCAATAAATCGAATACTTGCATGCAAGCGTGTTGATAGTTCCATCTATTCGCGATTGCCTACAAGAAAAGTTGGCAATCTCCAATGGATTTATTGGAATCTATATTTACTCATTCATTCTCGAGAAAGCAACATATTAAAAACAACTTTAAAAAATCTGTAGAATTATTAGAAGTATAGTTGATTAGTTGGCGCGAAGACGTCCTTCATACTCGTAAGTTATTTGCATTAACATTGTAATAACAGTCAACAAACAACAAGCTCTCTATGCTTGCTAGCTGGCTGGCTTGTACTTTATTGCGCAGCTTTTGCGACTTGGAACAAATCATTATATCAACTGGAAATCGGCATTCCATTCCAGCTGCCAAACAGCCAGCCAGCCATACACAGGCAGACAGACCCAGAAAACACACCGTCTACACTTTATAAAACAACCTGTGTGCTGCACCACACATGTAGCAACATTTCAATCCACCTTAGTCCTGACCTTCATTTCTGTCAACCCACTGAATGTTTTCCCATGTGCCAGCGCTATATATTTTCGATTACGTAATTTGTCCGCCCGGCCCGTTTTGCCCGCCATCATCGCTGCTGCCGTGAACTGCTTTCAGCCAAATGCCAATGGAACCACCATGGAGCTGACATAGCACTGTACGTGTATAAGCTTGGCCAGTGGCACCAGCCACCAGCTACAGCTACAGCAGCCCAGCCAGAAGTAACTTAAACAAATGACGCTGACGTTGTAAGGAAAATATCGCAGTCGCAGCGTGCGGCTAAACTCTGAAACCTCACAAGTCAACCAAACGATCGACGAAACGACGGACGGTCCGGTCCGGCGCGGCGGCGATGTTTGTCGATAGTTGGTGTTTGCAATTAATTTTACGGCGATCACCTGCTCGATTGGCATACCAAGTCATAGTGGCGGTCCAGGGAAGTGGCCGCCGGGTGCGGCATCAGTCGGCAGACAAGGAGACATATTTAGCCGAAGATGTAGAAATAGTTAGCCAAGCATGCTCGTCAATAGATAGTTTGCCTATGCAGCTTCGATCTGAACTCGCTGGCCGACCGTAGACTGATCTATGGAGCATGTTTTATCGACTAGTCAGTTTTTTTTTCATTATTATTAATTCGGTGTGTCCTCGCCGTGTAGCTTAGCGAACTTGAGGCAAATCGGAAAAGTCAAATCGCTTGACACTTTCATCTAGGAGTCGGGGGGGCTGGGGGGGTTAGTTACCGCAAAATGAAGTGTCGAGTCTCGACGAAGATGTCGTTTGGAGATGGACATCTTTGCATGTTGCGTAACGAGCCATCAGAGGAGCCTCTTCTAATAAGCTGGTTTCATTGTAACTTCTATGGCAGCTGGCTTAAGAGTATAGTTGTAGTCACCCGCTGTTACGTCGTCGTCGTCAGCGTCGGAGGCTACTGCTACAGCACTGAGGCGATCTTGCGATAGATATTTTCGCTTAAATCATTTATTAATAATAGTTTAACAATTTTTTTTTCTAATTCTCGGTTTTTGCGCGACTAACTGGAAACTGGCTTTTCTCAGGGCCGACAGCTTTTCATGTTGCGGGTATGTCAGTGGTTTTTTTTTCTATATTTTCCTTGGAGGTGCACAGCACATAGCACACCGACCGACGACCGTGCGCACACATGATCGCTGTAGTTATAAAACCCACCATTCCGGAAAGTGTCTGACTTTGTTTTTCTTCTTTTTTTTTGTTAAATAGTTTTTAAGCTTGGGACTATGGAACTAATATGGCGGCGAGGGGTTGCTTAGGTATAGATATAAGTACATTAATCTCCGACTTACATGTTAACTCTATTTCGCGAGTTTAGTTTAATGGCAGAGTATTAGATGCCATCTGTGGAAGAAGACAGTTATTAGATAAATTAATTGGAGAGATATATCAAACGGGGTGGATGTTTTCTAATTAAATTGATGTGCGCAAGTATTTATGTAAAATATATTAAAGGCTGGCGAATTTTTTAAACGTTTTTGTTAATTTTAATTAAGATGCCTTTAATGGTTGTCTGTACAATTTGACCAGTTTATATAGCGAGAACTGATTTATTTGTTGTTTTGTGAAAAGTTTTTTTTATATTCAACTTTTTTCGAACAGAAATTTGAATTTTCGATATTTTGTATTTTTATTTTTGGCCTTACGAATTCTTTAAAGCTCTATAGAAATCATTAGAAGAATGGATTCTTTTATAACTACTGCGAAATAAAACGGGGTTGAATACCCTTAAAATTATTCAATACATTGTGAGCCTTGGGAAAATAGGAACGCATTCAAGAGAAGATACCGAAGCACATTGGTCTTGTAGCTCTGAGTATCAATATAGAAAGTAGAATTAAGTGAGGCATTTCACATGCGTGAGGTGCGGCTAACTCTGAACTTAATAATAAGTCCGAAGCTGTGCTCAAGTGGTAACTGATGGGCATTCCCAGAAGCGCTATTATTAAGGTTGAATTGTCTTAGACTAGGAATGATATCGGTTATTTCAATCTCCTCAGCAGGTTCTTTAGAAGAAACTCAAATTAGTTGAAGTTGAACCTGCAAAAATGTGCAAACTGTAATCAGCACAGAAATGCGAGCGTTTAGGAAAGTTCAAGAGGATTTAAAAAGGAGATACCGATGCACATTGGTTTTGAATGTCTAAATATCGTATTGAGATGGTAATATTGAGCCTGATAAAGCATTTCACATTCGTGTAGTTTGGTTTAGGAAAGAATATCTAAATTTAACAGTACGGCCGAAGTTGGGCTCAAGGGCTGGTTAAATTTATGATCATTGCCTGAAGCGCGAATATTACAGATGAATTGCTTAAGGGGAGGAATGCAACTGGCTATTTCACTTGAACACTGTTTATAAAAATAACGTTGAAATGATGAAACACAAGAATTATTGCGGCGGTGCCCGAGAAACACAAATGTTCCCGTTGTACTTCTATCACCTAGCATTTTAAAGTTCTTTTTTTAGTTCTATCCAAGACACTCAAGTGGGTTATTGGAGCACCTGTGCAAATATGGGAGTTTTACTAAAATTTTGGATCTAGCCTAATCTAGCCTATCTTATCTAGCCTAATAGATAACAGCCAGATCAGAAGGAATGAACGATTTCTTGCATCAACGAAGGAAACCTACAGACTTAGCAGCGGTTTTTGCCGACGTCAAATATGTGGTCATATGTGCTGATCTGAGAACTGAACATACATACCGAGAACTGAAAGCTATTCGGTTTCATCAATACAAGTGCTACTAAGTGATAGCAGCTTTGGGAGGCGGGGTCATGCGCTTTAACGACAGAAGAAAACATTGAGTTCTTGAAAAGCATTAAGTTCTACGCGTTTTTTGGTTCCCCTTTTTATACTGCTATTAAAATCTGAATTCAATGAACTTATCATACGCCGCATTTCCAAATCCACATCCAAATAACTCGAGAATCTGGCAGTGAATATGAGAAGCGGAGAGTACTGTCGTCAGAAAAACAATTTAATGGCAGACAAAACGGAGCCCTGTGGCACATCATCATTTATTTTATGAACTTCAGACTAAAAACCATCCAACACAAATTGTTCGTTTCGAAAGGTAGTTTCTAACTTAACGAAGAAGAGATTGGTGCCAACTTTATCAAATGTGCTTGAAATACCATGTGCAATATTTGTGAAAGTATTAGGTGAGATATACTATCAGATCACAAATAGATCTATTGCTACAAAGACCACACTGCCGGTCTTTAAGAAGCTTTTGTCCTTCAAGATATTCCTTTGACTAATAAATTTATTAGGATTTCCACGACTTTGGAAAGAAAGGACATAAGTGCATTTGGACGATTGTTATAGAATATAGAGGGAAGGACTGGCTGGACAAATGCTCTTTTGCATCCACTCGGAAAGAGGCCAGTAGAATAGGACAGAGGGAAAAACTTTACGTTGTGGTCTGAGCACCTCTTCAGAATGATAGGAGGGAAACTATGCACGCCAGCCGATTTGTGTATCGAAATCTTTCAGTTCTCTTGCAGTTGTACGATTACGAAAGAAGATCTGTCCCATAAAATTAAATACAGGAGGAGTTATGGCACTTTCTGAGATGGTCGAATTAACAGAGAAATCTGCTGCAAGCCTATAGGCCTTTTTTTTTTACAAATAACCCAACATTTGTACATTGTAGTATTTTTACCTTAATTGTTGGTCATGCAAACATTCTGTTCGTCAAATATAATCATTCCGAGCTTGTTTGAACGTATTCCGGTTTCCCTCAATAGAGTTGACCTAATAACCTCTGTGCAGCTCGAAACAAAATATAAATCTTCCTTCGGTTTTAAAGATTTTCCCTATTTGGAATTAACTTTCTCATTCCCAAAAGAATTAAATTTGAAATCATATCTGCACTCTAGTCTACGTCACTATCGAGGGATCATAGTTACCAGTTAGAGTTCCTGAAAAAATCAATCAGGCAGTTCCAGTTTGATTTCTGGTATTGCAACGTCAGGAATCTGTGTAGGTTCGTAAACGAGCTGAGTCAGATTGTTTTACTCAGCAAAAATCTCGGCATACCTACTCCCGTTTGCTTCCCTTTCATAACTATTGGGGCAATGAAATTTATGCACGGAAGACGATGATCCAGTACACCGACGATGAGTCGTGTCATTGATGACAAATGACGCAGACAAACCTCTTGCCGCTCCCTCTTGTGTTTTACATGGAAACACAGTGCCGTTTGCAGGATGACAAATGATGACGTATCGTATTAAGTATTGAATTTCAAGGTAAGACTTTACACTTAGTATCCTTACAGGTCACATGTAGTTTGGCCTTGAATTAAGATAGAAAACGTCAAAAAACATGTAAAGTGAAGTAACATTGGATGTTAAGTGACATCGTAGATTAAGTTACGGAATAATTCGTAAGACTTCCCCAACCAGAGGAATGGAGTGTCAAATTAAAAGGTCAACGTCTGAACGAGTATCAGCTGACTTTGCACTAACTTTAGTTACGATTTACCAAATTCATCCACGATTTCAGCTTTGACTGCGATTTTACCAGTTATGGGTGTGATCTTACCTGATTGATCCGTGATTTAACTAGCTTCATTTGCGGTTTTAACATTTTCGACTACGATTTTCCCGGATTCATCCACGATTTTACCAGCTTTGACTGCGGTTTTACCAGTCATGGGTGTGATTTTACCTGATTGATCCGTGATTTAACTAGCTTCATCTGCGGTTTTAACATTTTCGACTACGATTTTCCCGGATTCATCCACAATTTTACAAGCTTTCACTGCGGTTTTACCAGTTATGGGTGTGATTTTACCTGATTGATCCGTGATTTAACTAGCTTCATCTGCGATTTTAACATCTTCGACTACGATTTTCCTGGATTCATCCACGATTTTATCAGCTTTGACTGCGATTTAACCAGCAACGGCTACAATTTCACGGGTTCACCCGCGATAATACCAATTTCAGCGATTGCACCAGCTGTGTGAAGTTTTACCAGCTTTAGCTGCGATCTTACCAGCCCCGGCTGCGATTTTACCGGATTCGTACGTGATTGCACTAGGAAGATTGATTACCGAGATCATCCGTTGATTCTGTAGTAATTAAAACAACCAGGCGGCCGAAATCAAAATAACGGATAGGGTATCAACATTCACGAACGCTCCCAATACCAGACGCAGAAGATATCAAAAACATCCAAATTAGGTTTATACTACGTTTTCACCAAGAGTAAATCCGCTAGAGATTTAAAATAAAGCTTGAAGTGTTTTCACCGAAGAAACTGAGATTTATTTGACGTTTTGTAATTCAATTGTCAATTTGGACAAGAGAAAAAAATTGCAATTGGATAGTAAACAGGAAAAAGCAGATATTTCTATTTTGTGTTGATTGTCAATGAAGAAAGTGGGTTTACATAGGTGCGTTCTAAAAAAATAAGGTTAAGGAGAAGATTTCAAGAAGATTTATTTTAAATCTTCATTTGTGGTGATTTATATTTGTATGGTTAATCTATGAGATATATGGTAAATCCACTTAAATCCCGGATTCATGTTCGGTGAAAACGTAGTATTACGCTAAGTAAATAAGATATGCATTAAAAACAATTAATAAGAGACTTAAAAATCTGAAGTTAGTATTTTTCAGTAGATGGAACCTCGGTAGAATGGTGAGCGAAACTTCAGCCGTTGACAAAAACTACATCACAAGTTTCAGTTTTTCGGGATGTTCCTCTTCATGGAGTTAAAGACATTCCTTTTTACCCTACTAACTCGCAGTCGTTTAAATTTTACCTTTTTGCTGGCTAGGTAAGTGCTGTTACACATCTATAGTCTATATACAATTTATTGTGTATCTTCCTTCATCTCTACTCATAAATCACCCAAAAATTTTCGTCTCAAAACTGCCGGAAATGTTCTAGCCTCGAGTTCGTAAATTCAGCTCTTTCTGAGTCAATCAACCAAAATCTGACACATCTGATAATTACTCGTAAATACTTCAATCCTTACTTTCCAATGTTTCTATGTCACTTCTCGATGCTAAGTCTTGAAGAAAGTGGAGTCTCACGATATGCTGATACAAACTGGATGTGAATTATAATTTAAAAAAAGCTAGTCATAATGTTTGACCAGTGATGGCTTTTGTGGTAATAGCGTATTATCTGGAATCTAAACCAAACAATACGATATCTTAGTCAGTAAACCAATGCATTAATCGGTGTAGTTCACAAGTAGATTAGAGCTGGATCAGAGGCCGTTCAGAGGTGTTTAAGGAGAATTTTTGTCTCTGAAAGTAATTTTTTTAATGGACCTGTCGATCTTTTTTCTTCTTCTATATAATGCTTTCCATGTTATACCGAATAGATAGGGGTTTCGAAATATGCAAGGAGTTATAAGGTAGCTCACTGGTTAATTGGATATTTTATATGATGTTCAATTTCTACTTTCAAACCTTTTATCTAAGACTTTTGCCTTGGCAATAATGATGAAACAAAAACAGACTGCCTGTCTTTTAATTCCAATGCTCTCAACTTTCCCTCAGGCTGAACATATACCCCCAATAATCTTTGAACAGCTCGATCTCCCATCCTCTGCCTCCAACTTTAATCCTTAATGACAATATTGAAAAGTAATAACCCTAAAGATACTTCTGGCTACGGTCAGTTCCCAGGTCTCATACGTTCCCACTCATATAGCTAAAGGCAAAACCATTTCTTAAATCCTATTAATCCTTCGATCGTTGGCAACCCCTTGCTTGTATTATACAGAGCCCGTCAGTCATTCCTTTTTTTTCCCTACCGCAATCGGTCACGTGCACAATTACTAAAAAAAGCACACCGTATTCCTATTATATGTATACATGAGTATTGAAGCCATCGAACCATAAGCAGGAAGAGAGGAAGACCGAAAGTGTAATAAGACGCCTTCAGGATATAGCCAACATCAGCAAATGTGACTGCTCTGCTTATTTTATAGATTGACTGCATTTTTTTTATTATTCCAGCTTATTCTCTCCAGGAGCCCAAACTGTAAACATAATAATTCATAGTAGAACCACTAAAGATGTATCGTACTGCAGCACAGGAGGGTTGGAGAAGGATACACTCAATAAGCTTATATAGAGTGAGCGAGGGTGGTTGAACTTACGAGTATAAAATGAAAAATACCAAAAAAAAAATTCCAACTCAAAACGGTTTCTTTTTAAAGTTTTTTATTGCTTCGCAGATCACGATAAATCAATGTGAAGCCCGGGCTACTCCGACAACGTGAGGCAATTTTCCATCGCACCCCTGCAAGGCACTATGTTCTGCTGCTGCACCCCCACTGACAATCTTCTTCAATCAATTCAAAACCTCGAAAGGCGCTCATATAACTACCCTTCGTATAGCTTTTCTATGGTCTTGTTCGTCTTCGTCTTCGTCGTGGTTGACTTTAACATCGCCTTCGAGCGATTTACTGCATTTTGGAGCTGCTTTACAAAACGCACGTGTGCCGCATGATTGTAGTCACGTGTGTTTTGATTCCGTTTGCTCCGATTTCGAGTCCCCGCGTTGGGCGCCGTTCTTGTAATTTGATTAGCCTAAGATAAGTACTTGCCATTGTGAAGCTGTCAAAATATTTTGAAAACAACGTTCTCGCGGGTTTTAACTTTTACCACGGATACTCGCGGCTCTGGAGGTGGCGTGATGCCATTCAAAGCTGGCCACGAACTGGACCAAAAGTAATACCCGCTCTCACTTGAAAAAGAGTGAGAAAGTGTGGTGGCATATGAGTATAAATTTGCTTCTAGGCAAAATGAATACCATTCCGGAGAACATGATGGCGTCTTAGGCGGCGGCGGATGGAGTGGGAGTGTATCCTTTCAAGTTGATTTGGTCACGTACAAAGGAATCTTCGATGGAATAGAATTGGGGAACCCTTACAACAAGAAGAATGGGAAGAAATTTTCTATCGTATAGTCTCGTGGTATGTGGGTATATATGCAAGCACAGTTCACCCCCCTCTCCCCGGACTCAAACAATTCTTGAACGTAAAATATTTTCTTTAAGAAATAAACGTCGTCGTTGCCGTTTTCGTTCTCCCATATCGATTGGGGAATTTTTTCGTATTCCCATTTACCATTACGCGGTGCGTTGAGCTCAAATGAGGGCAAGGGAAGTACAACACCCCAGCAGAAGGACACGTACGACGACGACGACGACAAAACAACAACGGACGATGTGAATATGAGAGAAGTCGGAGCGTTTTTGTTATTGAAACGCCTTTAGACAATCTACACATTTGGGCCTTGCTAACGCGCCGCGCCGAGTTAAGAAAAAAAAAATACAAAAGGATACACAAATGGCATAATATCCAAAGTGACTTTAGAGAAACGTATATAACAAGAAGAATAAGCAAATCCCGAACCTATTACTTTTTAAACCATAACCAAATAAAATACAAAAATACCCAACAAATGTGTGTGTCCTGGCGATGGCGATGGCGGGGTCTGCTTCCTTAGATTCTCGTGCGCCCGCAATCATGCAATATTTGCGAGCTCCGAGAATCCAGAAGCGGCTCGGCGTGTAGCCTGCTCTGAAATATATGTAGATGCGTCAACCCCTACCCTATACCGTCATATTAACTTGGGTTGCTCTTAAGTTGGAGTTTTATTTTTCTTCTTTGTGAAGGTCCTCGCGTGTTATCCTGTTGGGACTTTTCTTTTGGTTCATCCATGAAATAATAATAAATGAATCTTGAAGAGTGTGTATTGTGTATCTTATAGATATCCAGATTGGATCTCGGCTATATATATGATGTAGTTACAGATACACTTGGGTATTTTGGATTTGGAATTTTTCTACGTAGGAGTAGGTACATCCTTAAGTCATACGCTTTTCTAGCCAGGACTTTTATATATTTTCGCCAATAATAATTTTTTCGGAAGAGGAAAATATTTATATACAAAGTAGCTTATAAATTATTTCACATTTTTTTTTCGGTGCGGTTGACCTTCGATGGCCATGTGGGGAGGGCAACAATAGAATCATAGTTTTTATGACATTTTTACATGTCCTTTGAGGGGATCTTTTCTCGGATATATTATGTGGACTGAGTTTCTTTCTTTTCTGTTGCAAGGGGTCGTTGGTATATTCTTATGTTTATGTACCATACGACCTATGAAAATGTTGGTTAAGAATATTTTTTCTTCTGAGATATATGGGTTAAGGGGTCGAAGGCGATTTGCCAAAATTAAGTAGATAACATACGAGGAATTTTTTTGCATTTATTATTTATGACCTTGGTCTTGAATTTGAACACACATTCTTAATGGATATATTTTGTAAAAAGGTATTGGACGAACGACGAAGTATTGTACTGATATGCAGTGGAAAATAAGAGCATGAACTTATTCTGGCCAGCCAAGGCTATATGAGCAAAGGGAGGACCATATTATACTTGAACTAATTCTTAAGAGCCGCTTTCTAAAATTTGAAAAAAAAAAACAGTGGATTCAAGAATGATACAAGACTATGGCGGTTTTCTCCAAAAAACTGTAGTACCCTATTTCCCCTATGTGAATATTCTGGAAAAACCCTAAAACTCAATTTTGTTTTGGAATTGTTTTAGAAACAAGAACGAATTGAATCCAAATTGTAAGACCCATTTTTGAAAGAAAAATTAATTGTAATTGTAAACATTGATTGTGAGTGTAGACATGCTCCGCCGACATCTCGAGCAAGCAACGTGGTTTTGCTAACCGTTGTCTCCAAATTGTGAAACAGAGCAAAAAGGAGTAAAAATTAGAGGCCAACAGCTCATGTATATATATGTAGATAAACTGAACTTGCTGACTAATAACTCTCAACGAGTCCTGTCTGTATGTTGTCGGCAGGAACGGAATGAACTTAAAATGTTTTGACGAATCCGAACGATTAATAGAGAATCACTTTTCATAACAAGAAAAACTCTTGGAGGATTTTCCATTTCCTCTCAAGTGACAGTACCTAAGCCCCTGAAAAATATTTTTTGTTTGCAAAGCTTAGGCACCTTCTCTTGGACCGGGATAGAAGAAACGGATCTATTATTGTCCTATGTTCCACCCCAAAATGGTAAGGTACGACGATACGATACACGTGGGTTCTCGACAACACTTCTTTCTTACCGTTTCAACCAGGTCATTAGAAACTTTAGACGTTTATGAACTGCATGTCGACGATCTTCACTGAACCAAAAAGGTACATGATTCGAAGGAAAAACTGCATGTTTTTAAAGAAAAACTTCATTAAAAACGCGCCAAGAATCGAGTTCATTAAAAAAAAGAAACCCTGAACATACGTTTTATGAATTTGTTCCTACGACTATAAAAGGTTCTTAAAATTATTGATTCCTGCATTAAATTAATGATTGGAAGTCATTAAAAATTTCTCTCGATAATTCACAAAACATATGAACTATTTCATTCGATGTAAGTAAGTAAACATAAAATTCATAATTTTTTGCTTTAATTTCATGTATTTTGTCATTCAATGTTACTATATTTTTCATTTATTTTATGACCTTCTGACATAAATTGAATGAACGATCCACTGTTTTAATGTAAAAAATCATGAAAATCATGTTTATTGTTCTTAAAAAGTATGAGCAATTTCAGACAATGTATGTAAAAATTCATGGAATTCATGATATTTTTCATTAATTTTATGAAATCGATCTGTGTTTTTAAAGATTTTATTCATTAGTTTAAAAACTCTGTCACTTGTTCTAGGAAAAGTTTCCTAAGATGTATGACGTATTTCATTGATTAAATGAATGATAGTTTTATTTTTAATGATTTTAATCATTTGCTTGCAATAATTGTAAGAAAAGTTTCTTTTTAATAATGAAACAATCATTAATTAAATGCAACTTTTCTTATATTAGTATGAATCTTTTCATTAGTTTTATGTAAGAAATCATGGAACCTAAGCTATTTTTTCATAAAACTGATGAATTTTTTCTTTTTTTTTTTCAATGATTTCTATTCGTGTTAAGAACAAATAATTATACGTGCACGTCCACCTGAAATTCAAAAGCCCCGATGAAAATTATTTTCAAGAAAATGTTATACCTGAAAACTTAAAGAAAAGAAAAGAAAAGAAAGAAAAAGAAAAGAAAAATATTTAAAAATTGAACAATTATTTATTGAATATATGTTTGAATATCAAATTCTTGCGTACAACATATATAAATAAAATATATAGGGTGTCCGACAGTCGAAAAACATATCCTGAAAAATTATTTCGAGTTAATAACATTCTACGCAAAAACCACATTAATTTCACTGCAGCATTATCTAAAACAAAAATAAAAATACAAAGTCAATTAATCAAGGATATTAAATGTGGTTTTCTATAAATTAATCATTAAAACAAAAGCAATTTAAATATATGAACTAAGAAAAATAAAATTACCACTTTGACATCTGCTTCATCTATTTTTTTCAGCATTGCCGTCATCTCCTTGTCCCTTAAATGTTTTACTTGTAGAAAAAATTGATTAAGTCGGATGGCTTGATTTGTCCATCTGCTGACAATCCCTGGGCGATTTCCAAACAACACACCAAAATCCATTTTTATCTAGAAAAATTAAATAATATTATATAACGAATTTATGAAAAATATTCGCTACCTATAGACTAAATACTTACAAATTTTATAAATCAAGTAGTTGAATAAATTTGACGTCGTCCACAATGCGCAACACTTTGAAAAATGTATACATATTTTTAAAATAAACTTGGAAAAGAAAACTTTTTGGGAACTTTGTAAAATCACGTTTTAACACTTGTAATATCAAACAAGAAATGAACTCTTGATATGATATTACAAGAATATTGCATGAAGTAACCGCTAAGTTTATGACATATTTCCTACTATTAAAGAGTCAGTCATACAAAACATGAAAATGTTCCTTTTTTTATGAATAAGTTCTTAAAACACCAGACTACAGCCATAGGTGTGTAACGGTAATATTTTGCACTTTAAAGAAATATTCCATAAATTGCAAGTAATGAGCTTGCAGTTTATGAAAAAATTCCTACGATTCAGGAATAAATTCTTTCACAATAGTGGGCAAAATCAAACTGTTCCTAAAATTGAAGTGTTACTCATGCAAAATATGAAATTAATCTTATTTTGTATGAATTAGTTTTTAAAACACTAAATTAATCTTATTTTGTATGAATTAGTTCTTAAAACACCAGATTTCTATAACGGCACTTTCATAGCCACATTAAATTGGTTTTCTTTTTACATAAATAATTATATTATGTCTTAATAAAAGTCAAAGATGGTGACGTAAAAAATATATAATATGTAGCTTATTAAAATAAAATTCACAACGGGGTCGCACGAGATTGTTCTTATTGTAAAAGACTGAGAATTTAAAAAATTAATGTTACTAAAAAAAACTGTTCAGAAGCATAAAATTCACTTTTTGCATGCATCAAATGAATGGATTCAAACATTTAAAGCAGTTTTTCTTAAAATGTCCGTTACTCATGCATTGAAAAATATGTTGCATGTAACAAATGAAAAGTTACATACATTTTAAGTAATCTTTCATACAGCTTCATATTAAATTTTGTATGAATTGTTCATATTTCAAATGTTAAGTTTCCTGCTTAGAATTCGCAACAAAAAAAAATGTTTATGAATATGGTTTCATGCATTTTATGATACTTTGCATGTAAAAAATGTATAGTTTCAAGAATTTAAAGTAATTTTTCACAAAATTTCAGTTGCTCATGTTGATGAATGTGATTTCATATAATTAGTCACTTTGTTCCTACAATAAAAGAACAGTTTCAAGCATTTTAAGAAATTTTTCATAAAACCTTACAATAAAATTTGTATGAACTGTTCATATTTTAAATGTAAAATATCATAATCTGATTTTCCAACAACAATTCCATTGCTTTGGATTTTATGAATGGTTTTTCATGAAAATCATGACTTGGTCATAAAACAAAAATTAATTTTTATGAATTCGTGCATTATTCATATGAATATTCTTTAAAAATTAATGATTTTGGCTGAATGATCGCCATTCATAAAAAGAATGTACAAAAATTTTTTCAGTGTTCCACTGTCCCGTTCTTATCAAAATCCACACCAGACGGCGAACAGTACTGTATTGTATTGTCAAGCGGGCCTTGTTGGCCACGATATTTTCGACGATATTCACGTTTAGTTGACAAAATTGAACACTATATGTCAAGGCTATTCAAATCCAAGAACCAGTACCTACAAAACTCACATACCGATGTTAATCTGATAAATTAAAGAGGTTTAACGGTGTTTAAAGAAGAATTATGTTGGATTTTTCACGCAAATTTAACTGAAAGCATATAAAGCAATAACAAGCCCGGAAACTTCCTAGGACTAAGCACCTAATTTGAAGAAAAACCCATAACCTGATAGTAGACCGCTTCAGGTTCTGAGTGTTTAACTAGGTGATTCTCGAGATTTCTTCTCCATGAGTGCTGTAAGGCGCGGCTTAAATGTCCCACGTAAATTTTCCTTGATTTATTCTTTCCTTAGCGATGAAGTTCGACGTCCTTCACCTGATTCTTCCCACCCAATCTTCTCTTATTTGGGCAAACTGAATGAAAGAACATTTGGGGGTTTTATTGCACTGGTAACTAAAAATCTATTGTGCCCCTGTCCAGAGCTAGATGATATGATCACCTTACAGATCTTCCTCCAAGCTTACCCTTTTAAGAAATTTGATTATTTGTAGTATTCACAGAGAGGATAAGACACTTTCTTCTATCTGGTAGCGTCCCAGATAATGCACTACTACTTTACATCTGCCTAGTATGTATTCCGGCGTTTTCTCATGAATATTGCATCATCTGCATATAGGACTGTTAAGCAAGGAATGGAGTGGATCGTGGTAAAACACGTTACTATTCTTAATTTGTACCTATACTTAAGCTGATAAAGTACATGAAACGATCTTGGTTCTAGTTCTTTCCAGTTTTGGATCTTCTACCCTCTCTTCTTTTGATTTCGTTTTTAATCATGTTTTCTCCCAAGACACAGTAGGGCACTGGCCCCATTAGAGTCATTGCGCCTATTTTTACTTGAGAGTCTATTTCTTAATTTTGCTGAGCATGTCCAGGTACCGTATGAAGTGAGACATTATTGTTTTTGCAGAGTTCGTTAAGCCTGATAAGAAATTCGCACACTACCGAAGGAGCTAGGATATATAATATTTTGATATCTTGATGGCAACGTTTTTGTTTCGGTATTTCTTTTCGATATTTTGATCTGTTTATTTTGCTATGGCATTGACTTCCACCGGAAAATGCCATACATCGGTATGGAAAGTTTGGTTCCAAATTTATTGGCCTACAAATTCCAGCACCAATCCCTTCAGTCGTTGTTGATCCAACAGTGTTTACCACTTAAATAGCTTTGAGTGTGTTGTTTTCTGTTTTGCCAACGGCCCTTTTCTTGCAACTTAAACCCAATTTTTTTCAAAGTTATATTTGGATATCACGCCATCTCTTGGAATCTCAAAAAGGTTTGATATTATTGACTTTAAAAAGCAGTCTTTCTCACAAAAGATCTCAAATTACTTCGTTGTAAAGGGGACATATAAAGGATAACCTCCATCGCTGCTTTAGGGCAAGTTGCCCATCAGTTTACCCTTGAGATCAACTTTGAAGATTCATTCTTTAGCCGTAACACACGAATGTGGAAGGCATCTTCGGATACAAAAAAAAAGAGTTATCATTGCTCCAGTAATACTGATTATTCCAAAGGAGCTTACTATCTAGTATAATCCCTCAAAATACTACCTCTGTCTTTATTTATATTTCTTCGCCAGCTAACCGCATAGATTTCATGTGTAGCAGAACTCTCCTTGGTAAATAGTCGTCGTCTTTTAAGAAATGATTGGTAATCCTACAGATACAGATCATTTCCTTAGTCCTCTCTGGAAAATATCGCGGAGAGTTTCCCCAAACTTCCCTACTGCGATATTATCAGCGGTACCAATATAGGGTATACTCGTATAACTTGACAAGTTAGAATTTCATCAACTACAAGACTTCACAGTGATGATTCTTTTTATATTTTGACCTGCTATTGTACCTTACTAACTACACTCAAAAAATTTATTAGTAAAATGGCTACGAATGATATTCGTAAAGAAAATATTCGTGCATTGTACGAATATTCGTAAAATGTACGAAGTATTTGTACAGTCGTATATCTACGAATGCATTCGTAAAATTTTACTAATAACTGTCGTATTATCCACGAATCTATTCGTTTAATACACTAATTTCATTCGTAAACAAGAAGTACTTAAACAATTTGTTTGAGTACATTGTACGAATTATTGTGTACATATAACTAATAACATTCGATAATTTCTCGTACGAATGACTTCGTACTTTAATCTTTTGCATTCGTAGTATTTACTAATAAATTCGTACTATTTACTAAGTAAAACTAATATTAGTAGACAGAATTCATTCGTAGGTAGACCGTACGCATTATGCGTAGAATGTACTAATAACTTCGTATTTTCATGAAGTGCATTAGTATTATTTACTAATCATGAGTAAAAAAAATAATATGTGTTCAGTTCTAAAAATTAAATGTATTCCATTAGTCAACACGTTGAAACGTGATTTTATTTATAAAGTGCTGCAGTGGCGGATCAGACTAACATCTGCTTTTTTCGATAAGACGAGGTAAGTACCTAGACATACATTTGCTTTAAAGCTTATTTTATATTTAAAATACAGCATCTAGAAGTAGCAGAGCAGAGGAATTTTTTTCCTAAAAGAATCTCAATGTAAGTACAATTTTTTTCGGAAGTTTTCAATTTTAAATGTTAAATCTATTTTCAGTGGCCCTAAGTTCATAAAATGAGGAGTTTTTAAATATTAATTTGATTGTTAATAATATTTATAATGAATTAATTAATTTGTAACTTTATTCATTATGTCAATAAAATGAATTAAAAACCTATTTTTACCTAACAACATAAATACGTTTTGTTATTATTTCTTACAATAGGTATTTAAGGAAATTTCAGAGAACATAAATGGTAGCAAGTTCTACAATAATATTCGTACAATATACGAATGGAGCTGTATAATTTAAGAATGAAATACAAGGGCATTAGTAAATATTACAATGATATTCGTACAATATACAAATGGCATTGGTAAATATTACAAAAACATTCGTACATTGTACGAATGGTATTCGTACAATATACATACGTTTGTTTTTCTACGAATACTAATAAAATATTCGTAAAATGTACTAATAAACGTCCATTCCACGAATACTATTCGTGGCTGAAAACCACGAATAAAATTCGTAGAATGCACGCATGAATTAGTAGTATTTACACACGAAATTTTTTGAGTGAAGCGACCAGCGCCTCGCCAATTCATCTGGTTAAAGTAACAGGCACACACTTCCTTACGAGAGCTTTGTAAACAGTGACATGGGAGGTATTATCAAAGGCTCCCTCTAAATCTAAGAAGGCAGACTGTTTCCTTTGTATCTAGAGCTTTTTGTAAGATATTAGTGAGTTCAAACAGGACGGTCCCCGCAGCTCTACCTACTTTGTACGAATGTTGGCGTACATTGAGAGGGCCTATCAACTAAAACTTTTGGTCTCATGAAGTTGTCGAACATTTTTTCCAGGTTAAATTGGTGGGCCTGAAAAAGTTTTAATTTTGATAGATGTTAGATCTTATGTTATTCTACCCCTGATCAACGAATACTGAGAGCCCAATTCAAAAACTTGATCAGCCATTAACGGAGTGTTCAGATACCTGGGATGGTTCTGAACAATCAGTGTTACCTGCACATGCGATTCTCTGTGCAGAATGATAATCCTTTCATCGCTTTTCGTGGGATCAATAATGAATCCAGATAAAAAAAAAACACGAGCATTAGAACAGCGTCAAAGCTGTTCGCATGGAGAAGCCTGTATGGACAATTAATGTCCACTCAGTTGAAAGAAATCCCAGTGAGGTAAGAAGAAAGGTAGAAATATTTAAGTTTAGAAGTGGAAGTGTTGTGCATAATAGCCCTTCATAATATAAGCGAGAGTAATGACGTATTCCAAACAAGCCAATCTCAGTGGCGCATGACCTTTCATTCCTGGAGAAGGTTTCACACAATTTCTCAGAGGTAGATCAACTACCGAATTGGGCAAAATCGAAAACATGATCAATCGAGAAACCGATTTCGCCGCAAATTTTAAGTTTCTAGTCAAGTAATTGGAGTTCCTAGGCTGCGTAGTGGATCAGCTTGCTCATATTGACTCAGTTACACTTGATTTTCGGTGCAATTTGGAGAGCTCGTTAGAAGGAAATATTGTAGGTAATACCCAAATATCCGACAGCAATAGTGCCAGTTCGAAAGACATTATGAAAAATCCAACGTATCTCAATAATAGTTTCATGGAGACGAGGCACGAGAGTAAGTTAGTTGGGGGTGACTGGTAACCGCAGCCAGAACCGTGTTCTGAGAAAAAGAAAACATTCACTACAATTTCAACGATTTGGGTCTAACAATCACTACGATCGGGATTTGGGGGATATTTCTGGTGGTGAACGAACTAGTTTGGATCATGAACTCTTCCATCCAACTATTTCACCAAGAATACCAACTGAATTCAAAAACAATAGCATGAACAAAGAAGTACTTCAAAAAACTTCGAAAAAGTCAGTCTGAATTTCAGTAGTGGATCGCATATTACCAGTACAGGAACTGGAACAGGTACCTCTGATACAGAAATCAAACTATAAGCACGGTCCAGTTTCACGTTCGTTTAGCAAAAGAAACAGCCTTCAACGACCTAACTCTTCAGGAACAAGTTTGACAACACAATGGTTCAATGAATGTTCTTAATAATGGAAGTGATTCAGATCCTGGTGAGATACTCAGAGGTGGATCAACAATGTCACAGCCTGAAAGTCAAAGAAGATCTAATGGTCTATTTGCTGCATCAAGACGGCATAACAACAAAGCAACAACAATCAAGTCTTATCAATCGACGCAAACGTCTTCCTTCAGTAATGGTTCAGGACAGCAGGTTGACTCAAGTTCAGAAGAAACTCCAGGTAGTTCTTCGACGGACGCACGGTAACAATCCTTTGTGTACCTCCATGTCCCAGAAATGTATCTGCACATAATAAGAAAACTATTAAGAATAATCCAAATGTGGTGAAATCTCGTGGTAGAGTTGGACCTGTAAGTTTTCCTTCCCGCGATATAGATCAATCTGACCCAAAGTCCCAAGCTCCCAAGTGTTAGTAAGCACAAGCCCAATGACTGTGAGAATAACCTCTGGTGCGTCAAAAAAACTTAAGTATTCATAGGTATAAAAATAAATTAATTAAAATAATAAAAATTCGTTGAAGTAACCATTCAAGAAACGGCACCCGAAGAACAAAAATTGACGTCAGAATCAAGCAGGCCAAAGCATTCATGATAAACCAAATATAAGAGAAATTTCGATAGGCGGGATCACAATGATCCTAGTTATCTGGTAAGTACTTCTTCCATTCTTTGGAAGTTGCTCCAATAGGTTTCAAAAGTCGGGAAGAAGTCTTCTAGATCGATGTCTATATGTATATAATTGTGAACAATATTCTAAGTATGTCAACTTTTTCTACTGGTTGCTACTTAACTCTAACCCCACCAGTCCTTCAGTCAAAAAGACATGTAGATACATTAATTTCTCAATAGAATGTCTCAATAGATATAAACCAGATTAAAACACTTTGAACCCAAAAAGCTTCATCTTAAATCACAATCAAGTGCCATTGACTATCACAACAAGCAAGCGTGTGTTTCCATTATTATTATTTGCCAATCCTAAAGCTATTCCCAGATTTTACAATCTTGCAACCTGGGGCCTATTGCACCATCTTACAAAATTGTGATTACAAGCATTTTTTAACAAATTTGTAAAAAATCGAGTTTTTTTCATATGTAATTTTTTTTAATCACAAATTTGTACTTGTAATTTGTAGTTGGTGCAATAGGCCCCTGTTCTTGATTTTATGGGCATCGCCGTGGTATGCCAAGAGATATGGTTTCTCAATATACAAATATGTAAATTTTATTAGTTCGCTGACAATGATTATAAAATAGAGTTAAAGATTTGGGTCTAAGCTATAAATTAAAAATAAACCTAACACACACACACATAAACCTATCAAAATTTCGTGGTTATTTGTGCTGGATTTGAAAGTGTGACTTCTTTTTCAATTTGCTTTATTTTTGATTTCTCTGGTCAAAAACATATTTTGTTTTTTGAGGGTCAACAAACCGCAGCTTCTATAGATTCAAGGTATACCTAAATAGTACATTGACCATTTTGATTGAATTTAAATTGCAAATCACAAGTTAAGAAATGCACTAAAGTAGATATTTGTTTCTAATGGAATTGATTGGCAATATTCGAGCACCATGAATCGAACGAAGATATAAAATAAAAACTGAGTTAATGATGGCTTCTTGACTTGAGATATGATTAAGGGAACTTAGGGCAAGATTTGGGTTGGCAAAAAAATCAAAGTAGATATTATAATTTTTGGGTCCGAATGCTTGCTGTAATAAAAAGAAGATTGATCTATAATATTATTGATCTTTTACTGGCCAAAAAAGAGAAATTTCGGTCTTAAGATATTTTGTTACTAACGTTAACATTTTAAGAGAATTTTTTCGATTTGTTTTCTAGAAGCTCTCTTTAATATCGATTTGTAAACAAGGAATTTATGAACCTTTCAATCTTAGAAAACAAAAGATTATCCAGAGGCATCAAAATGACTTCAATTGGATCAATTGAGTTTTTCGATATTTCAAAACCTGCAGCTTGGAGTTCATATACAATAAAAGATTTCAGGTTTTTCTGCTTGGAAATTCCATTTCTGACAAGAATTTACAAAAGGCAACCTTTTTGAACTTTCTGTTCGGAGAAAATAATATCTTCTATCTACCCTGGACTTTATCTAACTAATACTATAGGCTAATTTAATCAACCTATGGTCATAAAAATAAATTTTAAAAATACGAACTGGACTTAAAGGTCAGATTTATTCTAAATAAAGAAACTTGTCAGATATTTTTTAACGACGAATTAAAAAATAAATAAATTAGAAGTCAAATATTTTACCTCAGTATTTGACGGAATTTATAAAAGTAGGAAATAGTCACAGGTCCAAATGTATTAAAACCAGGTACAACTGTTACTTTATTGAATTGAAAATATTAAGAATAAAGTTTCTTCTTTTGGGAACCATACTTGTAATAAGAGAACACAGGGATTAGAAAAATTTATCAGACTATTTTGGACTATGGTCAAAGTAGTTATAAGAAAAAATGCCCATATTCCAACTCCAATAATAATATGATGTTTTCTAGCTCTGAAAAAGAAAATGCTTTTGCTCAATCTTTAACGCAAAATCCATCAGTTACTAGTAAATTTTTCACCAATTCAAGTATAGATTCTTTGGTTGCTAATTCTAATTAACCGAGGTTCAATCAATGATTAAGTGTGGTATTATTCTCAATTGAAGCTTTAAATTATTTCTTCAAAAACTTAAAAGGCGTAAGACTGTAGGATTTGATAAATTTCAGGAATTTATACTTGAAAAGCCTTTCAGAGTCAGGTATATTGTTTTCGTAAACACATATTTTGTAATACATATGTATTTAACTATAGCCCAAAACTCGGAATCGAAAGTTGCCAAAATAATACCTATTTTGAAGCCAGGAAAAAGTGCTAGCTCACTATAGACTCGGAAACTTGCTTATACTTTTTTGATCAAAATGCTTTGATCCATATATGTATATATGCGATGGCCCATATAATTGTCAATATCATTTTTCCTCCGGTTCAATTTGACTTCAGAACATTTCATACATCATACATTTTGGTACATTAAATGACGCGTATAACCAAGTTGAGAGAAATTTTGTTGTTGGTAAAAGCACCGGAAAGATCTTGCAAGACATAGAAAAAGCATTTGATTCTTTCTGACAAAACCGACATAATGTATATTACTTCCGTTTAACTTTCCTATCCACCTTATTTAAATTGCTAAATCATCGTTTTTGTCCTAAATGAAAATCATTGTATTTATCAATAACATACTATCGGATTTCCTTCGTTTCATAGCTCCGCTGGAGTTCCTCAAGGATCTGTACTAGGTCCAATAATGTATAATGTTTTCACGTCTGATTTGCTTTGTCTATAATACTGCGAAACAATTATTTTTGCTAACGAAACAAGTATCTTTTGAACAAATTCCACTTGTTGTTCTATAGAATCAAAATAGCAGTCTGCTATTATTATGTTACAAATTTATTTCGATGATTGGAAAATTAAAATAAAATGCTGGTGCTGAGCTGAGAGACAAGTTAGTTCTTAGGTTATTTAAAACAGAACAGAGTCCACTAGCGGAAAAATAAAATCACTTCATGTGCTTCAATAAAAGACCGTTCTGCAGAGGCTGTACTATATGTAAGCAATTATCAGAAAAGTAAATTAATGCTATCTAACAGAAGAGCAAGAACAGACCTGTGTGTTTGAACAGGATGTGGTAACAGGCAGAACCAGAGTAGTTTCATTTCTAAGGGAAAGTTCTGCAACATGCAACAACTGGAAGTTAATTTAATTAAAGATGCAAAGACTCTTTAGAAGACATCCACGGTGCAAATAAACAGAAGCAACTGCGAACTCAAGGTGGACAGCGGATTAACCTATACAATAATTTGTGAGGCAGAAGCGGCCAATATATGGAAGAAAAACCTTCCGGACATGTAGTGTCTAGATTTGAGTCTTTTTGATTATGGTAATAATCGTATTCCAGGGGCCTTACTTTGTAATTCGATTCTAAAGTTAAATCGTTCGAATTCGGAAAATATGTACTGTGTTATTCGAAAATCGGAAATTGAAATCCGAGTTTCATTTATCTAGATACATTTGCTCGAAATTCGAAAATGTCGTACTTCACAACTCTATTTTCGTTGCTAAATACATTCGAATATCGGAAATTTCATTCGATATCTATTATTCGTACGGAAAAGTTTTGATAATTTGTTTATTTGAATTAAGCAAATTAATATCTAGCTTACAAAAATATTTCTTAGAATTAAGAATTAAGAATTTATAAATTACGCAATATTATAGAATATTTTTTTAAAACCAGGGGCCTAACTTTGTAATTCGATTCTAAAGCTAAATCGTTCGAATTCGGAAAATATGTACTGTGTTATTCGAAAATCGGAAATTGAAATCCGAGTTTCATTTATCTAGATACATTTGCTCGAAATTCGGAAATGTCGTACTTTACAACTCTATTTTCGTTGCTAAATACATTCGAATATCTGAAATTTCATTCGATATCTATTAACCATCCGGAAAAGTTTTGATAAAGCTAAATTGTAAGTACATTTATTTTATAATTATAAATTAATTGAAGAAAACATAATAAATATTATATAATATTGCGATATTAGGTACTATAGGGCAAGTTCTGCATTTGGAAAAAAAATCGAACTCGAGATTTTGATCAAAGTTGACATTACGGTAATAGCGAAGACGAATAAAGTGGGTCCGACGATTCCTTCTGTCTGTCTTTATGTCCGTATATCTGTATGTCTGTACCTTGATCTAGAGCCTAAGCCACTGGAGGTATTTTCTTCAAACTCGGTACTCAAGGTCTTCGGTGATTCCCTAGAGGAGAAATTGAAATTTTTTTTTAGCTCTAAAACAAACGGTACCCCCCATACACCCGTATAATGCATAATCTTATTTATCTCGAAAACGGCTCCAACCATCCATGTTTTATATTTATAAAATGTATTTTGAATTCCAAAGTACTTTTACATAAGAGCAAGTTCGGAAACCACGAACAAAAATATGAATACCAAACAAAATCAATTTGAAATTCTCGTTGATTTTATAATGATAGTTTTTTTCGGGATTCGATTACGATGAAATTCGTGATAGGGCTGACTGGCTTCTGGACAATATCGTACGGGTTTTTCGAGCCCCAGATGTGGCAATTTTGTTTGTCAACGTAGCCACCGAGATCAAAATGCACCTCGTCAGAAAAGATGATTTTTGGCCCAAAATCGTTGTCCAATTCAAGCTGCTTTAATGGCCAAACTGCGAAGCAATAACGAAACGGATTGTCGTGCGCCTTCGATTGCTGAGTCAATAGAACCTTGTTAGCGAATAATCGGAGATCGGAAATGCATCTTTTGAAAGACGAACATTTTTTATAAAACTAGAAAAAATATTTAGTATAGATAAATGATTTCGTCATTAAGTTTTGTTTTATATCACATTACCTTTTACTTGATAAACCCATTATGTTAGAATTGTCTTTTATTATCTTTCTTTGAATTCTTTCTTCAGCACAAGTTTCTTCATCAAGCCACAATGTAAATAAATCCATATCCATAGTTAACTTCAATAACAACGAATAAATTTAATAAATCATAAACGGATCATGTATTTGACTTTTTGTTGATTTTAAAATGTCATTTTTGACAAAATACAGCTCGAGTCCGGAACATTTGTTCGAAAGTTGCAAAGTTTTCTTTGCAACATTTTCTTTGGATTCGAAAGTTATACAGAGTAACTTTTGAAATTAGAATCGGAAACAACTTTCGAACAATTTTTACTTTCGTATCGAATTACAGAGTTAAGCCCCAGTATTTGATCAGAAAAATTTATTATTAAATTATGATTAACGTTATATAAATTAAACATGTTATTCAATGGTGAATTCTGCTCATAGTTGGTACAATAGTGTGTTATGTAAATTGGGTCACGAAAACCTCTTATATTACGATTTGGAACATTAAAATTAACGCGAGACAAAAGGTTACAAGCATCGATATTACCATAAATAAGATTAACAATAAAAACGAAACATAAATAAGAACGTCTGCGCTCCAGACTGGGTAAATCTATGAGTTTTAGACGGCTACTATATGAAGGAAGATTCAATGGATTCTGCCAGCCTAAGCCTCTAAGAGCAAATTTTAGGAACCTTTTTTTGAATTTGTTCAATTCTTATTTTGTGGCAAATGTAGTAGGGGGTCCATACCTGGCAAGCATACTCTATAATGGGTCTGACAAATGTGGTAAATAGTTGTTTGATAACATAAGGTTCAGAAAACTGACGTGATTCCCTTTTGATCCAACCTAATATTGAATTGGCTTTATTACATGTAATATTGATAATTGATATGCTATGTGAATTCGAGTTTTTTATCAAACAATACACCAAGGATAGATATAGCTAAAATGTAAGTACGTTTATTTTAAAATTATAAATTAATTGAAGAAAACTTAATAAATATTAATATGATTATATTTTTGATGATTTTTCTTATTTCAAAGGGAAACCAGAACAAAAATACGAGTATGTACGAGTATATGAATACCAAATAAAATCAATTTGAAATTCTCGTTGATTTTACGTGAAAGTTTTTTTTCGCGATTCGTAAGAAGTTTCCGATTACGATAAAATTCGTGATAGGGCTAATTGGCTTCTGGACAATAACGTAGGTACGGGTTTTTCCAGCCCCAGATGCGGCAATTTTGTTGTTTACGTAGCCGCCGAGATCAAAATGCACCTCGTCAGAAAAGATGATTTTTGGCCCAAAATCGTTGTCCAATTCAAGATGCTCTAATGGTCAAACTGCGAAGCAATAACGAAAAAGATGGTCATGTGCCTTCAATCGTTTGTTCAGAATACTCCTCATATATAAATGCATCTTTTGAAAGACGAAATTTTTTTATAAAACTAGAAAAAATATTTAGTATAGATAAATTATTTCGTCATTAAATTTTGTTTTATATCACATTACCTTTTACTTGATAAACCCATTATATTAGAATTGTCTTTTATTCTTTCTTCAGCACAAATTTCTTCATTAGCCACAATGTAACTGAATCCATATCCATACTCAACTTATTATTAATAAAAAGTCAATTATGTATTTGACTGTTTTTTGATTTTAAAATGTCATTTTTGACAAAAAAAACAGCTCGAGTCCGGAACATTTGTTCGAAAGTTGCAAAGTTTTCTTTGCAACATTTGCTTTGGATTCGAAAGTTATACAGAGTAACTTTTGAAATTAGAATCGGAAACAACTTTCGAACAATTTTTACTTTCGTATCGAATTACAGAGTTAGGCCCCAGTTACAGGAGTCATTTACATATGTGGACAATCTTCCCTTATGCTTCGCCGCTGGTCGTCGAACTTGTGTACTTGGATGTTACTGGGTTAACCAACTGAGTTTTTTCGTACAAGATGAACGTAATAATCATTCACCACTTACAAGAATTTTTGAGAGATATTCACCATAATTCTCAGGCGAGTGGGGTTCTTACGTGGTTGAAAAGATATCATTCATACTTGACCCTTCTGTACGTCCGGTGATGCTCCCGGTCAGGCAGCTTCAATATGCTGAACGACAAGCCATCGAAATACTTGAACAGTCAGAATATTGTGACTGGTTGACCTCAATGGATCTGTGTATATTTTTCGAGGCTACACTCAGAGAAAAATACCATAATATTAATGGGAATTCCCATTGTATCAATGGTTTTTTACGATTAAAATTAGTCAATGGGACGTACACCATTACCGTAATAGTTTTGAAACTATTATTTTAATGGTACGTGTGTACCATTGTTTTAATAGTTTTGTACTTTTAAAATAATAGTATGTCTTATTAAAAAACAATGGTTTGTACCATTAAAGAATTAAATTAATAAGGCATGTCCCATTGAAAATCTATGTGATAATCACATTGTTTCAATGGTCGAATACCATTGTTTAATTTCGAAGTTCGAACTCGAATGTATGTATTTGTATATGAATTTATAGTGGGTACTATTGATTCAATAGTATTATCTTATTATTTTTATAGTATGCATTTTTGAGAGTTAATAGTACGCATTATTGTTTTAATGTGATAACTATTAATTTGATGGTGTATACCCCATTAAAAACTAAAGGGATACCGCATTAAAATAATCGGGTAATACAATTAAAACAATAGTATAGCACTATTGTATTAATAGTGTAGTACTATTATTTTAATAGTTAAGTACTATTGTTTTAAAAGTATAGTACTATTGTCTTAATAGTGTAGTACTATTGTTCTAATAGTATTGTACTATTGCTTTAACAGTATTATCTAATTATTCCTACAATATGTGTTCTTCAGAAATAATGGTACACACTATTGATTTAATGATATATCTGTGTATATATCAATAAGTAAAAATTCCCTTTTGCTTTTAAAAGGTTATATACTATTGATATTTAATTGAAAGATATTTCATTAAAAAAATAATACGTACCATTATATGTATTTCCAAAACTACAAAAATGAAAGTAAAAAGAATATTTTAATACGTTAGATCCAAATCCTTTTAAAAATATACTTACTTTTCCATTATAAAGTGTCGATGTAGTACATAACCTGTTAAGTAAAAACTCTCCAGAAAAAGAAAGAAATTACAAAAAAATTAAGTAATGTATTTTATTTCAAACATTTATTATATTATTTAAAACATAACAATTTTAATACTACTTAAAAACAAAATATTTTCTTAAAATTAAGTATTAATACCGGTTTTGTTTTTTTCCTTGGTCGTTGTTCTCATTTAAGAGCTACAATGAATAGCATTGGTGGCTTCTGGAATGTCCTTCATTTGTTTATTTGATTCATCGAGGATATTTTTTTTTAAATGTTCCAATGCGCCCTGCCTCTTCTCTGCTTCCAGCCTCAGTTGCAAAACCAGACTATTGTAAAGAAATAATCTATTAATAAAAAATATACTATTAGAATCTAAAAGAACTGATATTAATTGATGCCTATATGTACTGGACTATATTGGTATATGTCTACTATTAATGTGAATAAAGTAATGAGATATACAGTATATAAATCTAACGGAAATTTTACGGAGTGATACATATTTTAACTCGATTTTAGGCAATCCAAAAAATTGTAGAAAACACTAATTTATTAATAATTCTCTATAGTTTTCAAAGCAAATTCTATAATACATACCTGAGTTACACTCGTTTTAGATTTATACAATTTCCATTAATTAAGACTTCACCTCCTTTTAACTTTGATTTAAATTAAATAAATTGCGTATTTTTGCACTAAGAACTGCTCTTGATTACGAACAAGAAAAGAATGACAACATTTTTAACAGCATCAGTACTCAGTAGATATATAGACTATTGTAATGCGATAAACTATTACTTTTAATGAAGTAATGTGGTACATCCTATTAAAATCTTGAGATGTTGATAATTTTAATGGGATATACTATTATTGCTTCAGAATAATAGTTTATATACTATTAGATTCTAACGGAACTTTATGAAATGATGCCTAAATGTAATGGGATATACTATTAATGTTAAAAAATTATTGGGATTCACACTATTATTATGTTGAAAAAACTGTTGATTTTGATCGGAAATACTATTATCGCTTTAAAGTAATGTGATATACACTATAAAAACAAAACTTAACGGAACTTTTATGCAATGATGCAATTTAACTCGATTTTAGGCAATTCTGAACATTTCTAGAAAACATTCAATAATTCAATAATTATTATCAAAGCATATTCTTCAAAATATATGAGTTTCGTTTTATATACCTATATAAATTTCTTTTAATTAGACTGCCCTTCCTTTGCCTATAATTTTATTTCACTACAAATTGCACTTAATATACTGAAAGTGACTCTTATTTTTATATTCTATTTCATTGAAATCCATAATTGAAATTTTTTTCTTTCGATTTTGAGGCATTGGCGCAACCTTTTACCAATTGATTTTTAAAATTTTACTGATCTTTTGTAAGTTAGTCCAATCATGGAAATAAATAATAAAAGCCATTTTATTTGCAAGAAATTATTATTTAAGTCAAAAACTTATACAAAACAATACAATTTATATTATTTTGTTGTTTTAAACTAACCTGGTGTTTTTTTTTACTATTTTATAGTAGATTTGGCGACATTTTGTGTTATTTCAATATTAAATTGTTGATTTGTTAAAACCCTCATCAAAATCTTGTAATTTTAAAAGAAAGTGTCTAGTGGCACCCTATTTTATTAAACTGTAACAAATTTACAAGAATAATAGGACGTACTATTAATGTTGAAAGTAAACATTTCTAAATCAATAGTATATCTAATTAAAAGCAAAGTGAGTACTATAAATATTTTAAATAATACTATAAAATCAATGGTATTTTGATATTATTATTATGGGACGCAAAAGAATGTTGACAGATCTTCCTGTGACAGGGTGTACTGCTTACTATAAAAATAATAACAATAAATTATTACCTAAATAATAATAATAATAATGATACAAAATACTTGATTCTATATTTGTTTGTGTTCCATCAATTACAATTTATAGCATTATATCACTTTTCACTTTCACGAAACTGAATTGTTTTTCAGAGAAATTAAATATCTTAAAAATCAATAAAGCCATACAAACAATCCAATTAGGAAATTATCGCCGGAAATCTTTATTTTGGAACAATACCCCCTAATGGTGTTCCAAAGTAATTGTAGAAAGTTCCCATCGATATCAATTTTACAGGAGGTGGAACCAAAATGCTTTTTCAGGAAATAACTTCCAAATAGTAAGTTGTAAAAAAAATGTAATGAACATATTTGTAGCCTAGAAAATTCCCTACAAAAACATTAACATATTTTTTTTATAAAAATATTTTTTTTCGAAATAAATCAATCGGGTGGGTTAAGGGTTTCACTTTTCTATTAGTGGGGTGGTTTAGTTAAAAAATTGTTTGTGATAAATTGTTAGAACATTATATAAACATGTTCTTAAGACATTGAACCAACCTGCTTGTGCACCCTCTTGGACATCTTAAAGTGGGAGGGGGAAATAAAAAAAAAATATAGAA
Source organism: Chrysotoxum bicinctum (assembly GCA_911387755.1). NCBI lineage: Eukaryota > Metazoa > Arthropoda > Insecta > Diptera > Syrphidae > Chrysotoxum > Chrysotoxum bicinctum. The sequence continues at coordinate 217,851,683 of OU426989.1, read as the reverse complement.
AAGTAAAATCCTTAACTCTTCCGATTGGTTTATTTCGAAAATGGTTATTTTTATGAAAAAAAAGTATGTCAATATTTTTGTAGAAAATTTTCTAAGCTTAAAATTAGTTCTTTCCGTTTGTTTTCTAAAACTTACCGTTTGCGAGTTATTCTTAAAAAAAACATTTTGGAGGGCCTACAACCCCCTAAAATTGTTAACGATGCTCACGTGCGTCGATTAGAACTCTTGACAGTTTCTTAAGCACGCCATAAGCAGGCTTTATACCATAATCCAGATTTTCCGTGTCTTTTCCGACTCAAATGCTGGACAGTGGATTAAGGTTTCATCTAAATCGAAATTAATTTGTTATAAATAATGAAACATAAGTTTGATTCAATGGGATGAAAATGAACAATGTACTTAATAAGTAATTCTGATAACGTTTCTTTTATTTTTTAACCACAATTACTATTTAAACTTAGTCCGTGTTCTAGAAAAAATTGTTAAAATTAATAGAATTTCTTATTTAAAAGGAAATTGTGTACTTTACATTTATAAATCTGACGTTTTTCGATTTAAAAACATCGAGATGTAATAATTAATTTTTTTTTGTTTCGCAATTATTCAATTACATTACTATTAAAACAATAGTCCGTATTATTAAACTTATCTGTTAAATTAATGGTATTTCTTATTAAATTTACGCTGTATTTTATATTTTCAGCAAAAGTTTCGAATATTCGAAAATATATAAATTTAACACATTGGTTTAATGGGATGTACTATTAATTAGTTTCTTTTTCTGCTTTCGTAAATATTTCATTACATGTAACTATTAAAACAATAGTTCATATTATTAATATCAATAAGACAAATCTTATTAAATCAATGGCATTTTCTTATTTAATTAATGGTGTGTACTTTATTTCGAAAAATGGTATTAATGGTATTTAGTTAATAGTAAAATACTATTCTATTAATGATTCACACCATTGAACTAAAGAGACACACTATTAATATGATGTTTTTTCAATGGTATCGAAACTATTGAAAATTAATAGTAACATACCATTACAGTAATAGTACGTGTTATTAATTGTTAATGGTGGAATATTATTGAATCAATAGTCTTTCCCATTGAATTAATAATACGTGTCCTATTAAGATTAATAGTTTCAAAAGCATTGTATTAATAACTCAAGTACCATTGAATTTACTAGAAAACCATTGTTTTTATAGTAAAATATTATTAAAAAGCGTCTTTTGAAATCAATGGTCGTACCATTGAAAAATCAATGGTATATTTTTCTCTGAGTGTACAGCTGCAGAGTCAGCATGGCGCTTTCACCTCACTGCTTTCAAATAACATCGTTCACAGATATTTTGGCATTCATTCCAAGAGATAGTACATTCGCTAAAATTGATTTAGCACCCACTTATTACTCACAAGGGTGCGTACAGTGTTAAACGTTTTCCATTTAGCATTTGCACTGCACCCGAAAAACCTTTTGCGAAATACAGATGGACTCACGGTTTATTTTGTGAGGACACTAAAATGGCTTTTTCGACTTTTGAGTAATACTGGATTGTGCTTACAAAAAGACAAATTTGACTCATTATCAATCATTTTCTTGAGTTACAATATTGACCATCTCGAGATTCACCCATCAGATAACAAGGTTCGTTAGAATACAAGAACTATCTCTAACTATCGACAAGAAAGAGTTAGAAGCATTCCTTGGTTTCATCAATTTCTATCACGCATTAGGTACGAGTATATTTTTTATTCTCGAAACATTCCTTAAAACCCGACAACTGTCGATTGTTGATCATCTGACGTCTACAACCTCAAGGAAATTCTAATGAATTCTACTTTTCTCTTATTCCAGTGGCAGAGATGAGAGATGACCTATTTTTGCCAGTTCATCTGTCATTTCGTTTCCGTATGAATATTTTACAATGCCTCGGGAAACATCAGCTTATTCCGGTATCTATTGGTTTTGACTTAAAAGTGATTAGGAACATTTCTTGCGGCTTGGAAAACTGCAAGCACTCCCACTTGGAATACAGTGCACAAATTAGGGAGCTTGGGTTGATATCTGACCCTTTCTCCTCCTATGTCTTGGAACCGTTTGTAAGGACCGAAACATGATTAGCATTACAGACCCGGTTTTCATTCCAGATTTCCTTTGTTGAGATATTTGTTATTGCCCCTGGGTTAAAATCTATGTGCGGGGTGACCTGGGGCCCTACTATGTATCTCGATTCTACAATAAAAATGTTCGAATTCGCAAAACTGCAACTCTGTAATTCTTTAAGAACGATTAAATGTGCGATAATCGAACAGCTCGAGTAGTGCCAACTGTGTTTTAGTGTACTTTACTACTTTCGCAAAATAGGGGAACCACGTATCTCGAAAGTTTATGTCAAAACAAAGCGAAATCACAAATAATCATTCTACAACAAATGTGTTTGCGAGTGGTTCGAGTGAAGAATTTTTTTTGTTCAGAATGTAAGTAAATAGAATTTATAAATTAATCTTATTCAATATTATAAAGAATTAAGTAATATATTTATGTTTTCTTCGTAGGGAATCATCAAAAATTGCAAATACGAAGGCTTCACAGTTTGAGATTCTGGTGCAGTACATGGAAAAGCATCCAGATTTGTCCAAGGGCTACTTGAAAACACCAATTTGTTCTATTCGTTCCGGATTTTCATCTGAATTAAACCAAATTGCGACACTGTCCATGTTTATTTGTTATTATTATTGTTTTCAATTAATTTGCTTGGCTATAAATTCTATTTTTTTCACACCAGCTGTTTTTTTTTTTTTTGTTTTTACTTTGGTTGTCAAACATAATGCGAGACTCGTTCGAAAATCGGAAATTTTGTGGGAAATAATTGGCATTACCGGCATCCGATTCTACTTTCTTAGATAGTTATATTTGAAAGTAGAATCGGAAATGACTTTCGAATAGAACCGAAAGTAGAATCGAGTTACATAGTAGGGCCCCTGTTTTTTAATTATTACACAGAGTAGGGGCAAATTTACTTTAGGCCATTAATACGATGGCATCGGCGCGGCGCGGCGTATGCAAGTATCCAGCATTGACTTAGTTTAACTAAGATCTGGTTAAGGACAAGAAGCCAAAGTAGAATTGATATAAGACTGCACTTTGTGGGTGGCGGGAGTAGCTATGACTTTCTCAAGGCCTAGGAAGTTCTATTTTGAACGCTTAAACGACTTGACACCTGTATTAAGAGCAATCTTATGTGGGGAAATAGTCGGAACTTCCTATGGTAATCAAGAAATTGGTGAGCCGAGACAGTCAAAAATAGACTAATAGTTAAGACCAAATAAGGATACTTAGTTTTAAGCCCAAACTAGTATTCAAAAAATCTAGTACCAAATCCAATCCTAGGACATACTCTGGGTAACGGATCAAAAATTGGTGCTAGATAAGTTATAAGATTCTAAAAGAAAAAATCTTGGGCTAGTGATTAGGGGAGTCACGCCCAAAACATATGAATTAAAGCAATTGCAGTTAATTAACTCTTTTGCTGATGTTTTGGTATTGGCAGTCTGGAGTACTTATAGTCCTGTCCAAGCTATAAGAATACGAAGGTCTGTTTGGGAGTATCTCTCCCACTTTGTTATAGGACAAACAAGACCAAGTCAAAGTGATTTGGTTGCGTGGATGTAGTTGGCCTACCTGTGGGTCGGCTGCATTCACAAAACAAGCTGAAATTTAAGGAAATGATGTATAAATCAGAAAGGAAATGACGGAAGAACAATTTGCGGATGTGGTTGGCTCACTTGTGGGTCGGCTGCATTTGCAAGAAATCTGAGAAATCAGAATCTGATATTTGAAATTAAAGAAAATGACGGCAGAAATTACTTTGTCTACGGCAATACCCTAATTGGGTACCTCGGGGATAATGAAGGCCGAGGTTACCCCCGCTAATTAGAGCCACTTCATTATCATTGGGCAGGCCCTCTGTAAAGAGAGCTCGAGGTGGTTGTGGTTGTCTACCGATTCGTGGTAGCTACTGCTTCACCAGTAGATAGATAGGAAAAACACACACCAAGTGGTGTTGCCTATATAAAACGCAATTGGAACAGTTTGTATTTTGACTTGAATTCCGAGACATACTATGGCAAGATATCAAGTGGAGTGGATATTGAGCTTGGTAGTCTGAGAATCAAGATCAGAAACATTCTGGAAAGGCCGGCAAACCTTTCACAGGTCTAGAAAACATGCTACTGGGACTACGGTCCTGGGGCTTTGTTCATAAGCTTGTCTATGAACCCGACACTTCTGGTATGGCCAGAAAGTGAAATTAAGCGTTACTCGTAGGTGTTCACTCAAAGTTATTAATAGAACTGCACTTTGTGGGTTTCCATTATACATCTTGTTTTATCTTCCTATCACCCATTTCTGAAATTTACTTCGTGAAGGTCTCGTTTGAAGCTTGCAGTCTCTCTAGTTTATTAATAGCGGATTGACGTTGATGGAATCTAGGGCTTGTCAAATTGCATTGTTTTCAACATTATTGAAGGCCTGTCTTAAGTCTAGGATTGCTGCCAGTGTAAATTCTTCGAAATTAATTGAGCTCCATGAAGCTCTTTCTTAACGAATACGCCCTTCGTATATGTAAGTTGGGCTTGCGAGAGCACACCGTCATTAAGCTTTAGGCAAATATGGATATCAGTTAGTCTTTCTAGGATCTAGGGTCTTTAGAAGAAAAGATGATAAGCTTATTGGCCTAAAGTCCTTCGGTTTAGTGTGAGTGGGCGTGCCTGCCTTCAGAATCATTGACTTTTCTCCAACTAGTGGTACTGTATCCGATGTTAGGACATCTCTTAAATATGTCAACAAGAACTGGAACAATTTTATATTTGCAGAATAATTGGAATTACTCCATCAGGCCCTGCGAACCACTTTCCTACTATCAATGATGTGTGGTTACCTATATTACATTCACTTATCATGAGCCCTCTTTCCACATCCTGAGAAGGGATTGCCATTGAGTGATTCTAAAATCTCAGAGGCAAAAATTGCAATCACAAAAGGTTATCTTTTATTCAATTTAGCTGCAAACCTTCATAATATAACTTTAAGTTTTATAAGAAATCTTTTCTTAAATTCAGATCATGGATGATTTCGCATCTTCCAAAAATGTCTTTACAAATGCAAATTTGTGAAATTGCAAATTCATGCTTGCTTTAAATTAATTATGTTAATAAGTTACTATTCCAAGCTACCAAGCTGGCCATTTGAATTTATAATTCTATTGGACTAATTGATATAGTTTCTATTAGTTGATCAGTTAATAAGTTAAAAATAGAAAACCATGACATAGTTCAAATGACCGGACCAGCTTCACAGGGTGGCGTACAATTTCAATAACTTTGGCACATGCGTCAAACTGATTTTGAGCGATGGCATGGAGTATATTATATTTGAAGGAACCTGTCATTCAACGCTTATTGACAGTGGCGTAGCACATTCAATACTTAATTAAAATTGAATTTCGAGACATCATTTCACAGGCAATGAGGTATCTTTTATTGAAGGTAAAATAGGATCAGCGGTTTCACAAATGGATTCTACGGGCCTTACGAGCAGCGAAGTCAGAAATAACTTTGTCAAAATCAATATTTGCAGCCAATTCTTGTTCAATCGACAATATAGCCAAGTTCGATAGTCTAGTTTAGGTCATAGTGGATCTGAGATAATTTTTGATTAGCTTCAACTTCGAAAAACTTCTCTCACAACTAGCGACACTAATTGCCAAAGTCAAATATTTATATACAAATCAAGATGACTATATTTGGAACCGAAATTCCCAGATTCAGTTTTTGAATGAACTGGATGAGCTCCAGTGGTTGTTTGCCCCTTATTTCTTCCTCTGATTCAGAACTGGCAACAAACTACTGGAGGCGCTTCCGCTCCATCTGAAACTCGTCTTTATCGATGTCATCTAATACATGGGAAATATCACACTCTTACTTGTTGTCCAAAAGTTTCGCTGGCGTCAAAAATCCGAACTTGTCCGCCATTTCATTTGCATGCGTTTTTTCTTGAAAATTCTTCTCGTTTTGAGTTCGATTCCTATTTTTTCGGATAGAGTCTTAGCAAAGTCAATTGGGGCAGATCCTGGCTTATTTGGTCTTTGTGGGGGATGTCTGGTGTACTGTCGAAGATTACGCAGTAATATTAAGCTTCTTGAATGCGACGGATGATGGTGGATTGAACTTGCAGTCCCAGTAAGTTTATTAATTTATTCTGGGTTTCTGGAGAGATACGAAACTGGGGCTCTTGCTCCCAGCTTTATCTTTGTCAGGTGTTACATTAAAAGAGAGTCATATTTAGCTCGGAGGTGTACTAACTCCTTGCTTGTCAGCGGTCTAGCACTGATATGTTCCGGAACGCTCCATTTCAATTTCATGAGAGTTTTGGAACGTTCCGTTTTAGTTTCGCGAGTCGCGCGACAATAACGGAATGCACATTTACGGCCTTGATCACCATTTATGAATTCACGGAAATCAGCCGATAGCGTCAACGACGAATCACATGCAGGGTGGCAAAGTTAGAATTTACGTCATTGTTGCTTGTTGACTTGTCAAACGTTCTGTCATGAAACTTAACTCGATTTGAATAAAACCTTCTTCAATTCAACGCAGCCATAGGTCGTATACAAAGGGGTTGAAATGTAGATAACTCTCGATTTAACTCTGCTAGTGCAAAATATCTAGGTGTTATTGTAAACCCTAAGTTGAATTGGAAACTGAATACTGAATAAAGTCTTAAGAATGCCTGCATAGCATTCTACGCCTATGGTAAGACCTTTGGAAAAAAGTTGGGTCTTCAATCTAAGATTATTTTGTGGACATGCTGAATCATTAGCTTTTAAGGAAGCATCAGGGTACTTAAACAAGATACAAACCAGAGCCATTAAATCTTGTACATCATAATCCATATTAGTCTAGCAATGCCGGGATAAACTTGCTTGCTTCAATATCAACCACAATATCACTTTTATCTGGTATTCATGTCATTGTTGCATTGATGGGAATGAACGGGAAGACGAGCTGGCCAGGAAGGATCAGTCCTTCATAACCTCATAACTCATTTGCGGAATGAGTCAACATTCCGCTCGGAGCTATGAAGGACGAAATTCTATCAATTTTTCTTAGCGAATCAAATCGTAGGTGGAGCAGTTTAACTAACTGCATTATACTCGTATCTAGGAAGATTTGGCCCACCTATAATAAATCCCGAACACTTGATCTGATATGCAGACCCAGGCAAGACATAGCCAGGATAATAGCTTCCTGTAGCAGACACTGGCAAATAGCAGATCATGCAGCGAAGCTAAGTATTCGTCACAACACTCACTGTCATAGCTGTGGAGACCAGCAGCGGGACAAAAATACAGTCTTCCACTTTCTCTGCAAATGCTCTGCTCTAGCTTAATTAAGAGCACAATCATTAGGAAGAGCATTTTTTGACGACATTGACGAACTTTCGGAAATGAAGATCAAAGACTTGATCTCTTTTCTTAACGCGGACAAATGGTTCTAGGACGAACTTCGACTACTTCTGTGCCCTGCCCTTCGGTTGACTCCTTAGATCCCGAGCTAGTGGACTGAGGGCTTTGACGGATGCCTATGGTTCACTCATGGGTTGGCTACTTTTTCAATATCAGTCAACAAGCTGCCTAGCTTGACACAGTGTAGATGGTGTCGGATGGGTGTGGTGGTCCGTTAGAGTGAAGGATCCATTTTCTGTATGATTGTGCAAAATCAACACATAATAAGGGACATCAAAGCCTACTAGATCCATATTTTTGAACTCAATTCAAATGGAAGACTCCATGAGAATGACCACAATTTCCCATATCATCACCGATGGGCGCCATTTCTACCCACCTACACTATCTTTCAAAAACGGAGCAAAATAATGAAAATAACTTCACATTGCGTAAAACATGAAGCCCTATGAAGGCTGAATTCCTGCTACGGAAGACAAAATGCCATCAACAGCCAATACAAAGCTTTTGACTGATGAAAAAAGGATTCGTTTCCTTATATCAAAAAGGTGTCCAAAATTCTTACCACTCAACCGTTTTCAACACCGGAAAGATCATTTTCAATTCTACGGATGAGGAAAGGCTCAAAGAATTACTACTAAATTAGTACTAACTGATAACTAATATTTTAGTCCTAAGATTATTTTATTTTTATACGAAAGTATTAAATATATTCGAGGTGCAACAGCTCTTGGAAAACCAAGGCTTGGTGAAATACTACTCTCAAGCATTTCTGTGTGCGTGTTTTAGGTAGGAATGGGAGGAACCTTCAACACGCAAACATAAATAAAATCTACAATTTTATGCCAAGTCCGAACTGCTAAAACGAGAATCACTTTTCATGACAAGACAAACTCTAGATGGATTTGTCAGCTTTTCGAAAGAGGCAGTACCCCTGATAAAAAAAAAAAACATTTTATTTTATTTTGTTTTCTGGTGGCAGAGGCTTGGAAACAATTCCAGACCTTCGATGTTATAGTCAAACCATTGTGATCTACTACTGAATGTAATACCTTACCCTTGAAATTGGCTTGGACGCATGCAATGCCCCCCGCACTGATAGAAATATAAAGGAAACAAATTTGAAACTTTCTGAAATTAATAACTATTACAAACACATCCTAGTCTTAAACCTTAGGTGAAACTCGCAATTATTGTTTATCCATACTTCAAGAAAACTCAATTTTAAGGTAACTTTAGCCCACAAAAGTCCCAACTTAAATAAGTTGCTAGACCAATAATAACAGTTGCAACTATTCGAAACATCCAAGTTATTTGTATGCCACTCGGTCATATTCTTCACTAATCTATTCATTGACTCTGTCATCCGATTTTGATGATAAACATTTCTGTCAGATGCAATTCGTCCATTAGCCATCGAGCGAGCATACCACGAAGCCATGTAGCTAACTTTTTTGCCAATCCATCCGTCAGATGGATTCATTCCATTCGCGTATCTTTTTCAATGTGTTTTCCAAGGAATTTCATTTTGATTTAGACATATTTCAAATTTTGTGAGAAAAATCCCAAGCTATGTATTCTCAATTACATCTGGCAGAGTTGAAGGAATACGAAAAAAAAATCAATTTCTAGAAATATCTACCATCAAGTGTATCTAATCTGTATGTAAGTATCTGAGTATCTACATGTGGATATAGGTATAGAAAAATGTAATCGAAAGAATGTTGACAGGACTGACAAGTTGTGATCGCTGCGATCACTCACGTGTCGCGATCACATCGCCTCTGTTGCAGTGCAGCGACACCGTCAACTGTCGACTTTGGATTTTCACATTTCGTTGTCTATTTTTTTTTGTTTTGCTGTAGTTTTCGGTTTTTGTTGTCATCGTTTGCTCAATTCAACTGAATCCATTTGAATTTGAAATTAAACTGTTTTAATTCTGCACGAGCAAAAAAAAGTAACATAAAAGCTTGAAAAGTATCATGCTGTTGGATAAGCAATATTTGTACGTCTTTAATCCGCTAGAGGGGGGAAGTGGATAATCTTTTTTTTTTTGCTCAGAAATCAACGGATCCACGACGACGATCGTTGTTATGATCAATTGTGTCAATCAAATGGATGCGGTGTTGCAGTGATATAAGCTGGCGCAGGTTTTAATTGCAGCAGGTCATAGGGCTGTCACATCGCCACAAGGCGAAACACTCAGCCGATATGAGTCTCCGGAGAGATCAGTCGCAGTCGCCATCGTCGTCGTCGATATGATTTTGATGTCGATGTCGACGTTGTCAGTTCGGTCGGTGGCGGCTTGTGATCGCTGATCGATGATCGCTGATCGGTGATCGGTGGCATTCTCGTCACTCACTCTCGGCGTCTTATTAATTTATTTTGCACATCGCACCGCACAGATGTCGTCGAGTCTCGATTGATCTGATGCCGATCGAGTCGATCCGATTGATAAAGATCCGTAAAGAGGTCGCCAGATGACAGTTTTGAAAGGCTGGCTTGGCCTGTCCCAAGCCCATTATCATTGCGTAATTTTCTCACACCGGAATGCATCGTTATGTGTCTCTACTGAAAGGACAATCATGATGGCACACTGTGGGACTGATTGCAGATGATGCGCCATGCTATGCGCATGTGCAACTACCTTAACTGCACATGATGTGCATATAGTGTGGACGTCAGATGACGTCGCGCACTCAAAGGCAAACTAATCGCGACAAACAGCTACCTTGCGGGTACAGCTTGTTCGTAATAATTTACAGTCGACAAGTCGGTATCCTTGGACCGCCGCGAGTGTACTTGCTACGCGCACAGTGGGCATGCGCACGCACTTTGTCTGCTCTGCGGGGATATACATAAAGTTTTGTTGCGCACAACTGCACTCTCTTGTTGTTAGGCTCTGAAAAGCGATTTGTTTTTCTTCCAGTCAGTCTCAGGTCTCAGTCGGTGTCGTTGTCGCTATCGTAGCCGTCCCTTACCTCCTAACCAGGGGGTAATAATAGAGGTAAAAAGTAGCACCGTTCCCTGGCATGTGGCCTGTGGCGCACATGGCCCACCTCCAACGCTTCACATACCGCCATCTATCCTAGATGTGTTCTTAAATGCAACATTTTGCGCCGAGGGACATTTACTTTTGATTACAGCTAGTAGCAGCTGCCCCGGCATAATAAAGCTGGTGCAGCGGCGGCGGCGGCGGCGCGGCGCGGCATAGTGGGGTCACATGAAGAAGGCCGTTCTCTTTGCAATTAATTTTCGCAGATATAATCGATGTTAAATCTTAATTGGATATCGATCATTTATAAACCTAATAGCGTGAAGATCTGGTTTCTGCTGCGTCGCCACTGTAATTACCGCTTATTAGAACTCGTATTTGGCTTGCACATGCACAGCAAACGTTAACGGAGTGTATAGAACAGCCAAAAGAGTTGAGGGAAAACAATGAAGCTGGCTGCAGCGGGTTGCGTGGGGGCAACAGGGTAGTGGTAGGCGCGATAATATGCGCACACAGATCACAAGACACCCACTCTTTTGATAGCTTACGGGGAAATGGTGCAAGTGCAAGTTATTCACTATCTGCCGGACAAAATCTGAACAGAATGCTTGGGATTTTTTTATTGATGTTGTTAAATTCAAAAGTTATATGCAGGGGTTTCAGAAATGTGTTCCGTTTGAAGAAACTGTGACGGAGTGACAACCAACGAGGTAGGTAGTTCGTTTAAGCCCGAGAGATCCAATAATTTAACCGAGAGACAAGGTTGCAGGTTGAAATATTTTAAAAAGGTTGCCACTTGCTGTAAGGAGTCGATAAATTCTTGATTAAATGTTCAAACAAGTTCGGTTAATGGCTACGAGTTCCTGGTTTCTAAGATTTAGTTTAACTTTTTAGAATCCAGCCTCTTTGCTGTAGTGAGCTTAGAGCAATTAGTCTGAGCCTCACCAGGAGTACCAAAAATTCTAGGTTTCAATTTGAGGTAGTTAGGCTGATTGGCTAAGCTTTTCTAATTGGTTTCGCTTAATCTATTGGACCGGATCACTATGGAAAATTTTAATTCCGTGAACTTGAAGTTAATTGCTCCACATATCTATTAATTGCACAATTTTCTATAAACATATTAAAAGACTGCTGTTTGTTGACATGTTCGTGTTTGGAAACATTTAATTTAGATTTCCAGAATCGTTAAGTAAATTAAAGTGGTTGATTTGTGGATTAAAATCCAAATTCTACCAAGAGCTCAGGCTTAAAACAGCAAAAACCTTACAAATGGTTTGAAAGGTACCACCTTGAGTTAGAAGCAATAAATAAACAGCATACTGATAAACTGAATTGGTTTAAGGCTGCAATGTGGCCAATAGCCAAGTATGTAACGTATCGGATTGGTACCAAAAAGTGTGAAAAGTGAGTAAAAATTAATTTGTTCCTAATTTTTTTTATAAGAAATGTATTTATATTGAAAAATTTTGGTCTTCAATATTAGGTACTTAATTATTTGAATCATCAATGAAATACACAATAATTCAAAATTTTGACAATTTTTGTTAAATAATTTAAAAATCAAATTCAAATTTCTGAGCACTTCACAGGTACGAAGTTTAGTAAAAATCGTTAGGATCCGTTTTAGAGAATTTTTGAATAAATATATATTTCTGACAGTAAGCCCTTCTAAATAAGCTTTAACAAAAGTATTTATCTCTGCCGAATTAGAAGCTAAGACTCTAACTCGATGTATTTTTTTTTCGGCAGATTCAACGTGTCACTATCTTTCCTCGATAGGGAAACGTCAATTTAGCGAATGAATAAGACATTTTATTCCTCATAGGGAAATATCAATCAAACCGAAAGATAATTCATGGTTTGTTTCGAGCTGAAAGGAGGTTATTAGGGTCAGAGAATAAGTTTCCGATGCTATAAAGCCAATCTGAGGAAAGACCTGTAATAATCATTTCCGACGAACCAATTGATTGAATGACTAACAATTAAGGCAAAAAATACAATAGTTTCAAAAAGCTAGTAAGCAATTTTGGTGAAATACTACTTCATCTTGGGTGGCAACACTCGTCTTCAATGATACTCCTTATGTCTGTTCATTGGAGCTTATCACTATGCTGCCGTTCCAAATCGACATCCGAAGAATATGGACGTGAATCTGGAAACGAAAATGAGAAGCTGAGTGTAAGTATTGTTTGCAGCTAAGCAATTAAATGGATTAGAAGTGCCAGACAAAATATCTTTGATGAATTTTAGAAAGAGAGTTGGAGATAAAACAGAACCCTGTGGGACACCAGGAATTATTTTATGAACTTCAGACTTCAAACCGTCCAATATAACTTGTATTAAGCGTTTCGAAAGGTAGTTTCTAATCCAACGAAGAAGAGTTTTATCAATACCAAATGCACACATTTTCGATAAGACTTTATTCAGTGACTTAGAAATATCAAGCTCAATAATCACTTTCTCCAAAACAACAGTGGAAAGAAATGTTCCAGTCTTCGGTGCGATATGCCATCAGATTACTAGTGGTACGATTACCACGACAGCCGTATTGTCGGTCATTCAAAAGCTTTCGATCTTCGATAGGGATGGAAGGGTCGTTTTTTTTTAGGAACAGGCTGGACAACTCCTGTTTTTCGTCTTCTAGAAGAGATTCCAGAACAGGAGGAGCGATGGAAAAGATTACGCAATGTTTTAAACAGCGATGAAGAACACCTCTTCAGAAGAATGGAGGTTTGTTTATATCAAGATATCGAATGATATTATTGATTGAGCTACGCTCTCAAGTATACTGGAGGGGCAATGTTGCATCCCCAAAAAGTTACCGTTTGGTATGGATTTTTGGCTGGCCACGTCATTGTTCCGTACTGTTTCAAAAACGACGTTGTTCAATAGCGAGCAATACAGAACTATGATAACCAATTTTTTTGGCCCAAATTGAACCATATAAACCTAGACAATATGTGGTTCCAGCAGGACGGCGATACTGTGCAACACAGTGGATGCTACGATTGACATTCTGCATGATCGATTTGAGGTTAAGGTTAGGTTAGGTTAGGAGGGGCGTGCACTGTCCAGAGGCTGTTGCGTACACGGGGGCCTATTGGTCCATTGTGATCCCCTATTAGTAAAAGCAGAGATGCTCCTAACTAATGTATTATGTAGACTGGTTCATTTGCGAATCAGCCTATGCTTAAAATAAATTTTCTCATATTTGCATTGAGACCTGAGTTAGATCGTCCAGTTCTCCAACAAACCTGTTTCCAAAGTACTGGAGGCTATTTGTTTGGGGGTTAGGACAGTCGCAGAGCAGGTGTTTAATGGTTTCAATCTCCTCGACATCCTGACAGCTCCTACAGAAATCGGGTGCAAATGCACTCATTCTAGTGGCCATTGTGCAAATGGCGCAGTGAACCGTTAGTACACCTATCAGGATTCTAATGTTCCTTTTACTCGGCGATAAAATATATCGAGTTTCCTTTTCATTAATTTTAGGCCATAAACTTCTAAAGATGATGCAGTCGTCCTTGGAGGACCAGGAGTTATTGATTTGCTCTTTCGTGATTAGGTCTATTTTCCTTTTAATCACGCTAAACGGGATTTTTGGTCCCATATTTAAATGACTACTGCTGTTCTTAGTTGATACTGACCCTTTCCTTGCCAGTTATTCTGCTATTTCATTCTCTTCTATATTACTATGTCCAGAAACCCAGCAGAGATTGACTTGGTTAGTGTTACAAATATTGTTCAGCATGTCTCGGCATTTTGTTACTGACTTAGTTCTTATAGTCTTACTGGCTAAAGCTTTGATGGCAGCTTGGCTGTTCACGAAAAATGTGATTTCCGACAAGTTTAATCCTTTCGTGTGTACCAATTCTGCAGCCTTTTCAATAGCGTAGATCTCAGCCTGAAAGACACTACACTCATCTGGGAGTTTGAATGATTCTTTAATATTTAGAGCTTCACAGAACACCCCAGCTCCTGTTCCTTCTTCCATTTTGGACCCATCGGTGTAGAAGGAGATACCTTGTTCATTAATTAGTGAGTTGGGTTCCCATCCATGCCTTTCGGGTATTGTAACAGAGAAGTGTTTGTTGAAATCTATTCTGGGTTGTAAGTAGTCAGTCGTAACATTAAGCCCGGCCAGTGTGTCAGGATAGACCCATGACTATAAGTGCTATGCTTCCAAGAGCTCATTTATGTATTTAAGCCGAAGTGCGCTTTTGGCTGCTGTGCATCTTATGTGCTCGACCAGGACCGGAAGATTTAGAATAATTTCCAGCCCTGCCTGTAGCGTAGAATCATATGCCCCCGTTATTCCTAAACAGGCTAGTCTCTATACCTTATTCAGGTTTTTGAGATAGCTAACGTTTTCTACAGCCTTCCACCACACTATCACCCCATATGTAAGTATGGGATGGACAACCGCCGTTTACATCCACTGGATTACCTGCGGTCGCATGCCGCACCATGTACCAAAGGTTTTTTTGCATGTTAGCTTGGAATCAAGGATTACTCCAAGATATTTAGCCTTGTTGAAAAGTTTCAGAGGAATGTCGTTAAGCTTGGGAGGTGTAAGGTCCTCCAATCTCCTTTTCTTCGTAAACAGGACTAGTTCAGGTTCGGAAGTAACCCCGAGACCGTTTTGTGCTGCCCAAGAAGATAGTTCTTTAAGTGAAGATTCCGTAATATCTTTGATGGTGGTAAGATATTTACCCGATATCAAAATTATTATGTCGTCCGCATAAGCTACTATTCTAATGCCCTGATTCCTAAACTTTGTAAGAATTATGTTAACTTGTGGAGTGCCTCTTGTAACTGATTTCTCTACAATACTATCCCCAAGTTGCGAGCTAATGATTTTGCCATTGAGCATGGTATAAATCCAGTCCACAATAGCAGATTTAACTCCAACTTCTTCCAGAGCAGATTTAATGGATTCCGTTTTTACGTTGTTCAACGCTCCTTCGATGTCCAAAAATGCTGCCAGAATATGTTCTTTGTGTCTCAATTTGTGAGACGACCTCGTGCAACGCAGTCTCCACTGACTTACCTTTAAGGTAAGCGTGTTGGTAGTTGCACAAATTGCTTGGATTGAGAAGGTCCCTAATATGGTTTTCTCTCACGGAGGTGACGTGAATCGTTCACAAAAGCCATGTGATTTGAACCCGCTTTTTCTTGCGGGGTTCCCCGAAGGCGCAGGTCTATGCAAATAAACCAAAATCGACCGTAGTCCTTAAGGTGAGCATTAAATGAACCAAATGAATCAAATTCGGCTGGTTCTATGAGGAAGAGTCAGAAAAAATTGAATCTCTCGGATCAGTCCCAAAGTACTCGTACGAACTAAGGCGGACATTTAACCGATGTCATATTTCTACCATAATGGCATAGGCCTTTTGCTTATACCTCACACACAGCTTGTCTTATTCCATTTCAACATCTACCGGTCCTAATTGAAAAACCCTTAAAATTTATAAGGCCCAAATGTGCCATTATGTATCTATGGAATATAACATCATTCAAATGTGTCGCGCAACTTCGCTGGCGCGTATACGAAACGTCCAATTTTCCATAACTCTAGCGCATAGATCAGGCTCAATTTGACCAATCTTATTGATTTTGTGTAGCAAGAAGAAAGTTAACGAGGTCAAATTGCACGATCTCCCTGCCCGGAAATAGCTCGTGAAATATGTCCATTCTGAAACGGGCTATGTGGCACCTAGCGTCCATCTCTTGAAACCCCATTTCGCTAGTCTCTATATCAATTAATTCGGGCAAAAAGAAATGGGTTATAATCGATCGATGGCGCTCGTCGTTGACGGTGATGGCCTGGTCAGTGTGTCGCCGTTCTCAATAGGCATTGACTGATGATGCCACCAGCCCAAAATTCCAAAATTCACACCAAACAGTGACTTTCCCTGGATCCATTGCAATTTGTTAGTCGTGTGTATTCTGATCGTTCCAAATTCGACAATTTTTCTTGTTGACGAACCCTTTAATGCAGAAATGAGCCTCTTCGCCACTTTTAGAAAAAAATTAAATATTTACGCATGTCGTTGAACAAATTTTGTAAACAGAATTATGGCCAATATATATTTTTCGGCTACAATCCATTGGGAGATGGGAGATCTTGCATCTCAACGCAATAGACCACACCCTTAAGAAAGTAGTTAGCTTTAATTTACTCATTATAATCGAAACTCAAGAATAAGGACGAGTATAATCGCTCGATATTTTCCGTGCTATTAACTAAATCTTCAGAATCCTATACCGCATTTGCCACCTAGTTAAGCATGAAGCTATTTATAAATAATACTCTCTGGCCTGTGGTATTGGCTAACAACCCTTACGGATTATGTCCGAAGCATTTGAACCTTCATACTTCCTTTATTACCAGCCATAGAAATATGTCGTCGAAATTCTTTTTCTTAGCTTCGACAAGATTATCATTGTCTAGGTATAGATTCTGTGAAAGTAATACACAGTTGGATGCGGCAATAAAACGGCAATTAAAGTTTAAATAAAGCTAAAGAATAGGTCGTGCCAACTAAAAGGCGACACTTAAAGTAAGAAGAATAAGATATCTCCTTGTTTCGTATACAGTCACAGCTCGCAGCCAACAAATTACTTCGTTTGACTTCATTTAACCCTTTTTCGATGAGCTCTTGAATATCCCTAAATAACCACCATTGCTCTCCGTTTCTGCCGCACTGTTGGCGTTGTTGCTGCCTTACATACATATCTATCCTATAGCAGTTAAAAGGGGTTTATGAAGCCCTTCGAATCCCCTGCATTGTGTCTGCAAATACAATTTAATGAAATTCTAGCGCGCGGCACTCATTTAATTTTTACGAATGGAATTCTTGAGATATTTCGCGGAATTTGCAACCTTACAGCTGGGGCTGGGGATCGTTAAAATTCGACGACTTTTACGAGTATATGAAACGGTAAATGGGTGAGAAAGAAACGTTGTGTTGGGTATTTTGGCTTTTAATGTCGAAATAGCTGTGGCGTTCTTCGAGGGTAGTTTTTCGGTTTCACGGTGAATTTTCACAACAAAGGGTTCAAGGAGGCCATAATAGGATAGGATTACTTCATCTTGGCAGTTATTTTTGGTTTTAATGAGAGGTAGCGCAGGCAGTAGAGGCAGGAGGCTTTGATCTTCACGAAGTCTTAATTAATAAGCTTCGTAATGATAGTGCGAAATAGCCTTACAGAGACCAGTGCTTAGTTATCAATGGCCGAAGTTGGGGATTTTTTGTTTTCTGATTGTGCCGCACAATTTCCGCTTACCTATATAGCAAAGTGTGGGAATACCTCTATAAGGCAACCTGCAAATAAAACGTGTGCAGGAAGTAGCTGACTATGAACGATAACCAGGTATGTGTGCGCGTTTGAGTTCGAGTTTATCAATGCCGAGGTAATAATTGTCATGCCAAATGGTTGTTGGTTGGAGAGTAGTCGCAGGTGAGTTTTTATTATTATTTATCGGCAATACTGAAGCCAACTTTCGTGCTCTTCAATGTGACTAGTTACTACCGGATTGAAACAAGACAATAGCACATGGAAAGGAAGAACAATATGTATTGGAAAGTAAAGGAAGGTGGTCTACAGGGTGCTGCTAGGTTCCAAATGTCAATATTTGGTAAAATAAGAAACTACACCAATTTAACATTTGTATAATCTTACTGTGCTTGATAATCTCAAATAAAATGAATTAGTCTTCGTCTTTGGAAGAGGGCGTTAAGGTGTTTGAAAAAAAGGACCCATAATTATTTCAGTGCGCCAAAATTTGGTAGGTATTTGTATAATTTCTGTAAGTCCGCAAGTCCGCACACTTAAATTTGCGTGTTATCTTACGAGTATGTTTCCAACAAACCAAAATCTGAGATATCAGCTGAAAAATTTTGAGATTTCAAATCAGTTTAGTAAGAATTCGTTGAGTGTCGTAAAATCTCCATGAAATCTTCTTTCATCAATTTGAAATACCAAAACTTTTCAGCTTTGGTGGAAAGATAATATTATTCTTAATTCTGAGAAGAAAGTTGTAAATTTTGAGCAAAAATACAGTATTTATAGTTATTCCAAGTGCCTGTAAGTTCTATCAAACTTTATTGCGGTTTTAATACCAAATCATTTGTCTTCTGCTCGCTTTTGGTCATAACAAATTTTTTGTGACTTCTTAAATATTTCTTACAGAATATAGAATATCAAATTGATAAAAAAAAATTCTTCTAACAAAGAAAAATTGATGAAATTTTCAAAACCGATGTTTGCACATAAATAATAATGATCCAGGCTATTTAAGGCAATTCGATGTTATTTCTAATTATAGTTATAAGGTTTTGAAAAACGTTAAGAACTCAGAATATTTATATATAGAAATGATTGAGTAAGGTTTTATTACTCATTTATTAATAAGTCATTCATTACTGTTTTCTGCAAGATTGTTGGAAAGTCTGATGAAGTTTTTTTCTATTTCAGCAATCATAAGGGGATTATGGGGCAGAATTCAAAGACTCATATATTTTGAACACTCTAACCAATTTGTACAGCAATATATTTGTAGGTAGGGAGAGCTGAGATAGAAGAAATAGGGGTAAAGTAACTGCAATAAAAAATAGAGCTCCCCTGAAAATTAAGAATCGCTTAAAAGAGAAAAATATTCTTCTTCTCCATAGCTATAATAATTGAAGTCCATTGAAGGAAGTTCTGGGTGTTGTCCCGAGAAGTAGCAGGTTTGAAGACTTATTTTTACTTGTGATTTATCGGTACTATAAGGCAAATTAAAATGATACCGAAGACGAAAAAAGTGGGTCTTGAAATTCTGTCTGTCTGTCCTAGTTTCACTACAGCCTAAACGGCTCGGCCGATTTTCTTTAAAGTTGGTAGATAACATTTTTAATTTTTTCCATCCACACTTTTTTTTTCTTTTTTTTTAAGACCAAAAATAACGGTACTTGTCATACTTGCCATAGATTTTTTTTCTTAAATTGATAAATAAAAGTTTATCAATATAATCTACAAGATGTGAGAAAAAAATAATTATTTTACCTAACAATAAAGGTACCCACCAAACAAATGTTAAAAAATGTTAAAAAATCGTTTTCAAAAATCTTATTTTTCTCGAAAACGGTGCCTAGAATTTTGATAAATTTTTTTTTCTTTCAATTAATTCTTACGATCTTTAATTTAATAACAAAAATTTTGAAATTTAGATATTACAGCTTGTACCTGCCATAGAACCATTTTTTCAAATTTAGTATTTCTCACTATCGACATAACGGATTTTAATGAAATTTTTCATGGAGATGCTTCTAAGAATAAAATCCTAAAGTTGACGTACAAATTTTTTTTTTTAAATTTTGTATATAAAACCATATTTTAAAGAAACCACTACAAGGACTTATAATTTTTGTTCTTGCATAAATTCATATTTGTATAGCTTTCTGTCTCTTACTACTAAAAGAATTTAAAAAATTATGATAATTTTATCCTTATGAACAATTTTCTCTAATAACATTCGTTTTTAAAATTCCTAGTCTATTGCAAGTTCGTGTGACCCAGTCGTGCATTTTATTTTTTTCGTTTTCTCAAAAACGGTAAGACTTATTTTGATCAATGGTTCTTCACGCTAAATCTCCTAAAAAGTTCTAATACTGTTGTGCACTTAAAATCTGAACAAAAAAATTTTTATTTCGAAAACCAATTTCTCCATTTTGTTTTGAAACTTGACAGTCAACAGTTGTTACTTAATATGATTTAGGAGAAAGTTTTGAATTTAGAGAAAAAAAATCAAATTCTAAGTTCTGAACAAAAATAACCAAAATGTTATTAACCCTAATCTGTTAAAGAAACGATTTTTGGTTTTGAATTTTCTTAAAAACGGCTCCAACGATTTAAATTTAAAATACTATCGCATATTTCGAAAAAAAAATATTTTTCTTAAAAAAAAAAAAATTGACATTATGATGCTAAGGAGCACGAAAAAGTAGGTCCCTGTATGTCTGTCTGTATCTCGACCTACAGCCGATTTTTAAGCGATTTTCTTCAAAATTGGAACTGAAATTGAAATTTTGGTTGTCATGGTTTACATTTCGGTCGAAAATTTTTTTTATAAAAAATGTTACTAACGATTTCTTTCATTGATTTTTTTTTTTAAATTGATTTTCTTAGTAACGGGTGTAACGCTTTTGATAAGAAAAATTACCAAGGAGCTCCTTTGAACTTGAAATAATATTTTATTGAAAATGTTCCGAGTTTTTAATTTGAAAATTCAATATCTTGATTGATTGGGTTTTGAAATTATTTCCCAAATGTACCTATAATATTAAATAATTAAAATTAGAATATCATTTTTATCTTTTGTATACTTTAAAAAATTTGCAATTTAAAAAAACTTAAGTTATGAATAAAACGGTAAATTGAAATTTTTCTCTTCATTTTTCTCTAATTACATACATCCATGTTTCAATACATACTATTTGTAAATCCCAAAATACTTGTACATAAGAGCAAGTACGTGCGATCCAATTTATACTTAAAATTTTATTTTTCTCGAAAACGACACCAAGAATTTCGATAAAATTTGTTCGATAGTTCAATAAAGAATACTTTGAAATTAGGGCATTACTGAAAGAACGTACCACAGAACCATTTTTTTGATTTTCGACTTTCTCATTATCGGATTAATGGATTTGAATCATATTTTTATAGAGAAGCTCCCAAAAAGTTTAAAAAAAACATGGCATACAAATTTGAAAAATAAATATTTTTTGGATTTTTGAAAGAATAAATTTTTTTTTGAAAATTCGAAATCTGAAAAAGTGTTCAATGATTTTTTTGGAAATTTAATTTTTATATGCACAGTAGATAATAACACGTTAAAATTCGTATACCAAATTTTGTTTTTCTAACAGCTCCAACGATATATAATTTTTGTTCTTGCATAAAGTCATATTTGCTTAAGTAATAAAAAGACATTCTGTTTTTAAGCTCTAACTCTAACTACTAGAGGTGTTGTTTTAAAATTGAATTTTATGCTTCTGAATATTTTTCTCTCATAACATCCATTTATAATTTCCAATATAGATGTTACTCGTAGTTAAGTTAATTTAAGACAGTTTATATAAGGCCGAATGGCATAGGCATTAAGGAATTGACAAATCCGTTAATAGTAATTTTTGTCATGAAAAGTGCTAATTATTTTTATATTCAGGATCGGCACAAAATTGTAGGTCCCGTCAACTTTTGGCAACAGGCACATAGGAATTGTTGAGGTTCTGGTTCGCTTCGAGATTGTGCACCACCAAGTTTATTTATTTATTTTAAAAATATTTATGTAGAGTTTAATGTAATTTTTTAAACGTTATAATTTATTAATTTAAGTAAAAATTAATGTAAAGTAAAAGTACAATTCAATTTGATAAGTTAAAATAAAAAAAAGCAGTTAAGTAGGTCTGGTTCGAAGATGTTGCTGGATCGGTGGTTGGTGGTCAAAGAGACCTCATTCTTGTTCTCTTCTATGAACATCGGCTCCTAACATCGATGCTGCCAACTATTTTGGATTTAGGAAGTAAATCATATGATTGGCTTTTTCGTTAACTTCCAGGAATTAATAGGGGGAAGGAGTTGACAAATACTAGATTCCTACAACTCGGCCATCCTGCTTGTTCAACGTCTCGGGGAACTTCTTCTCCTTTCAGATAGGTAAATCTCATCTCAAAATCGTCTAAGGTTAAATAAAAGGAAAATTAATTTATTTAGCTATCCAAGCATTAAAATCATCTCAAATAAGAAGTCATCTCAGGTAAATATTCATCTCAGGTAGTTATATCATCTTTGGAAGTCATCTCAGGTAGTTCATCTCAGGTAGTTCATCTCAGGTAGGTTATCTCAGATAGGTCATCTCAGGTAGGTCATATTAGGTAAGTATGTCATCTCAGGTAAGTAGGTCATCTCATGTAAGTAGGTCATCTTAGGTAACTATGCCATGTTCATCTTTGCTCATCGGGTCTGGTAAAACAGTATCGTTTTCAATAATTTCGTCCTCATCAGAAGAATTATCGTATGGAACCCATGGCTTCATATTATCGGCACTGCTACTTGTTTTTCTTCTAGCTCTGCCATAGCATCTGAGATATCTAACGATTGTGGATTTTTTGTAGTACTATTTGTATTTTTTCTGCCCATCATAACGGAACGCCACGAATCACCAAAAAAATAGAAAAACTGCAAATCAACGTCTAATTTTCCACGCACAAGCACACAACAGCGAAGCTAATCCACAAATGATTTAAAGTGTCAATCGGTATCAATTAGAAAAAAAAGTAATTGTACACTCGTTCGTACACTCGAAGCAGTAATTTCACTTATCTCTTTTGCAATTTTTTTTTCTAATTTGAATAGATTTTTCTCTCACTGTCCTAACGTGCCAATGTGGAATTTTAAGAGAAATTTTAACTTATTTATGATACCATCAAGCCGGGTTATTTGCACGGCAAAATATTCCCTCGATGAAAACAGCTTCTCAGCAGCAACCGCGACTTGAATACACGTTAAATTAATTCTATGTGCACAGGTCCAATGATTAAATTTTAATTTAATTTTTTAAAAGGTTGAGCCCCATGTAGAGTTTATTGTAATTTTTTAAACGTTATAATTTATTAATTTAAGTAAAAATTAATGTAGGTAAAGTAAAAGTACAATTCAATTTGATAAAGTAAAATAAAAAAAATCAGTTAAGTAGGTCTGGTTCGAAGATGTTGCTGGATCGGTGGTTGGTGGTCAAAGAGACCTCATTCTTGTTCTCTTCTATGAACATCGGCTCCTAACATCGATGCTGCCAACTATTTTGGATTTAGGAAGTAAATCATATGATTGGCTTTTTCGTTAACTTCCAGGAATTAATAGGGGGAAGGAGTTGCCAAATACTAGATTCCTACATTTATCTTATTCGGAATATTTGTATAGCTACAGCTTAAAATTTAATAGAATTTTCTTTCCTGAAATATGTCGTTACTCAGGGCCATGTCTAAAAAACGTGTTGGTCCAAAATTTCCAGTCAAAATTATTGGAAGAATATACCTCGAAAATTAGAAAAAAATACAACTCGTTCGCTTATAAATTACAATACCTCTTAACGGAAGCATCAAAGTCTAATACCTCGTAACTTTCGAAATTAAAATTACACTTTTAATCGTTGGCGTTGCAAGATTAAAAGGCATTCAGAAACGAAGTTTCGATAAAGATCTACCCAATTTCTCAACCCCAATTACACAACTAAAACACGTTTTTTGTGTCTTCTTAAAATTGAGGTTAGAAGGTATTATTACAATAGTGACGACTGACGATATTAATTTTAGTTTGCTATTAAAAATCTCTATTTGACTTTCCACCATTATAAGTATAACTAAACACCATACATTGGCCTTGGTCTTTTGAAAAGAAAAATGTGTGGTTTAGGGACAGTGTTCTATATTCCTCTAGTAACATTGACCAACTCGGAAATCGGATTGACGTAGAGGACACCAAAAAACCTTCAAAAAACATACCCAATCTGGCTTCGCCAACCAACATTTTGTCGACCAGAGTTATCAACGAAAATTCTTAAGACAAAGTTTGAAGGGCAAAAGCTAGTGGGGAACGTGGGCCTAGTGACTCATGAATCATGACTCCTCACCATTCTTGTGTACACGTTATTGAATTAAAATTCTCTGCCGAGTCCAAACGGCCAAAAATAAAACGAGAAACATTTTCCAAGATAAGGGATACTCTAGGAGAATTTTTTTCCAAAAATTTGTTTTTGTTTTTTTAGGTGGAAATGGCTACGAATCGAACACTTCCTCCGATGTCTCACTCCATATAATCAATCATTACGCGCAAAGGGTACTTCTACAAGTTACTAGCCTTTCACATAATACGGGAGATAATATGAGATTTACATACTCGCATATTAAGAGCGCTTTATGCTGAGATTAATTTCATGTTCAATTTAATTCAATTCACTTCAATTTGCATATTCAGTAATTTATAAAAAAAAAATTATATATGGAACACCCTGTGAATCTTTTTCACTCAACAACTCATCAATTCTCTTCCCAGAACTGCCATCCAAATGAGGCAGCAGCCAAGTGGCGGGCGATCCATTACCCATATCCATATCCATTATAGCAAATCACTTCCATACCTAATAAAAATTAAAATCATAACCACACCACAGGCGCAATTCAGATTCTTTATTCAAAAATATTCAATGTCGTCACTTAACGGAGAACATAAGACAATTAACACTTTGCGCGCCCGGTTAAAAATGTGGAGAATAAAAATTAATAATTCATTGCCGGCTAAAATACGCTCCGCACAGCTGATGCGTTGCTCAAGTTTGTGCTAAGTTCAGATGGCGGTCGGTGGCGTCAAGCGCCAGCAGAGTCATTATGCTAAACTTTGTAATGATATGCCCATTGCTCGGCACTGGAGTGTCTCCCCCTTCCGAGCGGAGCGGGCATAATAACATCAACACCATCAGATAAGCAAACGCTTACTAATCATGTAATCAATCGCATTTCCATAGAGCAGCTCAGGGAGCGGCTTTACGGGACCAAGTTGGAAGGCACTTTCGGTTTCGAATCTCCCATTCGGAGTGTAAAAAAAGTGGCCGAAAATTGCTGGCGCCACAGCCAGCACCGCGCGTCGTTGCCGTCGGGTAATTAGTCCGAATTTGTTATTCCTTGTCGGGCGGACGTCAACCCATCAGTAGGTACCAACGTGCCTCCAAAATAGCTTTGCATACTTAATGAGAAGAAGGAACACCAAGCCGGCCGGTGATGCTCCATCGATATGTGGGAGGAATCTGGCACCTGGACGGCTCTGATGTTGTGCCTCGGTCTCGATATGAAGTTGATGATATGGGAAGAGAAGATCGTCAGCCGAAGTCTAACTGATTTGCATCTCTAGCTTTGGCTGGTTTACATTGCCCCAGTTAGGACCGGGCCAGCCAGCGGCGGTATGTCGCTACTGTCTATTAAATACAGTTCGACTTCAACGCACGGCAAGCAACGGCATCAATCGTGCTGAAGTTGACGCCTCATAATTTTTATATTCATTTATACAAATTAATTCACTGTTATTATGATTTTTCAATTGGAGAGGCCATGTCTTATGGCCATGTATGGTGACTGGTGAGGTTAGCTTCTGGTTTGGAGTTGGTCTTTCTGATCTGATGGTTGTCTGCCACTGCAATGTTAATTTATATAAAGAGTTCGAGTGGGTACTCGAGGCGATCTTTTGAAGAAAGTGAAGTAGGTACTTTGTGTGGGAAATGTGAGTAAGGTTTACCTTTAGGAAATGCTGTGAAAATGGAGTTATAAGTGAAAGTAAATGTGCGTGTCATAGTCGGACTACTTCTAAAATCAAGTGAAGTTCGTGTTTGATGCTGAAAATAATTTACCCAAAAAAGGATATTGAATGTTTTTAGAACTAGTATTGAAAACGGGGTAGTTTAAAAATTGTTTAGCCATGAGAAATCTTGTGCATTTTCCTAACAATTCGTTACGCGAGTTATTTGATTCTCCTAAACATGTTCTGCATTCATTTTTTTTGTTCTCTGTTCATCAACTAAATGCTATAACAAATTTTTCGCACATTAAGAAAAATAATTATTATCTAATTGTATTTACCATATACCCATATTTTTTTGTTATATCGAGTTTTTGGAAAACGGTACAACTGACTGTACCATTTTATTTTATAGCAACAACTGCTAATATTTTGAATAGTTTTCAAGTAGTTCCCCTTAAGAGTTACTGCGTTGGACTGTTATACCAGAGGTCTGGTATAACAAATTTCATCTCATATGCCAATAATGAGAAAGACAATGATAAAAAAATATTCTATCGTAAGCTCTGTCATGTTTTAAAATTACATTTTTACTTGGGACATTATATAGGGTGGGCCAAATACAAGTTTCTTTTTAAAATTGCAATAAAATGAAAAAGAAATTTAATGTTTTAAATGTATATTGGCTTTATTAGTAAGAGCAAACGTTACCATTAATTATGGAACACAATGTCGTTCAAGTGGCTGCCTCGGCTTGGTTCGTAGTAGCGCATTCTGTTATTACAATTTTCCAAGACCTTGTTGATCGCTCACGGATTGCTTGGATGATATCGGCCTTATCCATCACGGTTCCCCACAAAAAATCCAAAGGAGTCAAATCCTCAGCTCTGAGGCCGCCACGATTTGGCAATTTGGTTTTTCATTCCCGCCAAAACTTTTTTCAAAACAAAACACTGTTTTGGCTACATAGCACTTACTTTGGAAATAAGTTTTCAATATTTCTCAACGTTGTTCAAGTGGATAGCAATGTTCGTTGCGCGGAGGTATGGCCCTTCCTGGAAGATTTCAAGCGGGAAACAGCTGTCAGTGTCAAAATAACTTATGATTAAAAAAAAAAACACTAGATGGCCCACTTTGTATAGGTACGATATTCCTAAAAAAATCAACAGTGGGCCTCGAAATTCTGTCTGTCTGTTCGACTACAGCCTAAACGGCTTTTCAGTTTTTTTCGCGAATTTTTTTTTTTTTAATTTTTTTTCGAAATTTTAGAAAATTCCATTTTCATTCTTAATAACTATTCTACGGCTAGAAAAAATATTAAAGAAATTTCATTTAAAAAAACGTTAATCGATGAAAAAAATTTCCAAAAAATAGCTATTCATGGTACCACGCGTACAATTTTTTTCTTGTTTTGGTTTTTTTTTTTTCAAAACCGGTGCAACTTTTTTTGATCTATTTTTGATATAACTTTTAAGGTTTTCGCGGTTGTTTACAATAGACATTTTAAACTTTTCGGATTAGCGTCTAATCCGAAAAGTTTAAAATGTCTATTTTTGATATGCTAAAACTGCTTTAAACTTTGTATTAAGATTTTCAATAATTTTTGTTTGGACTAAAATTTTTTTTTTACGCCACGTCAAACAAATCCTTATTTATAATATACTTATTTTCTTATCCGTATTAGCTACGCCTCCCTTATGTCAAATATACTGAAAGAAGTCACCGATCTAAAACTCTGGTTATTATACATGTAAAGCAAACCCCAGCGGATTTCCATTATTATTCATTTTATTATCATTGTACGCATATTGGAAATTGGATACATTTAAAATTGTATTGTATAAAGTTCAAATCCAATAAATGAATGTACCAACCACATTGCGTTCCCAATACCGTACAACTGTTAGAGCGTTTGGAAAATATTTAAATAATTTATTATTGCAAAGTATCTATCCTTTTTGTCATAGTAATAAACGAAAAAAAATTGCTTACACTCCTTTTTGTAAATTTCAAAAGATGTCATCTCAAAATGACATTTAGATACTAAAACGGCCTTAAACCTCCTATGAACCAGTTTAAGCTTATTTTACCGCTATTCCTCGTGCATTTTCATTATAAATAAGGGTTTCCGTCGCTAAAACGAGTTAGTAAATAAGGCTGCTAGAATTTTGATAAAAAAAAATTTCTTTCGCTTACTTCTTACGATCTAAATTTGATAAAAAAAGTTTTGAAACTAACACATTACTCACTAACCGAATATTGAACCATTTTTTTTTAATTTTGGCTTTATCACTATCGATATAACGGATTTTAATGAATTTTCTTAAGAGGAAGCTTTTATAAATTTTAGAAAACATTGCATATCAAATCTTAAAAAAAAAACAATATTTGTCTAGTTTTGCAAACATTTTCAAGTTTGTTTTTGAAAGTTTAATATCTCAAAAACGGGATTATGACTTTTGAAATTTTGATTTTTGTACACCATGACAAAAACTTAAAACTTGGTAACCACAATATTTCCTTGAAAATAGCTCTGTTCAACCAGCTGCGCTGGACTACTCTGGGCAGAAAAGTGTAGCTTTTTTGTGTTCATTGAGAAAATTTCTGCACTGACTTACACTATATTTATTTAACGAATATTTTGTTAACGAATAAAGTTGATTTTTTCCGAGCTTTGTATTTTTGATTAAAGTTTTTAAATAATGCATAGATTAGAGCCAACTTTGAGTGAAGGGCAATCTCTGGTGATTCAGTGTTTTCCAATTAATCCAATAATATCTTAATTAAATCTATGTATGTATGTATATTTGCACGAAGAATTCCGGACGCAAGTGTTTGAAAGTTCTATGAAAAAAGGTGAAGAGGAGGAAAAGATTTTGTAACTAAAAAGCCAACAACGTCGTCGCAGGCACTGGGAATGAATTTCTTCCCTTTGCCATCGACTCCAGCGCAGGCATAAGGCATTTTACTTGCGCCGAATTTAATTTGTTTTCTTTTTTTAACACCTGATGTATGACGTTTCTGCTTGAGTTTGCTCTGACAGTTTTCATGAA
The DNA here is from genome assembly GCA_911387755.1 of Chrysotoxum bicinctum. Classification (NCBI taxonomy): domain Eukaryota; kingdom Metazoa; phylum Arthropoda; class Insecta; order Diptera; family Syrphidae; genus Chrysotoxum; species Chrysotoxum bicinctum. Next base: position 217,822,763 of record OU426989.1, on the reverse strand, counting down.
CCTGCACTACACTACTCTACACTGGCCTTTTCCTGGTTGAACACAACTAATGATTTAATAATTTTATAAATACATATTTTTGGTATTTGTTGGCAAAAATTCATATTCTTTTTTAGATATCAGACGGCATACACATTTTTTCTTAAATTCCAAAATACTTGCACAAAAAAGCAAGTACGTGATGCGATCCAGTATTGCAGTTTATTTTTAATTGAATGATTAAGCGCATAAAAGAAAAAAATTATCAAAATTCTATGATCCGTTTAAAATTAAAAATTTAAAAATTAAAAGTAAAATTTTTAAAACTAATTTTTATAACATTTGTATGGTGGGTACCGATATGTTTGAATAAATTAACTATTTTTTCTAAGACTTGTTGATAGTTTTAGAACACTTTTAATCGTTACGTTTAACGAAATCGAGCATATGGTTTTAGAAAAATTGAGTTTTTTTTTAATCCATAAAGCAATTTCTTAACAAATTTTAATACAATACTTTAATTTTTTAGAACCTTAAGCATGAAAAAAATTATCAAAATCAGTTTTTTAGAAAAACGAAAAATGGGGTTTATAGAAAGTACAAAAATAACAAATTTTGTTAAATCTTAAAGAAGTGTTAGACACCTGTTGATTGTCAAGTTGCAAAAAACAATGATTTATTCTTAAATTAAAAAAAAATCGAAAATTAAAATACACAATACTTTTTAAGCTTTTTAGCACCTTTGTTTGAAAAATATTATCGTTTTTGAGAAAATCCAAAAGAAAGAACATGGTTAAGCTACATAGCTTTTATAAAAGAAATGTGTGGAATTTTATTTGAAAAAATTTGGTGAACAGTTTTTGGGAGAGGATTGGTCCCAAAGTAATTCTTTTACTAAAACCAAAACTGGTATCTGAGAGTCTTACGATGAACCTTGTTCGTTTTCTGAAAGATATTTTTTCAGCAAGTGATGTTGCTTTCGGTATGCTTCGAGATATATGGACGAATAACTCTCTTAGCTTAAGAACGACAACTGTATTGCGGCTCATGCAATGCAGTGGAATCCGCTCACTCAAGAAGGAAGAAGAGCTGGACGACCGAGAAGCTCATGGAGAAGGACAGTCGAGGAGGAGTCAGCCCAACTAGGCAAGACTTGGAAAGAGTTGCGACTCATATCTAGGAACCGAACACGATGGCGAGCTGGCGTTGTGGACGCCCTATGCTCCACTAGGGGTCCCCCACGGACATAAAAGGTCTGAGGACCTAAGTAAGTGAGTAAGTAAGTAAGTGATGGTTTTTCAGGTTCGTCTTGCATTGCTTGCTTTAGAACAGAGGGTGTCTTGTTAATTTATGTTACTATTTTATCAGCTACAGGTTTTTCCCGTATCATCCACCGCTTCGTACGTCTGTACGTTCACGCACGTTTGTACGTTCACTGTACATTGAGCTAGGTCCCCAATCAAATGGCCTTACCAATTTGCTTCAAATTTGGTACAGACCATTTTTGCACGAAATTCTATCGAAATAATTCGCATTTTTATTTAAGCTTACCTAGAACGGGTAGCTGTCATACAACTATTTTGGTTTTCATCAAATTTTCTCGAAAACGTATATAAATGTGTTAAATGCTTTTTATAAAATTCTATCTTAATTTAATCTTGTTAATGGTAGTACCCCTTGACATAATGGTAAGTGCTTTGGACTGTCATGCCTCTTTCTAGGAATTTACAAATACTTCAAAAGTGCTGCTCATTAGCCATTCTGACTGAAACAGCATAAAGTTATAGAAAAGTATAAGTTTTATGAAACAAAATTTTAGCCCGCGTGTACCTACATACAAATTCCACTTATTTATTTTAGATATAAAAAAAGTAAAAAATGCACATTGACTGTCAGAGATAAATTAATGAGCTGAAAATAAGTGAGTCAGAGTTTCCCCGGATTGTAAAAATTATTAATTTATCCCTTATAAGTTAAGGAACCTATATTTTTGTATTTTTTGAATTTTCAACAAGAACAAGACCCCAGTATCATACTTCAAAAGTGCACAGGTACATTTCAGCCAGTGTTGCCAGAAACACCGATTTATCGTATTTCTCCCGATTTCTAAACCTATTTCCGATACACCGATTTTTGATGTAAATAGTGCACTTTCTCCCGATTTTCATATTTCAAAAAAAAGTTCATATATTCTCCGCTCTTAATAGCATAACTTAAATTTGCATTTAACTATTAATTCAATAGAAAGTTTGAGCGACCTCAACTCCAAAGCGCGTTTCGCCCAGGTACGACAGTGGGCTCATCAGTTAGATGCTGTCGTACCTGGGCGAAACGCGCTTTGGAGTTGAGGTCGCTCAAACTTTCTATTGAATTAAATTCAATCACTCCGCTTAAAAAATTGAAATAATTTTCTTATTTCATATAAATTCGTTGTTTAACTATTAATAGCAACTTTTTTGATATGAAAATACATTACAAAGAAAATGTAAAGGGTTTTGCGGCGGCGGCGCGGCGGATGTAGCAAACAATTTGTCAGATAGTAAAAACTCTGTTACTTCATTACGAAAGGGTGATTGCCCGAACATTATAATTTTGAAATGCATCTGTAATTCTTTTACCATCTGTACATCATTATGCCTGCTTCAAACTTCAACAGTTGTTGAAACAGTCAAATAGAGTAGCGAAATATCAAGAATTTTTAAAATTATTATAGCTGCTTCATCCATCAGAAACTCGTTGGTTATCATAAGAATGTGTTGTTTCGCGGATTTTACAATTATACGAACCTCTCAAAATGTAGGTACTTTGCATTTGAAGCCAAAGTAGATTATCTTGAAAGTGGAAAAGTTATTTTAAAATATTAAGAAGATCATGTTTATGAATTATATCTTAAATTCTTACACCCATATTAATAAAGTTGGTTTAGTGGAGGTTTATCGTTAAGTCCTGGACTAAGTGTGAAACTGCATTAATAAAAAAAAGTGAAGTTTACTAACTATGATTAAGCTAAACCACCAAAGTAGGTAGTTTAGCGAAGTAATAAGAAATAAAATTGTCAAATTTTCTTTGTTTTATCAAAAAAATTAAACAAAAGTGCGACGTGCGTGTCTCCACGATTTGTCAATGAATTTGCATTGAAATCCAAGCAGCTTAAAAAAATGACAAATACGAAAGGATTTAAGATCGTAAATGAATTTCGACAAGTCATAGGAGCATTTAACAGCACCCATATTAGGATTAATAAAATAGGCAGGAGAAAACGGTCCAAAATATGTGAATGTGAAGTAAAGACAGCTTAATAAAAATATATTTAATTAAAAAACAAAATTGAAACACCAAGTTCGTTTGTGAGTGCGATAGGAAACGGATATTTCTAAATATAGGTATATAAGTACATTATGTGGTTCAACTTAAACGCTTATATACTATTTTTGTCTTTGTAAGCTAGAAGAACTTAATGTTAAAGTTTGTTATACCTAAGCTACCCATATACAAGACTATTTGTTTTAGAGGAGAAATATTTATTTTTAATTTAAAGAACTTACTGTGTTCAAATAATATAAATTTTAAAAATGAACTTAAATAAAATGACGAACAACATTTTTTTTTAAGTAGGTAAGATTATTTCAACTTCTAATTCCCCGATTTCCCCGATTTCAGAAACGAAAATCACCCGATTTCCAAAAATATTTTATGGCAACACTGATTTCAGCCATCAAAAAGTTAATTCCTCCTACACAGCTTTTCGGTTGTACCTATATTTTATAGTAAAAATTTCGCTTTCATTTGAGCCTGAACAAACGTCCTTTGCATACAAAAATTCCTTCACCACTTTTGACTTTCTATTTCTGTATTTTAACTTTTTTTTTCTTTTTTGTATCAAGTCCACTGACATTCACAGAATTCAAAATGCAGATGTACACTACTCCAGTGCGCTGCCACCCCCAAACACAGGAAAGGGTGGTTTTAACATTTCGCATTCAGTTGTTGCATCACACTTGCTGGCTGTTTGGAATTCCGAATGGGAATTTTGCAATAACAGCCACACAGTCAACAATACGGTATTTCGTACAACAGCTAAAAGGTAGATAGGAAGGTATACTCTGTGACTTTGGTGAATGTCCTTGAAATGTCTATCAACAACACAAACACACCTAGTTTCGTGTTGGTCGATGGTAAAGTCCACCTTTACAATCGAGGAACTGAATGAAAATGTCAGTTGCCCGCCATTGCAGCCGCAACTGACTTGAGGTTTATTCAACGTAGTGTATGTACATACTCTTACTCAAAAAAGGATTTTAGCCCAAATTTAAAACACAACCAGAACAATATTCGATGAAAAATCCCTCCAAGTGTGGGTCGTGTTTTGCAAATCGAACCAAAGATACAACCTCGCCTAACACTGTTTGGTTGTCGTCTCGTTCGTAAAGTTGCAGATACACAGGATACGATAAAACGACGGAAGTACCATCAGTGCCAGGCAAAAAGAATTCGCGCGCTCTTCGTCCGAAAAAGCGAGCGAAAGCGCCGAGTGAACTCATTTGAAATTCAAATTCGAGCAAATGCATTCACCCGCCGCCCCAGGATGTTCAGGACACTTCGCTACGACCTACGAGTATTTACCAACTTAATCCACTTCAGCCCTCTATGACGAGCGCCTGTCGTGAATATTTAGAATCTTTTCCATTCATTCATTGAACGGAACGGCAAATGTATATAGATGCGACACGACAACGACGATGACGACGGAATGTAGAAGAATTAGTAATTTCAAGGACACTGTGCTGTGTGCAGCAGAAAATCACATTTTACGAGCTTGTTATACAACAAAACGAGGTTAACGTTCCGTTCTTGGTTGCCGCCGCTGCTGTAGCCCCAGCCGACTACAGAAAACTTTCTCCCATCAGGATAAGCTGGTTTAACTGATTCAATTATGGAGTCCTATACGTCTCATAACTTTGTATTAATTATTGAGTAAGGACCGCCCGCCTGGTCCGCTCCGCTCCTATCTCTGTCGAAACAAATAAATAAATGCATTTACGACGAGTAGGTACCTACGTGCGGGCAAATTTATGCCAATTCCAAGGCAACACAGGATGAAGGATAAAATATCAAATACACCACACCCATCGCTGGTCTCACTCAACTGATGGGACTGCGCGGGACCATGACGTCGCAGTCCTCAGCGAAAGATGAATTAAAATCTCAGTCTATACGATCCAAGGAGAATTCTCAACAACTCAACAAAACCAAAAAAAAAAATGTTTTCAAGACTCGAAAAAGAAGGTGCATGAACCGCGAAAAAGATGCGCTCTGCGATACACCATCACAAAAGGTTGAACACAGCATCAGAGAAGCTGCCTCAAACTACACCAGCACCAGCACCACAGCCAGCCAGAGATCCTATCGCAAAACATTGATCCGCATTTGCGGCGCAATGCCCAGTAGCACTCGGGATGTCGATATCCGTTTGGATCGACAATAAATTTGGAAATCGCAAAAGCAGAAGCACAAACAAAGTACAAGTTTAACTCTTGCGGGTCCGTACCGTAGAGGTCCAGACTTGAAGTTCTCTGCGATCGATGTGCGCGGCAGCAACAGCAGCAACGCACGGCTACATAAGTGCATAAGCCAAGGAGCTATATACATACAAGCCAACAACAAAACTGCTGCTGATCGTATACATGCAGAAGCGAGGGCTGTCGTTATCGGTGCATGAGTGGGGTGGAGTCTATGGAGTGTCTTACTCGAAAAAAGAGTCCTTCATCAATGGAATACAGTGGAGTATATAATTGAATTGTTAGTTCGAAATAGAAGGAGAAGAATAAAATTTGTGTAAAAACTTTTTTTAAATATTACAAGAGAAGCTATTTGAAAATATTCACCCCTATTACAGAATTCGGCGAATCAGCTAAAGCGACAGTTTCAATTAATTTCCAAAATTTTTCTATTACTGAATCCGACGAATAAAAGTTTAACGAACGCGCTAACAATCTCTGCACCACCGACATTTTGTTCAACTTATATGGTATTACTGAATTCGCAATCCATTCGCACTCTAAACAATTTCTATTATTTTACATTCGCACCAATTTCGAGACAAATCTGAAGTGAATTTTTGATAAAACGAAAAAAAAAACGAAAATAAACAATGGAAAGTACAAAAATATAAATCAAAAGCTTATTATACTGAATGTTTAATTGTTTGTTTAACAATTTTTAATAGAAAACGGAAACTGTTAGCCAGAAATCTAAAAAAAAAACAGAGCACACGGTTGGTATTGAACCGTCCGTTCCTCATCCAAGCACTACCATAATCACTCAAAACGATGCTTGATTTCGTTGATCGATAGCGATACTATATCAAAGCCTAGGCCGGTTGACTATCTCACAGTGTCGATACGAAAGTTCATAAATGATAAGGTAATTTTAGGAATCGACAATGAAGTTCATCCCGCGAATTTCATAATTCAGTTTTACAGCGGACGCGAAAGGTCAACGGATCGAGTCAATTCACCGGGAGTAAAATTCTTCGAATTCTGTAATCAACATGCTTGTTTAAAGGTGTGCTGAAATTTTAGCGTTTCTTTTTTGGCCAACTCAAGCAATGGACAAACTCATAAAAGATGACAATTTCAAAGTTTTTATTTGTCATCTTTTTTCAGAATTTAAGACGTTTTTTTAGATGGAAATGTTTTGTTTTGGTCAACCAATGAGATTTAAAAAGCCTTAAACAACTAAACTAAAAATTACTTACATACGAGTACATACATTCAAACGAGAAGAACGGAAACGCATAATTTTATTTTTAAGGAATATTCCCATGAGTTCGAAAAACAACCTTTGAATGAACGAATATTCGTCCATTTTGACATTTCGTTGAAATAGCATTTTTGTATTCGTGGTAAATGACGTTTAAAACAAACAAACAAACAAACAAAATCGAGAATGATTTTGACGTTAGTCGCTCGTGTACAATTCATTCGATGTAGTGTGGATAGTATGTGGAACTCGAATAGAGTTTGACAGTTCGGAACAATTTGAATGGAATTCGTGAAGTGAAGAAAAATCTTGTTTAAAGTGCTTTGCACATGAGACACGAACTGCGAACTGCGAATTGCGAATGGTCGCGAATTTTGATATTTTGTTCACATGAGTATTTTTTTTGGTCGCCGAACATTGCGAATTGTCAAAAAAAAAAGAAGTAACTAAATTAAAGTAAAATGAGTGCTAAGCTAAATTATTTTAAGAAAAGGTGGCTTTTATGCAGTTTAACTTGTTACCTACCAAAATTTAAAAAAAGAGAGAAAACTTATATTTGCATCTTCTAAATATGAATCGTCATATATTTAGAGAACATTTCACTTTGATACCTCAACTAGAAAGAGGTTGAATTCGTATGAATTTTTAAGTCGCGGGTTTGTGGAATGCGTTCACTAGTTGTGGATTGCGAATTTACATTTGACAGTTCGCAGAAGATACGTTGTTAAAATGCAAAATATTTCAATTTATAATTATTTTATGCAGTGTTTTCCTTTTAAATAGTTGATTCGATCATTAATTCACTTCGTCATAGAATAAAAACAAAACAAAAATTAATATTAGCTGTGAAAATTGCTTAAAAAGACTTATTCGCATTCGCAGGTCGCAGCTCATGTGCAAAGCACTTAATTTCTCTTATTTTTGCAATTAAAAGGCAAATTTTAGTTTAAATTAAATTATATTCAATTAGTTTTCTACTGTTTTGTCGAATATTTGTGAAGACTTAAGGCTTATAAATGTTTTAAATCCCATTTGTTCTATTTATTATTCGTCGGTCGTCCTCATGTGAATTGTCCTTTGATTCAAAATCATCTTCTTTTAAAAATTGAAAAATTAATATTTGTGCAACATATTCGCATTTGAAAGAAATCAGAAATTCTGTCTTGAATATGAATTGCCAAATCGTGAGTTCTGCAATTCAAGGTTTAATGTGAAATAAATCGGTTTTTGTATATAACTTTTAACTTTTATCGATAAGTAGTTAATAAAAACTAGAACAAAAAAAATGTATCTTTTTTCCCCCTAATACTGGTTTTTAGAAGATAGCACTATTTCAATGTTAAAATGTCGATTTTTTACGAATAACTCTTAAGCGGCGAAGACTGAAATTAAAATTTGAAAAGTCGCTGCCACTCTTTCATTCATTACGAAAGATCATTTGTATGATATTGCTACTTCAAAAACGTTAAAATTTTGAAAATATATAGAGTTTTTCGCTAACAAATGACTATCTTAATACAGGGTGCGTTTTATGTTTCAGGTCGAAATATTTTTCAATAAAATTCAATTTGGGCGCGTCTGGCCAGGGTAAGATGAATATTATGGATATAATTAATTTTTGGACAACTTCGTTCTTAAAAGTCGAAACACAAAAAAAATAGATTTTTGACTTATGAAATTATAACAAAATTTTCGAAATATATTGCTTTAAAAAAGAAAAAGTTTTCTTATAAAGAGGTATTTTTAACATGAAGCGGTTCATTTTTGTTAATATTGATGGAAAACTGATGACGGCGGAGTTGGTGGAGATGTGTTTCCAGAAGGACTAAGCCTAGGTCTTTCGTTTCGCCTTCCAATAGTTTTAATACAAGTGAAACTTTTAAAGATCAAAGCCTTAGAATATACCTAATATCAACAACTAATATCCGCATCTTTTGATAGAGAATAGTTGCTATTAGATCTTTAGAATATGTTTCTACAATACCTAATATAGCTTTGAACTGGTGATCATCTCTCGTTAAGATGGCACAACAGTTCAACATTCATGCTTGGATGGGTGCAGGGCAATAGGAATATTCCAGAAAACTGTTAAGCTGATGAACTCGCTAAAAATGGTTTACCAATTACAATTTTTAACATGAAGAACAGATTTGAGATACCCACTGCTACAAGTTAACTTATAACAAAGAGAGATGGGACCTTAGGTGGAACAACATCAACACCTGTTTGACGACAAAACGGATTGGGCAAACGCTGGATCTAATTGACATCTCTATGCAGATTCCAAATTAGCTCCGAAAGAGGTGTCACAGATGCATACTGTCTTATAGGTATGCACGCCACACGACGCCCAAACGATTTCTACAGAAGCTGTATGAATGAAGAGCAAAGAATTCCTCATCTTCTATGTAGAGCTATACATTATATCGTGCTCTATTCCAAAGACGTGACTCCCCTTGGAAGACTTCTTTCACAATGATCCGAGCCTAACCTGAGGGATCTAGCAAGTACTGAAGTATGTCGTCTATTACGTTTCAAAATGAGTTAAAAATAGTTTAACAAAAAGCTTTTTTGCTATCACAAAGGGCCAACATTTTGTCTAAGTACCTCAGTTCTTCACCAACTGCCACTTCTTTAACTAAGCTATCACATAAGAAACTACTTGATGTACAAACTTTTGAGTTGTTTTCGAAATTATAGGCACAGGTTAGGAAGTGCAAAACTTACTTCGTTATTTTACGATCTAAACGACCAGTCGTAGGAAAGAAATTTCATTATTTTTTTTTTCAGAGAATCGTATGTTTACTACTTTTTCGTCAGCATTTGCCGCCTGCAGAGAAAGAAATGTGATACAGGAGTTCCAGTACGGCCTTCGAAATAAGCACTCTACCGTACATGTTTTGTTGGGACTTCACAGTGCTCAACATAAAGGAAACGACTATACCGTGCTATCTGGACATCGTTGAATCTTTCAACCGCCTCTAGATAAAGGACAACTATTCAAAGTGTCAGAACAGAACTTGGCCTTCCTTAGGAAGAATAATCAAAAATTTCCTAACCCATACATTTTTGTATGTACAATATGTACATGTAGCAAAACAAGAAACTTCGGAGTATCTCAAGGATCAACAGTTGGGCCTCTTCTGTTTAACAACTAAATTGTCGATCAACCCAGATAACAAAAGGAATAAAGACAAGGCTTTATGCAGACGACTCCTTCACATATAAATTGCTGCCAGGAGAATGGAGGGGCACACTTGAGGCCCATCTCAAATGGGGACTGAACAGGGAAATTATCGGACGCATCTGTTTTCGAACACCAGTGACTTTCATTCGAAGAAGAAGCAGTGATGCCGTCAAAGTCAAGCTTCCAAAGAACTTTGAAGTGGTGGTCTCTCAACTTTTCCTACAAGGTGATGCTGACTTGATTTTGAAGAGCGTACTTTTCTCTACACCTGGTCCAACCGCTACTGAGGAGGCCTTTCTCATTTGGTATACTATACTCGTATAATGTTTACCAATAAAGAAGATGAAGCCTTCACAGCAACTCACTGACGCATTTTGTCCGCTTAGTATTTTCGCTGAGTTACAAAACCGGAGACTGTGCAACCAACAAGCATTCCAAAAGAAAAGAACCGCGATATACTCGTATTTTACAAGAGCTTTGTCCCACTGTGAATATCGCAAGGTTGGTTTGTTGCATCTTCATGACGTTATGTCTGCACCAATCGATGGTTTGTCCGGCGCGTTGTATGCCTCGCGGCTAAAGTAATCGTCGTCTTGGTCGTTGTCCGTCGTCAAACCGGGCGGATGGACTGTTTCTTTAGGGAATTCAGGGAACTCCCTTGGTGTGTCCGGCTGACTGGCCGTTGCGTTGTGTCCGTGCCTAATACGTTGGCAATAAAACAGTAGGTACCATCTTCGCCGTGCTGCTGCTGATATAAAATTAATCTTTTGTTGTTGTTTGGTGTATATACTGTCAGGATCTCCACAGAGACCCCCACAAAAACCGAAAACAATAAAAAAAAAAACACACAAGGAACAAGAAATCGGCCATAAATAATAAAAGATATTTGCATTGAGGAGCAGTGTATGGCGGCCGACAGTATTGGCAGCCCAGAAAACGGTTGCGTTCTCGTCATTTTTCCTCCTCCCTCCTGTGGTGAAACTGCGGAAATTGCTTCTGTTGCACAAAGGCACATCAGGTAAAGCCTTATGAACGATGGACATAGAAATTAAAAACAACAAATAAAATCAACTTTACTCATTTTTATTTGCGTCGGCATATGTTAGTCCTTGTACAACTTTTTTTTTAATTTTTTATTTCAGGGGTTCGGCAGGACATAAATGAAAAAAAAAAATGAATGAACTAAGCTCTTCATTAAATTAAAATAATTGCGTACTTGCCACGCGTACTTCAATTGTTTTTTTATTATCATTTTTATGGTTCATAAGAATAAGTGTATACAACTCGAGGAAAGTCTAAAAGATAAAAACGAAAAAAGCCCGGACAAAGGGCGACTTACGGACATTTCTTTTTATTGCAGGATAATTCTCATAATTGTCCTTTTTTTAAATTACTAGTGCACACCATTTACGCTGCTGCCGGAACATTGAAATCGCGTAACAAGCTTTTGTATCGGGTAAGCGAGACAGGGAAACCGGCCTCACTTTGACCATTAATTCGCCGAGGGGTGTGTTGGATGATGTTTTTTTATTTTTTAAAACTCTTATATTTTAGATGTGATGAGGGGATGAGATTTTTTTTTCCTTGGGCGAAGGGTGCGCTGCCGTCAGTGTTACACTGATGGGGATAGTGGATTTGCTTGAATGCGAATGTAACTATACTTTAATACTGGCTGAGTCTGAGTCTGTGGGGAATACAATTTTGGGAAGTAAAGTGGCATGTCGGGCAATGGTCCAAATCGAAATGAATCAATGTTCGCTCGCATTGAAGGAAGAATGTTTGTAATAAATTTGAACTGCGTCCTCACGTCCGGATCGAAAGTTTTATTATTGTCACTCGGTGGAAGGAAATAAATAAATTAAAACATCCTTAAGCAAATTTGACATTAAACATCCTTAAAGTGACACATTGTCCTTTTTTACCTGCAATGACTTTTAAGCTTTCGGAACACTTGGGTTATTGTGAAAATTAGATTTTAGTCTTGGTTTTAAAAGTTTTTAATTTTATCATTTTTAGGTTCTACGTATTTGTCTTTATATGTATGTATCAATTGTATGTGTATATACATATTACAAACGACATGTTCTTGCAAATGGCGGCAAATGTCGATTCATATTTGACAATTTTGAAAGCAGATACAAAATGGATGTAAGGAGGTTTCCAATAAGAATTTACAAGCTTTGACAGATGATTGCGGCCATATTGTTGAAGCTATATCATCTGTCACATTTAATGGTATTTACTTAATCTGTTTTTCCAAATCAACATTAAGCGTAATATTGTCCAACAACATTTGAAAATGAATAAATTCTTTTATGAAAGTGGGTTTTCTGTTCGAACAATTCCATAATCGTCCTTCCAAGAGGACTATTCTCAGTGTGGTGGATAAATTCGAGTTGATCAGCCGAAAATATTGCCGCTGTCTTTCGCTGACAAGAACTTGGTGAATTTTGGGTCACGACTTGGGTCTACATTCGTACAATCTTGAAGTGGCCCAGGAGTTCAGAGTTAAAGACCATAGACACCGAAGTGTTTTCCTTTACTGGGCTCTTAAGGGGTTGGAAGTTAAACCCAATTCCTGTTGGAAAATAATATTAAGCCACGAATGCCGAATTTTGAAGGGCCAATATCCAAACAAAATTCACCGAATTGCACTGCATCCAGAGAAAGTCACTGTTTGGTGTGAAATGGCGGTGGCGGCATCAACGGTCCAAACTTCCTTGGGAACGACGTTGGGCAGGCCCTCAGCGTCAACTGCGAGCGCTATCGGTCTATTATTAACAATTTGAGGATATGGACACCGACAACAAAGTTATGGAAAAAATTAAATCATCTTTTGATGATGACAAATTTTGATTGAATGCAATCAACTGCCTCATGATTTTTATTTATCTCGAGATTTGTTATTTTCGTAATTGGAATAGTATTCTTGTAGCAAAATCTCAATAAAACATGTGACTTTCTGTTTGACAGTTCTGCTGTCATATGTTTTCATAATAAACAACACTTGAAGCTCAGTTTGACACTTTAGTTGTCAAGTGTTTCCATAGAAAACAACAAACCCCGCATTGAATATCGATAATTGCTATGACTTGAAATCGATAGTTCATATCATCATATCTTTGGTGCATTAAAACCCGTAAAATTATTCAGTTCGGTGTGTTACAAAGATTTAATTGGTTTTGGCAGAAATGGCGACCACTGCTAGTATAGCCCTGTGGTCCAATTAGCCCTAAAGTGCTGATTGATTTTCGTTCGTGGTCTATTTATTTGAAAAAAATACACTTCGGTAGAAAATTGGATAGGAAAAGGCGCAACAAAATCCAACTGTTTGATCCTCGAGTCGAGTCAAGTCAATGAGCCTTACGAAGAGCATAGACAGTGTTTGGGGGAAAATCGAATAACAATTTCTCAACCTCGATCAATTATGAATCCGGAAGGATGGAAACAGTCGAGTTCGACTCACTGAGATAGTAGCTTACAAGATAATTCCGAACGACGACAAGACAGATAGTCCAACGTTACAAATCGGAATGAACGATTTCAGATTTGAAACAGAACAATAAGCTTTTTGACAGTTGACAATTACAATGCTTTGCGGTTGGTTTTGACATGAACAGCCAAGATATTCCTGTACGAGCAGGAAAGGTCCAACTACCAGAACTGACTTCTCCCAAGAGCCACTGGGATCATTGCTGTCTGGTCAAGAACCTCGGTTGAAGCATTTCTTGCCGAATGAAAAAAATTTTCAAATTTTTTTTAAGACATTATTTGGGTCAAATATTATCGGAGAACGAGGCCTTAACCAAAAAGTTTAATATAATGCGTTTAATTGACAAATTGTATGGCCAATCATAGGAAGTGTCTGGAATAAACCTTGAATTGCCATCTTGTTCTCATGGTCAGTTGTATGAAAACAATAGAGACTTTTAACTTTTACCTGCATTACTTTCGACGTTTGAAAATCCAGCTATCCAAACCATTCGATGCAGGTGTAGAAGAGATTGAAGTGATCTTCAAGTTCTCTTCAATTTCTCATACAATGACTTTGCTTGATAAATTCGCAATCAGCAGTGCGACACTTTTTAACAGCTATTCTAGCTGCAGCTGCAGTTGAAGCACTCCATTTTGTTCATCCAGTAAACGATGCGATGTGTGATTGACAAACAATACACTGCCTAATCCATTGGATCATTGGCACGATCAGGTAGTTAAACATAAATTAAATTAAAATCCCAAACTGTCATTTTTTGACAGTTCCTTGTAATTTAATTTTATGTTATTGACAAATTATCATTGGAAACGCTTACTGGGGTATGGAATATGGAATTTCAAAGATTAGCTGTGGTTGAATGTTTCATATTTGAAGTTTCGAGTAAGGTTTTGAAAGGGGTTGGGTACGATATCCCGCTTTTTATAATCCCGTTTTTTATAATCCTGTTTCTTATAATCTCTCTTTTTTAAAATCCCGCTTTTTAAAATCCCGTCTATTATAATCCCGTTTTTCATAATCCCCTTTCTTATTACAAATTGTAAGCAGTGAGGTATGTATGCAACCCCTCTGCTTGGTCACACTATAGGATTTGGGGTAGGTGCGAGCAGTGCCGCCGCTGGGTGTTCGTGCGCCCTTGTGCAAGAACCTTAAATTGCCGCCCATGTCTCGGGTGCACGGGGTTATTTACGTTGAATAAGTGAAAGTTTTATTTATTCTAAATTTCGCAGTTGAAAAATTTAAGCAAACGTGCATTGTTGTTGTCGCGTTCCGAGCTACACCAAATTCGTATACAATGAACGTAGTCATTATAGAATATATGCACAGATCTTGCATCATTTATTTTTATTTTTATTTACTCTTTTTACTTGAGACTTATAGGTACTACATATAAGGCAAGTTATGCATTCGTAAAAAAATCGAACTCGAGATTTTGATCAAAGTTGACATTACGATGATAGCGAAGACGAAAAAAGTGGATCTCGAAACTTTGTCCCCACACGTTTACTTTTCTTCTTGTTGTTAAGACCAAAAATAACTGTACCTGCAATACGATTTTTTTTCGAAATTTTATAAATTTTTTTTTAAAACAATGTCCAACAGATTTAAACAAAAATCAAAAAGTTTAAAGATTCGGTACAACCGATTTTTATAATTAAAATTTTCAAATCTTTTTTTTTTTTGGATTTCAATATTTTTTTTGAAGCTCAATATTTCGAAAACCCTTGATTTTTTTAAAACTTGATAAATAAAAGTTTTCGAAAATCGTGTTTTTCTCGAAAACGTCTCCGAGAATTTTGATAAATTTTTACGTTGTATAATTAAACAAAAAAAATTGAAATCAATATATTACTGACTGTACCGAACATAGAACCATTTTGACGATTTTGGAATTTCTCATTACCGACTGAACGGATTTTAATGAATTTTTTTTTTGGAAAATTCGATACCTCAAAAAAGGGCTAAATATTTTTTTCGGAAATTTATTTTTTATTCGTAAAGTAATAAAAAAAATGTTTTAAAAATTTGTATATAAAAGATTTGTTGACTTATAACTTTGTTATAAATTTTGTTCTTGCATGATATTGTATAATATTTGCTTGCATCACATGGCATCCTGTTCTCAGCTCCAGCTACTACTAAAAGAGTAGTGAACTTTATGTTTATGAACAGTTTTTCTCTAATAGCATTCAATTTGAAATTCTTAGTCTTTTACATAAGAGCAAGTTCGTGCGACCCAGTCGTGCATTTTATTTTAAGAGGAAACAAAAAATATATATATCTTCAACAAAACCATTTTCATATAAAATGCAAATATTCGAGTTCCTTGCACAGTTTTTAATTTATGTATGTCAAATCAATCTTTTGGTAAAAACCAATAGTTACGAGTAATAGCTTGACAGAAAGAAGACAAAGTAGTTTTTGATATTTTTAAAAGTTTTTGTTTTCACTTTCTTTTTGAAACACTTAATCATTTACTTCCGGATCTGGAAGTATTATATATAATTCCTTGACATCTTAGGTATGCTTTGATGAAATTTGACATTTTGTGGCTTGTGTGGGAACTACATATATTTTGATATAAATAGAGTTAGAGTCTGAACTCTGAACGTCAATTGAAAGCTTAAATTCGAACAACCAACGAAACGATATATGAATAAATATATGAATAAAGATTTGTAGTAGATTGTGTGTGGGAACTACGTAGTGAACGGTCAAATGTAAACAAGTTCCAATAGCTTAAGGAAAACTTTTGGAGTATGCTGTATAGTTTGAGTTAGATCGATCTCTTAATTTTCCGCCCCTAGATGTTGGCGCCCTTGTGCGCCGCACATTTTGCACATATGGTAGCGGCGGCCCTGGGTGCGAGGTTGGGTGTATGCAAAGTTCCTTTAGCATTTAAAGAATTTGGAAAATAACCAACATAAAATCAATAAGTTTTAGCTACGTATTCTAAAAAACGGGATTAGCGGGATTTTAAAAAGCGGGATTATAAAAAAGCAGTATTTTAGCAGACGGGATTTTAAAACTTTTTTTTTCCGGATTTTTGAAAAGCGGGATTTCGATACGCTCCCTTTTGAAAGAAGGTGGGCTTAATTGAGAAGATCTTGATGACCAGTTCACATCGCTTTTTCGTGTGTTATCCATTATCCAATACAATGTCATTTTTCCAACGCTGTTCACGCTACACTGTTCCTCCGGTTAGGGTATATGGCTCAGGGAAGGGACTATGTCAACAGTGTTCTTGGGGAACAACAGCACTGCCGAAGATACCACCCAAAGATACTGTGATCTTAAAAAACTGTATACAAAGGTGAATAAATGGCATCTGAACATACTCTAAGAGAATAAGCAACGAAGTAGCGTGAGCAGTACAGAGGATCAAGAAATTTAAAATCCTTAGAACCCGCGTAGCGGGACAGGCTGTTGATCAATAAATTGTTGCTTAGCTACATTTTAACTCTTAACACCTTGATGACTTAAGATACCGTATAAGCTGCCCAAGGGAGTTTCCAAAGTGTTATAACAGTTGAAAAACAAAATTGTAGACATTCCTGCCTTCTCGACTACTGAACATACAGAAAAAACAATTCAAAATGACCTTAACATGGGTCAGGGTAAACCAAAGTTAGCCTTTTTTTAAATCGTCAAAAAGTGATGTCAAAGTTGAAAATCAGACTTTACTGTAAAACAATTTTTTTCTTATAATATAACCAAGAATCATATCCCAAAGTATGGAACACGGTTTGGGTTCTATGTCCCCTTTAAGTGAATCAAAAGTCGCAAAATAAAAAAATTGGTGTTATGTCCCTAAGGCTCCGTTTTTCGGTGCTGAGTTAATCCTGATCCCGGTGTTAACTCCTGAAAAAAATTATCAGTGTTGGATTAACTTGACTCCAAAAGTTCTTATTAATTTTACTATCACTACAAAGTTATCGATTTATTTTTCAAAAACTATTGAAATCTGTCAATTTGACAGCTCGGTGAATACTAACGTGTGTGGCCTTGTGTTTTCTTTATTTGTAATTTGTTGTTTGCTATTGAAAAATTGAAATAAACATCAGCAAAAAAGAGCATTTTTCCACTCAAGAATTTGAATTATTATTAGACTGTTGATAAGAAAAAAAAACATTATCTTTGAAAATTCAATAAAATGGTGGCTCAAAATGAAATAGCTATTTCAGCATCTGTCAAAATTATTCTCTAAATTTAATCCCAGGGTTACCACAGCTAAATTTATGAGTTAACTCTGAGTTTTTCATAAGTACTCTGAAAAAAAAATCATGAAAATTACCAGCATATAGCACAACATGGCCGCCATATGAGCTGTCAAAATATATGTATTCGCAAAACCTTAACCTTCAAATATTTCTGTAAATTCTTCAATTTAAGAGATCAAAGAAATAGTTCAGAACTTTAAGCCAGTTTGGCGCCGAACTTATTTCACATTATTCTCTTCAATCAAAATCATTACACCTTTGGTTTATAAGTTTTTAAACAGATGACAATCAAAACATTATTTGTTTATATGAAAACGATGTTAGTGTTACTAAGTTCACCCTTTCACCATTACCTTTCCTCAACAACATCGACTTTAATATTTATAAGGAACATCCCGAACAACAATAACCAAAATCAAGTTCAATTTCCTACAAAGTAAGAAAAGACTGCCGAAAATCATCACAAAAACACACATCTTTGAAAAAGAAAACAGTCTAATACCTACCCCCTTGTTTTCAAAAACAAAAAAAAAAGAAATAAAAATCGGCAAAAAGTAGAAAATCCAAATAAAAAAGGCTGATACGTGACTTTTGTCAATGCAAACCATTTCAACCCCGTTCCGTTACAATCGTCCTCGTATTTTTAGCCCAAAACATCATAGATTCTTAGGTTCAAATGTATGTGCAACACAAAAAGCCAGACTGGGGTTTTAAAATGAAATTTTTGAGCATCATGATTCCAGCAAAAATTTACGCGCCACATCCGACAGTCATGAATATGGGTGTTTCAAACGTCCCGGCCTTGCTAAGAGTTTGTATGCGCCGCAAAAAAGAGGAAAATAAGGGCGGCCTCTCCTGGGACCAAGAGGTAATATTTTAGAAACGAGGGCGGGAGAACTTATACTCCGTATACTGCCGTTATCTCTGTTATTCGATTTCGTTTTACTTTTCCCATTAGTACGTGAGTTCTTGTGGCATGGGGCCCAACACATTTGCTTGCTCCTGTCAGCTTCGTCGTTCTTCCCTTTCCCCAGATGAATATCTCAAAAATTAATAGCAGATTTATAGTTGGCTACGTTGGAGGTCAATAAACAACACCTACTACTAACTGCACTCGTGACAAGGCGCACTATGCTATTTCTAAGAAAGTCCAGCAATGCCATCGCAGATAAGTCGCAGTCACCCTAGCAAATTTCCAGGACAGCTCATCTTGGATCATATCCACGTCGTCGCCGCGCCGCGCCGCCGTCCGTGTCGGTCGTTGTCGTCCGTCTGTTGTCGGTGCGCTGCACTACAAGTACGAGTATTATGGACTAGGAGGCATAACGTTCCATGTTTAACTCAAGGCATGTCATGTTAAACGGTCCGTCTTATATTTTTGACAATCCCGTGTGTGCTACCACAACGTGACACGAGATTTTAGTCTTAATTACCCCCAAATGGAGGCATCCCAGATGATGCAAGGATGTCGAAGGAACACCCATGGAACCTCTACACACCGGACAGGGAATGCGATTAATCGTTCCACGGATCATCGATGAAATGGTCCGTTTTTTTATTATAACACATCAAGAGAGGCGGACATGCACCACCACCGACCATTATTGGTTTCAGTGATGCGGCTGCTGCCCGTTCCAGTTCTGCGAACTTCCTTAGAACCCGAAACAGTAGCTGTTGCAACAGCAGCAGCAGCAGTAGCTATCTATCAGATGATGTCTTTCCCAGGAAATCTTACAGTCGAACAAATGAATGCTACCAAGATGTGGTCGAGGTTGAGGAGATGGACAAGTCGTATAGGTATATCTGAACCTGGGAGCTGGAGCAGAGGTAGAGGTTCCTGCCTGCCATCAAATGAAATAAATCATTGGATCAAAGTTGGCTGGAAATAGTTGATACTGTCAGATGTTTGTGGCATTTTGTTTGAGTAACCCGTGGCCCATACTCCAATTATGAGACCACAGAGACAATGGACCATTGCTGCATATACTCGTACTCCCCCACCTCATCATCATCGCATCAGAGGTCGGTCGTATATTGTTGTAAACATGAGTGGATGTGGAGGATGCCATATATCACATGTGCATTGTCCAAAGTTATGCCTGCATAATTGATTTACTCCATCATGCTAGTGGCCTATAGTATAGGTAGAGATTTTCGCTTAATGCAACAACGGATGCATCAGCTCTCCTCGTCCATTCACCATCAGGATATTATATGGAGGTATATACTATACACAAAATGTAAAGAGGATTTCTCGTCTCATATTTAAGTAGATTGACAAGAGATTACCAGACCAGCCAGGCACATCATCATGGCAAACAGCAAATGCTAAACTTATTTGATTAACGCAGTATATGCAGTTTGTAAGGCTTTTTTCGGTACAAAGGAGCTTGAATAATCTTAAAATATTTCATAAGCTCTCGGTCCTTAAAGGATGATGTAAACCTTTCCAAGAGGAATACATTCTCAATAGAATGTCTCGACTTTTCCGAGAGCTACTCGTACACACGTGGCAAGTTTCAGAATAATAAATTTATCATTTGCAGTAGCCATAGCACGGAAAGCTCTTATTTCTATTTAAGGAAAAATAGGCTTTGAATTATACAGGGGCAGCTATAATATCCTTAAATCGAAGGAGGCTAACTATGCGATGGTAAATTATTTGTTTATCTTTTCATAAAACAAGATCACGTATACCTTTCACCGACCGACCTGATAGTCCTCTATGGGTAGACGTATCATTTTGTATTTAAAACCAATGTCAGCCAGTAAAGGTTATATAGACTTTTAGATAAAAGAAGGGGTTTTAATAGAAATAACAATAATTTTATATCTTTAAAAACCAACTTAGATTACGTGACCCTGGTAAGAAGATACGAAGAATTGAATGAAAGGTTTTTCGGTGCTGGAACTCAAACTACATTGTAGAAAAAAAATTAATCAAAAGTGCCACACCAAAGACATACGAATACGGCTCTAAAATACTTTCACTCTCAACCCCTGCCACAGGAGTATTTAAAAGCATAAACGCAAGGTGGCGCAAAAAGTTTAAACCAATTTTTTGCAAATGGTAAAAATGAGGTAAAACGTTGTACATAGTTCAATTTCTACTTGTACATAGTTCAATTAAGCTAATACAAGATGGCGCAATAGTGGGCAGCTTATAGGAATATGCTGTAATTCTTGCAAATGATGGCAAATGTAAATTCTACTTTCACATTTCTGATATGAAATATTTAACTACTAAAGAACGCGCAATAATGGGAGAATTCACACTTGCCGCCATTTGCAAAAGTCAAATCATATTTCGAGAAGCTAACAACTATTGCGCCATCTTGTATTACCTTTATTGAACTACTTCGGGCGGCAAAAGTAATGTCATAATGTGAATTAGATATCAAAAAATTATAGAGCAAAAATGACCACTTCCGAGTTATTTCACATTTTTGCTCGTTTTACGGCATTTTGAATTGTTGCTGGAAAAATATCTTGCTACAAATCGGCAATTTCTACTTCGACGATAGCTTCCAAGACTTGCAAGATTTGTGATGGTTTGGTGCGGCAAACAAGATATTTCAAAAAGCCCCTACAAAAGAAGTCTGGCTCCCTTAGATCTGGCGATCTAGACGGCCAATTCAAATATTTAAACCATTCGAACCAGGGGATCACTCAGGCTGGAAATTAGTGTCTAAAAATTTTCCGTTCCTGGTTCCTGCTGCATTCAACAATCTTTGAAACCCAATTCAGTAACTGGCGGAAAAAAAACTCTTTTAACATCTACCATTTAGGGTGGTTTCACCGGCGGCGCGGCGGCGTCCTCAAAAAAATAATGGCCAATCATTTTTTTGAATACAAATACCAAAAAAGTCACTTTGGTGGGATGCAATGACTGTTTTAACATAACCACTTAAGTGGAAATTGGTTTCTTCGATAATTCTCTACTTGCACCAAGTTTGAAAGTTTAACAGAGCATGGGAGTAAGTTAGCCTCGTTTGATGGTTAGCAGGCAGCAATTCGTGAACGGTTTGTCCTTTGTACGGAAACATAATCAAGTCTTTCACTAGATTCGTTGCAAGGATCGTTTGCTGAAGCATCGCCGCCGTCTCGTTAATATTTCCGTATTCTCTCTGACGTCCTCGGCTGCAGCAGAGATATTCTCTGGCTGGCCACTTCTTGCGACAGCTTTATTGGACCCAGTTTGCACGATGCGCTCAGCCAAACATTTAATTGTTCCCATACATGATGCAAGACGACGAAGAAAGCAATGACGAAATGCACGCTGAGTTAAAACGATAGACCGATAATTCATCCAACAAGCATAATTCCACGTTTGACAGATTCATTGCTTGTTGACAACTAATTCTCTTTCCTGTCTAGAACATAGATGTCAACGTACAATGACATTTGACGCCATTTACAAAAATTAAGGCACATTCACATTATGACATTAGTATTGCACAACCTTCTATATGTAGCTCTAGTTAACTTTAAAAAAAAAATATTTAACCCTTATCTAAGTCATTTTCTAATGATAACCTTTCAAACAAAACAAGATTGTTTTAAATTGGAGCTAACATTCAAACGAACAAAGCAAACTTTTCTGTTATCCGTTGGCATTCATTGTTGGGTCTTGTTGGCAAAGCTACCGTTTTAAATTTTCCTTAAAAGATGTATGATCCTTTTTTTAAGCATAAAACGAAAAATTTAAATTAAGCCGCTGGGAATTTACTTAAGAACTTTAACCCCGGTAATGAAAAAATTGGATTTAGGCTATAGGTAGTGGACATCAGACAAATAGAGCTGGCAGCAATTTTTTTGTATATTTGTATATTCTTTATAGGATCTTATAAGGATGAATTAAAATCAAAAAGATTACAAATAAGATAAAATTTTATGAAACAGTTGCCCTTGAGTAATTTAAGTTTAAATAGGATTTTCATTTCAAAGATACTTCTTACTCGTATGTCCCAAAACGCAAAGGATCAGACACCGAAGCTTTCAATCCTCTTAGATCCCGAGCATGCTGAACTTTCCCAAAATCATTCAGAAAATGTAACTCTCTTAAAGGTGCTGCTATCAATAGGTTCGTTTTGTCTTAAGCGGTTTACAGATCTTTTTTTTTATTGTTCTAACCTTGCTCTTAGTCTGGGCCTAGTGTATATCGAGATCAAAAGTTTCGCCTGTTCTTCAATCGTAGTGTAGGACTACATAATGTTCATTATTACATGACGCCGAAATCGTCTGCTAGTAGTTCGCTGTTTTTATTGGAGATTGGGCCGTTTTCCAATATCATGGGACACAAGTGGATAATTTTTTCCGGCATCGCGAATTAGCTGATAGCCAAATAGACCTCTTTGCGAATTCTTAGTTGATCAAAAGTTTGTTAATATGGACTTGAAATTGGTTGGTCTCTTGCCCTTGAAGAAAATGTATGTGAGGAATTCGCATATTATGTTCGACCTGACGGACTGGAGATCACACTGGTACTTGTTGATTAAAACGTTGCAGAATGACTTAAAATAGTTTGTTCGGTAGGATCATACCTTTTTTTTTTGGATGGGTCATATCGGGCATACTTTCTTCCAACCATACTTTCTTGATGATTTGATGCATGTTCCCGAACAAAAAATCACTTTCGTAATTTGAGGAGTTTTGTTACTGGTAAGCCATTAGAAATTGCGGCTAGCTAATTCTATATTTCATCTATACTGGGATCTGGGATCTTGTTTATCAGTTGCTGCTCCATCAATTTCTGTGACTTAGTTACAGACGCTGTCACAGATCATTACAGAGCCTGCGTTCCAACGACCTTAAGAACAGCAGCCAGTTTCTTGTTAAAAAAAACTTGGGAGTTGTATTTATTATGCGACTCTTCGATCTTAAGCTAGAAGATTGGGTACTGCTATATTCTTTTTCTACACAGGATCTTCATCTTTTCTCTTCTCTTTGCTCGATACTCTACTCCCGCTGCTCTCGTGCATCTCCTGACACTTCTTTCAGGTCGACGAATTCATCATCATAGCATGGGCTTAGCTGACTCTTTGATGACAGATTATCGGTCCTCTGTATTAGGTGAATGCACAGTATAGAGGTTCTCACTCAGGTCTTTTCTGGAAACCCTAAACACATATGCACAATAACAATTTTATCTTTGGAGGAATTAGCCAAATTGTTGTCTTTCGAGATCTGAATAATCCGCTAGAAAAATTGTACAGTACGCACATTAAAGATACGTTCATCTCATCGATCATGGAAATCAATCATCTGGAGAGTGATATGTAGGTTGCTGGTTTGGATCGCAAGCTTAGGTAACGTAGTGCTATACTAGCCACTAGTTATTGCAAAGTCTATTCTTAAGAAGCCTTTATCCGTTGTAAACCAACCAGCCCCGAAATTTCTTTCCTTTCCGACTTGAGTATTGAAGTCCTCGAGCACAATATTGAACACATAAAGGCTCTGTCAGATCCATCAACGAAGTCACAGAATCCTTCCTTCCTACCATGATATTTAACGGTGGTTGTGTGCACATGTTAGGCTTCTGGTCTGGAAAGTATTGTTGATGGGTACCACAGCCAGGTGGTCACTTATCAGCTTAAAGTCAAAAACTATGCCTACTACGCCATATTTTATCAACATTTGTAATCGGACCTGTAATATCACACCTTGCCCTGTCCATCCCACGTTTTGGATCTCGGTGCCTTATAACACGTGGGGACACATTCTAGCTTGAAAGTTGCACTTCAGAGGTAATGATATGAAAACATACTCATATTCCACCTATTCTCAAGTTGTTACTCATTTACTTTCTGGGTCTTGCCTCATATCATATCCGAAATTTCTTACTCGTAAGAAAGTTCACTTTTAATTCGGAAATAATTAAGTCGAAGATAGGTTTACAGATCCTACGGTTCTGCCTGTTATATTTCAAGTCCTTAATATAATGCTAGCTTCATTTAAATCTCCATACAATTCATTGAAAGTTAGTATTTAAAATGTTTTCAAATGGTTAACTGTGACAATGGACATGCTCATCAACTAGTATCACTCAAATATTGTCAGAAAAATTAGTAAGTGTTTCTTCCTTCCCTTTGTACCCATTTATTTTTGATTTTCTTAAAAAAGAAACCCTAAATAAATTTAAAGAACCTCCAACCAATCCCCCTATTCGAACCTCTGTCATAAATTATTATGTTGGTCTAAAACAAAATCCTACACCAAAAGTCATTTCCAAACTCTCCTCCGTTGCCTACCTACCCACATTTAATATTTTCCTCAGCAACCCTTTGTCCTATCCAAATTAACAAAAACCCAAAGAAAAGAAAAAAACCTACACCCAAATTGACATTTGAATATAATTGCATCCTCATTGATGGTCCATCGATATAACCATTTAAATTGGCCATAGTAGGTATGAGTGAGGGCAATGGTCAATTTAAACATCTCTCCCGCATGCCACTCTTCGCCATTATATCAGACCCAGAAAAACAAATACCAAATAGTTTAGACTTGTTAGGGAATCAATGCTATGGGGTGAAGAAAATGTCCTAAAATAACTATTACCCAACAAATGTGTATATATAGGTAGGTTAGGTACCCATATGTATAGAATTCCATTTGGGTGTTTTGCGGTCGAAGGTAAACAACGCAAAAATATCGTAACTTTTTTTTTCATTCCGTAGCATTAAGTACATACAGGGTGTTAGGAACTTAACCATAAACCAGGAAAGTGTTTTTTGGGTATGTTTTGAAAGAAAAACCGTAGGATACCTTCACACTCTGGGACAAGATATAATGAAAGTGCAAGATTTTGTCTCTAAGGATGGACCAGGCCTTGAAAGCATTTAAAGCAAAAATTCGAGATTTAAATCAAACATAACATTACAAAGATGGAGACATCCAAAAAGTTAATTTTTATTTTGACGTCCGTCGATCTTTTTCCCTGTGGGTTTGAACATATAACATGAGCCTTAGCGGATTTACGGATTTACTTCAAATCAGCTTCTAATCTTAACTACGAGGAGAAATGTGTCTAGGACTGGTAGCTACCATATGGTTTTTTTTTTAGATTTTCTCAAAATCGGTTTAAACGATTTTGATTAAATTCCGTGCATATATTGCTAATCAACTGAAATATCACTGCGTTGGAAGTTTATGTATTTCCTGATTTTAAGTATATTCCCGTACTCAAGGACAACGAAGAGTTCCTGATGAACATGGAGATGTACGAGGAAGTAAAAGCAAGGGTAATATACCTCGCACGATTCGCTGAAGAGTTGGTGTGCATCAGGGAACCGTCTTCAGTCCTTCACTCTTTATTACAGTCTTTAATTTTCTACTTGAGAGTAAGTTGACGAACACAACAGTAAATTAGTAATTCTTTGCTATGGATAAGGCCATTATAAGTGAAGATCCTACACTCTTGCAATGAAGACTTGATGCATGGGTTGATGTTCTGAACGGAAATGGGTGTCGCATTCGTGCGAAAAAAACGGAGATTACCTAAGCTGTCGTACCTGGGCGAAACGCATTTGGACTAGAGGTCACAATAAGCTTTCAATTGATTTATTCAATATAGTCCACGAAAAACAAAAACAAAAACTATATACATTTTTTTTATATTTTTTGTTTTAACTTCTTCTTCGGATTACCTAAGCTGCTTGTTTTCTGACACAGACCTATTCCGGACATTTATTTAAAGGAAACATTGCTTCTCAAGTGCGGGAAGCTTAAATATCTTGGATTTATGATGACATCTTGTAAAGAAGTAGCGGGAAAACTCTGCCATTTTCCGTGATCTAAAATTGCCCCCTTAGCCGAATCAAAGGCTTCTTGTTCTTGTTCTTGAGAAGGAGTATTAGGGCTATCTTGTTACATTGAGTTCACAAAATTGGAAAATGTATACCCACGACGTATGTAAACATATTTACTGCAGCTGGAAAGAAGCTGCTTCGCATCATGACAGCAGAATCAAATTTAATTTGATTTTGGACAAAATACAGCATGAACAACTCAGCTGGTACTGCATGCGACGTCCCAACACTATCTGCGAACAAAAGGGAGAGTAAAGAACTCCTGGATCAAAGAAACGTAACCTATGCATTAAGTTGGCCTCAGGCACTGAACAACACAAAACTGGGACGTAGGTATGTAGAAATGGTAGACTCGAGCATGCCCTGCTTAGTGGCCCAATCAGCGCTGGAATGGGCTGTTTTGATAGCATATACGGGACTGACCTGTGGTTTCAATTAGATATGATGAGATCCCTTCAACCTGAAGTTTAGTAACCCCGCGTTCTTAAGATGGAGGAGTACCCGCTACAGAAGTCGTCGAGTCTGTCTGGCAAATTCATCATGTTAAGAAAAGAGATCAAGCCTTTGATCTTCAGTTCGTCAAGGCCGTTGATAAATACCTTTCCAAGTAGTTGGGCTCTCATTCTGGCCAGACCAGGACATTTACAGTGAAAATGAATTTTTCCTTTCCCTGCTGAGCCGCATATTTTCGAAAATAAGTATTGTTCCGCTGCTGTATGTCCCTATTGGCCAGAGTCCAACCATGGCTATGTCTTGCCTGGGTCTTCATAGTTACGTCAATCAAGCCGGGAGACTTACAGATGATTTCTGAGGTCATGCCCAAGAATCCTACAAGTGAAGCCTTAAGTTGAAGCAGCAAAGTGGGAGAGTTGTGGCCACAGTCACGATCATATCGTTCGTGTGTAACTTTTGGACAACTTAACCGATTTTGTTAATATTTTGCAGTATATTGCTCTAAAATAGTTTTCAAAATATTGCATTTAAAAAACTAGCAAGTACAAAAGTACAAATTTCTTAGTAATCCTTTTCCATTTTTTCTTATTTCTAGTTGATTTTATATCTATTTTATTTATATAATTATTAATACTAAGTAACACCCTGTCTTGCAAAAAAAAAATAGACACCCACCACATAAGAAAATCGAAAACAAAGACAAAGAAAGAGGTACCATACAACAACTAGAAGAGACAAAAAAAAAGTAAACCTAAGCACAGATTTGGCGTTTTCGTCCTCTTTTAAGGACTATTTTATATTCATACTATTCATGTTGTTTGAAAGATAAACAGAGTATAGGCAATCATTTTGTCCCTGGGTCGGTCCCATTGTTGGTTGTCAATTTCGTGTTTTATCCATCTTCGGTATATATTGGAATTATTATCCTTTTCTTCTTCTATAAATTCCTAATGCCAATAGTCCTTCTCCTATAAATGCCCAAGTTTGCTGATATTTTTCTTCTGCAGATCTTTTGTGTGAATGTGGATGTTTCTTTTATCCTTTTAGACTATTTCTTAATTCGTATGAATATTTTTATTTGTTGTTTGTTTGTTCCTTCATCTCTCCAGTTTGGATGTGAATGAATCCTTTCACATCTATCCTTGGGCCGACCGGAGAAAATGACATCAATAACATTTCCAATTGGTTGAGGATACATTTATTTATACAATATATACATATTCCGGAGAAATGTCCTTTTTGTGTGTTGGGTAATATGGGCTCCACACAAATTACTGTGGCAATTATTATATGACCGCAACCCCATGATTCCTGTGTGTTGTGTTCTGTTTCTGGTTTGGTGTGTCCTTTGCGTTGTGTCATCGTTAGGTTCGCAATTTGTTTATTCGGGCCCAGCCTGCAGCAGGAAGTTGTGTCCTTTCAACCGGAAAAGCTTAAAATTTAACTGGACCCAGTGACCAGACTGTATATCCAGCAACAACAACGCCTAACTAATATTATGACAATGTCGTTGTCGTTGTATATCCCTGAGATACTTTCCTTATAATAATAATTGTCCTTGGTCGGAAGCACAGCCGATTCATCATAAGTTTAATTTGCTGTAAAGTCTTACAATTTCTGTGTACCCGTATACCTATATGCATTCACGACTAAACAATTTATCCAAATGGTCATTGGAATGCAGTTTCATTGAAACCATCCTTCAGATAAATAATATTCGAATAAGAATTAGTTATTCCTATTGAATCAGGATCTTCCAGTTGGGATGATAATTTGCTTCAAGCGAAGTCCGAAAGATGGCTCTGCAATAGCTAGAGTGTGCTGAACGATAGACCGAACCCTTTCGCAAGAGATTCTCACGTGAGGCTAGGTAAACAAAAAGAAGGGATGACTGACATGCCTTAGCACCGAAGACAGTAAACCCCTTCCGCACATAATATCCATCCCATCACTGTAAAAGGGTATTCCCACTTCAATTATAACCTCGAGGATTCATTTTTCGACTTGTCTATTGTTGTGCCGAATGAATTCGCGACTAAAACTTGTCTGCTCAGTAGTATATGTATGTGTTTTTTCGATCAACCCTCTCGTGTTTTGTCTTGTCTTTTAAGTTAATGTTGAGTTTGAGGAAGAAGAATAAAGGATTCGACCCCTTTGATTCAATGATAAGTATTTCCTCTTTAATAAGAACACGATGCAGAGCGCCAATAAAAATGAAGTCTCGTCATCGATTTTTTACGACACCCCAGGACCCAAGTGACTTTTATTTTTCGAATGCGATTTTATGTTTTTCGCTTAACTGCTGTAGAGTTCTGCTGATGCGCTTCGGATTTTTGAATGATGCTATCACACAATCCGAGACACCTCAAATGGTTGTTCGTTTTTTGATTTTTCGATGATTTTAATACACCTGGTGTGTATTCATAGAAATAAAGTGTAATTGAGGAAGGAATCTCAAGTAGAAATGGTGGATTTAAAAAAAAAATCACAGGAAAAAAAGAATCGCAGTGGAAATTACAGACGGAGATGGTTGCGGTTATCATGAACTTTTCTTTGATTTGAGAGCTTCCTGGTAGCAGGGTCAAGTCTATTAATTTGAATTAGTATTCTCTATTGAAGGTCATATCCATTAGTATTGGTAAAGGAATATTAAAATAAGTGCGTCCAAAAACCGACGAATGAACAAACATTCTTTCATTTTGACATTTCGTTTATATAGCATTTTTTTTATTCATCGCGTATGACGTTTAACTTTGACATGACGAGTGGATGGTATGTGGAATGAGAATAGAGATAGGCAGATCATCATTAGATTGCAATTCGTTTATTTTCTCAAATTTCTCTTATTTTAGCAAAAGGAGAGAAATTTTAGTATCTTTACATTAATTTGAATTAGTTTTCTAACATTTTGCATATTTGTACTTTAGTTAGTCGGTATTTGGATACTCATCTCGTGTGAATAGGTCTTGAGAATATTTCTTCGGATCACCTTTTGTAAATAAATAATCAACACAC
Source organism: Chrysotoxum bicinctum (assembly GCA_911387755.1). NCBI lineage: Eukaryota > Metazoa > Arthropoda > Insecta > Diptera > Syrphidae > Chrysotoxum > Chrysotoxum bicinctum. Next base: position 217,792,844 of record OU426989.1, on the reverse strand, counting down.
TCTCTTATCTTCAACTTAAGAAAATTTTCAGAATAAGTGCAAGACTTTGAGCTTTAAAATTGTGATTTTCTTGTGATAAGCTTAGAATTTAGCTATCTGAAAATTCGCTCCAAAAATGTACTCCAAAAAAAAAATCAATATACACAGCACAGGCACTGAAACAAAAATATAGTATTAAATATTTTAAAAGTAAGAACCTATATGTTATTAATATTAATCAGACAAGTAGAAGACTTAACACAATTTAATTAGACTTGTTGAATTATTGATTCAAAAGCTTTAAATTGTATTGAGTCCACAAAAACCAGTGGTCGTACTTTAGCTTATCAATGGGCTTGATCAATAGGCAGTTTTTCTTGCAATGTGAACTGCCTACATCTAACAAGATTAAAATTCTTAATCATTAAGCTGAAATGCGTTTTTTACATTCAGAAGAGATAAATTTGTGTAACTATCTCTAACTTATCATCATAATTTTTAGAGCTTTCTGATTGGTTTAAAAAAACACACCTGATCTGTCAAACCAACCTTTTAAACCTATCCGACCTTACGACTGAGCATAACCTAAGTGATTCAACAGTGTTATGCGAGGGTGACCCAAAAGGCAGTTAAAATCATTTGAACACGCGAAGCAGACCATTGCAGAAATTTGACTTATTAATTTATCACAACGATTGAAAATGTTCTCTGAAAACGTGAATCTGTCGCACTACCTAGTGTGACAAATTCTTTTTCAGAGAATATTTTCAATCGTTGTGATAAATTGATAAGCCCAGTTTCTGCAATGGTGTGCTTCGCATGTTCAAAGGATTTTAACTGGCTTGTGGCTTTGAACAGCGCTTTAAAAATTCTAAAAAAAAATTGTAAAAATATGCTTTTTAAAATTTGTGAAAGGAAGTCAAAAACCGAATTTCGAAATTCTATGCCAAATCAATTTATTTCCCATAGAAATAACAATTTCAAAAGGAGATAATTTCAATCAAATTTGCATGAAATTCGGCAGAATGCAATGTTTACGAACACACCCAAGTGAAATCTATTCGTTGCGTTCAAGAACCTATTAGATATTCCATATTCCATAATTTGTAAAAACCTTAAATTTTTTGCTGCATCAGCTGTTTTCTTACAATGGACTACAGCATTAAGATCACTTTGAATACATAGATAACTGATCGCGAATTAATGAACTCGGCCATTCAAGAACTTTGAGTAAAAGAAGACAAAAATAAAAGTAAATGCCTTTTTAGTCCTGAAGTGATGTCTAAAGTTCTGATTCCGACCTTTTCAAGCTTATATATTCCCCCAGAATTTTTTATTATGCCTGAGAGTGATAACTCTTTTTCATTTGATTGCATCAGTGCTTACGAGCTGTACCACTCTGTCAGATCGGTAAAATCGAATGTGAAAGGTCCTGATGAAATATCGCCAAAGTTCTTAAAGATCATACTTCCCATTGTAAGCAATTATTTTATCCATATTTTCAACTTTTGGATTTATAGCGATGAATTTCCTGATGTGTGAAAAGTGCTAGTATTATACCAGTTCCCAAAAAATCAAACCCTGATATCCCTTCTGAATACAGGCCCATTAGCATCATATCCTATCCGTGCAAGTTATTTGAAAAAATATTGCATGATCAAATCTAAAACTACCTCAATGAACACGGACTGCTTTCTAAGTGACAATCTGGGTTTCGAAATAAGCACAGTTGTGAATCTGCAGCAATAAAAGTTACTTGCACTTGACTCTGTCAAATCATTGTGCTCTTAGATTTCTCTAAGGCATTCGACTGCATTGATCACTCAATCCTTCTTTCTAAACTTAAAACAAACTTTAATTTCTCTAGATCATCACTTAAGCTACTATGTAACTACCTAGTTGACAGGGTACATCGAATAAAAACTGGGGTTGGCATTTCAAACCCCCTTATTACAAATCTGGGAATACCCCAGGGCTCCGTCTTGGGTCCTCTGATATTTTCATTATTTAAAAATGACCTTCCCAATGTCATTTCCAATTGCCAAGTTCATATGTATGCTGATGATGTTGTACTTAACATTTTACGTACAACTGGTTTGATGGAGGATTGTATAGCTCGTTTAAATGAGGACTTTCTAACTGTAGAGCAATCTCTTATTATTATTAACTTATTGCTTCCCAATATGAAAATCCGCCTCATTAAATCATTAACTATGCCATATTTCACTTTTAATTCTTCTGTGTATCCAATTTTGGACAGTGAGTGAAGGCGCAGATTGAACGTTGCATTCAATGATTGTATTCGATTTATTTATCATGTACCTAGATATTTCAGTGTTGCCCATCTGCGCCCTACGCTCTTTGGTCTTAACCTTGATGAGCACCTCAAGGTTAGGCTTGTTTCGAATCTCCACAATATCATCCACAACAGGTGTCCTAATTATTTTAGCGAAATAATTAATTATGCTCATTCCCAAAGAGGTTTGAAACTAAATCTACTGCGTTTCACATACAGTATAGCGGAACGTTCATTTTACGTTTCTGCAATTCGTTTATGGAATGCTCTTCCAAATGAGTTGCAAAGCACTGCCGGCCGCGCCCACAGCATTTAGAAGGAAACTATTTTTGCACTATAAAAATCGAACGTAGGAAAGGAACATATACATATGTACATATATAGAATTATATTGCACATATCCTTTTTCTAATCTTTTTCTATTTTTTTTCTCTCTCTCTCTCTCTTTTTAAATACATACATACTTTGCTTTGTCTTATTTCTTAGATTTAAATTCTAATTATCTTATTTTTTCTTTCAATTGCTTACAAATAATATAAAGTCATATATGTACAATTACATTTCTGAATTCAGTTGTTTATCCTAGCTTCAAGAATTATGTTTCATATTTTTGAATATTTGAAAAACTATTGATATTCAAAAAGATTTTGATCTTAGTGTGTCATTGTAAATTGAATCTTTCTTCGAAATAAATGATATGAAATAAAAATGTATCATTGCCATAGAAATAATTTGATAGTAGGTCATGTTAACTATACAATATGACATTGTTAAAGTTGAAATGTACCTTGTTATTAATTCTCGAAAAATTAATGTTTCGACAAAACTACAACAAATCGTGTTTCACGATTTCTGAATAAATGATCAATGAATAGATCAGTACAATCCAAAATCCGTTGATAATAAAACATGGCCGTTGACATTTCATGCCAAAGTCACTTTTTTCCCAATACTTATGATCTTCTTGTATGATGTTTTTTTTTTGCAAATAAAATAAGGTAAGTCGTCGAAATCCTCTTTCGACTGCTATGAAAGAATGAACTCTTAAGCGTTTGTGAAGTCCAGAATATTTCTTTTTTTGAGGAGAAGAACTTCATAAAGCAGGTTCCCATTTCTTCTGCAGAAGAAGAGCTTTCATTCGATGATCAATCGAAAACGGCATCAGAGCTTTTCGATAACAAGTTGGTCAAAATACTCTCTATACAATATAGGTACGTCAAATCCACATAGTTCATTCCCAATCTGTCAAGTGACAAAGTGTCAAATTTAATCAGAAAATGGATGTCAATCAATTAAAAATCATGTACAAATACTTTTGATCCGAAAGAAGGAGAAGTGATTTCGTATGATATTTGGACCAAAATATTATGCAGACGTCAAAATGTATTTAGCTGTGCATCTGCCCAGTTATAGAATGTCAAGATTTCTTTGAAGGACAGCAAACTCGATAAATCGAAATTTTGTGATTTTGTGAAAATTTGTGATTGACGTTACTCTTTCAAAGTTTCTATATAGTTAACGAACAAGGTCAACGAATATTTGTAATCAACGCTTTGACCCTATCCTTGTTTTTCGTTACTTGTCATTCAGAGTGTCAACATAGCCGTTGACGCAGCCCTCAATGACAGTATTCTGCATTGACGATTACACGACTCATAAATTTTGAGTTTGTACAGTTTCATCCTAAAGCCTAGTACTCAGTTCAAGTGAAAATGAAAATTTCATGTAAATGTGGCAGATGGTTCACTCGCATGAAATCCCCAACGAGACGTGAGTACCAAAATGTGGATTGGAAAAACAATTATGTTCCACAACTTTTTCAACGCCAAATTTTTATTTCTCAATGTACAACCATCAGGAAAAAGTTTAAGGCAGCGTGGAAAACTGACATTTGTCAGTTAATTTAAATATTTTGTTTCAAAATAAAAAATTGAAAATTTATAAACAAAAATAAAGAATGGATAACGAATTTTTTGACACTGCTCTCGAGAGTTTACTTAATGAAAGCAAAAAATATGAGTATTCAGTATTTCAGGTGAGTATCAAAAATTCACGTGGAGAAGTTTATTCTATTCTCATTTTTATTCTCCGCGTGTAATTAAGATCGTATTTATTTATCATTTCACGCTAGGTGAGTACTAGACTTAAGAGAGAAGACTATTTGCAACTTGTTGGATAAATTCGAGGCGACCTGTTTAGTGAATAATCCGCCAACTCCCGTTTATCAGCGTAATGCAAGATTTGTCGAAAATATTGCCGCTATACGTGAAAATGAGCAGGAGAATCCGAAGCATTCAAGTCCGCAATGCACAAGAACTCGATCTTTCGCAAATGTTGCGATTTGACTTGGGTTTATATTTATATTCGTATATTCTTACAAACTTCAACTCACAGGCGGAACTCCAGGAGCTCGGTGTTAACGATTATAGACAACCTGTTGCTTCCCAACATATTTGTTTTATTTTCTTCACAATCAACCACATTATTTATTTTTTAATTTTATTATTAAATCAAAATAATTTGTATAATTAATCTTTTTATAGAACTCATTAGCACATTTGATAATGGAGAATGGCGGGAAATATGCATTTGACCAGATGTCGAGATGTATATCAAATTAGCCATGAAAATGACTACATTCTCGACAGTTGGTCAAGTGTATTTTTTCCTTTTGTTAAGAATTTGCAACACGGTTAATTTATATAATTTATTAAATTAAATAATTTTTAATTACAAGTAGCACGCACACGTTAAAAACACGCCGACGAAAGACTATTGTCAAATGTGCAGAAGTTATGCAGTCTGCAAAACTGTATCTATTTTCTTCTCACCTTATCCTATATGAATTTCAATTAAATCTATAACTATTTCATTATTTATTAATATGCCATTTAAATAATAAAAGGAGTAAACAATACAAATTGTATATCTGTTACACTTTGCAGAACATAGAAAACAATACACATAAACATTATATGAATGCATTAGTATATTTCAACATTATATTTGTTCCTATATAAAATATCAGATAGGTCAATAACCTTTAAAATATAATATCTGCTTAACAGCTGATATTATGTAATAATTGTTACACCGAGGCATAAAGTTTTCAAACACTTATTAAATTGTCACTCTTCGTTTTGAATTGTAATAAACTGGTTGATTGGAATTTGTAACGTGGTTAAAAGAAGGCATTTTCATTTTATTATTTTTGGTACTACAACTTAGGTACAAGTTTGATAATTTAAAATTGTTCAGAAGTTGATCTGTTTTAAATAATTAATTATATTTCGTGGGTAACATCTTGCCCCGGAACATGGTCCTTCGAGCCTAAGAATTAAAGCGCGTTTGTTAAAAAAAAAAAAAACATTTGCGATTTAAATTGCCACATAGTGTCTGTTTTGTCAAAAAAAAACAAAAAAAAACTTTTGCGACTTAAAGTGCCACATAGTGCAAATTAAATTTGTTAAAAAATTGCAAGTTGGTACAATAAATTGCCCAAAAAAAAAACTTTAAGGAGCATAAGGAACAAGGAAACTGATAGAACCCTCCAGTGAACTGTTAAGTCCAGCATCCGTAAGAGTTGCATCAAGCCGTTACTCAGTGGACAGTTAAAGAGTTGGAATCCCGTACTAGCTGCATCTTCACTACGAGGATTATATACTTCTATTTTAACGGAGTTCCTGGTTCATAAAACGTTATTGAGGTAAAAAATATTTCTACAACTTAATAATATATTTTTTAACTTTTAAAAAAAAAAAAACATATATAAATCTATATAAACTTTCTGTGGCCTTATAAATCGAACTTAACTTTTCGTTAAAAAAAAAAAAAAAAGAAAGATAGTGAACATTAAAATCTTTTAGTATCCACCGTACCAAACGAAACTGAAATTCTGAAATAAAACTGAAATTTTGAAATAAAACTTTTCTGAAGACCCTTTAATTCAATTTCTTTCAAATTGCCATATATCATATATGTACTATAAAATTAAAGCATGGCAAAATTACAAAAAATCATAGAAGGACAGAGCTTAGTATTAGCTGAAATGTCCAGTGGTTACGAAGATTATTTAAAAGAAAGCGTGTCGCGAAAATCAAGAGGGTACGTGAACGCGTGTCTTAAGGAAGTTGAAGACTCTTTTGCTCGGGCTAAGAAAGATCACGCGGTCATCGTGAGTAGTACGCAGGATGCTACAAAAGAAACATACTTTACTAACGAAATCTTTTTAAAATTAAAGCTTATTTATTTTAAATACGTTGGTGTCATAAATGACGACAGAGATAAGCTTATAGCAGAAAGAGCTACAATTTCAATAGATTCTAATGCTTTTAATTGTACTAATAGTAACTTTAATACGTCAAGATCTGGTCATAACGATGTGCGTCTATCGCGTATAAAAATTGAACCCTTTTCGGGAAATTTTGACGATTGGATTGAATTTTACAATCTTTTCGATAATTTGATTAATAAAAATGAAGATCTCTCAGACATACAAAAGTTACAATATCTCAAAACATCGTTAACGGGTGATGCTGCTCGTCTTATACAGCATCTACCCATTGAAAGCAAAAGTTATGAGTCTGCTTGGCAAATACTCACTGACAGGTTTCAAAATAAAAGGAAATTAGTGAATACCCAAATTAAAAATTTCTTAGAACAGAAAAAGTTAAATGTTGAATCTGCATCTGCCTTGAAATCGCTCCACGACAAAAGTGTCGAATGTGTTCATGCTCTTTCTAACTTGGGAATCCCTGTAGATGTGTGGGATGCCATTTTAATTTTTGTTATCTTTCAAAAATTGCCATACCAAACCCAAAAAGATTGGGAAAACAAACTTGGTGCAACAAAAAGTCTGCCTGACTGGAAAACCTTTCTATCATTTATAGAAGGTCGATTTAATTCACTTGAAAATATTTTAGACATGCATGATGATTCAAAAAATTTTGCGCCCGCAAGTTCCTTTCGGAAAAACGTTCAATTAGCTCACCACACGCAACCAGAACCCACAAGCAACAAATTTCTTTGTCGCTTTTGCAAAATGCCTCATAGCATTCGTCATTGTAAGAAGTTTCTTAAAATGGGTGTAAAGGCCCGAACTGAAATCGCGAAAAAACATTCAATTTGCTCAAATTGCTTAGGGTACGATCATCATGCTTCAACATGCAGCAGCACAAATCGATGCTACAAGTGTGGACTAAAACATCATACCTTACTACATATCGAGTCCCAAAACTTATATCAATCGAACAAATCTTCAATCGCATTCCAATCTATTACACCACAGTCAAAACAAAATACACAAACCCACTTTGTTCAAAATAATAATCAGTCTACTCAAGATCCACTTACTACAGAACCTCAACCACATTATAGTAATGCACAACCAATAAATTACAACACGCATTTCAATAAAATGCAATCTCAATCCTTATTAGCCACTGCGCTTGTAAAGACATTCAAGCCAAACGGAACGCAACTTATTTTAAGAGCTCTTATAGACCCAGGTTCTCAGGCAACATTCATCTCTGAAAATGCTGCTCAGATTCTAAAACTCAAAAAACGTAGAACTCATGCGATGGTCAAGGGTCTGGGGAACACAGAAACTGGTACATCAAAATATGAAGTCAGTTTAACACTTTTCTCTGTAAACAATTCTGAATTTTGTCTCGATGTTAGGGCACTTGTATTCAATAACTTAACAACAAGGTTGCCTACTCAGAAGTTTGATGTCAATGATTTTATGCATGTAGCAAATCTGTTATTAGCCGATCCATCATACAATATTCCAGGGCAAATCGATCTCTTGATAGGTGCCGATGTGTATTCGACAATCATCTTGGATGGCATAGTAAAAGGGAATACAGGAACCCCAGTAGCCCAATTGACCGAATTTGGCTGGATTCTGACCGGAAACATCCATTCAAGGCGAAATCCAATCACCATACAGAGCCATCATACACAACTGGATTTTCAACTGAACAAGTTTTGGGAAATCGAGGAAAATCTTGAAAACAGGAAACTTACACGGGAGGAGGAAATTTGCGAACAACACTTCAAAAATACATCCAAGAGAAGATCCGATGGAAGATACGAGGTGCGTCTTCCGTTTAAAAATAACAAAAAACCGTTGTTAGGAAATTCCAAACGTGCTGCAATGGCAAGATTTTTACAGATTGAAAAACGTATGAAGTTAAATAGTAATTTTAAAAAACTTTATTTAGAATGTATAAATGAGTACCTTGCATTAGGTCATATGACGGAAGTTAGAATGGAAGATGAACAAATGCTAAGTAATTCTTACTATCTTCCACATCATGCTGTAATAAAAGAATCCAGCACCACAACTAAGCTGCGGGTAGTCTTTGATGGATCGTGCAAGACATCAAATGGTCTTTCACTAAATGAGTGTCTTATGGTAGGCCCTCGGCTACAACTAGATATAATCGATTTAGTAGCTAAATGGAGAAGATTTAAAATTGCATTGGTTGCGGATATAGGCAAAATGTATCGCCAAATTTGGATGGCTCAAGAAGACACACCATTTCAAATGATTTTATGGAGATCATCAACAAATGAACCTATAAAAACATATTGTTTGAATACAGTGACATTTGGAACTGCTTCAGCCCCCTTCTTAGCTGTGCGCACCTTGCAAAGGCTGGCGGAAGATATTGAGCAGAGTCATCCTCATGTAGCAAAGGCAATTATGGATGGTTTCTTTGTCGACGATCTTATATATGGATCAGACAACGAAGAAGAAGCAATAACGTTGCAAAAAGATATTGTGTCAACCTTACAAGCAGCAGGGTTTCCCCTAAGGAAATGGGCCAGCAACTCGCAAAGGGTCATGGAAGGAATCCCTGAAATTGATAGAGAAATAAATTTTCCTCTCGACTTTGAATCAATAGATTCTATCAAAACATTGGGTATCCAATGGCATCCTAGTAAAGACCACTTCAGTTTTAAAATTAACTTGCCTGATTCTACCAACTTTACAAAGCGATCCATTCTTGCTGACATCGCTCGTCTTTTCGACCCATTGGGATGGATATCTCCTTGTGTTGTCAAGGCTAAAATGCTTCTCCAACAATTTTGGACAAGGAACTTATCTTGGGATGCACCTATACCACAAGATATTGCAAGTTCTTGGACAGATCTTCGCCATGGTTTGACACAATTGTCAGAAATAAAAATACCTCGTTGGATAAATTATGAAACCTCGTCCAAGGTGGAGCTGCATGGCTTTAGCGACGCCTCAGAAAAAGCTTACGCAGCAGTTATTTATCTACGTATTATTGAAAACGGCAATGAGTACATTCACTTGATAGCATCCAAGACCAGAGTTGCTCCAGTAAAATGTATTTCATTACCACGACTGGAATTATGTTCGGCTCTACTTCTGGCTAAACTTATAGCGAGAATTGTAAGGGCCATGCAACTTGAACCCATCAAAACATATGCATGGACTGACTCCATGATTACCTTAGCATGGATAAAAGGAAGTCCATCTATACGCACCACCTTTGTTGCTAATCGGGTTAGTGAAATTCAATCCCTAACAAATATTGATTCATGGCATCACGTCGGTACAAAGGATAATCCTGCAGATTTGGGATCACGAGGATCATCACCTGACCAACTCATTAATAATGACATGTGGTGGAGTGGACCAAATTTTCTTAAAGAATTCAATCCACAGGAGTATTCATCAGAGGCAACTATCGAGACACAACAAGAAACAAAAAAGAAAAACAGAAACGATACGATCTCATTCTACAATAACAACTTAATAATATTATCAAATTTTTCACATATTGCAGCTTATTGCATTGCATTAGAAAACGATTTTTTGAAAAGGGTATCTGACTTAAGAAGATTAATTCGTAGTATCGCAATATGGCAACGATATATAAAAAACATAAAACTAAAAATTAAATCAGAATCGAGTGAAGGATTAGATAACTATCCACTTACAATCGAAGAACTAAATGTATCTCGAATGAAAATAATTAAATTAGTGCAGAGCGAGCTGTTTCCAGAAGAAATAAAGGCTTTAAAAGAATCAAAGTCTCTACCGAAAGGAAGTGTAATTTTGAACTTAACTCCTTTCCTTGACACAAACGGTGTTTTACGTGTAGGTGGCCGCCTTCAAAATTCTTTTCTTCCTTACAGTCAGCGGCATCCAATTATCCTAAGAGATCAACATCATTTCTCTAGGTTGGTGGCATGTGATGTTCATCAACACACTCTACATGGAGGACAGCAACTCATGATGGCAGAAATACGGAATTATTATTGGATCACCAACCTCAAACGATTAGTAAAATCTACTATCCATAAATGCGTTAGATGTCATAGGCACAATGCTATAATGCAAACGCAGCTAATGGGAAACCTACCTACGGAACGTGTCATAGTCACAAGACCGTTCACAAACACCGGTGTCGACTACGCTGGACCTGTTGAGGTTAAAATGTGGAAGGGCAGGTGCAACAGGTTCACAAAGGGCTATATTGCAGTTTTTATTTGCTTATCGACAAAGGCTATCCATCTCGAGCTCGTCAGTGATTTAAGCGCAGCAACTTTTATTGCAGCTTACAGACGATTTGTAGCCAGGCGAGGAATATGCAGCAACCTATTTAGCGATTGTGGAACAAATTTCAAGGGTGCGAACAACGACCTTAAAAGAGACAGCAAATTCATAACCTCTGAATGGTCTTCTTCTGTTTCAAAAACTCTCTCCACATTCTATACAACTTGGCATTTTAATCCTCCATTGTCTCCCCACTTTGGTGGATTGTGGGAGGCAGGTGTCAGATCTCTCAAACACCATCTAAAAAGAACAATGGGTACTGCAAAACTGACCTTTGAAGAATACACAACTCTTTTAACTCAGATTGAGGCTTGCCTCAACTCACGGCCTCTTTGCCCGATGACATCTGATCCAAACGATCTCAATGTGTTGACGCCAGGGCATTTTCTTATAGGTGGTCCACTCAACTTATTGCCTGACAGGAACTATTCAGATAAGAAATTAACCCATCTGGATAAATACAAGTACATTCAAAAAATTACACAAGATTTTTGGAAGCAATGGAGTACAAGTTATCTTCACTTGCTCCAACAACGACCAAGGTGGCTTCAACAGAAACCTAACATAAAGATTGGAGACATTGTCATAGTGAAGGACGACAACTTGCCACCTTCGTTATGGTCACTCGCTCGGGTGCTCGAACTGCACCCCGGAAATGACGGTCTAACTCGCGTAGCGACGATTAAAACAGAAGGGTCTACTTTCAAACGACCTATAACAAAACTTTCTCCTTTACCAGTATCTAATCCGTCGAATTCGAATATATTGGAAAATGAACAATAATACCTTGCGTAGGTTCGAAAAAACTATATCAATGAACTATAAAAACTGAACTAATCTAAATGAACTCATAAACTTGAATTAATAAAATTAATTATAACGCCCATTTCATAACGCCCATATCACTATGCCCAAACCATAATACATAATAATGTCCATATCAAAAAAAATATGTCCATCTCATCACAAGTCTGTAATTCACTATATATAATGTATAAACCCTTGTCATTTCAACCCCAAGCTTCAAACCGAGATCCTAACACCAATCAATTACATAAAATCGAGCAAAACAGATAACTATATTAATTTATAATTATCCTTGTTTTATAATGTAAACTAACCTTGTTTTGTTTTATATAATTTTCATGATCAAAAAACTGCGATGATGAACAATTGCACTGAGGTGAATCCAAGGCACTCACAAGCAAATAAGATGAGAATAATCCCGACGATGAATGATGATAAATAATCCCTGCTGAGGAAACAAAATTCAATGTCAAGGACATCAACAACAACAACAACAATACGTCACCATCTAGCATCCTACCCACACACTTGGAGGCGGGAGCATGTTGCTTCCCAACATATTTGTTTTATTTTCTTCACAATCAACCACATTATTTATTTTTTAATTTTATTATTAAATCAAAATAATTTGTATAATTAATCTTTTTATAGAACTCATTAGCACATTTGATAATGGAGAATGGCGGGAAATATGCATTTGACCAGATGTCGAGATGTATATCAAATTAGCCATGAAAATGACTACATTCTCGACAGTTGGTCAAGTGTATTTTTTCCTTTTGTTAAGAATTTGCAACACGGTTAATTTATATAATTTATTAAATTAAATAATTTTTAATTACAAGTAGCACGCACACGTTAAAAACACGCCGACGAAAGACTATTGTCAAATGTGCAGAAGTTATGCAGTCTGCAAAACTGTATCTATTTTCTTCTCACCTTATCCTATATGAATTTCAATTAAATCTATAACTATTTCATTATTTATTAATATGCCATTTAAATAATAAAAGGAGTAAACAATACAAATTGTATATCTGTTACACTTTGCAGAACATAGAAAACAATACACATAAACATTATATGAATGCATTAGTATATTTCAACATTATATTTGTTCCTATATAAAATATCAGATAGGTCAATAACCTTTAAAATATAATATCTGCTTAACAGCTGATATTATGTAATAATTGTTACACCGAGGCATAAAGTTTTCAAACACTTATTAAATTGTCACTCTTCGTTTTGAATTGTAATAAACTGGTTGATTGGAATTTGTAACGTGGTTAAAAGAAGGCATTTTCATTTTATTATTTTTGGTACTACAACTTAGGTACAAGTTTGATAATTTAAAATTGTTCAGAAGTTGATCTGTTTTAAATAATTAATTATATTTCGTGGGTAACATCTTGCCCCGGAACACAACCTGTTCTCTAAATAGGCTCTTGAGCAGTTGGAAGTCAATTTCAAATCAGGTCGAAAAATCATATTCAGCGAGAAAATCTGTTTTTAAATAAAGAGGTACGTTAACAAGCAAAATTTGGGACGATCACCACCACTCGCTCTGCGAGTAGGACGGCATAAGTTCGATTTTCGTCGAAACATTAATTTGAATAACGAAAATACAAATAGGAAATCCGAGAGTTTTAACCATGTCATTCCATGAAATTTTGAAGTATTCCTTGCAATTTCTTTAACATTCTACTAAACAAATCTTGTACAGCTTGAATCCACGTTTTTAAGAAGAAGTGAATCGATATTGGCAGGTTAGGCCCTATAAAGTTGGGGAATTCTTAGTTGTGCTTAAAGTCAAAGTCTCACCATTGAAGATTTAAATTAAATTAGACTCGAGGTTTATAGGATCACTTAAATATCATTTTTACCACACATAACTTTTAAGTAGCAGATCTCTTTGTAGGTATCACAATATATAGTTCTTGATATTACGAATTAATATGAACTGAACTCTGAGTCCATCACTTTCAATTTTCCTTATTCCTTAACTGCTGACGAATCAGCTTTGTATGCCTTCAAAATTAACCAATCAAAACAAAATACTCCTTCTGATTGGATTTCAAGTCTCATTATCCAAATACAAATATGTTCTCGAAGTCCGGAAATCAAATATGTATCTTCCTGATTTTCTTATTTCTGCGCCCCCGCCACACAAATACCAACCCCAATTCAACGGCGAAAAATATAAAATAAGAAAATCCTTTTTCATATTGACAAAATGACGACGACGCCTAGAGGAAGGGTGCACCGAAACTTTGTTCAATTTTGTTAATTATAATCCTTTCCGATTCGATAATAGCCGCAAATGAAGTTTGCTCAAAAGAGTCAACAAACCACTAAATTATTGTTTGTTGTGTGTTGGTTTTGATTTAAGGAAATGAACGTCTGCTGTTCTCGATCCTTGTAACTTGTCGTTGTTCTTCTTCGAGCTACCCCCGCTTGATTCCAATATTAATTTTTATCCCAAATGACAAAAAGTATAAGTTGTGGTATGAGGAAGGTTTATTTTATATCGAAAGGGGTGTCCTCCAAAGGACCACAACAAAACCGAACCGTACCGTACGACAGGGACATACAAAAAAAGTCGATTTCTTGAGAATGAGGCGAGAAGAATTTATACTTTTAGTATACGTACGTACGTAGGATATACTGTCCTGAAAGAAAAAAAAACACAGTTTCAATATAGCTTTTGTGCTGAGTGCGGTTTTTGGGTGTCCTCAGAGTGTGATGGGACCGTATTCATTTATATATCCATCGATGGAATGGAATTAACCATTTATTCGTTTTATTGGCGTAGCGAATGTCAGAAGGGATTAGTTTTCGAAGCTAAAACGCCTATCAACATCTGTCGCGCATGGAAGCATTTGTCTTACCCTCTCTTCTCCAGTACGTACGCGGATAAATTCTGAGATTGGATTCAGCACGATTCCCAATTTGTTGTGTTAGTTTTAACATTTTCACTTGTCTAGGGAGTTTTTTTTTTTTTGACTTTAGTTCTTCCTTAAGTTTTTTTTTTTGCAAAATCACAAAATCAATGCAGATGTGTGTCAATTTGTTCTCTATGCTATATTTTGTACCCTTTTAGTTTTAGGTGTTATTTTTGAAATGGTATTCATGACTTCTTACGTCCACTTCCTCAGCGGAACGTGGTTTATCCGGGGGTGCTATGGTTATGGAGGTATCGATTAGGTTAGATAATTGTCCTTAAGAAGCAGATTCACGCAAAGTCGTTAGCTCAGGTTGATCAGATGTCATCAGGATATAGAGGAAAAGTGTCAGCATCAAACCTTGGGCGAATCCAGCGTTTATTGAATTGGTTTACTTATAGTTATCCAGTTGGACAAAGAATGCTCTGAAGGAAAGAAAAGAACATGATTTATATACATACACTGTGGAATGCTTTCTCGCCATTCAGAAAGCATCCAACGTTGGCACGATAGATTCAGCCAGAAATGGTCCTCGTCGCTCAATAAGTAGATGAGTAATGTTGACGTACGGATGTTGGCTGATTTTTCACTGAATCAAAAGATACGAATCGACTACTATATGAATAGTCCTCTAGGAAGAACGATTATGACGACCGTAAAATATTCAAAACGCGCGAAATGTTGCTGGAACAGAAGACTAATTTTCATAAAAGAATTTAATCACTTGCACATATTGTTAACAGCTATAGCTCTCTTCATTAATTTATAAATCAGCCAATTTGACAAATTTTTCTTCAATGATCGCAATTACCTGACTTCTGCCTCGTCGAAGTTTTTGTTTTGAATACAGCTTCGACACATTTTACCTCAGTTTGCAGCCTTTAAATTTTTTCGTTCTTCATTGCTATGGTATTAGATATTTTCATCAAAGAGCACGGTAGTGCTCAGCCAAGTTCTGGCATTACACCCTTTTTACAGGAACAAACTCAGGCGATGTTGACGACCCCTCTCTATCTTCAGTCCAATGAAGTCAGAAACTTAAAATTTCGAATATTTGCTAAGCTAGTCAGGGACAGGCGCCTTACTAAATTTCAATTTTCTAGCATAAGCGTTTTTTGAGATATAAGACCTCAAAAATCACAAAAACCGTAACTGACTGACTCACTGACAGATTATCAAAATTATGGAGCACTTCCCGACATCGTAGAATCTTGTAATTTTGCAGAACGATAGGTCTTGTCATGCAAGCGAAGGAAAAAATTTGATGGGCTTACTTGGCAAGTTTTGTTTTATGTCCAATTCGAAAGGTTTTAAAAACTTGAACAGTGAACCCATCAAATTTTAGTCAGTATTCATTAAATAATAAAATTTCTCTATTACATTGTAGCTGTTTCAATATTATTCTACTTTGAATATTCGGTATTAAAAGTTTATGAAGTAAGAGCTTGGCGTACTTTTAGATCTCAGTACTTTTCACGGCTGACTTGTTACACATAGGTTTTTGTATAGAAGAACTTGGCTCTTTTTTTTAACGTTTATGTTTTTGGTCTGATAGAAGCTTACATTAAGATGATAGAGAATACGAAAGCCCTTTAACACTCTACTTTCTAACTCTAACTATTTTGATAAAAAAATAATGTGTGCTATTTTAGGCATGGGCTATACATTAGACTGTCCCGTCGTTGTATGAAAAAAAAAAAGTTCTCGAGGTTTTTATCAAAAGGGGTATCAAAATTTGCGTATTAACGAGTAGATTCCGAAGTCCGAACATGTACTTCGATTTGGACATAACTTTTAGGCCTCTACCAAGGCTTAAAGATCTTAAAATAACGTAAAAAACTATATTTTAAGGTCTTTAAGCCGTGGTAAGCAAGTACGGGACAGCCTACTATACATTGGTCTCAAACAATATTTTAAGAAAAAAAAAATGTTACTAACGGTACATATCACAGAACCGATTTTTTTTGTTTTCTTAATTTCGACTTTCTCACTAACGGCCGTAACGATTTCGACAAAAAGTTCTATACAGAACCTCCTTTCGATTTAAAATAATATCGTTTATAAGAGTTTTCGAAAAAATATTTTTTGGATCTTAGATTTTTGAAAAATTAAATATCTGGAAAACGAGTGAACAATTAGTTTATGAAATAATTTCCAAAAATGTGTACTATCAAATATGTACTTACCCTAGAAAGGTAATCTTCGTCGATTAGACGAACATCATTTTTGCTTTTTAAAATTTCTCATAGATTCTTCATAGACCTTTAAGGAGAATAAAAAGTCACAAATCTAAAAAAATAAAATGAAAAGTGTGTTTTTATTAAAAGAAAGGTTTGATAAAAATAAATTATTAACATCTACAAGAATTTGTTAATAACTTTTCGAAAAAATTGCATTTTGCATGATTACCTTTAACGTACTAAAAAATATGATTACCTTTCTAGGGTTAAAATTGTCATTCCAATTTTTTTTTTTTGAAAAATTTTAAAGAAATTTTAATAATTAACCGATTTCTTAGACTTAGCATTAATTCATACTTTTCTAGAAATCCCACGGCAGTTTTATGTATTTGAACAATTTTCTCTAATCAAATCCAAAAAAAAATTTAAATTCCAAAGTACATAGTTTTACAGAAGAGCAAGTACGTGCGATCTAGTGGTGCATTTTATTTAAAATTAATTTTTGCTCTTAAAATGTTTCAACAAATTGAAACTAAAACTTACTAATTAAATCAAACATGCTATATTATTTTAAAGCTTTTGAAGAAAAGGCGTTAGCAATAACCGCTAGATGTCTCTCAACAAACTATTTTATATATTCATTCACTAAGACTAAGAAAACTTACTCTTAAATACAATGGCGCAAAATTTTAAACATTTAAAACCTACTCTAAATCAATTTTAGAATGTGAATTGACTCTTAATATTGTGTAGAAAATGAGAACCGACTTTTTATTAATTTTAATGGACATAAACTATACTTTCAAGTTAAAGAGCCCGTCTAACTTTAACAGCACCAAATAGCTAGTTTATCTTTTCAAAGTATACTTTATCCATATTGACAATGGACATTTCATAACAAAGCAAATCGTAGGAAAAGTGTTTAGGTACTGGTGTTTTATTCGACTTTTTTTAAAGATGTGTTTGCAAATAGACTGAATAACTGACTATTAGAAATTCGAAACAATCGTACAAAAGTGTTCTACAGTCAACAACTGTACATACAAATGTACATTATGTCATGATGTATATGCATGCCGAAACTAGTATAGTCAAATGAATTTTCAGCTTGCAACACCAAAATTCAGTTCTTAGGCTATGAATTATAAATATTGAAGTTGTCTGTTCTTTTTTTTATGTTCTGTTAGTGTTAGTTGTGTTTGAGTTATAATCTGTCAAAATATGGGTTGTTAAACGTAAGACCGCTTAGGTTCTGTTGTAAGACCCACATTAGTTAGAAGAGTTGTCTAACGTGTTTAAAATTATAAGTCAAGACAAAGTCTCCAAGCTAAACGACTGCGTTAAGTAGAGCCGGTTTTATTGCTTAAACGAGAACTGTTTAAAATTTCGCGCCAATAACTTGTAGTATATACCATATACAAACTGTTAAAAAAACTTTGAGGAACTTCTAGCATAATTTCGAAAACGGCTCTTACGATTCTGATGTAATTTTTGTTGTGCACTAAGATTAATACCATACAATAGGAAACAATTTTACAAGAACCCGTTACAGTAAAACCCGCTTAAGAGAAACGACAAAATGACACAGTCTTTCTTTCACTTAAGCGGGTTTTTCACTTAAACGAACCCCGCTTAAGTGAAAAATAATTTCACTTAAGCGGAGTTCGGATAAGTGAAGAAAAAATTCACTTAAGCGGATTTAAGAAATCCATTAAGCGGAGATTTAATGCTAGAAACAATACTGTTCTTATCTTTTGGACTTGCCTTCAAAGAAGTTAAATAAAACAACGATTAAATAACACAAAAATAATTTATTGAAAAACGAAAACTAGCAAATTTTTGTTCTGTTCGATACAATTTTTTTTCACTTAAGAGAGTTTTTTTTAATGAAAAATATTAAAAATTAACTGAAAATATGTTTCAGTTATCCAGATTTTTCGCTTAAGCGAGTTTCACTTAAGCGGGGTGTTTTAAGGGAAATTGGTCGGAAAATGCAAAATGTGTTTCAGGTAAGCGGTAAAAAAAAAAAAAAAAAAAAAAAAAAAAAAAAAAAAAAAAAAAAACTTATGAAAAGCTGATAGTACCCCATGTCAGTTATTCTCAGTTAAAAATTATATGTTAGATCAATCAACACTAACTTTATAGTTATAGATCGATTTTATTGTATTCTTTTTCCATCATTTAATTATATAATTATATATTTGTTAATTAGATTTAAGTGAAATGAATGCAAAATAAATTGAAATTGAAAAATTGAAATTGAAATTTTCTCTTAAGCGGGATTACTGTATAAGCAAAACTTATAAAATTCATCGAACGTTATTCATTTTAATTTTCGACTGTTAAATTTTGCAAGCAGAAGCTTTTGAAACTTAAATAATATTGCATATTATTGAACATTTTCAAAAAATTTTGTTTTCGTATATAAGAAAAATTTAAATTATTGTATATTTTTGAAAATTCTATACTTCAAAAACGGGTTGATGATATTTTCTTAAATTTAATAATATATTTTTCTAAAAATAATAATTCGAGGTCCATTTTATTGGTTACCATTTTTAACTTGGCCGACAAAACAGTGTAGTCGCTATTGATGCACCGATAACCTCGAGACTGAGAGTCGGACTATTATAAATAAGAAACTTATCAATTATTCATATTCTTATTTTTATTTATTCATATAAGAAATCTTTAAGTTTATTTTTTAATACAAAAAATTCCTTTTGTGACCACAAATTTGATTCCAAACTCTTAAGTGTTAAAAGTATTTTAAGAAATCTTTAGCTTTTCAATGCGAATACTGCACTTTGCTTTGAGTTTCTTGGAATGAACTTATTAAAATCGCAATAAATATATAGCAAGATTCGTAAGCCGATCCTGCAGCATTATTGATCTTAAATATTATTTATGTCGACGGAGAGCAGAATAACTAGAATCCTGGATTCGTGATCAGCAGCTGAATGAAGCGCACAAAATCTGGAAGAATCCCTCTACTCCATTTGTATTTTTGCAAGATTGTTACAACTTCCTTCAAGTTTGTTGCTTGCTCACTTTATCTTTTCTTTTAAGAACATAAACACATGTCCCTGTCGCTGGGCAGCCTCTGTTTGTCGAATTATTCCTTGTAGAATTTTACAATAAAATCGACATTTCTTTTAGAATTCAGAAAATGGCGCAGAATCATTTATAAATCTGGTCTTCAGTGACGATAATAATAGCTTGTTTAAAAATTCAAAAGAGGATTTTCTGAAAAACTCTTGGGTTGTTAGAATATTGCTGACGTGGAATTTGGTGTTCTTCAATTTAAAGTGCAACAACAGCATCAATCCTTTTTTCCAAATTTCTTCAAATTTTGAATCACGAGAGGTGTATAACAGCTTCCACGTTTTTATGAGATTCCATAATACCCAGATCAGAATTCTAAAAGTTCTTTGTTTAAAAATATCTCAATGCGATCAAAAATTTCTATTATTATTGTAGAAAAAATACACACATAAACGTCTTCAAATATCTATTCACAAGACCCCAACGCTTTGGCTGATACCGTTCTGTCTATATCCTTATCCACAGAATTAAGGTTGACAAAATGCATTAGTTGAGCGCATTTTGCATCATCTTGAACATTTAGGAAATTTATGTTTATTTATGTTTAAAAATATATGAAACTTCTAGTGGCTAGTGCTGCCAAGTGTACCCATATTATCAACCGGGCCTGCTGGGAGGAACCCTAAGCTGCGCCATTTAGGCCTGCGGTACCGTCGTTGAGTCATATTTCTTCAAGGATGCTATAGGCTACGCAATGCTCTCTGTAACAGTTACTGGTGACCGCTATCGGAACATGGTGGAAAATTGCATTGTGCCCGAATTGGACCAATAAGGCCTACAGAAAATCTGATGGTTCCAAAAAGAAGGTGCTATACAATGCAAACTTTAAGTGAAATTTTTTCCCGAGTAATATCAAGAAGTGGTGACATTGAATAGCCCATAACGTGCTCCTGGTTTGACGTCTTCCGATTTCTTCTTCTGGGTGTAGTTCAAGGAAAAGGTGTACATCAATAAGCCAACCTGAAATTACAAGAGAAAAAGAGCTCGCATTTTGAGCCACGGCATAATTTTAAGGACCATATAATCAATCAATAAAATATAAATTGTAAAATTGTATATCATTTAAAATTTATTGAAAAGAATACAATGACCAGGAACATAAAACGCGCCCTGTGCTTAAAAATGGCGTCCCAAATGTTTGATTAAAACCAAAGCGGAAGCCAATTTTTAACAACGCTGCTTCTGAAACCTGTCCCTCTGTCATCATCTTCCAATTCAATTTTAGAAGTAAACAGTAATCTTTACCAAAATAACGACAAAATTTTCCTTTCTAAGAAATCGAGTCCAAATCCTCAACTGTTTCTTAAGAATGAAGTTGTACCGAACTTTTCGCAACTAAAGGTATAGCGTGAATATGAAAATAATTAAGTATACCCATTAGAAGTGACTGTTGCGTTTTCTGTCGCAACACAAACAAATTTAATTTGATTCGATTTCCCTATGCAAAATATTTTTTATCTTTTAATTTACTTACACTACCCCTTGTGAGCCTTGTAGAAACCTCTGCAAACACCCGTGTAGGTACAACTCTATTTAATATATTGAAATCGAAATTTGCATTTCTTCGGTGACACCTCTCTTAGGAGGTATGTATGTGTTGCACCTTATAATTTATCATCGATTATGTACCAAGGACCTTACACGAAGGATCGAGACGAGAAAAAAAAATCAGAAGAAATCCAAAACCAGGATACACGGGTGCGGTGCGGTTGAATATTTTTTGTTCACTTCTTGCTAAATCTGGTGCTCACACAGGGATAAAAGCATAGCTACAGTTTAAAAAATATTCGTTTTTTTTTTATCCTTTATTCCACATAACATACATATAGATACACATAGGTACCTACTTCCTTTCACAGCTCTAGTTTCTATCGATGAACTCTATATTTTCAATTTTCATTTCACCTTTTACCCACCCATTGTCGTATGCAAAATACTATTCTTCGACTAATAATTCAAAACCACTATACCAACAGACTGCCAGCTACACAGCCCAATAAATTCGAAAATAAAAAAAAATATATTCAATTCGACAGGACGAAGGAAAAAAAAACAAGGTCTCTCCTTTGCTCGGATAAGGTGGCCTAGCTGAACCCTTCAATTTAACCAAATAGAAGAATCAGAAAAAATCGAATTAAAAAGAAAGAAAATCCTTTGGAAAATCTAATATTGAAAAATTTTTACGCATAAATTATCCGCCGTGCATAAATTAAGGATCAATCGGATACCCTAACAAAAAAGAAATAATATAAAAAAAATTCGCAAGGAAAGGGTTTCTTTTTCTTTTTCTACTTTGTCTCCGTCTTCGAATGACAGTGTAAATCAGGACTTTACCTAATTTGGGATCGCATCCTGTCACCCCTTTTCTTCGTCGGGTTTTGAGATGTGCGATCGATGACGTCTGAAGGATACACAAATGGAACACTTGGGAGATCCTTACACAACTACGATCTACGACTCGACGAGGAAGAAGATAATCGAAATTTAAAAATTTCACCCTTAGGTCTAGTTTTGGGTTCATCTTCCATTGCGAGACGCAACGCAACGTTGTCATTGTTTACGCAAGGAGTTTGAATTTCTCAACTTTTATTTGCATGAGAATAGGAAAAAGGATATTCAGTTTCGGAGAAGGAACACACAGGTACTCTGATACCGAGAGTGTCAACCTTTAGAGCAGTTTGAGCTGAGCAGAAATTAGGGTGTGCGTGCATGCATATTGTGAAAATTATTCAAAAAATTTGCGCAAACAATAAAGGATGAGTATTCAAATAGGGTCGCATCTCCTTAACGTCAGTCGCCCGAGTCGAGGTCCTTGGCAGTAATTCCTTCGAGATGGTTGCGCAAATCTATTTCGAAACAACAAAAAAGGGGTGCGCAAAGGGTTTAGGTTTTTTTCTTATTCTAGGCAGAGATAATGCTATGGGTGTGCGAGTGTGTTAGTGCGAAGACATTTGTGCATGGAAATTTAGGGGTCATCCTTGCTTTGCATATTTAATTTTCTCATCCTTTTTTCGAAGAAGACGAGACGGTATACGAGTATAGGATGCAGCAGCAAGGTAATTTGAATGCGCGTTTTGTCTATCTTGTGGATGTCGTCATAGTTTTGGCGAAGGGGTTGAGAGAGACGAAAATTTTCCCATGGAAATCGAGTGTCTTTGTTTACACGTGAAGAATCTCTTCAGGACATCACCGCGCTTGATACGGAATGGATAATAAATTGTTTTCGTTTATGCTTAGAGAGCTCTATACCTCTGCAAGATGTGCATATGTTAAATTCGGGGTGATATCGATTCAATTAATATTCAGACTTTCGATGCGAATTTTTTGTTCATTTTTTAATGAATCATCTGCCCGTCGATTCGGCGTCGTTTTGCATCCTTTAATGGGTGAGAAGATTCTCTCAAGATATATCATCATCAACGTCGATATGGAAAGTATTTTTTAGAATTATTGATCAGGATGAACCCTTTTCTTTTTGAGGAGGAAAAGATTCTTATACGATGTTTTTGGCTGTTGTCTATGTTGAGGCGGCTGTGTTTGCTTTGAAAATTTTTCTTAAGGATGAAAGCCTTTTTGATTTGCATTTTTCATGCATCAGCGGAAGGGATTTGCACGACGACGGCGCAGCCGTGTCAAAGATGATTTTAAGATGAGTTTGCGAATTCGTTGTACCGCAGATTGATTGTGGGGTTTGGGTATTTGATTTCTGAGAAAGGGTTGCCAAATTTGAATTGATTGCACATTT
The DNA here is from genome assembly GCA_911387755.1 of Chrysotoxum bicinctum. NCBI lineage: Eukaryota > Metazoa > Arthropoda > Insecta > Diptera > Syrphidae > Chrysotoxum > Chrysotoxum bicinctum. Next base: position 217,769,191 of record OU426989.1, on the reverse strand, counting down.
TTGTAACGGACTTTTTGTGAAAACTTGTTTCCGGTTCAATTATTTGTAACGGACTTTTTAAAGTAAATCACTTTGACACTGCAAATGAAAAATAATTAAAATAGTTCTTTCTAAGGTTCAGTTCATAGGTATGGTTTGGTATTAATGTTGAAATATATCCTTTAACTTGCGATACATAAAGACACTATAGAGCAGGTTTTGCAATTGGAAAAAATCGAACTCGAGGTTTTGGATCAAACTTGACATTACGATGATAGAGAACATGACAAAAGTATGCTTTGCGTTATGAAGCTCATACTTCAGCCTTAGCCTCTGAAGCGATTTTCTTCAAACTTGGTATACTCGATGATTCCATAGAATTTGGCACCTGCCAAAAAGTCGTTATGAAAAATCTTTATTTATCTCGAAAACGATTCTAATGATTTTGACAAAATAAATTATGTCCACTATTGCGAGATGGTCTACATTTTGATCGATAAAATTTTCCAAAAAAATGATACTTCTACACCCCAAACGATTTCATCAACACTTTTATACAGAAGATTCTACAAATTTAAAATAATTAAAATTTTCGAAGAAAATATTTTTTCTATTTTTGAGACCTCAATGTCTTGCAAGCGGGTGAACAATTGTTTATGAAATTATTTATTTAAATATATATATATATTTAAATACTTTAAATTATAAAATATAATATAAAGAAAGAAGCGAAGAAGTGCGCCCAAATTCAAGCAAAGAATACAGAAAACCTGTATCGGGAGCTGGATGAAATTTCTACCCCGACAGCTGGTGCTATTCAAGAGCTATGGCAAAACACGAATAAGGGCGCAACTATCTTCAAAATAGCCGCTCAAAGAAGAAGAAATGCCCAGGAGATTTGTTCGCCAAAGTTCATTAACAATGCTCAAGGCCAACTACTTGTGGAAGACAACGAAATTCTTCACAGGTGGCGACAGTATTGTGACGGACTTCTAAACGAACAATTTCCAAGGCTATACTTTCCAATAGCTTCACCTAGCTTAAGCGAAGTATCCGACGTCACAGTCGAAGAAGTTAGTGAGGCGGTAAAATACTCCAAAAAGGGAAAAGCTGTTGGCCCAGACGAAATACCCTCAGAGTTTTGGAAAAAGATGGGAGACATCGGGTGTAGATGGCTCATGATTCTTGTCTCCAAACTTATACGAGGTGATCGCATGCCTAATCAATGGAGGGAAAGTTACCTTCGTCCAATTTATAAAGGAAAGGGTGATACTCGAAGCTGTGATAATTACCGTTCGATTAAGCTGATGTCACACACCATGAAGATCGTTGAGCGAGTCTTGGGTAGCCGACTGCGAAAAATAATTAGGCTATCTGATGACCAGTGCGGGTTTGTCGGGGGTAAGTCAACCACGGATGCAATCCAGAGTATAAGAATAATTATGGAAAAACATCGGGATTCTTTGGAGGATTTGCATGTCGTATTGGTTGATTTTGAAAAAGCATTCGATCGGCAACCACGAGATCTAATATGGGTGGCCCTCAGGCAACGAGGAGTTCCAGAAACCTATGTGCGGATAATTATGGACATGTATGATGGAGCAGTTACTAAAGTAAGATGCGCAGCTGGAGTCACCGAAGAATTCGAAATCACAGTAGGTGTACACCAGGGAAGTGTCTTGAGTCCCCTGCTCTTTATTACAGTTCTTGATTACCTGCTTGAAGGCAAAGTGACGGATCCAAAAGTACATCAGTTATTCTTTGCTGACGATGGAGCCATCATAAGTGAAGACCCGATATCCCTACAACGAGCCCTTCACGTATGGGTGGATGTTCTAGAAGGAAGTGGGTACCGCATAAGCGCGAAAAAGACAGAATACCTATGCTGCCCATTTTCTGATCCACACAGGCCTACTCCAGACATTTATTTGAATGGAGTAGTGCTTCCCAAGTGTGAAAAGTTTAAATATCTGGGGTCTATGATTAATAACGAAGCTACTTGTGATGACGATATCAATCATCGCGTAAGCGTAGGGTGGATGAAGTGGCGGGAAAATTCTGCTATCTTCTGTGACCGAAAAATGCCCCCTAAGCTGAAAGGAAAGCTCTACACTTCAGTTGTGCGTCCAGCACTCACATACGGTTCACAATGTTGGACAATGTACAAAAAGTATGAGAGTAAGCTAACGGCAGCTGAGATGAAGATGCTTCGTATGACAGCAGGAGTTACAAAGCTTGATCGAATTAGAAGTACGAAGATCCGAGGAAGCCTTCATGTTAAGAATACCATTTCCCAAAAAATTGAACACGACCGACTCAGTTGGTATTGCCATGTTCAAAGGAGAGATCCTGAGAACCCCGTCAAAAAGGCAATATCATACAACGTTCCAATTCGAAATAAAAAGAAAGGTAGGCCTAAACACTCCTGGTACAAACAAATGCAAAAACACCAGCATTCAGTTGGCCTCAGAAATGGAACAATACAAAACCGGGAGGCTTGCCGCTGATTTCTGAGGTCAAACCGGCGAACCCCACAGGCGGATCACTAGTGTGAAGCAGATACGTGGGAGAGTTATGATCCCCTCGACATCGAGATCATAACAGCGCCGAAGAAAAGGAAGAAGAAGAAGATAAAATATAATATAAAATATAAATATAAGTTAATTTACTTATGAAACTCATATAACGATTTTTTAAATTTTGTATGAATAAATTCATATTTGCTCCAGGAACCAGATGTTTTACCAAAATAAACAACAAATTGCATGCATCAAAGTTTGGATATACTTTTTTCAATTCCAAGAAACTAGTAGATAATAGTAAGAGTTGCGATCCAGTCGTGCATTTGATTACATTAGAATTTCTTCAGAAAATCATTATCCACAATTAAATAGAAATTAACCAAATATCATTGTTTTTCAACATGACTGACCGTGTTGAATTCTTTACATTGCGTCACTTCAAGGTACCTTAAATCAACACGCGATACGTGGAATATCTACATTACACTTTTTACGCTTTATACTATTTTCAATTGGAAATACTGTTGAACTAGCATGCAAATCTAGATAAATGAAATAGATTTATTGCTAAATTTACAGCTTTGTTTGTTAAATTTACATTACTGAATGTTTGATTGATCTGACACTTATTATACTTTCTCAAATTTAACATATGGAAAGGTTTAGGTTGCACATGAGTCTGATATAATAGATAATGGATATTGTCACTGTTAGAAAGTGTCGGCTAGTGCTATTTACATAATTCCAATGTAGAGCTTGAACGATAAGTCGTGTTAATTAACGTGGGACAATGTTATTTTAACAATGCTAACCTATGCAGTTAAATTTTAAATTTCAACCAACTTGGTCCTTACTATAATCTGGGCCTGGAAAATGTAAAGTGCAAGGTTAAAATAATTTAAACTATCAATTACCTTCGAAGAAATAATTAAAACAAAATTCACTTGAAAGAGATAAATACACATATGTATAATCTATAAGTCGAAATGATTTATCCCATATTTTGATTTCGATTTATTTTAAATAAACTTAAATTGTTTTTAAAGGCGCAACAACTCGTGGAGAATGGAGGTAAATTTCTGCTAACTCTGTACTGCAAAGATGTTTGACACTTCATCTCGACAAGAGGTGCCCTTCGAGGAATAACCATTTTTGCAAAAGGCGGTATCCCGGACCTGACCGTACCCCGAGAGATACTAATGCTTTTAATAAATTTTTAATTTTAACTTTTGACTGTAATTAATTTGGGTACAAAATTTCAAATATCTTGAACCTGTAGGTTCCAGAGTAAGTTAACAGTGCAATCAGACAAAATTAGTTTTTACAACAACAAGACGCTATTGTTTAACACAAGATCAGATTAAATTAACCAGGCTTTCCTGTTCTTAAAATAACATCAGACTATATGAAAGGTTAAAGAGTACATACTAAATGGAATTTTAACAAAATAATGTTTACTATCTTAAAAAATAAAATGGCATAGATTAAGTTTCTAAGACTTTTATGACCTTATACCGAAAAGTTCATACTTTAAAAATTATAATTCCTTATACAAAAAATTCACATTATAATTTTCACAAAGAAAAAATACTTTTCAAGAATTGTAAGTCTTTAAAAGTATACTTCTAAGAATTAAATTGAAATTTAAAAACAACCAAAATTTACAACTAAAATTTGTCAAGGGTATATATTTCTTTTTAATTTTCTCATTCAACAGTAAAAATTATATTGCAATCAAACATCATTCTGAATAACACAAAGTTTCTTGCCAAAACACTTAACTTTGAAATATTAACATTAAAAAGATTAGTATCTTGATTTTAAGAGTATTATTACATAAAGAAATATTATTAATATAATAGTAAAAAAAAAATTTCTTGGACCTTTTAATTATTTTTTTTAAATTTAAGAAAATATTTTTGTCTTCAAAACTGTTTCAGAGATTTTTGTTTACCTTCAAAATAATACTTTTTATTTTTATTGGTATATCTCTCATTGAATCATTTGTTTTTTTTTTTTTAATGTTACAGTTGATTTTAATCAAATTTTTATTTAAAATTTTTTTATTAGTTATGTTTTACAATTTTCTAAAATTTTTGTTTGTTAAATTTTTTTTTTTAATTCTCTTAGTATATTACTATGTATTTTTTTATATTTTATTATTTCCCTAAAATATTTGTTTCCAATCTATTTAAGAATAAGATGATATTAAAAGAGTAACCATTGCCCTTTTCTTCATTCCATAAAAAAATACGGGAAGGTGTACATTTAATTTATATCTTAATTATATAAATAATTATTGTTTTTCCTATTTTTCTAATTTAAAAATATTTTGAATTTTTTCCAATTTTCTTCACCTCCATTACTTTTTGAGAAATGGATCAATATTGAAATTTTTAGAAAAACTCAAAAACTTGATTTCTTGCATACAATTGATGCACATTAGAACTAAATATTATTTTAAAAATCTGAAAAGAATTTTGAAAGAAAGTATTCATAACTCCTGGAGAATCCCAAAATAAAAAAAAAACCTGGACCAACCCCGAGTACATAATATGTAGATTCGATTTATTCACACCAAAGACATGTTTTTACTATTTTTGAATTTTCCACTCTTACTTCACCTTTTAAAGTTCAAGTGAGCACAGCCAGCATTTTTAACTATGTTGGTATATGAACAATAAAAAGCATTTTTTTATGTTTGTGATTTTGTCTCCATGTTGTATATATTTATTTGAATTTTAGTAAAGAAAAACGTTTTGATTTTGTTAAAACAATTTTAAATATTTTATTTTTAAATTTTACAACATTTATTTAATAAATATTGTATATTTATTAAATATGTATATTGTATATTTGAATTTTAGTAAAGAAAAACGTTTTGATTTTGTTAAAACAATTTTAAATATTTTATTTTTAAATTTTACAACATTTATTTAATAAATATTGTATATTTATTAAATATGTATATTGTATATTTATTAAATAAATGTTGTAAAATTTAAAAATAAAATATTTAAAATTGTTTTAACAAAATCAAAACGTTTTTCTTTACTAAAATTCAAAGCATTTTTTTGTTTTAATATATCTTGCTAACTTAATATCTTGCTAATTCTTTTGTACCAGTGTTGCCCTATTAAAATATTTCTTTTGATAAATGTTGAAACATAATACTACTCAATTTTTTTAGGAGCTTCTATGTACAAAAATTTATCGAAATCAGTGGCAATGTTTCTGGAAAAAAGGAAAACAAAGAAAATTTTTATAAAGCGGGTATAATATTAATAATCCAAAAAAGCATTTTATGATTTTAGTTCACAAAAATTTGTTTTTCGTTCCAGCGATCTCACTTATCTCCTTATCACTTGTCTAGTGAGGGCCTCGTCAATACCCAATTTTTGTAAAATTAAGCGAAAAATCCTACTCCAGCGTTAACTTTAACCCTATTGAAATATACATAGTTGACATTGGATTTTTTCCAAACCGCGCTGTAAAATCAACTGAACTTCAAGAAAATTGCGTTTTGACAAAGTCTTCACAAGTCAACTGATGAGTCCAAGTGAGATCACCAGGAAGAAAAGACAGTAGTAAAGAATGCAATCTTATGTGAATGCAATCTTTAAAAATCATTGATTGAATTCAATTTAAATATTCCATTCATTGACTTCACTTTTAGACTGCGAATTCAAATTTGCAATCATCATTCCTTTCTCTTTAAAATTATTGCAATCACTTTTTTCAATCGTCTGAGAATTCATATAATCCTTGTATTCATTTGCAGTCTTTGCATTCAAATGAAAGGATTCAAAAGAAGAAAAGAATGCATGAATTCCAAAAATATTGCAATAAATTGGTAGCTGTTTAATAAATGGCGAAAAAAGTGATTGCAATCATTTTAATGCCAAATGAATGGTGGTTGAAAATTTGAAGTCACAGTCTTAAAGTGAATTCAATGAATACAATCTTTTGATTGAATTCATTAAATATTGCATTCTATTATAGCCCTGGTGCTAAGTATTCTACTTGGCTGATTTATTTTGGTATAGTAATTACAAAGGGTATTAACAGCCATTTTTGGGACATTTATTGAGTTTTGCTTTTATTTTACTCGTGAGCAGTCGAAATATAGAAGACGTAGGTACATTCCGTAATTGACGATGAAAGACTAATTTCTAATTTTGGCGCTTTTTAAATCATAAAAAGAAAGAAACAAATGGAGCAGATTTTGGTATTTAAAAAGACGAACCCTATTGCACGTTCGCTAGCTTATGCTAAAATTTTATTCGAATTAGTACGATGTTAAAGTTGTTTTAGTATGAAACTAGGGCAAAACAAGGAGTTTGCAAATTTTAATCAATTATAGCATCATACTTTCTCTACCCTTTTATTAAAGTTAAAATTATCGAATACCAATTTTATTTGTTTAGTATAGTGCTATTTTCAAATGACCCTTTGGAATTTACAAACGTCAAAAAAGGTCTGTTTGCTTTGTGTTTTGCAAAAACTGTCATTGTTTTAGGAGTGTTCAGAAGCATTTTATTAAGAAAATTTCCTTAGTATACGATACTAGTTAGAAAATGTTTAAAATTAAGAATGAGTTAGTGAAGTACTTTTAAGATAGCAAATTGTTAAGTAGTATCATACTAATATCTAAATACTAGTCTGTTTAAAATTTTGGACCATGTAGATTATTTTATATAGTAATCCAGTGAAGTATCTAAAAAATTTATATTTTCTAAAATTTGAAAATAGTTTATATGACAGGGGAACCCTTACTTTTGATATGAAAAAATAATGCAAAATGGGGGAAAATCGGCAGAGCTGTTTAGGCTAATACATCTCGTGTTCGACTTTTTTACGCATGAATAACGTGTCATAAAATACCTAAACACACATAGGACTTCATATTGTATAGCAAGTAAGAATTCCCAAAAAATTCTTGACTCTTTATTATGCAAACAAACAAATACATCACTCCACTAAAAACAAAAATTTAAAAAAAAAAACAAATTAGCAACCCTGAAAACACAACTTGCAATTATTGCACTTCTTTCACCAAACCAAAACACTGCGAAATGATAATACCAGGAAGTTCCTGTTGAATTATTTATGAGAGTCTCAAATCCAAAATTAAAATACAAAAAAATGCATATATTTATGATCCATTATTTACTGGCAGTGGTTTATTAGGTCAAAAATCAAGTTTATCATAATTGAACTGGTGTACGCATAATAATTAATCCGGATCGTACTTAAACGTAGGTATAGCCATCCAAACACACACAGAAGCTAAAATATTCCATATAGCCTACCATCAGAAGCAGCAGCAGACTGAGACTGCGGTGCGGTGGCATAGGCATCGAGGAGCAACAGCCTCAAAAAAGGTGGACTGTTAATGCAGCTCAGCTCAGCCGAGCTGAATGCCTTAGGTTAGGTATGTATAAGTATATGGCTACCAAGAGTCACTCACTCAGCCAGCCAGCCAGCCAGCTAGTCAGTAAGTCGTCGTCGGTTGGTAGTTTATTTTTTGTTGTAGATACCTACTTCATGGATAAAGATAAACCAAAAAAAATGCCTATTTGCGGTAATCATCTCATCAACAGCATAAATTATCATACCATTAGAATATGTAATTGTTTAGTGTGTGTTTACTTTTTCGTATCTATACTTCCCCAAACGGAGTCAAAAGATACTTGTTGCTCACTTGCGGAGCGGAGCGTTCCGTTCTTTTAGTGGCGTTCGGGGTTTTTGTTATTTTTTTTTTTATTTTTATGTCTTCCACGTGCGGATATTATGCACATTTTTTGTGGTTTTTAACAGTCTGAGTTTTGCGAATTGGAAAAACAGGAACCTTTTTGATCAGGTTGCTTGGTAGAAAAGTTTTGGTTATAGCAAGTTAGTGAGGACATCCGTTTGCGATTATTGCGTTAGGCTAGGTCAGGACAGAGGACGAAGCTGACGGGTGAAAAAAAAGTTGCCTTCTGAATCAAGATATGTACATATTATATGAAAACGAACAAGGATATAAGAAATTGTGCTATGCAAAGTATGATGTTTGGAATAATTTAATAAATGATGACATATAGGTAAGTATTCACCGAACTTTTGTTTGGTTTATTTTTTTTATTTTGAAAATATGATACCCCATTTGTAGATGCATATAAGCTCAGACATACGAGTATTCGTAGAAAAAACTAATTGACCATACTATTTAAGGATGATCTAAATTTTGCTGTAATTTGGGGGAAATAGGGGTATTGCACCTGCGTAGTTTCAGTTTATCATTATCGATTGTTCCCAAAACAAATTTATTTGATTTCTCCGAAATAATAAGTTTGAAAAAATTTAAGCAATCAATATTAAATACGGAAAGCATTGACGCATTAGGCGTTTTTTTTTTAGTTCAGAGCAGAGCCAGAGTTGTCATAAAATAAATTGGGGCAAAATTTTAAACAAATTATTATTAATAAGGGCTTAGCATTTTACTAGTTATCAATTTGTTAAAATTTTAGTAATTTACTAGCTCTTAAAACATTTTGAACCTTTTTTTTTGTTGTTTTTCTAAGAAGTAAATTCCCTTTAATTAAAAACGATGCATCTAAACACGTTTAAATGATGACATTTTGTGACAATTTCAATTCAATTTCAATTTATTTATTTTATAGCGAGCGTACAAATAAGACTTATGGCCAATTTCATAAACAAGCACTAAAAGCACTTTTATAAAAAATCCTCTTAAATTTTATCAGACTCTTAAATCACCAAACTATAAAAGGGAAATTTTAGGGATTTTTTTGTTAAAATTGAGTTCTCTTCACATCCCTGGAAAAAAGAAATTGGTTCTTTCTTTCTAACAATCGAAAATATGAGAAAAAATGAGAAAGAATTATGTGTTGAAACAAATGTCAAGAAATGCAGCAAAAAAAAAAACGGAATGCAAAAACAAATATATTTGGAAAGATCCTGTGGCATAAAATGCTTAATAACCACTTTATTTATTGCACTGACGGGTTTTTATCGGTTCCAAATGACGACCAAACAAATTCAGCAACTAACCCACAGATGCTTTTGGGAAATCGGAACCTCATTTTGTAGTCATAGTCGGAGAATCGATTCCTTCGAACCCAGCAATACTCTAAACTCTTGCTCGACGAATAACTATGTGTTGCACTTTATCGTTGGATGAATATTTATTTTATATTTTATTCTAAATAAGAAACAGATAATTTAAATATTAGTATTTGTATCTTAAAAAATTGAAAACTAAAATATTACAAAACAATAATTTCAGCTGCTATATCCAATTGTTGTTATCTACACCTGTTGACATTTCATTGACACTTTTAAATTTTATTGAGACAAAAATGGGCATTTAGTTTATAAGGGTGTTTATTTTTTTTTTTAAGCTTTAGAAGCCTGTTAAATGTTAAAGATTAATGCACGATTTCACGAAGGACTTTTCTTATTCCTATTATCTGCTTTATTGCCAATGGTAAGGAGTTCCAGAGTTTAATGGCATATACAAAAAATAGCCTTGATGAATTTAGATATGTGCATATAGGTGAAATAAGATTCATTATTCGATCAGACTGCGCAAAGCATATTTTTTTATATAAGTATGATGGTGCCCTTCTTTGTAATATTTTGTGCAAGAAAATACAACACCTTGATTCAAAGAATTGTTCAAAAGTGCATCCTAGGACAAGTTGATGGTATTGAGAAACATGGTCAAATCTTTGCAAGCCAAAAATGTGCCTAATTATATCATTAAAAGCAACAAGCAATTTACGCAGTGATTGAGAATGTAGTTTGGGGTAAACTGCTGAAGCATATTCAATAAGTGGTACCAACGATTTACCTCAGTTTAGTTTCAAACAGTGTTAGATTAGAGAACATATTATTCAATTTCCGAAGAAATCCATAGATACGTCCAACAGAGAGGTTAATATGGTCGACGGCTGAAAGTGACCGATTTATTTTAAAGCCTAGACTTAAAACAGTACTCGAAAACTCAATTTGAAAGTGTGCTAGAAAACCAGGTGGTAGATTGCTCGTATCAAATTTCCGTCTAGAGATTTAGCGTAAGGCCATTACAGAGCAACTAATTGTAAATCTCATCCAGATCTTTATTTATTCTGCAAGTAAGATCTTCCAGTAAGTTAAAGGGTTTCGAATGATAAATTTGAATATCATCTGCGTAGAGATGTAAAATGACATTTTTGCAAACATGTGGAAAGTCATTTATAAACATGCAGAACAAAATAGGGCCCAAGATGGAACCCTGTGGGCCGCCAGCAAGTAAGCTGATTGAATCAGAAGAATTATTGCCAATCTTAACCTTTTGAGTTCGATGACTTAAATAGTCTTGTATAAGACGAACCCAACTGTCACTAAAGCGAAAGTAAAATTTTAGTTTCTTGCACAGAATACTGTGCTTAACTCAGTGAAATGCTTTTGTAAAATCCAGCAAACAGAGAAGCGTTAACATGCCTTGGTTATACTAAATTCGAATATCTTCAAGAACCTTAACCATAGCCGTAGAGCAGCTGTGAACTGCTCGAAATCCTGACTGCACCGGATAAAATAAGTTACGAGTCTGCATGTGGTTTGAAATCTGGTTTGACAAAACTTTTTCTAAGATTTTATACAGGCAAGGCAGTATACTTTTAGGCCGAAAATCTGATGCACTTGAAGGATTGTTTTTCTTAGGCACAGAAATTACCTTTGCACGCTTCCAACATTTTGGAAAAGAAGAGGTCATGATACAAAAATTTATTATGTGAGTAAAGGTGGGTATAATTTGTGGTAATATCATTTTAATAAAACGTATTGGAACTCGATCTTCACCCACTGAGTTGGATCGAAGAGAAAGGATATTCATAACCAATTCATTCTCAGAAACGACTTCAAATTGAAATTCAGAAGGAGGTTCATAAATGGCTAGACTGTTAATTGTTAAGCTAGATGCCTGTAAGTTGTTATTCACAAAGCATTTATTAAGATCATTTGGATCCGGAAAATTTTCAACCACTTCCTTTATACCAATACCAAATAAACGCTGGCTACTCCAAGACGTACGTGAGGTTTGATCAGGGCTTAATTTTGAAAAGAAATATCTTTTTTTTAGCTCTGCGAGTTAAAAAGAACGAGTGGTTACAAGCTTGACAGAAAATCTTCCAGTTTATGGGTGTTGGATGGCGCTTCCACTTGGAATACAGCTAACGAGGGATTTTAATTAAATCGAGGACTTCAGACTTCTAATTATAAAGTGGAATATTATTATATAGTGGAATATGCTTAAGGTAGAGTTGAAGCAATAAATGGTGAACGAAATTGCCTTTATCATCAACATTATAAAAGCTATAACAAATATCAAATGGACAATTTAAAGCGTCTTCTTGTAATGCAGAATTATTAATAAATTTAAAATCTCGGAATTGAAATGAAGACGGAGACGAGATATTCGAAAAATCTATATTATAGGTACAGAATAGTAAATCATGGTCAGATATTCGTTTACGAGAAAGCTGGTCCAATAAAAGACCTAATAATTTGAAATGTCGGAAATTCAAAAGTCAAAAGGACCACCTATACAATTTAATTCGTTATTTGTTTATTTGTGACAACCTTTTACAAATTGTTTTTGATTATTTTCTGTGGACAAGCCATTCCATGGAATGCTATTATAAGATTAATTGTTGAACAGAGATATATCGTTTGTGTTCCATTAGGAAGTTATCTTACCGGCATCAGCCTCATGGATATTTCTCCATAGGAAGTGTGATTTTAATAGTACTTGAAATTCTGGTGAAATCGGAAGGACATGGCTTTTAATTCAGTCTTAAATGTTTAGGTTTTCATCCATAAACCGAACAGTTGTCTGGTGAAACATATACTTGAAGTAACATTCTCCATCATCCATGTCTTCAGAAGGATTTGCTCGGGACATAAAATATCGCACTTTACTGTACAAAGCAGTATAATCGTCTTCCGAAAACATTTAATATTATTTTATTTACTTTTAAAAATGTATGCCATTATGAATGAAATATAACATCATTCAAATGTCAGGCAAATCTTCGCTGGGTGGACTGTATCCGAAATGTTCAGTTTTTCATTACTCTGGCGCATAAATCGGGATGAATTTGATCTTAATGGCATTGATTATGTTGGCTTCCAGAACAGTGGTAGTTTGGTGGTGGTTTATTAACCACATAATATGAAGTCCAACGAGATCAATCACAATTTCGGTATGCAATTCACATCGCCTCCGCGTGAGATAAGCACGTTCGGAAATCGCTCGTGGAAAATGTGCATTGTGGGATTGGCTTTGTGGTACATTATGCCGTGCTGTTGTCGTTGGTGTCCATATAATCCAATTAGGGACAAAAAAATTGGATATCATCGACCGATAGTGTTCGTCATTGACGGTGATGGCCTGGCCATCAAAGAAGTATGGACTGCAGATGCCGCAAGCTCAAAATTCACACATTCACACTGACAATTTGGTGGATCTCGTCTCGTTTGATGGATGATCGTCCTGAAATCGATAATTTTTCCAATATGATTTTTCGACCGAAATTGGCAAATTCCAACTGCTCAGGAGGCCATAGCGAATACTCATCGTTGTATATGGTCATTAATTGAGAGCTCTTGGGTGTACGCCCAAGTAATGAGGCAATGTTGTGATATGCGAAATGCCGAGTTCTTTTCCTCGGTGCGAAATTGATATCCTCGGATTCTCCTGCACACTCTCTCGAAAGGTGGCGAACTTTCGGCAGATCTTGTTTTTCGTTTGGCAGATTTTTCACTGAACCCGTGGACTCACCTAAATTAAATGCACCATGTTTCAAATGGTTACAAGGACGATTATAGCGGCTGTTAAATGAAGCGCGAGAAACGTTGCTCCAAATAGAAGACCCACTTTCATAAAATAATTTAATCATTTGCACATGTTGCCGAACGTCATAACTCTCCTTTTTAATTTGACAAGAGAGACTTAATAATTGACAGTCAATTTGACAGATGTTATTTCAAACTTAAATTTTGCGCCACACTCCTTGACACACGTGTGAGATTTAATCAAAAAGTTGTTAATGACAGCCTAGGCACGCAGTCGGAATCATCTCAATTATTGTTTTCATGCTTGAGTTCATCGGAATTTGTTGATTTTGTTTTGTAGACTTTGTGTTGCCAATAACCCCATCAAAGAAAAAAGGTCAGATTCAGTCTGGTAATGTGATCTTGGTGGTCAATGGAGTTATAAAGGATTTTCGACAATGCATCCGTCAAAATTTATAAACAACGCCAACGATCCCGATTGGTGGTTAAAGAAACACCGTTTAGTTTAGTTTAGTTTAATGAAACTTCGCACCACAAAGTGACTCGTGCTGGATGTAGTTTCGTCTCATAGAGCATAGCCGGCTTAAAGTCACTCAATATTCGACAGTTTTGTAAACTAACATTGCCGTTGAGATCAAAATGATCCTCATGTGACATAAAAGTAAGTTTAGTATGTCGGTGTCCTCTTCCACCATTTGAATCGTCTTTTGGCAATGACAAAACTCCAGAAATGTAATTTGCACTTTGTAGGAAAACGAGTTCAAATCAGCCAGCGTTGAGAATGGTCTGTATAAGAACCGCCTGCTTATTCCGATTTGTGCAGATAATTTCTGTGTCGAAACGCTTGAAAAGCAGCTATGAATGGAATGGATGAAAATAAAAGACTACTCCAAGGCACGATAGTATTGCACTACTACAAATCCTAGCTTCATCGTCTTAAGTGTTCTTTTTGATAAAACTTGAACGAATCTGATTCATCACTAACACATGAAAAATTCTGCAATTTTGCTTGATATCACATCCATTGATCTAAAAATGCTTCTCGTCGCTAAAGATGATTTTCGGATAATATCGAGGTCCTCATCCTATACCGTTGCGAAGCCCAGTAAGCGAACAGTCGGCGTTGTCTATGGGCATGAACCTTAAGCTCCTGGAGTCAGTTGGATCTTGTACGGGTGTAAGCCCAAGTCCCGATGTAAAATTCGCCAAGTCGAAGTCTGCGAAAGCCCGAGTTCTGATGCACGATGAGGGCTCTGCTGTATCTACCCTTTCAGAGACTGCTGTGATGTTCTCGGTTGAGCTTGCGTTCTTTTCACGTAGAATGGTTGCGGATTGATTATCGAACCGGTCGTTGACGCAAATTTGGCCACCAAATGTTAAAGAATCAACTTTCACGATAGTGCAACATGTGCTCTATCGAACGCTCATTTTGATAGTAAAGTTTTATCATTTGGATGTGCTGTTCAATAGTGTTACTTCCAACGGTGCTTTCGCATCAGTAACTGAATAATAAACAACAGATTTGACAGATGTCCCCCCAAACAACATGTCCACCAAATTTTAACTCCCGCGCCAATTGAATAACCCTCTGCTACCTACTCGATAAAATCCCTATAAAATTGCAACTTCTTTATTCGCAAAATTTTACTGACCAATAAAATCCATAACTCATCAATTTGCGATTGAGTCCGAAACGACAATCAATTGCCACTTTAATAAGTGAATAAACAATTTATAAACAAATAAACCATCCGTTGCGATCCGATCCGTACTCGGCGCGTACAAGCGCGTTGCAACATTCGCCTCCATCTCACATATTAACCATCCACCACGCATTCGATAGCAATCAACGACGACGAGGTGTGATCCACAGTTGTGCTCCAGAGAACAACATATCAAAAGATACATCACAATGGCAACAAAAAAAAAACACAAATAAAAACTGGGATAATCATAATTAATAAATCGCAGAGCAGAGCCCCTTTTTTCCTGGCATCACCGTGCCTCGCATCGCGTCGCGTCTCGTTGTGTCGTTGAAGTTGAAGATCTGATTCAGAAACGTTCGCTCGCTCGCTCCGCTCATCCTCCACATTTTTTCTTGATGTGGATCGCATTACTCGCCGTCTCGTACATTAAACAATGATGGCCGTAATAAAAACATTATAAAAACCGAATCAAGGAGAAGAGATGAAGCAACACAACAACAACAACTTCAAATCAAGCAAAAAAAACTGAGGGAAATCCGCGCAGATTAAATGAAATTGCTTAATGATTCCTCGTGCCAACGCCGCGCCGACCGAGCTCTGGCCTGGCTTGGCGTGAGTTATAAATCTGGTGGGCTTTTCCCTTTTTTCTGATCACGGCCGGTGCGGCTCGGCAGCAGCGACTGATGCCAACATTATGAATGAATGAATGAAATCTTTGGCGCGTTTCATTCACAAAACATTTGGGCTTCAATGGAGCCATATACACACACATTGTATTAAGCCTCAGTACGCCGAAAGATTGCGATGCTCTTTTTAAGGTGTGTACGGAGTGGCAGCGGCGGCGCGGCGGCGGCGGCAACAGTTCCGATCCCAAAAATGTGTCAATTAAAGTAATTTCGGTTTGGCAGGCCCCGCACACAGGTATGTAATGAGTGACATTATCGTCGTGACACATAAAAAGCGGGTTGATTCGACAAGACGTTGTTTTTGTTCTGTCAACTTTTCGTTTCAGGTTCCAGTTATAAGTAGGTAGTTTTTTTTTGTTATTAACTTGATAGCGACCTGCACAGGATAAACTCCAACTCCCGCAGATATACCTAGTTTGCTCATATTCAAGAGCCATTACCTGCGTAATTTACGACTAATTAATTGGCGGAAACCACATGTGTGTAACCGACGAGGCGACGAGCGACGCTATAAACGCGGCTCGGCGAAGAAGCGATAGCACCTTGCCAACCCTTGGCTATAGGCGAGTGTCATTTGTAGCTATCTTCACGGTGTCAGATAATATAAATGGAGCAGCCTTTTTGTCTGTGTACGACCACCACCTTGTGGTCTTGCAGGGTGCATTTGCCTAAGAGAATGACAGTTAAATGAGTAGTTACTGCATTTGGCTGTGTTAAGCGATAGTTTTATCGGTTCTTTTGCGGTTGGCTGGTTACCTTCTACTCGTACCATCAGCGACATTTAAGTCCGTTTTTTTTTAGGGGCTATCAAGACGAAGTAGGAAAAGTGATTAATTTGCTGTAAGTTACAACATTCTGGCCAACTGGTGCTTGCTATCCGCTATTTTATGCCTTCTCGGCCACAAATAACACAAATATCTATGGGTTGTATCAAGAGATCACTTTTCTGCCGACTCGACGAGACGGTGATGACATGGTGACGAAGAGCACAGCGCAAGCACGTCAAAGCAGTTAAAATAATTTTCGCAGCGTTTTTTTTTTCTTTCTGTAACTTCCTTGGGCCATTAGAAACATTTGTTTATATATTTTGCCAGTTTAAGTGCGGGGGCTCGAGACGGCCGACTAATGCAAGTTTAGTGGAAGGTAATCGTGATGAGTGTGTCTTCATCGTTTAAGTCGGCTCTTGATGAGTTGGAGATAAACAGTACACTCCAATGCCAACATGTTGGAAAAATATTGTATTACAGTGACGCCGCCGCCGGCACTTCCTTTTTAAAGATAAACGTTTAAATTGTTCGGAGAACGTATGTTAAATTTATGAAAAATGGTGGCTGAATTATGGTTCTGAAATGCAATTTTGATGAAATTTGTGATTAAAACTGTAGATTGGGTTAAACTGGAGCTGGGATTTTTGAAGAGTGTTTTGTCTCTAAGAACAAATGATTCCATTGCAGAACCTACTCTAGTTAAAGATGCGATGAGAAGTTTTAAACTTCCATTTATTTCCCATAGTGATCGGATTAAAAACACTGACACAGTCTATGAGATTTATTTACAAAGGAAAGAATCATCGTTTGGGGGAGAACCAATGCATCGAATCTCTAAATGCGATCTAATCGAACTTGAACGCACAAAAGGGCAGTTACTTGTAATAAGGACTTTTTTTTATATTTCTGGGTTATGTGAGTATTCTAGCAATATCGACACATCGGCTAATTTATTTTACTAAAGGGTGGTTAAATTTTAAAGGCCGATGTTAAATGTGAACCACACCTAAAAGTCAAGTTTTTTTCTGCATTTCATTTGACATTTCTCAATTTCAGACTAACTCAATTTGAACCATGGAAAGATTCACAATCGAGCAACGCGTTAAAGTTATTCAGGCTTATTATGAAAATGGACGTTCAAATCAAAATGCATATCGTGCACTTCGTGATTTGTTCGGTCAATTTAATCGTCCAAATATGCATACAATCGGAAAAATCGTGTACAAATTTGAGCAAACGGGGTCTGTGGGAGATGTTAAAACACCAGTGCATGCTAGTACAGCTCGTACTGCGGAGAATATTGCTGCTGTTCGCGATAGTGTGGCTGAAGAGCCGTCCACCTCAACTCGTCGTCGTGCCCAACAATCGCACCTCTAACGCTCGTCGTTGATGAACATTATGCATAAAGACTTGCATTTACACGCTTACAAGGTGCAATTGACTCAAGAACTAAAGCCTCTTGACCATTTCAAGCGTCGTCAATAGTCAGAATGGTGGCAAGAAATGGCAACAGTGGATGATCAATTTTCGAAGAAAATCATCTTCAGTGATGAGGCACATCTTCACCTCAGTGGATTCGTCAATAAACAGAATTGCCGTATTTGGGCGAATGCTAATCCAAGAGTGATTGGCGAAAAACAAATGCACCCACAAAGAGTGACTGTTTGGTGCGGTTTATGGGCTGGTGGCATCATCGGACCGTATTTTTTCCAAAATGACGCCGGTCAGGCAGTTACTGTGAATGGTGTTCGCTATCGTGAGATGATAACGAACTTTTATGGCCCGAATTGGAAGATATGGATGTGGACGATATGTGGTTTCAACAGGACGGTGCCACTTGCCGCACAGCTAACGAAACAATGGCTCCTTTACGCGACAAATTCAATGGCCGTGTTGGCGATGTCAATTGGCCGCCAAGATCATGTGATTTGACACCGTTGGACTTCTTTCTTTGGGGTTATTTGAAAGAAAAGGTGTACGTCGATAATTTTATAAATGACTCCATTTAAAACTTCTTTTTTTATATTTGAATTTAATTTTTATTTTTTATTCTACTATTTTTTATTTCTTGTGAATCTTATAAATAGTTAAATTGGTAAGATTTTTTAACAAAAAATCATATGTTAAAGCATAATGTAAATATAATCAAAATAAATGAAAACACGAGTGAAGACGTTCAAAACAAACAAACGAGACCAAGAGCGAACAATTAATTCGTTGCAGTGTGGATGGTACGTGGAACGTGAATAGTGTTTGACAGTTGGTTAAAATATCAGATTGCAATTCGTGACTACTAATTTATTTTCTCAATTTTTTTTTATTTTAGCCAATAAAATACAAATTTTAGTATCTAAACATTAATTTCTACCATATTGCCTAGTTCTTGTGAAGATTTTAGGCTAATCAAAGTTTTAAATCCCATTTGTAATTTTATTTGCCAGTCGTTGATCTGTAAATAGTCTCTATTTTCAGACTTAAAAATTGGTTGAGGTCCACTTCCAGTTGTGTGGGTGCACTCAGTTGCATCGATCCTCAACTACACCGTTTTAGCAAGAAAGACTAGTAGATCTAGAAAATAATGAACTGGGACAGAAATTTTGGGCCTAGAACCAAAATTTCATCCGATGAAACAGTCCACAAGTATTTTCCATCCGGTGGCAAATGCCTTAAGGAAACGTGCTGAGCGAAGTCACGAAAAAAAACTACTGTAACCGAAATATTCTCATCATGTTGGACAGCTAAGCCGTATTCAAACCAATAAAATACTTATCCGTCAATTCTAAGTTGCTACGAGAGTATGGTAGCCAGCAGACTAAACGAACTCAGCAAGAATAACATCGTCACACTTTCCAGAGATATGGAGAGACTTAGCAGACCCCTTGTTTTTTATTCTTTTTTATTTATTTATTACCGTCATTCAAGTTAAAAGACTTTATGAAGACTACCCATTAAAATTAACATTCAATATATGAATGTATATACAATTTATAAAAGATAAAATAATTAATTAAGTTAAATATACGTTATAGGATTTGCAACAAGCTTATCAATTTTCTTTTAATTGCATTTCTATTCATATTAAAATCAATTGCATAATCAAATTCATTAAAATCAATGCCTAGCATAACTTGTACTACGATATGGAAAATATAAAAAATCACAATTTCTTGGTCCCAAACTACGAGCAGGTGCATATACATATTAAACATTAATAACAGCACTGGACAATCAATAACATAATTGAGGACATCATAAGCAAAGAGTACAGAATCTAATTTTCTTCTCAAAATGAGAGGTTTTAGGTCGATAAGAACACATCTGCTTTCATAACATGGAACACTTAAAGAACCAAAAGTTTTACGCAAGGCATACTTAGTAAATCTTTTTTGAATTTTTTCTATACGAAGGATACTTGACTTAGTGTAAGGATTCCATATATAATACTCTTACAATACTCGTGTAAAGAGTTTTAATTGCATAAGGATCCTCGAAACATTTTGAATTTCTAACTATAAAACCGAACATCGAGTTTCCCCCAGAAATTATATGATCGATGTGAAGCGAAAAATTTATTTTCGAGTCGAAAATCACTCCGAGATCCCTCTGGTAATCTACTCTTTGTAAAGAGTGGCTATCAAGTTTGTATTCAAAACAGAAAGGATTCAGTACTCTGAAATAAGTCACAACACTACATTTGTTATTGTTAAAAAAGAGTCCATTCAACTTACACCATTGAAGAATTTTATTTAGATCAGCTTGGACATTATTTGCATCAGATAACGATTTTATACAGCTAAAAACTTTAAGATCATCAGCATACAAAAGGCATCTTGAAAAAGAGAGGAGGCTGGGCAAGTCATTAATAAAAATAATGAACAGTAACGGTCCAAGGTGACTACCCTGAGGTACACCTGAAAAGTTCACTATTTCCCTAGATAACTCGCCACCAATTTTGACATACTTATTGTTTTCTGTCCTCTAAATAACTTTTAATCTATAACTAAGCAGCACAGAATGAAAACCAAACATTTCAAGTTTTCTTATCAGTACATTATGTTGAACGCGATCAAAATCAGTCAGTAGAATTTGAGTGAAAAAATTATTCGAAACTATTGCAAATAACATTCAAATTATCTGAGGCGACCCCTTTGTATGAAACGTTGGGAATCCCAAGCGATTTAGGTTTAGTATTTTAAAATGACCAAAAACACTTCGGATTTTTTTTAATGTTCGATTCAAAAGAGCAAATGTATTGCTTATAAATAAATTTTCTCAAAAATTCGTACTCTCTCCTTACCTGTTTGAATTGCTCACGAAATGAAGCAAAAATTTTACTCTTTTTATGCAATTTATTGATGACAATTTTAAGCTTGGACAAACTTTTACTAAACCAAACAGGTTTCTTGGAATTTTTAAATTGTTTTAAAGGGACAAAATTTGAAATATTATATTCTAGAATGTTCCGAAACATAGTAAAAGCTAGCTCCAGATTTGAGCACTTAAAAATTGGCTGCCAATCAATAGTTTCTAAGTAAATATTCATTGACACATAATCCGCATTTTTAAAGTCATACTTTTGAACAATATTAGAAGATTTGATTCATTTAAAACAGAAAAGTTAAATACAATCTCAAGTGCATTGTGATGAATACTATTTACCAATAATTTAAAACTTGATTCATTTAATTGATCGGAAGTGAAGTAAATGTTATTAAAAACGAAATCAAAGCAGAAAAAGAAGGCCTTGAGAACACAAATATGGGGACAACTGCAGGCCGAAAAATTGTAGTACATTGTGACACAGCCGCCTCAACCGTAATCGCTACACATTTACTTTTTCGACATTTTTTCTTCGTTTCACTGGTATCATTTTTCTAAGTTTAAAGTGGATCTGGGAATACAAAGGCCTTGACTTTCTAAAAGTATCAGATGTCCAGTGTCTGTTGTTACTTTCTGTGCACTGCGTCAGGCTTTCATTTTCCCTCATCAAAGCTTCGCGAATCTTCTACTCTTCCATCCTATAATTCACAAAAGACACAATCGTAGGATTCCTTTGATATCAATATTATCAATATTATGGGCGTAAATGGACGATTGAACGATTTTCTACGTCCACAAAATGTAAAGTTTACATCTGAAATCTACCAATACATCATAACACAATAAATCTGTTATTTTGCATGAATTAAACCAATTCTGCCGAAATATTCGTCTACCTATGAATGCTCACCAGTTAACGCTTGAGCCTAACTTTTAACGTGATGTATAATATAGAGGCTATTTTCTTTGCTGCATTATGAGAATATGGAATAGCTTCCTATTCCTGATTTCCCCCCTCATTGTGTTGTACATGTATGCCATATTTAAGTTAGATCAAGAACATGCTTGTACATATTATCTAAGCCAAATCGGATGTTGCCCCGAACCAAGAGTTCAAAAAAACTAAATTTTAATTTCAAGACCAATATGCATC
Source organism: Chrysotoxum bicinctum (assembly GCA_911387755.1). Classification (NCBI taxonomy): domain Eukaryota; kingdom Metazoa; phylum Arthropoda; class Insecta; order Diptera; family Syrphidae; genus Chrysotoxum; species Chrysotoxum bicinctum. The sequence goes on along the minus strand of OU426989.1, from coordinate 217,747,216 downwards.
GACAGCTTCTATTAAATCCGCTCCACTTTACGTAAGACCTCTCACTCTGTTACACAATAACATTATAAGGTTAATCATAACTCCAAATTATATATAAAAAAAACAGTCAGAAAATGTTATAGGGAACTTCTTCTTAAAAAAGTTGTTAAACAACTTAAAAAAATGTATTCTTACAAAATGTTTGTCGTACTCACTTTACCAAACTAAAAACGGGGCTTAATTCAACATTTTTATTTTTTTTTGTGGAATATAGAACTATATACAAAATCCCTCAGAATATTCTTCTCCGTATCTTTGAATTAAAACAACTTCAAGTTTCAATTCTCTATAGTGCGATATAAATTACTCATTAGAAAACACCCAAGTTCTTGTGTTGGGCGCCATTTCCAAATTCATACCCACTTCAAAATCTACATATAACTGTACTATTCTCCATCAAACGCCAAACCATACAACCCAACCATAATTTAACATTTAACTTACTTTCACATACTCGTATAGACTCAACACAACCCCCCCAAAAACCACCCTCAAAGAATAAAATTGTATCGTATAGTTGTTTCCCTTTCTCAAGTGCGTTCTAGAGGGTAAAACCCAAATAATATCCCACAATTATTAACCACATCCAACCTGTTATTGTTTCCATAGACTTCGCTGCTAGCGCTAGGTATGTGCTTATTCGAAATGATTTTCCTAAAAAGGGGTTCATTACCCACACGCAATCCCCAACAGTAGCAGCAACAGCAGTAACAATCGAACATGCGAGAAGTTAAAATTACACAACACGGTGCAGGCAGAGAGTGTAGTGAGTAAAAGCAAGGCGTGCAAAGGTAGATTGGGTATACAAACCCCTCACGGAAGTATATACACCTACAAAGCAACACGATGTCATCCATATTGTGGTCCAAACCCCAACCACGCAATTTTATGACTTCGCCCTGCTTTCGATATGGAAAGGATAGGGGTTCGCGTTATCGTGTTTAACTGGAGCGAAAACTTTTCCATTCACCACCTCCCGCACTCTATAGACATGTTGTGTAGCCTTGTTGTGAGGCAGAAATCAAAGTGTGTGCACACCGACAATAAAATCCAGCATGTTACCCAGAAAACAGAACCGCATTCAGCTCCCACCCTTGTGGTTATTCGATCAAAATTATGACAAGTCGCGCAACTGTCAAAAACCAAAACATTCCAACTTATTGCTTCGCATTAGCAGTTGAATCAAACCTCTGATGGCTTGTGGGGTGGTATTTTTTTTTTTGTTTGTTCTAAAACTGATTTTCCACGGACGTCAAAATGGTTACTTGATGGACCCTCAGAGATGTTTGTGGAAGAAAGCCTTTTTCATATTTCCTGGGAGCAATGTTGAGTGGAAGCGACAGCTTGTCTGTCACCCAGAAAGTGACAAGCCCAGATGCTGAAGGATTCCTTCGTTCTTCTGTAAGTGCCAAGTGATGTATCCAATCCGTCTGATGAAAGTATTTAGATGCTGCATGTCGGACATAATTGGTTAGGCGTTAGAGAGTTTACATTTTACAACCACAATTTTTTGCAGTTAAATCATATTAGGGCTAAAATGTAGAAATGCAGATTTTTTGTTTTAAAGTTTTGTGTTGGACCCCCATTACATCAGTCTTGACCATCAGAGGTACGATCTTCAATTCAGTGACATTTGTGAAATTTGAGAAGCTATAGTTTTGAGGTAGTTATGAATTTGTCTAGATCAGATGAAGGTAGTTAGGGATTAGCAAAATTCCTTAAACACGTTATAGACCCATCATCTTAGGATCCATTAACCAATATTAATTTGCCAGGCCAGATACATTCTTGGACAAATGGGATTAATTTCATCTGCACCTATTGTTTCCAGTGGCAATGGTGAGAACTGATATCTTCATGTGAATTCTCCAGACCAGCACCTATTTGTTAGTTGCGCGATGACTTCGGCGGCTTGGCGACCGGCGACCATGGTGATGGTGGTAGGCGATCCAAGACAACGACATCAGGAACGCAGAGAACCAACAATTTTGACCATGGCGCAGGAGATTGTTATCGCACGTTGCACCATCACGCGGCTTTAAAAATACATAGACGGGGTATAAAAGTGAATAAAGGTACCCTGCCCTGTGCAGTGAAACACCTTGCCCTGCAGTTGGATGAAACAGTGGTTCCTACTACTTACATACATAAAGGTACCCCCTGACGTTGTTGTTGTTGTTGTTAGTTGCCTCAAGCGGAACACAATAACTCTTCGAACTTTGAAAGCAAAAGGAGAGCAGTTTGTTCTTTTTGACTAACGACGACACAAGGAGCTCTGGTGGTTGGGGTACATATACAAACATGCATGCATTGAACGAGGACATAAAAGCAGATATGGGCGCAAAAGGGATATCCATAGAAGAAAAATTCAGGTTATTCTTCCTGAAAGCGGAAAATAAGGTTGTTAAATTATCCCGCGAGACGATAATTAGCCCGATCGGGGAAAGAGACTATATCAACTCAATTCTGTGCTTGCCCATAACCAGACCATCAGAGACAGAGGAGCCCTCCACTTCTCTACGTGTAAGCAATTTCAATTGTGCCTTTACACGCTCTCCTGCTACGGTTGCTCTTATTCTGTGAGTGGTAATTATTTTTGAATGCCATTTATGACGAAGATGAGTACCGCAGAGATGCGCGGTGACGACGACGCGACGCACTGGGGGGGATGTTAGTGCTGGAAAGATATTTAGACGCAAGGTGCTATCAATAAAACAGAAACAAGCGCGATTTCAGGAAACCGATAAAGTGTGTAGTTTAATGTCACTGGAAAGATCAATGCCCGATAAGAGGGTCAGGGAGGCATGCCGGCTAAATTGACCAGTTTTTTTTAACCTTTATAGGTCTGAAAACGGGTCAGAGTGAGGATGGCAAATTAATGTAACGATATGTTTGTATTTTCTTTGTCATAAGTTGATGGTGGGTAATTATTTACTTTGAGTTTAGGAAAGAGTTCAATTCAAAAACCTATTCATAATGGCTCTGAAGTCTAGATATTACAGTCGATATGGAAATACAGATAGGGACCTAAAATGGAGAAAAGTATATCCCACTATTGTATTCCATTCTATTGTGTCCGAAAACTATAGTTAATGGATATTTGAATCTTGATATGAGGATGACCCTAAATTTTAAATTTTTTTAAAAACTTACTTTTCACAGAAACTTAGGATAGCTTTCTTCCTGTAAAAAGGACTAATGGGCACTTGAAACGTCGATTTTTATTTAAATGCATAAAATAATTTTTGAAGTTCCGCCTTTTTGATAAGAACATATTTTTAAGCAATTTAAGCTATAGGTAATTGAACCCTACAGTTGTAGGCAAGCAAGTTTAAATTAATAACCTATCTAAAAATTTATTTAAAATTGTATTACTTTTTTTCTGTGAGGGACCTCATTGTCAAGAAAAAAGTTTAAAATATTAAAAAAATATATAAAAAAAAATTAATACATTTGAGGTCTTTAAAACTCGTAGAAATTCAAAGCCTTGTGAGATACTCTTGGAGGATTCGTCAATTTCTCGCAAGAGGCAGTACACTTCTGAAAAATGTTTTTTACAACGGCTGAGAAGCGAAACCCTAGATCTTTTGCATGACAGTCCAACGCACTAAATTTAATGTAAGTGAGCCATACGAGATATTGGTTTAAAGCTTCAAAATGTTGGCCTAAGGAATGCTTTTTATTTTTCAAAATTTGGACAAATCAGACCACCAAAATGCGAGTGAAAATGAATATTCGATTGAAAATAATGATAATTCCTCGGAATTCAAAATTGTCAACTTGAATAATCTCGAAAGTTTCCCTTGGAATTTATTGATATCGGGAATTAAGTTCAGTTCGTTAATTAAGGTCAGCCGCCAACTTACAACGCACAATTGCAGCAGTATTGCTTTTTCCGATTTTCGAAAATGGGAAGAATTCCAAAGGGAAATTTTGTTCACGATAGTCCCCAATATCGCAAAAAAAAAATACTGTCAAAACCACAAAACCAATTTATATAACTGTGTTCTTAAAACAGTATTTCATTTTTTGGAACTTTATGCCATTGTTAAATTAGAATTAAAGTTAATGGTGAAAAATGTCTTCAAAGCGACCGAATTTTTTTTACCAAAATTAGTTGTTTTGAATCTTACTCGAGAAAAATCCGTGAATCACACTCACAAATAATTATTAGAAGATATGTAACATTTTGACTTTAATTGGTTTTCAATTCAAAAATGCAATCGATGTACAGTGAAAACTATAGTTGGCCTTACTGGGTGACCACAATGTAGACGGAGCTGCTGTTGAAGTTGAAATATGAAGCTGTTAAAATTTTGTATTCAAACAAATTTTAATATTAAAAACACAGCGCAACACACCACCGGAGGGGGTTGCAATGTTTGGTCAACTTTTAACATTTCCAAGCGACATTTTTGACGTTTCATAGTTGAACTACAGTCAAATCACTCGATGTAGGTTTATAAACGATTGAAACTAGCTTCAGGCACTCTTCAATTCATCATTGTAATGTCTTTGTTTTATACAGATGTATATTTTATATTTTTTTAATAATTTTTTTTTTTGAAAAGTTTCAATCAAAAATCTGGGTCGCACGAACTTGGTCCTATGTAATAGACTAGGAATTTTAAAAACGAATGTTATTAGAGAAAACTGTTCATAAAGGATACAATTATTTTTTTAAATTCTTTCAGTAGTACGAGACAAAAACAGAATGCTATGTAAATATGAAATTGTGCAAGAACACAAATTATAAGTCGTTGTTGTGGTTTCTTAAAAAAAAAGCTTTTATATACAAGCTTTTTAAAAGATTTTTAAGAAAAAATTTTGGTACGCCAATTTAAAGTTTTTATTATTGTTCGCATAAAAATATTGAGCCGTTTCTGAGATAACGAATTTTCAAAAAAAAGAAAAAATAGATTTTTTTTTCAAAAATTCAAAAAATATTTATTTCAAAGTTTTGATACGCAATGTGCTTAAGACTTTTTAAAAGCTTCTCTATAAAAAATGTCATTAAGATCCGTTATGTGGATAATGAGAAATTCAAAATTCGAAAAAATGGTTCTATGGTAGGTACAAGCTGTAATATCTTAATTTCAAAATTTTTTTTATCAAATTAAATAGGTATCATAATAATTAATTAAAAGAAACAAATTTTAACAAAATTTTAGGTGCCGTTTTCGACAAAAATACGATTTTTGAAAACAATTTTTTAACATTTGTATGGTGGGTACCTTTATTTTTAGGTAAAATTTTTTTTTCACATCTTGTAGATTATATTAAGAAACTTTTATTTATCAGGTTTGAAAAAAATCTAGCATGGGGTTTTCGAAATATTGAGTTTTGAAAAAAAAAAATTAAGTGTTTTTAAAAAAACAAAAAAAAAATTTGAATACACAATTCTATTTTATTTTTTGGAGAGTCTTAGCAAAAAAAATGATCAAAATCGGTTGTACCATTTTTGAGAAAATTAAAAACGAAAAAATGGTTCCATGGGGGGTACCCTCAATAACCATTTTTGGAAATTTTTTTCAACCAATACCTAGCTTTAACTTAATGAAATTTGTTTGTGTTTTTGGTTGTTCAATCTGTCGAACAGTTTCTGAGAAAAAAAAAATATTTATAAGATTTCGAAAAAAAAATCATATGGCAGGTACCGTTATTTTTAGTCTTAAGAAAACGTGTGGGGGAAAAAAATTAAAATTAATATCTACCAAGTTTAAAGAAAATCGGCCGAGTAGTTTAGGCTGTAGTCGAACTGACAGACAGAATTGCGAGACCCACATTTTTAGTCTTCGCTATCATCGTAATGTCAACTTTGATCAAAATCTGGAGTTCGATTTTTTTTACGAATGCATAACTTACCTTATGGTACATAAACATATAAGTCGCAAGTAAAAATGACATCAAAAATCAAATGTCAGAAATCTGTACGGAAGCATTGTGACGTATGACACTTTTTGCCAGTTATTCCATCTGCAGTGACAGTTCCTGGTGGAAGTCGTTATTATGTTCAGTCAGTTTAGGTGGACAATAAAAAAATTAATAAAATAAATTTAGTGGTATGACAGCTTCAATTCTCAAGCATTCATTGAGAAATGCAAGTGTTTCTTTCCGTCATATTTCTATCACAAATTATTATTGAAGCTCTTTTTTGGATTCGCTCCAACTATACTATTTGAACTGTGGTCTTTGATGCTAATACCGAGAACTCAAAGCCGATCGGTCTCCTCAATGCAAGTGCCACTCACGGATAGCGACATCTGAGGTTGGTTCCGCTTTAACGACAGGAGACACCATTGACATTTTTGTCTAATTTATTTGCATTTGCATGCAAAAAATTGACAGGCTATTGCCTTTCAAGCGACAAAAAGTGTGGTGAAAACTGTAACAAGAATTTTTAATTGTACTTTACTTTGAAAAATAAAGGCGTAATTTTTCTTCCAAAGAACTGACAAATCCTTCAAGGATATCTTTAGTGATGAAAAAGTCCTGCTCATAAGCCGTTAGGAATCGGCAAAAATTGTAGATTCCTCCCATTGCTGCTAACATATACGCACAGAAATTGTTGAGAGTGGTAAGTCACTAGACTTAGGCTCTCTATGAACCGCAATAGCCTCTTATTTATTTTCTTGTAAAAGCTTCGAAGATAATAATCGTGGTTTTCGATCATGTTCGTCGCTAGGTACTGATCAAATTTTTGCGTTGAGCAGTTAGATGATTGATTTCGACATCGAATTTAAGCATTGGCCAAATTTCAAAGAAACGAAATAAGCATAATCTGTCCCTAAACAAGACTCGCAAAAAAGCATTTGACGATTTTAAAAGTTAGTGTCATCGTCTGTGACTTACCTGAATAACGACAGCCTGAAAAGTAAAAAGTTTGGCAAATTGAAATATCGTTCTTTATTAATTTTAGAGTAATTCCAACATTTTAAAAAAAAACTCGAATCACCAATTACAAAAGTACTCCAAATTTGGAACTCCAGAGATGTGAAAGTTTCTGGTCTCCTTTAGATTATAGCCATATCAAAGTATAAATACTGACGAATAACCTCAAAATGTTATTTTCTGGAACTTTTCCCAAATAAATATGAGGGAGGGTATCATGACTTTTAAGACTGAAATTTTCATCACCAAAAAGTAGAGCCTCTTTCAAATTTAGTTAATTTTGAATTGGGTGCCATATTCATAATATCGAATTTATAGCAATGAATCAAGTGTTGGAGGCCGGAAGGGTTTTATTTGAAGAAGATTAAGTTGCGATCTTGTTCAAGAGCAGCAATCAATTTTCAAATGATTGACTATATTCAGATTAAGTGCAATAATTTTGAGATCTAAGAATATGTTATTTCGAAGTAGTTAAGCAAATTCAACAGGGGAAAAGTTCTCAGATATTGGATTAAGAATCAAATACACTTAAACTATAAAATTTCGAGGTCGGAATGGCAAACTAGCATGATATTCCAAAAATAAAGTATAACCAAGCTAAATAGCGAAATTGTTTTATAAAATGACTCCCTTAATGCAAATGACATCAAGTGGAACTCTCGATCAGGTACTCCCATTGATCGGTAAGAATCTTTGGACTCAGCACCAAGAGATGCCTATAGTCTGCTAACATTTTCGAATTAAATTTGTGCACCATTCGAAATAGAAACTGAAAATTTGTGGATCGAATTTATGACTCAGCTAGGAATACCAATATTTCGCTATGCTATTATTTTGAAAAAAGAAATACATACTTCAAAAATTGAGGAGGTCGAACTACTACTTGAGAGCTTCAACCAATTTCTTAATCCAGTATCAGCTTGAACTGAAATACTCTTAGAGTACAAAAGGCTGCTCTCTGGTCACTGCAAACCAACAATACACAAGCCTAATGATCAATACCACGAACGTATTCGGACAATGACACAAGGAGAAATTATGGTCTATACCTACTCGTATTTGCTTAATGCGATGCATGATTTAACGATCAAATCAAAACGATTTCTCAAGCCCTTCAAAATAAACGATGATCTCTTCATTCGACCCATCTTTCTTACCTTCGTGCCCTTTCTTCATCTTTGGAAACAAGAAATAGTAACAAAGAGCAGGTTGAAGGATGAATTCGTTCCCTTACTCATGCACTTTTGCCGTTTCCAAAGCGGATTTGTGAGTCAGTATGTGTTGTCCTGGTGAAAAAAACTTATTTCTTTGCTAAATATGGCCGTTCTACTTTCAAATTGGCTTGGAATCGATTCAGAAACTCTGCGTAATATGCGTCGAGTCGATGATGGGTTAACGCTTTTTAAGATAGGCGTTGTGGCCTCTGGTATTTTGTGGTAAACGGTCATGAATCGGTGCAAAAACTTGGTTGAATTTTTCTTGAACATCACCAAACACTCCCTTGGAGCTGTCAAACGAATCCGTTTGTAATCGATTGCATCTTGCGGAAAGCATTTCCATGTCCTAATATTAATTTAAATCGAAATCACTGACCAATGTGATATGCCTGTGGCCTATTCAAATTCGCGAACCTTCACTCACCGATCGTCCATTATCGAAGCGTGGATTTTATCGACCATTTAGGATGTGGTAACCTCAAGTATGCGCCCAGAAATTTCGGCGTGCCTTGTGCTGGAACAACCGCACCGAAGTTGATTAAACCAGTATTGAATAGTTCCAATCGATGGTGAACAGTACCCATATTATTTTTCAAGCTTTTGTTGCGTGATCGTTTTCTCGTAAAAGCATTCGAAATTCACTTTCTTCCATTTAACACAAATGCCCATACAAAATGGTTGCCACAAGAAAACTATGTGACGGATCTGTCTGAAAATTTGGGTACATTCTTTAAAAGATGCTTCTTGTCAAACAAGATGATGGATTTGAGGTTGCAAAGCCATTTGTCTTGATTTTCAAGGACTTATTGAACCATTATCCATCTCTATTTGAGGATATCCATCAGTTTACTTCAAATGTAGGTATTGTTAAGATCAGAGATTTATTCTTCAAAAGCACTACACGAATGAAGAATGCCTTACTGTGCTGAATGTTTACCTTTAGTGTACCTCAACGGTATCTCCTTTTGAATCCTTTCCAACTTTTCTAAGCCCTCTCACTGTGCTCAAACACTTTAAGGTTATAATCATATTCCCTTTCTAGGAAGCACTTGGTAATTAAATCATTCATTCAATATAAATCTGAGTTAGGTCCTTATTCGGAATTCCCCCCCCCCCCCCTCCACCAAAATGCACTTTTTTTTTAATGAATCGATAAAAAAAATTGTGCTGTTGATAAAAAACATCAAATTATGGAGGAGAAACACTTTTTTATGGTAAAAAAGTGAAGTATAAAAAAATGAATATAGGCCATAGGGTAAATTCAAAGCTTCTTTAAATCCAGATTCTGTAAATGCAAAAGAAACCTTGCATACACCCAACCTCGCACCTAGCCCAAATCCTATAGTGTGCCCAAGCAGGGGGGTTGCAGGGGGACAGCATGCCCCCCCATACATATTTCACTGTTTATACGCCGTAATGCGTAAGCAAGCAAAAAAAGTAAATATCCCATAATAAAAAAGTAGTTTTAGTTATAGTACTGTGGGTGGTCGGCTTATACTTCACTTTTTTAATATAAAAAAGTGTTTCTCCTCCATAATTTGATGTTTTTTATCAACAGCAAATCAGCAAATATTGTTTTATCGATTCGTTAAAAAAAAAGTTCATTTTGGTGGGGGGGGGGGGGGGGGGATTCCGAATAAGGGCCAAAAGTACTGTGGGTGGTCCGCTTATACTTCACTTTTTTACCATAAAAAAGTGTTTCTCCTCCATAATTTGATGTTTTTTATCAACAGCAAACACTTTTTTATCGATTCGTTAAAAAAAAAGTTCATTTTGGTGGGGGGGGGGGGGAATTCCGAATAAGGTCCCTGAGTTACCCTATTTGTGCTCACACCCAACACTCACAACCTACAAAGCCCTTTCTTCTTTCATTTATGGGCTTTCTACAAAGTTTAGTTTCTTTCATATATATATAATTGGTACCATTCTCAAAGTTATTGACACCAAATCAAAGTTCCTTAGCACTTCTTCGACAAAAAAAATATTATTCAATCATTTCAACTTAAATTCTCAAAAGTCCACGTAAATTAATAGGCCAATCATTGTGCCATATTGTTTGCATTTGACTTGCTGTCAAAAACATGTCAAACAGATGTCAACATCTCTTCGAACACACTGCTGCAGGTAGTTTTAGGTGGAGATACCTCTCCAGTCAATAGAGTGGGTACAGGTAGACGACAACGAGTTATGACAACCATCCGGTATTCTATAAATAATCTTAACATCATAACCTCAAACAACATGCACAAATAACCATGACAAAAGGTCAACAATATATCGGTCCCATCAGTGTATCATCGCATCATGCCCCGTCAAGACAGGCCAAAGCCAGGCTATAGGTTTGAAATGATGGTAGCAGCAGCAAGCAAAACATGATCATGATCACTCCAAACTCCGAGACAACTACAGACAGCCAACTACACTCTTCCAGCCTCCATTAGTCCAAGCAGAGTCCCACGAGAGTGAGTGGAGTCGGGGACATTCCAAACACAGAAAATAGTGAACATTGTACAAACACAATCCGTTTGGCACTTAAGACCCATCACTAGCACCAGCACCACCCGAAGAGGAACAAATTACGGAGAAAAAGTGAAATAAGTCAGCAAACAAAACCGAAGAAGGTACAAAATCAAAAATAATCGGAGAAATGTCAACCGAAACCAGGTAAATATCAATAAATCAATTAACCCACCTTGACAAAGTCCGTATTCCATGAAATTGGCCATTACAATGGAACAAAAGCCTCCAGCTGTACCTAGTTGTTGCACATAAATGGGCCCACTCCAGGGGTGCCCGCGCACAAGTGCTAATTACACCCTGATGGTCGTCTTGTTGCTGACAATGGAGTTAGCTGGTATTGGACCGTTTGGATGCATCAGGCACAGGCAGGGAATTCTCTCTCTCTCTGTCTCTGTTTCCGCATCATCGATCGCAAGGTGTGAGATTCTTATGTTCGTCCAGTGCATTGGTGGCGAGAAGAGTCCGCCGTTCACTTGCTAACTTAGCCCACGCGACTTAGCAAACGTTCTAAGCACGAGTCTCGGGGTCCAGGTTCGTGGAATCATCGGCCATAAATGTCGGGTGGGGGCATTTCCCAGAAAATTATACGACAATAAAAGTCATATTTAGACAACCAGGCAGAGTGATGACGACCGCGACGACGAGATGCAAGGCGTCGCGATGCGGCTGCGCAGCATCTCCTCCCGAGCCAGGCGGCCCAGCGCGGCTGTAACCATTTCTCCTCCCTGCGGTCCCTGATGCGAGCAAGTAAAACTATAGATGCCAAATCGTAAATGGAAGTGACTCTAGCATCAAGATGGTAAGTACGTGAGGTGCGCGTTCTTCGGCCTGCGCCTCTCACAAATGCATTTAAAGGCATGAAAATTGTGTTTAGAGATGGAATCGTTAACTTCTGTATACAAAAGCAACACACGGCACATTAGGCAGGTATGGGCACTCGTTACTGAGCTCACTCGCACACTGCTCACTGGAACAGCCTTTCGTATATAACGTCATTCGGAATCTCGCTGTCTAAATCTTTAACTTTGGCGGATTTCCTCGCTTCGGATTGTTTGACTTGCGGAGTACGGATATATAGCTAAGCCCCAAAGTAGTCAACATAAACTGTGAGACTCAGAAGCTCTGGGCTCCCTGCCCAGATAAATCAGATTAAAATATTACAACTGGGTATTCGTGTAATTGCTGCCCTCGGTGTCGTGTTGGCAGTTGGCTAGACACTGCTCCCAGTAATAAGTGAAACTGTGATACGGGTGTATAGAGGAGTCAAAGTGTTGACAAGGTTGTTTAAAAATTAGAGAGATTTTTTAAGCTGTGATAATGTGACCTCCACCGTTGGTTGGCATCAGCCGTGGCATGCAAGGTTTTTGGTGACGACAAATAGAGATTAATATGCTAAGGCCAGACAGACAGAAAACTTATAGCTTGTGATATAAGGAGCTGCACAAGTGAAAGCAATGTGCATATATGATGATGGAAGTTTTCAAGGGTTTCCACAGAGCTGATAGTTGTTGTGATCTTAGTTACGGATGATATTTTTTTTATCTTCTCCGCCGTATCGAGTATTTCTTCAAGAAAATATCTGCTTTAGATTTGAGACCCTTCCTTAAGATTCACATTTTCTTTGTCAAAGTAAAGGAAATATCCATGTTTAAGTGGTTGTTGGCAGGGACCTTGGTCATCAAACCACTTTAGAATTTCATCATAAGTTTACCATAGCAGCATCTTCCGCTTCAGCTGTTTTTCGAATCGGATAAATAAACCGAAGCCTGCAAGAGGGTACGCTCATTTGTATTTGAATGCGAAATTCTCCAAAACCTCAAAACTATATAGTTATTTGCAATGTTTTTTAAAGGGTTATCGGTCTCGAGTCTTCAACGTTCTCAGACTGGGTTACAAGTCGCTGTAGTCCACATACTTTAAAAATTGAATATCTCCCTGAAAAAAGCATGTGACTACCTCCTTGCCGAAACCCTGTTCATGGTTGGAATAGTTTAGTGGAGCTACTCCCAAGTTGTTTATTGAACTGTTGGTATTCGAGTGTCACGTGACACTACTGGATGAATATTCTCGGGATCTTGATTTGAGCAATAATCATAAGGAGCGATGAATAATATCATAACGACTTTGAAGTCACTGGAAATGCACTGGTCTTTTTCAGGATTAGCTAAGATAAAGCTCTGTTATGAGGTTGAACTGCCGTGCGGGAAACTAAACTGGTACTTGCTTACTAGAGTGTTGCAGAAAGGATTAAAGCGATATTAAAAAAAAACGTTTGGTAGAATCTTATATGTATATGCGACTTTTATACGGGTTAAACCTCGATACTTTTTGGAAGATATAGGACCGCCTTTTTTAGAAGAAGCGTGTGGAGGTGATAGTCCAATCATAGACGTGCTTCCTTTTACTGATATTGGGTTGATGAATTAGATCAAACACCCTTTCTCATCCGACACCATTTATAGGTAAACGTATTCATATTCATACCACTTCTTCTTTCTCCAAATTGATTGATAAATTACTACGCTTTTTCCCGCCTTCTTAGGGATATTTCGATATTGGGAAGGTGAAGGTGAAGGACTTTTCGCAATTTTTTCGTACAACAGTTGGGATCTAAATTTTTCCGATCATAGTTGACTTTTACACCGTGAAAATAGATTCGTTTCTTGTGTCGATAAGCACATGTCTATTCAATGGGTTATTTAGACGTCTGGATAGTACAACGTTCCATTTTCTTTTGTGGAGCATTAGCTTTGAAAAAGTACTGCTCCTTATAACCGTATTACGAGGCTTTACTCAGAAAATAGGAGACAGCTCCCTTCCGACTAAAGCCTTGATGTCCCAAGAACAACTTTGTCATCATACGAGTACTCCGAACAATTTCCGAAGATCTCCGTACCTGAGTTTTTACATCTCCTGCCTGAAAACCAACTATTGGCTTAAAGTAAATGGCTTGAAATCTATATTTCGCACTATAAATCCGTATCCTAACATGTGCTATATTTTATCGTAGCTATAATAAGTTTTCATTTCATCAAACTCGGTCTAACACCGAGTGAGACAGTTTAAGCTTTGAATTAGGACTTAGGGTGTATTAAAGTGCTCCAAGTACACATTCTCAGTTTTTTTATTTTTTGACGTTCCGAGTCTTGTTGCCATTTGGGGACAATCATAATCATTCGTATTTTACGTGCTAGGAATGATTGACCGACGATGCACACAAGACCCCTTACTCTATCTTGGGACAGCTGGATAATTCGCCAGTAATAGCCAGTAGCTCACTGATCAGTTTTTTCGGGAATTTTCCTTGAATATTCGGTAATTCGTGTAATAGGGTGCAATGATAGTTTTCCAATTGTTATAATTCAGCAGATACAGGGTGGCGCACCAATTGTGGTACAAAAATAAAACGTAATAACTTTTTTTCTGTGTGAGTAATCGGCTTATTTTTTTTTTATTTTGTAGGTTACTGTTTAGATTTATAAAAATGGATGCTTGGGATACGGAGAAAAGAATTTGGATAGTGCAACGGTACCATGCTTTGCAGTCCGTCATTTCCGTCCAAAGGGAATTTAGGCGGGAGTTTGGCGGTAATCCCCCGAGTAGATGGACCACTATGAGGTTTGTAAACATGTTTGCCGAATCTGGAAGCATCGCACGAAGGCCGTACCATCGAGATGCCAATGTTCGGGTTCAGGATACAATCGCAGCAGTAGCATCTGCAATACAGGCCAATCCGAGCGTTTCGACCCGAAACTTATCGGGGCAAATTGGAATTAGTAGACGGTCATTACAACGGATACTTCATGACGATTTAAACTTGTTTCCGTACAAAGTCCAAATTACTAGCAAGTTAAACCCTCAGGATTTGCCTGTTCGCCTGGAATTTTGCCAAAAAATGATATCAATGGCCGAAGAAGACAACACATTGATCAATTGTTTGTTCATGTCTGATGAGGCCCATTTTGATCTTAACGGCAATGTAAACAAGCAAAATTGCCGTATATGGAATGAGTCTAATCCAGAAATGCTCCATGAGACGGAACTGCACCCAGAACGAGTCACTGTGTGGTGCGCAGTTTCATCAAGGTGTATTGTCGGGCCGTACTTCTTTGAAGAAAACGGTGTAACCGTTACTGTCAATGGGGACCGTTATTTAAAGATGTTGAAGGAGTTTTTTTACCCAGAACTGCGCCGAAGACGTATACCATTCAACAGCGTTTGGTTTCAGCAAGATGGAGCAACTGCACATATAGCCAGACCAGTTATGGCGGAGCTAAACAAAAAATTCGCAAACAAATTAATTTCTAGGAACTCCACTCTTCGCTGGCCCCCAAGGTCACCTGACCTGACTGCACCAGACTTCTTTTTATGGGGTTATGTCAAGCAAAAGGTGTATAAAACGAAGCCCAGGAATTTAACTGAACTAAAGCAGTCCATAACGACAATAATTGAGGCGATCCCAACTTCAACTCTTCAGGCCGCAATGAATAATTTTTTGACCAGGTGCCGCATATGCGTGGGACAGCGTGGAGGTCATTTGCGGTCAATAATCTTTAAAAACAACTAACTATTTAAAATAAAATTTAATTTTCTAACCAATAAAAAAAAAAATAAATGAAATACATCGATTAAAAAAAAAGTTATTTGAATTTCTTATTGTAGCACAATTGGTGTTCCACCCTGTATTTAAGTTTCCCATGACATGCAGCTGTCTAAAAATTCCGTGAGTTCGTTAATGCCGTGAGTTCGTTAATTGGCCGGAGATCCGGATTTCGGACAAACATTCATCTTCTCCGAAGACGCCTATTATTGGCTCAGTAGTTAGTGGAAGGAGACACCGGTACCGTGAATATGACATCGGGTATAGAATGATTTAAACCGACTTTCTGTAGCCTGGACCCATGTTCTGTAACTCAGGCGATAACTTATCACATCGTTAAAAAATGAAACTATTCTTTCCCCTCTTATCTTATCTGAAAAGAAATGGGTTTCTATAACTCAATGCGAAAAGTTCAATTTGGGATATTTTTGACTGGAATTCCCATTGGAAGGCGATAAATCGATCTGTCATTTTTACATTTTTAAAATCAAAACAATTGAAAGCTGAATTAGAGCGAAAAAGAGGTCCATCAGCGATACTTCCACCACCAAACTTTTTCATAGAGGCCTTTAATTCATTTGCCTGCTTTTTCGCGGCAGATTTTATGCCAGTCCAACACTAAAATTGAAAGACATACATAGTTTACATATGTAAATAAATGTGTGATGTGTACTTAATATCATTTATACCTTTTTCCATTGCTCCACCGTCTTTATGTTTGGCCCTTGGGAGCTGAGCCGGAAACATAGAGACTCCCAAGTATCGGTATTTGATTGCCGGCTGATGGCATCTGTGAACTGGCCGCGGGAAAACGGCTTGTTCTCAGCCATAAAATCCACCAGTGTTTCCTTCTGGTACTTTGATAACCTTGCGCATCTCTAAAAATATAATATTCATTAATTCAGTTTTTAAATCAATTATTTATTATTTATGTATTACCTTTTTCGCCTCCCACATTTTTCTTTGCCTTCGCGCTTCGCCTGCTTTTTATGTAGTGATAAATTTTAACATTTGAAGAGAAAAATTATCGACTTTCAAAGATACAGAAACCCATTTTATCGAATTTTTCCAGGATTCCTATTCCGTTTGTTCCAGTCGATAGAATCACCGACTGTCAAAGTAACAGAAACCCGACGATGCGATGAAATGAATTTCGGCCCACTTCTTACCGTTTCTCGACCAGTTTTATCGCTTCGAAAGTTACAGAACATGGGTCCAGACCTCGAAAGTATCAATGCATCCTGTGCTTCCAACAAGATGGTAATCCATTACAAGCGACACAACGCTCGAAGTTGTAAACGATAAATTTAGCGGATGGATTATTTAACGGCTACGTCAAGTCTTAAGTCTACGCTAACCTTGGATGAGATCGAGGCCAACATTCGATACCCTATATACTGCTATTTTATAGATTCTGTCATGAATATATCTTCAGAATAAAGCCATGGTTTCTATCGTTCTTATCTGGACACCCTATATTCTTTTCAATTATTTTGACATGTGGTATTTCTTTGTTAGATAATATGGAGGTACTATTAGTCACTTCCAATTTTAGCTTTGAAATGCTTTTCTCAGAAATGTCTTAACACTATTGAATTAGATTAGACGATGAGATTTTTTAATTTTGACAGATGATTGCAGCCATATTGCTGAAGTTAGCTGTCATTTATTGCCAAATCAACTTGGAGAGTTATAGCATTGAACAACATGTACAGATAATTAAATTGTTTTATGAAAATAGGTCTGTTCTGTTCTGTTCGAGCAACATTTTTCGAGCTTGGCCCATTTTACAGTCGCCATAATCGTCATTCCGAGAGAAATATTCAAATAGTGGCCAATTAGAGTAGATCGATTCAGTGAAAAATCCGCTAACGAAACTCTTCTATCTAAAAATTTGCCATTCTTCGTGAGAGTGTTCAGGAGAAGCCGAGGCAGTCGATTCAACCTGCTCCTGACTTGCGCTTGTATGCAGTTGGAAGACCAAAAATGAATGATATGGATGAATGTTTTCGTCAACAAGAAAAACTGTCGGACTTAGAACGATCACAATCCACACGAGTTCCACCAAATTTTAATGCATCAAAAGCTAGTTACTGTCCCGTTTGGATGGTGCTGTCTACATAATCAGTCCGTAATTGCTAAAGACCGACGTTGATTACGGTGGTAAGCGGCCAATGCTATCGGTAGATGATAACCAATTTATTTTGGCCCAATATCAACGACATGCAGTTTCAATACTACGAGGCTACTTGCCACACAGCCCGTGCCGAAATAAACATTTGCACGAGGTTTTTTCAAACACGGTTATCTCGTTTGGAGGCGATGTGAATTGTCCATCGAGATTGTGCGATTTGACCTTGTTGGACTTCATTTTGTGCGGTTATCTTAAGTAACAGGTCTATATGAATAGACCACAAGGTAGCACTGCCCTGAAAGCCAACATTATCAATGCCATTGCACAAATTTAGTCTGATTTATGCCCTAGTTATGAAAAATTGGACGTTTCGGATGCGTACCACCCAGACAAGCTGCGGTAGACATTTAAATGATGTTATATTATTTCATACATAATGGCATTTAAGTGTCATTTAATTAACTACCAACATTTTTAATGATACCGCCTAATTGTTTGTTTGCCTTGCATTTAAAGATAAGAAATGCTTAATGGAAAACCAATTATTTGAAGCGGTTAAATATATTCTCAATGTAGTGGGACCTTTAACTTCAACCTCATCCACCAACACACCCATATTGTTAAAAAAAACTAACCTAAAAGTCTTAAAAGTGCTATGAAAAAATTACATTACCAATAGCACTTCTCATACCGCAACTATAAAGATCGATTACAATAAAAATTCAATTCAATTTGTGAACTAATAAAAACATACGCCATTCATTACTTCACCAAGATCGTTTAACACATTTTTATTTTATTTTTATTTTGTTTATGTTGTTTATTTTCTTCATCTAACATAGTTTTTTTTTTTTTTTTAAAAGTGCAACTTTTAAACCCAACCGGTTCGCCACACACATTCTCATTACCATTCTCATTAAACTTGCCCGCTGTTAACTGCTTGCGATTATAATTTATTGCGATAAAGTAAACAAACATTTTTGTATAAGTGGCTTAGGTTTAAGCTTTGGATTGGAAACGAAAAAAAAAATAAAAGTTAGGAGAGGGCACCTACACTGCAATCAATTAGTTACAGCTGCAGTCTTGCCGTTGTAAACATCTTTCAAGACATGACGTCCTTGAAAGAGATTACTCAAAAATAGCTTTAAATTAAGCTTAAAAACGCATATAACTGCGGCAGCACATTTCGATCGTAAATTGACCAATAAAAGCTATAAAATCGACTTTCAAATGCCATCTCGAAGCATTAATGACATCTCAAGCGCTGCGGGTCTGTAAGTGAGGGCCATTCAAAATTATGTGTTTGTGAAATTTTTCAAAATCCACCTCAGTGTATATGAGAATCGCAAACACACACACAGAAACAGTCTTGATGTTTAAATAGAAAAAAACACCTGTCGCATAACAATATTTATGTCCAGCACACCGGTAGACCTTTGGCTTCGTTTCAAGTTCGCAATTCAAAAATAAACAAAAACCACCATCCAAAGATACAAAACGAAAAACAAGCCAAACGATGAGATCGAACGAAATACTAGCGTTTTGGGAAAATGACGCAAGTTTTTGAATAATGTGCTGCTATCGGTTAGTCAAGACAGTCAATCCACGAGGAGCCCGTTGCCCAATCTGTACATCATCATCATCGAAAGCCTCGTTGCCATCATCACCATCACCAACAACGATTGGAATTTACGCGTTCGAATTCGTCGCGACGTTTCGACTGTGGGGACTAAGTTTAAACGAGGCTCAATTTAAAAGAAGATCGGTAGCACGCGAAACATTATTTATACAGATACATAGCTATACGATCAACTTCTTAACCGAGTTTCCATTTGGACAATCAAATCACAGTGACAACACCACCATGGTCTTCAGATAGTCCCCAAACCAGAAATCCACGACACGATCGTCTATCTGTACGAAGCGATCTAGCAGATATTTATGTGTGTGAGTGCTGACGATACAAGTTTATCAGTAAGCAAGATCAGTTCTTGATAAACAGCGATTTGATTTGCAAAAAAATTCCAGATAAGCCGATATGCCGTGAATACTTAAATAGGTAGAGATATGCACTGCCTCTCCCTCTCCCTCAATCTATCACTTCAAAGATCAATGAGTATAAGTATAAAGTCACAAAGTATCTAAGTACAACAAAGTATCATAGCGTGATATAATCACCACCTCAGAGTTTGTTGTGGGTGAGATCTGCACCTCTAAATTTGCCGAGAGGGGTTGTAATGTTCGCTTACACCTTTCGTCACTTTGAGAAGCTTACATCAGCCTCGAGATCTGATCTGTAAGCTGTGTGTAGGTTTGAGTTATTTTTGCCACTTCAGGGAGTATGATGCCAACACGCGTGTGTAATGTTTAGACTCTGAGCCACTGACTCACTGATCGTATAGGTTATGACAATGAGTAATGAAAGTAAGGCCAAAGTTTGCAAGACTTTACCCTTTTTCGTTGACGACTGATCCCAATGATCACTCAATTTAATGAGGCGCCACAATAATTTTGGACATCGATCATCGATCGTGATTTGGTAAGGCATATGTAGGCAATTGATCTTCTGGTGTTCACCGAGTATACCTTGAAGTCGAAGCGTCAAATCGTCGTCATCTGGCTGTCCAGAATGTCTTTTTTAAACTTCTGTCGAATGGCGAGATTATCTGGAATACACTTATACCTAGGTACGTATATACAAATATTCTGACTAAGAATTGTAAATAATGGCTGTGGAATGCCTTGGGTCGTCCCACGCTTCGTGGTTACATTTATATTTTGTTGTCATGCTTTTTCGTGCTCTAAACTTTTTAGATAGAAGCTTGCTGCTGTGAGATCGAGTGTTGTAAATAAAATAATTGACGTAAGAAAAAACTTCGATCGGAGATCGAGATTTAGTAATCGGAGTTCGAAGCTTGGATTTGACTTTTTTTTTTCAAGTCGACATTTATAGTTAACATTTTCTGTCACCAACACATAATCGGATTTTTTTTTCTTTTTAACCGAGTTGAACTCATGTATGAGGGAACACCCTTGTAACAAGTTTTTCTTGTTTTGAATAAATTATAAAATAAAATATATTTTTTTTTTTTAATTCTTATAATTTATATCTTAGCTAGATATTTGTTTGCGCGTTAATGGAAAAGAATGTTTTTTTTTCTTTCTAATAGACTAAGACTTGGCAGGTTGTGGCTTCACACGTTAGATACTGATGCTATAGGTGGTAATAGTGTGATGTGGGCTTAAGATGTTGGGCTTTTTACTCGTATTTAATTACTCATAAATATGTCCATTTGACTACTGACACTACCTGTCTGACAAAAGTTGTCAAATGGAGATTTTTTTTTAAGTATAAGCCCCAGGCTTGACTACATTGAAAGATAAAGATTCAAAGCTTTTACATTCATAGGTTTGTTACATTTATTCTGAATGTTGAATAAAATAAAGATAATTGAATGTTTTGGGCTTAACTTAACCTTAAATTAAAAATTAATTAAAAATTTGCTGAAAATATACTAAAAACTTCAAAACACAATACAGAAAGTTCACTTTATTTTATATTAAGATGGGAATATGTGTATGTTGTGCAACTGTGGCAGTGGCACACTGTTAGTGAACTTTACAGACGTTTGTAACTTTAGTAAATGTAGTAGGATATTTGTGTGAATTCAATGGGAAAATGGGAGTAAGAAGACTTCATTTGAAATCCGGTGTAAAATTGATTTCGGAATTTGGACACGCAGGCACGTAATACTCTTAAAGGGTCCAAATTCTGTTTTCTTGGAGGAAAGAACATAATAAGGGTTTTCAAAGTTTGTATAAATGTATACGAGTACATGTACAAATCTTGAAAATATCTGATGTGCATTATTACAAGCATCGCTACTAGCTTACGATTTAGAAGTTGTCTTATCGATGTGTGAAACAGGCGAGGAGGCGACATCCGAATCCATCGGGACCGCCATCTTATGGTAGCCAAAGTAAACATTTGTACTGCATCCGTTACCCCCAAAATTTTCCAACCAGCCTGTTATACAAGATCTGCTATACCGACTTCGGGATCTCGGAGGGAGCCAACAATTCAGGACCACCTCAACTTGGGAGCGGAAACAGTCAATAGATCTTAGCAGACGTCCGTGAGTGGTCACTGAAAATCTGTGAAAAATATTTTCACCACCGCAGCGCTGAGGTTTATCGGTAAAAGACAGAGAAACCACAGCACGTGGCTATCTGAATATTCCAGGACACGAATTGAAGAGCGTGTATCCACTCAAAGTTCAAATTTCAGCAGCTTCAAAATTATAAAAATCTAATTTTGAATCCCACTACTGCGTAAAAAGAAAGAAGTACGGTGGGAGTGTACGGGGTGGCAAGTGCAATCTACACTGGCCAAAGAGGCGGCAAGGCGATGTGACAGTGGGACCATTTATGCTGTTACCAAGGAACGGTACTGCTTTCTACTAATATCGGATGAGGATCAACTCAAAAGATGGAAAGAGCACTTTGCGATGGTATTAAACCATATAGACGAAGACGCAAGTCTCCCGGCTACGTCGAATTCATACAGCCCTCCTTACAATGCAGTGATTTCAGCTGTGATAAAACCCCTAAGAAGCATAAAGCTCTTAGCATTGGGGGAATTTCTTCCGAATCTTGCCAAGCTGTATCTAATACATTTGCAGAGCTATTGAACCTCATGATAGCTTGTGCTTGAGAAAATGAGTATTTCCCGGAGCTGTGGGACCAAGAGGAGATGATGTGAAATTGGAAAATAAAAAAATCGTTTCGTTTTTCTGTCAATGGCCAAAATTATAGAAAAATAATACTGGGCTAAATCAAAGAATACCTTGAATCGATTTTCGGTATCAAGCACGAAGGTTTTCGGTATAGATTCTTCTTCATCAACCACATTAACATTTTGATGATCATGTTAGAGCGTAGATCCCTGCCTTACCTGCTATTTTGTTCAACTAATCAAGGCCGAACAGGAGGTGGAGGCAATACAGAGCTTTCCTGATTTGGGAAGCATCATACCGTTTGAAGGCGGCACCGATCTTCATGTAAGCAGTAGAATCGACAACGAAGGAAACTGCTTACGAAAACCTAGTCAAGGTATGGAAAAGTAATCCAGTTACTGTTATGGGTGAAGTACTTCAAAGGTGATCACCGCAATCACTAGGAAGCTGCAATACTTTATCAACAGATTTTTCCATATAACTTTGAGAGTATTATGGTAGAGGTCACATGAATAGAAAGCAGAAGCCAATTGACATGACTTTACGAAGTAGGTCAGTAGGTGGGTCGCATCTTAAGGCATGAAGATTATTCTATGGCGAACCACGAAATGCTATAGAATCCGCTTAAACAATCAACAAGAACAGCAGGTTACTCTAAATAGACATAACGCAGAACAGTCGAGGGGGAATCTTAGATACTCAGAAAGACTTGGAAAGAGTTGCAGTTGCGAGTTGCAGAGATCCTAACAAGATGGTGCACAGGCGTTGTGTAAAACATTTACCCCGTAAAGGATTAACCTATGCCTGGTTGTGGACTATCCTATCGGTATAATAAATGTTTAGTGTTCTTGAGACGATCTCGATTCATTTTAGAGATCATCAGTAAGGCCGATACAGTATATGCCTTGAGAAGTGAGACTCTCTAGTAGTTTATGGATTGCAAGACTCCACAGTATGTCTATATTATTTATTGATATTTAATAATTAATATTTATTTCTATAGGTGTTTCTGAGCACAAAAAGACTAATTTTACCCTACTTCAGTTCTTATGACCTTAGTTCCTTCTCCAAAGTTTCCAATACAAACGGCCTGCATTACTTTCTTTCTAATTTTGGAACCAAAAATATCTTTAGCTCTCCTCCATAGATTTAGTGTGTGTCTAAACTCTAAATGCAATACTACTTCGAATTATGTTTATATAGTAGGAAATCAATTCACCTTCCCTTTTTATAAAAGAGGGCTTGGCAAATATCTTCTACAACTAGTGACTTGCTGAACAGATAGTTGAAGCTATCTACAGCTCTTCCTAGAATAATGTAAGGGGATCAGGATTCACTTCCGTAGAACCCCTTATAGTCTACAAAAATGTGTTTATGTTGAATGGTAAGTTCAACTAATTAAAGAATTCTTGAAGCAGAATAAATAGATTGAGAAGGTTCAAAATAAATTTTTAATCCCCTAAACTAACACCAAATGAGGTTAGTAGTTAAAACTATTGGTCAAACATTCCTAGGCATTAAAATTTAGTCAATTCTAGATGGCCGAGCTCTTAACGATACTTTTTTGTTCTATGAGGATTTTTGTTCATTTGTTGATTCTGACAATTTTTCAATTAAACACCTACTGGACCATAAAACAATTATCTTCTATAAACTTAACTTAAAACACGCCTACAACTTTGTTTCATTCTTTGTTATCCTCCAATATTTTGTCTTGGAAAGATGGTCTCAAAAAAGACGCCAATCCCTGAATTTTGCAAGACAAAATTTTAAATCTTTACCAAACATTTCGGAGAACAGCACTCTTGTAAACGATTGACACAATGCGGGATTTACACGTACCCTAATAAATGTCAAAATTTCACAAATTCTTAGCTGTTATTTGTCATAAAACAGGAAATGTCATAATCCATAAATTATGACAATTTGCCATAAGACAATTAAGCAATTATAAATTACCTATTTACACCCAGTATGAGTATCTAAAGGTGGCAACATATAGGTATAGCGGTATATTGGTATAGGTAGGTACTATAGTTTTGTTTTAAACTTTATCAGAACTACGAGTATATCTATATGTATTTACATTAACATTTTATAGATTCCTATAGCTTATTCGACCTTACCTCACGATTTAGTGACAGCAAGAAAAAAATAAATATAAATGTGGCTTCCTGATGTTTGCCTTATGACGAGACCACAGTAAACGTGTGTCACTCACAGTCACTATGCGCGGTCATCAACGGCTGTTCACCACAAAACGTTCCTCCAACAATATTATATAGGTATGTATGTTGGTAGGTACCCCCCAACTATAATACATAAATAATATACTTTGCGTTCAACAGTTAAACCCGCCTGAAACGGATAACCGCCCGAGAACCTTAAGTTGCCCGCTCAAGCGGCGTAATTTACTTGAAAACGTGTAAATAAAACAACCTCGGACGATCATAACTCATACGCAAAACATTTTCAAGTCGTCCGTCCCAATGATGATTGTGTAGTTGTTATATAGGTATAGTAAGGTTTTGAAGAGAGTACGTGAATACTATACTTTTGCCGATACGTGTTGACAGCAAGAAGACAGTTCTCGACGTGGATCCTGCTACAAAATACGATCACCGCAGTTGCCGGTTTGGGTTGACATCACATGCACTGTGTGTCGCCGCAAACTTAAAAGCGCGACATTATACGTGTAGCTACACACTTAACCTCTTGAGGAGCAATTTTGTGTTGTTCTTTTTGTTTAGAAATATTGCAATCTTGAATGGGAAAAAATCCTTTTGCCATTTACCGGTCATAATATGTATACTGGCGTCACTGACGATTATATGACTTGGTCTTTAAGTCTTTCCTAAGCTATAATTAGGTGTATCCAATGTAATTTCATGTACATTTCTTATCAATAAGGCTAAAGCTAAGATAGCACCAAGGTTTTCAAATTATTATTGTCCAACTGTTATACTGCTGATTTGCTAAAAACACTAATATTCACTTCCAGGTTAGATCTGCCAAAAATTATGCATATTGTTTCCAATATTTCCATAAGTCTTTAAACTACCCTTTTCGACATATTACAAACCTCTTAGGTGACATACTTTGCCAGCTTTGTCAAACTAGGGGAGGGGGCTATTACAATGAAACCTAGAGCTATGTGATTGCGGTACCCGTTTCTGCAAAAGACCAACCCATGGTCGAAAGATTGAGAACAACAAAGTGATACTCTTAAGAAGCTCTTGAAAGAAGATAGTCAACAAATTTTATAGATTTTTGAAACATTTATGTGAGGAAACCTGAGATTAGTAAAGATTTTCAGTACTAGCGAGTTTGCTGAAAATGAGCCGTTAGTGGATGACCCTTTTAAGGGTCAATGGCAGCCCTCATAATCATATACCCTTTCGTGGGCCAACTGACCTTGGATTTTCCATAGACTGCTATCCTAATGTAAAGCAAGAGCCTTGTCCCCTGGATCTCGGGGTTGTGCCTTCGGGTAAGCTTCCGTAAAACGTAAGGCAAGTTAGGTTATGAGAGAAACACGAGCTGTCTCAAATAATGATCGGAAACTAATTCTAATCTATTTGCGGAACCGTTTGCCTAATCGAAGACACAAGTTAGGCATTTATTTAATAGCTTAGTCGTGCCTGTGTTTCGAGCGGTAAACTTCGATGAGTACCATTTCCATGTTGCGTTAAATTCAGATATTGTTTTTGTCATCGGAATTCTTCGAAATACACTTTTAGTTTTGGACTCTTACCGCACCAAAATCACCACGATTAATACCAATTTATAAAACTTTTTCTTTTTTAAGCTTAAACTTGTAATATGTACTATCGCACATAAGCTTGGTTTTAAAGCTTCCGAACATTTCGGAGATGGTACGACATGATACATAAACCACTTCTGAGACCATTTCTATTTGGAGATCAGGATGCAGATCTTTGTTTCTTATACCAAAGCACATTTATTATTCCACCAACGACTGAGAAAGTCCTTATGAAGTCTGTACTCAAGTCCCAAGTGCCAAACCTTGTCAAAGGCTTGAGCATACATCTAAAATAATATGAAGCTGAATAAACTTGATTTCTTCAATGACATCATTAATTCCACTTGGTCTATGGTGGAATATTTTCTTACTTATAAAGGGTGATTTTTTAAGAGCTTGAGAACTTTTTAAAAAAAAAAACGCATAAAATTTGCAAAATCTCATCGATTCTTTATTTGAAACGTTAGATTGGTCCATGACATTTACTTTTTGAAGATAATTTCATTTAAATGTTGACCGCGGCTGCGTCTTAGGTGGTCCATTCGGAAAGTCCAATTTTGGGTAACTTTTTCGAGCATTTCGGCCGGAATAGCCCGAATTTCTTCGGAAATGTTGTCTTCCAAAGTTGGAATAGTTGCTGGCTTATTTGTGTAGACTTTAGACTTGACGTAGCCCCACAAAAAATAGTCTAAAGGCGTCAAATCGCATGATCTTGGTGGCCAACTTACCGGTCCATTCCTTGAGATGAATTGTTCTCCGAAGTTTTCCCTCAAAATGGCCATAGAATCGCGAGCTGTGTGGCATGTAGCGCCATCTTGTTGAAACCACATGTCAACCAAGTTCAGTTCTTCCATTTTTGGCAACAAAAAGTTTGTTAGCATTGAACGATAGCGATCGCCATTCACCGTAACGTTGCGTCCAACAGCATCTTTGAAAAAATACGGTCCAATGATTCCACCAGCGTACAAACCACACCAAACAGTGCATAAAGTAACTGAGTGCGAAACTTGGTCCCACGCATTAATTGTTTGCTCACTTGGTCGATTATGTAGACCATAAATCGGACGTAAAGCGCGAAACACATTTCGAACCGAACACTGATTTTGGTAATAAAATTCAATGATTTGCAAGCGTTGCTCGTTAGTAAGTCTATTCATGATGAAATGTCAAAGCATACTGAGCATCTTTCTCTTTGACACCATGTCTGAAATCCCGCGTGATCTGTCAAATACTAATGCATGAAAATCCTAACCTCAAAAAAATCACCCGTTATTATTTTTCAAAGCCTTTTCAGGAGCTTTTTGTCAAAAACTTTTGCCATGATTAGTACGAGTGGTTAAGGTCTGTAAGATGTTAGTTCTGTTCGTGGCTTACCAAATCCGAGCTTGACTATTAAAAAAGCTTAAGAACAACAGAGTCACAGGACAAAGACCTCTACAAATACGGAGATGATGTTTTTATAGGGAGCGTGCATGAAGTCAGGAACAAGTTTGGATGAACTATTGATGCATATCAAATCTACGCCAGACAGAACGTCTATAGGCCAAATCTTCACCTGAAAAACATCAACGAATTTGTCGAATGCTCTTTTAATCAACTTCAAACCCGCATCTGATAACTTTCATCCTCAGAAGCATTAGATGATGATGCCCTAACTCAGAATTACGATGCAATGTGCAACAAAAGTTATAGTTACACCGAAATATTCCAAATACGTAGAGGATTTCGGCCAGGAGATGGGCTGTCATGTGATTTCTTCAATTGTATTTTAAAGCAGAAATTGCATAAGGCGTGTGATAATATAGAGGGCTGGGTTCGACATATCTGGCCAACTAATACAATATGCAATAAACATAATTCAGCGCTGGAAAAGTAGCCTTGTAGAGGTTGATAAGATAAGGATCTTAGAGCAGGAAAACTTTCTTGTTCTTAACTAGGATTAAAGGTCACTATTGATAGCAGCAACTTCGAAGTGGTTAATATTTGTACAATGGAGTAAATATTAGCTCCCAGACTAGGACAAGTCCTACCCTCCGAAAGTGAAACTAATTGCTTTACCGAAAAAATATAGACATTCGAAAAAACCTCATCCTAAAAATACTGCCTTAAGGCTCCAAGTGTTTGACAAGAAGCAGAAAAGACGAGCTCATATTTGACTCTTTCCGAAGAAAATGTTTACATGTATAATGATATTTGGTCCTGTGTGCTAAGAAGCCGAGTGCAGAAGAAGATACAACCGAAAAGTCTATCAACTGGATCGACATGTCAACTTCATTGAATCGGCTACATTAAACAAATGGACAACAATGCTCCAGTCAGCAAAGTCTTCCAATACCAGACCCCAAGTTCGAAGCTACAAGGAAGATCGTGCGGCCTAAAGATCAAACTGCTATTTTCATAAATAGTGCTCTAGTGAAATAGCCAGTTGTATACCTTCATTGAAACAATTCAACCGTTACCCTTACCTTTCCAATTTCAAACGTACTGTGAAGTCTAGAGATTCTTTTTTTAGCCGCACTACACGAATGTGGAATGCCTTACGCGGCCCAGTGTTTCCCTCTCATTTCAAGGCGCAGACATTCAAAACCAATGTGCATCGGTATCTCCTTTCTAATCCTTTCCCATTTTCCTAATTGCTCGTACTGTGTTTAACATTATAAGGGTATTTATAACCCCTGGAGTGCACGTATAATAGAAAAAAAAAAGAAAAAAACAAAAAAAACCATCACGTATGCCATATGGTAGCTTTTAGTCTGGATGACTGGAAGGAGAGTTTGTATGGGATTGAAAATCTCGGCGCCTTGACAAGTGGTCCTGCCAAGTCTCATAAGTAGACGAGTTCCTTTCATTGACATGTGTTTTTTGTTCTTGTATATTGTGCGAAACTGTGCTGCGGTTTCGGTACAGAGGAATTTGAAAAACTAAGGTTAGGTGCCACTTTCCAAGGCCAAGAGAAGTCAAAAGAATACAAGTTATTGGAAACAAGAATGGCCAATCCGAAATGAAGAAGAACCTTAGGTTAGGTTGTTGGGCTGACAATAGATGTCGCTATCGTCACACTTAGATCAATGTAGATCCATTGTGTTACCCGTGAGTGTAATCACTCTTTCATAGTAAAACTTATGTATTCTATTAATAAGTCAAGCCATTTTGAGGCATTGATGAAGTTCAATATGTGAATTTCTGAAATATTTGAAAGATCTTCTAGATTGTCAAAGAAGTAGCTACCAAGCCATTTCCTTCTCTGGTGGCATAGTGACGGCCAATGACAGAAAAAGTGTGATGAGTCTTCATGTACCTCTTCATCACCACATCCTCTGCATAGGTCATCTGTACTTAGTTTCATTTTAAATTTCTGATATTTCAATAAATTATGTCCGGTGATTATGCTCGTAAGAGAGCGAACGGACTTCTTACTAAGTTGCATAATTTTCTCAGTCCTTTGCTTGTTAAAGCAAGGCCATATTTTCCTAGTAGTATCACAGGTGTCAAGTAGACTCCACTTTTCATTGGATTTCTTTAGAATTAAATCTGAAATTTTCTGTTTAATGTTGCAGAGGGATACTTACCATCTCTGCTTGACTAGCGTCAAGCGTAGATCCCTGTCTTGCCAACTCATCGGCATTTTCATTACCTGGTATGCCGCTGTGTCCCGGTACCCAGCAGAGTCTAATATTGTGCTGCGTGCCAAGAACCTTAAGCTCTTTGCGGCAGCAGGAGACAAGCTTCGATTTTACCACAGTGGCAGAAATCGCTTTTATTGCCGCTTTGCTGTCAATGCAAAAGGTGATATCAGCCCGTGGTATCGCCATCATTGATACCGGTCTAGCAGCTGTTGTCACTGCCAGGACCTCCGCTTGGAAGACACTGCTATAGTCTGGGAGCCTAAGTGAGTTGTTTAGCTCAAGAGGTTCTGAGAAAAAGCCTTCACTAACACCTGTGTCCATTTTGGAGCCATCAGTATAGATTGCTATTGCTGATTCACTGGTGTATCGTTGGTTGTTCAGCCATTCTTCTCTGCTTGGAAAGGCAGTTTGGAATGGTTTATAAAAGTCAAGCTCGGGTATTGTATAATCACCCAAGTATTTCCGAAGAATTTGAGCATGTCCTATATTGCACTGTTTTTCCAGGTATTAGTCTGGCTTAGCCTTAAGGTGCTATATGCTGCGGATTCTTGTACGAAAAGGTCTAGGGGTATCAGGTTGAGTATCGCCTCTAACCCTGCAGTTGGTGTGGATCTCATCATAAATAATAATAAGAATAAAATTTAGACCTAAGACACAAATGTTATTCAAATGTATAAAAAAACATAACCAACCTAACGAAGCAGAGCCCCTTTTGTGCCCGCAGATTAATAAGATAGACTTAAGAAATTAATTATTGTAAATAACATATGAACATATTTTGAGTGTAATTAAAAATAAACTATTGTATAAACTCATGGCACCCGTAATTCCAATGCACGCAAGTCTTTGTACTTTTGTCGGAGTTTTGAGGTTCGTGCTTTTTTCCGTTGCATTCCACCATACCAAATTACCATAAGTTAGTATTGGTCTGATTATCGCCAAATACATCCACCTGATAATTTTTGGGCTCGGTCCCCAGGATTTCTCAAAACTTCTGTTACAGGAGTAGAATGCAATCATTTCTTTTTTAGCTCTTTCCTCAGTGTTAAGACTCCAGTTTAGTTTCCTATCAAAAATCACACCAACATACTTTACCGGATTTGAAATTTTCAGCGGTGTGCCTTCAATTGAAGGTATTCTGAAGCTTGGTATTTTCCTCTTATTTGTAAAAAAGACTAATTCTGTTTTTGACGGGTTAACCATCAGGCCGCACTTTCTAGTCCATCTACTAACCTTAGAAAGGACGTATTCGATCTGTTCGCTGATAGTGGGTAAGAATTTACCTGTCGCTAATAACGCAAGATCATCAGCGTAGGCTACTACCTTTACTCCACAGTGTTTTAGATTAATGAGAATTGTGTTCATAACCAGCACCCAAAGGAGTGGTGAGAGAACTCCCCCATGTGGGGTGCCCCTGGATGTGGATACTCTCATCTGTATCCCTGCCAGTTCCGAGTTAATTTGCCTGTACAATAACCCAACGTATTATCGAAGAACCTTAATGAGAAGAATTCTAAAAGGACGACATGAGGGTGCAGTTAAATTTTTTGCTAATAAAAGCCTTAAACTGAAATGCAAATGTTTACTTCACAAATGTGAAAGTTAAAATCGACAGTTGCAGCCATTTGCAAAAATTAAAGCATCTTACGATCAAGTAACATCTTTTGCGCCACATGAAGGTCCTAAGATTATAAGATTCATGTCACATGAAAAATTCGCCTCTGTGTGCATTCTTCGTCGCATATGTCATTGTCATATTTTTAACTTTGATTAAAAAGTCTTATTCATCAGAAATATATATGTACATCCCTTGATTCCAAAGTAAATTCTTATATCCCAATCAAAAATAAGTTGTCGAGGAGCATGAACAGATCAGCACCCCTATAATACTCGTTTATATTATATTTTTGCTCAAAATATCATCCATCCAAACCCGGATCTAATTTATTCTAAAGGAGATGTGAGGAATGCCAAAGAAAAGACGCAAAAACCCATGCTAGATCGTAAAATAATAAAAAAAAATATATATGTATGTATATAATAAAAAAAAATAATATCAAACCCAAACCAAACAGCTTTAGAACATTTATTTTTCTGTCATCTTCATTGGTTACTTTTTTTTTATTATTGGTGTTGTTGTTGTCTTTGTGATCTTTGTTGTTCTGATATTAAAAAAAAAATAAATTTGAGCTTTAAACTTGTTATAGGTTGTTGCAGATCCGTGGAATATTTTGTCTTCTTCTACAATTTTACGATCCGGAAACATAATCCTTTAGCTAATCGAAGTCAAAACCGCTGAACCGGTTCCAAAAATTAAGGTTCATAATCAATGAAGATGGCAAATGATTAGCGCGCTTTTGTTATGATTGTCAATTCGTAGTAATTTAATGAGTTTTTGACATTTTTATTAGTGCATTTGGTGGAACTTTAAGGTTTTTGAATTTAATTATCAAAGGCGCAGGGGTAGAAGCATTTTATGCACCTGTTGAGCCTAACCAAAATTAAGAAATATTTGTTGTTTTAAGATCTGTAGGAATCTATTACAGAGTCATGTTGTGTCATGAGCTATTTTAATTTTTTAATTATTATTAGATGGAATATTTAAGAAAAATCTACAAATCAAAAAGGGGTGGAGGGTGGTTAACTTTAAATGATGATTTGAATAATTTAAATACGCAAATTTTAGTAAAAGTTTAAATTATTATTTGGGGACAGTTGATTTGAATTAAACCAAGATAACATATAATCAATATCCGGTTGTGTCAGCACACCCTTAAACTGGCAGCGAAAAGTTTCAAATGCACTAAAAGTATTGAAAAATGTCAAAGAATATGCATATGATGTGATGATATTGGAAGTTGATTGAAGGGCTTCATAAAATCACTCAAATGCACAAAAAAAAGTTATTAACAATGTGATCTGCTTACCATCAGGATCAGGGAGTTTTTTTTTATTATGAGACCAAAGCTTTCAACATCTTTAACATTCATTCAAGAAATTCCAAATTAACATTAGAGCCAAAAACAGTTTCTCCAGGTATTTCAATAGCTGATTCGCAAATCGTCGGTCAATGCAATAGATTTTAAAACCGATGAGCGTGTTTCGGACGAGTTAATTGATGTGCGACCGAAGAAATGTATTTTGATATCGCATTTCTATCCATAAATTACAAATGATATGCTAGATAAGGGAATATCTTTGAAAATGTATCAAAATGCAGTTTTCACACGACGTATAACTTCTTTAAAAATTTTCCACACGACTATGTTCTAGAAATGTACATTGACTCATGACTTTAAAAATATTCCAAGAAATATGTTATATGTATTCCTAAGAAAGTCATTCATGAATCATTTTTACCTTCAAGAAATTAATTGTATCTGAATTATCAGAATTTTTGGGGAATGCAGTCGAAACTTAATAATTTTTGTTGTTTCGATGGAAATTTTGATTTTTCTCGAAATTTGCCCTCCAGAATATAATTCATACTGAGTAGGTAGATAGATAAATAGATTTTTTATTATACCAAAAAATGCTTGGCAATATTTCTTTACTTAAGAATAAGAACATGGCTTTTCTGCCGTCTGCCTGATATGGCATTTCAGTTTAGTGACAACAGTAATAAAATAAAAGTAGCTAATAATATACAAATATTTAATAATCAATGATTATAATAATTATAAGTTAACAATACGTATACAAAATTCAAAAGGAAACAAAAAAGATACATTTCTACTGAATGATAATAATTTTCTCTAAATAATTGATAGCGTTAGCACAATTTTAAATGATTTGAAACATGAAAAAGTTTTACAATTTTGAAATGATTTGCAACAAAAATTTTACAATTTTTCAATTTTAAAGTGATTTGAAACCCAAATAGGGTGCCTTAAACTGCAGTAACAGGTTAAACTAATGGTTTTAAGCTTCGAAACTCTTGCGAAAAGTTTAGGCATGTTTGCAATACTTATATAAAGTCGACCACCATAATGCTCCGTTTAGCATTTCATAAGGTCGACTTGGAGAAAGGTAACTCTTATTAAAACAATATTCCGCGGATTTCCTGCAGTATAGGACAAATGGCAATAAAATGGTTTATATCTTCATTTTCTTGTCTGTTGCAAAGATTACAGATTTGGGGTAGGTCATTTCCATGAGCCATAAAGTTTAAGTTAAAAACTTCAACACGTGCTCTAAAAATATAGCAAATAACTTCGACAGAGAATTCGTTGCTCGAATAGTTCATTTCTGAAGACAACTGGTGATTAAGGTTCCTGTATGTATTCCTGGACGATGTAGATTCTAGAAGTTGCTCTGGATAGATGCTGGTTGTAAATCTGCTCATCTATTTTTGCAGTGATATCTGCAAACATACCCTGTCATTCATCAACGTTTGACTCCATTAGTGATAGATGAGCTTCATGGGAATGGGCTATTTCATTCCATTCCTTGAATGGAGAGGCGTTAGTCTTACCATGATAGGCTTGTGAAGACTTCTTCCACTTCTTTTCATCATCCTTATCAAATAATTATAGTTGGCTTTCAGATTTTGTATGTAAAGAGGCCTTTTACCAGATTCCATATAGATGGCATAGTTTGGCGTTGAATTAGGCAGTTTGAATAAGCGTTTAAAGAAATATCTCTGCAACATATCAAACACCTCGAAAAATATATAACCAAAAACTTGGGCACCATAGCACATACGTGTGTTGACCGTAACTTGAAAAACACGGTATTTTGACGAGAGATCGGTGTCCTGGTTTGCAAAGAACTTAGGCCAGATTATGCTCAAAGCCAGCTTGGCCTCAATGCTATTTTCCTTAGCGTGTTTCGAAAAATCGAGATTATGCGTACTTAAAACACCCAGGTACCCGACTAACCCTCATTTCTCTCAAAAGGTATTCAGTCTGTTGCCTTGCAACTGCAGGGTGGAAAGGTTGTCAGCTAGTAATACTAAGTCGTCAGCGTAGAGCAGGACTTTCACTTGTGTATCGGCAGAAGGTATTCCTCCTGGAAGTACATTTCAAATATCATCAATAAATAAAGCAAAAAGTAACGAACTTAAAATGCAGCCTTGAGGAACACCTGTTGTTTCAAACCATTCTGAGAATTCCGTCCCATCCCATACAGAGGCACTCGAAGAAAAAAGAGTATATGGAAATCCATTTTATAAGAATATTTCGAAAAAAAAAAACTCTTAAATGACCAACTGTACGTCTTCCGAGGCAGCACTGGTGATCTGATAACATATCTCACTGAAAAGTGGGACCAATCCTTTCATAATTTTGGAGAAACAAAAGTTATTGCACCTGAACAATGCCAAAGTGTACGACTGCGAATCTTCTCGAATTGACTAACCAATTTAATATTTACTTGCAAAATGAACTTCAAACTTATGTATTTTAAGTTGATTTAAGTAGGGATTTATAGTATATAGTATATAGTATAGGATTTATAGGGTGAAATTGGAGAGATAGGGGTTTCAGGATTGTATACTTGCATGTATACAATCATTTTTTTCTTAAAATCGTACTCAATAACGTAAACACGTCTAAATCTAAATTGATAAATAAAACATCCGGGGTTCTTCAATGTGGTCATATTGGACCACTTCTATCTATAATATTTATTAATAACATTGTTGTGAACAACCTGTATTCAGAAACAAAAAACGCTGATAACTTTTAGCTAAGACTTCACAAATGTAAGCGGATAAGTGATTTTTCAATATGATATTGAAAGATTTTTCAAATGGTGTACTTTAAATGGAATGGAACTAAATATAAAAAATACAAACGAAAATCGGCGTTCATTGGAATTAGGAGTCTTTCAGACTAAATTGTGTTCGAATTGCTTGATATTCGCCTACAAGCTCAAATTTATTCAAAAACTGAAGTGAGCAATCAACGAAGTTTAAGTTTTTTTTAAATGCCTATTAATGACCTTACTTATGAAATATGACATCGGTCGAATACATAAGACCAAGTAAAGACGCAGCCATCATTTGAACGTCATTAAATTTTTTTAATAATGCAAAACAATTTTCTATCAAATAAAAATAAACTATTAATGAATATCTTACACACAACTTTTTTATATATTTATTTATTTATTTATTCATACACCACTAGCTCCACAGAGTGAATAGCATCTCGAGCACGATAGATATGGAAGTATAATTTTTATCAGCTAGCAATCACTTAAAAAAGTTTCAAGATATTCAAGGAAATGCAACAAACCCATGGATAAAGTGACTCAACAACATAAAAATGATTCTACTGCAATCATTAATATGTTTGACTTCATTCAGCGTTTATCAAAAAAAATGACGTTTGAAGACTATAATACCGGTTCATCAATTTTGTTGATAAATTTCAAGTATCGCATTGATAAATTGGCAACCGTAATAGGAGCTATACGTTACCAAAACTTGTCGTTTTATTTAATCCCTTTCATTATTGCTAGACATTACTCATTATGTTAACAGACCTCTTCCTCAATGGACTTTGCAGTGTAGATTCGGACACAAGAAGATATTCCTTGAAAGCAATTTTCTCAACGGTATCTCTAAAATAACCAAATGATCTAATATCTTTTCATCCAAAAATCAAAAACAAGATTCCATGTTAACGAGCTAAGATTAAAGTGATAAATCTTTCCCACCTGTCCAAAATAAATCTAAGTCCCCTAATTATTGATCGAATTTGTCCTCTAATAAAAAGCTGATCTTTCGATCGTGATTACCCACTAACTCCAATTAACCGCAATTAATACCCACTTCTATCTTTATTAACAAACTACAGGCGCAGGTGGGGTGCATTGGAAAAACATTTTCAACAAAAAACAAAAAAAAAACAGCCGCGCCGCAGCCGCCCTTGACTAAAAACCCCTATGGCGGCCTTCTACGGTGGATATCAACAACCGATGAAAAATATTGTAAATCCTAAAACCTATAATTAACGACGAGGTTCGTTCGAATTCGAGCGTATAAACCTAACAATTTTTTTCAGTTCTGAACTTCAAGGTACCTATATACGTATCTTTCTCTTTTATGACATAACCGTATGTGTGAAATCTCCGCTGCAGGTTTTTTTCTTTTTGTTGAAACATTGAAAAATAAATAAAGTTTTTTTTTTTGAAATTTTTAAATATTCAACGTTCATCGAAAAAAAAACAACTGAACCAATAATTATGGGTTTGACCTAACTTTTGGGCATTAATGTGCTCTAAAAATTTTCTTTATAAAACGAATAAATCATTTTTATTGCCCCGAAGTGAATCCATCGAGAATCGCGCCATTGTATCTATCTATCGATGGAACAGGTATTCCCATATAGTGATGTGCGGAGGATGGGACTGAACCACTCATATCCTTTTCATAAGCAAATTAAGTTTGGGGGGATACTAATTGGGAACAAGTAGTGTGAATGTGGGTATAGGGTATCCATCCACAACAACTGGGGGCCAGGTTCAATGGCACCCCACACTAACAATAAACGTATTTTGTTTCGAGGAAAACAACACCTCATTTTTTTTTTTTATTTTTATTTGTGCGACCGTTTTTTGTAGATACACGAGTATGTATATAAAAAACTATACATAAACGACAACGACACCGGGCAATGGACGGACGAACTATGGATGGCGGCGCGGCGTGGCAGTCGGCGACGACGACGAGAACGACGATGGCGGTGGTGACTATACGGCCGGCACACATTGGAGCGCTATCAAAATGCCCTTTGACTAATAGCAGGCATATTACTTCCTCATGCCAGTTGTTGCATTTAGGCCCCAAAGAGCTATTACACACACTTTGCTTTGTGCAAACGCCATTTGCATATTTAATTGCGTTTTTTTTTTTGCAAAAGTTCTTATATTATATAAATTTTTTGCGTTCATATATGTGACAAAGTAAATGGCAATCAGTTGCTACACCACTTCGGCTTGTGGATTTTTTCTTGTATGCCTTATGATGCTGGTTTTCTAAAAAAAATTAATTCGCCTTTACAAAAAATTTATGACTAAGCCAATTTAAATTGTATCAAATAAAAAAAATCGGAATGGAACATTTGAAATATGTTCCTACCTCTGTACGTAGATGCTCGTCAGTAATAAAATTTCAACGGAAATAGAAAAATGCCAATTTCCCAAAGATCTCCCTCTATAAGTGGTGTTATCCTGCACCTTCGGGCCTCCAAGACAGCTGCTCGAAGCACCTTAATTCGAACTTTCTGTTAATGGCACCAAACTCTCATTTTTAAACTATGTATAATATACTTTGTATAAGACATATGTTTTAGATTCCAGCTCGTATGTTCGTAATGCGACTCGTCCTAAACCGCTGAACCTATTTTTATTAAATTTGTTGGTATACTTATAGGGTTGCCTGGATATATCTTAACTTTAGACGTGGTAGGAGCAGGAGGCGCTGTTTACGACTTACGAGATGTTTTAATTCTGTTCACTCGGAATTCAGCTTACATGGTCTTAGCTTAGTGTTTATTAGCTTGAAACGCACCACGGCACTTTTTTAAATAGAGTTTTTGCTATCGTCAAAATTGTGTACTGTAAGCTTGTATATTTTTGTGATGGGTCATTTTAGAGTGGATTATTGTAACATCCGTGGTTTAAGAAAGAATTTCTTGCTGCTTAAATCCACTTTGTTAAGTAAAGGCCAGATATTTTGGCACTATTTGAAACCTAAGTAGGTCAATGATCTTAAGCTTTTATCTATATCTATATCTATACTATTATATAAAAGCGAATTTATTTTATCCAGGAATTAGATTTCATCACAATCGCGAGGTCGCTGCCTTGTTTCATGTCATTATCATTCCAACATTTTTAATTTTCTTTTCTTCCCGTTCCGATACTCTCTCTCTCTCTCTTAATATCTGTTCCATATTCCATTCAATAGTTACGTTTTTTCTCTTGCCTACCTATTACATATTCAATTTTTCTGTATTGTATAGTTTATCTAACTAACCGACACACACACATTTTTTTGTTTCTCTAATTCTATCGTCACATCGCTGAGCAATGTGGGGGTGGGCTCTTTTTACTTGCGATATAGGTAATAGGTCCTATAGGGCAAGTTCTGTATTTGGAAAAAAAATCGAACTCGAGATTTTGATTAACGTTGACATTCCATGATAGCGAAGACGAATAAAGTGGGTCCGACGATTCCGTCTGTCTGTCTGTATGCCTGTATGTCCGTATGTCTGTATGTCTGTACCTCGATCTAGAGCCTAAGCCACTGGAGCTATTTTCTTCAAACTCGGTACTTAAGGGTCTTCGGTGATTCCCTAAAGGAGAAATTGAATTTTTTTTTTTTAGCTCTAAAACTAACAGTATCCCCCATAAACCCGTAATGCATAATCTTATTTATGGTATCTCGAAACGGTTCTAACGATTTTGATAAAAAATATTAGGTGTGATATTATGGACATTGGACATGGACTACATTTTGTTCAAAAAAAATTTTGGGGCAAAATGTTACTAACGGTACCTGTCATGGAACCATTTTTTGATTTTTTGGACTTTCTCATCAACAGTTCTAACGATTTTAACCAAAAATTTTCAACAGGAGCCCCCTTAAGCTTAAAATAATATTGTATATAAAAATATTCGAAAAAAAAAAACTATTTCTAAGATCTACGTAATATCTACTTAAAATTTGGCATCCCAAATTTTGTTCTCGAAAAATTTTAAGGAAATTTGTCATATAAAAAATTACTTTAATATTAAAAAGATTAATCAGACGGCAATTCCATACATTTGAACATTTTTATCTCATTAAATCCATGTTTTATATTTTTAAAATATATTTTAAATTCCAAAGTTCTTTTACATAAGATCAAGTTTGTGCGATCCAGTCGTACATTGTATTTTTTAAGTTACTTGAATACACTCAATAGCATTTTGGGTGACAAAAATGGACATTCAATTGACTACAGTGCCGTGCACATGAACTATTCTTTAAAAGCGAAACCATTTTAAAGTTTGGGTTGAGTGATCTCAGAAAGTAGTCAACACGTTTATTTGAAATAAATTTTATTATTTTCTATATTGTAATATTTATAATATGCACAACATAAACAAGCTCTTTTGTTTTCAAATGTGAAAGAGAATCTAATTCGTTACGGTATGTTATACATATAAACTAAAATTAATATTATTGTAGAAAATATGCTCAGTCCCATTGAGAAATGTTTTCATATGCTAATATTAATATTAAGAAAATATTCGTAGTTACAATTTGCGAAGCAACGCGAGTACGGGTCGGCTAGTTTCATATAAAAGTGACTGCTGGTTCACTGGCATGAAATCCGCAACGAGAGGTGAGTACTAAAATGTGGATTGGAAAAACAAATATGTTCCACAACTTTTTCCACGCTATGATTTTCATTTCTAAATGTACAACCATCAGGAAAAAGTTTAAGGCAACGTGGAAAACTGTGACATTTGTCAGTTGATTTAAATATTTTGTTATAAAACAAAAAAATGAAAATTTATAAACAGAAAGAACGAATCAGTTTAAAAATAATTGTCATTTTTTTACATTCAAAGTGAGTATCGAAAATTCACGTGGAAAAGTTTATTCTATTTTCATTTTTATTCTTCGCGTGTAATTTGGAACGTATTTATTTTTTATTTCACTCTAGGTGAGTACTAGGCATTATAATCAACTCAAATGCTTTTATTCAAATTTAAATCACACTTATTTAATAACACTTTTCACAATCCAATAAGCAAACGTTTTGCATACTATAATAGTCAAAAATCAACTGTACTGTGCTCACCGCGAGCACTCTCTTATATACTCAAATTCGTTGTTCGAGAAGGTTCTCGTCTTAGAATGTTCTAGTTGTTTGGAATAAGGGGAAATACATATGACATTGGAAAAGAGCTTTTTGTTCCTTCCATAAAGTAGATAAGCAATTTTCCAACAGATGTACAGTATAAAGCTCTGTTCGCAACAATATACATATATAAGCCTAAATTCTTCACAAAAACTTTACAAAAGGGTAAAAATCTAGTTAGTTTATTGAAATTTGCGTTGTAATTGCTAAAATGAGAGAAATTTGAGAAAATAAATTGGTCGTCGCGAATTGCAATATGATTACTACGAACTGTCAAACACTATTCGCGTTCCACATACCGTCCACACTGCAACGAATGAATTGTTCGCACGCGACTAACATCAAAATCATTCTAAAAGAATATTTTTTAAGACAGTCGTCTAAGTAAACGCCATTTACGACGAATAAAATAAATGCATGTGACCGAAATGTCAAAATGGGCGAATTTTCGTTCATTCGTCGGTCGTTGGTCGCTCTCATGTGAATAGTCCTTAAAACTGTTTTAAGGTAAGAAAATGCTTCTTAATTTGTCTCTCTAGAAAACAATTATCTTCAAAGAACTATAAAAGTGAAAGATTTGGGTGTTGTCTATATTTCCTATTCTCCCAAAAACAACACTGAATTCGAATTTAGAAATTTAAAATTTTTTTTTTGGTCCAAAATGTATTTTCCTGGAAGTTTTTATATGCAAAATATTATTACGACTTTCTGCTAAAAAAGATACAATTATAAACAGTTAAGCTAATAATGATGAAGGCAAAAAACAGAAACTGGTCCTTTCGTAGAAACTAATCTTTATTTAAAATTTTATTTACATTGATTGGGTACGAGTAGTTCGTACTAACGTAAGCACACATGATAAGTTCTGTCAATAGTTTTTGAAATGTTTTCGAGAAGACGACAAATTTCTTTAGGGTTCTTTTTTCAACATTTGAATGGAAGGTATCATCATTTTTGGCTACAAACCTTAATCTTAAGAAAATAAGGACACTGCTGATTTTGGGCGCCGAAAAACTCCAATGAAATGTCAGGTAAATTCTTAAATATCGCAAATAGACACGCAGACAGACGGTTGGATCAAAATCTTGAGTTCATTTTTTAACGATAATAAAAGTAGATACCTTTCTATAGGGAGTAAAAATATATATGACTTTAACATTTAAAGTTAAAAGTTTTGTCATCAAACTACCTGAAGACACAACATTAAAATAATTTACTTTTTAAATATAATTTTCAAACCGAGTTCAATACCCACAGTGCATCAATAACCATGTTTTATCCCCTGCCAAGTCAAACAAGCTTATTGGCAAAATTGGAAACGATTAGAAAAATTTAAATTTAATGTTTAACAAGACACGCACTCTCAACATTAAGAGTAGTTAATTAAGTTTTATTGGGTAATCTTAATAAAATATGAGCTATTTGGTTCGTGTCCACAATAATGCAATCATTTTTATGCTGACACTTGCAACTTATTAAGAAAACGTAAGACTGGTGCAAACGAGGTAATTCATACTATTTTTAACGGGAAAGTTGTTTTGGAAATGGACTATGGTTTGACAATTATTTCTTAATATAGTCGAATTTTCAATTTACTCGCATTGCCTAACCAACACTCTCCAGTTAAGTATTTTTAGATTTAATTTAGATTTATGTATCAGTTCGCAGTTCGCATGGGCCAGGTAGTTTTTAATGCAACTGCAAATTTTTAATTTTCTTTAAATCCAATTATGTATATTAATTCAAGAAAGGCAGTCTGCATTCTATTTTTAGCTCAGTCTATAAAAAAATGCACACCTGTGTTACACGTTTTTTATTGATTTTAAAGATTGTGTAGGGTTTTTTTAATTTTCTATTTTTAAACTTGAATAAAACAAACTGTGACTTACATATCATTTAAGAAAGCCTATAGATGGCATTATTATTCAAATGTCCGCCACGGCTTTTCTGGATGGCAAGCATCCAAAAAGAAAACGAAAGCAGACCAATGGTATTGATTATATTGGCTTTCAATGCAATTGTGGTGTATGTAGATTATTAGAATGGACCTGTAATTTAAGAAAACCCTACAAGAAGAAGTTGGACAGGATCGAATAGTACGATCTATCAAAAAATCCATCGTTGATAAACTGAACCATTTGCTTCTCATATATTTTGGCAGATGATACGAGCTTTTACATTTTCGAAATGTAGCCCATGATGTTAGTTTTAGCAGAATTTAATTATGTCTTTTGCATTTTGTCAATAATTTACGTATTAGAATCGCTGTGCCCAAAATAAGCTAGAAAATTTTCTTGAACATTTTCGTATTGTTGGAAAAATTTCATCAATCTGCGAATGGACATGGCATGAACAGAATCAAATGCCCCTTCAAAAATCTTAATCCACTTTCCGGCATCGTTTGAATCATCTCCAGAAAAAAAAACACGAAAAGAACTGTTAATATCCTTAAATGTTAGTTTAATTCGTAACCATGATTAATTTAAGTTTCTTCTAATCGTACTAATTCACGCCGTAGCTCAATTGGCTTGAATTTCTTTTCTAGGATCTGTATTTTTGCATCCATCTCAGCTTTGTTTTCAATGATAGGTTCTTGATTATTTTGTTATAAAAAAGAGGCTGGGTGCGACTTACACGGATAACTTCCCATTTGTTTAAAAAAAAAACTATTAATTCAATATTTGTCAACATTTTACCAATTGTACAAAATTATACTATGTATAAAATAAACTAAATTAGAAGTCAATATCACTACTAGTTTTCGAGAAATTTGAGTCGAAAAACAATTTTTACCAATTTTCAATAGAATTTTATAGAGTTTTTTTATTTTTTGTAAAAAAACTGTAAACTGATTTTTTTTTGAAATTTTCACCAGTTGTCAAACACATTATTTTTCGTAAAATAAAATTATTTTGAGTTTCAAATTGTTTTCCGTTCTTAGAATATCTACGTTATGAAATTTTTTTTTTAAGTTTTTTTTTTTATTTAAAAAAATAACTGTATGTACATTT
The DNA here is from genome assembly GCA_911387755.1 of Chrysotoxum bicinctum. Classification (NCBI taxonomy): domain Eukaryota; kingdom Metazoa; phylum Arthropoda; class Insecta; order Diptera; family Syrphidae; genus Chrysotoxum; species Chrysotoxum bicinctum. Next base: position 217,703,817 of record OU426989.1, on the reverse strand, counting down.
TTTTCCAAATTCATACCAAATCTGTATGACCTTATAATGATTACATTAAATTTTATTTGAAATCAATAGCATTGATTTTTCGTAAGATATTTGAAACTAACCAGCATTTTTACTTTTTTTTTCAACCGTTATAGTGAAAAAACAACTTACTGAATTTTAATAAACGCCCTTTCAGCCTCTTTCGAAGTTATTATCTATCAAACAAAATTTATTTGAAGTCGATATCTTTACTCGTTCTTGAGACATCGACGACGAAAAATGGTACCAGAACGTACGGACGTACGAACGAACGAACGTACGTACACACACACACAGGCATCTTTCTAAAAATGATTGATATAGCCTCTAGGGACCTTGAAACGTCGAGAAATGTCAAAAATTCCAATTTGACAAATCGGACCGATTACAATAACTCCCTATGGGAAGTTAATAATAAATAATAAATATTATGTTTGGAATGATTATAATCGGGATGAGCTTGATAAAGTGCACTTAATTGAGCAACTCTTGCTACCAAATTCTTCTTTCTTAATAATAATTATCCGAAATTATTTTAATTTTAGATTATTGCTGAAACAATAATTTTTAAATTCAAATTGCAAAAATTTGAATGAATTTTTTAGTTTTTTAGGACTGACTAACTTCTGAAGTTGAAGACTAGGATTCTTTTTAAAAGTTTTTGTTTTTTTCAAAATATTGACTGTTTACTTTTTTTCTTAATGTTAGATATTATAAAAATAACCAGTTCGATTTTTGTACGCTTAATCCGTAGCTTACATTGTGTAGTTATTTTATCACAAGTAAAAAAATTTCTTAAAAAATATGCATATTTGACAATACACGTTTTTCCTATTCTGCCGTCTTAGAAAAAAGGGCAAAAATGCCGAAATTATAAAAGAGAGTAAGCGGCTTATTTGGAACCACTGCATAATGCTACATTTTTGTGTGAAGTTCAAAAGTCATATTTTCAGACACAAATCACCCAAGACCGCAAATGCAAATTTCATTCAAATTTCCAAGCAATTTACTTAGTCTCTACGAATATACTTAGAAATAAAGTCGCAAGTCCGTTTAGTTTAGTCTGAGTAATCGCCATATTGAATCACACTTATACCCAAAATAAAATAACTACGCAATTTTTATTAATTAATCATTCTTTTAATTTTCAAAATTATTTAGTTTCATGATACGAAACGCAGTAGAATGCATTTGTCCAAAAACCTACTTTATTGGAAATTCGTCTTGCTTCTTTAGGATGGGGTATTATATCTTGCATGAACCTCAATTTGCTTGATTCATCAAAGCCGTATATAGCCAAAACCCTTAAGAGAGTCTTGTAAATCTTCATTAGTTAATAACCATCTTTTCAATGCAAAACATGCTTTTAAATTCAAGTGTCAAGGGGCTTACATTTCCTCATTAAATATCACTAAACGTATCACTTACAACAATTTTTCATCTATTCACTCAGATCTGCAAGTCATATGGAAACCTGAAACTGTTTTTATTAAAAATTCAAAAATTTGACCAAAAGATTAATATTGGCTCGAAATTGACAAAATTATTACCAAAGCACACCATTCATCAAACCTTCTGACCAAAAAATCTTCCATTGATTTTTGTTTGTCTTTCATATCTCTAGGACTGGCTAATAATCCCACCGTAGATCACTGGTGAACCCTCATCACCTTTTCGACCTTTCCCAATGCAACTTTAGCTGTGTTTTCACTCATAAATCTCATAATAATTTTTTCGCGTACTTAAATCGAAGTGATTCATCTTTTACTTGGTAATTTGTTTAATTAGCTTCATCAGTCATCGTCATCACTTTCAACTAGTGACAGTGCGCGTTTCGGGTTGCGTGATGTGTTTTGTTTTCGACTACTAATGGTGATCGATCTCGCTGTCGATTTTAGCCCACTCTCTTCTATCGTGGAAGCGGCTATGTGTTTTTTTTTTTTATATCATTATTTTGTTGATTGTAAATAAAGTGGCCCCTCATTCCATGAGTATAAATCTCTTAACCTTGACCGAAAGCTATAAGATCCCTAAGTAGATAGATGTCCAACAAGATGAGCTATGACCACACACGTCAAGTGGGGTGCTTCAGGTGATTTTGTAATTTAATTTAGCCGAACACGAATTCGTATCTATCTGTTTCTAAACAAAGGTGTGTCAGTTTGAAGAATCATTCACAAATCATGATAGGTATGCGTATAGCTCTGAATGATTCGTCCCAACCATCAGATACCCTACATAACACATTATCATCGTATATAGAGAGGCAACAAAACTATACAACTACCCAAATAGAAACCTTAAGTGCCTCTGACCCAAATTTTGGCATCTGAGCAGTGTAATAGGCTGTGTTTACTTGATGGCCCCGTTTGATTGTTAACCAATGCATTTGATTTATGATCCACACACAGCAGCGCATGTTTTGGTAATTTGAGGTGCATTAATCTTTTGGTTGGATAACTAGAAAACCTGCTGCATGAGTGATTGTTTTAAAATCACCCAGAGGCTGCTACCGTACTTACGCCCAGTTCATTTGACTTCAAGTCCAAATTTGTGTTCTAATCGTTGTGATGCCATTGTGAAGGTAATTAGGTTTGGAAAAAATTCTTACCTAGAAATTTTAAATAAATTGAAATTGTACGACAGAAGTTCTTTGCCAGAGGCTTAGAAATGTGTTGTACATTTCAAGAGAAGAACTATATATATAACACCCTTGTCTTTCAAAGATTATAACTGAAATTATGACTGCCCTAGCTTCAAACCAATGGCTTTTTTCAAACAAACAACCAAGATGACAGAATTAGTAAATTTGTTTATCTTAGGATAAATCAACTTTTTAGATACCGAACAGGAACACATTTTACTTAAGCGGGTTTTACTGTACTCAAAGCAGCTAGACTCCTGAGTTAAAATTGTTTGTATTTCTATTCTTCAATTTAGCATCGCAAACCCTCTTTCTTGACTTATTTTCCCACCTATACTTTATAAATTCAGAAAATCGATAATTAAAGTTCGGACGACAGCTCTTTTGTTTAAAAAATATCATTTTCAACAAAAGTGGTTGCGTTATTATTTTCTGAGCTCAAATTATCTTTGCTTGAAAAAAAATCATTTTACATTGTGTTTTATATTTTTTTTTAAATTACGTGCGACTTATGCTTCATTAGAGCCTATTACATTTCCAACCTAAGAAGAAACACTTATGATTATCTCCAACTTCACTTTGCCATTCGATTTGCCTTATTTATTATACGTTCTCACACAAAAGCAAACGTGCGTTCAAAAATAGAAAAAGAAAAAACATCAATTTCAATCGAACAGGTTGCAAGAGAGGAGCACCACCTGTCCCATCACACCATTCCACCAAAATAGTTTTCCCCCATCAATTTTATCCATCTATCATCGAATTGATCTGAGATTTTTTCGAAACCACATACGTGTATGGATGAAAAAAAAATATGCGCACATCATCTTCTCTAGCACTTCCGTCGCATAGGACAATACATCAAACTCCGATAAGCATCTCGTTTCCTTATATACGAAGAAGTTTTTTATCTCGTCTTTATAGCTAGAAACAAATCGCTATCAACCACGGAAATCAGGTGCTACGCGCGGCTGCTGTTCAGAGACTCGACTGGTGTGTCACCCGAAAAAACACCCAAAATCTAGCAAATATAGGGTCTGGCGTACACAATCCCCGAAATGCCATAAATTACTCCCGAAAAATAAAGGATTTCCAAATTCTATACCTGGGATTATTTAGGTACAGGTAAAGGTAGCACACCTCTCCACCTTCACCTACGTGGATAGGGATACACTCACGATTTCATCTGCCCAACTGTCCAAGTTTTTTTTTTTTTTTTGTAAGTTCTTCTTTTTTGTTCGCCCTAAGTGAGTCCGAGATACTATGACTCTCTCCCCGTTGTTATTGTCATCGTCACAAAACACAAAAAAGGAGCGCAGCAAATCCATAAAAAGGAAAGGAACCCCTAAAATGGAGATAAGACGCAACATAACTCAAGCGTTTATACTCTGGGCGTACAACTATTGCCAGCACTGCGCTGTGGTGCTGGCTGGACAACGACGAATTTATCCAACCACCACCACACCACCGAGCGTATCATGCGTCCCAACGAACCATTTTTTGTTTGTGTCCACTCTCTGTTCAATTGTAAGCATTGCAGTTACTTTGGGACGGATTTTCATTTCTCAATGAACATACTCGTAGATCTGGAAATTTATAAAAAAAAAACAATTGTATATAGAGGCGTATATATTTTATACGGCAACCGGCATCGGCATAAGCGACGTCGATGTGGACGTCGCTCGTTCGGTAGCAGATCCCAGCTTAGTAACCAAGTCGACGACAATCACAAAGACGTCACCATCAGAAAAGCGACATGAATCGAGTTGAATTCTCTCTACCGGAAGCCCCCAAACGTGATCTACCGAATAGGTTGGTGGAAAGATGGTACGTGATTCAACAGAAGGAGCGATGACTTTGAGGCAAAAAAGTGACATTACGAACATCAAAACCATCAAAAACGTTTTTACGTTCTGGGTATATTTTTTTTTTTTTTTTTTTTTTTTATTTCTTTCCTTCATCGTAAGGCAGTCTTTCTGCATGCAACTTTTCGAGGCTCTATGATAAGAAGGTTTCATATATTTTGGATTTTCTTTTTTCTTTCTTTTTAGATTTCAAAAAGAGTATTCATACAGACGCGGTGCGTATTGCTATTGTTTATATCACCGGTGATGGCGTGAGGAACCCTTACCAAGAGGTGCACACTATTCACTGAGGAGTGCCAAAAAAAATGAGATATCGCAAACAAAGGACCTGGAACTGGATATAAATATAAGAACATTCAGTTGAACATAGAGTCAGGTAAATTGACCAAGATGTCCAGTTTTCCCTAAGAATGAAATTGTATTCCTTTTTACAAAAAAAGAGACAATGCAAAATGAAATATCATGATCAAAGGGTTGTTTTTTTATTTCTTTTTTTTTTGTGTGTTATACAATAGAAAGCCAGTTATTCGTAACCTGAATTAATCAATAACAAATATAAAAATAATAATTTTGGTCGTTTAAAAAATTTGTTTTTCTTTTCAAATCATACAAAATAATGTTTTTATAAAAGAACCTCACGTTGGCAACGTTTGTAAGGTTAGGTGTTGTACGATATTTTAAATTGAAAAGAAGCTTTTTTGTGTGTGTTCTTGAAAAAAAAATCGTTTTTTATCCACCTTTAAGCCTAAGAGCTAGTGAGAAATGCAAATTCTCCGGCTGCAATCAGTTTCAAATATAGTTATTTAAGAGTTTTTTACTTAAGTTGTGGAATATAAAACAAAAAAATACGTTTTCTTAATTGGGCTTACAAAGAACTGGCAGTTTGGAAAAGGAATTTCATACGAAAGCCTACTTCTTTCAAGTAAATTTTGTTGATTGCAATCAAACTTATCAATTTAGAGGCTTACAGCTCTTGGAGAACCCTAACGTAGCGACTTACAACTCTCAACAATTCTATGTTTTCAGCAGAAATGGAGAGAACCTACAATTTTCAGCTGATTCCGAACGGCTAAGATGAATGGAGAAGCAAAATCATATGCTTCTGAATACCAGTGACTATCATTCGAATACTAGCGTTTACAACACGCTGTGATGTCATTAAAGTCAAGCTTCCATACAACACTGAATTAACAGTCAAATCATGAACGTAGTTCTTTGGAAATCAACTTTTCCAACAAACAAATTTTTCCAAAAATTCAAACAGCACGCAGGCTTGATGTTGAAGAGAGTCTGCACCTGTCCACCCGCTACTCAGAAAACGAAATTAACAAAGGAAGAAAATTGAACTGATTGTCTACCAACAACTTTTCCGACCCTTTTTGACCTACGCTTTTCCCATCTGGTTTACTATATCACCTATAGAAATGTTAGGAGATGATGCGTTTTGAACGAACAATGATTCGCATTTGCTTTGGACTAGATCGTAACCCAGTGGCGAAGAAATATGTACCAACTAAGAGGCTGGAAGAGGGACCAAAATTAATATCACTATACTAATATTTTTCGCAGCTATCCTTCGGAAAAATCACCAGGAACCTGGAAGATCACCCCAACTCAGAAGTGCAACGATTCCTTCAGCATTCACTAGAGACAGACCAGTGAGGGTATCTATAAGCGCCGATTCATCACTGACGATCAATTTGAAGGCATCATCCACAACATTCAGCGGTACAGACAGAGGATACAAGTGTTTTCATCAAAAATGATTATACTCCTAATATTCGTATTAAAAAATCCAAGAGGTGGTTTTTTCATTGTGTCGTTAGGAAGGTAGGTTGAAATGACGAAAACCTGTAGTAGAGACGTGTGCCCCAAATAGCGCTGAGTTCCGCCGTTTTGATAACATAACTCATTTGAACCTACTGATGGAATTGATATGGGATGGACATGACATATCCTCATGCAGTCATCTATTTAGGACAGAATAGGATGCAATAGGTTTTGATATTTGATGTGTCTTATTGTCTTATTGTATAACTTGTGTAAGCCTTAGCACAATCATCGGGAATCGTATCTCTTACTCAACCTGCCCACAACCCGCATCTGAAACCTTCCACAATGTGCCCAACAAGGGAGCTTTTTGACTGGTGCTGAAGCGATAGTAATTCTGATGAGGTGGTCATCCGCACACAGTGCACCATAAAACCCCGTTTCATCGAGTTGAGAAAAGAGATGAAGTCATTGATCCTCATTACCGAAAGTTGGTTAATGTCGTCAAAAGAAGTCCTTCGAGTGTTTGTGCTCTAATTTACTGAAGAAATGAATGACTATTTCCTTTTTGCTACTGGTCCCTATATCTGCGAGAGTGAACGTTTTGAGAAATGTCAGCATTATATTCTATCAGCGAATGTCTGCTACAGGTTACAAAGATCCTGGCTATTTTTTTGACTGGGTCTGCTTATCAGATCATTTATTCCGGGTTTATTATAATTTGTCCAAGTCTTCCTGGATTAAACCGTTCCACCTGCATTTCGTTTTGTGAAGAACAAATTGAGAGATTATTCCTCTTGAAAACTTCGAGTAAAATATTGGCTCTTTCCGGAAGTGAGCCCCGATGGACTGATCAATGCCTAGCCAGATCGTCAGCCCTTTTATGCCAATTAATGCCTCTTTGAAGCGAAACCCAGACAACAGAGATACCCAGGTTAATATTCAAGCTTGCAAGATCTATCCGGATCAAATTTGCAGGGTTATAATACTCGAGTTAATGGCTCTGACAAGCATCTGGCTGTATGTGTTAATAGCCGTATGTGGTTCTAGTCGTTGTGTAAACTTCTGATAACGAGTTGAGAGTTTGTGAGATTGTGCCTGCTACCTTAAGACTTCAGGTCATACCTTAACGATGGAAGCTCGGGTATGATTGATGAAAAGAAAAAATGCGACATTTATTAAAGCTCTGATAAAATATTACACATGTTAGGATATGCGAATTGGTCAAGGAAAATCGAGGAAAAAAAAAGCTATTGAATTTAAGTCGATAAAATATCCCTGGGCCATTTATTTTTTTAATGCATTTTTGTTATTTTTTAACTAATAACAAAATTCTTCTGGTTCACCCAAGTCTGACATACTCGTATATGGAATCTGATAACTCAGCGAATGTTTACTGTATTTAAAAATGTATAACAATAATTTACAACTAACTTACTGGCCCTGGCGCTCTAATTTTTAACAGTAAATATATTTTAAAAAACTTAGTATCCTTATCAATATTTATTTTGTATGTATTTTACTTACAATACCCCAAAAATTTTACTGTTTGTCGAAGACATCGCTCTTGCAATGTGAGTCGGTGAGTTGACTCGCCTTCCTGTTGAAAACTTAAAACCACAAACTTTCTACCTTTGAGCATGTCATCAGTGTAACAGTGGATTACTCATGCCAGGTTTGGTCAGTTTTAGATAAAGTACATCTAACCAAACCTCTCTAACATAAACAGACCAGATGCACTGTTAATTGGATTCGTTCAATTTGATAAAACAGACAAATTTAGACAGAATTGAGTATCAGGTATGATATTGTTGATCTCTGCCCAATTGGACAGAGTTTTATTAATAATTTTTTTGAATACCTTCAAGAAGAACACTTATTGACGAGAGATTCGCCAGATTTTAATTGTCCCATTTTAGGGAGAGGATGTACCTCAGCTGTCTTCATCGGCGCTGAACAATATGCATTATTCTGAGCGCTGTTAATCAATGTAATATAAATGCCAACTGCTTCCAAAGGCAGATATCGTAGTTTAACGTTGGCAAAACCATCGTTTTCTGCTTACTTCTTTTGTTCTTTGAACTTAACAGGGACTGAGTTGGTATCACTCCGCGATGATAGCCAAGTTTCTTCATTGATACCAGAGAAACAGCGGTCATTTTTTCTGGATCAAAAAATATAACTTTCAATTTTTGTTTACTAAAGTTGCTAAAAAGAATAGGAAGGCGAAACAAGAAACTACAAACTTAAATTGATCGAGAACGACTAAAAGTACTGGTGCTAGAATTTTTGGATCAAAAACCAAGCTTTCCATGCCGGTGGGACAATCCACTAGTAGTTTTTAGCCAGAAATCAATGCCATAGCGAAATTTTCAGATTAAAATTCGAAAAGGAAATACCGAAACCACAAAAGTGTCATTATGTAAGATAGCCAAGTCGCACTCAAAGCAGTAAGCTCCTACACTATTAACTCATAACTGGTGTGCAAATGTGAAGGCATTCCAAAAGAACTTGCCAATAACAATAGTTCATTGGGTACTACGAGAATACAACGGTGTCCAAAGAAATGAGGAGGCAGACGCTTCAGCAAAAAAAAAGTTGCAACGGCCCAGAGGCCTACTGCGGAATAGGACAAAACCTGACTAAAAACGAAATCAAACCTAATGCTTTGGAGCTATAATTAAGATCGTTTCATCAACTGTATCAAGTCTGCTTAAGGGCTACTGTAAGCTAAGAAGTATTCTTCGATTAGAAAAAAGTGCAAAGATTATGCAATACTCAAAAAAAAAACGCTGGACTGTATACTAGGAAGATGCGAAGCACTTATGCATCAAAGGAATAAGTATCTGTGACTCTACCAGGAAGAAGTGAGTGAATTTTTCTCTATGAAGGTACTCCAAATAATTAATTTTCTTTAAAAAGATAAATATGTAGGAAAAGCTGGAGGATGAGCATCACATCTTGGTATAATAAATCTTAAAATCGCAGTTCCATAAGACTTCCCCAAATATTCATTCATTAATTCGGTCGCGAACCTTCTATCGCCATTACACTATGTCATGGCAGATACAAGGTAGAAGTGTTGAAGCAGGTCTCTGTTTTTCTTGCATTTTTGCTGGAAAGCAGTCCCCATAGAGTTCTTTTTCCACGGGGATCATCGGTAATATACGAGTAGATATAGTCGATAAGACGGCTGCCTACGCCTTTTTTTAGAAGAACAGTACATTACATATTACACTACTTCGCAGATAAATCTACGAAGTAGAGACACTTAAAGCACTGGCAACTGAGGCCATCAGCTTTAGACAATACTACAGATAGAGACAGACAGAAAGAAAGAACAACAGAAGAAACACAAGTCAACAGCACACGGTTGGTATTTGAACAGTCCCCCATCCAAGTACTGAACATGCGCAATGATGCTTGATTTCGCTGATCGATGGGAAGCGATGCTTTCATTAAAGCCAAGGCCGTTGCCTTTTTTAGAAGAACGTCCCTGTTTTCTAACGTTCTCATATAAGTTTATGACACGTTAGATTGTTTTAATCATTCTACCCAATTTGTTGAAACATACACGTGTCACTATAACTAATGACCCGAACTCTATTATCCCAAAATTGGTTGATCATTTATGGTGAAGACTTAAGTGTTCGAATATCTATACCGCGTTGAGTCAGTAAGCCGTACATCGGTGCAAAAGCTTAGGTCTTGTCACTATTTCACTGTACGAAAGTACAAGTAGAAACATTAACAAATTTACGGAGAGAGGACAATTCAACACATGAAGGAAACAAACCTAATTACATATTTCAAATCCTACAGTCCACAAATGAGCTACAAAAATTATATGTACAATAATTTCATTAATTATTTCATTATCCGGCTCGAAGGACCAGATGTTCAAGTCTTAGTTTTTTATTATAAAAAAATAGCCAAAAAAAGGATAAAGAAATAAAACGCAACCACTTTGTAAGAATAATCTTGTAAATGTAATTTCTTAGTCATATGGCTCGGTGTATAGTCGTATTGTACAATAATTTCATTAATTATTTGATATACATATTACATATACTATTTGTAGCTCATTTGTGGACTGTATTTGAAATATGTAATTAGGTTTGTTTCCTTCATGTGTTCAATTGTCCTCTCTCCGTAAATTTGTTAATGTTTCTACTTGTACTTTCGTACATTCACTTTGTTTTGTATATTTTTTCAAAGGCCGCGATATTCTTAAAATAAATGACAAACAACAATTGGCATTAACTGACAAAATTCAGTTTTTTGAAATTTGCATTCTTTGGGCGACTTCATTACGTGTCTTTGTGAAGCTGTGTTGAAAATAATTCTGCTACACCCCTTCACTTCATTTCACTTCTTTCAAGAGTAGTTTGAGGGACCTTTTTCATGCATTGTTAAAGCATCTAGGTCGCTACTCCAAAACTTTTTTCCGGGATTTAAGTGGAACTAAAGTTCGGAAAAGGACTTGAAACTTTAGTTCTGCTGAAATGATGCAGTGATGGTTCTAAGTTAAATCCTCATAATAGACTAAGTCCCACTAAAAGGACCCAACTGATTATTTGAATAAGTATATCTCTAGCCTGTAAACTTGGTAGTACCACATTCAAGTTGTTGTTGTTCCATCTGAATCTTAAAATTTTATAGTTACCATGGGCGATGACATCCAACCCGGTTTATGACACCCACTATAAGCACTTAATCAGATCTTCTATTAAAATAGTCTTCCTAAATTCTAACACATACTAACTTGAGTATCTGTTCAATGTGCATGTAATTACACAGATTGGCAAAAATAATTCCTACGGCCAACCGTTAACGCAATAAAATCTACCAATTTACAGCCCCTTTGGAGCCATATCAAAAGGACATTCCACTCTATACTCCTCATACACATGTGTGACGACAACACAACACAACCAAAAAAAAATCGAAATTGCTTGCGGTTTCATCCCGAAAGTTTTATTGCTCTCAAAATCTGAGAAGAGAGTTAACCCTTTTTTGCACCTTGTTAAAGGAATTTAGAACGTACGCTCAGTTACCCTCCAAGGACATAACCATTCAAGGCATGGTGCAGCCAGCAGCGCCACGGTGGGATGGAATCCAGATAAGCAAAGACACAGTCTCTTTGTGATGTCACAAAATTTTAACCTCAAATCGAATAGCTTCGGGCGTACACACACTTATTATCTTTACGGTATAAGGAAACTTTATGGATATAAAACGCACATTACACACACTATCTAGATTCATCCATAACGGAGAGTACTTCCAACCCTTCCGGAATGCTTAGAGGGTGGCACTCTGTGCCTTGGCCTCATTGAGTATACCGAGAAAGAGTCAAATTGTTTTGGGGAAAATTAATTTTCATTTGACAGAAAAATTAAAATTCTTATGTATCTTTCTATCTCTCGCCCTATCTGCACGCTTAGATACTGATAGGGTGACGACGACGACGATGCCATCACTAGCAATAGCCTGGAGGACCGAAGCACTCGAATTTATTAATTTTAATTGCTCCGAACAAAAAGGATGATTATCGCCATAAATTAGGGGGCTGCTTCAACTTTAACTTCGGATTCGGATACGGTGCACGGTGTATCTTTTGCAGAAAATCTTTATCTCGTGCAGACAAATTGCACAGCGCAGATGGATGGCATTCCAGTAACTCACGATCGCTCTTTGGTTGGGATTCCTTCTGCAGCTTCTTCCTTATAATCATAGTCACCTTTTGGAATTTGATCGTATATTCGTAGCTGCGGCCAAGGCGAATTATGCAAATTTGAAACGGCACCGCGGCGACCGACATCGACTACCACGATGCACGGGACACACGAGATGAGACCTAGGGGCGTCTAAGCCGTGTAGCCCTATCTTTAGTGTTACTCTTCTTCTTATTATATTTTTTAATATCGGATTTAATGCGTGGACACTGGACAGTGCATTTTTAATGCGGCATCTAATCTGTGTGATTTGAATATTCTTTTGTGATGCGGTGACCTTGTGTGTATCTTTTTTTTTACCCCGGTGGTGTAGGTATCTTAAAATCATTTTTTTTTTTTTTGATTAAGGATTCAGGAACAACTTAATAATTATGTAGGTCAAAAATTGATTGTTGGCACGCGAGTGATTTACATTTTTTCGTAGTCGAAGCGGCAGCATCGGTTTGTGGCACGGCATTCAGAGAAAGGGTTTTTATTTTCTTTCTGACAAGGATATAATTTATTCCTGTTTATTATTATAATTTTTTTTTGTCTGCCGTGTTTGAAATGTATATTTATGTTTATTTTTTATTTTCGTTTGTCAAATCACGTATTGTTGTTGGTAATAATAATAATTTTTTTCTTCGTTAAATTTGTTTGCAAAAAATGTTCTAGACGTGATGTTGTTTTGTATTTTTTTTTGTTGGTAAGAAAAACTCATAAAACGCACTCCCCGCGTAGACGAAAAACAGTTCCCTTTGACAGTGAGTGGCAGGTTTTAATTAATTTTTTTTAGAAATTAGTTCACTTGTTCTAATATTATGCTAAAGGTTTTGTTGTTGTTTTTTTTTATTATTTTTTTTTTGTGAAATATGAAAGGGTGGACATTTTTTTTTTGTTAATAGGTAGCAAGTGGGTTAAATGTTTTATTATTTATGAAGGTATGCCTTTTACAGGGAAGGGGATATTGTAGACGACTTTAGCGATAAGAGTGTCAATGTCCAAGGAAAAGGGTTAGCTTTTTCGGGTCAAATGATTAAGTGATTCAATATCGTTTATTATAAAAATTAATTTTAAGTTTGTATTTACCATTTTTAAAGCAGAAAAGAATTTTGTAATTAGATACATATTTCGCATGGAAACTTTCAGAACACGTTTATAGTCTTGGGAACCGAAGAGGTTCAACGTCTAAATTCTTAATTCAAAATTCGCATATTTAAAACTATTCTTCCAGATTTTTTTATTTTATTCAAAATTGTTTATTCTTTGATTAAGGAAAAAATATTTGTTTGCAAAATGGAGAAAATCTTCGAACGCGGTATTCGTTTTGACAAAGTCGTGTCGCACTCTGACGTTAACCCAAATAAGAACACTTTCTTAAGCATGACCCTTTTAGGAGGATCCATAAAAGTTTTAAAGTGTAAGCACCCACTCCATGACATTTATATTTTGGATCATAAGCTCACTAGGCTTCGTTTATTTTAATCTCTGAATTTCGTCTTGTTTCTCCTTAGACTGCCTGTATAGATGACACTTACATATCAATGGACATTCAATCTTTCCCGAAAAAAATTTGTTTTGGATAGCAGATAGCAATGATAGTTTATTCAGTTGTTATGATTCAGCAGCTGTCAAAGTTAACAATCACATCCAGCTGTCAAAATAATGAGTATGGTTTGTCATTTCGTTTGGATAACCATACACAACGTCTTGAGTTCGCTGATTTTGCACTGGAAATGTTTGCCGGAGATTCGTATTTAAACCGAAAAAATCTTTTCAAACGACTCCTCTGAACAAACAAACACAATTGCCGTTATTGAAGTGAACACAGTCCACAAGCTTTCGATCAAGCAGCAATGCATTCACAAATATTGACTGTTTTCATGGCGGTATACAATCGGACCTAATTTCTTTCGAAATGAGACACCGTTAACGTCAATGGTCTTGGGTGTAGAGCAATTTCAATTGTTTTTCTGTGGCCAAAGCTCGACAACGAACGCTTGAAGAACTGCAAACGGAGTCCAGATAGTCATTTGAATAATGTGATATTCCCTTCATAATGACATGAATGTAGCTTCTAAATAAATCCATTATTAATGTTTATTTATTTATTTAAATTTATTAAAAATTTTTGAGATTTTTATTTAAAATCCCCCCACACTCGGTAGAAAACAACTTAAAACGCGTTTAAAGTTAATCAAGTGAGACCAGAGCTGTCGGAGTTACTGCTTTTTTAAACTTTGTAAGTACAGTCGATTTGCTAACAAAATTAGCTTTTATGATACTATCCTCCTTTCAAAAGGCCCGCAAACAAGGTAACACGTTAGGCGTTCTTGGTTTTTTGGTCCAAGCAGATCAAGTATTTTCCATTTGTTTTCTTAGACTTTCAAGTCTCAGCCCCCTCAATTCTTCTCGGATATTAGCCTTAAGCTGTTGCTTTTTGGCATATACCTTAATTTTTGCGTATTCCCAAAGAAAAAAATTTGGAGCCATTAAATAAGACGAACGCGGTTGCTGGTAAAATTCATAAAATTGCGATATTATCAGATCAAAAATTCAAAAATTTCGCTTAAGAGAGCCATAGTTGGATGAGCTGTGTCAGCTGTGGATCCATCTTATTGGAACCATAACTCTAAATTGTTCTCTGGTCTTAAAAAACTTTCAATCATTGCCTGGTATTGAAAGCCATCCGCATTAACCGCAAGTTGTTCGTCGTTTAAAAAAATAAAATATGTATAGAGGAATGATCCTTTCTGAGCTTATTCCACGCCATACTTTTCACCATACTTTGGATTTTCGATGCCCCTAATTCTGCAATTTTGTGTATTCACGTTATCGTTAAGGTGAAAATGGGCCTTATTGCTCATTATGAGTTTGTTAATATCTCTCAGAACAATTTATAAATAAAAAAGCGAAGTATACTGAGTGCGAACATGTAGATCGTTTGCTTTCAACTCGTGAACCAATTAAATCTTCTTGGGGAAAAAGTGTAATTGTCTTAAAATTTTTTGCAAAGACCCCCAGATATTACCAACCGCTGAGAACGTCGCCTGGTGGAAGTTTCGGGGTTTTGCTCAATACCTGCTTGCACCCAAGCAATGTTCACATCATTTCGAGTTGATGAGATCTTCCAGAACGCGCAAGATCTCAGAAGGCCCCTTGTTGCTGAAATCGCTGGACCAATCGGTAATTTGTTGGAGCACTGGGCTCATTTTGAACAGGTAAGAAACTTCGATAAATGTTCTTTGTGCGTCTGCATAATTAAATATCGATTTTCAAAATAAAATTGAAAGACAAAGCTGAGTCTTTCCATCATAAATTTCCCAAGTTTTTGAAAGATAGTTCTGAAAAAAAAATTGTTCAACAAAAAAAATATTCAGTAATTAAATCGTAACGCTTCCTGTACGCCATCCTGTACATTGAATTTTGACATTCTCAATGGATGCCAATTTCAATGATCGTGTTCAGATATTTATTAGAAGTTGTTGTTGTCGCTTGCATAAAACAGCTGATGCAATATTAGCTTAAGGTTTTTGAAAATTTTGAAATATCTTAACACATGATTGAAATCCCTCAATGGTAGTTTTTTTAAACGCAAGCAATAGATTTCAGTTGAGAGTGTTCGTAAACACCGCACGTGATTTCGTGCAAATTTAATTGAAATTACCTCGAAATGTGAATTTGTATAGGAAATCACGTGATTTGGAATCGTATTCAAAAAGATTTAGCTCTTAGAAAAATAAGTTTCACGTTTTTTCAAAAAAAAAACATATTTTCAGTCGCAACGTGGTAGACTAATCACAATTTGACCAACACGGGTCTTGGACAATAGTACCTTACTGTGTTATAGCGTGTTCGGAGGATTTTAATTCTTTTGGGCTTCTTTTTCTACTCATCCACGCCTGGTACTCCACTTAGGTTCTGTTGATTGGTCAGGCAGGCGTCATGGGGTAATAAAAATAAAATATATAAACCGCGAATGTGATTTGACAGCTCAGTGTTCAGGTGTGCTCTTAAAATTAAGGGTAGATGAGATAAACAAATACTCAATTTAAATCTTGTTATGAAGGTATACATATGTGTATAAGCAGTTCACATTAAATTTTGGTTAAAAAATGCATGTTAATTGAACTGAACTTAACAAAAATCAGATGAGTCCAAGTAAGACCGCCGCGGCGCACCGGGACTAAACGCAAAGGGCCTTACCAACAATCAAATTAAGAGACGACTTTAATATTTGAGCGAAATGAAGCATTATTTAATGGACTTGTAGGAGTCTACAATCCAACCGCCTGTTATCTCAAATATTCAAATTTAAAATCCAAATAAATAATCCAGAGCATCACAGACCAACCGCAAGAGTGCGACACTAACCCATCTACAATCAACCTATCATTTTACATATTTTGGTTTATATAATGCTATTCGTCTTTGTGCCTTCAGCCAGTCAAGTTCTTTCTTTTATAAGAAATATTATCAAACTTAAATATTTATTAAAGTGATGTATTTTATACATAAATTTGAGTAGCGTTTTTTTAAACTAAATTATATTTGTCGACACGCTCCTAAAGACTCTTTATAACTGACCATATATGCTGCATTTTATTTTTTAGGTTCCGTACGTACAATAAATGGTTCATAATTTAGAGTTCACATAAATATTAAGTTCATAACATGAATGGTTAACTTTATAGAGCTCTTTAAATAATGGTCCATTTCGCTAAGATATTAAAGTCGTCTCTTAATTTAATTGTTGGTACTTCCCAAAGTTTTGTAGAGTAAAGGTAATTTGAAACTTTTTTTAATTAAATATTTAACCACTTAAATAGTGCTTACTTTTCCATTTGAAATTTCCAAATAGGTTATTTAATACCAATCATTTATAGTACACCTACTTTTTTAGTTTTTGTTATAAACTATATTTTTGTTTATATAATCAATATATAGGGTTTTTTAATCAGCGCGTTGTTTTATTGCTTATTATTCAGTTACAGATTCTAAATCACTATGCAAGTTACAAGACTAAAGAACGCAACAAAATCAAAATACGTGTTCATTAGTGCAAACGTGCAACGCGTTACACCTATTTTACCGTATAAGTGGTGGCTCTTCACAGTTGATTCTTCGACAATTAGTGGTAAAATTTCAGACCCATGGTTCGGTAATTAATCAAAAATAACATTCCTAGGATCGGCTGAGAACATCACCGCGTTCCGTGAAAGTGTATAGCAGTCGATTACTCGCCTTGCACAAGAACTCGACCTTTTTCAGACTTCAACTTGGCGAATTTTGCATCACGATTGGGCCTACACCCGTGCAAAATCCCACTGACCCATGAGCTCAAAGATCATGGCCATAGACAAAGCCGTTTTTTCGCTGACTGAGCTTCGGAGCGTTTGGAAGAGGGCCACAGTCTTGGCCGAAAATCATCTTTAGCGACGAGGCGCGTTTTTTGATGAATAGATGTATTAACAATCAAAATTGCCTCACACGAGGCATTCTCAAAAAGTTACCGTCTTGTGTGGATCTTGGCCCGGCGACATCATTGGTCCGTACTTTTTCGAAAACGATGTTGTCATAACCGTAAATGAACGATTACAACCAAATAAATGGGCCTTTAAAATAAAGAAAGAGAATAGACCTTGATTGTTGAAGAACTCCTTAGTATACATATATAAAACTTTTGTTAACGACCGTAATGCTGTGCACTGTTTTTTTTTTTTCGGAGTACTGCTTTTTTAAAATTAAACGATAATCTTGAGTGAGACCGCTAATTTACAACCTGCAGTCTGTTAAATTCAGGAATTGGATGTGTTATTTTACCATCACCTTTCGGTTAAATCAAACGAGAAAATTATTTAGTTCTAAAATTTACTTAGTAAGATCGAATAAATCTGGTCAATTGTCTTAACCTAGATATTTTTTTAATTTAAACATCATAACCATTAGTTTGTTTTTACCAGGAAGATTGTTAATAATTAACAATAAATGTGTTTAATTTATTAAGTGCAGTTATTTGATTTAAACACGCTACTCATTTAAAGTAAACAATTCTTGAAAGTGCGAATTAAGGTCAAGCTTCTTTTCTTTACTTAAAACTAAATATATTTTCTACGTTTATTTCAAGAACATACACCACGTGACGAAGATGTTTTAACCCGATAGGACGTTTTTTTGACACATTCTTTGAACCACCGAAAAATGCTCTCGGTTAGATTTAATTTTTTTAGTGTGCCAATACATAAGATGCTAAGATAACGGACTAAATGTAATAGAATTTAAATTTAATAGAAACCGTGTCGAAAAGAAACGAACTTTGAAAAAGTCAACACTGCGGCCATGTTTAAATCTTGTTAATATTCTTATTTGCAGGAATTTCATGTTGAAATAATACGACATCTTCTTAAATCTATCAGAAATAGTGCTATGTTAATTTAACCATCTATGTAATGTAATTGAAAGATTGAACTTTCTGAGTTTTCTGCAATTTTATGTAAATGGTTTGTAAAAGTATTTGACAGTCATTAGTTTTAATGTGGGCTTCTTGGTTTTTCATATGTTTGCTTACAATTTGGTAATAGAGTTACATTTTTTAGATATTCTGTGATGTTTGATGTGGAAAATGAAAAATGGTTGGTGCCGAAAATACTCATAGATCTAATGTTGACCTCAAATTGTTGAAAAATGAAATTTTATTTAAAAAAAAAAAATGCCGCCCCTAAATCATTTTTTCGATATCACCTCTCATAAATCGCTTGTCAACAGTATATGTCAACTCTGTATTACTTTCAAGCATTATTTCAGGTATCATGTATCATGACCACACAAAAACCTGCCATTGGCATGGAAATCCTTGAATTTTTGTTTAAATTGTTGATGTACTTACTCCTTATAGTATCGGCTTCCTCCGGAACATTGTCAAGGTCGAACGAAGGCAATCAATGGGTTGTAGATCGTATCCATGCCGACATCAAATCCATTGCATGTTGTGCCATTCGAAATTGTATAAAACCCCAACACGACATTCGTTCACAATAATAAACTAACATTTATCTCGCCAGTTCTGCAGTTGTATTTACCAGAGCCTCACTAACTTACCGCGGACTCAACATATATGTACCTACAGGGGCCTGCGAATCTTATTTACATTTTATTGTGATTACGTATGCATAATGTGTGGATATACTCACTCGCGTAAAGTATAGAGACTGAGAGTCGAAAAGATACGCGCGCATTTCCAATGGCCCGTAAATTAGCAAGTGTTCCTGGTTCCGGCCCCAAGCCCTATAAGGGTTGAAATGACTCCATTATTTTGCCACCTCGAACTCGAACTCTTCTCTCATTCTCTCTCTCACTTACTCGCAGCACACTAGACACACACATAACGGTTTCTACTGTTTATCGCAGTGTATTTATGATAATGTATGCAATTTTTTACGACCTTGAAATTGTAGAATTATGCAAAAAAGCCTTTTCGCATCAGTTTAACACACTTATTTTTTTCAGTTGTTCAAAACTGAAACTCTCCGTGGTGGTTTCGTCTCGTCGGCACTTGGTTGGCTGGCTGGCTGATGATGATGATAATGCTGAAGGAGGAAGGAAAAGAATTCATCCGTCTATGTAATGCCAGTCAATGCTAATGGACTTGCCGGCACTTTAGATGAATTTCAATGTCTGATGATGGTGTTTGGCGTAGGTCATGATCATGGGAGTTTTCGTCGGCGACGGCGGCGGTGGCGGTGATGATGACGCGACTTGGAAAACGGTTATCAGTTTACAATTCTAATTTTTTTTAACACGACAAATTCAATATAGTCAATGGATTGGAAATTTTTCACATCGATTTTCGTCTAACAACTCCAAATTTGAATATGGGAAACTTAAGGTTGGTGTATAGACAAGATGCCTTCAAGTTGAAACAGCCGGAAGGAGTAATAATGTTTTGTCTTACTAGAAGCCATTAAAAATGTTTTTTCTTCTGGATTCTTGTTTAAGACAATAAGATACATACATATACATATACATGTATGCCAAAAGACTCAATTTGTCTCCCAATCTTTTGACGATAAGAAGATATAGAAGAATGAGTTTAAATAAAGATAATTTTTCAAGATTTAAATCCAAGGTTACCAGCTAGTAAAATCCTAAAATGTTGATCCTTGAATCCAGCTTTTTTTTCATTCTCTAAAAACATTTGATATTTGATATATATTAATTTAAAAAAACAGCTGTACATCAAGATTGACTTATAAATAGTACAGGATATAATACATTTTATTATATAAGGTAAGGCAAGAATGTTATCATTAAATTTAATACAATAGTAGCAAAATATTGATAGCAAATTATATGAAAATTAATTTAATACAATTAAAAACCAGAGTCCCAAGAAGAAGAATAAAAAAAAATTATTTCAGTTGAAATTAGAGAAATATTCAAAACAAAGTTGATGAAACTTTCTGTGTTCGATTCCAGATTTCATGTGACTGGGAAGATTATTCCACAGTCCAACAGCATAAACGAAAAATTGCCTCCGTGATGTCAAACGGTAAACCTGGAGGAGCGCAACAAGGTAAAACGATTTGAGGAACAAAAATTAAGCTTATTAAACAGATAGTTTGGAGTATTGTTAACGATTACTTTGAAAAGAAAGGAACAACACCGATATTTAAAAAAAGCTTCCAAATTACAATTTAATAGTTGACGAGCCTGAGACGCAACGTGTTCGTACCTTCGGAGGTTGAAAACAAACCTGGTAATGGCATTGAATGCTATCTTTAACCTACGAAGTGAATTGGAGTCAGGATCTGCAAATATCACATACCTATATGATACTATTGGTATGATAAGTGACCTAACCAGCTTCAATTTAGCTTGAGTAGGCAGAATTGCAGATAGCCCTCGGAGTGAAACATACATTTTGGAGATAACAGTATCTATATGGATGTCCCACGTTAGCCTATTGTTAAAAATTATACCTAGGTTTTTCGCATTCTTGACATATTCGATTTCGCAGCCGTTAAGGAAAAGCGAAGGAAAGTTTCCAGGGTGAGGTTTATTTTTACATATTGGGATTGCTTTCGTTTTTTCCGAATTAAGTTTGAGTTCATTCCGTAGACCAATCGAATATTGAGCGTAAATCAATGTCCATTTTTTCTATAGCATCTTCAATCATACCGATAGGGAAGCTTATATATAACTGAACATCGTCTGCGTAGATATGAAACTGACAGTAAGATAAAACAGATGGTAAATCATTAATAAACAAAGTGAACAGTAAAGGCCCAAGGATTGATCCTTGAGGAACACCGATATTGACAGGAAAGAACGAAGACATTTTACCATTACACGATACAGCTTGCATGCGATTGGTCAAGTACGAATAAATAAGATTTTTAGTTGTGTCGGAGAAATTGAAATAAGTAGTCAGTTTATCACAGAGGAGATAAGAGTTAACGCAATCAAATGCTTTGAAAAAGTCAAGTAAGGTTATCACAGTTGTATAATTACAGTCTTATATCTCCAGAGTCTTTTAAAAGGGCTGAGATGCAGAGCGTCCAGATCTAAATCCCGATTGGAGTGGGTTAAGAAGACGTGTGTCTTTAATATATTTTTGTATCTGGTTACTTAAGATGGAGTCAAAAGCTTTGGATAAAAAAGGAAGGATATCTATGGGTCTGTATTCTATTTTCTTTCCTCGTTTAGGGTTGGGCATAACCTTGGATTTTTTCCAGGAAGTGGGATAGGTTGTGGTCATTATGATGGTGTTAAAAATGTGGCTATGTGTGGAAGTAAGAAAAGAAGAAGAATTTTTAAAAAATCTGGATGAATGTTGTCAAGTCCAATTGATTTGGATTTTATAGAAAATATTGCTTTACCTACTTGATATTCATGTACTGCATATACAGAAAAAGCATCGATTCTATCGTTCTCTGAAATACCAGATCGCCCAGTAGTGAGTTGGGTTGGGGAAGTAGAGAACATTCGAGTTAACTCCTCTGAATCAATATTGTCATTGGAAACAGAAGAATCTCCCCTTAGCCCAAAAAAAACTTGGAGAAACGATCTGAGTTGAACCTGTTATTATAATAGTTGTATTTTGCTGATTTAAATAATATTGTTACAATAGGTGTGTTTTTTTGGGAAAATTATCCGTAGTGAAGTAGGATTTCCCAAAAAAACGTATCCGCAGTTGTGCGATTTTTCTACTTTAAAGTTGGTATCACTGACTAGTTGTCAAATATTTAATTGAAAAAAAACAACCAATAACTTTTTGCCAAGTAATTTTCTTGTTTCTGAAAATATATATGGAGGTTTTTATTTATGAATTTTAATTTAAATCATTTTGTATTTACTTTTTCTGTTCACCAGCCATTCTTCATAAAGCAGAAGTTTTGTTTGTGAATTTTTTTTTTGTTGACAATTATCACCACAAAAGTCAAGGGATCTGTTCGCAGACTTTAGTTAGTTTTGGATTTCTCAACAGCTTTTTTCATAAGAAGTTTTTGTCGCGCTAGTAACTCTTAAATGTCGCTGTTTAACTAAAGTATAACAGCTGACCACGACATTTCGCTCCTAAAAAAACGCCTTAGTTATTAAACAGCTTTCTATAAGAGTTCGACACCAACACGATACAAAATGCAGCGTTTTTCTTATAAAAATGGTTTTCTAAAAAAAGATGTAAACTCCCCATGGAAAATGCTAAACAACAAACTACTTTTCGTACTATACGAACATGCCTTCGAGATACAAAAGAGTTTTCAATTGTACCAACATTTGTATTCGAGACTCGAGCAAACGTCAACATTCTATCCGCAGTTGGATTCTACTTCTACTTTTATCGGCAGTGAAAACTTTGTATTTGTAATAAGTATAAAATCCTGCTTACGGGATGTTTTGAATTTTCTAGACAAGCAAATCCTTTCCACCGAAGGTATGAAACGTCTCTTGAGAAAGCCGGGGACAGCTACCCGATCTTATAAGCCGACATACACACAGGAATGATTGAGAGTTATAAGTCACTAGGTTTAGGCTTTCTACGAGCTCTAGTTTTTGTATTTAATAGTCTTAGGCTAGACGCGCACATTCAATTTTTAGTTGCACAACTATTTGGTTGCTTATAGAAGACAGATGTACTATTTGGTTGAATGTCCGCGCAGGTGCATATAATTATATTTTACATAAAATAGCGAACTCTTTTAGGCAATCGTTTAGTTTGTGTCAAAACACAAACTTTTTAGTTGCTCGAACCAAGCAGTTGCGAAACTGAAAATTGAATGTGCGCGCCTAGCCTTATGAAACAGGCCCATAGATTCAATACGCTGATTTTATAGGAATCTCTAATGCCAGAGACAATCATCACAAATAATGGAAAAGAGTATACCTCATACGACAAAGTTGAAGTATTCGCCTACTATTTTGAATGTAATTTGATCCCCAACCAATCAGCCGATCCAGTCTTTCTTGAGGAAAGTAGTCTATATCTTACAAAACCTGGCACCTACACTAGGTAGATTTAAATTATGTTACAATTCGGCAAGTAACCCGCTTGATAACCGGAACACCAAAAAAGATATCACAGAGATCATCAATACGTCTAAGCAAAAGAAGTCCTTCAGACCGGTTTGGTTGTTGAATTAAGAGGCTCCCGCACAATTATAATATTAATCAGCATCTTATAAAACCCTCTTAGCAACAAATACATTCTCTAGAAATGGAAGATTGCTTAAATCGTGGCGAATTATAAGAAAGATGACATCAACATCAGTAACTCTAAATACAGATATCTCTCTTCAGCAACTTAAGCAAACTCTTGGAAGAACTATAATAAATGAATTATATACTAGGGCTTTTGCACTGCAACATTGAATTTTATTGTGCTCCCACTTAAATCTGGATGAGCATGTTCATCTTAAAATTCTTCCTCCAAACATATTGCTCTTAGAAATTTTAGTAGAATTTTGACAACTTCAGAAAGGATAGGTCGCTATCTTCTAACTGGTACTGTCCCAAGAAATTTTCTCTTTGATGCATGAATGGACAACATGTTTCTGGTATGTGCTGTGATGTTTCCTCATGCATGTTGAAGAATTTACATACGGCAATGCTTACTACACCAAGTAGTCCTAGGTGTCTTCTAATTTCTCAGTGTCCAGTGGGTATACTTGTTATTATTCTTAGGTGCACATGAAGAACATTTTGAGCTGGAGTTGTCCAAAAGTCAAATTTCGGGTTGTTCCTGTTTACATACGGACCATCGAACAGCACATCCCTGACAAGTGTGATACCCTTCTTTTCGCTGATGACTCCTTGATAAATAGCTAGACAGCTGCGAATAAAATTGAATCCCACATTCATGGACTCAGTAGTGGGGACCATCATCTAATTGCGGAGGCAGCCAGAAGGCAGCAAAATGCACAAACTTGACCTTTAAACTCCCTCGCGAATCAACGTTGGGAACCAAACGTTCCGTGAATTATCTGGGAATCCATTTTCAAGAGCTTATGCAATGAACAACCCAAATTAGCTATAACAATAAGGGTAACAAAACACAATAGGGACTACTTCAGCACGAAAAGGCCTCTGTTTCTACGCTTACCTGGGACGACGCGACGTAACGACGGACGTGGCCACCCTCCTTCCCAACTTATATCCAAAATTACCATTGACAACTGCATCGGGATGGAACCACCCCAGGGCAACAAGTTCAAACGACTTTAATTTCAAGCTTGACAAGTATGCAATCCTTAGTTCTTCTTGCAAGTTCAGTCTCTGGTTTGTTGCCTCCAATTTAATACGTCAAGTTGTTTGAAGTCCTCTTCATGTATGCTAAATTAAGATACTATTTACGCCAATAACATAACAGGTAACAAGGAATTTTGGACAAATCCGGTTCTCCACTTTTTGGACTTTTCCATAGTGGTTATGTTATTTTATATGAGTTTGATACATTTCTTTTTTGTACATGAAACCAATACCCTGCTATTTAAATCAATTAGAAGACAATCAACTTTCAGAACCAATTTGTAGAAAAGATTGCTCGCAAACAGCCACATTTGTGCCGCTGTTTGGCTGTTCACACGACCTGCGTGTAAGGATAACCATTAATGAGTGACGTTAAAATAAACGTCAAGCTCGAAAGTACTTGCTACTTTCGCAAACCATGTGGACTTAGCTTATTATTAATTTTTTAACAATAAAAAAATTCATAGTTATGGCATGTTTCGTCAAAATTAAGAGTTTGATTTTCGTACCATTGTAAGACTTTGTCACAATGAAGAACAGAAGGCCCTAAAAACAACGGCTTGATTTCCCCGAAAATTCAAGTAAAAAGAGGTGTGCTAAGTCTTTACGCTTAACCAGTTTCGCAACCAACTTGATTCTCTGGGAGTATTTCTTTATAGGTATTGTCTTATTCAAGGGTTAAAATAGCTAAGTACTTTTTTCAAAAAACATTCTTGTAGAATGGTGAGACAGCTAAATAATTTTAGACAAGAGTTTTGAAAGAGTTTCAAAACATCATCAAATGTCTTAATTACATACGGCTTATATTTTCTTTAAAAAAAAATCGAAGAGCGAAAAATTCATTCAAACCCAGAAGCAGTAACACCTTTTTGACAAGCTAAAACTATAGCTAATCCATCTTGCAACAAAAAGAAAAACAAAACAGACGCACACAAACAAAGGGAAGTACCTCTTCGAATTCGTCTAATCCCAGCGATATAGGTTGTGAAAATCCCAAATTATTTTTTCTCAATTTTCCTATTTAATTTTCAATAAACAATGCAATGAGGCGTGGCGGAATACTTCATGGGTTACGTATCTCTTCTTACAAAAAAAACCAACATAAATCGCTACAGCACTATGGGATGTCATTTTATGTCAACTTCTCCCCGTGCTAGCCAAACAAAAAAAAAATCCAAAAAAAAAAACATAACAATCTTAACCTGAACTCATTAAGGTCATCGGAATAAAAGAATAAAACTCTCCCAGATGAAAGGAAATCCACCTATGAGATACATAACCAAATGTCACCCAAAATCCAAGACTTTACAGCACTATAGATATCAATTTAAATTATAGCCCCAGATAGAAAAAAAAGACTAAAAACTAGAAGAACAAATGACCATAGTCTCCAATCCGATATACGTTCCTATAAGGTGCGTATCTTGTTCTTGAGTCGAAGTTGGATTTTTGTTTTATCTACAGCAAATATCTTTTTCCTGTGTGGATAGTTTGGGTATCCCGAGAGCGCGAGTTCAAAGCCCTGACAGGTTTCCCAAAATTTCATATAAATTTCCCAGAATGAATGTTTCTCACAGATACATTTGGTTTCGTAGATATCAAGAGTATCTATAGAAGAAGAAATATACCTACGAGTACAACAACACTAAACCATCAGCTAACTGCGATTTGAACCAGTTTCCAAGGTCCGGCGAGGTCTTATGGGAAGATTAGGATTTTGTTTTGTGTGTCCCAAAGTTCTATTTTTTTTTTTTTTTGAAAATTTATCTGTCGCATAGTATCGAACGCACAAGAGTCGCCCAAAAACTAAAGGTTATTCAAAAATACCGCTCACTTATGGTGCGCGTATTAGATACGCCACTGAGATAGGCTCTAGTCCATCGTCTATCATGGTCAAGTGAAATGCAAAGGCGGAGGTGAAACGCGGCTAAGACATTCGGTTTAAATTTATGGAACTACACGAAGATACAAAACGCGTTTTAACCAATTTCCCTTTGGAATCGAAATTAATAAATTTCATTAGATGGAATGGCATGGCATGGCATGGGTGACCCTTTGGGGTTTTCCTTGATCGGAGCGGCTGCAGCAGCGGCGATCGGTGCCGCTTCGATTGTTTGTGTGATTTTGTAACCTGTGAAGCAGAGTTTTTCTTTTTTTTTTTGTATAGGTTGCTGCACTATGTCGGTCGGTCGGTCGGAATAGATAACTGCCAGGGCAGGCCACGCAGGTACCCTGCAGCTTTAATGGCTATCAAAAGATCCCATAATAATCGCGCGCGGCATTTCTTCCTCTCTTTTCCAAGATGAGCCGCATTTCTCTACATAAGTATGTATAGTTTGACAAAAAATAGAAAGTCTTCAACAATTTTATGTGCGTAGACCAAGAAGAACAACACACCGGCCACCGGTAGCTGTCAAATTGAAAATTTCTTCTTCTTTTTGGATTATAAACAACGAAAATTTATTGCCGTTTCAATTTCACAACAAAAAAAGATACAATATCTATAGACTTTCCGACTGGGACTAACAGGTCACCAGATAGTTTTTTTTTTCCTTTACCTTAGCTGGTGCTCAGTATTCCCGTCAAACCCCGCACTCGCCTCTGTCATTCAAGTTGAGTGTTGGTTTGTAATTGATTCGATAAATTGCATCTATTTTCACCTTAACCACAAAGGTGCGTGATGCATAAAAAGGTACAAAATCCAAACAGTAGTTCATCATCGCATCGCATCGGTTTGTTCAATTATTACCTCGGAAATTCCTTCATTTTGAAACAATGAAAGGCTGAGTTCTTTTTCTTCAATTTGATTGACAGAAGAGGCTTCCTTTGGTGCGAGACGAGGACATTGATGCGGTGACTGGTAGGTATGTACCTACCTTAAAAAGACCAGTAGCCAATGAATGGACATGCACATCAGAGCTTGTCAAGTGTTAACTTCATTAAAGACCCCCTTCGGGATGAGAGTAAATATATGTGTAATTCTGCTTCTTCTTTTCAGCCCAATTACGTTGCTTGCGCTTCTTAAATCGATTTAAGAGTCGTTCTTTGAACAAAATGGAATCAACTCTCTAATAGGACGGTTCTTTGGAGTATTGGTAATGGGCAAAGTTACCCATCAACACTTTTTTTCATATTAACTTGAATGATGGAAGGAAAGGAACGAAAACGAAGTCCATCAAACATCTCGAGCGGAGGTGAGAAGGTTTGAGAAATGAGAAGAGATAATAAAATCATTAAATTTGGTCTTAATGCTTCCATCAATAAAATGTATGAAGCACGTGTCAATCCGAATTACGAATTACTTGAGAGTCATTATAATCACCTTGATCATAGAATCCGATGGAAGATCCGAATAAGTGGGACTCAGATCTTCTTTTGCCATTCTATCAATGTATTAAAAATTCCGCCGGTGAAGTTAAGGGAATGTCGATACCAAACATTGAACTTTTTATTTGCCTGCTATCGTATCTTCTTCTCTGCTCATACATACATAAAGAAATAAATATTTTCCGTTTCTCTTTCTTTCAACATGATCTGAAACTCCCGCTAAGATCAAACTTACACTAGTGATTCAAAGCCACCCTCGTTTGACCATTAGCTTCACCCCATTTATGAGCGGGAGTATGCATTACTCCCACTATTTAGAGCATTTACGTCCTACTTTGCAGCAGTGAACATATCGGACACGCAAAACGGAGTCCCATCGTAGTACCATCTCTGGCTCTGTGTGTTGTCCAATTTAAAATCGGAAAAGTGAATTTTGGAAAATAAGGCAATTTTCTCAAACATTGTCTAAACCCCAATTGCGCTGTGTAGATTTTTTGTCGAAAACTTTAAACGCATTGCAATATAAAAATCACTTTGGACATTGAAAGCACGAAATGGAAAGTACAGTTCTACAGTAGACGTATAAGACAGAAACTACTTTTTTGCACTTCTTGTAATTGAAAAAGTACAAATTTTTAAAGGCAGAGTTATACTGACCTCTGCGTATCTACGAATGCATTTTGCAGTGGCTGAATACAGTGAAATGAAGCTTTGATGTAGATATAGCAGAAGTACAAAATTACTGAACTCCTACTAAAGGGTTTTTCAACGGAGACGCTACAAAAGTAGAGCGACAGGGACAGCAAACGACGCCATATTTCTTGCCGCTCTTTTGACATTTCATGATGGAAAGATATACGAGCCAACAACGAGTCGAAATTATTAAAATTTACTACCGAAATTCGGAGTCATTGGCCTCAACGATAAGAGCGCTACGTCCAATTTATGGTCGTCATAATCGTCCTAGCAGATCAACAATTGAGCGTCTAGTGGAAAAATTTGAATCCACAGGCACAGTACAAAATGTACCCGTGCCAGTGAGACAAAGAAGTGCCCGTAGTGTCGAGAATATTGCTGCCGCTGAGGCTTCAGTTGCAGAAAGCCCAAATGTGTCTCTCACATGTCGTTCTCAAGCGTTGGGCATCTCTGTGACGTCGTTGTGGCGCTTGAAATAACTAAAAGATATTGATTTTCGTGGCAATTTCAATATTTTGTGTGATATCCTTTGGCGTTTTCAAGAGCCTGAAGTCTTTTCGAAATGGAATCATCAAGCTTCTTTGTGATTTCTGGGGTGATCTTCTGCTATTCTTCTAGAATTGCATTTTGCTGGTAATTTTTGTTGAAGATTTTGTGTTTTCGAATATTGTTTTCCACAAAACACCCACAAATTTTGTATCAGATTCATGTCAGGGTGCCGGCGGTTTCTTTAATTGAGGGCACTTCCAAATGAGCCAGGTCTGCACAATTCCTAACTTGTATATCATTGTATTTGCCTTTCGCCACACGTACAAAATCCCGTCAGAGCCAAAAATATTGAACTTGAACTCATTCGCAAAATTAACACTATCCCAGAAGTCAGTGTGCTCTTTAGCAAATGCGAGTCGGTTTTTTTTTTATTTTTCTTACTGATATGGACAGGGGCTTCTTACGAGCAACTGGCCCATTAAAATCATGCTCGCGAAGGAAACACCAAATGTTCTCAGCACAACATGTCTTCCCTTATTCTTGCTGAACCTCAGTAACAAGCTTCGGGGTCGATAACTTCCGGTTATTTTTTTTAATTTTTGGAACAATATATCATTTATCTGACTAGTTGAAAATTTTGTTCGGTTCATTTCTTCCTCTAGAGGCACTTAAACCAACATATTTTGAAATTTGCCGAACAGATTATCCACTTTTATAGTGGTAAAAAACCAACCAGTTCGCGAATTTCAATTTTTGTGCGACGACTCATTTTTAAAAAAAGACGCAAACCTAAAGTAACAGAAAAAATAAAATAACAATCAACTGCGTAAAAATTTGGAACGTAGGTCCACTAAGCTAGCTGTATCGATTATCGAATAAGCTGGGGGTGTTTTTTGGTTCAAAATTACTAAACCCCATTAGGTTAATATGTGAATTCTCAAATTATAAATTATTCTTTCAACATACATCTACAAAACCTACATTTAAATGTTGGACATAAACTTTTTACTTTTGAAACATCATCACTGTTTTTATTTTGAAAATAAACACTGTATCAAGTAAGCAATGAGCCGAAATAAAAATAAATAAAAAAAATTTGTTTCAAACACAAGACATACGAAAAAGTATCCGTTTTTCCGAGGGCTCTTTTCAAAAATTAGGAAATCAGTAATTTTACCATTTCCAGTGAAATATTAAAAGCAAATGTCTGTTCATCAATCTAAAGACGATGAACATCAACGTATTGCATTAATAATGGACAATTCAAAATATGCCTTAAAGACGTCACAGTTAAAAGCCATCAAAGCGTTCGAACAAAGTTCCCAAAACTTGCTTTATACTGTAATATCTCGGGTTTGCGAGAAAAAATTATTTTTGTTTTTCAAAATTCTGTTAATTGGCGGATTCAGCTTATTATAATTGAATTAAAAAAAGGGTTTAACTATACTACTGTGTGAAACTGTTATCATTTAAATTGAAAAAATAAATTATACAAGTTCAAGATACGAAATAACATTTTATTTCGAATTTTCGAATGCGTTTTCCGGTGGGTTGCAAACTACGTAGTTTCGGTCAAAAACTACATGTTGTAGTATGTTTCTAAAAGTAACGTAGTTAATTTTATTAAGTACAACAGTGTGAACGGTTTAAAATAAACAACTAAAAATGTTACTTTAATCGAAAAATTTAGTTACATTAATCGGAAAACTAGACCATAATTTACACTTTCGAAGGTTGCCTACTCTGAACGAGTAACGTATTTAAATCAAATAACTACACTAAAATTGTTGAACACCTTTCTTATTAAATATTAAACGATCCTCAGATTAATTGAACCAATAGTTATGTTGCTTAAATTAAACGAGTATTAAGGTTTGAAAAAAATTATTAACCAAATTTATTTAATCTTACTAAGTAAATGGGTTGAAATCTCTAAAGCTAAATAATTTTTTGTATGCAATAACATAATATGTAAATGGTCAAAATAACACATCTTTTTTTTTAACTGACTGAAATGGTTAAATATGCACATTAATTTGGTTAAAACAATCAATCAGATTTATTTAATTAATTAACCATGTTGACTCGGTTAGTTTTAACCGGGTAAGTTTGCAGTTCGTTTATTAGCAGTCTCACTTGTTTAATTTAATATAAGTCTTACTTTGTTTTAACCGTTTTTATGTGTGTCAAATTAATATGAGCTAATTAATAAAGTCAGTTTTCTTTTAAATTAAACTGTTTATTTTTTAACTCATTCATTATATCTATTTTTTGTTTTAAATCGCGACATAATTGTCAAACATTGTTTTTGATAAAATTTTTACCTATAGCAGTTAAAGATTTATTTATTAATTTGCACATTCAACCTTGAGAAAAAAAAAAACAAAACGCCTCCAAAATAACGTATAATTAATTTTGTTTGTTTGGCTTAAGTATATTTTAGTAGCGTTGTGCTCAGCCACTACTATAGTAGGTCATTTGAAAAGTTTATGTCATAGCTTTTAATTTGGTGGACTCCTTCATGTTAGATCAAATACCCGTGGCGTTAAATCCTACATTTTAGGAAAGTTATTTCACTTACAATCAATTCGCAATAATTTCATGTCAAAGAGCAGAACTTAAAAACATATTCTATTAGACCATAACCTCTTTAAACATATTTAATTATTTCATTAACAAAATCTCATTGGGGTTTTTATTGTTTTTTTTTTTTTTTAATTCAAGACCCTCAGTTGCATTTAAACTGTCCTTCTGCACGCTAACCGCATGTCAAGAAATATATCTGTAAGAATAAATTTTTGGCGCCAACCCTATACCTTCCTTCCAAAAAATAAATCTAATTAATTTTGCAAAAACATTCAGAGCACCCATGTCGTTTTGGAAATAAGCCGCAATCATTTCTTTGTTTTTTTTTTTTTTGTCGATGTCGTCTTTTTTATTTGTTTTGCCTCAATCTGCTCCTTTTACATTTTTCGCTACCGATGGGTATGTGAATGTAGGTTGGCCCTGCGCTGCGAAGCAGCCTTTCTATATATAGATAAATTCTCAAACTAAAAGCGGATAAGAATTGTAGGTGTCCATTGGAACAAAATTCAAACATCGAAACACTCACCTTGATCCCAGAGATCCCCATCATCCATCCCCATCGCCCTTTTCAATTAACTGAAACAGAACTAAAAAAACAACAGCAACAACAACTTAAAGTCCCTTTAGAAGAAAAGATAATCAGGGAGTATAATATAGAAGCTGTATCGCTATAGTCTCAATGGAGCACCGCGTGGTTAACTTTTGCACAAAACGGCGGAAGTCTATGTCCTGTAGATGGACTTCTTGTGTTACACTTGATCATGGCACGCATCGACATCGCCAATAACATCCCCACGCCATGCCACACCATTTTACCATGGCATCGGCCTGCCCCGCCGACCCCGGCCAGCGGTCCAAGCTAAGACATTTTAATTTAATTTGATGCTCTGGATGTGGTCACTCCTTTGGCCCTTTTATTACTTCTCGCCTTGGATATCGAGCTCCAGGAACAACGAAGCAGTGAGTGTTTGTGTGTGTCAGTGTCACTGTCAAGGAATGAATCCCAATCCCAAACGAAGAACCCCAGGCCAGGCCAGGTCAGAAGAAGAAGAAGAAGATGTTCTCATTAGCATAAGTTCTGAGGACGGAACGGTTCGGTGTTTTATTCGGCTACTGTATGAGCAGCTTGTGAGGTGGTTCCTGCCAGTTATACCTACCTTTACCTTGCCTTACCTTACCCACCAAGACCCAAAGAAAGAATTGGGACACTTTATTGCCTTGATTTGCTTATTTTGTAATCGGTTTCTGTCTTTTTAGTTTTTATGTGTACACCGTCCGAATGAAGGAGTTAATTAAGATACCGAGGTCGGTAGTAGGCCTGTTTTGTGCATAATTCTTATAAATTTGCTGTTTTTTTTGCGCTCTCATTTGGCTTGTCACTTTATTTTTGGAACCAGAATGCACCATCCCCGGCATTCCTTTCCGATGACAACCCATCCCTGATGACAATGCATAAAATATACATTGAATGGGCTTGGGTTATCTATGGGGGATGCTGTGTTTCAATAGGTTTGTGTACATTGTTTGGCTGGTATTATGACCATGTCGATCATTATCCACATATGACACAGAATTTCTTGACCCTTGCATTCTTTTGATCGATCAGGAGGGTTGCTGATTAAGTGCAAATATTTTGGTGATTTTGGGGTAAAACGTGTAAAAATGACATATGCCGTATTTATTGAACTCATCTGGCAATGGGAAATATTGCCCACGCGGAAGATGGATTCGAGGAAAAGTGAAGGGATTTGGTTTGACAGGCAATTAATTTATTATTTTTTGGATGACAGGCATTCATAGAGGAAGAGTTTAGATGTTGATGTTTAGATAGTTGAGAGATTAAAAGTCTGCATTTTCCAAGAACGAAAAGTGTAAAAATGGTTAACCAGCGACCAGTGAAAAAGCTTCGCTATCGAGACTGATTTTTCTTGTCAGAATACACTTTTTCCGGAAATCGGAACTTTCAGATAATGGAGGGAATTTTTTTGGAACATAATATTTCGATATACTTGGCGGATTTCGCGTTGGCACTTGGGCTTACAACAGTACAAGATCCAACTGATTTAGGAACCCAGAGTTCATGAGTATAGAACGCCGTTTTTTGCTGACTGAGCTTCGGAGCGTTCGTTAGGAAGAGTACCCCAATCACATTTTTGGATGAATGGATGTTTTAACAAGCCAAATTGCCGTATATGGGACAACGCAAACCCACACGAGATTCACCAGGTGACAATGCAATCTCAAAAAGTTATCGCTTGGTGCGAATTTTCGGTCGGCTGCCTTATTGGTCCGTACTTTTTCGAAAACGAGGTTGCTGAGGTGGTCTTTGTTAATGGCAAGCGCCACAGAACGATGATAACCGATTTCTTATGACCCAAATTGAACCATATGGACCGAGACGACATGTGGTTCCAGCAGGACGGTACTAGGTGCCACACAGCGGATGCCACTATTGACATTCTGCATTTGAGGTCAAGGTTATTTCTGGCAGAGGTGACGTGAATTAGCCACCAAGGTCATGCGATTTGACACTGCTAGACTATTTTTCTGGGTCGCAGGTCTATGCGAATAAACTACAACCGACCGATTCTCTTAAAATGAACATAACACAGGCTATTGCTCAAATTTAACCGGATTTATTCGGAAGAGTAATTGAAAATTGGGCCACTTGGATCCATGCCACCTTAAGAAGCCAAGGCGGGCATTTGAACGATGTCATATTCCATACATAATGGCAATGTCGTTCGAATAAAAGATGAATGTTTCTGCTGCTTCCGAACGGCTAATATGTAGCACTTTTCATGACAAGAGATACTCTTAGAGGATTTGTCAATTCATCGCAAGACGCAGTACACCACTGAAAAACTTTTTTGCAGCGACTGAGCATCGAAGGTATGACCTTATCAATGCTTCCAACGCATAAGTGAAAAATCATTTTGTTTCGACTTTTGAGTTAGGATATCTGAAAACCCTAGTCTGACAGAATAACTATGGGGATTTAATTGAAATAAAGGCATCAAAAACTTGAGAAAAAGTAGGTCTAGGTATTTATATCGAGTACTTCAGACATGTTCCTGCCTCTCATTATTTTACAATTCCACTGTACTTCGAGGAAATTAAATCCGTGTGGCATTGAATCCAGTTTCGAACGTACTGTTAAGTGTAGAGGTTGATTCCTAAGCTGCACTTGACGAATGTGGAATACTTTGTATGGAACTTGTTTTCCTTCCCATTTGGATATTTAAAGATTCAGAACCAATGTGCATCAGTGTCTCTTTGCCTTATATTCACATTGTATCTCATAACATTTTAAGGGTAGTCAAACCCGCTTTATTGAAGGCTCTTTAAAAAATTCATTAACAAATAAAATGCCTTTTCAAATCAGTACGAATAAATTAAGAGCGATGAACTAATAAAGAGTCATTGTAACTCAAAGAAAACTTTTTAAAATCCCTGATTCTGTACCTGTACCTTGTTGTGCAGGGCCGTAGCATAGTCCATGCCAAGTAAATTTGCCATATAAATTTGCTGCTTTCCTTTGAAAGGAAGATTTTTCTGGTGATATTCTATCCAATGTCTATTCACATCAATGGAGCGTAGGATAAGAAAACTCAACACTACCTCCACCATAGCTACTACCATAGCTGAGAACCTGCATACAAAAAAAGTGAAAGCACAGCATTTGATATGGCTGACATGTGTAGAACGTATTGGAGCCACGCACTAACCCGTCTAGTGTTCGAGTCTTAACTCTGATTGATAAAACGCAATGCACGCAGGAAGACCCCACTTTAATTGACTCGCATACATTTGCTGAATGATTGCCCCAGGCGCGTGGTTCACAAAAAATTGTAAAAGCTATCGAAAGTTAAGTGGGCCAATTAATATTTCATACGATAAAAGTCGATCTTATCAAAAAGTTGAGCAAGCTCTAATTGGATCTAAAGCTAATGGCATATCAGCTGATGACATCTGATACAATAAAACTTTAGTTATATTAAATTTTCAATGATTAACTTTGGACAGACAAACGATACTTGCCATTAGGATAATTATTTCAAAGTACTCAAAACACTTAAGTTTCCACCTTTCTAAAGTTCTTTATTTGATATTTTAAGACCATGTCAAGAAAACAATCAATTTTATAGAAATCATATCAATGTGAGAATCATGATGATGAAGAAGTCCCTGTGATGAAGCCATTCCAGAAATCGTGTTGTGTAGCATTCGTGACCATTTAACGTTTTCATTTAACTTTAATATTTACGCAACACACACCGATTTTCTTTAAATTATTCATATGAAAAAGTCCATGTGGATTGAAGTTTGGCGAACATGAAGTTCACTGCTGTGATGAAATTAACTTATAAACGTGATCGCATGCTTCAGACGATCTTTTTACTATGGTTATGAGTCTTGCTGGAATGTCAAATGGTTCGAATCGAATTTTATTCGGCACCAATGATTGATCATTCATCGTTTAGGACCTGAACACTTTCATATGTAGTCATAATTCTTTAGCAACATAAGTATCGACGAATGAAATAACAAATGTAATTTAAATCAAGCCTAAATTCTTCACAAAAACTTGACCAATTGATAGTAAACTAATTTTTATATATGTTAAGATACTAAAATTTGGGTATTAATTGATGAATTGAGAAAGATTTGAGAAAATAAATTGGTCTTCACGAATTGCATTCTGATTGTTGCGAACTGTCAAACTCTATTCGCATTCCACATACCATCCACAGAGCAACTATTGAATTGCCTCAAAATCATTCTTTGTTTTCGTGTGTTTCTTTGTTTTAAACGTCATTTTCGAAGAATAAAATAAAATGTCAAAAGAACGAAATGTCGAAATGGACGAATGTTCATTCGGTCGGTCGTTCGTCTCTCTCGGGGGAATAGTCCTTTAAGCCTAGTACTCACCTAGCGTGAAACGAAAAATAAATACGTTCCAAATTACACGCGAAGATTAAAAATGAAAATAGAATAAACTTTTCCACGTGAATTTTTGATACTCCCTTTGAATGAAAAAAAAAAAAACAATTATTTTTAAACTCATTCGTTCTTTCTGTTTATAAACTTTCAATTTTTTGTTTTGAAACAAAATATTCAAGTCAGGTGACTTGACAAATGTCACAGTTTTCCACGTTGCCTTAAACTTTTTCCTGATGGTTGTACATTGAGAAATGAAAATCATAGCGTGGAAAAAGTTGTGGAACATACATATTTGTTTTTCCAATCCACACTTTAGTACTCACGTCTCGTTGCGGATTTCATGCCAGTGAACCAGCAGTCACTTTTATATGAAATTTTCATTTAAAATTGTGCGCCAATAGTTTTAAGCAATGTCTAATATTCTTCTGAAATAAATCAGACTAGCATAAGACCCTATTTATAAGGTATCGTTTTTTCACAACAACCGTTGTTCATTGAGTGACAGGTGACATTTATTAGTGACAGAGCTACGACGTCGATATATTCTTCCAATTCTGAAGAATCCTGATTTCCAACAGTTTTTTGACCGATTTTGTAATTTAAAAAAAATTTTACAGTGGAAATCTTTGGCCCATTTGTATGAATATTTCAAGCAAACAGTACTCACATACATATTTCGAATTTAAAAACGCCAAGTTTACCATCTGAAAGGTCACTTAATGGTTATAAAAGGTGAACTAGTTTAGTTGAATTTTATATGCGGTGATTGTTACTAGGTAACGGCACTTTCATTTTTCCAACTATCCGCCTAAAGTTGCCGCTCGTTTTTTTGAGATTGTCATTCTTTTTCGCTTGCTTAAGAGTCAGTTGGCTTTCAAGGGCTTTTTCGTCCCGGTTGGAAATGAGGTTGGCGGCAGTAACATCGTCCGTGGTTTTCAAAGCTAGATTGACGATCTTTCTTAGTCAGAGCCGGATCTACCTAAGGGCTGTATGGGCTGTAGCCCAGGGCCCCTAGGTCACAAGGGGCCCCCAGGCTCCGCTGAAAACAAGGGCGATAATTTGAATTAAAAAAAATATAAAATTAAAAAACCTACCATAAGGCTGGCAATGGCAACCCGGAGATCAATCAACTAATGTATAGTTCCCGGCAAGCTAGACGGCACTATTTTAGAGAGAGAGAGAGTGAATTCGCGCGTGTGAATGAGTGCATTCAATTAAAATCATACTTACTCCAATCTAAGCCAGAATCGTATACCTCCTGCAGTGACATTTTTATGCTCATGTATGAAAATAGACTTATTAACGTGTTCCCTAACTGCTATACCATTTTAAAAATTTTTTTGACTATGCCAATCACTAGCTGTGAAGCAGAGCGCTCCTTCTCCAAGATGTCCTATGTAGAAAATAAATACAGGACAACAATGTCCAACCATCGACTAAATAATTTATCACTTCTTTCGATAAATTGTGATATAACAAAAAACTTGCAATGTGATGACCAAATCAAGGAATTTGCAGCACAGAAATGCAAAAAGATTGATTTATAAATTATAATTTATATAACATGTCATACACATAGATTTAAGTAACATTTATGTTTTTTTGTGCAATAAAGAATATATAATAATAATATACCATTATAGACACAGTTTTTGACATGGCTATTAATTGAGTACTTAGGTAGGCCCCTAAATAGTTTCAGCCCAGGGCCCCACAAACTCACGATCCGCCTCTGTTCTTAGTAGTTTCCTTCCTTACAGATATCATAAGGATTGTCTTCTGAAAAACATTTTTGGAAATGATGAGTAAAACTGAGAAGCTGTCTCTGCCTGCTAATTGGTCTTAGAAGTTTTTGTCTGCCGGCTTATGGAGATCAGTTTAAGTTGGATTTTTTAAAGATAGTTCATAATTGGATTGAATTTGGCAGTAAATTTCAAGACTCCTAATAGTCCTGCTGTAAAAACTACTTCAACTGCTGCTTCGGGGCCGTTATAGCCAATAATTATTTCCTCCAGATCATCGATTTTGTATTCATGTAGCGGCCTCCGTACTTGCTCTTAACAGAAGCTTAAAATCTCTACCTACTTCAAATATTTATCTTCCGCATAAATTACTGCCAATGTTAACTAATTTCTGCCGAGTGAAAAATATTGATTCAAACGCCTTTTTCCAGTTTATGTGTTGCCAACTTTGCCAATCGAATCAAGGACAATCGATTGAGCCAAAATATGTAAGTAATAGCAATGGTCAATTGTGCCGATGCATCAAGTTTCGTGCGGACATCCTTGTCTCAACGCCAACTGATGTCTCTTTCTCGAAACTATAGTTTTAAAACTAAGAAAATTGTTGTCTTTAATAATAGTAAAGGGTGGTTAAACTTTAAGAGCCGATGTTGATTTTGAATAAAACACAAATTATTTAGAAAACTATTGTCATTTCTTTTTATTATGATAGATTGGTATAGTTCAATTATGTATGGAACGAAATATCGGCCAAATGGCCGCCGCCACCTCGGCGGCACACCTCCATCCGATGGTCCAAATTTTCGATAACACTGAGGCATAATTGAGGTTCCATGCCGTTAATGTGCCGAATTATCTCATCCTTTAGCTCTTGAATTGTTGCAGGCTTATCGACGTACACCTTTTCTTCCAAATAACCCCATATCGCTCACATCCATATCTTCCAATTCGGGCCATAAAAAGTTCGTTATCATCTCACGATAGCCAACACCATTCACAGTAACTGCCTGACCGGTCTCATTTTGGAAAAAATACGGCCCGATGAAGCCGCCAGCCCATAAACCGCACCAAACAGTCACTCTTTGTGGGTGCATTTGTTTTTCGCCAATCACTCTTGGATTAGCATTCGCCCAAATACGGCAATTCTGTTTATTGACGAATCCACTGAGGTGAAGATGTGCCTCATCACTGAAGATGATTTTCTTCGAAAATTGATCATCCACTGTTGCCATTTCTTGCCACCATTCTGACCATTGACGACGCTTGAAATGGTCAATAGGCTTTAGTTCTTGAGTCAATTGCACCTTGTAAGCGTGTAAATGCAAGTCTTTA
Organism: Chrysotoxum bicinctum; assembly: GCA_911387755.1. Lineage (NCBI taxonomy): Eukaryota > Metazoa > Arthropoda > Insecta > Diptera > Syrphidae > Chrysotoxum > Chrysotoxum bicinctum. The sequence goes on along the minus strand of OU426989.1, from coordinate 217,663,943 downwards.
TGCATAATGTTCATCAACGACGAGCGTGAGAGGTGTAATTGTTGGGCACGACGATGAGTTGAGGTGGACGGCTCTTCAGCCACACTATCACGAGCATGCACTAGTGTTTTCATATCTCCTGCTTAAATTGACCAAAAAAATCACGAAGTGCACGATATGCATTTTGCTTTGAACGCCCATTTTCAAAATAGGTCTGAATAACTTTAACGCGTTGCTCGATTGTGTATCTTTCCATGGTTCAAATTGAGTTAGTCTGAAATGTCAAATGAAATGCAGAAAAAAACTTGACGTTTAGGTGTTGTTCACATTCAACATCGGCCCTTAAAATTTAACCACCCTTTAGGTATATCAATAACTTCTTCCGAATTCATAAAAAGAAACTAGTTGGATTTGTAACTCAGAAAGCTCAGAAACTCTCTTTCTAGCAGTTCTAACTGAGTTTCTTCTAAATCACTATAAAATACTTATCTAAAAAAAAAACGGAATTAAATCGAATTATAGCCTGAATATGTTGCTCCATTTCAAAATCAAAAGACCAAACAAACTCACACCACTTCCCAATTTTAAAATGTAATAAAATAATAAAATATAATTCAAATCCCATTGATCTTCCCAACAAAAAAACATCACATCCAAAGATAACCTAACTGCGTCATCTTACACAGGAAAAAAAGCAACAGACAAACGGACTTCATAAACTATTACCACACATAATGGAAAGATTTCACCCCAACGATAACCGACCGACACTCCAAATCTAAATCCACTTTTCTACGAGAGTCCCTGATGGTAGGTTTGGTTGTTTTCGGTTTTTTGCTTTTGAAATACAAAAAATGTCAAAAGATGCATCTTAAAATGGGGGGCGAGTTATCACCATGATCCGAACAATGACATTCGAACTCATAGTTTAGCACAAACCTATTGAAAATTAAAAAAAAAACACACACCCATCCTATACGGTAGGTAATCCCTGCCACACATCTCTGGCATATACATACCCTCGTGTATTTAGATATTGTTCATCCTTTGTGGAATTGCTTGTAGACCTCTTCCACGAGTTCTGGGATTCGAATATTTTGTGTTTATCTGGGATTGCTTTCCTTTTTTTTATTTCAGATGTTCTCCTATTTTTCAACAAAGAAAGTTTTGGTCGCTCTGCTGTCAGACAGATTTCTTTTACCGATGACCTTTGGATATGCCAAACAGTGACAACGATGACTGCCACGACGACGACGAAAACGACAACCGAAACGAAGTGATGGGTTCGCTGCAAAATGTATCTTTTTTTCTCGAACACAACAGCGAGCACGTCAGAGGAATGGTTACTTCCTCGAATGTATAAAGTAGTGCACATCTGAGATACGTAAATGAGATTGATCTCTGAATGTTGAATCTCTGACACCCAACGCAGTTTCTCAAAACTGAAAAAGTCACACTAAAGGAACCAACTCAGAGATTAAGCTGATAAGCGATATGGACACAATTTTGCCTGGGGTCGCCTCAGAGCCGTGTAAACCTGGGGTAATATTCCGAAATAAATTGAGAGTTCCACCCATCAGGAAGCTTTATCTACATCGGAGACCCTTCAACTTCCACAAAAAGAGGGGTGCACTGCGACCGACCGGTCACAGAAGTAAACTACACAGCGCAAACGAACAATAATGATAATGATGATCATCGAGGTGTCAAGCCATTCGCTCATTCATGTGGTAATTGTCCCGCTGCTGTCGTCCTTCGTCGTCGTCATCTTCATCGTTGGCATTGTAGATTCCCTCCATTCACTCTTCGCTGATGGAGTGAAACTCAAAGAATTTGTCGCTGGGATTTGGTTTGAAGTTTTATGCGGGATCACGTCGGTCGTATAGTGGAATCCGCTGGGGATCCACTACGACACGGATCCACACGATGATCTTCGGTTTTTCCTTTCATTGCTTGCATACAATACATGATTCGTACTGGTCATAAATACGGATACGGCGACTTTGGTGACAGACCACAACGGCAAAACATATTATACAATTTTCTACTCCCTGCTCAACGTGCGATCATTTTTAGTAAGTTTCTGCCCGCTTATGTGTATCCAGAGGCCACGACTTTGGTCAAGCATTGGACTTTTAGGTTTTTTGTCCAAATCCAAAAGTGACCGTAAAAATACCGCTTAAGACGGAGACTCATGTTCCATTTTGCCGACGGCAAAAGAATTCCTTAGTTTATAAGAAAAAAAAAAACACAAAAAGTGAAACCATACCATTAACCGCGGCCATCAGGTTCGTGGAAGTCTCGTGTTCAGCACACGCGCCTCACAAACTGTGTGCGCTTCTTCCTCGCCTATTGTTTGAAATTGCATTTTTGACGGCATTCTTTGAGCACGAAATTTCATTAGAAAACGTATCGCAGCCAGAAGGTTGCGCAAAAAGATACGAAAAGCTGTAAAAAAAAAGTGCGCGCAAGTTGGTCATCGGCGAGGTTCTTTTTTCTGAAGACCTTTGGTTTTTTTGTATTCCTTCTTTTCGACAGATTGGTATTTCTTGCTGTCGCACGATTAATGTGCTCATTGTCAAGGACGACGACGACGATGGAGATGGGTCTGTATCTTGCAGACCTAACTGTATCACGTCTCGAGAACATTACTCATATGACATCCCTGTTAGTCCTTACCCAATAAATAATTGGTCCTACATGATAATGCTACTGAATCACGCCGCCGCCGCTAAACTACGCGATATTGCGACTTGGTGCAATGTTACGCGGCAAAGGTACTTAAATAGATGCAAGGTTTTTCATTACATATAGACCCATGCATTTCGGATAGAAATTACTTGTAGTTGTAGCTGGCAGCAAGTAAAAGGTAAAAACATCATAAATGCCAGTTCCAAGACGACTCTAAGCTCATCGTGGTGCATTGTTTAGTTTAAGCTAGCCGGCCATAGCCACGAGAAAGGGTGAGGAACAACCTTACAGCTTACAGATTATAACTTACGAGGGGAAGATCTTCCGTGCGGGACTATAACAATGCCGACGATGTAGATTCGTATTCGTCGTCGTAGTCGACGACTAAATGGGTAAACAATCGATCGAGCGATGTGGCGATCGTGTCGATTCTGTGCGCCCCGAACACAAAAATCATGACTTCCAAGTTTTGTGTTGTGATGCTGTTGTTGCTTTGTTGGGGCCCTTCTTCAATCCCCAACCCAGCTGCATCGAAGGATGTCTTCTTCTTCGTCCTTGTTCCTTTTTTTGTCCTCGTGCACAACGACGAAGACCATCAGAACCAGGGTCCAAACAAAAGTATGTAATAAGAAATTATTCAATAAGTTGTTAGCTCTCTCTCTGTGCAAACCGATGGGCCCTAACAGTAGCCGTGTGCAATCATAACGTAGTCGTGGCAAGATCGTGATAAAAGTGATCGCGATATAATTTTTCTTTACGAGCGCAAGAACCCAAATTACACGATGATGATGCGCTGTGTTCGTATGGCCTGCAATTATACTTTGGGAAATTTACGGAAGCAGCGCCCTCTGACTGTAATCATCAGACTTCATTGACAAGCAAGCACAGCACAAACTTATGGGGAACGATCTTGTCAAATACGATGGGCATTCACTTATTGTTGTCAATTTGCTAGAGTAGCGCTAAGATTGCTGCCCCATTGTTGACGACAAATAATGACAGAGCCTCCATCTGAAGCGAGAGAGAGTAGGTACCTACTGTGGCTGCTGCTGTTCTACAACCAGAGTGCATGTGTAAGCGGATGAGCTTAATAGCATTATAAGTAATCTCTGGCAAGAAGAAGACAATAATGTTTGACTTTGGACCATCATATACGGTCGTTCTGTACGTCTAGTCGCAGCTCTAGGCTTCACTTTGGTTTGGCACACTTATGCATATCCAATGGATCAGGAGGCTTATAAAACGATACAAAAACGTTGAAGGAAGTGAAAATGGCAAATGAGTTTGATTGAAAGATTTTGTTGGGTTCTGTCTGACCCGACACGAACTGACGATGGCGGTGCAGCGGAATATGACAATGCCGTAATCTGGAGTAGGTACGACGAGTATTATCTTATGGACGCGAGTCTCAGTCCAGAAAATAGTTTTGATTTTCTTCAATGAAAGACGGGCTTTGGTTGATTTAATCTTCTTTTTTTTTAAACAAATTAAATTTGCTGTCGACTATTCAACTAAACTGATGTCTATCTGCCTCCTACCTCAGCGCAAATGACCGCGACGGCAGTGATAAAATAGAGATTTTCCAGCATTTCCTCGAGGAAATTTTGATTTTATCTTTAACTGACAAGCCGTGTACGCAGTGTGGTTAGTGTCATCATTTCGCATGTGGGTGTATCTGTATGTGGACTAGGAGGTCGTCATTACTTTATATCCGGCTTTGGCTAGATGGAAGAAATCACTTAAAGAAATCAGCCCCACACAGAATACCGAAGCATTTTCGACAAAATTTAAAATAGTATTTGATAGCTACATCCGTTGCAGCAAAAAGTGAGATGTACATTCATCAAATCGTAAAACAAAAGGTCTAGGAATAGCAACAGATTGCTTTTGACAGTTCATGCCGGCCATATTGTTTTATCTGTTGTTAGTTTTTTTTTGTTTTGATTTTATTTTGGACACTTAAAACCGTTTTTCTTTTTATTAAAGAGCAGTGTCAAAAACAGAAATGTGTATATCTTCCTAGTTCAGAGCATTCAGAACTTGGAATTCGTGTTTCATTGAACACGCGCAACAGAGCAGAAGAAATGAAATTTCACTCGGCAAATAAAATGCTCCCAAAACAATTTAAATGGCGGATGTTTTGTTTTGTTTCGTTGAGTGCAGAAGGTTAAAAACTAAACGTATACGAGTAATATGACAGTTCTTGATCAAGTTCAAGTGTCTTTCATAATTAAGTCATAGAGCTCTGAACACTCAGCTCAGAGGTAACTCTGAGCCTCTGCTCATTTTTTAAAAAGAAAAACGTCTAAAGACAAGCGCCCATTGTGCATTTTCCCCCGTTCTTCTTTGAAAACGATTATAGTATTACCATTTGATTACCATTTTTTTTTCACCCAAAATTTAGTATACATATATGTATGTTAGCGATATAATATGGTGCCAACGAAATATTCGAGGCTCCAAACAACTGATGTCACAACAGAAATTCTGCATGAGCGATTTGGGCCCAGAGGTCACTAGAACAGGCCACCGAGATCATGTAATTTGATTTCTTAAGAATTTTTACCTCCAGGATCTACAGGAAACCGATCCTTCTGCATATAGATTGAGAGTATAAGTACCCCCACAATATAGACACTCCTGGTCTTGGTCCCTTTGCTTTCTGAATATTTTTCCTTCCTCGCTAATTTTTTTCTTGAGATGATTTCTTTCTTTTTCTTAGTGGCGGATTTTAACTTGGTAGAATCAGTTTCAAACTGCGCTTTGTAAGGAGAGTATAGTCTTGTCCCGGCATTTACATAGAAACTCTTTTTTTATGATTCTTTGGAAATTGCTACAATATGAGATCATTTTTGGAAAAAAGTTGATGACGATCTGGGCTGTGGGATTGATATCGATGCATCTTTTAGTGGTTTTGATGAACCTAGCGGTACAAAATATGCGTCGACAAGTGTGGTTTCGACTAAAATGGGAGGCTCTTCTCTAGTTAGCATGTCCGTAGTTTGACATGGCTAAGAATCATGGTCTGCAATTACATTGGGATTTACCGGCCATATTCCAGTCTGTTGAAAGCCGTTTAAGGCGACCGAAATGTTGTCAGAACTTAAGATGGCTTTACCGAATAACCTCCTTACCTTATAGTGGGTGATTGTTCTTCTAAGGTGTTGTTTAGTGAGCCATTTGTTCGACAAAAAAAAATACAAACTTTACGATGTTGATCAAAATTTCCAACAGCGACACGATCAATCCCCCGAACTAGAGATGTTTCTTCCGGTTTTCTTAATGAAATCATTACGCTTCGTTACAGAAAGTAGTTTGCCCAATCTTCTCCTGCCATCCGTGTTTTAGTGTCAAAATTATTGGCTTATTAATTTTTTTTTGGCTAGTTCATAAATTAGTTCTCGGAATACCTTCATGGAAAAATCAAAAAAGACGCCCTTACATATCCTTATCGGTCGGATTACTTCTTTTGTTGATCCACCGAAAAAAAAATTTGCTTAAAATGTCCCACTTTTGTTGCAATAAGTTTGATTTTTTTTTAAATCTTTGAAAAATAGTTCGAGAAATTGTGTAGTGTTGGGACCTTGCCTTGCAACTATTTTGTTTTAACGTCTTGAAAAGCGCTTCGCATCGGAAAGTAGCAATATGAAATCAGTAGCGAGTTACTCAAAAAAAAACAAACATTTTTGTTCTTAGGTTGCCATGACTGGCAATAAAATCCAACCCTTCGGAACTCCAACGGGACCGTCCAACGCCAATAACCATTACTTTAAGTGGAACTGTTATGTTGTAAGCTAGGCTAGCGTGGCTGTTAGCGTGAATGCTTGAAACACTTAGACCATAAATGGGACCATAAATGAATCAAGTAGACTTTCTCCTTACTCGTTGAACAACAAAAGAGCTCTTTACGAAGCGTGCGAAGGTTGCTAGGATCATTGTTATAAAATTTACTTATATAGAGCTCACGTCTTTGAGATAGAGCAGGACATGTACAGAGAAGATGAGAAATCAATTCTTCCTCCTTCATACAGATTCTGGTAAAATCGTTTGAGAATACCCGGAGTCTCGTTGGATGTTTCATATTTAACTGTGACCAGCTTTATTTTTGTGAAATTGCACTTTTGACGGATTCATCAGCTTTACAATCTTGTGGAATGTCTCTGTGATCCGGCACCCAACATAGGTGAATGTTGAACTGCTATGCTATCTCATTGAGAGATGATCGCCAGTTAAGAGCTGCTATAGAGTTTGTAGAGAAAGAATCCAGAGATTTAATAGCAGCTTGGCTATATGAGAAGATGCGGATATCACTATTTCATAACATGCTTCTTTGAACCAAGACAAGACTTCTTCTTTCGCCAAATGTTCAGAATGGAACACGCAACACAGTTAAGTCTGTCTGACTACACACCTGAACCAATCAGTTCTTAATTCATCAAATATAAAAATGGATCGATTCGTCTTCCAGGAATTTCAAGTAGTCCTAAATGGAAAGTTTACATCGAACTGTAATTGTAGAATGGTGTATTCTATGTTGATTAGTATTGATCCGAATGAATTCACAATGGTGGAGTGGCCAGTTTTTTACTGATCCACTGCGAGGAAGCTTTAGAACAAATGGCTGTGCTTGCCGAAAATATCGAAGGGTGATGAATAGATTTATTATGTTGTAAGAATTGTATTGGAAGGAAAATGTGTTAACAATTTATAAAAAGTTTAAGTTAATTAAATTGCAAACTAGTCATAGATTATAAAGATCTAGTCGAGAACACCACAGAACTCTACTTAAAAATATTGTGTAACTAAAAATGTTCAAGTTATGCTTAAGACCGTATTTGAGTGACCTTGCGATGCAGGGAGTTCAGTCTTTTTTTACCCGTTTCCTTAAAGTACTTTAAAATGAAGTATAAGTTCTTTATGGATAAATAATTTCTTGTTCAAGCTTCAGTAATACGATATTCTGTAACGATTTTCAAAGTTTTTCAAAGATTTTAGACCGGTTTTGGAAACAATTATTATTTAATTTAAAAGAGGTTTTGATACAGGGACTACTGTTTGTTTTAATCTTATCTTTTTGATAGTCTCAAAAAGCACAAATTACAAAGTAACACTCGGGATACAGGAAATGCCCATTAGTTTATCCTTGAGTACAACTTCGTGCGTACTTCTTTTGCAACACCACACGGATGTGGAAACTGTTACGCAACTCAATATTTTCCTCTGTGATATTCAGACATTCAAAACCAGTGTGCCTCGGTATCTCCTTCTAAATTCTCTCTAACTTTCCTTAAAGCTCGCAATTACTCAAATATTTTAAGAGTACTCACAATCCTTTTAATTTGTTTAAAATTAAAAAAGATCTACCGAGTTTTCAAAAAAAAAAACCTGCTCCTTTGTAAAAGTACTTCCGAATTTAAAATACATTGTATAAATATAAAACATTTATTTAATGAGATAAAAATAAGAAATAAAGTTTATCCTTAAGTGGGCTTTAGGTCAATTTTTGTTTTGTTTTTTATGTTGTGACGTTTCGGATGTGGTTACACCCTTCTTCAGACCTATTTATTAATTGAAATATAATTTAAAACATATATACACATATACCAAACATATCAAAATTCTAAAACAGTATACTTACAACTTTAAAAATATAAATATTTTGTATTTGTTTGTTAGCTTTTGGTTTCCGTGTTTTCTCAAAAAAGTTTAAGAGACGTTTCAAATATTTTTCTTTTCCGCTGTATATATCTGTTATCTCTTTTGTTTTTTTATTTTTTAATTTGTTTGAAAATTTATTGATGTTTAATTATCTGAATTTTTTAAATTCAAATAATTAATTTTGAAAATAAATTCAAATATTTTTATGTATACATGTATAATATATTTAATCGTTGAGTTTTGTTTATGTAGATATGGTTTGATAATTAATAAACTGACCGTAAATATTACTGAGTCTATCACAATCTGAACGTCTATTAATACTATTTTGGGTGTTTCTAATATGTAACATTTCTAGTAACATTCTTTTATTGTAATTCTGTTCTGATTGTAAAATTGTTATATTTTTGAAGTCAGGACGATGATTTTCTTCTATGCAATGGAGAGCTAGTGCAGTCTTTTGTGTACTACCACTATTTATATCAGATTTATGACCTGATATACGATTTCGAAGTTTTTGCATTGAGGTTCCTACATAGATTGATGGGCATGATGTTGAGCCATCACCTATACATTTAATCTTGTATACTATATTTGATTTTTCTTCCTTTTCTAATTTATCTTTTAATTTTGAGAAAACTGAATTTCTAAGAGTATTTGTTGATTTAAAGGCTATTCTAGTTTTTTCTTTATCTCTAATTGGTGCTTTCAATAAACGGTTTGAAAAATTTGGAACGTATAAAGCACTTTTATATATTCTTTGTGGTTCATTTATATTTTGAGTTGATCGTCTGACACCATTGAAATAGCTGTTAATAAGTGATTTAGTTATTTCTTTTGGAAATGAATTAGAGTACATTGTATCTTTTATTATTCCAATGTTTTTTTGTCGAAATATAATATCACTATTGTCTAGAACTCTATTTATGAAATTTTGTGCTGTATTAATAATTACTAGTTTGGGTTGTTGAGAATTGAAATTTATCAAACGACCTGAAGATGTTGGCTTTTTGTACCAATCAAAAATTAGATGTGTATTTTGTCTTATAACTTTAACATCAAGATATGGGAGCATTCCTTGTTTTTCAACTTCAAATGTAAATTTAATTTTAGGATGAAAGGAATTTAATGCTGTTAAAGTTGAATTAAGTTCAGTTGATTTGATGATTAAAAATAAGTCATCTACGTATTTCTTAATAACTTTTGGTGTATACGATAGTTTTTTTAAAACGTTATCAAGTAAAGTTTCCATAACTATATCTGCTAAAATTGGGGATAAAGGACTTCCCATAGGTACACCTTGTTTTTGCTGATAAGTTGTTTTATTAAATTGTAAATAATTATTATCAACTATGCAAAAATGTAAAAGTTCTAAAAATTGTTTCGTTTTAATTTGTGTATTTTCTTTGATAGTATTCCAACTTTTATCAACAGTTTCTATAGCCATATGTACTGGTATATTTTTAAACAGAGAAACTACGTCAAAAGAAACTAGTATATCGTTTTCTTCTAAAATAATTGGTGATATTGTTTCAATAAAGTGTTTTGTATTTTTAACATTATATTTTGAATTTTCAGTTATTTTGTTAAGAATTTTAACAATATATTTTGAAAGTTGATAGCAAGGGACATTTGTAGAAGAGCATATTGGTCGTAAAGGACAATTTTCTTTATGAATCTTAGGTAAGCCATAAATTTGTGGACTATTGGCTGTGTATGTTGTCATACATTTCTTTTCTGATTCATTTATAATTTTTTGAATAAATAAATCTTTTATATACTTATTATTACGAACTTGAAGTTTGTTCGTGGGATCATTTCTTAAAATAGTATAGGTTTCTCGATTTTTCATCATATCATTCATCTTTTGAAGATATGTTTCTTTTGAAATCGCTACCGTAATATTTCCTTTATCTGCTGGAACTATGTAAATTTCAGGATGTCTTTTGAGAAATTTTCGTGTATCACAAAATATTTTATTCAAATATTTGTCAAATGGGGGAATTGAAGTTGACTTTAAATAATTTTGTAACATTTGTGTAAAACATGTTCGTGCAGATTCATGTTCACTTTGTTCTTTAGTTTTAATAATCTCTTCTCCATCTGCTATCATTTTAAAAAGTGGAAATTCTCTTTTATCAATAGGTAAAGAGAATTTAGGACCTAATGATAAAAGCCACTTGATATCATCGGGAAATATTGTATTTGTTTTGTTAACAAACCAATTTTTTTGAAATTTTATCCTCATTTCTTGTTTAATTTTAAGTTTCATTTGTTCTAACTTACGTTTTTGGGTCGTTTTTGTAGTTAAATTAATTTTGTTGTGTGTTAGTTCTTGGCTTTTAAAGAAGAATATAAATATTCATTATAATCTAGTTTATTTTTAATTTTAATTTCTAAATTATTTATTAATTGTTTTTGTTTTTTTAAAAAAGATTGTTTTTGGGAGATTGTTAAATTTAAAATCTTTGTATGAAAATTTCTTACTGTCGACGATATTTTTCTTTGTAAATATTTATCAGATTCTTCGGATTCGAAATCAAAAATATTTTGAACGTTTTTGGTTGAATTTAGTATAAAATCAGGAATAAGTCCATATTCTCTGCATTTTAGAAGGAATATAAGGGAGTTTCTATTTTTAATATTACTTACACAAATCCTGCTATATGATTTAAGATTTGAACAACTTTCTATACCATATCTTCTTCTAATAGATGCATAAAAATCCATTTTAAATGTAGTTACGGTGTGCCCTCCGTTAAATAAATACTTTCTTTCTTCGTGACCTTTTATTTAATTCAATAAAGTTTATCCTTAAGTGGGCTTTAGGTCAATTTTTGTTTTGTTTTTTATGTTGTGACGTTTCGGATGAAGAAGGGTGTAACCACATCCGAAACGTCACAACATAAAAAACAAAACAAAAATTGACCTAAAGCCCACTTAAGGATAAACTTTATTGAATTAAATAAAAGGTCACGAAGAAAGAAAGTATTTAAAAATAAGAAATTTCTTTAAAATTTTTCAAGAACAAAATTTGGGTACCAATTTTAAATATTTAGTATTATAGATTTTAGGAAATAATTTTAAAAACTAATCCTATTTTGAAGATATTGATTTTTCAAAAAATCCGAAAAATATTTTTTCTTATATTTTTATATACAATATTAATTAAATTAAATTAATTTATATGCTTAAAAAAAATGCTTAAAATCGTTAGAGCCGTTAATGAGAAATTCGAAAATCAAAAGAAAAGATTCTATGACAGGTACCATTAATAACATTTTTTCCAAAATTTTTTTTGACCAAAAAGTAATCTATGTTCATATTAGCACACATTTTGCATCGCAGTGTATAGGGGGTATCTACTGTTAGTTTTTGGAGCTAAAAATAAAATTTTAATTCCCCCTTCAGGGAATAACCGAAAACCTTCAAGTTGGTCGTTGATCAATGTTGATCGCGGTACAGACATACAGGCGTACAGACAGACAGACGTAATTTCCGGACACACTTTATTAGTGTTCGCTATCATCGTACGAGTATATCAACTTTGATCAAAACTTCGAGTTCGATTTTTCTCCAAATTCAGAACATGCCTTATAGTACCTATAAGTCGCAAGTAAAAATATTGCAAGTTCCATTATGTTTGATCTTAAAAAATATGAAGACAACTTTTCGGAGAATAAACAGAGAACACTAGCTACCAAGGTAAGAGAAAATCGATCAAGCCGTTAATGCCAAAAATACAGACAGACCGACAAAACATGCGAGCTCCTGTTTTCTAAGTATCATTAATACAAAAATACTGTTTGAGTAGCTTACATATAAAATTACGGGTATCAGTGTGTCACTTCCGCCCGTGTTTCAGAGGAAACTCCTTTTGTGCAATTCGATCCCAAATAATACCAAATCAAGAAGGCAATAGATTTTACATTCAGAGCCAACGCTATAAGCCAAAAATCAGTCAAACTTCAATTTATTTAAAAAAAAAAGGATTTCTATTGCTTTTTGTGGTGTTAATTCCTATTCCTTTTACGTCAAAAAAATTGCGTGAACATATGTAGTTTTAAATAATTTTCTATTTTTTTTAAAAGAATTTCGACAGTTACGTGACTTTTAATACCAAACTTGCTTCACTTCTGGTTAAAGTCTGGGTAGATCTTCAAACTTTGTTAAAGCTTAAGAGCCTTGTCGAAATCATACATAGTTATTTCAACTTGATTCTTCATATAACACTGACCTCATATTTTTAAGAAATTCGTCCATCATCGCAAGACCGATCTAAAAAAATTCATTCGATCAGATTTCCCGAAGCCTCTAATTTAAATGCCTTGCAAAACAAAGGTCATCCCCAGTATACCCACATGATTTGCATGAAGTCTCTTAATTATTGCTTCATCTTAAGCAAATTTCCTTTATTATGCGACTGATGCAAACGCATTTCCCTATCTCTCTGAAGTCCACATAATCGTTTGCCCTACAAGCCCAATTAATCTGACTCGTGGATTAGCTTTCCATTTACACGCAGTATCCATTTTCGAGATCAGCTGTGCTCTCTTAAAATACACAATGGATTTTTGTCCAGTACAATGCTCCAGTGCCACCGATTGTCTCTCTTTCTTTTTTATATTCACACAAAAATTGCAAAAGGGCAAAAAATTGATCTCAGCAGAATTGGGTTAATAATTTGATTGATGCTGCAAAAAAAACAAACAAAAAACAACCAAGACAGTCGCACGACGAGATGCATGGTCCAGCTTAGAGCTCTCTTGTATGCCACACTCGTTCGCCATCACTTCAGCCATTCAGATGGCGTACTTGGGGTCGATTTTTCTTTTCTGCGACAAAATCATTGTCGCCGCCGCTGCCGCCGGCCGCATTCGTTGCTGTCATAGTCATCGTCGTCGTAGTCTTCGTCTGTCGAGTGTCCAACCAAACCAACAACAACAAGACTCTTGCAGTTGAAAGATGATCGCGATGATTGCACAATTTACAACAGATTATCTCGACTTAAGTATAGCACTTTGGGTTATCTATCTCTTTCTTTCTCTACGAGCGTCCTGCACTTGGCTCGGAATTGTTAATAATTATAGAAAACGCGATGCGAATGCACGCATGCAACTGCACGCGCCTCACGACCAGATAAAAGTATCGGATGTGGACAACGTGTTAGTTCATAAGGCTTACAAGTTAAACATTTAACTGGGACAATTTTGGGACAGGTTTTTCAGGACAACTTTGTCCCTGAAAGAATTTCACATTATTTAAGAGCTTTCAGAGTTTGGACGTTTCTCTCGCCCCAGAGATTGGAATTTCCAAACGCTTAATGATGCCCAAAATCACCCACCTTTTGAATTCCATCACATCGTTTCGTCATAAAGCTCATCAAAGACACACACTTCGCTTGTCTGGTTCTGTGACAGCCAACTCTCATAGACGTACGTACGAGTACATTCAATAGCCTGTAGCAGAGGTCAATTGATCAGAAGCATCTTTGAACTCGTTGATCTTGTCACAAATTAAAAGAAGATTTATATATCGCGTCCAACGTCGCGTCGGTCGTCGTTGACGTTGATCGCAGCCCACCATGTATCTTACCTTCTACCCGCTCTTTGCAAAGTGGCACTTTCCTCAGAAGTCAGAAGCCCCCAATGATGTTACGTAGTATACACGCTCACGCAAGGCTAGCTAGGTGATATTTAACGTAGGCAAGTTACAATCAGCGATAAGTTGACGTTCACAGAATTTATCAAAGCTTTATCCATAGATTTCTACATGATTTTTTGCTCAGTGGTAGAGGTCAAATCAATGCACCGACTTTTGGGAATGGCAATCATTAAAGTATGATTTTTTGAAGGCCTTGAAAAAATGCAACATAAGTCGTTAGCCTTAATGGACTCATAAAAAACCATCGTTAATTTAAACTCAAAGCAAATATGAAGATCCGAAGTCAAATTTGAACATTTTAACTTTATTTTTCTTGATCCAATTAGTCAAGGTCATCACTCTCCGTCACTAATAGAAAGGTGATGAATGCCAGTACGTATATGTGGTCTTGACAAAGTGTCAGTCCAAGTAACTTCTTGTTGACACGCTCGTTCGAAGAAGTGTGATTGAGCAATCTTTTTATTTAATTGTATTTGTGGTATGTGCGGCAGGCAGCAATTGATATAAAACTCGATCAATTGGTTTGAAGAAGTCATCTAAATTATATTAGAGAGAATCTGGAGATGTCTTGATAGCCTGTATATTTGGACGTACAGATTCAAGTTGAACAAATTAAGTGTTTTTTATAATAGGTTAGGTGGATTGTAGAGCAATTAACCTTATGGACTTTTTGGTTTTTTTATTTCTAAATAAAGAAAGTTTGTAGGTTCTGTGACAATACACTCAATAAGGGTTTTCATGGGTCGTAAACAAAAGGACTTATATTTTGTTTTTGACTATAATCTTACTGATCTTGTTGTCCTTAAGAAGCGGTCTCCATGGCGATAAATTAAGAGCCTGCTTTCAGTATCGCAAGAAGAGACCGCCATCGCAGCTATATTTTCACAGCGTGCCATAGAAATTATGCTCTCATGGCATACCATTCATCGCTTGGTTTATCGCAATTAGAACTGTCATTTTGTTTTGGCTTTTCATTTAATTTGTTTGAATTTGAGTTTTAATTGCGAAAAAAGGGGTTTGATTGAGGTTTATGTTTTTCTTCCAAGTTGAAACTGTCCAAGGAAGATTTAACTCATTCGAAAGCCTCTCACCCATTGGCATTCTTCACTATACTAGTAAAGTATGCGATGAAATACCCAGTCAAGAAAATCTGACAGTTATGTATTTCGCTCTCTTCTTTCTTCTTTGTTATTGCGATGGCGATGAACTTATTGCTAATGGAGACGGCATGTCAAGTTGACATTGCTTGATAGTGAAAAGTAAAATAAACGTTAGGTCGTTGAAATCTCATGGGGCAGGGGGTTCTCTAAACAGCAAAAGTAGATACATATATGTACAATTTTGATTTTGAAAGAAATAGTTTTAAAAACTTTAGAGCTGTCAAGTTTACATAATATAATATTCTTTAGAAAAACAAAAAATGGTCGTGAGAAACTAAATTATTCTTGAGATTTTTACCAAGTTTCATAAATTTGTGTTTTTTCTTGTACAGGGTGTTGTTTCTTATGTTCCAGGATGATTTTATTCGGTTGCCATTTTCGTGTGAATGAAATTTGTAAGTTTGCAATTGACATATTTTGAGAGTGGTCGATTACAATAATTTATTATAGGGCAACAACTTATTGAAATTATTAAAATATTTCATTTAAATAATTCAATAGAAAAGACGCGGAGGAAATTATAGGACTTTTTTGGTGTTAATAAGCTGACTTATGTCAACCATTCAGGGTATACATTTTAGTTTTGAACATTTGCATTAAGTAAAGAACGATTTTTTTGTGGGGTGCTTAATCGTTATGTAAAATTTGATTAGAAGTGCTAACCTTTGCGCTATAGCTAGAGGCATTCACTTGACTGAAATCATATTCCATACATAATATTAAAGCCAATAAATCAACAAAATATAAATTTTGAACTTGTATTTCATTTAAAATTATTAAAAAAAAATATCGACCTGGAACCTAAAACGCACCCTGTAGTTTCAAGCTACCAAACCAAGATATACAATTATTTGTTTTTATTTTTTAATTTGCCGCATCTCCAATAAACTTTTAAAGATTATGCCAGAAATTTGAATGGATAATATGCTTAAGTCGCCGAAAAATGATGCATTTCTAAGAAAAATCGAAATCGAGATTTTGATCAAACATGACATTACAATGAAAAGGTAGACAAAATAGTGAATCCTGCCATTCTGTCCACCTGTTTGTCTGTTTACTGCCTAACGCCTTGGTTGATTTTTTTAAACTTGGTTGATACCAATTTTAAATTTGTTTCCCAACACTTTTTTCCGTTTAAGACCAAAAATAAAAGTACCTGTTATACATTTTTTACTTGCGACTTATAGGTATTATAAGGCATGTTATGCATTCGGAAAAAAATCGAACTCGAGATTTTGATTAAGGTTGACATTACGATGATAGGTTCGACTACAGCCTAAACGGCTTGGCCGATTTTCTTCAAACTTGGTAGATATGGGTTTTGATTTTTTCCCCCACACGTCTTTTTCTTTTTTTTTTTGAAGACCAAAAATAACGGTACCTGCCATACGAATTTTTTACGGTATTTTGTAAATATTTTTTTTTTTTCAAAAACTGCACGACAGATTTGACAAAAAAAAAGATACAAAAAAATGTTATTTAGTTAAAGCTAGGTACTGAATGATATTGAGGGTACCCCCCAAAGAACTATTTTTTTAGTTTTTGATTTTCTCAAAAACGGTACACCGGATTTTGATATTTTTTTTTGTGCTGAAGCTCCCCAAAAATTTAAATAGAATTTTGTATTAAAATTTTCAAAAAAAATTGTTTTGGATTTTTAAAAAAATTTCTAATTTTTTTTTTTTCATAACTCAATATTTTGAAAACCTTATATTAGATTTTTTTCAAACTTGATAAATAAAAGTTTATCAACATAGTCTACAAGATGTATGAAAAAGAGTTTTATTTCACCTATAGAAATAAAGGTACCCACCATACAAATGTCAAAAAATGACTTTCAAAAATCGTATTTTTCTCGAAAACCGAGTCTAGAATTTTGATAAAAATTTTTTTGTTTCAATTAATTTTAACGATCTTTAATTTAATAAAAAATTAAGATATTACAGCTTGTACCTACAATGCATAGAACTATTTTTTTTTTAATTTTGAATTACTCATTATCGACATGACGGATTTTAATGACATTTTTTGCTTCTAAAAAGTCTAAAATCCATTGCATTTCAAAACTTAAAAAAAAAGATTTTTTGAATTTTTGAAAAAAAAAATCATTTTTTTTTTTGAAAAATTCGATATTTCAAAAACGGTGCAATATTTTTTTTGGAAATTAATTTTCATTCGTACAGTAATAAAAACTTAAAGTTAGCATACCAAAATTTTGTATATAAAACGTTTTTTTTAAGAAACCACTACAAGAACTTCTTGCATAAATTCATATTTGCATAGCATTCTGTTTTTGTCTCTAAAAGAATTTAAAAAATTAATTTTAATAACATTCGTTTTTAAAATTCCTAGTCTATTACATAGGAGCAAGTTCGGGCGACCCAGTCGTGCATTTTATTTTTTTTGGATTTAAAATAAATTCATTTTTTTTTTTTTTTTGAAAATTTGATACATACATATATCAAAAACGGGGCATTGATTTTTTTTGAAATTTCGATTCTTATTTTTACAGTGATAAAAACTTAAAATTTGCTTACCAAAATCTTAACTTAAAACTGTTTGTAGAATATTACATACAAAAACTTTTTTTTTATATATTTCTTGCATAAATTCATATTTTCTCCAGATATCAGACGGCATTTTATTGACCTCATACTGATTTAGGAGATGTGTTACCAAAATAGAGAACGAATTTTAATTATTTTTCACTAATTATATCCAACTTTTTACTTGCGTGCGATCGAGTCGTGCATTTTATTTAGTCATAATGCCATTCCCATCAAAATGTCCAACGAACATATTTGTTTCCGTTTAGTTTAAACTTTTAATTTCGAGTAAGCACTTATCAATTTGAGCAACTGAGTAATATACCATTATTTTCTGAATTAATATTAGTGAACGCACTCCGTTTTTTATTCATGAATGTTTCACAAATGTCAAGACTCATATATAGTAATTGTCAAATCTCAATCAGATATATTTATGGTTTGCCATTTTCGTATTGCCTTTGGCTGTTACTTTCTTTCCAATACAATTGAAAGCTCAAGTGACATCAACTCTAAGATGCAACTATTGGTCGATGTTAACCGACTCATATTAATTATGAAAATATATATCCTCGTTGAAAAGGTTATAACATTGCATTTGACACCAATTTGACCATTGGTTTAAGTCGTGTTGACTGAGCAGCCAATGGTCCATGGATTTAATTTTCAAAAGAGCTTGAGATCGTCTGCAAATATCAGAAAACAAAATTTGGGGCCATTTGCTGAAACGTAACTTAAATATTTATGTTCAACCTAAGAGCTTATGTTCTACTTTTTCCTCTACGTAAACTGTCACATAAGAGTTTATGTGGAACATAAGTATTTATGTTCTGTATCAGCAAATGGGCCTTAAAGATAGATACTATGTAATTGAAGAGGTTAATGAAAAGCAGTGGTCCAAGAAGGCTGCCTATTTATCATCGATTACTACTCTTTGGGTTTTACCAATGAGATTAATTTATATCTTTATGTTTCAGTCTTAACAAGTTAATACCCATATTGCTATTTGATAAGTCCTGCAATTGATAAGTCGCGTCGTCATTATTTAAGTGAGAAGTTTTCAATATTGGAATTCTTCTATTATTAGAGGGTGGAATGGAGTTAAAATTCAAATTTTAATCTGATTTTAATTAATTTTGTGTTATTTAGTGGATGTACTCCGAGGGTGAAATGGTGTAAAACCAACAGAGGTGGAGAACTTTAAATTAGCAACACTGTTCTCTGTGATAGCAGATTCGAAAGTTCTCGGTTCTTTTGAGGTAATTTTGGTTTTGCAATTCATCATGAATAGACTCACGCAGGAGCAACTTTTACAAATTGTTCAAATTTATTTAAAACAAAAAAAATAGGGTTCAATTCGAGAAAAACATTGGGCGTTACGCTGCGTCTTATGGGGCTCAAAATCGTTCTTTATAGTGATCAATTAGAAAATATATGGATATTTTTCGAAATACGTTCATACTATTAACGATTTCGTAAGAGGTCGTAGAATGCGCACAGAACAACCGATTGCTGATATGTGAAGTGTAGTGTTGATAATGGTCGAAATGTTTCAAAATGAAGCTTACTTCCAACGACGTCGAAATAAGGCCTCATTTATTGCGAGGATTGTGTGAAAATTGGGAGCGTATCGAAATCCTGCTTTTTGAAATTCCGCTTTTCAAAAATCCCGAAAAAAAAGTTTTAAAATCCCGTCTGCGAAAATACTGCTTTTTTAAAATCCCACTTGTTCAAAATCCCGATCTATTATGATCCCGCTTTTTAAAATCCCGCCAAATCCCCAGTGCCGGATTAAGCCAGCGCGGGGCCTGTAGCAAATTCTATCAAGGGGCCCTTAGACTGTTTTAGGTTAGGCACTTATCAAGTTTATGGTATTAAATAAAACAAAACTGTTACAAACAAACTTTTCTTGATTTAATTTGGGAAAATTTATAAATACTGCTGTTGATATCGACTTCTCGGATTAAATCATGTTCAATATTCATTAAAGTAAGGAGATTAAGACATTGTTGGCTCATCGTGTTCCTTAATTAATTTTTAACACGTTTTAATGTTGAGAAAGATCGTTCACCACTGCAGTTGGGTGATATCATGAGAGACAAATAAATGCGCAAAGCAATTTCAACGTTCGGGAAACAAGATTGTAAAGAATTATTTATCAACAGCTTGTAAACCTGCATTTCCAGAGCCTCAGATTCCTGCTGTCAATAATACCAGCCACATCAGAATTGAGCATTGAAGCGAATTGCACTAATTCGTTGCCCAGACTGTCCTCCAAATCATCTGCGTAAGCACTTACTATGGTTGCAGATTTTTAATTTCTTCTGGTGGAAGAGATTTTATATGAAGGTTTTTATAATACAAATTCTATATACCTACTACTGAAATAAATCATCCAAGTAGAAGACTTAGCACTATTAATGGACTTGTTGAATTATTGATTCAAAATAGCTTGAATTTGTTGAAAATAGCAAAATATTCCAACGTTAATGATTATAATTTTAATCTTGGTTGTATATAGTTCACATTGGATTTTTTGTCAAAAAATCGATGTAAGATGAACTAAATTCAATAAAAATTGCGTATTGACAAGGTCCTCACAGCCAACTGATGAGTCCATGTGCGATCACCCGGACGAAACGCCAGTTTTTGTGGACTAAAGGCCAAAAAAGCTATTTTGAATCAGGAAGAGATTTTAGCTCTCGGAATATTCCGAAAATGCCAGCAATTTTATGATAACTGTTCATATACGTTTACCTAAAGCAGTGAGTACGTTATCAATGGTGACAATAAATACCTGAATTTCATACCGTTGTCCAATTTGCGTTTGATGCGGTGCGAAACATGATTTTTGGTAAGACCAGCAGATAGAAAAATAAAATTTTGGTTGATCATTTTGATGCAAATACTTTCTTCTTAGTAATTATGACTAAATCTAATATGTAAATAATACTTTTTTATGGTCAGAAAAGGTTGGTGCGCGGGGCCCCCAAATGCGCGGGGCCCGTAGCATTTGCTACTCTTGCTTCGTGGCTAATCCGGCACTGAGCCAGGGTAGAACTTTACAAAGCCATGAGAGAATTCGGCATCCCAAATAAATTGACACGACTATGTAGGTTGACCATGACCAACGTAACAAGCCAAGTAAAAATAGCCGGATTGCTATCCAGACCAATCAAAATCTTTAATGGACTCCGACAAGGGGACGGTTTGGCCTGCCTCCTCTTCAACCTGGCGTTGGAGAAAGCAATCCGTGGCTCTGGCACGGCAACAAGAGGGACCATCGTCAACAGGTCCAGCCAGTTACTAGCTTACGCAGACGACATTGATATCATCGGAAGATCCGAACAAGCTGTACACGATTCCTTCATCCAGATCGAGCAGGCGGCACAAAATCTGGGGCTGCACATTAGTGAAGGTAAAACAAAGTACATGGTGGCGTCGAATGCGAGAGGAACAGTTGGTCAAACAATCAAGGTAGCGGAGCACGAATTTGAAGTGGTGCAATCCTTTAAATACCTTAAGTCAATAGTAGCAGCCGATAACAATATAGAAGAAGAAATACGCGGGCGGCTTCTCAAATCCAACAGAGCCTACTATAGTCTGTCAAAGCTTTTCAAATCCAGAAATCTCACCATAACTTCAAAACTGCTGCTGTACAGGACCATGGTCCTGCCAGTACTCACATATGGATCCGAGACTTGGGTGCTTAGCAAAAGGCACTCCGACCTCTTAGCTGCGTTCGAGAGAAAAGTCTTAAGGAGAATTGTTGGCCCCGTATGTGAGGAAGGACGATTCCGGAGACGGTACAATCATGAACTGTACGCAATCTACCTTGAAGCAGATATCGTGACAAAAATTAAGCTCGGTAGACTCCGGTGGGCCGGGCACCTAGCTCGCATGAGCGAAGAGGAACCTGCTCGGAAAGTTCTTTGTGGTAAATTCTATGGTAGACGACAGCGTGGTAGACCATGCTTGCGCTGGAGAGATGGCGTAGACCAGGACGCCCGAAGCCTTGGGGTGCGCCGCAACTGGATGGCGTCGGTCGGCTAGAGACCGGGATAGGTGGAGAGACTTGTTGAAAGAGGCCAGGACCGGAACCCGGTTGTCGAGCCGATGATGATGATGATGATCAAATGATCAATCTTTGCTCTTAGTACCAAGGAGACCAGGATTCGATACAAACGCCATTTACACTCATGGAAATGAATTTAAATGACGATATGTCCATGGCCGACTACCCCAGTTCCTTAGCCTTTTAATAGAACCTGTGGGTAATATTGCGATCTGGAGACTTTTGGATTTTCTTAGCTTAGAGAAATCCCGCTACTCCCGTTTTTTAGAATACGTAGCTAATACTTATTGGTTTTATATTGGTTATTTTCCAGATTCTTTAAATGCTAAAGAAAGTTTGCATACACCCAGCTTCGCACCTATCCCAAATCCTATAGTGTGCCCAAGCAGGGGGGTTTCAGGAGGGCAGAATACCTCACCGCTTACACGTCTCAATAAGAAAGGGGATTATAGAAAACGGGATTATAAGAGACGGGATTTTAAAAAGCGAGATTATAAGAAGCGCAATTTTAGAAAAGCCGGATTATAAGAAACAGGATTATAAAAAACGGGATTATAAAAACAGGATTTAAAAAAACGTTATTATAAAAAGCGAGATATCGTACCCAACCTGTGAAAATTGGACCTCCAGATGTACGCGTCGAGGTAGAGCCTAAGCAGATGGACAGATACGTTGTAAATTTGGTACAGAGTATTTTTACCTATGTGATTCGCTAGAACGAAAATTCGAATTGTTGTTTCAGATAAATAAAACGGCCAGTTGCCATTATAAAGGGAAATTCATTTCAACAACTTTTGGTAGACAGTTTTGAGCCGACCGATTCGGTATTCAATGAGCCCACAATCTTACGTCGAAGGAAAGCCTTTCACAAACTTGAACTTGGCGAATTTTGTGTCGTTACTTTAGCCTACCTCCGTAGAAGATCCATTCACTCAGAAGCTCTTATTTCATAAAGAACGCCCTTGACCAGGCTTCGGAGCATTTGGAGGAAGGCCTCAATGGGCGAAAAATCATCTTTATGTACGAGGGACATTTTTGGATGAATGGTTGTGTTGATAAGCAAAAATGATATGGGGAGACCCCAACCCACACGAAGTTCACCAGGTGGCAATGCAATCTTAAAAAATTATCGTTTAGTGTAGATTTTGGGCCGGCGGCGGCGGCGTGATTGGACTAAACTTTTTTGAAAACTACGTTGGTACATGTGGTTCCAGCAGAACAAGACAACGTGCGACACAGTGGATGCGATGGTAGACATTCAGCATGAACTATTTAAGGGCAAGGTTGTCTCTCGCAGAGATGACGTGACTTGGCCACCAAGGTCATGGAGTTTAACCTTGCTAAGCTTTTTCTTGTATAGATTTCTAAAGTCTAAGGTATGTATATGTGAATAAGGCACAATCGATCGATGTTCTTAAGATGAACTTAGCATCGCTCAAATTCAGCCGGATATATGCGTATGAGTCATAGAAAATTGGACCACTCCGATCCGTGCCACCGTATAGGAAGTCAAGGCAAACATTTTAACAATGGCATATTCCTTACTTAATGGCATCCATGGGCCTTTATAATAAAAAAAAAAGAATTTTGTTAATACTCCACATGCTCTATTCCATTTTGACATGTTCCCATCTTTATTGAAAAATCCTTTATATTTATATTTATATTCAAAAACAATAGCAACACTTACGATATTAGTTTAATTTAATTTATTTTATTTTATAACAGTTGATCGTTTAAAAAAAAAATTGAGAATAGATAAATAGATTCGCGATGCAACCTTCACTTTGCTTTGCAGAAGCAACACTATTTGTCATGCTTTGTTTTCTTCCATCAGACGTCCGATATACCAACTGTTAGAAAAGGATTCTGTAAGCAAAATGTTAAATGTCATTCCGACGCTGTTGGCGCTAAATAAATTTGTGCTAGAATTTCTTCAACATTCATGTGACAACATTTTGTCGTCTGCATGACCCCTACGTAAAATCAACATTCATCGTCCTAAGTAGGCCACGTCTTTTAAGCTGAATTGTATAGTTTTCGTCTCTCCTCAAATACAAAAAAACTAAACTCAAAAGCTTGTCAGATTGAAAGATTGATATTATAACGCTCGAAATCAGGTAACAAAATTTTGTTGGAAAAAACAGTAGGTAGACCTGCGTCTGCAGCATTCAAATCAACAAATTGCAATCCACATGAATGTGTCTCTCTCTCCCACGCCGCGCCGCGACGCGACGCGTTGTACAAAAAAATCTACACCCGACTTATGGAGTCAGGCTGCAAATTCAGGGTACGGGTGCCATCTATCAATCCATCTCTCACATGAAAAAACAATCTGCAACATAATAAAAATTAGTTTCAATCGCGTACCCAACTCCGGTCGTGGTTGTCGTTTCGTGCGGCTCTTATGGACGCGCGATATAAATCACGCCAGCCAAACAAAAATACTACAACGGCAGCGCCAAAAAACATCATCGCGTACATCAACATTATTAACCGCAACAACAACACAGGGCTCGGAATATTGTTATTAATGTCTCACCTACATACAGGGTGCGGAAAAGATCTCTTACTGCAACAACGGCCCACAATCGAACAACAACCACCCTTTTGCCCAAAACATACACGCACTCTTCAGCTCCGAGGGAGCGGACGGGGAATGTGGACAAAACCAACACAGCCATCATCATCGTCTGAGAGCGTAGCCGTTGTAGTCATCATTACCATCGTCATGGCCAAATGTAGCCCACTAACAAAACCATTCAGAGAGCTCCACAAAAACGGTCTAATCCATACACCACAAAGTGGTGCTTCTCCAGTGGGCATGGGCATGGGCACATTCATGCATCCAAGGATGTTGATGCTGAGCCATCAGCAGAGGGAAGATACATATACAACACATGCATAGCATAATAGTGAGGACTGCGGCGACGATGACGACGACGAGCGTCGAGCGACGCACACATCTCATGTAGCTTTTTGAGGAATAGTTGAATCGGAGCCAAACCAGGCGCCTCAAGGGACATTCACATCCATTATTTTTGCCAAATATGTAGTGTGGCAGCTACAGCCACAGCCCCTTCCCAATGCCAAGGATTGCATTGCATCAGGAGTTCATATATAGGTTTGGGTGTTCGTCCGTCGTCGACGTCGACGTCTCCACCTCAATGCGTCTTCTTAGCCCAGACCAGAGTATAGGTACCGCGAACTTATTATAAGTGCTATCAAACATTTATTTGAACATTGGTCATAAATTTAAAATGGCATCGAGTGCATAAACAATCATCTGCGAACCAGTACCAACAACCTTCCTGGTGTGTCCTTCCTTGGATTGCCATTGCTCCGATTGAGCTTCAGCTCTCTTTGACTCTTGGCAAATTCTGTGTTTTCCTTTATACAAAAAGCAAATATACTTGTACACTGTCCCGGAATCGGCGCGGGACGCACTGAATGTTGGCTGAACTGGCGCGCGTACTCACTCGCATTTTGCAATGAATGGTGCCAGAGCAGTTCATAAATTTTGCCGCAAAAACAATTAAAATAAATAATTGCCGTAAAATGTAAGAACTGTGTTACAACACTGCGTGCGGGACTGGGTATATAAGTCTTTGACTTTGACTGAGTGAAAAGGTGTAAAATATATGGACATAGTTTGGGCCATGTATGGAACAACCCATCCAGGTCTTGAAGAGCAGACTTAATGGGTCAAAATATGTACACAATTCACATGGCAGAACCTAAGCTATGCATGTTGTCTCCTCCAGTTCATTTTAAGAACATTGCCACTTTTACATTTTGTCATGAAAAATATAGGTACTTAACTATTGTTAAGTCTGTAGAATCCCAAAATGACTATACGAGTACTAAGAATATTTTAAATATTTCAAAAACCTCTTAAGAAAATATAGAAATGTTATATGTACCTATGGACTTATTAGTGTTTATATTACCTAACGATTTTTTAAAGTAGACGAAACACTGCTGTAATCTAACTTTTTCTTACCTTTATACATACAGTCTTGGCCATAAGTATTAGGCACCCTATATTTTCCCTCTATTCTCTTGGAGAATTAATTGTTCGCGTTGTGCCGTGCAAAATGCCTAAGATCGGTTTCGGAAGACTGGATCCCATCTAAATCGTACAAAATCCTGCAGGAAAAAAGTAATAACGGTAAGAGAAGGCAAGGCGAGGAAAAAGCCATGGCTCTCAGAAAAAAAACAGAAAGTTGCGACTAGAATGGGAAAAAAAATACCAAAACTTTACTGAAGAAGATTGGAGTAACGTTTTGTGGTCAGATGAATCAAACTTTGAAGTAAGCATTATAATGAAGCCCCGAGCTCGGGAACTTTAAAAACTGTTTTAAATTGCTATCCACTTAGTTATTTTGAGCTTTTGAAAAAGGTTATTTTTTTGTATTTTTGCAGGTGTTTGGAAACCCTGGTGTATTCTTTGTGAAGCGGCGAGTTGATGAGGAATACAACCCAGAATGTGTAGTTCCAACCATTAAACACGGAGGAGGAAGCGTTATGATCTGGGGTTGCATGGCTGCGGACGGCGCACAGTGCGTTGACGGGTGGACAAAAATAAAAAAAATAAATATGAAATTTAAAGCTACAATGCTTTGGAGTCCAACGAGAACATGTTAAATAACTGTTATTTGTTATTTTTAATCGTTTGTTCTTGTTTGTTTGGTGGATTAGCGGCTTTAATATCATCAGTCAAGGTAATTTTAGCTTCAGTTGGAATTTATAATACGATTTTGTTGTGTCATAATCGATCTCGTGTAAAAAAATTACGGCTTTTATCGATTTTTTTTATTGTGAATAATAATTATGGATACCTTTAGAGCTGGTATGAGTATCTTATATTTTATTTTTTACTGAAATTAATGTTAAAATTAATTAATCAAAAAGAGCCCTGTTTTGAGGCATGAAAAATTCATTTAAGTTGAGTTTTAAAAAAAACATATCAAAACATATCGAAATATTTTATGTCATTGTATTGCTCTACTATTGTACTTTATGAAACAAAAAACTTTCATTGCTAATTTTTGCTAACCTTCAAAATATTTAACTTTTGGTAGGACAATGTCAAACCTTAAAAAATGAAGAAATTTTTGAGATATGGATTTCTCTTCCTAAAAGCTCTAGAATTGAAGTTGTTACAACCTTTATATTAAATAAATTAAATATTACCAACTGTTCCAGTTCAAATAAAAGTGATTTGACCCAAAAAGTCAAATTTTTTGACTTAAATATGGAAAGGTATTGGAAACAATGCTCACGAAACCGTGCTTTACTTTTCAATCGACATAAAGTGTGGTTAAAAAGTGACTTTACTCTTTCTTCGGGTATTTTAAATACTGTCGCCAGTGTGGTTTCTACCGATCTACCTGGAAGTAGTCGCGGAAGACCGAAAAAACCATTTGAAGTGGCATCTCACAAAACAAAAAAACGTAGAGTAGAGGATATTTTAGTCTCAAAATCCACTGAAGAGCTTCAGTTCGCAGCGGAACTGTCCGGAAGATTTTCTGGCGAGGGAGTCAATTCTGCTGGAAAAAAATGGGTTTAATTCCGCAAGAAGCCTTAGCATTGTATTTAGACCTAGATCTTTCAGAAAATAAGTATAAAGTGCTACGGTAAGTTGTTAATGCGTTGCACAAAGATTGTTTTCCCAGCTTATACAAGCTGAAAAAGTTAAAAAAACAGATGATTCCCAACAAGAGGGAGGCAACAGAAACGACATCTGTTGACCTCCAAGAGCTTTTAAATAAAACTGGAGAAAGTATAGCAGACATTTCCCAAATACAGCATGAAACAACTGCCACGTTAATCTGCAAGTGGGGCTTCGACGGAAGTTCTGGGCATAGTCAGTACAAACAAGTCTTTACTGATTCACAAAGGACAGACGAATTTCTTTTTCTAACAGCGTTCTGCCCTTTAAAATTGGTCGAGGACAATACTGGTATTGAGCTATGGAAGAATCCCCGTTCTTCTTCGACTTCCTATTGTAGAGGTAGACCAATAAAATTTTTGTTTATGAAAGAATGTAAAAAGCTAGTTCAAGATGAGGAGTCTAAAATGATTGAACTTATAGGTCAGTTTTATTTAAATTTTAAAAACTTTAAGTTCTGAAAAAAATTGGCATTATTCTCACATTTAAAATATGTATATAATTTTGTAAACAAAATACCTAAAGTTAATGTCAACATCATTCAAGTAAGTTTAAAGTAAATGTTTAAAATAAGAGTTGAAATTCCAATTTTTCAATGAACTTTAATAGATTAAAAATGATATTGAATCTATTTATTTAAACTTAAGCATTATAGGTCAGCTTACTAATCTCTGTTTAAACAAAAACGGTTTCAATGTAAACATTTCATTTAAAATGTTGCTTACAATGATTGATGGGAGTGTTTGCAATGTATTATCAAATACAAATTCTTCAGCAAAATGCTATATTTGCGGTGCATCTCCTAAAGAGATGAATACGGTAAAAAAAAAACCAGAAGCCCACAAAAGAAGAAAATTATCGTTTTGGTATATCCACCCTACACTCTTGGATAAGATGCTTTGAATGTTTGTTGCACATTTCTTACAGGCTTCCTTTCAAAACCTGGCAAGTTCGCGACGCAGAAAATAAAATTGTATTTGCCCAAAGAAAAAAAGATATTCAAGAATCATTTAAAACTAGAATGGGTCTTATCGTTGACAAGCCTAAGCCAGGATTCGGATCAACAAATGATGGAAATACTGCAAGACGTTTTTTTAAAGATTCAGAGACTACTGCACAAATCACTGGAGTTGATGAACGCCTTATAAAAAAGTTCTCCATTATTTTAAGAGTTTTGGCTTCTGGGCTTAGTATTGACGTACAAAAATTTTCTGCATTGCTCGATGAAACAAGAGATCTCTATCTTCAACTTTATAGTTGGTATTATATGCCAATCAGTGTTCATAAGCTTTTAATTCATGGCCCGGATATAATTTCATTTTTTGATATACCCATTGGTCAACTTTCGGAAGAAGCCCTAGAAGCAAGTCATAAAGAATTCCGAAAGCACCGCCTAGCTCACACTAGAAAATCATCCCGAAAGTTCGCAAACGAAGACTTAATGACTGTATTACTGCTTAGATCTGATCCTATTTTATCACAATATAGGAACACAAATTCAAAACTATCGAAAGAAGATGACAAAGAGATACAAGAATACACAATGATTCCAGAAAATTCGAATTCACAATCGCGAATTCGAAATAACACAGATAGTGAAGACTCGGATGGTTTTTAATTCTAAATAAAGTTCACTAGTTTAGAATGTATTTATTAATAATTTATTTTATGTAGTTATTTAAACATTAAACAAAACAAAAATGTTTATTATGTTATTTTTAAATTTGCAAACTAAAATAAATTATACGAGTACATAGCAAAATTACTGTTTATGATCAACTTAATTTTTCTGTTTGGCACTTTACGGTCAACTTGTAAGTATTGCATTACCTTTAAATTGTCTGTGTTCATTAAATTTGTCTTGCTTTTGAATTTTCAAGACTTATTTTACACTCAAAAAACTTATTTTTTGGAAAACAAATTTTTGTCCAGCATCTCCATACATTCGACGCACTGTGCGGCGTGGGCAAAATGGTCATTTGTGAGGGTCGCATGGACTCAAAAAATGCATTAATTTGATGGAAAACACGCTGATGCCATCCTTCCAGAATATTTTTGGTGATACAAATATGCGGGGCGTGTTGTTCCAGCAGGACAATGCACCCTGTCACAAGTCCGCCCTCTCAGTGAAGTGGTTTGCTAAAAATGCCATTGACCTGCTTCCATGGCCTGCCCAGTCCCAAGATCTGAACCCAATTGAGCATCTATCGGAAATTTTAAAGCGTAAAGTCCGACAATACACAACCACATCAAAAAAAATGCTCAAAAAGGTTCTTGAGCAAGAATGGCTCAAATTAAGTTCTGACGAATGCCGCAAGCACGTAAGCTCTATGCCTAAACGAATAGCAGCAGTCATAAAAGCGAGGGGTGGCCATACAAAATAATAAATTTTCTTTAATAAAAAAAAATTTACAACATTTCTGAGTACTTGTTTTTTTTTAAATTTTACTTGGTTTTAAAATTATGGCATCTTTTTGGGGGTGCCTAATACATTTGGCCAAGACTGTATATGGCGTTTTTTTCCCAAATTCAATTCAATTTGTCTATTTTAAGACCTTAATTTTGAGATCGTGGAAAGGCTAGTCTTTGCTTGAAAGCCATCAAACTACCTTTGAATTGGCTATTTGGAAGTAAATCAAATTAAACATTTAAAACTTTTTAGACAGTTAACTATGAGGATCTGATGACTAGACTACAGACTTCTAGTAGTTAAATAATCTACCTTCTCCTACTACCTTAGGTCAGGTTAGGTAAGGTTGGTGGGCTGACAGTTAATCTTGTTACCATCACACTTAGATCCTTTGTATCGAAATCGAAACCTATGATAATCCTATGTCGATCAAGCCCGTTAAGGGTGTAGATGGGTTACAGCAAGCTATAGCTTGAAATGTCGGAAGGTATTTCTAAAGTATTGAAATTTCTATCGTCACATAATAACCTGGCTAAGGAGAGGGTGTTCCTCGCCTTGAGCAATCACCCCCTCCCCCCACCAGGCCCGTTGGAGCATGTGGCTTCTTGCAACGTCGGGTAGATGAGTCCATTCTCCGTTGGTGCTGCTCCCACAAGGAACACGTGCGTCGGTAAGTCGTTTTCGTTCGTACTACACTATCGTACTGTAGTTGAAGGCAGTTTTCAGAGTTTAGGAATTCTCAAGCCATTTGGTATCGTTAACGAATTTTAACAAAATTTTGCTTGGAATGTCAAAGAGCTCCTCCAAGGCGCTGAAGAAGTGTCTCCCTAGATGTCTGTTTCTTAGATGATATAGCGCAGGGCAGTGACACAGGTAGTGAGGAGTGTCCTCATGTATCTCCTTAACACCGCATCCTCTGCATAAGTCGTCCATGCAGAGTTTCATCTTTTTTCTTGTGGTAACCGAGCTGGTTGTGACCTGTGATGATGCTCACGAGAAGATCAAGAGACCATTTTTCAGTTGGATGATAACATCGGTCTTTTTTTTACTGAAACTAGGCCATAATTTTCTGGTTGTAAGACAGGAATCGAGAGAGTTCCATCTCTTGTTTGTTAAGGCTAGAACTTTACTCTTGTGGTAACCTGTTTAAGATTACAGGATGGGACTTGAACTGTTGTGTCTGTTTAATTAGGATCAAGCACAAATAATCATATACAGATGTCTTACGCCTATGGAGCAGAGTGACCTATGAAATTGAAAAGGCTTTATTCTATAAAGCTTTTTAAAAAGCATTTTTTCTACGAGAATCAAAGTTCTTTTCGCAGGATTTTGTAGGATAGGATTTCTCTTCTCTCAATTATGTGTTGCTTCTCTTTTGTTTACCCTTTCCTACAATTTTTGTTTATATTTGCAATATTCGTTCACCCCTTTGTAACGATCAAGTCGCAGACAGTTAATTTCTTTTTATGGGTTGTCTGAGGTTTGCGATAAATATAAAATGTGTGCTTCTTGGGTTTGACCGATTATTTAAGTTGGTTGATAATTAGAAAGATTTTTTCAATAAACTGTGTCGTCGGTAGTTATGTATTTGTACATACATATGTACTCGTAGTTTAAATGACGGAAGGAATTTCTTTATTTAATTTTTTTCATTCGTCTGAAGTTGATTTTAATAAAGGGCACATTTTTGTTGCGTAGGTAATTAATAATTATGTAGTTACATACATTCGCCTTTTCTATTTCGTAAGAGTCCAGGAATATTATATATGTATACATATTATATTTTTATAGGAGGTAATGAAGCTAGGAAGATACCTAGGTATTTTTAGGGTTTATTATTATAAATTTCAAGATTTTGGACAAGAGCTTGTTTATTACATGTGTAGGTATACCTAGCAGGAAACGAAATTAGTTTGGAATATTTTTACTTATGTACAGTACATATGTACATATGTATATATACATAAATATGTCTGTATATAGGAAGATAAGATAAGCATTCAAATAGTTTGAATACAATCATGTATCAATTAAGAACTTTTTGTATTAGATGGTCTTTTAAATAATTGTATACTTAAGTAGGGCTATGTAGACCTGCCTTGATACATTTTTACTTAAATTATTATTAAACAAAAATAATTAATAACTTTTTTTTTTGATAATGTAAAAAGCTGGACATTAATAAATAGATACAGAGTATACAAATGTTCCTAGGTTCTTATTAACATAATTCCTTCCTGTAACTATTATGTCTATGTGATATGTACCTACAAGAAAATTTGTAGGCACCTACTAGAAAATTTGCGCCTACCGCCGGCCGAGACGATATAGACCCTCCGCCGATTCGGTTTTAACTTAGGATGCAGGTACTTGTAATATACATATGACAGGTTATGAAAATAAAATGCACGACTGGGTCGCACGAACTTGCTCCTATGTAAAAGACTAAGAATTTCAAAAATGAATGTTATTAGAGAAACTGTTCATAAGCATAAAATTCATTTTTTAAATGACTAAAAAAAAACTTCTTTAGTAGTTAAAGGTAAGAATAGGATGCCATGTGATTCAAGCAAATATAGATTTATGCAAGAACAAAAATTATAAGTCTTTGTAGTGGTTTCTTAAAAAATAAAGTTTTATATAAGTAAATTTTAAAACATTTTTAAGAAAAAATGTTGGTACGCTAATTTGAAGTTTTTATAATTGTATGAATAAAAATTAAATTTACAAAAAAAGTATTGAGTCGTTTTCGAGACATTGAATTTTCAAAAAACAAAAAATTGATTTTTTTTTTTCAAAATTCAAAAAAATATTTTTCTTAAAGTTTTGAAATGCAATATTTTTTAAACTTTTTAGAAGCTTCCCTCTACGAAATTTCATTAAAATCCGTTGTGCTAATGATGAGAAATTCAAAATTTTAAAAAATCGTTCTATGGTAGGTACAGTCAGTAATATCTTATTTTCAAATTTTTTTTTATTAAATTACAGATATTAAAAAATGATAGAAAGAAAAAAAATTTAAGCAAAATTCTCGGAACCGTTTTCGAGAAAAATACGATTTTCGGAAACCATTTTTTAACATTTGTATGGAGGGTACAGTTATTTTCAGGTAAAATGAATTTATTTTTCTCATATATTGTAGATTATTTTTCCAAACTTTTATTTATCAAGTTTTGAAAAAATCGACCATGGGGTTTTCGAAATATTGAGTTTTCAAAAAAAATTTTGAAAGTTTTTTTCAAAATCCAAAAAAAATTTGTTTTGGAAAATTTGAATACACAATAATATTCAAACTGCTGGGAAACTTAAGCATAAAAAAATGATCAAAATCGGTGGTACCGTTTTTGAGAAAATCAAAGTGTGTCTCGCAATTTCACCTGTCTCTCCTTGGTATTCAGACGTACGTGCCACACATTTAGCCAAAAAGAAAAATAATATATTTCTCGAAAACGACTTTTACAATTTTGTAAAAATAATTCAAATAATTAAATTAGGAAAATGATGCTTTTTTGTATTTTATCTTTAATAGTTATTTTTGTTACCTCTAGTAGAATTTTATTTTTTATATTTGGTTTTTTCATTTTTTTTCTTCTTTCTCATTTTAAGAAAACCTTATTTTAATTTAAAAAAAAAAGTACACATTTTTATTTTTGATAACTTAATATTCAAATTATGTGACTACGTAGCTAACTAACTATGAGTGGGTAAATATAACTATAAAATGAGTTGAAAATTCCCCTCCAACGTAGTGTAAGCACTTCGGATTCAAAGTTAGTTGATAATAGTTGTGTTCAACCAGCTGCACTGGACTACTCTGGGCAGACAAGTGTAGCTTTTTGGTGTTAATTGAAAAAATTTCTCCACTGACTTACACTGATTAGCGTTCATTGACCTGAACTAGTGTACATTAGTTCAGAATATCTTGCACTGCCTTTTGAGGTAGTGCAGGTTGGTGAAAACTGTCAAAATCAGCTGATGTCATTATTTGATTATATTTGTCAAAGGAATTAATTTGAATTTTGTCCGCGCGTTGTGTTTTTGAATTTAAATTTAGAAAAATGCATGTTTTAAAGATCTGACGTATGACGGTTTTGCTTAAGTTTGCTCTGACAGTTGTCATGAACTTGCACTGCACTACTCTACACTGGCCTCTTTCTGGTTGAACACATCTAATGATTTTGACATTTCACAATCACGGTTTCAAGTTTGTGCATTGCATATGACATTCATTTGTATTATCAAACCAAACTGGGAAATAAATCTTTGTTTAAATATTGCGAACGAATATTTGAAATTACGTTTCAGAAGGCCATAAAAGTGGAGTTTTTTCATTAGAGGTGTCATATTCTTTAGGTTTTATTAGTAATTATTTCTGTTATGTTAAATGTGTTGAATGAAATTTCTTTTTTATCCCAACAATAACCATCATTCCAATTAGATTTAAATAGCTCCAATAGTAAGTTCTCTTCTTGAACTATAGAGCTATGATCTATGATCAACGTTTTCTTTATTGATGCTACTTTGTGTGATGTGTAATCTCACAGAACGTGGGGATGTTTTTCATTTTATTTGAAAGGTGTTCCGTTCCCGTTCTAAGGAAAACTAGAAGACATAAAACTGGAGTACTGACTTCTTAACAGAAAACGAAACCATGGATCTTCTTAACGAAATATAGATGTAGCGAAAATGTTAAAATTCTGCATAATAGCACTTAGTTATCGAAATAGAATAAAAGATGAATACTTTTAGTTAGTAACTGTAACTTAATTAGTTTATCTATCGCAAAGACTTTTGTCATTGGCTCGAACGCTTAAAAAAATCAAGAGCTGACGATAAGAGCGTTTTTATTTTAATTCACGAGTAGCCCGAATGTCCTTTGAAAGAAGTCTGTTTTTATAAGATTTAATATTATTTACTTACTTGATTTTTTTTGAAAGCAATTAAGCTTCTCTTAAATCGGAATCTACAAAACTGAGACACTTCTACATTTTAGATGTTTGGTGTCACGTCGCATCGCACTGACACCGAGATCTTTTACACCAGAATACAATAAAGATATTGGTTAAACGATATATATTTAACATTTTTTTAATTTTTTAAATGCACAGAAAACATTGAATCAAGTTTGTTAACAGGGAATTCCCGGAAATATGTTTTACAAAAAAGTTAATATATCTACTAATGACCACGTACAAATGCGAAAACTACGGAAACGTTTTTAGTTTTCCATTATTTTAGACAATTTAAATGAGTTCAACGGTGAATGTTTTCATAAAATAATAATAATATAATATCAGCATCAGGGAATAAAACTTATGATAATTTGCCAGAATGGGAAAATTCCCATGATTCTCTAAAAGACCCTGATTTTATACTAAATAATACTGTTGCTTCTCATGTTTCGCACCCAAAAAGTGAAAAGAGCAAAATTTGGATATCCGTTCAAAAACTACGATTCTCAATCGTCAGACATTAAGGAACATTGAAAATAATGAGAAGTTTTTTTGACCAATTCGTTATAATTTGAAAAAGTTTTTCAAGATTTCTCTTATTCGGCTTATTTGGTCTCAATAATTTATTAATGAAAGACTTTCATTTCAGATTTCAGTTTTCTTCAGGGGCACTTTATTAAGCATGAAAAATATAAAATAAAGTAGAAAAACATACATATACAAACAAAGTTTTTAATTTTTTTGGGATTGAACTTACAGTTTATAAGAAAATTAATAAAATTTAATATTGAAAATTATAAAAAAAACATATTATTTGAATTTGTTACTTTTTTAATAATAAAGAAGTGCTCAAAAACTATAGGAAATAACAAATGAAGTACTCTGTCTAACGCAATGGAAGGAAAGCGACGCGGTGAAACCTGAGTGAAATACGCTTTGGAATATGATGGCATGCATATACAAATTTGAAGACCACATTTTACAATATGTTTTTATCTGAAACGGAAAAGGGGTACATACAAAAAAATATATTCATGGCAGTTTAAATCACTCCATGTATAGAAATGAAGTTTGTAATCCTGTGAGCCTCACCAAATATTCAAAAATATTCGGAACACTAAAAGTTTCCAAACTAGACACATGCGCAACTTGCTATGGATTTTAATCTAAGATAAAAGTAGCCCAGCAGGCCCAGATAAGAAAAAAAATTTTGGGTTTATTACAATACATAAATCCAGATTTTAGTTATTTTTATAAAAATCTTAAAACTAGTTCCAACGAAATCAACATTTAATCAGATTGAAGAAGTGACGATGAAGATAAAAAACCCTTTTTTAAATTTGGTTTTCAATTTTTTATTTGTTTTTTTATTAATTTACAATGCATGATGAAAAGTTTGTTGTGTTTTTTTTTTGTATTTTCATTCATTCTATCTGAA
This sequence comes from Chrysotoxum bicinctum, assembly GCA_911387755.1. NCBI lineage: Eukaryota > Metazoa > Arthropoda > Insecta > Diptera > Syrphidae > Chrysotoxum > Chrysotoxum bicinctum. Next base: position 217,627,696 of record OU426989.1, on the reverse strand, counting down.
CGTTCAAAGTTGGTTCTCATTCTCTGCTAAAAACAATATATTTGTCTTTATTAAGTTAGGAATAAGAACTAAAGTTGACACAAGAACTGGATAATTTAACAGAATAGACAAGGAAAATCAGCTAAAGTAGTCCTTAGACCAGAACAAAAAGTTTCTTTAAAATGGAAAAACAACTAAACTGCAGATAATTTAATTTAATTTTTAACTAGGAAAGAGTAAAATTATCTTTATTTAAATTTTTGATTCAACCTGAACGGAGTTTCCAATCGCCCAATATACCTAGTCATTTGTAATTTCAAGCGTTTGTTAAAAACTTTAAACTGCTCTCCTCAAAAATTAGTAAAAAAGTCTTTAGCGGGTTTTTCTTGTGACCACAGATCTATACTGTACTAAGCTAAAAAAGAAGTAAAGAAACTTAAAAACTAGTACCTAACCTTCCTCCAAATGCCGTTCTTCTTTCTTGAGACGAGGAAATCATTTTCACTTTCGATTCTGTCTATATAATATCTCCAAATAAAATAAACAAAATAGAAACATAAATATGTACCTACGAGTACTTCCTGCAGAATACAAAGTCACACGAATGCATTTTTATTTGAAAGAGGGAATAATTTTGCATAGATTTCGATTGTTTGAAAGAAAAGTAGCTAAACATCGGCTGGCATGTAAAAAAAAAGCTTAATCTAAATCTCAAATTTCATTTTTAGCATTTTGTATATAATAAAACTAGAAATTTTACCTTTATTTTAAGTGCTTGTCCTTAAAGATCTTATCAATAATTCTGAAGTTATAAGTAAATCAACATAACCTACTTACATAACATACCTACAAAATCCATTTCCATTTTTCTATGCCTACCTAAAGCAGATACACTTGAAAACGAAAAGATATTGCCAAAATCCAAACAAGAAAATTCCTACCGAAAAGTGCAATACCCTCACAAGAAATCAAAATAAAAAAAAAACAAAAACACCAGCCAAGGAGTCGCCGCGGCATGCACCAGCCACCAAAACCAATAAAGGAACAGGAAAAGGCAAATATAAAAACAAAAACAACATCCATCCACACAGAAATTCTACGAATGACAAAATATAATAAGAAAAAGTAGAACAGAAATAATATAACCCCGGTGGGAAAGGGATGCGCTGTGTCTGGTACGATTTGTTTGTGCTATAAATTTTGATGAGAACAAGAGAACGCTTGTCGCTTAGTCGCTTACCCAATGAAAAGATACATTTTTCGCTCTCCTACATTGTGGTCATTGTAGTTCTCTTGTCGCTCTTAATTTTTGTATCTTTGTCTGCTAAAGTTTGTCTGCTTAAAAAAATTTCTTAGGACATTTTTTTGTATGGAGATGAGACATCTGTATATGATTATTTGTGGATCAAGTGTTGATTTTGTGCTGTGTACCAAGAACCCTAAGCTCTTCGCGACAGCAAGTTACAAGCTTTGATTTGATTTCAATGGTAGAAATCGCTTTTATTGCCGCTTGGCTATCAATGAAAAACGTGATATCAGCTTGTAGTATTGCCATCATTGAGACTGGTCTAGCAGCTTTTGTCACTGCCAGGACCTTAGCTTGAAAGACACTGCTGTAATCAGGAAGTCTGAATGAGCTACTTACTTACTACCTTACCTTATACCTACTGAAGGGCCGGAGCCTACAGACCGCTTACTAGGTTTCTAGGTGTGAACTAACAATTAAGGTGTCTCCATGAATTTCGAACGCGAAGTTGGTTGGAAGCCGCTTAACTAGCTTGCGTCACTTAAAACACGATCTTTCTCTACTGTGCCGTTTTCCGGGGCTTCGCTTTTTAGATTTCCCGTATCAGATCAGATGAACTGTTTCATATTCACATGAAGAATTTTCCTCCCAAGACGGGTTTTCGGTTTTTTGGTGAAATCTTTTTTCCTGAGCCTTGCTTTGACAATTTACCATAGGTCCTCAGTTGGATTGAGGTCAGGGGATTTGCTAGGCCAATCCAAAATATCAAGATAAGAGTTTATTTTTTTTTTTTTTTTGATATTTGGCATGGAGCAAGATCCCGTTGAAAAATTGAGTTTTGAGCTTAAGGTCTCCTCAAAATGGTTGGAAGCAGCATTTGCAATACAACTTCAGGGCATTTGGTAATGTCCATTATAGCCTTTACTGGATCCAGACTTCCAGAGCATTTAAAACATGACTTTACGGGGTATTTTGATGCTTGAACAATATGGTCAGGTCTTTGGGTTTTTTTTAACTATACAATTGTCCTGTATCGTTGGACTCTAAATGACTCTCGTCCGAGAAAACAACTCTTCTCAAATTTTCCAGTGTCTATTCTTTATTTTTTAAAGCCTATTGCAGTCCTTTTTTTTTTTTCTTTTTGCTTGTAAAAATCAGCTTTTTCGGAGGCTTTGTTGCTTTTCGCGCCACCTCCAGAACATTCAAAATAGAAGATGATATACACTCGAATGAAAGAATGTAAGTTTAATCTAAAAACTTAGTTATCGAGTTACTAGGCTATCATTCGCAGTTGTCAAGATTGTTTAATTTAAACTGCACTTAATTAATTTAACACAATTTTGAATTTAATATTGGATAAACTACACTGATGATTATGTTGTTTAAATAAAACAGGTGTTTAGGTTAAAACAACTAAACAGATTTATTTGATTTTCAATCTAAATAAGCTTCTCGTTTGATTTAACCGATATTATGATGGTCACACATAACATAATAACATACCTATTTTACTGACTGACGATTGTTAAAATTGCACACCAATTTTGTTAAAACATTCAATCAGATTTGTTTAATTAACTAATCGATATATTCATTAAATTTTACACGAGTCTAACGTTTTTTTGAGCGACCATTTTTCTGGATGTGTGCGAAAGCTCAGTAGTTTGATTTACACTGATGACTCGGTTAATTCTTTTACCGTCTTTTATTCGTCTAAGTGTCTAGTAGGCTGGATATCGCCTGTGCTGCAATGTACTTAATCAAAGGCTTGCCGATATAAGTGGTTCCCTCAACTTTGAAGCGCAAATGAAAAACCGATATAACGCCATCCCAGGCCATTACGCCCCGCCATTAGCTATCCGATGCCATTAGTTCGTCTTCACTATGGCCCATCGTAATAGGTGAAAGTACAGCGAAAAATTAAGATTAGGAAGTACACGATGTGTATTTCCAAATATGTCAACATCATCGCATATGCGAGGAAAGAACTTTGAAAGATTGTGTCCTTGTGTTAACCGTCGCATCACATTGCTTAAGACCTATCTTTGTATTACGGGTATCAGCGAATTCTTTGAGTTCATTGATGGAGAAAAGTCTATTTCTCATCGTCATCCTGCATAATCGAAGGAGTTTGCCAGGGATGTTAAAATAGACATCTCTCTATATAGAAACTCCTTAAGTAAGATGCGGCTTGAAATCGACCTCCAAGTTTTAGTTTTCGATTTGAAGTTCTAGGGTTATTTCCAAAATCTGCTGTAATGGTAATTTGGTCGATGATGGTTTTTTCTTGCCTAAGACCGCACTGATATGGATCTATCAAGTTGGTGACGTACGGCTTCAGGCGGCTTAGTTCGGAAGGTTTTTCTTTTTTTGGTATAGGTAGATAATGTTGTGGTTCTATTGAACGGGCCTTCTTTAATGTGACCATATTTGGCATAATGATTGGTTTATACTTCTTACCAAATCATATTCTAGCGTTTGAAATAGCTTTGCAGAAAGGTCGTCTGATTTATTGGAATTCAATTAGATCAAGATTTCTACATTTCGCTGCGGTCAGATGGTTTTTCTAAGGTCTATATTTCTCAAATCTCTGGATAACACAATCTGTCAAATAACGAAATTTTATTCCTCATCGTTATAGCTAGGTTTGCAGAAATGGTTATTCTATATTCTCACAACATACTGTTCCGTTGATCGTCATTTTAAGCTTCAGTTCAGAATTTATAACATTGAGAAGTAAGAAGTTCCTTTAACCTTTTGATAACCATATTCTTTCTAAAATTTCTCTCGATCACATGCTTTTCCTGTTTTTTTTTTGTTTTTCTTTCTGACAAGACGGTATTCCTGTTTTATCCTCGTAGAGCTTGTGAGCACCTCTAATTTTTCTATTCAGCAATGCTTTGTATGTTTCTTCTTCGGCTCCATGAGCTTATAGTGGTACTCATGGTCCAACCAGATGATATTTGTCTCATCGCTTACGACTTCCTTCTCAATACTTGATACTCAAATCTTAAGATGCTGTAGTAGACAGAGAACGACTAAGTGACCTCGTGAAATTGCAGTCTTCTGAACCGACATCGAATTATCTCGGCTTAGCCATTGGTCGGGATATCCTTGGCTAAAATATGGTATTGGTCTAGGTCACTGCTAGCATTTCAGAACTTTTTGACGTCACTTTATTGTAGAAAACCTTAACGAACTATCTGAACTGAAAATCAAAGATTTGATCTTCTTAAGATGTCCAAATAAGACGAACATCGATGTCTTCTGTAACGGGTACTCCTCAATCTCAAGACTTCAAGCTAGCGAACTTCAGGTGGAGAAGGCCCCATGAATGCCTCTTCATACCCCATTCAATCTACAGGTCAAATGAGGTTTAGGTATCAAAACGGTGCACTCCAGCGCTATTTGGTTAATTGAGCCATTTAAAACTACTACCTACCAACCCAACTATTGTGGAAAAGTCTTGCTAAGTTTCCAATGTCGTCAATGGTTGGCGGTTGATTTATCAGAAGAACTCCACCCATTCCTATTGAGAATATTTAGATCTGGGAATTACGTGATAGGTAATACGGCAATATGTTTCGCCCCGCCCCAAAGTTCATCAGCCTGAGTCTGATATCGAAGGTCATGTGATCCCACTACCGACCCTCAAAGTTATGTCTTCTCTTCATAGCTTGGCGATACATTGGCTAGAATGAACTTTATGTCATAGTAAGGGTACCGGTCATCTTACTTGTTGATCAGGAGCTCATTAAACATACTCCTTTAGTGTTTGCAGTCATGTCTTTCTCAATTGTGGCACCATCGAAACGTTCGTCACAGTGAACTTACCTATAAAACTGATTACCACACTTCACTTTAATGTACTTAGTCTTTGGATTCAAAGACTATTACATCAAGGGAACGTCGCAACAATGTACATCTTGTATTGTTTCATTTTGAAAACAAAAAACCAAACATTGCTAATTCAAACCGAACTGAAAATTTGAACTTCTATACAGCAACTTTACTTTGAAAATAGGAAGCTTCGAGTACTGAACTTTTTATGAATAAACGAATCTTGAATTTTAAGCACCTCGTTGACGACTATCAACAGAAAGAATCAAGAATTCCCATCGACCGACCATGAAACAAAGTAGATTCATAAACCAATGCCCTACTAAAAACTTACGACTTTTCAGTTTCAGCTGCAATTACCATCCACTTACTCCAACTTGTCAGACTTGACAGTATATTTTTGTGCCAAAAAATTAGATACACGAAACTTTAAATGCCACTGCTGTGCTGCTATATACTATGGTATACTCGTAATACAACTGCTGCTATACTCTCGTAGGACAAAACTAGAGCGGGTGAGGAAGGATGGTTTTGGGATGGTATGATGGGGGAGGCTTTTAGTTGACTGGCATGATGGTGTTCCTGTGTCCCAAATGCAGACTGCACGAATTATTAAATCTTCCCCCAGACGGATTAACCTTGACTTTCACTTTCCGCCGGAATCGAGAACGATTTTCCTTTTTTTCTATATTTCTGTCCTGCTCTGGTGTGCTGTGTATCTTTGTGCCCGACTCCTGCAAAATTTTGAATAATTCATACCGAGGAACAGGACATTCAAAACACGCGATGCACTCTGAATATCAAACTAAGGAGGCCGCACTCTGCTGCTATACCTACTCAGCTCATAGATATGCGCGGCAACATTTCCAGAGCAAAAGGGGGCAACCGAACAGTTGGGTGGCTCTAGCCTGGCAGGCAGGACCAAATGTCCTGAAGGAGTGTGACGGGAGGAGGGGGTCGGTGGTAGCATTTGTAAACTTAGAGATGAATGTGTGTGCCTTTTGGAATGGTCAGGTGTGTGCGCATTGCAGCCATACTCGCACACACGTTCAGACACAACAACGGACGACCTTATTCTGTAGGAAATCCTGGAACATATCCTGCGCCATCGCTGTCGTAGTCGTCGTCGTCGTCGTCGTATTCATCATCGTCGACGTATTATGTAGTTGTCCCCATTCTCATCCTTGTCGTCACAAAATTGAGATTCCGTGTATGTGCGTGTATCGATTGAGGTTTTGTTGTTGTTGTTGTTGCCGTTGGAGGAGCCACAAACATGGATGAATCAAAAGGATGCAGCACAACAGCCCCTGAAACTGGTGTAGCGTAATACTCGTATATACTACGGCGATATGGGAATGGAATGTTGTGAGAGACAAAAAAAGGTCACTGACTCCGTCGTCGTCGCTCGTCATAAGGGATCCGTGTGAGGTGCATCAGGACCGGGTGACTATATAAAGTTGCACCTGCTTTTGTGTATCTTTTTTTGTTTACCTACTTGATGCACAAACAAAACACTATGCACTCGCTGCAGACTACCCACCTATATTGCGATAGAATCTTGGACATTAAATCGATGTGAGGGTATCTTTTGGATTTTTTTTATTTGTTTTTTGAGAGTGTAATCCTTTTTTATGAAATAGAAGGGTTTGTTGCAAGGATGTGATGTCTTTTTAGTTTATGGCAATATCAATATAAAATGCCATCTGAGATCTTGGAGATATGAATAAAATGAAGTGCACCGTTATACGATTGTAATTGTGATTTTCATGATAGGAAAATATAGTTCATTGATAAAATTTGCGAGATCAAATTAACTAGAAGTGTCATTAATGACGGAAAACTGACAGAAGCCGTAATTTTAAGTGAGGTGTTGCGTGGGAATCAAGTGCTCTTGTGACAGTTTCTTATGGTTGTTTTATGGGATTCATTTCTTGAGAGACTCTCACAATCTATTGTGAATTGGTTGAAGGGGTAGTTCGCCGTAACGGTCTTCGTTTAATAGAGATTTTTGAACGGAATGTCTTAAAGACCAAAAATCGTGAACAATTCGTGTGAACAATTGTAGAATGCAATTCAGCAAAAGGAAGGGTTGTCATCAAAATTATGCTAGTGCAATACTTTCGGATCCCATTTTTACACAAACTTAGTATGATCTCGGTATACCTCATTTATTCATGAAAGTTGTATGTTTAGGTATGGGAACCTTACGTTCATGTTAGACTAATATAGGTTGTACTCATATCTGTCGTTTGACTATTGGGAGAGAATCACCAACTTTCCATCGACTTCAAAGACGCATATGATCGTATTCATTGTCAGAAACTCTAAATGGTAATAGCCGATCTTCACATCACAGGTAAATTGATCCAGTTGTGTCCAGTCACACCAGGTGCAATCTGTAACTATATTTAGTAGCACATCTGAACTATTCTAAACATACAAAGAGCGTAGAGTTTAAAGAGATGCGCTATCATGCAACATCTTTCGTTTCACTCTGAAGCAGATAATATCAAGAGCAGGCGGTAGCACGGAAGGAATCTTCTCAAGATCTGCTTAACAACCAAGGATACAGAGTCCTTCATGGCGATTGTAGAATAGGCAAAACATATTGGTGGTCAAGTCTGTTGGTAGCAGACATTTCGAGGTATTTCAGAAGTTCATGTACCTTAGAGTCAACATTTACTCTACGAATGACGGGATATAATCTCTCATTCCGATAAGAATTAAATTTGTAATCATAACTAGGCATTCAAAACCAATGAGCATTGGTATCTTTTTTAAATTCTCTCCAACTTTCCTAAAACGCTCGCTCTGTGCTCTATATATATATGGTTTCCGGCTACTTGATTAGCACTTCAACTCCATCTAGATCATAGAGCAGCAACAAAATCCCTCCATTTGTCACGATTTGGTGTAAGCGGTTTTAGCTGGGGCCACGTACGAATATCCCGATACGTTGCTTCTGCCATTGCAGTTGACCTCCAGGTTGGTTCTGGTCTTCCAACACGTCTTGCACCCTGAGGATTCGATTCAAAAGATGGTTATTGCCAGGTTTCTTCATTGTATAACCAATCCACCGCCATTTTTGTTGCATAATGTCTACATCCGCTTTTTTCTTCCCAGCTCTATTCCACAACTCGACGTTTGATATGGTTTGTGGCCAGTAGATCTTCAAAATGTACCGCAGACATCGGTTAACAAGAGCTTGTAACCTGCTCGAGATGTTAGCAGAGCACTTCCATCTTTAACAGGCGTATAACAGCACAGATTTTACGTTGGATTCCAAGGGTGCGTAGTGATATTTTACTAGTGTCCCACACAGGAGAGAGGATTCCGAATGCCCGTCGGGCCTTACTTAATCTAATGTTAACATCCAGGTCTGTTGCACCATCAATTGCTACACAGCCTTAGAATAATTCTCAATGTAACCATTTACTTCCAGTAATTGACACATTTGATTCAATCCACCTATGGTGCTATTTATCAGGAGACAGATATCATCGGCAGAGTCTATATGGCTGAGCTGAGTCAAACGGTCTGCATTGTGTTCCATGCCTCTCGTTTGAACCACTGATCTCTATAATACACTGGATAGCGCATTCCCTACATTGTATAACAGATTTTTTGACTCCAATTGAAGATGACAGATGGTGGGCAGCTTCATAATTTGACGTCTTCTTTTCACAAAAAAAAATATTTTGACATGAGAAAGAGGAAAACAAATGTGACTGCACTTGTTTATGCGGGAAACAGATTGACACAGCAACTTCAACAGGAACTTTAAGGCTAGGCGCACACATTCAATTTTTAGTTTCGTAACTGCTTAGTTCGAGCAACTATAAAGTTTGTGTCTTGACACAAACTAAACGATTGCCTAAAATGAGTTCGCTATTTTGTGTAACATCTAATTATTTGCACCTGCGCGGACATTCAACCAAATAGTTCATCTCTTTTCTATAAGCAACCAAACAGTTGGTCAACTAAAGATTGAATGTGCGCGAATAGTCTAACAGCAACGAAAACTTCAACATCAAAAGTCTTGTGAAATAGATTACAACGTGAACAGCGTTTTTGACAGCATATAATCAAAATATATTCAAATGCGAAATGATTTTGCCGTACATTTAACGATAAAAATTAACGTAAATTGCGTCAATGTATACGACTTGCACAATTTGTCGTACTAAAATTTATTTGTTTTAAGCAATTCTTCCATTGTCAAAACCAAAATAAATACTGACAAATTTCGCCTCAAAAGTTGGTAGCATTTGCACAGCGACATCGAATTTAGGGTTAAGTTCTAACGTTAATGTCGAAGTTGCTGTGTTAGGCTAGGCGCGCACATTCAACTTTTAGTTGCACAACTGTTTGGTTGCTTATAGAAAACAGATGAACTATTTGGTTGAATGTGTGCGCAGGTACATATAATTATATGTTACACAAAATAACGAACTCATTTTAGGCAATTGTTTCGTTTGTGTCAAACCACAAACTTTTTAGTTGCTCGAACCTAGCAGTTTCGCAACTAAAAATTCCTAGCGGCTAGCCTTAATTTTGCAATTTTAGTTTATCAAAAATTATTTATTGTTTTTTATTCACACGATAATTTCAACCAAAATAAAAAAGTAGCAAAATGAATAAATTATTTTACCTTCTATTTTGTTTTGCATTGTGATGCCACTAAATATTGCAGTGGGAAAAGTTGACAATACTGCACCAGCAAGAGCAAGCTTAGGACTTTGGCCTAACGATGCCGCTGTTAGCGTTGCTGTTGCTGTTCTTATGTGTGTTAAACAATTGAAATGCATTATTTCTAAATTAATGGCGGCCGCTGTTGCTGTTGACAGTGCTGTTGCTGGTTCAATCTGTTCGGCGCTTTATGATGCTGTTTTAGATGTTATACAGTTATACTGTTATACGGCACCGTGGGCAGCTTCATAATATAACAATGTTCAAATGGAGTCAACTTTTTTGGATGAATGCGCTATCCAGTGTATTATAGAGATCAGTGGTTTGAACCCACTGTAGCAGTCATCACATCATCAATTACCAGTAAAAACAGGATAGGTGAAAGAGAATATCTACTTGTTTCACTCCTTGACGCACCTCAAAAGAATCGGAAAGCTGTCCATTTTGCAAAACAAAATACCTTGCTCTATTGTAGGACTCTTTGATGACATTAACTATCTTTGTGGGGATACTTCTCGCAATCAGAGATCTCCATATAAATTCCCAATTAACCCGGTCAAAAGCCTTTTAGAAGTCAACAAACATGAGATAGAGCGTTGTTTGAATATCGTATGATTGCTCAAGTATAATTCGCAAGGTGTTACTGTGATCGACGCAAGATCGACAACTGCAAAAGCCCGGTTGGTGCCTCTTAAGCGTAGACTCTATAAAAGACTTTATCCTTTTGAGGATTATAGTTGCCATCAACTTCAGGAACACGGACAAAAGGGTGATACCACACCAATTATTACAGTTTTTCCGGTCACCTTTCTTTGGTAACGTAACAATAACACCATCCTTCCAATCACTGGGATAGGTTTTATTTTCCCAAACAGGCTCCACTAATGGTTTCAAAATACAAGAACTTGCATCAAAATCTGCTTTCAAGAACTCTGCAGGTGTGCCATCAAGTCCAGCTACTTTATTAACCTTAAGAAGGATGTACTTGTTGTGGGAAAGGTGTCAACACCGCTGGAAGATCTGCGCGCATTTGTAAGTCGAGGATCCAGATTTGCATCCTGGACATCGCGGAGTTGTGTACAAAAGTGATCCTTCCACCTTCGCAACTCACCTTATATAGTCACCAATAGGTTGCCGTCCACATAATACAGGATGATTCTTTTTGCCACGTTCTCCGACAATTTCTTTGGTGATTTTGTACAGCTGCCGAGTATCATTTCTTCCTGCACCTATTTCTACACTCTGCGCAAGTTTGTCCACCATAGCCTTCTTGTCACGTCTCACTCATCTCTGATGTGTCTTATGAGCTGCCTTATACTCATTCATTAAGATATGTTCCCTATGAGCATCACTTTCAGCATTGATGCTTAATTTCAATGTTTTTCGGTCTGTAATTTTGTCCCAGGTGTTTTGGGAAATACAAGAATCTCTAGTTCTTGTCTGCTTAGGTACTATTTCGGATCCATCAACAGATACAGCTAACTGTAAGTTAGACGCTTTGTCGCGAAGTGTGGTGGGAAAATGTTAACTTATATTTGGATCACTTAGAAAACACTTGTATCAAAAGTTTGTCTCCTTGATGTACCCTCTAAGCTTCGCTTGACAGTAGCTATTCGTAACCTCAGCATAGCCAACAGCAAGTGATATAAGCACTATTCCTGCGTATTTAAAGGGTACTCATAATCTCTGGTCTATGCCTATAAACAACAAACTACCACTTGCCCTGAAAGTCAACATATTCAATGCCATTAGTCAAGTTTAACCAGAGTTAAGGAAATTTGACGTTTCGGATGCGCAGCACCCAGTGAATCCGCGGCGGACATTTAAAAAGGCGGGCACCTTCTAAGTAAATGAAAATATCAACGATTTCTTACTCATGGCTTGTCTTATTCAAATTTAAAGGTAGAAAACACTTAATGGACAAGCCTTTATAAGAAAGAAAATCTCGGCTAACAATGTCATATTCTTAGCAGAGTATTCTTGAAAATCGAACTTTGAAGGGTGAAATAAACCAAGCTTTCCGATCTTTAAATCGAGCCTTAGTATTTTACTTTTCAGAAAAAAATGTCTGCTGATTTTTGACCATTTCTGTATAAATCTTGTGTGGAAGAAGAGATTCAACCATGGTTTGCTCATCATCGACCAAGGCAAATTTATTGCAGTTACGTATAAATTTAAGTCCTAAGGTTTTTAAATATTTCTAATCTTCTTTTTCAAATTAAGCAATAAAAAAAAACATAAAAATTAGTAAAAAGCGATGCTCAAGTCTTTGTATTTGTTTTTTATTGGAAATGCCATCACTTCAACCTCTTTCTAAAAGTAAAGGTACACTTTTACTTCACAAACTTTCTCTTGTATCTGCATTTCTATCTTGTATTTTTTTTTTTTGTAAATTAGGCAAAAGCTTGGTTCTTCCAAATCGATATTTTTATTTCTTAAATTTACGATCACCTCCAATGCTGGTGACAGTGCACAACGTAAGTCCATGCTCGAGTATCTTGAACTATAAATTCAACTAAAAATATCACAAAAAAATGTCATCAGAACACGTGCCGAATTTCTCTCTAAGCCCCTCTGCCTCTGAGCATAGTTAGGTACCTAACCATAGTTTTTGGCAAAATGAAAAAAAAGAATAAATATCTTGACCAAAGCAAGGTCATGAAACTGTTAATGTCGCTCCAAGAAATTTGATAAGTTCCTCAATAAACTAAAAAATCATCATTTTTTTTTTTTTTTGCGATAACACAAAATATACAAAATTCGTCGATAATTTATTCATCTGGGTGGAGAGGGTCGTAATTAATTGGACAATAGATAAAGCTATACTACCACAAAGTAGTAAACAACAACACGCCTCACCGTCACCGCTCATCGCAAGATCAAGAATTCCTACATTTGTCTCTCTGAAAGAACAGGTTGTCAGTTCCTTGGGTTCTTTTGCAGGCAAGCTCGATCTTTATTGAATTTCTATAGACCAACCTGTGACTGAGCTTGATAAACCTTCATAAGTGCCCTATGGTTTCTTTTTTGTTTAGAACGAAGATTATGCTAATCGGATATCGCTAAGCCCTCCATTATAGATTTTCTAAACGTGTAAGGAAGTTATAAGCGACCTCATGCCGGCATTGAGACCACAATCATAAACTATCTGTATGACCTCTATGAAAAGAATGTCACCAATATTTTGGATAAACGAGATTTGCATATTGCAATCTAGTTCCGATCTTGGATTTGTGTTCACTCACTGCCATATTCATGGAGCTCCTCCGCAGCTTAGCCTCAGATCAAGCAAGCGTTTCCGGTTTGCGAGAAAAAAGAAATTCCAACAGTCAAAAGAAACCAGAGATGGATTTCAATAGCAGGAATGCCTTTGGGTGCGCTTTGGCATCATCACAGCCAAGCTGCTCCGTACTCTGAATCGATAGTGGCTCCATCCTTTTTTGTGAATGAAAATGAATTCATTAACCAGATACGGTCAGCAGCAGAAAGATGTATGCAAAATTATTTCACGAGATTTATTGTTCGACATTTAATGTGGGTGAATGGGTTCAAGCAGTGATTAATTTTAGGCAATTATGGAGATGGATGGAGCTTTTGGAGAGCGTACGCTACGCAGGCAGGTTCATTCATCGATAGAGGGGTTCTGCTTTTGTGGAATGCATAAGCAAATTGAAAAAATATTCGAGATACAAATATATATGGCAGTCATAAGCAAATTAGTTTTTTGTTTAACTTCGTTTAGCTTAGACAGAAGCAGAAGGGTACTTCGAATTCGTTCCGCAATTTGTAAGTTTTGGTGGTTATCTTTAGGATTTTGGGTTCGTTAAGCTTAACTTTAGAGGAATTTAGCCAGTTTTTGACCTTTAAAATGGGTTTTTCAATTAGTGAAGAAATCGCATGAATTGGAATTCTTAAAATAGTTAAATGGCTAACTAACTGCTTTGTGTTTTTTTTTTTTAATTAATAACCCACTAATGCATGATACGAAGATCCAAAGGCAATCTTCGTTTTCGGATCTATAATGTTTCAGTGGAGTTGGAGTCAAAATGGGTCCATTAATTTCTCAGCAAATTTGTTTCGATAACGATAAAACTTTTGTCAGCAGTACCTACGAAAATCTTTTTCGGGGGTTTTACTGCCGCTTGCGAGGAAATTACAAATTCTTCAGGATTATAATTTGTCATTCTCATCTCATATTTGCCATTCGGAATCGTCAGAAAATTGTGGGTCCCCTCTATTCTACTCCTGGCAACACACTCATTGGAAAGGTTCAAAGTTGAAAGTCACTATAGTTCCTGGTACTCTAGAAGCTGTTAAGCCACCAAATTTCTTTATTTACTTACAACTTTTGCTAAGCTCGGCCAGTTTTCTATAAAACAGATTTTTGTTTAATTACTCTTTTACCTAACCAGATCCTTATTTATGAAGGATGGTTATCTGAGACACATCGAAGTTCCATCCTATATAATCCCGAGCACGCAGCTTCCTGTTATTCATATCAAATGGTCTGGTATTCGCGACGATTCGCTAAATCGGAGGTTGAATCTTCTTTGTCACTTCGGGATCGGGAGTTTGGGAATCGAAGGGCTCTTGCTGGAGTATTGTTATCCCTTTACACGATGTGGTCAAGCCAATGTAATGGACGTGTTTTGATTCATTGGACTACAACCATGACTTGGTACAGATACTAAAGTTAACGGTTGTATAATGCCGTCCATTGGCCCTCCTCATTCTGCTTAAGAACGATATTAGAAAAATTGACAGTAGTCGAATCGTTTTGCCTATTTCGGATTCGGATGCAATTGTCAAGCGAAACAGCTAGCTGGATCAATTTTCCCGGGATTTCCAGTTCGGACATGACCCAATTGACCATATAAAACTCTCACGATGATTCTACTATCCTTTGACTTTGAACTTTATGGAAAAATGGTGACTTTTCGACTTTAGTGTGAAGATTTTAAAATAGCTTAAGACGATTATCAGGGATATGCCTGGATATTTCTTGCTGGTCGTAGGATCAGATTTTTTGTAGATTTTTATTTATCGAAAATGCCCCCTTCCACTTATATTTGGATGATTTGATTCATTTTTTCAGAAAGTAACTTGGAAGCTTGTGCCCTTTATTTATTTAAGCATTTTATAGCTAAGTTTCCTTCAATTTAAAGAGCTGGAACTGCCTCTTCTTTGACTGCAAGAAGGTTGTCTTCTTGACCCATCACTCATTTGACAGACAGTTCCTGGAAGTATTTATCCTATTTTCTACGCTTTAGTTTTTATACCATTAAATTCAAACTCTTCGATCTCCTTAAGTAGGTAGAATGGATTTCTCCTTTTTACTTGCGATATATGTAGGTACTATAGGGCAAGTTCTGCATTTGGAAAAAAAATCGAACTCGAGATTTTGATCAAAGTTGACATTACGATGATAGCGAAGACGAAAAAAGTGGGTCTGACAATTCCGTCTGTCTGTCTGTATGTCTGTATGCCTGTATGTCTGTATGTCTGTATGTCTGTATGTCTGTACCTCGAACTACAGCCTAAACTACCGGACCTATTTTCTTCAAACTCGGTAGTTAAGGGTCTTCGGTGATTCCCTAGAGGAAAAATTGAAATTTTTTTTTTAGCTCCAAAACTAAGGGTACCCCCCATACACCCGTAATGCAATATCTTATTTATCTCGAAAACGGCTCTAACGATTTTGATAAAAATAATTAAGTGTGATATTATGGACATGGACTATACTTTGGTCAAAAAAAAATTTGGGGGGAAATGTTATTAGGGGTACCTGTCATAGAAGGGTTTTTTTGATTTTCGAATTTCTCACCAACGGCTCTAACGATTTTAACCAAAATTTTTATGCAGGAGCTGTTTTGCATTTTAAAAAATATAAACTAAAATTTTTTTCGAAAAAATAGTTTTTGGATTTTTAAAAAAATAATAACATTTTTTTTTTGAAAATTCAATATCTTGAAAACCGATGCACGATTAAATTTTTAAATTACGTTTTAAAATGTATTTTATTAAATACTAACAATTGGCATATCAATTTTTTTTATAAAAATTTTAAGGAAAATTTAGTACACAAAAAACATGTTTCAGTGTGTCTGTATGTCTGTACCTCTCACTACAGCCTAAACCCTTGGACCTATTTCTTTCAATCTCGGTAGTTAAGGGTCTTCGGTGATTCCCTAGAGGAGAAATTGAAATTTTTTTTTTAGCTCCAAAACTAAGGGTACCCCCCATACACCCGTAATGCAAAATCTTATTTATCTCGAAAACGGCTCTAACGATTTTGATAAAAAAAATTAAGTGTGATATTATGGACATGGACTACATTTTGGTTAAAAAAAATTTTGGGGCAAAATGTTATTAGGGGTACCTGCCATAGACCCGTTTTTTTGATTTTCGACTTTCTCATTAACGGTTCTAAGGATTTTAACCAAAAATTTTCAGCAGGAGTCCCCCTAAGTTTAAAATAATATTGTATATAAAAATATTCGAAAAATTATTTGTGGTTTTTTTTTTGAATTTTTTTTTTTGAAAAATCAATATCTTCAAAACCTACGAACGATTATTTTTTGAAATTATTTCCTAAAATCAATATTATTAAATACTTAAAATTCGCATCCCACATTTTTTTCTTGAAAAATTTTAGAGAAATTTCTTATATAAAAAATTTATTTATTTAATAATAAAACGATTTTTTAAAGTTTGTTTGCATAAATTCATACTTTTCTAGAAATCAGACGGCAATTTCATTTTAAATTCATGTTTTGTATTTATAAAATGTATCTTAAATTCCAAAGTACTTTTACATAAGAGCAAGTTCGTGCGATCCAGTCGTGCATTTTATTTCCTTTGTTCTTCGCGGGTTCGATACTCATGCTCCGCTGCACCAGTTCTGTGAGATCTATCAGTTTTGCATGTGCATTTTCTGTCACGGTTTTCTGATAGGCATTTATCATCATCATATTACGGATTTTTCCTTGGAGGTCGCTGGTTAACTTTGGGGGTTTTGGGTACATCTTCGATCATGGTACTGCACTGAGACCACTGATATTTGGTGATGTGTTAATGTACCGTGAAGAGCTTCTCGTTCATTAAGTATGAGTAGGCTTCCATTTTTTTTGTAAGAAAGTAGAGCTCTAAGTTTGTCCACAACAAGAAAATGATTATGGAGTCGACATTTAGCCCTCGAATTGGCGAACGACTAAGACGTTCCGTCTACAAGCATATTATTATCAATTTGGCAATTTGGTTCCTAGTTCGAAAACAACAAATCTTCCTTGATAGTTTCTCTAACTTTATCTGTAGAAGTATAGGTAATGTTAGATATGATTTACTCGTAGAACGTGCGGGGCCTTAGATTATTGACTTTAAGTCATCATGACGCGACATCGAAGCAAAAATCCGTATCCTAACATCTTTTCGTCAGACCTGATCCTATTCATCAAATTTATTAGTTGATCTTTGTATTATCTGACTTTAATAGCGAGGAGGGCAGACTTAGCTCTTGAGTAGCACCTGACGTGTAAGGCAGTCTCACGTTCCAGTTCCATATTGCAAAATTGTTATTAGTTGAAGTTCCGGGTCTTACTGCCAATTGAGGGAAGTCATTATGCGAGACTTCTAGTGTACCACTATAAACTGATTTCTTTCCATGTTAGGGAAGCTAACGCCATATCATTGATTAGCCTTAGCGCACCCGCTCGAATAATCCGATTGCAGTACCCCACTCCGGGAACATGAGAGCTTCCATTGACACAAATAGAGTTCATCCACCACCTCTCCCTTTTCTAGCACCCTGAATATTCTTGAAAATCCTCTCAAACCTCAGCTTACGTAAGGTGTCAGCATTTCTGAATATTAACTACGCTATTGATTCACTCTGTTTAATTCATCCATCTACCATTCAACTTCATTCTGATGGGTTCGTCTAAGTTTTCTGAGACTCTGTAAGCTATTCATTACTGACAGAGCATCTTAGTCTTGCTAGTTGTTGCGCTAATACATAAAGTAAGTCATTTAGAGTGGGCAAGAAACAATATCAATACTTCTGCTTACCATTCAGATGCAAAGTATGCTAAAAAGTTTGTATAGTTACTGTTACTGGACAACGTCATATTGATGCCAATCAGTACTTTTGCATATTACGACAGACCGGCCGCCTTGTTTTGTTATTAGACAAATGGTATAGAAATGGCGCCCAAGAAAAATCTTGTTGAGTGACCCAATATCCGCTGAAGTGCGCCATTTTGGTTTAATCGTCAGTCCAGATAGAAGGCTTGCAGTAGTCATTGTTTATCGAAAACGTGTCTGCTGAGATCAGATTCGTAATATTGCTTGTCTGCATGGTCTAACAAACCATCAATCCGATTTCTTTAGTCTTAATGCGCTGCAAGAACCCTCAGAGGATAACATTTTTGACTTTGTATACGTTTTTCATCAAAACTTATGAAAACCGCTTTCTATACTTATTGAATTCAGCTTTACGTCCTAAATCACACTCAGGCAAGTGATCTTGGACTCGACTTTGTTGTTCGGAGCAAGTTCGGCAAAAATGACTTCATTCAGAGAAGGAAAGGAAAGTTAAAATGAACCTATCCCTAGTCGAAAATAATTTAAAGAATAGTCAACAAGCTCTTGAAAGCCAATGGATAAATAAAGATCAAAAGTGCCAAAAATTATCAATCTAAACCTCCTAACTTCGTGAAAACTTGTATTCCAAAATTTTACCGATTCAGTCTCCATTCATCAGACAGAAATCTCACAACAACAAGATTCAGATAGACACATCTAAGTGCGTGGATGCATGTTTGTAGGTAGTTTCCGTCAAGATTCAATTCAATGCATCAACAATGGAGAGATGGTCAGCAAGGAGCAGCTAGCTACTATAGGTTTGTGGGATTGTGCCTTTGCGACCATACAGACTACCACTGACTGCACCGACACCGATCATCGTTTGTCTAATAGCCTGCAAATGCAATTGCTAATTTCGGTGCACGTCGTCGCCGCCGCCGTCCGTCCGTCGTCGTCGTCGCCGTTTACTAGAATATTATTGTTGTTATATGTACACATTTTGTTCGGCAAGGCAAGAGCGGCAAATCTAATTGAAATAATTGCAACTTGCAGGTCTCGTTGAGTTAATTAAACGGTGTAATTGTACAACAAACGGTTGAACGCTGTGGAATTAAATGGAAACCATTCACTCGCCTGCATTTTCGCCATTACATTCCGAAACAATATTTATCTCTTCAAACTCTGCTGAAGTGGTGGATTGGCTTTGGCGATATTGAATCGGATGGATGATTATGTCTAGAACAATTCTGGTGAGATAGACATTCACATTATTAGTCACCCGTGAGCCGCGAGCCTTTGCCGTTAATGATACACTTGGCTTAGATGTAATTACACATTTTGGTTTGGATTACTTAACAATTACTTTGTTCAATGGGGCTGGGGCTGAAATTGTGGGGCTTTGTTATAGTAGACTGAGGTGCTTTTGCCTGAGTGTAAATTATGGGCCTACGTTCGTGTCGTAGAGGTATTCCTGCTGCGACAACAGCGACGCGACGTCAACATCAACGACAAACACTATAGTGCGCAGATTATTATTGAAACCGCTCCTTTTTGGGGCGAGGGTCCTTACATAACTTATAACGCATTAACACCTACATGGTATCTCAATTTGGCTGATGCGTCTTTGAGAGGATTCTCGTCTCGGTGCGTTGTAATAGCGTTTTGGGGGAGACGTTTGTGTCTTTTTAACTTTTACCGGAGTGTGGTGGCAGCGATAGCGGTGGAGGTTGTGATGGAGGAAGGTATGACCTCATGCAGTGATTTCAGGGTTACAGATGTCTCCGGAAAGATATGTTTCATTAAGTCATTTCATTTTGAGGAGTTGTCTTGGCTCTACTGAGGCATGATTGCATTGTGCAGTTGTGCTAGACGCCTACGCAAAAGTGTGACTGCTTTGTGAATAGTGTTCTTTTTTTTTTTTGTTGCGTCCTGACTTACCTGGGTTGGTCGCTCAAATATTTTTCAGATCTTGGTTGGGTTAATCGTGAAATAACGAAACAAAGTAACTTTGATGACAAGTTCAACGTTAAATGTCGAGCGTTTTTTTTTTTTTTATTTATTTCAGGAAGTAAGATTGGGGTAAGTCTTAATGACTTCAGATGGAGTGGTTCAGTCGTGTCTTTTTACAAGTTTGACTCATATTATTGAAGAATGTATGTTTATCTTAGTTCAATCAATCTTAAATGTATCTGTAACTCATAATGAATCATTTCTTCAACGACTTTCCAAAGATTTTTTAGGTCTTTTTGATAAATAAGCTTCACAAGTTTTCCCAAGGCCCGAAGAAAACTTTTTGTAAGGCAGAAGCGAATAATTTATACTATTTGAATTTGAAGAGAATTAAAGTCTCGGCCACATACGGTATTTTGATAACTTTAAAAAATGATAAAACACAGTTTGAGCGATAGGGAATTAGAGAAGGATTGAAGAGGAGATACAAATGCACATTGGTTTTGAAGCTCTGAATACAAAATGGAAGAGAAAAATAGAGTCATCCAAAGCATTCCAAATTCGTGTAGTGCGGCTTAGGAAAGAATCTCTATACCTGGCAGTACATCTCAAACTGTGATAGGCATTTACTGAATAGCAACTGGCTATTTGGAGAACAAATAATTATACAAAATAACGATAATATAATGAGAGACATGGAACATTCATCTATAAGTTTCCATCTTGGTGCTATCACTTGTAATATAATAAGCTCTATCTTGAATTCGATCCAAAAGACTAAAGTGAGTTACTTAGCATCTGCGCAGATGTGAAAGTTAAACTGTAATTTTGGATAAAGCTGCTGGTCACCTATACTTAAATATTAAAGTTATACCCTTTGGATGAATGGAAACTTGAAAGATATAACAGCGAGATGAAAAGGGGTAATACATTTCTTGCATCATCAAAGTTAACCTAGAAAATTAGCAGTATTTTTTTACATCGTCGAATATGTGATCCTTACTTCCACAAAAGATGGTCTGTGATGTACATACCAAGTGCTGAAAGTTTTTTCTGTTTTGAGTGCCGTTTATGAAGTGCGGAATAGGAATATGATGAAGACTTAGCTTTAAGAACAGGAGACAGCATTTAGTTTTGGAATCATTGAATTCAACATGGTTTTTGATCAAACAAAGATCTAATTTAAGGAGGTAATAATACTCGTACACTGCCATTGGAGCTCCATTCCCGAAGTACAGGGATGTGAATTTGGCAATGCAACCACTTGTAGAGAACCAGCACCTATAGTGACTTACGAACCTCTAATGACCAGCACCTTTTCATGATAATTAATTCTCTTGGAGAACCTGTCAATTCGTCGGCTCCTGAAAAATTTTTTTGGAGCGGCTGAGAATGGAACATAAGACCCTCTGTATGACTAACTAAAAACGAATATGAAAAGCTATTCTATGAAAAGAGTGCTGTTGTCAGCAATACAATTTAATTTCGGAGAGGTGATCATTGATGAAAATGAAAAGGAGAGTCGGAGATAAGACAGAGCCCTGGGGCACACCTGCATTTATTTTATGATCTCAAACCGTCCAATAAAAATCGTATTGAGCTCTATTGACCTGAAAGGTCTAATCTAACGAAAAATAGATTCATTGATTCCAAATACATCCACTTTCGGAAAATGTCTTCATGCGAAACTCTACCCACTTTCTTCAAAAAGATCTAAAAATTTCTTCTATCACTAGTGGACCTATTACTACGAAAGCCTTCATTGAAAAGCTTTCGTTTTTAGAGGTATAACTTAAATTAATGAATAATCAGCGTTTCCATGAACTTGGAAACAATGGACGTTAGCAAAATTAAACGATAGTGAGAAGGGAAAGTTGGACAAATGCTGTTCTCCATATACTAGGAAAGCGACAAGTAGAGAAGGGCAGATTAAAAAGCTTGTGCAGTATTTTGCAAATGTAGAAGAACACCTCTTTAGAACTTTAGGATACGATTCCGAAAGAAGTCTTCTCCCATAAACTCATTTGCGATCTCAAGTACAGAAGGTGTCATAACAATATATGAACAGTCTAATTAACATGAAACTGTGCTGCAAGCAAATAGTCTTTCTGTAGTGAGCTAACAGTATATGAGTGCTGTTGTGAACGAGTGTCAGAATCAAGGACAAACTAGTATTGCGTATGTTTTCCTACAATTGAACCAAGTCTTCTACTTGGCCAATTTATTTCAGTAGAATAGAGTTTGTATTACAAAAACAACATTCATATTAGTTTTGTTGTAAGCAAACTTCCAAGACGAGTTATTTTGCTTTGTAGAGATGTGAACTCGACATCTGTTCTGTTCTTTTTCGGCATTGGATTTATATTGGCAGGAATATACAAAAAATCTTATGTATTCGAAAAATTGGACTCTTTGAGAACATAGCTCAAAATGTGTCAAAACGCCATCAAAAATGACGTTGTCAGAATAGAGTCCAGTAAGAACTCACAATGTCAGGATCCAGCTAATATGTTTTGTAATTAAAGGTTGATCAAAACCGAAATCTAATGGTCTCTTAACAGTAGAGTGACCAACGACCGATGAATGAACGAACGAACAATCGTCCATTCTGACTTTTCGTTCACATAGTGAATTCTCATTCGTCGCGATTGACGTAAAAAAAAAGACAAAGAAACAAACACAGGAATGATTTTAAAGGAGAGCGACCAACGACCGATGCACGATTAAAAGAAAAAAGCCCAAATTCTTAACAAAAATTAGACGAAATGGTAAAAAAACTGAATGTATTAAATGAAAACATACTTAAATTTGATTTTTATCGCTTAAGTAAGAGAAATTTGAAAAACTAAATTGATCGTCACGAATTTCAAACCAATGTGATTGCAACGAGCTGTCAAAGTCTATTCGCGTTCCACACACCATCCACACTGCAACGCGTTAATTGTTCTCGCGCGACTAACCCCAAAGCCCAAAGTCCTTCTTGTTAACTATTCATTGTTTGTTTTAAACGTCATTCGCGACGAACAATAAAATGCTGTAAGAACGAAAAGTCAAAATGGACGAATGTTCGTTCATTCGTCGGCAGCGCTGCCGAACTTACTCCCATAGTAGTATTTTACTCCTTTCGTGGAGTCGATGCTCCTAAACTCCCCATGTTACAAAAATACTCCCCAAAAAAATGAATAAAAATTAAAAATAAAACAAAATTGCAACAAACCAACTTAAAGCAAACATATTGTTTTTTCGACAAATTGCACATCTCTGTTCTTTTTTCCATACAAGATCGCATATCGTTGAACTTGCAAACATCCCGGGATAACAAGATAAAAAGACAGATAATAAATACTGTTTCCTCTTTTTAATTTATCAAGTGCGAGCGAGATAGTTAAATCGGACTTCGTTCAATCAATTGACCGTTTCTAAAAAAATACAAATTGATCGTTACAAAGCAAAAAAGTACAGATGAAAGTTATTTTGCAGTTTTTCAGACGAACATTTTGTTAAAAAAAGAAATGTCAACTTACTCTAGAGAATTAATTGATTGATTGATTAAACATTATATTTCTTAAAATCCAAATAAGTAGATTATTTATAAAAAGAAAGAAAGAAATAAGTGACAAAAGTATTTTTATAAAAATAGAGTTATAGTCACTCTTAGTAGAATGATTTAACATGTATTATTTTAAATGGGTGGGGTGACCCTTAAAAAAGAAATATTGAAAAAAAAAATTAATAATGCATACAAAAATTAAATTGAATTAAGTTAAATACTTCATGAAAATATCAGGTAAAACCATTTACAAAAAAATCGATACTCTTATTATCAAGACTAAGGAGCCAGTTTTTAACTTGTTTCATAAATACAAAATGAGAAGTTTGCATCCTGATAGAATTAGGGAGTCTATTAAATATTCGACATGAGGAAATATTATAAAAATTTCGAAATGCGGTTGTTCGAAACACCGGTATAGACACTTTGTTCAAAAAATAACCACGTAAACTATAACTATCAATTAATCTAAAATTAAGATTACCTGATCTTTTAAAGAAAATTTTTAGAACTTTATAGCAATATATATGTCGCACTGGAAAATAGTGGAAAACTAGGGTACAAACGAGGCTACCATATATTTTCTTCAGAACACTTTTTTGTAAAACTAAAAGAGGCTGTATTTTGAAATTCCATATTCTAGTTCGGAATGAAAAATGCCATAGTAAATTTTAAGGAGCAGTTTAGAAGAGCAAACTTTACGCAAAAAGAAGAAATTTCTAAGAGTGCACCGAAAATACTGTCAAAGATTTTCTGTGTGGTTCTAAAAACTCATTCTAGAATCAATAATCAATCCCAAATACTTGAATTCATTTACTATTTCTAATTTAAAACATTTATCACTACAGCTCGTGGAATCAGTAAAGTTTTTAGAAGTATCCATAGGACTACAGGTACAGTTAAAAAGTTTAAATTTTTGACACTCAGTAGCATAGAAAAAGAGATCAGCATCAACAATCTTTTGGCCAGACAAACTCAAAAACATTACCTTAGTTTTAGAACTAATTATCAGTTTGTGCTCTGCAAACCAGATTCTTAACCAGCTGAGATCCCAATTTATATCAGATATAAGATTAAGACGACTATCTGTACCATTAAAAAAGCCCACATCACCTGCGAAAGCTGTCAAAGAACCCCTAAATGGCAATCTTAATAAAGAATTGATATATACCAAAAAAGTATTGGTCCCAAAGCCGAACCTTGTAGCACTCCCAAATCGAATGTCTTTGTATCACTCCTAATACCATTAAATTTCACTCTTTGGGTTCTTACATTTAAATGTGATCTTAACCAATCACTTATGAAACTTCGAAACCCAGCACTTTCACGTTTGCTTATCAAAATTGCGTTATTAACCATGTCAAAGGCTTTTGATATGTCAACAAATAACGCGGATGTATTATCTTTCTTTCTTATCAAGGCTTACAAATATTTGAGAACAGAAATGTAACAAGGCATCTTCGGTTGATTTATTATTTTGAAAACCAAACTGAACATCACTGAAAAATTTCGTTCTCGTTAAAAAGCTCACCATTCTATTTTTTACAGCTTTTTCAAAAATCTTACTAATCGAAGGCAGGAGAGATATAGGCCTATAGTTACCCTAGTTCCTTTGGTTGATCTTTTCCCAAATTTAGTGGATGAGTCCGAAGTTGAGGAGCTTGATAATGAATGGCGCATTTTAAGAAACCAGTCATTAGTTTCAAAGGATTTAGACTTTGCCGAATTTTCTAGGAATGTATTTACTATTAAAAACGGATTAAATGAATTCATGTTTCCTCATGTACGTTAATTTATTGGAACAATTATTGTTCTTCCACATAGCAGTGCATCAGCAGAGAGAAAATTTTCTGATGTTAGTAAATACCATACTTACTGCCAAAGAGCTTTTAAACGGCAATTTTGCAGAAAAGTGGGAGCCATCAAAAGATTTGATCGAAAAATACAAAAAACAAATTTGAGTTTTAATTTTGACTTTTGTTTTTCTTTTGTCAAATTCTTGTTTAAATAAACAAAATACAAAAATTTATATTAATATTAATAAGCAATAAGTTGCTTGAAAATCAATGTACAGTATGTACATAGTTTAATTTAGAGTTAATTTATTATTAACTCTCTGTTTATTAAAAAACACAAATATTGAAGTTCCTATTTTTATTATAAATGAATTAAAAAAATTTAATTTATAGAAAACATTTGTGTGTTTTTTTCATTGAACTGTAAATTTTCTTGATATTTTGGCGATACTCCTCAACTATCGTAAATACTCCCCAAAAAATATAAAAAATACTCCTCTGGAAATTTTTAAAACGGCAGCACTGTTCGTCGGTCGTTGATTGTTCTCAAGTGAATACTCCTTAATTCGGAAATATGTTGGATTTAGTTTATTTTAGTTTAGTTTTAGTCTTTTGTATTTCTTTTTTCTTTTTTAACAATTTCATAGTTTATAATATAAACGATTTTTCAATAAGGGTGGGAAGATGTTGAAATGGAAAAAACAAACTGAATGTGAGGTATTAACAAATTGAAAGGCCGTTGTATGCTCTTATGTATGGAATATGACATCGTTTAAAAGACTGCCTCGGGTTCTTACGGTGGCAAAGATCAGAATGGTTCAATTTTCAGTGACTCTTCCGCATAGATCCCTCTGGATTTGATTGATTTTCCTCTTAATGGCTTCGGTCGATTGTGGTTTATTCGCATATCCCTACGACTTCAGAAAAACCTGACAAGAAAAGTTTTAGCGTGGCTAATTCATGTCACCTCTGCGGAAGATAACTTTACCCCCAAATCGTTCATGCAGAATGTCAATCGTGGAGTCCGCTATGTTGAACGTCCTGATGCTGGAACCACATGTTGTCTTTTGTCTAGATCCAAATAGTTCAATTTGGGCCATAAGAATTAGGTTGTCATTGTTTTGTAGCGCTCGCCAATGACGGTGACCGCATCCTCAAAAAAGTACGGACAATTGACGCCGCCGCGCCGTGCCGGCCCGGATTCCACAATAAATGGTAACTTTTTGGGGATGTATTTTCACCTGGTGAACTCCGTATGTGTTGTTGGTGTCATAGCATATATGGCAATATCGCTTGTTAAAATAGACCTTTATCTAAAAATAAGCCTGTTATCTTAAGATGATTGTTTGGTCAAAATTAGGGTGCCCTTCCAAACGCTCCGAAGAACAGTCAGCGAACAAACGGAGTTGTCTATGATCATGCAATTTGAGCTCCTGGATCGGGATCTAGTACGGGTGTAGGCCCAAGAAACAAAATTTACAAACTAGTGTTGTCTGATTGAAGAAGTTGAAAAGTCGACTATGAAGGGCTACCCCTTTACCGTAAAATGGGTGCAACGCACACAACGGTTGCACTAACGAACACTCATTTTGATAATAAAGTTCTATCATTTGGGCATGCTGTTCAATCGTGTAACCAGTTGTGGTGAATTGGAATCAGTAACTAAATAGTAAACTCTCGACTTGAAAGATGTCACCAAAACAACATGGCTAATTGAAAAACCCTTTAGTGTAAGCTTTAGACTTAAATTGCATGGAAAAGACGCTCCTGGATAGTTAAAAGTAAAGCTTTAAGTTACGTCGGTCGTTGTAATAAATTTAAAGGACTTGTATGTATTTTAACTTTTTCCAGCTTTGGGTTAATTTGGTTCGGACAAAAGTCAAACGTAAGCACCACGAAGAATTTGTCAAAGAATTTATTTAAAAAAATTAAGAACCATTTTAAATTCGCGGGAGCATACCCTTCTTTCTATTTGTTGGCCACAACTTTAAAATTTCGAATATAAACTGGAGTCAAAAATCAGACTTTTAACTTCAAATCAAATTATAAATTAAAAAATTCTTAAAGATCTCAGAATTAAAAGCTTTTTCTGAATTATAATACTTAGTTTGTTCTTAGATCTTGATATTAAATCCACGGTCACTTCGTATCTTTCTAGTCCAATGCCTTCAGCTTTCAATAAATTAAACCTTAAGACAATATGAACAAATCTCATATGAACCCATTGTGCATACAAATAAAACTCAAAACCCTGACATTAATTTCTGATGTTTATTGAAGATGATTTTCTTTAAGAATCTTTTAATATCTAGGAACTTTCCCACAAATACCACCATGACTAAACTCAAAGCTTCATTAGAAGTTTCCCAATTTCTCACACCTAATAGTCTTGCAAGAGATAACAACACTTTTTATTGCACAAGCTTAGCCGAAGAGAAATATAATATATGTAATATAATATCTAAAGTTATAGATGGAAGATCCGAGTATACCTACCTACAAGATAACAAGCTGACAAAAAAACTGTCACATAAATAAAATTTGCTTAATTCAAACGCGCACGGTAAGTTCCCGGTTTTGTTGAAAAGAAACAAAAACAACAAAGTGAAACTTATACATCGACCACCATTTGGACCTTTGAAGACTTGGACCCACTGCAACTTAATTTGCCTGACAAAAGACCTCAAGACCATTAGCTGTATTTTAGTATAAAGAAGATCAAAATCAAAAAAAAAAAAAAAATAAAGGAAAACAAGTTGAAGAAGATGAAGAAGAGCACCCTACCAAGTCCCGTTGTCACTTTCTTATAACTGTTTTCCCATTCGAAAAGTCATAAAGTTGCGTTTTTTTCCTAACTTCATCTTTCCATTTGATAAAAAAAAACACAAAGGTGCGCCCAGTCTCCAAAAGCCATCGAACGCAAAACCCATCATCATTATCATCGTCAGGTGGAAATGGAAATCTAAATCTTTGGGAAAAAAATCTCCCAAAAATAAAAAAAAAAAAACACAAAATACAAGAAAAAGTGGTTTTGTTTCGAAACTCAAATTCTTAAATTGATTTCGATTGCGAGACTACAACATTAAACTCCAAGCTGATCTGCTCGTACTCTTAAGTTAGTTAAAAGAAGATGCGACCGCACCAGCAGCGCAGGGAGAAGCCTGAAATAGAAAAGAAAGACGACCAGGTCCAAGTCAAAGAATACACAGCAACAAAAAAACCAACAACCTAATGAAGACCCAATAAATTTGATCTCAGCCCACATGCAATCCTAAGCGTTTTATGACACCACTCTACGCGGATAGCCCCACCGATCTTGATTAGTTAAAATAAAAAAAAAAGTTGTCGACTGCTCTGACCTGTTACCTGGCTTGGTTGGTATCATGTTGTTTTTTTTTTTTTGTTGACTAGAGGTTTCGGTTTAGCTCGGATCGGATTGTACTCGTATCGACCATCAAGGGAGAGCTTTCGAAATATGTATCTTTTAGTCTGCCTACATAAAATAATCGATTGGGATTTTGTTACAGGTGACACACACACACACCGCACATAAATTACTATCATTAATGGGGACGGATACAGCACACAAAAATAGTCGTAGCAACAGCAAAATAAAGAAAAAGAACTTGCCAGAGGAACATCTTTGGAACATAAAAGATTCTTTTCAATATATTGGTTGACTGACATTTTATTCTTATTAAATTGAGGGCTAACCTAGGCAGATTTTTTGTATTCATATACATAACTTGAATATAGCTCATTAATATGGCCGATTACTTCGCAAACCCGTCTTAAGGGCCCAAAGTGTAAACCCCCCAACTGGGTAACTGGGTTTCTTTTTAATTAAGTAAATATGGAAATTTATGTTTTCCCTGAACTCCATTTCAAGATTAACGAAGGTTTCAAAGGTATATCCAATATCTACAGGTTCTAAAATGTAAGGGCAGATTAAAAAACTACCTAGGATTGTTTAAACGAGTTATGAAAAACTCTCATGTTCTTCGGAATCTTAGTCTTTTAAGTGTTGTCAAACAAGAACTGATTTAGACTGTTTTTCTGTTTTCAGAAGGAAATCTGGTGCTCACCAAGGAGAGCGTTAAAACCCTTTAAATGTTACAACGCCTTCAACACTAAACAAATAGAATTAGAATTAGCCAGTTTGCATGCTTGAGTCTTTTTTTCATCTATGCATCAAGAAAAATCTGAACAAGATTTCCACGCGCGAAAAGCCAAAAGCACTCGTCATAAGTTGATCAAGCGAATCCGAAAATCAATCTCAACTTTTGAAAGAAAAAGTGAGGTGTCACTCAGAGGATTTGCACGTGATTTCAAGAAACTGAGACTTCATTTGCTGCCATGATTATGTCATAAAGAAATCTTATAAAGAAATAGCCTACGCCAATGGTCCACCAATAATTAAAACACTCGTTGAGTAGGGCAACCATTTTGTATTTTGGTCAATTCAATGCAGGGTGTATAGATCGTGTTGTCGTATTAGTTGAATAGATCTGCACTCATTGATGCTTATAGCATTTTGACATTTACTAGCTGAGCACAATAAAGGCGTAGTTGCACCTGGAGCTGCAACTGGAATACGTGTCAAAATATTGGATACACTCAAATTCAATATCACCAATACAACGGAAAGCAGTTTTTTTTTATAATTTGCGCACACTCAAGGGGTTATGACTACCCTCATAATGTTATGATGTAACATAGAGCGACTGACCTGCAGTCGTAGCTACAAAGGTTTTCCAATTTATAACTTTTACGCGCAGCACTTTTTGACGTTTCAAAATCTAACTTGTCAAAGCAACCGATGCAGGTTTACATAAAGTTAAAGTGAGCTTCATGCTCTCTTCAATTCCCCATATAATATATTTGTTCGATAAATTTGTAAAAGATCTAAATCAGCTGACTCAAATATTTTTTTTTTTATAATTGACGCACACTCAAGGGGTTATGAATACCCTTAAGAATGTTCTAACAAAGCGCGAACGTCTAGGAAATAGAGGGACAATTTATTAGGAGATAACGATAAACCTTTGCCTTAGATGTCTGGGTATTGAAATAGGAAGGAAAAACAGAGGTCCACATTCGTGCGGTGCAGCTAAAAAACGAATCTCTATACTTGACAACACGTCCGAAGTTAGGCTTGAGGGTATACTGATGAAGATTCCTAGCAGAGCGATTATTTCGCTGAAAATACCGTTGCAACTTGACATTTGAAGATGAAGGAGATGAGCAGTATGAAAATCTAATCGTGCAGTCTCCAAGCACTTTAGTGGTTAATCCAGGAGATTATATTAATAAAATAAATATAATGTTAGAAATCTGAACGTTCGATATGACACTTTTTGGAAAGCTTTCCAGCTACAACAGTTTGAGTTGCAGCACTGTTTTAGGTTTAGCCATAGTTAAGTTGCATAGTTCTGTCAAAGCGAAAATGACTTCTGTCAATATTTCATTCGTTTTTTTTTAAGGTCAATTTCAGTAATGCCAGATACCAATAATTTTAGATTTTTTGGTTTTTTGTTGTCGACGAACTGAAGCTGCGCAACCACATTAAAAACAGAGACATCGTGCAGCGATGATATGCCCGCGGTCCTTTAGGTCAGGCGCGCACATTCACTAAACAGTTTCGCAACTATTTAGTTGCTAAAATGAAACATATGGGCTTATATGGGACACCGCGCATTTAGAGCAACTCGATTCGAGCAAGTTAAAAGTTTGTGTTTTGACAAAATAAACGATTGCCTAAAATTAATTCGCTACAGTTGAGCTGTTTTCTATAAGCGCAAAAGAGAAAAAGAGTGTGAGCGTGAGTAAAGAGTTGCCAGTGCGCGGTACTCTATCAACTGGTGATTAAACTATTAAACTATTAGTGAACCTGATGATACTTGTATCTGTGCAAATCGGTATCTGTAATGAGGGTTCTATTTTCGAAAAAAAAAATGACATTGTTTAAAATGCACCATTGCTTAGTGTAAAATTACATTTCTTAATACAATTCTACACAGGTAGACTAGATTTTGATCTACATTATGTATGTAATCAATTCGAATCAATTTGTCAAATGCGTTAGTTAGCAAATTGTAACGAAGCGTCCTATGTTACACAATTTTCTTCATTACTTTCGCAGCTAACATCTCTGCTTTTCTGAATAAGTAGCAAATATAACCGTCACTTCTACTACCCTGAGACGTTTATCACCAGTCGTTTGGCAACGATTCCGTCTTAGTCACTATAAATTATTTGCCACCAGGGGCTTTGTACCTATTGATCTACCAAAGCATTCCGTCTGTCGTTTGCCACTAGGGGCTTTGTTATTGCTGATCTACCAGAGCGTTCAGTCTGCCTTTTTCCCGGTACCAGAATTTCAGTAACCCATCAGACTAAAATCCCGAAAAGCAGTTCATTCGAAAACAGATTCCGAGAGTGAAACACGAAGTACAAGAATGAGCCAAAACCTCACTTACCAGAAAAGATCAGTCTTTGAAGTATTTGAATTAAAGAGAATATTATTTGTTTTATATATACCTAAGAGTTGTTATAAGGTTTTGAGGACCTATTATCTGAAGTTTGTGTTTTTTTAGAAAGACCCTGGCGAGACTGGCGAACAAAACCTCGGCTGGAAACCAAAAAGCACATCAAAAAGTGTAGACCAATTTTACATACTGTTCCTTGGTTGGGTGTATAAATTTCAGCACAAAAACAAATTTAAAAAAAATAAACAGGAGTTTACATGGGAGTAGAGTTCATGGCGTTCATGACGCTGGTTTTGCGTTGATAATCATCATACCTACTAACCAGTGACGTAATATCTACTCACAGTTTAATCACTTAAAGACTAAGAGCTCCCGTTACCCTAAAGTCGATAGCTTTATCGCAGCACATCTCATGTGGTGGTGTTAACTTTTTCTTTTAATCAATTGAAAGCCTATTGTGACCTCTAGTCCAAATGCGTTTCGCCCAGGTACGACAGTTGGGCTCATCAGTTAGATGCTGCCGTACCCTTCTAAGACGCAATAAACGCATTTGGACTAGAGTTCGCAATAAGTTTTTAATTGATTTATTCAATATAGTTCACGAACAATTTTTTTTTTTATATTTTTCGTTTGTAACTTCTTCTTCTTCTACCTTTTTGTATCTTTTATGGAACTCAACATTCTTTAAGGACTTAGAATAATTGTCACGATGTTTTTGACTAATAATTGGGCATCTAATCATTGTCAGCGGACCCTCCATGAAATTTTCAACTAGTTGAACTTTATTTGCAACCGAAAAATAGTAACTTTACATTGCTTGATCGTTATTGGGATATTTCGCAGTCGTTAGGTCAAACTTCCGTCGAATTGAACGATAAATGGAAGCTGGATGGGCAAGTAAACTAGCATGAAATACACGTTATCAACTCAATGTCCATCAAAAACATTATAATGACATAACATAACTGCCAATATTTAAAATTTACGACTTATTTCATTCTAAGGTGAGATATAAGTAAAAAATTCAATAAAAATTGGGGATTATGTCCCTGGGACTTGTGTCTCTGCGTCTGCACCAACAATTATTTTGACAAAAGTCAAAACCGAATTGACATTCATACTCACACATTTGTTATGTTGCCTACAATCCAGATTGGACTAGAATTTTAATCCAAATTCTTCTTCCAGCTAGTCAGCTAGGTCTCTCGCTAGCTGTTTCCAGTTTAGCACGGAAAAGTGGTTGAGGAACTGTTGCAAGTTATTAGATATGTACACCACTGCGGTTTTTCTGTAGTACGAAGGTGATGGATTCAAAGTTTTACCAGGCCACACCATTGATGCCTCTTCGCTCTAATTGACCTAGTCACATCAATCGTTAGGTTCTAATTTCTTGGGCTAGGGCGGTGTAGCTGCACAGCACATACATCTCATTGTTATAGCTTCTCATCTACTTCCAGTTTTTGCAACAGTACCAAAAATCATTAGGAGAATATTCCTCTCAAAACAGACTTAAGCGTTCTCACTCACTTTTGACGGGCTACATGTTCCTACCGGGATGATTGGTGACTAACGACTCTGACGACTCGCTTATTAGCCCAAAGAAAAACTCATAATTGTCATCACCATTTGCAAAATCTCAGGCACTTTCCCAAAGGCCTATTACTTAAAGCCTATCTCGTACCTTTTATGTTATATTTACTGAACTGGTTCTAATAGGACAAAACTTATCAGTGGCATTGCGTTAATTAGAACAAATTCATTGATGGAAACAACAAAAGAAACCAGTTTTCTCAAGAATGAATGTTCTTCATTCAATGTCATTTTTTCAAAACAAATTAATCACCTGGCTCCTGCCAATTTTACGATCAACATTCAGACAGAGATATCTATCTTTAAATCTAACAAAAGAACACTAAAGCCCAGCCATTAAACTTCAGCTATTTCAACTGCACAAGCACACAATCTTATCCACAATGATCTATTAGGTACCTTTATTTTTTTAAACAAGACTTAAAGTTACGTTAGAAAACACACAGGGCCTATACAAAACAATAAAAAAACGAAAACTTTTGCCCACAGTATCAACTAATTAAAAATGGTAAACATGTGGCACCGTAAAGGCACTAAAACTCTGCCATAGGTATTAAAGTTCCAGGCTCTTAAAAATAAAATAAGAAACAAATCAAAAAAATAACCAACAGTCTATGGAGATAAACCTTTCACAGGCCATAAAAGAATGTGTACGAGCATTAGGCAAATCATGGATGATGAAGAATCATTAAATGGCCATAGATCTGCCAGGCCAAAGACCACCTCAATAAAAATGTGACCAATTGAGTTTCGAAACATGAATATGTAATATGCATCCGACAGATATGTTGGGGTTCTCCCTAATTTTTTTTTTTTACTTTTTCGTCGCTTAGGCTATAAATCGAAAATTTTACCAAAATTTTTCTCTGCTTTCCACTTGCAGCATTGTTGAATTTTTTGATAAGAAAATTCCTAAATATCTAACCTCAAATCAAGTTGGAAAGCTTTCGCCTTAAGACACATGGAATGACTGGTAATAAATAATGAACGCAAACAAAACCGTAATCGAGAAGTAATCTATGAATTAACCCCAAAGTTATGGGACAGTCATTTTGTTTTATGAATGACCATCATCGGGTGGACAGGGAAGTGAATAGGCAGACTTTATAATTATGAATTAGACTAAAGACTAATTAGCACCTAATTGGTTGTTTTAAAAGATTTACAATAGTTAAATTGCTCGAATAAAAAATAAAATAAAAACGCGGAATGAAATTTGTCAGAGGTCAAGGCTTTCATAAAAATGCCACTTTTAGACCAATTTACGATCAAATATTGTCTAAAAGCGACACAAAATTTTAGTTATAAGCATGTTGCTTGCAGATTTAAGAGACTATAGACAAAACGTTTTGGGAAAGTTGACAAGGCCTTGTTAATATTTCATTGTAATACTTTAGTACTTTAGCTTGATCGAATCAAAGGTAAATAGAATTTGTTTTTTTAGCGACTTATATCTAATTCTTAAAAATTTTCAACACATTTGAAAATGCCTTTTACTGTGCCTCGATTGAGCGATTTGGAAAACATTTTTGTCAGAAATTATCAAGCCTTTCTCAGGTATACAAAAACACCCATATCGACAGAATTGATACTTTATTTTAATTATATTTTAAATTCAATTATACGACCGGCTTTCTAGAGCCATAACATAACATAACGATCGCATCCTCTTCGCAGTATGTCAAACTACACGAAATGATGTTGCTTATCAGCTTCAACCACAGAATGGCATTGTTGTTTAAATACAAACTTTAATTTCATGTGATTAAAATTCACAGTCCATAAGCGTATAATTAATAGCTTTATTTTTGGCAGCCCAAGTTTGGATAATAACTCAACTTCTAACGAATTCTATGCGCTGTCCGACTCTATTCAAGGAATTCTTATTTTAGTTATTAAGGGCGATATCAATTTACAAAATTTTTCGTTGGTGCTGTGAAGATTTTTGCTGAGTTAAGCAACTTGATTCAGCTTGTTCACGAGCCTACTCGAATTCCTGACGTAGCAAATTAATCCGCCAACAATCTAAACTTGCTTCATATCCCCAGGCACATCAAATCATTGTGTTATACGAGGGCGGGTCAATAAGTCCGTGACTTTTGAAATAAAACACAGATTTTTTGATAAAAAAATAATTTTATTTTTCAACGTAGTCTCCCTTGAGCTCTATACACTTTGTCCAACGCTTCTCCAATTTTTTTATCCTTAACTTTTTTCTTGGCCAAATGAGGTCGGTTTTTTTTCAAATCGTCATTGAATCGGTCCAATAAGTTGGCATAATATTCCCCATTGATTGTTCTTCCCTTTTGAAGGTAGTCAATGTGGATTATCCCGCGTGCATCCCAAAAAACAGTCGCCATAACTTTATTGGCTGACAAACCCACCTTGGCCTTCTTTGGCGCCGATTCACCCTTAGAAACCCACTGTTTTGACTGTTGTTTGGTCTCTGGTGTGTTGTAATGGATCCATGTTTCGTCCACGGTTACAAAACGGAGCAAAAACTCCTCCATATTGCGATTAAACAACGCCAAACCTTCCTGTGAAGTTGTTACACGATTGCGTTTGTGACAGGAGTCAACTGACAGATGCCTGTTGACAGATGCAGTGTTGCTGTTTCAGTAAAGAGGTCAGAAATTCAAAAAGTCACGGACTTATTGACCCGCTCTAGTATCTCCAAATTTCTCATGCGAACAAAACCCAGTTAGAGAAATAATTCCTACGAGAACCGTTCCGAAATACGAGAAACCCAACGGAGACGGTCTCAATGATTTCTTCAGGAACTTTTAACTGGTCCTTATATTCCTTCAATAGTAACGTGAACTTCAGTGCAGAACTGCAGATATGATTTCAAATTAATTTCTTTTCGGAAGGAGAAAGTTTATCCCGAGGTTATTAGGGTCAGAGAAGTAAGTTTCTGATGTTATAAAACCAACTCTTACTGAGGAAAACCGGAATAGGTTCAAACAAGCTAGAAAGACCGGTAATGATCATATTCGACTAACCAAATTTTTGCATGGCCAAAAACTAAGGAAAAAAATAATACAATTTACCAAAGTTAGTAAACATTTTTGGTCATTTGAATAAATGTGCGAAATACTACTTCGTCTTTTGTTTCCAAGCTCTGCCTAACTGACACTCCTTATGACAGCTAACAAGAAAAACCGAATTCGCTTGCAGCACTGTTCGCTGTTAATTCGACGCTGTCAGATATGTCATGACTCCTCCTGTACTCGAGAGTAACTTATGGGACAAATCTTCTTTCGCACTCAAACAATTGCAAAAGTACTGAAAGATCTTGACATACACTAATCCGCTGGTCCACATAGTATCTTTTAATTGTTCCGAAGATGTGTTCTTCAACGATGCCAAAATCATTGCGCAAGCTTTTCCATTTGTTCTACTCACTGGTCTCTTTCCAAATGTAGATATGTAATACAGAATTTGTCCAGCCTGTTGATACAAAATGCGAATCTTCTTCCCTTTCTAACTATCGTCCTTGTTTCCAAGGTGATGGAAAAGCTGATAGATTATCAGCTCAAGAAATATCTTGAAGAACGAAAGATTTCCCAAAGATCGGCAATATGGCTGTCGTAGCAATAGGGCGACTGGTAATTTAATGATTTATCTCGCTGAACAGTGGCACAACGCTTTACTTCATTTCAGAGAAAGTACATTAATGCATTGAATATTTCAAAAGCATTTGATTGAATTTGGCAAGAAGCTCTCTTATCAAAAATGCTTACGTTTGGTATGATCAATCTCTTCTTTATTGGTTTAAAAACTACATTTCGAACGAACCGTTCAATACAAGTTGCATTGGAAGGTCTTAAATCTGAAATTCATTAAATAAATGCTAGTGTGCCACAGGGCTTCGTTTTGACTCTCTTTCTCATATTTATCAATGAACCTTTTTCTGAAACTTATAATTCCATTAAATTGTTTTGCTGACGACAGTACTCTCAACTTCTCATATTCTTTTCCAGATGCATGTTCTTGTTATTTTTTGGCTCATTAAATTCTAATCTCGATAACATTTTCAAATGGAGAAACATAAACTGCGCAGAATTTAATGCTTCAAAAACTTAATGCTGTTTCAGTGGTTAAAACGCAACCTACTCCCATTTCAATATCCATGAGCGGAACTTGCATTGAAGAAACCGAACAGCTCTCAGCTCTCGGTAGGTGCATCACAGACCACCCTGTGTGGAATGACCACATATCCGACATCGCCAAAAACGCTGCTAAGTTCTTAGGTTTTCTTCGACGTTACAAGAAATTTTTCACCCCTTCTGATCTGCATGTAATCTATAGAGCCTATTTTCGTCTAAAGCTCGAGTACAATTCCCATATTTTGGCAGGTGCTCCAATGACTCTCTTCGATATACATTATCCAAAAAAGAGGATTAAGAATTATAGGTGATAGAAGTATTACAGAAACAGAAACATTTGAATCTCTCTTTCAGCGCGCGCCGCAATGTTTTTTGTCTTTCATTATTTTACGGTTATTCTTAAAAACAGTATTCTAGTGAAGTAGTCAGTTACATTCCTAAGCTTAAACAGAGAGTGCCCATCAGTCTGCTTTTGAATCCAACTTCGAACGTATTCTTAAATTCAGAGATTCTTTCTATATCCGTACTACACGAATGTGAAATGCTTTACCGACTCATCAGACATTTAGACATTCAATCAAAACCAATGAAACCATTGAATTTGTTTCTTGTTCGAGAATTCTAAGGAAATCATGGAAACGCCTTACCTGTTTTATTTCTTTCTCGTGGTTGAACGAATTTCAATTTCTCTGTTTTTCTGAATTGGTGTTTTTCTTTAACCGTAGATGACATTTTGTGATTCATTCCATCTCATTCTTATTCCTAACCATTAAAGCAAGGCGTTTGACGAAATTCCTCATAAAATAATGATTTTCACATTCTGACTTTCGATGGTGCATGAAATGGATTTTTAAGTCTTAATCCTCTCTTAGCTTCTTCCTATGTCTTCCGACCATTAACAATATTGATATCACTTTTTCAACTAGTACTCAATATTTTTGTCAGTCTAGTTTCTTAAAAATTTCTTCGAGCTATATAATGCCAAATGCATGAGGCATGAAACCACTGCCCGTTTCTTTCCTTCCCATTATCAATTCATTCCACCACGTAATCACTTCGCAGCCTTGTGAGACCTCGCCATTTTTCTTTTTTCTTTTTAAATGTACTTGCATAAGAGTCCTTTTGACTATGCCTTGAATTAAACTAAAATAGGGAAGGATTTAAGAGGAAATACCCAAAAGTATATTGTTTCTTACGTTGTTAGGATATCAGAACGGGAGGGAAAACCAATGATGGGTTAAGCATTCCACATTCGTATTGTACGACTTAAAAAGGAATCTCTATACCTAATTTTACGTTCGGAATTGGGCTCAAGTGCAAGCTGATGAGTGTTCCTATAAGCGCGAGTATTTTGGCTGAATTGTTTAAAGGCATACCTTTGGAACTGGCTATTTCATTAGAACACTGTTCAATAAAATTACTATATCTATCATTTAGATAGACATAAGAACATGACACATATCGACGAAATAATTCTTAGATAAGCACTTGACTTCGTGAAATGTTGGTCCTAGCGAGTGTTCCTACCCTTGCGTGTTCGATTTTCGATATATGTTTCAACAAGCCTCTAAAGTGTGGCCAAGATACTTACATCTACAAAACCTTACTATCAAAACCGGCTTTAATTAATTTATTTAAAACGCTGGAACTGGAAGAACGAAGTGAAACATCCGACATTCTCAGCAGTCATCGATAGCTATATTATTCCGTATATTGAAACATTCCTTACAATTCTTTCTTTTTCAATACTTACATCTTGTAATGTTAGAATTCCTCGTTTCTTATAGGTATCTGCACACTCACTCAGGATTGGTGGAGGTGTCTACTCAGATAGACTAAATTTAAGTCTGTTATTCCATCTTCCTGTAGCGTGTGCGAGGCGGAACTTTTTGCGATTAAATAAATAAATCAAGGATCTCTTGATTCTGTATGTACCCTTCCAATATCAGCCCTTAACTGCTGATCGTCTCTGATGGAGATGGCTCAGCAATTTAACATTCACCTATGCTGAGTGCCAGGCCACAGTAGAAAAATGATACCTTAATTGCCAAATAAGGCAAATATGGGTATTCCCAACGCTACGTGTAAACTTGTGATAAAGCAGGATGCTACACAGCAACAAACCCTAGGTGGAACAATATCACGAACTGCTTGGCGACAAAATGGATTTTGCCAATACTAGATCTGAAGCTCTCCAAATGTTTAACATTTTTAAGCAGATTGCACATAGGGTCCGTAATAAGTCTTATAACAGGACATTGTTTGATAGGCAGGCACGCAACGCGGCTTATTCTAACGATTTCTGCAGAAGTAATCTTGCAAGTAGTCTTGCAGTCTTGCTTACTTCATAAGGAGCTGCAATTTGTTTGACAATTAAGGAGAAAGTGTCCAAAGTGGTATCACCAATTTATGTTTTAAGTGTGTCAGCTTTCCTGCCAACAGCCTGGTCAACCTAGCCTAACCTCGTACAGATGAGTAAGGATCAATCTCTGTTATGCTAACTTTGAATTTCTTTTCTTGTCTCTTCATCTTTCTTCAGAATCTTCAACTCCTGTTGAAAATGTGTCATGTTTGACAATCATTTTTAGATTTACCTAGTTTTATTTCGACTTCATGTGAAGATCAGCAATATCCCAACAAGTTGCATAGCTAAGGTTGACAATTATTGATCTTTTTTTGTTTTTTTGATCTTTTACATTAAACCAACTAATCACACAAGTTATGGCATCAAAATGGGTAACCTCAGGATTAACTGGGTCGCCTAAGCAGTTCAGGACAACCTCATTAGATTCATAATTGTAGCATTCCTTCTAATAAATGAAAAATAACTTATGCCTTTTCTACATTCAGGTAGGTACTCGTTTATCTGGAGAGCTTCAATTAAATGACTCCGCAATAAGCCTGATGCCAAATAATATCCGTCTTTATCGCCTGCCTTTGGGTCAAAGCCATTTTATGGTATTTGCTCCGTAAATCACAGCGCCTTTAACGAGGACTACTTTCTCATCCTGTTGTCAGCTTCAAAACAAATAGCATGTTGACTTTAACGACGACGGACGGCAATATCAACCTGCCGTCTCCTGATCAGTCAGCTGTACTTTCTGCTGGTTCTGGGGTTATTTTTGGGACCGTTCGTCACATAATATATGCGAAACCGGTATACTCTCAATTGGATCTTTAGCTGGCGGTACCTTGTTGGTGAAAAGTGAATCCGCATTCAATTGCGCGGATCGTTTCCTTAAGCCAGGCTTGATTGAAGCTGGAGGAGTATTTTGATGAGCACAAGATCATAAAACTTAATGGCAATCCGGGTGTGTGATCATTTTATCTGTAAGACCAACGATGGGGATAAACATGGTGAACAGCAGGAACCATTTTTAAGTGTGATCCCATTAGTTTGGCATTTTGTCCACGTTGCTGTTGCTGTTGCTGTGGTTGTTGGTGTTGTGGCCGTTTACTCTTCTTCTCGCTGGAATGGAACTGTTTTAACGAAAAAGTGATTAAGACTTAAGTATCATTTAGCTGACATCTTTATACGTGATTTTGTGTTTCACTACAACGCCGCAGTTGGTGGCTTAATTCCTTCCCCGAGACTCAGGAACGTTCCCCAGACTCTCGCTTAATAGTAAAGGGATCGGAGACAGGGGCGCGGCGATGTGGCATGAAGAAGCACATTATTCGTTCATTCGTCCGCGTCCATCTATTATGGCATCCTCATTTCGTGATGCAGGTGAAGTGCTAACCAAGCATTGCAATCAAATTACCATCTTACGCTTAT
Source organism: Chrysotoxum bicinctum (assembly GCA_911387755.1). Classification (NCBI taxonomy): domain Eukaryota; kingdom Metazoa; phylum Arthropoda; class Insecta; order Diptera; family Syrphidae; genus Chrysotoxum; species Chrysotoxum bicinctum. The sequence continues at coordinate 217,586,602 of OU426989.1, read as the reverse complement.
ATGTGAAGGCGGGTGTTGCGCGGCAGTGACGATGACGCGACTGGAACTCGCGGACTTAGTTGCGAGTTCCGCCACTTGACAGTTATGTGTATGTATGCGGATGATTCTAGATTCCATGGCTCATAAAATGCAAAATGCATCGTGTCGTGGTCTCATTATGTGGTGTCTTTTGGGCCAGATATACATATAGACGGCAATGTTGACGATGACGATGACGACGCACCAAGGCTCACATAGCCCCGCAGGGCAACCAGAACTCAAGATCGACCTTCATATGGGAACGATTCTTGTTATTTTTGTTTTTAATCTTCTCGCGTTGTGTCGTCTGGGTGAGTTAATTGTTCTAATCTTGGGAGGGCCAAGTGATCGAGAAGCAACATTTTTTTTATATTTTTTTCTTCATTTTGAGGGCAAATTCCATTTTATTAAGAACAAAGTCTGAAGAAGAAAACAAAAAAAAAAACAAAGTAACTTAATTTAGAAGAAGAAGAGAGAGGACGTCTCAGGAAGGCGGAACGGAATTCCTATATAACGCCGTCAAGTTTTCCAGAGCAACGTAGCGTGTTTATTAATTTTACTTTTTTTTGCTAAAGAAATTCATCTTAAGAGGTCGTAAATCAATCGAAGTTAATGAAACTCAAGTTTGAACGGATAATGGGCCATTCGTTGATCGTAAAATGGGTATCCACGTTACACGTCTGCTCTGTGGACGTGAATGAAAATTATTCTTCAGACGATGCGCTGGTTCAATACTTGAAAAATAATACAATAAAAAAAGATCCTTAAAGCGCACCAGAAAAGTAGCTACGAATGCAGGATGATGAATATTAAAATACTGACTAGGAAGTTTTGAGTATTTGGGTAGAAATCGTAGCTAAAATTAATGGTAGAAAGTTCGGGGAATAAAGTTTCCCAGGACAAGGGAAATCTAATGCGCTCGCAGGTGCAAGTTTTTAGTGGGAGATAATCTGAATTTCGGGATTTAACCCTAGTTAACTAACGAAACTTGTTCCGAGTTAGCTCGGAGACATTTTGAAGCTCTCAAAGTAATTGTATGTTCTTCCAGAAGTCAACAAAAAACCCCAATGTGGCCAGGTCTGCTTTTTTCGCCAGCGAGTCACTTATTAATTGAGACCATTTCAAAACACTGTGCGAAAAGAGTTATTCGTTGACTAAGGTTGTTCTAGCGACCCATGCATCGGATATTTAATTGAACACAAAAGTTCAGATGCTATAGGTATCAGTTATTGATCAGCCATAGGCGATTTTAATGATTTTGTTGGTGCTCTTGAAAAAAAAAGTTTTTAAAATCGTTTACGACTGATAAATTATTAAAAAAAAAAAGAAAAAAGAAACAGACTTTCTGCGACAAAATAATGATTTTAGTAATTGATTTAGATTTTGGGAGCCATGTTGTTTCGGTGACATCTGTTAAATCTGTTGTTATTCAATTACTGATGCCAAAACACCATTGCAAGTAAAAAGACTATATAGCATATGTGATAAGACTTTATTATCAAAACTATTGTTCGTTAGGGCAGACGTTGAACCCATTTTACGGTGGCTCTTCACAGTCGAGTCTTCGACGTTCTTATCTAAATTTGAGACGACTGGTTCGGTTATTAATCAACCCATATTTGTATACCGAGTATCGGCCCAAAACATCACCGCCATCCGTGAAAGTATACAGCGGAACCGGAGGCAGTCGAATCCTCACCTGCACAAGAACTCTACCTTTCACAGAATTCAACTTGGCGAATTTTAGCGGCACTTGGGCCTACGCCCGTAAAGATCCAACTGACGCAGGAACTCAAAGTTCATGCCCATAGACAACGCCATTTTTGTTCGCTTACTATGGTCTTCGGAGATTTTCGAAGAGGACACCAATTTAGGCCGAAAAATAATCATCTTTAAGGACGAGGCGCATTTTTGGATGAATGGTTGTTTTAACAAGCAAAATTGTCGTATATGAAACGATACCTACCCAAACGTGGTTCAACAGATTACAGTGCATCCTCAACAAGTTACCATTTGATGTGGATTTAAGTTCGGTAGCGTCCTTGGTCCCTGCTTTTTCTAAACCGATGTTGTTGAGGCGTTAACCATCAATGCCGAGCGCTACAGAACGATCATAATCAATTTCTTATGGCCAAAATTGAACCATATGGACCTGGACGACATACAAGAAGACGATAAATCCCTCACAGCGGGTCATGATTGACATTCTGCATGATCGATTTGAGGGCAACGATATCTCTAGCAGAGGTGATGTGAATTGGCCACTAAGTGCAAGCGATTTTAATCAGCAAAACTTTTCTTGTGAGATTTCCTGAAGTATATAGGTATATTGAAATAAGTCACAATAGACCGATGGCCTTAAGATGAGCATAACACAGGCCATCGCTCATATTCACCGCTGTTTATACCATGTCCATGAAAATTGAACCACTCGGATCCGTGCCACCGTGAGAAGCAGAGGCGGGCAATTTAGTGATGTGATGTTTAATATATAATGGCATACATGTGCCTTTCAAATAAAAAAAGAAGTTTGCTTAACCTCACACACAGCTTGTTTTGCTCCATTTTAACATCTACCCGACCTTATTGACAAACCCTTTATAAATTTTAAGAGATCAAATCAACCAAAACACAATAATAGTTAAAGAATAACTTCTTTTTAAATTTCAAAACAACTATTGTTTTAGTAGAGATAGGTAGATTTTGACAGTTCATTAGCCACCGTGTTGTTATCTATTGTTAATTTTTCTATTTTATAATTGGTGATTTTTTTGCTCTTTTCTTTTTGGCAACACTGCTTTTGACAGCTCTACCAAGTTTCGTGTTTTATGTCACTGTCAAACATCTTCAGTTTGGTCTATAATTTAACCATGAATCGTCTTACAAACGAACAACGCTTGCAAATTATTAAATTTTATTACTCGTATCAAAATGCGTGCTCTGTTGAGAAAGTTCATCGCGCGCTTCTTCCATTTTATGGTCAGTTTAATCTACCTACTGAGGCTGCTATTTGGGCTTTTGTGACTAAATTTCTCACCAAATTTACATTGTTAGACATTAAACCACCAACATGCTTACGTAAAGTGCGAACTGAGAAAAATATCGCTGCTGTATCGGCCATTGTTAGTGATGACCGTGAATTATCGATTCGGTGCCGTTCCCAGTAATTATTGGGCCTAAGTTACTCCACTGCGTGGAAAATTTTGCGAAAGGATTTAGGTGTGAAGCCTTTCAAAATACACCTGGTGCAAGAATTGAAGCCGAATTTTTCGTGAATGGGCTCCTGAAAAGTTGGCCGAATATCCACGAAATTGTGTTCAGCGAAGAAGCTCATTTCTGGTTGAATAGAGACCAATAGACCAATCGAGAGGTGATTTTGGTGAATAGTTTATTTCACGTTTGGTCAGAGTATGCCAAAATTGGACTAACCGGATGGACCATTTGAGGCGCAGCCGCGGCAAACATTTGCATGAAATAATCTACAAACATTAAATTATATCGACGGTACTATCGATTCAAATAAAGAGTTCATGTATTTTTGTGAATTTTATGTTTTTTTTTTTTAATTTCCGATAGCTCTTAAAAAAATCACTCGTTATTTGCCTAAACACAAAGCAATACAGTGGCCATAGACAAACTCGTGTTCCGTGTTCATTTGTTGGGTTTTGAAGCAGTTGGAAGCAGACCCTATTTTCTACAAACAAATCAAATAAACTTCCATACGTAAGAAATGAGTTGAGGTCAAACTAGAGTCTTATAGTTCTAATTATTAAATACAAACACATACATATTTATTGGACTGAACTTCCTCCACTCTTTATTGATGACTAAAATTTTGAGGGTTTACCGGTTAACTTTTCATAACCTTTTAAATTGTGAGTAATATAAGAAAATTTGCCAAGTAACTTCTCCCAATTTTAATCACCAATATACATACATAAACAAAATTTTTACCATAATTTGGAGTTGTTTCGACACTTAAGAAATTCTAAATTATTAAACTTCATAAACTTAGAACTTGGCGTACTTATAGATGTCACTACATTTCACGGCTGACTTGTTACGCACAGGGTTTTTAAAAATTTGTGAGAACTTGGCTCTCTTTTTAAAATTCATGTTTTTTTATTTAATTTCACTCCTTTTATGTTGTCAGGTGAACATTTCAGTAAAGCTAGTGCTAGAACAAAGACCGCATATCAAGATAATTTTTTTAATGAAACCTATGTATATAGAATATAGATAGGTAGATGCCTCACTCCCTGAAGAGAAAATCTCTAATTTTGCATTTTTGGTCCAATTCAAGCCCTATCTCTCTACCAACCATCATCGTTCTACAACAATCGGAACTGCTCTATACAGGGTGATTGGCATAAGGTGTGACAAAAAGCTAGGGCGTGTAGGTTGGACTTAGACAAGAAAAAAATCGTATGGGCGGGAGGGGCAATTTAAGAAAAAAATCACTTAAAACAGAAAAAAAATTATTAAAAAATAACGGTGATACCTACAGAGTAATGCTATAGCATTTTGAAAAGCCAGAAATACATTCTTTAATTTTGTTTTTAAATAAAGTTGTTCGAGTGAATAGTTTTTGAAAAATTAATTTTCAAAATCAAAATTTTGAAAAAAAAATGAAATTTTTTTTTTAAACAATTTTTTTTCAAAATTTTACGTAATTAAGTATTATTTTTTTATTCAATATTCAATGCTCTTATTAATTTTTGATCAAACACAAAAAACCGGATGTCAAAATGTTTTGTAGTTTTTGAGAAAATCAAAAATAACAAAAACTACTTTTGTTCTAAGAAAAGCCTTTTATTTTAGTTTTTACGTTTTTGGATTCTTATGTAGGTGAATTTACGATTGAAAGGATTAACTTTCTTTTTACTATTCTTTTAATTATCGTCTTATAAGCATACAATAATGTGACAAAGTACTGGATTAACCATATTTCACACATTTTTTCATTGAGAACACCTGCGTGAGAGCATTGGATTAATATTCATCTGCGAATGTTTTTTAAATAATGCAGCGTTACACGCCCTAACTAGTGACAGAAAAATGCAATTGCGAAATAAAAACAAAAATGTTCCTGAATCTTGAAATCAATTTAAATAATAAATACATGCATATTTAGATAAAATACATAATTACTGTTTATTTAAAGTTAATCCTTTCTTTCGTAAATGCACCTAAGCCAAGCCGACCCCACCATAATAAAAAAGTGGCAGGTCAATTTTAAACCAATGCTCTCACGCAGGTGTTCTCAATGAAAAAATGTGTGAAATATGGTTAATCCAGTACTTTGTCACATTATTGTATGCTTATAAGACGATAATTAAAAAAATAGTAAAAAGAAAGTTAATCCTTTCAATCGTAAATTCACCTAAGAATCCAAAAACGTAAAAACTAAAATAAAAGGCTTTTCTTAGAACAAAAGTAGTTTTAGCTATTTTTGATTTTCTCAAAAACTACAAAACATTTTGACATCCGGTTTTTTGTGTTTGATCAAAAATTAAAAAGAGCATTGAATATTGAATAAAAAAATAATACTTAATTACGTAAAATTTTGAAAAAAAATTGTTTAAAAAAAAAATTTCATTTTTTTTTTTCAAAATTTTGATTTTGAAAATTAATTTTTCAAAAACTATTCACTCGAACAACTTTATTTAAAAACAAAATTAAAGAATGTATTTCTGGCTTTTCAAAATGCCATAGCATTACTCTGTAGGTATCACCGTTATTTTCTAATAATTTGTTTTCTGTTTTAAGTGATTTTTGTCTTAAATTGCCCCTCCCGCCTAAACGGGGGGAAATAGACCCCCTCTCCCATACGATTTTTTTCTTGTCTAAGTCCAACCTACACGCCCTAGCTTTATGTCACACCTTATGCCAATCACCCTGTATAATTTATAAGAATTTTTGAAGGAGTGAAAATTCCAAATTTTCGATTTTTAACTTTGTGCGAAATTAAAAGGCTCTACGGTTCCATAACTTTGATGATCTGTTAGTTAATCAGTCAGTTACGGTTTAAGCGATTTTTGAAGACCTATATCTCAGGAACCATTAATGTCAAGAACTTTGTAAGAAAACTGCAAAAAAACAATTCTCAATAGTTTTGGATTATAAATTAACTATATATATTAAACTTTATCAAGAAATACAATTTTGAAACGCCACATTAATCCTGATTCCGGAGCAATTTCACCCTCTGCTCTCCGTTGCCTTCGGTTACACTATTGAAGAACATCGTTGGCTTAGCGTCGAATTCACGAAGTTTTTGTTCTATGTATGTATCATTAGACCAGAGTTCGTCGGCTTAGAGTCAAAACAAGTTGAGTCTTTCTTTATTTTTTTGTATTAGATATAGAATATTTCAAAAATGTCAAAAAATACAAAAACCTGAAAAACCTGACAATAAAGTTGGTTTACGATTCTTGCGTATTGTGCGAAAATTTTGTACAACTACCTGTTTTAGGAATTCATACTTTCGAATGGGTCATCTAATGTTCATTTAGAGATGAAGGCTATGTCTCCATTTTACCAAAAATTGAAAGTTGATCATCCATATGAGTATTCCAAATGTAAATAGATTTCTACAAAATCATACCCTGCTAAGCAATACTTAAAGTGCGGGCATTCGTTAGTTCTTGCACTTTAATATTCGAGGAGATTGTGATGTGTCGAGCACGCAACTTATCTGTGATAGTGAATTCAGAAGTTTAAACGCAACAGTCAACAATAATCCTTGGAGACCATAAACTTGAACAACGACCGCGACGCTAGAACATTGAGTTTGACAATAATTTATGTGCAACTCGCAACTTGGAAAAATACACTAACACTCCATTTAAACAAAATTCAAAACATTAATTTTCTCAACTAACATAATTATTTTTAACGATAATCCTTATAAACAGTAATTCTCGAAAGTTTTAGAGCCGCACGAATTCTTGGAAACATTTTTCATAACTGACGAAGCACATATTCATAATAAGGATTATTGGTCCTTATTTTTTGAGACAGGTAAAGTGAGTCACTGCTGACGTTTTTGCCGAATAATCGTCTAGTTTTCATGGTACCACAACTGTAACTATTTCCTGGATTCAACAACAGAACATAATTTCAACAATATAGGGCCATTACATACACAGGTAAACTGAGAGTAATTTTTACCAATGAATCAAGCAACAAGTACATATAAATACCTTGGACACCTTAGGCACCTGGACTTATACTAAAGCATATTTTATGTATAAGGCTTAGGGGGCCAGTTATAGCCATCATTGAAATGCATCATTGGAACAAATCAGTGGAATGCTGACTTCATTTTTTTGACAAGCTAATTATAGCAGTCATTGGAAAATTGGTTTCAGTAAAATATCATGTCAGTGACTGATAACAACCAATTCTATGTATTTGAGGTTAGAGTTGACCATTGAAAGTAAAACTGACATCAGTGGAAAGATTGTGTTCCAAGTTATAAAAACGAAAATCAACTGTTCATTGAAATTGATTTTCATGAGTGAAATAATAAAAGCTGATTTAAAAGTAAGTTCAAATCAGAATTTTGTATTTTATAGAGTAAGAAAATTCTACTACTCATTAGCTTCATTTTAGTATCAATTTATGATATTACAGTATGTTTAATCTTCTTAAAAATGGAAATGAAAATTTTCAATGATATGCATTTCAATGATAGCTATAACTGGCCCCTTACAGTAACAATCCCGAAACACTTCAAGTCCTAGAAGGGAATACAGCCGTGCCTCCATGCGTACGATCTGCTTAAAATATTGTACCAAAAATGAATCTTAAACATCAGGTAAGTAATGATAAAACTATTCTAATCTCTCCGAAATTTTGGTTTGAGATTTGTACCAAATACCTAAGATTTTTTCAAACGAAAAGAATATCATAAACGAAAAGGAGGTGTAGATGAACATTGGTCTTGAATGTTTGCAAAAGAAGCAATAAAACAGGGAATTACATGAAACATTCCGACAAGGTGTTCAAGAGATAGGAATGATTTTAAGATAGATCAGTTTCCTAGCAGTTTTAACAGTCTGCATGATATGATGTATGTTATGATATGATATGAGTTATACTCGAGTTTTAGACGTATAAACGTCTTATAAATTGTAGCCAGATCAGAGGGGTTGAAATCCTAAGCATCTAGCAGAGTTTTTGGAGAATGAGGTCTTTCCAAGGAAGATCGTTATTGACATACATAACGAGTACTGAGAGCCTTTCAGTTTCTTCGATGAAAGTGCCATTCGGGGATAATACCATAGACGGTACATTTTGCTTCAACGACAATAGACAGCATTGAGTTTTCACGACTTTTTATACCCCATTTCACAATTCTGTAAAGATCGAAGTTAAATGAGCTTATTAAACGATATCGTTGGAATTCAACTTCCGAAGAAGATGGCCATGAATTTGAGAACGAGTATGAGAATCTGAGGATTAATTCGTCGGAAAAACAATGTAGTAGATTAGAAGTTTCAGACAAGAGATCATTTATAAAAATGAGAAAGAGAGTCGGAGAAAAAACGGAGCCCTGAGGAATACCAACATTTATTTTGTTAAGATCAGACTTGAAACCGTCCAATACAGCATGTATTGGACGATCTAGAAGATAACTTCTAATCCAAAGAATAAGGGTTTCGTATGGATAAGAAAGCCTGGTGCAAAACTAAATGCCTTAGCAATATCAAGCGCAATAACTTTACTTGGTCTTTAGAACAATTTAAAGATCTGTTTCACTTTTCTGTGCAATATGCCATCAGATCACCAGTGGAACGATTGCTGCGAAAGCGTATTGCCCGTCATTAAGAAGCATTCGATCTTCGAGATATTTCTAGAGCTGATGATTGATCAGCGATTCCATACCCTTAAAAAGAAGGGACATAAATGCAATTGGTGGTTAGGAGGAGAAGGAGGATGGGTCGCCTTTTTTAAGGAACTGGCTGGACAAATGCTGTTTTCCATTTTCACGGGAAGATTGCAGAACAGTAGGAACGATGGAAAGGCTTACGAATTGGTTTTGCAGGCAAAGAAATATATGTTTCTCTGTTGTATTATTTTTATAGTATGCACTCACTCAAGGGTTTTTTCTTCTTTTAAAATGATTACCACAGTGTGAACGTTAGGAAAACAGAAAAGGTTTTGAAAGAGATGCCGATACACATACTAGTTTTGAATTTCTGAATATTACAATGGGAAGAAAAATTAGAGATTTCGTTGAGCATTCCCCATTCGCATAGTGCGGCTGAAAAAAGAATCTCGCTGTGCTTGAAAGTAAATTCGAAATAGGGCTCAAAAGTATACTGGATAGTCCTAAGAGCTCGAGTATACAACTGACTAATTCACCAAAGAACGCTATATATGTATATGTAAAAAAAGGTAAGATAATTAGAGAGATGAAAAATAGCGGCGGTGCTCGATCATCTGGTTTGTAAATGGAAAATTGTTATAATATAATGAACCACTGATAAAACTTGGCTTTCTAGAATTTCAATACAAAAAAATATAGTATAGCGGTGAGTAGGGTTGCCATCCGTCCGTATTTTCCCGGACATGTACTCTTTTTTCACTGTGTGGGGGAGGTCCGGGATAGTTTTTGATAATTGTCCGGGATTGTACTCCTTTTACCGGTATGAACCGAGGCCCATTAAAATTAAGTGAACGAACAGATCCAATATATGAGAAAAGAAATTATAGAACAACTGCCCAACTTATTGTTAAAGCTCTTACACAAAATAACTTATTATCAAAAGTAAGTGGATTTTGCGCTGACAATTATTGCAATACCAATTTTGGTGGAAGACAAAGGAAAGGTTCGAACAATGTCTATTCGAAGTTAAAATCTTTAGTCAACCAAAACATGATAGGTATAGGATGTCCACCACATTAGTCAATGCGATCTACCATGGATGTGATACTTTACCAGTTGACGCCGATATCATAATTGTAAAAATATACAACTATTTCTCTATCTACACAGTCAGAACGGAAAGACTTCGAGATTTTTCTGAATTTCTTGAAAATGAATATAAGCCTTTCTTATACCATTCGAAAACCAGATGGCTTTCTCTCTATCTTGCTGTTGAACGTCTTTTACTTATGTATGAGAATCCGCCTAAAATATTGCAAACATTTTTTAAAGACGACTTAAGCGAGGCGTATTTATTTTTGGTTCATTCTCTCATGTCAACATTCAACGTCAATATTCAAAAACTTGAAAAACAAGACATTTCTATTATTGAAACCGTTGAAATTTTACAAAATATTGTCAATAATATTTACGAGCGAATCGATAACGATTTTGTTCCACTTAAAATTAAATCTATTTTGAAGAAGCTTGATGATTCCGGCTGTAAAGAAAACGTTATTAAATTCAAGTGGACAAAAGATAGAAACAAACTGTTACCTGATTCCGTCAAAGGAATTATTTTAACAAAGGAATTAATTTAACAAAAAAGCAACAGTGATATACTTAACAGTATTAGATGTAATGAAAAGTACAACAAGCACTGTAAAGGCTATTTATTAAAAAAAAAAACAAATGAAGTTCCTTTTTTTATACCTCAAAAATGTTTTGTAACTTAAAAATGTGATTTTTAAACTAAATATTTATTTTTATTTAAATGTTAATACAATTTTTTGTTTCCTCTTACAATATAAATGTGTTTATTCTGTCCTTGTTTTGTACTCTTTTTTCAATCCTCATTTGTCCGGGAAAGTCCGGGTTTTTGAAACTCCAGTAATAGTTTCATCTAAACATATCTGGCTACCCTAGCGGTGAGTATATAGATAAATAAAAAAAATCCCCCCTTCTTTGGCTTAAGAATATATATTTCTCTCCATACAAAAAAATATCTAATGAAGACCTTCCAATTGAATGCCTTCTATACATTCAAAATCAGCCATTTTGTAAAAAAAAAAGAAATAAATTCTCATTTCGTGTTAAACACCAATTGCAACTTCATTCCATTCACTACATCTTCAATATTGGATGCGCAATGCGTGCAATCAAAACAAAGGAATCATCTTCACATATCGAGACACGCGTGTGAAACTTTTGAAAGCGCAACGCATTTGTCAGTGAATAAATCATATAAGAAAATATTAGTGATTACGGAGGCTTCCCCTTTTTATTTTCTGCATTCACATCGACTTCGACTTGAGTGAGCCTTAAGTCAAACCCTCTCGCCTGAGAAAAAAAAAGTCTAACAAAAAAAAATTTGTGAAAACTCAACAAACACTCAGTCTCAGTCTAATGAAATAATTAAAGTCGAAGAAGATAATACGTACAGGTAGGTAAGGTAGACAGGTAGGTATGTACTAGACGACGACGACGATGGCGGCGTGGAATTGGTCAGAATAAAGCGTTCCGCCAACCGTGATTGCAGTTTTTATTTTTATCTTTTTTTAATTCAGTTGCAGTTTTTGTTTTCCTTCTGAAAATGTTCGTGTTAACAATAAAAATAATATTTTTTTTTTCACTTTTAATTAACACACTGAATATAGCGTGTCATGGAGTTGTTGCAATGCAAAAGCCAAAAGCACATCACCTCATTAGGCCAGTGCCTGTGGTGCGACCGATGAAGGCGACGACGCGCCAGCAGCGGCGATTCCTTGATGCTTTTTGGTTTTCGCCATAACACCCGCACAGCACCTACCACAGATGCAAGTCCGGAGGCAGTAGCAGAAAAATGTATCTTTATATCTCTGATTTATCCCGCATCAAGTCTGTGCTGTGTACATAGGTATAATAATATCCACAGAGCTATCGTGAGCTGCTGAAGTTCAGGTGCAGTTTTTCTAAAACCACTCTTGATCGACCAGCCAGTAAATCTTAAGCTGGATTTTTTCAGAGCCAAGGTTGTCCACAGTTGTAATGAGCAAATATTTTTGACGAACTCTCGATTGAATATCGAGCAGCGCAACACCAACGATCCAGAGGTGCAACACGTTCAGGTAATGAAATGATTATCTAATAAAAAAGGAAATATGTTTGTACCTGCCTCTGCCTACTGGCGAGTATGAGTTGAGTATATCTATATCTGTGCACTTGGATGGCTGTGTGCAAATTGGTGGCTAATTGTGTGTGGGATAAAAAACTCTATACTCCGTGCACCGAAACCAAGGCCGAATAGGAAAATTATTTTTTTTCTAAACCTATTTGTTGATTTTTTGTAGCTAGTTTCGCAGACCCACATGGTCATGGACGTTTGACTTTAGATATTTGTGTCCGCCAATGACATTTGAATTGATAAAAAATTGATGCCAAAGAGCAATTAAATACATTTTTATTTTTCGAAATTAACGAGATAAGAAGTTGACTTGGATTTGCTTATATTTGAGCTTAAAGACTTAAAGTCAGTACTCGTATTCGGAGGTTGAATTTAAGCTTCTGGGATTCGAAGCACCTGCATTGATACATTTGATCATTTTCATTCACTTATTAACTCTGACGGCTTTTTGGATAAAGATTAAGATTTAGCATTTTGACAGAAAACGGTACTGGTATCAAATAATAATTATTATGTTCCCTTCTTATAAATAGTAACATAAAAATTAAGAGATACAAATGTAAGAAAAATATCTATCTAAAATCGAGTTTGTACCTTGAACCTAAAAGTCCCACCTATATATATCATTTTTGTCTCAGGGAAACATCATTTTAAATTAAACAGAAACTAATCAGTTATCATGTTGATATTTTTCAATCCGACACGGTTGATCATGTTAAATATTAGACAAGATAAAAGGTCTCAAAATTGTTTAATAAAAAATTACTTAAAAAAATCTAAAAGATACACTTCAAAGATGAATCGTGCCTTAAATAAGTGATCCTCTTAAATCAACATGAACATCTAGATAGATTAACTTGGTTTACTGTTAAATAATGACAACTTTTATATGCCAATATCAATACATACTTAACCCATCAGCTTTGTGAAATTTCACATTTGTACTTAAAATGGAAAATGGAGATGCTCTAAAGTGTGCCAATTACAGAGGTATAAAAGTTTCCTCAACGTCGCATACAAAATCCTGTCGTCTGTACTGTGTGAACGCCTAAAACCGTTTGTCAACGAGCTGATCGGCCCCTATCAGTGTGGTTTTAGGGCCGGCAAATCTACCCTGGATCAGATGTTCACACTTCGACAGATTTTTGAAAAAACCCAGGAGTTCCAAATCGATACACACCACCTTTTTATCGATTTCAAAGTCGCGTATGTTAGCGTAGACAGAGAACAACTATATAGAGCCATGTCTCATCTCGGAATCCCTGCCAAGCTCGTCCGCTTGTGCAGGATGACTGACGCTGAGGCGACGCGCTATCATGCAACCTATTTAACATCGCTCTTGAAGCAATTGTACGAAACTCAATCAGCAATAGAGGTACAATTTTTCAAAAAGTCAGTTCAACTGCTTGCTTATGCGGATGATATTGATATCATTGGGAGGACGAAGCGCGCTGTTACCGGTGCGTTTGCAAGTATTGAACTAGAGGCGGCGAAAATGGGTTTGGCTGTTAATGAGGACAAGACGAAGTATATGCTATCATCGAGAAAGGAACCCCAACATCGTCGACTCGGGCAAAACGTCACGATGGATAGGTATAACTTCGAAGTCGTCAAAGACTTTGTCTACCTGGGCTCCACTATAACATCGCAAAACGACATCAGTGCAGAGATCAAGCGAAGAATTACTCTTGCCAGAAGCATGGACAGGGAAATTGTCTAAAACGGATGAAAATTTGCTTGGGTGCTTTGAAAGAAAAGTTCTTCATTTGATCTTCGGTCCAGTCTGTATCGATGGAGTATGGAGGAGAAGGTTCAACAACGAGCTATATGGGCTTTACAGCGACGTTGACCTAGTCAAGAAGCTGAAAATATAACGGCTGAGATGGCTGGGACACGTGGAGCGTATGGACACCGACGCACCAGCCCGTCGAATCTTCGAATCCACCCCTGATGGTCTGCGCAGCACCTCAGGTGGCGCGCACAAGTGGAGAGTGACCTCAACCAACTTTGAGTGCGTAACCAGGCTTGCCAGATTGGGCTATTTATCGGAAATTGGGCTATCTTTTTCCAAAATTGCCGACAACAATTTCACTATGATAGCCCAATCATAATTGGGCTATAAATAGCCCAAATATAATCTTGGGCGATATATTTCTTCGTACAAACAAATCATATAAATAAAACATTTTTCACTCTCTAAACATACCCTTAACTCATTGCACAAACTGGCATCACTCTTTGTTCTCTATTATATATATATGTATATATACATAGGTACTACTCTTCTCTACTGCTACTCTGGTTTTGACATTTCAAATCAACCGCAACAATCTTCACTTTAATTTCATTGACAAAACGATTCCTCATTCCTCAATATGGGGAAATGGGCGCAATATAAAAAAAAATTATAAAAAATAATGGGAATCACTACCCAAATTCAAAGGCAAATATTAAGCCTTCTAATTATATATACAAATTTGCGTTTTAAATGTTCCTTTCATTCTGGTTAGATGGATAGCTGCGAGTCAAAAAGGCGAAAGTCATGCATATTGCAAGGTCTGCGAAACAGATTTACGCGCACAAAAATGCGACTTGGAGAAACATACGAGTACTACAACAAAAATCCACCAAAGTAACTTAGGAACCAAGTTTATCTGAAAAATGCCACACTACAAGGCTTTTATCTGATTTATACAAAAGCGATTTCAATTATCTTCTTCTGATTGCCTTAAGGCCTTTGCTTAAACAAATATCAGATTTAAATAAACTGTTTCAAAGTACAAATCTTGACTTTTGTCAAGCCCAAGACGATATAAATCTTCTTGTTATTTTAATGGCGAAAATCATTCTTAAAAGCCAGTTTTTTAATCCATCGGCATTGTCATCCTCATCTCCAGTTAATAATATTTTTGAAATTCTAAATTATTTAAAAACTGAAACAAATTTGAAAAATGAAGACGAAATACAACTGAACTTTGAATTTAGTGAAAAGGAAATAAACTACCCAAATGATATTATCCTTAAAGTAAAAGCTTTAATCAAAGATTTCATACATATATTTTTACACGAAGTAGAGAAACGAATCCCTGAAAACTATAAAATTTTTAAGAAAATTCGTTTTTTTAGTCCAAGTGTATGCCTTAACGAAATTTTTTTTATTAGTATTGGGCTACTATTTGGGCTACTTTATCGGCTCCGATTTTGGGCTACAAGAATTTCTAAATTGGGCTATCGAAGAAGACATGGCAACCCTGTGCGTAACTGGGGGCAGCTAGCTAGGGACCGAGCTAGCTGGCCGAGCTTGTTGGTTGAGGCCGTAGTCCACCCTGGACTGTGAGCGCCATCTAAAGTAAGTAAGTAAAGTAAGTAAGTAAATTAAAGTAAGTAAGTATACTTAAAAAAAATTGAAACTTCCTCCGATTAGAGAATAAATCGATGCAGCTTCAAGTCATTTAACGGAGATGCATTGACATTAAAAACAATTTTTCCAACCTGCTATTCCGGGAGATATCACACGATTCATGCTCTTAAGCTGAAATATACTGAAATTGTAATAAATAAATCTACTGAGAAATATTTTGTATAAGGAATAAGTCAGAAAATTAAGACTTTTGGTTCCGGTTTCCTCCTCCATCCACATGAAATTTCACTAATTTGTCTTACCGACCTGAATTTGAATATCAATCTGATTATCAAAAATTAAGAAGTTGAAAGATGGGTCTTATTCATTGCCGGTATATTCACCAAGAATTTGCGAGAAGTAAATACTCCGGAGTCCCACAAGGCAACCACTTTTGTCTTTTCATCTTTTATGTTTACAATTAATGTTTTTAGTGTTCTTTTTCAACTTTATCTCGACAGTTTCTCTGTCTGGTGTCTCAAAAATTGTTTGGAGCTTAATATTGCCAAAAGCCAATCAATCATTTTTTTAGGCAAACGCATGATGGAGAGCATAACTTTCTCACAAATATTGATGGTATTATTTTAAAATCAGACCGTAACCAAGTGGTCTAACGAATTCTCTAACGCTTAACGTACATAACCTATATTCGCCCCCTTCTTGAATACCTACTCCTTTCAAGTGGCTCACTTATCAACGCATTCCTGTCTCCAGAATCCGTCTTGGAATAACCTTTGGATTCTACCTTCGTATCAAGAACGCCTTCAATTAATTAACTTCATTAAGCTGGAAGAACGAAGAGAAATAATCGACTTTTTCTTCATTCATCGACTAATTCGGATCTGTTTACTGCACAAAGCACAACTCTTTACAACGCCATTTTTTTTTATACTGATTCCGTTATATAAGAAATACTCGCCTCTTTGATCTGCCCACCAACCGTAAAACATTCTTTAGAGCTCTGTTTTCCCTTAAATAATTGAATAGGATAGGGTGAGGTGAGATCTTGCAGAGAAACAGAGTTTATTAACTTACAATTCTCAAACATTCCTTGGTGTTTATTTTAAAATAACAAGAATTGAGGAGATCTACTATTTTCTGCCGAATCCGAACCGACAAGATGATAAACACTTTTTCATGACAACAGATATTCTTGGAAGATTTGTCACTTCATCAACATAGGTAATATGCCTGGAAAAAAAACAATCTAGTTTTAAGGTGACATGCTGGGACTGGTGTCGATATCCAGACCTTCTCTTGGGTGGCGATGTAACAGTCCTATCCAATAATCATTTTCTCTGGGGGTAGTGGCCAGATTATATCCAAATAGATCATTTAATGAGGAATAGATTCAAATGAAAATTTCTCCGAGCAATCATCTTTATTTGGCGATAAGAAATGTAGTCTCAAAAGTCTATTGCGACATCGTGTCCGGAAAATAGATACGAGTATTCAAGGTTTAATGCTATCATTTTTTCGCAAGGGTATAAAAGTATCGTTTGAACGTCGAAATAGTTCTTAAGCCTAGTACAAAATAAGGACCTACAATTTTCTCAGAAAAAGATTCGAAGAATATTTTTGATATTAGCGATCAGTAACATGATTCGCGAATTCGCAAATGGTCAAAAATCGAAAATTAAGTTCTTTTTTAATAGAACTTTTAAACAAAACACAAATTAACATATAAAAACGAAACATGAATACCGTCAATAAAGTCTCATATTTTTTTTTTTAATATTTACCTGAAACCACCATATTTACTCACTATTCACAAAAACTTGGTAAAACAAGTTTTCCTTTCTACAATTAATTTAAAAGTATTGCCTTTTTATTTATAAAAATCCTGATGCACCTGTCGATTTCCTGTTCTTTTGATAATTTAAAAAGAATTAAAAACCAACCTGACTTATAGTTTGTTTTAATAAAATGCTGATGCTGATCTACACTTTGATTTGAATATTTGCTTATATATTATTATGTCTATATAAATAGAACCTGTTCTTTAAACCCCAATTAAGTATAGGTGCATAGCTCAATAAATTATAACTCACCTGCCTCAAGCAGAAGACTTAATTGTAAATAATTTTAAGATATTTATTTGCATGCATATTTTATTGATTAACAGTGTGAAAATTTCGATCGCTTTATTATAATGATTGGCTATAAATTTTATAGATCTTACACCGCATTACTTGGCCATTGCATTAAATTTAAATATATATACTTACATGTACATACGATTCGATAGCAAAATGTTTAACCAAGAATCTCGGATCAGTATAATACTTAAGTATATGTAATATGTAGTTTAAATTATTTAAGTCATTGTTTGTGCGGGCTTACAAAGTTACAACGATTTATTTATGTAGTTTTTTTTGTTTTTAAACTTGTTTACCTACTCTATGGCTACCTGCTTGAATAAATTATAAGAAACTTGTTGTTGTATAATTATGATTCTTTTTTATTATTTTTATTTTTAAGTAGTTCCAGTGTAAAAGGTATGTTAATTGAATTACATAAATCAATATAAATTAATTGATTATACATTATATTGTTCGCTGTATACACCATTAGTATAATAAGCTTAAAACGACTTTTTAATTTTTTTAAACTTCTTTCTTTCAGAATGAAGCATCATCCACGAGAACTAACAGTTTCATTAAGAACTTTTAATTGTTACCTGATTTGAGTGCTTCAAGGTTAATTTCTTCGTCTAATGGACAAAGCACTTCCAAAAGGAACGGCATTAAACAAACCAAATCAAAAGGGTTTGATCGTTCATACTATTATTATATTATTTGTCAAGCGAAAAGAGTTCTTCTATGAAATTATAATTAACACCCACAAGAACGCATAGCAGAACATCGCAAAACGAAGGCGAAGAAAGAAAGGCAATTCCGGCTCGAAGGACCATTACATTTTTGGTGTTAAACTATTGGAAATTGCCGAAATAGCATCATAAAAATATCCAAAAATTTAACTCTATTAACAAAATTTATTTAAAACCTTTAACTTATAAATTTCCAGTAAAATCACTCAATTTTGTCCCTCAAGCGTTGTCAATATCGTTAGCCTTTATGCTTCAAACTCTTGGGGGGTGTTTAGAAGCTGAACATAAGTCAAGAAAAGGGGTTTATTTTCATCAAACAGAATCATTTCATTGATAATGTGTTCACCAATTCTGATAAATGAAGTGCGGTTATCAATAGATACATGGAATTCTAAGATATCAACAGGACCTGACAGAATATCCAACAACGTTTTGAAATATAGATAAATTTCTGTAACAATCACTACTGCTGAGAATTTTTAAACATTTCTGCTAGGAAAGATATACACTACGAGTACGGATTTCGGACAAAGTGAATACGGATCCTTAAATGAGATTACTAATTGAGATTACACAGCAGTATTACCGTGAAACTGTTATAAGTATGCCAACCAAAATAGCATGTCTTAAAGACATCTAGAAGGTTTTCGATAATATCTGAATCAAGAAAATCACACCTTTTTTAATTATTGTTGTGCTTCAGCAGCTATCAAAGTTATCTATGACATCCAGTTGTCAAAATATTCAGGAAGGTTTACTTTTTCATCCAGACAACGCCGCCATTGTGCGTAAGCTAATTGGGCGCTGGTAATGTTGGACAACCGGGCAAAAAATCATCGTCTCGGACGAGGCTCATTTTTGACACAGCGACAATGTCAAAAAGTAAAATTTTGGATGCATCAATAAAACCACAAAGATTGACTGCTTGATGTAGTTTATGGCACGGCGGGCGGTATCATCGGAATTTATTTCATTCAAAATGAGGAAGAAGACGCAACGTCCGTAGCTATGAAGGGAGATTTGGTGGCTAGGTCATCCCACGGCGAATGTCATCAATTGAACCCCACGATCATGCGACTTGATACTACTCTGTTATTTTTTCTGAGGCTACATCAATCGTGTCAAGACGCTAACAAGCCAAATACTTTGGACGAGCTCGCAGCCCACATTCAAGACGCTATTGCCGCAATATTGCAAGACATTTAAAATTGTACCGAACGCTTGAAGAAATTCCTTACATATTTGCATAAGTGTAGCTTCAAAATGAAGCCGGAATCAATGTTATACCTCACGCCGTTGTTGTTTTATTTAAGTTTCATTTTCTTTTGTTCTTATCTGTGTAACTTATACAAGCTTATAGAACTTGGTTTCCCAGGAGGTTTTTTAAAAATAATTAAAGCCTTTATCACAAATAAATTATACCAAGATTAAAGCACGTCAAAGCAGAAATGCCACAAGTACTCGTATACAGCTTGGATGATTTATTTTCATAATTTATATCGTAGGTAAGTCACAAAAAATGCCATTTCATTTATATGCTATGATATGCGACAAAGATTGCAATACCGCATTATCCTATTGAAGTATGTACAAGTTATCTTAAATTAAGACTTGAGATCCCTGCCAGAAAAATGGAACTCATTTGCTTCTGACAAACTCAAACAATACCCAGAGCGCGAAGAGTAATTTCAGCTAGAAGTCAGAACATTAACATCAAGCTACCAGTTAGCCATGCAATAATTCTCACCAATAACAACACTAAAAACCCCTTATCTGTAAACTTTACAAACTTGAAGGACTTCAAAAAGTATACCATTGCAATTCTTAAAAAAAAACAATTTTTTCTTTCCATCTGCTACACAAAGTACACTGCTACCAGGTACACATCAATTTCCACCAACGACCAAAAAACACATGACTGTAAAATTTACTAACAAGATGATGTTCAACAATTAGGGCATTGCTATTCCAAAAAACGTAAACAGACTCAGCAAGAAGAAGGATCTTTTGAAGTTCACCAAGTTTACATAAACAATGGAAGATCTTGAAAAGTGATTTAAGGAGGAACGCCACTTCGTATATATGCACTGTCCATTTCACGAAGAAGAATTTCAGACGGCACCAAATATACAACCTGTCTGTAAAATTTACTAACAAAATTGAGTTCCATAACTGTGCCATTGCAATTCTGAAAAGCTGAATTTTCACTCGCGAGGCAAAATAAATCACCCGCTTTGGTATTTCAAGCTGATGTTGTAATACATTCAGTTTTAGATTTAGACCCACAATCGAAGCTGCTTGCTGAAAGTCTGCTGTTAATTTGCACACCAGTAATTTTTTTTCTCCCAAAGTTCATTGCTGCCAGTATACAACGTTGTCGTGTTCAATTGCTAAATAGTTCGGCAAATAATTCCGCATCCATCAACAGTACGAGTATGTTTGTATACCGACATTTAATGACCGTGAATTATTTATTTAGCCACTTGCAGCTAAAATGTCACCTCACCGTTCATTGTTTTATGACAAAAAAAAAATATCAATTGTCAAACATTTGTCAAACACTTTTGGTTGACAACAACAAAATTAAAAAAAAAACAACACACACAACTTATGTAGTGGGGTCGGTCACATTGCATTATTATTTACGAGTATGTGTGTGACAAGAGTTTCTGAGTTCTGCTGACCCTGACTGTTTTTTTTTTATAAATATACAGGTACATATATGTATGTATGTTCGTATAAACGTAGTAAATTTTTCAAACTCCCTCACCGAATTGTCAATACGAATATGACTGTGTAAAGTTGTCATAGAGGCGCGCAGCGCAATGCTTTTAAAAGTCAACGTACGTTTCAACCATTCTGACAAGCCCGCAACTGAAATGTCAATAAAAAACTTAAATAAAGTCCGTAGATTATTATTTGTCTAATCAAACGGTTCGTTGTTGGCTGTGTCTATACAACTGCTGTCATATCGTCGTCGTCAGTTCAGTGTTTTCAGAGATTTGTTGTCGGTGCGATTGTAAAATACTTTGCCAACATTTTACATGCGTCTTTGATTTGACATAATGGAACGGGCAGCAGCGTTTCTTTGGCACAAAGCCATAATAGTATATTATTTTTTTGTTATTTATAACTTGTAAACAATGTTATCTACAAGTAGCTACACACTTTTGTGTTGTGTGTGATGTAGAAAATAGAAATGCCCTACCTTGTAAAATTAAAGGCTTAAACACAATATATCACAAACAATATGCAAAAGGGTTATTGCGATGAAAATCCCATTTTCATTTTTCACAACTTTTTCGCGTTAATATTTTCAAAACTACGAAAAGGATAATGTCCAGTTCTAAGCTAAGTATGTAGGTATAACTGGCTTATGAGATATTGGCGGGAAATTCCCTTACCTTTTGCTCTAGGCCATGATAAATACAACTCCATTGTGAATGAAGGGAAAGAATAATAAAATTCCCTAGAGCCATATAATTGCCAAATAAAAACGCAAACATCGACCATGGGCGAAATGCAGTAAGCAAAATGGACACATAATTAAATTTGTTAATGCAATTTGTTCGCTTAGTTGAAAAAAAGAGGGCGCTACTGCGCATGATATACATTTAATGGCTGGATGTTGGTACAAAGAGCGAGTACCTATATTTACTGTCTCGCAAGACAATACATATACGAAAGTCATTTACTATATAGGTGGTGTTAATGACTAAAAAAAGAAAAGGAATACACCACGTCGTCGTCGTCGTCGGCAGGCAGGCAGAGAGCTACATTTATCGATTACTTTCATTTTAAAAGTTTATTTTTCTTTTGTTTCTTTTGAGAAAAAAAAACTTTAATAGCTACAATGTTCCTGTTCGGATAAGTAAACAAATTAAGGATTTTTCATAAATGACGAACAATATAGGTACTCGGAGAGTCTTTTTCCTCAGATTTTGTGTTCTTATTCAGTTTTAAATTTGACTGTATTATTTTCTTAAATAAGTGATTCTTCGAGTGAGAATCAACAAGAACGAACTTATAGTACAAAAGAGTCTTGAAGAAAATTTTGCTGCACTTGTCATTCAACATTTGACTTGATAATAACTTATTTAGTAAATAGTAGACTCTTCTTTGGGTTGCATTGCATTATTTTCAAATTCAAAAATTTAAACATACTCGTATCTACATATACAATTCTGTTCAATTTTATGTACAATTTTGTTTACAGAGAGAAATCTGCGAAGTATAGAATGGCTCCTTTGGAGAAGGTTTTTTAAACTCATTATTTAAAATTTGTATCAAATTTTTATAGGTATTGGTATATTATATGTATATGCTGCATAGATTTCATTTTTCGAACAATTTAGGGGTGAAAGAAGGTTGAATTTTTACAAAAATCACAAAAATTGCAATCTTTTAACAAATAATGTGGCTTAAGAAATGGAACGAGCTTACACATCACGTAGACCTTTGAACTTAATATTGAAAACGTCAAAAATATAGAGGGAGGTCTTATGATCTCATTGCTGCAATTGATGAAGATACGTTGCCAAGATAAATAGAAAATGCATAACAAAACCTGTGCATTAAGAAATTTATTCAACGTTGAATTAATTACTCGGTGAAAACTCTAATTTCAATAACCAGTTCCATACAGAACTCATTTCAAATAAGTGGCAAGTTGCTTCGACAGAACTTTGTTCCATACATAATATATAGAGATATCTGCCACTTGCTTGTAATTTATGTTATGTGGGAGTAAAAGAAAAAAACAAGAAAAACTTTTTTAAACACCCATCTAGTGTAATTTTTCCAATTTTTCTTTCTATATTTCAATACTATTTGCTCAAGCAGACTATTCAAAAAATTCTTAATCTTACTGAGAGCAACCGACAAATGAACGAATATTCGTCCATTTTGACATTTCCTTCACATGTATCATTTTTTTAATCATCGCGAATTAGAATTTAAGCAAACATAGCAAACTAAATTTAAATTGTAGTACCCCTTGGCATAATGGTTAGTGCGTTGGACTGTCATGCGGAAGGTCTCGTCTCAAGTTCGATTCTCAGGCGCTGCAAGAAAGTTTTTTTCAGGGGTGTACTGTCTCTTGCGAGGAATTGACAAATCCTCCAAGAGTATGTCCTGTCATGGAAAGTGCTGCTCATTAGCCGTTCGGAATCGGCAGAAAATTGTAGGTCCCATCCGTTCCTGGTAACACGCACACAGGAATGGTTGAGAGTTGAGAGTAAGTCACTAGCTCCTGGTTCACTTCGAGCTGTTGCACCACCAAATTTATTTTTTATTTTAAGCAAACTAAATTAAGGATGATTTTTAGATTATTCGCACACCAACAATTTATTCGTTGCGGTGTGGATAGTATGTGGAACGCGAATAAAATTTGACAGTTCATAAAAATCAGATTGAAATTCGTGACGACCAATTAAGGTTCTCCAAAAACTCTACTGTTAAAACACAAATTTTGATATATTGAAATTAATTTAAATAATTTGTCTCCTATTTTATTTAGTTTTTGTATTCGGAATTATAAATGTTTTAATTCCCATTGTTCTTTTATTCGTAGTAAGTAGTTGATCGCTCTAATGGGAATAGTCCTTAAGTCATTGCTGATGAATTGTTTGATATTATTAACAAAAAAAGATATAATAAATAAAACGACAATTTAAATTACTCTGAACAATTTCTCTAGATCTTTCTGTTTTGAAAATAGCGATAATCGACTAAACTGGTCTGAAAAAAACTATCCAAAAAAAAAAAATTTTTTTTTGATTTTTATAAAAATCTAAGTGAACTGAGAATCAACAAAAACAAATACTTAATTGCTGCTAAGAACTACTGGGCACAGAATTTTGAATTGTTTTCGATGTTAAAACTAATAAGTGTGTTTGCTAAGTTTTTCGCACGAATTATCACTTTTTTGTACATGTCAGAAGTGTTCAGGTGCAGTTTGTTTAAAAAAATTTTCAGAAAAATCAGACAATTTAAAAAAGGCGCAGTGTTTAATCGGCACGAGTACGATAACTTGGCCGCCAAGATTTGATGACGGATTTTTGTAGAGGGGTCAAAAACAAGCACTTTTTACTACGGGAGGGGGGGGTCTATCTCCCCCCATTTAGGAGGTAGGGGCACTTTTAGAAAAAATGGTTAAAATTGAAAAAAAAAATATTAAAAAACAACGGCAACACCTACAATAAAGTGCTATACTGCGTTTGAAAGCCAGAAGATTGTTCTATAATCCTGCATTTAAATTTTATTACTCATATCAATAGTTTTTGAGAAATTCGCATTTAAACTCCAAATTTTGATAAAAAAAACGTGAAAAAAAAAGTTTAGACCGGTTGTTTTCAAAATTGTGAAGTGAAATTGTAAATTAGCTTATATATGTTTTATGTATCTATCAGTTTTTAATCGAACACAAAAAACCGCATGGTTCTATGTCTTCTGGTTTTTAAGAAAACCTCCGTTTAGGAGGTAGGGGCACTTTTAGAAAAAATGGCTTACATTAAAAAAAAAAAATACTAAAAAACAACGGCAATACCTACCATAAAGTGCTATACTGCGTTTGAAAGCCAGAAGATTGTTCTATAATCCTGCATTTAAAATAAATTATTCATGTCAATGGTTTTTGAGAAATTCGCATTTAAAGTCCAAATTTTGATAAAATAACGTGAAAAAAAAGTTTAGACCAATTGTTTTCAAAATTGTGAAATGAAATTGTAAATTAGCTTACATGTGATTCATGTATCTATCAGTTCTTAATCGAACACAAAAAACCGCATGGTTCTATGTCTTCTGGTTTTTGAGAAAATCGAAAATAACAAAAACTACTTTTCTAAAAAATGTTTGATATTTTTTGCTTCCTTACATAAATAAATCAGTGCTAGCTTCCAACATTACAATATATAAACAGTAAAGTATGTATGTATGCAACCCCCCTGCTTGGGCACACTATAGGATTTGGGGTAGGTGCGAGGTTGGGTGCATGCAAAGTTTCTTTTGCATTCACAGAATCTGTATTTAAAAAAATTCAAATTTATTCTATTTATCCAATGTCCACCATGTTCACCAATACATGGCACTATTTTTCTATCGAAAATAAAGTTTACCCTTGTTATACCGATGGTGATATATGTGAGGGTTTACAGTTAAAAGACATCGATCCTCCCACCCTTCAGAGCGAAAATTTAGAAAGTGTTTTACCACCAAAACATCCTCGGCTTCCCACCATAAAAGAGTAACTCAACGAACTCGACAGTTATAGTACGGACGATGGCTTTATTGACGAGACTTACACACCTTTTTAATACATTTTGACCATTTTTAACTAACTGACTGACTAACTCCTGACTAACTGACAAAATAACTGACCCAGATGCAATGCTACCTCCTCATGGTGCATTCTGGGTAACGCTAAATGAATTGCGGTACTGAACTAACAAAGATTCATTATGTTTATTAACATTAATCCTTAAAATGGAATCACCGTCACCACCAAAAATCAAAAAAAGTAGTTTTGGTAATTTTCGATTTTCTCAAAAACTAGAAGACATAGAACCATGCGGTTTTTTGAGTTCGATTAAGAACTGATAGATACATGAATCACATATAAGTTAATTTACAATTTCATTTCAAAATTTTGAAAACAACCGGTCTAAACATTTTTTTTCACGTTTTGTTATCAAAATTTGGACTTTAAATGCGAATTTCTCAAAAACTATTGATATGAGTAATAAAATTTAAATGCAGGATTATAGAAAAATCTTCTGGCTTTCAAACGCAGTATAGCACTTTATTGTAGGTGTTGCCGTTGTTTTTTAATATTTTTTTTTCAATTTAAACCATTTTTTTTAAAAGTGCCCCTACCTCCTAAACGGAGGAAGATAGACCCCCCCCTCCGATAGTAAAAAGTGCTTGTTTTTGACCCCTCTACAAAAACCTGTTATCAAATCTTGGCGGCCAAGTTATCGTACTCTCCCCGTTTAATCGCTTAGGAGGTCAATTCTCTATCTGTGAAACTGTGAAGTGATAAAAAAGTTATCATTTCAGTTTTCACAGCCATTTTTCATTTTTACATTTCATTAATTCACATAATGCGATTCTGGAACTCATTCTTATAAATGTTTGTCAAAACATGTACTAAACAGTACTAAAATCAGAAATGGTCTCATTTCTGATACACGCTGCTCATTGTTTGAGTATAATGTTGTTTTTGTAATTTTCATATTTTATCAGGGCTTTTCACAGACAAAATCGTTTGAGTGTGAAAACAAATTTAATATTTGAAAATATTTTGACATTTTATTAATTTTTTTCATAAATTGCGAATTGGATAGTGTGTGAAGTTGTGAAAAAACCTATATCACTTTACAGTTTCACAGATAGAGAATTGACCCCCAGGTCTGTAAGTAACACCCTAACGATTAGTTTTATTTGTACGAGTAAGTAGTTTTCATAGTCTCAAGATTTTTAAACTGATTCACGTGCAAATAGAATTAGTTTTCTTACCAATTTTTAATAAAAATACTTCTAAATTCACGGTTTGAAGTATATTATAAAAATCGTCGCTGATTATGAGCACCCGGTCTGCTGGAAATGGATTCATTATTTTCACTTTATGATGGGATTATTTACTCGAGTTTTCTAAGGATAGAAAATATTAGCTCAAAACTAGAATACAATCCTTACCAATGAACAACTGTACGGTCTTATCAAGGACGACATTTTCTGTTTTTCTAAGTGAACGATGTTGATTTATTTATAAAAAAAATTAAATGACTGGATCACACTTTGTATTTTGGAATTCAAACTTGTTTACAAATATAAAAACATGAATTTAATTAACGAAAAATTTAAAATTTAGAAAGGTATGAATATAACTATTAAATTAATTTTTTATAGATAAAAGTAATTTGTTTAAAATTTTTCTAAAACGAAGTTTGGGATGTTAATTTTAAATATTCAGTAAAACACATTTTAAGAAATAATTAAAGAAAACTAATCGTTCATACTTTTTCAGACAGGCAGACTGTATTCTCTGTTTTCTATCGTCAGATCAACTTAGATCAAAATCTTGAGTTCGATTTTTTTTAAATACAAAACTTGTCCCATAGTATCTATGTATGCAAGTAATAATATAGACCAATGTTCCTATTTTGCGGTCCTAAGAAAACAGTACGTAACCGCCAAAACTCAAAAATTGAGTTTGAGGCATATTTGGAGTCTTATTTTTGTGCGGAAACGAAAAATGATATTTGAAATTTGAAATGGCTCAAAATCACCAATAAAATATGGACACATTTCATTTTGTACTTTTTTCCTAAGCAAAAAAGGCTTATCATCCCTTTGATAAGTAAAAAGAACACATATCCCAAAATGTTCTACCTATGTGCCTTTTTGCTTACTGTCTTACGATTTCATTGGTGCATTCGCCTTTTTTACATAGTATTCGGTGTTTTGTTTTGCTTATGCTATGCACCAGTTTTTGCTTCTATTTTTATTTTTGTTTTTAAAAAAAGAAGGGTGCAAGTCCATTTGCTCTAAAGAAAATAGCAGAAATAACTTAAAATCATGAAAACAATGAAATAAATCATTTTTTGAAATTTGCAAACACATTTAATTTGAAGATGCGAAGACCAAAAACAGTAAAATCATTTATTTTAAAACTACACAAAAAATATACGCCCTTTCTTCTTAGAACAGGTGAAGCGAAAAAAAAGAAAAAAAAAACAGCAAAACAGCAATAGGTATGCACTGACAATTCGTGCAAGAAAAAACTAAGTAAATACACGTTTTTTAATATAACTGTCAATGTACTATCACGAATCAAAATATGCTGTAAAATGTTGAAAATGGTTGCTGATTCAAAAGGTCCACTGATCCACATGATTTTGTTATCATAACTCTAAATGTAAATTGTGGGGTTACAACCAACTTGTAAAAATTATGCTGTTAATAAATTCATATTCAAGTTTAAAAAAATATTACCATTATTATTAAGTATTATTCATATTTATATTTAATATACATAAGTACAGAGATAAAGATGTAATGCACTGAACAAAAACCTTATTCTTGAACTGTGACAAAAAGGAAAACTTTTAGACACGTACAGAATTTTACATAATTGTGGAACTATTACACGAGTTTTTTAAATTGTTAATAAGTAAGTAAAACGCTAGTTAAAAATTGCCTGTGCAGTTTATAAATATTTTATGAATTCCTAACTAACTGCATCAACAATAATTATGGTAAGGGACTTATTTAATCACCGATTTGCACAAAATGTATGAATGGTTAATTTTTAATATTCAGTTTAAAAATTAAATTTGGTGGTGCAACAGTTCGAAGTGAACCAGGACCTAGTGACTTACAACTCTCAACCATTCCTATGTGCGTGTTACCAGGAACGGAGGGGATCTACAATTTTCTGCCGATTCCGAACGGCTAATGAGCAGCTCTTTTCATGACAAGAGATACCCTTAAAGGATTTGTCAATTCCTCGCAAGAGGCAGTACACCCCTGAAAAAACTTCTTCGCAGCGACTGAGAATCAAACTCGAGACCTTCCGCATGACAGTCCAACGCACTAACCAAGGGGTACTACAATATTAATTTATTCAGTTTAACTCAGCTTATTTACTGAAATACATTTAATTTAATTCTATTTATATGGAATAATTTATTCGCTTGGTTCGCTAGATTTTCTAAACTCGCTGGCAATGAAATCACAGAATTTGGCCTTAGTTACAGATTGAAAGTACATCAAGTTAAAAACTTATTGATGATACCTAGCGATTTCACCTAACAACACAATTTCTTGATTTGTATAAAAATAAATAGCCTATCACTTACATTCTTATGATTCTAAGATCGTCATCTTGAAGATTCGACCATTTAGAACTTTAGTTATAAGTTTCTAACTCGAAGCTTATAACCTTAACCTCAAGATTTGGACTATATTTATATTATTAATATAACCATTTAAAAATTACAATTTGAATTTTTGTGCTTCGAATTTTTTGCCCTTTCAACCCTCTAGGATATAATGTCGCCCTAAATTCCGAACTTAATACTACCGGAGAAGTAGGCAAGATTTAATGGAATTCTAAAGGCTTTTTAACAAAACTGAACCACTTGTAATTGTCAATTCAAAAATATTGAACGGACTTTTAAGATATTATTTCAAATAGGCAAAAGAAAAATGTGCAACTCTTCAAAAACTTATCGATTTTCCTAAATTTTAAATATTATATTACTCCGATTTATTTTTAAATATGTAATTGAATAATGGGCCTATCAAGGAAGGCTTCTTTGAAAGCCCTTTTATTATGATTTAAGCTTACTTGAAATTTGAATATGTATTTATTGACTTGAACTATAAAAATACGCATTGAATTCTGGATTGTTTTCGTTAAGTGAATATGGAAAGCAGACCTTAAAAACATGCTGTTGTTTTAAGTTCAGAGGATTAAGGTTTTTCTGTAAGTTTGAACGTGAATATTTTTTTCTTTGACCTCGTATTTCAAATTATTCACGCCACAACAATGGCTACAATTCTAAATGTTCTCTTTTCAATCGAGTAAAGAGTGCTTTGCGCTGATAAAAGGCTCAAGGGAAATTGAAAAATGTTTTGATATTTCAATAAATGAAAATAAAGCGAATTAAATTAATGTTCAATCTTTGAACGTGCCCTGCGACGGTGATTTCTATAATCATCTTCCTGATAAGGTTAATAAATTCTATCGTATTTTTACAAAAACTTTTTTATTTTTTGTATTTTTTAATTTGAATGTTTTAACCATTTTACAAATTCATCGTTAAAAACAAAATTTTCAATTGCGAAAAAGAAACGAATCCACCTTTCAAAAAATGCTCGCACTGTGCTAAAACATTTCACAAAAAGAAAAACATTGAAAGTAATTTTACAATTTTATAAATTTATTTATTTATTTAGCTAAAAATTTACAAATTATTTGGCTTTGAGATTAAAGAGTTCTTTATAAAAAATCGAAATTTTAAACGATTCAGTAAAATGCTAAATCAATTTTAGTAAGTTACTAAGCTAAAATGAAGATTTTGCTAATTATAAACGATTTTAGCATCTAACTATCTCTTAACATTTTACTAAAGTTAAAATCATAAAATGTCTACTTTAACTTTTATTAACTTGCTAAATCCATGTGACATTTTTTCATTGAAAATGAGGCTGGGAAAAACGTTTTGGTCAACGGTGGGCGTTACAGAGCCATGTTAACCGACTTTCTTTTTTACTGAAATTGAAGACCATGCCACACAGCTAATACCCCAATGTCGATGTCAATTGGCAGCCTCAAAGCTGTGATTTGACACCTTTGGACTTTTTTGTGGGGAACCGTGAAGAACCGATATTATGCCAACAATACATGATTCAAGCATTTAAGACCAATATCATCAAGGCAATCCGTAAGCTACAGCCCGAAACCATCAACAAGGTCTTGGAAAATTGAAGTGGCAAAATGCGCTACTGCGAATGCGAAGCCAGCCACTTGAACGACGTTGTATTCCATAATTAATGAGAATGTTTGCTCTTTCTAAGAAAGCCATAATGCATGGAAAAAATTTAATTTTGTTGATTTTATTGCATTTTGAAAAAGAAACTTGTATC
Source organism: Chrysotoxum bicinctum (assembly GCA_911387755.1). NCBI lineage: Eukaryota > Metazoa > Arthropoda > Insecta > Diptera > Syrphidae > Chrysotoxum > Chrysotoxum bicinctum. The sequence goes on along the minus strand of OU426989.1, from coordinate 217,555,665 downwards.
TATTTGGCCCACGCTTTATTTATAAAAAGCTCCAAGAGCAGCAAACAAAGTTTCATGAGTTCCATAATTTGTTCTATTAAGTCTCTGATTTAAAAAATCTATAGATCTTAAAAATCGTGAGTAAATATATCGGGAGAGTTGTGATATCAGATTTGTCGATATTTAAAATATTGTTGATATTTTGAATAAATGTATCCTGTTTACGTGACCTTATTTTTATTAATAAAAGAAGCCCACTTAAGGACATATTATTGTTGATGTTTTGAAGTCGTGATGTATTTATCGACTTCGTGGTCAATTCTTTTTAAAAACGCTTATCCTCAATCCAGAAGTAAGCTTTGAAATATTTTTGTTGCAAATTCTGTAAACGTTTCATAAGATATTTACTCAAGGAAGTAGATATAATCCTGGATTTATTACGAGTGTAAAAATTGTTTAAAACAAAATGGCTGAAATAATATGATTTTTTCACTCACAGAAATGCGGTTTAAGACTTAAAAGTTAAACTTTAACTGAGGAATTAAGCATTTTCAGAAAAACGAAATGTAGATGCTAGTTATTTTAAAGATAAACAAAACCAGGGTTGTTCAAGTAACAACACTTAAACAAATATGCAGTTTTCTTACTTCGGGAAACAACTGTTGAAAGACTACCATTGGAAATTTGCAACTATTTTGTCATAAAGGCATGTTTTCCAATAAGTTTTTTCAATGATGGATGAATTCGGATATTTTGACTTTCTAAAGCCAGAATTACACAAATGTAAATTTTACTTACGTAAGCAACTTTAAAAAAAAATAACTAGTGTAAACGGCTCTGTAATAAGTGACTTACAGCAAATTTTATCAACTTTCGTACGCTGTTAAGTGAAAAACTTACAAGTGTAAACAGTTTTTTCTCACTTACGAAATTCTCACAACTTACACAACACTGGCAGTGATAAGTTTTCAACTTACGGAAGAAAGTGTAAACCTTCTTGTAAGTTAATTCATTGAGAATAACGTAAATCGTAAGTAAAACTTACATGTGTACAATCTTGGCCTAATGATTAAAAGCAACGTTTATACAAACGTTCCTTTAAATCGCAAGACAAGAAGAAAAGAAAACACAGCGAACCAATCAAAAAGTATTTTTCTGGCTCATGAAAATGAAACAACAATATATTGAAAAGCAAACCTGGGAATAGGTAAAACAAAACACATTTGACATGTTGAATCAAAAACGTTTTTGTATGATCAGCGTAAGTTACTCGATCAGCGTTCGGAGCGAAAACAGTAGATCTACTGCACTTTTTTCTTATTTTTTTCTTATTTTTTAAATCTACTGCACCACTGCGTTTTTCCTACAATTTACTGCGATTCTTCATATTTGTATTGAATAGCAGCAATGGTCATAGAAATAAATGTGCTCATAACAAAATGTCAAAATTTAAAAAAATTCTCGTCTCTTTAGTGCAAATCTTGTCAGCTGTATGTACGTTTTTAGTTCTACTACTTTGTTATTTGTACAAATTTGTAGATGGTAAATTTATTTTGATTACCTAGCTTCATATATTTTTGCTAAAACTTTACATTTTCATTATCGAGTAAGAGCATATTTGTTCACACATACTATGTAAATAATCGGTGATTATTAAAACAACATATGTAACTGAAATTTTTCTTCACAGGAGATACAAAAAATCCTACATTTTTGGCCGTGTAGTCATTGTCATTTTCCTAACCCAAAAATCTTATAAGAGTGTTTCGACTTTTAAACCATTAAGGATTTTTAATATGTTTTTTTTTTTCTTTTACGTAAAAAACTAAAATATCACTTATGTTATTTTAACAATTAACGATGATTTAAATGTGATTTAACTTTGGTTCCTTTGTTTATGATTTTTTGTTACAAATAATCAAAAAAAATATATGCATTTCTACTGCGAAAATTTTGGTCTTACTGCGATTTCTTGGCTAATTTACTGCGATCTGCGATTTATGAAGTCCGAACCCTGTACTCAATGTTGTGTTATGTTTCCATTAAAAGAAAAGTACATTAAAAAATCATCACCTTTAAAATTAAAACTCTTTATAAGCTGAAGTTTTATTTTGGACTGGAATGATTCCAACTTAAAGCATCATACGAATACCAAAGGAAATATTTAAATTGTTCGACTTTCTATAGCTTAATTGTAAATTATGTTATAAAGTACTATATACATATGATATAGAGTACTTTTAAAGATATAATAATAATATCTTATAAAGTACTTTAAAAGATATGGAGAACTTTATGGAAAAAATCATTTTTTCTGTTCTGTTCAGTTGTTCAAGTTATAAAATGTGTGGGTCAAAAATATTTTGTGTTCAAATTTTTATATTGAAGTTAAAAACTAAGTGTATCTACTTATAATATTTTTTAATGATTTTGTATAATATAGGAATGTATGAAAACGAAAGCCATGATTTTGTTTCTTTTTCTTATATATATTTAAGTAATACCTTGCACATAAATATTATGTTATAATCATACATATTTTTTGGATAATAGAAGAAAACAAAGAAGCTACTGTTTCGAATCAGTGAATTTCCTTAAAAATGGCATTCAATAGTTAGAACATATTTTTGCATATTTCACTATGAATGGATTAAAATGTAACTTTCGGTTTATTGGACATATTTTTAAAATAAATTCATATTTTAAGTGAATATTTTCGATATATTCAAAGGACTTAAAAATATAAAAGATTACGTGCGCATCTTAACACTGTCAACTCCAACTTCCATAAAAATGATAACTTGGCAGCACTAATCACATTTCTAGTTGTCATGTTTTTCATTCCCGTGTACTCAAAAATAAAAAAATCTTAAACACATTGACGCTGAATAGGAACGAAGAAGAGAACCTGGAGAACTGTTCAATATGTGAAATTCTTTTATTCAAGAATACTCCTGTTATATCTTCTGGGTTAAAGTGGAAAGATCAATTTTAATTTGACCAAATAGACAAAGTTATGTGAACAAGACATATAGGTATTCAAAGAACCTGGACAATAAGTCCTTATTTAAAAGAGATTGGAATATAAATTTTCAAGTTTATTTTATATTTATTTATTTTTTTTTTTGTTATTATTGTTAAATAAAAGACTAATTTTTTTTTAATTTTCAACGTTTTTCACTATCTCATAACTTTTTCAGAGCATATTTTTACTTTTTAAGCGCATATTTTCTCACTTTACGCATATTTTATGCGCATATTTTGTGTTTTTAGCGCATACAAATCTTTGCCCTGGGGTGGAATCGCGTAAGGTGATAGTTGACTCTCGTTTTGTTGATTGTCGTTTTTGATTATCAACTTTCGGTTGCTCTGTGTGAAGTGATCACAAAAAATTGTTAGTTTTTTTGGCATCACTTAAATTCTTTAAGGAATGAAATGTCATTTTGGCTCTGCTCATTTTTTTTTTTTTTAATTTATTATACAATATCTATTGTCTGCAAAGTTTTGGATATTTTTATCAAAATATTATGTATATTGTATATTCATAGATATGACATAATGGCTTTGAGCGTCCTTTTTTAAAATAATTTTGTTTTTTTCTAAGGTCTCATGCAACAAAGAAAAAAATCGCTGCTTTCAACGTTCATGCAAGAATATCCGGAGCTGACAAACCTAGAATTTGACCAAACACTTCCTGCTCTTATTTAAGTAAGTTAAAAAAGTAGTAATACGTTGTATAAATAGCCTAACGATTCAAATAAAGAGCATTGTCAAAGTGAATTCAACCTTGGAAATACTAGGGATATTCATGCTACAAGATAATTTTACGCTTTTGCAGAAACATATAACTTTCCGCTACATATTTGCATGAACACCCCCTAAGTAATACTTGCGTAAATGTGGGAAATAATTAGCGGTTCGTTAAAAATCAAAGTCAAAGCATAAAAATTTGTTGTTATCAAAAATGTACATACAGCATTCGATATTTTAACATAAAGGGATTTTGTTTTCTTACTTAACAGAAAACAGAGTATAAGAAATATGTAAACAATTAACAGACTGCGATAAATAAAAAAAAAAAAAATGATGCGATCTTTAAGTGAATTGTACATAGGAACTGAAAATGTAATAATCATTTGATGAATAGGTTCTGAGTTCAAATTAATGTTCTACAAGTGGTTCAGAAAAACATTTTTAAGTTAAACAAAGATTTTACAAAATTTCCATCTAAAACTAATTTTGTCGTTTTTGAATGTTCAAGAAAATGAGGAAACGGTTTTTTTTTATATAAGAAGATTTTTGAAATATTTATTTTTAATGAAAATAATTTGCAGAATAAGTAAGAGATCTTAAATTGGAACTCCTAACCGTTTCAATCAACGAAATCAAGTAAGTAAATTTATATATATATAAAAAGAATTTTAAACCATTTCTTAAAATTAAAAGAATTTTTTAGTTTATCAGGTTTATTTCTTCTCTTTCCGCATCAAATTCGTAAGATAATTTTATCAGCTCTGCAGAAAGTTTCTCCCATACACATTTCGTTTGCCAGCTCGTTTCTGCAGAGATAAAATTATCTGGTTTCGGAGGTTTATCAGGGTTTTCCGGGATTAAATGAATACCAATACTATCATTAATCTCTCTGAAATTCAGTTTACAACAAATAGTATTTTTACGCTTTTTTCTAATAAGAACCTCAACAGTTTGTCTGCCTAAACTTTGTCTTTTGTGGTCGCGAATATTAGGTACATATTTAGTACAATTATTTCAATCAACCCTTCTTGGCATCAATTTTTTCCCCTTATAAATACCTACTCCATTTTTGTCACTAGGTATATATACATCGCATCCACTCATTCTAAAGTCTGTAAAAAAAAATAACAGCCAAGCGAAACAAAACGACCAATCTCAAAAAACATGTCCGCAAATAAAAAGATTTAATTTTTTTTTTAATTTTTTTAAATATTGTTTTTATTTACTTTTAGGTAGTTTTTTGTTTGTTTTTTTTTGTTTTGTTTTCTTTCTTTTTTATGATTTATCGTATAATATTCACAATTTAATTGGTTTTCATTTTGTATTTTTTTTGTTTTTCTCAAATGTTTAACACCACGAAATTTTTTGTATTTTTTTTGTTTGTTTTTAATATTTTACTTTTCTCTTTTTTTATTTTTGTTTTCTTTTTCCTTTTAATTATTTTGTTTTTTGTTTTGATAAAAGGAAAAAGAAAATATTACACAGTAAAAAATAACTATATACTTTTTTGTTCTATTTAAGCAATAATTCTTATTTTTTTTTTAAATTTTGTAGTAATTTTTTTTACTTCCTTATAATTTTAAAGAAACTGAAAATATTCAAACTAAATTCAAAAAATTTTTCAACTGGGATTTTGTCTTGGGTGTGTTTGTGTGTTTGATTGTAGTTTTTTTTTTTTTTTTGAAAAAAAAAAATCAATAAAAATTAAAACTTTTATTTAAACAATTTTATACAAGTGTTGTTAATAATTTTTTTTTACAAATATATTTTTTTAAATTTTGTCTATATATATAATTATATGTGTTTGATTTTGTTTTCCGTTTTTTCTTATTTGCAGAAGGGGAATGTTGTTGTTTCTCTTTTTAATGTATATAGGTACCTAAATATTCCTTATAAGCTAAAAAAAAACTTAATGACTAAAATATTTATATTAAATATAATAATAAGTCTACAATATCCTAATGACTTATGTAACTATTTACAAAAAAATAATAAAGATACAAATAAAACAATTTTCTCATATATGTATATCTATATTTATTTTTTAATAAAAATAATTAAAATATTTGTTTTGTTTATCCCTTAGACTGGTGTGTTGTTTATTTATTAATTTATTTTTTTTCTTATGTGTGACTGGTTTAGTGTGAGTGTTTTAAAATTTTTGTCTAACTATTTTCTGTGTGTTCAGAGGGAAGGTCTTATTAAAAAAATTAATAATTTGAAAAAAAAAAAAACGAATAATATTTATAGACAGAGATAGATTTTACAATTACCTTGATCCTTTTTTTCAAGATCCTTCCCTCTCGATTGTTTTTTTTTTTAACAACACATTTATTTTTTTAATATACGAAAGCATTCGTTGAAATTTTATGTAGGTATAAAAAAAAACTATTAAAAATAATAACATTTTTGTTTTTTTTTTCATCACTTATAATTTAAATTTGATTTTCAGTTCCGTATCGAAGTTCGAGGTTTTTTTTTGTGTGGGACAGCGACGAGCGCGCGGCGTTTTTAATCATTTGGAAAATTTGAACGCTGAGCTCTTGGAGCTTCACACGCGTCACGCACACTTCCACGTCACGTCGAGACACTGGGTGTGTGTATTTGGTGGCGTACGTTTAGTACTCATAAGTATTTGTATCTAACATTGAGTTAAGCTTATTACAATTCTCATTAGATTTTAGCTTGCTGAAGGTGGTGTTGACCCACCTAGAGATGTGAGGCGCGGCACTTGGAGCGGGGAACGCTTGAAAGTCCTCCCTACTCGCCGGTGAAGGAGTTGAAGTGCCGCACGGTGGTCGGCGGTGCGCCGAATTGCAGGGTCCACTCATGGAACAATCTCCTGGCGTGGAGCTGTTGCTGCTGCTGCTGGTGATGGTGGTGATGGTGTTGGGGGTGCTGATGATGCGGATGCACAACATGCGGATTCAGGTTGAGATGTTGCATACTGGCTGCGCTCGTCAGCACTGAGGTGGCGCTCGGCGACGAGGATAGGGGCGGCTGCAGGCCACCCATGCCCCCTGAGCTGCCGCTACCGTTGCCACTATTGCCGCCCGGCGATTGTTGTTGGTGATGTTGCAGGTGCTGTTGTTGTTGGTCGCTGCTCGAGCCGCCACCGCCGCCATGAAACAGATGCGGGTGATGGTGATGAGCAGGGTTCAGGTGGGGGTGCTGATGGTGCTGGTATCTCATGGGGTCTATGTACATGGCGGCCGCAGCGGCCGCCGCCAGCGACGCATTAGTTTTGTTGTTGTTCGTCGTCACCTGAGATGAAAGATCACTGTCGTTGTTGTTGTTGTTATTGTTGTTGTTGTTATTATTGTTATTATTATTATTGAGATGGTGTCCTGAACCGAGCGGGCTTTGGGGCGAGAGCACATCCGAGGATGATGAAGGTGTTGTCGATGTATTGTGTTGTTGTTGTTGTTGATGTTGTTGTTGTTGCTGCTGTAATTGTTGTTGATGTTGTTGTTGTTGTTGGTGTATAGAGGCAGGAGTAGTCGCAGCTGCAGCAGAGTTGGACTCCTGGATTTCTGATTGCTAGTGGGCCGTTAACTGATGCCCTCCACCACTTTGCATGTTTTGTGGGGGGCTTAACATTGGCGGACTATGACTATGACTGTGTGTTCCCATGGGACTTCCGTGCATATCATGATGTGGATGATAGCCTCCATGGCCGCCGCCATGCATATGGGATGGTGGCATACCGCCACCGTCCATCATGTCACCGCCGAGCGTATTGGGCGGCGTCATTCGCTTTTCCTTTTGCCGCCGATTGCAGAACCACACACGGACGACTTCCTTCTCAAGCTGCAGGGAATCGGCCAGCGATGTGATCTCTTGCGCCGAGGGCTTTGGTTGTTTGTGGAAGTGTTGCTCGAGAGCGCCCTTGACTGATACCTCAATGGAAGTGCGTTTTTTCCGCTTGCGACCTTGTGCGGCAATTTTGTCTATGCTCGTCGGCGAGCCTGTCGTTGAGTCGGCCTCTTCCAGCCACTTCTGGAGCAGTGGTTTCAGTTTGCACATGTTTTTGAAACTTAATTGTAGAGCCTCGAATCGACATATCGTTGTCTGGGAGAAGACGTTACCATATAGGGTGCCTAGTGCTAGTCCCACATCGGCTTGAGTGAAGCCGAGCTTTATTCTTCTTTGCTTGAACTGTTTGGCGAAGGCTTCTAGGTCGTCGGATGTTGGTGTGTCTTCTTCGCCAGCACTGACGTCTCGATCACCTTGAAGGTGGTGTGGATGGATGTGTAACTGTGGCGATTCCGCTCCTCGCAGGGCATGATGCAGAGGCGCCACACCTTGATGGTGTGGATGGGCAGGATGGTGGAGCATTCCGTTCATGGCATGGTGGTATTGCAGCGGCGAACCACCAGTCGGTGCGTAATGTGCCGCGGCGTGCACAGGTGCATGCCATGCGTGCGGCGAAGCCATACCCTGTTGAACCCTTGACTGTTGCGAAAGATGTGACATTTCCTGCTTCACATCCGCCGGGTGGTGGTGCGAGTGATGTGTCTGAAGCGCCCATGGATCGGATGGATGCAACGCCGTCCAGGGATTTGTCGATCCCAGACCAAGGCCAGAGGGATTTCCACTGCCGACGGTATTTGGACTCGGCGAAGAGGGCACTTGGTGTGACGTCGCATGGTGATGCGGATGATGGTGCTGCATGTATTTCATTTCGCCGGCATCGGTTGCACTACGCGGCGAAGATGTATGATAGCCTCCGCCACCACCTCCTCCACCACCGCCGCCACCACCGCCGCCACCTAACGCCATATCGAGATCACCCGAACTGACCGGTGTCATATAACTGGCGGCCATCCCCACCGCTCTAGGGCTGTTCAGGCCCTCCACGCTGGCGGGGTAGGGCTCCAAGTTGGGGCTCAGTTTAACGACTTTGAAAACCGCGTTTCTATCGAAAGGAATATTACTATCCCTATTCTCATTCCACTCGAAGCGTGAGGCGACCGTTTTGAAAGCTTCAATGGAACTCGTTCGCCCAAAAAACTGACACTTGTCCCCGTCGATGTTTGCGATTTTTTTTTAAAACCTCCGCACGGAAACACAAAATGGAAATTTTTTGTTTATTTTTATAAATAAAATTTATTGCCGGCTATCTTGGAGCTTATACCGTTGTGTACATTTCACTTTTTGGCAGGTGTTATTTAATTGTGATGCTTTGAGGTAGAATGCGTTCCGACGGAAAAATTCTTCTTTGCTTATTTCTTCTTATCACAGGCACACACATCAAGTCCCAGTCCTTCCTTAAGTTAATCCGTGTTTTGTATTCATAAAAATAAAATATAAACCGCTAAGCACAGGGTGTGGGTGTATTTTAATCTTTTTTCTTATTTTCAATGATTAATTATCAAAACAAACAGAACTAATTGTGTCGTTGCACAGATTTGAATATAAGGTAGCACTTTTGGGGGATCACCACCGCCCATGCACACACATTCACAGTCTATCTCTCACACGAGGACTGATTTGTATCTTCTTATTTTTTCGGCAAAAATTTGTATCTTATTTCTTTTTTTTTTAATTTTTAACGATCAATCCGTGTATTTTTGTTTTGGCGCACTTTAGGTTCGATTAATAAATTTCACAAAAGCCGATCGATCATCAGACAATGAGAGCAAGGGTGAGAAAAAACCAACAACAAGACAAAAAAAGATTTAAACAAAATGTATGCAAAAAAATGTAAAATATCTTATTGTGTATATCTAGATACTATGGGTAGGTATATTGACAAATTGACAAAGAGAGAGAGTTAAAAATTTTCACGTGCAAACTCATTGAGCTATCGAAGTCAACTAAAGATATTATTCAACTATTGAGCACAACGAGTTCCAAGGGATTTTCCATCGGTAGTTTGTGTATGTGTGTATCTGAAACGCAATTGCCACACAAATTTTGTATCTACAAGATTCCAATTCGAATGGTGAAGGAGGAAGCGAGATAACAGAAACAATGGAGTTTCGTCACGAACTGGTTCCTTGGCGAAGTGTCTTCATGGAACATCAACTGATATCACACGCTTCCATTGGGGTGGGTTAGAAAGAGATGACGGCAGTTGTGAATGAGTGGCGTGTGGTGTGTGTGTTTGTATGCGTATCTTTCTACCCAACCCATGTGGACAGCTGATTGTATGTTCATTCCAGTCGATACAACACGACGTCCGCCTATTTAACGTCGTCGATACGTGACCAATAAATTTGAAACGCACGCCTATATCCTTCCAGTCTGGTGACTGGAACGTGAGTAGAGTATAGTATAACCAAAACCAACACAGTTATTTAAATGGCGTTCTGCACTGGAAGTGGAGTACCTGTGTGTGGTGTTGGTTTAGTGTGTTATCAGGCTCCACCCGGTTTTTTTTTTTGCTTTGGAGCGGCATCGGTGCTAGCTATTGCGCACTTTGGTAGGCTCTCACCGGACAACCAACAAAAAAAAACAACTCACAACACTGGAGAGATGGGGACATTTCTATGCTTCGCTTCGTCGTCAATGGCTTCGACATCTTCCATCTTTGTTGAACTTCAACGTATAGACCTTATTATTTGACACATCATGTTGATGTGCTCTTTTGGGTTTTCTCTGTCACGTCGGTCGCTCGCCGTCAGGTAGATGGAAATGGAAGTGTGGTGGCTGGTGGGTGGGTGGTGTCTTTATTTCTTAACTGTGTTGGGTGTGCTGTGGTGAAGTATGGGGAGCTTTTCCTTAGAATTTTCCTTTCCATTGAGGAGAGTACCGCTTGGAATAGTGTATTTTGTGCGTTAGAAACACTTTTTGGCCACATTCAAGTTTCTATTTTACTGGTTGGTTCAAAAGAAGAAGAATTTTCCCTAAAAAAATATAGTAGATAGGTACCTTCTGCTTTTCTATACACACCATAAAGTTTTCAGTCTCGAATTTTGTTGTCTGAAGTTTGATTTTTTTTTTTGTTAATCAAATTATAATAATTTTTGATTTACTATTCAAAATGCAACAGTTTTACCTGCTTATAAATTTTAAGTGAAAGTGATGGAATTCATAATATACATATCTAAGCAAACAAATAATAATAAAATTATTTAAATGTGCAATGACCGAATGTGTGATGAGGATAGAATATTTGTTAATATTAAAATTACTGTGCCAAAGATATTATACCTACCTTAACTATCTATTCATATATTCTATATTAGGATAGGTTAAGGAAATAATGAATATTTAAGTGGATGATTAGTATAGGGTTACATTTATTTATTCTTAAGAATTCCATAATGCCTAGGGCATGGCTTCTCATATGAGCAGGTAGGGGGTGCTGAAATAAATTATAGATCGTAAATAAAAGATAAAAATATGACATTTTGGAGAAATTTGATTCAAATTTTGATTCATTTTAAATTAACTTTTAAAAAATTGTGTTCTACATTATGTAGGTATTTCGAAAAAAGTTAAGCACTCTAAAAAATCAAAAACCTCTTGTACATTTAAGTTAACTTCTGCGAGGTTCCATTCTCCATGTAAATATGGGTAGATAATTCAATAAAATGTGATAGGTAGATACTTGTATAGATTTTGTTTGTATTCAAAATTCTAAATAATAAAGATATATATTTTCAACCTATATCTAACTACCTAGTGACATACCTACATTTTTATAGAAAAAGAATAGAAATAATATCGCATGGGCATTCCTAAGTAGGTAAGTAGCCATGTATTCATATTTTCTAAATAAAATCACAAGAGCTGACAAAGTTTAAAAAATCATTATCTTTTATACCTGTGTAGTGTGTAGAGTTATATGAATCTAGCCTAGGTAATCTACTTTTTCATATTTGAATGTTTATAAAAGTGAAATGAAATAAAGTGTATCTAACCTTTTTCGACAGCTTAAGATTTGTACAGTCTTTTACCTACACATTGGTTTGATTCTAAACAGTTTAATAATAAAATCACTATGATTAATAAATTACTAAATTTTAGAAAAAATAAACTGCATTTCAGTGAATTTTGTGCTCAAGTGAAAAAAAGCCAAAATGCTACCGCCAACCTAACAGACATTTAAATTAGGTACTTTTTGTGCGAAACAGTGGAATCCTCCCTTAACTATTTCCACCATAAAAATTTCCGAGTTTCAGTTTAAATCTGTACAAATGAAGGTTTATATGAATTTTCTTGATTTTTATAAATATCTTCAAAAAAAAAAACTATTTATTTATTTAGGTACTTATTTATTTTATTTTTATGAAATTATTGCAATTTTATTTATTTTCTTATTTTAACGTGATTTAAATATTTCAATTATGAATTTTAATAGATAAGGACGTACCTCTAAAATTTTTCAACGTCAAGGCTTACATATCACTTAGGAATTCTGCAGAGTTTTGTTTTTTATTCGTGGTAGGTACCTACTGAAAATAGTTTTCATCAGTCCACAATACCTTCTCCCAAAATAATGAAGGCTGATGTACAAATTTTTGATGTACCTACAGATTTTTGGTGAACGTAAGGCGTTTAATTTTTTTTTTTTTTTTTTTTGTGATATTTGGGGTATCAGCATCTTTTTAAAGATTTCTTTCAGTTTTTTGTTTCACAAATTTCAATATTATACTGATTTTTCACTTCAATTGCAGCAGATTTTGGGATTTTTAGAACATTGTATTAAAATTTTCCGTGGGCTTTCTGAACGTAGGAAATTTCTGGTGGATTTGATTGTTTTTTGCATATTTGTTTGATAATACTAGGTTTAACGAGACACTTTGTGTAGTTTGCTTAGGTATTCCATCAAAATACCCGCATCATACTTGACCACCATCTTATTTCTTAAAACTTGGCTTATTTCTGACATTTTCCCCATTTTTATCAAATAAATGTTAGTGAATGTCATTTAAATCAATAATTTCTATTAAAAAAAAAACTTTGTAATTAGCAAATCTCAGATTTTAACGCTCGCGAAACGAATGAAACTACGAGTAGAAAAAATATGATGTCAAAATACTTTATTTCAGTCAGTCTGAGAATTGAAAGAATGCATGAGAAAATTTTTTGTTTGCGATTTCACAATTACAAGCATCAATGTATTTTGTTCTTAATTACTTACTTTTTCCGACCATTATATCTATACATATCATGAACGACGAACTTTTCGATATTATTGCTGACAACGCAACTTTAAGAGCGTTTGTCGATATTATCGTTCCCCCAGTATCTACCAGTGAGACAAAGCACTAGTCCAAGTACCAAAAATATTTTCGTAACTGCTTCAACATAATATAAGTCAAATAAGTCATCGATTCCATGCCGGACGCGCTGCCGTGCATATAGAAATTGCTACTTTCTCAAATTACATTTTGGGGAATTTTCCTTACAATATCTAAAATTAATTAAAATTAACTCAAGACCTTAGCCCTCTAGATCAATTACCTAATATTTGTTAAGACTACATTTAAGATTTAAGTATTTAAACAAGTTGGAGTATAATTTAAAAACAGCCTAAAAAAGTTAAGGTACTAATTTGATAGATATTAATTAACAATTTTCTAACTTCAATGCTGTTTTCTTACTTTTTCTAAATTTTATACACTTTTAATTAAAGTATCGTCCTAACACTAATTGCTTCTAATCATACAACAAATAATGACAGTTCCTACAAACAAGGAAGCAAAAACACACCTTTTCTGACATTTGGAAACGTCAGTGTGTCTTAAGAAAAAAGATAGTAAGAAAATAAATGGTTATTCGATGATCTAACTTTAAATAAATGTTAGAGATAGTATAATAAAATTTGCAAAAACGTCCGTTGGAACCCAATGTCATAATTAAATTTGGAGCCATTGGCGCAAAATTTTAATCGAATTAGTATTATATATCTAAATATGTTTTAAATACTTATGATACTACATTAAAACGAATATTTTGCAAAGCGAATTTAGTTTCATACTTTCTCCTGCATTTTATTAAAGTAAAAATCATCATTAAGTTAATAGCCATTTTAATTTTTAACTATTGTGCTGACTTCATATAACTCTTTTTGACATTTACAAACGTCAAAAAAGATCTGTTTACTTATTTTTTTTTTGTACGAACTGTCATTGTTTTAAGTGTGTTCAGAAGCAATTTATTTAAAAAAAACCGTAGCATTAGTAAAATACTAATAAAATAAAAACTAAGCAAATTGTTATAGTATCACTCTAATATGTACTCTTACACTAGGCTGTTTAAAAATGTTCCGCTATTTTTTTAAGTATCAAAAATTAAAAAACAAATATAAAAATATTCAAATATACATATATAGTCAAATTGTCAAAGGAACAGAACATTGCAACTTCACAAATAAAATAGTAAAATAATTATACCTTGTAACTATTATGACTGTCAAAAAACTACTACTAAAATTAGCGTTTCATCCCGGAGCGACTAAAGGCCATACAAACTATTTTGAATCAATAATTCAACAAGTCCAATTAAAAACTGCTAAATCTTCTACTTGGTTGATTTATTTAATTAGTAAGTAAGTATATAGAGTTTGAATTATAAAAAAAGTTAATCGTTCACTGCAAAACTATTTTATAACATTAATTTATTTTCAAAACAAACTAACTCTGAGTTTAACTCGAAGTGAACTTAGCACTGAAAAAAAAATCCTCCTTAAACTGTTTTAAGTAAAATTTAAAAATAAATTTTGCAATACTAAATTTTCATTTCACTAGTTTAGCAGATTTTTCATTGTCAGGTTGTTGGTATGGCAATGATTTTTTTTGACAGGTTGAAAATTTTCAGTTCACACAGTTGGCAGAAGTTTTTTGGATTCATTGGCATACACTGGCAGACACATTGACACGCTATTTTCGTCATGTTCCCAAGAGCGAAGAGTGAAGCTTTGTGCTGTTTATATTACTGCCCATGATCAATTTATAAGAAAATGATCAATCGATCGTTTGTTACTACCTGTTTTTTTTTTTTAATTACATAATGTAAATTAATATCATTGTCAGGTGAATACCTTACAATGACCTGACAATGAAGCTTCTGACAATATCTGTCACATAAAATTGTAAGTTTATCACAGTTGAAAGACGATTGGGACACATTTTCCGTCAGTATCTGCTTAGATACTTACATGTGTACAATTTTTAATCGAACTTTTTACATTTGTTCTGATGAAAGAGTAGTAGATACAAATAAGGCATGACACAGAAGTTTTTCCCGCACATTTTTTTTTATATTTAAATTTGCTCCTTATTCAGTGTCCCTATAGAAAGCTGAAATTTTGCATGCAATCAAGGCCTCTCTTAAACTAAAGGCAAGACATTTAGTGTATTGTTTCCCGAACGAAATAGGCATGTACGCAGGCGACTACCATGCCTAAGGTTAAGAAGAGTTTAAAAACACAATTTCATCCGTTAAATTGGTAGATACATACATTTTTTATTAAATATTTCTTCGTTTTTAATTTATATTTTAAATCTTAATAAACATCTTTTAAGCATTACATTTGGAAACACAGGGTGTCCTCTAATTCCCGTGAAATAAATATATTTTGTCATATGTTTTTTGGGTAGATACCTATATTCTATTAACAAATTCGTTCTACATTATGGGTATATCTCTAATTTTGACAAAATTTTTCGGGATTTAAGAAAAGTCCTACTTTGGTCTATGATAATCCAAATAAAAGATCTTCTTATATGTATGTAACTGAATTTAAATAAAGTTGATATCTTATTGGGGTTCTCCAGATATCCAATTTATAAATCTGTTAACTTTGTCTTGCTACGCTACTTTTTTACATTGGGGTCAATTTTCTCCAAAAAATGCGTATTGTACATGAGGTTTTACTATTTTTTTTTCAATGAACGTAACAATCCCAAAAATAAAAATCAAAAACAAGTTTGTGTAAAAACCTATAGATTTTTTGATATTTGGAAAAAACTACAGATGTATAGAATATCAATATACACTCCAGAATCATATCATAAGACATCCTTAACGAATTAGAAGACACCCTGTACATTATTCCTTCATAAACAAAAATTTAAAATTGAAATTAATAAATTTTCAAATGTTAAATTAAATTATATAATATTAAAAATAAATATAAAAAATATTTAAACTTAAATTTTGCATCAAATAACTGCAAAATAATTTTCCTTTTATTTTTAATTAGAATTCATCACTCAGAAGTGGGCGGGCTGAAGACGAAAAATGGTTCGAATTGATGCAAAAGATTTTTGTTTTGGCAATGAGCAAATTAAGGTAAAAATATTCAAAAATATTTATGACTTATACTTATATTTTATATGTTACTCGTATCTTATAAGAATTATATTACGCTCTTTACAGCTCAATCTTCACGTCAACATAAGAGAGGACTTATTTAGTGTGTGGAACTTATTCGCATGTATCCTATGGAGACGCCTTTTCCTATCTATGGATTGATTGGTATTTAGGAAACAAATCAAGTTAATTTTCTTTTCAAATATTATTTAATCACATTTGTTGAAACGAAACTTGAAAATTTTCTTTTAAGCTTTTAAATTGAAATTAAATTGAAAGTTTCGTATTAGCAAATGGGTCTTCTATATGTATCTATTTATTTATATTTTATAGATAATAAAATAAAAGTAGTTTTTAAAAGTTTTAACTTAGTAATTATTTATTTGAGTTGGACCTAAGCATAGAAGCGGAAATGTCCCTCAAGGCAGCCACTTAGGTCCGCTATTATTTGTATTGATCATTAATAATATTCCTGATATAAATTCCGGAATTTCTATAGTCTTCTATTTATGGACGACCTTAAACTATACCGATATATAAAGACCGTGCATGATTGTGCTTTATTAAATGAAGATTTAAATAGACTGGCTGATTGGTGTTAAATAAATTTCCTGAACTTGAATGTAACTAAACTAAGTGTCAAGCTATCTCCTGGTTTCTGTAAAATAAAAACCTGATATGAACCGAAATCTACGATTAGGTGAAAAAGTGAAAAACAACACTAAATAAAATTAGGGCCAAATCAAAAGGAACGAGTCTAACTCTTAGACATTTTGTAACATCATTTCTTTCGAGAAGTATCTACAGTAAACATTTCTGAGTTCAATCAAAACTCAAGTGACAAAAACTCCAAAATCCTCATTTTCGTCATTTCTGAATTCATTATTCAATTCTCTTCCCCGAAAAAGATGTCAAAATCAAAACGCTGCTGCTTCCACTGAAATTTCAACTCATTTTCACCTTCATTATAAAGAGTTTTTCAATTGATGCGGTTAGATTTTAGCGGCCATGTTGTTTTGGTGACATCTGTCAAATCTGTTGTTTATTGTTCACCTACTAAAGCTAAATCACTATGACAAATGACAGAAGAATCATTTTAAATTTGATCTCCATCTAGTCACTTATCGAAAACGTTTCTCCTTAACATCTGTGGACCTCAAGAACTATTTTATGTCAAGACCAAAACACTGAAATGGCTCAATGTAGACTTATTTGCCAAACAGTATCTAAATTGCAGCAAAATTCCCCCCACTTACCCCAATTTCAATAACCAAATCCCACTTACTCTGTGTGTAGGTCACGAAAATGTAAAATCTGATCCGTTATTTTGACTCTACTTCTTTCAAACACTCTCCAATAAAACATCGACAGTAATACACCTCACATCCGCCCATAATTATATTCAAATGAAAGTCAGTTAAATTTATTGTTTTCATCAACTACTGTACAATAAAAAAAAACCGTTTCTCATTCCCCCCTGAAATTTACTTTCATTTTCAACTCAAATATAATTTTTTACCGCAAATATACAAATAACAAAAACAATTTTGCTTTCATTACAACACACGAATTTTGTAGCTTGAATTAATAAATAATTCATTAAAATATCATAACACAAGCAAAATCAATTCGTCAATTACACACATCCTTACGATTATTATAAAATTGATGATGATATCTTCTTTATCTCATTTCGATGCACTCTTTTATGAGATATAAAAACCGATTAAGCGTCAAAACACTTATACAAAAAAAAAGATACAAAACGAACTTCTGTTATTTATTTTTTTATTTTAAATTTAAATGCAAATTATTCAAATGTGCAACAAGTAAGCCTCGTGCCAGGCATCTTAATCGAAGTCAGACCAAAACAAAAAAAAAAAAAAATAAAAAAACTATGCTATGTCGTCGTCATGGTTGCTCTCATCACGCCGCCAAGAAGTCAACATTATTTTCCATCCTTCGCGCTAGTGTCAGAGAGTCAGTCAGCAGTTTCTGGGCTCTAATGAGATTCACCCAAGTAACCCAGATTCGTCATAAACCCATATTCGAACAAATTAATTCGTTGGCGGCGCAGCGCGGCGCGGCATTCCCTCTGTGCTGCTGCTCCTGAATTATCTCCTCTTCTATTATTATATACCTCTTCCACTACCATATCCTTTCGACTGGGCATAATTACCATCACAAAAAAAATAAAAAAACTTACTTCAACACAACAAATTTGAATAATTAAATCAAAAAAAAAGAGCCTCAAATTGTGGTATACGACCATAAGACCATAACCAGACCAGCGCAGACCCGGTGTGTGCCCGGTTAAAATTTATGCAAAAATCCACGTGGTACGCGACGATGATGATGATCCTCGCTGAAGGAAAAGAGATATAGAGGCGGTAAACGCATTCCCGTTCCCGGTGGCGATGACCTTACGCAACAGGCGGTAGTAACTCGCCTGAACTGCTGGCTTGGACTTTCCTATACTCTCGTAGCTTGATGGCTACCACAACAAAGAAAATTTGAATATATTCAAATCAGGGTGAGAACCTATTAGGCGAACCATACAGCAAATACAGTGGGTTAAGCTGAGCTAAAAAGCGAATGAATTCCACCACATTTACATCTAATTAATAAATTAACGAGTTTTTATTTTTGTTTTTGTTGCTCGTCTCGTATATTCCTGGGCGAGGATTGCTAGAAGTGTGTATCTTGTTTGTATGGAAAGTGTGGAGTGCAAATGCAAATGGGGCATTGATTCTTGAACCCGAAAGGGCATATCACATACCTTAACCTACCAGAAGAAGGGTTTTAAATGCACCCTATATAGCTTAATCATAATTATTAAAAATGCAGGCCTTCTAAATTGTTACGCACTGTTTACGATGACACTTGAATTATAGGGCAATACATTTGCATCAGGAATGACACATCTTACTGTTACACTGATATTTGTTCGAATAAATACTTTAAGAACGCACCTACCTACGCTTATCTGCAAGGATAACGCAAGTAAGTGTCCTTGGAAATATAACAATTTAATTTGTTTTTTGTTATGTTTGTGTTTTCAAATTGTGAAAAGATTTAAAGAAAGAACTGTCATAGTCTGAGCTAACTGTCATAAAGGAGCGAAAATTAACTTACCGATATGTCAAATGGATTACAATAACTGTCAGATTTCAATGGAGACGGAGCAGAGCCTGAGTTATCAAAAAATAAATTGTGTTCCTTTTTTAGTTCAGAACATGTTTTGAGCATGTCCAGAGTGCGCTCTATGAGCTCAGAATAAAATAACTGAGCAGACAGAGTTAAATGCTTAACACAAGCATTTGACAGATGGAAATAAAAATAAAAATGGTAACAGCTAAGTGTTCAAGTGGTGTTTCAAAAACAACTCAGAGCGCTCGAAGCACGCTTACTTTAGAGGATGTACAGAGCATGCTCAACAGGCTCGGACTCTACTCAGGGCTATATTCTGAACTAGAAAAAAAAACACAATGTCACAAGCTTAATGCAAAGCAGCTTCAGACTATTACTTTTGTGTGCAGCACTTATGACGTTTCAAAATCGAACTTACGTCAAACTACTTGATCTAGGTTTGCAATTGATACAGTTGAAAGTAATTTCAAGCTCTTTTTAATTCCTCTTTTGATGATTTTGTTTCATAAATTCAAATTAGCTGACTCAAATACTGAAATCAAATGTCAGAAATCTGTACAGCAGCATTTTGTTCATGTAAAAATATCGCGTACGGAAGCTTTTGACAGCTAACCTAACTGCAGTTCCAGCTCAAGTTGCGGAATACAATGTATTAGTTGTTGTTCGTATCTCTGCCAACATAGATAGGTAATAAAATATACTCGAAGGCACTCTTACTAATACATATCTTATCATACTTATAGTGAGTTGTTAATCGGGACCTGCATTACGAATACTTAATTCCCGAACATTTGGAAGTTTAAAGGACGACATTTAGATGTCATTAGAAGATTTTTGGACAAAAAACACTTGATGGAGCAATTTTTAGGTCGGATCAATAACCTTCGTAAAACTAAACTCTGCTTTCTGCAACAAATTTGAAGGAAATTTTTGTTTTATACATTTCTCCCGATCACATTGCAGTCATCACCTGTCAACTAAGTGCAAGTATGTTATTCATACTCATAAGCAATATAGGCAGGACCGCTTTTCACTTAAGAGTAAAAGTGGTCGCAAATTTGACAAAACCCAGCAATCGACAACCATGGACACATCGGGCTCGACTTATTGGCCAAAAACTTCAAATCCGATTTTTTTTGAAAATTATTACACATTTCAAAAAAATTCGGTTTAAAAAAAAAGAAAGAACTTTCACACATCTCAATCTTGATCGGACTTGATCGAGTAGTGATCTTCAAAACTTTTTGAGCGGTTTTAAAATTGCTAAGCAGATATCTACACGCGAAGAAGATTATCAATCAAAGAGGAGAGATGAAAAGAAGATCTTGCGTATAGAAAGAATAGAGTTAACGCAGCCTCGCAGCTCAAGGAGATCGAAGAGTCTCGCGATAGAAACAACATTCGGAAATTCTATAAAAAAAAACAAAGCAACTGGCTGCTGGTTTTAAGACCGAAATGCAAGTTTTTCAATACAACGAAGATGACGTAGTAACCGAACCACAGAGAATTGTGGATTCTTTCAAGCTTTCAGCATTTCCAGAAGCTGTAAAATGGGCATCATGTAGAGTGTTAAATAGGACAAGAAGACAACCCGCTTCCAACCAATGAACTAACCAGTTCCACCACCCAGTATAGAAGAGGTAGGCCTAGCTGTAAGTAAGGTTAAGTACAACAAGGTCGCAAGATCTAATGGCTTACCCGCAGAGCTCTTTTAATACGGAGGTGATATTTTGATAGGGTGTATGCATCAAACCATCAACCGAATATGGGTGGTGGAATGGAGCATGTCCGATGACTGGACCATCAGCTCCATATGGCCTATTTACAAAAAAGGTTATCCTATGTATTTCAAGAATTATCGAGGCATATCTATCTCTTCTAAATGTCGCATATAAGATCCTATCCATATCCAACGTGCTATGTGAATGTTTTAAACTGTTCTGTAATAATTTAGTCAGTAAGTGCCAGTGTGTGACAGATCGACCATTGACCAATTATTCACATTGAGGTAAATCCTGGAAAATGCCAACGAATTTCAAGACGAGACTCACCATCAACTTTCAAGCCTCATATGATAGCATTCGTCTTCGGAAGCTCTTTATGGCGATGACCGAACTCGAGATCCCAGGAAAACTGATCCAACTATGTCGCGTGACATTAGAAAATACGCGGTACAATGCGCAATTAGGGAGCAACTCTTCTGTACTATTCCAAGCTTGCACAGGGTTTCGTTCCAATTTGGTCCTGTGTGCGAGGAGGGCGAATGGTGGAAAAGATATTACCGCGAACTCTTTCACCTCTCTGTACTCGTACCTAGAATCTAGATGTGGCTCGGCCACATTGAGCGAATGGACAACAATTATCCAGGTAAGAGAGTCTTTGAGTAACAGCCCCCAGATCCACGGAGACAGGTGACTGGAAGCAGCATGCTCGGGATCGCAGAGGATGGAAAGCGGCCGTGTGTCAGGCAGATACCCTTTGATCGGCAGCCGGTTAAGTAAGTAAGTAGGTAGTAAGCAGATATGCAGCTAGGTGCACACCAGCCATAAACTCATTTAAAATTTTGTTTCGTATAATTTCTACAGCCTCCGTATTCTGTTCTTTTAAAAGACCTAGATCTAGTCTTAATGTGTCTGGTAGAGAATTTAAAATAATACCTGATGCGATATTAACCTATTTCTAATGTTAGTCTGGGCACAACAGATAGTGGAAGTAGACATTATTTTCAAACAGATTTAAAAAATTAAAACATATAAATTTCAATAAAAAGCACAAAAAAAAACCATTTCTAAATAAAATGTAAAATTCTTTCGGAGGACATTTTCAAAAAGAAAAAAACAGGACCTACAAGGTTTGACGTTTCTTAGAAGAATGAAGACCATCTTTTTTCCATTCTAATAATTTACCTAGAGTTCGGAAATCTATCAATTTTTCACCAAAGTTTAACCCAAAAGAACATGATGGAATAATTCCGAGATATTTTTCGAATTCAAAAGTCATCAAAAACCCTTGAAACAGTAAAAATGTGGTTTCAGATAGAGACAAAATCTTGAATTTCATTATTTTATAACCTTAGAACTTAAATTAATGGTAGAACCTTTATTCAACTGTCTGCTTAGCCTGTGTTAACGCAATAGGGAGTTTTAAGCCCAGAGTATACTGAGAACATATGACAGTTCTCCACGCTTATATTGACATCTGTCTATTGCATCACCAGCAGCATCCTTTTATCCAGCGTATACGTTTCTAAAGGGTAATAAGTCTCGCTTCATTGAGCCATTAACAAACAATATGAGTTTTACACAATTCTAGTGGAAAAATTCCGATAAATTGCAATAAATTCCCTATGACATATGCAAATTTTGTTTTTTTTTTTTTTTATTTCTATGTAGAAGGTCGTTGCAATTAGTTCATTTGGATTTTATTCGATTAATGGGCTTTCTCTAGGATAACTAAACCACACATCCAACACCCAAGCGTACCTACCTATTTAATGTACATATGTAGCCCGTGTAGAAGAGAGAGTGAAACGCATTTTGTTATTATTTCTGTCCCGGAAATGCGAGAGAAAAAAATTTGCATATTGCAGACACAAAGGTGCACAATGCGTATAGGTAGTCGTTTTTTTTTTTGCTTCCTGTTTGTCTATAACCAAGTAGGTATGTAAGTAAACTTCCAGGGTAAAAAGGACATGGATTGTCTATGCGCCACTTAGGGGTGCTCGATATGTTCATACAAAAAAAAAAAACAGATATATTGAAAAAAAACGACTAGGTATACACATACTAAAAAGATAAACACTGATAGTGGGGTGCATATCATTAACGTGTGTGATGTCACATAATGCCCATACCTACTTTAGTTTTCCTAACCCTTCGCAAGCGGTGTGTTTGAATTTTGCATTAAAAACGATAACGAGTATTTGAACTCAGGTAGAAACATCCAAGTCAAGAACAAAATTCAAAGAAAACGACGACGACGACGAACGGCTCACATGTTTCCGAAAGGAAAATGAAAGGGGTTGTAGGTTTGTTTTTTTTTCGAAAACTCCTCGTTCGAAATGTAATATAGCGAAGATTAACACCAATTCAGAGGGTGCGCTAGAAGCGATAGAAAGAAAAGTGGAACATAAAACGAAAATGAGGTGAGTATTTTTTTTTCGAAACGTAGCTTTTGTATTGACATATTATGCTATTTCCAAGAATTCAGAAATAATGTTTAAATTATACAGAAATTCTAGAAATCCTTAGGACCGGTTAAGAATAAGTTAATTTTGTATCATCTTATTGATGAAAATAAACAATAATATTGGTTTTGAATGACATTTTTTAAGAAATTTTAATTTTGCTATAAATATTTTCGAACATTTAAATTGAAATGAAATGCAAGAGTGGGTCGCACGAACTTGCGAAAAGTGTTCATAAACATAAACATAATTTTTTAAATGGCTAAAACAACCATATATGACTACTTGGGGTTTTAGGAATAAGGGTCGTCATAACGAGTTATAAAGGCCGACAGACATTGACTTACTAGATATGGACTGCTATAGTAGCCAACTACACGATGGTTCCACTTTTAAGCTTTCTTCCTAGTGACAATGCGCGATTAAAAGATGTCACTTAAAAAAAGGAACTAATTTTTGACAACAACCGCTGGGATTGAATTGTCAAAAATTAATTCCTTTTTTAAAGTGACATCTTTTGATCGCGCATTTTCGTTAGGAAGAACCTTAAAAGTGGAACCATCGTGTAGTTGGCTACTAGCAGTCCATATCTAGTAAGTCAATGTCAATGTTTAAATGCTAGTGTCGCTCATGGATAGCGGTATTTGGGTTGGGTTCCGCATTCACGACAGGAAACAGCATTGAGTTTTTGAAGCATTTGACAATTATATCGAGATCAGAATTTAATGATCTTGTCATACACTGCCGTTCAAAATCTATATCCGGAGAACAGTAACATGAATCTGGAAAGGAATATGAGAAACTGAGAGTATTGTCGTCAGCGAAACAATTTAATGGATTAAAAATTTCAGACAAAAGAACATTGAGGAATATGATAAAGAGAATCGGATATAAAATAGAGCCCTGCGGCACACCAGCATTTATTTTATGAACTTCAAACTTAGAACCGTCGGCGTCCTTTACAACTTGTATCGACCGGTTTAAAAAGAAGTTTCTAATCCAATGAAGAAGAGATTCATCAATACCAAATGCATGCACTTGGGATAAGAAAACTGTATGCCAAACTCAAAATATCAAGTGCAATAATCTTACTTTCTCCCACTCGATGTAAGAATGTGTGCCAATATTCGGTGAGATATACCATCAGGATGTAAGTGCAATTGGACGATAGTTAGAGGGGGAAGAAGATTCACCTATTTTAGGAACAGCCTGGAAAAATGATATATCCAAAAAAGGCCAGTCGAATACGAAAGATTTAAAAGCTTATGCAATGATTTTGCCAGCGTTGAAGAACACCCATTCAGAAAAATCGGAGGTACACCATCCGGGCCAGCGGATTTGTGTACATCCAGATACTTCTTCAGTACTTTTATAACTCTACGAGTGTGAAAGAAGATTTGTCCCATTAAATCATTTATGCTCTTAAGTACAGGCTGCTTCGAATTATCAGCAAACTGCGTGATGCAAAAAAATTGGCTTTTTCCTGTGAGCTGTCATTAGGAGTGTCATTGAAGACGAACGCTTGAAACGAATACGAAGTAATATTTTGTACATTTTTTTACAAATGACCGAAAATGTTTAATACCTTTGCAGACATTTTAGTATTTTTTTGCTTTTTTGTCATTCCAAAATTAAGTTCTTCAAAAATAATCATTAACGGTCTTTCTAGCTTTATAACGTCAGAAATCTACTTCTCTGACCCTATTACAGCTTGAATAAAACAAAGAATTCTCTTTCGGTCTTTATCCTCTATTGGGGATACAATTTCTCTTTTGGGAAAGAATAAAATTTGATTTCACACTCAACTAATGAGTCCTATCGTAACCTAGAAAGTTCCAATTTTAAAGTAAACTATTTACATTTTTCCAAAACTAAAGCAAAATTAAATATAGATATATAAAATGTTAAATACAGTGCGAGTTTTTGGAAATTAGGTAAGGACTTAAGAGAAGATGCCGATGAACATTGGTTTTTGTGTTTGAATATTCAAATCGGGGGAAACAACAGATTTTAGGTAATCATTCCACATTCGTGTTGTGCGGCTCAGTAAGGAATATCCATATCGGGTTGGGCTCGAAATTCGGTATGGGTCATAATTCTGCTTTCAAAATTCTGCATGCCAAAATTCTGTTTTGCATAATTCTGTTTGTACAAAATTCTGCATGTCCAAAATTCTGTATTACAAAATTCTGCATTTCAAAATTCTGTACGTTCAAAATTCTGTTTTTAAAAATTCTGTAAATATGTTGTAAAAGAGAAATCGTTTTGATAATGTAAAAAAGTGCGCACTTTTTTACATTATCAAAACGATTTCTCTTTTACAACATAGTGCGCACTTTTTTACATTATCAAAACGATTTCTCTTTTACAACATATTTACAGAATTTTTAAAAACAGAATATTTGTTATGGAAAATACATAATTTAAACATAATATGAATATACAATATTATGTATACACTTAAAACGATTTTAATTTTAGTACCTACTGACAGGATTATAAAATAGTACTACACAGTTTTAATATTGAAAAAGAGGAACGCATATTAATCACGCTTAGATTGAAATCATAAATCATATGTTATCATATTGTTATACATATTTTTATCGTTCTCTCTTCTTTTCTCTTGTTCTCTGCATGAATAATGTTTCAATCAGAGTCATTAAATAAATAATTGCAACAATGCGATCTGTCAATATTCCCCGTGCAATTACATACATTATATGTAATGTATGCATGCTATAAATTTGGATTATTGAATATGTTTAAAGTTCGTTGTTGACATGACATGAAATATAACTTTTCTTTTAGATATTAATATATTATTTTCATTCAATAAATCTTTAATAAACTCACTATGAATATTTTGACGTGAATGGTTATTTTTCTTATACAGAATTTCACTGCTCAGGAAACAGAATTTTGAAAACCAGAATTATGACCCCCTCCCATCCATATCTATTAGTATGTTTCTGGAAGGACGAGTATTGCGGTTGAATTGTTTTCCTTATTCTTTTTATTCCCTATATCAATTTTAAAGCTCTATTTTATAATTCAAGTGAGTTTTAGAAACACCTGCCTGCAGATGTGAGAGTTTTACTCAGATTTTGCAAAATGAAGGCTTTATAAATTACAGCCAGATCAGAAGGGCAAACAAACAACTTGCATCGTGGAAGAAAATCAAACCAAAAGCCTATACTCACCTAGCGTGAAATGAAAAATAAATACGTTCCAAATTACACTCGGAGAATAAAAATGAAAATAGAATAAACTTTTCCACGTGAATTTTTCATACTCACCTGAAATACTGAATACTCAAATTTTTGATTTCATTAAGTAAACTCTCGAGAGCCAGTATCAAAAAATTCGATATCCATTCTTTATTTCTGTTTATAAATTTTCAATTTTTTATTTTGCAACAAAATATTTAAATTAACTGCCAAGTGTCACAGTTTTCACGCTGCCTTAAACTTTTCCTGATGGTAGTACATTGAGAAATGAAAATTTGGCGTGGAAAATAGTCCAGTCAAATTAAATTAATTAATTCGAAATAACTACAAAAAATACTGCGTCGATTTTTTTTTTGTTTCTTAAAGAGTACCTATTGGAGAGTGTAAATCCAAAAAGTTCGAACAAAAAACGCCCTTTTGAAGTAAAAAATGGTTTTTAACGTTTATCTCGCCTCATGTTCATCTGATCAAAAAAATACTTAAGTTGTTTTTTATAGATCACTTTATTTCCTACATTTTGGTATATTTAAATTTTATGTGCAACAAAAACTGTAGGAAATAAAACCTGTCAAAATGGCCAATATCCTGCGAAAATTAAAAAAAAAAAAATTTATTCACGTTTGAAAATTTTCAAATTTGATTATGTTCATTATGAAATTTAAAAAAACAGTTCAAACTCTTTTCCACACCACCACCGAGTTAGAGCTACGGCGCGTTTTTTTTAATGTGGTGTCCCCAGGAGGTATAATCCACGATTAAATCGTTTTCGTTTCTATATCAGCCTATCGATAGCTCAATGTGGCATAGTTTTTTCATGTCGTTCTTATCTCCTTTTTTTTTGGGGACATCAATGATCATATTAACTTTGTTTGTGCTGGGATCGTCAATGGTAGTTTCATCAATGTTTTCAGGTGAGGAAAAGTCTTCACATGCGTCTTCATCTTCCAGTAAATTTTGCAAGGTAGGAATATTCTCGCATGTTTTTCCACTGCAGTAGAAACATAATAAGGAACAAGTCAGACCAGTTTTCCGATAGCCACAAGCTTGGCCACACTGGCCCTTGCATTTGCAGGGTATAGTTTGCAATATGCTTTGTGGAGCTGGATCCTGAGTGGTTGTAACTGGCTCTAATCCTATCGGAGTTCTTTTCCAACCCCATTTTAGTGGGTCATAATGAACATCGATCCAAGTCTATACTTGATGGTAGGTACGGAATGTGTGTTGCCGAGCAGCTGTTGCACTAGGAGGTAATTAAGAAAGATTAAACTTAGTTTTTTTTGACGTTTTAACAAAGTCGCTATATCGCAAAGAATCCAGTGACCCATTTTCCTTCCCATTGAACAACGCAATAAAAACTTTTTCTCCGGCGGCTCCCAAAACGTTGCTATCAACATCGTTGGATCTGGATTATACCTCCTGTAGATCCCATATTACAAAAAATGCGCCGTAACTCTACCTCGGTGGTGTTGTGGAAAAGAGTTTGAACTGTTTCTTTAAATTTCATAATGAACATAATCAAATTTGAAAATTTTCAAACGTGAGTAAATTTCTTTTTTTTTTTAATTTTCGCAGGATATTGGCCATTTTGACAGGTTATATTTCCTACAGTTTTGGTCGCAGATAAAATTTAAGTATACCAAAATGTAGGAAATAAAGTGATCTATAAAAAACAACTTAAGTATTTTTTCGATCAGATGAACATGAGGCGAGATAAACGTTAAAAACCATTTTTCACTTCAAAATCTCGACAGTTTTTCGTCGATAACTTTTTTTTGGAAAGAGGTTTCAAATTTTTTTTCTCAACAAAAGTTAAAGAAGATGTTTTAACGTACAAACCTAAAAAAAAAATACAGCTCTATATATGATAGGAGCCGAGAAAATCGAGTTCACGCTTTCCAAAGCCTTTTTCAAAATGGCGCACAACGCATGGGCGCTTTTTGTTCGAACTTTTTGGTTTTACACTCTCCAATAGGTACTCTTTAAGAAACAAAAAAAAAATTCGACGCAGTATTTTTTGTAGATATAAAATACTAATTTGATTGGACTAAAAAGTTGTGGAACATAATTGTTTTTCCAATCCACATTTTGGTACTCACCTCTCGTTGCGGATTTCATTCGAGTGAACCAGCCGCCACATTTCTATGAAATTTTCATTTTCACTTGAACTGAGTTTTTGTTTTTTTTTGTTTTTTTCATGGGTACTTTCTCTTGCACGGAAGTGAGAAATCCTTTAAAATTATTTCTTTTCATGTTAAAGTCAATATCTTACCCGATCGTCAGAAAATTGGTCAAACCACCATGAATGATGAGTTGAGAATTGTAAGACACCAGGACCCGTTTCTTTACGACCAAATTTACTTATCTATTTTTAAAATTCACTCTTACCAATTTAATAAGAAATTATTATATAGTCCAAAAAACATTGAACTTGCTCAAAATTGATCAACTCAAATTAGAAAATTATTTCTCGCTTCATTAAAACAATTTATTTTAAGTTCCTGCAACGTTAAGTTTTCCGTTGCAGTTACAGTCAGGGCAAGCTTATTTTATAACAAGTTATATTCAAATGAAACAATACCAACTTCCAGTTCTTTTACCAGTCAGTAAGTTATGATTCTTTTTCAAATTTTCAAGCCAACACATTGCAGGTCAACTAATCATTCATATTCCTTGAAATGTCCCAGGTCGATATTTTGTTATCAATAACTTTTTATTGAAATAAAATTTTATGCTTTATATTTTATTGATTGATGTTTTCTAATGATGTCCTTAAGCATGGAGATTGTGGTTTGTTTGTTGATGTATAATTTTTCCTTCAAGTACCCCCATAAAAAGAAAGTCGTCCCACTTTTTGACATTGTTCGCCCGGGAAGGATATCTGGTAAGATTCGCATGGTAGCACCAGCTGTGTGATGTGGCACCAATTTGTTGGAACCACAATGTCCCGTACGCCTAATTGATCCAGTTTGGATACAAGAAAATTTTCCAATATGCCCCGATAGAGGTCACTAGTTACTGTTGCAGCGTTACATATGACATCCTTAAGAAAATATCTCCCAATGACGTCCCTGGCCCGAATGGCGCGCTATACAGTTACTCTACGAGGGTGTACTGGTCTTTGGTGTATTAATGAAGGGTTTTCTCTGGTCCAATAGCGGCAAACCTGTTCGTTAATAAAGCCATCCAAGTCGTCGCAATGTTGTTCTTCGTTCATAATTATTATTTTCCAAATATGGCGGTTGTCTATAGAGAGCTGTAAAACTTGAGCACTCAAATCTCGCCAATGTTGATGGTCATTTCCATGTTCCACACTTGCTATCGACCACTCTCTTCGACTGTCAAATGCCAATTGACAAATTTCAATCACACAAAATTGGCAACCAAATGAAATCGACCTACAACATAAGACGCACCCTGTGTAAACTATATAACCGGCATTTTCCTACAAACTCCACTCCTGTTTTGCATAAACGAATAATAACATTTCAATGAATAAATCAACAGTAATTATATTCCAGCGCCTATAAGTAAGTACATATTTTAATTTTCTTGTGTGATCATTGTTTAATTATGTTTTGGTGTAACAAACACAAGCGAGAATCTACTACAATATTTGTCTAAATTAATACATTTAATTGTCATAAACTAAACAAGTATTGAATTTATAATTTTATTTATTTTTTTTTTCTAAAAATATAAAAAGTTGTTGCCCTTTAGTTATTCCACTATATAATAGATAGATAAGAGTATCTAACAAATATCTATGGGTTTCTTGATGCAGGTATGAATGTATGTGCCATTCGATATAACAAATTATATCGCTGAAATAGTTTTTACCACTAAATCATTCAACGTTTAATTTAATATTATTCACAATATGGGAGCCAGGCTAATTATAAATCTATCTTCTCGATAATTGTCTTCCTAATTGTCTATAGTTATTGAAAGTGCATCTTTTAATTTTGTATCGAGATATAAGGTAAGAGGTATAAGTGTTTCCATATATATATATTTTTTTTATTTATACTAAAATAAGTAGTGAACGTCATGCTGGCCGCGTCGTCGTCGTCGGTTAATATCAAAAGATGATTACAAGATGAGAAAGCGTAATTCACCACACATCAGCAACTTGTCTATATTGCAACTCGAATGACAGCTTTTACAACGAAATGTTTCTGCTAATTGTAATTTAGGTAGAAGTTAGAAAAAAATGTCTGAATAACAAATTACTTTTGGGACATCGCGGACATAATAGTCGTCAAGTCAAGTCATAGGGTACCTTTTTTTTTGTAATTCTTATGCGAGTATCGTTATTTGTTTTGATATAAACTCTTGACTTTTCTCTCACAGATGATCTCGTTTATATTGATAAGCTTCAAAAAGTAGGGTTTCAAAAATGTTGATTTATTATTCATTTACAACCCTTTTATCCTGTGATTAGAGGTTTTGTTTTCGGTCGTGACTTGTCTAAGATACAAATGCACTGGAAAAGGCTATTGCAGCTTAAGAAAATCTTATAATTGTTATAACATTCATGACACACTTAATCGAATTGATTTTTGGATTAACCTATAACTGGGTTGTAGATTTAAGTTATTATTTCTGCTGAATTTACCTTTCAAATTTACCTTAAAGTTGTCATAAAAGTCCCAATGTCACCCTTTCTTTTGTGAAGGGTCACCTGTAATAATAGTTTTTCCAATTGTTATATTTCAGCAGCTGTCAAAGTTACCAATGACATCCAACTGTCAAAATATTCAGAGAAAGTAAGCCGGAGATATAGATTTTGACAAAAAATTATCTTCTCAGACGGGGCCCATTTTTGACTCAGTGGCTATGTCAACAAACAAAATTGTCGTTATTGGAGCAAAAAAAAATGCACAAGCGTTAGATCAATCATCAATGCATTCACAAAAAATGAATGTTTGGGAAGACTTATGCCATGGAGGCATCATCGGAGCTTATTTCTTTCGTAATGAGGAAGGGACACAACTATGGTCTCGGGTATAGATTTTAACCAACTTTCTGTGACCAAAGCTCGACAACATCGGACGTATTGTTAGATTCAGAGTTTCTTTCCTTAGCCGAAATACACGAATGTGAAATGCCGTACCCGGCTCAGTATTTCCCTTTTATTACGAACTTCAGACATTCAAAACCAATATGCATGGGTATATCCGTTTGAATCCTCTCTAACTTTTCTAAACGCTCGCACTGGGATCAAACATTTTTACTTTTACCGATTTTGACGCAGATATTTATTACTGTTGTCAAATATGCAATCATCCTGCTTGTAAGAAAACTTGATCAACGTTAGTCAATTTTCTTACAAACGCATTTGACGTTTAAAAGTACGCTCTTTGCCTTATCCATATTTTTTTTCGTCAAATCGATGTTTTTACTGCAAAGCTGCGCCGCAAATTATGTTATCGAACATACGACTTTAGCAAACTGCGTTTTCGAAATAATACTTTTGTATACAAGTTTCTTTTTGAGTGTTCGAACAGTTGACATTTGCAGTTTGCGTTTAAGAACATCTTGCAAACGCATTTTTGACGCAAATGACGTTTTCAAAATCAGCATATTTAAGAAAATGTTAATATTACTGCCAAAACCCTGCTAAAACTAAATGTTATAGTTTATAAATATATACCTATAGGACAGCCCTGGAAATTCGGCACTATCCTAAAGTAGTCGATGAAAAATTGTCTGAAGTTTAAAATCATAAAAAATTTTATTTCGCCAATTTAAAGTTTTTATTATTTTTTAAATAAAATTTAAATTTACAAAAAAAATATTGAGCCGTTTCTGAGATATTGAATTTTCAAAAAAAAAATAATTTTTTTTTAAACTCAAAAATTATTTTTTTCAAAGTTTTTAAATGCAATGTTTTCAAACATTTTAGGAGCTTCTCTATAAAAAATTTCATTAAAATCCGTTTTGTCGATAATGAGAATTTCTAAATTTGAAAAAATGGTTCTATGGTAGGTATACAGTCAGTAATATCTTGATTTTAATTTTTTTTATTTGATTATAGATCGTAAAAATTAATCAAAAGAAAAAAATTTTAGCAAAATTCTCGGAACCGTTTTCGAGCAAAATACGATTTTCGAAAACCATTTTTTAACATTTGTATGGAGGGTACCGTTATTCTTAGGTAAAATAAATTTAAATTTTTTTGCAAAATTTGAATACACATTAATATTGAAACTGCTGGGGAGCCTTAACATAAGAAAAATTGATCATTGGTCGTACCGTTTTTGAGAAAATCAAAAACAAAAATTTTTTTTTCAACCATTACCTATCTTTAACTACCTAAATGAAATTTTTTTAATTTAAAAAAAAAATCTGTCGGACAGTTTTTGAAAAAAAAAAATATTTATAAAATTTCGCAAAAAATTTCGTATAACAGGTATCGTTATTTTTGGTCGTAAAAAAAAAAACAAGAAAAAAACGTGTGGGGGGGGGGGAAATAAAAAACCCATATCTACCAAGTTTGAAGAAAATCGGCCGAGCCGTTTAGGCTGTAGTCGAACCGACAGACAGACAGAATTGCGAGACCCGCTTTTTTGGTCTTCGCTATCATCGTAATGTCAACTTTGATCAAAATCTCGAGTTCGATTTTTTTTTACGAATGCAGAACTTGTCTTATACATAGTACTCGTACCTATAAGTCGCATAAGTAAAAATCATGATGTAATGGTAAGTTGGTTGGGCAGTACGCCGCCCGTGCGGTAGTCTGACGTCTGATTCGAAGTCTATGCCACGCTGAAGAAAAATAGTTTTTAGTGCTACTGCCTCTTACAAGCTTACAGGGAAGTTACAATTCCTCCAATAATATTTCTTATCACAAAAAACTACCACTCGTTTAAATCGCTCAGAGTCCACAGAAAAGTGAACATTAAATGGTAAATACATAAATTTGAACTTACTTACTATCCATGAAGAATCTGCCTAGAGCTACGGTGGTGTTTCTTATACTCTAAGATTACGATGCTTCTTCCAGTCACCCAGACTAAGCAATCTGGCATCCGCAATAGCATCGTCTTCAATTCTGTGGTTCGGCCTTCCTTGTCTTCTCAAACCAAGCGAGAAGCGACTGGTCCTCGAAAATTTTCTTAGCTGGAGTTTCAATCAATTTGGCCTTCTTCATGTGGGCAACGTGTTTTGACTCTGGGCTACGTTAGCATTTTTTTTAGCTTCTATCTTCTTCTCTTCCCTTTTGTATCTAAAAGTTGCTATAAATAGTGACGTTTTGTCCTAATCGGTGGACAGACACTTTTTTGTTTTTTGATAACGTCTGCGCTGTGCAATAACTGCTCTAGAACGAACTTTAAGAAATCACATGATTGCGTATCTCATATCCCAAACACTGAAGATGTTTTCAATAGTTCGGAGGAGCGTTTCCCTAGTTGCTCAGGGTGTTTCCAAACCTTTCACCTTATTTTAAATTGTTTTTTCGTTTAAATTGATAAATTTCCGAAACATCGCACAAAATCAATCAATCAAATAAAAACAAATACAATTCAAAACATTTCGGTTCAAAGGGCATTTGAATACTGATTTAAGTGATCAACATGATAACTCCACATTAGGCTATAAATTACTCTAGCTTAAAAAATTTATCAATTGTCAACGTTTGTTCATTCAGCATTGGATCAATTCTAAAATACATTTTCCTTAACAAATATGCATCGGCTTCCTCTATTCAGTTGAAACCAAAAGTGTTTCAGATTACGATAAGTGACTTCAATCATTCCTGGAAATTCAAATGAAAGAGAAAGGATTTCCATTGTGTCCATCAGATATAACTTCCAAGTCAATCACACAGATTCTATAACATCATTAATCAAATGGATAAAGTCAATTCCGTCTCATCTCCCAGCTGCGGGTAAGTTGAGTTCCGTTTATTTTTTATCGCGAGCGATCACAAAAGTGCACAACATTGTTGTTTTCGAAATAGGATTTCCATTGAAAACAAATACATTACGATCGAGCAGAAAATTACATCCCTCGGGGGATATTCATTAGAAATGGTGGGTGCACGTGGTCACGCTCTCTTGAAAAGACATCATTCTATTCCATGATCTTTTCCTCAGATCAGAACTTCCGCTCTAAAGATTGAATTTAATGTGTGTTCGTTCACTGAATCAACCGACACCACCACCAGAGAACCAGAAAAGCCATCTTCTTCCGTTGGCTGAATATATTAAGGTCACAAATGCAGTTTCGACATTGTTATTCAAGCTCAAAAGTCGTACTTAGATTCGAACAAACAAAAGGATTGTGCTGCGATCATCAGTGAGAGATAGGCAACTATACTATCATCGAATCCTGTACACCGTATATATATGCGCGGGTGATTGTTGCAATATACACCACATAGACAGAAACACATCGCGTACTTATGAAAGTAACGTACCTACACGGGTATAGGCTACTAGCTCCTTCTATACTTCGAGGAATTTTAATAAAATCATTTCTACGGCAGCAGACATCTGCACAGAATACCAAATGCATTGTCATTGAATATTTTGATAAAAAGGTTGATTCGTGATCAGGGAAAGACATCTCTTGACAAAAAAACAGAAAAAAAACAAGAAGATTCTCCACAATGAAAAGGATCTTTTCCAACAAAAAGTAGATACGCCTTAAATAAAAATAAAAATGTTCTCATACAAAGACAGTTTGGATACCTACAGTGATTTGTATGTGATTTAGCAATGTTAACGCACGCTCTGAGATCAGACACTTCGTCTTGTGGTAATACCAGTGCAAATCATTTTGAACGGAGTATTTCTGGTCTCTTCAATTGATGTCCTGACTAGAATCGTAAGAGATCTTTTCTTTTTAAGATTTGTTTCCCGACGGAAAATTAGAACTTTTAATTTCGGGATCATATCATCCTCATATCATCATCAAGATTACAAAGTAACCTTAGCTAAACTTGCTTATGGAGCAACATTAAGTCTACCAAAATATCTCAATAGACCGCCTCAAACCAGCATTTCTTTTGAATCATCAATATCAAGACCAAACGCAAGAAACAACCGCTCCGATGACAACCACTCAAACGACAAAATCTGGCACAAGAGTTCATATTCCAGACAGATATCGTTGTCACTAGAGGGCGAGTACTGTGGCTGTGACTTTAAATATTATATTCCACTTAGTTTCAAAAATAATAATATTTTACTTAGCTTAAGAGCAATTTATCAATCATAAATCATTCATATAATAATTTATTAAGTTTGTTTATCGAATGTAAACAAACTTTTAGTATATAAATAGTACTTTTTAAATAAATAAAAATCAGTTCTAATTTTGAATTCAAAGAGTTAACTTCTCATTATTAAAAAGTAACCACTAACCACAAGTCTAACTACGTACCTTGATGAATCAAAAATCGTTTCCTCCACTCACTCAGCGCCCCCTATTTTCACCATAACAAAGCTCTATCATCAGTCCATTTCTACTAACTGTCACTCTAGGTTAGCGTGTAAAATTTAACTCCCCTGCGTAGCCAACAAACTTTTATTATTTCTTCAATGCTTAGAAGTGCAATTCCACGCTAAATGATCACTGTGACAAGTTGGTAATTCCCTGTTCTTAAAGGTGAATAAAAACCGATGAGAAAATAAAAAATGTGACAACTGATTGCACCAAGTAGTACTGATAGCATTTAAATACCTTTTGAAACATTGGTTAAAAATATCGATTCAATATACGAATTTAAAAAGAACAATTACTTCGAAGAAAACTTCAGATAACGTCACCTCAGATTCACGGGGCTTTCTTAAAATTCATAACTAGATATTGCTTAATAAATATAGCAACTTTTAAAATTATTTTCTATAACTCTGGCGTTAAATTAAGACTGAATTTGACTTATGGCATTCATTATGGTGGCTTTCAAACACTGGTGGTTTATTGGCATAGACCACGGCGCCTCCGCATTAGATAATCATGTTTGGGCAAAAAGAAATTGGTTATCATAGACCGATAACGTTCGCCATTGACGGGCCTAGTTAACGTCGTTCTCAAAGAAGTATTGACCGATAAAATCTACTTTCTCTGGATGTATTGCAATTTGGTGGATCTCTTGTGGATTGTTTTTTCACGAATTCGACAAATTTGCTTGTTGACGAACCCATTCACCCAGAAATGGGCCTCATCGCTAAATATGATTTTTCGACCAAAATTGGGTTCAACTTTCAACTACTCGAGAGCCCAATTAGTGAACACATGTCATTGTCTATGCTCGTTAACACTCTGTCCCGGGTCAGTTCAAGTTCGTACGGATATAGCCCCAAGTCATGATGCAAAATTTGCTAAGTGTGGTCTGCGAAAAGGAGAGTTCTTGTGCGCGGTGCGAAATTGAAATCGGATTCTCCTGCATGAGAACAACAGCTATATTTTTCCCAGATCTTGCGTTCCATTGATGTACGAGTATTGCTGAATCGTTCACTGAACCGTTCGACTCGAATTTATCTTCCACGTAACCAATATTCATCTCGGAAGGATGGTAATTGCGACCGCAAAACAGACGAAATTTTGCTGGAACAGAAGAACAACTCTCATGAAATAATCATGTGCACATATTCTTGAATGCAATTACTCTCCATGTTGATTTAGAAAGACAGAATAAATAAATGGCAGCCAATTTGACAGATGTTATTTGAACAACATTGCCGCAATTATCTGTCAAAGTTTATAATCCCTATTATTAAACAATTATTTATCAAACAAATATTTAGTTTTTTAAATTTTAAATTGGTAGCAAGACGTTTCAAACCTCTGGAAAACCCTCATTCTCAAAGCTTTTAGATATTTATTTCCCTAGTTGGTCAAACTTTCAATCAAACTTTTTTTTTTTTTGTTATTATTAGTTTCTGAAAATTATTAATATAAATTCAATACATACAAAATCAATAATTAATTTATAATTTTTTAACAAAGTTGATATTAAAATATATACATTACATTTATACTAATAATTTTTTAGAAATAGGTATCATTCTGTAGTACTTTCGTGACTAGAGGCGAATGATCCGTCAATTAAAAATAACATTTTTGTTTTTATTTTGTGTTTGTGTTTGTGGGGTAAGATTTACAGATTTAAACTAAAAAATCAATTTAAAAAACAAAATTAATTATGAGAGCAAAGAAAAGAAAATTTAAATTTATAAATTACAAGCTGAGTTCAACAATATTTTTACGAAAGAACTATTCATAGTGAAAAGCCAATTCCTTACTTTATTAATGAACAAGGTGGATTGTGTTTCTGTTCTTATTTCAAAGGGTAGTTTATTAAAAAGCCTAGGTGCCGTTGCAGTATAAAATCTATAAAAATGTGTTTTTCTAGCTAAAGGAATGTTTACCATTGCCATACTATTCACTCTTAATCCGTAAGTGTTGGAACTTCTCAATGTAGCACTGTACCCGCTTCGGATAAAAAAAAAACTTTAATACCTTAAAGATATAGAGATGAGTTACTGGAAGTACTCGGAGACAATGAAAAAGTGGCCAACTACTTGCAAGCCTGTTAACTCTACAGATAATTCGTATCAGATGTTTTTGGGCAACGTTTAATATTTCGATTGTGCTGTTGTATATTCCACCCCAACTTGTAATGCCATATTGCAATTTCGAGTGTGCTAACCCATAGTATATCATCAAGAGAATTTTAGTTGAGCAGTGGGGTTTTAATAGATACATTTTCCGCGTTACAGACATCATATATTTTTTTAATTCATCTACATGACTTTTCCAACTCAAGTTTTTATCAATTAAAACACCTAAATACTTAAATTTTTCAACACTTTCAATTTTAAAACAATTTGTATTACACACAAATTCATCGGAAAAGTTTTTTTCTCCACAAGTGTGAGCAGATAACGACATGTTTGGACAATTGGTGGAATGAAAAATAATCTCACAATCATCAGAGTAAGAACCTTTTAAATTACAATTCATCAATTTAGTTTTTTCACTTATAAGTAATTGATGTTTAGCAAACCACTGTCGCAGAATTTAAACGTCCATATTAAGATTAACTATGGAGTCAAATAATTTATTATTCGTATAAGTAAAAGTGATATCATCAGCAAAGGCAGTAATTTTACTTTTGAAATTTTGGTTAAATAATGAGTTAATGTATATTAAAAATAGAAGGGGTCCTAATACAGATCCTTGGGGTACACCAATTTTAGTATTTAATTCATCACCATAGGTTAAGTTAAGTTTCACACGTTGACTTCTCTCTGATAGGTACGAAGAAAACCATGTATGTATAACACCTCTCAATCCACATTTGTACAATTTGTCTAAAAGTATATCGTGATTAACCATATCGAATGCCTTAGTCATATCTATGAAAAGAGCTAAAGAAGAATTATTTTTATTAAAACCATCATTTATTTCACTAGATACTTTAAGAATGGCATCTTCAGTGGATCTCCCTTCTCGAAAACCAAATTGCTCATCCCCAAAAAAGTTAGTTTTGTTCAAAAACAATATTATTCGCTTTTTCATTAGCTTCTCAAAAACTTTACTAAAAGTTGGAAGAATGGAAATAGGTCTATATTGAGACATTAAGTTTCGATTACCTTTTTTGAATAATGGAATTACTTCAGCAGATTTTAAAGCAGCAGGAAAGATGCCAAAATTCACACTTGCATTAAATAAATGACTCAATACATCGACAATATATAATGAAATTTTCTTTAATAGGCAGTTGGTAATATTGTCCGAAGCACTTGAAGTTTTGTTATCAAGAGACAAGATTTCTTTATGGATTTCTAAAGGAGAAATTTGATTAAAAACAAATGTTTTGCTTTGAAAAGTCTCATCAACTAAATCTGAAAATAAATTACAAGAACAATTACTTTGTAATGGAAGAGGCTTCGATTGAATCAGGATAGATGTAAAAAAATTATTAAAATTATTAGCAATGGCCGCAGGATCGGATATCATTTTTCCTTCAATTTCTATTTTAGAAATATTATCCTTCTGAGGTTGATTTTCAAGGATGTTGTTGACAACTTTCCACTCTTCTTTTACGTTCCCTCTACAGTTCTGAAGCTTATTTGCATAAAAATTATCTCTACTCATATTTAAATGTTTTTTAACTTCCTCGCTTATTTTTTCGTAATATTTTTTTAAATTTGAATTGAGTGGATGTCGCAGGCATTTTTTTCGAATTTCATTTTTTTTATTTATTTTTTCAACAAACTCTGACTTATCCACGGCCTGAAACGTTTCAATTTGGAATTGTTCAG
This sequence comes from Chrysotoxum bicinctum, assembly GCA_911387755.1. Taxonomy (NCBI): domain Eukaryota; kingdom Metazoa; phylum Arthropoda; class Insecta; order Diptera; family Syrphidae; genus Chrysotoxum; species Chrysotoxum bicinctum. The sequence goes on along the minus strand of OU426989.1, from coordinate 217,515,817 downwards.
ATTTATGACTTCAGTGCAATATTCAATATGATTTTTCAAAATACCAAGAAAAATGTTGTAAGCCATTGAAGGATTGTTTTCTGCATAGACATGCTCCCAGAACTCAAACTTTAAATGTCTAATTAAAGAAACAAAATCAATTTTGTGGGTTATTTTAAAAGGTATAGGTTGATGAATACTAGGTGATTGACATTTATCTATATTAAGATTTATCATGCAATGGTCGGAAATTTTATAGTCTAGTACCTGAGCAGACGGATTATGTAAAAATTTACTGTCTAATCTTACGAAAATATGGTCAATGCATGATGAGTCTGTAATACGGGTAGGTTCCATTACAAGAGGTTTCAAACCATATGAAGACATTAAAAGCATATAATTATCCGTGTCTAAGTTACTTTTTAGTATGTCAATATTAATATCTCCTAATACCAGTAAGTTCTTCACCTTTATATCTTTAAGTAACTCATTCAAATGTGTTATAAAAATGCTTTTATTTAAGTTGTTTTCATGCAGACGATAAACGCTCAAAATAGTAAACTTTTCTTTATGAATAATACAATTCATTTTAATTATATCGGCGCTAATCAAACTGATCTTGATAGCATCACATTGATAATCTTTTTTTATATACACAACAACACCACCTGAGCTATATGAATTATTACAATTTGCGTATTGATTGTAACCAAGAATGTTATAATTAGATAGTTCATAATCATACAACCAAATCTCAGATAAAACAATTATATCAACATGAAGATGGAAAGCGTTTAAATGAGCCAAAAATAAATTGAAATTTGCTCTCACTTCGTATATTTTGATGAATAATAAATAAAGCCATTCATGACTAATTTTCAATCCAAAATCAAAATCCTTTATACGAGTAGACAAAAAAGAAACAAAATTTTTATTTTCAACTCCTACACTCTCAATCCCAACAATAAACCACAACAATTAATGAAAATTTAGAGATCCGTTTGCTGCAGCCTGCAACCTTTCAATGCGGTTCCGAGAAGTTTCCGTTCGTATTATTGGTTCAGACATTCAAGTATAAGTCAGTTTGCCTTTTTCTTCACCACAACTATACATAATATTGGAAGGAAGTTCTTAACCCAATGAATGCATAATGAATCTTTTTTGCGGCGCATACAATTTTATGGACAAATTAGTCTTTACAACAATGTTGATGCATAGATTATTTCAACTAAATTAAACTTTTGATGTACCCAAAAAGAATATGCATACAGATAGGTGTGGTCTTTGTAGAAAAACATCTTACTCTTCAAAGGTTTATATTATTTTCTAGATCCAAATTTTAGTTAAATGAAATTTCACAGAAGGCAAAAAACTAATAAACCTTTAACCTATAACACCCGCTACATGAGGGTGAAATGGGAATTTCGTTTGTACAGTATTGGAATTTCAGGACGCAATGCTTCTCACGGATTTTTACGACCAATCACCCTATTCCATTGAACAAAAACCCTCAGCTCTAGAGGCAGATATAACTGTATTCCGCTGTGAGGTCCTCCACTGGGGTAATAAATTTTCATTTTCCATATCTGTGCCATCTCTGGATAACTTCTTTATCTCGTATATGGATGGATGTACAATAGAAACAATTTAAGGAACGGGCCTATACTATCCGCAGATTGTCATCGAACAGTTGTGACAAGTGTTTTCGGGCTGATACGGGAGAGTGTGTCCTTTTTTTCTACGATTTTATGTCCTTTTTTCTGTCAGGTGTATAACACAGTAATCTGTGGTGATGGTGGCACATTTTTTCTTGTTTTATGGCAGTTCTTCCGAATTGAAGAAATCTGGGTACTCAAATCAGTGATTTCAATTTACCTGTTAGATTTCATATTAATAAAGAAATAAAAACAGCCCCTATGGATTACCTTATGCAGCTACATCCAAAAGGGTGGTTTGCTTTTCTTCGAGATGATTAATTTGTTATTTTGATTGTTTGAGTAAATGATGTATTCTTTTTACTTGGGTTTGATGGGTTTCACTGAAATTGGTCTAGATGGCGTCAAGAGGTGGACATTGATTTGTGTAAGGAGTAAGATTTCATCAGGTATGATATGTGTAGGATGGAGGCGCCTCTAGAAGACAATGTCAATTTATTTCGGATACAATGTTTAGAAATATCTCTAATAGGAGTGTTCTAGTTGAGCTTCTCGTTGTGTCAGCCTTAATATCGACATTAAGTAGCTCAACCGAACTCGCCTAACAGTTGTCATGATTTAATGCATTTTCGACAAAAAAAACTCAACTGATATCATTGTTTTACTTGTTTAAATGTCCGAAGGCCTACGACCTCATTATAATACAAAATGGTATGATTGCTGTTTTCTTTTCTTTATAAACAAGTATAAGTGTGCTTACGAGCTCTTGTTTTGATAGCTATCTTTAAAAATCGGTTAAATTTGAATAAAAGTTTGATTGATTGACATTTTAAACGACAACATTTGCACCTCATTATCAGAAATCTATTAAAGGATTAACAACTTTAGACTATAATAGGTTTCTATTCAGTTTTTTGTTTGTATTTTAATTTTAATTTAATTTATTTAAATTTAATAAACATATTATACAGTTTGTATATGATAATAATCTATTCCAAAAATTACTATAAAAATGATTCATATTTAAATTTTTCGTAAGTCACACGCAGAGCAAACGCTCAGCAGCCGTAGGCAATTTCGTTAATTTTGAGTTGCGTTTTGTTTCATTATTATTTCATGCACTAGATGGGGCCACGAATTTGGCTTGAAGAAATTCAGGGATTACATTTCATTTTATTAATTTGAGACCTTAAGATTGTAGATTGATCGGTGTTTTTAATTTTTTTTCTTTTTTACACGAGAGAAAATTAGAATGAGAAGTAAAAAAAAATATCATAAAAATGTAGCTTACTGTATTAATTGGTCGAACTATCTACATATTTGAATTAGTTGAACATACGTGTTAAATAAAAAATTTAAAATAATTTAAAATTTGTTTCACTTTTTTTTTTTTTTTTTTTTTTTTTTTGTTACCATTTTTGCGGTTAATAAGGTTTTTTATAACTTTCAACTAATTAATCCCACCACAAACCTGGCTAGTATTTACGATTAAATTGTGAATTTAAATTAATATCTATTTGAATATGTTCATTTTTATATAAAGTCATTGGCTGAATTTGATTAAGTAACTATCAGTGGTGAAGACAGGTGAAGAAATCGGCTCTTTGTCTTGGACCAATGGCTTAAGAAACAAAACAATAGTTCAAAGTTCAATGAGATGAGGAGTTTATTTTTGTTTAAATTATCCAATTTTCGATAGCATACATGGAGTAAGGCTGCTAAGCTTTCGCACCATCATATGAATATTGAAAGTTTGAATATTACAACAAAACCACCAAGGGTATAGTATTTACTGGAGTTATATTTCTTGAGTTGCAAGGCGATCATCAGACTCCTTTTTTGAGGTACTTGGCTTTATACTTTCTAGTTAAATCGAAAAAAATTTATTCCTTGACTGAGATTTGAACCCATGAACCCATCATAGCGTCTTCAGAAGTCAATGCACTACGCATTGCGCTACTGAAACCACATGATCAGTCCATCCGAATGTAGGTTTTTTATTGTTTATAGACTCTTATCTGAAGACTAGCATTTTTTCTAGTAACCCAAGTTTGTTGTTCTATATATTCGGTTTTTAAATTTTAAATCAATTTTCATCCTTGTCCTAACAACTAACATGTTCTGCACTTTTCATATAAATACATACTTACCGAAGATTTTTACCTTTCTCGGAAGAGGCAGCAAGCCTGACACAAGTGTGTTTTGTTTTTTTTTTAGGTGACAATTGGCCGGGTGTGTATTAGTCTGTCACGATAAAGGTCTGTGTTCAATTCCTCATCCACTGCCACTTATATACAAAAATATTCCAAGAGTATATCTTGTCATGAAAAGTGCTGTGGAAATTGTAAGTGTCCCCCGTTCTTGCCAACAACACGCACACAGGAATGTTTGGGAGTTGTAAGTAACTAGGCCCTTAATATGTCCTGCTTAAAATTTATTGATATTTATATTTTTTGACTTCTTAAACGCTTTCAAATCTAAGCTTAAAATCGTCTCCAAGTTTTCTAACACTTCTTTTCGCCTTATTTTCAATTATCAAAAAAAACGTACAGTTATTCTAAGCCTAGAAGTACCACAGGGTTCCGTTTTGGAACCACTTATATTCTCACTTTGAATCAATGATCTTATTGATGTTGTTGCAAATTATTCACTGAAGATGACTTTTAAATTTACATCAATCTTGGATTAATGGTAGATTCTGTAACTTAAATTAATAAGGATCTAAGACAAATTAAACTGCGGGCAGGTGAGAATAAGATAAGACTTAGATTCTAAAAGTTTTGCTAGAATTTATTTTTAAAACATAGTAGATACATTGTTACATTGTTTGCATCGAAGATAAATTCCCCACTCAGACAGACAAGGTTATCTACTTAGGCTGTATCTATGATAGCGGTCTTAGTTTGTTGTGATGAAATCTCGGCCGCTATTGATCTTCTTATTGCTTTAATTCGACACAGTGTGAAAAGTATCGTGTTCACTGTTTCACTCCTTCTGCTCTACTATTTTATTGGGAGCGCACTTTGAACATGCTCAGAACGGAAAAAGAAGCACAAATTCGAAGTTCTGAATGCTCTGAGCTCAAAAAGAAACACAAACGTATTTTTAACAACTCAAGTTCTGTTCCAAAAAAGAATGACGCCTTTAAAATGTCTAAATGTAATTAGAAAATGCAATGCAAATATTGAAATACAAAATAAATAATAATAATTTTCTTGTGTTGCAGAATAATTTAATAATTTGGCACTGCTAGTTTGGCAGTAAAAACTTAAGAACCAAAACAAAATCTATTTCTATGTCAATATTCAAAAAAATATATTACCTACATGTTTTACAATGACTTCCCAACTTTCCTTCATTTTCGTTGCATTTAAATATCAAACCCACCTTTGCACACAGTTATTCGAATATTCCGTGTGGACCCATTAAAACATTCACTTTCCCTTGTTAATGATAACCTCCATTCTATACTGATGTTTATTTCATAAGAATTTCTTATATAGCATTAATAAAATGCATCGTACACATCACGCCCTACTATCACATTCTAATCAAACACAATTGCCAGAGGCCAGCGGCAGTTGGCGGCGGCGGGCGGTCCATGGCATGTTAAAATTCCACCTTAAAGAGCACAATACCTGCAGAGATGAACCAAAAACAAAACCGTAAATACAAAAATTATGCATCTTTAAAATCTTCAATGGGCCAAATGACTATAAATTCTCTTATAACGGCACGTGATGCTTTTCTGATCTGTCCAACACGAACATCTAATCTAATACAAAAAAAAAATATTTATAACATTTTGCCCAAAGCAAACGAAAATTCTTGCATGACACCGAGTGATCCTCATAAAAACCAAAATATATAAAAAAAAATTACAAAAACGCTCCTTCTCGATTGTTTTCGAAGAAAAATCCCTCCAACCTTCATCAGACTAATTCTCACTAATAAACTAATAACGAAGACTGAAAAAATTAATAACCCAATGACATGTCGATGTCGGTAATCGTAGGTAATACCTTCAATTAGCCAATTTGTCAGTGCTTTCGCCTCACATATCAGGTAAGTTCGTCTGTCTGTCGTTGTTGTCATAATATAAAATGCCTGCGCTCGAACAATTCAAATCCAAAAAAAAAAGGAAAACAAAAAACAAAAATTTCTTAATCGATCGCTTTATCGAATGAACACACAAAAAAAATCAAAATTTGAATTTTAAATTGTTCACAGCTTGTTCGAACAATCGTTCGAAGTAACATTTTCGAATTAAAATTGATAATCCTTTGTTCTCCGATTTGTTTACGATTGATTACGACGACGCGAAATTATACAAAATCAAAAACTGAAAAACCGCTGACGAATGTATTTTTTATTAGGTTTTTTTTTTTTTTTTTGTATTTATTTACGAGTATTTATTAATAATTCATTTTCTGTGTTGAGAACTACCTCAGCAATATGGCACGAGTTTGTATAGGCTTGGAAAAAATCAAAATCAGCTATGCGCAAGCTCGCCATCTCTCATTGATTCGAAGCTCAAACTTTAATGCTAATCGAATGTGACAGATTAACAACACCGAAATATTTAGCATCCGCTCTGAGATGTGTTTCATCTTTAAATGCTAATCGGCTGCGACTGCGACAGGGGCGGGCGACGCGGCGCGGCACGGGAATGGATGCGCTCCTTGTTCGTATAATGGCTGTGATTCGTGTCCATATGTCAGGGAGATGGACGAATCTATATGGCACTGCTCTGCTGACGGAAATCTGCATCTACATCTAGTGAGTATCGGTCTTACAATTACAATATGTTATTCTCAAGCCTCCACCTCCCTAGAATGCATTAGAATTGCTAATTGTTGTTGAGTGATTCAAAAATAAAATCCTCTACTGTGTCGCATGTACTTGCGTTTTTTTTTACTCTTACCCAACTAGCATGCCCATTTATAACATTATTTTGCAACAGTCGAAAATTTTATTATTCAGTTTATTTTAAAATATTTGTATTGCATTTTCTAATAACAGTTTTTTTTTTTAGTTCGGAATAGAACCTGAGTTGTCAAAAAAATGGTTATGTTTCTTTTTAAACTCAAAGCATTCAAATCTTCGAATTTGCGTTTCTTTTTCCGTGCTTAGCATTTTCAGAGTGCGCTCTATTCAATAAGCTCCGAATAAATGAACAGAGCAGAAGGATTGAAATGCTGAACACGTCACTTTTGACACTCAACAGATAAAAAAAATAGAATAATCAAAATGGCGGATGTGCGTATTCGTGATGGTGCAGACGGTAAACTGTATTTACAAGTTTGTAATTGAACTAAACTTTACTTAATCATAGAACAGTTCGTGCTTACGTATGTTTCATAACTGAGTTGGAGAGCTCTGAACACACTCTGCCCAGATTTATCTCTGTGCGCTCAGACTCTACCTTGAAACTCCACTCACAGCTTAAGGGAAAAATGGTTAATATTGAGAATTGAAGAGGGCGTACTCACAAAATGTCGATTAGTTTGCTAGTATCTTTAAGTAAGAAGAAAACATATAAAGAGTTTTTGAATTGGCGCGGGTAGATTTTGGCGGCCTATGGCGGCCATATTGTTTTGGTGACTTCAGTAAAATCTATTGTTATTTCGTTACTGATGTCAAATCACCATGACAAGTAACACAATCATAAAACCTTAATATCAAAACCAGTGTTCGTTATTGCAAACGTTGCGCCCATTTTACGGTCGATTCTTCAACGTTTGGTGGCCACATTTGAGACGACCGGCTCGGTTGTCAATCAACCAACATTTCTACGACAAAGGAACGCAAGATCGGCCGAGAAAATCACAGCGGTCCGTGAAAGTGTACAGCAGAACCCAAGACCGTCAATTCCTCGCTGTGGACAAAAACTCGGCCTTTCGCATAATTCAACTCGACGAATTTTGCATCAGGCCTATACTCGTGCAAAATCCAACTGGCCTATGAGCTCATGGTCCATAACCATAGGCAATTGACTTGGCTTCGGAGCATTTGGAAGAAGACTCTAATTTTGGCCGAAAAATCATTTTTAACGACTAGGTGCATTTTTGGATAAATGGCTGTGTTAACAAGCAAAATTGCCGTGTTCAAAATTCACGGTTCCCTAGATGACAATGCATCATCAGCAGTATCATTGGTTCGTACTTTTTCGAAAACGACCTTGGTTAGGCGGTAACCATCAGAAGAGAGCGATATTCGTTTAAAACGATGATAACTAATTGAACCATATGGAACTAGACGATATGTGGTTCTAGCTGAACGGCTTAGGTTATCTCTCGCAGAGGTGACGTGAATTGGCGACCAAGGTCATGAGATTCCATCCCGCTATACTTTTTCTTGTAGAGTTTCCTTAAGGCGCAGTTTTATGCGATTAAACCCTTAAGGCGAATAAATTTAGTCGGATCTATGTGGAAGTTTCATTGAAAATCGGGTCACTCGGATCCGTGCCACCGTTGAAGCGGAGGTGGACATTTGAACAATGTTATATTCCATTCATAATGAACTACATAAGCCTATTCTTAAATACTTTAATCGCAGCTTGTTTTATTCCATTTAAACATCTTCCCGCCCTTTTTAAAAAATCCTTTATAAGAAAAGAAGGAGCTATGAAAGTTTAATTAAATAGTACAGATTTTAACAAAACTCACAACGAATATGTGCAGCGATATATACCCAGATTAGTATCTTAAATCGACTAGAGTATATATCTCGATTTCTCTTCGAAATTTTACACAACAAAAACAGAACTGGAAAAATTTTGGAAACGTAAAATAAAACTATGAATAACTTTCTTGTTAACTGGCATCTGATATTTCTGTCATTTATCAAAATCTTCACTTTGATGAAACTGACATTTGTTTATCTATTTTGGAAAGTAAATAATGGCATCGATGCTGACAAAAAATAACATTTTATTTTCACTCTGCAATTTTATGCACATCTGTCATATTCATCAATGTAACTGCTGTCACTTTTGTCTTTGACACATTCGTAATGTTTCCTATTAACATTTCTACAACCTTGTCTAAAATATTTTACATTCCAGGCACATTGTTATATGGTGGGTGCGCCTAGTAAAAAACTTTTAACTTAATTTCACTCATCGAGGGCAATCGAGTTGAACCAAAGCTATTTCAATTCAACTCAAACTCAGGTCGTTTACAAAAGTGTAGTTCAATATCGCTTCAACCCTGCTTCCATTTTCATTTTTTTTTTTTTTTTTTATAATCTACACGCGCTCAAGGGATTATGATTACCCTTTAAATGTTTGAACACAGCGCGGGCGTGAAGTTAAGGAAGAGAAAGAAGGATAGGAAAGATGTGTGGCACGATGTTCTGAGACTGAATGTTGTTGTCTCAGATATTTTATCTCCAGGGATGGCGGCTGAACTAAAGCGGAGAATGCCGTGTCTTATTTCTGTGTCGCTTATAATTCACATTATTTTTTTCGTGTCCATCCTTGTTGGGCATACTAGTTTAACTCAATTACATGTTGTTAGTGTTATGCCTGAACAACATGTAATGAGTAAACCAGCAACCCATTGATGACAATTTTAGAAGGTTTTTAATGGAATTAAAACGACATAGACGACGGCAGGAATCGAACCTGTGATCATGAGGTTGACAGGCGAGCACACATCCATCGCGCCACGGCCACTTTTTGTATTATCTTTTATAATTTGTACGTTTTTATTAATAACTTAATAATCTAATAAGTAGTATACAATGATATATAAGCCGTGTTTTTTCCGCAAGTCCATATAGAATTGTAGAAAAAAACGACATCGGGACTTAGGAACTTTTTTCCAAATAGTTGGAAGCACTGTGTACGCTATGGCATTTGTCAGCTGTATTGACGACTAGCATCAACCAGCATCAAAAAACGTCAATTTTGACGATACAAATTATCGATAAAATATAGATATATTATTTTGGCATCACGGTTTTTATCGGGTCTTAGATTAAGTCTCGAAAATTATCTGCACAGCTAAGTCTGTATAGACTTAAGTAGTTGTTGTTTTTACATGTAAATCGCTTAGTCCCGATGTCTAATGGACTTGCAAAAAAACACGCCTATAATTTATCTGCCTCAGCACTTTATATGCCTGACAAAATTTACCACAAATTGCATGTTTGCTGTTTTATTATATGATGGGCATCTGGTAACTCTCGGTAGCGAATTCAAATTCACTGTCAAATGGAGAGAAACAAAATAAGCTTCTTAGTTGCTAGCGAGAGTTGCGAGAAACTTAACGTAACACAAAGTTGCTTGCAACTAATTTCTAGGTGGCTAGAGTTGACAGTCACAGGCAATTTTGAATTCAAACTCTTTTAAGAAACTCTTATTGCAATTACATTTCTCATTGCTTATAGTTGATCAGCGAATACAATCTATGGAATACAACTCAGAAAGTTGAAAACTAATTTGTTGAAACCTAGTTTTTAAAGCGTCATAAATTCATAATGACTTTGATAATACGTATATATTTTTTTTAACTGAACCAATACTTATCCTCTAGCAAAAGTTAAAAACAATAAAAGTTTATTATAGAATTCAAACCTTCTTCGTTCGGTCGGTACACAAATCAACAAGATTGAGTCGATATTGACGCTAAGCTAGCCGCCTTATGAGCATGTTCTTCACAATAGAGTATATTGTTGGTTGGGCGCGAGGTTTTAGTAGGACTGTATGAATAATTAATGCGCGCCCCTATATGAATTACTCAACCCGAAGGAGGAGGAGTACATTATACATATAGACTCCAAATAGGTCCGTGCGTAAAATATTCACTTTTTCTGAACGAAAACTAAAGGAAGTTCGGAATACGTTTAAACTAGATAGCATGATTGGAATTGTAATCGAACGAAAATATCGCGTCTGACGACGACAGGGACAAGGATTGTGCTTAAGGGCAGCAGAAGGGGGGTTGTATGCCACCAAGTTAAGTATGTGATCATAACTGATCTGATCAGATTGGTAGGTGCATTTGTGCGTATCTAAAAAAAAAGATTATCTGGTTACTTATTAATTGAATGTAATTGAAATCAAATGAATGATTAGATTAAATAATATTGAAAAGAAAGATCATAGGCTCTAGATATGGCGCTGGAAAACATTGTTGTAGCTTTACGTGTGGCAAGTAAGACACTAAAGCATTTGCATTGAATAATCTCCGGACTTTGTGCGAGTTTTTCATTAGGAAATCTTGGAGTGGCTTATGTGTACTGGGCGGACGCATTTTATGGTTTTGCGATTCAGTCTTTATGATATCTCAGAGGAATAAACGTGTGAAGTACATAAAAGTTCATGTCTGTTGCTTTAAGATTAATCGGAAATGTTGTTGCTGATGGAATGACGTAAATAGAAACTTATTTAATAAAGAAAATACATTTTGAGCTTGGAAGATTTTGGATGGAAATAGGAGAATTAGATAACTCTTAATTTTAATTTAACTTTAAAGTTGCGTCTTTAAGTCTAATGGTCAAACTATTATGCAGGGTGCCACAACATAACTTATTTTTTTTTTTTTGAAAGAAAGTCATTCAGGATGTAGCCTGGTAAAGGTGGGCGAGAGTGGTATCATACCGGAAGGTATGGTTCTAAAGACTCAAGGTTTAGAAAATTGAAAATTAAGTTGCCGCCGCGCGCCGGAAGTATTAGCCCGATTTTAATTGTGTCTTACCAATATAGTGTCATCAGTCAAAATATATAAAATGGGGCTGGGCTTTATCGCATTTTGTTTTTCTTGCATATTTCCTCTTCGAGTTTCTTGAGAAATCAATCAAATTCAAAATTCAGCAAGCTCTAGACTCTGTCAGTTGCGATCCAAAAGAAGAAAAGAAAATGTTATTTAAAACTTCCAGAAAACCTTTTGGAATAAGGGGAGGTCGAAGCCTAAAAACCATTCATTGAATATAAGGCCAATTGTGATATACGCATGTTTAGCATATTTCCAGAGACTGGGGCGTACATTGACAGAACTATTGCCGTCTTGATTTATTTATGAAAGAAATGTTGGCCAATAGAAAGTGCCTTACGACTAAATAAGTGAATGTCAGTTGAATTGACTTAAAATGAGTCAACCCTTTATCGAAGCCAAACCAAACCTAACCTAATGCCACGCTGGCCGGCCCAAAATTCACAACAAATATTGACAAATTGGGGTCCCCTTCCAAGCGATCCGAAGGCCAGTCAGCGAACAAACGGCGTTGTCTATGTTCATGAATTTTGAGCTTCTCGACCAGTTTAATTTTGTACGGGTGAAGATTCAATCCCGACCCAAAATTCGCCAAGTTAAAGTCTGCGAAAAGCCAAGTTGATGTGCACGGCGGAGTAGTGGAATGGCTCGGGTTCTGATGTAGACTTTCACGGACCGTGATGTTCACGGCCGATTTTGCATTCCATTGACGTAAGAATGTTGGCTAATTGATTATACTCGTACTGAGCCGGTTGTCTCAAATTTGGCATTCAAACGTTGAACAGTCAACTGTGAAGGCCCATCACGTCTTCCGTAAAATGAGCGTTTTCACTATACCGAATACTTATTTTACCATGGTGATTTGACATCAGTAATTGAATGATAAACAACAGATTTAGCAGATGTCACATAACAACATGGCCGTCAGAGGCCGCCAAAATCTACACGCGCCAATGAAACACGCTTTATTACGTAAATATGTAATAACAAAATAAATAAATTTGTTGGTGCAACAGTTCGGGAAGAACCAGGACCTAGTCCTAGTGGACCAACAACTCTGAACCATTCATGGACTCATCGGGTGTTATCGACAGAAATGGCGGGGACCTACAATTTTCCACCGAGTTCGAACGTCTAAAGATTTGAGATATGACAAGAGTGCTCTTGGAGAATTTTGCAAATATTGTAAGTTGCTCACAAAACTACCACTTCTACCTGAATAGATGGATTCGATTTTTCCCTCATCTGGAACCAATCTACTTATCCTAGAATTTTGTCCATCTTACGCGAATCAACCTGCATATCAAATAAATGTTTGACTAATTGTGAGCACATAGAGAGTGCTTATATTTTAAAAGGTGACATTCTTCTAATAAAAGATAGTTGAATTTGACACACCCTAATGTGCACAATCAATGTGCATTAACGAATACATATTTTAAGTTGTTTTCAAATATATTTGTTGAATAATATTAATTTTAATGTTAAATGTAATACCACCTGTTTATTTTTGAATATACTTATTGCCTTACGTGACTACCGATCTTTAAGACTTTAAGAGTTGTGTCGTCATCGTTTCGAATCTGACGAAACAACGTCATAAATTTTTATAACTTAATTCCCGACTTATGGAGATTTTCTAATTTATATATCTATGGGACACTTAAAAACTTTAAAAAAAAATATTTTTTTTCTCTAACCTTTTTTCTTTTTAAAAAAACCAACAAATTAATGGATTACCGATGAATGAGGGAATTAAAAAAACTTAATATTTGCAACAGACCACTCCACCTATTTGATGTTATGTCAAGACCTTTTGATTTGTGGTTAATTTTAAAATTGATTTCTTGTTTATTCAAATATTATGTCTTAGTTTGTCTAAGTTAGAAGTTAGTCTCATGAATATCTTTCGCAACTGTACTTTTTACGATACATTTTACACTCAATATAGTTACTGCTTGAGGATGGTTTTTGTTTTTTTAAAAAATAAACTTAATGCTAAAGCACAAGTCGAAAAAATTAATCGATCGACGACTGATCTAATCATTGCTTAATTATGTTTCAATATAAAAAAATAAAGCCTGATTTAAATATTTTACCGCTTCTCTGTGGTTAATGAAGACCATAAAGTATCTCGATCGGTACATCTATCTTGGTCAGCGAGATAGAAGGGAGAAAGCATTGTGCTGTAGATTGAATTAACATATTTGTTAAGTTTTTTTTTGGGACAGAGCTACCACATTCATTATTTGAGGAAACATTTACAACAACAAAAAAAAGTCTCCTAAAGAACGGTACCCGTTTTGTCCAATCTTAATTTTTTGTATTTTTATCGTTTTAGAAATCATTCGTTTGGGACCTTATCAATGTTTTTATTTTTTATGTCTTAAGTTCGGTTTTTTTTTCTCAAATTTCTGTGACCCCTTGTGGCTTCCATTTGAAAATAGAGAAATTGTCATTGATGGGTTGTGATATCAAATTTTCAGACGAGAACTTTGAGAATAAAAAAATATATGTTATAAACTCTCACATATGTATGTTCATAAAAGCAAACTCTAACTGTCAGTTTCATAGTGGATGTTTAAACCAGAACCTGAAACAAAACATAAGTTCACCTGAAGTTTTAATTTGAAGTTCAACTCTTCTGGTTACACAGTTCAGTTTGTCTGAACGTAGTTCAACTAGGTTGTATGAATTAACGTTGGTAGCATTGTACGTAGCTGTTAAGTCATGTAACGTAATGTTCAGTACTGAGTTTTTTGCGCCTTTTCCAATATATTTCCTCATCTTCTCTTTCTCTCTTTCTGAAACGAAGAATTCAAGAAATTGTCGCTGACAATCGGAGGAAGTTTGTTCGGAATGGGAAGAAATAACTGTTCAACACCGACGTAGATTTACTGATGGAATTGGTGATGAAAAATAAGGACATTATAGAAAAGAAAAAGACTGATAAAGGGCATTGACAAGAAAAATCAATGATATGGGAGTATATTCTAAACGATTTCAACTCCAATGGCTCCTCTACATGATGGGACATTGTGTAGATGGGTTAATAGCTTCGGATGGTCTACATCGTAAAGATAATAATTCCACAGCCATCTCATCGACCGTTAAGAGTGGCTCCCATTGTCGATCATTGTATGTTATGTCAAGTGGTTCCAAACGTTGACCCGAGGTTTAAAAGTCAGAATACTGTCGTTTAACTTTAACTACAAAACGAACTCAGCTACAGGCTTAAACGAAGCTTTGAAACTGAATTAATTATTGAACTAAAGTTTAAACCAAAAGTTGAGCAAAAACTTCTGACGTGAAACTGGGGATTGTGTTGAATCTGCAAAATTCTCGTGCAAAAAAATACTAAGAAACCTAAGAGAGCCGTTTGTCATTAAAATAAATACAAATAAAATAAACCACAAAAATTAAAGCTAAGAACTTAGGGACAGTTATAAAAATCTTGACCCGCGGAGCAACCACGGTTTAAACTCGGTTCAAACCATTACCAAAACTCAGTTAAGTCGGCGAAATCAGCTAAAATCTTGAAACGAAGATGAACCACATACTGCCCATAAGAGACTTGTAGCTATACGTACTATTGGCAGGAATATTGTGATAATGATTAAGAAGATCGAGTTTCATGCATTGAGAACTGAAGTTAAAGTTGAGGCAGTTAACGTTTGAATTAACCTTCCGTTTCAGGCTCTTTGGTGGCAAAAAACTGAAAGGATTCAACGAATGAAGAGAATGTCGGTTATTCCTCGTCGTTCTTCCTCCGTATTCAAGTTTATTAGTTGAAAGAAGTCTAGATAGGAAGGTATTGTCGAAGAATCGTATTAATAAAGAACTCGCAAGGCAAATCATGGGAAGTGACTTTCATGGGTCTGGAGATGTGAATATGTTGATATGGTGAAGAAAGGTTATGCGATCAAAGGTTATGTTGAAGAATCAGGTCATGTTGGAGAATTCCTTGGAACGCAGTTTCGAAAAACAAAGTTCTAATTTTAGCTTTAAGTAATTTCTTATCGATTGATGTCAGGAAACTGAGCTCTATGTCATGCCAGAAGTACAAACCAACTCAACAATGGTGGATATCAACTGATAAAATTGATAAGTTAGAAACGGAGAAGACATTTGATGAGCTTTTATGAAAATATGATCTCCAACTATTTTTTGAATAGGGATAGAATAATACTCATGTGTATCTTTGGGATAGGATGGAAGATATGAGAATTGTGTATGGTGATCAGTATTATCTTTAATAGTAAGAATAAAAAAAAAAGAGGTGGACTTAAGTGAAAAATTAAAAGAAGGGCTAAGGATCTTTAATAATATTGGTTTGAGTTCTGATTTAAAAGAGTCAATAAAAATAGATATTGAGTACAGAAGAGAAATTTCTCATATATCGCAAAGAATATTATAGTCTGGTATAATAAGAAGTTGGTGAAAAAGAATATATTTTATGGCTGGAAAAGTTTAAATTGCAAACAAAGTATATAACTAAGAATAGTTCTCTTTAAAATATGGTTCCGGTAAAAATTACCAAAAAAAGTTTCAACAACATATTCTTTTTCCTTAATCAATTTAAGCCTTCCTTTCCGTTGTGGATCCAAAATGTTTGTAGAGTTCAGTCAATTCCTGGTATTCATCAGCCAGAGTTCTGCTCTTCAAGTATTTTGAAAAGTCGCATGCGTGGCTTGGTTCGACTATAGCACGCACGAAAAAGATGGCAGGATATTTAACGACGGCGGTGGCGTGGGCGAGTCAAGTCCGCCATTATACAAGGTTACATTATAAAAAGCTGCGAAAAAGTAGAGTTGATAAAGCGAAAACCAAAAGTTATTAATTGGAAACCCAAATTTTGAGTTTTGAGAACAAAAAGTAAAAATCTTGTTAAGAACTCCAAATTTGAGAGTTTGAGACAAGATAAGAGCATTAGTTGGGCATATATTGGTGGAGTCAGGATCTGAATTTTGAAGCTTAGTATTAATTGTTATACTGGAATTGTGATTAGAAAGTGTTTGTTTTTTCTGCTAAATTTTGTGGCCTGAAGAATTGGTAAAAAGACTCTCGTTAGACCTTCTCTTCGATCTTTGCCTCCCGAGTTTTCCCAAAGTGTCTTTTCTTTGTGCCGTTCTATAGTTTTTTTAATATATTTGCGATTTCATTCAATATACTACACATATATCTATGTACTGTACATATATTCTTTAGAAAACCTGCCCTCAGCCAATTTCTAAACATTTGCTTTTGTTTGGTTGTTTAAAAAATTTGGGTTTTTTGGAGGATTTCCTTATAAAATTATTCACTTAGGTTTTGGTAAGTTTTCACCATGGATACCACCGCGCCCATAGTAGGTACAAGTATGCCCCTGTACATCCCTTGTTTAATATTTTCCTATTGATTCATTTTTCGTTTTTAATTTCTTATTAATCGAACGCAGATTAGGCGCTCGATCAATAAAATTCCCTATTAAATGGTCAGATCACCATTTTCTCTCCTCCCCATCTCAGTTGAAATCGCTGACTCACCGGTCTTGTGTAAATATATTTCTTATATTGGTTTTTAATATTGCATTCTTTTGTTGCAATCCAAAGTCGCGATTTATACTCTGTTAAGCATAGAAATAATCGTTCAACCTAAATTCGTAGCTTAATATCTCGAAAAAAACTACTGTAGCAATATGCTTAGCATAAGGGGTTAATTCTACCCTTAAAATGTTTTTGAGCACAGTGCGAGCATTTAGGAAAGTAGGAGAGGATTAACAATAATATGAAAATTGGTTTTAACTATCTGAGGGTGGCACTAGCACAGTGCCCTGATGGAATTCAATAAATAATAAAAAAAATATTAATTCTGGAAAAATATGAGTTTTATTATATCTTATAAAAAATGGCAAAGATTAATTTTAACCAAGCATTTAACTCTCAATCTATTGATTACATTTAAACCAGTTAAAGAATTTCACATTTATTGAGTACGGCTTAATAAATAATCTCTGAAAACACAACTACGTACAAAGTTGGGCTTGAGAGTTAACTAACTGATCGACATTCGATCGAAGTAGTACTGAGTTGAGGTAACCATTAATTCTAGAAGATGTCTGTAGAAATTAGAAAGAAAAAAGGTGAGATTGGATTACTGAATAATTAATGAGGTCTATCTACTCAGAGTGTCTTTATATAATTTCCAATGCAATTATCATTTAGTTAGCACAAAACCATCAAAATTAGTTGAAATTGTCTGATTCTTGAAATTAACTTAAAATTCTAAGGTGAGATTAGGCCAACATACTATAAAACTCTACAATCTTTTAGCTGTTTTCGGAGTTTAAACATTTATTTTTGCAACTAATTTCCATAGGAAGTAATTTAAATGTCAAATTGAGCAATTTCGCCTAACAGATTTAGAGAAATATAAATAAATTATAAAAATGTTGCCTCGCTATTTTCATTGATTTTATTTATGTAAATGGCTCTAACATAGTAAAATGAGAGCCTTTAAATCTTTTGGTCCTTCGTTGCAGTTCACGATGTCATGGACAGTGAAATGAAAGGGTTGTGATAAGGCAGTAAATCTTTCATTTTGTGAAAGTCTTCTTTGTCTCTGGTCTCTCGAGACTCTCAGCACTTGATGTATAACTCACTTTTTCAAGAAAAAACACCAATAAATTAAGAAATGAAGAAAAGAATTTACTGTAGGCTTAATTAAGAAAGTGTTGGCCTAGGTCAACGTCAACTCTGCCGAAAATCGATTGAAGGTATACTCAGTAGGTTTAGAGTCTTAGGAATCTATTAATGTAACAGTTCCAATGATATACCCAAAACAAGAAAAATCCAAGAAAGCAGCTGTAATTTCAACATTTGTAATTTCCACAAAATATCAAATGTGGTGCACAGATCAGTAGTTTTGTATTCCGACTGAACCCGTGAATATGAGGGTACTTACTTGCTGAAATTTTGTACCCTAAAATCATAAATCAAAATAAATATTCTAAAACACAATTATATTAAAAATTTTGTTCGCCATGTTAAATTGTTTGAGCTTTCTTAAAGCGATATATACACGTACACGTATTCATAGAGTTTTATAGCTATCTCTCATTAAAATCAACTGCCACACATTTAGGTCACATGTCACACCGTCATTTCTTCCTTAAAAAATAAAAAATAAAATAAAAATAAAACAATGCACATCAACCAACTGTCTGGTATTTGAGTTCATATCTACCACCTACCACCAACGTTGCCTCAACAGCAACTCCATCATCATCATGGTCGTTGTCGTCAGTGACTGTACGAAGTTATTGTCAAATCCAGACAGACTTCGCATATCACAGCGACTCAAGGTGCTTCAAATTGCCAAACCCTGTGCAAGAACCTAGCTGATACGCACTTCCCTTGCAAAAAATTATCAAAAACAAAAAAAAATTACTTTAATGTGCGTTTGCTTCGGCGCGTCGTCGTTGTCGTCGTCGTCGTTGTCTCGTTGCGCTACTTAAAATAACCAACGATGAAGACTTTTGCGATACAATAACAACAACAAAAAAGCGACAGCCAGCAACTTCGACGAAGGCAACGAAAATGACAACGACAACGAGTACGACTACGACGACGTGTGGGTGCTTTTGGGTTCGAAAACTATACGAGTAGGCGGAGTGAGGCGCGTTGCAAGACTGTCTGTCTTTGCAATAATGCACGTCTAAGACGTGCAAAACGCACACATACAGCAAATAAAATAATTTCCACGAAAAATAACGGTAAATAATTGTTTATTTTTGTAGGTTACTACTTAGAGAATGACAGCGAAACAAAAGAGCTGAGCGACGAACTCGATTTTGCACAAAAACCATTCTACCATTTTTTATGAAAGAACTAAATTAATTCTAAAAATGTCATTTGTAGCCGGCAAAACTCTCCTGTCTAACAGAAGAGAAAAAAACCAAACAAAAACTTAGACAGTTCCAAATAAATCCCTTTTTCGGATAATTTTTGCTCGTTTTGACTGCTGCTGCTGCTGGTGCGTTCACAAAACAAAATAACGTGAAGAATTTTCTAATCGGCTACTAATTCGATCACGTGCAGCATTTAAATTGTGGGTGTAGCATTTTGGTTTGGATTTATTATGTGCTCCTAGACGGACAGACTTTTATTTAGTTAGATACGGAGTTTGGGAAGCAAATTTTTGTTCGAAATTATCCATGCCCCTAGGCATATGTAAGTAGGTATGTGGCAGTTTTAATACGCTATAAGGTGGAACGGCGTGGCGGCGCCGCCGCAACCGTATCTACAGCCAGTCAGTGAACTTGGTTTTGAAGGTTGCGTGAATGTATTTGATTTCGTTTCGATTAAGGAACTTGTTGGAAATAGACTTTGTAAGTTGTAATTTTTTTTTTATTGATTGGTATGCAGCTATCGATTTACCATCACATTATTTGATGGTAACAAGTGAAAAGTATATAAAATGTTAAGCCAATAATGAAGACAAACGTTGGGTCTTTAGGTAGAAATTAGATACACTTATAGGAGTTCCCATTCATTTATAGAGGATAGCTGCAGGTGGAAGCGACTCCACCTGATCAATAATGATCTGTGGATGGGCGGGGGACCGATTTCATGGTGTATTGTTTATGTGCTGTTAGTGAGCCCAGTGATAACTATCTTTTGTGTCATTTGGGGAAAACACAAGAAACAAGTTGTTCTTTATTTATTTTTTTTTTTTTTTTTGTTAAAATGTTTTCTATTTCTTTCGTATTATGTTGTTGGTTGGGGTTTCTCTATTTTGTCGTTTCGTTTATTGACCCCGAAATCAAACCGAACGGAAAAAAATTTTTGTTTTCTAAAATTCCTTTTTGTGTTCCTAACATTTAATTATTCGGGTTTCCACTTTAAACCAACAACAAAAACGAAAGAAAAAAATCAAAAAAGACCAACATCAGCTATTCAATCTATAAACTGATGGGCGTGTGTGTATCTCTTCTGATCTAATCAAATGTATGTCCCCAAAAAAAAAATCAAAAAAAAAAAGAAGAAGAAATAAAATATTTCAGCAGTTTTGATTAAGTCGGTTTGTATTATAACCTCCATATAATGGCCACCATGGCTCCAATGAGGAGTGTCATTAGCGAGGCCAATAAAATACAAATCAACGACAACTATCTTTTATTGTAACCGTTTTCATCCGTCTCGTGTGTGTTTCGTTATAGAGAGGTTTTTTCCTATATTTTTTTTTATTGGTTTTTTTCGGACTTTGGTAGATAGCTATGGGAGCTCTGTGGATTCCCAGGCATGCTAGCATGGATATCATTATCATCAATCCACCTGTCCTTATGACCGAGAGAGGGAATAAAATAAAATAATTGTTCTAGCTACTGTGCAACATTGCGTTATTGTCTCTGGTGCGGTTATGGATCATGAATACTAAATAAGGTGCTTGCGCAGAGAGTCTCCTCTCTCTTCTTGCAAAGGAAAAGATGGCTTAAATTTGCTAACCTTGCTATAAGTGCCACCTCGTGCGATTCGAAGTTTTTTTTTTTTTTTATTTTAATTTATATTTCATTTTGTTCAATCGTTTTGGCATCTGAATATCATATACACTATCGAACGGGGTCCGTCCCGTTCAACAATCTCTGATAGAGGGCTCTGGCTACTGTGTGTGTATATATGTGGTGCACAAAATAACTTTTTGACAATGATAGAATAGCTTAACCTCACGTCGTTACGAGCTTGGAATACTAAATATTTTTAAAAGTTTTTTTGTTCGTTTTGTTAGCGCAATAACTTTGGCGACGTGATCACTATATAACCATTTGACAAACCATTCAGTTGATGATGGGGACTCTCTTAGCCTATACAACACATTGGGGCACAACAACAATAAAATAATGGCAGCCATAAATATATTTGTAATTTTAAATGTCCACATAGTCAGTATAAAGCACTAAAATCTAAGTTTTTACGACATTTGCGGCGGCGGCGGCGTCAGGAGGAAGAACTAAGTTTGAGAATCTTGTTGTTTTTTTTGTTGGTTTTTGTTTTTTGTTTCTTTTAATGGTAGCAGTAAAAGAGCTGTTAATAAATGTTTATATCTTATCAGTGGTATCTTGGTTAATAGATTTACTTTACATGGTTTTTCGAAGGGAAACAAGAATCGAAAGAGTGATGATCATGTGAATTTGAAGACTGTATCAATGTAAAGATCAATTTTTTACCCTTACTTATGTATATACGTATTCCATGGATTTATTTAATCTATGAATATTTGAAAAGATGGAATTTTTTGAAAGATTTACAGAAATTCTACGTATCAACGTATGTGTCCAACCAATAGTGTAAATAGGTAATGGATTGACAGAACCACTCTAGCCCTACGAAAATACAAAATAATCAATGTTAATTTTCAGTCCAAGCAAAAATTACTGAAGTTCAGAAAACTGCAAGCTC
This sequence comes from Chrysotoxum bicinctum, assembly GCA_911387755.1. Classification (NCBI taxonomy): domain Eukaryota; kingdom Metazoa; phylum Arthropoda; class Insecta; order Diptera; family Syrphidae; genus Chrysotoxum; species Chrysotoxum bicinctum. The sequence goes on along the minus strand of OU426989.1, from coordinate 217,494,028 downwards.
TCAGAATTTTGTCCCTGGAAAATCTAGCAAACGAATAATAAGTTCTTCAAACTCAGTATTTCTCAAGGCTGAGAAACTCTTTTAAAGAACCCTTTGCATATTTGTATTTCTAAGATCGCACTGATCTCATTTTCCTGAAGAGATAGAGACATTTTACCGAATCCCAAAATCCTTAAGAATCCAGAATGAATAAAATCGCTAATGAAAAAATCCCGAATGCCCGACCGGCATTTTAGCCATGCTTTCGAGATTTAATACCGAATTCCAATACTTTTTCAGTACTTTTAAAGAAATCAAAATGGCTTCACTTCTGTTCATTATTCCTACTCTAAAAGAAAAAACACGCACTTAAATATCGATTAATGAAAAATATTTTTTTTAAAAATGAGGGTTTTAGGCACGTACTTTTTCAACCCATCTCAGATAACGACATCAACAAATAATAAACAATGATAAAAATTAGGTACATTTGAATACCAACAAAATTAGATACTGAATTACTGACCCATTTGGGATTCGGCATTTAAGCTATTCGGAATTCTGTTCATTCGAGATTTTGTCTTTTGGCATTCGGGGTTTTAGCCATTCGGGACTCGGTCCATTCGGGATTTTGTCCATTTGGGATTCTGGCATTCGGCATTTCATTCATTCGAGATTCTGTTAAGTCGGGACTTTATAAATTCGGGATTATGTCCATTACAGATTTTGTGTATTCGGTATTTTAGTATTCGGGGTTTTGGAATTCGAGATTTTGGCATTCGGGATTTTGGCATTTGGGATTTTGGCATTCGGGATTTTGGTATTCGGGATTTTGTCATTCGGAATTTTAGTATTTCGGGATTCTGTCCAATACGGACCCCGACATACGGCATTTTTCATCATCATCATCGGCTCGACAACCGGGTTCCGGTCCTGGCCTCTTTCAACAAGTCTCTCCACCTATCCCGGTCTCTAGCCGACGCCATCCAGTTGCGCACCCCAAGGCTTCGGGCGTCCTGGTCTACGCCATCTCTCCAGCGCAAGCATGGTCTACCACGCTGTCGTCTACCATAGAATGTACCACAAAGAACTTTCCGAGCAGGTTCCTCTTCGCTCATGCGAGCTAGGTGCCCTGCCCACCGGAGTCTACCGAGCTTAATTTTTGTCACGATATCTGCTTCAAGGTAGATTGCGTACAGTTCATGATTGTACCGTCTCCGGAATCGTCCTTCCTCACATACGGGGCCAACAATTCTCCTTAAGACTTTTCTCTCGAACGCAGCTAAGAGGTCGGAGTGCCTTTTGCTAAGCACCCAAGTCTCGGATCCATATGTGAGTACTGGCAGGACCATGGTCCTGTACAGCAGCAGTTTTGAAGTTATGGTGAGATTTCTGGATTTGAAGAGCTTTGACAGACTATAGTAGGCTCTGTTGGATTTGAGAAGCCGCCCGCGTATTTCTTCTTCTATATTGTTATCGGCTGCTACTATTGACCCAAGGTATTTAAAGGATTGCACCACCTCAAATTCGTGCTCCGCTACCTTGATTGTTTGACCAACTGTTCCTCTCGCATTCGACGCCACCATGTACTTTGTTTTACCTTCACTAATGTGCAGCCCCAGATTTTGTGCCGCCTGCTCGATCTGGATGAAGGAATCGTGTACAGCTTGTTCGGTTCTTCCGATGATGTCAATGTCGTCTGCGTAAGCCAGTAACTGGCTGGACCTGTTGACGATGGTCCCTCTTGTTGCCGTGCCAGAGTCACGGATTGCTTTCTCCAACGCCAGGTTGAAGAGGAGGCAGGCCAAACCGTCCCCTTGTCGGAGTCCATTAAAGATGTTGATTGGTCTGGATAGCAATCCGGCTATTTTTACTTGGCTTGTTACGTTGGTCATGGTCAACCTACATAGTCGTGTCAATTTATTTGGGATGCCGAATTCTCTCATGGCTTTGTAAAGTTCTACCCTGGCTATGCTATCATAGGCGGCCTTAAAGTCTATAAACAGATGGTATGTTGGGATGTTAAATTCTAGACATTTTTCCATCGCCTGCCTAAGGGTAAAGATCTGATCAGTTGTTGATTTGCCTGGAATGAAACCACACTGATATTGTCCGATGACGGTTTTAGCGTATGGGGTTATCCGGTCTTGTAGGATAGAGGAGAGTATCTTATAGGCGGTACTCAACAACGTGATACCTCTATAATTGCTGCACGTTGTGACATCTCCCTTCTTATGTATGGGGCATATTAAACCTTTTCGCCAGTCTTCTGGCATTTCTTCCTGCTCCCATACGTGTACTATAATATCATGAATTGCTTGACGTAAGGCTGGCCCGCCGTGATGGAATAATTCGGCTGGTATGCCATCGGCTCCCGGGGCTTTGTTCTGTTTAAGCCGGCCTATAGCCTTCTCAACCTCTTCTATGCTTGGTGGCGGCAACATAGAGTATTCTTCTTGAAGTAGTGGAGCCTCCACTTCTGCAGTGAGCTGACCATTTAGCAATTTATTAAAGTACACTTCCCATCGCTCCAGTATGCTTTCAGGATCGGTGATCAGATCTCCCTCTCCGTCCTTGCAGTATGTGCAGCGTGGTGTGTACTGCGTCATGTTTCGGACGGATTGGTAGAACTTCCGCGCCTGGTGCGGACCTCGCTCTCGGCTATTTTCTATTTCACAGATTAGGTTCTTCTCCCAGGCTGATTTTTTTTGTCTGTGTAGCCGTTTTTCTATTCTTCTAAGCTCTTTATATTCCTCTTCGCGTGCCCGCGTTCTATGAGATTGTTGCATTGCTCGGTACGCAACATTCTTACGTTCAGTCGCTAGCTTGCATTCATCATCAAACCAGTCGTTCCGATTTTTACGACTGCTGCCTAAGATGGAGTTGGCAGTACTAATGACAATATTCTTAAGGCGTGTCCACTTCTCATTTACGCCCAGCATACTGGCTCCAGGACTTACTCTCCCTAAATCAGGTGTTTCTAGGGCGAGTCCTAACGCATTACCAAAGGTGTTACTGGTGTTTTCATTGCGCAGGGCAGCCGTGTTGATTCGAACCTGATCGGCGGATGCAATGCGTCTTCGCAAGGCAATCCGCCCTCGGAAAACCATACCAACAAGATAGTGATCCGAGTCGATATTGGCACCTCGGTACGTTCGTACCGTCATCAAGTTCGAGTAGTGGCGACGGTCTATCAACACGTGGTCTATTTGGTTACGAGTGACTCCATCAGGTGATACCCAGGTGGCTTTGTAGATATCTTTACGCGGGAACCTGGTACTCGCAAGGACCATGTTTTTCGATGCTGCCAATTCTAAGACTCGAAGTCCATTGTCATTAGTGTTCTCATGCAAACTATGGGTGCCTGCGTAATGCCTGAATACCGGCTCCCGACCTATTTTTGCGTTCAAATCCCCAAGGATGATTTTAACATCATACCTTGGACAGGCATTGAGGGCCCTCTCGACTTGTTCGTAGTAAGTCTCTTTTTCTTCGTCTGAGGACTCCTCCGTAGGTCCGTGAACGTTAATGAGGCTGATGTTCGTAAATTTGACTCGCACGCGAAGGGTGCATAGCCTTTCGCTTATAGCGTTAAAGCCGATGATGGTAGACTAGATTTTTTCGCTGACTAGGAAGCCTACCCCGAGCACATGGTGTTTTGTATGACAGCTATAGTATATGTCATATTCTTTCTTCTGTAGAACACCATTCCCTGTCCATCTGATTTCTTGAAGAGCTGTTATGTCAGCTTTATATTTTGACAGGGCATCGGCTAGCTGCTGAGCAGCTCGAGCTCTATAGAGCGATCGTACGTTCCATAAGAAAATTCGTAAATCGTTTTTCAGTTTTCGTTGCGTTGGTTGTCGTCGTGTGATCAGTCCGTTTCCGAGGCTTGTTGTCGGTCTCGTAATTCAAAAGTTTTACGGGACAGGGAATTAACCTGTCGCCAACCTGAGGAACCAGCCTGATCATATTAGCCAAACCTTTTTAAAGGCTTGTTTCTAGCGGCCGCCACGGAGAGGCTATGATCAGACTTCCACCAGTCCCGAATAGTTACGGCACGTGCATGTTTTCGTATGCTACATGTTATTCCCCCTATTCGTCTGATGGCTGACCGCCATACGGCATTTTTGCAATCGGGTTAATTCGGGATTCTGCCCATTCGGGATTTTGTCCATTAGGAATTTTGACATTCGGGATTTCTTGCATATTCGGGATTTTGGCTTTTAGGATTTGGCACCAATGCCCTGTCTTGAACTGGCTTAGGTATACCCCTTAGAATTATAAAGTGAATGTTGATCAACATATACATATGTATGTTTTTATTAACAACGAAGTATTTTGATATATCGTCGTCGTTCTATGAAAACTCCCTAAGTCCATTTTTTGTTTTTTGAGATATTTGCATTTAAACTTGGAAATTAATATAAAAAATCCAAAAATTATCAGAATAGCACGATCTCAGGCTTCAATTGTAGAATGGGTTTGGCGTAGCCATTGTGCAATAATTTTTTTTGCAAATGGTTTATCCGAAATGAATTAAATAAGAATTGAATCACATTTTTTTTTTAAATGGACTTAGGGAGTTTTTATAGAACGACGACGATATTATACAATTTGAAAAATCAATATGGTATTGACTTGATATTTCTCGACTATTGTCATTGCCATTCAGCGCCACACGCTTCTATTTGTTTTTTAAACAAAATGCACTTAAATCCCACATCTCCACTTACTGCTGATTATTGAAATATACAGCGCCACCTCTCTGGAATTGGGCAAAGTTTATGTTTCGTGCTTAGTTCCACATTGTACAATACATTTTAATGTCACAACAGACCTCTGGATTCTAGCCTATGCCACCAAAAAACATAAATGTTTCTTATGGCAGCTATCACTTGTTGGAAGGAGATACAAATTCACCAAGAGTACGAGTATCTCACATATAGTAAAAAAGGTGATTCTCATCTTAGCCGTTCGGACTCTGGAGAAAATTGAAGGTTTCCTCCATTATTGCCTACAACACACACACAGGACCGAAAGTTGTATGTTGTCATTAAGTCTTGGTTCCCCCACAAAATGTGGAACCCCTAAATTTATTTATTCTTTTGGTTTAGTGTACAAATTTCGTTTCGAAGTTTTAATAAAACATAACACTACTATGATGAAGAAATCCGTTAGCGTTGGTCAGTCTGTTCGTCCAAATGTTCAATGTCAATCGATCTGTTTAAAATTTTTAACAGAGCATTTTTAAGATAGAGCATAAATTCAAAATATAAAATTGTCAATTTCTTGGAATACACCCGGAGTGTCGCGGATGCTACTCCACGGAGCATTTACTTGCTGATGACTCATTTGATATAAAGGGTTTTCCGATTGGGACTTGACAACTTTTAACTTTCACTGTGAACGAACCCCTAAACCAATGACCAAACTGTCAAAGTCAAAACATTCAGTAAAAACAAAATGTTCAACATGCTGAAGATTACGAAAGAAGAATGTTTGCAAATATTTAAAATGTATTCCCAAAGATTCCGATATTTCTTTGGTTTCTTGACATAATGATATGTGGTTTCAACAAGACGGAGTTATAAGCCACACAGCGGATGTACTTCAAACATATAATAAAATTTTCGAGATATCTCAAATGAACAGCGTTTTATTTATGTATTTCCTTATTGGAAAACCCGATATAAGGGGGTCATAGGTAGGAAGGTAGAAATGGTCAACACTGGCAGTCTAGACCTGTGACCCAATTAGCGAAAAAGGCGAAATTTCGGTACCGTAACTGGTATGAAATTATGAACACTCTCACGGAGTCATCAAGTTTGGATTAAGCTCAAAAATATGGATCTAGTAGGTTTTGATGTCTCTTACTGTGTGTTTGATTTTGCACAATCATCTTGAAATTGGACCCCTCACTTGGCCGAACCACCACACTAGTTGACTGGTACTGAAAAAGCAGCCAATCCAATTGAGAGATCAGTCGGCCTCCCATACCGTAAGCCTCCGTCAAAGATCTCAGTCCCATAGCTCGGGTACAGAAGTAACCAAAGTTCATCCTAGAACCATTTAGTCGCGTTGAAAAAATTGATTTCCAAAAGCTCATCAATGTCGTAAAAAAAATGCCCTTCCTTATGATTGCGCTCTTAGTTTAGCCAGAGCAGGGAATTTGCAGAGGAAATGGAGGACTGTTTCCTTTTCTCGCTGGCCCTCACAGCTGTAACAGTGAGTGTTGTGAGAAATGCTTAGCATCGCCGCGGCGCATGCTCACCTATTGGCCAGTCCAGTGTCCGCTAAAGCTAGCTACTGACTATGTCTTGCCTGGATCCGCATATCAGATCAAATATTGCATTATTATAGGTGGGCCAAATGTTTCTAGAAAGAATTCACCTACTGCTGACTCTTTCCTCAAGTGATTTATGAAAGTCTGATCTTTTCCTGGCCAGCTCGTCCGCTCGTTCATTCCCATCAATGCCGCAATGACTCGGAATCCAGATTAATATTGATTGCTGAACCAATTTGGACCATGATGTACTAGAATTAAAGGCTACAACAACCCTCTGACTGTCTGTGGTGATAAGCCGTATTTCGGTTCTGGCTTGGATCCAAACACAAGTTCGTGATGTACTCTACTAGACTTATAACCTCTTCTAGGTCACTAAATTTTGTATTTTGGATGGATTTTATTTACAAAAACAAAGTTTTTTAAGGAAAACTTCTGATTCTTAACAGCGATCGTTGACGCCAAAAAATTATATAAATAAGTACGTCTATTTGCACATGAAAAATATTAAAAGGTAAGTAGATTATGTATTATAAAAACAAATTGAGAGCTCAAGAATTTTAGCTCTTCATTTGTGAAATTTGAGTATGTTTTCTAAAGGTTGATACATTAAATGACTTTCCATTTAACAATGCTATCAAGGTCAAAATTTAATGAGCTTATCATATGCTGCCGTTTTAAATCCACATCCAAAGGTTAAGGACGGGAATCTGAAAAGGAATATAAGAAGCTGAGAGTACTGTCATCAGCAAAACAATTTAATGGATTAAAAGTTTTAGACAATAGATCATTAATGAATATGAGAAAGTGTCGAAGACAAAACGGAGCCCTGGGGCACACCAGCATTTAATTTATGAAATTCGGACAAAAAACCATCCAATACAACTTGTATTGAGCGGTTCGAAAGGCAGTTTCTTATCCAAAGAAGAAGAGATTCGTCAATACTAAATGCACGCATTTTCGATAACAGAACTTCATGCCAAACTGAATTGAATGCTTTTGAAATTTCAAGTGAAATAATCTTACATATCAGATCACCAGTGGTGTTATTCCTACGAAAGCCATTAAGAAGCTTTCGTTCTTCAAGATATTTCTTGAGCTGATAATTTATCATCAGCGTTTCCATGGAAACGTATACATCTTGCGAGGGATTATGCTCAAACAGGCTTGGCTAACTCCTTTTTTCATTATTAATTATTATCTAGGGTTATTTTTGACCTTGGCTTAAGATAACTACTAACTTAAATGATTTTTTAAAAATAAGTATAGAACATTCATTTTGGTTTTTTTTTTTTTTTCTAATAAAAAAGAATAAAATTCTATGATTTTTGTTGAAATATCTTCTAAAGTACGCACTAACCTTATACTTATCTATGAAATGCAATTATTATATATTTTTTATGAAGCTTAACCTTCTGTCATCGTTCTCGTACCTTAGAAGATGACACAACACACTTCAGACGAAGGAACCAATCCTATCCGCAGAGTAAAAATTAATAAAAAAATAAATAAATTTTTTGATCTCAATCTTATACACTGCAGCCGGCTTCTTTGTGTCTGCGTCGCCCCCGCAATAACAAAAAATAAACTTGCGACATGCCGCCAGAAGTGCTCTTCCCAGATGCTCATGGTACATGCTGATGATAACTCTTTTCATCGGCGTGGCGGAAGAGTTCACTCACAGCAGATTCTTTTGCTCTTGCTGTTTCTGCTGCTGCTTCTGCTGCTGATGTAGCGGCAAGTCCAGTTCAGTTCTTTTAAACCTTGACACGATCACATCGCCGCCAAATCAAAAATGTTCATTTCTTTTGATGCCTCCAGAACAGAGTCGCGGTGTCGGTGGCAGGAGCGGTCTTCTCTCTAGTATAGAAGGCAACACACACAACAACAAACAAAAGAAAAGCCATATCCCAAGTGCTGTTTTGTGACCAACTTAAACTCGGTTTTATGTCTGTGGAAAATCATCAAAGAAGCATCAGTGGCACGTATATAGAGGAACTCGAGTGCTAGGCCAAGCTTTCATAGCGGAGAAGCCTTCACCAGCCGCAGCTACTCGTACAAGAGTGGCAACGAAGGGCAATGGCCAAGATATAGCATTTCATAGATGATACGTGCGATCTGGACAGACACGAGTTGGTCACACTATATAGCAACAGAACTAAGCCGCCCGAAGACACATAACTATAGCTAATAACTGTATCCAACTATCTTTGCTTTATGATGGACAGAACAAAAAGAGGCATGCACCCGTGTCCTCACAAAAGGCTTCTAGGAGGCGTTAAACATAATCTTTCAATAAACTATTAATTGCCAAGCATGCACAATGCACACTGCACACATTGCGATGATTTTGCGTGTCCAAAGCCACAAGAGATGTTTTAATTTAGGAGGATGTCTTGGTCATTCAATCTTTTCATTGTATACTTATATACACTATATATGCAAGACAAGCAATGGGCTTGACAGAACCCTCAAGCCATTGAAATAAATACCAAATCGAAGATGAAATGAAACCTCTTCTTCCAATTGACCCCAAGATCAAGCCAAAACACACTAATTTAGGCGAAACCCTAGTTGAATCATATTTATTGAGTTGCCTGGTTATGAGTTCTGGATTATAGGGTCCAACCCAGAACCATAACAGTGATCGCCGCCAACCATTTGTTAAGACAAAGAATCACATTCACTTCTAGCCATTATTACAATCGAAACAAGAATTGAAAACATTTCGCACAATGTCTTGGGGGTGAGCAATATATAAAGCACCCACCTTCTTCGTGGATCGATCCGAGAATCCAATAAAAACCGAACTGGTCATATTTCAAAGTCGCCAATCTAAGCGCATGCGTAACGCTATACGTTGCTTACCCGGTGAAGGTATTAAATTTTTAGTGCCAAGCAAGAGGCATTTAACGTTTATGCCCGTCCGATAGGAAATTCTTGACTATGCGCGATGGAATTCTTGTCACGTAACGCAGTTTATAAAAATAACTCTTCTTGTTGATCAAAAAATTAGTTTAAAAAGAGCTAAATAAGAGGCTACCAGTTTTTAGCACAGAACGGCTTGACTCGAATAATGAATCTCTCTGAAGAAGAAAATAGGAAATCACAAAATCACCATCACTGAGCCCCAGCTGAAACCATCAAAAGTTGAAATCTTCTTCGCTGTTCCCCTGGTGTTGTGTGAAGATACTGGAGTATCTGGGCTGAAGATACACTCGTTTATCGGAGCGATAAATCCTGTCGGTCAGTATAATTTGAACGTGCCCCCATCACAAACAGCAGTATGCGTGATGATAGTGAGTGTGAGTATGAGGATGAGGATGGGCCTTAACTGCCCTGATGGGTATCACATTTTAATGAACTTTGAGGAGTTATTTAATAAGCTAAAAGTGACTTAGTTGTGGTTAGTGTAATTTTAACATAAAACGGGAGCCTGTACACTTTTGCTGGTATTGATTGAATCAGAAAAAATACAGTAGCAAATTTAAGTTGAATGAAGACTTTTTAAATTGGTTTAAAGTGATTCTAGAGAATGCTATTTGAAATGTCTAACAAAAAAAATTATAATTTGAACAAATATTAGATCGATCGGAAAATAATTAAATTAAAACAGTTTTTTTTTTAAACATTTGAAATACAAAACTCAATCTGTGAGTGGCAACGTAGTTTCTACCTAATTTGTTATTAAATACATTTAAGGCACAAAAGTTCATAAGAACTTTTTATGACAAGAGATACTCTTGGAGCATGTGTCACTTCCTCGCAAATTTCCCCCGAAATTTGTGTTTGTTTTTTAGATAGGAATGCCTGAGAATTGTTGGAATTTGGAAAAAAAGTGTGAGTTCCGGGAGTTTCAAAGTAAAGGAACGAACCTATTAATTTCAAATGTTAAATATTCTCAGAAAAAGAACGCTCCACTGGACTGCACTACGTAACGTAAAGTTTGTTTAGACTTATGTTTAAACAGGGATGTTATTTGATACACCATTCAGTTTTTCCATCACCTATGTTCAAACAGAGATGTTATCTGATACGAAATACTACAAATATTTGCTCGGAGCATTAATAGGGCCGTTCATATTCTTAAATATATTTGACACGGGGTGATGATAATCTAATAAAATTCACCTGAATTACCGCTATTGCTTATAAAACTCGTTTTAATAAATTTTCTTACGATGCACACAGTTCGAAAACTTCATGAAAAATTAAATTTGCTTCAAGCTTGACAAGTATCCCGCCATATTCTCAAATATCCCTATCATGCAGCCAAAATATCATAACATTTTGAAATAAATCCAGCATGCTTGACAAGCCGCTGGATGGGGCGTTCACATTATCAAAATCAAGCCAATCATGCCGTGCTTGTCAAATTATTTGAGAATATTAACGCCACTAATGGTGCACAAAAATATAATACTTCAGTTTGACTCTTGGAGCCTGATTACACGATTCTTTTTGACAGTTGTATAATCAGGCTCTTGATATCTCTTTTCTGGTGTAGACGGTGTTCACACAGAACTAAATGCTCCGACTTTTTTGAAGTTTCCCATCTTGTAATTGAAATGGTCAAATTAAATAATTATAAACAGAAAAAAAAACAAAATTTTGAATCCATTATCATCGTAGTCATCATTCATTTCATTGCTTCACAGATGGTTAACGATCTATATTTTCATGTATACAGAATATTTTATTCTAAATTTGATTATATGATGTGATTTGACAGATAAGGGACAAATTAAATATTGACATATTGAGAATATTTAGTTGCAAATGTCAACCAATTGCCCTGGAAATGCATTTTCCGGAGCAGAAAATAAAAAAAAACATTATTCGGATTTTTTCAAAATCAACTCTGAAATGAATTTTTGCGGAGCATAAAATAAACTGGTTTAAAAATTGAATGGATCTGCAATAAAATTTGACACCAGTTGTTTTGTCTTTCGTCTTTTTGACTTATTGTTTGATTGACAAGAAAATGTTGTGAGAATGAAGATATTTATATCTAACTATCAATGAAAAATATTAAAATCAAGATTTCAATATCCATTGGCAACATAGGTGAACTCTTTTTGAGGTGCCTCAAAGTTTCCAATTGAAAAACACGATGTTTATAAGTACGCAATATTCCCAATGTAAACAGGGTATTTAATGCAATCTTCCGTAAGGCAACGTCAGAACCACGTTTTTGGTTTAGGTACCCTATCCTGGATGTTTACAGATATCAAAATTACATATATGTATATACACCCTGTATAAATAGAGAAAAGAAACAAGATCATTGAAATTTTATGAAAACGAATGTTTGAATATTACAACAACAACTTGAATGAATTACCACCAAGTGTATAATATTGGCTGGAGTTATAGCTGTTTCAATTATATAGTACTCGTAGCTGATTCAGCAATACTTTGCATCATAGCATCAATCTTTTTCTGCGAACGTTGGCTTGTCACCCAATCTTTACCTTATCTCCCAGTGTTTTGCAAATATTAAGAATTAAAAATTATACTCTGAATGGCTGACTTGCTCGGCATATTAACAACAAAAAAATCACTTAATTTGTCCTGCAAGAAATTAAGCCTGGTAAAAAGATTGTCATTTCGCGAGATTTCCAAATCATAAATGTGGAGAGATATTGGCGCACCCTATAGTATTAAGTTGTTATAGTTTATGATACTACTTAACAATTTGCTAACTTTAAAATAGTTTACTAACTCTTTTTTAATTTTAAACATTTTCTTACTAGTATCGTGCTAAAGCTATTTTTTAATAAATTGCTTCTGAAAACACCTAATGTCATGACAGTTCATGCAAAAAACTAAGTAAACATTTAAGTTTGTAAATGTCAAGGAGTCATATCGTCGTCGTTCTATGAAAACTCCTTAAGTCCATTTTTTGTTTTTTGAGATATTTGCATTTAAACTTGGAAATTAATATAAAAAAATCCAAAAATTATCAGAATAGCACGATCTCAGGCTTCAATTGTAGAATAGGTTTGGCGTAGCCATTGTGCAATAAATTTTTTTGCAAATGGTTTATCCGAAATGAATTAAATAAGAACTGAATCACATTTTTTTTTAAAATGGACTTAGGGAGTTTTCATAGAACGACGACGATATGAAGTTAATACAATACTAAAAAAATAAAATAGGTATTTGATGATTTTAATTTTAATAAAACGGGAGGGTAGGTATATGCGATTAAAATTTGCAAAATCGTTGCTTTAACCTAGTTTCATACTAAATCAGCTTTAACATCAAAATAATGCAAATAAAATTTTGCGCCATTAATATTAGTTCAATAGGTATGTAAAGTATCACTTTCAGTATGTATAGTACCTACTTCAGTAGGTATGTTGAAATTCGCATAAAACCCTGCAAGATCTCATAATTACTTTAATTTATTTAATCGATGTAAGCCGTTTTTGCCCTAAGCTCTTCAAAAGTATTACATACATATGTCGATTTCCCTTACACACTAGGGATTTCGATCCCGAATCAATTTTTTTTTTTGTGTGCGTATTTCGTATACATCTAAATCCCTCTTCAAATACGGATTGGAAGATTTTGATCTCTGTCAAAAAAAAATTGATTTTTTTGGTGTGAAGGAACGTAAAATCTGTCGAGAGATCGAAATCTTCACACAGAAATTAATTTCTCATTTGTAAAGGAAATCGACAATAGTTTAGTTTGTGCAGAACTTATCCTTATTTATAATTTATAATTAACGCCATCGTTATTACTTGATTTGTAAATATATACACAATTGAAAATCGTCATTATTAATTTAACAATCCAAATTGACATACATATTTCAAACGATACTTTGGTTTATTTTACACAAAATCTCTGTTTTATTATGAAGTAACACCTTCAACATAAATAAGTTCTTACTTACATTATTTACATTGTACATGCATGTAGTAACTATGTAAACATGAAGTTACTCTGGGAAACATTTCTAAAAAAAAGGAAGCATCTTCAGCTGAATATTAATTCATAGAAATAACATTAAATTACAATTTTTCCATAGAAAACTATCATAATGTCCACGTTCATGTCACTATTGCTATGCATTCCTCGATCGGCTGATGGAACCCACTCAAAACGGTTTATAAAGAGCCACCAATAGTTTTTATTTTTCCAGAGACAAAATGTCTAGTGAAGTTCACCACGTTTGTAATAGATTATGGTTGATGTATGTTTTTCTTTTACCATAGACGCTAAACTGAGGGTAAACAAAATTACATAAGAAAGAAAGAAGAAAATTACCTAGAAAAATAAGTGAAAAAAACATGATAAATTGTTATAATGTTTTGATGAATAAATCGTTTACCTATTGATGGACCTCTTACACCTCGAACAAGGTATTTTATGAAGTCGTTAAATTTATTAATAGCTCATATGTCATTTAATGATATTCACCATTATCGGGGTTATATTGACAGATGGCTGGTGAAATTTCAATAATATTAAGGGCACATTTTAAACCGAATTTTGCCTTTCAGAATTAAATTTATGATGGTCTAATAAATATGCAAACAACTTACTCCATAGGTACTGAACACAAAAGGACCGTAAAGCTCTTTAAAAGATTAAAATTAATTCACTTTTTTATTTAACATTGTGCGATATAAAAATTAAAAGAAAAAAAAACAAAAATGACACAAGCATCACATGTTAAATGGTTGGCAGCACGGTGAGTATTTCAACATCTAGGATCAAATTCGAAGAGTAAGTTTTATTGACGCTTATGTTATCGTTAAATAAGACAAAAATTTAATATTTAATGTGATGAAAATAAAACCAGTAGAAAAGCTCTTTGTTAAAACCATTTACATATTGCGTTTTAAATTTGATTTGATGATTCATAAGATTGATGAAGAAGTTTGATTTACGAATTTTGTGCTCCTTAAGAAACTGTGCATCATGTTTTGTGATAAGACCACAATAATTGCAGAAGTGTTCATTAAAATCCTTGGATATTTTAAGTCTAATTCGCAGGATATTGAAGCAAATTGCTAACACTGAAGCTAAGGACCAATAAAGCAACCAGGCGCAAACTAGCTTCTTGCCGGTCGAAACACCAACCAAATCGACTATGTCCCAATCAGTACAAGGAACGTATCTGCGCACGTCTGACAATTTCCTAGTTGCGACAAGAAATTCGAAACTGTCCACAGAAGAAATTCCACTTTGAACGCCTAAGTAAACTAATATTTGCAGAGAGCACCTGAGCGGGAAAAGGGAGGAGATAAAAAGTTCAACGATAGCGAAGAGTTTCATGATCGAATTTGCAACCAGAGGCTTTATAAAAATGCTTGAAACTCTGTCTTGGTTTTAAGTACTCGACGCTGGCATTAAAATTAGTGCGTTCAACTGTCCGAAATCATTCGAAAAAAAAAAAATTATGAACACTAAATTTACCGACACTAACTTGATGGCGTTTTGCTGAAATGTTATTGTCAATAAGCGCAAAAGCATTCGACCGTGTGAATCATGTGTTACTTTAAAATAAAATGCACGACTGGATCGCACGAACTTGCTCTTATGTAAAAGTACTTTGGAATTTAAGATACATTTTATAAATATAAAACATGAATTTAAAATGAAATTGCCGTCTGATTTCTAGAAAAGTATGAATTTATGAAAACAAACTTTAAAAAATCGTTTTATTATTAAATAAATACATTTTTCATATAAGAAATTTCTTTAAAATTTTTCAAGAAAAAAATTTGGGATGCGAATTTTAAGTATTTAATAATATTGATTTTAGGAAATAATTTCAAAAAATAATCGTTCATAGGTTTTGAAGATATTGATTTTTCAAAAAAAAATTTTTTTTCAAAAAAACCCAACAAATAATTTTTCGAATATTTTTATATACAATATTATTTTAAACTTAATTGGACTCCTGCTGAAAATTTTTGGTTAAAATCGTTAGAGCCGTTAATGAGAAAGTCGAAAATCAAAAAAACGGTTCTATGACAGGTACCGTTAATAACATTTTGCCCCAAATTTTTTTTTTACCAAAACATAGTCCATGTCCATAATATCACACCTAATTTTTTTTATCAAAATATTTAGAGCCGTTTTCGAGATAAATAAGATTTTGCATTACGGGTGTATGGGGGGTACCGTTAGTTTTAGAGGTAAAAAAAAAATTTCCATTTCCCCTCTAGGGAATCACCGAAGACCCATAACTACCGAGGTTGAAGTAAATAGGTCCAGTGGCTTAGGCTCTAGATCGAGGTACAGACATACAGACAGACAGACAGACAGACAGACAGACGGAATTGCCGGACCCACTTTATTCGTCTTCGCTATCATCGTAATGTCAACTTTGATCAAAATCTCGAGTTCGATTTTTTTTTCCAAATGCAGAACTTGCCCTATAGTACCTACCTATATCGCAAGTAAAAATTAATGACCATTGGGCTCCCAAATTGTTTCTTAGTCTGGTTGGAGTTATACTTATTTTGCAGATTACTGTTTCTTTATTTTGAAAACAAAAAATAAAAAAGATATTTGTGTATTCCGGTGTTCCGCAAGGAAGCCATTTAAGACCCTTTATCTTTTTATTGTTTATTAATGACTTACACAATGAAATTGAATATTTAAATCTTCTTTTATTCGTCGGAGACAGTTTTTCCCTTTGATGTAGTGTCAATGGTGTCGAACTAAATGTATCAAAGTATATTTGCTACGTAGTCAACCACTTGAAAGGGTTAATAGTTTTTGTGATCTTGGCGTCATAATAGACTTAAAACTAAACTTCAATAAACATGTCGATTATGTTTTTAACAACGTAGAATGCAAAGGAATTTCTAGACCCATACATCTTAAAAACTATCTTAAAATAAACTTACTGACCCTAATCAGGAGCTCTTAGTTAAACTATATAATAACTAATACTAATGCATTTTAGCCTAAAAACTAAGTTAATACTAAAATTCAATATCGTTTTTTTAAAGAAAGAGTTAAAAAGAAACTTGAAATCTTTATAATATTTTTTTACTCATGAACCTTTGTTCGCTACATGTACAGCTCTTAATAAATATGTTGATGTTATTGATTTTTATGTATCAAAATATTGTTAAGAAAACAATTTTATAGAACTCTTCAAAGTTCTGCCCCAGAATGGTCAACAAATAAAATGCACGACTGGGTCGCACGAACTTGCTCCTATGTAATAGACTAGGAATTTAAAAATGAACGTTATTAGAAAAAACTGTTCATAAGGATAAATTTTATTTTTTAAACTCTTTTAGTAGTAAGAGATGCAAATATGAATTTATATAAGAGCAAAAATTATAAGTCGTTGTAGTGGTTTCTTAAAAAAAATAAGATTTTATATAAAAAATGTTTAAAACATTTTTAAGAAAAAATTTTGGCACGCCAATTTAAAGTTTCATTATTGTTCGAATAAAAATTAAATTTACAAAAAAAATATTAAGCCGTTTCTGAAATATTGAATTTTCCAAAAAAAAAGATAGATTTTTTTTTTTCAAAATTCAAAATAAAAATTTCTTAAAGTTTTGAAATGCGATATTTTTTAAACTTTTTGGAAGCATCTCTGTAAAAAAATTCACCTTTATTTTTAGGTTAAATAAAAATTTTTTTCTCACATCTTGTAGATTATATTAAAAAACTTTTATTTTTCAAGTTTAAAAAAAAATCTAGCGTGGGGTTTTCGAAGTATTCTATTAAAATTTTTGGGGAGCTTTAGCAAAAAAAAATTATCAAAATCGGTCGTACCGTTTTTGAGAAAATTAAAAACGAAAAAAATGGTTCCAGGGGGGGTATCCTCAATAACCATTTTTCGCAAATATTTTTTTCAACTACTGCCTAGCTTTAACTAAATGAAGTTTTTTTTGTATTTTTATTTTTAAAATCTGTCGAACAGTTTTTGAGAAAAAAAAAATATTTATAAAATTTCGAAAAAAATTCGTATGGCAGGTTCCGTTATTTTTGGTCTTAAAAAAAAAAGAAAAAAACGTGTGGGGGGAAAAATAAAAATGATATGTACCAAGTTTAAAGAAAATCGGCCGAGCCATTTAGGCTGTAGTCGAACAGACAGACAGAATTGCGAGACCCACTTTTTTGATCTTCGCTATCATCGTAATGTCAACTTTGATCAAAATCTCGAGTTCGATTTTGTTTACGAATGCATAACTTGCATTATAGTACCTATAAGTCCCAAGTAAAAAGCACTTCATCAACGTTGATAATTGGTTCTGTGTGCGAGAAGAACGAATGGAGAGAGGTTACAACCATGAATTCCTTGAGCTTTACCAAGGTGTGGATGAAGTCCAGAAATTCAAAACATGTAGACGATATTGGCTTGACCACATGAAGCGAATGGACGGTAACAATTTTCCAACCAAGTGAGTCTTAGAACCCTAGCCCTAAGGTTCAAAGTGGCAAGGAAGATAAAATTTCCGGTTTGAGTTTTAGGCCATTCTGGTCTAGAAACAGCATGCTCGGGGTCGTAAAGTTTGAAAAGCCTCCGTGTCTCAAACTCTATTATTACTGTTTAATACAAAACGAATTATTCCAGGACGAATAATCGTAAAAAATTTCATTAGGTATGTGGATATTCCAATTTTTTTGTAAAATATCGAAACACATTTGAGTATTTCGCTCTAGAAATAAAACCAGAAATTCCAACTCAGAATACTTTTCTTTGTCCATGGCCACGGTGCAATTTATTGGGTAAGTTGTATTTAAATTGACTTATTGTTTATGGCTTGGAGGTTAAATGTTACAGATTAAAACTGCCTTTAGCTGAAAAAAATACCAAAAAGAACTCCAATAACATTTAGCGTATCAAGAAGATGCAAATACCAGTACCGCTACCAGTTGCACAAATTGCACTAACGCTCCAGCTCAGTTCAATTCAATAAACGAATTCTCTCCTCTTAATCTAAAAACCTAACGCGAAATATGCTCAGCTCAGCACTTATGTATCTTAACTGAGTTTGTAGAGTTTGCCTATTGTAACTTAATATCGGGGAATATTTCTGTTTTTGGGCATATACATATTTATCGAAGCGCAGCACAAGTAGTCGCAGTACCTCTACCTAGTCATGAACTTTATGCCATGCTCCTGGTTACCGTTTGCACGAAATTCTCCATTTTTGGATGCAACATGCTCTTTTATTGTTCCATTGTGCACTTCGGTGCAGTTGAATATAAACAAAAAAAACAACAAAAGCATTGCGTGGAATAGAAGAAGACCTTCAAAAAAAAAACAGGAAAAACCAAACAAAAAATATATAAAAAGACCGATTCTACCTTACGAACACACCCCACTCGCACATGAAGTACCTCAGGGTTGCTGGCAAGTGCCCAAGCTTTTTTATCTTAATTTTTATTTCCTTGGTCCGAAGAAGTTCAAAACGAAAAAAAACAAAAGCCAAGTGCTCAACGAATCATAGGCCGGCATTTTAGCTAAACATTGTTCCAGATATACCCACGATGACGATGACAGCGACGAGGACGACCACGACGATGGAAGCACTATCTCTATGGCTGAAACATAAAATAGTGATGGCATGTGCATTGATTCCATGCTTGCTGGGCAATGTAGAACGTCAATTTATTCCTCATTCCTATACACCATATCGATGTTCACAGGGACACGGGCTGAGCTCGCTGCAGTTTCTTTAGATAGGTATATTTTGTTAGTGTTCCTTTTGGTGTTTTCATAGATGGTGTTTGAACCGGAATGCTAAGCAAAATCTGAACTACTGTATGGACATGGCGCAGGAAAATGGAAAATCGTGTGTTAAAATCTTAAGTGCAAACAATTGTCTGTCGATTTCGACCACCACCGGGGATTGCCACCAGAGTGCACCAGTCCTGATGCTGATACTGATGCATATACAACATATGCGGTGGGGTGGCTCCTTCATGGCCCCCGGGAAACCATTTCAATTTTTAGATGAGTCGAGAGCTCAACAAATGGACGGGCGACCGACGGACATGGTGCTGTTATATTCTCCCTGCTGTTGCTTCTGGCGGTTCAATAGTGATGGCAATGGGTTGGTTGGTGATGAAGGCGGCGCGGCGATGGTGGTCTGCGCGTCTCGTCGAAAGACAGCTTGAAAATTATAATCAGATGTAAAGTGTTATTGCAATGGTCGTACATTGTGATTCTTTTTAACGTTTTGTTTGTTATTTTTTGTTTGTTAGCTGTCGGAGTTTACTTTGTTTTTTTTTTTTTTTTTGTTGGTTCTTAGTTATCTTCCATCCAATATCCATTGGTTTTCGGTTTTATTTTAGTTTATGTGGTCATATGTTAAGGATTAGATAAGGATTCGTTTGCTCTGTTGGTGGCGAGAAATGAAATTAGACGACTTTGCCACTATTTTGTGTTTTATTTTTATTGTTATAAAAGGTTTATGCGGTAAGTTTTATTGCTTTTGTGATAAAAATACATCAACTGTTATACTGATGAAGCTTATTTAAGAAGTTTGTCTAAAACTTCTTTTTTAAACTATGAGATAAAATTATTTTTTTATGTTTGATGCGAAATAATTAAAATATGAATATAATGGTTGTAGTCCATATTTTGAGCCTTAAAGTCAGAGTGGTTCAAATGTTGTACTTTTATACAGATACTTAAGTATTGGCAGAAAAACCTCCACTGCCATATGTTAAGCTTAAAAGAGCTTACCTACAAAATGTCGGCTTTTTGGGAACGCTCTAAGCAGAGTTTGATCAGAACTCTTCGATTTATTTATGAAACACACTGGAGCATTGAACTGTCAAAGGCGTCGATCTCCATTTTTATTTGTTTGTTTGTTTTCTTTCCGCTGTCATATCACACGAAAAAAGTGAAGCTTTCCGCTCTCAGCTTTTAACTCCATCTGCTCTGTCATTTATACTGAGCTCATAAAGAGTACTCTAAGCTAGCGCTTGTTGAAAAAAGAACCTGAGCGCTCTGATGTGTCTGAGCTAAATAAAAAATTCATTTTTTTGACAGCTCAGTACTCTGCTCTGAACTTACAAAGAAAATCGCATAACGTTCATTTGAATAAACTTTATTTTAATGTCTCCACAGTGAATAATTATGTGTCCGGATTATCGTCAACATTTGAAGTATTTTCCGGCTATAAACAATGTGCAGAAAAGACTTACATATTTAAAAATTGAGTAGACTTGTATTGATATTTCTTGGTGCTGTGACATTTATTGTTCTGTTTGATTTTTGACACAATTTGAAATATGTACATACATAAGTATTTTTTTATCGAAAATATTGCCTTGTAATGAAATAAATATGTAAGATTATTTTTGATATGTTTTTAAAACCAAAGACAGACTGGATGACCAATCGAAAATAAGCATTGCTCTAATTGTCACTATACTCCGTTCGATAAAAATTGTCAATCCACGCCTTATGGGAGAGCTTTTTTCAGAATCATGCTTAGTATTTCATCTCTGCGAGAGCTTTGTCAAAAAAGTACTTACATATGTGCTGTATACTGACAATTTTTATCGGACAGAGTTTAGTAATGTATCTACCAAAATTGCTGCGAAACAAAAAAATGCGTCCCTTAGGGCTTGTTTTTCGCAAAATCTATTGCTCTTACAAAGAATAATAAATATAAAAATTGATGAGTAAAATATAAAAATGTATGTTATCAAACATAAGTTTTTTGATAAACTGTGAATAGTATCTATCAGCAGAATCTATTGTGAATAGTTTTATTGACAAACTCGAATATATAGTTGTTAAAAATATTGTTATTTATCAATTTTACAGTCAATTTGAAGTAATGTGCAGCCTAAAGCTGCGTTTACATTATGTTGATGTGTGTAAATCAAAATCGTTGATCAATAATGTTGAATAAGTGTAGACATGCTGATCAACATTGCGAATCAACTTGTGTTAACACCAACTCAACCCTATTCAAATCGGTAAAAATCAACAATGTTATGTGCATTGAACAATAGTTTTCTGATATGAAAGTGTTCACAATAGTCAGATTCCAGACTTGTTTTGTCTGCGCTCAGTCCATTACTTTATGAAATAAACACTTACTGAAACAATGTGGGCAGGTTAAAATGCAGACCATTTCGATCAACACTGTAAATATAAAGAGTCGTTCACAGACAATCACGCCTTCCGTAAAATCAGCGTTTAAACTAACGAACACTCATTTTGATAATAAAGTTTTATCATTTGGACGTGCTTTTCAATAATGTCAGTTGTCACGGTGATTAGGCATCAGGTACTGAATAATAAACAACAAATTTGAAAGATGTCACCAAAACTACAAGGCCGAAATATCTACCCCTGGCAATTGTAAAACCCTTTATATAGTATAGTGAGGACGCATTTGGTGTAAGTCTCCACATTTCATGTTATTCCTTGTCTCAAAATGATGATTACTCAGGATTTATAAAATGTCAAATAAAAACATCAATTGATATTCCAGTATGAATTTTTGTTGATTTTAAATCAAAAATGGAACCTCAATGGGACCAAAGCTTTTTTTATATTTAAAGAATTTGGACAAAATTTGTTTAATCAATATTCAAGAACTGACCTGCGCTCGAATAAAAAGTTCCCCATAACTACATCTTCCCTTTGTATGTCCATATGTACCTACAAATGGACTCAACTACCAACTACGCAAACAAAAAATGGGTAACAATTCTCGGAATAAATTACAGAATCACATTTTCAAGACTTCTTGTTTCAACCATTTTTTTTTTTTTTTGGCTTTTTGAAAGGTTTCTTTGCTCTCTCCTCGTCCTCAGCGATGAAGGGTTACGAAAAATTTGTTTTACGTTTATTCCTCCAAGACATACCTTGCATATTCTAAACCACACAGAGTTTTTCTTTTGTTTTTATTTGACTTTTTTTTGTTAAGTTTCAAGTTCGATCTTTTGTCGAGAAAACATTTTCTGAATGAACCCAGTAAGAGTGCAGCGGAATATGCTGCAACAATAATACATACATTTGTATTCGCATGTGCATAATGAAATCACGAAATCAATTGCAAATCGTTTGCTACTGTTTACAGTTTACAGACGTATCATATACACACCGCCACCACCACTGTCCGGTAACATTGTTGTCGTTGGCACAAGAGTCAAGAGAAGAAGTTCTGGTAATGTGGTCAACTGGTTGATGCAAAAAAAGATGGTTAATGTCTTCCTTTGTGGGACGCATATTGTGCTGAATACAGATTTAAGCGGACAAATGTATTGTTTTTTTTTAATTTTCAATGTCATAAGGAGGGACTCATTGGCAGTACATACATACATTCACATATTTACAACAAAAATTTAAAAAATATTACCGAGATACATGATGTGGAAAGAATGTAAGGCACACAAAAATTGGTAGTTTCTCAGGACTCATTCAAATATTTGTGTCATGAACTAATATTTTAAACGCATTATTTTTACCCTGATTTTTAAATAATTCCTACAAAAAATTTTTTTAAAATATAGGAAGTCTGAACTACCACCGGCTTCAAATTGGAGTTTTTTTCTTTTATATTGAGCCTGTATTAAATGGGGCTTGACTTTAGATTACCAACACAGAGTGAGTGCTAGGATAATAGAGAAGCATTGCAGAGGAGATACCGATGCGTACGAATTTAAAAATTCTGAATATCCAAAATATAGTGCCAGTTTACCTGTTACAAAAAAAAAACTCTGTACTTGACAGTGATGTACAAAATTCGTCTCAAGGATATATTAATATGCATTCCTAGAGATAAAGGGTTTTCTATTAAACATTTTCTATCTTTAAAAATGAATGATTCAAACTATAAGTGGGATTTCATTGAAATTCTACATTTTTTAGAAGGGCCATATATGAGTTGCACGCATCCAAATGTCTAATCTAAAATCAGGCTTAATTTGACCAATGGCATTGATTATATTGGCTTTCAGCAGTGGCGTTTTATGGTTTATTAGTATAGACCACAAGAAGAAGTCTAACGAAGTTAAATCGCACGATCTCGGTGGCCAATTCACATCAACTCCGCGTGATAAAACCATGTTCGGAAAAAGGTCGTTGAAAATGTCTGTTGTGGCACGATTTTTCGACCGAAATTGGAGTTTCCTTCCAACTGCTCTATAACTCGGTTAATCAATCCAATTTAAACATTTGCACATCTTGTTGAACGCTTTAACACTCCATGCTGTTTTGACAAGACAGACTTTATAAATAGCAGATAATTTGGGCGAACTTGCAAAAGTTTGAAAATCCCTTCTGGAAAACCCTTTATATATTTATAACTGTAAAAACAACTAGGTTCTATATTAAGTTAAAAATTTTGAACTTACCTAAAAAGTATTTAGTAAAAAAAGAACAACAAACAATTGGAGTTAAGGAGGGTTGGGTACGATATCCCGCTTTTTATAATCCCGTTTTTTAAAATCCCGTTTTTATAATCCGGTTTTTTATAATCCTGTTTCTTATAATCCCGCTTTTTTAAAATCCCGCTTTTTATAATCCCCCTTTTAAAATTTTATTACGACGTGTAAGCAGTGAGGTATGCAACCCCCCTGCTTGGGCACACTATAGGATTTGGGGTAGGTGCGAGGTTGGGTGTATGCAAAGTTTCTTTAGCATTTAAAAAATCTGGAAAATAACCAACATAAAATCAATAAGTTTTAGCTACGTATTCTAAAAAATGGGATTAGCGGGATTTGGCGGGATTTTAAAAAGTGGGATTATAATAGATCGGGAGTTTGAACAAGTGGGATTTTAAAAAAGCAGTATTTTAGCAGACGGGATTTTAAAACTTTTTTTTTTGGGATTTTTGAAAAGCGGGATTTCAAAATTCAAGTATGACAAGGATTAAACATTTCTTGCTTTTTCGAAGAGACACTTTCGTGCATTCAAGGTAACCTCGAATACAGAATCTTTCCACAGAAGTTGTTCTCTAAACAAAATAACCAACACTGAAAGTTGTAAATGAATGGAAAGCATTAAGTTTTTAAAGCATTCAATTCTAAGCAGTTTTTAATTTCCCATTGGACAATACCACCGACGAGCTTATCATAGCTTACAGTTGAATTCCCAATCAAATGATATTTTTACTTGCGACTTATAGGTACTATAAGGCAAGTTATGCAATCGGAAAACAAATCGAACTCGAGATTTCGATCAAAGTTGAAATTACGATGATAGCGAAGACTAAAAAAGTGGGTCTCGCAATTCTGTCTGTCTGTCTGCTCGACTACAGGCTAAACGGCTCGGCCGATTTTCTTTAAACTTGGTGGATATAATTTTTAATTTTTCCCCCCACACGTTTTTTTCTTTTTTTTTTTAAGACCAAAAATAACGGTACCTGCCATATCGACAGATTTTAAAAATAAAAATGCAAAAAAATTTCATTTAATCAAAGCTAGGTATTGGTTGAAAAAAAATTTCAGAAAAATGATTATTGAGGGTACCCCCCATGGAACCATTTTTTTGGTTTTTGATTTTCTCAAAAACGGTGCAACCGATTTTGATCATTTTTTTTGCTAAAGCTCCCCAAAAACATAAATAGAATTGTGTACTGAAATTTTCAAAAAAATTTGTTTGGATTTTTAAAAAAAACTTCAAATTTTTTTTCAAAACTCAATATTTCGAAAACCCCATGTTAGATTTTTTTTAAACTTGATAAATAAAAGTTTCTCAATACAATCTACAAGATGTGAGAAAAGAAATCTTGTTTTACCTAAAAATAAAGTTACCTACCATACAAATGCTAAAAAATGTAAAAAAATGGTTTTCAAAAATCGTATTTTGCTCGAAAACGGCGCCTAGAATTTTGATAAAATTTTTTTCTTTCAATTAATTTTTACGATCTTTAATTTAATAAAAAAAAATTGAAATTAAGATATTAGATACAGCTTGTACCTACCATAGAACCATTTTTTCGAATTTTGAATTTCTCATTATCCACATAACGGATCTTAAGGAAAATTTTTATAGAGAAGCTTCTAAAAAGTCTAAAACACATTGCATTTCAAAACTTTAAAATAAATATTTTTTGAATTTTTGAAAAAAAAATCTATTTTTTCTTTTTTTGAAAATTCGATATCTTTGAAACGGGTCAATAATTCTTTTCGTAAATTTAATTTTTATTCGAACAATAATAAAAACTTTAAATTGGCGTACCAAAATTTTTTCTTAAAAAGCTTTTAAAAAGTTTGTATATCTATAAAAGCTTTTTTTTAAGAAACCACTACAACGACTTATAATTTTTGTTCTTGCGTAAATTCATAGTTGGATAGCATTCTATTTTTGTCTCTTACTACTAAAGAATTTAAAAATTAATTTATCCTTATCAACAGTTTTCTCTAATAACATTCGTTTTTAAAATTCCTAGTCGATTACATAGGAGCAAGTTCGTGCGACCCAGTCGTGCATTTTATTTACTTTGTTTTAAGGGGGAGCATGTGAAACATTATATTAATATGACATTGGAGGAAACCGAAAAGTTTTCAGTTCTCGGTATGTGCATGACATATACCATTTTTGCGTGGAATGATCACATATTCGACGTC
Organism: Chrysotoxum bicinctum; assembly: GCA_911387755.1. Lineage (NCBI taxonomy): Eukaryota > Metazoa > Arthropoda > Insecta > Diptera > Syrphidae > Chrysotoxum > Chrysotoxum bicinctum. The sequence goes on along the minus strand of OU426989.1, from coordinate 217,468,221 downwards.
ACCAAAAACGGTGCCAAGTGTAAAGGTTTCCTTTGCCGATGCACGAAATTTTTCTCCCTCTAGATCTGGATATAATCTATAAAGCCCATATTTATTCCAAAGCTGAATCCAAAAAGAGCTCCCAAAATTTAAGAAAGTTGAAAATTTGGAACTCAACAAACTAAAACAAAATGTAAAAAAATCAATAAATTCACATAAACTAAGATTTTTAAAGGACACTTCCAAGCAAATCTTGTGAGACGAAATTTCTCATTTTCTAACTGCAAGTTTAAAATATGCGACCCTCGCCTCGGTCCTTACCTTACTTTTCAATTTTCAAATATTGCTTTCATAACGGTTGAACTTGATGTGGTTATAATTCTTATTTCCCTTTTTTTTAAGACTTCTTAATATTGTTTCAACATTTTATAGTACAGTTTTGTTTTAATTGATTAGTTTAATGACTTTTCTTCTCTTAAAACAGTATTGATGAACATCAAATTGGATACATACACTTTTCCCAGCAATTCTCGCCTAGCTCTTATGTATATGTCATTTAAATTGTTGTATCTTCATTATAGTTGATCTAACTAACGACTTGTTTGGATCACGTCATTAGATCATGAAAAAATCGTTTGCAGAAAAGTCATATCTGTCCATCATATCTAGCCTTTCATCTTGAAAGATATAAAAAATATAGGTTCCCTAGTTTTATCTGGGAACTCAAAACAACAAAAAAACGACTGATAAATCATATTTCATCGAGGACGGGGTGTCAATCTCTCAATAATAATGCACCTTGTACACAATACAAGTCCTCAGAGAACCAAGTATCCAGCATTTAAGACCATAACCTTATACCCAACAAGCATCAGCAGACAAAAACCACCCAAAGCCATCAGTACGCTGCGCTACTGATCAGCGATCTTTTAAGCCAATTGAAGTCCGATTGGGAGTCGTGGGACGACAATAGCACAAAAAGTGTGATTAATTGAAATTTAAAATGTCTAAAATGCCCATATTTGAAAATAATCCAATTAATCCGTTGAGGTACATTATCAGCTCGGTGTTTTTTGTACTGCAATCGATTCCTTTGCTGCACAGCTCTGAGCAAAATTCGCTTAGCTTAGAAAAGCAAAGTGGGAAACATCAAGATCGGTCTTGTGAAACCGGCTCTTTCCATCAACCTCTATCACACACAAGACCGAAGACACCCCGGATACATATCAAAAAAGATAAGTTCGCACACATATGGCATACGTCGATGGGATGCGACGCAACTTATAGATGACCAATGGCGATGATGGAGCTATGGGTTTTTTCTTGTCAAGCATAATTGTAATGGTGATGGAATCCTTGTGATTTTTCCTGTTTGTTGCTTTTTCGTCGTTGACACTCTTTGGAGCTATACAAATTGTGCGTCAAAAGAATATGATGGATTTCTAAAGTCTCAAATGAATTATTAATCGAAATCGATGATGCTGTTGGTTTTATATATTATATACTAGCAGTGAGAGATGTACTGGCTTCCAAATAGGGTGAAGCGGCGCCAAAGAAATATATTAACATGGCAATGTCAGCTTTAGCTAGGCCCTACTTTATGGCAAATGAATGTGAAGTGAGGATATTAGAGCAAAAGAGTTATGGGACATCTTATTAAGACGTGAATGGAATATAGGGTGTGTTTTAATTGGATTTTCGTTTACATTTTGTTATACAACAAAAAAAAATTGTTAAAAATAGAAATGTTTTATAAGGGTATCATTAAATTAGCTTTTCCTTTTACCAAAGGGTATTTACTATAAACTACAAAATATGGGTACAGTTAATCAATTGATTTGATCTTAATATCATTTTGAATAAGAAATATTGAAACACATAAATAAGTTTTAATTTTTTGAGAACATTTCCGTAATACTTTGGATGAGCTTTTCTAAACTTTGTACAAGTCTCAATTGTAATAACTATTATATATCAAATAACACAATTAAGTACATAATGTAAGAAAAATATCATACCAAAAAACTATCATGCGAAAAAACTATCATGCAAGAAATATTATTATGGTAATTTTCACGCATTAAATATTTCTTGCATATCATGACAGGTTTTTGGCAAGATATATTTCTCAAATGATATTATTATCCCTTGGTATAATTTTATCATGATAAGTTTTTCAGGGATGTACTGCCACATCCTCTAAGAGTATCTCTTGTCATGAAAAGTGCTGCTAATTAGACGTTCGGAATCGGCAGAAAATTGTAGGTCCCCTCCATTCTTGGAAACGCGCACACAGAAATGGGTGACAGTTGTAAGTCACTAAGTACGTTTTGGTTCTCTTTGAGCTGTTGCCTCAGAAAATGTATTTATAATTATATGTAATACATTTCTTACATGATATTTTCTTACATGATAGCTTTTTCACGTGATATATTTCTAAAAATGTTCGGTATATTTCTCGCTTGATAGTTAACTTGCGTCATAGTTTATAACATGATATTTTTCTCACATCATATTATTTTTTTAAAATTCACTAAATATTAATCTTTCAGAGCTTTAACAAAATTTCGAACTTCTAAAAGTTGGTGCTATTTTTTAAAGCTTATTTCGCGCCACTGCTTCAAAAGAAATATAACACAGAAACTGTTATAATGTTTCTCAAATCATTGACATAAACCAAAAAAGCACCAAAAAGCGCCACCTGTAGAAAACTTGATGTACCAAATAACTCAACGAATTCCTCAACGACAACTACTAACTTTCTATGGAAACCGTGAGTTTGTTTTGAATAACAAGTCTTAAGTTGAATCGAGCGCTGGACAAAATACCGCATTTTTATGCATTTATTTCGTAACATAAACAATACAAATATTAAAAACTCTTCTATCATGAGAAATCGAAAAATATTTATTAGTTAAATCATTTGTCAGAAAATATATAAATTCTATAATCGAATAAATCGTTTCCTACTCGTATAACAAAGCAATCAACAAAATGCCAACCTGCCCACCTCGAACCTTAACCAAAAGTGGCCTGGACCAAAGAATAGGTGGTGGCGATGGAGATGCCAAAATTATTTCCAAATCAGATTGTGCCCCATGCAATAATCGACCTAAATACCAATGGTTTAGTGCTCCAAAAACAATTTACAACGTTAAGAAATTTACAAGAACTGTATCCACCGAAAAGTGAGTATAATTATTTTCTATGAATTTTTTCTTCATGAGGGTATGAACGAAGTTCGTTGACATTTCCGGTGGGTGTATGTATATAATTTGAAGGAATAGACATTTCTTATTCTTCGAATAAATATTTGAATAGTGCTAGCAGCCCCTACTACAAGAAGGAGCTCTAAGTTCTGGGGAGTTTTTTGACCACCGGTATGGTAAATAATTCAATTCAATTATCGGTAGTTTGGGACAGGATGTCATTACCAATAATAGAGATTTTGGTTTAGGTAATGGTAGAATATTAAAAAAAAATTGCGCGGCCGGCCAAGTAATGGAGGATATCAAAATCCAAGGAGTTCATTAATGTTCTATTGCTATTTAGAGACTTGTAAACTTGTCAATTTTTACTCTTTTTTTGCACGCAATAAAACCAAAGAGGCTTTATCACGCAGTATCGTGTTGACAAATTGTTCAAGTGATTATGCAAGAAAATGAGTCTAATATAGCCCGAAGGGCAAGTATGACTAAAGTAATTTTTGATTCAAGGATAAATGTTTAGAATGACAGCACTTAACTTTGTTTAGTTGGCTTTTAAATGAATACTTTATATCTTATGACATTGACAATGATCTAAGATTTTGAATGTCAATGTCTTGTAAGATACCTATTTAATTGATTTAATCAAGAAAATGAGTAAACACAAACAAATTGAGCAAGCTAATTCCATCAGAGCTTCAGTCCAATTTTCGAATGAAATTCTTTCGAGAATTTCCTTATATGTATGCGGATTTTCCGCTACTCTTTCAGTTTTGTTATTATGCGTTAGGATTATGGGTTTTTGAATCTCAATCATGTATGCTATCCTATTTTCCTAATGCTCGTGCTAAGTTAATTGTTATAAGGGTTGTCATTAATCCTTAAGTGCGTGCAAATTATAAAGAAAAGTATACAATGAAATATGAAATGTATCCATACCATTGCCTTCTTATACTTAAGAACGTAAATGATTCAATATAGCTGTCCAATATTTTCGAACTTATACATTTGCATGAGTCCTTCGAGATCTTGACATAAATAAATGCCTCCATTCTCCTGAAGAGATACTCTTCCTCACTGTAAAACCATTGCGTAAGCTTTTTATCGCTCAAATCTAATCTTCCTAATCTTGAATCTTCCCTAGAAGATGGAAAACAGCATTTGTTCAGCCTGTTCCTAAAAAGGGTAAACCTACCTCCTATACCGACCAATTGCAGCTCAAGAAATATATCGGTGCTTCTTAATAACCGGAAAAACGGCTTTCGCAGCAATCGTTCGACAGTTCGACTGGTGATATAATGGCTTGTCTCACCGATGAGTCGAACAGATCTTTACATTGTTTTGAAGAATGTAAAATTATTTCGCTTGATATTTCTAAGGCATTTGATAGAGTTTCGCACCAAGCTCTCTTATCGAAAATGCCTAAGTATGAAACTCGTATTCTTTGGATTAGAAATTACGTTCTGGATCGCGTACACTACATGTTGTATTGGACAGTTTCAAGTCTTATTTTCACAAGATAATGCTGGTGATCCTCAGGGCTCCGTTTTGTCTCCGACTCTCTTTCTCATTTTTATAAATGATCTCTTGTCTGAAACTTCTAATCCACTTCATTGTTTTATCCCCGAATTTACTTAGCCTCTCATACTCCTCAAATTCACGTCCATCTCCTTAGCAAACTTCGATCTTTACAGCATTGTTATATGGGGTATAAGAAATCCTGTTGAGTTTAATGCTTCGAAAACTCAATGCTGTCTATTGTCGTTAAAGCTAAATGTACCCCTTATGCCATTGTCCTTGAATGGCATCGCAGAAACGAAAAAGCTCTCAATACTCGGTATGTGTGTCAACGACGATTTTCGTTGGAATGACTTCATTCTCGAGACCGCCAAAAAAGCTGCTAAATGCTTAGGATTTCTATATCGGTGAAAGAAATCCTTCATCCCTACGTCCAAAACTCGAGCATAACTCACATCTTTGGACTGATGCAGCCCAAACTTTTCTGCATTTATTGGATAGAATCCAGAACAGAGCGTTTAAATTGATAGGAAATAGAACTATCATGGAATCATTCTCATCTCTTGAACACCGTCGGAATGGTTCATGTTCTTTCTTGTTTTATCGCTTCTTTCGCAAGTAATGTTCACTCGAAGTAGCCAATTGCATTCCAGCCCCAATCAATTTACCCGCCTTACCGTTTGGCTATAAATGCTCAACAGTTCAACCTCGAGCCTAATTTTGGACGTACCGTCAAATACAGAGGTTCGTTTTTTAGTCGCACAACACGGTTATGGAATAAATTACCCGGCACGGTTTTTTCCTGCCATTTCAATTTGCCAACACTCAAGACCAATGTTTATCGATCACTTCCTTCCCTCCCTCACTAATTATCGCTCGTGCTGTGTTTAACATTATAAAAACAACAACAACATTGTAAAAACAAAATAAACACAATTTTTGTCATCTTCTAATTTTGCGAATTGAAAATTTCAAATTTTTTTAATTCAATTATAGATAGATAAATCACCAATAAGAGCTGCATTGGGATGGAGCTAATATCTTGTCTTTGTTTTCTATGAAGCAAGAGCAAAGGTTCTGAATCCCTAAAAGTTCGAGGTTGGGCTCCAGGCGTCGAAAAATTTAACATTCTTTATTTAGCGCTAGTACCACTTGAAGAAATATAAGGCTAGCTATAACTGCATTTGATACCTCATTTTTGACGAACAGAAATAAGAAGATAAGCTTGATTTTGAATGGAAGAATATTTAAAAAGCTCTACTAAAGCTTGTGGCTTACCACGAAAAAATCTAAGTTTGGTACTTTCGGTACAACAGGTCAGTCAATAGGTGATCTAGTCCTGGTGATCTCAAATCCGAAGGTATGAAGTGAATTTATATTTTTCTAGGGGAATTCGGTTAAATTCAGACTCCTAGGAAAAAGTCAAACTTTTCTGCATTTATTGGATATAATCAAGAACAGAGTGTTCAAACTGATAGGAAATAGAACTATCATGGAATCATTCCCATCCGAAATGGCTGAAGAACAATAACCAAATCGACTTGACTTTCTGGTCAGCAACTAATATGGAAATGATAATATCTTTTACTGTTGTCATATCAAGTAGGATTTAAGTATACTTCAAAACAAGACGTCAATATACGTAGTTCGAAAATCCCCAGTTAGAAGTTCCTTATATACTCAAGAGGTTTTAAATCATAGATACAAGTCGTTACAATAGTTACGATCTAGCTAATTGAAGTTCACCATTAGGAAGGGAATTTTTTTGACGACATTGAGTTTCAGAAATGAAGATCAAAAGACTTGATTTCTTTTCTCAACGTGACGAAATGGTTGTAGGACGAATTTCGGTTACTTCTGTGCTGTGCCCTCCATTTGATTCCTTAGATCCCGAGCTAGCGAACTGAGGGCTTTGACGGAAATTTACGGTGCAGGGGGTCGGATGATCACTCAATCGGATTGGCAACTGTTTCAGCATTAGTCAACTAGCTGCCTGGCTTGGCGGAACAGTTCAGATGGTGTCGGATGAGTGTGGTGGTCCTGTTGAGTGAGTGATCCAATTTCCGGATGATTATATGCAAAAGAAAACTCACAATAAGAAACATCAAAACCTACTATATCCTTTCTTATTTTTTAGCTCAATCTAAACTTGATAACTCTGTGAGAATGTCCACAATTTCCCATACCAATTCCATCCACAGGTTCATACGAGTTATGGTATCAAAATGGCGCACTTCAGCGCTAATTGGGCCACAGAGCTAGACTACCAATGATCACCATTTCTACCTACATACCTACCTAATTGAAGCAGATCACGATTAACACCTGTCTTAGCTAAGGACTACCAAGTGAATGGGTGAATGGTTGCACCTCAGCTACTTTTTAGAACTTTGTATACTATTCAATTAGATTTAGAATCTAAAAGCAATTTTTTTCAGTTCTTATTATATATAAATGTATTTAATATTTATACTTTATCTTGATCTTCAATTATTATAATTTTTAATGAAAGGGTATGTTCAACCCTCAAATGAATACTTAAATGAATTTGTGAATTTGTGTATAATTAACAAAAGTAACACCTTTCCCATCGATTAAGACATGCAACCTCTTACTGTTTGTTACTATGTATCCGTAATATAATTAACATAATATATTTTTATATTTTTTCTAACCCGCCAAGGCTATCTTACACCTTTCCTAAAATATACAATACGCAATCACAGAGCCCAATAGAAGGTTAAGCAATAAATTCCTTCTTCCATTCCTCAATCTATTTTTAACACCCTTTAAGCCTGAAATGGCTATTTTATAGTTGACAAGTGGGGAGGCCGCCGCGCTGGCCGTCGTCACCGCCGACGACAACGATGACATAAACTAAACAATTTGATTTATTAAAATCTACATGAGCCAATGAATATATTCTCTAAAGCTCACCTTGGGAGGCTTTTAGAAATTAATATACAAAAAGTTATTTCTTCAAATAAATTGGCTATTTAACCTTTTCGGCTTGGCAAAGGTTGACATAATAAAACCATACTTATAAGAGCCTTATATTGGGATTTCTAAAGGAATTTGTTTCGAAGGGCTACCCTTCATAATATCTTGAAAGCCGGACACACGCACCCGGAGACCATAAGTTTGGGTTTGAATAAATTACTATTTGTTTTTTTTTTTTTTAAGAAAACTTGTGTGAGTTTTTCTCGAACCAACTTTGACAAATTCCGCCACATCGTTTCTATATTGAAGTTGAAGCTTTTTCTCTCTTTGAGAGATACAGCAGTCAAATGACCATTCCTTAGACCACATGCGCCAATTTCTCTTTGACCACTAAAAATGTGCTTTGGTCGATTTGTTTTGGTCATTCGTTTTCTAACGGTTGTCCTTAAAGCCGCTCGCTACTGGTTTATATTGGCCGCGGAAAACCTATATCGATTAACTCAAAAACTTAGTTTTCTTTTTTTAGATTTTAAGAAAAATTTATAAAAGTGTGCGTGTACTATCTATTGAGACTGATTTTTTTTTTTAAACATACAAAAAAATGTGAACTCCCCTTAAGTGATCAGTGTACAATGGGAAACCTTTAACCCATCGCGTAGACAATTTTTCGCCACGAATGATGTCTAATGCGATCAATGAACTCTCAACAAAAAACCTCACCTCCTCTAAATCCCTGCCCAAAAGTCCAAATCTTCCCCAAGAAATTCCAAAAACCTCCCATCTAACCTCAAATAAAAACCCAGAAACAACAATAACAGCAACAAATTCGACTCTAAAAAGCACCTTATCCATAATCCCGATTCCATCCTTTACGGTTCTCAATAACGACACTTTAGCAATTTCGGGCAAACCAAACGCCATAGTGCGACCCATCCGGCGTATAGCGCCCTTAACCGGGCCAAACGAATCCGCCGACCATTTAACCACTCCTAACAATGGTGAGGAAGTTGAGACGTTCGCAAAAGCGCTAAACCGAAAATTAAAACGATTGCGTAACGCGACTGGTACCCACATAAAGTCATCGTACTCTTCGACCAATGTACGTATCAAATTGACAAGGTCCTTGTACTGCTTGTGTTTTCCTTTTGTTTCCCTAAGATGTCCTTTTTGTATATGAATTTTACAGGGAAGCTTTGCCGATTCTATTAACAAACGGCCCCTTTTCATTACCACCGTCCCCACGGGAGTATTCTTACCTCCGGCGAAAGAGACGCCAACTTTACCTTCAAAACGTGTTTATGCATTTTCCACCCATCCTCGAGTATATTCAGATTCCAAAGGCTACAAGGACAAGCTGGACAGTTCGATAAAAGGTCCTGATAGGGAACTAACAACACGTTTGCATGGAATTAGAGCGTTCAGTCACTTTCTTAGCGGAGGACTAAAAAAGAGGTAAAATGGGTTTTTGATTTGTTTGAGTTATTTTTTTGTATTTAATATAAAATTGGATTAGATTGCTAGGGTCACGATACGATACATATGCATGTGTAGAAGGGGGTCTCTTGACGTGTATGCACTTTGAATTAAATTGCAAAATGTTGACAGGCTCTTTAATTGCTAGTAATTTCAAACAGGAACGCTGACCATTTCAAGGAAATTACTTTGTCACTATTTTAGTGCAAATACTGTTTGATTTGAACTAATTACTGTTGAGTCAGAGTGTTCACTAGGTTAAGAGCTGAATACAAAAGCTTTTAATTGTCGTTGCTTATCTTGGTAGATCAAAACCAATAAATTATATTTCTCTAATGGTCGATTTATTTTTATTTTTTGTAGACCTTCATTTAATAACGATTTTAATCAAACAAAAAAATAATTTTGTTTTCGAAAGCTCGTCAGTATTTTAAATTAAATCTACATGCGAGTGTTTATTTTATTGTTAAAAAGTGTACATTTATTGTTTTTTTCGTGGCATAGTCTGGTAATAGATCCCCAGACCTCTTTAGCTATTACCTCAAGCCAAGAATTCAAAATGAACAACTCAGCTGAAGTCTAGAAGAAAAATTGATCATTAATTTGATACTGAATCAAAACTGAAATGCATTCTTGAGGCTTGGGGAACCCCTGCCAATATACATTATGATGATTCAACTTTTGTCTCAACGTCGATGAAACGTTTCTGTAAAAGTGTTCCTAAGCTAAATTTTACATTTCGTAAAGCGTAAGCATGACGAAATTAATTTAGGAAAATTTCAAAAACCCTCACATAAAAATATCAACAAATAAGTAAATAACGAGACATCAGAAATTGCAAACCATGTGATTTCAAATATGACTATCTCTGTTGGTGCGTAATTCAATATTTTGAAATATTATCTATAGTACAGAACTGATGAATTATTTGGAAAAATTGTGTTTAGATTTTTGGGTGTATTGAAATATAAGAAAACTAAAATGGCTTAATTATTAACAAAATACAGAATTTTTGGTCAGAAAGATTATTTTTTGGTTTGGTTGTAATTTTGTTTGATATTGATTAAGGGAGAATTTTGCAGTCGAAGCGTACAAATATGGCAACAAGTGGACTGATAAGTGATGATAATAAATGCGTTTAACATCGAGTCGCGCAAATAAAGAATTTGGTTACATTCTATTTGAAGATAGCTATGTCTTAAGTGTATTCATACCAGTTACTAGTACTCGTAATACTTCAAACAGAGAATACAGGAGAAAATGAAGCCCACTGCGGCACACAAATGAGTTTGAGATCATTTACATTTTGGCAAATCCATCCTAAGTATAACAGGATTTTATACCAATAAAAAATTCAACATTGGCATTATTAGGAATACTGGGCGGGGCCTTACCAATAATTAATTGCTAGACACGCGCTTATGTAAACACCAGGTTAAACTTAAAAGACGAATTAATTAGAGCGCTAACCAATATCTAACCAAGTTAAACCAACCTTTTACTTGACAGTATAATCTATTACAAAATCCACTACATTCGCTGTCAAAAAGACATTTGTTGCAATGACATTTGTGTTATTTTGAAAAACAAAGGACATAATTGAAGATTTATAAGATTTATTAATAATTAAACAAATAGAAATAATCAAATACTAAATTCTTTATTTCTCTTGCCCACTTCTCTATTGAACCCGCACAAAATTCAAAATAAATTTTCAATACAGAGACGGGACGGACTGAAAAGTAGAATTGTTGTTCTCTTTATTTTTGCCTTGAGAGGTCACAATGACATTAGTACAAACGTGGCGTTTACACTTAACTGCAAAGTTAAGGGTGAGTTTCATCAGTTTAAAATTTAAGGTGACGTTAAGCGTTAAGCTGACTAATAAATTGATTATTGTATGGTAAATTGTTAAGAGTCCACATAAATATTAGATGACTAGAGATGACTTCTAAATTTGATTGTTGGTAAGGCCCACTGCCAATAGGTGCGTTTTATTATTCACAAATCTATCTGGATCCAGATCTGGATTTAGTTTTAACATGTATTACAAAAACAATTTGGGATCCTGTTTTCTATCGGGATCTATTTCAAAGATCAAAAAATTCGAATATCGAATAAATGTCTAATAAAAGTATTCATGGAACATCATTAAGTTTCCCACGTAGTTAAATTGTAAATTTTCAACACACATTTCATAAACTTCCTAAAATTGCTTGCGTTAAAATGAAATCGCAAATCAATCAGCTGTTTATTAAATGTCAAACAACGATGAGTTGGGCTCATGCTACGGGCGTTTACTTTGCTTATTTGCTTTAAGATTACGAACAAATATTTTAGGATGCGATTTTTCCAAATTTATTCTCTGTTTTAAATTATATTTTACTCCATATACATTTTTTAAAAAGGAAATTGTAGATATTTTATTTTTTATTTTACAGAAAAATCAATCCTTTTCTTGATCCTTTTTTAGCTAAAATTTCCTTAAGTTCATTTTTTAATTTTTGTTCTAAGGAAAACTAAAATATACACCAAAGTTATTAAATTTTGTAAAAAAAACAATGTTTTTAGTATACTGTTCTGTCAAAAGATAGATTTACTGGAATCCTAATAAGAATGAACCCGCTTTTAATTTCTGTAATCCATCCAACTAACTTCATCAATCAATGGAATATACCATGCATACAAATTCAGTTAGAAGATCATTAAGTGTATTGAAGACCCATTAAAACTGGTCTATAAATATGGCAAAAGTGTACAAAAGCAATATTTTGTTACACTTCAACAACAAAATATACTGATTAAAATCTTAAAAGACTATTGCACTTTTAATATACCTACCATTACCCCATTGCTCCAGAAAATGCAATGGTGTATAATTTATAAATTTGGTTGACAGCTCACCAAAATGTCATTTCGTACTGTCAGCTGTTATTTTTATCAGAAATTGTGTTAACTAATAATTTAGTTTATGTAATTGACCAATTCTTTTCAAACTATAGTTATGAAAATTTTGTTGGTCTACATATTTTGTTTATGAATGCAAATTATTTCATACTTCTCCCAATATTTCGTAAGAATTCCTTACTTCTTCAGGGGCTTTTTATTACTAAATCATATTTTATCTGTCAACTTTACTCCAACCATCTTGTTATCGCGTCAATTCGTTCGGTTATTATGTTTATGACTTTTATCATTATTATGAGCCATAAGCTCCTAAAGTGTGGACTTAATCCTCAATTTTTGAACCTATTGAGGTGTATGAATTCAAAATTGTTAAAACAATAGCAGCTTTCGGCAACTCATTTTCATAATAAACTCGATGATCACTCGATTGCAGTAGTTTCTTCGTAAGTTAATATAAACGGTTTTGTAGGTGTTTACGTAAGTTCAACTGACATTAAACTTACAAAAGCATTTGTTATACTGTAAGTTCATCTGTAGTGTAAACCTTTTTAAGTTACTTCTGTAAGACTTACCTAAATCTGAAGTATAACTTACATGTATAAGATATACTTTAGGCCTAAGGCTATAAAAGCCTTTTCAAATCAAACTCAAGGCATGTTTCCATTTGGCTTTTTTTTGACATCAAAAACAAAATAAATTGACGTTTATGACGCTATGAAAGTGTTCAGCCTAAAATAAAAGATGGGCCATCTAGTGGTTTCTTTTTAAATCAAATGTTATTTTGACACTGACAGCTGTTTCTCGCTCGAAATCTTGACAGAGTCAGTATCATACCTCCGCAGAACGAAATGAGTTATTAGGTTCGTTTGTTGAACTTTACCCAGGGTTGACCCAGGTTTTCTTTACAACCCTCAGAGTTGTCAACAAAAACTGGGGTTTTCGGTTTTCAAAAAACACCCAAGAGCTTTCAACTGTTTTGTTGACAGCTAAAAGCAAGACAAAATCATTTTGTGATCTGATAAATCTTTAAATTTGTTATAAATTAGATTTAAAAATGAATAAAAACAATTTCGCGTTGTTGCTGAATGTTTCATCCGACGAGAACAACAAACATTTAATTGCAAATACAAGCAATAACATGCAACATGCGAATCGCCAAACGACAACAAAAGAAATACATATGAAATCTCATATGACTTTTGACAGTTTTGAGCGTTACCTAAACTCGCCCCAGCAAAATACCTAGATCTACTTCATGGCGAGTTCAGGGCGACCCTAGGTCTCAAAAAACAAAGAATTTGCTCACCAGGGTGACTTCAGGTTTTTCAAAAAACGATTTAGGGCGACCCCAGGGTGACTTCAGGGCTCAACGAACAAACCTATTATATAATTAATACATGCCACAATCGATCTTTTACGCACCAAATTACCAAATCGTGTTATCAGCCGTACAGCCGTCCTGGAGATAACAATTGGCTGCCTCGGATAGCTAGATAGCTTTATTTTTTGTTATAGTCTCTTCAATATTTTTAACCCATGGGTGGAATGAATTTTTCAACGGTGGCCTTAAATGTCCTTGTTCAATACACTTTATTATCTGCACGAAACTTTAGAATTTAAAAAAAAATTAATGGTCACACGAAACGGAACTTATGAGGCATGCAAATTTCCGGCAGACATTTTTAATATGTAGGTACTATATGTATAGTATAGTTGTTTTAAGATTGCAATCTTTTCAAATAATTTGGAGTATTTGAACTTTAAATACATATTTGTATGTACATATGTATATGTATAAACTAATCATAAACATAATGTTCACATTTTTTTTTCAGAGAAACACCACCTCCTAGTGAACCGTACAAAAATATGATGTTTGACAGAAGAGTAGTTCGTGGAAGCAATTTCGCCGCACCTCCTGTAAGTTTATACATACATATATTAGATATAATTACCCTTTAAACCCCTCAATTTATTACACTAAAACTAAGCTATCCGTTATGTACGATGACCCTTAAATTGCACTATAAGCAAAATTAAATGCGTATTTGTTTTTTTATAATTGTTTTATTTCGAAATATGTACTTTCAATTCGTTTGTATTTCAGTGGAAAAGTTAAGTTTAATTTATTCAATTCAATACTCGCAGAATAAGGACTCCAAGCATTTAATTAACCTATTCAAATGGACACACGACGATAAAAGTCAAGTAAAATAAAATTCTATTTGTTGACGCTCTGTTGAATACAAATGGATTTTAACTTTAATAAAGCAAACATTTTGTAATGATTGCTTTTAGTCCTTTGACCTTATTTTTCATATATACGATTTATACCTTTATATTAGATTTCTATGATAATGATATAACATATAGGTTTTAATTAATGTTAAATTAATTTATCAGATATCAATTCATGAACTTTAAGGATTGAATGGAGGTTTTTGTGAATAAAGTTAAATAAAGCGTTTTATTATCTACGGATCTATATGAGTCTGCTATCTATCTGGATCTACTTCTACAATACATACTCGTATGTATTTCAAAGATCAAAAAAGTTAGTTTCTACTCTGGCGAGTATGTGGCTTCTTATAGTAAAATAGTGTAAATTGAGTGCAAAGAAAAAAGACAAGAACTAATTGAAAATCAACAAACACAAGGAAAAAAGAGATGCACCTATAACACATGCAAGGTACTCAAACATGATCCAAACCAGGGCTGGAATCAATTAAGGTGATAGTTGATTATCAATTTTTTTATTGCCATTTTGACTTTAGCTGTCTCTATCAAATCAGTAAATAAATATATACATATAGAGAGAGAGCGATTGTTAAAACGACAATCAATTAATTTAGTGATCATTATACTCCTACGCAAAACGGGCCCAGAACTGGAATGCGGCTATTATCACAGACAGTCAGGCGGCTGTTAAAACCATTAATTCTAATACATCATCCTCCAAATTGGCCTAGAAATGCCGAAAAGAACTTTCTAGCTTCAATATTAACCACAATGTCAATAATATTAGGGTTCCGGGTCATTGTGGGCGAAGGAGTTGCCCAGGCAAGGAGTTTGAGTAACAATCCAATGATCCAGTTTTCAAATGATTGTGCAAAAGCAAGAAAACAATAAGAGTCATCAAAACCTACTAGATTCTTTCTTATTTTTTAACTTAATCCAAAATGGATGACGCTGTGAGAATGTCCATAATTTCCAATATCGATTCCATCCACAGGTGCATACCAGTTATGGTATCAAAATGATAGATTTGTAAAATCGATAGATTTGGATCTAGATACTTTTGTTAAAGCAGTCATATTTTATGTAGAGCGTGAATTTCTATGATCGGTTAGCTTTAAAACAGTTGAACAGAGTATGTCTCTTCGAATTTTATGAAACATAATACGTCGCAATGCGCCAAATGTACCTACTTCCAAATCACTATTATTGTATTAGTTTTCAAAATTTAAACACGTTCATTTTACAACCCATGTTGTAAAATAGCAAACCTTTAAGTAAACTATATACTCTTCCGGATTAACGTATGTGATTGAAACAGGGATGTCAAATGCAGACCACAAATTAGATGATCCTATAGAATTAAACAAAAAATCGTCATTGGGATTCAATAATGTAATCACAGCAAAAAGGCCCATCACTATCACAAAATCGTCGTTTGTATAGTTCCAAGGAATGTCATATAGAAAATTATCTAGCTAAATAACTCCAACGAAAAAATCCTGCATTTCAAGAAAACGTCAAATTGGCCTACACTCGGCGGGCAGTATACCTTAGATCCTTTTCAAGGGCTGAATATTTTTGAAGTCTGAAATTCTAATAGACTTTCTCTAATTTCCTCTTAAAATTTGGTCTTAGGCAGCAAATCTATTGAAAATAGTGTGTGCAACAATTTCATCTTGTGTTTCATCACATTGACCATAATATTTTGGGTTTACTTCTTCTTGTCTTGATTTTTTTAACCTTATTTTGGGTTAGTTCGTTAAACGATAACCTTGAACTTCTTTTTTTAAATTATAGATAGATATTTTATAGATCTTCATCATTTGTTTATATTATTTTATTAACATCGTTTTTTTACATTTTAAAGTTTTAAATTTTCATTTGATAAATTTGGACAGTAGATACTTTATTAAAATAAAATCTAATAAATCTAGGGATTTCGATAGGAATTGGTTTTGAGTCAATTAAATGAAGCTTTTGATATTTTGGCAGATAATTTTGGTTGAAATATTTTGTTTTAAAAAAATATATACCATACAATATGAATTTATAAATCTAGCTTTTAACTTAATAGAAGTTCTTATTTAACCGCTGTAAGAAGTATTCGTAAAACTTTCCTCACATTTGTTTTTATGCGGTGAAATAACAATTCATTTTACTACTATATTTTATATACTGTTAAATCTCCATTTAAAGCATCATATGTGTTCTTATTTGATTTTCCGCAAGGACCGTTCTTCTGGGAAATGCAAAATATTATTTTAAAACATACAATGATATGATATATTGCTTAGTTATATATTTTAAATCCTTGTGTATCTTTTTGCGTAATGACATCCTTCCAGCCTTGGAATCCGTATTTCGCATATGCGGGCCTCCTATCTGGAAAAGTGAGTGTTTTGTGATTCAAATGAATCGTAACGTCTTCTTTAACGTTATGCGTTATCATTATACTCGTTCGCTTTTTAAACATTTTAGTGCTCAATCATTTCGCTCAATTTTGTTCATGTTCAGTATAAAGTTTAAATAAAATATGAAATTTCAATTTATTTTATTTAGGTCGAAATAGATCCTTGTATAAAGGAAGCTGAGTTCCGTCGACGGCAATGTTTGAGACAGAGATGTAAGCAACGAAATCAGCGAAACATTATTGGAACACCACCTCCATTGGACGGTCGGCGCCATGAAAGAATACAAACAGAAAAATACTTAGAAGAACTCTATGAACGACCACCCGAATATGATGCCAACACCCAGACCGATCTGTTTCTCGAGCGACCACTAACACCACCATTTATTCCAGAAAAGGTTGGTGTGGATGCTGGAACGGAGATAATCGATGGCGATCTTTTCGACTTCGATCAAGAAGTTCAACCGATTCTAGAGACTCTTGTCGGTCATTGTGTTGAACAGAGTATTCTTGAAGTTACCCATGAGGAAGAGGTAGCTGAGCTTCGTAAGAAGCAAGAAGAGTAAGTGTCTTTTCTTTAATCATTTGTTAGAAATATTAAATTGAATGCTTTCTTTTTTAAAGATTCCTTGCTAATAGAGAAGCTGATTTAGCAGAACTTCGTCGCTTAGAAGCTGAAGAATTTCGGTTACAAGCTGAAAAAGAGAGGCGTATACGACAAGATAGTATTGCTAAGGATCTGGATAACAAAATGCAAAAGGGAGTCACAGCTGCAAAGCTCTTACAGGGCCATATTGCTAGCCTTCTTCCGGAGGTCCTTGCAAATCTAGAACCAGCAACAGATGAAACTAGAAAAGCAGATTTAGAGAAAAATATTTGTCCATGGCTAACGAAGGAAGTTGCTGAAGAAATTGGACAAATTGTTGATTCTAGAGAAATTTTAACAGCAATTATCAAAGAAATCATAAAGCAACGTGCTGCCATCTATGCTAACTACTCGGAAGATGAGCCGTCACATGAAGTTGAGGAGGAAGAAGTTGCGATGGAAAGTGATCTTTTGGGAGAAGATGAGATTGGAAAATTGTGATACACGCTAGGAGCTCGGAGTTATGCCTTTAGACATGTTCTTTTTTATTAATTTCTTTTATAAAAAAAATGTACTTCAATTCACAGATATACAAACATTATATTTGTAATACATATTCAATTAAATGACAACACTAATACAATAAATTGACATGGTGTTTTTTTTTTCGTTCAAATAATCCAACTATTTTAAGAGCATATGAAATGGGAGAAAATATGCATATTTTATATAAGTTATCGATCGATTTTATTTTTTTGACTTCGTTTGTCATGAGTTCGCAATTTGAAACGTAATGTCAAAGTTAATCTACTTGTTAATCTTTTTGTGCGGTGGAAAAACTACATATATTTATTTTAGCCTAGTAGGTACGCAGATCACGCTAAATTTTATCTTTTATCCTTTGATGGTAACATAGCATAAAGTCATTTCTTTTTCTTGCTTTTTTGTCATAAGTTAAACTTTCTGTATCACTTGAAAAAATGAAGTACTATTTTCAATTTGAAAGGTAGTGGCAAAGTTCATCTACTTGTAAGGTTAAAACAGTTCATACATTTATCTAATCTAAACTTAGATAATCCTTTGGCGTGAACATTGCATTAAACCCTTGGTAGATCGAGTCCAAACTAGTGAGTTTCATTGTGTTCACATTAAAATCTTTGAACCACCTCAAAGAAAATTAATACAATAACTTCAATGTTTTGCACATTGAAGCAACATCAAATGACACTATTATTTATATTTTATTCGTGCCTTACGATAGTCCTTAGCCCGCAATAGTACTTAATCTTCCCAATCTAAACAGAGTTTAATACTGCGTCTCCACTGAACGATAATCTGAGATTTACTCAAATCTACTTGAAATCTTCTTGAAATGACTACATTTACCATATAAAAATTAATCATCTCGATTCGAGATTTCAAATAAATCTAGGGTAAGGTCGGGATGATTTGACACGTTAACAAACTTTGCAAAATATCTCAAAATCCAAATACAGTTTAATGTTTTAAAAATATACATATATTCAAATATCATTTTAGCAACATAAACACAATGTTTAATAATCGATTTAAACATTTGTATCTGAGTTATAGACTTTTTTTTGAACCTTTCCAAATTGTCAATTCCTCCTACAGGGAGGGATGATTTGACATTGGCGTTAGGAGGTTTTAACAGAGGAAGGAGCATTTGACAAATGATCACGGTTCAACAGTTTTTAATTATTAAATAAACATAAAATTTGCTTATTTTTCAGTAAATAGTTATTTTATTATTTTTCTAAGTTATAAGGAACTCAGTCTTTTTAAATTCTTTAAGTCTTTTTCATTTATATTGAATTTTAAATTCTTTAAAAATAACAACTTAAGGCTCGGTCAAACAGAACGCGTTTTCACGCCGCGTTTCACCGCCGCGTTCAAACGAAGCGTTGTATTACATTGCAATACATGTCCCATGTCACACTGAACGCGTTTTTGACGCCGCGTTGAATTCAGCATGGCGTTGCAACGCGGCGGTGAAACGCGACGTTGTGTGAAATTACAGATTATTTCTAACGCTGCGGCAGTCAAAGGAATTTTAAATTTTTTCAAGATGGACAAATTAATTGAATTGGTGAGAAATAACCCATGTCTATACGATATGGGTGATAAATCGTATAAGAACATTGTCTTGCATACATATTTAATTATTATTATTGAAATATGAGACAAATTTGTCTCTTATAAATGCCGCATTGCTAGGTCTTCTGTTTGTAGGCGTTCGAGATGTGCGACTCTAGCTCCCGGCACACTGGTGATATTTGCCAATTTCTTTTCCTTTTTTTTTAGACGTGTACGAAAATTCTTTTTCTTTTACGGGAATTTCGTAAAATAGCAAATAGAAGCAATAATTCCTCTTCTGAATCTGAGCTGATTGACATTATTTTTGTTAAGGATAAGGAATGATTGTTTTGTTTGTTCATTGCTTGAAAGCTCTCTGTTTGACGTCCTCTGACGCGGCGGTTGCAACGTCGCGTCAAAATAATCTTACCGTCGCGTTAAAAAATCTTAACGCGGCGTTAAAAACGCGTTCTGTTTGGCCGAGCCTTTAAAATGAAAATCTTCTTACATAGCGCTTTAAAGCTGTCATAAATTGATACATCTAAATGTTGTAATTTATAGGATGTATGCGGAGGAAAATTAAGCATAACAATTCCGTTTTCTCGATAATATAATATGATGGCTTCAAAACTGATATGATATGTATGATTATCGAGCAATAAAAGTATTGGGTTTTCTTTGGAGCAGTTACTATATTGTTTTAAGTGAGCCAGAACATTTGGAAATATTTCACTTTTCATCCAACCGCTGTCTGAGAGTAGGCCAATGGATCCTGTAACAGAATCCGTCATAAAATTAGGTTTTATCCGCTTTCGTGGAAACACAGACCGGCGGAATATCGTTTCCTATGGCATTTATAATACCAACAATGTGACTAGACTGCCCCTTGTTGCGGATGCAACTTGAGAAACGGTTTCCCTTCCCTTTTCAGCAATTACCTTTAGAAATTATGAATGTTTGTGTAAAGTTTCTTAGAAAAATAAAAGTTGTCATATCCTTATAGCATTTCGTGAGCTGTTGTAAGAATTTGCTTATGCGAATATTTTGTACTATGTCGGTCATTAATTTGTTTTCCTTCCTGTATTTTTTTAAGTCTAAACATTATTGTGGTACGATTAATACCAATTTTTTAGGCGGCACTGCTTATAAACTCTTTTTTGTTGTGAATTTTTTAATAGCATTTTCAACATTTATTTCGTCGATGTTGCGGTTATAATGTTTTCTTTTATAAAAAATGTTGGGCATGTTTAATATTCTAAAAAAACAGTAAAAGGTTGTTTTACTAAAAGATATTCTTATTGACTTAAGAAGGAGGATTTGACATTCTGTCAATTGCTCCTACAAAGCAATTGTCAAAACCTCCTTTCAATCTACCTTTTGAAAAAAATTCTAAAAAACATTTTTAAAAGCGCGCAGAAAAATTGGTTTTCTACCTATAAGTTTTAGTTAAATGCAGGTGCAACCCAATATTGCAATTTAAATATCAAAAGCTTAACTTTAAAGAAGTTGCACTTATATTACTTACCATCAAAAATTACATCAACCGGCTAAAAAACATAGAAACACATCCACTTCACAGAGCTTCAAAGACACACTGATCAGTTATTTACCACTCACACCCATCGCAACGAACTTCATTTGCTCATCATTCAAAGTGCTGCAAAATCAATAGTTTTCAAGAAAAGTACTAATGTCAATTTCTCCTCCCTGTCAAATCATCCCGACCTTACCCTACTTGAAATCTACTGTACTGAACGGAGTCACTTTTCCATTTCCAATGAATCTGACAGTTTGATGGAAGAAAAAAGAAAAAGAAAACAGTCTGTTGACAAACTGAACAAAAAAAACATTTTAATAATTGACAATGCTTGTAATTAAGACTTTAAATGTCAAAATAAATCTAACAAGTCCAGTGAAAAAACTACTAGATTATTTTAAATCAAACTGAAAAATAATCAAGATTTATCGTTCAGTGGAACCGAGTATAAGGTATCCTTTTGAATATTGGTATCGAGGTACAAATTCAATTAAATTTCCAACATGTAAGTTTGAATGTATCCATTTTTATATTTTCATGCGATGGTAATACTGCCGCCGAGTGTTCATCTGTCACCAAATTTGACATTTCGGAATTCGGACTACACTTCTCTTCTGAACTGCACAAACGAACAGTCCAACAATCCAAAATAAATAATTTCAATTCAACCAAATATCAAATCTTAAGTGCGTAGCGTATCTATCATCAATATATTAATTAGAATAAAATAATATGTCGAAAATATTTACTCCAACAAATCAAATTCGTTTGACCAATGTCGCAATTGTTCGCCTTAAAAAGGGCGGAAAACGTTTCGAAATTGCATGCTATAAAAATAAAGTTTTGTCATGGAGAAGTAATGTGTAAGTACAAACTGGTTATTTCACAATCATTCTTAAACTACATTTAAATCTTGAACTTTTAGTGAAAAAGATATCGACGAGGTTCTGCAAACACACACTGTCTTTACAAATGTTTCAAAAGGTCAAGCAGCCAAAAAAGATGAACTCATTAAAGCTTTCGGTAAATCAGATGAAACAGAGATTTGCAAGGAGATCTTAAGCAAGGGCGAACTGCAAATCTCTGACAAAGAACGACAATCTGCGATGGACACACAATTCAATAGTGTAGTAAATAGTGTTGCTGCCTTATGTGTTAATCCCGAAACACGACGTCCATATCCGAGCACGATTATAGAAAAATCTCTCAAAGAAGCACATTTCTCTGTAAAATTGAATAAGAATACAAAACAACAAACTTTGGAAGCAATTAAATTGTTGAAGGAACAAGAATTTCCACTAGATCGATCAAGAATGAAAGTCAAGGTTATGTTCCCTGGCAAAGATGCTGCCAAATCTAAGGAAGCCCTCATCAAGTTGGCCACTCATGTCGAAAATGAAGAATGGGAAGATTCTACACTGAATCTTGTCTTGGTTATTGATCCTGGCAATTATAGAAATATCGATGAATTGGTAAGAACTGCTTCCAAAGGAAAAGGTCTTGTTGAACTATTAGAACTCAAAGAGGTCGTTGAAAGCGAGGAAATATTTTAGTGAATTTTAGGCTACTAACCTATAATGCGCTTGTTTGTTAACACTTATTTTTTATTAAATTTGTATTATGGCAATAAAAAAGATATACGCATTCAAAAGTTTAATAACTTTGCCTTTTGTTCTAATTTTTGTATTTATGAATTATTTTTAAACATGAAAATGTGTGGATTGAGTTTGTAAATAATAGCTCAAGTAGATCGAGAGTTATAGTATAATATCGACATTATGAGCCATTCCCAACATACTGCAATGAGAAACCATCACGACAACTACAGATCAGGCAAAATTTGTTGGCTTTGTAGTAAAGGACTGCGAGGCCAAAAAAACAATGGCTAAAATAAAATACCCCTATTAAAGCAATATCGTAGAAGTAGTTCATCTACCTGGGAGTTCATATTCACCCTTATTCCGATAGTCGTTTTACTAAAACGCCAGTAAAACGACAAGGCTCTAGAAACGAAAATTGAAATTTTTTTGAGACGACTATCGTTATAATGCTTAGAAAAGTGAAGAACATAGAGAACGCTGCCCTTTTCGTATTATTTAAACACAAAATGTGGTTCCTAGAGCCTTCTCGTTTTAAAGGCGTTTTATTAGAACTACTATCGGAATAAGGGTGATTAACTCCACGACCGACACTGGTGTGGATCCGAAGAATTAACGTAGGAAATTTCTGCTATTTCGGTTTCGCGAAACAAATCGGTTTTAAATTACTCAAGCGTATGACGAAGTGCACGCACTACATAAATCATATACGTCAGTCATGCTTTACGGAAACATGTGTACGATGATAAGCAGAAAGGAAGAGCTGATACTGGATTCTTTGGAGGAGAACATTCAACACAGTGTGGATGTACTTTAGAGAGTCCCAACAAGTCAACTACAATGACTTGGGTGAAAGAAACTTCTAATGTCAGGACCCAGAATCGAGCCAACAAAGAAGACCGAACAGCCGATTTAAAGACCAATCCATTTCGGATACAAAATCGCTTGTTCCAAATTACTGGAAGCAGAGAAGATGCATTTGAAATTACCTGAGCAGTGATTTTTTCAACCACCATTTGGCAAGACCTTCGGCGTGTCTATGCAACCTATCATTTATTATGATACGGGGTTCTATTGGAATCTAACCTCGTGAGCTACCGCAAAGTATATACCCTATTCCGCAGAGAGGCAAAAATAGCAAAATTCCAAAAATTCACATCAAATATTAATCCAAATACAACAAGTGAGAAAATATATAATAAATACGTTAATAACTGATTTTGGAATACTTACCAACTCATTAGACATCTTTAAAAACTTTGGCACTTGTTCCAGCAAATTGTTAGAAAAACTTATATTTAAACGTCTGCTTTGGTATATCGAAAAATACAACTTCATAAGTCCAAATCATAATGTGTTAAAACGCGGTCGTAGCACCTCCGACTCTAATGTAAAAATCATGTGAGGGTTATCTCATGTTTTCGAAAAAGTATTTGTTGAGATAGGCATACATATTATCCCAAATAAGCTTATACAATGGAAGATTAGTCCCAACTTATTCACTTTTATAAAATCTTTCTTGTGTAACAGAAAATTCAAAAAAAAAAAACATCGCTCTACAATGTATATCGTCCTTAATGCTTCCAGAAACATTGGTATAATTCCAACAATCAACAAACGGACCCTCAGTAATTACCGTCCATGGGTATTACCAACAATCATCATAAATACCAAATTTTCACGAAATCATAAATAAATACAGAGCAAACTCTTGGAATATTCTATATAAAGAAAGATCCAAATCTGAAAACGGTAGATATAGAGCTTGCAGTTGTGTCTGAGACAGGCTACGTCTTATACACTATGAGACTACTATATAACTTTTCAATATTCTCCACAGAAGCGTATGCAATCCTTACAGCATCTGAAATAGCAATAGCTTAAACTGAAAATGTCTTGATTTTTTTGTACAAACTTTCGACTCTAAATGGATTCGGAAAGACAACGATCCAGCCGACATTGCAGCAAGAAACGCAGCTATTCTAAAAAAGACTTTCTGAAAGTAATACTTATTGGGAAAACAAAACGAAAGAAGAATGAAAAATTACAACCACCACCACCCAAACATTAATCCAAGTGCCGAACCAAATACTTTTCCAACAGAAACAAATTTAGCTAATATTTAAGTTGAAGGTATGCGACCCTACAATTTCGTATATGACCAGGATGTCTTTTATTTTTCTTTCAAGCCAAAAATCTTCTGCGATTTTGTTGTTAATTTTTTTTTTAGTTCTCTGGTGCAAGATTGCTATTATTCTTTGAGTTCTAACACAAACCAAATCAATTTCAACTTGATGGGTATTTAAATAAAAATATTCATCAATAATCATAAATTACAGGGTGGGCCAAATAAATTTCTTTTTAAAAATGCAATACAATGGACAAAATTAAATTTTTTTCATGTATTATGGCTTAATTAGTAAAAGCAAACATTCCCATTAATTATGGAATACAACGTCGATGAAGTGGCTGCCTCGGCTGGCTTCGCAGTAGCGCATTCTCTCAATTTTCCAAGACCTTGTTTAAGGTTTCCGGATGTAGCTCACGGATTTATTGGATGATAACATTGGTCCTTCTAGAGTTCTAGAGTTAGTTTTGAAATGCCTATTAATTAAGCTGATTTTATTTTAACGAAAAATATATAAATGTATTTGATTGCATCTTACATAATTAATTATTATTATTATTGAAACAGGTATATAGTATTTATGTATTTGGAAACATCACTGAACAACAGATAATCTCAAATAAAAACAC
Organism: Chrysotoxum bicinctum; assembly: GCA_911387755.1. Classification (NCBI taxonomy): domain Eukaryota; kingdom Metazoa; phylum Arthropoda; class Insecta; order Diptera; family Syrphidae; genus Chrysotoxum; species Chrysotoxum bicinctum. The sequence continues at coordinate 217,442,975 of OU426989.1, read as the reverse complement.
AAGCTTTTTATAATCCCGTAAGATAATCATCTACTTCATCTTTTTCAATTCTTCGAAACGACGTGAAAGATAATCAAAATCAATATCATCATCGTCTGATTTTTTTCCGCCATCATTGAGAGCATCAGGCAAATCAGCTGGAACATTCGGCAGATTAGGCATCTCCATATTTAATGGTGATGGAGCACTAGGTCCAGTTATGTTCTTAGATCTTGGCTGTGGTTTTGGTTTAGATGAGTTCTAGAAGAAATTTACGTACAATTTGCATTTATGTATACATAAAATGAGTCATAGCAATAAAATATACAATAATTGCAGTAGCCCTAGATTGTAATTGAAACTTGTGGAATTAACTTTTTTTTATAATAAAAGAAAACTTAATAATCTACCTGCAAATTATAGGGATCTAGCGATGAGTAACGGGGTGGAGGTGCATCGGGTTGTAAGCTATTTTTCTCTTGCTGTTAATGATAAACCAAACAAAAATTCAAAAATAAAAAAGACAAGCATTCAAAAACAATAAATAAAGACGCATACAAACAATAAGTCGTGCAATGGAAGAAAAAACAGATGGATCACAGGACAGGATGTATTTGGAAGCTTAAATCTAGGCAGATACTGCAATTCCCTTTTTTTACTCACTTACAAGCATTATGTACCAGAGTTTATGAAAGCATTTTTTAAATATAAGATAAAAAATAAGTATGTTACAAAAGTTTGGTGAAATTTTAAATCTACATACCAATAGATTATCATCAGGGCTCCCATTTTTGGGACTTGAACCAGGGAAATTATTACTTTCCCTCTAAATTTTGTTATTGTTTTTTGAAGAAGAAGAAAAGTTAAGTTAGTAGAAACTGGACACCTTTAAACCGAATAAACATTAAAGTAGTAACTTTCTCTTTACCTGATGGAAGTCAGAATTGATATTAAGATCCTTCTTTTCAGAGTCGTGTGATGGATTCGGTGGAATATTATAAGCAAATGGTGGAGGTCCCGAAGGGCCTTGTCCTTGGCTTGTAAAGCCACCTACAACACCTCCACTTCCGCCTCCTCCACCACCCCCTCCATAGGGAGGAGGATAGTTGAATGGCTTGGTCGATGGGGGCTCGGGCATCTGGGGAAGCTGCGGCATATTTGGATACCCGATAAATCCAACATGTGGAGGTGGTGGACCTCCACTTAAATTGTTTCTGTCTGACAAGTCAATCAGGAAGTTATCATTCCCTAAGAATAAAATTTTAACCGACTTAGCTTTTTTTAAAAGGCTCTTCAGCATAAAAGCCGTGCATTGTAGAATCGTCAAATACACTAAAATAAAATAGTAACAAGAAATATATTACATCTTACCTGATTGTTTATTCTCTTCTTGCATCACTTGGGGGTCCGGTTCATATTCGATATTATAGTTTTTAGCTATTTCAATTAAGTATTTCTCCACCAGGAGCTTGGGTGGTGCTTGGATGTTCAGTTTATGCATAAGCTTCTCAGAGACATGATGCTCACCAGTGGCAGTTCTTGCTCTCTCAGTAAACACTGGTCCATATTTATGAATAAAAACTTCGGATATGACCTTCAATTCGTTTATATCGCTCTGTAGACGTAACGACACCCATACCAAACTGTAAACAGCTTCGGCAATCCCATCATCGAGTTCCTTCATTTGAGTCACTAAACCGAATCGGGCAAGTAACAAGTCGCAGTACATTTCAACAATTTCCATTGCCTCTACCAGGTAGTCTTCCCTAAATTTCAATTTAATAGGATTCTTGTTTATTTTATTTCTTCCATTTTTTTTTTTTGTAGAGAAAAGCATAATTTTCTTTGTTATTTACCTAATTATATGTTCCACCCTTATTTTTGCCCTTTCAGTTTTTCCAGTTGCCAAGTAGTCAGCGATTTCTTTCCGAGCTTTTTGGGCCAATTCGGTTTTTTTCTTTTCTAGCAATTTAAGACGATTCAATGCTAGACGAAGATTTGTTTTAAGTTTTGTGTAATTGGGACCGCTTGAGAACATTTTTTCGAGGGTTTTTAATTATTATTAATAGAAAAACAGGAGACACAGACAAGTTTGATAAAATTCCAGCACAAATTGAAGACAAACAAAAAAATAATCAAAATGACAGCTGGCTGAGTCACACGAATGAGTCAACAAAAACTCTGTTTGCTTTGAAATATGAGATACAAATTGGGGGTACTACTGCCAAAGTACTTTTTGTTTCACGAAAGTATTCCTATTTCGTTTTCATGCCTGGTGACATTTGGTCGATTCCGATTACGAAAATTGAATAGGTTTTGAATAAATGTGCACAGGAGTTGCACAAAAATAAATAGTAGGTACGTAGTTAAATAATCTTTTCGGTTGATGAAAACATATTTTTTTTATAGCTATCATTGGAGCTCACCATTGAAAGTTTTATGTTTTTAAATTTTTAGCTTATAAAGCAAAATCAATCACCCCTGTTCTGGTTTTCGTTCCGAATTGAATTCGTTACCGAAATTGATTTTCGTACGGATTTGAAAACGACGTTCTTAATTTCGTAAAAATTTGCTTTGCAGTGGTACCAACATTCAAACAGGTTTTCTGTTACACATTGTGTCTTCCTCTTCATAAAAGACAAAAAAATAGTTTTTAAAGATATATTTTTAAAAATACTTAAGCTAAGGCTAGCCGCGCACTAGCAATTTTTAGTTGCGAAATTGTTTGGTTACTTATAGAAAACAGATGAACTGTTTGGTTGAATGTCCGTGAATTTGCAGATAATTATATGTTCAATAAAATGGCGAACTTATTTTAGGCAATCGTTTAGTTTGTGTCAAGACACAAACTTTTTAGTTGCTCGAACCAAGCAGTTTCGGAACTAAAAATTGCTAGTGCGCGGCTAGCCTAAGTATACACGATTGGTAGATCTTACAATATTCTCAGATCTGTCAGTGAAAAACATGTCAGAAAATTTGTCTGACAATTAATTGTTAGATCATTAGCCGTGTTTTTTTGGAAAAGTTATCCGTAGTACAGTAGGATTTTATATGAATAACAACATCCGCAGTAGGATCACTGCCGATAACATCCGCAGTAGGATCACTGCCGATAAAAAGGGAAGTGAAATCCTGCTGCGGATAGAGATTTGACGTTTATTCGAGTATCGGCAGTGATCTTACTGCGGATGTTGTATTTGTTTTTCATATAAAATCCTACTGTACTACGGATAAATTTTCCAAAAAAACACGCCTATTGTCTGACAATTAATTGTAAGAAATCTGACAATCATGTGTACGCTAGCTGATAATCGTGTAATCTTCCAATTAATTGTCAGAAAATGTATCTGACAATTAATTGTAAGACGGTAAATTGTAAGGCTTTTGATAATCGTGTACACACACAATTTATTGTCAAGCCTGCCAATTTTTATCGTTGTCTGACGTTTCTGACAATGAAGAAATTGTAAGATGTTCCTTTTTTAGCATCATACAATTTTTTCATTGTCAGACAATTTGCAGCCAACGTTCAATTGTCAGTTTCCATAACCAACAAAAACTGACAATTAATTGTGTGTGTACACGGTTGGTAGAAAATCTACCAATCTCTTACAATCAAAAGACAAAAAAATAGTTTTTAAATATATATTTTTAAAAATACTTACATACATTTTTAAATTTACGAATTCAAATTCTCCAGACAAAATCGAAACGAAATAAAAACGAAAGTATTACTTTCGTAAACGAAAATCAGAACAGGAGTGCGCGTTTCGCCCAGGTACGACAGTAGGCTCGTCAGTTAGATGCTGTCGTACCCTTCTAAGACGCAATTATTTTTTGTCTATGTTTAGTGATGGTAATAAATTTCACAGCAGTAATATGTTGTGAATTTTATTTTTCTAGGGGAATTTGAATTCAGACGCCTAGAATATTAATGTCCGTGGTCAGACTTTTTCAATCACTCCGTTGATATAATCTATATATACATATAGAATAATCATTGATTTTACTTTTAAGACGTCTCAACACACCGTTTACAGTTTTAAATGATGATTTTAAATTATAACCATACTGGGCAAATCTAATTATACATTCATATAGTTTAATCAATTTTTGTGAGAAAAATTATTTTTTACTAGCAAGAAAACAGTAAACTTTTCCCACCAAACTCAAAACGGGGTTTTCGGTGAAAACTTTTGATTTTTCAAATTGAAGGAACAAAATGGAGAATTTAACAAAATTTCAATTAAAACTGTGGATTTCAATGAAATCTCAATTAACTCACCAAGCTCATTCCGGTATTAATACTGGATCAATTTAGGGGAAAAAACGAATCAAGGCTTTAACAGCCGACTGGCTGCGATTAGAAATAGCCGTATTGTGGCCGGTTTAAATGTCACATAGGTATTTATTTAATTTTTTTCAGGCAGGTATTAGCCGTGTTTTTTTGGAAAAGTTATCCGTAGTACAGTAGGATTTTATATGAATAACAAATACAACATCCGATCACTGCCGATACTCGAATAAACGTCAAATCTCTATCTGCAGCAGGATTTCACTTCTCCTTTTATCGGCAGTGATCCTACTGCGGATGTTGTATTTGTTATTCATATAAAATCCTACTGTACTAGGGATAACTTTTCCAAAAAACACGGCTATTGTGTAAATTTAACTTACTTGCGCTTCCTTAAAATTTTTTTAATTTTTTATAATTTCCTCGTATTTTATAATTAATATTTAACATGAAAAAGGAAATTTCAGCAGTAATATTTTATAGAAGTTCTCATGAAAGTACGGTAGCTTATAAGTTTTTTAGTATTTTTTTCGCAACATTTTTTTTTGTATTTTATACGCTTTTTACAGTAATTGAAAAAAAAATATTTTCCACGATCTTGCATAATAGAAATCTAACCCAAATAAATTGATATAAAAGCAATAACACACGCGTCCTTATCATATAATTCATTTTCCTTCATCCAGATAGGTAATAATATTACAATTGCAATATCAAATCATACGAAATTAACTCTTGAATTAAAACATTTCGATGCCAACCCTGTTTCCCAAAAATCACCTGTTTATAATATTTACTTCAATATTATATATTATATTCTATCATTGTGTGCATTTTCCTATATACAACACCTATATACATCTAAATCAGCTGTGCCATACAAAATAATAAATCACCCATTAACTTCTTCCATCTGGTAACACCATCAGTCAACTTGTATACAAATCGGAAGTTCAGCACGACTGCCTACTACGTCCTCCAATAAGGGTTAATAATTCGCGGTTAACTTAGTAAAAAATTAATAACTATGTTCTGGTGGAGTGAATTAATGCGATTAAAAGTGAAAATGATAAAAAATACCTTGTGGTACAAGAAACTAATGAGAAAAAACAATAAAACCATTTCTATCTCATGGAAATATAAAATTCTTCACAAGTGGTCCCACTCAACAGTTTCGGTTATTTAAAATTGAAATGAGTGGTACCACACAATTTTCTATGCCTATTTACTGCTGCCGTGGCTGTCAAAATGTCACTTTTGGATCTTCGAAAATTAAAAATGGCGCCGAGTTGTTTATTTGCGAAAAGGTGAACGGTAATCCTGCATCTGCGACAACAGATGCGCAACTGTCCTGCTTGCTCTGCAAAGTGTTCTGTCAAAAAAAAATTAAAAATCAGAAAATCCACGCCATATTTTATTTCCACCAAGCAGAATAATTTTTGTTCACCAAATGAAAGTGTTTTATTTAGAAAAGAGTCTTAATCAATAAATTATATATTAATTCATTTGGCAGCGACGGAAGTTGTTCTTAATTATTCAAAGGGTGGTAAGTATATATTTTACAAGCTACAATTTATGTAATGAAAATGCCAAGAAAAAAAACTTGATGAGTGCGGCCATAATGGGTTCCCGATGCTTGACACTTTTCTTTCATGTAAAGAAAGTGCAGCAATGGCTAATTTGCCATTATTTAGGGAAAAAGCAAACATTTTTACGTTTTTGAGCTAAAATCTTTGTAAACTTGTTGTTTATTTTGAGAAAAAAAGTTGATTGATTGGTTTGGTTTTCGTTTGTTGAAAAGAAAAAAAATCATTAAACAGCGCTGAAATAATGCTAGTGTGTGTTGTTGTGTACCTACATTGATATGTGAAAACTATTAATTCATATTCTTATTGACAAAGTAGGTACATACCTATATAGTCGAAACCTAACTTTGTGAAACTAAAAGTTAATCGTCTTAGCTTCTAAAAATATTATTATTTTTCTTAATATTTCATTGTTATGTCCATAAGTAGTAGTAGGTATTTAGGTAGGTAAATAAATTAATTAATCTATTGCTTTTGCTAATAAGCAAAATCAGAAGAAGATGCATAATAGCATTCGTGCCTCAATCAACATCTGAGGCGCTACCACCTCTTGCTCCATCCAAATTCCTAATACTCTGCTCTTGTTCTGAAAATGACCTCGAGGTTATTGAATTTATAAATGGTAACGATACATTTTCTGTTTCTCAACAATCCATATTAACCAAATCCGTTCGTATAACCTATGTTAAGCCTATAGATCTTTATATACTCAAATCGTGACGTGAATATGATGTCACAATTTGACAGATGACAATTTCGAAGCTTTTGTTTCGGTAGAATTTACTTTAATTGTCGGAGGGTCACGACGAGCGGCTTATTGCATTTTGCCGAGCGCACCTCCATTATGTAGTTTATTTAATCTACTTAACTCATAATAATTAACTATTAACTTTATTTGGATTATTCCAATTTCTTCAGTGAACTTCCGACTATAATAGTTCTACCTTAAATCAATGTAAAGTGCAATGGTACCTACCTACCTGACCACTTTCTAATTTACTATCACAACTTAGCAAAATCAGTGTTCTATTCCATTATCCAGCTCACGATCTATAAAAGGTCTCCACCTGAGACACTGTGCTTTTTTATCATCTGTGATCCCGAGCACCCTGCTTCAATTTATTACGATGCTTCCAGTTAGTGTTGCATATTTATAACACCATACCCCTATAAAACCTACCCTTTACAAGTTAAAATCCAAATGCAATTTTGAAAGATCTGGACAGTTGTACACCACACATTTGTGAGCATTAAGAGAATTTGCTCTGTTGACTGTGCAGGAATAATATTCTCCGCAAGAAGTCAAATTCACGCTCGATGAATACAATTGACCACATTATACAAATTCAACATTGGTTTTCAGGCCGTAGCTCCTCTGGCAGCAAAGATGACCCAGTACTTTCAAATCGTGCAGAACATTGATGAGTTAAAGCGTCTATATCCGGACTTGAATATGGAAAGCATGCAGGTGGTCCAGGTAACCGGAGACGATGGCAATACTCAGACACGTCCCCAGGTAAAATTTCGTAGAAAAAACTTAAATCTTCGGACTAAGTATTCAAATTGGGTAGCTTCTTCTTGATGATTCCATTATTTTTAATGATGGCCAGCAGGTTGTTTATCAAACTGGAAATCAGACCGCACAGCAGCAACCACAGCAACAGCAGACAACACAGTACATCTTGCAGGATGAATCAGTTCACCATCAACATCAACAACAGCAGCAGCAGCAACAACAGCAACAGCACACCCAGCAGCAACATGTATATCAGCAGGTTCAACAGGAACAGCGTCATCAATTACAACAGCACCATCAACCGATTCAGACTCAACAACAATCATTATACTATACATCAGAAATGCATCAGAATTCTACAGTTGTCCAGCATTCTACTGCTCCACAACAGCAACAACATCAACAACAACAATCGCAGCAGCATCAACATGCTCAACCACAGCAGACACATTCACCTGCACAACAAACTCAGCAGATTCTATATCGTATGCCGGTGACACAGCAGCAAACATCCCAACAAACTCAACAGGTACTTTCGAGAAAAATATAAACTGTGTTATGTGTAATGATATGTTCTTGTCTTTCGTTTTTTATAAATTTTTTGGAACCGATTAGCTCTTAAATAATACTCATGTTATTGTGCAACAATCCCAACCGCAGGTGCTTATACAAACAACACCCCAAACTATTCACCAACCCGAAATGATTATGCGCCAACAGAGAATCCTCTTCAATCCAAGTCGCACTGTTATGTATACTCACCAAACTACGCCACAGACACAGATACAGCAGCCACAGGATCAACAACATTTGTTGCAAACTCAAGAATCAGTTCATCAGCAGCACACAAATACTGTGGCTACTCAACAGCAGCACGTTCAAATGCAACAGCCACGACTAGTTCCTCATCCAAGGCCTATCGTTTCGGCCACTCAACAGCCATCGCAGAATGTTATCTTTCATCAAGTTCCAACAGGACAGAATGTTGCAATTCAACAGCCGCAAGGGGTGAGTTAAATTTTTAATATAAATTAAGAATGGTTGAGGCGTGAGGGGGATGATCGAAATTCGACATAATTTTAAGTAAATAAATAGGTATGTGTATAAAATAAGAAAATATTATACCAATACCAACAGGTTATCTCATCGCAACTAAGGAGTACAATTCGTGCAAAAATTCCAAGAGGTGGTCAGGCTCCTCGTGGAAATGGACCACGTGCAGCAACTCCAATAGGAACAAGCTCAACTGATCCAGTTAAGACACCAAAAGCACGGGGAAATGCATCCGCCGCTCAGCGTGGGAATAGAGGTGGACGAACAATACGTGGACGTGCTGTTTCTACAACTCAACGAAGTGTATCTGTTTCATCTGGACAAATATCAACTGTGAGCACAAACAGTTCAAATGTCACAGTCACCGTCCCGAAACAATTGAATCACAATCTGCAGCCCCAAACTTCAACATACAAACTCCAAGCATGTGATTACATGGAAACACCTCAAAAATATACCACTAATACTGTAGCAACAAATAGTCCAATCATGTCGACAACAGGAACTTCAACGTATAGTGTGCCAAACCTAAAATTCCGGGCTACTCCAAAGGCGACAACGACAACAAACGAAAGCCAAAACACGTCATCGAACACCAGTGCTAGTTACCAATCGAACAACATGGATTTGGAGGATAGTATTCAAGCTGTTGTCGTTAAAAAGAATCAAGAGCAACCACAGACAGGAAGCAATGCGGGTGTTCCAATGGCCGCCACAACTCTTACAACTTATTACACTGAGAACGAAAGCGATGATGCTCGCTTGATTAAAACACAAAATGGTACTTGTATGACTCTAAGTGAGTACAAAAAGCGTAATCCTTCAACCATGAAAGTTGTACAAGGACAACGAAATCAAACAACTACAAACAATCCAACAAGTATTGCCCAAAAAATACAGTTGTCGAATGCTGGCCAATCGGCAACGACATCTTTAACTGGTGTTGCCCGCATTGCTATCCAACAAAAAACCGCAACCAGTAATGTTCAAGCTCCAGAGCAAACCATGACTTTATCGAGTGTGCAAAAAACATCGCACAACAATTACGAGATTCAAACACAGCATGTCATTCAAAATCGCAGTATTCAACAAATTCAGAACTATTCTGAAAAAGACAGGAATAGCGCTAAGATGTTGGTTATTTTAGCTTCCGGCGAACAGCGTTTGATTACATTCACCTTGCCACGCGAATCTTGTACTGTTCAGGATTTGCTCGAGCAAGTAGGAGTACCGTTCGATGATAAAACAACGATTCAGTGCGTTGAGAGCCCCGGAGCTAATATTGATTTTGTTGTTACTGTGGGCTTTTCAGTTCAGGAATCGGCTAGCGAACTTATTTCCAAAGCTGAAGAAAGTATCCAAATGAGTCGGCAACAGGAAACTGCGGCTTCTGCTGCTCTACAAGCGCCCCCACAAGTTTTGAACACTATGCAACGTCCTATGCAAGGAATTACTGCTCCAAGTACTTCAGCTCAAGCAGTTGTGGCTACGACAAGTTCTGATGATGCCAACAAGGATTTAGCAAACAAATCAAGTGAAGAAATTCAGAGAAAGGTCATTCAAGGGTTCCTTGCCGTGTGCCAGTATTGCGGTTTTTGCGGATACGATCATGCTAAATGTGAACGGTAAGTTTGATAATTTTGAAATTAATTTAAGTAATAGTGAAAAAAATTAATTGATGTACCTACAGTTGCAAGAGAGTTTTTATTGATGATCCAAAGCGGATGCCATGCCAGAAGACAGCTGCCGCAGCAGCCGCGGCAGCAAGTGCAGCGGCGGCGGCCGCAAGTGCTGCAACTGCTGCTGCAAATGCAGCTAAAGCAGAAGAGGAAAAGAAACGAACTGCTCCCTCTGAAATATTGAATCGCTCACAAACAAAAGCACTCGCCGCATTATCAGTTACGCCAAGCCGTGGTGGTAGAAGTGTAACTTCATCAAGGGGCCGCACCCGAAGTGGTCGAAGTAAACCAGCCGAAAGCGAGCCAGTAATATTGACCCTTAGCAGTGACGATGATGGCGATGATGAACAATCGAATAAGTCGGCACATAAGGTAGGTTTTTCGTTAAACCACAAATGTGAATTTAAATTAATTATTTCAAAATTGTTTAAGGTTCCTGTTGTTAATACTGTTGCTACTGCCGGAAAACCATTTGCTTTTGAACCAGATGTATCTGCAGTTGATGAATCTCGAGTTTATGCCGGTAAGTGAAGAAAATAAATTAATACTAGAACTAAGGAATGTTATTAATTGTTATTGTTGGTTGTTTTTGGAAAACCATGAATTAGATAATAATTAATAACATAACTTTTAAACAGTGTTAATTAATTATAAAATCGTGTCTTGCAAGCCTCAATAGCATTTTAGCTTCATATAAATCTATTAGTTATTTATTGTATTAGTTTTCCGTCTTCTTGAATTCGCAAGACCACATCTTAAATTACCTAGGTGCACGAATTTAAAAAAAGTGTCCTGGTGGGTCATTCCGTAACTTTCAAAACGATAATCGTCAAAACGATTATCATTAACGTTATCGTCAATAATTTGCTTCACGTAACTTTATCACTATCGTCTCGTCAATCGTTTTTGGTATAAGATCGTTCAGTTAATTTCAGTTACTCTTATACTGTGACTGAAATGTCAAAATGAGATTTATGAAAGACAATGCTTGTTCGATAACTTGAAAATGTAAAACCATTGCTTTATTTCGGACTTTTCATTTTCGCTAGAAAGATTCCATTTAATCCACAGGGGACATAACTTGGCTTCCAAGATATTTGTCGTTTTCGAAACTATTTTGGATAATGTGTTTGTGCAAGAGCGAGTAATCGTTGCCTGTCAATAATTGGTACCCTCCGCCACCCAAAGTCTCAATAGTTACAGCAAATCTTAATATTGATGGTATATACATATGTATGTAGAACGACAACCATCCGCCAAGTTTATTGTTTGAAGTATCATTAAAAAGGCTTCTTTTGAAATTCGAAAACGATTTTTTACAACAATCAGTAAGAAATATTACTTATGTACATATTTATGTATTGTATGTAAAAAAATATACTTACATATATGGGTTGGAAGAGATAGAGGGTCTGATTCATCTCTTAATTGTCTTCGTAACCTTATTAATTGTTTTTTTTTTTTGAATTTTCATTTTCACTATGTAACAAAACTAAATTGCGATGAAACATTTTGACTTCAGTTTGATTAAATAGTAATGGAAATTAATGACAGACGATACCTATTTAGCTATCGTGCAAACGATATCGTTTTGACGATATCACTTTGACGATTATCGTCTTACGTGAAGTGAGACTATCGCCAAAACGATATCGTCCGACGATAATCGTTTTACGGAATGACCCCCCTGGTATAATATAATTTAGTGCTTGCTATTCGTTTTTTGTCGATATTCTTACTTACTTTCTCTATCTGTCTAGATACACAGCACCTTACCATTTTCTGAAATCTCGACTTCGTTGTTTCCAATCATCGAGGTCAAGCGCTCTAGCAACCGCAATGGCTTGGTTCTAAAACCGGAGATTCTGTGTTTCTTGCCGCCACGGTTTTGACCTTCTTTTCATGGTACATAGTACATTTTATGTGTGCAAATATTCGTCGAAATTTGTTTCTTTCGAAAGTCCAGTACCATCTCTCTCTTTCTGTTTAAATCCAACACTCCTATAAGGGGTCGTTAGTGGATTTAATATTAACTCCGAGGTAGGCGAATTCCTTAACTACTTCGAAGTTGTTGTGTGACGGATTGTAATAGTCTGTGGACAGTTTGAAACAAGTTTTGCCCGATTTTCAATTGCCGCGCCGAGAATGACCGTCGATAAGATTTATTGTTTATACCTGCGTCAGTGTTAACGCCGCACACCATCTGCTCTAGATTGAAGAATGTCACATGATAGCTCATCTTCTCAAGAAAGCTGGTTCATCTTAGTTGCACATTGCACCACGTATTTTCTTAATTCACGGGACACAGCTTGATCACTTTTGCCGACTCTTTGCGACTTCGCGACTTGAAATTTGTTGATCGTTTCCAGGATTTTCCCTTAATGCTAAGATTTCGTCTATTGTCGAATATCTGTATTTGACTTTACGATCAAAATTGTTCAAGATATTGGAATGATTCCATGATTTCTATGTTACCCATCAGTTTTAAGGCTCTGTTCTGGATTCTATCCAACAAAACAAGAAAATTTCGGGCTGCACTGCTCAAAGATAAAAGTTATACTTGAGTTTTGGACGTATAAACGTTTTATATATTGCACCCAGATCAGAAGGGTGAAAAATTTCCTAAAACCTAAGTATTTAGCAGCGTTTTTGGTGGTCTCGAGAATGTGGTCATTCGAACGAAGATCGTCGTTGAGAGAGCTTTCCAGCTTTTTCGATGCAAGTGCAATTTAAGGACAATGGCATAAGGGGTATATTTTGCTTCAACAACAATAGACAGCATTGAGTTTTCGAAGCATTAACCCCACGCTTTTTTGTATACCCCATTTAAAAACGCTGTAAAGATCATATTTTAATAAGCTTGTTATATGATACCGTTGCAAAGAAGATAGACGTGAATTTGTATACGAGTCGCCGGTAAAATAATGAAGTGTAGTAGAAGTTTCGGACAACAAAAGTGAAGAAGAAAGCCAGAGACAAAACGGAGCCCATAATTGAAAGGTTGCATTAGCCTCTTCTTTCTACGCAGTATCTTCTCCTTGCTCGATAAACTTCTCTTACTCTTGTTTAACACTGCAGCATATTCGCATCATCATACCACGTGTTCATTGTCTGAGGTAGTTCTGTTTTATTGATTTCTTTTTTCCTTCTTCGTTGCACTTAAAGACTATGACCGTAAATTATGCTAAGACAGCCCCGTGAAAATCTATTTACAATAAGGTTACATTTTTATCAGCTACTAAACCCCTGAGCAACTAATTCAGAAACTAAAACTTTTCAGTTGTCAAAAATTATTTGTCAAGAAATTTTAAAATTTTCAAAATTATTAAACAACATACATATGTGTGTACATATATACATACATATGTACATAATGGAAATGTTTCAAATAGTTGGACAATATTTTTTAAATGCGTTGAATTTTATAAGTTGGAAAAATGATTATACTCGTATATGGAATGGTAAGATATCTTTAGATTTATAATTTTAAAAACCATTTTTTTATTTTATGCTAAATAAAAACAAGATAAGTATGTACATACATATGTATGTATGTGGATATGTACCTATACATATGTATGTATGTATATAATGTATGTCTGGTGTGTGTTTGCTGTGACTGTCTTATCAGACAAAAAAAAATATATATTTTGTATGGTAGCGCGTTTTGCCGTCTTGTCATTAAAATACGAACTCTTTTGGATCAAATAAAAAATGCAACAGTTGTCAAGTTACATAAAATTTTTATTCGAATGTGTTGGTTTGCAACATTAACAAAATTTAATAACGGCAATTTTTATATTTCCACCAAAAAAAGTGTTGCCACTTATAAAACAAAGGTAAAACAGAGTCTTTGAAAGAACACAGCGATTTTAATTTAAAAAATGGAAGTACCTATTTTAATGACCACATACACTGCCGCTCATCTGAATAGGTTCACTGTTTTTCGTAACTTACTGTAAGACTATCTGCATATATATGGCAATGACTCGTCTGTGTTATGTATGTAATGAAAGAACATTATTATGCGCTTAGTTTGGGAAAAAAAGTTTTCTCTTAAAGCTTACCGTTATTCTCACACGCTAGCTAAACTTAAATCATTAAAAAAAACTAAGTGTTTTTTTGGCTCATCTGAATAGGTTCGAACTTGAACGCTGTATTGTCATGTTGTCAAGTAAGATGAAAAATGTAGTGACTACGTAGTCAAAATTCAACTAGCTTTTAGAATGCAAAATTGCACTATAAAGCAAGTCAATTATAAAATGTCACATTAATGACAGATGTAAACATATGAAATAAGGAACATTTGTATTTTGGGTGGCCAATTTTTGTTGTATGTATGCTGCGGCATACATTGGATCTGTAATAAGATTTGTAAATGTATCATTTTGCTTATTGCATTAAGCTAAATTTTATTGCATATTTCATCTTCATATTCGATTTGGTATTATACATTTTCATATTGCACCATTAATTTCATTTTGAAAATATCTTCCACCAAAAATCGAACAGCTGATTGTGGAATTTTAAAATCATTATCCACTAACTTCGAAGTCGAAATTTTTACATTACGTCGGAGGGGAATTTTGAACTCATTTTTACTTGCCATATACACACAGTCACAAAAGTAAGTATACAACCAAGCTAATACTTAAATAGACGAAAAAATACCGTTAATACCAAATCCATATCTATTCTCTTGTCATACACATTACTGCTATTAAGCAAAATAACGGTACAATTTGTATCCACTTCTTTGCTATCTCATTATTTGTAATCACGGGTAAAAAAAAATAGGTTACAAAAGTTAATATACAGACAGTTTTTCTTATGTGATGTTGCATCAATAAAAACTTTTGAGTCAATTTTTTGTTTTTTTATTAAAAAGGTAAGGCAAAACTACTAGACTAGCCTATTTCAGTTCAAATTATTCCTTTTAAAATTAGAAATGACACCACGTGGAAAAGAGCTCTCCTTGGACTTACAAAAATTAATAGTTAAGTACTCAAGTGAAGGAAAGTGGATTAGGAAAGTAGCTGTACTTGTTGATAGGAGCCCAGCAACCGTCCAAAAAATATTGGAATAGCAGAAACAATGTGGAACAATTACGAACACGGCTCGCAGTAGCCGCCCGCGAACGTTCTCTGAACATGAGAAGCGACTAATAATTCGCAAAGTAAAGAAAAATGCGAAAATAAGCGCACCAAAACTGCAGGACGAGATAGAAGAAGAGACAGGTAAGTCATGCTGTACCCAAACCATAAGCTGGATCCTTCACGAAGTCGGATATAAGGCTGTGCTATTAGGAAAAAACCGTTCATTAGCAAGGTCAATCGCCAAAAGCGGATTGAATTTGCCAGAAGTCATATTCAGACCGATTTGGCTTTCTGAATACCGTTATATTTTCTGACGAGAGCAAATTCAACATCCATGTTTCTGATGGGCGTGTAAAAGTGTGAAGAAAACCTAATACGGCGTTAGATCCTAACCACCTGACTGGAACTGTTAAACATGGTGGTGATTCGGTTATGGTTTGGGGGTGCTTGGCGGCATCTAGAGTGGGTAACCTGGTTTTTATTGAGAGTACGATAGATCGTTTTGGTTACCTCGACATCTTAAAAAATAATCTTCATCAAAGTGCACAAAAACTAGGTTGTGAGAGGTCATTCATCTTTCAACAAGATAATGACCCCAAACATACCTCGCAAATCGTGAGAGAATGGCTGCTATATAATGTGCGAAGATAAGTCAAAACAACTCCTCAATCGCCAGATTTAAATGTTATTGAGCATTTATGGGATCATCTGGAGCGTCAAATACGCAAACATGAGACAAAATCAAAAGTAGAGATTAAAATGATCCTTCAAAAAGAATGGAACAAAATAACCCTAAGTGTTACCCAAAAACTTGTTTCGTCGATTCCATCGAGAATAAACGCCTTAATTAAATCAAAAGATTACCCAACAAGTTACTAAATTCTAATATTAAGTTAAAAATGTTGTAATTTCTATTAGTGTATACTTACTTTTGAGATCAAAATTCTGAGAGAGTTTTAGTTTTAAGTTGATATCTAAGCCATTTAATAAAAAAAAAATGTTTTGATTGATTTTACGAAAAGGGAATAAAATTTTCTAAAAAATATACGCCAAATGTTTCATAACATACATAATATGCTTATTCAATTTTTTTCTCTGCTTAACATTTTGTTTCCTGCTGTATACTTACTTTTGTGACTGTGTGTAGGTACTATAGGGCAAGTTCTACATTTGGAAAAAAATCGAACTCGAGATTTTGATAGGGAACACTAAAAAATTGGGTCCGGCAATTCCGTCTGTCTGTCTGTATGTTTGTACCTCGACCTACGGCCTAACTGGAGGTATTTTCTTCAAACTCGGTACTTATGGGTTTTCGGTGATTTCCTAGCTCCAAAACTAACTGTATGGAGGGTATACAGCCGTAATGCAAAATCTTATTTATCTCGAAAACAGCTCTAACGATTTTGATAAAAAAAAACTGCATGTGCCGTTATAGGCATGGACTACATTTTGGTCAAACAAAATGTTATACTAACGATACCTTTCATAAGACGTTTTTTTTCATTTTCGAATTTCCCATTAACATTTATTAGAACGATTTTAAACAAAATTTTTTAAAGGAGCTCCTTTAAATTTGAAATAATATTTTATATAAAAATATTCGAAAAAATAAATTTGAGTTTTCTGAAAAATAAATTCAATTTTTTTTTTTGAAAAATTAATAACTTCAAAACAAATTTTTTTCTTAAAATTTTTTAAAGATATTTGTTATATAAAAAATTAATTTAATAATAAAGCAATTTTTAAACTTTGTTTGCCTGAATTCATACTTTTCTAGAAGTCAGGCGGCTACTTTATAAATTTGAACATTTTTATCTAATTAAATCCATGTTTTATATTTATAAAATGTATTTTAAATTGCAGTCATGCATTTTATTTAGTTGTATTTAGCTAATCATAGTGAGTTTACTATGTAGAACATTGGTACAATAGTGAATGTCCCCATTGTAAAGCTAGCAGCGGTAAGCTTTTTACTCCATCTTCTTTGTTTTTCCTGAGTTCGTAGAGTCCAATATGAGCTAGCTATGTAAAAATCAACACAAGGTCACCACTCTGAGCAAGAAACACTGATAAATTTTTTTACAACTCGGTGCTCTGCTCCAAATTAAAACATTTTGAAGTAAATTACGAGTATATGAACTCTTTAAAAAAAAAAACTTAAACGTCTGACAGCGGACCCTTTCTAGATGACCTAAACCAAAAATTTTAAAAGATTTTTTATTGCTAATAAAAAAAAAACAAAGTTAAATTCTTAGAACAGGTCGTAGTCTGGGAAGAAATGGAAATGGCCTGTTTAGGCCATCATACCTTTGAGTTTATTTTTTCTTTTATTTGATAAAAACTAATTTTGTGGTATAAAATATTAAAAAGTCAATCATAATTGATGCAAACGAATGTATCTCTAATAGAAATCAAGTTCTAAACTCTACTTAGCCGTTGTGATAAAATTTATATTTTCCTTACAGCGATAAAAAAATCTCCAGAATCAATCACCTTGTGATGGCCTATTATTTTCGAAGTTTTATCGGTTAATAATGGAAAACGCCAAATTTTTCATCTAGTGAATAATCTCTTTCAAAATTTTTATTTGTGATTTTTGATGTGTAAACATCTTTCCCGGCGGTAGAGTGAATAGAAAACGTGGGTAAAACTTGTAACCCGTTACGGTTACACGTTACGGTTACACGTTCCGTGTAGCAACCTACCTTACCGACGATTGCATTTAACACCATGCTTACATTGGAAATATTGCATACTTACGACATCGTGGTTACATTGGAAACTTTGAGTACTGCAATCTCGATTTTATTACTTTCCATTGCTGGCTAGAACTAAATTCATCCCCTTAACGAAAGATTTCATGGTGGGTTCATTCAGTGTTTTTTAAACAAATCAACTTCACGTTAGTGATGGACAATTAAATTTTATTTTATGCTCCCAAAAATGTATTTTCAGAGTTTACATTAAATAAAATGTACGATTGGGTCGCACGAACTTTCTCTTATGTATTTGCAAAATCGTCGTTTCAACCTAGTTTCATTGTAAAACAGCTTTAATATCGTACTAATTCGACTAAAATTTTGCATCTTTGTCTTTCAAAAAAAAATAATACTCAAACTTTTGAGGAGCTTTAGCATAAAAAAAACGATCAAAATCGGTTGTACCGTTTACAAAAAAATCAAAAACTTAAAAAAATGTTCCAAAAACCATTTAAAATGTTGTTCAGGGCAATCAGTTGACATCTACAACGAAATATTCTCGATACGTCAAAATTTAATTTTTCTGTCATACCATATAATTATTTTATGTCGATTTCCTTTACTCACTAGGGATTTTGATCCCTTGTCAAATTTTTTCTTTTGGTGTGCGTATTTCGTATACATGTAAATCCCTCTTCAAATACGGATTCGAGGGATTTGATCTCTGTCACAAAAAAATCGATTTTTTTGGTGTAAAGGAACGTGAAATCTGTCGAGAGATCGAAATCTTCACACAGAAATTGATTTCTCATGTGTAAAGGAAATCGACATTAATTATCGAATTAAATATTCTTTATTATATCAAATTATACTTTTGGCATTCACTATATCAAAATATAGATCGTTCTCCATCTCTCAAGCCATGAACTGAAAGATGACTACGAACTTCAATGGATTAAAAAAATTAGGTTTTGCCACTTATAATTCCATTATAAGGTGGAAATGATGTCAATCGGTTTATAAATCTCTGACGAAGGGAGTAAGATAGAGTACAGAAACCTAAAACAAAAAAATTAAAGGATTGGTTTGATTTTGATAAGATGAACGCTCCATCTAGTGGCTTGTCAAAAAAAAAAAGTTTTGACATTTTCGCTGCATGATATGTAAGTATATTTGTTGGCGGCGTTAAGCCAGATATACATTGTTCAAATGCATGACAAGCACGTGCAAGTCTATTATTTCAGTGGCAAGAGGACGTTGCCCTTTGTGCGTTTTTTTTCTGTAAAATTGTGTTTTTACGAATTTCTTTGAGATTTTTTAAAATTTTATCCGAGTAATTTGTTTTATTTTGTCTGTCTATTTCATCATATAATTTTCGTTTGCTGTTTTAATATTTTAATCAGTGCTTATTATGCTGTGCTGTGTTCTCATCTCTTCGACGTACGAGTACTATACGCAAATGAACCAATAAATGCATGATCAATCATCAATCTTGCATATACAATATTTCTATGCAGTACGCTAGATTGAAAGGATTTGGATTTTTCATCAAGCCTACATCCGATCTATGTATATGTGTGACTTTTTTAATAATACACTTACACGCATGCTTGTCATGCATTTGAACAATGTATATCTAGCTTTAAACGCAATTGCTGAGGTTGAGAAAAAGGCGGAGTTATCGTTCATTCTTCTTTGTGGTTTTCTTTTTTTATATTTGGCGTTCGCTCAGTGAAATTCACTTAACTGAGTAGAGTAAGGAGTGCGAAAAGATGTCTCCTTTTTGCATGAACAAAGTTAACTTACATTAAAAATCGCTGTGTTTAAAAGCACTGATGCACTCGAAATTAAGCCAAAAGAGAAACAGAGATTAAAATCGGATTCGTGTAAAAACAGTCTATTTTCTATAGGATAATATCTCTGTTTGAATATAAGTGTAAAAAGCAACATCCCTGTTTAAACATAAGTCAAACAAACTTAACGTTACGCAGCGGAGTCCACTTACTCCTAACACATGCCACGAACACGAACTACCTCATCGAAGCATATTGTCGATAAGGTTTTTGGGTTGTGTAATGAATAAGTGCCTACACGGCAGTGCGAACTCTGGGAATCGCAGTACTTCATCGAAGAATATTGTCGATAAGGTTTTTGGGTTGTGTGAAAAGAATAAGTGCCGACACGGCAGTGCGAACTCTGGGAATCGCAGTAGTATGCCGACATCGCAACTGCTTGGTTCGAGCAACTATAGTCTGTTCAATTTATATTTGCAGTACAGGGAAGATAGGATATTTGACTTTCAGTCTGACCATTATGGATTTCAATAAGCTATCTTTAATTTAAAGCTCTTACAGTATTGCCGTAGGAGCATTAAAAATTGCGGCAAATCTCACAAAAATATTTGCTACAAAAAGCTCGAAAAAGCTTAAATCCTGGAAGTTACAAAGCACAATCCAAAGAAAATGCCAAAGTTTTTTTTTAATAAACATAATAATTGTTGGTTGCAAATTGGCGATCAGTCTCCTCTCCTTTTACTCATGGAGCAGATAGGTCATGGTGGGCTGTACGTGAGCTCAAAGAAGATTACACAAACAATTTCAATGTAACTCAGTGATTCTCTTTCTTATTTCGGTGGCAATTTCTTAAATTAAGGTGCCGTGAAAATAGCAGCAGGCACCAGTGTTTCTGAAAAAGCTCTCCCATAAGGCCTGTACTGCAAATATAAATTGAACAGAGTATACAAAATTTTGTGTTTTGACACAAACTAAACGATTGCCTAAAATGAGTTCGCTATTTTGTGTAACATATAATAAAGTTTGAATAAACCTATTTGGTTCAACAAAAGTATATCAAGACTGAAAAATTTCATGAATAAACTTAATAAAATTAAAAAATCTTCAATTCATTTAAATGAACAGTTCAAACAAATTAGAAGGGAGTATGAGTTTTTGAAAAAATTTTTATATAAGCAATACATCTCGTCTCTTGAATCGAATATTAAGAATAACCCTAAGAGTTTTTGGTCATATATGAACACGAAAAGAAACTCAATTGGGATTCCATCTAGCATCACTTATAAAAATGTGCTGTCCGATGATATTAATATAATTTGCAATAACTTTGCGTCGTTTTTTCAATCTAATTTTATTGATCTCAAATTAGATTATGCCAACACAATAAATTCAGATCCTGTGGTTGATCTTGGTAATTTGCAGTTATCTGTAGACAATGTTTTACAAGTACTTTTATCTCTTGAAAATAATTTTTCTATTTCACCAGACAATATTCCACCAATTCTTTTAAAAACTTGTGCTAATATACTTGCTACTCCACTTTGTATAATATTTAACCTTTCTTTAAGTAATGGTGAGTTCTTAGATGAATGGAAATACTCTATAATAACTCCCCTTCATAAATCAGGTACAAAAAGTTCGGTTGAAAATTACAGACCAATCGCAAAACTGCAGTTAATTCCTAAGGTTTTCGAAGCTGTTGTAAAAAACAAATTGTATAATCTTATTCATAATAATATTTCAGTTTACCAACATGGTTTCATAAAAGGTAGATCCACCACTACAAATTTATCAATATTTTCAAATTTTTGTCTATCTCAGATGGAAATGCGTTCCCAAGTCGACACTATTTACACTGATTTTTCAAAGGCTTTCGACCGCGTTCAACATAGTGTTCTCTTAAGAAAACTAGAGATGTTTGGATTTCACTCCCAGCTCCTAATGTGGATAAAGAGTTATTTAGTAGGTAGAAAACAGGTGGTGAAAATTGACAATGCCTTGTCTAAGGAAATTATAAATTTTTCGGGTGTTCCTCAAGGTAGTCACCTTGGACCACTTCTTTTTATCATTTTTATTAACGACTTACCATTACATCTTACTTTTTCTAAGTATCTTCTATTTGCTGATGATTTGAAAATATTCAGCTCCATAAATTCATTGAACGATGCAAAGAACGTTCAAATTGATTTAAATAATTTAATTAAATGGTGTAATATCAATGGGCTATATTTTAACAATAAAAAATGTAGCGTTGTGACATTTTCTAGAAATCATAGTCCATTATATTATAATTATAAACTCGAAAACGACATTTTACAGAGATTTGATTGTCATAAGGATCTAGGCGTAATCTTCGATTCTAAGATGAATTTTTCAAATCACATAGACCATGCGATCTCAAAAGCAAACTCTATGCTAGGGTTTGTTATTCGAAATTCAAAAGATTTCGAAGACCCATATACATTGAAAGCTCTTTATTCTAGTCTTGTCCGACCACATTTAGAATATTGTACTCTTATATGGAGCCCCTTTACCGCGTCTAGCATTTGTCGTATAGAAAAAGTTCAAAAAAGGTTCACAAAGTTTGCCTTACGAAAAATTTTTGGTTATTCTAATGTTCCATCTTATGAGACGAGGTGTATTTTAATTGATCTAAAACCTCTTGCTCAGAGAAGAAAATTAAACTCAATACTTTTTGCTTTTGATGTATTGAATTGTAATATTGACTGTCCGGTTTTGTTATCTATGTTTTTTATTTATGTGCCTTCTCGAAACTTGCGCCCGCGTAACTGCGATTTTTTAAATGTTCCTTACCACAGTACTAGTTATGCTAAGCATAATCCTATCACAAGAGCTTGTATGGATTTTAATGAATATGATTTTGCAATTGATGTTAGTATTAATAGAAATGTTTTGAAACATAAATTATTAAATTTGTTATAATGCTATATGTTAAATTATGTATTTTATCATGTTATTATCATAATTCAAATAGTCTAAGTAGAGTGTGTAGCTTTTAAGACGAATAAATAAATAAATAAATAATTGTATGCACCTGCGCTGACATTCAACCAAATAGTTCATCTGTTTTCTATAAGCAACCAAATAGTTGTGCAACTAAAAATTGAATGTGCGCGCCTAGCCTAAAAAGGACCGAAATAGTTTGTGGACACAATTTTTTATGTTGTTATTCGGTTTTAGTTGTTAACTAATGTTTTTGATCCCATTAATCTTAAATTCACTCAATAATTTTTTGATCATAACATTAAGAGTATCCTAAACATAAGTAATAATGGAAAATGAACAAGAAAAATGTGTTTTTTATTTTACTAGAAATAAGTAAAGCGTTATGTACAGCCATTGACTTATTATACATGGACTGCCAGAACTACGGAACTACAA
Organism: Chrysotoxum bicinctum; assembly: GCA_911387755.1. Taxonomy (NCBI): domain Eukaryota; kingdom Metazoa; phylum Arthropoda; class Insecta; order Diptera; family Syrphidae; genus Chrysotoxum; species Chrysotoxum bicinctum. The sequence continues at coordinate 217,419,878 of OU426989.1, read as the reverse complement.
AGTGTATCATAGTGTAACTTTTGGTTTTGGTATTTGATATATCAATTTTTGACATAATTGAGTTTGTAAGGGGGTTGAGCGGGAATTGTTTAAGTTTATTAATTAAATAAAAACTTGAGGGCTATTTTCATGCTTTATTTGCGGATTTAAGAGTCAAAATATGCATTTATCATAGACAAGCGAAGAGCATTACTTATAGAGCTGTGATTCGTTAGAGTGGGAAATCACAAAGAACTGTCGAAATTCTGGGGTGAAATCGCGTAAGGTGATAGTTGATTATCAATTTGTTGCTTGTCGTTTTGACCATCGCTCTCTCTATAATTCTTAAGTTGAGGTGCCCTGCAAACAGCAGCAGGCACCAGTGTTTCTGAAAAAGCTCTTCCATAAGGCCTGTTTTGCAAATATAAATTGAACAGAGTATAATACTCGTACGATTGCATTGTATGTTTATTGGGTACGTTCGATAACAAAAATTTGGCACTCGGACGAACGTTGATGTTTACACATCTTAACCGTGAGTCCTGGCACTCACACTTTTTTTTTTTTGCAAAACTACATAAATATTGTCCCTTATCTCACGAAGTGACGTATCTGCTTTTTTAATATTTTACAGGAGAGCAGTTTTTAGTTTTGTTAAACCCTTCTATAGGTGATATTTCTGTGTCTGACAACGGTTTTGGTATTTTTTTTTTTTGTAAAATTGAAAGAATTTGTTGAAGTTTCAAATTATATGAGTTTCAATGTAAATACTAAACTAAGAACAGTTAAAAATAATTGATTAACCAGATACGTCACTTCGTGAGAAATTATTTATCAATATTTTCAAAAAAAAAAAGCACTTATGACAATTTAAAAATCTCAAAATCAATATCTTTTTCCAGATTGAAAACTCAAAACTCATTTTAATTTTTAGTCTTACTTTTATTAAACAATTTTATTAAACGAAATGTAGTGTGTATTATTATAATTTCTTAAAACACTATTATTTTTCTTACTCTGGTTTCAATGAATTATAAAATATCTTGTGTTCATTGCTTCTTATTATGGGTAACTCTCCAGAGCAGAGTGACAAAAGATCTTCTCATTTTGCCTTTGGAATTTTAAGCTCAGATTGATTAAGTTTTTGTAAAGTTACGTCTTTTAAATTCCGTTTTAATGTCAGTGAACGAAATTCTTCCTCTATTTTTGAAAAATATTTGTCCTGGTTTTTCTTTAATAAGCTTCAACTCCGCAATTTTCGGCCATTTAATGCATTCTCCTTTGTCGTCTTTTCTTATATTTAATATTCTTAGATCTTTTGAAAGGCTTTTGAAGTCAAGAAAATCTGAATGTATCAGCGGCCTTACCTTATAAGGTTGGGTTTTTCTAGCAAGTTTGAATACTGGGTAAAGTTGGCTAGGAATCATTATCTCCCCAGCTTTTGACATGGCATGAGAAATAGCACTATGCGCTGAATCACCTTCATTTTGCCCATGATTTGCTTCAAAAAACCGAAGAGAAATTTGTGTAACATTTTTAGAGTTCTTTAAAAAGTAAATAAACATAGCTGGAATAATTGAATTATGATTTTGTCCAGAACAGCCATCTGGAAAAAGTTCAACTTTATTTATTCCCTTGATATCATATTCTAATAGGGTCTTGTAAACTGCTGTGGCAATTTCGGACGAGCCCCTTTTGCTTTGGCCCTCGTGCCAGGTATAACAAAAAACGTCTTTGCTTGCAATATCATAAACAGTGAGATTGTATACAGAAAGTAGCCTTTTATAAAAAACTGCGCTTTGTTTTGATATTGGCAGGGATATAACCTGTTGTAGGTCAAAAACGGCTGTTAAAATTGTTTTATCTTTCATAGACTTTTCTTTGGACATCGATTTTAAACTTCTTACTTTATTTTTTTTAAGAATATGAGTCTCAAATTTAGATTTTAATTGTTCCTTGACGTCATCTTTACTCTCGTGGTAGGTCATACACAGTGAACATTGATCTTTTTTCGGATGCAAAAAAGATAAGTTCTTTGTTTTAAAAACTCTTCTATATGTTGAAAAACTAGTCGGCAAAACAGCTTCGTCTTGAGGTTGATTTAAAAAATGTCGTACATTTTCCGCAGAGTTAGATCAGGGTGTAAATATTCTCTGGTTGATTTGTTGCGACAATAATGTGATTCAACGCGAGGGAAACGTTCAATATGGTCTTCAACCGCCTTTATAATTTTCGCCTCTAAAGCAAGTTTTTCATTTGAACGTTGTCTTCCACCACGTTTATCAGGTTCCAGGAAACCTGAAAAATTTATCTTTTCTAAAGCTGTTTGAAGAGTTCTCTCAGATATACCTAAGGTATTGATAAAAAAAGTTTTGCAAACTGTAAGCTTTAATCTTTTGATGTTAAAAAAGTATAAATGGCTGCATGTGCGTCTATAATTTGCGTTTTTAGATGTTCTTCTTTTCACTTCTAAATGTTCAATGTGCTGTATGATATAGTTTCGTTGCTTATTGAGATCTGCAAGATCGTAATATTGATTAAAAATTGACTGTCTTTGTTTGTCCGTTACAAAGTGGCACATTTTTCCAGTTCTTTTACAAAACTCTACTTTACATCTGTTTCTTATTTGCCTTTGAGGAACAAGCTTTTTTGATTTTAAACTTGTATACTCCTTACCCAAATCCCTCAACTTTTTGTTTTTTTTTCTGTTTATTTGTTCTTTTTGATTTAATATGGGAAGACTCCTTTGGACTGCCTTCTACTTCAAATTGCTCTGGAGTATCAATTTCCATGGAAGCATAATTTGCTTGAAGAGATCTAGAGATTTGGAGCTGGTTTCTGCGAGCTTTTCTTGTTGCATTTCTATTTTTATACTCTGTGTTAAAGCTCGAGAATGCCTCATGGTGAAACTCCGAAACATGATCTTCGCATGTATCATACGCTATGAAGTGAGAATAGCATAACAATATTAAACATCTTCCACAAGCACTGTATACCTCCGCCTTGCAGCTTCTTATTTCACAGCTCTGCACATAGCTGAAGTCCGATTCTGAATCAACTTCCATCGAATTGCAGTTAAGATCAAACATACTAGTTTTTCTTACCATTTCTCTATTTGATGCAAGCCTTGCAAGTGGAATTTCATCACTAGAACTGAACTCAAAACTCGATTGTACTTCATCCTGTGTTTCCATTTTGTGTAAGTGTTCTAAATAAGTAGGTAAAATCTGTTCTTAACTAGCCCTTTATATTTATCAAATTAATTTAATTAGGTACTTACAAAAATGTTTAACTGTAATTTAAATCAAGATTTTAACTTGGTTTACAAAAAAAAGAGGATTACTATTTTCTTAAACATTCAAATGTCAATTGGTTATCCATTGATTAAGACATTTTTTAGTAAACAGGAAGAACCGAACGCCATTTAAATTTATTTTAGTAATGGGTGTATAGAAACAATGGCCCTTAGTAATAGACATTCATAGAATCGGTTTTAAAGTCACTTTTTGTTAGATGTAGAAAAGTTGCTTTTAAAATTTCGTAGTAACAGATCAAATTTACAAAAGTCTTATTTATACCAATAATTGTGACTCATTTTCATAATTTCGTTATTGTGAACTGATACACAAACAGATTTCTATTAACCAGATTCGTAAAGTTCTATTGTGATTCTATCATTTTAAATTTAACTTAGTTACAGGAAAGCAGCTTTTAAGTATTTATAATTGAAATTTGTTTTATTTCTACGAATGTTTGGTTAAAATCGAACTTAGGCTAGATTCGGATCTATTACTCAGGGCCAATAGGTTTACATCTTAACGTGAGGCATATTATTTATACTCACCGATAGCTGGACCTAGTACAAGAAACTGCTGTATTTACATAATAATTTGCAGTATAATGGAAAACTACTACCCACATAATTGCAGTTACGTCTGTTCGGGAGAAATTTTTTAACAAAAATTGCAGTTATGCCAACTATGCCATAACGAATTCAGCCATGTTCCAGACATTTTTCAGGGAATCTAGACAATTTGCGAGTTACGTCACTTTGTGAGATGAGGGACGATATGTGGAAATTTCAACTCTTCCAACTAAAACTTGAACTTTCATATAAATTGGCATCTTCAAACTGCATCAAATTTTAGATGAGCTGGCAATGATGTTTTCGAACTTCGAAACGTCAAATGAAAGATACAAGTAAATGTCACATCACACACCTTCAGTCTCTGTCTCTCTGATTTTCATGTGCATTATTTTCTTATCACGATTTTTACTCAAAGAAGAATTAAGAAAATGTGTACATTTCGGTGTTAAAATAAGAATATAAATATATAAACAAATGCAATAAAACAAATTCTCAAATTATATATCTAGCAGGGTTAATCAATAATCTTAAAATACCTTATTTACTACTTGAAAAGTAGCGCAACATGGGTGATCAACTTTCTGCAGGTATGGAAAATACTTAGTTTTTCACTGTCTCTTTTCATCTATCTTTATTTTAAATATAAAAGAGTAGTGTGTTCTCATTTAACACACGTTATTTGTTGGTTATTGGTTTAATGGCTATTTTGCGAGAACTCCAGAAACTTTGTTCATTTGTATCAAACTTAATTGATTTAATTAAAAAATCAGCCTTTTTAGTCTTCATTTGTATAAAAATAAACCAAATGCATACATTTAAAATGAAATACATCATTAACATTTCCGGCGAAGAAAGACTAAAATGTTCATTAAATTGTAGGTACATTGTAGGTAATGCCCTTAACCATAGCAATATAATTTCTTTTTTTGCAGAATTTCGTCGTGAGAATGTGGCAGATTCTGAAAGCGCAATGGACAGTTTGAATACATCATTCACATGCAAGCTCATTCGCATTGGAACCCACCGTTTCGAATCAAAAGATGCTGTAAGTTCCCCTACCGAAGATCCTTTTTTTTTTCTCGAACACGGATAGTGAACTCACCAAATGCTTTTTGTTTTCTTTTACTTTTTTTCAGGTAACATTCACAAAAAAGGGAATTCGTATATTTGCACCAAATTGCAGCAATCTTACTGACATCGTGGCATTAGACATTTACAAAGAAGAAATTGTAAAGATTGTTGCATTTTTCTCGAAATCTTTTTCGGTTATGTTTATCTATACAATGCGCAAATGTGCTGAGTATATAAGGGAGAGTCTTGAGATGAAACCTAAAAATACAGCACTTGAAAGTAAGTTTGTTGTATGTACCTATCTATGCAAAAGCGCACATGAAGGTTTTTGCTCACTCGTTCTGATCGTCCGTGGGTTGGCTGGACGGACACGGTTTATGATTTGACTATGCACGCTTTCAAACTGAAACTCGTTGCTGTCATAATTTGGAACGAGTGTGTGGAATATTCATGGCCGGTTAGCCTAGTGATGCTGTTAGCTGCTGGATAAACTTGTAACCAAATGTTTTTTTTTTTTCAGCTCCTTATTTTAATTCAGCTGAAAAAGGTGATACGTATAATAAAATTATTCTGCAAATAGAAACAATTTCCGAAGAATCGATAAATGTTATACGGTCGATTTATAAAAGTATTACATTGGAGGAAATTCAATTTCAGGATGCAAATGAACTTCTACTTAGAGCTGCAGCAAAGGACAAATACGTTGTCAATGCGAATTCAAAGTAAGTTTTAGTTAAGTTTTCAAAAGACAAATAAGAAAAATTTCTATTATCTCCATTAAGAGTACAATTTATTTTTGTTTGGCTTAGCATCAATTACATCTTAAGGGTATTCATGTAACGAGATAATTTTCCGCTTTGTAGAAAGATAAAACTTTCCGCAGAATGTTTTCATGAACACCCCCTAAGAAATACTTGCGTAAATGGGGGAAATGTTTTGTGAAATGTCAAATTAAAAGTCAGAATCCATACTTCTTTAGTTTACGGGTTTATTTCTGCACTTTCCGCAGCAAATTTGTGAGATAATTTTATGAGATTTGCAGAAACTCTTTCCCATATAAATTTTAACAACTCGTTTCTGCCGAGATAAAATTATTATTATTATTTTTGAACTAGCAGACTAGGGCTCGCTTTGCTTCAAGCATAGATAGTAGTCTGTTTCCATTTTCAGAGCTCAACATATTTTCGTTCATCCATATCATATATTTTATCAATATCACTTCAAAATTAAATTTATCAGTGAAAAAAAAAATGAAAAGTATCAATTCTTAATTTTTATTTTCAGTGAAATTCGCCTCGATCCAAATGACATTCGACAAATTTTAATCTATCCACCTGGCAAAGGTGGTATCTCAATCAATACCGAGGATTACATGTGTCTGGCAACCGATCAATATTTAAACGATGTGATTATTGATTTCTATTTAAAATGGGTGCATAAAAATATTGTTCCGGAAAAAAGTCGAGAACGTACTTACATCTTTAGTAGCTTCTTCTATAAACGTCTAACAACAATGTCCACACGGCCGCGAGCACAAGCCGCTAAAGATATAAAGCAGACAGCAGCACAGAAACGTCATGCTCGTGTTGCTAATTGGACAAAAAATGTAAATTTATTTGACAAGGACTACATTATAATTCCCATAAATGAGCTATCGCATTGGTTTTTGGCTATTATTTGTTTTCCTATGCTCAAGGGGCCGGTAACCTTTGACACAAATGAACCAATTGTTCCCCAACAAATAACAAAAAAGAAAAGTAAGTTAAATCTATTTATATTTTTATGATGATATTTAAAAAGAATTTATTTTTTCAGAAGGTTCTGAAAAGAAGGTGTCTCTGCAAATTGGAAACACAACTATAACGCCACTTTCCAAAAGAGAAGAAACTGTCTGCTTGGGGGAAGAAGATAGTGAACGGGATGAAGCTGAAGGTGACGATAGTGATTTAGCATCCGAGGACAGTGACTATGAGCCTCCAAGTGCCAATGGATCCCAGCGTCAAGCAATTAAGCAACCAGTTATTTTAATTTTTGACTCACTGGCGGGAGCATCGCGAAGCCGAGTTGTAGCTACGTTGCGTGACTATCTCACCTGTGAATATCAAGCAAAGGTCCAAGATAATCAGACCCACTCTTATACTAAACTTAATATGCCCGGAAACTGCGTAAAGGTGCCCCAACAGAACAACTTTACAGATTGTGGTCTTTACTTGTTGCAGTATGTGGAGCAGTTCTTTGCCGACCCAGTTCGTGACTACACGATTCCAATAAAGCAGCTCGTCAATTGGTTCGATACGATCGTTGTGACTAGAAAAAGAGAAGAAATATCAAATTTGTTGGCTGATTTGATCCATGAGTATAATCCTAGTCAGTTGCCGCTGCCTAAAATTCCCTTTCCCACGCTAAACGGAGAACTGATTGAAAGACCAGATGAAAGTTTTAGCGAAGACCAAGTCGAATTTGAAGAGGAGGAAATGGACGAAGATGGTTTAGAAGAGGTGGGTTATATCAAATAAACTTATTCCTTATTATGAATGTATATATTGCTTAAGACACCGTGAAGAATATAATTCTATTCTTTCTCTCCTTTTTTGCATATAGGATGACACAGCTGAAACAGAATCATCCCCAGAAGAGACTACGACACGAGTCGAGAAAAACAACAGCACTATTGGAAGTAGTTCTTTATCACTGCCACCTCTTGGAAGAAAAATAGTTCTAAAGCGAAGTTTTTCCGGAATAAGTAGCATGCCATTAAGTGTGCGGAAAACCCCCAAGCTTGATCCATAAATTAGACCGTTATGATTATTCGTCTTTTATTATTATTTCTATCATAGGAGAAGATTGCAGAGCGATTCCTATTTAAATGTCTCTTTGCTATCGTTGTAAATAATATAAACATATTGAATTAGTAAGAAAATATCAATGCTAACAAAAATTGAATCTTTGCGATTATAAAACTATCCATTAATTTTTGTTAGAAAGTTTGTTCTCTTTTTTATCCTACAAGATTTAAAAATAAATTTAAAGAAAAATTAAAATATAAATAATGTGTTTTCTTTAGTAGAATTTATTCTTATTCAAAGCGGATGATATGTTCCCCCTATAACTACGCAGAGGGGTGGACGTGTTAAAATTATAAATGAAGACCAAAATTACTTGCATTTACGTATTCCTATTTATTTTATATCAAGTCGGTATTTCGATTATTCCACATTCAGAATATCCACACACTAAAATAAAATACAAAAATATCTGAATATCATGAGATTGTGCTTTAATTTGAAGATGTATAGTAATGGCTCAATAATATTGCTAAGGAAAAACTGAACAAAGTCGTTATAGTAATAAACGAACGGACTGTTTCGTTAATACTATTTTTTGTAATTTGATTTGATTTGATCTGCGAAATCAGGTTAAAAACTTGATCTGCGGATCAAATCATTTATATCATTGGCCCTTGGAATGAAAAACTACACCAAACTCGCTCGTGCCAAGCTGCTAACGAGATACAATGTATGGCAGAATAACCCAACCAAATATGACAATTTTATCAATTATGAAAAACGTTGCCAAAAACATGGAATGTAGTATTGTTTGGATTTGCTTTAAAAGCTCCCCATAAAATAAAAATTTGAATTTCTCCACTAGGGAATTGTAATTCTTTTTTACTTCTCCATTATCTTAATGTTAGATTTGTCTAAAAACAACGTATTTGACACGAAACCACCAGAGCAAGTGTTTCTTATCCTTTTGTGTGGTCTTGCATTCATTGAAATGGCAAAGAAAGTCCAAGAGATGAGGGAACTACCTTTCTGTTATAAATTCATAGAATCCAAAATGTTTAAAACTTGGCAACTAACTGGACGTGCATGTTAATCACTTATCCATTAGTAAGATATCACACTTACCGGTAAAACAAAAATAAAACGTGGGGTACCAAAGGCAAACACTATTTTAACGTGAAAACACTAGTTTTTTACAAGAGTGTACTTGGCTTAAGATGAAAAGATTGAGCCTTCTGGGCAGAAGCAGTCACATAGCAATTGATTAGACGTTTTCGAAATTTTTCCCATGTTATGTACTACCAAAATTGTCAATACGTGCTTCAAAATGTACGTCTTTCAATTTGGACCTTGTGACGAATAAGTGCAAGCAAGTCCAGTACGTATGTATCTAGGTATATCGAGATGGTTTTTGTGAACTTGTGTATGTACATAACAACCAGTCTGCTTTATAGCATATTCTGGAGATGAATCCGAGTACCTACATGCATACCTGGTAGGTACTTGATAAAAAAAAGAACTTTTTATTATCATATATTCGTTAAAATGCATTACTCCTTTTAGACATTACATTAAAGTTTACTTATGTGTCCATTTTTTAGTATTCAGTTATTTGTACCTAGCTTCTATTCACGTATAGTCGTAACTAACGAAAAGATTCAATCAGTAGACATAACCAACATTCTTAAATTTTATTTTAAGTATTTTCTGTTAAAGGTAAGAACCATCTTAATCATATAGAAGAAATCAAATTATAAATGCATGTACAACTTCATCCCCTAATATAACCCCCGTCCATTTACACATATTAAAAAAAGATTAATGTCTGAATAAAATTCAAATCAAGTTCTTTTTTGTCAACATCTTAACCTATAGTACTACCTTTAAATTATTTTTTCCATGCCTTACATGGGATGGTAGTGCTCCACAGAACATGTTGTTGTTGGTGGTGTAAGAGTTTGTGGTTATATCTAAATACATACAAAATCTGCAGGTCTACATGGTAGAATGTTAGGTTGAGTTGAATTTTTTTTATTTTATAATTGTCCTAATTTTGTCGAAATCAAAGCAAAAGAATTCATATTAAACATTAATGTGAGTATACATTTAACAATTTGTTTTGTTACAGTATAAAATTATAACCAACCTCTGATGGTTTACATGTTTCCATGTACATGATCGAAGTTGATAGTATATGGGTCTACATGGGTGCAACTTAATTCTAATGATTAGTCTAATTAATTTTTCAAAATGGCCTTGGGTGTGTTCATGAAGTCTCGAATTTTGTTATTTATAGTATATAAGTAAATAAATGTTTTTTTTAGAATCGAGTCGTTAAGTAGTAGTAAATGGTAGTTTAATATTTGAAGAAATAAAGTGAATAGATTTGAACGATCTAGTTCTTTTCGATTTTCTCATTATGTATCATGTTCATTTAAATTACTGTCATAAGCCAACAAAAAGCTGCTTTCAGAATGTCAAAAGAAAAACACGCACTCATGTCATAATCCACTTAAGTGAATTTAATTATCTTTTTTTATTCGAATTACACTAATGCCGGTATTCACCGAGCGCTCATAACTTAAGAAGCTCATAAACGTATTCACCAAGCAATATTAGTGAAGATCTACGAGCGCTCTTAAAAGTTAGGAGTGGTCCCGACCACTCCTAACTTACGAGCGCTCTCTTCGAAAATTTGTTCGCTTGTGCGTGTGCCACGCACGCATTTGACTCGAATCCATGTGAGCAATGCCAAGTAGAAGAGTATCCATTTGCTGTCAAGACCAACATTACACAACATTTCACAGTTTGGGTATGCTTGAACAAGAGAGAGTGGCTCTCATTTTCGAACTTCGAAAAACACTTGCGAGTGGTTGGTGAATACCGCACAGAAATTTCAAGTTAAGAGCCTCGTAAAGTTAAGGCTCGTATTCACCGAGCGCTCCTAAACGGCTCTTAACTTTACGAGGCTCTTAACTTGAAATTTCTGTGGGGTATTCACCAACCACTCGCAAGTATTTTTCGAAGTTCGAAAATGAGAGCCACTCTCTCTTGTTCAGGCATACCCAAACTGTGAAATGTTATGGAATGTTGGGCTTGACATCACATGGATACTCTTCTACTTGGCATTGCTCACATGGATTCGAGTCAAATGCGTGCGTGGCACACGCACAAGCGAACAAATTTTCGAAGAGAGCGCTCGTAAGTTAGGAGTTGTCGGGACCACTCCTAACTTTTAAGAGCGCTCGTAGATCTTCACTAATATTGCTTGGTGAATAGGTTTATGAGCTTCTTAAGTTATGAGCGCTCGGTGAATACCGCCCTAAGAGCCGTTTAGGAGCGCTCGGTGAATACGAACCTAAATATCAGTTTCACTCAATTGATGTGCGTACGGGTATTTCACTTATAAAGGGTGATTTTTTTGAGGTTAGGATTTTCATGCATTAAGTCTAAGCCAGCAACTATTCCAGCTTTGGAAGACAACATTTCCGAAGAAATTCGGGCTATTCCGGCCGAAATGCTCGAAAAAGTTACCCAAAATTGGACTTTCCGAATGGACCACCTAAGACGCAGCCGCGGTCAACATTTAAATGAAATTATCTTCAAAAAGTAAATGTCATGGACCAATCTAACGTTTCAAATAAAGAATTGATGAGATTTTGCAAATTTTATGCGTTTTTTTTTTAAAAAAAGTTCTCAAGCTCTTAAAAAATCACCCGTTAGAAGAAAAGTGAATGAAAATTATGAATCCGCAATATGACGTATCATATATGATTTTCTTGCATTCGATTGTTCTTGTACAACCACTTAAGTGGCCTCTCGAGGTGTGTCCACACCAAAGAAACATTTCAGGAAACATTGTTTAAAAAACGTTTCTGAAATGTTTCCCATTTGTTTAAAAAACATTTCAGAAATGTTTCTGATTTGTTTTTTTGGTGTGGACGCTTTGAGAAACATTTCTGAAATGTTTCTTTGTTTCCCATTGTTTCCAGATTGAGTTGTCTGTACATTTTTTTCTCGCCTGTGTTGTTGTTTGAATTTTTTTTCTACTTCATCTTTATCACAATTTATATTTTCGCAAATTTCAGATATATCATTGGCTTTTTTGATTTTATTTTTAAAATTTTCGTCAAGAGTGGATCCGAGCGTCCAGACCAAAGAAAACATTTCAGAAACATTTAAGAAACATTTCAAAAATGTTTCTCTGTTTCTGAAATGTTTTTTAAATGTTTCTGAAATGTTTCTTAAATGTTTCTGAAATGTTTAAAAAATGTTTCTTTGGTCATGGACACACCTTCGGACTTTAAACAAATACATATACAGGGTGGGCCATAGTGGTTTCTTTTTAAATCAAAAGTTATTTTGAAACCGACGTAGTATGCAAGATTGTGCAAAAAGTTTGTGGAGACTGTTATGCTATAGTGGACAACACTCATGAGAATGTGGCTGCTGTAACCGAGAGTGTGAGACTCAATTCATGAACATAAACTCGCCATCGACCTCAACAGCTTAACATTTCACACACTAGTCTGAGGAGAATTCTACACAAAAAACTAGGATTATTCGTTATAAGGTCAAATTAAAGCCGCAAGACCATCACTTGAACGACGTTGTGTTCCATAATTAATGGGAAATTAGCTCTTACTAATAAATCCATAATATATAGAAAAAAATTAATTTTGTCCATTTGGCCAATTCAATTACCCTCTATGAATGTTTTCTCTTCCGAAAATTATAAACGTGAATCAGTGATTATCAATTATAAAAATATGAAACCTTAGCTTTCATTTTTAGATTTTCCTCGAAGGTTGAAAACCAGGTGGAACAATATTTTTAGCATGGCTAACGTGTTGAAAAATCAGCTAGGTAATATATTGGAAAGCATGCGTGGATAGCAGATATTGCATTGTATCTATTTCACACTTTTTAATTGATCCGTTTCATCCCTTTAAGGTTCCCAGGTTATTTAGTACAAACATTTGCAAAAAATTGTTTTATTTGAAAATTCAATATTTAGTTTTAATATAAAAAAATAATTTCTTATCTTGGCATCCCAAACATATACACGAATTTTTTTCTATTTAGAAGCGTATGTCTACAAATAATTTGATCGAAGTCTTTTCAATCCTGAGCATATATATAAACCTCAACAGCGAAAAACACATTATTTTTGTCAAAGTATTCTTCGCTAAGATACATTACTAGGTCACGCGAAATTTTGAAAACTTTATACATATCGGGTGTACTTAGAGAAAATCTAAAAAAGTATAAAATCCTTGCATTAAATTACAAAAAACAATTGCTTTATATGACAAGTATTCTTAGTAACAGTTTTTGGTAATTTTTGTTTTCCCAGATTCAAAACATACATATATATATATGCAGATTTTTGTGTCTAAATTGTTGGAGCTATTTTCAGATAAATAACCATTTTCTTTGGCCTAACTTTTACAGCCTTATTTATTATTTTTCACTAATACTGGGTTCAGTCTCGGAATAGTTACACCAAGCCGAAGCACTTACTTCGGGCATACGCCACGTCAAACAAAGATCTATTCTTTTTGTCTTAGTAACAAGCAAAAAAAAATTGCTTATCCTTTTTGTAAATTTCACAAGCCTTAGATACTAAAACGGCTTTAAACCTCTTATGAGCCAGTTTTAGCTTACTTCGCCGCTATTCCTGGTGTATTTTTATTATAAATAAGCTTTTCAGAATTAAAATCGTTGTAAAGTCGAAGTAACTTTACTCTGTGGCTAAAACGTGTTAGTAAATAAGCTGTTAGGCTAGGCGCGCACATTCAATTTTTAGTTGCACAACTGTTTGGTTGCTTATAAGGAAACAGATGAACTATTTGGTTGAATGTCCTCGCAGGTGCATATAATTATATGCCTTAGGCTAGGCGCGCACATTCAATTCTTAGTTGTACAACTGTTTGGTTGTTTATAGAAAACAGATGAACTATTGGTTGAATGTCCGCGTAGGTGCATATAATTATATGTTACACAAAATAGCGAACTTATTTTAGGCAATCGTTTAGTTTGTGTCAAAACACAAACTTTTTAGTTCCTCGAACCAAGAAGTTGCGTAACTAAAAATTGAATATGCGCGCCTAGCCTCAGAGTTAATCAAAATTTAATTTTGAAGGAATCCCGAGATTAGCTCTCAAGCTTCGAAGAAAACCGTTTAGGTTGTAGATCGATGTACCGTCAGACAGAACGCAGACAGAATTGCGATACTCATTTTTGTCTTGTGCTCTATCATGGCTATGTCAAGTTTGATTAAAATATCAAGTTTGTTTTTTGGTTTGAAGTATCCAAAATCTGCACTCTACTATATATTCCCATCAAACTAAAATCTGACAGTTTTAAGCTGAAAATGTTGAGATTTTAATTGATTGCAGCCAAATTTCATTGAGATTTTGTTCAAACCCAGAGTTTTCATTGAGATTTCGTTATCAATATTTTTCAATTGAAATCTGAGATTAAAGTTCGACATTAGTACATATTTTGTGTATCGCGAGTAAAAATTAAAAAAAAAAAACAAAACCTTAGATAAAAACACTTTTTTATTAATGATATACAACATTTTAGGTTTAAATGCGAGGATTTGGAATCAAATTTCGAAATTGACATCACTATTTGTTCTAATAAATATTAACGTTTTTTAAAAATGATGGAACTAACATCCGTTTTTTATTAATGATATCAAACGCTTTAGGCTAGCCGCGCACTAGCAACTTTTAGTTGCGAAACTGTTTGGGTACTTATAGAAAACAGATAATTATATGTTCAATAAAATGGCGAACTTATTTTAGGCAATCGTTTAGTTTGTGTCAAAACACAAACTTTTTAGTTGCTCGAACCAAGCAGTTTCGCAACTAAAAGTTGCTAGTGCGCGGCTAGCCTTAGGTTCAAATGCGAGGATTTGGAATCAAATTTCGAAATTGTCATCACTATTTGTTTTTTAAAAAAAAGATAGATCTAACATCCCTGTTCCAGTTTTCTTCGTTAAATATTTCGTACAGCTGTTACCAGCAACGAAACAATTTCATTCAATTTGATATCGGTCGGTCAAGTCAAAAAGGAACAAAAAATATCAAATTGGAAAGAAAAAAGAACAAAATCGCAAAAATAACTGCACTGCATATGGCGAGTTTTTTTCAGTTTAAAATATAATATACAATTACTATTGCGGGTGTCTATCGTGTCTGTCTGTGATTTTAATCCTGCGAAAAATTGTCCATCTCGTATTTGTCGGAAGATCTTCAAAAGGTTTTTCATTTCCACCAAGTGAAGTTTATTGAATTTACAAATCCTCTTCAGTCATCAAAGGTAAATTTGTAGAAATTATAAAGAAAATGCCAATTGGTATAAAGCAGAGAAGAGAAAGAAGAAAAAAGAAAACGAATCTTCATACAATAATTCTGGTTTTTAATTTTTTCCAATTTTTAGTGCAAGTTTTAAAAACGAAATTTTACAAAGTATTTTCTAAGAATAATAGGAAATAAGGTACTTCTGGCAAATTGGGACCAGGGTTTTATTTAAGGGCGTATAAAGAATTTTTACAACAACATCCATTGGACGGCGACTGAAAAACTAGAAAAGTGCGTTCTGCTTTGTCCTTTTTATGAATAATCATCCATGGAATAATCAAGAAACAACTCAATTCTTTTGCCACTTTCATTTTGTTGAACAAAAAAACAGATTATTTTTAAAAGCTTCCTGTTTTTTTTCTTTTTAAGTTTTATTGCAACGAAGATAATTACTCATTTTCCTTCCTACGACCGACGTTGTTGGTTTTCTTTCAGTTTCACCAATATATGCGAAAATCCCACTTTGATATCCTTTATGCAATCCGGAATACTAGGATATCGTTGCCAAAGTTAAAGTTGTGGGTGTGCTCTTGGAGGCAATTATAACTATTTTAAAATATTGATTTATGTTTTTTTTTTTGTTCTTTTTATATACATATAAGCCGGCATTGCGATTTTTATATCTTTAAGGAATTGATTTTTATTTGTTTTTGCTTCTTTATGAAAGATGAGAGCCAATGCCAAACAAAGAGGCAGCCGGGCTGGGTTGGGATCACCAATCTCTACAGCAGTTTTTTATGGAATTTACTTGCCTTTTCATCATCATAGTCTTTTAACAACCTCCTACCATGACTAACACGCGCTAATTATCTTTAAAAATTGAAATTCGCCATGAAATTCTCATAGATGGACTAATTATATATTTGTGATTGAAATAAATATTATTCTTCTTTTTTCAAGTTGATTCTATGTACACGCAGCCATTTCCATTTTTGAAACCTAAAATTCACTCTGACTCGGTTGGTTCGTTAATTCTACCTGTAGGTACCTATTTAGTTAACAGATTTTTGCAAGTTGAAAATATATTAGAAATAAATTGTACACACGTGGTTTCTTAATTTTTTTATTGCAAAAAATTAACTAGGACTAGGTATACAATAAATTAAAAACAGTTTCCAGGCGGTGGTAAGATATATGAAATTATTTAAAGGCCCATTTCATAATTTATTAAAAACAAAGTACCTATTTTGTGGATTTGCAAAATAAAATGAAGGAAAAAACAATAAATAGAATAAAAAATAAAAAAAGTAATTCCAAAAAAATTTAATTCATATTCGTCCGTTTGAATTTTATACTACACAGCTGATATGTAAACTTCATAATTTATGTTCTGTTCTGAGAGTTCTGTCTGGTAAAGCGGCTTACTTGCATTGAATAAAACTTGTAAGTTACTAGCTAAAAAGAAAACAAAATCAGACTGCCAAAGAAATAGTTATAGGTATTCATGTTATATTGTTTAGAGGCAGAAATTAATGTGAATCCTTAAAATCTTAACTAAATTTGTTATCATTTTTTTTAAAATGATTATAATGGCCTATTATGTTATTCCAAAGGCAATAAATAACTGATCTTTACTGTTTTTCAGTCAAATGCAGTGGACAATGGAACAGTGGATGTTGTTTTATAGATGCTGGTTTGAGGCAAGCTTCAGCCATACCTTAGTGGGAATTCATGTTAGCTTAATTTTAAAATCTTCTCTATCTTATGCTTTACAACGCGGCCGTACAATCCATAAAGTTCGATATTGCCGCCCCGAATTCAGATACTTTCCCAGCATTGCCAATTTGTTCGACGTGGCCAAGCCGATTGAACTATACAAACATCTTGGTACTCCTTCTTCTTCTCCGCCTCGCATACATGACCAATTATTCGTCGAAAATTATTTCCTTCTCTCCAATGATATGCTCTGCATATGGAATGGCACCAACAGTTCGGATCACTTTCTGCTTATCATATAAAATAAAAGTTCATTGAAAAAAATGAACCATAACGAACCTCTCCTTTTTAAAACTACGTACAGCGGCGGTAAAAAAAAATAGCACCGCAGAACATCATCAAGTTTATGAAGTGAAAAAACTGTGTTCGTACTTCGGAGTTGTCTCCTGTTAAATCAATTAGCTTTTAAGTCTTTGAATTATTAGGTAAACAAAAAATAGATTTCAAATTCAGTCCATATCTTAAGATATGTTAAATTTCTAAGGCATTATTAAAATTTTGCCAGTAAAAATAAAATGCACGACTGGATCGCACGAACTTGCTCTTATGTAAAAGTACTTTGGAATTTAAGATACATTTTATAAATATAAAACATGGATTTAATGAGATAATAATGTGCATATGCGTAAAATTGCCGTCTGGTTTCCGGAAAAGTATGAATTTATGCAAATAAACCTTAAAAAATCGTTTTATTATTAAATACATTTTTTATATAAGAAATTTCTCTAAAATTTTTCAAGAAAAAAATGTGGGATGCGAATTTTAAGTATTTAATAATATTGGTTTTAGGAAATAATTTCAAAAAATAATCGTTCATAGGTTTTGAAGATATTGATTTAAAATTTTTTTTTTTTTTTTTAAACCCAATAAATATTTTTTCGAATATTTTTATATACAATATTATTTTTAAATTAAGGGGACTCCTGCTAAAAATGTTGGGTTAAAATCCTTAGAGCCGTTAATAAGAAAGTCAAAAATCAAAAAAACGGGTCTATGGCAGGTACCCCTAATAACATTTTGCCCCAAAATTTTGTTTGACCAAAATGTAGTCCATGTCCATAATATCACACTTAATTTTTTTTATCAAAATCGTTAGAGCCGTTTTCGAGATAAATAAGATTTTGCATTACGGGTGTATGGGGGGTACCCTTAGTTTTGGAGCTAAAAAAAAAATTTCAATTTTTCCTCTAGGGAATCACCGAAGACTCTTAACTACCGAGATTGAAAGAAATAGGTCCAGTGGTTTAGGCTGTAGTGAGAGGTACAGACATACAGACACACTGAAACATGTTTTTTGTGTACTAAATTTTCCTTAAAATTTTTATAAAAAAAATTGATATGCAAATTGTTAGTATTTAATAAAATACATTTTAAAACGTAATTTAAAAATTTAATCGTGTATCGGTTTTCAAGATATTGAATTTTCAAAAAAAAAATTGTATTATTTTTTTAAAAATCCAAAAACTATTTTTTCGAAAAAAATTTTAGTTTATATTTTTTCAAATGCAAAGCAGCTCCTGCATAAAAATTTTGGTTAAAATCGTTAGAGCCGTTGGTGAGAAATTCGAAAATCAAAAAAACCGTTCTATGACAGGTACCCCTAATAACATTTCCCCCCAAAATTTTTTTTCACCAAAATATAGTCCATGTCCATAATATCACACTTAATTTTTTTTATCAAAATCGTTAGAGCCGTTTTCGAGATAAATAAGATTTTGCATTACGGGTGTATGGGGGGTACCCTTAGTTTTGGAGCTAAAAAAAAAATTTCAATTTCTCCTCTAGGGAATCACCGAAGACTCTTAACTACCTAGATTGAAAGAAATAGGTCCAGTGGTTTAGGCTGTAGTGAGAGGTACAGACATACAGACACACTGAAACATGTTTTTTGTGTACTAAATTTTCCTTAAAATTTTTATAAAAAAAATTGATATGCAAATTGTTAGTATTTAATAAAATACATTTTAAAACGTAATTTAAAAATTTAATCGTGTATCGGTTTTCAAGATATTGAATTTTCAAAAAAAAATTGTATTATTTTTTTAAAAATCCAAAAACTATTTTTTCGAAAAAATTTTTAGTTTACATTTTTTCAAATGCAAAGCAGCTCCTGCATAAAAATTTTGGTTAAAATCGTTAGAGCCGTTGGTGAGAAATTCGAAAATCAAAAAAACCGTTCTATGACAGGTACCCCTAATAACATTTCCCCCCAAAATTTTTTTTCACCAAAATATAGTCCATGTCCATAATATCACACTTAATTTTTTTTATCAAAATCGTTAGAGCCGTTTTCGAGATAAATAAGATTTTGCATTACGGGTGTATGGGGGGTACCCTTAGTTTTGGAGCTAAAAAAAAAATTTCAATTTTTCCTCTAGGGAATCACCGAAGACCCTTAACTACCAAGTTTGAAGAAAATATCTCCGGTAGTTTAGGCTGTAGTTTGAGGTACAGACATACAGACATACAGACATACAGACATACAGACAGACAGACGGAATTGTCGGACCCACTTTTTTCGTCTTCGCTATCATCGTAATGTCAACTTTGATCAAAATCTCGAGTTCGATTTTTTTTCCAAATGCAGAACTTGCCCTATAGTACCTATATCGCAAGTAAAAATACCACCGTATCCGAATCGCATCTAACAAAATGAAAGTTGCACTTTTTTTAATTTAATATTGGGTATTTATTTTTTAATTTGTTAAGTTTGTGGTTCAAATCAATAATTGGTAGCATGTCCTTTATTTTCTATCACAGATGTACAGCCCTCACTTACTTGGCCCTCACCGAGACACTTTCGCCTTTACGTAAGCCCAAAGATTTTCAATCGGGTTTAAGTCTGGCGACTGTGCAGGCCATTCCATGACATTTACTTTGTTATCCAGAAACCATTTCTTGGTTGGTTTGCTGGTATGCTTCGGGTCGTTGTCTTGTTGAAAGACCCACTTCAACGGCATCTTCTCAGAGGCATAAAGCAATATCTCATCCTCCAGTATTTTTTACATAAGATCTTTTTCCATAATTCTTTTGATCCAGCATCGTTATATGAAAAACTGCCCCAGATTATTATACTAGATTCTCCATGTTTAATAATTTTTGATGTGCATTTGGGGATTAGTTTGGCATTTGGAGGCCTTCTAAAGTGTGAATATTCAACAAATATGTCCAACAAACATTTTAATCGCTTAAAAAAATATACCAAGTTACAAACATTTAAACAAGTAATGTATTAACGTAGTTAATACCTATAAGACATTATTATGATTATCAGGTATTAGTACAAAAAAACTTTACTTTTCTCTATTTCCTTTACTACACATAAAAAAAAACCAATTTCTGCGTGAAGATTTTGATCCCTCGCCAGATTTTGTGTATCTTCACACCAAAAAAAATCGATGTTTCTTTTACAGGGAACAAAATCTTCAAATCCTTATTTAAAACGGGATTTACACGTACAGGAAATACGCACTTGCACACACGCATTGCCATTAATTATGAATCGATGTGCACTCGGTAATTTGGAAATGAATAAACACCATCATGACTTTTTTGGCTGAAATTATTGGTATCAACGTCGACAACGCGACATTTACTGTCAGCTGAGCTGTTTCTAGATTTAAAGAAAACATCAGACCTGTTATTCTTTCATTCCCAAAATACAACAACAATTACAGAAACCTCATGCAAAACGTCTTCAGTTTTTGTAGGCGGATATTTTATTCAATTATTGAATTTTCAAAAAAAAAAATATAATATAATTTTGATTGATCTAAAATAAACAACCCCCCCATACGTATGCGATATTTTAATCAAATATTTGAATCTTAATGTCGATTTCCTTTACACATGAGAAATCAATTTCTGTGCGAAGATTTCGATCTCGACAGATTTTACGTTCCTTCACACCAAAAAAATCGATTTTTTTTTTACAGAGATCAAATCCCTTGAATCCGTATTTGAAGAGGGATTTACATGTATACGAAATACGCACACCAAAAGAAAAAAATTGACAAGGGATCGAAATCCCTAGTGTGTAAAGGAAATCGACATAAGTATTTTGTATAACCGAATGATTATTCTTTTTTTTTTCAAATCAATCATCACATACTTAAATACATACCTATACTGCTTTATTTTAGGAATAGGAAATTCAAAATTATTTATCTCTTTCAATTATTTATAGAGAAATGGAGAGTCCATGTGAATCGGAAAGCTCTTTAGATGGGGGAAGCATGCTCCCTCCAAGCCCGGTCTCACGGGAACAATTACAGAAACGAATCGAAAGTTTAACCCAACAAAATAAGTAAGTTGTTTTTCTCTACGTATAGAAACACATGTATATACTCGTATAAAAAGAAGACAGTCATACTCAAATTTCGGTTCCCTTGATAAATGGATTTGAAAATTTCTTTTTTTCACAAAAAAGCTATGCAAAAATCAGAGAAGTGCAACAAATACTCGTGTGTCAAATTAAAAAGAGATATCGATGTATTGCCAATTTCTAGGAGTTATGATCATCTTCTTTTTATAGAACTATACGTGCATATACAGTACAAACTGAATTATATACAAATTAAACGACCTTGCTGCGAAGTTCTTAACGCTCCAAAATAAGGAGTGATTAAGGGTTTTTAACACTCTGTGCTCAACTTTGTATTAAAAAATGTAACCCAAATCCATGTTCAATAGTTATTGGTTTACAAGTAAGATTCTAAATTGATTTTTTTAGAGCTCCAAATATCAAGAATTTTGATTCAAGTTCGTTTAATTTACCCCACTTACCTAGTACATATACATATGTAGGTACATTTTGTTATTACTTCTGAGAAATTATTTTCAGAGTATTGAAAGCTGAGCTTGATACATTTAAAATTCGCGTAAAAGTTGTGCAAGAAGAAAATCGGACTCTTAAACAAGCCTCTGTTATAATTGTGAGTAAAATATCCACATTATGCAAGGTGGCAGGAACTGACTTTGCTATTTTGTAAAAAATCACATCTTTTATTTTATTTTTCAGTAGATATGTGTACATAAATACATATTTATATATGTGTACATAAATACATATTTCATACATACCTAAGGGCTCTTGCACGAATTTAAAACTGACGATAGACTTCGATAAATAAACAAATGAAAACAATAAAAAAAACTAGCGAATAAGAATATTAATATATTAATCATTGAAAAATAATCAAAATACAACGTGAGGTCTGTTCACAGGTTACATATTTATCCAGAGAATGATGAGAGGTTAACCTTTTAAACGTATTTAGAAACGATATAGAAAAAAT
Organism: Chrysotoxum bicinctum; assembly: GCA_911387755.1. NCBI lineage: Eukaryota > Metazoa > Arthropoda > Insecta > Diptera > Syrphidae > Chrysotoxum > Chrysotoxum bicinctum. The sequence goes on along the minus strand of OU426989.1, from coordinate 217,397,788 downwards.
GTTTAAATACAAAGTGATTTGTTGCAAATCAATTATAAGAGCTTACTGCTATCAAAAAACTTTCGTGCAAGTGGCCTTAAAAAATATCAATAATATAGTAAATAAAATATTCAAAACAGTTAAATTCATAAAATTTATTATTATTTTGGTTTATAAAGTAACTTTTGCGCCACCCTGTCACACATTTAAATTCTGAGTACTAAAATAAATCCCCACAATTTCTGTTTTTAGCAAGCAAAAGCCGAACAAGAAGAAGAATACATCTCAAACACCCTACTTAAAAAAATCCAAGCTCTTAAAAAGGAAAAAGAAACTCTAGCTCATCATTATGAACGAGAAGAAGAATGTCTGACAAATGACTTGTCTCGCAAGTTAGACCAGGTTTAGTTAACATAGATAATTTTACTTACAATTATTGTATTTTTTTTATAAATATTGTTTTTATAGCTCCGACAAGAAAAATGCAAACTAGAACAAACACTCGAACAAGAGCAAGAATGCCTTGTCAATAAGCTAATGCGTAAAATCGAAAAGTTGGAAGCCGAAACGCTTAGCAAACAAACAAACCTAGAACAATTACGCCGCGAAATGGTTGAATTGGAAAATACCCTCGAACAGGAGCAGGAAGCCCTTGTGAATAAGCTATGGAAGCGAATGGATAAATTGGAGACGGAAAAACGTTCCTTACAAATTAAATTGGATCAGCCAGTATCTGATCCAACAACTCCACGAGATATAACTAATTCGAATGGAGACACTGCCAGCAATTTAAGTGCTCACATACAGACACTACGTTCTGAAGTTTTAAGACTACGCGCTAACTTGTCAGCAGCGCAAAAAGAGACTAATAAAAAAATGCAACAATTTGCTCAGGAAGAGAAGAGTATTCGTGAGGAGAATTTGCGATTACAGCGGAAGCTACAGCTTGAAGTCGAAAGACGTGAGGCCCTTTGTAGACATTTATCCGAATCGGAGTCTTCGCTTGAAATGGACGAAGAACGATTCTATAATGAGAATATTCTCGTTAGCTATGGAGGAGGTGGAAGTGGATCGGGTTCTGTTAGTGGAGGTGGAGGCGCCTCTTCACATCGTCAGCGCACAATTAGTAGCCCAGTGCCACATAGTCCATCGAATAGTCGTCCATTGAGTCCAGGGACTGCTGCACAGCAAAATCGTTGCTACGCTTGTGGTCAAATGATGGTATGTTTTGTTAAATTCTTTGTAAATTGATGCATACAATTAGAAACACATCATTCCAGTAAAGTTGTAGGATTTTATAACGGCAAAAAGAAAAAGCAACAAAGATTTCAATGAAATCGAATTGCAAATAAGAATCATGAAGAAAATTCTAGATCATCATCATTCTAACATAGTTATGTTGCTGAACAAAATATGCAAATAGGTTTTGTTGTTTGAGAAAATTTTACTCCCAATAATCACCATGTTATTGAGAAATCTGTTTGTATCATTATAATATACTATATACAAATATTAGTATATTGCGGTAACCCTGAGTCTGGACCACTTAGTCACAATATATATGTGTATATATATTTTTGGATTTTATCATCAATTTAAAAAACACCAAAAATGTATATACATAACAAAATTTGTGTTTTCCAAAAACACAAACATCTCCATGAAACAGTCAAATTATTTTGTTTTTTTCTTCAAAAATTATTTTACGAATTACAATTTTCAAACGTGGATATTTTTAGTTGTAGATTTCTTGCTTTTCCTGATCAGTCCTATCACGAATTCCTCAGTATAAGTTATAACTTATAAGTATAAGTTAACTATAGTTGATGAAGACAAGTAGGCTTCTTCTAGTTACAAATCTAATCTGGATAAAATTTTCATTTAGGAACGATTAAAGTTAAAAATATCGTTAAAAAATTATAAGTTGTTTTTTTTTTTTATTTTTTTTTTTTATTTTTTTTTTTTCGTTAAGCGTTTGTTTCTCGAAACATTATATTCTTACATTTTTAATGTATTATATCCAACTTTAATTTATAATAAGTACATACTTTGAAATTTACTCAACTTCATATTCCTTTTTTTTTTTTTGTTAATAATATATTTTTTTAGAATCGTCGTACGAGTGAGAGGTTTGTGAAGCCAGCTTTGCCCACGCCACTATTCGGACTAAATACTTCAGCGCCAAATGTGCTAAGCAATCATCAGTTACTTGTCAGTGGTTCAGCTCAGACATTTTCAGGAACAACGACTTCAGGTTCTTCTCTAAGTAGTAGCATGCTATCAAATTTGAATACCAGTGGTGGTCTAGGAGAACGTCAAAATACCGCAAGCACTCTCAACAATTCAAATGTATCTAATCCGATGAATATAAGCCTAAATAATTCGTCCAGTAGTTCTTCAAGCAGCATTATGAATACAAGCAACTCTTCGCTTTCGGCGTTCCCATCAAATATAGGAAACACATCGACTTCTTTTGCTCAACCAGCTAGTCCAATGGACACAACCGTTTACAAGGAATAAATACAATCGTTTTGTCTTCTAACTACAAACAAAATATATATATTTCAATTTCTTAAACAGTTTAAAAAGAAGCAAATTAAAAGAATAAATTGAGCATAAAACGCAATCGCGAACCTATTATTCATACTACTACTACACAAACACATACATAAATCGATAAACACTAAGAATGATATGAGATATATACGAAAAATAAAAATGCTTTGGCTTGAAAATTAAAATGTTATAACAAATAAGAATAAGAATGTAACTACATTATTTCGAAAATAAATAAAAAAAACACGTGATCGCTGAACCTTGTGACATAGTAGATAGCAAGTAAATCATTTCTAATTTATACAGACATGGCTGTACAATTAAAAAACAAATTACATATTTAAACAAAATTATCTAATAATAATAAAAGTAATAAATACGAAAATTCAAATATTTTTGTTGTTATTTTTTTTTTTCAAACATTGGTCTTTGAAATTTGGTTTCTGAAAATCAATAGGCGCTCAGTCCAAATTCGTGGAAAAGCTTCTTTTGTAATGCAAAATTTACAAATATGCAACTTTGTATTTTGCACGATTATTAGACAATCGTGATGGCTTAAGTGACCGCAGAGTGGTACCAAAACCGGGAGATAACTCTGAAATCTGTATTATTTGTTTATATCGTGAATTTGGGTAAGGATGTGACTGGGGTGAAAAGGAGAACTTGCCAAATTTGGGATTCCTTTAATAATAGTCGTTTTTTTAAACCATACTCGTTTTCTCTGCCAGAAAAAATTGGTTTTTTGATTTATATCTGGCATTATTATAATCGATCTTCGTCATGAATATCGGCTTATGGAATATGTTTTTTTTTCCTTTTCTATTCGAACCCTGCATGAAATCCTAAGTTGTCTAGAGAAACTAGAAATGTTTCCAATGGAATTCCTTGGAAGCCAAATTAAGAAAGTCAAAGCTTCAAATAGAACTTTTTGAAAAACGTAGGGTATTTTCGTAAACATATAACTCAAATCACAAACTTACATTTAAAAATGTTTTTCATTCATTTTGCAGAAGAACAAAACTAATATTATCAATTATATAATTATACATAATTACCGCAGTTGCCTTTTTCACATTACCACCCCTGTTCTTATTTCGTTTCGAATTGAATTCGTTACCGAAATTGATTTTCGTATGGATTTAAAAATGGCGTTCTTAATTTGGTACGAATTTGCCTTGCAGTGGTACCAACATTCAGATAGGTTTTCTGTTTAATTTCAGCTTTCAACGAGAGCTGTTAGTGACACATTAAATGTTAAAAAAATTAAATTGAAATATTTACATATTCCATTATCTTTCAATTTTAAATTTATTAAATGGATTTTGTGATGGTGCTTCATTCAATGGAAGAAGATGGAGACAATTGCCAGAATCAGCTTCTATTGACACTAACGTTTCGACGAAAGTTAAGGTACCATTCCAATGTAATGGAAATTGAAGAACGAATGTTAGTTTATTTTGAATAATATTTTGTAACTATGTATTCTCTTATTCTGAAGGTTTATTCAACCCTTCAGACTTAATAAGGATGCTTTTATGTACATAATAAATGAAATTCAAATGTCTATAAATACAAGGACTACAATCGCAGAGGAAAATAAAAGAAAAAAATGATTTTAAGAATAAATATAATATAATATCTTAAGACTTTCTGTTGCATTTAAATAATCACCCCTATCACAGAGTCCCTCGTAACAAATCCCCGAAAATTTTGTTACGCTACGAATACGAATAAATTTACATCATAAGCCCCGAACGGAATCAAAAAATCATTTTCCTAATTTCGGAGTTTCAAAATCGGTTGATTTGCGTCAAAATGTGAAAAAATAAATAAATTTTCGTTGTTCATCTTTTGATTTGATTTTAATTTTGTTGGTCGTTAAAAATGGATACCATTGCCGTTGCAATCTTTGTAATAAATGTAGAAAATACGCGAATAAGACAAACACTAAAAATAAGATTCATTACGGAAGGATACCAATATTTATTTGTATTTACTTTATTTGCCCTTCAAAAAAAAAAAATATAAACAAATTCACATGAAAACAATAATAAAAATTGTTTTTATATATTTTATTTGCATGTCCTTTATCTTCGTTCGTAATTATATTTGTGTTTCGTTTTAAGTTGAGCTCCGATCAAAATATCTGTTCGTAGAAAAAACTGTCCAACTTCCTATTCATTCGGGGCTAGTGATACCATTATTCATGAACTCCGAATTTCGTAGCAAGTTTTTTTTAGCACGACCGGAGCGATGATACCTTTTTTCGGGATTCGTACTACCAATCTATTACGACGGGGCCTGTGATAAAGCTGAATATTTTTTTTTCATTTCAATTATTTTGTTTATAGAAAATTAACCCTTTGTTCTAAAAGAAAGAAAATAGACACAAAAAGCATACTTATTTAAACTTGGATATTATATAAATATTTCTCAGTTAGGGGCCAGTTATAGCTCATCAGAAAAGTCCATCAGAAAATTTTGTCTTCCAAATTTGACCATATTACAACTCGATTTTGAGTAAAATTTGAATGCAATTAAACAATTACTTGCTTGGACTAATTTTTACAAAAAGAATTACAACATTTTGTTGCTAAATTTACTCAGAAAATGGAATATATTTTGAGTTTTGGCAATCAGCTGTTCAGAAAAATTAAATTCCATCAGAAAAAATATTTAAATCCATTTTCTGAGTAAATTTAGCAACAAAATATTGTAATTCTTGTTGTAAAAATTAGTCCAAGCAAGTATTCGTCTAATTGCATTCAAATTTTACTCAAAATCGAGTTGTAATATGGTCAAATTTGGAAGACAAAATGTTTTCTGATGGACTTTTCTGATGAGCTATAACTGGCCCCTTAATTAAAAAAAAATTTTGTGTACGACAATCTTTTTACATTTATTTATACATTTAAAAAAAAAGTTGTCCCAAAACGTCAGTTACAACGAAAAAATACTTTATTATATTTACCACTTCTTATTATTTGTATTCCCTCACTATATAAATATTATCAAAAAAAAATTTTGATTTTCGATTTTAAATATCCATAACTCAATAGTCAACGCGAGCTAGTAGTACGCTTATGTACAAACCTAGTTGAACTACATATTTTACATATATGCAAATAATTGTCAAATAATACAAATAAGTACAGAGAGAATCAATGAACTTTTTATCAGTTTATAAGCAAACTTAAAATAAATGTAAACGACAACAATTCGATACAATCTGCCTTCAAGCCTAGTAAGAACATCACAATAAAATGTAGCTCCCACATCTCTCTTTGTGGAGAATGTGTCACATAAAACTACTTTTGTCTGAAAACAAAATTTATTCAAACATTCCTTCGTTTTGTATTGAAAAATAATTTAGTCAAATCGCATGCCCGATATCCGAGTATTACCCTATTTTTATACTCCCCACACAAATAATTATATCTACCAAACCAAAACGTCAATTTTTGACTTTTTGAGAAATGAAATCAGTTTCCGCAAATATGTCACTTGAGTTAGGTCGTATTTTCTCGGGTGCCCCGGAATTTATGTAAAATTTCTATTAATTTCTTATACTTTGATCTCCTTAAGTTTTAAAGGTTTTATTAATTCCACATTAACTTTCTGGTCTCGAAAAAACAAACAAAACTATGAATAATGTTGCTGTGCAAGATTGGACAAAAGAACAAGTCATCACCTGGGCACGAGATGAAGAAAATCTCAGTGTGTTTGTCACTTCTTGTCTGGATTCGGAAGAAATCGATGGTCGAACTCTGCTCGCTTTAACCGAAAACGATATTCGGGATCTTCGCTACAGACTCAATTATTCATTAAAGTTTAGTGATATAAAAAAGCTATGGATATCCGTGCGGAATCTTCAACGCAACAATATTTATCTCATCAAATTTTTGGGTGGCGGTGTTGACGATATTCGATTGACGGATGGGTCACATCCATTGACACACGGAATGGGACACAATAGGAGTGTTTGCTGTGGTGGGAGTGCACATCCTCAATGTGCTGGCTCATCGACATATGGATCGTTTGATGGATCGCATAATCATCAACTGAATGACAGTGAACGAATATCGCCACCACTTTCGGTAGATGGCAGGGCGACAAATATTCCTCCGGAGTTCTTTAAAACAGCCATGAGCTTAGGTGAGTGCCCCAGATTATAAATAGACAAGTGAAAACGTTCGTCAATCGAAATAAGAAAAAAACATAGCAAACAACAACAACCATAACACTAACGAAGTTTAAATTATGCAAACGTTTTTGTTTTCTTTTATTTTTGTTGTTGTGGGTATTTGTATCTTTCGATTTAAATGAAATTCTTTATAGTCATCACAACTCCAAATTCTTAAGAAGTAACGAAGCAAGTGGGCACGCTTCTCTATTGCTTATTAAGACAGAAAAACCTGACCCTCAATAGGCAATCTAGTCACATACATACTGATTGTGACATGCATATGCGTCGTCCAATCGCCTGTCCGTCTATTGGTCTATCGGTCGTGTCGAACTAAATTGCCAATCCAATTGAACATGCAAGTCTCTTGAGTCTTGATTAAATAATCAACAATTGTAGAAAAAAAAAAGATTTTCTTTTGTTTTTGACATTGTTTTGGTTTTCCCACGGTTTATTGCTAACAGTAGCAATATTTCAGTTTAATTTTTGTTTGTTTGTTCGCTTTATAATCCACACATATTCTACGTCCAAAAAATTGTTGCGTTTGCTTTTATCCTAAGCATTTCAAATTTCTTGAACAAAAAATAAACAAAGATTTTGTAATGCGAAGAAAATACAGTAGACTAATAATGTATTTTATTGGGATAACTTAAAAAAGTATATATACGAGTACATATATGTCTTTTAAAATGATTTATTAAAACAATACATTTTTGTATTATTTTATAACAGAGTAAAAATTTAATGTTTAATGCAGTAAAAGTAGACTTTTTATTATAGCCAGGGTGCCCCAAAATGTAAGGTCCTGTAGGGCTATTCCGGTTTTATGATATACGCGATGAGAAAACTTTTCATACATAAATATGATTTTGCGATTCCCTTTCCAAGTACACATAACAACTTCTGTCAAAAAATTATCATATGAAAGGTTATTTATCATGGTAAGAAAAGGTTAACTGTGGCAAAAAAACAAAAAAATTGTTTGATTGATTTTTTTGGAAATCATTTGAATCTACCACACTATACGTATGTATTTGAATTTTTTGTTGGTAATATTAAAAGAATTTAATTTACGTAGATAAAAGAACCGGGGATGCAATAAAAATACTTCAAGAAATCCTACAAAATCAAATACACTGCATATGCATTTATTATTTTTCAGCTTTTTTTTGTAGGTACTCTGCCCTTCAAAAGGCAAGGGAACCTGCCTTTTAAAATACCAATATACCTCCCTACAATATTTCTAGCGCTCTTAAGTGACATATTTTATTTTTGTTCGGCCTCACTAGTGGGTGCTAATATAGGTGTCATCAGATGGTTGCAAATAATATACATACACTGCCTTCGAGCAACCAATAATTTCTTTCTCCTGCCATTTGTCCTCCAAGTATCGTTTTAAAATTGAAAGTCGGCATATATATGCATCATGTGAGGACCACCAAATCATTCAATATAATAAAATTAGTACCACAAACAATTTGTAAATTTTTTGAATGTCCACCTTTCCCGCATGTTCAATGTCTTTCTGTGGAAAAGTATGTAATCTTTATGTGGGTTCCATCAACTATTTCAATTACTCCCGGAAAAGCAGCTACTTCAAAGAACTTCTTTTCGACTGCAATAAGATCCGCCTCAGATAAAAATTGTATTTACTGATAGACAATTGCATTAAGTGCTTCTGCAACTTTATCGGCCGACAGAAGTTTGTGAAAGTGTCAAGAGTAAGTCTTGTGCAACAAATCACTGCTAGCTGCTTCTAGCGAAAAATCCTAGAGCTGCAAACATTTTTAGATATGAGGGCAAGCCATGAATGTGACTCGATCTCTTTAACAATCGAAAAACTCTATCGATTAATTCTTGATAAAGATGCTTAGGAAATCGATGTATCATTTAATTTTATCAGAGAACCGGAATAGGTGCCCTCTTCTAAAAAACGATAATATAACCTGCTATGTTCCGTTTAATAGTTTCAGATATGAAAGTAAAATAGATACTTGTTGATGCTTACTTGCCGACAAAATAACTGATATAAAATAGATAACACACTTCTTATATTAATATGAAAAATGTTTCTAAATTATATTTATGTATAATTAGCTTTTAACTTTTTCTAAACTAATGAAAACTTTCAATATAAATTGACATAAGAATAGTATATTTTCGAGAAAGTACAAATAATATTTTAACGCAACTTGTACTACTGGTACAATTATCAATATTAACTTTACGTTGAAGATTCCTTAGTTTTTTCCATTTTCGGTTCAAAGGTAAGACTAGCTCACCTAATAAGACACACTCTTGGAGGAAATTAGGTTAAAATATAATTTTTTTAGTACACAAATTTGCAGTCTTCTCACATTGTGCTGAAGTTTAGTCACTATGCTGCTTTCACCAGTTAATAAAAAAACACATGTGTTTGCTTACACACAGATAAAGAACTTGCTTGTTCGATAACTTTGCTCATTAAACAAGATATTTTTATTTTTTTTTTTTTTGCTCAATCATATCTTTCCAGTCTTTATCACTGAAGGCACTGTAACATTTCATCAAATTATTGAGAAATTTTTAATTGATATTTTTCGCAAAACTCACTGATTTATGAAATTTATATTTGGAGAAGTAAACAGTTATGTAAAATGTATGCCTGTGTTCTTTGAACGACGAAATTGGAGAGTTAAAATTATGCGATCGCTATCAAATATCGTTTACAATTTCATAGAATAATATACAACATGCTATATAAATTGTTCGCTGACGCTATTTATTTTATACTAGAGGGTTGTTTGGGTGAATTTGATAAAAAATGTCTAATAAAAAATCTGTAATTTAAAAATTTCCCCACGGATCTTCAAGGTTAATGTCTTTTCTAGACCTCTGTTCAAAGGTCAACAAAAATCATCTCTACTTTAAGTCAGTCCTGTTTTTCCATGAATTGATCCATAGTATGAATTGACTGCAACAAAATAATAAAGTATAGATTCACTATGTTTTTCCATTTAAGAAGATTTAACGTAAATTGAGTCATTCACCCTTATTCCGGTAGTCGTTTTAATAAAACGCCTTTAAAACGAGAAGGCTCCAGAGACCACTTTTGGTGTTTAAATAATACGAAAAGGGTAGCGTTCTCTATGTTCATCACTTTTCTAAGCATTATAACGATTGTCGTTTCAATAAAACTAGCCGACCCAGCTCTCGAAATTCGAGTGCCAATTTATTTATTATTTATATTATTGGCAGTGTTTTCAAGCAAATTTATTAAATTAAATTTTATTTTATGTAATATGCAAAGTGTTCGACAGTGCAAAAACAAAAATGACCCACAGTGTGTAAATGCGTGTCTCAACTATATTCTGCACATCTCCGTAACTGTGGCTTTCCAACCATATAAAATTTATCGAAATCGGTTAAATACTTTTGGAGAAAAGTGTTCCACAAAAAACATGTTTGCCGTTTTATTATATGATGATGATGATGATTCCAATTTTCGTTTCTAGAGCCTTGTCGTTTTACTGGCGTTTTAGTAAAACGACTATCGGAATAAGGGTGACTATTTTCTTACTTTGTAGGGCAAGAACAACACTTCTTGGTCTGTAGAAAATGTGTAGTAAATTTAAACCAAATTTTCTACATTTTCTACATTTGTTTCTCAATTAAACACCAACATTAATTAGTCTAACTCGATTCAATTATAATCTTGACAATGAGAACAAAAAAATTAATTCAAATGTGGTTAAATAAATCTTTTATAAGTTGAAAGACAAGTTGTAATAAAAACTACTTGATGTAATCATATAAATATTATTGATTGTAAGTACATTTGAACTTTAATCGATTGACTCAAAAGTTCTGCTAATAGTTGTTTGTTATTTAACACTTACGTTGGTTGATATTTTCAAAGATACAGTTTTCATGCTGATTCAGATAAGCGATCCTTTTTTGAAATTCAATTGACAAACTTATTGTTTTTTTTTTTTGTTTGTCTTGAGTTTAAAATTGCGATAAGCTATGGTAGATTTGTTTATTTGTTTAAAATTCATTATGTCAAATCAGTGATTAATAATCTTATTTATTGAAATCGAAATAACAATGCGTTCGAGGAACGAGAAATTTCTTTGTTCTGTACAGTAGTATAAAATATATTGGTTCTGAACACAAGATACACCATATTATGCTATCAGCTTTTTCTTGGTTGTATATTTTAATTTAAAACGTCATGTACGCAGTTGTATAAGATGTTTGGTTTTGATATCCCGCATCGTAATGTTAACAGTCTCTGGATAAAAGACGTCATGTTTTTAATGAAACACATTTTACATACTAAAATGTCTAAATATGCCAGTAAAGACAATGTAGAGAATGTAGCTTTTCTTTATTTAGAAAACTACAAATTAATGCGTCATTGATTACAAAATCGAATAAAATAGGAAATATAAATTTAGATTGAAAACAACATGGATTTATTATTGTAAATTAAAAATTGAGACCTATCGCATGTTTATAATATAATTATTTATTTTGTACTAGTTATATTATCAACATTTACGTGACATATAAAAGCAATATGATTCGAATGTGCAAAGTCCAGATTGTTCATAGCAATTAAATTTAATACGTTTCCATGATTCATATAATTAAATCTTAGTCTTGTTTAAAGATTGAAAACTTAATGTTCTGAAAGTTTAAAAAGGTAACATTTTAATTAGAATTCTACTACTTGTGTCACTACTTTTTTAGTTGGTTATAAAAAACTTCAATTTTATTTGTTCGTGGGATTGTAAATAAATAGTATGCTATCTACATTCATGTGTATTAGACTGGGCCAAAAAAATTGACTATTTTTTTTTTTGAAAGATATATCGAGAATATCATTCAGAATGACAAAAAAAAATTTTCGTAAAAGTTTGAGCCCTTAATATCAATTTTAAGAGGGCTATCATCGCTAATTTTGATTTTTAGTCATAATTTCATGTTTTGCGTCAGAACTGACAAAACATTGAAGTAAAAAAAATTCATTTTGACTTACTTTTATATAAAATTAAATTCCCTACAAAAAAGGTCTAATTGAAAATTTTCGTCAGACAAGCCGTTTTTGAGTAATTAAGCTTAATAAATTGTTATTTTTCTTCGATTTTACTTTTTTAATTTGGAATTTTGTAACTAACTCTTAAAATTGATATTAAGGGCTCAAACTTTTACGAAAAATTTTTTTTGTCATTCTGAATGATATTCTCGATATATCTTTCAAAAAAAAAAATAGTCAATTTTTTTGGCCCGGTAAAACGGGTCCGTCGGTTTTCTTTAAACTTGGTAACACCAGTTTTTTTACTATTCTCCTATGTTTTTGCTTGTTTAAAGACCAAAAATAACGGTACTTGTCATACAATTTTTTTTCCAATTATATTCAGCCTAACACTTTAAAACTGTAAAAATAAATTTTTCATTTGCATCAAAGCCAAGAGGTTTAATCTAAATTTTTGATATCGCTGTTGAAATTTAAATTTCGTACCGTTTTTTTTATAAAACCAAAAAAATAAAATTCAAAAAATTGTTATCTACAAACAATAAATAAAAACTATTAAAACTTAATTCAAGCTACATAAATGTATTTAATACAAAAAAATCTATTTAAGGTTATTCTTTCCTGGTTACATGGATAACTTCCTTTGTAATGGTAATAGTACACGAACGAGTTCCAGATATGAAACGATACCCACCCCTACCAGATATATTTCTCGACAATGTTCCGCACATACCTTGGGCTTTTCACATGTGCGAAATAACCGGAACTTTATTGTTTAGCATTTGGAGTTGTGTTTGCATATTTCACAAATATCGAATGGTGCTGCTGCGTCGTTTTTTTGCCCTCGCCGGAACAGTGTTCCTCCTTCGCTGTGTTACTATGCTGATAACATCATTGAGTGTACCCGGAACACATTTACAATGTAATCAAAATGATTACAAAGTTGATGATAACAAGTAAGCAATATATGAAGTTTCAAAACTAATGAATATTAATTTATTTATTTTTTCGCTAGCCTAACTCTAACGGAAGCTGTAACTCTTCGAATATCTCGTGCGTACACTATCTGGAGTGGCCTTGGAATGTCCATTCAAGGTGTACGAACATGCGGGGATTATATGTTTAGTGGACATACGGTGGCCTTAACATTATTAAATTTTTTCATAACTGAATGTTAGTAGAATATATTAAAAGGGAAGTGAATTCTACAGTTTTAAGGTTTTTCTTTTTTTAATTCCAATTTCAGATACTCCAAGAAACCTTTATTTTCTACACACATTAACATGGCTTCTTAATATGTTTGGCATATTTTTCATCTTAGCCGCACACGAGCATTATTCGATTGATGTTTTTGTTGCGTTTTATATAACATCGCGTCTTTTTCTCTACTATCATACGCTAGCAAATAATCAGGTCAATATAATTTAATTCGTTTTTTTTTTGTAAAAAAGTATTTAACTGTTGTTAATTTCTCCCATCTACAGGCTCTGATGTCCAGGGATTCAAATCGTACACGAATTTGGTTCCCAATGTTTAGCTACTTTGAAAATTCAGTTGATGGCATTATTCCAAATGAATTCGATACAATTGGTACGCTGTGCTCGAAAACATTTACTTGTATCATTTGCGTCAAGGATTCATGTATGCTCACCACACGACGTATTTGGCTACATCCACCCTATCTAGAAGCCATACAAAAAAATCTCACCAATGCTGTAGGAGGAACAGATATTAATTCCAAAGTAAAAATAGCACAAACCTCATCATCAGCTTCTTCCAATTCAATTGGTAGGACGATGAATCAATCGACACATAATGAGAACTATGATAATAGTTCTTCGCCAAAAGAAAATCATCCAACTGGAAATGTGCTTCCAAAGAGTGTCAACCAACCGACTCAATCATTGAAAATAAATGAATCGCGAGTCAAAAAAATCATCTAGCTTGTTATGAGAGTAGTATTACTATTTTTTTCTTTTAAACTTAAGTTTTTTTTAATATCATTCCAAATTAAAGAATTTAAAATTCAAAACAAACAAGAACATTATTTCATGATAGAACATTATAATTTGTTTTATTAATAAAAATAATCTATTTATTCAGCTAGCATAGAATTTATATTGCCTTTTACATATAAAATATGATTAAATGTAGATTTTTGTAAATTGAGCGGAGACTTTGGAAAAAATATAAAATTAATTTAAATATAATTATTTAATGTACAACATAAAAATAAAAAATGTTTTGAATTGAATTGAATTTTGCAGAAGGACAAGCGATTCCTTTAAAAAGGGTGCTTTATCGAAGTTTATAAATTTCATTGTAAACAATTTTGACTAGAGATTAAAGAGCTAAAAGTCTTATAATTAATTTTGTATTACTTACAATATATTTACATACAAACACATGAAGGTTCTATAGTAAAAGTTTTAAATAATTTGTCCAGACGATAGTGATTTGCAATGATAATGTGTAGGTCTATCGTTGAAACGTTTTATCTGGCGATAATCGAGTTACGGAATTTTTGAGAATTTAATTAAATTCACTGAGTATAGCACATTGTAGAGAGCGGCGAGTGCAACACAATTTTATTTGAATAATGGTTGGTTAATTTTTAAATAAGTAATTCCTTTCTTTTAACAAATATATCATTATTTGCAGATTTGAATGATTATTACGATTTCGCGCAACCAAAAAACTCATTGAAAAAATTGGTTCGGAATTTCAACGGAACCCTCGGAAAACGGTATGGGTTTCATCAAACCGGGTGAGCGCTGTCTAAATTCGAATTCAGCATTTTATAAGATACCTGCAGAATAAAGTGTTTGTTCACCATTTTTTAAAGTTTGTTACCAAATCACAGGTCTGTCATTTTGATTGTCATTTTTTTTTAGTCAAAAGTCATTCCAAAGAATTCCTGAAACTATTTTGCTGTTGGCCTCTTGTTCAAACAAGTAATAATCGTTGCTGGGTTGTATACGTTGTCAGTTTAGTATCTTCAAATTTAGCACATAAGGTTCGCTTAAAAAGGTTATTTCCTGAGTTCTATCAATCGGATCTTCAACTGTAGTCTAGAAATAGAAAAAATTAGGGGAATGCGAGTAAATCGACGAACTTTTGAAAGATTGAGCCTTAAGATTTTGCCAGCCTTAATGAAATACCGTAAGTTCTCCATCGTCGTCGTGCACAAACGGACGAGCTTGGCAATGATGCAAATACTAAAAATGGTTCTATATAGTTTGTCTCTATAGATGCCTTTACACGCGGCCTTGAAATCAGCAAAAATATTGCAAAATCTGTCGTAATGTGAATACTTGGTGGACTTCTCTCCCCTCAAGCAGAATCGGTATGAACCTATCAGGTTCGACAGAAAAGTTTTTTTTATGATATGTTTAGCAGAGATTCTCATTTGTTGAAGGTTTCCTCCGACCATGAACTGGTCTTTATTCCCAATCAAGTGATCACCACTCTGAACAGTTCGTTGACAAAGCCGTCAGCTCCAGCAGCCACAAATAACATATATAACTCAAACAAAAATGACTGAAAATTATTATTTAAGTTGTTATATTTCGAAGTATTTATTTCGAAACCGTGTTTATTGTTTCTTTTTTTTTTTTTGTTTTACAATAATATTCCAAAAATACAAATATAAATAATTTTCATTTAAATTATCTTATTTCTTACAACCAGATGGAACTGAAAACAAATTAGAGCATTTTTTCAAATACAAATAAATATAGAGAAGTAGTATATTTTTGTTATTTTTAATATATATAAAATTTAGTAATAAGAGAATAAACTAACGAAAAAGAAATTAAAATGGTGAATTCTGTTTAATACCTATGCAGTAAATATCACAAAGTCAATGAATGTATGTGAGATTGATAAATGAGTGTTATAATTACGATTTTTTTGTTGTTGTTTAAGAGTTAAAGAGTATTGCTTTTTTGGGCGACGCGTGTTTTCTTTTATGCAAAGAAAATATGATAAATTATTGTTAGTTTTTACAATATTTACAATTATTATAACTTATTTTAATGACTGATAAGATGTTTGAAAAGATGTCATCTAAAACTAATACCACATTTTTTAGTTATTTGTGGTGTGTGTATTGATGCAACAGAAAGAAGTAATGGAACATCGTTTTCGGTTAGATTTAGGGCTGTGGTGACAGCACTTAAGGAACAAAAATCGGTAGCCAGCAAAAACGATGCCAGTGACTCTGAATGCATGTAGATTTCTTGTAGTTTTGATTCCAGGAAAGAGAGGCACTAGACAAGTAAAATACAAAATTAAAAGCATTTATTTGTTGGTTAAATTTAAACGACTTACTTCATAGGCGGGTATTCCAGAGCTGTTCATGGTGTAGACTGTTTCAAGCATTGAAGCCACTAATTGTGACATTCCAACAGGGCCGTTCACAACACTCGAGAAGGGAATAGTTTGATTTTGAGAGGCTATAATTTTAACGTCCCTAGATATTTATGTACAAAAATTTAAAATTAGTAATGAAAAATGAGTACTGATAATAATAACCATACCAATTTTCCATATCGGCTACTACTGCTACATTTTCAGCAGGTATTGATATTAACGAGGCAGAATGTGTAGCTAGAGCGAGATCTTCTCTGACATTTAAATCCCATTTATGTGGAGGTGCTGAAGTTCCCTTTGAAAGCAAACAAAGATAATTCATTTCCAATATTTGTTTATGAATATTTTGTACACTTACCTGTAATACCATATCGGATACGTAGTGATCGGTGATACTCAAAAACAAGGAAGGAATGAATCCAGCCTTTAATTTAATATCACACTTTGCAACAGCATCTTCTTCCATTTGCTGCTCCTTAGTACCAGGCACTGGCAGCACGACTAAGTTCATATCTGATGGCATTCGAATCTTTTTTATTTTGATATTTCTTGTCTCGATGGATGATACCGATGAAGATGATTTAGGGTCACTGTTTGTTTCAATCGAAGGTTGATTATTGTACACGGAATGATCATCATCGGTATCAAATTCCAATTCAGTCGCATTCGATGGTGTCTGATATGATTTGTTGCCGTTTGTAGAATTCTGACAGAACTCACAGAATTCTGTTGTTAGTGAAACATCTTCCTTGGCAACCGTTGTGGCTGCGGCAGCTGTTGCTGCTGCCGATAAGGCACTTGTACCAGCTACAGCCACTGCAGAGGATCCACTAAACATGTCGAACTTTTGTGGCTTCTCCATAAAATCATAATCACTCAAATTTTTATTCTTCATGTAATTCGCATAAATCTGAGGATATTGGACGAAATCGAATTTCACCCCGGAATGTTTCTTATGCGAATTATGATGCGGATGATGTGGACAAAGTGGTTTCTTCGACGGTAAAGTCGGTGTGGACTGAGATGAAATAACAGTTTCTGCAAGATCTTCAGTGCTTCGTTTAATATTGACAAGCGGTTCATTGTCACCTAAAACGAAGACCACTGCCTTGTTTTCATTTTCCTTTTTTTTGTTCGGGGTTGTTTTTTGTTTATCAAAATATTTCACTTCGATTTCACTGCTTACAGTCTCTCTGATAGGTTCAACGCCCCAAGCTACACGATTCCCCTTACCAATGCTATTCTCAGTTATCAAATCTGACAAACTAATATGCTTCTCACTGATTGGCTTTAAGTCTGGATACCCACTTCTGCAACTACTTTCACCTGTCGGAATTCCTCTTAGATTATTAAAGCTTGTTGAGCGTTTGCCCAGTTTTTGATTCATTGGCAACTTATGCAGGTCACTACAACTAAGGCCTTCTTTAACTGCTGGAGCCCAAAAAAAAGGAGTTGGTTCTTTTTGTATGACATCATCTCTGCATTCTATTTCAATGGCTGCCACTACACCAGGATCTTCTGTTTCCGTTGGTTCTACGGTCATTTCAACATTGTCTGGAGTTGTAATGGTAAGCTTTATTCTGTCTTTGCAATGATCCTCCTGTCTGAGGTTGCTCATAGAACCTTTAACAATGCCCGGATCCATCAAATAGTTACCTATACGAAGTTCCTGCTGAACAAGTCTAGAATCCCGAAATGCCAGGACATTTGGAATATCATTCATACGACTTATATTTAGTTCTTGGGGAAGATCTATTACATTGGATGTAGAATCAACATCGCTACTGCACAACTCGCTTAAATTAGTCTTACAAGACGATGCTCTAGTTAACCCAAGTGTATTTCTAGACGACAATGGTGTATTCGATGATGGAAAACCACTATTAGCTTTTAAATTCATGCTGTTTTTCGCAGTAGCTTGGTCATTGGTTTGATTCATAATGATATCGTTTATTACTTCTTTGTTGAAATCTTCAGACTTTGATGTTCTCCTTATCTCTCCGCAACGAATAAAGTACGTCAAAATGTTAAGTAAACGTTCAGTTGGTAGTTTTTCAGTTCCGTAAATGATAGTTCGTGAGAGTTTAGGAGGTGTACCAATAGCACCGTACAAATCACC
The DNA here is from genome assembly GCA_911387755.1 of Chrysotoxum bicinctum. Lineage (NCBI taxonomy): Eukaryota > Metazoa > Arthropoda > Insecta > Diptera > Syrphidae > Chrysotoxum > Chrysotoxum bicinctum. The sequence continues at coordinate 217,379,557 of OU426989.1, read as the reverse complement.
TATTTGTGCCCATAACACGTTGTATGGATACTTTTGAGAGACTTCAAGAAGTTTTGCTCTCTGTTCAAAAGCGGCAGCACTGGATTTCGATGGTGAATTAAAATTCGAAATAGTTGAAACCCACCCCAAATGATGAGTGAGTATTGCTGTTAATACTGTACTCACAAAGCTGTAAGTGATAAAAGTAATATAAATCAATTTAATCACATATTTTGTAAATCAATATTGGTAGAAAACTTACAAATTAGTGTTTTTAGTATCAGCCACTGACAAGAGTGAGCATAACTCGTGAACAAAGCGATCAGCAACACTTTTAGAGTATTTGCTACCACTTGTTGTAATACTAAGCCAAACAGGAACATTTATCCGCGGAGCCTTGAAAAGATCCAACAACCATTGGGTAGTTGCTTGCCACGCATGTACCATGATCTGAAATACAAAATAATTTGTATTTAAATTGAATAGTTTAAACTTAAACACATCTACCTTTAGGAATTCCTTATGATTAATGTAAGCCTTCTCCGAAGATATCCGAAGTCGACCCAACATCGATTCTAACAGAGCTATATGCTCCGAGCAGAACATCTCCATTTCTTCCTCGAAAGATTCACTCATAGTTATACAGACGGCGAGACCAAGTCTTGGTCGGCGGGTCATTTTGTGGGAATAACTGAGGTCACGTCGACGTCCTATTTCAGGATTACTTCGACTTTCATTCGCTACACTGGTTCGACGATATTGTGGAGCTACACAACCTTCGCTTCCTCCACTCGTCTGAGGCGTACTGTGAAAGTTGTCGTCACTCAAGAAACCAATGAAATCATTTAATGAATGCTCATTCTCAAAGGACGTTAAGAGATTCCGAGAGATTCTTCTTTGTAGGCTGCCATCACTGGACATATTGCTGCTTTGTGTAGCCGAAGCCAAATACGACGAGTCGAGACTAAATTTTCGCACTGATTCTGGATCGGATATCACTGAACCTAAACTACTTCGATTTGAATACTGATATGATAGACTTCCAGTTGTAATAGTCCACTGATCATTGGATGTTGTTCCACCACTATAGCCCGAATCGCCGGTACTGTATGTGGACGAATAACGTTTGGCGGTGATGTTCACATTTGCATCGGGTACATCCAGCGGGTTAGTAAATCTATCACCGATTCGGTCTGAAATGTCCGAATTTTTTCGATCCACACTGAGCGTCGAGAATGAATTCATTGAAAACCCATCCACAGAACTATGATCGCTGGTAATTGAATTTCTTGGCGTCAAGTGCCCAGCTGACATATGATGTGGTGTTGTACTATTTGTTATTGTATTCATTGGTGATAGAAAAACTTGAGAACACAACATACGAGGTGGAGATCTTAGCCAGTGTACCTTAAGAGCAGTACCACGGAATGACATGGCCAATGCTCCGAAAACCATTTCACCAACTGTGGGAATATCTGCCATGCTCGGACGGTTATGCTTGAAAAAAACAAATTTTTATTACAAAATCATCTCGAAATAATAGACGAAACTGCGGATGTACTAATTCAAATCCTTTTATTCCTTTCTTTTAAAATATTCTCCATTTTTTTAGCCCCAAATGATTATTCAGAACTTCATAACCAATGTGCATAATTTCATCCTTACACTTTTTCCTCATGCTCCGATTATGTTTAATCATTTTAAAGGTAATAAAAACCATTTTAATGCGAAAACATAATTTTAAAAAAAATTAATATTCAAAAAAGATTTGTTTAAATACAACAAAAAAAATATATTTGTAATAAATCAAAAAGCATACATACATTCCAGGAATGTCGACACACAATGCAATTAACAGACCCCATGTCAAGTCACACTACCTTTGACGACTTAGTCTCGTGATACCCGAGTTTTATTTTTTTAACAACAATCCATCAATTAACTCATTTTGTAGCAAAAGTAACATAGGACGTGTGCATATCGGATAAGCATTCAGATAAGACAACTCACAATGTAAATAAAGTCGATGACACAAAGAGCTTTGAACGTTTGGCTTACAACCTGTGCTAAATCTTTAACACGTGATTACTCAGTTGCTGTGCAGAAAATAATCCAATTTATTATGAAATCATTTTCAAATGCGCATTTCATATCATAATTTCATTATGAAAGAAAATTAAAACGGTTTTTGGAAAAACTTTTGATATTTTTGATAAAATGAATATATGGTGCCTGCATTTTTTCAGCATTTAAGGTAAATTACATGGTAATTTAATTTATTTTAAATAGATATATCTATTGTGAAGTGAGAGTACTTCTAATCTTAAACGTTCGGTTTCGCTAAATTGTAGGTCTCGTGGAATGACAAGAATGTTTGAAGCTGCAATGCCTGGTTCTCAACTAGCTCAACTTCAACAAAATGCAATTATTTTAACCATATAAGTTGGCAACGTTAAATACAAAATATAACAGCTTAGTTATTAAAGTTGTTTTTTTTTTTATCACATGAGTCTAAATTTTGTGTTTGTTGTTTTGTAAATAGCCACTTACTCGTAAAAACCTATTATGGATTGCAAAGTGCTTCAGTTTCATGCAAAACAAAATTAAAAAGGAGGCACCGTTATCATGTGTCAAGTTGCCAATTTTGATTATAATTTTAACAAATCTTTCAAAAGAGAAGGATCACTGGTCGGCTCAAGCTATTATTTGAGAAACGCATTGGTATTGATTTATGTACGTATGGTTGTTATGTTTTTAACATTCAAGTGTTAATAAATAGTTTTTTTTTATGTCTAACGATACCTCTACTGCTAAAGGGGCAAATATTATTTATTACTTGTGACCATTTGTCTGATTAAACAGCAATCTCTGTCAAACTCTTAAATCAAATTTATCATTTTACCATCTGAATGGATGTTGAACGATATACAATCCGATTATAACTTCATTGGAATATTGATTCATTTATATTGATAATAATAATCATTATTCAACTTGAAAGAATATTTATATACACAACACATTATCGAATGCAGCATGGTGAAGATGTCATGTGACTAGCACACGTGGAAGTATTTCTATGTCGTCAGTTGAAATGTTTGCGGTATTAAAACAACAAAGTGCATATACGACAAAAAGAGAGTGATTTACAGATCAATAATTTACTTTTAATTAGTTCGTGCGAGTGATGGATTCTCGTGTACTTCTTTTTAATTTTGAAAACATGTTACTTATAATATAATTACATAATAATATATCTTTGGCATAGTTCTTTCGAAAATTGGGTTATCAAATGAAAATTAAGACTATTCTTTAAGAATCTCCAAGTGGCCTGGCCGTTTTCTATGATCAAAACATCATTAACAAGTTTGTCTGATTATAGGTTTTTTACATGCGATATATAGGCAAGTTATACATTAATCCGTTATTAATAGAAACTACTTTAGGATTTCTTTTATTTTCGATTTTCTCATTGCCGGTTTAACTGATATCAAAACTTATACTAATGCTTATTAACCAATTATATTTTTAAGCAAATCCGAAAAGGTCATTCCCAATTCATATATGTACATATTTTCATAAATGTTACTTAACCTTACGACCATTTCAAGGCGAATCACTTCTCTCAGAAATATTGTTTAGGAAATACAAGATTTTACAGTAAAAACTCAAAAACAAACCCGAAACAGTCAAAACTCTATTTCCGGTATTAATTATTTGATAAAAAAATTAAATTCAGTATTATATGTAAGGGGTTAGGGGTGGCCGTGGTGCGATGGATGTGTGCTCGCCTGTGAACCTCATGATCACAGGTTCGATCCCTGCCGTCGTCTATGTCGTTTTAATTCCATTAAAAACCTTCTAAAATTGTCATCAATGGGTTGCTGGTTTACTCATTACATGTTGTTCAGGCATAACACTAACAACATGTAATTGAGTTAAACTAGTATACCCAACAAGGATGAACACGAATAAAATAATGTGAATCATAAGCGACATAAAAATAAGACACGGCATTCTCCGCTTTAGTTTAGCCGCCATCCCTGGAGATAAAATAGCTGAGACAACAACCTTCAGTCTCAGAACATCGTGCCACACATCTTTCCTATCCTTCTTTCTCTTCCTTAACTTCACGCCCGCGCTGTGTTCAAACATTTAAAGGGTAATCATAATCCCTTGAGCGCGGGTAAATTATAAAAAAAAAAAAAAAAAAAAAAAAGTACATATATTCGAAATTGTTGGATTAGAAGGTACTGCTCATTGCAGAATGATCTGGAATAAAATCTCGAATTTCTCTAGTTCAATATACACGATGCACATGAAGAATGGTATGATAAAAACCATGTTTGGCATTATCTTAATGTTAGATTTCATAAAAAAAAGTTAATTATTTGTTTAGAAAGTTAAATTGCGTTTGTAATACTCGCTACTGGCTGCTGGTGAACTCATAATCTTCAAACCAGAACAGATAATATAAATATATGTAATTCGAAAACTAAAAATGTCTTACTTTGTATAAACATCCATCAGCTGCTTCAACGTATCCATTCGATTGACCTTTTAATTGTTGTTTGCCCGAATTAACATCCAACTTCACACTACTACTTTCATCAATAATCTTATGGGCAGTACTGAGTCTTATTTCGAAATCTTTTAATGTGACTTTTTGTAAAGCGTTTGAATCGAAAAGCAGCCGTCTTCCACGACTGTCGCACTCCCTGAACAAAAGTACACGCACTTGGCTTGCATCAAACGGGAACTGACTGTAATTAAAAGAACATTTTTTTTTAAACATATTTAAAATAATGTAGAAAATAAATAATCAGCCCTATCACAAATTCCATCGTAATCGGAACTTTTACGAATTCCGACAAAAATCTATCATCAAATCCGTTCGTAACAGCAATTTGTATGAGGTTTTCCACTAAGATAGATTTTGTGATAGTTTTTTTCGGGATTCGTAACAAGTTTCCGATTACGATGGAATTTGTGATAGGGCTGAATTAATTAAATGCAATTGCTCTTTAGTGCTTTTAGCATATAAAAATGTGCGCGTTTTTTCGTCATTAATTGTCCTCCCATTCGTTTAAACTCTAACTCAATGACACCGTGACGCACAGATGCACAGTTAAATAGACCGATGGACATCATGAAACAAATACTTACATTATAAATCAAATAAAACAATTAACTGCCCGAATGAAATTCAATATATCTTTTTTCTCATCCGTATGAAAATAAGCGTTTTTGAAAGGGTAGCCACAGATAGACCCATTTTTTTGGAAAACATTACAATAAATGTACATACTCGTATCAAAGGGCACGGTAGTGCCCAGCCAAGTTCTGGCACTACACCCTTTTTACAGGAACAAACTCAGGCGATTTTTGACCCCTCCCTATCTTCAGTACCAATGAAGTCAGAAACTTAAAAGTCCGAATATTTGCTAAGGCGCCTTACCAAATTTCAATTTTCTAGCATAAGCGGTTCCTGAGATACATATAAGGCCTCAAAAATCACAAAAACCGTAACTGACTGACTGACAGATCATCAAAATTATGGAGCACTTCCCGACATCGTAGAATATTGTAATTTTCCACAGCGATAGGTCTTGTCATGCAAGTAGAGAAAAATTTGAGGTTTTCCATTCAGGGGGCGTGGTATCCGCCCACTTTCTCTGAATTGGTGTTGGTTGAATGGAGCACTTCCGACTACTGTAAAACGATGAAATTTGCTAAAGTGGTAGGGCTTAAATTGCATACAAAGAAAAAAATTTAAAATTTGAGGTTTTACATTCAGGGGCGTGGTATCCGCCTAATTTCTCAAAACTGATGTAAATTATATATGGCACACTTCCGATTGCAGTAGAACAATGAAATTTGGTAGAACGGTAGGGCTAAAATTGCATATAAAGGACCAAAAATATAAAAAGTACTGAGATCTAAAAGTACGCCAAGTTTTTACCTTATGAAGGTTTAATACCGAATGTTTAAAGTATAGGGTTTTCCAATAAGAGGTGTTATTTTGATATTCAAAGAAAAATGGCATTTTTGGAGATAAATGATCGGATGTTTATTTCATTATAAAGAGGAAGGTATGCCGTTAATAATGGAACACAACATCAGCCAAATGGCCGCCAAGACCACGCTTACAGGACCATATCCTTTTCATGAAATTTTCCATAACCAAATCGCAAAGTGGCTGCCCTATGTCCTCGATAGCCTCACGAATTTCATCTTTGAGGTCTTGAATCGACGCTGGGCTGTTGGCGTAGACCTTATCTTGTGATTTAACACCTTGCGACTTCTTCCTTTGGGGCCACGTGAAAGATAAGGTCTACGCCAACAGCCCAGCGTCGATTCAAGACCTCAAAGATGAAATTCGTGAGGCTATCGAGGACATAGGGCAGCCACTTTGCGATTTGGTTATGGAAAATTTCATGAAAAGGATATGGTCCTGTAAGCGTGGTCTTGGCGGCCATTTGGCTGATGTTGTGTTCCATTATTAACGGCATACCTTCCTCTTTATAATGAAATAAACATCCGATCATTTATCTCCAAAAATGCCATTTTTCTTTGAATATCAAAATAACACCTCTTATTGGAAAACCCTATAGAATAATGGTGCTTATTTTGACATTCTCTTTCGTTCGAAAGTGAGTCGAATTCGTTGAAACTTAATTTTGAGACTCGGCGATTAGAATGTTAATCGAACAAATCGAAAGTTCACCCAATCCATAGAAAGTTCATTCGTTTGCGAAAGCTAATTCAATTTTGACATTCGAAAGAATAGAATTAAATGTCATTTTTGTGTCGTTTGAATTTTTCTGTCGAGTAAGCAACAAAACATGTAAGTTTTTAATTATTTCATGGAAAATAAATTACTTTTATTAATTTTTTTTGTTGTTTTATGTTTAAAGGTCGCATTCCAACTGGACAAACCGCGAACAAAAGAAAAAGTTTATCAAAATAGTGGAAGAAAACCTGGAGGTAGCAAAGGGTTTTTTTACCACCCGCGTTGATATGGAAAGCATTCACTATCCTTCTTTGCACTTCTTCAACACCATCTTCATTTATAAACAACACAAATGCCATATTTTTATTTTTTATTTATTATTTTATGTTTTTATCAAAGAAATTTAAATTATTAAACAATTACAACTAAACAAAGATTTCACTTCTTGGTTTTGACTTTTGACATTTCACAAACACTTCTCTTTTGTTTTTGATATTTTAGTGTGACCAAGTGTATACGAAAAAAAATAAAAATTTAGAACGCGTCATGAACAACTTATTTTTTTAAGAATAGTTTCAAAACAGCTGAATTGACACAAAAAATGTAATGAATATGTAGTTCTTTATGGTTAAACTTTACTTTTTAATGAAAAAGTGGGCACGAGTACGATAACTTGGCCGCCAAGATTTGATGACGGATTTTTGTAGAGGGGTCAAAAATAAGCACTTTTTACTACGGGAGGGGGGCGGGGTCTATCTCCCCCCGTTTAGGAGGTAGGGGCACTTTTAGAAAAAATGGTTTAAATTGAAAAAAAATATATTAAAAAATAACCGCAACACCTACAATAAAGTGCTATACTGCGTTTGAAAGCCAGAGGATTGTTCTATAATCCTGCATTTAAACTAAATTACTCATATCAATAGTTTTTGAGAAATTCGCATTTAAAGTCCAAATTTTGATAAAAAAAAACGTGAAAAAAAAGTTTAGACCGGTTGTTTTCAAAATTGTGAAATGAAATTGTAAATTAGCTTATATGTGTTTCATGTATCTATCAGTTCTTAATCGAACACAAAAAACCGCATGGTTCTATGTCTTCTGGTTTTTGAGAAAACCTCCGTTTAGGAGGTAGGGGCACTTTTAGAAAAAATGGTTTAAATTGAAAAAAAAAAAAAATACTTAAAAATAACGGCAACACCTACAATAAAGTGCTATACTGCGTTTGAAAGCCAGAAGATTTATGTATAGTCCTGCAATTAAATTAAAGTACTCATGTCAATGGTTTTTGAGAAATTTGCATTTAAAGTCCAAATTTTGATAAAATAACGTGAAAAAAAAAGTTTAGACCGATTGTTTTCAAAATTGTGAAATGAAACTGTAAATTAGCTTACATGTGTTTTATGTATCTATCAGTTCTTAATCGAACACAAAAAACCGCATGGTTCTATGTCTTCTGGTTTTTGAGAAAATCGAAAATAACTAAAACTACTTTTCTACAAAATGTTTGATATTTTTTGCTTCCTTACATAAATAAATCATTGCTAGCTTCCAACATTAAAATATATAAACAGTAAAGTATGTATGGGGGGGCATGCTGCCCCCCTGCAACCCCCCTGCTTCGCACACTATAGGATTTGGGGTAGGTGCGAGGTTGGGTGCATGCAAAGTTTCTTTTGCATTCACAGAACCTGTATTTAAAAAAAAATCAAATTTATTCTATTTATCCAGTATCCACTAAATACATATATTTATATAAGTAGCCCAAATTTCCAAACTTAAAATTTTTAAATATTAAAATGCATTATGAAAAATTCACATGTAATGCACTGTTGCTCGACTGCAGCAAATATATATAATTTCTTAATATGTATCTATGTTTGTGTCTTACATACCAATTTATATAAAAGCAACTGAAATGTTCAAAGTATACCAACTTAGATAAAAAAAAAGCTAACATTCCAATTTCTACCGTTGTTTTTTGTTCGTTAATGAAAATGTGGTACAAGTTATTGTTTATCAAGGTTATTCGTTATTCAACTTTTGTAAGAGTGAAGTGTTTTTTTCTCTAAATGAAAAATGGCGGTTAAACATCCACTACTCCATCCCAAATTGAATAATTTTCCAATATTTTTTTCTTTCGGTGATTTAGTGTCGGCCAACGAAAAAAGCATTACTTTTTTCAAAGAAATTGGTTTAATACCAAATGAAAATTCAACTCCCGTGGCCGTGTGCAATTCTGGGTAAAGCTAAATGAATTGCTGTACTGAACTAACAAAGATGCATTATGTTTATTAACATTAATCCTTAAAATGGAATAACCGTCATCACCAAAAATCAAAAAAAGCAGTTTTGGTAATTTTCGATTTTCTCAAAAACTAGATGACATAGAACCATGCGGTTTTTTGTGTTCGATTAAAAACTAATAGATACATGAAACACATATAAGCTAATTTACAATTTCATTTCACAATTTTGAAAACAATCGGTCTAAACTTTTTTTTTCACGTTTTTTTATCAAAATTTGGACTTTAAATACGAATTTCCCAAAAACCATTGACATGAGTAATTTAATTTAAATGCAGGATTATAGAACAATCTTCTGGCTTTCAAACGCAGTATAGCACTTTATTGTAAGTGTTGCCGTTATTTTTTAATATTTTTTTTTTTTTTTTCAATTTAAACCATTTTTTCTAAAAGTGTTCCTACCTCCTAAACGGAGGTTTTCTCAAAAACCAGAAGACATAGAACCATGCGGTTTTTTGTGTTCGATTAAGAACTGATAGATACATGAAACACATATAAGCTAATTTACAATTTCGTTTCACAATTTTGAAAACAATCGGTCTAAACTTTTTTTTCACGTTTTTTTATCAAAATTTGGACTTGAAATACGAATTTCTCAAAAACCATTGACATGAGTAATTTAATTTAAATGCAGGATTATAGAACAATCTTCTGGCTTTTAAACGCAGTATAGCACTTTATTGTAGGTGTTGCCGTTGTTTTTTAATATTTTTTTTTTCAATTTAAACCATTTTTTCTAAAAGTGCCCCTACTTCCTAAACGGGGGGAGATAGACCCCCCTTCCCGTAGTAAAAAGTGCTTGTTTTTGACCCCTCTACAAAAACCCGTTATCAAATCTTGGCGGCCAAGTTATCGTACTCTCCCCAAAAAGTGTATTATTTATTTTGTTTCTTGATTATTTATCCAACATCTATAAAATGTTTAGAAACAAAAAAAAAATGTAAAACGGTCATACTAATTCAAATAGAAATATAGTAAATGTCAAAGAGCTGATAATGAAAATGAATCTTTTTTGAAGTTCATTTTATGCTATCTTTCGCAAATGATTGTTATTCGTTCGAGTCTCAAAATTAAGAAAGTTCATTCGAAGGAATAGAATCTTTCTAACGAATAGACTATTCATGAGAATGTCAAAATAAGCATGAATATTGAAACAGCTACAATGTAATAGAGAAATTTTATTATTTAATGATTGCTGACTAAAATTTGGCAAGTTTTTTTTATGCCCATTTCGAAAGGTTTTAAAAACTTGACCAGAGAACCCATCAAATTTTAGTCAGTAATCATTAAATAATAAAATTTTAAACCTTCATGAAGTAAGAACTTGGTGTACTTTTAGATCTCAGTATTTTTCACGGCTGACTTGGTACACAAAGGTTTTTGTATAGAAGAACTTGGCTCTTTTTTTAACATTTATGTTTTTGGTCTGATTAACATATTATGTATGTACATAAATGAGCATAGTACATTTCATGTATTCATTTATAACTGAGGTATTACTTTTTATAAAACTCAATCTGAATGAACACTGTAAATGCAGTTTATGTTTCAAAACACCCATCCTTTTTTAAACACACAAAAAGTGAAACTTTTTGCAACAGCATTCAAATAATTTCCGTATAAATCTAAACAAACGAAAAAAAAATACCAACCTACAACAGTTCGCATACTCAAATTCATAAATTTGTTAGTAAAAGCTTAAAAAAAGCAACCTCGAAAGCTCCGTAACATGTAAAAGATGTAACAATTTCACTTTGTATCATAAAACTAGCACAAAGAAGGATGATTTTACAAATTTTAATTTTTAATTTAGCATTGCATCATACTCTATCATTGATTTTTTTTATTTTTTTATTATAATACCAACTTCATAATGTTGGTTGATACTTTGTAATTTAAAAATGTCAAAAAGGCTGGCCAAATTTTTTGCACAAACTATTATTGTTTAAGGTATTTTCAGAAGTACTTATCAAATGATCATTCTGCCTTCGGCTATGTGGCAGGTTAGCCATGATGGGATGTGCATACATACATATATACATGCGTAAGCAATTTTGATGAAAATTAACTACCTATCAGTAGTTTGGGTAATAAATCTTATGCCTCCCCCACAAGAACATAGTATAGTCGTAGATACAAATACCATAAAAAATTTCGTACACTTACTGAAAACCGTTGATTTCCCTTCGAGAAATAAATATTTGTAAAATATTATTTTAGTTAAATATTTTAATAAATATTTAGAATTGTTTTTATTTTTAACTTACGAAATCTAGAATACTTATCGAGGTATCAAAGTACATATGGGTTAAAAGTACTTACATTACTAAATCTATCGACACCATTTATCATAAAAAATATGTTTTATAAGGAAACTATTACTTTATATTTAAATTGAGAATTATTATTTCACTACTTGTTTAGCCAACAAATAAATTTGCGTGGGACCGACAGCTCTTCTGGTCTAATGTCATGTGTTCGATTTTTTACCGAATCCATAATTACCTTTATATGTACGTATGTAGTACTTATATCGCAAGCAAAAAGATGTTATCATTTCGGGTGATAACTGATGTCATGAGTTTGTGTTTGCTTTCTTTCAACGTCTCATTTTGTCAATGTAACTCGTGCACTTGTTTAAAGCAAACTAAATAGTTTCCAATGTTTGCTCTTCTGTATTTTTGCACGCATCTCATTTCACATGTGTATATTGCTTTTCAAAATGATTTCTAGAGATTGAGTTCAACTTAAATATAGAAAACACGTGAGTATTACTCACAAAACGAAGACGGATCCTCTTATTTTCTTTTTTGAATCTAATTTAATTAGACTGGTTTATCGTCATCGATTAAAGGTGGATGATGTTTTTTTTTCTCTGTATTTGTATTTATACGAAATCGAGGTTAAATGTTTATATACATACATACATATGTATGTGTAAATATTTGTAGTACTTCCGTAGATACAATTTATGCAGGATGTATTTAGTCTTGTTAAATAAGATTGGTTGCAAATTAAAGAATTCGAAAAAATGAAAACCGAGATTCTTGGTAAAGATACAGATTATTTTACTCTAAAAATACTCAGATCATCAGAGAAAACACTACGAAGGAACAAAAATGAGATGTTCGTCATCTTTTTGAGTACATTTTTCTCTCTTCATGTACATATGTATGTTTGCATTATTTATTGAGTATCGGAAGTCTTGTTAATATAAACAGGAATACGAATTCTAAGAAAAACTTCTCCGTTTCATCGTAACCAAAAATAAACTAGACCTCTTTTTGTATTTGCTTCCTTGATTCTGTTACAATGAAAGCTTATCTTTTATCTTTGAAGTCCTACAAATTCTTGAAGCAAGGAATATACAGAAATAAAAAACAAATTTGTTTCCTCAACATGAAAAGTGTGAACAAGTAGTGAACAGCATGTCATTTTGTTTCCATAACCAATTGATCCAGGGTAAATGAAAGCAATTAATTGTCATGAAATATTATTGAATCTAAACCCTTGACTTACATTTTGAAGATTAAGAAACGAAAATTCACTTTTGCATTCGAAAGCGATAAGATATATAAGAATTGGTTTTTAAAGTAAACATACACAATATGTTTGAAACACATCTATTTTTGTTTTAATTTTTGTGAATGTTAATTTAAGAATATTAATTTTAGTAGTTTATTTTAATCACTTCGATCTTTTATTAATAAAAACTTCTCAATACAATTGATATCTTAAAATTTGGGCTAGTGTATTGAAATGTAAACCAGCTATGCCTGAATGCACTATAACAGATGTGCTTATTACGTTTTCCCATTGCCACTAATTATTTTGATATGAACTTTTGTGTTTGAATGTAATGGGTCACAAAAACATCGAATATTTTTTAATAGTTAAAACAGTACACCCGCTGTTTCATTTTTGAATACGAAACAATCGGACGTTCTTTTCCTTTTATGTATGGATTTTTTTTGCATAGGAAATAGATACAATAGACTTGAAGTTTTAAGTTAAATTGGTCTGTAAAATTCAGAAAAAGTATGAATAGATTTAATCAATTTAGTATTTATATGAGAATTTTCACTTAACAACATTTCTCTATGTTACATCTAGAATTTATACGATGAGTTAGTTCACTGTCTTGCTTTTTAATTTCATATTATTCTATTTTGATAATGTCTCTTATGTGGCTTGTGAGCGAACCAAACAAAACAAACACGACCAGATCGGAACTGAGAATACAACAAATGCAGAAAAAAGAATATGAGAATCAAAAAGAAATGCGTAAACTATCTACGTTTGCCTATGCCTTAAAAGTATCTTACGAACCATCTCTGAGTCAGGAATTGGACTTCTCAAATCAAGAGGAGTTCAAAATAACTAAATTAAGCAAAAAATAAACATATACATAAATATTAATAAATACCTCTTCTTCAAAATTTTAAAAAGCCGAAGCAGATCAAATGTAGTTAAATCCCAACGCTGCACTGAAAACATAATTTCTGAAATGGGATTTATGAATATCAAACTTTTTTTAACGAACTAGACTTTCATTATATTGTGTTTCAACGTCTAACAGATACGAAACAAATTTGACGTTACCATTCCCCTTTTTTAAACCGATTTATTTTATTTCTATTTGTGTGTGACTTCTTGTTGTTTTATTTTGTTTCAGGCAGTCGGAAAATCAATTCAATAAAAGTCGGCGGAATAAAACTCAAAAAAATGGAAATTATCAGTTTGGACAGCCCTCACAACAGATAAAAGGTCTTCAGCTTCACTCAAAAGTTTTGAATTCGATTCGTGTTCGTCTGACGAAAAGAAACTCAGAAATCGAAACTTAAAAAATATTTATTTTAGAACACTCAACAGATAATTGATCAAATCAAAATAGACCCAACGCCAAAATATAAAACCATGTAAGATTTAAACAATTAATTTATGTCAATAAATACAATTCCGTCTATTTGGTAACTCTGAAGGGTTTAATCTTTGTGTTTAGTTGTTAAAACTTATAATTGTCTAATCTTATCAGCAGAACATCACGAGTTTATATGAAAAAAAAATAAAATAAAAATTCAATGATCTTTTTTTGTAGATGTCTATATTTTAAAAATAGTCCACTACTTCGTTCTCTTATACTTGAACAAATCATTTGTTTATAATTGTGTATGTTTATATTTGTACATACAATATCAACTCCTCTGTTTTCTCTGTTTTGGGGAATAATTTCTTCTTTATGCCAACAGCAAAAAAAAAGAAGAGAAATACAAATAAAACAAATTGTTCAGAAACATTCATTCATACGTTAGTATATCTTAAGTTCATGACATAATAATCACGGGAGAAACGGCGTACGGCGTGCTGTTAGCCTAGTCATGTGATGTCTCGCACATTCACATACAGAGCAGCAACGAGCCAAGCTGGTTCGCAGCCAGATTTTATTTCGTGGGGGGCTTGCTTTCAATGCAATGAAATTAATCAAATATACTTAAACAATTGCAATTGCAATCTGTTACTCTATGAACCAAATAAAAATCAAACTACCTATGGAAATATTATTATATGCCAGTGATTGTTGTTTAGATAGAAGTTTTGAAAATTGATTTCGAAAATTTTTTATCAGTAGGTTCCCATAAAGAAAAGGAACCACTTAAATCTGAAAAGCAATTTTTTACTCTAGTATTTTATTGTTTTGATTTATTCTTTGAAGTTAAACGTAAAAAACTAAGGGGTCAATCCGTAATCTTCCAATTTTTTTTTCAGAATGTAATTTGAGAGCGTTCTGAATTTCTCAAGCGATGTAGTGTTTGACTGCTAACTAAAGAGTGTGTGTTCGAGCAGCACTCTAGAAATCTCATTTTTATTATTATTATTATTATTATTATACATTTATTAAGCAGGTAATAAAATTACAAGTTAATATATTAACAATTGAGCTAGAAGCTACTGTGGCCTTACGCTCTAAATCACAAATTTTTGATTCTATATACATGTATATGTTTATATTATTTAACATAGGTTATTTTACAATTTGGAAATTTATATATGTCTATTTACATCAGAAAGTAGTTTATTAATTTTGGTTATATTTTTATATATCCCTAGTTTGAATTGGACTCCGTCTGTGGGATTTCATAAGATAATAAATAACTTATACTCAATATTTTGTACCAAACACTTTCTATATCGATGATACGGAGTACTAAAAAATTGCATGAATACCTGCTTGACTACAACCTAAACGGTTCGGCCGATTTTCTTTAAAGTTTGATAGATAGGGTTTAGGACCAATTTTTTTCGTACTTAAATTTTCTTGAAAACAATATTCTCGATTATTTTAAAATTACAATTTTTAACACTATATTAAAGATGTAGAAAAAAAATTGTTCTTTCATCGTTTTCGACATGTAGGTCTAGTCTATAAATGTAAAAAGTCGACAGTTGAAGGTCAGTTCAAAGCTTTTTTAGAAGTGTTGATGTTTGTTCTCAACAGTGACAATTTCACATTTAGTTTCTAAATATTCAAAACTGAATTAGAAGTTCCGAAAATATACCAAAAACAAAATGCATATAATGGGATTTCATTTTAGAAAAATCTTTTTCACGGGGAGACTACCCCTTTCTACTGAAAATTCGACTACGCGGCTGGCATTGGTGCACCACTATCAAACAGCTGCCTGCAAATTTTAATTTACAGTCCCACAGGCGGGGGATCATCAGGGGCTATATAGTATAGTGTGCAATATTGTTTTTTTTTTAGTTTAAAATATATATACATACATATGTACATATGCATGAAGATATTTACCTGATATAGTTCTTAGAATGGATCGATTGATTATTGTTTCTTTTGTTATTGTTGTTTGTAGTTGGCGTCGCCGGCGATGATGACGACGATGGGAAGAAGAGTTTATTAAATAGTGCCATAGCACGGTATTATTACCAATACGACATAAATTGGGTGGTGTACACTGTGTGAACTTTAAATTTATTTCATTGTCCACCTGCATTGGGGATGCACAACAACGACGGACGGCAATGACGACCACGAAAACGACGACAAATACAAATTTTCGATCATCACTTTTACCCTTTTGGCGTTTGCTTATTTGCACCAACTAATCGAGTGCTGCTGCTGAATAATCACTTTCCTTTTTTGCTTCTCGGCAATTGTAGTCTCTTTGTATTGCACTGACATGACATTTCAATTTATAATCGCATTAGTATGATTTGGGTTAGAGTTCCAAAACCCAATAAAATAATTGTATTTGCATTTCTGCAATAATGAAGCACTAATAATTATAAAAGACACACACAAACAAAAATAGAGAAATAACCTTCAGGGCAGAGTAACACTCGAGGAGGAAACAACCGAGACAACGGCGTTGAAGAACAGAAGAATTACCCAACGATATGAATGTTTTAGCGCAAAGATTGTTGCTCTTGCTCGCTTGAAGATAAAGCAACCACTAAGTAGGTTCTCAAGTGACTTAAGGAAAATAAGCTCCTCCGTCGCAGTCGTTGCCAATGCGCTGCGGTTATTTGTTTATGTTTACCATTGACGCATCGTTATCGTTATGCAAAAAAAAGCTGATTCGGCTTTTTCTGTCGTGCATTGGTTCCTAATTGAATAGACTGAGAAGAATTCAAGAGATTTTGTTTTAGGTCATCAATTTTGGTATCGTTTATACTAGTTTTATTAATGAACACAACTTTTTGTTCGATTTGTATTCCGTTTCTACACAAACCCGCCGACAAGAGTGATGGAACAGTTCATTGATCTATTAGCTTATCTTATAATCATTTAGCAATAAAAATACCCGTCATAGCTACGAATAAAAGCAAAACACTTGAGAGAAATCACGTGCTTAGTTATTTAGTTTTAAAATCTCTCCATGTCTCGTGAGCTGGAAATTGCAATTTTTTTCGTAGAAAATTCAGTCTTTTTGTTGATATTTCTAAGCACTTTATGAGGTCACATTGCACAATATTTCAAAATTTCAATAGAGCTATATTTATTGTTTTTTTTCAGTCTTATTTGAAAGTTTTTTTATTTGTTTTTGAGAAAAATCGGAGTTTTACAGCAAGCGGTAAGATAATTATTTATTTACTGAGATGAAGACTACTATTTTTAATTTTACTATGGCGGCTATATTTTCGCATCAGCGTCGCTGTAGTCATGTATGTTTACTCTTTTAATGTTGGGCTTGTGTTCTTGTTAAACAGAGAAGGAGGATGTGTACTTGCGTATCTTTTGAAGTGGTGCCAAAGCTCTCAACAATTAAAAGAATAACTGATATAAAGGCTCGTTCGAACAGAAGGCATTGCGGGCAGAATGTGTAATTTTGGAATCGCGTGCTCTATGTCAAACAAAATAAAGGAAATATTCGACGTTTCAAATAGTTTGAAAGAATTTTCATTTTAAAAATTAATTTATTAGTCGTTACAGGTGTAAATAGAATTAGATAAAAAACAAACCATTTCAGTCTTATAACAAGGTCATCAGTCATCACCCCAAAAATGTACATTATAATCACTACCATTTTTGTTTTGTACCAAGCATGCAAGGCAAAAAATAATCAAATAATCTAATTAATTAATGCAACAATAGCCGTGTGTTTTTGGAAAAGTTATCCGTAGTACAGTAGGATTTTATATGAATAACGAAAACAACATCCGCAGTAGGATCACTGCCGATACTCGAATAAACGTCAAATCTCTATCCGCAGCAGGATTTCACTTCTCCTTTTATCGGCAGTGATCCTACTGCGGATGTTGTATTTGTTATTCATATAAAATCCTACTGTACTACGGATAACTTTTGCAAAAACACACGGCTAATATAAATCTGAAATGAAATCATTGAACTTAATTTTAGACAAACAAATTCAATTTATAATTTTTGTTTTATAAGAAAAAACTGTTTGATTAGATGACTCAGATTTTTTCAAATTACATACAAACAAATAATGTGGTTTTTGTTCGTCCAATTTTCAATGGTCTTATTTATTTTGCTTGGTTTTGTATTTTGTCTGTGTTATTATTTAAGTTTTCTGTTCACACTTTTTTACTTTTGCCCATTCAGTTGTTTCTAAAAATTAATTATGTACTGTAATTATGTAATTAAACATGTACTTTACTAACACAAACAAACACAAGCAATGAAGCAACATGCTCGTCAAATGGAATATAAGTTCTTAAGCCACTAGCCAGGCAAAGTTGGGAAGCAATTGACGTGACAACTGGCAGATGTTAAATTAATTATTGAAGTATTTAGGCTGGCGCGCGCTTGCAACTGTAAGGCTAGCCGCGCGCTATCAATTTTTAGTTGCGGAACTGTATGGTTACTTATAGAAAATAGATGAACTATTTGGTTGAATATCTGCGCAGCTGCAGATAATTATATGTTCAATAAAATAGCGAACTCATTTTATGCAATCGTTTAGTTTGTGTCGAAACACAAACTATTTAGTTGCTCGAACCAAGCAGTTTCGCAACTAAAAATTGCAAGTGCGCGCCTAGCCTAATCAAAATCAAATAATTTAATCACCAGTTGATAGAGCACCGCGCAAATGGCAACTCTTCACTCACGCCCACACTTTTTCTCTCTTGCGTTTATAGAAAACAGCTCAACTATTTAGTTAAATGTTTGCGCAGGTACATATAATTATATGTAACACAAAATAGCCAAGTCATTTTAGGCAATCGTTTTTTTGTGTCAAAACACAAACTTTTTAGTTGCTCGAATCGATTTGCCCCATGTGCGCGTCGATTCATAATAACCTGCTCGTCAAATGGCGTGCCATAATGTCACAGCAAGTGCTTGTCAGAGTATTTGAATATTTGGCTTCGGGGTTAAAACACCATGGTACGATTCTAAACAAAGAACGCGACAAGTAAAATTTTTGCCCGCGCTTTGTTTGTCATAATAGCCTTTTTAAACTGAATTTAAATCTATATTTTGATCAAAAAGTCCAAAATCTCATCAAAATCAAGGAGGTATTTCCATATATTTCGTATAATTTGTATAGTAGATAATGAGAAAATCTCCACACAGGTACATTTTTTAAATAATTTTTGTCATCAGTATAACAATTTAGTTATCGAAGGAGATAATACATTTGGTCTAAGATTTGTAGACATTAGTAGTTTGGGGAAGTAAAGAATGCAAATGGATTTTAATATCTTTTCGATGTTATAAAATTCGACTTGAAAGTCTATAAAGCGGTATACGTGTTTGGCTGTTTCAGTTTTTGTTCTCATTCCGTAAGACCGCATCTTTGAACCATTCCACTATTCAGTGTTCACCTTAATCTTGAAATTTCAGAAATGACATCACTGGACTGGCTTCGCCTTTGAGTTTTGCTGATAAGAAACTAAACTGACACACGTCATTAATAAATTGATAAAACCGCGTTACAACTATTAAAGTTTGTATATTTCAATAAATTATTTTATCATAAATACGATCTGATAAAATACAAATAACTCCACGGAATTCAAAAATATTCTTGAACAATAATGGCAAGTTCAAGTTGCAGCAACACAATTCTAACAAACGAAAACAACCATGTAAAAAATATTGCCCTTATCACTGGTATTACCGGGCAGGTAAATCTTTTATCGATTGAAGAAAACAATTTAGAACTTTTTTATGTATTGTTGATAGGACGGTTCTTATTTGGCGGAATTGCTTCTGAAAAAAGGTTATGAGGTGCATGGTATTATACGCCGTGCCAGTACTTTTAATACTTCCCGTATTGAACATTTATATACCGATCCTAAAGCTCACAAGGGTGGACGCATGAAATTGCACTATGGCGACATGACTGATAGCAGTAGTTTGGTCAAAATTATATCTTCGGTGAAACCAAAAGAAATATACAATCTAGCAGCGCAGAGTCATGTAAAGGTTTCGTTTGAGTTGAGCGAATATACCGCCGAAGTAGATGCGGTAGGAACCCTTCGTCTTTTGGATGCCATAAGGACATGTGGAATGGAAAAAGACGTTAGATTTTATCAGGCTTCAACTTCTGAACTATACGGAAAAGTTGTAGAAACTCCTCAAAGCGAAACAACACCATTTTATCCAAGATCTCCATATGGTAAGTTCTGAACATTACTCTTCAAAGTTGTCCTCATTGAATCCTTGTAGCTTGTGCCAAAATGTACGGATACTGGATTGTTATAAACTACCGCGAGGCATATAACATTTTCGCGTGTAATGGTATCCTTTTCAATCACGAATCACCACGGCGAGGAGAGAATTTCGTTACCCGAAAAATAACCCGATCGGTTGCAAAGATTTCGCTAGACCAGCTAGAGTATTTCGAACTTGGTAACTTGGATTCCAAGCGTGATTGGGGTCATGCAATGGATTACGTAGAGGCTATGTGGTTGATGTTGCAACGCAATTCACCAGAAGATTATGTAATAGCCACTGGGGAGTCACACAGTGTTAGAGAATTCGTTGAAGCCGCCTTCAAGTTTATTAATAGAGAAATCATCTGGCAGGGTGAAGGTGTCAATGAAGTCGGCATCGAAAAGAGTACGGGCATTATGCGTGTTAAAATAAATAGTAAATATTTCCGTCCAACTGAAGTTGATCTGTTGTTAGGCGATGCAAGTAAAGCAAAACGAGACCTTGGCTGGCAACCAAAGGTTACCTTTTCTCAATTGGTGGAAGATATGATGCAGGCAGATATAGCACTTATGAAAAGGAATCCAATAGCGTAGGAATAAGATAAATAATTTGTTGTAATCATTTTCAACAGGACAGCACAAAATAGTTGATAATGTGGTATTTTCTCACGCGACACATTTCCATTTATTAAACATTTTATTTTTATTGATGCATTTTATAAATATTAACTGTTATTATTTCATATTGTTAGTGTAAAATAAACGAAAGTTTCTTATAAGAGTGAGAAGTGTTTTAATTCAAATTCATTACAAAGGAACATTTTGTGTGAGATCTATTGATGTTTATTAAATTTTGATTTTGTCTGACATTGATGTAATAATTAGGCTTGATTAATAAAACAAAATGGACATATGCAGCTATTCTTAAACAGTGATTGTTTATCGATTTGCTATCTTGAGTCACTTAGAGTTTGCCGAGGTTGGAAGAGACAAGTAACCTTACGAATTACGAAATTGTATTGTTTTTTTTTTTGTAATGTTTAGCTTCTTTTTTTTTATACTTTATGTACATATATATGTATTTAGAAATAGCTTCTCGTTTTGCAGCCACAGATCAAATCGGTTAAAACAATAGCCTAATATGATAGCCGTAGCGGTCGAATACTTTAACGCGTGTAATATGGAATTATTCCACACGGGTTAAATTTCCTTGAATATTGTTTTCT
Source organism: Chrysotoxum bicinctum (assembly GCA_911387755.1). NCBI lineage: Eukaryota > Metazoa > Arthropoda > Insecta > Diptera > Syrphidae > Chrysotoxum > Chrysotoxum bicinctum. The sequence continues at coordinate 217,358,173 of OU426989.1, read as the reverse complement.
ATTAACCTCATCTTGGTTTTTCATGACAGCGCTATAAATATTAGGTAATTCTTGTTGCTACCAGAAACCAGCTATTAAGTAATGTCTTTCAGGTTTTTTTAAAAGATAATTCAAAACAGCTAGAATCACGCTAGTTTCCATTACCAGCAGAAACTTGGTAAAAGGGTAAAACCGACAGGTTTAGAACGTATGTAACGTAACCAATTTTGTTTTCTTCGACCGTTTATTAGCTATGTGATCGACATTATAATTTCTTAGATTCATAGCATTGTGATCAAAATAGAATTATTTTATCCTAATACAGTAGAATATTGCTACCTACGGAAAGATTAAACAAATTAACACAAGTTAATATGTATGTGTGACGAGGGCAATATTCGTTAGAATTATCACATTCTCGAGACCGCTAAAAATGCTCCTAAATGCTTAGGATTTCTATATCGAGCTACCATTTATAAGGCGATTATACATCCAAAACCGAAGTATAACTCACATCTTTCGGCAGGTGCAGCTTGTACTGCTTATCTTGCACGTATTGGATAGAATTCAGAACATGGATTTATTCCCAGCTCTTGCACACCGTCGAAATATTTCATGTATTTCCTTGTTTTATCGCTTCTTTCACAACCAATGCTCACTCCAAGTAGCCAGCATTCCTGCCCTCAATCAGTTCACCCGTTATACCCATTTCGCTAAGAATGCTCATCAGTTCAACCTTTGATCCTAATTTTGATCATACCATCAAATAAAGAGATTTGTGTTTTAGTCGCACAACACGATTATGGAATAATTTACCCAGCACGGTTTACTCTTGCCATTTCAATTTACAAACATTCAAAACCAATGTTCCTCGACACCTTCCCTTTATCTGCCCCTTTATTTCCCCATCGCCCGTGCTGTGTTTACCATTATAAGGGTCTCCCAATAAACCCTTGAGCGCGTGTGAATTATAAAAAAATATGAAGGGTCCATTGGAAAATCGGCTAGAGTCCATTTTCCTTTCAAAATAAAGCCAATGACGTGTAGTTTATTCTAAGTATTATCTGATGTTCGAGGGTGGGTCAATAAGTCCTTAAAAATAATGTAAGGAAAACTCTTTTCGGCATAAAAAATATTATAGTCCAAAAATATTAAAGTCCAATAATAGTGCTAAGTCTTCTACTTGGCTGATTTATTTCAGTAGTATATAGAGTTTGTATTATAAAAACCTTCATATAAAAAAAAATATTATATCTCACTTCATTCAACTTTTCTCCAATTTTGTGATGCCCTCAAAATGATACGATTTCTCGTTCCCCTCAAAGTATGTAAGTATTTGTTTCAACCCAAATCTCTTACGCCCGAGACGATCGTTCATGTTTGGAAACAAGATATATTGGCAGAGGGCTAAATCTGGAAAAACTGCTGGATGAGGGAGGTGTTCGTAACATTATTCATGCCGTTTTGCCATTGCGACTGCGGACTTGTGCATTAGTGAGTTGTCTTGGTGGAAAAGAACTCTCGTTTAAAAAATTATTTTTATTAATTTTTCAATTGCATATCTTTTTTTACTTAGGCATTAAAGAAATCATCCATAAGTATTATTAATTAAATTAATGGGGCGACTTTCCAAAACGACAGCAGGAGTTTAATCTTGATTTTTTTTTTACAGTTAGGTATGGGTCTCAATAGAACAGGGTTAAAATATTAGAGTGAGGAAACCCCCCTAAATCCTAAAAAAAATATTTTCTTTTTCGGTTTTAACCTCACTTTTTGTTTGACTCAATTTTTTTGGCGAAATTGTAAAATAAAGTGCTTAATTGGTTTATGTATTCAATGTTACTATCTATTCTGAATCGAACACAAAAAACCGAATGATTTTATGTCTTTTAGTTCTTGAGAAAATTGAATTACTAAGACTACTTTTTGTTTTTTGCTTACATACTTACATAAATGCATCAGTGCTAGCATCCAGCATTATGGCGCATAAACAGTGAGATATGCAACCCCCCTGCTTGGGCTCACTATAGGATTTGGGGTAGGTGCGAGGTTGGGTGCCCGCAAAGTTTCTTTTGTAGGTACTTGTTTCTAAATATTTAAATTCGAAAAAAGGAAATTTCCCCAAAATTTCCCTTAAATAAATGAATAATTTCCTAAAAAAAATACAAACGAAAACAATAAATTTCAAGAATATCCCAAAAAAACAGCGCGTATAAAATCACTGAACCAAAGAAAGAGAGGAGAAACGTCAAAATAAAGCAAAAAAAAAGTTTTTCATGTGGATCGCAGCCATTATTGTGTTCAATTTGTATGAAAAAGTGAAACTTTAAAAATTAATTACAAATAGAAATAATTTTTTCCTCACTCTAAGATTGCGATAAATAGTAGTCAGGCGAATCTATAAACAAATCTTAAAGGTTACTTAACTTTAAAATACCTCTAAGCAGCTCTTAAGTATGAAATCGGTATCTATAATCAATTTTCACATTTAAGTAACGTTACTTAAAGGCCTCTTAACTTAAATGCCATCAACCGCGTTTAAGGGTCACTTAAAGGCATTTTAAAATGTATTTTGACATATCGATTGTCATCTTTGAAATTTTGAAGTTTCAAATTGTGTGTTTGTAGGTATTGTTTGTTGTGATATTATATTAGAACTATAAAGTGCAACGATTTAAGAAACATAAAATTTATATTGATTAAAGTATGTGTACGTGCAAAGAAATTTCGTCCAAGCTTCCCTCTTAGCCTTTGAAGTGTTTGTAACGAAACTTTCTTCCTCGTTGTTGGAAGAGAATTGGCGTTTTCCTAAATGCAGTGTTGCAGCGCATCGTAGATTTTGATGCCCTTGCAACGTTTTTCTTCACTCTAATATTTACTTTTACAATTCATTAAAAAAAAAAACTCTAAAATTTAGAATTCGTATTTAATAACGTTATTTTATTGAAGCAAGTGAATAAAAAAAAGCATCAAAATTCATGATGCGCTGCAACACTGCATTTAGGAAAACGCCCAATATGTGCATAAAATAATTCTGTTTTGTAGTGTATTATTGCAAATTCTAAAATAAAAAAAGTTTCCTTGTAGGAGGCATCCCAATTTTCAGATCTTTTTCTTTTATTTGTGGCGGCGGATGTGGGTGTGTGTTCGATAGCCATTTTTTTTTGATTTCACAAATAAAAAAATGTGTCTTCCAATTATTTACTGAAAGAAGGTGTCACAAAACAGCTGTTTTGTATAAAATGAAGCAGCATTTGTTTTTTTTGTACTAGATTTTCACATTCTTTTACGTTACGTGACACAACCATTGTTTAGTTAAGTACCAATGAAAAATCGATTATAGATACGAATTGAAGTTTCGTCATTTAAAGCCAAATTAAATATTTAAGTATGCTTAACTAAATAACCTCTAAGATGCAGTTTAAGAAAATCTTATAGATACGGCTGAGCAGGCGAATCTATAAACAAATCTTAAAGGTTACTTAACTTTAAAATACCTCTAAACATCTCTTAAGTATGAAATCGGTATCTATAATCAATTTTCTAATTTAAGTAACGTTACTTAAAGGCCTCTTAACTTAAACGCCATCAACCGCGTTTAAGGGTCACTTAAAGGCATTTTAAAATGTATTTTGACATATCGATTGTCATCTTTGAAATTTTGAAGTTTCAAATTGTGAGTTTGTAGGTATTGTTTGTTGTGATATTATATAAGAATTATAAAGTGCAACGATTTAAGAAACATAAAATTTATATTGATTAAAGTATGTGTACGCGCAAATAAATTTCGTCCACGTTTCCCGCTTAGCATTTGAAGTGTTTGTATCGACACTTTCTTCCTCGTTGTTGGAAGAGAATCTGTGCATAAAATAATTCTGGTTTGTAGTGTATTATTGCAAATTCTAAAATAAAAAAAGTTTCCTTGTAGGAGGCATCCCAATTTTCAGATCTTTTTCTTTTATTTGTGGCGGCGGATGTGGGTGTGTGTTCGATAGCCATTTTTTTTTGATTTCACAAATAAAAAAATGTGTCTTCCAATTATTTACTGAAAGAAGGTGTCACAAAACAGCTGTTTTGTATAAAATGAAGCAGCATTTGTTTTTTTTGTACTAGATTTTCACATTCTTTTACGTTACGTGACACAACCATTGTTTAGTTAAGTACCAATGAAAAATCGATTATAGATACGAATTGAAGTTTCGTCATTTAAAGCCAAATTAAATATTTAAGTATGCTTATAACTAAATAACCTCTAAGATGCAGTTTAAGAAAATCTTATAGATACGGCTGAGCAGGCGAATCTATAAACAAATCTTAAAGGTTACTTAACTTTAAAATACCTCTAAACATCTCTTAAGTATGAAATCGGTATCTATAATCAATTTTCTAATTTAAGTAACGTTACTTAAAGGCCTCTTAACTTAAACGCCATCAACCGCGTTTAAGGGTCACTTAAAGGCATTTTAAAATGTATTTTGACATATCGATTGTCATCTTTGAAATTTTGAAGTTTCAAATTGTGTGTTTGTAGGTATTGTTTGTTGTGATATTATATTAGAACTATAAAGTGCAACGATTTAAGAAACATAAAATTTATATTGATTAAAGTATGTGTACGTGCAAAGAAATTTCGTCCAAGCTTCCCTCTTAGCCTTTGAAGTGTTTGTAACGAAACTTTCTTCCTCGTTGTTGGAAGAGAATTGGCGTTTTCCTAAATGCAGTGTTGCAGCGCATCGTAGATTTTGATGCCCTTGCAACGTTTTTCTTCACTCTAATATTTACTTTTACAATTCATTAAAAAAAAAAACTCTAAAATTTAGAATTCGTATTTAATAACGTTATTTTATTGAAGCAAGTGAATAAAAAAAAGCATCAAAATTCATGATGCGCTGCAACACTGCATTTAGGAAAACGCCCAATATGTGCATAAAATAATTCTGTTTTGTAGTGTATTATTGCAAATTCTAAAATAAAAAAAGTTTCCTTGTAGGAGGCATCCCAATTTTCAGATCTTTTTCTTTTATTTGTGGCGGCGGATGTGGGTGTGTGTTCGATAGCCATTTTTTTTTTGATTTCACAAATAAAAAAATGTGTCTTCCAATTATTTACTGAAAGAAGGTGTCACAAAACAGCTGTTTTGTATAAAATGAAGCAGCATTTGTTTTTTTTTGTACTAGATTTTCACATTCTTTTACGTTACGTGACACAACCATTGTTTAGTTAAGTACCAATGAAAAATCGATTATAGATACGAATTGAAGTTTCGTCATTTAAAGCCAAATTAAATATTTAAGTATGCTTAACTAAATAACCTCTAAGATGCAGTTTAAGAAAATCTTATTGATACGGCTGTAGGGATTTTAGGGATTGCGATCCCTTGCCAAATTTTGACTTTTACGAGAGATTTTACGTTCCTTCACACCAAAAAAATCGATTTTTTTTGACAGAATCCGTATTTGGAGAGGGATTTACATGTATACGAAATACGCACACTAAAAAGACAAAATTTGACAAGGGATCGAAATCCCTAAAATCCCTACAGCCGTATCTATAAGATTTTCTTAAACTGCATCTTAGAGGTGATTTAGTTAAGCATACTTAAATATTTAATTTGGCTTTAAATTACGAAACTTCAATTCGTATCTATAATCGATTTTGCATTGGTACTTAACTAAACAATGGTTGTGTCACGTAACGTAAAAGAATGTGAAAATCTAGTACAGAAAAGTACTAAAATTAATTTGTTTTTAGTAATTCTTCCATTGTCAAAACCAAAATAAATAGACAAAACAAAAAGATGGTTGTCACATTTTTATTTGCGTGTTGATAATACTGACAAATTTCACCTTAAAATTTGGTAGCATTTGCACAGCGACAGCGAATTTAGGGTTTAGGTCTAACGTTGATGTCGATGTCGAAGTTGCTGTGTTAATGTAATCAGAGCCATTTAAAACCACTGGCTCTAAAAAGAGTGACGTGGTTGTCAAAGTTGCTGTTGAAGTTGCTGTGCCAATCTGTTTCTCGCATTAGTAAACATTTTTATATCTGTGAAATTAAGAAAAATTCCATGGAACACACACCCACGTCTGTCGCCACAAACGAAAGAAAAACATCCGAAAATTGGGATGCTTCCGACAAGGGAATGTCTTTAAGCCATAATAAAAAAAAAGAATTATTTCCATGCACAGATTCTCTTTCAACAATGAGGAAAATATGTCGATACAAAAACTTCACAGGCTAAGCGGGAAGCGTGGACGAAAATTCTTTGCGCGTACACATATTTTAATCAATACAAATTTTCTGGATCTTAGTTCTTTGCAATTTATAATTCTTAAATACCTCAATACCTGGGGACCTGCGGTGTGCCTAATCGGGAAACTGTTGAGTGTCTTTAACCTGGCAAAGTCCAGCAGCGCAACTTTTAGTCACGTCGAAGTGCTTCCTTTACCTCCTCGTGGTGGTCCCCGGGCAATGATTTGTGTATCCACACGAATTAGCTAAAATTGGAAAGCGCGAAAATCTCTCCTAACTCGTTAGGATAGGTTACGGAGGCTAGCACTCTCCGTAGCTGAAAACAATCTTGCTACCGAAACTGAAACAACGCCTCGGATAACTAATGATAATATGTTGACGACTTTTGGCTATCGAATTAGGACAACGATTGGTTTCTGGAATGTGAGGACACTCCTCGATGATGGCAGTGAAGGTCCCCACAACGCCAGATTCCTCCAACTAGAGAAGGAATTCATGCGGTACAGGCTGGACATCTTAGGCCTTAGCGAAATACGTTGGATGGGCTCGGGCAAGTTCAAATAACCATCGCGTAACACTGTACTGCTCTACTCCAGGAAGCACACGAGAAGCTGGGGTTGGACTACTGCTAACAAAAACAGCTGTCAGTAGTCTGATTTCATGGGAGCCTCTTGGAGAAAGAATAATAAAGGCACGATTCCGGACAAGAGTACGTCCCGTCACCATTATACAATGTTACGCCCCAACGGAGCTCGCATCCGATGAGGAGAAAGAATGCTTCTACAGTCGGCTAGGAGCCGCTTACAACAACACACTGCGCGGAGATATTAAAATGGTTATAGGAGATTTGAATGCTAAAGTTGGCAGCAACAACGATGGACTCAAACATGTGATGGGAAACCATGGAGTTGGGAATTGCAATGATAACGGTGAGCGGTTCATTGACTTCTGCAATACTAACGGACTCGTCATTGGCGGCACAATGTTTGAGCACAAGACGTGCCACAAAATAAGTTGGGTGTCGACGGACAGGCAAGCTTCTTCGAATCAAATTGATCACTTCGCGATTAGCCGGCGCTTTAGAAGCAGTCTCCTGGATGTTCGAAATAAAAGAGGGGCCGATATGGGACTTGCTCGAGACCACCACCTTATGGTAGCTACTGTAAGACTTCGTACAGCTGCAACACGGAGATCCAACGGCACAACCCGCTTACCCAGGTTCAACGTCGACAGACTAAAGGATTTCACAACACGCCAACAATTGAGAGACCACCTTTCACACGGAATGATGACAATCAGCAGCACGGAACCTGAATCCATTGAAAACCACTGGAATGCTGTGAAAAATGTTCTTATATCAGGTGCTGAAAGAATAGTCGGCCGAGCGAGGGGAAACAATAACGCTTGGCTTTCTGAAGAAACCTGGATACGGATTGGCGAACGGCAAAAACTTAAGGCCCGTATTGCAGCTGCAACTGGAGTAGAAAAAAGAGAGCTGGAATCCCTGTACCGCATGAGAAAGAGAGAGGTTCACCGCAGTGTAAGACGTGATAAGCGTAATCACATCAACGCTTTGGCCCAGCAAGCAGAAGATGCTGCTAACAGATGCGACAGTAGAACCGTCTACAGCATTACAAAGAAACTGGTTGGAGCTCGCAGTTCCAAACAACACCTCGTAAAAGACTTAGACGGCTCGCTACTTAGTTCGGATGAGGATCAGCTGAGAAGGTGGAAGGACCATTTTGCGTCGGTATTAAACCGAGTTACCGACAGCAATGCGCAACTGATACCTGCTGAGCCGACAGGAACAACAAATTCCCGAATCCGCACTGCACCCCCCAGTAGAGATGAGATCCGCAACGCAATCAAAGCACTGAAGACCAACAAAGCGGTAGGACTTGATGGCATTCCTGCAGAGCTTCTACAAGCGGCGCCAACGACATCGAGCGAACTCCTGCATCCACTCATAAAGAAAGCTTGGGTCTCTGAAGGATTTCTGAATGAGTGGAAAAAGGGAATGATAGTCAAGCTCCCTAAAAAAGGAGACTTAACACAGTGCGAAAACTGGAGGGGGATTTGCGTCCTGCATGCCGTTGCAAAAATATTAGCGAAAATAGTACTGGAACGCATCAGGGAACATCTAGAAGCCACACTCGATGCCGAACAAGCAGGTTTCCGCACTGGATCCTCATGCATTGATCATATCAATACCTTAAGGATCATAATTGAGCAGTGCGTCGAATATCGATCACCACTCCACCTGCTATTCATCGACTTTGAGAAGGCTTTCGATAAGGCTTTCGTAAATAGAGAATTTATTTGGCATGCTTTACGCAGGAGGGGTATCCCGGATAAATTAATAGCTATTATTAAGGCAACTTATGATGGATCCAAATGTCACGTTTTGCACGAAGGGAGGCTGTCAGAAGAGTTTGAAGTCCAAAGTGGAGTCAGACAGGGCTGCATTCTGTCACCAATATTGTTTCTGTTGGTGATAAGCGATGTCCTGCGAGCGGCCTTGACGGGAAACGGAGGAATTCGATGGACTCTGACGTCTCACCTGAAACATCTTGACTATGCGGACGACGTATGCTTGCTCTCTCATAGGATCATGGATCTGCACCAAATGACAACAGGGGTGGAGAGGGAAGCAGAAATCGTAGGGCTGAAAATCAACTTCGGCAAAACAAAGATGATCAGCCTAGGAACCACGTCATCTTCTCTCATTAATATTTCTCAACAACCGGTAGAGAAAGTACAGAGCTTCCAATACCTTGGAAGTATCATCTCTACCGAGGGTGGTACCGAACAGGACATCAGCAGTCGAATCGGGAAGGCAAGGCTGCTTTCGGTATGCTTCGAAATATATGGAGGAATAACTCTCTTAGCTTAAGAACCAAGCTACGGCTGTTTCGATCCAACGTCGAATCCGTGTTACTTTACGGTTGCAGCACTTGGAAAGTAACAGTAGGTGTCACTAAGAAGCTGCAAACGTTCATTAATAGATGTCTACGAAACATCCTTAGGATTTTCTGGCCCAATCGTATATCAAACGAAGAGCTCCTTAGGAAAACGGGTCAGGAACCTATTGACTCTATTATACGACGTCGAAAGTGGCAGTGGATCGGACACACGCTTCGAAAAGGCGACAACTGTATTGCGGCTCATGCAATGCAGTGGAATCCGCTCACTCAAGAAGGAAGAAGAGCTGGACGACCGAGAAGCTCATGGAGAAGGACAGTCGAGGAGGAGTCAGCCCAACTAGGCAAGAGTTGGAGGGAGTTGCGACTCATATCTAGGAACCGAACACGATGGCGAGCTGGCGTTGTGGATGCCCTATGCCCCACTAGGGGTCCCCCACGGACATAAAAGGTCTGAGGACCTAAGTAAGTAAGTAAGTAAGTAAATACCTCAACAGACAATTCACACTCACAATTTGAAATTTCAAAGATGAAAATTGATATGTTGATATTGTATATATGATAGGTGGTGGCCGCCATCCCTGAAGATAAAAATCTGAGACCACCACCTTCAGTCTCAGAACATCGGGCCACACATATCTTTCCTATCCTTCTTTCTCTTCCTGAACTTCACGCCCGCGCTGTGTTGAAACATTTAAAGGGTAATCAGTAATCATAATCCCTTGATTATGTGTAAATTATAAAAAAATGTCAAAATACATTTTAAAATGTCTAAAGCGCGGAACAGATTGAACCAGCAACAGCACCGTCAACAGCAACAGCGGCCGCCATTAATTTAGAGCCAATGTATTTCAATTGTTCAACACACATTAGAACAGCAACAGCAACGCCAAAAGCGTTGTTAGACCAAAGTCCTAAATTTGCTGTTGCTGGTGCAGTGTTGTCAACTTTCCCACTGCAATATTCAGTGGCACCACAATGAAAAGCTTTTTTTCCATATGAAATGTCAAGCAGATGAAATGACGTCGCTGGTGGCAATGTGTTTGAGACATTTTTGCTGGTCAGCGTGCTGTTTGCTGTTGACGATGCTGGTGCTGTTGCTGGTTTAATCTGTTTCGCGCATAAGTCTCCTTTAAACGCAGTGGATGGCGTTTAAGTTAAGAGGCCTTTAAGTAACATTACTTAAATGTGAAAATTGAATATAGATACCGATTTTATACTTAAAAGCTGCTTGAAGGTATTTTAAAGTTAAGCAACATTTAAAATTTCTTTATATATTCGACTGTTTTCAAAAAAAAAAAAAAAAAAAAAAAAACAGAAAAGGAATTTCGAAAAAAAATTAATTTCCATATTTAAAAAAAGGGACATGACTACCACACAATTGGTTAATTCTCTGGACTTAAGATACATGCTCTAGCTTTTTTTGGCGTATTATGCCAAAGTTTGTTGTGAACGTATTTAATATTTTTCTTCATTAAAATCATGTTCGTAATTTTTGGAATACAAATAGGCACATAGCTGCAACTCCCTTCTAGAGTGTCTGAGATTATATTACATATACGTACATAAAAACAAACATTTTGCTTACAAAATTCACCAAATTGGGAGCTATGCTTTAATAATTGGAAGTTTTAAAGTTTCTGTGTTTTTTTTAACTTAAAAAATGACCGTATTTTTGTTTTATTTTATTAGCTGTGTTTTATTTTCCCCCAGATCTGATCCAGATTGGATCTTCATTCAAAATTACATGTATAACAAAAACAACACAAGAACCAGTTTTGTTTGTATTTGTTGTTTTACATGTGAAAACAAAATCCAATCCGTATCAGATCTGGGGGAAAATAAAACACAGCTATTATCTACGGATCTTGACGTGTATTAATTTTCTATACGTAAAACAAAAACAATTTGCGATCCTGCTCTATATACATATGGATCTATTTCAAAGATCCAAACATTAGGTGCGTTTTATTATTCACAAATCTATCTGGATCCGGATCTGGATTAAGTTTTAATATGTATTACAAAAACAATTTGGGATCCTGTTTTCTATCGGGATCTATTTCAAAGATTCAAAAATTAGTTATTACACTGGCGAGTAGATGGCTTTTTATGCTAAGGTAGTGTAAGCTATAGTAGGTGTGTTTTTTTCGCAAGTCCATATAGAATTGTAAAAAAAAACGACATCGGGACTAAGCGCTTTACATGCAAATGCAACAACTACTTAAATCTATACAGAGTTATCTAAGACCAGATAATTATCGAGAGTTAATCTAAGACCCGATAAAAATGGTGATGCCAAAATAGTATTATCTATATGTTATCGATAATTTGCTCAGAGACGTCAAAAGTGAAGTTTTTGGATTGGTTGATGCTAGTCGTCAATAAGCTGACAAATGTCATAGCGTACACAGTGCTTCCAGTTATGTAGAAAAAAAGCTCCTAAATTCCGATGTCGTTTTTTTTACAATTCTATATGGACTTGCAAAAAAAAACACACCTAGTGTAAAGAAAAAAGACAAGACATAATTTAAAATTTACAAACCCAAGGATAAAAAGAGACGGGCTTATATCACTGCTGTCAGTAAGATCCGTATCGTTTTATTTTCAAGGGATGATCCAGATCCGGATCCAGATAGATTTGTGGATAATAAAACGCACCTATTAATTAGTTCCTACTCTGGTGGAAAGATGGCTTTTTTTGTGGTAATATTACACTGCTGTCGTTTGATCATATTTGATGATAAAAACGGTATACAAAGATAATATTAAAGGTAGTTTCTTTATAGCTAAACTGCTTTCTTTATTAAAAAAAATATTTTTTAATGTGATATTTAAGCACACCCTTAGTTCCGAACGATTCCCATAAACATTCAGTTACCTTCTCAAACTGTTGCTGTCAATGAAGTAACGAATCATATAACACAAAATTTTCTCATCACTAATCGCTTCTGTCCACTCTTTCGCACATATATTTTTTATTTGTCGTTTGGTAAAGAAGAACATCAAGAAAGTAATAAAATAGTGAATTTTCTCAAAAAATAATTCAATTAATAAAAGCATTTAAAAGAAACCCCGTTCAATCTAATCCATTTATTGAAAAAAGTACTCTGATTATAAAACAATAACCCTATCATCAGTGTGAAATAATCTGAATCAAATTATCTTTTAATTTTTAGTCCGAAAAGTCTCAAGTGAATCACTTAACAAATTTTTCCAAATTTCAATCACAATAATGGCACTAAAAGTCTATGTCAGCGGAATGTCCGGAAACAAGGAGGTATGTTTATCATTTTGCACTTGGGTATTATTTTTATCCATTTTAGAGCAACATTGATCCTCATTATGGCCATTATGGCATTGACCCACCATCATCGGTCTTGATAATGGTTTTTCTTTTTCTAGGCTCTGACTTCTCTGAATCATTTTTGATTGTATTGTAAGACTATTTGTTTTTGGTTTTTATATTTTTCGCAGAGACTACGTCACTTCGCGCAACAACTCTAAATATAAAACAGAAATTAAAACCTCAAGTCAAATGAAATTAAGCATAATTTGCTTTTGCTGCATCGATTATAGGATGGGACAGAAAACAAATTAAAAAGAAAAAAACATTTCCCAATAAGACACAACATACAATATCCTAGACGTAATTTAATATCGAGGTTTTTATTTAATGTTTTAGTATTATTTTTGTTTCTTTTTTGTATGAAAGTTGGAATTGGGATTGATTTTGCATCCATAATTGATTTAGGGCGGTGGTTTGGTTTCGCCTTCTACTGCGATTTGTATTCTCTTTCGTGTCTGTAGTCCGTGCATATGCTAACATAGGTAGAGGTACCCAATGCCACATAGCAAACTCGTTCAAGTAGTTTAGCTGAACATTTATATTCTGCCTCTACGATATGAATGAAAAAACGAACAATTCTTTTTGTTTGGTTAGTTGGATGGCGAATAAAAGCTTAGCATGTTATATTTTTTTCGATGATTTTTGTGTTAAGATATAACTTGAAATTGCAAAGAGAAACTGCAATACCCGCACCTAATTACTTTTTTTCTGGTTGATTAATAACAAAAGATAGCCTTCTTCATTTCATTGTTAACAAGACGTAGCGAACAATGCTATTAAGAAACCAGTTTTGGTTTGAGAGTCTGAATATGGTTGCCGTTCCAAAGTACACATTATATTTTGATTTTGTTTTGACTCGGGTATTTTTGATAGAAACAAAAATAAATCCTTTTCTGAAATGCATGGCTGAATCATTCGGGTATGGAAACTCGAATGCCACTTCAGTTGTTTGATGTTACCTTATCTTGCGATGAGGATTGTATGAATCAGAGACATACCTATTTGTTTGTCATGCGAGACAGCACATCAATATTTTGTTTTTAATTGCTATAAGGTATTTCGAGATTATAATTAAAACTGATTATAAGATTGTAGTACACCTTGGCATAATGGTTAGTGTAGTGTTTGTGTTTGTGGGTTCGATTCCGTGCTACTGAAACCAAATTTTTGAGGAGTGTAATGACCCTTGCGGGAAAGTGACAAATTTTACAAGAGTATCTCTTGTCAAAGGAATGTTTTAAGCTTGTAATTCAGTTAGTTTAGGTACTATTAGCCGTTGGCCTGTATTTTATTTATATAAATTTTGATTTTGCATTGTCAAAAAACTGTTCAGATCTTCAGGATTTGATTATATGTTTATAAAACATCTCATTGTGATAATGTTTTAAGTTGTACAAATAAGGAATTTGTTAAGATCGTGTTTGTCTTTTTTATAATTGCCTTAAAAGCCAAAAATGTTACACTTTGACATAATAACAATTTCCCAATGATCATGTAGGTAAATATTTTTTGTTGCTATGTAAATATGACAAATAAACAACCGTTATTAATCAAAGTTTCCAATTTGTCTAGTCAAAATAATAGTAGTCGGTAATGTCATCGAAGGTCGTCACTTCGTCAGTCATTCCAAAATTAATCCCTTTACGTCAGCATCTCAAATAAAGTATTGAAACGTTTCGTAGACTGTTATGAGAACATGATCAAGTAGCCCAAATTTAACGAAAGGTAGCTTTGCTGACAAAAAACAAAAACATGTGAACAAAAAAAATGATTTTTGAATTTTTGTGGCACTACTATTCTTTTTACCGCTATTTTTGGAAAACACTTAAGGAAATAAAAGCTTAAAAATATAAAAAAAATTAATGGATTAATTAATTTTTTGATGTTGTTGACCAGAATTATTATTTTGACCGCAGCAGTACATTCCCAATATTTAGCTTATAATTTTGAACATTAGTTTTCGTATATTCGATTTTGACAAGAAATATTCTAGGAGCGATAACAGAACTTGTCTTTGTTTAACGTGGATCCCTAGCTATTAAGCCTTTACCCCACGAGTGGCCTACCACCATAGGAGCCAGATTTAGTCCTAGCCATTAACCCCTCCGTAGCAAGCTACTTCGGTAACAAAGTTGTGATATGTTGCAGCATATGCACACCTCTTGTTTAAAGTCGAGACCTACCAACGCCTCTTGAATCCAAGAAAAGAATCCTGAATCCCATTCGTTTCCGCATTTGGAGTAAACCACGCCACCACGATCTCCCACTAGGGGGCCGACCTCAAGATAGCAGGAAAAAGAGAACTGACACACACGAAGATGTGCACTATTGTTCTCAAAATCCCGGGCACTATCACCCGTGGTACCAGTATAAGGCTACCGGTGGAGCCTCGCAACTTCGTCTATTCCTTCCTAGGCGAAAACGGAAAAGAGGACAAGGCCTAATTCCTACTCAGCTTCGGAAACACGGAATAGAACTAGTCACTTCCAGATATGTTACTGCAAAACCCTGGGCCTGACAACCCTAGGATGCACATATTGAGAGAAGTAAGCTGAGGGCGGTCAACGAACAACTCATGCACATCCTAGTCTTATTTAGTTCACCTTTCGGCAATCAAGGAAAGACCCCCCTGTCTTTAGCCACCAGTTGGTGAGCAAGGAGAGACGCTCCTGTCTTTTGATCCCCTTGCGGTTCACACGGGTGACGCCCCGGTCTTTGTTCCGAAGAACTCTGGATGACGCTCCACTTCACGCTATTAACGTAGGACGCCAGGTACAAGTACCCGGAACCCCCAAGTCTCTGACACCTCTTGCACATTAAACACTCCTCGACACACGTCCTTGTCTTTTTTGAAGAACTCCAGCTGGTTACGATCAGCCGAAGAACTTCGCCACATCCGATGCATCCAACCAATCATTATCCATGTACTAACCACCGGAACCACCATCAAAATCACTTACCACACGATCGCTTGGGAATTACGCATGGTACACCCTGGAGACATGCCACCAAGCCTCATGTATATAGTAAGCAACCTTCAACAGTATTCCAGCAGCAGCACACTTCAAACAACCAATTAGACACATCGGACACACTCTGACACCTCTTGTACTAACATGACACACGTCACACCAGACTCAGTCCCCAGACCCGGGTGAGACCTAGGACCCCCAACTGTATGCCCAGTCGAAAATCCACAGTCCCACCCATAACACTACCATCAAGATCAATTCAAAAGGTTCTCATTGGTTTTTGTGACCCAAAGAGAACCATGCCAATTTTACCCAACGCACACACACTTTTTATGGTAAGACTTTCAGACCCCTGGCTGTCGCTGCAACCAGAGACCCTACGGTCCCACCATACTTATCCAATCAAGACCAGCTACTACGAGATGCATTAGGTTTCCGGCTAGGCATATCACCGGAATCCTAACCATCTCATATCGTCTCCGACCCTGACTGTCCCTATCTCCCTGACTCTTGGGTTTTCTTAGTTGCCTAATACCTCCTGCTTATGCTCAACAGCAGGAGGATAGACTTAAGCCCCCCCACCACGACAAGGTGAAACCCGTCGGGGGGGAGGAGCGATAACAGAATAACATTTTATATTTTAAGGGCGGCTGTGGCTGGGAAGAAAGCCAGATCTCCGGCATGACAGTCCAACGTAGCAACCATTACGCCAAGTGCTACTTCCCTTTTATTTTCTTAAATACAATTTAAAAAATACTTTAATTAAATTGTATATAAAAATGGTACAATACATATTTTATAAATAAAAGGAATTATCACATCTTTTAGTTTTTTCTGAGTACTATCTTTGCATATAAAACTTATAGTATTATCAAGAAGACGAAAGATTGTGGCGACATCTTAAGGCTAGGGACTGCAATTGCTAGATTTGTCTTTGCTAAATTTAATAATAAAATATTCTCTTTTTTACTACTTGTTTTGTATGTTATCCTACTCTCCACTGTAAAAGCGTGCGCTAATTTCTGCGCCATCACCAGGCTAGCGTTCGCAATACAAAATCACGCTTCATATTAATACTATAGGTTATATATACAAAGGTTCTATCAAATGCAATATAATTTTCTCCACAAAAAATTAGAAAATATATTTTCTTTGAAGTTTTATTGCTGCAAAAATTAAATAAGAGCATTTAAAAAATATATATTGATCTAACCCTTCCGACATATCAGCTAAAAAATTAAAAAATTGACCCAATATTTTAAATACATGATGAATTAGACTAGGCCGTTTAGAAGTCGTTTGTCTAATTTTGATCGATCCGCCAGTTCATTTCTTCCAAATAAATATAAACGAATTTGTTGGCTCTAAAGTTTAATACGGGATAACAGATTTATTTTCATATTATACATTTTTATAACTTAAAAAAAAAATGGCATTTGAAATGTTTCATATCTTTCCCTTGTTTTATTACTTCTTTCACAACCAATGCTCCCTCTAACTAGCCGCCCCTAAATCAGTTCACCCGTGATATCCGTTTCGCTTGGAATACTCATTAGTTCAACCTCGAGCCTAGTTTTGGACGTACCGTTAAATAGAGATATTTGGTTTTTAGTCGCAAAACACGATTGCCAATTCAATTTGAATATTTTCAAAACTATTGTTCATCGACTTCTCCTCTCTCCCTCACTAATTTTCTCAATCGCTCCTGCGTGTTTAACATTATAAGGTTCTCAAGCGCGAGGCCTTAAGTCTGTTAATACTATTTTTGTATTTCTAATATGTTACATCTCTAGATTCTTGAAATTAAAAGTTTGGGATCGACGAAGAAATACCATTTTTCCCACTCCCATTATTGGTAACACTTTTCTTTGTTGCTTATTTACTAATCTTATTTTTTGGCTTTTTAATAGGTAAAAAAACGCCAACAACGAGTCCTCATGATTCTAGACAGTAAAAATGTTAAGTACGAGCTCGTCGATATAACAGAGCCCGGGAAAGAATCCGAAAAAGACATGATGCAAACAAAATCGAGCAGCAATGGCGCAACGGTAAGCGATCCAAATCCAAGACACCCACTGCCCCCACAAATATTCAACGATGACGAATATTGCGGCGATTACGATGCATTTGATTTGGCAAACGAGATCGATACGCTCGACCAATTCCTTAAGCTAGCACCCGCAGATACAACAAGTGTATCCACTGCCCAAATCGAATTGAAAAACGGAGAAAAAGAAACAACTGATGCTCCACCAACAGAACCGGCAGAAGAAAACAAAGAAAACGAAGAAAACAAGGAGGTTTGAATTTATACGAGTATATTATATAACAAAGAAAAAACAAAGCAAATTATAACTATTTTCTTTTTGCAATTTAAATATTTTATTAACCATCTAATATACGCATATTTACATTATTTTTTTTTGTATCATGTATGTATATTATTAATTTATCAATTGATATCATTTATCTAACGATTAGATTCAAAATATGTAGTTGTTTTCCGCAAAAATAATGCTAAGCAATATTTTTTAACCATTTAAAGTTATTATTTTTAAAAAATCATATACATATAATTCAACATGTAAACGAAATGTAAACGATTTAGTTGAATAATAAAATTAAAAAAATACAAACAATTTTTAGTCACTAGCATTCGACTAAAATGTTGTATAGTTTAAAAAGCGAAAATCTAAAATAATGCATTTTTCTAATTTTGCGAAGAGCTTAACAATTTTAACCATAGCGCAGAGTGAAAATAGTATAAGAGCCGTTTTGAAGTATTAGCTTAAGGCTTCGCGCAGAAGTGCAGCATGCGTAGTACAATTGCAACTTTTAGAAAATTTCACTAAATCAATATTCTGTCTTAATTTTTTTGTAAATGATTCGTAAAGAATGATGAGTCAAAGGGTGAAACAGGTGAAGACGGCGAAGAGAAAAAAGAGAAAATCGAAACTGGAGACGAAACCGAGAAGACTCCTTCGGACGAAAATGTATGACATAAGTTGTAAAGAAACAAATCTTAGAAACAACAATGTAAGTTTATGGATAGAATTAATTATGTGTATTACCATTGATTAAGGCCGAAGAAGAGGCGAATGGAGAGAAGCCTAAAGAAGAGAATGAAGAACCAAAAGAAAGTAAATCTTCTGAAAATGAAGAAACTAAGGAGCCCGAAACCGATGAAGCTGATAAACCCAGTGAAAATGTGGACCAGAAAGAAGAAACAAAAGAAGAAAAGGAAGCTGAATCATCTGAGGAAAAGTCCAAATCAGATGAATCTAAGCCGGCAGATGATAACGAATCTGAAAAAGAAAGTGAAAGTGAAGAAAACTCTGGTAAGTGCGTTTAATTTAGGTTAGTTAAGAATTAGAAGAATCAATATTTAAATCGCCATCTAATACCAATGTGCTGTAGAAAAAACATCTCAAAAAGATAAGGCTGAAAGTAACGAAGAAAAAGTTGATAAATTAGAGGGTGATGGTAAAGAAGGTGAAAACAAGCCTGAGGAGGACAAAGAAAATGAAAATATTGAATTAAATGCAGACTCTTCTAAACCAGCAGATGAATCAAAAGAAACTTCTTTGAAAGAAGAACAAAGTGATACTGAGGAAGAGAGCGGTAAAGATGGAAGCAAAGAGGAAAAAGATATAATTGAAAAGGAAAACACAAAAGACAATATAGAATCGACAAAAGACGAAAGAGACACCGAAGAGATTTCGCCAAAAACAGAAGAAGACAAAAACGAAGATGCTAAAGAACAAATTAGTGAGACCATTGTTGTTGAAGAATCAAAAGGTGAAACTGAATTAACTGAGTCAAGTAAAGTTCCAGATGATGACGATTTCGCGAAAGCAGAAGGAGAGGTTTGGTTTATTTATAATCACTTCTACGATTTTTTTTTGTCGTTTTGTAACGTGCTGTCTTCTAAAGCAGATGTACTTTCGCAACAAGTTTTTTATATCTTCTTTCCTTTTGCATTAGATTTAAAAAAATATATATCGCAACTTCTGCTGCATTAATGCATTATAAAACTAAAAATTTAACTTTATATCGCAAATTTAATATATTTTCTAATAAAAGAGGAATGTAATCTGGGTCGGGTCGGGTCTGGTAGCAAAACCAAATGTGAGATATCATTTTTCAATTATGTACTTACTAAGATAATTAGGAATTTTTTAAGAGTCGTAAATAAAAATATGTTAAATGTTTTCGTAACATTTACTTTAACTTACAAACGAAACATATTAGTAGAAAATGATTAGCTTTTCTCGTTGTTAATTCACAGCATTGTAACTGTCTGAATATTTTGCAAGCGTTCATGATTCATAAAGGTTAGAATGTTTAAAGGATTTACGGTAAAAACTTTATTCTGGTGTTCTGCATTTCGATCGAAATAGATTCAAAAGTTCTCTGGAAGTGAAATTGTATGTTTTACATTTCGATCAATTTCGAAAATTTTGCAATTATTTTCAACTGTAAAAATTATTATCTTTAGTTGTTGGTTTTAGTGAATTTTAATTATTTAGTGAAAATAGGTCGAATTAAAAGAAAGGCATGAAACCCTAAAAAAAGAATGAGACGAAAAATTTTGAGAATAAATTCTGACATAACGTGAGTGTGTGTGGTTTGTTTTTAAAAATAAAGTTCTTATTTGTTTAAATGATTGTTAAATTATAAAAAAAAAACAAAGAAGAACACTTGAACAAATGAAGCTTAGTCTAAGCAAAAAACTTATTTTCAAAATGACATACGTTAAGAGACGAGCGAGCAATAGACGGCAGAATTGTTTTGCGTCTTTCTGTTCATGTGGTTGTTATTACTCATCATTTGTGTTACTTGGTCTGCAGGATTTTGACATCTTCAAAATCATTCTCCAGATTTTTTCCGTTTTTGACTCGCCTTCCTAAGACAACACCCTTAGGAAGTTTTTTAGATCTATAATTTGAAATGCTTTGTCGAAGGAATTGTTTTGTTGTTCCGATGTAGCACAAATTGCATAGTTCGTTTGGGTTACCCTTACAATTAATTTTATAAATAATATCTGTTCTTTTGTCCTCGTATGCATTTTCTTTCTTGTCAAATGACGAACTCTATCATAATTTGTATGGGAGGTTGCATTGGAGTGTCCGAGAGTGCAGACGTGTTTCTGCGTCTGCACTCTCCAAAAAATAAAATTAACATAATTCTTGTAAAAACGTGTTTCGGTTTAAATTAATTTTTTTCCGTTTTTAATGTCTTTTTTGACTAAATTTTATTCGCTTTTACTAAAAGCGAACTTCCTAAACATCCTAAATTAAACTCAACGCCGGATGGTGCTGTGATTACAACGAAAAAACTGGATCACTTTTTTAACACAAAGTGCCCATTAGTTCTCCCCAGCGAGATAAGAAAAAGTAGAACCTCAAAATGAGGCATTAACCTAACAAGTGGATTAAGCAACAGTGTAATACACTACACAAAAATCGACGATGCCGATACATGGCTCACTCCCAGCAGGAAGCGAACCTGCACATTAATAAAAATCCGCAACTGCAGTTCTGCGGGCAACAGTCCGCCGAACAACAATCGATGACGCCGACATTTGGCTAATTCCTAGCAGGAAGCGAACCTGCACATTAAAAAAAATCCGCAACTGCAATTCTGCGGGCAACAGTCCGCCGAACAACAACTAAATCTCACTTGGGTCTGGAACTGAGGATCTCACGGCGATAGGCAACAACTGGGGCTTACAAAATCACCACCAAACACAACAAGTAACGGATCTGATTCCAGTGTTTAACAACTCGTAATAATCGTATATTTATATTATATATGTATAAGTATAGAGCCATCGCTCTCAACTTATTATCTCTGTCATGTGATATTAGTGTAACCGTATAATCTTCTCACTCATTCTAAATGTATAAATATAAGCAGTATAGAGCTATCGCTCATATCTGACTATCTTTTTTTACTCTATCACTCCTCTAGTGAACTAATTGCATATTCAAACATAAAGAGCGTTCTCGCTCTCATTTTCAAAAAAAGTCAAGAAATATCAACATTATATGTTAAAAAAATGATATAGCGCATGGCGCTTTTTTAGTTTTTAGCTCTTTAGTTTTTAAGTTAGTATTAGTTTATAAAATTGTAAATATGTATATAGTCAACGAAACATCCGTTTCACGCAAATGTACTGTGAGTGTCAAAAGTGAGTAAACACCTAAATGATTTCTTGAGTTACATGGAATTGAAACCAAAAAATAAACAAAAATCGAATTCCAATAATACAAAATAAAAGTTTTATTTAATAGCAATAAATCAAAACCAAAATAAAATTTTAAAAAATGAAGTAATGCATTTTTTCCTAATAAAAACTAAAAATACTCCATATTTTAAGCGTCAAAAGTAAGTAAACATCTGTTATATCTTCAAATTATTTATAAATATAGTGTATCAAGTAAAAAACTGGGTATTTCATTTGATCAACTTTAGACTTCATAACATCTCTTAGTCAGCGTGACATGGAAACAACAATATCATTTCTAACATCGGAGGATATTTGGGACAGTTCTTCAATTAAAGCCTTTTAAGGTCATCTTTGTTCTTGATGGCCCGTTTGTGAAATTTTCCGGTCCAAATGATCCCATAAATGTTGTATGGGGCTTAGGTGCGGCGATTGGGGAGGGTGGTGGAGGTGCTTTGAAGTCCTATAAAGTATTCATTTTTTAAGGAACTGCGAGGTATGCTTAAGATCATTGTCTTGCTAAGAGATCTAATTGTTAAGTATCCCTAAATTGCGTAAGGTCGGTTGAAGGTTATTGCTTAGGACGTTTAGATAGTCTTCATTATTCATTGTACTTTCAATGAAAACAAGATTTCCGATCGAATATGCGGCCATACATCCCTACACCATCATGTTTTACTGTGCTCCTTATATTCTGTTTATGATGTTTTCTTACTTCCGATGCGTTAATATCAATATTTTTTTTTTATAATAATAAATAAACAATGGATTCTTATAATAAAAATCAATAAAAATAAATCGAAACACAAATAAAAATTCAAAATATAGCTTCTTACAGTTTTTCCTAATAAAAACTAAACCTACTATCCATATTAACGCATCGGAAGTAAGAAAACATCATAAACAGAATATAAGGAGCACAGTAAAACATGATGGTGCTGGGATGTATGGTAGCATATTCGATCGGGAATCTTGTTTTCATTGAAAGTACAATGAATAATCAAGACTATCTAAACATCCTAATCAATAACCTTCAACCGACCTTACACAAATTAGGTATGCTTAGCAATTGGATCTGTTAGCAAGACAATGGTCCTAAGCGTATCTCGCGGTGCCTTAAAGAATTAATACCTTATAGGACTTCAAAGCACCTCCACCAGCCTCCCCAATCGCCGCACCTAAGCCCCATACAACATTTATGGGATCATTTGGACCGGAAAATTTCACAAACGGGCCATCAAGAACAAAGATGACCTTAAAAGGCTTTAATTGAAGAACTGTCCCAAATATCCTCCGATGTTAGAAATGATATTGTTGTTTCCATGTCACGCTGACTAAGAGATGTTATGAAGTCTAAAGTTGATCAAATGAAATACCCAGTTTTTTACTTGATACACTATATTTATAAATAATTTGAAGATATAACAGATGTTTACTTACTTTTGACGCTTAAAATATGGAGTATTTTTAGTTTTTATTAGGAAAAAATGCATTACTTCATTTTTTAAAATTTTATTTTGGTTTTGATTTATTGCTATTAAATAAAACTTTTATTTTGTATTATTGGAATTCGATTTTTGTTTATTTTTTGGTTTCAATTCCATGTAACTCAAGAAATCATTTAGGTGTTTACTCACTTTTGACACTCACAGTATATCGCTCTTGAGCACGAGCAGAACAAAACTATATTATTATATAAAAATTGACATGCCACGAGGCTTAACCTTAAATAAAGTAATTGTTAAAGAAGGCCATACGCTACAGCCACTTTTGTACCTATGTTAAAGTTAGAATAAGATGAAACGACTTTGTAATTGATACTTAAAGACTCAATAAAACATTCATTCATTCATTCATAATTTGTATGCAATTTTTCATGCATCGTTTGCTGTTTCATGTAGATTGTGACTAAAAACTACGGTTGACAAAATTGATATATTTGTTTTTGCTCTGGTGTCCGTCTAACAGAAAATGTTTTATCATTTATAGGCGAAATTTTTTATTCTTGAAATTGAAAACCATACATATTAGATTTATCAATTTCCGTACAAAAAAATATGTCCGCCTAAGAGAAGTATCCGCCTAAGGCAGTTGTACGCAGATGGAGATTTCCCTGTACATACATACATTACATATTTGCATGTAAATTCATATAACTATGTATAAAAGGAAATAAAACTTTTCATTCTTCCTCAGTTATTCCTTCAATTCATAAATATGCAGCAAGCATATCATTCTTGTTTGAAGGAAATTGAAAATGGTCCGTCGAACAGATTTAAACATTGCATTAGCATGGGGAACATTTTCTAAGATCATTGACGAAACTTTAAATATTTTTCAATTGTATATATTTTATAAATTTTACTTATACTTACTTACTTATTTATCCATACTCCAATGTAATTAGGAATATTTCTTTAGAATTGTGCTTACCTTTTTCAGGAGCACTTTTGGCCAAAAAAAAAAATACCAAAACAAAAATTGATGATTTTTCAAAGTTCGAAGTGATTTCGAAATTTTCTAAAAAATTGCAACATACAATTGCAAATGTAACTGATAACCAGAATGTCTTCCTATTTTTGAAAAAAAAAAATCGAATTTTTATCATTGTGGTGAAACGAAGTTTCATATTATCGTGTCCTTTATTGAAAACTCTTTAGCTCCAATTTTTTTTGCAAATACGCCATGTTTAATCAAATATGTGCCGATAGTATTACGCTGCTAGTACTCTTTTAGTTAGTTATTAATTTTTATATATGTTACTGTTTAGAAAAAAAAATAAATTAAATAAAAAAACTTTAAATTCTGTAAAAGTTCCGCAAGTCTTTTGTTGCTGTTTTTCTATTAATCCTATTCAAACATTTTTAAATTCAGTTAAAAATCCATAGAAAATACAAATGTCATAAAATGAAAAAAATCAACTTGGGACTTTTCATTGAACAACGACAATATAATGAAGTTTATTTATCTACTGGGAAAACATTTTTCTCTCTGACTCTGATGTATGTAGATAGGTTTTTTGCATGCTTAAATATTCTTCTTAAAATTAAACATGAGTTCAATGGCCTAGTTAGTGAATTCAAAGTGAATCGTTTCAATGAACATTATCGTTAAAGTGATCTACTCGTATTTACGAAATATTTCAACTCGGTGATAGCTCTAATACCAAAACGAAAATTCACTGTATAATACGATATAGTACCTTGAATTTCATAATTAGGTCAATGTTTTAAATTTGAATACGCAAAATAACAACAACGAATATAAAAATAGAAATTACCATGTTATACTTATTGAAGCTTCTAACACTACGATTAATGCAAACAAAATACTTAGCTTAAACTTTGCCGTGTCGTGTCGCAAAAGATAAAAAATGCCACAAAAAGGAAAATATATGCAGTAAAATGTTTCTAATTAAATTATATAAATATCAAAACAGAACGAACTAGATGCAGAAAATCCAGAAAAAGACTCTGTCGATGTCAAAGATGAAGATAAACAAGCTGATGTCAAATCAGAAGAAAATTCAAACTCTTCTGAAGAAAGCCAAATCACAGAAAATCTCGATAAACAAAATGAGAAAAGTGAACATTTAATTAAAGAGGAAAAGGAGGAACTCAAAAGTGATGAAGCCGTAACAGAGGATGAGGTCTGATTAATAAACAAACATCTTAAATTTCAAATGCATTAATGTTTAATTTTTATGATATTGTTTTTAAAATCGTATGAAGTAATTTCAACTATGTACATATTTTCTCGAGAAATAAATCTGTTTTTATTTGTGCTTTATATCTATCTAATCATTATTTATATTTATTTTAATTAAACTAAAAACTTAATCTCTCCCTATTTTTAGAAAGCCATAGCTAGCAATGTTGATGAAAAGGTTGAGGATCAAGGCGAAATATTACTGGAGCCTAAATCTGAATTAGAAAATACTGAAAAACCAGCTGAGAATTCAGACGAGTAAAATAATTATTATATCCTTATTAAATGTTTCAAAGTAAATATGTGGTCCTTAGTGGTCTTATAGATTAAGTGAAAATAAAAAAAGAAAAGAAACAAAACGAATTTATTAGACGCAAAATAAATTCCTTGCATAATTTTTTGTATATTTGGTCTTTTAAAAACGCTTTAAGAATTATGATTTTTATTTTATGTAGATTCGTTACAAAAATATTTTTCAATGAGATTAATTCAAATTTAGGAAGTTTATAAAAATAAAAAAATGAATAAAGATGTTATCGGTTAACAGGAAAAGTGTGATATATTTTTCGTAGAATTTATTACCATCACCAAATTATAAATACAATTCATCAAGTCTCCAGAAAATTCGCCAGAATAAGAATTGCCAAAAATTAAAATGGAAATTACGTCAACAAAAACGCCATCTAAAATTTTATTTTAAGGGTTTTTCTATTGTTATAATCAGGGCCCATTTATTTGTAATATTTAAGAACTGATATTGAAAAAATATTTTTATTTTATTGAAAAAAAAAAAAAAAAAACTAAACAATAACCAAAACAAAGTAACAATTAAAATACTTAAAAAAATGCATTATTTTTACTCACAAAATTGAGCGTACACTGTTAGCAAGCATTGTAAAATCGTATGATCCTAAATTTTCCGCTACTTTAGCTACTATTTTACTTTGTAATATATAAGAACGTATTCTAGTTTTTCTCGTGACATTTAAGCCGACAGTTTTTTATTTTTTTTTTAATTAGTTAAAATGACAGGAAAAAGAAAACTATCCTACATTTCTACAAGAAAACTTATAATCAACTTGCATTACAAAGGGAAATCTTTGTGGGAAATTGGTGAAATCGTCGAGCGAACACATCCGACTGTTCAAAAGATCGTTAACAAATATTTTTTTGAAGGTACGCTACAGCGTTGGCAAAGGTCGAAAAAAAATTCTGTCTCAATACGATGAATGGCTTATTGTGCGGAAAATCAAAGGAAATCCAAAAACAACTGTTCCAAATTAAGCGTCGGAAATCATAAAAAGAACCGAAACCTTTCGACGTCTCCAACGCAAACAAAACTTGAATCGAAGAGTTGTCCGCAAAAAACCTTTCATTTCGTTGAGTAATCAAAGTAAAGGATAAGAGTTTGCTACATACAAGCTTAGAGATAGCACAGAATTCAAAAAAATGTGTGCCCCCCGGTTAAACATGGTGGTAGTTGTGGTATGTTGTGAGGCTCAATAGCTGCTAGTGGTATACGAACTTTCAAATTTTTAGAAACCATTATGGATAAATGGATGTTTCTTGACATCCTCAAAAGAAACATGCGCCAATCACCGGAAAAGCTAAGTCTACAATCAGAGTTCTATTTGCTACAGGAAAACAACCCCAAGCAAACATGGCTTGTTGTAAGGGAATGGTGGCTTTATAACGCCAAGAACCAGCTTAGGATTCGCATCTCAATCATCGGACCTCAATCTCATTAAAAATTTGTAGGAAGAAATTAAAAATATTAATGCAAAAATTAAAAACGAGTTGAAAGCAAGGGTGAAGGATGTGAGGGAAAGTATTCCTCCATCCTTCACTGAAAAACTGTTGCCTCGTCGCTTAAGAGCAGTGATAGAGTCAAAAGGCGGTCACACAAAATATTGAATTTGAAAGTTATACTGCATTTGAATTTTGGTTTTTAAGTTTTGTATAAATGTACGCTCAGTTTTGTCAGTAGAAGAAATGCATTTTTTTAGTATTTTAATTGTTACTTTTTTGTTTATTGTTTTAATAGTTTTTTTTTTCAAATATCAGTTCTAAATACATATTTAAATAGAAATAAAATTAAAAAAATCATTGAAAATTAATATCTGTTTCATTAAAAGAGCAAAGATAATGATGATGATTTATTGGTGCACGCTCAATTTCGAGAGTTCATCATTATTTCAAAAAAAAATATTCGTATTTTATCAATTTTCAGTTGGATTATAAGGTTGAATTAACCGATTCATTTTAAACTACATTCATTTTTAATTAGATAATTCCCTTCATGGTTAGGACAAAAATGAAATGAATCAAACAAACCGAAAACAGCTTTGGTATTAGTACATGGAGGGGTAAATCTGTGCAAGAATTTGTATTTAAAAAATTGATTTCAAATCGTTTAGGAAGGAAAGTTGGAGGATTTAAAAAGTAATACCGATGCACATTGGTTTTGCATGTCTGAACATAGTAATGGGAGGGAAATATTGAGCCTGGTAAAGCATTCCACTTTTGTGTAGTGCGGCTAAAGAAAGAATCTCTGAATTCCGAAGTTGAGCTCAAGGGTAAACTGATGGACATTTCCTGAGGCGTGAGTGTTACAGTTGAACTGTTTAATGATAAAGGTTATTGGAGCACCTGCCCAAATATGCGAATTATACTCGATATTTATATATTACAGCAAGATCAAAAGGAGTGACAAATGTTTTGCATCTTCGAAGGAAATCTAAGTACTTTGCAGCGTTTTAATTCAAAAAATATCCGGCTTAATTTTCGAGAGCCATCTTGACAGCTCATACAGCCCTATTATGAGTATCAATTTGATAGTCGATAATCCCGAATAAATTTGTATCAATCAAGAATTCGTGGTTGATAAGAAAATTGATGTGTATCTATTTTGTTGATATCCGTAATACCATGTTTATTAAAAAAACCATTCACAGTAATGATAAAATTTAATAAAATTCACAGTCGATAAAAAATGTTGATAGTTGATAGTCATAATACCAACTCATTCAATTTGTTGATACGTATCAAGTATCTAGTTGATAGTTATAATAGGGCTGATAGAGAAGTCCAAAGATTTTTTCGTCTGCTTGTTCGTTTACGCTCTCAAGTCCAAAAGAATTTCTAATACTTTTCGATCCATCAGATAAGCAGCAAAATGTGCTGATAGCATGAGAATGTCAGGATATATTATAAGATTTTTTTTTTCACTACTAGAAGTGAATAAAATGCACGACTGAATTTTGTTAGTTTTCGTTTAATATTCGTACATACAAAGATGTGTAATTATCGATTATCCGTTTTAAGATTTATAAAACCACTTCTTAAAAAAGTTTTGATAGAAGAAGACTGATTCTTGAATAAATATTGATTTACGCAAAACAAATTTTGCAAATCTTTGGAGCGGTGCTAGGGGTTAACTATTTCTTTTTTCTTAGATAATGTATGTAATAAATTAAACACTGCAACTTAGTCAATATCGTATTTGAATTTTGTTTGTTGGTGTATTGCTTGTCTCCGAACTAGGAACTGTTGGTTAACACTTCACTTTATTCCAGCATTATTTTCTATACTAGCCGACCCAGCTCTCGAAATTCGAGTGCCAATTTATTTATTATTTATATTATTGGCAGTGTTTTCAAGCAAATTTATTAAATTAAATTTTATTTTATGTAATATGCAAAGTGTTCGACAGTGCAAAAACAAAAATGACCCACAGTGTGTAAATGCGTGTCTCAAGTATATTCTGCACATCTCCGTAACTGTGGCTTTCCAACCATATAAAATTTATCGAAATCGGTTAAATACTTTTGGAGAAAAGTGTACCACAAAAAACATGTTTGCCGTTTTATTATATGATGATAACCCAGTTTCACTGAATGCCAGGAAAAAACAAAATCTTTCTTATTCTTCTATTCCGTTTAACTGATGTTGGATTAAAAAGATTTTAGGTCTTACAGAGGTATAGTTAGCTTATAGTTTGCTAGACTAGACAACAACAACAACAAAAAACACTGACATTTCGCTTCCAACATTTATTATTTTTTGTTTCTTATTTTTATTACAAGGATCTATTTTTAAACAATATTTTTGTTTGTTTAATTTAAAAAAATCGCCTTCACTTTCTTATAATCTTGTATTCAAAACTTATGATTGTATATCTGGATCAACAAAGAAAACTAATGTGAATCCATATTGTGTGTTTTTGGAATGGAATATACATATAAGACAATACGTTTTTTTTTTGTTATTTTTTGTGTTTTTTCTATAAATATAATCCATATAATGAACTTAACGAACAGAATTATAATATCTCCATTTTAAATTCAAATCAGAATGCAAACAATGTATGTGTTCTGTGATTTGAATTGGAAGAAAGTTAAAAAAATAATTATTCCTCATCATCAGATGTATCAGTCGTGAATTCACTCTCGTGCTCTTGTTCGTCTTTGTGTTCTGATTCAGATTCACTGATGTCCCATTGGGGATGATCAGCCGGAGGTACTGGTGCCTTTTTCACATCCAATTTGAGTTCTTGCTGTTGATCCATACCGAGATATGAATCTATGTATAGGAAACAAAACCAATTTTACAATTATATTTAAAAAAAGAAGACTTATTTAGACGTACCTGACCGCAAGCAAACAGTAAATGTGTAAACACCTGCCCATCGCGGAGCTGTGAACTTCAACTGAATTTCCTCTCTGTCTTTTAAGCTTGTCACATGATATGGTGCTGTAAGAAGCGTGCGTGACTTGCGGTCGCAGATATATGTCCACCAGTATTCCTGTTTCTCTTCTGGATACATTGGACAGTGAACTGTGTGCGAAATACGTGATTTTCCTTCGAGTTTCTCTCGTTTGTTGAGTTTTTGTTGGAGACGATCCCACTCTTCATCATCGTCGTCGTCAAGAGATGAATTTTTCTTCTCATCATCATCACTAACTGATCCACCAGCAGATTCTTTCTCGTCAATTTCTGAGTCGTCTGATTCATCGCCGGAATTATGCTTCGATTGATCTTGTTGGGCATCTGTTGTAGTTGATTTAGGTGGTTTCTGTGTTTCGTTTGAAGGTGGAGGTGGTTGAGGTGCTGTTGTATTTGTAGCTGCCTTGTTGGTTTTTGGTTTGTTAACACCTCCTTTTTTGCCACCTTTACCCTTGCCGCCACGCTTTCCTTGTTTAGACCATGTCTGCTTTTTAGGAGGTGCTGTATTGTTGACAGCAACACCTTCCTCAGGCGTGTCATCTAAGACTTCTTCTTCCCTAGAGTAAAAAGAGTAATTTTATTAGGGAGATGGAATTATATTTCAAATTTGATTCAGTTTAACAGATACTCAATAGCGATGTTGAAAAACTTCAAATATCTTAATAGTAAAATATCGCATCAAGCCAATCAATATGTGTACATATAAAAAAAAAGTGTTTCAACACAAAAATTGATTATGCGTAAGTAATCCTCTTTTATCAAGTTATCGTATTTGTTTGTCGGTGGAGAATCGATTAACGTAAAAATATTTTCAAGAAAAAAGTAGTATACGTAGAAATATTGCAGTGGCTTTACTTTTCGAAAGAGCAACAATTGAGTCGTCAGCTAAGTGTTTCAATAGAATCTGCTAACAGAGCGAAAGTAGTTAAATCAAAACCCATCTCCATGCCGCTATCAATGAGCGGCACTTGTATTAACAAAACAGAACGGCCTTTAGTTCTCGGTACGCGTATCAAAGACTACCTTGTGTGTATAATAATAAAACACTGCAAAATACTTAGGTTTCCTTCGACGATGCGCGAATTTGTTCACCCCTTGCATGTACAAAAAAAAGCTTTAAAAATGAGGGGTGATAGAATCATAAACAGTTGAAACAATTGAATTTTTCGAGCACCGCCGCAATGGTTTTTGTCTGTCATTATATTACCGCTATTTTTATAAACAGTGTTTTAGTGTTCCCATTAAGCCGTAATACTGCACTTCAGGGAATGCAAATCAGTTTACCCTTGAGCCGTACTGTTAAATTCATTGATTCTTTCTCTTTAGCCGCACTACACGAATCTGGAATGTGGTTTTACTGGCTTCATATTTCCTCCCATTAGATATTCAGACATTTAAAACCGCGAGTGAAAACCCGAGAACTCAAATTAGAGAAATTAAATAAGTAAGAAATTGAAAAAGTTTTTAAGCTGTCAAGATCTCCCATTTAATTCGAAGAGCTCAAAATGGAAAAATGATTAAACTTCAAGAAACTTTGGATGCGTGAACGATACTAAAGATAAAATCTGGCCCTAAGTAAATATATAAATGAGAGCGGGGAATTTTTGTGTATGTACCACAAATTTAGGCAATAAAATGATTGTAAGAAATTTCAGATTGCGAAACAAACTATACGATATATGTATTCCTGTAGCAAATATTTGTGCTGTGTGCGAGATATTTACTTGTATAAAATACGTATAAAATAATTAAATGAAAAAAAAAGTTCTATTAATCGGTCCATCACACATGGCAAGTATTTTCGGTTGATTTATTTTACTTGAAAAATACAAACAATGACTGTTGTGTAAACAAAAGGCTTTTGGGTAAATCATAATTGTATTAAATTAATACAATTTTCTTATAATTTGGCACACAAAATAAAGAAAGATAAAAAAGATTTATCAGGCTATGCGATCTTAAAACAAAGATACCCCTTACTTTACGCTGAGCGCATATGTTATGTTATTATAAAAGATTAAATTGCTACCGTTAATAATTGCCTGTATTTGTTATCAGAATTAAACAAGAAGTAAATGGAGCCTATCTTTTTCTTCAGTAATAACAGTTGAATTTAATTATGATATTTTTTTCAGGTGGGAATAATCATTATGTATTTATTTTTACAAAATAGGTTATGCAAAGTACATTATAAAGATGTCTTCACTTCTTAAAACTTTTTAAATTTTGAGATTCAACACAAAAAAAGAAATTAAAAATTAACTATTTCTTCTCCAAAAAATAAAAATTCTGCATTTACCTCCTACTTTCATGGAAAGCATACCCCTACATATAAGAATATAAGATCTTATTTTAGATAAGGAGACAGGTTGAAAAATAGTTGGATACGGCACACTAAATCAGCTCATATTGGTTAAGTTGCGGATTATAAAATAGTAAAGCTTAGCAACTCGCTTCCTATCTTTGTTATTAGATAGTACAAATATATATGTATATGATATATATATGTACATTTATCCGTAAGTAAATGTTAAATTTTGCTAAAGCATTTGTATAATAGATTTTAATATCCCAGTGCAGTGAGCCCAATAGTATTCATAAATTTAAATACCAAACAAGATGTTAAAGAGAGAACACCTATGGAAATCCCACTTTCAATTGAAAAAAAAAAACATCTGACCAATATTTGATTTGAGACGTAGTAAATCTTTAATGTTCATTATAAAGATTGGACACACATTGCCTCTGAAAGTTATACATATATCCAATATAACCTTAAGTTTCATCTGCCATATTTCTACTACAATGATTCCTAGTAATTGTTTCAAAGACATATTCGTAAATAGGCAGTGAAATAGTGGGGTACAAATGTCAGTTGATTCGATTTCTAGGATAATTTTAATAGATTGAAGGTTAACTCTAGTTTTAAATTGACTGAAAACCATGATTTAGGAGGCTATTCGAGCTTAACACAGAGACTCAAATGATTTCGCAACAGAAAACTGGTTTTAAGTGAGTCGCTTTTCTTCATAATCATTTCATTCAATTCTTTGTAACGGGGAATTTCCTTGAATCACATTGTTATCATAAAGTGATTCAAATTTCTATAGACATAAAAAGTCTATAGAATAATTCTGAATATTAATTAGTTTTGTAGAATTTTTTTTATATTTCAACAGTTTTGTTTTTTTTTTTTATTCTAAACCTTGAAATTGCAAATTAAGCAATGCAATCATAATTAAGAATTTTTTTTAGTTCCGTGGCAGAAATGCAATAATTCAATTTAAAGTTTAAATGATCTTTACTCAATTTTTTTGATCAGATACGACTTGGGGTTATCAGTTAGATGCTGTCGTACACAACTTCGTTTTCAAAATACAATAACAACAGATTTCCATAGACGAAAAAAATCAATCGAATTACTCACTTGATACTTTCTTTAGCTGGGGTTTCAGTGTCTCCAAATAAAGCTTTCATATCCTTCCTTATAAGCGTAACTGTAACAGTAACAATTGCTCCAGCTGTTACAACATTTGTGTTCTCATCGTCAATAACTGCAAGAAATCAAAAATAATATTTAAAAATCTCAAGACTTATTTGAAATTACCTTCACAACGAATCGAAAAGTCAATAAGGGGCATCTTCCCAAGAACTCTCATGACGTTTTCATATTCAAAATCAGTCAAACTCCTCAACAGAACTCTACTCTCTTCGGGTTTAAGTTGAGCAAATTGTTGAAGATTCTTTAAATGCCGTTTCTTCATAATATAATGTAAATTATCCTCTCCAATATGGGGTAGTTGCATAAGTGGCGAT
Organism: Chrysotoxum bicinctum; assembly: GCA_911387755.1. Taxonomy (NCBI): domain Eukaryota; kingdom Metazoa; phylum Arthropoda; class Insecta; order Diptera; family Syrphidae; genus Chrysotoxum; species Chrysotoxum bicinctum. The sequence continues at coordinate 217,324,222 of OU426989.1, read as the reverse complement.
TTGAATTCCCACAAAGCTTGAATGACCATTGGTGAGAGTTTCATGCAGTTTTCGATTGTCTCAAGGGTTGGAATTCGAGGTACTGTAAATTTATAATGTCATTAGTTGATTGAATAGATTTCTGAAATATTGGTATACCTACCTCGTCTAGCATATGCCAACATCACCAGCTGATGTACACAAGAAACCATCTCCTGGATAAGATAAGGACACTTCTTAACAATCAACTGTCGATCTTTTTCGAGAGTTTCTGGATTCAAAGGCATTCGACTCAAGTGAGCATGAATAATAGCCCGCGCTTTAATCGAATACAAACGACAGAGCGGATGCTCCTTACACTTTTCATTCAAATTAGGCAATTGGCGAATCAACTAGAGATAAAATCACATATTTTATAAATAATTCCAATGATTCAGAAGTTTAATCTAAATTACCGCCGGGACTTCATCGTTGTCGGAAAGGCGTTCCACTACTTGTTTGTTGTACTGCCGATCAAACTCCAAACTCGCGCCAAGAATCATTATGACCCTCTTAAGTAGCATATGAGGCGTCTTGTGAAAAAAATAGAAGTACATCTGTGAGGTATCGAGGAGAACCTTGTCTCCAGAGAACCTTATCGAGCGATACCACCACATTCCGACCACAGAAGGCAGTGCAACCATAAATACAAGACCATAGAGGCCCAGAACCCATACAGAGTTCTCTTTCTCGACAATCCAAGACGGCAGAGCAATGCCGAATGACATTGCACCTGGACCGTCTGGGTTACCATATTTCTCCCAGTTCTCCTTGGCCACGTCATCGGTAAGCGCTTGATAGGCTTTCGTTAGCATCATAAATTCTTTCTCGTCACCAGTCTCTTTATCGGGATGGAGAATCAGAGAAAGCTTGCGGTAGGCTTTCTTAATATCCCCTGCCGATGAGGTTGGTGGAATTTTAAGAATCTCAAATGGATCAAAACTGGCCATTTCATAATCGAACTGCGACACCCTATATGCGAGGAAAACCAACAGAGCCCAACCCAAGACCAGTATTAATTTCACCAAGAATGATTTGAGCGCCTTATAGGGTTCAGCTGCTGCTAAAATTAACTTTTTTGTTTGGCACTCCGGGCATTGACATTCTTCTTTGGTCTTTCGTGGATCTGCAAACAGTTATTTATTTCATTTTAATTAATTCATTCATGTTCTGCCAAGCGAAAAAGCATCCGCCCGTATAATTAAGTTCTATATACTTTGAGTTAAAATCAACTTGTTAAACTTAAATCTAAAGCTCGATAATTGCATTCATGTTTGAGGTGTACTTACCAACTTTCTTTTTGCGCGGCCAATAGTAAATTGTTGTCGGTATTAGAATTAGGGCGAGGAATGATAAAAGGAAATAATAAAATGTTCCGCCGCTTTCATCATATTGAAACTTTTGGCCTGCCATTGTTTTACAAAACGGTTATAAATAACAATTCTTAAAATAAATAAAAAAACAAATGCGGCTACACTATTGAAGTGAAATTTAAATGGTTGAATTTAATTGTTTAAGTTTAATTGCGTTGAAAATTTAATTTGACTTCGTTGAATCTTCCTCATATCACCATCGTGTGAAGTAACAATTTTTTCTTGGGAAAACTCTGTTCTGTGGCTGTTTTCGTTTTGACACGTCTAGCAGAACGAAAAGATGTGGTGCTGAAGCAAAATATGAGAATTGAACACCATCTAGAAGTGAATAATAATATTTTAGTAGCCATTTTGTCTTTCAGATCTACATGTTGCGATTATAGTTAGGCTAGCCACTCACTGTATTTATTTTCTGAAAACAATGAAATTCACCTATTTTGTTTTTACAAAGATTATCCCAGTGATTTAGACTGATCACGGCCGATACTCACGGCCACTAGCCGTGTTTTTTTTGGAAAAGTAATCCGTAGTACAGTAGGATTCTATATGAATAACAAATACAACATCCGTAGTAGGATCACTGCCGATAAAAGGAGAAGTGAAATCCTGCTGCGGATAGAGATTTGACGTTAGCCGTGTTTTTTTGGAAAATGTATCCGTAGTACAGTGGGATTTTGTATGAGAATTGAACACCATCTAGAAGTGAATAATAATATTTTAGTAGCCATTTTGTCTTTCAGATCTACATGTTGCGATTATAGTTAGGCTAGCCACTCACTGTATTTATTTTCTGAAAACAATGAAATTCACCTATTTTGTTTTTACAAAGATTATCCCAGTGATTTAGACTGATCACGGCCGATACTCACGGCCACTAGCCGTGTTTTTTTTGGAAAAGTAATCCGTAGTACAGTAGGATTCTATATGAATAACAAATACAACATCCGTAGTAGGATCACTGCCGATAAAAGGAGAAGTGAAATCCTGCTGCGGATAGAGATTTGACGTTAGCCGTGTTTTTTTGGAAAATGTATCCGTAGTACAGTGGGATTTTATATGAAAAATAAATACAACATCCGCAGTAGGATCACTGCCGATAAAAGGAGAAGTGAAATCCTGCTGCGGATAGAGATTTGACGTTTATTCAAGTATCGGCAGTGATCCTACTGCGGATGTTGTACTTGTTTTTCATATAAAATCCTACTGTACTACGGATAACTTTTCCAAGAAAACACGGCTGTTTATTCGAGTATCTATATAATCTAAACTTTGCGTTTTTATATTAATTTATAAAGAATTTTTGTTCTGTCCTCCATAAATATCTTAATGTAATATGCCATTTGTATAATATGTAGATTCCTCTTTTCTTGCAGTAAACCAAATCCATACTTTTCAACAGTTCTATGGGTACTGACCATTTATTCCCGGAAACCATTCTTCGTATAGAATCTTTCAAATCAGTACTACTCATTTTTTTTTTTGAACACTCCCCACATCCCATCTATTCCACTTGTTATATAAACTAGTTGTCAAATTGACTATTCTTGGTTTACGTTGTCATCGTGCACGACTTGCAAAAATTGGCTTTGTTCAGTTTCCATAAAATAGAATATATAAATTAAAATTTAAATCAAAACTAAAATGTTCCAAAACGATATTGCAAAACCTTTCTGGGCCAATGGCCCAGCACCTGGCCAATTCTATAACTTTGTCGGAAATAATCTATTTGCCAACGAAACTCAGAATTCCGGGCCAAGCGGTATATTTGGAACCCAAAGGACATCGTAAGTTTATTTCATGTTTTAATAAAATTAAAGTTAAGTTTATTAATATTTCCCTTACAGCCAGCCAATTACAACTGGAACATCAGTTGTTGGAATTAAATTCGATACGGGTGTTATCATTGCCGCCGATAATCTAGTTTCGTATGGATCTCTGGCTAGATTCCAGGATGTGCAGCGTGTTTTCAAAATAAACGATAAGATCGCCATTGGAACCGGTGGAGACTTTGCTGATTTTCAGAGTCTTAAAAGAATTATCGATCAAAAAATGTGCGAAGATATCTGCTACAACGATACCATCGAAATGAAGCCCAAGTCACTATATAACTGGCTGACAAGAGTTCTCTACAACAAACGTAGTAAGTTTGATCCTCTATGGTTGGATATGGTTGTTGGTGGAATGGAAGATGGTGAGCCTTTCTTGGGTCACGTGGATCTACGAGGACGTTCGTATGTGGACACTGTTGTTGCAACTGGATTTGGCAAACATTTAGCTCTTCCAATTGTCAGAGAACGTTTATCAGATGACAATAAGCTAACTAGAGCTGAAGCTGAACAATTGGTATAAATAATTAGGACTTTGTCTGAACTATTCTCTTCTAATAAGAATTTTAAATTTTAGATGAAAAAATGTATGGAAGTTTTGTACTACCGAGATTGCCGAGCTTTGTCCAAGTATTCGGTAGCCATTGTCACAAAAGATGGTACAGAAATTCTTAATTCGCAAAAAGTCAGCGAGAACTGGCAATTGGCTACTATGGTTAAGGGATATTAAGAAGTTCCATGTCTCATTTTAAATGTTCTTTATATGAATTAATACCCATTAAATTTTTGGATTAAAGGAAATTAATTTCTTTTTTAGATCTCTGTATATTATTTAGGCAATATTCATCACATGCTGATATTATAAAAGAGAGCCTAATTTTATTTGGAAAGTTCTTTTGATTCAGGACATTGAATATAGAATACCAAACGCGTTGTATATGGTATCGGATGCGCGTTTTGGTCCTTACCTTTAGTTTGAAGATTAATTCTTTTTTGCCGATTCGAAAAATATTGGAAGTACATACATAGTATGTACATAATGTATTTTACTATCAGCCCAATTCTGAATGACAATTCCCGGGGAATTTTTTCTCTTTTCTCTACTCCCTTATTCTAAACAAAAAATTGCGGGAATTTTTTTCCTTTTTCCCTTTCCTCCTATTCCAAATAAAGTTCGAATATGGGAAAAGATATTGCGGGAAAAAAGTATGCATTCTAAATGTTAAAAAAGGGGAGAATTTTAATTCATTTAACGCGAGTTTGTTCCCGAAACATTTGCTGGAGAGTTGGTTGCCAAAATGTAAGTTTTTTTCTTTTTGCAATTAAAATAACTTAAAATCTAAATTATTTTTGAGGTCAAAAACAACAAGCAAGTGCAAATTGCAAATGCTTTTAAATTTGATGGAAACTCATCGAGACATTGCGTGTGGGTTCCATAAAAGGCCTAAGGAAGAAATTTCACTGTTTTGCCAAACAGCTGAGAATGAATTGAATTCGTGTAGCCCACCAAGCAAAACAATTACAGAATGGAAGAAAGTAAAATTATTTAGAACAAATAATAGCAAATTTTAATTTATTGTAAAATATTTTTGAAACCTAAAATACAAATAGTTTAATGAAGTATGATAACAAAAGTATAATTTATTTGTGTACATACAACCATTGAGGCAACTCTAGAGGATTTGAGGAATCCCTTATGGATCTTTGCTTCTTTCAAATTACTCTTCATGCCGAATTCGTATTGCGATGCTGAACATTTTGTTGCTTTTGTATTTACATATTAATAATTAATTACAATGACTCTGAACCTATTCACGTTGATAGATTATTTGTTTTTATATTTTTATGTGTCAAATACTGCAAAACAGCTGTTTCGAACTTTCATAATTCTAACTCCCGCTTTCGAAGGGAAAAATATTCTCCTGGAGAATTCTGAATAGGAGGATTCTACTCCCGGGAGATCACGTTTCTCGGGGAGTTATTTTCCCGGGGAATATTTAGAATTGGGCTGTATTTATTTATTATATTTTTTTTTAAATCTGTAGACTAGCTTAACAATTGTACTGATATGAAAACAGCGATGCTGAATATATTCTCAGCTCGCCACTTGTATAGAATCAAACATTTTTGTGATTTGGTAAGTTTATAAATGAAAATTTTGGTTTTAGTTATTGGAAAATAAATTGATATCCTATTAAACTGTAAAAATGCTGTTAGGTACTATTTTGTATATCTTTCCATATTCATTCAAGAAAACACAACTTTTGTTTGTGTCATTTGATTAGAAACATTCCCTAGAGAAGACAAAACAAAATTGCAAGTGATTTCCCTAATCGTACCATTGATCCTCACAAGTTTTCGATAATGAGATCCAGGGAGTATGGTGGCCATTATAGCAATTCTACATTTTTATCGACTGTCTAGCCTTTAATTATCATTGCGTTATGAACATGCGCATTACCTTGTTGAAACGTCCAACATATTGGTTCGAACATATTGCTCAACTTAGAAAAGGCATCTTGCAGAATTGTTTTATGAGAGTATGTGGTCATTTTGAATGTTTGGAACTTCAGATCGATGGTTTTAGAAACGACCTTACAATTTTATCACATTTACGAATTTGATTGGCAAATGTGCGTATTGATAGATCACTTTCCGCGTACGCCTCAATTTTGGCTTTACCTTCAATACTTATCGAATTTCAGAAAGGCTTAATGGTACTTCCAGCATTATTTTATATTTGATTTGCAATTTAACTGGATATGGATCATTTTTTCCTAAAGCTCCACACAATCCAATAGTTATTTTTTTTTTCTATTCAAGTGGAAGAAATGAAAACTAATAATTTTTGGAATATTTTTTTAAAATACATTTTTCGGAAATGTGGTTATTTCTTTTGTTTCTCAAAATCTAATGACATCCTAACCATAATTCTTTGTCAAGAAAACCTACTGCAATTGACTACTTGAGACCTTAAGAATAACAAAAATTAAGTCATCCATAATCTCGTGGCGGTTTTTACAAATACCGCATTTGATACCACAAACGACGATTTAATCGGAAACCCACATCTTAGTTAGACCACAATTATTAAATTTCAACAATAAAAACTTATAAATTATGAACGGGTCGGGAAAAATATTGTTAAGCAATAGTTATCAAATAAAGGTTAACTTGACTTTAGACTTTACAGGAAAATTTTGTATCATGCGACTTCGATACAAAGTGTTGAACAATTTCTTTATTTAAATAAAACCGGATGATCAGCTACCTTAGCAATCCATTTTAATCATCAAAGTTATAATTGCGAATCGAAGCTATGTTTATAGAAACCGGGCTAGCTAGTTGTTTGACGCAGTGGTTCATCATGGAATGTAATAGACCAGCCGACAGTTATTAAGGCCAGAGCATCATTTACAATTTTTAAAGTAACTTTAAACGGTTATGCCCCTCAAAAACTATTTACCCAACAATTTGGATTATTGAAGTTTTCATTCAGGTGCTCCTGCATATTTTTCTTAAAGGGAGAGTCCCATTTTATCACCTGGAAAACAACAATGCTTTTATGAGCGTCCCCAACTAAAACGGTTTTGTTTAGATTTCTATAAATACAAATGAATTTTTTGTCTTTTATTTAAACGAACTGTACAACAAAAAAAAAGAACATTTACCAAAAATGTTATTTGATCTTTTTTGTTGGCTAAAAAAAAAAAAACTTCTTATCTACAATTATTACAATCATACAATAAACAATACCAATTTGGATTCCAAACACCAATTCGGGGAAGATTCTCAGTACTTTTCAATTAAGCATAGTGCGTCTATCATAGATATGACGCCTTTGTTCACGTACTTGTTTTTTCCATTTGTCCTGTTGGTGACCCACACGATTTAGAACATTGGCTCGGGCATTTAGTTCCTGTGTGGCATTGTTGGGGAGTGTTTGTGGCGAAACAGATGTAGTGTCGTCCTAGGCATGGAGAAGAAGATTATATAATTTAATTTTAGATCAGAGAAGACAGCACACAAGAAAATAAAAATAACGAAAAAACACAGAAAAAAGGTATAAGATAGTAGTTTTAGAAAGTGTAAGTGTTTTATGGGGGGATGGGAAAAGGCTGATAAGATGGTATGGTAACAATATTAAAAAAAAAATCATAATAATAAAACCAAAAACAAAACCGTGAGAGGAGGTACATGGAGTGAATATCAATCGGATTCTTTATTGTAATCTACTAGTGGCTTATATTGTACTGAAGGATATTTAAGTACATCTTCATTGGTGTGCTCCTGATAGTTTGCCTTGACGCGTTTATTCAACAGTGGATCTAGACACATCAAGAACAGCATATAGATAACTAGAATCGATATGATCCAAATGACTATAATCACAACAACCTAGGAGTAGAAAGAAAAAACCATTTGAAGAGATTTTTAAAGTTTCATCAAAGTGGATAATTTATTGTAAATCATCAACGATAATGGCAGATATACATACACAGATACAAGTGATAGTTAAAAAAAATTACCTTTATCAACGTCGTATTACGATTTTCGTATTTGCACTTGCAATGGGGGCAGATCTCAATTTCTTTTCCATTTTCTCCCATTCTGGGTAAGAGGGCACCATCGCAGACACTTTAATAAATAAATTTGTTATTAGCTTTGTCTCACAACACACCTCACCTACTGACCATGTTTGCTTTGGTTCATTTGGTGTTTCTGGAATTGTAGAGTTTTGAGTTACAACTTCGGCATCAGCCTGAAAATGTTAAACAAAAATAAAGAATGGAAAATGTGTGAAATTTTTTAGTCATTTACCGATGATGCATATCCCAATGCAAATACAAAGAAAATCACAGAAATTACAAAGATTTTTTTAAATTGTATTTGTTCCATTTTGTTTTATTATATTGCTATTTGCACATAATAATTTTTGTATGTGTTTAGGGGAAATCTAGATTATGCTACGTACGAGATTTATTTTTATTTTTTCAACTGATGGAAAAACCTTTTCTTTTGTAGTTTCTTTTTTAATAGTAGAATGATGCGTTTGACAGTTTGTTGTTTTGTGTTGTTGCAGAGGAATATAACTTAACATTTACATGATCGCATATTTCATTTTTATAATATTCATCATTAGTGTAGTGATATGGGGTATGATAAATTTCAAACTGTCGAATTGTGTCATATGAGCATGAAATACATTAGGGGTATTCATGTAAGCGCGGAAAACCCTCGTAAACCTCGTAAACCAGATAATTTTATCTCCGCAGAAACGAGCTGTCAAAATTTGTATGGGAAAAAGTTTCTGCAAATCGCATAAAATTAAGGGTATTCATGTAACGAGATAATTTTCCGCTTTGTAGAAAGATATAACTTTCCGCAGCATGTTTTCATGAACACCCCCTAAGAAATACTTGCGTAAATGTGGGAAATATTTTGTGAAATGTCAAATTAAAAGTCAGAATCCATACTTCTTTAGTTTACGAGGTTTATTTCTGCACTTTCCGCAGCAAATTTGTGAGATAATTTTATGCGATTTGCAGAAACTTTTTCCCATACAAATTTTGACAGCTCGTTTCTGCGGAGATAAAATTATCTGGTTTACGAGGTTTACGAGGGTTTTCCGCGCTTACATGAATACCCCTATTATCTCACAAATTTGCTGCGGAAAGTGCAGAAATAAACCTCGTAAACTAAAGAAGTATGGATTCTGACTTTCAATTTGACATTTTACAAAATATTTCCCACATTTACGCAAGTATTTCTTAGGGGGTGTTCATGAAAACATGCTGCGGAAAGTTATATCTTTCTACAAAGTGGAAAATTATCTCGTTACATGAATACCCTCATTATAGGTGTGTTTTTTTTGCAAGTCCATATAGAATTGTAAAAAAAAACGACATCGGGATTTAGGAGCTTTTTTTGCACATAGCTGGAAGCACTGTGTACGCTATGACATTTGTAAAGCGCTTAGTCTCGATGTCGTTTTTTTTACAATTCTATATGGACTTGCAAAAAAAACACACCTTATATTAGGTGTGTTTTTTTACAGCTTTAATAGGCGACGATAAATAAAACGCATCGGGGCATAAGAAAAGACTTGGCAGCACTGTGCTGTGGAATGACATTTTAAAACAAAACAAATCTCATCTCTTACTACGTTTATATGCAGTATCGAAAGATCGAGTTGGATTAGGGTCGGATTTTAGACCCAGGTTTTTCGTCATTTGAGTTGAGAGCTTGATTTGGAGTTGAGTTGAAATGGTGTTGAGCGATTCTGAAACATTTTGTTAAGCCAACTCCTCGACCCAGGTTTTTCGTCACATATTTCGACTCGACACCGCTGAGCGAGTGAAATCGAGTCGAACGAAGCTCATTTCAACTCAATACCCGTTTACAAAGGGTCGAAGCGAGCTTCAAGCTCGCTTCAATACCTCATATAAACGTAGTATCTTTCTCATCTTTCTCTTCGCCTATTGAAAATGTAAAAAAAACACCTATTATGGATATATGGATTAGAAAAAAATAATGACTGCTTTCACACGAAAGTAATTTTTAATTTTTGCTTCTTCGGTTAATTTTGGTTTCATGGATGGATGTTTTTAAGCTCTGCGATTGTATAAGAAAAAATTACAAAAAAAGATAAGGGGTATTCACGATCTAATGCAACAGGTCTAGTATCATTGTAAAAATGCAAAAGTGTAAAATCTTACAACATTTTTACAATGATACTAGACCTGTTGCATTAGATCGTGAATACCCCTATAGAATTATAACTCAGCATTTCATACAAAGTTTAACTTTTAACTCTGGCTGATTATTATTTTTCAAAATAATGTGTATAGAAAAAAGACAACAAAATCTTGGAAATTAAATAAAACAAACGTAAAGAAGGTGGATACATAACATTGCAGAAACATACAATAGCCGTGTTTTTTTGGAAAAGTTATTCGTAGTACAGTAGGATATTATATGAATAACAAATACAATATGCGCAGTAGGATCACTGTCGATAATCGAATAAACGTCAAATCTCTATCCACAGCAGGATTTCACTTCTCCTTTTATTGGCAGTGATCCTGCTGCGGATGTTGTATTTGTTGTTCATATAAAATCCTCCTGTACTACGGATAACTTTTCCAAAAAAAACACGGCTAATAAGTACGGACATGAACATTTTTTTAAATAACACCCAAAATAATACTTGTTAAATATTTATGTATCCGCAAAGTATGCTCAGTATTTGCTTAGACAGCCAATAAATAATTTAATTTCTAATCAACATGTCAAATAACTCAAAATGTGAGTTAGATTACTATTCGATCCTCGACGTTCCTCGGGATGCAAGTAAAGAACAAATAACATTATCATACAGAAAATTAGCGATTCATTGCAACCCTCATAGAGGTGAAAAATATGACAATGATTTCATACCGCAGAGCTGGAAAGGAGACATAAGTCACTTAAATAGTTTGCCAATAGAAACGCAGTGGGCATATATTAATATGGCATTCGATGTTTTGTGTAATAACATAATTCAAAAATAAAATTTTACTATTGTTATTTAAATTTACAGCACATCCTTTGCGTCGTGAAATCTTCGATCGATTTGGAGAAGCAGGATTATTTCAAGGTGTTCCCTTGCCGAATGGGTATTTTCCACCATACATGTACCATGGCGATCATTTGAGGGTTTATCATTCTGTGTTTGGATCTTATTCTCCGTTTTCAAATTTAATAGATGTTGCGACAAATCCTCCTCCACTTTATTCGTGTAAAAATGGCTACGGGGTTCGAATCAAAGATCCTCCCGTGGAAAAAATGATTCCTTTAGAATTAAAAGAAGTTTACTTTGGCACGATGAAAAGAATGAAAATCTTTCGCCAAGAATATATTGATGATCTTCAAACAGTTACTGCGAAAAGGTATGAACTACCTGTTTCTGAAAAAATTGAAATAAAAGTTGAGTTCCATTAATAGAGAAAAAACTATTTTGGTTAATATTCCTCCGGGAACAAACGCGGGGACTAAATTCATATTTCCCAACGAAGGTGACCGCAGTCCAACTACAATACCAGCCGATATTATTTTTATAACGATTGACAAACCTAGTGACAGTTACGTCCGTGATGGTAACAATTTAATCCATACTCATGAAATCAGTTTGTCCGAAGCTTTGGTTGGTTTCCGATTTTCTCTGCAAACAATCGATGATAGAAAACTAGTGACTTTGATAACAGATGTGGTTAGTCAAAGTTATGAAAAAATTATCCATGGTGAAGGTTTGCCTAAACTAAATGTTGGAGCAAATGAACTAGAAAAAGGGAACTTAATTCTCCGTTTTAAAAGTATACATACAAATGAATTAAAAGATTTTTTCTATTTTGATTTATTTTTTGTTTCAGTTAATTTTCCTCCAATTATTCCACGTTATTTGAAATGTACACTTAAAACATTATTTCAAAAAATTGATGAAGAAAACAACAAAATATCCCAAAAACATTGAAAATTTGAGAATATTAATAAAAAATAAATACAAAAGCTTTAATAATATTGTATGATATGAGCTTTCAATTAACAAAATTAAAAATTGCAAGACGTGTATCCACCACTATTTATTTAAAAATACTGTTCATTTTTAAAATTAACGTACACGATTAAGATAAACTTCCTTATTCCGATAGTCGTTTTAATAAAATGCCTTTAAAACGAGAAGGCTCCAGAGACCACATTTTGGGTTTAAATAATACGAAAAGGGTGGCATTCTCTATGTTTTTTTTTTTTTTTTTTTTTTTTTTAGTAAAACGACTATCGGAATAAGGCTGAATGTGAAACTAAAAATGAATGGCTGATGGTGCCTGGTTCTTTGACAAAAAACGTATTTAATGATAGACATATGAGAGAAGCATAAGCGTTCTGTACAAAGTTGAAAAGGATACTTTAAAGCTATACAAATATTAAACCAAATTTATTAAAGATAATAACACAAATTTTCACCAACCCCTCATAAGTATTTTTCGAAGTTCGAAAATGAGAGCGACTCTCTCTCAACCAGACATGTTCAAACTGTTAATTCAAACTGTTTTCAAACAAGATTGACAGCCGAGAAGTCAAATGTGAAATGTTAGTCGTAAAAATTGCATTCACATTAAAAACAACATTTATGTGCGTAATTTTATTATTCATTTTTATTTATTTATGACTCTAGTGTTACAGTTCCAAGTGAAATAATTTCCCTACCAACCATTTGTATCCTCAATCTCCCCAAAAGCTTCTGGATCGTCCTATTTATTTTTTTTTCAATTTTATTCATCGTCCCCGGTCACCATCGTTCTGAAAAGTGATATTAGCCGTGTTTTTTTGGAAAAGTTATCCGTAGTACAGTAGGATTTTATATGAATAACAAATACAACATCCGCAGTAGGATCACTGCCGATAAAAGGAGAAGTGAAATCCTGCTGCGGATAGAGATGTGACGTTTATTCGAGTATCGGCAATGATCCTACTGCGGATGTTGTATTTGTTATTCATATAAAATCCTACTGTACTACGGATAACTTTTCCAAAAAAACACGGCTATTGTAAACGACTTATAAATCTTTGAAAATGTGGAAAATAATCAAACGTACAATGTTATCGACTTCGTCGGAATCATTATCAATGGATGGATTTTTTTCTGTTTTCTTATAGCCCACCATCATCATCTTTTTAATTTGCTTCTTCAAACTTATCTGATTTGCTTTGATTCTTGGGTTTATCATCATCTAGATTGATACTGCAATACAAAAATATATTTATAAACTTGTACAAAACCAATAAAATAATCACCTCTTCTTTGTTGCGTTCGATTTGGTTTATTAATTTGTTAGAAATAAATCGAAATAAATAGGGGTATTCACGATCTAATGCAACAGGTCTAGTATCATTGTAAAAATGCAAAAGTGTACAATCTTACAACACTACAACAACAAAATATACGAAGTGCAATTTTGCAATAGTGTCGCACTTTAGCTATGCCCGAAACCTATTGCAACATAAAAATACAACGGTGTAAAATTTTCAGTCGCATTTTTGACAGCTCAACAAGAGCCACTAGCTTTTAAAATTTAAAAGTCTTTGGAAGCCGAAAGAAATATCTTAAGAAGTGGAGAGAATCGGAAATAATAATGATATTTCATTCATGAAACAGGAAATTTTGAGGTAATTGTGAGATTTGTTTCATATTTAGACTTTTAATAACACCAACCATTTATTAATATCACAGAAGCCTACAGCACAGATTTATTATAGAAAATGTCTTGACCAACCACGACGAGATGCCAGGACGAATAGAAGGTCCTCGTTCAATTCGTTAAGGATTTTATCCACAGCATCTTCTTCTTCACTTTCTGCATTTTCGAAAAATAAAATGTACATGCATCTATGTATGTAGCTTTTTTATGATTTTCGGCCTGAATTTTATTTGATACCTTCAATCCACATAATTTTATGTGCAGCATCTTCTATTAAAAATTCTGTAATATTTTCTTTTTCTGTTTTTTTTTTGCATCTTTAACAAACTTGAACAAACTTCAATTCTTATAAAAATTAAATTTTCAAACAGAAAACAAATGTCAAACTCATTTTGACATTTACTTCAGTGTTGCAAACAGGTAAGAAAAAGTGCGTTCACGGTCTACTAAGAAATAATAAAATTTCGCATTTTTACTAGGCTCGTTGCACCAAATCGGGAATACCCCTAATGTATTCTTTTTAATTTTGCACGAATAAAAAATGACACAACTTGGGTTGTTGATTGGCGTTGATACTTTTTTGATGGCTGATGTTTTTTTTTTTCAATTTATGATTGAGGTTTTTTTAATGAAAATTAATTCACAAATCAAATTCCGACAGTGACAATTTACAAAAATGCCCGGTTTGTTTGGAAAGCTTTCGAACAAGGTTTCGAAGAGAGCACTCGTAACTTATGAGTGATCAGGAGCACTTGTAACTTTTACGAGCGCTCATAAATATTTAATATTATTGCTTGGTGAATGGATTTGTGAGCCTCTTAAGTTATGAGCGTTCGGTGAATACCGCCCTTAGTGTTTATTTGGTGGTTTAATGATATAAAAATATTGAATAATAAAATGTTTTTTTGTTTGTTAAAGCCTAGTACGCAGATCGGGAAAAATTTTGTCTCCCATTGTTGCGAAATGTAATCCCACCAACAAATTTCGATGCTGGATTCACTCATCCGAAGGCATTTTGAACGCGCTTTTGACAGCTGACCGAGACCAACGAAAAATACACAGATACGCAGATACATATAAAGGGAGATACAGTTTTGGTTTTTGAACATTTGGTATCTTGAAGAAAAGCGGAATAAGAAGAAGCTTAATTTTTTATTGCCATTTATCTTTCTTTTTTTATATTCATTTATCTTGGTAATTCATTTGTTTCTTCATAATAAATAAGTAAAAGAAAAAGAAAATAAAATTCTCAAAAAAGTAGTTTCTTTAATTTATTTGGAATAAATTAACATTCTAAAAAATTAATAACATTCTAAAAAATTAAACGCACGTAATTCTAAAGTAATACGCAAATAATTTCTTCAAGAACAAACATGTTTGCGACACCGCCGTCGACCGTTTTGGCTGAAAGATGTCCTGTCTGCAAGGAGGTATATACAAAAACGCAGATGGTGCAGTGCACCAAATGCCCTAAATGGACACATTATTCTTGTGCTGGCGTAGGCGATGAGGTTGCCGACGACATGGACTGGAGATGCATAAATTGCATGGAATTACCAACGCAAACATCTATCCAGTCGACTGTTGGAACTCACAGCCTCTCAACGGAAACCACACCAAGAAATGCGGCCACCACAACAACAAACATCAACTTCAACACCGTAACAAATACGATGGCAGGAATCTCCAGGGCAAAACCGGCAGAGTCACAATATGTTCAATCACGAGAACTTATATCTTTTCCAGTGTTCAACTGCGGCGCAAGCAACAAGCCGAGCAGCGAATGTTCGTCGACTTCATCCTCAAGGACAAGAAGTAGCTCAGCGGTACGTGAACAACTGAAGTTACTTCAGGACGAGCAAGATATCCTGAAAAGACAACAAACTCTCGTGCAAAAGCAACAAGATCTGATGGAACAACTTAGCAATTGCTCCGTAAAGGAACGTCGCTCTGTGCATAAGCTCGCTAAACAAATTCCTTTGTATAATACAAAACAAAAAGAGCCTTATGACACACAACGATTGACAGAAAATGTCAACACTAAGGTGTTTACTCAGACACCACACCAACGGGCAATACCATTTGAAGCATTGGATGAATGTGAGATCTCATCACGCCAATTAGCAGCGCGGCAAGCGCTGCCAAAGAATCTTCCCATATTCACAGGAAATCCGAGTGAATGGCCAATATTCATCAGTTGCTATAAACAGACTACAGCATCATGTGGATTTTCTAACTATGAAAATCTTATACGTCTTCAACATAGCATCCAAGGTGCGGCACGGATAATGGTCGAGGATCAAATCCGATTACCAGGCTGCGTTGATGACATCATCGATACGTTGCAAATGTTGTTTGGCAGACCAGAGTTGGTGTTGGATCAACAGATTCAACGACTACGTAAGATGCCAGCTCCTAAACTTGAAAAATTAGATAGCTTCGTCAGCTTTGCTATGGGTGTCAAGAACATTTGCGCTACTTTATCTCAAGCTGGAATGGAAAATTACATTCGCAACCCAATGCTTATGAAAGAGTTGCAAGAAAAGTTACCAGCAACAATGTTAGTAGCCTGGGCCCAACGTAAGCGCTATTCAAGTGATCCTGATAGTTTACATACGCTTTCCGAATGGTTATACGAAGTTGCTACCGATGTGTGCAGTGTGACTGCGACAACTATTTGGGCTCCTAAAGAATATACTTCACCTCAGGCAGTCCATAAGAAGAGTAAACAAAGTTTTTATCAACATCTCGAAGTGGACAGGGTCAATCGATCGCAAGTAAAAACATCAGAACCTAAAGATTCTTCTCGTGCAACTACGGCAACTGACGGAAGATCGACTCGGCCAACAGCAGGAGCTTTCATAGGCAATACTCGTTGCATCGTCTGCAAAGAAAATTGCCGGAATATAAGTAATTGTCCAAAGTTCATTGAGATGAATCCAAGAAGCCGTTTAGATATTGTCAATTCTGGAAGGTTGTGTTTTCAATGTCTCAAAAGGCATAGAAACGCATGTCGCTTCTCTACGTTCTGCAACATAGATCGCTGTGGGAAAAAACATCACCCCCTACTACACAGTCAAAAGTCCAGTGTTCCTGAATCGAAAGAGACAGAGATGAGTCATCAAACACCGATGTCGTCAACAGGAATAAGCCTCAGAATGATCCCAGTTGTACTTTCATTTAAAGGGAAGAGTCTTAAAACCAATGCTTTCCTGGATGAAGGATCCACTAGTACCTTAATAGGGAAAGACATTGCAAATCATCTTGGACTGACAGGTGAGTCAGAATCTCTGCATTTGAAATGGACTGGAAGTGTAACCTGAATTGAGGAACAATCAAGAAGAGTTACAGTAAACATATCCGGAGCTTATCGTAATGCGCAAGAATTTACGTTGAACAATGTTAGGACGGTTGAGTCGTTAAATTTGCCAACTCAATCACTCAACTATCGTCAACTTGCAACTAAATATACTCATCTCCGAAACTTGCCAGTGATGTCGTATGACAATGTAAGTCCTGGAATTCTCATAGGTTTACGTAACTGGAATGTAGCAGTTCCATTAAGAGTTAGAGAAGGTGATGATCATGAGCCCATTGCTGTTTACTGTCGACTTGGTTGGACAGTCTTTGGCAGCATGGGTTTCAATAGTAGCACAGACATTGAAGTACATGATTTTCATTGCGAATGTCAAGGCGGAGACGACAATTTACATGAGCTAGTTAAAGAGTTTTTGTCAGTCGACAGCCTTGGAGTAACAGCTCCAAAAGATTCTCCACAACAACAACAAGACTGTCGAGCTATGGATCTACTGGATTCTACAACCTCATATATTGGTGATCGCTATAAAACAGGACTTCTATGGCGTCACGAGAACATAAAATTACCAGATAGTCGACCGATGGCGATGCGACGATTGCAAGGCTTAGAAAAAAGGTTGAGATCCGACACAGCTTTGATGGAAAACGTGAAGCAGCAGTTTAAAAAGTACCTGGAGAAAGGTTATATCCGAAAGCTCATACCACAGGATATACAGATGCCACAAAATCGAAAATGGTATCTACCTATGTTTCCTGTACAGAACGCAAATAAACCGGGTAAGGTGCGGTTGGTGTGGGATGCGGCTGCAGAAGTCAAAGGAGTTTCATTGAACACGATGCTAATGAAAGTACCACGTTTGGAGTTGGATGCAGCAGTAATGGGATGCAGATTGGCTAAGAACATCAAAGAGCAGCTTAATGTGCAGATACATGATATTTTCTATTGGAGGGACTCGAGAACAATTCTTGGATGGATAAAAGGTGAGCCACGTGACCATGATAAATTTATCGCTTTTAGGGTAGCCGAGATCCAGGATGTTTCTAATATAAGAAACTGGCGCTACTTACCATCTAAAGTAAATGTTGCGGATGATGCAACCAAATGGGTACGAAATCCGAGTTTCAATGCAGATGATCGTTGGTTCCAAGGACCCGAATTTTTATATCAAGCAGAGACACTGTGGCCGAAGAATATTTTAAACAAAGAAGAACTTTTGGGTGTTCATGTGACTTATGATCCGATCGTTGAATTTAAACGTTTCTCGAAGTGGAAACGACTTCTCAACTGTATGGCGTACGTTTTAAGATTCGTTAATAATATACGCCATAATTCATTGAAACAAAAAGGTATTTTAACGCAAGAAGAGTTGCAGTTATCAGAAATCGAGCTCATTAAGATAGCGCAAGGAGACGTTTATATGAAAGAAATAAATGATCTTAAGAAGATTATATCTAATGGACTTCAACAGACAGTTGACAGATCTAGCCAAATATATAACTTCTCCCCATATTTAGATGAGAATGGTCTCATGCGAGTTCATGGAAGAATTGATGCTGCAATTCACTTGCAATACGATACGCGACGACCGATCATACTCCCAAGAGGTCATAAAGTTACCAAGCTTATTATTTTACACGAGCATGAAGTATTTTTACATCTAAATAATGAAAGCGTTGTCAACAAATTGCGTCAAAGATTTCGTGTGCCACAGCTACGATGTGAGGTGAAATCCATCGTACTTGGATGTCAATTCTGCAAGATTCAAAAGGCGAAGCCCGTTCCACCACAGATGGCACAACTACCTGCTGCAAGGCTATCCGCTTATGTCGCACCATTTACTTACGTGGGAGTAGATTATTTTGGCCCGATAACGGTTAAGATTGGAAGGCGCATCGAGAAGAGATGGGGTGTCCTTTTTACGTGTATGACCACTCGAGCTGTGCACATAGAGATAGCGAATAAGATGGATTCAGATACGTTCATACTGTGCTTTACCGACTTTATAAGCAGACGTGGTTACCCGGCAGAAATATTTTGTGACAGAGGAACGAACTTCATTGGTGCTGAGAGGTTGTTGCGAGAAGAACTTAAAGCGGTTGATCCAGAAATTTTGGCCAAGCGTTTCGTCAGTCCCAAATTGAAATGGAGCTTCAATCCCCCTGCATCACCACACATGGGTGGATCCTGGGAACGAATGGTAAGGTGTTTCAAGGAAGCGCTTTATGCCTCCTTACCAGAAAATACTCCTTCGGAACAGCTGTTGAGAAGCTGTTTAATATCGGCAGAGAACATCATTAACTCCAGGCCACTGACATACGTGCCTTTGGACAACGAACATGATGAAGCCCTAACGCCAAATCATTTTTTGGGACTGGTTTCAGGTGGCATCAAATGTATTGGTCCTCCGGAACATGAAGCAAAGATTCTAAGGCAGAATTACAAATGCAAAGAACGTTTTGCTAATCACTTTTGGAAAATCTTCATCGAGAGGTATTTGCCCGAATTGACACTTCGTTCTAAATGGTTTCAACCAGTGTTACCATTGCAAGTAGGAGACATGGTGTTAATTATCGACAACAACTTACCAAGAAACAACTACCCCAAGGGAAGAATCATTGAAGTTCGGCGTGCAGAAGATGGACAAGTTAGAAGTGCTTTAGTAAAGACTTCCAATGGTACCATGGAACGACCAGCAGTGAAAATTGCTCGGCTGGATGTCAAAATGGAGTAGCAGCGCTTTCCTACAGCAAATCGCAGTACTGGGGGGGAGTGTTGCGAAATGTAATCCCACCAACAAATTTCGATGCTGGATTCACTCATCCGAAGGCATTTTGAACGCGCTTTTGACAGCTGACCGAGACCAACGAAAAATACACAGATACGCAGATACATATAAAGGGAGATACAGTTTTGGTTTTTGAACATTTGGTATCTTGAAGAAAAGCGGAATAAGAAGAAGCTTAATTTTTTATTGCCATTTATCTTTCTTTTTTTATATTCATTTATCTTGGTAATTCATTTGTTTCTTCATAATAAATAAGTAAAAGAAAAAGAAAATAAAATTCTCAAAAAAGTAGTTTCTTTAATTTATTTGGAATAAATTAACATTCTAAAAAATTAATAACACCCATACATTTTTTTTCCTGGGACAAATTTTGTCTCGGCTATTTTTTCGAGCAGTACGCAGTTCGCGCGCAAAATTCATACTATTGTGAATTGCTCTACAAAATGTCTCCACTAAATTTTGCCAGGAAAAAGAATGATACAAGCATTATTTTGCGGGACAAATTTTTACAGCCAAAAGTGATTTTTGTCAAAACTGGTTTTATGTAAAAGGTGCTGATGATTCTCTTGAAAGAATCGAGAGGAGATTCCAAAAAGGTATGAACGATTTTTGTAAGACAACCCGTTCCAGAGATATACAACAAAACACATTAAATCATTTTTTAGTTCTCCAACTTCAAACTTTTGCGCGAGATTTGGAAAAGTCTTGTAGAGATTAAAATTGTAGAGATAAAATTTGTCTTGTCTCGATCTGCGTACTAGGCTTAATTTGTATGCTATTCTTTTGTTCTAACTTAGTATCTTCCCGCAAGACAATCAATCCTGCCAAAAACTTTTTTTTGGTTGCCGCTGTCAAAAAACTTTGTCTTACACAAATTTGAGCAGCGCCCCCTATGATAGTCACGCATTTGGAATAGAAACGAGCCCTCCATATTAGGTGCGTTTTATTATCCACAAATCTATCTGGATCCGGATCTGGATTACGTTTTAACATGTATTACAAAAACAATTTGGGATCCTGTTTTCTATCGGGATCTATTTCAAAGATCCAAAAATTAGTTATTACACTGGCGAGTAGATGGCTTTTTATGGTAAGGTAGTGTAAACTACAGTGTAAAGAAAAGAGACAAGAAATAATTCAAAATTTACAAATCCAAGGATAAAAAGAAACGGGCTTATAACACTGCTGTCACTAAGATCCGTATCGTTTTATTTTCAAGGGAAGATCCAGATCCGGATCCAGATAGATTTGTGAATAATAAAACACACCTATTATATATACTCAAAGATCCACTACAACGCCATCCGTAAGGCCACTTGGCTAGCTAATTTTTTAGAGTACTATAGAGTTTAAATATAAATACACATGTAAGTCCACTATAAGGTTTGTTTGATCTTAGTGTACAGCATGCATTTTTTCTCCAACATGTTGGAAACTGTAAAACTTAACATTGTGAATATGCACATTTCAAAACAAATTCGAAACGTCAAGCAACATAAAAAAAATATTGAATATTTAAAATTATTTATTTTTGTATTTTGTAAGAATGTTTAAAATAACAGAAATAAGTGGCAACATTTTTTCAGCAAATGAAAATTTTTCTTTAGCCCACTGTGTGGGTGCTGATCTCAAAATGGCAAAAGGCATAGCTGTTGAATTTGTGTAAGATATCGGTTATGTTTTCAATTAATCAAAATAAATTGGAACCTATTTCAGAAAACGTTTTGGCCAAAAAGAACAATTAAAGAAGCAAAATGTTCGTAGAGGTGGTATTGCAGTTCTTAAGGATGGTAGTAGGTTTATTTATTATCTTGTTACAAAGGATCTCAGTTACCAGCCAACAACTTATGAAACAATGTTCGCATCATTGCATGCAATGAGGACTCACATGGTCAGTTGGAAAGATCAGTAGCCACAATATTAAATATAATAACACTGAATATGTAGAACTTCCTGTTGTATTTAAAAAAATACTTCTTTATTAACCAATTCTTAGATAAAATCATAAAAACACTAAAATAGTACTTGCGTTTCAGCTTAACAATGGGGTTAATAAACTGGCAATACCCAGAATCGGTTGTGGAGTAGATAAACTCAACTGGACCAAAGTCAAGTCTCAAATAGAAGAAGTTTTTGGAAACGATTCAATTGAAATTGTTGTTTATAATTATATTCAAAATAAAAATTAAAATCTACTTTGGTACAAAAACATATACAACTATTTCCATCTCCTCCTCACCAAAAACACCATACAGCTCGGCACTCACTTTATCCCATTCAAGGCCATCAATGCCGCAACCAATGCGAGGAATAGCTAGCTTTTGTATGTTGTTTTTCTTCTACAAAATGAGAAAAAGAATATCGATGTAAATTATCTAAAATAATAATGTAGGTACAACAAACCATATGATCCTTCATTTGAGTCAAAGATGAACGGAGACTCTCATAAGTTGGAGTGCCATAGCTCTCTGGTTTTGTAACGAGATAGTATATGAAACGATTTTTGTCTTGGAGTACAGCGACACCTCCACTATTGATTTTTTGTGCCAATAATTCGTCGACTTTTCCGTAAATTTGTTTGAATTTTACGGCAATTCCAGCTCCCATAACAAAGTCGGCTCCAACACAGTGTGCTAACGAATATTCCGCTGGTGCAGAAAATAAATCCCCTTCGACTTCCGAAAGTTTTAGTTTGCAACCGGCCATTATGAGGTTGCGTTGAATCTCTGCAAAAAATGATGAAAGATAAAATAACGATCAACTTTGGTGAATATGTAATTGGTCTATAGAGTTGTGCAGTAGTGGCTTCACTATGAAAATGTAAAAAGGGCTATTAAAAAAAAATTAAAAAATTAAATAAGGTTATTGATTGTTTTTGGTTACATTTTTTTTCAAAAATCGTATCTTCACTAAAATAAAAGAATTTCATTCAATTAACAGTCTAAAATAACCTCTGATTTGATGAAGTCAAACCAATGAGCTTCACAAATGTATGAACAGGGACTCAATAAAGTGCAAATTATGTGACTCCTTAGTCTTCTAGAATATATGTACACTTAAATATTTTTTATTGATATCTTACATTTAGTATTTTCACGTGCCAGAGAAAGAAAAACAAGATTATTGTTTTGTGGCGAAAAAATTGAAATTACATTTCAGGTAGACTGGGACGTATGAGTAATATCTTTTTTAATTCTTAATTTATGTAGTAGATGTAGAATGAACCCAACCGATTTTTAATTTTATGAATGGTCAGATATTTTTCCTTCGTGGGACGTGGATCTAATACTCAAACCTAACCATATTAAAATAGAAGAGTAGACAACTTGGGTTACAACGACAGTTAAGAAGAAAGTGTGAAAAAAAGTCAAAAGGACATAAAAATTATTAATATTTTTCGAATTTTCTGAAATGAAAAATTAGTAGAGCCAGGAAACCTAAATAAGGAAATTTTCTCAAAAAACTTTGAATGCCCATTTTTGAAGCAACAAACATTTAATGGTAACAAACAATTATTAATTGATTCGACTTGCCATAATACTCAAAATCAAAAGTAGAAAATATTCAATCTGCCTATGAGAAAATGTGGTCAGTAATTAGCTCGATTCGCAACTTATGGAACAATAAAGATTTCTTATGAATACGAATACAAACGGGAGCAATAGAGTTTGCAACGATTAAATTAATTAAATAAATCAATGGTTTGAGTGAATATTAAATTAAAAAGTTATAAGTAATTGAATAACTTATGGAGTTGTATTCCAAAATTGACAAAAAGACGTCATTAAATATTAAATGAAGAGTTGTACCTAATGGACGACGAAGTAAAGCTATTGAATCAAGACTTATTTACTTACTTTTGTACATACATATGTACATATTTTTGCATCAATAGGCCAACGAATGCGACGGCTGATACGGCGTGGAAAGATTTCAAACATTTTGTCTAAACAAACTTAAAAAATGGCTACAACTGATTTCTAAAGCACTGAAACATCAAAAGGACTGAAATTTCAAAAGAGTTGAAATTACAACCTACATTTAGTTCGACGGTCTGTTATACTCTATTGTTCAAAAAGTAAGCAAAAATCGTTCTGTACAATACAATACAATAGTTTAATTTTATTTAAGCATATTATTGAGCGAAATTTGCGTACGTAATAAAAATTACTTTTTTGTTTATCAAGAAAAGTCACGCATGTTATATCATGACTGTGAACAAATTTTGGTGTTCCTTTTTATTACTTATTTTATACTTTTCCCTATCTTTGATTTCACGAACAGAATACAAGTTTTGAAGTAACCTAAAAAAATCATAAAATATCCTTGTTGTGTTGTTTTAAAAAATTCCGATTCAATTTCTATAATATTTACTCATATTCCAACTTAAATTATTGTTTTTTTCTTAGGTATAGGTATAGTACACGCTTTCATATATTTTCAAATTCTTTGTTTCACCCAGATACAAAAACATGACAAACCCGTGAGATTATTGAATCATTGTGAAAAAAGCCTCTTATAAATAACCTTCAAATAAATAATTATTCCAACGGACATATAAAGATTTCTTTCATTTTAAATCTAGATTCTGAGAGTTTCCCAAGCTGGACGTCACATCTTATAGATATTGCAACGCAGCAAGAACTTGACATATTTATGAGTTAAAGCTTTCAAGCACTTTAATGAGTATGAATTACCTACAATATTTAGAAAAAAATACAATATCTCCATCACACCCGTTGCAATGGAAATACCCAATATTGTTTTTCCAATAATTTCAATATTGTCGGTCAAAGAATTGGATATGTTTATACATGCATATATTGTAGATTCATATTTCGATTTTTTGTTTTGGAGCCTGTGAGTCAAAGTGAGTCTAGACCTTGAAACATACTCTAATCAACCTCTAGTCCGTATTCAGTTGGTTTTTAAAAGTATCGCCTAGCAATTAAACGCTAAAATAAAGAGAATTAAGTTTAACTCATTTTAAATTATAACTGCTTATTTCTTCAGAAAAAAACATTCCGAATGAACAGTACAGCTATTGTGATTACATTTTGTTTATAAATAAGAAAAAAGCTTACACATGGATTGAATCATTGAAAGACCCCGCAGGTCTCATTTCTCATACGCAGAAGCAGTCAAGCAGTATTTGCAAGTTTCCCTCTGTACCTTAATTCTGCGAATAAATACATCAAGTCATTGTCTCATTGTCGATTTCAATCTGAAAAAGGAACAACCAGTAGTGCCTAGTCTTTTTTGCATTCGAAAGTGAAATTTTTATCATCAACATTATACAAACTCAAGTACAAATAATAGAACAACAACTAAAACACCTGGATGTCTCTACATCAAAAACCTTTGTGATGTAACATTAGAACTTAGTGAACAAAATAATAACATTCATTTACTTACGTTTAGTGTTTGAATAAATCAATTTTGAACTCTGCACAAAAAATCTTGAGAACATTTATACTAAAATTTCTAAATATACATACAACAAATTTCAACACTTGCCAATTGTTTTGCGATTATAATCAATTTCTGCTGTATCTAAATTTTTGTGCAATTTACCATCTGATTTGCAGAAATGTCACTTAAATTGACAGCAAAAAACATGCTCCTCGTCAGCAACATTCGACCGGTTGCAATAATAACATTGCAACAGCGATTTTATAGATGCATTTTAAACAACACACCGATTGATATTTTGAAGAAAAGGGGTGTTTTGCCAAGTAAGTAACCGGTTGTTGATAACTGAACGCAGCCCTTTATGTTTTTAACTTTAATGAAAGAACCGATTAAAAGAAAATGTATATTTGTCCTTGTCATTTGTCATTTTAAACCGCGCTCTTTTTTTTTGTAAAGTTTAAAAAGAAAATTGTAATTGTCGGCTTGTAAGCCATTTTTGATTTTACCAGCAGCGGAAAAAGATAGTAAGTAATAGTTTATAAAGAAAAAACTTAATTTGTTAACTTTATGTATTTCTTAGTGAACAAACCCTTTACCCTTTACCCCTTTTCACCATCGATTCATCCACTGTCTACCTAATAAAGGATTATAATTAGAAAAGTGGTGTATATTATTTAATTATTGGGGAAGGAAGTTTGTTCTACAGCTGCGCCGGACAAAAAAGAATCACGGTTGCTTTGCCAGCCGCAACAGCCTTTGTTCATATCTTATTCGCTTTCGCGATTGAGAAAACGAGAATCTGTAGCCCGCACGTTCGCACAAAGTGGCTGCAATAATCCCACAAGTGCAATTGGAATAGTCACGTGGTCTCTTGTCTTGCCATAACTGTCTGTCGGGTCCTTTCTTCATCGCCTTATGCCACTGACCCAAGACACACCAAGGAGAATAAGCCAACGCCGTAACAAAGGCTTTCCACCTGCCAGATTAGATATATACGACATCGAAATGCCCGTCGAAAGAACGCCACCACCAGCCGACATTCAAGGGCTACAGAATCTACCAACGCCTATTATGCCTATATTGCCGGCAAGCGCACCTAATAAGCCACCAGCAGCGCTCCTAGCTGCTCCAATTCGGCCACCAGAAGCGCCCGTAGCTGCACAAAACCCGCCACCACCTACCATACAAGCAGCCACGCCTATAACTGCTCCGATTCTACCGCCAGCAGCGCCCATTACTGCTCCGAGTCGGCCGCCAGCAGCCACAGCTCCTCCGAATCAGCCACCATATCTCCAGCAGCTAGCACCCCACACAGGGGCACCGCATTCACCACCAGCCTTCCTGCCTGCAACAACACCAGCTATGCCTCCATCATCAGCCTTAGTCAACGACGAAACGCCACCGCACGTAAGTAATTTTGCACGTTCAAATAATTATATATGTAGAGGCGATTCAGAATCGCAATCAGTCGCAATGAACGACAAAATTATTGAGATGCGCTATGAATTTAGTAGCCAAATTAAAGCCATGCAGGCTTTGATAATGTCAACCAACGAAACTATTCAAAATTGTGCTGCAGATTTGAGGAAAGAGATTAGAAATCCGCCGCAGTATTCTGCACAAATCTCTACCTCGAATAACATGCACCTGTCTCAGCCGCCAACAAATCCGCCTAGCCACCAAACTATTTTGCAAACTTTGCCATCTCACACGATTCAGCGGCAATTTATGCCACAAAGTGGGTTTACGGAAGACCCAAATACCACAGCTCCCTTATTCAGCCAAGAGTCTCTCCCGTCGTCAAATTATTCCAGCCAGAGAGCCATTGCACAACGTCAGAAAAAGATTTATCCGCTCCCAAT
This sequence comes from Chrysotoxum bicinctum, assembly GCA_911387755.1. NCBI lineage: Eukaryota > Metazoa > Arthropoda > Insecta > Diptera > Syrphidae > Chrysotoxum > Chrysotoxum bicinctum. Next base: position 217,297,389 of record OU426989.1, on the reverse strand, counting down.
CTTTACGGGTGCCCCAGAAGAGTGGCAGACATTTTCTGAAGCATTCAAGAGTACCACACTAGAGTTTGACTACTCTCCATTGCATAACATTATGCGACTCCGTGACGCCATTCAAAAGGACGCTAGGGAGGTAGTAGAGGCGTTACTTTCAAGCTCAAACAACGTCGAAGCAATCATGTTAACACTAGAGGACATGTACGGACGGCCTGAACAACTCATAAGCAGCCAAATTGAAAAAGTTCGATCCGTTCCCCCAGTTAATGACGGCGACCTCATGTCACTTGTTAATTTTGCGAATAAGATCACAAACATGACTACCTTTCTACAAAATGCAAAAGGAATTCATCACATATCCAATCCAACCCTGTTAAGTGAACTCGTAAGTAAATTGCCTACAACGAGACAAATGCAATGGGCCGAAAGATGTCTACTTCTCGAGCGGCAACCAACAATTATAGACTTTAGCCAATGGTTGGTTAGTTTACGAAAATTAGTTAATATGGTAACCGATTCTTTGCCATCGTCTTCTAAATCTACACCAAGCAATAACTCAACTCGAAAGCCAGTCGTACATAATCCAACAAAGGGTCGCCGATTCGCTTACGTAAGTGTCGCCCAAAGTAAGTGCCCGATATGCGACGGTAAGTGTTGTAACATTGTAGAATGTAAATCCTTTTCACAGTTGTCAGTAGATGAACGCTGGAAAAAGGTTAAAACACTAAAGACTTGTTTTTGTTGTCTTAAAACTGGTCATCAATCTAGTCGTTGTTATGCACGTAAGCGCTGTGGAATAGAAGGATGTTCATACAAACATCATCGTCTTCTTCATTGCAACACAATCGAAACAAATAAGCAAGAGGACACAGCACACGCAAATAAAACACAGAAACCCGTCTCCAACACAAACAATCATGGTCAAGGATTAGTTAGTCAAACGAAAACGTCCTTGCCTCAACAGGAATACCGTAGCTGCCACGCAGAAAGTATCCACGGTGGTGTCAAGGACATCTTATTCCAGATATTGCCGGTGAGAATTTATGGCCGAGATAAAACGATAATCACCTATGCGTTTGTGGACGATGGAGCCAATGTCACTATGGTCGACCAGGATCTTGCTCGTGAGTTGGGTATACGGGGTAAATCGGACTCTTTGGAGCTTCAATGGTTGAACGAAAAAACAATCAGCCAACAATCTGAAATTATAGAAATTATAATAAGTGGAATCGAGGAAGATTCTGAAAAATATCAGCTGTCGAGTGTTTATACCTCACCGAGTATGTCATTGCCAACCCAAAGTTTTAATCGTGGTGAGTTATTAGGAAAACATAAAAACGTTCACCTTTCGGGGCTGCCGCTTATTGAGTATAGTAATATTCAACCGAAGTTAATTATTAGTCTAGCTCATGCCTACTTGACCGTACCTTTGGAACGTCCATGTGCACCTTTGGGTATAGGCCCGATCGCCACTAGAACTAGACTAGGGTGGATAGTATATGGGCCTGTACTAGCGGGTGAAAATACAAAGAGGGTTAAACGCCGTGTGATGCATATTCATAGAAACCATGAACACTCTGAGAGTAAGTTGGATGAAATGAACGAGATGATGCGAAATTACTTTGACGTGGAAACCTTTGGGGTGCGAATGGATGTAGAAACAGTGGTTTCCAGTGCAGATGAAAGAGCAAGATTTCTGCTCGAGTCGACGACTAAAAATATTGGAAATCGGTATGAAGTGGGGCTTTTGTGGAAGGAAAATCTAACTACCTTTCCAGATAGCTACAAAATGGCACTGAACCGCCTTGAGAACGTGGAGAAGAAAATGTCCCGAGATTCAGAATATGCAAAAGAATATGTCCTAAAAATTAAAGACTATTTAGCAAAAGGCTATGCGAGAAAACTTAGTCCAGAGGAAGTTGACTGTCGAACTTCCAGAACATTTTATTTGCCACACTTTGGAGTAAGAAACCCCAACAAGTCAGGTATACGCCTTGTATTCGATGCAGCCGCGGAAGTTAAACAGTTCTCACTCAATAAAGCCTTACTTACTGGACCAGATATAAACAAGCCTTTAACTTCAATCCTCTTTAAATTCAGGCAAGCTCAATACGCAGTATCAGGTGATATAAAAGAAATGTTCCACCAAGTCCAGATAGTGAAAGAAGATCAGGATAGCCAGCGATTCTTATGGCGAGAAGACCCATCAGAGCCAGCAGAAACCTATGTCATGGAACGAATGATTTTTGGAGCTACATGTTCACCGACTATTGCCCAACATGTTAAGAATGTTAATGCGCTGAGTTTTGTCGAACAGTTTCCAAGAGCTGTAGAAGGTATAATCGAGAGACATTACGTCGATGACTATGTGGATAGCTTTCAGACAGAAGACGAAGCTATTGACGTTTTGATGGACGTCATCAAGATACATAAGGCAGCCGGTTTCGAACTACGTAATATTACTTCAAATTCAGAGCGGCTGAAAGCATCAATGGGGAGTGCCATATGTGGACAAGAAAAGTCAGTTAATGTGGACGATGGTCAGATAGAGCGGATTTTGGGAATGCATTGGCTGCCCAAACTAGACGTCTTCATTTACACTTTGAGGTTCAACAAAGTACCAGCGGAAGTACTAAAATTTACTAGGAAACCAACAAAGAGAGAAATGTTGAGTATGAATATGTCAGTGTTTGATCCTTTCGGATTTTTAGTCGATTTCATGATATCAGCGAAGGTTTTGATGCAAGCCCTATGGAAGACCGGTATTCAGTGGGACGAGCCACTGCCAGAAGAAATTTATCGTCGCTGGAAGATGTGGATTGAGGAGTTGCCAAGGGTAAAAGAATTTCGAGTACCACGTTGCTATTTTACTGAATTTGAGTCGAGTCAACCGGACCTTCACATATTTGTCGACGCAAGCGAAGAGGCGATGGCGGCGGTGGCATATTGGAGAATGGTGTGGGAAGGCAAAGTTAAATTAGTTTTTGTCGCAGCCAAAAGTAGTTTGGCTCCGACGCGGTATCACACCATACCTAAGCTCGAACTGCAGGCAGCAGTAATGGGTGTCAGGCTGATGGAATCCATCGTAAGGTGCCACACAGTGAAGATTAACAGACGTCATTTTTGGAGTGATTCACACACTGTGATTCGTTGGATTCATTCAGACCACAGAGTTTACAAACAGTACGTTGCAAATCGGGTATCTGAAATTCTAAGTGGTAGCGAAGTCGGTGAGTGGCGCTGGTGTCCTGGTCAATTAAATCCAGCAGATGATGCCACGCGAGCCAAATTTCCCATGCGGTGGGAGTTAAACGGCAGGTGGATAAATGGTCCACAATTTCTGTACAATGAAGAAGACGCGTGGCCAGATGAATCTTCGATGGGAAAAAGTGACGATAGGAGTCACGATGAGCTTCGTACCAAACACCACCTTCTTTTGGCGAACCATAAGGTAAATTTGGTAAACCATATTATTAATCGTTTTTCAAATTATTCCAGGCTCAAACGAACTATGGCCTGGTTGTTTCGATTTATGGAGAACCTGAAGATAAAGTCCCTGAAGAAAAAGTCATTCGAAGTAGAATACATTAGCGGCGAATTGAACGCGGACGAGGAAGCGGCAGCTGAGAGACGGCTCTGCAGATGGGTGCAGCAGCAGGTTTTTGTGGACGAATACGAGGCCCTGTCACAAAATAAGCTCATCTCAGAAGTCAGCACGATCAGAGCTCTGAACCCTTTTCTCGGACAGGATGGTGTAATGCGTGTGAACGGGAGGATAATCAATGCCAAATGCCTATCCATCCAAGCGAGGCAGCCCATCATATTGCCTGTAAAGCATGCCTTCACAAGTCTGATAGTGGCCTTCTACCATAAAAGATATCATCACATAAACATGTCAACAGCCATAAGCGAGTTACGTAGAAATTTCTGGATCCCGTCTATCAGAGTCTTGATGAACAGCGAACGGTCTCGTTGTCCTGACTGCCGTATTCGAAGAGCCAAGCCAATACAACCACAGATGGGTGTGTTGCCATTGGATAGAATAACACCATACGTGCGCCCTTTCTCGTATACCGGCCTAGATTATTTTGGGCCTATTACCGTCACTATCCGTCGTCAACGAGAGAAGAGATGGGTGGCACTCTTTACATGTTTGACGGTTCGTGCTGTCCACTTGGAAATTGCAGCAGATCTTTCCAGTGACGCCTGTCTTGTGTGCATCCGCAACTTTATTAATAGAAGAGGCGTGCCAATCATGATTAGAAGCGACAATGGAACCAATTTTGTTGGCATTGCTAAGGAACTTCAAGGTGCTCAAAAATTCATCGACCAAAACGCTATTAAAGCGGGTCTATCGCCTTTGGGTATTATATGGAAATTCAACACACCCTTGAATCCTAGTGAAGGTGGTGCTTGGGAAAGACTCGTCCAATCAGTAAAAAGGGCCTTATATATGATGTTAAAGGAACACTCTCCACGCCTTGAGACTCTTCAAAGCTTTCTCATCGAGGCTGAAAATATAGTAAATTCAAGACCACTAACGCATATACCCGTGACACCAGAAGAACCAGAGCCACTGACCCCGAACCACTTCCTCCTCGGAAACACTAACTCCACTCAAACGCCAGCGCAGTACGAGCCCAGACTGATGTGCTTAAGGAAACAATGGCGAGTAGTCCAAAATCTAAAAAATGGAATGTGGCATCAATGGATTAGGGAATACCTTCCTGAGCTTACGAGACGAACCAAGTGGTGCCAACCTGCCAAAGCCCTAGAACTAGGCAGTCTCGTATTTATTTGTGATGCTGACGTTCCTCGGTCACAATGGAAACGTGCCAGAGTACTAAAGCTGTTCCTTGGAAAGGATGGAATTGCCCGGTCAGCAGTAGTAAGAACGAGCACTGGTGAGTTTAAAAGGCCAGTATCCAAATTAGCTGTGCTAGATGTGAAGATGCCAGAAGAAGGTGAGGCTTTCCCCTCCAGGTCAGCTCACGGGGGTGGGGATGTTGATAACTGAACGCAGCCCTTTATGTTTTTAACTTTAATGAAAGAACCGATTAAAAGAAAATGTATATTTGTCCTTGTCATTTGTCATTTTAAACCGCGCTCTTTTTTTTTGTAAAGTTTAAAAAGAAAATTGTAATTGTCGGCTTGTAAGCCATTTTTGATTTTACCAGCAGCGGAAAAAGATAGTAAGTAATAGTTTATAAAGAAAAAACTTAATTTGTTAACTTTATGTATTTCTTAGTGAACAAACCCTTTACCCTTTACCCCTTTTCACCATCGATTCATCCACTGTCTACCTAATAAAGGATTATAATTAGAAAAGTGGTGTATATTATTTAATTATTGGGGAAGGAAGTTTGTTCTACAGCTGCGCCGGACAAAAAAGAATCACGGTTGCTTTGCCAGCCGCAACACCGGTAGTGCATTTAAACAAAACTTCAAAATATGTACATACATATATATATACATAAATATGAAAAGAAAAATACTGAGAAATCTGACTAGTTCTTAACTTGATTTAAAAACAAAATGTATGACTGGATCGCTAGACACTGGTCAATTGGCTTTGTCTTTTTTAAATTTAATTTATACGAACATGAATGCATGTACCTACTCTTACATATACATCATTGTGAGTACATTTGAATATAAAAAACAAGTAAAAAAATTGGATATGCAAAAAGAAAATTCTGTATATACATTTGATCGAAATCAATTAAATGGTTCCCTTATCGGTAACATTACTTAATCCGGAGACAGTCAAATAACAGTATGAATTTAAAGAAAATTAAGCGATGAGCAGTATTGCGGGATCTCGTATCTAATGTCATTTATGTTTAAAGTCTTGAGTAAGTTTTAACTTGCGATATAAGTACTATAGAGCAAGTTATGCATTCGTACAAAAAATTTTATTCGAGATATTGATCAGAGACGACATTAGTATTATAGGTAAGACGAAAAAAGTGGGTCTCGAAATTGTGTGTCTTTTTTACTACATCCCAAACTTATCAGCTGATTTTCTTGAAACTTTGTAGATAGCATTTTTAAATGCCCCTCCCTCACGTTTTTTTTATTTTTTTTTTTTAAATTTCCAGAATATTTTTTTTGAAATTTTTCGAAATTTCGAAAATATTTTTTTTTCTCAAAAACTGTTCCTCAGACTTAAAATTAAAATTTCATTTGGTAAAAGCTAGCTAATAGTTGAAAAGAAAAATTCCGAAAAATGGTTATTGATAGTTTTCGATTTTCTCAAAAACCGAAAAACTGATTTTGATCATTTTTTATGCTAAAGCTCTGAAACAGTCTGAAAAGTATTAAGTATTCAAATTTTCAATTTTTTTTTCCGAATTTAAAAAAAAAATCAAAACATTTTTTTTTCGGATTTTTAAAAATATTTCAATATTTTAATATTTTGATACACTTTTATTTTATGTGAAAATAACGGTAACTACCATACAAATGTTAAAAAATAATTTTCGAAAACTGCATTCATCTAGAAAACGGCACTTTAGAATTTTTTTCGTACGCTCAATGTTAAACGTTTATAATTTAATAATTTTTTTGTTTTTGAAATTCAGACATTACTGACTGTACCTACCACAGAATCTTTGAATTTGACTCTCATTATAGGCATAACGGATTTTAATGAAATTTTGGATACAGAAGCTTCTAAAAAGTTTAAGAAATATTGAATATCAAAACTAAAACACAAATATTTTCTTGGACTTTCGAAAAAAAAAATATTTTTTTTTTTCAAAACACGATATTTCAAAAATGGGTCAATAACTTTTTTTTAATTTGCATAACAATTCCTTTTTTTTAGTTAAACGTTCTTTAACTTTTTTAATTATCAATTTATTTTTTCAAAAGAAAGGCGAAGTATCGAGATATTTTTAATTTATTAACTGAATGCAGAATGCTTCCATTTTAAATCTTGTAAAATTAATTCATTATGTTTTTTCATATAGGGAAGTTCGACTGTAACAAGTATTTATCACAGTTTAAATTTAATTGCTTTTGACCTTCTGAGTGAGTAATACGAAAAGAAAAACAGCTTATACTCACGTAATTAAATACAATTTTGTGGAAATGTGTATTGTTGTCTGTGCATCTCTTGAAAACAATGCTTGGACATGGAAATACATTTATTTGCTGTGTAAATATCTTTATGTTCTTATAAGTCACCAAAGTGTGTTTGTTTTATTAAACGAAATAAATAAAAATTAACGAAATTTTAAGTATTTACTTTAAATATAATTTTATTACTTGCGACTTATAGGTACTATAAGGCAAGTTATGCATTCGGAAAAAAAATCGAACTCGAGATTTTGATCAAAGTTTACCAAAAAAGTGGGTCTCGCAGTTCTGTCTGTCTGTTCGATTACAGCTAAACGGCTCGGCCGATTTTCTTCAAACTTGGTAGATATGGGTTTTAATTTTTTCCCCACGGATATTTTTTTCTTTGTTTTTTAAGACCAAAAATAATGGTACCTGTCATACGATTTTTTTTCGAAATTTTATAATTATATTTTTTTCTCAAAAACTGTCCCACAGATTAAAAAAAAAAATTAAATTTCATTTAGTTAACCCTAGGTTATAGTTGGAAAAAAATTCCAAGAAATTATTATTTTTGGTACCCCCCTTGGAACCATTTTTTTGTTTTTGATTTTCCCAAAAATGTTATGACCGATTTTTGATCATTTTTTTATGTTAATGCTCTCCAGTAGTTTCAATATTATTGTGTATTCAAATTTTAAAAAACTTTTTTTTTGGATTTTTAAAAAAAATTTCAAATTTTTTTTTGAAAACTCAATACATATTTCAAAAGCCCCATGCTCGATTTTTTTAAAACTTGATAAGTAAAAGTTTCTTAAAATAATCTACAAAATATTTGAAAAAAAAAAATATTTTACCTAAAAATAACGGTACCCTCCATACAAATGTTAAAAAAGGGTTTTCAAAAATCGTATTTTTCTCGAAAACGGTTCCGAGAATTTTTTTTCTATCAATTAAAATTTAAGATCTATAATTTAATAAAACAAAATTTGAAAACAAGATATTACTGACTGTTTTTTAAAATTTTGAATTTCTCATTATCGGCATAACCGATTTTAATGAAATTTTTTAGAGAGAAGCTTCTAAAAAGTTTAAAAAACATTGCATTTCAAAACTTTAAGAAAAATATTTGGTCCTTATTCGGAACTATCCCCCCCCCCCCCCACCAAAATACACTTTTTGTTTAATGAATCGATAAAAAATTTGCTATTTGCTTGAATCACATGGCATCCTATTCTTACCTCCAACTACTAAAGAAGTTGTTTTAGTAATTTAAAAAACTAATTTTATGCGTATGAACAGTTTTTCTCTAATAACATTCATTTTTGAAATTCTTAGGCCGGTATTCAGCGAGCGCTCATAACTTAAGAAGCTCATGAACCTATTCACCAAGCAATATTAATGAAGATCTACGAGCGCTCTTAAAAGTTAGGAGTGGTCCCGGCGCTCGGTGAATACCAGCCTTAGTCTATTACATAGGAGCAAGTTCGTGTGACCCAGTCGTGCATTTTATTTTAGTAGATAATGCGTTTGGAATTATTTAATGGCGTTTTAGATTGGTAAAATAAATCAATTTATTTTTCATTTGGATCTGCCAAAATGCGAATTTTGGCATTTTTGCATTCCGTTGCCTACATTTTTCTGCAGATTTACCCCTCCCTGTATTATTATATTAATTACTGAGCCAGACACATAATTACAGTAATTCAATAACAAAATAAATAAACTTGAAATCGCATTTCATTCGACATTAATACAAATCAATTTATGATTAAAATCTAAATTTACGAATGGAATACTCCATATGTATGGAATGGTTGGAACCATTCACGAAAAAGCTAAAGACATATTTCACATTATCACTAATTCCGTCGCAATTGGAAATTTGGTACGAATTCCGTAAAATACTACCTGGAAATTTTCGTATAAATTACATTACGAACGGATTCGATGATAGTTTTTTCGCAATTCTCAAAACGTACCCAATACGATGTCGCATAACATCGATAGGCTTCATTAATCAAGTAGGTACATATATACATAAATACATACGTATGTATTTAGTATGTACAGGGTGGGCCATTTATTGGTTTCTTTTTAAATCATAGGTTATTTTGACACTGACAGCTGTTTCCCGTACGAAATCTTGACAGAAAGTCAGTATCATACGTTGGTAAATATTAAAAACTTGTTTCCAAGGTGAGTGCGTTGTGTAGCCCAAATAGTGCGTTTTTTGTAAAAAAAATTTTGGTCAAAATGAAGAACCCACCGTGCCTGCTGTACGCAAGTTTGTGCAAAAAGTTCGTGAGACTTGTGTGCTAGTCGACAACACTCATGGTCCCCGTCGCGGTACGGACGAGAATGTGGCTCCTGTAGCCGAGAGTATGAGACTCAATTCACGAACATCAACTGGCCATCGATCTCAACAGTTCAACATTTCGCGCACTAGCCTGAGGAGAATTCTGCACAAAGATCTCGAATTATTCGCTTACAAGGTCCAATTTACTCAGCAATTAAAGTCGCCAAGGCAGCCATTTGAACGAAGTTGTGTTCTATGATTATTGGGAATGTTTGCTCTTACTAATACATGAAAAAAAAATTAATTTTGTTCATTTTATTGCATTTTTAAAAAGAAACTTGTATTTGGTCGTTATGTATACGCTCAAAGGATTGGCAGTTGTACATCATTAATAGGAAATTTCCAATAATTACGAGTAATTACTGAAGAAGCTACACATAGGAATTTCCTACGGAATCTTATTTGAAATTTAACACCAGCTTGTCATTGGAAGGAAGCACCTACACACTTTTTCGATGAATATTTTGTAGTGAAATCACTCTGCTCATGGCATCTTCGAAATCATGGGTTCTTTTTTGTGTCTGAAAAAACTGGTTTTAATGATGTGGTCCATATCCTCAGCCACAAGAAGTCCGTTATGATAGAAGGACACCTTAACTTGACGTTAAGGTGTGACTCACCATTAACATCGTGCATTATGGTTGGACCACCCTTTACAACACTGGTATAAATACATACATAACCCCAAACGTCAATAATATTCAATCTGGTCTTAAAGTATAGGGCGCCTACGAGATGGATACGGAACTGTGTAGTATTCCGTTATATTTATTATACAAAAATACAAATGCATTTTTGAAGTATTTTTGTCTTAATTCATTGGAAGTTCATCCAACCTAATGGATGTTTTCAAGTTCAAGTTCGCATGTTTTATTCAAAGGCATAATGAAAGCTTAAGAGCTCATGAAAGAAACGTTATTTTATTTGTATTGTCTGATAAGAAACTTTTCTCAGAAGCTTTTTTAAAATACGATAGGAAACAATTTTGACTGTGTACAAAGCTATTTCCAGATGATTTTTGTTTGCAAAAAAAAAACTTCTAAATGCTTCGAATAACTCAAAAGATATTAATTAAATAAGGATTTAATATACAAAATGTACACAAACCATACCGATGTCCTTGGATGCAGTTCTCAAATTATGTCCTCTGGAAGCTAAACAACAAAATGATCGAAACATTTTTATTCGCAGCACGATCAATATAGAAATAAAACAACAAAAACTCAACAAAAAAGTATGGCGTAATTTGAAAACTAATTTATTAATTTAAAAATAGAGTCTTATTGATAATGGTGACATAGATGTTAAATTGAACTAATGGGGTATCGGTATGTTACTGTTGACTGATGAAAACAAGTTTTGAAGATTGAGAAGAAAGTGGGTATATACATTATGCACATATAATTTTCTGTAAGGTGCACAAGTCATTTAAAAAAAAAAACGGAGATGGAGAATTTAATAAAACTTGACTTTTTGAAGACAATTTCGCCCTCAATGCTTTGTTCGCTTTTCTATCACTTTTCAAACGTTGATGCAGATCAATAACTTCGCACAATAAGGATACACAAAATCACAACTGTCGAGTTTGATGTTTAAATATATGACTGTGTGAGTGCTTCTGGTTTCGATTCTGATTTCAAATCCAGAAGCAAATTTCTCTTCTTTGCAGAATCAGAACTATCATTTTTTCCCAAGTGAACACTTTCAGAAGAGTCCAGAAGGCTTCCGGATTGCCTCGTATGCTTCGTTACTCTAACAACTTTTCAAATGAATTTATCTGCAACATAGCCAAATCTACCCTTCTTAAGATACTCCTTTTAACTTTACCCCATTTACCTATGTGTTGCTATATTCTTAGCCCATAGTTAACCTTATCTTTAATATTATTATGTTTAAGTTTAATGTTTTTTTAATTTTTTTGATTTATTTATGAGTTCCTTGTTTCCATGCCAAAAATTAAAATTTGATAACTTGTGCTCTACAATCGTAACTTGATTCACTCCCAAGTTATCATCAGACTTCTTGAATCTCCTCTTAAAAGATACAAATCCAAAAATTTGTTTTTTGTTCACATCTGTGGAAGCAAGCCTTTCCACATAGTATACATAGGTACATATGTCCATTCCCTAATTATTCGTACAAAAAAAGGCCCGAAAGAAAACTCTTAGGTTCGTATTCACCGAGCGCTCCTAAACGGCTCTTAACTTTACGAGGCTCTTAACTTGAAATTTCTGTGCGGTATGTCTGCTATTACACGATGCATCCAGACGCGTGCGACTTTTCGAATAACGTAAGTGCAAAAGAGAAAAAAAAATCGAAAGATGAGATGGAAAAAAAACTGCCCTGTGTCGCGTGGGTAAAATTTTCGGTGCAACAATTTGACGTTTCTCTTTTCTCTTGTCCGTTTTTCTTCTATTCTGCTTCATATGATTTCGTTATCCGAGGAGTAAACTTCAATGTAATGCATAGAAATACTTCTTTCTGATTGCTTCTTTATTTTGAAGTGCACATACGCTCACCAACACCGAAATGAAAAATAAAGAGAACTGTCAAATTGGATTCATGAATCTGGTTTCAACGTGTAATAGCGCTTGAATCAGTGGACGAAATATCAAAGCAGAATTCGAAGAAGGCGCATGCATCTAGATTCATCGTGTAATAGCAGACTATTCACCAACCACTCGCAAGTGTTTTTCGAAGTTCGAAAATGAGAGCCACTCTCTCTTGTTCAGGCATACCCAAACTGTGAAATGTTGTGGAATGTTGGTCTTGACAGCAAATGGATACTCTTTTACTTGGCATTGCTTACATGGATTCGAGTCAAATGCGTGCGTGGCACACGCACAAGCGAACAAACTTTCGAAGAGAGCGCTCGTAAGTTAGGAGTGGTCGGGACCACTCCTAACTTTTAAGAGCGCTCGTAGATCTTCACTAATATTGCTTGGTGAATACGTTTATGAGCTTCTTAAGTTATGAGCGCTCGGTGAATACCGGCCTTAATTATAGCGATTCAAATTAGTTTCATGCAAACCTTACATACTTTATTAAGCACTATGTACTTAAATAATAGTTTTAGTTTATCTTAAGAACGGTTACAAAGATTTAGATGAAATCTTACTAAATTCTTAATTTTTACATGAAATTATATTTTACGATAGGAATATATTTTTTTAAAGTACCTTACTGAAAATTAATTTACATTACATTACATTTTGCACTACTCCGTAGATAAATCTACGAAGTAGAGACACTTAAAGCACTGGCAACTGAGGCCATCGGCTTAGACAATACAACAGAGAGAGACAGACAGAAAGAAAGAACAACAGAAAGAAACACATGTCAACAGCATACGGTTGGTATTTGAACGGTCCCCCATCCAAGTACTAACCATGCGCGATGATGCTTGATTTCGCTGATCGATGGGAAGCTATGCTTTCATCAAAGCCAAGGCCGTTGACTGAAAATTAATTTAAATATATGAAATTGCTAATAATTGTATCTTGCAGTTGTTAAACAATCACGAAATATACATAGGGTGATGGCACCTAAGGTCGGCCACCTCCAGTAGTCGGCCACTTCGTCGTAAAGTACAGCGTAATAGTACAGGCCTTCGTTCAACTTCCAGGCAAAAAATATTTTCTAATAGGCTAACTGTTTTTCTTCCTGGGTGCAAAATTTCATTCAATTGCAGCTGCTGGTTTTCTTGTAGAAAATAAAAGTTTGCGTCGAGATTTCGTTCGTTGTGTTTTTATGCTTTTTCAAACAAAAAAAATTAGTGGAAGTAAGTTTTTAAAACAGGTTTAATTGGCAAGATATTGAAGGTAGGTGCACTATGTATTCATTTTTTATTTGTTTATAGTTTATATTTGAGTATTTTCGCTAAAAAACTTAAAAAATATTTTTTTGTTATTAACTACAAGGGGGGCCGGCCTCAGAAGACATTTTTTTTTCGATTCTTCTTAGCTCGGCCCCCCCCGGCCGACTACTGAAAACTACTCATATTTAGTTTTTTTTCAACTGAGTATGCAAAGTGAAGGGAAATTGTATTCTCTTTTAATTCCCACAAACACTTTGAACAAATATTGCATGGTTTCATTAGTCGGCCGCCTGTTAACGTAAAGGGAGAAGGGGTGGCCGACTATAGACAACCAGTATTCTTAGGTCGGCCTATTACGATTTGTATGTAAGGCTATAGGATTACACATGTAAGATTTACTTAAATAACTTACTAGTGTTATTAAATTCTTGACAAAAAACTTGAATTAATAGTTTAAGTTATTAACAGTATATTTCCTGCCGCTAGTAGTAGATCCCTCAGGGAGTCTCAGGACCAGATTTCTGCAAATTGTTGCGAGGTTGAGTGTTTTTCTCGAAAGCCGATTTGCATATCAGCGATGATGGAATTTTCACAGCAGAATTTCTTTAGTCTTCGGAGGACTACTTCTTCCAGTAAATTGCTAATGTTGTTAAGAATTGATATCAGCCTGTACTTGGAAACTAGGTTGGAAGCATCTTCCTTCTGAATTGCAACAATCTTCGCTGTTTTTCTCTTCTGGGAGAAGTAACAGTAATTTAAGCAGCTTTTTAAACTGGTTGTGAGGAAAGTCATTACTGCATGAGCACCCTTTTCAGGATGTAGTAGGAGACACCATCTGGCCCATTAGACTTTCTTGGCCTAGAATTGCCGATGATTTCGACAACCTTCTCTAGATTGGATAAATTTGGAATATATCGGTGGAATCATTTGCTGGATTGATGATATTAAAATTGATCGTTCGAAGTGTTTGTTGAACTGTTGCCTCAACTTCGTGTAATAAAGTTGAGTCAGTAGGTGGATACGGAGTGAAGTTTCCTTCAAAGTAGTCGGCTAACGCTTCCACCTTGTTTGGGGGAGAGGTAGCTTCAGTATCACTGCTGATTATGGTTTCCTGTATTTATGGCTGTTTTCCTATGGATCCTATTGATGTTTTAAAAGCATCACGTCCTGATTTGCAATCTTTTCTGGTATTGGATATTATTGTGGTATTGAATAGAGTTCCGGAACATGATGTTGGCTTGCGGTAGCTGATTACAAACTATCTGTAAGTTTCTGTTGGTTGTATTCAGTTCACTTTGATGGATCCGCTAGAGATGTTTTCTTATACCAATGAAGATATGAAAATTATTTCGGTTTAAGTGGAGTGATTGAATTTAAGGTGCGTTTCGCCTTGGAATTGTGGTCACTTGATTTTTTAATTGATTCGTTTTCTTAGAAGCTGGCAGTGAGCATAGAGACTCTGAAAGTACTCGGGAAGGTGCTGGTACCTATCCTTTGACGTTCTAGACTATTTTTGCTTGTCCAAGGCATTAGATAAGGCATGTTAAAATTGACAATCGCTGCATCGATTCGGGTAGCCAGAAGATTCCTGTCTGAAGGTATAAGAGTTAAGATGTCTTCGATGTCCCTGTGAAATCTATCAATATCCATCCGTCTGAAATTCTCAGGAACTTCTGTTGTAAAGTTTACGGGTTGGTTGAGATTGGTCGACAGTTGAACAGCTTCATGATCCGTGTCACTGTGCAATAATATACACATATAATTCATGAACAGTGTGTACTATGTTCGAGGAAGCCAGGAAGAATTCCAGCGTTGAGGGTGTTCTAGGAAAGGTGGGTTTGTGTTGTGAAACAATCACTTAAGAGTGCTGGCCATTGTTGCCGAACATGTTCCTGTTCTATTAAAATTGTGTTTTGATAGTTATTAAATGCTTAAATGCTTTTTAGATACTTTTTACTATTGCAAATAGTATGAAAATATGAATTGTCGAATAGAGGCCGACTACTAGATACCTATGCGGCCGACTACTGAAACTGAAAGGGCCGACTACTCAAGAATCACACTTTCGTCTCCATAAAGTTAAATAATTTGTTTCATGTAGTAAATATACTTAATTCGTCTAGAATTTCCCGAACTACACATTTCAATTAATCATTAAAACTTATAACTCTATCAAAAACTTAAATAAGTGATTTTTAAACGCTAATCAAAGATAAAAAAAAAAGTTAAGTGGCCGACTACTGGTGCCATCACCCTACATATGTACATATATAAATAAAAATAAAATAAATAAATAAAAAAAGGAGAAGAGCATTTCTTTAAAGTCACGAAAGCACGGCAATTTGCTTAAGTTATTCCAGTAACAATAAATTGTTATATGTACATATGTATGTATGACTATAAAATAAATGGAAAAAATAAAAATAAAATAATACATTTTATTATGTAAGTTTGTCAGTTCATATTTTTGAAATATAAACACAATTTTGAAATTGAAATCAATTTTGAAGGCTCCATAAATCTTATAAATTTAACATTTTTTTATTCACTTGCCCAGTTATTTTTGTTTCAGTTAATCATAATAAATTTATAAAAAACTAATGGATAATGCTAATGATTTTGTCAAATAGAATTCTTGTTCAAGATCTTGATCTGAGATCTTATTTCTGTATTTATTTTACTGAAGAAGTGCTTTGATGCTTTATCACATTTTTCACAAAAAATAACTCATTTTGTTACTATTGTGCTAGCCATAAATTTTGGGAAAGAATTTATTCGACAACCTCGAACCATAATTAAGAGCATTATTAATTTAAAATAATTTAATATTTAAAACAAAAGCAAATCTACATGTACTCGTATGTAGGTAGGTACATTAGGGTGGAGTGAAAATTTTTTTTTTCATATTCGTTTCGGAATACCTGTAAAAAGTTGCTGTTATTGTTCACAAATATACATACAAAATTTTATTCGGCTCATGATAAATTTAGAGGTGCCCCCAACATGAACTTTAGAAAAATTCGCAAAATTTGTCAAAAAATACCAATGTCTAATATTGTCAAATTAACGCTAAATCATATTCTGCGTGTTCCGTTTCGTTGGCAACTGTTTAACCTTGAATAGTGCGTGGATAGGTGGGGGGGGATGGGGGGTTGAGGCGGGAGAGGTGATTTCACTTCACTTTCATTTCATTTCAATTCAATCGCTGTCAAACGTTGTTCTAACGCCATTAAGTGGGCGCGTGTTATTGTTATTCTACTTGTGAGAAACATTGATTTTAACCACTGCCGTCAAGAAAATAAGACTCATGTAAGTAATATTTTTAATTTCCCCTGTTCACAGATTGATTTGAATGCGCCTTTGAAGAAAATCAAAACTAGATCAATGTTTTAAAAATTTACAGCCTTATTTATTATTTTTCACTAATACTTCGAGTTTACGCCACGTCAAACAAATCCTTATTCAATATATATTTTCTTAGCCGTATTAGCTACGCCTTCCTTATGTCAAATATACTGGGAAAAAAAGTCACCAATTTAAAACTCTGGTTATTATACACAAACAAAAACCCCAGCAAACCCGAGCTGATTTCCATTATTATTCATTTTATTATCATTGTATGCATATTGGAAATTGGATACATTTAAAATTGGATTGTATTAAGTTCAAATCCAATAAATGAATGTACCAACCAAACCACATTGCGTTCCCAATACCGTACAACTGTTAGAGCGTTTGGAAAATATAAATAATTTATGCAAAATATCTATCCTTTTTGTCTAAGTAAGAAACGAAAAAAAAAATTGCTTACACTCCTTTTTGTAAATTTCACAAGATGTCATCTCAAAATGACATTTAGATACTAAAACCATTGTATTTATAAACTATAGTACTCTCATGGAACAGAAAAAAGTGGTATGGAATACACTCTACCGAGGGCGCTGTCGTAGGAAAATATTGTCGTGGAGACTTTTGATTTAGGGTGGGGTAGTAATTGAGGAAGAGCGAGAAAATTTTATCAGCTCTGGCAATGA
Organism: Chrysotoxum bicinctum; assembly: GCA_911387755.1. NCBI lineage: Eukaryota > Metazoa > Arthropoda > Insecta > Diptera > Syrphidae > Chrysotoxum > Chrysotoxum bicinctum. Next base: position 217,280,123 of record OU426989.1, on the reverse strand, counting down.
GAAAGACGAGAAAGAGAAAATAAAATTTGTTTTGTATCATTTTCCTTTTGAGGGATCTTCTGTGTGTTTTGTTGTTATATTTTTTTGGCAAGAATATTTTTTGTTTTGTTTTTGCTATTTCATACGCAACAAAGCAACGTTGTTCAATTTCGGCATATCTAACCAAAATACAACGTTGCTTTTTATTTGTATGGACACACATACCTATTTGAATAGATTTAAGTAGGAATAATTTTGAAAATTGATTATTGATAGGATTAGGCTTTTTTGAATTTTATAATATCTACATATGTAGGTACTTTATCTTAATATATTAGGTAACTTACCAATGTTTATTGCAATTATTATTATTTTTGTTATTCAAAAGTATAATAATTGGTGTAATTTTGAAGAACAAAAATAATAATTGCAATCAACTAGGTTAACTGCCTACATTAGATGCAGTGGGTGGTTAGGTAGTGGAAATTGCTTTTTTTTGCAATTAATATAATTACCATATGTACATATGTATATACCTACAAAGGTATAAAACTATTTCTTTAAGAAAATCTAATAGGTACATAGGTACGTACCTATACCTACCTACATATATTTTTATTAAAGAAAATAGCTTTTTCGTATGTACATACCTATATAAAATATGGTATGGTAGACAAAATTATTTGTATTCGTTGATAGGTATTTATATAATTAAAAATAAATAAAAAAGAAATTTGATATAGGTATAGAACAGTTTTTAAAATTTATTCATATAAACTTTGTTTGCAAAAAATATAGAAAATTTTTAATAGTTTTTATGTGTATATAAACAATTTCAGAAATTTATAAATATTCACATAAAGCAATTGTGAAAAAAAATCAAATAAGTTTTTCGAGAAAAAGATAATTTTAGAAAACTTAAATTAATTAAAAAAAATTAGAATAAATAGAATAAAATTATTATTGACATAATATTTTTAAAAAATCAGTTACCTTTTTTGGAAAAAATATTTTGTATGCATTTACATATTGCTTATAAGCAATTTTAGAAAAATAAAAAAAAAGAAATTTGGTGTCAATTTAAAAAAAATATTGATGCACCCCACATGAAAAACTTTGAAAATAAAAATAAACATTTTTTTATAAAAAATAGTTTTTATCCATATATTTTGTAAAAAAATAAGATATTTGCCCTGCGAATTTTGAACAAACAAATATTTCTTTTAATGTTTGTCTACGAATTTTCATCAAATTTGGAAATTATTAATTCATTAAAATGTATTTTGTTAATATAAATATAAAAGGTACGAATTTATGCAAACAAAGTTTAATAAACCTTTTATTATTAAACTAATTTTAAATATAAGAAATTTCTTTAAAATTGTTCTAGAAAAAAAATTGGGATATTAATTTGAAGTATTTAAAAATAAAGATTCTAAGAAATATTTTCAAAAATTAATCGCTCAAACTTTTTTAAGACATTGATTTTTCAAAAGAAAAATTTTTAGATAAAAAATATTTTTCCGTTTTGTCTATCATCGTTAAGTCAACTTTGATCAAAATCTAGCGTTAAATTTTTTCCACATACAAAACTTGCAATTATGTACATAATTTTGTAAGTGAAAATAAAATAAAAAAAAATTTGGTACACCAACCTTAAGTTTTTATTATTGTACGAATGGAAATTAGGTTTCGAAATAAAATATTGAGCCGTTTTTGAGATATCGAATTTTCCAAGAAAAAAAAATACTTCTTCCCAAAAATTAAAAAAAATATTTTTTTTTCAAAGCTTTGGACGCAATTTTTTTAAACTTTTTGGAAGCATCTATATAAAAAAATTTCCATAATGACAAAATTGTCAAATGTCAAAATTTGGAAAAATGGTTCTATGGTAGGTACAAGCTGTAATATCTTAATTTCAAAAGTTGTTTTATTAAATTAAAGATCATACAAAAAAAAATTTATCAAAATTCCAGGCGCCGTTTTCGAGAAAAATACGATTTTTAAAACCATTTTTTTTTTTTTACATTTGTATGGATGGTACCTTTATTTTTAGGTAAAATAATTTTTTTTCTCACATCTTGTAGATTATATTGATAAACTTTTATTTATCAAGTTTAAAATAAATCTAGCATGGGGTTTTCGAAATATTGAGTTTTGAAATATTTATTTTAAAAATTGAAGAAATTTTGATTTTTCATACATTGTTTACATTGGCGCCTGCCAGGTGACTTAACATACCCTAAGCGGAGCGATGGAGTCGCGTGAAAGGGTGTGTCCCCGAAAAAGGGACTTAAAATTCTTAAGTCCTGCAGACCGGGCTACCCAATGTACTTTTAAATATGATTTCTGGCTAAACTAGGCATCTCAGCGAGTTAAAAATTGCATATTCAGGATCTACGGAGTGCCACCTTTCAACCCACGTATCGCATGTAACGAAAAACGAATGTTTATCTTTAAATGCGATTTGCGACTAAACGGAGCTCCGTAGACCCCCCAAAGTTGACTTTTTCAAACGTGATTTCTGGCTAAACTAAGCATCTTAGCGAGTTAAAAATTGCATACTCGTGATGTAGGGAGTGATGTATCACATGATTTTTTTTGTTATTTTACATTTCAAAATTCTACTTCTCAAAATTTTGAATTTCAAGATTCTAATTGATAAATTTTAGTTTTCAATATACTACTTGTCAAAATTAAAGTTTTCAAAATTCTGCATTTTGAAACTCTACTTCTCAAAATTGTGCATTTCAAAATTCTACTTCTCAAAATTCTGCATTTCCAAATTTTACTTACTAAGTTTTGTGCATATTAAAATTTCCCAAAATATGGTATTTCAAAATTTTACTTCTCAAAATTTCTTTTTCAAAATTCTGCTTTTCAAATTTTACTTATTAAGTTTTCTGTATTTCAGAATTCTACTGCTCAAGGTACATTTTTCAAAATTATATTTCCCAAAATTTTGCATTTCAAAATTTTAATTCCTAAAATTCTGCATTTGAAAATTTTATTTTTTAAATTTCTGAATTTCAAAGTTTTGCTTTTTAAAATTTTACTTAGGTGCTAAGCTTTCTGCATTTCAAAATTCCTTTTTCAAACTTCTGTTGTTCAAAATTTTACTTATTAAGTTTTATGCATTTCAAAATTTCATTTCCCAAAAATCTGCATTCCAAAATTCTACTCTTCAAAATTTTAGCTTTTATTATAATTTTTCTGTACCTATTTCAGAACTCTAATACTCTAATTGTCGAAATTCTGCATTTTAAAAATCTGCTTACAAAAATAATTATCTAACTACCTATACAAAAAAATTGTTCTGAGTGGTAATCGTGTATTTGAATTAAAATCCTATACTCGTACCTACATACATATGTATATTTATTTGCTCCAACATAGATACAACACAGCGAACGAAAAAAATAAAACCTTCATTCCAACAATATACCGTTTTTCTCTATGCGTGAAGCAAAAAATGCCACATCATACTTATTTGTATAGAAAATGAATAAAAACAAAACAAAAAATAGCTTTCTTGTTGTCGCTTTGTTCTGCACCTTCGGTTTGCTTTTACCGAAAATATTATCACCCCTTCCTGATTATCGTCTGTCCTTACTCTCCACAACTCTACGTAAAAAGTTATGGAATACGCTCGTATGGCACCGCGTCGTTCGTTCCTCTTCATGAGAGTACTATAGTTTATATATACAATGGTTTTAGCTTATTCCACCGCTATTCCTCGTGCATTTTCATTATAAATAAGGTTTTCAGGATTAGAGCCGTTGTAAACTCGAAGTAACTTTACTCCGTTGCTAAAACGAGTTAGTAAATAAGGCTGTTAGTATTTTTCTAATTTTCAATTGGGTTGGGGCACCTCATAACATCAAGACAAGTAAACAATCTTTTGTATGCTGAATTTACTCATTCAAAGGCAACTTTGTATTGCTATTCCATTAAAAAAAATTAAAAAAAAATTTTTTTCATACATTATCATTCCACCCTAATGTACATACATATGAATACATCCAAACAAAGATGTATATGTAGATTTACATTTTTTGCCTAGTTAGAATATGTTAATTGCAGATCCGATACGTACTTTATTTTATGGCAACATACCGGCTAATTATTATAGTACTAATACGTGCTTTTATATGTATAGAAATACTCATAGGTACATACATATTATATTCAATTCGCAACTGCTAATCATTTTTCGTAATCAAATTTTAAAAACAAAAAGATCTGGAATAGAGAATGTACGGAGAATTTAGGAGAGATTTCAATTCGAGGAGTTAAAAAGCTTTCTTTCGGTTTATCTCTTTTTCACTTAGGAGCTTTCAGGTTTTTTGCACACAATTTACAATAAATTGTATATCATTGCTAAAGTACATCATGTATACTTCCGATCTCATCGCTGAATTTGATTAGTTCACCACTTTCAGCTTTTGTGATCAAACCTGCCACGGCTTATTATAATACGAGTACAATTTTTTTGTTCGTTTTTATTTCTTTATCAGATACTCATCATCATTTTGCTAAAATGTCTACCGCTTCTAAGCCGAAACTTGTTCATGTAGAGGAATCCCGTCGATTTATGATTGATTGTTTCAAGGCGGTGAAGGTGCCAGAGGATCATGCTCGTGCAATGGCAGATCTTCTTATCGCAGCCGACCACAGAGGACACTTTAGCCATGGGATGAACCGCCTGGAAATGTATTTAAATGATCTAGCCATAAATTCCACAAATGGATCTGCAGTGCCTGAAATTATTAAAGAGACACCCGCTACAGCGTGGGTTGATGGAAAGAATGGTCTTGGTGCAGTGGTGGGTAATTACTGCATGGATTTAGCAATTAAGAAAGCTAAAACAGTGGGCGTTGGCTGGGTATGTGCAAAGCGCTCTAATCACTACGGAATAGCTGGGTGGTATTCCATGCGAGCAATGGAACACGGCTTGGTTGGTATATCAATGACAAACACCTCACCGCTTATGGCACCTACTCGCTCCAAAGAAGCCGCTTTGGGAACAAATCCTTTGGCGGTTGGTGCTCCAGCAAAAAAGGATAAGTTTTTGTTGGACATGGCAACCACGAGTGTGGCGGTGGGTAAAATTGAAATTCAAAGAAGAAAAGGTGATCCCATACCTAACGGCTGGGCTCAAGATCCGGAGGGCAAAGAAACCAATGATGCTGAATTGGCATTCAACACAGCGTGCCTTATGCCTCTGGGTGGACCTGAAATTTCTTCCGGTTACAAAGGATATGGTTTAGGTGCCGTTGTTGATATTCTTAGTGGGGTTATGTCTGGAGCTAACTATTCAACGAAAGTACGAAAGTGGACACATGCTGGTGCCAACTCTGAAGCCGATTTGGGGCAAGTGTTTATTGCAGTGGATCCCAATTGTTTTGCACCAGATTTCGAAGAGAGAATGGTTGATTTGAATTCAAGACTGAGAGGATGCACTCCGGTAAGAACAACAAATTTTAGTTTGCAATGATATATATTAAAAAAGTATTCATTTTTTAGACTGATCCTTCCAAACCAGTTTTGGTGCCTGGGGACAAAGAAGACGCCACAATGGAGGCTGTAAATCAAGCTGGTGGAATTCAGTATCTCGAAAACCAACTTAAATCCTGTGAGGAAATTTCAAAAAGGCTAAATATCAAACCTATGAGTTTTATTTAGAAAGTGAAGTGCTTACTGAAAGACAGAAATGCATTTTATTATTCCTTGCAAAAAGCTTTTGATATTTTTTTCTGTATTAAACCGTTATTGTTTCTTTTTTTTTTTAATTTTAGTGATGTTGTGTTTTTGAAAACATATATGCTTTAAAGTATATTTTTATGTAATTACAAAATAAAAACAAATTTTTCAAGTTTACAAGAAAACGCTTTTAGCTAAAAAGTGGGCTTTTGAGTTTAAACAGTGCGAAACCTCGAAAGGGATAACCATCAACGAAGGTTTAATTTCATGAATCTTTATGCATAGTAACATTGGAAGTATTTCTAAAAACTAAAAGGTACTTGGAAGTATCAAAACATTGTACCTCACATGCAAAATGTTCCTAGAATTATCGGCTGAATTGATAACTATCGTATTATGCCCCATGGAAAAAAGCTACGAAATGAATAAAATGATATATTATGTATATTTATATAATTCATATTATTTTTCAATTTTCAACAATCTGATTAGGACATGCCAGATGAGCTCTAGGTCAAAAAATTTCATGTACGATTTAGATGAATTGAGCAATGTAAAAATATAAAAAATTAAGGTATTAGTGTGATAGTTAACGATTTTCTAACTTTAAAGTAGGGTTCTTAAAGCGCTCTCATCCACCATCGACAAAGTCAATGTATCTACACCATATACAAGGACCGGGATGATGAGATTGGTAAGAGTTAGTCTCCGTTTTATTTGAGCGCTGGTGTTGTTTTCTGAATTTATAGCTGCGCCTAAGTACATATATGAAGTCCTTAGCTATCTCAAAGTTATAGCTGTGTATAATGACGTTCGAATTCATCATCATCACTTGAAATTTGAAAATGACGATGGTAAAGAAGATGAAATGTTTGCGTTACAGTCGATGACGAAAATATGATATCTACCTGGCCTAACAATATTATTAGGGTGAACTTATTTTATTTTGCTCAAAAAATTCTTCAAGGTGTCGGTTTCTCAGTCCCCAGTGCATTTTCGCTAAGAAAAATTATTACCTTTCTCTTATTTCAGGTCTCATACTAAGATGAATTCCACCGAAGTTACGCCAAATAATACATCTTTGCTACGAATTAGATAAATATTTTTTAGTAATTGATTTTATTACAAAAAAACTTAATTTAACTTTGTCCCCCGCATTTCATATTAGTCCCCTGGAATATTGAAACATACGAAAAAATCAAATACTAGGATATCTATCGAGTTTCCAGTACCTACTGGCAATTTGAGTACCTTACAATAAAATCGCGGTGCAACACATTCTGTTTCTTATGTTAGTATTATGAAAAAGACATTTGTGCAAGAAGTCTTGGATTGTCCGTTTAGTTTATCAGTCCTCTGGTGAGGTTTTACAAAACAAATTTGTATGTAAGTACGCATATTTGTTAGTAGTAGGTATAGTATAGTTTTAATAAAATTGTAATATTATATATATTTTTTTGTTTTTTTTTTTTAAATAAAACCTTAATATCTTTTTTTGCGCAAAAAACATTAAAAACCTAAGTCCCCTGGCTAATAAATGAACAAATGATATTTTATTCAAAAACCTGAGAATTTTTTAGTTATGTTGAACTTCGAACTTCATTGCGAAATATTTTTAAAATTTTTAAAAAAGAATATAATTTATTTTAAGTTGATTCTAAGTACAAAGAAATATTTAATTATAATATATTATATTCTTTTAATAAAATGCTAAGTTATATGTATTAACCATGAATTTGTATGTTTATGAAGACTAATTGAATTTAATTTCTATATTTCAATGTGTTCCCAAGAAAAAAAACACAAAAAAAAATAAAGATTTATTCAGTCCCCTTAAAAAAAAAAACTCAGTCCTCTGAACATTCTTTTTCAAAAAATGTCCTTAAAATCGTCTTTTTTATTTTTTTTTTTTGACTGGCCGCTTTCAACAATGCAAAGAGACGTTCTAATGATCAACTAGAACAACTTTTAGTGATATTATTTGTAAGGTTTTTTTAAGAAAAGTTTTTTTTTTATTGCGTGCGTCGAACAGTTCTTCCTTATTTTTTATATGAGAAAGTTTTATCTAATTTTCATTTTTTTCTATAAGAAAGTTTATTTTTATATACCTAAGTAATCACGGTAATAAGAAAAAATTCTTTTTTAAAATTTATTATATCCGTAATCGACTGTTTTATAAACAAATATTTACATTTCAGTATTTTGTCGTTGAAAATGTGCGCTTGTGTGTGTGCTTCTAGGTTTGATTCTTATTTCAAATCCAGAATCGATTTTCTTTTATTTTCAGAAGAAAAACTGTCATTTAGTGCCAAACGAACGATTCCGGACGACCAAGCGGAAACAATATTAGTCATTTAAAAATTGAACTCTAAAGTCTCTTAAACATAAGAGCAAGTTCATGCGACCCAGTCGTACAATTTATTTTACATCTTTGGAGGATTGCTGTAGCCCAACCTACTGCTGTACCCAACTGACGTTAACTAGCCTTTGTTATAACATGAAATTAACCATATAGCAAAAAAATTGCTTTAGTGCTTTTGGTCGCTAATGACACTTTAGTGAGTTATTAAGAAGGAAGTTACTAAAATGAGTTTAGCAGTCAATGAGAGCGAGCCAAAATTTAAGTTATCACATCAACGAGTTTCGACTGTCTCTATATTCAATCCAACTGCAATCTCTTTAACCTTATAAAATAAATAAAAATAAAAATATAAAAACAAACAAGAAAATCCGTTATCAGTTAAAGATATATTTTTCAGTTAAATCCCTATCTCCTTTATCTCTTCTTGCATTATCAGAGATAATGGAATTTAGAAAATTTTGTATTTTCTTAGACAGAGTATAAGACCCTCTCATAATTTGAGTTGATTAGTTATCACTTTAAGCTTTTTTGATCAAACCAGTACCTATACTTGTTAACTAGATATATACTAGTAGCTATAATAGTTGTGTATTTCCCTGATCTCTTGTTGACATTTGTACTCATTCCACTCGATTATACTTCATTACAATTTTTTTTTTGTTTGTGGTTCAGTCTCCATGTTGAGTGCATAACTTTGATTTTAAAGAATTAAAATAAACAAAAATTAAAAAGGAAATTTTTATTTTATTTATTTCGATTTAAACTTTTTTATCACAACATTTGCATCCATCTTCGGGCTTTAAAGTCAACGAATAAGGCTCGAAGATGGATGAAAACAAAAAATATATGTTGTGATAAAAAAAGTTTAAATCGAAATAAATAAAATAAAAATTTCCTTTTTAATTTTTGTTCATTTTAATTCTTCATTACAATGTCTACAAATATAAATCGAAAATTGTTTCCATAGAGGAATCTAGTCGATTCATGATTGATTGTTTTAAAGCTGTGAATGTGGCAGAAAATCATGCTCAGGCAATGGCGGAACTTCTTATAGCAGCCGTTCACAGACGGCACTTTAGCCATGGAATGAATTAGCTGTCACCACGGGATGTTTTTTGCCTCTAGGTGGCTTGGAAATTTCTTTCGGTTACAAGGGATATAAGTTAAGTGCGATGGTTGAAATTCTTTGTGCATCTTTGAAGTAGATTCCGATAGAAAACAGGATCCCAAATTGTTTTTGTAATACATGTTAAAACTTAATCCAGATCCGGATCCACATAGATTTGTGAATAATAAAATGTGTATATTGTTGTATTTTTTCCTTACACTACCGAAGTCATTTATAAAACTGAAAAGACTTCTACCCATGATAGTAAAATTTAGTTCTTAGGTCCGTTTTTTAGGTCCTGATAAGGAATAGAATCTCGCGTAATGAATATTTTTGATGATATATTATATATATGTTCCCACAAAACCGCGATCTGAGATTTCAGTTGAAAAGTGTTATTTCATATGAGTGTAGCAAGATTTCATTAAATTCCAAAGTGTTCATTGAGTTTTCGTTAAAATCTTCATGGAATCATTTAACATAAATTCGAAATATCAACAGCCTTATTTACTAACTCGTTTTAGCGACGGAGTAAAGTTACTTCGACTTTACAACGGCTCTAATTCTGAAAACCTTATTTATAATGAAAATGCACGAGAAATAGCGGTGGAATAAGCTAAAACTGGTTCATAGGAGGTTTAAGGCCGTTTTAGTATCTAAATGTCATTTTGAGATGACATCTTGTGAAATTTACAAAAAGAGCAATTTTTTTTCGTTTAAACTAAGACAAAAAGGATAGATATTTTGCAATAATAAATTATTTATATTTTCCAAACGCTCTAACAGTTGCACGGTATTGGGAACGCAATGTGGTTTGGTTGGTATACATTCATTTATTGGATTTGAACTTCATACAATGTAATTATAAATGTATCCAATTTCCAATATGCATACAATGATAATAAAATGAATAATAATGGAAATCAGCTGGGGTTTGATTTAGGCCAGGCGCGCACATTCAACTTTTAGTTTCGCAACTGTTTGGTTGCTAAAATGAAACATATGGACTTATATGGGACACCGCGCACTTAGAGCAACTCAATTCGAGCAACTAAAAAGTTTGTGTTTTGACACAAACTAAACGATTGCCTTCGCAACAGTTGAGCTGTTTTCTATAAGCGCAAGAGAGAAAAAGAGTGTGAGCGTGAGTAAAGAGTTGGCAGTGCGCGGTTCTCTTTCAACTGGTGATAAAAACTATTTGATTTCGATCACAGTTTCCAGTGCGCGACTCGCCTTAGGCATTGACATACTATATATGGACTGCTAGTCGCTCATTTTCTTCATACAAATCCTCAAAAAAAGTGGTTCCACTTTTAAAGTTCTCTCTAACGAAAATGCGCGATCAAAAGATGTCACTTAAAAAAAGGAACTAGTTTTTGACAATTCAACCCCAGCGGTTGTTGAAAATTCAAAATAAACTGTCATTATTTTTTTTCAATTTTGCAATTTGATAGTTCGACATTCTCTTCCAATAAGAAACTTGCTGCAAAATCAGTGAAACCAGCACAGGAAGTCAAATCAAAAAAAGATTCAGTTCCTGTTAAAGTTGATCAAGCAACTGCATCCCAATCAAAAGCTAAACCACAACCTCCTGGATCGCAATCAAAAGCTGAAGTAGTACCTGCTCCATCTCAATCAGCTGCTCCTCAGGAAAAAGCCATCGCTGCGGTTCAACCTAAAGCGGCTTCTGCACAGAAAAAGTCCGAGAGCACTGCTCCCCAGAAAAAAGATGTTGGAATTCCTGAAAACCCAGGAAAGAAACAGAAGAACAAAAACAAAAAATAACCTGCATCCGGTCCTGAAGTTGAACCCACTCGGAAGATAGAAAAGTTCAAGAAAATCAGAAAGCCCAAAGAGGCGTTGCAGGATAAGAAAAAAGAAAAGTTTGTCTTCAGAAAGTAGAAACTGGCAACCAAAGGCGAACCCCAGAAAGAGAAGAAATCGAAAGCTGGAACCAAATTCCGTTCTGATCCGATTCCCTACGACGCACGAGGACCAGTTCGAAGCAACTGTCAACAGCGAGAACATAATCGACGAAGCCCTCAAAAACATAGTCCAAAAAGGAAATGAAGACAAAAAAATCGTCCGTCTTTGACGACTATCGATACTTCCTGCAAGTAGCAAACTTCAAGATTCCCAATTGCCCCAAGAGAATGGTCAGACTGTGAGTATAAGTTCGATGTATTCTAGAGAATACGGTGGCTTATTTCTTGATTTTTTTTAGACACCTGAAGCACTCGCTGGTGGACAAGGATGACGATGTGCTCCTGGTAGTTGCTGATTTACAACGTGGTGGCAAAGCGGACTATATATCTATATCCTCAGGTCATAGCTGATTACTTGAACTTCAGGGAGGACTTCGGACCGGTAGACAAGTTGAATACCATGGTGTTCTTGACTGGCCCAAAGGTCGGTGAAGAATTCGAAGTTACAATTGAGAAGGGCAAGACTTTGAGTGTGAAAACATTGGCTATGGCTGAAGATCACACACCAAACGGTGAACGCGAGGTGTTCTTCGAGATGAACGGTCAACTGAGATCGGTCTTCATCCGTGACAAAGAAGCTGTCAAGGTAAAATTGCAGACCCTATTTAAAATTCCAGATCCTCAACATTTTTCTTTTATAGGAACTGCACATTCATTCAAAGGGTAATAAGAACCAAGTTGGAGCCCCAATGCCCGGCACAGTCATCGATGTCCGCGTTAAAGAAGGAGACAAAGTTGAAAAGGGCCAACCATTGGTTGTACTTTCTGCCATGAAAATGGAAATGGTCGTCCAAGCACCCAAGGCTGGTACAATCAAAAAGCTTCACATTGAAAACAATATGAAACTCGAAGGCGATGATCTCCTCGTAGTCATAGAATAAACTAGACATTTAGGTCAAAACAAGAATATTCCTTTCCGCTCATCTTGACTGTAGTTCCAGTGAGACTAAGCTTAGATAAGAGTGTGTGTGAGTGTCTTTTATTTAAACAAAAATAATGAGATCAAAAAATCTAGTATAATACATGAATGAAAAAAAAAAAATTTTATACGAAAAAATTCTTTTTTTAATTTATGGGACATCCAGAGCTTAGAATATTAATGTATTATTTTGTCTAAACATAAACTTTACCGTCAAATTATTAATAATAAATTATTGTCTCCTTTGTTCATATTTAATGAGATTTAATTAAGTTGTGATTTTGATTTAGTTTCTGTTCTCGATACATGAATATTTTTTTAGTTTTAAAGTTGGACCTAGTGATAAAGTTAGTTGATTTATTTTAAATGTTTTGTATTTTTATTTCTAATGTTAATTTTGTTCTTAAAGAAATGTTTGTCATAAAATTATATTTTGTTTACTGTGTAAATTCAGGATAACTGAATGTAAAATGTTGTCTGTTAACGAATATAAATTTAACCTTTAAACTTAGTAAATGTGTTTTTTTTTATTTAAAAATAATTGTTTAAGGAAAATTTTAGTGACTTCTTTTCTACTTTGAGAACATGTCATCTTGGGGTGAACTTGGGAGCCAGTCATATACGGCAGTCGCCAGAGGTTTTATTCTTCGGAAACAAAACGGGTTTATAATTGGCGCGGTTCGATTTTGGCATATTGTTGCGGCAATGTTGTTTTGGTGACATCTGTCAAATTTTTGGGCCGGGGGCGTCATTGGTCCATATTTTTTCAAAAATTTTGTTGGTGAGGAGGTCACCGTCAATGGCAAGTGCTTGCAAAAAATAGCAATTCTTATGGCCCAATTTGCAACATATACATAGATTAAGACGACACTAAGTTGAAAAAATGCACGACCTGGGCACACGAACTTATTCTTATGTATGGGAGACTTGTTTATTTTTTTGTAATCTAATTTTTTTTAAATTTGTTTTTACAATACTATTTGAACTTTTTAGGAATTTTAGCTAGAACAAAAATTATCAAAAGTAGTAGTACCGTTTTTGAGAAAATGGGATCTATTGAAATTATTTAATTTTTTTAAAAGAAATGTACATTTTTACTTGCGACTTATAGGTACTATAAGGCAAGTTATGCATTCGTAAAAAAATCGAACTCGAGATTTTGATCAAAGTTGACATTACGATGATAGCGAAGACTAAAAAAGTGGGTCTCGTCTGTTCGACTACAGCCTAAACGGCTCAGACAATTTTCTTTAAACTTGGTAGCATTTTTAATTTTTTCCCCCACACGTTTTTTTCTTTTTTTTTTTTTAAGACCAAAAATAACGGTACCTGCCATACGATTTTGTTTCGAAATTTTATAAATATTTTTTTTTTCTCAAAAACTGTGACAAATTTTAAAAATAAAAATACAAAAAAATTTAATTTAGTTAAAGCTAGGGAATGGTTGAAAAAAAATTTCCGAAAAATGGTTATTGAGGGTGCCCCCCATGGAATAAAAACTTTAAATTGGCGTACCAAAATTTTTTCTTAAAAATCTTTTAAAAATTTAGTATCTATATAAAAGCTTTTTTTTTAAGAAACCACTACAACGACTTAAAATTTTTGTTCTTGCATAAATTCATATTTGCATAGCATTCTGTTTTTGTCTCGTACTACTAAAAGAATTTAAAAAAAATTATTTTATCCTTATGAACAGTTTTCTGTAATAACATTCGTTTTTATAGTCTAGTCTATTACATAGGAGCAAGTTCGTGCGACCCAGTCGTGCATTTTATTTTTTATTTGTTTTTGATGGTTTTAATAGATTTCATAAGCAGAGTTTTTCAAAAGCCTAGGACCAATAAAGCCCAATCTTCGCCAACGCAGTAATAGTTAGACTTGGTTTTAGCTGCTGAAACTCTCATTCAATTTTTAAATCAATCTTCTGTTGTAAATTTAGAACAAAAGAAGAAAAAAGCCAAGATACGTTAGTCTTACAGTTCATTCAACTGTAAAATATTTATTTATAAATCCTTAACTGCGTTTTTTTTTCAAAAATCTATTTTGCTAACCTAATCGGTCCCCTCCTCATCATCATTTGATGTATTTCTCTGGATTCTTACTAAATTGAACCGAGACATACCTGAAAATAGATAAATAAATTTCGAAATTAGTTATACTTTATTTTTTAGTCGTGTAAATAACGCACTAAAAATCCACTTCAAGCAATTATTCTAAAACAGATAAGTTGAAGGAGATACCATACATTTTGTTAACGTATTTATATTATTACTATTACTATGGTTGATTGCACAAATTGCCAGTTCAAGTTGTTCAAAGCCGTAAATAACTACAAATTAATGAAAATTGAATGAATAACTGAAAAAGGAAGTCATATAGGATTATTTTTAAGATTTGCAAGGAAATAACGAGGTTCGCAAATGGAAAACCATTAGTTCGCAAATAATTAAGCACACTTTTTGTTTCCATTTTAATTGATATTTTTGAATTTCCAATTAAATTTCAGACTCTTTTCTAGAACTTATTGGCCATAACACACTGTGCCATTATTGAAGCATACTAAACCAAGAGTAAACTCAACTTCCAACTTCAATCGAAAAAAATAAAATCCCCGTACTTGAAAAGTAAAAAGTAGTTGTAAAAGATATTAATATGTACGTCCTTAAGTGGGTTCAGTTCAATGTTAAACATTGATTTTCAATAATCAATATAGCTATAACTTTTCCGGTGTGTTTAAAAAGAATAAACTTACATTTCATAAAACTTATTGTATTTGGGCAAAATATGTTCAGCATTATCGCGTTTAATTCCTTCCCTTAATATTACATCCGGTATAGAAATCCCTCTTTGTATTTTGCATGCCTCTTCGAAGTCCTTGTTGAATGTCTAAAGCAAATCACAATAATAAGCACTCAGTTTGAAATAAAAATAAATAAAAAAATCTTTCTTTAAGGATTGCCCTGTCTTTGTCTTTAATTTTGCCATGAACAGGCTTCGGTAATTCGTCCATCGATGAAATACTTGCCAACATTTTAGACCAAGTTTTCTGATATGAGAATTTCAGCTCACGAATCATATCGTTGTAACTACGTTCACATTCAGGTTCAGCCAATGTAACTAAATCAATAAGATTAGATCTCTGAAGGGTTTTGAGAATGTAGTGAATGTTGTTCAAGCGGAATAAATGCTTTGTTGCTTGATCTCTATACTGCTCACATTTACTCATAATAGTTAAATTCAGCTCCGCAAGTGCTTTTTCTAAATTTAAAGACAGATAATTAGAATAAATATTCTTATGGAGAAAATATGACTTATATACTTATGTAAATAGCCAGGAGGGCCTTGTTTTTGTCTTCTGGCATGAGAGACTTCTTCATCAAAATGGTATCTAGCTGAGTTGAATAGAGCACGTCATGTTGCAGTATATCCCCAATAACATCAAAATGTTCAAACAGATGCTCAACAAACCAAATTGTATTGGAAGTAAGCTCATGCACAGTAGCATCTTTAGGAACTGTTGAATAGCCAAGCGTGCTCGAACTCATTCCGACTAAATTAGTACCAGATTCACCATTTACCACCTCTAAGAAGTGCTCAAGGGCTTTAGAACCGTAAATATTTGAGAGTGTCGTAAAACTTAAGATGGGTGAATAAATATTTGATAGTTTTGCATACTGTTTGTTGAAGTCGATTAAGAACTTTTGTCAGTTGATCCTTTTGATGTGGATCACAGGTGCGTTCTATATCTGGTTGCAGTAAAATCACTCGTTTCAGAGCTGAAAAAATTCCCAACGCAGATGTCCATTCCTTGCGTGAAATACAACGAAATATCCTTCCTGTAATAGCCTGAAAAAAAAAATTATATTCAATACCGACATTGGGGCTCCAACTTGGTTCTTATTACCCTTTGAATGAATGTGCAGTTCCTATAAAAGAAAAATGTTGAGGATCTGGAATTTTAAATAGGGTCTGCAATTTTACCTTGACAGCTTCTTTGTCACGGATGAAGACCGATCTCAGTTGACCGTTCATCTCGAAGAACACCTCGCGTTCACTGTTTGGTGTGTGATCTTCAGCCATAGCCAATGTTTTCACACTCAAAGTCTTGCCCTTCTCAATTGTAACTTCGAATTCTTCACCGACCTTTGGGCCAGTCAAGAACACCATGGTATTCAACTTGTCTACCGGTCCGAAGTCCTCCCTGAAGTTCAAGTAATCAGCTATGACCTGAGGATATAGATATATAGTCCACTTTGCCACCACGTTGTAAATCAGCAACTACCAGGAGCACATCGTCATCCTTGTCCACCAGCGAGTGCTTCAGGTGTCTAAAAAAAATCAAGAAATAAGCCACCGTATTCTCTAGAATACATCGAACTTATACTCACAGTCTGACCATTCTCTTGGGGCAATTGGGAATCTTGAAGTTTGCTACTTGCAGGAAGTATCGATAGTCGTCAAAGACGGACGATTTTTTTGTCTTCATTTCCTTTTTGGACTATGTTTTTGAGGGCTTCGTCGATTATGTTCTCGCTGTTGACAGTTGCTTCGAACTGGTCCTCGTGCGTCGTAGGGAATCGGATCAAAACGGAATTTGGTTCCAGCTTTCGATTTCTTCTCTTTCTGGGGTTCGCCTTTGGTTGCCAGTTTCTACTTTCTGAAGACAATCTTTTCTTTTTTCTTATCCTGCAACGCCTCTTTGAGCTTTCTGATTTTCTTGAACTTTTCTATCTTCCGAGTGGGTTCAACTTCAGGACCGGATGCAGGTTATTTTTTGTTTTTGTTCTTCTGTTTCTTTCCTGGGTTTGCAGGAATTCCAACACCTTTTTTCTGGGGAGCAGTGATCTCGGTATTTTTCTGTGCAGAAGCCGCTTTAGGTTGAACCACAGCGATGGCTTTTTTCTGAGGAGCAGCTGATTGAGATGGAGCAGGAACCTACTACTTTTGGTGACAAGCAAAACTGTATAATTAAAGGAATACAAATTAAAATTAAATTTATTTTGTTTAATGCAAGAATCAAAAACTTACCATTTAATCTGATTAAATTTGCAAATTGATTGCAACTGCAAAATTAAAAAATAAGTAAAATGACAGTTCATTTTGATTTGTTAACAACCGGTGGGGTTGAATTGTCAAAAATTAGTTCCTTTTTTTAAGTGACATCTTTTGATCGCGCATTGTCACTAGGAAGAAAGCTTAAAAGTGGAACCATCGTGAAGTTGGCTACTAGCAGTCCATATCTAGTAAGTCAATGGCCTTAGGTGTATAATAACCAGAGTTTTAGATTTGTCACTTTTTTTCCGAGTATATTTGACATAACGAAGGCGTAGCTAAAACGACTAAGAAAATAATTTTAAATAAGGATTTGTTTGACGTGGCGTAAACCCGAAGTAAGTGCTTCGGCTCGGTTTAACTATTCCGAGGTTGAACCCAGTATTAGTGAAAAATAATAAATAAGGCTGCAAAAGTTTTTAGCCAAAATCTGGGCTTTTGTTATTTATCTTTTTTTAATTTAACGGAATGCTCACTAGACGCATTCATTTTCATTTTATCAATGTGGTTGGTGGCATTCTCGAACGCAACTAGACTTTGACAAAAAGTATTTGACATTTCACTTTTGTGTCTTTCTTTCGTACTACATGTGCACAACGCGAATTCCTCATTATAAATTATTGAATGGAAAATAACAATAAGTTCCAGCAGGTTTTAAAATAAAAAGACCATTCAAATCAACCTCATACCAGATCAAAATGAAGCTTAGCACGTATAACTTTCTTACTTCAAAGGCAATTCGTGGTGTTAAAGTTGGCTATCCACTAAAACTAATGGTATGTTTTTCATTGAACAAAAATATTTACAAATTACCAGAAGGAACTTGGATGAATTTTCCTATTTTATCAGATTGAAAAGAAACAAAGTATAGAAACCGAATACAATGCTGTTTTTCTGGAGCGTCTACTTCCAAAATTGGACTGGCAAGCGATTTCAATTGCTGCCGAAGCTGTAAGTTCTTAAAAGAAACTACTATCATAAGTAGCTTTGATTTTTTTTTTCTATTTAAGGCTGAAATAAACTATGAAATTCCAAAGGATATGCCAGATGACATCGTCAGCAATGAAGAGCTTCTCAAGAAACTACACAATCTACTCTTCGAGATTGATGTCGTTGAGGGCAAACTCGAATGTCCTGAAACCGGACGAGTCTTCCCGATCAATGACGGCATACCTAATATGTTACTTAATGAAGACGAAGTTTAGTTTATAATTTAGCATTAAATTTACTGTATATATCGACTGGGTGTGCTTAAGGCCAGTGTTAACTGAAATGCGTCATAATAAATATTTGTTTTTATTTAAATGATGCATTCCTCTGACGAAACAAATTGATGTTTGTTACTGGTTTTGAATTTAAATTTGATCATCTATCCTCGGGTCTTTGCAAAAAAAAAAAAATGACACTTGATTAATTACCTTGACCGCTTGAATTAACATATTTAATGGATCTGTTAATTTATATTATAAGGTGTACTCAATATGAAAAAGCACGTACAAATATTTAGATTCTTTCAAAGCAATAAATAAAATTGCAGATAAACGTTGAAAAGTTGTTTATTTATATAAATTTTTCTGTCTGAGCGAAAAACGTTGGGAGTTGCAATCCATTTTTATTGTTTAAATTGTTTGTTTATTGATGATATACATACATATGTAATAATCGTTAATTAAGTATTTTTATGGAAATGTATGACATAATTTTATTCTATGGGTGTGTCCTCACTTGCAAGTTTTTAATATTTCCGCAATTCTAGGCGTGAGAATGAAATTAAATCGAAAAATGATCGTCTGTCTTATGGTAATATCTATTTACACGAGAAAGCCTTTACTCTCCTGCTTTATCTTAATTTTTCTAAGTAAATACTCAATTTATATCCTATCTTAAAGTTCTTATTGGGGTTTCTTATGAAAGTCGGAGAAAACAAAAGGGGCGGTATAGTTTTTTAAGTGAGTACTGTGAAAAGCTAATACTAGGCAGCAGAAATTTGAGAACAAAAGGACAGTCCGATGTAAAACATTCCATCTATTCTAAAAAAAAACTTAACATTATAGATTTGTAACTAAGTTCTTAAATAACTTATGTTATTCAAACTTTTTTGGAGGACTCTTACTGTTCAGCTGCCCAGCTGTTATTCCATTCCATTTTTAATTTTGTATCCCCTTCGAAAAACCCCTAAGAAACTGCACGTTCTTCTGCATCAGCTCTGGAATATGTATGTTCTTGTTTCATTTATCGTAAATAAATTCTATAAAATAAATAATAAATTATTTAACAAGAATACTTGTAATGTTCCATTTCTGTCGTGTGTAAACTTTTGAACGAGAGATACCGTCGTTTTTTTCATAGTCATCGTTGTTACAAAAGTTGGAAACGACTTATGGAATTCAGATTTTGTCGCGTCATATATTTCTTTGTCGTTCATACTAAGCAGTGCTTAAAATTTAAAATTTTGTTTAAATTGCTAAAAACTTAAATAGATACTAACTGCTGTTGAAAATGAAAATATTCTGACCATAGTAAACAGTGTACAACATTTTCAAGGTTATTGATAGATTTATTTTAAGCAAACAATAGTCTTGAAATAACATAACTATGACTGCCAGGATAAAACATTTCGGTTATTGACTGGCGTTGGGCGTGATGTTATCAAGGGATCTCGAGAGATAAGCAACCTATTTATAACATCTCGCATATTATCCTTTCGTGATGTCTTCCTGGGGAATTTTTCCCGATATATTTGAAAATCTATATTCCGCGCCTCTTGGGCTTCTTTACTTAACTGGACAACTGGAAGTAGGGCATGAGTTATTATTTCACTTCCATGGATAATGATTTTGTGAAGACTTGTGCTCATAGAGTTCCACGTAAAGTCGAATTTTTTCTAGGCAAAAACACCTAAATCTTTCCGCATGTATCTGAAAACCGATTTTATAAAAAGCAAAAAACTAACCAAACAAAAAAAAAAAGAACGATATGACTTACTAAATAGCTTAAAATTTAAGTTCTATTAGTCAGATGGTCAACATTGAGGTATCTCAACATAGGTTTAATTTTGTATTTAAAGAAGTAATTACATCCCTGGAAAAAAGATTGGAAAAATAGCTAGATTTGAACTTCACCCCGACCCCTACCCAAAGCTGAGAAAAAAAACCTGCCGGAATTTTTGGATTTGATATCATGATAAACATACCTATAAACCCAAATACTCATATTTTGGCTAAACATCCACTACCAAAATTTGGTATTTTTATTTATTCAACCGCGGACCCACTGTAAATATTTTGGTTTCAAGCAACTCCCACTTAATAAACGTACGTAACTTTAAATTACATAAATTAAATGTGGGTCTCCTTTTTTTGGACGCAACTTCTTTTGTTTTATTCTGCGAGCCTTTGATAAGAGAATATTTGTAAGTTTTGAGTGGCTATTTTTAATGTAACTTATAATCAAACAAATAATGTTACAAAAATCACCCACCTTCACCCATAAAATAATTAAAACTTTTCTCCAACAGAATGTTTCTTTCAGCAATAAAAGTTTTCATTCGAAATTATTTTACATCCAGATGATTTTAAAAATAAAAAACTTCAGATACACAAGTAGTAATGTAGTTTATTTAATAAAAAAAAAAACAATAAGAATACAAGAATACATTGCTTGGTTTCTAATATGTACTTGATAAAACAATTATTAGATCTATTCACAAAACTTTGATCTTTTCTTAATAAAAGAAAAAAACTATAATAAAACATTAAATGTTTAAAAGTTCATTAGCTAACTTTGGAATGATACGATTAGAATTATTGCATTTTTTTAGAAAAAAGATTACATTCATTACATTAATACTGAGTAAAAAATATTGCACTAATTCCGATTAGTTTTATTTTTTGTTTATTATAGAGTTAATCTACAGGACGACAGTAAGTAGTTAATTAATTTTCAAGGAAAAAAGAAATCAATAGATTTGTGGATGGAATATATTTATGTATATATTTCTTTTGTTTTCAAAACGGACCGATTTGTTATAAGGGTTATTGGCACAGGTATTGCTTTAATTCAGAAAAATCTTAAGCAAAATCGACACGCCAATCACGAGTTTAAATTCGAATATTTCAATTGAATGTTGATACAATGGATATAATTTAATGAAGTTAAGAATTTAATGTTATGAATCTGAGATTATTTATTTTAATTGCATTTTATATTGGTATTAGTTGATGATTTTAATTGAGAGTAAATGCTTCCTTTGGCCAAACCGGCTTTGGGTCCCTTGCACAAATCAGGATTTCGGCCATTCGCTGAGTATGAATGCTCTTGAATAATGCTTGAATCTGGTCCTATGGCAATATTTTTTCTACCCAATGAGATATCAGGATTTGCTCCATTCCAGGTAACATAGTCAGCTCTAAAAAAAAACAATGGATGAATGTTATATAATAAATAATAATTATAATTTTTCAAAACGTATTTACAGAAGCAGATTGTCATCAGGTCCCTTATTATATTCAGTATTATGTCCGATTGTTGCAATACGTCCCAGAATGGACTGGAATTCTTGCTTATGTATTATATCTTGTTCATCTTCGCTGGATTCTTTGGGAGAGTTTCTAAACAATTAAACAATTATTGTTGATTAAAAAAGTTTGTTCTTTAAAAATAAAAATGCATTATTATAATTTACAAAAAAAAACTTCAATTTGATTGAAAAAAAACCCTAATCTTGCAGTTGGTTAAGAAAGGAAAAACAAATTTCAAATGACAAGCATTAGTGTGAACTTCTGAGGTATCAGAAAATGTTTGTACTGAAAGAAAGAAATTATCCCGTTTCAATACCCAAATGATCCGATGTGTAACAATTTGTTTGCACAATTTGGTTTTGAATAAGGTACAACGACTGGATTTTTTTAATTTGTAACGAGTTTGTGTAAATCTTGTAGTTGATATTTAAAAGAAATAAAGTTTGTTTCTAAAATGAGCGTTGCATGTAATTCTATTTATATGATTGAACTATTTGAATATTGAAAAGTTTTTTGTCATTTTTAACGTTAATGTTGTATTAGGTTGTTCACGTGAAATTCATTTGAATTTAAATTCATTCTTATTTATTTTGTAATGTTAAAACCAGTGTAACGATGGTCAATCTTTTGCTGTGAAGTTCGAATGCATTGACATCTTTCTTACTCAGTGGATCCGCATAATATATTGAATGTGAATGCACACTAACCATAAAAATTGACATTTTATGGGTGAAAAATGGCTTCTTTATGGGCCCTATTATGACTTGCGAGTCGCAAGAAAAATTTGGCGAATGTGACTATTTGACATTAAACGCAGATATCGTGCTCTTGAATGCTGCTGAGAAGATTCTTCCGCATTTTTTCTTTAATTGAGAATCGAGAAATAATTGTGTATGTATACTTTAGAGTTTCCTTTAATTATAACAGATGTTTGTTACTTTTTGATTATTTAAAAATCTCTTACAAAGCGTCGCGTCGAAGATGTTATGGAATGCCATTTGAAAAACGACACGATAAAGAAAACGAGAGACACAAAAAAAACGAAACGACAAAGGTAATAGAGGTGATTGGGATCGGATTTATATTGACCTTACTCCTTAGGACCACCTTATGCGAAAGAAAACAGTGGCATAAAGTATGTAAGCTAAAATTATTCCAGAAATGCATTATTAAAAATTATGTGAAAAGGTTTGGCTTGACTACAAATTACACAAAAAAAAAAAATAGCGACCAACAAGAAGGACAAGAGGACCTTGTGGGCAGTTTTCATTGTCTCCTTTGGAACAGGCTGTGACTGGGTTACTCAATCTTTAACAGGATGTGAAACATTCTGGCAATATATTTGGCCGCGTCCCTCTGAAGCGTTGCAACGACATTTCAAAGTGGAAGTAGAAGTCGAAAATATCGTCAGTAAGGACATCCTCACAGCCCATCGCAAGAGAAGTATTGATAATGAACGAGTGAAGCTTCAGAAAACGAAACACGGAGACATCGATCAAAAATCTAAAAAGAACAATGAGTTGAACCGAAAAATAATTAATGATTTTGTTCTAACAAATTAGAAGTGGGATGGAGATATCTCGTAAGCTTCTTCTCATTTTTCACATCTCTCGTTTTCGTCCTCATCTTCAAAAACAAATTAACACTACTAATCGTCTTTTATTTTACTCGCGAGTCATAATAGGGTCCCATAATAAAGACTTTTTTGTCAGTCATTGAATGTGAACGTTAAGCGTTCGATATTAGTCGAAAACTTGGCTTAAAATGAAGCTTGAATTGGTAATTTAACCAGTACCTACAAAAAACTTCTTGTTGCAAGATTATCAGTTTTGAGATTTGGGTCTCTGATGAAACTTGATAAATCCAGTAATTTGAGTTATACAAGTATGTATTCTCACCAACTGCAAGAAGACCATGAATTCTATATTTAAAAAGACCAATACAAAATACTACGCATGCATTAGATACAAACCCAAAAATTTCCAATTTAGTCAAGAGAATGGTTTTAATGGATATTATGAAAAGTATGAAAAGGTTACCCACAAGTTAGAAGAAAAAAAAAATAACAAATCACACGCATAAACGGCACACAAATAATAACAACCGAACATCAAAATATTATATAATAAATTCGAGTATTTAAAAGAAAAAAAAAAAAAGAAAAATTATGGTATACAATAAAAAAAAGACACAGCAAAACCGTTATTTCATACTTCAAAGATTCAACGTTTTTACAACGAGATATTTTATCAGATTTTGTTTGCCATTTCAATGTAGTGCCATCTCTTGATGTCTTATACTCTTCGGATGATGATTTTGATAATAATTTTTTTAAAAATGATGATGGTTTTGATGTATATTTAGGAAATAATGATGAAGGTGATGATGATGATATGTGGTATGATGATAATGATGAGAATATTTGAGAAGGAATAATATTTTCGTTGTACTTCTTGATGTGGATTTTAGAATTTTTACGGTGGTCCTTGGCGGGGATTTCGACATCTTTCGTTGTTGTTGATGGAAGGGTTATGATGGGAACAGGGATGGTTTGTTCACTACTTAATTTTGAATTTTCAATTGGAGCTGTTTTAGTGGAGATGGATGTTGTAATTTCTGTTGGTACTTGTAAGCTATTTGTGGAAATGGAATAAACGAAATAAAAAATAATAATAAATAGAATTGATTCAAACAAAATGTTTCCAATTTTCAAATAAAAAAAAGAAAACTTTTCGAAGTACATATTTTTTTTAATATGGCATCGGAAACGAACAGTAATTTTGATACAATAAAATAAAACTTCTGTAGCAACAAAGTTGCAAAACTAGGTCCCTGCTCTTATTATAATAAGCTCTAAGATCATGTTTTTGCACATAAAAAAATTTGTACGA
Organism: Chrysotoxum bicinctum; assembly: GCA_911387755.1. Classification (NCBI taxonomy): domain Eukaryota; kingdom Metazoa; phylum Arthropoda; class Insecta; order Diptera; family Syrphidae; genus Chrysotoxum; species Chrysotoxum bicinctum. Next base: position 217,255,604 of record OU426989.1, on the reverse strand, counting down.
CCTTTAGAATCACTCATTGCTTGCTTTTTAAGTTTAAAGAAAATATGAGCAATAAACTTTCTCTTTTTTTATATTTACTTTCTTCTACAGCATTTACCTACTTCCGTTCCAATACTTTAAAAAAAAAATCTTCAAGAGTAGTTTGTACATTTTTGAATTAAATTAAAAGATATACATAAAGGGAAGGGGTAAGACACTCTTATTTGCATATTAAAATGCCCATACAAAGAAGAGAAATATTTTATGAAATGTGATGAAGTTGTAAAAATTTTGTGGTACAACAGCTCAAAACGTACAAAAACAAATCAATTAATATTATTTCATTTTTTTCTTTAACGTCAAAAGAACAAATTCATTTTTTTGTTTGTTAACTAACTTGTTACTTCCGTCTTGTGTTCCATCAACACATGCATCATCATCTAATGCTCATTGCAATGCATCGGCATCTTTTTTGGCCCGACATTCATCCTCATCGTGTACAATTTGTAGTATTTGTGTAGCTCTGTCTTCAGAATAATTGACACTCTCTAGAGCCATAAAAATGATTCGTTCAGCTATTTCTTTGAACTTTTCTTGAAGTCGTATTTTCACTGCAAATCAAAACAAAATACATTTTAAATTTTGTACAAAAGAATTAGAAGACAGACTTACTTTGATCCTTTTCTTCTTGTGTGTAGACTTTAGGGCGTAGTGGTATTATTTTATTAATCTCCTCGCCGTCTATGTTGACGGGTTTTCCTTCACCGCGATTGGTAAGTTTTGGAGCCTGAGCAACATCCCGTTTGACATAACCCATCGAAATAAGTGTCTCAGAGGCTTTTTGAACATTATTGTCAGAATTGGCCAGAATATCAAGAAGTAAAGTCTCATCAGCTTTGGGGAAAATATTCTTCATGTATCTAAAAGAATTACATTTTGTATTATGTATTTAAGAGTTTACTATATGAGGCTGATTGCATGCGTTGTAGATTTTGAAAAAAAAATAACAAAAATTAACACAGAAAATAAAGCATATACAAACAATTTTAATTGAATCAAATGATCATAGTGGCATATCGATTCTACTTTATATAATTGGTAAGTTATGTAATTTTAGGAAATGAGAACAATACACAAAAGAAGAATTGAATTTATAGACAAAATCTGTAAAATCATAACCAAAGGTTATTTTGTCCAAAAGAGTGCTGATTCTTTAGAGTTAGTGGTGAGTTTTAAAAGTTTTTTTTTCGCACTCATTTACTTTTAAAGAATTAATCGTTGTTTATTAAGATTATAGTAACTTTCTATAAGATAAATTTACAATTTAATTTAACATATTGGTTAGAAAAAATGGAAACGAAAGTACAAACAACAATGCTCAATAAACTACCATTCTTATTTAACACGTGTTATTTGTTTGTTTTGATGTTGTTTTTTGATATATTATGAATTTTGAACAAACACAATAATCCATTTAAAATTCAAAGTTCTTGGTTTTATTTTTCTTTAATATTTGTGATGAAACAGCGATGGTCAATTCTGTTATAATTGATTTTTGTTTTTAAGGTACACCTTTTAACGTTTTTCTTATGACTCACACAAAAGTCCAGTGAATAGAGACAATGGGAAAAATATTACATTCACGGTGACATTTTGTAGGATGTTTTCGGTATAGTGAATATGATTTTGACCGCTCATTCCTTAAGTTAAGTTAAGTAAGGTTAGAAGGTGATGATACGGCAAAGCCGTACCGTTTTACTTGAAACTCAATGGATCCATTGCGCTCGCCAGGAAGTATATAAAAAGATTTGTGGAAAAGGAGGGAATTAATTGCAGGAAGCTTAGATATTTGTCACCTCCTTGAACGATTCTGAATTATAAATTAATTTTAGGATGGTTTTTAGTGGGAGCTGATTTTCTGGTACTGAATAGACTTGGGCATTCACAAAGAGAAATAAACCCTCCTCCGCCTCTTCTTCTTGACAATCTTTACACAAGTCCGACGTGCCAATTGCCCGTTAGGACTCCAATTAAGATGGGAAGTTAAAGCTTGTTATCTTGTGTAATTTTTCAATATTCCGTTTTTTCCTAGAAATATTTGGCCATAAGCTTCTGGAAACCCAACAAGTGTCGATTGTTAACCATCTGAAGTCCTCAGATGGTTTCTCTTGAAGAAAATTTTGGCGATTTTAGCTTTTCTCTTGCTCCAGTGGCATAAGTACTGATGTATCTTATTGGTTCGGATCTTATTGGTTCTGAGGGTAACTATGTTCAATTTCACTCCTTTGCAGAATGGTGATTTTTGGGAGAGTTCTTTTTTTTTGTCAATAAGTCTCACATTTTCAATATAATGATTAATTTCCATAATCTCATCAATGTAATTAATTCCTGTAGAATTTTGTTGTGGTGAATCATAGCGGGAAATATCAAAATTTTTAAATATTTAAAAAACGTCAGTGCTTAACAATAAAAAAAACAGTAAAAAGTGACTTTGTTGCAAGAATGATGGAGAAAGAATCTTTTGCTAAAAGTAACACAAAGTGGACTGTTCTGACGAGACAATGATCAATTGAGAAGAAACCGATAGCAGATCGTATTTTTGGTCGCATGTTGGAGAACCACTTCAGGAACATCAAGTTCATAGCACAGTGAAACATGGTGGAGGTTCGATGACGGCTTGGGAATGTTTTTCGTGAAGTTCTGTTCGGGAATTTAGAAAAAGTTGAAGACATAATTTACCAACATTTTAAACAACAACTAGCTACAGGAAGTCTGAGATTAAAGTTCAACTACATAGATGGGGACCCAAAACACACCTGTAAAATTGTCAAGGAATGGCTCGGAAGTCAGGAATTTCAGACGATGACATGGCCAGCATAAAGCCCTGACCTCAATCCAATTGAGAATTTGTGGTAAATTGTGAAGCGACTGTTAGGGCAATACGAAAATAATCCATCCAATGCTGATGACCCCTGGGATCGAATTTTACTGAAATGGAGTCGAGTTCCCGAGCAATTTCTACACAATTTAGTAGAAAGTATGCCAAGGCGTTGTTTATAAGTATTAGAAAAAGGATTATGGACTGAGTATTGATTGAAACAAAAAATTTATTCCGAAACGTGAAAAATTAAGCAAGTCTAAAAATCCAGTAAATATTTTTTGAATTTTTCGACCACTTTTGTGTGACGAGCATGTACATATAGTAACTTATGTGATTTTATTACACTTTGCAGTATATGAATTGGGGATAATTATTCGAAATCTTTGGTTTCTTTGGAAACGATCAGGTCTAAAAGATTAAAAAAGTTAACAATATTTATATTAAAGTTACCGCTTTAACATATTAAGCATCTTAATTCAGTAGAAATTACCACTTTAGCTGGAGTATAGTTTGACAGAGTTCTAGCTTTGTCGATAACCAGGATTAGGTTTACACGTATTCAAAGTTAAAGGAGCGGTCGACTTTCCTATTCTTTAAAATATTATTTGTGAAGTATGTGAGTCTTTCGCGAGTTACAAGTTACAACTCCTTAAAGTTCAAATTTTGGTTTAACTTAATAAATAAGCTTTGAAACCACGAAAGCCAAAAAAATAATATCTTATGCATAACAGACAACTAAATATTTTGCTAGAAAAAAATAATGGAATCAAATTACAATATTAAAGTAAATTAACGAAAAGAAACAAAGGAAACTGAATTTAAAGCTTTAAAATTCGGACCTCAACTTCATCTTGGGCGATGAATGTGGCTTTGGTGAATTACGAATTTCTCCAATTTTCGGTGATCCATGTCCGAATCCAAGACTGCTATGCATACTCAGGACACTACCGAATCGCCCGCCCGGTATTGGGCTCGCTGTTCGTGACATACGGGATTGGCTGCCCGCCCCAATATCAGGACGACGAGCCGGTGGTGTCATCTGAAACGCAGAGTTACTGTGGAACAGATGACGTTGTGATGGTGGTGTTACAAATGGTCCTGGCATTGTAACTGGATGCTTTTCCACCTGTAGAGCGCTTATAACTACCGCTTCGCGATTATAGTATCTGATTTTTGTTTGAATCGTAGTTATTAAAGGTGTGTGTGTGGTTGTTCAATTTGAGTGCATTTGTGTTGAATGTGTTATTTTTTTGTTTTGTTATTAAGAAGACAAACACACAGAACAATTATTTATTAATTGTAGTTGGTTAGTCAAAAAGCGTGAGGAAGCGATAAAAGGCAAAGAAGTTCATTAAGTTTAATGTTTCGTTAAATCAATTGCTTAAAGCACGTGAATACGTTAAATATTTTATCAGAAACACAAAACATGGAAACTTACTTTTTAAGTAGCAAACGGATATGGTTTTCACCAGCAGTGGGAAACATATTTTGAATTTTTGCCACCACAGCATCTGTATCAATTTGGCTTGAGAATGATGTTTCTTGAATGGTTGATCGTCGAGACATGTTTCCTGTACGTGGCGTTTGTGGTGCAGATGATTTTAAATGAGACACTGGAGACATTTCCTGTATTAAAAATAAGTAGAAATTTTTAATTGAAAATCAATCGATAGGAGATTTTACAATAACAAAGGGAACACCTACCATTTGCAGTTGACTCTTTGTCGACAAAAGAGGACTGGCAGATATGTTATACAAACTCGGGTTGGGTCCTTGAAAAGCCCGTATAGCAGGAAAATTATTTGTCGGATACACATGGTAGGGAGAACCATGCAGTGGCTAAGTTATATAATTATACATCAAAGATAAGAGTTGAAAGAACATTGTATTTACAAGAGAGTTGGAAAGAGGGATAACAAGTTTACACATTTATGAAGAAAAATTAACATTTAATATGATTTAGGTCGTACTATATGGATCGAAGTATTATTACCTGCATTGGAATTGATTCGGTTGAACATTTTTCATTTTGCAACTGTTTGTAGCGTATGCGGGGATCTTCCAATTGCATAGCTTTGGTGAAGTAGTTAATGTAGTAGCTGTAAAAAGATAATAAGGAATATAAATTATTATTAGAATCTTGTTGTTTTAATAAACAGGATATATTTTTATTTATAATTTTAAAGAAGCTGTAGATACACTACAACGTTTGAAATCGGAATGAGAAAATTTGTGACAGTAAATTTTCTCATAAAATTAATTATTAAAAACGATTGCTTATGTTTTTCAATACCCCTTTAAATTAAGTCTTGAACATAAATCTTGAAAACGAGTTGAACCAAGGGATTTTGTAAAAATGTCTGCAAGTTGATCCTTTGTTCCAATAGGCTTGATTTCAATCAGTCCATTTTGAATATGATCTCGAATAAAGTGGTGTTTTATGTCTATATGTTTAGACCGTTTGTTCTCTAAATTTGTAGCCATTCCAATGCATCCTTTATTGTCTTCGAAAATTATTGAAGGTTCAGTGTCAATTTCCTTAAGATCTTGCAATAAACCTCGGATCCAAATGGCTTCAGATGTAGCAGCACTTAGGGCCATATACTCTGCTTCACTTGAGGAAGTTGCAACAGTAGTTTGCTTTTTGCTAGACCATGACACTGTACATCCATAAACTTTAAACGTGTATCCAGATACTGATTTTCTGTCAGTTACATGGTTTCCCCAGTCAGCATCAGCATACCCAATCAAAGGATTATGACTACTTGCTTCGAAAATAAGTTTTTTCTTTTTAGTTCCTTTTAAATATCTCACAATTCGTTTGAGAGCTTGCCAATGAATTTCTGATGGGTTTGTTTTAATAAACAGGATATATTTTTATTTATAATTTTAAAGAAGCTGTTGTATCTACAACGTTTGAAATCGGAATGAGAAAATTTGTGACAGTAAATTTTCTCATAAAATTAATTATTAAAAACGATTGCTTATGTTTTTCAATAATTATTCATTTCGTTTTTAAATAAAAAAATTGAACATAATAGACAATGGTACTTTTTATTTCATATTCTTTAAATTTAATTATTAATTAACATATTGGCCCTGAGTAATAGATCCGAATCTAGCCTAAGTTCGATTTTAACCAAACATTCGTAGAAATAAAACAAATTTCAATTATAAATACTTAAAAGCTGCTTTCCTGTAACTAAGTTAAATTTAAAATGATAGAATCACAATAAAACTTTACGAATCTGGTTAATAGAAATCTGTTTGTGTATCAGCTCACAATAAGGAAATATTGAAAATGAGTCACAATTATTGGTATAAATAAGACTTTTGTAAATTTGATCTGTTACTACGAAATTTTAAAAGCAACTTTTCTACATCTAACAAAGAGTGACTTTAAAACCGATTCTATGAATGTCTATTACTAAGGGCCATTGTCTACAGAAAGAAATTTTAGTTAATTTTTGGCATTAGCTTCTGTAAGCTTGAGGCTTTATTATATTTCTATATATATTTAGAAATTCTACGAAAATGTCAAGGTTAACAATATACATACATACATATGTATAGTGTACATATAGGTTAGGTTCAGGGGCTGACAGTTGATCTTGTTACCGTCTTACATAGATCAATGTGGATCCGTTGTGATACCCTGGGATTGTGACTCCCATGTATTGAAATTAATGATAATATGTATTGAAATCTATGATAAGCAATCCTATGTCCTATGCATATGTCTATAGAGGGTACTCTTCTAAGTCATTGATTAAATGTCTGTCGTCACAAAATCACCTGGTTGAGGTGAGGTAGACGTATTTTAAGGAATCCTTTCCTTTACATCCACTTGAGAAATCATCCCTCCACCAGGCTCGTATGAGCATGTGGCTCTTTGCAACACTGATAGGTCAGTTTGGTGTACGTTCTTTTCCTCAAGAGGATTTTACCAATCTTAAGGAGAGGTGGCCCAATAAACTCACTAACGCTCGTGTTCACCGGAGGAGGGGCAATCGCTGGTGTATAGGCGAATTACCCATTCTTCATTTGTTGCTACTTCTGCAAGAATCACGTGCATCGTTCAGTCGTTTTCGTTCGTATTATTTTTGTTGTCTGTAATTCTTTTTATGTTTTTTGACTGTGGTTGGAGGCGATTTCCAGTCTCGTTGTCGGCTGGTGGATAGAGCTTAGGAATTTTCAAGCCATTTGGTATCGTTACTAAATTTTAATATGTTTTTGCTTGGAATATCAGAGAGCTCCTCCAAGTCGTTGAAGAAGTGTCTCTCTAGGTGCCTGTTTCTCAGATAATATCGGGCAGGGCAATGACACAGGTAGTGAGGAGTATCCTCCTGTATCTTCTAGTCACCGCATCCTCTGCATAAATCGTCCATACTGAGTTTCATCTTTTTCTTGTGGTAACCCAGTTGGTTGTGGACGGTGGTGATGCGCACGAGAAGAGAAAGAGACTATTTACTCAGTTGGATGATAATGTCGGTCTTTTGTTTGCTGAATCTAGGCCATAGTTTTCTAGTTATAATACAGGAATCGCATGAGTACCATCTCTTGCCTGTTACAGCTAGAACTTTGCTCTGAATTACCCGTTTAAGATTACAAGATGAGACCTCATTACCCCAGTAATTCCAATACATGTCATTCTCTGTACCTTGGTAATGATTTTAATGTTGGGAAGTTTGTCCAATGCATTCCACCAGACTACGATACCGTATGTCAGTACAGGTCTAACTATGGCGATGGCGTACATCCACTTGATAATTTTTGGGTTTGGTTTTACCAATTATTCTCTTTCAGGAGTAGAACGCAAATATGGCTTTCTTCGTTCTTTCTTTATTATTGAGACTCCAGTTCAATTTCTTATCCAGGATCACGTTAAGATATTTCGCGTGATCGGAGATTTTGCGTTGGGTCCCTTTAATTAAGTATATCACGAGTATGTACATATTCTTTTTCATAATTTGAAACAAATGTAACAATTTTTTCTACATCACCTTGCAATCGATTTCTTTTTTGCAATTTGTCAGATCATCATCATCATCATATAATAAAACGGCAAACATGTTTTTTGTGGTACACTTTTCTCCAAAAGTATTTAACCGATTTCGATAAATTTTATATGTTTGGAAAGCCACAGTTACGGAGATGTGCAGAATATACTTGAGACACGCATTTCCACACTGTGGGTCATTTTTGTTTTTGCACTGTCGAACACTTTGCATATTACATAAAATAAAATTTAATTTAATAAATCTGCTTGAAAACACTGCCAAATATATAAATAATAAATAAATTGGCACTCGAATTTCGAGAGTTGGGTCGGCTAGTATAAATAAATTAACTTAAAAGCCAAATGCGAAAGAAAACCGATTGTTTCGAAAACATTACACAGGTGTTTCTCTTGAGGTGCAGTACTTGAATAACTCAAAAGCTTCAATTAAAAAGTCCCCAGGTTTCACTTTTAAGCATTCAAAAAGTCAATATGACATCCTATACAGTTCTTTTGGCGTGAATCCCCTCGAGAGCTCTTGTTTAAAATGCTCATATGTATATAAAAATGCTTTCATCATTTACTTTAGCACATACGACTGCAACGACGACAAGCTGATGAAAGGACATCATCCCAAACCAAAACACACGAGGAAGAGCACACGTTCAAGGACAGTTGATTGACGTGATGACTTGAGAAACCACGCAAACAAACAAAAACAGTCAACAAAAACAAAACATACATGAATCTCTTTCTTCCCGGCATCGTCATCTTTTTCATTACAAATGCGATAAGTGCACTCAGCATAAATTGTGGCGGTTGCCCACTCTCTTCCGTTGTATTTTGTTAATAAGCCACAATAAGTGGTGTTCTGGGTGGCTTCGAGAATGAAAACATTTACATAACCCCAAACTCCTACAAAGCCATCGTCTTTTAAATAGGATTCGTTTAGGTACTGCGCAATAGGAAGGGTACGACTAAAAACAACAAGCAGGAGGATTTTTTTTGTTCCTCTGATGTCGTTGTCATTTGCCTTATCTCATAACATGTCCTTATTTTGTGAAAAAGGAGTTGAAATGAGGTCCTTGAGGCATGTGTCGTATGGGAAATAGAAAAACCTCATACATACTCGTATCATCATCTAAGAACAAATGTTGTAATATTATATTTCTTTTTTTATACTATCTCGTCTGGTTGCGATGAAGTGTTTCTCTCAAGAGGATGCAATATCCTGTGTCGACCTAAATTTCAAGCGCCAGGAACGCTTTCTCGAAGCACTTAATTCCAGAGGCATACTTTCAGGAGGAATAATTATTTTTGTATACATCCGCATTCTTTCACGAATATGGTTAAATATTTCTTTTGCATAGTTCTAGGGATTGTAAAATATTGCCGAAAATCACACCATCGCCATTTTGAATTCTTGTGTCTTGCTCTTGAGTCGCAGAATCCAATTTCCAATACAGCGTTGGAATTCATCATTTCGGTTTTCTAATTTTTATGGAAATAACTTACCAGTTTCCTGTGGTTTGATCAAATTTACAATCCCAGCCAGGTGGCAGTTTGGTGTATTGACCACTTGGTTCTGCCATTTTCATGAAATTCCCACAATTTGGAAAATTAGTTTTTTTTCGGTTTCGTGGTTGGTGAATGACAAATTTAAGGAAGTGAACTCAACAAACAAGGATATGGGAGCAAACTGAATACTGAAAACGAAAAGGATTGAAATGAATCTTGTTAGATTTTTTGAAGTTCGGTGTGATTGCGCAGCACCCAGCCGTGGCAGACATAAACAAGAGAGGTAAACACAGAACACACAAATTGTATTTTTTTAATGAGGGAGTAAAGTTTGACACCTGAAATTACGTCATCGGCTTTCTTTCGAAATTTTCGAAATGGATATTCGAAATCTAGTAAAGACATAAACCTACAGCGAGTTATAAAAGTATTAACACACTTGAGTAAAAAAACCAGACTAATTTGTATGCAATTTTTCTATTTGAACAGGGTAAAATTAAAATATGAACATAAATATTTACTTTCAATTAACTCATAAATCTTGGCGGATTTGTCCGACAAGTATTAAGTTTAAAACAAATATTTTAAAATAACGTTCCGATTGTCTTTTATTATAGTAAAAGTGTAACATTTTCTATACACTCCAACAAAATATACTGGCTGAGATCTTGCAGGACTTTTGCACTTTTTCTATACCCTTATCCTTTTTTGTGGTACAGCAGCTCGAAGAGAACCAGGACCTAGTGACTTACAACTCTCAACCATTTCAGTATCTGTGTTACCAGGAATGGTAGGAGATCTACAATTATCTGCCGATTCCGAACGGCTAATGAGCAGCACTTTTCATGACAAGAAATACTCTAAGAAGATTTGTCAATTCCTCTCAAGAGGCATGCAGTACACACCTTGTTAGAAATCTTTTTGAACATTAATAAATACACGAACTAATTTTTGAAGTTACACTTTATTTTATATTTTTTCTTATTTTATTCTTATATATTCAGCGTTAAAATGCCAACTCAAAACATTTTAGTTCAACTTCTATGCTAACTGTTACAAAGATATCTTTTTTCTTCTTTATCTTTTTATATAAAGATACAGCAGCTGTCGTTATTTTTCTCTCTTCTTTCTTGTTCGTTCGTATTTTAAAAACCAGTGATGCCATCTTACTATTTCTTAACACACCTGAACAACTTTTTTTTTCAGCGGTTGAGAATTAAACCCAAGACCTACTGCATTATGGCAGTCCAACGCACTTAACATAATACCAAGGGGTACTACACCCTAACCATATTGCTACAGAAAAATAGAATGAAGTGAAATTTATAATTTTGTTTGACAGCTCAGCAAATGTCATTTTCGTACTGTCAGCTTTTTCTTTGCAATTATAAAGAAATAGAAATGAAAATAAGTTAAAGTTAGACATTTGCTTAAGTTTTGCCACAAATTACAAAAGGTGTTCCCCTATTGAACCTCTGGAAACATAACAAAATAAGGGAACAATACATTCGCCTCCAGAAATGTTTCTCATCTTAGGCCTTTGAAATCAGTACAATCAGTCCGCTCCATTCTTCCTCACAGTCGGAAGTCACTAGGCTCTGTTACTACGTGAGCTAGGGCACCTAAAATGTGTTTATTAAATTTTACCTTTAAACATTAAAGCCTAGTACGCAGATCGAGACAAGACAAATTTTATCTCTACAATTTTAATCTCTACAAAACTTATCCAAATCTCGCGCAAAAGTTTGAAGTTGGAGAGATGAAATCTAATTTAATGTGTTTTTTAGTGTATCTCTGGAATGGGTTGTCTTACAAAAGTCGTTCATACCTTTTTGGAATCTCCTCTTGATGATCTCAAGACAAGCATCAGCACCTTTTACATAAAATCAGAATTGACAAAAATCACTTTCGGAAATACGGTGGCTGTCAAAATTTGTCCCGCAAAATAATGCTTGTATCATTCTTTTTCCTGGCAAAATTTAGTGGAGACATTTTGAAGAGCAATTCACAATAGTATGAATTTTGCGCGCGAACTGCGTACTGCTCGGAAAAATATCCGAGACAAAATTTGTCCCAGGAAAAAAAATGTATGGGAGACAAAATTTTTCTCGATCTGCGTACTAGGCTTAACTGGGTAAATGGTAGACAACAAGCAGTCAAAAATGTTATGCCATTTCTTGTTATTTTATTATAGTGAATAGATAGAGTTAAAAACTTTATAAAAATTAATCTTTGATATTTTTTAAAAGATATTAGCCGTATTTTTTTGGCAAAGTTATCCGTAGTACAGTAGGATTTTATATGAATAACAAATACAACATCCGCAGCAGGATCACTGCCGATAAAAGGAGAAGTGAAATCCTGCTGCGGATAGAGATTTGACGTTTATTCGAGTATCGGCAGTGATCATACTGCGGATGTTGTATTTGTTATTCATATAAAATCCTACTGTACTACGGATAACTTTTCCAAAAAAACACGGCTAATATAAAACTCTTCTTTTTACACAATTTAAAAATTATTATGCAGAAACACCAATTCATACACTCACTCTACTAGTTTGACGAGGCTATCGAAATCCATTCGCCAGAAAAAAGTCATAAGAACATTTCTATGAATTTGAGGAAAAATGATCCATCAGGGGCCTGTTTCTCAGATCATACACATCATACATTTCATACAACATACAACATTTTCATACATCATACACATCATACAATTTTCTGTTTCTCAGATTTCATTGGAAGTGTTGTATGATATTTGTTTTGTTGTATGATGTGTATGATTCTGACATTTCATTATTATTTGAGTGTGAAGTTAATATAAATCTCAATTTTGCTTTCTTGTGAAATAAATTGGGTAGATCAATTGTACTCGTACGTTCAACTTGAATGCATAAAAACAATGCACACCTTTACAATAAGAGTCATCGAACAACATCGAAAAGCACTTCAGGATGTATTGCTGATTCAAGAAAATGGAAATCAAATTCGTAAGTTTAATGAATTCTGAATCATGACTCCAACTAATAGTCTAATATTCTCTCAAGCTACAAATATTGATAACGTGGACTCGAAAGAAAGAATGGCTCTTTTGGATGTTCTCCTGCAATCAACATGCGAAGGAAAGGCACTCACAAATGAAGGTATACGAGAAGAAGTCGACATATTTATGTTTGAGGGCCATGACGCAACAACCTCAGCTTTAAGTTTCGCCTTCCCTCAAATCGCCCGACACCCAAATGTCCAGCAAAAGCTTCTCGAGGAGATATGCGAAGTTCTAGACAAAGATCAAAGACATTGCATTACCTATCAAGTTCTGCAGGAATTGAAATACACCGAATGTGTTATAAAAGAAACTTTACGACTTTATCCACTGGGATTGGGAAACATGCGTAACCTTCATCTGGCCTTACCGGAACGTCGTCGCTGCCTCTGTACATGAGCATGGCGCAGGCCCCAGAAGAGACGCCGATGGTGCTTTGCTCACGAGAAGAGAGGAATTAAATTAATTAAAGCCGAATTTGGAATTAAAATTGAAAAATGTATCGAACAAAAGCGAAAAGAATACAATGAGATGCAGAAAGATGATGAAGATAGTAATATAAATTAAATTACCAACACCACGATTTCGATGTGTCCTTCATTCCGTGTAAATAATTTCAACCAAATATATAAATGTTTGAATATCCAAAAGATTTTATTTTTGCATTTTATAATATATGTACAAACTTTATTGCATTATATTGATTGGTCTAATTGAACTTTCTTTAGTTTTCAATCGAATTAATATTATTTTTAAGCCATGATCGCAATGTATCAAACATTATTTTTTGTCTTCTGTATTTCACAATGATGATGAATGCCTGTTGTTCTAATCTCTCAATTTCTGGTCATGCTGGAACCACTTTTTTGAGGATTTATATGAAGAAAATGAGCGACTAGCACAGTCCATATATTATAGTAAGTCAATGGTTATAAGGCTCTATTTATTATTATTATTATTATTATTATTATTATTATTATTATTATTATTATTGAAGTAAAACTTCTTTTCATAGCTTTGCTTTGAGAGAAAAGAAGTTTTACTTCTATCGCGCGTACGTCAGTACACACTACTTTTTTACTTACAGCAGAATTGTGTGTTGTATTAAATGTATGAACATTTATAGGTTAATTTGCTGTATGATGTAAATGATACATTTCTGAGAAACAGAATCATACAACATTCCAATATTTCCAGTGTAGTATTCGGTCATACATTGTTGTATGACAGCAGATCATACAACAAATTTGAGAAACAGAAATCATACAGCAAAACTGTCAATATCATACATTGTATGATGTGTATGATTTGAGAAACAGGCCCCAGGTCAATCATAAAGCCTAGTACGCAGATCGAGACAAGACAAATTTTATCTCTACAATTTTAATCTCTACAAAACTTTTCGAAATCGCGCGCAAAAGTTTTAAGTTGGAGAGAACAAATCTAATTTAATGTGTTTTTTAGTATATCTCTGGAACAGGTTGTCTTACAAAAGTCGTTCATACCTTTTTGGAATCTCCTCTTGATGCTTTCAAGAAAAGCATCAGCACCTTTTACATAAAACCAGTTTTGACAAAAATCACTTTCGGAAATATGGTGGCTGTCAAAATTTGTCCCGCAAAATAATGCTTGTATCATTCTTTTTCCTAGCAAAATTTAGTGGAGACATTTGTAGAGCAATTCACAATAGTATGAATTTTGCGCGCGAACTGCGTACTGCTCGGAAAAATATCCGAGACAAAATTTGTCCCAGGAAAAAAAATGTATGGGAGACAAAATTTTTCCCGATCTGCGTACTAGGCTTAAAAGTTAATTAAGAATTATTCATTATTATTTATTATTTCCTTAGAAGTGCGTATACACCTTAAGATTAAGATATTCGAAAAGTTCAGACTCAACCCATGTTTTCCACGTTAGCCAACATTGTAACCATAAATTCTGACAGTTCTGCCTCCACTTTGACATCTATTTTTTTTAAATAGAACAATTTTTTCTCATTCAAGTTCAGCCAAATTCTTATAGCAACTGTGCGAAATTTCATTAATTTAAACTATTATCGAATGTGCCCTTAATAAAACTCCACTAATACTGTATACAACGATTTCGAATTTAGATCAATTTAATATTTTTTAATCCGAAAGCCTTGCGAAACGAACAAATAAATTCAAACAATGGAAGACATATTCCACTGGTGTCGTGAAGGAAATTCAATTCAAGTGCGATTATGGCTGGATGATACCGAGCACGACATGAATCAGGGGTAATTTAGTTAAAAAATATAAATCTTTATTAATTTCGGATAATAAAATGAAGAAGAATTGATTCTTTGAGGAAAAAGTGTAATCTGTAAGAAGCAAAAGAGGAAACTCCACCCCTACTTTTTTGATTGAGTTCCGTCATCGTTTATTTTGAAGAAGAATGGGGGCATTATTTTAGGTTGTTTCTTGGAAGTGTGTGTGTGTGTAGGCGCCAGAAAGAGATCGGTAGATAGGCCATGTGGGACTTATTTTTGTTTACCTCAAAATCTTGCCCAAATAGGTATATCTTGAATAGAAAGTTATTCACAAACAAAATATTCTTGTTTCAGTGATGATCACGGATTTAGCCCGTTGCACTGGTGCGCCAAGGAAGGTCATGTCAAGCTAGTCGAGATGCTCCTTCAGCGTGGAGCTCGCGTCAATGCGACTAATATGGGTGACGACATCCCTCTACACTTGGCCGCCGCTCACGGTCATCGAGACATTGTTGGATTGGTAAGATACAATTTTAATTAAAGCGACACTTGTGGATTTTGTATTGTGCTCTGCAGCTGCTTCGTGAACGATCCGATGTCAATGCCACCAATGAGCATGGAAATTCTCCCCTGCACTACGCCTGCTTCTGGGGATACGACATGATTTGCGAGGATCTTATTCATCATGGTGCACTTGTGTCGATAGCCAACAAAGATGGGGACACTCCATTGGACAAGGCTAAGTTGAATCTCTCTAAGCGACTCCAAGAGCTTGCCGAAAAGAATGGTCAGGAACTGAAAAAGATCAGTTTCAAGGACCAATCGTGGTTGGGCTTGAAAACACGTTCCCGTGATGCCACTTTGTCTCGATTTAAAGGAATCAATATTGGAGATTTGGATTTGCATAGCAAACTAGCGATAACACCATCAGGGGAGACTTGGAGAGGTAGATGGCAGAGGAATGACGTCATAGCTAAAGTGAGTAACCTTTTCTTAATTGAAATTAAATCTTGTTTCGATTTCGATTCCTGTGACTCATTTCTAGATTTTGACCGTACGACAACTCACGTCACGCATATCTCGAGATTTCAACGAAGAATTTCCCAAATTGAGAATTTTTTCACATCCAAATATCTTGCCAATTATTGGAGCCACCAATTCGCCACAGAATTTAATTGTTATTAGTCAAGTAAGAAAGTTTTTTTTTGGTTTTAAATGATTCGAACTATTTTGAAATGTATTTTTTTTTAATTACAGTACATGCCTCGAGGCTCATTGTATCAATTACTTCATGGCGCAGCAGGTGTTGTTGTTGATACATCCCAAGCTGTTAGATTTGCTTTGGATATTGCTCGGGGAATGGCATTTTTGCATTCATTGGAACGGATCATACCAACTTATAATCTTAATAGTCATCATGTAATGGTAAGTAGATTAAAGGCTGAAATAATGAAGGAATACTTTGGTTTGAAGTATTCTTGCTCAAGTCACTATAAACTATAAATTGCCTAAGCTTTTGGAACATAATCTGTTCAAAAGTTCAATTGTAACTTATTCTAATAGCTGTTATACAATTAGCAATTTGTTAGAAATTTCCATCCGGTCACCTTTTTGACTTCGAAAGATGTATATATTATTTATAAATTTTGTTTTCGAGATCTTTTTGGATTAACCAATAGGAAATGTTGTTTCTATTTGGGTACATTTTTTCCTTAAAACATTGAGTGTCTAACATTAATCGTATCGTATTGATTCGCATCTTTAGTGTAACAGGAGCAAACGCTTTTTTTTCTAAATATTCATGTATTTAGATCTCAAAGTGCACCAGGTAATTCTTAAAAATTAGTTATCTTCTTACTTATTTACTTAAGGTGGCGCTACTCGTACATTGGAAATTGGTATGGAGCAGGCTCCTAACTAACAAGCTTCTCCATTAAGCTCGGTCCCTAGCTAGTTGTCTCCAGTTACGCGCGTCAAGATGGTTGAGGTCCTCACTCACATGTGTGCGCTACCTGAGTCGACTGTGGGTTTTATTCGAAAACTTTCCGGGCCGGAGCATTTGGGTACATTCGCTCTATATGACCTAGACATCTCAGCCGTTGGAATTTAACTCATTTGACTAGGTCGGTTTGGCTATACAACCCGTACAGTTCATGGTTATATTTTTTCCTCCACTCCCCGTCTACGAACACGGATCAAAGATCTCACGGAAAAATTTCCTCTCGAAACATGCTTAAGCGTTCTCATCCACTTTCAACAAGGTCTATGTCTCTGAACCATACACAAGAACCGGGATGATGAGAATTTTATAGAGGGCAACTATAGTTGCTCGAGAGAGGACTTTGCTACTCAATAGCCTTCTTAGTCTAAAGAAGCAGCGATTGGCAAGAATTTTTCTCCGGTTGATTACAGCGCTGGTGTTTATTGTCTGAATAAATAGTGGCGCCTAGAGAGACAAAGTACTAAGCCACCTCAAAACTATAGCTATCCATCGTGACGTTCTGTCCAAGTTGTTTTTTGCACTATTCTTTACAGAACGATGTTGAAGAAGTTTCACGACAGAGAATCGCCTTGCGTAAAACCTTTTTTGACATCAAATGCATTGGTGAGATCTTTTCCGATGGAGCAGCGTGCGTTCTCTGCATTCTGCACAAACGGTCATGTTTGTCAGGGATGCCAAAACTAGACATTGGTCTGTATAGTTTGTCCCTATCCAGTTATCTAATTCGGAACAAAATTTCCTAAATAACACAATACAATTGAAAATAAAAACAATTAGGACATTTTGCTTTAATTTGGCAAAAAGTATTAGTACTTTTACTTTAACAATTTTCGATCGATTTACGAAGCTGCACATTAAAGTCAGATCAAATAAAAAAAAATATTTTGCAAAAACCGCATCTCATTATAACTTTCAAAAATTTGAAAAATATTATCTTTGCCAAATCTACAAATTTCTTAACCGCGAACGAGTTAATTTATATTTTCGAAAATGACTTACATTCTTCTTTTGAAAACCGTTAAAGTTTTTAAATGTTCAAAATCGTTGAGCATTTTACAAAATAATTCAGAGTATGTGTGTATAATAAAATTGAGACGGAATGGAGCCGTTATCAGACTGTTTTGAAACTACGATGGGAGTTAAGAAAGGTTGCTTGCTGGTTTAGTATGAAGATGACAACATGGTGATAGCCTACAATATAATTGCAGAGTTCTGTATAGGTGGAAAAATCCAAGGTGATAGTAATCAACCAAATTGTTGGGAGGTTAAGCCAACAAGAAAACTAGAACTCAGGGGAAAAACCATAGAAATTGTGCAGAAAAACAAGCATCTTGCTGTATGTCTAACTGCGTAATTAAGCTCAACAGAGGGATAAGTCGCGACAAAAATTGATGGAATGCACGACCAGCCTAACATACATCCTCAGTCAATATAATAAATAAATTCTAGAATATGAAGTGTGGCTCTGCTAGCTGCTACTTTCTTTTTTATTTATCTTCTATCTTTATAAAGTAGTTATTTTTTTTTATTTTTTTATTTAGTAGAAGCTGCCATATCACTAAATCAGCAACTGTGTTCAACGTAACCTTAGAACATTTTATTTTTTAAATCTTCTTAAGAAAATATTACCTTTTTCGCATTTTTAGTCTAATTGTTTGTATAAATCTTTATTTCAGATTGATGAAGATCTAACCGCTCGCATTAACATGGGCGATGCAAAATTCTCTTTCCAAGAGAAAGGACGTTTTTATCAGCCGGCATGGATGTCACCAGAAGCCTTGCAACGCAAGCCAATTGATCGCAACTGGGAAGCTTGTGACATGTGGAGTTTTGCTGTTTGTGTTTGGGAATTAGCCACACGCGAAATCCCATTTGCTGACTTATCGCCAATGGAATGTGGCATGAAGATTGCCCTAGAAGGACTTCGTGTTAAGATTCCTCCGGGAACATCATCACATCTGTCCAAGTTGATAACTATTTGCATGAATGAAGATTCTGGGCGTAGACCAAAATTCGATATGATTGTTCCGATTTTGGATAAAATGAAACGTTAATTCATTATCAAGGGCCTTTTCTATTATGTATTCGTGTTCTTTTTGTGTTCTTAACATATTAACAAAGATTTTTTTTGTAATGTTATACTCACTCACACACAAACCAAACACACACCTTGCTGACTTCAGTTTTAATGTTAAGAAGTGCCTTATTCTTTACTTGATGACTAAGGCAGGTGCCTGCCCAATTTTCTCTCTTTAAATGTCTCCGAAGAATGGCGAATTTATAATCTCTGCCAATAGTGTCAATCGTGCCTTATGTGCCTAAACCTAGCTGATAAGAATTTTTTTTAACGAAACGTAAATTTATTTTGCATTTTTGCGTTCAATTTAAGTTTCAGTAAAATATTAATTGATTTCGTTTAGTTTTATAAATACATACAATAGTATATTCACACACAAAAAAAAAAACAGCCAATATATTAAATATTATTTGTTATTACATTTTGTTATAACATTGTTGTTAAAATTTTATAATAAATATTTCCGGAAAAAATTTTTTAGGGGTTGATTTGTCAACCATTTGAGGTGCTTATTAAGTTTATGCATAGTATATTTATAAATAAATTTTTTTGAAATTTTTAATAATTAAATACATAAATATTTAACTGTAAATGTATTTGTATACTGTAATATTTTAACCAAAAAAATAAATAGAAAGAATGAAAAATTAATAATAATCTAATAACTCATATTTATAAAAATATACAAACAATATTTTTAAACTAAGCCCCAATTACTTTTGTTTTCATTTTAAATAAAACTATCATGGCTGACTCAGGCTAAGATAGAAATGGCTCAACAGACTAGAGGTGGATAAAATAATTCACCCTTAAACCACTCCTTTTAGTCTCATAATTAATTCCACAATTTGTTATTAAATGAAGTCAACATTGTTAACGTAAACTAAGGACTTGACGTAGCTCCATAAAAAATTATCGAGTCTGTCATGTGGTGTGATACCGTTGTCGGCCATCTGTCATTCACCGCCCGTCTTTTTGGAATCACAGCTCGAATATATCGATGGCATTGGTTACAGAAAGTCGGTTAACATCGCTCTATATCAGAAACAATTGACGGCAACGATAACCAAGATGATCATTTCTTGAAAAAGTATCCGGATCTAGTCGTCCGTTAGACTTTCGGATGAAATAGAAAATCTTAATGAATCACCCCTATCACAGAGTCCGTCGTAACAAATCCCCGAAAATTTTGTTACGCTACGAATACGAATAAATTTGCATCATAGGCCCCGAACGGAATCAAAAAAGCATTTTCCTAATTTCGGAGTTTCAAAATCAGTTGATTTGCGTCAAAATGTGAAAAAATAAATAAATTTTCGTTGTTCATCTTTTGATTTGATTTTAATTTTTGCCGTTGCAATCTTTGTAATAAATGTAGAAAATACGCGAAGAAGACAAATACTAAAAATGAGATTCATTACGGAAGCATACCAATATTTATGTATTTGTATTTACTTTATTTGCCCTTCAAAAAAATAAAAAATATAAACAAATTCACATTTAAACAATAATAAAAATTGTTTTTATATATTTTATTTGCATGTCCTTTATCTTCGTTCGCCTAATTTTATTTGTGTTTCGTTTTAAGTTGTGCTCCGATCAAAATATCTGTTCGTAGAAAAAACTGTCCAACTTCCAATTCATTCCGGGTGATACCATTATTCACGAACTCCGAATTTCGTAGCAAGTTTTTTTTAGTACGACGGGAGCGATGATACCTTTTTTCGGGGTTCGTACTACGAATCTATTACGACGGGGCCTGTGATAAGGCTGAATATTTTGACAGTTGGATGTTACTGATAATTTTGACAACTGCTGAAACATAGTTGGAAAAACTAGCATTGCTATCTGCTCATCCTTTATTAAACCCATAGTCCATAATCTGATCGTATCTTACACGGGTACATTTTTTTATACGATTTTAAAACGTTTCGTATTGAACATTTCTTTTGAAAACGTTTCCAAATTTTAAAAAGGAACTCATCAATGGTTCATTAATGAATTATTACTCATGCAAATATCCTTAAGAAGCATAAGCAATTTTCCACTGATGAGTTATCGGTAAGAAGTTCACCAACTCTGTCACCATGATACGCTGTCTAAGGCTGCGCGTATAGTGGTGCGACAAAGCGATACGATATTCATTCATATTGTTTGGTTTGACGTACCTATAAACGAGTAAAGCTTTTTTATTTCAGTGCTTGTGTTGTGTGGTGTAATTTTTTCATAATTTTGGAGGCAATTATAAAGGAATTAACAACACAGCCGCATAAAATCGCTTTTACTGTGTGCACTGTCGCGTCGCATCTCGTCGCACCACTGGACGTGCAGCCTAAAACTTTTAACGAAGAATCGTTAAGGATACCGGGTACAACTTTTCCAATAACGTTAGATTTCCTCCAAATTTTTCTAAATCCAAATGGTTCTGCGAATTGTGAAATCTTATGGGGATTTCCATTGGCAATTCAAATTTCAATCAAAAATTAATTATTTTTGTTGCGAATGGAATGTTAATTTATTTTTGTCGTTGTATTTCCGTCAGTCTCATGATTTCAAAAGAATCTACCTGCTTAATATACTCGTACTTTCAGTAGTGAAATTTGAGCTTGATGAATTAGCCGAATCATTTTAAACTGCTTCAATTTTTTACTAGAAATAATATCTTCGTGTTTCGAATATCTGTAATATTCAGAATTGAAATAAATTAAACAAACCTTAAACTACGTTTGGAAGTTTAGAAACTAATTGTTGAAAATTGGTTTGATAAGATTTTCAAAATTGATTTTAAACCGAAAAATTAATCAAATTGTTTGCCCAACGGAATGCACAAATTGCAAAAAGGGCATTTTGACAGATCTAAATCGAAAGTAACATGTTTTATTTTAGTAATGGAAAACCCACAAATTTAATACAAATTTAAAAGGTATGCATTGACTCATTGTACTAAAAAAGCAAAAGGTATATTTTTTGTAAATGATTTATTTCTAACTTAACTTTCACCTTAAAAAAAACAAACGAAAATAAAAAGAAAATTATTTTTACTTGGTATATACATAATGTACATACAGGGCCGGACAAGCTATACGTGCAAGCTGTGATAACATGAGCACGATGCCAATTCTTCTATATGAAATCGAAGTCAGCAATGTTACTCAAACAGAAATTCTGAGGTACAAAATTCATACTCATTGACATGTCAGTGCGCAGAAATAAAATTTGCGTCTAGGAATTTAAACTCTTCCGGTTGAGTGTTTTTTGTACTATGTTTTAGTTTGGCACTGGCCTCTGTTTATGAGTGAAATTTTATCACTGTCGTGTGTCGAGAATGAGACAAAGGGTTGAAATATGGAAATACTTGAGTGATGATGATGCGATGACTAATGTTGAGGTTTGTCGTTAATGAGTGAATCTGTTTTATTCAATTTCTCGTTTTCTCTATTTTTTTGTTCTTGCCAGTTACTGTTTACATTTAAAAAAGGGATTTTTTGACTGATCTAATTACTTTAATTGTCAATGTATTATGGTAAGAAAAAACTCAAAACAAAAGAAAGGATAGGAAATTTATAATGACAATAAAACTTGCTACGCTACTATTTTAGTAGTGTATACGAGTACGTATAAGGTTATGATAATGGTTCAAACATGAAAAGAAAAGAGGCTGGTGTTCAAAACAAAATTAAGTGTCTTGAACCAAGAGCTTATTTTGTTCAAGCTGCTTGCATTCCCTTTGGTTGTTGTTGGTTTTTAATGATTCAGCTTGCTGTTCATTGGAAGCTGTTAAGTTTTTTGACATTGCTCAATGCATATAAAACTTTGTATCAGGTTCAACAATGCGTTGGGACATACATATACATATACAAAAAATTTCGCTGGTTTGACCTTAAAACCCCTTTCTGAAACCAGATGGGAGTAGACTAAATCTTAGAAGCTATAATATGAAGCTCTTATTGAAATATCTGAGGCTGGAAACGTTGAGAATAGAAACATGCTGTCATTAGGAAGTAAAATTTTAGTTTCAAGTTTATATGTTGCATATTAATCTAGTTTGATATTTAAGAAAAAAATAATGGCGCAAAATTTTAATTGAATTAGTACGATGCTAAAGCTGTTTTAGTATGATACTAGGTTAAAACTTAAATTTTAATCGAATATAGCATCATACTTCTCTACCCTTTTATTAAAGTTAAAATCATCAAATACCTACTTTATTTTTTTAGTATCGCGCTAGCTTCATATGACACTTTGACATTTGCAGACATCAAAAAAGGTTCGTGTACTTATTTTTTTAAACGAAATGTCGTTGTTTTAGGTGTGTTCAGAGCAATTTATTAAGGAAATTCTTTTAGTACGATACTAGTGAGAAAATGTTTAAAATTAAGAATGAGTTAGTAAACTACTATAAAGTTAGCAAATTGTTAAGTAGTACCATACAAATACCATAATAATAGGCTGTTTAAAATTTTGCGCCAATATAACTAGTAAGTATTTACAAACTCCGTCTGCTAATTTATCTACTAAATATGCTACTAAAAACTCTTTAGTGGAAATGCGATCAGAAGAACAATTCACTAGCGTGCAATCAGCTGAAGCCATAGCTCTAAATCTATAAATACCATCACAGTTTCCTCAAAAAAACAGTTTTTTGAAACTAAAATTAATAAAAAACTACTTCAGGACCCCAAAGACTCAGGAAAGATAAGTTGACTAGTCAATCATGGCTATAGAGAAAGAGCTTGTCAAGTCATTATATTATGATTATCTGGTAGCTGAGTTTGCTAAAACAGAACCCAGAAAAGTTAATATAGCCGGTTCTATTTATTTTTATTAAAATAATAATCTTATTATTATTTCCTACATGAGCAACAATTCATGAGTTCATTATTTATTTGTATGTTGTTATGTTTTTGAATTAGTTTTTAAATATTTTTTACTTCAAAAAATACTTTTTTCAGTTCCTAAATTTTGGTGATATATTTTTTTACTATTATTTTTGTGATATATTTTTGATTTCTTAGTTTTTAATAAAAATTATATTTATTTTAATTAAATATAAGTATTATCTAGGAATAGGCCTCTTGGGGATCCCTCGTTAAAAAAACGCATTGGAAAGGGTACCCCTTGGGCAATGAGGAAATGACTTTTTCCGCCAATACAATCCAAATGAGAGGCGCCACTGATAAAGCTTGCGCGGGGCTCTAATTTAGCTAGGGCCGGTCCTGTGTACATATATGTATTTACTTGTATGAATGCATGTGTTACATATGGAAAGTTATGATTAAACTTACATTAGGCTAAAAGATAAAACAGAATAGCCGCGGCTGCAGTCTAAACGAATTGGTCGATTTATTTAATATTGTTTTTTTTTTTAACCGAAAGAAACGTATTTAAAATTTTTTCCGTAAGCGATTACAAAAGTCATATGCCACCTGCAATAAGGCCATTTTCGAAACATCATTTCTGTCAAAAAAAATGCAATTGCAAGATGTTTTTAACCGCAGGCTGTAAAAGTCAAGTGTTCGAAAAACCCAAATGAAAATTTGTATCCAAAAGCATTGTTTTCGAAAATGCATATCTTCAAAAACGTCATTTGCAGCGCAAATCTGCAGTAAAAAAATCGAGTAGATGACAAAAATATTGATAAGCCTAAGGGCGTGCTATTTTGACGATTAAATTGACTTTGATTTGACGTTTTCAAAAACGGCCTTATACATAACATTATTTTTGAATTGGTGGCGCAAAAGCTTATGGAGAACAAGAATATCTAGTGACTTACAACTCTCCACATTTCGAAAAAAATTGAAAGAAAGCCAAAATTGTCTGCCGAATACGAACGGCTTGGATGAGAGCCCAGATTGTCATGACAACAGATACTCTTGGATGATTTTTCGCTTCTTCGCAAAAACCAGTACCCCTGAGCAAATATTTTTTTTTGAATGGCATATTTCTGAATTCCATCAACCGCGGCTTGACAAATCGATGCACTTTACCCATAAGCCAAGAGGTGCTTAAAGCTGGTGTGAACAAACAAATTTACTTCCATGTTCCAATACTATTTTCGATATTAAATACTTTTTGGACAAAAGTTTCGGACATTTTTACACGTCAAACCGGCTTTCAAGTTAAAAGTGAACGAAGATGTTTTAATTATTTTAATTCATTCATTATTATCATTATTATCTTATGACTGGTATAAACTGGTCTAACATATAATCAGTGTATATGTAAATTGTATGATTTACACTTTCAAGCTTAATTTTTGATTAAATATTTTGGCAGATCAAATTTTAAAATATTTATCTTTTTAAAGAAAAGCAAAAATTACAATAAAATAGGGCAAAAGCCATAGTGCAAATCGAGGAAGAATGATTCTACATTCTTTTGCAATAGTTAAAACTGTATCTCAAATTCGTGCCTCATAGTCCTTTTGTGTTTAGGTATACCTTTATTTTTGTTTTGAACATGTATTGTTTTTCAAAAATATTGAAAACACTAATATATGTACCCATTTATGTGTACTAGTTTACCAGTGGTTTCACTTTGTCCACTTTACCCCATTTGGTGCGGCGACGGTGGTGGCGGCGGCGGCGTTGGTAGTGTCATTGTTCCAGATTCTATTTCTTGTTGTACAATTTTCCTCCCTCGATCCCATTCACATTTATTCTGGAAGAGAAAAACTTTTTGCCTAGGGGGTAAAATTCTCCAAATCGCTGAACAGTGTTTAAAAAAAACCACCATAAAACAAAAACAACACTATACGAGTAAACAACAAAAAATTAGTTCGCGAAAGACTTGCACCCAAATTAGAGCAAAAAAAAAAGGAAAAGAAAGAAACAAAAAAACAAAGAGGTACCGACCGGGTTGGAAGTGCAGTCGATTTTTCTGTGCAAATTTACCCTTTTTGCATAGAAAATAAAATAAAAGTTATGCACAGAGGGGAGTATGCTGATGATGGTGAATGATGTGAACGCGCGCCTGCAGCAATCATTAAAAAATTAAGGACATGCAAAGCCGAGCGGCTGCTGGCTGGAGGATAATGCAACGCGAATGAGTTGTTTAAAAGTGGAACACGAAGCAATTGGATGGAAATTAGGACAGAGAGCATCATGATTTATATACAAATAGAAAAAAAAAATATTTATGTGTTTAAATTAGACGACAGTGGAATCTGTCTAGTATTTTTTTTCTTCAGAACCCTTATAGATAGTTTTTGTATTGGGGTTTCAAAGAATTTTAACAACAGAATGAGCATTATGTTATTTTAAAAAGATGAAAATCTAATTTCGAAATATATAAAAGGACAGAATATAAAGAATACGAATTAAAGTATACTGTGGCGTATGAGTGATTTTTTCTTCTTAAATTAAATCATTTTGATTTGAATGGAAAGTAAAATGCATAAAGATTTAGGTATGGATGTACGTTGATGTATGTATGTAATTGAATGTACATAAGTTTGGTACATATTTCAAATTGCATTCTCCAATACCTTTAAATCTCCTTTGGGACGATTTCAGTAGCTTCGAGAATGTTCTTTCGAGCGAGTGTCTTTATAAGTTTGGTTAAGTATTTTAGGCAACTGATAACGCACATATTTAGTTGAAATCTAGTTTGAAAGATTGTATGTATTGGCGAGGATATACAGAAGGCAGGAAATTTTCAAGTTTAAATTGTAATTGCTCATTAACTCATTCGACGCCAATGATTTACCAGTCAAAATAAGCGATTGGTTGGAGCGATTCATCAGCTTGTAGTAGTTGAAAGAGATGGAATTTTTTAGAGTTGTGCAGTCAACAGATCCTTAAAGTTTATTAATTAATAGATGTCAGTCTCGATACGGAGATAAATTCGAAGGGTTGTTCCAAGACAGACCACAAAGGCCGAAAAATAGAAAACGACGTTGTATGCTCTCGATCCTGGATATATAAATTTTTTGATATGAGAACCATGCTTAATGGTTGCATAATTAGATTTCGAAGACCGCTAAGAAATCATCAGAAAAAGTACATATGAATCGAACTTTGTAGTAATGGTTTTTCAAGAAATCCATCTTAAGAAGATAGGTTTAAGCCCAAAGTGAACAGTTTAAGTAGAATAAGCTTATGTGAAATTTTGGAATCGGTTGAAACAACATGACTTCCTTTCCATTCTCTAAGGCTGAGAGGCTATAAGAGAAGGAACAATGGTTAACGAAATTCATACGTGACAACGTCAGCAGCAACGAAATAGCAAGTTTTAAAACAAAATGTGCAATTTTGGCCTGAGCCTGAGGCTCTAATGTTTTCAGGGGAGGGATAGTCACTGCTGACGTATTTGTTTTCATGATTAAGTTGACAATAAATATTGATCTAAACACTGCTTCTGTTGCTCTGTTATCTAATGACAGTCATAAAATTCGCTTTATATAGTAACACACGAATTTCTGCACATAAAATTCGCTTTATATAGTAACACACGAATTTCTGCACATTTTCATATTCTTTAGCCCCCGGATGTGTGGTACATAAAAAAAATAGATTCCGATACAGCTTCAAAAAATCCTGTATTTGCTACTTACTAAGAGCAATTTTTTTTATTGCAAAAACATCTCTTCAAGATGCACTGATTGCGCTTTTTACCTTTGTAAGGTTTTGCTTCAAATGGTTTTCCATACATAAATTCCTATCACCATTGTAGTAACATTTTTCGTTCGAACAATGTCTGCCACCTCCGTTCTTAAAAATCATTATTTTTGACTTTTCCAAATTCACTACTAAGTTATTCTATATGTATGTATCTTGCAGTATTGAAGGAACCGATTACCTTTTCCTAAATAAAAATAAAATAATTTTGAGTGATGGAAATATTTATTTGGACCTTTAGAATTTTTTTTTAATTGGAAAATATACTCGTAATATCCATCAAGTGGCTGCCGCCAGTGTTGATAAACATTTGTGCACGTTTTATCGCATTTTCCTTGACTTTCCGGTGATTATTCCTGTCGAATATTCTCCTAAAGGGCTGCGATTATCTGAGCCTTGTTGGTATAAGCCCGCGACTTCAAGTAGCTCCAAAGAAAGAAGTTTGGGAGGTTAAATGCGGTGATCTTCCTTTACAATATCCATTTTGTCTCGTGTTGTGTGTGCGATTGCACCGTCTTGTTGTAACTACATGTTCACCAAGCCCCGCTCATCCAATTGAAGCAGTAAGATGTCGTGTAACATGACTCTGTAAAGTAACCAGTAACAGATGTTGATATCCAATTGCGTGGCCCGTCGTCTGGTTTATGTTTCTTCGTTCTCAGCGACATCGGCCGCTACAGCCACGATATTCTCGACCAAATGACCAGTCTGGTGTCGGCCATGCCCTATATGATCTCCTGTTGTTCCAGTCTGGTCGAGTCAAGTAGCTAAGCTCCGGAATATTTGCCCAGGTGGCGAGACCCGAGAAACACCACGCTAACACCACTGACCGATAATTAGTCAAAAAAATCGGCACAAGTACTCCACGCTCTTGCTTGTCTGTTTGTATTCTACAGCTCTCTAGTTCACAATTATCAAATATGATTGAAGTACGACGCCATTTGCAAAAATTAAAACATATTCCGATAGGGTGATACATTTTCCCCAACTTGTACAGTGAGTCGCTCTCGAGATGTACATTATATTAATACTTCTTTTGTCTACGAAATTAAAAATATATGCCCCCTATATTTTTGCAATATGAAATATGTTTTGTTTTTCACTGCTGACTGGCCTATGTATATGGTTTGTTATTTTTCTTCCTCTATTGGTTTCATGGGAAACAAAAATTTCGATATTCTAATCAACATTAAAATGATATAAAACTCAAAGTAGTCATTTTCTACATTCTAATGGTATGATTGCTTGTGACTTTTTCAGTTGAAAGTTAAAACAAAATGGTATCATATATATATCAAGTCATGAAATGTCAAATTCAATCAAAAAAGTTCGAGGCAAAATACTTTATAAACGTCAGTTTGTACATTTTGGCATATCTGTCAAAGTATAAATTGTCAAAATCTATCGTATAATGATTGCAATGAACGAGATGTATTAAACAATTGTTTTTAAATATTTCCAAGGTAGTGCCAAAACTATTTGCGTGTCTGTTAATGTACTTGAGTATTGTTTTAGAGAAATTAGTATGGCCCCCTGTACCCACCTATGTGTGAAAGGTTACAAGGTAGCCGTTTTATTATTCATCTTATATTAATACATTAACTGCTCCAGCTATCTGGATAAGTCTATCAAGGCTAAGCTTAACCCAACTCTTGAATATGGGAAAGGTAAACAAAAATATTGAACGCAGTAACGTCAAGAAAAATCGATATAAAGTAACTGTTTCTAAAAATTTAAGAAATTTGAAAAATCCAAGAAAATCAAAAACTGCTCTGCAGTACCTACATAATGTATGTATATATACATACATATACATACATATGCATAGTAAGGTAAAAAGATAAATGTTTTTTGTTTAAATCTAAAGATCAGCTTAATAATCAACATTATCCTGAAAATCACTTATAACAAAATTATACTCATTTGAGATTCCAACTTGTTGAAAGTCGAAGGTCATGAGTTTAAAAAATGTCTCATCGCAAAATTCATTGCTATGCCTTATTTCAAGATTGTTTTTACTATCGTGATGAAAAGTTTAAATAAAAAAAGCACTCAAGGACATTATTATTCCTTTTCAACAAACCGACTCAAGGTTTATCTCAAGAATTATCAAGATGTTTTTCCTTTGTACACACATATGTATGTATGTAAATCTTACGCTAAATTAAAATCGTATCTTGTTAAATAAAAGCCTTTCGCTGCCCCTAGGAGTTGTCACAAACCTTTTTAATTTTTTTTTCTCTCAAGGATAAACCGTTGCCGCTAGTTGTTTTAAATGTATTTATATTATGTACATTCTGTTAAATTTTTATCGCCATACACACCACCACACGATAGTCATTTCAATTTCTCATGCAAACACCTCAACAACATTTTTCCTGTCAAATGTCCTTCCTGAGTTATATATATGCACATATGTATATAAGAAAATAATATACAAACATTCCATACACCACGTTTTCGAAATAAAAATTATTGAAAGCACTTGAAACAGGAAGCGAATTCACGTGGTGACCACGTTTGGAAACGATTAAAGTTGCATCGTCTTTCTCCAGATGTGTCTGTACTTTTCCAACCTCTTGTCGTATTTTATGGCAAGGATATGCACTATATCAACTTTCCTTATGGGAATTTGACAGAAAAAAAATAAATAAAATTAAAAAAAAAACCGATGAACGAGTGCACTGTGCAGAGAACAAAGTTTATCAACTTTATAAATTTCTACTCATTCTGTCTCTTTTTCACTGCGAGCTTTTACTATATTTTTTCTCAATTTATTTGTTCTGCCTTTAAAAGTTATGGTTTTTTTTTGCCGATAAACAGCGCACATTTTCCCAGATTCAAGGGGTAACACAAGCTCAACGAGTGCATCGGCCATGACCTAGATTAAAAGGGATTGCCTTGTGACAGCATGAGGGAGAGAGTGTGCGGTGATATGGAGAGCTTTAGCGAGATACAATGCACTCAATTTTGTCAGGCTCTAAATGAGAGAACATTGAGCTTTGCAAGGACTTTGTTATCGGTCGGCTTCGGCTCTTGTTTTATGATTTGCCTATCCGAAAGTGTTGAAAATTAACATATTATGTATGTACATAAGTAAATCGAAGAGAGTTGCCATTGAGTTTTATACTTTGTTAAACAATGTATCGGGTTTTTCAATAAGAGCGCTACAAAAGTTTTTTTTAAATAAAACAAAAACGGTTTTAGATATCAATGAAATTCTTTATTCTTGTGAAAGTAATACGTTCGATGCCATTATGTATGGAACTCGATTTCTTTTGCATGGCCACCACGGGCACGCTTGCAGAAGTCCAGACGCTGAACCCAATTTTCGACGGTTTTCAAGCATAAATCGGCCTATACTGCTGCAATTTCACGTTCGATATTCGTACGAAGTTCATCAATCGTCGCTGGCTTGTTGGCATAGACCATAGATGGGGTAACATCTCGAGATATCTCGATTCTTCACACAAATCATTCGAATACTCAAATCATTCGAATGATTTTTTCTTATCTACTTTCTCTAAGCGAAATGAGGACTCGAGTGCCTATTCGAGACCGAGAAGCGAATATTGAACGAAAACACAGAAAAGAAAACACACAAAATCGAGAACTCGAGAAGTTACTTATTTGTATATCTCGTGTGTATGTATTAAATGACTGAGTTTATATTTATATTCATTTTTGCACTCGATGCATCGTTGAGGGTTGAATATGGAATTGTAAAGGAAAGACGAGAAGCGAGAACCATTATGTTATGATTTTCTTGTTTTGTTTTTGCTTTTTTTCCTTGAAGTGGAGTGTTTGTTTCCTACTTTTTTTACTATGATATTCCTTCGATAATCATTCGAATAATCATTCGATTCTTTAAATCATTCAAATACTAATATCTCGATTCTTTAAATCATTCGATTATGCCCAACACTAACAGAAACGTTGAAGAAACATTTTTCTGAAAAATTAATTCTAGTTATGACGGCTGTATATGCAAGTCCTTTTTCTCGCGGATAAAAGGAAGTAATTAGAAACTTGTTGACGTTTTTTTTTTAATTATGTCAAAATCTATTAACTTTTTCACATGAAAAAACGCAAAGGTATGACATTTTTCGTACTTAGGTTGGACGCACGCTACGTGATGCATGAAAAAGAATGCCAACAAATCTTTTCTAATCGTTGACAGATGAGACATCGTTGACTCCTACTGTACTAACTTCATACCAAAAAATTAAAGTTTCTAGAAAGTCAGTTTCTTTGTATCAGAGAAATACTTGGAAACTTGGACTAAAGTATCGCATTATGAATACCAGAGTGTTGGAAATTTTAATCTCTATTTTTTATTTATTTAATTTCTCCAATATTGAGGATTTCGCCAAAGTCATGTCTCAAAACTGACACGCGAGCCAAGGCTTTTCTAATAGCTTAAGTATGAAAAATCAACCTTCCTGCTCCGTTTCTTTTCAACAATTTCAAATCGATGGCAATAAAAGTGGTAGTTTATATATTGTTAATCAATTGGCACGGGTAGATTTTGTTGGCTTGTGGCGGCAATGTGAAAATGACAAATCTTGTTGAGCTAAGTGATTGGAGGGTCGGCTTTTAAACGAAACTAGTGATTTACATTGATAGTCTCTTCATTATTTAAAATTTATGATTATTTCCATTCATCTTAAGTTATATGAGTTATATTCTTTTAAGGAAAATTATAAAATTTTTTCAATTCCTGAAATTTTTTTCTCAATTTTCATCGAATCTAGGGCCAAATTACCGCATCAGTTTTCGAGTAATACGTGACTGAATTATGTGAGTTTGGCATTACCGCTTACGTCATCGAGCAATCGATTACCCTAATTTGACATTTTCATTCGATCACTGATGGGTCTCACTCACTCGGTCACTGAAGCGGTAATTTTGCTCCTGGTTTTTGAGATTTTTAATGTTAATTTGATAAGCTGACCAGTAATCCATTGTTATCGTCAAACAAAACAATAGCAACACTGATTCAGTAACCATTATGAGAAATCCTCTATATACGTAGAGCCTTCTATTAAAGAACCTCAACTCTTCTTCTTTCCTTTCAACCATCGTTCATCGACCATCTTTTCATAACAAAAATAAAGCTTTTGTGAGAGTCGTAGAGAGAAAGAGAGAATCTAATCCAATATCCATTTTGCTTGCCTAAATTTTCTTCCTCTCACTTACAACCCCATAACCATATCATATTCATATTCTCTAGTATTCTCCCTTCTTAAATTGTTAGTTATGCTTGATGGTACATTTTTGTTGTATAGTCCTTCCTGAGTCCTGACTCCTGCCTGATGATGGGAAAATGTTGTTGGAATTGAAATCCAGTCGTAAGTTTCAGTTCTAGGGGTTACGAAGAGCGCGCGCGACACGGAGGCACACGTGAAGTGCTTTCGCTCAAACGACACGGCAAATTCCAGTTTATGCCTTGACACTTCCGCATTTGGAACGCGAAATTCTCATTCGTCCGTTGATACGCGTATGCAAGGATATGTTGTACCTACTTTTAAATACTTTGTTATCCTTGCAAAAATAATCAAACCAAAAAAAGAAACAAGTAATAATACTTATCTCTTGATACAGAAAATTGTGATAAAAACCTTAACTCGTTGTGATTCATTCAAAAAAAAAACATCCTTGATTAATTTTGAAAGCAATTTTTTTTTATTTGTATGCAGTAGGTATAGTGTCATCCTGCAGCAGCCTTTTCGAAAAAAGCTCACCCTGCATGTAAAGTAAATTGTCCAATAAGTAAAAAAAAATGTCCTTCCAAAGGATGTGAATAAAAAAATATTTTCTTTTTTCCCTTTAACGCGACGCCGCATATATAAAAAAAAGTGTGAAAGAATGTGAAGACCGGGCGGTATAGAGAAATCCGGAAGTAGGATTTCAAAAGTTGGTTTATTAAGTAATCCTACAAAAAAGGTAAGTTAAGGTTGTCTCCATGCGCGTTGCGTTATAGCGTGCAAAATCATTACAAAAGTCCTTTTCGGGGAAAAAAAACATAATCACACAAAACGCAAAGTGGGTGTTTTGTGTAACTGTGCCAAAAGATAAAACAACAATATTTTATCTTTTATCCGGTTCGAGATCCGGTTGCGGTCAGCGGGCCATTTTTGTTTTTGCGGTTAATCTAATTCTTGTTTTGTGCTTAGCGCGTGTCTATGGGTGTGTTTTAAAATTTGTATGCTTGCCTGTGTAACGTGTCGTTTGACGAAATTAACTAGCATAACTTACACACAGTTTAAATGTGTTTTTGGGTTGCAACTAATCTGCCGGGGCCTGCCGCCCCATTGAGGGCCGGCGACTCATGGAGTATCCAACATCATCGAGTTTAAGCGTCGGTGACAGAAACAGGTGGGTAAGCAAAAAAAAAAAAAAACTAATAAAAGTCCTTAAGTCTTCATTTTTTATCAAAAACTTCATAAACCTTACAGAAGATAGGAATATTCCAGTGTCCTGCCAATTATTTTTGCAAGCATAAAAAGTAGGACGGCATACCTATTAAATCAATGGTAGGTATAACCTATATTTAGGGTTCCTTTATTTGGTCCTCTGAGTGTATTCAGAAACACATTAATCTAGAGCAATAGACATTTTAGCAGAGAAAACATTTTCTGTTTTTTCTTTTCCTTTTTTTATGTTTTTTTTTTCTTTTTAATTTAAAATGGGAAAATAGGCACACAACTTGAATGTTGCTAGTTTGTAGCTCCGGAGGTAAAAAGGCAAAGGAAAAAAAAAAGTAGAAACGAGGCTGGAAATATACGAATTGAATGAGAGAAACTGGGCCATAGATTTTCATAAAGAATTCTTCATACTACCTACATCAAATGGATCAAATGTAGGTATGATCATAGGATGTGTAGATATGGAAATGGTGGTGTTTACGACTTCATATATGTATAGACTTGCATACATTTATAAGGATTATTATTCCTCTGTCGCAGGCCAAAATGGATTAAGGTAGACTTTATTACAAAAAGATGTTGGGTTGGGATTAATGAAGGATTATAAAACGTGTGGTTTATTGTTCTGGGAAAAGACGTGTTCTTTTTTTTTTTAATTTATTAAATATTTCTATGAATACAAGCTTTTGTGCAGGTATGTAAAGTGTTTTCTTGTTTGCAGTTTATAAATATATATATAATAATATAATTTAAGCCTATTAGACTTTGACTGTCTTCCTTTATATTGTCAATGTGGAGAGGTTTTTGAAATTTAAAAAAAAATGAGAAAATAAAACAATTCTAATGATAAAAGAATCCTGGATAGACAAAGTTGAAAAGTATGAAATAGTAAAAATCATCATTATGTATATGAAGAAATCCTGTTAACCTTAAGATTTTAAATAGAAAAAAAACACTAAAGAACGCAATCAAATCTCAAGTTTAACAGGATTTCCTCATATACATACATACATATATGTATGTATGTATGAATATATGTTCATAAGTTTGTACATATATGTATGAGGTTTTAATTCTGGCAACTTTCATTTATTGAAATCTTAAAATTAATTTAATACGTTGTTTAACAAAATGTATAGGTAGGTACCTATTTTTATATTTTTTAATACTTGCTCAAAAAATAAATGAAATTTAAAAGTTTCATGGTTTCTTGTACAATTTTATTATCTAAGTGAAATTTTAATAATATAGAATTTATCTAACCTAATGTCATTTTCCGGTTTGTTTAGTTACTAAAAGCTGTGTTGTACTTTGTTTCCTAAGTCCGAGGTTTTTTCTCGCCAGTTTCCAGGGTCCCTTTTTACTTGCTTTAATTAATATGGTACAATAGACGAAAGAAGTTGGTCTCGCTATTCTATTTGCTTGTCTATTCGACTACAGCCTAAACGGTTCGGTGGATTTTTGTTAAACTTAGTACTTACATCGCATTTTATTATCCCCCCTCGTATTTTTTCTAATTTTTTTTGGAAATCCCTTTATTTGGAAAATCCAGAGGTATTACAACTAGCGAAGGTGTTTGAAAATTAGTACTTTCCAAAACTACCAATTTCTTCACAATTTAGTTTTCCGTTGGTACATTAACTTTAGAGCATTGTGGAGGGAACATAATATGTATGTATATACTCGTATGTACATACATACATATGTACATAAATATGTATAAATTCTGTTCATTCATTTCACCAAACAATAACTACTAACTTTTACTACTTATTTAGGTCCTTTATTTCGAAAATCTCAGCTTATTTTCTTTGGATCTTGACAACAAACAGTTTTTTAATAAATACTATGTTAAAGATATATGAAAAAAAATCTAATAGTATCGCAAATTAACTGTGCCCACGATAGAAATGTTACAAAATGGTTTTCGAAAATCATATTTCTCTCGATAGTGGCATCTAGAATTTTGCTAAAAATTTTGATTTACGACATACATATATGGGCTTATCCCTGTAAATTTTAACTTCTTGAGTTTGAAAAAAAAAAAACAAAAAAAAAAATTAAGGCACGCATGTAAATTTAAGTTTTTCTTCAATTATAGACCACGAATAAATAAAAAACTTCAAAACAACTCATATGTAATTGTTTGTTGAAGAGTATAAATGTATAACGTATAGAAAAATGGTGCTTAAAATAGCACCGAGTTAATTGATTTGGTTTTTATTTTTAATCTTCACAGCTTCGGTTTTCAAACTTATTTGTTTAACAATTTTACCATTTTTTTTTATAATTTCTACAGTTTAAATTACGCTCATTGTACATAATGAAGCACGCATTGAAGCCAAAGTTTTTTTTACTCTAGATAGCTTAAATAATGATGCAGACCATAAAAAAATGCCCCATGATCAATGTTAAAAAAATAGACACGAAAATTTGTGACAATTAAAGATTTACGAAAAATCACGCATGGCAGTTTTTTCTAAAATTTATATCATATAGGATTATTTATAAGGAAGGCACGCACTCAAAATGAATGATTTCAATTAATTTTGACTTTCATTTATCTGAAAAAACAAAAATTGTACTAAGTAATCTTATGTTAAAGATTATTTTTGCAATAATACAAAACGTTAATTATCCACGCACGCAGCCAAAAGTCTCAATATTCGATGATTTTTTCGATTTCAAACACTTTCGCACTATCTCGATGGTTCATTTTATAAATTGAATAGTTAAAACTCAATGATATATATAATATTATAAGTTCCAAAACCTGAATATTTAATAATAATGTCTATATATTTCGACGCATGGCAAAAGTTAAAATTTGCACGGATAAGCCCATATACATACAGCTGCAGTCAAAATAATAGTAATAGTATCTAATAGTAATAACCTTGTGGTAAAAAAAATCGAAAATATAGTAGCCCATTAGTTTTAAACAATTAATTGGTCATGATATTTTCAAATTAATACTTTTAAGCTTTTGTTTCCACAAAAGGATTTTTAAATTTAATATTTGAGTTAATAATTTCAAATTTCCTTAAGTGTTTTCAAAAATAGAAGTAAACAAAAATAGAAGTGCAATTCAAATTCACCTATATATGTATATGATAAAAAGTTGTTGCGTGTTTGAACCATAACTTATAATAAGTTACATGTCCCTTGTTGGGCATGGAAAATTTATCAAAGTTTTACAGTTTCTTCGGATATAAGCCTCCACGATTTTTGTATAGCTTCCCAAAGTTTGTGGTTGGTTCACAAGTAGCAACATATTTTTAACATCGCACCAAGAGTTCTATATGCGGTTGAGGGTGGATACTGTGCGGGTCTTTCCATCACATTAACTTCTTTGTCCAGAACCATTACTTCGCCATTTTAGTAGTATGTTTTGGGTCATTATCTCTCTGTAATGAAGCATTTGAGTGGTATTTTAAACTTAGCAAACATTATCTCTTCCATGATCTTAAAAAAAAATATGCTGATCTGTGATACCTTATGCTGGATCCCTTGCCACAATATAAAACTATCTTAGACATATCCGATAACAGAATATTTCTCCACTTTGATGACCAATAATACCTTTCGTGCTCTATGAGCTGCTTAACTATGATCTCTTAAACATTTACGCGCAGCCCGCCGTTTCAATACAATCGTCAAGCCAAAAATAAACATTATTTTAGATGCTGGCATAAAGGGATCAATTTTGAAATGCCTGACGACCCATTTTATCAACTTCGGTGACATAACAGGCTTCCACCAGCGAGTTTCTGCCATTGGGAACTATGTAATGGCGTTTCTTATAGTTGTTGGTATGCAGCCAACTAAATTTTGAACCTCCGTATAAGATTTGGCTTCCGAAATCAGTCTTCTAATGAGTTGTCGCCGTTCAAGAGTGCAGTGTTTAGTTTTGTTCAATTTTAATTGAAGTATTTGAAAATTTATTGGTTAAGCAAAAAATTACCTTTTTAAAAAAATTGGATTCTAGAGTTAATAAGGAAAGATAACATTTGTAAACATCGGTACAACCGATTTAAATATTTTTTTTTAGTGTAAGGCTCCCCTTAAGTTTGAAGAGAATTGTTTATTCAAATTTTCGTTTTGTTTTTGGACGTTTTAAAAATTGTTAAATATTTATTTACAACTCAATATTTCGAAAACCCTATATTCGATTTTCTTAAAATTTGACAATTTAAAGTTTCTTAGTAAAATCTCCAAGATGTGAGAATACAAATTTTATTTTATCTCAAAATAACGTTAGCCACCATATAAATGTTAAATGTTTTCGAAAACCGTATTTTTCTCAAAAATGGCTCCTAGAATTTTTATAAATTTTTTTTCTTTCGATTAATTTAATTAATTCATTAATTGAAATTAGGATTCGTTTTCTGAGAAAAGGAGGAAGAGCAAAATGGCCATGAACATACTCAAGTCATTTACCAGATTTTGGTCCAGTTGTTTCATAGAAAAAAATAAAAGAAAACGTTTCCAAATTTAAAATATCATTTTACTTAAGTCAACACTAACCGGTCTGGTAAAGTTCAGAAACCATACATTGGAAATTGTATTGTTTGTCGATTTGAAAGCACTTAACAGAAAACGTTTTTGTATGGTAAATATTTAACTAGTTTGTGACCAGTTGATTCATAAAGTGGTAAATATCACACCATTTCACAAAACTTACATTCGTCCTTGACAAAAATTCTAGAAATATTTACACTTTGCTGACATAATGGTAAGTGCATTTGATTATCATGTTGGAGGGCTGAGTTCGTTTCCCAGCCACTGCCACCATAAAATAAACCAAAAATTATTTGTTTTAAGAGGTACGGCCTCTTGTGAGGAAGTGAAAAATCTTGCAAGAGTATTTCTTGTCATAAAAAGTGATTGCCAACTTAGCCATTCGGATTCAGACAAAGTTAATAAACGCCCCTATTTCTTAAATCATTCCTCAAAAATGAATTAGGTTTTTGAGTTATGTAAGCAATTAACTATGTAACTATACTTGACATAAGATCCCTCAGGGCTAAATTATGTAAATCGCTAGAGAAACATTAATTGGCTTTTTATTACCTTGCCTTGATGCAACATTTTTTACTTAAATACATACATAAAGGTTAGGTGCCCAAGAATAAGATAACAAGGGCAAGAAAATGCCACAATTTCCGGCAAATGTATCCTTATGTCCACACTTAGTCCCCCCGTTAAGCCCCAAATAAACAATTTAACCTCTCAAAGAAGGACAACACACACAGCCAAGTGAAAACATCTCTGTATAAGATCTCCCTGAGCAAAAATATTTATTATTCTACCTCTTAACCTCTCGTTTATATGAATAAAGAGAAAAAATTAAAAAAAAAATGTGTTCAACGTCAAGAGTTTTCACTTCTTTCCGTTTTCGTCTCCGTCCGTCTGTAGTCTAATACCCGGATACGATGCAGGCTTCAAGGTAATCCTTTGAATCAATTATTATAGCCTAGTGTATTCAACCTCTGTGAACGTTCCACCTTGAATTTTTGTCAGATTCAGTGCCTCAGCCTGCCTCCTAGTGCATCCTTGAATAAGAACACAAATTCTAAAATATGTTTATAGAAGAAAACACTGCCATGACAGTGTTTATTTAATTTTGTATTCTCCTTTTGATCCTTGTTTTATTTTTTTGTACTTTTTATTTTTGTGTACAAATGAAAGAAAATACATATTTAATAGCAAGGAATAAAAAGGAAAATCGATTTTTATGCGTTTTTTTCATATTTGCAAAGAATCATACTGGCAAGATATTTTCAAGGATATTTTCGTATCATGATGCAATTACTGTCCATTCCAGGAACATGTCATGTAAGTTTTGATCTTAAATTGTGTGGTGTGGGTGGCCATTTGGC
The DNA here is from genome assembly GCA_911387755.1 of Chrysotoxum bicinctum. NCBI lineage: Eukaryota > Metazoa > Arthropoda > Insecta > Diptera > Syrphidae > Chrysotoxum > Chrysotoxum bicinctum. The sequence goes on along the minus strand of OU426989.1, from coordinate 217,215,942 downwards.
CAATTCAATTATTTTTGCATTTATTAAAAAAAACTGTAAGTAGTTGCGTCTTCTAGTTTTCACTTAACATTTATGGTCATACGTCAATCAAGAAGATACACATATTGATGGATAAGAAGCAACTTTGGTAATATATATGGAGATCACAAGAGATATGATCGACAGATAACATGCAAAAGTGACCAATAGTCAGCCTTCCAGTGTGACTAGCAGTGTGTTGTAAACTGTGCTTTAAATAAAAATTATTTTTGTTTGGTAAAGAAAATTTTGATAATCAAAAAAAAAATATAAAACCTCCAGAAACTGTGCAAAAAATATAATGGCGCAAAATTTTAAACAGCCTATAGTGTTAAGGTATTAGTGTGATACTTCTTAGTAATTTGTAGTTTACTAAATTCTTCTTAATTTTAAACATTTTGTAACTAGTATCGTGTTTAGACTACTTTTTCTTAATAAAAAAATAAACTAGCTATTTTAACTAGCTGATTTTAACTTTAATAAAATGTTAGAAAAAATATACATTAACAAAAATTTGCAAAATCATCGTTTTAGCCAAGTTCATACTAAAACAGTTTTAACATGGTACTAATACGACTAAAATTTTGGGCCATTAAAGTTAGATTCCTCTTATCCAAAACAATATTTCTTATAAAGAAGAAAACAAATCGTAGGAAATTTTTGAAGAATCTTCTTCGTAAAAACTCACAATTTTACAAGATGAATTTCTTGGAAGTAATAGATATTGATGGAAAAGTAACAGAATTTCTTGGAAAGCAATAGAATGTTTTGAAAAGCAATAGAATTTCTTGTAAAATAATAGAAGCTCTGGGGCCTATTGCACCATATTACAAAATTGTGATTACAAGCATTTTTTAACAAATTTGTAAGAAATCGAGTTTTTTTCATATGTAATTTTTTTTACTTGCGACTCATTTAATCACAAATTTGTACTTGTAATTTGTAGTTGGTGCAATAGGCCCCTGGTGTTTTTTCCCCTTTTCTGCTGTCATCGCCGAGCGGTGAGTGAATCTAACGTTAATATTTCTTCTACAAGTTGTGAAAACATATCTACTTCATTTTTCCAAAACGTAGGCCTTTTACAAAGTGGGTATGAACAGGAAACACACGCTCCTCAATTTTCCAGCGAATGATGGTGATTGACCTGTATTATATTTTCGATTTAGAAAAGAATATGAAATTCTGAAAAAATATGTCTACAAATACATTTTATTTATTTAACATAACTAAATTGATAGTTAAATAAAAAATTCTTACAAGATTTTAAGTAATTGCAAGGAGAAATGTTGATTTAAATTAACATGAATTGATTATTGTTTTATTAAACAATATGTCATTAATATTATTATAAGAATTAAACAGTTTTAACATTTTATTTAAAGGAGAAAGTTGTTCATAATTAATACGATAGTTTGAAATAAGTTGAATGAAGTAAAAGAAAACTTTCTTGCTAAACACATAGTTTTACATTTATCGATATTAAGAAAGAAACAATATTACGAGTACACCAGTTGAAAAACGAATTGATTGTAATTCTTCACAATCACGAGAATTTGAAATACTCGTAGTTTTGAAGATTGCAACATCGTCGGGGTAAATGAGACACTTAGAGTAATTTTGCTCAGAAGGTAAGTAGTTTATAAATAAAATAAAAAGAATAGGCTCTAAATGCCTACCCTGTGGGATTCCCGGATTGATTTTAAGCTTATTCGATTCGCAACCGTTAAAAAGCATCGAGTAAGATCTATCGAATAAATAAGATTCTAGCCATCTTCAATATTCGCTAAATCCTAATTTACTTATTTTAAAAAAGCAGAACTCGATGTGACAGCTTGTCAAAGGCTTTACTGAAATCAGTAAATACACAATCTACTTGTTTTTTTTTGTTTTTTGATGAATCACTATACATACATATTTTTCTGCCAATTCGATTTAAAAAGTAACAGTTAAGGAATCACAGATAATCTGACAATAAGCCTGTAGTTTTTAATTTTGCCTTTTATCCCTTTTTTATCTAGAGAGATTATGAAAGAACTTTTGAAGACATTGGAAAGTTAAAAAGAATAGACAAAGGCTATGACAAGTGACGTACACAGTTTTAAAAAATAATAGGACTATATCATCATTGGATACATTCACTCAATTGGGAAGAAGAAATCAAGCTTTCCTTAGAATTTCATCCTTAAAATCAGATTTTAAGAATTCACCAGAAAATTTTTGTTCCGCATTTCTTAAAACTAGCCGACCCAGCTCTCGAAATTCGAGTGCCAATTTATTTATTATTTATTATTTATATATTTGGCAGTGTTTTCAAGCAAATTTATTAAATTAAATTTTATTTTATGTAATATGCAAAGTGTTCGACAGTGCAAAAACAAAAATGACCCACAGTGTGTAAATGCGTGTCTCAAGTATATTATGCACATCTCCGTATGTGGCTTTCCAAACATATAAAATTTATCGAAATCGGTTAAATACTTTTGGAGAAAAGTGTACCACAAAAAACATATTTGCCGTTTTATTATATGATGATGTGTAATTCCATTTACAAAACTGTTGAACTTATCACTTTCTACAGGTGACTTTTTGGATGAATGGAAGTTACGAGTATTATTTATAGGTCCAATACACAATTCAGGCTCGAAATAAGAGGCTACTAATTACAGATCCATTTCAAAACTGAAAATAGTACCAAAAGTGTTCAAAGTTATTGTCAAGGAACGTATTTATGAGGAAGAAAGAACTAAAATATCAGCATGTAATTGTGAGTGGTAAATCGACTGTTACAAATCTCGTTTTATTTGCAAGCTATTGCATCAAAGGTATTGAGTGTGCGAACCAGTTTGATTCCATTTATACATATTTCTCGAAGGCATTCGACAGAGTTCAACATGAAATTTTTATAAGTAAGTTTAATAGTTAATAATTCTACTCAAATCTTCTGCGCTGGCTTCAAAAATATCTGACGAGCCGTCGCGCTGACAAAACGTTAAAATTGATGATTGATGGTGTCCCGCAAGGTAGTTACTTTGGACTACTTCTATTTATAGTTTTCATTAATGATGTATAATCTAAAATTCGTTATACTAATTGTTTGCTTTATGCGGACGAACTGAAATTATTTAAACCCATTAAAACTATATAGGACATTTTAAGACTGCAATATGAAGTAGAGGAAGAAAATCGTGTATTCTTAAATGTAGCTTAATGTGAAAGTATAACATTTACTAGATCTGTTAATGCAATCAACTATGCATACCGTGTTGGCAACTTAGCCTTAGAGGCAATGAGCAGTCAATAGGACCTAGGAGTAATTTTCGATGCAAAATTTGAAGCAAGACGAAAGGATTATCTAATAATGGTAGCTGAGGATATTTTTATAACTATTCAGATTGTCCTAAACTACTCTCTCTTTACTTTAAATATGCCCCTTCAAAGTCGTTTAGGATGAGACAGACACTCTTTTATGTACGTCGCTCATGTACAAATTACGGAAGAACTGATGCAATTTCTAGATCCAGTAATGAATTTAATTCTTTTTGCTTAAATATTTACCTGGTCAGAACAGCATTTATATGTCTGTCGGAGTACAAATACTGTTCCAATCAAAATCGTTTCAGATTTCTGAAAGTTGATGAATCCGTCTTTTGGACCTGTTATATTGCCTGAGTTAGACTACTTATCAGATCGCTGGTGTAAATGCTAAATAGAATCGGTGAGTTGACCGCTCCCTACTAAAGACCATTCTTAATATTGAAGATATTGCGGTAGAAATTATATTGCCAATTTTGATAACAAACTTTCTAGCATTGAGCATGTCATAAAGCATATACGTATAATAGTGGTTTACTTATGCCGAGTCTAGTCAGTTTTGGAAAGAGACCCTCTAACTGTAAGGTGTTGAAAGCCTTTTCCAAATCAACCAAAAAAGCATCAGTACATTGCATTTTATTTTTGTTCCATTGAATATCAGAGAATAGTTTAGACGTAGCATGAATTGTTTATATTTATGTCCTGCCCTAAAACCGAACTGAGTATCCGATATGATATTGTTGCCCTCCGCTCGTTTAGAAAGAGCTCTATTAATAACTTTTTCGAGTACCTTCCTGATACTAGGAAGAAGACTTATCGACCGGATATTCGCCGGATTTGAGTTGTCCTTTCTCTTTTTCGGAAAATGATGTTCCACAGCTATCTTCCATTGCACTGGATAATGTGTATTATTCAATGCGTTTTTAAACAGTGTGGTATAAATATCAACTGCCTCCGAAGGTAAATGTCGTAATACCATCGGCTCCTGCTGACTTCTTTTTCTTTAATGAGTCGAAGATGAGCTGGAGTTCCACCTTGGAAACTAACAGGGAACTGGGCCCATTTGCTCGGCGATGATGGCGTTTGCCAAATGATAATCATTGAACCCGGCGAAACCGTGGTTCTCCGATCGCCATTGCGTCATTTTATCTCGAAGGTAGAAATGACGAAGTAGAACTCTGTTTTCCAGATCTTGAATCGGGGGACTGCTAGTACACTTGTTGAAAAGGAGCCCACCTTATCCACTCTCTCCTGCGGATCTTCAACAATAAAGAGTTCGTCCAAGACGAAGTCCTCCGGAACTATACTTGCTGTCAGAAGTATGTCTCTATTTTATGTCTTCCTTTGCAGCTCAAGACACGGAAGATAGTTTTGATCACTCCTCCTAAAGATTTTATTAATTTGTGGGAAAATACTTGTACTCGGGTCACTAGAATTAACGGCCCGAATTCTATTATCCCAAAATGAATTAATGGGCAGCCGATAGTTCTCCAATTGGTTGATGTTGTTAACTGAAGACTTCAGTGTCCTTATCTCCAGATCGAGTGTGTTTGTTATCCGTCGGTACAAGCATTTAAGTTTTGTCAGTTGTCTACTTTTTTGTCTGTGTAGCGTGTAGGGCGTCAATAGTCGCGTTACGGTACATGTCACGTAGCAGAGTCACGTTCTTTGTTCCATTTGTTCTTAGTATTCATCTACCTCTGTGTATGTTAAATTCCTGTGGGAATATATTATTCGAACGTAGTTCCCTTGATAAGGCGTTGGTGAAGCGTGGCCATCGCATCTTGCTATAATTGTAAGAATAAATGACGAACCCTGTATAATATCCCTTGCACACACAAATTCGAAGCTCTGGACATTCTTATTTTGAAAAAAAAACACGAACTTTCTTCTTTGACAACACCCGACATTTTTCTAAACATGAAACCCCTGATAAAATAAGGTCACACTAATTGTTTGAAAAAAGTTCCCTAATACAAGTTCCATTATTGTAATCGAGAGATTTGTGCTGCACCTTTATTCGTGTTACCCCTTGTTCTGCATTCTTCAATATATTATGTTCTACTTTATGAAATACATGCACCTAGGAAGAACAAATTGCACCATTTGACCATGAGCTGCTAGAGCAACAGCGTCATAGCCACTCATTATGAATAACTGATGAAGATACGAAGACGACGACGACGACGTCAAGTTTAACGTTCCCATAAATTGAATTGATTGTTATTATAACATTTCTTTATCGTTAATAGCTTTCGCTCTCCCATCTCATTTGCATTGGGCGGAACTTGTTTGGTTTTCTACTTTTAACTACATATTTATAATATATACAAATGTATGTCTATCTTACAGGGTATGTTTTTTTAAGGATACAAAAATGCATTTTTAAACGATTTAATTAACAGGTAGAAATTAATTTGTTAAAGTGTTCGTTTGAAATTTTTAGTTAAGTTCAAGTAATTAGAATGAATTGCTGGTGCGCGATTGGATGATGATATTTTTTTTTTAAATTCATGTTTTATTTAAATTGAAATGTTACATAACCGACTTTTAAGAAAATAAGTTAGAATCGGTTAGAGGATCCTGTAATTATATCTGTCAGACTGTCCCCCGAAGTACAGCTTAAACTACAACTTTGGCGATTTTCTTCAAATTTCAAATTATGCCTTATGGTTCTTAGGTAAATTACTAGAGTATATTTGTCTTAAATGTCTGGATATTGAAATAGAAAGGAAGATCAGAGTCGGCTAAAGAAATAATCTTCATAATTCGATTATGGTATACGTCTGAAATTAGGGTATACCGACGGAGTGGGTATAATTCTGAAATTGCTTCGGGAGCGAAATTCAGCTGATTATTTCATCAGAGTAATATTTAAGAAAGTAGCGATGAAACTGTGAAAACCAAGGGACATTTTTACGATGTTTCAATGGAACAAATATTTCTGAAATTGTTATATCACCGATCAGCTTTAAGGCTCTATTCTGGACTCTATTCAGAATGTACAGTGATGTTTTGACCAGATATGTGGTGCTAGACCAGATATATAGTCGTACTCTAGTTTTAGGTGTATAATTTATTAATAGTTTCCAAATCAAAAGAAGAAAAAAGTTCCTACATGGTTCCAGAATACCTATATGAATTATGCTGCACTTCTTAGAAATATCTATTACAAGTCAAATCCAAAGGTATTTTTGTTTAAAAGTGGTTTTTTGAAAGATGGCGCGTCGGTCGTGTCAAGTTCTCATGTACTTTTTATTCAGAGTTCATTGATGATTAATAACGGATAGACTTACTTTAATTAAAGCCCGAGAATTCGACAACATTTAGTTCGAACAAGATGGCTCTACTTGCCATACAGCCGTGAAACAATGGACATATTGAGAGACTGCTTCGGTGAACGTAAAGTCTAAGGTGTTTGTGGATAAGCCAGCTACGTGTGAAGCATTTGAGGTCAATACTACCCGTGTTATTCGCGAGATACGAACGAATATGTTCGAATGCGTCATCGAAAATTAGAACGTCCTAGAACGAGCAACGGTGCAGTTGCAGCCAACATTTGAAAGGCATTGTCTTTAAAAAGTAAATGTCAAGAATGGTTCTTTAGAATAATAATAAAGATTTCACCGAATATTTGAATTTTTTTATATTATTTCGCATTTCAGAAAAAAAGTTGGTCAGTGACTATAATTTGACCCATAAACGGCAATTGACTCTCATCGCTGAAGATGATTGAAGATCTGATTGGTGTTCAAATCGGTCTTCTCTAACGTTCTAAAGTCGACTTCGTTGGGCCACCGCGGTTTTTGTAAAATGGGCACAACGTTGTATCTTGCCATGCTGATAAGGAATCAGTGCTTGAATAATAAACAATAGATTTGATCTGACTACAATGTATAAAAAGTTAATACGTCCTAAGCTCGAGTACAACTTCCATTTTTCCACACAAGCTGCCCAAACTTTTCTTCATTTACTGTATAGAATTCAAAATAGAGAGTTAAGACTGATTGGAAAAAGAACTATCATGGAATAAATTGCCATCTCTTGAACACCATCTGAATGTTTCATGTCTTTTTACTTATTTTATCACTTCTTTCACAAGCAGTGCTCAATCAAAGTAGCCAGTTGCATTCCTCCACTCCATCAGTTTACCCGTGATACCCGCTTCACTAGAATTGTTCATAAGTTTATCCTCGAGTCCTATTTTCGACGCATAACACGATTATGGAATAATTTACCCGGAACGGTTTTTCCTTGTCATTTCAATTTGCAAACATTCAAGACCAATGTTCATCGACACCCTCCTTTATCTTCCTCCCTAATTTCCTCATCGCTCGTGCTATGTTCATGTTTAACATTTTAAAGGTCTTAATAAATCCTAGAATGCGTGTGATTTGTATTTATATAAAAAAGCCGCCAGAACAACATGATCGCCACAAACTGTCAACATTGACATGTCCATATCGAAATACCCTTTATACATATAAGAACCTGGGTGAAACACATTTTGTAGCCCTTTTTTCTATGTTGACTTAGCCTAGTGCGTGCACGTGCTCAAAAGGCGCTTTTCTTTTTTAGTTAAGAGTAGAGCTCTGAACAGAGTCCGATAATGTTAAGCATGTTCTGAATATCCTCTGAACCAAGCGTGCTCTGAGCGCCCTGAGTTGTTTTTGAAACATACCTGAACACTAACACTAACACTAACACTAACTCTGTGTGCTCAATTATTTTATTCTGAGCTCATAGAGCGCACTCTGAACATGCTCAGAACGAATAAAAAGAAACACATATTCCAAGCTCTGAACACCCTAAAGCCTGAACTAAAAAGAAACACAATTATTCATATTTGACAACTCAGACTGTGCTCTGAGATAAAAAAGGAAAAACGCCTGAAGAAGGCTGACCATGAGTATGAGAACGTTATAAGTGTGAAATATTTTCAAAATCGTTCGTAAGGAATTTCGAGATATTTGATCTTAAATTCCATTTTTACACCGATATCGCTGAGTTTTAAGTTTTTTTTAGAATCGCTTAGAAACGATGCTTAAAAAAAACTGTTCTTCACCCTATTTCGAGATATGTATGTATATGTACGTTGTACATATGAAAAGAAAACATTTTTCGGAAAATTGTGATATCCAATGTTATTAAGGAGAGTTCCCGTATAAAGATTTAGATCGATATTGCTCTAGCTGAAAAAAATTCCAAAATGAAAAAGTGGTACTATGAAAGGTACAGTTAATAACAATTATTGTAAAAATGTTCTCTACCAGAATATAGTAGAACAAACCTGTAATACAATATCTAATAATACATTTAATACAAATATATTCTAAATGATTGTATGTATGGAAGGTATCGTAATTTGTAAAACTTACGTTAAGTTAAGTTTCTCATTGGTAGGTGGCAGTGAAATTAAATTGTATGAGTGCTTGATTTTTAATTTAGATGTGGTGAGACCCCACATTATTTTTGTATACCTCCAGCTTCAACTGGATGTCACCAGTGAGAGGTCAAAATAAACCTCTGATTATAAACTGTATAAGCAAAAAATCTTTTCTATTCATTTTTCAATAATATCGTCCAAATCGAATTGTAGTTAAGGGGCTTTCGGTCCTTAATTCATATTTTAAATCATAAAATTATAGTTCGAGGGCATTCGGGAGTGATCCTCAATCATTTCAAGCCCTCTCCCGACAGCACTTTTAACTGTTTTTTTTTTAAATATTTTTATATTTGTCTTTATCTAAAAGCTATTAAGCACTGGTAACTTAGTGCTGTTCATTAGATTTGACTGTATATTTATGTGAGGTTTAATAAATAGATAATAATATAAAACTATGGCATTGAAAAATTGTGGAATTGAGTCTCTGTAATCTCGAAAGTTAGCATCGAGAGCAACTGATATTTATTCTTGGAAGTGCTAAGGTTATGATGGAACACATTAATAAAGTAAAACATAGTTAAGATTTATTGAGTCTGGAAATTGTGAGCTGTCATACATTTGAAAGTTTTGAAAAACAATTTTTTTTTTTAAAAACGTAAATAAAAAAATGCACCAAGGGCATCAATTTTTGTGCATCTACACAATAAAATCCAGCCCTGTTTTTATACGATAAGTAAAAAAAAACTCTCTAATATCTGGTTCTCTTGAGAAATTTCTTCTTAACTGTTTTCTTCCTGTTAAATTTCTTCTGAATATTGATCAGTCACACCTCTTTTTGGCACTTAATTTGTTTTTCCACTAATCAGTTAAATTGTTCTTTTCCTAGTACATAGTTGTTTCGCATGGAAAGCGATAATTGAGTTTTAAGCAAGTAGAAACACAAATGTTAATTTTTAAATGTAAGTTGAAGAAAAGTTGTATTTTTTTTAATATTTCTGAGTTTAGATAAATTAAATAATAAATAAATTTCGTTGGAATAAAAACTATAAGCCTTCATATTAAAACATCTAACGGCAGCTTAAAAGTTCCTTAAACTCTAACTGTACTATAAATCTCCGTTTGAATTTAAAAATGCAATAATTTTTTAATATATTTACTACATAGTTTTCTTTTTTTTTTAATTTCTTTTATTGTTTCAGTGTTGGTACAAATACTATACAAATAAAATTTCATCTAAAACATAACGACGCTTTAAGAATATCACCACCGGCTTTAACGCCACCAACACCAATCAGTCCACGTGAACCGCAGAGTCCCGATGGTCATACATCAGTGAGTTCAACTGGATCAAGTGATACAATTCCTGGTAAGTTTTTTTTTATTATAAATTTTTTAAATTCATATTCAAAATCCCAAAAAAAACATCAATTATGAACAGATATCTAAACTATTTTGTCAATTTATTAGGAAATTTATAACAAAGTACAGCTTCAGTTTGGTACTAGCCAATTTATTCACATTTTTGGCAAAATTGGGTTGAGTTTTCACAATTTTAGATCAATTTTCATAAGTTAAATTGTCACAAAATATGCTAGGAGAATGAAAATCGCAAATCAATAATAGCCCTAAAAAATATTAAAATATGATGGAAAATGACTAAAGACTGCAAAAACAACATTTAAGGATTGTGAATGTATTTTATGGGGATATTTTTTCTCAAGGCCTTTATTTCTTTAAATTGGGAAAGTCTTTCGCAATCGAAAATTGCCTACATCAAGGAATGAAGCATTAAAACAAAAATATTACCTAGAATCAAACCTACGAAAAATAGCTTAAAAAAGAAAATTAGTTTTTGACTCCAAAACGACAAGGGGTTTGTCATTAAAATTTTTCGTTTTGGGGATTTTCTCGTAGTACTCTCTAAGCATATTTTCAACCTCCTTGGGGTTTCAATTTTGTATGAGATAATTTTCTTGCTATGAAAAACTATCCTCAATTTGGGGCCAGTTTTTCATTTTCTCTTTTTTATTCATTGGGTACTAGTTTCACGAAAAATTTAAGAACTGAAAAATTTAAGAATTATCTAATCTTCTCGGTTTTGCTTTGTGTTGAAGAGGTAACGGTTTCTGGTTTTGGGTCCAGTTTCTTTGAAAAATCACAATCTGTTCCTAAAATGTGTTTTTTTATTCAAAATAGAATTCTTAAATTCTTTAATCTTCGAAATTTATTTTTGTTTTTTTTATTTGCTTGTGAACATTTTTTTAACTATTTTAAAGAGAATTAATTAGTCTTTATTATGTCTGTTCGCGTCTGTCGGTCAAATTTCATATAAAAAAAAACTAAAGTTATGTAGAAATTTGCAAGGTTGGACAGTACTCGAATAGACATATTTATTACTTAAAATTTTTTAAACAAGTTTTTGGTGATACATTTCTTGAAATCCATTATCGTCACCGGAAAAAGATACAACTCAAGTTTGAACTGTCAAACATTCTTGTTTCAATAAAGGTAATATTTTTAGAATTTAAGACCAAAGATCATAAAAAACATTATGCGGACAGTTCATAAGTTTTTCGACTTAAAATTATCTCAGGCTATGACTGGGATAACTTATTTTATATTTTTAAGAAAAGAATTATATGACAATTTTATTTCAATTATTTGCATATTATCTTCCAAAAATTAAATTTCAGAAAGTCACCAGCCTGGTTTTGAAATATTGAATTTGAAAAAAAATAATTTTCCTTAACGATTGGCAAGTACCATTATTTTTGACTCTAAAAATATTTATATTTGAGTTTTATAGATAGCTTTTGGAGAATTTAAGAAATATCAACGAGGTCGTTTTCGAAATAGTTTTTTAAGACAAAAAAGAAGTTAAAGAACTTTGTTTAAAAACTCAAAATATTTCTTTTTGATAACTTTGGTATAAAAATCAAACAAATAGTTCTATGTTTTGCACCAACCACTTTTCGGACACAAAATTTTGTCGGAAAAGAGAATTTAATAAAAATCATTTTTTGTGTGTTTTTTTGAGAACAATTTTGTGCTTCGTGTACTGTTATTTTGGACCCTAAAAAATTTATAGAAAAACTGGGGAGAATGACCAAAAATCCAACTACGAGTAAGTCTTAATAAAATCGACCCAGTCGCTTTGGCTATAAACGAACAGACATAACTACGGACATACATAATTGTGGTGTCTACTTCAAATCGGGTAGACGGATTTGTTTCAAGTTCGGTACATGAAATTTTCTAGGGAATTTTTGCATTGGCTCGTTTAACAGAATTTCGGCTGTTTAAATTTTTTTTACTAAACTTGGTTATGAATTAAGCAATAAAAATTATTATGCTTTTTAGATTTTTGTGGAAAAATTCTCATAGCGGTAATATTAATCAGTTTGGTTTTAATTTTGAAATAGAATTATTCCAAAGAGTTCAAAATTTGAAACTGATAGAAAACCTGTAATTTGTTTAAATCTGAGTGTTCTAAAAAGTTCAATTAATATCGAATTTAATTATAATATAATGTATGTAAGTCATTTATTTTATAAAACAATTTTTTAAATCTTTTGACTTTTCTTCAAAATATCTGATTAACAAAATCACTACATGTTTGAATCATTACCATAAATCATCAATGTCGAGTTATATTATATCTTTGAACTAAAATACAAAGTTCGTGCATTTCAGTTCATCACAACCTGTCTTTTAATATGAAAATATTTGCCATTTTCGTTTTACTATTAGAAAACGTTTAACTGTTATTTACAATGCGTTGTTCTATTTTCTGTAATTTGAAGCGTGTTCGTATACAATTTTATTCTACTTACTAGACATTTTACATATAAGGAAGTTTATTGATTCTCTTACGATGATAATTTCCTTTTTTAAAAAACTGAAATTCATACAAATGCCCAAAAAAACAGAAGTTCATAATGCTGAAACGGATTTAATATCAAATTGGGAAACTTTTCTTAAATTCTTGAAATAAAATATAGAAAGTAAATAGCACAATTTGCGATGAATAACCCAAACTGGCAACTCAAGTTTCAAACAAGTTTTCAATAAAATAAGTCTCTCTATGACTTAGGATAATGTGACACAATGTAATATGGTATTGTGACGGTTTTCCAATAAGACATAATGCCATATTTGAATACTATGAACTCTTGTTGATTCGATAAAGTATCATAAATCTATGGTTTTTGTGAACCCTAAATCTATCTAAAAACGAAAACGAAATTTTAATTGTCATGATGCAAGCAAACATTTTTTTGGATAAGTGTTGTTAAACACAACTTTGCCTTAACGTTTTTTTTTTATTGGAAACGAATTCACTTATTATTTTTCAAATATTTTTTTTTTGTAATTTCAATGACAATAGTAGCATTAAAATAATAATTTCTAGAGTTAACCAAATTTGTTAATATTTAAGAATAATTTGAAGTTCTTTCATTGATTTAAAATCGAAAATTTTAATTTGAAATTGTACATTATGTATTTTTAATAATTTCTTAGAGTTGACTCAAAAGTTCACACAAATCGTAGTGGTAAAAAGTTTTTCCCAAAGTAAGATGAATTTCGGATGTGAAAAATTCGGATTAATGCTTTAGAACATAAACTCTACTGTTAACATTTCATAGGCGTGAGTCCTATAACAATTCACGGGATACTTAAAGATTTAAAGTGCTTGATGAACTCTCTGGCGTATTAGACTTTTAAGCGCGAAACAGATTAACCCAGCAACAGCATTAGCATCGTCAACAGCAAAAAGCACGCTGACCAGCAAACATTTCTCAAACAAATTGCCACCAGCAACGTCATTTCATCTGCTTGACATTTCATATCGAAAAAAAGTTTTTCATCGTGGTGCCACTGAATATTGCAGTGCAAAAGTTGACAATACCGCACCAGCAACAGCAAATTTAGAACTTTGGCCTAACGACGCTGTTGGCGCTGCTGTTGCTGTTCTTATGTATGTTGAACAATTGAAATACATTGGCTCGAAATTAATGGCGGCCGCTGTTGCTTTTGACGGTGCTGTTGCTGGTTCAATCTGTTCCGCGCTTTACTCGTATATACATACATATGAGGTAAATTAACGCATTATAAAGCAACGTATTGGTCTTCTTGCTCATACAAAAATCGGCGGAAATACATATGTTTAAATATGGTCCCATGACTCTTTTAGAAAACCGTGTTTCCAAATATGATCGTTTTCACGACAGCGCAGTTTTGTTATTAATTGAAACGTTGATTGATCCAAATTGAACTTCAAATTTTCTGGAAAAATGAGTTATAAGGGGTTTTTCAATAGTGATTTCTAAATGTTGATGTGATTGTGGCCATACTATTGTTGAAGCTACATGTACCAAATTAATTGTCTTTTGTTAAGTTTGTCTTACCAAATCAATATAAAGACTTTTGTCGTTCGACAACGAGTGCAATTGATTAAATTGTTTTATGAAAGTGGGTCTTCTGTTCGAGCAACATTTTGGCGCTTCGCTCATTTGACGATCGCCATAAACGTCCTGCCAAAAGAACTATTCGCAAAGCCAACTGGTTTAATGAACAATCCACCAAAACCCGTTCGTCAACGAAATGCCAGATTTGTCGAAAATATCACCGCTGTCCATTAAAGTTTGCAAGAGAATTTCGGGTAATCAATTCCGTGTCGCGGACAAGAGTTCGGCTTTTCGCAAGCCACAACTTGGCGAATTTCGTGTCCTGACTTGCGACATTTACCCGTTCTAAAATCAGAAATTGAACTAACACAGTAGCTCAGAGCTAAAGACCATAGACAATGACGTTTTTTTTGGTACTCGAGCAGTTGGAAGTTGACCCAAATTTCACTCGAAGAATCAATATCAGTGACGATGCCCATTTCTGTATGAATGCGTACAACAGAGAAAGTCACTGTTTGTGTGGATTACGGGATCGCGTTATCATATGCCCATACTTCGCTGATAGCCATTATATCGGCGAGTGCTATCGGTCGATAATAACCTATTTAATCTAACTCGAATTGGATGACATAGACATGTGGTTTCAACAGAAAATCGTCGCACAAAGTTTGTGTCCTAATTGACAATTTGCACGAGCGATTTGAATTGGCACAAAGATTGTGCGATTTGACCTTGTGTCCTAAAATACAACATAATCTATGCCATTGGTAAAATTCAGCCTGATTTCTGCGTCAGAGTTATGGAAAGGTCGACGTTTTGGAAGCGTGTCATTCAGCGAGGCTGCGGCGGACATTTAAACGATATTATAATCATTCATACGTTATACCTAATGGGATACAAGGGGTTTTTAAATAAATAACAAATTTTAATGACATTTCACTAAAAATTTGTATTTTTAAAGCCCCTTTTAGATGATAAGTTGTTCCTTAAGTTGTCAGTTCAGTTAAAAAAGGCAGTCTATTTAGACGTCAGTCCGGTGTTCAGTTGAGCTTGTATGCGCTTCTCTTTTAACTGAATTGTGATAAAAAGGGTCACTTTTCTTCCACAAACATGGAGACGCATGATAAATTTCAATGAAATCGACCAAATTATCATTCTGTTTCGACATATTGAAAAAAAATCAGGAACTCGAATGACGACTGAACTGACAACTGAACTGGAAAGTATTTACACTTCAGTTAAACGCTTCAGTTTTTGCATTTAGACATCAGTTTAACTGAAAGCTTAACCGATAGCTCAACTGAAACTGAAACTGAAATGATCGTCTAATGTCGTTTTTATTTGGCAATCCGGAAGCCTTCCGGACTCTTCTGAAAGTGTTCAATTGGGAAAAAATGACAGTTCTGATTCTGAAAAGAAGAGAAATTTGCTTCTGGATTTGAAATCAGAAGCAAAACCAGAAGCACTCACACATTTATATACTTAAACGTCAACCTCAACAGCTGTGATTTTTGGTATTCAAATTGTGCGAACCAAGGTTGGCCGAATTAACTACACTACATTTTCTACATGATTTACTACGTTTATATGAGGTGTTAAAGCGAGCTTGAAGCTCGCTTCAAACCTTTATATACCTGTATTGAGTTGAAATGAGCTTCGTTCGACTCGATCCCAATCGCTCAGCGGTGTCGAGCGGTGTGAGAATCCGACCCTAATCCAACTCGATCTTTCGATACTGCATATAAACGCCGCGCCGTAGTATTTAACTACGCGTAGTTTATTGAAGAAACTACATACCTAATTTACTACAATTTGTTACGTCTGCTACATATAAGTAGTAATAAATTCATAAAAATTAATTCATAAAAATTCAATATATTAAAGGAAAAAAAAAACAATTTTGCACTTTTATGATCTAATGAAGGTTTGTAAAAAAAAAGTTTCATTTACCATGAGGATGAAGAATTGTAGGAATAACTGAACGTTTAATTTAAAAATTCAAATTTCAAATGCATAACTGACAGTTAATTGACAGCAATGCTACAATTTCTTACATTAACTACAATTAACTACATTTAACTACATTAACTACATAAAATACGTAGCAGACGTAACAAATGTAGTTATTTCTAAAAAGTGACAATTCGGCCAACCCTGCTTTCAACAAACATTTTTCTTGATTTTAATTATTGTACGCATTTGATGTTTCACATATACAATCAAACAAAACTTCAGAATCATTAGAAGCAAACAAAAGTGTTCAGTTGGGATTCCGGATTGCCAAATAAAAACGACATAAAAGGGGCTTAAGATGTATAGAATGGAAACCCTTTTATAACCCTTGTTTAAATCTTTAAACCTTGTTTTAAGTTCAAGAACTTATTAAAGGTAGCGAAAATTAATTGACTATAGCTGAAAAGCAACAAAATTACAGATCCACAATAAATTTAGGTCTTCAAGCTTTGAGCACGGTCAGTATTTTATGAAGACTTTGTACTTAATTTCAATCTCAATGACAAACCAAGCAACATTATTTCTAAACCATGTTTACAAAGAAATTAAATTAACCAACCTAAAACATAGAACTTCAATTGAGAACAAAAGCGAATAAGATGACGCCAGTTGAAATAACTGTTCTGTACCGTAAAAACATTGATTCCTCTGAGTGAACATAGTCTTGGGAGTCGAATTTCCTAAATCCCAAAACACAGTTCAAATAACACCTCATTTACATTATACGGATATCTTATTTCTCAATCCTCAAGTGTAGTAGCTTAAATTCATCTTCCTTCCACAAGTTTCATCGGCCGGCAGTCGTGCACTCCAATTTCGTTTCTGACAATATTTTTGTTGTTGTTTTGCTGCACAAAATCATGAAAAATACATTCAGAAACCTTTAGTGCACGCGCTTGCTCTTTTACAGCCGCATTCCATCTTCATCCTCTCGAGGAAAACCGAAATAGATGGCAGAATCTGGTTAGATTCCACAGCGCATAGAGCCCGTGTCGAGTCGGCAGAGCACACCTTGTCATTTTAAAGAAAAAAAAACCGCGCGCTTTATTTATAGGTTCTTCACTCCCAGCTAAATGTGAGGGGAAACTATGGATCGCATGATTGAGATCATGACCCAGGAAAAGTCGTGAAATTATAACGAGGTCAGTGACATTTGAATTTGGCACGAGCTCAAGTTGACACTCCTTCGGCTGTTTCTACTTGGAACAAAGATGTCGTGCCTCCGCTCATCGCATCGACGACCGACGCGATGACGCTCGCTTGAATTCAGTGAGATCAATCATTTCCCGATCGAAATTGAATTCTATTTATTTTAAGTGCATACATGCATGTGTGTGATGTGCGGTTATTTTACTTCTCTTGCATAAGTGCAATTAAGTAATTTTTTGTGGAAACGACTGGTATTGGCCAATATTCTCTCCATTATCGCATTGTTGGAGTGCTGTGAATTGGAGAATTACTGTGACGGCAACCAACCACCCACCCGTAACAATCCAATTCTATATTGCACAATTCAATAAGTTATGTGACTTATGTGGTCATTTGCATCTGTGGAAGTAGGCCAACTGTCATTATGGGGTTTGGTTGTGGTTACTGACTTTGTTAGCCCGTCACCAGAATCTGTGTGTGACTTGCAAATTGACATGATCTAGCGAGATGTTATTCGTTATTTTATTTTGTTGTTATGATTTCCATGGACAGAGTTTTGTGGGTGATTTTTAGCGGTTTTGTCTGTGTTGTGTACGAATTGTGTAGTTGTCAGATGTGACAAAAGAACTATGGATTAAAAGCTGTCAAATTTAATATAGTTAATAATTATATGGTGTATTCATGTGTCACTTTGTAGTTAGTTTGAAGTTTTGTGATTTTTGATTTTTGATTTTTCAATATTCATATTTACAAATTCTTAATATTTAATCTGTAAGAAACTTGGTACTTTGTAACATGGCATAGTAGTTAGTGCATTGGACTGTTATGAAGAGAGTCGCTGCAAAAATATTTTTCAGGGATGTACTGCCTCTTGCAAGGAAATGATTATTTCATGTCATGAAAAACATTGTTCATCTTAGCAGAAAATTGTAGTTCTCCTGGATTCGTAGCAATGGTAACAAACTCAGGAATGGTTGAGAGGTGTAAGTCACTAGGTCCTGCTTCGATATTTAATTGAATGGAATAAAGCATTCAATTTGTATAGGGTGAAATAGGATGATTTTAGATTGAAATGAGAAATGCGATATTTAGAGAATGGTTTGAAAATGGTGAAATGCTTGTACTTGAAAAGTTATATTTAAAGGAGAAAATTCATGCTAACGAACAGTGCAGATGTCTTTATTGATATACGCAAGTACTGTTCCTCAAATTATTTCAACAGTTTTGACGTTTCTGTGACCTAAACATACTACATACTACACATTAAATAAATCGCAATGACAAACCTTCAAATACGTTGGAATAGATTTAGGAATTTTTTCATATTGCTTTGTTTAGGGCTGGTAGCGATGAATGAAAACCTTGTTTTATTTAAAGATCAAGAAAGTTTTATTTTTTGAAAAGTTTAAAAAAGGTATAACTGGTTGAAATTTTTTCTTTTGCAAAATTAATTTTTTTCTAATCATGAAATCGAAATCAAAATGTTTATGTTATGACTTCAGATTTAAAAAATTAAATTCAAAACTGGGTTGCACGGACTCGCTCTTATGTAAAAGACTTTGAATTTTAAAAATGAATGTTATTAGAGAATAATGTTCATAACCATAAAATTCCTTTTTTAAATGACTAAAACAACTCTATTAGTAGTTGGAGATACAAACAGAATGCCATATAAATCCTTAAGTAAATATGAAATCCAAGAACCAATTACAAATCGTTGAAGAAATTTCTTTAAAAAAAAAGTTTTTATATATAAAATTCTCAATACATTTTAAAGAAAAAGTTTTAGAACGTCAGCTTTCCTTGTTTATTCCACAAATAAAATTTAAATTTCAAAATAACTTTAACGTTTTGAGATATTGAACTCAAAAAGACAAAAAAAAAAAACAAAATACAAAAATATTTTTTTTTAAGTTTTGATATGCAATTATTTTTAAACTTTTTAGGAACTTCTACAAGATTTCAATAAAATTCGTTATGCCGGTAATGAGAAAGTCAATATCGAAAAAAATGGTTCTATGGTAGGTACAGTCAATAATGCCTTAATTTCATTTTTTTTTCATCAAATTATAGATCGTAAAAATTAAGCGAAAGAAAAAATTTGTAATCAAAATTCTAGATGCTGTTTTCGAGAAAAATATGATTTACGAAAACCATTTTTAACATTTGTATGGCGGGCACCGTTATTTTCAGATCAAATAAAAATTTGTTTCAGAAATCTTGTAGATAGTATTAAAAATCTGTTGTTTGTCAAAGTTCCAAAAAATCAAGCACTGGGTTTTCGAAACATAGTGTTTCAAAATTTAACGCACAATTTAAATCGAATGATGATTTTTATATGAAATGTCTTTTTCAAGATTTTTAATAAAGAATACAAGAGGAGAATAAGAATAAACTTTGTGTCTCTTAAAATTTCAAATAAGTTGTATAACTAATGTTATAGATACATATATTATAAATTAATAATTAAAATAAAAATAGGCCTGAAGAAGGGTGTAGCACACCCGAAATGTTGCAACTGAATTGATTATTGAAAATCAATATTGAATATTGAAGCCGAGTTAAGGACATACGTAATTAATTAAAAAAAAGGTCACGAAACAGGAAACATTTAACTAAAAATCAGTTGCAAAATATTTTACCCAGCTTAAAGAATATCGACCGAACCGCTTAGACTGTAGTCGAACAGACAGAATTGCGAGACTCACTTTTTTCGTCGTCCCTTGTATCGTTGTATCAATACTGATCAAAATCTCAACTTTGATGTAATTGATAATGTTTGTCAACCACAGTTTAGGAGTTGTCAGGGCGATTCAGCTTATATTCTGTTGTGGATAAAAGGAAGTTTTTTCGGGGTGGAAAAGAAGGGAGGATGATGTTTTATAAAACTGATAAAATATGGTTTGGTATACTTTGTTTAAACACACTAGACAATGCTGGACAACTTTAGACAACTAAGCTTATGAATTTTTACAAAACCACACAGGATGGAATACAAATAAAATTTCAATTTCTAAGACCCACAATAATTTCCTGTCTTAACCCAAAAAAAAAACCCTTTAATATTAGAAATTTGGTAATAAATAAAAAAAAGGTAAAATGCTCTTAAGCAATCGCAATAAAAAGGTTTATCATAAGCCTGGCTTATTATGTAAAACTTTCCATTATCTATGCAAGTTGGTCATATTCGAATCAGATTTTTAGTTAAATATTAATTTAACCGCAAAAATAATCATATACGAAACAGATGTCACGCTTTTTGTACTAAATTTATTTTTACTTTTAAAAGTTTGGGAAAATATGAATCATCATTTTGAGTTATATGTATGTATGTATAACTTAAGTGTTGAATAGAATTGTTTTCCGATATTATTCAATTGTGCTGAGGTTGTCCCAATTTTCAATAAGGGTAATAAAAAAATATGGTAAACTATAGACCTATTTCTATTCTTTCAAAAATATTTGAAAAACTAATGATTAATAGAATTAGTTCTTTCCTAAATAAAAACAAATTTTTATGCGAAAATGAATTTGATTTCCGCTCAGGAAAGTCAACTGAATATGTTCTTAGCCTATGTAGTCAGCTTTATGGCAGCTTAAATAATAATAAATCTAGTATGGCTCTTTTTATTGATATGACAAAAGTGTTTGATATGATTGATCATATGCAAATATTTAAAAAAACTACAATTGATTTTCCTGCACATTTTAGGGTTTGAATCAAAACCGGGACCTATCAATGTCCACGACAGTTGATCTGCAGCAGTACTTTCTTTGGGATACCTAAATGAATCTCACTTAAAAAACTGAAAATACACGGCACACCGGGAAAAAGTTTATCAAATTACGCTAATTCATAAAATTTGATTCGTTCCGTGTCGTTTACCAATTCCTGAATGCTATTTTTTGACACTAAATGACAGTTTTTCTATCGGAAGATATTGCACACACACGAAGACAACTTAACTATTCAAAGGAAAGCTTATCAATCATTATACTTTCTCAAAGTCCTAATCTATCATAAGCAACCAATGAAAATGTAAGCCCAATCTGACCCAACGCATGCATCAAAACAACCATAATAATAATAAAACTTTATCCCTCCAGTTGATTCTCAATCACTGCCTAACATCTTCTTTCTCATCTTGTCAACCTCTGACACATGTCAAGTATCACTCCATCTTTCAAACTTCTTTTTATTTCAATTCATACAGTTGATACGTATGTGTCTCAATAAAATGCAAAATGCAAATCTCTCGCAAGTACTAATCCACGCGTTAACCAACAATTGATAGAGATAACAATGAATCACAAAAAAGGAAAGACTTCTTTGCGTTTTGCGCTTTGCACCAAGCCCAACCACTCCAAGCCCAATAGCTAGCCTTAAACAAATGAGCAATAAATCTCAACGCAAACACAAGAAAATCGCTTAACGCAACAAATAAATTAAATAAAAAATATAATAAAAAAAATGAAAACCTTATTCAACAAGGCTCTATGTAAAAAATAATAATAATAATAAAAAAATCTATATCTACGCGCAAAATACATCTAACAGTTGCAGTCAGTATATTCCTATTCCTATTCCTGCTACGAACTGAGAACCTCTCTTGGAATCAGCTTGGCCCGGATCGGATAGAATGACGACGACAAAACATTACCACCATGATAATGATGATGATGATATAGATGATCATGATGAAGGGGAGTCGTTGAACTCGATCGCGAATTTCTGTCGGTCGGTTTGGAGTACGCAGGGGTGCGCTGCAAGCGCGGCAATCTTGTGCAAAAACAGAGTTTTCTCTTCCTCATTCGTTATATCACTCGCTATGCAGTTGTGGCACTTCTTCTTCTTTTTCTAATTTTCGTTTTATTTTTCTTCTTTTTCCTAGACTATTTTTACAGTTGCTGATGTTTGAGTTTTAGCGGGGGTAAGGTAGACGCATTTAAAAGAAACGGCTAGATTAGGAGAATTTCATTAACTTGTTAGCTATACGACTTAGTGTATAATGGCATGCGTTAACATGAGTTTTGAATGAAAAAACTTTGATGCTCTGAGAATTACTTGATTGATTCAATTAGTCGATATTTAGTTCTTGCAAAAAAAAAACTGATCAAACTTGTTGGCCCTGTAAGTGGTGCGCTTCATCCGCCATTTTAAAAAAGCCGTTTTGGCGTATTTCTCATCGTACATTGAACTTCTTAACAGTTTTGCAAAGAAATTCGAAATACATAGCTTAAAATTTTTATAAACAACGTTTTCCTGTTTCAATAAAAAAAAGGCGAGACATTTTTATTTTTCAGTTTTTGCCACTTCACACCCTAACGACTTCTAGTGACAAAAATTGAAAACAAAATACTTTTCGGCACACTCTGAAAGTATACATTTCTTATCCAAATTTTCTTTCAAACGTCAAATTCTAGTCCAGCCGATTACTCCTAATAATATTTTTATTTGATGTGTACTGTTCCTTGCGAGAAAGCGAGGATCTTATTATTTACAAAATTGTACGTCCTATATACATATACTTGTCGACTGAAAAATAAGAACAAAATTGGAGGACATTACGGCTCATACAATGAATTAAAACTTTTAACCATCCCCTTGTGCGTGTTGAATCTTTCCAGTAAATTAGCATAGTATACATATTTCTCGGTAATTGATTTTCTCTTTTTCAAATAATCAATGAAGATTACGCCGCCGTGGGAATCCCAGAAAACCGTTGACATTACTTTTCCCGCCAACAGAATTGTTTATGGATTTTGAGGTGCTCGTTCGTCTGAAAAGGCCCACTGCTTCGATTGTTCTTTTAATTCTGCTTTCATCAACAGTTACAAAACGTGGAAAAAAATCATTTTAATTGCGTTCAAAGAGTTACAAAGGCCATTTTCGATAACTTGAATTTGATCGTCAAATGATCATCATTTTTCCCACAGTTATTGCTATCGTCAAATATGCAATCATCCAGCTTGCACAAAATCTGCTCGATCAAAGTCAATGAATATTCTCGCAAACTTATTTGACGTTTACGAATATGCTCTGGCTCAGGCTTATGAATATTATTACAGTCCTGGATTTTTTTACTACGTTATCGAAAAAAATGCTAAATCATACAAATTTCGTTTTAGGTTTTGAAACAGTTACCGTTAAGTTACAGCTTACGTTTAAGAACATCTTGCAATTCCATTTTTGACGCAAATGACGTTTTCGAAAAGTGACTAACACACCTCTGAATTTACGACCCGATTCGGTCTTTGATCACTTGTTAGCGGCACCCATCTTTCCCATAATTTTTTCATGCCCAAATGATCATGCAGGCTACAATATAAGTTCATGAACCTTGATCCGGCGATCGTCTGACACAAAATCCTTAATTTTGTTGATCATTTTTGAAGTTCTGACTTCATTTGGATTCCTGGTCTGAGTCTTTTGTGTTCACCACCATCAACCATTTTTGGAAGATTTCATGCGAAGGATCAGTGTCCATAGTATTTTTTAAGTTGTTCTTCATTTTCCTTATTGTTTTTATCGCGCAAAAGTTATTGTTTTACTAAAACGCGAAATTCATTTTTTCCATTTAAATATAAAAATTTATCTTCTTTCGCATTTGTAAAATGGTTAATAATAATTCAATGTCATCTGAGCGCCATCTATCTGTTAAGTCAATGACTTATCAAACATCTCTCGTAAATATGGTTCACATGGATGTACTAATCTTTTAAATTACGCTTTTGTATTAGTAAACGCTTATACCATAAATATATCGAGTATTTCATCCGTTTATTAAACGCCCAATATTATTGTATTTTCGCAGTTGTTTGTTGTTTATTTATTTAACCTCACTTCAATTCCAGGAATTTAAAATCTCGAATGCTTTAAGCAGAAATTTTATGCAATTGTGTTGTACCCTTAAATCATTGCAACTAACAAATGAAGACATTTCAAAGCTCTCGCATGGATATGGTAGTGTTCGTTTACTCAAATTGCTGAAATTCACCTTGCCACTAAATGGCGATTTCGTTCACTTTCCGCGTTGGTTCTTTGGCCAAGTTCCTGATCCCCCTCTTTACACATCGATTAAAAGATCCAAGACAACAAGTAAACGCTACGCTACGAAGAAGTAGAAAACATCTCTCTTTCTCTTCCTATATTGAACTTAACTTTAATAATATGGCAATGGCATTGGTTAAATAGGTATAGATTAGAAGATGAAGCAGGAAATAGCACGGTACAAGCGGTCGCTATGCAACAACAACAACAACAAACAAAAAAGAGCTCACTGTATAGGCAGCGATATTCAACCACAAGATGGCGCAGCGTGATATTTTATGCTAACAAAAAAAAGTTTGACACTTTTATCATCGCCACATGCAATTAAGTTGGTGGAAGAGATAAACTTCATGCGGTGTTAATCGTGTGAAAAGGTGTTAGCAGAGTGCAATCAAGAAGATCATCCGATAATAAATGGGACTTAGGTGTACGAAATTTGAGTTTTTTCCAGAGAAATTTTATAAATTAGACGTGTTCCGATTATGTGATGATAGGATGTTCGGTGTTCTTTTACAAATTAAGTCATTTTTACCTTAATAACTGTAGAATCGCACGACCAACACATATTACAATTACATACGAGTATAGTTACGTAAAGTTAATTAGATAGCGATAGACCCTTACGCAGTGCAGGAGGAGTCATTGCGCTTAAGAGCAGGCCGTTAACACTGATCACTGATTAAGAGGTAGGAAGAGGAGCCTCTGAAGAAGCGCTCGCTGTTGCCTTAGTCATTTTAATGGTTGCAAGCTACTTCGACAATAATAGTTTGTTGCAATTGCAATCAGCGCTAGGTCGCTGGCTGGGGTCTATGTACTTAGCGTTGCGATCACTTTCTCTTCTCTCGCGCTTTATGTTTGTTTGTTTTGTTGTTGGTTCTTCATTTTCTTTCTTAAGGGTTTTGTGTATTTTTTTTGCGCATTGCCTATCTTTATTCCTTCAGAATGAATAACCAGGAAAAGTATCCAACTATCTATCTATATTCGTTTGTGTGCTCTTTAGAATGTTGTTTTAAGAATTTATGCTCTTTATCCACACACTCGATAGATTTCTATTTGTTGGTTATCCCTCGTCTAGCGTTGGAGTCCCCTTTTGCTTGTCCCTATTCTGTTTGGATTCTTCCCTATCATCCCGGGGGAGAGCTGCAGTGCTGTTTATTTCTTCTTCGTCGTAGTCTTTTGCTGCTGCTGCTGCTGCATTTGCAAATAAAAAGAAATAGTTGTGTCGTTGTATCGTCTCTGTGCCTATTCCTTCACTCACATCGATCGTTTTGCTTACTTGGCCTTCGCGAGAGAGTTGCAACTTAGAACCTCGGCACACTTCTTAGTTCTTTGAGGAGTTCACACGGATGAGCCCTCCACGCGTTTAAATGAGGTGCTCCTTAGAGGGTTCGTTCGGTTTCTTGTTTTTTTTTTTAATTCGCATATTGCGTTTGTCTTGTTATTGTTTTGGTTTTATTTTTTTTTCTGCTAAGCGAGATATTATTGATTTGACACGCGGTTAAGGATATGACATTTGCAGTGCGATAAGTGGACATGCCGAGTGTTTTTTCAAGAGACATTTTTGACAGATGTATATTCCGTTTTGATTTTAGGTTATGGCGTATTGATATTTTCGTCCTGGGCCAAATATCTACACAAATCAAACTACACAAGTGATAATAAAATAATTCAGTGAGAAAAGTGTTTTGACAGATGTTATGAATGAAAACTTGACATGAATGTATACGTATTTTTAATATGATAGTGATTACGGTGTAAACCACTTGTATTTTCAATAATAATAACTCAATCAGTTTAATGGAAGTATCTCACACAATGAGCCTCAAGGCTCTAGGGTTTGTTTATTGAATAGAAAATATTCCTGCAGCAATGTTTACCGCAACCTTAAAACATCAAAATTCGATTTTTGAAGATTTTATTTAATGTTGTAAGGTTGATGTAAAATTTAAACCTAAGCTTTAGAATGAATATAAGTTTGGGTGAAAACACTTTACATTTTGTAATTCCATTGAATGTCATATATTCTCAAGCCGATATTTTGAATATACAATTTTCTTCAAAAATGCCATATAGGGTCAGCTACTGTGGCCAACAAAAAGGTATTTTTCAGCGAATCTATTTATCTTCAAAAGTATGTCCAGTCCATAACATATTTTATTTGAGACTTCATACTAATCAGCTATCATATGAAATAGGTTTGAAGTATGCAAATCTTTTAGTTTCACAGAATAGTTGTATTGCGTCAAAAATGTCAAATATTGAATTTTGTTATTTTCGTCATCCAAATTTATAATTTACTTCGAACTCTATAACGTGCAAACATAACAGTAATACTTCAAAATAAATTTACAAAGAATTGATAAGTGTTTGCTGAGAAATTTTGTTTATGTTTGTTGAGATTTGACAAAATCGCAAATACATGAACTAACCAAATTTCTCCACAAAATTTCTCAGTTTTGGTGTCCCTTAATACGACATATTCATCTTAGTTTTTTATAGGATAACACATTTATAAGAAAAATAGAGTTGTTTTAACATACTACTTGGCGAATCGTTTCTTTCTCTGCTAAATAGAGCATTTTTGAAATTTATATGAACGCCTTGCTCATATTTATGACCGATAATTTTTTTTATATTTACGAAAGGCCCAGAAATCAATGAGATCACAAGAATTTGGATCCAAATCAATATATTAGAAATACCACCGAAGTTGTGCGAAACAAAGAAGCAGCTTAAATTGTACACATCAAGAATTAGTATATAGGGTGATATTTTTCAGGCGCTGCCAAGTTTATAGCGCTCATAATTCAAATATTAAGATTATTTCAAAAATTTGCGGCAGTTTTTTTCCGATGAGCGCTGTCTTAACCTAAAATTGTCAGTGATCATTCATTAGTCTTATGAGAGTTCATAACTTTTGTGTATAATTACGATATTCGTACGTAGTCCACTTAATAGTAGTAAACAATTAAATTTTCAAGAGATTTCAACACATTTTGAACAATTAAGTGTAATGTTTATAATTTTTTAAATAATCCAAATAGATTTGAATATCATTTCATAGTTGATTAAATTAGACCTAGAAGCAACTTAGGATTGTATGTTGAAATATTTTGAATTTCTTGTCTTTCAATTGGAGATTTTTATCTTGATGACTGGCGTTTTCAACAAGATCTTGTCCTTATTTTAAAGGATATTAAATTTAAGGTTTTTGAATCAGACTTTCCTTAAGTAAAAAATCAAATTGACCATAAGGTAATTTTTGTAATTTTTGAATTTTATACCTTTCAACACATTAATACTGACTATTGTTATTTTTTTTAATTATAATAAGGCCGACTTTATTTTATTAAACAATTATTAAAATTTTTTAAGTTGGGAATATGTTAAAGCTGATCATTTTTTTGATAAAAAATATTCGATTTAAAAAAAAAATTAGAGAGCGTCGTTTAAATCTGTCTGGTTCAATGAAAGGTTTAAGAATTTCGAAACTGTTTGAAAGAAAGCTTTCAAAAAGTGTGTAGCATGGGCCAAATCTGAAGATAGAACTCGTTTTATGCAGCTGAGAAGAGATTCGATTTCTTTATTCTCAATATATATGTAAGTCGAAAGAAATCTAAAATATAATTCTTAATCTTTTTGGGTTTTTTCTAAATTCTATCGAACTTGATGACAAACGCTCTTACGATAGCAAACTATAGGCAATCTATTTGCAAATTTTATTAAACCAAATTATAATCTGGTGATTGTAGAAAATTGATTTTGATTGTTTTTCCTTGACAAATCAAGAAGTTTTAGATGGTTTACTTATCTTCATTTTAATAAAAATACTGGAGTGGTTTTGATTGCTCCACTTTTGCGAAATGTGCTGTTTCACTTTTTAAAGTTTTAAAAATAATTTTTAGTAAATTGCTTTGTACTGGTGTTTTAATGGTATACGATAGGCAGTTAAGGGAATTATAACATCAAAGCAGCATGAATTTTCACAATTTACTGCATTGACTCTATTCTTTAGAGAACAAAATGTAAGTGGATGTCTTGTACACAGATTTCGTAAAAGCGTTCAGTAGAGTTCATCATAAACTTCTTATTAAAAAAAATTCGAGAGAATGATGATCGTGTAGTTTCGTACTCTATTGAAGTGATAAACTATAATTGCGCTGGATGCGATATCTATTAAGTATGTTACTCTATTAAACCGAACTATATTTTGTAACACAAACCTGCTGTTTTTATCTTGGCATGATAATTCTTCATAGAAATATATTGACAATACAGGAACTTGTTTTACGGATCTTACAGTTTAAGGTTAAAAATTTTATTTTAAATTTTTTATTAATAAAATTTAAAAAAAAAATTCTTAAGAAACCGATTTGGTGCGCGAATTTTATCAATGTGTAGATGAAAATTAAATTTCATGAAATCATTAACGTGTTCTTGTGATCTAATTTTCATTGTTTTTGAAAATTTGTATAAATCAATAAAAACTTTTTGCGTCTTTGGTCTAAATGCGTTTCTCCCAGGCACAAAAGTTGGGCTCATCAGTTAGATGCTGTCATATCCTTCTAATAAGCATTATATTAGTCGAGTACTATCAATATACATAAAATTTGTGTCTGCAATATCATTGGAATCTCTAAGGAGCTTTCGTGTATAAAATTTAATTTCGACATGATAGCTTTTGGTAAAATTTTTAACTACTTAAAATTAGGTTGTACTAATAAAAACATACACAAATTATTCATAAAAATGAAAGTAGTCGTCTTTGAGAAAAAATGACGTTCGTTAACGAGGTAAAGACAGTTGTATGTTTTAACCAAGTTTTTTTTTTCAAAATACTAAGTTTTAATTTTTGGTATCAATACAGTTTAAATTTTAAATAACAACATTTTTTGGATTTTTCGAGAAACAAAAAATATGGAATATATGCATTGGAACAAAACACCCAACGACAGAACGCTTAAAAATCCTACAAATAAATTATTGTTTTACATGTTTGTATGTATCGGCAATATTTATTTATTATTTGTGAATATTGTCACAAAATTATCAGCCAAAATGTGAAATAGGCTGCTGCTCTTCACAACAAACCTATCTCAAAGAAGTATGCTAAGGAAAACACTAAAAAGAGTGTGATAGATAGAAACCCAGAAAAACATGCAATACTTCGCATGGCGAATCAATTTCGTAAATAAATGAATAAGGAAGTCCGTAAATCGAAAATTTTAAATTTCGTGAAACAAAAAAAAAATGTATTATTTTATTCTTTGTCTGATTTAAAAGCTTATTAATACTTATTAAATAATAAAAAAAATATGTAGTACAAAAAATTGCATTAATCAAAATATATTTTCTAACTTATAAATAAATACATCGTTGGAGTCTTATTTAAAAATCTCTATGAACAGCGAGTATGGATTTTTGTCTAAGTAAGCGGTCCCATTTGCCCCCTATCCGCTGGGTAGATCTTAGACCTACGCCCATAATATAATGGATTTGGTTTAAAATTTTTGTAATTCAATTTTTTAAAGATTAAAGAATAAAATTCATTTGGATAAAGTATTCCACATTCGTGTTGTGCGAAATAATACCTCTACACAACGAACCAAGGGAAATTGGTGTTAATTTTTAACTGTCTTATTAATGGTCCTTGTTATTTTTATCAAATGTTCAACACAGAATTCTAAAAAACTGGTAAAATATTGCATAATTACTTTGGCATTTAAGGATTTAATTAGATTAATTAAATGTTTGAATGCATAAGAGTACACTCTGATTGCTCTAAGAGTACTTATAATTTTAAAAAAAAATGGATTTTTTTTTCTCAAAAACCAAAAAAATATTTTTTCGAATATTTTTAAATACAATATTATTTTAAATTCAAAGGATTCCTGGACAAAATTTTTGGTCAAAATCGTTAACGCTCATTAAAAAATCATTTTGAAAACCCTGCTTTAACTCGTTACATTTTTAGATTATTATTAAATTTGCTCAATGGTGATGTAGAAACTAGAAAGTTTTAAAATATAAACTAAGAGAAAACAATAAATGTTGTCTTTGGAAGTGTAAAGAAAAACAAAGTATGTATTACAGGACAAAGGCTTGAAAAATGCCTATGAAAGTGTTATAGGCCACGTCTCTTTGAAACTAAAGGGAATTATAGCATAACTTAAAATTGAGTCTCCAAAACTTTAAAAGAGATTTAGTTTCTCGAACTATTTAAACATTTTGTTTTGTAAATTTTGAAATTTTACTATGCAATTTGCTTCTACGAATCTATCCTTCCCAAGCTTTTCAAATGATTTCTGTTAATGTGATTGTTGCTATATTTATTTTTTGAATCGTCTGATGATTGCCGAATAAGAGGAACATTTAATTACGTAATTACGTATGTATCAAGGCACGCTTAACTGAGTCTTAGTTATGACGTATAGATTGTTGATTTTCGCTTGTTTAACACTGATTAGACCAATAAAAAACATACTCCACATGATACTAGCCATTTAAATTGTCAGTTAAAATACAAGAAATACAAAATTTATTTGCTAAGGCTTTGTGCCCAGTTATGTATATAAAATCATTAACTGTTAAAAAAACAATAAACCGATTACATTAACTAAGTTGACCGATTTCTTCTGACTCTTCTAATAAGCTAACAAAAAAAAACAATTAAAAAAAATTACGTTCACGCCCGAGTGACCTTTAGAAAATCACATTATTCGGAAACGCATCTATGTATATTATTCAATCGAATTTGGTAAAGTAAAAATGTGATTTTTGTCTGCCTGTTCAAAAAAAAAAAAAAAAACACATACAAGTGAGTGCTTTTCAAAACAAACCCCTTACTATGGGTGTTCAAAAAAATGGATGTATTTAAATTAGATCCAGACCATCAATCGCAAATCCATTCGAATTTGGTTGATAATAGTAACACGCGCGGGGGTAATACTATAACGGGTGAGGATGATGACGATGAAATTATCCCCGCTGTCAGTTTCGATGCAAATGCAGATTTTAATTTAAATTTTTTCGATACACCTGAAGACTCATCGACACAGGGTGGTTTTTCTGATCCAGGTTCAGTGGAATCTCTGTCAATTGAATCACCACCACCAACTGCATCAAATATATTGCAACAAAATCAATTCTTTGGAACGCATATTGTTGGCTTGCATAATAATAATAAAAATAATAATTCGGGGAATAGTTTATGTATCAGTCCGAGTTCAAGTAGTACAGCTAGTAGTTTTGCAGCAGCAACAGCAGCAACAATAACTACAAATAATGTCGGTCACAAATTTGGAAATGGTTCCAGTAGTAGCAGCTGTGATGGAGCTAATTTAAAAGTCTCATCAGGTATGTAAGTTATGAATTTTATTAAAAAAACTAAATTAAAAAATCACCAGGATTAATTAAGTGTTTATCAATTTGTATAGTAATAAGCTTAAACTCCTGTAAAAATTGGTAAACAAGAAGCAAAAGTACGTTTATTTAACTTTTTTATAAAATATTTTTCAAGAATTCATTGATCGCAGTCAGTTAGAAAAATCTTAAGAAATATATTGGAACTGATGATTCCAAATGCCGGTGTAATAAGAATATAATTTTTTCAAATTCAATTTTTTATCATAGTTAGCCAAAACACATAACTATACTCTGTCCAACAAAAATTGTCAGTACAGGCCTTATGGGAGAGCTTTTTCTAAAGCAGTGGCGCCTGATTCACCCTCACTACAATGCGTTAGGAAAAATACCACTAAAAAAAGAGCAAGCCACTGACTTTTCTTAAGGAATTGTTGTTGTAATTCTTTGCAAAAAGTTGTACACCCCAACACGACCGTCGTATCCCACTGCTGATGAGATACTGTCAAGACTCAAGATCAAGACAAGAGTGTCAACTGTCAAGTGTCACTCAATACGATCGTGGATCGTGCGCTCTTTATCTACATCAAAACAGAGTTACCATTATCATTCATAATTGCAAGCAAAGAGCTTTTTCAGTGGTTTTTATTAAGGAGCTTTTGGGATTTGAAGGTTTTGAGAACACATTTTAAGAAGATGAGTATGTTGA
Organism: Chrysotoxum bicinctum; assembly: GCA_911387755.1. Lineage (NCBI taxonomy): Eukaryota > Metazoa > Arthropoda > Insecta > Diptera > Syrphidae > Chrysotoxum > Chrysotoxum bicinctum. The sequence goes on along the minus strand of OU426989.1, from coordinate 217,183,534 downwards.
GTGTTGTCGTATTGCTTTTCAACTTAAAAATAAACGTGCCTATTATCTTACCGCTTGGCGTTGTGGGAAAAGGTAAATTGAATATTGTTTTCAGTCGTTTTGAATCGGCAGACGGTAGCCCTACGCGTTTTTTACTTTCATTTGCGGCGATTTATAATTCAAACTACGGAATCCTTGTGAGAGCTTTAAAAGGCGACACACTTATGCATGGCAATGCAACCAGAATGAGAGACAAACGTCCTATCTTTCCTGTACTGACAATTTTTGTTGGACAGAGTATAGTGTAACTCAACACCCTTGAGCGCCTGTGATTGAATTCGCTATGCATATAGAAAAAATGATTTGTACCCTGTCTTTAATGCTAAGAAGGTTTTCAATAAGAGTAGGCAGATGTTGAAATGAATTAAAACAAGGTGTGTGTGAGGTATTAACAAAATTCTACTTTTATTTGAAAGCCTCATGTATGTATGTCATTAGGCAGTGTTGCCAGAAACACCGATTTATCGTATTTCTCCCGATTTCTAGACCTATTTCCGATACACCGATTTTTGATGTAAATAGTGCACTTTCTCCCGATTTTCAATTTAAAAATACGTTCAGATATTTTCTCCGCTCTTGAATGAACATAATTTATTATTTTATTAAAAATTTTAGCAGTGCCTAACTTACGGTTTTTTCTTTTTAAATTTAGTATGAAAGCATATTCCTTGCAATTTTTATCTCGTTGTCATTGTCTTTCTTCTTCTTCAAAATAGCTTTTTTGGCCTTTAGTTCACAAAAATTTTGTTTTGCGTTTTGTCCCGGCGGCGGTCTCACATAGACTCATCAGTTGACTGTGAGGACCTTGTCAGTACACAATTTTTGTTAAATTCAATTCATCTTACATCGATTTTTTGACAAAAATACAATGTGAACTATACCCAACCAAGATTAAATTTCTTCTTTATCTTGTTTGATTTGGTGTGGGGCGGTGCGTGTCGGTAGTTAAGTTCTTGCTAATATTTTCAATTACACTAATAATGTAAATGTAGATCCATTTTCTTTATCTTTTAGCGAAATGTTAAAATCAGACTGTACCTACAATATAATAAGCAATGATAATTTGTACCTTGGGAGCGATCTTAAGTTACAATTGGACAAAAATCTTATTTCAAGCTCTGAAGTTGAACGATTTAAAAACAGCTGTATAAGCGTTTACGTTAACTTTGCAAGCAAATATTACATAGGTTTGATTTTAAAAATAAAAATTTTCAGGCATTGACCTTATTAAAACCAAAACAAACTGTAAATAAACAAATTGATCCACTAAGTAATCTTTTTAACTTATTTCCTAATATTATTCATTATTCTGATATGCAGCGAATCGATTGTGAATACAGAGAAATAAGTAATCTTGACTTTAAAAGCTTAATATATATGAAAGCTTTGATACTATTAAAATTGAAATATTTTGGAAAATTGTTTGTTCAATCAAAGTTTGGCCTTTCTAACTAACTAACTTTATTTCATCGATATTAACATTACCAAACTCTTCAACTAATGTTGAGAGAACTTTTTCTCAAATAAATTGATAAAGAAATTTTTTTTTTAAATAAGTAAAATTATTTCAACTTCTAATTCCCCGATTTCCCCGATTTCTGATGTGGAAATCTCCCGATTTCCAAAAATATCTTATGACAACACTGTCATTAGGTATGAAATGTTTTCGAAAAAGTACGCACCAATGACGCCGCAGCCGTGCGGGCTCAAAATCCACACGAAACGTTAAATTTTTAAGGATGCATTATTGAACCTCTTGTGAGTTGCTGTCGTCCCATAAACGGCAATGCGCCTCATATCTAAAGATAATTTTTTGGCCAAAATTGGGATCCTCTTCCAAACGTTCCGAAGTCCAGTCAGCAGACGAATGACATTATCTATGGTAATGAACTTTGAGCTGCTGGGTCACTTGCATCTTTTACGAGTGTGAGCTCAATTCACATCGCAAAATTTGCGCCATGTTCAAGTCTGCGAAAGGCCGAGTTGTTATGCACGGCGAGGAATCTATTGCCTTTCACTGCCCGAACTCTAACGAACACTCATTTTGATTATCAAGTCTTATCATTTGGACATGCTGTGCAATCGTGTATCTTGCGATGGTGATTTGGCAATAGTAACTCAATAATAAGCAAGAGATTTGGCTGATATCACTAAGCCAAAATCTACCAGCGCCAATTGAAAAACTCTTTTTAAATAAACGGTACATGATTCAAATAAGGTATTACAACGACCCTAAACGTTAAAAGTTTAAACAAAAGTCACTGTTATTTTGGTGAAATAGGTATAGAATTTTTCTAAAAAAAACACCCTTCCAACCATAGATATTTTTTTGGATTCATAGTTCTCATGGTATGTGAAAAAAAAATTAAACCTAATTTCATCTCAACGTCACATCTTCGTGATAGGTTTTCTGGTAAGATTTAAATTTTTTTTATATTTATTGACTTAAAAATTAATACAATTTACATTTTCTTAGTCTTTGAATGGTTTGGCCATCTACCAAACTGACATTTAAATTATAATTATAAAACTTTGCTCAACTATGCGGGTTTTGTAACACTCAAAGAATACTCATAAAGAAGGTTTGTCCATTCAATATGTTTTATTCTTTCCTCTAAGTTAAGCTATTCTAGGCCAAAGGAGGGCTTACGGAATTCCTTTAGTATTGGGCGAATTCCGAGCAAATGAAACACATCTTTTCGTTATTTTAGTTTACATAGATCGAACGAAATTGGTAGCTCTGGTCGATAAGAAAACTAATAACTTCAACTCTTTATTTGAATAAGAGACCAATTTGTTCAGGGGGTTGTTAACTAAAAAGTAGGTCTTGAGGTTTAAGAAATGGTTTAATTTACTGTAGTAAGCTCTGTGTATAGACGACTCAGATGACTCTCATAAGCTAAGCATACATCATATTGCCAGCTTCCTTCGGCAAATTATCAAGCGAATCTGGGTTTTCGTCGGCTGATATTAACAAACTATTTGAACATCCGATTGTTGTTTCAATTTTTTACACACGTTCCTTCCGAATTTATAATTTGTGATAGTAATAGTCTTGGAATGGAATCCCTTCTTCACCCATTGCCATTACTCTTACTTCGTACATAATTGCAATTTAAGTGAATCCAAACAGAGTGGTGCTATTCCAGTTTCGAGATATATCAGATGGTTTGGGGACGTACTTGGCAGTCTGAAAGTATTTTAAACAAAAAAAGCGGAGGAACTTTTCCACAAATAAAAATCCCCATACTTGTGCTCTGTAAAACAGAATTGCGATTGCAGTTTCTTTAAAGACTTAATATTTAGCTATGTGGATGTGGGAAATGGTTTTTCTTAATGATGCAACATTTTAAAACAGAAGACGTTTAGCTTCTGCCCATTTCATTTGAAAATGCTTAGCTAGTTTTAAATTAGCAGCAATCAAGACTCGTAGGTACTTGTCCTAACTATGTAACTATTTCTAACGGCTTCTCTTCAAATGCTCATTTTTCCTCCTGAATATCTGCCACCACTGTTCATCAGTATCATAATTTTTGACTTGAAAATATTTACCTATAGATTCCAGATTTTGCAAAAATTTGAAGCCTATTTATCATCAGTTGTATACCGTTTATAGGTTCCGCTAAAACACTTTATCGTCTGCGAACATTAGTCCTGGAATATTAGTTTGTTTCCTCTCACAGAAATACACCCTTTCACAACACCTGTTATGTTATTTGTGTATAAAATAAAGAGAAAAGTATTGAGAACTCATCCTTGCTTAAGGCCTACCAAGTATCAAACTCGTCTGAAAGAATTTTTCCGTCCTAAGCTCGTGCAACATGTTTTTTGTACATTGCTCTAATGATAGATATAATTCACGGGGAATTGAATCCAACGCCGCCGCTCAAAAATCCATGAAGAAGAAAGCATATAGCTTTTTTCCTTTCTTTTTGTAAATATTAGGAATATTCATAAATGAAGAAATTCCATTAACTGTCGAGTGGTTTTTCCTGAACCCTGCTTGAAATTTATCCGACCAAAAGCATTAATGTTAAAAAAAGAGCCAAGTTCTTCTATACAAAAACCTTTGTGTAACAAGTCAGCCGTGAAAAGTACTGAGATCCAAAAGTACGCCAAGTTCTTACTTCATGAAGGTTTAATACCGAATATTTAAAGTAGAATAATATTGAAACAGCTACAATGTGATAGAGAAATTTTATTATTTAATTATTACTGACTAAAATTTTATGGGTTCACTGGTCAAGTTTTTAAAACCTTTCGAATTGGGCATAAAAAAAAACTTGCCAAGTAAGCCCATCCAATTAACATTTTCTCAGAAAGTGGGCGGCTACCACGCCCCCTGAAGGGAAAACCTCAATATTTATATTTTGTCCTTTATATGCATTTTGAGCCCCATCGTTCTACCAAATTTCATTATTCTACTGCAATCGGAAGTGTGCCATATAATTTACATCAGTTCTGAGGAAGTGGGCGGATACCACGCCCCTGAATTGAAAATCTCAAATTTTATATTTTTTTCTTCGTTTGCAATTTAAACCCTACCACTTTACCAAATTTCATCGTTTTACAGCAGTCGGAAGTTCTCCATTCAACAAACGTCAATTCGGAGAAAGTGGGTGGGTACCACGCCCCTGAATGGAAAACCTCATATTTTATATTTTTTTTCTTTGTATGCAATTTAAGACCTACCGTCTTACTAAATTTCCCAACCAACACCAATTCGGAGAAAGTGGGCAGATACCACGCCCTCTGAATCGAAAACCTCAATTTTTTTTTTGGTCTTTATATGCAATTTGAGCCCTACCGTTCTACCGAATTTCATTGTTCTTTTGCAATCGGAAGTGTCCCATATAATTTACAGCAGTTCTGAGGAAGTGGGCGGATACCACGCCCTTGAATGGAAAACCTCAAATTTTATATATTTTTCTTTGTATGCAATTAGAGCCCTACCTCTTTATCAAATTTCATCGTTTCACAAAAGTCGGAAGTGCTCCATTCAACCAACACCAATTCGGAGAAAGTGGGCAGATACCACACCCCCTGAATGGAAAACCTCAAATTTTCTCTACTTACTTGCTACATAATACGGGGTTTGCAAATGAGATAAGGCATAAGATTTTATGTTCGCTTTGTAGGAGGGCTGGGAAGATTCCATCTACATCTGGTGATCTTGAAGGTTGAAAAGTGCTTATCGCCTAGTCTATCCTTTTGATTTAACAGATAGTTGCAGCTATCCTCAAGTCTTCTCTATTTTATTTTGTCTTTTGTCCTATTCTGTGTAAGGCTAAACTCATTAAAACTGTATTTAATTTCCAAATTATGGCTTTCTTAGGAAAGGAGTCAATAATATATAATTTACATATTCATGGATTCAAATTTGCAACTTTCTCCAAGAAGTATTCCCTCTTTTTTTCCTTTATTGGGTAGGTATTGGTTTCGTTTGGAAAAAATATAGAGGACGTGAAGTCCAACAAAGTGGATTTAGTCATAATGTCCCGTTCGGTCAGTTCACTGAACATCGAGATGCACCGATCTGCTTAAAATTTGGTACACACCATTTGTATTTGATATCCCAGACAACAAATGTAAATTTTTGTTTCAGCTCACCGGGAACGGGAACGGGAAATTTTGATCTTTTTTCCTCAAATTTTCTCGAAACGACTTTTATAGTTTTGATAAAATTTTGTACGTATAATGATCTATGTACCTAGATGATATCAATCAAATTGCGTTCTTAGCAGAAACATTTCTTTTAAAAATTTTACAAAAATCAATAGCTCTACTGTTATGACTTTTTCCCGCTTTCTCGTAAAAATACTTACCTTGAATAGCAAGAGTAAGTTCGTGCGATCCATTCATACCTTTTTTGTCTTCTTTTAATTTTGGAGTATTTCATCTAAGATCAAGTCCAAATCTCCACCTTGATCTGTCATTTCTATTTCGCATCATATTATTGATGCTATAGAAATATGACAAGACTCTATGTGACGTCTTCGACTTCTTTGCTGACCATTCACCATACTCTAATCTTCTCCGCAGGGTACTTACACCTACATTTCCATGCGAGAAAATATCTCCATCTAGTCTCCTGATGGTTTCTCCTTTCAAATTCAAATGAGTTTCCCTGAACACTTCCTCATGGTGATATCTCTTTACGATTCTTCATCTTTGTCCCTCCTTTCGTGTTTTTTTTATTTTTCTTGTTGTTGTCTTCTAACGTTAACAATGCAGATTTCCCTGGCTTCCACTTCCTCATTGTTTTGTGTCGTTGTTGTCTTTTTCAGTTGACGGGCGCAACGGGTTGTATACTTGGAGGGAAATCTCCGGCTGCGTGGTAACTGGTGGGGTTCCTCACCTCAAAATGTCTTCTCTTCAAGTTATCTGCATTGAAGAAGAAGAGGGCGGCGAATGGGGCCTCGACAGAGTTTTAATCCCACTGGCTTGAGGTGTGGCAATTCGTTTGCCTTAAAGAGCAAATAGAAGGCAGAATAAAAGAAACAAATCCTCTAACTCTCTGGGCAGAAACAAAGATTCATCTAAAGCCATAGCTTAAAACGGAAATTTCCATCTTTTTTTCCTTGTGCGACTGCTGGTGCTGCTGCTTCCAAGCAATATACCTATAGCTGTGTAACAGCAGCTACACAGGGGGTATTGTCAGGAAAATGGAATATTCATCGGAATTTGAATTTATGAGGAATCGTGTCTTTTCCTCTGCTCTTCCGAGAGTAGATGATTGGATTCGCGTGGGCCTCTGTTGTGTCATATATTTACCAGCACCCAAGCTAAGGAAACAATCTTAGGCAAACTTTCCTTCTAATTCCATCCGACTCTTAGTTGGCTTTTGAAAAAGAAAAAAAATCAAATTGAATTCCTCTTTTAATTTTCATGAAGGCGCAGAGTGTTAATTTTTCTGAGATTAGTTTCCGTTTTAATTGTGTTTTATGGCATTAATAAATTTAACTTATTCTAGAGACAAAATGAAGTTTATAAATCTGGGTCGTTTGTACTTATTAAATAGCGTATTAACTATTCACGTTGCTCCGACATGTCCATCGACATACCATGCTTTAACCTGCTTTAGTATGTTTCGAGGTATGTCTTACAGGGTCATCCAACAAGACGTGGCATTTTAAAGGAAAACATACCATGTCATTGATATGTGGTTATGTATTAGTTTTAATCTGGAGTATAAACTCTTGGCATAATAATAATTATAACAAAATATCTGGGAAATATCCATCTGACTACACATTATGTCAACTTGTGTTTTGCTATTAAACTGGATCGCGCTTTATGAGGTCAGAATAAAATTACCGAGCAGTTTAGCAAAACGCTGAACGCAGCCAACTTTACTCTTTGGTCGTGTGATTGGAAAGAGAAAAATATGAAATATTACGAGTATGTACAAGTACATACATATAATGTATATCAAATTAAAATGGCGTTCGAAGCTGTTTGCTTTTGCACTCCACTTTAGACAAATGAATAATAATAAATGACCTTTTCTGAACAAATAATTGTGCTGTGCTTTCCAATTTTCATGGGCTAACATCCTGTTAAATACGCAAAAGTTAAGCACAGGTTAGAGGAAATAATGATCTTTTAGAATTTCGCTTACCTGGTTATAATTTAGTAGTACTTGACATAATGGTTAGTGCATTGGTTAATTCAGAAGGTCTTTAGTTTGATTCTGAGCCGCAGCAAAAATATTTTTCAGGTGCGAACTACCTTTTGCGATGAATTTACCAAACCTCTAAGAGTACCTATCTCTTGTCATAAAAAATTGTTGCTCATTACCCGTTCGGCAGAAAATTATAGGTCCCCTCCATTCCTTATAACACGCGCACCGGAATGGTTGAGAGTTTTTAAGTTACTAGTTCGTGGTTCTCTTCGAGCTGTTGCACCAAGAATTTTTTTTTGGTCATAACTTAATTCATTTACTCTTTCGCCATCGCAGCCTTTTTGTCTTTGTGAGATATAATGTTGCTTTCCAGAGCCTTCCTCAATACGGACATTGTTCTAATATACGAACTTTAGCTCTACTTGTTTTTTATTCATAAGAGTCAGAATCTTGACAGCAACTCAACTGTCTGATTCGATTTCCAAACTGTTTCCCTGTATTCTCACACAAAAGTCATTATTTCTGTTGACTTCAATCTACACAATTCAAGTTGGCTCTGCTATTCAAGAAAGAAAACACCCGAAGATATGTTGGGATCTTTGCTGAAATGCAGCATCTTACTCACCTTGTAGATGAGCCTTTCAAATACCAGATGTTGCTTGGCGAAACGTCTACACTCTTGATCTGTTTCTTAATTCGCACCATTAAGGTACTCCTCTCTATTCCGCACTTCGGACCATTATGTAGTATAAGCCCATTTCTGTTAAACAGAAGGAATCCCACTAGGGCCGATTGATAACACGAGAAAGCCAACTGGGGCGGTCTTAATAATTTTTTCCGAATCTTTAACTATCACTATGTTTCCTCGACCCTTCCTCCCCCTCCTCCTATTCACCAATTGCACTTACGTCCCTTCTTTCCAAGGTCATAGTATCGCTGATAAATCAGCTCAAGAAATATCTTAAAGATCGAAAGGTTTTTAATGACCGGCAATATGGCTTTCGCAGCAATCGTTCCACTGGTGATCTGATGGCATATCACACCGAACAGATCCTTATTTTGCTTTAGAGAATGTTAGATTCTTATGCTTGATATTTCTAACGCTTTTGATAGAGTTAGGGACCAGACTCCCTTATAAAAAATGTGTGCGTTTGAAATCAACGAAACCCTTATTCTTTGGATTAGAAATTACTTTCTAGATGGTTCAATACATGTTGTATTGGACGGATTCAACTCTGATCTTCACAAAATAAATGCTGATGTTCTTCAGGGCCTTGTTTTGTCTCCGACTCTCTTCCTCATTTTTATAAATGATTTCTTGTCTGAAACTTCTAATCCACTTCATTGTTTTGCCGATGACTCTAATCTAGCTTCACATACTCGTTTACAAACTCAAGTTCATCTCTGTTGAAAGTGGAATTGCAAAATGTACCGAATGGTAAGCTCATTAAACTCAAGCAATTGTGTGGAGTTTAATACTCCGAAAACTCATCGCTCTTTAATGTCCTTGAAACAAAATGTACCCCCTATACTACGAGTATTATTCCAGAATCACGCTTTCATTGAAGAAACCAAAAAGCTGTCCGTATACTTGGTATGTGTGCCGACCTTCATTGGAATGACCCCATGCTGCTAAATACTTAGAATTTCTATATCGGTGTAAGAAATGTTCAATTTATAATGCGCTTATACGACCTAAGCTTGAGCATAACTCACATCTTTAGCAAGTACTGCCCAACCTTTTCTTCATTTACTGGATAGAATTTAGAACAGAGCGGTAAGACTGATGGGAAACAGAACTATCATGGGATCATTCCCATCTCATGAACACCGTAGTCTTTCCTTGTTTTATCGCTTCTTTCACAAGCAATGCTCACTCGAAGTAGCCAGTTGCATTCCTCTCAAAAATCAGCATTATGCGCTACACATTAGGCAATTGGTCAACCTGTAGTATCCAACTAAGTCCTAATTGAATTACAAATATAATTTGATCACAAATAGTAGAGAAACTGTCATATTTCAACAGTGTTGTCACATATCCACCTATTTGGCTTGATTTGGTAAACCAATTAATCCTATAAAAATGTCCAATTTGCGGGCCATTTTCATGAAGCGTTTGGCTTTCCTCCTCCTTTCATCAGAGATAACGATTGCTTAGACTCTTTTACAACAGCGACAGTCTAATTGTACACTGAACAGCACTCCTCTAAACTACACTCGGTCGGTGGATGGCATCAAAGCGACCGTAATCTTTGAGTCTTGTGCATAGTTGTTTAAAGGAATTCCTCATTCCTTTGAACCGTGTGGTAAGTACATCATCATGTTAACCTACCTAGTCGTGATCTTGCCAAATTCCTAAGAGGGCAAGTTTGTGTACGAACTTTCGAGTATGAGTAGATTTCATGGTACAAGTACAAGAGAGTGGATTCGTCATCGTCATTACCTTCCGCTTTGCTTAGACTAACTATCTATCAGAACAAAGACTTAAAGCATCCTCTTCTAATGGCACTCGATGAAATTTTCTCCCCATCATCATCACACACGACGATAGCTGAAGTAACATGATTATTGCTCCTCAGATGGAACTCCCCTCAAGAATTGATATCGAGAGTCAATAAATCTTTAGGAGCATCATAAATCATTGGCTAGCGCTTATACATAAATCTATTTTTTTTGTCTTCTATTTATTTTATAGCAAAAAGGGTTCTCTATTCTTTTGTATTGAACTGGCCTATTGTTCTTGTGACGAACGATGAGAAATTTTCATATAAGGAGCTTCAATTTAGAAACTCTAACTAATGAACTAGTTGATTTGCCAATAGAGGGAGTTGTTGCCGTTTGTTGGAGATTTGACAGTTGAACTCGGCGCCATTGTTATTTTGAAATTTGCAATTATTTTCGCTTTATCGTCGTGTTGTCTCTATGGAAATTGGTGAAAACTCTTTTAAAAGTTCATCTGCGATACGAGTGAGTCCCATAAGGAGCAGGAAAATTAATAGACTTAAAGCCACTTAGGCTATCACATTGATGGCGAAGTAGCTCCATTTACAGAATTATATGGAAGCCTCCATCTCAGAAAATGCCTTTGATGCTGCCCGACACAACCAAACGGATATAACATTCTCCTGCTTTTATTTTTTCCTTTTTGTGGTGCGGGTGATGGGTTATGCTAATGTGGTCCGGACTTTCTCTTCCGTCTCAGCATCGACGGACGATCGGTCGGTAGTCCTCTGTAGATTTGTATATGGATAAATTTACCGCCTAACTGACAGCTGATATGTAGGTACATACATACATACATAGATATTTTCTCCGTGTCGGGCAGCAAAACAAAATTATTTTGTTTGAATTAATTAGGTACCGTTAACTTTTATTAGATTAGACAAAAAATTGCATGATTTTAGATTTGAATACTTTTGATAATGGATACACGGCTATTTTAACTTATTTAATTAAACCAAAATTAGAGAAAGTCAGTTTCTCTAAAGATTAGCAAACAAGAGTGTTTTTATTTGATTAATGTGTTAATTTCTATTCGTTTTGAATTTATATTTTGTAATTAAGTGAAGTTAGTATTATTTCGCAAAGTGCATTGTTTTGCATTTTATGATTGTTATGTATATTTTCTATTTTCAGTTTTATTCTGTTATGTTCACAACTCGACAAATATACCATTTAAACAGAATTAGAGTAACCAGAATTGCAAACAATTTAAAAAACAATCCATTCCGATGCAATAAGCGAACAAATTTTTAATTTGAAATTTTCGGCAATTTTTACAAATTTTGCGAAAAGCAAAAACTTTTATTCTGTTGCGATATAAGATATTTTACAAATAGCATAAAGAAAGTTATTGGTACGTAATTTTCAAAAACTCGAATTGAAAATTTGAGAATTTTTGAAAATACCTATATAGACTGTCGGTTGATATTTAAATAAAATACTTGCTGAGATAACCACCCCTTTTACGATTGCTAATCATTAATTGATAAATTTGAAAATTTGTCATTTTGAAATTGAATGTATTTAAAACGTAATCAACTTTTCATTGATAATTGTCAATTTTCTTTCAATTCTCAATGGTATGCAGCATTCTCAATGATTAAAAGTTGTATCAATTAGGTAGTTAAATATCAAAATTTCATGTTCATCAATTTACAATTTAGTTTTAAGCTATTATTTTGTGTTTTTCTTTTTCATTTTTGCTGATTTTCGTTACTGGTTTTTGTTTTGAAGCGAATAAAATTATAATTGTTAAATAAAATAAATGCTAAAATAAAATTATAATTGTTAAAGTTAACTGTGAACAATAAATCGTATCGATAAGAAAGTTTTGAAACTTCGTTAAAACTTGTTAAGAAATATCTGTGTATGAATTATAAAAGATTCTCCGTGACTTGTGACAACATAAATATCTTTATTTTGGTTTTGAATCTCATCTTGAGAACTATTTCTCATAGATAAAATTGAGTATACAAAATTTGTTCGTATCATTTGTAGTTAAATCATAGTTATCTGGTGTCACAAATTTTGAATATAAAATTATATATGCTATAGAGATAAATATTTGAGCGTTTGAATGATCTGACCACATCATCCGCCCATAGTTCAAAATCCAATTGATACCACTCATTTCCATATCAGAATCAAAAATGTCAATTCTACTTTAAATATTATTAATCAAACTGATCCAAAATACACGTTCAATAGACACGAATTATTATACTCTTATATATCTAACTAAAAATGTCAATTCTGCTCTGAAATTTCTAAAGTAAACAGTTCCCAAAATTTACGTTAAAAACACATGAATTACTATACTCCTACATAACTAAAAATGTCAATTTTATTTTGATATTTTTTAAGTAAACATATACAAAATACACGCTAATTAATGTATTCCTAAGGCTAGGCGCGCACATTAAATTTTTGGTGCCGTGAAATAAGGCCAATTGAAATAAGGCCAACTTTCAAAAATTGGCCTTATTGCACTTTGATAAAGTGATATAAGGCCAATTTTCAGTAGTTGGTCTTATTTCACTCTGATAAAGTGAAATAAGGCTAAATGATTTTGAGAAATAAAACCAAATTGGTTTTATTTCACTTTTTGAAAGCGTAATAAGAGCAACTGAATGTATTTAACGGCGCCGTGACATAAGGCCAAATTTGTTTGTGACTTAAGGCCAAACATAAAATGTTTTGTCTTGAGCAACAGTACCTTGGGTGGCCCGCTTCGCGGGTTTTCAGGATTTTAACTCCCTTTTCGGGGCTCACACCCGCTCACGCAACTCCGTTGCTCCGCTTAGGGTATGTTCAGTCGCCAGGCAGGCGCCTGTAGCAACAGTTTTGTATTTTACATTAATTGGAGTAAACAACTAACAGTTATGTACTGCTGCTCAAGAAAACTGTTGCTACAGGCGCCTGCCTGGCGACTGAACATACCCTAAGCGGAGCAACGGAGTTGCGTGAGCGGGTGTGAGCCCCGAAAAGGGAGTTAAAATCCTGAAAACCCGCGAAGCGGGCCACCCAAGGTACTGTTACTCAAGAAAACCTAGAACATCGGCCACCAATAAACAATAAATTATGTATTATACGAATAAATAATACTTATAAATGAAATGAATGAAATGAAATAAATATAAAAATGCAGTTCGGCCTTATTTCGCTTTGTCAAAGTGCAATAATACCAACTGTTGAAAGTGAAGTAAGACCAATTTGGCCTTACTTCGCTTTGTAAAAGTGCAATAAGACCAACTGCTGAAAATTGGCCTAATTTCACTTTGTAAAAGTGCAATAAGGCCAATTTTTGAAAGTTGGCCTTATTTCACTTGGCCTTATTTCACGGCACCTAAATTTTTAGTTGCACAACTGTTTGGTTGCTTATAGAAAACAGATGAACTATTTGGTTGAATGTCCGGGCAGGTGCATATAATTATATGTTACACAAAATGGCTAACTCATTTTAGGCAATCGTTTAGTTTGTGTCAAAACACAAACTTTTTAGTTGCTCGAGCCAAGCAGTTGCGAAACTAAAAATTGAATGTGCGCGCCTAGCCTAAGGAATGGTGAATAATAGTAGAAATGACATTTGTCGCCACTTGTGAAAACTATTGCATCTTTCGATAGGGTGACAAGATACGCCATCTTGTATAAAGAGCTACTTCTAACTAAAAATACCACAAATTTACAAATTTTATATAATTTAACTGTACTAAAAGTAAAGGTTTCACCTTCTTCTTATAATCGTATGGAAGTGATAGGTTATTGTGGAAGCTGTAGTTCCAAATGTTTTCTGTCTTCAAATTTGACGATTAATGATTGTCATCGATATTCATGCATTTAACATAAATCGAGAATGGCAAGAATAGTTGTACATCAAAGCAAAATCCAAATTTGCAAGCTGACAGCTTAAAAGAAATCGTGTTTCTTTGTTCAATGCCAAAATCGGCTTTTTGACAGATCCTAATCAAAAAGAAATTAATCTATTTTACCAACTGAAGACCCATTACTGTTTACTACCTGAGATATGACAAAAAAATTTAATGGGTAACCAGATAGCAATGATAGTTTTCCCAATAGTTTTGCTTCAACAACTGTCAAAGTTATTAATGACTTCCAACTGTCAAAATATTCGGTGAGGTTTGTCTTTTCATCCGGACGAATATATATAAAGCCGTGAATTCGCTGATTGGGTGCTGGAGTTTCGTCCGGAGATACAGATTTTGGCAAAACAAAATTCAAGTTATTGGAGCGAACACAATCCACAAGTGTTCGACGAAGTATCAGTGCATCCACAAAGATTAACTCTTAGGTGTGATTTATGACATAACAGCAACATCGGGCTCTATTTCTTTTGAAATGAAGGAAGCACTGTTCCCGTCAAGGGTCTCGGTTTTGTTACCAGAACTAAAAAAAAACGATATTTCTGAGCTGTAGGACGGCGTTATATGTAATCAATATTGGAAAATATTTCGGAAGTATTTTTTTGTATATGTATGTACCTCAAAACTTTTTTTTAGAGGAACAGTTTTAAGATAAGAAGAAAAATAGTGTACTTGTATTGCACGCCCTTGTCTCTGTTTACCTTCAAAACTGTTTTGAGGTGAAGCCATGTTTTTTTTCTGTTAATCTGATATAAGAACTTTGAAGGGCAAAATTAATAAATCTTCTTTTTCTGGTAGCTAGATTTTTCATAATAGTCATGTTAGGTCTGCGAAATAATATAAATATTATCAAACACGGGCTAAACAAATTGGCACCTGTCTATAAACCTCTATTACATTATGAAAATTGAACAGTAAAAAAAAAAACTTCATAAATTTCCCTTAATTTCAATTGCGCTGTCAAGCTGACATTATATACTAAAGAATGTAAGGAACGTGATTGGTTATACTAAAACCGATTTTATGATTTACCTGAATAAAAACCCGCCTTAACAACTTAACGAAACATGCTTGTTATACAATGAACAAAGCGTTCTAAAAGAAAACAAAATAGTTATTCAAATTGCATATTGCAAATTGATTTCCTTCTTCGAAACTTCAAACGAAACTATCATTTTCTTTTTTTTTTCTTTTGACATTTTACACATACTGAGCAATATTCATTTGCACTTTGCATTTATGTGTTAGAGAGGAATCAAATGTTGCCTAAAGGAAAATAATATGATGAGTGATTTGCACACACATTATGCCAGCAATTTTCTTGTCATGTTAACTCTAGTGTGACTAAGCAAACACAAGAAATACAAAAACAAAAAAATCATTCAACAAAAAATTGAAAAATTAAGTTGAATGCACAATGCGCGCAACATCATTTTGTCCGACATTTTATTTGATTTGCTTAGAATTAATTTTTCTTTTTTTGATTTTCCAATTGAGTTGCACTCATAATTATTATGCAAGTTGTGTGCCTTGAAGTTCTTCTTGAATGCATTTTCTGGTCAATTATAATGGGAACATCGTCTTTGAATAATATTGCGTTCGCTTATTGCGTTTTAGTTTTGCTTATTTTGCAGTACCTACATAATATAAAAATAACTACCTACAAATATTTTTTGTAATTTTTGTTTTCTTATTAAACAATTTTACAATTCTTGAACATTTGTAACAATTTCAACAGTTAATTAGTGTTATATCTTAACGATGGATTTGTCTGAAAAATCGTAAAACGTCAAATTTAAAACGTCTCAAATTTATTATAGCAGTTTTCATATTTGACAGAAACAAATTTTTAACAGCTGGAGAAAATTTTCAGTTTTGCTAGAAGTATGTTCTGTTACAAGATTTTTCCAATTGAGTTGGATACATTTAAAGCTAATTTCTATCACAAAAATTATTCAAATGTCAAAGATCTGTTTGCCTTCTCAAAGTTGTATGTCAGTTCATCGCAATTGAAATGTTTCCATTATGGAAATTCAATGCAACAAAGTAATCGATTGAATGACATAAATAACCAACTATGAAAGATGTCAGCCCCACGGTGTTGGTTGATCGGTCGCGTGCTGGGTACAAAAAGAGTAAAAAGAAAACTACAAAAAGATGCACATTAAATAACTCTATGGACTGTTATAATATCCTCGAGTGCAAAATACTTGAATGCAAATTCATCTTCTGCATCTTTGTTGCACAAAATAAAAAAAAAAATAAAAACCTACGAACTGATCATCGGTATCGATATTTTCAAATCACTTCTATCGATTTTCCCAGATTATGCAACAGATTTTCTCGCCTTCCTCCGCAATCGTCGCGACGACTACGGCCAATTCTTTGCCTGAATATTTCGTTCACACGGTTCAATAAACTTGTCCTCTTTCTTCACCGGTTTCTAACTGACACATAGCACAAAGTTGTATACACGGCTCTCGCTTTACAGACCCTATAAAGCAGCAGCAACACTCAGCATAAATATTTATGCGCATTTCAATAAGAGACAAGCCTCCGCAGACCTTTTACGAATAGATACCCCCTCTATAGCTTTTCAAAATATTTTTGCGTCAAAAAAGTGTGCGACAGAATCGTGCAGTAGAAACGACATTTTGTGAAGATTTTTAGTCTCCTGGAAACATACGTTATGTGTGTGTGTAGCCAAGGTACATTGTATTGAATGAAGGCTTAAACCGAGCTCAATGTTTTGTGATGAAGAAAAGAGCTGGATATTTTGATAATCCTAAGGCAGCTTACGTGAAAGGTTATCTATTATTATTGTCTAAGCAAAAGTTAAAACACAGCTCTCTCTCTGATTATCTTCTTCTTGGTGGCCGGAAGTTAAATGAAAGGCGAATGTGAGAAATTGTGTTTCCGCGTTAATTGATCCAAGCCCGAGGAGGCCAAAGACTTGCAACTCAACTGGTTAAGAGCATGACACTCTTCGTCTCTTTATCGTCACTGCAACGCCAGTATCACTTAACTTCAATTCATCTCACAGACATCAGATGATGGGGCTATTGGTTACGAATTATTTCCTGGACGAGGAAACCGATTTTAATTGATGTGTACACGATTTTCATTAGGGGAACGTTAATTGATGTTGGCTATGGGAGACAAGTTGAAATGTTGATCTTGAAAGATCGCAACGAAATGTTAAATTTAATGTTGTAAGCATTGGATTGACGCAACGTAAATTTGAAATGATCATGCTTAAGGGCCCTCCAAAAATTTTTAGGATTCTACTTATTTTGAAAAAATTATTTGAACACCTCAATTTGTAGAGATTGACTTTTGTAACGTTATATGTATTGGTGCCCCTTTTGATCTTGCAAAACATCAAATTCTGAAGCCCAATAAATGTATGCACGTAAACGTAACGGCACTGATGTTTTGAAGATAGATTGTCCTCGAACTCCGCAATATGGTGAACAAACAAAAAGCAACATTTGTATCACCTTCATTGAGCTATATTCCAGCAATGGCATAATGGAGGTGCTCCCAATCGTTCGTGTCGGTGGTGGCAGTGGTGACGTTAGTGCACTCGTGTGGACGGGGTCTCAAATGTTGATAAATTTAACTTAATCTACATAATAGCTTAGCTTGGGCATTAACCTCTTTTTTGTTTTTTGTTGTTGTAACATTTTGCAATTGGGAAACACAAGCGACTTGCTACCAGATTGAAGCACTGCATACAACAAACTCCGCACTCTGAGTTGGATGGATATTGTGTTGTTTTGCGACTGCGCAACGCGCAATTCTAAACCACTCATTCGTGTCGTGTCTAATTATTGTTTTTCACCAAAATAATAGAAAAAACTCAATAAAGTCTGAGCAAATGGAAAACTTAGCCGGTTCGCACACAGCGCTAATAGTGAAACTTAATTCGGCTCATTGTCCAAGTTGGGCAACCAAAAGAAGAAATATGGCGCAATAATGCACCAGTGTTATTGTCTGGTCTGATATTTTTTTTTATTATTTTTCTTCTTCTTACTTCCCTTCTTTTCTTTTATTTAAATCTCTGAGCAGGAAAAGGTTAATAAATGTAGCTAGATGTATGTATAAGTTAAGCCTGGTGGCCAAAGATACGGTGTTAGCTCTCAGACTGGGAAAAAGAAGGAAAATGAAATCAAATTACAGCGCAATTGTTTTTCTTACGATTTGGTGCTTTTTATAGAGTTGCCAACATAAAGTTTTTATCTGCATGAATCTCAAATTGCAGTGAACTAAATATTGCTAAATTAACTATTTAAAAAAGTTAAAAAGATGCAGTTAAATAAATGTATTTTTCGTATTTTCAAATAAAATAAATATAACCGTAAAAGTTATAGTATTCACTCGCTTAACCCAGACTAAAACTGTATTCGTTTACTTTATTTGTTTATGCAATTGTCGTAAGACGTCTTTAAATAAGTTTCGTCATAAAATGATTTGACGTCTTACGACAATTTTTTTAACAAATTGCAGAGTAAAAAATTAGTTTTAAGATTAAGTTTTGGTATGGTAGTGCTAGGTTTTATGAAAAAATGCTATTTTATGGACTTTTGCATTTTCGTGGCATTTTTTTGAGAAAAAATGATTCGAGCATTTTTTTCTTTTATGATATATTTACGACAAATTTACAACAATTATTTACGCTGTTCTTTTTCTCTTGCGAGTTCATTTGACCTAATTTTGGGGGGGTGATAGTGCTAACTTGACTGTCAAGTTAGCATTACCAGGGGTTATTTTAAAAAAAAATTAGCGCTAGAAAATTTTTGATTTTACTGGTATAACATATTTACGACAAATTTACGACAATTATTAACACTTACGTTTTTTTTTCGAGTTCATTTTACCCTATTTTAAGGGTGGTAGTGCTAATTTGACTGTCAAGTTAGCATTACTAGGGGTTATTTTTTTTAAAAAAACAAGCGCGACAAATTTTTTCGTTTCACGACAAATTTACGACGAATTCACCAAAAATTAATCCAATTATTTTATTTTTAAAATTTTGAAGTGGTAGTGCTAACTTGATGGACATCCATTTTAGGGGTGCAGTAGTTAGTGCATTTTGACTCCCAATCTGTTGGAATCAACTGCGTAATTATGCTGTGGTCATTAGGTTTGGCAATTCAAAAGTTCGAGTCCTTAAGTCGCAATACACTGCAAGATACTGGATACTCAATGTGCAAATCAAGTGGTAAAAGGTACAGAAAAACGCTAAAGGCATAGGTTGGGTAAGATCTTAGAGCTCCTGTGGTGCCAACGCTATCAGTTCTTTTCATCTTCTTCAGTTTATCGATGTCACAATGTCACTCTGATCTGGGTTCCAGGTCATTGTGACATTGATGGGAATGAACGGCAGGCGAGTTTATGAGCAAGGATCAGCCCTTCATAACTCACTTGCGGAAAGAGTCAACATTCCGCTCGGAGTTATGAATGGCAATATTCTCTCAATTTTTCTTAGCGAATCAAACCGAAGGTGGAGCAGTTTAACTAACTGCATTATATCTAGAAAGATTTGGTCCACCTACAATAAATCCCTAACACTTGATCTGATATGCAAAACAAGGCCAGACATAGCCAGGATCGTAACTACTTGTCACTGGCTAATAGGAGGGCATGCAGCGAAGCTAGGCATTTCTGACAAAATTCATGTGATAGCTGTGGGGCCAGGAGCGTAGCTACCTGTAACTGGCAACACTCACTGTCATAGCTGTGGGGACCAGCGCGAATAGGAAATAATCCACCATTTCCTCTGCAAATAACTTGCTCTGCTTTGAGCACAATCATTAGGAAGGGCATTTATGAATTTTCAGAAATGAAAATCAAAGACTTGATCTCTTTTCTCAACGCAACGAAATGGCTCTAGGATGAACTTCAGTTACTTCTGTGCCGTACTCTCCGTTTGATTCTTTAGATCCCGAGATAGCGGACGGAGGGCCAGATAATCACTCAATCTGCAAAGTGTAGATGGTGATCCAATTTTCATATTTTTGAACTTAATCCAAACTGGAGGACTTCGTGAGAATGTCCACAATTTATCATATCAATTTCATCCACAGGATCATACGAGTTATGGTATCAAAATGGTGCACTACTGCGCTAATTGGGCCAAATGGCTAGACTACCAGTGGTCGCCATTTCTACTTACCTATATTATTGTTAATTAACAGACTTCAGCAAAGCATTCGACAAGTGAAGTCATTAAGTTAAGGAGAAATTACAGAAAACTGGGCACTTTTTCATGTCTTAAGCCCGAACTACAGATATCTCGTGTGGTGAGTCGCTATCGTTCGAATGTGTACTTTTATTTTTCAAAATGACAACACACAAGTGTGAACATTTGGCTTTAATAATTTATATAACGCTGTTCCGTTGAAAAATTCTAGTTCTAATTACATGGATTTGAAATTAGTTCTGGTGTACCCCAAGGAAGTCGCCACGGTCCATTGTTCTTTTTTTGTATTTACATAAATGATTTCTCTTCAGTTTTGGTTTGATGGGAGTAAAACACACTGAAATGGAATATAAGCGTTTTGGGTAGTTCTCAGGAGACTAAAGGCTTTTGACTGCATCGAGTTATAATATATTTCGAAACTTCAAAATGTGCCGGGCTTTTAATTAAAAATATAAATAAAAGTATTTTCATTTGACATCTGTTCAATAAATAATTTTAAATGCTGGCAACCTTGTCTACTGCTGGTGTTTATACAAATCTAAGCTGGTGGCGCTTCGACTTCGACTTCGACCCAATTCGTTTCTAGGCTTATGCATCCAATTCATGTCTTCGATTTCGCGCCAAACCAACGACAGCGTCCATGACTACAACTCGACGGACTCGAACTGCAAGATGAAAATCTTCTGTGTTACGAATTTTATGAATTGCAAAATCAAATGCTGAACGGAAGGTTAAAAGGGTTTTAATAAATTCACAACCTTACGTATTTATTTTAATATCAATTTTATAACGTGTCCGATGTACTTATCTACATAAATATATATATTTGAAGTCAAGGGGTTTTGAATTGACTGGGTTGAAAAATTTGGTTAGCATTTAATTTGACTAAATTTTATTTATGGAAATGCACATGACGCAATAGATATCTTTTGGAAATTGGAAGTTTTGAGTGGTTATGATAAGCAAGTGAATTGTAATACATATTGGAATTTCGATGAACACAGAGTTAAATGACCTTTTGAGCAATTGGGATGTGTGTATATTAGGAGACATACGATCATATTTATTTTGAACATATAAATATAATTATGTTTGACTCTTTATAGAACTGATACACTAATTTCGACCATCGGAAAATTATATTTTTTCAATACAGCTCCCTTTCCATGAAGGGCCGCTACACGAGCAAGCTGCTCTTTACTCATTTGACTTATTAGCCCTGAGAGTCTCTATTTCATTTGAGCGATTATTGTCAAAGTTTGTATAGCAGAGCAATGGTAGACAAAGTCCATAAGTACCACAGAGTTATGGCAATGGTAACGATCTGTCCAAAACTTCTGTGTTGGATGTAAAAAACTGAAGAGTTTGACAGGACCGGCGAAACTAGATATTGCTCTATGTAATTCACTTCCTCCGTAAAAGTGCATACTTGGCCTTGAAATCCATGATAAGGTGAGAAGATTTACCATAATATAAATATTTGGTTGATGGTAAATTTTTTTTAACTGATATGATTTAGAGAGTGTTGACGAACGATTTCGGACATTCACATATTGCGACAGAAAAGATCTTGGTAGACAATAAATTTCGTGGTTGACGCAGTTAAGGCTAGGCGTGCAGATTCAATTTTTAGTTGCACAACTGTTTGGTTGCTTATAGAAAACAGATGAACTATTTGGTTGAATGTCCGCGCACGTGCATATAATTATATGTTACACAAAATAGCGAACTAATTTTAGGCAATCGTTTAGTTTGTGTCAAAACACGAACTTTTTAGTTGCTCGAACCAAGCAGTTGCACAACTAAAACTTGAATGTGCGCGTCTAGCCTAAGAGGGTCTTATATTTTGTAAGTGAGGTAGTATATACCGCTGGCGAATAGACCGTGAGCGTCAGCAGCTTAGGTATAGATAGAACTATCTTTACTTCGTCGAGGTCATGTGGACAGATTTGTTGGTCTATGTCGGACCTCTAGTTTGAATAATACGAACTACTTGACAGTTGACTATCCGTTATCGCCATTATATAGTTTGCAGAAAATGCTTTTTCATTTCCTCGTCAGCGTTTAAGATTTTATGGCGACCCTTATAATTCTATAATTTAAAAAACAGTACAAGCAACGGGGAAGCTTAGGGAGGCATAATCTTGCTTCCAGTGTGCGGATTCAGCCTCGTTAGGGAACTTTAATATTCTATCTACTGCTATCCCTCTGTTTCCTCGATTGAGTGCTTCTAATGTTTTTTTTTTATTTTTTCTTTTGAGGAGGTGGTCTTCCCTATCGTCTTTTGCTCGTAAAACTCTAGGGCAGCTTTTAGATTTTATGTAGCATCGCATTGTGCATCTTTTGTTTTTCAATATCGTCAAAAAATGACCTTCCTAATGATTGACTTTTTTCATAACTGAGTTATGAAGGGCTGATCCTTGCCTGGCCAGCTCGTTCGCACGTTCGTTTCCATCAATGCCACAATGACTCGGAACCCAGTTAGGATTGATATTGTGGTTAATATTGAAGCTAGCAAGTTCATTAAGGCATTGCTGGACCAATTCGGGGGATGATGTACTAGAATTAATGGCTTCAACAACCGTCTGAATGTCTGTGATAATAACTGTATTCCGGTTAGGGTTTGGATCTTGTTTGAGTATCTTACATGTTTCTCTGATAGCCATCAATAATTCAGATTGAAAAACACTAGCAAATTAGAGTAGCTCAAACGACCTAGATATATTCAAAATTCCAGAGTAGATTCTCGAACCAATACCAAAACCATAATTGAGCAAACAGTAAAGATAGTTGTGTCGAAGTATTTTATGGTGCTTAGTCCTACCTACCTAAGTTTTGTTTGAGCTCATGATTCTAAAGTTCCTTTTAACTCATTTTTGTAGTACACACACACACTTTTATTTACTTTGACATCTTTGTCTCTTTTTCATTGAACACGAGTGAAAAGCATCCATCAGCAGTAACTTTGACGCACTATATTTTGTTAAGCACCGTAAGACTCCAATGTTTACAAATTTTCACTTTCCTATTTGAATTCCATGCCTCATACTTTTTGTTGTTTTGATCACCGTATGATTTGAAATAAAAACTGATACTTGTGATAAAATGGCTGCGCTATACCTTTAATGAAAGCGTTCAGCCTAAAATAAATTCAAGTAAGACATGATTACTCTACTCGCTCCCTGTATATTGTTATCAAACATAAATAAAAACATGTGTATAAGGAAACTGTAGTTAAGAAAATTGCAACCCTAGGTTAGAATATCCCGAAAACCTGAGCTGATAGAGTAATTCTGAGTTCAGATATTGATTTCACCAAAAACCTTTGAATAATATGTTACGATTCCAAAAAAAAAAACTTTTATTTTTTTTTAAATGTCAAATGAAACAATAAATTATCAGAAAACCATCGAACAAATGTGCAATTAAATTCATAAAACATTTTCTTTTCATTTTATTTCAGAACAACAGTTTGCTGTAGCAGATTCGAATACCAATACAGTTTCGAAATCGTTTGTCCCGTGTAAAGTTTGTGGCGACAAGGCATCCGGATATCATTACGGTGTAACATCCTGCGAAGGTTGCAAAGTAAGTTTTGTTATAATTTTTTCTTACTTCATCTACTGTCATTATGAAACTGTTATAAATTAATTTTCAGGGATTTTTTCGTCGAAGCATTCAAAAACAGATCGAATACAGATGTTTACGAGATGGTAAATGTCTTGTAATTCGACTGAACCGCAATAGATGTCAATATTGTCGTTTCAAGAAATGCCTTTCAGCTGGAATGAGTCGAGATTGTAAGTACCCCCTTTTTTGATAAAGTACAAATACTTTGTATCGTATAATAAATTTATACAGTTTGAATTATGAAACTCTGTCAGAAAGTCAGAAAGGAGAGTCGTGACTTAACATTTTTAAGTCAATTATTATCAAAATGTTAGATCGAGTTAAGGGGCCTGTCACCGAGATGAATTTCAATTGTTTTCGTCGTCACGTTGGCTGTCGCTTATATTATATTTCTTCCTCTAGCATCATGCGTG
The DNA here is from genome assembly GCA_911387755.1 of Chrysotoxum bicinctum. Lineage (NCBI taxonomy): Eukaryota > Metazoa > Arthropoda > Insecta > Diptera > Syrphidae > Chrysotoxum > Chrysotoxum bicinctum. The sequence continues at coordinate 217,159,240 of OU426989.1, read as the reverse complement.
GCGTGTCAGAATGACTCTCATAATTTGTGTATAATATTTTTGTTGATTCTTATCATATTGTGGCGACGAGCGACGACGACAACAACAATGATGACGACGTCAAAGTTGAAGCCAAAACGTGTGTGGGCCGTTTTGCAAGACATGACGCATGCATCATTTCTGCTGCATCCTAACAGCTTGTTTGTTAGCTCCATGGGTTTTGTAATAGATGGTAATTATATGCTGTTCAGCAAGCGTCCTAAGTGACAGGGCACGATTAATAAAATTGGCTTTTATTACAGTGAAAAAGAGAAATGATTGTGGGACTTGGTATAAGGATTATGCTATTGTTTTATTGGCGTCGTGGTTTTGAAGAATCTCAGTGAACAAATTTGAATCCACTTTATTATTTAATTAAAAATTTGTTTCCCTAAGGTTACTATTATGTAAAATTGGAAAAGTAATGTACCTAATGGTTTTGATAAATTCAGAAGTTGCATTTTCTCATGTACATATATGTATAGAAAGTTCAAAAAGCTCAGAACTTAAACTATTTCAACAATATTATATTCCACTGATCAGTAAATTTTTGTTGATTAACAGAAATTAAAAAAGTTATGTTCACTGAACAATCAATTTATAGTCTGAACGTGTTCATCAACACAATAGTCAGCTGACAGATTTATTTTTTTTTGTGTTCAGTGGATTATTTTCACTTGTGGAATTTATTCTTGCTCTTTGTTTTGTTTTTAGTTATAAGTGTAATTACTCAGATATGAAGAATAAGATCTTCTTCACTTATGACGAGAAAAGGTAAACAAATTATTCCGAATTATTTTTTAAGCAAAATGACATTGCAGATGCCAATATCAATATTGACATGTAACTCAGACTATGTAGACATGTGAAAATGATGGCGATGTTGATTAGAAATTGTAAATAAACAATGATGACGGGTATAGTATGGACACCGCTTAAAGTTAACATTGCAACATCTGCGACTAAATTATAGTTTATTTAAGAAGATGTTTTTTTCAACATAAAATTGTATTATTATAAAAACTAGTCGCAAACGGCCAAAGTCTATCGTTCAGAAATGCATTTAAGAATTTGAAATGCTTTTAAATACACGTCTAGAGTTCGATAATGGAGCATGCTCAAAACAGTTGATGTTGAACAACAGCAAAGAGTATTGTATCGTTATGTATTTGACATTTGTAACTTCTGCGTCATAAAATTGTGTGTCAAACTGATTTTGATTTGAAGTTTTTGAAAATGGCGAGAAACTTACAAAAACTAAAAGAAAACGATTTGTGTCTTAATTATCTTCTCTTTTTTTATTTTAATTTACATGATGATATGACGATTGACTTATTCAGTTCCAATGTAAATTCAAGTCTTAACGCTCTACCAAATAACCGAGACAGTCGTTGGGTTCATCGTATCATCGTATCGACTTCATCCCGTCAGTTCTGATATTTTCTTAATTTTAAGAGGTGAATTCACGATCTGATGTAACTGATCTACCAGAAGAGTAAAAATGAAAAAGTGTAAACATTTTCTTACACTCCAACCACAAACAATCTTACACCAGTTGAATTCTATCTTAACCTACATGGCAGTAAATTTGTAATTTTTTTGACAGTTCATCAAATGTCATTCTGACTGTTAGCTGTTATTCATTTCTAAAAGTATGTGAACTAATAATTGTTCTTGGATCTGTTGCTGCAAATCTTTGAAATTGTTGGGAAATCGAAATAATAAATGTGAAAATTTTTACTTTTTGACATTTGCATTTACAAATTACAAAAAGTGCGTTCACGATCTTGTAAAAAATATAAAATTTCGCAGTTTTACTAGACTATTATTTATGCTATTTTTTGATATTTTTGATGTGATGTTTTTTCAATTCAATTCAATTGAATTTGAATTGAATTGAAAAAAAAATAATTCATTTATAAAACAATTATTTCAAAATATGTAAAATCATATTTCGGTTCTGTGTTTTTATAAGAAAAAACCAAACCAAGAAATAGATTTTTCAATCCCTCAATGCTGATATTTTGCTGATTTTGTATTAGTTTTCTACTTTGTTCTTGAACTCCTACAATGGTAGAAAATTTTATTCCGTTTTATTCCGCACACTCCGTTTTGCTCTTCTAATAACTGAGTTTTCTGCCGACAGAGTTTATCACGTTCTCGTGCGCGCAGGCCCGTTGAACGACAACTACCAACTCAAAATAAACTATAAAGGTGTGTCCACACACACGAGCGTCCGGACCAAAGAAAACATTTCAGAAATGTTTCACTGTTTCTGAAATGTTTTTTAAATGTTTCTGAAATGTTTTAAAAATGTTTCTTTGGTCTGGACACACCTTAACAAAAATTCGAATGACCCCTCGAGAGACTATGAATGACCAGGATGAGAGACTTTGGTACGATTAACTCTCCAAAAGCCATTTGATTACATGGTTGTTTATTTAATTTCTTTTTGTTTCGACAAATAGATGTGAAGTGCAACAACAATATAAGGGCTAACATTTTTTTATTTTGAAAGCTCGCAACCATTTTTATATTAAATCTCAACTCACCATCATAATAGCGTCTTTGAGGTGAGTTGCCGGGATGTGTTTTAAAATGTTAAAATTGACATTAAATTAAACTAGATTTTTATTCTTTCTTAAACCATACGTCTGACACTTTTAGGACTCTTAATATTATCTGGTCTGCTAATGATAAATTATTGTTTATTGATTATTTCCTTTTATAAAGACGATCTTGCTCTAATAAACCCTTGCAAACGACATTTCCCAACTAATTTATTGAGCAAGTGAATAAAATCGGAAAAACTAAATCTTATGTTTGAAAATTATCTTAATCTATTTAGTATTTGTCTCACTTGATTTACATCTAGCTAAAGCTAAGGTATCTTTAGCTCCTTATCAATTATTATTTTTCTATTCACGAGAATATAAAATTTCTGATCATTTGTAAAATTATTTTTTTTACGTTTCTTTTTCTAGTTAACTTCTTAATGAAATATGTTTAAACAATATTTTTAAAAACACCTATCAATTTAAATTTATCCAAGCTGTATAAAAACAAATTCCACTTAGATGAAGTCCTTTACGTGCTCAAAGTGTACTCGAATCAGCTTTAAACTATTAATATCATGATGCAATTTTCAAAAAGTACACTTTGTATCAATTGCACAATAACTCAAGAAGTCACACAACACTACACATTCCTAAGTCATTGACACACTATCTATGCCAAATAGAAAGGCAAAATGTCAAACAGCTATTCAAAAAAAAAAAAAAAAATCTTACACAATAATAGAAGTCTTTTCTGCCCTGCCACCCATAATATAAGCTTCCCATATATGGCACGCCACACCATCACATCATCGTCTTGAAGATTGTTTACGAAAATCTCATTCAATAGCCCTCTCGATTTCAGAGGGTAATGAGCCTTACCGATTGATTGCGCCTATATAGGATGCCTTCAGATATCACACACAAAGACTCCCGAAAACTATGAAGGGTACTCACGAGCAATTGTCAAAGAGTCTGAACTGAAGTGAACATCTTAAGTGTGTATAGATTTGATTAGGTAAATTGGATAATTATGTGATCTGTGCTTTGACTATACTTCAGTTATGTCTGACTTAAGTTCTTGACTTTTGAGTGCTAAGAGAGTTGAAGCAAAAACAAAATGAAATTTAGTTTGTTCAAATACATATAAGTAAGCGCTTTTGTCTGTTTTGGACGGGTTGATAGCACTAGATGACCTGATTTTAGACAAAGTTAGACAAATAACCTACTGTGTGTGTTGCTTTTAAATTGCCTCCATAATTTATGGTTGCTGACAGAAGAAATCTGCGGGTCAGAAAAGAGTTAGTTATGCTAGTTTGGTCATTACTTTGAATATAAGCCAGTGGCACAAATCACTCAGCACACTGACACGCTGACGCCAACGTCCGACTGACAAAAAACTTTCAGTTAACGAGATTTTTCATTTTGTTGAAGTTTGAACATATGCGAACATACAGGTATCGGAAAATAAGTGGATTGATTATGGTATATTCTTACCTTTGGAGATACGAATGTTTGATATAATGCTTTTCTTGTGTAACGCTCTGTAGTAGAATAAGTTTGAAACAGAAGTTTGAAAAATAATAAAACATATCATATTATTTCAGGCGTAGTTTCTCAAGAACCTTAACTTGGTTGAACTCACATTAAAATATATGTTCTCTATAGCTTTCTTATAATATAATGATTAGGGATTTTTTTTAGATTTATTTGAGCTCTTTGTGCAAAAGGGGTAGGCTTAAAAATGCCCCTTTTACTCAAAACCAGGTGAAACACATTTTAAATCTGCAAGCTTCCAATATATAATACCTAATCATGAATAGTGGTATATGAAGACGATTTCGCATTAATGACAGATGACAGCATTACGTTTATGAAGCACTGAATTCTACTCGGTTTTGATTCCCGAATAGACAATGCCGTCGAGATTAAAATTTTATGAGCTTATCATTCGCTGCGGATCAATTTTCACATCAGCGGAACAGGGAATTAAATATTGAGCCCTGAGACACACCATCATTTATCTTATGAATATCAGACTTGAAACCATCCAAAACAACTTGTATTGAACAATCCAGAAGGTTTTTTCTAATCCAAAGAATTATGATTTCATCAATACTTAATGCTAACATTTTCGATAAGAGAGCTTGATGCCAAATTTTATCAAATTCTTTCGAAATATTAAGCGCAATAATCTTAATTTCTCCAAAACCATTCAAATATTTGTGTCACTGCTCGGTGAGATATATGTACCATCATATCACCGGTGGATCTACATATGTCTACGAAAGTAGAACTGCGGGTCATTATGAAGATTTCGTTCTTAAGCGTCTATGTTTCCCTGCCCTTGATGTTTTCCATCCCCTAAAAAAAAATAGGAGATTAGGATAGATGGAAAACGTTACGGAGTGGTTTTGCCAGCGTTGACAACCTCTTCAGAACAATATCCGGACCAGCGGATTTGTGTAAGTATGTGAAGATAGGGTAAACTGCCCAATTGTTGGCACCCCCCCAATGATTGGCACTTACAGTTTAAATTACTCGTATTAATAACATTTAAAAGTTTTCTAATAAAATCTTTTTAAAAATATTAGCCTTAGCCTATTTCTGATGATTTGGCATCATTTCTTTTGGCCTCTGAAGTTAGTAGCAATTAAAAAAACGCTATTCAAAATTAAGTATCAAGTTCGCGCCAAATTTAATGTGAAACTTGTGAAAACCGTAAGGAAAGTGGTGACATTGTAGTGTAGTTTAATAATAAATTTAAGAGGAAAACCATTGTCAAGTGCAGTTATTATAAAAGAATTAACTATAACAAAGAGGTTAGTTCTTTTTATTTTAATATTTTATCAAAAATACAGTAGGTATTTATAAGGGGTGTCAACTATAGGAATGTAAATCCATCAAAATTCCATTTATTGGCACATGCCAATCATTGGATGAGGTGCCAATCACTGGGTTGGTTGGCACTTGCCAATCTTTGGATGCCATGCCAATCATTAGCAAAAGTGCCAATCATTGGGTTGATTGGCACTGTGCCAATCATTGGTAAATGAAAAAGTTACAGGTTTTTATAATTTTGTATCAATTTTCCTTAGGTTGATAATACACTTTTTCTTTTTTATCAATCAATAAAAATCTAATCTAATCTCGTCCTTAATGTAAACATATTGTAACTTAAAAGACTTAAATATAATTATAAAAATAAATTACCTTTTATTTATTTAATTATATAATATAGTTATATTATTTGTTTATTTTGTTTTTATTGGTTTTAATAAACTTTAAAAATTAAACAAAATCAATGTGTGGAAAATTGTGCCAATCATTGGTAAAAGGACATTGTTTTACTTTTTACTAATTATTTATTAATTTTAACAAAAAATAGGATATTTAATGTTTTCCACTAAACAAAAATACAATTAAAAATTAAAAAAAAAAAACTATCGTTTCTTAATTCCCATAAGTTATATAAGCCGAATACGTGGTGAGTAACCTTAAGGTGCCAATGATTGGTCGGTTTACCCTATTTGAGAACTCTTTCAACTGCACAAGTACCGGCAAAGATTGGGCCCATGGAAACGCCATAACACTCTCTGGCAGCGAACTGATCTACAAGCAAATTGGGTTAATCTAGTGAGCTGTTTTTTTTTCTGTAGAATATTATTGTTACAGGTCTTTCTAGCTTGATGGAGCTTATTCCGCACCAGTTATACATATGCATACGTATGAAGCTGGCATTGAAACTTATCATTGACTTTTTAATCATAAATTTCAAGACGGTTTTTACATTGGACGAACTCCTCTCACTTTTCTTACGTCTCTGTACTTTATCTTTATTATTTTAAGGAAATAGCCTAGGGTAAACTGCCCAATTGTTGGCACCCCCCCAATGATTGGCACTGACAGTTTAAATTACTCGTATTAATAACATTTAAAAGTTTTCTAATAAAATCTTTTTAAAAATATTAGCCTTAGTCTATTTCTGATGATTTGGCATCATTTCTTTTGGTATCTGAAGTTAGTAGCAATTAAAAAAACGCTGTTAAAAATTTAGAATCAAGTTCGCGCCAAATTTAATGTGAAACTTGTGAAAACCGTAAGGAAAGTGGTGACATTGTAGTGTAATTTAATAATAAATTTAAGAGGAAAACCATTTTCAAGTGCAGTTATTATAAAAGAATTAACTATAACAAAGAGGTTAGTTCTTTTTATTTTAATATTTTATTAAAAATATAGTTTTTATAAGGGGTGTCAACTATAGGAATGTAAATCCATCAAATTTCCATTTATTGGCACATGCCAATCATTGGATGAGGTGCCAATCACTGGGTTGGTTGGAACTATACCAATCTTTGGATGCCATGCCAATCATTAGAAAAAGTGCCAATCATTGGCTATTGGCACTGTGCCAATCATTGGTAAATGAAAAAGTTATAGATTTTCATAATTTTGCATCAATTTGCCTTAGGTTGATAATAGACTTTTTTATCAATCAATAAAAATCTTATCTAATCGCGGCCTTAATTTAAACATAATGTAACTGAAAAGACTTAAATATAATTATAAAAATAAATTACCTTTTATTTATTAAATTATATAATTGAGTTATACTATTTGTTTATTTTGTTTTTATTGGTTTTAATAAACTTTAAAAATTAAACAAAATCAATGTGCCAATCATTGGTTTGTTCAGTGCCAATGATTGGAAAATGGTGCCAATCATTGGTAAAAGGACATTGTTTTACTTTTTATTAATTATTTATTAATTTTAACAAAAAATAATGTATTTAATGTTTTTCACTAAACAAAAATATAATCAAAAATAAAAAAAAAAATAAAAAAACTGTCGTTTCTTAATTCCCATAAGTTATATAAGCCGAATAAGTGGTGAGTAACCTTAAGGTGCCAATGATTGGTCGGTTTACCCTATTTATTTAAATATTTGAATTATTAAGGAAAAGAACGCATCATCGGACTCCCCTACGTAACGTAAAGTTCGTAAACTTATTTCTAAACAGGGAGGTTATTTGATCCAACATTAAATTTTTCCACCTATATTCAAACAGAGATAATAATCTGATACGAAATACTACAACTTTTTGCTCGAATCATTCCCAAATTTGTTTGACAAGCACGGCGCGGCGTGATGAATATTTGAGGGATGAAAAGAATTAGCGTTCGTATTCGTCAAACATCACTTCTCATTCGAATTTTGATCATGGCTCACCAACTCAGAGCATAGCTGAGGAAATTTACTTGGTTTAAATATTCCAGGTCTGCAGAAAACTTATATTAATCGAATAAAATCCACTTGAATCACCGGTATTGCTTTTAAAACTCATTTTGATATATTTTCTTAGGATGTGTACAGTTTGAGAACTTCATGGAACTGGATGGCTCGTTCAGATTACCGAAATCAAGCCCGAAATCAAGCCAAATATGCACGAAAATATAATACTTGAGTTTGGTTCTTGGAGCCTGATTACACTATTCTTTTTTTCGTTCGTTTCGTCATGTTGACAGTTTGAGTGAGAGCTTTTCCGCTACACTTCTTCACCTCACGCCAAATATGAAAAGACGAAACAACTGAACAAAATTGTGTAATTAGGTTCTAGATGTCTTTTTCCTATATAGACTTTTTTGACGTTTCTTAACTTTATTTTACTCCCTCTGCCAGAGATTGACATAATTCCCATTTTGTAATGGAAATTGTCAAATTAAATTTGAGCGGAAAAAATTATTTAACAGATGGAGAACGATCATTTATGTATATAGAAGATTTGGAATTATTTGGCATTACGTGGTTTGACATCAGATAAGGGAAAAATTAAACGTTGAAGTATCAAGAATATTTAGTTGCAAATGTCAATTGCTATGAAAATGTATTTTCCGGAGCAGAAATTAAAAAAAAAACAAAATTTTTCGGATTTTTTAAATGTCAACTCTGAAAATACATTTTCCAGAGCATAAAATAAAATGCCACAAACATTGAATGTACTTAAAATAAAATTTGACACCAGTTGTTTCGTCTTTCGTCATTTTTACATATTGGGTGAAAAGTAAAGAAATGTTGGGGAATGAAGATATTTAGTTCTAAATATGAATGGAAAGTTCTAAAATCGAGATTTCAATACATTGACACACCATAGATGAACTCTTTTTTAGGCGCCCCAAAGTTTTCAATGTTAACACGATGCAGTAAGTTGTTCTAATATTCCCAATGTAAACAGGGTCTTAAATGCAATCTTCCGTAAGGTAACGTGCTCAACGGAACGTATAACCGTAACTGTTACACAGAATATATGGAAAAGTTAGACCCACTCTTTTGGTGTACCCTACCACCTGATTACGTATTTAATTTAAAATATGTAAATTTAAGATATTTAACTAGTTACATATGTAATGGATGGTTTTAATTACCCATTACAAGTGTAATGATTAATAGTTTTTTTTTTTTTTTAATTCAATATAACAATTTTTTTTTTTAATTAATTTGTAATTGGCTAATTTATTATTCCACCCTGATAAAATAAGTTTGCCTCTTGTAAATCAAAGGCTATCATATAATGCGCAAGAGCGACTTCTACTTCCTTGACATTAACTCCTCCGTCAGTGAGTTCCTTGTTCAACAACATTGTGTAATTTTCCATTTTCATTTTTCTTGTTTGCATGTACGCGAAAATATTAGATAGCAAAACTGAAACACATATGTGTTTGACTTTCCTTACCAACAGCACCAACATACTTACAAAATAAAACGACTGTGTTGTCCTTTTTTTCTTCGTGTTGCCAGGAAAATCAAAGCCTCGTGATAGCTTACAATGCTGCGCGCTGCACACAAATGCTATCTTTGGTGGTGGCAACAGTGAAAGATTTATAGCCTTGCGATCGTAAATTGTTTTTACTTTCTGACCATTTGTAGCATGATAATATACCTTCCGCATGTAGCCGTAGACATTTATTGGTATCTCCTGCAGGACGGAAGCGAATTTTCCTTCAGATACATGAATAATTTTTATTTTCTTATATCATGTATATGACAATTAAATTGTACCCATCCTTTTTCTCTTGCTAGGGAGAAGGTACAGGCGACGATTACAGGGTAAGTAATTTATAGGTGTCTTTTGGTATTTGCATATATGTAGGTGACTTTTTTTTAAACGGTGATTATATCGAAGAAGGTGTAACTAGTTGGTGTACAAGTTTGTGATGTAGACGTGACTTTAACTAAAATATTATGCAGGCAAAGTTAATAAACATGTCTTCCCAGCCTTTACATAAGTACATCTAAGCTCCATTGGATTTGAGAAGCTATAGTAGTTTTACAAAAAACTTGATTTTGACATCCATAATTGGTTTGTATGTGAAACATAAATTTTGTTAACTTTATCTTACATAACACAAACTTAGCCTAGTTCGAAGATGAAAATAATTTACAACCGATATTTAAAAAAAAATATATTTAACTCTTCAACGACAGGAGACAGCATTGAGTTTTTGAAGCATTAAATTCTACGCGGCTTATGGTTCCCCATTTGACAATGCTATCGAGATCAGAATTTAATGTACTTATCATACACTGACGATCAAGATCCACATCCGTAGGGTAAGGACGTGAATATGAAAAGGAATATGAGAAGCTGAGAGTACTGTCATCAACACCAAAATTCAATGTATTAGAAGTTTCAGACAAATAAATAATTGCTGAATATGAGAAAAAGTGTCGGAGAGACGGAGACGAAACAGAACCATGTGGCACACAGCATTTATTTTATGAATTACAGCGAACTTGTCCGTTTGAAAACTTTTCTTATTAATAAACATATTTTTGCTTTATGATATCTTTCCAATATATATCACACGAGCCATGGCAACCCTCTTTAGAATTTTGGTATAGTTTCAATACATCTGTGACCTGCGATCCTTTAATTTACAATTCCAATGACAGTCTATGATTATTTTGATCTAACCAATATCGTGAAATGGGGAATTTAGTGCTTCCAAAACTTCAATCTGTCTTCTCTATCGTCAAAGTGGAATAAAACCCGTTTATCCTTTTATATATATAAATTGAACTTGCATCGAGCAAAAAGAAACGATCCTTAGTTTTTGCGTTACCAGTTACCAAGCTACTTTTGTGTAACGACCGCAATGCTTTTTTCCCTTCTGATCTAGCAACTACGCCCAAATAAACTAAAGTACGAGTATATAACTGTAAACGATAACTGAACTAATTCACCCAAAAACTCACTGCAGCTCCTATAAATTCATAATAAAAGTTTGGAATAAGGTGACATGTAACAGCCTAATTTCTGAAGCGTTTGTTTGAGTTTACTCTTGAACCTTACTTCGGACGTACTGTCAAAGAAAGAGGTTATTTCCCTAGCCGCACTACTCGAATGTGGAATATTTTGCCCTTTTCGCTCTTTCAGCAATGCACATCAGTATACCCTTGAGCTAATAGAGATTCCTTCTTTAGCCAGTGTGGAATTCCTTTCCGAACGATGGTTTTCCTTTCCATTTAAATATGTAGACATTTAAGATAAATGAACATCCTTATCTCCTAGTCAGTTCTCCCTCTTCTTACTAAACTAAACTAAAGGGTAACCCCTTAAGTACACGTTAATAAGAAGTTATCTGTTCAGCGACTTAAAGATATTCGCTCCCTATCTCGTATCACAGGTTTTCGTACATTTATTAATAAGAATAACAAGTTGCAAAATAGAAAAGGACTAACTCGCTGTTGTTCGTCCTTTATTAATAGAAGAAGGACCTATAATACAGCACTGCAAGCAAGGTGAAAGTACGGAATAAATGATAAAAAAAAACATTTCGAACTTTTAAGATTTAATCTATGTTTTACCGGTAAATCCTAGTTGTCGATCTCCTCTTTTTAAATTTGAGATTTAAATTGAAAAAAAAAACGAAAAAAATGGTTGAAACAAAGACCATGCTTTTTAATTAGGAAAACTACAATTCCAATTACATGTAAATAAAACTAGCTCTGATTTAAAGACAGTTCTACACAGTTTTCTCTGAGTTAGTAGTAACGCAATATGCATAACTTCTTAGAACTTCCGGGATCACTTATTTATTCATTGTACTTTAGTTCTCGATATCATTTATGAACAAATTATACTTCAGGCTTTATAATGTAATAACGCCTGCATTTCATATATCATCATATCTCATTCCTTACCATAGCCTCCACTGTAATCAGCACACATATTCCAGAGACTCCCTATTGCACATCTCTCTATGGTGCCAGGCTAAACGTTGAGTGTTATGAATAAATTTACTCTGACAAACTGCACAACCTTAGGTTTCTATAGGTATCCACTATCCACAATACTTTCAACTGGAATTCTGCAAAGAGAAAGGTCGGCAACGTAGAACGTCAACGACAATCTGTGTATCTAGCAGTGTGGGATCAAATCGAAAAACAGACCCTCGAGGCAAATTTAAAACTCAACTCTTTTTCCAACATTTTGTTTTTGTTTAGTAAGTAATTTATGAGGGCATGGCGGGCGCAGCATAGAACTCCTCCACTTCAATATATAGACAAACGCAGCAGCAACAGCGGATCATTAGCGTAGACAAAGAGCGCCTTCATATTCCCTCCACATCATCCGATCTGATCCAATGGTGGTCCAAGAGAGTAACACAGACAATTAGCGGAGTCATGATCCAAGAAAATGGAAATGTCTCAACCAAGCGATTTATTAGCTAATCCAAGTGGTATTGCATCGAAGCACACACTTCCTCAATTACACTATATGGGGCTTGAGAGTTTTAGTCGTGCTGTTGCTTTTGCTAGATGTAGAGTGGGACTTGTGAACAGTGTGCACAAAGACGCCCACTCTTCCATAGAAAAGGATGGAACACTCATGCACCTGGTCTAAGTCAGTCCCGACCCGACACGGCTGACTCTATGGCGATGGCGTAGTAATCGATGTCTCTCATAAAAGATACATATATTGCAGTTATTTGGCTAACGACTTGTTGTTCATGGAGGAGATCGAGTTTAGCTTAATCGGTTATGGAAGACTTGGACTATGCCATCGAAACGAAATGGATGTAAATAAGGATCGAATCATATGCAATCGCCTTTTCAGATGCTTGAAAGAGTGGTGTACATGTGAGATGACTACCTTTATTATACTTCCTGGTTTATTGAACGTTGCTGCCTCGATTGAGTATAATTTAAATTACAAATTGTGGCACTTTTAGCTAAGCTGCTTGAAATAGTGGTAAGCAATCTTGAAATGCTCGTGTCAAGTCGGTAATAGGAGAAACTATTCATTGAATATTTGAATTAGAAAAGGCGGAATTATGAAAAGAGACACCTTGCAATGATAATATTTTAAAGAATATTGATTAATGTTCGGAATTTACAATGTGTCATTTTGTGAGAGTGATGTGATTTCGATTGCGACAAGCCGAATTCACTTTTACTTTCGATAATGATACGAACATTTTTTCTTATGCAAAACTTTAAGCATTTCAGGTCCGTTAATTAATTTGTGTGATTTGTTGTGCATTTGAATGAATTTTATTCTAAATTCTGAGATTTTCTGCCCAGAAATTGACGGTGTCGCTCCGTACGAAAGTATGAAACCTAAAAATCATGCATTAACATAAGGTTATTTTGTGGAGTTTCAATATTTCACTCTTCAAACTCTTGTGATTTTCTGTGTAAAAAGTTAATCAGAAGTTTTGCTGAACTGTGAATTCTGCCCTAGAAAATTTCTTGAACAAAAAATCACAACTGAAATTCAGAAAACCAAAACCTTTTAATCAGGACGTTTTATAACTTCAAAGTTTTTGAACAGAAGTTTCCAATAAATAAACGACGAACTACAGAAAGTTAGCGCTTATCCATTTGTTAACTTGAAATTCTTTAAACTTTCGATACATAGGCAAGTTATGCATTCAAGAAAAGAACATCGAACTTGAGTTTGATCAGACTTGACATATTATGATAACGAAGACAAATACTTAAAAATTGGGAATATCGAAATTTTTTTTGTTGGGAAGCTCATTATTTTGAAAATAACATGCCCGATTTATTTTATGTAAATATAACAATGCCCACCATACAAAAATCGTATTTTTCTCTTAAACGGCACTTAGAATTTTGATAAAATTACTTTTCCTTCGCTAAATTTTTACGATCCATAATTTTTGATAAACATTTTTAAATTAAAACGTTACTAACTGTGCTTATCATAAATGGTTTTTGAATTGACGGGGATAGATTTTGGTGGTAAGTGGTCGCCATGTTGTTTTTGGTGACATCTGTCAAATCTTTTATTTATGACAAGTTACACGATAGAACAGCGCGCCCGAACAAATGATATAACTCTATTATATACAAATGAGTATTGGTTAGGGCAAACGTTGAACGCTTTGCGCCCTTTTTAGAACAGACGTGGTTGCCCTTCACAGTCGACTCTTCAACGTTTGTTGGCCAAACTTGAGACGACCGGTTCGGCAATCAATCAGCCAACATTCGTACATGAAAGGAACGCAAGATCGGAAAAACCGTGCACACCCGGCCTTTTGCACACTTCAACTTGGCGAACTTTGCGTCTTTTTAGACATGGGCTTACACCCGTACAAGATCCAACTGACCAAGGACCTCAAAATTCATGATAATAGACAACGCCGCACAGTGATCGATAAAGGGAAAAAAAAGTCAAAAATTTTGCGCCACTCGGATTCGCATCGAAAATCCATTCTACAAGTTTTTTTCGGGTACATATATGTTGTAGAATAGAGATCCAATTCCCCCCCTATGGTCAGAAATTCATGTTTTCAATAATTTTGCTCTTCATTAATTTCTAAATTATCATTAACTTCATCATTTTCATCCCTATCTTCAAGCACAAGTAAATTTTTTTATCTCTTCTGAATAATGTTTATGTTTTTTTTTGCGTAGGGGGGGAATTGGATCTCTATTCTACAACATATATGTACCCGAAAAAAACTTGTAGAATGGATTTTCGATGCGAATCCGAGTGGCGCAAAATTTTTGACTTTTTTTTCCCTTTATCGATCACTGTGCGCCGTTTGTTCGCTGGCTTCGAAGCGTTTGGAAGAGGGCCCTAATTTTGACCGAAAAATCATCTTTAGTGACGATGCGCATTTTTGGATGACTGGCTGTGCTACCAAGATAAATTGCCGTGTTTGGGACGACACCAACCCGACACCAATACGGGCCTTTCAGGTGGCATTGTCACCTCATTGGCTCGGTGTCATTGGTCCGTATTTTTTTCGAAAACGACGCACGTTGGTGAGGCGAGAACAACTGAACGATGATAACCAATTTCTCATGGCCCAAAATGTTTCACATAAACCTAGCGAACATGTGGTTCCAGCAGATGATCGCATTTGGAAATATAAACAAAATGCAGTAGAAATTAAAGCTAGTTACAAATCAGAAGAACTAACCTGCTAGTAAATAATGTAAATAAATTTGTGGCTCTATATATGAGATGTGGGATGTCGGCATTTGAAGGCTTACTATTGTCCCTTTTTATAATTTTAAAAAGTATTTACCCAAGTGACATAAAGTCAATAGGTGGTTTGTGTGAAAATCTGACATCCTTTTTGTATTATGTTAATGATGTTGTGATTGTATACAATATTAAAATGCGAAGAAATACATAAGTACAATGCTAGTGCAACATTCACTATTTAACAATAGAGCTTAAAACCTTTAATGGTACACTGCGCCATTTTAACCCCACACCATTTAGGGCAGTGTAAATTGCTCTAGGCAATAAATTAATTTAAACGGATTTTATGTAGAGTATAAAATTTTTAGTAAATTCTTAAGAAAATACTTTTTTTGCTAGCTTAAAGTTTTTATTATTGTCCAAATAAAAATTAAATTAAAAAAAAAATTGAAAACTTTTTTAAAAATGCAAAAAATATTTTTAAGTTGCATTGTTTTTTCAAAATTTTGAAAAGAATATGAAATTTAATTTAAATCCGTTGTGCTGATAATGACAAAAAACATTAAATGCACGGCTTAATTGCACGAACTAGCTCTTATGCATATATTTTAAAAATGAATGCTACTAGAGAAAAACTTTCATACCCATAGAATTCATCAATAAAATAACTCCTTTAGTAGTTGGAGCTGAAACAGGATTACATATGATATCTTAAGCAAATATTAGTTTATGCAACAACAAAAATTGTTAATCGGTGTAACTTTTTTTTTTTAAGTAAGCTTGTATATTCAATTAAAAGCTCAAGTGACCTCAACTCCAAGGTGCGTTTCGCCCAGGTACCACAGTGGGCTCATCAATTAGATGCTGCCGTACCCTTCTAAAAGCAAAACGTACCTTGGAGTTGTGGTCACTTAAGCTTTCAATTGTATTAAATTCATTCACTCCACTTAAACCGAAATAATTTTCATATGTTCATTGTAAGCTCTTATATAAAAATTTTTTAAAAAATGTATAAGAAAATAATTTGGAACGCCAACTTTATATTTTTATTATTGTAAGAATAAAAATTAAATTAAAAAAAAATATACTGACTCGTTTTTGATATATCGAATTTTCAAAAAAAAAATGTGTATCAAAATTCTATGTAGCATTTTAGAGAAGAATGCGATTTTCGAAAATCATTTTTGAACATTTGTTCGGTGGATATTTTTAGATAAAATACAATTTTTTTCTGACATCTTATACATATTATTAAGAAGATTTTTGAAAATTTGAATATAGAATACTGTTCAAACTTTTAAAGCACTTTAGCGAAATTTTAAAAAAATCAGTTATACCGTGTTTGTGAAAATCGAAAACAAAGCACATGGTTCTTATGGGGGTACCACCAGTTTTCCTGAATAAAATTTTTTGATTTTTTTTTTAAATCTGGTGTGGAGTTTTTGAGAAAAAATAAAAAATATTTTCTAAAATTTCGAACAAATATTTTAGGGATATTTTTGTCTTAAAAACAAGAAGAAAAAAAAAAAACGTGTGGGGGTGGAGAATTTTAAAAATGCTATCTACAAACTAAGCCTTTAAGAATGTGGTCGAAGAGACAAAATTGAGAGACCCAATTTTCCGTCTTCCCTATTATCGTAATGTCAAGTTTGATCAGAATCTCGAGTACAATTTTTTAACAAAACCATAACTTCTCATAGTACCTCTTTATAACACAAACAAAAATTCTCTCACGCTATTTTCAAGTTTTTATTATTGTGTAAATAATAATTAAATTAAAAAAAAACATTGACTCGTTTTAGAAATATCAAATTTTCAAAAAAAAAAAAAAAAAAATTTGTTTGAAATGGAAAATAAATTTATATATTTCAAGTTTCAATGATTTTTTAAAATTTTTAGAAGCTTCGGCATTGTAGATTTTCTGAGAAATAAAGAATTTGATTTCTAAATATTTGAGAAAGTAATAAGAAACTGTTAATTGGCAGGTTTCTTCAAAATTTAACAAATATTGAGTTTTAAAAAAAAACAAATTAAATTGTTTTGTTTTGTTAATTTGAATATATTTACCATTCAAAGTTTAAAATTTTGCGCAATTGTTTTTAAAAAAAAAACTTTAAAAAGGTACATGACTTTTTGTAAGTATAATAAGATTTGACAATATTTTTAAATATTATGTTTCTTTTCCATTTCAAGTATTTTTTGCAATAATGTATATGTAGATACTAATCCAGCCATGTACCCTTTTATACACATTACAATAATTTGTCTTGTCTTGTGGAGCTTCTACCACTAGATTTTGTTAGTCGTAGCTTGTATCGACCAGTTTCGGTTAATGAGATCTCATTAATGTTGTTCTGTCAAAAAGTAAGTAAGCAAACACAAAACTTTATTCCTCAGCATTTGACGTCAAAGCTGAACATTTTTGGTGAGAAATCCCGGTTCTTGTCTCTCGGCATTTGCAGAAAAAAGAACACGATTCCTCGTCTTAATTTCTTGCTGATGGAGCAAAATTTGTGTGATTTTATCCTCTTCACTCGATGGCGAGAAAAAGATGGGGAAATGAAGTGAGAGCTATAGACACTTACACTTCAGAATACGTCGGCGGAGTGAGTTCAACGTGAAAACCGTGTTTGATGAAGCCAAAAAGTAAGCACAATACGTGCACTAAAAATGAGAGAAATAAAAAGATAATTAATATATGTTCCAATTTTTTTTTATTTATTTATTTAATACAATATCCTTTTGAACAATAATTCCCCTTCTGATAGCCCCCTCTGTGTTGTTTTTATTTCGAAAAACAAAATAGGTATATATTTTAATCATATTTACGTTTTTGCCCTCAGAAAAGTAGGACACAAGCATCACATGTTGTCGTCGGCTTCGTAGTCTTCGTCCATCGTAGTTGTACTTTATCCTTTGGTTTAACCTACATTTGGGAATACACATAGCCATCAGCAGCTCTTCCATCATCACCGTACGTCAGAATAAGAATCAGCAGCAGACTCAAAGCAATCCAAACGACCTTCGATTCGCTTATTCGCTTTATTCTATTGTGGCGCCCAATCGCACTATCATCAACTTCAGCTCATCACTTGTGGAAGTGATGGCAGAAAAGAAACAACCTCGATCTGAATCTACAATATTCATCATCATCTTCAGTTGGTTCATTGTCCTGCATCTGCAAAAACCGGAGCCCCCAACAAAACAAAACTAAATGTATTTGCAGTCGGCTCGGTTTTAACTTGCACCTGCTGTTGCGGCAGCTATAGGTTTTTCATCTGATTGAGTTCGCGATACCCATATCTCCTACATGTGAGTGCGCGCATTAATGTGGCATGGCAATCGCATATTACGAAACTATGTCCCACATTCGGTGACTACACTCAACGTCAACGCCACTCTCTACGCCCGACTATGTGAAGCCGCAACCTGTGACCTAAAAACGCGAGATGGATGGATGGATAGGGCGGCTATAATTAGAGCTATATACCATGTGCTGTAGTAATCGCTCCTGCTAGCTACTACTACTGCATCCGTTGGGTTACACCTGTTAGAGAATTTTTTGTTGTTTGGTGTGGGAAAACCGACAATTAAAATGTGAGATACTTTTGTAAAAGTCTAAAGGTACCTGTGTACGTTAGTATGTGTAGTTATGAAATCTTACTTCGATTTTTAAATTTGAAATATCGAAATATGTACTTAATTCAATTTCAATTGTGTTTTATTTGATACAAGTAATTAACAACTAATTAGGATACATTGAATTTAAGATTTGATGGCTTATATGAGATATGGGACATATACCACTTTGAATAAGCCTATAAACCTCCGAGCCTTGCCTGACTCCTTCCCTGATATTTTTCATTGGCATTCGCCACTGTCTCTAAAATATATACGTAGGTCCTGTTCGTACTCCGAAAGGTACCATCAGTATAAACCCTTTTACCCTCTTAAAATACATATATTTCTTCAGACTAATTATATATTTTTCGATTTCGTTGTTCAGCTTTTGAACTGTTTAAAAGTGAAAAAATTATTTTATCTTTTCTGTCTTCTGTTGTTGATGCATAGGTTCTTAAATAAAGATTTCTGAACTTTGAGAAATGATTGCGGTCATATTGTTGAAAGTACAACTGTTAAATTGAATGTCATTAGTCTGTCTTGCCAAATCAACATGGATAGTAGGATAGGAACGTTCAGCAACGTGTTCAAATGACTAAATTGTTTTATGAAAGTGGGATTTCTGTTCAAGCAACACTTCGTGCGCTTCGCCAAAATGAATATTTTGCACGAGCGATTTCCAAAAATTGATTTCTCTGAGGTGATGTGAATTAGCAACTAAGATAGTGCAATTTGATGCTGTTAGACTTCTTCTTAATGCGTTTTCTTAAGTCACAGGTCTATGCAAAGAAACCACTGCCCTGAAAGCCAATATAATCAATGTTATTCGCCAATTTAGTCTGATTCATGCGCGCGAATCAAAGAAAATTTGACATTTCGGATGCGCGCCATCCAGTGAAGCCACGGTAGACATTTGAATTATTATTGAAAAATGGTATACTCCAAACATTATGGAATATATGGACCTATTAATAAGTAAAAAATGATATCTCACTCAGTTAGTTTTACGAGTATTTAAATTCAAAGCTAAGAAAATGTATACATAAGTGCTTTGTCGTTTACATTCCACGGTAAATTAGATGCAAAGTTTGTACGAAGAGCGTACCGGAAAATGACGATTTCCAACAATAACTTGAAAATTAATGATAAGTATTTTATGGGAAAGTATCAAAAATCGTCATTGAAAAAATTAATTTGATTGAAAAATTGAACTTTTTGATGTTAAAAGACTGCACCTAATCAATCGAAGAACAACCCTTATGCTTAGATGATTGTCAGACGGCCGTATAACAATGTCCGCCAATGACGATTCTGACAACATTGTCAGACAATTGGATACACATATGTATTTTCTCCAGACAAATATGACAATTTTTTCAGATCTGATATACATATTTACGTAAAGGGGTTTTCTAGGTCAATATTATTCAATTAGGGCCGTACAAAATTTGTTATCATCGGTGAACGCAGGTGAACCTCGTATAGATTAATTTCGTCTGATATATTGCAATTTTGCCTGATTATACAGACTTTTATCCACAAACATGCCTCGTCGCCAAAGATGATTTTCGGCAAAAATTGGGGTCCTTTTTCAAACGTTCCGAAGCCCAGTCAGCGAAAAAACGGCATTGTCTATGGTCATAAGTTTTGAGTTCCTGGGTGAGTTAGATCTTATACGGGTGAGCACCCAAGTCTCGACACCAAAATTCAACAAGTTCAAGTCTGCGAAAGGCAGTTGTTTGCACGTTGCGGAATCAACTACATACCTTGTGTTCTGCCGTACACTTTTACGGACCACCCGGTTTTTGCTGCTCATGTTGCATTATTTTGAAGGTCGAACGTTGGCTGATTGATTACCGAACCGGTCATTTCAGATTTGGCTACCAAAGAAGAGTCAACTGTGAATGGCCACCACATCTACCGTAAAATGGGTGCAACGTGTGCTCTAACGAACACTCATTTTGGTAAAAAAGTTTTATTGTCTTAATACATTCTGGCCAATCTTATTACTTATCACGGTGATTTGGCATAAGTAACTGAATAATAGACAACATATTTGAGAGATATCTCTTAACCAACATGGCCGCCACAATCCATCGAAATCTACCGACATCAATTGAAAACCCCTGGATTATTAATATTTAAAAGGATACGTATCACGAGAACTTGAAGTTACTGAAATTATGATTTATTGAATTTTGAAAAAAAGAAACAAACTTGTAAACAGATTTTCAGCATTCTAAATGCCCCTGCCTGAGCCCTAACTTTCAAATCAAGTCTGGCATTTAAATTGTTTTTAAAGTTGTCTCTATATATTTCTCCATGAAAATTGAACATTACCTAAGTAGGTCAAAGATATTGCGTGAGTGGGACACGAGAAGGCCACCCAATAAAGTATACAGTTGCTTACCACAGCGCCATTGAAAATATTCTCTGAAAATGTGAAACTTATTTTAAAAATCTGTCGCACTAGGAGTTTCTAAAAATATACCTATTCAAAATTACGAAAAAGAAGTCTCAAAATGAATTTCCAAATTCAATTTTTTTTAACTCATCTCATTTTCAATACAAGTTCACATTTCAAAAGGAATTTAGCTGAATTTGCTTGAAATATCGGTAGAAAATCAGTCGCTATGTTTACAAACACACCCACGTGAAATCAATTTATTGCGTTCAAGAACCTATCCGAGAGACTGTCAACCTATTCCTTGAGTGGTTGTTACATCAGCTGTTTTTTTCTAAGGGACTACAACAATATATTGAGATCGCTTTGAATAGATACATGAACGTCACCATTCAAATTGAAATCCATGCAAAATGTTAAAATATTTAAATTCAATGTACTAAATACCCTAAAAACACTCCACTTTACACTAGAGACTGTTATAAATTTTCTTTCTCAGTGGGAACTAACTCCACTTTGCAAAGTGAAACAGATTCCCATGTAGAGCAAAAAAAAAAGAGATAAAAAGTGAGCCACTTTGAAATTTGTTCTAGAAATTACAAACACATTTAAAACATTGTTCCAACAAAATTATGTGAGGTCAGTTTACAAATACAAAAATATTTTGACATACATATGTATTTGAAATATTTGACAGTTCCAGATATACGAAATTATATGCAACGAATATAACAAAAAATGCAATGGCCAGAGAACAAGAATTCACAACGTCCGAGTCCTCAAGTGCCTCTATGATGGCCGAAAATTGGATGCATTTCAAAGCCTACATTGTGGCAAAGGCAACATTGTGTCTGTATTGTTCGTGTTATAATTTGTCTATCTGTTCTTCCCCTCCCCCTCGATTTTTGTTTTAACTATGTATATTATTTATTTTTCTCTTTTTTCACATTTTTATACCTATTTGATTGTGTAACTTAACTACTTATGCGATCTTCAAAATTCGAACAATGTATATATATGTACAATTGTACATACATAATTATGTATGTTTGTAATGACAAAAATTGTTTAAATAAAGAGAATTGACTGCCATTCATTTTGCTGATGACAACTGATAGACCCACCAAAATGCATTCAAGCCCAAAGTTTTCAAATAAAATAAAGAATTTGTACTTTGTAATCTCAAATTAATGGTGTATTAAATTGTCTAATTGTATGTTTGAGAGGATTACTTCTAACCTTTTTAAGACATATCATTTTCAGCGAACTTTTTGTTCGGTACAAACAAATAAGGAACGCTATCGTTTACGGTTTATCCATACTTTATACAGTATTTTCTCAGTCAATATTACGCAATCCCACAATAATTTTGATTACAACAAAGTTTCAGCCGCCAAACCGCACACAGCAATTTTAATTGTCCTAATCTGATTTTATAACCAAAGAATTAAATGTAATCCAACTCGTTACGTTCAGGCTTTGTGGTCGATCGTCGTTGTCATCGTCGTCACTTTGTCTTCAGTCATGATCGTCATTACTCCAGAATCCCTTCATTATAGAGCCATAGTATTATTCACATGCCAATCCAGTTTCTAAGTGCATACACGAGCAGCAAATAAATAGCACGGTGTTACATCAAAACGTCATTGCAAAGTCAGTATTTATTGTAAGTGCATGCAGGGAGATCAGAAAAATTCGTTAGCTGGCTGACTGGCTAACAGACTGAACGCACGTATGCCATGCATTGCAATCGTCAAATACATTCCACAAATTATTTGCAGCGCAATCACAACCCACACATTATTTCGTCGTGTGGCGCGGTACGACGGGTGGTGGATTCGAGAGAGTGCAAGTATAGTGGCACTGTAAAAGAACAAAAAAAAAAGACAAGTAAAAATCAAAACGTGCATTTGAGAACTGCAGATAGATGGCTACCAGCAGTGACTCCAGCGCTTCAGCCGACAACTTAATCAATGGCGGAGACAGCGGAAGAGCACCCGTTGTGGGTCAATGCACCCTTCAAAGCAAACAACACTACGCATCCATTCTGACGTCTGTCATATTAATCCCTGAGATCACTGAGTAATATAGTTACACTGATGGTGATGCACCATATTGACGCTGAAGATGATGCGATGCGCCACCGTGTGGTGAAAGTTTCTCAATCTTCAGTGCGCACAATTCATTTGCTAACTTCTTCCTTCTTTACAAGCTTACACACAGGGCATGCACCCCACTTGTGCAAATGTCATAAAAAAACAATCCTATCAAACTGACAGGCAGACAGCAATCACTCGGTTTACATAAGATATGCGGATTAATTGACAGACAAGAAAGAAGCCAACACCATCATCTTCATCATCATCATGATCCACAACAACAACTAGTCAAGAAATAACGGGCGAAGCGAACAAAAGTCTTTCCCAAGAATTCATTGACCCCGTGTATCATGCTCTCTTAGCAACCCCCCTCTCCCCTCTCCGACCCTTCCTGGTCTTCATCGGCCGATTAACTGCAATAAAAATGGGGAAGCAACAACAATAATGGGGAGAAGCAACAGCAGCAACACCAGCGATGTGGAATGAAGTGACGGAAAATGAAAAGTGAATGAGCGCAAGAAGTCAAAGGCCTCGAAATGTGTAAAATGTAAGGAAAAAGAGAACGCAAAATTAAAAATAAAAAAAAAAACAAAAAAAAAAAACAAACAAACACTAACTGTGTTTGGGGCCAAATGTGGGGAGAAGCAGAAGACAAAATATATAATAAAACACAACAAGTAGGTGAATGATAGCGTTATGTCGTGCGAGGTGACAGATGAGAGTATATTGAGTGCTGATTTGATAAGTGAGCGCTGTTCTCATGTGGAAGGGGTTTAAAGTAATCGCACCCCAACATGGGTGATAATTAATATATTAACGATGATTTAGATTTTATCTCATTACGTCATTCATAATTGAATTAACAATAATAAATTTGCTGGCCATTGACATGAGAAATTCATCGGGCAGGTAATAATTTATCTGTTACTGTCCAAACTGACACTTTGTATAGTCTTGGAACGTTTTACTAATTGATTTAATAAATCTCAATTAATCAATTAAAACTATTGGTTTTACTGCTGTTTATGTTTTATTCATAAAAGGTTCAAGAACACAAATGTAATTAAAGAAACTTTTAAAAAGTAGAACAATTTCTCTGAAATACTTTTGAATAAATTGAAATCGAAGAAGGTGCTGGAAAGTCTTATTTAAATAATGATTTAGACTTCTTCAAGTCTACAAGAAATCCATTGTTTTTCTTGGTCACTTAACTTTACGCCATGAACGTTTAAATAACCACTCTTTTATTTCCACCTTACAAATTCCATCACAAGGTTTTATTGGAGTTTTCATGTGAAAACTGATTCATTTAATTTGCTTTGAATCTGTCAAAAAGCCAATTTTCGCATTCCATTGGCTAACAAATTTGATTTTAAATCCTCCCTCTATTTTTACCTCTGCGTTTGAAACGATCTGGTTTTTTGTGGTTTTATCTGAATTTTTTAAAATATAGACAAGAAGTTAACAGTGTTTTATTTTAACAACAATTTAATTTTTGAACTTGCTATATTCCATTTCTTAAGCTTCTGATCTAATTCTAACGTTAATACAATTCATTTTTGATTTGTTGATACGTTTTTCACAAACTTGTTTGTAGGTATTTTGGTTGATGCAATTTTTAAATTATTTTATGCTTGGAAGTTTCTCAAGATCTTAATCTTAGACTGCCGCTCATCTGAATAGGTTCACTGTTTTTCGTAACTTACTGTAAGACTCTCTGCATATATATGGCAATGACACGTCTGTGTTATGTATATATGTATATATATATATGTATATATTGTAATGAAAGAGCATTATTATGCGCTTTGTTTGGGAGAAAAAAATTTCTCTCAAAGCTTACCGTTATTCTCACACGCTAGCTAAACTTAATTCATTAAAAAAACCAACGTTTTTTTCGGCTCATCTGAATAGGTTCCAAAGCAAAAAAATCATTTTTAATTGATGTGCGGGTGATGTGTAGTGAAAGTTAAGTTTTTTGGTAAATCGAATTGTATTGTTTTAAACCGTTTAACAAAAAAAATTAGTCGCGGAAAACCCTTAAACGAGGAAGAAAAAGGCAAAATAAAAGCATTTCGTAAGTAAGCCAATGAAAATTCACAAAAAAATTGAAAAAAGCCAAAATTTAGTGGGTAAATATTGAAAGCTACGGGAAAAATATGAAAGGTGGAGCTTATAACGCCACATCAATGACCGATAGACGCACAGTCATAAGAGTACTAAGCATTTAAAAAGTAAAAAATATCGAAAAAAACCACATTTGAACGAAAACCGAAAGGAAAATCGTCTCCAATTTTGCAAAAAATACATGTCGTAGAAATCGGAGTGGAGGCGAATTATATTTTCAGATGAAAAAAATTCAACTTAGAGGGACCAGATGGCTACAACTATTACTTTCATGACCTTCGTAAAGAAGAACATTATTATATAAGCCGTCTGCATAGCTACGAAGGCAGTGTCATGGGGTGGGGAGCAATTTCATATTATGGAACCATTTAGCTGCAATTTCTTACATCGCGAATGAATGTCAATGTGTACAAAGGTGTGCTGGAAAAGGTCTTCCCACGAATTTCTGAACTTTTAGGACCAATACCATGGTCATTCCAGCATGATAATGTCCCTATCCATACAGCGAGGTCGGTAAAACAATGGATCGAGAACCAAAATGTAGAGGTGTTGGTATGGCCTCCATACTCAGCCGACCTTAACGTAATTGAAAATGTTTTGGGACTTCTTTCCCGTTAGCTGTATGAGTTTGGGAGACTATATGAAGAAGCGTGGGCAGAGATTTCGCTGCAATATCTAGAAAAACTGTATGACTCCATTCTAAATCGAATTTTCGAAACAATTTCAAAAAAGGTGGAAATACACATTATTAATATAAATTATTATGTCAATACCTATTAAATGTGCAAAATAAGCCATTTAATAACAGTTATTTTTCTTGTTTTCTTCCATTTTTTGCTTTTGAACCTATTCAAATGAGCCAAAAAAAACGTTAGTTTTTCTTTAATGAATTAAGTTTAGCAAGCGTGTGAGAATAACGGTAAGCTGTAAGAGAAATTTTTTTCTCCCAAACTAAGCGTATAATAATGCTCTTTAATTACATACATAACACAGATGTGTCATTGCCATATACTATATGCAGAAAGTATTACACTAAGGTACGAAAAACAGTGAACTTATTCAGATGAGCGGCAATGTAAATTACAGATTTATTATTGAAACCATTTCTAAAGCTTTTTTCAATTTAAATCTTTATTGTAATTTCAAAGCAGTTTCGTGTTAAGGTATCATGTAAGTATGATACTGTGCTTAACAAACTTGCTAACTTTTACTAAGTTTTTCTTAATTTTAAACAACTTTAAACGAGTTTGTTGCTATTTTTTAATAAATTGCTTGTGAACACACCCAAACAATTAAATTTCGTACAAACAACTTAACAAAGAGACCTTTTTTGCCACATGTTCAAAGTGGCTTTTGAATTTAGTATGACACTTAAAAAGAAATCAATTATTTGATGATTTTAACTTTAATCGTAATTTAATTCTAAATTAAATTAAATTTAAGGCTACTTTTGTTTAAAACGTTTGAAAGCATCTATCGACAGAATTCTAGAGGAGTGTTAACCTTATCATGTTTTTCTAAAACTTATCACTTATCGAAAATGCATGGTTCCAATGAATCACTTTTTGAATCAGTAAGTACATGTTGTATTGGATGGTTTGAAGTCTGATCTTCATATAATAAATGGTGTTCCCCAAGGCTCCGTTCTATCTCTGACTCCCTTTCCCACTTAAATAAATTATCTCTTGTCTGAAACTTCTAATCCACTTCAATGCTTTGTCGACAACTCTACTCTCAGCTTCTCCTACTCTTTCGAAAGTGGATTTGTAATGGTATCGTTTGATAAGCTCATTAAACTCAATGCTATCTATTGTCGTTGAACATAATCTCTCTTTAAATAGCACTTACGTTGAAGAAGCCAAAAGGCTCTTAGTACTCGGTATCTGTGTCAATGATGATCTTTGTTGGAATTTCTACATTCTCAAGACCGCCAAAAACGCTGGTAAATGCTTAAGATTTTCTATATCGCGGTAAGAAATGTTTCACCTTTCTGATCTGGCTTTAATTTATTAGGTGTTTATACGTCACATCTTTAGGTAAGTGCAGCCCAAACTTCTCTTCATTGATTGAATATAATCCAGATAAAAACTGAAAGAAAACAGAACATATCATTTGATCTCTCCCATCTCTACCATGTGGACCAACCGTTAAATACCGGGATTCGTTATTTGGTCGCCCAACCCGATTATGGAATTTTGGACTTGTTCAATGTGTATAGGTGTGCAAACGGATAAACCGAAGTACGGACAGCTTCAATAAAACAACTTTTGTTTGAAATGTTCCATCCTTATAATTTTATGTTTGATTTTTATTTGCTTTTCACGAAACCAACTAGAGAACAGGTAGAAAATATTTTGTATAAGGAACCGCAAACGTTTATTTTTGGAAGTGTTCGCTCAAGTTATTAAGATTCCTTTCTTAGGTTGAAGTGACATTTTATTAAGAAAATCCACTTACACATCGAAAAGTTACGTAATCTTTTGATTATGTAAATCTTCTACAGATTTTCCATCCCCAAATTGCTTTTTATGTAATATAATTCATGAGAAATTATGTAAGCATTCCACAATTCATGCGACTCGTATTTACACAAGTATTTATATCTTGCTAAATCAAAAGGAAATACAAAACAACACAAATAAAAACACTCATACGCCACAGTATCCCGCGTTCAATCAGCCACCTTTGCGCACGCTGACAGTTCAACAGCACTCTGTAAATTGATTTAATTAATCCCCAATATGGTGCACACATTGCTGTTGTTGTATCATTGTGTAAGTTGTCACTTTCTGAGTCACTTTAAGTCTTCCGTAAACAAATTATTAAGTAAAAAGACAATACAAAATGAATTACAAGAAGAAAAAACACAGAATCAACAACAATGATATTGCACACTTTGTTATTTTTTGTTATTTTTCTGCAGTTGCCTCTGTAAACATAACAAGGGTCTATGATCTTTGCATAAAAGCGCCGGGGCAACGATTGTTGTTGATTCACGCAATGAAATTTGACCGACCAGCTTTGTATTGTTGGCTTTTTATTTGCCGATTGCGTTTTTTGCTGCTGGTCGATCTCATTCTTTGACGGCGGCGGTTTTCTCGCCTCCATTTGTGGTATGGTCAGTCATCGTCAACACCATCGTCAGTCATTCACTTTTCTCATGTTCCAGTTAGTTTTTTTTTTTCTTGATGGTTATCATTTGTCGGAGAAATGAGGAAATCAATGACAATAGTATTTCTTTCTGGTGGAGTGAAATTCAATACTTCGTTGGTGGTCATGGAAACGGTAACTTACTACCGCATTCATCGTCATCATCACTGGGTTGCTTTTGATTAAATGGAATCGGTTCGCAGCTGGTGCCTGGAATTCCACAAAGTATTCTTGAAACATTTTGACTTATTAAAAAAGTTCATTAAAAGGTTTTTGATAGTTCATTTACCTAAATATGGCACGGATTCTCATACCATACCAGACCATACTTATTTAGTGACATCTGTCAAATCTATTGCTTATTATTCAATTACTCACAATCATAATTTACACGATTGAACAGCATGTCCAGATGATATTTATGAGGATATTAAATGATTATTATCAAATTGAGTGTTTGATAGTGCAGACGTTATGGTGACCCTTCATAGTCGACTATACCAAATTTAGTGTGGACCCGTTTCATAATCAATCAGTCAACATTTGACTGTCAACGAAACGCAAAATCATCCGAGAAAATCGCTGCGTTCCGTGAAAGTGTACTGTAGAACCCGAGATAGTCGATTCAGCCTTTCGCAGACTTCAACTTGGTGAATTTTGTGCTGGAAATTTGGCCTACATCTTCCGTAAAAGTTCTAACTGACCTAGGAGCTCAAAGTTCTTGAGAGTAGATAACGCTGTTTGTTTTCTGACTCAGCTTCAGAGCGTTTGGAAAAGGAACTCAATTTTGGCCGAAAAATCATCTTTAGGAAAAAGGTGGAATTTATCGATATGAATAGGAGTGTTAGGTAGCGAAATTCCCGTTCATATGACTACGCTGATTCACACGAGGTTCACCAGGTGAAAAGTTACCATTTAGTGTGGATTGTGCGCCGACACACGGCATCCTTGGTCGCTAGTTTTTTTGAAAACGACGTTGGTAAGGCGGTTACAGTCAATGCCGAGCGTTACAGAATGACGAAAACAATTTCCTATGAACCAAATTGAACCATATGAACCTTGACGACATGTGGTTAAAGCTGGCCCTAAACGACGAACACGCTCGCCGAACTTGTTCGTGCTCGCTATGTTTTCGACGTGTAGGGGCTGGTTCGCGAGCCGCTCGTTGTTGGCGAAAAATTTCGATTTTGTCGTGTTCCTTGGCTTCGATGTTCGCGGTGTAGGGCCATGTTCGCGAGCAAACCCTTTTTTTGCTGTGAACGTCGCACAGTGGTCTGAGAGCGGAAAGAAGTCTTTGGAAAAAGTCATATCTAGCCTTTTTAGCTTTATGTTTAAGTACTCTTAGGTAACCCGACCGTATGAATTAAAAGTATTTTTTAACATATAATGTATGTTCTGATTTAAAAGCCCTCAAAGTTGAAAAATAATATTATTCAAGTCGCGAACCATATTTTCAACAAACTTTTAGATGTCTTTTTCCGAAGTTCCTTTAAATAAATTCTGTAACTTCTTATCTCATTTTATAATTCTATTTTCGACTATCTAAAAAATAAAAAAAAGATAATTTATAAAAGAAGTCTTCTATAAGTAGCCTGAAACATTGGTACTAAGGAAAAGTGTTTTTTTTTTTAACTTTTTGGTTTTAAGAAAGTTCCAAAAGACTCAAAGCAACGAATAACAGCAGTGATGTTCCATACTTTCAAGTTAAAGCACAGAAAAAATCAGTTGCAGATACTTGCAGATGTGGGAGTTATGTTCAAAATGATCTCACTGAATCGGGTTTCAAAAAACTTCGTCTTGCCAGTGGTGTTTATTAAAAATTTTGATTTCATCGGTACTAATTGTCAGAACGAACTGGTTGAGCCCATTATTTTTAGAAAAAAAATGTTCATCTTTATTCAAAAAATAAAATTAATACATTGACCCAGGTCTGAGAAATTCGCTTTTTGCGAAAACATTTATTTCTGCCCGAAAAATTTTTTAACTTTCAACTGAAAAATTTTAATAACTTTTTTACTAATTGTGGCAGCGGTGACTGCTAATGTAAATGTTGGAAGCGGAATGAGTAATGAGCCCATCTAAGAGTTGGGTTATGAACAAGAATATACATATATACATACATACATACATATATGGATGGATTTAGAAAACTGATATATAATAAAGAGGATACATTTCTGAAGCAGATATTATTATTATTATTTTATCAAATACACGATCATCACACTAATGATTTTTGTATAACCAAATTTTGGCCAAATATGTATAAGATTAATTTTAACATGTGTGTCAAATTTCAATTAAACAGTTTAACAGTTTCGATTTTACAAATTTGTGTCCGCTCTTTTTTACAAACATTAAAACCCTTCAATTTTATAAAAATGTTATTAATTTTTTTTTAATATTTTTTCTTAACAAAATTTCGATCAAATATGTATTAGACTGATTTAAACATATGTGCCAAATTTCATTTAAATCTGTTGAACAATTCAGATTCAACAGACATTTTTCCGCACTCCCATACAAGACAAACCACTTTGCGTCACGTCGCCGAGTTCTTATCGCGGATGCTTACTTTGTGAAGAATCAACACAAAATGAATGTTCACCAAATGTGTTCGCCGTGTAGGGGATAACGCAAACGAACAAGTTCGGCGAGCATGTTCGTCGTTTAAGGCTAGCTTAAATTAAATAAAATTCTGTTCAGCACTCCTCTGTATGTAGCCTCAAGAGATACAAGAAAGAACTGGCGCAAGGGTGAATGTGATTTGGTACATGGGCCTCATCCGGCCGATGATTGCTTACGGGTGCCTTGTGCGGTTCAAGGTTGCCCCATCTCAAATAGAAAAGATTTGGGTGTTTGTGAGGCAAGATCTTAGATGTTGCCTTGGATTACACAGAACACCAGAGTGGAGTACAAACATTATTGTTCGAACCAGGTTCTATACAACGGAGCAAACATAAACAGAATTGATAATTTTTTGATAAAGCTGATTCGGGGTCATGTTGCAAGAGTTATGTCCTTGATGAACAGCCTAATTTTTGGGGCTTACTTCCCTTACAACGATTATTATGATTATTATATTACTTAGACAGTCGAGGGCTGGTCCAGGATAGAATGGCGATTCCGCTAATCTATACCAAGTCAGCCGAAGGACTGTGGATATGCGGCTCCTTTATATAGTCGAGGCATCCTCGCACAAGACGGAGCAGAGCGCCTTTGGTTTAATAGGACTGTGTCCGATTGGGACCGCAAGGACAGGGTGAGACAGGGAAGTCAATTCTGGTGGTTGTCTGATAATATAAAGGTTGAAAAGGACTTGTATGCCTTGACTGACTTACATAGGCTTAAGTGTGTATACAAATATGTATGTATATATGTAAACATATGTGCATACCTATACAAATAGAAAATGTGAAAACCTTCTGCTGTGGCTGTTATTCTTATTTTCTGGAATAAAGTGATATAGTTTAATATAAAAATAGTTTTAAGGCCGAAAGGTGTTAGAATAAATTAATATATAATTTAACTTAGACCCCGGCCAATAGGGCCAATAAGTTAGTTGTAAGTTATTGGATATAGGCTAGTTTTTATGAATTTGTGTCTAGCTTTAAGATACATAATTATAAGATGAATAAAAATAAATATTAATAAAAATGAATTAAAAAAACGAACAACACGATTGAATTAAGTTTATCTATCGCAGATTTGCCCCCGATAGACTTTTTTGTGGGGTTTCGTGACGTTGCAAGTCTATACAAATAATTAGTCATAATACAGGCTTTTGCTTGAAATCAGCGAGCCATTGCAAATTGAACCACTTGAATCCGAGCCACCGAAAGAAGTCGAGGCGGGTATTTTAAAGATGTCATATTTCATACATAATGTATACATGGGCCACAGCTTGATTTATACTATTTAACATCTACCTCCTGAAAAAAGACCCCATTAGTTTGAGCTGTCAGGTAGCAATAGGGGCACTTTTAGGAGCTAGCACCTTCTGTGAAATAATTTTAATAAAAACAGTTTGCATATACTAAGCTATTAATTATAATGAGCAAAGGCAAACAGATGAGGAGACTACAGTATATTGAATTTAGCTCAAGTTACCTTACAGAAATCGAGCCATTCCCGTGATTTTATTCGATAAGGGACAACAATTTTTTTTAATTTTTGCCCAAGTTTTCAAAATAATCGGAACTGTTGTCAGTTTTCAGTTAAAGTATTGTAAATAATGGCCTGATTGCTTGCATTTTATATTGATTTGCTACTTAAGTAGTAATTCGGCGGTTAATATGATATTAGAAATCGAAATAATGTAATATGCATTCATTCATAGGATTTTATTTTTTGTTTACAGAATTTGTCCTTCTAAAATATAAATCTTTCAATAGTTTTGAGTTCAAGCTTAAGATTCATAAAGATTCAATGTATTCCACGAACGCCTAGGTGTTAGGTATTGAGTTGAATTTTCAAGAAATATTTTCCATCGACCTACCTACCTATGTAAGAAAATGCTTTAGTTTTTCATTGATTAATGAGCATTTAAAGTGCATACCTCTATTGTTATGTACTATTAATATGATATTTAAATAGTTAAAATACTTGCCACCCGTTGCGTATACGAATTTTACCAATCTTCAATTAATGTCAATTTCTATACTCCGATTCGTTCCACAAAAATATAACCCACAATCCATTCCTAAAGAAAAAATGAAACCACCAGCATCATCATCATCATCATCATCATGGTTTTCGTCATTAAATGCAGCCCCACCATCACATTTCACCATCGATGCAACTTAAAAAGTGCATCGTCTCCGTCATTTCGTCGTCGTCGTCGTCGTCGTTGCCTTAGTCGCCATCAAAGAAACCAAAACAAAATTCAAAAACTACATACAACAAATACAAATACCCTCTCCTCCCACTTGCCAACTTTTGCCTTACTATAAACTAACTGACCGACACACACAAACGAGTTCTCTCCGTTCCGTGGTGCTCCAATCCAACACCAGCACTTAGTTCTGTTTATGTTGCTGAACGGATGATGGAGGTAGGGTAGGGTGTGAAGAGATGCCCGAGCCCGAGCCTCAAATGGGGAGATTCATTTGAAATTGTTACGCGGTGGCGGCTACGAATACTACAGCGAACAACGACGACTAAGGCCCTCTCCTCTGTGTATTTTGCCTGACATTCGCCAATTTTTTCGCAGTTATCTCTCGCATTTCAAAGCGAAAACAGCAGCGGCACGTTCGCGTCAGTCAGTCAATACGGTATCAACACACAAGACACGACGTCCGTCTGTTGCGCGATCAGATTTTTTAAATTTAAATAACAATTTTTCTTCAAGAACCAACTCATTGCATTAAAGTGAAAAAAAAGAAAAAACCCAAAGAGAACAAACAATAATAACAACTACAGCAGCAACAAAAATCTTCTTTTCGCGTCCGGAATCCATGATTCGATACATTTTGCATATCTAAACACTTGCAACCGAAACGGATCACAAACAGATTCCATTGAAATTTGAATAACCCTCGCGACATTTTTGAAATTCAAATTTCGAAGGTAACGAGTTCAAGGACTTTTCTTCTTCGATCGGTTTGTTTATTTTTTTTTGTGTCTTGATGGGAAAAAGTGCAACATATTTTAAACGAACTGTTAATAGGGTATCTTTTTTTTCAAATTTGACAGTTCTGAAAAGTGACACAATTTGCCTGAGATACTTCAGATGAAAAATTGACCCACTTTGTTTTTATTTTGTTGTTTATTAATTATCTCTCTCGACTATTGCGGTCTACTTTTCTGTTTATTTTATTCCTCTTTGAATATTTTATTCCTTATTTGGAAGTATCTTGAATTTCAAATCCCAAAGCAACAACAACTAGCGCTGTAACGTTTGGCTGCTATATATTACTGTGCAGGCGCAGGGCCTGTCAAACATAATGGCATTCCACTGAGTGTGTGCGTTTTAAGAACAAGTGCGTTGACACTTCTATAATTCGTTTCTTGCTCTCTGGGATTCTCTTTCATCTCCATCATTATCGTAGTTTGCTTTCGTCACAACTTCAGCTGATATATTGTGACGAAGATGCGGTGATCGTGCCAGAGTCAAATGAACTCTTTCATGTTTGTTTAGTTATTTTTGTTTTCAACAGCTATACAAGCTACAGAACCAGAAACAGTGCGAAGTATCAGATAGGAAGTGGATCGTAAAACGAAGAAGCGGTTTATTTTCAGACTCCACTTAGCCCCTGTATCCCCTTTTTGCCGAACAAAGGCAGACTATGATATGCGTGCGCGTCGCTCGCGAGCGATGACATTTGAATAGTTTCCGCGCAACAAAAACAACATCAATAGCAAAAAATAAAGAGCAAGAGCATGAATAAAATTCCTTAATAGTTCAACGGCATTTTGTTTGATGGAAATATAGAAGATTTTTTTTTTATTTTACGAAGTATTCATTACTTTTTTCTTTCTTCTTTGCGTTTTTTTTTTTTGTATATATAAGAACTTTTATTTTGTTTTTGTCGTGGATTTTGCTATGGATGATTATTTGGATTACTTAACTCTTTGAAGCAGTTAACGGTACGGCCAACGATCAACGATCATCTAACACACTTTAAACGGAGGCGCCGCCGCCATGTTCATTGTGATCGTAGTTTAAAAATGAATTTGGATGATAATGATGTTGAGGTTTGGGGGGCCAACGAATGAATAGTAAAAATGAGATTCTATACCTCTTTATTAAACTTTTGGTTTTAGTTTGTTTAATGGTGTCGCCAGATGATTTGGAGATTCGGAATGTTTTTTTTTTGAAAATATGTTTCTAGTGGTCGTTTATAAATATGTTTTTATTTATTCATTTCGTTTAGATAAGAGTGAATGAATTTTGGTTTTTATAATAATTTGAGTGCAATTTGTATCGAAAGAAGTGATATCTAAAAAAAAGTGTTACAAAAAAGTTTTATAACAAATTATAAAATAATAAAACTGTCAATCACAAAACCGATATATCCCAGATCTAACACCATTTTCGAGTTGGAGGCCAATTATTATGTGGATTATAGGATTTCAACAAACATGCAGTGTGATCTTCCCAATACTTTGCTATGCGATAACATATCTTTGAGTGATAAATGTAAGGATTTTTAAAAACATATTTTACTGGTATACTATTTTTTTTAACTTAAATTCTAACTTAAAAATTAGTGTTAGTCCCTTTTTAAATACTTCATTTGAAACTTTGACATTTACAAATGGAGGGCTCACAGCTGTACCGAACCAATTCATTTCAAAAAAATCCAAAACCAACGTAAAAATTTCCGCAAAATTGACCTCTATTTAGAGCTGTAATGAACTACATACATATGTATAGTTCATTACAGCTCTAAATAGAACTATGTAGCTCTAAATGAACTATGTAGTTCATTACAGCTCTAAATAGAGGTCAATTTTGCGGAAATCCTGGCGTTAGTTTTGGATTTCTTTAAAATGAATTGGTTCGGTACAGCTGTGAGCCCTCCAAATGTCAAAAAGGTGTGTTTGTTTAGTTTCTTGCACGAAGATTTATTGTTTTTGTTATGTTCATAGACAGTTTATTTAAAAAATAACCTTAGCACTTTACTACTTAAAAATTAAATGCTACTACCTTAAAACTACGATGTTTAAAACTTTGAGCCATTTATAAACTTCTGATATCTAAACTAGAAGAAGAAGTCATCTGGTGGATTTGTTTTGGCTGTTTTTTATTTCGCAATTGTAATCACTTCGCGTTGTTTGTTTGACAAGTCGAAGACGGAGCTTGCTATAAGCTTTCTTCGACCAATTCTGATAGTGAAAAAAAGTTTTTTTTTTTTAGTTTTCATTTAGTTTGAAGTTTAATTCGAAAATCAATTTCAAACCGATTTTGAAAAAAAAAACAGTATTTTTCAGGGAGATAACAAATTGCCAGAAAACAAAATGTCAAGATAAATTATTGATATACAGTAAGGAATATAAAATCTTGCAGAACAACAAATTACAACCTAATATTAAGCGATATGAAAACTGCGAGAGAACTTTTGCGAAATGAGATAGTTTGCGGGTTGCTTCAAATGCCAAAAGCTTTCCATATAACTTTCGGTGACCAGCCTGTTTTTTGTGAAATCTATCACACTTTATGAATAAACAACGAATTATTACTCAATCTGTTCTCTTATGTTTCTATTAAATAAATGTACAATATGTAGCTGATTTTTTAGCGAGTGGATAAATTTTACTCACTAAATTTAACGTTTAAGGAACATATCCTTTTCCAAGCACACATTAATGGTTAAGAACCATTTACTACCACAAACATAGATTTTATAAATCTGTGCATGTATGTGAATCACGTATTAGAAACTTTCGAGAATGTGATAAAATGTCGCCGTGCCTCTATTGATAAAGACGGAAATCATAAAACCACAATATGTTTATTAATAAGAAAATTTATCAAATGCATAACTTCTGCAACTTATATGGAGTACATAGTCTTTTATTAATTAAACGGATGGTATCAACTTTTCTTTATTTTGTTAAATACAATTAGTAAATAATGTTAAATCTTATATATTTGGTATTTTTTGAAACTAAGTTTACTACAGTGAAATTTCTATAACTCAATCTCGAACTGCTATTCTCCACAAAAAATAGTAAATGATTGCGCAAAAACTCCAGATAGTTTGTAAAATTTAGCCTGGGGGATAGTTTGAAGGGGCCGATTAATTTATTTCCGTAGATTGTGAAAATTTGCGGTTTCATCACTTGTAAATTGAGATTCGTCAGTACAAAGAATTCTACTGATAAACTCGTTGTCATCCAACCTTCGCTATAACAAATAGTTAGAGAACTTTAGTCTCTTTTCTTTTTCAAATCATCAGAAAGCAGTTCTTTCATAGGTGTGTTGTGGTATGGATACAGATTTTCTCCATACAGTACATCAGAAATTTTTTTGCATTGCAAAGCTAAACATCTAAGTGTTGATTGACGACCCATTTGTAACAGTTTTTGGTTTGTAAATGTAGACATTTCAAACAGCATTTCTAATCAATTGTTGCCTTGGCGTTAAAAATTAAACTGATCAATAAGTTTTCGTATCTTTTTTGTAAGGTAAATGTTCCAAATGTTTTTACTTATTATGAAGGGTGGGCAAAATACAAATGTCTTCTTAAAAATGCAATAAAATGAACAAAATTATTTTTTGTTCATGTATTATGGCTTTATTAATAAGAGCAAACATTCCCATTAATAATGGAATACCACGTCGTACAAGTGCCTGCCTCAGCTGGAGTCAATTGGGCATTGTAAGCGAATAATCCGAAATCTTTGTGCAGAGTTCTCCTGAGGGCAATACGTGAAATATTGAGCTATTAAATCGATGGCGAGTTGATGTTCGTGAATCGAGTTTCACACTCTCGGCTAGAGTAGCCACATTCTCGTCTATGTGCATGTGCACCGTACGACGACGGCTACGATGAGTGTTGTCCACTAGCATACCAGTCTCACGAACTTTTTGCACGAACTATAGTACACCAGGCGTGGTGGGTGCTTCATTTGGCCCAAAACTTCTTTTCTTGAAACTTACTGTTTGGGCAACACAGCACTCACTTTCGAAATAAGTTTTCAATATTTCCCAACGCTGTTCAAGCTGATTTCGTTCCGCGGAGGTATGATATTGACTTTCTGTCAAGATTTCGAGCGAGAAACAGCTGTCAGTGTCAAAATAACCTATGATTTAAAAAGAAACCACTAGATGGCCCACACCTTAGGATCGTTTTTTTTTATTCCTGACTTTTTCATTATCTTAGATTAAGGGTAGGTCTACCTCAGAAGCAAACTCAAATCTCATGTAAAAACGTGTACATGTATTGGTGCACAAATATGGCTCTCTTAGTTAAGAATTTTTGTGTTAAGAAAATAAATTTAGCTCGTCTCGTCTCTTCAGGATACCTCTTTTTTCGCATCACGCATAGAGATAGAGAAAGATGGAAAAGAATATCAAAAAAAAAATAACAGAAAACGGGAACAAGGCACGAGTGGCAAGCCGCACAGGCAGCGCACAAGCATTTGATTTTGAATTGAC
Source organism: Chrysotoxum bicinctum (assembly GCA_911387755.1). NCBI lineage: Eukaryota > Metazoa > Arthropoda > Insecta > Diptera > Syrphidae > Chrysotoxum > Chrysotoxum bicinctum. The sequence continues at coordinate 217,120,697 of OU426989.1, read as the reverse complement.
TCGGATTGCGCACAAGATAAATGAAAGTTTTTTTTCCTTTTGTATTTTGGGTAGAAAAAATTATTTTTCGTGAATCGTGATTGTTTGAGGTTTAGGAAAGGCAAATTGAGTTTTTTGCATTCAGCGCTCACAATTAGACACAATAATAGACGGTTTGTTTTCTGTTTTATTTTTGGTTGCAGGTGAATTGAAACTTTTCGCATTTAGGTAGATAGCGTTTTTATTCTTTGCGTATTTATACAAGGTTAATCTGTTGGTTCTAGGACTTTTACTTTTCAGGATATTTTAAAAAATAAAGAAAAGGGAGCACAGATTTAGACATTAGGAACCCGGGGAATTTGCTCTGATTTTCATAATTTATTTTTAATGTAGACAATTAATTTTAAGAAAAAGTTCACAATTCAAAAAGTGCTCAACTAAAAAAATTATTAAATTTCCTAACCCAAGTAAATTAATACACTTTCAAAAATAATAATGGTAACTATGTACCTATACCTATAAATGTTCTTTTGAGTCTTTTTCAAAGGGCTGTAACTCTGCGAAAAGTGGTCGTATTGGGATGAAACCAAAAGCGTTTTAAATATTTCTTTTTCTTGTTTCAGAGTTTCTAAAAATAAAAAATATCCATAGTTAAACATTTTAAATTTTTATTTTTTAAATAGCTTCATTGTCTTGAGATTATTTATGATTCAATAAAATTAATAAGTGCAAAAAAATATAGCCTCAGATTAAAAAGTGGTTCCGTCTTTGACGACTAATTTACATGTAAAAATTGACAACATAAAAGGTAAATTGGGCAGTTTTGAAAACATGAATAAATTCGTTATAGATAATGGATTCTTTGAAACAATTTATGGAGATACATAATTGATTTTTTACAATTGACCGTTCATTTAAGAAAAGTGGAAAAGTGTTTTTTAAACAAACAGATTATCAATTTTGAAATTGGTTGATCAAACCGTTCGTTTATTATCTATTGTTCCTGAATATTATGTACCTAATCATCAAAATAAAAACAATGATATCTAACAATTTTCATAGTTTTGCATTTGTTACATATCTTAGACTTGAAGTCCCTATCAGCGTTACCACTTCCGGAAAAAAATGGAAGGAGATTTGAAGAAAAAAGTGAAGTAAATTGGGAAAAATCGAAGTAGATTTTAAAATGACTTTTTACTTGTTTTTAGACAAATTTGAACTGGGAATTTTCATAAGTTGACATTACAACACAAAAGAGTAATGATTCCGTCTATCTGCAACTCTGTACCGCAATCTGCAGCCTAGAGGAGAAATTGAAATGGTTGTTTTACTTTAGCTCGGTTCCTTCCATACAGCCATTATGAAATATTATAATTATTTTGAAAACGGCTCTCATGCTTTTTTTTTTTTAAATTATGTAGGGTAAAGTCGGGAGGATTTTACAGGTAGGAGGAATTGACATCAGCACTTTTCTGAAAAACTAAGACCTTGGAATCACTTTAAATAATGAGAAAAGGAAGTTAGTAACGATTAGTTTGAGTGATAAATAAACAATCACTGTGGTATAGTAGGTAAGCGATGTGGACATATTTTTTTTTGTGTGCCCATTTCATCTAATTTTTATGGTAAGCAATCCAACTGTAATATTTGAATTATGTAGTTTTTGACATTGAAAGTGCATTATAGTGCACCTTCATTCGTTTTTAAATTATTAATAAGCAATAGTTTATCCTCATTACCAATACAAAAGTTTTTTTTTTGTATTTGTCCCAAAAGTAATCAAAAAGGAGGATTTGACATTTTCACTGAAGGAGGAGTTGACAGTGTCAAATCCTCCTTTATGAGTCAAAATAATGTGTGGTAAAACAACGTACCACTTTAATATTTAGAATCCAAAAAAAATAGACAGGCCAACAAATTAACGCTCAATTCAGAACAACATATTCGAATAAGCAAGTTCTCACAAGTGTTCAAGAAAGGGAACTTTTTGAATATTTCAAAAAATGTTCAAAATTGCATTTTCCTTAGTGTACGAAAATCAGAAAATACAAGTAAGACTCGTTTTCATTGCTTTAAAAAAGCAATTCATTGGTTTAAAAAAGCAACCGTAGAACTTGTTTTTCAACATCTCAAGCTGTTTGAGAAATATTAGTTTGGTTCTGAAAAAGGGTTGGCTTTAGGGGCTTACATTACACCAAAACTGCCGTTGCGGTCTGATCTTCCTGTAAAGGCCAAACATTTATTTTAATGTGGACTTTGAAGAATTTGATGTTCGTTAGTATAATTTACTATTATGTATTATGTATCTATTATTTTGTGTTACTTAATAAATAATTATGAAGTATCTTTTTTGTTTTGTTCGTTTGTTTTAAAATTAGTTTTTATGAAGTGCTTTTTCTGTTGATTAATTTATTTCGTTATTTACGTTCTTAAACTTAAACAAAAGTAGACTGAAATAATAAACGAAGATTGATAGTTATTTGTTGAAGAGAAAAAGCATTATAAATTGTTTTATTACTTCAAAAATGTTGTAAAATAATCGTGTGTCTGATCCTCCTCCCTGTGTCAAAACCTCCTTAGGCAAGTGGCAAATCCTCCTTCATGGCAGGAGGAATTGACACTTTGTAAGGTCTTGGAAACAAATTTACAACTGTGTTAAAAATATTTATATCAATTAATTATAAATGCTTTTACATTGCTAAAATGACATGGTATCTTATGTAAATTTTGAAAATTTGAAATTTTATTTGGATTTAAAGATATTTCCAAATGTTCGTTAACGTGTCAAAACCTCCTGACCTTACCCTATAGATAACTGTACCAACAATGCAGTCCACACTTTGGTAAAAAATAAATTTTATTATCTGTACCTGTCATAGAACCTTCTTTTTATTTTGTACTTTTTCATTTGCGACTCTTCCGATTTCGATCAAAATTTTTACATCGCAGATTCTTTGATTTTTAAATAATATTGTATACGACAAATGTTTTCCTAAAATGTATACTTTTAAATACTTAAAATTGTCAATAAATTTCTTTAAATTATAAAGAAAATTGGGTACAAAAATTTAATTTAATTTAATTAATAAAACATTCTTTTATAAAAAATAACATTTAAATTACTATATTTAAATATTGTTTAATTTTAAATTAAAAACACATATGCAAGCGAAATTTTCATACATAAGATTCGTGTACACATCAGTGTGTTGAGTTCCTATGCTTTTAAACTTACTTATTTGTGTATTTTTATTGTTTTGATATTCTTTTTTTTGGTAATTCGATGAATCTCTTCTTCGTTGGATTAGAAATTACCTTTCGGACCGTTTACTAAAAGTAGTTTAGGATGGTTTCAAATCTGATATTGGGCATTCAATCCCTAGAATCACGACGTATTTATTTAGGTGTAATGCTTGTCAGAGATTTAATAAATTATAAAATCAATTGCCCTTACTTGCTTTCGTTGATTGGCTTTCATGTTCCTTTTCGTGAATTACGTAATAATCGTTTATTTTGTGTACCCTTTCATAGGGTCAATTATGGAATCAATGAACTCTTAACTCGCTGTTTAAGACAAGATAATTGTGTTTGTAATGCTATTGATTTTAATTTATATTTAAGTAGGGACTGTTTTAAAAAAAATTGTTATTAATAATAAACTTCGGTAGTTAATGTTAATTGTACATTCTATTTTTGTTTTGTTTTATTTATTATTATTTATATAAATTTACTACTGTTCTAAGTAGTCTTTAAGAGCTGTGTCTCTGCTTGATGAATAAATAAATAAATAAATGCTGGTGTGCCCCAGGGGTCCGTTTTGTCTCCGACAGTTTCTGAATATTATTCTGCTTAATTGTCTTGCTGACGAAAGTAACCTCAGCTTTTCATATTCGTTTTTAGATTTACATCCTTGTCCTTCGGATGTGGACTACCAACGGCAGCGTATGATAAGCTTATTAAATTCTGCTTTTGATAGCATTGTCCAATGGGGAATCAAAAAACGTATAGAATTTCAAGCTTCGAAAACTCAATGCTGTTTGGCACTTGCATTGAGGAAACTGAACAACTCTCTGTGCTCGGTATGAGCATTACAGACCACCTTGTATGGAATGATCACATATTCGACGTGGACAAAAACGCTGCCAAGTGTTTAGGTTTCCTTCGACGACGTTGCAAGAAATTTTTTACACTTACTAATCTGGCTGTAATCTATAAGGTCTATATGCGTCCAAAGCTCGAGTGCAATTCCCCCTAGGCAGGTGCTCTAAACCCCCTCTTTAGTCTCTTGCACAGAATTCAAAAGAGAGCTCTAAAAATTATAGGCGGCCGTTGTGTAACTGAAACATTTGAATCTCTCGAGCACCGCCGCAATTTTCATAAACAATGCTCTAGTGAAGTAGCCAGTTGCGTTCTCCCCCTCAAACAATTCAACCGTAATACCCGTACTTCTAGGACTGTTCATCATTTTCGCCCAATTTCGGACGTACTGTCAAGTACAGTGATTCTTTTTTTAGCCGCACTACACGAATCTGGAATGCTTTACCCGGCTCAATATTTCCCACTCATTGTAATGTGCAGACATTAAAAACCAATGTGTATCGGTATTTCCTTTCTCATCCTATCCTACTTTCCTAACTTCTTGCACTGTGTTTAACATTTTAATTTTATTCATAGCCCCTTGACCTTGAGTGCGCGTTTAATATAAAAAAAATACTACCTAGAGTGAAATAGAGAAAAAGAAGTAGATTTGGACTTTTTTTTGTAAAATTGAAGTAGGTTGAAACAGAGATTTTTAAAATGAGGTAGATTTCAGTATTTGGCTGATGGTGCGAAGTAAGAAGTAGATTTTAAATATGTATTTTGAAAAAAAGATCTATATCTACTATAATGGAAGTAAAATGGTGCCACTGGTTACCATTAGCTGAAACAAATTTTGTAGAAAAAGTTTGTCAATTTTATTTCCAATAACATCATTGTATTTTAATTTTACTTTGTATACTAATATACTAATTTTAAGCTTCTATTTTACTAAGCAAAAACTAAAAATGCATTTTATATAAAAACTGATCTTATTAAAAAAAAAAAAAACGAATTTCATTAAGTCATTTCGAAATTATTCACAATTTGTCAACTACCAACGTAACAATTGGTGGTCGTAAGTTAAACGTGTTAGAAAAAAATGTTGATGAGCAGATATGTACAGATAACCGGCTAAGCTTTAAGAAAAACGAACTTAATATTGGTTTTTCAAACATGTCAAAATCTTCATCGAAAAAAAAAAAAACAAAAAATGTGCTCTTATTTTTATATCATTTTTTAATTTTGACACCAACAACATTATTGGAAAACTAATACTTGTTTTTTTTTCACAAATTAAAAACTAAGTGATAATGAATATATGAACATACATAATTATGTATATTATATAAAGGTCGTTCTTATTAGAACTAGGCCAGATTTGCCTATTGTCCTTTGTTAAAAATTATCTCATTTCGAAATTTTCAACGAAATTACATCATGTGGCCTAATGAAAACGAAGTAGGTAGTACATATGTATGTATTTTCTATTTGCTTACTTTTTATCAATTTTTTTTTGCTTGAGGTTTTTGTTTCCTTTGTTTGTTTTTGGAGGTAGTTGTTGCAAAAAAATATTTATAGGTATGTACAAAATAGATTTGCACAATAAAAACAAAACAGAAAATAACTGTAACGAGAGTATTATCTATCACCATGACATATTGAAATAAAGGAGACAAATCTTCCTATGTAAAACCAACAAAAATACATAAAAGAAGCGCACTTCCCATATTCTTTCTATATACTTTCACCATTCTTCTACCAGTGGAATACGTCACCACCGAAAACAAAAAGTGATCGAATTTTCCTTCTTAACTTATTTATATAAATATGTACATAGGTATTTAGATTAATAGATACCTGCATAATATTGTACATAATATTTTGGCGCAATCTACTTGCCATATCCCTTGGTTGTTGCGTATTCGCTTACAGTGAAATGCAATTTGCGTTCATTCACAGGATTTACATGTACTAATCTAATATATTTTTGATACATCCATTACCTACCTACGCAAAATTAAATCAAAACAATCCTTCCGATACCAAATCAATACAAGGCGTTGCACCTCTACATTACCTATGAACCTACCTATCGGAAAAAACAACACAAAATCTATTGTAGATACTTATATGCATATGTATCTTATTCTATACACAACATCGCAGATTTCCTTTCTTCCATCATGTACACACCCTTTGGCAAAAAAAAAAATGAAGATCACTATGCATCGCAATTTATTACTATGTGTGTACCTACCTAAAATGGCTTTCCATAGAAGAAACAAAAAAAAAAAAAACAGTAGAATGATGATAGATCGCAAATAAAAAAATACAAAAAAACAAAATTTATGACAGCGAATGTGTGATAACCTACTTATATTCTTTTTTATACATACACAAAGAACATTTTTCCACCTTACTTCCGACAATGTGGAATGGTCATTGCATCATATACCTACTAAAAACAATCATTTCTCACACGTTTTTTTTATTTTTTCTGTTCTTGTAATACGAGATGCAAGATGACAAGTCATAAACAAGAATAAAAAACTAAATGAGCCCAGACAAAAGAAAAGAATCAAGAGTACGGATGGGCGGACAAAATTCTTTTGCACAGAGAATACGAAACCTTCTCTTTCAAAGCGCTGATATTGCAGTGGCATTCTTGTGAACTGAAAACTTACTTGTGTGCGTGTGCAAAGGAACTTTTTGTTAAAAAATGCAAAATAGACCTCTTTTATAAAAATAAAATTAAATAAATATTGAGTGAAAAAAGTATTTTGTATTTTTGAATTTAGTAAATAAAATATCAAACAAAAATAAAAAAAATATGTGAGAACAGTATTGTCAATACTTTTCTTGCAAATGCATTACAAATACTGTCATATTGAATTGCATTTTTTTGAACTTTAGATGAGTTTTATTAAATTTTTAAGAACGATACACTGTTCAGGGAATATAAATCTTTGATTAAAAAATTATTTCCAAAAATTAAAAAATATAACTCTCAATTTCCCAGGGTAGAGAACAAAATATTTGTAAAAAAATGTGTATTTTTTGACTTTTGTTAGTAAAAAGTTACTGTAAAAATAAAAAAACAAATAAAAAAAAAATTAACGTAATTGCACATACTTATTGGCTTTGTACAAGAGTGAATTTTTCTTCGTTATCTTTTATACTTATGAAGTTTTATCCAGTAGAGCATTCATACCACTATGCGAATTTCCTTCGTTTTTCATAGTTTTATATATTTTTATTTGAATAAATAATAAAACAGAATAAAAAAAGAAGAACGATACGTGATTTGGGAATATGTTGTTTCTATAAAAAAAATATAAAAAAAATAAAAAAGTAATATTTTCGGAATTTCCCTATCATTTGAATTAGGACCTTACTAAAATGTATGATTTTTCCACTTGTGTGACAGTTTCTGGGCATACAATTTTTTTATATTTTTTTCAAAACTCCAAAAGTATTTTGAATAACATTTTTCTAATCGATGACCGTTTATTTCATTGAAATATTCGTAAAATTGTGAAAGTTATACAGCTTAGCGCAAAAGTCTAACCTATTTTTTCAATGGACACCTACCCTTAAATTAAGAATTTATGGTTCTGATTATTGTTCATCTCGTAAGGGTTCGTCGTCGTTATGGATGATTTCTTTAAATTGATGGTCTGTGATGCTTCGGAAATATAGATTGATACCTGTCACTAGGGTATAGTTGATGCTGGAGGAGTTGTTAGACTCCTGAGTTGGGATGATTCTCAAGGTTCCTGATGAATTTTCTGGAGAACTGCAGCAAATATTGGTCCAGTGGTAATAATTTTGCTTCCTCGTACAGGTTCTCAGTTAGTATATATTTCAGTGGGTTACGGTGTAGTCAAGTGCAAATCTTTCTTTCAGAATACTTCATTTTCTTCATCGTTATAGGTGATATAGATAACCAGCTGGGAGAGGCGGAGGTCAGAACGGGTTGCAAAAGTTGTTTGTACAGCAGCTTGGTGTTCTTACTTAGTACATTTTGCCTCCTGAGTAGCGGACTGACCAAGTGCAAAGTACACCAAGTATTTCATTGATCATTTGACTGATGATTCAGTGTTGTCTGGAAACACAAAGTGTTGCAAAAGCTCATCTTCGAATGACAGCCACCAGGGCTTTGAAACAGATGAGTTTGGTCTTTTCGCTGTTAATCTTCAGTCTTTATTTGAATTAGTATTCCCATAGGTTTTAAATGTGCTCTTGCACTCTCCTGCCAGCAATCTCTAGTGAAAATGCGGTGGCGTATGTCTTTGTATACAGGAACTTATTTGAATTTGACATAATATTGTACATTAAAATTTTTTTTTGGTTTTTTCTAAATTTTGCAAACTCAATACTTTGAATACGGGCGTACGATTGTTTCTTAAAATACTTTCTTTAAAATAATATGACCTTAAGTGGACTTCATGTTTTCACTGCGTGTGATATGAATGAATGCATTCAACAGTTTTCTAAGAACCATATTTTCTTGTTTGAAGAAAAAGTTTTGAAATGGTTTTCAATTTGACAAAAATTTAGATGTGGCTTAAAACAGAACTGTAGAAGCTGTAGAATTTAAAGATAAACATTTCGAACATTTATTTCTCAACTAGGATCGATTACGAGTATTTAAATTAAAAACAATAGGCTTTGAATTAAGTCCCAGTCAAGGCTTAAATGTTTTTCAATATTTCAAGAATTCATTTTATAATGTGCGATGCATAATGTATGTGAGAAGGCCTAAACCTAAAATGTGTGATGAAACGAGCCTACAGCAAAAACGTGTTTGTAAAAAAAAAACATTTAATGGCCTTATAATCGACTAAACAAGAAATATGCCAATTTAATTTATTTATCAAAACAGCCTTTTATAAGCTAAAACGTCCATTTTAAACAAGAAACAGCATTATGAATTTAAAATTTAATTTTTTTTGCATAAATATTCCAATTTTCAAAAAAAAAGTCAAATGGGCCACTTTCACTCTTTAGTGTACCATCTTACTAAAGCTTATTCTATTTTATGCATAATTAAATCATCTAACATCTTATTATTTACTGAACCTCTTTTGTGGGTCAACATTTTGAACCCAATTATCTTCTGAATTATGCCATAGAGTGAGCTTAGTATGAGAACCCTTAAGTCAATTAGTTTTCAAAAAAAATTAATCATCACCCTTTTTGTGAGTGATGGGCGATGATACTTGCACTATTTTTACTCCACCGCCTCATGCTTGGTATAATATTGTTGGTGATTAGCGTAGACAGGTTATTATACAACTGATAGCCTACTTCTGAGCCACACAAGTTATGACTGCTGATAGTATTTATTTTACAAGTTTCCCATTGCGATATTACAACATTTTGTTGTTTTTAACGAAAATTATTTCACAGCTGAGGCACTCAGCACAGTGACACCATTAACAATGTATCGTGGCGTTACAAAGTGCTGCTATATCCGTAATAATCATAAAAATAATCACACTGCGCTCGCTGGTAAGATGTGTGGGAGCTCAAATGTGACAAACAATTTTTAAAGTGAGGGTGCTGATGACAGCTGTTATGTGAACCGCAGTCACTCTGGAAACCGCACACATGTTTGTAACGCAATAAAGGCCTCGATTATGCATCGAACCTTTTAGACGACCAACCAAATAGAACTTCAATCTATTTAGCTATTCTTAGATGTTTAGATTTAGAGGCTTGAGTGAATTCTTACAAGATTCTAGAATTTTTGTGATGCAAATTACCTTTAAAAACAATTCTTTAAGAATTACAAGTTTCGACTCACAATCGATGAATTTGTTCATCTTGTTTTCAATTTTTTCTTCTTTGCTGCTAAATAAATAAACTGCAATGTACAGCCATCAACTAACTTCAGATAGCATCGATAAAACATCTTCTCCGATAAACATTGACCCACTGCACTCATTTTGGCTTCCATTCATACGCATTCAGCGTCAGTCATCTTCATTCAACATCTCCCAATTAAGGCCACGCAGACTCCAAAAATCTTCACCTGTTGAAATCATTCTTCTGTATGGCTAACATATATCCATCTCTTTCTATTAATTGAAAATACCTCATCACTTGAGATCGGATCAGTTAAAAAAAAAAAAAACTTTCAACAACAACTCTCAATCGAATCGCCTTAATTAATTATGACATAATCACGGTGTGTGTTGTGTGCTTATGACCATGTGGCGTGTTTGACACATGTCGGTAGTTTGCAGTGGAAATTTATATACAAAATGTGTGCCACTAGAGACCCGGCCACTAGCAACAGAGTAGCGGTACCACCAGTATTACCTAATTAATATCTACACAGCAGTTGATGCACATTCCGCACTCTTAACTGACAAAATGCCATAAATCTAAGCTGCACTGCGACGTTGGTGGTTTGGTTGGTGCTTGGTGGACTCGAGTGACAACAAAATGAAGCAAATGACCCTACATTGTAACGCCTTGAAGCCCATGTTACAACACATACATATAACAACATGCAACACATCTTTCGTGAAATAAACAAAAAAAAATACACACAACAAAACGTTCAAAATAAAAATATATAAGCAAATTACGGTTTCAAAAAGAACGTGTAAACTTTCTCTGTTTCGCTGCAGCTTTGCACGCTACGCGAACGACCTCAAATGGGGCCAAGTAGTGATGGCTCCGCACCGGCCATCACTAGCACAACAACATGGCGACCGAATTGATGTGATGCGGTGGGCGATGATGGTGGAATCCATTTAAATTGCCTTGTCCGATGCAAATATAGACAAACTGTCTTAGACATTATCCGTCGATAAATACGATGTTACGATGACAAATTATTTCGAAGTGCACTATTCTACAATATTATAGAGGTCGCTAGCTATGGGGTGGATGTGGATTTGACAGTTAGGGTGGTTTGTTTGGCCTTTCGATCGATTTTACAAAACAATGTTGAGTAATTAGTTTTTGTTTTTCGATGCAACTTGTTGTTGTGTGAAAAGTAAGGTTAGATAAATTTGTTCATATGTAGGCCACATTGATATGGTTCAAGATTTTCTTTACAAGAGTGCTCCATTTTGCAATTGGACTATTTCATACGGAATGACTCGTATTTCAAAAGTTTTTAAATTTACAAATGAAAATCTTGGACTGTTGTGTTAATATCATTAATATCATTCTTTCGAAGGTTTTTAGATTAATGGGAAAACATTGAGGTTTAGTTATTGTTAGACATAAAACTTCAAGTTTATTAAATATTGTTGACTTAGCAAAACAATGAATTGATTTATAATGTAAATAGGTACAAGTAAGTATCTATGTATTGGTTTCGTTTGAAATTAACACCTTTGAAATAAAACTTAATATTAAAATATAGAAGAAGCTGGACAAAAATGTTTATTTTGGTGAGTTGTCGATCCTTCTGTAGCGCCATCTGTTGATCAAAACCTATAAGATTTCATTCAAACTGAAGTCAACTACATCTTCTTACCTTCTGTGAAATGATAAAGAAATGTAATCCGAAACCTTAAACAGAATATTTCAGTAAAGGATAACATGAGAAAGATAATTTGACACATTTTATAATTGCCTAATATTTTTGTTAAAAAAAAAACGCTGCCGTGAAATAATGCCAAACGAAATAAAGGCAAAAAAGAACAAAATTGGCTTTATTTCGTTTTAAATCTGGAAATAAAAAAAAAATTTGATTTGAGTTTTGTTGGCTTTAGAAAACGAAATAACTCTAATTTGGCCTTATGTTGTTTTGACCTTAGAAAGTTGATGTTGATGTCTGTGCTTATGTCAACAGTTTTCTTGGACAACAGCACCTTGGTTGGCCTACTTCGTGGGTTTCAAAGATTTCAACTCCTAGTTTGGTTCCTCTAAACCACTAACGCAACTCCGTTGATCCGCTTAGGGTGTCTTCAGTTGTCAAGTAAGCGCCTATGTCAATAGTTTTCATAGATAAAAGTATTTTGGGTGATAACTTCGCTATTACTGATGTGCAAGAAAACAAGACAAAGGTGACTGTATGATAACTGAACATGTCCTATAAGCGGAGTTATGTGGCCGTACAGAGGTCCAAAAACGGTGTTAAAATTTTTGGAACTCTAGAAGAAACTGTTAAAATACGCGAATACTCCACTATCCTAACCTTTAAATAGAAGATCATAATTACGTGAGTGGGACCGGCTTAGGAGAAAAAAATCCGATCGCGTTCTAAATATCGTATAACCGGATCAAGAGATAAACTTTAATAAATATTCATACAAGAGGACCAACATTTTATTTTTATTTCACAATTATTTTTCGACACCAAAAAAGATGATATGAAAGTTCAGCTCAAATTTCAAAGCTCATTATCTTCTTTAAATATTTAATTTTCATTCAAGGACTGTAATCAGAATTTAAGTTATTTCACATCTTGAATTAACAAACAACTAAACCCCAAGCTTCACGTAAGAACTTAGAAACGCAAGATTTATGTATATGTAATTAGTGCCTAAAAAGCACAAAAGTCAGTTAAGTTTATCAAGAAATTGTTTTAGTAAGATACTAGTTAGAAAGTGTTTAAAATTAAGAATGTGTAAGTAAACTACATTAGAGTTAGCAAATTTTAAGTATAGTATCATACTAATACCTTAACAAAAGGCTGTTTAAAATTTTGCGCTTATGTGTCGCGGAAAGTATAATTTAGACTACAAGCCCAGTTACGATTAGCTTAACAAACCCCCTTATTTTTTTAGCTTTTTTTTTTGATATACCAACAATGTATATTTTACAGTTTCTCCCAATATCCCAACAAAATTAATATAGATATACAAATGAAAAAGCAACGTAATCTTATAAGATCGAATTCAAAAAGAAGAAGTAAATTAAGAGCTTATTTGTCATTATACTTACGTAAAATGCCCGCGGTACGTATGAACCATAATTTTGTTTGAGTCCCACTCAGAGCAACTCTGCTGCTTGTAAACATATCTTACTAAAAAACTGGGCCATTAACCTTTAATTTAAGTTTGAGTTTATTTTTTAAGTTGAAGAAACAAAAATAAACAAAAACAATGCTTGGAGTTTGGCTTAGCTTGCAGGCATTATACGTAATGTTTGTAACGTTCATTGCTGATTGACTGGTATAATACCTCCAAAAGCAATACATACCGATTGAAATGGAATTTCGTTTGTTTTGCAAGCTTTTTTTTGTAGGCAATATTATGAATACGTTTGGAAAAAAAAGTAAACAAGGATATTATGACATTTTCTATAAACATAATCATAGAAGTTATTCCCACAGCCAACTAAACTATTATGGGTGGTGTGGTCTGTTTATGGTCATATTATTTAGTGCTTAAGGTTTTGCATTTTGAATCAAAACTGAATTACAAACATCTTCATTTTCCACTAATCCCTTCAAAGAAAATTTCTTGTGGCTTTTAAATGGTCAATGCTTATGCCTTATTAAATTTTTATGAGTTGGCTAAAAGTGAAAACTTGCTAACGCCATCTGTATTTAAACCATTATCAACATTTTGTAAAATAAAATATAGATTGAAATATTTGAAATTAGTTCTCTGTTCAAAATTTTATTTGATTTAGTACCTACTACATATTTGGACAATATAATGTTCGATGCTTTTAACATTGTTGTATTTTAATCGATCATCTCTTTTTTGAAAAGTTTGAAAATTATCTAAACTTATATTTAAAAAAAAGCTGTTTTCTCTTTTTGATAATTCTAAATTTATTCCAAGACAGCCTATTGTTAAGATATTATTACTACAAACTTATTTGCTAATCTGAAAGCAATTTACTTACACCTTCTTAATTTTAAACATTTTTAACTAAGAATCGTACTTAGATTAATTATTTAAAACAAATATAATTTCTGGACACACCTTAAACAATGACAGTTCATTAAAGAAAAAACTAAATAAACAGATACTATTTTGACATTTGGAAATGCCTAAGTGTCAAATAAAGTGAAGGATGGTTCTTAATTCGATCAAAATTGGAAAAATCGAATTTGCTCTTATAGTTTGATATTACCAAAAATTTTAATATGAGTTTTACATCTAGGTAATTACATGCAAATTAATTCTCTGTCCTAAGTTTGAAGCATCCAATCAAATACATCCTATTTTTACATCCAAGTTCAAATAAATTCATGAGAAATATGTGGCACTATGCAATGTCTATTATCTGTGATCGTACTCTGGGATAAGAGGGAGACTTGATTTTATGGGAGTCTTAATCACCCACTTAAATCTTCAATACCAAAAGAGTTCAGAAAACTCAATTGACATCATCAAGTATCTTTCAAATATTATCAAAGATTCTACACAAAACGTCATTTTACCCAACGTATGAGAGAGGATGAGACGTGACAGTTTTTTAATTTTTTTGTTTGATTGCATAGTAGCAATATCAATATTAAGATTTTTTCTTAACTTCGCGTTCCACATACCATCCACACTGTTTGACAGTTTTCAATTTCCTTTATTCATTTATCTTTTACAAAAGACTTAAGTTTTTTTTACAAAAGTTAGATTTTATTAATAATGGATATAACAAAATATACTAGAATTTATGATATTAATATATTTTCATTAAACATTCCTATTAAAATTTTGGATACCTATATTTTTAAATTAAACAGTTGGTAAATCAGATTGCAATTCGTTACGACCAAATTATTATACCAAATTTCTCTTATTTCATCAAATAAAATACAAATCTTAGCATCTTAACATTTATTTCAATTAATTTTCTTCCATTTTGTGGAGTTCATGTCAAGTCTTATAAATGTTTTAAATCGCAATTGGTCTTTTATCCGTCGATCGCTCGTCATTCTCATGTGAATAGTTCTTAAGGGACGAATGATTCATTCGTTGCAGTATGGATGGTATGTGAAACTTGAAAAGAGTTTGATAATTCGTTAGAATCAGGAATTAAAAAGCAAGTTTTAGTATCTTAACATTAGTTTCAATTTGTTTTCTACCATTTTACGTAGTTTTGTGAAGGCTTAAATGATATAAATCTCAATTTCTCCTTATTCATCATTCGCTTATCGCTCTCATGTGAATACTCCTTGAAGAACTACTAACTAACAACCAACGAACGACGAATGAACGAACATTGGTGCATTTTGACTTTTCTTCACATACATATATTCTTGGCGAATAAAAATTAAAACAAACAAAGCAAACCAAACCAATAATGATTTTGAAGTTAGATGCGCACAAACAATTCATTCGTTACAGGGTCGATGGTAGGTATGATTAAAGCGAACAGAATTTGACAGTTCTTAACAATCAGATTGCAATTCGTGACGCCAAATTTATTTTATCAAATTTCTTTTATTTTAGCAATTAAAACGGAAATTTAAGTACATATATTAATATCAATTTCAATTTGTTTTATAACATTTTATCTAGTTTTTTGTGAAGAATTTATGCTTATAAATGTTTTAAATCCCATTTGTTCTCATATTATTTGTCGGTTGTTGATCGCTCTCATTTGAATAGTCTTTAAGGCTCCCTTCTCTACCCTAATATTTAACTTAACAAGGAAGCAAAAAGATGTATAGGGTGGGACAAATTGAGCAAACATTCCCATTAACTATGGAACACAACGTCGTTCAAGTGGTTGCCTCAGCAGGCTTCGCAGTAGCGCATTCCGACACTCAAATTTTCCAAGACCTTGTTGATGGTTTCGGGCTGTAGCTCACAGATTGCTTAGATGATATTGGTCTTACATAAGTGCTTGAATCGTTTTTGGATTGTTGTCATAACATCGGTCCTTCACGGTTCCCAACAAAAAAAAAGTCCAAAGGGGTCAAATCGTTGCTCCAAGGCAAGGCATCGCCAAGACGGCTGATAATACGATTTTGGAATTTGGTGCGCAAAACATCGATTGTGGGCTGTGTGGCATAGCGCATCATGCTGCATGAACCAGAGTTCGTCCAAATCCATGTCTTCAATTTTAGTAAAAAAAAGTCGGTTAACATGGCTCTGTAACGCCATCCGTTGACCGAAACCTTGTTCGCAGCCTAATTTTCGGTCATTCATCGTTATTAAATTTAAGCTGCTTTAATGCCCAAATTGCGAAGCGATAACGAAGCGGATGGTCTTACGATTTCAATTGCTGATTCGTATGGACCTTGTAAGCGAATAATCCGAGATTTTTGTGCAGTCTAGTGCGTGAAATGTTGAGCTGGTGAGATCGATGGTGAGAAACAGCTGTCAGTGTCATAATAACCTATGATTTAAAAAGAGAAACGATAAGATAAAGCTGTAAGGAAAATCTCCAATTGTATATACCCATATAAGATATCAAGAATAGTTACAAAATTTAGGCAAAATCTTCTATTGATGATCTCGCCTATATAATTGCTGTGACCAATTCAAACCTTAAAAACAAATCTTATTTCTATAAATTTTTTGTGTAAGCTAAGTTTAATTCCGTTGGGTTTCAAAGCCAGAAAAAAAAATAATTTATTATTTTTCTTCTGAAACAAAAAAATGGAAAAAAATACACATCTAACCAAGTTAGTAGTGATAGTGCCTGACCTCATTTTTAAAGCCTGCACCCTCTTGCCTCATTTATGTTTTTCATGCGATTATATTTATAGGTACTTACACATGTCGGCATTATGTTCTATGATTATGTTTGTAGAATTTTTTATTTTTTTTTTACTATATACATAAGGCTGAGTGCATGCTTCCTCTACGTCTCCAAAAGGTGGAACTGAAGCGAAGGTCTTTTAAGTCGTTGATCCCCACGATATGATGATGATGTGTGTTTGGGTATGAGTGTGTGTTATAAAGAGGGAACGAATACGAACAGAACAGCTTTTTGTAGAATGAATTTCCATTGTTGTTTTTTTTCAATGCTTTTTAGATTTACTTTGTGTGTTTCTGTTCTGATGTTAAACAATCCGAAAAGGAGAACGTCTGCATTAATTAAGATTAAATTAACAAATATAAACATTTTTATATTCAAAACTAGGTCAGCATTTAGAAAAAAAAAATTATACAAAATTTTGCGTGGTTATTAATATGTAATGTATGCATTGAACGTCATGGCTGTCTGTATGCGCCTCACCATACGTCTTTCGTTCATTTTCCTTGATATTAAAAAAAAACAAAAACTTCCCTAAATATTTCAAATTTATTATGAAAAAACTGATTTTTAGTCAATTTTATTGTTCGGGTGTTTGTTTGTAGCTACTCGTATATATGTATACGCGTACGTACGAGTACATACCTAGTTCTTATTTTTGCTAAATCAATAGACATTTTTCAGTGAAGGTTCTATTGTATTTTTTGTATCATATTTTTTGCACATAAGTACATATGTATATGTATGTATATTTTATGTCACAGTTGAACGAGCAACAATTTATATTTTTTTTTTTGTGATTTTTTTTTTTGGTTGGGTTTTGCTTATAGTTTATGAAATATTACAAGTTAATGAAATTCCCAAGCCAAATTAAATTAAGTGCGTTAGTTTTAGAGACAGGTTTTGTGGTTAACAGATACCCCATAAGAAAGAGTTTGTCACTGCTCAACTAGAAAATAGAGCTCTATGGTTGCAACTTACGTAAATCCTTGTAAAGACATATTTTTTTCAATTACGTAAGATCTTGGAATTATAAAAATTAAGGCGAGCTAAAATAATGATGCTCTAATGACCCATGTTCGTTTTAAAACTCATATTAAAAAAAACAGCGAGTGGGTAAACGTAGGTGACTGTTGGGTGAAGTTAATAATTTGTCAAAAGTTGATCATAAGTGAAATGTATCCTTGTTTAAATGTGTTACTTCAAAAATTGATAGATTACACTAAAAACTATGAATTTTAACTAAAAAACTATTAACTTTTTGCAGTCTTTGCATTTTTTTCCATCAAGTAGCATTCCATGCATTCATTTGCAGTCTTTGCAATCATTTGAATTCACTTTCGCATTCATTTCCATTCATTCTTCTGTGTAAAGAATGGGAAAAAAGTGATTGCAATCTTTTTAATGTGAAAGAATGGTGATTTCAAATTTGAAATCACAGCGTTAAAGTGAAGTCAATGAGTGTATACTTTTTTAACTTAATTCAGTGAATGATTTTTAAAGATTACATGGACAAAATATTGCATTCTTTAACAACATTGGTATTTATAACGAATTGGATACATTTCAGTAATCGAGTAAAATTTGTACCACGTTTAATAAACGTTAAAAGTCAATTGAATGTTGATAGATATTAAAATTTGATAGTTATGAATTTTCATTAAACATTTATCAATTAGGTTATTTAGCATTACAGTGGACGTCCAATATAACGAATACCCGATATAGCGAATTTGCGATATAACGAACGCTTTTTAAATTTACATTAACATCTCTAAATAGCGAACGATGATACAAATTTACTATCCGATATAACGAACGCATAGATAAATTGCCTTAAAATGTTTTTTTGTTGCTTTTGTGGTATTTGCATCTATTCTTATGTCAACACACAAGTTTATTCTCGTATGTGTGTGGCCCAAAGGTTCAAAACTGTAACAAGCTTTCTGTTTTTCGTTTAGTGTTCGCGTCGCCTACTAAAACATTTTTGTTTAAATTTTTATTTTTTGGTTTGTCTATCGCTTTGCAGTTTTGAAATTTATGTACGCACACATATTTAAAGGCATGCATAGCAAGATAACGTTAGCAGTTAAATAGTGTTTTTGTTGTTTAAAGTCTCGTCTGGCTGAAACGCTCAGTAATAATTTTGTAGATTTAGTTTTGTTTTTACAAAGATTTAGTTTTGTGTACACAAATTAAAATGAATACAAAATTTCAACGTACTCGGCTTTGTCTTTTAACAAAGTCAAAATTATTGATGAGTGCAACAAAGGCGTTTTACTTAAGGAAATTTCAATAAAATTCCATGTGCCAAAATCAACAATATGTGGAATTAAAAAAGTCGCATAAAAATCTTGAAGAACCTGAACTTGACACACAATGGCTCTCTACAACGTAAATCTATGCGAAAAGGAGAGTTTTCTAATATGGAAAATCAGCTGTACAAATGGTTTCTTCGACAAAGAGAGAAAAACATTCCCAAAGTGGTGCTATACCAAAGGATAAAGTTAGTTTAATTCATCAAAATCTATATGGTGAAGAGAGTGGTGGATTCTGTGCTAGTGATCACAAAGTTTAAGAAACGTTTCGGTGTCCGAATTATCA
Source organism: Chrysotoxum bicinctum (assembly GCA_911387755.1). NCBI lineage: Eukaryota > Metazoa > Arthropoda > Insecta > Diptera > Syrphidae > Chrysotoxum > Chrysotoxum bicinctum. The sequence continues at coordinate 217,101,404 of OU426989.1, read as the reverse complement.
AAGAATGCGGAGAAAATCTTTCATCACGCGTTGATCTCGTTGAGCCGTTCAGCCGTTCAGAAAAGATCTACTCGAAGTCATCAAACACAACCATTCAATTTAATATTACTAATAAAAAACATATGAATAAATAAATTAATAAATCAACCACTTATTTTAAATTTTTTGAATTAAAAAGTCGATCGATATAACGACCGCTCTCGATATAGAGAATGACCTCGAACATTATATCATTCGTTATACTGGACGTCCACTGTATTTCTTAATATTTTTCAATAGTTTTCAATTAGAAAAAAAAACTATTTTCAGGCACGGTTCAAAATCTTGTGTGAAGAGTTTCAAGAAAATAGATACGAGTACTTTCTTAATTAATTGCTTATCGATCAATTAAGAGATACGATAGATTGTGCATATCCTACAATCCGTGATATTTTTTAAAAGATCACATAAGGTCAATGTTGCCTTGCATGTGTATTCCACTAGTAATATGCGTTTTTCTTTTTAAGTTCAGAGTAGAGCACTTAAGCTGTCAAAATAAAAGATCAGTGTTTCTTTTTTAGATCAAACATATCGGAGCGCTCAGGTAAAGTTTCTTTTATAAATCGGGGCTAGCTTAGAGCGCGCTCTATGAGCTTAGAATATAATTACCTAGCTAATGGAGTAAGAAGCTGAGTGCGGCTAATTTTTTTGTCGTGTGATATGATAGAGAAAGACAAACAAATAAAAATGGAATTTGACAGTTCAGTGCTCCAGCATGTTTCATAAATAAATCGGACAGCTCTGATCAAACTCTGCTCAGAGTGTACTCAACAAGATCAATCTTTATTCAGAATTAAGAAACTAAAACGCTTAATGCTTCCAGATTAAGTTTTATCTTAATAAAAGCTATCTCAGGTATATATTCATAGTAAACGATGGAAAGGGGTGGCCGTGGCGCGATGGTTGTGTGCTCGCCTGTCAACCTCATGATCACAGGTTCGATCCCTGCTGTCGTCTATGTCGTTTTAATTCCATTAAAAAACATTCTAATAATTGTCATCAATGTGTTGCTGGCTTACTCATTACATGTTGTTCAGGCATAACACTAACAACATGTAGTTGAGTTAAAGTATTATGCCCAACAAGGATGAATACGAATAAAATAATGTTGAATTATAAGTGACATAGAAATAAGACACGGCATTTCTCCGCTTTAGTTCAGCCGCCATCCCTAGAGATAAAAAATCTGAGACAACCACCTTCAGTCTCAGAACATCGTGCCACACATCTTTCCTATCCTTCTTACTCTTCATTAACTTCACGCCCGCGCTGTGTTGAAACATTTAAAGGGTAATCATAATCCCTTGAGCGCGGGTAGATTATAAAAAAAAAAAAAATCGCATTTTATACATCGCTTTCTACTATATAGCAAGGAGAACTGTCATATTGCTTTGGCATTTCCAAATTTTATTTGTTTGAGTTTTGCGTGCGATAAAAGAATTTGATTAAGTTTTGTTATTCTAACATATACTCGTATTTCCAATTCGAAAGCCTGCGGATTATGAGCCATTGATATTCTTCACTACACTAAAAAAGTGTGCGGTGAAATTCCCACCCAAGAAAATATGACAATTCTTCTGCTGTCACCTATTTGCTATTGCGATTGTGACAGTATATGGAGATGGTGTGTAATAGCTAGAGGGCAACTTTATAATAAAAACTAAGCATGAATTTGTTCTTGGTAACAATCACCGTTTAAAAATTACACGTGAAAAACAACATTGCTAAATTTTTTTTAATGGCGATATCTTCTAAACGATCAGTCTTATGGATAAATGTGTCAGCACGTTTTTATTCGAATGCTAGCAAATTTTTTTAAATGATTTGAATAATACTACATAAAAACTTTTTCCTAAAATATTTTCTTTAATGTATACGAGTATATTCGTGTCTGTTTTTCTCTTTTTTGAACCCTAAATCAAAATAAATGCAGAAATTGTCATTGCATGATCTGCTCCTTATGAATAAACAAATAGTACTTTCGCGAATTCTATGAATACAAACAATTGTATGGATTTTTAAAAATTATTAAATATGGTATAACGATCAACAGTCTGTTTATTCATCACTTAAAAGTTCTTTAGCTTCATACCTAAGTCTACATTTCATGAACTACTAGCACGTGGTGCGCAATTATTTATCTTTTTTGTGACAAGATACAAGTGTATGTGGTGGGCGTTAGTCGGAAGCTGATCATATTCGAGGCCGTTTAAGCAATCACCAGGTCATCAAACTCTCGCATCTCGCGAAAAGAGAGCTATTAATAATAAAAATAATACAAAACAAAAATATAAAGTAAGCAAAGATCATAAAAAAAATTATCTCCATGGAAGTTATAAGTAGTAATAAAAAGATAAAGAAACTAAATAAACGATGTGGTAGAAATGAAAAGTATCTCGAGATGATTATTATGCTTTTAAGATGTTTTTCGTTCAGTTTTTGTTTTTAAATATTCATTCATTGAGTTTTGTTTTTTTTTTTACCAGTCTTCGGGTTTTTTTTTGTTACCCTGGGGGTCTTTGTAAAAGACCAGAAGGGTAATCACCCACACACGTTATTAAGATTAACTGGTTATCAATTACGTGCCCCGCAAATTAATTTAATTTCGCTTTTCAATGTTATTTCCTTGTGTGCGCTCGGCGGGACACTTGTTTATTTGTTTTATGTAGTTATTTGTTCAATTTTTGCTTAAGTTATTTACGTTTGAACAGCTGATAGTTTTTAAAAAAAAATATTACACTTTGTATTGAGGACATTGGGAAAATATCGATACTGTATAAGCTTTTTCATACAAAAATCTAAAGTTTTTGATCAAAAAAGGGATCTTTTCTATTATTTAAAAATTAAAAAAAAAAAACAAATATAAAAATGTCTTTTCTAGTTTATATAAAATTACAATTCAAAATTCCCGTAGTCTGTAGGATTTTGTATTAAGAACACTCCTTTCGTATTAAATCGCTATTTGAAGCTTAAATTTTATTCATTCATTATTATTATGTGAACTATCTCTATTGAAAAATTACAACAAATAACTGGTCAAACAAAAAATGATTAAATTTCTCGAAAACTATAAGGTTGATTGCATGACTATAAGGTGTGTGAATTTCTGCACACATCCGTGCAATACATTGCTTTTGTCGACAGTTTTTTAAAAAAATTAAATAAATGCCCGATCAATAATAGGTGTGTTTTTTTCGCAAAGCTATCCGTAGTCAAGTAAGATTTTATACGTATTACAAATACAAAGTCTTCACTGCCGATAAAAGTAGAAGTAGGATCCAACTGCGGATAGAATGTTGACGTTTGCTCGAGTCTCGAATACAAATGTTGGTACAATTGAAAACTCTTTTGTATCTCGAAGGCATGTTCGTAGAGTACGAAAAGTAGTTTGTTGTTTAGCATTTTCCATTGAGAGTTTAAGTGTTTTTTTTACAAAACCATTTTTATAAGAAAAACGCTGCATTTTGTATTGTGTTGGTGTCGAACTCTTATAGAAAGATGTTTAATAACTAACGCGTTTTTGTAGGAGCGAAATGTCGTGGTCAGCTGTTATAATTTAGTTAAACACGACATTTAAGAGCTACTAACGCGACAAAGCCTTCTTATGAAAAAAGTTGTTGAGAAATCCAAAACTAACTAAAGTCTGCGAACAGATCCCTTGACTTTTGTGGTGATAATTGTCAACAAAAAAAAAATTCACAAACAAAACTTCTGCTTTATGAAAAATGGCTGGTGAACAGAAAAAGTAAATACAAAATGATTTAAATTGAAATTCATAAATAAAAACCTCCATATATATTGTCAGAAACATGTAAATTACTTGGCAAAAAGTTATTGGTTGTTTTTTTTTTTCAATTAAATATTTGACAACTAGTCAGTGGTACCAACTTTAAAGTAGAAAAATCGCACAACTGCGGATACGTTTTTTTGGGAAATCCTACTTCACTACGGATAATTTTCCCAAAAAAACACACCTAATATAAAGAACAAGCAAGCTAGTGGTTTGAATTATTTTTATACATTTTAGATGACAATTACATATATGTATACAATTATTGCACTTCTAGGCTTATGTTTATTCAAGATTTTTAATTATTTGAAAATAGTCATGGGAATGAAATCTTATGACCTGATTGAATACATACACTACACCCAATTCTGTAACACTTTTTTTTAATCTTTTTTCTTTCTATTATTAAACTGTTATAATATAATAAAGAGAAATGACTGCTTCAAGATGATTTTATGTAATATGTAAATAAATTTGGTGATGCAGCAGCAGCGCCGTGAAGAGAATAATGAACTAGTGACTTATAATTCTCAATCATTCATTGTTGCGTGTTACCAGGAATGAAGGGAAACTACAATTTTCTACCGATTCCGAACGGTTAATGAGCAGCAAATTTTATGCCAAGAGTTACTCTTAGAGGATTTGTACTGTTTGAGGCAGTACACCCTTGAGAATCGAACCCAAGACCTTCTGAATGACAGTACAACGCACTAACCATTATGTCAAGGGAATTTCAATGTAATGGATTACGATATTTGCAAATGTATCGGAAATCTCATTTGGAAACCTTTGAGATTTTTAATTGTTCCAAATTTGGTTGTTTGATGCATTGTCACTATGAGGTTTAAGGCCTCTTACTACTATTAACACTTCAAGCACTGATATAAAAACAAGGCCTTTTATTTCGGAAAAGATAAAAGACATACCAATTTATAACAGTTTATTGAACTTTTAAAATAACGGACCTCTCGTTGTTTGAAGAAATAAATTTAATGTGTCCGAAGTAGTCCCAATCTGGGGCGTCCAAACTTTAAACATTATACATAAGCCATCAAGGATACAACTACCGAGTACCTACATACGTTATGTTGATCAATTAATAACATGCTTATTTATAACAAATTAGATAAATTAAAGATAAAGTTTTCTGTTCATAAATATAATAAAAACCGATTGTCACTGGCACTTTATAGTACTCGTATCAACACTTAATAATAGTGAATACTGGACATTGATCTGCTCTTTCTTTTCCGTTCAGATCAAATAATACAAATTGTAATACAGATGTTTAGTAGTGATATTGGAAACTGATTAGCTAAGTACCATCATTAGGTTAGGTTAGGTAAGTGGGCTGACAGTTGATCTTGTTACTGTCACACTTAGATCAATGTAGATCCATTGTGATACCCTAGGGTTTGTGACCATTTTTATTGAAACCTATGATAATCCTATGTCAATCAAGCCCGTTAAGGGTATGGTTAAAGCAAGCTTAAGCCTGAAAAGTACTTCTCGGGGATATTCCTTTCCTTTACCTTCACTTGAGAAATCATTCCCCCCACCAGACCCGTAGGAGCATGTGGCTCCTTGCAACGCCTGGTAGATGAGAACCATCATTAGGTCGAAATAGTTTTAAGGTAATGATTAGGCATGCTTTTTTATTTATGTTTAAATCATTTTCTGGTTCTGGCACTACACCCTTTTTACAGGAACAAACTCAGGCGATTTTTGACGACGATTTGAAACTTAAAATTCCGAATATTTGCTAAGCTAGTCAGGCACAGGCACAGGCACCTCACCAAATTTCAACTTTCTAGCATAAGTGGTTCCTGAGATATAAGGCCTCAAAAATCACAAAAACCGTAACTGACTGACTCACTGACTGACTGACAGATCATCAAAATTATGGAGCACTTCCCGACATCGTAGAATCTTGTAATTTTGCACAACGGTAGGTCTTGTCATGCAAGCAGAGGACAAAATTGAAAATTTGAGGTTTTCCATTCAGGGGGCGTGGTACCCTAAGAATTGGTGTTGGTTGAATGGAGCACTTCCGACTGCTGTTAAATGATGAAATTTGGTAAAGTGGTAGGGCTTAAATTGCATAAAAATAAAAATTTGGTGGTGCAACAGCTCGGAGTGAACCAGGACCTTGTGACTTACAACTCTCAACCATTCCTGGGTGCGTGTTACCAGGAACGGAGGGGACCTACAATTTTCTGCCGATTCCGAACGGCTAATGAGCAGCACTTTCCATGACAAGAGATACTCTTGGAGAATTTGTCAATTCCTCGCAAGAGGCAGTACACCCCTGAAAAAAACTTTCTTGCAGCGGCTGAGAATCGAACTCGAGACCTTCCGCATGACAGTCCAACGCACTAACCATTATGCCAAGGGGTACTACTGCTTAAATTGCATACAAAGAAAAAAATATAAAATTTGAGGTTTTCCATTTAGGGGCGTAATATCCGCCCTCTTCCTCAGAACTGATATATAACTGCACACTTTCGATTGCAGTTGAACAATGAAATTTCGTAGAACGGTAGGGCTCAAATCGCATATAAAGGACCAAAAATAAAAATTTGGGTTTTCCATTCAGGGGGCGTGATATCCACCCACTTTCTGAGAAAATGTTTAATTTATATGAAGCACCTCCCATTGCTGTAGAATGATGAAATTTGGTACAGCGGTATAGCTTAATGTACATTCAAAGCGAAAAAATAGAAGATTTTTCATTCGAAGTGTCTCTTTATTGCCATTTTGAAACTATACATGCGTCTTGAAAATTCATGACTTTTCTTAGAACTAGAGTGCTCGATTTGGCACTCTATGTTATGTTAACATGAATGAAAAAAGAAAACATTTGTATCCTTCGAGCTTTTGACATGGCAAAATATTAAAATTTTTGCAAAAAGGAGTGAGATCAGACCAAAAACATAAATGTTAAAAAATGAGCCAAGTTCTTCTATACAAAAACCTTTGTGTAACAAGTCAGCCGTGAAAAGAACTGAGATCTAAGAGCACGCCAAGTTCTTACTTCGTGAAGGTTTAATAATAAATTGGGCATACAAAAAAACTTGTCAAATAAGCCCATAAAATTTTAGTCAGTAATCATTAATTCACGGCTGACTTGTTACACAAAGGTTTTTGTATAGAAGAACTTGGCTCATTTTTGAACATTTATGTTTTTGGTCTGATTTCTATTTCTTGAACACTTGATGCTTGCATAAGAGTAAAAATTGTATAAGTTAATTGGAGGTGAGTTTAGTTCAATCAAAAACTTAATGCTTTGCTTTTATACTAGTTTTAAAATCAAGCAAACTCAATAAATCATTGTTTGATATAATCACTCAATAAATCGTTTTTATAAAAACGAAATCGCATAGGTTTATAATTCAAAATGTATTGCAAAAAAGTAACATTACATTTCCTAATTTATTTAAAATTAATTGCTTATGAAATGCATTATTTTCATGTTTATTTCATTCAAATAATTCTACCATATATAGTCATGTTAAGTTTTTACTATCTAAGCTCTCAACTTCTCATTCAACTTTAAGTTAATTTTTTTTTCTTCATATAGATAAGTTGTAAAATTCTAAGTACATACTAATATGGACTCGGTTGAGGATTTCTTGTATTCGAATATGGATGCAATTACAATTATTTGGAAATTAAAACCATAACATTTCATACATACACAGGCATCAACTCATAAAACCGTTGATATTTAAAACATTAAAATTTAATTAAAAAATGCATTAAAGTCATCATGTTTGGCAATTTGCAGTAATTTTATATATTATTAAGTATGTACGTACTACATACATATGTATGCATGGACATGGATAAATATCAATTTAATTTTTATTCATTTTTAAATCTTAAACAAATCATTTGAAATGGCTTTCTTAAATTTATGAGCTTTACAAAAATTATTATTCAATTGGTTTTCTTCTCAATTTCAATTCAATACCCGTAGTCGAATAATGAACCTTCATTTTTGCACAGAGGATCAAAATTAAAAAAATCTAGAAATGAATTCGTTGCCTTGTTTTATTTCACTGATGTATGATATATGTATCTTTTGGTTAAATAAATTGTAAGATATATTCTGTAGAATATTTAAAATTTTGTTCGTAACAGACAACAGAAAATACTTTAATGAAGGTTTCTCATATTTCTCCTGGCTCTATTCTCTACATACATAATATGTAAATAGTTACTTACTTAACAAGTTCAGTCTCAAACAGGACAGTTTGCTGTCTTCTACGATCCAGAGCGGACTGCTACCGCTCATCCAGACTAAGCACCATTGCTTATTTACATTGTCATATATGAGTGGAAGTAATTAATAAAATCTTTCCTTCGGCTTTCCTTCCAACATTTTATCCTGCCCACGTATTTTTCCTTGCGACTTATAGGTACTATAAGGCAAGTTATGCATTGGTAAAAAAAATCGAACTCATCAAAGTTGACATTACGATGATAGCGAAGACGAAAAAAGTGGGTCTGGCAATTCTGTCTGTCTGTCTGTCTGTCTGTTCGATTACAGCTAAACCGCTCGGCCGATTTTCTTTAAACTTGGTAGATATGGGTTTTAATTTTTTACCCCCGGATGTTTTTTGATTTGATTTTTTAAGACCAAAAATAACGGTACCTGCCATACGATTTTTTTTTAGAAATTTTATAAATATTTTTTTTTTCTCAAAAACTGTCCCAACGATTTTTTTTTAAAAAATTCATAAAATTTAATTTAGTTAAACCTAGGTAATGGTTGACAAAAATTTTACAAAAAAGAGTAGTTTTGGTACCCCCCTTGGGACCATTTTTTTTGTTTTTGATTTGCTCAAAAACGGTACAACCGATTTTGATCATTTTTTTTATGCTAAAGCTTCCCAGCAGTTTAAATATTATTGTGTATTCAAATTTTCCGAAAACATTTTTTTGGATTTTTAAAAAAACTTTCAAAATTTATTTTTGAAAACACAATATTTCGAAAGCCCCATGCTCGATTTTTTTAAAACTTGATAAGCAAAAGTTTGGAAAAATAGTCTACAAGATATGAGAAAAATAAATTCATTTTACCTAAAAATAACGGTACCCTCCACACAAATGTTAAAAAATGGTTTTCGAAAATCGTATTTTTCTCGAAAACAGTTCCGAGAATTTTGCTTAAATTTTTTTTCTTTTTATTATTTTTTAATATCTGTAATTTAATAAGAAAATTTTTGAAAACAAGATATTACTAACTGTACCTACCATAGAACGATTTTTTAAAATTTTGAATTTCTCATTATTAGCACAACGGATTTTAATGAAATTTCGTAGAGAGAAGCTTCTAAAAAGTTTAAAAAACATTGCATTTCAAAACTTTAAGAAAAATTTTTTTTTGAATTTTGAAAAAAAAATCAATTTTTTGTTTTTTGAAAATTCAATATCTCGAAAACGGCTCAATACTTTTTTTTGTAAATTTAATTTTTATTCATACAATAATAAAAAACTATATTTGCTTGAATCACATGGCATCCTATTCTTACCTTTAACTACTAAAGAAGTTTTTTTTTAGTCATTTAAAAAATGAATATTATGCTTATGAACAGTTTCTCTAATAACATTCATTTTTGAAATTCTTAGGCCGGTATTCACCGAGCGCTCATAACTTAAGAAGCTCATAAACGTATTCACCAAGCAATATTAGTGAAGATCTACGAGCGCTCTTAAAAGTTAGGAGTGGTCCCGACCACTCCTAACTTACGAGCGCTCTCTTCGAAAATTTGTTCGCTTGTGCGTGTGCCACGCACGCATTTGACTCGAATCCATGTGAGCAATGCCAAGTAGAAGAGTATCCATTTGCTGTCAAGACCAACATTACACAACATTTCACAGTTTGGGTATGCCTGAACAAGAGAGAGTGGCTCTCATTTTCGAACTTCGAAAAACACTTGCGAGTGGTTGGTGAATACCGCACAGAAATTTCAAGTTAAGAGCCTCGTAAAGTTAAGAGCCGTTTAGGAGCGCTCGGTGAATACGAACCTTAGTCTTTTACTTAGGAGCAAGTTGGTGCGACCCAGTCGTGCATTTTATTTTTTGTTGTTTTCCATTTATAAAACAAATCAATTTTTTTTGATTTAGATCTGTCAAAATGCCAATTTTGGCATTCTGAGGGATAGTGTAATCAATACGACTTGCGGAATTGAACCGAATGTGTTCAGAATGAAGGAGCGGCCAGTTTTATTTTTGATCCACTGCTAGGAAGCATTTAGAAGAATAGCTGTGTTTGCAGCCATTTGTTGCCGAATATATCGAGGGGTGTTAGATGAAACAGAGTGTCCAGTGCAGCAGAGAGTGTCGTGCGAAGTGATCCACCTGTTGGACCTTGCTTAGCATTAAACAATAAGTGTTTTTGTCTAGCTGGGAGTATTCGAAGGTTCTTAACAGTGTATGAAGAGCTGTTTCTACCGATTTCCCTTTAGAGTAAGCGTGCTGAGCCGTAGAAAAAAGTATATTGGCAATGCTTGTTTTTAAATAGACATCATTCAGTCGCTTAAAAGTTTTTTTTAGAATCAATAATGATAGACTAATAGGTCTAAGTTTTTTTGCTTTTATATGAGAAAATCTGAATACGTCAGTAAAAAAACCCATTATTTAGGGCGTGTGTATCAATTTTGACATTTAGAGTGTCATTTGTGTTGAAAATAATCAAGAAACTATTTGTGTATTTTGTGTCGATAATGAAGGAAGAGAGGACGACACTATTCTTCTCAACTTGGAAATTGAACTTAAACAACAAGTTATAATAAATACCACAAATCAAACAGCTGCCTTTTATGATGAATAAACCCAATTTTGAATGGAATAATCGTTGCATCACTAAGCATCCTCATATTGACCCCAATCAGTAGCTATCCAGTACATAGACACCTTAGCACCTTACGATAGCAGATTTTTGATGAACACCTTCAGACCTTATATATACAAGTAATAAGGTTAAAACGAATCTTGAAGGCCCTGTTAAGGAAACTAATGTCTCTGAAAGAAATTACTAAAACATTTGCCAGTTTGCGATTGACAAAAAACTCGCCAAAACCAATCAAACATTCTAAACTATATTCATCTTCTTTTAAATCGCCGCTGCCACCTTTCAAAAAAAATTCTTTTGTTCTCCATCTGTTAACGCCTTTCCGCAGATTCTAAACGTTTAATCTGTCGTTGATTCAATTAAACAAGAAGTTGCTCCCAAATTCTCGTTTGCTCTTGAAAGTATACTAAACAAAAGAGTTCTAATTTTATTCATTTATTTTTCTATTTTAATTCCTAAACCCGATTTTTCCCACAATAGAATTTCGATACAAAGAATTCTATCAAATCAATTTATTTAAATAAAAGAGAATGACTCAGAAGTCTCCATAAAAGTAAAGTGAATTTGCTTTTGGAACGGTTAACTATTGAATACACATTTTATTTTTGAACTTTTGTTGTTGTATAGTCCTATTGTACTCGTTGTTCCCTTTAAGTCAATGAACACGCCCAAAAAGCTAACAAAAAAAAAAACACTGTTGGCGCTGCTGATCAAAATAATGCCAACAACAAAAATTACGAACACAAAATGACCGCAACTGGCCTTAGTCGTCGTCGTCACTCGACTTGGACGTTGCCGTTGCCGTCATTGGATTCATAAGGTCAATGAGTTCTTTCATCGATATAATAATAATTTTTGTACTTTTTTTCATGCTAAAGATAAAAATGTACATTATTGTGTTTTGTTTGGTAGTTAATATATTTTTTTTATTGGAAGGCAAAATTCCAATGTGAAAGAGAGGAACGTTAAAAAAAATCGACAATGGTCCAAAGCGAAAACCACATTGCCCAGCGGGTGGAATGACCCCGTTTTGTATAGATTGACTGAACTAGGTTAATTTATATCACACTGTACAGTGTATGTATAGTGGTGCTTAACTGTTTACTCTGAAAGAGTAATGAGATAACAGAACAGTGAACTGTTTGTTTATGCATTTAGATATTCAAATGAGAATTAGAATGAGGAAGTAGGTCGGTGCCCCTAGAAGAAAAGTTTATTTTTTATTATTTTTTAATGTAAACATTTAAGTAGGTATGTATGAATTTTAAAAGCTGAATTTAATTGAATGGATGAGGCAATCTATAGTTTGGATATATAGCAACTTGAAGGTCTAATGTTAGGAATTGATAGACTATATGTAGGTACTTAGCGATAGGGTAAATAGCAATTCTAAAATCCTTGAACATAGAATTCACCAAAGTTTCCTCAAGACCGCAAATGACAGATGGTCAACATTTGAAATCTTTAGGGTTTCAAGGGATCTTTGGCCAGATATATCAAGAAAAATAATAGAGTATCTACGGAAGCTTAGCAGATCTCAATTTTCACTCTTGGTTGGAATCCTTTACGGATCACAATTCACAACTCAATGGGAACCCACATGAGCAGAATAGACACCAGCATATCTGACTTATGCAGAGGTTGTCACGACGAAGAGGTGGAAGAGGGTTCATCTCACTTACCTAGTGAATGAATGTCCCAGCCTAGCAAGAACTAGAAAAACTGCTCTCCAAGAATACTTTTTCGACCAACTAGGCGACATCTCTATTTTGCCACTTAAACGCATCCTTAACTTCATTGAGAAATCAGGATGGTTCAGGAAGGCACCCCATACTTAAGACTTCCAATAAGTCCTTCCTCTTAACCTTCTCATTCCTACATAACCTTACACCCTGGAAGCACAATGGTTCCAATTATTTAGAAATCCGAGTGAGGTGGTATGGCTTGCCGTATTTTTCTAGAATTTTCTGATATACAGTTGCGGACAAAATAATAGTACGCGACCTTAGAACAACAAGGTTCTAACCGACAATTTTGAAAAAAATGAGTTTTATATCAAATCTGGGTAAATTTAGGGTGCTCTTTCGATTCCCGCAATCCATTTTGCTCTATCTCTTTCCATTTCCATGATAGACAGGGCTACAGAGTTCTATCTGCATATTTTCCATTTGAGATTTAATCAAGAAGGTTCTAACTGCCACTTAGAACCTTGTTTCACAAAATATCCAGAGCTACAGAGTTCTATCTGTATATTTTCGATTTGAGATTTATTTAAAAAGGTTCTAACTTCCACTTAGAACTTTGTTTCACTAAATTCAAAAAAAGAAACCAAGTTCACAAGGTTCTATGTGAAAAGAAATATGAAAATATAAGTTAACAAGGTTCTAAGTGCTACATAGAACCTTATTGTTCTAGAATATAGTGTCGCATCGTTGAGCAGCAAAGTCCTATAATGATTTTTAAAGTCAAATTTAAGGGTTAAAAATTTGGTTTTATTAGGTTTTAAAGTAAAAATTTTATAGATTGTGTGCATATTCATCGGGTTATAAAAAAAAATTTTTAATTTTTTTAGACAGTATCCCAATAAAAGACTTCAAATATTCAGATGCGTTTTTCTCAAAACACACTTTGGTGTACTTAGAACCTTGTTGTTCTAGGGTCGCGAGTAGTGTAAATAAAATCATTTGAAAGTTCCTGAATTTTCGTGTTCTTGTGGAGGCATATCCTGTGGTCAGACGAGTCCAAGATTGTGTTATATGGTGGAAAGGGATCTCGTCAATATGTAAGAAGGCCTCCAAACACAGAATATAATCCACGCTTCACAACCCCGACAATAAAACATGGAGGATCCAGCATAAAGGTTTGGGCATGTTTTACCTTCTATGGTGTTTGGTCCCATATATCGGATTGATTATGGATCAGCATCTTTATGTGAAGATCATGGAGGAAGTAATGTTCCGATATGCTGAAGATGAAATGCCACTCAAATGGGTCTTTCAGCAAGACAACTACCCAAAGCATACAAGTAAATTTGCAAATCAGTGGTTCCAAGAAAAGAGGGTTAATGTCTTGCAGTGGCCTACGCAGTCCCCAGACCTCAAACCTATAGAAAATCTTTGGTGTCAAGAAGTATATTGCTAGTTATAAGCCAACTACTAACACAGCCCTTTGGGAAGCTATATAGTAGACTTGGAAGTCCAAAACTCTAGAAAAATGTGAAAATCTTATTAATTTGATGCAGCGTTGTTGTGCTGCTGTTATTTCTAACAAGGGCATGCAACGAAATATTAATTTAAAGTTCAAATACTCGACTATCAATCATGGTAGAAATTGTCTATGAACTTTCCTTTTTGTAATATTTATTTGGAAATTACTAACTAATTTATTGAATTTGAAAATGATCTTTTCCGAAATTTAATTAAATTAAAAACATTAATTTGAAAATCAGATGATTATGTATTTCTTTAAAATTAGTAGATTAATATTATTTTAATTTTTGTTGTGTCAAAAGGTTTACTACTATTATTTTGACCTCAGCTATACAGCTGCGGTAAAGAAAATACTCGTAGCACCATTACGAGAAAAAAATTTCGTTGCAAAATAAAATGTATGCCAATATATCGAGGGAAATTTTGAATATGCAAAAAGTTTATATTAAGTTAAAACAACACATTTCAAAAAGAATTTTTATTTTTATTCATCAACTTTTTGAAAAAAACTTAAAAAACTCCAACAAATCAAACAAATAAGCGGTAAAAATAATAGCACCATTGCTTAATCGTACAACTTAAAACTAAATCATGGTAAAAATCCAAAATCTTTTTCTATGATTTTATTCCTTAGAGGTAGTCCAACAAAATTAATATTTCGTTGCATAGCCTTTGTTGGCTATTACTGCTTCACAACGTCTCGTCATTGAATTAGCTAAATTTTGACACCTTTCAACCGGAATATTCTCCCAGGACGCCTTAACTGCAGCCCAGAGTGCTTCGTTGCTGGTCGGTTTAATATCTGAGACTGCTTTCTTTACGTCGGCCCACAGATTTTCGATGGGATTTAGGTCAGGTGATTGCGCTGGCCACTCCATTACATTAATTGAATGATCTCCAAACCATTTTTTGCCTTTTTACTGGTGTGCTTGGGGTCATTATCTTGTTGGAAGACCCACAAAAGCGGCATTTCTTCATCTGCATACGGGAGCATAACATTTTCCAAAATATTCACGTAGACGTGTTGATCCATGATGGGTTTAATCCAGTATATGGGTCCAACTCCATAGTAGGAAAAACAAGCCCACACCATTATGCTTGAACCTCCGTGCTTAACCACTTTATTTGTGTATTTGGGTTTATATTCCGCTTTTGGAGGTCTTCTTACGTAGGAGCGAGATCCTTTACCGCCAAACAACACGATTTTGCTCTCATCCGTCCATAAAACGTTGCGCCATTTCGCTGCTGGCATGTTCAAATGCTGCCTTGCAAACATTAAACGCTTTTTTGCATGTTTTGCAGTTAAAAGAGGGACTTTTCTGGGACTACACGCTGTTTAATTATGTTCTCTCAATCTGTGGCGAACGGTTTCAACGCAAGCTGTAATATTCAGGTCTTTTTTGAGCTCAGTTGCAGGCTTGAAAGGATTTTTTTGGCTTTCTCGGACTAGGCGTCTGACAAGAGTTTTCGACAAAACTGGTTTTCGCCTACGAGTGTCGGTTTTGGGTGCGTATATTATTGAATTTCGAATCATTTTGTTGGAACAGCCAACAAAACGTCGAACTTCTCCGTAAGTTTTACCTTCTGAAATCATTTTTTTAATAATTTCTCGTTTTTCGTTTGTGCAATGTTTTCCACGGCCCATTGTCTTTAAAAAACTGTAATTTTTTTGTTTAAAATGAAGAAACCTATTCAAAATTAACAAATCTTAACATTTGGTTACTTTACCTTGAAATATAACACCAAAATGTTTTTTTCAAGCGAAAACTGCGATGATTGCTATTATTTTTACCGCAATAAAAAAGGGTTTTTCCCCAATATGGCCTCGTAAAAAAAGAACCGTTACCATTTAAGTGCCAGAGATACACAATACAGAGAGTTAACACTTCAAGCAATAGCAAAATACAGTAGAGGCTGGAAATACGTGTCCATTTACAAATTTTAAAAAGTTAAAATGAAACTTGTACCGGTGGTGCTATTTTTTTACCGGCACTGTATGTACATTTGTCGACTTTTTATATTTCAAATATCTATCAATAAAAAAAAAATCAACTCTCTACCACCCACTGGGGCTTTTAAGATTGTAATTTCCTTGACACTTTTTACATACTCCTATCATTTCGCAAACGAATGCGACGATTCGGCGTCTGTTTAGCAATCTGAAAAATGAAAAATGAAAAGTGAATAAGTAAACCTCTGTATCTATTCGGTTCAAAGAACAGTATCGTTAAGATTTTAGAAAAAATCGAAACACTGCATGAATTAGTTACTTTATTTAATCATGATTTGTAATATCAGAGGTTCATTTCGATGCCGTATTTCAATTTTTTTTAATGTTTGTAACAATTTAAATACTCATTATGATTACTATAAATTATGTTCTCTTTTATTTTTTTTTAGCTGTTCGATATGGTCGAGTACCGAAGCGTTCACGTGAACTGAATGGTACGCCGGAAGATCAAAACAATCGTGTCAGTACACCCGGCACACCAAATACACCGCAAGCACCACAAATGTGTTCCGTCGCATCACCGCAAGACTTGGCATGTGCGGCCCAATTGTCGGCCTCATCCACTGCTTCGGATGTTCCCGATATACCACCTCCGGCAACCGAACTAACTGTTTACGATATCATTATGTGTATTTCGCAGGCACATCGAACGTACTGCACCTACACGGAGGAGCAAACCAGAGAGTTGGTGAGACGTCCTATTGTTGTGCCAATAAATGGAGTTTGCGAAGACAATGAGGTATGTTTTGTTTTTTTATTTTCTCGTTTTTTTTCAACTTTTTGTTCTTTTCTTTTTGTATAGAATCCCTCAGTGCCAGAAAGGAGAGAATTTCAAAAGATTTGGTTGTGGCAACAATTTGCCGCTCGCATAACACCAGGCGTACAACGTGTTGTTGAGTTTGCCAAACGTGTACCTGGCTTCTGTGATTTCATTCAAGATGATCAATTGATTCTGATCAAGTTGGGATTCTTTGAAATATGGCTAACGCATGTCGCGCGCATGATCAATGATACGGCTTTAACGTTTGACGATGGAGTTTATTTGACACGTCAACAAATGGATCTTCTTTATGATGTAAGTATATTTTGAAACTTCAACCTCAAAGAGAGGGAAATTGATATTCGACGCCATTAGTGACATCTTTGTCACTTTACCAAGGAGTAATTATATTTACATATGAAACATCCTGTAATAACTTTAAATAAATAAATAAATAAATGGGATTCTGAATTGGACTGAGATGAATTGCTTGTCCCCATATATTTCTAGTTTTCGATTTTTACTTTTAAAAGGTAAATTTCACACAAATTTAAAGAATACCAGAATCTGTCAAGATTTAGTTCAAGACTGGCAGCGTTTTAAGAAAGCTCTCTGTTGTTGTAATTCCGTTTAAGAAAAAAGTTGATCACAAACATGCAGTTGGCATAAAAGGAATCTCAAGCTATCCTAAAAACTTTGCTGTACAAAGCTATTCTATTAGAAACTTCAAAAACAGCTGTCTACAGTTCTGATTTGAGTTTGTTATTTATATGGAGTTGTTTTATATTTTCAAAAATAAAACAATTTATAACTATTGAATTAATTAATATTTTCTGTTTTGTTAATTTATAAAAATTTTAAACAGCCTATTATTAAGGTATTAGTATGATACTACTTAGCAATTTCCTTACTTTAAAGTAGTTTACTAACTCTTCATGTGTTCATTGATTCTGAACACACCTATAACAGTGACAGTTCGTTCAAAAAACTAAGTAAACACACCTTTTTGACGTTTCTAAATGTCAAGGAGTCATATGAAGTAAGCAGTATACTAAAAAAATAAAATAGATATTCGATGAATTTAACTTTAACAAAAGGGTAGAGAAATGAGAATTCTGTATTTGATCAAAATTTGCGAAATCGTTGTTTTAACCTAGTTTCATACTAAAACAGCTTTAACATCGTACTAATTCAACTAAAATTTTGCGCCAATGATTTCTGCACCGATTTTTGACACCAAACCTATCCAATACGTTTTTGGTGGTTCAGAAAACTAATAGACACTAATTAATCCTAGACATCCTATTTAAGTACATAAATCCTGATCGCGATCAATACTGTGCGCGACCAATTATTTCATGCGCTAAATATTGACAGGTAAGTGCTGTACAGCTGGAAACAAAAATTTGATTATTTAACTGGAGATGCGTACTTGTGGGCAAAAATGTTCTGCAAAATTTTGAAGAGATTTGTGTAAGGAAGCTTTGATGTGCTACAAGGTTTAAGACTATATCATGTAATTTAGTTTTGAGCGCATAGAGATATTTATAAGGCTATTAGTACTGTTTTGGTAACGACAATACTTTCAGCTTCTCATAATCGTTTCCAGATTCACGTCTTTGTCCTTCGGATGTGGACTTCGAACGACGGCGTATGATATGCTCATTAAATTCGTATCTTGTCAAATGGGGTACCATAAGCCGTGTAGAAATCAATGTCTCATAAGCACAATGCTGTCTTCTGTCGTTAAAAGGCCCATGCCATGCATGAGCGGCACTTGAATTGAGGAAACCGAACAGCTCTCAGTACTCGGTATATGCATCATAGACCGCTTTGTGTGGAGTGACCACATTTTCCACGTCACCATCAAAAACGCTGCTGGAAGAAATTTGTCGCTCCTTCTGATCGGGCTGTAATATCAATAAGGCCCTTATTCATCCAAAGCTCGATTATACACTTAAGCTCCAAATTCAAGAATCCAGAATCCAAAAAAGAATTTTAAAAATGATAGATCATAGAACTATGACAAAAACATTTGAATTTCTAAAGCACCGCCGAAATGATACAAAACTATTTGTACCATTGAAAAAACTTTTGTGCAAAAAATAGTTGAAATTAGAGTAGTCATTAATAAAATACATATGTATACGGGAAAATTCAAAAATAAGAAAAAAATCCCAAAGGAAAAAATCGCCAAAATCATAGTTCCGTGTATTTTTCCCTCAAAACCAAAATGCTAAGTCATATCAATTACGAGGTTTAGTCAAAATCAATAAAAGAGCTTGCGAAAAAACAAAAATTCAAAGTTTTCCACTATGGAATCACGTAGGAAAGCTCTGTACCAAATTCGACTTAATTTGGCTCACCCGTTTGTGCTCTTGCTTTTAAAAGTAGAGATACAGATGCACAAACGAACAGATCGACGGCCAACACACGACAGAACTGTTCGATTTCTCCATCATCATTTTATAATTTTTCTAATCAAAATATTTTGTTTTTCATTGCAGAGTGAGTTTACCGTATCAATGGTGAATTTCGCCAACACTCTTAATGGCTACAATTTAAGTGACACTGAAATTGGTCTCTTCTCCGTGATGGTCTTATTGGCTCCAGATCGAACTGGCATAACTGAACACAAAATGATTGCCCAGACCCGAGAATGCATTACCGAAGCACTGCGCGTGCAAATTGTTCGCTCCAGAGCTAGTTCCCCACAGGCTATGCAACTAATGCCAGCCTTAGAGGCTAAAATACCCGAATTGCGTTCACTTGGCGCAAGGCATTTCTCACATCTAGACTGGCTTCGAATCAATTGGACAAAACTTCGATTACCACCGCTATTTGTTGAAATATTCGACATTCCCAAGGCGGATGAGGATTCAGCAGCCGGCACTTCATCATCATCATCATCAACAGCAGCGTAGATATAGAAATGGCAGATGAAACAATATTACACCACGTCATATAGAAAACGCTTTGCGGAATGCGGTTTAATTCTTAAATGTTACGACTTTAAAAATGCATATAAATCTAATTTTTAGTGTACTATCGAATTCTAAGTGCATAAATGTTAAACTAAACAAAACATAAGCAAAAAACAAAACTACTATAATGGCTGCGAATACTCCTTTAATTTTCTCCCCATTGTTATATAAGAAAAAAATTAGAATTTAATAAAATTAATTAGCGAATAGAACACATCACAACATAAAACTAAGCACTCGTAAAAATGCAATATTTTCAATTTTATTGGACTGTTGTCTCTATCTCGTTTAAAATTTTATTAAATTAAAATAAACAAAAAAAACTTTGTAATTCTCAAATAAATAAATTTAAAAAAAGTAGCAGAATCTATAAATTAAATGATACACAAAAAAAATATATTAGTTATAATGAAATAAATATTTTTAAAGAAGAAAAAAAAAAACATGTTTTTTGTATATAAGAAAAGAAAAACGTCTGACTTTTTAAATCTAAAGAAAAAAAATTACTTTAAAATTGTTTTAGATGGAAAAATTTAAGAATTGTTATACATTGCTAAATAAATTTAGTTTCGAAAAAAAAAAACAAATACAATAAATATTTATTTTTAACATATTTATATATACCTACCTATTAGAATTTAAATTTTGATTAAATACAAAAATACATAGTGAGAATTATTCAGATCGTGTAGCAAATGAGAGAGTGGTGATCACTTTTTATATAATGTAAAAACATATCAGTTCAATTATTTATTTCATACACATTTTTTTCGTTTCTTTAAACAATAAATTAAGGCCAATAAAAAAAACATTTTAAAAGTATCAGTGTGAAATGGAAATATTTTTACGAAGCTTAAAAGATTAAAAAAGATCTGGTAGATTTTGATTTCTTAGTTTTTTTTTTTTAATAAAAATACATAATATTGAAAAATTTAAGAAATAAGGATCAATCAAATTTTATGACTGCGTCTGTCGACAAAAGTTGCTCGTAATATTTTAAGACTTAGCCCTAAGGTCGACGTTTAATTTTTTAAGTGACATGTAAATATAAAATCTACTATATAAATATTATTACTTTGAGCGATTTTCGATAAGCTCCTCTCATTTTCTTTCTTTTCTCTTATCCTTAAGATTTTTTTATTTGTAATTTTTAATATATTATATAAAAACGATTTTTTGGTTTGAAAAGTTTGTTGTTGTGTTTTTTTACTTCTTTTTTTTGCACGTGTTATATTTAAAAAAGTTAGTATAAAAAGACAATCCTAGTGTGTTTTAGAGTAAAGAATCTTTAAATAATTGTTTAAGAAGTTTTGGAATCCAAAAATATATTTGTATGTCTTTTTAGAATGTTTCTGCGAAATTTATATTTTATTTTATTTAAACTCAAATTTTTAGAAGAATTGGAAAGGATAGATTTCGTTTCCTTTTTTAAAGAACTTTAAAAATACTTTTAAGTACTATAGATTTTTGTTCAATAAAGTTTCAAATTGCAACATAAATTGAAGAAATTAAATCAAATAACGTGTCCAATTTTAACAAAAGTATTGACTTTTTCAAGTAGCTTAACCAAAATAAATACAATTTAATTGTTGCCCATTTGTCATAAGGGTACTAGTATTATACAAAATAAACCATCATTTTGGTCAGTACCACTGTTATTGTTATTTGCTTAATCGTTTTATCAAGTGCTTTTAAAAGTTTAATCAAAAAGTTCTATCGAATTTCGAATATTACGTTGGGTATTTGAAATTTCCTTATATAGTTTCTTTCAATTCTCAGAAAAACAATTTTTGTTCACATTCAAGAAATTAATTCTTGATTTTGAGATACACAATTTGGGCACAAAATACTTTGTATTTTTATAGAAAACATAGGTTGTAAATTTGACTAAGTGCCGTTATATAAATATGATGTATTATTAGATACAAAATTGTTAACCGACCGAATATTGAATAAAATTCAAAAATGTCCGCTGTTATCGAATTGGGTGTCCGAAATTTGTAAATCCGTGGACTATCATTCATGTATAGCATACAAGTATTTTACTTAGGTATCTGCACCAAGTCTTTACGATCGAAAATAATACTTAAATTTGGTACGCAAGTGCCCTATAACATAATATGAAATGTTCTTGACTACTCACAATCAATATTCATTCAAATCTGCCCGAATGATGAAACGCCATTATTTCTGACATATTTTGCACAAACCAAAAATTAATGAACATTAGCGAACATTTGCAAAACAAAAATTGAACAGCCCTAATGCTAGTATCGTGCTAACTTCATTATGACTCTTTGACATTTACAAATATCAAAACAGGTCTGTTTACTTAGTTTTTTGCATAAACCGTCATTACTTTAGGTGTGTTCAGAAGACATTTATTACATAAAACGGCCTTAGCACGATACTAGTTAAAAAATGTTTAAAATTAAGAAAGATGTAGGAATCTACTAAAAAGTAAGCAAATTGTTAAAGCTGTTTAAAATTTTGTGCCAATGTATTTAACAGTGTTGCAAACAAGCTCAGAAATGAGTTGCTTACAGCTCAGTTCTTTTTTTAGCTAGCTCAATCTTTCAGCTATATCAATTAGTTGAAAAAAATGAGGTGGCTCTAAAATGATCTAGCTTAAATGTGAGCTCCGCTCAAAATCAAATGAGCTTATGTTACATATGAATAATAAAAACAATTGAATCGGTCATTTCAAAAACCTCATAAGTCATTCAATTAGAATTTTTCAGGAATCAATAAAAACTGTTTCATGCTCAAACAAATGAGTTTTAAACCACTTTTTTATGCTTAACTAAGTATTTTAGTGGTAAGAAAATTAAAAAGCGAAAAAAAAATCACAGTTTATTAATAAAAATAATGAAAAAAACCTAAAAAACTGTTCTTGACTTAAGTTGTTTTAGCAAGG
Source organism: Chrysotoxum bicinctum (assembly GCA_911387755.1). Lineage (NCBI taxonomy): Eukaryota > Metazoa > Arthropoda > Insecta > Diptera > Syrphidae > Chrysotoxum > Chrysotoxum bicinctum. The sequence goes on along the minus strand of OU426989.1, from coordinate 217,078,835 downwards.
ACTGGAGTAAGTGGTATATAATTTAACCAAAAAAATGGTAGTAATTATATTTTGTATTGCTTATTATTGAAAATAACACTTAAGAATAACTTTTTGTCATGTTTTAATATCTTTAAGGTATGTACGAGTACATACATAGATTGATTATCTTCAACATTTTCTTATTGATGGGCACTTTTAAAACATAAGCTTTTGCTGATAGAAGTGAAACCGAAGTTGCAACTTTATTTATTACTAATAATAAATGTTTAATCAATCCATCAATATATTTTTTTTCTATAAGATGCAGTGTTGACAAACATGTTTTTTTTGTACAAATTTGGCCACAATTTCATGAATTCCAAAACATCTTCAGTTTTTAGCTCTATGACTATATTTTCTAAATTTCGAATGATATGGACGTGAATTTGACAGACGTGACGGATGAATATGAAAAGCTAAGATAGACAATGAAGTGCAAATCATCAGATCATTCAGTTTCAGAGATCATTCATAAAAATGAGAAAGAGAGTCTGAGACTAAACGGAGACTTTGGGGTCCCCAGCATTTATTTTGTGAAGATCCGATTTGAAACCTTCCAAAAAAAAAGTATTGAACAATCCAGTAGAAAATTTCTAATCCAACGAATAAGGGATTCATTGATACCAAACTCAAAATTTTCGATATAATAGCTTGATGCCCAATTCCATCAAATGCCTTAGAAATATCAAGCTCAATGATCTTACTTCGACATATGATTCTACTCTTCTGCAACTTGATATCAACAGTTCCTCGGTTTTTCAAATTTCTTAGATAAATTATTTTATGTCTTGTCTTTCAATTTTATAATTTGTTATAACATTTCATTAAGGTATTACACGTTCTCTTCTTTTTCGGCGCACCATCACTCTCTGTTTCACTTGAAGACATTTTTAAAGCTAAAATTACTTTTCACAGAAAATAGTTGTATGAAAAACGCAAATTTGACATTGATGACGGTTGTTATCAAATTGAAGATTTGAATATTGTTGAACCAATCAGAGCAAAGCAAATTTAAAATATCAAACTACTTCCGCCATTTTGGTAGTGCATGCAAAAACCTCTTAAGTCACTGACTTATGCTGTTTATGCAATGAACGTCTTTCCTACGGTATTATTTGAAGAGGAAGGAATGTACAGACTTACGTGGTTCTTACCCAGAATACGCATCTCCCTTTAAGGAACCATTTTCAGCAAAAAAAGCATTTTGGAAAAAAATGTGACTTAAGAGGTTTTTGAAATGACCGATTCAATTAGAATTTTTGTGTCTTTCGTTTTGGCATACAATTTAGGTCTGCTTGTTTGTTTGTTTTATTGGCATCTCGGGGAGTTCTTCCCGATTGCCAATTGAAAAAGCCATAACCAAACACACCTTTTTTGACATTTGTAAATTTCCAAGTGTCATATCAAGTTAAGGCGTTTTGGTTTTGAAGTTTGTTTTTTGTTGCATTTGTGAAACGTCAAATGCATATTTTTTTTTTGTTTATTACTTGTAAACATATTAAATACTTAAGCTAAGTGTACACGATTGGTAGATCTTAAAATATTGTAAGATCTTACAATGTCTGACAATTATCTACCAATGAGCTGACAAATAAGTTGTGTGTGTACACGGTTGATACAAAATCTACCAATCTCTTAAAATTAATTGTCAGAAGTTGGCTGACAATTCATTTTCAGATAGCCGGCTTAATACCTACCAATTAATTGTAAGAGATTGGTAGATTTTCTACCAACCGTGTACACACACAATTAATTGTCAGTTTTTGTTGGTTATGGAAACTGTGACAATTGAATCTTGGCTGCAAATTGTCTGACAATGAAAAAATTTGTATGATGCTAAAAAACGAACATCTTACAATTTCTTCATTGTCAGAAACGTCAGACAACGATAAAAATTGGCAGGCCTGACAATAAATTATGTGTGTACACGATTATCAAAAACCTTACAATTTACCGTCTTACAATTAATTGTCAGATACATTTTCTGACAATTAATTGTAAGACTACACGGTTGTAAGACATTGTAAGCATGTTTTTCACTGACAGATCTGACAATATTGTAAGATCTACCAATCGTGTACACTTAGCTTTATTTTGCCAGGAATATTTCTCAATAACTTCCAGATGTTTCTATACTTGGGCGTTATACTTCAAGAAAACTTCTTTGGTATAAATTCCTTCACTTGAAGAAAACTTCAGATGAAGATGGTTAAAAAATTACATTTAAAAATTTTAACGTTTAAAGTGTGCAGATCATGTGAACATCTGGTTGTGATTCTTTCCTCAAATTTAGAATTGATCTTCGAAGAACTTTCATCTATTGCTAAAATGAACGATTTTATAGACATTTGCAATGCTTCTGGACGACCAAATGAAAACGCTATTAGTAAGATACTTAACAAGCATAACCCTAGGCTGAGACTGCCATCGAGGAGACTACACACCCACTGACACTGAGTCACTTGGACAGAATTCAAAAGAGAGCTATTAAAAAGTTAGGCGACCGTTGTCTAGCTGAAACATTTGTATCTCTCTAGCACCGCCGCAATGTTTCATGTCTATACGAGTATTAGGCTGTCCCGTCGTTATATGAAAAAAAAAATTCTCGAATATCTTATCGAAAAGGGTATCATAAGTTGCGCATTAACGAGCAGATTCTAAATATACATATACTTACTTTTTGATTTGGACATAACTTTTGGGGCTCTACCGCGGCTAAAGGGCCTTAATATATAGTTTTTTTACCTTATTTTAAGATCTTTAAGCCCCGGTAGATCCTAAAAAGTTATATCCGAATAAAAAAATAAATACATATTCAGAATACTCATTAATACGCGACTTCTGATACCTAACCTAACCTTCTAAAGTTAATAGCGTTTCTTATGTGAATATTTATTTATAAAAATAAAACGTAATTTTTTCAACCAACCTGTGGCTTAATGACATCATATTAAGACAAAAATTAGAACATTTTCATGGGACAGTCCTAAAATATTATATAAGAATAGGTTGTTGTTGAGTACTCGTTTATCCGCCTGCATGTATACGGATACTTCCTACTTCACCAAATCGAAGGGCCTCTAAATAAATTTCTGCAAAGTAGAGTCTCCAAAAATGTAGTCGACGCCATTTTCTTGTGCAAATAGAGGAATTTATGGAAATGTTAAAAATTATGTAACACAATTCACTTTGCATTTTAATATCTAATATGCATGTAATTTGCTTTGCAAAACTTACGTTTAGGAATTTTGCATCTCTTTTCAAAAAAATCTTTTTTGACATAGAATTTGATTCTTTTAAGACTGCAATTTGGAATATAATCCAAGATGGGTTCGTTGTCTTCTAATTTGAGTTTTCTTTTAAAGCGTAGCTTTTATTCCTATTGATACGACTTTTCTTCATTAGGATACGATATCTTTGTGCACCGAATTATAAATAAATGCATATATTAGTTGTTCCTAAGTGTAAGTAATTTTAAAGTTAACCTTTGTTCATTCAGGCTAATTAAGATCGTTAATTATTGACTGGACCAAGAATGCTTCTTCGCGGAATAATTGCATTCATTTTCTATTATCTCGAATTGTCTAGCATACATTAGTTCATGGTAGGGATCCCAAAGGATCCTTGCGAATAAAAACGTCACAACTCAAAACACTTCAATTTTTATTCGAGTTTTTTTGTTGTGCAAAACGACGAAGGCTAGCCTCTTCCAAAACTCGCAACTATAAGTTTCATTATAACGCCTAAATTGTGCTGCAAGAAATTTTTCAAAAACAATATGTAGGTGGAATTGGTTAAGATGATAAGTCACCAATCACAAATAATGGAATCTTACAACACGAAAAAGAACGACAAATCAGCACTGAGAGTGATTTAATAATCCCTTACTATAATTTCTATTTGAAGCTTGAAGGCTGCCAAGTTAATCCCTATTCTTTATATGGTGCATTTATTATTCCAAGAATGATTTTGTTTTGTAAATTTTGTTGGTAATGTAAAATTATTTTGTTCTTTTTCGTTATTTAAGGTTAAGTTCTTTTCTTATCTTTTTTCAAAATTGCCTTCTCGGCTTATTTAACAAGCTTCAAATCTGGATATGGTGCCATCTTTTGAACACTGGAATATGAATAGCATATATAGTACAATTACAATACAGGGTTGGTCCAAGAACTCTTCCTTGTGGTTTTCCGAATACTTTTGAACGTTTCATACTCGAAGAAGTCGGTTAGTATATGATTTTAGTATTTCATTGCACTAAAGATATCTTTACAGTTTTTACTTAAGCCTCAAGTGACAAACCCTGTAAAAGTCTTTCGCAACATCTAAAAATATTTGTGAATAGGTACACTACTTGTTTTTCTTCGAATGTCTTTTCGAAGAGACCAGTTTTTTCTATGCAATTTATGTATCTTGGAATGGTTGTTTCAAAATACAAACTTATAAATAGTTTGTGTTTCATTTTTCTATTTTGAATTCGCATGTTCGCAAAATTTGGAGTAAAACGTAAATTTTTGTACGTTTACTTTGCTTTTGATTTAAACAATGACTTCTACAGGTTTTTAATGATTTGGTAGATGCCGGAGCTTTAGATATGCATTAATCATCAAATAGAATTTTGTAGGGCTTCTTTAAGAACCTACTCCCTTATTGCGTAGGAACCTTGTTGTTTCCTATTTAACTCGAGTTCTTTTTTCAATATCAACAATATTTATTTTGTCAAAATAAAGTTTTTTCCAGATTATCTCGTGCTCAAAATATTTGATTTACATTTTTCTACAGCTGATGCGCAATGCAGCAATAAACTTTTCTAATTTAAGATTGATCAATCTCTTCAGGGGATCTTTAGGGATCACTTAGATCGCTAGAGAATGATCTGCCAATAAATCGAAAAAGTGAATCAAGACTGGTAGGTATTTTGTTAGGATCAGATAGTCAGTATGTTCGTTAATCAGTGGAATAAAGTTCGTTGTTTGCGTTCAGCATTATTGCGATCATCTTATAGCCTTGTTAGTTCCATGCTGTATGTGATAGTATTGTATGCAGTTTGATATTTTATTTTCTGTGAAAGTGGTTCAACGAGTCCCAATTTTTCCGTTGTCAAATTTAAAACTCTGTTCTCTATTTCTGCTCACTAACAATATACACATATGATTGTTTGAGACTTGAGACTGTAAGGTACTACGTCCTAATCGGCCACAGCTCTATTTTTTTACGACAGAGAAGGTTGCCAGTGCTTCTAGACAAGAGATGAGATGATTCATCCAACGGTGGGCGGTTGCAGTCGATATATGTAGTTTAGAAGCACAAAAATGTTCGGAACACATCTTCTTTTCATATCAAGCAATTTACTAGACGCTTTAAAATGAAAAGCAATGCAGTTAACTTCTTCAGTTCTTGGGAGATTTTAAGTTTCTTAAAAGTTGTGTGAGAAGTGTGTATTAGAACTTTCTTAAGATGTTTGTTCTCGCTACAAAAATATCATTAAGCTCAGGGTCCAAATTATATTAAACAATTATCATTGAAATCCTATCAATGGATCATCCCTGTAGAGGGGCCATAACGTGATAGGACCCCTGTTTCAAAAGCTTTAACAATTAATTGCACATTTCAGATTACTTCTGATCCCCTCGTATAGATACATAGCGTCGTATGGGCTTATGGTGTGGTGCAATGGCCTGGGATGGTGTTGATGTCGGTTTTGTCCGCATATTAAAGGCAGCACCTGTCCACCGTCACCAACGTGTAGATGCGATGGAACCATTACACAACCATCTCATGGACCAACTGATGAGCCACCAATGGACCTTCGCATAGATGGGCCATAAGAATGGAATAATATTCCATCTTTCAGGAAATTACAATCAATAAAATAACTAGGTTTAGGATCGTTGAGTAGCGAAGTATATCGAAAACGGCTTTTTTTAAATCCGTTGAACATTTAAGGATACAGACAAATGTTTAATTACAGGGCAATGATATACTCGTACTCGATCAAATCTATATTTTTACTTGGGCACTTAAAAGTTCATTTTTTTAATTGTAACACAGAGTATATTGTCATATAGATATAACGGTCTTTAATCATTTTGAAACAAAAATGTGAAAAATATAAATTTAAAACAAAGAAGGGAGAGGTGCGTGAACATTAAAAGTAAATGAACAATGTATACGAGTATTTTCTTTTCCCAAAAGCTAAACGCAGACAAGCCTGCATAATTCAGTTACCATCAATAAAGTTTTATTTTCATTTCACATTTTGTATTCCCGTTGGTTTTGAAAAATTATTTATTATGAATGAATCTTTTGACAGGATTTTTAAATAAGTTGGAAGGGAATAGCTGGAGATCAGCCAATAATAATTTGTTTTTATTTTCTTTTTAATCAAGCCTTATATTCATTAAGAAATCCAAAACGTTATACCTACTTTGGGGGCTTGTATAGCTTTTAACCTGGTTGTGAATACAAAATAGGTTTTGCTGTTTAACTGTCTTTTTATTTTAAATAACAAAAAATATACATTTTTTCTATTTAATTTAATCAACTACTGAATTTTCTAAAATTTATTTAGTAAGTATTTAAGTAATCAACAATGTAGCGGTGCTATTTTAATCCTGTTTGGAAGCAAACAAAATACATTTTTGAAAACAAAACATTCAAATCAATTTACACATATTTAATTCCTGGTGTACCTTAAATTAAAACAAAAAAAAACCAAATAATTTAAAAATTAGTCTTTCTTTAAATTATAAATTAAAATATGTGTGTCTATGCAAATATGAAAAATTTAATATTATTACCTAGACAAGAAATAATGATTTAAGGGCAAGACTATAATATCACTTTGAATAGATACAAAAAAGAAGAAATTTTACTAACTTATAATATAATAAAAAGCTTGAAACAAAACAAAATATGTGTCAAATTTTAAAAATTAAATAATCATCAAATAGATATAGAATTGTGCATGCTACATTTTTTTAAATATACAGACTATTTGCAATAAATAAATTGAATTATATTGTTATAAACAATATAATAATTTTCAATCAACTATACTTCGCAGTGATAAATCTTGTACTAATTCTTGTGCAAATAAAATACATAATGTAGTAGATAAATAAATAGTTATTAGAAAATCGAAAAATTTTATGAATTATTCAAAAAAAAATTAATAAAATTAAAAAAAAAAAACTCGAAATTGTATAAGTTTTACTAGGAAAAAAATATTATGATGAACAATGAAGATGATGCGTAGAATATAAATGTATGTAGTTAAATAAATACAAATAAATGATCGCCGTTCAGAATATACATAACTGTAAGGATTTTTAGAAAATGATATGAAATAAATCATGGAAGACTTATATTTGCTCAAAGAAATTAGTGTTTTTATTGAAAAGCAAAAGATAAAGATATCACGATTACATTTTGTGTTAGTTTGATTAAACAAAAAATGAAGCTGTTCAAAAGAATGTTGCAGATTTAGGTGGTAGTTTTTTTGTTTGATAGATTGACAATACAATCTCATTCCTGATAAATAAAATTTTAGAACAACTTAACAATTTCAAAATCGGACAAATAATCATCAATTTGTTTTGAATAAACAATTTCAGTTTCAATCATAAAAATCGAACAAACTCTTGTTGGACCTAGCTGCTATATTTAGAAATAAATTCATGATTTTCGTTTCAAATATTCTTCTCATCCCAAAATGTATAATTTTGTAAAAATTGATTCTTTTCAATTCCATAAAGTGTAACATATAAATATCTTTATTTTTTAAAGTTTGTCCTCGGAGAATATTTATCGATGAATTGGGCAACATCTCTGCCCTGTCACTAAAGAATATCCTTAAATTCATTCAAAATTCAGGACGGTTCAGGGAGGCATAAGATACATAAACTCCCTTCAATCCACTCTATCCTAGTCTTCACACATAAAACTTACCATCATCCTGGATAGTGCAATGGATCCATTGAGATTGAAAGTGATATGGTATGGCTTGCCATATTATCAGCCCTTGTAACCTTAGGTAAGGCCATTGTGATCGTTTAACCATTTGGAGCTCCTTATTAAGTCAGATAGACTGCAATTTAAATGTCTATATTAATTAGATCACTAGCTTCTTCGAAGAAAAACTCTCGAAGATGGAGCCTAGGCTATTGGACAATAGACAGGGCATGTACATAGATATAAGGAACTAACGGGTGATTTTTTAAGAGCTTGAGAACTTTTAAAAAAAAAAAACGCATAAAATTTGCAAAATCTCATCGATTCTTTATTTGAAACGTTAGATTGGTCCATGACATTTACTTTTTGAAGATAATTTCATTTAAATGTTGACCGCGGCTGCGTCTTAGGTGGTCCATTCGGAAAGTCCAATTTTGGGTAACTTTTTCGAGCATTTCGGCCGGAATAGCCCGAATTTCTTCAGAAATGTTGTCTTCCAAAGCTGGAATAGTTGCTGGCTTATTTGTGTAGACTTTAGACTTGACGTAGCCCCACAAAAAATAGTCTAAAGGCGTCAAATCGCATGATCTTGGTGGCCAACTTACCGGTCCATTCCTTGAGATGAATTGTTCTCCGAAGTTTTCCCTCAAAATGGCCATAGAATCGCGAGCTGTGTGGCATGTAGCGCCATCTTGTTGAAACCACATGTCAACCAAGTTCAGTTCTTCCATTTTTGGCAACAAAAAGTTTGTTAGCATTGAACGATAGCGATCGCCATTCACCGTAACGTTGCGTCCAACAGCATCTTTGAAAAAATACGGTCCAATGATTCCACCAGCGTACAAACCACACCAAACAGTGCATTTTTCGGGATGCATGGGCAGTTCTTGAACGGCTTCTGGTTGCTCTTCACTCCAAATGCGGCAATTTTGCTTATTTACGTAGCCATTCAACCAGAAATGAGCCTCATCGCTGAACAAAATTTGTCGATAAAAAAGCGGATTTTCTGCCAACTTTTCTAGGGCCCATTCACTGAAAATTCGACGTTGTGGCAGATCGTTCGGCTTCAGTTCTTGCACGAGCTGTATTTTATACGGTTTTACACCAAGATCTTTGCGTAAAATCTTCCATGTGGTCGAATAACACAAACCCAATTGCTGCGAACGGCGACGAATCGACATTTCACGGTCTTCAGCAACACTCAGAAACAGACGCAATATTCTCTTCTGTACGCACTGTACGCATTCGTGTGGTTGGTTTAATGTCCAATAAAGTAAACTGAGTGCGAAACTTGGTCACAATCGCATTAATTGTTTGCTCACTTGGTCGATTATGTAGACCATAAATCGGACGTAAAGCGCGAAACACATTTCGAACCGAACACTGATTTTGGTAATAAAATTCAATGATTTGCAAGCGTTGCTCGTTAGTAAGTCTATTCATGATGAAATGTCAAAGCATACTGAGCATCTTTCTCTTTGACACCATGTCTGAAATCCCGCGTGATCTGTCAAATACTAATGCATGAAAATCCTAACCTCAAAAAAATCACCCGTTAATTCTACGTTTTTGTCGTATATATAGCTTCTGCAAAAATTGTTTGAATAAACGCCAAGCCTCGTTTTGTGCTCGCATATAAGACAGTGTCCGGTTATGGCACCAATTAAACTTGGTAGATACCTAATTTTTTTTTCAATTTTTCCCTACACGTTTTCTTCTTATTTTTTCGAAGATTAAATTTTTATTTCGAAATTTTAGAATATTATGTAGATATATTTTTTTTTTCAAAACGAAAACTCATCAAATTTCATTTAGTAAAAGTTAAGTTATATTTGCAAAAAAAATTTTCCAAAAATCGATACTAATGGTATTTAGGTACCATAAAACTATATTTTTTTCTTTTTTGATTTTCTCAAAACTGATACAACTGATTTTGATCATATTTATTTTTTCTATTTATTTTATTTTTATTTTATTTTCAAAAAAAAATCATTTTTTTTTTTTGTAAACCACATCCTCGATTTTTTAAACTTGTTTTAACATACTCGTATCTACTTTATACTTGTAGGAACGAAATTGTTAATTTCTTTAAAAATAACGGAACCAAGCATGAAAATGTTAAAAAATGGAAAACGAACAAATTACCAGAACCGTTTCGACATTTAAGGATATGATCACAAAACTTGAAGGTACCTGTCCACCCTGAACATGGTAAACATCATCATACTCAAAATAAGTAGCAAAAGTACCAAAGGTTACACAAGATACGTAAATCTGAACGATGCGAAACATAATTAAATAAATGAATGCCTGTTCTTGCTCTAAAGCTTGTGCTTAAAGCTTTTTTAACGGGGAGTCCGAATTTAAAATAATTTAGCAGATTTGAGTCGGTGATTTAAAATATCTGCGTATATCCCTTGTTGTCGATGCCTGTGCACTTTGAAGGTTGATATGTTCGTCTACCTTCTATATAACATTCGTAAATAATGCTTGGCATGAGACCACTGCGTTCTTTTAACGGTCATAATTGTGTGAATTGAACACATGAACACAGCTTTTTTCTCTCAACACCTTGCAATTCCGAATTTCAAACGTCATAAGTTTTTATTTTCTGTAGCTTTTTAATTTGAAGGTGATTATCAGGATAACATGCCCACTTCACAGGGTCATCAGCATAGATTAGCACTTTGATACGCCTAATTAAAATACACTCCAAAGGTAAATTATTACAAATTTCGTCATTAAAAAAAACAATATATAATTCCAAACTATCGCATTGGTTTCACGTTAAAAAGCTGAATTTCACCAAAGGAATCCATTTTGTACAAATCCACCGTAGTGTCAAGCACGGATTTTAAATCAAACATACAGTAGTTTTCTTCTGGTATATTCAATGGCAACGTTTGGCGCTGCAAGACTTTTCAGCAGCCTAGAATCTAGAGCTAAATCTTGGTCTTAGCGATGTGCTTAAAAGTTGATTTGATGATATCAGATTTGAAGGTCTCATATACAAAACTATAGCGAAACACCTTCACAATCCAATGTTTTTGAGTCCTTAATTTCTTAATTTTATTCCTGATATTTCTAATTAGTGGAAAGGGGGACAGGCATCCTGATTTCTCCTTTACACTATTGCATTTCTTAAACATTCAGCTACAAAGTCATAATTTAATAGGGATCTAGACTATTCTATTTATTTCTAATTAAATAAATTCTTGCAATAGAGCTTCAATATACCTTGAACTGTAGCACATCCTTAAGTAAGAAATATTTATTGAGATTTTTATTTATTTATTTTTAAACAAATTCTTGCAACATGGAGTTATTTACAACATAAACATTTTACCACCGGCTCCGAAGATTATAATACCTTCAGGTACTATTAACATATTCAAATATTAATACTTCTATTCAGTTAAATCATCTAATCGTCTCTGGGCATAGGATAGAATTGGGTGAGATTTTTAGAAATCTCTTGAGCCAACTCTGCACTAGAAGCCACTAGAACTCGTCTCGACATCATGTCGAATTCCCCACCAGCCGGATCGATGGTTACCCCTCCAGCTTCACGAACGATGAGATCTCCAGCAGCCACATCCCAAGCATGAGTTCCAAATTCATAGTTGACATCAGCTGCGCCCATCGCAACCATGACCATATTCAAAGCAGCCGAGCCGAGAGTACGAAGACTGTAAAGTCACGAAAGGAATAATTCACCAAACGGCACAAAAAGTTCTCCAACTTACCCATGAACCAATGCCGCCATTTTAGTGAAATTTTCCATGACAACCTTCAACTTTTCTGGATCCCGCGTGGTTCCGAATTCTGTGGTGACTAAGGCTTTTTTGGGATCTTTTTCGCCACTCACTTTGATTGGTTTCTCATTGTAGAATGCTCCCTGGCCGCGAATCGCTGTGAACTTTTGTTTGAGCATTGGATTATAGACGATACCTATCTCAGTGACCTTATCCATCACCAGAGCGATAGAAATACAAGAATGTGGGAAGCCATGAACGAAGTTCATTGTCCCATCAACAGGATCTATGATCCACGTGGGAGCATCTGTGAGTTTGGCAGTAACACCATCGGCGCTCTCTTCCTCTCCAATGAATCTATATATAATAATTACATAACTCTCACACACAAGTTCTTCCTTCACAATCTTACTTGTGTGATGGAAATTGATTTTTCAAACCATTCATCAACAATTGTTCGACTTCTTTATCAGTTTCGGTTACAAGGTCAATGTCACCGGCTTTGCATACAAAAGTCTTACGGCTATCATTACGATCTGAAATTATCTATCAAAATTCAAGAATAAAAGAGATTTTATGAGTCAACATCCTTAAGATAAGCCATTAATACAAATTACAACCTTTCCAGCTTGATAAACTAGCTCCAAAGCAACTTCAAAGCATTTCTGGACATCCTTATCTACTTCCACCATTGTAGATATTGTAAATCAAAGTACTTGATTCTAATGAAAAAAGTTATGGGTGTGATGAATGCACGCCCAGATTTATAATTCAATTAATGGAAAATACCGAGTGGTAGATAATTTAATTGAAAAACACTACACACCACGGGAAACGATTGATGAATACTTAAAAGTTAAAATAAAGGCCAAAAAATGAAACATCTTGAATTTTTTTAATTCATTTGACGTTTTGCTAAGTGTAAACAAAAGTATCTGTTCACAATAGTCGATTTAAAAACCATACAAATGTGTGATAAATCACAATAAGGAACAAACATGTCTTTACAAAATAATTAATATATCTAGTGACAGCATTATATATTAGAATCCTCCGAACAGATGCATTATTTATGTATTGCGAACATAAATTACTTAAGGATCCACTATTCAACGTTATATTAATCCTTTTTTTATAAAACATTTTCCTATCTATCATAGTTATGCATGACTTGTGTCAAGTTAAATACCAAAAATGGAAAATCTATTACGTTTTACTTCGACTACTAAGCAAACCTCAGCTGCTTAAAATAAATAAACAAATTCTACTGCCCGGTTGGATTATTTATTTGAATATCACTATAATTATATATTACAAACTAATATAATTATTTACACCCGAAAAGTCCACTATCGATTTATTACGGAAAAGCATAGACAGCTATATGTTTAACGAGATAAAAAAGTGATAGTTTTTTCTTTTATCAATTATTTTTGGAGTGAAAAATTGATCTTATATTCAAGCAGATTTGTTTCTTGATATGTAACAAAGAAAAATAAATTCGTTTTACATTTTTCTGGGATATTAGGAGAAGAAGCTATATCAAGCTAGAAAACTAACATTCGAGAAAACTTACATGCGATATAACTATTATGTGAAAAACTTTCATGCCAGAAAAATTGAACGTGGGAAAATTATCACACGAGAAGTACATCATACGAAAAGTATATACATATATCATGCGATATAATATACATAATAATCAGTTGATAGTTTTCTCATATGATTTTTTTTCTCGCATGACAGCTTTATCGCGAGATAGGTTTGACGCCTGTTACATTTTTGTCATGATATTCTCCTCCCATGATAGTTTTATTGCATGATAGTTTCCTCGCATGATTGTTCTTTCGCATGGTATATTTCTCGAATGTCGGCTGTTTTTACATGATAGTTTTCTTGCATGATACATTTCTCACATGATAGCTTTCCTGCATGATATTTTTCTAGTATGATATTTTTTTCGCATGATGGCTTTTTTACATAAAAGGTTTCTCGTATGAAACATGATCGATTCCAAAATGAACAATCCATTTGGTCAGTAATATTTGATTTATTTATACGTTGAAATATGTAATAAATACATTCTCAAATTGCTAAATGACAATTATAATATTAAATAATGTTTGTCCTTAAGTGGGCTTAAGGTCAGTTTATTAATTATCAAACCATATCTACGTAAACAAAACTCAAAAAAAAAAAGACCTCAAGCCCACATAAGGACAAACATTATTTAATTAAATAAAAGGTCACGAAAAAAGGAAAAAATTATATTATCTTACTTTCATTTGCTTAAGCCTAGTACGCAGATCAAGACAAGACAAATTTTATCTCTACAATTTTAATACCTACAAAACGTTTCCAAATCTCGCGCAAAAGTTTGAATTTGGAGAGATAAAATCTAATTTAATGTGTTTAGTAGTGTATCTCTGGAACGGGTTGTCTTTAAAAAGTCGTTCATACCTTTTTGGAATCTCCTCTTGATGCTTTTAAGAGAAGCATCAGCACATTTTACATAAAACCAGTTTTGACAAAAATCACTTTCGGAAATACGGTGGCTGTCAAAATTTGTCCCGCAAAATAATGCTTGTATCATTCTTTTTCCTGGCAAAATTTAGTGGAGACATTTTAAAGAGCAATTCTCAATAATATGAATTTTGCGCGCGAACTGCGTACTGCTCGGAAAAATATCCGAGACAAAATTTGTCCCAGAAAAAAAATTGTATCTATGGGAGACAAATTTTTTCCCGATCTGCGTACTAGGCTTTATGATGTAAAATTATCATATTTATGTTATGTTTTGTCATTATATGTCATATTAAAAGCAAATGTTTGGCCCCCAACCAGTGAATGCATATATTTTGTTAGTTTTATATTTCATGCACCGACTATGCCGTCAGAACAATATGAGTCATTTTATATTTAATTTGACGAGTATACGCAAAGCGTGTCGTTTTGTATCACATTGCTTCGATCCTAAGAGTATCGAAGAATGTTGAGAAAGTTTAATTTTTTAAATAAGACTTTAAATTTTAAATAAAAATAATATTAAGGCCTATTTAGCGTGATCTTTTATTCTCGTATTCTGTTATTCTGATATGAATTTCCATACAAAAGTTTGAGCTGCCAACAAATCTTTTATGAATTATAATTTTGGTATTCGGCATACTGAAATCTGTTATGAGATCTGCTAAAAAACTGTTATGAACTATCAACTATTCAATCTCGGAAAAAATCTTTTATGAATTGCATTTTTGGTATTCAACATGACAAAATCATAAAAGAGTAAAAGACAAACTTCTATGACTTTTATCATAACATATTTTAATAAATACCAAGGTATATGAAGATAAAAATTGATATTTATCTTTTATTTCGTCTAAGAAATAAGAACATAATAATGTAATAAAACATATTAAAACACATATCATATGAATAAATAAGTATTGTCATGGTATTCCCGGAAACACAGGCGTAAAATCGTATTCCATGTTACCAAAGTATGTAAGAAATTACGTTTTTGTTCCTGACCCATTTTAATTATGTCAGATACATATCATAAAAGATTTTTTAAGGTGAAAATCTTTTATGCTTCATAACAGAAATAGCAGAATAACGCAAAATATTACACATTTAAGAAGCTTGAAATTATATGTACACAACTTTATTCTTCGGAGTACCTCTTTACAAACTGAAATTAAACATTATTAACCCAATTAATATGAAAACACATATCGTCCCCTTTCTGCGTTAACCTCGTAACTACATTTTTCGGCAAATTCGTTTTTTTGTATAAAAACACTGTCAAGGGCTCACAGAATAATAGAGCTAAGTATGAATGTTAAAATGATTCATCTAATCTATTTTACCGTTAATTCTTTTTCCTCGTAACTACGCTCATGTTGTTAAGTTTCGATGAGAACCTCGTATGTACTTGGTGAGGCCTTAGTTTCTTCATTGTTAATCTTTTTTACACCGTTAACGACAAGTCAAAAGTACCGTTATTCAGATTTAGCTTTGAGGCAGATAATATTATTATTAATTAGGTAGATACCTTTGGAGTGAATTTAGGCTTTGTATGTGGCGCAAGCTTTTTGAGCATCAGTTTTATAAATATTGGATTTGGCTTAGTATTAAGGTTATAAATTTAATAAAAATATAAAATAAAAAACACAATATGGATCGGTAAATAATATATGTATGTATGTAAATTAATCTCTTTTTTTTCTATATGAATACTCTTCAAAATGTTCTCGTTATCGTGTTGAATTAAAAGTCTTAACAAAGAATTTTAAACTTTAAGCCACCTGTTGGATGGCGAATTTAACAACAATAATAATATTACTGAACCAGGCACTTCTAAACCAGCAATTTTAAATAAACATGTTTTGGTGCTAGATGAAGCAAAAGGTGAACTGAAGTTTATTGAATGTGAAATCGAAGACAATATTCCTACATTAGACTACGCACACGAAGGCTTCATCCTTGATGATCAGACCGGACTATTTATTGAAATAAACGATAATCAAGATTCCATTACTTCTGATTTATCAAGCCTCATCAAAATCTTCCTTTGTTGATTATAGCCTTGGAAGTTGTTGTTGCACCTTGTGCCAATGACGTGATTGATGCCGTTGCTGTTGATGTTGTTACTAATAAAAACGTAGCTGATGATGTTGTTGTTGTTAATGAGAATGCGGTTGCTATAGAAAATAATTCTTGCAATTTTAATTCTTTAAATGATGATGTGTTACCTTCTATCTCACATGCGAATATAAATGCTGATACTATTGTTGCTACTGATGTAAAAAGTAAAATAATATATGGTTCTAAGCTCCAGTGCAAAGATCTTAAAATTGCGAAAAGACTTAAATGGTTCCACCTAGGAAGTTTTCACAATTCAACATCTGTGGATGATATCGTCAACTACATTTTGACTAATCTTCAATTTCACCCGGGAGATATGCAATGTTATAAGCTAATTAAGAACGAAGCATCCAATAGTAATCTAAGATTCGTTAATTTTAAAATTGGCGTGTCTGTAGAATGCGCAAAAAATATTTATGTTGACTCTTTCTGGCCTAGCGGAGTGAAAATAAGACCTTTCGTGTTTAAGCCAAAAAACTTGGAAAATTAGAGGGTTCTTCGGTACCCTCTAGTTCTAATCAACAGCATTCTTCATCGCTTAGGGTATATTTTCACAACGCAGGTGGTATTCGGACAAAAATATCACAATTGTTCAACAACTCAAGTCACCTGGATTATGATTTAATCTTAATCGTTGAAACTTGGCTATACCCGGATATATCTTCGGCCGAACTCTTTGATTCAAAGCATTTTGTGGTATATCGTCGTGACAGATGTAATTTTATCTCTGAACGAGGAGGAGGAATCCTGATTGCCGTGAGCACTAATTTTTGTAGTAAAGAAGTTATTTTACTTAACTTAGATATTGAACAATTATGTATTTCTATAAGCTTATTTTCTACATATAATACTTCGTTATTTTTTATAGTTAGTTATATTCCACCTAATAGTACTTTTGATGTTTATGAAAAACACTTTTTGAATATCGATTATATTAATAACAGTTGCTCTAATTTCGATAATGTATGTTGCTTTGGAGATTATAACTTATCTAATATTACATGGACTTGGTCAGAAATTGATAATATGTTGTTAGCTTCCAATATGAATAGAGATTTTGAATATTATTTTATTGATTCTCTTCATTCACTAAATCTAAACCAAATTAATAGTATTCCAAATGCATTGAACAAAATATTAGATCTTATATTTGTATGTAATGAGTATCTTAATTCTAAAGTTTCTCTAGTTCCGTTTTCTCTCTTAAATGATTCTATTCATCATCAGGAATTATATATTGAAATTGAATTGTATATATTTTCTTCTTATATATCTCAGAATTGCTTAAAATCATATAATTTTAACAAAGCAAACTTCATTGAAGTAAACAATTTTCTTGATTCTTTTGATTGGATTCAAGAATTTAATGATTTAAATATTGAACAAATGTATTCAAAGTTTATATCAATTATATTTGATTGTTTTTCCAAATTTGTTCCTATCATCTCTAATTCAAAGTCTAAGAAAAATCTAAAGCTACCATGGTATAATGATCATTTATCAAATCTTAAAAATGTTAAACGTAAAGCCTTTAAAAAGTATAAGAGTACTAATAGTGAATTAGATTATGCTAAATTTAGTAAATTGAGAAAGGAGTTTTTTACTCTTAATAAATTCCTTTACAAGGTTATATTATGAATATTGAAAGCAATATAAAGTCCAATAGTAGCTCATTTTGGACATTTGTCAATATTAAAAGAAAGTCTTCTGGATACCCGAATAACATGTCATATAAGAATATAGATGCTTCAAATACAAAAGAAATTCTCAATCTATTTGCGGACTTCTTCCAAACAGTATACTCAAATCCAAATGATGTGAATAAATCTTATTTGCCCAATTTACCTAGTAATGTTAATATTGGTGAGTTAAATTTAAGTATTAATGAAGTTCTCTTAGAACTTAAGTCCCTTAAGCCCAATGCTAAGCCTGGTGTAGACGGTATACCAGCTTTATTCCTAAAAAAATCTGCTGATTCGCTTAGCCTTCCTCTGTTCTGTATTTTTAACAAATCTCTCTCTGAAGGGATATTCCTAAAAGAATGGAAAACCTCGTATATTATTCCAATTCATAAGTCAGGTTCTAAGAACTTAATTGATAACTACAGAGGAATTTCTAAACTATCGGCTATCCCTAAACTATTCGAAAGCATTGTGAAAACAAAATTAGAGTTTTTAACTCGAGAATCCATTTCTGAATTACAGCATGGTTTTATGTCTGGGCGATCTACAACTACAAATTTGGCCCTGTTTTCTTCGTATGTTATTGAGAATATTGAGAGGAAAAATCAAGTTGATGCAATCTACACTGATTTCAGTAAGGCTTTTGATTCTGTAAACCATTTTAGTTTAATACAAAAACTTAAATTATATGGTTTCCATTTCTTCATTCTTAAGTTGGATATCTTCCTATTTAATTGGTAGGTCACAAAAGATTTTCATCAATAATTCTTTTTCAAAATCGCTGAATTGTATGTCTGGTGTTCCTCAAGGAAGCCATCTTGGCCCACTTTTGTTCAATATCTTTATAAACGATATTACATCAATTATAAAATATTCACATTGCCTTCTCTATGCTGATGACCTGAAATTGTTTATAAAAATTAACAGTGTCGATGACTGTCGCCTTTTGCAATATGATATGGATCAAATCTCTGAATGGTGTAAATTGAATTGTTTGAAATTAAACATAAAAAAATGTAATGTCATTTCATTCTTCAAAATACAATCAAACATAAGCTTTGTCTACCATATTGATTCAATTCCCCTCTCACGGGTGGAAAAAATAAAGGACCTTGGCATTATGTTAGATTCATCTTTTTCATTTAAAGTTCATATTGATTATATGATTGCAAAAGCTAATCTTCTTGTTGGTTTCATCAAACGAAATTGTAATGATTTTTGCGATCCTTATGCCTTGCTTTCTCTCTATATATCTTTAGTTAGATCGATACTTGAATACTCAGATATTGTCTGGAATCCTGATTTGAAAACCTATTCTGATCGTATAGAAAAAGTTCAAAGACGTTTTTCTAAATTTATATTTTATAAAATGAAATGGCCTTTTATTCCGGATTATAAGTCCCGTTGTTTACTATTGGGAATCAAATCACTTGAATCCAGAAGATGTATGCATGATATTGTGTTTGTAAGGGATATTTTGAATAATCAAATTAAATGCCCATCCTTGCTCTCTAAAATATCATTTTATGTACCTTCAAGAGCTTTACGTACCAGAGATTTGCTTTTTGAACAATACCACAGAACAAACTACGGTAGAAATGAACCAATTTGTAGATGTATAAGGCATTTCAATGAAGTTTGCCAGAGTGTTGAGCTAACTTGGGCAAAAGATTTGTTCAAAACAAAATTATTGTTAATATTGAAATTTTAAAATAATTCATTTATGTATTTTCTTTTTGTTTTTCATTGTAATTTATTTTGTATATAATTATATATTTTTATTTGTAAATATTATTTCTAATATCTGTTAGCATAAGCTTGTAGATCAATAAATAAATAAAAAAAAAAAATAAAAAATAACAGGTCTTAACGCAGAAACCTTGATCAAGATGAAAATTTCGGTCTTATTTCTAAAAAAGAAGGAAGAAAGGACAGGGTAGACCGGAGAAATGGAAGAAGAATATAGTCGCGAAAAGGAAAGCAATACTAATGTTAAAAAGAGAAAAAGGAAAGATAGTCGGGAAACAAAAAAGACAAAAACGTGGGCTCAGGCCTCGTTGTGATTCCGCTAAGTGTAAAATGAGCAAGCATTTTAAATGTTATGAAATACCTGAATCGCAAAGAAAACAATTATTTAATTCTTTTTGGAAAAACATGTCTTGGAAAGAGCGAAAAGTGATGATTGGAGCTCTTGTAGAAAAGCAGTCCATAGCTCGCCGTACAGGTGGTGATAATTCAAGACGGAATTTAACTTTAAAATATAAGTTCAAAGTTGAAAATATTGCTTTACCAGTCTGCAAAAAAATGTTTTTAAATACATTTAAAAAATGGACGGTACGAAATTGGGTTTTAGAAACCAATGACTTTGGAATTCCTTTTCAAACAAAAAAGTCGAAAAAGAAAGAATCCGCTATCAACTTAAAAAAAAAGAACATGTCAAAGATTTTTTAGCGGGCCTACCTAAGCTTAAGTCTCACAATTGTAGGCAAAAAACTGACAAACAATATTTTGATTTCAACTACACATCTTTTAAAGATGTTTACAGAATGTATGAACAGTTTGCGAAGGATACAAATATTCCAAATAATGAAAGATCATCGTATTTATCCATTTTGAAGACAGCACATTCTTCTAACATTGGATTGTATAAGCCAAAAAATATCAATGTGATGTATGCTATAGTTTTAAGAACGGAAACATTGACCAAGACAGATATAGTCAACATGTTAGCAACAAAAATAAAGCAAGGTTGGAAAAAGATAATGACAAAGAAAAAGCGTTAAAGAATGAAATAAATGCTTATACTTTAGACGTTCAAGCTGTCCAATCGGTACCTTTCATAGCTGCATCAGCTACATACTTTAAGCAAAAGCTTGCTGTGCATCAGTTTACTTTTTTTAATTTGAAAACATCAGAAGTTCATTGCTACGTATGGCACGAAGGAGAAGGTGGAATGGGTTCTAATGTTTTTGCTTCATGTGTTTTTCATGTTTTGGAAAATGTTTGTGATCTTGGTCTTCCGACAGTCCTGTTTAGCGATGGATGTAGCGCACAAAATCGAAACCTCAACTTAGCTAATCTTCTACAATTCGTGGCGATAAAACGTAATACGACGATTTATCAAAAGTATTTGACGGTTGGACATACCCAGATGGAATGTGATTCTGTCCATTCTGTGATCCGCAGGTAACAGATCTTAAATGCATAAGATATGATTCCACGGGTATGTATTATAAACTTGATTTCGACAATGATTGGATATTATCTCCGCAAAGGAAAGCGAAAATAGATATTTCAAAAACTATTTTAAAATCACTTTATGAAAATTCCAAACCTTTGGCGTTAAAAAAATATAACGACTTACAGAGTTTAAAGAAACTACTTCTGTTAAGTAATTGAAATGCTAACAAATTCAGTTTTTATACCAATTTAAAATGTGGTCTGTACAGTATTCTCAGTAACTAAGACCAGAATAAATCCAACCTTTGCAACAAACGGTCGTGTCTGCCTTTCAATAAAACGAAGTTTCAGGGAATCAACACCAAGGAGACTATCGATAAGGAATAAACGTGAATTCCTAGGTGCTGGAAGCGTGAACAACTTCCAAAAGATTATCACGGATTTTTTGATAACCTTAAATTTAATTCTAATAAAGAATAGAAAGATTTTGAGATTTAATTTTGTTCCCTTTTTAAGAATAAAATCTGTTACTTTTATTGAATATATTTTTTAGTTCATAAGTTACTTGTAAATACATGCTTATAAATTATGTACATAAATAACATGCATATGTATTTAAATAACATATCCTTTGAGTTGTATCTTAATATTTAATTTAACAAACCATTTCATCAAACATTGAATTCGCTTTTCAAATAATTTTAAAATTTAATATATTTTAGATATAAGATTTTATATGAATTAAAACAACAGTATTTCAGTTTAATCTGTGTATTTTTTTATGCTTCAGCTATTTTTCTAACCTTGAGTTTAAAATTTCAATTATTTGAATTTATTTTAAATAAGAAAAAGAACCTCGTATCTGCATTTCGGTAAATCAAAACATAAGAGACGGATACTCGTATGTAACAAAAACAGTTAAAACAAGTACTTTTGTGATGTCCTAGCAAAATTAAAACTAGGAAATACTTACAACTGTAAAATAGAAATAGAAAACAAATAAAGTATCGTTATTAGGTTCCATTGACGGAAACTACACGTTTTTTTCGTTTCCTGAAAAATTGTATTTTTGTAGATACGAGGTTAACGCAGAAAGGGGACGATATTCCACATTGAGAGAGTTAATTTAAGAGATAAAATAGAAACCTAATTAAAAATTATCGTGTATGTACAAAATCACTCACAATTTTCTTGTATCTTTCAGTATAAATGTATGTATTCAACGTGAATTGCAAATCTATGGTTCAAGATTCTAAAGATATCAGTTTTAATTTTCATACATTGATCATATTGTTACTTGCATTTTTTTTTAATCTATAAGGCAAGATAAAATAAAGCACACTTTTTAAAATCATTTGCCAACTATAATCGTGAATTTATTTGGACATATTCAATTGGTTGAAATAACTAGTCCACTCTCAGTTATCTTCACAGCTTTCAACTGACTTTCAATATAATGCTAGATACTCAAATAATAAAAAAAACGGAAAGTCATCATTAGAAAGATATTTACTGTTGTTTTTTTATGTTTTGGAGTGATAGTAATTAAACTAACTCATTGACGTCAGGGTGGAATCGCGTAAGATGATAGTTGATTTTCAATTTTTTGATTGTCATTTTGGCTATAGCTGTCTCTATCATATCAATAAAGAAATATAGAGAGAGAGCGATTGTCGAAACCACAATCAACTAATTTAGTGATCACTTACGCGATACGGGCCCAGGCTTATCGAAAATATGACATTAATTACCTGAACAACAAACGGGGTACGAAAATATGAAAACAATTTAACTTTAGAACGGAAATCATTTTGATTATCTTTTGGCACCATTTTTGAGGTCCCTAATGATTTAAATGTTGTAAACATCACGTACTTATTTTGCAGTTTCTGTGGAATTCACATAATGGGGTTAAGCAAAAACCAACACATTAAATGTTGACGGTGAGACTCTTGTCCCAACGAATAAACAGCCAGTGTATAAAACCTTGATCAGGATTGGTTGTGAATTTGGTTCTTGTACATATTCACCCAGTTATTTTTGTTTTGTTTTGGATAAAAGCCACTTTACCACGGGTGGGATATAACTCATTATTAACACTTGGTGACCCCCACATAATTGTTTCCACCCACCAGAGATAAGGGGCAATCCAAGTATACATACACCTTAAATATCAGGGTTTGTCAGGACTATAGACTGATAAAACTAACTATTTATTCAGTTCAAAAAATTGAATCCCTAAAATCCCTAAAGAGCGTTACCATAACTATGCCGAAGTTCAACAAGTTTCGTAAAATAAATGGTTCCATGGGCATAACAAATTCTACAACAACCAGCATGTTCTTGACATTCAAAAAATTCCTGGTATTTAACATGTTCTTCGAGTTTTTAACTGCCAGCAAGTTCCATACATCCAAGGGTATCTGGTATATTTGATAACACATATATCTCCATCGTCGTGACACAACAAAAAATAACAAAAATCAAAACAAATATTAGTAACGATATGATGGAAAAGGGCTCAGTAAAAAAGTAGACCGTATTTAGTGCGTCGAAGATTACTGGGAAAGATTTCCAGAAAACCACATATCGAGCTTTTGCTTGAACATGGGACGCCCTGTTTCGTAGAAGGCAATCGGGGCAATATCTTCGTACAATATTATTTTTCTAAATACTCAAAGTTTTCATCAAATTTGGTATTTAGAAGAGAAACTTCAAATTGACAGAAGGGTCTTTGGCATCCCTGAATAAACTTAAACATTGAGTCATGGTAACTTTAAATTTCTTTGTTATAGTTCCTATTTCCGAAGTCATATTTTAAAACAATGTGACCACTAGTAAAGCACTTAAATATAAACAAAAAATCATAATATAAATATAAATAAATTATGTAAATACCCGTACAGTTACTTTTCACCTCATTATAAATTATGCAAGTTAAAATTCAGACTCACTCGTAGGTTCAGACTTAAGGCTATGAAAATTAAGTAAAGCAACACAAGATTATTGATATAAGCTTTATTTAAACTTGAAGATCCAGTCAGACATATTTGTATTAAAATAATATTGTTATATACGTATTATCTGAATTTAACCGAAAACTAAATCAATCCATGAACACTTTAAAGAGTTTTGAGGTGATTAGTGATTTGTTAAAATCTAAACAGCTTTCTAAAACCATCCTCAAAAAACCCAATGAGTACTGCATAGTATAGTTTTAATATTCCATTAACAGTTTATGCATTTTATCCTCAACGAAACCGCTCTATTGATAAGTTTGATATCAGTATCTTCGAAAATAAGGTGTGTTTTGCAGGAAAAACATAAAAAGTACAGGATTGCGTGTTCAATTCATGTCAGAAACTGTGACACATACTATCAATTTTCATAACTGTTTCATAAAGTCGTCCAGAACAGTTTAGTAAAATATTTTCAGCACCTTTTTTTATTTAGACTTTGAGAAAAATAAAATCCAAAGTTAAACCTACTTTTTTTTAATTCATTTTTATTTAATTCAATCTTATAACTATCTTAATGCTAGACAAAAATTCATAAAATTAGCCTACTTATCAATAACTTACAACTAACTTACTGGCCCAAGCGGGCACTCTAAGTTAAACTATATACTTACCATATAACTATTGCCTTTCGGCCTAAAAGTTTTATTTTTATTCATTTTTTTTTTTTATTTTTTATTATTCTTTATATTATCAGAAATCTAATAATCTTGACTTTTTTTATTTTTCCTTACATACTACTTAAAATTAGGTCCTTAAAATAAAACTTTAAACTAATTAAAACTACCTACTCTACCTAAAATCTACTTAAAAGACTAGAACAACCACAGCAGCAAATCTATGTTTTGTTTTTGTTTTTATTTTTATTTTTATTCTGTCAGTTTTTGTTTTCACATTTTTTTTTTGTTTTTGTGTTGGTGCCACTGTGCCTACTCTACTTAAAAGCTAAAGTCAAACCTACTACTAATTATGATGTTGTACACTCCTTTATTTACTCTATCGAAAATGTTACTCATACGCCACAGTGAACATTTAAAAATAAATTGCTTGCCTTTGAACGATGAACTCCTTAACTCTTTAAATTTAAGTAACTGTATAAATAGCAAATCATAAGAACTTAATCCTCTTTCTTGGTCTTGTAATCGCAAATAAAGCAACTCAGACTTTTCATCCCCCCTTTCTCCTTATTTTTAAACTCAATTTGACTGTATGAACTAGTAAGAAACATTTGTCGAATAAATGGATTTTCAAGAAAAGGTTATTTTAAATTTGGATTGAAAATATACCGAAGAATTGAGAAGATGAAAAAAGTGGGTCTCTCAACTGTTTCTGAACATACCATATGTACATCTTGAAACTCGGTCAACAGTCTAACCCGCTAAATCATGATTCATTTTATATAGACTATGATTAGCATAAAATGCGCCAAAAAGCCAGAGCGTATAAAATAGTTCGTGAAAAGAAAAATATTGTGTGGGAGGGGTTTATGCGGTAAGTGTAATTTTACAAAAAAAAAAAGAAAAAATGACTCAAATAAAAAAAAAATGGCAACACATTGACACATTTTTAAACTGATTTTTACTTGCGATATAGGTACTATAGGGCAAGTTCTGCATTTGGAAAAAAAATCGAACTCGAGATTTTGATCAAAGTTGACATTACGATGATAGCGAAGACGAAAAAAGTGGGTCCGACAATTCCGTCTGTCTGTCTGTATGTCTGTATGTCTGTACCTCGAACTACAGCCTAAACTAACGGAGGTATTTTCTTCAAACTCGGTAGTTAAGGTTCTTCGGTGATTCCCTAGAGGAGAAATTGAAATTTTTTTTTTAGCTCCAAAACTAAGGGTACCCCCCATACACCCGTAATGCAAAATCTTATTTATCTCGAAAACGGCTCTAACGATTTTGATAAAAAAAATTAGGTGTGATATTATGGACATGGACTACATTTTGGTCAAAAAAATTTTGGGGCAAAATGTTTTTAGGGGTACCTGCCATAGACCCGTTTTTTTGATTTTCGACTTTCTCATTAACCCAAAATTTTTAGCAGGAGTCCCCTTAAGTTTAAAATAATATTGTATATAAAAATATTCAGTGGGTTTTTCAAAAAAAAAAAAAAAAAAAAATTTAAATCAATATCTTCAAAACCTATGAACGATTATTTTTTGAAATTATTTCCTAAAACCAATATTATTTAATACTTTAAATTCGCATCCCACATTTTTTTCTTGAAAAATTTTAGAGAAATTTCTTATATAAAAAATTTATTTAATAATAAAACGATTTTTTATGGTTTATTTGCATAAATTCATACTTTTCCGGAAACCAGACGGCAATTTTATGCATTTGAACATTATTATCTCATTAAATCCATGTTTTATATTTATAAAATGTATCTTAAATTCCAAAGTACTTTTACATAAGAGCAAGTTCGTGCGATCCAGTCGTGCATTTTATTTAATTTAAATTCAATGCTCTTTTAAATTTGTAGTCGAAGTTACTAGGTTGTAAGTATCTACGATCCTTTATGGCCTCCTATTTATTTTAATAACTTCATTTAAAACAAGAACATAATAATTAACGTATTTCTTTAAAGTGGGCAAAACTATGGTAGGTACTAAAAGTTTTTTAAATCATTTTTTTAAGCAATTGCCCTTCCCTCCTTAACAGTAGAAAAAAGGGTTTTCTCCCAGATTTGTTTAAGATGTTTATCCTATATTGAGCCAACCCACACGCTCGAATTTTTTTCTTTTCATTCACAACTCGTGATACCTTCAATTAAAAAATTAGTGAGATGTATAGCTATTAACAAATAGCAATGGAAGTTTATTACCATCTAATAGTAACTCGAATGCGACCATTCATATAAAATTGTATACAAATCTGTATGCTCTGAATGTTACATGACATACATAAATTAAAAATCGTTCAGCAAACTAAAATTTCAAAAGCTGAAATTCTTCGAAAGCTCAGAAACTGTCATAAAATATTCTTTTTCTTGAAAAATGTATCAATGTTTACTTTTAATAAAATGTTTTCTCTCATTTATATTTGGTATCTACTATGCTGATTCATGATCAAATTGTCAACAAATCATTAAAGAATCATTAGATATTCGGTTAAATATAAAATCTTCTAATACCAATTACTCATAATAATAATAAACAACACGCCACCTTGATGCATCCCAAATGTTCAGTGAATACTTCCATTTAATCAAAAATTACTTAGCAAAACAAAACAACTCTCTGAGAGACTCAAAAAGCTATTTCTCAGAAAAGTTCGATTCGTATTGTATTTGCATATCTGTATCTAAGGCTCTACGCAAAAAATAAAGCTCCACGCTTCCCCTTTCATTTTGCAGAGATGAATGAAAGACACACTAGCGCACTATAGCTACACAACCATAAAAGAACCCTAATATTGAAATGATAGAAACGAAACTTTTCAGTTAAGTTAGTTCGCGAATTACTCTCTCTTTGGATGGACGGTTTTTTATAAAATTAAAAACAAAAAGTATCTATGAAAACTTTAACTTAACAAATGCCACAGTGAACCAAAGAATACAATTAATAATACCTTAATATAAATATTTAACTTGATTTAAATTCAAATAAATGAAAAAAGTGTAACTGACAAAACCAAACAAAAAAGAACAAATATACGAAAATTCAAAATGCCATCAGAAAAATCAATTTACAATCCGAATACGTTGATCAGCCGCAATGCATACATTTCTTCCATGGATGAATATCGGAAATTCTACGAAGAATCTCTGGACAATCCAGAAGAATTCTGGTCGCGTGTGGCCAAACAATTCCATTGGGAAACCCAAGTTGAAGCAAGGAAATTCCTGCAGTTTAACTTTAATATATCCAAAGGACCTATCTTCATAAAATGGATGGAAGGTGCTTCAACGAATATTTGCTACAATTTACTGGATAGAAATGTACGCAATGGATTAGGGGAAACTATTGCATATTATTGGTAAGTCATCATAGTGTGGTGTAAGGAGAAAGAAAGATTAAAAATGAGAGTTGAAATAAAAAAAAATCCTTCAATGTCAATATACAGCAGGACTTGTAGTATACTGGTTATCGATTTTTCGCCCATACTGTCGCAATTTATTTTGAATTGTGATTTGTGAACGAAATTCGCGCTGAATGCGTTTCGGATTTAAATCACAAAATAAATCTTTAATTTTATTTAAGGACATCATTCAGGAGAAATCAATTAATCGAAACGACTGTACCGTGATAGTGAGTTGGCGGAAATATAAATAGAACATTGATAGGATTTTCTTTAAAACTGAAATTTAGAACTTTGTTTTCACTTTTAGTTTATGTAAATAAGATAGACATGCCTTCTTTAAAAGTATTTACATTTTAAATATACATATCGCCTTATCATTGTTTACCATTTTATATGTATGTATTTATATTCTTTTGTACTATGTAACTACCTATGTATGAAAATACCTAGGCATTAATTTTGGCTCGATTGTCTTAAGAATAATCAATGAACTGGACTTTTTGTGGATGACCTATAATTTAATTTCCATGTTTACTTTTTTCGATATATTTTATTACACTCATTTTAAGAAATTTAATCAATGGCTTATGCGCATCAAATTTGCTAAAAAGATGTGATCTTTTGACATTTTCAATTTTTTTTTAATATTAAAAATCATAATGATAATTAAAAACATTAAGTTATCATGAGGAATGTCTTCACTTTCTAAGCTAGCAACGTTTAAATTTAGTAGAAGTAAGTATAAAGTTGTCAATTTTGTGGTATGAACAAGGATACAATTTGTATCATTATTGGTATATTGCCATTGCTTTTAAGATCATGAGGCATGTTTTCAATCTAAGGATTTACAAATTTGTAGATTGGCCTAAGACTAGACAAAATGAGTATTGGTGTGGGGGGGAATTTATTATTTTCCCCTGTTAGAGCAGAAGCATGAACGTTTTCAAAAAAAAAATAAATGTTCAGAATTTCAAGCTGATCATTTTTGTTTCTCTTCGATCTTGAAGGACAACCTACATATATTAGTAATGTTAACGTCGTGTTGAGTGGACGCTATCTTATATAAATTATAGATAAAAATATCTTATTTAATGTGTTTAGTTTGTTTAAATAATACAAATCTAAAAAAAAAATGTGTAACTGAGTAGCATATTATACTTCCAAGTCGGCAGCAGTAATTTTAATATTTAAGAACGATATTGTATCCTATATATAAGACAAAGAAAGTGATATGTAAAAACGAAAAATCTCAATAAATATACATACATACATACATACATACCTATATGTATTAACTGTTTTACAAACATGTACTTATATCCAAACGATCAACTGTCAAGTCTCAAATATTTGTACATATGTGCGAGTCGGCAGGAATGAAATGGACCAATGGAGCTACAATTTTCTGCAAAGTCCGAACGTGATTTGCTTTCTTTCATTTTCACTGTGCATTGACAAAAATAATAATTTTGACTTAATACCTTAGGTCTCTTAAGTGCAACTTTAACTGGACGGCAATAGTCAGAAGGAATATAAGGATAGGAAATGATGTAACATGTTTATTACTAAAATGAATGGTCCAGTCCCCTGTGGAGAAACTATTAAAAAAACATTTTGAAAAAGGTAGTCACAAATAAACAAATATCAAAATAAGTTGTAAGACTGCTTTTACACGAAAGCGATTTTTAATCTTTGATTCTCTTTTGACTTCCCTTCGATTGCATGAATGCTTTTAAACACAGCGATTTTTAATGAAAGTTAACTTTTCTTCTATTGAAAAGGAATCATCTCTCCGCACTCTTTACTCTAGTCAGTAGATCGAAGTTCACTGAGCGAACGCCAAATAGAAATGAAACATACCTGACAAGTAAAGAAAACCACAAAGAAGAAAGAACGATAACTCTGCAATTTTTCCAACCCTAGCAATTTTGTGTACCCCCGCCACCACACACGTCTCTCTCCCACGGGCTTAAAAATCGCAAGGTAATATTGCTTCGTTTAAAAGCAGTCTAAGTATTGTCCTTTTGACTTTTGAGTTTCCGACATTTCAAAATATTAGGTCTGTTCCCCAGATTTAGTTTTGTTTGTTTCGACTATCTGTCATGATTTAAATGTGTTCAGATGCACCGTTTTTAATAAAAGGGAATTATTATTTTTATAATTTAGTAAAACGAAAAAAGAGGGTTAAAATTTTCGAATAGCTAGTAAATTACTAAATTTTTAGCTAATTGCTAACAAGTAAAATGCTTTGTTGAAACTCATTGATATACTGCAAACTCTTGAAGCTAGGAAGCTTGTCAATATAAATATCTAAAATTGCAGTTACATATTTCATATTATATCAATAATATTCGTATATCTAGATTGTAACGCCAGTTATTGACAATTGCTTTTTCTATTAGTTTATTACCTATGATCCTCCACTTTAATTTTTTTTATTGGTTCAAGTTTTCAAGTAATCAGTCAATAGTACTCGATTCAAATGGACTTGGCTTACTTATGTATGCAAGTGGCCACTTGAGTATTAAATTAAAAATCAAAATTGGTGTTCTGATTAATAAAATACACAACTGGATTGCACATACCTGCTCTTGTATTTAAATTTGCTAAAAATTTCCATTTTATATACAACACATGAATAGAACTATAGAAAATCTAAAACAAATAAATAAAATTTGGTTCTTCAAATTTTTAAAGCAACTCCTTAATAGTTTTTGGACTGACAAAAAAAAAAAAAAAAAAAAAATCTATCTGATTTCTTGAATAAATATTTAATATACAAAAAAAAATAAGTTTGGTGTGACATTTTTAAGTGTTTGCTTAAAATTAAAATTAGATTTAAAAAAAAATTAATATTGTTTCATTATTTCGGTATGTAATGTAAAACTTTCAAGGAGCTTCTATGTATCTAAACAAATTTGATCAAAATAAGTTCAACCGTTCATAATAATAAAAAGAAATCGTTCGAATAAAATATTGTTTGACCATCAATTTGCGCTCTGGAGAATTTCTTAAAAACATTTGCGCAAAATTTTAATTGGATTAGTTTTAGTACTATGTTAAAGCTATTTTAGTATGAAACTAGGTTAAAACAACGATTTTGCAACTTTTAATCGTATATACATAGCATCATACTTTCTCTACTCTTACAATAGATTTTAAATCATCGAGTACTTTTTTTTTTTATTATTTTATTTTATTTTTGTTTTTTTTTTTTTTATATACGGCTCTTTGACATTTAAAAACGTCAAAAAAGATCTGTTTACTTATTTTTTTGCACGAACTGTCATTTTCTTGGGTGTGCTCAGAAGCAATTTACTAAGGAAATTGATTTAGTACAATACTAGTTAGGAAATAATTAAAATTAAGAATGAGTTAGTAATCTACTAAAAAGTTAGCAAATTGTTAAGTAGTATTATACTAATACCCTATTTATAGGCTGTTTAAAATTTTGCGCGATTATGTCCAAGTTTAAAGAAAACTGCTTTAATCATTAAAGCTTTAGATCGAGGTAAAAATGTACAAACATTTAGATAAACAAGACTACGAAACCTTATTATCAAGTTTGATAAAAACCTCGAAGAAAAGACTATATTTACATTATATGAACTTTTTGACAACAACCTGGGACGTACATAGATACTGAAAACTTCTTTGATATTTTTGGTACATTAAAAAGTTATTTTGGAAAAAATTAAAAAAAAAAAAACAAAACAAAAACAAATCTGTCAAATTTATTCTCTAGGAAATACCATAAAATTATTTTGTACCAAATTTGAAGTAAATTTATATGTTAAGGCTCTAGTTCACGTACACCCTGAATACAAAGGCAATCAGAACAATATAATAGTTTTGATTAAAATCTGGAATTTTGTTTGACACGAAAACAATACTTGCCGTAAAGAGAGAGTAAAAAGATGTAATAAAAAATGTTAAGTTCAAAATTCTATACATTTCTTATTTCAGTTCAAAATCTTCTAAGGTAGTTACTTCTCAAGACTAATTGAGGGTAGTAAAGTTTCTAAGAACTAAGATTTTCATATTGTCATCCCTTTGCATACATTTTTGTACTGTGTTGTCCATTGGTAAAATAAATCAATTTATTTTCGATGTATATCTGTCTTTCATTATATTTTTATACTGAAAGTTAATTAAAAATGAAGATAGTTTTTGACACAAATACAACTACAAAAATAATTCAATTTAAAATCGCATTCCATTCGCCTCGAGAATAATCAGTTTTTGATAGAAATCTGAATTATGGAAAACCTGGGACAAGAAATTATCAGATTTTCAAGTCAAACAAAAAGAATAACTTTGCACACTTTAACAATCTGCACAATCTAAAAGGAATGAATACTCGTACTTATGTATAGAATACAATACTTTGATTTACTATATACATTGTATATAACTATTATATGGCAACTTCTGCATTTGACTATACTGTTCGACTGTTTCACTACAGCCTAATCTACTCGGCTGATTTGCTTTAACCTTGCTAGCTAAGAATTTCAAATGTTTACCCAGACTTTTAAGACTTTTTTAAGATTTAAAATCCTGGAAATTTCTTATAAAAAAAATAATTTGATTATAAAACTGTCTTTTTTAAACTTTTTTTTCCATAAATTCATTCATACTTTGCAATTTTATGCATTTGAATATTTTTCCCCAGTTAAATCCATGTTTTAATATTTATAAACAATTTTTAAATTGCAATGTTCTTTTTTATGAGAGCAAGTACATACGGTCTAGTCGTGCGTTGTATTTTATCAGGAAAAAGGCAGAATTTCGGCAAATTGTTTTCGTATGATACAGACTTTGGCGAAAAATAAAATGCCAAGTACTACCTGTAACAATTTTTTTTTGTGATCCCCATTTTTAGTTTAGTTTAACTAAGCTAATAATATGTGTTTTTTATTTATTTTTTTTTTTTTAAATATCAATCAATGTTGTTTTCAATTTCAGTTCGACTTTCACCCTCTCACCAAACCCGTGCACAAGGGAAACAACAAACCAGTCATGTCGTAACCCTTAGCAAATTAACAAAACTAATGATATTTGCAAACCCATTGACTTGTTGATGAAATTTATTAAACCTTCGAAGCTTCCAAAGATTCGACTTATTTTCAATGTGTAATCGTTTGTTGTGTGGTCGTTTCCAAACTAGTATTTTTATTTAAAGTTATCTACATATAATATCAAGATATATTTATGTCAAATGTTTATTAAAGCTATCAACACCTCAATTTTTAACAGAGAAGTAAAATCTACATTCACGAATAATTTTACAATAATGCTAACTTGCTAGATTACTTACCTAACATATTTACATAATGTATCTGTTTTTTGTCGATGAAAATTTAAAACCTCAATCTTTTACCATGGTTAAGTTCATATGAGAAACGAGTTCACAGAAACAAATTCATATTGTTTGTCTATACAAAAGCCTGACCACAAACCAGTGACTATTTCTTATACCCAAAATATACCCTGAGACTTTAGGCCGTACCAACAATCAAATTAAGAGACGACTTTAATATTTGAGCGAAATGGACCATTATTTAAAGAGCTCTATTAAGTTAACCATACATGTTTTGAACTTAATATTTACGTGAACTCTAAATTATGAACCATTTATTATAAAATGCAGTATATACGGTCAGATATATAGAGTCCATTAAATAATGCTTCATTTCGCTCAAATATTAAAGTCGTCACTTAATATGATTGTTGGAAGGCCCTTTGTATTTCAATATAAATAGAAGTAAAGTCCTCTAACAAGTCACAAATCCTTCAAGGAATTGACCTGAGAATACTTTTTGTGATCTGACTGTATCGTTAATTTTTGAAGGAAAAACATTAACATCCTTCAGCATGACCTGCGCACTGCGAATTCTATGTAATTTGAGAACATAATAGAAAGTTTGTTAGTAGGTAGGTAGGGCAATACGACCTACTCAACTCTCAACTCATCAGAAATAAAATACGAAAAAAGCAACAACAGAAAAAGAGAATCAACCTTTAATCCTGTAGAATGAATGACGTTTGGTTTTAAAGAGTATTCACTTGACAAATGACGCTCTCACCTTTACAGGAAGTTGATGTTTCCCCATCACTACCCAGCTGTAACTATACGTAGTCGAGTTACATAATCCTCCTAGGTGAGGCTTTGAGAAACCTGAGAACGATGCACAAACACTCTTGCCGTAGGATAGTATAGTGGCAGTTGTATATTTTTAAAATCTCTAATTGAAGCACAGGGATCGATGCACTAAATGTCACATCATTTTTCATCCTTGAACTAGTTGGTGTTGGTAGGATTTTTTGATGTCTTTTTTTAGATGTTGCCTCATTCAAGGACGGAAGGAGTGGCCTTTCATATAATTTAGATTGTTTTGCGTCTGTTTCATTGAGTTCTTCTCTATATGGATCATTTGACCTTCATTGAAATATTTGCTTTCATTTTAAGTTAACAGTGAGATGGCAGTGGGTATAAAACATTCAGAACATTCATTCTGTATGCTTTTAGAATTTGAATTTGAACAAAATGGCAGCTGCTAAGTTTATTGCTTTTAATTAAATCCTTGAGGATGATAGAAAATATAATACCGCTCGTCATTACGTTTTTTTGGGGAAATCTCTGCAGACAGATATAAACCGGGGTCATTTTGTAAAATAGTAAATTTTGTACTTATTTTTTTTTTTGTAATCAAAATTTTGATTTTAGTATTCTAGTAACGTATATGGAGGAAATTTAAGGTCGGGGCCTATTGCACCAGTTTACAATTTATAACCACAAATTTGTTATTGTAATCTACAAATACAAATCCTGTATACGATTTTTTGTCGCACCATGTTCAAATGAGTGTGTTAATAAATTTGTAGAAATATTTACACACGGTCTTTGACCTGTAGAATTTTTTCACAAACTGAAACAAATTTGTGATCGCTTTATTATGGTGCAACCGAAACCCACAAAAAAAAGAACGATTTTCACAAATGTTTGCTTGTAATTAACAATTACAACTTTTTTTTTGTGCAACGAAAAATTATATTTGTCAACAAATTTGTGACTTGTAATTCACAAGTACAAATTTCTGTTTAACAAGTAAATTACAAATGAAAAAATCTCGATTTTTTACAAATTTGTTAAAAAAATGCTTGTAATCACAATTTTGTAAGATGGTGCAATAGGCCCCTGGTGCTCCAGTTATGAGCTTATAAAGTTTTGGCAATCTATGGGCAAGGGTTTTTAAGAAAAATGTTAATGTTAAATGCTGAAACACAATTTCTGAACGTAAAGAGTTTATGTATGTACGAGTACCTACATATTAAAAAAAAATACGGATATTCCCTTTTCAAAACTTAAAAAAAAAT
The DNA here is from genome assembly GCA_911387755.1 of Chrysotoxum bicinctum. NCBI lineage: Eukaryota > Metazoa > Arthropoda > Insecta > Diptera > Syrphidae > Chrysotoxum > Chrysotoxum bicinctum. The sequence goes on along the minus strand of OU426989.1, from coordinate 217,043,172 downwards.
TACAGTAAAAATTGATGAAGCATAAAAATTTTAAAAAAGTGTTTTTTTTGTCAATAAATTTATAAATATTTCGAGGATCTACAAGGTCTACTACGTCACTTCAAGGCGATTGCGTCTCTTCGTACTAGGATAAGGCGAAACCCAGACCAAGATGGATTTTTCGCACGACACGCACTAAAAAATATGTAACTCTCAAAACAAATTTTGATCGCATCTTTAAACCTGATAGTTGGTATCTTTTCTATAAAATGTGGTCATTAGTAAAAAAAAATTACGAAATACTAATTCGTCTTCGGTTCCTACGCTCGTCAATGACTCTCCTTTTGTGAGCTCTCAGAAAAAGCCCACTTGCTTGCAGCACAGCTGGCAAAACCACTGCTAAAGTTTTTCCATCTTTCCTATTATAATTACGTCCCTTCTTACCAAGGTCATGGAAATGCTTGGAAATTATCAGCTAAACAAATATCTTGTAGAACGGAAGCTTCTTAATGACGGCTTTCGTAGCAATAAGTCAACGAGTTATTTGATAGTATATCTTACCGAAAAGTGGATCAAATCTGTATATCGTTTATGATATCGTAAGATTATTGTACTTGATATTTCAAAAGCATTTGATAGAGTTTAGCATCAAGCTCCCTTATTTAAAATGCACGCATTTGGTATCGATGAATTTCTTTTTCGTTGTATTAGAAATTACTTTTGCAAGAGCATAATACAAGTCGTATTATATGGTTTCGAGTTTAATATGAACGCTGGTGTGCCCCAGGGCTCCGATTTGTCTCCGACACTTTAAAAACTCAATATTGTCTCCTTCTTTAAAGAGGAACTTTCACCTTATGCCGCTTTCCATAGATGGCACTTGCATAAAGGAAACTTAAAAGCTTTCAGTTCTCGGTTTGTGTATCTCAAACTACCTTTTATGAATTTTCCACACATTTTCCGTTGCCAAAAACGTTACTAAATGATTAGCTATCCTCCGAATTAAAACAAGCAATTCAATCGCAATAAAATTTAATCAAATTCAATCAAAATCAATTTACTTTTAATCCCAACTTGGACGTTCTGTGAATTTTAGAGATTCATTCTTTAGTCATGGAATGCCTTGTCTGACTCTTTTTTTCCCTCCACTTTCAATATTCAGATCTTCAAAACTAATGTGCATCAATAGCTCTTATTAAATCATTCCCTATTTCCTTAAAGCTCGTACTGTGTTAACCATATTAAGGGTAGAGTTAAACCCTTTAATGACGTATTTATTAAAAAAAACATGCAATACTTTCGAAGGGAAACATTTTGTCATTTCCATAAACGACAAATTGGACAACCACTCTTTACATTCTACATAATTGCAAATGAGCCGATATTTTACACATCACAAAATATATATATACGCTAACAAGCAGCATCAACAAATGAAGCTTCGATTAGTACATAATATCTAATTTCTAGGCCCAAATTACTGCTAAGTATATACTTTTTATTTGCGACTTATAGGTACTCGTACTATAATCCAAGTTATGCATTCGTAAAAAACATCGAACTCGAGATTTTGATCTAAGTTAACATTACGATGGTAGCGAAGACCAAAAAAGTGGATCTCGCAATTCTGTCTGTCTGTCTGTCTTTTCGACTACAGCTAAACGGCTCGGCCGATTTTCTTCAAACTTGGTAGATATGGGTTTTAATTTTTTTCCCCCAGATGTTTTTTTTTTGTTTGTTTTAAGACCAAAAATAACGGTACCTGCCATACGAATTTTTTTCGAAATTTTATAAATATTTTTCTTTCTGTCCCACAGATTAAAAATCAATTAAGTGAAACCTAGGTAATGGTTGACAAAAAATTCCAAAAAATTATTATTTTTGGTACCAATTTGGAACCAATTTTTTTTTTTGACTCTCGAAAACGGTTCAACCGATTTTGATCATTTTTATGTTAAGGCTTCCCCCAGCAGTTTCAATATTATTGTGTATTCAAATTTTCAAAATTTTGTTTTGATTTTAAAAAAAAATTTAAAAAATTTAAAAAAATTTTTTTTTTAACTCAATATTTCGAGAAATCCAAGCTCGATTTTTTTAAAACTTGATAAATAAAAGTTTCTTAAAATAATCTAAAAGATATGAGAAAAAAAATTATTTTACCTATGTAAAAATAACGGTACCCTCCATACAAATGTTAAAAAATAGTTTTCGAAAATCGTATTTTTCTCGAAAACGGTTCCGAGAATTTTGCTTAATTTTTGTTTTGTTTTTTTTTTTTTAAACAAGATATAACTGACTGTACCTACCATAAAATTCTGAATTTCTCATTATCGGCATAACGTATTTTAATGAGATTTTTTAGAGAAAAGCTTCTAAAATGTTTAAAGAACATTGCATTGCAAAACTTTAAGAAAATCTATATTTTTTGGAAAATTCAATATCTCGAAAACGGCTCAATATTTTTTTTTGTAAATTTAATTTTTATTCGAAAAATAATAAAAAATTTAAATTGGCGTACCAAAATTTTTTCTTAAAAATGTTTTAAAATGAGTTTATATAAAAGCTTATTTTTTTAAGAAACCACTACAAAGACTTATAATTTTTTTTTGCATAAACCTATATTTGCTTGAATCACATGGCATCCTATTTTTATTTCCAACTACTAAAGAAGTTGTTGTAGTCATTTAAAAAACTAATTTTATGCTTATGAACAGTTTTTCTCTAATAACATTCATTCTTTAAATTCTTAGTCTATAACATAGGAGCAAGTTCGTGCGACCCAGTTGTGAATTTTATTTTTTGTACTTTTAGGTTATATTATGGTAGGTCAATGGGCTTACAGTTGATCTTGTTACTATCACACTTAGATCAATGGAGATCCGTTGTGATACCCTGTGATTGTGACTCTCATGTATTGAAACCTATGATAATCCTTTGTTATTCAAGCCCGTTAAGGGTTTGCTGAGTTTCAGCAAGGTAAAGCCTGAAATGTCAGATGGTACGAAGTCATTAAAGAAATGTCTGTCGTTACATAATTAATTAGTTGAGGAGAGGTAGACGCCTTTTAAGGGCGTAATCGTTAGGGGCATGTGGCTCCTCATTTGCAAAGTATCTCGACGAACCTAAATATTCAATACTGTCTAAGGAAATAGAAATGGTGAATTCCCCAAAACACACCACATTATGTAAACATTTATGTGGAAATAAATTTGAATTATCGGCACAAAAATTTACCCCGTATACAAAATTTAACACACTTTGCGCGCAACCTAACGGATAGTAAGCATTGTTTTTACTTAAAAAAAAAAAAAAAAAAAAAAAAACTTTTTACTTTGCTTTGGGCTTGTGTCAATATGGGAAGTGCCTCAAGTAATTAATAATCACTTCTATAATTAAAACGTACAAATTCTAAATAAAAATGTCTTCCTTCAGATTTACATTATGTACATATACATATGTGTTGACCTTCCTCTACATTTATTAATTTCAATAGGTAGCTGATTTTGAAGCCCGGGTATGTTATCGAAGTTGTTTAGGTACTTCATGATGTGATTTTAAAATATTGAAAACATTGTCCGACTGTTAAAAGTAATTAAATCGAACATTTCAATATACGAGTACCTACTACTTCCAGTATCTTACAAATAGAAAAGATTATAAAATTGACAATTATGCTAATCGAAAATGAACACTACCTTTAGGTACTTCCTGTCTGTTTAAATTTGGCTTGCAAAAACAAACCTTTGAAATTTAATTATTGAATATTGAACTTGTACCTTGCCTTCTAATCAATGAATGTTCAGTTTGAAGCAGAGAGGAAATAAATTCAGAATTTACAATTTTTTTTATTTGAGTTGATTACTCGTAATTAGGTGTCAAACATAAGATTAACATACATATTTAATTTGTCGCGACCCTAGAACAACAAGGTTCTAAGTACACCAAAGTGTGTTTTGAGAAAAACGCATCTGAATATTTGAAGTCTTTTATTGGGATACTGTTTAAAAAAAATAAATTTTTTTTTTATAACCCGATGAATATGCACACAATCTATAAAATTTTTACTTTAAAACCTAATAAAACCAGATTTTTAACCCTTAAATTTGACTTTAAAAATCATTATAGGACTTTGCTGCTCAACGATGCGACACTATATTCTAGAACAATAAGGTTCTATGTAGCACTTAGAACCTTGTTAACTTATATTTTATTATTTCTTTTCACATAGAACCTTGTGAACTTGGTTTCTTTTTTTTTTGAATTTAGTGAAACAAAGTTCTAAGTGGAAGTTAGAACCTTTTTAAATAAATCTCAAATCGAAAATATACAGATAGAACTCTGTAGCTCTGGATATTTTGTGAAACAAGGTTCTAAGTGGCAGTTAGAACCTTATTGATTAAATCTCAAATGGAAAATATGCAGATAGAACTCTGTAGCCCTGTCTATCATGGAAATGGAAAGAGATAGAGCAAAATGGATTGCGGGAATCGAAAGAGCACCCTAAATTTACCCAGATTTGATATAAAACTCATTTTTTTTTAAATTGTCGGTTAGAACCTTGTTGTTCTAAGGTCGCGTTGTGTCAAACTATGATATTTTTGTGGATCCATTTTGGCTAAACTTTCTACCTACCCATTTTTTTAATTTTTTACCGGACAATCTCCCATATTCTGAAACTCGTATTTATGACTAGTATTCGACTACAGTCGTAGGAACAGTCGTATTTTTATCCTCAGAAACAGTTATACACAAAAAAAAATTATTAATGGTAGATACTTCCCATACAATTATTTTTTTTTATATTCGAATTTCTCGAAAACCGAAAAAGGTAATTGGATAATGCAGAAACTTCCAGGAAATCAAGTAAGCATTGGTGCACGAAAATTCAAAAGAAAAAACCATATTTTCTTGTACCAAGTTAAAAAAAAATTCAAGATTTCAAGCGGTTTTCTATCTCAACATCCATGGTATTGTATACACAATGACAATTTTTTAAAGAAGCAAGTATGTGCGACCTACATAATCATGTATTTTATGTTACTTAAAGCGCACATTTTTCTGACAAAATAAGTACATACCTGTGTAGGTAATTTTCTAACAACCCTTTATAAATTTGAATTTACCTACTTAGTTTAAGAGTGGAGATGCATGGGAACAGTTGAAGTGTAATTAAATTCACGCTTTTGACATTCTAGTGGGACATTTTTTTACGTCACGATAAAATACGAGAGTTTCAATGAATAATGAACTGTGCATTATGCATACACGGAACTATATTATACACGGGTGTGAACGTGTAAGTCAAAACTGAAAAGGAATGTTTCTGCGTTTCGTTGCCAAGGTAAGATATTTACCCCTGCCACTTAGCAGCAGCGGCAGCAAAAGTGAAGCGTTATGTTAGCAAATTGCAAAACAACAATAAAAAATAAAACGAAAGTCTTACTTCCAATTAATGGATGTGTGGTTCACCTTATTGGACTTTAAGCAGTTTAAAAATAAATCTTTTCGCTTAATTTGTATTAGAGAGTAATTTGTCTCATTTTGGGATTTTAAGAACGATGTAAATTTTGAGAAACGCTGGCTGGATGAATACTTTCTTTTAAAAATAAAACAACATGAATTTAACGAATGTGTCATTGACTTGTAGTCGAAAGATAAAAATACTTATAGGTATCAAAAATGACAATTTATGTGATAAACCTCTGAGTCGTTGACTATATTCGTCAGTCGTAGGGAACTCTTTCCTGAAAAACTATAGGAAGGTATATACATATGTACAATTAAAAGCTCAAGTGACGTTGAATTTAATTCAATCACTCCACTTAAACAGAAATAATTTTCATATCTTCATTAATATATACATATATGTACATTTGAGTATACAAAAAAAAAAAACGATTCGGCTGTAGGGGTTGTGCTCTAATTTTTAATCGTAAATAAAATTGTTTAATCTTTTTTCTACACCAATAGATTTTTGCTCAATTTTTATTTAGAAGCCGAAAATAAGGTAATTGATGAAAACTGACAGAAAATGTCAGCACTCTAAATCTAGTATTTATGTATATAACGATAAATACCTAGTTATACGCTAAAAAATAATCCATAGAAAGTATCTTCACAAGTGGGATGTGTCGTTACCGAGATATTGGTAAAAATGACAGCACTTTACACAATTTTTTTTTTCCACTATGGAAAATGAACCTTTCATGTGCCCATTCGACTAAGGAACTGTAAATTATTAAAACCAAAATGTACTTAATCAAAAAAGGTTCATATAGGTATGTACCAATGATATATTTTCATATTTTTCTGAAAAAAAAAAAAAATGAATGGAATGGAAAAATAGCAGTAAATTTGTCAGTATTTTAAATCTAGCACATATGTACTCGTATAGTGAGAACTTAATGACAGCAGGAACGATTTACGAGATCGGAGAATAATCTGGAATTCTGAAATGATAAATTAAAAATCCCGAATGGTCGAAATCTTGATATCCAAAACTTCAAATTGAAAAAAAGAAACGTCAATCTCATTTAATTAGAATATTTACTTCAGCAATGATTTTGATGGAACATATACATTTCAACTTTACCGGACAGCAAATAATGTAGCAAATAATGAGAATCTACAAGAACGAAGCAAATTATTTAATTTGAGAAATCGTATTGCCAAATAAAACAAAAAGTCTTAAAAAAAGAAAGGCTAAGTTGCACGAACTTGCTTCTATGTTTAAGAGACTTAAAATCTTAAATATGGATGATATAAGAGACAAATGTTAAAATGCTTTTTTAAATGACTAAAACAACTCCTGTAGTAGCTGGAGCTGATATTGATACGCCAACTTTAAGTTTAAGTTACTGCATAGAAGAAAACTAAGTTTTCAACAAAAAATCATTAACATTTCAAAAATCCGAAACATTTGTTTTTTATAGTTTTGATATGCAGTATTTTTTGGAAGCTACTGTATAAAAATTAAGTTTAAATCCGTTCTTCTGATTGTGAGAAAGTAAAAATTCGAACAAAGACTTTCTAATGATTAATAGATTGTCAATAGGATAATCTTAAATTTTGTATGACTGGTACTGTTATTTTGGATTAAAGGAAAAAATTGTCAAGTTTAAAAAAATGAGTTAATGAGCTTTCAAAACACAATTTCGATAATTTTTTAAAAAATCGAAAAATAATGTGTTTGCAAATTCAAATACATAACACTATTCAATTTTTACTTGTTACTTATATAGGTACTATATAAGGCAAGTTATGCCTTCGTAAAAAAATCGAACTCGATATTTTGATCAAAGTTTACATTACGATGATAGCAAAGACCAAAAATTCTGTCTGTCTGTCTGTCAGTTCGACTACAGCCTAAACGGCTCGGCCGATTTTCTTCAAACTTGGTAGATATGGGTTTTAATTTTTTTCCCCCATACGTTTTTTTTCTTTTTTTTTTAAGACCAAAAATAACGGTACCTGCCATACGAATTTTTTTCGAAATTTCATATATATTTTTTTTTCTCAAAAACTGTCCCACAGATTTAAAAAAAAATTCAAAAAATTTAATTTAGTTAAAGCTGGGTAATGGTTGAACAAAATTTCAAAAAAAATTTTATTTTTCGATACCCTCTTGGAACCATTTTTTTGTTTTTGATTTCTCAAAAACGATATAACCGATTTTGATCATTTTTTTATGTAAAGGTTCCTCAGCTCTTTCAATATTATTGTGTATACAAATTTTCAAAAAACTTTTTTTTTGGATTTTTAAAAAAATTTTCAAAATTTTTTTTTGAAAACTCGGTATTTCGAAAACCCATGCTTGATTTTCTTAAAACTTGATAATAAATTCTTAGTATAATCTACAAGATATGAAAAAAAAGAAATTATTTTACCTAAAAATAACGGTACCCTCCATATAAATTTTGAAAAATGGTTTTCGTAAATCGTATTTTTCTCAAAAAGTTTGAAAACCATTCCATTGAAAAAAAAATCAATTTTTTTTCTTGGAAAATTCAATATCTCAAAAACGGTTCAATATTTTTTTTGTAAATTTAATTTTTATTCGAACAGTAATAACAGCTATTAAAATGGCGTACCAAAATTTTTTCTTAAAAATGTTTTAAAAATTTAGTACATAAAAGCTTATTTTTTTAAGAAACCACTACAACGACTTTTAATTTTTGTTCTTGCATAAATTTATTCATATTTGCATAGCATTCTGCTTTTATCACTTACTAATAAAAGAGTTTTAAAAAATAAAATTTAACCTTATGAATAGTTTTCTCTAATAACATTAATTTTAAAATTCCTAGTCTATTACATAGGAGCAAGTTCGTGCGACCCAGTCGTGCATTTTATTTCATAGATTTTTCTTTACTAGCCGACCCAGCTCTCGAAATTCGAGTGCCAATTTATTTATTATTTATTATTTATATTATTGGCAGTGTTTTCAAGCAAATTTATTAAATTAAATTTTATTTTATGTAATATGCAAAGTGTTCGACAGTGCAAAAACAAAAATGACCCACAGTGTGTAAATGCGTGTTTCAAGTATATTCTGCACATCTCCGTAACTGTGGCTTTCCAACCATATAAAATTTATCGAAATCGGTTAAATACTTTTGGAGAAAAGTGTACCACAAAAAACATGTTTGCCGTTTTATTATATGATAAATAAGTTTTTTTGTTTCAAAACTTTGTAATGTTATAGGTATTATTTGCATTATTAAGAAGTACGATTGTGCAAAATATTAACCATTTTAGTACAGTCATTGACGAGATATATTATCTAAGAAAATAGTCCAAAAATCATAAATCGTCAAAATAATATTTCCGTTATTTGTGTATTTATTACCAAAACCTAAAGACTCAGTTTTATTCGAATACACTTATCGGTGATACGAAGTTTTATTTCTTGAAAAATGGTGAAAAATACACATCAATATCGTTAGAGCCGTTTTTGAGAAAATCACATAAAAATGCTATGTACAAAAATCAGAGCAAATCGGTCAACCAAGTTAGGATCTAACTAACATACACTCATCAATTAACTGTGTAAAGAAACTCAATTTTTGGATTTTCCATTGTAATGTTAAGCTTGACATTTTATTTAAGCAAAACCAATACCGGTCCTTTAAAATTTAAATTATCGAAAAGACATAGTTGCCTTTTTCTAACCCTAAAGTCGGAGTTAAATAAGAGATGTACTTTCTTAAAATATATTATATGCGCCTCATTAAACTAGATTTTTTTATAGCTTTCAACTTTTTCTTTTAATACATTCATAGATACCTTTCAGTCGTCGGTCGTTCAAGTCGTCAATTTTCGGTTGTCACGAAAAATACATAACTCTTAATTTCTAATATTCGTACCAACTTTCTTTTGACTCATTGAGTTGAACTTTTCTTATCACATTGGTATATCTCATCTCATTATTCTAAAGAAATTCCAGACGAAAATATCAAGGTTTGCAATGTTTGTTTATTTGATCACTGAGTTCTGGCATAACCTCTTAGGTGATACAACTTTCCATTCAAATTTAGTTTATTAGAATACTTAGAATTCCTACAATCTCGCATGAAATTCACAACAGATTTTAATATTCCATGTAAAAGTATCTACACCTAGAATAAAAATAAGATTGAATAGTTAATACTCCCAGCAAATTCCTAGACCTTCACCTTCAACACTGAAACACAAGTTTAATATCGCCCGATGGTACCCAACCAATCCAAATCCAAAAGTGATGAAGTGAGGTCTCAACATTTACCGACCATGGCGTGACATGCTGCCGCAGCTGCGAATTTTGTAGATACTTTTTCACGATAGTGTTTTAGTGTTTGTTGGCTTGGTAAGCTTATAAGCATTTCGTTTAAATTTGTTTGTATTATTTTGCGGTTCTCTACAGAATTTATTATTCACCAACAAAGCTCTCTCACGACTAAACGAATACAAATAAATTAAAGCTTTTGTTATTTCAATGAATTTGGGTTCTGCATTTCAATTTCAAATTCCCTCTTAACGAGTATAATATTCATAATTAGTGTCGAAGTTTGAATTTGAGATAAAATTCTGGAATTGATTACGGTGGCGGTGTGATGACTGTGGTGCAAAATAAGTTTTTTTTTGCTTCCAAAATCGAAACTTTTGAACAAATAAAAATATCATTACAATTTGTTTTCTGCTAAAGCATCTTTTCACAAGAATATACAGTAGGAACTTTGAAAAAATAGTTTTCAAAGTGTTTCAGAATCTTTTACTAAAATTAAACTTTCTCAAAAAATGAATATTAATATTTCAGTGAATGAGCATTTTCAGATTTGTGTTTTAAAAGGTAAACGGTCATTTTTTAACGGTTTTAATACATACATACATATGTATACTTTGTATACTTTGATAAAACGAAGCGGCTCTAAAAACCAAACGACTTAACAGACAAATATTTTGATGGTTATTTTTTTTCTCATATTCATATTAGAAATCAAAAACAAAATAAAATAAAAAAAAAATCAATTTCAATTTCTGCCGTGACTTTTGGAATTTTGGTCCGCAGTGCAGTGAAGAGATTGTCTAAACGAAAATGATGAGAGCGCCAAACTGTTATCAGAAATGGTATTTACGATACGATTGGACGTTTAACTTTTATCGTTGGTGAAGCAAAAACTTTAATAAGACCGTGCACTTCAATATAACATAGAAATATAATAGAGCTCCGAAATTACATGCAAATAATGATGATTTGGCAAATTGGTTTGATGTAATAAATTTAAGCAAACAACTTTGAACGATGAAAGATAATAGCGCCGAAACGGATGGCGTTGCCGTCCATGTTGTTTATTGCGCAAATTACACTTCCATGATGTCGACTTTGACAAAATGATGTAAAAAAATAGTTCTTTCAACATTAACACGAAATCATAATTATTGCTTTCCGTTAGACCCTATTCTTGAAATATTTCCAATAAAATGAGTTATGCTGAACTTACATCACTGACAGTGAAAATTGCGCCATACGCCACAGGGAGGTGTCGTATCGTACCTGATTTGGCTTCTGGTCGTAAACCAGATTTTTTTTTTAAATAACGACAAAGTGGCGTTAAGGTTGTGGCGTAATAATGACATCAGGAAAAATTATCCCTAATCTGTGCGAGCTCCTACAAATAGCCCTTGACAAGCTCAGTAATTGGGCCAGTAGCTGCGGACTTAATGTCAACCCAACCCCACCATAACTGGCATGGCTAAGAAATGTCTTTGTTTAGTTATCGAACGAAAATTTAACTGGAAAGAGAACACCAAAGAAAGGGAAAAAAAGCTGCAACAGCCTTCCAACACCTGCAGTAGAATTCTTGCAAGAGATGGTGACCCAGCCCCAAAAACATTCATTAGATGTACACAGCCATTATAAAACCATGTATGGGTCTTTCCAGACGTTCCAAAATGGAAGCTGGTATAGGGTCTGGCACCTTCACAGACCATCCACCAATAAATAGATCATTAAAGCTGCCTAACTTTTACAGTGTTTTTTTCAAGGGGAAGTGCTTGCAGTTTGCGAGGCCGCAAAATACCTTTCCAAATGTGAACTGACGAACAAGAACATTGATATCTTCATAGATAGCCAGGCGGAAATCGGAGCCATTTCGTCAATTTTCATGAAGTCAAAACTAGTTTCGCGGTGCCGTAGTGAATTAAGATTGATCGGCAAAGCAAAGTCAGTCAAATCCACTAAAAATAATCCTTAACTTCATTCAGAAATCAGAATGACTCAGGAAGGCACCCCATACTTAAGACTTTCACTAAATCCTTCCTCTAACCCTTCCTACTAGGTACTGCATTACCCACATCTTTGGGAGCACAATGGATCCATTGAGATTTGAGTACGGTGATACGGCTTGCCGCATCATCACCCCATCCTTACCTAACCTAATGTACATCACTGAGAAATTTCATTTATTTCTGCCATTTTAACCTTTTTTGCCATAAAATAAACAAATACAGTCACCAATAAGACTCTCGTCAATTCTTGGCGAAAATTAATGAAATTTATAATTTTAATAATTTGGAGTCCCTGAATTAATTAATTCCAAATGGAGGCTTTAAAATTTAATTCATAATTTATTCCAAAATAAAAAAAAACATCAAATTTATATTTTATTCAGAAATTAATGTCGATTTCCTTTACACATAAAAAATTGATTTCTGAGTGAAGATTTTGATCCCTCGCCAGATTTTGAGTTCCTTCACTCCAAAAAATCTCTCAGCTTAGATTTAATTTCGTTCAAAGTCATAATAGAAAAATAAAATTGCACAACATTTTGAACTACTTGCTTTTCGAATAACTTTCATATTAAAGTATATTCTATCATACATATATGTTTTTTAAGCCGTTTTAAATATAAATAGGAAAAAATTCCTTACTTTTAGAATGTTTGAATTATTAATTTTCGTACAATTCTGACCTGAATTATGAAGCCGATATTTTAAATCCTAAACAATAAGCGGTACAACTTAATTCAGCAACGCCAAATCTTTACTTGTACCAATGAGTCTATTATGCGGTACGAGCAAAATACAGCTAATACAAAATAAATTATTAAATTTAAATGAAATGGCAAAAAGTAGTCACTTCCCTCAAAACGTATAAATTATTGTTTTTTCTTTTATTTCTTTCGACTTCCTTCCTGCAAATTTCATGCTACTGTTCTCTCATTTAATTATTGTCTCCACTTTAAACCCATATAAGAATAGGTAAGCACTAAATATGTACATATGTATGTATCTAGGTACCTACTCCTATTATAAGTAGATACATAATGTATATACATTTATCAATCTCAACACTCGTACTTAACTTTTATAGTAAGAAACTATCTCAAAGCTACATAATATCTACTTTAAACCTGGGTCAATATCAAGGTTTTAATCTACAATCTCCCATTTAAATTTAAATATTAACAATAAAACAAAGAATTCAAACTGAAAGTGATTGTTCATGATTAACTTATTGAATCTAAACAAGTCACGAAATGCTTGGCGGTCTTAGACTTAGACGTAAAATAAATCTTTCAACAATCTGTATCCGTTTTACACTGCATCAAGTTCTAATGAGTTTGTTAATTTTGTTCATGGTGAAGTATATACATAAAAAGGTTTAAAATCAAATAAAATTTGGTGGCACAAATGCTCGTGTGGAAATAGTCGAAATGGTCAAAATTTGATATTAAATTATAAATATAATTAAGACCACTTCTTTTGTCTTTATTTAGAGTTTGTGACATTAGAAATTCGCCTCCTATTTCGCACTTCCTTTTAAGTAATTTCGTACATTTAAAGGATCACAATGTTTGCAGAAAACCTAAATATATAGCATTTAGCTTAAACTTATACTACGTTAGATATTCCTGGATTTAAGTGGATTTAGCATAATTCTTCTTCAAGTCTCGAAGATTTTCAAAACAAGTGTATTTAATTTTTGTTAATTTTTCTATAATTCGAACTGTCCTATATCCATATCGTTCTAAAATATCTCGATAATTTTTATCGTTTGACACAAATGAAACTTTATTTCTGTCTGCTCTGCCCTGTCAAAAGATAATCCGCGATTTAAAGCAAGAGATTTATGTGGTGTTTCGACCGCACTTAAAAATTAAAAAGAAGATTAACTTTGACAGCAATTATCAAAATTCTAATGGTGTTTCAATTTTTCTTATAATGTGAAAGCGATTGAAAGAAAGCTGAAAAATCATCCAGATAAATTAGCACGATATGGATATTAGGTCAGTTTGAACTATAGAACAAATGATCCAATGAAGATTAAACAAGATTAATTTCTTATCTACTTAATTTATGAAATAAATTTGTATGGTAAATCTTCGAGATTTGAAGGAAATTTATGGTAAATCCACTTACATCCAGGATAGTATCTTGGTGAAAACGAAGTATTACTGGACTGCCACGGCAAAAAAGTAATACTGGATTTACCTGACTGAGAAAATACTATTATTTCTGCATTTAATTTATACATTTAATACAGAAGAAACGTGAATTTGTAAGTTGTGTTAGTCCACGTAAGTCAATCACGGGAACTGATGTTTGATGCTTTTCCTGAGTAAAAATATAGACCTTAGAGCTATGCCAATTGTTCATTTGGAAAGATCGAATCAATCAATGATCGTCATTCAATCAAAATCAGTTTCGTTACGAACGAGACCAAGACCGATAAGAAATGTTTTCAATCGTTCATTCAACTAAAATATTTTTTTTCAATCGTATCGTTTATTTAAAAATATTTTCGTTGAACTAATCGACAACTATCCATTTATGTGTTTACATATTTCAGAATTTAATGCAATTAAAACTTCATTGGTAACTTTTAATCTTAGTTCGCCAAAACTGACAGATTTAAATTTTGATCTTAATCTTATTAATATTATGAGGTTTTCTACTGGCAAATTCAGATTTCAATCAAAACTTGATTTTTTTCGGTGTAAGCTGATTTATTTTTGTAGTTGCATTAGTGTAATTTTCTGTAAGCCTCATTATTCAAAAAAAATCTTCATCGTTAATTTGCTTTCAGGAGAAAAATTATGAGCTTATCATGCTTTTCCGAATAATTTTAAACTGCTTCCATTTTTTAATAGGAATAATTTCCTTCGTGTTTTGGCCTTAATTTTCAGAATCAATATAAATTAAAAAAAGAGGCTGGGTGCGACCCACACTGATTACTTCCCATTTGTGGTCTTGAAAACTTTATATTTAGATAAAAACATATTGTGACGTTTTCTTCAATTTTACCATAGTTATTAATGGAATTTGAGTATGTGGGAACAACCTTATTCATATACGTATGTACAGTACATACATTCTTCTAAAAACTAAGTTGATAATAAAATTATAAAATTATGTATTATATTATAGAAATTACTTTATTATTTCGGTTCCAAACATTTTAATTGAAAAAAATTTAAAAACGAAATATTCAAATATAAAAGATATGGTTTGGTTATTGATGGAAGGGTACTTACAAAATATATCCGCTCTAAAACTAGATATATGTCAAATATAAACCATTTGTTAGAAATTGTATTATGTATAAAATTAAATAATGGCAAAGTCAATATCATTGCTCGTTCTCAAGATATTCTAGTCGAAAAACAAATATTACCACTTTTTAGTAGATTTTTTTTATATTTAATTTATCAACTGCCATGTTTTCTCATTAAAATAATGTTGCCCCCTGAAATTTGTATTATCCGCCAAAAAAATTATGCTAAGCGACATTAATAAAAATCTCATTGTCGTTAGCAACAAAAAAATTTGTTAGATGTCACTTAGTTTAACCAAAACTGTCTCTTAGCAGTTTAGCACACTATGATTCAACTAGAACTTTCTTCGTTTTTTTCGTTTCCTGAACAGTTTTAGAAATGCCTCTTAGTATACATTCTTACGGGAAGGTATCGATGTATAAAACAACATACTTTACTGCACTATCGGTGTTCATTCCCAAGAAATTCGACTTGAAATAAAATTTTAACTAGTTTTCACTAGAATTTTTAATATTTTTTTATTTAAAAAAAAACTATTAATTCAATATTTGGCAACATTTTACCAATTGTACAAAATTATACTATGCATAAAATAAACTAAATTAGAAGTCAATATCACTACTAGTTCTCGAGAAATTTGAGCCGAAAAACAATTTTTACCAATTTTCAATAGAATTTTATATAGTTTTTTATTTTTTGTAAAAAAACTGTAAACTGATTTTTTTTTGAAATTTTCACCAGTTGTCAAACACATTATTTTTCGTAAAATGAAATTATTTTGAGTTTCAAATTGTTTTCCGTTCTTAGAATATCTGGGTTATGAAATTTTTTTTTCAGTTTTTTTTTATTTAAAAAAATAACGGTAAGTTCATTTTTTTCCAAATTCATACCAAATCTGTATGACCTTATAATGAGTTACATTAAATTTTATTTGAAATCAATAGCATTATTTTTTCGTGAGATATTTGAAACTAACCAAAATTTTTACTTTGATATAGCCTCTAGGGACCTTGAAACGTCGAGAAATGTCAAAAATTCCAATTTGACAAATCGGACCGATTACAATAACTCCCTATGGGAAGTTAAAAAAATAAACCAAATTTACACATTTCCACATTTGGGAGCTGAAAATTCTTTTTGTTTTAGTACAGGGAGAGAATAATCTGCCGAACAATTTGCAAAATTAATTTTAAACAGAAATATATGTACCTAGATTAATTTTTTCGACCAATGGAATGCAAAAATTGCCAAAAATCGACATTTTGAAAAATCTTAATCGAAAATAAATTAATTGGACCTTATTCATCTAAACTGTTTTTGAAATTGATATTACTAAAATTCTAATTGTTATCATTTGGTTATCATATAATTTGACCAAATACAAATACTAAATATACCTACTAAAATAAATAATTTGTCATATTAGACATTTTCGCATCAGTCTGACATCTTCCCATTTGGCAACACTTGAATTCTGAACTGGTTATTCGTATTGTCACCAAATATTGTCATGCCATGTCTTCAATATCAATTAAGCTGTAAGGTATACATATTTACCACGTCTGATACACAATCGCTATCAGGCCTGGATTAATAGGGGGGCTAGGGGGGACTGAAGCCCCGGGCCCCGCGGACACGAGGGCCCCATCCCATTAAGAAATTTAAACCGTAAAACCGCGATAATCAAACTGTACAGTCTAATAAACCCCAAAAATAAAAACCAATGCACGATTGATTGGATAAATTATGTATCTACAAAAAAATTCCCGTATAGATCAAGATCTTGCAAAACAGATGGAATCAGAAATTATGTACTGGACTGAAGTATTAAAAAGAATAATTGCTACCATTCGCTTTTTAGCTGAAAGAGGTCTATCATTTCGTGGTACCAATGAAGTTATTGGATCTCCAGATAATGGAAATTATCTTGGAATATTAGAATTTTTGTCTGAATCTGACCCATTTTTAAAGGAACATTTAATTAATCATGCGAATAAAGGTCGAGGAAATGTTTTTTACTTGTCTAAAACAATTTGCGAAGAGCTCATTGATTTGATGTCAAATAAAGTATTAAATCAGATTATTAATGAGATAAAATCAGCTAAATATTGGGGCCTCATTGTTGATTCTACGCCAGATTTATCGTATGTGGATCAATTATCTTTAATACGATTATTTAGGTATTATTTAAATGGGCATATCCACGAACGGTTTGTTTGGATTTTGCCAATAAAAAGCCATACAGGAGAGCAGCAAAGTATCGATATATTACACTTTCTGAAAGAATACGATTTGAACATCAAAGACTGTCGAGCACAACCTTACGATAATGCCAGTAAGATGTCAGGAAAATACTCTGGATTGCAGGCTCGTTTAAAAAAAGAAAATGAATTAGCTTTTTACGTTCCCTGCGTTGCACATTCATTGAATCTAGTTGGTGAATGTAGCGTGAATGATAATATTCATTCCGCGAATTTTTTAATCTTTTACGAACATTGTTCAACTTTTTTAGTTCATCTACACACAGATGGAATGTATTGGAAAAAGAAAGTGGAAAATAGTTTGTCCATAACTCGATGGTCGAAAAGAGCAGATGCCGTGAATGCTCTAGTGAATAATTTTGCTGGTATTTTTAATGCGTTAAGCTGCTTAACTGATGATCAAACTCAAAAATTAGATACTCGGCATGAAGCTTGCTCTTTAAAATCGAAAATTATTAAACTTGAAAATGCCTTTATGGCGGTATTCTGGAAAGAGATTTTAAATAGATTTGACGCCACCAATTCGTATTTGCAAAAAGTGGAACTAGATTTAGACGTAGCTTAAAACATGATGTTATTTTTGATTGAATATTTGAAAAATACACGAGATAATTTTTCACAAATTGAAATAGAATTGAAAGCCTTGAGCAAAGAAGTTAATCAGGAATATTCTGATTTCAATAAAAAAAAATACAAAAATATTGAACGACGGAGAAAAAGAAAAAGAAAAAGAAAAGAAAAGAGGCACTTTTTATGTAATAATAGATAAATTGCTCATAGAAATGCGCAAAAGGATCGAAGCTTACGCTTACATCACTGAGATCTTCAGATTTTTTTTGCAATATTTTAATTATGAGTGAAAATGAAGTAAAAATAAAAGCAAAAAATTTTGTCGAAATTTATCATAAATATTTAGAAATTGAATTAATTTACGAACTAGAGCAGCTTATCCTTATTCAAGTGATGAAATTGCAGCCGCAAGTGTTTTCTTCTCAAGTTCAAAAAGAAAAAAGTAAACTTATTTCACCTTTTAAAATACTTAACTGGATCGTTGAAAAACAAATGATTGACGTTTTTCGAAATGTTCATATAGCCCTAAGAATATTCGTAACAATACCCATAGCTAATTGTGAAGCAGAAATATCTATCTCAGTCCTTAAAAGAATAAAAAATATGTACCGATCTTCGATGTTGGATGAAAGATTAACATCTTTAACTCGTTTTTAGCAATCGAATCCGAATTATTAAGATCGACTGAGTTCAATGATTTGATTCAAGATTTTGTAAAAATGAAATTGAGAAAAAAAAATTTTGTTTAATAATTATTATTTATAATGTATTCAATCTAATAAATCCTAATTACTACATAATCACCCCTGTTCTGATTTTCGTTCCGAATTGAATTTGTTACCGAAATTGATTTTCGTACGGATTTGAAAACGACGTTCTTAATTTCGTACGAATTTGCCTTGCAGTGGTACCAACATTCAGCCAGGTTTTGTCTGTGGTTTTTTCTGTGGGGTATTCACCAACCACTCGCAAGTGTTTTTCGAAGTTCGAAAATGAGAGCCACTCTCTCTTGTTCAGGCATACCCAAACTGTGAAATGTTGTGTAATGTTGGTCTTGACAGCAAATGGATACTCTTCTACTTGGCATTGCTCATATGGATTCGAGTCAAATGCGTGCGTGGCACACGTGCAAGCGAACAAACTTTCGAAGAGAGCGCTCGTAAGTTAGGAGTGGTCGGGACCACTCCTAACTTTTAACAGCGCTCGTAGATCTTCACTAATATTGCTTGGTGAATAGGTTTATGAGCTTCTTAAGTTATGAGCGCTCGGTGAATACCGGCCTTAATTTTTACAGCCTTATTTACTAACTCGTTTTAGCGACGGAGTAAAGTTACTTCGACTTTACAACGGCTTTAATCCTGAAAACCTTATTTATAATGAAAATGCACGAGGAATAGCGGTGGAATAAGCTAAAACTGGTTCATAGGAGGTTTAAGGCCGTTTTAGTATCTAAATGTCATTTTGAGATGACATCTTGTGAAGTTTACAAAAAGGAGTCTAAGCAATTTTTTTTCGTTTCTTACTAAGACGAAAAGGATAGATATTTTGCATTAATAAATTATTTATATTTAGAGTTATGTTAGAGTTTTGAAAAATCAAAAAGAAAGGGTCTGACGGTTTTGAGTTCATGGTTTTTGGATTAATTACGAATTATGTTATGTGATTTTAAGGCCAGGCAATTTTTAGTTTCGCAACTGTTTGGTTGCTAAAATGAAACATATGGGCTTATATGGGACACCGCGCACTTAGAGCAAGTCGATTCGAGCAACTAAAAAGTTTGTGTTTTGACACAAACTCAACGATTGTCTTCGCAACAGTTGAGCTGTTTTCTATAAGCGCAAGAGAGAAAAGAGTGTGAGCGTGAGTAAAGAGTTGCCAGTGCGCGGCTAGCCTAACGCTTTTAGGCTTACGATTTTTTATTTGCGATTGCGAAATGAACACATTTAATTTTTCAAAAACGTTGAAAAGAGGAGCCCCTGATAAATAATTAGCCCCGGGTATCAAAAATTCTTAATCTTATCGGGGGTTAGAGCACTTGGGGGATAGCTTCGTGTATTTTGGATGCTTCAACTCCTCCACGCATCGTCTCTGAGAGCGTGGACTCCTAGCGCCCCGGGTTATTGGGGGTTCGCTAGCTTGAGGTTTAGGACGCTCTGCGTTATGAGGGGTTGGCTTGCTTGGGATTTATATCTTTTTAGGGGGCCTCAAATTTGAAATAGCCCTGGGCCCCCATTTTTCTTAATCCGGGCCTGATCGCTATTATATTTGCATAATTTAATAAAATACACACTAATTAGACAATGTTATCTTTGTTTCCTTGAAGGTAATTGAAAAAAAGGGAACTAAATTACTATCGCTTTATTATGAGTGAGTGGTTTAGCAATTTGTCAAAGCTTATCTAGTCATCAACTTATGTTTTGTTATAATTTGCTGTTTTCCGGAAAGAAAATTATCATACCCGTGTATTTTTTTTATCATGTTAAGATTAAAAAAAAACTCTATGTAAATTTGGCATACCTACATATGTATCTAAAACAATGTTGGTGATTTTTTAATAGTATTTACAGATATATTTTACTTTTTAAATTGAGAAAGAACTCAATATCTAGAAGACATTTAAATATCAGGGCCCTATTTCAACGCTGCTATATCAGTTATATCACCAACATCATACAACTACATCAGATAAATTTTTCTGATGCACACATCCAACTGAAAGTGTTGCATAATGTTGCTCGAAAATGTAATTGATGTAATTGATTAACTGAAATTTGACAATTCCGTAGGTCGGGGCTATTACAGAAACTGTATCGCAAGATTGATATGTCAGCTTTGGATACAGTCAAAGAAATTTTCGGAACAAGTTTTCTTTCGTTGCATATATGTATCTGTGTACATATCTCTTGTAGTATAAGCCTTTGTTGCTCTTTCACGGACTTATGAAATACAAAAATATACTATATAATATTTACAATTTATGTTTAAATGAAAACTTCTTACTTCCTTTCGTGTTTATCCGTTCATTGTTGTAAGATCTCTTAAGTTTAGTAATCTAATATTCTTTAGTTGAATAAACATCAAAAATTCAAAAATTGCATGAATGTAGCAAGAATTTACTAATAGTTATATTACGACAATGTAGAATAAAAAGTTGTGAAGCTCAATCAAACATTTTTCTAATAACTCCATTAGTTTCTCCGTATCTACACTGATGTACTACAGCTGAAAATCGAACATATGTACTTATGGAACAGAACTAATGTAATACAACATTGAAAATGCTACATTTTACCTGATGAATAAGGCTTTTTTCTTTTTTAGCTCACGGGCCTATTTCACCATCTTACAAAATTGTGATTACAAGCATTTTTTTAACAAATTTGTAAAAATCGTGTCTTTTTTATATGTAATTTTTTTTTAATCACAAATTTGTACTTTTAATTTGTAGTTGGTGAAATAGGCCCCTGAATAGAGCTCTGAACAGAGTCCGAGCATGTCGAACACGTTCTGAACATGCTCATAACCAAACATGCTCTGGGCGCACTGAGTTTTTTTTAAACATACCTGAACACTTCATTTAACTCTGTCTGCTCAGTTATCTTATTTTGAGCTTATAGAACGAAGTCTAAGCACGCTTAGAACCACAAAAAGAAACATAAATACTCGAAGCTCTGAACACTATGAACTAAAAAAGAAACAATTTATTTGTTGACAACTCAGGTTCTGCTCTGAACTAAAAACGAAAAAAGGATATAGTAACGCTGAAATTGGTCCCAAATTTTCAGTGAAAAGAGCACTGAGCATTCCCGCCTAAATAGGATGAAATAAAAAGCCCTCGTATACAATTTTGTCTTCACCCAACCTACACGTTCTAACTTTTTTTCACATCTATTCGAACCTCACTGTATAGATATGCAATTTTTAAAATTCCACTGTTCTTGAACACACTATAAAGAGCAAGTACTTGAGGTTCAGACATGTATATTTTATACAAAATGTTGATACAGAATGTAGTTAAATTAAATTTCCAAAACAAAATATTTGATTTGTTTACAAAAAAAATATTAAACAAACAGGTTGATGATTTTTTATGAAATTGATTTTGAAGTATAAATCATTTTTTGAAGAAAAAAAAAAACTGCACAATTAATTTAGGCAACGTCCGCGTTGGGCGCCACATATGTATATTCATTAAATATCCAATGCATCATCAGCGATTTAAATCGGTCCCGTAATAACAAAAATTAATCACCTTATACCTATTCTTTATCCTCTCACCATATTTAAAAAAAAACATCATTCCATTGTTTAACTTTAACTGCAGCATTTATTTTATATAAAGAAAAAAGTAAAAGCTCAAATAGTCCAAATTTCATCTTGGCACACGACCAAATTAGAATCGTGCTCTACTTCACAAATCTAAAAGAAAGTGGAATATCCAAAGGGGGTTGCTTGACCTTCTGCCAATAAAAATAACAAAGAAAAAAGCTCTGTAAAAATGAACTCGTTCTGCATTTTAGATTCAAACGTGCATAGAAAAAAAATAGGGTCATTTGATGTCATATTATTATGAATACTAAGTTTTTAGTCCAATCGAATTGAACTTGAACTTGGCGGTTTCGTTTTGTGGATTACTTTAATTATTTAGATGCAGATGCTTGTTGTCTTAATGGAAATATTTATACGCAGCAATAAATTCAAATCGAAAAAGATAATTCGATTTAAAAAATTGAATATTAATCACCTACATACATTAATTAATTCGAAAAAAAAAATAAAAAAAAAACATCTTACTCGAAGAAGAGTTTGAGTTGCCAAAGTTCATAACGTTTCTTGATATTAAATGAGGTTTCGTTCGCCATTCCGACTTTCCTTCTTATACATAAAACAAATACATATTTCAATTGCCCGTTTTTGTGGAAAAATGAAAAGCGAGATCGGAAAATTTTAACACACAAGTAACAACAAATCTAGAAATGCATACAATCTATTAATCAGAGTGAGCATAAAGTGAATTAAATTGTTGAGGTGTTGAGAGATTAGATGGCGCTTAGTTAAATTGTAGGCAAATGTGAGCACATATAAGGAACTGATTGTGACCCAACTTTGAAATAAAAAAGAGTGAATATAAAAGTGAGCAGAAGCGTTTTATACACTCTTAATAGCTGCTCTGGTTATACATAAGTTTCACCGAAACACGACTAAAATTACAAAATATTTCAAACTTTCTTTTGCAAAAATATTTCCAAAAATTCTTTAATTTTTGTTTTACAGGGAAGGAAATCATCCTGATGACTACTCACGTGGTCTCACCTATCGTAAGCTCCTCGAAGAGGTATGCCGTTTTGCAAATGTTTTAAAAGATCACGGCATCAAGAAAGGTGATCGTGTTTCAATTTATATGCCAATGATCTTGGAGCTACCAATTGCCATGTTGGCATGTGCCCGAATCGGGGCTGTACATTCCATAGTATTTGCTGGATTTTCTTCAGATTCTTTAGCCGAAAGAATGTTCGATTGTAAGGCTAAGATTTTATTAACTGCTGATGGAGGCTGGCGTGGTGAAAAGCCTCTCTACCTGAAAGCTATCTGTGATATTGCGTTAGAGAAAGTCGAAGAGATGGGCCATAGTGTAGAAAAATGTATTGTGGTGTCGCATTTGAAACGGGTTACTCCGTGCAAGGAGAACTATCAGGAGGAGGACATTCCATGGACGGATGATCGAGATTATTGGTGGCATGAAGAAATGGAGGACAAGGAACCTGCTTGCTATCCTGAATGGATGGCCGCTGAAGATCCATTATTTATGTTGTACACCAGTGGATCAACTGGAAAGCCAAAGGGGGTTTTGCATACGACGGCCGGATATTTGCTTTATGCTGCAACTACTTTTAAAATTGTTTTTGATTATAAGCCTGGTGATATCTTTTGGTGCACAGCTGATATTGGCTGGATTACTGGTCACACTTATGTTGTTTATGGTCCTTTGGCCAATGGAGCTTCTTCAGTTTTGGTAATTATGTTCATATTAGAGCCCGGGGCTTGCAGATTTTTTAAATTTATTTCTCCCTAGTTTGAGGGAACTCCCTTCTTTCCTGATAACGATCGTTTCTGGGAAGTTATTGACAAATATAAGGTCTCACAGTTTTACACAGCTCCAACGGCTATTCGAGCACTGATGAAATTTGGGGATGAACCCGTCAAAAAACATAAGCTAAGTGGATTGAAGTAAGTGATATATATTTACAAGTATAAGTTTTGAATGTTTAAAGTAAATGAATCTTGAAATTACAGGGTCTTAGGAAGTGTAGGAGAGCCTATCAATCCTGAAGCTTGGCTTTGGTACTACAGATTAATTGGCAAGGAGAGATGTTCAATTGTTGACACATTTTGGCAGACTGAAACCGGTGGACATGTGATAACTCCACTTCCTGGGTGTACTCCAATGAAACCTGGATCAGCGGTAAGAGAATTGATATAAAAAAACGGCTATAAATTTCTAATACGCCTTTGTAATTTTAGTCCTTACCTTTCTTTGGAGTTAAACCTACTTTATTAGATGAAAGTGGTATTGAAATAACTGGTGAAGGTGAAGGATATCTTGTATTTTCGCAACCTTGGCCTGGTATGATGAGAAGTTTGTACAATAATCATGAACGATTTGAAGACACGTACTTCTCAAAATTCCCCGGATATTACTGTACTGGAGATGGTAAGCATTATTATTTACGTTAAAATCGTTCTTATTCGCTGTGTTATATAATTAACTAAAGTCTTGTGGATGTGGTCTTTAAATTAGAGCGGAGGTTCTGGATTCCTCGTCGCCTCGAATCTGGGGAATGTCATGCGTTCCATGTGGTCAAGCCAATAAACTTTTTGAATTACATTCACTTCTTAGCGCATACCGTTGCATCTTCTATTTCATTCACGCTCGTAAACTGGATTAAATATCCGTCAAGGAATTCAAAAAGATGCCCAATTTTCACTCTCACTTTCGGCCTGTTTATTGTACAACTTTCGGGCGTGTCATAATGCAGGACCAGTAGTGTATCTAATAAAAGTTGTTTACTCAATTGTTTCGCAAAACCTAAAATACAGTGTTGAAAACCAATTCTCAATATTCCCAAAAAATTGGAGTATATTTTTGAGAAGAATAGTGCCTTGGTGCTAACGCCTGCCCTGCGCTACATCTGCTCCAGAATGACATTGAAGAAATAACAACTCTTTGTCGGAACCATTGTATACATTTATTTTTATATACATTTGTATGTATATACGTACATATGTATATCAATTTTTTGCTCAATGAAAATCAAAAATTGCCAAAATTGGTATTTTGACAGAAAGAAGATTGATTTGTTTTACCAATGAAAAATAGATGCGTTTTATTATCTACGAATCTATGTGGATCCGGCACTGGATTAATTTTTAACATGTATTACAAAAACAATTTGGGATCCTGTTCTCTATCTGGATCTATTTTAAAGATCCAAAAATTAGTTCTTTCTCTGGCGAGTAGATGGCTTTTTATGGTAAGGTAGTGTAAACTACAGTGTAAAGAAAAAAGACAAGAAACATAAGCAAGAGGGAGATGAGCATACAAGACAACTGTCACTATGATCTGTATCGTTTTATTTTCAAGAGTTAATCTATATGGATCATTGGCGATAATAGGTGCGTTTTATTATTCACAAATCTATCTGGATCCGGATCTGGATTAAGTTTTAACATGTATTACAAAAACAATTTGGGATCCTGTTTTCTATCGGGATCTATTTTAAAGATCCAAAAATTAGTTATTTCACTGGCGAGTAGATGGCTTTTTATGGTAAGGTAGTGTAAGCTATAGTGTAAAGAAAAAAGACAAAACATAATTTAAAATTTCCAAACCCAAGGATAAAAAGAGACGAGCTTATAACACTGCTGTCAGTAAGATCCGTATCGTTTTATTTTCAAGGGATGATCCAGATCCGGATCCAGATAGATTTGTGGATAATAAAACGCACCTAATAAAACGTGGCTAATATTATTATAAATTCGCAAAAGATTATAACCAGCTGAGACAAGAATCTGATGTCAAAAATCAAATGTCAGAAATCAATAGTACAGCGCTTTGTGGGCACGTAAGAAATATAACATACGACTCTTTTTGACAGCTATTTCTGCTGCACCTCCAATTTCACTTGCACCACTCCATATCGTTCAGGCAACTAGTTTAAACTCGTTTCCGATTGAGTATTTCATTCGTATTTTTGTAATGTCGTTGTGTATTAGTTTCAATAAAGAATTCACAAAACGACCGTATTATTCCATAAACATTAGTTTTCAGACTTAAGTTGAATAAATTTATTAAATACTTAGGTCACTTAAGTGCAACAGATTATCTGTGTCTTAACAAACAATCTACTACCTATTCAGTGCTACTTCAATTTTAGTTCACAATCATAGTTACTCTTTTTTCGACAGCATACAACTCTTTTTTTATGAAAATATGTATCTTTTAGAATAAAAATATTCTACTCCATATCTTTTTTAAGGTGCTCGTCGTGATGCTGATGGCTATCTCTGGATTACTGGCCGTGTTGACGACATGTTAAATGTGTCTGGTCATCTTATGTCAACTGCCGAAGTAGAGTCCGTTCTCACCGAACATAAGCGAGTTTCCGAAGCAGCAGTCGTATCCCGACCACATCCTGTCAAAGGTGAATGCCTTTATTGCTTTATCACTCCCAATGCAAATGAAACCTTCGACAAGAAACTAGTAGACGAATTAAAGAAATTAGTACGTGAACGTATCGGCGCATTTGCCCAACCCGATATTGTTCAACATGCTCCAGGCCTGCCCAAAACACGCTCTGGAAAAATTGTAAGAAGAGTGTTGCGAAAAATCGCCGTCAATGATCGAGACATTGGAGACATCTCAACTCTGGCTGATGAAGGAATTGTAGAACAACTTTTCCTCAATCGACCTCAAGAAGCAAAGTAAACTTAAAAGCCCACAAACGGAGCTAGTCCACCATAAGAAAAAATATAAATTTTCTCTCCTTACCTCCATCACTGTACATTCTGTGCTATTTTGCCAAATAAAATAGCAAAAAAAAAAATAACCATCAGATGATCTGTCAGCTGTTATACAAATTCCAACAGAGATTTTAGATATGTTTTAGTTAAAATAATACCAATTTTGTAATTATATTTTCCTTTCTTTCAATACATTTTAATTGATATAAGTTTTAAATAGAAAAATTATTTAAATTCTTATTTTAGATAATTTTTATTTAAGTAAATTCTTTTTGTAATTATTTTAATTATTTATAGTACTTTTTGAATATCTTTTATGCATATCTTAATAAATAATATGCAATTTCTATAAATTCATGTTGTTGTTTGGATTTTTATTTTTGTTGTATTTTATTACCCGTATTATTATTTGAAGCAGAGATATTAAATAATTATAGGTATAGTTCTTAGTGCAAATTATGTTTATTCTGTTGTAGTTATAGAATGTTATACTATATGTTATGTTAAATGTACAATGTTTGTTGAAAATATTACATTAAAAACATTAAATTGAACGTAGCTTTTTATTTAATCATATCTTTTTACATTATTGTCTTTTGTAGATGTTTATATTTAGTTTAAATAGTTTATTCGTTTGTAGAATAATGAATGCACTTTGTTGAATTTTCTGATAATTTTAAAAATGTTTCATGTCGTGCAAATCGAATGTAATTTTGATTGCAATGTGAAAGATCTGGGGAGCAAGCATGTACCTTCAGTATAGACGAAACAATCGAGTTCGATTATAGGCAATTCTTTATTTAGTGCGATCTAATCGAAATAAATCCGCGGATCTTTTCAAGGAACTGCCATTTTCTCGTTTGTATCGACTGAACACTAAACTCCATTGTATCAAGTTACGTGCTAAAGCCCACTTTTGAGTAAAACATGCATACACATTTAACAGGAGACATAGTGTTCATAAGCTTGTTCAATGAACATAAGATCACAGTAGAACAGAACAGAATTTGATACCTCATTTTCCAATGAAAAACATTGTTTGAATTGAAAATTAGTAAAACATAAAAACAAAATATTTCGATCAAAAACGATAACGTTTATTTTTGGCAGTGCAGAAAATATTATCTTAAATGTTTGAGAAACACTCATTGAACAACAATCACAAAATTTAAAACATACAAATTGTTGCCCTGAACAAAGATATGTATTATTAGAGGATTAGATTCTGTCTACACGTGTGATTATGAATACAGATAAAGTCCTTAAAATTTGAGAGAACGGCAAAAAACCTTGGTTTTTCGGTTTTCAAAAAACACTCAAGGGCTGTCAACTGGTTTGTTGACAAATAAAAGCAAGACAAAATAATTCTGTGCTCTGATAAAACTTTAAATTTGCTATAAATTATAAAAATGAACGAAAACAATTTAGCGTTGTTGCTGAATGCAAACACAAGCAATAACATGCAACATGCAAATCGCAAAACGACAACAAAAGAAATGCATATGAAATCTCATATGACTTTTGACAGTTTGATCGTTACCTGAACTTGCCCCAGCAAAATACCTAGATCTACATACTTCAGGGCAACCCCTGGTCTCAAAAAACACAGAGTTTACTTACCAGGGTGACTTCAGGTTTTTCAAAAATGATTTAGGGCGACCCAGGGTGACTTCAGGGCTCAACAAACAAACCTTATGTCAAATTTTTCGTTGATGTTGAAGTTGCTCTGTCAATCTGTTTCTCGCAACACTCAAAAATCGAATGTGCATTGTATGTAGATACATACTCGTATTTGCGTCGTAATTTACCATTGTTCAGCTACATATTTTCTCACGCTTAGTCTTATTCGAAAAATTATGGCTGTTTGCAGAAAAAAAAATCCGAATAAGGTCCAAAATATATTTTTATTTTTCATACTCTGGTTTCCACGTAAAATTATAATTCAAGACTTTTTTTTTGACTCGGTTATTGCCACAACCTCAATTAACGCAACTGGCTCCAAATTGTACCGGTTGTTTTTACCGAGAGCGTACTATTTTACTTGCAAAGTTTTCCAAGCCCTTGGTAAATGAAATTAAAATATATACATAAGTCACAAAACAGTGAAAAACTTGAAAGTTGGTCTCGTCTAGAATTAAGATTGATCTTTTGAATTTTTGATCGAGCATAGATTATGACATTGACTTGTGACGTCGCTCCAAATATTTCCTTGAAAAGAGAATAATTAAAAAAAATATATAGAGGGACGAGTATCATGTTCAAAATATCCACAAGCATAGAATTAAAAGACTTGTGAGAGCTAATTATCACTTTTAAGCTGAGCACGAGAATATCCAGCAGATTCACTTTTAAATTTTCTGTAGTCTAAAATGGTAGTCTCTTCAACCGCTTTATCCCAATTACCGAATCCAGCGGCTGGAACTTTTGTCATATTCATGATTCCACGAGCCATCCTTATATGCTTATGTATGTATATGCAGCGCGGATACACAATGTTTCTCTGATATTCGCACCAAAAGTGTATAGTGGATGAATAATAATACATTAATTTAATACTTTGTTAAAACTAATCTTAAAAGTTCCGAACCCCCACCAACTGTGGATACCATAATCGACATGAATGTCTTTTATTTCAAAAATTCTTTGGACTGATTTAACTAGCAGGCATTCTTATTAAGAACAAATCTATTTGGAGAAGTTCCAGATATCTGAATAACCCTATGTATGTGATTGAAAACAATTATGAAAACACAGCCAAATGATATATTAACAATTTTAAAAAGCCAGCACAGTGTCTTAATCTTCAAGGTGAGGTAAATTATTCGAGCAAACTTAACATTGATTATTGTTGTTGGAAGCGCTTCTACAATATAAAACCAAATAGGAAAATAATGTTTTGATCTCTCATCTTTAATAACATTGCTGATCGTTGTTTATCGGTTCTCATTTATAGCAGCTCCAACATGCCCTTTCCGATGAACAAACAGCACTCGCAATAAGGGCCTACATAAGCAAGAAGTCAGTCGTGTTCCTTAAAGGAATTTACTGTTTTAATGGTAGGTTTCGAAGAAATTACATACTAAATGTTAAGGGTGTTTTTTTGTTTATAGAAATTTGGTTTTCAAATCGGAAACGATTTTTCTAGTTTTTGACTGGCGTTTAGTATATTCTATCATAACTAGGCTAGGCCTATTCGGCGTGTTTAAGCTGTCAACAAATCTTTTTTGAATTTAAATTTTGGTATTCAGCATGCTAAAATCTGTTATAAATTCTGCTAAGAAATCTGTTAAGAACTTTCAAACTTTCGATCTTACAAAAAATCTTTAACGAATCGCATTTTTGTTATTCAGCATCCTAAAATCTGCTATGAAATCTGTTAAAAATTAGACAAACTTCTGCGATTTTAACATAAAAGATTTTAATAAATACACAGGTACCTATACCAAATAAAAACAATAACTAACTTTTATTTCGTCAACGAAATGTTCTTAAAAGCAGACAAATTTAAGAAAATTTATTAAAACACATAGATCATACCTAATATAAACAAAGTAGAATAGTGTTGACATGAAGGTACTCCCTGAAAAATAGGTGATAAAATCGTATTCCATGATACAGATACGAATAGTGTGTAAGAGGTTTCTTGTTTGTTCGTCAACCATTTTAATTATGTCAAATTAAATATTTTATTTAATCACAGCTAAGATTTTAGTTCAATTTGATAATATATTTCGTTTTCGAAGTTACATAACAGACTTTTATAAAAGTTCGAAAAAGAAAGTTTATAGCAGAATAACAGATGTGGCAGAATAGGCCTTAACATCATGAATAGACTGACACTGACGCCAATGCAACGACCCTGTTGTTTGATAAAGGGTCAACAAATTGGACTTTCGAATTGCTTGAAATAACTGACTGGCTGTAAATTATACAATGGCTATTTAATTATTTACATGTGTAGTATTTTATTTTAATTTTTTAAGGGTACGTCTTTAAGAAACCAAAACTCAACGGGATTTTTATATTTAAATTAAAAATAATAATCGTAACCGTCCAAAGAAACCTTTAATCGGAAAAGAAATATGAACCATTAAATAAAATATTGTATTCCCTTAGGAAGTGATTGATTGTGCATTGAATTTTCACAGCGGATGTGTGGGTGCGATTCCCAGCTGCTGCCACATAACAAAACATATTTTTTTCTTAAGGAAAAATGCCTCTTAAAAGGAAGTCTCAAATCTTCCATGAGCTTGAAAATGTGATACACATTATAGCCATCCGGACTATACAGACAATTTAAGGTCCCTCTTTATTTCAGCCGTCACAGGAATGGTTGA
This sequence comes from Chrysotoxum bicinctum, assembly GCA_911387755.1. Taxonomy (NCBI): domain Eukaryota; kingdom Metazoa; phylum Arthropoda; class Insecta; order Diptera; family Syrphidae; genus Chrysotoxum; species Chrysotoxum bicinctum. The sequence goes on along the minus strand of OU426989.1, from coordinate 217,011,969 downwards.
AAATTTTAAGTCCATATGTCCTAATTGCTAGTATGTATTGAATTTCAAAATTGGAGGAAAACAAACGGAGAAACATTTTTACCAGCAACGTTGAGTTTTTTGAAGAGAAATGTCTAAACAAAGTGAAATGAACCGCGCCTTTTCGGACTACGATTTGAACAGATTTTTTGACATTGTTTTTCAAACTCCCATATTGTGGTTCAATTAAGAAAAGAACAAGAGATTTTAAATGAAAATTATTTAAAACAGTAATTTTGTTTCATTAATAAAATGAACACTCGTGATTATCATCACCCTGTTAGGGAGTAATACATGTTTTACATTAGAGTAGGGCTGAGTTATTTTATGTTTTTAATCATTAATTAGAAGTCACGTTCTTTGCTTAAAATTATCAACTGATTTGTTTCTATAAGCTTTTAATTTATATTCGGTTCATTTTTTTTTTCAAAACTGTGCATAAATTCCTCTGCTTCAACTAAGACTTTGCACCGTTTTGTAATACCTATATTCATTTACTTACAAACATAAAACATAACTAACTTGGAGAAGGTAATATTTATGAATATTTTCAAATATTGTAGCTTTGCACATTACTATGTCAGCAAATATATATGTACACAAAACAAAAATATACAAATTAAATAAAGAAACAATATATTTATTAAACCAAAAAAAAAGTGCTTAAAATAAAAACAAATACATATCATAGACTAAATAAGTTGTAAAATGTTTACAAAATAAATTCAATGTAAGCTTAAACTACAAAAAAAAAAAAACAAAAAGGAAAAGGTCTTTTGAAACGCAACTGCCCTGCAACGAAATACATATCATTCCATTAAATGGGAAACAAAATTTAAATACAATTTTTAAGATTGTATTAGAATATTTAAAATATAAACAAGACAAAATTAATTAAGTATCTTTAAATTGAAATGTTATTCAACAGAGAAGAAGTACCTACATACATATACATATGTACCTATGTGAAAAGGTTTCTTAAGAATGGGTTCACTCGATTACGCAATAAGTACACTTTATTCAATGTTTTAGTGTTCCTATTAATTAGGTGTTGAATATGTTAAAACAAAAAATGATAAACTAGATAAAACAGCTTTATGCAGATATTCTATATTATAGTGTGTTTATGTAATTTATAAATGTGTACATAAAACTGATATTGAATTAAACAAAAATTTCAACAAAAAATTGGCATTTTATTCTTTTTATTTTGGTTATGATTTTCATTTCATATTGACATCAAAATTTTGTATTTAAAAAAACTAAAATAAAGTTAATTCATAATCATAATTTTCATACATTCAAATACTCTGCTTCGGCCCCGACTAGTTGTGTTATACTAGGTATGCTTAGATTATTGAAATCTCCTAAAATCTCACAAATTATTTGACTAAAGATAGATTAGGAGATAAGCTTTCTTAGCGTCCATGTAAATGCCAATTTAAAAAAAACCAATAACTTCCGTTGGATAATTGTGGTGCAAAACCAAAGTTTTTTTTTTAATTTTATTTCTTCTATAAAAAAATTATACCATTGACCGCAGATATCACAAAATGTATAGCGAAATCTCGCATTGTCAAAATTTCGCTATCATAGAATCTCTCAAATGTAGGACATTTTTTTTTCATTTTCTGCTCTCCAGACGATCGAACCATCGACCATGTGCTATCCGACACACATTTCGAAAAATTCAGAGCCATAATGTCGAACAAAAAGAAATTATGTACCATCGAGAGAAGAGTATCAACTATCAAGCAAGAAGAAGGAAGGAGACGAAAGAATACCTGTCCACAGTCTCTCTGTACACAGGAGATCGAAGAAAAAACCCAATTCCATTTTATGAACAAGCTGTTCCAGCAGCAGCTTACTTATAAAAGAGCTTAAGAATAAGAACAATAAGTCCGCAGGTTCTGATGACTTACCGTTACCAGTCATAAAGTAAAATAAAAAATATGTATATGGTGGGCCATTTAGTGGTTTCTTTTTAAATTATAGGTTATTTTGACATTGACAGTTGTTTCCCACTCGAAATCTTGACAGAAATTCAGTATCATACCTCCGCGGAACGAAATGAGTTGCCTTACGCTTGAACAATGTTGGGTAATATTGAAAACTTATTTCCAAAATGATGCTGTTTGTGTGTAGCCCAGACAGTGGATTTTTTAAACGAAGTTTTGGCGGAAATTAAGCACCCAGCTGTACGAAAGTTTGTGCAAAAAGTTCGAGTGACTCGTATGATGGTGTGAAACACTCATGGTCCCTGTCGTTGTACGGTACACATGAGAGTGTGAGAATCAATTCACGAACATCAACTTGCCATCGATCTCAACAGCTCAACATTTTACGCACTAGCCTGAGGAGAATACTGCCCAAAGTTATTCACTTACAAGGTCTAATTGACTTCAGTTCAGACAGCCACAGCCACTTGAGCGACGTTATGTTCCATAACTAATGGGAATGTTTGCTCTTACTTATAAAGGAATAATACATGGGAAAAATTTAATTTTGTTCATTTTATTGCATTTTTAAAAAGAAACTTGCATTTGGCATTTGATAGGGTGCATGCATCAAACAAATATGGGTGTACGGAAGCCAACCCGAGGACTGGAGAAGTAAAGAAGTTTAAAGTTGCGCATATAAGTTCCTATCCAAATTGCTAGGTAAGCATCTTAAACTTTTCTGCGTATTTTAATCGGCTAGTAAGTGCAGACCGGCTAAGATTTAAAATTAAGTAGGCTACACACTATCATTTCTTAAATGACATTCCAAAACTGTCATTTCTGAACATTTCATTTGATGCTACACACTGTCATTTCAATGAAGTAATTTTTTCAATCATTTTTGAAATTTTATTCATTCATCGTACTATAAACTTTCTTCGAAATAAACTGACAACAAACAAACGCATGCAAATATTTATTTCAGGCAAAAAAAACGACAGCGAGCACGACAAAGAGCAGACAAAAATGACGCACCCTGATATGTTTCCCACACACTGTCATTTCATTTCATCATTCCAGTCATACCCACGAAAAATTTTGATCTTCATCATTTCCATCATCATTTATCATTTACATCTAGACACTATCATTTTTTCCATCATTCCAGCAGAAATTATGTAAAAAAATGACAGTGTGTAGCCTACTTTGGTACTTCTTCTGCTCATCAAAATAGCTTCTTTTCTTGTCATTGGATCAGCCAACTCTTTACTCACGCTCACACTCTTTTCTCTCTTGCACTTATACAGCCTTATTTACTAACTCGTTTTAGCGAAGGAGTAAAGTTACTTCGACTTTACAACGGCTCTAAACCTGGAAACCTTATTTATAATGAAAATGCACGAGGAATAGCGGTGGAATAAGCTAAAACTGGTTCATAGGAGGTTTAAGGCCGTTTTAGTATCTAAATGTCATTATGAGATGACATCTTGTGAAATTTACAAAAAGGAGTGTAAGCAATTTTTTTTTCGTTTCTTACTAAGACAAAAAGGATAGATATTTTGCATAAATTATTTATATTTTCCAAACGCTCTAACTTTATGCAATCCAATTTTAAATGTATCCAATTTCCAATATGATAAAATGAATAATAATGGAAATCAGCTGGGGTTTGCTGGGGTTTTTGTTTGTGTATAATAACCAGAGTTTTAGATTTGTGACTTTTTTTCCCAGTATATTTGACATAAGGAAGGCGTAGCTGATACGGCTAAGAAAATATATATTAAATAAGGATTTGTTTGACGTGGCCTACACTCGAAGTGCTTCGGCTCGGTTTAACTATTCCGAGGTTGAACCCAGTATTAGTGAAAAATAATAAATAAGGCTGATAAAAAACAGCTCAACTGTTGCGAGGCAATCGTTTAGTTTGTGTCAAACACACAAACATTTTAGTTTCGAGAATCGAGTTGCTCTAAGTGCGCGAGGTCCCATATCAGCCCTTAGGCTAGTCGCGCACTGGCAACTGTGATCGAAATCAAATAGTTTAATCACCAGTTGAAAGAGAACCGCACACTGGCAACTCTTTACTCACGCTCACACTCTTTTCTCTCTTGCTCTTATAGAAAACAGCTCAACTGTTGCGAAGGCAATTGTTTAGTTTGTGTCAAAACACAAACTTTTTAGTTTCGAGAATCGAGTTGCTCTAAGTGGGCGGTGTCCCATATAAGCCCATATGTTTCATTTTAGCAACTAAACAGTGCGAAACTAAAAATTGAATGTGCGCGCCTAGCCTTAGGGTATTTTGCCATTCATCAAATTAATTTGATTTTAATAAATGTTTGTTTTGTCCTGATGGAAGATCCCTAGATCCATGATTGATTTTATCCCAATTTTGTAGCAACTGATGTTGAGGTAACCATTCATTGATAAATTCTTCGTTTCTCAAATCCTCAAATAAACGGAGCTTTCAGGTGAGATATATTGAATTATATGAGCATATTGAGATTTCTCTTAATGGTATTATAAGTTAAGCTTTTGAAGTCTTTACATCAATATATAAAGACAAATGTGCAAACAAAATATAATCGCCAACACGGTTCAAGCTCCATTATCAAACAACAAAAGCAGAGAGCGAATTTAACTATGTAACTGAATATATCAATGGGTGAATAATGTAGACATATTCAAAATCACTTTCCTTATAAACAGAAATAAAATAATTGAAAAAAAAATTATCAATAATTGTACACCCCAATTATTCAATCACAATCACGTTAAGAAAGTCTGATGCCGTAGAGTAGCTGAAAAAATGTGATAAGAACACATTTTATGATGTTCAAAGTCACGTGGCGGGTCCTCCGATTGGGTCAGTTTATATTGACATCTTAATACGCGTTACTTCGAGATATGAAATTTAAAACAAAAATTCCATTTACAACTGATAAGTAACAAAAAGAGCAGAACTCAAGTTTATTTTTGTACATGCTTAATTTTAAAATGAAACAAATCTCCAACTTTCCTTACAAAATAATTTGTTACAGCGAAGAAACATACTTAATTTAAATAATTTAAGGGAACTTATATAATCAATGTGCATCTGCCTTCAAATACTCCTGATACTGTTTCTCACTCATAAGTTTTTCTAGCTCCTTAGGATCAGCCAGATCAACTTTAAATAGCCACCCTATGCATAAAGAAACCAGTTAGTTTAGTTCAATTAGTCAATCGAGTTAACGGTTTTACCTTTATCATAACAATTTGTGTTGATCAACGCTGGTGATTCTTCAACTTCGCTGTTTTTCTCAACAACTGTTCCAGAAACTGGTGAGTAAACTTCACTGGCAGCTTTAACGCTTTCTAAGGCTCCACATTCTTGGTGTAGGGTAAGTTCCGTGCCTGGATCTGGCAGTTGGGCGTAAACAACATCCCCGAGTGCCTCTTGTGCATAATTTGAAATACCAACTGTGCCAACTTTATTATCAACTGTAACCCATTCGTGTTTGTCAGTGTATAGTCTTTCTGAAATCGATAAAAACAAATATTTGTGATAAAGAATATATTTTCGTAGTAAGTCTTTATTTATTATTCTTAAATTCCCCGTTACTTGAGTCATCAGAAGTAGAACTCTTTTTACACTTCCAAATTTCATTTGGAACATGGCAATAGTCAATTCAAATTAATGTCGATTTCCTTTCACACTAGGGATTTAGATCCCGGATGGAAAATTTTTCGTTTGGTGTGTGCAAGTGTATGTTCCAAGAACGTGTATATCCCTTTTTGAAATAGGGATTTGAAGATTTTGAGCCCTGTCAAAGAAAAATTGATTTTTGGCTTGAAAGAATGCAAAATCTGGCGAGGGATCAAAATCTTTACACAGAAATCGATTTTATATGTGCAATAGGTACTACATTTTCATCAAGAGTTGATTCTAGATTTAAGTAGATTTACCATAAATCTTCTTTAAATCTCGAAGATTTACCATACAAATTTATTTCGTAAATCTAGTAGATTAGAAATAAATCTTGTTAAATCTTCGTTGGGTCATTGGATTGTTCTATATTTCGAACAGACCTAATATCCGTATCTTGCTAAATTATCTCGATGATTTTTCATTATCTGGCACAAATGAAACTCTCTTTCTCTCGCTTCCCTTTTATAAGAAAAATAGAAACACCATTAGCATTTTGATATCTGCTGTCAAAGTTAATCTTCTTTTTAATCTTTTACAGCCTTATTTACTAACTCGTTTTAGCGACGGAGTAAAGTTACCGACTTTACAACGGCTCTAATCCTGAAAACCTTATTTATAATGAAAACGCACGAGGAATAGCGGCGGAATAAGCTAAAACTGGTTCATAGGAGGTTTAAGGCCGTTTTAATATCTAAATGTCATTTTGAGATGACATCTTTTGAAATTTACAAAAAGGATTGTAAGCAATTTTTTTGTTTCTTACTAAGACAAAAAGGATAGATATTTTGCAGGTTGAAAAATAATAAATAAGGCTGTTAGTGCGGTGGAAACACCACATAAATCGCTTGCCTTAAATCTCAGATTATCTTTTGGTGAAAACGTAGTATAAATGAAATCGAAATAACATTCTATTTTATCGAATAATATTTTATATCAAAATGTCATGAAGTTTCACTAACAAACAACTAATTTCGTTTTCGATTGGACTGTTACTTCGAAGTGCAGACCTGAATTCTTAATAATCAATCAACAAAAATACGATTTGTGCGAAATGCAAAATCTCTGTGAATCATTTACGAAAGCGTTATATAATAGTTCGTTAAGGAAAATATAGAATTTCCAAACTTATTGCAAAAATGTATAATTAAATTATTAAAAATAGTTTTCAATCTGTTTGGATTTACATAAAACTGTATTTCCATTTTTTGTGAATTTGTATTTATTTTAATTTTCACTTCAAAAACATGTTTTAGAACTTTTTATTTTTACTGTACATATAAGTATATCCGAGGTCTAAACCTTTGGATAAATGTCAAATTGTATGTTGTTCACAATAGTTGAAAATGTTTTTTTCTTTTTTTTAATACACTCATTGTGAATAGTTTTTTTTAATGTCATCGAAAATTAAATTTACATAATTTATGAAATAAAATTTTAATTAATACCTGCAGCTCTTGCACTGCTTAAACCAAAACACCTCAGCGATTGATTAGCAGAATATCGGATTCTTGAAGCACAAGCAATTCGCATGCCACCCCGAAACACTTTTGCGGTTATCGACATATTGGGAAGAGAATTCTACTTTGTACACCGACACGGCCACGGTCTGTCAACTTTGCTGGTTCGAACTCAAATAAATTTGCTTTTGCAAAATCGTGAAACACTCGGCGATTGATAAGATAATTTTAATTTGCTTCGAATTGTTGTGACGAATAAAAAAGTAAAAACGAATTCAGTTGACACCACAATCCAAAAGGTTATCAATAAAAAGAAAAAAGAAATACGAAAGTTTACTTCGTGGTTGGTCTGGTCGAGGAACAGTAGCAGTCGTAGTTGGCAGAACAGAACAACTTAAACGTACAAATTCAAAGTGACACTGACACTACTTGACAGTACACAGCACAGTAGAGATAGAGAGTAAATGTAGATTGTAAAATAGAAAAAAATCGTTTATATATTTTTTGATTTTGATTGAAGAGATAAAATGTCATATTAATATGATTAAGGTGAATTTGCTTGTGAATTGATTGTATTACGGATTTAAGTCCAAAAATGAAGCAAATACAGAAAGAAACTACACATTCAAGATTAAAGTATGTAGGTATTAGGAAAAGTAATAGTGGTGATAAAAAGTTTGTATAACAAGAGTATACAATGTTGGTTTTATATGTTACATTTATATCATTTCTGTGAAGGTGAAGGAAGGAACTAGCAGTGGGTATACAAAAGGAGGTTAAATATAAATTTCAAATTATTTGTTCGTTAACACCGAAGACCATAATGTAGACTTTCAGATCATATTGGAGTATACATGTATCTGCAATTGATTGATTTTGCAAAAAAGGAGTACCACATAAAGAATTCATATTTGTTAAATAGAGAGAAAAGAGTAAAATGCAGAAGAACTTCATTTTTGCATTATAGCAAATTCGAGAAATGCAGAGGTCAAAATTATAATAAAGACGAACATGTTCATCTTTATTATAGCATCTTCGTTTGCGTTTTGTAGATTTGTGACATTTTCACATTTTTCTATAAAGGCTCATGGCCTCTTTCATTTCATATCGTCGTCTTAAATTTTAAAAACAAATTACACACAAAATACAAATTAACTTTAAAGGAAAACATATGGTTAACAAGTCAACAAGTTATAGCAGTTTATAGGAAGTAAAAAAGAATTACCACCTGTTTATTCTCTCCCTTTTTCGGGTTTCGACATACATGTGCCACTCTCTACTTTTCTGCATTTTGCAGATGCAGAAACATGTAAATCCACGTTATATAGACCAAGAACCGACACACAAAATTCTGGTAGTTTTTTTCTCAGCATGTCAGTAAGTGCGTTTTATTATCGGCAGATCTATAAGGGGTTGGATATGGATTAATTTTAAACACGTATTACTAAAACAATGATGCTGCTATCTATCTGGATCTATTTCAAAGATCTTTAAATTAGTTCCTGCTCTGGCCGGGAGATGGCTTTTTATTGTATCTTAGTCACTATGATCCGTATCGTTTTATTTTAAAAGAAAGATCCATATGAATCAATAGATATAATAAATTAGGGCTAACAGATTTAATTAAGAAAACATGCATTGAACTTTATCCTGCGCACGTTTCATGATCAGAAAATTAGTTTTTACCTTACAAAGAAAATAAGATGATCATATAACACTGGTGTCGCTCTAAGCTATATCCTTTTATTACCATTTAATTATTGTTTTCCTATGACTTATTTTAAAAGATGCGATTGTAACTTTCTAGTTTTAAGCACGATCGGGGGAGACATAGGTATGCCGTAGTGGAAGTTTGTCGAATGTCTGAGGTTGGTAAAATTTCCATAGTCGTTATTTTATTATCAGATATGATCATCAATATCAAAGGGCACTTTAGTGCGACACTACAGCCTTTTTACAGCAACAAACTTCTAACTTCAGAACCAATAAAGTCGGAAGCTTTAAATTCACAGCATCTGCAAGCACCCCACTAAATTCCAACTTATAAGTATCAGTGGGTTCTACACAAAGAGATATATTGGTTTCAGTGCTGGGAAAACAGCCTCAATCGTGTTGACTATGAACAAATAAAAGATTTAGCTTCAAACAGGCATCTCTTTAATATCGTTGCTAGGAATGCAACAGAAGTGGATGGAAATCAAGATGCTCTATGTAGGGAACAACGACAGGGTAGATCTTCGAAGCCAAGGGAAGCCTAACAGAACTTAATGGTACGTCGAGAACAACAGCTGAAAATGCACACTGCTCGCTCTGCAATATTTCTAAAGCCGATACGTTCATGCATTATTCTATTAGGGTATGGCATCCATCCATTTTCTCAAAAATTCTTATAAATTATATGAGCCACTTCCGATTGTTTTTGAATTATGAAATGTTTTAGAGTGGCTTGTTCATTATCTTTTCTAGAGCGTTTTTCAATAAGGGTGCATGGATATTGAAATAGATTACAACAAGCTGTGTGTAAGGTATTAACAGAATCCTTTTTTTATTTGAAAGGCCATTGCATGCCACTGTGAATGAAATATGATAACGTTTAAATACTCTCCTCCGAGTGGTCCAATTTGCAATGACTCTTCCGCATAGATTTGGCTGAATTTGAGCAATGGCCTGTGTTATGTTCACCATATTGGTCGATTGTGATTTATTCGCCTAAGCCTGCGACTTCAGGTAACCCTTCAGGATAAAATCTAGCGTGTTCGAATCGGTGACCACCTCTGCTAGAGATAACCTTACCCTCAAATCGTGCATGCAGTATGTGAATCGTCAGCGTCGGCTGTGTGGCACGTAGCACCGTCCTGATAGAACCACGTGTCGTCTAGGTACATATGGTTCAATTTGGGAAAAAAGAAATTGGTTATCATCAATCTGTAGCACTCGACATTGACAGTGAACGCCTTGTTTTCGAATAAGTACAGACCAATGACGCCTCTGGTCGAAAATCCACAACAAACGGTTATTTCTTGAGTATGCATTGTCACCTGGTGATCCTCGTGTTGGTTAATTTCGTCCCATACACGGCAATTTTGCTTGTTAACAGAGCCATTCATCCAAAAATGCACGTCGTCGCTAAAGATGAATTTTCGGCCAAAATTGGGATCCTCTTCCAAACGCTCCGAAGCCCAGTCAGCCAGCAAACAAACGGCGTTGTATATGGTCATGAACCTTAAGCTCATGGCTCAGTTTGATTTTGTACGGGTGTAGGTCCAAGACCCGACGCAAATTTTGCCTAGCTGAAGTGTCACCAAAGCAACATGGCCGCAGAAGGCTGTCAAAATCTACCCACGTCAATTGCAAAACCATTTACACAGCCATGTTCTATGTACATTGAACTTTTACTCGAAATAAAATTGAAATCGATATAAAACAAAATTTGGTGTTCGAAGTGAAATTGATGCGAATTTCCATGTTAAAGATATCGATTTTACTCGATTTTTAGGTGATTTACTCGTAAATTCGATCAAATCTAGTTGTGTAAAACTATTATTTATTGTGAAATTTTCAGAAAAAAAAATATGAAAAAAAATTAAAATATTCTTTTCTATTATAAAATATTTGCGTCAAGGCTTATCGGTGCATCCTATGACTCCAGCAATATTAAATTTTTCCAAAAAACTAAGTTAAGATTTTCATGCCTCTTCATTGGTGATTTCAAGTTGAATTCAACTTGGACAAATTTTGTTCTCCAAGTCTTTAATAATTTGTGTCAAAACTGAGAAGTGACAGATGACAGATGTTTTCAATTTCACTTAAAGTGATTTCGAAATTAGAAATCAAAAATGTTGCGAAACAAAACAAGTAAACCTGTAGCTTCCGTCTTTGGATATTGACATTTTAAGAATTTTATTCTAGTTCATATTACTAGCTCAAATTGCAAAATGAAAAAAACTAAACAGGAAATGTTGTCTATTCAAAATTTTGATTTGAAGAACTTAGGAGCAATACACTCGTAATAACCGTTCTGGGTTTTTTCCAACTTCAAAAACCTAAGCAATGTTTACCTACGTAGACAAAATCAATTTATTCCAATTCCATGTCATAGATACTGATGTTTTCCATTAAAGATAACCTTTACGAGTATACTATCTGCAGCTATTACGGAATTAAATCTTTGCTGGGGGGCACTCGAGGCTTATCAGTTTCAAAAACAATGCAAAACGACACACAAAAATAGTAAACAGGCCCAAACAAATATAATATACTTTATGTTGAATTTACTGTAAACGATAATAGGTAGGTATTTTATAAATTTATATTTATTTGTCTAAAGTGTGTAATTTTTAAATGAAATTAAAAAAAATAATGTATGTATGTATATAAAGATGCTTTTAGAATTCTGTGATGTGATCTCTGCATGGGAGAGAAAAGTGCGGGGTTAAATTATTCTGAAGTTATATTAAGTTATTGTAAAATGAGGATGGCTTCGCCATGGTAGCTATTGGTATCTTGAATTCCGGATTTGGCCGTTTTGATTTGACCTCGGCATTGGTGGAGTATAATCAGGTGCTGGGAGTGCTGGCTCATAACTATTCATTTGGGTCAGTTGTTGTGGTTGTTGCAATGGCAACTGATGTAGTTTTGCTGGGGGATACTGCTCAAAGCTATCAATATTACGGAAACGTCTCTCTTGAAGATTATCCGCAGACATGCGAGCAGCCCGTTTGATCGATTCCTCGTTCAGTTCAACTGGTGTATTGTGTTGTCGTTGTTCTACGACGAAAGCCGCATTATCAAAGCCAGTTTCGGCTCTGTAAAATAATAAGTCTGTTAAGTTAATTTGAAAATTTTGTATAGTTGGTTAACTTACTTCGACTCGAAAGCGTGAATAGGCGTTGGATGGGTATTGTTGAATGTGTGGTTGATGAAGTCATTCTAGGAAATTAAAACGATATTATTAGATACAAATTTAAGTTTGCAAAGGCTCCAAAGGAGAAATAAACGGGTTAAAAAGCACTATTCGCTTCGTTCTTTTTAATAATTCAGAATAAATTTTATTATTGATATGATGTATTCTCTACTCTTGATTTTTCACTAAAAAAAAATAAATAAGAGTATGTAAAATGGAGATTTAAAATCTAAACTAAAAAACTTCTAAACCATCGTTTTTTTAAGGTTTTCGTTAAAGAAGAAACTATAACCGATATCGTTTATGAGAGTAACAGTTACATAGTTGTTGTTATAAGTAAATTTTCTTTGATCAAAATATTATACAGAAAAATTGTATCAATATCCTAAGATCAGTTTTCGAACAATTCAGATTTATGATATCAACCCCAAGTTTCACAGTGGGAGTTTAAGTTTTGGTTCAAACTTCAGTTCAACAACCAATTTGGTTTCACAGTTTCATTAGGTGCGTTTTATTTATTCACAAATCTATCTGAATCCGGATCTGGATTAAGTTTTAACATGTATTACAAAAACAATTTGGGATCCTGTTTTCTATCGGGATCTATTTCAATGATCCAAAAATTAGTTATTACACTGGCGAGTAGATGGCTTTTTATGGTAAGGTAGTGTAAGCTATAGTGTAAAGAAAAAAGACAAGACCTAATTAAAAATTTCCAAGCCCAAGGATAAAAAGAGACGGGCTTATAACACTGCTGTCAGTAAGATCCGTATCGTTTTATTTTCAAGGGATGATCCAGATCCGGATCCAGATAGATTTGTGGATAATAAAACGCACCTATTGAAACCTTGAACAGAGTTCATTCTGTAGTTTAAGTTAAATGACACTATTCCAACGTTTAAGCCTCAGTTCAACAACTCCTTCAAGCATTTGAAAATAGAATTTATTTTCATTTTTTTATTTTTTTTTTCCTGTCACAGGTCACAACTGAAACAAAGAATAAAGAAAAATTTGCTTGATTGTTTTTTCTTTGATTCAGAGAGAAAGAAAAAACAATTTACTTAAAATACGTTCAATAGTTGAACTTGGTCTCGAGGATCTTAATTATTTTATTATTGAGTACTTCAATATTCATTTTTTTTAAGTTCAGATCATTTTACATAGACTTTTGAAAAAGTTCAAATGTGAACTGTAAAAAGATTAAAATTATTAGCCCCAGTTTCACAGTGGAAGTTTAAACTTAAGTTCAGCTAAATTTGAAGTTCAGCTCGTTCGTTTTCACAGTCTAATCTGAACGTCAGTTCAATTGAAGGTAGTTTACCTAAATTGTATGAATACGAATTGGCAGAATTGTACGTAGTTGCAATATGTTACATTATATAAACAGTTGTTTTCTCTTTCTATCTGAATCAAAGAACAAACAATCAAAAAAAGTTAGCTTTGTTTCAGTTGTGACCTGAGACAGAAAAAAATTTAAAAAGGAAAAAGAAAATGTGTGAAGTATTTGTTGAACTGGGGTTTAAACGTCAGAATAGTGTCGTTTATTTTAAATTACAGAATGAACTCTGTTCAAGGTTTAAATGACATTGTGAAACTAAATTTATCGTTGAACTGAAGTTTAATCCAAGAGAGGGGTTAGAACTTCCACTGTTAAACTGGTAGTTAATCAATTAAGCTGGAAAATTTTACCTGTGTATTGTGTATAAGTGACTACTTACCACTGTATCTCTCGCTACATAAGCTCCAATGAATACATAAATCATAAAGCCGAAATTAATCAACCACAAAACGAATCCTTTTAATGAGATTAACATCATGAAAATAGCTGAAAACTCAGCTGAAACTAACTGTACTAAATTAACGTCAGTACTAACAGGGCCACCTTGAGATGAAAGCAAACTATATGTATATGCTTTAGACTGATACCGACCGAAATCGATACCAAATATAATTCCCAGACTCAAGTCCATGCAGCAAGTAATGAGTGTTACACTGGCCCAAGTGTATAAAACGGCTATGCCAACACCAATGTTATTTTTCTTAACATCTGAAAAATAAAATCATTAAATACTTTGTAATTTATTAATTTTTTTAAATATACTTACGAGTTAAAAGCAAACAAGAACTTGTAAGCCAAATCAAAGACACTCCCAAATATACACAAGCCCAAACTAGTATTTGCCATGAATCTAAAACGGTGTCCACACTTTTTAGATTTGTGAAACTAATATCAGAACTTGAATCCAGTTCACAGTTGCCTCTGAAATACATCTCATTGAGAACGAATTTTGTAATTGTCCCATAGTTGACTGAATTATCCAGATCAAAGATGCAAAAGTACATTAAGATTGATATTATTGATAGAATAATCCATGTGACTGATTGAATCTATATATTGAAAAAGACAAACACAATGTTTTATTTCTTAATCATAATAAAATAGTGAAGAGTTAATATAAAACGCTAGACCAATGATTTTACACCAAACTATAGTTATTTGGTCGCAACTTTTGACAACAATGTGCCAATACTTATGCTATAATCTCTGAAACGATTGCCAATTATCGAATATTAATTGATAAATATTAAAACTGGTATTTTTAAACCGTCGCATTAAAAAACTGATCATTGATAAATTGTCAATTATTTTATAATTCAATTCAATTCAATTTATTATTATTACTATAAATAACATGGTACATTAAGATTAATATCTTTTATAGTACTTAGAATTAAAAAATTAACCAACGAATTTTTATAATATACATATACATTGACAATTCAATAGTGTGCATCATTCTTAATAATCAAAACTTATCAATTGGATTGTTAAATACCGAATTTCAATTGTTATCAATTATTATTGATAATTGCACAATTGAACACAACTAAACAATAACCCTTCCTGTTCTTACGAAGCGGTCAAAGAAAATTGTCTCACTTATAGTGTAGTCATGAGGGTACTTCAGGTAGTTTTGAAATTAAGATACAAATTGCAAGATTATTTATCCAATAGTTTGTTGATATGGATTTGCGTTTCGAAGAAGACCTCATTTTTGTCTCAAAAATCATCTTTAGTGATGAGGCGGTTTTATGTATGAAATGCTATGTTAACAAGCAAAATTGCAGTATATGGGACTAACCAATCTACACGAGGTTTACTAGGTCTGGATCTTGAGCCAGTAGCGTCATTGGTCCGAACTTTTTCGAAAACGACGTTGTTGAGGCGGTCACCGTCAATGGCGAGCACTACAGAACGATGATAACCAATTTTGTATGGCCTAAATTGAACCATATCGACCTAGACGACGTGTGGGTCCACAGCGTACGCCACGATTGTTATTCTGCATGAGCGATTTGAGGGTATGAAATTCAGATACATAAGTTCTCCCCGTAGCTTAACCATCATTGATATTTCGGCAATGCTGTTATCATCTCTGAAATAATTCCTCTCTTCCAAGTTGTGGTTTAGTTGACCGTAGAGCTGCCTATAGACAGACAGCCTATAGTCATTCAAGTATTTCTCTTGCTGCTTTAAGTCTACTGCAGAAATTAGCTGGTAAAGAGAAGCTTTCAACTCTGCATTACCGATGTTTAAATCTATTCGACATTCTTTTGGTAAGTCCATCCTATCAGCGCACTAGCTTGTTTTGATCCTTATGACTTTCAGAGCTAATATTTTTGGTAGTCGGTTATCATCCATCTTTAAAACCCTCAGTATGTAATCCACTTGCATTTTTATGGTTTATATGAACAGAGGCAATAACCCGGTTTCCAACATGATTACGTAGTTGGGTGTAGTAAATCGCAGTTGAAAAATTCGTTTGCAGAAGTATCGCAGAAGTTTGTCAACTGTGTCATACTGCTCTGGATTTATCCAGGTTAACTATTAGACTCCAAGGCTGTCAGTATTGAAAGAGACAATTTATCATTAGCTGCAATGAGGCTGCCAAAAATACAATGTCGTCCGCGAACATCAATACTTTTATTATCTGCACGGTGAAAGCTCTATGATATCATCGATGAACAAAGCAAACATGTTTGGGCTCAATATGAAACCCTGCCTAACACCCCATTGCGTTTTAAATTCTTCCGATAGCTCTTCACCAATCTATATATTAGATATTGCCACATAAAGATTCTGTATTACTCTCCCACAAAAGTGGATTTTGAGAGGAATCGAAAATCAAGTAAGAAGCAGTTTTGGAGAAAAATCTCTCACACTGTAGTTTTTCAGACAGATGGATTACCAACTGCTTTTTCTAACAGATTTACAATTTGTTTTCGGGTAGGAGTATATTGTTTTTTGAAGTAAAACTTCTTTTCCGGCGATGGGGGTACAAAATTTTCTATGCAGCTGTCAGTGACATGTCAAAACAACACGTTATCTGTCAAAGAGCGACATGTTTTTACGTTTATAGGTTAGAATCTTACAGAGGCTTTGCTTGAGGGAAAAGAAGTCTTACTTCTACCGCGCGTACGTCAGTACACACAACATTTTTTTTTAGCTTAACAAAAGTTTAATTAAGGAGAAAAAACAAATTCATTTAAATAGGTTGTTCATTTCATTCCTGACGGATTCAATTTGGCGGCCTGCCTTTTAAGAATAGTTTAAATATTATTTTTGAGAAAAAACCTATCTTTTTTTAAATCATGTATAAAGTATTTTATAGACAAGCTTTTTGAATTGTATACTTAATAACATAAATTATTTTTGATTCAGAACCAACTCAGACATTCCGTTAACCTGACGTAAACATAAACCAAGTACACTTCCACTTGAACAAAAATAAAACAATTTATTGGAATTCTTACTATGAAATTTTCTCTTGAATGTGCAAACTTGTCTTGTAAAAACAACTATAAAGTGGATTGAAAGTGTTCATTGCTATAATTCTTTAAAGACACTCTTTATTATCTCTGATGAAGTTGTACAACACAACTTGACTTAGTTTTCAAAAAAAAAAAATAATAACACAAATGAATTAAATAAAAAATGCTAGAAGACCACAAAAGATAAATTTAATTGATTTGTTTTGCTGTAGATGTTTTTGTGTAATAATTATTTTTACTCGAGTACCTACATATCTACATTATGTAGTATGTTATTTTTACACGTGTCAACAATATACGAGAATTGTGTTTAGAAAAAAACTCATACTTACCGCACCAAGAACTCCAGCCCATTTTGCCACAGTTTGGATCATTGAAAAACTTTTATAACATCGTGATAAATCCATTGTTTTGAATCGTATAATGAGTTGTTTAGAAATTCGTTAAACTTAATTTAATCGTGAGTCACAACGTAGGCACGTAAAAGACGCGCGCGCACTTAACTTCACCTGTCGAAAAGAACTGCCAGAATCTTAACCAATATATATTTTGAGTCTGATATCGAACTTCAACACTTTATAATAGATAAGAAAATTTATCAGAAGGGTAGGTTCATATTTTTTTTTTGCGGAACTAATCTTTGTACATAGTAGAACACCCTTATAAGAAATAAAAACCCGTCTACGATCTCCAATATCAAGTTAATTAGTGCCTTAACTTATAGCTCAAATTACACCTTTCTAGCTTTGAAACACAAAAAAATTCTATCTCGTCACTGGAAGCTCCTTAAGTGAAAGGTGTTGTGATAGCTTATCAGATACATTTCGATACACTTACGCTAATCAGATGGCAATACCACATTTGCACCACTGATAGCCCAACCGAAAAATATCTCTTATCAGCTTTAAAAATGCTGATATCAAAAAGCTGCTGATAATATTAATTTGTGTGGGTTGGTATGAAGATGTGTGTGGGGAAAAGTTAAATGTAACCATAACGGAACGTATGTGTCAGATTTGATGTTATGACAGGTGAACTCATAAGCTATAGGAACTTGAATAAAACAGAGGCCAATACAAATGACGCATCGCCTTTTTCCAGATAATTTATGCCCTGAGAATCGAAACGTATCTCTATGCATATGTACAATTGTACATGTAATTTACACTTTCATAGAATTAATTTTGGTACACTTTCAAGTATTACGTAGTAAAAATGTACTTCGGAATTAAAAAGTCCCTGGAAATATTTATAGCACTGATCTAATTATCGAAATATTTTTGCGCTTCATGCGACCTGGCCTACATATAGCAATATGACATTGAAAGTGTTTGCTAATAAAAAAGAGCAAATATTATGACTTCGAACAAGAAAAATAAACACTCTTTTTAGCGACAGCTTTAATGGAAATAATACAAACTTAAAAAAGAAAAAAAAAGTCGCTACAGTCAAAATGTTTTTCGTTGAATAAAATTTTCGAAATGAGAAATCGAAGACCTTTTGAGTGAGATACATTTCTAGCATCATCGGTAAAATCTAATAAGGAAATCATTTGTGATATTTAAAAAGTCGAACAGCAATTTAGTGCAACGCAATGGGGCATATGCATAGATAGTTGCTAAACTCTTGCTTAGTTCTTGCTAAGCAAGTCCAGAGTTTAGGCTATTCTTAAATCAATTTATTCCTAAGTTTAAGGGTAAACCTGTGGTCTAACTTTAAACATAGGAAATAATGTGATTAAGTACTTATTATCAAAGACAAATGTCAAATTTGATTGATGCAAAAAAGTTCCAGTGGCTCTTAGAGCCTTTTTCATTGCTTTTGCTGTTCATTTAAAAATTATTATAGAATATTTGTTTGATTTTCTTTTTTGGCTTTATTATTTAATAATTTTGTTTTACAATTTTTTTTTCGACCTGCAATACCAAGAAGGACCACACAACATTAAATACGACTTCTTATAGAGTGCCTGAACCTAGTGACTTATCTTACAAATCTCAACCATTCCTGTGTTCATGTTACCAGGAATGAAGGGGACCTACAATTTTCTTCTGATTCCGAACGGCTAATGAACAGCACTTCTGATGATAAGAGATACTCTTGGAGGATTTGTCAATTTCTCGCAAAAAGGTAGAACATCCCTGGAAAATTATTTTGCAGCCTCTGAGAATCGAATCAAAGACCCTCCGCATGACAGTCTAACGTACTAACCATTATTCCAAGGCGTGCTACACATAATTTACACTTTGGAAATAAAAGAATTTTTTTTTTCTTTGACCTTTCATTATTTTAAGTATAATTGCAGTAGAACAAAACATTAACCTGGTATTATACTAAAAACAGCTGAGAAACTGACTATGAATAGTAGCTGTGTGTATTTAACCAACAAACCTTAAACTTTGGATCTGGAAATCACAACTTTAGTAATTCTCTATGTATACGCCCCAGTATGTTTGTAGCACTTTCTTCTTATCCTAATATTAGGCGTTTTTCTTTTTTAGTTCAGTATAGAGCTCTGAACAGAGTCCGAGCATGTCGAGCATGTTCTGAACATTCTCTGAACCAAGCATGTTATGAGCACTCTGAGTATATTTTGAAACACACCTGAACACTTATGTAGCTGTCGCCATTTTTTTTTAATTTCCATCTGTCAAATGCTTGTGTTAAGCATTTTACTCTGTCTGCTCAGTTATTTTATTCTGAGCTCATAGAGCGCACTCTGAACACGCTCTGAACATGCTCAGAACGAAAAAAGAAACACATTTTCGAAACTCTGAACACTCTGAACTGAAAAAGAAACACAATTTATTTTTTGACAACTCAGGTTCTGTTCTGAACTAAAAAAGAAAAACGCCTATTGGGATACAGTCCGAGCAAATTGAGGCCACGGAAACTCGTTAGATGCATTAAATAAAAAATATGAAAAATACTTCGTTCACAATGCACAGTGTTGCGAGCCCATACAAATGTTGATCAAAAATATTTGCACTAAAAGTGTTTGAATTTTTGTTGTTTTTTTTTGTTAAATATAATAGTTATTATAGAAAACGGGTTCTGATAATGAAAACATTTTATTTTTACAGTTATTTTCGTAGTATCATTTAGTAAGACACTAGGCACAAGAATTAAAGAAATACATTTTTTCAGTTTTTTAAGTGTTTTTTGAAGAGGTGTATCTCTGTGAAAAGTGGTGGAATTGGAATGAAACAAAAATCGTTCTAAAGATTTGTTTTTTAGCTTTGATGTTTTCTAAAAAAAAAAAACCGATACTGCACAAACATTAGAAATATCCAGCGTAAACAAATTCAATTTTAATTTTCTCTTGATACTCGTAGGATTCCTTTTCCTTGAAAATTTGTTCAGAGTCAATCAAATGCATGAATTAGATAATACATATGTATGTACATACATACATACATATGTGTCTATAGAGCTTAAATTGATAATTTTGGTTTTTGTTTAAATAAACTACAAATATTCAATTTAATTTTCAAATAGATTCATCAAACCGTTCATCCGTATTTGGCCGTATGGTATGGTCAAATTTGAACAAACCATTTAAAAGAAGAAATTCTATTGTTC
Organism: Chrysotoxum bicinctum; assembly: GCA_911387755.1. Classification (NCBI taxonomy): domain Eukaryota; kingdom Metazoa; phylum Arthropoda; class Insecta; order Diptera; family Syrphidae; genus Chrysotoxum; species Chrysotoxum bicinctum. The sequence continues at coordinate 216,991,548 of OU426989.1, read as the reverse complement.
TTAAGCATTCTGTAAACAACCATAATCAAAATAAAAACACAAAATTCCAATTTTCCTTCACTTTTTTCACAGTTTTGAATTAGTCACATATTTATTTGACTTAAAATGAAATGATATTATGTATGTATGTTAATAATTTTTCAGAAAAATAAAACAAAAAATCAAAAAAATACAAATTCAAAAAAAAAAAAAAAATTCAAAAAGAAGAATTCATACAAAAATAATTTAAAAATAAAACAACAACAATGCCATGACATGACCTTATGATGTGGTTTCCAAAAACGCCATTATGTCCTCTTCTATTAATTTTGGTTGAAAGTTCCTCATCTTGTTGCGAATAGCTGATATCAAAGGATCCGAAGTTAAAAGCATCATATTCATTAAATCCTCGTTGGTGTTAATTCTAGAAGATTTTCGCGTATGATGTTCTCGTAAGTTTCTTGAATCTTTATGCCTGCCCTCTAAAGCATCCTCGGATAATTAACCATATTTTCATATTTTCTATACGATAAATCAAGATCTGTATATAAGGCCAAAGCTTCTAAGGTTGACATCATTTTTTTATCTTTTCTTACTTTACCTTCGCTTGATACAGAACCTGCAAATTGCAATTCACAGGGATTTCTGTTTTTAAGTAAATCTGCTACCCTTCGCTTCTTTTGAAGCTCGATTTAGATCCTCAAAACTGTTGCATGGTCTACCCCGCTTGGATTTATCTACTTGTGATGTTCGTGCATGTTCCTCGTTATGCATATAGTTTAAGACGTCTTTATTAAACGTAAAGCTATTGTTCAAATAAACAGAATATTTTTTCCTAAAAGCAGTCTCAGATTTTGAACATAACCTCCAGTAATTGCTTATCCTTAGTACAAATAACTTAACTGACTACTTTACACTGCATTTTATTTCGTCAGGAGCATTATAAAAATCACATACGTCTAAGACATAATTGAAAATTGAGTTAGATTTAGATTTTTGGTCCGCTTCAAGCCACTTTTGAAAACAGGCGTTATTTTTGAGTTGTGCACTATCTGCAATTAATGGGCACAATAGATCTACAGGTCGCAGTGCAAATAATCCCCAATACAATTCATTCATCTGCAATTAAAGTTAAATATCTCAACAATATGCAAACCAAAGCAGATCAAACTTTGCCAACAAAAAATTTAGACTACTAGCAAGGTAATATAAAAAAATTAGCGATGTGATATGATGTGTTTTTTTGTAAACGAAATTTGAATTCCAAACTAACTTTTTTTTTTTACCTGAACTTAAAATATTAATAACTCACCCATATTTATATAATGTTTCAACTTTTTAAGATAACTCACTTAAAGCAAACAAAAAATTAATAATCATGAAAACTTAACCAAATGTCAAACAACAGCTCTTTCTTCATCCGCATAAATCCGTTAAGTTTTATCATTCTCTGATGTACTCATGTTGCGGAGCGAATTGTATGCATATAATTGAGAGCATATCTAAAATAATACCGTTTTGGGATGAGTTGACACTTCATGATTATGTTTCCATAACAAAAATACGCATATATAAATTTTTATTTTTTGATTTTTCATAAAGGAACAAAACACTGTGCAATGGCCGCGTTCAGGATGCTATCTTTTCTGAACGACAAAAACCGCATAAGTTTGATGCGAAAAATTTACTTTTGTACATATACTTTAAAATAAGTCCAATATCTGTCAAGCCATTGAACTGTCAACTTGCATCGATATTAAGAATTTTAAAAATTGCACGTCTTCTGCTTAGTAAGTAAAAAAGTGAATTTGTTAAAAACTTTAATCTTAAAAAAAAAACAGAGGAAAACAAATTTTTGACAAGTATGTTCACTTAAAAACGATACAATGAAGAGGAGAATTGCAGATGCAATCCAACCGAAATACTTGCGCTTCAGGGAATGCTTATCAGTCTACCTTCTTAAGCCCAACTTCGAATAAACGGTTAAATTTAGAGTTTCTTTCCTTAGCCACACTGCAAGAATGTGGAATGCTTTTCCCGGTTCAATATCGCCCTCTTATTACGATACACAGACATTCAAAACCAATGTGCATCGATATCTTCTTAAATTCTTAAATTTTCTCTAACTTTCCTAAACACTATTTATTTATTAAAGTTAATGTATTTTAGAGTGAAATTGGGCAAATGGAAACAAATTGAATCCTATTAAAAACTTTTGATCTTTCTTAAAAATTATTAAAAACACTTTTAAATTATCGGTTCCAACACTCATTCACAATAACACTCACAATAAAAAGCAAATCTGCACACATAGTGTTATGACCCCACCTGTACTTGAGAGAGTAAATGGTTCAATGAGAAAAATCTTCTTTCGCACTAGTGCAGTCGCAAGAGTCTTTGAAGATGACGTATACAAATCCACCTAGATTGAATATCCCCTTTAGTTCTTTAGCTTTTTCATCTGTCCTATTCTTTGGGTTTCTTTCCGAGTAGAAGGAAAACGGTATTTGTCGAGCCGATCCCTGAAAAAGGCGCATTTTACTCCCCCTCCAATTACTGACCAATTGCACTAAAGCCTCTTCTTTCTAAGGTCATTAAAACGCTGATCAACAATAAGCTGAAGAAGATCGAAAGTTCTTCAATGCTTTAGAAGCAAAAGATCCACTGATGAATTGATGGCATATCTTACCATAAAGTAAAACCAATCTTTGCATCATTTTGGTGAAACAGAGGTTATTGCATTTGATATTTCCAAAGCATTTGATAGAGTTTGGCACGGAGCGCTCTTATAAAAAGTGCGTATATATGGTATCGATGATTCTCTCCTTCGATGGATTAGAAATTACCTTTCTGACCATTCAATTCGAGTTTATTTAGACGGTTTTAAGTCTGATCCCTAAAAAATAAATGCTGATGTGCCACAAGGCTCTGTTTTGTCAACGACACTCTTCCTTATTTTCATCAATGATAGTTTGTCTGAAACTTCTAATCAACTTCATTGTTTCGCTTTTTATATTCGTTTCCTGGCTCACAACCCTGCTCTTCAGTTATGGAACTGTAACGGCAAAGTATGCTAAGCTGATTATATTCTGAACTCAACAGCATTATACAATGCGGAATTAAAAACCATGTGGAATTTAATGCTTCGAAATCATAAAACGGTCTTCTGTCGGCCAAGCGAAATATACCACCCTTGCCATTAACTATGAATGGCACTTGTTCACCAAAAAGCTTACTATTGTCGGTATGTATGTTTCTGACCATCTCTTATGGAATAATCATATATTCGACATAGCCAAAAAACGCAGCAAAATGCTAGGTTTTCTAAAAAGATGCAAGAAATGTTCTGATCTGGCTACCATCTATATATGTATATGGGCATATATCTGCCCAAAACTTGAGTATAATTCTGATAATTGGGTTGGTGCCCCATTACTCCATTTGAACCTGTTGGATAGAACCTAGAACCATAAAGCTTAAGGGAGAACACCATCAAAATGTTTTTTATCTTTCATTATTTTATAGCTTTTCCTTTCAACAATGCATAAATAAAATAGCCAATTGCATTTCTCCCCAAAAACAATTCCGCAGTAATACTATTTCAGTATTTTAGTACCTTAAGAAACAATGCAAAGAACGTTGCTTTTTGCTTTAAGTTTGAAACAAATCACTAATGTTCTAGTAGGTACATTTGTGGAAAAACGCACCTCAAAGCGGAAAAATCAGTGCGTATTTCAAGCGAGAAAAAATTGCAAAACAACTTTTATTACAATTGTTGAGGAAATAAGAAATGCTCTTGATAAAAAAAACCATGACGTTCTAACGTTCCTTAATTTTTAAAAAGCTTCCAACACAGTCGATAATTCAAATGTGTGAAGAACTTAAAAAACTGAGCTTAAATTTTCAACAAGTCTGATTCGTATCTAAATGGAAGGCAGCAATGTGTCACAGCTAAACAAAAATGGTTACTACTACTATCAATTAAAAATGGAATCCCACAAGGGTATATACTCAGTCCCACGTTCTTCTCAGTGTACTTCAATGAATTGTATAAGCTAGTTAAATACTATTCGATTCACCTGTATGCTGACGATGTTCAAAACTCTTCCAAAGCTACCCACGTAGTGCTTTCAATCATACCTGTTACGATGTAAGCTGCCCATTACGAACGATAAACTTAACGATTTTCATGTATTTATTACTTTTGACATTTATCATCTTTTCTTTAAGAATTCAATACATTCGCCAGTAATTAACCATTTCCTATATTCATTAATGCTTACTTAATTCTTTTTATTTTAACCCTTGGAGCAAACGGGTGGTGTCTTATTGCTTAAATGTAAGAAATTAAATTATATTTTTCAAATTGTTAATTAATGAATTTTAATAAAGATTTTAGTGCTATATTCTACTTAAAATACGTGTTTTACTACATCCGGCCCGACCGCTCAACAATACCTTTTAAATCAAGTTATCAAAAACTATTACCGAAATATATTGATTCATAACATGATATATGCATACAGATCCTTAAATCAGTAATAAAAGAAACGAGACATTTTAAATAAATTCTGTATAATTATTTCTTTGGAAATGTACAAAGGGCTTAATCTCCTATATTCAACAGAGCACCTATACAAAAAGTCAAAACTTCTCATTAAATAACCGTTTAACATTAAACAAAAAGTATATAAATTAAGAAAAAAACAACAACATTAATATGGCTAGGCATCAATAAAACTGCCATCACTACCACCTGGAATAGCCCGTTTGGGAGAGTCTGTCTTGTCCCACGACTGGCATTCGATCCTTTTTGGGAGGATGCAGAGTATAATCTGGCACTGGTATTGGTGGTAAAGCATCATCCTCATCAGGTGGTAAATGTGCCTGAATTCTCTTCTGAGCAATAGGGTCATTCATGATGTTTGTATAGGACCATGGAAGCTGACCGCGTAGCTCTTGGCTGACGTGAGGCTGATTTGGGAATAATGTTGCACCATCGACTGTGGAATAACGAAGATTAAGTGGGGATATGGCAGATAACTCCGGAGTGACTGATCTTGTAGAAGATGTTTGTGTAATATATCGGCTTGGTGGATAGTCTAAATTCTCAGGATGAGCATCGGATATTTGGTATGTTGATGCTTCGACAGGATTGATAGATGGACTCTTGGGCATACTGACACGTGCGTTTTTGTTACTTGATAAAGGTAAGGAATATGGTTCCATCGGCTCTCCTGGTGGTGTGTGAATTGGTGACTTCTGAACAGGTTCCAAGGTGCTGAGAACTTTACGTACTGTTTCCACTGAAGGACGAAAACGTACTCCAACAGTTTCTTCCTCTGGTAATTCGTTATGCAGATCAGAGGGAAGGACAGTTTCTGCTGAGCTTGGACGTCGTGGTTGTCTTATTTTTTCTTCATTCTACAATTAAAAACATTATCATAAAATGTCTAGATGCATACAAATTTCAAATACTCACATTCGAGGACAGAACCTTAGCCAATGTAAGACAGAAAATCGAACCGATTATATTCAATAACCAAATAAGAACAAATCTTGAAGTTATACATGCAAATGCTACGGCTGGGATGACAAAAAATATATTGTAGTTCTCCAGAGAGTCTTTGAAATAATCAAGTGCTGCTTCCGTGTTCATTACTCCAACATATTTAAGGGTACTACTGGCAGACTAAATAAAAAAATAAATTAAACATAATTTTGATAAAGAATTTCATGAATATAATTTTAATAATTTCTCTTACTGTTGTTTGGAATATGTCTTTTATGTGAAATCCAGTAGCGATTACATCTAGAATACTTCCAAGAAGAATGAAAATCAGCCATGGCCAGAAGCATACAAAAACTACCAACTTGCTCAGTGAACAGCAGATTGTAACTTTTTCATATAAAATAAGAAGAGGAAATCATTAGTTAAATCTGAAATGAATTTTGGTAAAACAAATTAAACCGACAATTTGGAGTGCGAGTAGTTTTTACATTGCACATTAAGAAGGGAATCTTTGTTCTTTTAGTCAAATTGTTGATGTTAGTTTCATATGATGTTATATTTCGTCCTATGGGATTTAAATGTGTTTAACAAATATGTTAACCTTCGGTTGGAGAAATATCAACTGTTACAAAACTCCATGGAATTTAAAAAAAAAATTAAGTTTTCTTTAAATTCGAAAAATATTTTTTGAAAGCTAATGCTATTTAAAATGGAACCTGTCTTACAATTTAATTTAAATAGTTTAAGAAGATTTAAAAACAATATTAGACAAAGTTTTATCAAAACCTTACAAGTCATTTTCGAGAGAAATAATATCCCTTAAAAGGTCTTATAACATTTGTTTATTAATTACCGTTATTATTGTATAAAAGAATATTTTTTTTTAAATCTTTAAAAAAGTGTTGAACAACAAGATGACAATAATTTTCACAAAATCCATCATGAGATTTTCGAAAATTTTAATTTTTCTTTTTTAGATATAAAAAATATATACATAGTTACCAAGATTTATAAATCTAGGTGTCTAGATACATTTTTTTTTTTCAAAAATGTTTATTAACGGTAATTCTTATAGGAAGCGTTTTATTTTTGTATTTCAACACTATCAAAATCTTTTTAATTGATTTTGATCAAATGATGTATGTACATATGTAAAAGGATTTTCAATAAGGGCAGATATATCTTGAAATAAAATAAAACAAGCTGTTTGTTCAAATGTCCGCCTCGGCTTCTTACTGTGGCATGGATGCGAGTGAACAAGTTTTGCAGTGGCTCTTTCGCATAGGTCCGGCTGAATTTCAGCGATGGTGTGTTTTGTTCGCTTTAGGGCATCTGTCGATTGTATTTTATTCGCAGGCTTGCAAATTCTGGAAACTTGACAAGAAAAAGTCTAGGGAGTCAATTCGTCTGTTTTTAAAATTTATTTTCAGCTTCAAAGATTTTAAATTTTGTTTCTGGTAATTTAAGATTTCTTAAGAAAATTAAGGGGAGGTTCTTCTTTTTCAGTGTCAAAAATAACACTTTTTCATGAATTTTTTTTTTATGGAAGGAATGATCTTCAATTCAATTTTTTTTTCTTGTTTATTATCATATTAAGTACAAGAAATAATTTTTTCATCAAGAAATACCGCGCCGTTAAAAAACAATGTAGGGGAGACCGGGGATAGTAGACTCAAAATTTTCTTATATATTTTTTTTAAGAAAACTAAGAAAGATATCAACACAAATTAAATGCCCTTTTATAAAACATCTTTTTTGCTTTATAAAAAAAATATGTTTTCTAAAATTAGTTAATATTAAAACCTTTTCTTCCTAATTTTACAAAACGACCTCAAGTGGGTCAAATAACCCCTGAACCGGGGTAAGTTGGCTAAGCCTATGGGGTCAGTTGACTATATTCTTATTTCCAGCTTTTTAATACTAAAACTATAAGCAAATAGAATTAAAAATTAATTTTGTCTGAAACAAAAAATTATTAGATATTATACACAAAATATAAAGCGATGCATATAAAAAAAATTAAATAAACAAATTAAATTTTTGCACATATTATCTTTGCATGGTTTTATATGGAATACCATAGTCATGAGCAACAGATCGTATGCTTTTTCCTTTTCCACAAATAAGCTGGCACGCACGTTCCAAAACTATTAGTTTAGTTGCCCCTCATGATGTTTTTCTTACATAATGTCCTCATTTTTCTAGAAATTACCAAACAAAAAATGAGTCAATTTACCCCCAAGAAAAAATGTCAACTTACCCCGATCGGTCTTTCAGCATTCAATGATTTTTTTTCGGTTCTCAGAAATCAAATGAACATAAAACTACCTGGTGTTATGAATACAAACACTTACTTGCTCTTTTTCCTAAAAAAAATTTGACGTTAGGCAAAAGCACCCTTACGAAAGAAGAAAAAGAAAACAAAACAAAAAAATTACTCACGAAAGCAAAAAGTTGTTTTTTCGCGATAACCTCCGAACGACGCCGGACTCTGGCGAGAGACAACACGAAACTAAGCAAGCAGCTGTGCTTGATGTAATAAAAAGAATAAACTTGAAAGAAATTGTTTTGTTTTGAAGTTATTGTCGGTTAGTCTACTTGCCCCTGGAGCCAACTATCCCCGGTTACCCCTACCTCGGAACGAGACCACCTCCAAAAAAAGTTGTTCGCTGTTGGCCACTCTAGCTCTTGCAAAAATGATCGAAAATTAAAAAAATTAAAAAATCAAAGTTTTTAATAAAATAGAAGAGTGTAGTTGGAGTCTGGACCAAAATAATTGCCCAAAGTCAAAAATTAAAAAAATGGCGGACGCTTGAATTTTAGTGTTCGTTTTTTCTACTTTTTTTTCGCTCTTCTGAGCGCTGTACAAAAAAAGTTTTTGATATATTAGCCTGATTTTGGTCCAGACTCCTAAAAATTTAATAAGCTTTAAAACAAAAAAAAATTATGACGATCCGTCAAGTAGTTTTGAAGTAATCGTGGCCAACAGTTGGAAAAACGTGGTTTCCAGAAAAACGCGTTTAAAGTTTTTTTTGAGTCATTTCTCATGTGTCGACACCTGGTTGCCCATATGGTACCTCTGGTTACCATGGTATGGATATATAGGCGCCAAATTCAAAAATATTTATGTAAAACATCATCATCATCATCATCATCGGCTCGACAACCGGGTTCCGGTCCTGGCCTCTTTCAACAAGTCTCTCCACCTATCCCGGTCTCTAGCCATCCAGTTGCGCACCCCAAGGCTTCGGGCGTCCTGGTCTACGCCATCTCTCCAGCGCAAGCATGGTCTACCACGCTGTCGTCTACCATAGAATGTACCACAAAGAACTTTCCGAGCAGGTTCCTCTTCGCTCATGCGAGCTAGGTGCCCTGCCCACCGGAGTCTACCGAGCTTAATTTTTGTCACGATATCTGCTTCAAGGTAGATTGCGTACAGTTCATGATTGTACCGTCTCCGGAATCGTCCTTCCTCACATACGGGGCCAACAATTCTCCTTAAGACTTTTCTCTCGAACGCAGCTAAGAGGTCGGAGTGCCTTTTGCTAAGCACCCAAGTCTCGGATCCATATGTGAGTACTGGCAGGACCATGGTCCTGTACAGCAGTAGTTTTGAAGTTATGGTGAGATTTCTGGATTTGAAGAGCTTTGACAGACTATAGTAGGCTCTGTTGGATTTTAGAAGCCGCCCGCGTATTTCTTCTTCTATATTGTTATCGGCTGCTACTATTGACCCAAGGTATTTAAAGGATTGCACCACTTCAAATTCGTGCTCCGCAACCTTGATTGTTTGACCAACTGTTCCTCTCGCATTCGACGCCACCATGTACTTTGTTTTACCTTCACTAATGTGCAGCCCCAGATTTTGTGCCGCCTGCTCGATCTGGATGAAGGAATCGTGTACAGCTTGTTCGGTTCTTCCGATGATGTCGATGTCGTCTGCGTAAGCCAGTAACTGGCTGGACCTGTTGACGATGGTCCCTCTTGTTGCCGTGCCAGAGTCACGGATTGCTTTCTCCAACGCCAGGTTGAAGAGGAGGCAGGCCAAACCGTCCCCTTGTCGGAGTCCATTAAAGATGTTGATTGGTCTGGATAGCAATCCGGCTATTTTTACTTGGCTTGTTACGTTGGTCATGGTCAACCTACATAGTCGTGTCAATTTATTTGGGATGCCGAATTCTCTCATGGCTTTGTAAAGTTCTACCCTGGCTATGCTATCATAGGCGGCCTTAAAGTCTATAAACAGATGGTATGTTGGGATGTTAAATTCTAGACATTTTTCCATCGCCTGCCTAAGGGTGAATATCTGATCAGTTGTTGATTTGCCTGGAATGAAACCACACTGATATTGTCCGATAACGGTTTTAGCGTATGGGGTTATCCGGTCTTGTAGGATAGAGGAGAGTATCTTATAGGCGGTACTCAACAACGTGATACCTCTATAATTGCTGCACGTTGTGACATCTCCCTTCTTATGTATGGGGCATATTAAACCTTTTCGCCAGTCTTCTGGTATTTCTTCCTGCTCCCATACGTGTACTATAATATCATGAATTGCTTGACGTAAGGCTGGCCCGCCGTGATGGAATAATTCGGCTGGTATGCCATCGGCTCCCGGGGCTTTGTTCTGTTTAAGCCGGCCTATAGCCTTCTCAACCTCTTCTATGCTTGGTGGCGGCAACATAGAGTATTCTTCTTGAAGTAGTGGAGCCTCCACTTCTGCAGTGAGCTGACCATTTAGCAATTCATTAAAGTACACTTCCCATCGCTCCAGTATGCTTTCAGGATCGGTGATCAGATTTCCCTCTCCGTCCTTGCAGTATGTGCAGCGTGGTGTGTACTGCGTCATGTTTCGGACGGATTGGTAGAACTTCCGCGCCTGGTGCGGACCTCGCTCTCGGCTATTTTCAATTTCACAGATTAGGTTCTTCTCCCAGGCTGATTTTTTTTGTCTGTGTAGCCGTTTTTCTATTCTTCTGAGCTCTTTATATTCCTCTTCGCGTGCCCGCGTTCTATGAGATTGTTGCATTGCTCGGTACGCAACATTCTTACGTTCAGTCGCTAGCTTGCATTCATCATCAAACCAGTCGTTCCGATTTTTACGACTGCTGCCTAAGATGGAGTTGGCAGTACTAATGACAATATTCTTAAGGCGTGTCCACTTCTCATTTACGCCCAGCATACTGGCTCCAGGACTTACTCTCCCTAAATCAAGTGATTCTAGGGCGAGTCCTAGCGCATTACCAAAGGTGTTACTGGTGTTTTCATTGCGCACTGCAGCCGTGTTGATTCGAACCTGATCGGCGGATGCAATGCGTCTTCGCAAGGCAATCCGCCCTCGGAAAACCATACCAACAAGATAGTGATCCGAGTCGATATTGGCACCTCGGTACGTTCGTACCGTCATCAAGTTCGAGTAGTGGCGACGGTCTATCAATACGTGGTCTATTTGGTTACGAGTGACTCCATCAGGTGATACCCAGGTGGCTTTGTAGATATCTTTACGCGGGAACCTGGTACTCGCAACGACCATGTTTTTCGATGCTGCCAATTCTAAGACTCGAAGTCCATTGTCATTAGTGTTCTCATGCAAACTATGGGTGCCTGCGTAATGCCTGAATACCGACTCCCGACCTATTTTTGCGTTCAAATCCCCAAGGATGATTTTAACATCATACCTTGGACAGGCATTGAGGGCCCTCTCGACTTGTTCGTAGTAAGTCTCTTTTTCTTCGTCTGAGGACTCCTCCGTAGGTCCGTGAACGTTAATGAGGCTGATGTTCGTAAATTTGCCTCGCACGCGAAGGGTGCATAGCCTTTCGCTTATAGCGTTAAAGCCGATGATGGTAGACTTCATTTTTTCGCTGACTAGGAAGCCTACCCCGAGCACATGGTGTTTTGTATGACAGCTATAGTATATGTCATATTCTTTCTTCTGTAGAACACCATTCCCTGTCCATCTGATTTCTTGAAGAGCTTTATATTTTGACAGGGCATCGGCTAGCTGCTGAGCAGCTCGAGCTCTATAGAGCGATCGTACGTTCCATAAGAAAATTCGTAAATCGTTTTTCAGTTTTCGTTGCGTTGGTTGTCGTCGTGTGATCAGTCCGTTTCCGAGGCTTGTTGTCGGTCTCGTAATTCTTTTAGTTTTACGGGACAGGGAATTAACCTGTCGCCAACTTGAGGAACCAGCCTGATCATATTAGCCAAACCTTTTTTAAGGCTTGTTTCTAGCGGCCGCCACGGAGAGGCTATGATCAGACTTCCACCAGTCCCGAATAGTTACGGCACGTGCATGTTTTCGTATGCTACATGTTATTCCCCCTATTCGTCTGATGGCTGACCGCTTCGCTCAAAATACCGCTAAATGTCAATTTGTCCTATAAATTAAAAAAAAAGTATTCGCACAAACGGTTTTAGCTACATATTCTACACATATTTTACTAGAAAATGGAAATGGAAAAATGCATTTTTGGTCGCCGAAAAAAGGGGAACCTCCCCTTAAATGACAAAATCAGATCACCCATACCGCCCTACGATCCCTATAGCCTAAATGACATCTGTTAGCAGTCGTGTAACTTCGGAACGACTCTACCGATTAAAGTGATATTCACACATTACAACAAGACTATAAAGTGTTTTATCATAATTGGTACCATTTAATTGGAGTCTTCGTGATTGATTGAATTCCATTAATAAATAATGAAACGTACATATATTTCTGATAAGATGACAACAAAATTTTATAAACTTACCTAACACTAAGAATGATGTTACCACCCAAAGAGCACTTATAACTGCATAACTAATGGAAAATATGTACTCTCGATCGCTTAAAGTATTTGCTATTTTAAAATCAATTTCTAATGTTAAGTTCCGGTTAAGCTCTGGAACATGAAATGTTGGTTTTCCACATTCTTCACCTAAAAATTGGAAATAAATAAAATTAGATACATACATACATAAATTCTTAAAATATACATATATACACACACATAATTTATTTCTTACTATTATTTTCTATTGTGTTATTTTCTTAAGATAAAATAAACATAAAAATGACGGAGCCAGAAAATATGTTTGGCATTTGTAGGTAGTTGTAGTTAATTAAAAGTATTCTCGTATATATTCGATATTTTACCAATTTAACTACTTCTTGAGATAAGATAAGCATTGATTGCGCAAAAATAAAAGACTAGTACATTATCTTACTGCCTTCCTACCTACGAGTATATTACTTGTGCTTTTGTTTTCAATATTGTCATTTGAAGATTTGTGTTTTTTTTTTTACAATTACGATTAAACATTGAGTTAAATGTTTGTTTTAAAATTAAATGTATTGGTGCCTTACATTTTTTTTTATCAAGTTTACTCGTAAATTAACTTAAAACTGATTAAACACAATTATTAACAGTTGAATCAATGAGGTGATATTGTTTTCCAATTCAAAAACTTTATTTCACTTTCAAAATAACAACAACTACTGACAAAATGGTTGTATAACTTCGGAAATTATTCTTTTTCTTCAATATTTGTTTTTTGCATATTTTGATTAAATTTAAAAGTGCTTGTTGGAGACGAAAAATTGATGACATTTGTTTTAAACAAATTAAGCTATTTTTCACATAGCTTACAGGTAAATAAGAAAAGTGTGAGTGCCGGAACTCACAGTTAATATGCGTAAACATCAGCGCTCATCCTAGTGCGTTATCGAACGTATCCAATAAACAAACATAATAATGCAATCGTAATGTCAAAATTGATTTTTAAACATTGAATATTGAAACTAAGCATTGACTTTTTAATCGTTAATTTCAAGACGGTGTTCACATTGGACTGACCATCATTGAACAAATAACCATCAAAATTGAAAAAAAAACATACAATCACAGAGTTTCAAAGTAAAGGAACGAACCTATTTAATTCAAAAGTCAAATATTGTTAGAAAAAGAACGCACCACCGGACTCCACTACGTAACGTAAGTTTTGTTAGACTTATGTTTAAACAGGGATGTTATTTTATACATACAAGTAGATGAACTTTGACAGTACATCTAAATATGCAAATGCTTTTGAAGTACGGAGAATTTGTCACGTGGTCGGTCTAACTGCTCAATGACCAATCGTCCATGACCGTCAGTCGACCTTTCGTTGCAACAAGTCCACTGGTGATTTAATGGCTTTTCTCACTGAAGAGCGTAATGAATCTTTACATCGCTTTGGAGAAAGCAAAATTGTTGCGCTTGATATTTCTAAAGTATTTGGTAGAGTTTGGCATAAACGGGTTAATTATTTCTTGGATTAACAATTACCTTTCTGGCCGTTTACACGTTTTCTTTTACGGTTTCAAGTCTAAAATTCATCAAGGCTCCGTATTTTCTCCATTATTTCTTATTTTTATAAATGATCTCCTGGCTGGATCGCTAATCCACTAAGCTGCTTCGATGATGATAGCACCCTCAGTTTTTTCATACCACTTTCCTGACTCATCCTCCCTCTTTTTCGAATGTCGAGTTGCGATGGCAGGATATGTTGAACTCATTAAACTAAGATTTGAACAGCATTGTTATATAGGGCATTAATAACTGTGTGGGATTTCATGCTTCCAAAACTGAAAGCTGTCTTCAGTCGTTAAAGCGGAATTATACCGCTATTGATATTATACATGAATTGAACTTACATCGAGAAAACTGAACAACTTTTATAGAACTACAACATATCAGATATTGCTAAAAATGCTGCGAAATTCCTAGGTTTTCCAAGACTTTTTTCCCCTTTTGATATGGCAACTATTTATGCCCAAAACTAGAGTATAACTCATACATATGTGGTCAAGCCTATCCAAAATATCACTTCACCTACTGGATAGAGTCCAGAATAAAGTTTGAAAACTGATAGGCGACAGATGGATAACGGGAACATTTGTTTCGTTCAACTACCGTCGAAATGTTTTTTGCTTATCACTACTTTCGCTACTTCTTCAAACGTTGCTCTGTTGAAATAGCCACTTCCATTTCTTCCCTTAAATAACTTCGAGTCTAACTTCGGACGGACCGTCTAATATAGAGATTCTTTTTTTAACCGTACTACACGAATGTGGAATTCCTTACCCAACTCTGTTTTTGCTTTCCATTAGTATATCCAGACATTTAAGACAAATATACATCGTTATCTCCTGTTCAATACTCTCACTATTTCCGAAAAGCTCGCACAGTGTTGAGACATTTTAAGGGTTGTCATAATCCCTTGAGTGGGCGTCAATTAATAAAATTAAACCAAATTTATGATTTAATTGACAAAATATGCCCCATTTTTTGATTTCACCTTGTCCATCAAGCTATCTACCCTTCTGACAGTGGTTCATATAAATTGAATTTGCTGCTCCTGCTTTTAACATAAATAATTTCAGAAATCAACCAACCTTTTATAAAGAACGAAGTTTGACATTTACCCTCATAATTTTAAAAATTCACGAAACCTGTTGTTTAAAATTTAACCTATATAAAATAACTGTCTTAAAAATATATGCATATCTAGTTTCATTGAAACAATAAAATGTCATTAAGCACGTGTTTTTCAAGCTTCCAGCAAAAGTACATGAATAATGTATGAATATCTTATTTCGAGTCTTGTATTTAAAAAAAAAAACATCTTATCACGTTTACTGGTCAGGTCATACAGAAGATAATATTGACTAATTGATTCCATCATACAACAAATTTTATCTCTTAAGGAAATAAAAATAAATATTGTCATTATTGTGTGTACATAAGTGTTAACTATTTAATTGATTTGCACTCACTTGAAAAATATATCAAATTCAATATAAACTCGAACTTTTGTCCACCATTAAATGAGTTCGATCCCGAGCAATTGTGCATTCTAATCCCCTGTATCGCAAGTCCGACGTAAACAACTCCTTGCACCTGTAATCAGTTGATTTTAAGTTCAAGTTAAACAGATAAGATACATATTGTATGAAGAGATACTCAAATTACTGTTTCAGAAACTTACCAGAATAACAGTTGCCATAAATATTATAAAACATTTTGCAAATTTTGTATTCACACTCTTTGACATTGTTATGACTGAATTTTAAATTTCCTTTTTAAATATCGTATGCACTTTTCTCGGAATATTTTCAGTTAAAAGTTTTTAAGTCACAAAGTTTAAACTTCACATGCTTGAAGTTGTTTGCATCCAACAGATAAAAACTTGTTTATTTACACTGTGAAGATGAGTAACAAGTATCAATTATAAAACAACACACCCTCTCTGCATAGTTTATAATTTATTAGATACAAACAGTTTTTATTTTGGGATCTTTCTAAAACCGACAGTGACACACCGGATCACCAAGCGTTAAATGCAACAATGTGTGCGCGCCCGTATCTCAGAGATTCCAAAACCAAGTAAATACCACAAGCAATGCCGATCGATTCTACACGTAATATATTGTATTTTGTATTTATTGTTTTTTTTTTTTTTGGTTAAACAAATTTATTGTTTGCAAGAAAGATAAATACAAAAATAAAATGTTTCACTTAGCCCTGGACGTTGTATTTCTATCTATAGGTATGTGTACTCTACCTACTCCCGCTACTGTCGCGCCGCTCGGCGTTCTGACTGATTTTAGAGAAAAATAATTTCAGACAAAATTGTGGAACAATCTGTGAATTGAGAGGGCTAATGTCAGCCGGTCGTGCTCGAAACTAAAACGAGCAAAATGGTTAAGGTGCTTTTTGGACAAACAGAGTGACTTGTTTTTAATTTTTGATAACATTCCAAATTTAATTTCGCATTGTTCTCATTTTTTCGAGATATTCTCAATATTGGCGATAAGATAACAATATAAAATGCTCTACGTGAAGTTTACGATTTTTACCTGTGATATCTAAGGGTCAGTCGAGTGATTTATAAAAAAATTTACTTTGATAAAAATTAAAACAAGCAACGGCTTACGTTGGTAAAAAAAAGGAAGTCTACGGATTAATGAGATCTTGAACAAAATACACACATTTGTTGAAGGAAGCTTTTTAAGATTTCGGTTTACCACAAGGATTCACTACAGACAAATTAAAAACTACAACTATATCGGACAAGTTTTTCATCTGCAAAAAAAATCGAAATCGAGATTTTGATCAAAGTTGGCATAAAAGAGAACGCGAAAAAAGTGGGACCTGGAATTCCGTCTGTATGTCAAAATGTCTGTATGTCTGTAGCTCAACCTACAGCCTAAGCCCTGGATTATTTTCTTCAAACTCGGTTTAAGGGTCTTCCTAAGAAAAGAAATTGAATTTTTTGTTTGGCTCCAGAACTAACGATATTTATCTCCACAACGGATCTAATGATTTTGATAAAAAAAATAGGTAAACTATTAAAGACATGGGCTATCCAGTTAGGTGGTAGAGTAATTGAAACTCATAGGCAGTTAAAATATCTATGAACTACACTAGATAGTATACAACTCTGGAACAACCACTTATAAACAATAGTCGAGAAAGTCAGAAAAGCCCTATTGATTTGCAAGATACTTCCAGTTCAAATCAAACATTCTCAGGTGGATGAACTCTATAATAGTAAGACCTATCATTACCTATGATACGGTTCCATGCCACAAGAGTACCGAAATATCAATAGCTAGGAAAACCCTAGAAAAAGTCCAAAGACTTCGCATTACGGAAGCAATGAGAATCTGCCCCACCGCAACTATGGAGGTTGTCCTTCTTCTAAAAATAGGAGCAATAGGAGCCATCATGAGATTCTCAAAGCAATGAACTAGGACGGGCAAAATTATTGGTCTCAGGAAAACAGACCTAATCAGCGGGCCCACATCCCAAGAGACGCTATGATCAAAAACCATATTTTAGAGAAAAACTTTTGTCCAGAGTTAAGCCAGAAAAAAATTGGTTAGGTGATGAAATAAGCCACAACTTCTTTGGGCTTAAAACCAAACTTTACATATCGATAGAGCAGTCTACCAGCATCTTCCAAGCGGAGGTATACGTCATAGGGAAATGCGTCGACCAAAATCTAGAAAGAAACTATAGGTATCAGAACATTACCATCGTGTCAGATAGCCAAGCTGCACTCAAGGCACTGAGCTCAATATACCACCAGCTCTAAATTAGTGTGGGAGTGCATAAACAGGGTAGATTAACTTGGCAAACAGAACAGTGCCACATTTCATTGGGTACCTGATCACGAGGGCATTCTTTAATATCCCTTAACATATGATATACATCAATTGTATTTAATTATTTGTATATCCTGACAATGATTTTTCTTACGAATTTCCTATTTTTGTTATTTTTAAAAATTATGTAGTGTTATGGTTCAATACAAAAACAAATGTTATCCTTAAAAGCATTAGTTTTGGCCTTTAATCGTGGCTGGGGTGTTATATCACCCCTGTTGTTATGTAGGTATGTACATTTCAAATGTGTTGTTATCGGAAGGTTAATCAAGATAATCATATTGTTTTTGTCTCATCAAATCCATTCGATGGATAAATAGCAAATATAACAACAGATGCATACGACTCAGCAAAGTTCTTAAGTTTTTTTTTCCCAATTCGTTTTAACATTATATTTTCCAGCCAGACGCCAGGTTTTTTTGTTAACAATAATCTCAGATAAATGGTGGCAGCGCAAGCTACTTGAGTTCATTTGTTGGTATAGGGAAGCATTGGGGGTGTATTGAAAACAAATACATCAGCGATATAGATAGCTATATTTTTTTACGTGCGAAACACATTTTTTTTATGTCAATGTTGCTGTTGATTTTATCGTATTGAAACTAAAGATTTGTTGTTGTTGGATATTTGAATGAGATAATAATCTGTGAAATTATCATCTATGAAAGCTTTTGATTACTGAGAACACTTATGTTCGGTGAACATGAATAAACTTCCATATGCTTTTAGCTGAACAAATAGTTTCAACTTCAAATTTGTTTGTATCTGAGGTTGGGTATTTAAACTCTGCATTTCAAATATGCTTCCTAAAACAAAACAAAATTAATTTTTATTTTAAATATTAAAGAGCAGCTCTGGGCATATTGCGATAGAATTTGTTTATCAAAAGTGTGGCAGGCTTCCAACAAGGTGATAGCACTGAACTTGAAAATATATTTGTAGTGCTGTTCAACTAAGTTCAAACTTCTTAAATATATTATACACAACAATACCAACGTCAGCTCCTCTACAATTTCTTTCAATTCAAGCTCAAAGTCTTCCAAAATAATATATACAATTAGAAAAATTTCCCACTTTTTGGAAGTGAACGATGTCCTCAAAAAAATACGGATTTTCTGAGCCTCATAAATGAAGATTTTGCTTATTCACGTAACCGCTTAAGTGGAAATGCGCCTCGTCACTCATGATTATCTTCGAAATAAAATCGTCCCCTTCGTTGTTGAGATTGAGGATGGCTTGACATTAATTCACATGCGATTGACGGTCAGCAAGCATTTACTATTGCACTGTTACTATATTAGTATGTGTAAGTCTTTCTCGACCACACCCTGCATGGTCTCCTGTGGTTCTATTCTGTTCAAGTCGAGAAGTTAAGAGTCAGAACAGTTGCCCAGTTGGCGTGACACGATTAGGAAATCTATATCGAAATGCACACTGCACAAACACCACCGAGCGATTATTGGTCAAAAAAATCGACACATCCATTGCTTGTCTTTTTATATACGGCAGCTGTCTAGTTCACAAATGTCAAATATGATTGACGTATGCGGCTATTTGTAAAAATTATATCATCATCCGTTTGAACCATCTTGTAGCTATAAGAGTTGCCCCAAATGCCTAAAATTGTGAAATTATTGAAATATTATAAAAGTCTCATATTAATCCTTTCAAGATATGTACATACATATGTATGTAATACATTTATACATTTGATTCAGTAAACTACATATATAATAGACAAATCAATTATTTAGTATGTATTTGTATCCATAGTACATATCTCTTCTTTTTCGTTTTTCATCATTTCAAAAAAGAGGAATCATTGCTTCAAATATTTTCATCTATCAACCATCCCTTCCAGATCGATTTGGGAGGACTTGACATTTCTGGAAGACAAATTGATCAATTTTTGCAGGGAATTGTAAGGCTGAGTAGGGCAAAAGTCTACATGATTCACAATGGACCAACTTATACGAGTATATAGTATTAGCATGTCAAGGATTCACGCTGACAGCCACGTTAGTTTGATATGAAATTTTAATCATTTTTATTCGAATTCTAACTTAATTTTGACAGCATAATGGAGACATACTGATTTACATTTTCAGGTGTACTGACAGTCTCGAGTTGCTTTCAAACCTAAAGGCAGTCTTTTACTATTTTTCGTAATTAAAACAAAATATTTAGAATTAAGTTCAAACGAAATAATAAAAACCTTCCAATCTTTGTCTGCACGGAAATTTGAAGCAGGTCAATTTTATTTCACTTTTTAAAGATCAAAACATACACTCGAGAACAGTTTCAGAAAGTTTTTGAAGAATCTTATGTTATTTTCCATTAGTTTTAGTGGAGTTTTTCAATCCTTTTATATTTGAATAGAGTATACTTATTTATCTTATAGAACTTACATGCCCACTTTCAAACGTTGCGTTGGCTTCAAAAAATGCTTACTTCAATTTATTCACCTTGATGAGTAATCAATCATGGAAGAATTTTGCATGACATGCCCGCACTAGCGTTTGTTTCATCAACAACCGATTAAATGACAACTAAAAAATAAAGAGTGACCAAATTAAAACGATATTTATCAACCTTTTTTTTTCATAACTTATAACTTTTAACTTGTATAACGTTAAAGTATTCATAAAAGTAAATGTGTTTTTAACATGCTCACAAATATTGAATTTCAATGTTAGGAAATGAAGAAACTTTATTATTTTGGTTAATAACGCTTATAGGAAGCTTAAATAAAAGCAGCTAAGACTATAGCATTCTACAGAATTCCAAAAACAAAAAATCAATTACATGATTAATTTCTTATAAGAAATAACAATTCTTAATTATATTACTGTAAAAAAAAATATTACTCATACGCCACAGTGTACGTTCAAATTCGTTTTAATATTGAAAGACACGTTTGATCGAATTAAAAGAAAGTTTGAATGAAACAATAACTTTGAAAATATTGAAAATAAAAAGCTGTTTGGTATTAAAAGATGTACAAAATAACATTTTATAATATATATGTACATTAATGAGTAAGAAGCAAGACAAGGAAAAATTATGTTCTTTTAGTCTCCGTCTGATAGAAAATTTTATTATGATACTCGTATGTAGCCATAGGAACTGTTCTCTTTTTAATAAAATATTTCTATAAAATGATAACTAACGGTAACCCCCAGAGAACCCTTTTATTTCCATTCGACTTTTTCAACAACTATTTAACCAGTTTAAACGGGGTGTTCCAGGTCGGATACCATAGGCAATCTTGTAACAGATACTGGTGACTGCTATCGGGACATGTTAGAAATCTTTTTTTGTGCCCGAATTGTATCAATTACACCTTCAAAACATTTAGTTCAATATGTACGGTACCATATCCCACACAGCTCGTGCTGCGATGAAAATGTACGACCATATTTTCCTGGTCGAATAATGTCAAAAAGTGATGATATCGACTGGCCCCCTGATGGGAAAGGTGTAAATCAACAACCCAATCACAAGTTCGATGCTTAAAGATAAAAAATAAATTCCTGAAAATGTATATTTATTTATTTCATCTACCAGTAATACAAATACTTAAAACTAACTTAAAAGGAAAATATCAAAAATTAACAGAGTTACCAATATTATTTTTTAAACGCATTTCGACTGTTAAACAAGTTGATTTCATGCAATATAAATTGAAAAAAAAAATATTGAACGAAATATTGGCTCATTCTCGCCATAGTTAGTTCTATGACAATGCGAGAACAAGAATTGTCTAACTTTCATACTTCTTTTAGGAGCATATATGTATGGTTATGATTGAATTAGCTTCTGCAATATAATATAATCTGTCTATACATTAGAAGAAAGAAGGCGATGATCAGAGATAACACCAAGGTACTTCACTTTAGTTAGAAAATTTGAATGGAGCAAATCCATTTATACTCTAAGGGGTGGCCGTGGCGCGATGGATGTGTGCTCGCCTGTGAACCTCATGATCACAGGTTCGATCCCTGCAATCGTCTATGTCGTTTAAATTCCATTAAAAAAAAAAAAAAAAAAAACCTTCTAAATTGTCATCCATCAATGGGTTGCTGGTTTACTCATTACATGTTGTTCAGGCATAACACTAACAACATGTAATTGAGTTAAACTAGTATACCCAACAAGGATGAACACGAATAAAATAATGTGAATTATAAGCGACATAGAAATAAGACACGGCATTTCTCCGCTTTAGCTCAGCCGCCATCCCTGGAGATAAAAATATCTGAGACAACCACCAACAGTCTCAGAACATCGTGCCACACATCTTTCCTATCCTTCTTTCTCTTCATTAACTTCACGCCCGCGCTGTGTTGAAACATTTATAGGGTAATCATAATCCCTTGAGCGCGGGTAGATTATAAAAAAAAAAAAAAAAAAAAAAATTCAATATTATTGGGTTATTATTTCGATAGAAAGACATAACATTACATTTGTCAATATTAAGTTTGAGACCATTGTTGTAAGACCATTCAACAAGAAGATCAAGAGCCTTTTGCAGTATAAAGCAGTCATTTAAGGATCAAACAGATAAGAATATTTTGAAATCGTCAGAATACATAAGTATTTTAACGAAAACTAAATTGGATAGTGAATCATTCACGAAAATTATGAACAAAAGGGCACCCAAGTGACTGCCTTGAGGAACACCAGAACTTACTTCGAATGACTTCAAGTATATACATATGAACTAGGTAAGTATTTCCTTTTTCGTGACAAACATTATTTGTAAGTAAGTAAGTATTAATTCAATTGAAGTAGAACTCCCGCTATTAAACCCATACTGATTTCCAAGCATATTTTCTTTTACCTCAAAAGTTTAGGAATAGCAGATAATTTAGAGATACCTATGTAATTTTTAACATTACTACAACAACCATATTTGTAAAAAGGTATAACCAATGATGATTTCCGTTTCTTCAAAAACACCCCTCCACACAGTGCAGAAACTCTTTAGAACTGGGGCCTATTGCACCATCTTACAAAATTGTGATTACAAGCATTTTTTTAACAAATTTGTAAAAAATCGAGTATTTTTCATATGTAATTTTTTTTAATCACAAATGTGTACTTGTAATTTGTAGTTGGTGCAATAGGCCCCTGAAAATAGAACAAAAGTCTCCAAAACTGTTATGCAAAATGTTTAAAAGGGCTCACCTTTGCAGCACGACCACATGACCGACATCATATTCCATACATAGTGTTAAAGACCAAATAATCAATTTAAAAATATAAATTATAAAATTGTATTTAATTTAAGAGTTATTGAAAAAAAACATCGACCTGGAACATAAAACACAATTCGTTTTTTTTTTTTTTTTTATTTTCAAAAAAGTATCAATTTTTTTTAAACATCGACTTAACGGATTGAACGATTTTAGGCGATTTTCCGTCTTCGGGACCAAAAATAATTGTCCTAGAAATGTTGAACACAGTTAAAGTAAAATGCTATGTTTCTAAAAAGATGACTCTCTCCGAATTTAATCAAATTGTGTCTTTTTATTTTCCGATTGAAAACAAAAAAAAATGAATACGGATATCACATCTATTTCCTTAATTATGACTTCATTTCAACATCACTAACAAATTGATTTTATCACTGGGAAGTATTCTACTTTTCATTTAAAAAAAAAAACATAGATATATCAACACATTCATAATAACATTTAACGTTGATCTGTTTTACACTTGGCCATTTTAACATATCTACATATTTAAGAGTACATAATAACAATAAGTAGTAAATAGTGGCATTATAATATTTTTATTATATATTTTATTATATTATATTACCACCATCTACGAGTACATGTTTTACTACAAAATACAAAAGCTCATCATCACCAAACAATCTAAAAAACAAATTTTTGGATGACTTTAAGCATTTCATTAATGGAAATTATAAACAACAATGTTCCTAGTACTGATTCTTGCGGAACTCCTAAATTAACATTAATAGCTTCTGAAACCGCTTCATTGACTATGCTTCTCTTAGTACCTATACAATCGTGCATTTTATTTTTTGTTGAGTTAAAATTAAATTTCTTTTTATTTTGTTTCAATCTATTTGAATTTTCAATGAATTTTTGTTCTCTTTTCTATTTAAATATTTCATTAGCTGAAAGCGACTTAAGAAAATAAAGTTTTGTCGGTAAATAGCTAACAAAGTCACTATTTTAATGCTTTGACGTTAGTGCTGAGTTAATTAAAATTAAAATTATTCTATATTAACATTGGCCTGAAAAGATGCTTACGTACAATTAAATGCAAATACGAATAAACTATTTGGATTGTATTGTTTAGAGTGTGTAGATGTTAAGTGTTAGGACAATAGTTATTTTCTTGTTCTTAAATCGCACTTACATGTAAAATAATTAGCTTGACTCTAGACTTCGTAAATTTGAACAAATCAATGTAAAACAAATATAATTAGTGTAGTAAAAATATACAAGCATTTTTGAACTTAATTGTTAACTAGTAAAAACTTTTTAAATAAAACTAAAATATTCTTTTAGAAATACAGAAAAATAACATAAATTTGGTGAATTCAATTGAAGATTTTGGAAAAAGCTATTTTCTACATAAAACAGTAATAAACGATGTTTTTAAAGAAAATAAGCTTATCCTTATCGGCTTTAGGGCAGCAGTATAAGTCCTACCTACGGGTTCATTCAACGAAAAGGTGACATTTGAATTTAACAGAAAAATGCAATATTTTCATAAAAAGTAAAGTCTCAGGTTAATAATGAAATATATATACATATACGAGTATGCCAAAAGATCAATCAAAAATTTTGAAATGTTGTGAAATCCGTTATTCATATTACAGATAATTCTTCTATAAAATGACACTTCTTTTTGGATGACCCTGTAAAAATCCAGATTCATACTGATACTTCTGTTCTCTTTTGTACCTTGTGTGCACTTTAGATATGGCGAATCCCATAAAAAAGAGATTTAATTGAAAAGAAGCAAGAGAAATGTTAAATAAAAGCACGACTGGATCGCATGTAATTGCTGTTGTGCGAAATTACTTTGGAATTTAAAAATTGTTCAAAAATAAATATAAAACATGGATTTATTGAGATACAAATTTTTGAATGCAAGAAATTGCCATCTGGTTTTTAGAAAAGTATGAATTTATTCAAACAATAATTTTATCATTAAATTAATTTTTTATATAACAAATTTCTTTCAAATTTTTCAAGAAAAAAATTTGGCATGCCAACACAGATTTTAGGACATAATCTTAAAAAATAATCGCTTACACGTTTTCATGATATTGATTTTTCAAAAAAAAAAAAATGGAATTTATTTTCAAAAAACCAAAAAATATTTTTTTTTTCGAATATTTTTATAAACAATATTATTTTATTTATTTCTTAAAGGAGCTCCTGTACAAACATTTTAGTCAAAATCGTTAGATTCGTTAGAGAATAATACAAAAAACAAACGGTTCTATGACAGGTACTGTTAATAAAAAATTTTCCCAAAATTTGTTTGACTAAAATGTAGTCCATGGCCATAATAGCACCCCTATATTTTTTATCAAAATCGTTAGAGCTGTTTTCGAGATGAATAAGGTTTGGAGCTAAATTTTCCTTAAAATTTTTACAAAAAAATTATATACGCAAATTGTTAGTATTTAATGATTTACATTTAAGGTAGAAATAATTACAAAATTCAATTTAATTTTGAAAAAAAAATTGGATTATTTTTTTAAAAATCCAAAAACTATTTTTTTAAAAATTTGAAAAAAAACAATATTTTTCCACATTTAAAGGAGCTTCTGTATAAAAATTTTGGTAAAAATCCTTAGAGCCGTTAATGAGAAAGTCAAAAATAAAAAAAAAACGGTTATATAAAAGGTACCGTTAATAAATTTTTCTCACCAAAATGTGGTCCATGCCCATAATATTACACTTATTTTTTTTTATTAAGATCGTTAGAGCCGATTTCGAGATAAATAAAATTTTGCATAACGACTGTATGACAGCTACTGTTCGTTTTGGAGCTAAAAAAAAAGTTCGAAGAAAATACCTCCAGCAGTTAAGGCTGTAGATCGAGCTACATACATACACTCTAGGGTGTGTCAAAGTGCTCAACTATGGTATTTTCAAATGTAATAGCTTTTAAAATTTGCATTGCTTATCAAAATCAAATCCTGCATTCACAATTTTTATTTTAATTAATATCTTTGGCTCGCTCAAAAATAGGATGAAATCCAAAAAATTTTGATTTTTCGAGATTTTTTAAATTGATAAAGAAGCTATGAAATAATAAAAGAAGGAAGAAAAATCATTTTTTATGTAAAATCGTTTTTTTTATATATATATCTTATTTTTTTTTTACATGTTCTTAAACCTCAGACCCTAATACAACTTTTGAGCACTATTACATTTGCGGCCATACGAAAGTGACACACCCTAATACACACATAGACAGAAGGACGGAATTGTCGGACCCAATTTGTTCGTGTTCTTTTATCGTAATTTCAACTTTGATCAAAATCTTGAGTTAGATACAGAACTTCCCAATAGTACCTGCATTATATCGCAAATAAAAATTAATGCAAAAAAAACTGTAATGAAACAGCCGCACTTCGTTTTGAAGAAATTGAATTCACCAAACCAAAGTTTAGTTGACTTATTTAGAGCGACTTCTGTAAGCTGACGAATCAGCATCACAAGTATCTTATTAAAAAAAATATATACAAATATCTCGATTTATTATTTTTTTTTACTGAATGAACAACAAAGTATTTTCAGGAATTGCTTTTATTCAAAACTTTTTGGATAATTACTTGTGAAATTGTGTTATTTGATCCGAATCAATTACCTACTGTATTAGTCATAACTGAATAGAAGATTAGATGTTTATTTTCCTAAAAAAAAGATCAGATGGTACGAATATCGTGGTACAAAAGATTCAATTGAGAAGTTTTTATCACGCCCATTGACGCCGTAGATTAACGAAACTTCGAATAAAGTTATAACGTTTATATAAGTGATTTTACTTGAATTCTATTAACCTGATTAAAATTAAAATAAAAACAATTACAGTTAATATTTACCTTTGAATCACAAACATTTGACTACCCTCTTCTATCAAAAATTATCAACCAATTATAACAAATTATAATATAAAAACGTATGGACCCCTGCATCTTTTCAAAGTTCCCAACAACCATATGAAGTTCGGAACGAAGCTATAGCAATCGGTTTTCATTGATTAACATAGTCCCGCGTGTGAGTATTGAATAGAGTTATTTGGCTTATGTGTGTATTGGCCAGGCCATTGAAATCTTTAAATACCCCACCCTCGGCTGGAGATTAATTCAGTTGTCGCTCAAACCTATCCCAAGCTATACATCATTCCCATTTCAACAACGAAACAACCAAAAGCTGACCAATTGTTTTTCTCATAATGATTTCCATCAAAGTATTTTTGGTAAGTTCAAAAATTAGACAAAAGAATTAGAGTTGAAATTGATGCTTAACAATGATCTTTTATGATTTCTTTAGGTTTTGTGCGTGTTCTGCTCTGCTTCTGTTAAAAGCTCACCATTTACGATTGATATCCTAGAAAATAGGGATATAATATTCCCGAGAAGAAGTGATTTGGTTAAAAGGACGGCCAGCAATGACGTTTCTGAATTTAATCAACAAAAACTTTCCCTTGCCTCGTTTATTGAAAACATTGAAACCGGATTACTGAAAACAGCCTTGAGTGTCGATCCTTTGGCAAGTAGTTCTAATGCTGAGGTTCAAAACAACTCTACACCACATCCAATTGAGAGAAGATCAACTAAAGAAGAGATAGGTGATGCAGTAGAAAGTAGTACTCCTTTGGTTCTTGTCCAGACTACAGAAAATGTCCCGGCTATTGATTCGGTTCCATCTCACGTTGTCATTGATCGTGTGAGTGTGTTTAGGGCACCTGATGATGGATCCGGACTTTTTCCAACTTTTCTTGTACAAGACGCAAATGATTCGAATGATGCCACAGAGGCGAATCCTGAATCCGACGAAAATGAGGAGGGATCTACATCTGCAAACTGTGAAGACTTGTCTGAGTCTGAAGAGACAACCGAATCCATTGAATCGTCTGAGTCTTCAGATGAAAAGTCAAAAGCAAAAGTTTCTTCAACAACTGAAAAAGAATCATCATCAACCGCTTCATCTTCATCAACAACCCCACTTTCGGTTGAAGAGAAAAAATCCGTAGAAAAAGAACTTAAGGAAAAAGTTGGTGAGGTCGAAGCTGAACCTGTGATCTTTACAGCACGTGTCTGAATTGTATTCGCATTCGTATTAATATCCTTAGAAAAATACGTTCCAGTATTTTAGTTTTTTGTTTTGCTTTAAATGTACTACTAAGTTAGATTTAAAAAAAAAAAACATAATTTTAAATTTAAATAATAATGTTGTGATTTATTTTGTATAAAAATTTTCTACTTTTTAGTTCCAAATAAAAATAGAGCAAGTAAAAAACTGAACAAAATTAAATTCAAAGTGGGTTTTCATTTGAATCAATTAGATTTCACCTCAATTAGCATACAAATTGTGAAGAAAAAAAATCTGAACGATAAAATAAACTTTCCGTCCATTGCCATTGTCGTAATATGAATCACATGATAATTGACAATGGATTCGTTTACATTACGTGTAATGATCTTGACTAAAATTTCACATGTTTATCTATGTTTTGATTTTTCTCTCGATTATTTTAAGGCCTGGTTGAGGAAACACTAATTTGATTACACACAGATTTTATGATAATTAGATATCATTTGATTTGTAAGGGAATATCATATATATTTTATAACATTGCTGATAGAAATACTATGGCGGTTTTTGTTATAATAACCTTTAACTGGTTTGAAAATGGTAATAATTGTTAAAGTTTAAGAACTTCTGTTAGAATTTACGCGATAGATAATAATTAAAAAGTGATGTGAATCCAGAGAGGAAAGAAGGCTAAGATGAAAAGATTTATCCTCTGGAAAACGGGTGAATTTACTTTTCTAAACCGTAAAAGAGAGATTATCAGGTAAGCAAAATTAATTTTTAAGATTATAAGACTTATATAGACGCGTAACTTCATCCTCTAGAGCATATCCAAAGTTTCCCAAAATCAGCTTTTTGGCTTTTTGTATTGTCTCTTTCAAATAGTAGGTGGTGGTAGCATAGGTTCATACGAAAAAATCCAAGCATTTTAGGGTAATCTTTAATGCTTGATCTAATGAAAATAAAGCCAAAACAATGCAACTAAGAAAATGTTTTTTCTAAATTAGTCTACATTCCATTTAAGTTCAAGTCAATAGTTAACTTATTTTGTGCATCACTTCTGTTTTTGCTGATGCAATCAATCAGCAAAATTGTGTCCACAATTTTCTCTCAATTTCCTCATGATAAAGTGATGGCGGATTGATGGATCACGAAAGTCATTTCACATCATTTCTGGAACAATATGCTTATGAATTCACACTTTGGGTTCAATGAAGTTATCAAGAACAATTTATTACAATATTTACTGTACCTACTTTTTTTAGGTAGAGCAAATGAGTGGTAAAGTGTTAGCTTATTTGTTTGTTGGGTACAATACAAAGCTATAATAATACAAATTCCCGAAAAAAACACTTTAGTTTTTTAATAAGGGCAGGTAATTGTTAGAATGGAATGAAACAAGCTGTGTATGATGTATTTACAAAATTGTTTTTTTGTTTGAAAGTCCCATGTATATCATTGTATATGGAATATGATATCGTTCAAATGCTCACCTCCGTTTCTTATGATGGCACGGATCCATTTGTGATTGACTCTTATGTCGTTTTTATTTGGCAATCCAGAAGCCTTCTGGACTCTTCTGAAAGCGTTCACTTGGAAAAAAATGACAGTTCTGATTCTGAAAAGAAGATCAATTTGCTTCTGGATCTGAAATCAGAATCAAAACCAGAAGCACTCACACATTTGTATATTTAAACGCCAAACTCAACAGCTGTGATTTTTTGTATCCTAATTGTGCGAAGTGTATCTTTCAACAAACATTTTTCATGATTTTCATTATTGTCCACATTTTATGTTTCACATATACAATCATAAAAAACTTCAGAATCATCAGAATCAAAAAAAAAATTTCAGTTGGGATTTCGGATCGGAGAGAGATTCCGGATTGCCAAATAAAGACGACATTAAACATAGATCCGGCTAAATTTCAGCGATGGACTGTGTTATGTTCACCTTTAGGTGATATGTCGATAATGGTTTATTCACATAGACCTGTGACTTCAGGAAACCCTACAAGAAATAGTCTAGGGCTGTCAAACTGCATGACTTTTGTGGCCAATTCACGTCACCTTTGCGAGAGATATCTTTACCCTCAAATCGTTCATGCAGAATGTCAATTATTGTGGTATCCGCTTTATGGCACATACATACATGCAAAGTACTGCTGAAATCACATATCATCTAGGCCCATAAGCTTCAATTTGAGCCACAAAAAATGATTATCATCATTCTGTAGTACTCGCCATTGACACCTCACCAAAGTTGTTTTCGAAAAACCACGGACCAATGACGCAGCCACCGACCCAAAATCCACACCAAACGGTAATTTTTTGGGGATGCATTTTCACTTGCTGAACCTCGGAGGGTTGGCGGTTGACACATGACGCTTGTTAACATAGCCATTCATCCAAAAATGCACGTCACTAAGGATAATTTTTCGGCCAAAATTGGGATCCTCTTCCAAACGCTCCAAAGTCCAGTCAGCGACAAATGGCGTTGTCTATGGTCATGTACTTTGAACTCATTGGTCAGTTTGATATTGTTCGAGTGTAGGCTCAAGTCCCGATGCAAAGCCGAGAAATCTAATGCCTCGGGATCTGCTGTACAAGTTCACGGATCGTGGCAATTTACGTATGAATGTTATCTGATTAATAACCGAAACGGTCGTCTCAAATTTGGCAGCCACCAAACGTTGAAGAGTCGACTGTATAGGTCTACCACGTCTACAGTAAAATGGACGCAACACGTGCCACGTTTACACAAACGAACACTCATTTTTACCATTTTATCATTTACACGTGCTGTTTAATCGCGTAACTTGCCATGGTGATTTGGCAACAGTAACTGAGTAATAAACAATGGATTTAACAGATGTCACCAAAGCAATATGACTATCAATTCTACTCACTCTAATTGAAAAACCCTTAAAATCAGAGCTACAAAGGAGAGGATTAAGTACTGTAATTCCCAAAACATACGTCTAATGGCTCTATCGGGAGGTCTAAAATGATTCTTATGTTATAACCATACATAACCAAGGTTAATAAGCTAAACCAGATCTAACATAATATCCGTTCATCAGATTCAGATGTTGAATTTGTATTTCATCAAAAAACATCATGGTTAACGGTATTCCAATACCCCCTGTGTATGACTTTTAGCAAACTCATTTCCGCTTTTGGCAAAGAACCTTCCCTATGACTGCTATACTTTTTTTGATAACACAGTAGTTACTCCTCAGCTGCTCTCGGAAGTAAAAAGTTCAATACTTCATTTGTATTTTGAGGTTAAAACTTTCATCAAAAATTATTGATAAGATTGCCAAGAAGCCATATCAGATATGCCAGATGCTGAATAGGTCGTGCTGCGTTGATTCCTTAAGAATTTAGATCCTATGTTGATTATCTTAACATAGCTCTGTAAATCATGGCTGAAAACCTTAATAAATTAATTTGGTTTACTGTTAAACTGACATCGTTTGTAGGCGTTATCAAAATTACTCAATGTTACACCTTGCTTGCATTCCACTATAAATAAAATAAACAGATGCGTTTCAATATCTATGGGCTATATGGATCCGGATCTGGATTTTTTTAACACGTATTATAAAAACAATTTGGGATCCTGTTCTCTATCTGAATCTTTTTCAAAAACGGTTTAAAATGGCAACAGTGTTATATGTAACCTCTTTTTTCTTTATGTTTGTTGACTTTCAATTATTTCTTGTTTTTTGTTTACACTGTAGTTAACACTTTCTTACCATTAGAAGCCATCTTACTGCCAGAGCAAGAACTAATTGTTGGAACTTTGAAAAAGGATAAGAAAGAGAACAGTATCCCAAAATAATTTAAGCCGCGTTCACGTAAATAACAGAATACCGCACAGTATTACCGACTTTACCGACTTAAATACTTAGGGTAATTAGTGAAAATTCACCAATATTAATGAATAGCGGAATAATTAATGGGAATGTATGCTCTTACTAATAAAGGCATAATACGTGGGAAAAAACTCATTTCGTTCTTTTAATTGTGTTATTAAAACGAAACTTGTATTTGGATACGTGGATATTAAAATTCACCTATCGCGTGCGAATTAATTGAAACAAATATTTCTTGAAAGTTCATACATCCCCCGAAATATTTGTCTAACTACGGCCTTGCAGTAAGTTTCGCATTCGTAGACATAAATTAATTATGATAATAAGCAGACAATAAAATAAAATCATTTTCTTTTAAATACTCTTAAAGACTTTTTTCAATTTCGTCTCTTGCGCGCAAATAATAATCCGATAATTGTATAGAAATTGTATTCCATAGTCTATATTATTGTTAAACAAAAAAATATGATTTACATATGTATGTATGTACATAATACGAATAAAAGATTTCGCACAATAATATTTGCTACGTCTATAAATAATGTAAGCAGGTACATACTAGACAAACAATATTTACTCATGTCGACTTTGTCCTTGATCACTTTTATGTATGAATTCAGTTTGATTTTTGAAAGCTTGCTAAAATATGGTAATTGAGAGTAAACATTTAAAACAAAATGTCTATGTATTTTTATTTGTCTTAAAATAAAGCAGGTATAATGAAAATGTCAAACAAATTCTAAAGCAAAATATAAATTGAATGTTCAAATAGTGACTTATTACTATCTTTGTATAGGAGAGAAAGGGGTGCCACTTTTCACTCTTACCAAAAATAATCAATTTTTTACAATTTTTACACAAATCATTAATAACAGAGTCAATATGGTCGAAGTTGCTGCATGGAGCCGTCAAGACAAAGTGTTCGGTATTACTCCACATAAAGCTCCTTCCACATCTTCGTCACCTTTGCTTCCGTATTCCGTTAAAATTTCAAGCCGAAAATCTGGCAATTAATTTCTGACCATATAAGCAACTCGACTGCAGTTCGCACAAATGGTTGTGAGATATAAGTTACTGGACATTGGTTCTCCATGATCTTTCGGGGCACCAAATATTTTTTACTAACTATTCCATACTCCGAATTACCCTATTTTCCGTTACAAACATTTCTTTGTAATTTTCCACTAAATCCTTTAATATATTAGAATTTAGTAATTTATTAAATTTGCAAGACAAAACTCCCCTAAGACCTATAATTAACATACATTTTTTTGTATTTTACCTTGATGAATGGAAAAATTTATTTGACATTTAGTCTAAAATATGCATGTCAATCTGTTATGATTCAACCATCAATAAAGCTTTAAAATATCACAAAATATATGTATGTAGAATTTCGATTATAGCCCGAATCTTACATATATCCTGTTAATTTCATTATTTTATTAATTTCATTAGCTTATAACTAATTGGTTTGTTGATTTATGGAGGTAGAGGTTCTGTCTTACGTTAAAAAAAAGTGCAAGTGTAAATAAATGAAATTAAATCATGCTAATTTTGAAAGGGACCAGGTGTTTAAATAAATAATTGTACTGACGGCCTTGTAAATGCGTTTTCATTTTACGAAAAACTAATTTTTAAATTTTGTTTTAAATATCCCTTATAGACTAAGATCTAATAAGGGGAATCAAACTGAATTGACAATATTAAAGGTAAAAAAGCATTCATACTATATAGAGCGTTGATCAATAGTCCTTTTAGGAGACATATAGATTTTAAAGGTGAATACACAAATTGTACCCAAATATTCCTTTTACTAGCTTGATTTTTAATGATACATACATAGTAGCATTTACATATTTTGACAATCGTCATACTTGACTTTGGTAACAGATAGATAGTATTCGTCTAAAACTTTCGAGACTGTTTGCGAATATTTTCCAAAAATAAATAAAAAACCTTAGAGGGAAAAAGTCGTAGGTTGGCTTTCGTGGTGTAAAAGTTTGTGTTCCAATTTTTTAAATAACTAATTTAAATTAAATAATTTTTTAATAAACATCGTCAAATACACTGTCAAAATTGTACACACCATAATGTAAGTGTATGAAAGAAATCAAATACAATAATATCATAAATCTTTTCGAATATATCTTTCCAGCATTAGAGGCCAGTTATAGCTATCATTCAAATGCATCATTGAAAATTTTCATATCCATTTTTAAGACGATAAAACAAACTGCAATGGCTTTAATTGGTAACAAAATAAAGATAATGAGTATTAGAATTTTTTTACTCTATAAAAAAAACAAAATTCTGATTTAAACCTTCTTAATCCACTTTTATTATTTCAGTGATAGAAATCAATTTCAATGAACAGCTGATTTTCGTTTCTTTAACTTGGAACACGATCGTTCCACTAAATGCGTTCGAATCTCTTTCTATTCTTAAATGTCAGTTTTGCTTTCAATGATCAACTTTAACCTCAAATACCTAGAATTGGTGGTTATCATTCACTGACAGGATCTTTTATTGAAACCAATTTTTCAATGTTTGCTTTAACTGGCTTGTCAAAAAATAATCAGTATAATCAGTCAATATTCCACTGATTTGCTCCAATGTTGCATTTCAATGAAAGCTATAACTGGGGCCTTAGTTGTAAGAGCTAATAAAATCTAGAATGAAACACCGCTCACTGTTATTTTATGGACTATAAGGGATGTTCAGGTGATTGGTGTAGGGTAAGCCTCGGAGAACACAGTTCGTTCATATTTGTGTCATTATTTCAAAAAAAAATCTGTAAGTCCCCTATTACACGTTGCCTCATGAGACATGTCTCATTTTTGACTTTCCTTTTAAATTTGTATCCCGTGAGGCAAAAGCTATTACACATTGACTCATGTCTCATGAGACTCATGTCTCAAATTTGCCAGTTGTTCGTATTTTTTAATGCACAACACAACATAAAACGAATATGAGAAAAAGAAACGTCAAAATGAGACTACTAAAAATCAGCCCGGTACTCACCGGGAATATTTTTGTGCATCTCATTTTCTCATATCAGCTTTCTTTTTCGCACTTACGTGAGCCTCGTCTCGTGAGACATCGTGTAATAGGGGACTAACATTAATTTACTTTCAGTAGAGAA
Source organism: Chrysotoxum bicinctum (assembly GCA_911387755.1). Taxonomy (NCBI): domain Eukaryota; kingdom Metazoa; phylum Arthropoda; class Insecta; order Diptera; family Syrphidae; genus Chrysotoxum; species Chrysotoxum bicinctum. The sequence continues at coordinate 216,956,514 of OU426989.1, read as the reverse complement.
CTATGAGGTTGATGAATCTATATCTATCTATGAATCATTTTATACTTCTTCCATTTTTTAGTAGAAATAGTATGCATTCGTTATTTGATACATTTTTGACAATTGAAATAAATAATTAAACAAACTTAAGACCAAATTTGAAAACTGACGGAGGAAAAATGTTTTGGTATTATGACAGGGAGGGGTTAATCTGCCGATTTGCAAGATAATTTTTAATCCAAAAATAAAAAATACCTAATGAAATGCGAAAATTTCATCAGCATTTTGACAGATCCAAATAAAAAAAAAAGTTGATTTTGTTTATTGCGTTTGCGTTAGGAACTTCGAGAATACTTTGCTTTCGTGCTATTTCCAGGCTGAAAAAAGTCTTTAACATTAAAATGTCCGATATTAATGAAAATGCAAGGACTACAACTTTATTAATTTTAGAAGAAAAGAAGATAGCTATAGAAAATAGAGAGAGGCGGTATCTACTATATACCATTACAATTTTTACAGGTTTTTTCATTTATTCAGCGCAAAAGTAACCACTTAAGGTAGAAACACAAGATTTAAGCAGAGATTTATCTTACTACTAAAAAATTAAATACCTATTGAAGTATAAAATGAAAAATATTTCATTAGACAGAAAACACCCTTTTAAAAACAAATAAAAGGAAATTTGAAGCGCAACTGCTCATGGAGATCCTGAATCTAGAGATTCTCAACTTTAATTTTCTGCCGAATACCAATGGTCTAAATGATAAGCACTTTTATTGACAAGAGATTCTTTTGGAATATTTGTCACTTCCTTACCAGAGGTATCTGCTAAAAGTCGATCCCAAACCTTTGGTGTAATAGTCCAACCAAGTAAAAGTTGCATCACGGGGCACTTAATTTGTTAAAAGTCGAAATAAAAGTGTATACACTTCTGAAATTTATGATGCATAGTTGTTAAAGAAAACGACAGAAGTTTTGGTAATACCAGATAGAAATTATTTTAGATTTTTGGGCTTGGTATTGTGGCTGCATGAAGCTGCGTAGCCAAATTAGAATTAGAGACATCGTGCTGGGATGGGCAGCAGAAGCCCTCAAATGTCGTCTAGGTGCATATGGTTCAATCTGGGCCATAAGAAATTGGTAATTGTCTCGGGTTCCGCTGTAAACTTTCACGGCAAGGTTTTAAGCCAATGTTGCATTCCTTTGGCGTTCGATTGATCACCGAACCGGTCGTATCAAGTTCAGCCACAAAGAGTAGACTGTAAAGGGTTACCAAGTTTACCGTAAAATGGGTGTAACGTTAACGTAATTTTGATAGTAAAGTTATGTGATTTGGACGTGTTGTTCAATCGTGTAACTTGCCATGGTGATTTGCATCATTTGTATAATAAACAACAGATTCGACAGATGTCACTACGAGGCCACCAAAATCTGACTGCACCAATTGAAAAACCCTAAACATTAAAATAAAATATTTTACTTTGTAAAGTATTAAATTCCTTTCTTTATGCAAACATCAAGTTCTGACAAAATAGTTCAATTATAGAACATCCATCCACCATTTTATATCATTCCATTTCGAATGACTTTGAAATCTTAGCTTTTGCTTTAATTTAAAAATGAATCATAAAGCCCATTAAATAGATAATCGAAACATCTGAAAATAAAAATGACTTGAAATTATTTGTATTATTTACATAAAGGTGTTAAATATAAACACGCGCGTTAGTCTCATCCAATGATGATTAAGGCTTTTATACCCTGTAATTTTTATTTTTATTTTTTTGGTTCGTTCTTATGCAGACACGACTTAATGTGAATGGCATTGAACTTAAATATCAGTTTTTCGAAAAAAAAAGTAATTCTTATCTCGAAAACTTCTAGAAAATTTTAAAAGTACAGTTTGCTTTCGAAATAATGCAAGGGCAACATTAGAGGTGCAATAACTCAGGAGAACCTGAGCCTATGACTCTCAACCATTCCTGTTTACTTGATAGCAGGAATGGACGAGACCTACAATTTTCTACCGATTATGAGCAGAAATTTTCATTACAAGTGATATACTTGCAGTGTTTTAAAATCCAACCCCAGACGTTCTGTATGACATTCCAACGCACTTATCATTATGCCAAGGGTAACTACGTGGAGATCTGGTGTATTGTCTCGAAATCCCTCGTGTTTGTTTTGCGCCATACCACTTTGTGTCGCTAACATTTTCTTCTGTGCATGAAAATGAGAAGATGTTTTGAGATTTTTTTCATATCCTGATCATTCTACAAAACTTTAAAGCTTGTGAGCTTATGTGTGAACTGCAAAAGTGAAGATTCAGACCTAATGTCAGAAAATAACTGATTTCCTATTACATTATATGCAAATATGGCACTAAAAAGTAATTTCCAATGCTAAGGTTCTTAAAAAAAATTAATTTTTGGCGGTTTTCGAAAACGTCAAATCAATGTAAATTTGATCGTCAAATGATCGTAATTTTTTGACGCAAATATTGCTTTTGTCAAATATCAGTCAATTCGAATTTTGTACTGCAAAGTTGAGCCGCAAATGATGTTTTTCGAACATATGACTTTAGCAAACCAGCCTTATAGAAAATATAGCTTTTTTATTTTTGGGTTTGTGCTTAAAAACATCTTGCAATTGCATTTTTGACGTAAATAACATTTTCGAAAACGGTTCCCCAATGACTTAGGTTATCATAAGTACGAAGAACTTATACATATACATAATTAAAATCGTTCGATTTGTTTTTGAGAAAATTTTACAAAATTGTTGTATGTCATCATATAATATAAGCGTTTTTAACCTGTTGAGTACATTTTCAAATTAAGTGTCTAATCATGAAATCAGTTAGATCATAAACATATTCCATACAAATTCATATACATATGTACATAGCGTACCTATTGCAATCTCTTTGAAAAAAAGACTAAGTATCTGTGATAATCGTAAATATCAAAACGATGATCCTCGTGATGGGATGCCTCATTAAAGACTTATGTAGGTACCCTCGTACGAATGTAATTTACACATTTTTAAACTTAATCTATGTATCTACTTTTGACAACACTCTAAGCTATTGTAAGCTAAGAAAAGATACACTATTCACATCCTCATGCTAGTGACGACACAAATAGTTACTTCCCGAGTATTTTTAAAGCCAATATAACAGCAACAACGAAACAAATTTAAAGTAGTAAAAACGAGTTAAATTAATTAGAGTATCATTTAGTGAAAAATAAATTAGCAACTTTTGAACAACAACAACTCCACTTAAACCGAAATAATTTTCACATCTTCATTGATGTAATATAAAAGCTTATGAAGTATCATGTTTTAAATTCATTTCAACAGTAACAGTCAGTCTTAAATAATATTGTGAATCTGCAGGATTCACTTTTCAATTTGGAAATTTATAAATTTAGTAAAATTGAGAGGGCATACCTTTATATTTAGTTTAATATTCTACAAGTATTTTTTGTTTGTATAAGTTCAAAATATGAATCAACTTCAAAGAATTGCAATTATGACAGTTTTTTGTGCTGCCATCTGGGCGAATACAATTGGAATACCTCTACTACCTGCCCTAGATGAGTCTTCAGGAATAGACAATGAGACAATAGAAGGGCTGAGAGCAAGTGTTAATGATACACCAAAGAACCTGTAAGTACCTAACTACTTTTTATCAATTCAAGGGATATTTATATTTTTTTGTTGAGATTGTGCCCATAACTTTTTGAGTAGATGAATTTAATTAAAAGTCTAAAATAAAAATGGATCTCAACGATACTTTCGAATAGATAATATCAGTTGTAAAGTGAAATCATCTCAAAGGATAACGAAACACTAGAATACTTAAACGAGATCAATTTAACTAAAATTGACCTTTTTTCCAAAGTTCTGTTCCATTTAAGAAGGATTACCAGAAAAAATGTCTCGGTGGCTCCGTCAGAACAATCAAAAATACTTTCAAGTTATATACAAAAGAGTTTAAGGAATATCTAAAAGTGACTTAACAATAAAGAAGGTTTCTAAACTATCATCAAAAAATTATAATTCAATTAAGGCAATTTTGTTAGAAATCAATCCAAGAAAAATCTCTTTTAACATTGAGTCAAGTGTAATTCTGTCAAAATGTCAGCTGATTATATTTTGCTACTATACTACCTTTTCTTCCAAAGAAAATCCGGGATTTAAGGCAAGAGATTTATCTTCGAGATTTGAAGAAGATTTTTGGTAAAACCACTTCAATCCAGGATTATCTTTTAGTGAAAACGTAGTATAAATAGCAAATGAAATAAGGTTTGTTTGATTTGGTGCACCTTTATTTTATCTTTTTGTGTTTAGGGCTTCTTTACCAAATAAAGAAAAGAATAAAATGTATTTTTTTTAGTTGCTGAAACTGAATCGACCAGACTTTTTAGTAAAGCTCGTATTGAAGCTGTGCTAAGTGTGAGGTGTTTATCAGACAAAAATAATATTACACGATCAACTGAAGGTAAAAGTTTGAAGTAAAGTTTCAAGATTAACATTAATGAGAACTAAAAAAAATTACGTATTTCCTTTGTCAAATATATGATCAATATAAATATAATGTGGTTTTCCATTGGAAAAAAAGATCAATTTATTTTTGATTAAGATCCGTCAAAATGCCGATTTCATCAATTTTTGAATGGAATGACAGACAAATTTTATTTATTAATTTATTTTTCGATTTAAAATTGATTTTACGAATCTTAATTTTTCAATTCTGAAAATTATATCCGAAACAAGAAGGTTATCATTGGTTAAAAATAAAAATGATTTGGTTAATTCATTAAGCTTCATCACTTATGTCTACTGAAAGTAAATTAAGAATAAAGATTTTTTTTTGTAGAAATATTAAACTAAATTAACTATAAAAATAAATCAATTTGAAATCGAATTACTACATTCGCAGCGAAGAAAAAAACAATTTTTGATAGAAATCTGAATTTGCCAAGGAAAACCCCATAAGTGTTGATCATTGAGAATCATCTTAACAGGGGTGAATTGCAATAAAATTGATAGTTATCAATGCATGATTAATCAATTTTCTAATTAATTAAATTTTGCAAGATTTTTGTTGGTTGATCGATAATAATCTTTTGACAAACAACTAGTTCTGATCGATAAAAGCGATTGGCATATAAATTCAAATAACGTTGAAAGCTATACTTAAGTTTCAACAAAAAAATGCAATAGCTGAGCAAATTTGTACTACGGACTTTATAAGCCCTCCTGAGTGAGTTGAAATTGGATCGTTTTCTGACTGGTTATGAGTATTTAATGCGGTTTATTCAAAACAAATCATTTATCATGTTTTAAAAGAAGTCTACCGTTAAAAGCTATTCACATTTTAATAAAGTGGACCATCACTGGGTCTCAGATACTTGCTCTTCTGTTAAGTAAGGTTAGGTTATGATGCGACAAGTCGTATAACCTCACTCGGATCTCAATGGATCCATTGTGGTCCCCAGGGTGTAGGCAATGTAGGAATGGCAAGGGGAAGAGAAGCATTTAGTGGAACTCTTAGGTATGGGATACCTCCCTGAACCATCCTGATTTCTAAATGAAGAATGATTTTTAGCGGACAAAATGAGACGTCATCCGGTTCGTCGAAAAAATAATTTTCCGAAAGAAAGTGAGATGAGCTCTCTCACACCTCTTCGTCTTGGCACCCTCTGTATAAGACAGATAATGCTGATGCCCATTCTGCTCATGTGGGTGTTTATTGAGTTGTGACCCGTTAGGGACACATTTTCGATAATAATCAATACTATTATTGTAATCCTTATAAATAGCTACAATCCAAATTGTAATTTCATAAAATATCTTCAACCAAAAATGAACTAAAACACTTCATTATTTTACAGATACGTTGTTAAAGCAGTTGTCTACGAAATTGGTATTCTCACAGATGAAGATGAAAACGACACTTCCAGTATTGAAAGGTAAACTTTTAAACTATGAACTCATAACAACATATTCAACCATTTTCTGTAATTCAGTTCTATCAAATCTTTCGATTATTTCTTCCCTAGTTTATTTAATTTTTTTCATTGTATTTTTCTTTTATTTTGAAACAATAATTTTTTTCTATTTCATGGATATCAAAATCCAAACGATTAAATCACTCATTCAACAAACTTTAATTTATAAATTAACATTTTCATTTCAGCCAAGAACGTGTTGACTTGACTTTCTTCGACGCCCACCGAAATAGCAGTCACATCGATCTCGGCAATATTCCCCTTCCGATTCAGACAAATGTGAGTGGGCAAGTTCTCACCGGGATTGCACCAATTAATATTGGTGCATTCAGTAATGCCCATGAATTATTGAACACTCTCCCTCTTACCGGAACAATCGTCAATCTAACTCATAGTGACACATCATACTTCCAACTCACAACTCATAACATCAGTGACAGCGAACGACCTCAGGTATTAACCGAAGAAGAGATAGCCCAAATTCCTGATGCAGCCAATATTTTCCCGTCGCTGAAACATGATAGTGATGAAGAATCGAGAAACTCAGTGTCTAAAGATTATGACTAAAGAATTCAAATAAGAAGTCTGTCTAGCAAGTGCTCGATGAACGGTTTAGCACTTTAATTTGAATTAGACTTAGTCTTCACCGACATCCCTCTTCTTTCCTGCAAAACCAAAACAAAGACTGCAATATTCTCTATTTTAATTTTATTAGAGTATCGTCTATTTTTTTCTCATCAGCATAAGTTTGTTAATAAATATTAATTCTACCAATAAAACATGTATATAAATTTTACATTGTTGTAAAGTGTGATTACTCGTATTTTTATTGCTTATACATTTTTTTCTGAAGATCTTTGGGTATTCGGGTTATGATCAAGTTAGAAGGCAATTTTTTCATTTCGGAATCTTCTATAGACTTCATGATGCATAGAACCTCTTCTGATGCTTTTGTTTTCAAGAGCGCTATCAAAGCCGCTATATTTGGTGGATTCTCTCCAAACTCATTACGAATATTTGTGACATATAGGTAAGTGTTGATTAGATATTCATCTGGAATAGTACCGCCACTGGCCAATACGATAACTGTTGAAATAACGTTTTCTAATAAGCAAGCTATTATACAAGGATCTTGATCGTTGTTATTGTTCGTATCTAGGTGTTTTAGGGCGTAATCGACACGCTTCTTCCAACCCACATGTGACGATATTTTAGCGTAATTAGATGCAGTTTCATCTGTTAGTTGAACTATTTTAGAATCTTGCTGATCTGGCTCATCGCTGTTGCATTGGTTTTTCCATTCGGGAAGTATATAGGGCACGTAAGTACTTCCCTTAACGCAAGGTTTGTGTTCTTCTGACATTGCAATATATTTTTGTATTCTTTATTTTTAACAAAACAATTTTGGAGAGTTAGAAAATAATACACATATAATTTTAATATTTTGATTTTTTCTGATAAATAAGGAAACGAATACTCTGTCGGTGAGTGTATTGAAGACTAACTAGATAACTTTTAAAAATTACATTTTTCAAATCCGTTATTCCAGTCAATTCTGTCGATATTCTGGCAACCAGCGTTAACATGTTAAAGCAAATAAAGTTTATTTCTTTACTACTTTCATTTAAATTAACTTTTTCTTTAGAAAAAAAACACCTTCCGCAACTAAAATTTTATTTGTATCTGTGAAAAATAAAACCATGAGAAGTATGTACTTCATCGCAAAGCATAGCATACAAATGGCATGCGTTAAATTTCGTCGGACAGGGGTGCCAGCACGTAACTTGATACAATCGAGTCTAGTCGATGTAATCGAGTATAGGAAGTTCCTTATTTGATTCAATCGAATCGAAAACAATCAGCTGATCATAAGAAAGAACTGCCTGTTCTCGATTGTATCGACCTAACTCCATCGTATCAAGTTACGTGCTAGGGCCCCAGTATTTCAGATCAGCTGATCGGAGAACTACCTCGAAGCAGAATGTCTCCGATTCGTATAGGAAATCGGAATGAATTCCGCTCCGACGGTTACCTCGATAGGGCCGATTATGAACAGCGATTCCTTTAAATTAATTTCGGCCAAAATGTAATAACCTTAGCGAATTTGTTTAGCGTGGGATTACAAATTGCGAATGTTCGCTAATCTAACCGCTTAGAATGTGAGATCCCATCGAATCAAATTATTTACTGATAACGCTAGCGAATTTAAAATTGACGTACCTTTCTATCAATTGTTATTGTTTACTTTGGATATAAAAAAGAAACGAAAAGTGCGAATCAATTTCCGAAGCTTGTAATGAAAAAAAAAACTATATAACTAAGGGCATTAAAAAAACGAACATTCGCTATTTGTAATCTCACGCTAAGCAAATTCGCTCAGGTTTTAAAATTTGGAGCGAACTTCATTTAAGCGAATCGCTTTTCATAATAAGAATCTATCGATTTTACAAGGTTTTTAGTTTGATTCGCTATTCATAATGAAGGCCTTAATTGATAGTTGATGTTCAATTTTCAAAACACATTTAAATTTTCTTCGGAGGTGTGTCCGATTTATCAATCAGATCCGAACAGGAGAAAAATGTAATCCGATCGGATACGATGATAGGACTCAATATACTACCCACATACCCAACCTTGTTAACTTGTAAGCAAGTAGAAGAAACTTGATCGTCTGACAAAGTGCGCTTCTCGTTGTGAGCAGGGTTTTGAGTTTATGAGTTAAACAAATTTAAATTGGGTATTGTTCACCTCATTTTTAAAAGTTATTGTTAAGGATTCGAATAATTATGTTACAGGTTATTCGATTTATCATAAAATGTATGGGTTTTTCAACAAACTTGTTTTTTGGTTTTTTTTTAAAGAAAAATAAATGTTTAATTTTTCTCGAAAAAAAAATTTCCTACCTGAAAATCAAAAATTAGCATGTGCTAGAAAAATGGAATAGTCTATGCCTTTGGATGTGAAGACTCAAACAAGATTATTAACTTTATATAAACGCTGTTATAAAGGCTAGTATTTGTTCTTAAACCGAACAAAGTTTATACCATTAGTACAGGGTGAGCCAAAAAGGACCTGCCTATGTTAAAGAAGTATAACTCTTGTAATAACCATTTGTTTTAATTAATTTTGTTACACTTGCGAATTCACACTATACATGTTCATATGTAGGGTGTTTAATTGAAAAACAAAAAACAACAGTATCTTTTGTGGTGAAAAGTGCTTCTCATTTTTTAGCCGTTCGAACTCGGCAGAAAATTGTACGTCACTTCTCTTCCTGCCGACAACACACTCAAAGAAATGTGTGATCGGCGTTAGTTCCTTGCGAGCAGTTGCGCTTCGAATGAAAAGGGTGGGTCATCTAGTTATTTCTTTTTTAAATTAAAGGTTATTTTGACAATGACAGCTGTTTCCCGCTAGAAATCTTGAAAGAAAGTCAGTATCATACCTCCGCGGAATGAAATGAGTCGCTTTACGCTTGAACAACGCTGGGAAATATTCAGCCCTAAAGGTATCCGTTCGGAGCGGAAAATTATCCGCAAGGCATACTTTGTCGGAGGTTCAAATTGCTTTCGAGGTATCCTGTCGGAAAGAATAATCGGCCCTAGCGAGGTATCCGTTCGGAGCGGAAAATTCTCCGATTTCGTACGATTCGGAGAATTTTTGCTTCGAGGTATTCTTCCGAACAGCTGTTCGGAATTTTTCTCCGACATTTTTTTAACGCACCCGGCGAACTGCGTTGAAGTGCGATCAAGTGCTTTATTTGTAAAATTTTTGACAGCTTAATGCAATTGTTTTTCCGATTTCGTCCGACACAAATTCTTCGCGGAACAAATTATGCCAACGCATTTGTGTATTCTTATTCTTTCCGATAGGAGACCTCGAAAGCAATTTGAACCTCCGACGAAGTATGCGTTGCGGACAATTTTAAGCTCCGAACAGATACCTCGCTAGGGCCGAATAATAAACAAATGCGTTGGCGTAATTTGTTCCGCGAGGAACATGTGTCGGACGAAATCGAAACAATTGCATTAAGCTGTCAGAAATTTCACAAATAAAATAATGGAGAAAAATTCCGAATAGCTGTTCGGAAGAATACCTCGAAGCAAAAATCCTCCGAATCGTACGAAATCGAAGAATTTTCCGCTCCGAACGGATACCTCGCTAGGGTCGATTGAAAACTTATTTCAAAAGTGAGTCATGTGTATCCCAAATAGTGCTGTACGCAAGTTTGCGCAAAAAGTTCATGAGATTGGTATGCTAGTGGACTTATGGTCCCCGTTGTCGTACGGTGCGCACAGACAAGAATGTGGCTGCAGTAGCCGATTGTTTTTGGGTTATTCCCAAAAGCGAACAGGAATAAAAAAAAATCCTTTCAGATTTACATTGTAAATATCATGTTTCCAAGACAGTTCCACTATTTCTTCCAGCATTCCAATTTAAATGACAGATCGTTGCAAAAATGTGACTAATTGTTTCCGAGAAAATAATTATTTTATAATTGGTAATTTTGTTTGAATCAAAAAGAAAAAGCTAAACACAAAGAAGCAAGAAAAGCAGATGCCTTCAGCTCTCCAGCCTTGGCCTTATATTCCGGAGCATTAGGGCTGCCTTTAGCTACTCCACTGTTCTCCTTCATAAAGTCAACAAGTATACCAATTGTTGCCTTGTGGCAAAATAGAAATTAACAATAAATTCAAATAAATAACTTAATAAGTTCAACAGATATATAAAATAAACTCAAATATAACTATGTAAAATTATTATTTGCATTTTGTTCCAAACAGGCAACTAGACAGCTATTGCTTTCAAAAGAATTGCCATTTTGATGGAAAGATCTTTCGCTGTCTATATAAGGCCGAATGGAATGCGAATCGCTTTTGAGAATAGGAAAATACAAATTCGCATTTAAAAGCGATCTGGAATAGGCCTACAGAATACGTTGGATTTACGCTGCTGAATACAGTTAGCCCACCAAAATGATCTGAAATATAGCAGCCTAGAAATTATAGAAATAAAAATTCCATGATACCATTTTTAATTAAATTTTATTTCTTAATTTGTTTTTCCTAATGCTGTGTTTTTATCCTCAAATTTATTACAATGAATTATTTTTTGTTTGTCGATATACACGGCAAATATTTGTTTGTTTTTTTTTTTAATTTAAATATATATTTATATGTATTAATAATATTATTTATGCACTAGAAATTAATTTGAAATAAATTGTCCTTTTCTGTTTATTTTATTGTTAAATATTTTCAAAAATCAGTAGTTTAAAGTAATTTTCTTTATCGTTATAATAATTATAACATTTATTCGTATTTCATTTGTGTATCTAAAAATTTAGATTTTGTTTTATTTGTATTAACATTTAATGCAAGTTCTTTGTTTTGTTTTATTTTTTGTTACATCATGAGAAAGAAATGCTTTGTGGATGCGCATTTAATGATGTTATTTTACTTTACTTTGAAAAAGTTTGTTCTTTGTATTAAAAAAAAAATCTTTACATTATAAATAATTATATTACAGAGTTACCCATTTATTAAATTTTTTTGTTTTATTTTATCATATTTTTTTTACAAATGGGATTTTTTTAAATAGTATGTTGTATTAAATATAATAGAATAATCCTAAATATTAGCTTATGTACCTAATAAAAAGAGAATTAAAATTTACTGTATCTGTTACACATAAAAGAGCAAAAAGATATGAACTTAAATGAAATTAAATACAAAATCATTTAAAGTTCGGGCAAACCAATCGATAGTTTATTTTTATATACTTTTTGAATTATATACGCAAAATTAACTATTTTTTGTTGTTGTTTATTCTACACATTATAAGTTTCATTTTTTTAATCAGTTGTAAAAAAAACGGAGGTTTGTTAATTAAAAATATAAATTTACGAATGTTTGCAAATACATTTCGGCCAATTACCGCTCCGTGAAGTCCTCCTTTGAGAATTCCTGTCGCTATGATTGCAACTGGAGAGCACTCATATGGCCGATTTCTTTATTGTGAATTTACACACTCTAATAACGAGGTTTTCCTTAATCTGGAAGTAAATAGAATAGATTTTGCACAATGTAGTTAGATTTCAAATAATAAGCTGATATAAGATTTCGGAGTAAAAAGCAAGCACCGTTAGAGATTTTTGTAACGAGGATAATGCTTAGATCGTGTTGTAAAAAAGCTTGATTAAGAGCTGAATCAGGAACACAGCACACCTTAGCATAGAGGAATGTTGCTTGTAGAATATACTACAGTTGTGAACCAAATGATATTGATTTTAATCGACGTAAAGAAAAGAAAGCAGGGATATACGCCTCCTTCAAAATAATAGACTTTGGCTCTCTTGTGACTTTATAAACTTGATAGAAGTTATTTTTTTCAGGCAACAGAATGTACATACTTTTAGGTAGGGTCTTGATGCCCTGAATTCAAATCGGATCTCAGATTGGCTCCATTATAATATGTGTCGCTCATTATAAAAGTGGTGTAAATCCATTTTTTTTTAAAATGGATTTTTTTGCTTAATGGTATTATATTTGTTAATATCTTTCAATATAAAAGAGAATCTACTCCAAATACGAATTATATTTCCGATAGTTAATGTTTTTTGTTCTTAAAGTGATTTTATTATTTAACTATAAAAATTAAGTAAGTCACAAATCCGTTTAATAAAATTATTAATACAATCTGTAAAGGTTATTATAATCTTGGACTTTTTACGAACAATACAAAATATTAACCTAAAGCGCTTTAATTTGTTTTTTTTGTCTATTCATCATTTCGCAAAAACCTTATTATCTCGAAATTCATTTGTATGGAGATAGTTCACTATTAAATTGAGCGACACATATATAAAAGTGCAAAAAAAAACTTTTTTGTATGTCCATCCCGAATTTGTTTGTCTATCTGTTTATCTATCTCGTGGGAAATATGTTTTTGGAATGATTTAAAACAAATTTTAAAATGGAAGAGAAAATCTGAAATCGAATTCATAATCAAAATCAAAGTCATGTCTAATCCTGTGGAGAAAAAAGCCTGTGGCTACCATGATCAGTTATATTCCATTTGAATTATTGAACATTTTTAACAGGGAATCAAATTTTGAAGAAAAACAAATATTCAGGATTTTTTTTTTATAATTTTGCAAGTTGGAGAGGATTTAACAGGAGATATCGATGCACATTGGTTTTGAATGTAATATCATAATGAGAGTGAAATATAGAGTGGAATAAGTCGTCCAAATTCGTGCAGTGCGGTTAAAGTAAGAATCTCTGAATTTAACCATATTACCGAAGTTGGACTCAAGGCTAAACTGATGGGCACTCCCTGAAGCGCGAGTATTGTGTTAAATTGTTTAAGGGGAGGAATTCTGCTGGCTGTTTCACTAGAACACTGTTTATAAAAATAACGGTAAAATAATGAAAGACAAGAAACATTGCGGCGGTGAGAGATTCAAATGTTTCTGTTATATGTACTTCTATCACCCATTATTTTAAAAGCTCTTTTTTAGATTATATCCAAGAGAATCAAGAGAGTTATTGGAGCACCTGCTCAAATATGAGAATTGTACTCGAGCTTTGGATGAATAAACCCCCTATGTTACAGCCAGCTACGATGGGGTGACAAATTTCTTGCAACATCGTGAACCGAAACTAGATGAGATTCCACTAAATTCGCAACTTACTCAGAAAGAAAATTTATTAAAAAAAATCTGAATACCACAAAAGAGAGAAAAAAAAACTCAAACAACTAATAAAAATGTAGTTATGAAAAAGAAAAAAAACTCATAAAACTTACCAATAACATGACTTTCGATATTATTCATTGACGATCGATTTTTAGACGCCGGCTGTGGAATAATTGTTATTTCATCGTTAATCTTTAGTGGCTTAAGCAGAGTATCGTTTGCTGCTGACAAACCACTTCGATTACTTGTCCCACTACTGCTACTGTTATTCGGCATGCTACTATTGCCGGTGTTATTCTTCTTGCCATCCATTGCTTTTTTGGCAACCGTACTGTGGGCGGTGTATACATGCGTCTCAAACTGTTTGTACATGCCAAAGGTCGCCGTACACACCGTACATTTGTAGGATAGGTGTGCAGGTTTAAGAGTCATATGATGGTCACGGGATACATGGTTGAGCAGCTTCCATTGATACATCTTGGAAAAAAATAAAAACAAGTTAGATAAGATTATTTCGGAAATCATTATTTAATATTTACCCTTCCACACACAGGACATCGACCAGCATCCTTGCCTTTGTTGGCGGCCTCCTGCATTGAGCTTGTTACCAAACCATGAGAGCCAAGCAAATGTCTCTCCAAGCCTTGGTCGGTGAAAAACCTAAACTGGCATTTCTGACAATTCAAAGGCGGCCGATTATAGATCATTTTCGGGTGAATCTAACAAGGAGATATTATCCGTAAACAACATTGCTGCTCTTATTCTATATTGAATTTGCGGGATGTTTACCTTAACTTTATGCATCCATTGCATGTGATTTCGCAGCTGTTCAAGATCCTTTATGTAACCATCACATATTTCACATATAACAAACTGTGCTTTGTTCCCACTTAGATTCTGCCCGGGTTTCATTCCTGCTGGTGGCATTTTATTTGCAGCAGCTGCTTGAGCTTGTGATTGAGCCTGTTGCGAGCTACTTTGCCGAGGTAGAGGTGTAATTGAAATGCTTGGTTGACCGGTTGGATTCTTTTTAGTTGACCCCACATTTGCTGCCTAAAATATTTAAAAGATTTAGTTAAACTGTTTTCTGTGAAATTCAAGAGACTAAAAAGCTAGCATTGGAAAACAAATCAGAAAAAAAAGTATTAAGATAAACACACATTGGTGTAAATACTAGCTTTTAGTTTTCAATAATTAACGTTGGACAGAGAACCACTATTGTTGTTTCGGAACCTACCTGGAGTGTTAGGGTATTTTGGGTTGTTGGCAGGATCGCTATACCTGAACCCGTTACCTACGTGGACAAATAAAATTAATGGCGTTCATTAAAAGTTTAGATTTTAGAATCAAATCGAAGCGAAAAGAATTTATGATTTTTTTTTTTCAGAAAGATTGATCAAACAAATTCACCCACCGTGATTTAATTGAAGATGTTGTTTTATGAAATGTTATGTGTTGACATGAGAGCTGAAACTGTTAGTAAGCTTTTGAAAATGGCGTTATGGTAATGGTAGTGAATAACCTTAAAAAGGGTGAACCAAGAGACTGTGTAGATGACGGTGGTTATGAAATGAATGACTGCTGAATTCATCCTTGTTAATCTTTATGACGACAGATATCAGGTACGGAATATGAAATGTCATTTTATTAATGTATTCGATTACCACACAAATGCCGATTTTTATTGTTCGAAGCTATAATGAAAATGAGCGTTCTGTACAAGTTACATATAGAAAATTCGTAAATTTATTCAGTGAAAATAGTAGTCTTTCTATGAGTCCAGAATTCGTGCAAAGGTGTAACTTTTGGAAGGAAATGACTCACTGTTGGGAGATCAACATTCAAATAAGCTAAGTACTTCGATTCACTACTTGATCCATATGATCCATGTAATTCTGAATAATATTTTTCATCATTTGGAAAACCCTCATGCGGTTCATGAAAAACATATAAACTTAAAAAAAGGACTGTGTGGGGGGATTTGTGAATTATTTTCGTTAAAATACAACATAGACTCAATGGTAAATTGATTGGTCAACGAGTTCATGGGATTTAACTTTGTAAGATTTCTTTTAATGGGATTATTTGAAAAGTAAGTCGACCACTACCAATGAAACATCGTACCTTCGGATACTTGCCTGTAATCATCGCAGCCCCGGTGGTCACAAATTGTGATCCATACATTATTGCCATGATGATTACTCATAAAACATATGTTCTATTCATTTCACAAAAACTTTTGAAGTATCAGTAGGATCACCCTTTATTTTATAAATCTATAAATCTTTTTTCAAGGTTTTGATAGTTAGTTTGACTCAATTTTATCTTCTTGGATAGTTAAGCCATACCAATAATTATTAAAAAAAAAAAAAAAAAAAGAAGCTATTTTTTAGTTTAGGATTGGGTATTAAGCTCTTATGATTTGAAAATATAATTTGTGGAACTAAAATTATATCAACATACCAAACTAAGACTTTTTGAAGCAATCTAAGTCACAATACATATCTGCCGAAATTCTTAGCGGAAGTCATCATAAAAAGAACAACGGTTTACTGGAAACAGTAAATAAGTAATCCTACAAACCACAGATTATACTTCACAGCAGGTTAGTTGTTTTACGTCTTTCATTGAGCCATGCAATAATAATTCTACTTTGCCGAATGTCTATACTGTTTTAAAACTGCATGAATGTAGGCAGCTACTGCACTTAACAAGTATTGGGCTTGGGAAATGAGCATAATACTTTTAACAATTTGCTAGTATTAAAGCAGTTTTCCAATAATTCTTTCTTAATTTTAAACACTTTTTAACTTTTTTTCATTTTGAAAATAACTTCTACCGAAAATTAAACTTGTATTTTCATCGAACAGCTGACTGTGAAACGTCAAAATCATTTTCCACTAACTTTGAAGTCGAAATTTTTAGTTGTATTTAGCCAATCAAAGCGAGTTGACTACGTAGTCATAGTCACTAAATTAGTGAATGCCTCCAATGACAATTCGTGCAAAAAACTAAGAAAACACAACTTTTTTAAATAAAAACTATTGTTCTTGAACGACGTGAAATCGGATTAATAAATAATAAAAATAAGTCGTACACTTTAAATGATTTCACAAATTTCTTTTTTACTTTAAAAAACACACAATTTACGTAACGAACACGAATTAAAGGGTTTTAAAAAGGAGTACCTTGAATGCATTTCGGAATGATTCATTCCATCTTCAGCATCACGACTAAATCAAAAAGTGCAGTGCGTGCTTTGATGTGTATTTTGAGCTCTAGTTGTTGTAGGTGGTATTATATAAATCGAGAGAACAAGTTCAACAACAAATCGGGAATATATGCAATTCAGTGTAGTGAATGTGAAAGTGTTTATTATGGCCAAACAAAAAGAAATGTCCTAACGCGTTTTAAAGAACATCGAACGTACATTCGTAACAACCAGCCATATAGATCTGCATTAGCAGCACACGCACTAAACAATAATCATTTATGTTTGAATATTGATAATGTAAAACTTGTAAAAGAGATTATAGACGACGCATACGAGAGTTTTTACATACAAAAAGACACAAACTCTATGAATCTGGACAACGGTAATATAGAATCGAACTTGTTCTCTCGATTTATATAATACCACCTACAACAACTAGAGCTCAAAATACACATCAAAGCACGCACTGCACTTTTTGATTTAGTCGTGATGCTGAAGATGGAATGAATCATTCCGAAATGCATTCAAGGTACTCCTTTTTAAAACCCTTTAATTCGTGTTCGTTACGTAAATTGTGTGTTTTTTAAAGTAAAAAAGAAATTTGTGAAATCATTTAAAGTGTACGACTTATTTTTATTATTTACAACTTTTTTGACTTTTGTAAATGCCAAAGTGACATATGAAGTTAGTGTGATACTATAGATTAAGATAGAAATTCGAATTAGGACAATGTTAAAGAAGTAAGATACTCAATTCATCTTTTTAACCAACATAGTATCGTACTTACAAAGTTATACCATTAGCTAGAAGAAATATTTGCTTCAGGAGCGAAGAGTTTTTTATAAAAAAAATATTGTACAAACCATCCATAATAAGGAGTATTTACTAAAAGTTGTTCTTAATATTTGCAAAAAGAAACCGAAGAATGGGGTTTTTATTAAACAACAAAATTTGCGAGTGTTAGGAAAATAGGGAAGGATTGATCGGTTTTGAAGCTCGGTTTTGAAGCTCTGAATATTGAAATGCAAGGGAAAATAATAGAGCCATTTACAGAATTCTACATTCGTGAAGTGTTCTGTCTTAGAAAAAAAAGACAACAGTTAATATTTCATTATTTTTAAAAAAATATACTATACTTTGGTAATGTCAGATATAAATTTGGGTTGGTGTTTTGGCTGCAAAATTAGAAATAGGGACATCGTGCAGTAATGGATTGTACGCAGTCCTAGAATGAATCAGCTCACAAAAAGCCTGTGTTAATTTCGCTGCATACAAAATGCTGATAAAATAGTGAGAAACATTTCTGCAATGTGCTATCGCCTATCATTTTTAAAGTATTATATTGAATTCTGTTTAAGACTCAATTGAGTTAAAGGAGCACCTGTCCAGATATGACTTAAATTCAAGCCTTGGTGAAATGAAGGCTTTATATATTATAGCCAGGTCAGAAGGGGTAACAAATTTCTTGCATCGTCGAAGAAAATTTAGACATAAGGAGATTTTTTATTGCCAATTGAACAATGCTGTCAGGATCAGAATTTAATTCGCTGCAGTTGGAGTTCCACATCAGATAAGAGATAATAAATGAATATAAGAAAGTCGGAGATTATGAACTTCAGGTCCGAAGGTAATTTCAACGAAGAGATTCATTGATACCAAATGCACGCATTTTCAATCAAACGGTTTGATATATAAAGTGCAATAATCTTAATTTCTCCATAACATAGAGAAGATTTGTACCAATGCTCGGTTATTGGACCAGTTAACCTATTGCTACGGCGGACGATTTGACGAAAACTTTTTTTTGAATTCTCCATCGCCAAATTAAGTTTTTTAAAGCCTAGCATTTTTTTTAACACGGAACCAATACTTGCTCTATGAGCTAAAAAAAAGTTAAAACACAAAAATTATGACAGGAATTACATATAGATGTATCTACAAAATCCCCTTTACCATTTATAATTAAAACTAGCGTAGTATAGAGTATAGCACACACAACCAAAAAAAAATGAATTCAGCATCTTTCGCATGCAACTTATCAAACGAAACCAACTCACCTGAATCAATTGACCAGCTGCAATTTGGTAGTTATTTGGTAATACCATACCAGTTGGCATTGTAGGCCGAATGGGAGTTCCTCGCAGCATATTTCCACCGTTCGGAGTTGACTTTGCCGGTGGTGGCTGCTGCCGACCACGCAACATATTCTTATTGGCATTATTACTGGCCATTGCAGCTTGAATGTTACGTGCTTGTTGCGCCTGCTGCTGTTGTTGTTGTATTGTTGCCAAAGCTGCTTTCTGTGCAGCGGCTTGTGCTGCCATTGCCTTTTTAAAAACAAAACATTAATATTTTAAAGGAGGAAAACTATATTGAAAATTTTACCTGATAAGCAGTAGCAGTTCCCACAAGCCCATGCCTTGGTTTGATTCGAGGTATCTTGGCGGGCGCTTCCCAATCATGTGGGGGTGTCAGATTCGATTCTGGGCGGAATTTCTTTTGGCAAACAGGTGCATGCCTGGCCAATTTTGCCTTGCCGTTATCCTCGAATCCACAGTTGGGACACTGATGGTATGGTAGGTGCTTGAATAGTCTGGCTTTGATGTTGTGCATCGCTTCCATATGATAGACAATCTCTGAAGAGTTTCTCACTTCATATGTACAGAAGTTGCACTTGTACATAGCGCCGTTCATGTGTGGCGTCTCATAGTGATGTGCCATTGCCAGAGCAGACTCAGATTTAAAGTTACAAAACTCACAACGTTTGATGTTGAACTTAAACGGAGCATTTCTTTTCTTGCTTGCCTCTAAGTTTCCACTCAGGGCATTAATTGCTTTCTCAATCTCGGTTATGTTCTTGCCCAAGGAACGGCGCATTTTGCGTTTTTGTATACGAATCAAGTCCGCTTGGACAAATTCTTGCACCAGGCCAACACCAATATCGATAAAAAACTTACCCAGTGGGCTCTCGAAATAATTATCTGTTCCCATTTGGCCCATTTGGGATTTGTTCGCTGCTGCCGGTGACGGCATACTAGACGTGACGACATCTGGCTTTATTACGGCTTTGATGGATTTCAGATCGTCGCTGGCCTCTTTAATTAGGACTTTAGTTCGGGTTTCAGCATCTGAATCATCTTCATCGTCGTCAGCTGAGTCTTCAGATTCTGACCAGGAATCGTCACCATTGCCACGTTTCCTCTTCTTCTTTTTACTCGTAGTTGCCGCATTTTCTTCGTTTTCTTTGCCATCATCGTCTAAATCCAAGTCGAGATCTTCTAGTTGGACATTGGGCTGTTTCTTCAAGTCAAATTTTGTTTCGATTTGGGTGACAATCTCGCGTAGATTGTCCGATGGAGGTTTTTCATAAATGTAGGGCACAATAAACGATGGGGCCTCGAGGACGAACATGTCGTCTGTTAAACCAGGCAGAAGGTTGGCGTTTGATAAGGTTGGTAGGGCGGGCATAGCTGGACTTACTGGCATGGTAGGGATAGCCTTTGGTCCCGCTGGTGACTGCGCTTGGTTTGTAGGTGCAGCCGGCAATATATTTACTGGATAAATGCCGCCTGGAGGTAGAGGAGGTCCGAGTTTGTTTGAATCTGAATCATGGATGACCATAGAGGTCGCCTGAGAGAGGTTTGGCGTTCCTGACATCAGAGAACGTGCGTCCTTGATTGTGATTTGAGCCATTTGTGGGGCTGAAGCAGTATGAAAAGTTTTCTGTCGTTTCGGAGATGGCTGCGCATCATCGTTTCCTTGTTCTTCTCCGAAAGAGGCGAAGTCACGTACTTTTACCATATTTTTATGTTGAATACCCGAAATGTTGCTACCAGCTTCCGAAGCTTCACTAGGACTATCATCTTCAATTAGAACACAATCATCATCATCATCATCGGGCTTAGGTGGCTGTGGGGGTCTCGGTTGTTCTGCAGGCTGTGGTGGTGCTTGAGGCTCTGGAGAAGTCTTTTGCGCTGGAACTGGTTTGTCATCTTGTTCAGCTTCCGAGTCTGAGCCAATAACAACCGCACCGTCACAGTCGTTTGAACTACTTTTTGGTTTGGTTGCCTCAGTTTCAGATGGGGCGTCGGGCACCGTAAGAGGATTTTGTTTTTCTTCGACTTCTAGTTTTGGAGCTTCATCTACCATAGGCATTTCTTCATCCGATTCTCCCAGATCGACTATACCATCATCACCCTGTACTATCTTTTCAGCTTCTCCATTAAGTTTCTGTTCCGTAACGACCTTTGGAGGAGTTTTATCGCCTTCATCCGTCTTGATCGCAGGTTGGCTTGACTGTTGGCTCTCTTCGTCATTAGTAGCAGACTGAGATGTTTCATCTTGACTGTCATCGCCATCATCACCGTCTTCTCCCTCTTCACCATCGTCTTGACTTGTTGGTGCCTCTGATTCTGCACCGTCCTGACTGTCTTCTTCGTTTTCAGTTGAGTTACCATTCTTTTTGACATCTGTGTTTTCGGTTTTCTCAGTTTGTTCTGACTGCTCGGATTTCTCTGACTTTTCCGACGCCTCATCCTCATTGTCATCATCTTCGCTGCCATTCTCTAGTGCTGAATCTTTTGTTTCAACGTCGTCTTTAGATAAACGTCTACTTTCGCTGCCGTCTTGTGAAGTCTCTGCATCACCATTCGCTGTAGCACTTTCGCCACCAGCCTTTGTGTCACTTTGATTGTCGCCGCAGCTGGTTTGTGAATCATCTTCATCGGTGTCTGCAGCTACTGCCATTGGCTCTAAAGACGACTTAGAAACCTCTTTGACAACATCACCATTTAGCTGAGCTGGTGAATTTTCAGGCCCGTCCGACGTTGCTATTACATCAATGGAGTTACTCGAAGCAATAGTTGTGGCAGGCAATTGTTCAACTGTTGATTTGTCTGGTATCACTTCGCCTACTTCGCCCATTTTGAGTGTTGTTTTTGTAGAGATTTGTCTTTATTTGCAATTGTGCTATTCCGTTCAATTTCTGTAAAGAAAAAAAAATAACATTACAACCAAATGTGAATCGAATCCTTTATGAAGTGACCAATAAAAAAAAATAATCCATAAGTTAATATATTTAAAAGTCGTATATCATTGCTTTTGTTTCTTTGGAGAGGAAAATTCAGCGGAAAACTGTTTAATATGTAGATGTTAATTCGGGAAAATTTGATTGCACAATACGATTCAAACTTTATCGGAGCTTTAGCATTTACATTAAAAAAATTATGAAAATCAGTGTTTCGTTTTTAAAATAATCGAAAACAAAAAAAAGCGGTCGAACTGTTTTCGGAAAACAAATTTGATTGCAAGGTACTGTTATGGATTTAAAAAAAAAAAAAAAAAAGAAAAAATACGTGGGGGAATAATTAAAAACGCCATCTACCAAGTTTTAAGAAAATAAGCTGTAGGCGAACAGACAAAATTGTATACCAGTATCCGGCCAGTTCGTCAAAAATGTTTATTAATAAGAATTTACATAATTTTTGTCAATTAAAATTATTTCTTGTTTGATTTTTAATCAGGGGTGTCATTCCGTAAAACGATTATCGTCGGACGATATCGTTTTGACGATAGTCTCACTTCACGTAAGACGATAATCGTCAAAGTGATATCGTCAAAACGATATCGTTTGCACGATAGCTAAATAGGTATCGTCTATCATTAATTTCCATTACTATTTAATCAAACTGAAGTCAATATGTTTTGTCGCAATTTAGTTGTGTTACATAGTGAAAATGAAAATTCGAAAAAAAAACAATTAATACATTTACGAAGACAATTAAGAGATGAATCAGACCCTCTATCTCTTCCAACCCATATGTAAGTATATTTTTTTACATACAATACATAAATATTTACATAAGTAATCTTTCTTACTAATTGTTGTAAAATAATTTAAACCATTATAGTTTTGTTCAACGTTTTCGAATTTCAAAAGAAGCCTTTTTAATGATACTTCAAACAATAAACTTGCCGGATGGTTGTCGTTCTACATATATACCATCAATATTAGGATTTGCTGTAACTATTGAGACTTTGGGTGGCGGAGGGTACCAATGGTTGACAGGCAACGATTTTGGACTCGCTCTTGCACAAAGCACATTATCCAAAATAGTTTCGGAAACGACAAATATCTTGGAAGCCAAGATATTGTCTTTCATGGATTTCATTTTGAAAATTCAGTCACAGTATAAGAGTATCTGAAATTAACTGAACGATCTTATACCGAAAACGATTGACGAGACGATAGTGATAAAGTTACGTGAAGCAAATTATTGACGATAACGTTAATGATAATCGTTTTGAAAGTTACGGAATGACCCACCAGGCTTTTTTAGTCACGTTCTTCTTTATGCAAATAAAAAAATTATTTCAGGCCTGTTTCGATATTTTATCAAAATTTGACAATATCTTCACAGATTTTTCAGAAACAAAATATGAAACTGAAGACTATGCACCGTAAAAAGTTCGATTTAGAGTTTTGGATTGTGATTGGAAGTAGTGAACTAAAAACGAAATTTTTTGGACTAAAAGGTTAAGAATTCCGTGCCCGGTTATTGGAGTACGGAGTTTATCTATCCGGCCATAGGAATTATAAGGTTACACTTATCACTATCTAATTAGTAGTTTGCAAGAAATGAACAACAAAAAAATGTTCATAGCTTCAACGTTTGATACAATTAAGGCCCGATATTTTGAAAATATCACCAATTGTTGATGATTTATCTATAATAAGACAAAGTTTTAATGTTAGATGGTTAGTTTACATTACTTATGATTTAAAATTAAACTGGTCGGGTACTTGGACAAAGTGACGAGATACTGAATTTCAGTGGCTGGGTATTGGTGAAAAAGAATTATTCTCACTAAGTTGTTTTGGTTTTAACTGCATAACGGCAATAACTTTCTATTTTTGTTATTTAATTAAGATTGTAAGACTAATCCAAAAACGGTTACTTTAAAAAGAGGATAACTCCACTTTTTGGGCAAAATGAGGTATTTATGTTTTGATGATCGTCTTTTGATTCCCCCTACTCCTACTAAGTTACACTTGGTCCATTATTCCTAACTTTTGAATATTTTGTTTTTTACCAAATATTTGTCGTCCATGCCTACAAAAGCACACATAATTTTGTATCAAAATCATTAGAGCTCTTTTCGAGATAAATAAAATAAACGGAATTGCCGGACCTCCATTTTTAGTGTTCTCTATCATCGTAATGTCAAAATCTCGAGTTCAATTTTTTTTACAAATGCAAAACTTGCCTTATAACACCCAGTATATCGCAAGTAAAAACTCATAAAAGTAGGGCATATTTCCCTCGTTGGAGCTCGAATTTCATCGTAAAAGAAAATTAGCTACAAATTCCGAATAAAAAAACTATCACAGAATCTATTCGTAGGGAAAAATCTGAGGGCAAGTTCGAATTACGTGTAACTTGGTACATACATAAGTATGCCTAAATCCAAATGAAAATTAAATTTGATTTCTTTTTCTACGGAATATAAATGTATCGGGAACGGAATAAAAGTAATCAATTTTTATTTTTTTAATATTTATTGCTTTAATAGTTGCATAGATCAAAAATAGAGAAAAAGATATAATACGGAACAACTTTTCCGGTTGTTAAGCGCGAAGCCTCGTATTCCACAAATAGGTATAACTACCGATGCACTAAAAGGTTTGAGGATGCAAATGCGATCTAAACCGTTTTAGGCCACCTTCAGAAGAAGGTGCAGTTTGGGGAAATTTAATTCACTACACTCATACTACATGTACATACTTTTAAGTTAAATGGATCACAAGCGTCTCGAAGTATTTTTCTCTGAATAAACATTTATTTATTTATTTATCTAAATAATTTACATATAAATTTATAAACTATTTAAATTTTCTCTGAATAAACATAGGTATTGCGTTTAGCAGATCGAGAAGGCAATACAATTTGGCGCATAACTTTTTAAAGTGCTTTGCACATGAGCTGCGACCTGCGAATGCGAATAAGTCTTTTTAAGCAATTTTCACAGCTAATATCAATTTTTGTTTTGTTTTTATTCTATGACGAAGTGAATTAATGATCGAATCAACTATTTAAAAGGAAAACACTGCATAAAATAATTATAAATTGAAATATTTTGCATTTTAAAGTTTTGTACGCGACCAACAACGTATCTTCTGCGAACTGTCAAATGTAAATTCGCAATCCACAACTAGTGAACGCATTCCACAAACCCGCGACAAAAAAATTCGTACGAATTCAACCTCTTTCTAGTTGAGGTATCAAAGTGAAATGTTCTCCAAATATATGACGATTCATATTTAGAAGATGCAAATATAAGTTTTCTCTTTTTTTAAATTTTGGTAACAAATTAAACTGCATAAAAGCCACCTTTTCTTAAAATAATTTTGCTTAGCACTCATTTTACTTTAATTTACTTACTTCTTTTTTTTTTGACAATTCGCACTGTTCGGCGACCAAAAAAAATACTCATGTGAACGAAATGTCAAAATTCGCGACCATTCGCAATTCGCAGTTCGTGTCTCATGTGCAAAGCACTTAAGTATGGTACTTGGTTAAAAGGACAATTTTGCAGATTTTAATTGAGTTTAGCATCGTATACATTCTCTAACAATGACCTCAACCCTAAAGTGCGTTTCGCCCAGTACGACAGTGGACTGATCAGTTAGATGCTGTCATACCCATCTAAAACGCAATCCTATTTTTCTCGAAAACGGTGAATAGAATTTCGATAATTCTTACATCTAAATTCAATAAAAAAAAATCGAAATTAAGATTCGAGATTAAGACTGTACCTGCCATAGAACCATTTTTTCGAATTTTGAATTTCTCATTATTGACATAACAGACTTTAATGAAATTTTGTACAGACAAGCTCCTAAAAAGATTAAAAACTTTGCTTTTGAAAACTTGAAAAAAAAATATTTTTTTGAATTTTTGAAAAAAAAAAAAAGGAATCAAGTTTTTAAACCTTACTTCAATGCAGTACGCTTCATGCTTCAAGCCTACACCCAATCAAGCATTTCTTGTCATGCATTTGAACAATGTATATCTGGTTTTATTCTGTTAAGCAAGTTCGCGCAACCCAGTCGTGCATTTTATTTTAGTATTACGCTAACTTATGACCCTTTGACGTTTACAAACGTCAAAAAAGATCTTTTTTTTTTTACACGAACTGCATTGTTTCACGTGTGTTTAAAAGCTTATATTAGAAAAAAATAACCTTAGCATGATACTACTTACAAAATGTTTAAAATTAATAGAGTTAGTAACCTACTTCAAGGTTAGCAAGTTGTTGAGCTGTAGGTGTCATACTAATACCTTAAAACTATTGGCGCAACATTTTAAACAGCCTAGTATGTATTAATATACAAGTATGATATTACTTAACAATTTGCTATCTTTAAAGTAGATATCTACCTTACTCTTTCTTAATTTTAAACATTTTTTAACTACTATCGTACTAAAGCAATTTTCTTAATAAGTTGCTTCTGAACACACCTAAACCAATGACAGTTCCTGCGAAAAACTAAGTAAACAGACCTTTTTTGACGTTTGTGAATGCCAAAGAGTCATATGAAGTTAGCACGATACTAAAAAATTAAAATGGGTATTCGGTGATTTTAATTTTAGAGAAAGTATGATGCAGTTGTTTTAACCTAGTTTCATACTAAAACAACCTTAGCATCGTACTAATTCGACTTAAATTTTGCGCCACTGGTATTAAATGGCTTTAAATATGTAGGTATGTACATTAACACATCAACGTTAGACCTAAACCCTAAATTCAATGTCGCTGTGCAAATGCTACCAACTTTTAAGGTGAAACTTTTCAGGTTTATCAATACTCAAATGAAAATGTGACAACCAGTATTTTTTTTAAATTTGAAGTTCCTAACTAATATTTATGAATTTAAGTTATTAAATGCTTAAGACAATAAATGAATATAATATTTAAATATTTCTTTTTTTCATTTAAATCTTTATTAACTTAAAAATGATTGAGATTTTAAAATGGTCAACCATAGTAGGACACGCGTGCAGTGGTGTAAACAAAAATAGGACGCATGTACTCCAGTGTTAATAAACGGGTACCTAGACAAAGTGTGAGTATAAGTTTCATACCTACTAAAATAGCTTTAACACCATAATAATTCAATTAAAATTTTGCGCCATCTTGTTTATAATTTTGGGACTTATAACCCCCCCCCCCCCCCCCTCCCCCCATTTACCTAAATTATATCTTTTACCAACATGTCTTCGACAATAAGCAGCCCGCTTGCTAGCACTTAACTACGAAAGAATATTTATACTCCTCTTAATTCGCCTTTACCTATTTCTTTCTTTATCCGTATGTTCCTATTTTATCGTTATTCGGTATGGAAGGCAGCCATTTTGTCTGTTAAATACATCAATTCTATACCTACGAATTATAATAAAATTTCAATGAACTTAGACCAAAATAACCAAATAAAAACCATCTATTTACTCGAAATTTGTATAGCACAGAGAATTGTTCAATTTCTATAGGTAAAGTTGACATGGAAGATAGGTAGATACATACCTATGTATGTACATACATAATTGAGGTAAGGCGAACAACCTCTTAAGTCTTAACACAACTGCCTGCCGATAGTTACAGAAACAATTGTGGCTTGTGGCAACGGAAATAACTAAAATAAACTAATCTCCCAACTGACAATATTTTTTTTTGCTGATTTAGAGTAGGTATAAATTCATTCCATACTACAAATAATTAATTTATTTCGAATAAACAATTTCGCGGGTTCTCATCATCACAACCAACTGCTGTTTTAAAAACAGCTGACTTGACACAACCACAATACAATAAAATTATACCTACATCATCATTTTTTTTTACCTACATCATCATCTGGGTATCATGAATAGACAGAGAAATGAATTCATTTTTACGAACAGCAGAACAGCAGCACCATAGTTTATTTCTTATAACAAATCTGATTGTTGATTAATTTTCGCATTATCATAAAAATAAGCAAAATGCACACGTGACATCATAAGTGAACGTCTCTTTCACTCTCACCTGAGAGATTGATTAATGCAGCTGCAACTGTAAGTAAAACTGTCCCTTATAATTTATAACGGTTTACCTAACAAAACACCAAAACAGGCAACGTACAGGTACGCCAAATGATTGAAGAACTGTCAAAAACGGAAGTTCAACGATAACGATAGATAAACAAAATAAAAACACACTCTTGGCCACCGACAACCGGTGTATTGCGGTGTTTAGATCTAGTTTTTCCGTCATTTACGCGAAAACAATCTATACTATGCGAATGTACCTGAATTTGAATTGTGATGTGCCATTGACGCCATTTTGGAAATAATATTTTACCTAAGCATGTATACCTACCATACAAAATTTCCACTTTATTTTCTTGTGCTATTGTTATGTATTTCAAAAGTAGTATATACTTTTTTTATAATAACAACGAGTTTATATACATACTAAGTATGCCATTCCAATGATTTGTTAGTGTGAGTTCTTTTGCCGGTTTGCCAATGATTTATATTAGTGTGGGTTAAAAATGTATGAGCATGTGTTTGTAAAATAACAAAGTTTGTGGTGTAGTAAAGTGCATGACATTTTACTTGGGAGAACTGTCAAAACGGTGAAGTAGAAGTATACAACAAAACGGAATATCACTGACAGAACGAACCGCTGCTTCTAGTGTCACAACAAAGTGAAACAAACAACGAATAGAGAAAATGCTGAAGAGAAAAAAAACATTTATTTACAGTTTGTCGTTTGAGTTTATCATTTCACTCACATTCATTGCGGCCGAGAGTACCTACCTAGATGATTGATACAAATAAAAGAAGAAAAAACAAGAAAACGATGTACTGAATTGTGAATGGTAGTGTAGTTATCTTATCTGAGTTGTTTTTTTTTTGTGATACCTATTGCGGACAATAGATGAAAAGGGTTCACCACTTAATGATGAGGTAAGTTATGAATATTTTGATTGCGTGAAGAGGTTCCTATATATGGTAACCTATGGTGCAACAGGTGAATGTTCTTGAATTTTAAATTGATGTAAAATGGTTACAGGAGATTTGAATGCTAAAGTTGGCAGCAACAACGATGGACTAAAACAAGTGATGGGAAACCATGGAGTTGGGAATTGAAATGATAACGGTGAGCGGTTCATTGACTGCCGCAATACTAACGGACTCGTCATTGGCGGCACTATGTTTGAGCACAAGACGTGCCACAAAATAAGTTGGGTGTCGACGGACAGGCAAGCATCTTCGAATCAAATTGATAATTTCGCGATAAGCCGGCACTTTAGAAGCAGTCTCCTGGATGTTCGAAATAAAAGAGGGGCCGATATGGGACTTGCTCGAGACCACCACCTTATGGTAGCTACTGTAAGACTTCGTACAGCTGCAGCTCGGAGATCCAACGGCATAACCCGCTTACCCAGGTTCAACGTCGGCAGACTAAAGGATCTCTCAATCTCAACACGCCAACAATTGGGTGACCACTTTTCACACGGAATGATGACAGTCAGCAGCACGGAACCTGAATCCATTGAAAACCACTGGAATGCTGTGAAAAATGTTCTTATATCAGGTGCTGAAAGAATAGTCGGCCGAAAGAAGGGAAACAATAACGCCTGGCTTTCTGAGGAAACCTGGATACGGATTGGCGAACGGCAAAAACTTAAGGCCCGTGTTGCAGCTGCAACTGGAGTAGAAAAAAGAGAGCTAGAATCCCTGTACCGCATGAGAAAGAGAGAGGTTCACCGCAGTGTAAGACGTAACAAGCGTAATCACATCAACGCTTTGGCCCAACAAGTAGAAGATGCTGCTAACAAATGCGACACTAGAACCGTCTACAGCATTACAAAGGAACTGGTTGGTGCTCGCAGTTCCAAACAACACCTCGTAAAAGATTTAGACGGCTCGCTACTTAGTTCGGATGAGGATCAGTTGAGAAGGTGGAAGGACTATTTTGCGTCGGTATTAAACCGAGTTACCGACAGCAATGCGCAACCGATACCTGCTGAGCCGACAGGAACAACAGCAGTAGGATTTGATGGCATTCCTGCAGAGCTTCTACAAGCAGCGCCAAGGACTTCGAGCGAACTCCTGCATCCACTCATAAAGAAAGCTTGGGTCTCCGAAGGTTTTCCAAATGAGTGGAAAAAGGGAATGATAGTCAAGCTCCCTAAAAAAGGAGACTTAACACAGTGCGAAAACTGGAGGCCGATTTGCGTCCTGCCTGCCGTTGCCAAAATTTTAGCGAAAATAGTACTGGAACGCATCAGGGAACATCTAGAAGCCACACTCGATGCCGAACAAGCAGGTTTCCACACTGGATCATCATGCATTGATCATATCAATACTTTAAGGATCATAATTGAGCAGTGCGTCGAATATCGATCACCACTCCACCTGCTATTCATCGACTTTGAGAAGGCTTTTGATAGCATCAATACGCAGGAGGGGTATCCCGGATAAATTAATAGCTATTATTAATGCAACTTATGATGGATCCAAATGTCACGATTTGCACGAAGGAAGGCTGTCAGAAGAGTTTGAAGTCCAAAGTGGAGTTAGACAGGGCTGCATTCTGTCACCAATATTCTGTTGGTGATAAGCGATGTCCTGCGAGCGGCCTTGACGGGAAACGGAGGAATTCGATGGACTCTGACGTCTCACCTGAAACATCTTGACTATGCGGATGACGTATGCTTGCTCTCTCGTAGGATCATGGATCTCCACCAAATGACGACAGAGAGAGAAGCAGAAATCGTGGGGCTGAAAATCAACTCCGGAAAAACAAAGATGATTCGCCTAGGAACCCAGTCATCTTCTTTATAAATATTTCTCAACAACCGGTAGAGAAAATACAGAGCTTCCAATACCTTGGAAGTATCATCTCTACCGAAGGTGGCACCGAACAGGACATCAGCAGTCAAATCGGGAAGGCAAAGGCTGCTTTCGGTATGCTTAGAAATATATGGAGGAATAATTCTTTAAGCTTAAGAGCCAAGCTACGGCTGTTTCAATCCAACGTCGAATACGTGTTACTTTACGGTTGCTGCACTTGGAAAGTAACAGAAGGTGTCACTAAGAAGCTGCAAACATTCAATAATAGATATCTACGAAACATCCTTAGAATTTTCTGGCCCAATCGTATATCAAACGAAGAGCTCCTTTGGAAAACGGGTCAGGAACCTATTGACTCTATTATACGACGTTGAAAGTGGCAGTGGATCGGACACACGCTTCGAAAAGGCGACAACTGTATTGCGGCGCATGCAATGCAGTGGAATCTGCTCACTCAAGAAGGAAGAAGAGCTGGACGACCGAGAAGCTCATGGAGAAGGACAGTCGAGGAGTTGCGACTCATATCCAGAAACCGAACACCATGGCGAGCTGGCGTTGTGAACGCCCTATGCCCCACTAGGGGTCCCCCACGGACATAAAAGGTCTAAGGACCTAAGTAAGTAAGTAATTATACCTAGGTATAATAATAATCGAACAATGTTTAACATAGGTAAAACTTTGAAAATAATTGCATTAGCTATATTTTCTCATGCTTTATGTAAATTTGGATTTAAATATATCTGTTTCAAACATTTTCATTAAAGTTTATGTTTATGTATTACAAAAAGCAATGGCGCAAAATTTTAAACCGCTTAGTATTAAGGAATTAGTATGATACTACTTAACAAGTAGATTACTAACTCTTTCTAAATTTTAAACATTTTCTAACTAGTATCGTGCTATTTTTTTTTAATGAATTGCTTCTGAACACATCTAAAGTAATGACAGTTCATACAAAAAACTAAGTAAACAGACCTGTTTTGATGTTCGTAAATGTATATGAAGTTAGCACGATACTAAAAATAAAATGCACGACTGGGTCGCACGAACTTGCTCCTATGTAATAGACTAGGAATTTTAAATACGAATGTTATTTGAAAAAACTGTTCATAAGGATAAAATTAATTTTTTTAAATTCTTTTAGTAGTAAGAGATAAAAACAGAATGCTATGCAAATATGAATTTATGCAGGAACAAAAATTATACATAAGTCGTTGTAGTGGTTTCTTCAAAAAAAAAGCTTTTATATACAAACTTAAGAAAAAAATTTTGGTACGCCAATTTAAAGTTTTTATCATCGTTCGAATAAAAATTAAATTTGCAAAAAAAATATTAAGCCATTTCTGAGATATTGAATTTTCAAAAAAATAAAAAATAGATGATTTTTTTTTTTCAAAAATTCAAAAAATATTTAATTTAAGGTTTTGAAATGCAATGTGTTCTAGACTTTTTAGAAGCTTCTCTATAAAATTTTTTATTTAGATCCGTTATGTGGATAATGAGAAATTCAAAATTCGAAAAAATGGTTCTATGGTAGGTACAAGCTGTAATATCTTAATTTCAAAATTTTTTTTATTAAATTAAAGATCGTAAAAATTAATTGAACGAAAAAAAATTTAGCAAAATTCTCGGAACCGTTTTCGAGAAAAATACGATTTTTGAAAACCATTTTTTTTAAATTTTTAGCACTTGTATGGTAGGTACCTTAATTTTTAGGTAAAATAAATTTTTTTTTATCACATCTTGTAGATATTATTGAGAAACTTTTATTTATCGAGTTTAAAAAAAATCTAGCAGGGGGTTTTGGTCTTTAGTTGCTCGAACCAAGCAGTTTCGAAACTAAAAATTGAATGTGCGCGCCTAGCCTAAGAGTTTACTTTTTTGTTCGTCATCCATTTAAATTATGTCAGATGAAATATTGTACATAATCACAGCTGATTATGATAACAGATTTAGTTCAGTTTTATAACAGATCTCGTTTTCAAAGTAACATAAGGCCAGGCGCGCACATTCAATTTTTAGTTTCGCAACTGTTTAGTTACTAAAATGAAACATATGGGCTTATATGGGACACCGCGCACTTAAAGCAACTCGATTCGAGCAACTAAAAAGTTTGTGTTTTGACACAAGCTAAACGATTGCCTAAAATTAATTCGTAGTTGAGCTGTTTTCCATAAGCGCAAGAGAGAAAAGAGTGTGAGCGTGAGTAAAGAGTTGCCAGTGCGCGGTTCTCTTTCAACTGTAGTTTAAACTATTTGATTTCGATCACAGTTGCTAGTGCGCGACTAGCCTATCAGACTTTTATAAAAGTTCGAACCTCCGAATACCAATCATAAAAGATCTTTTAAGGTGGAAATCTTTTATGATTCATAACAGAAAATCTATAGCAGAATAACAAATGTGGCAGAATAGGCCTAATTGGTCGAGAGGTGAAGAAATGTTGAGGGATTGAATTAAGTTCTAGCCAGCAATGGAAAGTAATAAAATCTAGATTTCAGTACTCAAGGTCTCCAATGTAAACACGATGTCGTAAGTACGCAATATTTACAATGTAAACATGGTGTTAAATGCAATCGTTGGTAAGGTAGGTTGCTACACGTGTAACCATAACGTGTAACCGTAACGTTTAACCGTAACGTGTAAGCGTAACGTGTAACCGTAACGTGTAACCGTAACGGGTTACACGAGACGTATAAGTTTTACACGTTTTCGATTCACTCTACCGCCGGGAAAGATGTTTACACATCAAAAACTGTTCATAAGGATAAAATTATCATAATTTTTTAAATTTTTTAAATTTTTTTAGTAGTAAGAGACAAAAACAGAATGCCATGCAAACATGAATTTATGCAAGAACAAAAATTATAAGTCGTTGTAGTGGTTTCTTAATAAAATACGGTTTTCTATATAAAATTTTTAAAATATTTAAAAAAAAAAATTGGTACGTCAACTTTAGGTTTTTATTATTGTACGAATGAAAATTAAATTTCCAAAAAAAACTATTGACCCATTTTTGAGATATCGAATTTTCCAAAAAAATGTTTTTTTTTTTTTTTTTTTTTTTTTTTTTTTTTTCAAAAATTCAAAAAAAATTTTTTTAAGTTTTGAAATGCAATGTTTCTTAAAGTTTTTAGAAGCATCTCTATAAAAAGCAAAGCAAAGTTCTCGGAAACGTTTTCGAGAAAAATACGATTTTCGAAAACCATTTTTTAACATTTGTATGGAGGGTACCGTTATTTTTAGGTAAAATAAATTTTTTTTTCATATCTTGTAGATTATTTTAAGAAACTTTTATTTATCAAGTTTTTAAAAAATCGAGCATGGGGTTTTCGAAATATTGAGTTTTCAAAAAATAATTTTGAAAATTTTTCTAAGAATCCAAACAAATTTTTTTTTTGAAAATTTGAATAGACAATAATATTGAAACTGCTGGGGAGCCTTAACATAAAAAAAAAATGATCAAAATCGGTTTTACCGTTTTTGAGAAAATCAAAAACAAAAAAAAAAAATGGTTCCAAGGGGGGTACCAAAAATAATAATTTTTTGGAAATTTTTTTCATTCATTACCTAATGAATGAAATTTTATGAATTTTTTTTTTTAAATCTGTGGGACAGTTTTTGAGAAAAAAAAATATTTATAAAATTTCGAAAAAAAATCGTATGACAGGTACCGTTATTTTTGGTCTGAAAAATCAAATCAAAAAACATCCGGGGGAAAAAATAAAACCCATATCTACCAAGTTTAAAGAAAATCGCCCGAGCCGTTTAGCTGTAGTCGAACAGACAGAGAGACAGAACTGCGAGACCCGCTTTTTTGGTCTTCGCTATTATCGTAATGTCAACTTTGATCAAAATCTCGAGTCCGATTTTTTTTCCGAACGCATAACTTACCTTATAGTACCTACCTATAAGTCGCAAGTAAAAATAAGTCAGATTTTCAATAAAACTTATTTAGAAATCTGCAATAAAACATGTTTATAAACATCAGAACATCGTGTCGACGTCGATGGAAGGTGCAGCTAGGTCCTTGAATCTATTTTAAATTTTCACTGAACGTGCATTTCTGCGAAACGAAAGCGATCAAAAATGCGTAATAAACGAAATTCTGTTATAAAGGGTGTGGCAATATATGTACATATGTACGCTTCCCTTTTGAAAAAAACGTCTTTCAGGTTGTAGGTGTTGTTCGACCGTGCGTATGTGTTTTCCAGGCCTACCTAAAATTCGAGCACAAAAATACAAAATTGGGAAAAATGTAAAGGACGCTTCCACCGCTTTTTTTCTTACTTTTGATTAAAGTCGAATTTTTTCGGAAAATGTTAAAAATAAAATTAAATTTTAAATTTTTAAGAGTCGCAAAATTTTCAGTGAATACCTATTAAAATAATGTAGATATGTACATACACACAACTATGGCCAAAATAATAGCAACACCCATTACATTTTAGTTTTAACCTCGCTTTGTTTTTTTAATTTTTGTTGACTAACAATACTGGAAGTGGTTAGTGTGTAAAGTCGTCAGATTACCTTTTAGTTTTTTTTTAACTTAGTAGTACTACGAGTGGCGCGCTTCGCGAGTTCTCAGAATTTGAACTCCTTTTTCGGGGGCCAATCCCGCTAAAGTCAACAGTTTTTTACCTTAAAAGTACTGTGGGTTCAGAAACTTCCCTTTAATCAACAAATAATTCCCTTACAAAATAAACAAAAACGAAAAAAATCCCAATAATGTACAAAAATAACCCCTCTGGTTATACTTAAACAAAGAGAAATGTCAAAATAAACAAAAAATAAGTGCATTTTGTATGCAAATTGAGGAAAGTTGAGCCAAAACTAATTAGATATTTTTGTCATTGGTTGTTGTTGATCATTATCAAGTCAAGTCTTTAGAGTTATTCAAAATCAATATCAAAACGATTTCATACTTCATTAGCAATTTTATTAAAGAATATTAAGGTAGATACTTTTTCATATTTACACAAACACAAAATTGCTTTTGTTTACATTGACTTCTAAAGGACGTTCCTAGCTAGGGAGTTTCGAGACCACTCAAGCAATGTCAAGGTCACTCTTAAATAAGATAGGTATGTGGTTACCATTACTTACTTACGAAAATCATGAATATAAAAAAAAAAAAACAACAAAAGAATCAAGGAGGTTATAACCCGAAACAAACATAACATTCAATTCCCAATTCAAATATCCACATGAATTTATATCAACCCCATAAATAGGAAAAAAAAATATTTTACGACGTAAACAAAACATCACCATTCCAGTTTGACAAACATCCCTTGGTTGCGACATCTACTATTCCAACAACGTTCGTATATAGATTTCAGCAACAATCTCGCACATGACAAAATAAATGCCAAAACATATTGCTTGCCAAAAAAAAATATATACATATATACATACATATAGATTAATGTTATGCGGAGCCCTTTGTGCTCCTCCACTGATGCACTATGCAGTAACCAACCCATAGTTAATTTCACAGAGTTAAAAAAAAAATACAAAAAAGAACCTAGCCGCGTAGGTAAACTACACTACACATCTGTTAGCTACTTCCTCGCCTATAGATTCACATTTTGTTGTTGTTGTTGTCCCACTGGCACTGATACACTCAAAGATAAAATTTTCAACACACATCCCATTCGTATGGAACACAAAAAAAAAATAATAATAAAAAAACACCGAAGCCGTAACCACGCGCTCATTTGGTGTATGTGTGTCATTACCACACAGCATCGAGCACGAGCAGCAAAAACTTGCACATTACCTTCGAAAGCGACCAACTTTCTTTCTTTTTTCAACTTTAAAATTAAATATTTAGCTTAAGATCATTCATCGGAGAAGAAAACTAACCTCACTTTTTCACCGCATAAACATTTACAGACACGAACTTCGAAAATGTCGTCAATTCCTGATAACACTTCCAATTTTGTATTCGCTAGCGCAAAAATATATTTAAACAAATTTAATAGAACAAGCATATAAGTAGTATGTATGTATATATAAATGTAACATATTCCACCGATGGCTAACAGTAAGCAAACAAAAAAAATGTAACCCTGTGTCAGACGCTGTACACCACGTTTCCAAACACAGCCGAGCCGATTACAGAAAGAGACCAGTAACGCTAGAAAATCCGAATCAAACTGAAAACGAAAAGCACAGGACGTAGATAGAATTAGTTTTGGTTATGGTTGGTGTGTCTGTGTACTCGTCTTGGTACACCACTTGGTAGATACGCGCGGTGGTGAACGGGCAAAAGGGCGGCAATAAGCGACGCTGTTGCCCCCTGGCAGCTTTTTAAGGAAACATAGTTTTGTTGCTATTTTCTTTTGCCCTCTTCTTCCATTTTTTCATCTCTTCTTTTTTCCCCCCCTTCACCCTCTATCAACTTCTATACTTTTTTTCCCATTCAAATTTATCCTCAATTCCGTTTTGAACAACACAAAATATTGAATCATGAAATCCAACGAATGAGGAAAACTTTTTTGTGACGTTTTTTTAATTTATATATTATGTCATCAAATAATGCAGATTTTTAATAATATTTTAAGACCTACCTACCACTAGGTAGATCAGTTAAAATCACTAGTCACGGATAAGGATTTTAAATTTGAAAACAAAAAACATCAAAATCCGACCAGATTTGAACGAATGTTTTTGTGAGCGATTTCGATGAAGGAACAACACATTAACCTTTGGGCTTCTTGTTTCAGCTAAGTTTGCATGTGTACATATAAATTTATGTAATTCAAGAGTAGAAATATATTTGTTAACCATATAAAATTTACGATTTTTTGTTTTAGTTTTTGAAAATTGAAAACATCCAACTTTAAGAAAATACAAACTTTTGCTTATTGATATTTTATTATAAATTTTTTTATTTATTTTAATAATGATTTTTTGTATCGAAGCAAACGTGATTTTATTGAAGTTTTAATAATATTAATAACCGACCTGAAAATATTGGCCTATTAAAAGAATTATTTCTACAATTTTCCAGCAAAATGGTTAAGGCAAATCTTTCTGATGATGACTTCTTAGGCAAAATGTTTGTGTCGAAAAAAGAAAACGGCCAGAATAACATGAACAAAATGACAGTTCGATTGAAGAATTCTTCTTAGATTCGTCAAACTTTGTGAGCGATTTTAACGATACTTTAATTTTTGGTTTGTTTTATTTTTCTTAATAACTTTCAATTTGTTAAATAGAAATAGAGTCGAAACAACTTGCACTGTTTAGTTTATGACAAATATGACAACGAAAGCTTTCAGTACATAGTGAAATGGTTAAATAATTCCTTTTGGGAATATTACATTCACTTTTTCTAAAATAATATTGTAAAGGGTACGATTGACATCAAAACTAAAACAATTTATATCCGAACATAGTTTTAGTCTCAAAAATTTAATTTTGCTGCTGTAATATACTTTTTTTTTATTCCAAAATTTTTGTGTTTTTCATAATACGAGATATCGATTTTTGTGAGATTTTCAAAAAAAAAAAATTCCAAAAGCCTATGGAGATCATGTTATTTTTTAATAATATAATAATATTTTATTTTATTCAAAAGCACATCATGAACTTTTGTTAAATAACTCAAATACTCTTGATTTAAGGTTAGGAACGCCAATGTCAATGGGTAGCAGTGGTTGCATTTCAGTATTATGTTTTGGTATCATGTGGTTTCATTCACATTCAAATTCTTGTTATGATTTTTCTTGACTGAATGATTGTGCAACTCAAACTCCATTTACAATAATAACACGAAACAAACTATTTTTATTTATAAAAAATAATTAAAATTAGATTACACCGTAATATTGGATAAGATTCTCCATGAAAATGAGTTTTAACCAAAATATTTTTCATGTTCGAAAAAAAACTCTTATTATTTAATATTAACTATTTACTTTTGTTAAATAAAAAAGACAATTTTGCAAAAATTAAAAAAAGACAATTTTGCAAATATTAATTTTACATCTAGACGTTTCGTTAAACTCGTTGAATACTCATTTTATCTTTTTTGTATCGAACTAACTTCATATGTTCTTGACATTTATAAATGTTAAGAGAAAGGTGTGTTTTTAAAGCGTGTTCATTTGTAGTTTATTAAAAATAGAGGCGCCAAATTTTAGTCGAATTACATTAAACTATTTTAGTATCATACAAAATTAAAAAGAAGATTTTGTAAATTTTAATTGAATTGACCATTATGTCATTTCTAACATTTGATTAAAGTTAAAATCATCAAATACCTATTTTATCTTCTTAGTATCGTGTTAACTTTATATGACTCTTTGACATTTCCAGATGTCAAAAAAGTTCGTTTTTATTTGGCAATCCGGAAGGCTTCTGGACTCTTCTGAAAATGTTTTCTTGGAAAACAATTACAGTTCTGATTCAGAAAAGAAGAGAAATTTGCTTCTGGATTTGAAATCAGTATAGAAACCAGAAGTACTCACACATTCATATATTTAAACATTGGATAACATTAAAAACATACTTATAAGTAATTCTATTGTCCACATTTGACGTTTCACATATACAATCACACTAAACTTTAGAATCGCTAGAATCAAAAAAAGTGTTCAGTTGGGATCGCGGATCGGAGAGAGATTCCCGATTGACAAATAAAAACGACATTATGGTTTTTCACGAACTATCGTTGTTTTAGATAGGTAAGGAAGCAATTTATTAAAAAAAAATATTATTAAGTAGTATCTTACTAACACTTTAGCACTAGGTTGTTATAACTTAATAAAGTGCTTTGGGTTTAGCCTAATATATAAGGCTGTTTAATTTATGCTGCATCTGTATACACATTTGAAAAAGCACATTAAACATTCATTGCTTTATTGAAACTCGTAATTTCGTGTTCTAATATTTAGAGTTTAAAACGTTTTTGGGAAGAAACTTCAAAACCCGGACAACAAAAATATCAATAATATACGAATCAAATACTTGCAGATTTGTTAGATTTGCATAAGGACTTATTCTTCCGCTATACAAATACTTATGAATAAAACATTTTCGTATCTATTAAAGTTATAATGAGCTTGTGTAAAACAAAGTAGCAAGAAGTAAGAATCTATTACATTTAATCGTCATAACACAGCTCAGCAGTTTGTCAAAGACAAAAAAAAAACATCTTGTCAGCCGGTCGCATTTAAGAAACAAAAATGGATCTATCAAAAGCTGAAAGAATTCGTGGAAATTAAGTTATTTCATTATCTTTAGCACTGGAAACCAAATTTAAATTCGTGTTATCATAATCTGCAGATACTCCTCAGACAACCTTTGGAGGATAATATATCAATGAATGAAGGTTGTGAAGTCACCTTAAATATCCTCATATAGGCACCATCCGACCTCCAAACGTGTTTAGCTTATAATGTAATCCCTATAATGAGTTTATGAATTAGGAAATGAGGATTTGAATAACGATTAGCTCTAAAAAGCACCAATTTTATTTTCTAATCAATAGAACGATTTATAAGAATTAATGCTCTTTCAATAACTGCTTTCATTTGTCCGTTAATTAATTTTTAATTTACACGATAATGCACACAGGACGGTTGAGAGTTGCAAGTCTCTTCTCCACGAATTGTCGCGCCACAAATTAAATTAATATTATTGACTTCATTAGAATAAAACATTTATTTAAATTAAAGAGTGTTTCGGAATTATTTACTTTTATCTCTGTCTAACATAAAAGCATACAAAATTATAACAGTTACAAATATTAAATACATATCTTGTATGTATATTACTGCAAAACAAAACAAAAAACGTCCAATCGTTACAATTCTCCAAGTCTAAGTACTTAATAAACTACTCTTAAGAAAATAATTTCAAAATAATTATTCATCTGTTTTCCACACTAAATTTTCAAAAATTAAATTGATTAGCATTCATGTTTAGCTTAAACTACTTAAGCAGTTGAAAATAAATGTCATGTTTTTTTTAAAAAGTTTTCTGTAATAACATGCATGTTTTTATATAGAACAATATTAAAGTTCGAGCTCTCTAAAACATAAAAACAAGTTCGTGCAAACCAGTCGTGTATTTTATTTTTATCAAAATCGGAGGAATCGTTTTCGAGAAAAAAATTTCTTAACGCATAAAAAACGTACGGCAGATAAGAAAACCGGGGGGTGTTCAAAAAATGGAAGGTACCAAGTTTGCACAAAATCGACCAATCCGTTTAGGCTCTAGCCGAACACACGGAAATAATAGACCTTAGACTTAGACTTAGTTCATCTTTCTTATTATCCTAATGTCAAGATTGATCAAAATCTTAAGTTTTATTTTATTAGAAGCACATAACTTATCATAAAGGAGTTTTTTCAAAAAGAACAAAACAATGAAATTCAGGTTTTCTGCGAATCGGAGAAATTTTGTTGCTTCAAATGATCAAGGGGCTACAGCTCTTGAGTTAATTTGATCTCGTATCTTTGGCGACAAAATTGGCCACCATCTAGACCAATTCGTAGAATCGACAGATTTAGCTCACTCTGAATTAGAATGCGATATTTTAGGAACAGCGACCGGGATGTTGTCTTACTGGCAAAGAAACATTCAATAGTTTGTATATTTATATTGTATCGGCTGTGCGTGCTAGCACAGCTTCTGTGGTGGCGACGATTATTACGGCCGAAAATCGCTCTTAAAGTTGCGACCAATGAATCAGAATTTCCGTAGTAGGTCGTTTGTGGCCTTCATCGACTGACTTTTGACATCGACAGATTATTGAATTACAATAATCTGTTGTTTACTACTTTACTGTATCCTTGTATGTTGTACATTGAATATCCATACGTTAGAATGCCTGTAAATGCCGAACTCATATTACAGTGTAGGACCCATATACTGGATCAAAATTATTATGGATGAACATCTTTATGTCAAAATACTGGAGGATGAGATGTTGCTTTATGCCTCTGAGGAGATGCCGTTGAAGTGGGTCTTTCAACAGGACAACAACCTGCAGCATACCAATAAACTGGCCAAGAAATGGTTTCTGGATAACAGAGTAGATGTCATGGAATGACCTGCAACAGATTTACACCCGATTGAAAATCTTTGGGCTGACGTAAAGGCGTAAGTACCTCGGTGCAGGCCAAGTAAAAAAACTCTTGTCTACCGTTAAGAGGTGCTGGGAATCGATTCCTGTTGAAAGATGTGAACGGCTTGTAAACTCTATGTAAGGGTTTGTACAGCTGTTATAGAAAACAAAGGACGTGCAACCAAATATTGATTTGAACCACAAATTTAACAAATAAAAAAATAAATACCCAATATTAATTAAAAAATGCCTTGGAAATTTATCATATATTAAAAAAAAGACTGAATTTGAAATCTATTTTTTGTATAATGTATTCTTCAACTATTCACATAACCATGCGGATAAGAAATTATATATATGTACTTACATATATGTAAGTATATGTTTATTAATATGCAAAATACAAAAAAAAAACAAAGAACACAATATAAATAGTAACTTAATATATAATTAAGACTTTTTGCAGCCTCAAA
The DNA here is from genome assembly GCA_911387755.1 of Chrysotoxum bicinctum. Taxonomy (NCBI): domain Eukaryota; kingdom Metazoa; phylum Arthropoda; class Insecta; order Diptera; family Syrphidae; genus Chrysotoxum; species Chrysotoxum bicinctum. The sequence goes on along the minus strand of OU426989.1, from coordinate 216,914,145 downwards.
GTCGTTTGAATGCACTGAAAGTATTGCGTTCTTATGCCTACTTTGAGAACTTTTTTAATGACTTCTTCGAGTGAAAAGGCTGAAATTAAATGAATGCATTAAAAAGAATATAAATGACCAACAAAACTAAGCTGTTTTAAGAGTATTTCATGCTTTTGACTGCTCTTCTTATTAAAAAAAATCTTTAAATTTTACTGAACCTATATATTTCCATTGCATTCGGGAAAGATTATTTAGCTATAAATTTTGTAAATTCATTTTAAAACTAAATATAATATTTGGAAAATCAATCATTTAATGTACTAAAAATTAAGTGAAATTAAAAAAAAACTCAAATACAATAAAATCTAAGTACATATAATTGAAAAACAACAAAATATGGGCGGAATGTGCAATGAAGTCATTTGTAATACCTACAATTTTTTCTTATTGAGTCATCACAAGTAAGAGTTTTACATGCAATGCAATCATCACTTTGTGCCTTTTAATCATCGTTTATTAAAATTATGAACACATTTCTAAAGAAACAAAATTTTGCAAAGAACTTAAGTGAAAATATAAATTGTATGTACAAGATGGTACATACATACAATGTATACATAGCATATATTGAAGAAAGGATGTTAGGTAACTAACACGCCAATGTTTCAGTTACCAACTTAATTCAAATAATTCAAATTCATAATCAAGAAATGTATCTATCAGGAACATACATATCAATTATTTTTGGATAAGTAATAAAATTCCTTCAAACAGGTTCAACAAAATACTCAACTAAACTTTATTTAATTCAATCCATAAATATATCATTCTACATCATTATCTATGTTCTTATGTGTATGTATACTCGTATATATGTATCAACCTAAATGCAAGAAAATCAATAAAATTGTTAAGCCAACATGGCCGCCCAACAACAGCTATAACCTTCCAACAAATTTTACAGAAAAGAAATAATTTGGCTGCAACATTATACAAAAAAAAACACCACCCCTAATATATTACCTAAATTATTTAAAATGATTAGTATAGGTTTTTGAAAGTTTGGAAGATTTTAGAACTTGTGTACCTAGGTATAGGTAGTTTATTTGAATTTGAAACAGAGGTAATAAATAAACCTCCTCTTAGTTTATAATTATGCCTACTACTTATAATAAAGTCCGCACAAGAAAAATTATAAATACCTACCTATACCTACCTATCTATTTTTTCAGATTAATTTTTTGGTGTACATTTATTTTATAGAGATATAAGTACATTATGTATTGTTTGTGTTATAGAAAAGTTGGAAAGAGCGCAGCAACAGTGCTTGTTTACAAAAGTATTAAGTTAAACAAAACTGCAATATTTTTTAATAATATATTGTGGGTGGTCAATATAAATAATACCTATCTATAAACATATGTATATTAAAAAAAAACTTCTCATTCGTTCCCCCACATAGGCCGGCTACCCTTCAGCTATGGGCATGTGGGTATATGAATGTGAGTTATTGTTGACTGCCCTCGTTTGTCTTATTTTCCTTCCAGATTCGACAGCAGCTGGTGGCTAGCTGGCTGGATAGCTTCTCTTTCGAACAAATTTTGTAAATGAAGCCTCTTGTATCTCCTCCTCATAATTCCACTTCTAGTATCTTCTTCCTAATCTTAAATAACTGGCCAGCAACTGAACTAATGCTAAGGGAAAGAAACCCAACTAAGAATCATTACGAATGAAAAACCAAAAAGAAATGAAATATAAGGCGAAGGCGAACCAAGAGAATGAAAAAGTAAAACAAACAAAAAAAAAAAAAACGAAAAAGACTCACAAGAAGAAGCAAAATCGAAAACATTGTCGACTACATTCTTATAGCTTAAAAGAAAGGAATTGGGAGGAAATAAGATCGACGATTAACAGACCGAAATAAAATATCTTCTCTCAATACAGAAATTTAAAAACAAAAAGTCTTCAAAACAATTTGAAATGTCGAAGATTCCCAAACAAACATTTGCTATAGAGAATCACTCAAGGGTGATAATAATCACAAGAACCTACAAGCACAATTTTCACCCCTACGCTTAAGGGTGGCAATCGGTTGCATTCTAAATTACAAAGGCAAACAACTTTCGCAAAAATTACGCAATACAAAATACCTACCTACCTACCTGACATAAGTAAGACGCCATCAAACTGGGCAAAAAGGGATTCTTGTGCGACCTTTACCACAACTGTTCATCAGATATGATATATGATATATTTTTTTGATTTCTCGATGTACCAAAAAAAGCATAAATCTATTTCAACAAATTAGATTTTGTTAATTCTACTATATTAGAGAGGAAAAATAATATTCGACACGCACACATACTTTCATCAGCGGACAAGGTACCTACACAAAAAATATTAAAAAAAAACAATGTATCGTACAAATACATAGGTTCCAAGTACATACTTTTATGTGCATGTAGTGGTGGTATAATGCCATCGTAGTTCGTAGATATAGATACAAAATACGTACATCATAAAAACCTACATACATATGTACGTATATATTATATAGGTATGTATATAAGTTTGTAACGATGGATTTATAAAATCGCACATGCAAGCTTGGGCTGATGCGAGCAGCGGCACCAGATCCCAACGCTAGCTAGTTCCATACACCTCAGCCCATTTATGACCTCAAAACAAATGCTGCATCTAAAAGTTTAGATATATCCATTGAGGAGATGGTTTGGTATTCTCTCGTTTGGATCAGAATTTAGCCTTAGTCAACTAAGCCAACATTGCCCATGCCAAAATAATTTCATTGGATTCCAATTCCGACTCCGGTCTGCAACGCAAATTCAACGTGGTTCATAGTGAGTCACCTCACTATGGGCTGATAATTTTAGCAAAATTTAGTTAGTCAGACTTTGTCGTTCATCTAATCATTGGCTTTTGGTCAGTTTGTCAATTGGTCATAATGACCAAGACATAACAAAGTTTTTTTTCTATATAGGTATATTAGTATTTTTGTCATTTAAAAATAAAAGGTTGAATGCGCTCGATTCTCTATACTGTTCCCCAGCTAAGTGTATAGAAAGCATTGCAAGGCTGGGAAGCGATGGGCGGGCGACGAAAGCGGCAAGAAGTTAGTTGCTTTTAAAATTATATAAAATATAGCAAAAGAGGGACAGAGAAAACAAGCTGTATGAAATGGGAAGCTTGTTGAAACAGGGAGAAGACGAAAAAACGACGACAAAGATGACATCGATGTCGACGTTGTCGAGACGGTGGTGACACGTCAAAACGAAAACAGGGTGTAAAAAAGGAGAGAATGACTAAAAAAATATCTTCTTTGTTATTATTGTTGTTTCTTTGTTTTTACGAAAAAGTTGGAAAAATTATCAAATTTTATTTTATTTTTCAATAAATTTTTGCAAAGTATCTTATTATGAAAATACTACCTACTTTAAAAACACAATAATTTTGACTAATTTTAGATTTAAATTTTGTGTACTCTCCTTTTTTTTGATATTTTAATACTATTTTTTCTTGAGAGTGTGTACAAATAATTATTAGATATTGAAACAATTTTTCTGTTTAAGTAGCTAGGTATAGGTTTGAAAATAAGTACAACTTTGTATTTTTTTTATTTACAGAACAAACCATCATTATAAACTTTTATTTAATTTTTTGGTTTGTTTGAAAATGAAACTTAAAATTATCAAAATTATTAACTCCCCGGAGATATAATGATACAACAAAACATTTTGCTAACTTCAAAACAGTTCTCAAAATTTTGCTTAATTTTAAACACTTTTAACTAATATCTTGCACACACACACCTTCTTGGCATTTCGAAAAATCAAACTAAGAAGTTAGTACGATACTAAAAAGACTGAAATATTCAATAATTTTAACTCAAATGAATTCGATTACAAATTTTAAAATCGTCGTTTGAACTTAGTATAATACTTTTTTGTCTAAGGTTACGGAAAAAACTGTTGCATCAACAAATTTCATCTTCCTTCAGAGACAAATAACTTAACAGCATTCAATCTGTCTTCCGGGGAAAACATACATAGTTGTGTTACTTCATTAATTAAGGTAACAAAGGACCCAAGGACTACAATTGATAGGGTTCAAGTAATTTTCATAGCTTTTTTCAAAAACATTTAACTCAATCAACCACAATCTTTTAATTATAGTAACTTAAAAATATATTTAGATTTTCCTCATCTGCAAGCTAGCTTATATTCTCATCATATATGTGTGGCAGATCTCAGGTTATTTTCGTAAATAACAAGACTTCAAATTACTTGCCACTACAGAGATAATCCACAGGGATCAATTTTGGGTCCCTTTTTATTAATACTGTTCATCAATGATTTTCCTCTTTATGCTGATGACTACCAGTTTTGCTTTAGTTGCAAACTAGGATTGATCAAAGATGCTACATGCAAAATAAATGGGGTTCTTGAAAGTGTTTACAAGTGGTCTGTAGAAAAGGAACTCAAAATAAATCCTATTAAATCAAGCTGCTTTGTTAGTTAAATAAACGACCTTGATCTTATCTATTTCCCTTTACTTCTTTTTGGGAAAATTCGCATCAACTATGTTGAAAGAGTTAAAAATCTGTGTATTTTAACAGAACTCTAAAATGGAATGACCACATTCAACATATTATCGTCAGAATATATGGATTTCTTAAGAGCCTGTCACTCTCGCAATACTTTACACCTATTCATACTAAATTATTGCTCGTAAATCACTAATTGTTCCTTAAATAACTTATGGTTGCAATATTTTTTTTTATCATAATGCTGCTAAGCGTAAAATAGTAATAGCTTGTAACAAAATTGTATGTAATGTGTATAATCTTAAGGATCTAGCCTACTAGATTTTCTAAAATAATATTAGGATGCTCAATCCATTAATTAATTACCCAATAACATTAATTACCCAATACTTATTTTTCTAGACAAGCTTATAAAAACGAAAGAGCCCTTTTATATATACAACCTCTTGTCTTTTGCAATATTTCTTTAAATTAATTTACGACTATTATTCAATTAACATTAATTTTTAACTTACTACACTCGAGCAATTAAAAAGATTTTCTATTTGAAAGAAATTTGATTTAATTGAATAAATATCTTAAAATAAAAATATTCTACTATCTAAATCGACGATAATGCTGTGCCACTTTCCGGAAAGAACAGTAACAATTGTGAGAAAAAGGACCTATGCACCATACAATCACCTTTACTCTGTGCTACAGTTTAATAAGTTCACAAAAGAATAGGATAACGTGATAGGTCCTAATACAAACAAAAATTATAATAACCAGGAACTCAATAATCTTATGCCAGATTAATATCCAGCAAATAAAACTTATACTTTTTTATATTTAGTTTTAGTATTGAATATCTACTTGAGCTGAAAATCTTTGTATTTTGTACTATACAGTGGATCAAAAAAGAAATCGGACATACAAGTTTTTTTCTCTTTAAATCACAAAATAAAGTTGATGAAGGTTTGAAAATAACGTATTTATGCATTTATACATAGTTTTTACTATAAACTCTGGATATTTAGCAAAAATTACAGTTTTATTAACAAATTGTCATCGAAATTTAATTTAAAAGAAAACAATCGCAAATTCAATATCAAAAAAGAAATCGGACACTCTGTGTTATACTCATTTTTTTGTTTTTAATGGGACAAATATAACACTTTTAGGTTCTTAAAATTCCGTTACATACATATGTCAGATGTTTATTCGATTTGAATTTTGTGTGTTATTATTAATAAGGTCAAAATGGAAGAACAATGTTGATATACAACGATAGAATTGCGAAAAATAGTGATAAAACATTTTTAAAAAGGTAACTCTGTACGTGCTATTGCAGAAATTGTAAAAAGAAGCAAGTCTACGGTAGGAGACATCATAAAAAGATTCAAAACAACAAAATCAGTTGAAAATTTACAAAAATCTTGAAGACCGAAAAAGTTTACTGCAGGCGATGAACGTTGGATATTGTAATAAGTTAAAAAACAAACCCCAAATACGTGCACCAAAGTTAACGGTGGAGGTAAGGAAATACTTGCAATAAGATGTTAACCCTGAAACCGTAAAAACAGTGCTGCGAAAAAGTAATTTTCATGGAAGAGTGGCAAGAAAAAAACCTTTTATCAACAAGAAAAACCGAATCAAGAGATATAGTTTATAAGGAGCTACCAAAAGACGAATTTGTCATTCTGGAATCGTGTTTTGTTCTCTGTTTTTATTAAATTTACTCTCGTCGGAGACAAAAGACGAAATTTTGATTAAATTCAAGTTTTCTTATTAGAAAACAATATTTGAAACACAAATTAAATAACTAAAAAAGTAAACAATCAAAGCTACTATTTATTCATTTATTTTGCAAAATGTGCTTGCAACTTTTATTTTCTCTCTTGTAATCATGTAAGCTTCTTACACCTATTTTGTAGTTGATGTTGTCAGTATTAAGAACTAATTGATTGAAAGAGCCTCAAGATCTCGTTGAATAGTACAAACCCTGATTCAAATGTTATATTTCTGTGGTGTTTGGTACAAACATGATAAATCCATAAAATAATTTGCGTTTTCACGTTCACTTTACATGAAGCTAGGGCTGAAACGGGTTGACTGATTTTCTTCAAGTTTTGAAAACTTTTGAAAATATTCTTTAAATTATGTTCCAAATTTTAAGAAAATCGGTTTACCCGTTCTGGTTCGAGCTCGATATAAAGTGAATGTAAGGATATAAATTATTTTATGGAGTTATCATGTTTCTACCAAATACCACAGATTTATTTTATAATTATTGTCAATTGTTCCACATTTAATGAAAATGTATTTAACCTTAATCTCGAAGATTCGGTAAGTTAAGCTAAGTACGAGTACATTTCCCTTGTTCGGTTTTTTTTTATCTTTTTAATTTTTTATTTCAATTTATTTCGTATGGAAAACATCGAATTAGGGGTTACCATCGCCTCATTTATAAGCATATAATCACTGATATTTGCATACAAGGTAGGGAAAGTGTATTAGTACCTTCCCATCTAACGTATTTTCTCGGGTGATCAAATAGTATTTCAAAATATAATTTTATTTTAATCTTTTTTAGCAATCTTAATTAAATAGAAAATATTTGAAAATTTTTGCATTTATGCAGTTAAAACTAAAATAATTTATATAGGAATATGTAGTGTATTTTCACCAGTATGCGGTCACTGAAATTCAGTATGTTCCAGTACCGGGCCACACACACTTGAACTTGAACTTTGAATTGAAAAAAAAAATGTTATCAAAATTCATTTTTTAACATTTGCATAATTTTTTTCTCACATCTTGTAGATTGTATTAAAAAACTTTTGTTTATCGAAATATTAAGTTTTGAAAAAAAAAATGGTTCAAAAAAAAAAAAAAATTAATCAATTTTTGGAAATTTTTTTTTCAACCATTACCTAATTTAACTAAATGAAATTTTTGTAATTTTTTTTAAATCTGCTTTTAAGAAAAAAAATATTTGAAAATTTCGAAAAACAAATTCGTATGGCAAGTACCGTTATTTTTGGTCTTAAAAAAGAAAAGAAAAAACATGGGGAAATTAAAAAATGAAATCTACCAAGTTTAACGAAAATCGGCCGAGCCGTTTAGGCTGTAGTCGAACAGACAGACAGAATTTCGAGACCAACTTTCGTCTTCGCTATCATTGTAATGTCAACTTTGATCTAAATCTCGAGTTTGATTTTGTTTACGAACGCATAACTTGCCTTATAATATCTACTTATAAATCACAAGTTTTTTTTGAAAATTTGAATAGGTAATACTATTCAAACTTTTGGGAAGCTTTAGCATAAAAAATGATTAAAATAGGTTGTACTGTTTTTCAGAAAATCAAAAACAAAAAAAAATGGTTCAAAGGGGGTACTAGAAAATTTGTTTTTCAAGCATTACCTAGCTTTAACTAATTAAATCTGTGAATAAAAATGGTTTGGTAGGGTTCCGTTAATTTTGCTCTTAAAAAAAAAGAAAAAACCTGTTGGGGAAAATTTTTAAAATGCTATCTATCAAGTTTTAAGAAAATCAGACGATTAGTCGAACAGACAGACAGAAAGAATCGCGAAACCCATTTTTTTCGTCTTCACTATTATCGTAATGTCAAGTCTGATCAAAATCTTGAGTTCTATTTTTTTACGAATGCATAACTTGCCATATACGAGTAGTACCTACATAAGGACCAAAACCAAAATTATTGGTTCTACAATAATTAGTGTAGAATTTGAAAAGGATAGAAAAAATAATCCATTTACAAATGCCCACATCCCGAAGGTGGAATAGCCCTTTGCAAGTTTTTATGATTTTTCAAAAAAAAAATATTTTAAAAAAACTAACTATGAAAAATAAAAAGCACCCAAAATGTTAAGGTTTGTACTTTAATCAAAAGCAAGTAATTTTATTAAAATGATACCCTAACTAAATATACATTAGTACATAAAGAATTGATAAAATGTTAGCTTAAACGGAAATTTGTCCTACTAATAGCAGAATCCTGGCTTAGTTGGGACCAATGTTGTCTATAATAAGTAGCTTTCCGAAATTATAATTTTAAGATGAAATTCTAATTGAAATTAAAAACCAATTAATAACTGAAAATATTTTTGTTTTAATTTCGTAAATAGCAAGAAAAAGAAGTTGGAAGTTTGTACTTTGCATCTTAATGATAAATTTCAAATTTCTAGATATTTTGGAAATGCAGTTGTGTATTTAATAAATTAAAGTTTTATGCACCTGAAGGCGTATTCCACCTTCCAGATTTTACGATTCAAACCGCACCTCTGTTACTGTGTGCTTTAGTAAAAGGTTTTTCAATTGCTACGGGTAGATTTTGGCGGCCATGCTGGTTTGGTGACATCTGTTAAATATGTTGATTATTATTAATTTACTAATACCAAATCACCGTGGTAAATAATGCGATTTAACAGCACGTGCAAATGATAAAACTTTATTATCAAAATGAGCGTTCGTGCAAACGTTGCACTCGTTGCACCCATTTCACTGTAGACTCTTTGTTTGATGGCCAAAATTGAGACGACCGGTTTGGTTACCAATCAGCCACATCCGTACGTCAAAAGAACCAAGATCGACCGAGAATATCACCGGGGTCAGTGAAAGTGTACAGCAAAACCTGATGCAGATTCATCACCGTGCACAAGAACTCCGGTCTTTCGAAGATTTCAACTTGGCGAATTTTACGTCGGTACAACTGATCTAGGAGCTCAAAGTTAATTACCATAGACAACGCTGACCATGCTAAAGAACGTTTAGAAAATAACCCCAATTTTGACCGAAGTCATCGTGTTTGCAATTGTAGGGTGGATAAAAATAAATTTTATTGAATATCTCCCATAGAAGGGGTTAATATTTAAATTTCCCGTTTGGACATCCGCTACACTAGTATCGAAACTCAAATTTAACGCATTTCAATTCTAATTGTTACATGCTCTAAATATATTTTATTGTAAACCCTTTAAAAAAAATGAAATTAATTAATTAAAACGCCCGACTGGATCGCACGTACTGGCTCTTTTGTTAAAGCAGCTTAGAATTTAAAACAAAACTTGTATTAAAACAATGATGAACAATTTTGAAGGTCCAGTTTTATTATTTTTATTTTTTACTTTTGAAAACACTTACTAATATTTAGGGAATGGTGCAATACAAATCGTCTTTTTTTTTAATCGTGACAAGTGTAAAACCATAAGTTTTACACGCAAAAAAGTTTTATTTGTTTTAAATTATGCTTTTGATATATGTCGTTCCGCGTTTTCTGACTCAGGAGGTATTCTTGATCCTAACTTAAATTTTAATGATCATTTAAACTACATAGTTAAAAAATCCAATAGGGTCCTAAGATTCATAAATAGCTTCGGTCGCGATTTCCGTGACCCTTATGTTCTTAAGCTTCTCTTTTTAATTTGTAAGACCAATACTTAAATATAGTTGTGTAGTGTTATGTGGTGAAACACCAAAAATTATGCGGTGACCTTACTACTCCATTCATTTAACAAGACTTTAAGCAATTCAGAGAAGATTTTCGCGTTTCTTCCATGGTCATATGAAAATAAACTTCCCCCTATTTTGTTTTATTGTTGGAATTATTAATGGGTCAATATCATCTCCATCGGTTCTTAGTCAGTTAAATTTAAGTTTTATTCGTACAAGTATAAACTACAGCGACAATTGTGCCATATATTTAGTAGATTAAACTATGGTGCAAATACACCGCTCAATTAATTGATTTTAATATTTAATAAATTTTACTTTTGTATAGTCTTTAAATGATAACCTAAAATGCATTTAACTCAAAATTATGTTCTTTAGTTGCTTAGAGTAATTAATTTAATTTATTTATGGATAAATATTGTTCACGTTAGTATTTAACAAATTAAAATAAATAAATATTATTGAATGTAAAACATTTATTTAATATTTAAAAAATAAATTCAAAATTCAAAAGGTAGTTCCTCAAAATATTGATATCAAAAATACAAAAAAAATAAAATATTTATTATATGTAAGTACATTATATTGTACTAAAATTTACAATTACCACCAAATTTAGTTTTTAAGTGAACATTAGGGTGGTCCTTACTCATTGTTAATTTTTAATTCTCATTGGATATACATCAATCAGTTCTAAATATTAAAAAAAAAATCCTATTGATGGGAGAATAAGATTATGAATGCAAACAAATTTCGCTTATTTTTTGTCAGCATTTTTTGTTCAACATTTCGAACCGAATTACAGCTAACCAACATAAGATCCCATTGTACAAGAAACAACTGCTTTTGAAAATTAAATATATTAAAGGCATGTTTATTAGAGGAATACGATGAGCATAATTTGCTTTGAATTCAAACCTGTTTTGGAGTTTGTTTTAGCAATTTTTAGAATAAATCTTCTCCAGTGCCTATTGATCTTATAATGATTCTATTTAGCTCCGAAGTGAATAGTTAAGGGTATTCATGTAAGCGCGGAAAACCCGGATAAACCTCAGAAACGAGATAATTTTATCTATGGAGAAACGAGCTGTCATAATTTATATGGGAAAAACTTTCTGCAAATCTGATAAAATTATCTAACGAATTTGATGTGGTAAGGGAAGAAATAAACCTGATAAGCTAAGAAATTCTCTCAATTTTAAGAAATGGTTAAATATTTTTTTCCAAAACTACTTGCTTTACTTTCTTTAAAGTAATTAAATTAAAATATTGAATGATGTGCCATTTTGATATCAACAAATTTGTATGAATTGACTGTCGGTTAACGAATGATTATTTCCCACATTTACGCAAGTATTTCTTAGGGGTGTTCATGCAAATGTGTGGCGGAAAGTTATATCTTTCTGCAATGAATACCTTTATTATCCCTTCCATATTCCGATAATAGAAAATCAATTTCTTTCACCGGAACAAATTCTTACGAAAAAAATTAACGAATAACAGAGTAAAGGTAGAAAGCTATGAAGAGCCAACAATTCAACGGTTATCCTTAATTTAAGGAACGTTATTTCGGCCTACCCACCCAACGGAATATCATTTGACTTGAGAAGACTTAAATTTTTTTTTTTTTTTTTTTTAATGTTTTTATTTTCTTAAAAATGTTTGAAATCCTAAATTTATAAAAGAAAAACTGTTATGAAAAGCAATGGGTACATCATTATATTAAAAGCTTAAAATTTTCCAAATAAACTAGGAAACAAGATCTTCATTGAAACTTACCAAACTTTCAAAAATCTTCTTCTTCTTCGTCCTCGTGAGCAAACGATAATTTACTCTTAGCCTCTTTAATTGCTGATTTCTTCAACTTTTTGTCTTTTTTAAGTTTAACTGATGTATCATCAACAATTTTAGCTTTAGATTTGAAAACAATCCTTTGACTAAGATCGGCTGGTTTCTGGGCTTCCTCTAAAATAAAACAAAATAAAATAGGTAGGTAATAAAACCAAATCCATTTGAAAAATAATTTAAAAAAAAAAAAAGTAAAAATGTAAACTATATAAAAATATTCGCATTGCAGTTTGCATCCCCCTGCACCCCGCAATCAAAAGCTGTACCTACTCTTCTTTTGCCCCTTTTAATGGTGCTACGACCGATGTCGAGTCAAACATTATGCTGTCTCTGTTTCGCGGGTAATTCCTTTAGGGGGGCCCCTCTTCCATCAACCTACACACGTTTGTTGGTAAAAAGTGCTTGCCTTGCCGTTGCCGTTGCCCCTGCTACCACCGTCATCAACCCTCCTCTTGCCCCTCATTGTCTTTCTATCTACCCGCCCGACAAGCTATACAAGCGCCCCAACAGTAACAACGACGAAGGCATCGGAAACCAACAACAACTTGGTGGAATAACCATTCGTTCTATTACCCAAGGGAGTTCCCACTGTGTAGAGTGCTGCACAATATGAGGCGCTCCCATGGACACCAATTGAGGTTATGAAAGATTTTTCTACTCGAAAATTTCATTTTTCGTGGATTTTCATTTAGAAACTTAACAAAAACTTACCAATTAATGTTTCAAACTTATCCAGCTGCAGATTAAGTTGTATTTCTTTAAAACAAAATATTTTGTTTTAATTTGGTAGATTATTGAGGAAAAAAACCGAATTAACTAACGCACTTAGATAAAACAATATTTTTGGCAAAGGTTTTAACTATTTTTGTGAGATTTTGAATGTTTTTGAATGTTTTTCATGCTTTAAAAAACACTTATGTATTTTTTTCACCCACGACGCGACGGACAGTCGGATAATTTTTGAGAAAATGAAAATAAAATGCGAAAAGTTTAGTACATTGTATAAATGGCACTGCTCTATGTACAACGATTTGACAGAAGAGTATATAATATACACAAAATGGTTGAAACGCAGTGAGAAGGCAACAACAACAACAAAATATGCGACGGTGGCGTGTGGCGCGGAGACAGCGACGACGACCGAGACCGACTGACAAAGACTAGGACGACGGGGTACGGTACGGGCATGGGAACTGGATGCAAAGAAAACTTGGTTCAGCAAAAAGCAAAAATATATTGTTGTTTTTGTTGCTGTTATTTCTACTAAAGTATCTTTATCTATACATAACTTAACTTGGAACTCAAAAACTCTTGCTTACCTTTCTCTATCCTCCGCTTTTCTGCTTCTGCCTCTTCGGCTGTTAGGTCGCCCGATTTTATTACAACAATTTGGGGTTTTTCGTCGTCCCTTTCGTATTCGCCCTCACCTTGTTTGTAATCCCCTTCGTCTGCTGAATTTGTATCAAGATCTTCTAGTTTTTGGCGCTGAGCGGGAAAATTTAGATCAAATATTGTTCACAAAAAGGTGGACAACAATAATTACCTTAGAGTTTACGTCTGGGCCTTCCTTGTAACCAATTTGAGCCTTTAATTTTTGTAAAAAACTTGGATCTTGAGGTTTAATGTAACTAATGTTCCTTTTGGACATTTTATTTAAATATTCTTATAAGATTTTACTTCTTTGATGAACATAATCGTAGATTTATACGAATGATTATAATTTATGATAAGTGTGGAGATATTAAAATCTTGATTGTAAATTATTTTTGTATAAATGAAAGATGATACTTAAATTACGTTAAGCTAAGATAGTAGTTATATTTTCCGAAGAATAAAAAGTAGAATTTAAATTTATTCGGAACGAAAAGTATATTATATACTTGAAAGCCCTGAAGTTGGCTATGGAACAAGAAAGAAAAGAAAGAACGCAGCTGTCGATGGAAGTTCCCCGAAAAGGAAATGTCAAATGTCATCGTCAGTTTTGTTTAAAGGATGGTACACATTATCGATCACAACTGATACTTTTGCCAACAAAAAATATGTAAATCCGCTATTACACGGCGACAAATATTTCAAACAGGATTTTATGTGTACCAAATCAAGAAACTGATAAAAATTTAGATTTACAGAACTCAAGATATATATATGTATAATGTTTCCCATTTACTTCCCACATATTACAAACATACCATTTATAACTCAGACAGTTACGCCGCACCTCCATTAGCAATATTTATTTCTGACACTATATCAGACACTAGGTGTGTTTTTTTTGCAAGTCCATATAGAACTGTAAAAAAAAACGACATCGGGATTTAGGAGCTTTTTTTCCACATAGCTGGAAGCACTGTGTACGCTATGACATTTGTCAGCTTATTGACGACTAGCATCAACCAATCCAAAAACTTCACTTTTGACGTCTCTGAGCAAATTATCGATAACATATAGATAATACTATTTTGGCATCACCATTTTTATCGGGTCTTAGATTAACTCTCGATAATTATCTGGTCTTAGCTAACTCTGTATAGATTTAAGTAGTTGTTGCATTTGCATGTAAAGCGCTTAGTCCCGATGTCGTTTTTTTTTACAAATCTATATGGACTTGCAAAAAAAACACACCTACTATATCTGAAGTTTATATTTCTTTAACTCTGTGTGCAAATTATGTCGTGATTATTCATTCCTCGCTATAATCTCACCAGGTAAGTCACAAAAGGACCTTGAAGAACATTTGCTCTAAAACATAATTGAGTAGTCCCACAAGCATTGAAAAGTCTCTGAATGCCCTAACTAATACTGCTTTTACACGGAAGCGATTTTTAATCTTAGTTTCTCTTTTGGAGTCATCTTCCGCCTTATGTAACCCCGCCACCACACACGTCTCTCTCCAACGGGCTTAAAAATCGCAAGGTAATATTGCTTCGTTTAAAAGCCGTCTAATTTAAAAAAAATTAATCAAAATACTCTTATCCTCAATGATTAATTCTTTTAATGTTAATTTTGGCCTGAAAACAAACAAACAACATTAAGGGTATTCATGTAAGCGCGGAAAACCCTCGTAAACCTCGTAAACCAGATAATTTTATCTCCTCAGAAACGAGCTGTCAAAATTTGTATGGGAAAAAGTTTCTGCAAATCTCATAAAATTATCTCACAAATTTGCTGCGGAAAGTGCAGAAATAAACCTCGTAAACTAAAGAAGTATGGATTCTGACTTTTAATTTGACATTTCACAAAATATTTCCCACATTTACGCAAGTATTTCTTAGGGGGTGTTCATGAAAACATGCTGCGGAAAGTTATATCTTTCTACAAAGCGGAAAATTATCTCGTTACATGAATACCCTTATTATATAATGTACTTCAACAGACAGTAAATGGTAGAAAAAATACATCTTGGCTTCACAGGACATAATTTCTATACGAAGTAAAAACATAACATTAGTTCGTCAATGAAATGAAGGAATGTTACATGAAAATGTGGAAATTAGTGTCAAGACTCGACGTCTTGTGAGAAATTTGTGTCTAGTGAAGACACAAGTCATGAAACGTCAAAATTTATATCTGCATTTATTTCTTCTACGAAGACAAGAAATAAATAGTAAGGGTATTCATGTAACGAGATAATTTTCCGCTTTGTAGAAAGATATAACTTTCCGCAGCATGTTTTCATGAACACCCCCTAAGAAATACTTGCGTAAATGTGAGAAATATTTTGTGAAATGTCAAATTAAAAGTCAGAATCCATACTTCTTTAGTTTACGAGGTTTATTTCTGCACTTTCCGCGGCAAATTTGTGAGATAATAAGGGTATTCATGTAACGAGATAATTTTCTGCTTTGTAGAAAAATATAACTTTCCGCAGCATGTTTTCATGAACACCCCCTAAGAAATACTTGCGTAAATGTGGGAAATATCTTGTGAAATGTCAAATTAAAAGTCAGAATCCATACTTCTTTAGTTTACGAGGTTTATTTCTGCACTTTCCGCAGCAAATTTGTGAGATAATTTTATGCGATTTGCAGAAACTTTTTCCCATACAAATTTTGACAGCTCGTTTCTGCGGAGATAAAATTATCTGGTTTACGAGGTTTACGAGGGTTTTCCGCGCTTACATGAATACCCCTAATTTTATGCGATTTGCAGAAACTTTTTCCCATACAAATTTTGACAGCTCGTTTCTGCGGAGATAAAATTATCTGGTTTACGAGGTTTACGAGGGTTTTCCGCGCTTACATGAATATCCCTAGTAAAAATAATGTCTAAGGCTCGTATTCACCGAGCGCTCCTAAACGGCTCTTAACTTTACGAGGCTCTTAACTTGAAATTTCTGTGGGGTATTCACCAACCACTCGCAAGTGTTTTTCGAAGTTCGAAAATGAGAGCCACTCTCTCTTGTTCAGGCATACCCAAACTGTGAAATGTTGTGGAATGTTGGTCTTGACAGCAAATGGATACTCTTCTACTTGGCATTGCTCACATGGATTCGAGTCAAATGCGTGCGTGGCACATACGCACAAGCGAACAAACTTTCGAAGAGAGCGCTCGTAAGTTAGGAGTGGTCGGGACCACTCCTAACTTTTAAGAGCGCTCGTAGATCTTCACTAATATTGCTTGGTGAATAGGTTTATGAGCTTCTTAAGTTATGAGCGCTCGGTGAATACCGGCCTAAAAATAACAAAAATCGAGACATAAGGGGGCTCCACAAGAAATATTGGCTACATGACACATTTCTTGCAATCATTTATTTCAAATGGAGGCCCAGTGTAATGGATCAAATTGCAAAGGATTTCATATTAAGGGCGGTATTCACCTAACGCTCATAACTTAAGAGGCTCACAAATCCATTCACCAAGCAATAATATTGAATATTTATGAGCGCTCGTAAAAGTTATGAGTGCTCCTGATCACTCATTAAGTTACGAGTGCTCTCTTCGAAAACTTGTTCGAAAACATTCGGAGCAAACTGACTTTTTTTAAATTGTCACTGTCGAAATTTGATTTCTGAATTTAATTTGTATTATTTTTTTATTGCGGAATGTTCGGAAAGCTCAGAATTTTTAATGAAGAAAAAGGATTACGCTCAAAGATTTATAATTTTTTTTTTTTTTTTTTTTTTAAGTGATGCCTTGCTCTGGGTCCGGTAGTGTTCTGTTGTTGAAGCTCTTGCTCTGTGCTGCGATCCTTAATTCCATGCGAAGCAATTCGTATTTTTCGGTCACAACCACCGTTCATCAGGTGGTGATGATCACATGCTCTGTATACCAAAAGGTTGGCTTATGCGCGCAGGCTCTTTTCGGTTTCAACCTACACTACTCAGGTGGCGATGATGGTGTTCATCTTCATAATAGTGCTTGGCCTCTGCAACAGATGTCATTCGATTGGTGCTTCTAAAAGTTGGCATCTTCTAACGTGACTTCTGGCTAAACTATTCATCTTAGAGAATTTAAAATTGCATATTCGTGATCTAGGGAGTGCCACCAAAATTTATGTTGCCCAAGAAAACTGTTACTACATCACCCTGCCTATTAAAATGTATGAAACTATCTCTTTTCCATTTTTTTGGGCAATTCAAGACAAGAATTCCACTTTGCATTTCTGTGGTCTCCTCCTCAAAACTACCTGCAATTTTTCATTCCGCTTCATTGCCCTTGTGATTGGCGGCTCTTCTCCGCGAATTTTGTCGATGGCAAGCTTCTCGACGATCGACACTTTTCCCAGGTCGCCGATCAATTTGTAGAGCCCAGCATGGGCCTGACTTTATTAGATTCTCGTTGTTCCGCGTACGACCAACAATGAAAAACGTACACAGAGCACAACACCGAAAGTCTAAAAACAGCTTTATATCTCACATTTGACTTCTCGGGCTCTCGGCTGTCAATCTTGTTTGAATTCACAGTTTGAACATTCCTGGTTGAGAGAGAGAAGCTCTCATTTTCGAACTTCGAAAAACACTTATGAGAGGTTGGTGAATAGCACAAATAATTTCCAATTTATGAGCCTCTTAAACTTAAGAGCCATTTACGAGCCTTCGGTGAATACCGCCCTTAACTGTCATTTTTTTACATCATTTCTGCTGAAATGATGGAAAAAATGATAGTAAGGGTATTCATGTAACGAGATAATTTTCCGCTTTGTAGAAAGATATAACTTTCCGCAGCATGTTTTCATGAACACCCCCTAAGAAATACTTGCGTAAATGTGGGAAATATTTTGTGAAATGTCAAATTAAAAGTCAGAATCCATACTTTTTTAGTTTACGAGGTTTATTTCTGCACTTTCCGCAGCAAATTTGTGAGATAATTTTATGCGATTTGCAGAAACTTTTTCCCATACAAATTTTGACAGCTCGTTTCTGCGGAGATAAAATTATCTGGTTTACGAGGTTTACGAGGGTTTTCCGCGCTTACATGAATACCCCTAGTGTGTAGATGTAAATGATAAATGATGAATAAATGATGATGGAAATGATGAAGATCAAAATTTTTCGTGGGTATGACTGGAATGATGAAATGAAATGACAGTGCGTGGGAAACATATCAGCGTGCGTCATTTTTGAATGAATAAAATTTCAAAAATGATTGAAAAAATGACTTCATTGAAATGACAGTGTGTAGCATCAAATGAAATGTTCAGAAATGACAGTTTTGGAATGTCATTTAAGAAATGATAGTGTGTAGCCTACTTTAGACTACATTAAAGGATAATAGGTGCGTTTTATTATCGACCAAGATCCATATGGATATCAATTTGATAATCAGCCTTATCACAGGCCCCGTCGTAATAGATTCGTAGTACGAACCCCGAAAAAAGGTATCATCGCTCCCGTCGTACTAAAAAAAACTTGCTACGAAATTCGGAGTTCGTGAATAATGGTATCACTAGCCCCGAATGAATAGGAAGTTGGACAGTTTTTTCTACGAACAGATATTTTGATCGGAGCACAACTTAAAACGAAACACAAATCAAAAGATGAACAACGAAAATTTATTTGTTTTTTTTACATTTTGACGCAAATCAACTGATTTTGAAACTCCGAAATTAGGAAAATGCTTTTTTGATTCCGTTCGGGGCCTATGATGCAATTTTATTCGTATTCGTAGCGTAACAAAATTTTCGGGGATTTGTTACGAGGGACTCTGTGATAGGGGTGAATAAAACGATCCAGATCCTAGAAAATTTACTTTTCAATTGTGGTACTTCTGAGTTTTGTTTTTGACGTTTGTTTTTTTTTTGTAAACAATCAAAAAATAAAAATGGAAAACGCATTTGAAGTAAATTTGCTTTCATTATAAATTGCAACATTTATTTATTGTGTAATACTAAAAATAATTTTCTTAGTTTATTTCAGAAAGTGAAGGCAGTGACTGGGACTCAAACTCTTCTGATTCGTCTACATCCACTTCCAGTACTGATTCTTCTTCTGATTTCGAAAATCAAAATCACAAACCATTCTTTTCTTTTTATTAAATTGGACGGGACAAAATATTGAAAACAAAAATAACTTGACTTTTTAAACGAAATAATAAATAATTAATTAATAAATAACATAACTAGGAATTTGAATAATATAATAATATTGTAAATTATGGAGAGGGAAAGCTTTTTTGGGACTTATAAACCAAAGCATTTGTTAAAGAAGGTTGAGGACAATTTCGCTAGGATTCTTATTTTCTTTTGTTTAATTTAATCTTCTGCTGATGTTGGTTTGATGTTATCCAATCCTACTTTGCTAAGGATTTGTAATGCAACAGAAGCAGCTTGATCTTGAGATTCTTAATATTCAAGCCGACACCATAGCAGATTTGTGGAGGTGCTGTCGATAGTGTAACAATGGTAATGAGCTCATTGTAATTGCCTTTGGGATAGTCTGAGAAGTTTGCCTGAAAACCAAGAATTTGGGCTAAATATAAGAGTTGATCCTTGGGCCGAAGAGCAGTTCCATTAGCTGGTAGAGAACAATTTTTCTGCACAGGTGATGAAGATGCTTTAGGTGCGTTTGCTGATGGTGAAGATTCCGCGTCTGCAGTGTTTTCCACCTTGTCAGCATCTCTACTATGTTGCCGCAATAAAATAACTCCAGGTACTATTTGTCTTCCCGATGGTCCACCATTTCCATTGGGGGCAACAGCATTTGTATTTAAGGTTTAATTTGAATTATAGTTTTCAATGAATTTAACTTTTCGAGGAGCTTTTGTATCTTGATTTTGATTCGCCACTTGACTGTTGTTTTCCTCATTTTCCTCAGCAACCTTGAATCCCATTGCAATCAGTAAATTTTGAGCAGCATTCCGTTCGGCCAACTTTTTAGTTGAACCAGTTCCACGAGCAACAATCTCTGGTACATTGACTTCCATTACAAGTTCTCTTTTTTTAGATTCCCCACTCCGTGAGATCAACTCGTAGGTGGGTTCTTTTTCACTCCGGCTCTGTTGTATGTGAAGTGGAATTTGTCCCTAAAATTGAATATAGTTTCAATATATGTATATATATACAGTTTGGATATAAAATCTTACAGGTATAAGATATTTAGGTTTTCCACCTGGAAAACGTTGTAGCTGATGTCCTCCTGGCACATAATCAATTTTTCTTTGTAATCGTGGATTGTTGTGCGGTGCTCCTGTTGAAGGTTGAACATATTGACTATTAGGAGAGTTTTGATTTGGAAGATCTGACTGTGAGCGGGGATCGAAGATCGAAGTACGTCTGTTGGCCGAGTTTCATTGCAAGTGCGTTAAGTTCCACTTGGTGTAATTGTTGTGCGAAGACTGCCCTCTTCTGGACGACGTATAGCTTTTGGAAGTGGATGTTTGTACTTAGTCTTTTTTATTGCTTCCGAAGCTGCAGTGTGTTGGGCTTTTTTAATTTTATAGCCTTCAGCCGAGTACTCCTCGTCACCCAGTTTCAAGGTTACTGTGAAGCGTTTACAATGTGCAGGTCCATTCTCACTTGTGAGGCGGTATTGATGTTGAATCTGAAAATTAGATAGGATATTTTTTAGTACATACTAGTATAATGACTATAAATACAAAAATAACTTTAACCTACTTTTTTGAAACGTGCCAATTTATTCACCAAACACATAGGGGTCTTTTCTTTTGAAGTTGAAAAACACCCATCTCCTTTCATAACCAGATAACCACTGACATAAAATCACATATTAAGGCATTATTTTCACCATCCTTGTCTTCTTCAGTGGATTTCTTTTCAAGGTTTTGCGGAGTAACTGAAAATAAAGAGAGATCATTTAGCCAAATATTTTTTTTTTGTTTATTTTTGTATCTATTGTACAATCTTCAGCTGTAGCAGATAGTTTTTCTGATGGTGGCCCGGTTGATTGTGTTGTACTAACAGCGGGGATTTCAACTTCTGAAACTATGGGGAGAGGAGTTTTTAGAGGAGCATTGTTCTTGTGATGGTGACTGCTTCTGTTAGGATTCTGAAGAATCGTTCTTGGATGTGAAAACTTTTGGGGTTGACGCTGTTGCTGATGCTTTTGTTGGTCTGGGATGCCATGAGTAACAACTGGAAAAGGTTTCGGTCCATGTTGTTGTCGGAATTGTTGGGCATGAGGAACTGGTGGAGGTCGAGATAAATGAGGAATTTGTTGGTTGTTATTTATGTCCGAAGGCGGCGGACATGAATTTAATTTTTGATGTTGCACGTGCTGCAATTGATGTTGTTGTTCTAATTGCGGTGGTGGTTGATTTCCAACAACAGGATTGGGTTGCTGCACAGGAAGTCTTGGCTGTTGTTGAGTTTGAAGGGAATTATTTCGTATTAATATTGAAGGACCGTTATTTTGTGTAATTTGGTATTTTAATGGACCAACATGTCCGACTCCACCACTGCCAACATGAGGAGGCGGTCTTCCTTTGTGGTGTTGCATCTGATTTTGGTGCATTTGATTGTTTAATCTTGGAAGTGGATGTTGTTGTAAATGTTGATGGTGACCCAATCTATTTTGATCCCTCATGTGACATGCCCTTTGGCTGAGGAGGTGGTCCGCGTCTGTTTGCAGCATTCGGCATGTGAAGTGGTTGTTTTTGTGGTGGAATACCCATATTCATTCTCATATGAGGTGGAGGTGGCGGATGTCCTGAATGCATTGGGGGATGTCGCATGTGTTGCGGCCGCGGAGGCATAGAATGGTGCTGCATGTTATGGCAAGGTTATTCTAATTGATCACTTAATCTGTCGGTGACGTCGCAATAAACAGAAACACTCGCAGATCAGCTAATTTATAAATTTTCGACTTCACTTCAAAACTTCTCGGCGTATGCTTTAGCAAAAATTTCTCTTATAAACAAATTATTTAGGCAAGTGATTTTTATATGGTGTGGAAAAAGTGTGCAAGTTACAGCATAATTCACAACCTTTTCCACTTTTTATTTTAAGTTTTCAATGAAATTTTTATTATTGTACAGTTATTTATTATGACATTTCACGATTTGTTGTTTTTTTTTTTTGCACAGTGCTGACAACATTTACATAAGAAAATTGCCTTCTGGTGTTCGGATTTAAAACTAATTCTTGGATCTTGAAATAGATCCCGATAGAAATCAGGATCCCGAATTGTTTTTGTAATACGTGTTAAAACTTAATCCAGATCCGGATCCAGATAGATTTCTGAATAATAAAACGCACCTAATATTACAATAAATTAACTAAAGTATTCTTAATTCTAGATCTATTTAAATTAAAATCAATACCAAAATCATAATTTTCGTTTAAATATATGCTAGCTCTAGAAACAGGATTTTGGCGAGCGTAGGTATTATTGTGATATGGAACATTTAACAAATTTCCATTTCTCTTACGCAAAGAACGAGAAGGTGCATAAATATTAAACATTGCTAACAAAACCAGACAATCTATGACGCAATTCAAGACATCAAAAGCAAAAAGTACCGAATTTAATTTTCTTCTCAAAACAAGAGGTTTTAAGTAAGTATACATCTGGCTTCATAGGATGGAACACATTACATTTCGAAAGATTTTTCATAGAGCAAATCTAGTGAACCTCTTTTGAACTTTTTCTAAGCGATAAATGCTAGATTGTGTGCAGGAATTCCATATAACGCTGCAATACTCCAGCTGCAGTCTAACTATAGACTAGAATAAAGAGTTTTTAATGTATATGGATTTTCGAAATCATTTTGGAGTCAAATATAACCCCCAGATCTTTTTGTCTATCAAATCTCTGTAATATATCGTTCTCGAGTTTCTAATCAAAACACCAGGGATTTTGATTTCGGGAAAAGGTAACCACGCTACATTTTGTGTTGTTAAAGTACAGCCCATTAAGCTTGCACTAATCGATAATACTGTTGAAATCAGATTGAACCTTATTTGCATCATGAATTGAATTAATGCTGCAGAAAATTTTTAAATCATCAGCATCAGTTATCTTGTCCGAACTTTTATTTCGCTTATAAGCTTATCTAGAGGAGCTGGAATCAGGCTCATCTTGTCTGCGCACACTTAACAAGAAACAGATTGTGTTGTAAATAGTATTTTTTTTTGTTTTTGCATAGTAACTTCGCTTTTTCCTATGACTCCTTTTTTTATGTCTTACGAGTGTTTTTTCCCTTCTCGATTTCATTTTGGGGTGCACTCCAAACACACATATGTACATTAATAAATATAAGATCTTTCTCGTTGGATTAAATTATTCACTATACTAAAAAAGTATGCGATGAAATGCCCAGCCACAAAAATCTGACAGTTCTTCTGCTCTCTGCTTTGGCTATTGCGAATTGCGATTGCCGGCGTGTCAACACCATTTCAACCCAACTTCAAATCGAGCCCTCAACTCAAATGACGAAAAACCCTGGGTCGAGAATCCGAACCTAATTCAACTCGATCTTTCGATACTTCATATAAACGTAGTTTAGTTGCTGGACAAATTTGTTAATTTTCTGAAAGCTCCAAAAATTATACATATTCACGGAGGCCATTTTAATTGTATTTTGTACATTCACACGACCGTTTAACCGGCTAAGTAATTTTTCCATATTCTAATAAAATAGATTTCTTCTACAAACTATTTGTCAAACAATTTTAATTATATCAAATTGAACACAATGAATGATATAAAATCATTTTTTCATGAGTGGTGCGCTAAAAACAAATCAGAACCGACGTTCGACGTCCGGCCAACTGGTGAGTACATACAAAAATTTTCCTGTTTGGTAACTTGAAATTTTCATCAAGCTTCGCAAAAATAATTTGTAATATTGATCAGCAAATTGTGAGATTTAGTAAGATATTCAAGTTGCCAAACAAATTTTTCACTTTACAAAAAATCGATATCATCGTCGCCATCTGCGCATTCTTCTTCTTGTCAGGCCCGAAACATCGACAACGCTTCCTCTGTGAAGTTCGAGTGTCTCCTTATCCTTATGTTGCTGCTGGTAACTCGACCAATAAAAAAGATGCAGAACGCAATGCAGCTCGAGATTTCGTTAATTTCCTCGTAAGAAGCGGCAAAATCTCTGCAAACGATGTACCAGGAGATAGTGGCGTTAATGCTGGGGGGACTGGACAGTCGGGTGAAGTGGATTCCGGACAAGGAGGTGGCGACAATGGTGGAAACGTGAACCGGCGAGTCTTCTCAGACAACATGGGTCCCCAGGATTTGGGACAGGCCTACCGCCCAATGGAGAATCGTGAATTCAATTTCATCGATCGTGCCCAGCAACAGCTCAAGATGGAAGAGGCTGAGTCTCTCGATGTGAATGCTGCAATTCACGGCAACTGGACCATCGAAAATGCCAAAGCCAAGTTGCATCAATTCATGCAGATGAACAAGATCCAAGCCGATTACAAATATACCGCAGTCGGCCCAGATCACTCCAGGTATGTTGGTGGATTCGATTTCTTAATATAGTATCTATGTAGAAACAGCTGCTGCATTAGATTTTCATCTGAGAATATCCAATGAAGCAGTTAAATATTTGAAAATAAAAAAAAACAGGCCCGTATGAATAAGAACCAAGTGCGTTCTAGATAATGGCTCCGTGAAATCGTAAGCAAAATCTCGAAAACGTTCTTATTTTTTATTCACGCGGGCCACAAACTGGGCTGTACAATAGATCTCGATTCACTGTGGAATGCAATGTCAAGGTTTTTCTGTGTAGAATTCATGATACAACTAGCAAGTGTTATGATATTTACACAAAACCAAAAAATGGTTTTCTACCTGCAGGGTACACAACAATCAATCAGCCAAAACTTTCGCAGTGAATCGAGATTTAATACTTGGAAAGCCATTAAGCCAGGTGAGTTTGAGATGCTTTTTTTTTAAAAAAAAACTTCGAACTATTTCGAATCCTCATATGAGCTCCAATCTGACTTTTAACAATTTTGAACATCAGGAGTTTCATGGCTGAAATGCATATCTTTGTTCGTGAACTGAAGCGCAACATAACTTCACGCGAAACCGGATCTAACAAACAATCTGCAAGCAAATCGTGTGCTCTTTCATTGGTTCGGCAGTTGTACCATTTGGGTGTGATCGAAGCATTTTCGGGAACTCTAAAGCAACGCAAAGACGACGAAGATTTGAAACCATATCCAATTAGAGTTAATCCAGAACTTCTTGCTGAGGTCGAAAACGTGAGCAAAGAATTGGGTCTAGCAATTGCTAATCCGCAAGGTTCTCCGGATGAAAATACGCCAATTAGTTTATTGGTAAGTCATTCAATTAAAAGAAAATGTAAACCAATATAAACGTGTGTAATATAAATTTTGTTTTTAGGTTGGTGTGAAGAAGGAAGTACAGCGAAAGCTGAATGATACCCAGATTCAAGGTGTTGTTATTCCTTGGGCTCCACCACAACCAAACTGGAATGCTTGGAACGCCTGTAATATCGATGAAGGGTACTTGGCAAATGCAAGTCTCGATGAGCTTTGTAGTGACTTGGAGGCTACAACAAAAGAAAAACGAATGAATAATCCAGAATATCAGGTAATGTATTAATTATTTGATTTAGAAAAACTAGTAGACAATGTATACAAGTATTTTTATTAACATTCAATAAATGGCGAGAAACTCAATTCGATTTGTAGAAATGTTAAGTTACATCCGGTAGAATAAAATCTGGGTTAGGTAAAGTTGAAGTGGCTGCCAGATTCGCAGCTGACACTGACCGGAGTTGGGCCATTGTGATATATGAATCTAGAGATTTTCGCCTTACTCGTTGAACCATTTGGAGACTATATGACTTTGTTAATTAGATCACTAGGTTCCCCGAAGAAAAACTCTCCAAGATGGGATAAAGCAGGGCATGTACATAGAAGATGACCTCTTCCTCGCCCTTACAACCTCTGCAAAAATCGTCTGAATAAGCAACAATCATTGTTGCGTGTTTGCCAATAAGAAAGTGTCCAGTTATGACACCAATTACGGAGCGGTTTAAGGATATCAAGCATTTGGAACGTTTTAGATCAAGCATTGGCTAGATCAGTTTTGTCATCACATGACAGGTGGTTATGTTATTCCATCTAAGGTTTGTCCTCTCAATAGCATCTTTGTTCGGCATAAGCTTACGGTAACGAAGGGTATACCTATATTATCCTTACGAGTTTTTCCACTTATAGCGAGTTCGTCAGCCTTGAAGTTTCCTTGAATGTCCCTATGCCCTGGCACCCAACAGAGGTGAATAATAAACTCCTGCGCCATCTCCATAAGAGATGAAGGGTAGTTGGGGTCTGTTATAGTGTATAATAGTAAATCGACCATAATCTGATTCTTCCACTGCTGGTCCCATAGTGGAACACTCCTCCCGTTTTTGTTTACTGCCACCACCAACCTTCTATAGGGATTGAAATCCAATCTCCAATTGAAATTCTAGGCTTCCGATGTTCAGCACGGGCACGTGAGACTAGAATGTATAGATGTAGGGGTTGTTTTGCAAAACTTGTGTCCTTTTCATTGCAAAATTCTGTAGACTCGAATTTAAAGAAAACCTAGGGTCTTCAGATTTTACACCTATTTTTAGTATAAAGGGCATTTTTTCTCCTGATAAATTGGGGAGCTAAGAGTAGAAGTTTATACATGGAGCTTGTTTTGAAAAACTTGTGGACGCTGTTGTACTCGTGATTACACATGACTACACTTAGAACATCAAAGTTCATTAGACTCAGATTTAAAGAATCGCAACACTTATTGTCATAGCTGTGGGGACTAGTGTGAAAAGGAAACAGTCCTTCATTTCCTCTGCAAATGTCTTGCTCTTGCCAAATTTAGAGCACAATCATTAGGAAGGAAGCATTTTTTTGGCGACATTGACGAACTTTCGAAAATGAAGATCAAAGACTTGATCTCTTTTCTCAACGCGACGAAATGAATCTAGGACGAACTTCAGTTACTTCTGTGTCGTGCCCTCCGTTTGACTCCTTACCGAGCTAGCGCACGAGGCCGGGGCCGGATGATTACTCAATCGGATTGGCTTGGCACAGTGTAGATGGTGTCGAATGAGTGTGGTGTTCCGGCTGAGTGAATGATATAATTTCTGGATGATTATGGAAAGCAAACACAATAAGAGACATCAAAACCTACTAGATCCTTTCATATTTTTTAACTTAATCCAAACAAGTTGACTCGATGAGAATGTCCACAATTCAGCGCTATTAGGGTCTGCATTTCTATCTACCTAGGGACTTCATATTCTAGAAAAATATATTCTTTTGTCCGATGGTAGTAATGGGTACACCTACTTTTAGTAATCATTTTGTTCCTAATAAATTGCTCTCCCAGACATTATTTAATCTCATAATTTTTATGTTGTTCTTTTATTTCAGAAATTCCTTGAGTTCCGTGAGAAACTCCCAATTTCAGCAATGAGAAGTGAAATCATGACAGCAATCAATGACTGTCCAGTGGTTATCATTCGCGGTAATACTGGTTGCGGTAAAACAACCCAAATTGCTCAATACATTCTGGAGGATTACATTAGTTCAGGTCAGGGTGCTTGGTGCAATATCTATGTCACTCAACCACGTCGTATTTCGGCCATCTCTGTTGCTGAGCGTGTAGCCAATGAACGTTGTGAAAACCTCGGCGAAGGTGTAGGCTACTCTGTTCGATTCGAATCGATTATGCCTCGTCCCTATGGAGCGATTCTCTTTTGTACAGTTGGAGTATTGCTGCGTAAGCTCGAAGCAGGGCTGCGTGGTATTTCTCATATTATTGTTGATGAAATTCACGAACGTGATGTTAACAGCGATTTTCTGTTGGTCATTCTTCGTGACATGATCCACACGTATCCCGATTTGAGAGTTATACTTATGTCGGCCACAATTGATACGACTATGTTCTCTGATTACTATGGAGGATGCCCAGTAATTGAAGTTCCCGGTCGAGCTTATCCCGTTCAGCAATATTTTCTGGAGGATTGTATCGAGATGACTGGTTTCGTGCCGACTCCTGAGAACCGAAAGATACGCAAGGAAAAGGATGACGATGAGACAGCTGTGGCTGCCGAAAATGCTGATTCGGCCGAATTTCAAAATTTAAACAAAGTTGTCAATGATCCCAAGTATTCTCAGCAAACTCGCAATTCAATGAGCTTGATCTCAGAATCTGAATGTAGTTTTGAGTTAATTGAGGCGCTTTTGGTGCATATCAAGAGCAAGAATGTCCCAGGAGCAATTCTTGTATTCTTGCCAGGTTGGAACTTAATATTTGCATTAATGAAGTTTTTGCAAAATAGTTCCAATTTTGGAGGGCCCAACTACAGGATTTTGCCATGTCATTCCCAGATTCCAAGGGAGGATCAGCGAAAGGTTTTTGAACCGGTTCCCAATGGAGTCACTAAGGTGAAAAAGTTAACTTTCTATGGTTTTTGATTTTAATTTGTTTTTTTTTAGATCATCCTTTCCACCAATATTGCCGAGACCTCAATTACCATTGATGACATCGTATTTGTCATCGATATTTGCAAGGCTCGCATGAAGATGTTTACTTCGCATAACAATCTCACCAGTTACGCAACGGTGTGGGCCAGTAGGACTAACTTGGAGCAGCGCAAAGGTCGTGCTGGTCGTGTACGTCCTGGAATATGTTTCACGCTTTGTTCGAAGGCACGATATGATGCTCTTGAGGAACATCTCACTCCAGAGATGTTCCGCACGCCACTTCACGAAATGGCCCTGACCATAAAATTGCTGCGTTTGGGCTCGATTCATCAGTTCTTGTCTAAAGCCATCGAACCACCACCACTTGATGCTGTAATTGAAGCTGAAGTGCTTCTGCGTGAAATGAGATGTTTGGATGCTTCTGACGAGTTGACTCCTCTTGGTAAGATTCTCGCTCGTCTACCAATCGAACCACGTCTGGGTAAGATGATGATTTTGGGAACCATATTCAACTGTGGAGACATTCTCTCGGGAATGGCAGCTTATTCGAGTACGTTTTCGGAGGTATTTGCTCTCGATATGGGGCAAAGACGTTTGGCTAATCATCAAAAGGCTTTGGGCGGCAAAAGGTGCTCAGATCATGTGGCTATGGTTGTAGCCACGCAGATGTGGGAAAATGCCCGGCATAAGGGCGAGGACGAGGAGATTCGTTTTTGTGAATGGAAAGGTTTGCAACTCTCAACCATGCGAGTTATGGCCGATGCCAGGAATCAACTTTTGGATCTGCTTCAGCAGGCTGGATTTCCCGAAGAGTCTATGATAACTGGTAAAGTTGATGCTAATTCCAATGACCCTGTGTTGGATATGACCACGGCTCTGTTGTGCGCCGGATTGTATCCAAATGTTTGTTACCACAAGGAAAAACGCAAGGTTCTCACTACTGAATCAAAGTCCGCCTTGATTCATAAGACTTCGGTTAACTGCAGCAATTTAGGTGTGTCCTTCCCATATCCATTCTTTATCTTCGGAGAGAAGATTCGGACTCGTGCAGTTTCGTGCAAGCAGATGACTATGGTGGCTCCTTTGCATTTACTCTTGTTCGGCTGCCGAAAGGTTGATTGGATCAAGGATAACATTGTGCGACTTGACAATTGGTTGAACTTTGAAATGGATCCAAAATCAGCGGCTACAATTGCAGCTTTGAAGCCAGCAATTGAGGAGTTGATCACAATTGCATGCAATAATCCAGAAGATGTCTTAAAATTGGACGATGGTAATGCCAGGCTAGTTCAGGTAGTGAAAGACCTATGCGTAATGGATGCTGGTGATTTTGAACTGAATCGTGAGGCTGGTGTTTTACCATTTCAGAGCAGGGCTGGAGGGCCACCTAATAAAATGAGACGAATGGATGGTGGAGATAGAGGAGGTGGTTTTGGGGGTAACGGTGGTGGTGGCGGACGTTATGGAAGCAGTGGTTTTGGAAATGGTGGCGGTGGATTTGGAGGAGGACGTCGTTTTGGAAGTAGTGGTGGGTTTGGAGGGGGTGGCGGTGGATTCGGTGGTGGTGGCAGCGGGGGAGGTGGTTTTGGTGGTGGCAGTGGGGGAGGTGGTTTTGGTGGTGGCAGCGGAGGAGGTGGTTTCGGAGGTGGTGGTGGCTTTGGAGGTGGCGGCGGTGGTCGATTTGGAGGACGTGGAAGAGGAGGAAGACGCTTTTAAATTAAACAATAAAATAGCATTATAATTAACAAATTATTTGTATTTGTCTATTGATTTGGATTACAAAATGTGGAATATTTTTTTTATCATCTTTGGTCAAAAATTGTTTGATAAAATGTTTAACCAATTTAAAACAGTTATATTTTTCTAGATTTATTTGGATAGCAAAATGTCTAACTGCTCACACCGGGAGCAACAATAAAACCTGTCATTTTCACCTTGAAACACAGCTTCTTGCAGACACCAGCTGCACCATCGTTTGCGTTTTGTAGTTTTGAGTTGTTCTTCAAGACTTGTTCGTAGTTCTTTTAGTTGATTTGATTCGTTTTGCAATATATCTATGCGGGAATCCTCTAAAGGACATAGAACAGATGCAATGGTAAGATTTTGCAAAGTTTCTCGAGTTATAGCAGATAATTCGAAGAGTAGATCATTGTAATGGAAATCGTCATCTGAATCATAAAGTGAGTCCATTTTTCTTGTTAAAAGGATTTGTCTGCAAAGATTAAAAAGTTTAAATTAATAAATTCGAAATCATAACTTAAATTAAATGTTCTGATAAATAAACTAAGGGCCTTTAGTTTGCACTCTAGCTTGCTGTTATGTTTGTATTCATTTTTAACGGAAAGAGCAAAAGGTCAAAATAGGTGATATGTAGGGTGAGTTCATAATCGTCAGCCTAACTATCTGCGTTCATAAAGTCAGATTTTCGATCGAATTAACCTAGCCCAACTGCAGTACATACCGTTCATAAACGTCAAACTGTCGTCAGCGTCGGGCAGATTGTGCAGCTGAATTTTTTTTGGCTGCATAAGCGGAAATTTATAAAATTTATTTTAGTCAACAAAAAGGACGAAGAGGCACTGTATAATAATCAGAAAGAAGCTTACATTAAATGTGGACCTCGACATCCTAAAATAACTACGAAATATAGCGCCATGATACGTTGAAACCGCCTTTTTGTTTACTGCAGACATTCTGCATTGAGTGCGTTCACAAATGCATTAGAAAAGAACTGCGATTATACTAGCGCAGATTTTCTGCATTTATGAATACACCCGTACTCGAAGCCGTTCAAGCAAGTTAACTAGTGTTATCTTTGGCCAAATTCCTAAACGCAAGATTTGCAAAGCAAAACACTTGCAAAGCAGATAAAGAAAATCAGAAAACGCATATGTAAGAGAATTGCGCAAGAAATTTTTGACATTTGCACAAATGCCTCTGCATTTGCGCAAGAAAGTAGCATCGATTGCATTTTGGGACACTCTGCTTAGCAGAGATTTTTGTATTTGCATTTTGGAACTGTTTGCTTAGCAGAATTTGCGCAAGATATGCGTTTAGGAATTTGCCCTTTGATCATCGTCTAATTTTCTCCTTACAAACGAGTATAAGTTATTTTACGATGTTACGATCGAATTGGTGACAGGGCTGAATAATTTTTTTTTTCAATTAAATCAAATTAACAAATCTGAAACGACTATAATAATACCGTCCAAAAGGTATATATGGTATCACCTGATAGAAGAGAACAAACTATATAACTACTATCTCTGAAACCATTCCGTATACTTATGTTTCTCAAGGAAATTAATCATAATGGGTAGTTTGCTAAAACATTCGACTCGTTTCGCTATTTTGATTGCGGGCTTTAAATAAATGGCAAATTTCTAAAAGTACAAAGAATCCTTTATAATGACGTCGCAAATATGTTGCAAACTCTTAGATTAGTACTTGCACATAGGGCCTGTTTGAAAACGTAAATACTAATTTTAACTGCTTACTTATTGTGTTCGACAATTAAGTTTTCTCATATCGTGTGATAGGTACTACGATTCTATAGATAAATCGAACAGAGGAAAAACTGATAGCTTTTAAATCGTGTGTGGCAATAAGTCCCACTTTGGTCAAACTCGTTAGAGCTCGCTAATGTTTAAAAAGACACGACCTAAGGTTAAAAGGACATAAATATTTTGAGTAATTACAAAATTATTTTTCCTTTAAACAGCCCCCCCTCGCTTCTTTTTGCCACGTTCTGAAATGTGTGATCAACGATTTTAGAGAAATTCATTGATTTATCATATTATGTAAGTTGTACCATGTAATGTCTGAAAAAATGGAAATAATGTCTCCCCGCCTTAAATTTACTATTTGTACCCTCAGAAATGACCCTAAATGCATGAAAAAATTTTTGGAGCGATTTGTGTCTGGAGCCCCAATTCTAAATAATTACCAAAGAAATATCTATGACTCTATTACCTGTGCTAAGACGTTAACATAATAATTATCTCATTTCTTAGATGTGGGAAATTCATGCTTTAAATCGAAATTTGAAGAATTGACCTCGGGTAAAAAAAATCAAAAATTGGTATGAGGTCAATAACAAAAAAGAAAGCTTTATAGCTCTGCCCAATAATAGCTGCATTATTAACAAAAAAAAAAGCTAAAACTTATTCTAAAATCAAAAATATTGTATGCCTCGTGCAAAATTATTGTTGTCGATCGGACATTCCAACATCAATAAGCATACAGATACCGACTGGTTATGCACTTACACCGAATACCGGTGCTTAAAAAGAACGAATCAATATGAGCTTCAATGACCATCAAACTGGAATATTTGTTCGGTTGACCTTAACAGTTAGGGAATCTTTCCTTTACTATGGCCATTATGATTTTTAAGAATGAAAAAAAAAATCATTAATGAGTCGAATTTTAAATCTGCACGAGCTGAAGGGTACCAAAGAAATAAAAGTTTTCCTGCATACATATTTAAAGTAAATAATCCTTACCTGCTAAATCATTTAATTTATAGTGATATATTTTAGTTAAATAATTAATAAATTTATTGTTTATGTTTTTAAAACTTCCTTATTCAGAAAGAAAACAAACGTCAAGTGAAGTATTCGAATTAACCGTTCTTTATACTTCATAAGAACATGGAAATGTGGTAAGCGTTGCCAGTCCAACGTAGGCAGCTTAAATAGAAAGCTCAAACATCGCATGCATTACACCTCGTCTTCACAGTTCATAATTTATGGCCGAATTGATAACACGCTTTTGCTTAACAGAAAATAAATATAAATATGCATTAAATATTATCAATAGATGTCACTTACAAAAAGGAACTAATTTTTGACAACAACCGCTGGGGTTGAATTGTCAAAAATTAGTTCCTTTTTTAAGTGACATCTTTTGATCGCGCATTTTCGTTAGAGAGAACCTTAAAAGTGGAACCACTTTTTTTGAGGATTTGTATGAAGAAAATGAGCAACTCTAGCAGTCCATATATAGTAAGTCAATGGTTATTCATATAAAATCCTACTGTACTACGGATAACTTTTCCAAAAAAACACGGCTATTGTCTGAAACGTCACTGTCAGGACATTTTTATATAACCATCTAACGATTCGATTGTCAGGTCAATCGTCTGGACACAACATTTGTATTATTGTCAAGCATTTAGGACATTGTCAGACTCCTTGGAAGTTGTCACTTAATCTGTCACTTATCCGAAGTGAACATGGAAAAAGTTATTTAATTTGCCTGACAAATAACAAATAGATCAAGATACAATTAGTAAACATCCCCCAATCGTATGAACTTATAAATTTTCAGCTAATAACGATGTCAAAAAGGTAATTATCAGGACAAATGAAATAGTGAGACTTATAGATACCAACCACGTGAACTGGACGTTTTAGAACTGTAAGGAAGATGACCATTTGTGAAGGCATTGGTAGCTCATTGTCAGTAATTGACAGCTCTGAAAATAATATTGTGGCAATCATCTGTAATTTTAGATTAAGTTCTTATAGGCTTTTCACACCGAATTAAAATCTCGGATTTCAGCAACAAGATTACGAAATCTCGTTGAAGCGTTCGCACCGAACAGAATCAGGATTTCGTTTGACGTTTCTTTCATCTTGCCAATTATTTTTTAATTTCTTGTTAATGTGAACAAAAAATGAATCCTGATACTTAAAAATTCCTTAGCCGATTCAATATATTCTTTTAAAATGTTGTTATTGTCGGCATCCATTTCATTTAGTTTTTCTACTATTACTTAAAGGCGCTCGTCAATGATTTGAATTTGATCAGCAATGGACATTCTTTCAAAAGATGCAGCTATTTCTATTCTTTATAAATCTGTCCATTTTTCCTGCTTCCTCGGATATAATTTATCTTCTCTCCTTCTCTCTCCACAATTCAAAGAGAAAATCCTTTATCTGCCTTTTCGCTTGCTGACAATTTGCTGACAAGGCAGAACATTTCGATAGGTTTGTTTGTTTCGACAATCTTGTGTTCTAAAGTAGATTTTGAGGAGATTTTGTCGTAATCTAGTAGATTTGGAAATCTGAAAATGTATGGGAAATCTAGTAGATTTGGATGAGATTTTGAGAGTTTTGCTCTAAATCTAGATTTTGATTAGGTGTGAATAGCGTATTAGGTTGATTTTTTTCAAAACAAATCTATCTTGAGAAACTCTGCAAGTTTCAAACATCTATTGATTAAGTGAGTTTAAAAGTTTTCTTTTCATAAAGCCATCAGAAATTTGAATTTTGAAAGCACTTTTACTTTAAAGGGCCACTGTGTCAGTTAGTCAGTTAAAATAGTACTTTAAAAAAATGATGTTAAAAAGGTATTCTTGCTCAAATATCAAATAAGTATATAAAAGTATAATTGGAAATTAATTCCGTCTTCTTCCAGGCATTCATAAAATTTTATATTATGTCAGTTTAATAAAAAAATAATATCAATTACTAAGATCGCCCGGTGTGAAATGCAAGTCCTCTTCCTGTATTCTCTGAAAAAATCAATGCTTTACGGTAACAAGGTGCCTTAGTGACTGAAAAATGTGTGTATTTTTATTTGTCAACAATGCATATCCATTGCCAATTAAAGGAATTTTTTTCAGAACGTTTTACACTCAAAACATTACTCTCTTAAACGTGAGTGCTTTTATTAAAAGCACTATATGAGATGCTTTTCTCTCATATAATGACTCAACCACCACCGATATCGAGTCTAAACTCTAGTAAAAGTATACAAACCCACCGAAAAGCTAAAATATAAATTTCAGTGACTATCTAATCTCGTTTGACTAAGGGCGGTTAAGACATTCACTCTGATCGAAGGAAGCACGAAGTGAAAGTCGCGAACGATTTCATACAATTATTTATTATTTATAATCCCAACACTATCAAAGGTGCATTTAGGAAATCCCTATTTGACGATAAAAAGCTATATCGCGGCTTAAGTTGACGCAGTCTTATTATTTTAACACACAAAAGTCGAATAAAATCCCATTAATCATCATGGTGAGTACAGAAATAGACGAACACTATTCTTCCTGGTGTACAAAATATCAAACATAATTTTGTTGAGTGTTTGAAGTGTTTTTCATTGGTTTTTCTTTCCCCTTGAGACATAATG
This sequence comes from Chrysotoxum bicinctum, assembly GCA_911387755.1. Classification (NCBI taxonomy): domain Eukaryota; kingdom Metazoa; phylum Arthropoda; class Insecta; order Diptera; family Syrphidae; genus Chrysotoxum; species Chrysotoxum bicinctum. Next base: position 216,878,282 of record OU426989.1, on the reverse strand, counting down.
TGTGACAAGTTTCATAATTCTATGAATTTTTCTATTTTCGAAAAAGTGATAAAAATAAACAGGGAAAAAAATGTTTTGAAATAATTATTATTTTTTCTCTTACAAAATGCAACGTTTCAAGATTTTCCTGCACTCTCAGAGTGATATAGGGGTTGGGGCTGACACAAGTAAAATGTGCTCGTTGACCTTCACCTAGTGAATATACTCGTAAGGGTGCTTTGGCCTGAGTATACATATATAGATGTAGAGTGTGCCTTTTTTGGATATGAAGAAAGTCTCTTTTGAGTGTTATCTTTTTGACTCAGGAACAATAACTTAAGGTTTAAGAACAGTGAGTTTGAACTTATACAAATGAATGAATTTGAATTGAATACAAGTTAAATAATGCTTTGCTAGACACAGCAAGTTCTACGAAAGTTTTCATGGAAACTTTATACTTAATGGGTAACAATAGTTTTATCCTAGATTCTCATTTATTATGGAATTGTGTGCCAAAAAAATCATCTATTATGACGTTGCGTTGTGTTGATTTATTTCAGTTTGAATTTTTGAAATAAAAATAGTTTACAATAATGAGCTGGGATGTACATACATATGTATGTATGTACATATATTTAATAAAATATTTATTTTTTGATAGATTTTGATGATTCTGGCATGGAAAGTTAAAATAAATTGTTATAAATATAAATATTGTTTAAATCGATGTTTATAATACTACATTCCACGGCACCTTCACCAATAGGGTGCTTCATAATTGTTTGGTTTATGAAATAGAATAGCCTTATTTGAATGTGGAAAACGTTTAAGCATAGGTCAAGTTAAGGAAGGGTAGCAGGTATTTTTTAAATTCTTGATTTAAAAACAAAATGATTAATGTTATGAGGAGAAACTTAATTGATTTCAATAAATCTGCAATTAGTATTCAAGATTACAATATAATTATTTATAAATAAACATATAATCGTGTTTACAATTACAATTACAATTTGTTAATTATTTTAAACAACTTTGACATTAAAAACTGTATTTAAATAAATAGTGTAATGTAGTTATGTCGGTGTTGTAGTGCTAAAAATAATCCATAATTCCGGGTCCTTATTACATAAAACGAAAACGATCGAATGATTTTTTGACAATTGTTTTTGTGAACCTTTTTTTACATTTTGATAGCGATCTATTATTAAAACGATATCGTTCGTTTTTGAATGTTTTTTTGAATGTTTATATGTTTCCTAAATTCTCTACTTTTCATTCTCTACTATTTAAAGAAATCATTTAAACAATTAGGATTTCTTCAATGATTTAAGTTATTTCTTTTTTCTTAGAACTGTACATTATTAATAAGAAGAATTTTGGAATGCGGAGTTTCGAAAATAGAGATTTTTGAAGCAATGAATAATGACCATTATATGAGACTTTCAGAATAATAATGTTCATTTTAGCTGACATCAATACCCAATTAAGAGATCTCTAACATGAAATGCTATTTTTCTTAAAGAAAATTTAGGGAAATAAAATTAAAGTTTTTCATTATTTACTTACTTATCCGGCTCCCTCCCTATCAATGAACGGTCTTTGCCTGAGATATTGCGGTCTTCCATCGGCTGCGATCCCTCGCGAGCTCCCTCCAGGCGTCGAGACCAAAAACCGCATGGTTCTATGTCTTCTAGTTTTTGAGAAAATCGAAATTACCAAAACTACTTTTTTTGATTTTTGGTGGTGACGGTGATTCCATTTTAAGGATTAATGTTAATAAACATAATGAATCTTTGTTAGTTCAGTACCGCAATTCATTTAGCGTTACCCAGAATGCACCATGAGGAGGTAGAATTGCATCTGGGTCAGTTATTTTGTTAGTTAGTCAGGAGTTAGTCAGTCATAGGTAGTTAAAAAAGGTCAAAATGTATTAAAAAGGTGTGTAAGTCTCGTCAATAAAGCCATCGTCCGTACTATAACTGTCGAGTTCGTTGAGTTACTCTTTTATGGTGGGAAGCCAAGGATGTTTTGGCGCTAAAACACTTTCTAAATTTTCGCTCTGAAGGGTGGGAGGATCGATGTCTTTTAACTGTAAACCCTCACATATATCACCATCGGTATAACAAGGGTAAACTTTTTTTACATCTGATAAAAACTCTATTATTTGCGAACCCCAGTCGTCCTTATATTTCTTTTCTAGGCAGTATTTTCGATAGAAAAATAGTGCCATGTATTGGTGAACATGGTCGGAAGTTTGTTTTGGTTTTCAAGATCGTTTATTGTATTTTATATGTATTTAGTGGACATTGGATAAATAGAATAAATTTGATTTGTTTTAAATACAGATTCTGTGAATGCAAAAGAAACTTTGCATGCACCCAACCTCGCACCTACCCCAAATCCTATAGTGTGCCCAAGCAGGGGGGTTGCAGGGGGGCAGCATGCCCCGCCATACATACTTTACTGTTTATACATATATTGTAATGTTGGAAGCTAGCACTGATTTATTTATGTAAGGAAGCAAAAAATATATAACATTTTGTAGAAAAGTAGTTGTAGTTATTTTCGATTTTCTTAAAAACCAGAAGACATAGAACCATGCGGTTTTTTGTGTTCGATTAAGAACTGATAGATACATGAAACACATGTAAGCTAATTTACAATTTTATTTCACAATTTTGAAAACAATTGGTCTAAACTTTTTTTTCCACGTTTTTTTATCAAAATTTGGATTTTAAATGCGAATTTCTCAAAAACTATTGATATGAGTAATTTAATTTAAATGCAGGATTATAGAACAATCTTCTGGCTTTCAAACGCAGTATAGCACTTTATTGTAGGTGTTGCCGTTGTTTTTTAATATTTTTTTTTTCAATTTAAACCATTTTTTTTAAAAGTGCCCATCAAATCATCAAATCTTGGCGGCCAAGTTATCGTACTCGTGCCCATACTATATACGGTTTTCGATGAAAATTTTACTTACACAGCCAAATTTGGTGTGTTCATAATAATGAAATTTTAAAAAATGATTGTTATCAAACCAGAATATTAAGAAAAGGGTCAATTCACTGAAAAAAATATTTGTTTCTGTCAAAAACCGTTTCTTTGATAATGTCTATAGGGACTGCTCATACATACATATTTACACAAAAGATCTGTAATGTCAAATGGAACTGTACTTCCACTCAGCTACATATATTCAATTTCCTAATATCCCCATATAATATGAACAGGTCCAGCCTCTCGAGGCACAACATTCAGTCTCAGTGAAGTTTTGATTGATTTCAAAACAAAGCCACTCTTAACAAATTAATTAATACATCTAATAAATTTCGCCTCTCAAAAAGAAATAAGTAAACATTATTCCATACTGTAAATAAAATACTATGGTGGATATACATATGTAATCATGTTTGTATGTATATGTATATTTTATTTTCCATATAATGTTTATTTTTTTTTTAATTTGCTAGCTCACATGGTAGAAAGCTCATAGTTGAATGAATTTTCAATCACAAACATTATTCCACTAAAAATAATTTTATTTTCTTTCAAATCAAAAGAGTGGCGGGATTTTGACAATTTGTTATTTAAATTTTATTAATTTAAAGTTAATGTGTCTTTTATCTGCTCAATTTTTAATGATGGTATGTACAAAATAAAATATCAAGTGATATTCATTCCTCTTATAGTAAAAAAAAAATTAAATCAACATCCTCTTTCTTAAAAGACAAAGAAAATAATCTGTCTATTTTTTTTTCTAATATTTTTTCCACCTACAATTATTTAAAAATACATTTTTATACAACAAATATTTTGTTCGTCATGATTAAAAAAAAAAAAGTATTTAGCTTAGCATTGATTAACCACTGATCTCCTTGCTAGATTCAAAAATAAAAATAAATAAAAAGTGAAAGAAATCCCATTCACTCTTCGCCTAGCCAGGTGGTGACAACCGAAACGAAGATCTTGATTATGATGGTGCTCTTTTGTTCTAGCTGTTATTATATCACACTTTGTGCGGAAGCTATAAATTCGCAAATGACCAAAGACATTTTCCAGCTGTAGTGAAAGAATTGACTAGTTTGTTTAAAAAACAATCTGTAATTGAATTTAATATCAATATTTGCCTATATGTACATATCTATAAAACTACATATAGTAAATGAACAAAAATAAAATAGCCACCTTTCTTCTCTTTTGTTTTTGTTGATATTGAACATACAGTGCTGTTGGAAAATTTTCGAACTATTACTTTGATTGTTTCCCAAAGACAAAGTTTTAGTATTAGGCTTGTAAAACACAACAGCAACGATATCCCTTATCCCTTCCTTGAATGGACACTGTGACAAAAAAAAAAACAATCAGATGACATAAGGGACTTTTAAGTAAGGCAGATTTCTAATAGCTGATTTAGTGAGATGTTTTGCCAAAAATGTCTTACCAACTTTAGGATTGAAGCAAAGTTCAAAGTTGAAACTAATGATATCTCAAAAAAATATCAAGGTTTTTTTGTTCAAATTTGAGTTCAATAAATTAAGGTGACAGCAGTCCCTTAAACCGGAACCACACCTATATCGTGTGATGTATTGTGGAGTGGTGTGTCGCTATTGTTCCAAATGGTTTTATAGATTAGAATGACATTTGTGAAGTGTGGTGTGGAGGAATCACTTCTGTTTCGATTGCGCTATACCACGATGTGGAATATGTGAAATGAAACAAATACTCAAAAGCCAAAACCGATATTTTACTGTTTGTAAGAAAGAGAATACTATAAATTATTAAAAAAAATACAACTGTTTTAAGTTCTTAGGCCCCAGTTATAGCTTTCATTGGAATGCACCATAGGAACAAATCAGGGGAATGCTGACTTAGTTTTTTTGACAAGCCAGTTATAGTAATCATTGAAAAATTGGTTTCAGTAAAAGATTCTATCAGTGACTGATAGCAACCGATTCTATGTATTTGAGGTTAGAGTTGATCATTAAAAGCAAAACTGACATTTGAGAATAGAAAGAGAATCGAACACATTCAGTGGAACGATTGTGTTCCAAGTTAAAGAAACGAAAATCAGTTGTACATTGAAATTGATTTCTATCAGTGAAATAATACAAGTGGATTTAAAAGAAAGTTTAAATCAGAATTTTATAGAGTACAAAATTCTACTACTCATTACATTCATTTTGGTACCAATCAAAGCCATTGCAGTTTGCTTATTCGTTTTAAAAATAGGAATGAAAATTTTCAATGATAGCTATAAATGGCCCCTAAATCAAAATTTTGTATTTTGGTACCAATTGAAGCCATCAGTTTATTTAATCGTCTTAAAAATGGAAATGAAAATTTTCAATTATGCATTTCAATGATAGATATAACTGGCTCCTTAAAAGTTCCATTTGTATGCAAATGTAAAAAGCGGATTTTAAAATTATTTGTGATTGAAATGTACGAACATTAAATAGAATCGGTAAGACTAAAAATGTTGTCCTTTATAACACTTAATGCCGGGAGTATAAAGATCAGGTGAAAATATTTGTTGCATGGGATTCCATATCTTAGTTTGGTGGTGCCAACGACGGGACATGAACATTGCATATCTGTTGTCTTCGATTGCCGCTTCTGCAATTCCAAATGGTATTATCTTTTCGAATGTTGATAATGACGATCTTTTATTTTGCGCATACCTGGTCCTGGTTCTTTTCGAGCTGTTGCATAACAAGAATAACAATTATTGCTCTGAAAAGAAGAGAAAAGCGTTAAGATTTGATTTCAGAATCGAAACCAAAAGTTTGTGAACACATCAAATTGTTTTTTGGGGTTACCAATCAAAAAATCAAAAAGCCCATTCATTGGCAGATTAGGCTTGACATCTAGTTCACCAAGTGTGTTACTTTAATAAATTACAAATTACAAGGATATACAATTTTAGGAATTATAATGGTCTTGTGACAGCTAACTGTTTCGTAGGAAGTTTTTTCTGTAGCATCTTAGCTAGTTAAGCCCAAGTTGGATAACCTTGCATGTTGTTTTGTAAATTAATTGTAAAATATTGCTTTTCAGGGTTTTCCGTACGAATGCAGGTATTGAAAATTTTTGAGAAATATCAGTAGGAGGTAATAAGAGTTCTCTTGAATCTCTATTACGAGCTTATCCAATAATACCTAATCAAACTCAACAAAATTTTGCAATCTAGTGCAAGAAAGTATCGTATGTATCGCTCATTAGTTCATAAAACCTTTGTATGTATATAACCTATAGTACCTATTATCATGGAGCGCGATTTTGTATTGCGAACGCTAAAAAGTAGTAAAAAAGAGAATATTTTATTATTAAATTTAACAAAGACATATCTAGCAATTGCAGTCCCACAATCTTTCGTCTTCTTGATAGTACTATAAGTTTTATATACAAAGATAAAACTAATGCCGCATGAAAAGTTACGAGCAACATTGCTTCAACAATACTGTATGATCCCCTTATACTGCGACACAAGGTTTACATTTACAACAAATTTGCTCTTGACCTTGGTGAGTGGGCCTGTGTTTATATATTTTTTTTTTGTAGAAAAGTCGAGCCAAACATAATGTTCTTAAAACTGAGATGCCCTGTGCATTCCTTGTTCTTTATTTGTACTCTCTATAGAGAGGTACGTGACATTGAAAAAAAGATTTATTTTTATCTCAATGCAGTCGCAGTGTGATACTCATAGAGAATTGTATTATGTAGGTATTTTCCGTTTCGCTTGCTAAGCTTCCTTCGAAAATTCCTCTCGTTTGCAACGTACTTACTAGCAGATTTTTTTTTCATGATGGTTTTGCGGTTGAATGTTTTTCTTAATGTACCTATAGTATAGTATAACAATTTGTAAATAAATTAATTTATCTTTGACTTTTTTATTACTAGAATAATTTTGAAAGGAACGCGTATGAGCTTAATGATTTAACTTGGAATTTTGTAGGTATGTAGGTTTATGGTGCAACTGTATAAGTTTTGAGTTAGTTAATTCACATTTAAATCTAAAAATTGATGGAATAGAATTGAATTTGTTTTGCAATTTATAAAAGGAAAATAAGCTTAATAAATTTATCAATTAATTTTAAACTGATCCCATTTTTTAATAGCAAATATTTCCTTAATAAAAAACTACATTAGCAAACTGGCAGCTGAAAATTGCATTGGTATTAGTATGTGGCAATGTATCAAAATACATACATATGTACAGTTGGTTTTAAATTAAGAAAACAACTTTTTACTATCCAATCGAATGCAAAGATTGTAAAAGTATACTCTTTAATAGATTCGAGTCAAAAAATGATTGATTGAAATGGAAAACCCGGTACAAAATAACATTACCATTGACCCTGTTTAGATTGAGAAGATTGAGTACGGACTGGTGAATCCCAACGTGTCTATATTATAAGCTTTGAGGCACCTCAAAACAGATTAATACAACAACAACCTCTTACACCTTTTACACGTTGAAACAACAACAAATGAGACTCGTGGGTGCTGTGTTTATGACCCCGCACAGTTCTGGCCCGTAAACTGCCGTGACACCGGACTCAATCTTCCCAATCTAAACCGCGTTATTGGTAATGTCGGCGTTCTATATCCGGGTGATATAAAACTGAGTTCAATGCATCTTGCGAAGAATTGACAAATCCTCCAAGTATATTTTGTCATGAAAAGAACTTCTCATCTTAGCCCTTCCGACACAGCAGAAAATTGTATGCACCCCCCATTCCTGTTGCAAACAGGACATGATACTATGCTACACGTTGCACGTTGCAGTCGAACGGGAGAAACTTCATTTTAGGAATTGATAGCCATGTTTAAAGAAAGGGGAACTCACCCTCTATGCGGATGTTCATGAGTTCAAACTATATCGATACGTTACTTTATCATTATTTATATTAATAGTGTTCTAATGAAAAAGCTGCCGAATAAATCAGCCTGAATATGACCAATGGCATTGGTTATGTTAGCTTTCAGGGCAGTGGTGGTTTGTGGGATATTGGCACAGACCCGTGACTTCAGAAAACCCCATAAGAAGAAGTTTAACGGGGTCAAATCGCACGATCTCGGTGGAAAATTCACACCCATAAGAGTTAACCATGTTCGGAAATCGCTCGTATCCATTGCATCACGGGTGTGTGTGACACGAAGCGCCAGCCTGTTGAAATCACATGTTACCGCTATCCATATCAGCTAATTCGTGCTAAAAGAAATTGTAAATCATTAACCGATAGCGCTCGCCGTTAACGGTGATGGCCTAGACAACGTTGTTCTAAAAAAAGTGTGGGCCGATGATGCCGTCAACTCAAAATCCACACCAAAAAGTGACTTTCTCTGGATGCGTTACACCGTATATCTCGTGTGGATTTTGATCGCCCCAAATTTGACAATTTTGTTTGTTGACAAACCCCTTCCCATTACTAGATGGGCTTACTGAAAATATAGAACATATAGAAAAAAGACCCACATTAATAAAACAATTACATAAATCATTTGCACATGTTGTTGAACACTATAACTCTTTATGTTAATTTGGCAAGACAAACTTAATGACAGCTTATTTGACAGATATATGTATCTTCAACCATATGGCCGCAAAGTCAAAGTTCTGAAATCCCTATTGCAAAATTAAATATCTTTCAAAATTCAAAAACATTGTACAGGTGCAGGTAGGGAACATTAATCTTTTGATGATTATTGTATTTTTTTTTAAGTGAAAACTTAACTACTACAGTGATTTTGAAATTTTTAAGTTAGGTACCTAGTAGAGGTTACTGACCTGATAAAGTACATCAAGGAAATTTGTTTCAAAATATTTCTATACCCTTAAACTTCCAATTTATATTTATACTCATCTTTCATTGCATTCGCACACTCAACAATTTTTAACTCAGTCATTTCTTGAGGGATTTAATTTATAGTGTATAAAATTTAAAAGAAAATACAAAATTTTGCAGCTGAAAAGAACACCTACACTTTCATGCAATTGTCAAGAGGGTTTTTAAGGAATATAACAAAAAAGATTACCTAAAGTGGTGGGAAATTTCCCATTCTGCTGCTATTGTTAAATTATTAAAAATTTATAAAACAGCATACATACATACATATATGTACATAAAGTATATAAAATAAAACAAATAAGTCCCAAGGATAACAACTTGTGTAATCGATAAAAGAATATGAAGCTGAGAGTCATACAATAAAGTTGTCTGTCTTCTAAAAGGAAAAATGTTATATAAATTGAAAAGGTCAGAGAAATATACAATTTCATGCTCTATTTGTGTAATTATTAAGCAATTGCTTTGACCTACATAAATAAAACAAATAATTAAGGATAGTATCTACCTATTAACAACCAAACAAAAATTCATTACAAACTAATAAACTAGTAACACCCTATAAATAAACCTAATATTCGATAGTACTGACCTTCTAAAATTTTTTAAGTACAAATTTGAAACTGAGACACAAACGCAAGATAGTTACGCAATTAGCCTCAGTTCACCTATGTACAATTGATTCGATATCAAAATTTCTATTTTCAAAAGTTTAAAGAATTTATATCACCTCTGATTTAATTGATGATTGTTTAAATGATATTTTAAATAAGTAGGTAAGAAAATAAACAGATTCTATTGATTATCTTAAAAAATATAAAGTTGAGCAATTTTTGGCGCTATGATTTTTTAATTTGTTTGTTTTATTTTCCTCCGATTCTTAGTAAAAACGCCATTGAACACATACATTCAACTACGCACCAAAAAAACTAATTTAGTTTAAAGAACCACATAAATATAATTTATTCCATTTTATTGATATGCTATCATCGTTTGAGGTAACGATCTTTTGAGTTTTTGACGCCTTTCAAATCGAGAAATAAATGTTTATAATATTGCATGTTATACGTATGTATAATAGTTGTACGGGCAATGTATTGTTTGTATGAGCCTTTAAAATGATCATTAGGAATAAGTGAAATTAAAACTTTGTAATTTATCATTTTTATTGTGGGTACAGTCAAACTAGGACGGACTTATGTTACGATAAGAATTACTAGGGCATAAGTAGGAACGATCTCCCCTCCTTAAACGCTTGGCGAACACTGTACTTTATCGTACGTCAAATAGTTCTCGCTAGGTCGATCTCAAATTGTCAATATTGCCGTTGACAATAGTAATTTGTAAGTTATTTTTCTTCAAAGTCTATTTATATAAAGGAGTTTTCAATGAGGGCGGGTAGATGTTGAATTGGAAGGCATTTGAACTATTTCAATAATCCGAGTGGTCTAATTTTCAATGAATCTTTCGTCTTAATCCGGGGTTGGTGTCGTTCCATATATGGGAATTTTTGCTTGTTTACACAGCCATTCATCCAAAAATGCGCCTCTTCCCTAAAGATGTTTTTTCGGCTAAAGATGATTTGAGGTCCTTTTTCAAATACTCCGAAGCCCAGTCAGCGTACAAAGTGCTTTGCCGATGGACAAGAACTTTGAGCTCCTGGTGTCAGTTCAATCTTATACGAGTGTAACCCCAAGTCCAGCCGCAATATTCGCCTAGTTTAATTCTGTGACATGTTGGCTGATTGATTACACAACCCGTCGTCTCAAATTTGGCCACCAAACGTTGAAAAATCGATTGAGAAGAGCCACCACGTCTACCGTACAATCATTTAGACGTGATGTTCAATTGTGTTACTTGCCATGGTTATTTGGCATCAGTAACTGAATAATAAATGACAGATTTGACAGAAGTCATCAAAACAATATGGCCGCCAAAATCTACACGCGCCAATTGAAAAACTCTTCACATACATACCTAGCAATATTAATTTGAACAATTTAGGTGGAAAGATATCTCCTACCTATGCATACAAGATTTTTGAATAAAGTCGGAGATAGATGTTGCTTATAACATTTCAAATAAATCAACAAAGTTGAAAATATTTCACAACTTTTAGCTCCAACAATTTCATAAATATAAACGTTCAATGTAAGTACATAGAGATCCATAACGGATATGGCTAGTTATCATCAAATTGCAATTAAAAACAAACAGAGCAGTTGTTGCTCAAGAGTGAATGCCTTCAAGACGTTATGATCATGTTATTTATATTGTTTATTATAAAAATATTACCTGCACATAATAAACACTTTTCTATTTCGGTTGGTCTAACAAATTTTACATTTTATATTCCTTTTTGAGGATTGAAATCCAGATATACATGTATTAACAAGTAAATCTACTAAAAATTGGATTTAACGGAGGTAATAATTGGCTTCTTATAAAGTTAAAAAAAAAACTATTTTATGAGAGCTCATGAGAACTGCTCATAACAAATTTTGGAAATTTCCTGAATTTTTTTCTCAAAACAACATTTAAAATCAACTATCGCATAACATATGAACGCTTCTGGACGACCAATGGAAAATGACATTAATATTATGTCTGATAGACTCTCACGCAAAATATTTGGCGATCGATTTCCAGCTCTGGCCACTTATAACTTATAAACATTTAGGCTCGTATTCACCGAGCGCTCCTAAATGGCTCTTAACTTTACGAGGCTCTTAACTTGAAATTTCTGTGGGGTATTCACCAACCACTCGCAAGTGTTTTTCAAAGTTCGAAAATGAGAGCCACTCTCTCTTGTTCAGGCATACCCAAACTGTGAAATGTTGTGGAATGTTGGTCTTGACAGCAAATGGATACTCTTCTACTTGGCATTGCTCACATGGATTCGAGTCAAATGCGTGCGTGGCACATACGCACAAGCGAACAAACTTTCGAAGAGAGCGCTCGTAAGTTAGGAGTGGTCGGGACCACTCCTAACTTTTAAGAGCGCTCGTAGATCTTCACTAATATTGCTTGGTGAATAGGTTTATGAGCTTCTTAAGTTATGAGCGCTCGGTGAATACCGGCCTTAGACTGGCAATTCGGGAGAACTCTCCAATTCAGGATGTTAATAAAACACACAAACAGATCCAATTCGATTCGGATTTTGTTTTCGTGCTGTGTTTGTAAAACTACCCATCCAGACATTAGTATATTTTGATGAAGAAGACATGTTTGTGTTTATTTTTACTTTTTTTAAACTTATTTATTTCAACTTTTAGCCTTTTTCAGTAAATTTGTAGTTATTAAATATTTACCTAATAATTAATAGTTTCAAATTTAAACTTAAAATTGTGTTAACCTACAATGACGTTTCACAATTTTGTGTGATTCTTCTCTCACAAGAGGAACTGTCACTCCGAATGCCAATAGAATACTTTCAGAATGCTTATGGATTGATAATCGAAAAGCCCATTAAACTCATCTGATGTTCGCTTTTTCGGGATTCATAATTTTTTTTAATGTTTTCCAATATGTACATACATTAATTGTTCTTCTGAACAACGCATTCAGTTTGTTTTAAATTATTAATTTCACCATGCTAATGGAGGGAGCGGTTTTGTTTGAATTTCGTTGAATTTTTAAATGTTTACACTAATGTCATGTTCAATAAATTAATAACAAAACGATTTATACAAATCATTCAAAATAAATTGAACTCCTTCAACAGGATGCAAACGAAAATGTTAAAATTGGCAATTTGCCATCTTGTATAACAGTTTTGCCAAAGATTCAGGAATTTGTTTCTAAACTAAATGAATGAATTTTCGTTTATGATAGCGTTGTTTTATTTTTGGATGAAACCACTCTATGTTTTTTGTTTTTGAAATAAAGAAACGTTACGTGAAGTTTGAGACTGTTCAAATTGATATTTAATTGAAAACTTTAAAATAAACAAAAAAAACTTAAATGTCCAGCATATCAAATCGTTCCCAAATCTTAAAGGTACAATGTACATATAAACTGAAATACTACCCACATATATGTATATTATTATTAATAAATTGATATAATAAACATAATGCCATTTAAACTTTTATGCTTTTTGCTGCATGCACAACTTTAACTCATTATATGCATTTATTCAGATCCAAAATTTGTTTTGAATACATTTAAAAATGAATATACCCATATATAGCTTTTCATGTGTCACCATATGGCCATGAAGAAGGAAGCCGAAGACAAACAAAAGGCTCTGGAAATCAGACGAGCTCAAATTGGTGTAAGTTTGAAGTGACAATTCATATCATACAGCATAAAACGCTTGAGATGTATTTTTCAAAATTATTATTCTGCTTTGCCGCTGAATACTATTAACGCCAGCAAAGAAAAAGTTTCGATTTTCAGTCAGTGCCGCCAAAAATGTATTACCTTTTCCAATGTCCCCCAAGCTAATCTTTTATTAAATAAATGCCTATAGTTGTCAGTGGAAAAAATGTTATTTTTCACAACTTTCAATCAACTAAGCTAATAAAAATGTTTTTTAATTTAAAGGTTGGCGTTCCAGTTATTTGGATTTTAGGAGGTCCTGGATGTGGAAAAGGCACACAATGTGAGAAAATTGTTGCAAAATACGATTTCACACATTTGAGCAGTGGAGACTTGTTGCGAGATGAGGTGAATAGGTTTTTCTTATTTATAATTTTTTTGATTTATAAATTTAAGCTTGACTGTGTTTTCAGGTAAAATCTGGTTCTGAAAAGGGCCAAGAGCTTGCTAAAGTTATGAAAGAAGGAAAGCTAGTATCCAACAGTGATGTGCTTCTTTTACTATCGAATGCCATCAAGAAGTCCCTGCCAACTGCTAAGGGATTTCTCATTGATGGGTTAGTATAGATAAATGAATTTAAATATTTATTTTAATATTGTTTTTTTTTTTTTTCTTTTTTTAAAGCTATCCACGAGAGAAGGACCAGGGAGCTGCGTTTGAAAAAGAAATAGCTCCGGCTGATTTGATCATCTTCTTCGATTGTGCTGATGTATTTTTGATATTTCTTAATTTACGAGTATATTCAGATTTAAAAATTGATTTTTTTTGTATAATTTTCTAGCAAACTCTTGTCACACGTATCATGAAACGTGCTGCTGCTTCAACAGAAGTCCGTGCCGATGACAACGAAGAAACTTTAAAAACGCGAATTGCTACATTCAGGACAAATACAAATGCCATTCTTTCGCAATACACCGACAAAACATTAATAGTGAGTTTCTTTTTTGGAACACCTTTATTTTAATGAATATTTAATCGAAAAGTTAAAACTGATTTAACTGTCAAAACGAAATCCTTTCAACTGGTAATAATTTCGTTTTCGTTTAGTCACTTCTTTTCTACTCTCAACACTACTACGGTCTTCCATTCGCTGTTTGGAGTGATGAACCCAAATGAAAATATAAAATCTTTTTCTTCGAATTATTGGTAAGAGCAATAAGTACTTGAAGAAATACATTTTTTGGTGTTGTGTGTAAATTAGCAAGACAAATTTTCAAATTCCATTGGAATGTAAAATTATTGAAACATTGTGAAAATGAAATGGAAAAATACCTATGAGTTTGTTGTTTTCCTATGCCCTTTCAGAAGATTTCACACTATTTTTAATTCCAATGGAACACAAAAATTCGACTTCCCAAAATGATAAACGCTCTATCAAATGTCACCAATTTAACAAAAAAGTTTATTTATCACTTAGATAAGTAATCTGACGAAAATGAATATCAATCATAATGTACATATATTAGATTTGCTATCCAGCAAGTTTTTAGACAGTTAGCTAAATTAAATATAACTTAATTTATTCATTCATTATTTAGTCATTCACTCTCGGATGAATTAGTGAATTCAAATTTAATTTTGGATACGTTTAATGAACATCTCATTCATTTCAAGATAACTAGTCAATTAGAAACAAAAACAAACAACAGCCCATGGAAGGCTTTGGAGGTGCAAAAGGTGTGAAAAATGAGTGACCAAAGAAAAACGTCAGTTTTCCGTGAAATGCGTCTATCTTTATAAAATAGTGCGTGTTCAGATAGTCTATGAAGAGTTGTTAATATTTTATAACTGTCTTTTTTTTCTAGCTTAATGCTGAGCGTACCGTCGATGAAATTTTTGCCGATGTAACTCGTGCTATTGATGCTGTTGTACAAAAGAAAGCCGCTGCAGTTGCGTAATTGCTACTCAAAAGTCATAAAGTATTCTGCCCGCCAACTCAAATTACCAAAAAAACTACACCAAATCTTAGCGAAATTAATGCTTTGTATACAAATACGAAAATTGCAATATATTTCGCTAAACATAATTGCTTTAATATTCACCTTTATAATACTTATTAATTAAAACACAAATAATTTGTTACACAAATTAAATGAGAAAATTATTTATTTATTTTTAAATAAACATTATGTTGAAACAAAAATTGTTGATCAAATTGTAAAAAGTGTTTTTCATTACAATTATTTAAAAATTGAATCTATTTTTACGAATTTTTGGTGCTATGTTATAAACCCTTTTGGTTTTACATTTTCAGCTTGAAATATAACGTGAAAAAATGAGTATTTGAACTTTATGCAATCGAATCAAATGATTTTTTAACATTTTTTTTAGAATGTTTCAAATTTTTAAACAGAAGTTCTTAAAACAACGAATTTTCAGGAGATTTTTAGTAAAATCTTGTTGTAATATTGTTTTGTATATCTTTGTTTGTAATATCTTATGTATTAATTTTGTAGTTTTTCGCTGAAGAGATGATTAGTAATAGAGAAATTTATGGTCGAAATTAAATGGTCGAATTCTAGTTACACATATTATAGTACAAAAGCCGTATAAGTTCCGAAGATACATATTTTTAGAGTTTCGGAAAAGATCAGGTTTGTAACATTTTACAGCGAACATATCTGGGAGGCTGGGGCGTATGAGTAATATTTTCGTAACATTTATTCAAATTTACTAAATCACTTCACAAAAATTTATGTTTTACTCAATCCTTACGCTTATTTTATTATCCCTTCGGCATAAATATTTAGAATAACAAATAAATGTATGTACATTAAAAAAAAAGCGAATTCTGTTTGATAATTTTTTTTCGTAAAGAAGTCAAATTTGTTTCTGTTGGAATTAAAATATAAGAGAAAGAATCATTCAACGTTTGAACATGAACCATTTTTTGGATGGAAAACAGCAATCGTCCCACTGGAACAGATCTTTACATTGTCTTGGAGAAAGTAAGTAAGTAAGATAGAGTTTGGTACCAGACTCTCTTATCGAAAACGCATGCATTTGGTATCAACGAAACCCTTATTCTTCGAATGCTTCGAAAACTCAATGCTGTCTATTGTCGTTGAAGCAGAATGTACTCCTTAAACCATTGTCCTTGAATGGCACTTGTATCGAAGAAACTGAAAAGCTTTCAGTACTCGATATGTGTGTCAACGACGATCTTCATTGGAATGACCACATTCTCGTGACCATCAAAAAAAATGCTTAGGATTTCCTTATCGATGTATGGCATTTTTCACTCCTTTGGGTACCTTTTATGAGGCGTTTTCACGTCAAAAGCTCGAGTATAACTCACATCTTTTGGCAGGTGCAGCACAAACTTCTCTCTACTTATAAGTAGTAGAGTAGAGTAGAGATCAGCATTCGCTACGAATGCTGATCAGTTCACCCTCCAGCCTAATTTTGATCGTACCGTCAAATAGTCAAATATAGAGATTCGTGTTTTTAGTCGCACAACACGATTTCAATTTGCAAACATTCAAGACACCTCCTTGAGCACGTATGAATTATAAACAAAATGGGATTCTACTGGACGACCAAGCGAAAAGCTATAACAGCCTTATTTATTAGATTTTACAAATACTCGGTCCAACCTCGGAATAGTTAAATTGAGTGGAAGCATCCCCTTCGGGCTTATGCTACGTTAAAAAAATCCTTATTTATAAAATATTTTCTTATCCTTTTTAGCTATACCTTCCTTATATCAAATATATTATCAAAAAAATCATCAATCTAAAGCTCTGGTTATTATAAACGTAAACAAACCCCAGCTGGTTTCCTCTATTATTCAATACCATTTAGCTGCCAACACTTGTAAATCAATTAAGATATGCCCTCCTCTTTTATCATCGAAAGGCCGATCTATAGCTAACCTGTCCATTTTGTCTAAGTAACAAAAAGAAAAAAAATAGAGTTCACTCCTTTTTGTAAATTTCCTACGATATCATGTCAAAATGACATTTAGTTACTCCAACGGTCTTAAACTTTCTATAAACCAGTTTTAGTTTACACCACCTCTCTTCCTAGTGTATTCTTTGTATAAATAAGCTTTTCAGGTTTATAGGCGTTGTAAGGACGAAGAAAATTTACTCCTTCGCTAAAACGAGTCAATAAATAATGCTGTAACAGCCTTATTTACTAACTCGTTTTAGCGACGCGACGGAGTAAAGTTACTTCGACTTTACAACGGCTCTAATCCTGAAAACCTTATTTATAATGAAAATGCACGAGGAATAGCGGTGGAATAAGCTAAAACTGGTTCATAGGATGTTTAAGGCCGTTTTAGTATCTAAATGTCAATTTGAGATGACATCTTGTGAAATTTACAAAAAGGACTGTAAGCAATTCTTTTTTTCGTTTCTTACTAAGACAAAAAGGATAGATATTTTGCATTAATAAATTATTTATATTTTCCAAACGCTCTAACAGTTGTACGGTGTTGGGAAAGCAATGTGGTTGTACATTCATTTATTGGATTTGAACTTTATACAATCCAATTTTAAATGTATCCAATTTCCAATATGCATACAATGATAATAAAATGAATAATAACGGAAATCAGCTGGGGTTTGCTTTACGTGTATAATAACCAGAGTTTTAGATTGGTGACTTTTTTTCGCAGTATATTTGACATAAGAAAGGCGTAGCTAATACGGCTAAAAAAATATATTATAAATAAGGATTTGTTTGACGTGGCGTAAATCCGAAGTAAGTGCTTCGGTTCGGTTTAACTATTCCGAGGTTCAACCAGTATTAGTGAAAAATAATAAATAAAGCTGCAAGAGTACAAAAGAATCAATGCAATGCAAGTTTGGTTGAAATCGATCTTCAAATTTGCCAACAACTGTACTCTTAGGGCAATACAATGTTCGCGGTGCTTCGCTAGATTATAAATAAAACTTAACACGCGTTGTTTTTAAAGTGGTGACAGAAGACAAGCACTTACAGACGTGCCAAATCAGGATAACACACTTACCAATTCAAATCATAAATTAAATCTCTGTTTCGTTAATCCTCTATTACTTCCGTTGGAATTTTAGATTTTTGCTTAAAATAAAAAAAATTAGAAGAATCGACTGATCGAGGCGACGCCGACATGACGTGTTTGAATATTTAATGTGACATGTGAATCACATAAATGTATTTATATGACCATTATGAATATTAAACGGCACATTAACCGGATGAATAGGTTAACTTTTTTTTAAAAATAGAAATTGACTTTTAGGATTCAAATTGACATTGATGACCAAAATCATTATTTTTCAAAGAATACGTCAATAGGCAAAATGAATCATTAGAATTTCCAAATTTCATATCTGATCAAAAACACATTAATTTAATTTACCAAAAAAATTAAATAAATGTTATTGTGAGATAAGACCCGTCTAGGCTGTGTTTTTAGAAAACAAAATATTTTTTAAAATGCTTTCTTCGAACAAAAAGATTTCTTAAAACGTGTATTGTATTTCAAGAAATTCTAGATATTATTTGTAAAATAAAAAAATAAAATAATAAATAGATCATTAAGCCCGATTGTCCACACAACATACGTCACATTAAATGATCAAATACCATTATAAACAAAGTTTCTTGTTTACAAAAAGAACACAATTTCCAATTCACTCGCAATTTAACACGATCAATCAGACATACTCGTATTAATAATAAATTAAGTGTGCCAATAAAATTCCCATACAGATCAATGCGGATATTGTCTAGATCTTCACACCACAATGCTATGGTATTTCACTAATCAAAACAAATATAAATAACACATGTAGAAACAAAAACAGAATTTGGTGAAACCAAACGGCATTCCTAGAATATCTACATGGCCGACCAATTCTGTAAAAAATATTAATATGCTAATTAACTTTTTAATAAAAACAACAGAAAAAACCGTCCCTTTTAACCAATGACGTCAAAAAATGCATTTATTAATTTTTAAAATTCCATTTCGATCAGACGCCACCGCTGCCGGTTTCTCATCTTCATAGATCTGGTCTTTCTTGAGTCATTGACTGCGGAGCAGAAACAATGACGACGACAACCAAAGGTTTTTAATTAAATCTGGCATAGCCATTGGATCAGGTTTTCGAGTCTTCAAAAGGTTTGGATATAATTTCGGTGAATGCCGGTATTCAGTTTAGATCAATCCGAGAGTTCGAAGCGTAAACATTGCAAAGAGAATTAACAAAATGAAGATTATTTCGTTGATCGTTGGGGTTTTAACCGTTGTAACAGTCCCTTCAGTGCATGGATACGCGATAGGGGTTGCAAAATATGGCAAAATTGAGAAGTTTCCCTACCAAGTGATGCTGATCGGAAAACAGTTTTGGAAAAAGCGGATTTTATGTGGCGGAACTTTGTTAGACAATGAATGGATCTTAACAGCTGCTCATTGCACTATCGGTGTTACCCACTTTGATGTGCATTTGGGAGCGAAATTTTTCGACTCAAATAAAGAAACTGGACGAGTGATCATGAGAACTAATCAGTACACTGTTCACGAAGATTTTGATCCCAACTATGCGGCAAATGATATTGCATTGGTTAAACTTCCAGAAAGAGTTCAATTCACAACAAAAATTAAGCCAGTGATATTGCCACATCGTTATCAAGAGAAGCCATTAGAAGGGATGAAGGTAATTGCAAGTGGATGGGGATCTCTGGGAGAAGGAACGAATTCTGGTGCCATGCAGTATACAGAACTGGCGGTAATATCAAATAAAGAGTGCATATACCAATATAACAAGGACATCATAACCGACAAAGTGATCTGCGCTAAGGGCTTAGACCAAGAGACAGTGTGTACAGGGGACTCTGGTGGCCCACTTGTCTTGAAAGGCTCTCAAGTATTAGTGGGAGTTACGAGTTTCGGACCAGCGGACGGGTGTGAAACAAACGTTGCTGGAGGCTTCACTAGAGTGACAAAATATTTAAATTGGATCAGAGATAGGATAAATTCCAGCGTAAAAAGACATTCTAGTGTAAATAATATCCTATAGTTATAAACTATGGCTGTGTGTCAACTTTTTAAAACAAAAACTACTTCCGACTGATTTTTAATTTTAATTCTTCGATCTAAGTTATTACTCGTAATTATTATAAGATTATTATTTTGTATATTTTATCTCATATCGATGTGTGGTATATTTCAAGGATTATTTTGGTTTATAAAAAAAAACGAATTCCTTATCATAATATAGTTTATTTAATTTATTTATTAAAATGTAGTAGATTGTTGCTTATCATTTTCTTGTTCATTATATTTAAGAATATCTATAATCTACCATCATTTTTTTAGAAACAAATGTAAATTTAAATTTGCATTCTAGTCAAACTTTAAAAAAGTTGATCTTTAGACGACATATTTGAAATAAAATCGTCATTATGATAATATTCAAAACGAAAAAAAAACTTTATTTTTATTAATACATTTTTGTGTGGTCTTTTATTAAATGTTGATTTAATTTCGAAGAGAGTGAGAATGGATCTTTCGTTGCTGCTTTGGTCATTTTATCAGATTCTGTTTTGTGAATCATTGATTAATTTATGTATACAGCTATCACATTTTTGAATAAAAGTCATTTGTCTTTTGTTTTAAAAATGTAAACAAATAATGAAGTGATGGAGGCACATTCGAATTTGATGCTTTAACGGTTTTTTTCTTTAATTTTAATACACAAGCTTTGTTTTAATAGTTTCCTTATTAATATTTATGATTAAGTAGTGTGACCCATAATTATTGGCACGGTTTGATGTTTAACTTCATCAAAAATAGGTGAAGTTTAATCTTAACGCATTGAAGTTTTAGAAGACAAAAATAGATAAAACCTTTGATTTTTAAGTGCTTTAACGGTTTTGGAATTAATGGTTTCGACAACAAGCAAAATTATCAAATTTGGGGCGATCACAATCCACATGAGATCCATCAAATTGCAATGCATCCATTCTTTGAGAACGATGTTCTCCACGCCATCACCGTCAACGGCAAGCACTAACGGTCGATTATAACCAAATTCTTTCGGCCTAATTGTATGATATGGATACCGAAGATATGTGGTTTTATCAAGACGGGTGCTACGTGCCACACAGCCCATGATACAATGGACATTTTGCACGATCGATTTTTAAACATCGTTATCTCACATGGAGATAATGTAAATTGGTCAGCGAGATCGACCCCGTTCTTCTACTTGTGGGGTTTTCTTAAGTCACAGATCTATTCCAATCCTGCAAGCCAAACGTATTAAATTAAATATTAAATATTATTTAGCCAGGCCAGTTTTCTGAAATATCAGCACTCTCAGAAATGAGAACACAAAATTGTTAATTTAAATTTATTACTTCTTGTTATCAAAATTCAAAATATCTATGTATAAAAAATAATGTAATAATTCACACGCGCTCAAGGGTTTATTAAGAGAACGTTATAATGTTAAACACATCATGGCCGATGGAGAAATAAGGGGAGAGGGAGAAAGGAGGTGTCGATGAACATGAGTCTTGAATTTTTGCAATTTGAAATGGCACGGTAAAATATTCCAAAATCGTATTGTGCGACTAAAAAACAAATCTCTATATTTGACGGTACGACCAAAATTAGGATCAAGGGTGAACTGATGAACATTCCTAGCGAAACGGGTATCACGGGTAAAAAGATTGAGGGGAGGAATAAAACTATTTCGAATGAGCATTACTTTCGAAAGAAGCGATAAAACATAAATGACAGCCAGATTGGAGGGGGTACAAAATGTTATACATCGATATAGACATCCTTATCTTGTACAACCTTTTTTGGCGGTTTAGAGAATGTGGTCATTTCAACGAAGATCGTGGGTGACGCACAAACCGAGTACTCAGAGCTTTTCGATGCAAGTGCAATTCAAGGACATTGGCATAAGGGGTACATTTTACTTTAACGACAATAGACAGCATTGAGTTTTCGAAGCATTGAACTCCACACTATTTGTTATACCCCATACTTATTTCAATAGTGACTGTCTATTTTACATGCAAATAAAATGCCTTTTGAAATATGAAAAACGCTACCCAATTATTCCCTGTTCATTAAATGATAAATTTATTTGTTTTCAATGAATTAATTCATTTTCCAATTAACAACAATCCAGCACAAACAACGACTTATCATTAATCTGTTTACTTACTGAATTATACTCACCATCTCTGTTATATAGCACAAGCTATCATCAATTGCATCTGTCGAAGTCAAAGTTATATACACACAGTCACAAAAGTAAGTATACAGCACGAAACAAAATGTTAAGCAGAGAGAAAAAAATTGAATAAGCATAATATGTTATGAAACATTTGGCATATATATTTTAGAAAATTTTATTCTCTTTTCATAAAATCAATTATCAAAACATTTTTTTAAAAAAATGGCTTAGATATCAACTTAAAACTAAAACTCTCTCAGAATTCTAATCACAAAAGTAAGTATACACTAATAGAAATAACAACATTTTTAACTTAGGGGCCAGTTATAGCTCATCAGAAAAGTCCATCAGAAAAATTGAAACAATCGAAATCTAAAACATTTTTCTGATGGCCGGTTATAGCTACCAATAATTTTACGTCAGAAAACAAACAATTTTTTGCTGTCATATCATCAGAAAAAATTTTTCTGATGCATTCGGAACAGAAAAAAATCGGAACACAAAAGAAAAACGAAATGGAATATATTTTGAGTTTTGGCAATCAACTGTTCAGAAAAATTAAATTCCATCAGAAAAATATTTAAATCCATTTTCTAAGTAAATTTAGCAACAAAATGTTGTAATTCTTTTTGTAAAAATTAGTCCAAGCAAGTATTCGTCTAATTGCATTAAAATTTTACTCAAAATCGAGTTGTAATATGGTCAAATTTGGAAGACAAAATTTGTTCTGATGAGCTATAACTGGCCCCTTAATATTAGAATTTAGTAACTTGTTGGGTAACCTTTTGATTTAATTACGGCGTTTATTCTTGATGGCATCGACGAAACAAGTTTTTGGGTAACACTTAGGGTTATTTTGTTCCAATCTTCTTGAAGGATCCTTTTAATCTCTACTTTTGATTTTACCTCATGTTTGCGGATTTGATGCTCCAGATGATCCCATAAAGGCTTAATAACATTTAAATCTGGCGATTGAGGAGGTGTTTTGAGTTGTCTTCGCACATTTTATAGCAGCCATGCTCTCACGATTTGCGAGGTATCTTTGGGGTCATTAAGATGAATGACCCCTCACAACCTAGTTTTTGTGCACTTTGATCAAGATTATTTTTTAGGATGTCGAGGTAACCAAAACGATCTATCGTACTCTCAATAAAAACCAGGTTACCCACTCCAGATGCCGCCATGCACCCCTAAACCATAACCATAACCACCACCATGTTTAACAGTTCCAGTCAGGTGATTAGGATCTTACGCCGTATTAGGTTTTCTTCGCACTTTTGCACGTCCATCAGAGTCATGGATGTTGAATTTGCTCTCGTCAGAAAATATAACGGTATTCCAGAAAGCAAAATCGGTCTGAATATGACTTCTGGCAAATTCAATCCGCTTTTGGCGATTGAACTTGCTAATGAATGGTTTTTTCCTTATAACACAGCCCTTATACCCGACCTCGTGAACGATGCGGCATATGGTTTGGGTACCTCATGACTTAAGTGTCTCTTCTTCCATCTCGGTCTGCAGTTTAAGTGCGCTTATTTTCGCATTTTTCTTAAATTTGCGAATTATTAATCGGTTCTCATGTTCAGAGAACGTTCGCGGGCAGCTACTGCGAGCCATGTTTGTAACTGTTCCACATTGTTTCTGCTTTTCCAATATTTTTTTGACGGTTGCTGGCTCCTATCAACAAGTACAGCTACTTTTCGAATCGACTTTCCTTCACTTGAGTACTTAACTATTAATTTTTGTAAGTCCAAGGAGAGCTCTTTTCCACGTGGTGCCATTTCTTATTTTAAAAGAAATAATTTGAACTAAAATAGGCTTGTCTAGAAGTTTTGCCTTACCTTTTTAATAAAAAAACAAAAAATCGACTCAAAAGTCATCACATAAGAAAAACTGTCTGTATACTAACTTTTGTAACCTATTTTTTTACCTGTGATTACAAATAATGAGATAGCAAAGAAGTGGAAACAAATTGTACCGTTATTTTGCTTAACAGCAATAATGCCTATGACAAGAAACATCTGCCATATGCGGAGAATAGGTATGGATTTGATATTAACGGTATTTTTTCGTCTATTTATGTATTAGCTTGGTTGTATACTTACTTTTGTGACCGAGTGTACAAGTTCAGTCAGTAGTTGTTAGCTAAGTGAAATTCAAATGAGGCAATTTGTTATTTTTTTTGTATCGATACAAAATCAGTATAACCTCCTACTTTGTAACAATGTGATTTTAATAACAAAACAATTTGTGATAAAAAACAATTGATAAATGTATTTATTGCTTTATAACGCTACCTAAACAAGTCTACTTTAATTTGAAGGACATCTTTTTTGAATGCTTTAAGATGCATTTAACATTAAAAATTCGATTCAGAAGTAATTACATTTATTTGGTCTCGTCTGCGGCGTATATTATATATTCAACAAAAATTAAAACAAATTCAATTTGAATTTTATATTTGCGACATAACGGGAAAATCTACCAAAAAGACAAGTTATTTAAGATATATCCACTTGATTAATGACATTAATGGGGAATTCCCTCCAAAGCAGACTAGACATTAAAAAAATCTTTGACCACAAGTATTTTCCAGTGAAAATATTCCTTTGCTTGTCATTTTATTGTAATTTCAACCATAACAATATAACAAAATAACACTGGCCCCTCTTTTCATTAAATAAAGATAAAAGTCCACGAACAACATTTAATTTGTTAAGCAAAAAAAAGTTGCAAGTAAATTCGCTGGCACCAAGAAATAAGACAATTTTTTGTTTACAAAAAATTTGAAGGTCACGAAAAAGGTGTTTCACCTGTTAACTTGGCATGGAAAGTGAGTTAATAGGGTGTTCAAATTACGTTGAAGAATTCCTTACTGAAAACTATAGAGTTACATATTTTCTATACTTTTGAATGTTCCGTAGAACATGATGAACATTATGTTTGTATGTTTGGAAAACAAATTAAATTTTATGAAAGAACATTAAAGCGTGGACTTCTCATTGTAATGTGATTAAAGTCACTTAGTTCAATTCATTTTGTTCAATAAATAAGGATATTACAACTTTTAAAATGTTCACTAAGGTAGAAATATTATATTGTTAAAGTTTTGAGATTATAGCCACTTTATTTTTTAAAAGTGAATTTCGAGATTTTTACTAAAATCTGTGGAGGCTATATTCATTTTACCAGATTGTGTAGTGTCTTTAAAAAAAAATAAATATAACCCATTTTAAAAATTAATTACAATTAAATTTTTCTAAAACTGAATTACAATTCAATTTTTATTCCCAGACAAAAATTCTAACTCTAACATTCAGTTTCACAGTGGAAATTTAAACTTAAGTTCAGCTGAAACTGAACTGGAGTTTAAATTTAAAGTTCCACTTGCCCAGTTTCACAGTCTAATCTGAACTTCAGTTCAATCGAACGTAGTTTAACTTTATTGTTTTCTCTTTCTATCTGTATCAAAGAAAAAACAATGAAGGAAAGTTTGCTTTGTTTCAGTTGTGACCTGTGACAGGAAAAAAATTCAAAAATTAAAATAAATCCCATTTTCAAATGTCTGAAGTGGTTGTTGAACTGAGATTTAAACGGCAGAATAGTGTCGTTTAACAAGAACAAAAAATAATAGTTGTCACTTTTTATTGCTGTCAGATTATTTTTCGTGTGTTTGATTTCTCCGCTTTGCTCTTTGCTCTTGCTCACTCTCCACTCCACTCTATTTATACATTCATAGACAAGAAATACAGGATACAATCCGGAAATTGTTAGTGCGTTGAGTCCGGCCGAAAAATATTTTTCATGAGTACACATCCTCCAAGAGTATATATTAGCCAGCCGCTCGGACTCAGAAGGAAATAGTAGTTCCCACCCATTCTTGCACACAGGATAATGGCTCTCCAGGTTGAACCACCAAATTTTAGTTTTTAAGTTTTAAGCTAGGCAGACTTCAACGACGCAGGTACAAGTATTGTTGGGTTCATTCACTAAGATTACTATATAATTCAAAGGCTCATGCTTGCCTTATGCATTTCCGGAATAATAAGAACTTGCCCGAAGGGCGGCAATGGAGGTTATCCTTCAGCTAATTCCACTTCATATGGTAATAGGAATTGGGAAGGTACTGAGAAAGGTAAATGTATATAGCTCGAGCAAGAGAATTCATATCAAAGTCTTCACTATCAAGTTTCCTATAGATGATTAAAAAGAAAAAAAAAATAACTTCGAGAAAAACTCTAGATCGTAGTTAAGTAGCTAGATTCTGTAATGCTCATGAGGAAACACCGGGCCATATAATAGGTAGATGTGATGCACTCGTGCATCAAATAATTAGGTATCCGTATCTGGGACATTACGAGTTAGAAGAGAATAAACTAAAATCTCTGAAAATACTCCATATATACTAAAGTTTCCCAAGAAAGCAAGTCTTGAGTAAGTGTTGTAGTAAATTACTCAGTTCTAGACGGGGGCACAATAGATCTAAAGGTCGCAGTGCACTTATGTATGCCCAAAAAATTGTTCATTCATACTATCATGTGCACATAGGAAAATAAATCGAACTAAATAGACCAACTCATTGAAGAATTTGATGGAAGCTTGAAATATTTACAGATTTTCAAAAAATTTCAAATGCGAATGAATTTGAATATGCTTCAAAACAAAAAACTTAATATGCACATACATACATACATATATACCTGTTTCGTATTTTGAAATTTTCACTAAGCATCTTAAAACTAGGTTGTAACGGACAATTGGAAAAATTTATAAGAAACTCCAGGCTACCAAAAACACAAAAAAAGAACATGCGACTTTAAATGAATGAATGAATGAAAATTTTTATTGAGTCTTTAGGTGTCTTTTACAAAGTTGTTTCATCTTATTCTATCTTTAACAAAAGTACAAAAGTGGCTGCAGTGCCGCCGCTGGGTGTTCGTGCGCCCTTGTGCCAGAACCTTAAATTGCCGCCCCATGTCTCGGGTACACGGGGGTATTTACGTTGTATAAGTAAAAGTTTTATTTACTATCCATTTCGCAGTTGAAAAATTTAAGCAAACGTGCATTGTTGTTGTCGCGTTCCGAGCTACTCCAAATTCTTATAGTCATTATAGCTTACACATATGTACAGTTTTTGCATCCTTTTAAGATTATTTACTCTTTTTACTTGACACTCATAGGTAGATACTATAAGGAAAGTTATGCATTCGTAAAAAAATCGAACTCGAGATTTTGATCACAGTTGACATTACGATGATAGCGAAGACGAAAAAAGTGGGTCACGAAATTTTGTCTCCACACGTTTATTTTTATTTTTTTTAAGACCAAAAATAACTGTACCTGAAATAAGATTTTTTTCGAAATTCAACAGATTTAAACAAAACTCAAAAAATTTAAAGAATCGGTACAACCAATTTTTATAATTTGTTTTATGCTAAAGCGCCCCAAAATTTAAAATATTCCTGTGAATTAAAATTTTAAAAACTTTTTTATTTGGATTTCAATTTTTTTTTGAAACTCAATATTTCGAGAACCCCATGCTTGATTTTTTTTTGAAACTTGATAAATAAAAGTTTTCCAAAATCGTGTTTTTCTCGAAAACGTCTCCGAGAATTTTGATAAATGTTTACGTTCTATAAATTAAACAAAAAAAATTGAAATCAATATATTACTGACTGTACTGAACATAGAACCATTTTGACGATTTTTGAATTTCTCATTACCGGATTTTAATGATTTTTTTTTTTTTGGAAAATTCGATGTCTCAAAAATGGCTAAATATTTTTTTTTTGGAAATCTATTTTTCTTCGTAAAGTATTAAATTTTTTTTTTTTAATTTGTTTGTAAAAGATTATTTGACTTATACTTATAACTTTGTTATAAATTTTGTTCTTGCATAAACTAATATTTGCTTGCATTACATGGCATCCTGTTCTTAGCTCCAGCTACCACTAAAAGTGTTGTTTTAGTCATTAAATAAATGAACTTTATATTTATGAACAGTTTTTCTCTAATAGCATTCATTTTTGAAATTCTTAGTCTTTTACATAAGAGCAAGTTCGTGCGACCTAGTCGTGCATTTTATTTTAAGAGGAAACAAAAAATATGGCAATTGCGGATAATTTTCTTCAACAAAATCATTTTCGTATAAAATGCAAATATTCGAGTTCCTAGCACAGTTTTTAATGTACATATGTATGTCAAATCAATCCTTTGGTTAAAATCAATAGTTTATACTCGTAGCTTGACAGAAAGAAGACAAAGTAGTTTTTGATATTTTTAAAAGTTTCTGTTTTCACTTTCTTTTTGAAACACTTAATCATTTACTTCGGATCTGGAAGTATTATATGTATGTATATAATTCCTTGACATCTTAGGTAGGCTTTAATGAAATTTGACATTTTGTGGCTTGTATGGGAACTATATTTTGATATAAATATAGTCTGAACTCTGAATGTCGATTGAAAGCTTAAATTCGAACAACCATTGAAATGTTAAATTTCTGGGTTATTCTGATTTTGTTCAATCCGTTGACGTTTAAGTTATTTATCAATTCACTTCCAAAATTAATTAAAAACTATTCGTAAACCCTTATTTAAAAAGAAAAATAAATATTTAGAAACACAAACCATTTTTTTTACCGTTGTTTGTTTTTTTTTTTTGGTTTCCGTTGTAAAGATGGTTTATTTACATTTTGCATCGGTAAAATAAGGAATGTTTTAAATCAACTTTTGATAATTTTGTTCTTGTTACCAACTTAGATTTAAGATATTTAGCTATATCATTGCAATCAGAATATTGATACCCACTCATAGAAAAATACGAGTAATTAGTAAATTTTTTTTTATTTTATGGGAAATACATGGGCTGTAAATCTAAAAAAAATCAAAATCCTTTTCGAGTTTATAAGTCTGAGATGAAGGTTGCGTGCAAAGCTATTTCCCAAGTGTCAATCTATGGCGACATGGCGTTAAGCAGTTTAGACAATGACTGCAGTCGAAGAGGTTATTTGGTGTGAGAGGCGACAGTCACAAACAAAATATGAATAAATATTTGTGGTAGATTGTGTGCGGGAACTACGTAGTGAACGGTCAAATGTAAGCAAGTTCCAAAAGCTTAAGGAATACTTTTGGAGTATGCTGTATAGGTTGAGTTAGATTTATCTCTTAATTTTCCGCCCCTAGACGTTGGCGCCCTTGTGCGCCGCACATTTCGCACATATGGTAGCGGCGGCCCTGAGTGGCTGTAACGTATGGCCTTCTTTAACAATTTTACTTATTTAGGGTTAAGCCTCGTGGTATGTCAATTTTTATATAATAATATGGTTTTGTTCTGCTCGTGAAACGGAAGTTTCGTTGACTATATACATACATATTTACAATTTTATAAACTAATACTAACTTAAAACTAAAGAACTAAAAACTAAAAAAAAAACAGCGCAGGACGCTATTATATCTTTTCTATTTTTACATAAAATGATATTTCTTGTCTTTTTGAAAATGAGAGCGAGAACGCTCTTTATGTTTGAAATTTGAATATGCAATTAGTTCACTAGAGGAGTGATAGAGTAAAAAAAAAGATAGTCAGATATGAGCGATAGCTCTATACTGCTTACATTTATACATTTAGAATGAATGAGAAGATTATACGGTTACACTAATATCACATGACAGAGATAATAAGTTGAGAGCGATGGCTCTATATTTATACATATATAATTTAAATATACGATTATTATGAGTTGTTTCAACACTGGAACCAAATCCGTTACTTGTTGCATTTGGTGGTAATCTTGTAAGCCCCAGTTGTTGGCTATCGCTGTGAGATCCTCAGTTCCAGACCCAAGATTGAGATTTAGTTGTTGTTCGGCGGATTGTTGCCCGCAGAATTGCAGTTGCGGATTTTTTTTAATGTGCAGGTTCGCTTCCTGCTGGGAATTAGCCATATGTCGGCGTCATCGATTGTTGTTCGGCGGACTGTTGCCCGCAGAACTGCAGTTGCGGATTTTTATTTATGTGCAGGTTCGCTTCCTGCTGGGAGTGAGCCATGTATCGGCGTCGTCGATTTTTGTGTAGTGTATTACACTGTTGCTTAATGCAGGGAGTTAGTGGGCTGCATCAGGCTTCCTTTTTCTGTTGTCCACTTGTTAGGCTATGCCTCATTTTGAGGTTCTACTTTTTGTTATCTCGCTGGGGAGAACTAATGGGCACTTTGTGTTAAAAAAGTGATCCAGTTTTTTCGTTGTAATCACAGCACCTCCGGTGTTGAGTTTAATTTAGGATGTTTAGGAAGTTCGCTTTTAGTAATAGCGAATAAAATTTAGTTAAAAAAGACATTAAAAACGGAAAAAAAATTAATTTAAACCGTAACAAGTTTTTACAAGATTATGTTAATTTTATTTTTTGGAGAGTGCAGACGCAGACACGTCTGCACTCTCGGACACTCCAATCCAACCTCGCGACTTTAAATGATCACCATTTGAGTTTGACAACTGTATTGACAGATAAACTAGAAAATAGAACAATTTTTTTAATTCTTTCAGCAAACGGGTATAAAGCATGTTTATTAATCCAATTATTGGCAGAATTAATTTCATGCTGATTCGAATTGAAATTGACATTGACAAAATTTAATACAATACACTGGTTTATTTTATTTCTGGGAAATAAGATCACCCTGTTTTAGATATGATAAATCCGAATGCATTAAAAGTTCATCAACTTTGGCTTAAACCTGATTTTTATATATTTACTCCGATTAATGGCTTCTCAGATTATTTGGATAACGAAAGAAAAGTTAAATGTGCGCATTGAGCTACGGAGTGAGATGTGAATTTTTTGTCGTGTAGGGTGTAGGTCACGCGACATTATACATACATACATTTTTAATGGTGCGCCTAAAAACTCGGCTTCAGGTCGTCGGTCGTGATTTAATTGACTGAGTTGTTTGTAGGCACGCGAAGAATGACTAGTAAGTAGCTATTATGAGTGAATTTCAGCTATAATTGTAGTTCTTTCAGCTTTAGTACAAATTTGGGTTTTGAATACATGTACATAATGTTACTTGTATATAATATGTTTTCCAGTAAGAAGCAAGTCTATCAAAGACTTATAGTTGATTGTTTTAAATAAAGTAATAATATTCACCTTAATTATGCATACACATTAAATAAGCCAAATAAAAAACATGTTTCTCTTCTTCTTCTTCCTCACATACGTAGGTACAATCGGAAAACTTCTTCTCGTGCGGCGTTTTTCTATTTTTTGTGTTCTTTAAAAATTAAAAAGACTGGCCTTTTTTCAATGTCATTTGTTTTATGGACTTGTGAGATAACGACAAAGAGATCTCTTTTGTTTAATCTTTAATGTCGTTCCATTCTTCTGGATTCAAAATGATATGATGATGTCGTATGCGTCAACAAAATATTCTCAATGTATTATTGTTTTGTTCAATTTATGCTAGTATAAGTCTACTCCTTTGTGGCTAATACCATAAGATATATTTGGGTCCTTGTTTTTGAAAGTTGTATAACTTCATTTTTGATATATTGAGATGCTTATAGTTTGATTTTTAATAAATTTAAAAATGTTGCAAAATTTTGATTTATCCATGTGGCATTTGTGGCACCATTATAGACAAACATGTTAAATGTTACTATATGCACTGTCGATATTGAAATCAGCTCTATCATGAATTCCGTCGTAATCGGAAACTTGTTACGAATCCAGAAAAAACTATCGCACGGAATCCATGGAAGTGGAAAATTTCATACAAATTGTCATTAAGAACGGATTTTGTGATAGATTTTTCAGGATTTGTTAAAGTTTCCAATTACGGTGTAATTCCTGAAAGGGCTGCATTTGCTACCAACCCAATCCGGCCTCATACCGGAAGTCTTGATATATTCATAGCAACATATGACTTCTGGTGGTTGGAAATATTAAGAGCGGTCATTTGACAAAGTTTTAGCAGATATCTATAGGTACATCGCCTTTTTACGCCCAAGAAAAAAAAAACACACACATATTTTGGGCAAATGAAAAATTATTTAGCTAGATAGGCAATGTTTTTTTTCGTTTTCTTTTTATTTAAACGTACAGATTTTTCAGTGTGTAAGCTTGGCAGCCTTATTAAAAACCCGAGTTTTCCAAATTTAAGTCAACAATAAATTGTCAACGATTTTCTTTGTGGTTTGTCGATGGTAATAGCAACGCAAAGGGAACTGGAGCTGCTTGAATTCGAATTGTAAATCATTGGAAATTATCGGAATGGAATCAGTACGTCTTCGCCTTTGAATTTGTCTCCGGTGATTGTAACATCGATTAAATTCGGAAACAATTTTTGTATGCTAATGTGACCCAATATTGCCAACAAAAGAAAAATTTAAGTTGATCCTGTCGAAGTTTCACAGAATCGCTAATCTGAAGATTGCCCGATAATTTGTTTGGACTCCATAGCGATTTAAAACTATAAAATAAGCTTATATTTACATATTAATATTTATCCTGCGAGAAAATTAATCTTTTAATCTCTAATTAAATTAAGAGCCTCATAAGCATTTTTACGCAAAACCATATGAAACTTAATATTTATCAGCGCTCATGAGTCTTTACATCATTTTTACTTGCGACTTATAAGTAGGTACTATAAGGCAAGTTACATAAATGCATTGGTAAAAAAAATCGAACTCGAGATTTTGATCAAAGTTGACATTACGATTATACGAGTAGCGAAGACCAAAAAAGTGTGTCTCGCAATTCTGTCTGTCTGTCTTACTACAGCTAAACGGCTCGACCGATTTTCTTTAAACTTGGTAGATGTGGGTTTTATTTTTTCCCCCGGATGTTTTTTATTTGTTTTTTTAAGACCAAAAATAACGGTACCTGCCATACGATTTTTTTTTCAAAGTTGTATAAATATTTTGTTTTTTCTCAAGAACTGTGCCACAGATTTTTTTCTTTTTAAATTCATAAAATTTTATTTAGTTAAACCTAGGTAATGGTTGAAAAAACTTTTCCAAAAAATGGTTATTTTTGGTACCCCCATGGAACCATTTTTTTTTGTTTTTGATTTACTCAAAAACGGTACGACCGATTTTGATCAGTTTCTTTTATGTTAAGGCTCCCCAGCAGTTTCAATATTATTGTGTTTTCACATTTTCAAAAAAAAAATTTCAAAATCTTTTTTTGAAAACTCAATATTTCGAAAACCCCATTCTCGATTTTTTTTAAAACTTGATAAAAAGAAGTTTCTTAAGATAATCTACAAGATATTGCTAAAAAAAATTATTTTACCTAAAAATAACAGTAACCTCCATACAAATATTAAAAAATGGTTTTCGAAAATTCTATTTTTCTCGAAAACGGTTCCGAGAATTTGGCTTAAAATTTTTGTTTGTATTAATTTCTAAGATCTATAATTTAATAAGATAAAATTTGAAAACAAGATATTACTGACTGTACCTATTATAGAACGATTTTTTTAAATTTTGAATTTATCATTATCGGCATAACGGATTTTGATGAAATTTTTTAGTGAGAAGCTTATGAAAAAGTCTAAAAAACATTGCATTTCAAAACTTTAAGAAAAATATTTTTTTTTAAATTTTGAAAAAAAAAATCAATTTTTTTTTGAAAATTCAATATCTTGAAAACGGCTCGATATTTTTTTTTTGTACATTTAATTTTTATTCGAACAATAATAAAAATTTTAAATTGGCGTACCAAAATTTTTCTTAAAAATGTTTTAAGAAATTTGTATATAAAAGCTTATTTTTTTAAGAAACCACTACAAAGACTTATAATTTTTGTTCTTGCATAAAACTATATTTGCTTGAATTACATGGCATCCTGTTTTTACCTCCAACTACTAAAGACAACTTCTTTAGTCATTTAAAAAATTAATGTTATGCTTATGAACAGTTTTCTCTAATAATATTCATTTTTGAAATTCTTACAGCCTTATTTATTATTTTTCACTAATACTGGGTTCAACCTCGCAATAGTTAAACCGAGCCGAAGCACTTACGCCACGTCAAACAAATCCTTATTTAATATATATTTTCTTAGCCGTATTAGCTACGCCTTCCTTATGTCAAAGATACTGGGAAAAAAAGTCACCATTCTAAAACTCTGGTTATTATACACAAACAAAAACCCCAGCAAACCCCAGCTGATTTCCATTATTATTCATTTTATTTATCATTAGCCGTGTTTTTTTGGAAAAGTTATCCGTAGTACAGTAGGATTTTATATGAATAACAAATACAACATCCGCAGTAGGATCAATGCCGATAAAAGGAGAAGTGAAATCCTGCTGCGGATAGAGATTTGACGTTTATTCGAGTATCGGCAGTGATTATACTGCGGATGTTGTATTTGTTATTTATATAAAATCCTACTGTACTACGGATAACTTTTCCAAAAAAACACGGCTATTGTATGCATATTGGAAATTGGATACATTTAAAATTGGATTGTATAAAGTTCAAATCCAATAAATGAAATGAAATCAAAAACATTAAAGATAAACTAGTATGCCTAACACAAATAATATATCCGTTAACTTTCTTGCCCAAATCTAACAATTTTTATCAATTTTATTCCAAAAGCTTTTAAAAATCATACAAAAAAAAATAAAGTCTATAGAAATTGGCAGTTTTGGGTACTAAAAGTCATAAATTCAATAATTCTAGCCCTATACAATAAAATAAATTTAAACTTGATGTAAATTTGAATCTTTTGTTGAGAAATTTAATAAAATTGCTTCGTTTATTGGGACAGTGCAAATCTAGGCAGACCAATTTAAAGACATATTCCCCTTTATTTAAGTGGGAACCACATTTATCTCTCGTGGTGTATTGTGGAGTATACGAGTATGAGTATAATCATATTTGTGTAATGTATTGTGAAGTGGTGTTTTGTTGATTACGCCATAACATGCTGTAACACCTACATTTTCTTCTTTATGTTAGACACAAAAAATAATGCTCGTGGAAAGAAAACATTTTTAGCGTCGTAAGAAAACAAACTGAGAAATCGTATGGGGATTGGGAGGGTGATAGCATTCTACGAGTCAGATAATCTTTAAACTCGGAATACCAACATTTCAAGTCGACACTTGAAATGTTGAAATTTTTCTCAAGCGAGAAAATGTAAGAAAACAATAGTAAAGACGAAGAAGACAAAATGTCAGAACTTTTCAATCAATTCCTTAAATGCATTTCTATTTCTAGTACTAATTTCATATTTATTTATAAAATAAAAAAAAAAACAAGAGCTTCCAACAAAATGAAATGTTGAAAAAATTTAGGATTTTTTTGTCAAAAAGTTGTAATCTGGGGATTTTTCAAAAATTTTCTAGGGCTAAAGTTTTTTTTTCTCTGGCTACACTGAAACATTCTATCTCATTTGAGTTTTTGCAGTTATTTCGATATAAGTTTGAAAGGAAAATGTGGAAAATAGTGATAATCGCTTGAAATTGCTACCTCCATACTTCATTTTCACCAAGAGATAGTCCTGGATTTAAGTGGATTTACCGTAAATCTTCTTTAAATCTCGAAGATTTACCATACAAATTTGCGTCGTAAATCTAGTAGATTAGAAATAAATCTTGTTAAATCTGCATTGGATCAATTGTTCTATTGTTCGAACTGACCTAGCATCCATGTCGTGCTAAGACTGCTTTTAAACGAAGCAATATTACCTTGCGATTTTTAAGCCCGTGGGAGAGAGACGAGTGTGGTGGCGGGGGTACACAAAATTGCTGGGGTTGGAAAAATTGCAGAGTTATCGTTCTTTCTTCTTTGTGGTTTTCTTTACTTGTCAGGTATGTTTCATTTCTATTTGGCGTTCGCTCAGTGAACTTCGATCTACTCACTAGAGTAAAGAGTGCGGAGAGATGACTCCTTTTCAATAGAAGAAAAGTTAACTTTCATTAAAAATGGCTGTGTTTAAAAGCATTCATGCAATCGAAAGGAAGTCAAAAGAGAATCAAAGATTAAAAATCGCTTTCGTGTAAAAGCAGTCTAAGCTATCTCGATGATTTTTCATTGTTTGGCACAAGCGAAACATTCCATCTCTCGCTTCCACTTTATAAGAAATAATGAAACACCATTAGCATTTTGATAGATGATGTCAAAGTTAATCTTCTTTTTAATCTTTTTAAGCGGTGAAAACACCACATAAATCTCGGATTATCTTTTGGTGAAAACGTAGTATTAATTTTGAAATGCGTTTTAATACTTTTTGAGAAAATGTGGGAGCACAGACTTTGGCAATTTTCTCACATCACAGTAGTCTGAACTAGCCTCCTATTTCATTCGCATTCGTTGTCAGCTGTCAACTTTTCTTGTTTACAAATTTAAAAATTTCGCACGCGTAATACTTATCAAACAAATAAAAAAGAAATAAGAAAATAAAATAAAAAAAGATGCGGAAAGAAGTTTTAAAATATCTGTACAATCTTGTATTTTGTCAAGCAATATCAGACTCTGGAAAATATCTTTTCATCGGTAATCGTTTCGGCGATATCTTCTGCCAAAAGTAAGTTAAATATGAAGGTAGTAGTTAAAATGTTTAATAAGCTTGATGCACCACTTTTTAGAATTGAAGATTTCGAAAATGGTGAAGACGACAATCCTAAAAGTCGTGTCCGGATATATTCTCAAGGAGAAGAGCGCTCCATCGATAGTCTAGCCTTTCATCGAGACTTCTTGATTGTGGGAACCTCAGGATGTATATATGGCCTGAAATGGGATGAAGAGAACTCTAAACTATCCTCTTCCAAAAAATGGGAAATCTCAATTCCCTTGACTGCTGAATCCTTTGATTTGGCTGACGTCAACAGCATGTGGTTAGACAAACCCAACGACATTCTCTACGCAGGGTGTGGGGATAATAACATGTATTCCATCAGTTTGGAAGACGGCAAGATCATAAGAAGTTTCAGTGGCCACGAGGACTACATCCATTGTGTCCGCGGATGTAATGGAAAGCTGTATACCTCATCGGAAGATGGAAGTGTAAGGATTTGGTCACCTACAGATAAGGATATCGTTGCTAAGATTGAACCACACGCGAATAGTAAACTGGTTCGTCCCGATTTTGGTAAGTGGATTGGAGGGCTAGCTGTCTCTTCTGACTGGTTGTTGTGTGGTGGTGGAACTAGGCTCTCTCTCTGGCACATGCGATCGATGACTTGCTCGACAGATTACGCATTCGATGGGGCCATCCATTGTACAGAGTTTTTAGATGAAAATATTTTGGTGGCTGGAGAACATCCTTCAGTGCAACATTACACACTAAATGGTGAGATTGTTGCCGATATTCCTGTAGAACATACTGCAACTTATTCGATTGTTTGGCAAAATCAACCTATTAAATTCATGTCCATGGCTGGGTATAGTAATAAGTTACATGTGCTGACCGATTTTCGATTCCTTGATATGTCTGTCGATCTATACGAAGAAGTTGAGGATGATTTTTATACTGATGAATAAAACTTGTTTTGGATTTCTATTCGGATTTGTCTTATATTTTTCTTTAAAATTATTTGTTAAAATTTTCATTCCATATTCTGCTAGACGGTTCAATTGAATTAGTTATACGACGTGAGATATTATCATAAAATTAGGATGGAAAACAATTTAGTCCATTCTATCGTCAAGTTATTCTTAAAGACGCCATATTTAAAAGATTTTGTGGATTTTTGTTTCGCTGTAATTGGTTGGGTTCTGTATTTCAACTGGAGAAAGGCACTGCCGCAGTATAGGAAAGGTTTACAGGATAGTTTTGGCAAGTGGATGCGTTTTAGTGTGGTTTCTTCAAACTCATTCTGAGGGAGAAAGTACACAGGGCAGGCAAAGTGAAAAGTTCTCCTTTCGGACTCGATCGTATCCATTGCACACCCGAACACTGTCTCGCCAACAAATGTATTCATTTATATTTATTTAATATAAACTTATCGAAATGGGTATTGGTAAATGAAAATCGAAAATAAAAGAAATGAAATTAAGGAAGTAATAAGCTAGTGTATTTCTTTACACGTCCAGGCCGGAAACATCGTTATTATGAACACGACACTGCTCGTTTCCTACTCTCTGGCTTATAATTTATAAATTGCTAAAATTACATATAACGTTTGAAATATGATATGAAGCTGACCATTCGATCAGAAGCTTTATGAAATTTAAGTGTGATCGCATGTTCTGGATCAAGCAAATTGTACACGTTTAAAATAGGTACGTATTTAAATTTCTATAGATCTGGCATGCGAGTATTTTAATAAAAAGCCTCACCGGGCTTGAGGTAAGCCAGCAGTCGGTAAAAATCTATAACCTTATATTATGATTAAGACCTAAGTGCCAATAAATAAAACGGCGAAAAAAGTGTATCAAATTGAAAAAATAACGATTCAAATGGCCGTTCTTATTTCATTATATATTTCGTTAAGTCTATTAGTTTTTATTTGCAAAAGCTCCTTAGAAAACGATCCTGTTGTTGAGCTTCCTTTCGGAAAAATTCGTGGAACTCATGCAGATGGCTATTACAAATTTCACAATATTCCATTCGCCGAGCCTCCTATCGGCGAGCACAGATTCGAGCCACCCATACCATATAACCGAACCTGGGATGGGGAAATGGACGCAACACAGCAAATGATTAAGTGTTTTAATTTTGAGAAATTCACACAACCCTCGGGCAGTGAAGACTGTCTCTACGTGCATGTGGTTACCCCAGATATCATTTGTGACAAATTGTATCCAGTGCGAGTGCAAATTCATAGAGGAGCTTACTGCGGTGGATCACCAGATACTATGGACACATCTATATTAGCAAAGCGTGGAATTGTCATTGTAACAATGGGATACCGTTTAGGACCTTTAGGTTTTCTTAGTTCTGGAGATAAAGTGATATCCGGAAATAATGGCTTGAAAGATCAACGACTGGCGATAATGTGGGTTAAGGCAAATATTGAGTCATTCTGTGGTGACAAAAATAATATTCTACTGACTGGAGTGTCAGCTGGTGGGGCTGCTTCACATATGCACTTGTTGCAAAAATCCACCGAAAACTATGTCAATGCAGTAGCATCACACAATGGTGTGTCGAATTGCCCATGGTCAATAGAGCCCAAACCACAAGATGTGAGCAGAGCGTACGCCAATTTGCTTCATTGTCCAACTGATTCGGAATCAATGAAGGTTTGCTTGCAGGGCAAAACTTTAGACGAACTAAGGGACTCCACTTTTGGCTTACAATATTATAACAATAATCCATTCACAGTTTTTTCACCTGTTATTGAGACCACAGATAGTGGAGATGCTTTTATTACGCAACACCCTGAGGAGATAATGCGGAGTGGACAGGCCGCAAACATAACATGGCTAATAGGTTTTACTGAACGAGAAGGATCTTATAATGCTGCTTCATTTTTGACTCTTAATCAAAAAGGTGTCGCCGAGATAGAAATTTTAAATGAACGTTGGGAGGAATTGGCACCCATTTTGTTGTTTTTCAATCGAACTATGGACGAAGAGGAGCGACATCAATATTCAATTTCACTAAGGGAAACATATATGGGAACGCACAAATTTTCTGAAGAAAATTATAGGCTCCTAGAGAATTTGTACACTCATGTACTGTTCACTGATGACATCAAAAAAGCAATATTTCTGCAACGCACGTATTGTCCGGGCAAGGTATATGTTTATTATTACAGATATCCACATGAGTTTAGCTTGGGAAATTTAATTTCTTCAAGAAATGATATAAGCTTTGGTGAGTTTGGAATTCTTGAGTTAATTTTATGAAGATTAAAACTTTGATTTTTTCATGCTACCCCAAATGAAGGTGCTGATCATACGTCAGACACGATTTTTATAATACCAAAGATGACTCTTAAACCGACAGTATTTACAGACAGAGATATTAAATTTTCTGAGAAATTGCTTGACATGCACTTGAATTGGGCAAATAGTGGGTAAGACTTGAATAAGTAGATATGTATTTCAGTTTGAGTATTGTTTTGTTTCTTCTTTTCAGTGTTTTGAGATTTGGCGATATAGATCTTCCGTTAAACACTCCTATGAATGATTCAATTCTAACTTTAAATGAAAACTGTTATTCGGTTGATGGATGTTCGGAGATTTCCGAAGCTGGTTGCAAATGTTATGCATATAATTAAAACGTCTAAAAAATAATCTAGATTTTTGGGAGTTGGTTTTATATTAGGTTTTTAACAATATCAAAATATTTTATTAATAACAAAAAAAAAAAAAACAAGTGAGGTTTATTTTTTCTGCAGCCCTTGAATTTTCGAATATGAAATCTCGTAATCGTGAATTATACCCGAAAATTTCACAAGAAAGTTATGGCTACCGTGGAATTGGGAATTTTGGGTTTAAGTTTAAAGACTTCATGTCTAGATGAAATTTATTGTGGTGGGTGATGGTAGCCACACTACACAGAGTTTTGTGCATGATGATCGGATGAAACAAAATTTCCCTGAGAATTACCGATATAGACACTTTTAAGGAAAAAAAGAAAGAACTTAAAAAAAGACTGAGATCCACAATAGATTTCCTTGAGAATATTGACTGTTCTGCACTACCCTTTGACGTTAAGGTCAGACCAAAGTTCTTAGTTTGATTTCCAACCACCACCACATAAAAACAAATTTTTGAAGGAACTGCAACTGAGAGGAAGAGAGACTCCAAGAGTATTCCTTGTAATGAAAAGTACTTAGCCGTTCGAACCAGGCAGATTGAATGATGGAAATAATTTAAGATAGTCGAATTCGTATCGAATTCCATAATCAAGGGAATATTTCATTTCACCGCCCCACTCACGCTCAAAAGTAAATTTAAATTCTATGGAAGGAGAAAATGGATGAATTGCATTTTAAGCTACTTTGAAAACTTCAAGTTCAAACAACATAACTTGTAAGAATCTTTGCTTAAAATGCAGTGAATAAATTTAGAAAAAAATTAATAAGCTTATGATACAATAATCAATTTTTCTAGAAACGAAAACGAGCAACACAAAATCTTTGAGTATTTGTACTTTTTGGTAATTTTTTTAATTTTTTAACGAAAAAACATTGAAACAGATAAATATCATAATAAAAAAAAAATTAATACAAAACACACTCGAAAACAAATTCTATAAGACAGGTTTTCAATGTTGGCTTTTCATCATAGGTTCCAAAGATTGCTGCATTACAGACGCCATCACACTTATTGCCGTTACTACTTTGACGTCCTGACTTGAACGTCGGTATCGATACCAAAGTTGATTATCAATATTTTCTGACACCAAATAAAATTTCTTATCATCTTCATAAGTAGGAATGTTAGTTAGAACTGTCCCCCCAGCGCATACTATTATATCTAAAAAATAAACGTGTTTAATACAAATTATTTACATGATCTTTCTTCACTATCTTACCCTTCATTTCATTAGGTTTCGGAGTTATATTTGGTGTCATCATAAAATTCATGCCACTGAATAGAGACGTAGATTTAGCCAATTGCAGAGAATCTCGCATTACAAATTTATGTCGCTTTTGAAAATTCGGTTCGTCAAATATATATTTTTCAACTGGCACATCTGTGGATCTCATCGAAATAACTTCTTTTAACCAATCAATCTTGACAACGGGTACACCTCGAGCTATTACAACCAAAAGTTTATATGTTCGATTGCCTGCTTCCAAAATTAATACATCACATTCTGTTGGATCTTCAGTATAGTCCCAAACTCCTTCAATTAAAAATAATAGATAAAACAAATACGTATAAGTAGGAACAAATAAGAAAACTTACTGCCAGAATATCGAATCAGAGCTTCTCTAGTTGCTGGAGAACAAGACGTCATGGCAATTCTCATTTTTTTCTTTCTACGAAGTGTTCTATCTGTATCATTACTTTCTGCTGAACTCTGAGATACACTTATTGACGATTTTCGGTTTTGATAGACATGTTCTTCTTGGCTCTTTCTTTTTTTGGCTGTTTTTTTAGCACCAGTTTTTCCTTCCACATCGGAATCTGTTAAATCAATCAATTCTTCAGTAACGCGATTTGTTTTTGTGGTAGATACTTTCTTTGCAGGTTCTGTA
Source organism: Chrysotoxum bicinctum (assembly GCA_911387755.1). Lineage (NCBI taxonomy): Eukaryota > Metazoa > Arthropoda > Insecta > Diptera > Syrphidae > Chrysotoxum > Chrysotoxum bicinctum. The sequence continues at coordinate 216,835,822 of OU426989.1, read as the reverse complement.
AGAAATAATGCAATATATAGATATAAATAGCTTTTTGTTTATTCGCAAGAAGATTTGATTTCACTAAACAACAATTTTAAAAGAAGAAATTGGAAAACCAAATTTTTCGTCAGTTAATATAGAATTCTTCTATTTCATCCAATATCCAATAAACTTTCCGCTTTGCATTTAAATTGTGCAAAGTTGAAAGTTTGAATAAAAAACTGTATGAAGCGATATTTGAGTTTATGTTTCATGTTTAAATTCTCTTGAAAAACCATTATGGTATTTGAAAGTGCAAAAAAAACTGTCACAAAATTACATGGGAATCTCATTACGGTCGACCAAAAATCCAATCGACCACTTCGTTATACATCAGAGAGGGAGGAAGTCATTGTGTGATGTCCGCAATGAAAGAGGAGCAGAAGCAGCTAGTGATAATCACTTGTTATTGGCTATGCTGAGGTTACGAACAACTGCTGTCCAGCGGAGCTCAGAGGGCAAATCAAGGGGACAAGCTTTTGATACAAGCGTTCTAAGTGACCCAAATATACGCCGAAATTTTCCCACCACACTTCGCGATAAAGCGTTTAACTTACAGTTAGATATATCTGTTGATGCAATGTGGGTAACTGGATTTGAAATAGTACCTAGGCAGACAAGAACTAGGGATTTCTGGATATCCTGGGACAAAATCACAGACCGAAGGACATTTAGATGATATCCGACAGCTTTACAAAATCACCAAAGACATTGTCTAACCATCATGTGTTAGATGTGGACGGCAACCTATTGGTGACTATACAAGATCAGCGGCGAAGGTGGAAGGATCACTTTTGTACACTCTTCAACGATGTCCAGGATACAAATCTGGATCCTCAATTTACAAATGCACGAAGGTCTTCCACAGGTATTGACACTAGTCCCCCAATAAGTGCAGAAATTACATCCGCGATTCACCTTCTTATCACTAATAAAGCACCTGGACTTTATGGCATACCTGCAGAGTTCTGGAAGCAGATCCTGATGCAAGTTCTTTCTTCCATTGGTGGAGGCTGTTTGGAAAAATAAAACCTATGGCGTTATAGGTAAGTTGCCAAAGAAAGGTGATCTTAAAAACTGTAATAATTGGCGTGGTTTTGTCCGTGTTTCCGAAGTTGAAGACAACTATAATTCTCGAAAGAAAAAAGTCCAGGATAGAGTCTACGCTTAAGAGACACCAAGCGGGCTTTCGCAATGGTCGATCTTGCGTCGATCACATTAACATCTTACGAGTTATACTTGAGCAATCATCCGGGTATCAAAACCCGCTCTACCTCATGTTTTTGACTTTGTAAGGCTTTTGACCGATTTAATCGGGAATGTATGTGGGTATCCTTACAAAAATAGTTAACGTCATCAAAGAGTGAATGAGAATCTAAGGTGTTTCGTTTTGCACAATGGACAGCTTTCCGATTGTTTTGAGGTGCGTCAAGGAGTGATACAAGGAGAATGTTCTTTCACCTATCCTGTTTATATTGCCAATTGATGATGTGATGACTGATACAGTGGGTTCAAACGAGAGACATGTAAAACAATGGAGATGAACTAACTATATGCTTGAATCAAATGTTTCAATCAATGCAAGTAAACGGAAAGGTGGCTGGCTGAAGGATTAACGTCAAAAAAACCAAAGTAATGCACATCGGCCAAAACATTCAACAGCAAATTATTCTAAGGCAGATGATCATTGAAGAGGTTAAGCAGTTTAGTTGTGGTAGTTGTGTTGCTTTGCTACACAGTTGATGGTGGAACTGATAAGGATGTTAAAATCAGAATCTTCTCTCCTGTATGGAACACTAGAAAAATATCTCGAATCCAACGTAATAACCTGGAGGTCATCTGTAATGGTAGAAGAAAGATTTCAAGATATTCGTACGCGGCCACAGCAAAAACCGCTTGCGTCAGATCGTGACAGATGGAGGGATTTTGTTGCTGCCCTATGCTCCAGATAGAGTTGAAGTGCTACTCAAGAATCCGGAAACCATGTATAAAAAAGGTCAATAATATAAGTGAGTGAATTATACTGAAATTACACCATACAAGGGCGAATTGCCAGATTCACTTGCAAACTTTTCGACACAAGCCAACCGAATTTTCGGTACTGATGTGGTATCAAAAAATAAATATTTCAGAGCTTCTTCAAAGACGTAAATAACAATTGATCTATGCCAAGGAATCTTTGGCCGAATATTTTTACGAAAAAAAAAACTCCTATGACTAAGTCAAGCTATGCAGTCTCTCCTGATGGGAATCTTCAGTGTTCAGAATTCAGTGAATGCGAATCTACATAAGTAGAATAAACATGAACAGACTTGTTGAAAAGGTGCCAGGGTAAAGAGACACAGGAAGGTCCATCTCACTTAGTCTGTCTTAAAATCTAGATCTAGAAAAATGATCCACTAAAGGAGATCGTATAATTTAATCAGTGTTTAGGATAGCTGAGAGTGGTTACCCAAACTTATCGCATCAGACAATTTCTTTAAGAGTTTTATATACAATTAATAATATCGAAATTACCAAACCTGTTAACCTACCTTCTTTTTTCCCTTCCGCTTTCGTTTTCTCTCGGTTATTACTTATAGTAACTGCTTTATCATCAACTTTTAATTCTGTAGTGCTCCTAAGGCGAGTAATTCGCGGTGAAGGTTTATCGTTATCGCTATTATTTTTACTACCAACATCGAGTGCTTCTAATTTATTAATTTTTGAAGATTTACTAGAAGATTTTATAACCTCGGCATTACGTTTGACAGCTCTGGATTTCGTTGATGATTTCTCTTCTGCTTTGTTTATTGGCTCTTCAACCTTTCGTCGTGTTCGTTTTCTTTCACCCGCGGGTTCCTTTGAAGATTCGATTTTTTCTTTAGGTTCTTTTGATGTGTTAAGGCTTGTGGAATTAGATGTACGAGTTGAACGAGATTCCCTTGGAGCTTTAGCTTCAATGGGTTCTTTAATGGCACTGGGAATTTTAATGGAACTAGATTCTTTTGTTGAACTAGATTTTTTTGAAAGCTTATCTTCTTTAACAATACTTGATTCTTTCACCAAATCCGATTTCACGATAGTGGAACCTTTCACACAGGAACTCAATTCTTTTGTTGAACTAGATTTTTTTGAAGGCTTATCTTCTTTAACAAAACTTGATTCTTTTACCAAATCCGATTTTGCGATAGTGGAACCTTTCACACTGGAATTTTCCCCGAGAATTGGATCGTTTGCAAGATTATCATCTTTTGTGATCTTAGAGCTCTTTTTTGTTTTTGAATTATTTTCGATCTTTTCATCTTTTTCGGTTTCAAGTTCATTTTCTTTCTTTCTACCTTTTTCTTGCTTGGAGATCTTTTCAACTTTAGAGATTTTGTCGTTCTTAGAGTTTAAGGCTTCCATATGAGTCGTTTTCGAATCATTTTTCTTTTTGCCTTTTTTCTTGGATTCTTTCGTTTTAACTTCTTCTTTTGTAATAATATTTGCTGGTAATGTCGATTTACGCCGTGTTATTCGCCCAGATATCACTTCTTCCTGTACTTTAGGATTTTCGAATTTTTCACTTTGAATTTTGTTGACAGATTTTGACCTTGTTTCCCTTCTTTTTGGCAACAAATCAATAAAGGAATCTTCACTATCATCGGAATCAATGTTTGCCAAATTGTCGTCTGGATCATTCTCGTCGCCAAATAGCGCCTTGTTATGTTTCTCCAACACGATATTTCTCCAATTCACCTCAGCTTCCCTTTGCAATTGTGAATTCTTTGAAAACGCCTTACCCAAAAAATCAGGTGTGAGCAAAAAGTTATCTATGCTTACGGCCGGAGTTTTAGAATTACTAGTTTTGGGTGCTTTAACTGGGATTCGGAAGTTGTTGTTGTCAGGAGTAATTGTAGTATTTTTACCTGACGCAGTATTTTCCTCAGGCTTTGAAGGAACTTCTGGTTCCTTTTCTGGGGTTAAAGGGAGTTCACTAACCAATACCGGTTGTACAGATTTATCCAGGGATTTACGCATTTTCTTAACCAAATCGGGAGCGATTAATTCATCCATTTCATCATCGTCAGAATCTAGAAGTTTATTAAATTTAGTTTTAAAACTATTCTCGGATAGTTCCATTCCGCAATCAACAAGAGTCGATGAAAAAACGTTGGTGATGATTGGGGCTGGAACATGCTCATCCTTCAGGAAAACTTGAGTAGGAGGAAGATCGTCTTCATAGATAGACGCTGTAGATGCTGGTGATTTTAGTAGAGCTTGAGATTTTGGTGATACTTCTTGTTTTGGCGATACTCGAGGTTTTGGTGAGGCTTGCGGTAAGGCAAACACATGATTTGTCCCTGAATTTGTAGAACTGTTTGGCTTATTAGATGTACAAATTTGAGATTTTGTGAAAGCATGAGACACTATAGGTTTAGATTTTACTGTTTTAGGGGCAAAAACTTGCGTCTCGGGCAACAAATCACACTCATCTTCGGGCACAAGAGGTGCCAAGAAAGACGAAGTTTTTGATTTGTTAAAGGGAATCGGTTTGAAAAAAGCCTGAGTCGGTGCATATTCGCTTTCGTTATGTGCAAGATCATTGTTTTCTGAGTTAACTTCGCTTGCACATTTATCATTTTTTTCATTAAGCCCAATTAAATTTGCTGTTGTTCGAAGGGATTCAGGTTTTTTGGGATCTACAACCATATCAAAATGTTTATTTTTTTCCACATTTGCCAGCTCATTTACTTTTGTTCCCAGAATTTCAGGTTCTTCAGGAATTGCGAAGATATCAGGGGTACTGCCTTGTGAGACGGATTCGTTCGCACTTTTTCTTAAACCTTGAATTAAATCAGATGTCACTGAACCAACAACGTCAAATAGTCCATCAGGAGTAACAGACCCATCTGCATTGTCCTCCAGGGTTTTCCTGGACCACTTCAATGCAGACATTTCCTCATCAATATCGTCGTCTTCAATTTTAACAAAATCATCGATTTCCACAGGTTCATGTCGTATAGGAGGAATAACCATTGATAATGGAACATTAGCCAGTATGTCATCGGATTGATTGCTGAGGTTTTCGTCACTTCCATTGTAATCTTGTGTACAAATACGAAACTGACTTGACGGAATTCTATCTTCCTGAGATAATGTCTCATTTACATCATCACTGGGAAATGCTAGTCTTGCATGGTTTGAAAGAGGAATAGCAGAACTGACCACTTCTTGGGTTTCGGGAATAAAAAAATCATCATCACCAGCTGTACTGTTTTTCTTCGATCTGTTGCTGTATAATGAAATATCTGTGGAGTTGTTCGTTCTATTATTGGCGGCTTCTGGATCGTATTGCGTTTCTGGAATATAGAAACTATCAACGCTCCGGGCGCTGGTGTTGCTGCCTTTTGAAGTTCGTGGCAAACGGGATGGAACTAAGAAATTATCGACAGGCTTAGATTTATTTAGTAGACTGGAAGCCGTAGATTTATTTGGTGTTGATGTTATAGAGTTTGTGAGAGAATTTTTCAAACGACTTCCCGATGAAACAATATGCTCTGGAGTATTGCAAATGATGTCTGATGTATCCCCTGTTGAAGAATTCAATCGTTCTTCAAGAAATCCACTGTCACCCTGGAAAAGATAAATACATGCTTTTTGTTGTTATCAAAGGCGTCTATAATGTAAATGATGATAAAAGCTATGAGATTTAAAAATATTTTTTAAGAAGTTATCCTTGCGACAAATTTTCTAGTTTCATTTGGGTGAACGCATTTTTAAAGAAAAATATTTATGCTGTATCCCCGAAGGAAAAAAATATTTTTGGTTTAATCATCAAGACTCGGATTCAAATGCAATCCTCCGACGGAGTAACATTCGTAGGCACTAGATATTACGATAAGAGGTAATATAATGGTGTTCCTTATATGATTGTTTTTTCGGTTAAATCTGTTTCAAATAGCCATAATATATTCTGAATATCGTATAAAATGATGCGAATTTGTAGTCTTTGATTCAAAAAAAAAGTCTGGCTAAATACTTAAATGCCCGATATCCAACGAATTATTCCTCAGAAAAGGAATTTTTAGGTCTGAAAAATAATTGCTTTATGTTCTTTTTTGCCAAGTACGACTTTCAAATTTTTATATATGTATATTAACCCTAGTTTACATCCTGGGGTGTGATACACCCCAGAGGACTTTTAAATGCTTGTAACTTTTTTGAAAATCAGTTTTTCGACTTGGGATAAAAAATCAGTGAACAAAATTCTTTTTTATGAATATTTTTCTTCTTTATTTTATCAAAGAGCTTCAACTTGATTTTTTGGAAATTTCGTGTGAAAAAAGGTCGTCCACACTTGCCTGGGGTGTGTTACACCCCAATGATCAAAATGTGAAATAAATCAATTTTTGTAGTGTTTATTTTATTTTTCATGAATTATAAGTAAATTATATTTAACATTTCAATGCGTTATATTATTCTGGTATAGATGGAAGTTCTGGGAGACATTTAGTACAAACTGTATTCATGTGGCGATGACAAATGTGTTTTTCACAAACATCGCAAGTTGATCTCGATTTCCTGTCGTCTGCTCTCGGACAAAGATGGCATCTGGCCTGAAAATAAAAAGCTTTTTAGAAACGTTTTGTTTTTTTTATAATAAGCAATACCTGTTTTCGTGGAAGCTTCTCGTCAACTGAACGAAAAACCTGCGATTGTCTTCCCATAGTGCGGAGAGCATCAACACTAACTTTGGATAACCTTTTTTCTATAGAAGGATGCGAACGATCATCCAACTCCATTTCCATTAGTTCTTCTGCAAGTCGGATAAGCTTTTCGTTTCTAAATAACTTTATATTTCTTGAAGGAGGGTTAAAATGGCGAAAAATAATAACTGTGGCTAAAGCTGAAACATCCAACAAATTGTAAAATACAACCATGGGCCACCGATTGGTTTTACGAGAACATGAATATAAAGATACCATTTGGTCAAACACGTCGACTCCTCCTTTTGTTCTGTTATAGTCCAATATCATGAGAGGTTTATTTTGAGGTCCGAAAACTGCTTTTTCAACAATGTGCTGTGTTGAAAGCAGCACAACTTGTTTCCTGGGTTTTGGAACATATGAAACCAATGCCATGTTCTCCGAAAACCCGAAAAGTGAAGAAAAAAGTGGACGGTATTGTTTTTTGTTGTTTATTTTGATTGGTATATCATACTCATTTAGAAGTTCCTTTTCAACAAATGGTTTGGGAATGTCGCGTTTGTTCTTGCAAATAGTCCCAAGAAGAGTAATTTTTTTGTCCAATAACTTTAGTGCCAAATTTACAGAAGTAAAAAAGTTATCTACTGTAAGATTCCTTCCGGTGTGAAAATATCTTGGCATCAATGACATCACAACATCGTATCCACGGCCAAGACCTACAATTTGATCACTACTGCCAGTGTATATTGAAAGTTGCAATGGATATCCAGTTGAACTCTCATTTAGCCACCAAAACTTGATACCATATTTAGCAGGTTTGCTTGGCATATATTGACGAAACTTACAGCGTCCACGAAAGGCTTTCATTTGCTCGTCAATGGTCAGATTTTCGGATGGAATGTAATTTGATGTCAAGGTTTGATTCAATTCTTTCAAAAGGAATTCAACGGGCTGGAGAATGTTTTTTTTTGCGGCCGACTGTCCTCGACGGCCAATTGAATCATCGAATCGCAAAAATAAATTCAACTCCTCAAAACGTGTAAATGACATCACAGCGCGAAGAATTGTATGGCCATGTATTGGATCCCAAAGTGTACGTAGACGGCGGTGACCATCTTTCATTGCTCCAATGGAAAGCAAAACCCCAAAGTATGCCTGCAGTTCATTCATATTTAAAGGCTTCCAAAAACGTTGCTTTGTTCGCTTTGCATTTAATTTTCTGTAGACATCAGTGGCCTTTTCATTTGTCCGTTTGATGATTTCGTTTCTCATATCCAGGTTAAAAATTCGATTAAAAATTTGGATAAGGGACGAGTGTTTCAAATTAATCGTAGGTCCAACAGTTCCACCAGGCTTGAAAACATTGCTTCCTTAAACACGAGACAGAGCTGCTGTCTCCGGGTCTTTCATCCATTTTCGACCATTATGAGCAAGAAAAAATACGTCATTTGAAACTGGCGTCGTTGATTCTTGATCAATATCACTTCCAACTTCATCAGGTTCAGGCAAACTTTCAATTGGTCCCAACATCTCTGCCGCAGTTTCATCGATGTCCTCATAATCCGTTAGGGAATACATTTATTGAAAGAACGATTTATACAGAATATCAAAACAAAATATTTACAATTGAGTTCATCATTTGGCAAAAAATCTGGATCATTTTGTTCGTCATCTCCACCAGCATAAAATGGATCAGTCTCGCCTTCATCATCTGATTCCAAGTCTAGCATTGCTCTCAACGCTATTGCCCTCTCTTCTTCATCACCTTTATTATATTTTTTCAATAATTTATCTAAATTAGACACTAAAACAAATTATACATTTACAAAGATCTTTCTTTTAACATTTACGCTAGAAAACAATATTTTCATACTTACTTTTTGATAAATTACAAATTTTATTTGCACTTCTCTACAAAATCGTTTTAAATTTTGCCGAACAATACACGTGTTCATAATCAGTAACAATTATTCCAATGTCAACTCGATTGAAAAAAAACGTAAACAGCACCAGAACATTAATTTAAACAATTATATGCGCTTAAAACTGTTGGGGTGTAACACACCCCAGGCAAGAAAAGTAGTAAGTTTTTTGGGGCTGTAAACTAGGGTTAATTGAAAATTTCTTTTTTGCAATTTGTCCCCGAGGACAAAAACTTTTACGATAATTTAAATAAAAATAAAAGTTTTGAAAAAGTCAGAAATGCCGAGCAAAATAATAGCAGTGTAAGCTGTTGCCACTTTTTTTAACTTCTAGTGTAGAATGGGTACTCATAGTAATTGGGATAACCGTATAAAGTGATAATTTAACGGTATATTATGTCTTTTATTTAAATGTCATTTTGTCTGGTGCCTTTCAGTATTTTAGACTACCAAAATAATAGCAATTCCGATATAGATTTAATAAAAAGTAAGTCCTATGCTTCTATTTTATACTTTCACCGAATTAGTTTCAATACCGTTGAATTTTTTCCTTTGAAGTGGGTCGTACTAAACACTACACACCAGTGGCCTATTTCACCAACTTACAAGTTGTATATTACAAGCACTTTTTTAACAAATTTGTTCAAAAATCGTTTTTTTATGTTTCACAAAATGGTTGTATTACAAAAATGTGTTTGTTGTTTACAAAGGGTAATTTGTAGAAATTTCATTATTTCAGTTTCACCAAAACTAAATTTTTTTGTTGCTTACAAGTACAAATTTGTTAAAATTTATATTTTTTTGTAAGTTTCTGTTTCACGGAATCACGAAATTTTACAAATTTGTTCAGTTACTGAAAATTTTTTGCAGAAGAAAGATCGTCTGCCGATTTGATAACAATTTGTAAGTTTCGGAAAAAATCGCATTTGAAACCCAAAAAACCTTACGTCGAAGGCATAGTAGCACCAATAGTGATATAAGTGTAGATTTTGTGTTTAATAGACGCAGAAAAATATATTGACCGCGATTTAACTATGAAATTTCAAATGCTTTTGTTTTCAACGAAAAGTTTCAGTTAAAACGTTCCAAAGCAGAGGAAATAATAAGTCAAATAGGACCTCGTATTGCAAATGAGTCTGAAAAAAACTTTTCACTGACACCGACACAACAATTTCTGACAGCCTTACATTGGCTTGGAGATGGTGGACAGTACCACGGGATTGCAGACATGCACGGTATATCTAAATCTACGGTATGCAGAACTGTCCATCGTGTTTGTTCTGCCATTGTTGAGACTTTCTTTGAAAATACTGTACGTTGGCCAGAAGAACACGAAAGCATTCGTGAACGGTTCTTTGATATTGCCGGTAAATATAATCTACCTAACAAATAATTTTTACTTACCACAGTATTTCGTTTAAATTTTGCCACACGACATCTCTTAGGTATTTCCAATCTTTATCTATTAAAATACTATTAGATTTTATATTGTTGAAAATTTTTTGCCACGCGCTAACTTTAAGATTATGTGTTATGATATCGGAAAATTTTTCTAATAAAATATCTTTCTTATCACGAATTAAATCGGCGATAAAAATTTTATCTTGTTTATTCATTTTTGTTATGATGTGTCGAATGCTAACAAACTTGTACAGAAACAGTTGTTATTTACAACTTTGCAAATTAAACGGTGAAACGGCTTTTTCTTCTATTTGTAAATAACAAATACAATTTCCCTTAATCTTTTCTCTTTCCAACAAATTTGTTGGAATTATGTTTGTAGTTTGTGAAACAGAAAATCAGTTTACAAATTTGCAATTGTAGGTAACAATTACAAATTTGTGATTGTAATTGTAATTTGGTGAAATAGACCACAGAAAGACAAAAACTTATTCAAAAGAAAAAGCTGAAACCCGCGGGCGTAAACAAGTTCTAACGCCTTCCTACATCAATCATGTTATTCGGCAGCAGCTACACAAATAGTGGGTGAACTTGATTAACCATCCGGTGTCCATACAGTAAGAAGACAATTGAGGGAACACAATTTAAATGCTCACAGTCCCATTTCTAAAAAAAAAAAACAAATCACATAACCAAGAGAGTTAGGTTAGCATTTGGGTTGAGTTCTTGGACTAACGAAAGTAGAATTGTTCTTAAAACGACCACCAAATACCGAATATTATTATTATTAATATTTATTAACAAGCAATTAAAATTGCAAGCTAATACAAAAATAAACAAGCCTAGCTACAGAGACAATTGGCTTTTTTGGTTGGGGATTCAAATTATAATTTTTGTTTCTTTGGAAACTCAGTGATTTTACTCGTATTTACATTTGTTATGCTGGGATTCTTGAGGATTTCATATATTGAGTTGTTTTCGAATATTTTTTTTAATTATGAACTGCGATAACGGAAAATGTTACAGAATATGTTTTAAATCAAAACGGGTGTTGCAAGTGGAGCAGGTTGGGGGTCGATTTTGTTGAGGAGGTGTTGATGGGATGCAGTGGTGTGTCAAAGTCAAAGTCTAGCAAAGATGCAAATTTTTTGTTTCGAGCAGTTTGTGGGGTACATCGGTGTAGATCTTAAGGGGTTTATATCCTTGTAGTGATGGTGGTATAGGTTCCAATCGTGTCTATTTTTAGCAAAAGATATCTTTCCGGTGAGCTTGAGGAGATCGGCTTTAAAAAGTTGAAAGTAAATACATGTGCGTTTTTGGCTGAGTTCGCTACACTGTCGGCATATTCATTTCTGTATATTCCAACATGGCCAGGCGTCCACATTATTTTAATGTTTTTCATTTTTATAAGTTGATATTTTATTAATGATATGATTTCGGTGTTGTTGTTTGCGTTGTGGATTCCATTAATTACTGAGATGCTGTCAGAGCATATAACACATTTTTCAGGTAGATTGGCTGCAGCTTTAGTCGCTTGAAGTATGGCGAATGCTTCTGCAGTAAAGACCAAGGCAGATACACCACAAAATCGCTAAGACCTAGTATCATGATATGGGCATGCTTCTCGTATTATGAAATTGGTCCAATATATTGGATAAAAAGTATAATGAACCAGCATTCTTACGATGAAATTTTCTAAACCATTATGCTATCATATGCCGACTTCGAAATGGAGCTGAGATGAGTCTTTCAGCTGGATAATGACCTAAAGCACACCAGCAGCACAGCTAAGCAATGATTTCAGGACAACAAGATTGAGGTTATGGAGTGGCCTGCTCAGCCCCCTGACCTCAATCCTTTTGAGAATCTTTGGGTGGACATAAAAAAAAGAAGTCTGGAATGTACAAGCGAAAAAAACAACAAAGAGAAATGGGGCGTAGTTGAGAAAGCTTGGAAACCATTAACACGGCAAATATGTGAGGGGCTTGTCGGTCGACCCGCGTCATTGCGAAGCTGTAATAAAAATAATGGTCATGCTGCTAAATACTTGCATCATTGGACAAAAATGGCATTCTTATAACTCTTTTTTAATCAAATTAAGCAAGAAGGTATTTTGTTTTTTTTTTGTGTATTATTGTTAAACAAATGTTTTTGCTCGCAGCTATACGAGCACTCTCTCGAAAGCGAAATCTATGAAAACTGAATTTCAAATTTCCTATCGTTATTCATAATGACTTTATGTATATGGCACTGGACATTGGAAAATCAATGAAATAAAAATTAAGTCGATTTTGAATAATTTGTATAAATTAGGGGGAGAGAAAGGAGGTGTCAATGAACATTGCAAATTTATAATTGCAAATTGAAATGGCAAGGGAAAACCGTGCTGGGTAAATTATTCTATAATCGTCTTTTGCTACCAAAAAACGAATCTCTATGTTTGTCGATACGCCCAAAATCCACTGATTGAGTTGAGGAATGCAACTGGTTACTTCGAGCGAGCATTGCTTGTGAAAGAAGCGACAAAACAAGGATATACATACATGAAACATTCCGACGGTGTTCAAGAGATGCGAATGAAAATGAATTCATGATACCTCTGTTTTCCTAGCAGTTTTAACGGTCTGTTCTGAATTCTATTCATATTTAGATTTTTGGAATGCAAACTAAAAAATAGAGCACTGCTTTCATGAAGTCATTTTCTCAAAATTAAATCAAAACTTAGAACAAAAATCATTTCGTTTACCTTTCTGAAATAATATTAATATCATATAATAATGCTCGAAATCAAGAACGTACTTGGAAAATTTTATAACGACTATGTTAATCATACATCGACAAAACTTAAAATGATCGACGCCTATCTTTTTTACATATTTGTTGCCGGTGTAATTCAATTTGCCTATTGCTGTTTGGTTGGAACCTTTCCATTTAACTCATTCCTGTCTGGATTCATATCGAGTGTGAGCTGTTTTATATTGGGTGTGTGCCTGCGGCTTCAAGCTAATCCTGAAAATAAAACCATATTCTGTATTCTCACCGGAAAGAGGATTTGTTGATTTCATATTTGCCCATGTTGTCCTGCGTTTGGTTGTAGCTAACTTTATTGGATAAAACAATGTTAAGTTTGTTTAAAGCAAGCGATGGCTAAATAAAAAAGGCAATGAAATTAAGGCCATGCATCAGTTTCCCATTTTGTCTAGAAATGCAAATAAAATTCAAAACTATCCATTTAGCTTTTTCTCAACAATTTCTTGAAAATTACATTAAAGTTTAAATGTCTAACCATATTTAAGCATTAATCAAGTTCGCGCGATCCAGACGTGCACTTTTTTTTTATTAAAACAAGTAGGATGCATTTACAATAAAAAGAAGATTTGTAGAGAAGGTAGCGTTATTCATGGAATTAAATTTTAGATCTTAAAATGTGTCGCTGAATATTCCAAGAACCCTAGGTGCTTATAAGTTTAAGGGAGTTTGAACCATTTTGATCCAAATCTATAGATTTGTGAAAATGGGAAAAGTGACTTCAACGTGGCATTTGAAACATTTAAAACAGAATATCTAAAAATGTTAATTCATGAAAGAAAACATACATATCCTATTAAAAAAAAAAGAAAAGATTCCTTTCCTTATTTGAATCCTTGGCTACATTATTAGGATTGCATTCGTATCGAAAATACTCATCTATGCAAAAGCTTACCTCAAATAACAGCTGCAGACTAGTCTCAACATTTCCAAATCTAATTTTTGATCTTTTCGGCAAAGGAATACTTTTAAATCTTGGAATTTTTAAATCGTCAACAAACGTTCCATGTTTTGAGCAAACATCGAAGAGTTGAGGTGATGAATTTTGTGTTAAATCTATAATTGAATGTTTGATGTCCACAGACTGCCAAAAACCAATGCATTGATTTATAATTTTCAAACAAATAAATTCTTGTATACCTGATTATCAATTTCTATGTCATGAAATAATTCATTTGATTTTCGTCCTATTAAATATTCGGCACCAATTTTTAGAGTGTATTTCTTTCCTTCGACATCAAGTATTCCAAGCTTTGAGAAACATTATAGCTTAAATGGATATTTTATATAAATTATGAACTTTGTACTTACTTTTAGCATTTTTTTCAGTTTCTATGAATACAGAGGTAGAAAATAAAATCACAAAAAACACAGTTTTTAAACTAAAACATAATTACAAAATGATTTAAGTTATCTGGATAAATAAAGTGATGTTTTCTTTTTGTTGCCCGTTTTTAAATTGGTTCGAAAACAATGACATTTTGCGCGTAATCAACAGGGCCTCCTACATGTTAATTTTGGTAGTAATAAAGCTAAATTGTATGTAAGCCCAGAACGCTGTGTTCGTAGGGTAGAGGTACGAAGTACAATTTAGATTTTGACTTTTATAGCAAGATTATCCCAAATAGTCACAAAAATTTCAGAACAAGTCACAACTCACAAATTGCTTCAGTTTTGGCATTTCGATTCGTCATTCGATATTTGTATTTTGTGAAACGTTGTTTTGTTATTTTTCTTGGCTAGGATTTGGAGTAATTCACTTATTTGGATTTAGATCTATCAAAATGGAGATTTTGGCAATTCGATTGGGCAAAAGAATTTATTTATTTTTCGATTTAAAATCAATTTTGCGAATCTAAATTTTTCGGAAGACTTAACCCTCTCTGTACCAATGCCAAAACAATTTTCAGCTGTCATTTTACAAATGTGGTCTTAGGTTTGTTTCACTTATTATTTAATTGTAAATATAATATCCAAAACACGAAGGACATTATTTCTAGCACAATATGGGAGCAATTTAAAATGATTCGGTGGGTCCTCAAACTCATATTTCTCTTCTGAAAGTCATTATAGTTTTTTTTTTTTTTCAATAATAAATGTATTCATGTAAACGCGACATATCCGGATGAACCTTTCAGAAACTATATAATTTTATCTCCACAGAAACGAGCTGCCAAAATTTGTATGGACAAAAATTTCTGCAAAGCTGATAAAATTATCTCACGAATTAAATGCGGAAAGAGAAATAAACCTGATAAACTAAGAAATTCTTTAAATTTTAAGAAATGGTTAAAAAATATTTTATTTGAAAACCGCTTTATTTGATTTTAAGTAAGATAACAGAATCACTTTTTATGTTGAAATATTGAACATGTGCATTTTTGGTAACAACAAGTTTTTATGAGTTGACTGTCGTTGAACGAACAAATGATTATTTTTTACATTAACGCAAGTATTTCTTGAAAGGTTTTCATGCAAATATGTGCCGGAAAGTTATATCTTTCTACAAAGCGAAAAACTAATAGTGGATTTTCATGTATCTGCATTTGATTTTTGCAAAAAAAGGATGCCAAATATAGAATTCATATTTGTTAAATAGAGAGAAAAAGAGCAAAATGCAGAAGAACTTCATTTCTGCTTTATAGGAAATTCGAGAAATGCAGAAGTCAAGACTATAGGAAGGACGAACATGTTCATCTTTATTATAGCATCTTCGTCTGCAATTTGTAAATTTGCGATATTTTCATATTTTTCTAAAACTTTTGATGCAGGACGCATGATATGGAAAAAACATTAAATCGAAATGGAAGAAAATGGAGGTAAGTTCAATTTTCATTTCATAGTTTCGTATTAACAGACCAACATGTTATAGCAGTTTATAGAAAGTAAAAAAGAGTTACAACCTATATATTCTCTCCCACTTTCGGGTTTCGGCATTTTGCAGATGCAGAAATATGTAAATCCACTTTAAGGTTCATAACTGCACTAACCTAATGACACAAATAAATAAATTTGAAATCATATTCCATTTGCCGCGAAAAAATCATTTTTGAATGAAATCTGAAAATGCCAATGGAAAAAGTGATTATAAAAGCCACAAAAAACCCCAATTATTCAATTGCGCCCGTCCTCTTCTGCAAAATACATAAAAGGTATTAATTACTGAATTTTTGAATATTACAACAACAACTTGAATGAACTACCACCGAGGGGGTTCTTATTTGGCTGGAGTTATAGCTATTTCACGGTTGCCAAGCCGATCATCAGACTCCTTTATTAGTGGTGCTTAGCCTTTATACTATCAAGTTTAATCGAAAAACTTTTTGCCTTGACTGAGATTTGAACCCAGACCTAGCGTCGTCAGAAGCCAATGCCCTACGCATCACGCTACCGAGACCACATGATCAGGTCCATCCCAATTTAGGTTTTATCGTTTATCAATTATCACTTGAGGACTAGCGTTTTTATTAGTCATTCAAGTTTGTTGTTGTAAATTCGGTTTCTTTCTATTTCTCCGAACTCTGTTTATAAGCCAACAATTCGTTGTATATTATAAGGAGGGAGATTTTAATGAAAGATTTGACTCTGGTCAAGTTTCAAATGTATTGAAGGGGTTTTTGTATGGTTACATACATGCAGTGTGCCTGCGAAGCTTCTGGGTCTGGGTTCAAATCTCAGTCAAGGCAAAAAGTTTTTCGATTAAACTTGATAGTATAAAGGCTAAGCACCACTAATAAAGGAGTCTGATGATCGGCTTGGCAACCGTGAAATAGCTATAACTCCAGCCAAATAAGAACCCCCTCGGTGGTAGTTCATTCAAGTTGTTGTTGTAATATTCAAAAATTCATAAATATATGAAGCTTCGCAGGCACACTGCATGTATGTAACCATACAAAAACCCCTTCAATACATTTGAAACTTGACCAGAGTCAAATCTTTCATTAAAATCTCCCTCCTTATAATATACAACGAATTGTTGGCTTATAAACAGAGTTCGGAGAAATAGAAAGAAACCGAATTTACAACAACAAACTTGAATGACTAATAAAAACGCTAGTCCTCAAGTGATAATTGATAAACGATAAAACCTAAATTGGGATGGACCTGATCATGTGGTCTCGGTAGCGTGATGCGTAGGGCATTGGCTTCTGACGACGCTAGGTCTGGGTTCAAATCTCAGTCAAGGCAAAAAGTTTTTCGATTAAACTTGATAGTATAAAGGCTAAGCACCACTAATAAAGGAGTCTGATGATCGGCTTGGCAACCGTGAAATAGCTATAACTCCAGCCAAATAAGAACCCCCTCGGTGGTAGTTCATTCAAGTTGTTGTTGTAATATTCAAAAATTCATAAATATATGAAGCTTCGCAGGCACACTGCATGTATGTAACCATACAAAAACCCCTTCGGTATTAATTACTGTTACCTGGGGTTCCCCAGCGCTTAAATAAAATTTACACCAGAATAAATTAAAATCTTGTTTTGTATTTCTAATAATCAGCTGTTCCAATAATAGCCGTGTTTTTTGGAAAAGTTATCCGTAGTACAGTAGGATTTTATATGAATAACAAATACAACATCCGCAGTAGGATCACTGCCGATAAAAGGAGAAGTGAAATCCTGCTGCGGATAGAGATTTGAAGTTTATTCGAGTATCGGCAGTGATCCTACTGCGGATGTTGTATTTGTTATTCATATAAAATCCTACTGTACGACGAATAATTTTTCCAAAAAAAACACAGCTAAAGGCTACTATATTCACCTTTGCAGAGCTTCATTGCGATTCTTATTGTAAGGATTTTAGGAGAATTCGAAAAATTTGTATCGAGTCACAACAATCCCCAAAAGGAAATAGTCACAACCGCTTCTGACTTGTGGTTCCTCACACGGGGAGAATCGGGCCTTAAAATAGTTAATAGAGCTCTCGAGCATAAATTTGGCTTTT
This sequence comes from Chrysotoxum bicinctum, assembly GCA_911387755.1. NCBI lineage: Eukaryota > Metazoa > Arthropoda > Insecta > Diptera > Syrphidae > Chrysotoxum > Chrysotoxum bicinctum. The sequence continues at coordinate 216,818,055 of OU426989.1, read as the reverse complement.
TCACTTTTCTAAATTCGTATTAAATAGAAAGTGGATTCAATTAATGTTGTTAATGACTCTGTAGAGTAAGTTTGATTATTTAAAAATTTGCACATGTCCGAAGTACAGTGGCAATTCCGGAAAGTTGCATTTTAAAAATTATACTTACTTTAAACACCGTTTTTGTCCTGTCATCTTGTGCGTAGCATTTGCATGGAAACATAAGTTTATATTTTTTCATGACTGTGACTTTCCTTTAGGCACGTATGGCAAGTTGTGCATTCGTTAAAAAAACGAAATCGAGATTCTGATGATCAGGCTTGATAGGAAAGTCTAAAATAGTGTATCTCGAAATTCTGTCTATCTGCTTGTTCGATTACAACCTAACCGACTCTTTGAACTTGATAGACATAATTTTTAAAATTTTCACCTCACAGGTTTTTTTTTATTTCTTTAGAACAAAAATAACGATAGCTGGCATCAGGGTTACCCCTGGGATTTTTCAAAAAGTCGCAGAAAAAAGTCGCTTTTACAAAAAAAAGTCGCAAATTCGAATTCTTTCAAAAAGTCGCATTTTTGAACAAAAAGTCGCAATTTTTCTTGTAGCTTCCCGTTGGATGAAGAGCTAGCAGTCTAGCACCTCCGACTGCATCAGGAGTTTCTCCTTTTTACTTGCGACTTATAGGTACTATAAGGCAAGTTATGCATTCGTAAAAAAAATCGAACTCGAGATTTTGATCAAAGTTGACATTACGATGATAGCGAAGACCAAAAAAGTGGGTCTCGCAATTCTGTCTGTCTGTCTGTCTGTCGGTTCGACTACAGCCTAAACGGCTCGGCCGATTTGCTTCAAACTTGGTAGATATGGGTTTTAATTTTTTCCCCCCAGACGTTTTTTTCTTTTTTTTTAGACCAAAAATAACGGTACCTGCCATACGATTTTTTTTCGAAATTTTGTAAATATTTTTTTTCTCAAAAACAGTCCCACAGAATTAAAAAAAAAAATTGAAAAATTTGATTTCGTTAAAACTAGGTAACGGTTGAAAAAAATTTTCCAAGAAATTGTTATTTTTGGTAGCCCCCCTGGGTTCATTTTTTTTTGTTTTTGATTTTCTCGAAAACGATGCAGCTGATTTAAATCATTTTTTTTATGCTAAGGCTCCTCCAAATGTTGAATATTTTTACATATTCAAATTTTCAATTTTTTTATTTTTTGAATTTTTAAAAAAATTTTCAAAATTTTTTTTTTTTGAAACTCAATATTTCGAAAACCCCATGCCCGATTTTTTTCAAACTTGCCAAATTAAAGTTTCTTAACATAATCTACAAAATTTCAGAAAAAAAATTTTGTTTTATCTAAAACTAACGGTACCTTCCATACAAAAGTTAAAAAATGGTTTTCGAAAATCGTTCTCGAAATTTTTTTTTCTTTTCATTAATTTTTACGATCTATAATTTAATAAAAAAAAATTGAAATCTAGATGTTACTGACTGTACCTTCCATATAACGATTTTTTGGAATTTTGAATTTCTCATTATCGGCATAACGGATTTTAATAAAGAAGCTCCTAAAAAGTTTAAAAAACATTGCATTTGAAATGAAAATATTGAAAATATTTTTTTCAATTTTTGGAAAAAAAGTCATTTTTTTTGGAAAATTCGATATCTCAAGAACGCCTTAATATTTTTCTTGGAAATTTAAATCTCATTCGTACAATAACAAAAAATTAAGGTTGGTGTACCAATTTGTTTTTTTTTAAATGTTTTAAAAATTTTGTGCATAAAAGCTTATTTTTTTAAGGAACCACTACAATGACTTATAATTTTTTTTCTTGCATAAATTCATATTTGCATAGCATTCTGTCTTTATCTCTTATGTACTACTAAAAGAATTTAAAAAATTCATTTTATCCTTATGAACAGTTTTCTTTAATAACATTCGTTTTTAAAATTTCTAGTCTATTACATAGGAGCAAGTTCGTGCGACCCAGTCGTGCATTTTATTTTTGTTGTATGAGAAATCTATTGGATTCGGAAGTGCAGGTTTTAGAAATTCAAAAGTATATTAATCACCAATCATTACCTTCGCATTTTTCGTTTCCCAAGCTGAAGTTCCAATTTCTAAGAAAAAGTTCTACTAATATTAGTCTCAAGAAAAAAACACAAATAGTAACTCCTTACTTTTTCGTCGCTTCGCTCAGCACAACTCACCCGCCTGACGCCGACACAAATACCGTTTTTGATGTCAAAAAACAAAACAACATTTACATTAAATAAAAATGTCAATGGAGTAGAGACAAAGCACAAAGGTAAGGAGATATTCTAGGAAATGTCAGTGTCAGTCGTCAGTGCCAAACACGTAAGAAAAAAAAAACGATCTGACAGCGCCCCCGTGGTGGGAATGGGAAAACAAAAACTACTTTCGAAAACGAGAATGCGAACAGCAAAGCAAAGACAATCATACTCACACTTTCTTAAAAAAGTTTGATGGTAAATGTTTAAGCAAAGAAAAAGTCGCAATTTTAAACAATTTTAAAAAGGTCGTCGCATAGTCGCACAGCAAAAAAAAGGTCGCAAAAATGCGACTAAAGTCGCATAAGGGTAACGCTGGCTGGCATACTTATTTTCGAAATTTTTGAAAATATTTTATTAGTTTTATCTAAAAATAACAGTAGTAACAGGGATACGCACGGTCCAGTGTTATTAGGCTTGTATATTTTGTTGTTGGAGCGTAAGAAAATGTTACACTTTTACTATAGTATAAGACTATTTACACGGTATCGTTAGTACCCCTAATATTTTTCTGGAAAATAGCACCCAGAATTTCGATAATTTTTTCTGTTTCGCTTAATTTTAACAATTTCTCATTATCAGCGCAATATAAATGAAATTTTATATATAAAGCTTCTAGTTTTAGAATATTCCATATTTTTTGAATTTTTGAAACTCATAAACACAATGATAAAAATAAAATTTCTAGATTCACTAATCTCACAAATCCTTATTAGTTTCTTGAAGTATATGGTCGGTTTACAAAATTAACGCTAATATTTCAAGGGAATTAGGGTTTTAATTCCCATAAAATTTAGGTACAATATTGTATATTAACAAAGTCCCTCACTATTCAAGTGATGATGGTTCCTAATGAGATTCACCGGCTGTAAACACAAAATATGTACCTCTTCAAATGAATGACTTTAAAATACAATACATTGAGACATTAAATTATTTGTATTGCCTGGGTAAAACGCATTTGGACTAGGGTGGCAAAAAACCTTTAATTTTTTCAATTAATGTAGTCGACGAAAACAAAAACTATACATTTTTTTTAAATTTTTTGCCTTCTTCTTCTTGAATCTTTTAATTATTTAAAAGTCTTCTAACTTGTTGGTTGATTAATGCCTAACAAATTTCTTTATTACGTTCTTTAGAGCTACTCTTAAGTCTTCTGTATGACTGATTTATATCAGAAATATATAGAATTGTAAATTATGCATTTAAGATATGGAAGCGCTTATCGTTAATTTCTTTCGCTTCCAGGACCATGTTTCATAGTGTACTCGTTAATTAAAATTTTAAATATTTGGTCCAATGCTCGTTAACAGCAGTTTAAATATGATATTCTTTTAGTTTCGGATAATTATGTAAAAATTATCGCCAAAAAGATATCCAGCTTAAAACATTGGACGCGGTGACCATTCATAGTTACAATTAAGCAAATATATTTCTACTCTCTATTATGAAACACATTTTTTCTTGTATAAAACAACTCTCCCTACTTTTATTTTTAAAACAGAATTTGTACATTTCATTGTTTTACTTTCGATTTGCATCGAATCCAAACTGAGGGCTTCAAAATCATTCAGGTATATCTCCACCAGGCACCAGCTGAAATTTGTTGCAATAATTCAGTAATTTGTTTATGTAGTCATCCAGAATATAAACATACCATTGTGATGTTATTTCCATTAAGAAGAATTTGATCCAGTTTGGTTATTCTTCGTCCTTCGGGTGTGTTTTCGTATTCTGTAACATCTTCTAGCATCATATTTACGAAGTCATCAAATCCCAGGAGTGTGCCAACCATTTCTTTGTCGTTCTTCATAATTATATGAATTCGAGATCCAATACATTTGTCCACCAGCTCTAAAAGGAATAAAGTTGAATGTTCCCCTGATGGTAGTGAAATTAAAATTAAACATTATTCATTACTAACCAAGTGGGAGGAGGGTAGATGCATTAACAGTTGGTGCGGTAGTAGACATTATTGATAATGTTTTAAAGGAATCGTTTTATTTGTTATTAATAAACTCTTAAAATGTAAATCAACAACAAAACAGAACTAACTTATCAGTTTCGGTTTAGAAAGATTACAACACAGATGATGTAGATGTAGATGGATTTGTTAGCGGCATGGCAGCCGGCAGCTGTCACTGTCATTGGAAAACTCCAAAACGCCGTAAGGTGATGTTAAGTAATGTAAAGTAAAAGTTACTGGGTCTGTTCATATTGTTGAAGTTTTGTAGAGCTCATTAAACGGATCTTCCATTAACTTTTGGGGCTTTCTAAGTTGTTAAGTCCCCTATTACACGTTGCCTCATGAGACATGTCTCATTTTTGACTTTCCTTTTAAATTTGTATCCCGTGAGGCAAAAGCTATTACACGTTGACTCATGTCTCATGAGACTTATGTCTCAAATTCGACTGTTGTTCGTATTTTTTAATGCACAACACAACATAAAACGAATATGAGAAAAAGAAACGTCAAAATGAGACTACTAAAAATCAGCCCGGTACTCACCGGGAATATTTTTTTGCATCTCATTTCCTCATATCTGCTTTCTTTTTCGCACTTATGTGAGCCTCGTCTCGTGAGACATCGTGTAATAGGGGACTAATAGACGGTTGCTAATAGGTGTGTTTTTTTGGGAAAATTATCCGTAGTGAAGTAGGATTTCCCAAAAAAACGTATCCGCAGTTGTGCGATTTTTCTACTTTAAAGATGGTACCACTGACTAGTTGTCAAATATTTAATTGAAAAAAAAACAACCAATAACTTTTTGCCAAGTAATTTTCATGTTTCTGAAAATATATATGGAGGTTTTTATTTATGAATTTCAATTTAAATCATTTTGTATTTACTTTTTCTGTTCACCAGCCATTCTTCATAAAGCAGAAGTTTTGTTTGTGAATTTTTTTTTTGTTGACAATTATCACCACAAAAGTCAAGGGATCTGTTCGCAGACTTTAGTTAGTTTTGGATTTCTCAACAGCTTTTTTCATAAGAAGGCTTTGTCGCGTTAGTAACTCTTAAATGTTGCTGATTAACTAAAGTATAACAGCTGACCACGACATTTCGCTCCTACAAAAACGCATTAGTTATTAAACAACTTTCTATAAGAGTTCGACACCAACACGATACAAAATGCAGCGTTTTTCTTATAAAAATGGTTTTCTAAAAAAAAGACGTAAACTCTCAATGGAAAATGCTAAACAACAAACTACTTTTCGTACTCTACGAACATGCCTTCGAGATACAAAAGAGTTTTCAATTGTACCAACATTTGTATTCGAGACTCGAGCAAACGACAACATTCTATCCGCAGTTGGATCCTACTTCTACTTTTATCGGCAGTGAAGACTTTGTATTTGTAATACGTATAAAATCTTACTTCACTACGGATAGATTTGCGAAAAAACACACCTAATAAGGCGATTTTCTTTTAAAGTCCAAAACAAGGCATTGAGTTGTTTTTTTTTTCAATTCGAGGTCGATCGGTAAAAAATATCAATTTCACAAACAAAGCTAAAAATTGGGACAGTTTGTTAAGAAAATGATACAATAGCCGTGTTTTTTTGGAAAAGTTATCCGTAGTACAGTAGGATTTTATATGAAAAAACAAATACAACATTTGCAGTAGGATCACTGCTTAATGTTGTAAGACTCATTTTTTATAGTGTTTATTGAAAATAAATTATTTTATTGCTAATAAATTGTTTTTGCTGTTTACTATACGTTTTCAAGTTAATTTTTTTTAACTCTTGTCGAATTGATAATTAAATGACAATTCAGAGTGAAAACGTCAAATTAATCTCATTTCCTTTAATAAAAATACTTCAAGATTAATTTTAAATCTTAAGCCCTAAATCACAGATTTAAAACTGTTATTATCACACAATTTAATTCTCTTTTTATTATGTAGCTACTTTCCGTTGCCCTCTTAATTCGGGCAACTTATCAGTCCATACTTCAATCAGTAGCTTCTCATCTTTTTTTCCGTGTTTTTTTGTTTGTTCCATTTTCTGTAAGTTGTTTTGTTTATTTAAATAATTAGTTATTTTTTGTATATATACTTACATTTTTGCCCTAAACAGTGCCTGTGTCCATTTAGTTTATAAGATAAGAAGTAAAAAAGACTCGCGCGCAATTCAAATAAAAAAAGTTTGGCAGGTATTTCTATTTTATTTCGATTTTAAGTGAAGAAAGTGACGTTTAGATAGGTGCATTCTACAAAATTATTGTTTGTTTTGAAAATCTTCTGATTGAAAGAAGAGATCGAGGAGATTTATTCTAAATCTTCATTTGAAGTGATTTAAATTTGTATGTTAATTCTACGAGATTTAAAGAAGATTTATGGTAAATCCACTTAAATCCCGGATTATCTCTTAGTGAAAACGTAGTATTATGTTGATTTAACTTACACACTAGCAGCCGTATCTATATGATTTTCTTAAATTGTATCTTAGAGGTTATTTAGTTAAGCATACTTAAACATTTACCATCTGTTTATAGACTTTAAGGCCGCCTATGATAGCATAGCCAGAGTAGAACTTTACAAAGCCATGAGAGAATTCGGCATCCCAAATAAATTGACACGACTATGTAGGTGTTGACCATGACCAACGTAACAAGCCTAGTAAAAATAGCCGGTTTGCTATCCACACCAATCAATATCTTTAATGGACTCCGACAAGGGGACGGTCTGGCCTGCCTTCTCTTCAACCTGGCGTTGGAGAAAGCAATCCGTGACTCTGGCACTGCAACAAGAGGGACCATCGTCAACAGGTGCAGCCAGTTACTGGCTTACGCAGACGACATCGACATCATCGGAAAAACCGAACAAGCTGTACACGATTCCTTCATCCAGATCGAGCAGGCGGCACAAAATCTGGGGCTGCACATTAGTAAAGGTAAAACAAAGTACATGGTGGCGTCAATGCGAGAGGAACAGTTGGTCAAACAATCAAGGTTCTGGAGCACGAATTTGAAGTGGTGCAATCCTTTAAATACCTTGGGTCAATAGTAGCAGCCGATAACAATATAGAAGAAGAAATACGCGGGCGGCTTCTCAAATCCAACAGAGCCTACTATAGTCTATCAAAGCTCTTCAAATCCAGAAATCTCACCATAACTTCAAAACTGCTGCTGTACAGGACCATGGTCCTGCCAGTACTCACATATGGATCCGAGACTTGGGCACTCCGACCTCTTAGCTGCGTTCGAGAGAAAAGTCTTAAGGAGAATTGTTGGCCCCATATGTGAGGAAGGACGATTCCGGAGACGGTACAATCATGAACTGTACGCAATCTACCTTGAAGCAGATATCGTGACAAAAATTAAGCTCGGTAGACTCCGGTGGGCAGGGCACCTAGCTCGCATGAGCGAAGAGGAACCTGCTCGGAAAGTTCTTTGTGGTACATTTTATGGTAGACGACAGCGTGGTAGACCATGCTTGCGCTGGAGAGATGGCGTAGACCAGGACGCCCGAAGCCTTGGGGTGCGCAACTGGATGGCTTCAGCTGGGATAGGTGGAGAGACTTGTTGAAAGAGCCAGGACCGGAACCGGGTTGTCGAGCCGATGATGGTGATGATACTTAAACATTTAATTTGCCTTTAGATGATGAAACTTCAATTCATATCTATAATGGAATTTACATTGGTTCTTAACTAAACGATAGTTGTATCACGTAAAGTAAAAGAATCTTCAAATCTAATACAAACAAAAAAACCATATACTACATTTTAAACGAAACAGCTGTTTTGTGACAGCATGAATTAGTAAGCATTATTTGGAAGAAACATATTTCATTGTGTGAAATTTAGAAAAGAGCTGTGGAACACCCACCCTCGTCGTCACAAACAAAAGAAAAAGATCTTAAAATTGGGATATACTTTCGACAATGTAACGACTTTATTTTAAAATATGCCATAATAAATTAAAAAAAATCTTTTCCATGCATAGATTCTCCTCCAACAGCTTATTGAAGAGAAAATTTCAATAATTGGGACACAAATCTCGATACAAACATTTCAAAGGCTAAGCCAGAAGCTTGGAAGAAAATTCTCAGCTCGTACATATATTTTAATCAATACAAAATTTCTATGTCTTAATTCTTTGCATTTTATAATTTTAAAGTACATATAACAACGGACAATACAAAAACTCACAATCTGGAACTTCAAAATTGAAAAGATGACAATCGATATGTGATAATAAATTTTCAAATTTTCAGCGGGGCGCTGACCTGTCAAAAAAAAAAAACTTTTTTTAAAGGTCAGAGACTAAAAAATGATACCACGACAGTTTAGTATTTAATTGAGTTTCTTAAATATATCAGAGCGCTTATGTGATGCTCGGTTCGGAGCAAGCTTCATTCGCTCAGGCTCCGCTCGGGTCTAAAAAAGAAAAACGCTTATAATTAACTGTAACTGGCCTGTAATGATATTGGTGATATATGTAACCATTTTTGTATTTTGTATCATAAAATATTTTATCATAAATCAAATCGGCCATTTTTAATTCGATTAATGAAATAATCCTTCGCCAAAAGTTGTAACTCGTGTGAATCTATCACGAGGCTTTAAACTACTATAGGTACCCATAAGCTACATAAGGAACTAGAAATAAAGACAAGTTTTTAGTCCCTGATTGGCTAGCTGCTAATAAACTGCATTTCAATTTCAAGGAAAGCAAGCCAAGAATAATAAACTTTAATAAAACTCTAAGAAAATTCTCAAGCATTTTTCTTAAAAAAAATGGTATTCCAATTTTAAGTATTTATTAAAGTACATTTAAGGACTTAATTTCTAATAAAATCGTTCATCAATTTTTTTGATCAAAATTTCGAGTTCGATATTTTTTTTTCTAAATTTCAAAAAAGGAATTACTTGAACGTATGTTGACAACAAAAACAGAAAATATACTGTTACTGACTAAATTAAAAAACAAAACGATTAAAAACTTCATTCAACCAAATCTCTTTTGAATAGCTTGCTGTTGGGAAATTAGCAAAATACGGTATATTTGAAATATTTAAACCAAATAGTAACATGCCCTGTTAAGCCTTTATCAAAAATCAAGCCGACCCAACAAGGGAAAGCCAGCCTGCGTGCTCTCTTTGGTTTTAGTATTGATTCTGAAGTGTCGCTGATTGCATGCGGGTGGTGTTAGTCCGGTGAAGTGCATTTTTCCTCTGGCTAAACGTGCACCCTTACAACACCTGTTCGGCTATGAATTTACAATTAAATCCGTGATTATATCGTTGATATTTCGATGCTATAGTTCAAATTAAATCTATTGAAAACCTTTTGCGTTATTACTTTCCTTAAAACAAAAGACAATTTTTTTTTAATATTACCTCGAGAACGCATGTCTGGAAAAAGCTGATTACTCCATACCATGTGCCATACCTTCTAATAGTGCATTGAGTGGGACCGCGTATACACAACGACTACACGGCATATGAAGAATCTACTGGGGGCGAATAACACTCAGAGTGGATTTTAGTTTAGTCTATGGTCGTGAATAAAACGGTTCCGTATTCTCATTAATAGTAGACAAATGGTAATAGTATAAGAGCCGGGCCGGAACTCCTGGAAGCACACTAAATCAATTAAAAAAAAAAAAACACATGAATCGCGGATGTAGAGTTTATGTCTTCCGTGTTTTTGTGAACATAAATTAGTTAATTAGTCAAACAAGAAAAAAATGGTCCATAAAATAATGTCCCTTGTGTTTGAGTAAAAAAAGGATTTCGATCTTATAATAAAAAAAAAATCGAAAAGCCTTTTGGAAAAATTGATGTATTCTCCTAGTTAAGTGCCTTTGTTCTGTGTTTGTTCTTTGATCTAATAATTTAACACTTTAATAAAAGAAAAGAGCCCTCTCTCTCAAAACAACCCCCGAGCCCCTAAAAGTTTTAAGCTATCATCGGCAGTTTAGAATGACGTTAAGTCCTCCATGAAATTTTGATCCTTCTGGATAAATCAATATATCCAAGAAAAGAGAGAAAGCAAATATATATTATTTAATTCTTGCCCTCGTTCGTCTCCTCTGGTGCCGCTGGAGCTCGCCTGGTGGATGCTTATCGTGAGACATGGCTGCTGAAGGTGGTGGTGGTTGTACCAACCCAATTCCAATAACCAGTTGCAGCAGCTCATCTGCCCTGTATAAGGCAAGGAGCGATGGTGGGTGTGGGGGCGGCATAGCCACATGTGCTGGAGAGGGCAGACGGGGATATCTAAATGGAACTGGGAGTCTGGGAAGGATACGCAAGCAAAAAAGCATGGACACCAGTGACGATGATTTCGATGATTCACAGGTTAGTTCATTTGTACACATTATGACTATACTATATATGATAATGATGGTGATATCAGAGGCTTCGATTCTTAAGCTCTGATTATGATTGTGTGTTGTTTGGAACGAGTGCAGGTCAAGTGTGAAAATAAAAACTACACACAGAAAAACCCCATTAAGCAGCGGTGAAAGGAAAGGAAATGACATAAATTAAGCGCAATTGAAACAGGGACATGTTGTGGTTTTACAGGGCCTTAAGTGCATTTCTTTAATTAGATTCAACAAAAAGGGATGATGGTTATTCTATGGATGGGTCATTCACGGTCTGTAACTTTTTGAAAATGCATAGCGAGTTATTATATTTATTATTTTTGTTTATAATTCACAAGTGCTCAAGGTTTTGTTAGGAGAGCCAACTTATGTCAAACACAGAACGAGTGATGTGGAAATTAAATTGGGGGGGAGTAGAGGAGGTGTCAATAAACATTAGTCTTGAATGTTTGCAAATTCAAATGGCAAGGGAAAACCGTAGCGGGTAAATTATTCCACAATCGTGTTATGCGACTGAAAAACGAATTTCTGTATTTGAAGATGTGACCAAAATTTTGCTCGAGGGTGAACTGATGAGTATTCCTAGTGAAACGGGTATCACGGGTAAAACGATTGACGGGATGAATGCCACTGGCTACCTCGATGAAGCATTGCTTGAGAAAGAAAAGAGATAAAACAAGAAAAGACATTAAACATTCCTGACGGTGTTCAATAGATAGGAATGATTTCACGATAGCTCTGTTTTCGGACCTTATTCGGAATTCCCCCCCCCCCCCCAAAATGAACTTTTTTTTTAACGAATCGATAAAAAAGTGTTTGCTGTTGATAAAAAACATCAAATTATGGAGGAGAAACACTTTTTTATGGTAAAAAAGTGAAGTATAAGCGGACCACCCACAGTACTATTGGCCCTTATTCGGAATTCCCCCCCCCCCCCCCTCCAAAATGAACTTTTTTTTTTAACGAATCGATAAAAAAATGTTTGCTGTTGATAAAAAACATCAAATTATGAAGGAGAAACAGTTTTTTATGGTAAAAAAGTGAAGTATAAGCCTACCACCCACAGTACTATAACTAAAACTACTTTTTTATGGGATATTTGCTTTTTTTCTTGCTTACGCATTACGGCGGCGTATAAACAGTGAGATATGTATGGGGGGGCATGCTGCCCCCCTGCAACCCCCCTGCTTGGGCACACTATAGGAATTGGGGTAGGTGCGAGGTTGGGTGTATGCAAGGTTTCTTTTGCATTTATAAAATCTGGATTTAAAGAAACTTTGAATTTACCCTATAACCTATATTAATTTTTTTATACATCACTTTTTTACCATAAAAAAGTGTTTCTCCTCCATAATTTGATGTTTTTTATCAACAGCACACTTTTTTTTATCGATTCATTAAAAAAAAAGTGCATTTTGGTGGGGGGGGAATTCCGTATAAGGACCCTGTTTTCTATCAGCTTAAACGTTCTGTTCTGGATTCTATCAAATATATGAAGGGAATACACATACCGAGTACTGAGAGCTTTTCGGTTTCTTTGATGAAAGTACCATTCAAGGACGATGGCTTTACGCCTTATGTACATTTTGCTTCGACGACAATATTTTTATACCCCACTTACCAAAGCTGTTAATATAGGAGTTTTATGAACTTATCATACAATACCGTTGCAATTCCACTTCCGAAGAAGATGAGAACGAGTATGAGGGTAGAGTCGTCGGCAAAACACTGAAGTGGATTAGAAGTTTCATACGAGAGATCATTTATAAAAATGAGGAATAGACTCGGGGACATAAAAAGCTTGAATAGCTCTACGGACTTCACGTAGGTACCTACTTATTAAATAAAAAAAGAACGGGTATTTCAAGTTTGATAAATGGTTTTGAGAGTTTTGAGTACCTTGTATGAGGATACGGCGAATAACAACAATGTGTTTGATTTAATTTGAAGAAATTTTTCCTTTCTCCCATCTTTTTAATCTGGAATCGAGGTTACCATTTCATTTGATATTCAAGAGGGTTAACGGTTTAGTTTTATTTTTACGAAGCTAAGATATTTAAGAAATTAAAACGGCTTCCTTGATAGTCTTAAGGCTAAAGTATCGATTTTCCCCAAAAATAGTTACAAGAGTTTTTCATTCTCACAGGGTCATAGTGTTCAATTCATCTTGATTCTTTAAATTCGTTTATTATTTTCTTGTTGAAAGTAAACATGTATTCGAATTTCGAAACAAACAAATATTTCGGTACCTACTGTTTATTTGGCCTTTGGTAATGTATATCTACTAAATACGCTTCTGATTTCTCATAAAATACCCGCTATGTGATGGCGCACTCACAGTACCGCAAATGGGCAAACTCTTGTAAGTATTTAAAACATTTAAAAACATACTGGAAATGAAAACAAAATACTATTATTCTGAAATAAAACGTGTGTAAAGAGTTTTAATGTTGTCACCGGAAGCCCTTATGAATATATGTTGGTGTAGTACCAAACCTATCTAGTAACTATCAGTCTTTTGACTTGCCTTTTCACTACCTGCAAACATTTGTAATTATTTAATGCTTATGGGTCACATCAATCGGAAGAACACACGCAATGACTTCCGCTATATTTGGTGTAGTGGAAGTTGAGTGGTTACTATAGGAAAGTGGTCTCAATGGCAAACCGTTTGACCATGACAATGGTCAAGAAGGTTGCTAAAGGTATTATTATATGTTACACACATGAATCATTACTGAGTTTAACTGTGGTTGGTTGGCTTGGTATGACAGATTATGTAAAAAAATGTTCAATGAACTTTTGGTATGCGTTTCGACAGTTCGGTGAACGAATATTCGGCAACTTTAATTTGTTATTACTTTTTATCTATTGGCTAGGAACATTTATGTAAATATATATAAATATATGCATATGTTATGCAGTTCATAATTTTTATTAAAAAAAGAAAAATAGGGGCGTGAAATTCATAGTTCAAACTTTTCAAAACTCTGTTTCCAAATAAAACAAGCTACATATCTAATAAAAAAAAAACTGTTTTCATCTTTGTGTACGAGTAAATAAAAATAAATTTGGTGGCGCACAAAACCGAGGCCTTTTGTCTAGAAAGTCCCAAGCATTCATGTGTGCGTATTCTCGGTAAGAATGGAATGTAAATATGCTCACAATTATATTTGTTTAGTACGTACGGCTAAGATGAGGGGCATTTTTCATGACAAGAGATAATCTCAGGACGAGGCAGTTCATACCGCTGTAAAAATAAGTTTTTAAGAGGCATAGGCTGGGAATTTATCATCAGACAATCAGAGAAACATCGTGACATTCTTATACATACTAACTTTTAGCTAATAGGCTATACATAGTATATTATATATTTCAGTTATTAGTCAAAATTGACACTACGATTGTGATTGTCTAAATAAATTCTGTTAATATCTGTGGAATGTTCGTATCACATAACCATAACAAAATCTATTACAATTGCATGAAATATGTAACTGAAATCTTTTTGAATAAAACAGAACACAACACTTGTAAGCAAATAACTTTTTTCACATAAAGATTTAAAATAAGTTGCATTATTAAAAATTGTAGTTTATTGTCTTACAGAGAGTTTTGTTCTAAGATTCTTTGTATAGGAAAAGTAAATATCTTTAGAGACTGCACACCTATTTGTTAGAACTTAGGCTAGTCGCGCACTGGCAACTGTGATCGAAATCAAATAGTTTAATCAGAATCGCGCACTGACAACTATTTACTGACTTTACACTCTTTTCTCTCTTGCTCTTGTATAAAACAGCTCAACTGTTGCGAAGGCAATCGTTTAGTTTGTGTCAAAACACAAACTTTTTAGTTGCTCGAATCGAGTTCCTCTAAATGCGCGGTGTCCCATATAAGCCCCAATGTTTCATTTTAGCAACTAAACAGTTGCGAAACTAAAAATTTAATGTGGTACAAGATCAAACAAATAATCTTCGAATCCAACAATATTTTTTTGATTTATATAATCTTAAAGTTCTCAGGGGCTTTTTAATGAAGTTTTATCGAATATTAAAACGGTTTTTAATTTTATTATCCATTTCTTATTGACGTTTTGCATTGTTTAATCGAAGAATTTTACTCATTTTTTTTAATTTTTCGTAAAGTTTCGGTAACGTTTCTGTGTTTCTGGTGGCCTCGGTAGAAAATATTATATATGTATAAGATTTTTAAAATACAAAATTGAGTTATTTAGTGCAAATATTTTGCAATTCTTGTCTCAAACTATACATAATGTCGATATTTCTTCTTCAAAAAAACTGGACGAGATGGACATATGTAGAGGAAGATATCGATTCAATAATATTATTTTTCGATTATATCGAGACCAATATGAGGCTAACTAAAGCCTCATTTCGTTACCAGCACACACTTAGATACATATACTATCGTACGTCACCTTCTTAACAGCAAAACAAACAGACCCATTCAAAAGTTTGTCTTTACGAACAATGACTTTTGATAACCTTGTGTGCGAGGAGCATTGGGCGCATTCACTTATGTAGTAACTACGTGTCAATTTATTGTGATTGGCTAAATACAACTTAAAATTGAGTTGAAATTTCCCCTCTGACGTAGTATAAAAATTCGGCTTCAAAGTTAGTGGATAATAATTTTGACGTTTTACAATCAGCTGTTCGATGAAAATACAAGTTTAATTTTTGGTGGAATTTATTTTCAAAATTAATTTATTAAAAAATTAATATTATATATTATATTCGATGTTATTTAATTTAAACTGTAAAAAAAGTTTATTTAAAGTTCTCAAAACACAGATGTTTCTTATTTCATTTGTTTACGTCTGTCATTAATATGACAGTCTAGGATTGACTAGCTTTGTAGTGCAATTTTGCATTCAAAAAGCTAGTTGAATTGGACTACGTAGTCACTACATTAGTGAATGCGACCATTTAATCTTCTTTTCAGGAGAGGAACTGTCATTCTGAATGCCAACCAGTTTACTTCAATTGAAGTACATATATCTACTTCTTTTTTCCAAAATATTTAAAATCTACTTCCTACTTTGCACCATCAGCAAAATACTGAAATCTACTTCACTTTAAAAATGTCTGTTTGAACCTACTTTAATTTTACAAAATAAAGCCAAAATCTACTTCTTTTTCTCTATTTCACTCTAAGTAGTAGTATGTAAGCCCCATATTCACCATAAAATAAAAAAACCTTCAATACAAATACACAAAAGAGTAATTGTATACGAAATTTCTTTAAAATTAAAAAAAAGTAGTGACAGTTTTAAATATTTAATAATATTCATTTAAGAAAAAAAAAATTGAATGCATTATTGAAGTAAAACTTCTTTTCCGGCGTTGGAGGTAAAAAATGTTCTATGCAGCTGTCAGTGACATGTCAAAACGACACGTTATCTGTCAAAGACAGCGACATGTTTTTAGAATACAAAATGTTTGTACGTTTATAGTTTAGAATTTTACAAAGGCTTTGCTTGAGGGAAAAGAGGTTTTACTCGTACTTCTACCGCGCGTACGTCAGTACACACAATCTTTTTTTTTCTAAAAGCAAGTAAAAAGTCACTTTGAAATCTACTTCGATTTTTCTCAATTTACTTCACATTTTTTCTTTAAATCTACTTCGAAGTGGTAACGCTGATGCCAACAGAAAACTTTAAGAAAAGTTTGCACACATTTCGACCTCTTCTGGATTATCAATCGATAAGGCCAGTAATTTTACACACATTTTAAGCTTATTAACTTTCTAAGCAATTTTTCTAAACCAACTTTGTAATTCGATTTTTGGAAAAGGGGCGTGTCTCAATCACACCTAATTAAATTGTTTTGTGGCTAAAGATTTTTATTTTTGTAAATGAAGACAATAATATCTACAAAAAATTAAATTTAAATACCATACTCGGTGTTAAATGTTTTGCTAGTAAATATTTGTATAAATGATAAGTATCTTAAACAAAAGATTATTTTTGTTTGATTGTTGTAGGCCATTCTACCTAACGCATAAAATATCCGTAAGTTCAAATAGATAAGTAATAATCCGTTTTGGCTCCGTTAAAGATTCATTTTTTGATAATAGTGAGATCTCTTTCTGATTTCAATACTAATTTGCTTAAAGAATTTTTAATGGTCGGAACCCGAGAACCGTTTTGTACGCAAAATTATACAAGGTTATCCCTCGCAGAGGTGACGTGAATTGACAACCAAAGGTCATGTGATTTGACCCCGCTTGCCTTATTCTTGTGGGGTTTCCTGAAGCCATAGGTCTATGTAAATAAACCACAATAAACCGATACCCCTAAGGTGAACTAACTAACACAGGACATCGCTTAAATTCAGCAAAATAATAAAAGGCGAAAACGTTCATAACTTTCTCTTATTAAAATTAAATGGAAATAGCCCCCTTGGAATAATGGTTAGTGCGTTAGACTATCATGCAGATGGTCTTGGGTTCGATTCTTAGCCGCTGCAAAAAAGTTTTTAAGGGACGTTACTACCTCTTGCGAGGAATTGACGAACCCTCCAAGAGTATCTCTTATCATGAAAAGTGCTGCTCATTAGCTAGAATCGACAAAAAATTGTAGGTTCCTTCCATCTCTCCAAACACGCACACATAAATTTTTGAGAGTTGAAACAAGTCACTATGTTTAGGCTGTCTATGAGCCATCAAAGCCTCTAATTTATTTGTTTTTTAAAAACAGCAATCAACACTTCTATTTTCTATTTTATGTAAATATGTATTATTCTTCGGATTCGAATTTTATTTGATAATTGCAACGACCGAACGACCGGCACCCCAAACTTTTTTGGACATGCTCTTCCACTTTTTAGGGGATAAAAAGGATTTGAAACTTTTTACTATGTTTTTTATCTCGACCCAAGCAAGAGGAAAAAAAATAATTTTTCCTTGAAAACAAAAGATAAAACTCTCCAAGGCTATACGAGAATAGCTGTCTCAAATTTCTCCCCAGTGAACTTGTGGGGCTGTATCTACATGTGCCTTTAACAATAGGTAAATTCAATTCCAAAGATTTAAAGTTCTTGTTTATAAATTTCACTTTAATAAACCACAAATTAAAATGTGAAATAAATCTCCAAAATATCATTCAGTAAAAACCTTTTTATGTTAATATAATTCTTTTTCAAATTGGGAATACCTATTGAAATTTGTTTACGAATCAAATAACAGGAGCAAAACATTCTTGTTGAACAAATAGGATAACAAAAAGAAAATCGAAGACTTTTAAAAACTTCAAAAAAGAATTATGTACATGATGTGTCACTAAAACAAACAATAGCCAAATCCAATTATGTATTAAAACTTTACGTAGAAAGAATCAACAAGAATTTCATGACTCAAAGTTGGCCTTGTTCATATTTTAGTGGACAACAATAAGTGCTAGAGGGTACTACAAAAATCTACATACATATTACATATAACAAGCTGACGACGACATGAACCATAAGTTCATTATTTATTCATTGATTTTATTATTCATTTATGGTGGATAAAAGAACCTAGTTAGGCTATTTATTTAAAGCTTATAGAACTTAACTATCACTTACCATTACCCTATGTTAGCATATATATTCAATCTTTTCAATCACATTGTGCAGTATATGCCCCCATTAAGAACTTAAAAGCAAAATAATGTGGAAAACATGCATATGTACATATGTAAATATAGTGAGATCCTCACTATACTTCTCTGTACGAGTATCAACGGACGGCCTCAGGGTATTCCTTGGTCCATATAAGCTCTAGAACACAACACAACACTGCACAGGAAGTTAAATTGGATGCTGAATATTTTATTCGGTTCAAATGCATCTACGTACATATATACGAGTATGCAAGTCATTCCATAACTTTTTAGTTTACAACAACTTTTGCAACATTTATGTATTTCTAACAAAATTTTTTATTTTGTGTCTTGTAACTTAGGTGGCCCATATCCATGAAAGGTTTAAATCGGACCGAATAGCTATAACGAAGCCTGAGGAAGACCGTCGTAGGCGTACTATAATTGTCGAAAAGAAAAACTCAAGTTTTGGTTTTACCCTCCAGAGCTATGGCATCCATTATAAGAAGGAGCAGGAGGTCGAAATGATAACTTATGTTGATTATGTGGAGTATGATGGTCCAGCTTATAAGGCTGGAATGCGGGAGGGCGATGTCATACTCTCCATAAACGGTACCGACATGGAGAAGGCTGATCACAAAACACTCGTGGCCTTTATAAAAAACTGTGATACAAGGATGCGAATGGTTGTTCTTTTTGAAGACTGTGTGCGAAAGGTGAGTTTTGGTGTTGAAAAAGTCATAAGTTAAATAAATTATTTACACACTTCATTGTAGGTTAATCTTCATATGCGTTACATGCAGCTGCAGAATATTTTGCAGAGCAAGATGAATGAATTGGAAAGAATTTGCCTGCGGGAACGGGAACTTCTCGAAGGCAAATGGAAAACACATAGTCTTCCAGCAAGAAAAAAGGCTACAACCTCTCCAACTGATGGCGATACTGGAGTATCCCCAACAGCTGGTGACAACCAAACACCATTCTACCGACCGACTTTATCCACAGAAGATGTGGTCAACGTTGGACGTCATCAAACACCAACCATCATTCCGCCACCAGCTCAGTTCATGTTAACTTATCAATACTTAGATCCAACATATCGATATGTTCTTAAGCCGTCAACGTCAAGCAGTAGCGGGGAATATTTTATAAGTATGAGTGGACCGGTGCGAAGTCCCAGTGAACAACATTTCTTCATCACCAGAGCCGAGTCAGCTGATAATGCGAGTGTTTACGTAACTCAAAACCAGCAACAGCAACAAGGTCCACAACAAGCCCAACAACATCAGTCTCAGCCTCAGCAACAACAACAACTACCACAAACCCAACAACAACCTCGGCCGAACCCACCAGTTCCACCCCCTCGAACCTGTGAGAAACATCAACATCCCCTGGTTCAAGAGAAGCAGCTGCAGGCTCAAGCCAAACAGTCACAGCCAGAAAAAGAGCCGGTGAAAGCTCATAAAAGTCGTCATTGTCACGGACACTCTTGTAATCCGTGCGTTGGACATTTTGGGCGAAAGTCATCAGTTGATAAAAATGGTGACAATGTTAGTTTGGACGCCTACGATTTGGCAAGTCCTTGTTGCGATACTCATTGCGTTCCCACTCGTCGACGGGCTCGACATCACAAGGAACACCACCATAAGCACAAGCACCGCGAAAAAGAATCCAAGGAAAGACCACCACGACCAAAGTCTCAGTCCCATGTCTCACCAGCGACATCTACTCGTCATCAACATCACCACCATTCCAACCAACAAGGAACGCAGGCACAGCAATCAGTACCACACCAGCATCAGCAGCAACAACAACAACAGCAGCAACATCAATACCACCAACAATATCAGCATTCAGGGCATGGGTGTGATCCGAGTAAGGCCCGTTCTCGTTATTATGACCTAACCGCTGGATTGGCCAGTCACTGCAGCCTTCACTCCTGCACATCAAGCGAATTCGCTCCAGCTGATAGTTCGGCATCATATACAACTTCTCTCAGTACAGACACTCTTTACTGGGATCCCCAAAGCGAGGGAGGTGCGAGTCGCCAGCATTCGACGAAATCCCGCCAGTCGTACCACCAAACCACCGGGCATCAGCCTCAACCAGTTCAACATGGTGGCACATTACCAGCCCAACAGCCCCACGGAGTTTATCAGCAGCGATATCACATCTCAGCCACACAGGTTCAGCCATCACAAATTTATCCCACTTCTCAATGTGCAAACAAGCCGAAATCTTGGGACAATCTCACCACAAAATCCATCGGCGGCTATGGCTTCGGTTATGGATACTTGGACAGTGTTGGTCCAAAGCCGCCTATAAAACTTCAAATCGCACAGCAGAGGCATTCGATTCCACGGAAGAATCCGTACGGTCGTTACTCCACTTACACTGATGTGGAGAACTATGCTCCTCCGCCATCGCAGTTTGTGGAAGAACTCACTACAACCACAACGACTATAACAACGACCAAATCTACAGAGGAACTTATTGCTCCAATACAATGCGGTGGTTCCGATGTCACAATCTGTGATTGTGGCAAGACTCAGCCGAAAATCATACCAACATCAGCTGCATCGGCCGTTCCTCTTCAATATCATAATGCTAAGTATTCCCACCATAGTAATTGTCGGTTAGGATATTACTCGAATTTGCCAAGACCGTTAGCCAACGCAGCGACATCAACTTCAACGGCCAATGGGGGATCACAGGTACACACGATTTCCGAGATAACACGGTTGTAAGGTAGTTGATGATTGTTTTTACAGCGAAGATATGGAAGATAAGTATACCATAGGCGAATTTTATTACATATTTCACTTAAAACATTAAATAATAATAACTATAATTTTAACTTTAAATGACATACAAATTTGTTATACTTAAAGCCTTAATTCAAAACAAGGTCCAAATAACGGAAAACATACTTCGAAAAATGTGTGAATTAAGAATTAGTTTGTTATCCTAAATAAAACCTCTGAAATGTCGAATTTAAGGCTTAAACTATACACAGCCTTAAAGTCTGTCTTAACATGAAAGTCTAACCCACTGAAGCGATTAGCGTTTTTTTTTTAATTGACACATGTGTCGACTTTAAATATATTAGTTAAAAAATATACTTTGCACCCTTAACATTTTTAAACTGTTTTTGTTTTCTCACTCATTCAGCGGGTGAGCCGATTTCCTTAAAAATTTGGTACATTATGTATTTTTTTTGTCATTTCCTAGACGAGATTAGGGCCAGAGATCAAAAGACATCTCAAGACAACTCAAGATAAAAGTTTCTTTCTAAATCAATATTGTTCGAAACAGTAGAATTCTAGAAAATTTGTTTTCGAAGAATTTTTTTTTTTGGTCTTTAAGGCTGCTAAAAATAATTCTAAAAGATAATAAATTTTAAAAAGTGTGTGCTGTATAAACTCTCTTTCTTATTTCTCCTTTTTCTGTGTGTTAACTCTTATATCGAATAGAAAAATGAGTGATAAAGTGAGTTTATGTGTAAATCAAACAGATTTCTAGTAAATGGCCCAGATTAACGAATTTTGAAAAAAAAAAATGTTGGTTTTGATCAGATTTTGGACTTTTTAGTCAAAATCTAGATTTCGATTCGGTGTGGAAGGGCAAAGTCAAGGACACTCCAAGTGTTTAAATCTAAGAAGTAATGGGTTATTAGGTGAAAATGGTAGTACTATATAGTTAGAGGGTTGGACTATAACTCCAGAGTCCACTCAAATCAATGCTTGAATCAGCTCGAAACGAGGTTTTAATCAAAAGCGTTCGTTAGACTGTTTTTAAATGGGTCAACATGGAAGGATTTCCTTTAAGATCGGTCCAAAGTATTTTTAATATTATTCCCTAGAGGAGAAAATGTTTTTTTATCTGAGCTAAAACGTGTTCTTGTCCTACGACGATTTCTGTTTTTTTTTCTCAGACTTTCTTAAAAACCTTTTAAACGAATTTGATTAGATGTTATTTAAATGGTTATTTAGAACAGATTTCATAATAATTTTATTTATTTAATTTTATTTTATAAACACAATTTTATAAGTAACAGAAAAACAGATTTTTAGAACCTTTGATTTTTTTTCATTGATTCATTAACTTTTGTTCATTGCAATGTCTAGCTTTGATCTACAAGAGAAAATTTGTGAGATACAGTCGTGGATTTTATTTTTGTCATAGGTACTGCCAATTGCGAGGAAGCGAAAAATCGTTCAACACTATCTCTTTCCTTCTCTTTCCATTGTAAAGTGACTCTTAACTCAGTCTTTCGGATGCGACAGAAAATAATTAGCTCCTCTGCATTCCTGCCGACTAACAACAAGCTGAGAGTGCAAGTCACTATAGCCCCGGTTCTACACAAGCTGTCTCACCCAGCGCTACCTTAACTTCAGTGACACTTAAGAGCCACTCTTTTTAGCTCTTTGTCTCCACTTTCCTTAAATTATCCAAAAGTGGCTCTTTTTTTTCGCAATGATATCTTTCTATTTCTATTTTGTTCTCATTTCCGTTAACTCTTAGCCTCTAAACACAACACATTTTGTTTTTAAAATTAAAGTTTACAAAGACGTTCCGTTATCGGCGGGTGTAATTTTGTAATACTTTTGCCTGCGTCACGCCGTTGTTTGTTTTGTTTGAAAAAAAAAAATAAGAAAAAAATTCTTCAAAATTTTTAGTTGGAACATTATATTTTTTAAAAGTTTTTTTTTTTCATTTCTATTCATTAAATTACATTCTGAAAGGTTCAGACAAGTACATATTATACACTCTTGTTCTTCAATGTGTAAAACATAATTTTAAAAAGTCAATAACCATAAATACATTATGTACATACATAATTAATAGATGTTTCCTTAAAGCCAATTCAAGCAAGCTGGAAAGAAAATTAATCCTTGGTTTATACAGCTGATTCTCCATGAACACGAATAGAATAGTTTAGTTTAAAATTAATGTTATTCGAATTCTATTTGTTATTCTTGTATTTTTAAAATCATGCAAATCATTTTACCAGCAAAAAAATTTTCTAAG
Source organism: Chrysotoxum bicinctum (assembly GCA_911387755.1). Lineage (NCBI taxonomy): Eukaryota > Metazoa > Arthropoda > Insecta > Diptera > Syrphidae > Chrysotoxum > Chrysotoxum bicinctum. The sequence goes on along the minus strand of OU426989.1, from coordinate 216,794,811 downwards.
ATTAACAAACATTTGTAGAATAGTTTTCTGAAAAAAAAATCGTTTATGGTTTCTTATCAATTCTTCACTTTGAATTTAAAACTATCTTTTTCTACAATTAATATTTTCAGTTTGTTTTTATTATTAAGAAAACTTTTTAAATACAAAATTAAATTTTACCAAAGAAATAAAAAAAATCCGTCTAGAAACGAGTAAACGAATTAGAATAAGGGCCATAGAAAATCTACATTTTCATTGTGGCATTTAATTTTAGAAGCCAAAACTAAGGCTTATTTAAAATATTGTTGTTATAACGAAAATATAAATAAAGTGCTTATTTTAAAAAAAATGTAATTATATTTAGTTTAAATTTATATTTCATAAAAAGACTGAGTTCACAATTTTTATTATTTATATTAGGAATATAAAGGATTGTATGCACGTACATATTTTTAAACGAATTAAATTGAAAGATTGCATTTATTGTTATTTTTAAGATTAATTAATCAAAGCCAAAAATTTGTTATCCAAATATAATTATTATTAAATTATTTATTTATAAAGGAATGAAAAGAGTCATTAAGATTACTTCTAATTATTAAAAAAATACATAAACTTTTTAAAATATAAAAATATAAAGAAAATTCTGTAAGCTAGTGACAAAAAAACAACATAATATATTTACGTGGAAAATTGTTGTATTTGGCAACGATTTGAAGAAAAAAAAACACAGCAAACTTTGTCTGCATTTTTGTAATATTGGTGTTCAAAATTTGTATTTAGATATATTATATACTTAATGAAAATATATACTCGAACCATTCAGGAGGATTGTTTTTTTAAACAAAACTAGTGGGCGCAAAGTGGACAAAAAAATATTAATAGAATTTTGTATGTACAAGTATTCACAATATACCTACACTTTTATTATTTGGATTTATTATTAGAAAATAGATGCATGCAAGTTCAATGTTATTGGGTATAAACAAATTAAAAAAAAACATGTATAACTCGATGCTAAGCCATACTAAATGGTAAATTATTTAGTTGTGGAATGCTTCGATAGAAGTGTGTGTTGTTTTTTCTTTTTTTGTAAATTTATATACAAATTAAATTAATTTAATCGAAAAAAAATGCAAACAAATAAATTCATACACAAAGTAAATACTCATAAACTATAAGTTAATTTGTTTTTATTAAAATATCTATTCTAAAATTAGAATATCGAGGGATTGGTAATTTCGTATAATTACACTTCAAAAAAGACTAATTAATTTTTCATATAAACTTAAGGGTTGGTGCAGATCTTAAAAAATAATTATTATTTGTAATTCCTTTTTGCAAAAATGTTCACTTATTCCTGTATTATTTCTCTAAAACCGCAACGACAGAGCATATTCCCACATCCATTGATAAAAAGATTTTAAATTCTTCTACAGAAAATGTTGTGAAAAGGAATTGTGTTTTGATTTCGGTGGGGGCAATACCCCCATTTATTAGGCTTAATAAAAGCCAGGAGTTTTAGGCAGGGCGAACTGAGGTTGAACCAGTCAGAGAAACGCTTGAGATCAAGTTGTAGAAGAGTGGCATCATTTGTGGAAGAAATGGTCTTGAAAATTTTTGTATCGTCGGCGTAGAGTGAAATATGGAAATGTTTCATGACCATTTCAATATCGTTAATAGTAAGAATAAAGAGGAGAGGTCCTAAGTGGCTGCCTTGTGGGACCCCGGAGGTAGCTAAGGAATCATCAGAGAAGACCTGAACCCAAGGGTGGACAGTTTGAATAGAAGAAGCTTATGTGAGATTTTGTCAAAGGCCTTACTGAAATCGGTTGATACAACGTCCGTTTTCTGTCAAAATACTGGTTTGTTCTGCTTTTAATTAGAAACTGTGCTCTGTGCAACATGTGAATAATAAATGTGTGAGGTCGGAACCACACTTTTCATATCTCGTGTGGTGTGTTGTGTCGCTATCGATCACTTTAATCTTTTTCCTATGCGTAGAATCATATGTCTGACATGATGTTTTGTGTCGAAATATGTAAGTCGTGTTCCGATTGTGTCGAAGTAAGTCGTATACCGATTGTGTCTATATATTGGAAAGAGGAGATAGGGCTTTCGGAATCAAAAACAATACTATTAAATAAGGTTCGTAATGCTACGTTTCCACTTGTTTCGAAAGATGCAGGTAGATACGAGAGGGTAGCTGATACCAGCTCTCTGCTACTTCTTTTTTTGCTTTTTACTGTTGGTCAGACTGTGTCAATTATTGACAGTCGACAAGAGAAGTGTGGCTCTGGCTTAAGTTATACGTAAGCAGACATTTATCTTCAACAAACTGTGACTTTTAGTTAACAAAAGTACTAAACTTTTTTGAAAGCCATTCAATTTTCTATACAAATATATACATACATACATGAAATTAGTCCATGATCAACGGTAAGCGATTTTCAAAGTTGCAAAGATTATCTAACTTTTATCAAATTTACAATATGTATGGAAAAAAAATGACTGCGACATAGATCCAGCTGTATTTGAGCGAAGCTCTGGGGTATGTTGACAATCGGACGATTACGGATTATTGCCATATACTTGTAACTTTAGAAAACTCCACAAGAAAAAGTCTAATCGGTTTCAAGGAAATACGGACCGATAATGCCACCGAACTAATCAGTTATTTTTGTGGACGCATAGCCATCTGGTGAATTTCGTGGGTTTTAGCATTATGCCATAAACGAGAAATTTTTTTGTTAACAAACCCATTCATCCAAAACTTCACCTGATTTTTCTGACGAAATTAGGACTAGTAAGCAAATAAGCGGCGTTGTCTAACTTCATTAACTGTGAGATCTTTGGTCATTTGAATCTTTTACAAATACATGCACAAGTCCCGACCTAAAAGTCATTTCATTGTTATTAAGGACTTATTTTATTTTTGAACGTAAAAAATGTTACTTCATGTCACTTTATGTTACATCATACGAGTACTAGTTAATAGAGGGTTAAAAGGGGATACCAAATAGAAGGCATACAAAACAACGGTAAAAATGATAGGTATTCATTATATATTTTCCCTCTAATTTATTGCATTATTTTAAGAAAATATAATATCACCCTATAAACCATTTTACGAAATAACACCCTTAACTAACAACCACTCCACCTGTCGCCAATTTCAAGCAAAACTGAAAAAAAAAATCAATAATTCCACCCTTCGTCAAGTTTTAGTTAGTGGGTTCATTTTTACGGACGTGTGTGAAACCTTTTAACACAACCCTCATCAGTACAATCGGGAATTTCTTCGCTAGAAAGTTGTTCCAAAAATAACCTTTCAGTGTGTTTATCCCTTAAAACCCAAACCTTCTCCACAAATTGAAAAAAAAATTATCAAAAATTTATCAACTGAAACTAATTCACCTCAAATCATATTCTACGTTTTCATATCAAAATTAAAACCGGTCACCTAAATTAAAAAAAAAAATCTAAGAAGAGAGCGAGGGAGAGAAACGTGTGTCAAGTCAACCTACATGAGCTTAAAAAAAATATCTACATGTAGAAATATAAATTCTTGAATTTTCGTCGAGCATGCCCATAACTTCCACAACTACCTTATTTATTCCTACCGAAACTATCCCTCATCCAAGGAATTGTCAATTTATCATCAACTAAATAACGAAGACCAGTCACTCGGGGTTTCTGTAAACTGCACCAACATACTCAACAAATCCACCAAAAATCCATGTGGCGCGGCGATGGTGTTCCTCCATCATCACCATCAGCACCACCAACTCCATCAACTATAGCAACTTTCTCAATCGGAAAAATAATATCAATAGAATTCAAATCATCACCGTTAGCATATCTCATTTATCATTATAATAACTCCAAACTGTGTTCAACAATAATGCAATTCGCCATATTTTCTATGTGACAAAAAAATAGTAACTACACACCACACTGCATCCGTATCCGTGTCAATCAATATAGAGTAAAACCGTGTTCGTCGTTATCGTTTCCACCAGCATCGGAGTTAAAAAAATATACACCGTATTTCGAACGTAGCTAATAATTATGAATAACGGCAGTGTAACGTTTTTTCTTATTTTATTTTAACATAATGAAAAATCAATTTCTCTTGGTTTAATAACATAATTTATCAAATCGGGTGTAGCTGTTGTAAAATTAAAATTAAATTCAACAAAAAGGAAAAAAAAGAAAACTCTAAATCAGCAAAACGAAAAAAATATTGAAGGAAGGAAAATGCCCTTCGTCGAAAATCTCTACACCAGTTCGCCAGTACTATTATAGTGTCTCTCTGTCTTATGAGACAGAATGTGTTCATGTTAGGTAGGATATCCGTTTTGACAGAGAATCCCTTTTTTCCACACTTTGGGGGATTTTTTTATATCTTATATTTTTTTATTTGTTATACTCCTCCCAAATCCTTGTGTGTGCAGTGAGGATTACACAAAAAATCCAACAAAAGTATTTTATTTTTTATCGCAGCATTTCTGTGTGCCAAGGAAGATCCTTATGCTAGTTTACGGTTTACACCTTTCTGGGTTGAGTTGAGTTGCAAAAAGGATGCGGGAATAGGTTGTTAAAATGCAACGACAGAGGTTGTGCTAATGAGTTGTTGTTTCTCATTTCCGGGTGTATTAAATCATGAAGATCCGTTGCAAGTGGATTGTTGTATCTCCCATGAGTGACAAAACAACGGATGACGATTGTGAGTGCCAAGTGATAAGCCCCATAAAAAATAAGAAGCTACCATGGAAAGGGATAGGGTGGGCGTGTGTGCAGAATGGAGAAAAATAATACACAAACATACATTCACACATCGCGTGACACACCCCACACCCATTCTATTGCAATATGCACTTTTACAATACAAATAATAAAACAACAAAAACAACAACAACAACGGGAAAAAACGGTCGTGGTTCAGTGTTAAAGTGAGTCCATTCAGTGCGCTTGCGAATGAGTGCTTCTTCATGTTAAATTTACTAAGGGGTGGCTGAACTCTTCCTTAAACACACATAGGTATAAGAAGATGCAAGCTAATCCTTTTAACTGTTAGGTATCTATATGATGATAATACACAGACTGTGATGAAAGTCGAATAAGGCCAAAAGAATATGCATTAAATTATTTGTAAACAAGCGTGTATGACATTTTTATTTATACGTATATCCACCATACTTTACCTACGAGTATTGCAAAAGAGTGCGTTCAGTTCCGCTGCACATCTCTTGCGTTAATTAGCTGAGTATACATTGTATACAGTGGGCTAATTTAATTTTAATTTTTAAGTGTTACCTACTCAAAAGGCGGGATATGTGTGGATTGAGGTTCTTGTTCTTTTGGGTTTACATATTAATTAAAGGATTAAAGTTCGACCTGGATTGTCAATGAAAATCAATTATTTTGGTTTTTATATAAAGTTCGATATGGTGGTACCTATAGTGATTGATTAAGTGAACGTACAAGGTGAAGAGTTTGCTTTTTCTTTTTGAAAAACAAATCTGTCTTTCTTAAGTTTTGATTAAAAGTGTCCAGTACATGATTTTTAGTATTTTTCATAATAATAAAATCTTAAAGAGCTTTCTACATGATCGAAATTTTAAATTGAACAAAAGGACCCCCAATAGAACAGAAGATGTGGAAAGAAGGGGGTGGGGGGGGGGGGGGGTCAACAAAAATGATAACCGTAGGATGATTTCAAGTACCCACTTTCGATTGTGTGGTGTGTGACCATCATCAATAGCAGTTGCAAGATTATTTGTATGCCGGCAGTGCGCACATCCCTAGTGTAGCCAAATTCAATATAATATGTACCTTATACGAAACAAAAAAAAAATAACTTTTGCTAGCATGCTTCATCGTTGTTGTTGTTTATTGTTGGCTGGATAGCAAAATATCGTTTTCATTGTTTCCTATTATAACAACTATTTAAGTATACCCGCTTTATTATATGGAGCTAGTGTGCCGCTTATGTATTCCTCCCCTATTCCCTATGAGCTATTGAAAGAGCCTACGTCACCGAATTGTGCCAGCAATTTGTAGTGCTTAATTAATAAAACAGTAAAACAGCGGTAGGCGAGTTGTCCTATAGAATATACTTTGGCATAGGTATAACGTATAGCCATTTAAAAAGTACAAACTGCCAAAGAGTATAAGGTTTTTTGTTTTTTTCTTTTTTTTATTAGTCATTCGATCAATTGGCATAGTTTGCATAAATATCTCTGTTCTCATAAAGAGATGACACATCTTTAGCTAAGCTCTTCAGTCATTAAGTCAGACTATCTAAAAGAAAGTTTTTCTTTCTATTTTTAATCCCTTATTTTAGATTTGTAGAATTAACTATAATAATAAAACGGAATGGTGAAAATGGAATCCACAGAGGAACAGGATAGGAAGTTAGTTTTGGAGTTTTGTCATTTGCTAGAGAAATCCAAGCAATTATTTAATGGACTTAGGTAAGTTTTTGAAATAAATTTTATTGATATTTTTGTTTTTCTTTTTTTTTGTACGTTATGTATGACATTTTTCGGGAATTTGAATTTTAAAGGAATTTTATTTTTTATAATAGAGATCTACCGCAATATGGCCATCGACAATGGCAGGCATATTTTGGACGAACATTCGACGTTTATACAAAACTTTGGAAATTCCAACAACAACACCGAATGGTCCTTGATTCTAAGTATGGTTTGAAACGTTGGCAAATTGGTGAAATTGCTAGTAAAATTGGTCAACTTTACTATCACTATTAGTAAGTATGAAGTAGGTATTATATGTACATATTTGTTTTAAGTCGATTTGAAATGAAATTGTATTGCATTTCTCAAGTTAGTGTTTTATTTTTGTGGTTTTAAGTGAGTAGTCATAAAAAACCAAATAAAACAATATTCTATGGAAGAAATTTTCTGCAAACTCCTTTTTTAAAGGTAAATTTCTTTCCCTTTAATAATGTTCGCTATATGCAGAGAAATAACAAACTAAATATTTCAACAACCCACTTACCCTCAACTGTAGGTAACAGGAGTTTTTTTTTCTCAAGATTTCAAGAGATACTTCTATATTTTAAACAACCACTTAGAAGTTTTTTGTATGTAAACTTCCTTTCTTTTGTTTTGAAAAGTTATAGTAGGGGAATAAGTATCCTTAAGAACGGTTACATATCTGAAGATTAGAGAAAAATAGTTTTTAGTGAATGTGAACGAAGAAAAAAATATTAATACAAATATTTAACCCATGATCAAAAGCGAATAACGTTTTGTAGGTTAGGTTGCAGGATTGCTATACTGGTACCTACCTATATGACAAAGTGTTGTGCTATCATGAATGACGACAGAAAAAAAAACTTAAATCCTAATTATAGTGAAGCGACATGAGCCCGTCATTTGTGTTTTAATTGAACACAATTTTGTTCATTACGAGTATAATATTGTTTGTTATATACAAAACTGGAATAAAAATATAAATTTGGTGGCATGCCAGCTCATGACAAATGAGGACCGAGTGACATATGGCCTTTTCTTTATGTAATTCAGGAGCCTTCGGAATGCATGTAAATATTATAAAGTTTGAACGTTGACATTATGTTTGAAACACTACATCATTTAAATGACTACCACGCGAATTGTTGCAGGCATCGATTCTATTAAGGTAATTTTCGACTACTTTTTGACACATATTGGGCGGTATCTCAGCCATAACTTGACGAATGTTGGTTTTTAAGTGCTCAAGAGTTAAAGGTTTATCTGCATAAACAAAGTCCAGCGGTGTCAAATCGCATGATCTTGGTGGCTAGTTGATATCCCCACGACGAGAAATTACGCGGCCAGGAAATGTCTCTTGCAATAAAGCCATATTCGATATGTGGCTGTGGCAGAATCACCATTTTTGTAGTAGGTTTTAACAATTTTTATGCGTTGTGCGATAGTTAAGCGATCCATTTTCGTAAATGTCAGACTTTCAACTGAAAAAAAAAATTGTTTTAAGAACTTAGTTTGACAGATGTCGAATTCCAGTCCTATACTTTTGAAACTGCAAAATGGATAACCCTTTATTGTGATTCAGAATGACAATTCCTCTCCAGAGAAGAAGAGATAATGGTTCTAAATTTATAGCGTTTTCGCTTGGTCGTCTGGAAGCATCCCGAATGCTTTTGAAATCGTTCGTTTGGGACTAGATGACAGTTCTTTTTCTAAAAAGAAGAGAAAATCGAGTCGGAATTTGAAAAAGGAATCAAAATCAGAAGCACGAACACAAGCGCTCACTTTCAACGTCAAAATTCTGAAATTAGATTTTTTTATTACGAATACGAATTCTTTCGTATAATAGTATTTACTTATAAAAAAAGAATAGATATAAGGAATAAATAAATAAAGAAGGAAAATAAGAAAAAAAAATTTCAAATTAGTTTTAACCATGTTTACAAATAATGAAACATAAAAACAACTTTAATTTGACGTTCCACAAACACAACGAAACAAAAACTTCAGAATCAAAAAAAGTGCTGCAACTTGTTCGGATATTTCGGATTACCTACCAAAAAAATTGCTATAATAATAATTTCAGAATCCAAACCAGAATTCTTCACATATTCGCACAAGAAAATTGTCAAAGTTATGAAACGTTGTACATAATAATAATAAATAAAGAAAAAATAAAATGCACGACTGGATCGCACGAACTTGCTCTTATGTAAAAGTACCTGGAATTTAAGATACATTTTATAAATATAAAAACATGGATTTAATGAGATAAAAATGTTCAAATGCATAAAATTGCCGTCTGGTTTCCGGAAAAGTATGAATTTATGCAAATAAACTTTAAAAAATCGTTTTATTATTAAATAAATTTTTTATATAAGAAATTTCTCTAAAATTTTTTTAAGAAAAAAATGTAGGATGCGAATTTTAAGTATTAAATAATATTTTTTCAAATTTTTTTTTATATACAATATTATTTTAAACTTAAGGGGACTCCTGCTGAAAATTTTGGGTTAAAATCCTTAGAGCCGTTAATGAGAAAGTCGAAAATAAAAAAAATCGGGTCTATGGCAGGTACCCCTAATTAAATTTTGCCCCAAAATTTTGTTTGACCAAAATGTAGCTTATGTTCATAATATCACACCTAATTTTTTTTATCAAAATCGTTAGAGCCGTTTCCGAGATAAATAAGATTTTGCATTACGGGTGTTAGGGGGTACCGTTAGTTTTAGAGCTATAAAAAAAAATTCAATTTCTCCTCTAGGGAATCACCGAAAACCCTTAACTACCGAGTTTGAAGAAAATACCTCCAGTAGTTTAGGCTGTAGTTCGAGCTACAGACATACAGACAGACAGACGGAATTGTCGGACCCACTTTTTTCGTCTTCGCTATCATCGTAATGTCAACTTTGATCAAAATCTCGAGTTCGATTTTTTTTCCAAATGCAGAACTTGCCCTATAGTACCTATATCGCAAGTAAAAAGAATAAGTTTGTCCTTAAGTAAGTATGTTCTTTCTTCGTCCGTGTCGATTACACTGGTAAAAACGCCTCAAATTTTGTATAGCATTTAAGTGAAAAGTTCGGAATGAATTATGAAAACGAAATATTTCTGATTTTTACTATTATTGCTGCACAATCCTAAGTACTTACTTACTTACTTAAGATGGCGCTGCAATCCGGGGTGGACCAGTACCTCAATCAACAAGCTTCTCCAGCCTGGTCGGTACCTAGCTAACTGTCTCCAATTTCGCACGTAAAGTTGGTTCTCCTTTTCCACTTGTGTGCTCCAACTGAATCACGGTCTAACTCTACTGCGCCGCGCCGGCCGTACCTCGTAGTTGGATTCGAAGTCTTTCTTGGCCGGAGTATTTGGGCCCATTAGCTCTACATGATACAGCTATTTGAGTCGTTGGACTTTAATTCATTTGACTAGGTCAGTTTCACTGTACAGCCCGTACAGTTCATGGTTATATCTTCTTCTCCTCTCCCCAATCCTCATCTATGCAGACGGGACCAAAGACCACACAGAGAATTTTCCTCTCGAAATGTTCCGTTCTCATCCACTTTCGACAAAGTCCATGTCTCTGCGCAATTCTAAATAATAGCCGGTAAATCGGGAAGTTACAGTATCAAAAGAATTTAATTATGTAGATAAGAGCTTGAGAACTTTTAAAAAAAAAAAAAACGCATAAAATTTGCAAAATCTCATCGATTCTTTATTTGAAACGTTAGATTGGTCCATGACATTTACTTTTTGAAGATAATTTCATTTAAATGTTGACCGCGGCTGCGTCTTAGGTGGTCCATTCGGAAAGTCCAATTTTGGGTAACTTTTTCGAGCATTTCGGCCGGAATAGCCCGAATTTCTTCGGAAATGTTGTCTTCCAAAGCTGGAATAGTTGCTGGCTTATTTGTGTAGACTTTAGACTTGACGTAGCCCCACAAAAAATAGTCTAAAGGCGTCAAATCGCATGATCTTGGTGGCCAACTTACCGGTCCATTCCTTGAGATGAATTGTTCTCCGAAGTTTTCCCTCAAAATGGCCATAGAATCGCGAGCTGTGTGGCATGTAGCGTCATCTTGTTGAAACCACATGTCAACCAAGTTCAGTTCTTCCATTTTTGGCAACAAAAAGTTTGTTAGCATCGAACGATAGCGATCGCCATTCACCGTAACGTTGCGTCCAACAGCATCTTTGAAAAAATACGGTCCAATGATTCCACCAGCGTACAAACCACACCAAACAGTGCATTTTTCGGGATGCATGGGCAGTTCTTGAACGGCTTCTGGTTGCTCTTCACTCCAAATGCGGCAATTTTGCTTATTTACGTAGCCACTCAACCAGAAATGAGCCTCATCGCTGAACAAAATTTGTCGATAAAAAAGCGGATTTTCTGCCAACTTTTCTAGGGCCCATTCACTGAAAATTCGACGTTGTGGCAGATCGTTCGGCTTCAGTTCTTGCACGAGCTGTATTTTATACGGTTTTACACCAAGATCTTTGCGTAAAATCTTCCATGTGGTCGAATAACACAAACCCAATTGCTGCGAACGGCGACGAATCGACATTTCACGGTCTTCAGCAACACTCTCAGAAACAGACGCAATATTCTCTTCTGTACGCACTGTACGCATTCGTGTGGTTGGTTTAATGTCCAATAAAGTAAACTGAGTGCGAAACTTGGTCACAATCGCATTAATTGTTTGCTCACTTGGTCGATTATGTAGACCATAAATCGGACGTAAAGCGCGAAACACATTTCGAACCGAACACTGATTTTGGTAATAAAATTCAATGATTTGCAAGCGTTGCTCGTTAGTAAGTCTATTCATGATGAAATGTCAAAGCATACTGAGCATCTTTCTCTTTGACACCATGTCTGAAATCCCGCGTGATCTGTCAAATACTAATGCATGAAAATCCTAACCTCAAAAAAATCGCCCGTTACATAGATATTATGTATTTGCTGGTAAAAATCTAAAGATGTTGAAAGAGAAAGCTTAACGTTTTTACTGACTTAAAGATCTAAGAAAATTTAGTAAATACTAGAAAATATAAAAAAAGGCTTGTCTCTTAAGATAATTGGATTAATTTTTAATGTTTTCAAACAACACAATAACCTAATGGTTAAAATTGAATTAATAACACAATATTATCAATTTGCTTTCTTAGCCTTCGAACTAGCGAAACAAACTACCTGAACGAAGCGTACCAGTTCTATGCAGCAATCCGGGGTCGAGCTTATTATTCGCGAGCAATAAAAGAAGACCGACCGGATTTGATGGTAAAAAAGTTACGGTACTATGCACGTTTCATTGTTGTTTGTCTGCTGTTAAAGAAGATGAAGCTGGTGCGTGAGCTAGTCACCGAACTGGAGAAACAAATACAGGAGTACACTACAACGTAAGTTTAAACACAATATTGTGCAACCAATTTAAGCGTGAACTTCTAATTTCTAATATTTATTTAAAATAAAGTTACGAGCCCGAAGACCATCTGGAATGGTCTCTAGTACTAGAAGAGATTAAAGGCTTCATCAAAGCTGAAGCAGCTGTAGCTGTTCTTCATGCAGATTCTAATCCCATCATTTTATCGCACAGGTGAGAATGTGAACAGTTCGCATATGGAATGGATAACTTGCCCGTGCTTTCTACTGATGAACAGAATAAAGAGTTTTTGAACAACAACATAGTTAGGAGTTATACGAAGTTATACTTTAGTTCAGAATTTTTTTAAGTTTAGGAAATGAACCTACATGTATTATATAGCTATATATTTATGTAAGCATATAAGACCCCTGAAACACTCAACGCAAAAGAATGCACATCGTGTTGCATCCACATTAATCTCATGCCCATGACCATACTGCACTACACCCATATGAATTCGCTCATTTTTGTCGTATCGATCTTGTATCGTATCACACATACAACACATAGCATAAATCATTCTTCTGTGAAAGCACGGGCCTTTGTTCCCAAAGCGTAGAATAGCCCAACTTCACCAATTGATGATCAGTGGTTCCGGTTCTAGGTTGTCCCCGCTAACGACTCCGCCATGCGAACGTTCGCCGCACATGACTTTGAGCCTTCAGGAGATCTTGATTGTTGGCTCGGCTTGTGAGCAGGCTAAGTTCTCCGAGCTTACAATGGATATGTTTCGGTAAGAGAATTTTTTTTATTTAAAATTTGGAGATACTTTTTCAAGGAAGTTTTTGCTTTTTTAATTAGCATGCTACAAACGCTTGAACGTGAGCCAACGGAGTCGTCAACGCATCCACTGGGTGGACCTCATGGGATGCATGGGCACGATGCTAGTCCCGCAGCCAGTCGTATACCACCATACGGTGTTCCAGGCTCTAAGGGCTACTTAGAAAACGGTCGTCACTACCGAGACAATCCTCATAAGTATTTACTTTACAAGCCTTCGATTAGTCAACTTCTGGTGTTCTTAGCTAGCGGATTTAAAGAATTACCTCCCGGAGGTGCTCTACTTTTATACATGTCAGCTGATGGCTGCTTCTCCACAACAAAACATCCGGAAGATTGTAAGATTGGAAAATTCTTTTTCATGTTTCCATATAATAACTCTATATGTTATACTGATGTATTAGATGGTTATGAATTGGGCGGTCTTGCTACGAGCGTCAAACGTGATGGCGTCGACAGTGGAATCGCTTGCCGAGGGAAGTCATACAAGGAAAATCACTGTCTATATCCTGGCGATTTGTATCCTTTTACAAGGCGGCCACTTTTCATTATAATCGATTCGGATAATTCATTTGTCTTTCAACATATACCCCGGTATTTTGGACAACCATTGGTCATACTAATGTCACCACAGGATGTACCGCCAGCGTTTCAAAGTAAGTTTGTTTAAAATGTTTATTTTGTTTACTTAACATCTGAATATTGTGTATATTCCAATAGCTGATGTCCAACATCATGGATCCCTATTTACGTTGTTCCTGCATTCCCCATTGACAGCTCTATGTTACGTTTGTAATGTGGGCGACGTCCCTATTCATCATTGGGAGAGATGTCAGACTTATGTAGATCGATTTATAACAGAGGCATCACGACTGGTCACTCGATGTCGTATAGATGAAATAGAACAAGGCATAGGGTACATAGGTAAGTTTTTTTTGAATCTGTGTCTGTCATATCATAAGAAACGTTCTGTAGGTAAAGTCTGCTAGACAAAGTCTTTGATAGATCCAAGCTTGTAAAATACAGAGACTGAACAATTTTCTGAGTTCAAGCTTTGTTGCCCATGCCCTACATAAAATATGCTCCAAATACATTTATGAACACAATTAAAACTGCTTTGATAAAAAAGTTAATAATTCTTAAAATAGCAGACGTTGAAAAAATTTGAATTTATATGTATAATGTGTATCATTATGTACAAAGTACTATTTCACCCTTATTGCGATTGTCAATAATGAATTGATAGTTGTTATTTATTAAACAATTTATTTAATCGGTAGTTTGTCAACAGGCAATGAATAGTTACTAAATAGTTGCTATTTTTGTCAGTGTCAGTTTTCATCGACCTTATTGGTATATGCAAAGTTTTTTTTTTTCAATTGAAAAAATTTAGTTGACAAAGAGTAAATTATTCGATGTGTATCTTTTGGATTTAAAGTATGCCTTAGCTGCTTTAGCTTTCCAGAAAACTTGATTGGTCATCGTCGAACCAAAATTCTACCGAGCCCATTTACTTAAAATACTTTTCGTATTAAATACATAGATATTAAATATACATAGATATGTTCTTTTCTTGAAATTTATTTATTTTTTTTCTTTAAAGTTTGCTAACTAAAGCCCCTTTTAGACGATCAGTTGTTCCTTCTGTTATCAGTTCAGTTGTCAGTTCAGTTAAAAAAGGCAGTGTATTTAGACGATCAGTTGTTCCTTCAGTTATTAGTTCTGAGACTGAAACTGATGAAATTCCCATAAGTTTTCAGTTCAGTTGTCATTTCAATTTAAGTTTGCGGTGATTTATCAAGCGATAAAACTGTAGCTATTGCAATAAGGCTTTCATCGTCTATTACGCAATGTATTTCCTCTGATTTTCGTCTGCTCACAAGTAAAATGAAAGCTCAAGTGAATACTGGACTGACGTCTAAATACACTACCTTTTTTAACTGAACTGACAACTGAACTGATAATTGAAGGAACAACTGATAGTCTAAAAGGGGCTTAAGAATTACGAGTAGATTTCAAAAATTGGGATCAATTCACAGCTCTCAATTTCATCAACAATTCAAACTCCCTTTATCAATTTAGTAACGCAATACCGATTTTCAAATTCATTAATAGATTTTTCAATTTTCAATGAGTCGCAAGTTGACAATCACTGGGATCTTCATTAAGATCTCTTGATTTGTTTTTTATAATGTTTTAAAAATGGCTATTCAAAACTTATTTTATGCTAGCTATACACGAGGCAACCGTTGAAGCAACGTGTTGCAGCAAAAACTAATCGTTCACACGTTTTCAAGATATTGATTGTATATTGTACTCGTATACATATTACGTTTTTTAAATACAACAAATATTTTTTCCAAAATTAGTACCTATGTATATATAATATTTTTTCAATTTCAAAGGAGTACCTGCATAAAATTAAAATACAGTTAATAACAGTTTTCCAGGGAAAAACAGGGAATCACCGAAGAACCTTAAATACGAAGTTTAGAGAAAATCGCTTCAGCGGCTGTTGTTCGAGGTACATTCGTACAGATAGTTGTACACAAATACAGACAGACGAACGAAATTGCGGGACTCACTTTTAAATGTCAAAATTAATGCGCAAAATTAGTCATCCAATTTTGTTTTTGAATTACTTTTTTACAAAAAAAAATGATTTTGAGTGATTGAAAGAAGTTATTGTAAAAACTCGTTTATCGTGGCCCTATAGCGTTCGTCAGTAACAGTGACCGTGTTGCCGATGGCGTCCTCAAAAAATACGGCCCAATCACTCCTCCCGCGTAAACGCCGCCTCTTTTTTAGTGGTTGTACTGCTTCTTCGTGGATCACACACGGATTTTCAGTGCCCCAGAAACGAAGATTTTTTTTATTGACGTAACCGCTTAAGTGAAAATGCGCCTCGCTACTCATGATGATTTTCGACACAAAACTTCCTTTTCGTTGTTGAGATTGACGATACCTTGACAGTAATTCACACGCGACGGACAGTAAGCAGGCATTAACTGATGCACTGTTTCCACTTTTTACGGGAACATGTGTAATTCTTTCACTAAAATTCGCTGTAGGATCCGTCTGGTGATGTCCAATTGCGTCGTGTGGTTGATGTTTCTTCGTTCTCAGCGACATCGGAAGCCACAATCCCACTCGGCCGAACCACCAGTCCGGTGGAGGCCACACCTTCCTTGGTCTCCTGTGGTTCCAGTCTGTTCGAGTCGAGTAGCTAAACGCCGAAATGTTTGCCCAGTTAGCGCCACACGATTGGAAAATCGACATCGAAATTCACCCTGCGTTAACATTACCCACCGATCAAAAAATCGACACAATTATTCCACGTTCTTGTGGTGTATAGCGCTCCGTTGCTTGGCTGTTTGTATACCGCAGCTGTCTAAATCACAAATATGAAATACGGTTGACGTACGATGCCATTTCCGATAGGGTGATTAATTTTGCGCCACCTTGTACAAACGCTGTCATTTTACTTTTATGAAGACAAGTGTTGCCGTGCTCATGCAGAGTTATTGCTGTTTGTTTTCAATTATTAACTCAATTTTGGCAGGACTTTGAAAGTTTTATAATTACGAACTCCGACATTCGTTCCTCTTTTTGACCAAGCTTCGTCCATTAAAGAGTGGCTCAAAATTCAATCAATTTTTGTTCGTAGTGAAAATGAACCTAAGTGACTTTCAATTTTCAACCATTCCTGTGTGCGTTTTGCCGGCACGAATGCACGAAACTTACAACTTTCTGCCGAATCCAAACGTCTAAGATGAGAATAACTTTTCATGACAAAATATACTCTTCGAGGATTGGTTTTTTTTTTTTTTTTTTGTTGGCAGTGCCTGGAAAACGAACTCAGACCTCCTGCATGATAGTGCAACGTACTATCTATCTTTTACTTTTCGTGATTTAAAAGTTGGGCGCCATCTTGAACTAAGAAAGTAATGGTAATGATTCCATCACAGTTATGTTTTCTTTCAATTTTACGCGCTGTTCTGGATCTTAGCCAATAAATTCAGAGATAATTATTAACTTTAATATTGATATTATTCGACTTAATAAAAAAAAAAAACTAAGATTTTATTGTAATATTGCCTCGTTTATCATTAAGCTAAGCTAACTCAAAAACTTCGGAGAGCGAAATTACGGAAATTTTCACAAAAAGAATTTTAATAGCACAGGAAGCTTTCAGAAATGATTTCAGTGAGGCCCACCACCACTCTTCTTATATTTTTATTTTATACTTATTCAATGTTCCCATAAACCTGGAATCTTTTATTAAGACACACTGCATGCCTTAGATTTAGATTTAAGAGAACTTAATCAGAGAATGTTTAGCTTTTTAGATACGCCGTTTAGAAAAGAGAAAATTTAAATATAAAAAAGGGCGGAAAATTTATATATGTATTTCGGGGGTTTCGGGCGAATAAATAATAAAAGTATATGAATCCATGTATTTCTTTTATTTTTCATATTTGCAGACTCATCATATGTCCAATTCTTCGGGGACGATTTCCTGCGCACGCTTATGTTGCGCTTCGTCTTCTGTGATGTTGTGTTGCGGCTGCATCGTGGTTTTTGCGGCCGCCACATGAGACCGCGTTGTGAACCACCATTACCATCTAATGAACTACTCGAACATCCATCGCTATCGCATATAATATTCCAATTGGCATCTGCGCTCGATGTGCGTGGACATTTTTCAGAAGGTCCTGACGGTGATTGATGATCCTTGAGACATACTCGCAGAAACTTTGGCAGTTAAGTTAACTAGTTAATGTGTTTGAGCTTAAAGAAAAAGGGCGAAATAAATGGAACATGATGGATGGCAGTTGGACGATCATAGTAAATTAATAAATTATAACAAAATATACAATAATACGAAACCAACCGGAAACGGAGCGTACGATAAACAGAAATATAAATATTTATATGCAAACGGAATAGGCGTTCAGAGTGGCAACATTCGATGGCATTATATTATATTAATGGTGGAAACAGAAACGGAAATAAAATGATAATACTGTGTACATCTTAATTCTATATAGTATATAAATAATATTTTTTACTGTGTATACTATGACGATGCTTTCATACTACACGCCCAATATTTATTTATATAAATTTAATATATAAATATAAATAAATAATAAAAACAAAATATATATATATATACTCATTTTATATTTTTGCGGAAAATTTTATACTTATATAAAATAAAAATAAATAAAATCGGCAAAATATTAGAGCGCATAATATTAAAATATACGTAACGTAAAAACTATGTAAATTATTATAAACTATAACTTATAGGTATATTTTTATTTTATAATAACGATATTATAGAAATATATATTTATAATTTCATTATGATTCATTCGTCAGTGTATCATAGATACACCTATACGCGATTCAAACAAAATAATTTAATTTATATAAATATAAAACAAAAATAAACTATCGCTTTTTCAATGCCATTTTTTTTAAATAATTTACTTTTAAACAAATAACTCGAAGATATTTAATTGAAATACAAACAAAAAGAAAAACAAACAAAAAAATTAATACAAATTATATTATAAACAAATTATAGCCTAAGCTAAATTGTTTCGAAAAAATTATTATTATAGATCATTAATTTTATTTGTATGATAAAATTAATATCGTGGCAATAGTTAAAACAAAAACAAAGAACAGATAAAAAATTAATACAAAAGAAACAAGTAATATTCATTAATACATAAATTATTTAATAAACAAATCGAAACAAAAATTATAAAAAAGACGGAATAAAGCACACGTTCGAAAACAAATAGAGCAAACTGAAGTTCATAATAATTTTTATCTAACTCATTTCACAGCCAAAAGATATTTAGGAATACCGACGGAGTAAACCGCATGACAGGCTTGAATACTATCGGTTTTTTGATAGGAAATAACAATTCTGTATTGTTACAAATACAAACGAAACCTTATTTTGTTTGTATTATTTATTCAAAACTTCAGTGAAGACTATGCATTTATAAATACCTTAATTCAGAGGAGGTAACTTCAAGAATGATTACTCCAACTTTCATTACAATAATCGGCTCACTAGACGCATTGTGTCTGCTATAGTAGATAAAACTGGCGTCAACATATACATATGTACATACATACAATACAATATTAGCCAAGCTCAAAATCAGTCGAATTCACATCGTTCACAGGAAATGGAAATTTTTTAGTCCACAATGTGACGAATTTTGCAAATATCTTTCCCTACAGCCTTATAAGTCCAGATTCATCATCATCATCGGCTCGACAACCGGGTTCCGGTCCTGGCCTCTTTCAACAAGTCTCTTCACCTATCCCGGTCTCTAGCCGACGCCATCCAGTTGCGCACCCCAAGGCTTCGGGCGTCCTGGTCTACGCCATCTCTCCAGCGCAAGCATGGTCTACCACGCTGCCGTCTACCATAGAATGTACCACAAAGAACTTTCCGAGCAGGTTCCTCTTCGCTCATGCGAGCTAGGTGCCCTGCCCACCGGAGTCTACCGAGCTTAATTTTTGTCACGATATCTGCTTCTAGGTAGATTGCGTACAATTCATGATTGTACCGTCTCCGGAATCGTCCTTCCTCACATATGGGGCCAACAATTCTCCTTAAGACTTTTCTCTCGAACGCAGCTAAGAGGTCGGAGTGCCTTTTGGTAAGCACCCAAGTCTCGGATCCATATGTGAGTACTGGCAGGACCATGGTCCTGTACAGCAGCAGTTTTGAAGTTATGGTGAGATTTCTGGATTTGAAAAGCTTTGACAGACTATAGTAGGCTCTGTTGGATTTGAGAAGCCGCCCGCGTATTTCTTCTTCTATATTGTTATCGGCTGCTACTATTGACCCAAGGTATTTAACGGGTTGTACCACTTCAAATTCGTGCTCCGCTACCTTGATTGTTTGACCAACTGTTCATCTCGCAAGTCCAGATTAACTTAAGAAATTTAGCCTCGTGATAATTGTTCTCCTATTCACAATTTTTTTAAGAAAGTTCTGAATTTCATTGTTATACATATCCTGTTTGTCCCTCCCTATTTAATATTTTAAACTTTAAAACCAATGTTGTTCCGTATCTCCTTTTTTTAAGGAGTCGACTGGCATATACATTATGTACTTGTTCAAGATTTTACCGAATTATTGATATAATTGTAAATACATCACTGTTTTAATTTAAGTTCAATAAGAATTTAAATCAAACGGTATACTTATATTTAAAAGGGTTTTCTTTATCCGGAGCTCTCCGAATCAAGGTACCAACCGAACAAGTTCTTCGTTAAAAGTCAAATGCAGCTGTCATTTTTAATTTTTATTTAAAAACATGGCAAACACTATTTTGGAAAATTTGAGCCTCTGCGATAAATTGCAGAAATTTCTTTACCTGGGGTCTTTGACTTCGATTTAAATTATTTAGTTTAATTTCTACATCTAATTTCAAGATTTTGACGTTTTGTATTCTGCAAATCCAGAATCGATAAATTATTTCTGAGAAAATTTTAACTTTTGCCGTTCAAGGAAATGAAGTCTCTTATTTGAACACAAACTAATAGCCTTTCCGATTGGCAATCAAGAAGCATTCGGTATGCGTGCAAATTCTTCTAAAAGAATTCAATTGGCACTGAGAATAAGAATTCGTCTACTGACAAGAAGAGCGAATGGTTCTGAAATTATTTTTACAATCCAAATTCCAAACCGAATTACTCACACACTCGCCCACAAAGTTGTGAAACGTAATTTGAAATTTGAGACAATTTTGCAAATAAGTGGCAATATTCGGCCTTAGCGAGGTATCCGTTCGGAGCGGAAAATTCTCCGATTTCGTACGGTTCGGAGGATTTTTGTTTTGAGGTATTCTTCCCAACAGCCGCTCGGAATTTTTTCTCCATTTTTTTAACGCACCCGGCGAACTGCGTTGAAGTGCGATCAAGTGCTTTATTTGTGAAATTTCTGACATCTTAATGCAATTGCTTTTCCGATTTCCTCCGACACAAATTCTTCGCGGAACAGATTACTACAACGCATTTGTGTATTTTTTTTCTTTCCGATAGGATACCTCGAAAGCAATTTGGCCCTTCGACAAAGTATGCGTTGCGGAATTTTTTCCGCTCCGAACGGATACCTCGCTAGGGCCGATTAACAAATTTATTGAAAAAAAAAACTAAAAGCTGAAAGAGATAAGTTTTAAAAAAAGTAAATATGAACACAAACAACATGTCTGCGATCGACTTTCTTTCTATCAACGAATGGTTCTGAAATTATTTTTACAATCCAAATTCCAAACCGAATTACTCACACACTCGCCAACAAAGTTGTGAAACGTAATTTGAAATTTGAGACAATTTTGCAAATAAGTGGCAATATTCGGCCTTATAGACTAAGAGCCCACAGCAATTTTTGGGTGTGATTGATAACAAAAAATAATAAGCATAATTAGATAGGCCCTTTATAGTTATTTACAAATGTGAAAGTGTTGCATACTCATGCATAATAGTGCATCAAGTATGCAGTTCTTTCCAATTCCAAATAATTGTGAAAACAACTTTGCCAAAATGTAGAGTTAAGCCCCCTGATTGAAAATATCGAGGTCCAAGACGTTTTACAGACAGCCTTCTGCCTGCCAGACGCTTGCACTAAGAAGGCCACCTTCAAAACGTCTTGGACCTCGATATTTGCAATCAGTGCACTTAGCTCTTCATTTTGAACTTATGCCAAATTTTGTATCCCAATTTTTTTGACTTTGGAAAGAACTGCATACTTGAAGCACTATAATGCACTATTTCGCCCACTAGAGTATGCAAGACGTTCACATTTATAAATAACTATAGAAGGCCTATCTAATTATGCTAATTATTTTTTGTTATCAATCACACCCAAAAATTGCTGTGGGCTCTCGGTCTATTAGCGAGGTATCCGTTCGGAGCGGAAAATTCTCCGATTTCGTACGGTTCGGAGGATTTTTGCTTCGGGGTATTCTTCCCAACAGCCGCTCGGAATTTTTTCTCCGACATTTTTTTAACGCACCCGGCGAACTGCGTTGAAGTGCGATCAAGTGCTTTATTTGTGAAATTTCTGACAGCTTAATTGTTTTTCCGATTTCCTCCGACACAAATTCTTCGCGGAACAAATTACTACAACGCATTTGTGTATTTTTATTCTTTCCGATAGGATACCTCGAAAGCAATTTTGCCCTTCGACAAAGTATGCGTTGCGGACAATTTTCCGCTCCGAACGGATACCTCGCTAGGGCCGATTAACTAATTTATTGAAAAAAAAACTAAAAGCTGAAAGAGATAAGTTTTAAAAAAAGTAAATACGAACACAGACAACATGTCTGCGATCGACTTTCTTTCTATCAAATCAACTGTTTCGTAAAACGTAAGCACAACTTTATGAAAACTTCAGCATCGAATTGGGTATGTTTGTTTTGTTTATTGACATCCCGGACCGAAGAGTTCTTCCGAATTCGCATTCGAAAAGGCCATAAGTATAGTTAAAATGTCAAAAAACTGTATTTAAATCGTTGACTAGGACGATTTTGTTATATGCTTTTACTTCTGTCTTCAGCTTCTGAGCACTGAAAGTTTCTCTATGTGAAAGTTTCCATGTTGTCGGTAATTGGAGAACGCCGAACTGATAATCACGACCTTTAAACTGTAAGTTTAGTATTTGACAATAAAGCAGTAAAAACAAAACTTATTTTGCTGTTAACCAAAATTAAAATTGTTCATCGAACACCGTTTGTTTTTTTTATCTTTGTATATATGTATAACCTATAGTATTATCATGAAGCGTGATTTTGTATTGCGAACTCTAGCCTGGTGGTGGCGCTGAAATTAGCGCTAGATTTTACAGTGGAGAGTATAATAAGATACAAAACAAGTAGTAAAAAAGAGAATATTGTATTGTTAAATTTAGCAAGTACTGTCCCTATACTTAAGATGTCGCCACAATCTTTCGTCTTCTTGATAGTACTATAAGTTAGATATACGGATAAGTTATGAACAAATTCAAGGACGTTTGGGCTGCACAGTACTCACTTTGGAAATAAGTTTTCAATATTTCCCAACATTCTTCAAGTGACTCATTTCGTTCAGCGGAGTCTGCATTGTTACTTACGTTATTTCTTAAAAAGGACCACACAAATATTTTGAATGAATTAAAGTATTTATTATTTTATATTTGGATAACATTTATTTGATTTGAATTCTTGTTTTGTTTTTTAATAATTTCATTCATTATGAGTTTCATTTTGTTATGTAGTTGCATAGGATTACCTCTTTTAAATAAATAAAACAAACTATCGAACACAAAAAGAGAAACATATACTTTTTTTTTGCAGAAATGCAATCTATCATAATTATATTCCCAAATCATTTTATA
This sequence comes from Chrysotoxum bicinctum, assembly GCA_911387755.1. Taxonomy (NCBI): domain Eukaryota; kingdom Metazoa; phylum Arthropoda; class Insecta; order Diptera; family Syrphidae; genus Chrysotoxum; species Chrysotoxum bicinctum. The sequence goes on along the minus strand of OU426989.1, from coordinate 216,771,703 downwards.
AATTTTTTTTTTCAGCTAAAAGAATAAAAACTAATTTTACAACAAACTCACAGACTTTACTGTTTGACATTTATATAAATTGCAATAATATATGTATATATTTAAATAATTCATTGAGTATAATAATAATATATTTATTTTTTTATTTATTAATAATAAATACTCAACTAACCTATCCTACGCATCATATCTTGTATATTTTTGTTCATATATATATTTTTTTATTTTAAAAGGTTGAGATTATGTATATTATATAGTCTTAGTCTATATTGTTCTTAATTTGTTTAAAGATAGTTTAACTTTTCTGTTTTTTTTTTTTTTTTTTATAAATAAGTTGATTTGAATTAGTTTACTATTAATTCACAGAGTGACTAGGTTTGCTTGCTTTTGCTTACATTTTTCTGGTTTACCAGTTTTCTAGGATATTTTCTTTTGCTATTGCTATTGTTTCTTTTAATTTTTTTTTTCTTGTAAGATGATAAGTTTAAATTTTTCAATTGCATGTTTGTGAGAGAAAGTAAAGATATGATTGCTAAATTATTAAAATAAAAAATCATAAATTAAATGTTTTGTTTACAAAATGTTTTAAAATAATGTACATACTCTTATTTGAGGATTTCAGTTTTAGATATTAATTTCGATTTAATAATAACAACTCTTTAATTGCAAGGCTGGATCTCAAAAACTTGTAGCGCTGTAAATGTGCTGTGCATTGAACGTGTACTTTAATAATTGAATGACATGAGAAAGTGTAAAAATACACTTTCTTATTTTAATTTAATAAAATCATTTTGGAGCAGATTGGTAAGCAATTTTACTTGAGATTTTTAAAATTATTTTTTTTAAATTTGAATAAAATCGTTCGAGCCTATAACGAGAAATACTAGAATATGTGGTTTTAAAACAAATACAGTTTTATTACAATATACGAACATAAAGCTAGCAAGGTTTTACCAAAATTGTTAAGGGCCATTTTTTGAGAAAAATTATGAAGAGAGTAAGTACTTACAAAAATTGAGGATTGTTTATAAACAAATATTTTTGAAAAAAAAAGAATAAAAATGTAATGCAGGAACTGTTCAAAAAATTCACAAAAAAAAAAAAAACAATTTTCTGAAAACCTGTTTAACAAACTCATTTTGACAATATTTTTTTTTAAGAAGGAAAAGGACAAAACTTATTGCGCGAATTGGAGATTTTGTTGTTGTAAATTGTATTGAATGAGATTCACTTTTTAATTACCTCGGGCATTCATTTTCTAACTGTATGAATTTATCCTAATTTTCCTAGAAGAATGTGTGTAAATGCTGTTTTATTAGAGTCTATAATAATCGAAACAAATATTGATATGGCACAAACAGAGTTTAATCAAAGTCTTTTATAAGATTTTTTTTCGGGAAAATTAAAAAAAAAGAAGAAAATCGTTTTATGGGAGCTGCTAAAGATAAACTAAAACGAAAACTATAATTTGAAATGCAAATCAGTCCACTCGTTAAGGCAAATATCGACCAACGCCAACTGTACGTTCAAAAAATATAAAACATAGAGTAAGTTTAAAAGGAATACGCTTCCGAATTGTTGTGTTCTATGGATCCACTGCAAGCATAGCTGAGGTCATAATTTTTCCTTTCCAGCAAACAATTTTCGAACCCGTCAACATAAAACATTTGGGTACACCAATTTTAAGTTTTTACTGCTGTGTAAATAAATATTAAATAGAAACAAATTGAAACATAGAAGTTTCAAAAAATAAAATATTGTAATATGATTAACCGACCTAAATATAATGAATAACTTGCCATGAATAACTTGCCATGCATAGTACTTGTACCTATATGCAGTGACGAGTAAAAGTGGACACATTTTTTTAACTCAGACAGAAAATCATTTTTATTTTTTTTTAATATTGGTATTAAACTAACATTTGTTTTCTTTAATAAAAAATTCAAAAAAATATTCAATGAATTTTTGGAACTTGCCCAATTTTGAACGTTTCAGTTTTGGGGAGATTAAAAACGTTTGTTCAATAAGAGATAATGGCGCAAAATTTTAAACAGCCTATTATTAAGGTATTAGTATGATACTACTTAGCAATTTGCTAACTTTATAGTAGTTTACTAACTCATTCTTAATTTTAAACATTTTCTAACTAGTATCGTACTAAAAGAATTTTCTTAATAAATTGCTTCTGAACACACCTAAAACAATGACATTTTGTGTAAAAAAGTAAGTACACGAACCTCTTTTGATGTTTGCAAATGTCAAAAAGTCATATGAAGCTAGCACGATACTAAAAAAATAAAGTAGGTATTCTATGATTTTAACTTTAATAAAAGGGTAGAAAAAGTATGATGCTATATTCGATTAAAATTTTTAAATTCGTTGTTTTAACATAGTATCATAGTAAAACAGCTTTAGCATCGTACTAATTCAAATGAAATTTTGTGCCAATATCGCCGTTCTAATTAATATTTTTATCTGTAATTTAAAAACAAACAGTTAAAATCATTACATTTGTAGAACACTTATAGAGTTGAGAATTGTTTGTATTAAGAGGTTTTTATGTTGGTCATTATTAAAATTGAAAACATTTGTTGAACGTGTAATTTTTTTTAAATTAAAAACTAAAAATTTTGCATATTTCAAAAACTTCAGTGTTTAACGTTCAAAAAATTCGAAGTGCCCATAATAAACAAAGGATGGAGAGAGAATTAAGTTATAGGCCCAAAACACCAAACATATCAGCACAAAACATAGAAAAGTCAGTTAATGAATTGACTGCACGCCAGGCTCTTAAAAGAATTGGATTTACTGCGAAAGAGAAATCCTCTACTTTTAGCGAAACATTTTAAAGCCAAGTTATCTTAAATTGCTCAAAATCTGGACCATTGACCTATGGAAAAAAGTAGTTTCGGCTGACGAGAAAAAGGTCAATCGATTAGAAATGGATGGCAGATCGTATTATTAGGTGTTCAGAAACCACTTCAGCAGCATCTGATTCATAGCACAGTGAAACATAGTGAAGATTCGGCTTGGGGGTGTTTTTCCGTGGATTTCTGTTGGGCATTTAGTAAAAATTGAAGTAATAATGAACAAAGAAACTTACGTTGACATATTAAGGCAGAATTTACCAACATTTTTGGCAACACCTGGCCACAGGGTGTCTGAAATTATTTTTCAACAAGATGGTAACCTAAAACACACCTCTAAAATTGTCAAGCAATGGACAGCACAAAGCCCTGGCCTTAGTCCTTTTGAGAATCAGTGGTCAATTGTGAAGCGAAGACTATTAGGGCAATACGAAAATCATCCACCCAAAAACAAAAGATTATGGACTAAGTACTGAAACACAAAATTCATTCCGAAACGTCAAAAAATCATTCAATATTTTTGTTCTCAAAAAAATTACATGGTTATTGAAGATAACAAATGTTAGTACAATACACAAAATTAAAAAAAATAAAAATGATTTCCTCTCTGTTTACAACTCAAAGTTGTAATCAAATTTTCATACGAATTAAAACATTTTACCCCTTTGTACACATGTACATAATGTACATATGTATAGCAAGATAAATTCAAGCAAGTTAAATATTCTTATAAACTTGTGTCTGAATAGGTTTATAACTTTTGGTTGTTTTGGCATTTAAAAGCAAACTTGTAAAATTCCTGAAAATTTCGACTTTTTGTATGCTTTAAAAAATCAATTTGATTTGGGTCTTCTTACTCCTAATTTCGATATTTTTTTAAAACTACCTTCGACTCGAAGAGCACCACTTTCTTTTAAAGATACAGTTATTAATTTTAAAACATATATGTATGTAAGAATATATCTACGTAAAACTAAAAGAAAGAATAAGGTAAACTTTGTGTCAATTTTTGGGTATTTCCAGTTTCCAATTGACAAAAATTTTTATTTAAAACATCCGCTGGATAAAAATTCGAAAGAATAGGACTATTATGTTTTGTTAATGACCCTTTTATCATTACTAATCTTCACTTTTTATTAAAAAAAAACATCTTGTATCGATCTCAAAAGAAATCCATCCATGTCTATTTCTAGATAACAATAATATACCTTGTTTACTTTGGCGAACAAAATATGTACAAGACATTCTTATATTCTGTTTTGTAAACAAATATAATTTTCTAAATATTGAAGATGATAAAAAATTAATGATGATTCCATAATTTTTAAACTATCTCTAAATATTGCACAAAGCGATCGTCAATCAAAAAACGAACCCACACGCGTGATTCATACATAATATTGCTATCTTTACTGTTTTCCCAAAATAAAAGACAAAGCCCAAATAATTAGCAAAATGTTTGAAGTTTTTTTTTTTTTAAAGATCCCAATCTAAATGCGCGTCTTAAATAATAATAATGAACAAAAAAAAATTAGGAGAATGTTAAATGATGAAAGCAAAACAAAAATATGTATCCCACTCACATTCTGCTCTGACACACAACCAATAATATATTAAAAACAAAACTTCCTCCTTGCATCGACCCTACTTAAGCAATAGAAAATTTAATGATTTTTGATATCGAATGGAATTTCTTATCACACCGTTTTTGTTTTTGTTTTCCGACAATAGAGCTGCGCAAAAATATGTTTTTTTCAACGAATTGCTTTTGAAAATAGCAAAATGTGCCTGTGACCTAAAGCAAGGGGTGAACCTACTTTCTCACCTGCAAGTGATGGTCCTCATCGTCGCTGGGCTCCTCTTTTAGAGGAAGTGAATCGATTTGTTTAGCCGAGGTGACCTTTTTGTTTCTCTGCCACGTGAATACACGAGCCATTTGAAGGAATTTCTTACGCGATACTTTACCCATGTGTTTGAGACGTTCTTTGAACGCTGCGTCGTCCTCGCCGCGAGCTTTATCTTGCTGTTCCTTTTCTAGAGCCGTCATGAACTCCTGGTTCCAGCGCAGCTCATTCATGAATTCTTCGTTTTGTAACATCATTGCGAACTGCTCGTCGGGCAGGTCGAATTCGCCGGCGGGACGATCTGCTGATTGGATTCGCAGGAAGCCTGGTGGAAGGGGTCCTAGCAGAGGTGGGTTCCATTTTCGCTGTCCATTGCGCTTTGACGGTGTGCCAAGTTGTGTGGGTGGTTGTTGTCGTAAAATTGAAATTTTCTGCTTGGGCGATGCACCAGTATTTGTTGCCAGCATTGTCTGCGACGGTTGGAGCAGGTTCAGTAGAGGAGCCTCACTTCCATCGGACGTGTCGATCAGTTGGACACTGTCAACAACTGCTTTCGGCGGACTACGAACTGGTGGCGTTCCCCCCGTCGTACTCACTACCGACGGCATGTCCATCTCATTGCGAAGTTTTTCATTCTAGGAATGGATATTGCAGAGATCACAAACATTTTTAAGCTTTCTATCGCATATTTACCACTCCTACCTGGTTATCCGTGCTCATGGCCAGGAGTTGGTCTATGGTTGCATCGACAGCTCCCTGATTGGCCCTCAACACTGCCTCGATCACATCACGGTCCATGTCGGGGAACATGGTCTTAAAATCGGACATCGCTTGGGCGAATTCCAGTTGCATTGTAGAAGCCATTATGCCTGTTGGAAGTTTTTTTATTTTGGAAAATTAGTAATTTTTTAAGGTCGTTTTGTTTCGACTTCTGTTGAGTTTCTGAGGAGAGATTTCTTGGTTTTATTGGCGAGATTACTTGAGTTGGATTTGGTAAAACAAAAAATTAACAACATCGCCAGGGATAGATTAGCGTTGGAATCATTTTGTTTGTTTTATTAGCGAGTTTTTGTTGTTAATCATGGAAATGTATATTATTTGTTTTCTTTTGTTTTTCTTTTTATTTGTTAAGTTTGATTTATTTATCTGGCCGTCGTTTCTGTTCGCCTTTTATTTTTCTTTTCGTTTTCTTATCGGAAATTTTATTTACTGCACTTTTTGCAGTGCCATATAAAGGAGAAGGAGTAAGTGGCACGACCAAGATTAAATCAGTGAAATTGGTTCACAGTAGATAGAGCGAAACAGAATTATAGTTGCTTGCCGGTTGGGTGAGGAGCGAGATAGTGAAATGAAAGAGAAAAATATTGTTATTCCTTTGTGGAAATGTCAGTTCATAGAATGACATTGCAGAAATGCTATGTTTTTTTTAAGGGACTTGACAGTTCAGTGGATTGTAGATGAGATTCTCGAAACAAAAAGTAGATGGAACTGTCATGAAATCGTTAAAATTTGAAAAACCAACCGTTGTTATAGTTTGTACCTGTCTCAAGCATAATCAAGTAATAGGGTTTCTGAAATCAAGAAGAAAGTAGAGTCCATGCAATTTTCAAACGTCATGAAATATCAAAAAATATTTATAAAGACACAGTAGAAACTGAAAAGTTCGTTTTACCGGCTTAACACGTAAGAATCAACGAAAAGCCCAAATGCCAAAGTTAAAAAAAGCATACAATAGATATTTAAATAGTATTAATAATCACACGGGTGCGTCGGAGCACTCTTTAGTACAACAAATAATGATAAGTTATTAGCTAAAAGTCTAAAAATATACAAACATTAGTCTTGGAACATCAGTTTTGTATTCGTTTTCCATTTTAACATATACTACCATAAGCAAGTAATGGGAAACGAATTTCAAGAAAATGGGAAATAAGATTCCTCATCTATCTAAACCACAAAACCTTCGTCATGATGACTTTATGTCGATTTCCTTGACACACTAAGGATTTCGATCCAGGATCAATTTTTTTCGTTTGGTGTGCGTGTTTCATATATGTACATGTGAATACCTTTTTAATTTAAATTATAGATTTTATACCCTGTCAAAGAAAAATCGTTTTTTTTGGTGTGAAGGAACGCACAATCTTCACATAAAAATTGATTTCTTATGTGTGAAGGAAATCGACATGTGTGAAAAGTCCCAAACCAAACAGGGACATTCCGATTGAAATGCTAGATTTACATTTCACGTTTTTTTTCACAATTGGTCCATTATTTTCATCACTCCCTAAGTCTTTTGTACACTGGATTCCCATAACTGATAAATGGGTTTATTTTTTTACCATTTTTAGTATTTTTTTCATTATACATAATTATGAAAATAAATACTTGATTATGGCTCAAACATTGTGATATCTTATCACTCGCTTTAATTCAGCATAAATCCGAAATTTTTTGTGGAAACTATTTCATTTGTACTTTTATAATGATCGGTGTTTTCCGTAACGACAAAGTAATCTGTGAAATAATCAGTCTAAAAGACATTTACATTCAGCGACAATGCTTTCGATTGAGATCCAACAATGGTTTAATTTGAACCAAGCTCATTAAATACACGTCAGTTTCACTTAAGTGGTTCCACTTTGAGAGCGTTTCTCACTTTCGAAGCAAAACTAAGACTGCTTTTAAACGAAGCAATATTACCTTGCGATTTTTAAGCCCGTTGGAGAGAGACGAGTGTGGTGGCGGGGGTACACAAAATTGCTGAGGTTGGAAAAATTGCAGAGTTATCGTTCTTTCTTCTTTGTGGTTTTCTTTACTTGTCAGGTATGTTTCATTTCTATTTGGTATTCGCTCAGTGAACTTCGATCTACTCACTAGAGTAAAGAGTGCGAAGAGATGACTCCTTTTCCATAAAAGAAAAGTTAACTTTCATTAAAAATCGCTGTGTTTAAAAGCATTCATGCAATCGAAGGGAAGTCAAAAGAGAATCAAAGATTAAAAATCGCTTTCGTGTAAAAGCAGTCTAAACATGGACATAAAATAGAACAATTAAGGCTAGTGTTACAAGAACTATCAAATTGATTGAAGTTCTGTTCGTCTGAATAATTGCATTATAAGTGCACAAACATTTCAAATATAACACGATCCAAAACTATTAATTCTCTAAACTATACCAACAAAATGCCATCTTACGGTCTCAATTAAAACTGCCTCGTGCAAATATTATCTCAATTTGCATCTATTGCGATTTTATTAATTGAAATTACATCATAAAATCAGTAGTGTGATTTGCTTGATTGGAATGCGAGCACCACACAAGTAGTTTCCTTGGCACTTATCAAGCGCTGTCATAACATATTGTGTTGGCACTTAGCACTCATGCAACAAGTCCTCAAATTGCCTTAATTATGTGTAGGATATTCAATTCAATTGATTGCACCACCCAGTAAGATAAAATAGGAAGTTTATTCGAAAGATTTGCGCACTGCATTTTGATCAAAATAATATGTACCACTCATTGAATAAAGTTCATTTGTTTCATTCATTTACTGTGTGGTTCTTGCAGCATCAATCTAGATTTGACCAAAGATCTATACATTATATTTCTTATTGATTTATTTTTCTGCAAATTGATAGTAGACAGACTTGACCTATAAAGTAGCAACGTCAATACAACAGTTAAATTCTGTCACAAAACAACATCTTTAAAAAAAAAAATGGGCGTGTTCCAACTGCGATATTATTTTTGTACTGAAACTGTTTACTACAAAATACTATAACAACGCATTAAAAATACTTTAATTGCTATCTTGTGGGTCTTGGAGGCTTGACTTTCTTATCAGCTAATTATGAAAACTTCAACGCATTAAAATTTGACGAAAAATATAATGAACTAGAATATAGAAGAAAAAAAAAAACTAATTGCATATTGATAGTGAATACATTGTATATATATTTTTAAAATATATATACAATGGTGAATATACGAGTATCATTGACTTTATTAAGATGTCAACTAGAATGTATTTTAGTGATGTAGGTATAGTATGTACAAGTACATATCAATTATTTTATTGCGAGCAATGACCATCATTTGGAGTCTAGAAATTATCAGCAGCGAGTAGAAATTCAGGATTTATAGTAAGGGTATTTATACAATGTTGAAAGTTTGCCATTGGTGTTAAATTGTAAACTTTATAAAACATGTTTTATGAACACCCTTAAAGCCGGAACCACATCTATCTTGTGTTATGAGTGGAGTGGTGGATCAGTTTTGTCTCATGTATTTAATATGCGTAGAATAGGATTTTTTAAAAAATAAGGTGTATTATAGGGGGCGTGTTGTTTCGACACCTTTCATGTTCCTAATCGTATTGCTACATACCATACATGTGACATAGCAGCTGATGACATTTGTGTTTGGAAAAGAGAAGATAGTACTCTCTAAAACTTAAACAACTTTGTTAAATAAAAAAAATTTACAACCCAGAAATATTGATTAGTCTGCACAATTGACTCCACAATACTCCGAGACAATTGTGAATCCGTCTTAAGAATTGATTGTTGATTTGTCTAACGGGCCTTTTTTTGTTTAATTTGTTTCAAACGCAGACAAAAGAATACTTCAAAAAGCTATTATTTTTAATGTTTTTTTTTAATTGTTTATCACCTGTTAAATAACAAACAACTTCTGATTCCGATTCTTTTCATTATTTCTTTTATTTACATAATTATAATAAATGATTATACAAATTGTTAAACTTAAAATCTAACATGGATATAACATCTTCATTTACTACACAAATACATAGTATGGGAAAGTTTACTATTATGGTTTTAAAAGACTTTCCATACAGATTTTGACAATTCATTTTCCATGACATTTTAAAATTGCTATGTTTGTAACGTAGAGCTATGATAATGAAAGTCAAAGACTCACAAAAGGTGATGTCATAAACCAAGGAAAAACATACATTTTTGTCAAAAGAAGAACACTGCCATAATTCATAAACGAATAATCTGCCTTTCATCGTTACTCCTAATTTCCCCAAAAGTCAGTTCCACTTAGGCTAGGTACGCACATCCAATTTTTAGTTTCGCAACTGCTTGGTTAAAGCAACTAAAAAGTTTGTGTTTTGACACAAACTAAACGATTGCCTAAAATGAGTTCGCTATTTTGTGTAACATATAATTATATGCACCTGCGCGGACATTCAACCAGCATTCATCTGTTTTCTATAAGCAAGCAAACTGTTGTGCAACTAAAAATTGAATGTGCGCGCCTAGCCTTAGATAAACGAAATTAGACAAAAAGTAACAATCCACAATTATGGGGCATTTAAAGAATTTCTATGTATTCGCTTTGTCATTATCCTATAGTTCTTCATTTAATGTGTAAAATGTCTTATATTGTTGTTTAAGATGTGATCATAAAGTTCTCTTCTGGAGTTTCTATAATTGAGAGTATAATATTTAACTGATCAATGAGAAATGGTCTGTTTAAAAGTCCTCCGATTTCTGTTCTGTTATGATATTTAACTATAGCTAATTTAAGCAAAAGCCTACGTAGCAACTAGTTAAGGGATTGTTATAATTCATGTCTATTTACGATTTTAGTGCGATAATTTAAGGACTTTTCTTAACTCTTCGAACAATTCTAGGATTTTCTTGTTCAATGAAAGTTTGTGTTCGATATCTAAGGGTCGTATTTCCAGAGTTTAATATAAACTTTTATCTTATTCTTGAACAATTGCAGGGTTTTTGATAATTACATTGTGCGGATTGACTTCTTTTCGTTTGAGTGTTTGTAATTGAATTTTTCAACACCATTGGGAGTTCTATGCCAATACTATCTCTTCTAGCTTATAGTAAAGATGATTATAAGTTAAATGTTTTCATTTTTACTCACTTCTCTTTTAAAAAGAAAGAAATAACTCGAAAGATGGAAGATTCCATAATGTCATTTTCCTTTGACTGTTCCGAATACTCCTTTTGCAGTTCTTTTTTTCAATCCTGCTACTCCAAAAGCCTTATGTTTTTGTTCCCTATTTCGCAGAAGGCTCGAAATACACATTTTAATATAAAGGTTTTAGCGGGATAAATTATTGTCTAACATGTTTAATGTTTAAGAAATACATTTTGTTAAATGGCTACTTTTGGTTGCGAATTAACTATTTTAAAATTATCACAAAAAAAAATTTATTTTTCTTCTAGATAAATATTTTTTCTTATGATTTTTAATGAATGATATTGTGTAAACATCATTGATTAAATAAAAGAACAGTCCGCTGACTGTCAGGTATCATCAAACATTTTTGTGAGCATCATTTTAGGCTGTTAAGTGTTAAGCCCTCATTATGATCAAAATTTTCACCTAGGATCAACGGTGTACAAATTTATATTGTATTATTTTTGACGAAATTTTGGTTCATATGTATGAAAAATCATTAAAACAAATGAACACAAATTGCACAGTTAGTATGCTTTATGGCAGCTGTATAAAGACATGCAACACTTACAATGTGTAATAGAGGAATTAGTATGATTCTACTCAACATTTCGTTCACCTTAAAGTAGATTACCAACTCTTTCTTAATTTAAAATATTTCTATCTAGCATCGTACTAAAGCAGTTTTCTCAATAATTGCTTCATAAATTGGTCATTTTTGTTTTTGCACTGTCGAACACTGTGCACATTTCAAAAAATAAAATTACACAAAAAAACTTACTTTAAATTTCAAATAATTCGGATTTTTTAAGCTACATGGGTTACTTAGATTTCATTTTCTGTCGAATTTCGATACAAGGCGAAAGATTAGTACTATATTATTGATCATCTTCTTAAAACATGATTCAACAATCATAATCTGAATTTAATTTAATTTAATTTAATGATAAAACATTATTCACAAAATAGCTGATGGTATTCCAGGCGTTCCTTTTCACATTATATGCTTTTTGTGATAATCCCTCCTGCCCTCAGTAGTCATTATTTCCAGTGAATAAATTGCGTATTAAAATTAGTCAATGTTTGAAATTAAGTAAATAATGGGCATTATAAGTTATTATTTCTATAAAATGAAATATGTACATTAGACTGGGCCAAAAAAATTGACTATTTTTTTTTTTTGAAAGATATATCGAGAATATCATTCAGAATAACAAAAAAAAATTTTCGTAAAAGTTTGAGCCCTTAATATCAATTTTAAGAGGTCTATCATCGCTAATTTTGATTTTTAGTCATAATTTCATGTTTTGCTTCGGAACTGACAAAACATTGAAGTAAAAAAAATTCATTTTGACTTACTTTTATATAAAATTAAATTCCCTACAAAAAAGGTCTAATTGAAAATTTTCGTCAGACAAGCCGTTTTTGAGTAATTAAGCTTAATAAATTGTTATTTTTCGTTAGTTACAAAATTCCAAATTAAAAAAGTAAAATCGAAGAAAAATAACAATTTATTAAGCTTAATTACTCAAAAACGGCTTGTCTGACGAAAATTTTCAATTAGACCTTTTTTGTACGGAATTTAATTTTATATAAAAGTAAGTCAAAATGAATTTTTTTTACTTCAATGTTTTGTCAGTTCCGAAGCAAAACATGAAATTATGACTAAAAATCAAAATTAGCGATGATAGACCTCTTAAAATTGATATTAAGGGCTCAAACTTTTACGAAAATTTTTTTTTGTCATTCTGAATGATATTCTCGATATATCTTTCAAAAAAAAAATAGTCAATTTTTTTGGCCCAGTCTAATGTACATACATAAATATGTTTAACGTTTATAACATTGACAATTATTAAATGATATAATTTTAAATAAACCAAAATTTAGATGATGCAATATTGTATATGATTTTTTAACTCACATACATACTTCTAAATATTTATATATGTACATATGTAGATATAAATGTCAGCCCATGTACATGGCCCACACGTCCATATTTTTAATCAGCAAATTTTGTTTTAATAACTCTCAGTATTTAAATTAGAAAACCATTTCGATGATAAGAATGCTTGCTCAATCAATGGTTTATCTGTGTTATAAGCTGTCAAAAATTGGCATGCTGTTTGATAACGCATGTTTAATTGGTACAAACTGGAAATGATGAAATCACTGTCTGTCATTGGGTCAACGTGTGAGTAGCTATATAGTATTTAATGGAATTAATTTGAAAATCATAACTATTTCATTATCTTTTACGAAATACGAAGGTCAATAGTGAAAAATTCTTAATAAAAAGTATTTAAAATAATTAATAGTTAATTTTAGATTAATTTGCAACAACAGTTCTTGAAATAGGTAAATGAACTTAAATGTGATTAATGTTGGGAGATCATTAAGCCAAAATTAAATTAACCACCGATGATAAAGCACAAGATCAGACATTTAATTAAATTTAGAATAACACTTAGGGTTTTTTAAAAAGTAATGTGTCGACTCGCCTGTCATGTGTTGTAATATCGATAAGAGGAGATTATGAGAACATGCGGATGTCAAGATATTGCAGGGTACGTTCAACTGCGTTCACTGAACGAAATTTTAATAAGAAAACTTAAATTAGTACGTAAAATATTTTATATTTAGTACGATATTAAAGCTGCCTTAGTACGAAACTTAGTTAAAACAACGATTTTGTAAATTTTAATCGAATATAGCATCATATTTTCTCTACCCTTTTATTAAAGTTAAAATTATCGAATATCTATTTTATTTTTTTTAGTATCGTGCTAACTTCATATTATGACTTTGACATTTACAAACGTGAAAAAAGGTCTGTTTAATTAGATTTTTATACGAACTATCAATGTTTCAGGTGTGTTAAGAAAATTGCTTTAGTACAATACTAGCTGGAAAATAGTTAAAATTAAAAATTAGTTAGTAAACTACTCGTACTTTAAAGTTAGGAAATTGTCAAGTAGTATCATACTAATACCTTAATAATAGAGGCGCAAAATTTAAACATGCTAGTGTTAAGACATTGGTATGATACTACTTAACAATTTGCTAACTTTAAAAAAGAATCCGCTAAATTCAAACATTTTAAATTAAAAGCAAAACTGCTTTTTTAACTCTTTATAAATAAGTAAAATATAAAATAATAAATATGTATATGTGTATATATTACGAAAGAAGATTATAGTAACAGAGTTTTCTCTTACTCAACCTAGATAAAATTTGTTGGTGTTACAATGGGAATAATAAAAATATATTAAGTATACGACACAGTGAACTTGAATCAAATTTGAAATATATTAAAAGTTTTGTTCATAATTTAAATAAAAAAAAGTGATAAATGTATTTTCATCATTATGGTTCTGATATTTTTTTTTATTTCCTTCGTTATGCTAATTACAATCTTCTACACTGATAACCTTTTGACTTTATGAAAAATGTCTAGTCTCACTTATCATTTAATTCAATAAGTTCAATATTACGATCATTGCGATTATCTTGCAATAATTTTTAATTTTCAGTTATTTCTATAGATTTATAACCTATGCATAATCATATATATGCACCCACGTTCAAAACTCGGAATTTCTATACTGAAATTCAAGGTCTTTCGTAGCATATTTCATAAATAAATGCGATTTAAATCATATAGAATGCAATTCAAGTGAAAATGAAATGTCCACATAAAAAGATGGATATATTTCACTGGAAGCAGTTTCCAACAAGAAGTGAGTATTCTTCATATATGTTAAAGGGTAATACGAATCATTTTTATAGCAAATTTTATACTATACGAGTAGTTTTCATTTCAAAATGTGACTAAATTAATATAAAATACAAAACAAAAACTAGAAACAAATTCATTTCTTGCACACGAATTCTTAACTTCGGGCTTTTATTTCAATGACTTTCTTTTTTTTCGTATTGAGTCAAATTATACTTTACTTCAATCATCAAATTCCCTGTGGAAAGAAAGTCTTAGTTAAATAAAAGATTCAGAAACACACTATACCGTATTTTTCACCAATTCATTTAAAAAATTCACGAGAAATTTATTTGGTTTCAGAGTTATGATTTTCATACCATAAACTTTAATACGAGTCACTTTGTGATGTTCTCGTGTTAGATTTCAACTTTTTGAAACGTTTTTCTTTGCTAAGAATAAACAATGTTTCACATGCAACTGGAAACTTAGTCAATTCTATTGCATATATAGATAAATGCAAAAAAACTGAAATGAAGAAATTATGGTTTCAGTTGTATAGTTTTCGCTGTGTAATAAAACCAATTTGGCCTTATTATTAAAAATGAAATATTATCTGTTAATATTTTTGCAAATTTCCCAACAAAATTTTACATAAATTGAAAAATTTAATTAAACATACAGTTTATCTGATATTGTAAAATTTAATTTTTTCAGATATTTAAGAAAAATATATATTTTTTGCTTGCATGGGATTTCCTTTCGTTACTAGAAATGAAAGAAAGTAAAGGGTCTTTCAATACGGATTACTCAGAAATCTGTTAAAGGGGCCATATTGTTAAAGCAACATCTGTCAATGACTTTGTAAATTGGTAAGTAGTGTATGACAAATCACCCAAAACCCATACAAAAATCATCTCTATTTTTTTGAGGAATGGATAAGTGAACAATCAAAAATGGGGGAATTTATAAAAAATGCACCAGCATCAAATACATTCCCATCGTTCAACGATTATGGTTCTTGTACTTCCAAAACGGAACTGGCATAACAATAACCGTCAACGGTTTAAACTGAATGATAAAGATGTCTTGGGTGGAGGCTACGATAAGCGCGATTTGGTTATATCGTATGTTGCAAAGGGATGTGAACTAGCCACAAAAATTAAGCGCCTTTAGGACCAGTTTCAAATGTTCCGGTTGAAGTTTTTGGATATTTATCGGAAATTTAACCTTATCTGGCAGATAAAGGTTGCTGTTAGCTTTAGTATGTCAAAGTCGCGGATAAACTAACTGGTGGACCAATTTATTGTCTAAAAGAACGACAATGCTGATTTTGCAATTTACACGATAAACATAGAAAAATTATGCTCATTGGATACACCCAATTTGACATCTTGGTCTTCTTGAAACATAAGCAGATAATTGTGACTGATTGATGAATTGTGATTTCCATACAAATGTCATGTGTTTTGTTTTTGTTAATTTTGCAGTTATTAAAGGCTCTGTAAATGCTCGAACATGGTGCGATACATGGTATTTCGTATACATGTAAATCCTTCTTCAAATACGGATTTGAAGAATTTGATCTCTGTAAAAAAAAAATCGATTTTTTTGGTATGAAGGAACGTAAAATCTATCGAGAGATTGAAATCACACAGAAATTTATTTCTCATGTGTAAAGGAAATCGGCATTAAATTCGGGATGTTTGATTTTTTTCTTTTTGCTTTTTAAAACTTAAAAGTAAACTGAAATGCTTGAGTAAACATACTAAACCAGTCCGCAACCAGTCGAGTCTAGTTCGACAAACTAATTAAAACTTTTAATTTTGGTGATTTTGGTGAGACCAATATTTATGGTTAGGGACACCAAGTGATTGGTACTCAAGTCACCGATAGACAAGTAAAATCAACTCGAACATATTATCACTTCAAACAAATTTTTTTATTAACTTCTGAATAAACGGTTTAACAGTCAAAACTAGCTGAGAGGGTATCCGAGACAATATCTGTGGGATATCACTATCCGAGACCTTTGAAACCAAAATTTTAATTTAATCTCGCAGGTAAGTTCCGGATAGGCTATCCGAGACTTTATCCGCTATTCTTGAAACTGTCCCTTCTTTCATTGGAGTTATCTTAAATCGGAGATCAATACAAATAAAACAAAAATAATTGATGCCCTTAAAGTCAATATAACGAGTGCTAAACTTATCATTTAACCAGAGTTAAGCGACAAGGTAATCAAGCCGAGAAGATAATATCCCATAGTTAATAAAATGTTCTTTAAAATTATAATTCTTAATAATTTCTAATTAACGTTTTCGTTCCATTAGGAAATGTCTAACTACTCGTGCATATATGTATAAATATTGTTGAACTTGATTAACCTTTCTTTTTAAAAATTTATCATATTTGAAATCATTCTCAAAGCCTTGTGAGCTCTTAAAGGTATTCATAATTAAGTACACACTAATTTCAGAACTTATATTTATGTACTTTTCCACTCTCTAATTATAATAAGACCCAACTGGGAATTTAACTTAAATAACTTAAATGTGCTCCAACTCTCAACCCCACATATTATATATTGCCAGTTTCAAATGTTCAGCAACATTTTATATTGAATCAAAAATAAACTACGCACGAAGAAATTGAATCAGCATATTCATAGAGAGTCTTATTTCTTATCAGCTCAGAAATGCTTAACAGGCACACTATTGTTCGGAATCGTAACTTACGAGTATTGGTCCAGCATTTACTATAAAGAAACCTGTAGTCGCGGATGACCAGCACAGTTAGTCAGTGTTAGCACAACAAGTTGCAGTGTTTACATTTAAAATATTCGCCTGCCATAAATCCAGTTTTTTTTTAAGCAAGGATACAAGAACTACTTTAACGAAGCGCGTAATAGTAAATCCCAAGAGATTTCCGTTACAAAACTAAATTTCGAATAACCTAACTTTTGAATTTTTTATCAGCAACGGTTTTCGCGCGCCTGTGCATCAATAAACTCACAAAAAGATTCCTACACACATCAAAAGCAAATCGAATAGGATTTAATTCATTACCGAATCCATGTGCCTTCAAACCTGTTGCATATAAAAGCGTTGTGCATAAGAACCGGGTATTTCATTCAACTTTGTGACTCTTAACGGTTAACATAAGGACCGAATAACAGTGAAGTGATTGAGTGTGATTTAATAATAAATAATTGAAATTGCCGTCGGCATTCTTCCAGTTGAACATCTTTAGGTAGGTAATTTTATAAATTTTCCGTTAAGGTGATAAATAAATAAACAAATCGAATACATTTTAACGGGTATTGGTGATAATCAAGCAGACTGGATTAACTATAATCTCACTTTTGGTCTCGTGAATCTAAAGTGGAACACTGCCCTTCGTTTTATTACCAGTCCTTCTTTGATTAATTTATTATAATTTTGATAACTTCTAGTCACCTCTTATGTGTTGCTATTCTTTTAAAATGCGAACACTGGAAATTTTGTCATCGATTTTAAATGATTTTGGTCTTGTTTACCGGTAGGCAATACAAATTACTCCAATTAAATTGATTTCTGTAAGTTTAAATGAAAAGAATTTTAGGATTGAGTTGGTCAGTTTTGTAATTAGCTACGCACTTGTGGATATCTTTAAGAGATGAAATATAAACAAAGTTATCAGTGAAGAATTTTAAAAACTACGCCTACCAATTCACCTTGCTGAAGCAGACAGGTTAAAGGTTAACCCACACCAAATAAAATATTAACGAGCTATTTCGGTAATTGTTTTGGATGGATAAGAGATTTTCGATTTGCGCCCGCAGGTATATATCGAGTGAAGTTTTCTTTGAACATAGAAACTTCACATTCAATTTATTCGCCTTAAGCAACTTATCTTAAGTCTTAGCTCTTGAATCACCATAAATAATTTGAGAGAATTTTTTAAAATTAAATTTGCAAAAAAAAGGCAAAAGAGGTATTATTTAATATAGAAGTAATTAGCTTACAGTGTCTATGTGCAATTCTTTTTGATTTTATTTGGAATCAAAACAAAAATATAATATAAAAAAAATATATTATAATATAAAAATGTTGTAACAATTGCTATCCATTGTGAACAGATTTTAAGTTAAAACATACAACATATTTGTCTTTAGTTCCGTTCAATTTATACTTTCACCAAAGGACAAGTATTAATTTCGTGTAAAATAAAATATTCGACAAATTTCGTCACCATTCACCTTAAGAAAATTGGTGGTGGGACAGATTGCAGAGAATCAGGGGCTACAAATTGCAACACGAATAGCAAATTCGAAGCCATTTAAGGCTAAAAATCGAATCGAATATGCGTCACATGCACTTATTTTTAATTTTTTGTTAAATAAACTTGGAAAGTCTTGTCATATTGTTTTTCAAAAAAAAAAAAAAAAAAAATGGCACAAAATTTTAAACAGCTTAGCATTAAGGAATTAGTATGACACATTTTCAACATTTTCTAACTATTTTGAACTACCCTAAAGTAATGACAGTTCATGCAGAAAACTAAGCAAACAGAGCTGTTTTGATGTTTGTAAAGTCATATGAAGTTAGCATGATACTAAAAAATAAAATAGGTATTCGATGGTTTTACCTTTAATAAAAAAGTGGAGAAAGTATGATGCTTTATTCTATTAAAATTTCCAAAATCGTCGTTTTAACCTAGTTTCATACTAAAATAGCTTTATCATCGTACTAATTCAACTTAAATTTTGCGCCAATATTTTTTTAATCAATTCTTACATCATTTATAATTTTCTTTTTAAATGAAGCTCAAACTTCAAACTTTAATGTTTGTGCACATTATACAGAAGTCAAAAAAATCTATTCAAAATGTTATAAAACGAAACAGAGCAGAACTCTGACTTTTAGAAGTGGTGAGTTTTGAATTGTTGGTTTTTTGACAGGAAATTGTGAAAATTTGTAAGAAATTTCAAATTATTAAAAAGACTAAATTATCGTCTATCGTCGGGGGTTCTTAATAAGGCCCATTCATTTTTACTTAGGAATTTTGCAAAATTTGTGGCTGAAATAGAGATATTTTTTTTTAAGTAAAAACACAGAAAAAGACTATATCCTTATACAAAAAATATTTTTTTTTAATTTATTTATTAAAAAAGTAAAAAACAGCTTCTTTGAAACACAGTGTCAACTTAAACACTTTTTATTTTACATAAGCAAACTTGAAAATTTCGCAGAGTTTTGTTCAATTTTAGCTTAGAAGTTGGTAATAATTTTTGAAATGGCGACTTTTCAGCTCGGCTTCGTTTCTCTGCCTCCATCCTTTCCACAGCTTGTAACATTGCAAAAAAATGTTCTAGTTCTGTAACGGCAGCGATATTTGAAATTTCAATCAACATCGAAAGGGGCAACAGCATCGGAGGCGTTAGATTCTGGTGTGTCTGTAGAAGAGTTAATTTTTTCCGTGTTGTTTGGACATAGTAATTCAGAAAGAACTGATGGAGCGAATGCTAATTCTGAAATTATCTCTGGGTGATTGCCATTACAACTTGAGATAGCCCCACTATTCCTTAGTACAAATCAGTCTCTTATTCTACGCTTAATGTAGATGAACGCAATGTTGCATTTTTCTTGAACCACTCTTGATATGATTCTTAAATGTGTTCTTCTGGGAATTTAGAAGCACCTGGAAGCTTCATGTTGTGACATCAAGCCACGTTCCATGGACTTCAAGGTAATTTTCTTGTTAGCTTTCCTCAATTGTTTCCCTTTTTTCCCGTAAGGTTGACATTTTGACTGTAAACCGAAAAAAATTAATGAAAAAGAAATAAGATTTAAAGAAAATTGTTCATGTACATAATAAGGCCTACCCATTTGTTCATGGGCCATACACATAATGTTTTTGTTCATATAATAAATTGTATGTAGATAATAAAGAAATAAACGATTTTAAATAAAAAATGGGGTAATCTACTCTACTTTTAATGTATTTTAATAAAAAAAAATAATAACTCGTCTCAATTTTCGGGAAAAATCACAATTCAAACGATACTTTTTTTTTATAAATCAATGTGTCCGTATCCCTTCCATCTGGGCCTAACGAACCCTTTAGACTTACAACCCTTTAATTTATAATAATCATGCTTATTTTGACATTCTCATGAATAGTCTATTCGTTAGAATGATTCTATTCCTTCGAATGAACTTTCTTAATTTTGAGATTCGAACGAATAACATTCATTTGCGAAAGATAGCATAAAATGAACTTAAAAAAAGATTCATTTTCATTGTCAACTGTTTGACATTTACTATATTTCTATTTGAATTAGTATGACCGTTTTACATTTTTTTTGTTTCTTAACATTTTATAGATGTTGGATAAATAATCAAGAAACCAAATAAATAATACACTTTTTCATTATAAAGTAAAGTTTAACCATAAAGAACTACATATTTATTACATTTTTTGTGTCAATTCAGCTGTTTTGAAACTATTCTTAAAAAAAATAAGTTGTTCATGGCGCGTTCTAAATTTTTATTTTTTTTCGTATACACTTGGTCACACTAAAATATCAAAAACAAAAGAGAAGTGTTTGTGAAATGTCAAAACCAAAAGGTGAAATCTTTGTTTATTTGTAATTGTTTTGTTTATTGTTTAATAATTTAAATTTCTTGGATAAAAACATAAAATAATAAATAAAAATATGGCATTTGTGTTGTTTATAAATTAAGATGGTGTTGAAGAAGTGCAGAGGAGAAGGATAGTGGATGTTAACCACCAACGAATAATTATTGACAGAAAATGTATCGAAGAAATTTTTATTTAAATATATTTATTTATAAGTTATTTGCATCACTAGAATGTGGAATACCCAACCCCTCTCGATTTTCCCCCTGATTGTGATGTATGGGCTTTTAAACCACATCTCCTTTTGAATCCTCCCCACTACCTTAGCGCTCGCACTATGTTGCAACATATCATAATAAGGGTACAGTCGACTCCGCTTATCTGCACTCCGCTTAACTGAAAATATCGGATATCTGAAACAATTCATCTATTACCGATTTATTTTGTACTCTTTTCCAAATAAATAGGTTCGCTTAATTGGAACTCCGTTTAAGTGAACACTCCTTTTATTTGAAACAATTTTTTCCCCCAAATAAACAGTTTGTATTAAAATAACTCCGCTTAAGTGCAACTTAGAACGTGTCCAAAAATTTTCAAACGAACACACATAAAATTTTACATTTGAAGTTACAATATGAAGTTACATTATCACCCTTCCATCAGTCATTCCAATCATCACAGTCGTATTTTTACCTGAAATTTGAATTAAATGCAAATCGTCGGCTGGATGCTATCTTGTTCAAAAGGCCATTTTTTACGAAATCGAGTTAGGTATGCAGTCCTCGTAATTTTGGGACGCTCTTTCATTTGGAGCAAACCATTTTGTTCTATCTCTTTTAGTTTTCAATTTACAGAGAACTGTTTTGTTCAATAAGACACTTTTTTAACGATTTTTCAATTCATTTTTGTTCAATAAACTGCTTTTCATCTTTTTTTGTATTATATTGAACAGTTGTTAGTACATTAAAAAAAAATGCATAATTTCTATCTTGTACAATATCCATACATATAAATGACTTCCTCGTTGATTTTAATTTATAACTAATTCAAAATAAAATAAAAACAATTTCTGTAGCTTGACTTATAAACAAAATTGTCAAGGCTTTAAGAAAAAAAAATAATACCAATCAAATATTTTCTTAAATACATAAAAACTTTCAATTTGAACTTTAAAAATCGATTTCCCAACATTTTGAAAAATGGACATTGAACAAGATAGCATCCAGCCGACGAAATATGCATAAAAGTAAATATAATTTGAAAACAACTCCGCTTAAATGAAAAAGAGTTGCATTTATACGAAGTTCGCTTAAGTGCAACAATGTTGCAGTTATCCGAAGTTCTCTTAAGTGAAAAATCCGCTTAATTGCAACGATTCTTTTGCATTTTGGGGTTGCAGTTAAGCGGAGTCGACTGTAGTTATAATGGCTTGAGTGTGTGCAAATTATAAAAAAAATTTGTTATGTTAAGAAAATAGGCTGTAAACAAACCCCTTGATCTCACTACAACAATTTATATAAAAACAAACAAAAGGACGCCTCAAACCCAAGAAAAGAACATGTTTATGTTCATAAAATTGTTTTTCTAAATGCAATAGCTTGTCTATTTTTATTTAATACAAGAAAATAGTTATTTTGATGCTACGACAGCTCGTGGGAAACAGGATCTAGAAACTACCTACCAACTTTCAATAATTTCTGGATAATTGTTGTCCGCAGGATTGGGAGCTACCTACAATTTTCTGATGACCTGTGGGCTGATAAATTTAGTTCTATCATAAAGGCCAATAAATCACTTTTGAAAATGCAAATATCTTGAAAATTGATGTATGATTTAAGGGATTTGTTTCGGCATGTTGAAGAATAGATGTAATGCTTTGGAATATTTGTCTCTAATTACATACACACTTAAATTTTTTCGAAGCTTTTACATATACATATATTCCTATCTTGAGTTAGAATAACAAAATTACTGGAATGAATTAAAATCAATTTTGAGGTTTGTACATTTGTACTTTTACATGTTTTTTTTATTTTCAAACGCGAATATCTCGTAAGTCTGATTTGAAGGAACAAATCTGTGCTTATATTCGAGTTGCATGTACAAAAAACCGTTGGAAAAGTATAGCCTATAGTTAAGTTTAAAATACAATTTTTTTGACAGTGTTATTGTTGATTCGATAAGAAATGAATTTGTTTTCACAAAAAAACATTTTATAACAATATTTCATATGCCTCCGCTTAACTCGTCACTGCTTTAATCTCGGAAATCTTAAAAACACAAGCCTAATCACTTTATGCCTTAAGAATCCGGCGACATTATTAAATGTTTTACGTCAAACGCATTATTTACATCGTGATTAGTTTTGATACTATATTTATGTATTTGTGAACTTTGAGACGACTGACCTTTGATGCATATTAGATGCAGTTAGACAAATGAGTAAAAATATCCCCTCAAAATTATTTAATGCTTACGTTTGCAATACCCTGACCAGAAAATATAATCATCAAATTGTTTTCATGAAAATAAATTATAAATTTTCCATTGTAAACAAAAACACTGAGCTTGCACAACTTTGGCAGGATTGATTTCCTGCTAAATTGTTAATTAATTTCAATTTCTGGCGAAATAATTAACAACATTTTTTGCGGTTTGATATTCTTATCTTTTTGACTCTTTGTTTACTTGAATTTTCTTGTATTTAAACAAAATTAATAAATTTGGTTTTTCGTGATAGTTCGTGGAGAACCAGCCCTTAGTGACTTACTACAATTCTCAACCATCTCTGTGTCCAATTTGTTCGCACGAATAAAGAGGACGTAAAACTATATAATTAAATTCAAACGTCACTTTTGAGTCACTTTGAATGACAGGAGAAACTCTTAAAAGATCGCCAATTCCTTGGCAAGAGGCGATAACCCTAAAAAACATTTTAGGTCTATTTTAGTTTATTTTTTTTACGAATTTACTTTAAAATGATTTAAAACAAAAAGAAAATAGCTACTTTTTCCCTTTAAGTAAAAGACGCCATATAAAGCATACAAAGAAAAAAAAACCGTAAGAAATTATGTTGTGTTACGATAACAATTATTAAAAATAATAGTCACGTTATGCACACACTATTACGTATAGCCTCTTTTCCAGGAGTAATCTTTTCAATATAAGGAATAACAAAAAGAAAATGTCGGTCCTCAATGTAAAAACTTTTCAACTCTCAAAGTTTTTTTTTTCAAAATCTTAGAAGGTTTCGCAAACATAAACTTACAAGTAACTAACCTCAATTCAGTTACACACCGATTGAATTAAAAATAATAAAATCTGCGGAACAGGTAGATTTTGTCTTAAAGAAAAAATCTCCTAAAAAGAATGTATTATTCATTCGAAACCAACCGAGTTGAAAGTAATTAACATTTGACAAATAATTATTTGTTTTTAATTTAAGTTTGATTAATAACAAGAACTAATGGCAGTTGGGGTGGTGGATGATATACTTAAAATTTGATAATTTTTTGAACTTCTTTGTTAGTTTCATTTGAATAGCAATAAGTATGACGTGAAGAAAATTACTCGTATTGGCTGCATTTTTTGTTTCCATTGCATGATATTATTGACAGGGGGTCCAAGCATAGGTAATCTTTGTTTTGGACGCTTGGCTTTATGGTTTGTGTTATTTTTTTATTTAAGTCAACCGATAAGAGATACCATAAGGATTTGCCTAAATTGAATCTTTTAATTATTTGGGCGGTTGTTTGTCGTCTGTATTTGGTATGTGAAATTGTTTATGTTACAGTAAATGATCAAAATGAGACGATTTTTCCTAATTTAGAACATTATTTTTTTCATGGCTTCGAACTTGAAATTAGTATACATATGTAAGCATATGACATGTATACATAAATAATTTCTTATGCATACATATTGACTTACATCGAGACTTTTTATTGGAATCTGTCAATTATAAATTCAAGGTCTTAGATTATTATGATTTAGTGCAAAGCGTAAAAGCTGATAAGAAACTTTTTAATCGAAATAGCTGGTCTTTGAATTAAAATAAACACATAATACAAACATACATATGTATACCGATTTGGGAAAAATATGTTTACCATTCTCAATAAATTTATTTAATGGAATTAAGTATTAAAAATATAAATTATGATTGTAGGATATTTTTGCTTTTTAATATAAACAAATTTGGTGGTGCAACAGCTAGAAGAGAACCAGGACCTAGTGACTAACAACTCTCAACCATTGTTATGTGCGATGTACAAGAAATAGAGGTGACCTACAACTTTCTGCCGACTTTTCATGACAAGATGTACTCATGGAGGATTTATCAATTAATCGTTAGAGGCGTGCGCTGCCTCTTTTCTCAGCGGCTGAGAACCCAACCCCTTCTGCGAGACAGTCCAACACACTGAACTTTGACTTTTTACTTTTTACTAGTTTAGATAAAACTTTTCGGATATTCTTAATAGTAGAAATATTTGCTTTACTATGAACTGAGTTCATAATTGCAAGTTTTGTTACATATGCCTTGCCTAAAATATGCTTCGAATACATTTTTGACCACAATTTCAACTGCATGTGTCAGTCATCATACTTTGTAAAAAGGGTTCGCAATTTAAAAAAAAAATAAAACCTTGGAAACATGAGAAATTTAGGTATAAATTATTTGTTAGAAACTTTTGATTTGTTTTCTAATACTTTTTAAAAAAGGCTATTAAAGCAAATATTTTAAAGCTTGTTGTGCTCAGTTTTCGAAAGTAACCGTTTTGGAAAAAATGGAACAAAAGTTGGCAGAAATTAAACAATTAAAAAACCGAAGAAGAAGGAAAGTGTTTTTGAATGCGAAACTATTTTTGGATGACCATATCTATATTTCAAATAAACCACAGTTAAGGTTCCAATTTAATAAAGTAAATGGCAAGTCATTAAATTTATACTAAAGATCTTAAATAACACATATTTTCTCTTCTGCCATTTATGTAGTTGCAAATTCAGCAACATAATTACTAAATTTTATAAATAATTTCTTTTATCAAAAACTGCTCTACAGATTTTTTTAAAAAGGTTAAAAAACTTCATTTAGTTAAATCTAGCTAAAGCTCCCCAAGAGTTTAAATAGTATTCTGCATTCAAATTTTTGTTTGGGTTTCCAAGAAAATTTTCAAAATTTTATTTTCCAAGATTTGAGAAAAAAAATGTATTTTATCTCACTACTCAAATGTCAAAAAATACTATTCAAAAATCGTATTTTTCTCTATAACGGCGGCTAGAATTTTCATACTACTGACTGTACTTACTACAGCACCATTTTTTTAAATTTTGAATTTCTTATTATTGAAATAACGGTTTAAAATAAAATTTTGTATAGAGGAACTTCTAAAAAGTTTGATAAACATTGCATTTCAAAACTTAAAAAAAAATTTTTGAATTAAGAAAAAAAACAAAACATTTTTGTTTTCCAAATTCGATTTATCAAAAACGGCCCAATATTTTTTTTGGAAATTTAATTTTTATTCGTACAATAATAGAAACTTTAAGTTAGCGCACCAATTTTGTTTTAAAAAATTTGTATATACTTACTTTTTAAGAAACCACTACAACGACCTATAATTTGTGTTCTTGCATAAATTCATATTTGCATAGTATTCTGTTTTTATTTCTTACTACTAAAATAGTTTAAAAAATGAATTTTATCCTGATGAACAGTTTTTTCTAATAACATTCGTTTTTAAAATTCTGAGTCTATCACATAGGAGCAAGTTCGTGCGACCCCAGTCGTGCATTTTATTTATTTTGTTTTCCAAATTCATTTTTACTAACATTATCTTATAACGTTATAACTATCTTAAAGCTTGACAATAATTCATAAAGACTAGCCTACTTATCGAAAAACTTACAACTAAATTACTAGCCCCATGCAGTCGCTCTTAATTAAACAATATCTTAATTCTAATACCTTACGGCTTAAAAATTATATTAATACTAAAAATCTTATAAACCATCGGTTTTTAGTTTTCACCAGGAAGAAATTTAAACAAATCTCGGAATCTTAACAAAATGTTTTGTATATAATCATATACATATTTCTGGTTGGAAAAATAATGTTTGTACTCCGACTCTGGTGTTCTGTGTGAT
This sequence comes from Chrysotoxum bicinctum, assembly GCA_911387755.1. Classification (NCBI taxonomy): domain Eukaryota; kingdom Metazoa; phylum Arthropoda; class Insecta; order Diptera; family Syrphidae; genus Chrysotoxum; species Chrysotoxum bicinctum. The sequence goes on along the minus strand of OU426989.1, from coordinate 216,744,550 downwards.
CCAAGGCAACGTCTAAAACACAGTTTCTCAAACACCCGAACCTCTTCCATTAGAGATGGGGCAACATTGAACCACATCGGGTACAGGCAATCATCGGATGGATGATGGCCATGTAGAAAATCACCTTCACCCTGCTATCTGGCCGACTTCTGTAAAAGGGAAGGCTCCCCTAGGCCTGGTGAGAGCAATGATATTTTTTACTTTTAGAACTAAAACGTTTTTTTTTCGAAAATTTTATTATGCATACAAAATTTGATAAGAAATCGATATAAAAAAATGGTTCTATGGGTGGTATCATAAACAGTTTTCGTTAAAAAAAATTGTTAGTAGAAAATAGCATTTAAAAAAGTAGTTTATTACTTAAAAAAAATTGTGGAACTTTTTCATGGAAAATAAGAGTTTTCTCAATGGCCTTACAAATTTGTTTTGTTTGTCAGGAACTTATATTTTTGACGGCAACCTACAGTTATACTTCATTATGGCAAAAAATATTCTTGGACTATTTGTCACTTCCTCACAAAAAACAACTCTACTGAAAAAATAACATTTTAGGTGCAACAGACGGGATTCGAACTCAGACTAACATAACTACGTTTTTTGAAAGATACTTAATCTTATGCGACTATGTGAAAATAATCGATGAGTTATTTCTTCTCACTAAGTCAAAATATTGCACAAGGAAATGCTTCTATACATCAACTGAACTATGTTCAAGCCCAGTATCCTTCCGTTGTAAAAGTACGTCTATTGTCCTTTCTCCCACACTCAAATGTTTATTGTTGGATACAGATAGAAATCTTAAAATACCGTCAACATCAACAGTGAACCAAGCGAAATGGTCAAAGTGTCAATTAAATTTAACATTCTTAGTAAATATCCTCACACTATTTCTACATAATAATATGCATAGGTATGTTTTCTAACACGTCACATTTATGTGAATCTTTGTTTTTTCTTGCAGAACACACATTACCAATTCTCAAAAAAGGACACAAACAATGGCATTCCCATCAGCAAATCATTTTACTTTCTGCATTTTCCTGACATTAATGTTAAGTCGTGGAATAAAAGCTAGACCAGATAGCAGAGTATATTATCCCGAAATAGATATACCACAGTATATAATGGAAGAAACAGAAACAATGGACGACGACATGTACAGCGATATAGTAAGTTTGATTTTGTTTAATGTTTAAAAAAAAAATACTAAAACCTAGAATGATATTGTTTCTTAGAAAAGATATCCTGTAAATAATCCAACATTTATGGCAAAACGGCAAAATTTGAGAGATTTTCTTCGACCACATTATGGCGATGATGAGGTTGGCACAAATTTGGATGATGAAATTCCCGACCGCATATCCACACCATTACCATTGAAGAAAAATCCAAAATACAAAAATAAGAAGGATCACACTGAAAAGAAGAATATAATCTGTAAGTTTATTACTTAATACTTAACTGGGTTGGGTACGATATCCCGCTGTTTATAATCCCGTTTTTTTAAATCACGTTTTTATAATCCTGTTTTTTATAATCCCGCATTTTTATAATCCCGCATTTTTATAATCCCGCTTTATATAATCCCGCTTTTTTAAAATCCCGTCTCTTATGATCCCGTTTTTTATAATCCCGTCTCATATTACGGCGTATAAACAGTGAGGTATGTAAGGTCGGCCATGCTGCGCCCCTGCAACCTACTACTTGGGCACACTATAAGATTTGGGGTACGTGCGAGGTTGGGTGTATGCAAAGTTTCTTTAGCATTTAAAGAATCTGTAAAATTACCAACATAAAATCAATAAGTTTTAGCTACGTAAACGGAATAAGCGGTATAAGACGGAATTTTAAAAATCGGGATTATAATAGAACGGGATTTTGAATAAACGGGATTTTATAAAGCGGTATTTGAAAAAAAAAACGGTATTATAGAGGACGGTATTTTAAAACTTTGCTTGCGGGATTTTTTGAAAAAAAAAAAACGGGATTATAAAAAGCGGGATTCCGTTACGCTTCCACTAACATTAAATACACCAGCATAATTTAAGTCGAATTAATACGATGTTGAATCCGTTCTATAAGTTAAAACGACGATTTTAAAAGTTTTGATCGAATTTAGCATTATATATTTACATATTATATTCAATTTAATTTAATTTTATTTTATTTTATTATTTCTATAAATTTTTTTCCATTTTCTTTTTTTTTTCATTTGGAATTAACTATTATGATGACGTCGTGTTTTGAATTATAACAGTTGATAAGAAATTCTGTAAGTATTGTACTTCCTTGGAAAGGCTTAATTTTGTTTATACTTTTATCGTATTTTCTTTTCTTCAAATAATATACAATGAGTCAACCATGCTATTGTAACAGAATAAAAGTAAATTTTTTCCGAAGGGTTTTCACAATGGATACCTTTAATCCAATCAGAATTGCTTTATCTGGTCAGGTTTTTTAATCAAAATATGTTTCGCTATTTTTGAGAAATTTTATAAGAAAGCGAAGTAATCATTTCAACAAAATATGCGACAGCAAAATTCAGTTTTACACATGCGACATGCCAATATATTTTCTCTCTAATAAATCCTCTGTTGACATGGTAACATAGAACCTATCTCCCAATAGAACATCATAGCCGAAATCGATTGATTCTGAAATTTATGTCATTGCTTTTGTGATGATTTAATTCAAAATATATATAAATTACAGTGGCTTAGAAAATCAGTTATTATTTAGTTTTTATAGTTTATTTACAACTTAAGGAAAATACAAAAAAAAAACCAAATCAAATAAAACTAATCATATGCTTTTGACATTTGAAGTTGTTAGTGTTGTAGTGCTTCTTGTTTAGATTCTGGATTCAAATCCAAAACTGTTTCCTCTAATTTTCAGAAAAAGAACTGTCATTTGGAGTGATTAGAGGACATTTGGATGACCAATCAAAAACGCGAACAGATTAGTATTTTCAGTAATCTATGAAAATGTTGTTGAATAAATTTCGTCAAGTTGTTCAATAATACCGAACAAACCTTTTTTTTTATTTTCAAACAGAATAAACATTTCAAAAAGTTGTCCTGATGAAGCGATTCTTGGCTCGGATTAGAGTTTAGCCTTCCAAAATTTGTAAATTTGTTTTTTGTTACAAATATGTAAATAAATTCGAATTTCGTTGACGAGTTATCCTACTGATACGATTTGTTCATTCTTTTTTTTGTGTAATTTTAATCTAATTTAATTTAACTTAATTTATTCTATTGTTTCTATAATTTGTTTTTTATTTTCTCTTTTTTTTCATTTGGAATTATGATGACTATTTTTAATTAAATCAGCTGAACAAAATTTCTGTAAGTACCGTGTGTTTTGTAGTTTTTGTCCATTTATTTAATTTTCTTCTTGTGATAATATTTTACCGGATTTATTCTTCAAATGATAACTTCAAATAAAAATAACCTATCCCAATTATTTCTAAACTTTGGTCTAAATTTGGGCGCCATTCAAAATAATTTCAAAGTTTAAGATAGATATAGAGTTAAATTAAATGCCAGCATTACTGGAACAGAATTTTTATATATAATTAAATTCTTTCATAGGATATACATACTTACATATATAATAATTGTATTATAAAACGTTTAATTAATGCTTGTTTTATTTTGTCTTCTAGATATGCGCCCATGTCCTTTCAAAATATGTACAATGGGACGTAAGAGGAATGCCAGATACTTGCAATACTAGTTATTTGACTTTACAAATGTGTCATGAACTTAAAAAACCTAAAGATTTCACATTTAATTCAAGTTGTTTTAAATTATTTTTCTACATTTCATATTCAAAAAAATTTTGCAAGAGCAAACATTTACATTCTAAAGAAATATACTTAAACAAATTTCAACAACTAAACTTATTATACATACATTAAAGTTCAAAAGTTTGTTAAAAAATTATTAAAAGAAAAAACTGTAAAAAAATCAAACATTTTACTTCTAAACAAAACCAAAAGTATTTTTTATTTTTAAATTTATAACTTAGCTAGTCCAGTAGAAACATTCATCTAATTTCATACATTCGATGTAAGAATATGTATCAGTAATTCATTTATTTATGTTAGTAACATTTATGCTAAGCTATTTTATTTATTTTGTATTTATTACTAGTTTATTGTTTTATTGTTAAAAAAATATTAAAATAAACTTTTAAAATTAATTGTAAAATCCTCTCACAGATGTGGGTTGTTTCATTTTAGTATTATAAACAAGGAAATGTATTATAATAACAAGGTCACCTGATTATTTTGCCGTTAATTATTCGAGTATAATAGACTTGTTTTATTGTAAGCCGGCATTGGGATTGGCTAAGCGGTTTTCACGTTAATCAAACAATAACCAATGCCTCACAGGTTAATCGTTATTCTAAGCCCAGATCATATTCGGCACTAATATCTTATCCACACTCATTGTCATAGCTGCGGGCACCAACAGGAAAAAAAAAATAGTCCTCCATTTCCTCTGCAAATGCCCTGCTCTGGCCAAATTTTAAGCACAATCATTAGGAACGTCAAATTTTGACGACATTGACGATAACTTTCGAAAATAAAAATCGAAGACTTTATCGCCTTTCTCAACGCGACGGAATGGCTCTAGGACAAACTTGGTTTACTTCTGTGTCGTGCCCTCCGTTTGATTCCTTAGATCCTGAGCTAGCAAAAAAAAGGTGATCACACTTTATCTCTAAGCACCAATTGTTTTGAAGGTACAAATTTATTAATATCGTCTACAATCAATATTAAGTGCGATAATTAATTCAAATTTCGGTCTTATTCAAAGTGTTTTTGTTGTACACGAGAGTTTTTGTAGCTCACTCAAACTTCTCTACGAAGAGAGAGAGTATGAGAATTGTTTTTGGGTTTGTTTGCTTACATTTAAGCGTTCTATAAGCCGTCTGTCTTTTGGTTTGTCACAATTAAGGGATGTGACCAACCTGTTCGATGTGAGATAATGGACCACCCGATGTATTTTAGTTTGAAAAATTATTTTATGTTGCATATTTGATGAAAAGACTGTTGTGAATTATCTGCAATTGAATCTTTAGCATATAAAGTAGTTTTTTGAGGTTTTGTTATGAACCTAGTTAAATAGGGAACATCCATTTTGCAAACCACAAAACATAAAGCTGCTTTAAACTTAAAAAAAGAAAAGTCTAATGAAACTTGTTCAGGTAGGATTATTATGTAAGCCAAAAGCCTTTTACAGGGGTTAAGGTTAACGATGCTAACATAAATATGGTTTGTTCACTTTATTCTATATACATAGGTAGCCAAAATAGGGAAAATTATTGCTTTGCAAATTCCAAAAAGCTTTAAATCTACTGTTAACTTTAAAGAAAAAAACTAAAATTAAGCTCAAAAGTGCTTTTATTAGCCAAGAGGGTAGCATTTTAGGGGTTGTTTGTACTTTTTAAGCAAATAGTTTTTAAAGCTTTAAGTGCCAGCTTTTATTGACTGGTTTTTAAAAATATGTTATTCATATCCCAGAAATAAAGTTTGATGGTCTTTGAAAAAGTTAAATACAAGAAGAAAAAGATAAAGAAAAAGTTGATGCAAATTCATATTAGGAGAAAAAGGGTGTGCGACCATTACTATTGGACTATTGGAGCGATGTATGACAGAAACATTACAGATCTGACTTCTGAAATTTATACAAATATGGAATTTGTTATTGCATTGTTCCTATTACTATTAATTTAATTATTATTAATGGCGCAAAATTCAAGTCCAACGATGTTACGATGTTCAAATTGTTTTAGTATGATACTTGGTTAAGACGACAATTTTACAAATTTTAATTAAGTTTAGCATCATAACTTCTCTAGCATTTTATTAAATTTAAAATCATCAAATACGAGTAGCTACTTTATTTTTTTTTAGTATCGTGTCAACTTCCATGACTCTTTGACATTTACAAACATCAAAAAACGTTTTATTGCGCAACTGTCATTGTCTTAGATGTGTTCAGAAATGATACTAGTTAAAAAATGTTTAAAATAATGAACGACTTAGCTAACTACTTTAAAGTTAGTAAATTATATTAAGTAATATGATACTCTTACCTTAACAAACGGCTGTTTAAAATTTTGTAATGGTATTTGTTCTCAAAAATATTCTATCAGGATCTGCATTTGAACATAGAACTCTACAAAAGTATTTCAACTTAGTGCTTAAAGGTTAAAAACAAACAAATTTAAGTTTCCGTTTGCTAATAAAAAACTTAAACATTTAAATTCGACTAAAATCCTTGAATTACAAATTTTACTTTAACTCTCACATAAAGTACTTATGTTGAAGTTAAATATTTAATTTAGGTTTTTTGAAGTTAAGAGGATTGTTTTATTAGGTTGTTTCAAAAGAATTCCATTTTAGACACAAAGCTTGTTAGAATAGACGTGTTTTTTTTTTTTTTTTTGGAAAAGCTATCCGTAGTACAGTACGATTTTATATGAAAAACAAATACAACATCCGCAGTAGGATCACTGCCGATAAAAGGAAAAGTGAAATCCTGCAGCGGATAGAGATTTGACGTACATATGATATACATTTTATATACATAACTAAAAACAATAAGGGTGGGGGAGGACCAGGACCTAGTGACTTCATGAATTTTGTCGGTAGGAACAAAGGGAACCCTTAAAGGTTTCTTACACCCTCGCAAAAGGCAATACCCCTGAAGTTTTTTTTGAATGCCAGCAACCCAGACATCCAGTGGCGTATCAGTCCAAAGGACTAATACTCTGTGATACTTAGACAATTCGATTCAACGAACTATTACCTATTGATATTAATGGTATAAAAATTATTTAAAAAGATTAACAAAATTTTAGGAATTAGAAATGTAGAATAAGAAGGACTTAATTAAAGGAATTGAAATGTATTTTTGATAAGTTTTTTTTTAAAAAGTAACTAGCAACAAGTTCAAATATTTTTATATAATTAAAAGCATAAAAGTAAATAGATCTTTTTTGAAGTTTGTGAATGTCAAAAAGTCATATGAAGTTAGCACGATACATACTAAATAAAATAAAAATGTTAGAGAAAGTATGATGCTGAATTTAATTAAAATTTTCAAAATCGTTGTTTTAACCAATTAACATACTTAAAAAGTCTTAACATCGAACTTATTCGACTAAAATTGTGCGCCAATACCTTTTTTAATTGGATATAAGATACAAAGGTAGTAGGCATATAAATTGACATAATGAGGTTTTTTTTTTGTACCAAGGGAATGGGTAATAATATAAAAAGTAACATGGTAACTTTTAATATAAGATACTCACCATTCGAATTTAGTTCTGCTGCAATGATATTCAATTCAGCAGCTCTTTTTAGCATATTCCCCCTTGCATTTGGTGTTATAAAGGACATCCTTTTGTATCACCAATCCTATTAAATGTTAGGACATTTAAAACACAAACCATTTTTCTAAAAACTCTTTTTAAATTAGCATTAAAACAGAAATTTTAAACTCAAAACTGTTGTCTTTTGACTTTTTTTTTTTTAAATATTATATATTGTGTTCTTTTAAAAATAGTAAAATCACTGTTTTGACAACTCAAGCCTAGTACGCAGATCGAGACAAGACAAATTTTATCTCTACAATTTTAATCTCTACAAAACGTTTCCAAATCTCGCGCAAAAGTTTGAACTTGGAGAGATAAAGTCTAATTTAATGTGTTTTTTAGCGTATCTCTGGAAGGGGTTGTCTTACAAAAGTTGTTCATACCTTTTTGGAATCTCCTCTTGATACTCTCAAGACAAGCATCAGCACCTTTTACATAAAACCAGTATTGTCAAAAATCACTTTCAGAAATACGGTGGCTGTCAAAATTTGTCCCGCAAAATAATGCTTGTATCTCTCCAAGTTCAAACTTTTGCGAGAGATTTGGAAAAGTTTTGTAGAGATTAAAATTGTAGAGATAAAATTTGTCTTGTCTCGATCTGCGTACTAGGCTTTACAAGTCAATTTTTTAATTCAACAGGAATCAGAAAAAATGTAAAGCCTTCCGAAAAACTAATGTAAAACGACATAAGGAAAACATAAGTGAAAAAATGTGTACATTCCTTTATTCCATTAGAGGAAGTAAGGGTTTTGTGGTATACATGTTTGTTTTTTTGACTTAACAGAAAAAGTTATGAAACGAATGCTCCTAAATTTGGTAGATTTTACCAAAAACATATAAGCTACCAAGTGATTTCTTTTTATCGAATTCTAACAATAACTAACAAAGATTTAGGCAAAATATTGATACAACCTCTAAATCGTCACTTTTGAAAGTTAAAGGGTAAGGCTAGTCGCGCACTGGCAACTGTGATCGAAATCAAATTGTTTAATCACCAGTTGAAAGAGAACCGCACACTGGCAACTCTTTACTCACGCTCGCACTCTTTTCTCTCTTGCACTTATAAAAAACAGCTCAACTGATGCGAGGCAATCGTTTAGTTTGTGTCAAAACACAAACCTTTTAGTTGCTCGAATCGAGTTGCTCTAAGTGCGCGGTGTCCCATATAAGCCCATATGTTTCATTTTAGCAACTAAACAGTTGCGAAACATTGAACATTGAATGTGCGCGCCTAGCCTAATGTGGTACATTACGCTGTCTATTGTGGTATACCCATTTTTTTATTCCTCACAGCATGATTCCATGTCTTTGGAATCTCATTTTATTACTTCAACCCTTTTAGACATTTTAACGAATGAATCTTTAGAAAAAAAAACACAAATAGCCAATTTTAAAAAGAAATAAACTTTTATGATGGGTAAAGTGGTATACTACCACATTGCCCACGGCTAGTATACCACATTAGCCGAAACTATATATTTTTACAAAAATAAATAATGAAATATAAAATAAACACCTTTGAACAAAACTAACAGTTTGTTTTTCGTAGATGATTAATCTATTTTTTCAAAGAATTTATAAACTAGCTTGAAACGCAACTTTTGAGAGCACACAAACACTTTTTGTTTGAACCAAAAAAAAACTCAACTTCACGCAATAACTCTTCTCTAATATTAGGTGTGTTTTTTTTGCAAGTCCATATAGAATTGTAAAAAAAAACGACATCGGGATTTAGGAGCTTTTTTTTCACATAACTGGAAGCACTGTGTACGCTATGACATTTGTCAGCTTATTGACGACTAGCATCAACCAATCCAAAAACTTCACTTTTGACGTCTCTGAGCAAATTATCGATAACATATAGATAATACTATTTTGGCATCACCATTTTTATCGGGTCTTAGATTAACTCTCGATAATTATCTGGTTTTAGTTAACTCTGTATAGATTTAAGTAGTTGTTGCATTTGCATGTAAAGCGCTTAGTCCCGATGTCGTTTTTTTTTACAATTCTATATGGACTTGCAAAAAAAACACACCTATTATTTGCTTGAGATATACGAAGATTTTTGACTTGATTGAACACGAGTACTTAGTTTTATTTATATTACCGCTATATCCGCTATATCCGCTAAGGTAAAAACCGTTGAAGAAACATGCTTAGTTTTTGAGAAAATTGCCTATGCCACATTACCCGCCTATACCACATTACCCCAAATTACTCTATATTTATTTTGTCAATACCATTGAGAATAGTTTAGGAAAAATACACTTCATATGGTAAGAAAAAAATGGTATGTAAAATTGTCAACATTTTCTTTGATATAGAAATTATTAGTATTGGCATCACTCTACAGACTTTACGACTGATTCACAATTGAAATATTATAACACTTTACCTGCTGTCATAGTTTGACATTTTGCATTTGCAATTTGCTCAGCTCTTGCCTCCTCAAATTCTGGTTGTTTTTTTTTAAACCAACAACACTGAAATAAATATATACATCGTTTGTTTTTCAATTTAAGAACTATTAATAAATTTAGCAAAAACTCGAGTTGAGCAATTAAAGTACACTCCACTGAACTTCCCTGCCATTAAATAATATAAAAATTGCATTTAAACATTTATCTCTCGCTGGAACATGACAACCTATGTGACAGATGAAGAAGGTAAAATAACCAAATTTTTTTGCAACACATTTTATTTTTGCCGCAAAAAAAATTATGCGCGCTAAAAGGTCAACTTAATATGAAATAAGAATTCAAGGCAAACTACAATTAAATTTATTAAAATGGATTTATTTATTTTTATTTTTTAGGAAAATTTATTCCTGCGACTCAAAGACCAGATGGCACATGGCGCAAAGCGCGGCGCGTCAAAGAAGGTTACGTCCCACAGGAAGAGGTGCCGCTATACGAGAGCAAAGGCAAGCAGTTCGCCAATCGAAAGTCTGACCGTCCAGTTGGAATGCCCGCTCCAATTGCAAATCCTGTTAAGAAGGAAAAAGCGAAAAAGAAGAAGGCCGGCCTTCCTGCCGGTGTGATTGTCTTGCCAAAGAATTCTACCAGCTCCGCCAGTTCGTCAGCAAACACAAAGGAGAGCGGCAGCAGTAACAAGAAATCATCCGCATCTGTAAGTACAAATTTAGCACCAACAGCGGTGGGAACAGTTCCTTCTGTTGATACACCCGCCTCTGCAACAGTCGAGTCCATCACCAAAGATCTCAACAGCGTGGAACTGGACGATCCACAGCTTGAACTCAGCAAAAAAATTAAGAAACTGAAGAAGAAAATCCGCGAAATCGAAGCCATCGAAGCTAAATTGAAGGCCGGTGAACTTAAGAAGCCCGAAAAAGACCAACTGGACAAGGTCAAAAGAAAAAAGGGCTACCTCAAAGAGCTAGAAGAGTTATGTAAGGAACCAGGTGCAGCAGACTAAGCAGTTGCCGCCGAAAATTCCTGCTCACCAGCAATCATTCACTCAATGCACGGTTCTGCGTCTCTATCCAATTGTCCATGCCATACCAAGGTTGGATCTTCATACCACCTTTATTAGTCGAGCCTGTTTTTTCTTCTGCTTCCTTTTATATTTGTTGTACATTTAAGTTTTTTCCAAACACATGGACTGATTGAACTTTCCTCTTGAATCGCATGTATACAACTGTAAATCAGTAAATTTTAAATTTGTTTAATTTTGTTTGCAAGCTTGTCAAGTCTTCCCAGTCTAAATGTTGGTCACTGGCCATGTCTTTGACCAACCACCACCAGCAAGACGACCGACGACAGGGAAAAATATGTAGTTTTCATGTGGGTTACCGTAAACAACGCATAGTTGCTTATATATTGTTTAAATAGTTGCATAAGATTTGATAGTTGAACCATTTTTTTATTATTCCAATATTATTGTTTCATTTTAAAAATGTGTTTTTTAAATTTTTTTATAAAAAAAATTATTAAACCTTAAGATTTATTATAAATATATGATCAATGGTAGTGATTCAATCAAAGATTAAAAAGATAAAAATATTTTAAGTAAAAACAGAAAATACAAAAAAAAAAAACAAACAGAACACAACAGAAGCGATATTTTTATGTAGGGAGAATTTTTGTAGAATTTTAAGTAAAAAAAAAAAAACAGAAAATAGAAAAAAAAGGAAATCAAATTAATGTTAGTAATAAAAATATAAAATTGTGTGTAATAACTGTTCGTAATTCATGGACTTTTTATTATTTATTTTGCTTAAGTGCAATGACTAATGACGTGGTTGGTGGAGGTGTATTCTCAGACATACTAAATTTAAGTCTCTTTTCATCTTCCCAAACACTGCATCGTGTTCCAGGCGGAACTTTTGGCGGTTAAAAAAGTCCTGTCTTGTCTTTATTTACAAAGATATTGCCATAGCTACATTTAAACTTATGCTAAAGCAGATGCCATACAGAGAATAAATCTTAGAATAATATCACCACATGCTTGACGACAGAAAGGATTTGGCCAATGCTGAAACTGATGCCTCGAAATGTTTAATATCTTTAAGCAGATCACATATAAGCTCCGTAATAGGTATTATAACAGCACACTGTTGGATAGGCAAGGACGCAATGCGGCTTGGAATTCTGACCTAACCATTGCATGGGCGAAGAAGAGGAGGAATCGATCCCTCACCTTCTCTCTGCTTGTACTGCTATATCACATAGACGTAGACTCCATCTGGGAGATTTCTAATACAGTGATCTTAGTGATTTGGCAAATATAAATTATAGGCAATCTGGCTCGCTTAATAAGGACCTCCAATTGGATTAGGGAGAAAGTTTCCAAGTCTCCAACAAAAATGTCCATCTGAACAAGAATCGAAAAACATGGCCAGCAATTGTGAGGTAGACATTTATTCATTGGGTCTTAACTCCTCAACCCCATTCTCGATTTGTGCAGTTTGATTTCAATCATCTACTTTTGAAATGGTCCTTGGTTCTGCACCATATCAGGAATATCAGAACTCGGATGAGTACTATTTTATAATATCTATATTCCTCGAAGTTATAGCTATCTACATATGAATATTAAGGTTGTATTCAAGATGTTGGGCGTCCTTTTTGGATTACATCACCGGTGGGATTATTTGGAATTCGGAATTTTGGAGTTAATTTTTGTTTGTTGGTATATTGTTGCCAAAAGAAACAAATAGTGTGTTTGATGACGATACACAAATATGTACATATGTTTGTTTATTGTAAGCCTTACCAAAGCAGTATACATTTCTTACGCTTACACTTTCACATTTGGTCATATGTTAAGAATGCAACTTATCTGTCGTGGGCATGGGTTCAGAAGTTTAGATTAGAATGGATAACGCTTAGCGAAAATCTTCCTGGACTATCAACGTCAGCAGAAACGCTAGAAGAACATGTGGCTCAAGTTTGACTAAAAATTATGCAAAATTCTAAAGAATAATTGATGAACAAAATTGAAAATTAAAAAATCAGATGAACGTTATTTTTTTTGAAAAATAAACTAAAATTCATACAGAATTCAAATTATGCAGTTTCTCAGCGAAAATTATTATTATTTGCGAGAACAATGCTAGAACGTTTTCCTAATAGCAAGAATTGTAGTTCAATTGACTGTATATCTCTCAATGTAAGAAGCCCGATGCTTCCTTCTTCTAGGAATTTTATTTGATACTGTTCATCTAAACGTTTGAGGGCTTCATACATCGTTCACCACTACTCCACATTCCCAAGCCATGCCCATCCATTCACTAAACCAACCCGTATGACCCGTATTGTTTGCAGTGTTCCGATGATTTGGCATTTTTAGAACTTTGATTACAATAATCTATATGAAGTTTAAATTTTTTTTTGATGGAAAGGGGTGATAATCCAGTTTTTAGAATTATCATTAAATTTGGGGAGTTCGGCGGTGGGTAAAAAGTTAATTTAATGTAGAATCTTAGTAGTTTCTCTACTGTCTCATACTGTCTGTGCGGCCTAGAATTGTACAGACTCTGTTACTTACCTTAAACCTTAAACTGGTGTGAGCAATAAACTTATTGTTAAAACAATTTCTCCTTGAGTCGTTGATAGATAGATTGATTTCTGCAGTTTTTCTTGATTTCTGAAGATACTTCTCTATATTAAGATTCCTTTGGAAAGTAACTTAAGTGTTTGCATTTCTTTGCGAATTCTACTATTTCTCCATTGTAGTATCATATTTAATTGGGTTGAACACAAATGAAAAGAATGTGACAATTTGGTTTTAAAGTGTATAAACTGTATTAAGACAAACCAATCACTTGAAATGGATACAAATTGTGATCATGAAGCAATCGACTAAAAACTGTCCAGTTTATTTACGAATACTTAAAGTGCTTAAAGAAAAGTATTCAGTATTAGTAGTTAAATTGTGGGTACTTCAACGTCGAAGGTTTTATAAATAATCTGAGTGGCTGTTTCAGTTAAAAATAAATTTGATATAATTGCTGTTTCTGAAACACGTTTAAAAAGTGACATTAACAATACGGAAATTAATTTACCAAACTAATCAATTGTGAGATGTGATAGTACTAGTAGCAGGTTAAAATATTAAATAGTATCCATACGGAAATGAAAATTTGGTGTTTATGTATACAAACATCTTAAAACGAAAAAGCGAAATAGTTGGGAATTTAATTTTTGTACAATATTACTGGGTTGAATACCGAAGGGTTAGAAACTAATATAAATATAGGCTTAAGCTAGCAAAAAAGACTTACGCGGGCAATAAAATTGAATGTTGTACAAATCAAAAAGATATGTTGAAAATTATAAAAACTTTAATTTTAAAAGAAGAAAAAAAAAAAATGATATAAGTGAAGTGCAATTCGTAGATGGTAAATACACTAAAAATTGTGTGATAGCGAATAAACTAAAAAACTACATATTTTATTGGCAGTATCAATGATATACATAAGTAATTCTATACGTTCACAGAGTTTGGGTTTTAGATATTTACCAGAATTGAGTACTACGTTCCTTTTTAAACCAATAAGCTTATCTGATATATGAACTGATTGTTATATGCAAAAAAAAATTACAAAAAAAAAGGATTCTTCGAAATTAAATACTGAAATAATATTAGATTGTTTAGATGCCCTTTGATCCTATTTTTAAAAATAATAAATGACTCGTTCCAAACTGGCATTTTTCCAAATAATTTCCGCTCGAATCACTCTTTTGAAACAGCTCTTAACCGTTTGATTATGACTTAACGAACTAAAATCAACGAGCGCTTATCCGACAGTGAAAATACTTTGTTCATTGTGCCACAGGGATCGATGCTAGTCCCACTTCTATTTCTTGTTTACATAAACGATATAAGCAAAATTATCAAATACTCTATCTACTATTTCATTCTTCGCTGATGATGCGCTTTTATTTGTTTCCGGAAAAGACTTAGATATAATTACTGAAAATCGAAACTATGATTTAATTGAACCTTGTGAATGGTTAAATATGAATAAACTTAAAGTTAATACAAATAAAACAAAATGCATGGTCATTGAAAGTGATTATACTAAAAACACAAATATGTAAATAACAATCAAATTGAACAAGTGCAATACATTAAGTATCTGCTAATGATCTTATCTTCAACAACAATAGATTAACAAAATATCAAAACAGTCGGGTTCTTGAAAAGAAAACGAAAACAAATATCAACAATAGTGCATATATACAACACGTTCATAAAAACCACATTTCGAATTTTGTTCAACAATTGTATACATGTGGTTATGAAATTAATCCTTATGTATATATGGCCAAATTCCTAAACGCAAAACTTGCGCAAATTATGCTAAGCAAACAGTTCCAAAATGCAAACGTAAACATCCCTGCAAAGCAGAGTGTCCCTAAACGTAGTAGATTTTACTTTCATGCGCAAATGCAAATGGATTTGTGCAAATGTCAAAAAAATCTTGCGCACTTCACTTGCATTTAAATTTGTTTACTGTGTTTTATGTGGAGGCCTGTCTGGAGTCTAATTTATTTGTTTTTTAAGCATAATGGGTGAAAAAAATGAAGAAAAGTAAGTAAAATTTATTGAAATTTATCAAAAGACTCATTAACAACATTAACAATTTTAGAAATTTAAAGAACTGGACTCATAACGAGGTAAAATTGCTGTTAACGATAAGATTGGCTCATGAGGAGGATTTTTGCTCTGGAAAAAGGCAAAAATTAAGCATCTGGGGGGTAGTACTCAAAGAAATATTAGAAAAAAGTCCCCAATTTTCTTTTACAAAAGATGAAATGCAACGTAAGTGGAACAATCTTCTTCTAACATACAAGAGAATAAAACAAAGGAATGGGGAAACTGGACGAGGTGCAACGAGGTGGGAATACTATGATTTGTTTCATGAAGTGTATGGGACAAAGCATTTCATTGATCCTCCAAAATGCAATTTGATGTCGAGCCTCACCGAATCAGAGGAATCCGCAACTGACGACGAAGAAATTTTAATAACTGCATCTTGTTCCATGCAGCCACCGCCAAAAAAACAAAAACGTAAGACCGTGCAGCAGGAAATGTTAGATTTTATGAAGAAGGAGGCAGATGAAGAACAAAAAAGACACCAACAACAGATGGACATTGAAATACAAAGACTTGAAATTATGAAAAGCATTAAGGAATTTTGTGATAAATTGAACTAGAAGTCAAAAACATTGCATGTAATCAAAAATTAATCTTTATTTTGTTTTTAAAACAAAATTTTATTATTGTTAATTTTATTTTAAGAAAGGTGAAGTTCCTATTTATTTTGTTTTAAGAAAATGAAAGTTCAATTTTGTTTTAAGAAAAAAATGTATTATTTTTGATTTAAAAACGAATTAAATTATGAGTTTTAAGCTGATAAAAGTGTCATTATTGCGTTTCTTTTGTCTTTTGCTTCTGTGGAGGTCCTGTCATTGCGGCTTGTTCTTGTTTGTTCATGGGCTGTTCCTTCAGATCTTGAATATGATGTAGATGGAAGATTATCATCGTATGAATTGTCGACATCGTTACTTTCAAGAAGTCCTTCGCATCTTGTTATATAGTTATGCAAAGCTACGCACGTAACAATAAAATGCTTCGAGTTTTTTATGTTGTATACTGGAAGATACTTAAGAATTCGGAACCTTCCCTTTAAAATTCCGAAAGCTTGTTCAATACAAACTCTTGTTGAACTCAAACACACATTGAAACGTGTTTGATGATTGTTAAGATGACCATTATCCCGAAATGGGACCATTAAATAAGTTGACAAAGGGTATGCTGAGTCTCCTAAAATATGTGCTCCAGCGGGAATCTGAATCGATCCGTTCAGTAGTCCTTTCCCTAAAGGACTGTTTCGCCACACTGCAGCGTCATGCGTTCGTCCTGGCCAACCAAAACATATATCCGTGAAAATGCAGTTAGCATCACAAACTGCCTAATTATAGTAAGAAAACTAAATATGAATAATATGTGATTTATTAAACTTCACTATTCTTCTTACCTGGAGTATCATTGAAAAAGTTCCGTGTCTGTTATAATAACTTTCTCTATTCGAAGAAGGCGATGGAATATTGATGTGAGTTCCATCTACACAACCAAGGACATGGGGGAATGGATACCTCCGAAGGTTTTGGAACTCGTCCATTATTCGATTATATTCTCCTTGCGTTGAAGGCCACTTTATAAAGAGTTTTTTATGTTTACTAATGAACTGAATCGTTTTTAACACAGCCCTGTAAATAGCTCCCCGTCCTACGCAGAATCTGTCTGAGAGGTCCCTATAAGAGCAACCGGTAGCTAGTTTCCAAATTGTTAAAAGCAGAGACTTGTCCATGCTTATTTCAGGTCGTCCAGTTCTTTTTGTAATCCAGAAATGTCTTAGTTTTTTTGATAGCTCCTGCGTTTTTTTATTTGAGATTAAAATTGAATATTATAAAACCAACTTTTCTTACCATGAACGTGTTTTTGCTCATCCTAAAATGACTTTTGAAAACATCGTCTGGAAATTTTTTGATCAAATTAAAAACTCCCGTATTTTTCGGAATTTTACGTTTTTTGAACAAACATTTATAAATAATGTTTCTTTTTACATTTGTGTTCTTTTTTTTGTAAAAAATTGGTGTTGTCGTGCAACAATTCAGCAAGATCTTTAATAAAATTTTTTTTTCTGGTAGTCCATTATCGATTCCAGCAACAATCAAAAACTTATGCAAATATTCGTTCCGAAATGACATATGCATGCAATGCAAACATATGCTTTAGACATTTCAACTTGCTTTTTTCATTTGCTTTGCATGTGATTTGCTTTGCAAATCTTGCGTTTAGGAATTTGGCCTATCTTTACTCTTTACTAGATATAGTACCTTTCTCACTCTTTTAACTTTTATATTTTCCTTCATTTTAACTTTGAGAATAAAAATAAATTGGATTTGGCTGGTAGCAAACACACGTGTTCGAGTTCTCATTATTAAAATTATATTCAACGTTTCAATAAAGTCACAACACATGGGCAGACTTTAAAAGCTCCAAAATAAGCGATGAGGATTATCCTGAAATGCAGGTCCTACACGTCGATTAATATTAGGGCTTAACATAAAATGGATAATAATTTACAATGCGGCTATTACATTTTCTATTATAAAATAGTAAACTATACTAAATAAATGGGTCCTTATTCGGAATTCCCCCCCCCCCCCCCACCAAAATGCACTTTTTTTAATGAATCGATAAAAAAAAGTGTGCTGTTGATAAAAAACATCAAATTATGGAGGAGAAACACTTTTTTATGGTAAAAAGGTGAAGTATAAAAAAATGAATATTGGCCATAGGGTAAATTCAAAGTTTCTTTAAATCCAGATTCTGTAAATGCAAAAGAAACCTTGCATACACGATACACCCAACCTCGCACCTACCCCAAATCCTATAGTGTGCCCAAGCAGGGGGGTTGCAGGGGGGCAGCATGCCCCCCATACATATTTCACTGTTTATACGCCGTTATGCGTAAGCAAGCAAAAAAAGCAAATATCCCATAATAAAAAAGTAGTTTTAGTTATAGTACTGTGGGTGGTCGGCTTATACTTCACTTTTTTACCATAAAAAAGTGTTTCTCCTCCATAATTTGATGTTTTTTATCAACAGCAAAAATATTGTTTTATCGATTCGTTAAAAAAAAAGTTCATTTTGGTGGGGGGGAATTCCGAATAAGGTCCAATAAATGAATACATACAAATAAATTCGATTAAAATAAAATTGAAAAAAAATGCACGACTGGGTCGCACGAACTTGCTCCTATGTAATAGACTAGGAATTTTAAAAACGAATGTTATTAGAGAAAATTGTTCATAAGGATAAAATGAATTTTTTAAATTCTTTTAGTAGTAAGAGATAAAAACAGATTGCTATGCAAATATGAATTTATGCAGGAACAAAAATTATAAGTCGTTGTAGTGGTTCCTTAAAAAAATAAGCTTTTATGTACAAAATTTTTAAAACATTTTTAAGAAAAAATTTTGGTACGCCAACCTCAAGTTTTTATTATTGTACGAATAAAAGTCTAATTTCCAAAAAAAATACTAAGCCGTTCTTGAGATATCGAATTTAAAAAAAAAAAAAAAGACTTTTTTTTTCTAAAAATTGAAAAAATATTTTTTCTTAAGTTTTTAAATGCAATGTTTTTTAAACTTTTTAGGAGCTTTTTTATAAAAAATTTCATTAAAATCCGTTATGTCGATAATGAGAAATTCAAAATTCGAAAAAATCGTTCTATGGTAGGTACAGTCAGTAATATCTAGATGTAATTTTTTTTTTTATTAAATTATAGATCGTAAAGATTAATCAAAAAAAAAATTTTAGCAAAATTCTCGGAACCGTTTTCGAGAAAAATACGATTTTCGAAAACCATTTTTTAACTTTTGTATGGAAGGTACCGTTAGTTTTAGATAAAACATTTTTTTTTTCTCAAACCTTGTAGATTATGTTAAGAAACTTTTATTTGCCAAGTTTGAAAAAAATCGAGCATGGGGTTTTCGAAATATTTTTATATAATTTTTAAAAATTTGAATATGTAATAACATTCAAACTTTGGAGGAGCCTCGGAAAAAAAAAATTATTTAAATCGGCTGTACGTTTTTGAAAAAATCAAAAACAAAGAAAATGGGGCTACCAAAAATAACAATTTTTTGTAAAATTTTTTTCAACCATTAGCTAGTTTTAACCAAATGAAATTTTTCAAATTTTTTTTAAAATATTCTGTGGGACAGTTTTTGAGAAAAAAAAAATATTTATAAAATTTCGAAAAAAAATCGTATGGCAGGTACCGTTATTTTTGGTCTTAAAAAAAAACAGAAAAAAACGTCCGGGGGGGAAAATTAAAACCCATATCTACCAAGTTTGAAGAAAATCGGCCGAGCCGTTTAGGCTGTAGTCGAACCGACAGATAGAAAGACAGACAGACAGTAAGAATTGCGAGACCCACTTTTTTGGTCTTCGCTATCATCGTAATGTCAACTTTGATCAAAATCTCGAGTTCGATTTTTTTTACGAATGCATAACTTGCCTTATAGTACCTATAAGTCGCAAGTAAGAATCGTTGTTTAACCTAAAGTATTATAATAAAACAGTCTTAAAATCGAATTGATTCGAACAAAATTTTGCTCTAAGTGTATTTAGAAGAATCAACGATGTTGTTTTAAAAAAATAAAATCTGCATTTTATTTTCAATAAAAAATATTTGGAAATCACGATGTAGTTTTTGTTATGTAATAATATTTAATAAATTTTATTTTATATTAGTTTTTAAAGATTCCCATTGGAAACTCTTACAATTTTTTTCGGTCATTTTCCGCCTGAAATGATGAAGTAATATGACTGGATCTCACAATTCGATATAAATAAATGAAACTTACGAGTATCTTAGGATTTGTTCATATTGTATTTATAAACAACTCGAAAAAATATATTCATACACTTGCGCCTCCACAATTTAAATAAATGTAGTTGAACATTGGTGGGAACAAGTTTTAATGAATCCGTACACTTGATTTCGATTAATACTTTAAAATAATCGAACAAAAGTCGTTGCTCCATAAAATTGTTTTCAAAACAGAATATAAAATGTGGCATAAAATTGTCTGATCTGTGGTAGAATTAATTATTCTCGTGATGTGTTCCTTCCGAGTGGTTTCGTTCTTAACAATATTAGGATTTGCCGGTACGTTTGCTAGTATCATTGAACTTCCAAGTGGCCAACTGCGGGGTTCAGTTATAGAAAACTACAATTCCTATACAAACATTCCTTATGCGGAGCCTCCGGTACGCTTTGAACCGTCCAAGCCCTACGAGACCTGTTGGCAGGGTGTTCGAAATGGAACTGCCGAAATGCTGCGCTGTGTTCAGTTTGATGGTTTGTCAAAGGCTTCTGATGGACAAGAAGACTGCCTGTTTTTGAATATCTTCACTCCGAAACGGGCAACGAACCAAAAACTTTTGCCAGTATTAATTTTTATTCATGGCGGTGCCTTCATGTACGGTAGTGCAGGATCTTATTCTCCGAAAATTATAATGGATCAAGGAGGAATGATTATGGTTTCAATTAATTATCGATTGGGCCCATTTGGATTTCTTACAACTCAAGATGGAATAATTCACGGAAATTTGGGATTAAAAGATCAACTGTTAGCCTTAAGATGGATCAAGCAGAACATTCATCTTTTTGGCGGCGATCCTGAAAAAATTCTTTTGACTGGGCAATCGGCGGGAGGTGCATCGGCTCATTTACATATTTTGAGAAAGGAAACTGAAAGTCTGGTGTCAGTTGCAGTATCAATAAGTGGAGTAGCTTTAAATCCCTGGGTTATGCAGAAAAATCCAAAGGAAAAAACTAAAACCTTAGCAACGCACTTGAACTGCCCAATCCATGACCTGAAATTATGTCTCCAAAAACAACCAATCGAAAAGGTACACGCTGCAGTGTTGAAAATGTTCACGTTTTTGGACAATCCATTTAACTTGTTTGGACCGATTGTTGAAGCAGAAGATATACCTGATGCATTTATCACCGCAGAGCCTCGAGAGCTCATCGAAAGAGGTGAAATTGCCAATATTCCATGGATGGCAACGCTGACTACTGAGGAAGGGGCTTATAATGCTGGGGCTCTACTCAAAAAGGACACCAACGGAGTGGAATATATTGAGGAACTAAATGAACGCTGGTTGGAATTGGCACCAAATTTTTTCTTTTATTATGATGATCCATGTGCCCAGTGTAATGAGAAGTTGTCACAAAGTCTCAAAGAAATGTATTTGGGCACACAAAATTTCTCCCCGACGACTTATTTTCCATTGCAAAAAATGTTCTCTGATGTGCTGTTTATCAATGGCATCTTGGAAGCTATAAAGCTTCACAGAATGTTCGGGCCAAGTCCTGTTTATGGATATGTTTTTGGCTGTCCGCATAATTATGGAGTAGGCAATTTCTTTTCCAACAATTTAGAGTTTCAATTCGGTAAGTTTTCATATTTGATTTTCTGACCTTTAAATACGAATTCAATATTTAAGGATCAACCCACGGTGATGATTTGGTACTCTATATTCCATTTTCATTCCATACAAATTATACAAGCAAACCGAATGATTTGAAAATATCTAAATATTTTATAAAAATGTTTGAGGAGTTTGCGTCAGAAGAGTGAGTTTCTTAAAAATGGCTTATGCTCTTTAAAATAATTTTCGCATATTTAAGGGTTCCCCACTTCAAAGATACTTTATTGCCTGAGAATAGAAATACTCTAGAACCGATGCAGTTCTTGCAAATATTCGATCAAAACTATTGTGTGGGTCCATGGATGAGTAACGGTAATCAAGAGTGTCGGAACCAACCATGTGAATGTTTTGACTATTAAAATTAAATTTGCCAGTTTGCATTTGACAGTCGATAACAATTTATAATGGATTATCTAACGCAGCAACAATTTCTTTAAATTATTATTACTCGTATGTACAAAATTTTACAGCTCGCTATTTTTGCAAAAAATCATTATCAGCGACGAAACACATTTCGACTTGGATGGCTTTGTTAATAAATAGAAAAGCTGCTATTAGCGCACTTTTTATTTGCTTATATTAACCGTAAGGTTCCACTGTGCACAGTTTTAAGAAATCTTGTTCACCTGGACGATCCTCAACAACCCTGCGAATTCGCTAATTGGGAGCTGGAAATGTTGAAATGCGATCTGGATTTTGGTCGAAAAATAATTTTTTTTCGATCGATTAGAAACTACATTTCGAACCGCTCAATACAAGTTGTGTTGGATGGTTTTAAGACTGAAATACATAAAATAAATACAAGGCTCCGTTTTGTCTCCGACTCTCTTTCTAATATTCATCAATGATCTTTTGTATGAAACTTTTAATCCATTAAATTATTTTGCTGACGAATGTACTTTCAGCTTCTCATATTCGTTTCCAGATTAATGTCCTTGTTTTTCGGATGTGGATCTAGAACGGCAGCTTATGGTAAGCTCATTAAATTCTGATCTCGATAGCATTGCCAAATCGGTAACCATAAACGGAGTAGAACTTAATGCTTTAAAAACTCAATCCTGTGCTTGTCGTTAAAACAAAACCCACCCCCATGCCGATATCCATGAGCGGCACTTGCATTGAGGAAACCGATTAGCTTAAAGTTCTCGTTATGTGCATCACAGACCACCTTGTCTGGAATGACCACATATTCGACGTCGCCAAAAGTGTTTCTATAAGGGTTATATTAGTCCAAAGCTTAAGTACAATTCCCATATTTGAGCAGATGCTCCAGTAACATACTTGAGTTTTAAAATTATATGTAGGTAATAGAAGTTTAACAGAAACATTTGAATCTATCGGGCATTGCCGCAATATTTCTTGTCTTTCATTATTTTACCGTTATTTTTATAAACAGTGTTCTGGTCAAATAACTAGTTGCATTCCTCCCCATAAACAATTTAACTGTAATAATCGCGCTTCAGAGAGTTCTCATCAGTTTATTCTTGAGCTCAACTTCGGACGAATGGTTAAATTCAGAGATTCTCTCTTTAGCCGCACTACACGAACTGGGAATGCTTTACCAGACTCTATATTTCCTTTTATCTCCTTTTAATTTTTCTCCAACTTTTCTAAAACGCTCCCATTAATGAGTGAAAATATTAAAAAAAATATATACTCGGATTAGACCATTTTATGGCTCAGTGGCTATTTCAACAAGCCGTTGTTGGAACGAATACTACAACACACAAAAGTTCGACAAGCAACATTACATTGACAAAGATCAAGGGAAGCGACGCTCGACGCTCGAAGTTGTAAAGCTGATATTTGATGACAGTTAACCAACTGGCTGCTGAGATTATACGGCTACGTAGAGTCCTTGGTCTACGCTTTAACAACCTAACCATTTTGGACGGGCTCGACGTCAATATTCGAAATTCACTGCTGCCACGAGCCATCAAAAATTGGCCCAACCGCTGCCGCTGGAAGCACTGTCAGTGAAGCCGAGGCACCCGTTTGAATGATTTCCTATTCCATACATCATAATGGCATGAACGTAGATAGCTTCAAAATAAAGCCAGAGTTATATGTATGTATATCTAATACCGTTTTTGTTCTATTTAAATTTTTTTTCCTAAGTTGCTATAGAAAGAATAAATATTTTTGAAAACTTAAATATTGCGGTTACGATACACCTAGTCAATTTTCTGTGAAAGTTTGCACCAAGCAGGAAAGAAGAAGTCGCATATCCTGTTTGTCCGTACGTATCAACTCGCACGCGTCCATCCGTTTGTTCGTCTGAGCATCTGTATACTTATACCTGTAAGATCTAAAGTTATTGCAATATTGCGTTTCAGACATCCGGCGAGAGATCAACATAACAGATATGAAATTTTAACTATTCCTGAGACAAGTGTCGTATTTCAGTCCAACTAATCCCCTTTATTTAGTTAGATAATATATCATATAATAAAACGGCAAACATGTTTTTTGTGGTACACTTTACGCGGCCCACAAAAACCGAAGGGGCATAAATTACATATTAAACGAAAGCATTTTTTGCATAGATGTGCACAATGCCAAAATCATTTAAATATACTACACAGAAATTGTTTAAAACAACAAATAAAAATTGCAAAAAAAAGCCCGGACATCTGTTGCTGAATAGAGCATACATTTACACTATACTGTCATACAGTTACGTCATACATTATATATATAATTATCTGTGGTTTAAGTTTAGGAAAAGTTAGAACCATTTTAACTTTTGCTTTTGTTGTTGTTTGGAAAAATACAGCACATTTTGTTTACTATTCACTCTTTGAAGTTGAATGTAGTTAAGTTTTAGAGTATTAACTACATCTATCAGGCAATTTTTGTGTTAGGCTAGGCGCGCACATTCAATTTTAGTTGCACAACTGTTTCGTTGCTTATAGAAAACAGATGAACTATTTGGTTGAATGTCCGCGCAGGTGCATATAATTATACATATGTTACACAAAATAGCGAGCTCTTTTTGGGCAATCGTTTAGTTTGTGTCAAAACACAAGTTTCTTAGTTGTTCGAACCAAGCAGATGCGAAACTAAAAATTGAATGTGCGCGCCTAGCCTTAGTGTTTTCAAAAAGTGAAATTTAGAACCATTTCAACTTTTACCTTTTGTGTTTTTCGAGATGGAAGATAGAAATTTGAAGTGAGTTGGAAAAAGAGAGCATGTAGTTCTAGCTTTATTCTATGCGTTACTGTTTACAAATTTTCCCTGAAAATAAAATATCCCCCTGGTTTGATAAGAATGCGTTAACAAACAAACAAAATATTAAATTCGAATTAGAGCTGAGTAAATCGTTCATTTCAAATGATTGAATCGTTTAACAATCGATTACGAAAATGATCCGATCATTTCAACCAACCGATCATTTGATTATTTTTATTTCACTGAAATGATTCAATACTGTTCCTATTCGATTTTAATTTCGATTTCGATGATAAGATTGACTTATGGCTTTGAAAGTTCTCAAAAAATATTCTATTATTGTAAGCCATAAATTGCCAAATAACATCGAATGATGCGTACTTTGTACATTGATTAAAAAGTGTCAAAAAAGTTTTCGGCTGACATTTTGTACGAAATACACTTTGTACGTCAAAGCTGAATTATCTATTTGTCAAGTCATAAACTGTCAAATTCCATCAAAGGATGGATTAAAAAACGTCTATAAATACCCAAAAAAAGGTATTTTCTTTGTTACTCCGGAAAAGAGCAATTTTACGGCTTTCGGCTAAAATTTGGTACGAAATACACTTTGTACGTCATAACTGAATTCGTCCTTTATTCGTCAAGACATAAACTGTCAAATTCCATCAAAAGTTGGGTAAGATTTCGATGGATTAAAAAACGTCTATAAATATCCAAAAAAAAAGGTTTTTTATTTTTTGCACCGGAAAAGAGCAATTTTAGGGCTTTTGGCTGACATTTTGTACGAAATACACTTTGTACGTTATAACTGAATTCGACCTCTGTTCTTCAAGCCATAAACAGTCAAATTCCATTAAAGGATGGCTACGATGTCGATGGATTAAGAAACATCGAAAAATCCACATTAAACATACCGGATTCTGATACATCAAATAACATCAGTTCAACCCAACAATTGTTTTTGCGGCCTACAACATCAACAACCAATCTGCAACGTGTCAAAAATCTGCAATGTGTCAGAAATGTGTATAGGTATGAAAGTTTGTTTACTATTAACTGTTTTCCTTTGGACTCCAGGATTGAGTGCTTAGTAGGTACTTCTCATTGCATTCAACAATTTAAAAAAATCATGAATTCTCTGTCTTTTATTGAATGATAATGAATTAAATAAATAAATTGGCACTCGAATTTCGAGAGCTGGGTCGGCTAGTTTAGTTTAAACATCAGCATCGTCTCTATTCTGATGTTTTTCAAATTCTCATAAAACAAATTTTGTTTTTAAATAAATAAAATCAAAGATCAAAGTCAATCAATGATTTTTGTACTGCTTTCACCCTTTTCCACCAAAAATGTTATTGCATTAGAATAAACTTTATTGTACCTTCAATGCTTAACAACGTTATGGCTCCCATAATAATTTATTTATTTTTCTTTCAAACTGACCTCGACAAACACTATGTATTCTTCATATCAAAGTTGAAATTAAATAAAAACAACATCATTTCAAAATAATTTAACCCATTGTATTTCAAATTCATATATGTTCTTCTTATAGGTATTCCATGAAATTGCAATATAGTTTCTTGAAATTAAATTTGCTTTCAATAAGTGTCCCTTTGCAGATAGTAAAACTTCATTTTCTAAAGCGGTTGATTACAGGTGCCCTTACTCTGTATAGTCACATCTGAAAAGAAATAAAAAAAAATTAATTTATATAAGAAAACCAGATTAAGTATTGTGTTGTTTCCCATTAAAGAATTTAAATAAGAATTATCTGAAAACAAAAACCACCATATCCCTATCCAAAATCAAAGAGAAAACTTTTCGGCTAAATACCTAGTTTGCAAAAAAACAGTCCCCGATTATAAACTTTGTTGGCCTTCAAATTTGTCAGAAAATTAAATTAATTTTATTTTCACTCCAATATGAACAATGGACGTGTAACGGTTCTATACAATACCAACTCAGCCTCTAGATGGCGCCTTTGATTGACAACATAATAATAAAATTAAACGCACAACAGATACAAATTGGCTCTATTAATTTGTGACTAAAAGCCGTGAATGAAAAGCATGCTCGGCTTCGGCTCCCTACCCATTCACAGTGAATCAAAACAAAATTATATACATATATGTGCGACCCGCGAAAAAGTCAGTTTAAATCCTTTTGTTAATGGCCAGAAGAGCTGTTGAAAGTGCATTGCTTTTGGAATGGTATTTACGCTTTCTCTCAATTGTTAAGTCATTATTTTGACTTTATTCGCTCTTCATAAAAATATTCATAGTGGGGTTAAGTGATTTGAGTATAAGTTAATAAGTGACTCTCTTGTTAGAAGATATATATGTAGATTAAAAATCTACAATAATAAATTATAGAAACAACAGTTGCTTGCCAGGTGTTGTGATATTTTGTGAAGGAAAACTACTCGATTTGTCATTTTAGCTTAGCATAAACTGAAGTAGATTAGAAGTGAAACCATCACACTAGATTTTTATTTTATGATTTTATATTGCAATAAGCTACCTGCACACTACACGTTCGTGATCGAATCCCGTAGTGATGTGTACCTCATACATGAGGCAATACAAAATGTCCCATACACTAATCTGAAATGTCCCATCACCTCAAAACGAAAAAATGTATTACCTCACACCTCACCACAAAAGCAACGAAAAATATTTCTCTTTACTCTTTCATGGAAAAAAAACACTATTCGAATCGAGCATCTCACTCATCGGCCTGATACTAAGACTGAGACTGATGCAGAATGAAGTTGTATTGTAGTTAATTGTATGAAAGGAGGAATAGGCCTCAAACTCTCTACCCACCAAAGATCAAACCAATGGAAATAGAATGAGGTTTGTGGAAGATGAGGATTTTAAATGAAATGAATGAATGTGTAGTGAGTTGAGTTTTTGTCTTGTTGAGTACTTTTTACTCAAACGTCCCATTCCAACAAAATTCGTGACATTGTCGCAGGCTGGGTTTTTGTATCAGAC
Source organism: Chrysotoxum bicinctum (assembly GCA_911387755.1). Classification (NCBI taxonomy): domain Eukaryota; kingdom Metazoa; phylum Arthropoda; class Insecta; order Diptera; family Syrphidae; genus Chrysotoxum; species Chrysotoxum bicinctum. The sequence goes on along the minus strand of OU426989.1, from coordinate 216,716,435 downwards.
TGGAACTTTGTACCAGGATGGGACTTTGTACCAGGCTAGGACTTTGTACCAGGCTGGGACTTTGTACCAGACTAGGACATTTGTCATTTAGGATTGAGGAATTGAGTTCTTTTGCATCTGTTTGAGGAGACAAAATGAGAAGAGGTAATGAGTGGGACTTATGAATGAATGAATGTTGCACTGACTACAATGTAACAAACAATGAAGATAGGTATGAAGCATTATCGAAAATTATACAATCAAAGGGTTAAAAAAGGAAGGAGATTTTTTTTACAGTTTGGAGTAGGAGGTTTTGTTAATTTTTGAAGGAGTAGGAATTTTCGTTTTTGATATGCAAATGCAAGTGCATTCCTTTTATTTGTATTTGTTTTGTTTTTAGTGTTAGAAAAAAGAGACTAGGGCTTAGAGATCAAGATCAAATATAAGAATTGAAAAAAAAAATCAATCAATCAATTGTGCTGAGTTTGCGTACGTGAAGAGTCATTAGTGTTGTATTTAATCCAGTGTCCTGTAATAAAATTTGTTCGAAAAAAAGTGATCAGAACAGGTCTTAACAGAAGAAAAATGTTGAGTGGGAAGAAAGTAGGACAAATATTGTTTTTAAATGCAAAAATGTAATGATGTATTTTTTTAAACTTATTAGATTTAATTTATTTTGAATGTGATAACATATTTGTTTTTTTGTTAAAAAAATATCTTTTTGTGTTTATCTTTTTATTAAATGCTTTTGTTTTCTTTAAATAGGTAACTTAAATAAAATTTAAAAACACTTTTTCTTTTAAACTTTTTTTTAGGTTAATTTTTTTATTATATCTTTTTATATTTACTTATTTTAAACTTTATTTCTGTTAAAAACTAACACTTTTTTAATTTTGTTTTTAAATGTTTTATTTTAAAATAAAGTGTTTTGTATCAAGGATATTTAATTAAATATATTATATTTATTGATATTTAATTTTTGTAACCTTTTTATTAAATGCAATTTTAAAAACTGTTTTTGGAAAAAATATATACTATTAAAAAAAATACGCATTGTTTAATTTCGAATTTCAAAATATCCATTTAAATAGGTATGTACCATGGGACATTTGAGGTGGGACAAAGTACCACCTCATTTCAAAAAATGAGTACCTCATACAAACTCATTTCAAATTCGTGTCCTACCCATCACTAGAATCCCGTCATTAAAATTGAAATTAAACCTGAACATCGGCAGATCTCACCAGCAAGTTATGATTAAAGCCAGAAAATCTTGTGGGTTTTAGCCAGTTCTATGAAAAACTTATAATTATTGTCTTATATGACATACAGCTCAAGTTCCATCTACTTGGATCTACACAAGCCCAGTCGGTATTTATAAAAAAAAGTCCTGAAATGGGAATACTTATAGTTTATTTAAATCCTTAGAGAGTGTCCATTTGTAAGGTTAAGCTTTCTACCATCTAGCAATTTAGCGTTGACTGTCTTGATCATCTTGATTTTACAGTAAAGTGCTTTTTTGTTAATCGCCAATGTATACGCTCATCTCTTTTTATCCTTATGCATTTTGATTTTCAGCGATTTCTCGGTTTTTTTCTGTTTATGTAGCTTACACTACCTTACCATAAACAGCTACTACCCACCAGAGTAAGAACTAATGTTTTAATTTTCCGAAAAAGTCTTGATAGAAAGTAGGATGCCAAATTGTTTTTGTGATATTTATCCAGATACAGATCAATAGCCGCGTTTTATTATCGCCAATGATCCATGTAGATTATCCCTTGAAAATAAAACCATATGGATCATATTTACAACATTCCTATTGTTTTTTGATTTTCTATTTATTCATTCTTTTTTCTTTATACTGTAGCTTACACTACCTTACCATAAGAAGCCATCTATCCGCTAGAGTAAGAACTAATTCTTGGATCTTTAAAATAGATCTAAATAGAGAAAAGGATACCACATTGTTTTGTAATACGTGTTAAATATTAGGTGCGTTTTATTATTCACAAATCTATCTGGATCCGGATCTGGATCTTCCCTTGAAAATAAAACGATACGGACAGCAGATAGTGACAGCAGTGTTATAAGGCCGTCTCTTTTTATCCTTGGGTTTGGAAATTTTAAATTATTTCTTGTCTCTTTTCTTTACACTGAAGTTTACACTACCTTACCATAAAAAGCCATCTACTCGCCAGTGTAATAACTAATTTTTGGATCTTTGAAATAGATCCCGATAGAAAACAGGATCCCAAATTGTTTTTGTAATACATGTTAAAACTTCATCCAGATCCGGATCCAGATAGATTTGTGAATAATAAAACGCACCTATTAATCCAGATCCGGATCCACATAGATCCGTTCGAATTCGGCAGAAAATTGTACACATGCTTCCACTTATCCATTTATAATGTTATAAACCAAAAAGAAATGTTTGATCATAGCTCTTTATTCTTTTCGTTTAAACTTTAACTGCAAATGCAAGTCTTAATTTCAAACAAATAAAAAAAGAAACAAACATTAACTAAAGAAGCGTGGGCTCAGCTCAAGGAATATTCTAGGCAGCATTCTATTCCAAATGGACGCTATCTTATTCTCAATCTTCATTGCGAAAAGTGTTTCCTATCCTTTTTGTATTCCTTCTAACCAGTGCCGTACAATCTAAATTTGAAGATTCTAGGTCGCTTAGTCAAAAAGTAAAAAAATTATTTAAATTTTTTTCATTCTGCAATCACTCAAAACAAATCAAACACAAAAACCCAAAACTTGGCAACCGAGCTTCCAAAACACATTGCAATACCTTTTTTTTATCCGTTCAACAACAAAAAATACAAGCAACGGCGAAGCCTCAGTGCTTTGTTATGGTAATTTACATCGTCGGGGCTTAACAAACTTATAATTTACACCACGTTGCACATGTTCGTGAAAAGGCGAAACTTAAAGGAAAGAATTCACAGAACGTGTATATCTATATACTCACCGATATGTAAACAAGATGCGTAACATTCCATCTGCGCCTCGCTGGTGTACATAAATCCATCTGAACCACAAACAACTTCTTCGTCTTCATCTTGCACGTTAGAGCATATTCGTTCGCAGTACTCTTCGGTGTCTTTTTGTTCTGCACTTGGATTTGGAGGAGCCTCATTGGGGTTGGCCTTTGCACGACCATAGACATCCTGCAGAAGATATGGGAAAATTTAAAACAAACAAGATTTTAGATGATGCATAGTTATTTTCAGGGATTAATTTGACTGAAGGAATGCGTTTCTAATTTGTGCAGGCAAAGGAAACTGAATTTGAATGCTAATGACTTTGGTTTCTGGAGCTTATGCAATTTTGTATCTTATAACTTTGTTTAAAAAATTGAAAAAATCTGTATGTTCGTCATTTAGTAAAGTAGATTTACTCTCTAATTTATGAAAGAAAATATTTGTAACACACGAGATTTCTTGTCTCTAAAAGTGTAGTCCTAAAAACTATTCAAAAGCTTGAATTTTTATTTATCTTCCTTTAGTATACACATATGTATTTGTGTTTGAAAATATTATTATTTTTTAATATTTGAAATTCTTGAAAATGACGTTTCAAATCATCAAAATATAAATGATAATAATAATATATATTAATATGAATCAATTGGATTGATAGAACTTTTCACTGACAATAACGACGAAGAAGATAACTAGGTACGTCTCGTCTACGTTGTTATCAATCTTTCAAAATTCTTTCTTTCAACTTCGAGAAATTATAGTTGTATTGAATTTTAACTGAGTGGAATAAGTTTGTAATCTAAACACAAGCTCAAATTTGCACTTTAAAATTAAAACATCTCTAAAGCCTGAGCTTATAGATTGATACTGATGTCGGATTCGAATTCAGGATATCAAATATTTTCAGAAAAGTATAATTAAGTGTCTGGTAAGATTCAGTGAAGAATAATTTTTTTCTTGAGATTTAGGACAAGTTTTGCATTTGAAAAAAAAAGAACTCGATATTTTGTTAAAACTTGACATTACGATGATAAAAATAAAATAAAAAAGAGGCCATAATGGCTCGAAGAGATCCTAAACTTAGTGACTTATAACTCTTAACCATCGCTGTGTGCCTGTGCGTGTTACCAGGAATGGAGAGGATCTACAATTTTCTGTCGGTTTCGAACGGTTAATGAGCAGCGCTTCTCATGACAAGAGATATTCTTAGAGGGTTTGTCAATCTCTCGCAACTGTTTCGCAGCGATATTACGATGATAAGGAAACTATTTATTTGTATGTTCCTTGGCCTTCACCCTAAGCCGATTAAGCGACTGTGTTCAAACTTGGTACTTAATAGTCTAGAGTCTATAATTGAAATTTGCGTAGCTTCAAAACTAGCGGCACCTGCCATACAGCTGGTATGAAAAAATCTTTCTTATTTGAACATAATTATGTACATCTCATATACATTATTTCGAAAACGACTCTAAAGATTTTGATAAACAAAAATTATGTGTATACCATATTTGCAGGCATGGTCAAACAAATTTTTAAGAAAAAATATTATTAACCGTACCTGTCATAGAACCGTTCATTTTTATTTTAGACTTTCTCATTAACGACCGATTTCGATCAATATTTTTATGCAGGAACTCCTTTGAATTCGAAATAATACTGTATATGTAATACTGTATATATGTAATGTTCGAAAAAATAGATTTTAAATAAAAAAAATTGATTTTTTCAAAATTCAATATCTTGAAAGGGACGAACAATTCTTTTTTGAAGTAATGTCCTTACATGTCATTAAATACTTAAAATTGGTATTTTTTTTTAAATATTAAGGAAATTTAGTATAAGAACATAATTTATGAATAAAACGAATTATTAAATTTAGTTTTTATAAATTCATATTTTTCCAGAAATAAGATTGAATTTTAAACAGATACATTTTATGCATTTGATCATTTTCTCTAAATAAATGTTTATATATGTATACCACTCGTATATATGATTTTTCAATTCAAAAAAAACAATTACAAGCGATCTAGTCGTACATTTTTTTGTAGGTAAGATCTTAGTAAAAATATAAGTTTTGGTCAATTTCTATATTTGATGAAAAAGCTAAAAGTACTACGAAATTATTTCTTCTCTAACTATTTTTTTTGTTTCTAAGATTTTGGAATGTAATATCGTTAAGAAATACCTTCGTGCAAAATAAAAAAAATCGGTCAATTCACTGACGAAACTATCCAAAAATAAGACATTTATTCAAAAAGAAACGTGAAAATCCTTTTCTGACTCACCGAAACCCAAAACTGGAGTTATATTACAATTACTAAGAGCATCACAGTTGCGATATTTAATCAAAATCGTTAGAGCTACTTTGAGAAATTTTGAAAAAGCTTAAATTGTTGCAAAAAAAAAAAACAATTCCAGTTTCTTCTTTAAGGAGTCACATCATAAAAATGGCAAATCGGTAAATCTTTGCAATTGTAAGAAAATAGAATATGAGATATTGATTATAACAATACAAATAGATTGACAGCTCGAAGAAAACTAGAGCTTAGTAACTTGCATATCTAAACTCTAATTTTCTGCAGAATCCGAACGAGAAAGATGAGAAAAATTTGAATTCTTATGTCAAGAGATACTTTTGAAAGATTGTTCAATTCCTTGCAAGGGACACTAACACTAAAAAGTTTCTTTTTTCTTGGTCGCAGTTACTGGGAATCGATCGTCAGTCTAAGAATATAACACTGTTGTTGTTTTTATATATTTTTCTTTGACAATACTGTGAAGATATTTTAGAAGCTTCAATATTTGAAGCACACATTATTTGATTAAAATCAGTCAAATTGTTTTTAAGAAAGTCGAAAATAATTCATTTTAATAAATTATATTATAACCCTTAGGATTTAGGTAAAGTCTAATACATCACAGAAATTTGGTTCGTCAAATTTTGAATTTTATGTTGAAAATTGGTAAATGACCTTTAATGACTATTAAGAATTTTGAAAATATATTTTTTCTTAATTGATTTTTACAAATGAAGATCTTAATATTAAGTTAAATGCAAATCCTTTTTTTCTTTCTTTTTGTTAAACTTTTATTGTAATTAAATTTAAGTTGTTGAATAAAGAATTAATAATAAAATAATAATAATAAATCCTTTTATGTATGTGATGTAATGAATTTGAGTGTTAAAAATATCTTTCGTATAAATTCTTAGAGTTTTATCAAAGTATTGACCTCTTGTTTCCATTTGTAAATAGAATTGTGCATCGTTTACTCTTGCATAAATGCAGAATTTATCTTGTACACGGGTTCAAATTCAATTTTATTGTTTTGTATGTTTCTTATATGCTTGAATCTCATTCAAGAATTTCATTCACTCTGACTCTAGATGTTTGAAGAATTTCTAACATTTAGTATTCAGACAATTTCTTATGATGTTGATGGTTTTATAGGACCATGTTTCATTCCAGCATGCAAGTTGGCTACATACACTGTCAGTGAAATTCCTGTTTGTGTGATTCCTGAAACGTAGGCAGCACACCACTTGACGAGCAAGTTGCCTGCAAGTTTTGAAATTTTATGTTAAGAACGCAAGAAACTGGGTCTCCCAAACTTTCGTAGTTTATCTAGAGGTGAGATTGAAATTTGTTCAGCTCCAAAAGTAACTGTACCTTCGATGCAACAGTTAAGAAAAAGATTATTTTTCTCAAAAACATCTTTAACGATTCGTAGGCTATTGTAGATATGGTCTATGTTTTTTTAAGGAAAAATCAACAAATTGTGTTTAACGGTACCTGGCATAAAACAGATTTTTTTGTTTTCAAAATTTCATCTTAACGACAAAACTAAACTAAATTTCGATCAAAATATTTTCATATATGAACCTTAGAAGCTTCTTCGAAATACCAATAATATTGATAAAAAAAATTAAAAAAAAAAAACTTTTTTCTGAAAAATTCAGCGATATCTATAAATGCGATATCAAATGAAAGCAAAGCCTGTCCTCTTAAAAAAACCTGTGGCCGGATAGAATTTTGTTTATTCGACCACTTTTATAAAAACTGGTGCTTTTTCTTTTACAGAATGTCAAAGTTCACATCAAATAAGTCATAAGCTGAAAATGTGTTTCCAGTTCATTGTTTCAAGCAATAAGTATACATAAATAGTGTGTAATATTAAAAATACTTTCTATGTTATGCGCAGTAAAAAGTAAATTTGTTTAAGAGTGATAAAATAAAATGTACGACTGGATCGCTGATACTCGTATGGTTTGCCAATTTAAGTATTTAATATACATTTAAGGTTATTATTTAAAAAAAAGTCGTGGACCCGTTTGCAATAAACAATATTGTTTCAAATTTTTAGAAACTTTTGCATACAAATTTGGAACGTAATCGGTGCAGCCGGTAATGAGAAAGTCGACCACAATAAAAAAACGTTTTAATGACAGGTATTTCCAATAAGATTTTTTGTAAAAAAAAATTTGACCAAAATGTAGACCATTCCTAAAATAATGTACATATTTTTTTTAATTAAAATCATTAAGTTCCTTTCCAGATACCTAAGTAGGATTCTTAATAACGGCTTTATGGCAGTTAACATTGGTTTTGAAGCTCAAAAAAAAAATATCAAATTCTCCTCTAGGAATCACCGAAAAACCTTAAGAGTAAGTAGCCTACTTCAATAAAGTCGCTTTAGCGGCTTAGAATTTAGGTCGAGGTACATCCATGCAGATATTATAGTACACGTATGGGAGCAGGAAGAAATGCCAGAAGACTGGCGAAAAGGTTTAATATGCCCCATACATAAGAAGGGAGATGTCACAACGTGCAGCAATTATAGAGGTATCACGTTGTTGAGTACCGCCTATAAGATACTCTCCTCTATCCTACAAGACCGGATAACCCCATACGCTAAAACCGTTATCGGACAATATCAGTGTGGTTTCATTCCAGGCAAATCAACAACTGATCAGATATTTACCCTTAGGCAGGCGATGGAAAAATGTCTAGAATTTAACATCCCAACATACCATCTGTTTATAGACTTTAAGGCCGCCTATGATAGCATAGCCAGGGTAGAACTTTACAAAGCCATGAGAGAATTCGGCATCCCAAATAAATTGACACGACTATGTAGGTTGACCATGACCAACGTAACAAGCCAAGTAAAAATAGCCGGATTGCTATCCAGACCAATCAACATCTTTAATGGACTCCGACAAGGGGACGGTTTGGCCTGCCTCCTCTTCAACCTGGCGTTGGAGAAAGCAATCCGTGACTCTGGCACGGCAACAAGAGGGACCATCGTCAACAGGTCCAGCCAGTTACTAGCTTACGCAGACGACATCGACATCATCGGAAGAACCGAACAAGCTGTACACGATTCCTTCATCCAGATCGAGCAGGCGGCACAAAATCTGGGGCTGCACATTAGTGAAGGTAAAACAAAGTACATGGTGGCGTCGAATGCGAGAGGAACAGTTGGTCAAACAATCAAGGTTGCGGAGCACGAATTTGAAGTGGTGCAATCCTTTAAATACCTTGGGTCAATAGTAGCAGCCGATAACAATATAGAAGAAGAAATACGCGGGCGGCTTCTAAAATCCAACAGAGCCTACTATAGTCTGTCAAAGCTCTTCAAATCCAGAAATCTCACCATAACTTCAAAACTACTGCTGTACAGGACCATGGTCCTGCCAGTACTCACATATGGATCCGAGACTTGGGTGCTTAGCAAAAGGCACTCCGACCTCTTAGCTGCGTTCGAGAGAAAAGTCTTAAGGAGAATTGTTGGCCCCGTATGTGAGGAAGGACGATTCCGGAGACGGTACAATCATGAACTGTACGCAATCTACCTTGAAGCAGATATCGTGACAAAAATTAAGCTCGGTAGACTCCGGTGGGCAGGGCACCTAGCTCGCATGAGCGAAGAGGAACCTGCTCGGAAAGTTCTTTGTGGTACATTCTATGGTAGACGACAGCGTGGTAGACCATGCTTGCGCTGGAGAGATGGCGTAGACCAGGACGCCCGAAGCCTTGGGGTGCGCAACTGGATGGCGTCGGCTAGAGACCGGGATAGGTGGAGAGACTTGTTGAAAGAGGCCAGGACCGGAACCCGGTTGTCGAGCCGATGATGATGATGATGACATCCATGCAGAATAATTTTCGAGATTCACTTTTTTCGTGTCAAGTAATGTCAAGTTTGATCAAAATCTCGAGTTCGATTTTTTCCAAATGCAAGTCCTATAGTACCTACAAACATAGATACAGTCGCAAGTAAAAATACGTTCTGTTGATTTGCAACCGTGACACAGAATATCATAGATTAACTGCGAAGGTCAGATCGTCAATTGTCCTTAAATATAGAATTTCTAGTCCACTTTGAGTCTATGATGAGTTCAAACTTTTCAATCTTCGAGAAAAATTTATAAGTGAGTCTGAAACGTAGACCAATTTCAAATGTGGATTGCGAAGTACGAGAATCTGGAAGATTGGGGGTTGCAACAAAAATTAACACAAGTATCTTCATGTAGAGACCATCACTTATGCTGTCTTCTGTCGATTAACTAAAACTTCACCCTTATGCCGCTATTCATGAACGACAATTGCATTGAGGAACCTTACAGAATAGCCGACAGTTCTCGGTATTTGCATCAGAGGCTACATTGTGTGAATCTAGCTGCAATCTATAATGCCTATATTTGTCCTATGATCGAGTACTATTCCATATTTGGGCAGGTACTCCAATAACCCACTTGCGTCTCTTCGATAGAATTCAAGAAAGACCTTTAAAATGATAAGTGATAGAAGTATAAAAAATACATTTGAATCTCTCGAGCACCGCCGAAATGTTACTTGTCTTTCATTGTTTTACCGTTATATAAATAATATTCTAGAGAAATAGCCAGTTGCATTCCTCCCGTTAAACAATTTAACCAAAATACTCGCGCTTCAGGGAATTCGCATCAGTTTACCCTCGTCCCTCGAACCCAACTTCGGACATACTGTAAAATTCAGATATTTCTTTAGCTGCACTACACAAATGTGGTATGATTTCCCGGGATCAATATCTCCCAAAATTATAAAATAAAATCTCGGTATCAGCCCTTCTTGAAATAATAAAAATGAAATCTAGTTCCTTCATTTGCAAATGTGGAGGGGTTCATCGATATCATAAGCCACGCTTAATATGTTTGATTTAGAAGATTACAAAAATTATAGCACCTTACTCGTGCAGTTCCTACATTGACAAATGAAAATCTCAATTTTCGAAGATGATTTGCAAGATCCTGAAATAGAATAATGATTTTCGAAAATCATAAAATAATGATCTAATGATCAACAGCGCCCCAAATTTACAATTATCTGTTCAACCTCGATACACCCACCACATAGAGTACACTTATAGCAATAAGAAATCAACACTTTTCCTCTCAGTATATGATTATTGCTTAAGGCTGAGAGCACACTGAATCAGTCAAAACTTTTTCGATTCGTAGGACAAAAAATGAGTTTTGTTTCGCCACTTGGGTCTGTGTTGGGATATATTATTGTTGTTTTAAGGTGTGTCCATACCAAAGAAACATTTTTGAAACATTTCAGAAATATGTATTTCAGAAACATTTAAAAAACATTTCTGAAAAGTTTGTGAAATGTTTCTGAAATATTTCTAAAATGTTTCTGAAATGTTTACTTTGATCTAGACGCTCGCGAAGCATTTCTGAAATGTTTCTCTGTTTCCCATTCCAAATGGAAAACTTTCTTTGGTTCCCAAGCATTTACAAAGCTAGATAGTGCGTGAGTGTTTGTTTATATAAATAAAAAATGTCGCGAAAAGTGTGGAGCAACGAGAAAAATGTTTTGTGGGGTCCACTTTAAATTTTAAAATTAAATCAAAAAAGCTGATGCTTTGTCTGAAATTTACGAAAATATAAATCGGGAAAAAGATGAGGTAAGAACAAATGCGCTTAAAGTACAACACAGGCGAGAAAGAAAAATTACAGACTACTCCATACTGGATACATAAATGGAAAACAAAGAAATGTTTCTCAAAGCATCCACACCACAATAACATATCAGAAACATTAATCAAATGTTTCTTTAATGTTTATGAAATGTTTTTTAAGGAAAATGGGAAACATTTCAGAAATGTTTTTTGAACAATGTTTCTTGAAATTTTTCTTTGGTGTGGACACACCTTTATAATGCAAAGTTTAGAATGATCCAGTGTGTTTTCAGCCTAAATAAAAACATATCAATAATTTAAATTCTTGTTTTCACTACTTCAAGTTCACCATCGACACAAAATTCGATTCAAAATAGGATATTTAACTACTAGTGCTATCGGTTGTGGTCTTCCCACATAAATAATCGTTCTTAAAGTCTTAGCATACTCGTACAACAAAATCAATATCCATAACGGCTACATAAGTAAATAAAACTCATACTATGACTCATAATAATCGTAATTGCAAACTGTAATTAGTCTTGATACAAATGCTATCCGTGTTGAATTAAATTGCCTGGAAAGACGTATGTCTCTATTTATCTACACCATTTCAGCCTCATCTTCCACAACAAAACGGTGCAACCATTAACAATCGAAAGTTCTTGACTTCAAATAAGAGTCCATTCAAAGAAACAAAAAAAAATGTTCTTTCATTGAATGCACTTTTAATTGCGGTTTTCTGTGGTGACTGAATAAGTGGGCCAAAACGAACTCGAACTCGTTCAGCGCGAATTCTTCATTTGGGAAATATCAGGTTTTATTTTTCCACCATTGTGATAGTCTCAAAATCACACAAAAATACACTAACTTACCGATGCTGCTTGCATTAATTCCTCATCCTCTTCGTCATCAACATCCTCCTGGTGTAATGTCACGGTTGCTGGTTTAACATATCGACGATCCGCCTGCTTCTCACCATTTCGGGACAATGAATCCATTGGGTTTGATGTGTATGAGACGTGAATGGCATCACGTTCAGTGAATTCCACCCTCTCCGGGTCCGAGACACGATCCGTTGACTTTGGTCGAAGGACGCTCGAAAAAGTGGGATTACTTTGACGCTGTTGATGAGGGTTAGCAGCATCCGCCGAGCTAAACGAGGTCGATGCAATTTTCTTACCATCCGAACTGACTACAAAGTTTTTGTTTTCATTTTGGAAGCTCCCCACAATAGCCTGCGCTGGATACGAATAGCTGCTGGGCGAGCTAGCCTGAGCTTGTGCCTGAGCTTGTGAATATGAGGAGGACACACGAAGTGGCGCATTCACAGTGAACGCCGTATTGAGGCTACTACTTGTCGATTCAGAGTTTCGTTGTTGTTGTTGTTGTTGCTGGTGTACTTGTTGGTAATGATGAAGAGGAGCACTACTAAGAACTGCATTATCCGAAGATTTCTTCTTTTGTTGCTGCTGTTTCGATTGATCCAATTTCCGGTAATCAGGTTCGACTTTCGGTAGAAAATATTCACTTGAGCTCATAAAATTCAAATACTGTTTAGCCTGCTTCATAGCGTTCTCTCCAATATTCTGATAAGCAAACGAATTATCAGATTCACCATCGGTGTCCTCATGCACGGAATACATTTTATGATTGGGATCTTGTGGGATCGGGTGTTGTTTGAAACGTCGAAGAGCTTCAATTCTATCTTCGGATTTTTGAACTCCCGATAATGGCGCCGATGATGGACGCCGGACGATCACTTCACCATTGTAGGTCGGAGATGGCTTAAAATTGTGTGCTTCCGGGATGGCATTTGGATTCTGGCCCGGTCCTACACGATAGTTTAAGGGGGAACCCTTGTGGACGTAAGGGTCTTTTGCTAGCGAAAAACGGGTATTTTTGAAGTGTTGATATGGGGGGCCACCATTTGGACGAAGAAATACACCTGGAGGTGGAGGACCAGGAGGTCCTGAGTAAACCCTGCGCCTCATATGAGGAGATGGTGGCCTCGCAAAAGGTGGTCGTCCATATGGACCCGGAACTGAACCAGGACCAGTTCTTTGAGGGAAATAATCACTTCGCGCTAGAATCTGCGGTGGTCTTCGGGTATGCGGTTGTTGATCAAGGAATAATCTACTCATATAACGTAAGTCTCGCGGAATATCCCATTGTCGAGCAGCTCGAGTCGAATTTGAGTTCTGTTCGCTTTCAGCGATACAAGAGTAGGCCGTGAGTGTCAGAAAAAGTAGCACAAAATATGTTCTTAACATTGCAAAAGCTTGAAAGAGTTGAAATAAAGACTATCTAATTAATATTTAGAAAATTTAATTGAACAGCGACGAATATAAATGTATGAACAAAATACGAGTAAGCCACTTTCATTCGCGGACTAAAATACTTGAGAACCGTTTTTTTTTTTTTTTTGGCTTGCCCCGTTGGCAAAAGAGTGAATCTTCTTCGACGACTGTTCGGATTAAACTGATGGCTAAGTGTTTTTAGTTTAACTTCTATCTGTAAGATACTTTTGGTAAGTCTGTGCCATAGAACAACCAAGTTAGTTGCGGTGGTGGTGGAAGAGAGCTTCTGGTTGGGGCAGCATCAACAGCAACAACTTTCTTTTCATTTTCTTGTTGGATTCTTGTGGACAGCTTACAGGAATCGGGAAAAAGAAGTACGAAACCAGCCAAGATTTTATTCGGTTAGATCAATCGACAAACAATAACGGTATAGAATTTTTGAGCACTGTACATTTTCATGGATTTTTTATTTTCTTAAGATTTTTTTTTTTCAGAGTAAAGTGAGTTTGATTTCGATTTTTTATTTTTTTGATGATGACCATTTTTTCTTGCAGATGAAGATAATGTGGACTAAGATGCTGTGGACCGGCTGCTGTGGCTGTGGTGTAGCTGATGGAAGATGATGTTTAATATATTAAAGATTTGCGAAAAGAAAATAAAAATATCAAAAGAATAAAATGGTTATGAGGATGATGGATAACTGTGTTTTGGGCGAGTTGAATTTCAGTTTCTGTGTTATTTGTTTAAGTTGATTGTAATATGCTTTTGTTTTTTGAGGTCCGACCCCAATTAAAGTGGTATTTAAAATGAACTTTGATTTTCTGAAACGGGAAGTGGATTGTGGATCGTAAAATTTAAGAAATTCGGTTTATTTTTACATTTGGTATTGACATACCTTTAATTTATTGTTAAACGAGAAATATTCATAAATAAATAATTGTTTGCGTTCATCTTAAAATATATCGTTGCCACAATTTGCTACTATTTCTACAGATTTTTAAAGTCAGAGATGAAATTATGGACCTGCACTATATCCCAAATAGGAAGGATTTACCAATAATTTAATGCCTGCTCTAAATCAATTTTAGATATAGGGAGTCCAGTCTTTATATTACGTATAAGACGATAACCAAATTTTGTTAATTTTAAATGACATAAACTATACTTTAATGTTAAAGAGCTCGTCTAACTTTGACAGTAGCAAATAGCTAGTTTATCTTTTAAAAGTATACTTCATCCAGATTGGCAATGGTCATTTCATATACCAAAACAAATCCAAGTAAAAATGTTTACTGATGTTTTATTTGATTTTTTAAAAGATGTGGTTTTTAAATAGACTGAATATTAGAAATGCGGAACAATCGTACAAAAGTGCTTTACTATATTTAATTTTGCAATATTACGGCGGGCAATGGACAAACAAATCTGTACCTACAAATGTACAAGTATAGCTAGGTGGATTTGAACCTTTCATCACATATTTAGTTTTTATTTTGTGAATTAGCAATAACTTAATATCCATCTAATAATGTAAATGACCTATAGACAATCAATATGTGTACAGGGTGGGCCAAATACTAGTCTAGTTATTTTTTAAAAATGCAATAAAATGAACAAAACACTCACTTTACAAATAAGTTTTCTATATTTCCCAACGTTGTTCAAGCATAAAGCGACTCATTTCTTTCTCTTGACTTTCTGTCAAGATTTCGACCGGAAGACAGCTGTCAGTGTCAAAATAAACTAGGACTAAAAAAAGCCACTAAATGGCCAACCCTTAATGTAAGTTTTATATAAAATGTACTTTTTTGGCGAAAAATTATTTGGTTTGAAGTTGTTTGTGTTCTTCTTAATTTTTTACTTGCGATATAGGTACTATAGGGCAAGTTCTGCATTTGGAAAAAAAATCGAACTCGAGATTTTGATCAAAGTTGACATTACGATGATAGCGAAGACGAAAAAAGTGGGTCCGACAATTCCGTCTGTCTGTCTGTATGTATGTATGTACCTCGACCGACAGCCTAAACTACCGGAGGTATTTTCTTCAAACTCGGTAGTTAAGGGTCTTCGGTGATTCCCTAGAGGAGAAATTGAATTTTTTTTTTTAGCTCCAAAACTAAGGGTACCCCCCATACACCCGTAATGCAAAATCTTATTTATCTCGAAAACGGCTCTAACGATTTTGATAAAAAAAATTAAGTGTGATATTATGGACATGGACTATATTTTGGTCAAAAAAAATTTTGGGGCAAAATGTTATTAGGGGTACCTGCCATAGACCCGTTTTTTTGATTTTCGACTTTCTCATTAACGGCTCTAAGGATTTTAACCCAAAATTTTTAGCAGGAGTCCCCTTAAGTTTAAAATAGTATTGTATATAAAAATATTCGAAAAAATATTTATTGGGTTTTAAAAAAAAAAAAAAAAAATTTAAATCAATATCTACAAAACCTATGAACGATTATTTTTTGAAATTATTTCCTAAAACCAATATTATTAAATACTTAAAATTCGCATCCCACATTTTTTTCTTGAAAAATTTTAGAGAAATTTCTTATATAAAAAATTTATTTAATAATAAAACGGTTTTTTTTAAGGTTTATTTGCATAAATTCATACTTTTCCGGAAACCAGACGACAATTTTATGCATTTGAACATTATTATCTCATTAAATCCATGTTTTATATTTATAAAATGTATCCTAAATTCCAAAGTACTTTTACATAAGAGCAAGTTCGTGCGATCCAGTCGTGCATTTTATTTTTTGTGTAGTTGTGTTTCAGTTCTATAACTGTTAAATTTAGGGTTGTTCAACGCCAATTTCTTTTGGTTCTGTTGCGAAGCCCACATTAGTAAAAAGATTTGTCTAACGTTTTTAAAATTATAAAAAAACGTTAGACAAAGTCTCCTAACGTATAGTCGGTTTTATTCTTTATTTATGTTAAACATTTTTCACCAACTCCCAAAGGATTTGAGTGGCACAAATTGGGGCCGTATTTTGGCCACATGATATTGAATTGCGTTACGAATACCAGGTTTTTTAACTTTCTTTTTTTATTAAAATAATTTGAATTCATACAGTTATAGTATATCAAACAAATAAAATGCCTACAATCGATACAAAAAACCCATTCCTAATTTTTAGGTTTTAGATTTACATGAGACTTCCATCACACGAGAGAACAGGGTAAAGATTTTTTAATGTTTTTATTTTCTAATCACATGTACCTTTCACAAAAGGAAATGAAATCGTACGAAAATGTTCGTAAATACATTTCTTTTAAATAATCTTGATAGATCGCACACTAATTGTGTGAAAGAAATGTCAAGATGACGTGAGCTATTTTGGATGGGTACGAATAAAAAGTTGTCACCATATCTCCCATTTCTTTGTACCATTTAGGACGTTAACGTGTAAATGGTCTTAAATCTTTGAGGGTTTCTTAAAAAAATAGACAATTGCAACTGACGTTTAATTTAACAATTATACCGACATTGTGTATTGATGTATTTAATAATAGTAATAACAATAAGTATAATTATGAGTGATATACATTTACACTAAAATAATTGAGCTTTCAAAATACTGGCAATATGTAAGAAAAAAAAATTACAAAGTTGTGTAATAGTCTATTTTTTTTCTCAAGAACTGTTGTACAGATTTAAAAGAAAATCACAAATTTTCATTTAGTAATAGCTAGATCATGTTTGAACTTTTGACTCTTGACTCTTTTCTGTTTTTGATTTTCTCAAAAACGGTACAACAGATTTTGATCATTCATTGTATTCTAAAGCTCCCCAAAAGTTTGGATAGTATTGTGTTTTACTTTTTAATAAGGGCAAAATTTTTAAGAAATTTAATTATTTTTTCAAAACTCGTTATTTTGAAAACCCCATGCTTGATTTTTTTTAAACTTCACAGTTAAAAGTTTTTTAGTAGGTACAATCAACAAAATGTGAGAAAAAGAAATGTATTATATCTACAAATAACGGTACCCACCATACAAATGTTAAAAAATCGTTTTCTTTTTATTAATTTTTATGATCTTTAATTAAATAAAAAAAATTGAAATTAAGATATTACTGACTGTACCTACCATAGAATCTTTTTCCTAGTTTTGAATTTCTCATTATCGGCGTAACGGATTTTAATGAAATTTTATACAGAGAAGCTTCTAAAAAGTTTGAAAAACATTCTATATCAAAACTAACGAAAAATATTATTTAAAAAAAAAAAAAATATTTTTTTTCTGAGAAAATTCGATATCTCAAAATCGGTTCAATATTTTGTTTTAAATTTAATTTTTATTCGTACAATAAGACAAATTTAAGACATATAAGAGCTTATTTAAAAAAAACCCGCTACGACGATTTATAATTTTAGTATTCTTGCATAAGGTTATATTTGTTTTAGAAATCACATGGCATCCTGTTCTTAGCTCCAATTATTAAAAGAGTTGTTTTAGTCATTTAAAAGATGGTGATGATTGGTTATGAGCATTTTTACTGTCTAATATTTTGTTTATTATTCAGTTTCTGATGCCAAATCACAATGCAAGTAACACGATTAAATATTACGTCCAGATGATAAAAATTTATTATTAAAATGAGTGTTCGTTAGAGGAAACGTTGCGCCCATTTTACGGTATACGTGGTGGCGGTCAACAGTCAACTCTTCAACGTTTGGTAGCCAAATTTGAGACGACCGGTTTGGTAATTAGTCAGCCAATATTTAAAAGTCAGAGGAACGCAAGATCGCCACGTTCCGTGAAAGTGTACAACAGAACTCGAGGCCGTCGATTCCTCGCCGTGCACAAGAACTTGGCCTTTCGCAGACTTCAACCTGGCGAATTTTGCATCGGAACTTGAGCCTACACCTGTATAAGATCCACTTGACCCTGGTGATTAAAGTTCATGACCAAAGACAACGTTTTTAGTTCACCGACTGCCCTTCAGAGCGTTTGAAAGAGAACCCCAAACCAAGGCAGGCATTTAAACAAAATCATATTTTACATAATGGCATATAACTGTCTTTCAAATAAAGAAATAATTTTGTTAATACCTCACACACCAGTGGTTTTATTCTATTTCAACATGTACCCGCCCTTATTGAAAAACTGTTTAGCATTGCATAGAAAGAAGTAATAAGAAATCGACTTCTTAAGAATCATCAAATTTCTCATCTTCTGACAGTTCATCGAGTAAATCTTGGCCTTATCTAATCTATAATCATCAAACTTCTCATCAATATGTTTCGATATAATTTAGGATTTTCTTTAAAGCTTTTGAAAACACTTGAGCCTAATCCAAGAAGCTTTAGAGGTTCAAATTATTTTGTAAAGGATCGATCAAGATCTTTATGCAAAATTCGCACAGTCAGTCTCTTGGAACGATTATTGCGACCAAAAATTGGAGTAAGCACTCTTATTTTTGCAACCATCGACTAAGAGCTTATGTATGTTACCCTTGACTTTCGTTTAGACGGTGACGTTTGCATTAAAATACATTTTTTTTCAATATTCGAAAATTCATAGTATTAGACCAATATCTAGTTAAACTTTTTTAACGGTGAAGGACCCTTACGACTCAGATGGTTGGTTAATGGATCTCATATTATCATCCATTTGATATAAAGAGCAGGACTATGAAAACTCTTAGACATATCATAATAGTTTCATTCAAATTTGAAATGATTTTTGAGCAGAATTTTTGACCTGGAATCTTCATTAGCCTAACTGAAGTTGTTATTTCTGTTACAATAAAGGGACTGTGACCTGTTATCCGGATAGGCAATACCATGGCACTCTCGTCTTCTCACCGTCTTTCTATTAAGACATCTTAATTTACACTCTACCACGACAGAAATTAAGCTGATGTATTCTTTTAGCTAACCACAAACTTTCGGCTTCATTAAAAATCTCCTTTTGTTAATTTTAATTGTCTTAATAAAAAAAATATAAATAAAAACAACAACAGTAACACACGCTCATTAAAAGTGAAATTTAACACTTTTCTCATAAATTCTTGCATCTTTTATAACCAAAAAAAAAGCCATACAACAAAAATAATTTCATGTAATGTAAACAAAATATTTGACAATCCCCGTAAGGGTTTTGCTTTTCACTTTCATTAATTTAATTACTACCTGATTCAGAAGTTTCAGCATTAAGAAAGCAAAAGCGTTAACAGTCACACTTTAAAAGATATAAAATAAAGCACGTTAACTTGCCGGTCAAAAGTTCAGTTTGTATTCACATAACTTTTGTTACACTATAACTTCTAAAGTCAAAGCTGAAAAATGCATTTTTATCATTTTTGTTTCTCCTTCTTGGTAGAAATTCACCAAGAAAGATACTTACCCAAGATGAACTGAAAAATTCCACAGAAGGTCAACAATGTTTATAGAATTTATTGAAACCCGTTCTCAAGTTTCCATCATTACCTATTCAAACTAAATTTTATAAAGATTTATTCAAAGAATCCGGGTCGTTACGATATGAATCTTTTATTATATCGGCATAAGCATTAGGTATTCAAATTTTTTTTAATGTATGTAACATTCTTTTGAAAATAATATTCATTTATAAAACGGTGCGTACAGTTAAAATCAACATAATGGACCATATAAATAATATCTATAGCTCAGATTGATCTTTGCGAGAAGCTTCACCAGATGCATAGATTTGTCTTTATAAATAGTGAAAGTTCTCGCAGAGAGATGAGTTATAAAATTAAAAATTTACACAGTAAATTAAAAAGGCTATTTTCTATGAATGAAATTCAATTAAAATAATTGTATTTTGTAGTTCTGACCAAAACGAATTGCTGTAGACATATATGTACATTAAGAAAAACTAGAACACAAATTAATAACTCAGCATAATACTGCAACAAGATGGTGCGCAGGTCTGGTAATACCATATCGTTAAATCTATCCAAATCTAATCTAACGAACAATTCTTTTGTTGTAAATTTCAC
This sequence comes from Chrysotoxum bicinctum, assembly GCA_911387755.1. Taxonomy (NCBI): domain Eukaryota; kingdom Metazoa; phylum Arthropoda; class Insecta; order Diptera; family Syrphidae; genus Chrysotoxum; species Chrysotoxum bicinctum. Next base: position 216,696,234 of record OU426989.1, on the reverse strand, counting down.
TTTTTTTTATTAACGTTATACCTAACTTATAACTGACGTTGAAGCCTACAGCTAAGAACTTATAATTCATTGGTGGCAATCAGCGAAAAGATAAATTAAAAAAAAAAATTACCCTGCAGGTAGAGTCAGGCAGGGTTGCAAAAGCTTAAGTCACTTGTTAGCTTAAGCTTGGCTTTTATTCACAAGCTAGTGAGTGACTTATGAATTAAAAAAAATATAATTCAGCAGCTACGAACTGACTTATGAATTAAAAAAAATTTAATTCACAAGTCAGTTGGTGACTTGTGAATTAAAAAAAATTAAATCATGACTTATGAATTAAAAAAAATTAATTCAGAACCTACTAAGTGACTTATGAATTAAAAAAATTTAAGTCATGGGCAAGTAAGCGACTTATGAATTAAAAAAATTTAATTCCCAAGCTACTAAGTGACTTAGGATTTAAAAAAAATCAAGTCATGAGCAAGTAAGTGACTTATGAATTAAAAAAATTTAATTCAAAACCAACTTAGTGACTTATGAATTAAAAAAAATTTAATTCATAAGTTAATGGATAAATGCTGATTAGAAAAATTATGAAATGGATAATTTATAAGCTAGCGTGATAATCTTATGATTTAAAAACTAGATTTGAAAGCTTTCGTTAATAATTAAATAATTATGTAGTCAAAACAAGCTTAAAAATTTCCAATCTACCAACTAACTTATGAATTAAATTTTTTTTAATTCACAAGTCAGTTGGTAGGTGGTGAATAAAATTTTTTTTAATTCATAAGTCACTTACTCCCTGATGACTTGATTTTTTCTAATTCACAAGTCACTTAGTAGGTGGTGAATTAAATTTTTTTTAAATTCATAAGTCACTTTGTTGCTCATGACTTAATTTTTTTTTAATTCATAAGTCACTTACTCCCTGATGACTTAATTTTTTTTAATTCATAAGTCACTTGGTAGGTGGTGAATAAAATTTTTTTAATTCATAAGTCACTTAGTAGCTTAGGATTTAAATTTTTTTTAATTCATAAGTCACTTTGGGGGTTGTGAATTAATTTTTTTTTAATTCATAAGTCACCAAATATCTTATGAATTAATTTTTTTTAATTCACAAGTCATCTATAGACTTATGACTTAAGGATTTTTTAATTCAAAAATTCGCAACCCTGGAGTCAGGTATCGGAAATTTCACATTTTCTATTTTATGAGTGCTCTATTTCTCGGGATAATCGAAATTCTGCTTTTCAACAAAAAACTATTCTATTTTTCAAAATTTAATATTTTTCCCATTTGGCTTTTCCAAATTTCTGCAAAGGATTAAAGAAAAGTTTCAAAATGTTTACAACTGCGCTGCCCTTTTAACATTTTCAAGGCTTTTCTTTATTATTTACAAAAGCTTGCAAAATTGAATTGGAAAACCAGAATTTTGAAAAACCGAATTTTGAAAAGCTGCATTTTGAAGAAGTCGGAACCCAAACGCTACTTTTTGACAAATTTCGAGTTTGAACAAATTTCACGAACAAAATTAACATCTATAATATAACACGTGAAATTGTGAACTGTTGTTTCTATCTCTAAAGACTAACAATTACTTATCAAAGTAAGCCAAGTTCTGGCACTACACCCTTTTTACAGGAACAAACTCAGGTGATTTTTGACCCCTCCCTATCTTCAGTACCAATGAAGTCAGAGACTTGCTAAGCCGAATATTTGCTAAGCTAGTTAGGCACAGGAACCTCACCAAATTTCAATTTTCTAGCATAAACGGTTCCTGAGATATAAGGCCTCAAAAATCACAAAAACGGTAACTGACTGTGACTGACTGACTTACAAATCATCAAAATTATAGAGCACTTCCCGACATCGTAGGTCTTGTCATGCAAACAGAGGAAAAAATCGGAAATTTGAGGTTTTCCATTCAGGGGCGTGGTATCCGCCCATTTCAGTACTTTTCAAGGCTGACTTGTTACACAAAGGTTTTTGTATAGAAGAACTTACCTCTTTTTTTAACATTTATGTTTTTGGTCTGATTTACTTAACTGGTTCCCGATCCCTAGCGTTTCTTGTAGGTAGCGTTGCTAGACGAACTGATGACAAAGAGTGCTGTTTTTTTTATAAAAAAAAATTTTTTGCCCAAACCGTCGAACCTACACAAATAAGAAACAATTCTGCAACATTTGCAAGTTAACATTGTTTTCATAATTAAAAAGCAGAAAGAGTGAAAACCTTAAGTCACGATGAAAATGAAAAATCTAAAAATATCAATCGTGTTTAAAAGCTTAAATACACTGGCGCAAAATTTTAAACAGCTTATTATTATGGTATTATTATGATACTACTTAACAATTTGCTAACTTTATAGTAGTTTACTAACTCATTCTTAATTTTAAACATTTTCTAACTATGTAGTATCGTACTAAAAGAATTTTCTTAATAAATTGCTTCTGAACACACCTAAAACAATGACATTTCGTGTAAAAAAGTAAGTACACGAACCTTTTTTGATGTTTGCAAATGTCAAAGAGTCATATAAAGCTAGCACGATACTAAAAAAATAAAGTAGGTATTCGATGATTTTAACTTTAATAAAAGGGTAGAAAAAGTATGATGCTATATTCGATTAAAATTTGCAAATTTGTTGTTTTAAGCTAGTATCATACTAAAACAGCTTTAGCATCGTACTAATTCAATTAAAATTTTGCGCCACTATCTTTTTCCATTGGATTTTCTATAGGTTTCACTCCTTTTTAATTCCAATTTGTATATTCCTGAAAGTACTGGTAGTATATTTGACATTTTGCGGAGTCAATTTAAGGAGCAAAAATATACTTTCAAATATACATTTATACTTTATAATAAGGCTTTTTACTTTTTTGAGACTGACACTTGCATGGTAAAATATACAAAAAAATAATACAAAAACTTGTATGTATTAATAAAACAGGCAGCTGTGGTGGTTAAGTAATACAAAAATTGAGCAGAAATTTCTTTAAAGATAAAAACTGTCGTGTTCAACAAAGTACTAATTGTCATTTTGACGTTTTCAAATTGACAACGTATATTTATTGCAAACACTTGGTCAGTGCCGGCCGCAGCCAAAGTAGCGCCCTGTACAAGATTTATAGAAAGCGCCCCTTTTTATATTTGCACACATCCAAAAATACATACACTTACATATATATACAAATAAGACATACATAACCTAAAAAATAACAAAAATTGTGTGATGAAGATCAGAGATGTATAAGGCGGTCAATAGACGTACAATAATATTGGGCAAATAGTATGTTAAAAAAAATTGAGTGTGAAGATGAAGTAGCACGAGTACACCCATAGCTTTTCCAAAATGCGCAATAAATATAAATATCTAACTTCATACAATATATTGGGACACCTTTTACTATCAAAATCATAAACGTCTACATTAAAAAATATGATTCCTTATGAAAAAGTTTTTTTCTTTGTCATATTTTCCCATGTTTATTTGGGAACTCGGTGTGTATGAAATAAAACTTGCACAGATGAGGTGTCGTGGAACTTTTTGTGTTGAGATTTTTTAATTTTGTTTTATTTTATACGAACAGGGTATAATAGTTTGAGATAAGGTCGTTAAGATTGAACTTGCATATGTCTAGTGGGATCTTTAATTTTACTATATTTTATGTTAAAGTCTCCTTGAATGTAACAACGAAAGTGATCTTAGTTAATGTTCAAGAAATAACAGCACAGTTGTTATTTTCAGATTATTTGAACAAGTTTTGTAGTTCAAATGCAAATGGTTAAAGCAAATGGCAGTATTTGTTTGAGTAAGATCAAATTACATTTTCAGGCTCCTAGTAATCTGCCCCCAACATTTTGCGACCGGTGCATTTGCCCATCTTGCACATATGATTCGTCCGGCCCTGCGCTTGGTAATTAAGAAAATAGTTTAATGAATATTGAATCAAGAGAGGACTCATTATGAATTAAGTAAGGAATTAAACATTCGGATCTCTGACTTGAAAAAAAGGGAAGCAACGCAAACACGGGTCTACTAGTATATCTCATATAAAAATTATAGACATTATGTAGTTAAATTGTTGGCGGTAGCTTACAATTTTTATTCTTAAAGGGCCACGAATAAGACGCCCAAACCTCCAGTACCAGTGGGGCCACTTCTAATTACCGTAACGTAATTACGTCATAGTCTATGAACCGTTTGTAGGGATGACCAAGATATGGGTATGAGCGTTTATAGGTGCATGTGTCATGATATCGAATACAATAGTGTAACAGGTTTTTGTCGCTATTAGTGTGGGTTTAAATAAACGGTTTTTCCTCGGTATAACGACTTCAAGTCCTTTGTTAAGAACATTTTCCCCAAGCCTAACATATCTATCGACTAAAAATAAACTGCAAGTTGCTACACGTGTTGTGTTATATCAATGTAATATTTTTAGTAACTCAGACTTCCTCTAGCTGAAAAATAAAAGTTGACTATAACAACTTTACTCGCTATTTACACTGTTATGAGCAAGAATCCTTTTTCCAGTACGGATTTCCGGAGAAAGTCTAGACAGTTTATTAAACTTTCACTCTGCCTTTTTTCGCCTAATTACCGCGGTTAGATTTTAGCGACTTTTAACATCCATGTTGTTTTGATGACATCTGTCAAATTTATTGTTTATAATGCATTACTGATGCCAAACCATCATAGTATCTAAGTTAAACGATTGAACAGCACGCCTAAATGATAAATAGATGAATGGCTGTGTTAACAAGCAAGAGGTTCATCAGGTAACAATGCATCCTCAAAAAGTTACCGTGTGGTGTAGATTTTGGGTTGGGGACGTCAATGATTTCAGCAGGATGATTGCGCTACGTGCCACCAATTGCCACGATTTTAGAGTAAGGTTATCTCTAGCATAGGTTATGTGAATTGGCCACCAAGGTCATACGATTTGACCCCCTGCACTTTTTGTTGTGTGGTTTCCTAAAGTCACAGGTCAATGTGAATAAACCACAATCGATCGATGACCTATAGGTGACCATAACACAGGCCACCGCTCAAATTCAGCCGGATCTATGCGGAATAGTCATTGAAACTTGGACCACTCGGATCCGTGCCACCGTAAGAATCAAAAATGGCATATTGAACAATATCACATTTCGTACATAATGTCATACATGGGTCTTTGAAATATAAAAAGAATTTTGTTAATACCTCATAAACAGATTGTTTTATATTATTTCAACATATATCCGCCCTTATTGAAAAATCCTTTGGATAAATTAATTAAAAGGCTTATGTACTACCTTGTTAGAGATTTTAAAAATAAATAAATACAAAACTTAAATCAAAATTATATAATAAATGTAAATTTTTAAGTAAAGCTAATTTTGTTTTAAATAGTTTTAAATCTGTTTAGTTTTTTTTTTGTTGAAAATATTTAATGCTTTGAACTCTCAATATCTTAATAATTCAATCAACTCCAATGAACCCTTAAATTAGTTAACCACATTTACCTCATCTTTAAACCGAACATTTCTAGAGCAGGAAATTACTTGACAATTTCTATATTTCAAAAACCTCATTACCTGCATATCACAACCATATTGACATCCTTATAGAGAGAGGTAGCTACAAGGCTTTAAGTAATTTGCTTTATGCCAATCGCACTAATTAGTTCTTAAGTTTCTGCCAAAAACACTCTGTGGCTATAGGTGCATGAATTTCTATGCCAACAAGAAATATATTTTAATGAAATTCATTTAAAACAAAAACTCTTTGGTTATGGGCAATGCGCAACTACCGAGACTAAGCTCACTTTTACAGGCTGAATTGATTGAAATATTTCGAATTAATGCCCCCGCAGTTATTCTTTTTGTTTACTTTCACAACCAAATTCAGAGAAAATCAGCAAAACAAAAAATGTAATCGAAATCTCGGCGTGCAATCTTAAACGTAGACACTGATTAATCACCTAACACCTTGAGTCCTTGTTAGTTTTGTGTGCATTCTGCATTGCCATGCCTAAGTACATCAGCTGGTATGCATAGTTGGATAGCGTTGCCATCTCAAAAAATGTGTGTGTGTTCTTAAAAAATTGCAGGTTTAAACATAATGTTACATTAGAGTTTGTTAAAGTAAACTTTTAGAACTGCTTAAGATATTTGTAATCGATTTTTTTAAAATCTAAACATGAAAACAAAAAACCTTAAAAAACTAGCCAAAAAAGACACAAGCATGTTTTCTTCATTTTCCTAGTATTCGATGTCTGCTTTTTCTTTTGAAAGAAACACCAAGATATGTAGTTGCTGTTGAGCCTTGTGTTTCTTATTTTCAATAAATAATTCATGTTAGTGACTTTGTTCTTTCAATATACAATTAAAGAAAACTTCTCACGGTTTTCATTCAAATAAGACCAGCGCAAGAAATGCCTAAAACTAAACCGATTCACAATCTGATGAAGAAGCTACAAATATGCATGATTTCGTGATTTCTTATCTCGATGATTTTTCATAGTTTGGCACAAATGAAACTTTCGTTCTATCGTAGAAGATTGAAACACTATTTTCATTTTTAAAGGTGCTGTCAAAATTAATCTTCTTTTTAATCATTTAGTGCGGTAGAAACACCAAATAAATCTTTTGCCTTAAATCTCGGATTATCTTTTGGGGAAAAAATAGTTTTATTTTAGAACGTGGAGCAATCAGTTAATGGACTTCTCTATGTTCTAGTTATGGATTATTCACATGAAACGATGAATGACGACCGACGAATAAAAGAACAAATGTAATTCAAAACATATAAAAGTCTTAATTCTTCCCAAAAACAAGACAAAATAGTAGGAAATTGATTAAATTTTTTTTAGTTGCTAAATGAATTTGAGGAAATAAATTTTTCGTCGCGAATTGCAAATGGAGAGTTACGAGCTGTCAAACCTTATTTGCGTTCCACATAATCATCCACACTGAAACGTATCAATTGTTCGCGAAAGACTAAAATCAAAGTAATCAAACCTTGGTAATCAAATGCTAAGTGAACTAAAAGTAAAAACGGATAAATGTTCGTTGACTCATCAAACGTTGGTCACTTTGATGTCGATAATTCTTTAATCTTGTCCAAATGTATGGACATTAAAACTGTTACTTTTAATGCTTTCTCAGGTTCTAAGCATTTATCTAAGCAATTTACCGATCCCTTCTGAATGAATTTTCGTTGAAATTAAGATTCTAATTTTGTGGGCCTATTCGTGCAAATTCTCCTAGATACAAAAATATAGCTTTTAGTTTTTTTCACAACACCGTTATTGTTATTTTCCCTAAAAAATCAAGGAGCATAGTAGAAAAAGGCCGTATTGATAACAGAAAAGTAACAAAAACGAAACATATTTTCTTCGAAAATATTTGATAAGTGAAGTGCGTTACTTAAATGAAAATGAATGCATTCAGGTGTTAAGTCTATTTGTTCTTGTAAATTGAAAAATAACAACAGCAAAAACTCCATTTGTTTTTCTTCTTCTCTTAGAGCTTCTTTATTGTAATCGCTATTTTTCAATAATCCTTAATTTGTCGTTTTGAAACGTCAATTGAAATTTGACAGCTAACATAGATCTTTCGTCATTATCGCATGTAGTATTTTTTATTTCCTTCAAAATTACATACATCCCCTTTTGGATGAATGCGTTTAAATTTATTGTCATTTTTCAATTGTACAACGGTGGCAACGCTGGTGCTGCGTAAATTATCTAAACTCACCTTAATGCATACAATGTGCCTTCTGCCTAACCAAATAATAAATGCATTGTCTTTATTTCATTCTAGTGGTTGGTTGGTAAGGCAGGCATGACTGTGACTGGGAACAATAATCTTCTTTCGTGGCCATCAGACATTGGCCAGCATCGTGGTTGATGTTCATGTTAACATTAACCCTGAGGCTATTTTCATCAGACTACCTTGAGCTCAAGAAACAATTTATTTATTTTTTTCAATATGATGATTCCGAAAAGAAAGTTTATTTTTTTTTTCTGATAGAGCGAGTACCGTTCACAGACAATGTCGCCAACCTGAATGAGAGGAGCTAACCTGTCAGGTCAGATTCGAAAAATAAAATAAGATACACAAGAAAATTGTTTGGAATCCACCAAAACGCGATTTAATGTGATGTTATTCAACCCGCATATGGCTCGAACAAAAGCGTTTTTGGGTAATAAAGTTCAGTAGCGCCAAAAATAGGCTAATTTATCAAACTGAACAAAAAAGTGGTTTATAAATTTTTAACTTGAAAAAAAAAAAATTAAATTTGTGACTGCGTGGCATGAACTCACTATTATGGTTAAAGGTTTTCATGGTTTTTTAACCAAATTAAATAAATTAAAAAAAAACTGTCAGGCACCATCTCACTGGTGCATTATTACACTTTATTTTCTTTGTTGCAGTGAGCTTATGGCAATTTGAAAATTACAATCATAGGCTCATTATAAGGGTATTTGTGTTGTGGTAAATACATACAATAATGAGGACGCGCTTAAATTACAATGATGCTTGCACATACTGTTAGGAGGTTCATGTGTATGGCACAAAGTTCTATCAAACTGGATGTGTTGCAGCAGAAATCTTCGCTAGACTAACAAATCAGGGGAATTAAAAATAAAAAAGTGAAGCAATATATAATCAACACGACTTTGATATAAAGTTTTGATTCTGGACTGTTCATATGGTAGGAGGTTATGTCAGTTATGTCAGCTGAAATGTCCGAGAAAAACAGATATGACATCATGTGGCAGCCACATTTATTATATGTCATGCCATTTTGGGTGTACCATTCTTAGGAAAAGTTTAGTCTTTATATTGTTTTATTTTTTTTCTCATGATATATTGACGAGGAGTTGTGGGCTTGTTGTAAATAGTAAATGAAACTTTTTTAATTATTTTAATAGACCGAAGAAAGAATTGTACATATTTCTAATGTATTTTTTGTACATCTTAGCCAATTTCTTTAATCATTGTAATCAATTTAAATAAGCTGAAAAGAAACTATAGCCTCAAAGTAGAACGGTAGTCTTCTGTCGCACTAAGCTTGAGTGATTATGTTTGGCTATCTGATTACGATATTATATGTTCTGTCAACATACGTCAATTTGTTTAAAAATTTTAACTGGACACTTAACAATTTATCAATCAATTTATCTATCTGCTCTTCACTTATCGGTAATTTTTTTAATTTTATAAATCCTTTCTTCTGTTTCCTAGATTCGGTTTAAGTTTCATCAAACTTAGCCGTCTCAGCGATATAAAACATAAATATGCAGATAGAAAACCCTACAAGAAGAAGTATTGAATGAAGGGGACATACGGACTCTGCCGAGTCTGGAGATGACAAGCTGTTGAAAGAAAGGTCATTTCACCACAAGAGTATGTGTACTCCTGAAAAACATATATGTACATACTTTTTTTTATTTTTAAGTGATTGATAGCGGTGGAATAGAAAACTCATCCCTTCAGAATCATTGTCCCACGCGTCAATTATTATTCCAAGGCACACTACTCAATATTTGTAAGTTGATCAGAATTTTTAGAACAGTTTTCTCCTTCTAAAGAATATTCTTACCACACATATTATGTAAGTTTTGGGATATTTAAATTCATAACAAATCACTTGACTAATGTTTATATTGGAAAGAAAATGGTTCAACAGTGCTTTGAAGAATGTTGAGGTGCGCAAACTATTGCATTCTGCAATCAGCTCTTACCAATAGAACAACCAAATGACACCGAGATACGCCCCAGACACTCACGCTTCTTACATGATACTTAATACTCGTAGTTCTTATATTGCATTACGAGGGCGGTCCGATAAGAACTAAGCCTCACCGGCCGTAGTGCCAGTATCGCAAAAGAGATTTACTATCGTCTAGTATATTCTCTTAGACGGCTACTATCAAAATTTCAGCTGAATCGGACTCGTAGTTTTGTTTTGACCACGTGTGGAAGTCAGCTAGTCCGCGAATTTTAGAAAAATGGAAAAAGAGCAATATCCGTCGGTGATTCGATTCTTGTTTTGAGAAGGGAAATCGCTCAGCGAAATAAAAGAGCGCTTGAATGCTGTATACGGTGACTCTTCTTTTTCTATGTCGACCGTCAAAAATTGGTATAACGAGTTTCAACGTGGTCGCACATCGGTTTTGGATGAGCCCTGCACAGGTGGCCCGAAAATGGTTACCACGCAGGATAACGTGTCAAAAATCCACGATCACTTGTTGGCAGACCGCCTATTGAAGGTGCGCGAGATAGCTGAAACAGTGGGCATCTCAATAGACCACGTGGGTCATATTCTCTATGAAATTTTGGGCATGAGAAAGCTGTCGGCGCGATGGGTGCCGCGTTTGCTCACTCCGGACAACAAGCACCGGCTCACACCACTGGCGTCGCAAAGGCCAAATTGCACTACGAACTGCTGACCAATCCACTGTATTCTCTAGATTTGGCTCCATACGACTTTTTTTTGTTTGAAAACTTGAAAAAAATCAAACATTTGAGTCAAATGCGGATGTCATCGCCGCCACGGAGGGCTATTTAGTAGACCTCGAGAAAATCTATTTCTTCAGATGGGTTAAAGAAGAATCGATGGTATCGAGCTAAAAGGAGACTATGTTGAAAAATAAATCTCCACTTTTCCAAAGAAATTGTTTTTCTTTTGTAGGCTAAGTACATACTTATCGGACCGCCCTCGTAATATTTGAACTGCAATGAACTCTTATATTTCACCGTTCTATAGTAATCTTTTTAAAAAAAATCACCATCTTTGTTTTAATGAACCCTAGCAAAGATCAAATATCCTTAAATTTTATCTTTGGAAAAAAATGTTTTTCTGCTGACGTGTCCATTATTCCAACAAGTCTACTCGATATATTAATATAAAATTTTTCATCGATTTCGGCTTTTATACTTCGGAGTAGTTAAACGCGTGTTAAACTTTTTTTTCGTGAGAACACCAACTAACTAATTCTATGACGTTTATCATTTTCCTCGAATAGTTAATTAATTATGCCATTTGTGGATAATTATTTTCTTGTGTTAAGTTTATAAATAACATTCTTTTTCTGGAGTAAAATTTACGCCTCTAGCTGAATTCCTAAAGCTCATGTTTCTTTGCTATTTCCTTTCCCATAGCTCTATTAATAATTTTCTATCTATCTGTAATTTCAACAAAAATCATCAAAATTCGTTCAATTATAAATAACTTGCTCCAAAAGCTTTAACCCAGCTTGACCAAGTAATTAAAGGATTTACAAAATGAATTTGTTTCATTGTGTTCAGTCCTTCGAGATGAAAACAAAAACAAGCCCTAAACTCTGCAAAACTTTTGACTTTTATCGCATTATATCATAGCTTGAATACATTTCAACATTTTTGATTCACGGAACAGATGGTATCATCAAATTAAAGGAAGTCAACCCTCGGCCAGATATGTAGGTTAAAGTTCTTTGGTCGGTCGGTATTTAAATAAAATTAAGTTTGCATAACTTGAAATTTATTCTGAACATAGTTGACTTTAAGTAAAATTACAAATTATTGTGACAACATCATAGAATCGTCTAACAAATCCCACAAATTCTACCCTTTACACATCTTTAAAATATTAATCTTTTAACTTCAACCGCACTCGATAGCGGGCTTGATAAAACCCCAAACTCAGAACCATTGTCGATATTTTCTTCCGTCTAATTTAATTTCCTTTCAATTTTATTAATGGGTGGTTAGTCTTGCCTCTTTTACACTGAATATTTCCTTCATGGATTGATTGTCCAGAAATAATGGAAAGAGATGGCTGGAAAACGATCCAACAATCCAACAATGAAAACCAATTTTAATTTTATTTTCTTTGCTCGAAAGAAATGTCTGCTATTTTTGCCTTGCTAAGAGTACAGTACACAAAGACATTCATAACATCTTTTTCCTTAGGGTAATTTCCTTTGCATTAAGCTAGATTCTCGTAGAATGTTTTTGTTTTACCTAAATCTCACTTTATGCGCGCCCCTTGAACTTAACTTGTACAACAAAATAAAATTTCATAAGTTCTTCAATGTTATGCAGCTAGGACTGAGAGGAATTATGGAGATTTGTTTGCCATTGGGGATGAAGAAACACAAGGAAAAGGACTCTTCACATTTTTTTCTTGGCCAAATCGTGTAAAGTAGATAGAGGCCAAGGAAGACTGCTCTGGATTTTCTCTTTCAATAGCCACTCATATGCAGGCATTGGTCTTAGGCGAATAAACTAAGATTCAACGAAACTTCTTAGACAGTTTGACTCAGGGAAATCATAAAATATAAATATTTAAGTTTAACAGGATTTATGATAGTGTTATTGATTTCCGGCTTAAGAAATTTCAGACCATTCGCTTGGAAAGTTTAATCAATAATAAAAGTCTTCGAAAAGTTATGAAGTTCTCGTTGATTTCAACGCAAAAAATCTATGCTTGAAAAAGGTTTCATTGACTCAATTAATGTTCATTCATACACTTTTCTCTTTTTCGAAATATGGATTTTGATGAAATTTCATAAAAAATGTTGATAATTTCAGTTGACGAAATGAAAAATTTAATTTAATAATTTTTTCGTTGTTAAATAACTAAACATTCGAATTCAAATCCTGTTGATTTTAGTTCACTGTCAATTTTGGTCAAAAATCCATAAGCGAACCGAACAATATTTAATTGCCATGCATGATCGACAATGTGCCCCATTAGTCAGTTCATGAACATTCTAAACATTTTGAAAGTAAATTGTCGACACGCAATTTTATTTTTCTAATTATTGAATTTATTAATTGTTTGACAAGAATCTAGTGTGAAATATTTAATTAAAATGAACATAACAACAAATAAATTAAATGACTCAACGAATAAATCATTAATTAACGAATGCGTTTTACGTTAAATATTGAACTAAACTCATTTAAACCACCAGAAAACGGGTTTGAAGTTGACTTATGAAATAATGTCGTTGACTTAACGAAATTCGTTGTTTAATGAACAAGTATGAATGATTTAATCATTGAGCAAATAAAGTCCATCATAGTGTGAATTTTAAATAAAAAATGATTGGCTTAGTCAAGGTAAGGATTTGGTTCATTGTCGGTTCTATTTTTATGTCACTGTCGAATTGTCAAAATTAAGCAATCTAAGGTCTTACCACTTTATTCAATAGGACTGAAATTATAAAAAAGGGTAAGACATACCTATTTCGATCCATTGATTTACAATTTAAAAAGTCAATTTCTTCTGCAAATTTAACTGGTCATTATGTTTCCTCGATAGTTATGTAGACTCCAGTGCAGATATGATACCAACCAATCTGATACTTTACACTATGTGAAATTTTATTCCGAATAGGATAAAATCTATCAACCGAAAGAAAACTTCTGGTTTGATTCGAACTGTAAAGAGGCTATCAGGGTTAGAGAAGTTGGTTTCCGTAGTTTTAAAGCCAACCTTACTGATGAAAACCGCAATAAGTACAAACAAGGTAGAAAGACATGTAACGTTCATATCCGACGAACTACATTTTTACATGAGCAAAAATGACGGCAAAAAATACTTTTATGTTCCAAAGGTAGTAAAATTTTTTGGTCATTTGTAAAAAACGTACAAAACACTACAAAATCCTCAGTTTCAATGCTCGTCTTCAATGACACTCCTGTTGTAAGCTCGATAGATAAAGCCAATTTCCTTGCAGCACAGTTTGCTTTACTGTTAATTCGACGCTACCAGAGAGCGTCATGGCTCCTCCTGTACTTGAGAGTGTAAACGATTTTATGGGACAAATCTTCCTTCGCACTCGTGCAGTTGCTGGAGTAATAAAAAATCTTGATATTCACAAATCCGCTGGCCCTGATAGTATCCCTCCTATCGTTCCGAAGAGGTGTTCTTCAACCACTGCGTAAGCTTTTCCATCTATCCTACTCTATAGGTCTCTTCCCGAGTGGATTGAAAACAGCATTTGTCCCTAAAAAGGCGAATCCACCTTCTTCTCTATCCAGTGCCGCCGCTGGTTGTTCGTGCGCCCGCGTGCAAGAACCTTAAATTGTCGCCCCATATCTCGGGTGCCGGGGGTATTTACGTTGAATAAGTGGAAGTTTTATTTATTCTCCATTTCGCAGTTGAAAAATTTAAGCAAACGTGCATTGTTGTTGTCACGTTCCAATCTACACTAAATTCTTATACAATGAACGTAGTCAGACTAGGATTTAGGGGAGTCTCTCCTGTAAATGAGTTTGAGAGTTTCTGATATAGCATATACCGCTTTTGCATCCTTTTAAGATTGTTTACTCTTTTTATTTGAGACTTAAAGGTACTACATGCATACATATGTATGTATGTAAGTCAAGTTATGCATTCGTAAAAAATCGAACTCGAGATTTTGATCAAAGTTGACATTACGATAATAGCGAAGACGAAAAAAGTGGATTTCGAAATTTTGTCCCCGCACGTTTTTTTTTTTCTTTTTTTAAAAAACCAAAAATAACGGTACCTGCCATACGATTTTTTTTTCTAAATTTTACATTTTTTTTTTTTTTTGAAACCATGTCCAACATTTTTAAACAAAAATCAAAAAATTTAAAGAATCGGTACAACCGATTTTGATAATTTGTTTTACGCTAAAGAGCCCCAAAATTTGAAATATTGCTGTGAATTAAAATTAAAAAAAAAAAAATTGTTTGAATTTAAAAATCTTTTTTTTGGAACTCAATATTTCGAAAACCCCATGGTAGATTTTTTTAAAAACTTGATAAATAAAAGTTTCTTAATATAAAGAGAAAAAAATGTATTACTTAAAAATAACGGTACTTACCCTACAAATGTTAAAAATTGATTTTCGAAAATCATATTTTTCTCGAAAACGTCTCCGAGAATTTTGATAATTTTTTTTTCTTATGATAATTTTTTACGTTCTATAATTAAACAAACAAAATTGAAATCAATGTATTACTGACTGTACCGACCATAGAACCATTTTGTCGATTTTTTTATTTCTCATTTCTCGGATTTTAATGAAATTTCTTAATTTTTTTTTTGAAAATTCGATATCTTAAAAAAGGGCTAAATATGTTTTCTGGGAATTTATTTTTTATTCGTAAAGTAACAAAAAAAAAATGTTTTAAAAACTTGTATATATAAAAGCTTATTTGACTCAAATTCGAACGACCAACGTTAAATTTCTTTTTTTTTTTCCTTTCAAAGGTGGTTTGTTTACATTTTTCATCGGTAAAATAAGGAATGTTTTAAATCATCTTCGATTAATATTGTTCTTAAGTTATCAACTTAGATTTAAGATATTTAGCTATATAATTGCAATCAGAAATATGGCTTTCGTAAAAATAGGCCCACTGGTGATCTGATGGTTTATCTCACCGAACAGTGGAATAAATTTATTTATCGTTTTGGAGAAAATAAGATTATTGCACTTGATATTTCAAATATCTCAAAAACGGCTTTTACGATTTTTATAAAAAAAAAAACAGGTGTGCTATTATGGACATAGACTACATTTTGGTCAATAAAAACTTTTGGAAAATATGTTATTAACGGTACCTGTCATAAAACCGTTTTTTTTTAACTTTCGACTTTCTCATTAACAGCTCTTGCGATTTTAACCAAAATTTTTATGCAGGAGCTCCTTTGAACTTAAAAAATAATGGTAATAAAATTTTCGAAAAAAATATTTTTTGGGTTTTTTGAAATAAAAAAAAAATAATTTTTTTGAAAAACCAATATCTTCAAAACGTGTGATCGATTATTTTTTGAAATTAATTCCTAAAATTTATATAACGAAATACTTAAAATTGACATCCCAAATTTTTTCTTGAAAAATTTTAAAGAAATTTCTTACATAAAAAATTAATTCAATAGCAAAACGATTTTTAAACTTTGCATAAATTCATATTTTTCTAGAAATCAGACGGCTGCTTTATGCATTTAAACATTTTTATCTCATTTATCATATATTTATTTATACATAATTTTAAAATTTTAAAGTATTTAGACATTTTTCTTTAACTTACAGTTCTTTTAAAATCGATGTATAATAATATGCAAACCACCGGAATATAGATGGCGCTTTCCACAGTTTCGCAATTCTATTTCGATATATTTCATAGGGCCGATTTCAATAGACTGTTGACGCACATTTGTAAGAAATATCTGTCTGTATCAGTTAGTCCCAGTTAACATACCAAACTTGTTGAGTCAACTCGGGATTCGAATTGTCTGACAACCATGTTTCAGTCAGTAGTTGACTTGAGTCTTATCTCCGAAACTGGAATGATTTCGCACTGAACAGCTGCGCTGAATTGGTGTTATTAAGGTATTTGCAAAACTAATGAATGTACAATAGTTATCATCAGCAGGGCAGTTCTTTGGAACTGTAGCTTCACCATATTCTGCCAAAATTCTTCTTGATATTGCAGCACAGCAGGCAATGCTTATTCATGATTTTGTTAACATATAGAAATAAAATTAATAAAGTCATTTCTTCATTCATTGTTATGTGAAATGATCTACATAGGTGGTTGCGAACTGTCGTTTTCATAGAACATTTTTGCAAAAGAACTATTGGACAGCTTTATTCAAATTTTATCACAGCAACACTATAAGTTTGAAGAGGATAGATATTCTCTTAGTTTGTCTGAATTTTTATTCATAGAAATTTGAGAAATACATATGTATATTGCTATTGCTCATATAAATCAATAACATCTATTGATTTGGGTAATCAAGCTTAATGTTAAGACGTTGTATAGAGTATTTGTCACTTCCTCTTAGGTGGCAGCATTCGAACCCAAATCTCTATACTGACACTTCAGCACACTTACCATTACGCTAGTGGGTACTATACTAAAAAGTTAGAAGTTTCGAAAAATTTTGAAACGAAATAAAAGAGGCTGTGTGTGAGGTATTAACAATAATCTTTTTTTTTATTCAAAATGCCCATATATGCCATTATGTATGGAATATGACATTTTTGTGCTCGCCTTCTTACGGTGACATGGTTTCGAGTGGTCCAAATTTGCATGATTCTTTTGCTTATAGATACGGCTGAATTTTAGCGATGGCCTGGATTATATTTAAGGACATCATTCTATTGTGGTTTATTCGCATAGACCTGCGACTTCAAGAAATTCCACATGACCCTGGTGACCAATTCACGTCACCTCTACGAGAGATATGTTACCCTCAAATTCTTCAAACAGAATGTCAATTGTGGCGTCCGCTGTGTGGACCGAAGTGCCATCCTGCTGGAACCTCATGTCGTCCAGGTCCATATTGTTCGATGTAGGCCATAAAAAATTGGATATCATCTTAATTTGGCGCTTGCCATTTATGGTGAACGCCACACCAACATCGATTTCGAAA
This sequence comes from Chrysotoxum bicinctum, assembly GCA_911387755.1. Lineage (NCBI taxonomy): Eukaryota > Metazoa > Arthropoda > Insecta > Diptera > Syrphidae > Chrysotoxum > Chrysotoxum bicinctum. Next base: position 216,678,842 of record OU426989.1, on the reverse strand, counting down.
AAGTACGGACCATTTATGCCACCACCGGCCCAAAATCCCCTCCAAACTCAAACTTTTTGAGCATGCATTTCAACCTGGTAAACCTCGTGTGGGTTGATGTCGCCCCATATATGTCAGGTTTGTTTTTTAACACAGTCATTCACCCAAAAATGCACCTCGTCGTTAAAAATGATTTTTCGGCCAAAATTGGGATTCTCTTCCGATTTCCGAACGCTCTGAAGCCCACTCAGCGAACAAAATGGCTTTCTCTTTAGTCGTGAAGTTTAGGTTTCGATCTCAGTTGGATCTTGTATGGGTGGAGACCCAAGTACGGACGCAAAATTTGCATGTCGACACTTGCGAAAGGCCAAGTTCTTGTGCATGGCGAAAAATCGACTGCCTCGAGTTCTGCTGTTCAATTTCACGGACCACGGCGATATTCTAGACCGATCTTGCGTTCCTCTGACATACGAATGTTTGCTGATAATTACCGAACTGGTCGTCTCAAATTTGGCCACCAAACGTTGAAGAGCCCACTGTGAAGGGCCACCACGTCCACCGTAAAATGGGCGCAACATTTCCATTAATGAATACTTATTTTGAAAATAAAGTTTTATCATTTGGAAGTGCAGTTCAATTATTTTACTTGCAATGGTGATTCGACGTCAATAACGGAATAATAAACAACAGATTTGACAGATGTCACCAAAACAACACGGCCGCCACAGGTAGCCAAAATCTACACGTACCAACCAAAAAACCCTATATGCAAAAGAAGTTGGAAATTTCTCCGTAAGGATAATTGGCTTGGCTTCTGAAATTCCATACAAGTGCCAACCCTTGTGGAAATCATAGGAACAGCTTAATGTGTAGTATTCTGGTTACCTTTCACATCAAGCGACAACATTTTTATCTATAAATAAATTTATATGGAATTGTTCGTTTCCCTTCCGCTCCACTGATAAAATCCTTTCCCCGTTGTTATCTCAAACAAACTTTATGAGAAATAAGGAAACTTTCCTTTAGTGATGAAATTTCGACCTTCTTATTTTCAAACGAAAAAGGTTATCAAATACATAATCTTTAATAAAGATTGTCCTTTGCTAGTAAGATAAACTCGTTGATATTATCACCTCAACTGAAATATGTAGCTTTCACTTCATGTTTACTATTTTTAATTTTCTTAATTAGGAAATGAAATCTCTGATATAGGTATGTATCTATAATTCACATTTAAGGAATTTAAAAAAAAACTATCTTATCCCTCCATTTTTATTTAGAATCATTAATTATTCCGGTTTTGTTCATTGAAGTGTTCATCAAACTTGCAATACAAACAAAACCTTTTCCTAGGTACTAAAAGCTATATCAATTTTAACTAAAACCGTTTGACTGTAAAACAAACAAAAATATACCAAACTTTAAGGACATGACTACACCATCCACCGGTTCCTCTGTAAGAATATACTATCTCTTTTGTATCTCAATTATTTAACAAACTATTTTCATCAGCATTCCAGTCATGAACTCTTAGTTTTTCGCTTACAAAATATTCAACCACATTCCTAATTCGTATAAAGTTGTGTTTCTATTTTCAAACCTTTGCAACAAACGAAAAACTGATTAACCAAAATGAGACCAAAACTTTCAGTTATCCTGTGAATTTAATAGAGACCACCCCCCGATTTTTCAAGGTGAGTTATACAAATATGCATGTATGTACATATATATTGACATTGAAATTCATGGTTAGATAGATTTTCCCGCGCAAATTTAGGAACGAAAGCGCATGTTTAGGAAATTTCCCTTCTGCTCAAACTGTTATACAAAATTATGTTAAGCAACATGTTGCCTATATCATTTTTGAAGAAAAAAATTGCACATCCTAATTTGAATCAAAATCTTCTTTACGATTCACTCTAAATTAATGCAAAATTATATGTAGGCGTATCAAAATGATTTTTGTATGAATAAACATTTGTAAGATTGATTTAAGATACAGCTTCGTAATTATTCAAAAATCTCACAACTGATGAATGTAAGAAGCATTGAAAAAGTTTTACGAAAATTCGGCAGTGATATTATTATCATAAACGACAAATAATGAGCTTTCAGGCAGGGGTTGGTTCTCTAGTAAATTAAGATGGATGAGGAAAATGAGGAAAATCAAAAATTCTGGCCCCAGTTAAAAGCTGATTTTGTATTTTTTTTTTGCATAGATTATTATGTTGATAATAGATGGCCCTTTTTTTGTAATTGAAAAAGAGGTTTGGGTTTGGTTTTCTGCTTGTATATTAAGGAGATTAATTCGTAAGATCTTTATCCGTTTTTAATATTGTATAATTATTTATTTAAAAAACAATTAAGTAGATGTTAAGTTTTAAATCTGGGTAAATACAATGGTTATTCATTTCTTATACATTCTTGAATGATTTAATAATAATTAACATGTGTATTTGAGGCACAACAGCTTGCAGAGAACCAGGGCCTATTGGCTTACAACTTACATCCCATTTCTGTTCGCATATGCAGTCTGCATAGCTGGAATTAAAAGGACATACAATATCGTACCGATTCCGAACGACGACGAGGATGGGAAGTATTTTTTACGAGAAGAGAAACTCTTGAAGAATTTGTCTCCCTAAAACAAAAAAAAAAAAATATTTGTTTTGGCAGTCCAACACACTTCTACAGTACTTTCATATAGTAGAATATATTATCCATGCAAAATAAATTGTTACTAACTCCTCGTAATTTCCCCATCGCCCGTGCTGTGTTTAACGATATAAGGGTCTCTTAGCATACCCTTGAGCGCGAGTGAATTATAAGAAAAAAAACCGACCTGCACGTCGCCGATTTTACGAGTATATGGATGTTTGAACAGCAGTTATTGCTGTTCACTTATCCAAAGTCTACGTTAACGAACGTCGATAATGCAGTTGTTAGTTAGTTTGACACTTAAGCCACATGTTTCTTTAGAAGAAAAAATTTGTGATTAGTTCGGAACACAAGTTGGGATTTTTTAATTTTTTATTTACACTTTAGTGAGTTTAAGTCCAGCCGAGCATTTGAAATGTAACTCCAAATCGTCTATAGAGAAGCCTGTCAAACTCAATTCGAATTTTTTCGTTGCTTACGTGTGTCATACATCACTAGAGTGTGACAAATAAGTGAAATGTTTTGATAACAAAACATGACGTGACATCTTTGTAGAAAACATTTGAGTTTTAGGCACTTTCGCAGACACTTTGACAGATGATTGTTGTTAGAGTAGTTTAATATAAAAAAAACTAAATAGCGATTTTAATATTTTGGATTTGATTGCTCAATTGGGGTTTGTCTCGGAAAATCGATTGACTGGAAAGATATAATTGTTGATATAATTGTTGGAAAATTATGGTCAAATTAATAATTCAAAGTGACAGGCAAAATTTCTTAATAAATATTAACTGACTGTGTTCAAAATCGGTGTATTACTTTATCCACTTACTTAGTAATTAAACCGTCTCTACCTGAGACATGGCAGCTTTCCGTCCTCTTCCATCCCGAGCACGCTGTTTCCAGTCAAGCGCTCTGGTATCCACGATACCTTGGTCTTGAAACCAGAGATTCAGTCTTCCTTGTCGCCGCGAAATGGGGGCTGGAATTTGAAGACTCTCTTAGCTGGAGCATTGTTGTCCAATCGCTCAATGTGGCCGAGCGATCTTAGTGTAGCTGATAGAGTTCACAGTTATATCTTCTTCTCCATTATAGCACAGCACTCGGTGCCATTAAAAGCGACTGGTAGTATAAGGGTTTTGTCGAGCGTGCACTTTGTCTTAAGATTGTAGTGTTTTGAAATCATTTGTTTTGTTAAACCGAAATAGCTGCGGTCTCCTAGGGTAATTCTTCCTCATATCTTTACTAAGGTGTCGTTCGTAGAGTTAATATTAACTCAGATGAACTCCATAACTACCTCGAAGTTTTTGCTATTAAAAGTGACGTTTTGCCCTAATCGATAGACAGATGTTTGTTTTTATTTGTTGATAGCATAAACTTGGTCTTGTCCTCATTTACTTCAAGAACTACAAGTCTCGCCTGATCTTCAAAAGTCGTGAATGACATTGGGAACGGCAAATGATGTCGATCTTGTTCGCATACCCCAACAAAAAGAGAGATTTGTTATTGAATATAGTGCCCTCCGTGTTCGCGCCTGCCCTGCGCACAATCTGCTCTAGAACTAGATTGAGGAAATTACATGACAGTGCTTCTCCTTGCCCAAACCCTGTGCATATCTGTAATAATTCGGAAGAGTTGTTCCCAAGTTCCACACTGCACCCAGTATTTTGCAATGTCATACGACACAGTTGGATCAGTTTTCCAGGGATCCCGAGTTCCGCAATTTCCATATGGAGCTCCTCACGATGAATACTATCATCTTTAAAGTCGGCCGATTTTCCTTAAATTTGGTAGATAGCATTTTTAATTTTTTCTCGCCACACGGTTTTTTCTTTTTTTTTTTAAGACCAAAAATAACGGTACCTGCCATACGATATTTTTTCGAAATTTTATAAATATTTTTTTTTATCAAAAACTGTTCGACAGATTAAAAAAATAAAAATAAAAAAAAACATTTCATTTAGTTAAAGCTTGGTAATGGTTGAAAAAAATTTACGAAAACAGGTTATTGAGGGTACCCCCCATGGAACCATTTTGTATGCTTTTGATTTTCTCAAAAACGGTACCACAGATTTTGATAATTTTTTTTTGCTAAAGCTCACCAAAAATTTGAAAATTATTGTATATTCAAATTTTCAAAAAAAGTTTTTTGGATAAAAAAAAAAATTAAAAAGTTTTTTTTTGCCAAACTCAATATTTCAACCCCAAACTATATTTTTCTTAAACTTAATAAACAAAAGTTTCTCTATATAATCTACAAAATGTGAAAAAAAATGTTTATTTTACATAAAAATAAAGGTTTTGAAATGCAATGTTTTTTAAACTTTATAGAAGCATCTATAAAAAAAATTCAAAATTTGAAAAAATGGTTCTATGGTAGGTACAAGCTGTAATATCTTAATTTCAAGTTTCTTTTTATTAAATTAAAGATCGTAGGAATTAATTGAAAGAAAAAATTTTTATCAAAATTCTAGGCGCCGTTTTCGAGAAAAATACGATTTTTGATAACCATTTTTTAACATTTGTAAGGTGGGTACCTTTAGTTTTAGGTAAAAGAAAATTTTTTTTCTCACATCTTGTAGATTATATTGAGAAACTTTCATTTATCAAGTTTAAAAAAAAATCTAGAATGGGGTTTTCGGAATATTGAGTTTTGAAAAAAAAATTTTGAAATTTTTTTAAAAAATCCCAAATTTTTTTTTCTTGAAAATTTGAATACACAATTATATTCAAGTTTTTGGGGAGCTTAAGCAAAAGAAATATGATCAAAATCGGTTGTACCATTTTTGAGAAAATCAAAAACAAAAAAAATGGTTCTTTTGGGGGTACCCTCAATAACTATTTTTCGGAAAATTTTTTCAACCATTATCTGGCTTTAACTAAAAGAATTGTTTTTTGTATTTTTATTTTCTAAATCTGTCGAATAGTTTTTGAGAAAAAAATATTTACAAAATTTCAAAAAAGAAAGCGTTTGGCAGGTACCGTTATTTTTGGTACGGCAGGTACGGTTATTTTTGGTCTTAAAAAAAAAGAAAAAAAAATGTGTGGGGGGAAAAAATTAAAAATGATATCTACTAAGTTTAAAGAAAATTCGGCTGTAGCCGAACAGACAGACAGACAGAATTGCGAGACCCACTTTTTTAGTCTTCGCTATAATCGTAATGTCAACTTTGATCAAAATCTCGAGTTCGATTTTTTTTACGAATGCATAACTTGCCTTAGGCTAGGCGCGCACATTTAATTTTTAGTTGCACAACTGTATGTATGCTAATGGGAAACAGATGAACTATTTGGTTGAATGTCCGCGCAGGTGCATATAATTATATGTTACACAAAAAAGCGAACTCATTTTAGGCAATCGTTTAGTTTGTGTCAAAACACAAACTTTTTAGTTGCTTGAACTCGCAAGTAAAAATTTAAGTTGGCGTTACGTAATTTTTTCTTAAAAATGTTTTTAAAATTTTGTATATAAAAGTTAAATTTTTCTTACCGTTACAACTCTCTTGCATATACATATTCATATTTGCTTAAGAAATCACATGACATTCTGTTTTCATCTCTCACTACTAAAGGACTCTACAAATTGAATTTTATGCCTATGAACAGTTTTCTCTAATAATATTCGTTTTAAAAATTCTTATACTATTACATAAGATCAAGTTCGTGCGACCTAGTCGTGCATTTTATTTTTTCTTCAATTCAATTCCATAACCTCTAAAACCATTCTGAACAAACCCAATCGTGTATTTTATTTCACCAACATTAAGAAGGTATACATACTTACATGAAACTAAATTCCCAATCCAATTTTCGTTTGAGGTGAAACTGTTACCCCAAGGGGACTTAGCTTGGAAGTCCTTCAGCAGACATCACGTCCCGTCGTGTCGGTTGATTTATGGACTTAGAAATTTGCCTGCACATTTTCATGTTCCTGTCAAGAATTCATACGACTTCAGAGACTAAGCTGAAGAGTGAATAGATACACGTGTTTCAGTAGGTACGTAACTACGTTCTTTGCAGCTGAATCACATGAAGGATTGATAAAATTTGATTTTTAAACTTTTATGTTAGACACTATCTACTCATAAATACAAAAAAATACGAAAAAACTTTCGATTCAAATGTTTTGCCATTGACAAATGTTTTTCCTGTGCTAAAAATGAATTGACTTCCTAAAACGACAAATTCAAATGTAGATGAGTTTGTATTTAGTATGTATAGATTCTCGAGGATAAACAAGTTAAACAGCAATTTCATGAAATGCTGTGGAAATAATAATTTTCCTTCGAAAATACTGTCCTTCAAAGAGCAAAAAGTATTTCAAGGATTTTGTTTTTCAACCTAACGATGAGTCATCAACTTTAAGAGAGACTATTTTAAGCACCATTAAGATGGCCAGACTTAATAGAATTTTGTCTGATGGTAACTTAAAATTTTAATAAAAGCAGCTCTGAATAGGATAGTTTCAAAATGAAATTAACTTTGAGTGGAATAATTCGCTTTTTTTTGTATTTTATTTTTGTTTTAAGTTTTCCAACGAGTTGGTTTGATTGTATTCAATTGATGTGAGAAAACGGATGATGAATATAAACTGTAAAAATATCTATTTTCATTTTTGTCGTTTTTATATTTTATTCAATGAGAAATGTGACAAATAAAAAATTAAAACAAATACTTTTACATAAACACTTCCAAAGGTGGCAAGAGAATTAAATATTTTCCCTGGAATTTTTCATCTTTGTCCTTTAAACATAAAATATCAGTTTATGATCCTTAATCCCCAGGTGAAGGATTTTTTTTTCACTTCGGAAGAAGATTTTGTATTTATAAAAAAAATATGAAAGTTCTTTGGTTATAAATCTTAACTGAAAACCTTTTTTTGTATCACTGTATCGTCTACTACATCAACAAGTCAGAGAAAGGGAAATTAATTCTTATTGGGTCTTAAGAAAATAGCAATAAAATATAAAATGGTATTTTTAGCAGTCTTAAAAAAGCTAATCAATTTTAATATTAACTGTCTTAATATGGAGTTTATGTTGATAAGTATAAAGGCCTTCTCTTTCATACTTGAGCTGGTTTGACTAGTTTATGAATTTTTTTTTAAATTATTATTGTACTTTTAAATGAATAAATTCTAAAGAAGTCATCGAGAAAAGCGGTATTTAAAGTATACCACCCCATTGCACTATTAAGCCTTATTGCATGACTGAACACAATGAAATGTAGCTACCCCAGAAGTTGAAGTTTGCCGAACTTTTGCTGCACTAGACAATTCTTGGACCACTTTCAATATGCAGATTAATATTGTAGTGCTGTATGAATCGTCGTTCGAGCTGCAGCTACTCATTCTCAAATGATTTTTGCAGATGCTTTATGGACGAGAAAGCGGAAGAATCGATTGCTCATCTTCTCTGTACATGAACTGCTCTATCTAAAAAATGTAAGCTCCATTTGGAAAGTTTTACTATAATGATTCTAGCGAACTGGCAGATATAGAAATTAGTATATTCTCGCACGCTTCGCGAGCTAAATACATACTCGTACCTCGTACGTCTCATTGCGTTCAGTCAGTTACTGATGATATGAAAAAATCATTTCTGTAAATTATTTAACAGTAATGGCGGATTGAATTTCACTGTCATGCTGATTGTACCACTCAACCTAGATGACACCGGGACTAACAGTTCTCTGCCCGTGAACTCGACGAAGTGATTAAAATTGTGTCGAAACTTTAGTCCATAAAGGAGCTGGAGCAAATGAACTTACTAACGAACTGTATAAAGCGCAAGAGGATGGTATTGTTAGAAGTATGCATCAACTGATCTTAAAAAATGTTGGAGAAAAGAATGCTCGATAAATGGAATTTAATTATTATTTGCCTTTCCCTCCAGAAAGGAATTGACCCATCACTAACAAGATTCTGCTGCATTATATGAACATCTGAAGTATTTCTTCGGCTGCGGCTAGGATATTCAGTTATGTGGAACCTAAGATCTTCTTCAAAAATCTTTTTAGCAATTTCAAGGTCGTATATCACATAGTATATGTACATCCTAAATTTTCCAGTAATTTTTGCAAGCACTAGAGAGTAGTTGGAAGGAGTCGTCAAAGATACATTCAATTACTCACATAAGCCGCCAATATTGACATTGTCATATTCAATTTAGTACCCCTTCTCATAATATTTAGTGCGTTGGAATATCATACAGAAGGTATTGGACTCGATCCACAAAAAAACTTTTTTAGAGTTGCACTGCGAAGAATTGACAAATTCTCTAAGAGGTTTGGCAGTCTTGGTATCTATCATGAAGAACATTTGTCACCGATACGAAGTCTTGGAGTAGAAGCTTGAAATACCTATAGCTGAGCTCCGCTATTAACAATCACAACAAAGAATGTTGTTTTAATGAGTAAATTTACTCGACTGATTTTTCATCCGGTCTGTATAGACGAATAACAATGCATTGTATGGAATTTACATCTACACTAACCTAGCCAAATAGTTAAATTTCAACGACTAATGCTCCAGCCCGACATATGTATATTTTGAGTCCATCACCGAAGATGTTCGTGAATTAAGTGGCGCTTACAAGTGGAAGGGGATGTCAAGAAAATTGACTTGGGAAGCTGAAAACATCCAGCGAACTTTAATTACTAAAAAAATGATAAATTGCAAGCAAATATCGTTCAATTGAAGAGGCCTCGAAAAACGAATCATTTGACAAAAAAAGGTTGTGTGTACTGACGTACGCGCGGTAGAAGTAAAACTTTTTTTCCCTCAGCCACCATAAGATTCTACCCTTCAAGCGTACAAACATTTTGTATTCAAAAAGCATGTCGCTGATAGCGTGTTCTTTTGACATGTCACTGACAGCTGCATAGAAAATTTTTTACCCTCAACGCCGGAAAAGAAGTTTTACTTCAATAACTATTTATATGTTTTCCTGATAACATTAAGACATTGAAAACTTTAATATTGCAATCTCCAAGACGTGCCACTTGGATGTTTTTCCACGACTTGAAAAATTGGACTTTAGGGAAAATTGGTTTGGATGTACGTCTCACAGTTGAAGCGCATCAATATTTCTTTTGGAAGAATGCGCCCCGGAGTGGCAGATCTCAATAAGTTGTGATTCGGAGTGTCCCGCCCGCTTTCCCGATTTTTTTTTAAATCGCCCTTTTATGTCAATTATCCAAGGACACTTCAAAATCTAAAGACCAGCAACCAGGCAGAAATTGCTCACCTACCCGCTGCTTTGCAAATAATAATTTGCTGGTAAGGGTTATGACGAACAGTGTATGAGTGATGGAGAGCGTCACCTACGTGAAATACATATAATTTTCATTTTGGGGGTGGCCGTGGCGCGATGGATGTGTGCTCGCCTGCGAACCTCATGATCACACGTTCGATCCCTGCCGTCGTCTATGTCGTTTTAATTCCATTAAAAACCTTCTAAAGTTGTCATCAATGGGTTGCTGGTTTACTCATTACATGTTGTTCAGGCATAACACTAACAACATGTAATTGAGTTAAACTAGTATACCCAACAAGGATGAACACGAATAAAATAATGTGAATCATAAGCGACATAGAAATAAGACACGGCATTCTCCGCTTTAGTTCAGCCGCCATCCCTGAAGATAAAATAGCTGAGATAACAACCTTCAGTCTCAGAACATCGTGCCACACATCTTTCCTATCCTTCTTTCTCTTCCTTAACTTCACGCCCGCGCTGTGTTCAAACATTTAAAGGGTAATCACAATCCCTTGAGCGCGTGTAGATTATAAAAAAAAAAAAAAAAAAAAAAATTTCACTTCTTTTAGTTTTGAGATAATTAAAAAAAAACGTATTTAGAGATGAGGCCTTCGAGAATCCTTAAATAAAATTATTTTTATATTTCTGTTTAGACCTTCAATCCTTACTGAATATCATTTTCCTTTGGCAATCAAACCGTCTTTGAAATATTTAACAATGCATTTTAGAATACTGTTGTTTTGAAAGTCAGTAAATGGAATAATGGCGTTTTGAAATTTTCATTTTTTTTGAAAATGAAACAGATACAATTTGGTTTAATTTTTTCATTAAATTTGGATTTAAAAAAAATAAGTTAGTTGTTTTAAATAACAAATTAACAAAAACGTACAAAATTAAAGAAATTCATATACTTTGTATTATTACGAGTATAACGGTTTAAAAAAGATTACATATCTATAAAAAATGTATAATGGCTCTGCTGTTGTCAATATTCTGCATTATTTAAAAGAACTAGCTTTATAGTTGCATGTAGGCATAGTTGGCAATTGTTTTCTTTTGTACCAACATAGTAAACAAAAAAGATAAATAGGTAGATATACTTTATTTTGCCTTAAAGGCAAAAAATTTTAAATTTAAAAAATTTACTTACTGCTCTACTTTAGCAAGCTGACATTTAACATTAACAATATTAATTTGCATTTTTTAGGTGAGTTACGCTGTTAAATGTTTCCCTATATAATTCTGCAAACATTAGATACTAAAACGACAAAGGCAGTTGCAGCAAACATTGTAAGTTAGTAAAGTTCGCTTAGCAAACATTCTTACTTGCACATTGCACAATAAACCTTTTATTCTATTCAATAAACTTAAAGCTAGTGAAGGATTTAATTGGAAATACTTGGTCTAAGGATATTAAATGTGAATTTTTGTGTTACATTGGATGCATCCATTCAGCCCCATAAAACTATTTAACTTCAAAGGTATTTAATTTGATACAATTTTATATCTTACAATTTTCGCTCTCTGAAAAGCAAAGAAAATATTCCTAAAGCTTGAGACTTTTATTGAATTATTGTACTAAAATACATACCCATAGTTAAGTACGGTGGTCTTGTGTTTTTGAATTTATCAATCCAACGGACTTTCAAACAGAATAATTGAAACTTTGTGTGTCTGAGTATTGTTTGAGTTAAATTAAAAATAAATTAGATTCTTTCGGAACTCTAAACTTTTGGTTTTCAGTAGCAAACAAAATTCTTTGTTTAGTATGAAGATCAACAAAAAGCAGGCATGAGTTCGGCACATAAGGTCAGAAGAGTAAGAACATATCGAAATGTATTGCATAGACATCATTGAAGCTCAAACAGCTTTAAGAATGAAGACAAAAAAGTCAAAAGAACTTCTGGTTTGCTTTTGCCCACCTCGGAAGAATATTGCTTCTAAAACGAAATAATAAAATACACTACCGTATTAAGTACTATCGGCGCCCTGGCACAGTGGAGCATCTGAAAATGCATATCGTGCTATTACTGCTGGATGAATGAATTTATTTTAATGATTTTTCACCATTTTGTTTCTCTAATAAGTAAAACTCATGAAATGTCCAAAATATTAAGAATTCATTGGTGGTTAAGAAAAAATTAAAATGCAAGACTGTGTTGCACGAACTTCTTCTTATGATTAAGAGGCTTACAGTTTTAAAAAGCGATGTTATTAGATTGAGTTTTTAAATGGCAAAATAACACTTAAAGTAGTTGTAGCTTAAAACAAAATGCCAAGCAAATATTAAAATAAAATGCGCGACTGGGTCGCACGAACTTGCCTTTAGTAGTTGGAGGTAAAAACAGGATGCCATATAATTCAAGCAAATATAGGTTTATGCAAGATCAATTTTCTTAAAAAAATAAGCTTTTATATACAAATTTTTTAAAACATTTTTAAGAAAAAAATTTGGCACCCCAATATAAATTTCTTATTATAATAATAATAAAAATTGATTTTCTTTTTCAAAATTCAAAAAAAAATATTTTTCTTAAAGTTTTGAAATCCAATGTTTTTTAAACTTTTTAGAAGCTTTTCTCTGAAAAATCCGTTATGCCGATAATGAAAAATTCAAAATTTTAAAAAATCGTTCTATGGTAGGTACAACCATTTATATCTTGTTTTCAAATTTTGTCTTATTAAATTATAAAGATCTTAAAAATTAATCCAAAGAAAAAAAATTTAAGCAACATTTTTAAAACCGTTTTCGAGAAAAATAGGATTTTCAAAAACCATTTTTTAATATTTGTATGGAGGGTACCGTTATTTTTAGGTAAAATAAATTTTTTTTCCAATATCTTGTAGATTATCCTAAGAAACTTCGTTTTATCAAGTTTTAAAAATATCGAGCATAGGGTGTTTGAAATATTGAGTTTTCAAAAAAAAAATTTCAATTTTTTTTTAAAAATGTAAAAAAAATTTTGTTTGAAAATACAATAATATTGAAACTGCTTAAAATAAAAAAAACTTATCAAAATTGGTTGTACCGTTTTTGGTAAATCAAAAACAAAAAAAAATATAAGGGGGGTACCAAAAATAACCATTTTTTGGAAAAAAAATTTCAATCATTACCTAGGTTTAACTAAATGAAATTTTATGAATTTTTTTAAGAAAATATGGGTGACAGTTTTTGAGAAAAAAATATTTATAAAATTTCGAAAAAACATCGTATGGCAGGTACCGTTATTTTTGGTCTTAAAAAAACAAATAAAAATACATCCGGGGGAAAAAAATAAAACCCATATCTACCAAGTTTAAAGAAAATCGGTCGAGCCGTTTAGCTGTAGTCGAACAGACAGACCGAATTGCGAGAACCACTTTTTTGGTCTTCGCTATCATCGTAATTTGATCAAAATCTCGAGTTCGATTTTTGTTACGAATGCATAACTTGCCTTATAGTACTTATAAGTCGCAAGTAAAAAATCTTTGCAGCGGTTCTTAAACAAATAAGTTTATATACATAAATTAAAAAGAAATCTTAAAAACATGTTGGTAAGTCAACTTTTAGTTGAAAAAAGTTAACAAATAAAAATTTAATTCCAAAAAAAAAATAAAATTATTGACCCGTTTATGAGATGTAGAGTTTAAAAAAAGGAAAAAAAAATGGACCAGCAAATATGAATACACAATATTATTCAATCTTTTTAGGAGCTTTAGCATGAACAAATTGATTATAATCAGCTTTACAGTTTTTGAGAAAATCGAAAACAAAGAAATAATTCTATGGAAGGATATCCATGTTTAGGATTTTTTTCTCAACCATTAGATCGTTATTAGTAGATTAAATTACAATTTTTTTTTTGTGTGGAAAAGTTTTTAAGAAAAAAAAAATTCTTAATCATTGAAAATATTTGTATGGCAGTTATAGTACCCCTTGGCTGCAAGAAAGTTTTTCAGAGGTGTACTGCCTCTTGCGAGGAATTGAAAAATCCTCTAAGAGTCATGGAAAGTGCTGCTCATTAGGCGTTCGAAAACGGCAGAAAATTGTAGGTCCAATCCATTCTTGGTAACACACACACGGGAATGGTTGAGAGTTGTAAGTCACTAGTTCCTGGTTCACTTCGAGCTGTTGCACCACCGAATTTTTTTGTGTATTTAAATTAAACAAGAAAAATCTGTTCAAGTCACATATCATTTTGCAAACCAAACTGTCAAAAGAAATTTCATACATCGGAACACATTCGGCACCAGATGGAGTACATTCGGCGTCTGATGGGGCATATTCGCAATCAGCCAAATGTACCCCCAATTCGGACGAATCTGGAACAACTACTGTGTTCGAGACTCCAAAAGTAGGCTTTGATATAATTTGTCTCCCTAAGTCTCAATATCTTGAATATTTCCAAATTACATATATGTTCTTGCTCAGAGAGGCCAAAGATCGGTTTGCCAAAAATCGTCGGCGGAACGATTACAAGCCCCAAAAGCAACTTGAATTAGTGAATCTTATTGAATTTTAACAAGTTCCACCGCAAAACATCGGACAGAAAATATAAAGCCAGAGAAACAAGCTCAAAAAGTGAAAAAAAAAAACAAAAATCTAAGCAGTGAAGAGAGTTGTGAAGTTCCCATCCAATTCTTTCGTACGCAACAGGAGCAGCAAAACAAAAATTAAAAAGGTTTACGTGAAAAAAAAAGACCTATAAAAGCTGCATCTTCAGATGACAGTGAAAGTGATACATTACGAATCAGACCAATCAGATGTTGCACTTGTAGAAGTCTTAAGTCTTAGGGAGATTGAAGAAACGCAAGTTTCTTAAACTAATTTGGCTCTCTGGCTGAGGGAGATTACGATCTAATACAGTTAAACGGAAAATTTAAAAAAAAAACCTTTTATGTTAGTGAAATGATCGACGAATTTAGCGATACAACTTTCAACGTAAACTTTTCTCGAAGATACTTCAACTTTGGTGTTTATGGAACCCCTAATTAAGGATATTTCACTAGCACTGAAGAGTGAAATTGAATTGAAACTACCTTTTTCTGCGAATTCGGCTTCGGAATAAATATTGCTTTAGTATCAACTTGACTCAATTGTAGATGAAGGCAAATATAGGTATGCCCATAGCTACAAGTAAACTTATGCTGAAACGAATCGCTCTGGAACAATCGAATACAAGATGGCTTAATAGTACCACTTGTATGGCGACCAAGCGGATCTGGCCTAAACTGGATCTGAAACGGTCAAAATGTCTATTGTCCCTCAGTAGATCTCAGATCAGCTCCGTCATAGGTGTCATAACTGGACACTGTCTCATAGGTAGACACGCCGCACGTCTCGGTGTGCTATCAAACGATTTCTGCAGGAGTTGCTTGGACGAAGAGGAAGAGGAGACAATCCCACACCTTCTTTGTACATGCCCTGCTCTCTCTTACAGACGCAAACTTCATCTAGGAGAACATTTCTATAATGAACCAAGCGATCTCATAGACAAAGACATTAAAAGTCTCCTTCGCTTCATCAGAAGCTCCAAATGGTTTTAACTAATAGGAAACCTTCTTTGTTCCCTATTAGATCGTGGTATCACAATGGACCTCCAATGGTCTAAGTGTGTCAGACGCTTTAATGACAGCCACTTTAACCTAACCTAACCTAACCTTGTAGGTGATACGAAACAGTTCTCTACCCTAGTTTAGAGGTTAAATACTAACGTACATTCATTAATTTCGTATATCGTCTCGTATAATCGTCTCGTCTTTTCGTCTTCCCTATCATTGATTCCTAATACATTTTTTTTATAATTTGTCATTTAATTCATAAAAAATAAAATACAAATATGTATGATCTTACAAAAACCAATCCACCAGTTGGGCGTTGTTGCTGACAGTGAAGTGACAGCTGACAACCTGACTGACAGATCAATTGACATTTGAAACTATTGTCGTTTTTATTTGGCAATCCGGAAGCCTTCCGGACTCTTCTGAAAGTGTTCAATTGGGAAAAAATGACAGTTCTGATTCTGAAAAGAAGAGAAATTTGCTTCTGGATTTGAAATCAGAAGCAAAACCAGAAGCACTCACACATTCATATACTTAAACGTCAACCTCAACAGCTGTGATTTTTGGTATCCAAATTGTGCGAATCAACAAACATTTTTCTTTATTTTGATTATTGTACGCATTTGATGTTTCACATATACAATCAAACAAAACTTCAGAATCATCAGAAGCAAACAAAAGTGTTCAATTGGGATTCCCGATCGGAAAGAGATTCCGGATTGCCAAATAAAAACGACATATGTCTAATAAATGTATGTAGTTCTTTCTAAGAAGTGATAGTTAGTCCAACCTAGGCTAAGTACAGGTTCTTTAGGTGTTTAAGCTGTTCCTTTGTCGTAAAAATGTGTATTTACCGCCATGTTTACTCATTGACTTCGTATAGATTTACATTCTCAATAAAAATTCATGCCTGCATCCTCTCTGCCACTAAGTCACAATCTACACGATATGAAACTTGTAAAAGTCGAGAGTCAATAAGGGCGCCAATAGTCTTAAGCGCCCAAAGCCGTCCAATACCGCTGCTGACGACAGAATTAGATTTATAAAGCAATTTGAGTTTTGGCAAGAAAAAAAAACAAAAAGTTTTAGAGTAAGCAAATAGTTAACTCAATTTCTATCCTTGTAAAAGCTGGGCAGAGCAAGCCAAGGGATAGCAATGAAGTTAAAATGAGTTTTTTTTTTGTATATCAAAGGGACTTATGCGGAAAACTGCAGCTTTGTTGTGCATACCACTGTAACAAATTGAAACACTTTGCACGTAAGAATTCCTTGTAAAAAAAAAAAAAAAAACAAATAGAGAATCTTCATTTGCTACTTTGAAATTGCTTGTAATGACTTTAAGAAAACATTCCAGTTTCTTAAATGTTCTGCTTTCTCTTTTGTTTGCAAGAGTTCAGAATTTTATTTCTACGACTTAGTTAAGAACACATTTTTGTAAAATTTAATTAAAAATCTTAAAATATTTTCCATATGGGATTTCTCGAAAATAATAAAAAGTAAAACATTTCTACTAAACTTCCCTATTTTATAATCGTTTAGGCATCGCAAGGGAAGCTTATGTCTAAAGAAGGAAGAAAGTAAATCTTTTATTCAATTGAACATCATTTAAACTTTTTTCATCCAAACAATTATGTGAATTATGTAAATAAATCTAATCTATTTTCGAGTGCTGCACCATAAAAAAAAACAAGGGATGCTATGGAAAATATTAATTTTAATAAATTCCCTCCATTTATATGTGCATTTTTGTAAAATATCCTACCATATGCAGATGCAGGTGTAGAACCATATGCTGTTTTTTGTTCGTATAGTATTAAATTATTAAATACCGCTGGCCGAAACCAAGGATAAAATAAACAAAATCATGGATTTACGCTCATTATACTTAACCATAACTCCAAGGTGATAGCTTCTCCTTTCGGGAAATATAATATTCGCGACAGAGAATTTGTGTGTGGGTGTTTTTCGGCACGAGTACACTCCACAGTCTCGTCTCTTAAATAAGCCGTGAATTATAAAATATTCCATTAAATATCCATTAAAGGATATACCTATACCAAAACCTGTAACCGGAGGCCAAGTACCAACCTTATATAGCAAAGTGTGTGTTTGTGTGGTTATCGTTGGTATAGGTATACCAAGTAAAGTCAGATTAATGACTTTTCTTCTAGCATCCGCAAATTTGAGGAGATCATCCGGCCATACATAAAGTTACACAAGGTACGTGTCCTCTGCTGAAAATGAATGTCCCTTTTTGGGTGCTAAGGCTATCAAATGACTTCAAACTTGAAGCTTTTTCAGAACTATACATATTTTCATATTAAGAAAGTGAGTTTAATTTCTTCCGGGGCGAGAATTCTTGAGATGGATTTACTATTAAGACTGGCATATTAATCTCAAAAACACTAGGATTAGCAGGGAAGTTGTCATTTTGTATCAAGTTTTTGATTAGTGGCTACGTTAATCACCCTAAAAAATAAAACAATACATCTTCATTCATATTCTGGTAGTATTCTTGGAATGTTATCCTAACACAATGATTCTAGGTCCTAGGAATTCATACATTAATGTTCATATAAGTATCTTCACACACATATTTTATGTTGTTACACGTCATTTCTTTATTAAATGGTGACCTTTTCAAAGTTTGTATAATATCTACGAGTAGTAGATGAACTGAATTGGTTTATTATAGGTTGTCGAACTTTTATTTTCACTAAAGGAAATAAATACCATTCTAACTAATGGGTGATTTTTTGCTATTTTCTTTTTGGCAACACTAGTTTTGGCAGCTCACTTACGTTTCGTGTTGTGTGTCAGTGTCAAACACCTTCAGTTTGGTCTATAATTTAACCATTAATCGTCTTACGATTCGAACAACGCTTGCAAATTACTGAATTTTATTATCAAAATGCGTGTTCTGTTAAGAAAGTTCATCGTGCGCTTCTTCCATTTGATGGTCATTTTAATCGACCTAATGAGGCGGCTATTCGGGCTATTGTGAATAAATTTCGCACCAAATTTACATTGTTGGAGATTAAACCAGCAACACGCTTACGTAAAGTGCGAACTGAGGAAAATATCGCAGCTGTATCGGCCAGTGTTAGTTATGAGATGACCGTGAATTATCGATTCGGCGCCGTTCGCAGCAATTGGAGGCGTTGACCGTCTCACCAACGTCGTTTTTGAAAAAATAAGGACCAATGACGCAGCCGGCACAAAATCCACACCAAACGGTAACATTTTGAGGATGCATTGTCACTTGGTGAACCTAGTGTGTGTTGTGTGTGACGTCCCATATACGACAATTTTGCTCGTTAGAACAGCCATTCACCCAAAAATGGACCTCTTCGGCCGAAATTGGGTTTAAACGTTGTTGTATATGGTCATGAACTGTGAGCTCCTGGGTCAGCTGGATCTTGTTTGGGTATAGCCCTTATTCCAGACGAAAAAATTCACCAAGTTGAAGTCGGTAAAAGACCAAAATGGCTGATGGATAACCAAATTTGTCCACCAAACGTTGAAGAGTCGACTGTGAAGAGCAACCACGTCTTCCGCAAAATGGCTGCATCATGCACAAAGTGTGCACTAATAAACACAGATTTTGAAAATAAAGTTTTATTATTTGCCCGTGCAGTTCAATCGTGCAACTTGCCATGGTGATTTGGCATCAGTAACTTAATAATAAACAACACACAGATGTCACCAAAACAACATGGTCGCCACAGGCCACCAAAATCAACCCTCGCCAAACTCATATAGGAATCTAAACAAAAACTAAATAAAGTATTTTATAAAGTGAATCACTATTTACTTTACCTGATTAAAACACAAATAGTTTCTAAAACCCACATAGGACGCATGTTTTCTAACTAATCGAGATTAATGTGGGCAATTGATTTGTCAAATTACCAACCATGTTAACCATTTATTTTAACTTAATTTCCCTCGTGCGGTTATTCGGTTGTTTGTTACTTGAAACATGACTTCTGTTTAACCACAAGCCTGCATATGCACACATGATTATACGGACAATATAAAATTGTAAATAAATTAAATCTAATTATATAAACAATGTTTGTTCTGCTTATGTGAACAATTATTCAAATTTCTGATACTATTATTTAAATCTGTAACCGAAGGACTGAATGATTAAAATGATTATATGAAAAAAACGATTTTCAGTTATTTTCAAAGATTTTGATATAAAAATCCCTTTCTATGATCATTTGATTTTAAAACAATAAGAATTATTAATTTTCCCGAAAATTAATTTTATACCAAAGCAAGAGAAGTTACGTATACTCGCAGTGGCCAGTTCTTGTTTGAAAACCTGTACCTTCATACAAAAATAATCCTTTAGTAGGTCATCAGTATAAAATGATACCCCAAGTTCGGAAAATAATAAATAAAATAAAATAATAAAATAAATAAAATAAAATAAATGTATAAGCATATATACATAGACGTTATTTAAATTTAAAAAAATTGTAGAGTAAACATGGGGCAGTTAATAATTACTTTATGCTTAACTCCCAAATTCTTGACAAAGTTTCTTAAAATTAATTTAGCAAAATTTCATACCCTTAAAAAATCTCTAAATTTGGCAAGAACTGGGTTGCAGCCTAGGAAAGAGGAAATTTAATGAAACTCTTACCTACTCGACATTAAAGAAAATTGAATATTTAATGAATCTCTTTTCTTTCTAAGTTTCAAAATATTTAAAGTAGCTATGATGTGAATGTGATATCTGTTTGGCAAATAAATATCACATATTGGATGAACTGTTAAAAAAGCTTAGAATAGAACACCATTTCTTTATTTACCAAGGTTTTTGGATGAGCCCAGTCTATTAAACTATGTTAAGAAATTCCAGGCAAATACTTAACGAAATTTATTTGGATATCGGTTTCCAAGATTTTAATATTCAAGTCAGGAGTTTGATTTAATTTTACATTTTTTCCCCTCATTTTTGTGGGTTTAAAATAAGGACTTATTGTAATAGCCAGCATTAAATATTAACTTTTTATCTGAAAATCTATTTAACCATATTGACTACATGTGAAAGGTTTTCACCATGCATACAAATAAAGTTTACTGCTGTGAATAAACTCAAACAAAACTGGTTTCATCGTATTTTGTTAATGTTAAGGCTCGCTAAAGTATCCACTCTGCTATTGACTATAATAACTGAAATCATTCTAGGCCATGGGAATACTTCCAGACCATCTCACTTTCTTCACGTTTTTTTAACAGTGTTAACAATATATTTGAAGATATATGGCTGGCCTTTCGGATGATAACCAAATATTTTTCAATGCAATTAACCTTTATTTATAGTCCCATAGTACTCTTTTCCAAAATTTTACATTTTTAATTTGATGAGCGTTAGGATACTTCAAATGAGCTTTGATGTATTCCTTACATAGCTGATGAATCTTAACGGTTTTTCAATAAGCGCGGGTAGACTTTGGAGGCCATGTTGCGTGCGTTCACAGTGGACTCTTCAACGTTTGGTTGCTTAATCGGTAATCGATCAGCAACGTTCGTACGGCCAACAAGCACAAGATCGGCCAAGAGCATCGCTGTGGAGTTTCTTGCCGTGCACAAGAACTTAGTCTTTCCCAGACTTCAACTTGATGAATTTTGCATCGGGACTTAAGCCTACACTCGTACAAGATCTAACTGACCCAGAAGATCAAAGTACGTGATCATGAAAAACGGCGCGCCGCGCCGTTTGATCACTCACTGGGCTGTAACTCATTTGGAAGAGGACCCCAATTTTGTCATTAAAAATTGGATCAATTGGATCCGTGGCACCGTAAAAAGCCAAGATAGTGGTATTAAAACGATGCCATATTTGATACGTAATGGCATCTATGAGTCTTTCAAATAAAAAAAGAGTTTTGTTGATATTTCACACACATCATCATCATCATCGGCTCGACAACCGGGTTCCGGTCCTGGCCTCTTCAAACAAGTCTCTCCACCTATACCAGTCTCGAGCTGACGCCAGTTGCGCACCCCAAGGCTTCGGGCGTCCTGGTCTACGCCATCTCTCCAGCGCAAGCATGGTCTACCACGCTGTCGTCTACCATATAGAATGTTACCACAAAGAACTTTTCGAGCAGGTTCCTCTTCGCTCATGCGAGCTAGGTGCCCTGCCCACCGGAGTCTACCAGGCTTAATTTTTGTCACGATATCTGCTTCAAGGTAGATTGCGTACAATTCATGATTGCACCGTCTCCGGAATCGTCACACACAGCTTGTTTTATTCCATTCCAAGATCTACCCACCTTTCTTAAAATTCCCTTTATATTTCTGAATATTCTTACGTGCGTCGTCTGCTAACAAGTCTACTCTTCTATATTATTTAACACAGATGTTAAGGCTTATATAAAATTAATGGTATTCTATGTTAACTTGGCAGAACAGTTCAGTAATTCGACCATTTGTGGAGAATTATCACCTTCTGTGTAGAGTTTACGAAAAAAAACTCTTCTTCTCGAGTACAAAAGGTATCTCCGGTAATATTTTTCAAGAACATATTTAATATCGAAAACATTCTAAACGTTTAAGTTTTACCCATTTATGTAAATCTGTTGAATAAAATCCAGAACACAACCCCAAAACGTATAGGAGAGACATCCACTACAAAAACTTTTGCTGCATTTGGACAGCGTTGCGTCGTCGCACAGTGGGCATAAATCGTGATTTAAGTGGTCAAAAATATTTTTTTTTTGTTTTCGAATCACATCATATAATAAAACGGCAAACATGTTTTTTGTGGTACACTTTTCTCCAAAAGTATTTAACCGATTTCGATAAATTTTATATGGTTGGAAAGCCACAGTTACGGAGATGTGCAGAATATACTTGAGACACGCATTTACACACTTTGGGTCATTTCTGTTTTTGCACTGTCGAACACTTTGCATATTACATAAATAAATTTAATAAATTTGCTTGAAAACACTGCCAATAATATAAATAATAAATAAATTGGCACTCGAATTTCGAGAGCTGGGTCGGCTAGTAAGTTTAATTTTAATTAATTAAAGAAATATTTATACGTTAAATATGTATATGACATTTTTTTTAAATAAATATGCTGAGGTTAAGAGAAAAATAAATTCAAAGTGCGAAAAACTTGTAAATCGATGTATGAAGCATTTTTGGCACAATTTTTATTTCCCGATTTTCTTGAAAATCCTTTTGGAAAGTAATCGAATTTATTATAGCTAATTATTTCACATATTTTTATGTTATAATACGCAAAAAAAATATAAAGAAACGTTAAGTAGTTAGTACCGTTTGATTTTGAAACACCCATCTTAATTTTACTCAAATTTCCACTTTATAAAGGCGATACAAAAATTCACAACTTTTCACAACTTTAATTTGCTTACGAATTGAAAATTGAATATGTGCTCTATCGAAACTCGAAAGATTCATATCCGCATGTATCCGCATTTACGAGTTAGAGCGAAAAAACATTTTACATAGCGACTGTTCAGTATGCAAAATCTTACATATTGTACTGTAACCATGTACCAAGACTGTCGTTCGTCTCCAATGGAGATGGCCAAACAGTTTAATATTCACCTATTCTGGGTGCCGGGACACAGGGACATCCCAGGGAATTGTAAAGCCAACGAACTCGCCAGAATTGGGACGGAAATGAATTTCTTACCCGTTAGGGTAAACATAGGTATGCCTGTAGCTACAAGTAAACTTATGCTGAAGCGAATTGTTCTGGAACAATTAAACACAAGATGGCTTAACACTACCACATGTTTGGCGACCAAACAAATCTGGCCCAAACTGGATTTGAAGTGGTCAAAGTATTTATTGTCCCTCAGCAGATCTCAGATCAGCTCCGTAATAGGTGTCATAACTTTACACTGTCTTATTGGTAGATACTACTCGGTGTACTATCAAACGATTTTTGCAGGAGTTGCTTGGACGAGGAGGAAGAGGAAACAATCCCACACCTTCTTTGTACATACCCAAACGCAAACTTAATCTAGGAGAATATTTCTATAACGAACTAAGCGATCTCATAAATACAGACATTAAAAGTCTCCTTCGCTTCATTAGAAGCTCCAAATGGTTTTAACTAGTAGGGAACCTTTTTGTTCCATATTAGATCGTGGTATCACTATGGACCTCTATTGGTCTAAGTGGGTCAGATGCTTTAATGATAGCTACTTTAACCTAACCTAACCTAACATACCATATTATTTTTATTTAGTGCGGTTAGTAAATTTACTTGCACTTATTTTTTGTGCCCAAAAAAAAAATGGTATGCTCTATTTATGTGGTTCTCAATAATTGTTCCGTTACATTTAATAATTGGATGATGGAAATGACAAAATTGATTTAAGGTTTTGGTAACTACATATTCTTAAACAAAGTGTTGGCTTGAAAAGGACAAAACGGGAACTACAAATTTCTTTTTGAGTGTTTTTGTGAAGACCCAAAGGGCAAACCTAAGAATTTCAAACAAATAGTTAACTGGTCACTATTTGTTGGATCTTCAAGAAAGTTCTTTTAAAATAAGTTTTGTATCCAATTAAGGTCAATATTGAAAAATTTGTCATCCCACATTAACAGGGAGAAAAACACCTTTTTTTATTATTTATTTTAAAATCAAAATTACATATATTTGATAAATTAAACGCTTTATATTGAAAGGTACTTAAATAAAGTTACAAATAAAAAAAAAATTATAAAAAAAACTCAACTGGTTCAAAAGTTATGGATTTTTGACCACTTAAACCACGCTTTCTGCCCACTGTGCGTCGGTCGTCGTAACGTCTCCGGCTTTTCATTGTTTTAAGGCTAATTCTCAATAGTCGCCTACCTTTGAATGTTCATCAGTTTACCCTTAAGCCTAACTCATTCAGAGGTTATTTGTTTAGCCTCACTACCCAAATGTGGAATGCTTTGACTTCATCGATTTTCGCCGCTCATTGTGAATATTCTTTCTTATAATTTAACGCGCAGAGAATTTAAAAAAAATATGTCGAAACTCATAATAAGAGAGAAAAATTGGGTGGGGTAAGCAATTCCACATTCGTGTAGTGCGGCTAAAGAAAGAATCTTTGAATTTAGCAGTACGTGCAAAGTTAGAATCAATTTAAATTGATGGGCAATCTCTGGAGCGCGAGTATGGAATTCAACCGACTATTTCACTAGCACAATTTTTATTGAATTATCAGTAAAATATTGAAAGACCACAAACATTACGGCGGTGCTCGTGAGATTCAAATTTTTATCGCCTGTCATTTGTACATAAAACTCTATTTTGGAATGTACCCAATAGAATCAAGTGGGTTATTGGAGCACCTGTCCAAATATGGGAATTGAACTCAAGCTTTGGATGAGATTAAGGCCTTTTAGATTACAGCCAGATCAGAAGGAGTGACAAATTTCTTGCAACGTATCGTAGGAAACCTAAACACTTAGTAGCGTTTTTGGCAACGTCGAATATGTTGTCATTCCATACAAGATGGTCTGTGATGCACTGCACCTACCAAAAACTGCGTTTTTCGGCTTCCTCAATGCAAGTTCCACATAATGTATGAGCTGTTAAGATCAATGTAAATCTAACCGCCCCCAATGTGTTGCCTACACTATGACATTATTAGGGTAGTCATGAAGAAAAAGGGTTAGCTTTTGGACTTAGGTATTTCTAAGTTAATTAATTATTTTGATTAAATCCAATATTTAATATAATGTGAACTGATAAATTTAATGTTGATATTGTTCAAGTCGGAAATTTTTTAAAAGCTTTACAACTCAACGACCATTTAAATTTGTGTTAATTTTTTTTCTTGCATAATTTTAGGCAGACAATAAATGTTTTTTCAATGAAATCACGCCTAAGCAGATATGTCTAAATTCTAGGAAGATTAGTTTAGTGCAGTGGTAGCCAACCTTTTAATTCCTGATCTATTTTTTTTTTTTTTTTTAATCTACAACACGCTATTGTGAGAGGACATTGTTACAGTATAGTAGTTGTCCTATGTCTTTTTGCTCAATTCGTAATTAGATTGTACAAGTAAGCTAAGGTCACAAGTTGTATGCTTTGTCCACTTTTCACACCTGTTGATGGATAAAACAGAAAAAGTAATAGACTATCCAGAGATAAAGAAAAGTGTTTTCCATACAAAAGCTTTCGAAATCTAGTTGAAGTTAAGAAATTAACTAAACACTTGTTCATTAAGTCCAATTAAAGGTTATTTTGTATGATTATGTTTCAGATAAAAAATGTAATATGTCGTTAACATACATACAACTGTTGACAAATTCAATGCTTATCAAACGTCAAAATAAATTAAAAACAGCTGACTACATGCTGTCAACTTAAGTTCCAGATTGAATTTATATTAATTGAGATAAAGTTTACTTACTGGATTTATTTACAATTCAAAATATATTTGTCCGTGGTAAGTCATATTATTTATAAAGACCCCCATAAAGTAAATATTAATTGTTTTCATTTGCAGAACATAGTACAGTATGGGAAGAAAAAGTTTATGAAAGGAAAATTGTGGATGGACGAAATACTACATTTATACAAAATTTGACAGTAAGTTTAAACTTTACTAGTTTTTGTAAACTCTTTGCCGAAAACCCCGTTTTGAGTTTGGTTTGAAAAGGCTATACATAAGTCAGAGTTAGGTTAGATTAATGAACTGACTGACCTCATTGCGATTGCCCCAGTGATTCCAAAACATGCCATTCTTTGTACCTTGGTCACAATTCCAATGCATTCCACCAGACTACGTTACCATATGTCATGTCAGTACAAGTCTAACTATGGCCGTGTACAACAACTTGATCTTTTTTTGGGATCGGCCACCAGCTTTTTATTTCTCCTTTTTTTAGTGTTGAGACTCCAGTTCAATTTCTTATCAAGATTCACGCGTATATGTATATTTCGCTTGACCTAAGGTTTCGAGTTGGTATGTACCTTCAAAGTTAGAGTTAGAGTTGGTTCCGGCATAAAAGGGACCAGCCGATACTCTAGAATCTAGATAGTATAGGTAGATACTCCTTAATAACATATAAATATGAATTTGAATGATTGATTTTCAGGATATTTTGTACTGAATATATAGAGTTGGTCTGATGCTTTAGCTGAGGCCGTGCCGTGGTATATTCTAGACTGTCTGTAAGCGCCATCGTTAAAGTAAATATAACATCCCTCTTTAGACCCATTGCTATTTATTCAAAATAAGGTTTTCTTTTGGCATCATTATGCTTGTCCAAATATACTTACTTCTACGAATTTAGGGCGAAAGTCTGTCAAAGGAGGGTTTCTATCACTTCATAAATTGCATAAATTGTAAGGGAAGTCTCCATTTCTAAGAATACTTTTATATCAAAGGAAAAATAAGTTCTTAAAATACTCATCACCGGCTTTTTTTATTCGTTTTATTATTCGATTAGAATCAGTCAATAGAAAAATAGATGAGTTTTCTAGAAAAACGATTTGACACTGTCTCGTTGTCAATGCCAAATTGTTAAGAATATTTCTCTTTTTGTTATAAATTCCTTTCTAAGGATTCAATCCATTGAGGTGTAAAATTGGATATTTAGGAAACTATAATAAAATTCACGAAAGAAATGAAAAAGGTGTAAAAGAATTTTTGTTTATAGCCAATCGTAAAATTTATATGGCACTCCAGTTGAAATCTTTTTTGAGAATTCATACACGATTCAGCTTGTAACGCATTTGAAAACCTGGAAAATTAATTTGATAAGAACTGGCCATAAGTACGAATATACAATGTACGAGTATTATTCATTTATTGCCCGAAATTGAAGCAAAAAATTAGGTTGCCTTGATATTTTTGTTTTTGATAAATTCAATTTAATTTGGTAAAGTCGATAGCGAGAAATTCAAAAATAGTTCTATGCCAGATAATTTATTTCCTATTCAATAGTAGATTGTTCTTATTCTAGTACTATAGGAGTCGTTTTTTTAGAAAATAAAATTTTCCTTAAATGGTTTTAAGAGTTGAATGACTGGTAGCATCATATTTGGCTCTTAGAACATGATTTTTTAGTGTAAATGCTATTTAAGACAAAAATTTACCAAATCGTTTTTGAAATATTGAGTTTTCATTCATTACTACACCAATTTCTTTCTCTATACCAACTGTCGATTTGTATCCCTAAAAACTAGGTTATAATCAAACAGCAAGAACTTTCTTCTTTTTTTATATTAATGCCCCAGATTTTTTATCATTTTAAAAATAATGAATTCCTGCATTTTGAGTACACACAATTTTTTGTTTTAGTCATGTTCTATTAATCTTTCCAACTGATCTAAATATAAAATTTGAAAAATGATTTAGACAAAAAAAATTTTTTTTTCATAAATGTGACCCAAATTCCATAAGTGTGTTTGTTTCAAACGTTAGATTTTTAACCTGGGGGACTAAATTTGCATATATTTTTTATGGAAATACGGAAAAGAAGCTTCGTTTCGCTGTTTCTAATAACCTCCTTTAAGAACTGACAAATTTTCTTCTTTTGAATTTATTTCAACTATGTTCTATTCATGTTGCCCACTGTTTGCGGCGATATCCGGAAGCAATACAAAAAAAAAACGCCCAAGAGTTAAAGTCAACAATTAAAGTCTTTAGGAATCGTAAACATAAGAAATCCCTGAACATGAGAATTTCGTTGTTTTGGCGAGCTGCCAAACTGTTTCAAAATATTTTGGCATGTTTTTTTTCTTCTACTACACACATCCGCCATCGACAGTCAGAATTTAAATCTCATGCAATGCACAGTCTAGTCGTGCTTCTTGTCCCTAGAAAGTATTTTGTCGGTTACATAATATCAGAGTTAGATCTGCCAAATGCGCACGTACGCATTCTCCGATTTAGTATGATTTAAGACTTATGTCGTAATATTTGTTTTGCTTTACTATAAGCTATAGCTTAAGCATATGTATATAGGTACTACTTTTGTTTATTGTTTTGGTTTTCAAAGCCGGTTTTTTTTTAAATTATTTTTTGTTGAAGGTTAATACTCCCTTCACAAGGCCGTCTTAAACTAGGCTGGGGCCCTTGGGCACACAAGAATTTGGGGCCCTTTTGAAAAGTAAAAAAAGCGAATTATATAATAACATTTTTTTACTAATAAGTATGAGTATGACCATTTATTAAAGGTAATCAAATATAGTATGATATAATATGTCATTAATGATATTGGAATGCTGCTGGTTTTTTGGTGACGATTACGATAATAGTTTCTTTCGGGATTTCTGTTGAGCAAAATTTTCTATTATATCCTTAAAGTCAATTTTTTGAAGGATATGACTTTCTATGCACATAATTGACAAATTACTCAGTCGTTCTTGTAACATTGTTGTTCGCAATTCATTTTTTATTCTCTTAAGCTGCGAAAATGACCGCTCTCCACTACAATTGGTAACCTAACCATTAGGCAAAGGAATATTGTTGTAGCAATTTCTACGTTTGGAAAAGTTTCTTCCAATTTATCTGATTTTATTAGGTTATGTAAGGTTGAGATATTTAAAACCACTGATTGCTTTGCTATGTTTTTTAAATATTGGCTTAAATGAAAACAGTCTGTTTCGAGCTCATTTGCATTAATGTCTTCATGATAAAATTCTGCAAATTCTTTGCATTTTTTGGTCAACTCATCAGATTCGATTGTTGTTAACTGACAACTAGAGCTTTGTCAATCAGGATTGATTCGATTTTTTTTGTTCCGATCATCGAAAAGTATTGATGATCGAAATCAATCATTTTAATCGATCTCAATCTCAATCATTTAGAATTTTAGATTATTCTCGATTCTGGATTCTCGATTTTCTATTTCAATCTCAATCATTTTAATGAGTCTCCATTTTCGATATCAGTTGACTCGATTAACCATGATTTACTCGATTCCATTTGTTCTGATTCAATCAATGTGGATTATGAATGCCAAACGGACGGTGAACTGGAATTTCTGGGTTGAACTCGGCATTGAAGAACATGATTGATCGAGTTGGTTGTTTATGTGGTACGCCGCAAAAGCAATTGTTGGGTTGAACTGATGTTATTTGATGTATCAGGATCCGGTATGTTTAATGTGGACGTTTCTTAATCCATCGACATCGTAGCCATCCTTTGATGGAATTTGACAGTTTATGACTTACGAATAGAGGACGAATTCAGTTATGACGTACAAAGTGTTTTTCGTACAAAATGTCAGTCGAAGGCCCTAAAATGGCCCTTTTCCGGATTTTTTTGACACTTTTTAATCCATGTACAAAGTAGCCATCATTCGATGTTATTTGGCAATTTATGGCTTACAACAAAAGAGTATTTCGTGAGAACTATCAAAGCTACGAGTCAATCTTATTACCAAAATCGAAATTAAAATCGAATAGGAACAGTATTATATCATTTCAGTGAAATGAAAATAACCGAATGATCGATTAGTTGAAATAATTGGATCATTTTTGTAATCGATTGTTGAACGATTCGATCATTTGAAATGAACGATTTACACAGCTCTACTGACAACTATTACGAGTAGATAATTATTTTTGTCCCCTTGTAAAATTTTTAAAATGCAGAATTTTGAGAATTAGAGTTTTGAGTATTATAGTTCTGAAATAGGTACAGAAAAATTATATTGTAAGCTAAAATTTTGAAGAGTAGAATTTTGGGATGCAGAAGTTTGGGAAATGAAATTTTGAAATGCATAAAACCCTTATATATAAAATCTATAGTACTCTCATGAAGAGGAACGAACAACGCGCCGCCTGGACGAATGTATTCCCCAACTTTTCACGTAGAGTTGTGGAGAGTAAGGACAGTCGATAATCAGGAAGGGGTGATAATATTTTCGGTAAAAGCAAACCGAAGGTGCAAAACAAAGCGACAACAAGAAAGCTATTTTCTGTTTTGTTTTTATTCATATTTCTGTTTTGTTTTTATTCATTATAAGCCGTTATAAAACAAATATTCTTGACAAAAAAATATAACAACAAAACACAGAAGGTCCTTCAAAAGAAAAATGCTACAAAACAAATTTGATTTTCTCATTCTCGTCTCTCTCATTGCCAGAGCTGATAAAATTTTGTCGCTCTATCCTCAATTACCATCCCCCCAAATCAAAAGTCTCCACATCAATTTTTTCCGCCGACAGCGCCCTCAGTGGAATGTATTCCCCAACTTTTTTTTTTGTTCCATGAGAGTACTATAGATTTTATATACAAGGGTTTAATACATCATTCAGGGATTTCCCCAACCATAGACAATGTCGACATTTATGTTAGGCCTTGCTTAGACGGTGCAACTTGACTTAGGAATCGGAGGGATTGCGTAAGTGATCGCCAGATGGTGTACTTAGTAAATTAGGTAGGAGACGTTCGGAAATATTGTTTTTATTAATTAGTACAGTAGGAATAGGCGCAGTCATCGATATAATGGCGTAGTATATGCCTTCTAAATACCTTCTGATAAGATTACTGATTTGTGAAAAAAGTGTAATGTGCCCGACAAAAATGTTCTGAGAATAAATGTGTGAGAGAAATTGTCGGTGCTTCGGGGCCCCCTGAGATTGGGGGCCCTGGGCACGGGCCCCGTGTGCCCTTATGGTAAAGACGGTACTGTCCCTTCATTGAAATTAGTCACTCATACCATGATACACTTAGAACTTATAGATATTGAAAACTATTGTGAATTGGAGTATGAGCATTTTGAGAATACATATGATGATTAATCTTATCAAGAACACCTTTGTGTCAAACAAATAAAATGAAAGGTTCATTGGTGTTCTAGATTTATCTTAATTTAATACTCAGTTGTTGAAACGTTGACGAGTTCTTATGAAATTTTTCTGACTCATAAAATTACTCTCACTTGTTTTTATTTAAATAAGTTAATAAATATACACTCTGAAAAAACATCTGCTAATTCTGGAATTACCATAAAAAGGTGAATATTATTGTTCTATAAACAAACTGTGATGGAATGTCATACAAACAATAATGCAGACTAGATAGATATTTGTGCTATTTCTGTTTTATAGGTGTCGATGGTTTTGAGGACGTTTAATTTTAATCAGGTGAAGTGGATAGGAACACTTGTGTTGATTGCAGTTTCAATTTGTTTTCTATGGAAAGTTGACATACGAGTTAATAATGCGCAGTTTTTATTGCGTTTCTATTTATTTTTAATTTTGAAGGATTTCTGTGGTATTGAAATAATTGGTCAATAATTTTCAATGATATAATTTTTATATTTAGTAAGTTTAAAAATATATTATAGGCAGTTCGTAACCTATAATATCAACATGGCCAGAAGTTTACATAAGTTTGATTTTAGACGATATTTTAATTATTATGTCTCGGATATTAGCAATAATACTAGAATCATGTCTAGTATTTAAAAAAGTTTTAAAAACAGATAAACTATCGGAACA
Source organism: Chrysotoxum bicinctum (assembly GCA_911387755.1). NCBI lineage: Eukaryota > Metazoa > Arthropoda > Insecta > Diptera > Syrphidae > Chrysotoxum > Chrysotoxum bicinctum. Next base: position 216,646,938 of record OU426989.1, on the reverse strand, counting down.
GATAGTCCATTTGCCTGGAGAATATGAGAACGGCACGAGTACGATAATTTGGCCGTTTGATAACAGATTTTTTTAGAAAGGTCAAAAATAAGCACTTTTTACTATGGGAGTGGGGGGTCTATCTCACTCCGTTTAGGAGGTAGGGGCACTTTTAGAAAAAATGGTTTAAATTGAAAAAAAAAAATATTAAAAAACAACGGCAACACCTACAATAAAGTGCTATACTGCGTTTGAAAGCCAGAAGATTGTTCTATAATCCTACATTTAAATTAAATTACTCATATCAACAGTTTTTGAGAAATTTGCATTTAAAGTCCAAATTTTGATAAAAAAAAACGTAAAAAAAAAGTTTAGACCGATTGTTTTCAAAATTATGAAATGAAATTGTAAATTAGCTAATATGTGTTTCATGGACCTATCAGTTCTCAATCGAACACAAAAAACCGCATGGTTCTATGTCTTCTGGTTTTTGAGAAAACCTCCGTTTAGGAGGTAGGGGCACTTTTAGAAAAAATGGTTAAATTGAAAAAAAAAAATATTAAAAAACAACGGCAACACTTACAATAAAGTGCTATACTGCGTTTGAAAGCCAGAAGATTGTTCTATAATCCTACATTTAAATTAAATTACTCATATCAACAGTTTTTGAGAAATTTGCATTTAAAGTCCAAATTTTGATAAAAAAAAACGTAAAAAAAAAGTTTAGACCGATTGTTTTCAAAATTATGAAATGAAATTGTAAATTAGCTAATATGTGTTCCATGTATCTATCAGTTTTTAATCGAACACTAAAAACTGCATGGTTCTATGTCTTCTGGTTTTTGAGAAAATCGAAAATAACTGAAACTACTTTCCTACAAAATGTTTTATATTTTTTGCTTCCTTACATAAATAAATCAGTGCTAGTTTCCAACGTTACAATATATAAACAGTAAAGTATGTATGGGGGCGCATGCTGCCCTCCTGCAACCCCCTTGCTAGGGCACACTAGGATTTGGGGTAGGTGCGAGGTTGGGTGCATTCAAAGTTTCTTTTGCATTCACAGAATCTGTATTTAAAAAAAATTAAATTTATTCTATTTATCCAATGTCCACTAAATACATATAAAATACAATAAACGATCTTGAAAACCAAAACAAACTTCCGACCATGTTCACCAATACATGGCACTATTTTTCTATCGAAAATACTGCCTAGAAAGGAAATATAAGGACGACTGGGGTTCGCAAATAATAGAGTTTTTATCAGATGTAAAAAAAGTTTACCCTTGTTATACCGATGGTGATATATGTGAGGGTTTACAGTTAAAAGACATCGATCCTCCCACCCTTCAGAACGAAAATTTAGAAAGTGTTTTACCGCCACAACATCCTCGGCTTCCTACCATAAAAGAGTAACTCAACGAACTCGACAGTTATATTACGGACGATGGCTTTATTGACGAGACTTACACACCTTTTTAATACATTTTGACCTTTTTTAACTAACTATGACTGACTAACTCCTGACTAACTGACAAAATAACTGACCCAGATGCAATTCTACCTCCTCATGGTGCATTCTGGGTAACGCTAAATGAATTGCGGTACTGAACTAACAAAGGTTCATTATGTTTATTAACATTAATCCTTAAAATGGAATCACCGTCACCACCAAAAATCAAAAAAAGTAGTTTGGGTAATTTTCGATTTTCTCAAAAACTAGAAGACATAGAACCATGCGGTTTTCTGTGTTCGATTAAAAACTGATAGATACATGGAACACATATAAGCTAACTTACAATTTCATAAACTTTTTTTTCCACGTTATTTTATCAAAATTTGGACTTTAAATGCGAATTTCTCAAAAACCATTGACATGAGTAATTTAATTCAAATACAGGATTATAGAACAATTTTCTGGCTTTCAAACGCAGTATAGCACTTTATTGTAGGTGTTGCCGTTGTTTTTTAATATTTTTTTTTCAATTTAAACCATTTTTTCTTAAAGTGCCCCTACCTCTTAAACAGGGGGAGATAGACCCCCCTTCCCATAGTAAAAAGTGCTTGTTTTTGACCCCTCTACAAAAACCCGTAATCAAATCTTGGCGGCCAAGTTATCGTACTCTCCCCATGAGAACTTATTAGCCGCTTCGTAGATGGCTCAAGCTTGATCTGTCAACACTGAAACAAGGTTTGAAAGGATTATTTGAACGATAATAGATCTATCGTGCAATTTAACTGCCAATGATGAACTCTAAGTAGTTTTTAAACCGTCGTCGTCGATATACACAAATGTCCATCCTTTGGAGGTGAGCTCATAGAATGTTTCATTTACAGATTTGACTAGTGGTACAAATAAAAGTGGGCCAACTCTTGCAGCTACGACTTATTTCAATATTTCCTAAAATTATTTCGATAAAGATTAGATGAAAATAATAACTAGAAAACTATAAACTGTTCTAATTGAATGATTAAACATAATTCAATTGATGGTCCAACTTAATTTCGGCGCTTTGCTGAACCTGAAAATAATTTGCTCATTTTGATTGCCATTCAAAACTACACTTTTATTTAAAATTTGTTGGAACGCCCATTAAACTAGGTTTGTTTTGCCTTTTTATTAAGGAAAAACGTTTCCCGATTGTCCAAAAATAGCCGAATTTCTTTGTTTCTAAGTAGCATTTATACCCCCTGTGAAAAAGAGCTTAAGTGGGTAAGAGAGTAACCACTTGTAATTTTGAATTAAACATGAGCGTGCAATCAAAATTAACCTTAATTTAAAACCGACCCTTTTTGGATAAATAACGAGTGATTTTTTAAGAGCTATCGGAAATTTAAAAAAAAAAACACATAAAATTCAGAAAAATGCATGAAATCCGTGCGCGTGCTGTGTGGTATATGGCACCGTCTTGTTAAAACCACATGTCATGCAAGTCAAGTTCTTCCATTTTGCGCAAAAAAAAGTTTATTATCATCGCACGGTAACACTCACCATTCACAGTAACGTTGCGATTCGCTTCATCTTTGAAGAAATACGGCCCAAAATGGCAGAAGCGCGCGATGAACCTTCTTAACAGAGCACGCATTTTGATAATAAAATTCAATAATTTGCAAGCGTTGTTCGTTTGAAAGACGATTCATGGTTAGATTATAGACCAAACTGAAGATGTTTGACACTGACACAAAACACGAAGCGTGCGTGAGCTGTCAAAACCAGTGTTGCCAAAAAGACAATAGCAAAAAAATCACCCATTATATACATAGATCCTCTATATGTATATTGAACATACCTTCTGAACAAGCTCATATTCATTTTCAAAAGAACTTCCGGTTTCAAAAATATCTCACAATTTAATTCACCACTCCTGTCAGAATGGAGGTGTGTATGGTGTGCGTTTGTCGCATCTTGCATTTGCTTGCACATCTAGTATATATGTCAGCAAAGGTTTGATGTATTTATAATGGACTTGACTCTTGTTTATAAATAGTATTGCAAGGAGTATGCCATCTTTAGGAAAAATGTGTGTGGTACTTTTTTTTCATAAATGTTATGTATTTTTGTTGTTTCCGCACATACATATTTATGTAGAGTAACTTGCCATATAATAATTTATAATGAACCAGGAAAATTATTTCAGCTATCTTTGGAGCCATTTAGATGTTTGTGATTGATTTATAGATATCGTTATGTTATTAATAAAAATAGATACCTAGGTACTTATTTATTCGCTTGATATTTCTTATCAGGAAAATTATTTTCGTCAATAAATTTGATGATGTAATTTTTTTTGTATACATTATATAATTCGAAGTCGGAAAACAATAACTTTAATTGGGTACTCAAAGTACAATACATACCTAAATATATACATACATTAGCATTTAATTACTGTGCAATTTTTTAACGCAATCAATAACAAAGCTTATAAGTACATAGGTATACTCATAATTCACTTTTTGTTTTTTATAAGGAAGCAATAACAATGTGCCTTAATGTTTCGTGTTTAAAAGATTGCCGAACTTCCTGTCTACCTACCTTTTTTTTTTTTTTAGAAATCAGGGCCTTCCTTCATCGCGTAAGATGACGATTTTTTGACGACGTCGTCTGAACGATTGAATTGCTTCGTGTAACACATACAAATTTCAATCGTCTGGACGATGTCGTTAAGACCATTCAACTTTAGCTTCATGTAACTTGTTGAACTGTATCAAATATCGTCGACTGAACGATTGGGATTGAACGATTGCTATTGTACAATCGTCTCATACATTTTGTGCATTTTTTGAATTTTTGAAAGTTTTTTTTTTTTTATTTTAAATTAATTTTAAAAAATGTAACGACATTACAATTTGTTATTTTTCGATTCGCGAATGCGAAGGATACTAATGTCGATTTTATTTACATACTAGGGATATCGGTCCCGGATCAGCGTTGCCGCGAAGGAAAAAGCAGAGAGGGCCATTTCGAAATTTGTTGGGGGCCATTTGACAAAAGTTGGGGCCAAATATTTTACTTAAAAATCCGTCCTTAAAACATTAAACTACAATTTATTAATATTTATATTTATTCTTATTTATTTATTATTAATGCATTATTTATTTAATGCCTTTCTGAAATCTATGTAGTAGGCAGCAGAAGCAAATCTTGACTCTGTCGTCTGATTTGATATCTTGGGAATTACCTTAAAATATCTTTAAAAAATATAAATGACTCCAGTAATATTATTTAAATATTTATATAACTTTTCCATATTTTAATGCAATATATGTATGAATGGACAACGAACGAATAAACAACAAGCGGCGAAAAAAAAAAAACAAATGTCTATACGATTTATTTATTTATTTTTATTTCATCGAGCAGATTTATGTATACAAACTAGCCTTTCGCCTTGTGTCGAAATTCGACAGAAAATGAAATCTAAAAAACCTATGTAGCTTAAAAAATCTAAATTATTTGAAATTTAAAGTAAATTTTTTGTTTAATTTTATTTTTTTGAAATGTGCACAGTGTTCGACAGTGCAAAAACAAAAATGATTCTCTAATGCATAGAGTTAAAGGTTCATTTAGATTATAGTTTACCCGATGATGAGGTTCATTAAAAAGGAAACGGGATCGCAGATACATTGACGAAGCATACACATTCACAAGAAACAAAAGAAAAAGGCAATTTATATGGGATGTAATAATATCGCGCAAAAATATTATTGCAAAATTTTTACGACGAACGACAAGAGATTGTAGGTCAAGAAGTTGACACCGAGTTTTATAAGTTGGGGTGTGAATATTGTACTCGTATGTTTGTATGTTTTCAATCATATTAAAATAAACTTGAAAAAAAATGGATCCCAAATCACACAGCAATATTCCAACGATGACCTTACATACGCAAAGAAAGAGATCAAAGAGTAAAAGGATCAGTAAACTCTTTAGAGTTCCGATTAATGAATCCTAACATAAAGTTAGCCTTAGCAATCACAGTCTATATGGGATTTAAAGCAGAGTTTCGAATCAAACATGATACCGAGATCTTTCTTTGCGTTAAGTATTGAAAGTTCCGTACCTTCTTTAGAATATTGAAAAGGAATAGATGATAGGCTCTTAAAACATGACAAATATTGGCACTTTGATACGTTCAAGAACAGCTGATTAGCTAAACACCATTCAGGCAAGCGATGAAGATCAGATTGGAGTAAATGACAATCATTAATTGACGTAACACGACTGAATATTTTATTGTAATCCGCAAACATCAAACAAGAAACATTTTTTAAGAAATCAGTGATATCATTGATCAGCAGCAAGAAAAGAAGAGGGCCCAAGTGACTTCCTTGTGGTACTCCTGATGTGACCTCAATTACATCTGATAGTACGTTATTAATACGCACAACCTATTTTCTTCCGTTTAGGTAAGATTCAAACCACTTTAAAATATTTGAGTGGAAACCAATGGATTCCAATTTTTCTATTAGTATATGGCGGTTTACTCTATCGAACGCCTTAGCAAACTCGGTATATATGACATCTGTTTGGAAACCATCTTCAAAATTACTAATAATCTGATTACTAAATATTGCGAGGTTGGTCGTTGTTGAAATAGGGAAATAATTTCTTTAAGAACAAAAGTAAGCTTATCAGAGACAATTTTTTCCAAAAGTTTTGGTATCGTTGATAATTTGCTAATGGGGCGATAGTTAGAAACATCTTGCTTGGATCTTGACTTATGAATAGAATAACGTACGAGATTTTCCAATCATCAAGAAAATAACCCTCTTCAAGAAAACTATTAAACAAGAAAGTTAATGGTCCCTATAGAGCAGCTGCCCAGTTTTTCAAAATGATCGGAGGAATACCATCGGATCCTGGTTGTTTATCATGAACAAAAAAGTTGCAAATTGTTGAAATGTTAGCAGATGTATTTCCAGAATATTGTTTGAAATTGGGGTTAACATTTGAAAATTGTTTATCATTGATAAATGAAAAAAAAAAATGTATTGTTAAGTTTAAGACTCGATTCAGTTCGAATTAAGTAGTCCTTATACTAAAATTTATTTAAAAAATCAAATTCTTTTTACAAACGCAAATATTTTATCAGAAGATCTTCATTATTAGGAAATTTACGATATAATTTGTAAGATTTATTTTTTTGTTATTTAAGTTAGATAAACGCTTTGGTAGATGACGAAAGTAAATTACGTGAGAAAAGTCAACACGCTGGACGAAATTGACGAGAAAAAAGTCAAATCATTAAACGAGATAGATGAATGAATTCAGTTCCATTTCAAAAATTGTTATTTGTATATGGTGGAAACACATTGTAGAGGCGATGCATCGCGATGGTTTATATTTAATTTTCTAAAGCTTTTTAATTATTACTAAGCACGATATGATGTGATGTTAAATCTTCTAAAATTTAGATTTGGGGGCCATTTCTAACTGGCCCGGGCAAAGGGCCAAAAAGTAAAACAGCGGGCCAAATGGCCCGATCGGGCACTTTGTGGTAACGCTGTCCCGGATACTCTTTTTTCTTTTCGTTTTCGTGTGCTTATTTTGTATACATGTAAATCCCTCTTTAAATACTGATTCGAAGATTTTGATCTCTGTAAGAAAAATCGATTTTTTTGGTGTGAGGGAACGTAAGATCTGTCGAGAGATCGAAATTTTCACACAGAAATTGATTTCTCATGTGTAAACAAAATCGACTTAAGGAATACATCGGATCCTCCCTCAATTCCAACGAAAACTTTAGTTTGATTACAGCCAGTCAGCCCAAAAAATGAGGGCCAGGTCTTCGATTAAATTGATTTGTTTCATACATTCAATGTTAAAAATTATCAGAAAAAATTGTTTTTTCTATTAAAATATTGTTTGTGAGTTTTGGAAACATTTTTTCAAAAAATATTTTGAAATAAAATGCACGACTGGTCCAAATGAATTCATTCTTAAGAGTATGTTCAAGAGACTTAGAATTTTAAAAATGTTTTAGGTACCTAAAATCATAAATGTTACGAGTATAAAGGGTTTTTTCAAATAGCCAGGACGACCAGTCAATCACCGAGAACATTTTCGTGGTGTGTGAAATTGTACAGGATAATCCCAGGCAGTCGATTTACTCGCCGTGTATAAGAACTAGGCCTTTCGCAGACTTAAACTTGATAAATTTTGCGTCTGAAGAAGGGCCTAAAGGCAATGAAATAATCCTCGATAATTTTAGGGCTTCGATAGAATTAAACATTTTGAAATTATAAAGCGAATTGAAGTAAAAACGAGAGGATATTTTATGTCAAAAGCGAATTGATGATCTCAACCCATTAATAAATCTGGCAGTGACAGTACTCGAAAGACTGATTTTTATTTCATTTCATTTCATGAATAAATGAATACTGGGGGCTTATTGCACTGCAATATTGGAGCACCTTTAGATACGATAAGTCACTCTTTTCTACCTAATAGCATCTTAGGTATACTCATTTTATTGATGCATAAGTACTTCGCATCTACCTTATATTATGTGGTCAGTGTTTCCTCATGAGTATTGCAGAATGTTCATATGGGACTACGAGTATTTTCTAGGCCAAGAATACTTAACTGTTTTCTTAGTAAACAAGTGCCCGTAAGGAGAGCCCCTAATATTAGGTTGTTCCTACTTAAGCTGATAGAGTTCATGAAACGATTTTGGTTACAGTTCCCAAGGAATAATTTAGTCTGCGTCAGCTTTTGGAGTTTCTTTTAGTTTTTAATCCTTATTTCTCCTATTCCGCAGCAATGTTTTAAAGGAGTCCTTTTTTTGCTAGAGAGTCTTCCTATTCATTTCTCAGGACACTAATATGTCCAAGTACCCAATAAAGTGAGACATTATTGTGTCCACCAAATTCGTTAACTCTGCCTACATATTCCAACACCAACTGATGGCGTATTAGCTTAGTGCTTTTAGCGTGTCTTGGATATCTGACATAATGACAGTCAGTCACCATAGTCCTTTTTGTAATTCTCGAACTATTCGTATTCCACTTAATGACTTTGATTCTGTAGTTTCTGTCTAAATTCGGGGTCCATATCATACAGCAGAATTCTAAGATAGACCGCACATAACTAAAACAAAGCGACATTAAAGTTAAAGGATCTGAAAAGTCCTTAGAGTTTGGGTAAATACAACCCAACATGGAACTAGCTTGTGCCATGATGAAATCGATGTGCTTAGTGAAAATAACTTTCGAATCGAAAATAACACCGAGATCTTTTTTTGTTTTATAAACTCTGGTTAAAGGAGTTCCATTTATACAGGAGGAAAATCTAATAGAGGAAGTCTTTCGCCCACGCAATAAACTATGACATTTAGATGAAGATCATTTTTGGTACACCAAAGGAATAAATAGATAAATCTTTTTGTAGATTAATGCAATCCAGGATATATTTTATGCATGAGTACAGTTTAAAGTCATCTCCTTACATTAAACACATACAATGACTACAAAAAACTTTGAATGTCATTGATAAAAATAAAAATAGCAAGGGACCCAGATGACTTCCTTGAGGAATGCTAGAAGTATAACTTCTACGGGATCTGAATGAACATTATTGGTTCAAACACATTGTGTTCGTTCAGTTTATTTAAAGATAATTGCGTGAAATACGGTTTTTTTTTAAGTTTCGATAGAAAAGTTGCGTGACTTACTCTATCATAAACTTTAGAAAAATCAATGTGAACGACGACGTGACACTGAAAACCCTGCTTTAAAGCACTTACTACAAAATTAATCAAAACAGATAAATTAGTAGTATAGTAGATCTGCCACCAAAAAAGCCATGTTGCAGTGGAGAAATTACTTCTTTAAGAAGAAAAACTAATTACTTATATACTATTTTTTCAAATTATTTACGAATAGCTAAAATTTGACATACATGTATGTCAATAGTTTGTAGCTTCATTTTTGGAACCTGACTTAAGAACTGAATTTGAGAAAGTATTTTTCCAAACATTTGAGAAAACCGCTTTACAAAGAGAGTGATTGAAAATATTTCAAGTAGCACTAGCACCCTTTTTAAACAAGGGGAGCTAAACCATCAAACCCTGGTTGTTTAACTTCATTTAATTTCATAAATGTTACGTTTTAGTACAGCGTTAGTGTTGAAGGTCCAATTTCAACAACACTAAACACTAAAATTAATTGCAATTAAGTGAATATCATGAGCACAAAATAAAAGACTCACTAAAATTCCCTGTTCCAATCGATGTCAAATTGATAATCTAGGATTTTTGACACACTTTAACTAAAACCCGATATTTTTTTTTTTTTTTAAATAATTCACGACAACTCCATGCTTTATTGGCTATGCTATAACAATTCACAAAGTCTCACATTACTGTCTAAATCAGTCTTAGACCATGTCTTAAAATCTTTTTCAAATTTTGATACTACTATCTTTTTATTTGAAACACCCTGTTGCAGTAAACGAATGGAAAATTTTTCATACAAAGAAGATTTTAACACTTTTCATCACAACAGTTGACAGCTTCTATCAGCGTTTGGATAAGGGCAGTTTCTTTCTGGGTCTGTCAATAAAACTTGTTTTTTTCTTTTTTATTTTGTAAGACTTAACCTATCACTAATCTCTTCGAAATTATATTCAACATTTCCATCTTGACTCTGAATAGACTTGTTTAAACAACTTTTTTATCATTTGCCCTCGCTCGCATAGTGTACTTTTTGTTTGTTGTTAGAAATAAAACAAACATAACTTTTGTTTTAATGGCCTTGTTCTTAAACACATTCTAGAACTTTCTGAAACGACATTTTGACATTGTTTCAATTTTTTTTATTGTGATAAGAGATAGGCAATGCTTTATTATATGTACATACATATATGGCAAAAAATATTTCTTGAAAATGCGCGGTAATATCAGGTTGCGATTGTTTACAAATAAAAATAACATTTATAATTAAAATTGCTGTACGTGCAAAATTATGTTGAAAATGCCATTAATACCTTTTGCCTTTTCTTCGTCTATGAATTGCGTTTCAAATTTAATTAAGTAATTTAGTTAGAGTTCATCAGCAATTATTATTATGAAACTTTACTGTAGATAAATTAATAAGCAAAAAAGTTTTTGTTTTTGTTTATATTTGTTTTGATTAATTGCAAATTTGTGAGTTTAAGGATTATTTTTTCCAGAAGGCAATTATTTTAAATTGATTTCATAACCGTGTTAGGTTAGGTAACGTAACGTTGGAAGGGGTGATTATATGGTAAGCCGCTTTACCTCATGCGGGTTTCAATTAATCCCATACATTCCCCAGGATGTGTTTGTTGTGTCATACATTACTACTAGTTTTTCTTGTAGGATTTTTATATAAATATATTGTGCCAAAACAGTGGCCAGGGTAATCAAACAGCCAACATTCGCACGTCAAAGAGACAGAAAATCGGCCGAGAACATGGCCGCGGTCCGTGAAAGCAAAAGCCGATGTAGTCCATTCTTCGCCGTCCACAAGAACTCGGCCAAAAATATTTTTTTGTATTTAAAAAAATTAAAACTAATTTTAGGAAACTCAAATTTTCGAAAACCGCAAAACTTTACAATAAACAATTTTGTTTAATATATCTAACCCCCAGTTTCACAGTGGGAGTTTAAACTTAAGTTCAGCTGAACCTTAACTGGAGTTTAAATTTGAAATTCAACTCGTCCGGTTTCACAGTCTAATCTGAACTTCTGTTCTATTGAACGTAGATTAACTAAATTGTTTTCTCTTTCTATCTGAATCAAAGAAAAAACAATCAAGGAAAGTTTGCTCTTTCAGTTGTGACATGTGACAGGAAAACAAATTATAAAATGAAAATGAGGTTTAAACGGCAGAATAGTATCGTTTAAGTTAAACGACAAAATGAACTCTGTTCAAGGTTTAAATGAAACTGTGAGACCAAATTTGTTGCTGAACTGAAGCTTAAACCAAAAGTCGGGTTTAACTCTCACTGTGAAACTGGGGGTAAGTGATGTAAGAAAAATTGTTCTTATTTCGAAAAATAAAGGTACCAACCATGTAAATGGTAAAAACGGATTTTCGAAAATCGTATTTTTCTCTAAAACGACACCTTAAATTTTGATAATATTTTTTTTTGTTTAGTTTAAGTTTAATTTACTATACGATCTGTTATTCAATACAACAAAATTAAAATTAAAACATTGCCAAAAGTACCTAGGGTAAACTGCATAATTGTTGGCACCCCCCAATGATCGGCACTTACAGTTTAAATTACTCGTATTAATAACATTTAAAAGTTTTCTAATAAAATCTTTTTAAAAATATTATCCCTAGTCTATTTCTGATGATTTGGCATCATTTCTTTTGGCAAATTTAACGTGAAACTTGTGAAAACCGTAAGGGAAAGTGTTGACAATGTAGTATAATTTAATAATAAATTTAAGAGGAAAACCATTGTCATGTGCAGTTATTATAAAAGAATTAACTATTACAAAGAGGTTTGTTCTTTTTATTTTAATATTTTATTAAAAATATAGTTTTTATAAGGGGTGTCAACTATAGGAATGTAAATCCATCAAATTTCCATTTATTGGCACATGCCAATCATTGGATGAGGTGCCAATCACTGGGTTGATTGGCACTATACCAATCTTTGGATGCCATGCCAATCATTAGAAAAAGTGCCAATCATTGGCTATTGGCACTGTGCCAATCATTGGTAAATGAAAAAGTTATAGATTTTCATCAACAAAAATCTAATCTAATCTCAGCCTTAATGTAAACATAATGTAACTTAAAAGACTTAAATATAATTATAAAAATAAATTACCTTTTATTTATTAAATTATATAATAGAGTTATACTATTTGTTTATTTTGTTTTTATTGGTTTTAATAAACTTTAAAAATTAAACAAAATCAATGTGCCAATCATTGGTTTGTTCAGTGCCAATGATTGGAAAATGGTGCTAATCATTAGTAAAAGGACACTGTTTTACTTTTTATTAATTATTTATTAATTTTAACAAAAAATAGGGTATTTAATGTTTTTCACTAAACAAAAATACAATTAAAAATAAAAAAAAAATAAAAAAAAACTGTCGGTTCTTAATTCCCATAAGTTATATAAGCCAAATAAGTGGTGAGTAACCTTAAGGTGCCAATGATTGGTCGGTTTACCCTATCACACAACCATTTTTTGATTTTTGACTTTCTCACCATCGGCATAACGGATCATAACGGATTTAAATGATTTTTTTTTTATACAGAAACTTTTAAAAAAGTTTAAAAACTTGAAACAAACATTTTTTTGGATTTAAAAAAAATTAAATTTTTTTTTTGAAAATTTGATAGGTATTTCATAAATGGATCAACAATTTTTTTTGAAAACCATATTTTTACTCGTATTTTTCCAAAAATAAGGAATTCAAATTGGGGAAGCAAAATTTGTCTTATAAAAATGTATTACAAATTGTATAGGTATACGGTATACCTAAATAATATACCTACTTATGTATGATTTAAAACTTAAAAAAAAAACCTGCAACGATCTTAAATGTTTGTTCTTGCACGGATTCATATTTTCTTAATACTCGTAGGTACATACATACATACATACATATCTGACATCTATTCCGTTTTACCTCCAACTGCTGAGGAACTTATGCTTACGAAAATTTTTCTCTAATAACATCTACTTTTAAAATTCGAAGTCTCTTGAACATTAGATCAAATTCGTTCAACTTTTTAAGCAAATTATCATTTGTTTTATTTATCTATGGCTATTCAAGCAGGTAGATATGTATATGCCTTTGATGACTTTTCACCCATACCTATTCTCTAAATATGTAAGGCTTTTATAAACCAATACCTACTAAATATATTATGTATTCCGTCTTGCGTCTTCATTTCTAACAACTTTAACCCTTGAACCATGAATAAAAGCAAACAAGATTACGCCAAATCTGTTTTCTTTTTATTTTGTTGTTGAAATTTTAAATATGGTTTCTTGATGTCTCTTCGTTCACTTGCACAAAAGTACCAATTTTAGCCCAAAGCTTGTTCAAATTCACATACAAAAAATTAAATTTGGTGTCGAAATTGGCAGTTAACGAACAGCCAGAATAGACAAACTTTTGATTCATGGCCTCGAACCATTTTAAATTGCATTTTGATTAGTTTAAAATTTCTCTTAAGGTTTATTCCGAGTTGACAATGGACTGACCCACTGTGCCAAGGAGAAACGAACAGCCATGTTTATTGAATCGATATCGATATTTAAGTTCTGTCTCATTTAAATTAATATGTTGACTTAATTTATTCCATTGATTCATTTTTGACATTTCCACGTACCTATCCACCTCAGTAGTGTCAAAAGTGAAACTTTGGATTAAACTCAATGCGATTTTCCAATTTACACATGATCTGAGATTATAATTCAAAAACAGCCTCTGGCTTCTTGTCTTATGGCTCAGTTTAAATAAGTCATAATACCTACATAATATATCGATAGCTATTAAGATTGAATATTAATAAAACTTTGTGTATTATCGCATTTTTATATAAATAATAGCTTTACAGATAATTCATTGCGCCAGTAGCAAGATGGGATAAACTCAGATGAACTTGTTCAGTCTGATACAAGAAACGAAATATGGTAAATCACTTGCCGAAGGGTGTTAAGATTATTTCTTTTTTTCGTTTTAATGAAGCACATTTTTAAATTTCATTTACATAATGAACAAAAATTGAAAACAAAATATGTATATATTTTTTTAGATTATGTAAAATGAAATGACAGCAAAGGTGAATAATTCATAATAAATTCGATGGGAATGGAAAGTTACCTATAGACGACTACAATTCTTATAGATTAAAAGAATCAGTATTATGTATGTATCTTTTCGAACAAGAGCGCCTCAATATATGAATTCCAATACACGATACGTTCAGGCGTAAGCCCGTTACTTGATAGTTTTCTTAAATTTAGTATTTTTCTTATCAGGGTTTCTGGTACTGCCGAAGCTAGTAGAACTTCCTTAAAAAAGGACTAGAACACTTTTTAGGTTTAGGATTTCAATGTTTTTTCATTTCATTCATGCAGCATCGAAAAAAATCTTGCTATCGTGTCCCAGATTTATTTTGTCTAGATTTTATTTTGCTACAGCCTAGATAGCTACCTATCTTCCTACGGCTTGGTTTTTAAGGTTATTTGTTACACAAAATCTTTGTTTCTTTCAGAAACTATTCGACAGACTTTTGTAGAAAAAAAAAAATCAAAAACATGTATTGAAATAAAAGGATTAATCAAAATTCCAAAAAAAGGTTATTAGCTACTACTACCTCACATAGGTTCTTAGAATTTCAAAGGGCAATATTCGAAACTATGAAAACAAAATCTTTTTTTTATTGGATTTTAAATATAAAATAAACTGTTTCGAAAACCAATATGTTTAATTTTTTTAGACTGAAATTACAGCGGCTAGTATAAACTGTTTGAAATAATTTAAAAAAAAAATTTTTATCAATAGGGGTGCCATCTAAATATGAAAAACAAAATCAGTTTTGGAAAATTTTATGTTATCCAAAACGGCTTAAGCAATTTTTGTATAAAATTCTGTATCGTTGAATTAGCATACTCTGTACCATTCAATATAAAACGATTTTAAATTAAAACTTTATTAACAATACCTATCATTGGACAATTTTTGTTGGTTTTGACTTTCTCATTTTCGACGTTAAAAATTAAGTATACAGGTAAAATAAATCAAACTGAGCATGCCATAACCAATTGACAGTGCCATAGCTACAAAATTCATAAAAATTATAAACAAAGCAAATGTATCGACACAAAACTATGAATATAAACTTCAATTTCACAGCAAATTTTTTTTTTAAAAATCTGATATTTCAAAAACGGTATACCAAATGCTTTTTCTAAGATGTTTTAAAAATTTTGTACTAATTTTTTTTTTTAAACAGGTTAAAGGTTTTTTTTTCAAGGATTTACTTCAGAAATCCGATGATTTTCTTTTTTGTTTAAGTTTTTGTTAAATAAGAAATGTGTTTTAGTAATTCAAAAAATTGACTTCTTACTTTAGAACATTTTACTCTAGTTTAACTATCATGTAATAATAATGAACATTTTATAAAATTCTAAATTTATTAAAAATAAAGCTAGTTCATGCAACACAGGAATAAGAGTGATTGTACTTCACACCCCACAAGCGAAGACGAAATGTCGTTTGCTTTAGAAAACACAAATATTATTTTTTTCTTTTTTATGAGATTGTAAATTTTAGAGAAATATTATATTAAGCTGATACTTTACCCGTTGATGCGAAAAGGGTTCGCTATTGGTTTTCTGTACATTCTTAAATTAATATGTATTCTTCAATTATTCTCTTATCTAGAAACTTAATTGTTTCTTAGTTAATTTTATTCGAATTAAAAAAAAAATAAAATACAGGTAGGAATCAAATCTTTTTAAGCTTAAATATTTATTTTTTAGGTAATGTTACTGAATTTATTTTTCGTTTTTTTAGTCAAAAGATATTATATTTGTTCTTATAATTTTTATGACAACTTACTAACTTTTATATTTATTTTTTTAATTATATTTTGACAATATTTGAAATACTGAATAATTCCCGAAACTGATATTTTAACAAGTCTTTGTTAACGTATATTACGAGTATTGTTTGAATTTTATAGAATTTGCTACGGATCCAAAACGTTACTTTCTACATGTATGTATTTTGCTTATAAATATTTGAGCTTACGTTAGGATTAGGGAACCTTAAAAAAATAACTAAATTGATAAAGCTCAGAACTACACTACATAAGAGCGCTAATTAGCGATCTCCAATAAATTTAAATAGCGTTGCTGTGAAGTATCGAGTTCCACCTAGCAGGGTTTCTTCAATATTAATAAAAGTTATTTTACAATAACTTTTAATTTATATGTTATAGGTTGACTATATATTTTTTAGCAATATGGAATATGATGTCAATCAAGTGGGTGTCTCTGGCCGTGGTCTTAAGGCGAGCCTAAAATAGCACATTTTGTACATATAAAAATTTCGAAAACTTCTGTTGTTATTTCAGCAATTTCAGAAATTTCATTTCGTTTTCCTTAAGCGTCGAGGTTGTGGTCGGTTTGTTGATGTACATTTATTTCTTCAAGTATCCCCTTGAGAAGAAATCAGGAAGCGTCAAATCAGGGAATCGTGAGTGCTCGAAACATGATGAACACCAAAAATGCCACGTAATTTTCTACGGGTATTTACAATTGAACAATTATTAAAAAAATGTTTAAATAATTTGAAAACGTTTTTCCTACGTTAGACACTCCATGTTAACTGAAAAATTTCATTCAAAAAAATTGCAGCTATATAAAATTGACCTGGAACATAAGAAACACTGTGTATTTCAAACATTTATCTTATTTCATTTTAGCATGTTTTAATTTTGATGAAAATTTGGAAAACTCTTGATAACTCTACGAAAAAATATTCGAATTTATCGAACCAAACAGTGGACCTATAACACAAACGACACAACTTAATAATTACGATAATTACAGCGCTTAAAGTTTATTGTGTATATTCAAATAAGGTTGCTTAGTGAAATATGCTTCATATTTCCCTGTTGATTCCCATAATTTAAAATTATTCAAAATAGTTTGAGCTAAGCATGAGGCCAGAAAGAACTAATGCAATACATACATTATCATAAAAAATAAAATATCAGATCTTTCAGGCCGCCTCCAAATCAATAACGCTGTTTGGACGACAAGTTTAGTGTTGGGCTACAAACAAAACTAGAAAGTCGAGAAGCTACTCCGTTTTTTTCAATCCGAGTCTTTAAGCTACCGCAATCTTCGCCAAGTTCTTTTTCAAAACTGGGATTTCACCTTTATTTATAGAAACTTTGAAACGATATTTAGGGAGAGTACGATAACTTAGGCGCCAAAAATTGATAACGGATTTTTGTAGAAGGGTCAAATACAAGCGTTTTTTACTATGGGAGGGGGGGGGGTCTATCTCGCCCCGTTTAGGAGGTAGGGGCGATTTTAGAAAAAATGACTTAAATTGAAAAAAAGAGGCTGCGTGCGACCCACACTGATAACTTCCCATTTGTGGTCTTGAAAACTTTATATTTAGTTTTTTTCAAATAACCAAATGTATAAAATGTATAAAAAAAAACATACTTTAGAAGGCACTATCGGTGTTCATTCCCAAGAAATTCGACTTGAAATACAATTTTAAATAGTTTTCACTAGAATTTTTAATAGTTTTTTTATTTAAGAAAAAAACTATTTATTCAATATTTGTCAACATTTTACCAACTGTACAAAATTATACTATGTATAAGATAAACTAAATTAGAAGTCAATATCACTACTAGTTCTCGAGAAATTTGAGTCGAAAAACAATTTTTACCAATTTTCAATAGAATTTTATATAGTTTTTTATTTTTTGTAAAAAAACTGTAAGCTGATTTTTTTTTTTAATTTTCACCAGTTGTCAAACACATTATTTTTCGTAAAATAAAATTATTTTGAGTTCCAAATTGTTTTCCGTTCTTAGAGTATCTGGGTTATGAAATTTTTTTTTCAGTTTTTTTTATTTAAAAAAATAACGCTATGTTCATTTTTTTCCAAATTCATACCAAATCTGTATGACCTTATAATGAGTACATTACATTTTATTTGAAATCAATAGCATTATTTTTGAAAATAACCAAAATTTTTACTTTTTTTTTTAAACCGTTATAGTGAAAAAACTACTCACTGAATTTTAATAAACGCCCTTTCAGCCTCTTTCGAAGTTATTATCTATTCAACGAAACTTATTTGAAGTCGATATCTTTACTCGTTCTTGAGATATCGATGACGAAAAATGGTACCAGAACGTACGGACGTACGAACGTACGAACGTACGTACACACACACACACAGACATCTCTCTAAAAATGATTGATATAGCCTATAGGGACCTTGAAACGTCGAGAAATGTCAAAAATTCCAATTTGACAAATCGGACCGATTACAATAACTCCCTATGGGAAGTTAAAAAAAAATAATAAAAAACAACGGCAACACTTACAATAAAATACTATACCGGTTTTTAAAGCCAGAAGTCTGTTCTATAATCGTAAATTTAAATTAAATTATTTATGTCAATAGTTTTTGAAAAATTTGCATGCAAACTTAAAATTTTTAAAAAAAAAATGAAAAAAAAAGTTTAGACCAATTTTTTTTCAAAATTGTAAAATGAAGTGCTTAATTGGATTTTTGTGGTCAATGCTACTATTAACTCCGAATCGAACACAAAAAACCGAATGGTTTTGTCCCTTCTAGTTTTTGAGAAAATCGAAAATTACTAAAACTACTTTTTATGAAATTTTTGGTATTTTTTTTTTTTTTTTTTTTTTTTTTTTTTTTTTTTAATTCATTTTTATTTTCATTCATCTTAAAACTATCTTAAAGCTAGACAAAAATTCATAAAAACTAGCCTAATTATCCAATAACTTAAAACTAACTTACTGGTCCTATGCGGGCGCTCTAAGCTAAACTTTATCTTAATTGTAATACCTTTCGGCCTAAAAACTATTTTTTATTTAAACTATCTTTTTTTTTTTCTCGAGAAAATGTAAAAAAAAACTCGGATTCTTTAACTTTTTGATTTTTGGTATTTAACTACGGTGATTTCATTTTGAGGATTAATGTTAAAGTGGTTCATCTGTAGGTAAAGTACAGCAAATCATTTAGGGTTACCAAGAATGCACCAGAGGAAGTAGAATTGCATGGCATTTCGCGTCTCAGTCAGTCAGTTTGTGAGTAAGTCAGGTGTTACTTAAAAATAGTCAAGTCAATTTTTCAATGTTCAATGTATTAAAACCGTGTTTACAGGTATTTTGATCACAAAACAAAAAAATATAGCAAGCACCTCCCGAATCTCTAGCCAATATTGAGGCCCATGGAAAAATGTGCCGATCGATGGGTTTATTGCTCTGAGGAGATTAACTTTTATATGGATTGCACTATAGAAACTTTTAAATCATTAGCTTTAAGCAAAATTTAAGTAACGTTATTTATTAAAATAAAAGATTATCTATATGTAAATCATTTAAATGTAATTTGAATTTTATATACCCACCTACAAAATTGTCTGTAAGAGTATAATATGCTCTGGTTGATGAATAAATAATAATAATAATATTGTATTCTTACAATTTTTGCCACCTTTTTGAGTTGGAGTTGAGGGGAGTTGACGCTTTAGTTGGAATTAGACCAATTTCTTCTAAGAACGCGATGCTTTTGAAATATTTTGTTTGAAATATTGAAAAGTTATTTAATTTAGGATGAAGTAGTGGATGCTTAGTCGGCATTCTTAATTCAAGAAAAAAATACTTCACTCTTACAAAGGTTGAATAACGAGTGACCTTGGTAAATAATAACCTGTACCATATTAGCATTAAAAATGTTAGACACAAACAATAAACATACATATTTATTAAGGAATTATATAAATTTGCTGCATTCGTACAGTAGTACCTAGGTTATGTGAATTTTTCATAATGTATTAAATTTTCATGTCTGAACATTTTAAATGTGCAACTTTGGGCTACGTACATACGAACCTCATGATCACAGGTTCGATCCCTGCCGTCGTCTCTATGTCGTTTTAATTCCATTAAAAACCTTCTAAAATTGTCATCAATGGGTTGCTGGTTTACTCATTACATGTTTTTCAGGCATAACACTAACAACATGTAATTGAGTTAAACTAGTATGCCCAACAAGGATGAACACGAATAAAATAATGTGAATTATAAGCGACATAGAAATAAGACACGGCATTCTCCGCTTTAGTTCAGCCGCCATCCCTGGAGATAAAATATCTGTGACAACAACCTTCAGTCTCAGAACATCGTGCCACACATCTTTCCTATCCTTCTTTCTCTTCCTTAACTTCACGCCCGCGCTGTGTTCAAACATTTAAAGGGTAATCATAATCCCTTGAGCGCGTGTAGATTATAAAAAAAAAAAAAAAAAAAAAAACCTCGCACCTACCCCAAATCCTATAGTGTGCCCAGGCAGGGGTGTTGCAGGGGGGCAGCATGCCCCCCATACTATCTCACTGTTTATACGCCGTAATGCGTAAGCAAGCAAAAAAAGCAAATATCCCATAAAAAAGTAGTTTTAGTTATTTCCAATTTTCTCAAAAACTAGATGATATAAAATCATCTAGTTTTCAGTTTTTGAATAAGAATAAATTAGAGCAACGAATTTTAGGAAAAATAATAATATATAACTTTGCAGTTTTGAAAAAAATTAAACTTTAAACTTTTTTTTTATTTTTTTTTTCACCAAAATTTGAGTTTAAAACTCGTTTTTTCAAAAACTGTGCATAGATTCTACTTGATTTAAAAATTATTTAATAGATCAGAGTATTGGCTTTAAAAAAAGGTATAATACTTAATTGTAAGTATAACCGTTATTTTTTAATATTTTTGTTTCCATTTTAGTACCTTTTTTATAAAATTGCCCCTCCCGCCCAAACGGGGAGAGATAGACCCCCCTCCCGTAGTAAAAAATGCTTGTATTGAACTGTTCTACAAAAAACCGTTATAATTTCTTGGCGCCTAAGTTATCGTACTCTTGCCCGATATTTCGACTTCATTGCGCAACCAATGTCATTGAAAGGAGAAAGGTTGACTAATAGTATACCAAGTCCAAGTTATGTAATAGAGAAGAGAATATTGCGGTTATTCATGTAAACGCGGAAAAGCCTGATAAACCTCGGAAACCAGATTGTGAATTTTAATTTGACATTTCACAAAAGCGCTAAGTTATTTTAAGCAATTTATTCATACAATTAAAAAAAAATTGTTTTGATTGTTCTTGGCATCTTTTAATAAACAGAATCACTTTTTAAGTTAAAGTATAGAATGAAATACATTTTTGCTATTTTTTATGAGTTGACTTTGACGTTTGACAGCTGAATATTTCCCACATTTATGGAAGTATTTTTTAGGAGGTGTTAATGCAAACATGTTGCGGTAAGTTATAGCTTTCTACAAAGCGGAAAATTATCTCGTTGCATGAATAGGTGCCTACCCTTATTATTGTTTGACTAGTAAAAGTCACTAGGGGTGTTCACATTCTCAAATTTGTTTGACAAGCACGGCATGATAAATATCTACCTATTTGATGGATGAAAAACTTTATCGTTCACATCCGTTTAAAATGCTGTCAGGCCTCATTAGAATTTTGACTCTAGTGGAATAACTCAGACCAAAGATGAAATTTAAGATGAGGAAATTTACTTGCTTTTTATACTCCAAGTGTTCAAACAACTTAAATTAATTTAATGAAATCCACTTAAATTACCGCTATTGCTTGCAGAATTCGTTTTGAAATATTTTCTTACGATGTGTCAAGCTCCCGGTTTTTCTAAACACGATATGATTTTCACATGTATTGATATATCTTGCCAGGTCGCCCAACAAAGTTTCCAATTTCGTGATTTTAAAAATTTGAATGTTTCGGAGTTATTGCTTGATTTTCATTGTTTAAACTGGAATTCAATCTATTTCATGCAGAATGTGGATGAACAAATATCTTTTTTTAACCATAACATTAACTCACTATTTGATATCCATGTTCCAATCAAAACTCGTTTGATAAAACATAAAGCTTCTCCCTGGGTGAATGGCGACATCATTTCTGCAATGTCAGAACGTGATGCCGCTTACAGTCAGTGGAGAAGATACCGAATTGAATCTCTGCACCAAAACTACTGCAAACTACGGAACAAAGTAGTCAAAATGATAAGATTGGCTAAATTGATTTTTTATGAACAGAAGCTTGGAACTTCTAAATCCATGAAAGACACTTGGAAGCAGCTCCGAGAAGTAGGTATCGGGAAACAACAAAAGTTTCTCACTGATGACATTGCTGTCAATGACCTCAACAAAAAGTTTACTACACTGCCTTGTTCGTCATCCAATGTGTCTTTCAGTGAACCTCTCAATGTTGAACAATCATCTTCAGCCAATTCTTTTAGTTTTGACAGATTATCCGAGGAAGATGTTGTGGAGGCTATACTTTCTATTAAATCAAATGCCATAGGACTTGACTTAATTAACCCAAAGTTTATTAAACTTTTGCTTCCCTATATTCTGAGATTTGTAACACATATCTTTAACAGTATTTTGACAACATCTGAGTTTCCTACAGAATGGAAGAAAGCAAAAGTCATTCCTATTCCCAAGAAATGTACAGGCTCCGCAATAGATTTTCGACCAATAGCCATTCTTCCTTTTCTGTCAAAAGTATTTGAAAAGGCAATCTCCAAACAAATTCAAAATCATCTTACTTCTAACAACCTTCTCAGTATATGTCAGTCTGGGTTCCGACCACAACGTAGTTGTAAATCGGCATTACTTCTCGTTGCTGATGAAATAAGAGCTGCCTTAGATAAAGACCATTTTGTTCTGCTTACGCTATTAGACTTCTCTAAGGCTTTTGATACCGTTAATCACTTAATACTCTGTAGAAGACTACACCAAAGTTTTAGTTTTTCAACTGAGTCGTGCAAACTGATCCACTCATATCTTAATAGCAGGCAACAATGTGTTGTAGCAAATGGTAGATCCTCCAACTTCGCTTATGTACTCCACGGGGTCCCACAAGGATCAATATTGGCCCCACTGTTTTTCTCCATGTACATTAATGATTTACCACACTTAGTTAAAAACTGTTTTATTCACTTATATGCTGACGACGTGCAGCTCTTGATCAGCCGGCCCTTGACTGCGAAGGACGAGGCAGTCTCTCTGATGAACACTGATTTGCGAAACATCACACGTTGGTCCTTAATATAAACAATCTTCACCTAAACCCTTCTAAGTCAAAAACATTGCCTATCCATCGGAAGATTTTCGACAAAACCATACTAAGCCCCCTGCAGATAGAGAATCAAACCATCTCTTATGTTGACTCTGCCCGTAATCTAGGTATGGTTTTCAATCGAACTCTTACCTGGAATGACCATCTTAACAGCGCTATAGGGAAAGTTTATGGAAGTCTTAGAGCTCTGCGAATCGCTCAAGGCTTCATTCCTCAGAATACTAAGCTCTTGTTAGCAAAAACGCTTTTGCTTCCAATGCTGCTTTACTGTTGTGAAGTTTTTGGCGATTTGGACTATGCAACATCTAGAAAACTTAATGTAGTCTATAATAACATTGCTCGGTTCGTATATAATCTCCGCCCATTTGATCATGTTTCTCTTTTTTCTAATCAACTATGTGGTTGTAGTCTAAATAATTTTTTAAAATTTCGGTCACTTAAATACCTTCAACTATTAATACAAACAAAACAACCTGATTATCTGCACAGTAGACTGAATTTCCCTCATTCAAATAGGTCTCTAATTCTCATAAAGCCAAGATTTAAATATCTGAATACTCAACGGCAGTTTTATATTCATGTCATTAACCTTTGGAACTCTCTGCCAGTCACCATAAGAGGAATAAGAAGCACAAGGAAATTCTCATCCTTACTTTTTAAGTATTTGGCAAATCGTTGAATTATTATTATTATTATTTTTTTTTTTTCTTTTTTCTTTTCTCTTTAACTTAAATATTATTATTATTGTTAATCATATATTTTAAGTTTATCTAAAATCAAGCATTCATTAAATCTCACGTCATTTCAAGGCTTATAATACTTAACAAGATGTAAATCTTACTTTGTAAGCGTTTTTTTTTAAATAAATAAATAAATAAATAAATAAATGTGTTCAGTTCGAGAACTTCATGAAAAATGAAATTTTTAGAAGATCTACATGGGTATTATATCGTGTATTTTTTTTCTTTATTTAAATAGTTGGACATGATTTTTGTAAAAAAAACATTTTTTTTTATTAAAATTTGAACCTTAAACTAATTTAATTTTTTGTTCGCTCTAGAAAAATTAGTTTTCCAAAGTTTTTCCGTGTTTGTTTCTTCCCAGTGCGAAGAAAATCCACGCTACGCCACTGCTTTCTATTCATTTCTTTTCAGGTGTAACGTCAAGTTCGATTTCCAGATGGACGGTTTAAAGTAAAATTTTACAAAACTTTATTTCATGATTGATCTACACTATTCATAAATCTTATCTCCACCTTTAGAAGCTAAAACAAACCCGTGGCTTGGCTGTTGCATTTACTATCAATTTTATTCAAATGAAATTATAACGTTAATCATGAAACTAAAGCATACAAATGAAATTTAAAAGTCGCATAGCATAATTAACAAAACAGGTTTAATTTTCCTTCAAAGTTACCTTCAACGATCGAAATAGTTTTAAACCTAATCGAACACTCCAGAAACTTCCGTTGTGTGCTAACACCAATGCCCCTCGATCTCAATCAAATCCTTCTCTGTCTACTGCTGCTTCCATTTGCCACCCCTTTACCTCATCAACACCCTTTTCACCCACAAATCCACTATCGAAATTCATCACATAAAAATAGCTATACACTACACACGAAACACGATTCATAAACAACAATAACACTGTACACAGTGAGCTAAGTGAAAACTGCGCAGTAATCTTATTTTCTTCATGTTCCTCTTTTTCGCCTGCTGTTGTTTTTTGTACATAAAACACATCGGAGTATATAAGATAATTTTTGCCGGCATTTACTCCCATATAAAAGCAAACGGTGCCATCGATTCACAGTTCATTATTTATTTCACATTTGTGGAAGAAAGTTCGTGTTTAAAATCTAAAAAAAGCATAGAACAGCTTTTACCTGCCTGCAAGGCATATATTTTCAAATAAAAAAAAAAACAAGAGAAAGGAAGTGAAGATTACTGTGAGAAAAAAAAATCCTCAAAAAAGTAGTCAGTGATAAAAAAAAAACTCATTCGCCTGTGAGAAAGCAGTACAAATAATCCCACTGAAAACTCAAAATTGTGATAAATTCAAACCAAAACTAAAAATAAATCAATAATAATGTCCGAGGCTTACTTTGATGAATATGAGCACTACAACTTCGACCACGACAAGCACATCTTTACGGGACACAGCGGCAAGCAACGCTCCAAGAAGGAGGCCAGTACTCATACCAACCATCATGACCCCAGCGGACATTCCAGAAAGATTCTAACCAAATTAGTCAATACCAACAACAACAAGAAGGGAAAGAACTAAATTCGTCTCCACCACCCTAATCTCGTTGGAAGCTGGAGGGTGGAGTAGGACAATGCTCTGGAGCATTCCCGTCTGCATCTACCTGAAGTACCTACCTTTTTTATGAACTATTGAATAACTACGTAATATATTGCAACTGAAAATCACCTTCAAAAATATAAAACTCATCTCCATCCTCAACCTAACGGTGTGTCCCCCATGTTGAAGTCGGGCGACCACTTTTAATTCATTTATACGTTAAACTCGTTAGTCTAAGAATTTTTTAAGTTTTAACTTTTTAAGAAATAGACTTTGAATATTATATTAATTCTTAATCGCTTTTGTTTCTAAAAGAAATGAGTAGCAACAATAAAATGAAATTCGTTTTTGTAAAACAAAGAAATGTTGTCTATTTTCGTCACGTAACATTATTGCAGCTTGGAGGTTGGTTGCTTTTTTCCCTATTTTTGTTTGTAGGAAATGGTTTTTTTTTTGTATTGTGTTGCTGTGCTCCCGGTCTCGAATTCTCGAGGAGGCCAGTTAAATTGAAGGTAAGTTGTAAGAATGAACAAAGTGCTGAAGGTGACGTATGTATGTATACAATGTGCAACAAAGTGCGACGAAAAAAGTGGAAGAAGTTAGAAACATAACAGGTAGGTACAAATAGTTACCTCTACCTGCATTGTATTTACATAGGCAAAGCACACAACTTTGCTTTCCATCATGCTTGAACCAATGCCAAAGTTAATGTTATGTTCAATAGGAGGACCGACGAACGATAATTGGAAACACTGCAGAGGCTTGACGCTTCACAGATTTAGGGGCAGAGAACGATACAAACAGGAGCACTGAAGCGGAAACTTTAGATGTGCGTCTGCGATGTAAAATGCATTCATGCACTTTCAGAGTTGCCAACACTTTCATTCCAATTCAAAAAAAAAATTTATTCAAGGCTTTTATACTAAATATCTAAATGAGTAGGTGCACTCTAGGCTACTCCCTTACAGTTTTTTTTTTATTAAACTCAAATATTAAGTCGAAACTAAAATCGTTGGAAGTTATGGCTCATGACATTGCGTTTTTAAGAAGCTTTGGTTTTGACTTTATTGAATTATTTTAAAATTTAAAGTTTCTCAGAAACAGCTTATGAAGATTTCGATAAAATTTTGTAAAGGGTTTTTCAATAAGGGCACGAAGATGTTAAAATAGAATAAAATAAGTTGGTTGTTGGGTATTAACAAAATTATTTTTTTTTTTGAAAATGCATTTAATATGACATTGTTCAAATGTACGCCTCGGTTTCTAAATTTAGCATGGTTCCGAATAGTCCAATTTTCAATGACCCGCATAGATCCTGCTGAATATGACTGAAGGCCTGTGTTATGGTCATCTTAAGGGCATTGATCGATTGGGGCTTATTCGCATGGACCTACGACGTCAGGTAACGCCACAAAAAAGTCAAATCGTTTGACCTTGGGGGCCTTTTAACGTCAACTCTGCGAAAGATAATTTTACCCTCAAATGCATAATGTCAATCGTGACGTCTGCTGTGTGGCACATAGTGCCGCGCCCCCGACTTGCTTGAACTACATATCAAAATACAGGCCAATGAAGCAACCGGCCCAAAATCCAGACTATGCGGTAATTTTTTGAAAATGCATTGGCTCCTGGTGAACCTCGTACGGGTTGGTATCCTCCCATATAAGGCAATTTCGCTCGTCAACACAGCTATTCATCCAAAAATGCGCCTCGTCGCTAAAGATGAATTTTCGGCCAATATTGGGATCCCCTTCTAAAAGGTCCGTAGCACAGTCAGCGAACAAACGGCGTTTACTGAGGTCATAAACTATGAGGGTATAAGGTGGACGTGTGTTGGCCCGAGTCCTGCTCCCGATATCGACACAAAATTCAATTTTTTTTTTTTTAAGTACGTATACGTCACAGTGTACCACTTTAGCGTAGAATCACCTTCTTCGTAATTGGTTATTTTTATGATGAGCAGTTTTTAAAAATTTCACTACAAGTATAAAATATATGTTTTATAAAGGGTGATTTTTTAAGAGCTTGAGAACTTTTTTAAAAAAAAAAACGCATAAAATTTGCAAAATCTCATTGATTCTTTATTTGAAACGTTAGATTGGTCCATGACATTTACTTTTTGAAGATAATTTCATTTAAATGTTGACCGCGGCTGCGTCTTAGGTGGTCCATTCGGAAAGTCCAATTTTGGGTAACTTTTTCGAGCATTTCGGCCGGAATAGCCCGAATTTCTTCGGAAATGTTGTCTTCCAAAGCTGGAATAGTTGCTGGCTTATTTGTGTAGACTTTAGACTTGACGTAGCCCCACAAAAAATAGTCTAAAGGCGTCAAATCGCATGATCTTGGTGGCCAACTTACCGGTCCATTCCTTGAGATGAATTGTTCTCCGAAGTTTTCCCTCAAAATGGCCATAGAATCGCGAGCTGTGTGGCATGTAGCGCCATCTTGTTGAAACCACATGTCAACCAAGTTCAGTTTTTCCATTTTTGGCAACAAAAAGTTTGTTAGCATTGAACGATAGCGATCGCCATTCACCGTAACGTTGCGTCCAACAGCATCTTTGAAAAAATACGGTCCAATGATTCCACCAGCGTACAAACCACACCAAACAGTGCATTTTTCGGGATGCATGGGCAGTTCTTGAACGGCTTCTGGTTGCTCTTCACTCCAAATGCGGCAATTTTGCTTATTTACGTAGCCATTCAACCAGAAATGAGCCTCATCGCTGAACAAAATTTGTCGATAAAAAAGCGGATTTTCTGCCAACTTTTCTAGGGCCCATTCACTGAAAATTCGACGTTGTGGCAGATCGTTCGGCTTCAGTTCTTGCACGAGCTGTATTTTATACGGTTTTACACCAAGATCTTTGCGTAAAATCTTCCATGTGGTCGAATAACACAAACCCAATTGCTGCGAACGGCGACGAATCGACATTTCACGGTCTTCAGCAACACTCTCAGAAACAGACGCAATATTCTCTTCTGTACGCACTGTACGCATTCGTGTGGTTGGTTTAATGTCCAATAAAGTAAACTGAGTGCGAAACTTGGTCACAATCGCATTAATTGTTTGCTCACTTGGTCGATTATGTAGACCATAAATCGGACGTAAAGCGCGAAACACATTTCGAACCGAACACTGATTTTGGTAATAAAATTCAATGATTTGCAAGCGTTGCTCGTTAGTAAGTCTATTCATGATGAAATGTCAAAGCATACTGAGCATCTTTCTCTTTGACACCATGTCTGAAATCCCGCGTGATCTGTCAAATACTAATGCATGAAAATCCTAACCTCAAAAAAATCACCCGTTATAATATGATGGGTAGGTAGGACAAAATTGAGGCCACGGGCATGTCTTGCTCAGGACTTAATTAGCACTGAAGTGCGCCGTTTTGTTACCATAAACTTATATTACCTGTGGATTTAATGTCATATGATAAGGGATTAATTAAGTCACCTCTACCTGAAGTTTGCATACTTGCGGTCTTAAGATTGAGAAGTATCCCCGTTACAGAAGTCATCAAATAATATCAAATTTTTGATCTTCAGTTCAGATAGTTCGTAGAGGTCGTCAAGGAATAACTTTACGAATAGTTGGGTTCTCATTCTGAAGAGAGCAGGAAATTTACAGAGTTATTGAATGGCTGTTTCGTTACCCTGCTGGCTCCCACAACTTCGGCAATGAGTACTGAAATCGAATGTTTCCCTTTTGGCCAGTGTCCAGTGCATGTAGCAACTACGCTGATGGCTATTACTTGCCAACGTTAGCATCCAAAAAATCCTTACTTACTGCCGTAGTCAGTTTTTATCGAAAAAAATATTTTTGCTATGATCAGGCTTAAAATCAAATCGGAACTCGTATGTTTTTTTAGCGAACTTCTCTCAAAAAAGCTAAACAAATTTTTGTGTTCATTTGTATTGTTTCGCCTTTGGAAGAAATATTAAATTTAAAAAAAGAATTAACAAACTTCTATTTCCTTTTCGAAACATTCCGAAGCAAATACAAATAATACTCATATGTAAGCAATCTTAAAGAAATTTGAGAACGTAGTTGAAAATTGTAAGCATAATAGCATAATAATTTTAAAACAATAGTAAATTGTATGCAAATATTATGTTCATTTTCATCTCTTTTTTCAAGTAAACAAAACATGGAGTGAAGAATATAAATTAACACTAAAAAGTTCAAATATAATTGAACCATGTGTAATTGATTAAACGTAAGGGGATATTAAGGTTGCATTGCACCTAAGCCCTTAATCATTGCAGTACACAAAAAATGTATGCTTTATGTTATGAACTTTGAACGCTTGCACTTTGCTCAATTATTTTAAGGGTACCTAGTCAAAATCCTTTTAGTGGACGTAAAATATAAAATATTAAAATTTTGGGAACAATTTGGGAACAAATAATTATATTTTTCTGAAAATGTATTATTACACTTTTAAGTGCAATTTTACACATTTAAGCATGGGGTATACCAATTATTTTAAAATATAAAAATAGTATATTTTTGTAGGTAGGTAGGTATATACCTATACATATAAAATTATTTTTAGGAAATCAGCCGAAAATTTTTTGAAATCTTACAAGCATTAATTTATATTTACTCCTTGAAAAGAGATGGCATTCTGATTTATTTGGTCCATAACTTTTCAAAGAGATGTTCAAGCAAATGGTTATTTTTAGATTTTCTCTTATCTATATTGTTTACAAAAAATCTTTGCTATTCTCAGGTAGATATATAATTGGATTATAAATCATAATAAACACAAAAATATGACATTGGGTTTTTGGTTTTTGAATTTTTTTTTCATTTACCCCCAGTTTCACAGTGGGAGTTTAAGCTCCACTTTTGGTTTAAATTACAGTTCAACAACAAATTTGGTTTCACAGTTTCATTTAAACCTTGAACAGAGTTTATTCTATAGTTTAAGTTAAACCTCAGTTCAACAACCCCTTCAAGCATTTCAAAATAGAATTTATTTTCATTTTTTAATTTTTTTTTTCCTGTCTGGTCACATCACAACTGAAGTAAAGCAAACTTTTCTTGATTGTTTTTTCTTTGATTCAGATAGAAAGAGAAAATAATTAACTTAATCTAAGTTCAATAGAACTGAAGTTCATATTAGACTGTGAAACCGGACGAGTTCAGCTGAACTTAAGTTTAAACTCTGACTGTGAAACTGAGGGCTAGTCTCAAAAACATTGCCCTATTATCGGAATAATGTAAGTACTCGTATGTTATCTAAAACATTTGATTTCTAAGTGAAATGCTGTTGACTAAAAATGGGTAGGTACGAATTAAAAATTGCTGACCAATTATAAGCGATGGCAACCCTTATTGCTCCTTGCATTATATGTACATACAATTTAAATAATGTAAGTACTATGTAGAGTGTAGACTCTAGGCACGGTACCTACATACATACAAAAATATGTACCTACATGATTCTATTGTCTTTCTTATTATAAATGAAGGTACTTAAGATCTATAACACGTCATAGATATCTGCATTGAAACTTAAAACTAGGTACATAACATAGGCACCTTACCTAATAGCTGATGGGTCTGTGTAAAGAAGATTCTTTAGTAGATATGTATGTATATTATTATTACATATACATATGTATAGAAAAAACATCTATACATTATTCTATTAGTTGGTACATCGTCTTCTAAACTTATTGCAATATATTTACGAGTTGACACGTTTGCTGATAGGGTAGGTAGGAGATAGAACCGAAACATTTATATTCTACAACGCATTTAGCTTTCGGACATAATTTTTGTTTATGTGTAGATACACACATCCATACATAGCCACCACACTAATATTTTTCTCTTTTTCTTTAAGCCTCGTTCGTAGCCGGTTGTTTTTATTCTCAGCGTATTATTTGTTTTGGTTAGGCTTGGATTTGTGAAGGCGTGTTGACGCAGCAGACAGCGATGGACTATAAACACGTACAGCCATATATGTATTTATTAGCTCATTATAGTGAGTACATAAGGTTATAATACCTCTAAACGCAAAAACGTTATTTATAAAACTTATGTGACGTTGAATATAGGCATTATAAGCTAAACGCGTTTGGAGGTTGAATAGCGCCTGCATAAGGACATTTTAGTATTGAACTGTCACATTCACTTTGATAATAAAATGCCTTTTACTTGTTATTGAAACTAAAACTTTATGTTATTTTTATTTATTGAAACTAAAATGCTATACTATTATATTAAAAACAAATTGAATTAAAAATTGTTTAGAATTAAATAGATAAATATACTTGGTGGTGATCTCTCTCCAAGCATCCTTCTTCAAAGTTAATTGTTTGAATTGTTAAAGCTTTCGGTAGTTCGATTTTTATTTATTAAATTCGACCGACAGACAAGATGTTTTTTTTTTACAAACAGCTGAGTCTTATAAAGGCTTAATGTAGTAGATTTTTACTTTTTGGTACTTTATTTGACACAAGCTCATTATAACTATGCTGGGTAGGAAAATGTGTTAGAAATACGAATTTGTATATAGTGGATGAAAAAGTCCTTATGCATTGCATTACTATTCACCCGCTTAGCGAATTCTTATAAATAGGGCTGGTACAGATTTAAGATAAAATGAACGCTCCTCGGTAGGTTTCTGAATTCTGCTTTTGTTAAATCCACATTCAGAGTTTTTGCAAATTTACACAAATTCTACAGAATATCGAAATTTAACAAACATGTCTTCTTTATGCATTTATCCCTTTTGATGTTAGTTAAACGAAAAACTATACAACACATACATTATTATAAACATATATTATATACATATAAAGGTACGTGTGTGTTCCATGTCTATGATCTCATTGACTTATCTATTAAAGCGATGTTTTTTCTTTTGATTCTCTCGAAATCGGCTTTAACGATTTTGATTAAATTTGGTATACCTATTAAAAAAGGCGCAATTGCAATAATGAAAAAATTAAGTGAAGGTTCAAAATCAGAATAAATGTGTATATCCATAATCACCAACCGTCCATAATCGATAAAAGAGCTGCTAGGTTTTGTACAAATTCTAGTACATTTGTATGCAAGAAACATATAGGTATTTATAATTTATAATATCTGCGAAATTAATTTTGTTTTCAGTTTTGGAAACTAGAATTTTATTTTGTGTCTTTGAGATCAACTACGAATTTAGATTTCCATCAGGTCTTCTAGATATTTGTTTCAATACCATTCGAAAATTCATTTAATCAAATAACAAATCTAGTTAACCAGAACACAAATAGATTTACGTAATCCAAATGCAGATTAATTTGACACATCAATTTAAACTATAACCCCTAGTTTTACAGTGGGAGTTTAAACTAAAGTTCAGCTGCACCTGATCTGGAGTTTAAATTTGAAGTTCAACTCATCCGGTTTCACAGTTTAATCTGAAGTTCAGTTCAATAGACGTAGTTTAAATAAATTGCTTTCTCTTTCTATCTTAATAAAAATAAAATGCACGACTGGGTCGCACGAACTTGCTCCTATGTAATCGACTGGGAATTTTAAAAACGAATGTTATTAGAGAAAACTGTTCATAAGGATAAAATTAATTTTTAAATTCTTTTAGTAGTAACAGAATGCTATGCAAATATGAATTTATGCAAGAACAAAAATTATAAGTCCTTGTAGTGGTTTCTTTAAAAGAAGCTTTTATATACAAACTTTTTAAAAGCTTTTTAAGGAAAAATTTTGGTACGCTAATTTAAAGTTTTTATTATTGTTCGAATAAAAATTAAATTTACGAAAAGAAATATTGACCCGTTTCGGAGATATCGAATTTTCAAAAAAAAAAAAAAAAAATAGAGTTCAAAAATTAAAAAAATATTTATTTTAAAGTTTTGAAACGCAATGTGTTTTAGACTTTTTAGAAGCTTCTCTATAAAAATTTTCATTAAGATACGTTATGTGGATAATGAGAAATTCAAAATTCGAAAAAATGGTTCTATGGTAGGTACAAGCTGTAATATCTTAATTTCAATATTTTTTTTACTAAATTAAAGATCGTAAAAATTAATTGAAAGAAAAAAAATTTTATCAAAATTCTAGGCACCGTTTTCGAGAAAAATACGATTTTTGAAAACCATTTTTTTTTAATTTTTTAGCATTTGTATGGTAGGTACCTTTATTTTTAGGTAAAATAAAAAATTTTGTTTCACATTTTGTAGATCATATTGAGAAACTTTTATTTATCAAGTTTAAGAAAAATCTAGCATGGGGTTTTCAAAATATTGAGTTTTGAAAAAAAAATTTTGAAGTTTTTTTTAAAAATCCAAAAAAAATTTTTTTGAAAATTTGAGTAAACAATTCTATGTATGTTTTTGGGGAGCTTTAGCAAAAAAAAATGATCAAAATCGGTTGAACCGTTTTTGAGAAAATCAAAAACAAAAAAAATGGTTCCATGGGGGGTACCCTCAATAACCATTTTTCGGAAAATTTTTTCAACCAATACCTAGATTTAATTAAATGAAATTTTTCTGTATCTTTATTTTTAAAATCTGTTGAACAGTTTTTGAGAAAAAAAAATGTTTATAAAATTTCGAAAAAAATTCGTATGGGGGGTACCGTTATTTTTGGTCTTAAAAAAAAAAAGAAAAAAACGTGTGGGGGGAAAAAATTAAAAATAATATGTACCAAGTGTAAAGAAAATCGGCCGAGTCGTTTAGCCTGTAGTCGAACAGACAGACAGACAGACAGACAGAATTGCGAGACCCATTTTTTAGTCTTCGCTATCATCGTAATGTCAACTTTGATCAAAATCTCGAGTTCGATTTTTTTTACGAATGCATAACTTGCCTTATAGTACCTATAAGTCGCAAGTAAAAATATATAACAAACACTTTCGATGTAATGAACAGGGTTCGGACTTAAGTTTTAAATTTTCGAAGTAAATACGGAAAAAAAACTGAAGTAGATCCACATTTTTCGAAGTAGTTTTAGGAAATTAAATTATATAAACATAACATATAAAAGTAAATTCAAACTACAGACTTGTAAGAAAATAGTAATTAAATACAACTATTTTAAAGTAAATTTTCCATCACCGAACTTGTATTTTTGTATGAATTTTATCAATTCAATAGGTGGTTCATAAATATCTTTACGTTTTTCTGTAAGTGATCTCGAAAACATTAAATTTTCCACGGTGCTTACATAAAAACGATTTTTAAACTTGTTTTTTTTATGTGATACAGAGTGATAAGCGATGTCTTTAAATATTTTGGTTAAGAATTTCAAAGAGAAGTAGATCATAAAAAAGAGAAGTAGGGAAGTAGATTCAACTTTTTTCTCAAAATCGAAGTAGATCTACTTCGATCGAAGTAAAGTCCGTACCCTGGTAATGAATGTGTAAAATGGTTATCTGGAAAATGTAGGCTACTCATCCGAATTCAATGATTTTTGCCCCAGTTGATTGATTGATATTAATTTTGTATGGTGGTATAAAAGGCGATTTTGTAATACTCTCCCCAAAAGTATGCAATCGATATGAGTATATTGTACCTATATTGTAATAATTGATTATTCGGAAATGTTTTTTCAGTGTCAGGATTTTAGTGCGAAATTATCTGAGTTTCGGTTTTTATGGAATTTACATCGCGAGTTAAGTTAATAAATTTACTGCTTACAGTGCAATAGGGTAATTTACATAAGCTCCGAATTTCGTATTCAATAGATTTTCAACAATCGAAAGTTGAAGTGTTAAAATTCCTTTGAAATACTGCTTTGCCTTAAGTGGGTGTAATGTAATTTATTTGTAGGATTAACTAACACAGAGTTACCTCAGAATGTGGAACTGCCCCTAAATATTAAGTCTATTGAAATCATGGTCTTAACTTTGATCCATCACCAATTTAAGGCTTTTGTTGTATCAAAATAATATAAGCTAAATATTTCCTTTTTATTCTAGGTTTTATGCCTTAATCTCATTCACTTTCGATCAATCCGCCTTATGTTCATATCAACAAGAATCATTTCCGTTGACAACGAATAGAGATAATACAGGTTGACATTCTTTTATTTAATTGAAAAGGATTTGGTTTGATCGAAAATTGTTTGAATTTCGATGAATGATAAATATAAATATGTAGGTATATGTACTCGTATGTGTACACAATATGGCCTGCGCATATTTGTACTATGATTGTACAATTATAAGAAATTGAAGTGAAGTAAAGTCTTCATCATTTTTATTGCTCCATGGATTTCAATGGTTTGAGTGCATCTGGATTATCCATAAACGGTGTTCAATTTCTTGAAGCTGGTTTCGTTGATTGAGGATTTGAGAAATAAATTATAAAGAAACACTTCACTGCGTTTCAATTGGTTTAAGATTTAAAATTTCACAGGGTGTTCACATTAAAAGTTAAATTTTTATTTCCATAATGTCTGGGAACTCAAGAAGTTTCGACTTTAAAATATTCAACACAGTGCATGGAAACTAAGAAAAAATTTGTTAGCTTCGAAGCTCAGAATATAGGAGGGAAATTAGATGCTACTAAAGTGTTTCACATTCATGTGATGGGGCTAAGGAAATAACTCTTACTTGGTGAAAAGTGTTAGATTGATATTATTTTAAGAAAACTCATTTTAGAAAAGGAAAAATTTGTTCGGTTTAGTTCTAACACCAGTTTCATGGTATCCTGATTTCCTTGTATTTACAATTAATGTATTTTTATTAAATAAAAGATGATGAGAGATTGGCAGATTGGCCTTTGGTGGCTTTCGGAACAACAGGCTTCGCACTATTAGATCAGCAGGTATAATGCTCTTTTGGCGTCAGATTAGCAAATACTACGACCCTGGTGGCTTTCGGAACAGGATGCTTTTGGACTGGTAGATCGGCAGGTATAATGCCCCTGTTGGCGTCAGATGAGCAGGTATTACTCCCCTGGTGGCTTTCGGAACAGCAGCCTTTTTCACTGGTAGATCAGCAGATATATTGCTGCTGGTGCCAATAATTGAGCTGTGGCTCAAAGCCCCTTTTTGGCAATTAAGATGCTCTGCACTTTGATCTACAAACAAACTACCACGGGTGGGGGGAAGTCTGAATAAAGAACTGTTCGAACTGTCACATGACCAAATCAATTTAACTATCCTCTTGTTATGATTAAAAGGGCGACTTTCCTGTGTTGGAGTAGGCCCTATAATGGAAATTTCGTGTAGAAAGTGAAGGTCAACTGAATGGTGTCGAATACAAATAATAATTTGTATGGCGTCATGTGTTCATGTTGATTTTGAATTGTACTGCACGAATGACCATTCTTGTCGAGACTGATAGTATGCGGTCATGCGGACGGCTCGCGACTGTGGTACTCAAGGCATTTATATGAACGAAGATGGGTATAACATGGAACGCTTCGTTACAATCTAAAATACTCAATAATGCTGTATTTTGCATTATAGAAGAACATACCCAGATATGAGTTTATTGACTAACTAATAGATAAGATTGTAGCTACTGGGCTTCCCGTAGCTAACTCTCATGCCCCTCTCATCATTAACCATTTATCTTGAGTAACTAGAGGAGTTAAAAAAAATATTTCATGTCAAAACTAAGCATCGACTAGACCAGCGTTTTATTGGGTAGAATGAATGTTGCTTAAAAAATATCTGACCAAATGATCGATCAGCTAAAAAAACCAAATAAGCTTTCAACTATTAGCTATCATTAGAGTCTACCTAGGGAACCAAACAATTTCTACAACTTATCGACATTTTATAAACCTTATAAACTAAGTCCAAGAATGAAGAATATTTATTATTTTATCAAATCTTATAAAAAGGTTTCAGGGACACATTGTATTTATACTTGGGTTTAGTAATGAGAAAGATTTATCTTTTCGTTTGAAGTACATTATATTAAAGCTATATAAAAATGTAACAAAAATGGGAAAAATAATTGGACTAGAATCCCTCACATGATAATATTTCTTGGTTCGATTACCCACGGATAGACGGCTTACTCAAATGTGTCGCATTTTTAACAAAATATCTTTTTTTATACCTTATGAATTATGAGCTACGCAATACCTGAGAAATATACATACATATCTACATTTTTTTATTTTCAATAAGGATTGATTTGTATTTTCGTTCAATCGAATTCTCATTTTAACGAGTAGAATGGTTTTAATCCCATCAGAAAAAAAAATAATTTAAAAAGATGAAGATGTATAAGCAAATTTGATTTACTTCGTTGAATCTTCCGAAAACAGTCTGACGAAGTGCTCTTATAACATAATTGAACTTCTTAGATAGAAATTTAATAAAATGCATGACTGGGTCTAACGAACTTGGTCTTGTGTTTTATAGACTTATAATTTAAAAAAATGAATGAATGTTATCGGATCGGAATGTTCATATTAAATAAAATACATTCTTTTAAATTGCTAAAATAACTTCATTAATTATGGTTGTATTGATTTTCTAAAAAAATAAGCTTTTATATGTATATTTTTTTTTTAATATTTCAAGAAAAATATTTGGTATGCTAATTTCGGTAGGCAATGTTTTTTAAACTTTTTTTTTTTTAATCCGCTAAGACAATAGTGATACAGCCAAAATTCAACAAAATGGTTCTACCATAGATATTGTCTGTAATGTCTTACTTTCAAAATTTTGTTTTAACGAATTATATACAGTAAAGAAAAGGCAAACAAAAATTCAAAACGCCATTTACGAGAAAAATACGATTTTCCAAATGCATTTTTTAACATTTGCATAGTTGGTAGTATTATTAAAAAATTATCAAAAATATCAAGCATGTATTTTTCGAAATATTAAGTTTTCAAAAAAAGTTTTGAATTTTTTTTAAATACAAACAATTTTTTTTGAAAATTCGAAGAAAAAGCAGTAATAAAACTTTTTAGGACCTTAAGCATAAGAAATTGATCAAAATCGGTTGTGACGATGATGTGAGAAACTCAAATACAAAAAAAAAAATGTTCTGTGGGAGGTATCATTTTTTGTAAATTTTTTTAAAATCATCTTAAGCTAAATGAATTTTACTTGCGATATAGTGCAAGTTCTGCATTTGGAAAAAAATAGAGAACACGAAAAAAGTGAGTTCAGCACTTCCGTCTGTCTGCCTGTATGTTTCTATGTCTGTATGTTTGTACCTCGACCTACAGCCTAAACTACTGGAGGTATTTTTTTCGGTACTTAAGAGCCTTCGGTGATTTCCTAGAGGATAAATTTAAATTTTTTGTTAAGCTCCAAAACTAACGGTACCGTTATGCAAAATCTTATTTATCTCGAAAACGGTTTTAACGATTTTGATACAAAAAATTAAGTGTCCTATTGAAGGCTTGGATTACATTTAGAACATTACATTAAAACCGTTTTTCCGCTTTTCGACTTTCTTTTTAATGGCTTTATTATTAATGGCTGTAACGATTTTGACCGAAAATTTTGTACATGGGCTCTTTTGAATTTAAAATAATATTGTGTATAAAATAACAATAATAATAACTAGTTATTATTTTTTTGAAATTATTTCCTAAAATCTATATTATTAAACATTTAAAATTTTTATCCGAATTTTTTTCTAGAAAAATTCTAAGGATTTTTCTTATAGAAAAATATAATTTACATTGCATTCATGCTGTAAATTGTATGTGTGTTGATAACCATCGACTAATATATTGCGTCTTAGAAGGGTACGACAGCATCTACTTATACTTACTTTTTGAAGGTCGTTCTATACCGTGAATATATATATATTATATATATACAATAGTTTATTTACACTCAAAATATGTTCATATGATATTTACAATAATTAATTTCTTAAGTCTATTATATAAATCTGCGAGCACAAAAGGGGCTCTGCTTCGTTACGTTCGTTATGTTTTCTTTTTACATTTGAATAACATTTGTGTCTTAGGTCTAAATTTTTTTCTTATTATTATTTATGATACGAGTATTTACGTCAGCTTGAGCAGTGCTAACGGTCGTTGGCTCGTGTGGTGATGAAGGGGTAGATATGGGTCATTGTTGATTGCTGTCTGGTCTTTTGGTGGCTTCAACCTCTGTTGTGCTGCGTCCGTGCAACATCATAGAAGTTTGCGAAGCTGTCTTCTCCAGCTATTCCAAATGCATGGTCCATCATGGAGAGCACCAGGAGATATCGGTCGTCTGTGGCTGAGTTACCTGTAATTAAATTAATAAGAGGACTGGGATGGGTTGGGATTTATCTCAGCATCTTAGTGCTCAGATTGTAGATATATTTGTCAATCGGGACAATTCTTGAAGCTTCGTACAGCTTTTCATTGCTACAATAGCGGTAAGAGTTGGGTTTTCGGTAAAGGGAGGTGCAATGGCGGACAGCTTTTCGCTCGAATAATTGCAATTTTTTCATATAAGTGGGGCTTATTGTAAACCAAATAGGGAAACAATATGTTAATATTGGGCGAATGAGTTGCTTGTATAGCAGAAGCTTCGTCCTGGTTTGGAGACCACCCCTCAGTTTCATAAGGGGACGTAAAAGTGATAAGGCATAATTTGCCTTACGAAGTGTGAATTTGGTGTGTTGGTTAAACTTGAACCTTTCGAAGAAGTGAACTCCAAGGTATTTAACACTTTGCTTGGGGGTGATAACTGTGTTATCAGGAAGAGTCAAGGAAAGGTTTTTGCATTTTGTTGCTAGGCCATTACGCGAGGGTCGTCTAAAACAGATTAATTCTGTTTTAGAGGGATTGACTTTAATTCCCCATTGGAGATAATATTCCCATAGTCTAAAGATGTGTGCCTTAACTCTTCGGAGGGCTACATCAGGGTTAATGGATGAGCTATATGTCATGGAGTCATCAGCGAATAGCAGAGTTTTTGTCATTGGCAGGTTTGCAGGTTGGTCGGAGGTATAGAGGTTAAATGGATCGGGTCCAAGGCGGGATCCTTGAGCGACTCCAGCTAAGATGTTCTTAAGGATTGAGTTAGTACTCCCCACGCGTACGTAAAACTTACGGTTAGTGAGGAAACTATGGATGATGAGGACAAGATGTCTAGGCAAGTGAAGAGACTTCAACTTGAAAACCAAACCATCTATCCAGACAGAGTCAAATGCTTTTTGAATATCAAGCAGACATGTTACAGTGGTCTCTTTTTTGTTAAGAGCCAAAGTTGTATCAGCGTGGAGCTTCAACAACGGGTCGAAAGTGGAGTGGGATGCTTTGAACCCAAATTGGTTATGCTGCACTATTCCCATTGAAGAGCATAATGAGCGCAGTTGACAGCATCTAACTGATGAGCCCAACTGACGTACCTGGGCGAAACGCATTTTGACTAAAGGTTGCAAAAACTTTCAATTTGATTTTATAAATAGAGTCCACAAAAACAAAACAAAAACTATAAAGAAATTTTTTTCTTTATATTTTTTTTCTCTTCCTCTGATTTTTCTTATATAAAAAATTAATTTAACAATAAAACTATTCTTTAACTTTTTCTAAATTCACAATTACCTAGAAATTAGACGCAAATTTTAATTAAACAATTTTTAAATTCCAAAGAACTTTTACACAAGAGCAAGTACGTGCGATATTCAATTTTAAATGTTGTTTAATTTTTCTTGCCCGACCAAATTTTGACTTTGAGGTCAATTTTTTCCAAAAATGCGTAATAAACAAAGTTTCTTATTTTTACCTGATGGACGAAACAATAATAAAAAAAGCTCGGTAATACGGGCACCCAAGAACCCATACATTTTATGATACTATGGATTATATGGATGAAGTTCAAGCAGCAGAGTTTTAAATTTTCGAAGTAAATATGTAGTTTTAGAAAATTAAAAAAAAACACAAAGTTTTCGAAACAAAATTCTTAACAAAAGCTTATTTAGTATTATTTGATTATTTTTCATTAAAAAAAAATAAATAATTAATTGCGTACAAGTACAAGTAACTATAAGGTACAAGAAATTCAGAATTTCAAATCCAAACCCCCACTGGACAACCGAGACGGAACACTCCGAGAACATTAAAGTCATCCGTCTCCTAATATTAAGTTAACATGTAAAATATATATTTATATTCTTTAAAACTAAGCCGTTGCATAAGGTAAGCCCCCATAGTTCCATATATTTTTATATTTTCCAATGTATTATTTTTATTTATAAGTTAACACAAATTGTATACAAATGTTCAATAAAAATCTAATAAATTTTAATTTTATATAATAAAATAAAATAAATTTAATAAAAATATAATAAAAAATAAAATATAAAATAAATATAATATAAAACAAACTGCAGACTTCAATGGAAACAAATTAAATATACATATAACAGTAAATAATGACTTCTTAAAAACAAATAATAAATTATATAAACAAAACATATAAAAGTAAATTCAAACTTCAGATTTAAAAAGATTTAAAGTAAACTTTCCATCAACGAACTTGTATTTTTGTATGAATTTTATCAATTGAAAAGGTGGCTCATATATATCCTTACGTGTTTCTGTAAGTGATCTGGAAAGCATTAAATTTTCCACGGTGCTTACGTTTCAACGATTCCTAAACTTGTTTTCTATGTAACACAGAATGATCAGCGCTGTCTTTAAATATGTTGGTTAAGATTTTTACTTGCGACTTATAGGTACTATAAGGCAAGTTATGCATTCCAAAAAAAATCGAACTCGAGATTTTGATCAAAGTTGACATTACGATGATAGCGAAGACCAAAAAAGTGGGTCTCGCAATTCTGTCTGTCTGTCTGTCGGTTTGACTACAGCCTAAACGGCTCGGCCGATTTTCTTCAAACTTGGTAGATATGGGTTTTAATTTTTTCCAGACGTTTTTTTTTCTTTTTTTAAGACCAAAAATAACGGTACCTGCCATACGATTTTTTTTCGAAATTTTATAAATATTTTTTTTCTCAAAAACTGTCCCACAGAATTTTTTAAAAAAAAATTTGAAAAATTTCAATTGGTTAAAACTAGCTAATGGTTGAAAAAAAATTTACAAAAAATTGTTATTTTTGGTAGCCCCCCTGGGTCCGTTTTTTTTGTTTTTGATTTTCTCGAAAACGGTACAGCCGATTTAAATCATTTTTTTTTATGCTAAGGCTCCTCCAAAGATTGAATATTTTTACATATTCAAAGTTTAAATTTTTTATTTTTTGTATTTTTAAAAAAAATTTCAAAACTTTTTTTTTGAAACTCAATATTTCGAAAACCCCATGCTCGATTTTTTCCAGCTTGCCAAATAAAAGTTTCTTAACATAATCTACAAGATTTGAGAAAAAAAAATTTTTTTATCTAAAACTAACGGTACTTCCATACAAAAGTTAAAAAATGGTTTTCGAAAATCGTATTTACTCGAAAACGGTTCCGAGAATTTTGCTAAATTTTTTTAAATTTTGATTAATTTTTATGATCTATAATTTAATAAGGAAAAATTGAAATCTAGATATTACTGACTGTACCTACCATACAACGATTTTTTCGAATTTTGAATTTCTCATTATCGGCATAACGGATTTTAATGAAATTTTTTATAAAGAAGCTCTTAAAAAGTTTAAAAAGAATTGCATTTCAAAACTTAAAAAAAAAATATTTTTTCAATTTTTGGAAAAAAAGTCATTTTTTTTTGAAAAATTCCATATCTCAAGAACGGCTTAATATTTTTCTTAGAAATTTAACTCTCATTCGAACAATAACAAAAACTTAAGGTTGGTGTACCAATTTTTTTTTTAAATGTTTTAAAAATTTTGTGCATAAAAGCTTTTTTTTTAAGGAACCACTACAATGACTTATAATTTTTGTTCTTGCATAAATTTATATTTACATAGCATTCTGTCTTTATCTCTTATGTACTACTAAAATAATTTAAAAAATTCATTTTATCCTTATGAACAGTTTTCTTTAATAACATTCGTTTTTAAAATTCCTAGTCTATTACATAGGAGCAAGTTCGTGCGACCCAGACGTGCATTTTATTTTTTAAAGAGAAGTAGATCCTAAAAAAGAGAAGTAGAGAAGTATATTAATTTTTTTCTCAAAATCGAAGTAGATGTCAGCGTTGCCGCGAAGCAAAAAGCAGAGAGGGCCATTTCGAAATTTTTTGGGGGCCATTTGACAAAAGTTAGGGCCAAATATTTTACTTACAAATCCGTCCTTAAAACATTAAACTACAATTTATTAACATTTGTATTTATTCTTATTTATTTATTATTAATGCATTCTTCTGGAGAGTTCCGTACCTTCTATAGAATATTGAAAAGGAATAGATGATAGGCTCCTAAAACATGATAAATATTGACACTTTGATACGTTCAAGAACAGCTGATTAGCTAAACACTATTCAGACAAGCGATGAAGATCAGATGGGAGTAAATGAGAATCATTAATTGACGTAACACGACTGAATATTTTATTGTAATCCGCAAACATCAAACAAGAAACATTTTTTAAGAAATCAATGATATCATTGATCAGCAGCAAGAATAGAAGTGGGCCCAAGTGACTTCCTTGCAGTACTCCTGATGTGACCTCAATTAAATCTGATAGTACGTCATTAATACGCACAACCTATTTTCTCCCGTTTAGGTAAGATTCAAACCACTTTAAAATATTTGAGTGGAAGCCAATGGATTCCAATTTTTTTATTAGTATATGGCGGTTTACTCTATCGAACGCCTTAGCAAACTCGGTATATATGACATCTGTTTGGAAACCATCTTCAAAATTACTAATAATCTGATTACCAAATATTGCGAGGTTGGTCGTTGTTGAAATAGGGAAATAATTTCTTTAAGAACAAAAGTAAGCTTATCAGAGACAATTTTTTTCCAAAATTTTTGGTATCGTTGATAATTTGCTAATGGGGCGATAGTTAGAAACATCTTGCTTGGATCTTGATTTAGGAATAGGAATAACGTACGAGATTTTCCAATTATCAAGAAAATATCCCTCTTCAAGAAAACTATTAAACAAGAAAGTTAATGGTCCCGATAGAGCAGCTGCCCAGTTTTTCAAAGTGATCGGAGGAATACCATCCTGGTTGTTTATCATCAACAAAAAAGTTGCGAATTTTTGA
Source organism: Chrysotoxum bicinctum (assembly GCA_911387755.1). NCBI lineage: Eukaryota > Metazoa > Arthropoda > Insecta > Diptera > Syrphidae > Chrysotoxum > Chrysotoxum bicinctum. The sequence continues at coordinate 216,602,179 of OU426989.1, read as the reverse complement.
AATGTTAACAGATGTATTTCCAGAATGTTGCATGAAATTGGGGATAACAATTGAACATTTTTTTATCATTGATAAATGAAAAAAAAATATATTCTTATGTTTTAGACTCGATTCAGTTCGAATTAAGTAGTCCTTATACTAAAATTTATTTAAAAAATTAAATTCTTTTTGCAAACGCAAATATTTTATCAGAAGATCTTCATTATTAGGAAATTTACGATATAATTTGTAAGATTTATTTTTTTGTTATTTAAGTTAGATAAACGCTTTGGTAGATGACGAAAGTAAATTACGTGAGAAAAGTCAACACGCTGGACGAAATTGACGAGAAAAAAGTCAAATCATTAAACGAGATAGATGAATGAATTCAGTTCCATTTCAAAAATGGTTATTTGTATATGGTGGAAACACATTGTAGAGGCGATGCATCGCGATGGTTTATATTTAATTTTGTAAAACTTTTTAATTATTATTAAGCACGATATGATGTGATGTTAAATCTTCTAAAATTTAGATTTGGGGGCCATTTCTAATTGGCCCGGGCAAAGGGCCAAAAAGTAAAACAGGGGGCCAAATGGCCCGATCGGGCACTTTGTGGCAACGCTGGTAGATGTACTTCGATGGAAGTAAAGTCAGAACCCTGGCAAGCAGTCGTTAAAGGCCACATTTAGCTTACGTTTACATTCAAAATCAAGAAAAGGATAGACAGAGCAGTTAAAAGTAAAAAAGGGCAAGATAAGACTCTTTATTAAGTGATTTTTCATATCAGAATCTAAAAATATGCCGAAGACATTAAAGAACAAAGACAAAAATAGAAACCGGAAACCGCATCATTACAACTTAATCTATGATTAATTTGAAATCCTAGGTACTTAACTATTTTGACATATTAGATTAACTTGACTTCTTGAACAAACCATACTTATCGTTTTTTATGGATTAAGTTTAAGTTTATAAGAGTCAGCCCATCTTTATATGCTAAGTAAATATTTGTTAATTCTAATAACGCAATCTTCCATCGGACCCAATTGACAGAAATTATATAGTAAAACGTCACCTGCATACATGTGTAGGAGACAACTGAGAACGATCTCAGGAATATCGTTTATAAACAAAGAAAACAGAAGTGGTCCAAGAACAGACCCTTGAGGAACACCCCAGTCTACCACATATGGGCTTGAAGTATTGCTTGATTTATAAGATAGCTTCGCAAAAGTTTAAGAGCTGTTCTTGAAAAATTAAATTCGTTACTTAATTTAGAAATCAAAATTTGATTTGATTTGGAAAAGTATAAGAGAACCATAATACCCAACTGATTTCTGTCAAGATCACTGAGAAAATCTGATGTGACTTTTACAACAGCAGATTTACAACTGTGTTTGTTGCGAAATCCAGACTGCCATTGCCACATCGATAGCTTGTTTCTGGTTTGAATAGAGGGGATAATTTGATCCGCCATCAGCCTTTCCAAAACGAGGCAGCAAACTTTTATTGGCCATATATATACATATATTGACATATATGTATTTCTTTCCGGTCACACCAATTTCTTTCAGGTTTTTCCATAGCACTTTATGCTATGTGCTTATATGCTCAGTGGCACTTGCATAGCTTTGACCCACAAGAAGAAGTTCATACTGAGATTCTTGGATCTTAATTTTTTCTTTGTTCTTGTTCAGAAATAGTTATTTTTTTCAGATTGAGAAAGAGAAACTGTTGAATTATTTTATCTGAAAGAATTTTTCTTATCTTATAATTAAATTATTATCAAAGATACAACACAAAATCCCTACCAAAGTAGCAGATTTTTTCCTTTTTTTCTTTCTAGTTTTAACAAGGCATTTATTTATAAGACTTGGAAAGAACTTTTTAATTAATCCACAACTTATTAGATTCAAATCCTGAAATAAGATATTATTTCATTGAAAATATAAAACAAATAAATTCTTTTTAAAGATAATGCTCGTTAGATTTTATATAATTTTTTATCACAAAAAAAAAAACTACATTTATCATAGAATACCTGAAGTGAATTAAGATTCTGCTTTCCTCTTTCAATGAGTCTTATGCTCATTGAATGGTTGGAATGAGTTGAATAAGTCTCCTTTTTCATGTTTAAAAATATTTTTACTGAGAATTATCAATAAAGTCGAGAAATTTATCTCGTTGTTAGGTTTTGTATTTTATTAAATCAAAACTAATTTGAATTTATTCGTTGGGTTTAAGCTTTTGAAAATGTACTCATGTATGTTTAAACGTTTATTATAAGCATGCAAGACAATTGAAGCTCGATATACTTTACAGAGGTTTGTCTAGTGAAAATTTAAATTAATTTTGTGGCTTTGTCCGTCGAAGGTATCCACATCAACTCAGGTCTTCCACAGACGCTCGTATTCTATGTTACGGAATGAGTCCTGTATATTATCGGAGAACACAATTATTTTAGTTTTAGGGTCAAGCAAGCATCGATTTCCAGAAATTTGTATGATGATTTATTTTGGAGCCATAAGAGATACGGAGGGTGGACAAGTAGAAGAGACAAGTATTTCTTATATTACGGGAACCAGTGTTGAAAGAGATTGATTTGTAGAGAATTGTGCAGTCGACAGATTTCGAATTGATTTGGTTTTTATTTTTAATCTTCACAGCTTCGGTTTTCAAACTTATTTTTTTAACACTTTTACCATTTTTTTTTATAATTTCTACAGTTTAAATTACGCTCATTGTAAGGGTAAAATCAAACAATGCTTTGGTGTGCTTGTAAAAAATGTGCCTTTTTTGAAACAGTTACGTTTTTTACGTTCGTTTTGTTAACTTCATAAAATTTGTACATAATGAAGCACGCATTGAAGCCAAAGTTTTTTTTACTCTAGATAGCTTAAATAATGATGCAGACCATAAAAAAATGCCCCATGATCAATGTTAAAAAAATAGACACGAAAATTTGTGACAATTAAAGATTTACGAAAAATCTAAAATGTATATCATATAGGATTATTTATAAGGAAGGCACGCACTCAAAATGAATGATTTCAATTAATTTTGACCTTCATTTATCTGAAAAAAAACAAAAATTGTACTAAGTAATCTTATGTTAAAGATTATTTTTGCAATAATACAAAATGTTAATTATCCACGCACGCAGCCAAAAGTCTCATTATTCGATGATTTTTTCGATTTCAAACACTTTCGCACTATCTCGATGGTTCATTTTATAAATTGAATAGTTAAAACTCAATGATATATATAATATTATAAGTTCCAAAACCTGAATATTTAATAATAATGTCTATATATTTCGACGCATGGCAAAAGTTAAAATTTGCACGGATAAGCCCATATATGAGCTCGATGTCAAGGCGACATGACAAGCATATTCAAAAAGGCGGTGAACGATGGTTATGTATAAAGATCGCGTCACGTAGGGGTCAGACAGACAATACTATGGTCATCGCTTCACAAGACCTAGTGCGGAGTTTGCTTTAAGAATAATCTCATCAATATGTGTGAGAAAGTTGAGCTCTCTATCACATAAGACACCATGGTCGCGAAATGACTTAGCGTTGGATATAAGTTGATAATGGGAAAGGTAGAGACGTGAACGAGATCGGATGACTTTTTGAGAAAAAGTGAGTGAGTGATGTTTGAAAAAATATTAAGCTCTAAGCAATTTTTCAGGCACCAGACAAAGAAACTATCGAGATGAAGTTAAAGAAGAGTGGAATTATGTATGTATTATGGAGAAATGGTGTTGAAAAACTTGGTATGGGGATATTTGATAACACTTTAAAAATCGTTAGTAGATAGAAATAAAAGGAGAGGTACTAAGTGGCTGCCTTGATGGACCTAAGATAAATGATTAAAGAAGGTAGATCTGAATTCAACTTTGTAGTACCGGTTTTCAGGTAAGATGATATCCATATTAAGAAGATATGTAGGTTCAAGCTCAAGTGTGGATAGTTTGAATAGAATAAACTTATTTGAAAGTTTGTCAAAGGCCTAACTGAAGAAGTCTTCATAGGAAAATCATGATGAAAAGTTAGATTGAGTGGGGATTGGGGAATGATATAGTTGTCAATAGAAAACACAGATAGGGGACTATGTGAGACTGAGGATGTGATGGGATCTGTTGTGAAAATTAAGTCTAGTTGTTTATTCATAAAATTTGGAATGCCGCTAAATTTACAGAGGCTTGAATCTGTAAGGCTATCTATGAAGAGATATTCCTTTGCAGAGAAGGGATAGGAAGCAAGGTTATATGATTAATTTTCAGATTAGATCCATTTAAAATAAGGGAGGTTAAGATCACCGAATAGTAGAATATCATTATGGATTTACATAGACCTATTATATGATCAATTGCAATTATGGCAAGTTCATAGGATGCAATAGGTTGTGAAGGCAATATATAGCAACATATAACGTAAAGTGACTTGCGATGAAGGGTTATCTTTATTGAAAAGTAGTCTAGATTAGGGGAAGAGATTATTACAATTAGGGATGAGTATAGTGTGTTTTGGATAGTTAATAGTACACCTCGATAAGGAGAATCATCAATAGGTCGGTTGGAAACAATTCCTGATTGTTATACTCTAGAAATTCAATGATGTTCGTCAAACATAGTATTTTAAGTTTTAGAATGAACAACAAGAAGCTTTGTGCATTGAAGTAAAAATTCTATTTGGTTAAATGCAATGATAAGCAAAAGGGCTCACGGTCGTAGGATTTATATAGGTTTTCAAGGGACTTTGATTGTTTGTCGTAAGTCATAGAGTCTACGATGCACCTAAAGCCCATTCAAGTTGTATCGCTTCATATGCCACCACAGTCCGTGGAACCTAAGCCTCAACCAAGTCAATTTTGAATACCTTAACAAACTTTCTGAGCCCAAACAAGGTATCAATGACCTCATTTCTTTTTGCAATGATGAAATGACTCAACGGCAAATTCACTAGCTTTTGTTTTACGTAAATATTTTTTATATATCCAGCGCGTACTAAAGGGATTTTTACTACCCATAATATGTTTGAGCGTTTAGGAAAGTTGGAGAGGAAATACCGATGCTCATTGGTCTTGAATATCTGATAATCGCAATGGGAAGGATGTATCGGGCCGGGTAAAGCATTCCACATTCGTGTAGTACGGATAAAGAAAGAATCTCTGAATTTAACAGTACGTGCGAAGTTGGGCACAAGTACAAACAGATGGGCATTCTCTGAAGCGAGTATTACTGTTACTAAGCACTTAGCAGTGTTTCTGGCGATGTCGAATATGTGGTCATTCCACACAAGATGGTGTGTGATGCACATACCGAGAATTGAAAGGTGTTCTGTTTCCTCAATGCAAGTGCCACTCATGGATAGCGACATAAGAAGTGGGTTCTTTCTTAACGACAGAAGAAAGCATTGAGTTTTCAAAGCGTTAAATTCCAAGCAGTTTTTCGTTTCCCGTTTAACAACGCTATCCAGGTCAGAATTTAATTAGCTTATCATACGCTGCCGTTCTAAATTCACATCCGAAGAACAAGGAAATGCATCTGGAAGCGAATATGAGAAGCTTATAGTACTGTCGTTAGCAAAATAATTTAATGGATTGGAAGTTTCAGACAAAAAATCATTGATGAATATCAGAAATAAAGTCGGAGACAAAACGGAGCCCTGTGGCACGCCAGCGTTTATTTTATGAAATTCCTAAGACGTATATGCTGGTTGAACTGAGCTCGTAGTATACAGTACAATTGAATGTGCAAACATTAATTATACAACAACCAAAACCAATATCCATTGCAATTAACCCAAAGAAGATTCCTTGTTTCATGAGCAGATGGCGATGTGCATTGGTAACAAATAATTCCAGAAAGAACAAGGAGTTCCACTGGAATCCGAACTTGTAACTGGACGATTCTCCGGAGGAGTCAGACCATAGACGTATTTGAACCAACAAGCAAGTAGTATGCAGTAGTATGTAAGGAAAACCGTAAGGCTAGCCGCGCACTAGCAACTTTTAGTTGCGAAACTGTTTGGTTACTTATAGAAAACAGATGAACTGTTTGGTTGAATGTCCGTGAATTCGCAGATAATTATATGTTCAATAAAATGGCGAACTTATTTTAGGCAATCGTTTAGTTTGTGTCCAAACACAAACTTTTTAGTTGCTCGAACCAAGCAGTTTCGCAACTAAAAGTTGCTAGTGCGCGGCTAGCCTAAGATGATTGAAAAAGGTTTTTCTTCGGCTATTTTGGTCACAGTAGTTTTAGTATTGAAACAAAGTGTGTTGCATACTTATCCCGAAGTTTCGACAGGGATTGCTGTCTTCTTCAGGGGAACTATTTTTTTATTGCATACAAAAATATAAATATCTTATTACAAATTTAATACAACAAAATTAAACAATACAAAAGTTAAACTTACACTTTGAGAACATAATTTTTAAAAATTAAACAACATTTTTTTGTGAAACAATTGATAATAATACTTCTAATAAAGAAGTTAGTCTTAAACTAAAACTAAGACAGAAAACATAGAGAGATGGTTAGCGGGAAGTGATATTGTCTATGTGACTAGTGAGCAATATACCGCTGAGATGTTTTGTGTGTCCTGTTTACGATTCATGTTATTTTTGTTATTCAATATATGAAGTGTTTCGAGGGTATAACGCTTCGAAGTATTTTTTTCAGTTTGAAGAATTTTGACACCTTCAAAATCTGGATAATGGCCAAATTCAATAGCTTGATTAGCGAGTGCTGTTTTAGCAGGGTTATTTGTGTTGATGTCAGATCTGTGATTTGACATACGCTGACGTAGAAATTGTTTAGTTGTGCCAATATAGCATAAATTGCAGGATTCACCAGTCTTACCCTTGCAGTTGATCCTATATATAACATCGGTGCGTTTGTCTTTGTCGGATTTAACCTTTAATTTGGTAAAAACCCAAATCCTGATGGCTTTTTCAAAAGTGTGGTTTATGTTCCAAAATTAACTGAGAACTTCAAAGAAATCGTTAATAAAAAAGTTAAAGATACTCGGTTAGCGTTTAAATCCAACCGAACATTGACACACCTTTTTACCTGAACGTGATCTATTCGTTTATCATTTTGCTATTCGGCTATTCGCTAGGGTGTATGTCCACAAATCCCACATCTCTAAACTAGTTTTGTTTACAGGTCTAAAGTGTTATAGTGTCAAAACAGCACATTTCAGCGCTAATTTTGTCACTGAACGAGATACAATTTCAACTATGCTTAGCCTCGGTTGAAAGTAATCTTAACATTAATTCACCAGATTAATCTCAAAACAATAGCACTTGCTAACAAGGCTTATAGCTAGGGGTACTTAGAAATACAAATATACCCAACGACAAAATTTTCCTGGGGCTTTATGGTCTTTTGACTTATATTTCATATACATATTGTTGGATAAATAAAAGTAAAACAGCTAAAATATTCAATTCGATTGGGAGTCTCGTCATTTCGTAGATACGTGGTTGACGCAGAAAGGGTAATATTAAAAAAATATGTTCAAAAATGTATGTAAATTGGTACAATTTAAATGATTTTCATTTCATTTTGTATTTTCCCCTCAAATATTTTCAATGTAACTTCTGAATTCCACCCCATATTAATATGTTTTTCTCCGTGGGCTTATTCCCAAAGTGTATTAGCCTATAATTTTCCAGTAGAAGGGTTAACAAACATTCTTCAAGACTCGTATCTATTATAAAGTGCCTTTAAGAAGTATACCCTTGTCAGCTTTAAAACGTCAAGAAAATAAATTAAAAAAGTTTAATATAAGATGCAAAGTAATCTATTAAGAAAAATACGATCATAACACCAAAAAGGGTACTACATAAAATTCTGTTTTACAACTTCGTAAAAATATGTTGCCTTAAATGATTGAGTTGTACATTTTATCTCTACCCCCTCGTAAGCCTAAGTCATTTTCATAATAAAAAAAAAAACAACTTCAAAGAAACCCAAACAAAGATTTCTATATTTATAAATACCTAATATCCTTTTTCCACCTTAAAAGTGGAATGTGTTGGTCAAGAAATCAAAAAAGGCTGCTGCTGAAAGACCTTCCTTAAGGGAAATTGTTTTTTGTTATTATTAAAAAATAAAACGCAGTTCAAAAACATAATGTTTTCATTCAAAATGATGAAGCACTTAATTGATGATTTTCAAAATAGCTTATACTGACTTCTTTAATTTTAATCAAGTTTGGAAGTTATAGAGATAATCAGAAATTTGTGAAGTAATTTTTAAAATTGAGAAGATGAAAAAAAGGACTTCCCAAAATGAATCAATACATTTTTTTCCAATTTCTTTACTTTTGTTCTAAAAATAAATTATGCATTGTTGAACAGAGTTATTAATTTTTCGAAGTTATAATATACTCGTATAGCTATTGTCAGATGCTGCACAGAGCCCAAACCTGAAGAAACTGCTGCATGAAGCACAATGTAAGCGCAAAATTAACATGTAATTCATACCTCTTGATTGCGTCGAAGCTCCACACGTTAGAGCAATTCATCATTAAGCCAGAAGTTTTGAGGGCAACAAACTCGTTGAAATGTTTTTTCGAGAAAACCAAAAATATTGATCTTTGCTCTCATGAGTTTATTGAAGCAGTTCAAAACTTAGCAGAAACATAAGACACTCGCTTAGGCCTAATTTTCCAATGTGAATTTAATTTTAAACTTCCCAAATTCAAATGTTAACTCGAGTTTAACTAAAGCTTAGCGCCAAAACTAACATGACCTCGGAATGCAAGAATAGGCTTTAGGTCACTAAAATTGGAAGATGAAAATAATCCGTGCAACGGGTTTAACCACAGGTTTTAGAAAGATAATATAAGGTGTGGTCAATGTATACCTTAACAGAGTCTCAAAAATATTTTTTCTGATAACGAATGTGCTTGAAGAATAATCGTTTATCCTGTTATTAATTGTAAAAAAGTAAAAAAGGTCGTTTTCACAATTAAAGTTAATAAAACACAGATTTAGAAGTTCCATGTAATGTAGAAAAATATTCATAAACATAAAATTATTTTTTTGAATTGCTAAGTCCTTGAAGCTAAAAACAGAAAAAAATTGTTAGGCCAATTTTAAATTTTTTACCAAATAAAATTTGCATTAAAAAATCATTCAAAGCCAAGAAACAAATTTTTTTTTAATTTTTGATATGCGATGATTTTAAAATTTTTTAGATGCTTCTGCATACAAAATTTCATTCAAATTCGATAACTCAATTAAAAGATACTCAAAAACCGAAAAACAGGTTTATTGTAAGTTCTATTCTAATTCCTTCATTTCATTTATTTATTGACTTACAGATCTTAAAAATTAAGCAAAACAGAAAAAATGTTATCACAATTCATGGTGCCGTTTTCAAGAACCATACAATTTTCGAAAACTATACTATAGGTACTTTTAAATAATTATAGATAGAAATAAAAAAAAAAACTGTTAATTGTGAAGTTTCAAAATAATCTATAGTTCGGATTTCGAAATATTGTTTTCCAAAAAAAATTGACCATTTTTAAAAAAAGTTGAAACAATTTTTTTTTTAAATTTGATTACACAATGCTTTACAAACACAATGATTACAAACTTTAAAGGACCTTATCCACACAAAAAACTATCAATACCATTTTCGCAAAAATCACAAAAATAAAAGGCCGATGGGTCGCACACTTATGCAAATGCAAACGACTAAGAATTTCGAAAATGAATGTGATTAGAGGAAAACTGTTCATAAGCATAAAATAATTTTTTTTAAATGACTAAATCAACTCCTTTAGTGAAGCTAAGACCAGGAAGCCATGCAATTCAAACAAATATTAGTTTATGCAAGAATAAAAAAACTATAATTCGTTGTAGGGGTTTCTTAAAAAAATAAAATGTACGACTGGATCGCACGAACTTGCTCTTATGTAAAAGTACTTTGGAATTTAAGATACATTTTATAAATATAAAACATGAATTTAAAAGGAAATTGCCGTCTGATTTCTAGAAAAGTACGAATTTATGCAAACAAAGTTTAAAAAATCGTTTTATTATTAAATAAATAAATTTTTTATATAAGAAATTTCTTTAAAATTTTTCAAGAAAAAAATGTGGGATGCGAATTTTAAGTATTTAATAATATTGATTTTAGGAAATAATTTCAAAAATAATCGTTTATAAGTTTTGAAGATATTGATTTTTCAAAAAAAAAATTTTTCAAAAAAAACCCAACAAATAATTTTTCGAATATTTTTATATATACATATATATATTTTAAATATATATAACTAGCCGACCCGTACTCGCGTTGCTTCGCAAATTGTAACTGCGAATATTTTCTTAATATTAATATTAGCATATGAAAACATTTCTCAATGGGACTGAGCATATTTGCTACAATAATAGATACTAATTTTTTTTTATAATTTTAGTTTATATGTATAACATACCGTATCGAATTAGATTCTCTTTCACACTTGAAAAAAAAGAGCTTGTTCTTGTTTGTGCATGTTATAAATATAACAACATAGAGAATAATAAAATTTATTTCAAATAAACGGGTTGACTACTTTCTGAGATCATTCAACCCAAACTTTAAAATGGTGTCGCTTTTATAGAATAGTTCATGTGCACGGCACTGTAGTCAATTGAATGTCCATTTTTGTCACCCAAAATGCTATTGAGTGTATTCAAGTAATTAAAAAAATAAAATGCACGACTGGATCGCACAAACTTGCTCTTAAGTAAAAGTACTTTGGAATTTAAAATACATTTTAAAAATATAAAACATGGATTTAATGAGATAAAAATGTTCAAATGTATGAAATTGCCGTCTGATTAATCTTTTTAGTATATAAGTAATTTTTTATATGACAAATTTCCTTAAAATTTTTCGCGAACAAAATTTGGGATGTCAAATTTTAAGTATTAGGTAGTATAGATTTTAGAAATAGTTTTTTTTTTGAATATTTTTATATACAATATTATTTTAAACTTAAGGGGGCTCCTGTTGAAAATTTTTGGTTAAAATCGTTAAGAGCTGTTGATGAGAAAGTCAAAAAATCAAAAAACGGTTCTATGACAGGTACCGTTAATAACATTTTGCTCCAAAATTTTGTTTGACCAAAATGTAGTCCATGTCCAATGTCCATAATATCACACCTAATTTTTTTTTATCAAAATCGTTAGAACCGTTTCGAGATAAATAAGATTATGCATTACGGTTGTATGGGGGTACCGTAAGTTTTGGAGCTAAAAAAAAATTTCAATTTCTCCTCTAGGGAATCACCGAAGACCCTTAACTACCGAGATTGAAGAACATAGGTCTAGTGGGTTAGGCTGTAGAGAGAGGTACAGACATACAGACGCACTGAAACATGTTTTTTGTGTAGGTACTAAATTGTCCTTAAAATTTTTATAAACAAAATTGATATGCAAGTTATTAGTACTCAATAAAATACATTTTATAACGTAATTTTAAAATTTATTCGTGTATCCGTTTTCTAGATATTGAATTTTCAAAAAAAAAATTTATATTAGTTTTTTAAAAATGCAAAAACTATTTTTTCGAAAAAATGTTTAGATTATATTTTTTTTGAGTGTATAGAAGCTCACGCATAAAAATTTTGGTTAAAATCGTTAGAGCTGTTAATGAGAAATTCGTAAATCAAAAAAACCGTTCTATGACAGGTACCGTTAATAACATTTCCCACCAAACATTTTTTTTACCAAAATGTAGTCCGTGTCCATAATATCACACCTATTTTTTTTTTATCAAAATCGTTAGAGCCGTTTTCGAGATAAATAAGATTATGCATTACGGATGTATGGGAGGTAGTGTCAGTTTTGGAGCTAAAAAAAAAAAAATTCAATTTCTCCTCTAGGGAACCACCGAAGACCCTTAAGTACCGAGTTTGAAGAAAATAGCTCCAGTGGCTTAGGCTCTAGATCGAGGTACAGACATACAGACATACGGACATACAGGCATATAGACAGACAGACGGAATCGTCGGACCCACTTTATTCGTCTTCGCTATCATCGTAATGTCAACTTTGATCCAAATCTCGAGTTCGATTTTTTTCCAAATGCAGAACTTGCCCTATAGTTAGTACCTATTACCTATATCGCAAGTAAAAAGAGCCCACCCCCACATTATGCTTAGCGATGTGACGATAGAATTAGAGAAACACAAAAAATGTGTGTAATTTTATAATTTGTTTTTATTTATTTCTCAGGTTGTATGTTTAACTAAGAAGTGATTTTGGGCTTAAAATCTGCGCAACAATGTCGACTTTATGAAGCATTGTTAATCTTTGTCGATTATTGTATAGGTTTTAAGATATGAGTGTTTGTATAAGTCAACTAATGAAAAAAAATGGACAAAAAATGTAAAATTAATAATATTGAAGTTTGACAAATTATTAATGAAAAAAAATTATAGCCATAAACACTCTTATAACAATATAGAAAATAATAAAATTTATTTCAAATAAATCGGTTGACTACTTTCTGAGATCGTGCGTATTAAACTTTAAAATGGTTTCGCTTTTATATAATAGTATAGAAGTATAGATATTATATATTTATTAATATTATTATTATTATTAATATTATTTTAAACTTAGCGCGACTCCTGCTGAAAATTTTTGGTTAAAATCGTTAGAGCCGTTAATGAGAAAGTCGAAAATCAAAAAAAAACGGTTCTATGCCAGTTACCGTTAATAACATTTTGCCCCAAATTTTTTTTCACGAAAACGTAGTCCATGTCCATAATATCACACCTAATTTTTTTTTTATCAAAATCGTTAGAACCGTTTTCGAGATAAATAAGATTTTGCATTACGGGTGTATGGGGGGTACCGTTACTTTTAGAGCTAAAAAAAAAATTTCAATTTCCCCTCTAGGGAATCACCGAAGACCCATAGCAACCGAGTTTGGAGAAAAAAGGTCCAGTGGCTTAGGCTTAAGATCGAGGTACAGACATACAGACATACAGACAGACAGACGGAATTGCCGGACCCACTTTATTCGTCTTCGCTATCATCGTAATATCAACTTTGATCAAAATCTCGAGTTCAATTTTTTTTCCAAAGGCAGAACTTGCCCTATAGTACCTACAGTGACGAGCAAAAATGGTCAAATGATTTCGCTTTTTTGAAAAATTGATTTGAGTAAGGATTTTTTAATAGAATTAAAATCTTTTTTTATTTATTTTATTTTGTTTATTTAACTCACATTTATTATGTATAATAAAATTTTCAAAAAATAATTAACTATACAAAAAAAAAATAATAATAATTTTCTGGTTTTGTCCAATTATGCACGTTTTAGTTTCAAGAGATTTAACATAGTTTGTGCTTTGTTTGTTTTACTGTTATTTAACAAGTGACAGTTAAGATTATTTTATTTGTTGATAGTTTGCTGTGGGTAAATCGTTCATTTTAAAACGTGTAAAACTGATTGTCAAAATGAAAAAAAATTGTAAAAATACCGTCGACCGCGCTATTTTTTTATACTAAAAAGTGGTGAATCATCGCGTGAAGTGTCCAAAATTTTGAAAATTTCAAAAACTTCTGCTTAATATTAAAAAAAATACAAAAACATCGATGTCCCCCAATGAAAAAAGGACGAAAACGACTACTTTCTGATCTGGAAGCTAGAAGAATTGAAAGAGAGTTGAGAAGTTGTGGGTCCAAAACACCTAAGCAGGCAGTCCAAAGCATAGACAAGCCAGGTGGTAGATGGATTGCATGCCAGGTACTCAAAAGTTTTGGGTTAAACGCTAAAGAGAAACCGAAGAAGCCTCTGCTTTCAGCGGAAAATATTAAAGCCAGGTTAGCTTTTGCTATAAAGCTAAAACCAGTGGACCATTGACCAATGGAAAAAAGTCATTTGGTCGGACGAAACGAAGGTCAATAGAATAAGAACGGATGGTAGATCTTTTTATTGGTCACGTCCTGGAGAACCACTTCAACAACATCAAGTTCAAAAGTCCGTGAAACATGGAGGAGGTTCGGTGATGGCTTGGGGATGTTTCTCGTGGAACTCTGTTGGTCCTTTGGTGAAAATCGATGGCATCATGGTCAAAGAAAAATATTTGGACATTTTGAAGACAAATTTACCACCTTTTACTGCATCAACAGGCTTCAATGATTGTGAAATAAGTTTTCAGCAGGAAGGAGATCCAAGGCACACGTCAAAAATTATCTCGGAATGGCTGAAAAATCAACAGTTTACGACGATGACATTGCCAGCACAAAGCCCTGACCTCAATCCAATTGAAAATGTAAGGTCAATTGTGAACCGACGGTTAGGGCAGCACAAAAATCACCCATCAAGCACTCAGGAGCTTTGGCAACGAATGGAGCTGGAATGGAGCCGTATTCCAGAGCAATTTCTTTATACTCGTAATTTATTGGAAAGTATGCCAAAGTCTTGCTCCCAAGTAACTAAAAATAAAGGTTTATGGACTAAATACTAAAGAAAAATCATTGATTTTAAACGTGCATAATTAGACAAGTCTAAAAACTAATGGAATATTTTTTGTTTTGTATAATATATTATTTTTTGAAAAAGTTATTATAAATAACAAAAGTTAGTTAAATAAACAAAATGACAAAAATAAAAAAAGATTTTAATTCTATTAAAATCTCTTAATTTAAATCAATTTTTCAAGTAAACGAAAACATTTGACCACTTTTGTTCGTCACTGTATATCGCAAGTAATAACCTCTTATACAAAATTTTTAACACATTTTTAAAAAAAAAATCTTGGGACGTCAACTTAAAGTTTTTATTATTGTACGAATAAAGATTAAATTTCCAAAAAAATGTTTTTTTTTTTAATTCCAAAAATATATTTTTTTTAAGGTTTTGAAATGCAATGTTTTTCAAACTTTTTAGAAGCTTCTCTATACAATATTTCATTAAGATCCGTGGGATCAATGGGAAATTCTAAATTTGAAAAAAATGGTTTTATGGTAGGTACAGTCTTATCTTAATCTTAAGTAATACGAGTATCTTAATTTCAATTTTTCTTATTAAATTATAGATCGTAAAAATTAGGAAACAAAATTATCAAAGTTCTAGGTGCCGTTTTCGAGAAAAATCTGATTTTCGAAACACAATTTTTTAACATTTGTATGGTGGGTACCGTTATTTTTATGCAAAATAAATTGTTTTTGGTTGATTGCATTAAGAAACTTTTGTTTTTCAAATTTAAAAAAAATTGAGCATGGAGTTTTCGAAATATTGAACTTTGATTTTTTTTGTAAATCCAAAAAAATTATTTTTGAAAATTTGAACACACAATAATATTTAAGCTTTTGCATACAAAAATTGATTAAAATCGGTTGTACCGTTTTTGAGAAAACTCAAAACAAAATGGTTCCAAGCGGGGTACCATTAATAACCATTCTTCGGAACATTTTTTTCAACCATTTACCTAGCTTTAACTAAGTTAAATTTTTTATAGAAAAAAAATCGTATTTCAAGGACCGTTCTTTTGTTCTCAAAAAAAAAACAAAAAAAAAGACCTGTGTGGGAAAAAATTAAAATGATGTTTACCAAGTTAAAAGAAAATGGGCCGCGCCGTTTATGCTGTAGTTGAACAGACAGAAAGACAGAATTTCGAGACCTTCAACTTTGATCAAAATCTGGAGTTAACTTTACTTTCCGTAAAGTAACTGCATATGTATATAATAAATATATATTGTAAGAATTGGTCTTTTAACCTAAAATAACAGTATAATAATATATCTCAATTTTTTTCTGTAAAGCAAAATTTTGTATTGTATGTATATTATCATTTAATATATAAGTAAATAATATATAAATAATATAAATATATTAATAGAACCATTATTAAAATTCAATTTATTCCTTAAAAATATTTTAAATATTTATCTCTTTTTATTTCTATTTAAAAAAGGGAGATTAAATATATAATTAATGGAGAATATTTAAAAAAAAATTTGTTTGCTATAAATCATATTTATTGAAAAAAATAGATAGCTTCCTGCCTTTAATTCAAACTTACGCGTGTTTTTTTAGAAACAGAGAACTTTTAGAACTGTTTTCTGTGGCCTTGCAGAATCTCAAATTTTCTGCTGATTCCGAACGGCTAAGATGAGTGACACTTGCAACGAAACGAGATACTCTTGGAGAATTTGCCACTTGCTTTCAAAAGGATAATACCTCTGAAAAATATTTTCTTTTGTTTACAAATGGCAGTGGCTGAAGGATTCTGTTGCTTTGACTTACATTGATTATATCGTTAAAGAGGAAGTTGAAAATAAAAAAAAAATCCTATGGCACCGCTTAAAATATTATAGGAAATATAAACATTGAAATTTGTTTCTCAATCAATTCACACCGAACACCAGGGATTTAGATGGTATAGTAGGCTTACAACATGTGATAACAAGTGGAAAACTTATCTCGACGAATGTGGCGAATTAGGAGTGAACAACCTCTTAATATGCACTTCATTAAACATTTATTAGTTGAAGTTCACTTCATTAAACATAAATTTGATTGCAATTCATTATCTCGTGTTGAATATGACACAAGTCATAGAGGTGATAGAGTGTCAATAAATAAATCGAGACCGAGAGACAATACTACAGACAGCAAGTAGTGGTTCTGATAGATTTTTATAAGTATGTCTAAGTCACTCATGTTAGCCTTTTCACTTGCATTTGTTTGATTTTACTTTAGATTGAAAAATTGCAAGCAAAAAAAATCTTAAAAACAAACATTTTCTAGATCTATTATTTTGTCCACAATCTGACGTACAATCTGCAGTATTTAATTTACACACAAAATTCAAACTTTCCATTGAAACACTAAATCTCACATTATTGTTCTCCTTGAATCAAACAAAACGACATTCAATTAAGAACTTTTTCAGTATAACATCCATGCGATAACTTTTTGTGATTTAGTTTGGTGCTCGTGCGATTTTCCTTGGAATTTCTAATGAGTTTGACAGATCCGCTGAGCTTGTTCGAGTTTTTTATCGAATGGAAACCGAATCACCTTTTACGCATTCTTTTATGAACAAAAAACACAACCAAATTGACAATTGAGGGTTGTTCATGAATAATTCAATTGTAATCATATTAATTGAACGGATTTCAATCTCAATTTTACGGATTTGACTGTTCAACAAAATCTGTGACTTGTGTGTAAGAATGTCAAGATTGTTAAGGAATTCAACTTCCTTTGCGAATTAAATAATTTTATTGAGGTTAACCACGGCGAGAATTGAGTGACTTCAATGGAATTGAGTTAATTTATTGCAGCCATTCGCATTCCACGATTAATTCAATCACATTTTTTCATTCTGTAAATAACGTCATGTAGAGCGCTACACAAATTGAATAATTTGCATTAAGGAGGAATAATTAATGTATTGCCTTAAACAAAAAAACGATTGATTTCTATAAAATTAATTTATTTAAGCTTAACTGAGGGCTTTTTGAATGAACGTACTTGAATGTGATTTATCCTTTTAATCAAAAAAGTTACTACCCGTATGTATCCTCGTATGTGTCTGGTACCTGGTGATAGTCGAAAGTTGGAGATATGTTTTGTCAATTTATGGCAACGTGCGACTTTTGTATATTGGGAGCCATCTGCTGTCATCATAAATTGGTTTTATAGTTGACTATTGTGTTCAGGGTAGCAATTTTTTTTTCCAACTTTATCATGACTGGAGTCATTGATTTTGTTATTACCTGTTTGTCAGATATTGGGGTGGAAAATTGGATAACATAACTTTGCTCTTAAGGGATTCATTTGAGAAGTTAATTGAAGCTGGTAAAGTGGAAAAAAATAGTTTGGAAATTTAAATTTCAAAATCATTTAAATTATTGAGTTGTAAGGATACCATGCTTAATTGTCTTCTAATTCACAAACTAGATTAAGAGTTGATCAAAAATTAATTTCAGAATTAAAATATGTACATCATTAATAAAAACATAAAATGAAAGCTTATTCAAAATTATAAAGTACATTTTTACCAAAATCTACTACAATCAACAAAAACTATAATTTTTTAGTATTATTTAATTAATAGTATCAAATAGTCGGTGAAATGTGACCAAAAAAGGAACAACGTGATGAAACAGCTTAAGAACGTTGTCACTTAAAAAATAAAATGCACGACTGGATCGCACGAACTTGGTCTTATGTAAACGACTAGGAACTTCAAAAATGAATATTATTAGAAAAAAACTGTTCATAAGCATACAATTCATTTTTTAATAGACTAAAACTACTCCTTGAGTAGTTGGAGCTAAAAACAGGATGCCATGTGATTCAAGCAAATATTAGCTTATGCCAGAACAAAAATTGAAAGTCTGTACTGGTTTCTTAAAAAAATAAGCTTTTATATAAAAATTTTTTAAAACGTTTATAAGAAAAAAATTTGGCGCAACAATTTAAAGTTTTTATTATTTTTCAAATAAAAATTAAATTTACAAACAAAAATATTGAGCCGTTTCTGAGATATCCAATTTTCCAAAAAAAAAAAAACAAAAGATTTTATTTTTCAAAAACTCAAAAATAATTTTTTTTAAGTTTTGAAATGCAATGTTTTTCAATCCTTTTAGAAGCTTCTCTATTTTGTCGATAATGAGAAATTTTAAATTTGAAAAAATGGTTCCATGGTAGTTACAGTCAGTAATTACTTGATTTCAATTTTTTTAATTTGATTATAGATTGTAAGAACTAATCAAAAAAAAAATTTTAGCAAAATTCTCGGAAACGTTTTCGAGAAAAATACGATTTTCGAAAATTATTATTTAACATTTGTCTGGAGGATACCGCTATTTTTAGGTAAAATAATTTTTTTTTCTTACATCTTATAATTTATATAAAAAACCTTTTATTTATCCAGTTTAAAAAAATCTAGCATGGGGTTTTCGAAATATTGAGTTTTCAAAAAAAAATTTTTGATTTTTTTTTTAAATCCAAAAAAAAGTTTTTGAAAATTTGAATACACAATAATATTGAAACTTCTGCGGAGCCTCAACATACAAAAAATGATCAAAATCGGTTGTACCGTTATTAGAGAAAATCAAAAACAAAAAAAAAATGGTTCCAAGGAGGGTACCAAAAATAACCATTTTTTGAAAATTTTTTTTCAACCATTACCTAGTTTTAACTAAATGAAATTTTTTAATTTTTTGTTTCTAAATTTTGTGGGACAGTTTTTGAGAAAAAAATATTTATAAAATTTCGATAAAAAATCTTATGGTAGGTACCGTTATTTTTGGTTTAAAAAAAAAAAAGAAAAATACGTGTGGGGGGAAAAACTCAAAACACATATCTACGAAGTTTGAAGAAATTCGGCCGAGCCGTTTAGGCTGTAGTCGAACCGCGGACAGACAGACAGACAGAATTGCGAGACCCACGTTTTTGGTCTTCGCTATCATCGTAATGTCAACTTTGACCAAAATATCGAGTTCGATTTTTTTCCCGAATGCATAACTTGCCCTATAGTATCTAGATATAAGTCGCAAGTAAAAAGCAGTGGATTAGACCTTATTCCAGTACATTTTTTATTTAAGTATAAGAACAAAAATTTTATCGATATGAACAATATTAAGAATATTTTTTTAATCATTCAAATTTGTTTTTGAACTCACTAATTGGTAATTTAAAATTTTAAAATATTTTAAAACTAACTCCCACTAGGACCGTTTGGCAATACGATAAAGCCAACTGGAACTGTCTTAATAACTTTTTTCAAATCTTTAACTGGTCACTATGTTGGCTCCATATATGCTAGTTGATGCAAGTGCCCACAGTACTTTTATTCCTAACATAATTAAGAGAGTATAAGACCTTAAGAAAAGTCTGTAAGGCTATAAAGAAGGTTGACAGAAGTAAGTTTCCGCTATTACAACGCCAACTCAACTGAGGAAAATAAGAAAATACATAAAAAAGTCAATAACCATTGCAAGCCTGTTGTAAGTAGATCCAAAATCCTACATGACTAGAAATTAAGGCAAATCGTCCTGCAATATCCCAAAGACGGTAGAAATTTCTGGTAGTTTGTCAAGAACGGTAAAAACTCAACTTCATCTTGGGTTCCAATGCTCATCTATACAATGACAACCCTATAACTAGCTCTTAAGATAAGGCAAATGTAATTGCAGCTCATTTTGCTGCTAGCTCTATATTACCAGATAGCAACATTGCCCCTCATGTACTTGAGAACGTAAATCATTTAGTAGGACAGGTATATTTCCACACTCGTATAGTTGCAAGATCCCTTTGAGATCTTTATATAAATAAATCCGCTGATCCTGATGGATCCTCATTCCCCGTTCTTCATCACTGGCAAAGCCATTGCCATTAATTATGAAATAAATTAGACAAACCAAAAACCAAATTTAAAAAATGACAGCAGTAAAATTTGTTTAAAATTTACGTAAGATGTGGAAAATTGATTTAAAACCGAAAAATAAATCAATTGTTTTCATCAACGGAAGACAACCATTTAGTCTTACAAAACAGAGAAACAAAACAACAGATATTTTTCTATGAATGAAAGCATTCAGCTAATTTACTATGTCATTTGAGCTTATGGGAAATTCACAACATATTGGCTGCATTTAATGAAATTGTAAAGCTGCTTATTTTATGAATGTTTTTATTATAGAAGTTCGAGAGCAGAAAATTAATAAGGGTATTAATGCAACGAGATAACTTACGGCATTGCAGAAAGATATAACTTTTCGCAACATGTTTGCATGAACACCTCCTAAAAAATACTTGGACTTGCTTAAATGTGGGAAATATTCAGCTGTTCGTCAAACGCTTTTGTGAAATGTCAAATTAAAAGTAACAATCAACATTTCTTTAGTTTATCACTTTTATTCTTTTCCGCATCAAATTCGTGGGATATTTTTGTATCAGATCTTTTGCAGAAAGTTTTTCCCATACAAATTTTGACAGGGCGTTTCTGCGGAGATAAAATTATCTGGTTTTCGAGGTTTATTACGGTTTTCCGCGCTTACATGAATACCCTTAATGTATTAGATTTGATTCTATATCAATAGACATTTTTCGTGCTACTTTTTGGTTTGCATATTTTACATTTCGTTTCATTTTTATTTAATTTGCCTTTTTTTTAATTTTTCTGTGCAATTAATATAAAACGGATTATACAGGAGAATTATAAAAAAGAACCTAATTTCCACGAATGCATACAATCAAAACTGTCACTTCTATTCCATTTGAATTAAGTCTTTGCATTCGGCGTGGTCATGATCATGCAACTGGATCGAAATCTCAATTTGGATTCGATCGATCTCCTAATCCCCACATGTAAACGAGTAAATGTTATTATTTGATCTGTGAAAATGTTGCATGTAATTCCCATACCTGAAATTGGTGTTTACTTGCTTTAAGTCGGAACCAAAGATGTCTCGTGTAGTATGTTGCGGAGTGGAGCAGTGTGCTGATTGCTGAATGTACACACTTGTGTGTAGTCATGTTGAAAAAGAAAAGCACAGATTTATATGTCATCACATGTCAGCACAGTACTACAGCAGGGGTGTAGTGACTCTTGCGAGGAATTGACAAATCCTCTAAGAGTTTCTCTCGTCATGAAAAGTGCTGCTTAATAGCCTTTCGGTATCGGCAGAAAATGGCAACACGTACACAGAATTGGTTGACGGTTGTAAGCCACTAGGCTCTGATTCTCTTTCAGCTGTTGCACCATCAAGTTTATTATCCAAATGAAGGCATATAAATTGCAAAAATGGGGCATTTGATTTGTACCAAGGGAATGGGTATTAATATGAAAAGTAACATGGTTGATTTTATAGAAGCAGCTCTTTTATATTTTATATTTTCTGCATTTGGTTATATAAACGACATCATTTTGGTGCACTAGTTCTATTAAATGTTCGGACATTTCAGACGTAAATATTTTTTTTAAATTAGCTTAAGAATGCAACTTTTAAGAACTCAAAATGTTGTCTTTTGACTTTTTAATAATTTATAGTGCTCTCTTTTCTACAGTAAATTATATATTATGACGTCTGTATATTTGTTTCTCCACATCGTGGTATGGCGCAATTGAAGCAGAAGCGATGTTTCCACAACACACCACTCTACCACACAACACATTTCCCCAATATGGTTCTAAGCATATAAAACAGATTGGAGCGATAGCAACACACAACACGAAATAGGCGTGGTTCCGGCCTCAGTGGCATTATTCAAACAAACAAATCAAATTGTAGTACAGAGAGTGCTTTTCAAATAAAATATAGAATTCACGAATTGATCACACCTACATCTAGAAAAAAATCTATAAAAGTCTAAATTTATGCAAAAAAAGTTTAAAAAATTGTTTCATCATTAAATTAAATTTTATGTAAGAAATTTCCTTAAAATTTTTCTAAAAAATAATTTGAGAAGTCAAAAGCATTAAATGATACACATTTTAGGAAATAATTTCAAAAAATTATCGGTTACTCGTTTTCAATATATCTATGTATTAACTTTTCAAAAAAAAAAATTATATTAAATTTTATTTTTGTGTCGTTTCTTGAGTTCAATAAAATTGTATTTTTAGTTTTAATTCCTACCAATATATTTCGAGGAATTTAATTCCTCATCGTCAAAGTTTAAAAAATTAAGATAAAAGAGAGTTTTTAAATAATAAAATTATAAAATTATAAGCAATAAATTACCTATGAATAATATTTGTTTTAAATTATGATACCAAAAATACAAATTTGAAATAAATAATGAATGACAAATACGAATTTAAGAAAAAAAAACTATTTTTGTTTAAATAAATGAATAAATTTATATTAAAAATTATTTTAAATTCAAATGTATGGACATTTTGGTCAACATCGTTAAAGTCGAGAATGAGAAAGTCGAAAATCAAAAAATGGTTCTATGACAGGTACCGTTAGTCACATTCTTTCTTAAAATTTGTTTGAGCAAAATCTAGTTCATGTATATTCATGCACGTAGTTACATATATCAAAATCGTAAGAGCCGTTTTCGGTATACAGCCTAATGGCTGCATGGAAGGTACCGTTAATTATCGACCCAAAAAAAAAAAAGATCAATTTCTCCTCTAGAAAATTGAGGAATTCACTTTTTAATGGTAATGTCAACTTTGATCAAAATCTGGAGTTCGATTTTTTTCGAAATGCAAGATTTGTCCTATAATATCTATATGGCAAGTACAAATATTATTCAAATATATTGCCGTTAAGTCAGTTAGAAAGGAACCAACAGAATTCATATTCACCTTCTTTGATGTTTTGAAATGGTATTTTTTCGCACAACTTCACGAATAATTCGATTAATTGTCTGTACAAAATTGAACTGAAATGCTTATGCGCAAAACAGATTAAACCAGCAATAGCACCAGGATCATCAACAGCAAACAGCACGCTGACCAGCAAACATTTCTCAAACACATTGCCACCAGCAACGTCATTTCAATTGTTTGACATTTCATATCGAAAAAAAGTTTTTCATTGTGGTGCCACTGAATATTGCAGTGGTAAAGTTGACAATACTGCACCAGCAACAGCAAATTTAGGACTTTGGCCTAACGACGCTGTTGGCGTTGCTGTTGCTGTTCTTATGTGTGTTGAACAAATGAAATACATTGGCTCTAAATTAATGGCGGCCGCTGTTGCTGTTGACGGTGCTGTTGCTGGTTCAATCTGTTCCACGCTTTATACTGCGTTTCATGCTTAATATTTCACGGAAAAAAGAACGATTCAAATTAAAGTTGCTCGTTATACATAGAAAACATCGATGTTTTCTTATTCGATATGTCGAATCTACCGATGTATCGGCTACTTTCGATGTTTAACGATGCATCGATGTATTTTATTCAAAAGTTGGAATGGATGTGAAATACAAGTTACATTTTTTCCATATACTTTGCAAAATAAATTATACACAGTTCTTATGACGTTCTTCACAAAATATTAAAAATTAACTAAAATACACAACTAGCTAGAAAAGTTAAAAGTTTCAGAGAAATTTTATTATTTCTCATTTAGTACTTTTTAGTTTACACTTTGATGAATATTTATCCCGAATCGTATGAACTGGGTTAATGAAGTTAATGAAATGAAAAATAACTGTGAAAACTCAAATAATACTTTTTGTATCACTTTACAGCTTCACACATCGAGAATTAACCCCCTGATTTTATTTAGTTTTATAGAAGGTATTCAAGCAAGCATATGTTCGTTGCGCCTGAAATTTTTGTATAGGGAGGTAAATTTCAGCAGAACTTTGGCCTCTACTTCGTCTGTTGTTCAGTACCAATTAAGAAAGAAAGAACGTCACTGTGATTAAATTCTTTACAACGGAATTCGTTATTTAATTGGTGAAAAATGTAAATGTCCACACAATGATGAAAACAAAGTGTACCAGCTAAGACATTCAAATAACTTTTTTTTTGAAAAGCCATACCTCCTTTTGCTGCCTATTTTGCAACGGTTTACTTTTAAGTGGACGAGATTTACCCTAGCGAGCACCGTTTTACTCTTTAGTCTGTTTTTTGAGGTGGGAAAAAATTCCAAACGATTACGTTGTGTGACAAATTAAAATTTCATGAACTTTGCCAATGACCCAGAAGGGGTTATAAGTCTGGTCGAGTACATCACGAACCTGTACTTAAAACTTTTTACTTTACCCTTAAATTTATTGTTAAAAAATTCGTTATGTAACTTCGCACACTCAACGATTTTTAGTTTAGTGTTTTTCAGGATTATGTTGACCATTTTAAGGATTCTTTAAGGGTTTGAAAAGCAGATTGTTCATTTTAAAGTAATTCATATTTTTATTTTTCATATTTTTAAAAGTTTACAAAAAGTCTTCGGCAATAATCGAAATACATTTGTACCGTATACATAATTCTAAAGTGCTTTTGATACTGAGCTAGATGAACTATATGTGAAAAGTACTTTTAAATCAAAGATCAATTGAAAAAGATTCACTCAGATTGGTTCTATATTGGTTAAAAAAAAGGCCTCCAAACTTTGAAGAACTTTAAAATTGAACTCTTAGAAATCTAAAAATGCTTTTATATCCTGAACAACAACTTAAATTGATAAGGAAATTAAATTGCTGTCCAATTTGGATATATATATGTATATGTTGATTACAAAAGGATTTTCTTCTGCTGTTTTGGTCACAGTAATATTAGCAATGAAATAAAATGTTTTATATTTACTTTTCCCGATGTTTCGAGGGGGAACTTTTTATTTAAACAAAAGAATATGCAGTTATTTTATTACAAAGTTTTACAACAAAATAAAACAATGAAAGTTAAACTTACACTATTTAAAAATTGAAAATAATTTAAACTATTATCTAATAAAGAAGTTATTTTTAAACTAAAAGAGATAGGTAGCTGGAGGTATTTTTGTATGTAACGGGCGAGCAGTATACCTCTGAGATGTTTAATGTGTCCTGCTGACGATTCATGTTGTTTTTGTTATTTAATATATAAAGTGTTTCAAGGGTATAACGCTGTAAAGTATATTTTTCACTTTGAAGAATGTGGACACCTTCAAAATCTGCAGAACGTCCAAATTTGATAGCATGATTAGCGAGTTCTGTTTGGGCAAGGTTTTTGGTGTTGATGTCAGATTTATGATTTGACATACGCTGACGCAGAAATTGCTTCGTCATACCAATATAGCATAAATTGCAGAATTCACCAGTTTCACCTTTGCAGTTGATCCTATATATGTGTAAAATCGGTGCATTTATCTTTAATTTGTTAAAAAAATGTATCAATGTTTGGTAAGACTTGAACGCTAACCGAATATCTTGAACTTTTGTGTTGACATTAGCTCAAAATTTTAAACGATTTAGTAAAATGTTGCCATTTTAGTAAGTGTCTAAGTTAAAAAGAATATTTATATAATTTTACTATCTCTTAACATTTTATTAAAATTTAAATCATAAACTGGCTACTTTAACTTTTAGTAACTTGCTAAATCCATATGAAATCTGTCATTTTCTTAAAAAACAAAATTCTTATTTTTTTCATAATTCATAAGCAAATTGTTTTTAAAAGTAAATAATTTGGTAAGAGAGGGAAGACGACGATTTTGATATATACGAGGTGGACTATCTAGTGGTTTCTGTTTCCCACTCGGAATCTTGACAGAAAGTCAAAATCAAACCTCCGCGGAACGAAATGAGTCGCCTTACGCATCAACAACAACTTTGGGAAATATTCAGCCCTATTCTGCTATTCATAGGGGGGGAATTTTTCTTCAAATTTCACTAATCACTATCTTGCTATTTATTCGAAGTGAATCTGTATTTGAATCGGTAATATTGCGCGGTATTCTGTTATTCACGTGAACGGATTCATTCTATACAAATCCGATCCGCGTATGCAATGTTGTGGATTTTTCATTTAATGGATCTGGTTGGTGTTCAGTAAAATGTAAGCGAAAACTAATTTATTGCCTAATTTAGAATATTTGTTTGTAAAAAATAGATTATTAACATTTTTAGGATAAGAAGGACAAAAAAATCAATCAATTGCTTATGAATGTTTGTCTGTGGTAGCCTTTTCTGATGTATGTAAAAGAGATGTGGGTTTTGATAGAGAGTCATTGTGGAACGTGGATACCATCAACGAACATAACAACTCAAGGCACACCATATTTTGGGTTAAACAGGGGTTTTCCTTCTGTCGTCATTTGTAGAATTATCCAATTGGGACATAAGTGGGCTTTAAGTGCGTTCTGAAATGTGGATTGAGCGAACCCCGCATCCAAATCTTGCCCAACGCCAGGAAAAAACCTAAAAAAGTGATTAGTTTCTCTATTCTTTATATTGACTCATTTCGCTATAGAGGTGGAAGCTTTCTGTTGGAGGATTCTCTTATTCCTCTGCTTGGAATAAGGACAAAAAAAGTTAATTTCCAAATTTAATAATAAATATGAAAACAAATTAGAAAATTAATTCTGTTTAGGTTAAGCGGGTGAACTTGAATTTTTAATGAAATCAAAAACAATTATCCAAGATTCAGAAGATTATCATATGAACAGCTGTTTACGTGAATGTCAAATTGGCTCGGGATAATGTAGTTCAACCGATGGATAGCGGAATGCAAAGGCAGTGTGAAAGGGAATCGAATGGGTGGTTAGGATAAACGATTCACGTGAATAGCAGAATAGGAATGATTGAAAACTTATTTCGAAAGTGAGTGCTGTGTAGCCCAAACAGTGTAGTTTTTGAAAAGAAGTTTTAGCCGAAATAAGGCAACCACCACATCTGCTGTATGCAAGTTCGTGCAAAAAGTTTGTGAGACTGGTGTGCTAGTGGACAGCTCTTATGGTTTCCGTCATCTTGAGCACAGACGATAATGTGCCTGCTGTAGCCGAGATTGTTAGACACAATTCACGCACATCAACTCTCCCTCGATCTCAACAGCTCAACATTTCACGCACTAACCTGAGGAGAATTCAACACAAAGATTTCGGATTATTCTCTTACAAGGTCGAATTTACTAATCCCCTGTGCAGGGACGGGTTAGAATATTCCTGCAGCGCCTCCCCGCTTGTCGTAAAAGGCGACTAAAGGAGTAAATACATCTAGGCCACAAACAGCAAGGTGAACCTAGCGACACGTAACACCTATAAACTTTCCCAAAAGTGTGCATGCCAGTCCCTGGGTTGGCACGACTGGAGATCACCGGTGCCGTAAAAGAGAGATCAAATACAAAACTGGAGCATGCACACGTCGATACTTACAACGGATTTTGTGAATTCAAGCATTATGGAAGTACTCGTCCAAAATGACACTACCCCGCCAGGCACTACCATTGTTACACATGGTACTGATCCTGGACCGAGCAGCAATGCTCGGGTCAGAGCTAGACGGATTCCGGGGGCTAGCAAAGTAATGCCGCAGATTATACAAAATCTGAGAGTTGCGAGTTGGAACGTTGGCAGTATGACAGGTCGAAGCTTCGAGTTGGAAGAGATGATGAAAAGAAGGCGAGTGGACATCTTATGTGTTCAAGAAACAAAATGGCGAAACACGGGAAACAGGGCCCGTTTCTTGGATACGAGGACAAAAAACTATAAGATGTTCTACTATGGAACGGAAAAGGGTAAAAACGGAATCGGAATCATCCTTGCAAAACATCTATTAGGCAGCGTATTGACCATTTCGAAATCCAGCGACCGTTTGATGTACCTTAAATTGGTGATTAAAGGAAAGTTGTGGAATATTGTCACTGCATATGCTCCCCAAATTGGATGTGAGCAGGTACAAAAAGATGCATTTTGGCTAGACTTTCACAATCTACTTAAGGACATCCCAAAGGAAGAGTTTTTGTTCGTGGGCGGAGATTTGAACGGACATGTCGGGAAGACAAACGAAGACTATGAAGATTGCCATGGAGGCCTCGGATACGGCACCAGGAACCCTCCTGGTGAAGACATCCTGAGCATGTGCAAAACATACGGTCTTATCGTGCTAAATACCATGTTCGTCAAACAAAGCCGACACCTGGTCACTTACAGCAGTGGTGGAAATGAAACCCAGATTGATTACCATTTGGTATCTAGTTTCATGAAACCCCGGGTAAAAGATTGCAAAGTGATACTAGGAGAAGCGATCGCCCACCAACACCGTCTCCTACTGACAGAATTTTTTATGGAGACAGTGAACGACAACAAACATACAAAAACTTTTGGGAAGATCAAATGGTATAATCTGGATAAGGAAAAAGGCGAAGCTTTTATTTCGAATATGCAAAACTTTCTGTATAACAACACCGATATAGTTCGAAATGAAGAGAGTACAGCACAAAGTATGTGGGATCTCCTACAGAGAACTTGCAAAGAAAAAGCCAAAACACTGTTAGGGGTTTCAAAAGGACACAACCAACAAGGCAAAGAAACATGGTGGTGGAATGATGAAGCTAAATCAGTTATAAGTAAAAAGAAAATGGCTTTCAAGGCTTGGTCGAAGTGCCCCTCTAATAATACAGAGCAAAAGTCACGCCTCGAAGTGGAATATAGAAACTGCAAGAAAGAAGCGAAGAAGAAGTGCGCCCAAATTCAAGCAAAGAATACAGAAAACCTGTATCGGGAGCTGGATGAAATTTCTACCCCGACAGCTGGTGCTATTCAAGAGCTACGGCAAAACACGAATAAGGGCGCAACTATCTTTAAAATAGCCGCTCAAAGAAGAAGAAATGCCCAGGAGATTTGTTCGCCAAAGTTCATTAACAATGCTCAAGGCCAACTACTTGTGGAAGACAACGAAATTCTTCACAGGTGGCGACCGACAGTATTGTGACGGACTTCTAAACGAACAATTTCCAAGGCTATACTTTCCAATAGCTTCACCTAACTTAAGCGAAGTATCCGACGTCACAGTCGAAGAAGTTAGTGAGGCGGTAAAATACTCCAAAAAGGGAAAAGCTGTTGGCCCAGACGAAATACCCTCAGAGTTTTGGAAAAAGATGGGAGACATCGGGTTTAGATGGCTCATGATTCTTGTCTCCAAACTTATACGAGGTGATCGCATGCCTAATCAATGGATGGAAAGTTACCTTCTTCCAATTTATAAAGGAAAGGGTGATACTCGAAGCTGTGATAATTACCGTTCGATTAAGCTGATGTCACACACCATGAAGATCGTTGAGCGAGTCTTGGGTAGCCGACTGCGAAAAATAATTAGGCTATCTGATGACCAGTGCGGATTTGTCGGTGGTAAGTCAACCACGGATGCAATCCAGAGTATAAGAATAATTATGGAAAAGCATCGGGATTCTTTGGAGGATTTGCATGTCGTATTGGTTGATTTTGAAAAAGCATTCGATCGGCAACCACGAGATCTAATATGGGTGGCCCTCAGGCAACGAGGAGTTCCAGAAACCTATGTGCGGATAATTATGGACATGTATGATGGAGCAGTTACTAAAGTAAGATGCGCAGCTGGAGTCACCGAAGAATTCGAAACCACAGTAGGTGTACACCAGGGAAGTGTCTTGAGTCCCCTGCTCTTTATTACAGTTCTTGATTACCTGCTTGAAGGCAAAGTGACGGATCCAAAAGTACATCAGTTATTCTTTGCTGACGATGGAGCCATCATAAGTGAAGACCCGATATCCCTACAACGAGCACTTGACGTATGGGTAGATGTTCTAGAAGGAAGTGGGTACCGCATAAGCGCGAAAAAGACAGAATACCTATGCTGCCCATTTTCTGATCCACACAGGCCTATTCCAGACATTTATTTGAATGGAGTAGTGCTTCCCAAGTGTGAAAAGTTTAAATATCTGGGGTCTATGATAAATAACGAAGCTACTTGTGATGACGATATCAATCATCGCGTAAGCGTAGGGTGGATGAAGTGGCGGGAAAATTCTGCTATCTTCTGTGACCGAAAAATGCCCCCTAAGCTGAAAGGAAAACTCTACACTTCAGTTGTGCGTCCAGCACTCACATACGGTTCACAATGTTGGACAATGTACAAAAAGTATGAGAGTAAGCTAACGGCAGCTGAGATGAAGATGCTTCGTATGATAGCAGGAGTTACAAAGCTTGATCGAATTAGAAGTACGAAGATCCGAAGAAGCCTTCATGTTAAGAATACCATTTCCCAAAAAATTGAACACGACCGACTCAGTTGGTATTGCCATGTTCAAAGGAGAGATCCTGAGAACCCCGTCAAAAAGGCAATATCATACAACGTTCCAATTCGGAATAAAAAGAAAGGTAGGCCTAAACACTCCTGGTACAAACAAATGCAAAAACACCAGCATTCAGTTGGCCTCAGAAATGGAACAATACAAAACCGGGAGGCTTGCCGCCGATTTCTGAGGTCAACCCGGCGAACCCCACAGGCGGATCACTAGTGTGAAGCAGATACGTGGGAGAGTTATGATCCCCTCGACATCGAGATCATAACAGCGCCGAAGAAAAGGAAGAAGAAGAAGAAGGTCGAATTTACTAAGAGATATCGAATTTTCCAAAAAAAATGTTTTTTTTTTTTTCTAAAATTCAAAAAATATTTTAGTTTTGAATCGCAATGTTTTCCAAACTTTTTAGAAGCTTCTCTATGAAAAATTTCTTTAAAATCCGATAATGAGAAATTCAAAATTTGAAAAAGATGGTAGGTGCACTCAGGAATACCTTAATTTCAATTTTTTTTTATTAAATTATAGATCGTAAGAATTAATGGATGGAAATAAAAAAAAATATCAAAATTCTAAGTGCCGTTTTCGAGAAAAATACGATTTTCGAAAACCATTTTTTAAGATTTGTATGGTGAGTACCGTTAGTTTTAGGTAAAATCAATTTTTTTTCTCACATCTTGTAGATTGTAACAAAAAACTTTTAATTATTAAGAAAAAATCGAGCTTAGGATTTTCGAAATATTGTGTATTGAAAAAAAAATTGACATAAAAAAAAGTTTTTGAAAATTTGAATACAGAATACTATTGAAACTTTTGGGAAGCTTTAGCATTAAAAAAATGATCAAAATTAGTTGAACCGTTTTTGAGAAAATCACAAACAAAACAATTGTTACATGGGCGTACCATTAATAACCATTTTTCGGAATTTTATTTCAACCGTCAGTTACCTTTAACTAAATGATTTTTTTTCATAAAGAAAGGAAAAAATAAAGTTTAAGAATGATATGTGATACCGCAATCTTAACGAAAATCGGCAGAGCCGTTTAGCCTGTAGTCGAAAAGACAATCATCGAATCGAGGCAATCGATTCCTCTCCGTGTACAAGGACTCGGCCTTTCGCAGACTTCTACTTCATGAATTTTACATCAGGACCTTAGCCTACATCCGTATAATATCCAACTAACTCAGAAGCTCAAAGTTCATGAACATAGGCAATGCCGTTTATTCTCTGGCTGGGCATCGGAGCGTTTAGAAGAGGTCTCCAATTTTTGTCGTCCGAAAATCATCTTTATCGACGTGGTACAGAGACGGTGACGACATTGGTCCATGCACTTTCAAAAACGACGTTGGTGAGGCGCTCAATGTCAATGGCGAGCGCTACCAATTTCCTATAGCCCAAATTCAACCATATGGACCTAGACGACATGTGGTTCTAGCAGGACTGCACTTATACGTGCCATTCAGCAGAAGCCACATTCTTCATGACTGATTTGAGGGTAAAGATATCTCTATCATAAGTGGTGTGATTGGGCCACTAAGGTCATGCGATTTGACCCCGCTAGACTTTTTAGTGTAACCATACTTTTGTCTATTCTTTTTAATTTCTCAATGTTTTCATGTTCATTTCCATCTATTTGGAAAAGTTCATTCATTATCCCTCTACATAAAAAAGGGAAAAAAGACGATGTGAAAAACTACAGGCCTATTGCCAGATTATCTGTGATTCCTAAACTCTTTGAGACTATTATTTGTGAAGCTTTATGTTTTTATGTTAAGTCATTTATTGTTCCCAATCAGCATGGCTTTATAAAAGGTCGCTCTACTATTACTTTTCTAATAGAATTAGATGAAAATTGTATTGATTCTTTTAAAAAAAGTAAAGAAGTAGATTGTGTATTTACTGATTTCAGTAAGGCTTTTGACAAGCTGTCACATCGTGTTTTGCTTTTTAAATTAAGAAAATTAGGATTTAGCGAAAATTTTTGAAAATGACATCAATCCTATTTATTCGA
This sequence comes from Chrysotoxum bicinctum, assembly GCA_911387755.1. NCBI lineage: Eukaryota > Metazoa > Arthropoda > Insecta > Diptera > Syrphidae > Chrysotoxum > Chrysotoxum bicinctum. Next base: position 216,569,475 of record OU426989.1, on the reverse strand, counting down.
TAGATCTTATTCGGTGTTATTTAACGGCTGCGAATCAAATAAGTTTAAAATCAATTCAGGAATCCTACAGGGTAGTCATTTAGGTCCAATTCTTGGTTGGATAAAAAGAGAGTCGAAACAATTTTCCGACCCTTTCGTGACAAAGCAGCTTTTTATATCTTTTGTTCGACTCATTCTAGAATACGCTTGTCAGGTTTGGTCACCTCATTACAAATGTCATAAAAATAGACCAGAACAGATGCAAAAAAGATTCGTTAGGTTTGCCCTCAGGGGACTTGGCTGGGATAATCCTTATGATCTTCCACCTTATAACAACAGACTTAGACTTATTGATTTACCTTGTCTCGAGAAAAGACGTTCCTATTTATGTTTCGTTTTCATTGTAAAATTAATCAACGGTAACATAAACTGTTTGCACCTTCTGTCTCGTATTAATTTTAATATCCCTCAAAGAACTTTGTGGAACATACCGGAGAATATACTTATTTCAAACTATCGTACCAATTATGAAAAATTTTCTCCATTAAATAAAATGTTTAAACTATTTAATATTTACAATCTTAAATATAACAATTTGTTTGATAAAACAATAATTATTTCATGTCAATTTAAATCAACATTTTTTCATGAAATTGTTTAAGAATCTTAATATACACCTTTGTAAGAAATTTTTGTAAAACTAGCAATTTAGTTATGTAAATAAATAAAAGGAAAGAAAATAGTCGACCGATTCCCTTTAGGTGAACATGACACAGGCCATAGCTCAAGTTCAGCCGGATCTATGCGTAAAACAAATTAAAAATTAGACCACCCGCATCCGTTTTACCATAAGAAGCCGAGGCGAGCATAATGGCAAACCTACATAGGCCTTTCAAATAAAAAAAACTATCTAAACATCCTTAATCCTTAATAACCACAATCATTACGTATAACAAACAAAAAGCTCTTATTTTTTCTGGAGAGAAATCTATTTGTGTTTTTTTAATATTAAGCTTAAAACCATTGGCATATGGCACCAACTTAACAAACCATTATAAGGATGCTAAAAAGCGATTTTTAATGAGCAGCAGCAGCTCTTAATAGCAACTTTTTAATAACATTTACATAAGGCGCCAGTTTAGTTAAAGGTATCATTTGAAATTTAAATAAACAATTTTTAGTAGTTTAGAAAGTGAAATCAGTGAGTATGTTGGTGGTTATGGCTTTATAGCGAGTAATGGTCAGTAAATTGAACAGCAAATATTTTTAAGGTTTCTGATAGGTTGTCATCGGGACCATTATTTGTATTTTTTAATTTAAGAATTTTTTCACTGGATAAATAATAAATTTTGTTCATTAAGTTGTTCAAATTTCAGATAACAAGACGAAGTGAACACTGATTACAGAATAGCTATTAACAAACTATTCTAAATGGAGTTTATATCCAAGGATTCAACGCCTTGTATTTGTAGAACTTGGAGTCCCTACAGATTTTCTTTTTTTGAATTTATACTGGGCGCGTTGTATGTTCCTCGTCGATTTTATTTAGTTGCCATTTTTGTGTGAATAAAAATTTTCAATTAGCATTTGACACTCGTAGAAAGTGTCGATAGAAATTTATAACGGAGCCTGATCATTTCATCAACGTCGCGTCGGCGAGATTGAAGTGCTAAACTTTTATAGCTAGCTATAAACGACCACCATTTTTGGCGAAAAATATTTCGACTTGGCTGGCCTTGTTAATTAACATTTATTTGATGATGCAATAAACAATGCTGTAACAACTACTGATTATTGCTATCGTCCCATGTTGGAAACTTTCTTGGAAGTAGATCAATTAGGCCAACAGAACATTTGGTTTCAATAAGACGATACCACACTACACACAACGCGTACTTCGATGTTAATTTTACGATGATAATAATAATAATAATAAAAAGAGGCTGGGTGCGATCCACACTGATAACTTCCCATTTGTGGTCTTGAAAACTTTATATTTAGTTTTTTTTTTCAAATAACCAAATTTTCAGCGAAACAAACTTTAGCTGTAAAATTCAAACAAACATTAGGTATTTTAAGATTGAAAAGCATTTTAATTATTTAAAGAAATTTGAAATTGAGATTGTTGATGTTGATTGTGAGCAACAAAAAATTTTGTTAGATGTCACTTAGTTTAACCAAAATTGTCTCTTAGCTTCGTTTTTTTTCGTTTCCTGAACAATTTTAGAAATGTCGCTTAGCATACATTCTTAGGGGAAGGTATCGATGTATAAAACAACATACTTTAGAAAGCACTATCGGTGTTCATTCCCAAGAAATTCGACTTGAAATACAATTTTAACTAGTTTTCACTAGAATTTTTAATAGTTTTTTATTAAAAAAAAAAAAAAACAAAAATAATTAATTCAATATTTGTCAACATTTTACCAATTGTACAAAATTATACTATGTATAAAATAAACTAAATTAGAAGTCAATATCGCTTTTAGTTCTCGAGAACTTTGAGTCGAAAAACAATTTTTACCAATTTTCAATAGAATTTTATATAGTTTTTTATTTTTTGTAAAAAAACTGTAAACTAGTTTTTTTTGAAATTTTGACCAGTTGTCAAACACATTATTTTTCGTAAAATAAAATAATTTTGAGTTTCAAATTGTTTTCCGTTCTTAGAATATCTGGGTTATGAATTTTTTTTTTCAGTTCTTTTTATTTAAAAAAATAACGGAATGTTCATTTTTTTCCAAATTCATACCAAATCTGTATGATCTTATAATGAGGACATTCAATTTTATTTTATATCAATAGCATTATTTTTTCGTGAGATATTTGAAACTAACCAAAATTTTTACTTTTTTTTTAAACCGTTATAGTGAAAAAACTACTCACTGAATTTTAATAAACGCCCTTTCAGCCTCTTTCGAAGTTATTACCTATTAAACAAAATTTATTTGAAGTCGATATCTTTACTCGTTCTTGAGATATCGACGACGAAAAATGGTACAAGAACGTACGGACGTAAATTGAAATGTCAAAAATTCCAATTTGACAAATCGGACCGATTACAATAACTCCCTATGGGAAGTTAATAATAATATGTAATAATAATAATAATAGTTAGAACTGAGAAAACCAAAAGTTTTAGTTAGTTGACTAGAAATTGAGAAATCAACTTGATTTTTTGATTTCTTGACTTCACATATGGTATGTCAATTCTTTAGATTCTAGAAGACATTATTTTGGAGTCTACAAAACATTCATTCATATTTTACTTTAATTTCGAATAAACGATTATACAGTTTTCAAAACTAGAAAAATAAATTCAAAATTGAATATTGAATACAAAGTTCTATAAATAACTCCCAGAAATACTCGTATCCAGGATTTAACATCATAAATAATTACCTTTATTATTTGAAACGTTGAATATGTGTTCCACATATCGAGGACTAAAAGGTTTTAGGTTCCGTTCTTAGTTAGATACATAAATGGAGAATGTTTTTGCCTCTAAGCACAGGAGGCAATATTGAGTGAGTTTTTGAAGCAATACAATTTTCCCCGCCAATTCTCTATTAAGGTACTAGTACGGTCTATAGAATGCCAAAAAACGCACGATTTTTGTGAATTTTTTTCTCGGAAACCTTATTAGGTAATAACATAATTTTTTTAAATAATGAATACATGCGTCAAGAGTACAAAAAAAAAATTAATTTTTTTTAATTTTCGAATTTTGGCTGAATTATAGAGGGCGCAAATGTCGATTCATCAAAAAATACGTGGTCCCATGGCGGACAGTTAATCTCCGGATCTACCGATCTATGTTATTACCTAATAAGGTTTCCGAGAAAAAAAAATCCCAAAAATCGTGCGTTTTTTTGGCATTCTAGACCGTACTAGTACCTTAAACAATGCTGTCAAGATCAAAATACATATAATGAACTTATCATAGGCAGCTATTTTATTTCCACATTCCAACAGAGATGTAAATCTAGAAACTGGTAAAAAAATCTGAGATTAATTTCATTTGCCAAATAATTTAATCGATAAGATACGAGGTTATTAAAGAAATGTAGAAAAAGAGTAGGAGATAAAACAGAGCCTTGTGGCACACCATCGCTTATTTTATGAATTTTAGATATGTTTACTTATTTGTTCAGCGAAATATAGATTCATCAGTACCAAATTACGAAATTTCGATATGCGAACTGGATGTTAAATTTAATTAAATGCAATAATCTCACTTTCTCCAAAACGTTATATACAACCAGGAAAACTGCACTGCAGTCAGGCCATTAAGAAGCTTTCGGTCTTTAAGATATTTCTTAAGTTGATTATTTAACAGCATTCCCATGTCCTTGGGAAAAAGGGACTTTAGACAAATTAGAGGTGTTACAGGGAGATGAATCGATTTTAATAGGGTGATTGTGGAAAAACTGTGTTTTCCATGGACTCGAAAAGAGATCAGTAGAGTTAGAAAGATGGAAGAGCTTAGCAGGGATTTATCTATAACTGAAGAACACCTCTGCGTTAGAAGATTCGTCTAATAATTTACGCTCTCAAGTACCGTAGGAACCATAACACTTTCCGCTATATAATTGATAGCATAATCAGGGGCCCTAGCACGTAACTTAATACGATCAAGTTAGGTCGATACAATCGAGAACAGGCAGGTCTTTTTTATGATCAGCCGATTGTTTTCGATTCTATTGAATCAAATAAGGAACTCCCTCTCCTCGATTACATCGACCAGACTCGATTGTATCAAGTTACGTGCTGGTACCCCAGCTGCAAGCAAATTTGACTTTCTCTGACTAGAATTTTGAATATTTTTCACAAATGATCAAAATTTTCTTTCAATTTGTTTGTATTTTTATTATACAGGGTTTTTCAATGAGATCGGGTAGATTTTGAAATAGAAAAACAAGGCTTCTGTGAGGTTTTAACAGAATTTTTTTTATTTGGAAGGCTCATGTATGACATTATCATTATGTATGGAGTATAAAATTATTCATATGCGCTCCTCAGTTTTTTACAGAGACACGGATCAGAGTGATTCAATGACTGTTCCGCATAGATCCAGCTGAGCTTAAGCGATGTCCTGTGTTAGGTTCACGCATACCCCTGAGACTTCAAAAAATTATCTAGCGTGGTCAGATCGCATGATCTTGGTGGTCAATTTACGTCACCTCTGCGAGAGATATCCTTACCCTCAAATCGTTCATGCACAATCCCAATCATTGGCGTCAGTTGTATCGTACGTAGAACCATCCTGCTGGAACCACATGCCATATGGGTCCATATTATGGTTGCTATCCGTCCGTATTTTCGCGGACATGTACTCTTTTTTCTCTGTGTGGGGGAGGTCCGGGATAGGTTTTGTTAATTGTCCGGGATTGTACTCCTTTTACCCATCTACTTTTATGCTACTTATAATTAAATGGTTATTCAAAAATGAACCGAGGTCTCATTAAAATTAAGTGAACGAACAGATCCAATATATGAAAAAAGAAATTGTAGAACAATCCTTCAAGCAAATTCACTGACCCTACTTTGTCAGTCTTTCTTGGATCCTTTAAAAACGGAGTGTCATACACACATTAACTTATTTTCCGTATATATGCATGTACAAAAACAGAACGAGAATTGAGGGAACTTTTCTTTACTGAGAAAGAGAGATGCACTAATGGTGAGTATTTATTATGAACTGAAAGAGAAGACAACAAAAACATTTATATTTTTTTTAATATGTAAACGTTAGTGCCAAGGGCAACAGTTCAATAAAAAAGTGATTATTACAAATGGATTCCATATAGTTGAATTTGGCCCAAAAAAATTGGTTATCAAGGTTTTGTATCGCTCGCTATTGAAGTTTAGCGCCTCACCAACATCATTTTCGAAAATCTGTGGAGCACTGACAGTAACTTTTTGATGAGGCATTGTCATCTGGTGAATTTAGTCTAGCTTGGCCTTATCCCAAACACAGCAATTCATCAAAAAATGCCCCTCATCACTAAAGATAATTTATTGGCCAAAATTGGGGTCCTTTTCCAAATGCTCCGAACCCAAGTCAGCAAATAACGGCGCGCGTTGTCTATGGTAGATAGACCTGATCTCCAAAGCAAAGCAAGTTCTTGTACGCATTCACGAACCTCGGCGATGTTCTCAACCGATCTTGCATTCCTTCGATAAACGAATGTTGTCAGAATGAAAACCGAATCAGTCGTCTCAAATTTAGCTACCAAACGCTAAGGAGTCGACTGTGAAGGGCCACCACCTTTACCGTAAAATGCAATGCAACGTAACGAACAATCATGTGCTATTCAATCGGGAAGATTGCTAGGTAACTGAATACTACAACAGAATTGACAGATGTCATTAAAACCTACCCGTGCCAACTAAAAACTCTTTATTTTTCATAAATGTATGGCCAATTGGAATTATGAGTGCAATGAACTGTCATGCAGCAGATCTTGGGTTTGATTCTTAGCTGATGCAAATAAAATGTTCAAAGGAATTGACAAATCTTCTAAGAGTATCTCTTGTCATGAAAAGTGCTGCTCATTAGCCGTTCTGAATTGGCAGAAAATTGTAGTTAACCTCCACCTCCATTCCTGGCAACCCGCCTTCAGGAATGGTTGAGAGTTACTAGGTTCTAGTTCTCTTCTAACCAAATTTGTATTGCCAGTATCTAACTTTAAATATTTTTAAATTGTATTTAAAATGAAATTTTGCATACTACTCGTAGTACACTATCAAATTTAAAACTGATAGATACTCGCATGTTCGAAATTGAAATTCAATTTCCGGCCACAGATTTTTTTTTTAAATTGCCTGTAAGTTTCCCGAATGAATATAGGTAGATATAAAATTCAAGTTTAATTAGATACCGCAAAATATTCGATTTCTGATGTCTGCTGATTTTATTTTTGCGGTAAAAGTAGATTATAGTTTTCACTCATGAATGCTTCTCTTGGTGCCGTTGGCGTATTTCATTCAAAATAAACGCAAAAGTGAAAAGGGTATTGAAAGCTGATATGTGCTTTAAATTAGAAACCTAACCTAGGATGTGTCGCCATCATTAGTTCGAGTCCTGTAGCATTAGTTAATTAATGCGAAGTGTATTTAAAATTGATATTGAAATATTGAGGGCGTTTTGCTTTACTTTGATTTGTTTTAAACTCACTGCAAGCTATAATCGGTATGAGTATACATAAGTGATGTGAATTTTAATTTGAAAATTAAGTACAATTTTAGATTTTAGCAGATGGTATCTATGACTGGCAATTCGTAAAGAAGTACATATTAATAATTATTTTCAACGGTTAGGTTATGGTGATTTTGATAAAATACAAAATGGAAACTTCTCTCACGCATTCGTATGAGGCTTAGGAATTAAGGGGCATGGTTTTTAGTTAAAGTTGTCGGTCGCTCAATGCATTTGTTTGATGGAATTCAAAAAATTTCTTAACATCTTTTAATATTACTACATGACAGAGATACGTGTCCTTGTTCTTATATCTGTTATAAACTTCTTAAAAAAGTCAGTAATACCATATCACAACCAGAATCTTATACGAGTATATTTTTTTAACCCTTTGTTTCTTTCTAGCCTTGAACCATCAGAGCCGATATTTGGGATCCTTTTTTAACATTCACAAAAAATACAAGTTATAAAATTTGTGTAGAAATTTATTTAACACAATTCAATGCCTAAAATTCTCGGAAAAAATAACAAGAGTAAACAAAAGTTAAAAACCAAGTTTATTGATCCCTTTCATCACAGTGCTGCGTAACCTTTGACAACATAAACTTACTTACTGCTAGTTGGTTTATTTTATTTTTTTGAGTTTTTCTCTTATCGCATAACAAAGACGTCAACACGTCTTTTGGAACACTTTCCCAAAAATAAGAAAAAAAAAAAAAATAAAAAAAGTTCGACTTCCTTTCAATGGAACGAAACCAATAAGTTTGCAAAAGCAGTTTTTCTTTAAGATTCTTTTTTAGTTTTTTGTTGTGATTGTATTGACCTAGAAGGATTACACAAAACTTTTGTTTAAAAAGAAGTGATTTCAATATACATCCCAACACTTCAAGAGGTTGATGAAGGACTTTTTCAGGATGAGTAGTGCAATTTACCACTATAACCATTTACCAAGTGATCCGGATCACATTGCCTAAGATTAAAAAGAAACTAGTTTCTTCATCCCCAAGTAAACTTTGAGGATTTTGTGTGTAGTTTCTTCGTATTGGCTAAGGGAAACTTTTGAAGTAGAAAATAGAAGTTAACATATTTTCTGTGAATTTTTAAAAAAGATACCGTGTTTGATTTGTGATGCAAAAATTCGAAGCCAATTATAATAAATTGAATTGAGAGAAAAAAAGAAAAGACATTTTATCATAATATACGAGCAAATGTTGTTCGTGGATCCGTATCCAAATTCAAGTGGAAAGGAAAGTGAGCACCAGTAAAGAGAGTTGCAGAGACATTTCAAGCAAGGAAAATATTCAGTGGAAATATGATTTACCATAATGGTTGATCTTTTAGTATGAGACGATTTAATGCTTTAAGATAATAAACTCTTATCACTTTAAAAATGTTTCTGTTACGTGAAAGGAATTTAAACTTGTATCCTGAAAAAGAAATCCTAAAAAATTAAGATATTTTGTTTGGTATTTCGATAAGCCATTTATTTAATTTATGAAGAATGTTTGAAGAAAGTTTTGATTGCAAAATTAAATTTCCTTAATATACGAGTATTCAGTTGACCCCAAGTTAAATTTTCTGAGTGTTATTTCTGTTGACTTTTTATGGAAAGCCAGAAAGAAAGGAAACATTTTTTTTTTTTAAAAATGTGAAATCGTTGACAATTAGAATTATTTCGATGTTTGTAACAAATGAATCTCACTTTAAATTGTTGGGTAAATATATCTGGAGGTGAATTCGACAAATTGGTGTAATGGTCGAGCTCGAGAATAATATAAAAATTAACAACTTTTCAGTCTCAAATGGATAAGAAATATTAAATCTTAGATAAGTAAACTCTTTAAAGTATATGCAAAAAGAATAAAAGGAATTTTAAAATGAATTGATTTTTTTACAAAGGTAAGGGTTTTGAGATTTTTTTAATTAGCCTCTTCGAATGTACCACTAAATAATGAATGAATAACGGTTTGACCTATACTCAAATCTTGCAAGCTACGTCTTTGAGTCTCTTAGAACAGAAAATTTGATTGACAAAATGTCTTGCATCACTCCAAACTGTGGAGGAAAACGATATAAGTGCAGTATTTTTGTATCGATTTTTACTTGCGATACATATCTTACAATATAAACGGTAAGATACGCATCCGTAAAAAATAAAACTCGAGATTTTAATCATACTTGGCATTAAGATTATAGGGAAAACGAATACTTTTGGTCTCGCAATTCTGTCTAACAATCTGTTTGTTCGTCTACAGCCTTACGGATCGGCATATATTCTTTAAACCTGGTCAATAGCATTCCTAAATATTTTCCCCATACAATTTTTATTTGCGACTTATAGGTACTATAAGGCAAATTATGCATTCGTAAAAAAAATCGAACTCGAGATTTTGATCAAAGTTGACATTACAATGATAGCGAAGATCAAAAAAGTGGGTCTCGCAATTCCGTCTGTCTGTCTGTTCGACTATATTAGTATTTTTAGTTTCCCCCCATACGTTTTTTTTCTTTTTTCTAAGACCGAAAGTAACGGTACATGCCATACGAATTTTTGTTCGATATTTTATAAACTTTTTTTCTCAAAAACTGTTCGAAAGATTTAAAAAAAAAGAAAAAAAAATTAATTTAGTTAAAGCTAGATAATGGTTGAAAAAAAATTTCCGAAAAGTGGTTATTAATGTTTTTTTTGTTTTTTGATTTTCTTAAGAACGGTAACACCGATTTTGATCATTTTTTTTATGCTAAAGCTTCCCAGCAGTTTGAATATTATTGTGTATTCAAATTTTCCAAAAAAAATATTTTTTGGATTTTTAAAAAAACTTTCAAATTTTTTTTTTGATATCACAATATTTCAAAAACCCCATGCTTGATTTTTTTTAAACTTGATTGATAAAATTTGAAATTAAGATATTACTGACTGTACCTACCAAAGAAGAAAGAACCATTGTTTTAAATTTTGAATTTCTCATTATCGGCATAACGGATTTTAATGAATTTTTTTTATATTGAATTTCAAAACTTAAAAAAAATATTTTTTTGAATTTTAAAAACTAAAATTTGTTTTTTGAAAACTCGATATCTCAAAAACGGCTCAATATTGTTCTTAAAAATATATTTCTTATTTGTAAAATAATAAATATTTAAATTTGGCCTGCCAACATTTTTTCAAAATAATGTTTTAAAAACCACTACAATGACTTATAATTTTTGTTCTTGCATAAAATAATATTTGCTTGAATCACATAGAATCTTATTTTTAGATCCAACTTGTTAAGGACATTTGAAAAATAAATTTTATGCTTATGAACAGTTTTTTCTAATAAAATTCGTTTTTAAAATTCCTAGTCTATTACATAGGAGCATGTTCGTGCGACCCAGTCGTGCATTTTATTTATATTTATATTTTTTTATTTTTATTTTTATTTTTATTTTTATTTTTATTTTTATTTTTAGTTTTATTTTTATTTTTATTTTTATTTTTATTTTTATTTTTATTTTTGTTTTTATTTTTATTTCAGACCAAAAATAACGGTAAGCGCCATACAATATTTTTTTGAAATCTAAATATTTCGTTAGTCATACGGTCGATATTTTTTAATCTTGACAGTTAACAGTTTTTTAAAATGCTCTAAAAAATATATTAGTATCCGCCATATAAATTAAAAAAAATGTCTCAACTATTCACCATTGGTTTTGAACTTATATTTTTTGAATGGGTTTCCTCTTATCTTCAAAATTGTTAAGTAAGATGTTCCTTTTAGAATCCCCTTCTCTAGCCCTTTTATAGTATTTTTGGGGTCCCCCAAGGCACTTAAGTCCTCTGTTGTTCATTTTTACCATTACAAATATTGTTCATTTACTAAGCCATTGTTGTGATTTTCAAAATCGTCTTTTGATGCTCGCTATAATAGCATATATTGTGTTCCAATTGATACTGCCCATTTTCAATTCGTATACACCTATTACATTCGAATATTATGAACTTATAAAAACAGCAGGTGACTGGTTTTGTATGCTAGAACCTTAAATACAAACTTAGAAGAAAGCAGGTATAATTGAAAAGATCTACAAAATGTTGTTATCAACAAAACACGAATCGAATATGTGGTTCCGAATGAAACCGAATAAGTATGAAACAAGCCCTAAGAAAATCTGCATTTTGATCAGTGGAAAATTTTCTTTTATTCAACTATTTTCATTTCGAAATTTTGTGAACCTAGTTTTTGAAATTGGTGGTTTTAAAATTGAAAATACATATACAACTCATGACCAAAAAACCTAAGGCACTCAGCTTAAGGAAAATATTAAAAATTTAGTTCATTAAAAAGCGTTCAGTTTTTAAGGTGCCTCATTTAAAAATTTTTAAATTATTTTCAGTAAAAAAAAAGTTTGAAAGAAAGAAAGAGCTTAGGGTCAAAAGGAAACATTAACAATTTACGAATATTTTCAGAAATTGAGAAAAACGAAATTCTTATTTGCTGCACAAGTTTTTTTTGAAGCAATCTATCAATTTTTCCTATCAGTTTTTCAGTAAGTTTTGAAGTATGTAGAACTAATCACGCGGCATTGAACGCCACATAAAATTATTTATTTTTGTTTTATAATTTTAAGTTCTTTGTTTAGGGTAAAAGTAATAAACCAGAACCAAATATGAACACTGTTGGAGTTCACTGAGCAGCTAGCAAAAGGGATGTTTTAACTGCAAACAAGAATATTGGACTGACGTCAGAAGCAGTGAATTGAAAAAGTTTTGAGTCACCATCGAGAAGAGAAATGATTTTAAATTTGATTTAATTTTATTATTGAATTAAATTTGGAAAGTACAATTTCATATTTTTCAAATTCTTGAATATTTATTAAAACAAGTCAGATTTTAGTAGTTTTTTCTTTTCCTAATACAAAAGGATTACATTTAGAATTTTGGGATACAGGGTGAATATAAAATAAAATAAAAGGCATTTCCAGTTAATGGAATTGGTGATTTTCACCTATGAAAATCAAAAGAACTTGCCTTGGATCGCATCCCTTTCCACCGCAGTAGCCAATATATCTTTATATTCCTCTTCGTCAGCGCTGCTACTCTTATTTAAATTTTTTTCTATAATTTAAAACAAATTTACAAAAAATTTAATTTTTTTTTAAACATAATTATTCAATTTGTAAGGAATTTTGATGTGTCAAATGTGTTTTATTGGACCGTTCCGTAGAATCTAAAAGCGAGAGAAATGCTGGTGACCGAGTTATGAAATACGACTGATAAAACGCCACGAATGCAAAAACGATAATAGTAAACGCACATTAGAATAAGGCTGAATATTTAAAAATATAGTTTGCGTATGTCGACTTTTGATCCGAAACCAAGTGAACCGCTGAGAAGAAAAAGGAAAACATTCCACTAATCATAGTTTTTGGGAAATTGAAGAAAACTGTTTATTTCTGAAACTGAAAGATATTCTTCAAAACATTCTGAAGGACAAATGTAAAGCTAGTAAAGAAGAGTAACATACAAAACAATTGAAATTAAAAACTTTAAGCTCTGGCTTAATAATTCCTGTTAAAGTGAGTGGAATGTTTTCCTTTTTCCACTAATTGAAAAAAAAATCAAATAAATTATTTTAAATTAAGTTTTTTTATTCAAATAATATAAATAATGGGTTCAAAACATTTTATTTCTTTAATATTAAATAATTCTGCAAAATGAAAACTAAAACAATATTTTAATAATAATTCAAGGGAATAAAAATAAACAGAAATAAAATGCACGACTGGATCGCACGAACTCGCTTTTATGTTAAAGTACTTTGGAATTTAAAATACATTTTATAAATATAAAACATGGATTTAATGAGATAAAAATGTTCAAATGTATGGAAATGCCGTCTGATTAATCCTTTTAATATAAAATAAATTTTTTATATAACAAATTTTCTTTAAATTTTTCGAGAACAAAATTTGGGGTGCCAAATTTTAAGTATTTATTGGTATAGATGTTAGAAATAGTTTCAAAAAATAATCGTTCACACGTTTTAAAGATATTGATTTTTCAAAAAAAACTTGGAATTTTTTATTTTTAATTCCAAAACAATTTTTTCGAATATTTTTATATACAATATTATTTTAAACTTATGGGGCCTCCTGCTGAAAATTTTTGGTTAAAATCATTAAAGCCGTTGATGAAAAAGGCAAAAAATCAAAAAACGGTTCTATGACAGGTACCGTTAATAACATTTTACCCCAAAAAGTAAAGGAAAAAGGAAAATATTCCTGGAATCTTTTCCTTTTTCCACTCAATGATATTTTATAATCGCATTTAAAAAGTAGGTTTACACGGAATTTTTTTCGTTTTTAGGCTTAAAATGTGCGCTATAAAAATAGCTACACTTTTGCATCATTACTTCAATTTCCCATTTTTGTGGAATGTTTTCCTTTTTCTTCTCAGCGGTTCAAGTACATTTCACTTTTTTTATTACAAGTGTTACCTTAGACTAAATTTAAGGATAAAAATAAATCTGTAAATAAAAAAATTTAAACATTTAAATCAATAATATTACAATAAATTAACTAAGCTTTCTTAATTTGATTTCTATTTAAACTAAAATCGATAGCAAAACCTTTATTTTCATTAAAATCTATATAAGATTTAGTGACAGGATTTTGGCGAGCGTAGCTTGTAATGTGATAAGGAATATTTAAAACATTGCTAACAAAACCAGACTGACTATTTTTTTTTCTTTGAATAAACGTTTTTTGTCTCTCAATCCATCAACTTTTCTACAATATTTCGGAAGGTTATATATTTCATTATGTTTTCAGTGTTCACCTAAAATAGTGTACTTTTTCATGTCGGTTGATTATATCTCTGTCACGATATTCCGTTGAAATGACTGCGATTTTCCAAGAGCCTTTTCTCCATAGTACAAATCAATACACAATGAGCAAGTAAGAAACTAAGACCACGTCAGGGATAGACTATCAATATTTCTATTAAGAATGCAGGAGAATGATTTGTTAACAACAAAATACGAATGTTAACAATGTATGCATTTTTGTTCTTCCACGACAGAACTTATGAATGTATTGGACATCTCTTAAAATGTCATTCACAAATGAATGAGCATGACAGAGCCAGTTTTCGTGGAATCTATACCAGCTATTTAATCTCTGTTCAACAATAAAAGTCTGCGTTCCGTCTTTCCATGTTTATAATGCAGAAGTTATAAAAGATCCATTGTCTAGGGTTATATCAGTCTTGAATTGAAATTTTTGCTAAAGGCATAACCTGCTTCAAGTCAAAATATAAGGAATATAATTTTTCTTGTTTTTGTTTTGACAATTTATAAAATAGATTTTCAGTAATTTGATAGTATTTCTTTTGTGGGACTTTCACTTGCCGAAGACGAAAAAACCAATATTATACTGCGTACCAAAAATGTATCGAAGCACCTTAGAACTTTTATCAACAGAATCGCTGTATATTTTCCAGAAATTTCCTTATGTTCCACCCACATGATAAATAAACTCCGCTCCAAGAGAAATGGCTTTCCCTTGCAGGTAATTTATCAATAAGACACCAGATACTTTTCGATTTTGCAAATGAGCTTGCGAACTTTCTATCACCTCCTGTTTTCACTTTTTCATATTATCATCAGAAATTTGTCTTGTAAATGAAGTTCAACCGATTTGTACCTTCATTAAATGCCTTCATAAGATCTGCATGTCTGAACTACCTTTTTCCTGTTTTTAAGCAAGTGGAAATTTGCAGCATTTTTCTTAGGCTTGAAAGATAGTATAGGGTATAAGGGAACACAAGATAAATATCTTGATTGATTTCTGCCTTTTTTTCGTATAACAGTTTTCTCTTTCCATTTCACTGATTTATATGAATAAAATATGTGGTAATCGTTTTTATTTTCCAAGTGTAATTACATCCAGGCACGTCCCGTATGTCGTTTATGTTGCTGATACAAAGCTTTTTTGTAATATTGTACTAACTTACGTAAATTACTATCCATTTTTTTTTGTTAACCACCCTCTAATAAAAATTACAGTTTATGGGTAATTTAATCATTGCTTCAATTGAATAATGACAAGACTATGTTCACAAATTGTTTCGGTATTACCGGTTATTAAATAACCCCAACATTTAAATGTGCAGACTTCCCTCACCATAACCTTTGTCTTTTCATTTGCTTAACTCAGGTTCATGATTCAATAATTTCATTTATCTTATTTCTTAAGGGATTTTCATAATGGTAGATTTTCAATGTAAATATTCATTTTACATTATATACATAGATAGAAACAAAACTTGTTAAACTTTTGCAAACAATTTAGGTTAGATAACTCAAAGATCAATAATTACATTAGAAGCTATCAATTAAGGTTTGGTGTTCATCAACCACGATAAGGCGGTTAACGGTTGAAAAACAACAAAGTCTAAATCTAGAAAACTTTGGTAGTTGATTGTGCCATAAATCGGCATACGTGCATAGAAAAATACTTTTTGGAAGCATTGAGAAAATGAAGACTTTGCTGAAACATATTTATATTTTGTCTATTTTTTTTTTCAAACATTTTCAACAAAAAAGACTATCTATTAATTATCTCTAATATACATAATAATGTACCGTATGACTTGAAATGATATTATAACTCATTTTGTAGTAGACCTTGACATAATGGTTTGTGTGGTGGACTGCCATGACAAAGGTCTGCGTTCGATCTCCAACCACTGCCACCAATTCTCCTAGAATATTTCTTGTCGTGAGAAATGCTTCTATAGATTCAGGTTCTCTACAATAGGTTGCGCGTCTTATTTAATTTTTGTATATATAAGTTCATTAACTCCTCGCACAGTGAGTGTTTCATTTTATATTCTCTTTTTATTGGTAAATTGAATTCAGGAAGGGTAAAATACAGCCAGTAAATCATAAAAATTATTCTGACATAATAATCACTATCGTTACAACCCTATGTCTTAAATCCATACATTGAAAAGCCTCGCAGGGGAAACCAAGCCTCAACATCAATTATAACGCAAGGTTAAACCTTCTACTTATCAGCTCTCATTCAAAACCATGAGCACAAATCGGGTCAAGTTGAATCCTAGTTATAATTTTCTGCGTGTGTGTTGTGTAACTTATATGATAACTACGCTCTAAGCTAAACACAAATCAAACCCACGCAAACCAAAAACAATTATCTGCTCGTTCATATATCCTGTTTGCCAGACCAAAAGTTAATATGTGAGGACAATATCAAAATGTGAATCTAGTTTTTAATGGAAACCCAATACGAAAATGTACTAAACCAATAATGAAAAGATTATATCAAGAGATTATAGCACATATTTTCATTACAGACAATCTGAATACACAAAATCAATTTTCCACCACGACATAGCTTAATCTATAAAGTACTTTAATTCAAATAATCAATTTACCAAAACCTTCCTACCTATATCCTCTTTTACAAAAGTCAGCACCTCCAGGCTTATCACGAAACAAATTAAATCAATCCTCTTTGCCACCGTACCACATACATTTACACCATGAACTGTCATTAATTCATTGATTACATTTCACAATTGCAATATCGCATGCACCCCTTCGGTAATAGATTTTTTGTAATTAAAACACTTTCAAATTGCGTGAGCGTAAGCGTTAAACATTCGTTGTTCTTCCCAATGACACACATCCGCAGTAATAAATTGTAACATTCTGGGTTCTGCTAAAACAAAAGGACGAATCATTAATTTCAGGTTTCCCATATTCTTACACTTCTGGTAACTGATGTAATCCCCAACAGAAAAAGTCACGTGTTGTTCCACAAATAAAAATACGTTCCACAACCCTTGAGTCATCATCCGGCATCTGATGGGAAATTTTCGGAAAACTGTTATACTAGTACACTGTGGCGTATACGCAACCTTTTTGTTTTTGTTTATCTCATCTTTATTTCGAACACCTACTACGTAATGTTGTGGGAACCGTTTTGTTTGTTTTTGAACAAGGACTTTGAAGGATGGTATTCTTACGTTTAGTTCGGAAGATTTATTCGGAGCGAGCGATTGTGCCAGCGGTCTTCGGTGATGTGGTTCCTCTTGATGCATAAGATCGTAGTTCGGTAGTTTTTCACATGCAAGCACAAATCTATGCAATCACCTACACCTACGTTGTGAAAGGTGCGGTAGAGTTTTTTTGAATTTTTGAAGAATGCTTGTGTGTTTACTTGGTGAATATATTATACCCACGCAGAGATAAGCTGTAGAAATTCCACAATCCTTTTAGAAAGTGTTTATGGTTGGGTTTGGTGCATATGCTTCAAAAAACCGAGTGTTAAATTTGCGTAAAGAGTGAGAAAATAAAACCATGTGTGATTTTAAAGGAGCTGATGAAATCTTTCATAACCGCAGAGGTGAAGTTTAACTGGATTAAATAAAATTTTTAACTGTAAGTGGCTTACAATGTTGTGCACTTGGTAGGAAAAAATGTGAATTGAATTTTTTTGTGTGATGTTGATGTGAGATGGGGGAATGACAGGAATATTTCAATAAGTTTTTTTTTAATAAAAAAAAAAGAGAGACTTTATAAATTAAGAAAAATTAATTTTATCAAAGTTTTGAAATTTTCTAAAATACGAGTACTAGATAGACAAGTTGTTAAATTGAATTTATAAAAATCTATGAACTTTTAGTAAATACGTTTGAAACTAAAATATTTCCTTCGCCGAAAAACTAACATGATATTTGACATATTGGTGTGAATCGAAACTCATTTGTATTTTTACCTGTCTTTTCTGAAAAGTAATCATTATTATTTAGAAGGTTTGTCTTGTTAATTATATGTCCTTAAGCGGGTTTTAGGTCATACAATAGAACCATATAATTAATTAAAAAAAAATACGAAAATAAGAAACGCTTGTGTTGTTAAGGATTTTAGAAAGTGATTCGACAGAATTTTGATTACAAAAACAACATCAATAATTATTGACGTAATTTAGTATTTAGTTGAATTCAAAATGAATCACATAATTAAAAAAAAAAAATAATAAATAAAAGCTTAAAGCAATTTAACACTTGTTACTTTTATTTGTTAAGTTTGCTTATTTTTGGTCTTTTTCAGATTTTTTCTGCACTAAAATTTTCAGCGTATCAAATTTTTAAGGTCAGGTTTTGTTAAAGTCTTTGATTTTATTTTAAATCCAAGTTTTCAAGTTAAATCTAAGAAGTTAGAAAATGTCAAAAATTAAGAAAATTGTTTCGTGGAAGTTATCTACTATAAATAAAGTCTTTATGAAATGTTTTATTGAATGACGAATAATGCAAATGAAGTGTTACAAAATTTTATCAAAATTCTTAGAGATTTTTCAAAATGGTTTTGAACGTTGTATGGTCGATATTGTTAATTTTGAATACATGAAAAATTTTAATGTTAAAAACTGCTTAGTTCCTAATTTCCAAAAATTCATTTTCCAACAAAAATTTTATTTTTTTTTTAATACAAAATATAGTTAAGAAATATTTTTATTTGAAATTTTTGTTACAAAATACTGTTGAAACAGCTGATTAAAATTTGTGTAACCGCACATAATGTTTTACTATAGTGTGAGCAGTTATTACAGGCAATAGAGGATTTTAGATTATAATGAGTGAGAAATATCGAGTTTGGTAAAGTGAGGTTGAAGAATGAATCCCTGTATTTTACAGTCCATTTAAAATTGGGTTCAGGGGTTAAATGATAATCAGTCTTGGTTTTACGTAGATATGTTGCGTAAAAATTATTTTAGTGGAGGTATGCAACCGGCTTCTTAACAAGAACATTGTTTGTAAAACAAAAGCGATACAAGAAAGATACGCAGTAAACATGTCGGCGTAGTTCCATAATGTCTATAGTTTCACTAATAGAGCTATAACCTACTTATTTTAACGCTTTGTTGTGCATACGATCAAGATCAATTTTAGTTTAAAATAGAAGGAAAGAACCGTTTCGAGGGAATAATCAAAAAACGATTTCATCAAATCTAAAAGAAAGTCGACCCAGCCTAAGAAATATAGAATGATGGTACCCATTTTTTTTTATCTTCTTACCATAGTTATGCCAAGTTTCATTAGAATCACGAGTTCAATTTGCTTACCATAAAGGTGGGTACCGAAATTCAACATGCCAGTATGTCTGCACATTGACCTACAGCTTTAACTGCTGGAAAGGTTTTCCAGAACGAAACACCAATTTTTGTGGACTACAACCCAAGAAAAGATATTTTGAATCTATATTCAGTATAGAGATGAGATATCGAGTTGAAATTTGAAGAGAGGTTTAGCAAGATTTTTACTTAACTTCATCTATTAGATGTAAAAAATAGTTGAAGGGTAGTTCAATCTGTTAATCGATACATTGATGTATTGTTAACCGAAACTATCCGAGACATCTGTCGATTCACATTTAATAAGAGTTCATTGATGTTTCCCATATATCGATGTATGAATGAATGAATGAATTGTATTGGGGATTAATTGCACTGCGACCTGTAGATCTATTGTGCCCCCTCTTATAATGATGAGCTGGCTCATCCTACAGTTCTTCCTCCAAACCTATTGCCTTAAGGAACTTTAGTATTTGGGGCACTTTCAGAGAGGGTAGGTTGCTCTCTTCCACCTGGTACCGTCCCAGATGGGTTTTCCTTTGGTGCATGATTGGACAACACTTTCCCAGTATGTGTTCTGGAGTTTCCTCATGCATGTTGCAGAATCTGCAAGTGGCACTGCTTACCACACCAATTAGATTAAGGTGTCTTCTAAGTTTACAGTGTCCTGTTAGAATACCTGTTATTATTCTTAGGTTATTCCTACTAAGGTTGATACAGTTTTCGAAACGTTGCCGGTTGTAGTTACCCAGCAGTAGTTTCGCCTGTCTCAGCTTAGGGAGTTCATTCCAGTTCTTTATTCTGTTTGCCTCCTCTTCTTGTTTAATTTTGGTTTTGATGACATTTTCACCTATTCCGCAATAGGGTTCAGGCCCTGTTAGGGGAGTTGAAGCTCCTAATTTTGCTAGGGAATCTGCCTTTTCGTTTCCAAGAACACCAACGTGACCAGGTACCCAATAAAGTGTGACCCTGTTCTGTTTGCCTAGTTCGTTTAGCCTACTTATGCACTCCCCCACCAGCTTAGAGTTGATGGTGTATGAGCTCAGTGCCTTTAGTGCTGCTTGACTATCCGACATAATGGCAATGTTCTTGTTACGATAATTCCTTTCGAGATTGCGATCCACGCATTTCCCTATCGCGTTTACCTCCGCTTGGAAGATGCTGGTGGACTGTCCCATCGGTATGGAAAGTTTGGTTTTTGGCCCAAAAATTCCTGCACCAGTCCCTTCGCTTGTTCTCGATCCATCAGTGTACCACTTGATGGTATTTGCTTCGAGTGTATAGTTTATATCCTCTCCTACCCAGTTTTCTTTGTTACTAAGCTGTGTAAGAAAGTTTTTCTCGAAGTTATGTTTTTTGATCATTCCATCTCTTGGGATGTCAATGAGGTTAGTAAATGTGGACCTGTCAATTAGGTCCCTTTCTCTGAGACCAATTATTTTACCTGTCCCAGTTCCTTCCTTTGAGAACCTCATGATTCCTCCCACTCCAGCACTTCTAATGACCTCGTGTAGAGGGGATAGATGGAGGATAACCTCAATAGCTGCGGTAGGGCAGGTTCTCATTGCTCCCGTAATACAGATACATGCGAGCCTTTGGATTTTTTCTAGGGTTTTCCTAGTTGTTGTTAATTCGGTTTTCTTGTGCCATGCAACCGCACCATAGGTAATGATGGGTCTTACCATCATAGTGTACATCCACCTAAGGATGCTCGGTTTGCAACCCCATGACTTGCCTGCAATTCTTTTGCAAATCATTAGGGCTTTTGTGGCTTTTCCGACTATATAATTTATGTGTTTGTTCCAGAGGAGTTTACTATCTAGTATAATTCCTAGGTATTTTACCTCCCTCTGCATTTCAATTACTTCACCATTCAAACGGATATGTTTCATATGTGGTAGAAGTCTTTTCCTGGTAAATGGTATGATTGTTGTCTTGGATGGGTTTATTGAAAGCCCTACAGACCTACTCCATTTACTTGTAATTGTTAGTCCTCTTTGGATAATATCGCAAAGAGTTTCTTCAAACTTACCTACTGCAATGATAGCGATATCATCGGCAAATCCAATGCAGTATATACCTTTGGAGGTAAGATTTTCTAACAATTCATCTACTACAAGACTCCACAACAAGGGTGATAGTACACCGCCCTGAGGACATCCTCTCGTTGTGATCACCTTCTTTACATTTTGTCCTGCTTGTGCCTCTGCATTTCTAGTGCCCAACATTTCTATTATCCATCTGGTTATGGTGTTGGGTACGCATTTCCTAACAAGAGCTTTGCCTACAGCCTCGTGGGACGTGTTATCGAAGGCCCCTTCTATGTCTAAGAAAGCAGCTAATGCTGTTTCCTTTACATCTAAAGCTCTTTGGATCTTATTTGTTAGTTCAAACAGGGCGGTCTCGGTTGATCTGCCCGCCCTATATGCGTGTTGTCGCTGATTGAGAGGCCTACTTATTAACACTTCTGATCTTATGAAGTTGTCAATTACCTTTTCCAGAGTTTTCAGTATAAAGGATGTTAAGCTTATTGGCCTGAAAGACTTTGGATGGGTTGTGTCCTTTTTCCCTATTTTGGGAATGAAAATTACCTTAGCTGTTCTCCATAGACTTGGTATGTACCCAAGAGCAATGCTACTCCGTAGAATATTAATGAGATAGGGCATAAGGAATTCTTTTCCCTTCTGCAAAAGAGCTGGGAAGATACCATCTGCACCTGGTGATTTGTAGGGTTGAAAGGTATTAATTGCCCAATCAATCCTTTTACCTGTGCAAATGGTCGTGGCTATTTTCCAGTCCTCTCTGTTTGGTGTGAGAGGTGATTTCTCAACCAAGTTACCATATAATGGTAGACTGCCTGGGAAGTGTGTGCTGAGCAGCAGGTTACACCTTTGCTCTTCATTTTCGGTGAACGTTCCATCACTATACCGAAGTGCTAGTGATGTTAGTGTCTTCTCT
This sequence comes from Chrysotoxum bicinctum, assembly GCA_911387755.1. Taxonomy (NCBI): domain Eukaryota; kingdom Metazoa; phylum Arthropoda; class Insecta; order Diptera; family Syrphidae; genus Chrysotoxum; species Chrysotoxum bicinctum. The sequence goes on along the minus strand of OU426989.1, from coordinate 216,547,193 downwards.
TTTGCAAGAGCTTTATGCAGTCTTGCCGCTGCAGGGGTTGTTGAGATATTCTCACAAAAGTTTGTGAAACTATTTCTTTTGGCTTTTCTTATCTCTTTGTTATATATTGTCAATAACGCGGAGTAATTACACCATTCCCTTGTTCTTTTTGCTTCATTGAAGAGCTTCCTAACCTTGGATCTTAGTTTAGAAAGATGTTTATTCCACCAAGGGGCATCCTTCTGTCTAGTTTTTGGTTTAAGAGGGCAACTGAGTTCATATGCCTCATTTATTGCTCCACTAAACTCGTTAACTACAACTTCTAATTCAAGGTTACTTTTAGTCGTACTTGCTGGACCTAGTTGTTCCAGGTTTGATTTTAGAACATTTTGGTATAGGTTCCAGTTTGTTTTCTTAGGATTTCTGCCAGGGGTATTCTCTGTAAGCAGACCTTCTAAGGTAAACACTATTATTCTGTGATCAGACATTGATGGTTCATTGGATACTCTCCAATCCTTAACCATATAAGCTAAGTTCGGAGTTCCGAAAGTTAAGTCTAGGACTTCTTTTCTTGTTCTAGTAATAAAAGTGGGGGTGTTCCCTACGTTAAATATTTCTAGATTTTTTACCATCATAAAGTCTAAAAGGTACTCACCCCTTTGGTTTATGTTGGTGCTGCCCCATACTGTATGGTGAGCGTTTGCGTCACATCCTATTAGTATTGGTAGCTTTTTCCGGTTGCAGTAGTCCACCAGTCTCTGTACTTCGCACGGTGGAATGTTGGCTTCATCACCAGCAAAGTAGGCTGCTGCCACAACCATCGTCTGGATACGACCCTCGATGTTGATTTGGGCCTGTATCGGGACCAGATCCCTTGTCAAAAATTCTGAAAGACATATATAATTTATGTTATTTCTTATTTTAATACAAGTTCTGGGCGAGTCTTCTCTCGTGTCCCATATAAGTTTAGAGTCGCTACTTGTCAACCCTCTTACCTGACCCTTATAAGTCCAGGGTTCCTGGATCAGTGCTAGCCCTAAGTTGTCCGCAGCGAACATCCTCGCCAGGACGGCTGATGCCGCCTTCGCATGGTGTATGTTTGCTTGGGCTAGCCTGGTTCTGATCCCGTGTGCCGGCATCTTATTTTATTGGCAGATGGGGGCTAATGCCCCATCATCTGCTAGCAGGTGGTCTTCCTCTTCTATCGTTGGAAGCGGTTCTGTTTGGTCCATTGGACTTGGAGAGAGGTCTATGCCCTCTATCTCCATGTCCAATGGACCCGGTGTTAACCTCTCCCGTGAATCGGGGTGCTTCTCATCTGTTTCTGAGAAAGTTGTCTCAGATGATGTGCTCGGAGGGATTGGGGGAATTGGTGGGGTTGGAGGTATTAGGGTGGGAGGTGGTACGATTATATCTGGTAGGGTAATTCCTACCTCTTCCGCTTCCAGGGACTTATTTTCTAGCCTGATGGGAGACTCTTTTTCTGTTGCAGATGCAGAGCTGGAGGTTGCTTTCCGGAGACCAAATACGTTTATTTTTCCGAATTTGTAGTGAAGCTGGTGATTTGCTTTCACTATAGTCTCGACGGAGTCGGCGTCAATACTTATTACTAGTAGTTGACCTTTACCTTCAGCCGAGCTTTTCACTATTCTCCAGGTCTGCACATTAAGTCCCTCATTTTGGGCTTTTAAAAGAGCCAATGACTTCTTGTCTTCTTGGCCTATACTCTTTGGAAGGAACAGTGTTATATTGTGCATTTTGGGGATGTCTTCCCCCATACATGCATACAACTCGGTGCCCCTCCAAGTGCTCAATTTAGGTACACTCTCTCTTAGCCACTCCGCTGTTTCGGGTCCAGCGCAATCAACCAAGAGCAGACCTGTTCTGAAGTGCAGTCCATTGAACTTCAGCTTGTGCTTCCAGCCCAAGGAGACCTCCTCAATGATTGCCTCCTCGAGTGCCGATAGATCCTCGGCAGTCAAGGCGACTTGTGGATATCCCCTAGGCAGAACAGCAATTCTGACGCTCAAGGCTGCACTTGCGTATGAGAGCCTTTGTTGAACGGGTATAGCCTTAACGGTGCTTTGTCCCGTAGATGAAGTTACCGTCGTCCTAGGTTTCTTAGCTTCTTTGCTTAGGGGAGGAGTTAGTTGGTGGCTTTTCCTCTTACCCTGTCCTAGGCTCGTATTCACAGTCTTTTCGTTTTTTCTCAGGTCCACCTTCTTCCTAGCTTCCTGCGGGGACATCCCCTCTGCAAGGAACCGGAAGTACCATTTGGTGCCTGCTCCACTAAGTCCTTTCCTATGTGGGTCCAGGCTTCCTGGACTACCCAATTTCGGAAGTACTTGACTTTTCCGGGCATTTCGGCTCTTTGGTATTTTGGGTGGACTGGATATTTTAGATGATGGTAACTGCCCGTCATCTTTTTGTCTGATCACAATCAGATCATTCACTTGTTTAGGAGATAAACTCCCTGTGCTAGTGGATGCTGTTTCGTTTGTAGCGATTACCCCTTGACTAGGAGGTATTCTCCCTTGACAAGAGGTTGTCGCTACACTCTGAGTTGCGTCTTTTTCCTGTCTGGAAGGTATTGTCCCTTGACCAGAGGTCGACGCTCCTGTATAATAAGCAACCTTAATACAACCATAATTAATTTTCTCACTTTATTTTTTACAATTTTCATAAAACAATTACGTGTACTTTTGTAGGCATGATCTTAGTATGGTCAATAAAAAATATGTTATCAAAAAATATGTTACCAATCACAGGCCGTTTTTTATTTGTGGCTTTTTACTAACAGTTCTATCGATTTCAATCAAAATTTTTCCACAGGACCTTCTTTGAATTGGAATTATAAGGAAACTAGTGGACTATTGTTTTTTGAAATTATGTTCTTATTTAAGGTAAAGTGACTCAGTGTTATAACTGTCAACTATACGGTCATGGTTCTACGAATTGCAACATCAAAAGTTTCTGTGACAATTGCTCCGGCTGTCATAAAACAACTGAATGCAATATTTCTGACTTAGTTTGATGCGCCAATAGCAATGAACCAAACGAATCATCCGATCCAAAATGCAACGTACATCAAACCACTACAAGGCAGCATCATCCACAACAGTGCCACAAAAACAACTCGACCCACAGTCTCTTACCCAATTTGCTTTCTTACATTCTCATTCCCATGGTTATTCTCGACAATAATCAAATCGTCCTCCAGGTGATCCATTAATATCCACTGAGCAATAGAATTGAACAACCCCAGCTTCAGCATCAGCATCAGCATTCCAATTCCAAAGATATTAGTAATAAGAAAACAACTAACTAATTATCTTTTAATGAAATTAATTCTCTCTTAAATGAAGTTGTCACAAAGTTAAGCGCTTGTCAAACTAAAAGTGATCAATTTAATGTAATATAAACTTTAACTATTAAGTATTTATGCACAAATAATAATGATATATAATAATTGTTTAAATATAATCACATGGAATGCTAAAAGCATTAATTGATACAAAAATTGATATTGCACTAGTTACAGAAACATGGCTTAAAGTTAACAAATTATTTTCGCATTTTAATTTTAATTATTATTGTCTGGATAGCAAAAACGAAAGAGGGGGTGGTAAAGCTATCGGCTATCGTCATAAGAAAAGATATCATGCACTCATTACGTAATAATTTAAAACTACGATCTGTTGAATCAGTAGGAACAGATATTTATATGAATGATAACTCTAACTGACAAGATAACTCATTTAAAAAATGAACTAAAGTCGATTTTTTGATATCGATACAAAATCATTGTTGGTGGTGGCTTAAATTTCCGTAATCAATAATGGAATTGTATAAGGGCAAATTGTTGGGGCAACGTGTAATACGAATTATTAGAGAGAGACCCAAACTTTTCATTACTATATCCTACCGATTACACTTATATTCCAACGTCTCAATCTAAAAATCCTTCGACCTTCGTGATAGAACGTTTACTTATAATAAACTGAGATCAGAGCATCTTCCTGTTGATATATATGTTAATCTTACATTACAAATTCAACAGCCTAGATTATATTAGTATTCTGCAGCTAATTAAAATCAGCTTACGTCATTCATAAATGCAAACTGTCGAATAAATAATCTTTCCCAAATAAATAGCAACACAAAAATTAATTTATTGCGTTAAAGTTTTAATAATTTATTGAATAACGCTGCTGATTTTGCTATACTTGCCAAGCAATTATCCTTAAACGCTGAAAAAATGGCTTCGCTATCGCTATTACAGTTTCCTACAGAATACGAAATTTCTCAATGAAGCAATTACAAAAGGAATCAGAGACTTCAAAAACTGTCGTTGAAAAAATCTTCCATCTATCCTTGAAAAAGCAAGCAAACCGTTCTTCCAAAATAATTAAGAAAAGATGCGCAATTATATCTACAAGTATATATAAATAGCTATCGACCAATAAGTTTACTAAGTTGCGTAGGAAAACTTCTCGAAAAAGTTATAAAAGAAAAACTCTAGAGTCATTTATTTAAAATAATATAATACTTGATTATCAGTTTGGTTGCAGACGTTTTCATAACACATACCACCAAGTAGCTAGGATTAAAAAGCATATCAAAGATAAGTTTCAATCTAAGGAATCAACTGCTTTAGTTTTGCTTGATATAGAGAAAGCATTTGACGCACTCCTATATAAGCTTTTGAAATAAAATTTTCCAATCGAAATGATTAAAATGATTCAAAGATTTCTTAGCAACAGAAAGTACATATAGTCAGTGTTCAAAATGAAAAGCGTTGAATATGGAATACCCCAAGGTACCGTACTTGGCCCTATTCTTTTTAATATATTTGTTTCTGATCTGCCTGACCTTGGGCCTAACGTAAAACTTGCCATGTTTGCTCATGATACCTCTATATTTACATCACGAATATATTACTTGGATGTACATTAGACTGGGCCAAAAAAATTGACTATTTTTTTTTTTTGAAAGATATATCGAGAATCTTCTTCTTCTTCCTTTTCTTCGGCGCTGTTATGATCTCGATGTCGAGGGGATCATAACTCTCCCACGTATCTGCTTCACACTAGTGATCCGCCTGTGGGGTTCGCCGGGTTGACCTCAGAAATCGGCGGCAAGCCTCCCGGTTTTGTATTGTTCCATTTCTGAGGCCAACTGAATGCTGGTGTTTTTGCATTTGTTTGTACCAGGAGTGTTTAGGCCTACCTTTCTTTTTATTCCGAATTGGAACGTTGTATGATATTGCCTTTTTGACGGGGTTCTCAGGATCTCTCCTTTGAACATGGCAATACCAACTGAGTCGGTCGTGTTCAATTACAAAATTCCAAATTAAAAAAGTAAAATCGAAGAAAAATAACAATTTATTAAGCTTAATTACTCAAAAACGGCTTGTCTGACGAAAATTTTCAATCAGACCTTTTTTGTAGGGAATTTAATTTTATATAAAAGTAAGTCAAAATGATTTTTTTTTACTTCAATGTTTTGTCAGTTCTGACGCAAAACATGAAATTATGACTAAAATCAAAATTAGCGATGATAGCCCTCTTAAAATTGATATTAAGGGCTCAAACTTTTACGAAAATTTTTTTTTGTCATTCTGAATGATATTCTCGATATATCTTTCAAAAAAAAAAATAGTCAATTTTTTTGGCCCAGTCTAATGTACATAGTACATTGCAAGTATCTCTAACTATGTTAGAAAAATACTTTTTTAGATGGAAGATTAAAGTCAACCCTACAAGAACACAAGCTATTTGGTTTGGACGTTGACGAAAAGAGTATTCCTTGCCAAATAATGTTCAACTTTAAATGCGCGGATTTAGTAGGTATTGATTGGTCCTATATCTCTAGCTATATTTAAATATGTAGTTATTTTATGCTACATAATAAATAGATAAATAAATAAAATATGTTCTTAAATGTATGCATATACCTACATACTTAAAATTGTAAGAACATTTCGGGCACAGGAATTAAGGAATTGTTTTAGCAATTTAAGTAATGAATTTTTTTACATTTCAACATTTTTAATTAATTATATACATCAATGTTACTTATTAACATTTTTTAAAATCTCAAGGTGCTTTTAGTTAAGACCAATACCGTGAGTTATTATTTTCGTTTAATAAGTGATAAAAAGCAGAGATTTTAATGTTTCAGCTAGGACGGGAGATTTCAAACTGAATACCCGACTCCCAACAATCATCCATATATATATTCATATTCATATTCATATAGATATTCATATATTACCGAAGTGTGTGTAGCAAAGTATCTTATCAAAAGTCGCACCCAAGCGACTTCACACAGAAATCAAAAATACATCAATGGATATCGCGCCCACGCAACTATCGAAAAGAGGCAAATCAATTCCTTGATGAATGAAATATGATGCTAGCATAAACAATTTTAGTGGAGCCCAAGATCTACCATGAGAATCTTGGACCGTGGTCTTTCACACCCAAATGCATACGTCAGCGAAAGTATTCGTTTTGAGATTCGAATATTAAGCCAACCCCGACTATTGCTTAGAGATACGATAGAAGTATTGTATGTTGTTGATATAAATATATATATAACAATTCAAGGGTTCGATACGGACACTTGAAGATTATTATGTTTATGCAGCGTCGTATTAAAAATAAATACGAAAGAAAACAGATATTTGGTAATTGAGATGAGTACATTAATAATGAATATTAATGCATCCATCCATAAGGAACCAAAACCAGTTTGAAGGGAAGACACGAGACCATCATAACACGTGTGATTCAGTCGGGAATATTATTTTGATTATGAAATATTAGATATGTTATAGTTGGTATAACCTTGCAAACCCACCCCCCCTCTCGGATTAAAAATATTATTTGAACATAGAGTTCTGTATGGAATATTTACGTTCTGACCAAGTTTTATGATGAAAGAATTTTTATTTATCTTATTTAAGGATTGGTTTACTTGCACTATATTTTCCTTCTTCACTGGGGGTAGACAGTTTTTTTTTTAATTTTTAATAATTAACTTAATTAAGAACGTTGATAGTTACACATTATATTAAGAAGTTCTACTAGACCATCTTAGCCAGAGGTCAGGGCCCTATTAATTCTCTGAAGCTGTCCATAGCAATAACCAACAATATTTTTTTTCTAACAAGATTACCTTAGCACGGAGAGATTACCAATTTTTGGAAGTCAAATATGGATACAATGAGTGATATTGTTATCACAGTTGAGGATGTATTAGACCATCTTTTGGGCTTAGACCACGACACGTCCAGTGGACCAGATGGAATTCCGGCCTATATTTTAAAAAATTGTGCCAAATCTCTGGCAAGGGCCCTAACGTTTCTATTTCACAATTCCCTAAAACAAGCTGTTTTCCCTAAAATTTGGAAAAAATCATTCATTATACCTATTAAAAAAAAAAAGGAAATCGCGGTGATATTTCTAGTAATAGACCAATAGCCAAACTTTCTTGCTTACCGAAACTATTTGAAGCTACGAGTATCATATTTAGGAGTTTTTATTTCAGCTGCAAACCTTTCCTTGCGAGCGAGCAACATGGGTTTATGAAAAAGAAATCTACTGTTACTAATCGCGTTGAATTCACGTCGTTTACAAATAAAGCTATCGAGGATGGTCATTAAGTTGACTGTATTTATACAGATTTCAGTAAGGCCTTCGACAGGTTGTCTCATAGTCTAATTTTATTTAAGCTTTCATCTCTTGGATTCCTTTCTACTTTCGTTCAATTAATCAGACCAATTTCTTTTTAGAGGAATCGTTTCTCATCCAATTAATGCTGACTCTGGTGTTCCACAAGGTAGTCACCTTGGTCCACTTCTTTTCATAGTATCAATCAATGATGATGTTTCAATTATAAAATCATGTAGGGTTCTTATCTACGCAGATAATATTAAATTATTTAAAATCATCAGAAACCAATCCGATTGTGTTTCTCTTCAAAATGACATAAATATGTTTTCTGAATGGTGCTCATATAACAATCTTTTTCTAAATGTTTCAAAGTGCCAATCAATGTCCTTCTTTAGAACCTGGGCATTCACTTCTCGTAAAATCTAGACTTTTCACTCCACATTGAGAAAATTGTCAGTAAAGCAATCTCAATGCTTGGATTTATTAAGCGTTGGAGTAAGGAATTTTCTTGTAGTCTTGTAACATCTTCGTTGTACAACACCTTTGTTCGTCGCCAATTAGAATATGCTAGTTCTGTATGGTCGCCACTTTACTCAATACACATTGATCGAATCGAATCTGTCCAACGTTAATATGTACGCTTCGCATTAAGTCATCTTAATTGGATTTGGGTCACAATCATCTTCCTCCATACAGCAATCACCTTCTTCTTTTAAACATGAATTCTCTAGAAAAACGCCGGAAAGTCAGCGATGTTATGTTTTTACACAAGCTCACCGGTTTTTCTAGAACAAATTCGTTTTAAGGCTAGAAGCCACAGTTCTCGGAACTCTGAAATTTTTCATATAGACTTCCACCGTACCAATTAAATTATGGTCTCAAGGAACCTTTGACATGTATGAAATATGACGCTTATGTAAACCATGATGTTTTCGATTTGAGTTACTCAAAGCTTTCACTTAAGCACAGGTTGTATGGGCGTTCTCATTAAGTATTCGAAACTCACGCATTATAAGTTTTTGTAAGAAAAAAGTTGTTTAATTCACAATAATTTATTGTTTCTATAACAAGTAGTATTTGACTTGTAGTTATTTTTGTAGCTACAGATGGTAGATTAATACGAGTATTTATTAACTTCCCATAGGGAGTTATTGTAATCGGTCCGATTTGTCAAATTGGAATTTTTGACATTTCTCGACGTTTCAAGGTCCCTAGAGGCTATATCAATCATTTTTAGAGAGATGTCTGTGTGTGTGTGTGTACGTACGTTCGTACGTTCGTACGTACTGTTACCATTTTTCGTCGTCGATATCTCAAGAACGAGTAAAGATATCGACTTCAAATAAATTTTGTTTAATAGATAATTACTTCGAAAGAGGCTGAAAGGGCGTTTATTAAAATTCAGTGATTAATTTTTTCACTATAACGGTTTAAAAAAAAAGTAAAAATTTTGGTTAGTTTCAAATATCTCACGAAAAAAAAAATTATTGAATTCAAATAAAATTTAATGTACTCATTATAAGGTCATACAGATTTGGTATGAATTTGGAAAAAAATGAACATACCGTTATTTTTTTAAATAAAAAAAACTGAAAAAAAAAATTTCAAAACCCTGATATTCTAAGAACAGAAAACAATTTGAAACTCAAAATAATTTTATTTTACGAAAAATAATGTGTTTGACAACTGGTGAAATTTTCAAAAAAAAAATCAGTTTACAGTTTTTTTTACAAAAAATAAAAAACTATATAAAATTCTATTGAAAATTGGTAAAAATTGTTTTTCGCCCCTGATGGCGATTACATTTTTAAGTATAAAAATTGCATATTTACAGGATCAAATTAAGAGCAGTACACAATTATTTTATTGAAATGAAACTGGGCAACTCACCGAAAGACTATAGAAAAATTGAATGCAATATTCAGAACAAAAATATCTCTTTTGAGTTCCCTCTCGAATACTTTTTATATAATTGCAAACAACTGGAGTCAACACAAAAACATTAATTAAAACTGCCAAAGAAACATGATAGCACTCAGTTTGATGGACCGTTTGTATTTATTGGTGATTAAAAATCGAAATGTAATGTTAGGGGTGTTTGTTTTATGGTAAACCCTAGAATTTCATTTAAATGTTTCAATACAATTTGACCTAGAAAAAGAAAAAAAGAAACATAATTATTTTTAAAATCTTTTTCCATTCTTAGCATGTTTCACATTTTAATTTTTAAGCCTAGTACTCACCTAGCGTGAAATGAAAAATAAATACGTTCCAAATTAAACGCGGAGAATAAAAATGAAAATAGAATAAACTTTTCTACGTGAATTTTTGATACTCACTTTGAATGAAAAAAAAACAATTATTTTTAAACTGATTCGTTCTTTCTGTTTATAAATTTTCAATTTTTTGTTTTGAAACAAAATATTCAAATCAACTGACAAATGTCACAGTTTTCCACGTTGCCTTAAACTTTTTCCGGATGGTTGTACATTGAGAAATGAAAATCATAGCGTGGAAAAATTTGTGGAACAAATTTGTTTTTCCAATCCACATTTTAGTACTCACCTCTAGTTGCGGATTTCATGCCAGTGAACCAGCAGTCACTTTTATATGAAATTTTCATTTTCACTTGAACTGAGTACTAGGCTTTAGGTGTTAAAAGGATAATAGAAATTGTTACGAGGGTTTTACCTTTCGTTTAGTATTCCTCCTCTACAGGATGAATTTTTCCTTTTTTTAGTAATAATAACAGTAATAATTAAGTACTATGGACACGGTAGTAGTGAGGAGGTTTTGAAAGATAGTAAAGAGTGTTTTGATGGCACAATAGATTAAAATCAAGGTTAATAGCCAATTAAACCCTATGAGCAGTGCTCAGTTTAAGCCGACCGTATATTGAGAATAATGATGTCGAAAATTGAGCTCGAAACCACACCTCAAAATTAGCACGATACCCACTGTACCATTGCAAAGCACCTTAAGGTTATACCTTTGTATATAAAACTTATATACAAAGGTTATACATTTATTCATATTGTTATCTTTTGAAGCAGTTTATACTGAATATTTGTATGTATGTATGAATACTTAATTGACTATTAAACTTTTATTTTCTTTGTGTTCAGTTTTATCCTTATCTATGTTAATTTTAAAAACAGTCCCTTTTGAAAACTCGTTGGAGCATTTTGATTAAGATATATATAGAAACAATTATCACTGGAATTGTGTTTTTTTTTTATTATAATTTAAATTAAAAAAAATACTAGCAATTCGCCTGATATAGTGAAATCTATTCGTATCTACTAAATTTTCATAAAGCAAAATATAAGACTGCGTAACACAAACTTGATCTTGTAGCTCAAGTCGTTTAATGCGTTTTCGAAGATAAAAATACAAAATTTCAAATGAGTAGGATATATACAAGGTGCATTTATGTTCCAGGTCGATATTTTTTCTTTTCAATAGTATTTAAATGAAATACAATTTAATAATTTATATTTTATGGATTGATTATATAATCTTTAACACTATGTATTGAATATAATATCGGTCGAGTGAGCCTGTAGCTATGGTGCAAAAACGAGAACTTTTAAGCACATTTTGAATAACATACTCGTACTTCGCAGACAATTTCTTGTACAAGGTATTGATTAGAGGTGTTCGGGCATTCAGGAACACTCGGTCTCACTGCACCAATCTTTTCAAGTTTACACGTTGACCAGTCCCAACTTTATATCGAAGTATAGGCAAGTTTTTATAAAAGCTGAATGCTTGACTTGCTCGGCACATGACTGATGACTCAATACTACTGGCAAATGGCAACCGAATAAAATTGATCTTGAACATAAAACGGACCCTGTATTTAAAAAAATATAAAAAAGGACTTTTTATTTTATTTATTAGCAGAAAACCAAAATTAAAAGCAGTATGAGCGGTTTTTAAAAAGTATATAATGATGGATATTTATTTGATTTTTCTTAAACTTTTTCAAAACAAAATGAACGACTGAATCAACTGACCTTTCTCTTATGTATGTACCAACACCTTAATATTTAAAAAAAAAATAATGTAAACATATAACAACATAAACGTTACTAAGAAAAACTGTTCAAGTCTTCGAAATTCATTCATAAAATTATTAAAGAATCTCTTTAAACAGGTTCAGCACAAAAAATAGAATATTTTCGGGAACAAATATCAATTCATGCAAACAAATCTTAAAAATATGTCTTATAGCATTTTATTAAGAATTAATTTGGCATATTTAAAAATTATCTAACATTTTTCTCACAAACATAATTCTTTTGAAAATTTAAATTTAAAATTTTTTTAATTTTTGGAGTAAGATTCAAAAACATATTGGTCCATCCGTTTTCGAGATATTGACTTTTAAAAGAAGAGTTTTTTTTTTTAATCCAATGTTTTTTGAATCTTAAGTCTGTATAATCGTTGAAGCCTTTAATGGTTACATAAAATATGGCCTCAAAACATAAAATTAAAAATGGCCTTAAAAATTAGGCCTTCTTTTCAAAATAAATTTAATGTTTTCCATGCATTATGGCTTTTTTAGTAAGAGCAAACAGTCCCATTAATTATGGAACTCAACGTCGTTTGACCGATAACGAAGCGGATGATAGTACACCTTCAATTGCTGAGTCATTTGGACCTTGAGAGCGATTAATCCGAGATCATTGTGCAGAATTCTCCTCACGCTAGTGCTTGAAATGTTGAGCTGTTGAGATCGATGGCGAGTTGATGTTCGTGAATTGAGTCTCACACTCTCGGCTACAACAGCCACATTCTCATCTGTGCGTACCGTATGGCGACGAAGACCATGAGTGTTGTCTACTAGCATACCAGTCTTAGCAACTTTTTGAACACAGCAGGTGCACTGTTTGGTCTACAACAACTCACTTACTAGTTACGTATGAAGTGACTAATTTCGTTCCGCGGAGTTGTCATACTGACTTTCTTTCAAGATTTCGAGCGGGAAACAGTGTCAGTGTAAAAATAACCTATGATTTAAAATGAAACCACTAGAAACCCCACCCAGTAGAAGCTCAGGTCTTAGAGACTCGAAAAATAGGAGACCATGCAGCTCATTTGACTCTCGGAGAATTTTTCAATTCCTCGCAAAAGGCAGTACACCCCTGAAAAAAACTTTCTTGCAGCGGCTGAGAATCGAACTCGAGACCTTCCGCATGACAGTCCAACACACCAACCATTATGCCAAGTGTTACTACACGTCACGTCATCGTGATCAATCACGTATAACGTTCCATTGCTAGCTTATACACACATTAAGACTTTGTTTACTTCGTCGTACATTATGACCAATTTTGTACATTCATACGTACACACATATTAAGTTTGGGTTTCGTTTAACAAATTTAAAAGATTTTTGGGGAAAATTATAAAAGTTCCACAGCAAAAGAAAAAAAAAACAAAACTTTTGACAAAGGTGAACAAACTCCTATTCAACATAATATTTGCAATTTTCTCAAAAGCTACCCTGCATCTGCTCGTAAATTTAAATAGACAGTTGGAAAGTTATTCAATTTGATGAAATAAAATGTCCAATTCTCATGATTTATTCAACAGTTTAATTTCCAAATACTCGTGTAAGAGGGTAAACTTTAAAATAGAATAAACGTTCATTGAAATTATATTGATTTTCTTCACAGTTAGGCCTACAAATCTTTTGTGAGCAACAGTTCTTGGCTAAGCAGATTTGGCATTATTTAAATTTTATTGGCGGCAAAATGTTTTTTTTTCCTTGCCTTGGGTAAAAGGTTCAATGTGTTACAAATTAAAAAAAAAGAAAACAAAAATTTCGTAACATCTTGTGTGCCTTTTTTTTATATATGTTTGAAAAGTAATTTCCGGAAGTTTGAGATTTCAGTTTCCAAAAAACTTTGGTTACAAATGGAAATAGTTTGGACTTGAAATGAATTACTTTCAAGTTCCATCTATGAATGAAGACCAAGGCCAGAAGATGTTGTTGTTGGTGTTTTTAAAAGAGGTCTTAAAGTTGAATATGTAGAATTAATTTGTATTTATTTATTTTTAGCTTAATGCAAGGAAGCACTTTAATCTTGGCTTAAATCTATGGTGAGGTTCTCGTTGTTTTTTTCTTTTTATTTTACCTTTTTATTAGTATTTCAATATGTATATGGCACATTAGCCCACCCAACTGTTTTCTTTATAAAAAAGTTTAAAAATGAATTTTAAAAATTAATGAAAAAATAGGGGCTTTGGAATAAGACAAGTTGTAAAGGGAGTGAGGAAGGACTGATATGGATGTCAGACATCTGGGAGTTATTGGTTAACTGCAAAATTCTTGAAATAGGTTCAAAGGTTCAAAGAGGCCGTATTTTGTGCGGTGATGAAAATGGCGGATGATAGGATTTTCATGAGGAGGTAAGATGAGAATATCAGACCAAGGAAGACACTTCTGCTTTGATAAATTGAAGAAATCTGAGTTGGGCAATTAGAATGCTATGGAAAATAGAGTTCTGATATGGCGACCAAACTTGACTAGCGTATTCAAGAATGGGTCTAACAAATGTTATCTCGAGGGACTTTTAGTGATATAAGGATGCAAGAATTGCTTACCCCAAAGTTTGTGCAGAATTGGCCTTGTTAGTTATGTTATAAAATGGGGTGGTGCGAAAGTTTAACTGAAGATCAAAAATAATTCCGAGGTCTCGAATAGCACAAACAGAAAATGATATTTTTAAATGGGTATGGGTTATCGCTTATGGGAGAAAGTTATGAACCAACATTTAGCAAAAAATTTCTAAGAAATTCTTATCTAGGTTTGGAATAAATTTAGTTGTGTGTGCGACATCGACGCATTTTTTATTTTAAATGAAAGGTAATGACATTATATGTCGAATATGGCTTCGTCGGCTTCACTGGGTGACATGCATCTAAGGGTTTCGATTATTCTGGTGCATAAGATAGGCTTCAATTAGTTAATGACAGTGATAATGTTAGCTTTGAAGAGATTAGTCGGATGCAGATTTATTGGTGTAGGTCGGCGACTTAAGGAATTTTAGGAAACTTCACAAGAAAAAGTTTAAATCGCACGATATCGGTAAACAGTTCAAATCACCTCTGCTTTGATAACCATATCCTCAAATTGTTGGTGCAGAATGTTATTTATGGTATCACCTAAGTGGCATGAAACGCCATACTATTGTACAAGTACATATGTATATCAATCACATCCATGTCATCTAATTAGGTCCAAATTATTTTCTTTACCATCAAATGGTAGCCTTCTTCGTTGATTGTTATGGGAATACAATAATTTTTTTTCCAAAAAAAGGACGGACCTATGATGTCAATAGCTTACAATCCACACCTAACAAAGAATTTCTGCAGATGCACTGTCACTTGGCGGACTTCACACTTTTCGAAATAAAATATTAAAAAGTGAAAAATAGATTTTTTTATTGTGAATTAATTTATATGTCCGCTGGGAAATTATTTAAATTAATATACCTCAATTGTTTGCATTTATTGCAATAATTTCGAAATTAATGAAATATCATAAAAACACAACAAATCATTAAGACCAAATTTTATTTTATTTCACATTGAACTGAATTTATTTTAAGAAATTCGAAACCAACGATTTTTGTTTGTATAAATTATTTGTTGAACGGTAACGAGGTGTGAATTAAAATAATTTTAATGTCGATAAGTGATTATCAAAAATATATTTCTCGATAATTGGGGTTAAATATGATTATTTATCTGTGATGGTCCTTTTTGACAAGTTTTGGTTTCGTAAAAAAATTGAATTTTTACATTTTTATCGAAATTGATATCAAGATACACAATAAAAAGGCTATTATTTAGAGGTCAAATTAAATAACCTTAACCCTGCGGCTAAGGAAGACTTTAGAACTACTTTTTTTGTAAGGAAAATATCCAAACTTTTACTGACCTACCAAAGACTGTGTTCTTTTTTATTTATAACAAATAATATAACTCAAAACAAGAATTTTAATGGGGTTAAATCGGGAAATGGGGTGATCGTCCCGAATTGACAACTTTGCTTGTCGACGAACAAATTCATCCAAAAATAGGCATCGGTCACTGAATATGATTTTTCGACCGAAATGTAAATCAACTTCTTACTACTCTAGTGCTCAGTTTTTTCAGTTATTAACTCTAAGATTCTGGGCCAGCTGAAATGTGTACGGGCGTAGGCCCAAGTCATGAAGTAAAATTGTGGTTTTCGAAAGTCTGAGTTCTTTTGTCCGGCTTGGAATTGACTGCCTCAGATACTTTGCACAATCCCATGGAAAGCAGAGATACTTTCGGCATTTCTCGCATATCCTTGAATTTAAAATTGGCATTTCAAATATTCATTTAGAGCTTAGAGCTGTTCAAAATTTATACACTGAACCAAAAAGGTACATGATTCGAAGGAAAAACTGCATGTTTTTAAAGAAAAAATTCATTAAAAACGCGCCAAGAATCGAGTTCATTGAAAGAAAGAAATCCTAAGCATACGTTTTATGAATTTGTTCCTACGACTATAAAAGGTTCTTTAAATTAATGATTCCTGCATTAAATTAATGATTGGAAGTCATTAAAAAATTCTCTCGATAATTCACAAAACATATGAACTATTTCATTCGATGTAAGTAAACAAACATGAAATTCATAATTTTTTGCTTTAATTTCATGTATTTTGTCATTCAATTTTACTATATTTTTCATTTATTTTATGACCTTCTGACATAAATTGAAGGAACAGATTCACTGTTTTAATGTAAAAAATCATGAAAATAATGTTTATTGTTCTTAAAAAGTATGAGCAATTTCAGACAATGTATGTAAAAATTCATGGAATTCATGATGTTTTTCATTAATTTTATGAAATCGGTCTGTGTTTTTAATGATTTTATTCATTAGTTTAAAAACTCTGTCACTTGTTCTAGGAAAAGTTTCCTAGGATGTATGACGTTTTTCATTGATTAAATGAATGATAGTTTTATTTTTAATGATTTTAATCATTTGCTTGCAATAATTGTAAGAAAAGTTTCTTTTTAATAATGAAACAATCATTAATTAAATGCAACTTTTCTTATATTAGTATGAATCTTTTCATTAGTTTTATGTAAGAAATTATGGAACCTAAGCTATTTTTTCATAAAACTAATGAATTTTTTCTTTTTTTTCCAATGATTTCTATTCGTGTTGAGAACAAATAATTATACGTGCACGTCCACCTGAAATTCAAAAGCCCCGATAAAAATTATTTTCAAGAAAATGGTATACCTGAAAACTTAAAGAAAAGAAAAGAAAAGAAAAGAAAAGAAAAAAAAAGAAAAGAAAAGAAAAGAAAAAAAAAGAAAAGAAAAGAAAAATATTTAAAAATAGAACAATTATTTATTGAATATATTTTTGAATATCAAATTCTTGCGTACAACATATATACATAAATAAAATATATAGGGTGTCCGGCAGTCGAAAAACATTTCCTGAAAAATTATTTCGGGTGAATTACATTTTACGCAAACACCACATTAATTTCACTGCAGCATTATCTAAAACAGGCGGTCAGCCATCAGACGAATAGGGGGAATAACATGTAGCATACGAAAACATGCACGTGCCGTAACTATTCGGGACTGGTAGAAGTCTGATCATAGCCTCTTCGTGGCGGCCGCTAGAAACAAGCCTTTAAAAAGGTTTGGCTAATATGATCAGGCTGGTTCCTCAGGTTGGCGACAGGTTAATTCCCTGTCCCGTAAAACTTTTGAATTACGAGACCGACAACAAGCCTCGGAAACGGACTGATCACACGACGACAACCAATGCAACGAAAACTGAAAAATGATTTACGAATTTTCTTATGGAACGTACGATCGCTCTATAGAGCTCGAGCTGCTCAGCAGCTAGCCGATGCCCTGTCAAAATATAAAGCTGACATAACAGCTCTTCAAGAAATCAGATGGACAGGGAATGGTGTTCTACAGAAGAAAGAATATGACATATACTATAGCTGTCATACAAAACACCATGTGCTCGGGGTAGGCTTCCTAGTCAGCGAAAAAATGAAGTCTACCATCATCGGCTTTAACGCTATAAGCGAAAGGCTATGCACCCTTCGCGTGCGAGGCAAATTTACGAACATCAGCCTCATTAACGTTCACGGACCTACGGAGGAGTCCTCAGACGAAGAAAAAGAGACTTACTACGAACAAGTCGAGAGGGCCCTCAATGCCTGTCCAAGGTATGATGTTAAAATCATCCTTGGGGATTTGAACGCAAAAATAGGTCGGGAGCCGGTATTCAGGCATTACGCAGGCACCCATAGTTTGCATGAGAACACTAATGACAATGGACTTCGAGTCTTAGAATTGGCAGCATCGAAAAACATGGTCGTTGCGAGTACCAGGTTCCCGCGTAAAGATATCTACAAAGCCACCTGGGTATCACCTGATGGAGTCACTCGTAACCAAATAGACCACGTGTTGATAGACCGTCGCCACTACTCGAACTTGATGACGGTACGAACGTACCGAGGTGCCAATATCGACTCGGATCACTATCTTGTTGGTATGGTTTTCCGAGGGCGGATTGCCTTGCGAAGACGCATTGCATCCGCCGATCAGGTTCGAATCAACACGGCTGCCCTGCGCAATAAAAACACCAGTAACACCTTTGGTAATGCGTTAGGACTCGCCCTAGAATCACTTGATTTAGGGAGAGTAAGTCCTGGAGCCAGTATGCTGGGCGTAAATGAGAAGTGGACACGTCTAAAAAATACTGTCATTAGTACTGCCAACTCCATCTTAGGCAGCAGTCGTAAAAATCGGAACGACTGGTTTGATGATGAATGCAAGCTAGCGACTGAACGTAAGAATGTTGCGTACCGAGCAATGCAACAATCTCATAGAACGCGGGCACGCGAAGAGGAATATAAAGAGCTCAGAAGAATAGAAAAACGGCTACACAGACAAAAAAAATCAGCCTGGGAGAAGAACCTAATCTGTGAAATTGAAAATAGCCGAGAGCGAGGTCCGCACCAGGCGCGGAAGTTCTACCAATCCGTCCGAAACATGACGCAGTACACACCACGCTGCACATACTGCAAGGACGGAGAGGGAAATCTGATCACCGATCCTGAAAGCATACTGGAGCGATGGGAAGTGTACTTTAATGAATTGCTAAATGGTCAGCTCACTGCAGAAGTGGAGGCTCCACTACTTCAAGAAGAATACTCTATGTTGCCGCCACCAAGCATAGAAGAGGTTGAGAAGGCTATAGGCCGGCTTAAACAGAACAAAGCCCCGGGAGCCGATGGCATACCAGCCGAATTATTCCATCACGGCGGGCCAGCCTTACGTCAAGCAATTCATGATATTATAGTACACGTATGGGAGCAGGAAGAAATGCCAGAAGACTGGCGAAAAGGTTTAATATGCCCCATACATAAGAAGGGAGATGTCACAACGTGCAGCAATTATAGAGGTATCACGTTGTTGAGTACCGCCTATAAGATACTCTCCTCTATCCTACAAGACCGGATAACCCCATACGCTAAAACCGTTATCGGACAATATCAGTGTGGTTTCATCCCAGGCAAATCAACAACTGATCAGATATTTACCCTTAGGCAGGCGATGGAAAAATGTCTAGAATTTAACATCCCAACATACCATCTGTTTATAGACTTTAAGGCCGCCTATGATAGCATAGCCAGGGTAGAACTTTACAAAGCCATGAGAGAATTCGGCATCCCAAATAAATTGACACGACTATGTAGGTTGACCATGACCAACGTAACAAGCCAAGTAAAAATAGCCGGATTGCTATCCAGACCAATCAACATCTTTAATGGACTCCGACAAGGGGACGGTTTGGCCTGCCTCCTCTTCAACCTGGCGTTGGAGAAAGCAATCCGTGACTCTGGCACGGCAACAAGAGGGACCATCGTCAACAGGTCCAGCCAGTTACTAGCTTACGCAGACGACATCGACATCATCGGAAGAACCGAACAAGCTGTACACGATTCCTTCATCCAGATCGAGCAGGCGGCACAAAATCTGGGGCTGCACATTAGTGAAGGTAAAACAAAGTACATGGTGGCGTCGAATGCGAGAGGAACAGTTGGTCAAACAATCAAGGTTGCGGAGCACGAATTTGAAGTGGTGCAATCCTTTAAATACCTTGGGTCAATAGTAGCAGCCGATAACAATATAGAAGAAGAAATACGCGGGCGGCTTCTCAAATCCAACAGAGCCTACTATAGTCTGTCAAAGCTCTTCAAATCCAGAAATCTCACCATAACTTCAAAACTACTGCTGTACAGGACCATGGTCCTGCCAGTACTCACATATGGATCCGAGACTTGGGTGCTTAGCAAAAGGCACTCCGACCTCTTAGCTGCGTTCGAGAGAAAAGTCTTAAGGAGAATTGTTGGCCCTGTATGTGAGGAAGGACGATTCCGGAGACGGTACAATCATGAACTGTACGCAATCTACCTTGAAGCAGATATCGTGACAAAAATTAAGCTCGGTAGACTCCGGTGGGCATGGCACCTAGCTCGCATGAGCGAAGAGGAACCTGCTCGGAAAGTTCTTTGTGGTACATTCTATGGTAGACGACAGCGTGGTAGACCATGCTTGCGCTGGAGAGATGGCGTAGACCAGGACGCCCGAAGCCTTGGGGTGCGCAACTGGATGGCGTCGGCTAGAGACCGGGATAGGTGGAGAGACTTGTTGAAAGAGGCCAGGACCGGAACCCGGTTGTCGAGCCGATGATGATGATGATTATCTAAAACAAAAATAAAAATACAAAGTCAATTAATCAAGGATATTAAATGTGGTTTTCTATAAATTAATCATTAAAACAAAAGCAATTTAAATTATGAACTAAGAAAAATAAAATTACCACTTTGACATCTGCTTCATCTATTTTTTTCAGCATTGCCGTCATCTCCTTGTCCCTTAAATGTTTTACTTGTAGAAAAAATTGATTAAGTCGGAGGGCTTGATTTGTCCATCTGCTGACAATCCCTGGGCGATTTCCAAACAACACACCAAAATCCATTTTTATCTAGAAAAATTAAATAATATTATTCGCAAAACGAATTAATTGAAAAATATTCGTTACCTATAGTCTAAATACTTACAAATTTTATAAATCAAGTAGTTGAATAAATTTAAGGTCGTCCACAATGCGCAACACTTTGAAAAATGTATACATACTCGTATTTTTAAAATAACTTTGGAAAAGAAAACTTTTTGGTAACTTTGTAAGATCACGTTTTAACACTGATAATATCAAACAAGAAATGAACTCTTGATATGATATTACAAGTATATTGCATAGTAACCGCAAAGTTTATGACTTATTTCCTACTATTAAAGAGTCAGTCATTCAAAACATGAAAATGTTCCGTTTTTTATGAATAAGTTCTTAAAACACCAGACTACAGCCATAGGTGTATAACGGTAATATTTTGCACTTTAAGGAAATATTCCATAAATTGTAAGTAATGAGCTTGCAGTTTATGAAAAAATTCCTACGATTCAGGAATAAATTCTTTCACAATAGTGGGCAAAATCAAACTGTTCCTAAAATTGAAGTGTTAGTCATGCAAAATATGAAATTAATCTTATTTTGTATGAATTAGTTTTTAAAACACCAAATTAATCTTATTTTATATGAATTAGTTCTTAAAACACCAGATTTCTATAACGGCACTTTCATAGCGGCATTAAATTGGTTTTCTTTTTGAATAATTATATTATGTCTTAATAAAAGTCAAAGATGATGACGTAAAAAATATATAATATGTAACTTATTAAAATAAAATTCACAACGGGGTCGCACGAACTTGTTCTTATTGTAAGAGACTGAGAATTTAAAAAATTAATGTTACTAAAAAAACTGTTCAGAAGAATAAAATTCACTTTTTCATTAATTCCCTGTTTGCATGCATCAAATGAATGGATTCAAGCATTTAAAGCAATTTTTCTTAAAATGTCCGTTACTCATGCATTGAAAAATATGTTGCATGTAACAAATGAAAAGTTACATACATTTTAAGTAATCTTTCATACAGCTTCATATTAAATTTTGTATGAATTGTTCATATTTCAAATGTAAAATTTCCTGCTTGGAATTCGCAACAAAAAAAAATGTTTATGAATATGGTTTCATGCATTGAATGATAGTTTGCATGTAAAAAATGTATAGTTTCAAGAATTCTAAGTAATTTTTCATAAAATATCACTTGCTCATGTTGATGAATGTGGTTTCATATAATCAGTTACTTTGTTCCTATAATAAAAGAATAGTTTCAAGCATTTTAAGAAATTTTTCATAAAACTTTACAATAAAATTTGTATGAACTGGTCATACTTCAAATGTAAAAAATCATAATCTGATTTTCCAACAACAATTCTATTGCTTTGGATTTTATGAATGGTTTTTCATGAAAATCATGACTTGGTCATAAAACAAAAATTAATTTTTATGAATTCGTGCATTATTCATATGAATATTTCTTAAAAATTAATGATTTTGGCTGAATGATCGCCATTCATAAAAAGAATGTACAAAATTTTTTTCAGTGTACTTAACTAGGTATTTATATCCAAAACTTCATTTAAAAAAAAGACTATTAACGATTTTCTAATAGGTAAATGTACATATATACTCGTATATTTAAAAAAAAATATCATGCCATATTCTTTTTTTTGTATAATATTTAAAATTTGTTTTAAATTTTATGAATACAAAATTAATCAGAGTATTTCTCCTTGTTTAACCTCCTCTTCCGAGAAGACAGCAGATCCACCAATTTTAAACTTAATTTTAGAAAAACTATTTTTTTATATTTTAAAATTCTGTTCTTTCAAAATCTCAATGTCTTAATCAGTTTTTCAGATTAAAGTTTTCGAAAGTATTGCTTAAAAAAATATGAAAATTTTAAAAGAATGAATCAGAGACAGTTGTTTGTGGAATCGTATTTGCAGTCAAAAACTGCTTAATATGCAGTTTGGTTGATGCTTTTGATTTTTCTGACGTCAAAATACTATGTATCAAAATCAAATTGGTAACAGGTTATCTTTATATCATCTCAGTGTAAATATCTCCACGATCTACAAGCTGTATCTATGAAAACTGCATAAACTTAATCGAGAAAATTCATGACCAAATGGAACCAAATGATGAGGTCCTTGTCTTAGGTGATTTCAATCTTCCAAACCTGAACTGGACAAAAATCAACAGATTTCAACAATTTTTCTCCTGTCAACCCGACGAGTACTAATGAATTCTTAATCATTGATGGTCTAGCTTCTTGTGGATTAAGTCAATTTAATGGGGTTGCTTACCGCTTTAATAAATATTTGGACATAATATTTTTCTCCATCACAATAAATGCTGACGTAGCTGTAACTCCAGCCGATGTTATACTAATAGTAGAAGATCGTCACCATCCAGCTTTAAATATATCACTCAATATAAATGTATGCAATATCCCTCTCAATTCAAATGAAAAACTAGTATTCAATTTTAAAAAATGTAATTTTAATGAACAAATCAGTTTGTTGTGTAATGTTGATTGGAATCAAATTTTCTTAAATCGTAATATTGGTGATATGTGTCTTAAATTTTATAGTATTCTATTTAACTGTTTTTACGAAACTATACCATTACGCAAATCTTTCTATAATTCTAAAACTCCACCATGGTTTGACGCTCACTTAAAAAACTTAAAAAATAAAAGAAATAAAGCATGGCTTAAATTTAGTAAAACCAGAGCTGATGATGATTTCAGAACTTACTCCGAACTTAAATATATTTTCACTGATTATTTCAACACTCTTTACTCATATTATATTTTAAAAATTGAAGAAGAAGTAAAACAGACCCCAAAAAACTTTTGGAACTTCGTGAAAAGTAAAAGAAATGTTGATGGCTACCCTAACTCAAGGTCATATAATAACACAACAAGTCATGACTCCCAAATAATTTCAAATATGTTTGCTAATTTCTTTAAAGATGCTTTCGATGTGCCTCCGTCTTTTCAACCTTCCGATTTGTTCTTTTCAGCCCAAAATTTTCCACACCTCAACTCACTTAACTTTATCATATGTGAAGATTCAATTGTTCGTAGCGTCTCAGAACTTGACGACTGTGTCCTATTTATCCTATCCTCTTTTTGTATTATTTAATGAATCCCTTAGATGCTCAATCTTTCCATTATTATGGAAAAGTGCTTTTATAATTCCAATTCATAAAAAAGGGTCTAAGAATGAAATCATGAATTATCGACCCATCGCCAAACTTTCTGTTATTCCCAAACTGTTCGAGTCCATTGTATGTAATATGTTATCCTTTAACTGTAAAATAAATCAACTATTACAAACCTACTTCATTTTACTTCTTTTTGTCTTGACTCCTTTGAAAATTGGAAACAAGTAGATTGTGTGTTCACAGATTTTAGTAAAGCCTTCGATAAATTGTGTCATAAAACTTCAGTCCATAAACTTAAGGCCTTAGGATTTAATGACAAATTCTTAATGTGGATATAGTGTTACTTTTAGAAATGAGCTCTGTGATCAATTTTACGTTAACTTTGGTGTTCCACAAGGTAGCCATTTAGGACCCCTATTATTTATCTTATATATAAATGATATAATTTCTGTGATAAAAAAACTCTCCTGTTCTGTTCAATTAATGACTGCTCACAGCTTCAAGAAGATCTACATAGTTTTAGGGAATGGTGCAATACAAACCGACTTTTTTTTGAATATCGACAAATGTAAAACAATGTGTTTTACACCCAAAAAAAACAATTATAGATTATAATTACATATTAGATTCTTCTTCTCTTTGTAAGCTATCTGTTTTCTCTGATTTAGGTGTTATTCTTGACAGTAAATAAATGTTCACTGTTCACTGACCATTATAACTTTATAGTTAAAAAAGCTAATAAAATTCTCGGTTTTATTAAACGATTCTCTCGCGATTTTCGTGATCCCTTCGTCCTCAAGCTCCTTTACATATCTTTTGTCAGACCAGTACTTGAATACGGCTGCGTAATATGGGCACCTTACTATTCTGTTCATATAAACAGACTTGAAGGTATCCAAAAA
This sequence comes from Chrysotoxum bicinctum, assembly GCA_911387755.1. Lineage (NCBI taxonomy): Eukaryota > Metazoa > Arthropoda > Insecta > Diptera > Syrphidae > Chrysotoxum > Chrysotoxum bicinctum. The sequence continues at coordinate 216,522,394 of OU426989.1, read as the reverse complement.
AGGTTGTATTTATTTATTTTGTAGGTAAATTATTTTTTAAATTAAAATATATGTAATTAGCTATAAGTTTTTTTAACGTTAGACCATTAACGGATTAAATAAATTAAGATATTTAGTAGTTTTTGAATTGCTTGCAGGCCTTGATAAATAAATTTTAAAAACAGAGTTACTGAAAAATCTTTAAGGACACTTTTCAGCTTAAACTATAAAATATAATCTTTTTTTAATATTCAAAATTGAGTTTTCGAAAGTTACTTGAAAAACTCTTCGAATAGTCAAATTATTCCTGGGTTTCTTATTTGCTCAATTTTGTAAGCAGAATTAATTACGAAAACATTATTTTAATATGTGAATTTTAAAAAATTGAATTTTAAAAAAAGAAATTTATAAAATTCAGATTTTTATAAAACAAATAAAAATTCAGATTTACAAAAACTGAAAGCTAATTTGTTTGGGATTGATCTATGATAGAGTGATATTTTATTTGTTTTAAAATTTTCATTGAAAATCTTGATATAACCAAATCCACCGATCCATTCGTCTGAAGCGCTGTTCTTCCTCACTGCAAAAACCATTTCGTGAGTTTTTCAATCGCTCTTACTATTCTGGAGTCTTTTTTAAAAGATGGAAAATAGCATTTGTCAAGTATGCTCTTGAAAAAGGTGAAGCTTCCTCCCCTACCTCTTTTTGACCATTTGTATTTACGAGCTGTAGAAATATCTCGAAATTTTTTGCACTTGATATTTCTAAGGCATTATTTAATAGAGTCATCAAGCTTTCATATCGAAAATGCGTACGTTTGAAATCAATGAATCAATGACACTTATGGATCTTATGGATCTATCAATTCAAGTTGTATTGGATGGTTTCAAGTATGATCATTACAAATCAAATGCCGGTGTTCCCCAGGGCTCTGTTTTGTCTCCGAATCTTTTTTTTATTTTTTATAAATAATCTCTTCTATGAAACTTCTAATTCACTTATAACCAACCGACGACAGTGTACCCTCAGCTTTTCAGACTCGTTCTCATATGCACGTTCATCTTGTTTGGAATTGGAATTGAATGGTACCGTATGATTTCTCATTAAACTACGATCTTTACAGCATTCTTAAATGGGGTATACAAATCGTCTGGATATTATTGCTTCGAAAACTCAACGCCGTCTATTATCGTTGAAGCAAAATGTACCCCTTACGCCACACAGTGGGGCAAAGGCGGACAAAACTCGATTTTGCAAAAGTGCTGATTTCGATTAGCTGATTCATGTTTCTCACAGTAAATTAGCCAGAGAATCTGGGAACACTAAGGATTTGGGCCAAAACTGAAGTCTTAACACCTAAAAAGACGCTCAAAGTCGAAATATTTGAAATAGTGTGAGAATTTGATTTGACTTTCCTAGGGTGTTACGTCTATTCGGGATGAACTAAAAATGGGATTGTTTTTTGTTTGCTTATTCGGGATGTCTAGTCATACAATACAGTGGTCAAACTTGGCAAAAAAAAATGTAGTGAATTACGGCAGCACAAAATAAGACTCAGTCCACAGTAATTGAAAGTTGTAGTCATATAAGAAAAGCTCCACGTTCCTCTGCTCTGAGATAGCTATTTTCTCGATGTAGACATCTCCAAGTTTACATTTAAACAAAATTTAGCTGCAAATACCTGCAAATCTGCACAGTGAGCAGGTTTAAAGTTACGAAATCTTGCAAAAAAATCATTTTTTTTTTTTCACTTCTGTTTCCTAAAAAGGAATATTTGTATTGTATCTGTATAATCTTCATAATTAGGAAAAATATACAATAATTACTTACAGCTGGCAATATATGATAACAATATTGAATATATTAGTAATTTTTTTTTTATTTACAAAGCAAAAAACAGAGTTAAATGTTACATCAATAAGAATTAGGTGTAAAATAGGCGAACTTATATACATTTTTAATGACTTAGAATTAATATTAATATAAATTTTACTTTGTTTTCTTTTTTTTTACATACATACTTATGGTTCTATTTCGTAACGTATACTTTTTTCCAAAACCCTCTTTTTCAAAATTGAGAAAAATGTCTTAAACATTTTGCGCGTTGTTTTTTGGTTCTGCTTTGAAGTTTGCCCATTATTTGATGCAAGTTTCAGTAGTAAACACTCAACATATAACGTGTTGCTGGTTTAATGCATTCATTGACTATGCGTCTGTAAATTAACAATTGTCAGTTTTAATGGTTACATTATTTTTATGATTTACCACATCATAAAAAGTTACTTCTTTGGATACACTCAATTGCGCTATAATAAACAAGAAACCCTGAATTTTCATAATTTTTATCCGATAATAAGTATAAAATCGCTTCTTTCCATTATCTTTCTTAAAAAAATGAACGTATAAGCCGACACATACATACATAATGATTCCATGAATCAAGCATTTTATTTGGCTTTTTTCGCGAAAATATATTTTTCAAATTACTCAAAATTTAACTCTTTAACTTTGGAATTTAGATAAAATTTTGTGTGGGCGTGTCATTGGGTGAAAACATTTTGTTTTCATTTCTCAAGCTAACCTTTATAAAATTTGAAAACTTTATTTAAATCAGTTACGTGGTTCCGATTTTATCGCACTAAAAAAGACCGCCTTCATACAAAACAAGTTAATACTACAAAAAAGTAAAAAAAGGCAAAAAACGCCAAAAAGAGGGTGTGGTAAATTTGAATGCCCAACTTACTTCAAAAAGAGCACCATCTTTACTTCAAACAAAACCTGGATTTTTATCAATTTTGAATTTTTTTTAGTGGACGTGGCAGTGGGTGGAAATTTTTTGTGGAGCTTTCTTTCCAAAACTACTTTCATTTCTGAAAATTTCATCCAAATTGGTTAAGTGGTTCGGTTTTTATGGACTTTTGTCCGCTCTCCCATACAAGTCGCCCCACTGTGCGCCATTGCTCTTGAGTGACACTTGCATCAAAGAAGCTGACAAAGCTCTCAGAACTCGGTATGTTTGTCAACGACGATCTTCGTTGGAATGATCACATTCCCAAGATCACCAAAAACGCTGCTAAACGCTTAGGATTTCTTTATCGATGTAAGAATTTTTTCAGTCCCTTTGAACTGGCTACAATTTATAAGGCGCTTATACGTCCAATACCCGAGTAGAGCTCACATCTTCTGCTAGGTGTAGCTCAAATTTCTCTTAATTTATTGGATAGAATCGATAACCGAGCATTAAAACTGATAGGAAACATAACTATAATAAAATCATTCGCATCTCTTGAACTTTGTCGGAATGTTTCATGCCTTTCCTTGATTTATCGCTTCTTTCTTCGGTTCTCAATTATTCTTTCAATCAGTTCGAGTGTGATATCCGTTTCGCTATAAATGGTTATTAGTTCAACCTCGAGACACAACACGATTACGGAATAATTTACCACGCAGAACAAATATTCATCAACACGTCCTATCTCTCTCTGCTTCATTTTCCTATCGCTAGTGCTGTTTAACATTATTATGGTCTCAATAAACTCTTAAATGCGTGTGAATTTTAAAACAAACGAATTTCACGATCCTCTCAAAGTTGTTTAACATTGAAAAAAGAGTTAATCTTCAATAATGTCCAAAAACCAAATGATTATTTCGCTGCAAATTAAAATAGGGACACATTCGTTATAAGGGCTTCTACTTAAATATGGAAGTAGTGCCTTGTGCGGCCTTATTTTTCGTACGACGCTATTGGAAAATTTAAGGTTGAAGGCATTAAAGTTACTTCCTTAAAATCTGGGATTTTCTAAGAGTCAAATTATATTTTCCCTTCAGCTCTGTTTTAAGTCTATCTGTTAATACAATCAGCCTTGCAAGAGCTTATTATTTTGCCGAAATGCGTTTAATCCCATCGATAATTTTGGATTGCGTATGTATGCACTTATAGAACCGGCCTTTTGGTATATGAATTTAAATTAAATAAAATAAAACCAAAATTGACAATCCAATGTATAGGACGGATTTTGTAATACTGATTTTCCCTTTTTAATTACTTAACATATTTCTTATGCATAAAGAATATCTGTTGTTGAGTGCCTTTGTTTTTTCCGTTTGTGTCATATTCATTCAGAACTTCGTTTGTATTACATTGTGTGGCAGTTAAAAATAATTAAGACAAAGGTGAAAGCCCCTGCAGCTTTATTACTTCATAAAGGTTAACAAAAATACTTGGCTGCAAAGCATTTTTACACCAAGGGGACTGTCTGCGTAAATATAGTCAATTCCGCTTATTTGATAAATGGCTTATTAAATAAATCCGGTAACCGAAACATGAACAATAATTTTCTCCCAACGTTCATTAAAACATCGCAAAACTAAAGAACTTGTGAAAAATCGGTTAAACAAAATACTTCCTGCCTTGAGAGCAATGAAACAGCTCCATAAAATTAATCAAAATAATTTTGAATTTCATTTTCTGTAACTGAACTATGAATTTCCACCTTGCTTTGTCTAGTTTGTCAGTTTTGTTGTTATTGGGTTGTTAGTCAGTTAAACAGCGTCAACTGTTAAAGAAACACCACTCACCTGGAAGGTGGAAGGAGCAATTCTTCCTAACTTTTATTTCTTTTAAGTGATGTTTGTGGAGTGTTTTATGGGCTTTTTGTTTGACATTTGTGCTTTTTATTTCTTCGAAGGATTTACGTGTCTGTAGTTATATTTTGACATTAAATGTCATAATGAGCTGTATTTTTGGTGTTGTTCTGTGTCAAATTAGCGTCGCAGAACTTTGAAATTGCGTGAGAAATCATAATAACATATTTTTCTCAGGATAAAAATCAATTTAACTAATTTGGCCTTATCATGAATTTAAGAATTATACATGTATTCCGACACTGGAATAGGTGAGATTAAGTTAGGTTAAAGTGGCTGACGGCTGAGAAACAACATGCTTTGACATACGTATGTACCACATGGATCTAGAAAAAGGTTCCACCTCTTTTTATTTAGAGGTTATGAAATAATAAAAAAAAGGAAATACTCACGAAACTGCTATTCCGGTTAAAAGCTGTAACCTGGCTGGACAATCAAGTTGTATGTGATGTATATTTTTAGCAAGAAAGTTTGAAATGTTCCAAAAATACTATGACATACAGTGTTCCACAAAAGTCATGAACATGTGATTTTAAAGAAAAACATCGTAAAATATTTCGCAATAACAGAAAATTCCGAAATCAAAAAAAGTAACCATTATTTCCATATTTAAATTGAAAACGAAAAAATTAAGGTAAACACAGAATTTTTTCCACAAAAGTCATGGTACACCTGGTAACTCCTATGCATTTTTTAAACAACCGCGCAACGATAAAGTTTTTGTTTCACATTCTAATGATAGTTAGACATGCAGTTTATGTAAATAAGTTGTTTGAGTTAGATTTGTTAAGTTTTGTGATTAATTTTTAGTCAAAAAGAGTCAAAAAATGGAAGGAAAGGAGCTTATCAGAGATAAAATGCGTTTAGTTATTGATCTTCATCAAAATCAAAACAAATCTTACTCCGAAATATTGAAAACTATTTCTAGAAGACTGTCCACTATTCAAAATGTTATAAAACGCTATAAAATTGAAAACTGCATAGAAAATAAGCTGCGTACTGCGCGTCCATCAAAACTCACTTCAAGAGATAAGACGAAAATCAAGCATTTGGTAGCCCAAGATCCATTTATAAGTGCGAGCAAGATAAGTGGTAAGCTTAAAAAATATCAGGAAAAAAAAGTTCATCCTGAAACTGTCCGAAGAGCCCCCTTCCCACCTATTAGCAACCCCTCTCCAAAGCCCGGACTTGAACCCAATCGTGTATTTGTGGGATGTTCTTGAAAAAAATATAAGAACCAATGTTATTCGGAACAAATCTTAATTAAAAGAAGTTTTAGTCAAAGAATGGAAGAATATTACAAAAATTTGCACAGAAAAATTGGTTAATTCAATGCAGAACACACTTAAAACCGTTATTAAATTGAAAGGCTATACAACCAAATATTAAGAAGGTAAATTTTTATCACAAGCGTTATTGTTCTTTTCACTTTTTGATAGGTGTACGATGACTTTTGTGGAAGAAAATTCATGTGTTTACGCTGCAATATTTTTTTTTAATTTTGTTGATGAAATATTTGGTTCTTTTCTTGGTATTGAAATTAAGAGCAAATAAATATAGATTGATATAAAATGAAAAATTTTAAAATTTTGTCATATTGTGGAACATTTCAACCTTTATATCTGAACGTGAATGCTGTACCATGACTTTTGTGGAACACTGTATGTAAGACTTTTTGTTTGTTTTTAAACTTTTTCAAAATCAATATTGATTGATATTTGAAATCAAAGTGCAAAATGATAACACGGGCAAACCAATAAAAAGAAACACCCAAAAAATTGATGGGGCCCCTCCTCTAACTCTGCTCAAGCAGGTGATTACGTGACGACAGGCATTTCTTCAATGACCTAGAAGTACCCTCCGATATTTCAGGCTATAGCATGCTGAAACTCAACAGCACCCTTAATGGGCTTGAATGAAATAGGATTATTATAGGCTTCAATTGATGGGAGTCATAATCCCTAGGGTAAACAACACCTAAAAATAAAGCAATTTTCTCAAAATACGTTAAGACCCTTAAACCTATTTCTGGTATGCTAATTTTGTGGCAATAGCCCTAGACTTATAATTATTTAAGTTTCTTAGAAAAATATTTGTATCAATTTTAATCGAAATTGTTAAAGTAGTTTTTAAGGAAACTTGAAGAAACCGAAATCGTTCTATGGCAGCTATCGGTTGTAAATAAGCTAAAATAAAAAGTTTGCGTGTATTCTTTATAAAATCACATAAAAATCGTCAATATCATATTTGAAGCAAATCGGTTAGACCCTGTTCGTCGGAACAGAGCGTAAACGGGAAGTACACCTGCACTGACAAAAACAGCTGTTTTGGACTTCTCGATGATCGTAGTGTTCAATATGATTTTTTTTTTAAATACTTTGAAGGACAAATATTGAAGTGCAGGATAATTACAAAATCCCTTAAAACAAAATCTCACGTTTTAACATTCTCCAATAAACCTGTTATCTTAACAGAAAATTATAATAATGCCAGACTGCCAGACGACTATACATATCCTAAGCGGAACAATGGAGTTGCCTAATCGTTACAGAGGACCAAAAAAATAAAATGCACGACTGGGTCGCACGAACTTGCTCCTATGTAATAGACTAGGATAAAATGATTTTTTTAAATTCTTTTAGTAGTAAGAGATAAAAACAGAATGCTATGCAAATATGAATTTATGCAGGAACAAAAATTATAAGTCGTTGTAGTGGTTCCTTAAAAAAATTAGCTTTTATGTACAAAATTTTTAAAACATTTTTAAGAAAAAATTTTGGTACGCCAACCTTAAGTTTTTATTATTGTACGAATAAAAGTTTAATTTCCAAAAAAAAATACTAAGCCGTTCTTGAGATATCGAATTTTTCAAAAAAAAAATACTTATTTTTCTAAAAATTGAAAAAATATTTTTTCTTAAGTTTTTAAATACAATGTTTTTTTAAACTTTTTAGGAGCTTCTTTATAAAAAATTTCGTTAAAATCCGTTGTGCCGATAATGAGAAAAATATGATTTTCGAAAACCATTTTTTAAAATGTGTATGGAAGGTACCGTTAGTTTTAGATAAAACAAAATTTTTTTTCTCAAATCTTGTAGATTATGTTAAGAAACTTTTATTTGTCAAGTTTCAAAAAAATCGAGAATGGGGTTTTCGAAATATTGAGTTTCCAAATCCAAAAAATAAAAAATTGAAAATTTGAATATGTACTAATATTCGAACTTTGGAGGAGCTTTGGCATAAAAAAATTATTTAAATCGGCTGTGCCGTTTTCGAGAAAATCAAAAACAAAAACAATGGACCAGGGGGGCTACCAAAAATAACAATTTTTTGTAAAATTTTTTTCAACCATTAGCTAGTTTTAGCCAAATGAAATTTGTAAAATTTTTTTTTAAATTCTGTGGGACAGTTTTTGAGAAAAAAAATATTTATAAAATTTCGAAAAAAATTCGTATGGTAGGTACCGTTATTTTTGGTCTTAAAAAAAAAACAGAAAAAAACGTCCAGGGGGAAAAAATTAAAACCCATATCTACCAAGTTTGAAGAAAATCGGCCGAGCCGTTTAGGCTGTAGTCGAACCGACAGACAGACAGACAGACAGACAATTCTGTCTGTCTGCTCGTCTGAACAGCTCGAACGATTTTCTTTTTTTTTTCTTAAGACCAAAAATAATGGTACCCAACATAAAATTTTGTGTTCCATATCTTAGAAAATATTATTTTTCTCAAAAACTGATTTAAAAAAAATATCCAAACCAATTCATTTAGTAATGAAATAAAATGCACGACTAGATCGCACGAACTTGCTCTTATGTAAAAGTACTTTGGAATTTAAGATACCTACTACATTTTATAATGAGATTAAAATGTTCAAATGCATAAAATTGCCGTCTGATTTCTAGAAAAGTATAAATTTATGCAAACAAACTTTAAAAAATCGTTTTATTATTAAATAAATATTTTATAGAAAAAAATTCTTTAAAATTTTTCAAGAAAAAAATGTGATTTTAGGAAATAATTCCAAAAACTAATCGTTCATAGGTTTTGAAGATATTGATTTTTCAATTTTTTTTTTTTTTCAAAAAAAAAACCAACAAATATTTTTTGCGAATATTTTTGTATACAATATTATTTTAAACTTAAGGGGACTCCTTTTGAAAATTTTTGGTTAAAATCCTTAGAGCTGTTAATGAGAAAGTCGAAAATCTCAAAAACGGTTCTATAACAGGGAACGTTAATAACATTTTGCCCCAAAAATTTTCTTGACCAAAATGTAGTCCATGTCCATAATATCACACTTAATTTTTTTTTATCAAAATCGTTAGAGCCGTTTTCGAGATAAATAAGATTTTGCATTACGGGTGTATGGGGGGTACCGTTAGTTTTAGAGCTAAAAAAATTTCAATTTCTCCTCTGAGGCATCCCTGAAGACTCTTAAGTACCGAGTTTGAAGAAAATACCTGCAGTAGCTTAGACTGTAGTTCGAGGTACAGACATACAGACAGACGGAATTGCCGGACCCACTTTTTTCGTCTTCGCTATCATCGTAATGTCAACTTTGATCAAAATCTCGATTCAGATTTTTTTTTTCCAAATTGAAATTTTTTTTTTGTTTTCAATTTTCTCAAAAACAGATTATAACTGAATTTAATCATTTTTCTTATGTAAAGTCACCTACTAATAAGTTTGAATATATTGTATGTTCAATATTTCAAAAAAAAAAATATTTTGGATTTAAAAAAAAATCGAAAAATATTTTTTTAATATCAATAGTTCGAAAACCACAATTCCCGATGTTCTTAAAACGTTACAATTAATAAGATTGTTGCACTTTTTACAACAGTTAAAAAAATTGTTTATATTATCCAAAAATAACGGTACCTGCACCATACAAATGTTAAGGTTTTTTATTTTTTCTGAAATGGCATCTAGAATTAAAAAAAAAAAAAATAGAAAAAAACTAAAGAATAAGACATAACCGAAATATGTCTTTTGATTTTCGAAACGTATTTTTTACTCAATTTTCTTCATTTAACTCACAAAAAAGTTAGTATATTTACATTTTGAACTTACGCAACGACATTGAAATTCTATTCAGAAGCTTGTGATGTACAAAACACACCTTCCAACAAAACTTGGACTTTTAAGATTTTAGATTAGACTTTTTTGAAATCCTTACGCAGGAAACGTTCACGACTCGATTTTCAAAGTTAAAAGTTTTTGTTTGGCGCTCTGGCGTGACTAAGCACATAATTGATTCACTGTGATAAAGGTTTCGGCGAATGTGTGTCATAAGTCACAGCCCTTTTCTTGAATTTATCGCTGGATGTCGGATGGCACAGAATTCCTTGTGTATCGATGGGAACTGAATATCTATGTATGTATAAATGTACGTATATTTGTATGTGCACATGCAGACTTAGAAAATAATGTACCTTTTTTCCCATTTGGCTTAGGTTGTCTCTGTTTATTTTCAAATACAATTCAGGAAAATGTTTGTCAAATTGACAAAAAAAGACCTGACACCGAACCAATTCCAATTATATGCCAATTGAATTAGAGTCAAATATTTTGAGTATGCCAATTTATCTAACAACTCTTACGCACACAAAAGAGATACAACTCAAAACCGGGAAAGGAATTTTATGACGAAACAAGAGTAGAAAGAGATTTTATATGATTTTATGTGTGAAGTGAAGATAGCATGCTAAATTTCATTTTTATGCTTTCAGCAGGATTCTTTCGAGTTATGTGTGAAAGGATGATAGCTTAGCTTAAACACCCCCATATCTTCAAAGTACGAGTAATAGACAAAAGATACTTGAAGTTACATAATAATAAAGTAAGAGTCGTGGAGGGAGGCAAGGATTTGCGGGCTTCACAATATTGAGAAATACGACAAGGACCAAAAGAAGGTGCGTATAGTCGAACATTCTGGATGTTGTATCTGTTACGTATCCTTTACGACACTCGAAAGCACTCTTTGTGTTTCTTTGTGAGATTTTTTTTTGTTTATTTTCATTTCCATTTCCATTTATGTTTTCGCAGTATTTCCTTTTCGAAATTAAACTTCAAGGGTTTCTTCCTGCTAAAGGTATCCCCTGCAGCTTCATTGGGTTTTAATTCTTCGAAAACTCTCAAGTTTTTGCCTTGCACCCATGAATAAAGAAATGATTAGGTTAATTTGTGGTAACAACTTACAGCTGCTTAAGAAAGTGCATCCTTAAGATTTTTATTTTAATTCAATTTCCTTGAAGTGCTTCAAGTTTTCAAAGTTCTTTATTTTAGCATATTTTTCTTCTTTTTTTTTTAATTAACTCGTGTACAGTTGCAAGAAATACTCTGTTTTCATAATTTACCTTTGATTCCACAAAGCAAATAAAAATGCCTTACGAATAAATAAGTAAATCAGTAAACAAGGATCTGCTTCTGCCACAGACTGGTTTTTCCATGTTTTTGAAAATACATTTTCCAAGGGATTCCTGATTCCATGAATTGTGTTTGCTTAACAGTTTTCAACCGTGTAAAAGCTTGGTAAGTAAACAAAATGGCGTTAAATGGCAATTCAAGAACTTGAATACTAAAGAGGTGATTTGTGTTTCCTTTTTTAAAGGTACGAGTATTCTTGGTATTTATGTTGGTATTTAGGCAAAACAGATGAGAGAGAAAAAGGGATTTCGAATATACATAATTGATGGAAAATAATTATGATATAATCCGCATTTTCGTGTAAATTTTCCGGTTTCCCAACATTTTTTAATCTTTCTTTTTTTTTATAATTAGCGCGCACTCAAGGGGTTATGAATACCCTTATAATGATTTAAATACCACAGCGCGAGCAGTTAGGAAGTAAGGAGGGGATTTAAAAGGAGATGCCGATGCACATTGGTCTTAAATGCTTGTACATCACAATGAGGGGGAAAAATCGAGTGGGGTAAAGTATTCCAAAGAAAGAATCTCTGTATTTTACAATACGCCCGAAATTAAGCTCAAGGGTAAACTGATGAGCATTCTTAGCAAGACGAGTATTACGGCGAAATTGTTTCAAGGGCGGAATGCAACTGGCTATATCATTAGAGTACTGCTTATAGAAAAAGCGATAAAACAAAGTGAGACAAGAGACATTACGACGGTGATCGAGAGAAACAAAAGTTTCCGTAATAGAACTGTCTCCAATTAGTCTAAAGGCTCTGCTTTGGATTCTGTCTAAGAGGTGCAGGTGAGTTTTAGGAGCACCAGCCCAGATATGGGAGTTGTACTCAAGCTTAGGCCGAATGTATGCCTTATAAATTGTAGCCAGATCAGAAGGGGAAAAAAACTGCTAACATCTTCTGAGGAAACCTAAGCATTTCGCAGCATTTTTGGCAACATCAAATATGTGATCATGCCACAAAAGATGGTCGGTAATACACATACCAAGGACAGAAAGCTTTTCGGTTTCCTCGATGCAAGTGCCATCCATGAATAGAAGACAGCTTTGGGTTTTTGAAGCATTAAATTCCACGCGGTTTCTAACACCCCATTTTACAATGCTGTCAAGATCGGAATTTAATGAGCTTATTATACGCTGCCGTTGCAGAGCCACCTCCGAAGAAGAAGGATGAGGATCTGAAAACGAATATGAAAAGCTGAAGGTACTGTCGTCAGCAAAACAATAAAGTGGATTAGTAGATACAGACAAGAGATCATTGATGAAAATGAGGAAGAGAGTCGGAGACAAAACGGAGCCTTGGGGCACACCAGCATTTATTTTGTGAATATCAGACTTGAACCCGTCCAAAACAACACGAATTGAGTGGTCTGAAAGGTAATTTCTAATCCAACGAAGAAGAGATTCATCGATGCCAAATGCACGCATTTTTGATAAGAGAGCTTGATGCCAAACTCTATCAAATGCTTTAGAAATATCAAGTGCAATAACCTTGGTTTCACCAAAATGGTGCAAGGATTTGTTCCACTTTTCGGTGAGATATGCCATCAGATCACCAGTGGATCTGTTGCTACGAAAGCCGTATTGCACGTTGTGAGGCAATTATAATCAACTTTTCTCGTAGGGTCACTTCGATGTTATGTTCTGAAGAATTTAATATTAATTATAGTGATGTATAGAAAATTGTTTTGTTGGTTTGTTTGGAAAGTTCCAGGCCTGAATAACAAAACTCAAAATTTAGTTGTATTTTGACTTGGGAAATATATAGAGATTTTGATCAAAGTTGACATTACGACGATAGCGAAGACGAAGAAATTCGGTCTGGCAATTCCGTCTTTCTGTCTGTATCTCGATCTACAGCCTAAGCCGCTAGAGCTTTTTTTTTTTTCTTCAAACTCGGTACTAAAGACTCTTCGGTGTTTCCCTAAAGGGGAAATTGAATTTTTTTTTAACCCCCATACACCGGTTATGCGAAATCTTATTTATCTTGAAAACGGGTGTAACGATGTTGATAAAACAAAAGTGGATTGGCAACTCTGGCCGAAAAAAGTCAACAAAGTGTAAAATTAGCTGCCAAGTTTTGTTAAATATTTAATATTTAAACAGAAAAATAATTAAAGTATTTAGTATTCAATCAATCAATAAGTGTTCCTACACCCAAAGAAATCTAAAACACCGCTGAGTAAGTCATAGACACTAAGAAAAAAGCAAGCCCAATTTCTACTGTGATCATAGAAATAACTTAACAAACACATATGCTCAAGCGTAGAGTCTGTGAGACGTCTCCTGAAGCACATCTACAAAGTCAAAAAACACTTTGCACAATGGGAGTAGGTGAAATGTCAGTAAATGATCTCGAAAAAATGTTTGATAGGAAAATGGCTAATTTGGCAACGAAAAATGATGTTTTGGAACTGCATACCATCATGACCCAACATAAAGAACAGATTGATAATCTTCAAGAACAGCTTTTAATTACTCAGAACCAATTGCAACAGACTCAACAAGCACTACAAATGAGTCAAACAAGGTGCAGTATATGGGAGAGGGAGGTGCAAATACTGGCAAGAAAAGCATGCGAAAACAACATCATCGTGCATGTACCAACAAATCCAAATGTCGACCCAATTGTACGTGCAAAAGAAATCTGCTCAGAAATTCTTGAGGTCAATGCTAATGATGACAAATCTATAGATGTTAAAAAACTTGGCTCTGCAAATCAAAAGGTCACTAATGTGCTTGTCCAAGTAAATAACACTGATGAAGTGAAGAAAATTATGTCCAATGCTGCTAAATTTCGTAGCGCGGGAATCACTATCCATAGGGATTATCCAAAAGCTGTTCGAGACCGTAGAAGAAGAATTTTCAACCTAAAGAGGGACATTTTGCGGACAAGACAAGGTGCTAAAGTTATTTTAAAGGGCGAATACATCGAAGTTGAAGGCAAAACATTTTTTTACGATGAAAATGACAAACTTGTTTGCAAACTTGTTGATGGTGATGGAGAGTTAATCTTAGATCAGCTGCTTATGTCAACGTCAAACACAGAACGGAACCCCCTACTGTTGGCAGCGCCATCTGCATCCTCATCAAAAAATTATAATTCCTAATAGTGTTGCCGTCTGCCCTAAAAATAAGTTTTTAAAAAATAAAATAGATAATATAAAGTTTAAAATTTTATCTTATAATATAGCTGGTTTGAAAAACAAGAGTAATTATTTAGATTTTTTCGATTATATTAAGAAACACGATATTTTTTTCCTATATGAAACCTTTTTAGTAGAAAATTATTACGATAGATTTAAAAACTATTTTGATGGATTTGAGTTGGTTTGGAGTGATGCAGTGCGAATTCATACAGCAGGAAGAGCAAGTGGAGGAATGCTATTCGGTATTAAAAAACAGTTCTCAACAAATTTGGAATGTAATTTTGTGAGGACAGAAGACAGATATGTAGTTAAGATAAATTCTTCCGGAAACCAAATGCAAATTATACCAATTTACCTTAATTGTAATAACTGGCAAAGGGATTTTAATGAACTGCTCGACTTTCTTCTTACTTCAGGGTGCGAAAACTCAATGCTGATTGGCGATTTGAATGCAAGAGTTGGAAGAGAGCAAGTAGCTCCTATCAATAAAGGTGAAGTGGAACGGTTTTTGAACATAGCAAGAAATTCAAAAGATGCAACTATAGACTCAAAAGGAAAACAATTAATAGAAATGTGTGACAATTTTGACATGTGTATGCTCAATGGGAGAACAAATAGCGACATTGAAGGTGAATTTACGTACGTAAAGGGGAATGGATCTTCAATAATCGACTATTCACTGATAAATGGAAAATGGCATGACATTGTCCTAGATATGCAGATTGCAAACCAGACATTTTCAGACCATATGCCGCTTAGTATTGAGTGTGCCTTATGTGAACAAATAACACATACAAAAGCTCTGTCGCTTCTTCCAAAACTCATTTGGAAAGAAAGGTCAGCCAATGATTATCGTAGACAACTGGATGAGTGCTTAAATATACTGACACCAGAGTGGAATCATGCCCTCTTATACCCAAGCTTTCTCACAGGAATCATTCAATTTATAGCTTCACCTAAAGTTGCCGGGAGCAACCTAGTTAAAAAACAACCTTGGTTTGACGAGGATTGTTACAAAGCCAGAAAAAGATCTTGGGGAGCTCTCAATCTGTTTAGAGAGAATAACTCGGTTATCGCAAGGAAAATCTACGTAGAAGCCAATAATCAGTACAAACAAATATTACAAAACAAAAAATCCCACTACTTCAGTGGTATGGCTGAAGAAATTTCATTGATTTCAAATAGTAAAGAGTTTTGGTCAATAGCGAAAAAACTTAATGGAACAACAAATAAAGTCGGAACTTTGGTAGGAGTAAACGAGCTCAAAATTCACTTTCAATCATTGCTGAAACCTGAAGAAACACAAATTTTGTTTCACTATGCTATGCCCCAAGTGTATGATCAAAAATTGGATACAGCATTCGAAATGGAAGAGCTGTTAGAGGTCCTGAGAAAGGCGAAACAAAACAAAGCCCCAGGTGAAGATAGGATTCCCTACGAATTTTTCCAGAATGCATCAACCAACTTTTTAGAAAATCTTTTAAACGCTTTTAATTGTATCTTCCGACATGCAAAGGTACCAAAAGAATTCCAAAAATCTATAATCTTCCCCATTTTCAAAAAAGGTGATCCGAATAACGCAGCAAACTATAGAGGAATATCCTTTATGAACACAACCACAAAAATCTTTACTGGGATGATGAATGCAAGACTAACAAAGTGGGTGAAAGAAAACAACAAGCTTAGTCAATTCCAGGCAGGATTCAGAGAAGGATATTCAACTGTGGAGCAAATTTTCAACCTAACAAGTATCGCAGAAGGCTATATAAGACAGGGGAAAAAACTTTACGCGTTCTTTATAGACTTCAGAGCAGCATTTGATAAAGTAAATAGAAACTGCCTCTTCTACAAATTATCGCAAATCGGAGTGTCGTCAAGGTTTCTAAATTCTCTTAAAAGCCTTTACGAAAACAATGAATCGATGGTTTGGAATGGAAACGACCTTTCAAAATCGTTTGAATTAACGGTTGGAGTAAGACAGGGATGTCTTCTCAGCCCACTATTATTCGCGTTGTATTTGGATGATATCACAGAGTTTTTACCAGCTGGAATCGTAGTTGAAGGATTACAGATAAAATGTTTACTTTTTGCAGATGATATTGTGATCTTAGCAGAATCACCAAATTCATTACAGCTAATGATAAACAAGCTGGAAAGATATTGCTTCTTGAATAGTCTTCAAATTAATATAGACAAATCAAAAGTCTTAGTTTTCAGGAATGGAAGAGGTCGTTTTGCAGGAAACGAGAAATGGAGTTATGGAGGTGAAGACTTAGAGGTCGTTAAGTCATACAAATACCTTGGTATAACCTTAAGCCATGATCTCTCGATGAAAAAACACTTTGCAATAAAGCTAACTGAAGCAAAAAAGGCCATAAATTGTACCTGGAGAAATCTCATGTCAAATCCGAGGATAGCAATACCTGCAAAAATTAAAGTTTTTGAAGCTGTTATGAGATCAATTATGTGCTACGGAGCCCAAGTTTGGGGAGGAAAATACTACGAAGAAGTAGAAAAATTGTTGCGTTTCTTCATAAAAAAACTATTTCAACTTCCGTCAACCACACCAAACTATGTGCTAGAAATCGAAAGCGGCTTAGCACCATTATATATTTTCACGCTGAAGCTGTGCACGAACTTCGCTACAAAAGCTATCAACGAAGAAGATGATACACGACTTTCTAAGGTTCTTGCAAGAAGAGCGGTACGAACCAAAACACTCTTCTTTAAGGACTGGGAAAATATTGCTACTAGGTATGATATCCGGCTTGAATTAAATGAGAATAATACACACAACTGGCAGCGACGAACTCAATCCTTCATTAGTGAAGTGGAACAGGCGATACGTATGCAAAGCATCATCCAAGCAGAGAACTCAAGTTCACGTCACCTGTACAAAATTCTCAATCATCACGAAGTTGACTACATTAATTCTAACCTAAGTGTTGCACAAATTTCGATCATAATACGTGCCCGAGCCGAACTGCTCAAGCTCAACTGGATGCCTCATCGAGAGGACCTCCCCAACCGTTGCAGCTTATGCAATACAGGTAATAATGAAAACGTGGTACACTTCCTTGGATCCTGTCCCATGCTTAAAGAAATCAGGAGAAATCATTTTGGTGCTAATATACTGACATTCGAGGAGTTAAAAAACATACTAAATGAGAGTCGAAACCATAGTACACTTGCATCATATTGTAAAATTGCTATTAGATACAGAAAAAATATAATAGACGAAAACTTTTAATCCCATTTATTTGCCCAGCTATAAATATTTTCATTTTTTGACTTGTTTTTATAAATAAAAATCCTAAATTTGTTGCTCATTCTCGGCAGACGGCTAAGCCATGCTTAAATGTACAATTTTAAAAGTATTTATGTACCAAATTATAATGCACATCAATAAAGTACCATTAACTAACTAAAAGAAAAGTGTGGATATGGACTATATTGCGGTCCAAGAAAATTTGTGAAAAAATGTTATTAACGGTACCTGACATATAACCGTTTTTTTTTTATTTTCGACTTTCTCATTAACGGCCGTAACGATTTTAACCATTTTTTTTAACCAGGAGCCCGCTTAAATTTAAAATAATATTGTATATAAAAATATTCGAAAAAATTTGTTTTGGTTTTTTTTTTTTGTTTTGGTGATTTTTTTGAGGTTAGGATTTTCATGCATTAGTATTTGACAGATCACGCGGGATTTCAGACATGGTGTCAAAGAGAAAGATGCTCAGTATGCTTTGACATTTCATCATGAATAGACTTACT
Source organism: Chrysotoxum bicinctum (assembly GCA_911387755.1). Taxonomy (NCBI): domain Eukaryota; kingdom Metazoa; phylum Arthropoda; class Insecta; order Diptera; family Syrphidae; genus Chrysotoxum; species Chrysotoxum bicinctum. Next base: position 216,504,414 of record OU426989.1, on the reverse strand, counting down.
AACGAGCAGCGCTTGCAAATCATTGAATTTTATTACCAAAATCAGTGTTCGGTTCGAAATGTGTTTCGCGCTTTACGTCCGATTTATGGTCTACATAATCGACCAAGTGAGCACACAATTAATGCGATTGTGACCAAGTTTCGCACTCAGTTTACTTTATTGGACATTAAACCAACCACACGAATGCGTACAGTGCGTACAGAAGAGAATATTGCGTCTGTTTCTGAGAGTGTTGCTGAAGACCGTGAAATGTCGATTCGTCGCCGTTCGCAGCAATTGGGTTTGTGTTATTCGACCACATGGAAGATTTTACGCAAAGATCTTGGTGTAAAACCGTATAAAATACAGCTCGTGCAAGAACTGAAGCCGAACGATCTGCCACAACGTCGAATTTTCAGTGAATGGGCCCTAGAAAAGTTGGCAGAAAATCCGCTTTTTTATCGACAAATTTTGTTCAGCGATGAGGCTCATTTCTGGTTGAAAATTTTTAGCTCCAAAACTAAGGGTACCCCCCATACACCCGTAATGCAAAATCTTATTTATCTCGAAAACGGCTCTAACGATTTTGATAAAAAAAATTAAGTGTGATATTATGGACATGGACTACATTTTGGTAAAAAAAAAATTTGGGGCAAAATGTTATTAGGTGTACCTGCCATAGACCCGTTTTTTTAATTTTCGACTTTCTCATTAACGGCTCTAAGGATTTTAACCCAAAATTTTTTGCAGGAGTCCCCTTAAGTTTAAAATAATTTGTATATAAAAATATTCGAAAAAATATTTATTGGGTTTAAAAAAAAAAAATTAAATCAATATCTTCAAAACCTATGAACGATTATTTTTTTGAAATTATTTCCTAAAACCAATATTATTAAATACTTAAAATCCGCATCCCACATTTTTTTCTTGAAAAATTTTAGAGAAATTTTTTTTATAAGAAATTTATTTAATAATAAAACGATTTTTTAAGGTTTTTTTGCATAAATTCATACTTTTCCGGAAACCAGACGGCAATTTTATGCATTTGAACATTATTATCTCATTAAATCCATGTTTTCTATTTATAAAATGTATCTTAAATTCCAAAGTACTTTTACATAAGAGCAAGTTCGTGCGATCCAGTCGTGCATTTTATTTTTTACTGAAATTGAAGACATGGATTTGGACAACCCTTGGTTCATGCAGGGTGATGCGTCATGCCACACAGTCCATGCCGTGAATTTTTTGCATGAACAATCCGGAAACAATTTAAGCACTTAAGGCCAATATTTAGGCCTATTCTGCCACATCTGTTATTCTGCTATAGATTTTCTGTTATGAATCATAAAAGATTTCCATCTTAAAAGATCTTTTATGATTGGTATTCAGAGGTTCGAACTTTTATAAAAGTCTGTTATGCTACTTCGAAAACGAGATCTGTTATGAAACTGAACTAAATCTGTTATCAGCTGTGATTATGTAAAATATTTCATCTGACATAATTAAAATGGATGACGAACAAAAAAGTAAACTCTTAGGCTAGGCGCGCACATTCAATTTTTAGTTTCGAAACTGCTTGGTTCGAGCAACTAAAAAGTTTGTGTTTTGACACAAACTAAACGACAGCGCGCACATTTAATTTTTAGTTGCACAACTGTTTGAACATTTGAACATTTCGTTGACGAAATAAAAGATAAATATTCATTTTTACATGATGCACCTATGTACTTATTGAAATCTTTTATGATGAAAGTCACAGAAGTTTTATTCTTTTATGATTTTTCACAGACTTCATAACAGATTTTGGCATGCTGAATACCAAAATTGCTATTCGTAAAAGATTTTTTCTATGTTCGAACGTTTGATAGTTCATAAAAAATATTTTTTCCAATTTCACTGCTTCCGCTAAAAATACTTGCATCTGCACCAGTGAAAAGTCGCTTCAATTTACCAATAATTTTAGTTGAGCGATCTTTTTAAAAAACGAATCTCTGTTTGTTTATTTCAAGGACAATGTTAAGAAATTTATAGCGTTTCACCTTGCTTTAATTAGATCAATTTTCAATTTTCAGTGGTGTTTATATGACTTTTCAGCATTATCAGCCAGTTTAAATCAAGTGTTCTGCATACCATGTTGACTTTCTTCATCTATTTCCGTGTTCCGCCTGTCATGTCGACAGACAGATAGACGTCCAAGCTCAGCTTCCATCTTTCTTTTTTGTTAGTTAAACTCTTTTTTGCTCGTTAACTCCTTTTTGCTCGTTAAACTCTTAGCCTCGAGAGCTATCTGATACTCTTCATCAAACAGAGAAGCAATTAGTAAAAGTTTTAGTGATTTTGAGCAATAGTATGGCATCCCCGCATTTTATGTATTGGGGTACTGGGGATACCCGTACCCTTAATACTAGAACTGTTATCGATAATGCCAATTCCGGTTAATAACATTGAATAAGTGGTTAAAATATAATATTTCTTTTACCATTTCGAAAGGTAGCTGTCAATTAGTCAATTAGTGAGAGTCAGTAACTGTAGAATTTGCGTGTCAAATACCAAACCGAAGAAGGGCTCTTGTCTGAATTAAACGGTGAAGTTATCAAGATCTTCGATCATCTCACGTATCAAAAAGCCCTGAAATGTACATTTATATAAATATGGAGGCTCGCTATAACCAATACTAGTAATCCACTAAACGAGGATGTGTTGACACATAAAATGAAGGTCCAACACCAAGTACTTTTGAGTTCACTGGTACTCAGTGAAAGTTCTTAATGATCTCAGTTATATCTATGTTTGAGTAAATAAGGTAAATTCTCCGTTTCTACACAGTTAGACCAGATACATCCTTTCTTTTAATAGAACCCGGATTTTACCAATACAATTTAAATTTGGTGGAATAACAGCTCGTGAGAATCAAGGCCTAGTGACAAAGACTCTCAACCATTCATGTATCTAACTCGTTAGTCGGCTGGCATGGGAAACCTCAAAACATATCATATCTTGACAATAGATAGAGAAGATTAGTCATATCCTCCCAAAAACTAAAACCCTAGAAAAAAAAAAATAAATGAATAACTAAGTGAGCTTCCATTGATGTAATTCATCCTTGTTATTTCAAAACAGTTTTTAACTGAACAAACTACCTAAAGGTGTTTAATACCAAAATCGCAAAAACAAACTTTTCCATTTCTATTATAAATCCTTTTAGCTGCGATAAGTTAGAGCAATAACCTTTATTCAATTCATTAAAATTTGCCAGACAAGGACATTCATTCAAAAATAAAATAAAAATTATTCACTTTCCCTTTTAAAATGTTTTGAATTAAGTTTCATCAAACTCAAACATTGGCGATTTTAAAAACTTAATTAAATTTTATACAAATGTTGACACGAGCTAAGAACTTGAAATTTAACCCCTGGTAAAAGTTATCATCGAAGTCACGACCGTCGTCGTCGAGAAGATCTGCATTTCGAACAAATTTTGAAGAATCCCTTTAAAAGAAATGGAAATTGTTTTTGTTTGAAACACAAATAATTTTTGATTGGAAGAAAATTGCTTTGTATTAGTTTTTGAAAATCTATCTAGCAAGCTGTGTGCGAAAACCATTATTGCAAACCCTCCTTAAACCTACAAAATCACTTTGAAATTGTCTATTTGAAATTTAAAAGGTCCAAGCGAAATTCAAAAAAGGAAATCCTACTTAAATATTTGACGGTTTTGTTTTACAAAATCAATTAAAAACCAATTTTACGAAATATTAAATTTTAATTTTGTTTGGGTATCGGATACATATGTATGTATAGGTACATACGTAAGTATGCATTAAAAGTTTACTTATCAAATTTTGTGTGAGGGTTATTCTGCAAAAACTTTCTGCGGAACCGCCAAAAAAGGTTAAGATAATGTTAATGAGTTGAAATATACTCGTGTCTATGTACATACATAAATATAATTAATCTGTTTTATATTTTGTATTTTTAATATTTTTTGTTGGGAAATTATGAATTTTATCACTACACAACATTTTCATTAGAGAAAAAGTTTTGTCCTACAAAAATAAGAAAGAAAATCCTTATTCAAAGAAAGAAGATGAATTCAAATGTTTCCGAAAAATGTTGCCTGCATACACTTTAGAACTTAACGGAAACTGTCAATTATCAAATTGATAGTTGATAAACCTTGAAAATTGGGTTACAAAACTCAATTTATTAAAAAACTAATCAATTTTTCTTTTAAATTTTTCAATTTTCTTGTGTTTCATTCTCAATGATCAATCAATGATCAAAACTTTAATCAGTTGGGTTTTTAAACATTGAATTAAAAATTTATCAACTATCAAATTGATAGTTGACAATCATAATAGGGGTGTAAAAAGTATGGCCCCGAATGTCAATTTAGTTTTGACATTTATGAGACAACCAAAATTAGACATGAAAAGCTTTACTTCTAGAATAATTGTGACGATATTTTCGACGGTAAATTTGTTAGCTGTTCGATATCGACGGAGTCTAGAAGACATCTTAACCGAATGAGCCTGTACGGGGTCTTTTAGATTTTTTGAGAAAAATCGATCTAAGATAAACTGAATTTAGCAAAAATTGCGTACTGATAAGACGCTCACAGTCAATTAATGAGTCCATGTGAGAACACTGGGACGAAACGCAAAAGGCAAAAAAAGCAATAAACAATAAACAATTAACAATTGATTTAAAAATGAGCTTATAATTAACTGATATTTAGGATATCGGCTCAGAGAGGCCTAACTCTTTTTATTATGTAACTTTTGCCTTGTTCTATTTTTCCCTCTAAATTATAATGTTCAAAAATTCAAGCGCAATTTGTATACATATCTCATATTTAATGCTCCGCTATCTTCTCAAAACTTGGAGTATGTTAATAAATTGCTTTTAGATATTCATATAGCACCTTACGTTCGCACAGATCAAATATGATGTGGAAAGATTGTGGCACTCATTTGATTTCGATTTAACTTAATTTAAATAATACCTAAGTTTATTTGTATAAGATTATTCAAAAATTACTGTCTGTCTTGGGATCGAAAGAACTCTACATATTTTTACATAATTCCAACCGACGTTTATCAATGTTTGGATGATAAAGACATATTAATACATATATAATAAAAATTCTTCTTTTTACAATTTTTCACAAATTACTTATGCCCTAATTCACAAAAGTATATATTCACCTTACCCCATTTAAACATGAAAGGAAGATTGTGAAACCCTAAGGAATATTGACTGGAATGGAGGAATGTTATATTAAAAATACAAAATATTCAATCCCCTTAAGTAGAAACCAACAATCGAATAAAATCAAATTGAAGTGGGTAAACACATCAATTGGTTTCGGAGGGCTGTTTTGACAGGGGGTTCCAGATACTTCTTTTGCTCATGATCAATTTGGTTTATTCGTTATTTTATGGGATGATTCTTCTTTTTGCAGAATGTTTCCGAATCAACATAGAACTAACTAAATAAAAAACTACTTATGTAGAAATGGTAAAAGTATGTAATTTTAAATCTTTGGAACTGGCACAGGTTGACACGGATGTCAAGGAAGTAATCCGTCAGACATACTCAAGTATTAATTCCCGATTCCATTGGGTTGGGCTACTTTTTTGTTTGCCTTTTTCCGAAGAACATTTATTTGAGTTTTTAATTGAGGAGTGTTTCGCTATCTCTATTATGTATTTTTTTAAATAAATGATGGTGTGCCACAGGGCTCCATTTTGTCTCCGACTTTCCTTCTCATATTCATCTTTTCTGATGGGGAAAGTACCCTCAGCTTTTCATATTCATTTCTAGGTTTACGTTCTTGTTCTTCAGATATGGAATTACTCGTAGAATATCAGCTCAATAATTTTTGATCCCGACTGCATTGTGCAATGGGGAATTGAAAATCGTGTAGTATTCAGTGCTTCAAATATGCAATACTTTCTTCTGTTATTTAAGCGAAACCGACTGCCTATGCCGCTTTCGATGAGCGCCACTTCGATTGAACAAACGGAATAGCTTACAGTTGTATGTTTGAAAATCACAGGAAACCTTGTATGAAACACGTTCATATTCGTCAATAGCGCTACCAATTGTTTAGGTTTTTTTCGACGATTTTTTTTTGTTCACTCCTTCTAATCTTGCTGTTGTACATACATAAATATTGGACAGGTGATCTAATAACCAACTCAACTTAAAGCTACACAAAAATTAATAAACAATTAACTTCAATTCACTTGAGTCTCTTGGAAAGAATCGAAAGAAGAGATTTAAGAAGTAATAGGTGAAACAACTACATAAAAACTACTCTAGTGCAATAGAAGAATGAAAAATGGCAAAAATTGTTTCAGTGCAAAAGAAGACCAGCAGATAAAACGTGAAGTGATACTAATACACTACATTACCTTATTGTATTACAAAGGTCCTGGAATAACAACTGCTGAAAAGCATAAGACATTTTAGTCGGGAAAGGAATTTAGTTCCAAACTTACAATACGCATTCCAGGCACAAAATCCAACAAGACATCGACTATTGGAACTACACAGAGATGTCATTATGTGACTGACTTAACAAAATTGAGATAACAGTGGATCAGTGAAGTGATCAGAATCTGATTTCCAGGATATTTGGTAAATATAAAACAAGAATTTTAAACAAAAAGAGTATTTTTTGAACAAGCTCATTACGAAAAATCAGGAATAGAGCACATCAGGGCAGAAGTACCACAAGGATCCAAGCTTGGAATATTTCTCTTCCAGTATTTATACAGCAGAGAATACTCATATACCAGGAACAAGGATAAAATTAAATTCCCATGACCCCATCACATATACAAAGTTTCCATCACCAAAAAATGCAGCTCGTAGGGTGCAAGACCACGTCACCAAAGAGATCTATGTCATTAAAACTGAACTTATCTGCTTCCAGCCAACACAAACAAGAACAAGAGCGTGAAGGAGAATTACAGCTATAAGTCATAACATTATAATCAGATCAGCAAACTGCACCGATATTCACACCAAAGACACCACCAAATACTCTGGATTAAGACTCACAAGCAAAATGAAGTTCAACAAACATCCCTAGAAATACTGAAATGTTTTCAACCGAACATTTTTTGCGTATAATGAGCGCCTAAATATATTTGACTTTGATGCACTATTTTGTATATATTACGACCTGCCACTCTATCAACAGGGTAAAAATCTGTCATTCGTATTGGGGTTACCTCCCATAAAAAACTACGTTCTAAAAATATCATTACTTATCCCAAGTTAACTTATCTTTCAAAATCTAAATGCGCTGAAGGTAGGTAAGATCTGGTGAAGATCTTTATTTAACACAAAATTGATTTCAAAATTTGTGTTGCTAATTATTTTAATCAATGTGATTATTTTTATTATTTTATTTTATTTAACGGTGAATAGCTTTAGCTGTAAGCTGTATTCAACCCTGATACGTATAAAAAGATTACCTTTCAAAAAACAATTATTTCCCATTAAGGAAAAATATAAATTACTTTATGTTATTAAAACACAAACCAGCAAGGCACCATCGGAAAATGTTTTTTTTTTTTTTTTTTTTAGCAAAGAAACAAAAGGCCTGTGAAAGTGACTCTATAAGAACCTAAAATGAGAACAATACTCAAAGGTAGAAAATTCTTATTTAAATTAATGAACATTCAAGCGCAAGCAGGTTATAAGCATACCCGTAAAGATTAGCGAAAAGCTAGAATGTAATTAAATTCTAACACAACACCTAGCTGTTTTACCTGCCCTATCCCTGCACTTTGAATAATTTATAAACAGAATAAAAATTTAAACCCCAACACAAGATCTGAATTACTTTTGCCAAAATAGACCAAAAAATATCAAAATATGGAAATCAAAGATTTTGAAATCCGATATACAGGGTGTCCGGTAATTCATGCACTCAAAAAATTTATTAGTAAAATGGCTACGAATGATATTCGTAAAGAAAATATTCGTGCATTGTACGAATATTCGTAAGATGTACGAAGTATTTGTACAGTGGTATATCTACGAATGCATTCGTAAAATTTTACTAATAACTGTCGTACTATCTACGAATCTATTCGTTTAATACACTAATTTCATTCGTAAACAAGAAGTAAACAATTTTTTTGAGTACATTGTACGAATTATTGTGTACATATAACTAATAACATTCGTTAATTTCTCGTACGAATGACTTCGTACTTTAATCTTTTGCATTCGTAGTATTTACTAATAAATTCGTACTATTTACTAAGTAAAACTAATATTAGTAGACTGAATTCATTCGTAGGTTGACCGTACGCATTATGCGTAGAATGTACTAATAACTTCGTATTTTCATGAAGTGCATTAGTATTATTTACTAATCATGAGTAAGAAAAATAATATGTGTTCAATTCTAAAAATTAAATGTATTCCATTAGTCAACACGTTCAAACGTGATATTATTTATAAAGTGCTGCAGTAGTGGATCAGACCAACATCAGCTTTTTTCGAAAAGATGAGGTAAGTACCTAGACATATGTACATACATATGCTTTAAAGCTTATTTTATATTTAATATAGAGCATCCAGAAGCAGCAGAGCATACATACATATGTGGGAATTTTATTCCTAAAAGAATTTCAATGTAAGTACAATTTTTTTCGAAGTTTTCAATATTGTAAATGTTAAATTTATTTTTAGTGGCCCTTAGTACATAAAATGAGGAGTTTTTAAATATTTCATTGATTTTTAATTATATTTATAATGAATTAATTAATTTTTAACTTTATTCATATATATGACAATAAAATGAATTAAAAAACTTTTTTTAACTTACAACATAAATATCTTTTGTTATTATTTCTTACAATAGGTATTTAAGGAAATTTCAGAGAACATATTTAATGGTAGTAAGTTCTACAATAATATTCGTACAATATACGAATAGAGTTGTATAATTTACGAATGAAATACAAGGGCATTAGTAAATATTACAATGGTATTCGTACAATATACGAATGGCATTGGTAAATATTAGAATAATATTCGTACATTGTACCAATAGTATTCGTACAATATACGTTTGATTTTCTACGAATACTAATAAAATATTAGTAATATGTACTAATAAACCTCCATTCTACGAATACTATTCGTGGCTGAAAACCACGAATAAAATTCGTAGAATGTACGCATGAATTAGTAATATTTACACACGAAATTTTTTGAGTGTGTGCCATACTTTGGGATGTGATTATTGGTCATATTCTAAGAAAAAAATTGTTTTACAGTAAAGTCTAATTTTCAACTTTGACATCACTTTTTGACGATTTAAAAAAAGGCTGACTTTGGTCGATTTCTCTATCAAGGGACCTCATTTTAGACTTTTTACTTGCGACTTATAGGTACTATAAGGCAAGTTATGCATTCGTAAAAAAAGTCGAACTCGAGATTTTGATCAAAGTTGACATTACGATGATAGCGAAGACTAAAAAAGTGGGTCTCACAATTCTGTCTGTCGGTCTGTCTGTCGGTTCGACTACAGCCTGAATAAAAAAACGTGTGGGGGGGGGAAGAATTAAAAATGATATCTACCAAGTTTGAAGAAAATCGATTTTCTTCAAACTTGGTAGATATCATTTTTAATTTTTCCCCCCCACACGTTTTTTTCTTTTTTTTTTTAAGGCCAAAAATAAGTACCTGCCATACGAATTTTGTAAATATTTTTTTTTTCTCAAAAACTGCTCGACAGATTTAAGAAAAAAAGATGCAAACAAATTTTATTTAGTTAAAGCTAGGTACTGGTTGAAAAAATTCTGAAAAGTGGTTACTGAGGGTACCCCCCAAAGAACTGTTTTTTTAGTTTTTGATTTTCTCAAAAATGGTACAACGGATTTTGATCATTTTTTTTTTTGCTAAAGCTCCCCAAAAATTTAAATTGTGTATTCAAATTTTCCAAAAAAAATTGCTTTGATTTTTAAAAAAAAATTCAATTTTTTTTTTCAAAAATCAATATTTCGAAAACCTTATACTAGATTTTGTTCAAACTTGATAAATAAAAGTTTATTAACATAATTTACAAGATGTATGAAAAAAGTTTTATTTTACTTAAAAATAAAGGTACCAACCATACAAACGTCAAAGAATGACTTTCAAAAATCGTATCTTTTTCGAAAACGGCGCCTAGAATTTTGATAAAAATTTTTTTGTTTCAATTAATTTTAACGATCTTTAATTTAATGAAAAAAAAAAAATAAAATTAAGATATTACAGCTTGTACCTACCAAAGAACCATTTTTTTAAAATTTGAATTACTCATTATCGACATAACGGATTTTAATGAAATTTTTTGTAGAGATGCTTTTTAAAAGTCTAAAATCCATTGCATTTCAAAACTTAAAAAAAAAAATATTTTTTGAATTTAAAAAAAAATAAATCATTTTTTTTTTGGAAAATTCAATATTTCAAAAACGTCTCAATATTTTTTTTGGAAATTTAATTTTCATTCGAACATAATAAGAACTTAAAGTTAGCATACCAAATTTTTTTCTTAAAAATCTTTTAAAAATGTTTTATGTAAAAGATTTTTTTTAAGAAACCACTACAAGAGCTTATTTTTGTTCTTGCATAAATTCATATTTGCATAGCATTCTGTTTTTGACTCTTACTACTAAACGAATTTAAAAAATTATGATAATTTTATCCTTATGGACAATTTTCTCTAATAACATTCGTTTTTAAAATTCCTAGTCTATTACATAGGAGCAATTTCGTGCGACCCAGTCGTGCATTTTATTTTTAGTAGAAATACTAACCTTTAAAACTACGTTTAAATTGAGCTGAAACTAATAAGTGCACCCAAAAAGGGAAGCCTTTTATGATATTTGGTTATATCTAAAACAGGTAAAAAATTGAATTTTCGTTTTTTAAGCTGCTTTTAATGAAGCACTTGGCAATTGGAGTGGTTTTCCAAGAGTTTATAGTTTTAATGTAATTTTTAAGACTGTGCACTCATGAAAAGGGTTAAAAGTGTACTTATGCCTAACTGACTTGCTGTTAAAACTCTAATTACCTTACTTCTTCTCAGGAAGAGTTAAATTTGGTGTATGAATGTTTAATGGGTAAATTAGTTAAATAAGTGGTATACAAGAATAGAAAAACAAATTCATTCATCAGACTATCAAGTTAAGTCACGATTACAGTTGGATAAGAGCGCTTTTTGAAATGCCTTCATTTACGTGAGAAGAATACGCAGATATTTTATTCTTTTATGTGTTTTGCAATGGAAATTCAAGAAGAGCACAACGAAGATACCAGGAACTTTATCCTAACAGACGACTTCGTTTTCGAAATGTTTTTAGAAATACCTTTCGAAGGCTTCGAGAAACTGGATCAGTTTCAACTGCAAGACCTAACGCGAGAGCTTCAAGCACAAGAAGAGTTTCGGTCGATGAAAGAATACTGGCGGCTTTTGAAATCGATCCTTCCATCAGCATAAGACGCTTGGCTCTACAGTTTAATGTTTCCATATCACCACACATCTATGCAAGACCTGTTTCCCGATGATTTTGAGAAGAGACTCGAATTTTGTAACTGGTTGCTAGAGAAGCTGGGATGACAACCAGTTTATAAACAGAATTCTTTGGACAGACGAATCTCAATTCACAAGAGATGGTATTACGAATTTCCATAATCTCTACACATGTGCTTCGAGCAATTCACATTCAAGACGGCAAAGATCATTTCAGCACAGATTCAGTGTCAATATGTGGGCAGGTGTAATTGGAAAGAAATTAATCGGGTCTTTCAAATTACCACCCCGACTTAATTCTGCTAACTATCTGGAGTTTTTAAAAAAATAATCTACGAGACCTATTGGAGGATGTTCCACTGCTTCAACGAACTTCATCATATTTCCAACAAGATGGTGCTCCGGCCCACTATGGTCGTGAAGTTAAGGATTGGCTGGATGAAGAATACGGTAATCGATGGATAGGCAGAAATGGACCAATTCACTGGAACGTAAGATCTCCCGATCTCACTGTATGGTGACGAATGAAAGAAATCGTTTGCTCATCTGAAATAACAACTACAAATGAATTAGAACAACGTATTTCGGAAGGATCACTAAGAGTAAGGCAAGAGTTATCGAGAATAAACATTTAAAATGAAATCCAAAAACGGGCTCTAGCATGCATTCAAAACGCAGGGGAGCACCTTGAGCACTTATTACGACTTAAAACTACACAAAATTATTGTTTTATTCAAACCCTTTACACTTCAGGGGAAATTTTTTTTTTAATTTTACCTGTATTAGATTTTCCAAGTCACATAAAGTATAGGTACAGGGTGTCCCACAGTCACCGCCCCAAATGAAAACCATGGATTCCTGAGGTCATTTTAAGTCGAAAAACTTAAGAGGTCATTTTCTCGTTTTCGTCCCGTTTTCGAGTTATAACGGTTTTTATTATTTTTCCCTTAACTGGCTTTATCTTTGCCAAACTGCGTCCGATTCGTAAGATTTTTTTTATAACCAATCAAGAATTTATTACAGTTTTAGTTTGTACGAAGACTTTTTTTTCTGCGGACAACCGTTTCTCCGCAATTTTGCATCAAACAAAATTTTTTCGTTTTTTAAGTAGTTTTTTCACTTTGATATCAATTTATTCAAAAAAACACGTTAATGAGTATTAATTTTTTTCACTTATTATTAAAGCCCAGTTCATTTTCTAAAATTAAATATTTTTTTTCCTTAAAAAGAATACTAAATGTAATTAACAAAAAATAAACAAACTGAGTGAATTTAAAAAAAAAATAATTTCTAAATACAAAATTAACTTTTTCTGAGCTATTGTGGTTAAGAAAAGTACAAATAGATAAAGTTAATTAGTAAGACCGTTAACTAATGTAAACAGTAAAAATTTGCATTATGATTTGATGGTTGTAAATGTCTTTCTCGCGTGAACTATTGTCCGCGTCGTGTTCTTTCACTTGATACTCCATTTTGGATTTGTTATTCAAGTTGTAGTTTTTTTCAATTATTTGCGAACAATGGATTACACTAATCAAGAATATCTGGAAATGTTATTAATATACGCTGAAATGGGACAACTTTATCTATTTGTCCTTTTCTTAACCACAATAGCTCAGAAAAAGTTAATTTTGTATTTAAAAATTATTTTTTTTTTTAAATTCACTCAGTTTGTTTATGTTGATAATTACATTTAGTATTCTTTTTAAGGAAAAACAAAAATATATTTTTTTAAAAAAATGAACTGGGCTTTAATAATTAACGAAAAAAATTAATACTCATTAACGTGTTTTTTTGAAAAAAATGATATCGAAGTGAAAAAAACAACTTAAAAAACGAAAAAAATTGGGTTTGATGCAAAATTGCGGAGAAACGGTTGCCCACAGAAAAAAAAGTTCTGAGACAAACTAAAACTGTAATAAATTCTTGATTGGTTATAAAAAAAATCTTACGAATCGGATGTAGTTTGGCAAAGATAAAGCCATTTAAGGAAAAAGAGACCAAAAATCAAAAAAACCGTTATAACTCGAAAACGGGACGAAAACGAGAAAATTACCTCATAAGTTTTTCGACTTAAAATGACCTCAGGAATCCATGGTTTTCGTTTGGGGCGGTGACTGTGGGACACCCTGTATATGTAAGTTTTTGGGTGAACTTATTCATGAGTTTTTTTATTATTGTTTTGTTCATCAGGTGAAAATAAGAAAACTTTAGGTTTATTACGCATTTTTTGAAAAAAATTGACCTCAAAGTCAGAAGTCTAAATTGAGGTCCCTACCGTTAGTATACTGACGGAGAAATCGACCTTAACTTTTTTTTTAAATCTTCAAAAAGTGGTGTCAAAGTTGGAAATTAGTCTTTACTGTAGAACAATTTTTTCTTAGAATCACATCTCAAAGTATGGCACACTAATTACCGGACACCCTGTATGGTCTGCTTTGCCTAAGCTCTTCAAAAGACCCACAGCAAAGCTCCACTGAAGGGTTGACAATTTCAAATAATTATATTTCATTTAATTTATTAATGAAAACAATTTTTGATTCCAATTAGAAAAGGTAAGTACTCCAATAATAGAAGCCAGAAATTATTTTCCACACGAACGAGACGGAACTCCTTATGAGAAATGAGAAAAGTCTGCGTGTCGTTAATGTTAATGTTAATGTCTTGGATATGTACATAGTGATAATCTGGTAAATGAAACTTTCACCATAATAACTGGAACTCTATTATTTGTAATCCAATTACGTAATCCTTCCACACTCTTATCCCTATTTCGCTTCTACCATTAATCCTAACGTAACAAATTATTCCACCCACTGCTCCTATTCACTAAAGGCTTTCGCCTAACACCCAACAACATCGGCAGAAAATAAAAACCAAACTTTTTCGTTGTCCGGAGTTGATCAAGCCTGACCAAAGTTAAAGATATTTCTTTGGAATAATGTTCCTCCCGAAAAAGTAGTCGACCGGAAACCAATCGTTTGCAGTATTCTCTCTTCTCTTCGATTTAATTAGCCATCCGGAGAGCTCCTATTAAATCGGACCACAAGACCATAGTAAAGCCTCGAACGTATGTTTTTGAATTTTATTGCTGATTCTTGTATTTAATTCAGTGGGTTGATGTGAATGTATAACGTGGAGTCTTGTCCTTGATCCTTGCTACTAAAAAGTGTGTGTGGTATGTTGTTGGAGTAATCTTAACATTTCTTTTTTATGCTCTTTTCGGAAGCTATGCTATGTAAGGGTAATTCATTTTATGACACTTGAAAAATAGTTGTTCATGTCTTAAAGGAGCTAGAATCTAATAATTGGGTTCGAAAATAGACGAATCTACATTTAATGTTCATTAACTTTTCATTTTGAAGGCAATCTGTAATGGGGCATTTTACAAATACCACAACACAACTTAACTCAGGGTCAGTTTGAATAAGTGATGGTTTGGAGGCTGCACGAATTTATTTGGACTAGCGAAGGTTTATCGATGGTTTTTATCGATTTCCAGAAATAAATTGCTTCGTTTGAATTATTAAATTGTTTCGATACTTTGATCTTTTCTTGCAATGCTGGTTTTTCAGAATTTTTTAACAAGGTACATAATTCAAAGGAAATATTGTGTACTTCGTAGAATGAATTTGGAGTACAAGGTATTGGTTTAAAGTTATTAGATTCCTGTCTGTAGACAGGATCGACTATAGCATGTGGCATCATCATATAATTGGTTATGTTGAACATATCCAGAGAAGAAGCTACCATGAATTTTATTTTGATTGAATCGATTTTGAAAGGGAGGTGGTACGATAGGATATCACCAAGAAGTACTTATCCGCCAGACAATCCCATAAGCTGGAATAAGACAGCTTGGGAGGAGCTATACGGTGAAAAAAAGTCTGATTCGGTTTTCTGGACATGTTTTATGTAATGGGGAGTATATTTAGAGTCATTTAAAGCAACATTTGGGGGCTAGAAAAGAATTTCTATGCTGCTTATGTCCGTACTGAGAAAACCAGGCCAGCAGTTTTGGCACTTATGAAACCCATGCAAGTGAAAATTCTAATCACTTCGAATTCAGCCTGCACGGTTAAAACTTATTGCCTACATTTTATGGGGCCTCGGCATATAAGTACGAAATGATGCTGCGTATGAGCTTCAACTACAGCATAACATTTGCTTAGATACAGACTTTAATTTGATGTGGCTTAAATTCACTGTCCATAAGCGCATCATTAATACATATTTTGTTTATCGCAGCCCAAGTTTGCATACTACCTCGACCTACAGCATAACATTTGCTTAGATACAGACTTTAATTTGATGTGGCTTAAATTCACTGTCCATAAGCGCATCATTAATACATATTTTGTTTATCGCAGCCCAAGTTTGCATACTACCTCGACTTTTAACAAACTCGATGCGCTATCTGACTGCATCTAGGGAATTGTTTCACAGAATCCGTACCGTCAAGTCATGGTTACGAGTGATTTCAATGTATATAATTCTTCGTGAGTGCGTTATTATGGTATGCTAAGATTTTTACTGACTTAATCACCCTGACTTAGCTCCTTAACGAGGCTTAAAGTTGCAGGCTAATCCGCCAACACTCAAGACATGTTTCTTACCTGCATTGGGTCATATCCGCTAATTCATTTTATCAACAAAACCCAGTTAGATAAAAAAATCCTTAGAGAACCGTTTGGCAATTCGAGAAAGCCAAATGGAAAGGTCTCAATGATTTCTTCAGGAATTTTAAATGGTCACTACGCTTCCTCCATACTGACGTAGACTCCAGGGCAAATATACTTACAATTTTAAGTTTTTTTAGATGAGAAATTTCGTCCGAAAGAGGCAATATTTTTATTTGAGCTTTTTAGAGGTAAGAATCCGATTTTATAAGCCTGACTCTACTGAGTTAAAACTGAATTAGTGCCAAAAAGCTAGTAATAGCTGTAATGAACTTGTTTCGATGAACCAAATTTCTGTTAAATTAAAACTAAATTTGGTGGTGCAACAGCTCGGAGTTAACCAGGACCTAGTGTAAGTCACTCTCCTGTGTGCGTGTTACCAGGGAACGGAAGGGACCTACAGTTTTCTGCCGATCCCGAACGGCTAATGAGCAGCACTTTCCATGACAAGAGATACTCTTGGAAAATTTGTCAATTCCTCGCAAGAGGCAGTACATCCCTGAAAAAAACTGGAGACCTTCCGCATGACAGTCCAACGCACTAACCATTATGCCAAGGGGTACTACTCCAAATTTTCTGTATGAATATTAATAAAACCTACATACAATGCCTAAAAGGTGTAGTGATGGGTAGGACACGAATTTGAAATGAGTTTGTATGAGGTACTCATTTTTTGAAATGAGGTGGTACTTCGTCCCACCTCAAATGTCCCATGGTACATACCTTTTTAAATGGATATTTTGAAATTCGAAATTAAACAATGCGTATTTTTTTTAATAGTATATATTTGTTTCCAAAAACAGTTTTTAAAATTGCATTAAATAAAAAGGTTACAAAACTTAAATATCAATAAATATAATATATTTAATTAAATATCCTTAATACAAAACACTTTATTTTAAAATAAAACATTTAAAAACAAAATTAAAAACGTTTTAGAAATAAAGAAATAAAGTTTAAAATAAGTAAATATAAAGATATAATAAAAAAATTAATCAAAAAAAAGTTTAAAAGAAAAAGTGGTGTTTTTAAATTTTATTTAAGTTATTAAAAGAAAACCAAAGCATTTAATAAAAAGATAAACACAAAAAGATTTTTTTTTTAACAAAAAAACAAATATTTTATCACATTCAAAATAAATTGAATCTAATGAGTTTAAAAAAATACATCATTACATTTTTGCATTTAAAAACAATATTTGTCCTACTTTCTTCCCACTCAACATGTTTCTTCTGTTAAGACCTATTCTGATCACTTTTTTTACAAACAAATTTGATTACAGGACACTGGACTAAATACAATACTAATGACTCTTCACGTACGCAAACTCAGCACAATTGATTGATTGATTTTTTTTTTCAATTCTCATATTTGATCTTGATCTCTAAACCCTAGTATCTTTTTTCTAACACTAAAAACAAAACAAATACAAATAAAAGGAATGCACTTGCATTTCCATATCAAAAACGAAAATTCTTACTCCTTCAAAAATTAACAAAACCTCCTACTCCAAACTGTAAGAAAACCTCCTTCCTTTTTTAACCCTTTGAGTGTATAATTTTCGATAATGCTTCATACCTATCTTCATTGTTTGTTACATTGTAGTCAGTGCAACATTCATTCATTCATAAGTCCCACTCATTATCTCTTCTCATTTTGTCTCCTCAAACAGATGCAAAAGAACCTCAATCATTAAATGACAAATGTCCTAGTCTGGTACAAAGTCCCAGCCTGGTACAAAGTCCTAGCCTGGTACAAAGTTCCAGTCTGATACAAAAACCCAGCCTGCGACAATGTCACGAATTTTGTTTGAATGGGACGTTTGAGTAAAAAGTACTCACAACACATTCATTCATTATATTTCAAATCCTCATCTTCCACAAACCTCATTCTATTTCCATTGGTTTGATCTTTGGTGGGTAGAGAGTTTGAGGCCTATTTCCTCCTTTCATACAATTAACTACAATACAACTTCATTCTGCATCAGTCTCAGTCTTAGTATCAGGCCGATGAGTGAGATGCTCGATACGAATAGTGTTTTTTTTTCATGAAAGAGTAAAGAGCAATACTTTTCGTTGCTTTTGTGGTGAGGTGTGAGGTAATACATTTTTTCGTTTTGAGGTGATGGGACATTTCAGATTGGTGTATGGGACATTTTGTATTGCCTCATGTATGAGGTACACATCACTAAAAAGGTGCTACTTTATTTTCGTTTCCAACGCTCATCTTCAATGTCACAGAAATTGTCATGACTCCTTCTGTGCTTGAAAGCTTAAGGGATTTTATGAACAAATTGTATTTCGTCCTCGTACAGATGCAAGAATACTGGAGAATCTTAATGTACATAAATCAGCTGGCTAGATAGTATGCCTCCCATTGATCTGAACAAGTGTTCTTAAACGCTGGAAAAACCATTCCGTAAGTTTCTAAATCTTTCCTATTCTACTGGACTCTTTCTGAGTCATACAGAAAACAGTATTTGTCTTTCTTCGCCCTCTTACTACAGGAAAGAGAGTGGGAGACAAAACGGAAATCTGCGGTACACCAATATTTATTCTATGAATATCCAACAAAGAAGAGATTCATCAATTCCACGTATTTTTGATAAGAGAGCTATGCCAAATTCGGTCAAATGCTTTGAAATATCAAGTGCAATAGTTTTAATTTCTATAAAATGATTGAAAGATGTTTGCTATTATTTGGTGAGATAGACTATCAAATCACCAGTGGACCTATTACTACTGCTGGTCATAGAGAGTCATACGTTCTAAAAGATGTTTCTGAAGCTAGAAACTTATCAGCGTTTCCATGACCTTAGAAAGAAGGGACGTAAGTGAAATTGTTGAATATTCACGTTTTTCTCCTTGCATTTCTCTGGCTTGACTAAGTTTTTTTATATTTTTCGTATAAGTGCGGATAATTCAAGTAATATTGTTCAAACTATTTGTTTATAACAGAAACTCATAAAAGAAACCTTTTATTTAAATGTACATACATTCTCTCTCATCTTCAATTATTTACTTTTTCACCTCAAATAATACTATAACCAGTTCACGAATGTCTTCAAGCTATAAGCTTATATTCGAATAAAATTTTCTATGAACTCTTCTAAAAAAAACTGTAAATATCCAAGTGTCTCAAGAGGACACTTCATATAGAAACATAAATAATCTAAGTATAACATTGTTCCTCTTGAGAAGGTAGAGTGTTTCTTTTGTATCTTTATATTTTGCCAATCCCACAAATTGACCTATAAATACAAACATCCGCCCGCATTCCTTATCCAGAAAGCAATAAATTATCTCACATCTCTTATGAGTTATTTGAAGACAAAAAATGATATCCTTCGAGGTTGATGTTTCGTTCGTGCATTGAGTTCAGAAATACAATCAAACTCAAAAAAACTGATGAAGTGAAATTTGAACCTTTTTGATGGACTTCCTTTCGGGAATTTACACCCAATAGCTGAACATCTTTCATCACAAATTAAAAAGAATTCTAATAAATTATAAATTCCTTAAAAGTTCCCATTCAATTAATTTTTCACACCTACAGAATTGAAAGAAAAGGGTTATAAAATACAATTCTTGTTTGAATTTTCTGTTTTCGAATAGTCAATAGAAATGCTTTAATATTGATAAACCACTTTTCAAGCCATACTCACCACTTCCCAACCACCCGTCTCTCTTTCAATAAGAGCCAAGAATATTGGCAAAATATCAATCGATAAATAACCCTTAGAGCTAAACATATCTATAGAAACTTTGAAGGAGCAACCTTGGAGAGCTCAAGTAGTGTATAGGTTTTACCAATAAATACTTTCGAGTAGTGTGGTTTTAGAGCAATGAATTTTTACATTGTCAATTCTTTGTGTTTTGTTAGTTTGCTGTATACATAGTCGTAAGATTCTTCGAGTCATTTTCAATAAAGTTTCAAGGAATTGCTTCTGGTGATTTGATTTTCCGTTGAATATACATATTTTGGCACATATAATATTAATTCTATTCTTACTAGGAATGGATATGAGAAGCCAATAGGTCTCTTTTAGCCTCAATAAAGCCTAAGCAAATAAGCTTAGGAGCTCATCTCAATAACAGAGTATTAAGTAGGGACTGGATGAGTTTTTGTGTCATTGATTTTAGGAATAAATGAAAAGCAAAATAAACTCGATATGGTAAAGCTTCGTCTTAAAACAAGAATCGATCTGGTCTAACTTTTTGTGTTCTAAGAAATATTTTGAAAGAATTTAACATTAACTGAATAAGAACAAACAATTTATTTATTTACATAACTAAATTGCTAGTTTTACAAAATTTACAAAATTTACAAAATTTCTTACAAAGGTTTAAATTGAGATTTTAAATAGTTTAAATATTTTATTTAATGGAGAAAATTTTTCATAATTGGTACGATAGTTAGAAATAAGTATACTCTCCGGTATGTTCCGCAAATTTCTTTGAGGAATATTAAAGTTAATACGAGACAGAAGATCCAAACAGTCTATGTTACCGTTGATTAATTTTACAATGAAAACAAAACATAAATAGGAACGTCTGTTCTCGAGATAGGGTATATCAATAAGTCTAAGTCTGTTGTTATAAGGTGGGAGATCATAAGGATTATCCCAACCTAGTACTTTGAGCGCAAACCTAATGAATCTTTTTTGAACCTGTTCAAGTCTATTTTTATGACATTCGTAATGAGGTGACCAAATCTGACAAGCGTATTCTATAACGGGTCGAACAAAAGATTGTGTAATGTTAGTTAATCCTCAATCAATTGATGAATCCAAAAGGGAGACCACTATCGGATTTTGCGTATGGATGGATATCTGATGACAAAATAAATTTTGAAGCTTTTAATGCAATAACATTAAGCAAATGTCTTCTTTTTTATTAGTTTAACGTATTTTCAGTAAGAAGATTAAAAAAACTTGAATTTCTGGAATTTAAAAACGTTAAACGTAAACAATTTTTCTTATACAGGTTGGCGCAATCATCCAATTTTGTTTTAGAATTACTTTTTTACTAAATAAAAAAAAATGATTTTGAGTGATGGAAATCTTTATTTGTGGCTTTAAAATTATTTTTGTTAAGTGAAAAAGATAATTTCCGTCAAGTGACTGCCGCCTGTGTTGATACTAGAGATGCCGCGAGTAGTGACTCGGCCGAATACCGAATACCGAATATTCGGCCACACTCGTCGGCCGAATACCGAATATTCGGCAGCCGAACATTCGGCCAACGAAACGATGTGTTGTGTATCTATCTCCTACGTGACTTTTGACGAGGCACAACATTCACACATACATATTCTGAAACTCGTATTTATGACTCGTATTCGACTACAGTCGTAGGAACAGTCGTATGCGATGTTTTTCGTTTCCCAATATTATTAGTACAAGCGAAGTCGGATGTTCGACTCCTGTCGAGTCATAAATACGAGCTTCAGAATATGGATGAGTTTCTAGGAATTTTTTGAGGAAGTTGCTATAGACAAAATGATAAAGATGTTGAAAAAACTGCCATTGAAAACAAAATAGATTTTTTTTAAGAACTTTTCGACAAGATCGGATGGCAGACCCTTACAAGTGGTGGTCAGCAAATACAAAACTGTTGCCCAATTTGACAACATTTGCTGAAATCTACCTCTCGTCTCCTGGTACTAGTGTATTAGTGAGGGGTTGTTTGCAGAAGCTGTCATTGATTTCGAATATATACGTTACATAAAACTTATGCTACCAACGAATGCTGAAAAAGTTGTTTTTATTCACCACAACATACCATTAGTAGATTTTAAATACTAAAATAAAAAATTTTAATAAAAATACAACATTTTTTGTAAGATAATAATTCTTTTTTTAATCTCCATTTAATATTCGGCATTCGGCCGAACGTTGTTAACTATTCGGCCGAATACCGAATATCAAAAAAATAGGCCGAATACCGAATTGTGGCCGAATATTCGCGGCATCTCTAGTTGATACACATTTGTGTCCGTTTAATCGTATGACTTTCCGCAAAGATTTCCAGTGATAATTGTTCACATTCCTGGGGAATATTCTCCTTAAGAGCTGCGATTGTCTGAGGCTTGTTGGCATACACCCGCGACTTCAAGTAGTCCCAAAGAAAGAAGTCTGGTACGGTTAAATCGGGCAATCTTGCTGGCAATGCCAAAACGCCAAAAAGGGAGATTACGCTACCAGGAAAGGCTTCCTTCACAATATCTATTGTAGCTGGCAGTAAGAAGTCATTTACCATGGCCCTGTAGCGTTCGCCAATAACAGTGACCGTATTGCCGAGGGCGTCCTCAAAAAAATACGGCCAAATCACTTCTCACGCGAGAACACCACACTTTGAGGTGATGTGAAGGATCTTCGTACAGCATACGCGGAGTTTCAGTGCCTCAGAAATGAAGATTTTGCTTATTGACGTAACCTCTTAAGTAGAAATATTCCTCGTCGCTCATGATGAATTTCGACATAAAATCGCCCTCTTCTTCGTTGAGATTGAGGATGGCTTGATAGTAATCCATTGGTGACGGACGGTCAGCATTACCTGATGCACTGTTTCAAAAATCAGGCTGTGGTATCACCACTCCAAATATTAGTCAAAAAAATCGACACAATTATTCCACGCTCTTGCGGCGGAGTACAGCACTTCATTGCCTATCTGTTTGTAAACTGCAGCTGTCAAGTTCACAAATGTCAAATATGATTAAAGTACGACATCATTTTCCAAAAATATAACATCTTCTGATAGGGTGATTGCCCCCCCTTTTGTATAACATTTTGCGAGTATATTAGTAATTTTCTTGATCCATATTTTTGCATATAAGATAAACTCGGATATAAAAAATACAATTTCTAATTGATATTTAGAGATTCTTACACGGACAGTTAAAGTACAGGACCTCACAGGAACAAATACAATATCCGCAGTTGGATCACTGCCGATTAAAGGAGAAGTGAAATCCTGCTGCGGATAGAGATTTGACGTTTATTCGAGTATCGGCAGTGATCCTACTGCGGATGTTGTATTTGTTATTCAAATAAAATCCTACTGTACTATGGATAACTTTTCCAAAAAAAAACACGGCTAGTAACATTTTTTTAGAATTTTCCGACTAACAAGGTCCTGTACTTTAAACGTCGATATAATAATCTAATCATGTCTAATCCGTTAAAACCCATTACGTTTTCGCGGGCTTAGATAGCTTGAAGTATCTTATATCTTTCTGATTAATCAAATGAGACTATAAGAGCCTCATTACGAGTATACTTCTCTTCAAGCAATTATTGATATTTTTATAAAAATACGAATCATGAAATATTTTTTTTCTTCGTTCAATCCTACGAGTGTATTTATATAACCTAGAAAAAGTCTAGCTTTTTTTAAGTGCTTAAGTGCAAGGTTCTTATTCTGTCTTTCTCCCCTTCCATCTCAGTTTAGATTCACTGCAAACAAGATTCTAAAAGAAACTATTATCCACAAACGTCTTAGTTCCTTTGATCTTTCTATTACTTGTTTTAATGAAATTTGACATTTAGCTGTTATTTGCCTTAGGTTCAACATTCTTTATGACTACGTGTCTTTAAATGGCTAAAACAACTTTCTCAACTTTGTTGTGAAATTTACTTAGCTCAACAAATTAATTAGTATTAAATCTAATTGAATTCTCTTTATCTGGCCAAAAGAGAACACAAACCAATGAGAAAAAAAAAATAGCATTTGAAATGTATTTTCTTTTAGCAAAGTAAATCTTACAAACTTTTTTCAAATAAATTTACCAAACTTTCTTCAACTGAAACATCAAGAATTAATAAACATTATTATAATTTTGTTCTTTGAAAGTTGGCCATTCATTTACATATTGGTAATTTCTTTGAGGTCTAAAGTTAACTTCAATTTGAGGGAGCCAAAATTTTGTTAGAACTTTTTATTCATAAACCTGAGTTTGCATAAATGAAATTTTTCTGTGAGAATGCTTATAATCTTTGTGATTGCTCAAGTTCTTTTTGACCTTCACGTACACAACATTTTAATAAAACTTATTCGTAAACAACAATGACAGCCTTTGAATATTAAGTGTACCTGTAGGAGTAGCTTCAGATCAGAAGTCATTTTATACAGGGTGTTTATGTATTCGAGTATTTGTACAAAAGCACCTCAATTTCGCAGGTTGGGTGAAAAAGTTTTAAAGTATCAACCTATTCCTTCGGTTGATACTTTAAAACTTTTTCACTTTTCTGTAGGGAGTTGTTGATTTGATGGATATATAATTGCACGCGATGGACGATAATTTAATCACTTGGGGAATAGCTTTTAAAGTAAATGAGGTCATTGGCAGATTATGGACGAAAAATTGGTTTACGAATATTTAAGGAGAAGTATTATCTTTCTAATCTTAATATTAAGAAAGGGAGGGCAAAAGATAGCAACTACCGCCCTACCGGGAGTATATTTTCAAAAAACATAATTCTTAAAATCCTCAAGTGTTTGCCTAAAGTTTCCGGTGCGTTGCTGAAGTATGTTTCTACATTCAATCGAATACTGAAACGCCGTGGCGCGCCGCTTTCATAGCTCTGCGACACTGATTGAACGTGGCACTGCCCACTGCTGGAATAGATCGAACAGAAGCAATTTGGCGCATTTCTGCTAACTTCCCTTCCAACACAGTATTCTCGAACAGTATCTCGGCAGTATGTTTTTCCTTCTATCATCAATCTTTTTCGGCTAGGTATTTGTATCGAATGCCTCACAATATTTATACTACCATGTATTACATTTATATCATTATACTACACTCATATGTGTGAGTAAAAATAACTATGTCAGTATCAGTAATATGTTCAGAGATACATACTCGGTTCTTATATAGAAATTAGTCGTTAAGATAACTTCTCCCGGTACAGACGTACATAACTTAAGCATTCGAGTTAAATTCAATAAAAGATATTAATAGTTGGGTTTTTATATCATTTTCCCGACTCTAAACAAATACGTGTTTTATTTATCAAAAAACACCTATGGAATTACAGGTTCGCAATTATACAGTATTTTTTTTGAAACTAGTTTCGATTAATTTGAATAGAACTTGAATCAAAATTATATAGTTTTACCTAAAACTAGTTTTCTTTCTAATTTCACGAATTCTTATTAATAAAGCTGTAATAGTCTTATAGCTTTTTGGCATCGAATAAATATTTATATTTCGAACAAAATGTCCAAAACCTCATCCACTTCAGTGGAATTTTTGCATACGTTTTCAAATTTTGTGATCGAGTAGATTTTGAAAAAAAATCTTCTCAAAATCTCTTTAACAAACGCACTTTATTACTCATACTTTTGTTCAGTATAACAGTTTTATAGGAATAGATTGACAGAGAGAGAAATGGAGAAAAGGGGGTTTTACTATATATTTATATTTTTTTTATTGGGATTTGATTACTTCCTGTCGTTTTTCAAAGGTTAACAGATGTAACTGAAAAAGACAGCAAAACTTAATTGTTCGGAATTGTTTCTAATTTCAATGCATCTTCTTTCTAAGTGTTCTGTATACATTGAGATTGAAGTGTCTTACTAAATCTAATTTTGGTCTGATGTGAACGATTCAAGATTTTGTGATCTTTCGTTTCCGAAATCAACGATTATGGTGTGTAATGTCTATAAGGTCCCAACACTTTCTTTTCCTTGCGATATAATGGTTCTATATATGGTAAGCTACGCATTCGTAAAAACAAATCAAACTCGCTGCAAAGAGCCAGCCATTTTGTAACTTGGTAAATGGCTTCGGAGGACTTATGGCGCAGTGGCATAGCCTGGAATGGCATTGGTGTCGGTTTTTTGTCCGCAGGTCAAAGAATGAAGGACCAGTGATGGTGGCACACGTCCAAACATTACCCACTACTCATAGTTTTTCTGGGCTTAAAAACAATCAAATACAGCCATACTGATGGGCCATCTATAGCATTTACATGATGTCTTTAGAAGTATTTAGAATTAAAAGTATTTATAATGAGTAGTGGGCTACGTGTGGATGCGTACCACCATTACTGGCTTATTATCCTTTCTGATGTGCGGACAAAAATCCTAAATCAACGCCACCTCAGGCCATAGCACTATGCCATAAGCCATCCTACGCCATCAACCCATCTACACGATAGCCCATCACAGAGGGCCATCGGGATGGCACATCGTATAGATGTCATATCGTCTAGGTCCATTTGGTTTACTTTGGATTATCCAAAATTGATTATCATAGTTCTGTAACATTCCCTACAAAATTCCTGGAAATTTTGCTTGTTAACACGGTCATTCCTCCAAAAATGTGCCTCATCGCTAAAGATTATTTTTCGGCCAAAATCGGGGTCCTCTTCAAAATGTTTCGAAGCCCAGTCAGTGGACACACGGCGTTGTTTATGGTCATGAGCTTTTGGGTCAGTAGGATCTTAGACGAGTATGGACCCAAGTCCCATACTTACCAAGTTAGAGGCTACAGTACAAATAGTCAAGTACTTATTCGGCTGCTTCTGATTCTATTGTAGACTTTAACGAACTTCAGCGATGTTCTCGGCTTATCTTGTGTTTCTTCAATGTACGAATGTTCGCTGATTGATCACTGAACAAATAAATTTGCTGGTAGGTACCACAGCTCGAAGAGAATCACGACCTATTGACTTACCACTCTCAACCATTTCTGTGTGCGTGTTACCGAACCGGTTGTCTCAAATTTGGCCACCAAATGTTGAAGACTCGACTGTGAAGGGCCATCACGGCATCACGTCTACATTAAACTGGGCCTAACGGTTGCATTAACGTACACCCTACACCATAAGGTGTTTGAAAAAAAAGAGGACATTTTCGAAACTCCAATCATCTACTGTTAGACCGCTTACCCCCCCCCCCCCCCAGCAGTTTAGTTACTAAAAGTTAGTTTATTTTAACATCTTGTTAAGGGAAACACATGACATTAAATCGGTCTGTTCGTATTCATGCATGTTAAATGTTCGAAACAGGGTTCGGCGAAAGCTCCCGAATAGATATTATGTTAATGCTTCATTTTAGGAGACTTATACAAAAGTATATAAATGAAAAGTGAGTCAGATTAATATTTTGAAAAAAAAGAGACAAAAAAGAGTACACAAATAAAAAAGAGTAAAAAAAAAGAATTTCATGAAAAAAGAAAGAATAAGAAAGATCGGAGTCAAAAAAGAGAACATGTTCTCTTTAAAAGAGATGTTCTGGAAACCCTACATTAACGAACACATATGTTGGTAAAAAAAGTTTTAAGTTTTATCATTTGGTTGAACTGTTCACACGTGTAAGGGGCCAGTTATAGCTATTATTGAAAACCATCATTGAACCACAAATCAGTGAAACGGTGGAATATTTTTTGACAAGTCGGTTATGGCAATCAATAATTTCGCTGTCATTGAAAAGATCTGTCATTGATAAGATCTGTCGCTTGGATGCTAGCTAAATTACAAAGAAAAACTGAATAGTTTTTTGAGGTTGATCATTGAAAAAAACTGACACATGAGAATAGAAAGAGAATCGAACACAAATACAAAAAGAAACACTGTTACAAATCTACTCGAATTTACAACATTTTGTATTGACGCTTTCGAGAAAAAACAACAAGTTGATTGTGTATTTCCAGACTTTAGCAAAGCATTTGTCATTTGACAAACTAAGCCATAAAGTACTTTTGAGTAAATTAGAGCAAATCGGAATACATGACAAATTAATATAGTGGATTAAATCTCATCTTACCGATAGACATTATAGTGTTGTCTTCAGAAATGACTATTCTAATTCGTTTATTGTTAATTCTGGAGTACCTCAAGGTAGCCACCTTGGTCCGTTGTTATTTGTTTAAAAACGACCTCCCATCTATCTTAAATAATTCAATAACATTAATATACGCTGATGACGTGAAAATATTTCGAACAGTTGATACCTTAACGGACTGTGAATTATTACAAGATGATCTATATCGACTATGGGAATGGTGCAATATAAACCGTTTAACTACTTTCTTTCTTCGTGACCTTTTATTTAATTCAATAATGTTTATCCTTAAGTGGGCTTTAGGTCAATTTTGTTTGTTAACAAAACAAATACAATATTTCCCGATGATATCAAGTGGCTTTTATCATTAGGTCCTAAATTCTCTTTACCTATTGATAAAAGAGAATTTCCACTTTTTAAAATGATAGCAGATGGAGAAGAGATTATTAAAACTAAAGAACAAAGTGAACATGAATCTGCACGAACATGTTTTACACAAATGTTACAAAATTATTTAAAGTCAACTTCAATTCCCCCATTTGACAAATATTTAAATAAAATATTTTGTGATACACGAAAATTTCTCAAAAGACATCCTGAAATTTACATAGCAGATAAAGGAAATGTTACGGTAGCGATTTTAAAAGAAACATATCTTCAAAAGATGAATGATATGATGAAAAATCGAGAAACCTATACTATTTTAAGAAATGATCCCACGAACAAACTTCAAGTTCGTAATAATAAGTATATAAAAGATTTATTTAATCAAAAAATTATAAATGAATCAGAAAAGAAATGTATGACAACATACACAGCCAATAGTCCACAAATTTATGGCTTACCTAAGATTCATAAAGAAAATTGTCCTTTACGACCAATATGCTCTTCTACAAATGTCCCTTGCTATCAACTTTCAAAATATATTGTTAAAATTCTTAACAAAATAACTGAAAATTCAAAATATAATGTTAAAAATACAAAACACTTTATTGAAACAATATCACCAATTATTTTAGAAGAAAACGATATACTAGTTTCTTTTGACGTAGTTTCTCTGTTTACAAATATACCAGTACATATGGCTATAGAAACTGTTGATAAAAGTTGGAATACTATCAAAGAAAATACACAAATTAAAAAGAAACAATTTTTAGAACTTTTACATTTTTGCATAGTTGATAATAATTATTTACAATTTAATAAAACAACTTATCAGCAAAAACAAGGTGTACCTATGGGAAGTCCTTTATCCCCAATTTTAGCAGATATAGTTATGGAAACTTTACTTGATAACGTTTTAAAAAAACTATCGTATACACCAAAAGTTATTAAGAAATACGTAGATGACTTATTTTTAATCATCAAATCAACTGAACTTAATTCAACTTTTACAGCATTAAATTCCTTTCATCCTAAAATTAAATTTACATTTGAAGTTGAAAAACAAGGAATGCTTCCATATCTTGATGTTAAAGTTATAAGACAAAATACACATCTAATTTTTGATTGGTACAAAAAGCCAACATCTTCAGGTCGTTTGATAAATTTCAATTCTCAACAACCCAAACTAATAATTATTAATACAGCACAAAATTTCATTAATAGAGTTCTAGACAATAGTGATATTATATTTCGACAAAAAAACATTGGAATAATAAAAGATACAATGTACTCTAATTCATTTCCAAAAGAAATAACTAAATCACTTATTAACAACTATTTCAATGGTGTCAGACGATCAACTCAAAATATAAATGAACCACAAAGAATATATAAAAGTGCTTTATACGTTCCAAATTTTTCAAACCGTTTGTTGAAAGCACCAATTAGAGATAAAGAAAAAACTAGAATAGCCTTTAAATCAACAAATACTCTTAGAAATTCAGTTTTCTCAAAATTAAAAGATAAATTAGAAAAAGAAGAAAAATCAAATATAGTATACAAGATTAAATGTATAGGTGATGGCTCAACATCATGCCCATCAATCTATGTAGGAACCTCAATGCAAAAACTTCGAAATCGTATATCAGGTCATAAATCTGATATAAATAGTGGTAGTACACAAAAGACTGCACTAGCTCTCCATTGCATAGAAGAAAATCATCGTCCTGACTTCAAAAATATAACAATTTTACAATCAGAACAGAATTATAATAAAAGAATGTTACTAGAAATGTTACATATTAAAAACACCCAAAATAGTATTAATAGACATTCAGATTGTGATAGACTTAGTAATATTTACGGTCAGTTTATTAATTATCAAACCATATCTACATAAACAAAACTCAACGATTAAATATATTATACATATATACATAAAAATATTTGAATTTATTTTCAAAATTAATTATTTGAATTTAAAAAATTCAGATAATTAAACATCAATTTGTTTGAAATAAATTTTCAAACAAACTAAAAAATAAAAAAACAAAAGAGATAACACATAACAACAAAAAAGAAAAAGATTTGAAACGTCTCTTAAACTTTTTTGAGAAAACACGGAAACCAAAAGCTTACAAACAAATAAAAAATATTTGTATTTTAAAGTTGTAAGTATACTATTTTAGAATTTTGATATATTTGGTATATATGTATATATGTTTTAAATTATATTTCAATTAATAAATAGGTCTGAAGAAGGGTGTAACCACATCCGAAACGTCACAACATAAAAAACAAAACAAAAATTGACCTAAAGCCCACTTAAGGATAAACATTATTAAACCGTTTAACGTTAAATATTGACAAGTGTAAAACATTGAGTTTTACACGCCAACATAATGTTCTTAACTATGACTATTTGTTAAACTCTTCGTACCTTCATAAATTGTCTAACTTTTTAGACCTAGGTATCATTTTGGATTTAAAATTATTTTTTACTGACCATTTTAACTACATTGTAAAAAAAGCTAATAAGACTCTAGGCTTTATAAAAAGATTACACAGACTTGAAGGTATTCAAAGAAGGTTCTTAAGGTTTACTCTGCGTTTTCTCCCATGGCGACATGAATTAGCTTTGCCTCCTTATTCTGATAGGCTGCAACTTATAAGTCTTCCAGCGGTTACTTATCACCGTAAGTATTTGCAACTTTGCTTCATTGTGGAAATTCTAAATGGATCCATTTCATATCCATCAGTTTTGTATCGTTTTCATTTTAATGTTAGCCTAAATAACTTAAGAAATCGAGTGCCGATTCGAACAAACTTTAGCCGATATGCTTGTAGCAGTCCAATTAACCAGTTAATAAACATATATAGTCCAGTAAAATTAAATTAATTAATTCGAAATATCTACAAAAAATATTGCGTCGAATTTTTTTTTTGTTTCTTAAAGAGTACCCATTGGAGAGTGTTAATCCAAAAAGTTCGAACAAAAAGCGCCCATGCGTTGTCCGCCATTTTAAAAAAGGCTTTGAAAAGCGTGAACTCGATTTTCTCGGCTCCTATCATATATAGAGCTGTATTTTTTTTTTAGGTTCTTAATTTTGTGTTTATTGTTGTATCACTAATATTTAACTTATCTTTATAAATTTGAATGTATTACATAAATCATTTATTTAGTTATAAGTTTTTGTTTGTTAACAAAGCGTTAGTATTTAGCTTAAATAAATAAATAGCCGAACAAATTATTAGAACGATTGTGTTCCACTTTGTTGGAACGAAAATCAGCTGTTCGTTGAAAACGATTTTCATCATTGAAAAATTAAAAGTAGTTTTATGAGAAATATTTAACATATTATGTATGTATTTGTTTGTTTTTATTTGCAAAAGTAAAATATATAATTGATAAGCTTCATTTTTATACCAAACATTCTCAATATTCATAGTTTAACTATACCCCAAAAAGTGAAAACAAAATTTTCAATAATGGTTTTCAATGATATCTATAACTAGGGCCTAGATTGCCATGGTGATTTGGCAAGTAACTGAACAATAAACAACAGATTTTTTTGAAAACTGTCTATCAGCTAAGCAACCCCCTTTGCCTTAAATATTTGTATGGTCTCCTGATTATTCATTTTCATAATAAATGAAATATACAGGGTGATTGGCATAAGGTGTGACAAAAAGCTAGGGCGTGTAGGTTGGACTTAGACAAGAAAAAAATCGTATGGGAGGGGGGGGGTCTATTTCGCCCCGTTTAGCCGGGAGGGGCAATTTAAGAAAAAAATCACTTAAAACAGAAAAAAAATTATTAAAAAATAACGGTGATACCTACAGAGTAATGCTATGGCATTTTGAAAAGCCAGAAATACATTCTTTAATTTTGTTTTTAAATAAAGTTGTTCGAGTGAATAGTTTTTGAAAAATTAATTTTCAAAATCAAAATTTTGAGAAAAAAAATGAAATTTTTTTTTTAAACAATTTTTTTTTTCAAAATTTTACGTAATCAAGTATTATTTTTTTATTCAATATTCAATGCTCTTTTTAATTTTTGATCAAACACAAAAAACCGGATGTCAAAATGTTTTGTAGTTTTTGAGAAAATCAAAAATAACAAAAACTACTTTTGTTCTAAGAAAGGCCTTTTATTTTAGTTTTTACGTTTTTGGATTCTTATGTAGGTGAATTTACGATTGAAAGGATTAACTTTCTTTTTACTATTCTTTTAATTATCGTCTTATAAGCATACAATAATGTGACAAAGTATTGGATTAACCATATTTCACACATTTTTTCATTGAGAACACCTGCGTGAGAGCATTGGTTTAAAATTGACCTGCCACTTTTTTATTATGGTGGGGTCGGCTTGGCTTAGGTGCATTTACGAGAGAAAGGATTAACTTTTTTTGTAAAATTTTTTTATTATCAGTCTTATAAGCATACAATAACACATTTTTTCATTGAGAACACCTGCGTGAGAGCATTGGATTAATATTGATCTGCGAATGTTTTTTAAATAATGCAGCGTTACACGCCCTAACTAGTGACAGAAAAATGCAATTGCGAAATAAGAACAAAAATGTTCCTGAATCTTGAAATCAATTTAAATAATAAATACATGCATATTTAGATAAAATACATAATTACTGTTTATTTAAAGTTAATCCTTTCTTTCGTAAATGCACCTAAGCCAAGCCGACCCCACCATAATACAAAAGTGGCAGGTCAATTTTAAACCAATGCTCTCACGCAGGTGTTCTCAATGAAAAAATGTGTGAAATATGGTTAATCCAATACTTTGTCACATTATTGTATGCTTATAAGACGATAATTAAAAGAATAGTAAAAAGAAAGTTAATCCTTTCAATCGTAAATTCACCTACATAAGAATCCAAAAACGTAAAAACTAAAATAAAAGGCCTTTCTTAGAACAAAAGTAGTTTTTGTTATTTTTGATTTTCTCAAAAACTACAAAACATTTTGACATCCGGTTTTTTGTGTTTGATCAAAAATTAATAAGAGCATTGAATATTGAATAAAAAAATAATACTTAATTACGTAAAATTTTGAAAAAAAATTGTTTAAAAAAAAAATTTCATTTTTTTTTTTTCAAAATTTTGATTTTGAAAATTAATTTTTCAAAAACTATTCACTCGAACAACTTGATTTAAAAACAAAATTAAAGAATGTATTTCTGGCTTTTCAAAATGCTATAGCATTACTCTGTAGGTATCACCGTTATTTTTTAATAATTGTTTTTCTGTTTTAAGTGATTTTTTTCTTAAATTGCCCCTCCCGCCTAAACGGGGGGAAATAGACCCCCCCCTCCCATACGATTTTTTTCTTGTCTAAGTCCAACCTACACGCCCTAGGTTTTTGTCACACCTTATGCCAATCACCCTGTATATTTGTCAAGTTTCATCAGCGTGCTTTTATTATTTTTACCAGTTGAATGTATATAATTTTCCCTATATAAAAAAGACAATAAATTTTGTAAGGGTATGTTCTTGGTTTTTGCTGGATCAATACTCGACAATCAGGTATCATATGTTTGGCACATGTTTTTTCACCCCCAAATAAACACTTTTTCAAACAAGGTATTTCTTTTGATTCTTCATTCTTAAATGACAAATCTTTGATAAAATTCCATGAAAGGACGACTTTTTATCTCGAGGGTTTATCTTGTGTAATATTTTGTCTGTGTTATTGAGAAAAATGAAATGATTTTCTTGGGGATTCTGAAAATAAAATTTCTGTGGTGAATACATATTGAATGAGCTTAACAACGGAAGATTAATTTTGTTACAAGTTGGTCGACCTAAGATTTATTAGAAGTTTCAATAAAATAATTGAATACTGACCATACAGAAATATCTAACTAAACATACACATTTTTTAGATATTGTTGTAGTTATGCGAAGATATTTATATGATGGATTATGTTCCAATGTCCTCAAAATAAAACTTTTGGAATTGTGTATTTCAAAATCATCTTTTTCAAAAAGCCTATTTTGTTTGTTAAACAGTTTTCACCTTGTACTGAGCATGACTATATTTTGTATGGGTAAACTTAAGTCTGAAAAGAATTCCCCCAATTTGTGCACAAGCATACGTAAGTACCATAACCTAACAACGCCCTGGCTGTGTTGTCTTTCAACAATTTAAACTATACTAGGGCATTTTGATATATGTACTTCACCACTTAAAGCTTTAAGATCTAAAGGGATTTTGGGGTTGAATTTATAGGATAATATTTGCGTATGACGTGTCGCAATATATTCAATATGAAGTTAGTATTTGAAGTGTGAGACAGAAGTATTTAAGGGGACCTACTTAACCTACTTGCTACACACAATTATGGTGGTAAGGCTGTTTGGTTTTGATTCAAATATTCATTTAAATTGATTAAGATAACAATGAGTTTGCAGTGGAGATACTCGTAAGTTTACCTAACTGTGTGATTACTTTTGACATCAATCTCTTGCATGTATACATATATATGTATACTACGTATTGTTATGCAAATTCATTGGAAAGTTTTTTATTACGTACAAAGTTTATAAATCACAGCTTAAATAAGCCTTTAACCTGCAAAAGGAGGAACTGAAAACCTGACTGTCTACGAATATGTTTGTTTGAATAAAGGTGTTTAGAATTTATGTAAATTTGCTTAACCTTATTATAAGGTTAAGGGGTTTTCCATACAGGCACAATACTAAGTAGATTTATTTAAATTTTTATTTCGAATTTGGTATTGAATTTCTAGCAAAGGATTGAGCTAAGTCCTTATGGATCAAACTTAATATTTCATTAGTATTTGAATAGTTTCTATTATTTTCAATGGTTAAGATCTTTGACCTTCATTTGGAATTTTTGGTCACTTTTAGTTTCAACGTTTCGTATAGTTTGGCATCATCAGCACACAAACTTTCAGCAACTGACTGCTTTCTTCCATTCTTCAAAGTCGTTTTTTAATTAAGTAAAATAATAAAAATCTTTAGAATACGAATAGGTGGCCATAACCGCTGGTAGAGAGACTTAACCTAGAGATTTACAACTCTCAACCATTTCTGTGTGCATGTTACCAGAAATGGAGCTGCTGCAAACAGTTTTTCAGAGGTTTACTACTTCTGGCGAGGAATTGACAAATCTCCCAAGAGTCCCTCCTGACATGAAAAGTGCTGTTTGTTAGACTTTCGCACACAGAAATGTTTGAGAGTTGTCACTAGGCTTAGGCTCTCTATGAGCCATCATGGCATCTAATTTATTTAATTTAGTACTATCGCTTATTGCTAGGGTAGAATGCGAAAAAGATTTAACTACTCTCCAATTTGTATTATGAAAACATTTCATTTATTGTAAAATTTTCATATCCAACATTAATTAAGTCATTGGAATGACATACAAATCTTGGTTAACTCTTTTCAATTGTAGCACTACATTATATGTAACATAGACGAAAAGATGTAGTGTTAAGTTCGATTGAAAACTCGATATTTTTTTGAAACAATTTTAAACAAATCTTTTACTGTGGATTAAGTTAGAGTGGAGCTTAAATCGCTGATTTTAAAAATACATTTCAAAAAATATTTTGATAGGGGACAGTCCCACAAGAAATTTGTGAATATTTTACTTAAACAACTGTGATGCTTCTTTTCCTTAGGCTGAGGTAAGCTCGCCGGACTCCAGGGTCGTCTCGAGAAAGCACAAAACTCGAGTATAGATAGTCGACCAAACTGCTCTCTCCAAATGAAAAATAGATTTTCCTTTTTCAGATTTTATTTTATTAATCCAATAAAGCGGCTTAAGACTAAACAATATGATACCTATAGATAATAATACCTAGAGATAATACTACCTAGTATATACGAACTTAATCATACGGTCAAGAGCCCATCGACACCGGAAGGGTGAAGGGGAAAGGGGAATAACTTAAGAATACGGCAAGAGCCCGTCGACACCGGAAGGGTGAAGGGGAATAGCTTAATAATACGGCAAGTGCCCGTCGACACCGGAAGAGTGAAGGGGAATAACTTAATAATACGGCAAGTGCCCGTCGACATCAGAAGGATGAAGGGGAATAACTTTAATAATACGGCAGGTGCCCATCGACATCAGAAGGATGAAGGGGAATAGTTTAATAATACGGCAGGTGCCCATCGACATCAGACGGATGAAGGGGAATAATACGGTGTTTTGTTGTTACCACACAGCACGCTATGGAGCAACGGCCCATCGACTCTTAGTAGAGAAGGGAAATATCGGGGGAAACTTGTGCTTCTGTATTATAAGGTAAAAACCTTAATCAACTTCGGCGAGCAAGCTTCGAATTTCTTGGGTCCATAAGGCAATTCTCCTGCAGGAACCAACTGTGAACTCTATAACGATGAACCACAATATCGCGTATATTTTGTTTTTGTATTTCGGCTGCGTGTTGGAGTTGGTTATTTCACTTGGTGGGTATGCAGATGGAGGTTGATTGGTGTCGGTCGGTCGTAGGAGTGTGACGCTTCGTTACACAACTTAAATATTTTTTTTTATTTATTCATATATTATGTACTCGTATGTATGTATATTTATACATATAATCGTTTTAAAAAATAACTGATAAAAATAATACTTTTGTGATGTCTACTGTGAGTGAGACATCATTGAAGTTTTTTATTTATTTAGAAGCTCGATGTATGCCCTCTTTCTAAAGACAATTTACTCATTTGCACATATTGTTAAACGCTATAACTCTACATGTTGATTTGGGAAAACAGACTTAATAAATGACAGCTAACATAAAAGATGTAGCTTCAATAATATGACCCAAATCACCTGTCAAAGTGCGCAAAGCCTTATTAGGAAGTTTTAGGAATCCCGAAACTTTGTTAACGCCGATGCGTCGTGTATCAGCTTCTAAATCCAAATAAGTTCTTAACGTGGATATCCGATAATAGCGAAAACTTTTTTATAGTTTGGACTGTAATTAATAATTTATAGTTGTTGGAATCACCGAACAAACAAACATACAACAAATCGATGTATAAAAAAAACGCTTGAAAACGAAATAGGAAATTTGACATGTCTTTGTTAAAATAAAGGGTTTTCCAATAAAGACGAGTAGATGTTGAAATTGAATACAAAAAGTTGTGTGAGGTATTAACAAAATTCTTTTTACTTTTTTTTTTTTTATAATCTACCCGCGCTCAAGGGATTAGATTACCCTTTAAATGTTTCAACACAGCGCGGGCGTGAAGTTAAGAAGAGAAAGAAGGATAGAAAAGATGTGTGGCACGATGTTCTGAGACTGAAGGTTGTTGTCTCAGATATTTTATCTCCAGGGATGGCGGCTGAACTAAAGCGGAGAATGCCGTGTCTTATTTGTATGTCGCTTATAATTCACATTATTTTATTCGTGTTCATCCTTGTTGGGCTAGTTTTACTCAATTACATGTTGTTAGTGTTATGCCTGAACAACATGTAATGAGTAAACCAGCAACCCAGTGATGACAAGTTTAGAAGGTTTTTAATGGAATTAAAATGACATAGACGACGGCAGGGATCGAACCTGTGCTCATGAGGTTCACAGGCGAGCACACATCCATCGCGCCACGGCCACCCCCCATGTTTTCCATTATGTAAGTATAGAATACGACATCGTTCAAATGGCACAATCTTTTGCTTATTACCACAGCCATTCATTAAAAAATACGCCTCGTCGCTAAATATGATTTGTCTGCTAAAATA
Organism: Chrysotoxum bicinctum; assembly: GCA_911387755.1. Lineage (NCBI taxonomy): Eukaryota > Metazoa > Arthropoda > Insecta > Diptera > Syrphidae > Chrysotoxum > Chrysotoxum bicinctum. The sequence goes on along the minus strand of OU426989.1, from coordinate 216,466,291 downwards.
AGAAAAAAACGGCGTTGTCTATGGACATGGACTTTGAACTCCAGCGTCAGTTGGAGCTTGTAGGGGTGAAGACTCAATTCTTAACGGAAAGTTCGCCAAGTTGAAGTCTGCGAAAGGCCAAGTTTTTGTGTACGGTGAGGATACGACTGACTTGGGTTCTGATGTACACTTTCACGAACCTTTGAATTACAAATTTTGGCTGATTGGTACCTAAACCGGTTGTCTCAAATTTGACCACCGAATGTTGAAGAGCCGACTGTGAAAAGCCATCACATCTACCGTAAAATGGGCGATTCGCTCCCAACTTTTGCACTAACGAAAACTCAATTGGATAATAAAGTTAAATTATTTAGATGTCACCAAAACAACATGGCCACCACAGGCCATGTCGTGCTGTCCAATAATAAACAATAGATATGACAGATGTCCCAAAACAACATGGCCACGACATACAGCCCTCAAAAATATTCTTTATTAGAAATATGAAAGCAACTTTGATTTATTGTTCTACCAATCGCTAAAGTAGTGACGCTTGCAATAATGGTTTTTGCATTGAACAACCACTGCCACCTTAACATACATTTTTTTTACATTTTTGTAAAAAAGAAAAAAAAAATAATTTTGACATTTCATTCACATATCATTTTGTATTTATGTGCGAATGGCGTTCAAGCAAACAAAAACATTAATGGTTTTTAGGTTAGCCCCTCGCGAATAAATTATTCGTTATGGTGTGGATGGTATGTGGAATATGAATAGAGTTTGACAGTGACAGTTCGTAACATTCCGAGTTCAATTCATGAAGACTTAACATCAATTTGATTTTTACAATTTTGTCTACGGTTTGTAGAGAATTTAGGCTTATAATGTTTCATATTCCATTCTTTTTTTTTTTTGTCGTAGGTCACTGGTCCCTTTCTTGTGAACAATTGGTATATGTAATTCAGCAATCAATTTATGGACTTTCTACTTTAGAGTGACTGATTTTTGGTTGAAAAACAGAGTTTCTTGTTTCTAAAAGGGATGTTTATCCATTTAATAAAATCTAAAGTACTATAATTGTGGTTGCCATTTTTAATTTTGAACCACCCAAAATTAATGTTCAAAAAGTTTAGTTATTCGTAGTACATGTATGTATGTATGTACGTACGATGGACCAATTAAACTTAAACTTAAACACATGCTCGCTAAATCTATACTATTATATAAAAGCGTTCTTTTGTTTGGTTTGGTTGTATGTATATGACTAATAAACACAAAAAAATAAAAAACACTTGAAATGCTACATAAATTAAAAAGTTTAACTTATCTGTTATGTTTTAAGTTCCATCGGAATGTGAAACATTTTCTAAATAAATAAAAACATACTATTAAAAAATCGTATGGAAACAATTTGAAGAATTCTATTTTTGAGTGTTTTGACATTTCTCTAGTATTTTTTTATTTACGGTCATTTTAACGATAACAGCGTCAATGTTCATATTTACCATTCACTTAAGGTGTGCTTACAAGCGCTTTTATAAAACCCTGCTTAGATTGTGACTTTTCATCCCGCCATCCATGCCGATGTTTTTGTCAATAAGATCCATGAGGAGCTCTGTACACTATTGAAATAGAGTCTAACGAGCATATTATTCATTCGATTCATGCAGATTAAAACTTAAATCCGAATGTAAATTATATAAATTCAATGTAAATACATCTGGATTTATTTAATTTTTTTTTGTATTTTTATTTTTATAATTTAAATCCCGATTTAAGTTTTAATGTGGATGTATCGAGTAAATAATATCGTGGTTGGTAAGAGTGTCTGTTTTCATATTCATTTTACTGAAAAGCGCATACAGTGCGACAGTTAGATTTTTTATCCGTAAAGAGATTCCAAACACCCAAAATCTATCGATGTGCCAGTTTCCATAAATATTTTCACAAATTTATCAAGAAAAACTATTTAGTTTGTGAGCGATAGATTGATTTTAAGAGTGTGATATGGAAATCACCCTTTTTATATAGTACCACATTTACAATGTACATCTCTGTTTCGATAGTCAAAACACATATCCATAGTGTCGCACTTTGATTTTGATAGATATTTGACAGTTTAAGTTAATTATAGGTTGAAAAACTATTTCTAAAATAACTTCGGCTTAATTTTTTTTGCAGGTTTAGCTCAAAAGTTACCAGCAGCACTGTAACTGGGTGCAAATATTCTTAAACCTACCAATATTTTTGTTGAAAAAAAGTGTTAAATTTTGAGTCATGATCTTAACTCTGGGATAACCCCTCGTTTTGATGGATTCTTTTTTAATTTAATTCCAATTCAAATATAATCCAATCGCTTAACTCATTGATCGAATATATAAAATCGGTCCTTAAATTATGAGAAATAATGGCGCTGTATACGAATAAAAGAAACTTCAAAATGATTCTTTACTTTAATTATATGTGGATTATAGGTTGATGAAATTTTTTCCTTAAATGTAGACAATGAGGAATAGGTGTGCTTATGTATTTATTTTGCATTTGACTTCAAGGGTACGTGTGAACTTCCAGTAAATGTGTTTTACATCAGGAATTTATAATTCGTAATGAATGTTGTAATTTATTCCGAAGTAAATACTCAAATTTTTTTTTTAAATTAACAATTGATAATAATATTGATAATAATAATTGATAATAATGTAGACTGTTGTGAATTACAGTAAGATCAATTAATAGTTGATAATATTTTTGTTTAATTGAACTTCGAGAATATTAAATTTCAATGACTATTAATTACATAATTAACTTTTTTTTTTATAATCAGCGCACACTCAATGGGTTTGGATACCCTTAATATTCCAGAGACACAGTGTGAGCTAACTTAAATAAGCTATAGTTTTGAAATATGAACAAAATTCAAATATAAAAGCAGAGAAACATAATTCCGTGAAAAGAACAGATTTAGGAACAGCGCTAATGTATTTGAGCTTATGTATGCTCTTAAAGAGATTCAATGTTGAATTTCTTACAATCTCGAGAAAATGAGATTATTTCGAATCAACGTTTTTTCAGTGAAACTATGTAATGTTCCTATAATGAGAACGTAGCAAACGCAAAATCTGTGTATGTACGTGGACAAAATATTAAAATCTTTTTTCTATTTAAAATTTCCAGATATTGAACTGTGATATGTCTTTATACATACATTGGTAGTTATGTGCGTATCTGTGTATTTGAAAATTAAGAAATTAAATTCCGCATCTCCAATTTGAAAGGATGAGATGAGAAAAACAAAAGGAAAATCGATCCATACACAGGAAAGTATGTACTTGATTGAATGTTCTTCCTTTACGAGCATCAAAATTCACTCTGCAAAATTCCATTAGGTTTAATTCAGCTTAATATTACAAAATTGATGTTGGTATAACACCGTGATAGAAGTTATAACGTATCCACACTCATTTTTCCTTGGAGACATCAAGTTTTTTTTTTTTTTGTTTTTGATATCGGCTTTATATTTTATTTTATTTTCATTTTTAAGATACATGCGTTGACGTTATACCTATACCTTATATTCATGTTCAATGGATTTCCCCCCATTCTTGAAATTGAGTACCTACTCGACTTTGTCGGAAGTATACATATACTTGATCTTATAACTCATAAGCATACGAGAATGATAAGTAAGGATTTCCTTAAATTCTTAAAACAAAAAAGTCTGAAATGAAAAGTGGGATTTAATAGATATTGTTAAAGAGAAGCTGCTTTTCTTGTACGGTTTGTATTAAGCAAGTTAAATAGAGAGATTCTTTCCTCAGCCGAACTACACGAATGTGGAATACTTTACACGGATCAATATTTCCATCCCATTGTGATGTTCAGACATTTATATACATATATTTAGTGTCTTATAAAATTTCATATACATAATAATAATCATTCTTCACAAGATTAGTCATTTTAAAGGCGTTCTGTCTAAAATTGGAAAAAAACTATTCTCTTCATTTGTAATGTAGTTTAAATTATACATAATTGACTGGAAAAGAAAGAGTAAAAGTTGTGAAAATAAAAAAAAGATAATATGATTATATAAATTTGCGATCAGGCGGTCCACAAGGTAGTCATTTCGGACCCCTTCTTGCTTTTTCTCCTCTTTATCAACAATATTCCTTTTACTTTATTCCGAAAATCGCTCTCTCTTCTTTTTGCGGAAAATCTTTATACTGCAAATCAGATTGCAGTCTTCTGTTAGAAGATTGGCAATTTAGTAGGGTACCAGCTTTCTTGATCTTAATGTAGTAGCTATGTAAATGTCAAGTATTATCATCAGGGCGAGGGTTTTTATGCGCTAAAAAATACCAAATATGCACGGAAAATGGGAAAATATGCGCTTAATAATTCGCTCTGAAGTTGTAAGTTGGTTGTAAGTTGAAGTTATAAGATACTGAAAAAACCTTGAAAATTAAAAAAAAAATCTGTCTTTTATTTAACAAAAATAGATATAAAATAAACTTAAAAAATTACATTCCAATCTCATTTCAATAAGGACTAATTCTACGGGTTCTTTTAATATGTCTTGTTGCGATGTTAAGATTTTTTTTTAATTTTAAAAAAGAAAATTATGTCTACGAGTATTTTTTTATTTTTTTCGCGAACAAAATTTTAAAAATTTAAAATTGGTCTTTTAACGTCAACTCTTAAGATTTAACAGGAGCATTCTTTAATGAAAGTATTTCATGTATTGAATAGTTCTCCAGGTTCTTTTCTTCGTTTTTATTTAAAAATTTTCAATTTTCTTCAAAATAGTGAACCTTCGAATAATTTTTTGAATTAATAATTGCAAATTTATCTTTTATCACATCACCCTACGGCTTAGTTATACTTTCTTTAAGAAATCCAAAGTTGACACTTATAAGAAATATTTTTTTTTTATCAGTGACTGGTTAAGTATTCATTTTGTTTTTTTTTTTTTAATAGAAGGAACTATAGAATCATCCAACTCTTTGACAACTCTTTGAAGTTTACCCTTTTGTTATTCCAAGTAATGTTTTGATAAGAGCCGTTTTTCTTTTTTAACTCTAAGCAGAGCTTAATGCTTAAGCATGTCGACTACGGAGTCTGCTCTGAGCAGGGTTTGACAAGAGCATGAACTTTCAAGGCCGTCGATATTCAATTTTCTGTTTGTTTTTTTTTTCGCCGCCTGTCTGTGTCATATCACTGGAAAAAAGTGAAGTTAGCCGTGCTCAGCTTTTAACTCCATCTGCTAGGTCATTTTATTCTGAACTCATAGAGCGCGCTCCGAGTTAGCTCTGTTTGAAAAAAGAACATAACCTGAGCACTCTGATGTGTCTGAGATAAAAAAGAAACACAGATCTTTGTTTGACAGCTCAGTTCTCTGCTCTGAGCTTAAAAAGAAAAACGTGTAAATAAATCAACATTTTTTGACAAAATTTATGGCAGTGCCAGTAGTGTAAAAACGGAATTATGTTATGAATTACAATTTTGCATTTAAAAAATATTTGTTTTATAAATTGCCAAGCGATCACACTTTGGACTTGTGAAGGCAAAGTATAAGAAAATAAATACCAACGAACAAACCCTCAAGCATGCCAACATATATTTTTTCAGATACCATCTAAGCACCTCCTACGTTTCAACATCCGAAACTCTATATTTACTAAACTATTCTTTTCCATTACTAACTTGTTTATCTTTACTAATTGCTTGTTGTTGTTTTCCATGTTAAATTTCGCAAATAAAACACTGCTAATGATGTTCCTATGCTCCTCAACAACTCCATACAAGCTATAAAATTTATCCAAAAATTTCTATTAAATGTATGTTAAATTAAAAGATTGATATTTATTCACTCTTTAAAAACTCGCGGTCCTCGTTCTTCGTCTTCACTTTTCAGATAGCATAATTTTATATATTTTAAATGTCAATTAAACAGGAAATTCTAACTGCAAATGAGCTAATCCACACAATCTCGATCTTTCCGCACAAGACTTGAATACAAGTCCGCCACTAATAGTTTTCGTCGCAAATACTTTTGTGAAACAAAAAAAAATCGCCTCACTTATAAACTTGCTTGTAACTACATGTCTTGTAGTGTATTGGAATTTCTTATAAAACAAAAATTCGCTAATTATTTACAAACTACAAGAAGTGTATTCGCAAATAATTATTATTCGTGTTGAAATCCTATGAAATAGCCCCCTGGTCTAAACGCACATTTGCTCAGAGTTTTCGTGATTGATTGATTTTTAAAAATTCTTAACTTACACTCACTCTAAATTCATTCAATAAAACAGATTACAAAGAAGCAAAAAACAACCTGAGCCAAATAATTAAGAAACGTAAAGCCCTCTCCTTATAACATTAATCAGGGTTTCCGTGCATTTGCACATAATCACTTCTCATCAAGACAAATTGAAGATTATCCCAGTCTTCAACTTTTTGGATCCTTACGTGTTACGTGCTCTCTAAGAATATCTTACTTCTGTGCGTTTTGGGAAAATCACTTTCATAAAGTAGAATTTTCTGTCAAAAATTAAATAAAAATATTCTTTTGGTAAATGATGCTGCTAAAAAATAATTAATTTTCAGTGAACTTTTCCGTTTAAATTCGGTTGGAACTTTAAACCGTTTAAACAAGGGAAAACTCCTACACTCATATATAACGCACTGTGATGTAGCCCACACCAGAACACAACACAACACAAGGACAAACCTGACTACCGTAATTAAACAAGCATCCATTATTTTCCTTTTCAAGGTTGCGTTGCAAATTGAAATCACTCTCTTCCGCCCCCCTATTTTATTCCATTTTGTATAAAAAGGATACGTGGACATGAATGAATAGACATTTAATCAGATCTTATGGGATTCAAGACCCACCAACCAACCTCAACTATAACCCGCAAAACAACAAGAGGAAATAAAATTGTAAAGTGCATCGAATTCCTCTGCGTGAAAGGACATTTGTTATCCTCGTATATTTAATTGAAATGATTACAGAATGAAAGTGCGCTGCGACTGCCTTGCTTCTGGAAAATGTCACACGATATTGCGTTGTTAATTTTATTAGACGAAGATAGCTATTTTCTTGGTTAGGACGCAGGACAAGGAGGAGTTGATTCTTGGTTTGTGTTTGTTTGGTTGTGGAGTAATCAAAGTAAAGAAAAGTAGTCAGATCACGTTCTAAAGACACAATATACAAGGAAAAGCCACAATGTCCACAAATTAGGGATACCTAACTGGTATTAGGTACATTCTCTGCTTCCCCGCAATATATGCCAGCAACTCACGGGATTATCTTCCGAGAAAAACTCTACGATACATACTTACATACACAAGTGTACAATAGGGTTACATACATACATATGTAGGTAAGTAGTCAAGATGACAATCAAGTTCCTGAAAATGGAAACTTTAATGGTGTCAAAGGACTATGTTTCGAGGACTATTCTTGTTCACTTACCTATGAATGTATATCGAAGTGTCAAGAAGGCAATTTGATGAATACACGGTCCGGGAGTCAAAGCCGTAAGCAGAAAACCATCCTAGGATGGGCTGATTTCAATCTGAAGTGCGCAATTCGCATTTGGACGAAGTCAGAAAAGATAGATATTTTGTATTTTCTTTCTGATACTCATTCTTTATGACTTAAGAAACATCCAATACACGATTGAGCTCCCAAACGAGCTGAAAGAGTTGAAGAGCATTTGCATTCTTACAACTACAGATGAGCTTTATAAACTATACTTACTTGACTTATCGAGTCAAGTTCTTTCGTTTAACAAATCCGTTAGTTCTAGTGAACCCAGTATGTTTTCACAAATTACGAGTAATAGGGCATAAGGAAGAGTGATTTTCTATCATTAGCTTTGAAGAACAACAAATAACGGAGTCGTTCTTTTGAAGGTAGGCATAGATCTAGTGTGAAACGAACTCAAGAAAACGTTCTCAAAAAGACGGCAGCTGATGAATTCTCTAGATGGAATCAGGAATCAACGTTGGTGTCTCCAATTTCAGTAAGACCGAAATACTTGGTGGCGACCTTACGTAAGCTTTTCTTACATACTTAGAGATGGGATGCTGAAAAAGAGATGGTGACACATGAACCCAAAGACTCATTTCCCGTAGTGGGTAACTGGCATGGAATTATCCAGTTTGCTGTTTTAAGGTAAAAAGTAAAAACGGGGCCCTATCCCTCAGGTATGGGGCTTGTGTTTTTTTTTTGGGTTAACTTCCTTAACACATAAAATCTACTGGTTAAATATAGGAGCCTCGGATAATGTTTAACCCTATTCCTAAATGTCAACAAGAATCGGAACGTAAAATGATATTTATCTGGAGCACTTTCCACCCAAGGTGCTAAATAAGATCTTGAATCGGTCCTTATTCGGAATACCCCCCCCCCCCCCCCCTCCCCACCAAAATGAACTTTTTTTTTAACGAATCGATAAAAAAAGTGTGCTGTTGATAAAAAACATCAAATTATGGAGGAGAAACACTTTTTATGGTAAAAAAGTGAATTCCGACTAAGGTCCCTTGAATCTGTCCCCACGCTGTATAAGGTAGATTGTTGTCTGCGTAAACATATAGTGTAAACTTAGTCTTCATCTTCGTGTGATTCACTCTTTTAAATATATCTCTGGTTGCATTCATTTCTATAGAAAGAAATACTGCTTTATGCGCGAAACAGTTTAAACCAGCAACAGCACCAGCATCGTCAACAGCAAAAAGCACGCTGACCAGCAAACATTCCTCAAACACATTGCCACCCAGCAACGTCATTTCATCTGCTTGACATTTCATATGGAAAAACAGCTTTTCATTGCGGTGCCACTGAATATTGCAGTGGGAAAGTTGACAACACTGCACCAGCAACAGCAAATTTAGGACTTTAGCCTAACACCCCGACTCCACAGGAGATAAATTCTCTCAGGATGCTCATCATGATATGAAATCTCCAATGGAGACACGATATTTCCTCTTATGATGGGATGTCAGCGATCTATGTCAGCGGTTTTCTCTTGATATAGATGTCTGATATGAAATTTGACAGATGGTTTTTTTTCGTACTTTTGTCTCATTATTTCGTGTCTTCTCATTTGGTTGGTTCTTGTCAAGTACTCCGTCGGCAAATATTTTTTTTTTATTTTGTAAGTAAATACATTAATGTGTCATGTTATTCATTTGTTCGGGCGTTAAGTTATGTTTGGTGTTATTTATTTATACTTTAGGTAGATGCGCATTCTTTTCTTTGCAAATATATATAATTTTTGTTAGTTTTACGTTTTGATAATTTCTGTTGTCCGCACAAAACACATCCCGTGCAGTAGGGATGTAAATGAAAAATCATGACATAATTTGCCCAGCGAAGAAATAAGAAAATGTAGAGATAGAGATATCAGACATTGAGTTGGAGAGACAGATATCTTGTGGAGTCGGGGTGTAACGAAACGACGCTGTTAGCGTTGCTGTTGCTGTGTGTTGAACAATTGAAATACATTGGCTTTAAATTAATGGCGGCCGCTGTTGCTGTTGACGGTCCGGTTGCTGGTTCAATCTGTTCCGCGCTTTAACTGTTTTTACACAACAGCTATTTTTAATCTTTTTTTCTCTTTCGGCTTCCTTTTCATTGCATGAATGTTTTTAAACACAGCTGCGCAAAATTTTAGTTGAATTAGTACGATGTTTAAGTGTGAAACCAGGTTTAAACAACGATTTTGCAATTTTTAATCGAATATAGCATCATACTTTCTTTACCCTTTTATTAAAGTTAAGATCATCGAATACCTTTTTAGGTGAGTTCAGAAGCAATTTATTAAGAAAATTGCTTTAGTATGATATTAGTTAGAAAATGGTTAAAATTAAGAGTGAGTTAGTAAGCTACGTTAAAGTTAGCAACTTGTTAATACCTTATTAATAGGATGTTTAAAATTTCGCGCCAGCAATTTTTACCAAATTTTAAGTTTTACTTTTCATTTAATGTTGGTAAGTGAGTAGGTTTATTAAGTTGTTGGTTATTCGGTTTGGATGCAATAGAAGAACCCAAGAAATAAAACTGTTGGTGAAATCCGAAGTCTTCCATTTGATATTGTTGCTGATGACGCTGTTCTATTAAAAAATCACCCTTCCTGTATGACTCTCGAGTAAAAGCAAAAAAAAAATATACGTCTCAGGCATTTTGTTGAATACTTCGTTTGGGATCCTCAGCAACAGATTCCAAATATTCCAAACAACAATCAATCTTCGAGTGGAAAAAGGAGATATTTACTCTTGATTGTTGCGCAGTTCACAATTTTCTATTAAGAGACTGTCGAACAAGCCAGTCCCAAATGCCATTGCTAATACAGAAACAACCATCACACCCATCTCAAAGGACAGAAAACCCTCGTAGTACACTAGGAGAAGACGTTCGTCAAGAATTTTTGAAATATTTCAACAATAAAGAACGAGTGAACTGGCAGGATTCAAAACTATAGAAAGAAAAATATTACATAGGTATGTATGTTTGTATGTATGAATGTACATGTTTGTCAAAAAGTTCAATTCTTTAAATTGATTAAAAAACTTTTGAAACTAAAATTTTGATTTTTTATTCTTCCAAGAAGTCAAGAACTTTGTTTTTACAAGTGGGACGATTGTGATGATTGTCAACAAAATATGAGTTTGTTAGATTTCCTTCTTATTGATTATTTGAAAATATTTGAAATAATTTTTAAAGCCACAATAAATAAACAGAACCCACAAATTTATCTAAATCGTAGCAGGAGATACAAAATAAATCCGACATTCTCTCCATCGAAAATATGGTAAGAAATCCATTGACTTCCACGTACCCACACACCCTATTTTTTGTATCACAGAGCACGATAAAAAAATTACTACACCTTCCCAAATAAGTAACCTTTTCGCCAAAACATGGTCAAACCTTTCCTTTACTCCTACTTTCGGAATCAATAAAACGAGAGCACTAAATTTTAAATTTGCCTTACAATAATGTTAATTTATCACCTCAATCCAAGCATCGAAACAGACATTTCAAAAATTGAGCTTGAGAGTTGTTTTTCCTGAACATATTTTTATTACGAATTTTCTTGGAAGCGGCTCCATATTTTCCACATTAACGTCAGCACCGATGTCCAAACCAAATCTACTGAAATAGGCTAAAATATAAAAACATTATTATTATTGAATGAAAAAGTTTAAATAACAAACAAAACGAAAGTACTTCGTCCATATCCAAATTACTTTTTGAATTTCTCATTTGGATGTCCCTGATGAGAAATTTCAGTTGGTCATAATACCACAGCTTCGAAGCGTAAACATCTTCAGCACCCAATTCACTTTTTTTTTAAGATTCAACCAGGCGGTAGTCTTTTGTGAACACGGTGCGAAAGCTGTGTAGTTTTGCTTTAATATTTTCGATTGTTATCCCCGGCACAATTATTTTTATTAGAGATGCCGCGAATAGTGACTCGGCCGAATACCGAATACCGAATATTCGGCCACACTCGTCGGCCGAATACCGAATATTCGGCAGCCGAACATTCGGCCAACGAAACGATGTCCTACGTGACTTTTGACGACGCATAACATTCACACATATTCTGAAACTCGTATTTATGACTCGTATTCGACTACAGTCGTAGAAACAGTCGTAGGCGATGTTTTTCGTTTCCCAATATTAGTACAAATGAAGTCAAATGTTCGACTCCTGTAATAACAACATACATTATGACTGTAGGCGAATGCGAGTCATAAATACGAGTTTCAGAATATTGATGAGTTTCTGGGAATGTTTTGAGGAAGTTGATATAGACAAAATGATAAAGATGTTGAAAAAACTGCCATTGAAAACAAAATAGATTTTTTTTAAGAACTTTTCAACAAGATCGGATGGCATACCCTTACAAGTGGTGGTCAGCAAATAAAAAACTGTTTGAAAACATTTGCTGAAATCTACCTCTCGTCTCCTAGTACTAGTGTACTAGTGTATTAGTGAGAGGTTATTTGAAGACGCTGTAATTGATCTCGAATATATACGTTACATAAAACGCATGCTACCAACGAATGCTGAAAAAGCTATTTTTATTCACTACAACTTACCATTCGTAAATTTTAAATACTAAAATAAAAAAATTTTAATTAAAATACAACATTTTTGTAAGATAATAAATCTTTTTTTACTCTCCATTGAATATTCGGTATTCGGCCGAATGATGTGAACTATTCGGCCGAATACCGAATATCAAAAAAATAGGCCGAATACCGAATAGTGGCCGAATATTCGCGGCATCTCTAATTTTTATATCCTTCCAAATGCTTTTATAGGAGTCTATTACAGTCACTCACACTCAAAGTGGGACACCAATGAAAAAAATATCTTCTACAAAATTCTATAGGAAAAAAAAAATTTACTAACTTTTTAAATATTTATTATTTTTCTTGTTAAATACTGACTTCAAGGTACATAATTATAAAATAAAAAGAAAATAATGATCACATTTCAATTCCTAAACAAAAAAAAGAAGAAAATGATCTGCCTTCATTTTAATAATTGTAAGTCACACTCAAAGTGGGACACAGCAAAGTTATATTAAAAAAAAAGGCTTTCAACATTTTTTTTAATATTTGGCGATATTACCATTTTTTTTTTTGAAGGGACTATACATCCCTTCAAGACTTTTTGGCATTATCTCGACCAACTTTTTTGGAAAAGGATGGCTCTTTAGATTCCCGTTCATCCATCACGACTGTTTTAAGAGCTTTTATGCTATTTTAACTATTTTTCTACCCACTCTTGTCTTTAGGCCTGAGCACATAATGCTCAATTACATTTAAATCAGGTGATTGAGCAGGTATAGCAAGAACTTTTGGACAGTTGTGAAGAAGCCACATCATCGCAACTCAAGATTTTTGCTTGAAATAATTGTCATCTTTGATCCCAAGTTTTTCCACACTTTCTTTAAGGCTTCTTTTTTTAAATGTTTATATCGTACTCCGCGTCCAGTTTTCAGTTGAAAAAATGTAATTTGCCGGTTCCTTCAGTGAACATGCAGCTCCTAATCATCGCCCCGTTTAACAGTTTTTCGAACAGCATTTAGGCATTAGGGCATCTATGGGTACTTTTCATAGAAAACAGCAAGTGTATCACTTTGAGCGTGAGTAAATAAAAACAGATAGTTAATTTTTTAATTTTTTTTTGTTTTTTTATTAATTTTTTGTTTGGTTTTATTTTATTTGTTTAATACATTAAAATCCCCGCTACGTAATAAAACTAATTAATTTTTTTTAACCAAAAATGTTTCATAAATGCGTATTTTTTTCTTGTCCCACTTTGAGTGTGAGTGACTATATCTTTGTCTTGTATTTTCCCAATATCTTTATGTGTCTAAGTTTTCTTTTCCATTTTTGAAAATTTTATTTAATTCGCAATAATTTATAAAAACAACACATCGAAATTATTTTCACAACTTAAGCACGCATTTCGGGAACATTATTTTCTCCCATACAATATACATATGTCAAAAAGTCTCCACTCAATTTTGCCCCAAAAAACAATGATCGAAACATTATTATTGAGTATTTGGGGGAGTGCATTCTACGAGTATTTTTTTTTTTCAGTACTGCTTTTATTTTAAGAATTTTGATACTTCTTTTTAAAACATTATCCACAGATTCCAAAAAGATATCAACTATGTTTTTAGGAAAAGCCACTCCAAAGGCACACTTTGGAACACCTGAAAAGTGAACAGTGAAAGCGTTTTGAAGTGTACCTATGGAACGGGTAATCTAGCAAAGGTAAGTCGTTGATACCTTTTTGGAAACTCCTTTTTATCCTTTCAAAAGAAGCCATCAACAGCTTTTACATAAAAGCAGTATTGAAAAAAATCACTCTATGAATACGCATTATGTAGAATCAGTACTGTTTCTATTTCAAAGATGTTGATGCTTGTTTTGAAAGCATCAAGAGCAGATTGCAAAATAGTATTCGGTTGTTCGAACTTCGATTAACGAAGTAAATTAAAGAGTTTCAATAGAACAAAGTTAACTTTTATTTAAAATCACTTTATTTAAAAGCATCCATGCAATCGAAATGAAGCCAAAAGAGAAACAAAGATTAAAAATCGCTTTCGTATAACAGCAGTTTTTTTTATATTATACGCGCACTAAAGGGGTTATGAATACCCTTATAATGTTAAACACAGTTCAAGCAATTGGAAAGTAGAATAGGATTAGTAAGAAGATACCAATGTAAATTGGTTTTGAATGTCTGCACATTGCAATGAGTGGGAAATATTGAGACGGAAAAAGCATTACACATTCATGTAGTGCGGCTAAAAAAGCATATCTGTACTTGACAGTACGTCAGAAATTTGGACACAAAGAAAATAATAAAAGGCTTTATGTATAACAGCCAGATCAGAGGGGGTAAAAAACTTCTTGCATCGGTGGAGAACACCTAAACACTTTGTGATCACTCCAAAAAGACGGTCTGTGATGCACATACCTAGAACTGATACTGTTCAATTTTTTAAACGATGCAATATTATCATCTAGCGATTTTTAAGTCCTTTGGTGAAAGACTTTTTGTGGTGGCGGGGGATGAAGAAATTGCTGAATTTGGTAAAATTGCCCAGATATTTTTAATAAAATAAAACCATTCCAACCAAGATATGTTATAGTTTTTCATCAAAAATTTATTGAAAATACTGTGTCTAACTTGGAATCCGTTCTGGCACGAGAATTTGGTGACAGCGGATAATAAAATTATCCAGGAGATACGATGGATGGAATCAGGTATACTGATAATAAAAGATTTTCAACATTTATTACAGATCCGATAAGAGATTGCGCATGTTAGGATTCGGATTTGTCATGGGAAATCGGCTTAAAAGCAAAGCTATTGAAACTAAGCCAATAACTGATTGCTCCGCATCAAAGCCACCTTTAAAAATATTAGTCTAACACGCACACATGCCACTGCTGATAAGACTGTTAAGAAGGAGTTTTATGACTTTAAAGGACGGAGCCTGTATCGAACGGCAAGAGCTTTTAGTATTAGTAAGTCTTAAATTTCGAAGTTATGTATCTTTTATATGAATCTGTATGAGTATTGTTTAACGGGGACACTTAAAAGTTGACACACAATTTGTTCTCGCAGACTTTAAGGGTAGGTCTACCCTAGAAGCAAACTCAAATCTCATGTAAAAACGTGTACATGTATTGGTGTACAAATATGGCTCTCTTAGTTAAGAATTTTTGTGTTAAGAAAATAAATTTACCTCGTCTCGTCTCTTCAGGATACCTCTTTTTTCGCATCACGCATAGAGATAGAGAAAGATAGAATAGAATATCAAAAAAAAAAAAATAACAGAAAACGGGAACAAGGCACGAGTGGCAAGCTGGCAAGCCGCACAGGCAGCGCACAAGCATTTGATTTTGAATTGACTCGGATTGCGCAAAAGATAAATGAAAGTTTTTTTTCCTTTTGTATTTTGGGTAGAAAAAATAATTTTTCGTGAATCGTGATTGTTTGAGGTTTAGGAAAGGGAAATTGAGTTTTTTGCATTCAGCGCGCACAATTAGACACAATAATAGACGGTTTGTTTTCTGTTTTATTTTTGGTTGCAGGTGAATTGAAACTTTTCGCATTTAGGTAGATAGCGTTTTTATTCTTTGCGTATTTATACAAGGTTAATCTGTTGGTTCTAGGACTTTTAATTTTAAGGATATTTTAAAAAATAAAGAAAAGGGAGCACAGATTTAGACATTAGGAACCCGGGGAATTTGCTCTGATATTTATAATTTATTTTTAATGTATACAATTAATTTTAGAGAACAGTTCACAATTCAAAAATTGTTCAACTAAAAAAATTATTAAATTTCCTAACCCAAGTAAATTAATACACTTTCAAAAATAATAATGGTAACTATGTACCTATACCTATAAAAATGTTCTTTTGAGTCTTTTTCAAAGGGCTGTAACTCTGCGAAAAGTGATCGTATTGGGATGAAACCAAAAGCGTTCTAAATATTTCTTTTTCTTGTTTCAGAGTTTCTAAAAATGAGAAATATCCATAGTCAAACATTTTAATTTTTTTTTTAAAGGGCTTCATTGTCTTGAGGTTATTTTTGATTCAATAAAATTAATAAGTGCAAAAAAATATAGCCTCAGATTAAAAAGTGGTTCCGTTTTTGACCACTAATTTACATGTAAAAATTGACAACATAAAAGGTAAATTGGACAGTTTTGAAAACATGAATAAATTTGTTATAGATAATGGATTCTTTGAAATAATTTATGGAGATATCTACATACATAATTGATTTTTTACAATTGACCGTTCATTTAATAAAAGTGTTTTTAAACAAACAGATTATCAATTTTGAAATTGGTTGATCAAACCGTTCATGTATTATCTATTGTTTCTGAATATAATAAATAATAAATTCAAATTCAACTCAATAAATTCAAAATATTATGTACCTAATCATCAAAATAAAAACAATGATAACAATTTTCATAGTTTTGCATTTGTTACATATCTTAGACTTGAAATCCCTATCAGCGTTACCATTTCCGGAAAAAAATCGAAGGAGATTTGAAGAAAAAAGTGATTTAAATTGGGAAAAAATCGAAGTAGATTTTAAAATGACTTTTAATTTACTTTTAGAAAAATTTGAACTGGGAATTTTCATAAGTTGACATTACAACACAAAAGAATAATGATTCCATCTATCTGAAGCTCTGTATACCTCAATCTGCAGCCACTTTGGCTCGGTTCCTTCCATACAGCCATTATGAAATATTATAATTATTTTGAAATATTATAATTATTCTTTTATAAAAAATAACATTAAAATTACTATATGGAGGGCTCAAAGCTGTACCGAACCAAGTCATTTTAAAGAAATCCAAAACTAACGCCAGGATTTCCGCAAAATTGACCTCTATTTAGAGCTGTAATGAACTACATAGTTCATTTAGAGCTACATAGTTCTAATGAACTATGTATGTATAGTTCATTACAGCTCTAAATAGAGGTCAATTTTGCGAAAATTTTGGCGTTGGTTTTGGATTTTTTAAATTGACTTGGTTCGGTACAGCTGTGAGCCCTCCATATTTAAATATAGTTTAATTCAAAATTAAAAACACATATGCAAGCGAAATTTTCATAGAATTCGTGTACACATCAGTGTGTTGAGTTCCTATGCTTTTAAACTTATTTTTGTATTTTTATTGTGTTGACATTCTTTTTTTTTGTAATTAGATGAATCTCTTCTTCGTTGGATTAGAAATTACCTTTCGGACCGTTCACTAAAAGTAGTTTTGGACGGTTTCAAATCTGATATCCACAAAATAAATGCTGGTGTGCCCCAGGGGTCCATTTTGTCTCCGACAGTTTCTGTCTACGACCCAAACGCAAAATAGTTGGCCTACTCATCAATTAACAAATTAACATTTTTTATGTGCCTATATTTTCTGGTCCCCAAGCAGTTGTTTTTTAATTTTTTTTTGTCGATGTAATAAATTACATTTAATAAGTAAATTAGACCAAACAGAACTAAATTCGAGAAAGCACATATGGCTCCAGTTTGCATTCTCTCAAACAAAGATAGTGCATAATAGTTGGACTACTCTCTCTGAGATGCAAAATAGTTGGCCTATGAAGATTTAAATAGATTTTCAGTTAACCGTTATTAAAAAAATGACATGCACTTGTTTTGTTGTTTATTGATCTCTTGTTTTATGCAAGCCAGCAACAGTTTAATGTCAACCATGGTGCGTGGCGTTGCATTATCATGAGACCTTAGGGAATCCATAAATAAAGCCTTCGAAACGGGATTATCGAGCTATAAAATCGCAATACAATTCAATTTACCGCGCTCATCAATTCGAAACATTAGCTGCGTTTTATTTTAACCCAGATCTGATCCGGATTGGATTTCGTTTTCAAAATAACACGTATAACAACAAATACACACAAAACTGGGCCTTGTGTTGTTTTTGTTATACATGTAATTTCGAATAAAGATCCAATCTGGATCAGATCTGGGGGAAAATAAAATACAACTATTATCTCAAAGTTCAAAAATAGTGGAAATGTGGAGATCGGTAAAAAAACGGGACGCCCACCAATTGCAAAACCTCGAGATTGCCGAGTTTAAAAAAAAATAATAAAAGAAAATCGACGTCAAACGGCCGCTGCAATAACTGTTCAATGGAGGGAAAGAATAAAAAAAAAGTGTTTCGGTCGACACTTGCAAACGGACTATGAAAAAAATTGGATACAAATTTTATAAGGTTTGTTTTAGATTTATTTAAATTAGAGCAATTTTAATTCGTTAAAAACATAGGCCAAAGAAAAACCACTTTTAACACCTAAACAAAAGAAAAAGCGGCTAGAGTGGGCCAAACAACGTAAAAACTGGACTTTAAGTCAATGGCGGTCCGTTATTTGGAGTGATGAGTCCAGGTTTGAAGTTTGCGTGGGCGACGAACGAAAACGAGTCATTAGAAATTCAAGAGGTTTTTCACAAAGATTGCCTTAAAAAAAACGGTCAAGTTTCCAGCATCTCTAATGATATGGGGATGCATGTCGGGGCGGGGTTTGGGCAATTTACATTTTGTAAATGGAATTGTCAATGCTGCCAAGTACAGGATATTCTGGAAAATGAGCTTCTCCCATCAATACCACGACTTCAAACTAGTGATGGAAACTATATTTTCCAACAGCATGGAGCTTCTTGTCATACTGCAAGGTCTACAATGGCGTGGTTATCTGCTGAAGCTATTCCTTTACTGGAATGGCCTTCCAGCAGCCCTGATCATTCACCAATTGAAACTGGCTGGCATAAAATGAATCAAAAACTGCGAAAAGAACCATGCCGGACTCTTCAAGACCTTAAAGCTAAAATCATAAATATTTGGGAGTCTTTTGGTACGAAGAATGTCAAAAATTAGTTGACACAATGCCACGACCCATAGAAGCAGTTATCAAGGCCAAAGGCGACGTAACACCATGGTAAAATAAAAATTAAGACCCATAGGCCAACTATTTTGCACTTAAAAAAATGTTTAAATCGTTATTTTATTTTGTAAGATTGCTCTATACCGTTATTTAATTGAAGTCATTTTGTTCTTGTTACTTATTCCTATTCAAAATAAATATATCTTAAGAAAAATACCAAAATATTGATTTTATTTCCGATGGAATTTAAGAATCAGAAGATTTTTGTTTTTTATCATAGGTAGTCCAACTAATTTGCGTTTGGGCTCGTATAACTGTTGCTCCGCTTAATTGTTTTGCTGACAACAGTAACCTCAGCTTTTCATATTCGTTTTCAGATGCACATCCTTGTCCTTCGGATGTGGACTACCAACGGCAGCGTATGATAAGCTCATTTAATTCTGATCTTGACAGCATTGTCCAATGGGGAATCAAAAACCGAGTAAAATTTAATGCTTCGAAAACTCAATGCTGTTTGGCACTTGCTTCGAGGAGACTGAACAGCTTTCAGTTGTAGGCATGTTCATCACAGACCATCATTTGTGGAGTGATCACATGTTTGACGTAACCAAAAACGCCGCTAAGTGTTTAGATTTTCTCCGCCGATGCAAGAAGTTTTTTACCCCTACTAATCTGGCTGTAATCTATAAGGCCCATATTCCTCCAAAGCTCGAGTGTAATTCCCACTAACTAGGTGCTCTAAAAACCCTCTTAAGTCTCTTGCACAGAATTCAAAAGAGAGCTCTGAAAATGAAAGGCGATCGTTGTCTAACTGAAACATTTGAATCTCTCGAGCACCGCCGCAATTTTCATAAACAGTGCTCTAGTGACGTAGCCAGTTGCATTCTCCCCCTCAAACAATTCAACCGTAATACCCGTACTTCTAGGACTGCTCATCATTTTACCCTCGGGCCCAATTTCAGACGTACTGTCAAGTACAGTGATTCCTTTTTAGCCGCACTACACGAATCTGGAATGCTTTACCCGGCTCAATATTTCTCACTCATTGTAATGTGCAGACATTAAAAACCAATGTGTATCGGTATTTCCTTTCTCATCCTATCCTACTTTCCTAATTTCTTGCACTGTGTTTAATATTTTAATGGTATTCATAACCCCTTGAGTGCGCGTTTAATATAAAAAAAAATACTACCTATAGTGAAATAGAGAAAAAGAAGTAGATTTGGACTTTTTTTGTAAAATTGAAGTAGGTTAAAACAGAGATTTTAAAATGAGGTAGATTTCAGTATTTTGCTGATGGTGCGAAGTAAGAAGCAGATTTTAAATATTTGGAAAAAAAAGTAGATCTACTATAATTGAAGTAAAATGGTGCCATTGGTTCCTATTAGCTGAAACAAATTTTGAAGAAAAAGTTTGTCAATTTTATTTCCAATAACATCATTGTATTTTTATTTTACTTTGTATACTACTATACTAATTTTAAGCTTCTTTTTTACTAAGCAAAAACTAAAAATGCATTTTATATAAAAACTGATTTCATTCAAAAAACAAAAAACCAATTTCATTAAGTAATTTCGAAATTATTCACAATTTGTCAACTACCAACGCAACGTAACAATTGGTGGTCGTAAGTAAAACGTGTTAGAAAAAAATGTTGATGGGCAGATATGTACAGATAACCGGTTAAGCTTTTAGAAAAACGAACTTAATATTGGTTTTTCAAACATGTCAAAATCTTCATCGAAAAAAAAAAAAAAAAAAACAAAAAATGTGCTCTTATTTTTATATCATTTTTTAATTTTGATACCAACAAAATTATTGGGAAACTAATACTTCTTTTTTTTTACAAATTAAAAACTAAGTGATAATGAATATATGAACATACATATGTTAAGTATATTATATAAAGGTCGTTCTTATTAGAACTGGGCCAGACTTGCCTATTGTCCTTTGTTAAAAATTATCTCATTTCGAAATTTTCAACGAAATTACATCATGTGGCCTAATGAAAACGAAGTAGGTATTACATATGTATGTATTTTCTATTTGCTTACTTTTTATCAATTTTTTATGCTTGGGTTTTTTGTTTCCTTTGTTTGTTTTTGGAGGCTTATACCTTTGCAGCTAGGTTGTTGCAAAAAAATATTTATAGGTATATACAAAATAGTTTTGCACAATAAAAACACAACAGAAAATAACAGTAACGAGAGTATTATCTATCACCATGACATATTGAAATAAAGGAGACAACTCTTCCTATGTAAAACCAACAAAAATACATAAAAGAAGCGCACTTCCCATATTCTTTCTACATACTTTGACATACCTCCCAATTTCACCATTCTTCTACCAGTGGAATACGTCACCACCGAAAACAAAATGTGATCGAATTTTCATTCTGAACTTATTTATATAAATATGTACATAGGTATTTAGATTAATAGATACCTGCATACATAATATTTTGGTGCCATCCACTTGCCATATCCCTTGGTTGTTGCGTATTCGCTTACAGTGAAATGCAATTTCATCATCTAATATGTTTTTGATACATCCTACGCAAAATTAAATCAAAACAATCCTTACGATACCAAATCAAATCACGGCGTTGCACCTCTACATTACCTATGAACCTACCTATAGGAAAAAAAAAAACAACACAAAATCTATGGTATATATTTATATGCATATGTATGTATCTTATTCTATACACAACATCGCAAATTTCATTTCTTCCATCATCTACACACCCTTTGACAAAAAAAAAAATGAAGATCACTATGTATCGCAATTTATTACTATGTGTGTACCTAAAATGGCTTTCCATAGAAGAAACAAAAAAAAAAACAGTAGAAGTGATGATAGATCGCAAATAAAAAATTACAAAAAAACAAAATTTATGACAGCGAATTTGTGATATACCTACTTATATTCTTTTTTATACATACACAAAGAACATTTTTCCACTCTACCTCCGACAATGTGGAATGGTAATTGCATCATATACCTACTAAAAACGATCATTTATAACACGTTTTTTTTATTTTTTCTGTTTTTGTAATACTAGATGCAAGATGACAAGTCATAAACAAGAATAAAAAACTAAATGAGCCCAGACAAAAAAAAAAAAGAATCAAGAGAGCGGATGGGCGGACAAAATTCTTTTGCACAGAGAATACGAAACCTTCTCTTTCAAAGCGCTGATATTGCAGTGGCATTCTTGTGAACTGAAAACTTCCTTGTGTGCGTGTGCAAAGGAACTTTTTGTTAAAAAATGCAAAACAGACCTCTTTTATAAAAATAAAATTAAATAAATATTGAGTGAAAAAAGTATTTTGTATTTTTGAATTTAGTTAATAAAATATCAAACAAAAATAAAAAAAATATGTGAGAACTGTATTATCAATACTTTTCTTGCAAATGCATTACAAATAATGTCATATTGAATTGCATTTTTTTGAACTTTAGATGAGTTTTATTAAATTTTTAAGAACGATACGCTGTTCAGGGAATATAAATCTTTGATTAAAAAATTATTTCCAAAAATTAAAAAATATAACTCTCAATTTCCCAGGGTAGAGAACAAAATATTTGTAAAAAAATGTATATTTTTTGACTTTTGTTAGTAAAAAGTTACTCTAAAAATAAAAAAACAAATAAAAAAAAAAATTACGTAATTGCACATACTTATTGGCTTTGTACAAGAGTGAATTTTACTTCGTTATCTTTTATACTTATGAAGTTTTATCCAGTAGAGCATTCATACCACTATGCGAATTTCCTTCGTTTTTCATAGTTTTATATATTTTTTTTGAATAAATAATAAAACAGAATAAAAAAAGAAGAACGATACGTGATTTGGGAATATGTTGTTTCTATAAAAAAAATATAAACAAAATAAAAAAGTAATATTTTCGGAATTTCCCTATCATTTGAATAAGGACCTTACTAAAATGTATGATTTTTCCACTTGTGTGGCAGTTTCTGGGCACACAATTTTTTTATATTTTTTTCAAAACTGCAAAAGTATTTTGAATAACATTTTTCTAATCGATGACCGTTTATTTCATTGAAATATTCGTAAAATTGTGAAAGTTATACAGCTTAGCGCAAAAGTCTAACCTATTTTTTCAATGGATACCTACCCTTAATGCAAAGATCTGAAAAGAAGTCATCTTTGGTGGATAAGTTGGTAAGCAAAGCCTCCACGAAACGAACGGCAAAAGACAACGGCTTCTGACTCGTTGTACGTTGAAGACCATAGCGAAAAACTCTCCGAGTACTCGTATCATGACATCACTAAAGAGGCAACCGAAACCACCGTAGGGCACCCAACCACCCTAGAGAAAAAACCCGTACTTTGATGATGAATGTATTCACCTGAAACAAGTAACGGAAACGGAAATATCTACTCATTGTAATGTGTTGCAGCGTCGAGCAAAGGGAGCGAGTTAAGAGTATCAAGCAATGAAAAAAGAGGAGAAGAAGGTTTTGCGTAGAGATGAGAGCTTACGCCACGCCGCCGCGCCGCCTTGCAGCTAGAGGATATTAAAGTCTTCCGATAGAAATTATACACGGAAATCTTTTAATAAAGCCAAGTAGCTGGCTGCTGGTTTTAAGGCTCTTCGTAAGATCTAACAAATCTAGTCACCTAACCACAAGGAATAATATAGGTATTTTAAAGCAGTTTTTCCAGCAACTGATAAATGGAATTCATGTAAAGGATTCATGTTCATAAAAGAGGACATCCCACTTCCGAACCAACTCTACTACCCAGTATAGAAGAAGTAAGCTTAGCTAAATATGGTTAAGAATGACAAGCGTGCATGATCAGCTGGTTTACCAACACATCTCTTTTAATACGGATTAACTTTTATTTTGTTATTTACGCAATGTCTCATCTGGAGAACTTTCTGCTGTTAGAGTTATTGTAACAAATGTTATCTCTTCGAAAACTCTAAGAAAACTTACTTAAAAAACTATGAAAGTATTAAGAACTTGAACTCAGAGGACTGACTAGCATGCAATGTTTCATCAAATGAATTGAGTTTTTCATGCTTGCTATGGGATTTTAAAAAGATTACGAGCCATTACCCTACCACTTCCTTGAGACCCCCATAACCCCCTTTCTTTATAAAAAAAATCTTCTATATCATATTTAATAACGTAGTAGACTTTTATGCAATTTTTCAATAGAATTCGTCCAGCCGTTCGAGCGTGACTGAAGAACAAATATCCACACAATCATACTTTCACATTAATAATATAAATTTAAAAAAAAAATTAAATTAAAACAAAGTATATACTTTAAGGAAAGCCTTGAAAAAATAAGCTTAGAACTTTTGAAATGAACAAGGTACAGTATTTTGCATTAGTAACATTTCCTTGCATGGACAATGTAACCTATGAGACCAGCTTAAGCAATTACTCCTAGTATACGAAGAACTACTTATCTACTACTTTTAGAGTCGATTGGTGACCATTGTAAAATGAAAGTTTTCTCTTAAACTTCTGAAGTAGACGTTTCTTAAATAAATAAGTCCAAGCTGTTAAAACAAATACATTATGTATCTGACCAAAACTTATACACAACTATTTCATATTCATTTTTTTTCCTGATGCTAAGGCCACAGGTATCAACTTATCGCACACTGCTCTTAAAAGTGTGCCATTTTAAAACCTCATAAATTCTCGTAAATATATAGCAAGATGCCTTTTTGAAAATTCTTGTTATGACTTTTATGGAGATGACACTTCTTGTTCCCACTACGTTAACCACTCCTTTACCCGAACGAATTTATCAAGGTATGATTCTCGAAGGCAGGAATGATGATGTAGGAAACCTTAACCAGGAAATGTTTAGGTGGTTGAACAGAAGGTAAGGATAAAAGTAAAGTGTTTTTTTTTTTTAAGTTTTGAACCTTTTCTTGGAGATGAAAGAAAGAGGCTTTATGCTAAATATTTTATGCTTTTCACTTATAAAATATGAGTGATTATTTTAAGGTTTTTGTATTTCATGAATAATTTTTTTCATAATTTTGTAAACTGTAATGTCGGTTAAAACTTCTATGTCGGTTGCTTGTACTTATTGGGTGCAGGTAAAGGCTTTAACTTTAGATTTTTTATTTAAATAAAAAGTCAAAACAAAAAAGAAGCCGTAGTTAAAGACTGCATGGATGGTTGCACGAGGTTTTTACTTGAAGTGTGGTTGTCATATTTCTTCTCGCTACTTTAATGGAAGCTTCTGTCACAATCGCACCCAATACCTAGCATGTGTACGGCAGTCAGTGAATTTCAATATTTTGTTGCTTACTTTGCCTCTGAGTTTCGAGTTATAACATTTCCAATTTGAGAAGGTAAAAGCAGAAGTTATACAAGTGACATTTATGACAACAATTTATATTCAGTTAAAGAATAAAATTATAAATTATAAGTACTGATTTGATCTAAGTAACTTAATTCTCATTTTGCTAAATCTTACTAAATGCTTGCAACTCTTCTTTGAATTCAAGTACCATATTAATTATTAAAATAGGATTTCTAAAATAGAACGGCCAAACCAAAGGCTGTACCGTCGTTGGTTGGTTTGAGGTGTTAGAGCCATGTGTTGCTTTAATAAACACATATATTTCAGTCTTGTACATTCCAGTGATCTAATATTTAAGACACATTCATCAGTGTCAACACCATGTTCCTGGTGTTAATGGGAGATTTATATCAGTTCACGTATGGGTTAGTCACCTTAAAGTCATGGGCTCAAATTATGAAAATTATTATACTTATACTTTTCTCTCAAATTGAAAATTTATGGCTCCTTAACACTCGTTATTATTATGGATAAAGGATACATTTGAAATTTGTTTTTCAAGCCCGAAGATCAAACTTTTATAAACTTCTTTTCATCCCTGAGCTTTATTTAACGAAGAATAAGTTCCTAAGGGCACACATAGATTTAAATTATTATAAAGATGTAGAAGCTGTAGGCAAATTTTGTATTAACTCTGCAACACTTGACAACGCATCAAACGAGAAGGAATGCTTAAGGACATACCATATGTAAATGCAAAAAGTTGTAAGAGTTCAGTGTTTTGCAATGTATGTAAGTATATTGTACAGGTATCAATTGTTCATAAAGGTGAAAATATTATACTAAGGAGATTTATGCTTCTAATGGCGAATTTGTGCTCTTTGAGTCTTATTTTCTCTAGGGCAACGGAGAGAAAAGGATATAATATTCTTCATGTACCTACAACTGCATTTGTTGTGTGTTTTTGAGAATACAACCACCTAGATGTCGACACATGGGATCATCTTGCAATTAATTTTAATGAACTAATTTGTTAGTACCTAGATACTCGTACTCCGTTGCTCCACATGTTAAGGGCTTAAAGTTTGTGCAAATTTTCCCTCTTTTGTTCTATTGAGAAAATGAAAACTTTTCACTTTTCAAACAGTAAAGTGGATGATGGTGATGACGATGAGCAGGATGATGAATGAGATGATGATTATGAGCATGATGGTGATGGTTGAAAGGTAACTTTATGTTGGCATGGCTTTGGCAAACTAATATTTGAATTGTAAGAGATTTTTGGGTTTTAATGATAGACTACTTTCAGCGATGATATTACAGAGAAACTTTTTGAATTTATGAATATAACGAATTTTTGAAAAGGGATAGAACCACATGCTTTTTGATGCAAGCAAAAATATTTCCTGACTGAATTAAATAGCTATGGATTTTTTTTTATTTTGGATGTGTTCTATTAGTTTAATTTGAAGTTTTCGGGAGGGAAAAGTTCCTTAAAGATGCTTTGAAATGGAAAATAATTTTACACTTTATTTATTAATGCAATCTAATGAGTACAGACCCCTCTAAGACTAATCAATAATATTATTTTGCAAGGTTTGTATATTTTTATGTAAATTCATAAAATTATATAAAGGGTTTTCAGTAAAGGCGGGTATACGTCGAAATGGAATAAATCAAGCCTTGTGTGAGGTATTAACAAAGTGATTTGTTTATTTAAAGGCCAAAATATTCCATTATGTATGAAATATTACGTGGTTCAAATGCCTGCCTCAACTTCTTACGGTGTCACAGTTCCGAGTGTTCCAATTATGACTCCAATGACTCTTCCGTATAGATCCAGCTGAATTTAAGCGATGACATGGTTCACCTTAAGGGCATCGTTTGATTGTAGTGTATTTGCATAAGCCTGCGACTTAAGGAAACTGCACAAAAAATGTCTAGCGGGGTAAAATCGCATGACCTTCGTAGCCAATTCACGTCACCTCTGAGGGAGATAACCTTACCCTCAAATTGTTCATGCAGGATGGCAGTCGTGGCGCCCGCTGTGTGGCATGTAATACCTTCCTTCTAGAACCACATGCCGCCTAGGTCTATGTTTCAATTTGGGTTACTAGAAATTGGTTATTATCGTTCTGTAGCGCTCGCTATCCACGGTGCACCAATGTCGTTTTCCAAAAAGTACAGTGGATTGGTGTCATTCCATATACGGCAATTTTGTTTGTTGACACAACCATTGATCCAAAAATCCGCCTAGTCACTAAAGATGACTTTTCGGCCAAAATTGGAGCCCTCTTCCAAACGCTCCGAAGCCCATTCATTATATATGGTCATGAACTTTGAATTTTTGTTGGATCTGTTGGATCTTCTACAAGCGTATTTATTTATTAATTTATCTAAGGCACTGCCTCACACTGTCAAATAAATAGTTAAAAGAAGAAACAGAAACCTTTCTCGTAAAACTTAAAGTTTTGTGAACTCACCAGTCGAAAAAACGGACATACTATAACTCTTCAAAATCTTTAGTGTGCGAAATATGTTTGAAGATTGTTACATCATCCACATAAATCAGCCAGTCTGAGTCCTTTAACACAGACGTTAAGTAAATAAAATAAAAAGGACTGGACCCAAATGGCTAATCTGTGGTATTCCAGAATTAATTTTAAAGTTAGTTGATTCGCAACCGTTGAAAATTACCGAGAGGATCTATCACATAAATCAGATCAATGCCACCTTACAAAATGTTAACTAAATCCTAGTTTTCTTAATTTAAATAGCAAAACTGGATGAGATAGCTTTTCAAACGCCTTACTGAAGTCTTTAAAGACGCAACCTACTTCCCTTTTATACTTAAATTCTTTTCAGCCAATTCCAGTAAAAAAATAACAGTTCATTGCCCTTTTGTAGAACCATGTTCATTTAGCACTATTATTGATTTCACATAAAAACATAAAAATTAAAATATAATAGGCTCGAAGAGTTTTGAAATAACCGATAGTCTAGAAATAGGTCTATAATTTTTGATTTCATCTTACTTATGTAGAGGGATTATGAAAGAATTTTCCAAATAGATGGAAATACACAAGAGGACATTGATAAGTTAAAAATAACGGACTAAGCTAGCGACAAGTGACTTGCACAGTTTTTCAAAATAGTAAAAGTTATGCCATCAGAACCTGGTATACAACTAACGTCTAAGTTAGGTATAAACTTTGCAATATTTTCAGTATTTATATTAAAGTTAATGTCAGTCAAGACAGAAAAAGAAAAAGATCTAGGTCCAAATCCCGACGCAAAATTCACTGCAATGTACAGCAGATTATTTTGTTAATGATTTTATTCTAAAAGTTTTAGAGTAGGCAAGTGCGGTAGATTTTATTTCGTGGCAGTAAATTTACTATATCAGATCTTCTGAAATTGCAGCAAAGTGACACCACTGATCGAAAATATAGTAACCACATGCCTTGAAGAAAATGTAACAACTTTTTAAGAAATTAAAACAATAGCAGAAAAATTGTAGGCGGGGCTAGGTTAGCGTGCCTTTCAGCGTGAATACATGACACATTTAGTCCATAAGTTGGTTCATTCTGCTACCACATGAATCAAATAAATTTTCTCTCTACCCGATGAACCATTAAGAGCTCTTTCCAAAGCTTATAAAATAAAATAAATAAATTTGGTGGTGCAACAACTCGAAGAGAACCAGGACCTAGTGACTTACAACTCTCAACCATTCCTGTGTGCGTGTTACCAGGAATGGAGGGGACCTATCAATTTTTGTGCCGGTTACCAACGGCTAGTGAGCAGCACTTTTCATGACAAGAGATACTCTTAGAGTATTTGTCAATTCCTCACAAGAGGAAAATACTCTTGCAGTGGCTGAGAACTGAGCCCAAGACTTTCACTACTAATTTCTAAGAACTATACAGTTTTATGTACTGAAATTTTTTTTAAATAAATAAAAAAATTTTGAAAACTATTTTTATCTCAACAAAAATATTTTTTTTATTTAGTACGAGTATATCTTAATTTTATTTTTATCAAATTCTCTCAGAATCTAGAACTCAGAGTCTACCGCTTTTAAGGGCTATTTTTATGTTCAGAACAAAGGGTAGACGTGAGTGATCTGTGCACATTACTAGGATCATTATATTACATTATATTAGGACTCTCCTAGATGGAGCCTACGTCTCTGAGATAGAGCAGGACATATACAAAGAAGATAAGGGATCGCTTCTTCCTCTTCTTCATCCACACAGCTTCTACAATAATCGTTTAGGTGATGTAGTTCCACTTTTGGCGGTAGCTTGTAAAGTCTCTGTGGCCCGGTACTTTGTTATCTTCTTGAAAGATGATCGGCAGTAAGAGGCTGTTATAGAGTGTGAAGGGACAAAATCCAGAGATTTAATAGCGGCTTGGCTATATGAAAAGATGCGCATATCACTATTTGAAATAAAGTTGTCTTTGAGCGAAGACAGGGCTTCTTAATCGTCAAAAGCTCCGCACCAACCCCATAATCAGTTTTTCATCCATCATTATACAAATGAGAAAAATTGTAACAAAATTAAAAAAAAAAACTACATTTTGTGTTCCTCAAAGTCAAAAGTATGAAAAACGTTGAATCTGAAACTATGTGAAACCTATTTTGTCCAATTTTATTAAAATCAGTTCATTTCAGTTCTTGATGATCGAAAAAACGTGCCGAGAAAAATAAAAAAAAATTCAAGAAACTCTTTAATGAAGTTCTCAGTAAATTAATGGCGCAAAAAGTATCTTAAAGTATTTTGTTTTATTTTTCATGTTTTGACCACAAAAAATATTCAAAGTATTGAATTGTATAGGTGCATGGTACTTAACCACTCATTTATAAATATAAAAATAGACTTTAAAAGTGGTAGGCTCGGATTGAGGAGATATATGTCAATTGGGTATTTAAGTATTTAAAAAAAAAAGTGCAACACCTAAAACTATATACATATGTATGAAGGTCTTATCATTCGACTTAAAATGAATAGAAAATTAAAAAGTAGCGCTAAGTAACAAACAATTATCAAACAAAAAAAAGTATACATTTTTTTCAAGTTTTGGTTTTGAAAATTTGTGTTCGAAAACAATTTATTGTTTTCAATTAGTAATTAAATAAAAGAACCGGTATCTTAATAATGTTTTAGCCAATTACACCTTCCTCGATACCCGAGGAGAACTGAGCAATTATTTCTTAGAAGATGCCCTGAAATCATTTCCAAAAGTCCTTGAACTACGGTGTGCGTGTGTCTATTATATTGTAAAGTGTGATTTTGTCTAAAATATTAAAATTTTAATTAAAAGAAAAAGTAGTATCCCGAAGCACAATGGTTAGTGCTTTAGAATGTAAGTCCATTCACCATCACCAAACCACCTAAAAACAAAAATGATTGTAAATGGGTATAATGGCTGTTGAAAGGAAGTGTCAAATTCTCGAAGAGTAACTCTTGTCATTAAAAAAGCCTCTCACCTTAGTCGTTTGGACTCAGCAGAAAATTGTAGGCCTCCTCAATTTCTTCCGACAGCATGCACACAGAGACTGGGGTTTGTATTTTCACGGATTTTAAATAATACATATATCTTCAAAAAGAGAAAAGGCAAATTCTCCAAGTATCAGGAAATTCTATTTACGACTTATTAGTTATTTGCATACAAAAATCAGATAAGAGATTTAATCAATAATTTTCATCTGTTTTGATGTGTTCGTAGGTATTTATTTATTAACTCAAAATTAATTTACTTCATTAAAAAGAGGATACAAATATTTACAAAAAACTTTCACACAATTTTCACAACTGAAATCAATCCTTTTGAGGAATTTTTCTCAATTTTATTCTGACATCCGAAAATGTAAATGAACACAGACAGAGACACGTGCCAGTGAATTTGTTAAGTTTTATGGAAGAATATCTAAGGGTATCTTTCATACCATAAATCGTCCAGTATCCGTATATATCTTATTTTATCTTATCTCTTAAAGAATATTTAATTTAAGCTTTGGGTAAATATCTTCAAAATTTCATACCAATGTCTACAACAGTACATTTACGAATGACCAAAATTTTGAGTAAATATTATTTTTTCCATTAACATATTGTGCTTCTTGTTGACGTCAGTAATTACCCTGCAGATGGTTTTTTCTTGAACGATGATTATGGCTGCAAAATTTAAGTGTAAATTTATGGTTTCAATGGTTTTCATTGAATTTATTGAATAATTAAAAAGGTCTCTCTCATAACCCATTTAAAAGGAAAAAAAACACTTATTCATGATAATTAAATTACCTCTGGAGTTTCTTTTTCCAATTCATTAACCAAAATAGAAAGGAATAAAATACAAGAATTGATCATACTTGCTCCTATTTTCATTTATTAAATTGCTTAAACAATTTTAATATTTCTGTGAAAAAAAGTATGTAGATTTATTGAATAATATAAATGTATTCAAACAAAATTTCAAAAACCGTTGTATCGTTTATTTTTAATAATTCTGCAATCAGAAAATTTTTGAACAAAATTTCTACGGAAAACTTTTGATAGACCTATGAAATATAATATAGGTCAACACGTTTTTGAAATATCGAACTTTTTAAAAGCACTATTTTTCTTAATCAAATTATATTAGATACATATTATAGAAGGTTATGTATGTAAAAATTAATTTTAATGGCTCAAGATCTTAAACAGACTAGTATTAAGGTATTAGTATAATGTACTTAACAATGTTCTAACTTTAAGGAAGTTCACTAACTCTTTCTTAATTTTAATCATTTAGTAACTAGTATTTTGCTAAGGTTTTTTTTTTTAATAAATTACTACTGAACGCACCCACAACAAAAAAAAATAAAAGAGCCTGGGTGCGACCCACACTGATAACTTCCCATTTGTTTAAAAAAAACTATTAATTCAATATTTGTCAACATTTTACCAATTGTACAAAATTATACTATGTATAAAATAAACTAAATTAGAAGTCAATATCACTACTAGTTCTCGGGAAATTTGAGTCGAAAAACAATTTTTACCAATTTTCAATAGAATTTTATATAGTTTTTTATTTTTTGTAAAAAAAACTGTAAACTGATTTTTTTGAAATTTTAACCAGTTGTCAAACACATTATTTTTCGTAAAATAAAATTATTTTGAGTTTCAAATTCTTTTCCGTTCTTAGAATATCTGGGTTATGAATTTTTTTTTCAGTTTTTTTTATTTAAATAAATAACGGTATGTTCATGTTTTTTCCAAATTCATACCAAATCTGTATGACCTTATAATGAGTACATTAAATTTTATTTGAAATCAATAGCATTATTTTTTCGTGAGATATTTGAAACTAACCGAAATTTTTACTTTTTTTTTAAACCGTTATAGTGAAAAAACTACTCACTGAATTTTAATAATCGCCCTTTCAGCTTCTTTCGAAGTTATTATCTATTAAACAAAATTTATTTGAAGTCGATATCATTACTCGTTCTTGAGATATCGATGACGAAAAATGGTACCAGAACGTACGGACGTACGAACGTACGCACGTACGAACGTACGAACGTACGAACGTACGTACACACACACACACAGGCATCTCTCTAAAAATGATTGATATAGCCTCTAGGGACCTTGAAACGTCGAGAAATGTCAAAAATTCCAATTTGACAAATCGGACCGATTACAATAACTCCCTATGGGAAGTTAATAATGTAAATAACTTACAAATAATCAAAATATGTGCCGAGGTAGTATATAAAATGTACTTTTTTCGACGAAAAAATATTTGGTTTGAAGTTGTCTGTTCTTTTTAACTTCCCATAGGGAGTTATTGTAATCGGTCCGATTTGTCAAATTGGAATTTTTGACATTTCTCGACGTTTCAAGGTCCCTAGAGGCTATATCAATCATTTTTAGAGAGATGTCTGTGTGTGTGTGTGTACGTACTTTCGTACGTTCGTACGTTCGTACGTTCGTACGTTCGTACGTCCGTACGTTCTTGTACCATTTTTCGTCGTCGATATCTCAAGAACGAGTAAAGATATCGACTTAAAATAAATTTTGTTTAATAGATAATAACTTCAAAAGAGGCTGAAAGGGCGTTTATTGAAATTCAGTGAGTAGTTTTTTCACTATAACGGTTTAAAAAAAAAGTAAACATTTTGGTTATTTTCAAATATCTCACGAAAAAATAATGCTATTGATTTCAAATAAAATTTAATGTACTCATTATAAGGTCATACAGATTTGGTATGAATTTGGAAAAAAATGAACATACCGTTATTTTTTTAAATAAAAAAAACGAAAAAAAAAAATTAATAACCCAGATATTCTAAGAAAGGAAAACAATTTGAAACTCAAAATAATTTTATTTTACGAAAAATAATGTGTTTGACAACTGGTGAAAATTTCAAAAAAAATCAGTTTACAGTTTTTTTACAAAAAATAAAAAACCATATAAAATTCTATTGAAAATTGGTAAAAATTGTTTTTCGACTCAAATTCCTCGAGAACTAGTAGTGATATTGACTTCTAATTTAGTTTATTTTTTACATAGTATAATTTTGTACAATTGGTTAAATGTTGACAAATATTGAATTAATAGTTTTTTTTTTAAATAAAAAAACTATTAAAAATTCTAGTGAAAACTAGTTAAAATTGTATTTCAAGTCGAATTTCTTGGGAATGAACACCGATAGTGCCTTC
Source organism: Chrysotoxum bicinctum (assembly GCA_911387755.1). NCBI lineage: Eukaryota > Metazoa > Arthropoda > Insecta > Diptera > Syrphidae > Chrysotoxum > Chrysotoxum bicinctum. The sequence goes on along the minus strand of OU426989.1, from coordinate 216,432,296 downwards.
TAAAGTATATTGTTTTATACATCGATACCTTCCCGTAAGAATGTATACTAAGCGACATTTCTAAAATTGTTCAGGAAACGAAAAAAACCAAGAAAGTTCTAGTTGAATCATAGTGTGCTAAGAGACAATTTTGGTTAAACTAAGTCGCTTAGCATAATTTTTTTGGCGGATAATACAAATTTCAGGGGGCAACATTATTTTAATGAGAAAACATGGCAGTTGATAAATTTTTTTATTTGTACTCTAGTTTCCTTTTCATGTATAATAGGTTGGTGAAACCCAGGCAAAAACGTGGCCCTTAACATATAGTATATTTCCTAATCGAAAAACGTGTCGCTTAGTACATTCTTACGGGAAGGTTTCGACATAATACAATTATTAACATGTGGTTAAATTTTGACAAGTATCAAATTGACAGTTTCAACAAAAATATAAAAAAAAATCTACTAAAAAGTGGTAATATTTGTTTTTCGACTAGAATATCTTGAGAACGATCAATGATATTGACTTTGCCATTATTTAATTTTATATATAATACAATTTCTAACAAATGGTTTATATTTGACATTCTATCTAGTTTTAGAGCGGATATATTTTGTATGTACCCTTCCATCAATAACCAAACCATATCTTTTATAGTTGAATATTTCGTTTTTAATTTTTTTTCAATTAAAATGTTTGGAACCGAAATAATAAAGTATATATATAATATAATACATAATTTTATAATTTTATTATCAACTTAGTTTTTAGAAGAATGTATGTACTGTACATACGTATATGAATAAGGTTGTTCAGTTGTACCCAAGTCCCACATATTCAAATTCCATTAATAGCTATGGTAAAATTTAAGAAAACGTCACAATATGTAAAATATGTAAGATGTAAAATTCTACTCAATGTTTTCTTACCACAATGGGAAGTTATCAGTGTGGGTCGCACCCAGCCTCTTTTTATTATTTTTTTTTGTAGTTGTCTGAGTTATGTATCTGTCAAATTAAGGGATGTTCTACGTAAATTCGCTTAAGTTTTGTTATACCTAAAACCTATATTAGTTAGAAGAGTTGTCTAACGTGTTTAAAATTACGAAAAAGTTAGACAAAGTCGCCAAGCTAAACGACTGCGTTAAGTAAAACCGGTTTCATTGCTTAGTCGAGAACTGTTTAAAATTGTGTGCCTTAGAATTTAAAAAACTGATTTACTGGTGAAAAATCTTCAAAAGCATATGTATATAATAAAATTGTAAAGGCGAAAACAAGATGCCATTTAATTACTTAGTAAAACATAAATTATGGTAATGCACGAACAGAAATTTAAAGTCATCGTATATGTTTTTAAATAAGTTTTTATATATAAAATTTTGTAGTACCGCTTGGCATAATGGTTAATGGACTTTCATGCGGAAAAGTTTTTCGGAGGCAGCCTCTTTCGAGAAATTGACAAATACAGTTGCGGTCAAAATAATAGTAGTGTAAATAAAATCATTGATACGTCACTGCATTTTCATGTTTTTGTAGAGGATTATTCTGTGGTCAGACAAGTCCAAGATTGTGTTATATGGTGGAAAGGCATCTCGACGATATGTAGGAAGGCCTTCAAACACAAAACACGCTTCACAGCCAAGACAATAAGACATGGAGGATCCAGCATAATGGTTTGGACATGTTTTTCCTTCTATAGTGTTGGTTCCGTATACCTGATTGAAGGCATTATGGATCAGCTTCTTTATGTGAAGATCATGGAGGAAGTTATGTTCTCATATGCTGAAGATGAAATGTCACTGATATGTATCTTTCAACAAGACAACGAGCCAAAGCATACAAGTAAGCTTGCGAGGCAGTGGTTCCAAGAAAATAGGGTTAATGTCAGGAAGTGGCCTGCGCAGTCCTCAGACCTCAACCCTACAGAAAATCGTTGGTTGGAAGCTATACAGCAGTCTTGAAGGTCCGAACTAATAGAAAGATGCGAAAATCTTAATAATTCGATGCAACGTCATTGTGCTGTGGTTAGTTCTTACATGGGACATGCAACTAAATATTAATTTAAGGTTCAAACACTCGACTATCAATTATGGCAGAAACTGTCTATTAACTTTTGTAATATTTAAAGGTGGATTTTGAATGTGCTCCTATTTTTTTGACAGCTGTTTTTCTATATATGACTTGGAAAGACTTGAAATTACTAACTAATTTATCGAATTTGAAAATTATTTTTTTCTGAAATTAAAAGCCTAAAAAACATTTATTTGAAAATCAGATGACAATTTATTTCTTTAAAATAAGTGGATTAATTTTTTTTTAGTTTTTGTTGTGTCAAAAAGCTCGCTACTATTATTTTGACCTCAGCTACTTGTAAAATAAATTTTATCATCTTGATCTTTTAGAAAAAATAAAATTTTTCTTGACAGTTTTTTTAAAGTTGCTTGGTACCAACTCTCTGTAGGTCAAATTGTAATTGTCACGCACAAAGTTTGAAGAAAAACGCGACAGTTTCTTTTTTCAAAATATTAAGTTTTCAATTGAAAATGTTGAAATCAATTGGAACCATATTTTTTCAAAATTTTTGAAATTACCAGTGGCGTAAGTATACCATCTGAGGCCCGTGGTAAATTTTTTGGATGGGGCCTTCTGACGTCCCAGTAAAAATAGTCACGTTAAAATTTAAAGTAATAAAGAAACCATTGATGGGCGTAGTTACCCAAAAAACATTTTTTACCCCCTATCACATCGTTCAAATAGGCACGTTATACTCTTCCGGCCAAGTGAAGTTTATCAGCAAAATGTTCGGTTAAACCGCGAAATTTCCTATTGAATGGACTAAAATTCATCAAATTCCGCGATAACAATAAGATACATTTTTGCTTTTTTATAATAATAATTTTTATTTAACATATTTTTGGCTTACTAAGTCAACGCGTACCAAGTTGATTTTTTTCGTATAATTGTTAACTATCGATTTACATTATAAATTTTCCAAATCCGTGATAACAGGACTTTCAGTGAACCCGGCTTCTAGCCTATTTGGCTAACAAAATGAGGGAATTCTCCGACCGTCACTAGCTCGCCCGCGTCACCAATGTACGACAAAAAATGAAGCAACCAATGGATGCGTTCTGAAAATCGACATCTTTTTGTTTTGAATGTGTTGAAATTTTAATGATTAGTTTGAATTTGTTCATGGTCTTTAGTTGTGTGATATTAAGAACTTTAAAAATAAAATGTACGACTGGATCGCACGTACTTGCTCTTATGTAAAAGTACTTTGGAATTTAAGATACATTTTATAAATATAAAACATGGATTTAATGAGATAATAATGTTCAAATGCATAAAATTGCCGTCTGGTTTCCGGAAAAGTATGAATTTATGCAAATAAACCTTAAAACATCGTTTTATTATTAAATAATTTTTTTATATAAGAAATTTCTCTAAAATTTTTCAAGAAAAAAATGTGGGATGCGAATTTTAAGTATTTAATAATATTGGTTTTAGGAAATAATTTCAAAAAATAATCGTTCATAGGTTTTGAAGATATTGATTTAAATTTTTTTTTTTTTCAAAAAAAAACCAAAAAATATTTTTTCGAATATTTTTATATACAATATTATTTTAAACTTAAGGGGACTCCTGCTGAAAATTTTGGGTTAAAATCCTTAGAGCCGTTAATGAGAAAGTCGAAAATCAAAAAAACGGGTCTATGGCAGGTACCCCTAATAACATTTTGCCCCAAAATTTTTTTTGACCAAAATGTAGTCTATGTCCATAATATCACACTTAATTTTTTTTATCAAAATCGTTAGAACCGTTTTCGAGATAAATAAGATTTTGCATTACGGGTGTATGGGGGGTACCCTTAGTTTTGGAGCTAAAACAAAAATTTCAATTTCTCCTCTAGGGAATCACGGAAGACCCTTAACTACCGAGATTGAAAGAAATAGGTCCAAGGGTTTAGGCTGTAGTAAGAGGTACAGACATACAGACACACTGAAACATGTTTTTTGTGTACTAAATTTTCCTTAAAATTTTTATAAAAAAAATTGATATGCAAATTGTTATTATTTAATAAAATACATTTTTAAACGTAATTTAAAAATTTCATCGTGTATCGGTTTTCAAGATATTGAATTTTCAAAAAAAAAATGTATTATTTTTTTAAAAATCCAAAACTATTTTTTCGAAAAAAATTTTAGTTTATATTTTTTCAAATGCAAAGCAGCTCCGGAATAAAAATTTTGTTTAAAATCGTTAGAGCCGTTGATGAGAAATTCGAAAATCAAAAAAACCGTTCTATGACAGGTACCCCTAATAACATTTCCCCCCAAATTTTTTTTTCACCAAAATAAAGTCCATGTCCATAATATCACACTTATTTTTTTTATCAAAATCGTTAGAGCCGTTTTCGAGATAAATAAGATTTCGCATTACGGGTGTATGGGGGGTACCCTTAGTTTTGGAGCTAAAAAAAAAATTTCAATTTCTCCTCTAGGGAATCACCGAAGACCCTTAACTACAAAGTTTGAAGAAAAGACCTCCGGTAGTTTAGCCTGTAGTTCGAGGTACAGACATACAGACATACAGACATACAGACAGACAGACGGAATTGTCGGACCCACATTTTTCGTCTTCGCTATCATCGTAATGTCAACTTTGATCAAAATCTCGAGTTCGATTTTTTTCCAAATGCAGAACTTGCCCTATAGTACCTATATCGCAAGTAAAAATTATAATAATTGTACTTAGGTACAAAATTTTGTTAAAAATGTTCAATTATTTCTGAGCTCGTGGCGTCTTGGGCCGGGCCCTCTTGTGTCGGGGGCCCGTGGCATTTTGCCAGCCCTGCCACCCTATAGTTACGCCACTGGAATATACCAAACATTTGGTAATATTTTTGGATTTTTTTTTCTGGGTTTTTCCTTATTGTTTTGATTTCTTTTCAATCGAATTCAATTTTTGACTCAAGAACATTCATTATCTCGATTATTTGTAGATCAGAATATTTTGACATATTTTTTAATTTCTTATATTGAAGAAATGTAGGAATTTGAAGAATTTTTGTTTAAACAGTACTCGTATATTGTGATTAGAAACAAAAATCAACTCGTGTCTTTCAAAACTAGTAGTTTTGAACTCTTTCTTTTGGATGTCAGGGAATCAAAACTTAAACTTTTACTGGTGCTATAGTTTTTACTTTCCTATTGATTGTAACATAATCTCAAAAACAGTGAAAAAATGGTAGCTTCTTGTTTTAGAACACGAATCTTTCGAAAACCGGATCTTAGCTCAGAAAGCCGTTGATGAACAAAAATTTAACCTACGAACGACAGTTACTTTGTCGTTTCAAATTTTAAAGTCTGTGTTCTAAGAATAAGAACCACCTTTTAAAAATGTGATAAAACGTTAGAAATATCTTTCCTCATCTAAATCTTTGAGTTAAGTATTTGGAGCTGATTTGTAATTTGAAAAAATATTTTGCTTTTAATGACCAATGAGACTTTTGTAGCAATTGATCTTTTCTAAAACAATTTCACAGAATATGACTAGCTCTGCATTCTCAAGATTAGATTTCAATGAAAAGTTGGTTGGTCTGCTGGTGCTTACTCATCTGCAACCTTTATTGTTGGGAAAAAGTACAGCTGTGCATTCAGTTTGTAGTAAGCTTACAATGAAAATTATAGTTCAAATTCATACAAATATTCTTAACAGTCTTAACTTATTTAAATATTTCGTTATCTAATTTAAAACTATTTAATTTGTTTAGTTCGTCATTGAATTAAATAAAATTTGATTTTAAAAACAAAAACAAAAATCTTATTATACAATTTAATTTTTTTTTGTGTATCTTTGCAGGCAAATGAGACAAGATAAGATAAAATATTCCAAAAGCATTTCAAGTCAGATAAAACAGTCTACTCAAACACCCACCCAAACTGACATGCATTTCTATCACAAATTGAACCAATTTCGCATCCCCCGTCACAAGCAAACAATGATAACTCATGTCAAGCGTTATGAGAAGATAACTTCATCTTGTGTTCACATCACGAATAACAGATAAGCGACGAAGACAAAAACTACAAGGAAAACGAGAACAAAACACCAGCATCAGATTCCGAACCCCAAGAAATAAAAATAATAACTCTGTCCAGATTTTCCTATGAACATCGGTGTCGACGGTTCGTCTCTTAAGTTTGTAGTTCTAGAATACCAAAAATATTGGCAACGCATGTGGTAAAAAGGTTTCCAGTCAAACTTACTTAAAGGCAATAAAAACTTAACTAAAAGGCAGACGCTTAATATGACAAACAGTTTCCGAGCAAAAAACGCGCTTTCTTGATATGCCTCTATCGTCCATTTTTATTTTCGGTCCTTCCCTTCGTTTGTTCTCGGTTTCATTGTAAATTTAATTAAGTCAGCTTTTTTGCCGCAAGTGTGATTTATCTTCCCTTAGCAGTAACGAAAAAAAAAATACAAAATTCATTTAAAATGAAATTTTAAGACAAAAGTGATTTTTTGGAAGCCTTTCCACTTTGCTCAATCGCAACAACATGATCGATTCGGGTCTTATGCAGGCTTCAAATCTCACAGAATTAATATTTCAAAATGCAACAACGACAATGTCATCGAGTTTCGGCTTCGGTTTCGGTTCAGGATGGATTTCACCGTCGTCGTCCTTGTCAACGGCTAATATTAGCGGAAATGTATCGCTGGAGGCAGTGACATTTACATCGTTGCTCGGTAATAAAACGGGCTTCCGGAATTATAGTGGCAGCAGTGGCATTGATGATGATGATGGTTCCGGTATGCTGGACAATGAGAACGATGACACTTTTAATAGATGTGACCCCAGGGGAGTTCATTTCAATTGCACAAGGGATGAATTTCTTGAATTTGCCAGGGGACCACAACAGTTGCCTATGATTACAGCAATGCTGGTGAGTACGAAATAACGATAAATCTCTGAGTGATGTTATGCTTGCTAGTGAATTATAATTCCTTGCTTTAGACTCGTATATTTGAACCTCAAAAGGATACAGGAAAGGAACATTCCCATTGCTTTGAAACACATCTATGGGCTTTGTTTGAATATTCGGAGGCATAAAATAGGAAAATTGATGTTTTGCCATTTATCCTTGTTCTTTGACAAGGGTAATATTGGCTTACTGCACCGGCCTTCAGCATACATTTTGTAAATGATTGCTTTCAATTATTTACTGCTTGCAAAGTGATGTCTAAATATATACATAGTATAGTTACTGTGAAACAAAACGTCAGATTTATGTCTTTGGCCATGTTCTCAATTTACTAACTGTCAATAGTAAATGACAATAAATGTAAAAAATGATTGCGAGTCTTAAGAAAGTCCCTTATAGTTCAGGGTGCTTGGAATGCTTAAGCGTTGCATGGAAAAATGACACGAAACTCGTTTCGTAAATTGGTAGAAAATCCCTTTGAATAGTCCATTTAGGGGCTGTAGAAACATTTATTTAAAAAACAAAAGTTGATTAACTTTTTTTGAAGATTTATCAGGGCGGTTTTATTTCATTCGTAACTTGCAACTTTGGTATAACATAAATCATTATTCTTAGATCCCGCTTATGTTGCGGCGATACACACAACGTGCTTAAATATTTGCTTACTCGACAGAATTTTAAAGGGAGGCATTAATTAAGACAGACGGTTAATACAGCATCGTTATATAATGTATTTGTATATTCACAAAAATTAATAAATAATAAATTATATTCCACATACGCCACAGTGAACTTTCGCCATTGTAATAATTAAATTGTCATAATGATACTATTAATATTATTAAATGGTAAATTGAAATATCAAATATTACATTTAACTTTAAGAAATATGTAATATGTGTATGTTGTGTACTCTTTCCTAACAGATACCCTTTTTAAGTGGACACCGCACATAAGCTTGAACTATCTTATAATCCTAATGGGTTCTCTGCGTTAATCGTAGAAATTAAAGGATTATTTGTCTCGTTTTATATCAATTTCAATACTTTTTAAAATTTATTAATGATATTTCTGCTACCTAAATGTATGAACAAAAATATGGACCCATGTGTTCCATGAGCTCTATTTTATCTAGAACTACACTTAATTTTTAAAAACGTTAACGCTCTCGTCAACTCTCACAAAAGAGATCTTGATCTCTTCTCTAGGAAATATAAGATTCCCCATATAAATACTCGTAGATCACCCTTCCATTAAAGAAATAAGAATGATATTAAAATAACATTATTAACATTTTTTTCATCTACAGAGATTAAACTAGACCACCGAGGCTATTGCAATTTTTTCGGGATCTTCTTAATCTCCATCAGTTTCCGCAACCGGGACCAATGCTCAATACTAAAAAAAATATTTCGCACTTTTTGAATTAAAACTGTTCAACGAAATTTTCAATTTTTAAAATATCGCATTTTATAAAATTAGATCTAGCGAATCAGTACATATTTTTTTTAATGCGAGATTTTTTAAAAATTCTAGATTTAACTTTGGAATGTTTTAATAGCGCGAGACTTTGATTTGCCTGATTTGTCGATCGAAGGTCCAACGGTCAGCTTGTATGTGCAGGGGCGGAACACTTCCCATGACTCCTTCTGCTGCACTGGATATTCTGTTCTATCTAACACCCCGCGATATATTTGGCAAATAAACGGCTAGAATCACAGCTATCCGTCTTAGAACCTTCGCACAGTAAACCAATAATGAAATTGAATGAATTCGGTTCATTTTCAAGTAGCATCAATTACACCATCCCTCAGATTCAATTTGATAAAAACTTTCAGGTAGTGACCATCTCTTCTAGAGAGATCTGGGAGAACATGGCATTTCTAGAAGGCTTTTCATTCCAATTTTAAACTGATTTTTTAAAAAAATAATGCCAGAGTTGGTGGAGATGTATACACAGACAAACTAAATTTAAGTCTCTCTTTTGGTCTTCGCAATCACTCTAGCTTGTTCCAGGTGAAACTTTTGGCTGTCAAAGAAGTCCAGTCTTGGTTTAAAGAAAATGTGATATCAATCAAATATCCATATCTTCTTGCGTAGCCAAGCAGCCATTAAATACCTTGATTCTGCCTCACCCAGCTCAATAACAGCTCTTTATTGCCGATCGTCTCTGGTGGAGATGGCGCAGCAGTATAATATTCACCCCTGCTGGTTTTCCGGGCCACAGGGACATTTCAGGAAATTGTAAAGCTGACGAACTCACCAAAAGTGGAATAATGAAACTTTTATTGCCAGATACGTGAAAGCTTATACCACAGAGAACCTTAGGTGGAATAATATCAAAATTCACAACCTGCTTGGGGCCAAACAGGTGTTTTAACAAGACACTGTTTGAAGGCAAGAACGCAACGCGAATCGATTTTTTATCAGGAATATAACGACCTCCTGATACAATAATAGGAAATTTCCAAGGAGTTCTAATTGGGCTGTGCAGAATTTTGTCACAATTCTCAATGACAGTGTTTAACAAAATTTTACTTTTTTTTTAACAAGAATACTACTACCTATTGCTTTTTGACTAAAATTACTGAAAAGCAAACAAAATTTAAGAAAAAAAATTACATAAAGGATCTTCAATTGTCGGACTGTGCCGGCCATGTTGTTATGGTGACATCTGTCAAATTTGTTTTTTACTATTCAGTTAGTGATGCCAAATCGCAATCACTATTATTATCAAAATGAGTGTTCGTAAGTACAAATTTTGGTGCCCCTTCAGATTCGACTCTTTAACGTGGTCATAATATTCGAGAGGACCCGTTCAATAATTAATCAGACAGCATTGGTAAATCAAAGAAACATGATGATCGGACTAGAACATCACCACTGTCCGTGAAAGTGTACATCAAAACTCAAAGCTGTTGATTACTCGCCGTGAACAATAAGTCGGCCTTTCGGAGACTTCAACTTGGCGAATTTTGCATCGAGACTTTTGGGCATTCACCTGTACAAGAGCAAACTGACCCAGGTGCTCAAAATTCATAAACATAGTAAACGCCGTTTGTTCGCTGACTATGCTTCGAGCGTTTGGTAGAGAACCCCAATTTTGGACAAAAATTATCTCTAGCGATGAGGTGCATTTTCAGATTACGTGTTCATAAGCAAAATTGCTGTATATGGGATGACACTAACCCTTACGAGGTTCACCAGGTGACAATGCATCCTCAAAAAGTTACCGCTTGATGTGGACTTTCGGCCGGCGCGGGGTCATTGGTTCGTACTTTTCGACGGTTGCTACGAAAGCCATATTGCCGGTCATTGAGAAGTTTTCGTTCTTCAAAATTTTTTGTGAGCTGATAATTTATCAGCGTTTCCATGACCTTGGAAAGAAGGGACGTAAGTGAAAGTGGACGATAGTAAGATGGGGGAAAAGATTCGCCTTTTTTCGGGGACAGGCTGGTCAAATGCTATTTTTCATCCAGTTGGAAAGAGACCAGTAGAGTATGACAGATGAAAAAGCTTACACAATGATTTTGCCAGCGTAGAAGAACACCTCATCAGAAAATTTGGGTGATAATATCCGGGACAGCGGATTTGTGTATATCGCGATCTTTCAGTACTCTTGCACATGAACGGGTGCGAAAAAAGATTTGTCCCATAAGATGATAGACTCTCTCAATTACAGGAGGAATCATGACACTATCATACAGCTTCGAATTGAGAGCAAACTGTGCTGCATCATCATCATCATCGGCTCGACAACCGGGTTCCGGTCCTCTTTCAACAAGTCGGCTTGTTGTCGGTCTCGTAATTCAAAAGTTTTACGGGACAGGGAATTAACCTGTCGCCAACCTGAGGAACCAGCCTGATCATATTAGCCAAACCTTTTTAAAGGCTTGTTTCTAGCGGCCGCCACGGAGAGGCTATGATCAGACTTCCACCAGTCCCGAAAAGTTACGGCACGTGCATGTTTTGTTTTCGTATGCTACATGTTATTCCCCCTATTCGTCTGATGTCTGACCGCCAACTGTGCTGCATGGTGCAAGAAAATTCGCTTATAGGGCCCATACACTACGCAAACCGTTTGAGCAAACAAATGCCTTTTGTTGTTGTAAAAATGTTTGTGCAAACTGTTTGAGTAGTGTGTAGCGATGTTGAGTATTTGCGCAAACGGTTTGAAGAAATTCAAAAAATTTTGAATTTTCCGTGACTGCACAAACATGTTTGAGTGGTGTGTGTTGAATTTTGCTCAAACAGATGCCAATTTTCATGAAATTAAGATTAATAAACAAGACGAACGAATTTTTTTGGACCAAATTCTTTTTTTTTTGTTTTTTTTCTATTTTTTTTAATAGAAATAAAGATGAAAAACGTCACGCAAACTAATATCTCTCAAACATGTTTGTGTAGTGTGTGGTGTGGCGAAAATATGTTTGCTCAAACACACGTTTGAACAAACGTGTTTGCGTAGTGTATGGGCCCTATTAGATATTCTTGTGATATGACGTAATGATTGTCGTTTAAAACCATCGTAGGAACCGAAGACGAAGTAGTATTTCGTACGTTTTTTACAATTGACTAAAATATTTTACTGTCTTTGGGACATTGCAGTATTTTTTTCCGTATTTTTCAATCATGCAAAAATTTTGTTTTTTGAATTTGATGATTACAGGTCTTGCTAGCTTGTTTGAACTTTTTCCGATTTTCCTCAGTAGAATTGACTTTATAACATGGGAAACTTACTTTTCTGACCCTAGTTTCCTCTTTACAGGTGAAATCAAACCATGACATATCTTTTTTCCCCATTCGGGATAAAATTTCTCATATCGACAAAATTAAATTTGTGACCATATCTACACTGGAGTCCACATCACTATCGAGGAAGCATAGCGACCAGTAAAAGTTCCTGGATAAATCATTGAAACCGTCCCAGTTGGCTTTCTCGTATTGCCAAACGGTTCTCTTAGGAATTATTTTTCCAACTGGGTTTTGTTGACACGAAAAATTCGCAGATATTACACAATGGTCAGGTGTGCCTAGTGGCGATAAAACATTTATAGTGTATTTGTCAGGGTCAGAGGTAAAAAACAAGTCTAGATTGTTGCGGAGTGCAACATTTTCTGCAAGTAGGCTTGTGAACGAGTTTAATTAGGTTGTTTAACTCAGAAAAAACATCGGCATACCTTCTTTCGGGTGTTGTCTGACCAGAAAAGCGAAAACTCGAAGGCTTTCGAACATTGCAATCGCCCGTAACGATTTCATTGTGCGGAAAATGAAAAACGATTTTTTGGATAGAGTCGGATAGCGCATCAAATGGAGTCGAGTCACTTTCCAAACTTGGGCTGCGATAAATAAAGCATGTATGAATGATACGTTTATTGACTGTGAATTTAAGCCACATGCAAACAATATTTGTATTTAATTAAGTACCATATTAGAGTTGAAGCTGATAAGCAACATCATTTCATACATATACTCGTAAAGCGAGGCCATCGTGAGGGAAGAATAGATCCACTAAGCTATAACCAGGCAGGTGGAATTTCGTGTGATCTGAATTTTCACCCACCTGGGTTTCTTTAAGTGCCAAAACTGCTGGCCTATCTTACACAGTATGGACATATACGGCACAGAAATATTTTCTAAGCCCCTGAACGTTGCTACAGTCAACTCTAAATTCACTCAACATTACAAAAAAAAAAAAAAATTTTAAAAACCAAATCAGACAAAAGGTAAACTGCTTCTTGCGAGGAATTGACAAATGATCTAAGAGTAACTCCCGTCATGAAAAGTTCTGCTCACTAGCCGTTCGAAATCGCACCCCCATTCCTGGTTGCACGTTCACAAGAATGTTTAAGAGTTGTACCCTGGTTCTCTTTGAGCTGTTGCAGCACAAAATTTATTCAGCTAGGATACCACTTAAAAATTTAATCTTATTGTAAATAAATAAATAAACACTGTTTTTCACCATAATATTGTGAGGGATGCCATAGTCCCTGACACAAAAAATACAACGTAAATTACAACATGGGCAGCATTCAATTTAATAAATTTAAAGATTTATTGCCATAAGTATGATCATAAAATCTGATGTGAGTTGGTGTTCCTGGATGGAGCAAAATAATCTAAGAAAAAACACAAGGTATCCCTAATTAATTCGGTTGGTTGATCTCGGATTTTATCATACAATTTTCCGCTACACAATTTTCTCCCAAATTTATTTAGGTACCTAATCACGCAATATAATCTAAAAATGATAACTTGCGAATTTTCAAGATAATATTTGAATAATGTTAGTCGAACTGACTCCTTCTCCTATTCGTAATAAATATTCAATTTCCGCTGAAAGGAGATTTAGTCTGTTGTTTGTTTTTTTATTGTTTTATGAATTTTCAATATCCGCTCGAATGTCGTCTTTTAAATTGTAAATGATGGTAGATAGAGCATTGTAATGCTCTACATTTTGCCAGGATATCATTTCCTGCCTAAGAAATAATCTTTTTCCAACAATTAAATCTTTTTGTTTATTCTTTTTTTTATTTATTTAAATTGGTTAGTTATTAAAGAGGGATAGCAGAATGTGACAGATGGTTTCATATAACAGAAGATTTTAATGGATAATCCAAGGATACAATCACCTTCGTTAACCGCCAAAATATTTTGGGTATACTTTATTTTATTCTAAATTACACTTGCCAGAGTAATTTGTTGCCACATTACTTTTCACAGACAGACGGCAGTTTAGTATAATTTGATTTAAAAAGCAATCGAAAGGAAAAATACTCGTAAGAACATTAGGTAAAATGTAAAAAAAATCTAGGTAGGGCTAAGAACGTTTAAATGGTAATTTTAAATGTGTTAATATATGAAGAAAATGTGCGTTGAGCGTTTATTTTTTTTTACACTATCAGAATTGGGCGAAGAAAGCTTATAGCAAGCTCCGTCTTTCGACCAATGATTTGCCAACACAGAGAACTGTGTTATACCACCGGCTCATCATTTAGTGCAGTGTTAGTTGTTAGTAGGCAAACTCTATTACAATTAACACTGACACAAGAAAACATGAAAAATAAACAAATAATATTACGTAAGAACAAAACAATAACGTAACATGAAACAAAGAACATTTAGGAGCGTGGACCACTGGTTTTGAGTAGGTTTTTTAATTTACTTTTATTTATATTAAAACCAAAAATATTTGAATTCCAATTTACAAGTCTACCCATACGTGTCAAGGGCTCATGCATACCATAGTTGGTCCTATGTGTTGGGACCTTAATCATATCGGGGCCTCGAAGATTATAGCCTCCTCCCCGATAATTAAAATAAACCGAACATAAAAGATCTGGTGCATCTGTGACGCCTATTATTAATTGGTGGAAAAATACCAAATCATTGTTTGTTCTTCTTTGTTCCAAAGTTTGCACATTGTATATAAATTTATATACAAAGGATTGCATCTGAAGAATAGATAATCGTTGGTCATAAAAGAGGACATACGAAGGATCACTCCATTGAAGTCCTTTAAAGGCAAAACGAGTAAAGTTTCTTTGCACAGATTCTAATCTCTCAATATGAATATCATAAAGAGGAGTCCAAACCTGCGATGCATACTCAAGATGGGGACGCACCAAGGAGTTGTATAAAGCCCGGGTGACATTGGGATCAACAAATTCTTTAGACCAGCGCTTAATAAACCCTAACATTGAATTGGCCTTATTCACGATTTTATTAATATGAGCAGAAAAATCTAAATTGGGTGTAAAAAGAACTCCAAGGTCCCTTACAGTCATAACACGAGTTAAAATGTGCCGTGAGATAACATATTCATGAGAGTAAGGAGAACGTTTTTTAGAAAAAGTCATAGTTTGACATTTTGTCGGGTTGAGGTTCAGACTGTTCTTTTCACACCACAAGGCAAAATGGTTGATATCATCTTGCAGTAAAGCCCGATCATTTGAAGATACTATATTTTTATAAATCTTCATATCATCTGCAAAGATTAGAATTTCGCTATTGCGAACACACAGAGGAGCATCATTAATAGCCAATGTGAAGAGTAGTGGTCCCAGATGGCTTCCCTGCGGAACACCTGATTTGGCAATAAATTCTCTTGAGTATGAATTTCTGAATTTGATTTGATATAACCTATCTTCAAGATATGAAGATATCCACTTGATGAAAGGTGGTGGAAATACGTATGAGTGAAGTTTAAACTTGATAATCTCATGAGACAGTTGATCAAAAGCTTTCGAGAAGTCAGTGTATACACAATCAACTTCTTGACAACTTTCTAGAGAGTTTAAACATTTATTCAAAAAGACAACAAGATTAGTAACAGTAGAACGTTTTTGCATAAAACCATGTTGTTGGTTGCAGATAATAGTTTTACATATAAATGTCAAGCTGTCACATACAACTTGTTCGAACAACTTCGGAATGCAAGAAAGTTTGGAAATTGGTCTATAGTTGGTAATATTGGCTTTATCTCCCTTTTTAAATACTGGCGTTAAGAATGCTTTCTTCCAAACTGCAGGGAATTTACCAAATTTCAAGGATAGAACAAAAATATTACGCAGAGGAAGAGCTAAAACAGACTTACATTTCTTCAATAAAGCGGGTGGTATTCCATCGGGTCCAATAGAATAGTCGTCTTTTAAATGTGACATTGTAGCCATTTCAAATGATAGCGTTATTCCACGTTTGGTAACAAGTGAATAAAAGAGGAATCAGCTCGTAACTTCAGAGCTGTGTTTAGAACTCTTTGAGCGCGATTCAAATGAATTTTTTCGGCGGTTTAGAACTGTTGATGAAACTTGAATACATCACTACACACCACAATTGAAACAACATTCGAAGCAGTGAACTTTTTCACGTGGACCCAAAAATGCAAGAAATGGTTCTGGTAGCGGGAAAAGTTATAAAGTTATGATAACGGTTTTCTGGGATTCCCATGGTGTAATCTTCTTTGATTATTTGGAAACTACTATGATCGAGCACATTCTTCCGCAGTAGCAAAAGCACAATTAGCTGAATTGAGCTATGAACTGCTACCTCATCGACCCTATCTATTCTTCAGACTTGGCTCCCTGTGATTTTTCTATTTCCAAATATGAATCAAAATGACTCGGTGGAATAAGATGTTCATCAAATAATGAAGTTATTGATGCAGCAGATGAATATTTTGGAGAGTGTGTTAAAACTTATTTTTTGGAAAGGTTAAAAGAGTACATCTTGAGAAGATGAAAGTGGCTGCTTTGATAATTGCGATTATTGCTTTGGACAAGTGTCAATTAGCGAATCAGGAACGGACTTATGGCAGTTTTATTTTCCTCATTGGTTTTATTCAACTTGTACAACTTTTTCTGGTTTTCATATCAAATGTCTAGAAATCAGAATTATAATCTTTGAAAAAAAGTGTTTGAAGTGGTTGATAACTTTCTTACTTGAGATATATGGCAAGTATGAATTCGTCGAAAAAAAATAAACTCAATCAGACTTGATGACATGGGCTTTGGCAATACTCTATATTATGTTGTACTACAACCTAAGCTACCGTTTCAAATATTTCCTCAGACAAGTTCTTTTCTTGTTTTAAGACCAAAAATAACGGTACCTGTGAGACAATTTCTGTATTTTTGTGGAAAACTATTCCCCAAATTGAAAAGAAATAATCAGAAATATTCATGAATGGTTGGAGAAAATAGAACACACCACTGGATAGAAATTGCTTGCTCTTATGTTTAAGAAATTTAGAATTTTAAAAGTGGATGTTATTAGTGAAAGATGTTCAGAAGCACAATTTTTTTTTAAAGACTGAAACAATTTTTCTTGTAGTTGAAGCTAAAAATAAAATCATAAATAGCTTAAATAAGTTTTTATTTATACATTCTTTTGAGAAAAATAGTTGCTTCTCAAATTTAAATTTATTATGAAAATAAAAATAGAATTTCCAAAAAACATTAATTTTTAAAAATTCAAAAAATATTTTATTCTTGTATTATATACTTATGTAATGTTTTTAAAAATTTCTGTAGATTTCATTTAAATCGATTGTGTCAATAATGAGAAAGTCGAAAATGGAGAAAATAGTTCTACCACTGACAACAAATTTTTGTCTTAATTCTTGGAACCATTTTCGAGAATACCACGATTTTTTTAACCAGTTTCTAAGATTTCTATGGTGCTGTTATTTTTAGATGGTTTAATTTTTTTTAATATTTTGAAGACAGTATTAAGAAATTTGTAAATGTCAAGTTTCAACGTAATCGAGCATGAGGTTTGCGAAATATTGAATTTTATTCAATTTTATTCAAGCTTTTAAAGAATTTCAGAATAAAAATTGATCGAAATCAGTTATACAGCTTTTAAGAAAATGGAAATTAAATGTAATTAAGCTGTGGGAGTTACCATTAATAACTATGTCTTGGATTTTTTCCCACCATTATCTACCTTTTAAATACTAAGTAAAATTTTTGGATTTAAAAAAACTTATAACTAAAATATTTTATATGAAAAAAACAGAAAAAATGTGTTGAGGAAAATTGTTAAGAAAAATGTTAAAATTCGATCTAGCAAGCAAATGGTTCCAAATTTTGTGACCTTTTTTTTAATTAATTATATTTATTTATTAAGCTTAATACAAGGAATATAAAAATATAAGAACATAAGTCCAGTCTTAAATCTAATCATACGAATCATACTTTGGACCTGTAGGCCCACCTTCGAGTGTTTAAGAAAAAAAACTTAAGACTATGACGAGTTGTAACTTACAGCTAAAAAGTTGCGAAGGGTTGTTTAAGGTTACGAATGTTGTTTAAGAGAGTGCCTAGAGGAGTTTAAGTCAAATTTAGCATACTACTGATATTTTGCAGCATGCGGGTCAAAGGTTCATTACTGCTATAATTAGTATGGTGAAAGAACATCGAAGAGTGACACTAAACTTTTTGGCATATCACAGGGCAGTCAATATTACTAGCTAAAATCTTATGAATAAATACAATACCAGCAACTTTGTGACGTTTATTATAAGCTTAACTTGATGTGTATAAGATGGGAGGTTAACACTAACGGACCATGGTAGACCTCGAAGGGCAAACCGGAGGAATCGACGTTGAACAGCTTCCACTCGAAGAGAGTGAGTAGCGTAAAAAGGTAACCATATCTGGCTAGCGTATTCAAGAAGGGGCCTAACAAATGTATGGTAGAGAGATTTAGTTACATAGGGGTCGAAAAATTCTTTTGACCATCGCTTAACGAAACCGAAGAAGTGATGTACGCTGCTACTCCTAAGCCACCCAACGATTCGATCTGTGTGATTCTCCTTCTATTATGAAAGTCAATTTTGCTTTCAATGATCAACTCTAACCTCAAATACCTAGAGTTGGTTGTTATCAGTCACTGTTATCAAAATATTCTTACGAATGCATAACTAGCCATAGAATACCTTTTGCCGTAAGTTAAAATGTCTACAAAATTATAAGTACTATTAATGGTACCTTCCATAGAACCATTTTGTTGCTTTTTATTTTTTCAAAAACGGTACAACTGATTTTAACAAGAAATATGCTTAAGGTCCTAAAACTTTTAATATAAATGTCTATTCGAATTTTGTTTTTTTTTTTGGTTTACAAAAAAAATTGTCACATTTGAAACTTGACAACTAACATTTCTAGGTAGGTAGGTAGAAATCTTATACCATCTACACTGTGCCCAGCTAGGCAGCTTGTTGACTGGTACTAAGAAAGTAGACAATCCGATTGAGTGATTATCCGGCCAACCGCACCGTAAGACTCCGTCAAGGCCTTCAGTTCGCTAGCTTGAGATCTAAGGAGTCAAACAGAGGATACGGAACGGAAGTAACCGAAAGTTGTCCTAGAGCCAGCGTAGCGTTGAGAAAAAAGATCAGGTCTTTGATCTTCATGTCCGAAAGTTCTTTAATGTCGTCAACAAATGCTCCTCCTAATCATTGTGCTCTAAATTTGCACAGAGCAGTACATTTGCAGAGAAAGTGAAAGACTGTTTCCTTTTCCCGCTGGTTATGTCTTGCCTGGGTCTGCATATCAGATCAAGTGTTCGTGATTTATTAAAGGTGGGACAAATATTTCTAGATAAAATGCAGTTAGTTAAACTGTTCCACCTGCGGTTTATACGCTAAGAAAGAAAAATTGAGAGAATTTTGCCCTTCATAATTCCGAGCGGAATGGCTGATCGTTGCCTGGCCAGCTCACCAGCTCGTTCATTCCCATCAATGCCAAAATGACCCGAAACCCAGATAAGAGTGTGGTTAATATTGGGGCTAGCAAGTTTATTCCGGCACTGCTGAACCAGTTTGGAGTATAATGTACTTGAATTAATGGCCTTTACAGCCTTAGGTCTTTGGACACAAGCTGTGTTCGTTTAGTCTTCAAAATTAATTTTGAGAAAAATAAGTTAAATACTCATTTTAAGCCGAAAGTTATTCCCAAGTGATTTTAAGTCTTTTCAAACGACTTAAGTTGGCTTGTAACATTAAATTTTTAAAGTGTGCCCTTTTCGTACATGAATGCAATTAAATTAACAATATTACCAAATAACATTTTTTTAAAATCAGAAACAAAAGCAGATTGAAAAAAAAATTTAGTGTCTCCATTGCCATCTTCTTTTGCATATCTTTGTTTCCATTTCCGCCTCAAACCGTTGTTTAAAATTGTGTAGATAAATGTCAACTTGAAATATCAATTTTCTACTTTGTGTTGATTAGATGTTTTCCCTGGTAAAGAGAACAATTTAATCAACTTCAATCAGTTTAAATGCATAAGCCCAACGTTTGGACACATTTAGGGTACAAAATGGTCTCTTCTTTTTTATTAGATAACATCCAGGTTTATTGTCACTTGGAATTTTCGTCTGTTTCTCCATATTTGTTTTTATTTTGAAAAATTGGAGAAATCGTTAGAGTCTTAGCAAATCACTTCTATTAGATTAAATGGGCTCTTAATACCACACCAACAGCTAAAACGAAATTGTTCCAGTCATTTTGTGAATCCATTTCATTCTTTAATTGCATAGTCCAGGCTCTTTGAACGTTTTATGACTCGAATGATTGAGCTGATTTGAACTATACGGGCAGCAACGCAAAAGAGTTCTTGTTGTTCAAATAAAAAAGACCAACAAACAAACATACTTTTTGAATATACCTTTGTACCTTTCAGAGAAAAAAGTTGTGCAAATTGCCTTAAGCGCTTTAAAAAAAAAAATATTTTGTGTCATTGTTATTTGATTAGTCTAAGCTTGTTCACTGTTAAGGTCAATCAAATATGTAGGAATTACGCCAAATAGCAAACTCCTCTGGAATGAACACGTCGAAATATATGTTGGGAAAGTCACAAAAGCCCTTATGATTATGCAAGAGACTTGCCGGCAAATCACGGGGTTTCAAAACAAACATCCTAAGGTGGATGTACAGCATGATGGTAATACCCATCGTTACCTATGGTGCTATTGCGTGATACAAAAAAACCGAACTAATAACAACTAGGAAATCACTAGAAAAAGTTCAAAGGCTTCCATGAATATGCATTACTGGAGCAATGAGAACTTGCTCAACGGCAGCAATGGAGGTTACCCAACTATGTACATGTGGTAATATGAAGTGTAGCTAAGGGAGCTTTTCTAAGATTCGACATGGAAGGTATAGGGAGGGATAAATGTAGGGAGAAAGGGAGTCTATATGAAAGTCTTCAGTATCGAGTTTACTAGACATTTCAAGAGATGGCATTATTAAAAAGTATTACATCGAGAAAAACTTCAGAAAGCAAGAAAAAGTAGGTAGACGAAATAGTGAACTTCTCTATCAATGCAAATTCCATCAAACGGGGTATAATGATGGGTTGAGAACGTCTCTGGGTACAGGTCCAGGACCAAACTTTCTCTGTCGATCCACAAGAATTTTCCAGGCGGAATTGAATGCCGTAGAGAATTGTGTCGAACCAAAAGAAATTACAGTATTGCCATCGTGTCAGACAGCCAACCAGCGGCCAAAGCGTTTAGCTTCTATGGCATTACTTCAAAATTGGTTTGGGAATGTGTGGATTCTTAAATGCTCACGAGGAATCCCCGGACCATATATTAGGTAGATGTGGTGCAATCGTGCATCAAAGACATAGGCATATGTGCCGAAACCAGATAGAACTACAATCTCTGAAAATACTCCATATACTTGAGTCTCTTGAGGAAGCAGGAGGTAGTATGGGCGATCTTATTTAATGGGGTTACAGTAGATTTAAAGGTCGGAGTGCATTATTATTTCTTATCAAAGATTCATTCATGAATTCGAAATAGCCCCAAATTTAGAAGTCCAAAGTAGCTACCCACTGTCATCGGGTCTCATATAGTTGAGATAAGGTAATTAAGAGAAAGTCTTCAAAAAGCTGGCTTTTGTGGACTTTTTTGTATCGGTTTTCAAACTATCCAAAAATAACTTTACATTTATTGCCTTTTATTCAAAATAACTTCTGAAATTTTTCCAGCAAAAATACACTCGATTATTTTTTTCATAAATAATCCCAGAAAACATTCATGTTAAAAAAAAACAGTCAATGAGCTATCTGATGAACAAAATGACCTGAAGGTATTTTTCAGAATTGAAATTGGGTTAAACTGTTGAACAAATTGTTTTTAACGATGGATCTGTTCTGAAGATTTCATACAGATACTAAAGAACGTATGTGTATATCACTGACGTGTAAGTCGGATATCGGATGTTCTCCATAAAACGGATTCAGTGTAACTATCGAAGTCGTGTTTTATTATGATCCATATA
Organism: Chrysotoxum bicinctum; assembly: GCA_911387755.1. NCBI lineage: Eukaryota > Metazoa > Arthropoda > Insecta > Diptera > Syrphidae > Chrysotoxum > Chrysotoxum bicinctum. Next base: position 216,410,529 of record OU426989.1, on the reverse strand, counting down.
AATTATCCCTTGAAAGTAAGACGATATGGATAATAGTAACAACAGTGTTATATGTCTATCTCTCTCATTCTTATGTTTGTCGATTTCAAATTATTTCTTATCATTTTTTTTTACACATTTACTCGTACATGTTTGGAACTTTGAAATAGCTCCAGATAGAGAACAGGATCCCAAATTGTTTTTGTTAACTTAACTCTTCCTCGTGATTTAATGGAATTTTGACTCGAAATGTGACTTAAACAATTTTATTTGGAGTGTCAAAAAACAATTGATTGATTAATAATAACAGAACTTATCACATGCTTGAAAGTTTGGTTTGGTTTGGTTTAACGATTGTGAATAGATATTTTAGTTGACATTTTAGTTTTTAGTAATTGAATCTTAAACTGTGGTTTCGTTACAATTATTTCATTTCAATTTAATTCAAACATTAGAAATAAAATATGTACAAAAATGGGTGGCATGAACTTGCCTTTATGTTATTATAGAAAGATCTTCAGAAGCCCATTTTTTTAAGTTCAAATGGCTCAAACAACTCCTTTAGTAATTGGACCTAAAACCAGAATGCAATATGATTTCTCAAGCAAATAAAACATTTGTAGAATTTTATTAAAAAAATATAAAAAATATTGACCTGTTTTTAAGATCCCAATTTACTATTTAATAAAAAAATAATTTTCGAATCCTTTATCAAAAATTGAAAAAAAAAATTAATTAATTATATTACATAAAATCATTAGAATCTTTCAAAATACGTTCAACTCAACTAGGAATGTGCAATTGACTGACAAATTGACAACCCTTCTATTGAATATTTTAATAGAACTATTCACAATAGATTGTATCTATGGATGCTATTCACAGTACATCAAAAAATTGATGTTATATACCAATAATGGAAATTCATCAATTTTGGTGGTAAATGACAAATATCGTATTGATAATAATTGACAACCGTAATAGAGGGCCAATATTGAAAACTGTTTTGTTTTGTTTAAACATTCTTTTTTAAAAAAAGCGTTAAAGCTACAGGGGATTTTTTTGACAGCGCAATAAAACAAAATGGAAATTTCGATAATACAAAAATCGTAAACAACGGCTTTCATTTTGTTTTTGGTCACAGAAATTTGAGGGCAGGGGTGCCACTTGATACAATCGAGGATTGTCAATCATCGGTCAACTCGAAACAAATTATTTTTGGCAGCACGTTATTTGAGATGAGTTTCATTGCGACTTCCACTTAAAAATATCATTGTGAGCTATAAGGTGAAATGTCAAATTGGTATTCTTCTGATATTTTTGGATTCGGAAAGTGAAGATGAGGAAGTACTTAATGCTAACTAAAATCATGTATGGACCTCGGCCAGTGCCTTTTAAGTGAAGTTTCTTTCTTTTTAGCCAATATATTTTTAACTTTGTATATTAGGTAACTTGTAAGTTTAAAAAAATGATCTGAAATATGTATATGTCTACATACATACATATGTATGTATTTGTGTTTTAACAACGAGGCCAAACATTATCCAATTTTTGAGATTTTTTGTGCTTTTGCTGTTTTTCCTTCCTTAGGCTCTTTTAAGCTGGCTAAATCTAGGTGAGAGCTCATAAAACTGTTCAAAATCTCCGTCTGTTTTTTTATTTATTGACATTTTTTCCTTTCATTTTCGACGATAACTTTTTCTGTCGAGTGAAAACTTTTGTTTCAAACGTCATTTTCAAGTTTGTGTGCTGCCAAATCGACACTCGATTGAACCAAAATAGGTGCTGTCGATGCTCGATTGTATCGATAAAACTCGATTGTACGTGCAGTAACGTGCTGGCACCCCAGTTTTGAACTGAGAGCATTAAAAACGTTCGAAGAAGTCTGATAGTTTAGATTCCTGATGCCATAAGCTGTGAAATGTAAAATATTCAGGTGAAAGTGATATTATTATAAGTTAAATAAATTAGGTGAAGCACAATATTTTTTTTTATTTTATAATGTTACAACTATTAAAATGTTCTCTTGCTCGAAGACACAGGCCTATTTGAATGAATTTTAATAATTTATTTAATTTTATGCATTTATCTATTCATTTATCTACGGATATTAATTTTACATATTACAAACAATTCAGTCTAAGTTTATGAGAAATAACTTAAATCTTACCCCTTGGCATAATGGTTAGTGCGTTGGACTGTCACGCGGAAGGTCTCGAGTTCGATTCTCAGCCGCTGCAAGAAAGTTTTTTTCAGGGGTGTGCTGCCTCTTGCGAGAAATTGACAAATTCTCCAAGAGTATCTCTTGTCATGGAAAGTGCTGCTCACTAGCCGTTCGGAATCGGCAGAAAATTGTAGGTCCCCTCTGTTCCTGGTAACACGCACACAGGAATGGTTGAGAGTTGTAAGTCACTAGGTCCTGGTTCACTCCGAGCTGTTGCACCACCAAATTTATTTATTTTTATTATAACTTAAATCTTACCAATAATATTTTGTAATTGAATTTAAATTTCAATCTGTCATTACAAATTTAAGTTCATCCCATTGAAAAGTTTCATACATACATCTAGAAAATAATTCATTCCTACCATAATTGCATATTTGTCTTGGAGAGGTGGATGCAATTCTATTTCCAGAATATAGATTCCAGAATCTGTGGATTTTAAATACTATGTATATGAAAATACAAAATGGAAGAATAATATACACTGAATTGCACACCTGTTTTTGCAAGAAAAAAAGTCCCATCAAGGTACACCTTGACGTACATGAAGGAGTTCCTATTTTCAGTTTTCTAAATACAAATCTTGTAAAAGTCTGTTGAAGTCTTTCAATATGAATTATCCCAATGGATGGAATTGAGAAACGTTCAAGAATCGGACAAACTAAAGACGTGTATACTAATGTTTAAGCATTAGGGTAGGAGAACTCACTGCAGTTGACACGACATCTTTGTATCAAGATCACGAATCTCATGTTTGCGATGAAGAATAAGTATTGTTGAATATTTGATATTTGGAGATTTTCATGATCAATTCCATTCTTGATACACTGACAAATGTTTAATGAATTCTGAAGGAAAAATACGATATCATTTACAAAAATGTTAAGAAGAAGTGGTCAAATTTGACTACCTTGAGGAACCCCAGACGTAACTTTTAAAATATTAGGAACGAAATTCCCTTATTTTACAATGTCATTAAGGTAGCTGAATATCCATTTCAGAAGCAATCCATCAATACCAAAGAGCTGATGTTTCAAATGTCGAAATACGTGAAGATAATTTCAACCTAGTACCTTCACTTTATACATTTTTAACGAAACCTCGCAAGACCCAAAAGAAAGTTTAACAACTAAATTCATAAACATTTTTATCTTTAGCAATTGGAATTTACTCTTGTCATAAGCTGAACATCTTTAGAAAGGATCTGTTTTATTGTTTTTACAAATCCACTTTTATTATACACCTCATGAATTAGGTCTTTAAAGTAGGAGGTACCATATAGACGTTTCTTTTTGTATGTTCCTTTGGTATTTTAAAATCAATTACTTGTGACTTATGGTTAATATATTCTTATGAATTTAATGGATGTATTTTATCTGTCGAATGCATTAGAAAAAAACATGAGAATTTACTTAAAAAATGTAAAAGTCGACTATAAAAACAATGATGTTCTGCATGAATATTATTTAAGGTTTTATTTTATTCGTCTAAGAGAGAACGAAAATTTACTTGCAAGAAAAATTTTAGAATTCATCAAAAATTTGTAAATGCCTTTTGTTCAATCAAAAAATGTTTACTCTCATGAAATCAGGGAATCTTAAAGACGCTCAAATTTATGGTTTAACGCCAAAATATAAGCAACACGCTACACGCTTATTTTTATTTATTTGTTAGTTAATTTTGTGTTGGGAGTTATTTGGTCAAAATAATTAATTGCAAATTAAATAAAGTTAAACAAAAGCATAAAAAACATCCATATAATGCACAATGTATTTACAATGAATTGTTCTGCAACAGCTCGTTACGCCTGAGCTATTTCAAATTTCTGGACTCGATCCACATTTTGGTACAGCTTAAAGAAGACTTCGAGGTTATATAGTTTTTCGCTCTTCTCGCAAACGTGACCAAATAATAGTTAAAGAATTCTTCTTTAGAAAAAGCCCAGTTTCAATTCCCCCTTCCTTACTATCGTCCAACCCTCGGCGATGTAAGGCTGGACTCGTAGTATAAGGATTGTCGAAATAGTGTAAATCGTCCTATGCGTAATGACTTTTGAACCCATTTGGTTCGCCAAATTAGAAGTATAGCAGCCGCTTATCAGTATGATCCCACGTCCTTACAAATTTTGTCATTCGTGAAGTTACCCTACCTACTTTTAAGTTGTTGGTATCAATAATGGTATTATGTCCAAATGTTTGATTGTTTGGTCTGGGGTAGGTAAATTGAAATGGCGGCCACGAGTGACCAAACTAGTGTTGTAGTGCGCCGTTTTGATACCATAAACTTCTTTGACCTGTGGATTTAATAAGATCAGGTGAGGGATTCATCACATACCTTCCATTTACCTGAAGATCGCTAGCTTGCGGATTTAAGATCAAGTATGAACCCGTTACAGAAGTGGTCGAGGTTTGTTCAGAGCTACCTCGTCGTGCTAAGAAAAGAGATCAAATCCTTGATTTTTAGCTTAAAAAGCTCGTTAAGGCCGTCGTGAAATATCGTTCTAAATAGTTGGGCTCTCATCCTAGCCAGAGCAGCATATTTACAGAGGGAATTAATAACTGCTTCCTTTTCTTGCTGATCCCCACAACTATACGAGATACGACAATGAGTATAATAAGGAATGCCCAAATAATTGGAACAGAAAAAGGCGCTTAGAACATCTGGCATCAAAGTAGCAGGCTAAACTCTCTGGTATATTTGCAGATACTACGGCTCCGGCACTAAAGCTTGACAAATATGACGTTCTTCTTCAAGTTGTCGGCAGGAATAGAGGAGACCTTCAATTTTCTAATATGTCCAAATTTTCTAGATGAGAAGTACTCTTCATGTCTAAACTTTTCATGTCAAAATATACTCACTGAAGATAGGTAATAGAGGCGTTCAGGAACATCATCGGTCTTAAATGTTTGCAATTTAAGATGACAAGGGAAAAAGTTTCTGGGAAGATTAGAAATCATAAGAATTTAGCAGCGTTTGTTTGCGGTCTGGAGAATGATTTTTTCTTCAACGACCAAAGAAACCATTATGAGTTTTCTAGAAATTAAATTTAACGCGATGGGAGTTTAATAAACTCATATCATTCGATACATTTGAAAATCTGCTTCGAAAGGAGATGGACATGGATTTCAAAAGGAAAATATAAAAGCCGAGGGTAGACTAGTCGGAAAAACAACGAATAGTATAAGAAGTTTCAGACCAGAGATCATTCATAAAAATGAGGAAGAGAGTTGGAGAAAAACCGGAGCCCTGGGGAACACCAGCTGCGAAAGCCTTATTGCCAGTCATTCAAAAGCTGTCGACCTTCTGGATATTTCTTGAGTTGATGATTGATCAGTGATTCCATGACCTTGAAAAGACGATATTGCAATTGTTCAACAGAAGTAGGAACGGTCGCTTTTTAAGGAACAAGCTGAACAAATGCCGTTTTCCATCTTCTTGGGAAAATTCCAGATCAATAGAAGCGATGTAAAAGGTTGCGCAACGGTCTTGCTAGCGAGGAAGAATATCTCTTCAGAAGAGTGGAGGAATACCACCAAGAGAAGAGAAATTGTTCTATTCAATGACTTACACTCTCAAAAACAGGAGTTGCTGTCTGACAACGTTAGTGCTAGTATACTATAGATGGAATATATAGTAGATGGAACGAACCAAAGTTCTTCACAAATGACCAGACACTTTTTCTACCTTTGGAAGATTGCAGGATTTTTTGCCTTAGTTTGCGGTCATGTAAGAATTTTGTTCTTATTTATAAAAGCTTTGCTATGGTTTCTGAGTTGCTTATGTTTTTCAGATTTTCCTCAGTTGGGTTGGCCTTATTAGAACAGAAACTTACCTCTGTCAACCTGATAGCTCCTTTACAACTTGTATCAAACCAAGACCTTTCTTTAGGATCTGAACTATTAATTCTTTCAGAAATAAAATTACGCCTCCCAAGATAAATCACTTCTGTGATCTTATCAGCACTGGCATCAACGTCACCCTCGAGGAAACATAGTGACCAGTTAATGATTTGAAAAAAGTTATTAAGGCCGTCCCAGTTGGCTTTTTCGTATTGTCAAACGTTCCCGCGGAAATGATTTTCTTTAACTGGATAGATGGGACTCAAGAAATTGTATAGTATTACACAATGTTCTGAAGTGCCAAATGGAGACTTTAACGTTATGGTATACTTATCAGGGTGTGAAGTAAAAACAAGTCGAGACTGTGGGCGTTTTGGACAGACACATCTGGCATTCGAGTGGGCTTATCTACAAGCTGAGTAAGGTGATGCATCAGCTCAATAAAGATCTCAACATTACTTATTGTTGTGAATTGTTATAGAGAGCGAAGATGTGGATGCGCGTAATAAAATTAAAAGTGCTATTGAAGTGAACATGGGAGATGCGTATGAAATAAAAATACCAACAAAAATTAAACCAAGAATTTTTATATCTAACATGAAGTTTAAAGTTGCTAAGGAAGATATTATTGAAAAACTGAAAAAACAAAATAAATTAATTGGAAGCAGTGAATTAAAGTTAATCACATATTTTGAAAGGAAAATAAATAATGTAATTAAGTACAGTGCTGTGGTTGAAATTGATGCCGAATCATTTCCTAAAGTTATTGAGGCAGGAAAACTTAATATTGGATGGGAACGTTGTAAAGTATTTGATGGTGTAGACGTTTTAAGATGTTATAAATGTAAGGGATTTAATCATATTTCATCGGAATGTAAAAAAAATGAAGAATCGTGTTTAAATTGTCTAGAAAATCATAAAACTAGTGAATGTAAAAACGATCCTTTATTAAAGTGTATAAATTGTAGGCGTGTGAACAATAACCTTAATATGGGCCTGGATGAAAACCACGGGACGTTAAGCAGATTATGCCCGGTCTACTTAAATAAGCTTGAAGTTAAAAAAAAAAAAATTGGTTATTAGCAACTAAACAAAATAAGTGGAGTGTATTTAAATATACAGGGTCTTACTGGCAACTTTGATGTTCTTGAGGAATTTGTGCAAAAAAATGAGTTTGACTTTGTTGTATTGAGTGAAACACATATAACAGAAGATATAAATGAAACTGAATATAAAATAAATAATTACAAATGTTTTAGCTGTTTATCGAACTCAAGGCATACCGGGGGAGTTACAATATTTGTTAATAATAAAATGAAGTCAATTAAAATCAAGTCAAAAGCTATTGATTACAAAATGTGGATTTTAATGATAAAAATAAAATGTGAAAATGAAGTTTGGAATGTAATGGGAGTGTACAGATCAGATGTAATGAGTGTATCAGAATTCCATACTTCACTTAGTGAATTTGTGGAAACAAATTTCAGTTTTAATGAAAATATTTGTATCGCTGGTGATTTTAATATAGACTATAAGACTGACAGTTCTGAAAAACGAAGATTTGATACTGATTTTTTAATGAGATTTGGATTTTGGACTAGTTAATGAGTATACGAGAAATACGAGTACATCATCTACACTTATCGACTATGTCTTAAGTGATCAGGTATCGGGTTTAAGGGTGGCTGTAATCAAAAACTGGATTATATCTGATCATGAAACTATTAAAATTGATCTTCATACACAAAACAAAGAAAATGAAAATCCACTGATCGTAAGATTTGTGAAATTCGAAAAAACTAAATTTTTAATGGAGTTGTCGCGTAGAAACTTTGAAAACATACTCTTAAATAGTGAAATAGATATTCCACATAAATTCAAAAATATTATAGAACAGTGTTTAAAAAGTCAAATCAGGTCTTTGAAAATAAATAATTATTATGTGGAGTGGTTTAATGAAGAGCTAGCTATTCTTAAGCAAAGTAAAATTGAATTTTACAATTTATACCGTTCATCGAGAACTAATGAAAGCTGGCAAAGTTACAGAAGAGTTCGAAATAACTTTAAAAATAAGTGCACAAAAATTAAAAATAATTATATCAAACATAAAATAGAGGCAAAAGCTGGAAATCAAAAAGAAATGTGGAGAACTATAAAAAAATATGTCTTAAACAAAGATTATCAAGAACTTTGTGAAATTGAAGTTAACAACATTAAAATAAATAATAAATCGGATATGGCAAACAAATTAAATGAATACTTTGTCGATAGTGTTATAGAAATAAATGAAAGCATTCCTAATGTTCAATATAGTGATCTTATACAAGAATCTTCGCGTACATTCCAATTTTGTCAAATAAATGATATACAACTTGAGCAAATAATCAAAAGTATAAACAATAAAAATGATTTTAACGGTCTCAATACAAAAATTATGTTAGAATGTAAGAATGAGTTCTTCCCAGTTTTATTAAACATAATAAACAACTCGATGATGGAAGGAGTATTTCCAAGCTCATGGAAGGAGTCAGTTGTCGTACCGGTCGAAAAAGAAAAGAATGCAGTCAAATTGGATCAATTTCGTCCCATAAATATGATGCCGATCTATGAAAAAATTTTGGAGAAAGTGGTATGCATTCAATTAGAAAGTTACCTGACGCAACATGGAATTCTTTGCGAGGAGCAGTCTGGATTTCGAAAGGACCACTCAACGGAAACAGCTTTAGCATGGGTACTAAATGAGTGGAAAAGAGAGTTGGATTCAGGAAGTTCGGTATTAGCGTTATTCCTTGATTTGAAGCGGGCATTTGAAACAGTGGAAAGAAGTATACTACTAAGGAAACTATATAAGTATGGAATTCGGCATAATGAACTTAAATGGTTTGAATCTTTCCTATCTTCAAGGAAGCAGAAGGTTAAATTGGGTGATAATTATTCATATGAAAAAGATGTTAAATTGGGTGTTCCTCAAGGAACTATTCTAGGAGTTATCCTTTTTTTACTCTATGTGAATGATATTAAAGATTGTCTAAAATTTTCTAAAGTGTCATTATTTGCAGATGATACACTTATTTACATTGTTGGGAAGGAATTAAATGAATGTGAGAACAATCTAAATGCTGATTCTGAATCATTATTTAAATGGCTGTGTAAAAACAAATTGAAATTAAATGTGTTAAAAACAAAAAGTATGTACATCGGAAATAGAAATTATGATATTAACATAAAAATTGAAAATTATGAAATTGAATGTGTCAAAGAAATAAAATATTTAGGCGTTTTAATTGATTCTAAATTAAACTTTAACAATCATGCTGATTTTATAAGTGCTAAAATTTCTAAGAAAATTAATTTTCTGTATAGAATAAGAAAAAGAATATCAAAAAAATGTGCAATTTGTATATATAACTCTATTATATTACCACACATAGATTATTGTTCTTCTGTATTAAGTTTGTGTAACAATGGAAAAATTGATAACCTTCAAATTTTGCAAAATAGAGCTATGAGGTGTGTTTTAAAATGTGGTAGAAGAACCCATATATCTGATATGTTAAGTAAGTTGAAATGGATGAATGTAAACCAAAGACTGAAATTTAACCTATTAATTTTTATATTTAAACTTAAAAATGGATTGTATCCTACGTACCTTCAAAGAAATTTACAATATGTTGGTAACTATTACAACCTAAGAAATGTAGGTGATTTTAGATTGCCTCTATTTAGGAGAACTAGTTCTCAAAATAATATTTTGTATAAAGGAACACAAATGTTTAATAACCTTGATGTAAATATAAAAACAGAAACTAATATTAATTTATTCAAAAATAAATTGCGTTGCATATTGTGATTTTGTATATACATAAGTAAAAAATTGTTAAAAAGAGTTTTTTAAAAAAAAAACTAATAAAGAATTAAAACTAAAACTAATTGTCCTGAATAGTGAAGCTAACTTGAATTGTGTATATGTAAACGACTTCAATGTGAAAGTACAGGGAAATAATTCAGGAAATCGAATCAGACAGGACATCAACCTCATTAAAGTTTGAATTGCTGTAAGGATTTGGACTCCTATAAATAAAACAATAATCGAATATGTGCTTACGGACTGTAAATTCGAGCCACATGAAGTTGAAGTTATTATAAGAACAATTTCCGTATTGAGGAAGGCTCAGGCAAGCAACATCATATCGAACATAAAATGTAAGGCCGTGGTGGCGAAAGAGTAATGGAATTCAGATATAGCCAGCCAGGTAATAAACGATCAGTAGTCGAACCGACCTGTGTTTTATCTAGTGCCAAAACCGCTAGCCTGTATTTAACAGAAAGGGACTACATATCAAAGAAAACATTGGAAAACCCAACAGAAAAATCTTGCGCTTGAACTGTGTTTAATCATTTCAAGACTAGTCGAACCCCCTCTATTCCACTTTCATAATTTTAAAAAAAAGATAAGTTACATATTAATAAGATTGATAAATCTTCGAAATGCAATTTTCGACATAAAAGCAAAACAAGACTTAATTTGACAGAAAACAAATCTAGGCGTAAGACCTTCCCAAACCTTAACAATTCAAAAGGATATCTCTCATATATATTTTTACGCATTTGAGAAATAAATTTTTTGGTTCTTTTATAATTTTCACCGGTTTCCATAGTAAAATTCATAAAATGGCTGGTCTTTGATAATTAATAAAATATTATCTGGATTTAATGAATTTTTTAATTTGACTGCAAGTGAAGCATGACATGACCATCATTTGTAACTTATTGAAAATCAATTCAACAGAAAAAATATTTAATTTAATTCAAATTATAAAAAGGAAAGATTTAAGTAACGTTTGTTCGTTTTTATTAATAAAAATTAAAAATGAAATACGTCCTTAAAATAAATTTCAATAGGTATTCCACTCATGAAGCATCATATTGTTTCAAAGAAAGAAGCTTCTCAGGTAGGTAATAATTATTCATATCTGTTAAGTTGTTTAATTATTATTCATTGAAAAACATATTTTACACAGTCAGAAGTTTAATTATCTCTGATTAATTCTGGGAACAACTCAAAAGTGCTTAAGGGAGTCTACATTAACTTGTTATTAAATATAATTTTTAATATGCAATAATAACCTCACTCAGAATGAAAACTATTTGTATCTTTTTTAATTAATTGCATAGTTTTCTAGTTTATTTCAGAAGTTAACAAAAACAAGAAAAAAGCATACTTAAAGAATTGAAATGATGTTCTTGACGGAACTTATCCCAATATTAAAAACAGCAACTTCTAAAAGAATTATCCTTTATGAAAATTCTCCTTGCTTGAATAAATAAATATCGTTTTAAGAGACTGCCCGAGGTAAGCAAAATATTGCTGAGGTCAAGTACTCTCTGGAGAGAAACTGCGTTGCGGACACAAATTTGTTCATATTCTTAAAAGAGAATTTAAAATGAAATCAAATTTACTTTCTGGGATTTGGATTAAAATTTTCCAAGAGATATAACTTCTAAAAATGCCTTATTTCTATAGCTCGGTTTCCTTGAATTAAGTATCCGTCTTTTTATATAAAAGTTGTTTTTTTTTTGTAGAAATAATATTACTTATCCATGGAACTGGATTTTGGATTATGGTCCAAAAAGAATTCGGAAATGAAAGTAACATGGAGGGGATTTAAAAGGCGATTCCGATGCATATTGATTTTGAATGTTTGAATATCGAGATGCGAGGAAAATATTGAGCCGGGTGAAGCAACATTCGTGAAGTGCCGCTTAATGTAAAATCTCTAAACTTAACTGTACGTCTTTGGTTAGGCTTCAGGCCAAAGTGATGGACATTCCCTGTAGCTCAAGTATTAAGGTTGAATTGTTTAAGGGGAAAAATGCAACTGACTATTTCACTCGAACACTGCTTATGAAAATACTGGTAAAATAATAAAAGACATAAAACTTTGTGACGGTGCTCAGGAGATGCTCATGTTTCCCTTAAAGTTTTATCATCCTTCATTTTTAAATCACTATTTTCGATTCTATCTAGAGACTGAAGTAGGTTATTGGAGGAACTGCCGATATACTCGTTTTACTCGTGCTTTTGACAAATATAGGCATTATTAAAGGCCGATCAGAAGAGGTGATAACTTTCTAGCAATGTCGAAATAGAAGCGGAAGCATGGATTCCGCTTCAACGACAGAAGACAGCATCGAGTTTTAAAAGCATTCAATTCTACGCGACATATGGTTCCTCATTTGACAATGCTATCGAGTTCAGAATTTAATGAGGTTATCATTCCGTGCCATTTTAAATTGATTTTTAAAGGGCTAAGATATGAATCTGGACCGAATATGAGCTGAGATAATTGTCGTCAGGAAAATGAATAAAAAAGTTTCAGATTATCCATCATTGAATATGAGAAAGAGAGTCGAAGTCCTATGTCATACCAGTCTGTATTTTATAAATATCTTGAGCATATCGAAAGGTAATTTTTAGTTCAATAAAGAAGATATTCATCAAAAACAAATGCACGCATATTTGATAAGAGAGCTTGATAACTTACTTTATCAAATGCTTTTGAAATATCAAGAACAATAATCTTACTTTCTTCTAAGCGATATAGAGATTTGTGCCACTGTACGGTGAGATAATATATCATCAGATCTGCCGGTCATTGAGAAGTTTTCGTTCTTCAAGAAATTTCTTGAGCAGATAACTAATCATTTATTTTATAAGAAGATTCGCCTTTTTGGGGGAATGGCTGGACAAATTCTGTTTTTCATCCACTCAGAAATAGACTAGTTAAATAGCACAGATGGAGAAGCTTGGTAAAATATGAACATTACAGGTTTTTCTTACTTCTTTGACCCAAATCACCCCTGTGCAGCTTGAATCAATCCAAGAATTCCCTTTCCGTTGATAGATTTTTGAGATTAAAAAGAATTTTATTTTTAATAAAGTTTGTACTGTCCGCGTCACTATCGAGGAAGCATAGTGACCACCAGTTAAAGTTCCTGAAGAAATCATTTGGACTCTCCTAGTTGGCTTCCTCGTATTTCCAAACGGCTCTCTTAGGGTTCGCAGATATGACAGAATGGTCTAATGTGCCGAGAGGCGATAATACACAGGACGAATGTGGTATTGCAACAGCTCCAAGAGAATTACGACCTAGTGACTGATTCTCAACCAATCTTGTATGCGTGTTGCTAAGAATAGAGGGGATCTACAATTTTCTGCCAATTCCAAACGGCTAATGAGCAGCACTTTTGATGATAAGAAATACACTTAGAGGGTCTGTCAATTCTGAAAAACTTTTTCTTGCTGCGGATGAGAATCGAACCCAAGACCTTCTGAATGACAGAACAATGCACTAACGACTGTCCGTCCAAAGGGTCCTACCGCGGTACTAATAGTGTATCTATGCAGGTAAGAGGCAAGAAAGAAGTCATAAGTGTTTCCGAATCAACTTGGAACATCAGGAATATGACAAGGGTCGTTAACGAGCTGAGTCTAGTTTTTATTTTTTTAACTCAGGACAAACTCGACATACCCTCTTTCGGGTGCAGTCTGACCAGAATAGCGCAACCACGAATAATTGTTTACATTCAAATCGCCCGTAACAACGATTGTGCACTTCTGAAAATGGGAAACAATTCTGTGGTTACTGTCGGATAGCGCATCGAAGTTAGAAGTCGAGATACTAGGACTGGAGGTCACAAAAAGCTTTCAACTAAACTACTGGGTTGATCCTTATAACCTTCTTTCTTAAAAATTCAATCCTTCAATTCAAGTCGAGGTATTGCCGACATTGTTTGTATGCACTAGTTATTAAAATCTTCTCAAAAACATCTGGCTGAATCCAAATCCCCATATAAATGGTTGACGACTTAAATTTATTCAACCCAAACATTTGTAAGCCTACTTCAAAACTAACTATCATAAAACACTTTTCATAGCCGTCTTCTTTTCTTTCCTTACTTCCACTTTGTTAATATTTAAACATAGATTTTAGAAATTTTTTTCCAGTTTTAAGTCTATCTTGTGTTAAGCTTAAATTAAATTTAATGTAGCTAAACAGCCGTGGTCTGTGGACAGAATTACAGAACCTATTATTTTGACATCCCAGTTTTCGTAGTGTGTATCAAGTTCGTTTAAAATCCCGATTTCAATTTTGTTAACAAAGCCTCAACTTGCAATATATATACTTACTTACTTAAGGTGGCGCTACTGTCTGTAGTAGATTAGATCCTCAACAAACAAGGTACCTTAAACTGACTCGATTTCTAGCTAGTTAGCCTTCACCTTTATCACGATTCCCAATAATTATCAATCCCTCCTCTAAAACATTAAAACGGTAATTCTCGCACTTCTAGGAATTCCCATCAACTTGCCCTTCAGCCAAATCTTGGACATACTGTTAAGTACAGTGATTCTTTCTTTAGCTGCACAGAACCATATTGTGTGTTTAGGTGGACACCTGTCAACTTAGACTTACATAATTCCACGGTGGGCATACCCACATCGGGGTCAGCTCGAGCCCTGACCACAGCTCTGAGTTAGCCGAGACCACCTCAGTAGCAATTAGGCGACATGTTGCGGCATGTACACACACCTTGCTAAGGAGCAAGGTCTACCTAGCACCTCTTGAATCCAAGTAAACTTGGAAACCATATGCCTCCGCATTTGAAATAAACCACAGCCGCTACGATACTCCCACAAGGGGGCCTACCTCATAGATAGTCTGAAGCAGTGGGGTCAAGTGCGTTGCGACACAAAAACCACCTCTACCTCCTAGGTACTACCTCCCATGGTACCAGAATATAGCTTCTGGTGGAGCTTCATGATCGTGAAGTTACTTCTAGATGAGTTCCGCAAAAACTCGAGTCCTAGCAACCTAAGAAGCACACACCCAGTTATCAATCCGACTTCTATGGCTACCGTCCAGAGTCTCATCTAGTTGGTTCCGTTCTTCTTCTTTTGCAGCTCCACAGGCAACACGAGGAGGTCGATAAGACATGGGTGCAGATAGTATTACGCCTCAGCAGGATTTTCTGTGCCACCACGAGCCCTGGTCATGCCTTCAATCTTCCTTCAACGTAATCCTAGTACACCCCACCTGCTTTTTAGCTGCACACCAAGAATGCGAGAAGCTTTACATAGCTCGAATTTTCTCTCCCATTCCGATAAAGAAAACTTAATAACCAATGTGTATCGGTATCGCCTCTTAAATCCTTCCCTATTTTCCAAGTACTCGCACTTGTGTTTAACATTTTAACGATAGACAACCCCCCTTTAGTGCGTACACTCAGTTGATATCAAAAAACATTGAAATTTGGTCTTTTAAAACTTAATTTATGATAAATTTACAAGCCATTGACCATGATCAAAGCATTTATCAAATTGCATTGTTAAGTATCGTATTTGAATATTTATCAATTGACAATTATTATAGACAATATTAATGCGAGTCCTTATATCGTCCTCTTCCACTTGTATTTTCATTAATTTCGAACATCGAATATGAAATAAGGTTCATTTTGAAACAAGTTTTACCACATTTAAAATTGTACTCGATTTAAATATTCCAAAATTTGCTATAAAGCCCCCTTGTATATCTACTGAACGAAAATATTACCTTACGTTGAATTTCTTCCCTCATTGTACTCGTATTCATATTCGCTTAGCACTGTACCGCTAACAATATTATAAATCAATAAGAATAAAATAAACAATGAGATATAAACAACTCCAAATGTCAGATGGTGACGCTTAGAATTGGCTTATACACCATCAGGAAAAACGGCTTATTTTGCATAAAGATAATACCAAAACAAAATGAAAACAAGGCAAATAAAATTCCTATAAAAAAAAACTTATCAGCCGAATTTGATACTGCGGATAAAAGATAAGCAGCATCACCCGCATTCACTTTATTTCTCTGCAACTACAACAACAACGGGAAAAGGCTGGTATACCTACTTACCGTTGTTAGCACAAAGCCTTCCATGCTTTAAAGATAGCGTTTTTTTTTTTTTTTGTTCATTGTTTGCCTTTTTTGTTTGTTAATGGTGCGTGTACCTAGCCCCATTCAATTTCCAACGTGGAGATTTTATTTGTATTTTTTTTTTTTTAAATAACAAAAGTTTCCTCCATCTTCACGATTTATTGCCAGCTCCTAAGTGGATTCGGTAGCAGAGGGCCTGCCCTACTTGACTGCCAAGGGAGGGAACAACCACTATGGGTATTTGTGTAGAATATGAGTTTCCGAAGATTAATTTAAGGACCTTGGTCGTGCCTTACGGATTGTAAAGCTTTGAACCCACATGTGTCTGTTGACCCATGATGTCAAAAATTATAAAGAAAATTTAACCCCGTGTGAACTTGGTCAGGCAAAAAAAAAAAATAAATAAATATATTTTATAAGGTCCGCTGCTTGAATGAGTAAGGTACCTGGCTTAAGTGCATTTTATTTTTTTTTAATAATAATGTTAAAAATACCTGTGTGGGAAGGTGCTTTATTATGATTCTCTAGGGATTTGTGAGTATATTTTTAGAAAGGTATATTTTTGTTGATCTATGGACTCCTTATTCTTTTTTTAAGCGTCTTTCTACTTATTCTACCAACCTGAATAATTTCTGAACTCACCTTTAACAGGGTGACCAAGTGAGTGTTAGAGGGATATAACTCAAAATTCGATTTAATTTTTATTAAAATTAAAAAATTTAAATGTGTGGCCCAGTAGATTTTCAATCCAATGGAAAAAAGACTAGGTACATTGAAAACAATTTCTTCTAGAAGATTTTAGATTTCAGAGCTATGTATGTAAATACACAATGGGCAGATGTACGAGTATGAATTAAATTATGTATATTTTATTCAGATTCTTGGAGGCAACTTTAGAAGCTGATGTTCTCTCTGGAAAGGAATTATGAATCTCTTTCGGACAGTCGATTCAATACTTTTTCTTTCTAAAACTTAAGTTCTGTAATTCACAAGACACTATTACAATGCATTCATAAAATTAAATGCACGTCGTGCATTTTATTTAAAGTACTTTGGAATTTAAAAATTATTTGTCTATAAATATAAAAACATGGATTTAATAACAGAAAAATGTTTAAATGCATAATATGCAATCTGATTCTTAACGAGTGATTTTTTAAGAGCTTTCGGAAATTTAAAAAAAAAAAAAAACATAAAATTCAGAAAAATGCATTAAATTGAAAGTTCGGTCGATATAATTTAATGTTTAAAGATTGTTTCATGCAAATGTTGGCCGCGGCTGCGCCTCAAATTGTCCATCCGCTTAGTCCAACTTTGGCATACTCTTTCTAACATTTAGGACGGTATCTCACGAATAAACGCTTCAATGTTCCCTTCAAGTGCGTCAATCGAAGCTGACTTGTCGCTATAGACATGAGCCTTAGCAAAGGCCCACAAAAAATAGTCTAGAGGCGGTAAAACGCACGATCACTCGGCCAATTGACCGGCTCCAAACGTGAAATAAACTGTTCATCGAACTCGCCTCTTAATTAGTCCATTGTTACGCGTGCTGTGTGGCATATGTGGCACCGTCTTGTTGAAACAACATGTCATGCAAGTCAAGCTTATCCATTTTGCGCAAAAAAAAGTTTGTTATAATCGCACGGTAGTACTCAGCATTCACAGTAACGTTGCGATTCGCATCATCTTTGAAGAAATACGGCCCAATGGTTCCGCTAACCCATAATTCGCACCAAACAGTGACTTTTTCTGGATGCATTGGTAGCTCTTTAATGCTTCTGGCTGCTCTCTTCATTCCAAATACGGCAGTTTTGCTTATTTACATATCAAGATATTCGGCCAACTTTTCAAGAGCCCATTCACTAAAAATTTAGCATTTTAGTAGGTCGTTCGGCTTCAAATCTTGCACCAGCTGTGTTTTGAAAGACTTCACACCTAAATCATTCCGCAAAATTTTCCACGTAGTGGAGTAACAGAGGCCCAATTGATGCGAACAGCACCGAATCGATAATTCGCGGTCATCACTAACACTGGCCGGTACAGCTGGGATATTTTCCTCAGTTCGCACTCTACGTAAGCGTGTTGGTGGTTTAATGTCCAACCATGTAAATTTGGTGCGAAATTTAGTCACAATAAATGAAGATAGAAAGTAAGTCACAATAGCCCGAATAGTCGCCTCAGTAGGTTGATTAAATTGACAATAAAATTAAAGAAGCGCGCGATGAACTTTCTTAACAGAGCACGCATTTTGATTCATGGTTAAATAATAGACCAAACTGAAGATGTTTGACAGTGATACAAAACACGAAATGTGCGTGAGCTGTCAAAACCAGTGTTGCCAAAAAGAAAATTGAAAAAAGAGGCTGGGTGCGACCCACACTGATAACTTCCCATTGTGGTAAGAAAACATTGAGTAGAATTTTACATCTTTTTCATGGACAAAAAGATAAAAACATATTGTGACGTTTTCTTCAATTTTACCATAGCTATTAATGGAATTTGAATATGTGGGACTTGGGTACAACTGAACAACCTTATTCATATACGTATGTACAGTACATACATTCTTCTAAAAACTAAGTTGATAATAAAATTATAAAATTATGTATTATATTATATATATACTTTATTATTTCGGTTCCAAACATTTTAATTGAAAAAAAATTAAAAACGAAATATTCAACTATAAAAGATATGGTTTGGTTATTGATGGAAGGGTACATACAAAATATATCCGCTCTAAAACTAGATAGAATGTCAAATATAAACCATTTGTTAGAAATTGTATTATGTATAAAATTAAATAATGGCAAAGTCAATATCATTGCTCGTTCTCAAGATATTCTAGTCGAAAAACAAATATTACCACTTTTTAGTAGATTTTTTTTATATTTTTGTTGAAACTGTCAATTTGATACTTGTCAAAATTTAACCACATGTTAATAATTGTATTATGTCGAAACCTTCCCGTAAGAATGTACTAAGCGACACGTTTTTCGATTAGGAAATATACTATATGTTAAGGGCCACGTTTTTGCCTGGGTTTCACCAACCTATTATACATGAAAAGGAAACTAGAGTACAAATAAAAAAATTTATCAACTGCCATGTTTTCTCATTAAAATAATGTTGCCCCCTGAAATTTGTATTATCCGCCAAAAAAATTATGCTAAGCGACATTAATAAAGATCTCATTGTCGTGAGCAACAAAAAATTTTGTTAGATGTCACTTAGTTTAACCAAAATTGTCTCTTAGCACACTATGATTCAACTAGAACTTCTTTGGTTTTTTTCGTTTCCTGAACAATTTTAGAAATGTCGCTTAGTATACATTCTTACGGGAAGGTATCGATGTATAAAACAATATACTTTAGAAGGCACTATCGGTGTTCATTCCCAAGAAATTCGACTTGAAATACAATTTTAACTAGTTTTCACTAGAATTTTTAATAGTTTTTTTATTTAAAAAAAAAAACTATTAATTCAATATTTGTCAACATTTAACCAATTGTACAAAATTATACTATGTAAAAAATAAACTAAATTAGAAGTCAATACCACTACTAGTTCTCGAGGAATTTGAGTCGAAAAACAATTTTTACCAATTTTCAATAGAATTTTATATGGTTTTTTAATTTTTGTAAAAAAACTGTAAACTGATTTTTTTTGAAATTTTCACCAGTTGTCAAACACATTATTTTTCGTAAAATAAAATTATTTTGAGTTTCAAATTGTTTTCCTTTCTTAGAATATCTGGGTTATTAATTTTTTTTTTTTCGTTTTTTTTATTTAAAAAAATAACGGTATGTTCATTTTTTTCCAAATTCATACCAAATCTGTATGACCTTATAATGAGTACATTAAATTTTATTTGAAATCAATAGCATTATTTTTTCGTGAGATATTTGAAAATAACCAAAATTTTTACTTTTTTTTTAAACCGTTATAGTGAAAAAACTACTCACTGAATTTTAATAAACGCCCTTTCAGCCTCTTTTGAAGTTATTATCTATTAAACAAAATTTATTTTAAGTCGATATCTTTACTCGTTCTTGAGATATCGACGACGAAAAATGGTACAAGAACGTACGGACGTACGAACGTACGATCGTACGAACGTACGAACGTACGTACACACACACACACAGACATCTCTCTAAAAATGATTGATATAGCCTCTAGGGACCTTGAAACGTCGAGAAATGTCAAAAATTCCAATTTGACAAATCGGACCGATTACAATAACTCCCTATGGGAAGTTAAAAAAAAAACACCCATTACATAATTCTACCGACAATAAATTTTTAATGTAATTGTTTGGTTACAAAATTATCTTAAAAACCGAAAAAAATTGGGTTTGATGCAAAATTGCGGAGAAACGGTTGTCCGCAGAGAAAAAAGTTTTGGAACAAACTAAAAAACTAAGGGAAAAGAGAGCAAAAATCATAAAAACCGTTATAACTCGAAAACGGGACGAAAACGAGAAAATTACCTTAAGTTTTTCGACTTAAAATGACCTCAGGAATCCATTTTTTTTCATTTGGGGTGGTGACTGTGGAACACCCTGTATATTAAATATTTGGCATTCGGAAGAATAATACAACATTCCGCAATTAACTTAGGCAGACATCCCTGAAAGACTACCGCTGAGTAGTTCGATTTTGTTACTCAAGACCATTTTATGTTAGCCAAACCAACGTCTAAAAACCGACATATCAAAGTTGATATTAGATATCCACTGCCATGGAAAATGGCCATTGCTTTATTCAAAGCAGTTATTTTTCTTTTAAACATTGGTTTGAATATTGAATTGATGAACATTAAGAAAACTAAGGGTCCTCAAACTAAATCTTGCGGATCACTATTGAATTGTCACCTGGAGAATCTCGTGTGCGTTGGTGTCGTCCCTTATATGGCAATTTTGCCTATTAACACAGCAATTCATCATGTGTCTCGTCGCTTAAGAAGATTTTTCGGCCAAAATTGCGGTCATATTCCGAACACAGGGCTTCGAACAAATGAAGTTGTCTATGGTCATAAGCTTCTGGGCCTAGTCCTGATAAATTATAATTAATTAAATTCGCCAAGTTGAAGTCTGCGAAAGAGAGAGTTCTTCTGGTCCGCGAAGAATCAACTGTCTCGAGTTCCTGCTGCACACTTGCACGAATGGCGCACTAGACAGATATTGCCTACCCATAAAATGCATGTCTAACTAGCAAGCATATCAGAAAAGAGATATTGGGCCTTACTAATAATCAAATTTAGTGTTAAGGTCAAAAGAAAATCTCCAGATTTTAGAAAATCCCCATACCAATAACTTATTTAATCTCCAGTTTAGTCGTTAGTTACATATATGTCAAAATTTGAATCACGGAAATCCATGATTAAAGTCGAACACTAAATAAAAAGTCTTGCCTTAGTGCTGTTTTATGGTACCTTAATTTGTATTTAACACTTAAATCTACTCCCATGTTATCAGGTCGATTTTTGTTTAAAGTGAAAAGGAAATACTTTATTTGTTTGTTTGTATGTTTATGTGCAACAGGAATAGATTATTTATGTTTTTATTTTTTATAAATACTTAGTACGTCTGGATTTAACTTAAAATACGTGGTTAAATTGTTGATTCCATTTTATGTATTTACATAATTACGTATGTTTATCTAAAAAAGTAATTTTTGTGTTGAAAAGGAATCGATTTAATATTATTTTTTCCTGTTGTTGTATTGGTAAAATTGTGTGTATCCATGTGTATTTATTTTGAAGACAAAACAAAAATAACATTTGAACCATACTAGATAAGCTTGACAAACTTATCTTACAAATTTATAGCGGGATGATCTTTCTTAAGTACAAAAAAAAAACATTATAACAATACAGAAAGATATGCGCCGAATACAATTTGTTTGTTTATTTTTGAAAAGAATTATAATTTTGATATATTTACTCAGGATAAGTTTTTGATTTGATATACAGAAGTTCTGGTTAAATGGTGTTAATCAATCAACTGAAATCGACTGATTAGCTAAATCCATGATTATAAACTAAACTCAAACTTTGAATTTTTTGTTACGAGTTGAAATAATCATGGATTTACTGTTTATCAATAGAAAACCTAAAAAAAAAAAAAGAAATATGTTTCCTTGTAAAAAAATATGGTGTACTAAATTGAAAAATAATTGAAAATGTGTTCCGACACTTCAAATCAATTGACGTACTATAAGTACTTCAATGCTTTCTGTTAAAAACGAGTACGGCAATACTTAACTTTGAAGGTATAGAGCAAATTATGACAGCTCCTGAACTTTGACAGACCTTGGTGAAAATTCTGACAGTTCATTAATTTTTTTTTCTCATTTGTTATAGATTTTGTAATAGATTTATTAGAAAGTCTAGAGACTAGTTACTGAAAGGATTAAATTGCTTACTGGTAGCATTTTGTTAAAGCTCAGAATTTTGTGTTAACCTTCCAGTTAACTAATATTAGTCAACATTAACATTGAGCCATTGATAATACCGCAGACTAGTAGTGCGTCTAGAGAAAGAATCACTACGATTGCATTGCTTAAGGCGAAGAATGCAACTGGTTATTTCTTTAAGACACTGTTTATACAAATAATAGTAAATTAAAGAAAGACAAGAAATATTGCGACTGTGCTTGAGAAATTCAAATGTTTGTGTTAAAGTTTTTAAAGCCCTTTTCTGTATGCTTTCCAAGAAACTCAAGTGGGTTAGTGGAGCACCTGCCCAAATATGTGAATTATACTCGAGTCTTGGACGAATATAGGCTTTTAAAAATTACGGCCAGATCAGAAAGAGTGAAGAACTTTTGGCATCGTCGAAGGAAATCTAAACATTTATCAGCGTTCTTGGCGACGTCGAATATGTAGTCATTCCACACAAGGTAGTCTGTGATACACACAACAAGAACTGAGAGTTGCAAGTCCCACTCATGGATAGGAACAAAGGGGTTGGTTCCCCTTGAAGCTTGAACGACAGGAGACAACATTGAGTTTTTAAAGCATTCAAATTTACGCGGTTTTTCGTTCCCCACTTGACAATGCTATCGAGATCAGAATTTAATAAGCTTATCATAGAATGCCGTTTCGGAAGATCAAGTAGCTGAGAGTACGGCGTCAGCAAAACTAGAAGTTTCAGACAAAAGATCATTGTTAAATATGATAAATAGAGTCGGTGACAAAACGGAGCCCTGTGGCACACCAGTATTTATTTTATGAACTTCAGACTCAAAACCATCCAACACAAGGTAGTTACTAATCCAACGAAGAAGAGATACATCAATACCAAATGCACACATTTCCGGTAAGAGCTTGATGCCAAACTCTATCAAACCCTTTGATATCGACCGATCTAGCGTTTTTTTAACGTACAAATGTTAGCTGATTGATTACCGAACAGGTTATCTCAATTTTGTTTACAAAACGTTGAAGAGTCGAATGTGAAGTACCACCAATCATTTTGATGACAAATTTGTATCATTTTGACGTGCCTAAGATCAATAATAAACAACAGATTTGACAGATGTCACCATAACCACATGGCTGCCACAGGCCGTCAAAATCTACCCGCGAATTGCAAGAGTTTTCATATTGGAATTAGGGTCTTAAACGTTTCGGCATGAAATTGTCTTATTTTGTGGATTAGCTTAAAGTGTTTTTGTAATGGCTTGATCGATTTTTTTATAATTTCAATCTCTTAACTTCAAGCTCAAAAAATTCTTCCGAATTGGATTCGAAACAACAAATATTTAAGAGAAAATTGTACCTTCACCCTGTACACGATTTACAGGGAGGATATTATAAGTGATTGATGAGTGATTATCCTAACAAAACAAGAATGTATGTGTGTACATATGATTTTTTGTAGGTCACCTTTCAACAGAAAATGTATATGCTTTGTGAAATATAAATACTTTGAGCATTAAATTTATTATTATGGTTATTTTGTAAACGTGTTTTGAAACATTTGCACGTTTGAAAACCCATTTTAATATTAAATTTAAATAAACTTGAAATGAAAAAAAAAAAATATTTTGCAACACACTCAATGACTGGGTGATAAATATAATGTGAAAGGTCTGTATTTTTTCTTAAAGCCCAATAAAAGTATTTCGGATCTAAATTGTGCAAACTAATGACCTTTTTTCAATATCGACTTTTTTCCATTGCCATATCTTCTTAATTATTGATTTTGTACAGAAGTTTAAGGCTCGTACGGTTGATGGTTATGCTAAAGATAAAATGAAATATGATGAGTTGAAGGATCAAACTTGAATAGATGATTTGAGGAAGGAGGTAAACGGACGGAGTGGATATTATTATGTGTCCAAGAAACGAAATGGAGGAAAACTTGTTTTTCGGATGATAAACGTAAACGGAAAATCCTTCAAGGTGTGGACAGTGTTCAAAAAGAACCAGTATCTTTTTTGTCAAACAGCTGAGATGATAATTTAAGAAAAGAGAATTTGAACCTTTGGAAAAAGAAGTATATTTGGGTAATTTTTTATAGCCCTATTAAAATTATGGCGAAAGAAAAGTTTTTGTTGTGTCGGGTCTTTTGGGGATAAATACTTCGTATGTCCATGAAACAGGAAAAGCACCCGGAACCGAGGTTGATTATCATTCTATTACAACCCTCATGGTTAAAAGACAGTAAAAACTTACTCAGGAACGTGGGAGGCGACCCAACAAAGTTTTCCTTCTACTTGGAAAAATTCTTATGGAGATGATAGACAAAGCAAAGAATCAGAGGTGGTACAAACTGGACATCAAAAACAAAAAGTGGAGGGATTAGATCCTATGTCCAGCCTATGTCATACAGCAGGGTAAAATATATGAAAACTGCAGATTTTAGAGCATAAATTATCGATTAGATGGAGTGAGTTATGGAGCTTGCAAAGGTAATGATGGGGTCGTAACGAAGGCACATTGGAGATAATTGGAAAGATAAGGGCTTCATAAGGTTAGTAAAAGTTTCCTTATAAGTGGAGTCTTGTATTTTATTGGCGAAGACCTGTGACTTGAACGCGGCTCAGAACTAACTGCCTGTGATTTTTATGCAGAATCTCACGGACATTGGCAATATTTTCGAAAGACTTGCTTTTCTTTGACGTACAGGTTATTGAGGGATTCTTCACAGAATCCACCACGTTGCGAAAAGTACTCTCTGAAGGATGATTAGAGCAAACGTAAAATGGGCGTAGCACGTGAAATGTTTCTCGAACCGAAGATCCACTTTCATAAAATAATTTAAGCTCTTGCACATTGCACAAGTTGTTAAGCTCTATTTTTTGATTTTGCAGGACAGAATAAATAAATGACAGAAAATTTGACAGATAAAGCTTAAACGATTTGACTGTAATCACCTGTCTAAATTCAAAAACTTCTATTGGAAAACTCTTTATATCTTAACCAGATCTTTGGAACGTCTTACGCATTGATAGACGACATGTCGACGATCTCCCACAGTCCGGTCACTAAAAATTTGACCCCAAACGATGAATTGTGTTGACAGATAAGGCTTGTGTCCACATTATTTTCGACGATATGCAGGTTGCGATAAACTACCTGAACTACTATTTTTAATATCACTATTTCTGCGCGTTGTTTCGGTGTTAAATGATCCATGGTTATTTGTACTGAATTGACGTTTCAAAAACATGGCTGCTGAAAGAAATCTTTTGATAAATGTCAAAGTTATTGAATTTTAAAGTACCGATTGTTAAATGTTAGTAATATTTGAGGCAATTGTTTTCAAAAGGCTAATATTAGAATAATAATTACGGGAGACAGCTTTTGGGAAAATAAATTTCTGAAATTTAAATTGCGTCTTGAAAATATGCGAATTAAAAGCGCGAATTTATTACTGAGCTTGTCAGATAAAAGCAAAATGAAAATTCGCGAAATAAAAATTTCGAGATGAAAATGTATTGTGAACATGACGACGTAAGGAATTGCAAAACAATTGTTGACGAAATGCTACGTTCCCTTGAATTACTGATATAAACTAAAGGTGCTACAGCCTGACGTGGAGTAGGGCCTTAACAAATAAAATTCTTCCAATCGGATTGGTAAATCGGTTCCTAGATACCTGTCTCTAGTTTCGCACGAAAAGTTGGTTTACACCGTATGTTACTCGCCTGCACCATTTTAGTGGCGGTCTTTCTCTACTGGGCCAGATTTCGAGGTTGGAGGCCTATAAATTTACCAGCCACCTAAAATTTGTTTTTTTTTTCCTTTTTTGGCTGCTTTGTCGGTGCCGCTGTACTGCCCATATACTGTTCTTGTGTCTTCTCTTCTACTACCCATCATAATGAAGAAAAATTACCTGTCAAAACAACCTATAGCTTTTGCATCCACCTTTAACATATTTCAGAAACAAGATGATAAATGTCTTGGAAAGCAAGGGCAACAGGACTGTGCTCTTCACACTTCTTAGGTCAAAGATGACTGGCAAAAGATATTTTTGTCTGAACTTTTAGCAAATCTAGCAAATCCTAGATAGACGAAGTCAATTATCTCCAAGTTACAGCGGCCTATATTAACGTTCTTTCCAAGTTAAAAGTCCTTTACTTTTGAAAGTATAAATACTTGGTCTTGACCTCCTTGCAGACTTTTGACGTGCGATGAAACCAAAATATTGTTACGCACAACACCGACACAGAGTTTTATACAGCGTCATCTGTTGGAAAATAGGATATTCACTTTATGGAAGAAACCCTTATTCCAAACAACTAGAACATTCCAAGACGAGAACCTTCGCGAATTAGTTTCGAGAACAACGAATTGATTATTATAAGGGAGTGTTCACGGTGAGTGGAACACAGTTGATTTTTGATTATGAAAGTGTACAAAAGCTTTGCTTATTGGATTGTGGAAAGTGTTATTAAACAAATGTGATTTAAATTCGAGTAAAAGTATTTGAGTTGATTAAAAATTGACATTTATTGTTTTTATTTGGAAAGTGTAAATAAAGAAGAAATACTAAAAAGATTAATAAGTTTTATTTAACGAACCTGTTAAAAATATTACCATATGTTAAAGTCGGGTAACATTTCTCGTCAAAATTCGCATCATCTTCTGTAGGGCTAATTGTTTCATTTCGGGCAAAACAAAATTTCAAACACGTCTCGATAGCGGTTACCAGCAGCTGTTACATCTTATGGCTTCCTATAGGCAATATATGTAGCTTAATCACGCAGCCGCCGCCACTACAAATGGCGCACCATTCAGTTACATTACGAGGTCGTAGTGTTCTTTCGTGTGTCAATTGCTGGTTTTCAGTGCCCCAATAACGTCAATTCTGTTTATAAACGAAGCCATCCAAGTCGAAATGTGCTTGGTTCCTTAAAATGTTTTTTTTTGCCAAAAATGGCGGTCGTCTTTAGCAGGCTCTAATCCTCAAGCACTCCAATCTCGCTAAAGTTGATGATTTTCATGCTCCATTATAAATCGTTATCGACCAATATCTACGATTGTAAAATATTAATTAACAAATTTAATTTACACAAAAATGTCAGCCAAATAAAATCGACCTGGAACATAAGACGCCACCTGTGTTTCAATTGCTAAACACACAAGTTTAATAACAAAAAAAAACTAATAGCCATGTTTTTTGGAAATCGGAATAGCAAATCGTACCACGCGAACAAGAACAAAGCCAAAAGTAAATAAAATACAATTTAGAATAGCAATTAGAGTGAACTTAGGGTGAATTTAAATTGTTGAATTGTTGAGAATATAGATGGCACTTCATTCAATTGTAAAACAAATGTGAAATGTGACATCGCTTAAAGAACTTCAAGTGTTATTTGTTTCTATGTAGGTATAGGTATGTACGTTTGATCCAATTATGCATTCTATCAATTAAGCCGATTAAAGGGAAAAACCATTAAGATACACTAAAATATAATAATCCTTCAATATTTCAATAAATAATTTCTAAACTTTAATGAATTATATAAGCTACCAACAAACATTTCACATCTAATACTTTGATGGCACTTTCCAAGCCTTTTCTTTAAAGCCACATTGTGTGACAAAACTCTTTGCGATTTCACAGATAAGTAAGATCTTCGAGTCGTATCCTTTGTCCCAAGCCATACAAATCCGTTTTAAAAGCCTTTAAATCAAAAAATACATAGAAAACCTGAACAAAGGATGAAAAAAATCTGTCCTCTTCCGACAATAAGGATGCGATGCATTGTGATATACTGCAGCAGTAGTATACATATATGAACAAAAAAAACTTACATCCATGTAATGAGGCAGGCTTTAAGCCCCCGTGAAGAAGTCGTGACAAAAACACACAGAAAGTCACAGATTTTTATTTCGATGTTGTATTGTTCTTCAAGGACACGGCGACGACAACGAATTCGACTTCGACTAGAACGACATACATACTACACAATAGAATTTCAATTGTCCGACATTGTAATCAAAGAATGTAACTATCTTTTCCCACAGACGAGGACTCTACGGTAAAAATGGTAGCAACAAATATCCTTTCCGCATAACATATACTCCATTATTCATCTTTTTGTTTTTTTTTTTTTTTACATTGGCATACATTTGCAATAAATTGTTTCCTGTTTTTTGTCTTTGGCTTTCAGTCATACAATCCTAAAGCTATTTATTTTGTTTTTGTTTGTATTTTCTAGGTCACAATCATATTTGGCGGAATCTTCATCACGGGCGTCCTGGGTAATGTCCTTGTGTGTGTGGTTATTGTTCGCCATTCTACCATGCATACGGCAACAAATTATTATTTATTTAGTTTAGCTGTATCGGATCTCATGTTCCTGTTGTTGGGTAAGTTTGTATTAAGATTCACATATTTATGCTAAATAGAAACGTTCATTGTTCTTTTACAATCAGGGTTGCCAGATGTTTTTGTACTGAAACTACAAGTTTTTAAGGTCTAATAGTGCATTTTATTGTTGATTACATAACTTTTGGAATTTCAGCTTCATCAACCATTCCGAAATAAGCTAAGTTCTAATTTAATTTTTCAAAGCGCTAGAATGGACAGAAATAATTTTTCAGTCCTATGACTTTTACAATTGAATTCAAATAATGATTCTGTTTTACTGTTTCCTAAAATTAGCCGAATATGATTTCCTGTTCAACTGACTTAAGTTTTCTTTTTCCGACTCAGAAAATACACCCCCAGATGAACTCTGAAATAAATTTACGTCGTTCGGCTAATTCATAAAATAAAACCTTACAAGAAATGAAGTCAAAGCAATATGACGGCAACCATGTTTTACTTCCACTGTTCTGTTTTCTGTACCTTATTATCTGTTATCCTATGAGCGTTTAAAATAACAAGCAAATATTTACAATAAGTAGGTATTCTAATAAGGTATACTTTACATATTTTATTACTGTTTTTTGAAAAGTCTAATTGGAATGTGTTTACTTAGTATGCATGTAGCATCCGCATATAAAATTGACAGGATATCCGCTGTATGAAGAAAACTGCAACATTATTTTATTTTATATTATTCGAAGAATCTGAATTCCGAAATCAATGAAACCACTTCGCTTGATTTTCGGTATCGTATACTTGACGAGTTGCGAAAAATGAAAAGTTATTGTAGGGAAATATACTCGTAAGTTTTAAAGAAAACGAACGAAGAATCAATGATTTAAGGTAATTTTTGGAGCAAGTTTTTGGTTTCGTAAAATCGAACGCGATTTTTAAATATTTTTTTTCTTGCATTTGTTTTACCTTTTAGACATTCTGCATACAAAAATTGAAAAGTTGATCGGCTGTTTTGAGAAAACAAGAAAATGATTAATTGTGCAGTAAGGTTATTTTCAAGCTAAAGTTTATTTTTATTTTAAGTAATTTATTAAATTTTCTAATACAAGTTTCTAATTTTTTATTAATGTAAAACTATGTTTTAAAAATGTAAACGGAATAATCAAAAAAGAAAATCTACCAAGTTAAATGAAATTCAACCAAGCCACTTGGGGATATTCTGACATATTCCCACAATCGGAATGTCAAGTTTGATCAAAATTCCGAATTCTTTTTTATTTAGCGAGTGAAAAAAATAATTAAATCGCAAGTAATCAATACTGTGTATTATTTTAGTTAAGCAAGAATTACAACCGATAAAAAGTTTTTTTTTTACTTCTCGACTTTCAAATCATCGGCTTCAGCGGCTTAGTTCAAAATTTGTATACAGAAGTTCCTTTAAACTCCACATAATATTTAACTTTAAATGCAAGAATTAAAAAAAAATTGTCGAATTTTCGGCGAGAGAAATGTAATTAGTGGTTTGCCCTTAGCTCTGATATTTTACCGACTCTCGTTCTTATATTCATCGATAATATTTTATATGAGAATTCAAAATTACAAAATCGTTTTTCTGACTAAAATACTCGTACATTCACAATTTTATTTAGTTTCATATATATATATATCTACATATTTCGACTCCATTGCCAAATGGTAAATTGGACCCCAAAGAAGTGATTTGCTTCAAAATTTAATGCTGTCTTTGGCCGGAAAATTTCAATTTGTGCACCACAATCGACCCTTTTTACAATGACCAAATAATAAATATTTGATATTGTAAAAATCGCACCGAAATTCTAAAGTTTTTTAGAAATTGGAAAATATTTTTCTCTCCGTCTGATCTGCTACCTATAAAACCTTCATTTGGCTAAACCTTGAGTAAAAAAAGGCTCCTACAAACTTGCGCGATCGTGATTCTTTGACACGAAAAAGTTCAATTTAGTTTTTATTTTATTTTCATTATTTGACCTAAGCCTACTATCAGACAAAAAACATAAATGTTAAAAAAAGAGCCAAGTTCTTCTATACAAAAACGTTTTTGTAACAAGTCAGCCGTGAAAAGTACTGAGATCTAAAAGTACGCCAAGCTCTTACGTCACGAAGGTTTAATACCGAATATTTAAAGTAGAAAAAGAGGCTGGGTGCGACCCACACTGATAACTTCCCATTGTGGTAAGAAAACCTTGAGTAGAATTTTACATCTTTTTCATGGACAAAAAGATAAAAACATATTGTGACGTTTTCTTCAATTTTACCATAGCTATTAATGGAATTTGAATATGTGGGACTTGGGTACAACTGAACAACTTTATTCATATACGTATGTACAGTACATACATTCTTCTAAAAACTAAGTTGATAATAAAATTATAAAATTATGTATTATATTATAGAAATTACTTTATTATTTCGGTTCCAAACATTTTAATTGAAAAAAATTTAAAAACGAAATAGTCAAATATAAACGATATGGTTTGGTTATTGATGGAAGGGTACTTACAAAATATATCCGCTCTAAAACTAGATATATGTCAAATATAAACCATTTGTTAGAAATTGTATTATGTATAAAATTAAATAATGGCAAAGTCATCATTGCTCGTTCTCAAGATATTCTAGTCGAAAAACAAATATTACCACTTTTTAGTAGATTTTTTTTATATTTTTGTTAAAACTGTCAATTCGATACTTTTCAAAATTTAACCATATGTTAATAATTGAAGCGTTGAAAGGATGAATGTGTTAAACGACATTTTTAAACATTTGAGTTACAAGCATTTAAAGTTTATTTTCTATAACTTTTTTTACCAAAGTGGTTGCATATAACGCCTTCATCTTTGGCTAAATATGAATCTATAGGCGATAGAAGAGTACAGATGAGTCAGAAATTTAAGTTTCCATATAAAACTTTCATCTGTAAGAAAAAAGCCAAATTTCATAAAATTTCACTTAATACCTTCATCCTTTCAGCGCTTCAATTGTATTATGTCGATACCTTCCCGTAAGAATGTACTAAGTGACACTTTTTTCGAAAATGACTTTTTGATGAGGAAATATACTATATGTTAAGGGCCACTTTTTGGCCTGGGTTTCGCCAACCTATTATGCATGAAAAGGAAACTAGAGTACAAATAAAAAAATTTATCAACTGCCATGTTTTCTCATTAAAATAATGTTGATACCTGAAATTTGTATTATCCGCCAAAAAAATTATGCTAAGCGACTTAGTTTAACCAAAATTGTCTCTTAGCACTCTATGATTCAACTAGAACTTTCTTCGTTTTTTTCGTTTCCTGAACAATTTTAGAAATGTCGCTTAGTATACATTCTTACGGGAAGGTATCGATGTATAAAACAACATACTTTAGAAGGCACTATCGGTGTTCATTCCCAAGAAATTCGACTTGAAATACAATTTTAACTAGTTTTCACTAGAATTTTTAATAGTTTGTTAATTTAAAAAAAAAATATTAATTCAATATTTGTCAGCATTTTACCAATTGTACAAAATTATACTATGTATAAAATAAATAAAATTAGAAGTCAATATCACTACTAGTTCTCGAGAAATTTGAGTCGAAAAACAATTTTTACCAATTTTCAATAGAATTTTATATAGATTTTTATTTTTTGTAAAAAAACTGTAAACTGATTTTTTTTGAAATTTTCACCAGTTGTCAAACACATTATTTTTCGTAAAATAAAATTATTTTGAGTTTCAAATTGTTTTCCGTTCCTAGAATATCTGTTATGAAATTTTTTTTTCAGTGTTTTTTTATTTAAAAAAACAACGGTATGTTCATTTTTTTCCAAATTCATACCCAATCTGTATGACCTTATAATGAGTACATTAAATTTTATTTGAAATCAATAGCATTATTTTTTCGTGAGATATTTGAAACTAACCAACATTTTTACTTTTTTTTTAAACCGTTATAGTGAAAAAACTACTCACTGAATTTTAAAAAACGCCCTTTCAGCCTCTTTCGAAGTTATTATCTATTAAACAAAATTTATTTGAAGTCGATATCTTTACTCGTTCTTGAGATATCGACGACGAAAAATGGTACAAGAACGTACGGACGTACGAACGTACGCACGTACGAACGTACGAACGTACGAACGTACGAACGTACGAACGTACGTACACACACACACACATACATCTCTCTAAAAATGATTGATATAGCCTCTAGGGACCTTGAAACGTCGAGAAATGTCAAAAATTCCAATTTGACAAATCGGACCGATTACAATAACTCCCTATGGGAAGTTAATAATATTAAAACAGCTACAATGTAATAGAGAAATTTTGTTATTTAATGATTACTGACTAAAATTTGATGGGCTTACTTGGCAAGTTTTTTTTTATGCCCAATTCGAAAGGTTTTAAAAACTTGACAAGTGAACCCATCAAATTTTAGTCAGTAATCATTAAATAATAAAATTTCTCTATTACATTGTAGCTGTTTCAATATTATTCTACTTTAAATATTCGGTATTAAACCTTCATGAAGTAAGAGCTTGGCGTACTTTTAGATCTCAGTACTTTTCACGGCTGACTTGTTACACAAACGTTTTTGTATAGAAGAACTTGGCTCTTTTTTTAACATTTATGTTTTTGGTCTGATAGTATTTATAAGAACATTTGGTGACGGAAGTCTTATTATTCATAATTCTTATTAGTTCTCATTCATAATTCAAAAAAAATCATACTTTAAACCAAATTCTTTTAAATCTTTGAAAAAATTTCATTTAGAGAACGGGGGTCAATTCTCTATCTGTGAAACTGTGAAGTGAAACAAATTAATAAAATGTCAAAATATTTTAAAATATTAAATTTGTTTTCACACTCAAACGATTTTGTGAAGAGCCGTGAGCGTGATAAAATATGAAAATAAACAAAATAATACTCAAAAATGAGTATCAGGCAGGTATAAAAAATTTAAGCATTTCTCATTTTAGTACTCTTTAGTACATGTTTTGACAAACATTTATCAGAATGAGTTCCAGAATCGCATTATGTGAGTTCATGAAATGTAAAAATGAAAAATGGCTGTAAAAACTGAAATGATAACTTTTTTATCAATTCACAGTTTCACAGATAGAGAATTGACACCCAGCTGTTTTCTGTTATATATTCTCCACAAGGTTCTTATATATTATATCAAAATTTAGCTTGAATTTTAGCTCATGTTTGGAGAAAAATGTGGGAGATAAAATTTAGCGCGATCTGCGTACTAGGCATTAAAAGTTGATATGAGTCTTGCGCGCATTAATTTTAATTTCAAATCTGAAATGACACTTCGAACAAACATTTTAGGCGTGTTTTGTTGAGCTCTTCAATTTGTGCATTAGGAAGAGTTCTACAGGGTGCGTTTTATGTTTCAAGTTGATTTTATTTGGTTGCCATTTTTGTTTGAATGAAACTTGTCAGTTGTTGGTAATTGACAGTCGTACTCGTAGAGAGTGCACGAAAACGATCAATCATGGGATATAGAAATGACCATCAACGTCAGCGAGATTGGAATGCTCAAGTTCTTTAGCTCCATATAGACGAACACCATTTTTGACGACAAATAATTTTGTGCGACTAATCACATTTCGACTTGGCTTTGGCTGGCTTTGTTAATAAATAAAATAGCCTCTATTAGAGCACTGAAAACCGTCGATTGTCATAGTATGGTGCACTATTTGGACAGGCGGCGTGGCGGTCATTGGAACATATAGTACTTTGAGGATGTAATAGACAATTCTGTGTAGGGCCATGTTGAAGTAAAGCAATAAATTGGTTTTTTGGTAGGACAACCAGTAGAGACTCATGGCCTCGTGCATCACAATTCTAAACCACTTTCGTGTACGTTTTGTAGTAGAATTGTTAGAATTATAGTTTGTTTTATATAATTTTTAAGATTCCTCGCAAGAGGATCTGTTAGTAGGTTGCATTCATTAGAATTCTTTCAGGGTTGTCTATGGTACTAACCATTACACGAAGGGGTATAAAAGCCCTTCTTCCACAATATACAATTCAGTTTATTCATTTAACAGTCTGCCGTTCAAGGAAACCGAAATACAAACTGAATTTAATATTTTGCAGTCGCTATCACACGATAAATCAATGAATTCGATCATTTTATTGAACATCAACACAACAACACCCAAAATTAAGGTATTCGCTTACACCAGCTGCGCCATAATATAGGTAAAGCATTAGTACTTTCAAGCTTAGAAGGGCTTCATAATTTATTACTTGATGCCTCTTTGAATTGGATAAGTTTTATGATACTAAAGTCTTCCAATTCAAATATTATATATACTTAACAAAGTGTATATTCCTCCAGCCATTTCCAAAATATACCTTTTCATACACGTTCAAAAGTCGTTATAGCTAGGTTAGGCATAAAAACGATTCAAGAACAGTTAATGTTCAATTTTATATGCGCATATAAAACAAATAGCAATAATCTTCCAGCCAAGTGTTCAACTTCTATTGGTTTTCTTTTTTTTTGACAATAAAAGCAAATTAATTGCCTGTTTTTCTAGGCAGTTTGATCATACAAATGTCCTTAAGTTAATTCAAAATCAATTCAGTGTTAATGTTTTGTTTATTTGGAAATAAATTTGAACAATCTAAATATAAATGGCTTGGCTGTATATTTGTATGGACAAATTCATTTCGTGACTGGAAATTACAATTATAAGTTTAATATTATTTTCACACCGACAATAATTTATTACATAAACGATATACATTTAAACTACCATGATACTATTCGTACTTGTTGAATATTGCGTAGGAAGCTAATTATTTTCAGTTGATATTATAGGTACACACACTAGCAACAAGTTTAAGTATGATAAAATTTTAAAAATATTTTTATTATAGCTATAAAAAAATTACGACCGATTCGAAAGATATAAATTTTACAGTTCATATAAGCAAATGAATCGTAAACAGACTATCGGGTCTCGGCATCATGATAAAAATATCTTTGAAATTTGTTTTCCTCGTAAACAGAAAGCAAGGAAGTGAATATTCAATATTAAATATTTTGTAGAATTTGAAGCAACATGTGAAGTAACTTAGTTTTAAAAGCTGAGGTACGAGTATGTTTGCAGGATCGAGGGTCTAACTAAAGAAGATAGACAAATCATTAGTGTAACAGTCTTTCTTTATTGAAATCCAATAATACATAAATTCATAGGTCATTATCATTATTGTTATATTTTAAGATTAAATTCATCCTTGATAAATCTGATTCGGTCTGCTGCTTGCTTGTAGAAATAGTGCTTCGTGCTTCGTAATGTTCTACTCCTGTTCTTCTAGTTACTGGTTCTGGTTCTCTAACAACATACATACGCTTTTATGCTGATCTTAACCGGCTTATCAAACAGCGTTTTCACTAGATACCAACTGATAAAACTGACACAACACATGAATCATATAACAATTGTACTTCTGTGAAAGCTTCTTACGAATTGTGTTCTTCTATTTTCATTTCATAAATTCCTCAAATTCAGAAACTTTTCATTTGTCAGCGATAAACAAAACATTTATGCTCCCAAAATACAGTGGTGGATTTCAGCGACTTATTACGAGTATTTTATTCGTAGGGATAAAAATGAAATGCTTCATTACGAACAGTCATGACTTTTTTCAATGAACGTTCTTTTAACTGAAATATTGCAAGAAAAAATTTTGAAAAACAACAAAACGCTTTCCTTTCCTTAATCAATTATTTGTGATCAAAGATATACAGTGGTGGAAAATTAATTAGAAACGATTTTTTTATTTTTTAAAACTGGTTGTATCTACATATTCTTTTAAGTAATTGGTAAAAATATTTTTTTGTTTCATTTTTGGTTCTTTAACTTCATTTAAACATAAACAAAATTATTTTTTTTTTACAAATAAAAGCTGCATTTGATATTAATTGCAAGAAAATGTGTTTTCAGCTGGAAAAATAATTAGAAATATACTGTAATTAGCATGTGTATATAGCATTCACCAAAAGTTCTGGCTTGATGGTATAGATAGGTATTGAGTAGACCTTTCGTTTGATGTATATCTCGATGGGTTTGGTGAACTTTGAAAAAAATAATGATTTTTCTAGACAAGTGGTTAGTCCATGATTTTATCCAATTTTCAGTAAAATCACTTTGGATGGCCATATTTCGATAACCAGACCACGCAGAAAGTTTTGGCTTGATGGTATAGATAGGTATTGAGTAGACCTTTCGTTTGATGTATATCTCGATGGGTTTGGTGAACTTTGAAAAAAATAATGATTTTTCTAGACAAGTGGTTAGTCCATGATTTTATCCAATTTTCAGTAAAATCACTTTGGATGACCATATTTCGATAACCAAACCACGCAGAAAGTTTTGGCTTGATGATATAGATAGGTATTGAGTAGACCTTTCGTTTGATGTATATCTCGATGGGTTTGGTGAGCTTTGAAAAAATAATGATTTCTGTAGAGACGTGGTTAGTCCATGATTTTATCCAATTTTCAGTAAAATCACTTTGGATCGCCATATTTCGATAACCAGACCACGCAGAAAGTTTTATCTTGATGGTATAGATAGGTATTGAGTAGACCTTTCGTTTGATGTATATCTCGATGGGTTTGGTGAAGTTTGAAAACATAATGATTTCTGTAGAGACGTGGTTAGTCCATGATTTTATCCAATTTTCAGTAAAATCACTTTGGATGGCCATATTTCGATAACCAGACCTCGCAGAAAGTTTTGGCTTGATGGTATAGATAGGTATTGAGTAGACCTTTCGTTTGATGTATATCTCGATGGGTTTGGTGAAGTTTGAAAAAATAATGATTTCTGTAGAGACGTGGTTAGTCCATGATTTTATCCAATTTTCAGTAAAATCACTTTGGATGGCCATATTTCGATAACCAGACCACGCAGAAAGTTTCTGGCTTGATGGTATAGATAGGTATAAAGTAGACCTTTCATTTGATGTATATCTCGATGGGTTTGGTGAAGTTTGAAAAAATAATGATTTCTGTAGAGACGTGGTTAGTCCATGATTTTATCCAATTTTCAGTAAAATCATTTTGGATGGCCATATTTCGATAACCAGACCACGCAGAAAGTTTTGGCTTGATGGTATAGATAGGTATTGAGTAGACCTTTCGTTTGATGTATATCTCGATGGGTTTGGTGAGCTTTGAAAAAATAATGATTTCTGTAGAGACGTGGTTAGTCCATGATTTTATCCAATTTTCAGTAAAATCACTTTGGATCGCCATATTTCGATAACCAGACCACGCAGAAAGTTTTATCTTGATGGTATAGATAGGTATTGAGTAGACCTTTCGTTTGATGTATATCTCGATGGGTTTGGTGAAGTTTGAAAACATAATGATTTCTGTAGAGACGTGGTTAGTCCATGATTTTATCCAATTTTCAGTAAAATCACTTTGGATGGCCATATTTCGATAACCAGACCTCGCAGACAGTTTTGGCTTGATGGTATAGATAGGTATAAAGTAGACCTTTCATTTGATGTATATCTCGATGGGTTTGGTGAAGTTTGAAAAAATAATGATTTCTGTAGAGACGTGGTTAGTCCATGATTTTATCCAATTTTCAGTAAAATCACTTTGGATGGCCATATTTCGATAACCAGACCACGCAGAAAGTTTTGGCTTGATATAATAGATAGGTATTGAGTAGACCTTTCGTTTGATGTATATCTCGATGGGTTTGGTGAGCTTTGAAAAAATAATGATTTCTGTAGAGACGTGGTTAGTCCATGATTTTATCCAATTTTCAGTAAAATCACTTTGGATCGCCATATTTCGATAACCAGACCACGCAGAAAGTTTTGGCTTGATGGTATAGATAGGTATTGAGTAGACCTTTCGTTTGATGTAAGTATATCTCGATGGGTTTGGTGAACTTTGAAAAAAAAATAATGATTTTTTTAGACAAGT
This sequence comes from Chrysotoxum bicinctum, assembly GCA_911387755.1. NCBI lineage: Eukaryota > Metazoa > Arthropoda > Insecta > Diptera > Syrphidae > Chrysotoxum > Chrysotoxum bicinctum. Next base: position 216,371,714 of record OU426989.1, on the reverse strand, counting down.
GGTTAGTCCATGATTTTATTCAATTATCAGTAAAATCACTCGTAAATATTCTTGGAAAGTCGACTAAGAGTTTTGAAAACCGCAGCTTTCTGCGGCTCCTGGTTTCGGTTATATCGCAGCCCACAAGAAATGTTAGGTAGTTGGCGGTCGAAAATCAGTACAATCATTTTGGATAGCCATATTTCGATAACCAGATCACGCAGAAAGTTTTGGCTTGACTTTATAGATAGGTATTGAGTAGACCTTTCGTTTGATGTATATCTCGATGGGTTTGGTGAGCTTTGAAAAAATAATGATTTCTGTAGAGACGTGGTTAGTCCATGATTTTATCCAATTTTCAGTAAAATCACTTTAAATCAGTTTAAATAACTTAATGTGGAACGTACACGCATATTTACGCTGGACAGATTCAATACGATCATTCCATACATAGTTCTGTGACGATAATACAGTACTCAAATAGTCTGAGTAAGAACGAACTAAAGAGTTATACGATGAAGATATTACCAGATTACACGAAAATTTCTTACTCCAAAGCTTAATAAAATCAAGCATTGCGTTGACCTTATTTACAGTCTTTTCAATATACATAAGGGTGTAAAATCAAGGATTTGTGAGTAGCTTACGCCCATGTCACATGATGATTTTACTCTTATAAGAACAGGTTGATTTAGGCTGTAGTTACAGAAAACAGGATTTATTCTTCTAAAAATATCCTTAATCCTAAATAAGTAAGAATTTAATATTGAAACAACGTCACTTCAATTAATTATATAATAGACAAAATTGATGGTATTTTAAAATGACGTGAATTCAACTAGATTTTTAACAATAGATTTCTTTTCCTGGAACCCATGGTAAACAGTCACAAGAAAAGATGTAGATCTGAAATAAAGAATTTCACGAACTTGCTCTAATGACTTAGAATTTTAAATACGATTTTTATCAGATAAAACTGTTCATAAGCATAAAATTCACATTTAAATGTCTTGAACAAAGGTTTTAGAACTCAAGAACTACTTGCTATGCGATTTTTTAATGTATGCAAGAAAAAAAAAACTATCGTTGGAGCGATTTAAAAAAAATTGTTTGTTGTTTTGGATATAAAAGTTTAAAAACGCCAAATTTAAGTTTTTAACATCGCAAAATTAAAAATAAAAAAAAAATTGATCAATGAGTTTTTGAGATATCGAATTTTGAAAAATAAATGATTTTTTTTATTTCCAAAAATATTTCTTAAGTTTTGAATTGCAATATTTTTAAAGCTTTTTAGAAGATTCTGCATAAGAAACTTCATAATGGATTTATTATGCCAGTAATGAGAAGTTCAGATATCTAGAAAATGTTTCAATGGGATGTATTATATTTTCAAAAAACATTTTTACTGTTTGTATTTTTAATATTTATTTTTATAAAACAATATTTTTTTTTTGTTTCTTGTAGATCGCATTTTTAACAAAAATGTTTTCAAGTTTCAAAAACTTGAGCATTTTGCTTACAAAATTTTGAAGATCTGAAAAAAAAAACTTTTTTGAAAATTTCTATTTCAATGCAATACCTACTATTCAAACTTTTTAGGAATTTTAACATACAAAAATCGATTTAAATCAGTTATACGGTTCTTAAGAAAATCGAAAAACAAATGTCTATAGTACCATTATTTATCAATTTTCCGAGAATTTTTGTTTTCAACCATTAAGTAGCTTTTATTGATTTAAAGCTGGGAAACAGTTTTCGACAAAAAATATTTTGTAAAATTTCGAAACAAAAAATTGTATCGGAGGTACCGTTATTTTTGGTCTTACAAAAACTTATGAGGAAAAAATTTAAAAAAATGCTATCTTCCAGGTTTAAGTAAAACTTGTTGAAACATTTAGGCTCTTGCCGAACAAACAGTAAGACAAAATTGCGAACACACACTTTGTAGTCTTCCCTCTTATCTTAATGTCAAGTATAATCAAAATCACGTGTTGGATTTTTTTAGCGAATGTATAACTGTCACTCTTACTCGTATGTCATAGGTACATATTTGAGGCTACTTTTTACTTGCGATACTATAAGGTTCTGTATTGCAATTTTTTATCGTAAGTAAAAATAGCCTCAAATATGATACAAAAGTTTGGGTATTGGGCTAAAATTATATACATAATAAATAAATAAATGAATAATTAGAAACACCTTCGAAATAGAAGGAAAAACGCTTTGTTTAAGCAATGTCTAAAAATAAAAATGCTATTGGAGCCGTAAGAACAATACTATGATACAATTTCTTTCAGATTTTGGATCAATAAAAAGTGACGAGCGCTTATATCCGATATAGCTATCATAGATGAACTCTTCGTACAATATGAAAAAACTGTTATCATCAACCAATTCTTTAGACATTTAGTACTTTTTCCGTTCTCTATTTCCCAAATAAAGTAACTACAAAGCTGGCCATTGTACCAGGTGGAAGTCGTTAGAGACAAGTGTCTCGATGTTTTGACCGGTGCAGATGAAATGAGACATTCAAAAATACTTAAAAAGAAGTTGAAAACCATTCCTTCGATACTTCCATTCAAAAGTGTATCAATGGTTATGTTTTGAATAAGTTCGCTTAGCAGAAGAAAGTCAGATTTCATTTTATTGAGATTAGTTCTGTTAACATTTTCCTAGGAAATCAAAAAGCATTATTTTTTTCAGCTCAAACTACTGCAGGATTTGGTTTTAGCCACTTATGAAATAGATTCCATGCTTCTGTCATTCATGCTAAGTCCCTTAAAAATTAGAGCAAGTTCGTGTATTCATTTTAGTTATTTTTGAAATTTTGCTTGGGTCCGAATTCAGTACACTGAAGAAATACAAGGTGGCGCAAAATTAATCACCCTATCAAAAGATGTCAACATTTTTGCAAATGGCGTCGTACGTCAATCATATTTGACTTTTGTGAACTAGACAACTACAAACAGAGAAGCATGTGAGCAATAATCGATCGATATCGACGTCGATTTCCTAATCAAACATTCCGGCGCTTAGCTACAGCTACTCGACTCGAACAGACAGGAACAAAAGGAGACCAGACTGGTAGTTTCAGCGAGAATATCGCGGCTGCGGCTGCCGATGTCACTGAGAACGAAGAAACATCACCCACACACAGCACAAGCAACAATGTATGTATGTATATTGTGATAGTAGCGTTTCTTCATCGCATTATCTCCCGTCTTGGCGATTTGGCATGGCTAGCAGGATGTCCCTGTTGTATTAAGATGAAAGACAAGTTTATTTAATTAATAGGTCTTTATTCAATGACTGTCTTATTCTTACTGACTAGTAATAATAGGTTTACATACTTAACTAGGTTATATATATTACTATGTTTACATAGCATCATAGTATAAGTGTAAGTATACAACATCTCCCTTTTTAACAATAGTTATACTTATTATATTATAATCAGTTTAAATACAGAAGATAAAAGTTAAAATTATTCAAAATTATTATTATTAATATTTTAATATTCAAAGGCACAAATGATAGTATTAATTTTAAAACTAAAAATTGAGTATCTCTTCCATATATTTATGTATGATAGTAAGTAAGTTTATCAGGCGGTATTACCTTTCTTCCAAAACGAGTCTTGTAATCTTCTGATAAAATTTTATTTGATTCCGAAATATTTCTAGAACTTGATTGAATGTCATTTTCTGTTGGATCAGGTTTTTCATCACTGGGCGTATTCGAATTCGGATCTTTGTTCAAAATATGTTGGCGATTTCGGCGACTTAAAGTTCCGTCTTTACCTTCAACAATAAAAGATCGTGGTTCTTGACATACTTCCACTACCCTTCCTGGAATCCAAACAGATGCCGGGTTCTTTTTATAATAAATTTTTTCACCCGGTTCAATTGGTTTTAAGTCTCGCGCATTTTTATTGTAGTATCTTTGAGTTTTTTGAGTTTTTTGTTGAACTGAATGTTTATACTTGTCGTGATCAACTAAAGATGGTTTCAAAATCTCTGATGACACGGGGATTTTTGTTCTTAATTTTCTTGACATAAGCAGTTCAGACGGAGAAGGCAAAGTGCCTTTAGAAGTTGTTCTGTAATGGAGGAGAGCGACATATGGATCGGTATTAGATTCTTTGCATTTATAAAAAAGTTTTTTAATTGTTTGAATCGATCTTTCGGCTAGGCCGTTGGAACGTGGTAAGTAAGGTGACGATGTCACATGATCAATATTCCACTCTTCACAAAATTTTTTAAACTCTTTTGAATTATATGGTGGACCATTATCGGAAACCATAATAGCTGGCACACCATGGCGTGCAAATAAAGACTTTAATTTAGTAATTACAAAATTACTGGAATTTCCGGAATTTAGAAGTTCAATTTCAATAAATTTGGAGAAATAATCGACTACCAAAAGATAAAGTTTTTTATCAAATTCAAAAATATCAGTTCCAATTTTGTACCAAGGTATATTAATTATTTCATGTGGACACAATGTTTCTTTTTGATTTGAGTTTCTATAGCGCATACAACTTTCGCAATTTGTAACGACATTGAAAATGTCATTGTTTATATTGGGCCAAAACACAATATCTTTGGCAAGACTTTTGCAGCGCTGAATACCCATATGACCCTCATGTATGAGTTTTAAAATATCTTGACGAAGCGAAGTGGGTATAATTATTCGATTATTTTTGAATATAATATCGTCTATGACATGTAGATCATCTTTTATATTGTAATATGGCATTGCTAATTGGTCTATTGATTTTTTATTTGAAGGCCAGCCTGTCTGAATATAAATTTTGACTTTGCAAATGATTGAATCATTTAATGAAGCATCCCGAATTTGTTGCAATTTAGAAGAAGACACTGAAAGGTTTGAGATCAAAAGATCACAATGAAGGGTTAAATCTTTATCGAATTCGGTAAGTGAAGTTTCAGGTAAAGCTGCTCTAGAAAGAGTGTCCGCCGTGTACATCTCTTTACCAGGTTTGAAAATGACGGACAGATCATATGCTTGAAGTCTTAGCATGAATCTTTGGAGCCTTGCAGGAACCTTGTGTAAAGGTTTATCAAAGAGAGGCACTAGCGGCTTGTGATCCGTTTCAACGATCACATTCCTGCCGAAGACATATTGGTGATACTTAACACACCCAAACAAAATAGCAAATAGCTCCTTTTCAATTTGAGCGTAGTTTTTCTGACTGGCTGTTAAAGTGGCGGAAGCGAAAGCAATTGGACTGTTGTTATGGCATATGACAGCACCTACTGCGCCCTTAGATGCGTCGACTGAAAGAGTAAGAGGTTTATTAGGGTCGTAAAAAGTAAGTATAGGTGCATTTGAAATGATTTCTTTCAACTTAAGAAATTCTTTTTCGTGTGCATCGGTCCAATGCCACAGAATTTCTTTTTTCAAAAGCTGCCGAAGATTCGAATTTTCAAAAGATAAATGCTTAACAAATGAACCAAGATAATTGACCATTCCAAGAAATCGTTGCAATTCTGCAACAGATTTTGGTCGTGGCATATTGCAAATCGCTTTAATTTTAGAATCATCCGCTTTGATTCCATTTTTATTGAAAATATGACCAATAAATTTCAATTCGTTGACACAAACTTTTGATTTTGACTGGTTAAATTTAAGACCTATCGATCGCGCTCTTTCTAATACTTTACTTAAAATTTCATTATGTTTTTCCAAAGTATCTGCAAAAATTAAGAAATCGTCAATAAAAATCATTACACCCTCTATATCGGAAAAACTATTGACCATTTGTGCATGAAAAATTTCAGGTGCGGATTTTATACCGTATGGCATTCTTAAAAATCTATATCTCCCAAATGGAGTTATAAAAGTGCATGCCTTCGATGATTCCTCATCGAGCGGAATAATCCAAAAACCTGAATTGGCGTCGAGCGACGTAAAATATGCTGCTCCACTCAGTTTAGCTTTAAAATCATCTAAACTGGGGAACTGGAAATGCGACCGAAGAATCGCCTTGTTAAGATTTCTGGGATCGAGACACAACCTTAATTTTCCATTAGGTTTCTTAACAAGAACGATTGAATTAACCCAATCTGTTGGCTCATCGACCCTGACAATGACATTCAATTTTTCCATTCTTACAAGCTCTTCTTTAAGAGAATCTAATAAACTAAATGGAACTTTTCGCGGACAGTCAATCACTGGAATTACGGCGGGATTTATTTGTAAATGACACTCATTTTTTAATAAACCTAGACCTTGAAACACATCACTGAATTTAGAAAGTATTTTAGAATAATAAGAATCATTACTTAGTTTAGGAATACAATTTTTTGAATCAGAATTATTATTATTAGAATTTAAATTTTTAATTTCATCTACCTTTTTGATTAAATTTAGTTGAATAGACGACTGAAGTCCAATAATAGCTTGACATTTTATATCCAGGATGTAAAAAAGAATTTTGTAATGATGACCTCTGTGTTGACAATTTAAATTACAATATCCAATGACTGGTAGAACTTCTCTGCTGAATGTCATGATTTTTGTAGACGACTTAATGACTTTAACTCCACTACTTATTTTCTGGAACTGCTGCTTTGATATTATATTCGCTTGTGCACCCGTGTCTATTTGACATTGCACTGATGCACCGTTGATGTGAATAGGCACTATCCATCGATCTGCTTGCTCTGTCTCTGATGACGATGACGACGCTAAAGCAAAAGCTTTTTTAATGTACATGATCCCAATAAATAACTGAGATGTGTCCTCCGAAAGTTCATCGTAATCAGAAGAGACGTCAACATTTCTTATGTATGCGTTCTTGTTTTTGCACATTTTAGCAAAATGGTTCATTCTCTTGCAGTTGTTGCACCTCATTCCCAGAGCTGGGCATTTACTTCTATGTATTTCTCCACACTTGTAGCAGCGCTTTTGATATGATGATGATGAACTGTTTTGTGTTTTGTTATGTACTTGATGGCTTGGTACATATGGTGATCGGCTGTTGTGTGAAGTTCGTATATTATTTTTGTTGCAGAGAGACGAAGACAAATTATTTGTATGTGTGTGCTGGTGATTTTGTGGCTTTGACGATGAACGGTGAATAGCGGCGATGACGTTGTTGCTGTTGTTGCATCTTTCTAGCTGCAACTGTTGTGCTTGCCCTTTTGTTGCTTCCATTGTTTTTGCAATGTCTATGGCTTTATCGAATTTTATGGCTCCTTCATTTAATAATCGTTCTTTGATGTTCGAAAAATTATTATTTAAACCGCATACGAAAATATCACGGACTAAATCTTCTCTTAGGTCTTTAAAATCGCACGATAGGCTCAGATTTTTCAAGACTGTGATATATTCGTCAATTGACTCACCATCTTTTTGTGACCTTGTGAAGAATTTATGGCGCTCCATGACGATGTTGACTTTGGGAAGAAAATAGGCTTCTAATTTCTCAATCAATTTGTCATACTTGACGATGTCTAGGTCCTCGTTGAAGGAATTGAAGATTTCCAAAGAATCTGGCCCCATATAATGAAGTAGAAGTGCAACTTTTCGTTTATCGCTTTGCTCTTCCAGATTCGATGCTCGAAGAAAAATTTTAAATTGATTTAGCCAATTCTTCCACGTGGAAGGTAGATTTGTAGATTTTAGGTTGAGTGGTGAAATGGATGCCGAAATATTATTCACAATGGCATACGCGTTTGCGGTTGGTTTCGGCGGGTCAGTCATTTTTTTTTTTTTTTTTTTACTTATTGACTTTCTTTTAATTTTATGTTAGAAACCGATCAACAAAATATAATATAACTTAATTATATTATCTACACACTTCTGACACCATGTTGTATTAAGATGAAAGACAAGTTTATTTAATTAATAGGTCTTTATTCAATGACTGTCTTATTCTTACTGACTAGTAATAATAGGTTTACATACTTAACTAGGTTATATATATTACTATGTTTACATAGCATCATAGTATAAGTGTAAGTATACAACAGTCCCCATTTAAGCATCCCAGACTTCTTTCTTCGGGGCTGCTTGACGTCGCGGGCTTACGCCAACAAGCCTCAGACAATCGCAGCCCTTAAGAAGAATATTCGACAGGAATGCGACGGCGACCAATTATCACTGGAAATCTTGCGGAAAACCGTGGAAAATTCGATAAAACGGGCACAAATGTATATCAACACTAGGGTTGCCAAATTTTTACACCTCGGCGGGACAAATGGCTAAAATAATGAAAAATCCCGGGATTTCAACATATTGCCCGGGACAAAATAAAAAAAATTACAATTTGCGTGTAGATTAAAATAAAGAAATTCTTTTATTAATTACTAATTAAATGACTTTTTTGTCATTTGCAAATATTTTTCTTTGTCAATTTTAATGACAGATGTCCGTTTGCAAAAATACATTCTTCGTTAAGTAAGGTTTGTTTGATTGAAATTTTGAAAGCAATTTCTTAATGTTAAATCACAATGCAGCGATTGTTCCTTATAAATAGAAGATATTTAGGTACATTAGGGAAAAAACTGCCCGGCGGGACAGATGAATTTATGTAAGCCGGGAAGTCTGGTAACGCTAATCAACACTGGCAGCAGCCACTTGACGGATATGATATTTTTTATTTAGCAGAAAAAATTTGTAAGGTTCAAATAAAGATTTCCAACACTCAAAATCATTTCTTCTTATTAAGTAGAAAAGTACTTCAAAAACAAAATTGCATGATTAATTTTGCGCCACCTTGTATATTGATTGAAAGATTTCCAAACTAATCCACAATTTTTCTACCAAACGCCCTTCGGAATATTTGTTAACTCAATTCTGTGTTACATCTTCCTTAGTTAAAGGCTTTACACTTCTCATAGGCGAATATTTAAAATATTTATAATTGTCTCAAATCCCTTAATCAAGTTAGGTAACAACATTTTTGGCACAAGGAAGGATTGGCTAGAACTAATGTCTCTCTTAATGCGGGAAACTTTATGTCCTTAAGCAGTGATAGAGAAAATGTGGAACATCTTGTGACCTCTTAGGATAAGAATCGAATTTATCAACTTAAACCCGAAATTCTTTTGACAACAAAAATGTTATTATGTAGGTATCTCCTTCTGTATCCTTTTATCCCAAAGCAGTGAAGAATGTCATAAAACTAAGCAAACAAATTTCCTATCCTTAAACCAGTGATAGTTCTATAGCTATTGGGAATTCCAAGAACTTACCAGTAACTTGTAGTAAAGAAATTCGTGCGAAAGAGATGTGAATTTTATTCAAATTTACAATATCCAATTAGAAGTTTTAATTGTGAAAGTGTTGTCTATTTGCAGGTCTTCCATACGAAATAAGTTTATATTGGCATCAGTATCCTTACAATTTGGGTCTTCCGTTCTGTAAAATACGAGCACTAATTTCTGAAGCGTAAGTCGCCTGCACAATGTAAACCAACAACAACAATAATTATGTTCGTTTCATTTCTCATTTCGTCCGAATCTAGATCGACATATGTATCCGTCCTAACAATAGTGGCATTCTCAATGGAACGCTTTTTGGCCATCTGCCATCCGTTGCACCTGTATGCAATGAGTGGTTTCAAGCGAGCCATCAGGATAGTTGCGGCATTGTGGGTGATAAGTTTCATCAGTGCGATTCCCTTTGCCATTCTGACGAAAATCGATTACCTAAAGTATCCGACTGGTAGGTGGACATGGTGTACTCTCGCTTCTTCTTGTTAGGGACACCCACTTCAAAGTGTAAGGACATTTTTGCTCTTCCATTCACAGATAACACGACCATAGAGAAATCAGCTTTCTGTGCGATGCTTGACTATCCGGATGGATTCCCATTGTGGGAGCTGTCCACGTGTTTGTTTTTTGTAATACCGATGGTCCTTATTATGATATTGTACGGCCGGATGGGAATGCAGATAAGGTCGAGGACGACACAACAACTGGGTAGGTGGAATTTTGTTTGTATGCAGCCATCGTGTGTCATCGATGCGGTTGTGGAATTTAAGTCCTGATTTTTTTCTTTTTTTTTAATTCTTGAATGCATTAACATCACGTATGTTGTATGTGTCATTTCAGGAGTTCAACAAGGATCGATGCACAAGGAATCAAGACATCAGCAATCGCGGAAGGCTGTGATACGAATGTTAGGTATGTAATGTATCCCTACTCAATTTCTAAGATTGTGTAATGTATACTCATGTATGGTGAAATCTATGTCTCATGCCACTCGTACTCGTATAGAAGAAGAATCTTTCGACAACGTGAAGGACATTTGTGAATTGATTGAATTACAATTGGGATTCCTGTCGTGTATGTTACGATGTTGAATGGATAAATTATGAAATTAACCTTACATAAATGATACTGGTACCTATGTTCATATATCAAAATTCAGTTAAATTAGTAACTGACACACGTGTGACATCAGTTTCCAATGGATTAGCTAAGTTAAGGGGTAAAACGTATTTCAGCAGAAAAATGTAAATGAAGAACGAACATAATAAGACAAACCATAATAATCAAATTTATTTATTGGTTAACCAAAAATATTATATATGATATGTATTAAGTTCCTACTTTATATCATAATCTTCTATTACATATTTTTCATATTACGAACTGAGGCATTAATAGACCAAATTAATTAATCACCGTTATATTAGGTTTTAGTTTAACTTCTGAAAAACGTGTTTACTCGGAAAATGTGAACAATATCCTTTATTCGTTGAAAAGAAAAGTTTCAAACGAAAGCAATTGAACTATAATTTTCTTTCAAAATTTTAGAAGATGTTCGAACTTCGCCTACGACATATTGGCTCAAAATACCTATTTAGACACTTGCATAAATCTCTATTTGTTTTGTTATCCTTTTTCCATCCAGACAAATATTTATTTATTTTCATATCAATGTAAGACCATTTTTTATTGAACAGTAAATTATTTAAGTCCAGAAATACGCCCGTTTCCCGTGAAAAGCATTTTCAAAACCGATTGTGCATAACAAAAAGTTTGTGAAGGCGGTCCTCGTTACAACATATTATATTGGGACATGCATTGATACTTTACTTTCAGTTGATATAGCCTGAAGCAATAATAAACCTAATAGAAAGAAGAAACGTCCATAACAAAAGTAATTGTGTGATCTGGTATCATCTGAACATTTCTTTATTTTATACATATTGTAATAAACAATACTGCTCCAGCAAAATAGCCAGCTGATTTTCTGCCCTTAAGCAATACCATCAAATTAACACTCGTAATGGTTATCATTTACCCCTGAGGTTAACTTTAGAGGTAAAATGTTAAGCACATACACAAGTCCACACAAACATACTTTCTTGGCTCTTTCAATTTTAATTTCCCACTCTGAGTGTCTCTGTAATATTTAAAAAAAACGGTTGGAAATTTAAATTAAATTAAAAATTTCATCCATACTCGCAAGTAATAATGAACAGCGTTGATTTTTATCACAATATGTACCAAACATTACATTACCCGAAATTTTAGCCTTCTCAAGGCAGGCGAAAAATGTTAATATGTATGCCCCTACCTACATTTTCTCTCTGTCTTACTTAACACGCCTTAGAATTCTAGGCAAAATTTACTGTTATTTCCTCAGCAATTGCTTTTAATGCCTTCGTGGTTGGTAGGCTTTTAATTGATGCCAAAAAGTGGCCTCATTTCACATGATACTTGAAATTTAAGTACGGGAGCTTTGTCTATAAAATCTTTGAATGTTTTTGGCATTTCTTTGGCCGATTATCGTTAAAGCTTCATTGCCGTACTACATACAGAGAACTGCTAAATTGTATACACAGTTACAATAGATCAGTTTTATTTTGTTCGTGTCTCGAAAACCTTCTTACATATGCTGGTACATACATATATGTGAATTAAAGGAAATGTTACAAAGACTGTTGCTACCATAAAGAGTTTTATATGATGGGAAATGGGGGGAATTGATGCAGCGAGCGTAACGTATGAGAAATTTATTCTGACTTTTGACTGCCTTTTAATTGCAAACTTATCAGTTGGTAAAGGTGTATTCTCATGCCTTTAGGATTTTTATACAAAATAGTATTGCCAAACCAAATGTCCTGGAACTTTAACTGTTAACGTTAAACATATATCCTTTATGAAGTAAGAGGTTTTGGGCTTAGCATTTGTATGGATATATACATTAATATAAGTTAATGTAGCTGATAAACCTATACGAGAGTAACTTTAACTGTCATAAGTATTTAAGGAGCAAAATATTGCTTTTAATGCTTTTTCACTCGAGTAATTTTAGCAAATGCAAGTGTCAAACGACAGTTGTGGAAACTTGACAAATTCCCCTACAGTTTTATGGATATTAAAGAATTTTATAAAGCGCTTATTTTTGAAGTAAAACTTCTTTTCCGGCGTTGGGGGTAAAAAAATTTCTATGCAGCTGTCAGTGACATGTCAAACCGTCACGCCATCCGTCAAAGACAGCGACATGTTTTTAGCATGTGCAAAGTAAAACATGAAGTTGAATACGATTTAGAATTTACATATTTCAAATGGCTGCATTCAAAGATAAACATAAAACTATAGGTTCAGACGCGCAATGGCTATGCAACCGAATAATTATTGACAAGCATATTGCAATCCAAATAAATTTTACCAACACCTAACCCTCGCATACAAAGTACTGGCCAAAAAGTTGGGTATATCCATTACCATTTGTATTCTTGCTGTCATAGACGGCATGCCATATGACCATCAGGTTCCCTGAAAGTTTTGAAATTATACTTTTTAATAATATTTATTCTCTTAATCGCACACGCCACCGACATTTGTTTTGGTATTTATAAATTTGAACGTCACCCGACTAATCAATCAAATACTTTAATAATTAATTTTACAAGAGTGCCGCTGTCAGTGTACTTGCTTTCCAAGTTGCCTGGATACTGAATTAATGCCAGGTGACTACTAAGTTGCTCGGGTTTGTACGGGTTAATAAGAAATGCTTGTGTACATTACAAGATTACAACATGCTTGCCAATACTTGCACGTGCAGCCCTAGGGTAATACAAACAAAGCGAGGCAACTTGCTTGTCAAGTGGCATGGGAGTTTTGTACTTTTCTTCTCGATTAAATTTAAGGCTAGGCGCGCACATTCAATTTTTTGAAGTAAAACTTCTTTTGCGCCGTTGGTGTTAAAAAATTCTCTATGCAGCTGTCAGTTATGTGTCAAACCGTCACGTTATCAGTCAAAGACAGCGACATGTTTTAAAAATATAAAATGTTTGTGAATTATGTGGTCGACCAATTTAATAAGCAGAAACCACTATCCTTTTTAAAAAAAAAAACAAACAAGCATATCTTTTTGATGTTTTTTTGAAGTAAAACTTCTTTTCCGGCGTTGGGGGTAAACAAATTTCTATGCAGCTGTCAGTGACATGTCAAAACGTCACGTTATCCGTCAAAGACAGCGACATGTTTTTAGAATACAAAATGTTTGTTCGTAGGTTATAATCTTACAGAAGCTTTGCTTGAGGAAAAAGAAGTTTTACTTCAACCGTGCGTACGTCAGTACACACAATCTTTTTTTTTTTATTAATTAAAATGTCCATGCAAAATAAACTCCCACACAGCAAGAAATACAAGTGAACCGCTTACAACCATCAGTTGAGAATAAGGCTGATTATACACGCAAAAAAAAATAAGTCTTTTCGATGGGTTAAAAACAACGTTGTCTGGGGTAAAAACTACGTAGTGTATAATTGCTAAGAGTAACGTAGATAAACTAGTTAAAAAATGTTAGTTTAATCGAAAAACATTTATTAATTATATTTTAATTAATTTATTAATTATATTAATCGAGAGAAATGGCACTAATTTGTAATTTCCAAGATTGGTAATTTTAAACGAGTAACGTGTTTATATAAATTACTAAATTTAATTAATTTAAAACATTTCTTATCAATCTTCTTAGTTAATTTAAATTAATGGTTATGTTGTGTAAATTAAACGAGTTTGTAGATAAAAACAATTAACCAAATTTGGATTAGCCGCGTTATTATTATAACGTTATATATATAACGCGGCTAATCCTAAAAATTAAAAATGTCATAACTGAAGATTTCTTATTTTAACAACCAATTTGGTTAAAAAAATCTATCATATTTATTTAAATAACTACCAGAGTTGAGCTATTTAGTTTTAACATAGTAAGTTTGTAGGTTCTTTATTAGTAGTGTCACTTGTTTATTTTTACACAAGTCTTTCGTTCCTTGTTCCTTGGAGCATTGAATACTCATTCTTTATAATTGCACAAACTTCTAAGGCTGTTCTTTTAAACTATCGCGGATCTTATGAGACTCACCTTTAACTAACCTGTCACTTATAACCGGATGCACCCAATACTTTTTGTTACGTTTTTGAGTAGACTTTAAATTTAACAAAAGAGCCACTGCACAACACTATTACTAATTTTCCATTTTAATAATGACAAAAATTTATTAAAAAGTCGCAAGTGCGTGCAGGATTATTTAAATTAATTTGATCTATTTAATTTTGCGACAAAAAATCCTCTTGAAAAAAATGTAACTTGTTTCATTTTTACAATCGCTACGTTTTTTCACATGTAACGCCATGTGTCCTATTACATCACAAGTGCGTACATGCCAATTTCTTATTGGGACTAAGATTTTTAAGTCGTCGTAATTTAAATCATGATGAGCACATCCATTTGAGTGCACTCATTTCATTTTAACTGACGACAATCGCATCGCCAGAGAAATGAAACAAATTTCGACCTTTAAATCGTCACGATTTTCTTGGTATCTCATTTAAACACATGTGTTCTATTTTTGCGACTTAAAAATCGCGAGACTGAAATCCTAAGTGCGTTCGTAACCTAACGCACTTTGTTAAAATTGTTTGTCCACCACAGATGGCGTAATAAATTCATTTCATCGAGATGAAATAGAGACTATTATTTTATAAGAGTATTTTAATAGCCGTTTTCTATGATTTGAACTAATATTTTGAAAATCAATAGAGAAATGAAAACTATTTCTGATTGAATTAAATTCAATTAAAAAGTTCAAGTGACCTCAACTCCAAGGTGCGTTTCGCCCAGGTACGACAGTGGGCTCATCAGTTAGATGCTGTCGTACCCTTCTAAGACGCAAATATTGGTCGATTTTTACCGACTCTAATAAAATTTACAGCTTTAGTAGACTGTGAATTTTATCGTTCTAGGGGAATTTGATTAAGTTCAGACACCACTGTCGTACCTGGGCGAAACGCACCTTGGAGTTGAGGTCACTTGAACTTTTTAATTGAATTTAATATTTTGTATTTCATCATGAACTGTCGAGGCCCTGGGAACCCTATGAAGATCTTTAAGTAGACAAGTTTGATTACATTGTTTTCAATACCGAGCTATAGTTTCTGATTCATTCTAAGATGCTTGATGCTTCGCCTTCATTGTAAGATGTTTTACCTTCATTCTAAGATGCTTCACAAGCTTACTTTCTAAGCAGTAGTGCTCTATGGTTCATTGGCATACATCTGTAACTTAAGAAAATCCCACAAGAAGAAGTCTAACGTGGTCAAATCGCATGATCTTGGTGGCCAGTTTACATTTATCGTCTTCGCTCGCGATAACCGTATTCGGAAATCGTTCGTGCAAAATGTCCATTGCAGCGTGGACTGTGTGGCAAGGCCTGTGTTGAAAATACATGTCGTCGGTTTCTATTTCATGAAATTGGGATAAAAATAAATTGTTTATCATCAACCGATGGACCATGCCGTTGACGGTGATGTCTTGGCCTTTGTCGTTCTCAGAGAAGTATGGACTGCTGATACCGCCAACCCGAAATCTACACCAAGTAGTGACTTTCTCTGGGTGCATTACAATTTAGTGGATCGCAAGAAACAATTCAAGCAGAACTGGCCTCTTAACTGAATATTACTTTTCGACTGAAATTGAGGTCAACTTTGAACTGGTCGAGAGCCGAAAAAAAAACAAGTTGTCTATCGTCGTTCACTCTGAATTCCTGAAAGATATGTTTATCTGGCAAGGCACACTAAATGACAGCCAATTTGATAGATGTAGCTTCTACAATATGGCGGCTGCATTCACCTGCTTAAGTTCCTAAGATCCGTATTACTCGTACTTTACGAATGAAACAATTGCTAAGTTTAAAAAGAAACAATTAAAAGGTAGGGAGCTTTTTGTTCTAATAAGCACTATAGCAAAAAGGCAGTGTTTCCACTGAATTTATGTTCCTAGTCAGGAGGAATGATGGAACCAAGTCTCAATCATTAGGATGAGAAGATTTTTCTTTCCATTTTAGAAAACAGAACCCAAGCAAAATTATTTAAGGTGTATAAGCTGGATTCGGACCGAAGTTTCCAGCTTGATAATGTAAGACACAATATAGTATTTTAAGAAGTACACCAGTGTATGATATGTAAGCATTATCGAGTGAACATTATTCGAGTGAGGAATTCAAAACCGCCTATAATTATATTCTTAAACACAATGATGCAAATTCTAATTCCATATATCATTGTGGATGAGTCTTAATTGTATCGAGGGAACACAACAACGAGCTGCTGTCACTGACTAGTATTTTTGTAAGGACAAAATATTTTAAGTTGTCAAGAACGGCGGCGCAGAGTGTTACCTTCGAACCTGAGCAGACACTCCATAAACATACTTAATTTTCTTGCACATTATCCAGACCAATAAAAATAAAGTAAAATTTTTCGGATCATCGTAGTCATGTAAATATATCATGTGTGTGAATCCTTCCATTAAATGTCCACAATATAATTTAAATTAATCACTTCTTCCTTAGAGGTACATAGTTCCCTGAAGAAACACATAGTTATCTTTGCTCAACGGTACTAATCCAAGTCAATTTTCTTTGTTCGTCTTAAAATGGATTACTTCAAATATTTTTCAAAATAGCAGTCTTCTATTTTTTTAATTTTGCGTGCAATGGTTTTGAGCCTTTAAAATTTGAAAATTGGATAAGAATTAATATGAGATAGCGGCTAGCGAAATAATTTCTAAGCTTAACAGTTCATCCGATGTTGGGCTCAAGGGTAAACTAATGGACATTTCCTGTAGCGCGAGTATTACAATTGAAATATTTAAGGGTAGAGATGAAACTGGCTATTCCACTAGAAGACTGTCTATATAAAAATATCGGTAAGATATTTCTTGAAAGACAAAAAACATTGCGGCTGTGAGAGATTCATATATTTCTGTTATAGTTGTATCACCTATTATTTTTACAGCTCCTTATTTGCACTTTATGCAAGACATTGAGTTATTAAAACACTTGCTCAAACATGAGAATTGAAATCCAGCCTTTGACGAATGTAGATCTCATAGGTTATAGCCAGGTCAAAACAGAAAAAATATCTTGCATCGATGAATGAAATCTTACCACCTAAAAAGATAATTACAATAAAATACTTACTTCATCATTTAGAATGTTCAAATATCGACGCTTAACGGTTTTTTTTTTAGAACACAAAATTTTCACTGAACAACGTATATCAGTAATTGTAATCTCCATCCTATACTAAAGTTTTAAGATTTTCTATACGCCCTTTGAAATAAAAAGAAACTGCCAAAATAGTACCAACAAAACACCCAGAATACCTCCCCAAATCAAAAACTCCCACACTAATACTCGTAGTTAACTTTTTTTCCGATTATTAAAAATTCATCTTCATTCATATTCCTGATTTAGAGCGAATAATTTATCAAAAACCATTGTTTGCATTTTCATAAACGTTCACATCTTGAAAACGAAATTTTCCAAAATTCCTTGGTATTCCTGAGAGATTTAAGAATAGTTATTGGAGTTTATTTTTTTTTCTCTAAATTTGCACATTTATGCATTTAAGAAAACAGTGCTCTCATAAATCGGTAGTGAAGGCTGAAAAGCTGAAATGTGTTCAAGGATTTCTTAACGCTTCAAATAAATCCTCTTTTTCTGGTAGAACTACAAGAGCAGTTGGGCATTTCTTTTTCATTTTAAATTCTCAAAAGACGTTAATTACATTTTGCAAAATAACACTAACACGTGCATGTTATTAATGCGCTCACGCGATCCCGTGAAAAATATAAGAAAATCTATTTTTAATGATATTTTCATATTTTCACATTCCGCCATGTATCATATTTATTTGCGGTTTATAAATCTCCGTCATACGAAGAAAAATCATAAATTACAGCAACTTTAAGGGATTGATGGAAAACTTCTTATCCTTAAGCAACGTCGATAAAATATATATTAGATATACGGATATACGGAAATGGATGAAACAAAATTAATGGAAAGCTTGAAAATCGAATTGATTTAAAATTGAAATCCCTGGCAGGAAGAACCATGAACCAATCGAAATCCATTACCCATTGCTAATAGTTATATGGCCAACACACCACAGTTGGTAGTGTCGTAATAACGGAACGAGTGTAGGGATGAAAAAAAGGATTCCTCTTGCGGTTTGGTGCTCAAAGGAACGATGATGGTTTCATGGTGATTTACTTATCGATTCCTCCAAGTTGAAGGTATATTTATGTGTTTTTTTACGATTCCTAACTACATGGATGCTACGTGATGCCATAACCCTTCAAGGCAATTTAGGGGTGGGTGTGCCCATCTTGATGGTGAAATATGGGTCGCAAATGCATTTCTCAATCATAGATTTTATACAAAATCATCCTGCTGAGATGTATATGGACACATTCAACGTTATGGTCCTTTCAAAATTCTCACATTTCTCATCATTATTTCTTTTTATTTTCCTTTTTAGCTGCTGTTGTCATCACGTTTTTTGTTTGTTGGGCGCCATTTCATGCTCAACGTTTGCTCTATTTATACGCTCGGCAATGGGACCATTACCAGGATGTCAACGAATGGCTGTTCTCGTTTGCTGGTTTCAGTTATTATGTTTCATGGTAAGTTTTCCGTCTAAATTGGACCTCAAATGGCCTGGGAATAAGTAGGGAAATCCATCAACCAACGTTTTGTTGATTGTGTTCGATTGAAATTTATTCACCTCCTTGTTCACGTGGTGTTCATTTGAAAAAAAGGTCACCAGGCTAGATTTTTTTCTTTTCTTTTACTATTTTCGACTGGAAAATGTGTTTTATTCATTTATTTTATATCCTTTTTTTCTAGTACGATAAATCCAATTTTATATAATGTGATGTCACATCGGTATCGGGTGGCATTTAAAGAAACTCTTTGCGGCAAACGGAGGAGTTTTTATTTCAACAATGGCTTCGCCAGGGATCAATCGAGCATTCGAGAGACAACAATAGCATCGACTGGTGGATCTTATGACCGAGTTTATTCCGTAAGTACAGTAGTAGAATAACTAGTAATTCAAAAGATGTATCTGAAATAGGGATGGCTTTGTTGATTGATAGAATGGTCCAATTAAATCAGGGCAAATTGGTTGAAGTACTGAATAATAATAATAAGTAGATCAAATAGGTCATACAGGGGCTGTGACTTCTGAACTTATGTTAGGAATATCCATTTAATGGAAATGTATCCAGAACGGAATAGAACTGAATGTCTTTGTTTAACTTTATTACCTACTTGGAAATATGTGAAAGGGGTTATGACTACACCTATAATAATGTTTGAGCACATTTTGAGCGTTTAAGAAAGTTAGGGAAAATTTAAAAGAAGATACAGATGCACATTGGTCTTGTATGTCTAATTATCGTAATGGCAGGGAAATATTGGGCCAGATAAAGCATTCCACATTCATGTTGTGCGGCTAAAGAAATAATCTCTGAATTTTACAGTACGTCCGAAGATTACTTCAAGGAAAAACTGATGGGAATTTCCTGAAGCACGAGTATTACAGTTGAATTGTTGGAGTGGTGGAATACAACTGGTTATTTTACTAGAACATTTTTTATAAAAATAGCGATAATAATGAGAGACAAAAAGCATTGCAGTGGTACTCAGGGGGTGCAAATGTTTCTGTTATAGATCTCTCACCAGCATTGAGTTTTTGAGGTATTAAATTCTACGCGGTTTAAGTTTCATATTTGACAATGCTGTCGAGCTATCGAGATCAGTATTTAATGGGCTTATCATACGCTATCGTTCTAAATCCACATTTGGAAGATAAGGACTTGAATCTTAAAATGAATATGAGAAGCTGAGAGTCGTCAGCAAAAGAATTTAACTGTCATACATTTTCCATCCAGTTTCAGATAAAAGATCATTCGATATGATAAAGAGAGTTGGCGGAAAAACGTTTCCCTGTGGCACACCAGTATTTATTTTATGAATTTCAGACTTGAAATCATCCAATACTACTTGTTCAAATACTGTGTTGTTCGAAAGATTATTTCTAATCCAACAAAGAAGAGACTCATCGATACCAAATTCACGCATTTTCGATAAACGATCTTGAAATCAGACTTCTTAAAATACTTCATCAGATTACCAGTAGACCTTTTTCTGCGAAAGGCATACTGCCATTGGGAAGCTTTCGTTCTTTAAAATATTTCTTGCGTTGAAAATTTATCAGTGTTTCCATGACCTTGGAAAGAAGAGGCTTTAGTGTAATTAGATGTTAGTTAGAGGGGAAAGCAAATATGCGTTTTTTAGAGACAGTCTGGATAAATACTTTTTTTCCATCCACTCGGAAAGAGACAAATATAATAGGAAAGATGGAAAAGCTTATGCAGCGATTTTGTCACCGTTGAAAAACATTTCTTCAGAACAATAGCAGGCATATTGGCCAGCGGATTTGTGTACATCGAGATCCTTCAATTCTCGTGCAACTGTACGAGTGAGAAAGAAGATTTGTCCCATTAAATCGCTTATGCTCTCAAATAGGGAGACTTTCTGGCAGCGTTGAATTAACAGGAGAATATACTGCACGCAAATTTCTTGTGAGCGGACATAGTGAGTGTCATTAAAGACGAGTATTGCAACCTAAGACTATACTACTTAGTCGTAAATTCGTAAATTTTTAACAAATGACCAAAAATGTTGACTAGCTTTTGGACATTGTAGTATAACCATTTATCAACATCGTGATATTTTAAGAATCACCATTGACCGAATATTCACAATATAGCTGATCTTGGAAAAAACTCGAGAACTTCATCCACTTCAGGATTTTACTAACAGGGTCAACTTTTACAGATTAACGGCTGTTTTTGGCATCGCTGGCGAACTCATACAATACCTCATCAATACTTTAATTATAAAAAAATTGGTGTTGAAAAGGTGGTGTGACTTCTTTAAAACCGCTCTTGAAAGAATAGTGAAGAACTGTCACACCGATGCTAGATACACAATATTTCAGAGTCTTGTTCAATTATTAATACTGACATAATCGAAAGAACAAACTGTTGGTAAAGTAAACTTATATCTATTTTATCAGTTGAAATAGTACGGTTTCACTTTTGGCAAGTTCGTCAGCTTTCTTACAATATTTCTGGGATGTGTCTTTTACCGAAAGCCGAATAAAGGTGAATATTGAATTTCTTATTGAGTGGAGGCTTCTCCAAATAATCTGCTACATTAATCACTTTCGCTCGTCGAACAGCGTACTGTAGAAAGAAATCTTGAACAATATTTATCCTTAATATGTAAAAGGATTTAAGGTCTAATTTGTCCAATTGTTAACTTTTTTTTAAAGCTTATTTTTTGTACGAGTTCTTTTAAGATGTTAAAGTGGTTGCCTGATCCAGATAAAGTAGCATTATCCGCATAAGAAATCACACTGTAGCTCTCTGCTTCCAGACATGTTAATAGCATATTTCCTACCAACTTCTAAAGGTTGGGACGATAGAACACCGTCCTGCCTTGTACGTATACAGAAAGATCTTTTTGCAGAATAGGAACCCTTGCAAGTGAACCAGTTTGGAATTGAACCAACTACACTTAGAGATAACAGTGCAGAGGCGATGTTCTGATACTGTTAAAAGTACCATTTTGACTTAAGAGAAATACCAAGGTGTTCTCTTTATTGAATGATCGAATATTAAACTGTCCGTGCAAGGGTGTCCAATTATTTCACTTTGCTGTAAGCATTCTGAGCGGTAGAGAAAAATTTCGTATCAATGCTTATTCGTACATGGGTATCAGTCAGTTATTCAAAATTTTCTAGACATTATTGTAATGACTTATAGGTTTGAGATATTTCAGGTTAACTTGGGTGTATTTGTCAGCTTTGGGTATAAATGCATTCTTCTCTGCATAACACAAAAATGTGGACAATATTCCACTATTCAACTTCTGTAGAGAATTCTCATGATGAGAAGAATTATATCTGAAGTGATTTGGAGTTCAGCTGATATCTGCAAATTCCGGTTCAAAGATGTTAGGTGTCCAATGTAGATTGTCATTTTTAATTTAACCTTGAATATAACTTAACCTTTATAGAACCAATACGATCAATAACTGTAGTAGGTTGGGAGTAACATGAGAAATGAATACCTAATAGCAGATCATGCAAAAAAATGACTCATGAGACATCAGAGTTTCGTATACAACTAATAAATAGTAGACTAGTTGAGAATATTTTTCTTTTGTGTTTCTCAAGTCATTCTCATATTTTTTCAGGGGTTCCTTATAAGAGTCCCAATCTGACATTTCCCTTGTGTTTGAACTCGCTTCTTTCACAAGCAATGATCACTCGAAGTAGACAGTTGCATTCCTCTCCTCAATAAGTTCACTCGTGATACCTGTTTCGCTAGGAATCTTCATCAGTTCAAACATACGGTCAAATACAGAGATTCGTTTCTTAGAATACATTCAAGTGTTTTCCTATATTTGTGCCAGTAAATTTCCCGAATGTTTCAAAATACATAACTAGAACGTTCATCATTCGCCTTCAGGGAATAACTCCCCAATGAAGTAATCCTCAAATATTGAGGATCGAAAATGTAATTAATCCCAAAAACTGTATATAAAACAAACCCCCAAAGAAAAGCGTACAGAGGTTCCGAGGATTTTAACTACCTCTCTGGGGGCTCGGTAGCACTCACGCTACTCCGTATGATCAGTTATCAGTCAGGTGCCTGTGTCAACAGTCCATCACATAACATCCCAATTTTAAATATGAAATAAGGTCCCAAAAACCTATGAAATGAATCCCCAATTTTAAGAGTTTATAATTTATATAACAAAAATCCCAACTCCATACAAAATCTTGGCTGGCTATTTCATTTTAATTTTCATTTTGGAGGGTTATAGCCTCATCATTCAGGCTATTTAGAGGCTCAAATGTCTCCAGAAATAATGTAAGGTAACTTCGAATAAATGGTAAACTTCTTCATATAAATCACCCCCATTCGCAAGTTTAATACATTTTCCTCCATTCAAATGTTTTTTATCGGCTTCGTGTAGTGTTCCAATCACATAACCCCTCCCAGTTTTATCACAAAAAAAAAACCTACAGATTCCAGCATTTTAATTTGAAACCGATATCTTCGGTCGGTGTGAAGAAAAGTTATTCTAATGTCAGCGTCAAAAAGTGTTTTTTTATTTTACTGCAAATCGATCACTTTTAAATCTTCTAAGGGTAGGGTGTGGCAATGAAAAAAAAACATCATCAACTTTTATGTGATGGTTCGTAAAAAATGAAGAAAAAGGTTTTTCTTAGCACTTCTAATCTATTTTCGTTATTGGCTGGGACGACTTTTCCCATTTCAACCTAACGTGGTTTCGATATTCTCTTAGATAAGATCTTAAAAGTCCAACGAAATGGTAAAAGGGAAATCTCTGTCCACTATCATAGCATTTATCTTTATTCAAATATCAAACCACAGTCATCAACAAAAGGGATGTTATTTTTCTGCTTTGTGGCTTCAAATGGGGAAAAGGATGACGAAAATTGGGTGTCGGTCTATTTAACGTGGACAACTTGAAACTATCCTCCTACGCATTTGTGTTTTTGTTTTCATCGCAATTTGTACTGATAGTCTAAAAAAGATAAGAGAATTCCATTAATATCTTGCTGATGACTTCCAAGACTTGAACTTGGAGCTTATCAGTGAATTGAATACCAATTACCAGAGAGAGTTGGCTTACTAAATTGAGCAAAAGTTTTACCAAGATTTTTGATTTTGTTTTCCATTAATTGAGTCTTGACAGTGTTGAATGACTAATAAAAATAGAAGGCGGACTGTGAAATGAAATGAAAAAGTTTTGCAAGTTTTTTTTTTATTGTAATTAGGATAAGGAAAAATCATGGAAATCCACTTATGATTTAATTAATTCCTTTTTGTATCGATATGAAAATACATTTGTAGAAGAGAAAAAACTGTTTAAAGGAAGGATTTTGTTGGACTGTGTTTCAATATAAAATGGCTTTAACTTATCATTTGTAGGATAGTTGCCCAACATTTAGTGATAGATTTAGTTTGGATTAAGGAGTTTTTAAGACTTATAATGACAAAAGATGTTGGGTAAGACTTCATTAAAACTAAGAAAATGCTGCAAAACATTTTTTTGATTGATAACAATAAACTGTGACACACAAATTTAGATAATTGTCTGGAATATGATGATATGATTTTACACATTTAAAGTTCTAAAGGGTTTTCCAATAAAAATTTCTGAACTTCGACAAGTGATTGCGGACATATTTTTGATGCTTCATCTGTCAAATTGGCTGTCATATGAATTTTTCTTGGAAATTCGTAGAATAATAGCGTTTAACAGCATGTGCAAATGTTTAAATGTTCCAGTAGGATTTTTCGCGCTTTGGGCATCATATTCAACGACGAGGCCCATTTCTGGACGAATGGGAAGAAAAATCGACGATCAACACGAGATCCACCAAATTGCAATGCATCATGCATCTAGAAAAATTCACAACAAATTGTGGACATTATTGGTCCTTACTTCTTCAAAAACAACGTCTTTTGGCCCAAATAAGAAAGATAACAAAGACTGCGGTACGTTCCACACAGCCTGTGCCACAATGGACATTTTGCATCAGCAATTTCCCAGGCAATCACCTCAGGATGGTGCGATTCATGGGAATTATGGAAATTTTGTACGATGTTTAGATTCACGGCAAAGCCAGTTTTCAATTCTTGAAAATTAGTAGTTCCTGAGATATAGGACTTCAAAAATCGCTAAGACCGTAACTTACGGATCATCAAAATTATAGAGCACTTCCTCGACACCGTAGAACTTTGTAATTTCACACAACGCTATGTCTTGTGGTGCATGCAAAAGAAAAAATAAAAAAAAATATTTTCCATTCAGGAGGCGTGACATCTACCCATTTCCTCAAAACTCATATAAATTTTGAAACACTTCTGATTGTTGATGACTTCTTTGTTCATTGTCTTTTTTATATTCTATTTACAAAACTTTCTTTAGAAAAAAAACCTTGATATACGGTCTTTGTTTGTATTTAAAATTCTACGCAAACAGCTTCACTGATGAAATCCGTAATGTTCACCTGACAAGATTAAATCTTTGCAAAAAGAATCGGAATTATAACTAAAACCATGAATTTAAAAAAAAGAGAGCCAAGTTCCCATATGTACAAAAAACCCTGTGTGAAACAAAAGTCAGACGTGAAAAGTAGTGAGACATTGAAACGACACCAAATTATGAAGGGAAATTTTATTATTGTAGTTACTTACTATAATTTCCAGGGTTAACTTGGCAAGGTGTATCTTATACTATAAACGGAATAGTTAAACCAAGTAGAAGTACTTACTTCTAGTTTATCCCACGTCAAACAAATCCTTATTAACAAAATATTTTCTTAACGGTTTTAGCTAAGCCTTCCTTATGTCAAATATATTATCAAAAACATCACCAATCCAATGGCCAATTTCATAAACAAGCACTTTTATCAAAAATCCTCTTAAATTTTATCAGACTCTTAAATCTTTCTATACTTTGTTCAACAAAAATTGTCAGTACAAGGAAGATAGGACGTTTGTCTCTCACTCTCGTTTCATTGGCTTGCATAAGTGTGTCGCCTTTTAAAGCTCTCACAGGGTTTCCCTAGTTTGCATTATAAATCGCCAACACTAAACTTCATAAAACTTGTTCTCAAAAGCTTCAAATCCCAAAACCTCCTTAATAAAATCCACTGAATAAGCTTAAGCTCCTTGCTTGTAATTTAGAATAATAATGGTAAATCTGTTCTGATGTATCGACGATTAACTATGAATATCTCCTAACATACATTTTTTGTGAAACTCACTTTTTGATGCATTTTCGTTAATAATTTCCATCTGCTTCGCTGAATTTTTAAAATTTAAACTATTTCACATCATAGATATTCAAAACTGATAATTATGTATAAAATTTTATTATTATGCGTTTTAATTTTGAGACTATAATCAGTTTTTTTGTGTCCCCTTTGAAGTTTTCTAAATGCGACATAGGAGGTATTCATAGTTAAGCGTCGGTATATAACAAGCGCACGATCGTATTGACTTGACGTTGACAGTATCCCTTCATCTGTGGGATTCAACGGTCACTTTGGGGTGTACAACTTTTTGCGAAGAATTACAAGAACAATTTTTTAAGAAAAGTCAGTGGCTTGCTCTTTTTTAAGTGGCATTTTTCCCAACGTTGTAGTGATAAGTGCATCAGGCGCCACTGCTTTGGAAAAAGCTCTCCCATAAGGCATGTACTGACAATTTTTAAAATTGAGTTAAAATTGAGTTCTCTTTACATCCCTGGAAAAAAAATTGTTTATTTTCTTTCTAACAAGACAAATGTATGAGTAAAAATGAGAAAAAACAAATGCCAAGAAATGCAAAGAAAAAAACGAAATGCCAAAAAAAAAATATTTCAAAAGATCCTGTGGCATATAATCGTTAAGTAATAATCATTTCATTTATTTTTAATTGCACTGATGGATTTGTTTCGGTTCCAAATAACGACCAAACAAATTTAGCAACTGGTCCACAGATGATTTGGAAAGTCGGAATCTCATTTTGAATTCATAGTCGGAGAAGGGATTCCTGTGAACCCGGAATACTCTGCTCGGCGAATAATTATTTTATCATTGGATGCAGACGATGAATATTTGATTCTAAATAAAAAAACGGATAATTTAAATATTAGATTAATCTATTCATTTTGTATCTTCAAAAATTGAAAACACAAATTTTACAAAACAATAATTTCAGCAGCCATATCCAATTGTTGTTATCTACATCTGATAACATTTCAATGACACTTCAAAAATTGAATGAGCCAAAAATGGGCATTTAGTTAATAAGGGTGTTTAAAAGCTTGTTTAATTTAAAAGCGCTTGGTAAAAGCAAAACATCCCATTTTAAGGTTTAGAAGCCTTTTAAATGTTTAAAAATCCTTGGTGAATTCGGCCCTAAGACTCTGGTTGTTATAAACGTAAACAAACCCCATCTGATTTCCATTATTATTCAATACCGTATAGCTGTCATCAATTGGGATATGCCCTCTTTTTATCATCGTTTGGGAAAGGCCGAGCTATTGCTATTAATTTCTTCATATTTTCTTTCGAAAATCGATAATTCGAGCAGAAATCTGCATCCAACAGTGTCATGTCCTTCTCCTTCTTGCAGTTAGAGTGTTGGGGTTGTAAATCATTTATAAATGCAAAGTAACTACATATCTATTTTGTCTTAGGATAAAAAGGAAAAAAATTGTTTACACTCCTTTTTGTAAATTTCCTGCGATGTCATGTCAAAATGATATTTAGATACTTCAACTGCCTTAAAACCTACTATGAACCAGCCTTAGCTTGCTCCGCCTCTATTTTTATGGTGTATTTTTTTTCATAAATAAATTTTCAGTATTAGAGTCGTTGTAAAGTCGAAGTAACTTTACTCCGTCGACGCTTAAACTAAAACTAAGGTTATAAGTGTTAATTATTATCTAAAGGTTAATTTATTTATTGTTAAAAATAATTAGAGTTAAAGCAAAATCAAAAAAACATATTTATTTACAAATAGATAAATAATAATGTAACTTATGTGCACGATGAACAAAAGTTGTCACCTAACGATGATATAATTTTTTGCAAATGGCGTCAAATGTGAATTCGATCTTGATATTTGTGAACGTCAACAATATATTAATCGCTATACTTCTAATTGTTTCTTAAAAGAACAACGGGTGACAACATTTGCGCCATCTTGAATAATTTTTTTACAATATATGTATGTATCTAATATTGTTGTTTTCTTATATTTTCAGACCAGAATGAGATCCATTCGAAATATGACGTATAGGGATAGAGGATCAATTAGATCAACAAATAGCATTTGGATGAAAAAATCCGATTACGATAAATCAGCACAAAATGTGAGTATATGTATGTTGATATTCCAAAACATCCTTTTTAAAACACCTACATTAGAAAAGGCAAACTTTCAGGTTTTTAAAAAAGTTACTTGTTTGGAAATTTCCACAACTATTCCAAAACATGAACCAAAAGCTTAAGCAATAGATGAAATAGAATACTTGAAATTGGAGTTTAAACTGTTTCTATCAGCAGATTTATGGCTAAGTCGCAGTTTAATATCGAATTAATGTTAAATTTAATGAGTCGAAAGGACGTTTTCAAAAGTGAAATATTATTTTTAAAACATTTCAAAAACATTTTTCGAAATTTCCAATAGAGAAAGCGAATTCATTTTCATCTCCTCAGAGAGTTTTTCTAAAAAAAAAAAGAGCCTATCCTTGAATGAATAAATTTTATTATTATGAGAGTAAAATATTTTACAAAATGTATAATATTATATTTTACAACGTTGGTACGAGTATACAATATTCTTTTAATAAGAAAAGAAAACATAATAATTTAACCATTAGGATGGATTTTACCAAATACAACACTTTGTGGCAAGAAGTGTTTTTAAAATAGAGAAGTTTTTGAGCAGCACAAGAATAGAAATGATTTTGTGTGTTTTTTTTTAATTTTGTATTTGAATTTAAAGCGAAAATCGTTTTTGTTTTCGAGAGAAAAATAATAATTTTGGATTGTAATGAGAAATTAGATCATTACTCGTAACAGTATCTCTACATCATCTCTACGAAGACATAAAAAAAAAATGATTTACGATTCATTTGTTGGCGTATAGGTATCCCATAGTAGCTTGTTTTAAATAAAACTAGCCGACCCAGCTCTCGAAATTCGAGTGCCAATTTATTTATTATTTATATTATTGGCAGTGTTTTCAAGCAAATTTATTAAATTAAATATGCAAAGTGTTCGACAGTGCAAAAACAGAAATGACCCACAGTGTGTAAATGCGTGTCTCAAGTATATTCTGCACATCTCCGTAACTGTGGCTTTCCAGCCATATAAAATTTATTGAAATCGGTTAAATACTTTTGGAGAAAAGTGTACCACAAAAAACATGTTTGCCGTTTTATTATATGATGAGCTATTATAGTAACGACAGGTCTATAGTGTTCCGTCTTTACTGTAGGGCCTACAACTGATTTTGAATTTCGTACTGAGTGAGTTTCAAACCTGCATATGTTGAAATGTCCTCCTTGCGAAAAGAAAATGTTCAATACCTTAAACATATATAAACAACGAAGTGGTAAAATATCCATATTTTTGAACAATGGGAGCCATGGATCCTATCTTGGAACCAGTGGTTGCCAGTTTTTTATAAATGCACTTCCCAGCAAGTTAACCCATACTCAACTCGGAAATTTATAAGTGCACAGTAAATTATAACGAAAATATTGGATGATAAATGCTTACGAAGATGGTATATTTTATTTAAGCTTATGTCGATTATTTGTTTTACATTATCACTTTGACATTTCCAGTATAACTTACTGTACTTCGTAACTCCTTAATAGCTATTTATATTCCGAAGGCTCAGGCATAGGCACTCGGCACTTCAATTTAATCGATCACAGTCTGCTAGGCGGTATTCTATTTCGTCAAGATTATATGTTTTTGAAAGCGAAAATGACTTTAACCATATTATATTTGAACCAAAGGTTCAATGAATCCAGTTTCATGTTGATTTGTTGCTTAAAGTTAAACATATCGTTTGCAACGTAGACAAGAGCCAGATCATCAGCAAATTCAATAATATTTCCATTTAGTGACAAATTAAAAAACAGAATCCATATAAACTAAAAAGAGTTAAGTGTCTAGCACTGACCCTTGTGGAACACCAGCTTCGGAGCAAAGTTATACCTCACTTATTGTCTATTTGAAAGATACGACAAGAGCCAACAGAGAATGTTATTTTTAAAACTAAATATATAAGTTTTGTAACAAGAATCAAAGATTAACGAGGTCAAATACTTTTGTAAGGTCAAGAAACATACCAGCTAGCAATTGAAATTTGTCTAACGTTTTATAGATATTTTCTAGAATTGTCGTTTCTTCTGTGAATTTCCCTTTCCTAATTCTAAATTGAGAATCATTTAGGAGCTTGTATTTATCAACAAAGTTTACTATTCGAGAAGAAATAATTTTTTCAAAAACTGCCGAAAACACAGAAGGCAGAGATAAACACAAAAATTCAAATAACGGGTGTTTTTTCAGAGGCTTAAGCTGGCACATTAATTTCTGTAACAGCGGACTTAAAAATCCTCGGTTGTTTTGAGGTAAGTTTGGTTTGGCAATACATCATGAAAAGACGCCATATTCAAGTCAGCCGATGTCACATGCCCAAAATTGTTTTCAAAAATCAATATCGAAAATAAAAAATTTCTTTCAAAAATAAAGCCAATTTCAATGATAGTAAAAACATTGTTCTGTGTTTGATTTCAACTAAAAGTTTTCGCTCTTAAAAAAATCACTCCGCAGTTGTGGTTGATTCCTAAAATTTAACTTTTGTCCTACATAGTTTGTCCTTCATTTTGAATTACGCGCTGTAGCCAACAGTGTAGCCCCTTCTCTCTGGTTTATTCACTGATTCTAAAACCCGAAAAGAAGCATAATGGCATTTTAAAGAAAGTCTAATGAATATGACAAAGCCAATGCTTTTTCGTCTATATTGATAGGCATCAAATTACAAAAAAATTGACGAAAATTATATATACCTCTATTTGAAGTGAGAAAATAAATCGGAAGGATGGTTAAAATGTTTTTGATTGAATAATAAATAAATGAGATATTGAAGTTGATCAATTTCACCCGCTTTTACCCTTTTTTTTAACCATCTTATTTTATATTACATATTTAAGTCTCTGTGGCTTAAGACTTATAAATAATCTCGAACGGTTCTTTTCTTCTGCACATATGCTTGGGTTGACTGTCCATTTTTTTTAATTAAGCATTTTAATATCGTATGCATGAAACACAAAGATGCTTGAGTATTTTGTTTATCATGAGATAACTACTAGAATAATTCTAATATAATCTTCTTGCTGTTGTCCCTTTTTCGTTGCTTAAAATCAAAACATAATAAATAACAAAATCTCTTACATTTTTTTCAATTATGAATTATAATTCGAAAACAAATCCCTGGTAATATTAATTGCGCCAAGCCTGGGAGGATTGGTCCACCTTTATGAGCCTCCTTTATGGGCTTATAAAAAACCTCATTGAAATTTGATCCGTTTTTATTCCCCAGTTTCAGTTGGCTAAGCAATTAATTAAATTTTCTAAACTTTTCATTCAGCATAATCAAAACCCATGAAATCCTTGAAAAAATACCTCGCATAGGTTCAAAAACCAAAACAAACAATGATATATCTAGGATATGAGGTGTAATCACTTCCTACGTTGATGCCGACCAAAGAAAAAAACCACGGTCGGTAGGACGTGTGTTGAAGACATTTCATTTCAAAAATAAGTAGCTACCTAACTTAGATCATACGATTGGTTGGACATATTTTTCGTTTGAAAATGTCAAATCCATATGCGTATGTGCTTGTGCATATATTACACACAAATCTGCATTAGTCCAGACTCTCTGGGTATCTACTTAAATAATCATAAATAATAATAGAAATTTCTTCCTTTTTTTATGCTTACAGAACCTTAAACAGGACCAAAATAACCACAGTACTAATCTTGTCGTCGTTGTAGACAAAAACGTTAATGGACGACCCAAAGTCTACACTGAGAACGATGCCCAAGAGAATTTAATAAAAAACAACGAAACGTGCATTTAACATGCTCTGCAATTCGAGCTGGATTTGGAGTCGTCGTCGTCGTCGTCCTTTCGCAGTTCAAGCACAAAACGTTGTGGCAGAAGTTTTCTACACGTACATTACTCACCGGATACTCACACGTAGTTATGTGAGTGCAAGGACATTATATAATTGTTGTATTGTTTTATTTTATTTTTTGTAATTATTTTTACTACCAAAATATGTATTGTTGTAGTTTTTGGACTGCTTTTGTTACGCAATCTTTGTAAATAATGTATAAAGAAAATGTTTAAAATGCATTACAAAAAAAAAACAGAGAAAAACAAAAAGAACTCTAAGCCTAGTCGAATAAGTTTTTAAAAGTTGTGATTGTGATGTGATCTATTAAAGGAGATTACCAACGAAAAGAAATGATATTTACATATAATAAAAAATTCTTATTATATCTAATATCTTCTAAAAATAATGAAAAAAAAAATATTTTAAATAAAAATGTTGCTTGTGCAAAATTAAAAAAAAGTGTTTATTGTGTTTTTAATTAATTTTTCTTAAGCTAATGACAAATAAAATCAACTTTTCACTGACAGAATACCAATATAAAACTCGCTTCTTTCAAACTAATATAAATCAGCTACTAATTCGGTAATTTCGGTAATTTAAATTTAAAAATCGTATTTAAAACAAAAAAATTATTTCTATTTGAAATGTCTCAACAATTTTAATAGATAAGAGTTTAACAATATAAACTCAGATAAATGTACTGGTTACTTGATAAGCAACTCTAAACTTAGTAGCGAAAACTAGCTGGCAGCTACTTAAACTTGTCTGAACTTACGGTATACAACTCTGGTGTTTTACGTGTTGAAAATAAACAAGCTCCAGAAAGTTCATCTGGCCTAGGTAGAAAATCTGATTAAGAAGATACGAGTTGCATGGAGAGGAAAGGTAGCTTTCATTTTTGATGATCCCCGATGATGCCATCAATATCATTGCTAGTTAAAATGATAAACAGAGGGAAGAAATGACTTCCCTGTGGGACACCAGAGGTTTCGATAATAGGGTTATAATAATAACCACTAAAGGCGTTTTTTAATTAACGTCCATTCAGATATAATTGTACATGTATGTGCAAAAAATGCTTAAATCGGTTGAGCGATTTAAAAAAAAAAAACTATTCAAAAAGTTCAAAACATTTTTTTTTAATTTAAAAAGAAATTCTGAAAATTTTTGTTATGCAATGTTTCCTTAAATTTTGTACACAAAATCTAATTTAAATTAGCAACGTAGATAATGACAAAGTCAATAACCGAATAAATGGTTCGATGGTCGAGACTGTTAATAACGTTTAGTTTTAAAATTGTTTAAAATCGGATGAAATTTCATTAAAATTCTTAGAATCGTTATCAAGAACAATAATATTTCTTATAACAATTTCTTAAAATTTGATGGTCCGTACTATTAGATTTTTCTTAATTTTTTTTTAAATATAACATTTGAAATCGATTGACTGCAAAATTTCCAAAAAATCTAGCAAGAGGTTTTAGGAATATTGAGTTTAGAGAAAAACAAAATCATTTTTTACTAAACGCAAAAATTATTTTGGTACACAATACTATTAAAAAGAAGCTTTCGCATATAAAAAATATCAAAACAAGTTCTATAGTTCTTGAGAAAATCGAAATACATTAAAAGTAATTTTTGAGCCAAAATTTTGTCTCTAATTTAGAAAAAAGATTAATAGCAATAACCGTTATCTTCTATGGTGTAAAAAATATGTCAGAGGAGAAATTAAAAAATTTAAACTACTAAGCTTACAGAAAGTCGAGGCGAACAGGCAGACAGAAAGGTACAATTGTAAGGCCTTTAATTTTTATAGGCATGTCAAGTTTGATCAAAATCTCGAATTGATTTGCTTACGAATGTCAAACTAACCATATATAGCCCATAAATAAATCGTCAGTAGAAATTAAAGGACTACAAGTAAAGGGTGGCCCAAATACAAGTTTCTTTTTAAAAATGCAATAAAATTAACAAAATTAAATTTTGTCAATGCATTATGGCTTTTTTAGTAAGAGCAAATAATCCTATTAATTATGGAACACAACGTCGTTCAACCGATAACGAAGCGGATGGTAGTGCACCTTCAATTTTTGAGTCAATTAGACCTTGTAAGCAAATAATCCGAGATCTTTGTGCAGAATTCTCCTTAAAGTAGTGCGTGAAATGTTGAGCTGTTAAGATCGATGACGAGTTGGTGTCTTGATGTTCGTGAATTGAATCTCACACTCTCGGCTACAGCAGCCACATTCTCATCTGTGCGCACCGTACGAACGATGGGGACCATGAGTATTGTCCACTAGCATATCAGTCTCACGAACTTTTTGCACAAACTTGCGTGCAGCAGGTGCGGTGGGTGCTTCATTTCGGTCGAAGCCCCTTTTCACAAACGCTACAAGAACTCACTTTGGAAATAAGTTTTCAGTATTTTCCAACATTGTTCAAGCGTAAGGTGGCTCATTTCTTTCCGCGAAGATATGATACCGACTTTCTATTAAAATTTTTCGAGCGGGAAACAGCTGTCAGTGTTAAAATAATCTATGATTTAAAAAGAAACCACTAGATGGCATATTGTGTGCTTCAGTCGAAAATTAAAAACAGGCATTTAAACAAATAAAGTATTTTAAAATTGGCGCGGGTAGATCTTGCAGGTCTGTGGCGGCCATGTTGTTTTGGTGACATCTGTCAAATATTTCATTTATTATTCAGCTACTGATGTCAAATCATCGTTATATATATCACGATTGAACAGCACGTCCGATTAATAAAACATTAAATTTATAATGCGTGTTCTTTAGTGCAAACGTTGTGCACGTTGCGCCTATTTGACAGTAGACGTGGTGGCTCTTCACAGTCGACTCTTTAACGTTTGATGACCAAATTTGACACGACTAGCTTGTTAATTATTAAGTCAACATTTATACGTCAAGAGACCGCAGTATCGGCCGAAAACATCGCCGCGCCGTATGTGAAAGTATACAGCAGAACCCGAGGCAGTCCAGTCCTCGCCGTGTACAAAAACTCGGCCTTTCACAGAGTTCAACTTGGTGAATTTTGGTCGAAATCAACTTTAGCGGCGAGGCGCATTTCCGTATACTTTTTCGAAGATGAAGTTGGTCAGACGGTCACCGTCAATGGCGAGCTCTGGAAAACGTAAACAATGCCCTTTTTTTTATATAATCTACCCGCGCTCAAGGGATTATGATTACCCTTTAAACGTTTCAACACAGCGCGGTCGTGAAGTTGGTGAAGAGAAAGAAGGATAGGAAAGATGTGTGGCACGATGTTCTGAGACTGAAGGTTGTTGTCTCAGATATTTTATCACCATGGATGGCGGCTGAACTAAATCGAAGAAATGCCGTGTCTTATTTCTATGTCACTTATAATTCGCATTATTTTATTCGTATTCATCCTTGTTGGGCATACTAGTTTAACTCAATTACATGTTGTTAGTGTTATGCCTGAACAACATGCAACGAGTAAACCAGCAACCCATTGATGACAATTTTAGCAGGTTTTTAATGGAATTAAAGCGACACAGACGACGGCAGGGATCGAACCTGTGATCATGAGGTTGACAGGCGAGCACACATCCATCGCGCCACGGCCACCCGTTATTTTGTTAATACCTCACACAACTTGTTTTTTTATATTTCAACATCTACCTGCCCAAATTGAAAATCTTTTACTATTACGAGGGCGACTTATCGTACAAAAAAATTTTTGGAACCTTTTTTATGAGGAAATTTAATTGTTTTTTCATATTTTACTTTTAAAATTTTGTTTGAATTTTGTCTTTAAGATTTAGAGAGTCAAAAATGTTTTTCCATATTTTGCCTTGGAGCCAAAATTACTTAAAATTATGGGCTGGCGGCATCATCGGGCCGTATTTTTTCCAAAATGAGGCCGGTCAGGCAGTTACTGTGAATGGTGTTCGCTGTCGTGAGATGATAACGAACTTTTTACTGCCCGAATTGGAAGATATGGATGTGGACGATATGTGGTTTCAACAGTAGGGTGCCACTTGCCACATAGCTAACGAAACAATCGCTCTTTTGCGCGACAAATTCAATGGCCGTGTTATCTCGCGTAGTGGTAATTGGCCGCCAAGATCATGTGATTTGACACCGTTGGACTTCTTTCTTTGGGGTTATTTTGAAAGAAAAGGTATACGTCGATAAGCCAGCAACAATTCAAGAGCTAAAGGATGAGATAATTCGGCACATTTACGGCATAGAACCTCAATTATGCCTCAGCGTCATCGAAAATTTGGACCATCGGATGGAGGTGTGCCGCCGAGGTCGCGGCGGCCATTTGGCCGATATTTTGTTCCATACATAATCGAACCATACCATATTATCATAATAAAAAGAAATGACAAAAATTTCCTAAATAATTTGTGTTTTATTCAAAATCAACAACGGCCCTTAAAATTTAACCACCCAGCTTTCGTTAAAACGAGAATCAACTATATGAGCTGACCCGCTTTCACCAGAGCACTCAAAATCAATGGCGCAAAGTTTTAATTGAATTAGTACGATACTAAAGCTGTTTTAGTATGATACTAGTAGGTTAAAACAACGAATTTGCAAATTTTAATCAAATATAGCATCATACTTCCTCTACCCTTTTATTAAAGTTAGAATCATCGAATACTTACTTTATTTTTACTTGCGACTTATTGGTACTATAAAGCAAGTTATGCATTCGTAAAAAAAATCGAACTCGAGATTTTGATCAAAGTTGACATTACGATGATAGCGAAGTCTAAAAAAGTGGGTCTCGCAATTCTGTCTGTCTGTCTGTCTGTCTGCCCGACTGTCTGTCTATCTGTCTGTTCGACTACAGGCTAAACGGCTCGGCCGATTTTTTTTAAACTTGGTAGATATCATTTTTAATTTTTTCCCCCCACACGTTTTTTTCTTTTTTTTAAGACCAAAAATAACGTTACCTGCCATACGAATTTTTTTCGAAATTTTATAAACATTTTTTTTTCTCAAAAACGGTTCAACAGATTTTAAAAATAAAAATACAAAAAAAATTCATTTAATTAGAGCTAGATATTGACTGAAAAAACTTTTCCGACAAATGGTTATTGAGGGTACCCCCCATGGAACCATTTTTTTGTTTTTGATTTTCTCAAAAACGGTACAACCGATTTTGATCATTTTTTTTTTGCTATAGCTTCCCTAAAACATAAATAGAATTGTGTACTCAAATTTCAAAAAAAAAATTTGGACTTTTAAAAAAAACTTCAAAATTTTTTTTTCAAAACTCAATATTTCGAAAAAATTCTTGCTAGTTTTTTTTTTTAACTTTATAAATAAAAGTTTCTCAATATAGTCTACAAGATGTGAGAAAAAAATTTTATTTTACTTAAAGATAAAGGTACCTACCATACAAATGCTAAAAAATTAAAAAAAAATGGTTTTCAAAAATCGTATTTTTCTCGAAAACGGCAACTAGAATTTTGATAAATTTTTTTTTCTTTCAATTAATATTTACGATCTTTAATTTAATAAAAAAAAATTGAAATTAAGATATTACAGCTTGTACCTACCATAGAACCATTTTTTCGAATTTTGAATTTCTCATTATTCACATAACGGATCTTAGTGAAAATTTTTATAGAAAAGCTTCTAAAAAGTCTAAAACACGTTGCATTTCAAAACTTTAAAATACATATTTTTTGAATTTTTGGAAAAAAAATCTATTTTTTCTTTTTTTGAAAATTCGATATCTCAGAAATGGTCCATTATTTTTTTTTTTGTAAATTTAATTTTTGTTCGAACAATAATAAAAACTGGGGTACCAAAATTTTGTCTTAATAAGCTTTTAAAAAGTTTGTACATAAAAGCTTTTTTTAAGAAACCACTACAACGACTTATAATTTTTGTTCTTGCATACATTTGTATTTGCATAGCATTCTGTTTTTGTCTCTTACTACTAAAATAATTTAAAAAAATAATTTTATCCTTATGAACAGTTTTTTTTAATAACATCCGTTTTCAAAATTCCTAGTCTATTACATAGGAACAAGTTCGTGCCACCCAGTCGTGCATTTTATTTTAATATCGTGCTAGCTTCATATGACTCTTTGACATTTGCAAACATTTACTTTTTTAATGAAATGTCATTGTTTTAGGTGTGTTCAGAAGCAATTTATTAAGAAAATTCTTTTAGTAGAATACTAGTAAGAAAATGATCAAAACTAAGAATGAGTTAGTAAACTACTTTAAAGTTAGCAAATTGTTAAGTAGTGTCATACTAATAACTTAATAATAGGCCGTTTAAAATTTTGCGCCAATCTATTTTCTTCGCTTTCCTTTCAAGGTAAACTGTTTTCAAAAGCTGAAAGTGTAATAATTAGGCAATTAGGCAACCGAAAGCTTAGAGAAATTTTGATTAACAAATTAGAAATGCAGTTTATAAAGACTGTGTGCATTCGTTTCCTAATCAATTAAATTATTTTGATCCTGAAATTTTCACTTCCATATATGTAGTTAAACCCTTATTCAATTCTAAATAAAAATCATGGTTTGTGAGCAGGAATCCGATTTTAAATAGCAGGAATTTCTCTACTTTTTAGTGAAATGAAGAATCTGAATGCTACGAGTACTTGTGATTTGTTTGTCAATTTGTATTAGTGACATTTTAAATTCTGCAGGAAGCTTCGTTGTAAGACAAAATTCAGTTTTATCTCAGAGTTTCGAAAAGAATAATATAATCTAAGTCTTAAACACATCTACCTTGCCATATTATGAAGCAGACCTTTCACTATTTAGTAAGATTTGAATGCAACATTTCGATCCACATTTTTGCTATATCTACATTACTTCAAATAATTTTAGAAACTTTCTTCATAACTTGGGCATTCTAACGTAAGGCTTGTGTAATCTATTACAAAACATAAAAATAGATACCAATTAGCAGACTCATTTTATCTTCATATTAAGGGAAACTATCCTCTAATTAGGGAGATATTTTTATTTTTCATTTTGGGAGATATACATATGTGCACTGCATATACACATTACAGTTTCCTCTTAATATACCAAAGGTAGATAGAATACGAAATTGCAATTTCCTAGCTTAATTAAAACTAGTAGTGCTCGAAAAATGTGTTAATTATAGTTAAGGTATAAATTTATCTGGAATGTTTTGTTTTGTTTCGAAATTAATCGATGCGAAAAGTTATCGACCAAGTTACAGACTATGTTGAGTCTCAGGCATCTACCCTGGAAATGAATTATGTTTTTCTTCTCTCGTAAATTTTACAGAGAGCAAACGGTTGGTTAATATATGGAATATAATTTAAGTCGATAATTCTTCCTTTGAAGTATCCAGTTCAAGTATGTATTTACATTATGGCTCCACAAAAGGGGTAGATAGCGTACATATTTAAGTCGATAAATATCTCAATACTTGATGGTTAAAGTAGTGTCCCTGTTTGATTCCTGTCCGAAATCGAAAGTTCCTTTTCATTCTAGGCTAATTTCTATTTCCAATATTCTGTTTGTTTGGAATCACGCACCGTTTTCAAAGTTCTTTTTTTTTTTTTTTAAATTACACGGTGCTTGGGATTTAGACTGTTTTTCAAATATCGCTGAAAATTTATTTTACATATACACAGGACCGGCCCGAGCTAAATTAGAGCACTGCGCAAGCTTTATCAGTGGCGCCTCTCATTTGGATTGGATTGGCGGAAAAAGTCATTTCCTCATTACCCAAGGGGTACCCTTTGCAATGCGTTTTTTTAACGAGGGATCCCCAAGAGGCCTATTCCTAGATAATACTTATATTTAATTAAAATAAATATGATTTTTTATTAAAAACTAAGAAATCAAAAATATATCACAAAAATAATAGTAAAAAAATATATCACAAAAATTTAGGAACTGAAAAAAAGTATTTTTTGAAGTAACAAATATTTAAAAACTAATTCAAAAACATAACAACATACAAATAAATAATGAACTCATTAATTGTTGCTCATGTAGGAAATAATAATAAGATTATTATTTTAATAAAAATAAATAGAACCGGCTATATTAACTTTTCTGGCTTCTGTTTTAGCAAACTCAGCTACCAGATCATCATAATATAATGACTTGACAAGCTCTTTCTCTATAGCCATGATTGACTAGTCAACTTATCTTTCCTGAGTCTTTGGGGTCCTGAAGTAGTTTTTTATTAATTTTAGTTTCAAAAAACTGTTATTTGAGGAAACTGTGATGGTATTTATAGATTTAGAGCTATGGCTTCAGCTGATTGCACGTTAGTGAATTGTTCTTCTGATCGCATTTCCACTAAAGAGTTTTTAGTAGCATATTTAGTAGATAAATTAGCAGACGGAGTTTGTAAATACTTACTAGTTATATTGGCGCAAAATTTTAAACAGCCTAATATTAAGGTATTAGTATGATACTACTTAACAATTTGCTAACTTTATAGTAGTTTACTAACTCATTCTTAATTTTAAACATTTTCTCACTAGTATCGTACTAAAAGAATTTCCTTAATAAATTGCTCTGAATACACCTAAACCAACGACATTTCGTTTAAAAAAATAAGTACACGAACCTTTTTTGATGTCTGCAAATGTCAAAGTGTCATATGAAGCTAGCGCGATACTAAAAAAATAAAGTAGGTATTCGATGATTTTAACTTTAATAAAAGGGTAGAGAAGTATGATGCTATATTCGATTAAAATTATTGTTTTAACCTAGTATCATACTAAAACAGCTTTAGCATCGTACTAATTCAATTAAAATTTTGCGCCATTATTTTTTTCTTAAATATCAAACTAGATTAATATGCAACATATAAACTTTAAACTAAAATTTTACTTCCTAAGTATCTACAGCATGTTTCTATTCTCAACGTTTCCAGCCTCAGATATTTCAATAAGAGCTTCATATTATAGCTTCTAAGATTTTGAATGGTTTTAAAGCATTTAGTCTACTCCCATCTGGTTTCAGAAAGGGGTTTTAAGGTCAAACCAGCGAAATTTTTTGTATATATGTATGTCCCAACGCATTTTTGAACCTGATACAAAGTTTTATATGCATTGAGCAATGTCAAAAAACTTAACAGCTTCCAATGAACAGCAAGCTGAATCATTAAAAACCAACGACAATCAAAGGGAATGCAAGCAGCCTGAACAAAATAAGCTCTTGGTTCAAAACACTTAATTTTGTTTTGAACACCAGCCTCTTTTCCTTTCATGTTTGAACCATTATCATAACCTTATACATACTCGTATACACTACTGGAATAGTAGCGTAGCAAGTTTTATTGTAAATATAGATTTCCTATCCTTTCTTTTGTTTTGAGTTTTTTTTTACCATAATACTCGTACATAGACAAATAACTCCCTATGGGAAGTTAATAAAGTAATTAGACCAGTCAAAAAATCCCTTTTTAAATGTAAACAATAACTGGCAAGAACAAAAAAATAGAGAAAAGGAGAAATTGAATAAAACAGATTCACTCATTAACGACAAGCCTCAACATTAATCATCGCATCATTCATCACTCAAGTATTTCCATATTTCAACCCTTTGTCTCATTCTCGACACACGACAAGTGATACAATTTCACTCATAAACAGAGGCCAGTGCCAAACTAAAACATAGTACAAGAAACACTCAACCGGAAGAGTTTAAATTCCTAGACACAACTTTTAATTCTGCGCACTGAGTATGAATTTTGTACCTCAGAATTTCTGTTTGAGTAACATTGCTGACTTCGATTTCATATAGAAGAATTGGCATCGTACTCATGTTATCAACTTGCAAACTGGTAACTGTCTGTATTTGCTGTTGAAATTCTGTTTTATGTTACACTGCATAGGGAAGGGATAACAAAATAAAATAAATGCCTTCACTCATACACGCGATGGTGAATGTGAAGAATAACGTAACAGTGGATAAAGAGAAAAATAGCAAATATGTAGGTATCTGTTGTTAAGCGAACAAAATTGTGCACTTTATAAAGATTTTGTGATGTAGTTTTTTTTTACTGTGGGAATGGGGGTGTGTATAGGAAATTAAACATCGACTTATTTTTGGAAAACTTGATATGTATCTATATATATATGTATATCTGTCTTTAAATTCAGAATCAGCTGTTAATTATATAATAAATACCAATATTGGAGTGAGCTATAAAAAGAAATGAAACTTAAAAAAGATGGTAGGTAGTGGTTATGAAGTAGTGGCTTTTTTAACGCTTGCCCAAGGCGCCTTTTGAGTTCAGCGCGCTGCGCATTTGCACAGCTTGCACGTATAGCTTGTCCGGCCCTGCATATACAGTACTGTCTGGGTCGCGTGAACTAATTATTGCACAGGCTGTCCATGCTAACCAGGTTGTTCACGCTATCCAATATTTTACCTATCAAGAAAAACAAACTTTGACAACAGTTTCCGAACTTTAATTAAAGTTTTATTTTACTTTGTTTTTCATTTAAAATAATCTTTAATACATTAAACTAAAGAAGTATGGATTCTGACTTTTAATTTGACATTTCACAAAATATTTCCCACATTTACGCAAGTATTTCTTAGGGGGTATTCATGAAAACATGCTGCGGAAAGTTATATCTTTCTACAAAGCGGAAAATTATTTCGTTACATGAATACCCTTATTGTATTCCCGGGATAAAATTGATGGGGCTACACCCTTTTCTAGCTTCTCGATAACATCACCTTTTTCTTTTAACGATAAAAACTTTGGTTTTTTTTGTTAACATATATTTGCACAGACGAAAAATAAACTTGAAATGTCGAAAAACAAATTGCACTGAAAAGAAGCAAACAAACAGGAGCGAGTTTGTCGTGTTCAAATGTAAATAGTTTTTTTTTTTTATTGGAATCAGTACAAATATTATGAACAAAAACGAGTATGCGGTGCAAAAATGTTTTTGAACGTGTGTATAAAACTACGATGCCTAAAATAAAGGGAAATCCCCGAAATGGGAGCATAAATTTGATGTTCATGCTATCGAGGTTTTTGTTGTTCACGCTATAGAGTGCTCAGTATGAAACAATTGGTGTTCATGCGAGCCAGGTGTTCACGCAGCCCAGTGTTCACGCTACCCAGACAGCACTGTATAATTATTGTAATAGAGCTGGGTTGAGCAGTTAGCATTCATGTTGTGTGGTTTTTTTTCTGTATTATTCACACGCTCTCAAGGGTATGTTAAGAGACCTATATACCTTTATAATATTAAACACAGCAGGGGGGTAGGCAAATTAGGGGGGGGGGGGGGGTAAAGGAGGTGTCGACGAACATTGGTTTTAAATGTTTGCAAATTGAAATGGTAAGGGAAAACCATGCCGGGTAAGTTATTCCATAATCGTGTTGTGCGAATAAAAAACTAATCTCTATATTTGATTGTACGACCAAAATTAGGCTCAAGGGTGAACTGATGAGTGAGTATCACGGGTGAACTGATAAAGGGGAGGAATTCA
Organism: Chrysotoxum bicinctum; assembly: GCA_911387755.1. Taxonomy (NCBI): domain Eukaryota; kingdom Metazoa; phylum Arthropoda; class Insecta; order Diptera; family Syrphidae; genus Chrysotoxum; species Chrysotoxum bicinctum. The sequence continues at coordinate 216,328,109 of OU426989.1, read as the reverse complement.
ATTGGCTACTTTAAGTAAGCATTGCTTGTGAAAGAAAGCGATAAGACAAGGAAATACATGAAACATTCCGACGGTGTTCAAGAGATGGGAATGGATCCATGATAGCTCTGCTTCCTATCAGTTTTAACGGTCTGTTCGGAATTCTGTTTAATAAGTGAAGAAAAGTTTGTGCTACACCTGTCCAAAGAGTTATACTCAAACTTTGGATGTATAAAAGCCTTATAAATGGTAGCCAGATCAGCAGGCGTGAAAAATTTCTTACATCGATATAGAAATCCTAAGCATTTAGCAGGATTTTTGGCGGACTCGAGAATGTGATCATACCAACGTAGATCATCGTTGACACACTTACCAAGTACTGAGAGCTTTTCGGTTTCTTCGATGCAAGCGCCATTTAACGACAATGGCATAAGTGGGACATTTTACTTCAACGACCATGGACAGCATTGAATTTTCGAAGCATTAAACGGAACACGGTTTTTTATACCCCATAACAATGCTGTAAAGATCGCAATATAATGAGCTTATCATACGATACCGTTGGAATTCCACTTCCGCAGGAGATGAACGTGAATTTGAGAACGAGTATGAGGAGCTGAGAGTATTATGGTCGTCGTCAAAACAATGAAGTGGATTAGAAGTTTCAGACAAAAGGTCATTTATAAAAATGAGGAAGAGAGTCGGAGACAAAACAGTGCCCTGGGGAACACCAACATTTATTTTGTGAAGATCAATATAACGTATATTGAACGATCTAGAAGGTGATTTCTAATCCAAAGAATAAGAGTTTCGTTTATACCAAACACATGCATTTTCGACAAAAGTACCTGGTCCCAAAATCTATCAAAGGAAAAATACCTGTATTTAGAAATATATAAAATATAATATAAAAAAATTTCCGAAACAAATTGTATCAAATTATTCCATGAAACAGCATAACTTTCATATAACACTGCCAGACCACCTGTTGAGAAAGCAAACCAAGAATATTTAGTTTTGTTCTTAAGAAATGGAAATTCGCTACCGTATCAAATCCAAAAAGGCGTTCCAAAGAACAATGTTTGCAATCAAACGAAAAATTTATGACATAGCTTATTCATTTCAATAATAAACAAAGTTTTCATACTCCAATGTATACTAATTATCTCGTCATCATACAAACGCTAAGAAATCAAAGGCAAATATTCAACTTCTTGTTATCAACAAACGATATTTGACGAATTTTCTGAATTCCTTGGAGTATTATTTCTATCTGGAAAATTCTCAGCTATTTCCGACCCCAACAGTTAGTTGGCAAATCTTATCAGATCATAACTTTCAATACCTGTTCAAAGCTTAGGAGACAATTAAGTTGGAAGTCAATTTGTGTATCGCTGGGATATTATCGTGGGGTTAATTAAAAAGTTCCACAAAAGTCTCCCTTCGCAACATGAATCCCTTCGGTCCCGCCTTCGGTATTGTCATTGTTGGAATTAAATTTATTAAAACTTTCCGATAAAAGGTTTGCAAAAGTCTGTTTCAGTAACGGAAATGGTTTTTTGGAAATCCCTTGCCACGGTAAAATAATAGGTCTGATTGGGCAAAGAGTTTTCATCGAGTTTTCATAAGCCAAAATCCTTCAGGAAGTTTGTTTTATTATTTTCATGGCATTGTGAACTCATACTGTTTTCAACTAAAATTAGAATTGTTTTGTTTTTTGTGTGATGGAAAAAAAGAGTTTCTATTTCGGTTAGTGTCAGTTTAAATTATCTTTTTTTTTAAACCCTTTTCCTTCATATTTTAACCGCGACCCGTTTCACATTGACAGATGGAAAATGTTTGTATAGTGAATGGTCACATAGATTAAAATATTTTTGAAGCTCATATACATGGACCCAATTGTTAATCCCATGGTTTTGTTGGAAGTGAAGTTGACAAACGTAAGCCTGCTGAATTATCTGTTACTCACATGAATTCCCTTGAATAATAGTGGTTTTAACTACATATAAGCTTTTAAGACTAATGGTCTTAAAAATGACGAATCAACTTTTTTTCAAACACTAATCCTGGTTGGAAAGATTATTTTGTCGGAGAATATTTTTAAAAAGTTCTTGTAATTTTAAATTTTAAATAAAATCAAAATCAAGACTTGAGATTAGAGAAATTGCATCTGTTCTATAATTCTGGTCGTTTCGTATTTTATTTAAGTTTCTTGTCTGCAATTTTCAATACATTTATTAAAATTCGAAGGACTAGCAAACGCACATTCTTTCCAATACACAAAGATCAAAGCGATATGTTTAGCAATGAATGTTCATGAATGTTCGATCGCATGATAGTTTTTTCGTATGACGATTTTCTCACATGAAAGTTTTCTCGTATCATAGTTTTTTCCCGCTGTGCCCGAAGGCATTCCGCCTTGTGCGCGGACGTCTCGACCATGAAGGAGACCCCTAAGCACAGTTCTTCGGCTGACGTAGTAGATTAGCGGAATCGCCATTCTATCCTGGACCAGCCCTCGACTGTCTAAGTAGAGAAATGCAGCGGGATAAGGCCGCTTAGACGCACACTCTCATAATAATCACCATTAGGGTAGTAAGCCCTAAAAATTAGGCTGTTGGTCGAGGACAACGGTCTTGCAATGTTTGAAATCAGCTTTACGAAAAAACTATCAATTCTGTTTATGTTGGCTTCATTGTATAGAACCTGGAAGGAATAATAACGTCTAAGACACTGCCTTTTAAACATCCGAATCTTTCGCATTGGAGATGGGGCAAAATTCAACCACACCCGGCCATGTAGCAAATCACCATCACCTTGCTATAAAGCCGGCTGCTTTTCAAACAATGGTTTCACCCGGGCAAAAGCCCTTTAGCCCTGACAAGAGCAGCAGCATTATTATGTCTGTCGAAATACACTTTTACTAGCCAGTGAGTGTCCATGTGGCCCTACGATTACGAGCTTGCGCCAATAATTTCTCGTATCTTTTGAGGATCCACGCAACAGATTCCCAAACAGAATAGTTTGAGATTTCTGAACAGTAATTTTTAACTTCCAGTTATGGCAATATCGCCGAATCTTGTCAAATTCACACTGAAAAAGAGTTCTGATGATCTGGACTTTTGGAGCTGTTCTGTATGCTTTTAGGTCTTTGGCATACGCAGCTACCTATGAGATTGCTGGTGTGAATGCTAAATAAAATCGGCGAGTTGACCGCTTCCTGCTAAGGCCCCTTTATAATATCGAAAATTGCGGTAGAAGTTACATTGCTACTTTTGACAACAAAATTTCTATCATTGAGCTTGTCATAAAGCACATATAATGGTCGTTTAGTTATGCCAAACCAAGTCAGTTTTAGATGGAGATCCTTTAACAACACGGTCTCTTAAGCCTTTTCCAAGTCAACCAGACAGGCCCGAGGACCTACATATGCAACATATTAATTTTTAATATAGAGTTAAATGGATGCGGTCCAGTTATTTAATAAAAACCAATTTGCTTTAAATTGAAGATTACAATTAAGGTTAAATAATTGGGCAGTAGAAAACTTTTATTTATAGATAGGTACTCCTAATCCTTCTCGAGTTATTAAAAAAAAAAAAAAAAATCTTCTTTAAATTTAATATGAGAACTAGGAGCCCGGAAATATTTTTAAGACTCCTTACGAGCCTTTTAAGTAAAACCCATATTGGTTTTCCACCATTTTTTTTTTTTTTTTTTTTTATAATTACAATTTCACGGGGCCATAAGGAATACTTGGGGCTTACAAAGGTTATTAGAATGAATAAATAAATAATAATTCAAGGCACCAGGTACTTTTAATGTTTGTTGTGTAATTTAAGGTACAAGATAGTTTACCTAATATATTAATAATGCTTCGTATAAACCTAAACCACCCGATACATAATGCCGGTTGTCCACAAACTCATTGAAAATTCATTAAGATTGACACTGAGCACACTAAGACAGACTGATTTAGGAATATGGGATGGCTATATTGAACAAGCAAGGACTGAGGCAATCGATATAAAGATTAAAGATTTTGTTTTGATACAAAGTAGAAAAGGCAAGAATTATAGAAGAAGTTTTGTTTTCTTTTTTAATAATAAACACAAATAAAATTAACACTTAAGTTTGACTTGGAATATATATTTTTTTTTTTTTTTTTTTTTTTTTCTGGGTAGGTGAAGAATATTCAGACACTATGAGCCCGGTACTCATAGTAGTGTGAGATTTTTACTCACTAAAAAACACCTCCCTTTTGTTCTTGCGACTACAACTAAGTTACCTTATCAAGTAGTTTTAATTTCGTTATATTATAATCACGTTTGGCAGGAAGCTCCCCACTGAGAGGACCTGCGGATACCACATTTGAAAGCGGATACTCCTTATTGCGCTAGGTCGAACGGTCTCGTTCTTTGAAGTCGGCGCACAAGGTTTGTCTTATTAATTGTTTGTCGAATAATTCTATTGCTATGGTTATTTAAGTGAGTTCGTAGCTTCCCAGCGAAAACTGCTATTTCATCTTCAACAGTTTGTAATCGTAAGTCTCTGTGTAAATCACTGTTTCTAATGTACCACGGAACATTAACGATTTAGTTCAACCCCAAAGTTGTATACCGTATGTCCATACTGGTTTTATCATTTGCTTATAGATAAGCAATTTATTGTAGATGCTGAGTTTGGAATATCTTCCAATAAGCCAATTCATTTCATGTAATTTATTTTCAAGTTGATCTCGTTTCTTTTTAACGTGAGTTTTCCATTTAAGCTTAGCGTCTAGTGTCATTCCGAGGTACTTTGCTTCATTAGCATATGGTATTTGCACCGAATTAATGTAGGTGGGCAGATTGGTAATTTTTTTGTAAGTAAAATTAACATGTGTTGATTTGGACTCATTAAGAACAATTCGCCATTTCTTAGTCCATACCGAAATTTTATCTAGAGCTCGTTGGAGCTTCTCGGTTGCAGATTCAACTGAATCGGAAATTGCAAGTATAGCCGTATCGTCTGCAAAAGTACCTATTATGGTATCTTCTTCTTGAGGAATATCGCTAGTGTATAGTACGAACAGAATCGGACCGAGAACACTTCCCTGGGGAACACCAGCATTGATTTCCTTAAAATCCGAATATTCCTTCCCTTGCTTAACTCGAAATAGCCTATCTTCGAGGTACGACTCAAGGATGTAATATATTTGATCCGGAAAGACCTGTCGCAGTTTAAACTTAAGACCATCGTGCCAGACCTTGTCAAAGGCTTGAGAGACTTCTAGAAATGCGCTTGAACATACATTTTTTCCCTCTAGTGATTTCTCAATTTCATTGGTTATCCTGTACACCTGATCAATTGTTGAGTGGCTTTTCCGGAAACCAAACTGATGGTCAGGAATAAGCCGCTTTTCTTCGATAATAGGAAGCAGTCGCTTTAATCAGATTTTCTCAAATACCTTCGAGATCAGTGGCAAGAGGGAAATCGTTCTATAAGATTTCTTTTCGTTCGGAGACTTGAAATATATGATTGTTTGTATGTACATGAAGAAAAATAATTTCTAACCGAGTTTGATTTTCGGTGATTTAAGAAAATGTGTGTAAAACAACGTATTCCCGCTAAAAGTACCGATTAAATAAAATAAAACAACTAAGAATGTTATTTTTATCGAAAAGCTTAGTTATATTTATTAATCGAGGAACTAGGCTATGTAATTCCAAGATTGCTTACTTTAAATGAGTAATGTCTTTAACTACACTTTAATATTAAACAATCTTCTTGGTTAAAAAATTATAATAATTATGTTGTTTAAGATAAATGAGTATCTAAGTTAAAACAATCAATCAGATTTATTTAACTAATTCACCGAATTGATCCGTGTAGTATTTAATTTTGCATTTTAAGTTGTTTTTAAATTAAAATTTGTCTGCGGGTATGTTTACTTAAATTCAGGTACCTACCATAGGGCAAAATCGAAACTTTACTTCGATAAAATGTTAACAAAACAAAGAATTAACTGTATCTTTTACAGATAATAATTATTTTAACTTTTTCATTAGAGAACAATTGCATACTGGAGTTTCTTTTGTACTTGAAATAAATTTGCATACTAGCCGATAATATCCGCCATTGCCCGGGTTTTTTTTTTTTTTTGACTGCAATCTGCAATCCTCAAACTGAATACTAAAATCAAGCACAAAATGATTTGAAATAAAGATTCGAAAAATTTCTAAATCTAATTAGTGGACGTATGACACTTTTTTTGTTTAAACTACTTTTCATTTTATATTTTTATAAGTACACATAGTATTCATATTTTATTTTTATATATTTTTTTCATTAATTTTTTAAAAAGTATGCTTAAAACTAATCTTTTTTTTCCTCGTCTTGTATGGTAAGAAAGAATCTTATTAATAATGATACCTATAACCACGCATTTATGGAATGAACAAAGATATGCTATACTCTTACCGAACGCACACACATTTGCGTTAAATGCTTCGTAAAAAAACAACGAAAAAAAACATTTTGTGAATATTAACTTCGGTATAAATTATAGAATTCGTTACATTATAAATTTCTAGTGTAAAACACTGCAAAGTAAATATATGAACATACTGTAACGGTTATGAAAAAATGAAGCTGAAAGACACAAGGGGACTACCGGTGGAATGTAAAATGTGATGGAATACGATTGAGTTTAACTCAATCGTCTTCCAATGAGTGAGTCGGTACGATTCTATGTAGGCGAGCGGACGTGTTTTACGGTCAATAAATATTTAAAGAATATCTAACTCTTTTGTTGTTTTAATTAAATAAAGAAGGTTATAACCTCAGAAGTGGGATAAGAAAGCCCATCCGAAAAAAAAAATAAATTACTAACATTCCCTCGCGAGTTGACTGAATATCCCTAATTATATGCGAATACCCACGAACGCTTAACAAAAAAAGGTTTTAAAACGAGTCTCGTACAGAACCAAACACATAACATCCACTGCCGTCGCGATTGCGTCTGAGTGTCTTCGTCGTGTTATATTGCGCAGCGCAGTCTAACAAGAAAAACATTGAACGACATGGCTGACGCCGACATCGAAAAATTAAAAAAATATACAGCGTCGCAACTAAAAATGTGGCTAGGACTGCTAAAAAAAAAAACATCTGGCAATAAAAGCGAACTGTTATTGCGTTTACTGGCCATACCTAAGGAAGAGCGAGGAAGATGTCCGAACGTATCTACGTCATCGTACGAGGATGAAGAACATGAAGGCACCAATACTCAAAATGAGTGCGATGACAATGAAAACGAAAATGAGTGTGATAACGATGACAACGAAGGCAACGAAAATGAGTGTGGTGATGGTGATGATGACAACGAAGACAACGAAAATGAGTGTGATGATGATGATAATGAGGAGGATGGCAACGGCGGCGAGGGGAGCGTAAACAATGGGCGAGAGTCGCTACGGGAAACGAATGATAAACAAAACGAGCGGCGAAATGAAAATGAAACGAAGAAAAACAATAAAGGCGACAAAGACATAAGGAGTGCAAAAAATTCAAAAGAGTGGGAATTATTACAGAAAGAAATAAACATTTTAAAGAGGGAAATAAATCTACAAAAAAAAGAAAATGAACTGTTAAAAAGAGAAAACGAGCAAATGAAAAAGGAGCGACAATTTGAAAAAACTGAAATGCCAGAAAATTTAAACCAACTTAAAGACTTTTTAGCAGTGTTCACCGGGGAGGGAGATTGCTTTTCACACTGGGAGGCACAGTTAGTAAACATCAAAAGTGCATACAATTTAAGGGAAGAAACCATAAGATTGTTGATTGCCAGTCGTTTGGGAGGAAAAGCGATGAGGTGGTTCCATTCTCGTACAGATTTGGTGACTGTCCCAGTGGATGGCCTGCTGGAGGACATGAAGAATATGTTTGGTGATCGTACTAGTCGTTTGACAATTAAAAGAGCCGTAGAAGCCAGAAAGTGGTTGGTCAATGAAACATTCCAGACCTACTTTCATGAAAAGACTATTTTAGCCAACAAGCTGTCATTAGAAGAAGATGAACTTATTGAGTGCATCATAGATGGGATACCCGACGCATACTTGTGCTCCCAAGCAAGGATGCAATGTTTTGGCACGAAACACCAGCTTTTGGAAGCTTTTAGCAAGATTCAACTTTCAAAACAAAAGCCCGCAGTACCACGATCATCTGACGCAGCTGTCACTAGGGATCCATCAAAACTATTAAGATGCTTCAACTGCAATTCTCTCGGGCACTTGGCTAATGAGTGCTTGAAGCCAAAAAGAGAGAGAGGAGCATGTCACGTTTGCGGAGGAATGGGACATTTCGCAGCCGACTGCACCCAAAGAAAGCAGATACATCGAGTGCACTATATTGGAGATCAAGAAACAAATGACGAATATGTAAGAAAGTTAGTTTATATTGTAAATAATAAAAATTATAATTATAAATTTTTGTTAGGAACATTGATCGACACTGGTAGTCCCGTCAGTTTTATTCGACAACAATTTGTACCGACAATATTTCTTAAATACGAAAACATTAACAAATGTAACTTCATAGGAATTAATAAAAGTCCATTATCTGTTTTGGGAAAAATTGATTGTATAATTTTATTTGAAGAAAAAGAAATTAAAATGAGTTTGCTGGTAGTATCTGACGATACAATGAAGTTCCCGGTAGTTTTAGGGAAAGATTTTTTAAAAATTGGTAATATGAAAATGGAAATTGTAAATATAAACACAAAGATAATAGATGTAGATGATGAAAGTTATAAGAATGAGTGTATGGAACTATTTAATATAGAATTAGATGATTCACGAAATAAAGATTACATATTGAATGAAAATATGAATTTTGTACAAAAAGAAAAATTTAATGAGATATTTGAAAAATATTATGTAAACAGAGAGCGTCCTGAAACACCTGAAGTAAGTTGTGAAATGAGATTGATATTAAATAATGAAAAGCCCTTTCATTGTCCACCTCGACGGCTGTCATATTTTGAGAAAGAACAGGTCCAGGTAATATTAGATAGTTTGCTAGATCAGGGAGTTATTAGACATAGTCGTTCGGAATATACATCACCCATTGTCATAGTAAGAAAAAAAACAGGAGACGTAAGGTTATGTGTAGACTATCGAGTATTAAACAAAGTAACATTAAAAGATAACTATCCGATACCTTTAATAGAGGACTTGTTAGATGGGTTAGTAAACAAAAAGATTTTTACACTTTTAGACCTTAAAAGCGCATTTCATCATGTCAATATACACCCCGAATCAGTAAAGTACACATCATTTGTGACACCGTTAGGGCAATTTGAATATCTAAAGATGCCTTTCGGGTTAAGAAATGCGCCTTCAGAGTTCCAGCGTTATGTGAACCAGGTGTTTGACGATTTGATTAGAGCAGGAAAAGTAAGGATTTACATCGATGACATAATGATCGCCACCGAATCTGTTGAGGAACATTTGGAAATCATGAAAGAGGTTTTTGATAAAATAGTAAGAAACAAATTGGAGTTACGCTTGGAAAAATGTCAGTTCATGCAATCACAGGTTAGGTACTTGGGATATATAGTGTCAATAGACGGTATTAGGCCGGATACAAGAGGAATTGAAGCTGTAACTAATTTCCCAGTGCCAACGAGTTCAAAGGCAATACAAAGTTTTCTGGGATTGTGCTCCTATTTTAGGAAATTTATTGAGGGCTTTTCAATTATAGCGCAGCCTTTGTACAGATTGATTAAAAAAGATGTTTCCTTCAAATTTGGTGAAGAAGAATTACGTTGCTTTGAGAATTTAAAAGAGAAATTGGTAGAATCACCGATATTAGCTTTATATGATCCAAAGGATGAAACGGAATTGCATTGCGATGCTAGTTCCTTGGGCTTTGGAGCCATACTCCTGCAAAAAAAGAAGGATGGGAATTTCCATCCAATATTTTATTTTTCTAAAAGGACTTCGGATCATGAATCCAAATACCACAGTTTTGAATTAGAAACTTTGGCAATTATATACGCCCTTAAGAGATTTAGAGTATATTTACACGGTTTTAAATTTAAGATAATAACTGATTGCAATTCACTTACATTAACATTAAACAAAAAGGAGATAAATCCGAGGATTGCGCGATGGGCATTAGAACTTCAGAATTACAATTACGTGCTTCAGCATCGGAGTGGAAGTAGGATGCAGCATGTGGATGCTCTCAGTCGCACTACAAACATATTGATATTGGAAGAAAATACGTTTGAGCAGAATCTTTCAATTAAACAATATAAGGACGAAGCCATTAACCAAATTCGTGAACAGTTGGAAAAAAAAGAGAGTAGTATGTATGAAATGAGAAATGGGCTTATTTATAAGAAGGTAGGACAACAAATTTTATTTTACGTCCCAAAAAGTATGGAAGGAAACGTTATCCGGATTTATCACGACGAAATGGGTCATATGGGTTGCGAAAAAGTAATTGGTGCAGTGATGAAAACTTATTGGTTTCCTCAAATGAGGGAAAAGGTTAGAGAACACATTACTAATTGTCTTAAGTGTATTGCCTTTTCACCAAAATTCGGAAGACATGAGGGATTAATGCACAACATCCCAAAGGGAGATTCACCTTTTGATACTGTGCATGTAGATCATTTTGGTCCAGTCTTGTTACAAACTGCAAAGAAAAAATACGTATACTTGGTGATAGACGCTTTCACTAAATATGTCAAATTATACGCTACAAGAACTACTAATGCTAAAGAGGTGATTAATTCAATGCAATCTTATTTTACGTCCTATAGTCGCCCCAAGACGTTGATATCTGACCGCGGAAGTGCTTTCACCTCGAATGATTTCGAAGCGTTCTTGGAAGAAAATAATGTACGTCACATAAAAATTGCTACTGGATCTCCGCAAGCGAATGGCCAGGTGGAGAGGGTGAACAGATCCTTGGGGCCGATGATAGCCAAAATGACAAGCGCTGGTACGGCTTTTTCACTAGAAAGAATTTTACCACAAATAGAGTTTGCATTGAATAACACGATTCATGGGAGTACTGGTGTTACTCCCAGTGAACTATTGTTTGGAGTTGGACAAAGAGGTGCTGTTATTGATTTTTTGAGAGAAAGTATAGACGAATGTAAAGGAAAAAGACAGAACAGAGATTTAAGTAAAATTAGGGCTGAAGCTTCAGATAGAATAGTTAAGAGTCAGAATAAGAATAAATTATTAAAGGATCGTTTAAGAACTAAAACAGTATATAAAGAAAACGATTACGTGATGATTAGGAACTTTGAAAGCAGAGCTGGAGCCTGTAAAAAGATAATTCCTAAATTCAAAGGACCATATAGAATAACTAAAACTTTGCCAAATGATAGATATTTAGTTAAGGATGTGGAAGGTTTTCAGTTAGGACAGTTACCGTACGAGGGGATTTGGGAGGTGGCTAATATTAAACCATGGGTTGGTTGTACAAAAATAAAAGCAGGTAAAATCGGGACGATTTCTGGTCAGGAGGGCCGAGTTGTAACGGTTATGAAAAAATGAAGCTGAAAGACACAAGGGGACTACCGGTGGAATGTAAAATGTGATGGAATACGATTGAGTTTAACTCAATCGTCTTCCAATGAGTGAGTCGGTACGATTCTATGTAGGCGAGCGGACGTGTTTTACGGTCAATAAATATTTAAAGAATATCTAACTCTTTTGTTGTTTTAATTAAATAAAGAAGGTTATAATACCTGTTCCTCATTTTCTAAAATTAAGGGGAAAATGTTCATCCACAGATAATGTACATACATATGTATGTACACATAATTAAAGAGGAGAATCGTCTTGAAATTTCTTTTATTCGTGTATACAGCGCCATTATTTCTCATCATTTAGGGATCGATTTGGATTAGATTTTCGATCCATGAGTTGAACGATCGGCTCAAAGTTTAATTGAAATTAAATGAAAAAAGAATTTGCTTATAACAAAAAAATAACCAAATACAAACAAAATATATTAAAATGCGAGTACTGTGTCTATCCATCAAAACGAAAGGTGAATCAAGATGGCCTCAAACCTCAACACTGTATAGGTTATTTATACGTTGCAATTTTTTAGTTGTTTCTGTTTTGCCTTACAGCTGCACAACAAAAATATTTTGACTTGCATGTCAATAGCTTATGTTACTTTTAGGCTTAAGTACATTCACGTTTTTGACAACTGAAAATTCTTAACTACATACATAAAAAGCTGCTTTTGAGTTGAATTAATTTTATTTGGAATATCTTCTAACTCTGGGTTATTCATCGCCAAAAACATCGTCATGGACAGCGTTTTGAAAAGTCGTAATCTAAAAAGGGTCTTATATACACCCATGTAAGCACACATTAAGTGGATTGCAAATATGAACATTGGCGCTATTATCGTTAAGATGACCGTAAATAAGAAGAATATTAGAGCAACGTCAAAATACTCAAAAATGAAATTCATCAAATTGTTTCCATACGATTTTTTGTATAGTACGTTTTTTAGCCAACCTAAACCAAGAATTATTTCTTGGACTTGGCTTAACTTAGTGGAAAGCATTTTTTAATTTTGCCCCTGACAAAATTTATTTCTTTTTTTTTTTTAAGACCAAAAATAACGGCAACTTCCACATTTTTCGAAATTTAACAAAATATTTTGTTTTGAGAAAACAGCTTTTCAAAAATGAAAATAAAAAAAAGATTGTGTGTACTGACGTACGCGCGGTTGAAGTAAAACTTCTTTTTCCTCAAGCAAAGCTTCTGTAAGATTATAACCTACGAACAAACATTTTGTATTTTTAAAACATTTCGCTGTCTTTGACTGATAACGTGTTGTTTTGACATGTCACTGACAGCTGCATAGAGAATTTTTTACCACCAACGCCGGAAAAGAAGTTTTACTTCAAAAAATTGAATGTGCGCGCCTAGCCTTAAATGAAATCGAGAAGAAAAGTACAAAACTCCCATGCCACTTGACAAGCAAGTTGCCTCGCTTTGTTTGTATTACCCTAGGGCTGCACGTCCAAGTATTGGCAAGCATGTTGTAATCTTGTAATGTACACAAGTATTTCTTATTAACCCGAGCAACTTAGTAGTCACCTGGCATTAATTCAGTATCCAGGCAACTTGGAAAGCAAGTACACTGACAGCGGCACTCTTGTAAAATTAATTATTAAAGTATTTGATTGATTAGTCGGGTGACGTTCAAATTTATAAATACCAAAACAAATGTCGGTGGCGTGTGAGATTAAGCGAATAAATATTGTTGCGAACAGAGCTTTATACTCCTACAGCGCCATCTGTTGGGAATTACATATCTGCTTTAGGAGGGAACAAAAAAAAAAAAAAAGCTCTTTTCCAGCAGTTCGCATCTAAATTTCCCCTCATTCCAAACTACTAGAACATTCTATCTCCATTCCAAACAAATAGAATATTCTAGACAAGAACCTTCGAGAACAACTGGTTTGAGTATAAAAGGGAGTGTTCGCGGTGAGCACAGACAGTTTATTTTCGATTATGAAAGTGTGCAAAGCTGAACTATTGGATTGTGGAAAGTGTAATTAAAGAAGTGGATTTAAGTTGGAATAAAAGTATTAGAGTTGATTATAAATTGAGATTTATTGTTTGGATTTGAAAAGTGTAAATAAAGAAGAAATATTAGAAACAGTAATAAGTTTTATTTAACGAACCTTGGAAAAATATTACATTGGTGTCAGAAAAGTGGAATAAAACTTATTGTGCTTAAGTGTAATAAGAAAAAAAAAAAAAAAAAAGTGAATAAAAATGAGCAAGTTACTGAAAGAGCTCAATTGTAATGAGCTAAAAAGTGAATTAGGCAAGCGAGAACTTTCTAGAGCAGGATCGAAAAATGAGCTTGTTCTACGTTTGGCAGAATATTTGAAACAACAAAATGAAGACCCGGACAGTTTTGTCTTTGAAGCTGACGCTGAGGAAGCAGACGTAAGTAAAAATGCAGATGTTTCAAATATGATTAGTCTTCTGCTTAAACGTTTCGAAGAGCAACGAAATGAACAAAACGAACGTTTCAATGAACAGAAAAACGATCAAAAGAATATTCTCGAACGCCTTGATAAACAGCATAACGAACAAAAAGACCTTCTCGAAGAGCAGAAAAACATGCTAGAAGGCAAGCTTGTTAACATCGAGAAGAATGTATCTGCACTTGATGAACGTGTTTCATTGTTGGAGAATCAAGCCGATCGTGTTTCATTATTGGAGAATCAAGTCGACAACAAAATGGAGACGTTTTCAAAAGAGTTAGATCGTATTCGAAATATAAAGATTCGGGAAAGTTCTGGAGAAACCTTGAGGAAAAAGGAGATGCAACCTCCAACCTTTGATGGACAAACTTCTTGGTCTATATACAAGAAGCAATTCGAGGCAGCCTCCACAACAAATGGCTGGGATGAGGCTGACAAGTATATAGCCTTAACTCTTGCTCTTAGAGGAGCAGCTGCTGAGTTGTTGCAAACCATACCAGCAGATAAGAGCGGCGACTTCAATTCCTTGGTTTTGGCTATAGACAAACGCTTTGGTAACAGCCACATGAAAGAAGTCTTCAAAGTGCAACTCAATTCCAGAGTTCAGAAGAGGGGCGAAACTCTACAACAACTACAAGCGGACATTGAAAGGCTTGTTCATCTTGCATATCCAGATGTTGGTGAGGAAATTTGTAACCAGTTTGCAGTTGAGGCATTTGTTCGCGCCATTTCCGACATACATCTTCAAAGGGCCGTGCGAACTGCTGGAAAACGAACGCTTTCTGAAACATTAGCGTTTGCCTTGACAATGGAAGCAGCTGAGCAAGCTTCTCAGGGAGTACATCGACTTAGAGAAGCCATCGTCGAAGAAAGCTCATGCCAAAGAACTGATGTCCAAAGGAACCAACGGAACGGACTTGCAAAGTGCTGGAATTGCAACAAGATCGGACATTTACAGCGTCAATGTCGATTACCACCAAGAAGAGCTTGTCAACATTGTGGACACGGAGTTTCAAACCCAGAACAAGGTAACAATAACACCAGTGTTACTTCCCGAACAGTTTCCCAACAGGGAAACGAGTAAGAACCAACTTCGAGGGGCAGAAGCTGGTTTCTGGTATCGATGGCCCCAGAAACACCATCCAGGTCTCTCAAACTAAGCGAGACAATAGAAGTCTGACTATCGAGGCAACTTTAAATGGCAACAAACGTGTGGTCACCATCGACACCGGTGCCACAGCCTCCATTGTGCGTCAAGACCTAGTTCACCTGAATTGGCTACACAACACCAATAGTTACCGTCTAAGAACTGCCACAGGAGAAGCAGCTAGGGTTTATGGTGAAATCCGACTTAGAGTTCGAATTGCAGATCTAGAATTCTCACACAAATTTTTGGTGGCAGATATATGTGACGAATGCATCATAGGCATGGACTTCATGAAAGAACATCGAGTAATTTTGGATATTGGCAACCAGGTACTCAAATACCAGAATACAGAGATTCCAATGATCTATGGGCACGAAGGAACAACAACTCTAAGGACTGTCATCGAAGAAGACGTGATTATTCCTACTTCTTCTGAGGTATTCGTTTGGACAAAACTAGAAGGTGAGTGTGGACGCCATCGATACCTAATGGTGGAACCAGGCCCAGATTGTTCTTCCCAAAACGTCATCATTGGGAAAACACTTGTGGCTCCAAAGAACAATATGGTCCCCGTACGGATACTTAACACCAAACCGTACGATGTGAAGTTAGTGAAAGGAGAAGTTATCGGTAAGTGCGAATCTGTCGCAGCTATAACACGAATTGACGTTGAAACACCGAGAACGACATTAAATCCTAAGGAGCTCAATAGCATCAAGACAAAGATACTCAATTCATCTAACCTAGACCAACATCAGGTTAAAACGGCAGAAAGCCTTCTGAACGAGTATGCTGACATTTTCGCTTCACCAAACGGAAAATATGGAAGGACACAAATGGTGCAGCATCGAATAAATACAGGAGATGCAAGGCCCATTCGTCAGCCCGCAAGACGTCTGCCACTGGCCAAACAAGGTGAAGCTGAGGAAATGATTACCACCATGAAGAAGGATGGTTTGATTGAGAACTCCAAGAGTCCTTGGGCGTCACCAGTGGTCCTAGTCAAAAAGAAGGACGGAAGTACACGGTTTTGTGTTGACTACCGAAGGTTGAATGACGTAACCAAGAAAGACAGCTACCCCCTACCAAGAATTAGTGACACCTTAGATGCGATGGAAGGAGCACACTGGTTTTCAACACTGGACTTGAAAAGTGGATATTGGCAAGTTGAAATTCACCCTGAAGATCGAGAAAAGACAGCGTTCTCCACAGGTAATGGGCTCTGGCAGTTCAACGTGATGCCGTTTGGTCTTTGCAACGCTCCGGCAACATTTGAGCGTTTGATGGAGTGCGTCCTTCAAGGCCTGACGTGGAAAACTTGCCTTGTCTACTTGGATGATGTTATCGTTTATGGAAAAACATACGACCAACACTGTAAGAATCTAAAGGGTGTGTTCCAGAGACTTCGAGAGGCTAACCTTAAACTGAACCCAGAAAAATGTGCATTGTTCCAGACTGAAGTAAAGTATTTGGGACATATCATCTCGTCCCAAGGAGTCAAGACCGATCCTGAAAAAGTTGACACCGTCAAAAATTGGCCAACACCACAGGACAAACATCAACTACGAAGTTTTCTTGGTCTTGCTACTTATTACAGACGTTTTGTTAAGAACTTTGCCGGAATTGCGAAGAGTTTGCATCAGCTTACGGAAAAGAACAAGCAGTTTAGATGGTCAGGTGAGTGTGAAAAAGCCTTCCAAGAACTGAAATACCGTCTATGCAATGCTCCGGTGCTGATCTATCCGACTCCAGGCAAGCCTTTTATCATCGATGCTGATGCAAGCAACGTGGGAGTCGGCGCTGTTCTGTCACAAGTGCACAATGGCGAAGAAAAGGTTGTCGCCTATTTCAGCAAAGTACTGTCAAAGACCGAAAGGAACTACTGTGTGACCAGAAGAGAACTCTTGGCACTCATCTTGGCAACGAAACACTTCCATAAATACATTTATGGACAGAAGTTTCTTCTACGAACCGATCATGGTGCTCTTAACTGGTTGTTGAACTTCAAGAACCCAGAAGGACAAGTCGCAAGGTGGATAGAAAGATTGCAGACTTACGATTACGAAATTCAACACCGAAGGGGAAAGCTGCACTCAAATGCCGACGCACTATCCCGAAGACCTTGTAAAATAGATTGCAAGCATTGCAGGCGACAAGAAGAAAAGGAATCCATCAACATTCTGCGAATAAGAGCTGACCCCATTTGTGGATGGAGCAATGAAGAAATACGATCTGCTCAACAAGAAGACCCCGACATTGAACCTCTTCTCGCATGGAAGGAACATGAAGAAAAACCCGCATGGAATGACATTTCCGATAGAAGTCCAATTTTAAAGGCCTATTGGGCACAATGGGACTCACTTCATGTGCAAGAAGGTGTTCTTCGGCGAAAATGGGAGTCCGCTGATGGTAAATCCTATGTAATGCAGCTTGTGTTACCTCACTCGAAAATCAAAGAGGTTCTTCGAGAGATGCATGATGGACCTTCAGGAGGCCATTTGGGAGTCAACAAGACGTTAGAAAAAGTGAGACAACGATTCTACTGGTTGCATGCAAGAGACGACGTTGAAAAGTGGTGCCGAAATTGTGACGCTTGTGCTGCAACCAAAGGCCCTGGTAGAAGACTGCAAGGAAAAATGATGCAATATAATGTAGGCTCACCGTTTGAAAGGATTGCTGTTGATGTAGCTGGCCCATTTCCGGAAACGAATGATGGAAACAAATACATTCTGGTGGTAATGGATTACTTCAGCAAATGGCCTGAGGCATACGCTATCCCGAACCAAGAAGCCAAGACCGTGGCCGACCAGATTGTGTCTAACTGGGTAAGCAGGTTCGGTGTGCCTATGGAGCTCCATTCTGACCAAGGAAGGAACTTTGAGTCGAACATATTCCAAGAGGTGTGCGCGTTCCTTGGCATTAAGAAAACGAGAACCACACCACTTCACCCGCAATCTGATGGAATGGTCGAGAGATTCAACAGGACTTTAAAAGAGCACCTCACTAAGGTCGTAGGCGACTACCAAAGAAACTGGGATAGGCACATACCACTATTTTTGATGGCCTATCGAAGTGCAGTACATAGCTCAACAGGAGAAACACCATCTGAGATCCTGTTCGGAAAAAGCATACGGCTGCCTAGTGAGATAAGGTTTGGACACCCACCACAAGAGTCTCAGGATACAGGGAATTACGTGAGTGACCTAAAAGAGAGGCTAATCGACATCCACGAAAGGACCAGGACTAGAATGAGCACTTACAGCGATCGAATGAAGACAAGGTACGACACAAGAGCAAACACGACAGGATTCCAAGTAGGAGATCGTGTATGGCTATATAATCCACATCGTCAAAAGGGATTGTCGCCGAAGCTTCAACAAAACTGGGAAGGCCCTTATACTGTCGTCACGAAAATCAATGATGTCGTTTACCGAATTCAAAGAGGGTTAAGAGGAAAGCTAAAAGTTGTGCATAGCGATCGACTGCACCGATACAGTGCCGAAGCTGGTGATAGAGTTGTTCGGGACGAACAATCTTAAGAAGGGGGCAATGTTGCGAACAGAGCTTTATACTCCTACAGCGCCATCTGTTGGGAATTACATATCTGCTTTAGGAGGGAACAAAAAAAAAAAAGCTCTTTTCCAGCAGTTCGCATCTAAATTTCCCCTCATTCCAAACTACTAGAACATTCTATCTCCATTCCAAACAAATAGAATATTCTAGACAAGAACCTTCGAGAACAACTGGTTTGAGTATAAAAGGGAGTGTTCGCGGTGAGCACAGACAGTTTATTTTCGATTATGAAAGTGTGCAAAGCTGAACTATTGGATTGTGGAAAGTGTAATTAAAGAAGTGGATTTAAGTTGGAATAAAAGTATTAGAGTTGATTATAAATTGAGATTTATTGTTTGGATTTGAAAAGTGTAAATAAAGAAGAAATATTAGAAACAGTAATAAGTTTTATTTAACGAACCTTGGAAAAATATTACAATATTATTAAAAAGTATAATTTCAAAACTTTCAGGTCATATGGCATGCCGTCTATGACAACAAGAATACAAACTTTTTGGCCAGTACTTTGTATGCAAGGGTTAGGTGTTGGTAAAATTTATTTGGATTGCAATATGCTTGTCAAAAATTATTCGGTTGCATAGCCATTGCGCGCCTGAACCTATAGTTTTATGTTTATCTTTGAATGCAGCCATTTGAAATATGTAAATTCTAAATCGTATTCAACTTCATGTTTTACTTTGCGCAACATGCAAAAAACATGTCGCTGTCTTTGACGGATGGCGTGACGGTCACTGACAGCTGCATAGAAATTTTTTTACCCCCAACGCCGGAAAAGAAGTTTTACTTCAAAAATTCAAATTAGTAAGAGAACGAAAAAAATTAGAAAAGAAAAATATGGTGATTAATTATATACTAATGAAAATAAAAATTAAATTTTTATTGTTGAAAATTTGATTCTCAAATACATATACATATGTATATATGTAAGTAATAAAAATTAAAAGTTGGCGCACCAAAATATTTCTTAAAAATGTTTTAAAAAATGTACATATAAATGTAAAAACTTATTTTTTTAAAAAACTGCTTCAACGAGTTTTAATTTTTGTTTATTCGTGGATTAATATTTACTTCAGAAATCACATGGCTTTGTGTCTTCAGCTCCAATTGCTAAACAAACTTTTTGCTTATGAACTACTTTCTCATTTTTACATGCGATGTAGATAGGGTAGAGAAAGTTTTGCATTTGGACGAAAAAATCGAACTCGAGATTTTGATGAAAGTTGACATCCTTCTGTCTGTATTTCTGTTCCTCGACTTGCAGTCTAAGCTGCTAAGACGATTTTCTTAAGACTCGGTATTTAAGGTTCTTCGGTGATTCCCTAGAGAAAATATTGAAATTTGGTTTCAGCTTAAAAACTAACGGTACTTGCCGTTATGCAAAATCTTAATTATCTCGAAACCGGCTCTAACGATCTTGATAAAAAAAAAACAAATTAGGTGTGGTATTAAAGGCATGGACTACGTTTTGGTAAATAAAAATAAGAAAAAAATGTTATTACAGGTATCTGTCATAGAACCGTTTATTTCTTATTTTCTCATTAACGGCCAAATTTTTGATATGGTTAAAACCACGGTTTTGTAAATTTTAAATGAGCTTAGCGTCATTTAAAACACTTTATTAAGACCCCAGTTATAGCTTTCATTGAAATGCATCATTGAAACAAATCAGTTGAATGCTGACTTTGTTTTTTTGACAAGTCAGTTATAGCAATCATTGAAAAATTGGTTTCAGTAAAAGATCGGGTCAGTAACTGATAACAACCAGTTCTAGGTATTTGCGGTTAGAATTGATCATTGAAAGTAAAACTGACATCTGAAAATAGAAAGAGAATCAACCATATTCAGTGGTTCCAAGTTGAAGAAACGAAAATCAGCTGTTCATTTCTATCAGTGAAATAATAAAAGTGGATTTAAAAGAAAGTTTGAATCAGAATTTTGTATTTGTAGAGTAAAAAATGACTACGTCTCATTAGCTTCATTTTAATATTAATTAAAGCCATTACAGTTTGTTTAATCGTCTTAAGAATGCAAATGAAAATTTTCAGAAAACTATAACTCGCCCTTAAAGTTCAAATAATCAATTAGGCATTTTATTTGTTTAGGATTATGCTTACTTCGTATGACTCTTTAACATTTACAAAGGTTAAAAAATGGTCTGTTGTACTTTGTTTTTTTTTTTTTTTTGCACGAACTGACATTGTTTTAAGTGTATTCAGAAGCAATTTATTAAACAAAATTATTAACACTTGGCTGCTTAAAGTTTAGTGCCAATGTTTTTTTCACCAAAATAAAAGCTATGCTACATACACATAATTTTATTTAATCACTTTTGAATTGAAACACATTTTTCTTAAAGATATAACCGCAGGCACTTTTATTGCCCTATCCTATATCGCAAGTTAAAACCATTTAACTCATCTTTTCTCCTTAAATTGAAAAAAAAAAAAAAAAAAAATTATTCAGTAAATGCTTCAGGCAATTACTTTCAGCAACATGAAATGTATACCTAATCCGGTTATTTTTGAAATTCAATGTTTAATTTTTTTTCTCGGTTCTATTGAAATACAAGTTCTTATTATTTATGGCATTTTGTGGCGTTTCGCCCCTGCTAAATTATTCGATACCCAAAATCACTCAGGAAGTCCCGTCGTTTTTCTCTTACAAACAAAATAGATGAACTCTGTAAATAGCCCTGTCATGTCATATCATAATATTTACCTCATATTTAGATCGGGATCTGTGATTGTCCTTCTTTCGGTCTTTCGGCCTAAAAATGCTAAGAAAACAGGTTCCTCAGAGGGAATATTTCAAATACAAACATCACACTTAATCATAGAACAGAAATTCAAAGAAGTCGTTTTTGTGGTCGCTCTGTTAGGGTAGCGAGGGTGGAAAATAAGGGCTGAGTTGTATGAATAATAAAATGTAGAACCAGATTTTTCACAGATGTCGACAATAATACAAAAAAATATACTACTCAAGCTTTATTATTTATTTAGTTTTCTTTTGTGAAATCCTAAATAGTTTCCTTCTTCAATCAGGACAATCTGTTTGGTAAACAACTTAAGCCTATATCCAGCGGCAGTATATGAAAATCAGAGAGGTTCTGACTTCAGAGTGTTTATTTTATTTTTGTGCTACGAATGCGTGTATAAATTCCAAAAACGTCTTTGTGTAATTCAAAAATCGACGAAATCATCACACACAAAAAAGTGACCTGACTTGACTGACTTATAGTTGACCAATAGCCAAAAGCTTCACTTCACTAGAAATGTTGAAGAGCATCACATCCGCATTTTTATAGTCCACTATACAATGTTTAATACAACACTCATGGAAAGACGCCATCGATTGAATATAAATAAGAGCCCTTTTGTGGTGAATAATTTCCGAACTGATGAATTTTCGAAAGCACTCCATGTTATACAGATTCCAGAATAAACAAAAACACAAAAGAGAAGAATAAGTATAACACTGTTCTATAGAATGTTTTAGAAATGCTTGTATTTGAATCCTTGTTAAAATGGAACAAACACAGCTATTTTCCATATCCGCCTCTGACTCGTGCTTTTATGTACATACATATGTTCAGTGTAACCTTAGCAAAATTTTACAAGGAAATTCAAATTAGTTTTAAAGATGTCACATTCGAGGACCTTTATTTATTTTCATTTCTTACATATTTGTCTTTAGAATTAAAATTTCAGTTAAGTATTAAAATTACGCGCTCCCCAACTTACTTTGAAAATTCCATGTCCAAGTTAACACAACGGCTCCACAAGATATCTGTCTCTCCAACTCAATGTCTGATATCTCTATCTCTACATTTTCTTATTGCTTCGCTGGGCAAATTATATCATGATTTTTCATTTCTATCCCTACTGCACGGGATGTGTTTTGTGCGGACAACAGAAATTAGCAAAACCTAAAACTAACAAAAATTATATATATTCGCAAAGAAAAGAATGCGCATCTACTTAAAGTATAAATAAATAACACCAAACAACCAAACATAACTTAACGCACGAACAAATGAATAACATGACACATTAATGTATTTACTTACAAAATAAAGAAAAAATATTTGCCGACGGAGTACTTGACAAGAACCAACCAAATGAGAAGACACGAAATAACGAGACAAAAGTACGAAAAAAAACCATCTGTCAAATTTCATATCAGACATCTATATCAAGAGAAAACCGCTGACATAGATCGCTGACATCCCATCATAAGAGGAAATATCGTGTCTCCATTGGAGATTTCATATCATGATGAGCATCCTGAGAGAATTTATCTCCTGTGGAGTCGGGGTGTAAGCGGAAAGTAACTAAAGTTCATTTGTTTAGTGCCTAGTATATTAGTCTAGATAACAGCTGTCAAAATATGTATTACCTTATTCATATGAATAATGCTAAAAGCCCGAACACAATGGTGTGACTGCTGCTCGTAGAGAACTGTCAAGTGTCAGAGTAGAAAAAATATAATAGACTTTCCTAAAGTGTCAAACTGTAGCTGTAGCTAGAGCAGTAGCTGTAGCAAATGTTTATTCAACTCTTTAACTTGTGCTTCAAACTTCAAGCTGCATTTGAGATCACATATGGGATCGTTCAAAACTATTTTTGTTTTTATGAAAACCAGCCAATGGAAACGATCAATTCATTTGAAAAGTTAAGTTAAATTAATATCGTTTTTCTTTTTGAATTAAAATTAACAAACAATATTTTATTTGATTTGAAAATTTTGAATTTGCTGGGAGTGAAATAACAATGTTTGGATAATTTTGACGGGTGATTGCGGCCATACTGTTGAGCCTACATCTGTCAAATTGGCTTTATATGGAGAGTTATAGCATACAACAGCAGGTGAAGTGATTGTTTTATAACAGTGGGTGTGCTGTTGAGCAGCATTTAACGTGCTTTACCTATATTACGGTTCCCATAGCCCTTCTTCTGAGAGGAATAGTCGCAACGCGTAGGGTTAACTTGAGACGACCGGTTTAGTGAACAATCCGCCAACTTTCGTATGTCAACGATAGGCCTCACTCTCGCGTTCATTCACAAACGTCAAAATCTTCACTTTGATGAATCGAACTTAAATTTACTTATTTTTGATAGCAAATTCTGACATTGTGAGAGATATTTTTCTACTTTACGAAATTGTTTAATACAATCGCGATTCTATTAAACGAAATCGCTTTTATAGAATAGCGATTTTTAACTTTTGTTTGCAATTTCGCACCAGTCAGATTCATCAAAGTTATTTTGTGGCATTGTGTTTATAAAAGATATTTTGGATGAGTCTTACATTCTTATGATCGAAACCATAACATTTTATGACGGCTAACCTAACGAAAATCTGCAACTCATTGAAAACATATTAATAAATTAAGAATTCGTTTCAGAAATTTGTATTAAACGCATCTGGCGTCACATAATTAGTTCACACAAGAGTAAGCTTAAACTCAAAATGCCAAATTGCTACTTAAAACAAGGAATAATTGTGTGTTGAAAGAATCGAACAACTTCATGGCCACACTTTTATTTGGCTGTGTATATTTTTAGTTGAAATAGAATTGTTTTGACAGATAATATAGTTTTTAAATTGGCGCGGGTAGAATTTGGCCGGCAATGTGGTTTTGGGTATATCTGTTGAATCTAATATTTATTATTCAGTTACTGATGCCAATATCGGCTGAGAATATCACCGCAGCCCTGAGAGTGTACAGCAGAACTGGAAGCAGTCGATATACGCCTTTCGCGTGGGACGGCCAGCGACGTCCTTGATGCTTACTTTTTCCAAAACGATGTAGTTGAAGTGGTCAAAGTCAATATGGCGAGTGCTAGAGAATGATGAACTAATTTCTTATGAACCATATGGACCTAGACGGCAAGTCGATCCAGCAGGACGATGGCGCTAAGTTTCACACAGGGATGCCACGATTGACATTCTGCATGAACGATTTGATGGTAAGGTTATCTCCGGAATAGGTGATGTGAACTGGCCATGAAGGCCATGTAATTTGATCCCGCTTGACTTTTTCTTGTGACAGGTTTATATAAATAAACCACAACCGACCGATGGCTTTAATGCAAACATAACACAGGCCATCGCTAATATGCAGCCGGATATATGCGGAAGAGTAATTGAGAATTGGACCACTCGGATACGTGCCACCGTTAGCAGCCGAGGTGGGCATTTGAACGGTGTCATATTTCATACATGTGCCTTTCAAAAAACAAAAAATTCTGTTAATACCCACCTAACACACAGCTTTATTTTAAAATCCACCCGCCTTTACTGAACAAAACTTAATATTAAAGGATTACACAAATCATTAAATAATGACAAAAAATTTAACAAAATAAAATTTCTAAGACAAAAATATTTATTTTTGACAACTTAGTTTCTTACCACTCTGAATAATTTTACATCTGTACATTTTTAGCAGAAAATTATTTAGCTAGAGCGATTCCCATTGTGTTCAAGGGATAAAACTGCTTTTGATTGTGTTCCTGTTTAGATTGTGACTTTTCAAAACAACATGACAACGGTTTTGTGGGTAAGATTGGTGCAGGCATTGACGTAGCTTAAATTCACAATCTCAATGAAAGCCCTTTAATATTGCATTTGATTTTTTAACCGGATATACTGGATAAGCTTAAAGTTTAAAGATTGTCCTTACAAAACGTCAACTTTTTGAGCTCACATTCATTTCGGTTAATATTTTAAGACTAGCTTCCCTTGCTTTAACAATTCATATTTAAATATACTTGACCTTTACTAAATAAAAAAAAGGATTTATTTTATAAAATTTAAGCTTATTTTCGGAGTATAAATACTGCTCAAGTCCAGCCAGACGATAGCAAAACAAAAAATAAAAACATTATATAGGTTATGGATTGGGTTTCCCCCATCAAATCATTTCAGTAACATAAGGAATAATGAACAATGCAATACAAAGAAGCACTCATAAAAATATATATAAGTACGAGATGTTATAAGCAGATTCCAAAATAATACCCAAAAATAACCATCATTTACGAAAATCGAACTTAGGACTGCTTTCACCAAAGTTCTGAAAGCCTCCAATGTATTTTGTTTTTGGTGTGTTATTATACTGAAGCACCCAAGGGGTTATTCCTACCCTTAAAATGGGTTAAAAGGAGATACCGAAGCGCATTAGTGAAATTCAAGTGATACATTTCTTTTAGTATTATAAATGTTATTAATTAAAATATAACACTTATTCGATTTTTGAAAATGTAGAAAGCATACATTTTATTTTTATAAACATAAATAAATCGTTTACTTATTGAAATAATTGAACACATCTTTCTTTTCCATGTTCAGGACATTTGAGAAAGTTCTTAATAAGCATGAGATATTGTGTTTCAGTGCGTTGTTTGGAGTACAAATTACACAGCTCCTTTGGATCCAGAGGGTATTTTAGAGCTCTCTTTATTTCATCGGCTTTATCCTATGACTCCTTTTAGACAATGCAGTGTATCACCTTACAATTTTGAGGCCCATAGAGTGGAGACGTTCGACACACACGCGGGTTATATGAGATTTCTGGTGCTGGTGAAATTGCAAATTTTTATCATTCTTAGGAAAATTTATTGAGGCCATTAGCGTTGGTTGTATTCTGATAGATGTGTGTTGATATTGAATGGCTCATGAAAATGGCTTTAAATTACACTTAAATTGGCAGAAGCTGCTATGAATATTTATTTTCATTTCTTTAGTCAGAAGTAAAATAGCTCGTAGAAAATCTGATCTTAATAAATTTGAACTTTCAATCATACCAGTGTGCGTATTGTAGCCAGCAATAGTCTGAACTTATAATGTAAGATGATAAGTACTAATCCCGACAAGAGATACTCTTGGAGGACTTTCACTGATTTGTAAACTTGGGGTCTAAGATTCTATAATACAATCTTTTTCTAGCCTATGAAAAAAGTCTTAGGATATGTTCTTGAGTAGTATTTATTTAACAGGCTTTTGATAAAGACTTCATTGACATTTTCACGAACATAAAATATTGAAAAAAAAACGCTAGTTTTAACGCCTTCTCAAATCAAAACAGAAATGGATCACACTTAAAAAAAACTCTACAGTCTAGAATAATAAAAAGTTTAATTTCTGAATTAAAGATAGGTGAAATATGCGTAAGCTGGATTTGTTTTCGACTTTAATAAAAATTGGTTTTAAATTTACGTCTTTCAACCAAAAAGCCTTTTTTTGATTTGTCGTCTAATTTAAAAATATTATAAGGTTTTATACAATTTTTTATTAAGCCGGGCCACAATTTCATAATATCTCGTTCGGTGTGTTGTGTAGCGTGCTATGGCTTCGCTAATTGGTGTAGATCCTAACGTATAATTTTGCATTACCCTGGCATACAAATCAAGCTAAATTTGGTATTTACATATTATGTTTTTTTTTATGGCAACGGTGGTTTGTGGTTTATTAACTTAGACCTTTGACATAAGAAAACCCCACGAGAAGAAGTCTAACGGGGGTCAAATCGCAAGGACTTGGTGAGAAATTCCCTTCGTCTCAGTGTGTTTAGAAATGGCTCGAACAAAATGGCGATTATGGGATTATGGCAGGGGCTGTGTGACACTTAGCGCCACTGTCCTGTTGAAACTGCATGTCGTTGTGTCTATATCATCCATTTTGAGACAAAAAAAATGGTGATCATCGATTGATAGCGATTGGCGTTGCCAACATCGTTGTGCAAAAAGTATGGGCTTATGATGCCGCTATCCCAAAATTCACACCAAACAGTTACTTTTGCAGGATGCATTGCAATTCGGTGGATGTCGTTGTGATTGTCCCAAATTATAAAAATTGTTGACGAAAATTGTTGCTTAGTTTTTTAAGGTTCTCAAATAAGCAACGCACAAATGAAGAGTTGCTAGCCTGAAGCAAACTTTTTTCTGGCTTGATTTTGCGGGTTTCTTCTTCCACATTTGTTTCCGTATCTGAATATTGCAAGAAAAAAATGTTTCGAAGTTTCATTCAGACATCCCCGGGAAAAAGACATTCGTAAAAAGCAGTGAAACAGACACCTGTCTCATCTTCAACTAAAATGAAAAAATGCATTTTCTAATATTAAATTATAACCAGAAGTTGAGTTTTATTGACCATTTTATGCACTGTTCTGCGGTCCAGAGCATCCACAGTTCTAAAAGTCACTGAATCGATTTTTGAGCACGTAATTGAATATTGACACTTCGTCAGTTTCATTTCTGTATTATTTAAAAAAGTAAGCTTTTTTACTATTCCTTACAAGTTACAATTGATGTGAAATTTTAAGGATATTAGGTATTATCATAAAATATTATCATTAACTATGGTCAGTAGTTATTTTATTTCGGCTTAGCCAACATATTTATTCTAAGGAAAATCATGTAGAATCAAGATCGCCACCTGTGAGCCAAACAATGTAAATAGAGTTCAGGGAATTAGATCAAATAGCATTAACATCCATTTCTGGTAACACGCTTACAGGAATGGTTGAGAGTTGTAAGTCTTTTCGAGATATTGTACCAGAATTTTTTTAGTAAAAACATCCTAATCGCTTTGAAAAACTCTTTTCAACTTTTAGAAGTCAACATAGTTTGAATATGGCTCTTTTGAATGTTCAATTCGATGTTTTTATAGGGGCAACACGGGCAAACCCATCTGTTCCTTCATGCAGGTTCTAAAAATTCGTCCTAAATGTCATTTCAATGGTGGAAGATTATCATCACTAACAGCCACTATATCGCCTACCTGCATCACTTTATTGTAAGCTTTACAAATACTCATCTTTCCACCTGCTCCAGAATTGTCACATTATTTATTGAACTCTTTTACCATCGCTGACATACGTGAGATTCTTGTCGCTAAGATCATGAACAGGTATCATCTGCACATGACTACCCACTTGAATATGCCAAGGTACCAATGGTTAGAAATCTGAGTGATCTTCAGAAAGGGAAGACAACCAGATGGTTATTGAGCATTACTTTAATTTGAACAAATACCGTGTTAAGTTCTTCATATGTTAGTGAAGCAAAATTTAACAATCTTTCCGTATAAACTTTGACATCTTGACAGCGACCTCCCTAGTCCTGACAAAGTGTGGTGACCGACGGGAATCGTATGCCATTCCATACCTTCTTCACTCTTCGAAAAGCCGCATCGCATTCCTGAGACTTGAGAAATGCATACATTTCCTTTAACTCGTTTCTTGCTCCAATGTTATTTCTAGCATTATGGCTGTAAGTAATTCTGCGCAATCTTCGTCAACTGAAAAACCTTCTTAAGGCTCCTAGAAATGCTGGTATGCGAAGGTTACTCACCAACTCTAAATGCACCGCCTTTGTGATAAGACAAACAAATACGGCTACATAAGATTTAACTGCTACGCTTCTTCTTCTCTTAAAATGGATATAATTGCGTGATTTTTTTGCTATTTTCTTTTTGGCAACACTGGTTTTGATAGCTCACGCACGTTTCGTGTTTTTTGTCATTGTCAAACATTTCAGTTTGGTCTATAATTTAACCATGAATCGTCTTACAAACGAACAACGCTTGCAAATTATTGAATTTTATTATCAAAATGCGTGGTCTGTTGAGAAAGTTCATCGAGCGCTTCTTCCATTTTATGGTCAGTTTAATCGACCAACTGAGGCGGCTATTTGGACTATTGTGACTAAATTTCGTACCAAATTTACATTGTTGGACATTAAACTACCAACACGCTTACGTAGAGTGCGAACTGAGGAAAATATCGCAGCAGTATCGGCCAGTGTTAGCGATGACCGTGAATTATTGATTCGGCGCCGCCGTTCGCAGCAATTGGGCCTCTGTTACTCCACTACGTGGAAAATTTTGCGGAAGGATTTAGGTGTGAAACTTTTCAAAATATAGCTGGTGCAAGATTTGAAGCCGAAAGACCTACCACAACGCCGAATTTTTGGTGAATGGGCTCTTGAAAATATTGGCCGAAGATCCACTTTTTTATCAAAAACTTGTGTTCAGCGATGAAGCTCATTTCTGGTTGAATGGATACGTAAACAAGCAAAACTGCCGTATTTGGAGTGAAGAGCAGCCAGAAGCATTGCAAGAGCTACCAATGCATTCAGAAAAAGTCACTGATTGGGGCGGATTATGGGCTGGTGGAATCATTGGGCCGTAATTCTTGAAACATGATGCGAATCGCAACGTTACTGTGAATGGTGAGCGCTACCGTGCGATTATAACAAACTTTTTTTGCGCCAAATAAAAGAGCTTGACTTGCATGACATGTGGTTTGAACAAGACAGTGCCACATGCCACACAGCACGGGTAGCAATGGACCCATTGAGAGGCGAGTTCAGTGAATAGTTTATTTTACGTTTGGAGCGGGTCAATTGGCCGCCTAGATCGTACGATTTAACGCCTCTAGACTATTTTTTGTGGGGCTATGTTAAGGCTCATGTCTATAGCGACAAGCCAGCTTTGATTGACGCACTGGAAGCCGACCACACGGCTGTCCTAATAACATTATGCACCTCTTCTTATTTGCATTCAATTCGCTATAAACTATTTATGTTAAGCGTTATTTATGAGTAGAAGTATTATTTCTTAAAGTTTCATAGGTTTCTTTATCATACAATAATACTCTCGTAGTTTTGCTTTTTCTTACTCACTTCATCTTTAATACTATCACCAACTCAGATATGTATAGAAGTTTTAATAGGGGTGTTTTGATGTGAACTTATAACCTGCGCAGCAATTTAAAGTGAATAAAATGCCTATGCTCACTTTTAAATAATTTTTTTTTTATTTCAAAATCAATGCGAAATATGTCTCTCTTACATTTTTTCTCAATTGCAACTGAAACAAGCGCCATCTAAGATCTCAACATTTCAACAGTTTAAGTTTACTTCATGTTCCCTCTGATTTATAACCTATATTCTATTCAATTTTAATTTTGTTATTTGTTGCGTGTTAAAATTTGGTGGACTACTCGTAACTTCTCTTGACTCCTTTAAACAACACGCCTTAATTTTGTAATTCTATTTTTATATCCAAAGTTTGAAATACTTTAAGCTACAACTCTATGATTTTTCCTTCAAAATCAAATTAAAAATGGCGGAGCGTGTTAGAAAAAAAAATGAAAAAATTATTTTGGGGCACACGTTTTATTAGTAGTTTAGTTTTAAAGGACCTACACCATCTCAACTCTAATGTAATTAAATTCTAACAAATGAGTGAAGATGACTTCATGATTACTCGTATAAGAATTCATCCGAATTATAACATTTTCCACTTGAATTTTGTATTCAACCACAGCCACGCGAACTTATTCGTGCATTCTCTTCTGGGACCAAAGTTATTTTCTTCAATTCAAATCTTTAAATTCGGAATTAAATTTGTCCTTGAAGCATACCCATACTTACAAGATAAAAAAGGACTTTTACCCATATTTTATTTTCTTATAAGAAAAACCCTATGTAATTACAAGATTACATCTGTAGAAAATAATCTTTAAGTTTTCCCTTGTTATTTGGATACAGAGTTAGAATTGTGGGTTATATTACCACAATTACATCTCGTCATTTCTTATTTAATTATTTTGTTAACATCGGTCTCAACTTTAACTCTATTGCTTCACATAACACGTAATGAATGTCTTTTACAATTTCAATTGGGACTCAAGTTATGCTTTTGTAACAAATACGTTCTACACAATAAAAACTTATGTTTAAGGTGAGAATGAGAATTTTTCAATTACTGGCAGTGAATAGACAAAAAGCCACTTTTCCAGGTGCGTGTCATTTGTTTTATAAAAGCCATTGGGGAGGTAGATTCTTCAAAACAAATCCTATAGCTAATTTAAATGAAATTTTCATTTGTGTGTGAGTCGAACATGCAAACTCAAAGGAAATAGAAATTCACGTCATGTCTGCGCGAGATAACCTTACCCTCAAATAGTTCATGCAGAATATCCATCGTGGTGGCCGCTAAGTGGCAGTTATCTCCAGGCCTTCCCCCTGGAACCAGATGTCGTCTAGGTCCATATAATGTAGTTCAATTCGGGCCATTAGAAATTGGTTATCATCATTTTGTAGCGCCCGCCATTGAAGATGACCGCTTCACCACCGTCGCTTTCGCACAAAACGATAGCTTTTTTAAGACGCATGGCGCCACCTGGTGGGCCTTGTGTGGGTTGTTGTCGTCTTTATGCCAATTTATCTGCCATTCTTCTGCAAATGCGCTTCGTCGCTATAGATGATTTTTCGGCCAATATTGCGGTCCTCTGACAAACGTTCTGAAGCCCAGTCAGCGAACAACCATTATCTCTGATTAGGAATTTCAAACCACTGGGTCAGTTGAATCTTGTACTGGTGCAGGTCCAAGTTCCGACACTAAATTCGCCAAGTTCAAGTCTGTGAAAGGCCTAGTTCTTGTGCACAGGAAGGAATAGACTGCCTCGGGTTCTACTGTACACTTCCTTTAACCGCGGCCATGTTCTCGGACATTCTTCAATTCCTTTGACGTATGAATGTTATCTCAAATTTGGCTATTAAACGTTAAAGATTCAACTTTGAAAGGCCACCGCGTCTAGAGTGAAATGCACTAACTAGCAGTCATTTTGATAATAAAGTTTTATCGTTTGATTCAATAGGCATTTTTCTTCTTTAATTCAGAATAGAGCTCTGAACAGAGCCCGAGCATGCTCTGAACATCCTTTGATTTGTTTTTGCAACACACCTGAACACTTGGCTGTTGCCAAAATTTCGATATGGTCAGATGCCTTGTGTTAAGCATTTAACTCTGTCCGCTCAGTTATTTTATTCTGAGAACGAAAAAAGCCACACAGTTTCGAAACTCTGAGCACTCTGAACGAAAAAAGAAACACAGTTCATTTTTTGACAACTCAAGCTCTGCTCTGAACTAAATAAGACAAACGTTTATCTTGTAACTTGCCATGGTGATTTGGCATTATTAACTGAATAGTAAATAACAAATTTGACAGATGTCACCAAAACAACATGGCCGCTTAAATCAAACCGCGCCAATTGAAAAGCGATTTATATTGACCCCGAATTAAGTTGGCTGCGTTTTAACCTTGAAATAAAAATGGATGGGTTCTGCCTAATTAGCTAGGGTGACGTTTAAAGCAGGATTTGATTATTTTACTCATGCATAGGTGGTGACAACATACACTACATAAATATTTATTTATTTATTTTTTTTTGGATTTCGGAATTCTACAAATGTACTTCTTTTTTTTTTTGAAATATATTTAAATTGAGGTACTCGTATGTATTTAGTCTCCGGTCTACAAGCATCTATTCCGATAATCTTTTAAACTTAAATTTTGAAAATGAACTTTCAGTGCAGTGGTTGCCAAAAAAAATCAAATCCACAATACATTAAAATTCCTTCTGTGTCTTTTTAGGACACGACCACGTTGATTTTTATCTACTAATGTAATATTCGCAACAGAAGCCACCCTGGTGGGTTTTACATAATTGTGAAACTTGCAACAGTGTTACTTTCAATGCCAGCGTTGACTTTAGTACGTTTTTGTCTTGGATACATTTTCACTTACAGAATGTTTTTAAAAATTCTAAATTAACGTTACTTGTATAGTTTGAAATCTAACCGAAAATAGAGAAGGGACTTAGGGACAGTTTGGCCTTGTCTATGTGTATGTGTCTGTACGTGCCTGAATGTATTTCTAAACTTTTGTAATTCTGTGAGCGGGACAAGTACAGGGTGCAATTTATGCACATGGAATAAGTTATTCCCTTAACTATTCCCAGGATAAACTCAACATGATTCCATTGAAATTCGGTGGGAAACTTAAATTAATTAGGTAAACAATATTTAAAAAGCCTAATTCTAACGTATGTATTAAAATGAAACAAGTTAACAATTTATAAACTTACATACCTACTCTTTTTTACTTTGAAGTACTTTTTATCCTTTATGGTGATTGTTTCTGAATACAGCTTAGACAATGACAGTTCGTCACCCAATATTGAAATTTGGAACTGTCAAATTATCAAACTAAAAAAATTCTCTTATTTTAAATTCCATAAAATGGTAAAGAAATTTTGAAATATTGATCGTTCCTAATCTGGAAGTTCCCTCGAAAGACAGATAAGGAGACCATAACATAGACAACTAAAAAATAATTCGAGTCAAAAGCCACAAATCTTCAGTGATGATGATGAGTCCAATTTCTGAATGAACCGCTACGTCAATAAGCGAAATTTCCACACTGGGATTGATGGCAATACACAGAAGGTCTACCAAGTAACAATTGATCTGCAGGAAGTCGCTGCTTGGTGTGAAATGTGTGCCGATGTCTACTATTCGATGACGATAGACATTTTTCAGAAATGATGTGAAGACATGATAATTGTAAGCAGAGGTGACATGAATTGAACGCCGAAATCACGCGATTAGACCTTTTTAAATTTGTTCTTGGGCAAAGGTCAGAAGCACTTTTTCATCAAAATATACAACTTTTGAAGTGTTTACTTGTAACTCTAAAAAAATATTTTTAGGTGGTAGGTGGGCTGGGAACAAATACCAGAACATCAGCTTGACAGTTCCGATTGAATGTTAATTACTTAATTCAATTGAAAGCTCAAATGACCTCAACATTAATAATTTAACTAAATCTTAAAAATACAAAGCGTGACTTTAACTACATAGGCAATGAAGTCTAATGGAAAAAAGTGGATTTCAAGTGCACACTAAACACTATTTTCTACGAGAAAAAACCATCATGCATACCAAAGCAAAGCCTGACAAATATTATGAAAACCATAGTTGGAACCATCGATTGGAAACTTTCACCACTGGTTTACTCAATTTCAGTAAAGTCTTTCAGCACAAAGTGACGCCGAACATTCTGGCCCAATGCTAATTATCATATGGATCAGTGATTTTGATTTAACATAAATATTTGGACATGAAAAAGTTTTGTCGCAAGATCGGTGCCGCGTTTGCTCAAAATTGACAATCGTTTGACAACTTCAAAGGGGTGTTTTGGCGATGTTCAATGAAAATTAGGCCGAGTTCATACGTCGTCGTTTCGCAACCGTGGATAAAGCATGGGTTCACCACACACAGTAAAGACCAAGTTTCACTCGAAACAATGCACTTCTCCTGGTGAATCGAAACCGAAGAAGGCCAAGGTGGTTTGTCAGGAAACAAGGTCATTGTGACAGTTTTTTGGGATTCAAAAGTTTTAAAACTTAAAGCTTAAGTGCACAGGCACAACGAGGTCTATTATATATTTTTTTAATATTTTTATGTATCCACTTATAAAATTTAAAACTTGTTTAACAATAAAAAGTTTCAATTACAAAGAGTTTAAACTCTACGTGGCTCATGGTTCCCATTTAACAATGTTTCCGAGCTCAGAATCATATGAGCTTATCATACGCTGCAATTCTAGATGCATATGCAGATGGAATTTTGTTGTCAATAAAACAATTTAATGGATAAAAAGCTGCAGACAAGATATTATTGAAGAATATGAGAAAGTAGATCGGAGACAAAACGGACCCTTGTGGTACATCAGTATTTATTTTATGTTTTACCCACTTAACAGTCCAAAACAACTTGAATTGAACTGTTCGAAAGGCAGTTTCTAATTCAACGAAGAAGAGATTCATCAATACCAAATGCACGCATTTCCGATAAGAGAACTTGATGCCAAACTCTATCAAATGCCTCTGAAATATAAACTGCAATAACTAGACTTTCTCCAAAACGATGCAAAGATTTGTTCCACTGTCCGAAGAGATATATGTATGGTGATTTGATGACCAGTGGACCTATTTCTACGGAAGCGATTCTGCCGGTCATTGAAAAGCTTTCGGTCTTCAAGATATTTCTTGGGCTGATAATTTATCAGCGTTTCCTTGACCTCGGAAAACAGGAACGTAAGTGCAATAATTGGAGTATAGTTAGAGGCGGAAGAAGATTAACC
The DNA here is from genome assembly GCA_911387755.1 of Chrysotoxum bicinctum. Classification (NCBI taxonomy): domain Eukaryota; kingdom Metazoa; phylum Arthropoda; class Insecta; order Diptera; family Syrphidae; genus Chrysotoxum; species Chrysotoxum bicinctum. Next base: position 216,292,385 of record OU426989.1, on the reverse strand, counting down.
TTTTTAGAGACAGGCTGGACAAATGCTGGTTTCCATATACACGGAAAGAGACCAGGGGCCTGTTTCACAGATCATATATCACATACATTACATACATCATTACAATAAATTGATTTTTTATCATACATTACATCAAATTACAGAATATCTTTGGAAATATTCCAGTCGATTACAATGTTGTATGACAGTGGTCATACAACAATTCTGTGAAACAGAAATGATACATCAAACCTGTCAAAATCATACATTGTATGTAATGTATGATTTGTGAAATAGGCCCCTGTAGAGTTAGTAAAATGGTAGAGCTTTATACTCCTACAGCGCCATCTGTTGGAAAATTGCATATCTACTTTATGGAAGAAACAAAAAGCTCTTTTCCAATGTCAAATGCATTTCCCCTTATTCCAAACATCTAGAACATTCCAAGACGAGAACCTTCGAGAACAACTAATTTGAGTATAATGTATAAGGGAGTGTTCATGGTGAGCGGAACAGAGTTGATTTTTGACTACGGAAGTGTGCAAAACTCTGCTTATTGGATTGTGGAAAGTGTAAGACAAGTGTGATTTTAATTTGAATAAAGTATTTGAGTTGATTATAAATTGAGATTTATTGTTGTGATTTGGAAAGTAAAAATAAATAAGAAATACTAGAAAGAGTAATAAGTTTTATTTAACGAACCTAATAAAAATATTACAGTACATTATGGTTTTTCCAGCAAGAAGAATACCTCCTTAGAACAATGGGAGAGATACTATCCGGGCCAGCGGATTTGTGTACATCGAGATGTTTCAGTACTCTGGCGACTGCACGAGTGTGAAAGAAGATTAATCCCATAAAATTGTTTACGATCCCATGTATAGGAGGTGTCGTCATGATACTTTCTGAGAGTGGCATTGAAGAGGATTTTTGGAATCGAAGAAGAAGAAAATGGCCAAAAATGTATATTTCCATACAAAAATTTGGTTTTTCGAATATGATCAATATAAGTCCTTTTATCTTACTTGAGCTTATTCCGACTTTCCTCAGAAACTTATTTAACTCTGTTTGTAATAACTTCTTTACAACTCGAATCAAACCACGAATTCTCTTTCAGGTTGACAGACTTTTCCCTATTCGGAATAAAATTTCTCATTCCGAAAAGAATTAAATTTGTAATCATATTTACACTAAAGTGCACGTGACTATGTTGCTTTTTTTTTTTTTTTTTTTGTAGAATTTATTTTCCATCTCATACGCCCAATTTTCATTTACGAAAATATTAATTGAAGACATCTGTTTCCTGTGTTCAATATAGTCTAAACGGAATTCAAGCATATTGCTCTAAGTACTCTACTCATTAGGTCTTCACTGCACCACAAACTAAAATGGCATGTATAGAGATAGGAAGTTCTTTTGACATTAATTACACATCCGTATTTTCAACTAAAATAAATCAATGAAATTTCCATTTCATCCCTCTATCAAGCAATTACAACTATCATTTGTACTTATTCGGGACATGTGTATGTAAAATAACTATAATTCACTTCACTCATGTGAAAACGCATCACCGCGCTACAATTGGGTATTCAACTCAAAACCTCGAATTAATCACTTGCCTATACTACATTTCTGCGACAAAACAGATTCTTAAATACGTGCCGGAGTGTTTGGATAAAACAATAAATTGTGTTAGCTAAGACAAGTTCAATGATCAAATTTTCTCTGAATTAGCAGAAAACTTAGGATTTGCTGTTCCATCGTTAACACTCCTTGATAATATTATCTGCAGACAAGCGGAAGTTCAAGTACAATTACAATTGCTTTGCATTTCTCGCATTGGTTGGTTCCCGGGTTAAAAAGCCCTTACACGAAAAGATTTTGTGGTTTTGTATTTTAACTTCTGCAAGACAAATCAGATGAAGATGTTTAGAAAGCAAGTACACTTCCCTTCTTAATTTTTCCTTTCAACGAATTACCACTACCACAATTAAAAAGCTTTTTGATACCTATTCACAAAATCCCTATCTTCATTATATTCTTTAATTATATGGTAGAAGTTCACCACACAATGAAGTTAGGTATCCAATTCAATTCCAGTAGAATTCCCAAAGGTTCTCTTCATTTATTCTATTACAATACTTACGAGTACGTTATTTGGTGAAATCAAATACATACTCCAAAAACTATTCACCTGTAAAAAGCAATTTCTCGAAACCATCCGGCTTCAATTAATTGAGGAAAGAGATGTACAGTCTTCAGATCCTTGAATAAAATTTGATTATAATTCCAATACTCAAAGGTACGCCGCTCCGCGCAGCCACCTCCATTCTAGTGACGTAGCTATAACTTAAATATCAGACAGACGTTAATGGAGGTGACTAACTTCTTAATATAAATTAATGTTCACCTCATCATTGCATTTAGTTAATCGAATCCATAATTTCTAAGGCAGACAATTATTGCAAAATAATCTGTCACAGATTTATTTGTTACTTTGGAAGGCCAGACCTTATTTAATGCCTCACTGAACTTGAATACTTCATACACATTTAGGAATACATTTGGTTGATTTATTTAAGAATATTTTATATTTAAAGACTGAATTTAATTGGATTTATTAAAACCGTAAATTGTGTCAATGTTCTCGGAATGTTATATAATTAGCTTTACATTCCAGGTGGCTTAGAGAATCTGATGGTGGAAGATGACATCTTCCGGAAACCCACATCTTTTCACAATCCAACAGAAACCATTTTATTTTTCCTTCTGACCTGGGGATGTAACCGGAAAATATATTTTATGTTTAGGAAGAGTTCGTCCTGCTTGAAAGTTTGAATAATTGGTGGACGGACATCTTGTGGACAACCAAGGTCTAATGACTTATAAGTTATAACTTACAACTGTCAGCCATTCCTGTGTAGTTGCTGTGTGCAGATTTTGAGGGGTTCCACGGCGAGGATTTCCGGGTCCGAGTGCATTTTGTAAGTTCATATTGCACATTCATTGTATCCACGCTTGGACTTCTGAGATAAAATTTAAAATCCTCTAATAGGCTTCAACATTTTTGGTATTGGTATAGTTTGTTTAATTTGCCTCTCGCTTCATGGACCGGCAAACAGAATTCCAAAAAATACTTTTCTTTTATGCATGGGTTAAATTTCTAAAAGCCTAATTTTTCCTAAAGCTGTAGTAGGACTTAATTGACGAGACTTGTTTGACGATGTTATTCTAATTCTATCGCAACAGTATTGAGGTTGATGAGTTTGCAATATGTCAGAGAGTAGGATCTAACTCCGAAGCTGGAGATTATCATGTCATCCGTACGCAGTCCAAATACATCTCACACCCGTAGATCAGAAGAGTGGTTATCCCAAGTTAAAAAGGGATTAAAAGTTACGCCTAGAACTCTTGCAGCTTCAACATGTTCGATGGAATATAAGAGAGATCTAAATTATTTCTTGAAATTATCAGACATTAAGACTTCTTTGGGGCAGTGTACTATTTTCTCTAGATCTTCGTTAACATCAAAAGCAACATGTTATATGAGCCAAAGAGAACAACTGATGTACAATTGTACGTCATCATTGCATACATTTTGTAATGCACAATTCTTAATTTTAAATTTAAGCTAATCAACGTACATCGAAAACTATAACGGCCCAAGAATGGAACCTTGAGGGACGCGGTAAGATAAGGTAAAGAGTTTAATAACTTGTCACCAACTTTAACTGCTTGCAAGAAAAACAGCTTAAAAAAAAATGTTGGAATGCGAATTCTGAGTTTTTATTATTATACAATTCGAATTTAAATTAAAAAAAATATAAAACCATTTTGAATAATATCATGACGAGAAATTCAAAATTTCGATAAAATGGTTGTATATTAGATACAGTCAGTACTGTCGCAATTTCAAAAATGTTCTTATCGTATTTTAGGTCGTTAAAGTTAAGCAAAAGAAAGAAATGTTATCAAAATTCTAGGTGCTCTTGTCGAGAAAAATACGATTTTCTAAAACCACTTTTTAAACATTTGTATGGTGGGTACACGGTTTTTATACATAGATAAAATAAAAATGCGTTTCCTACATCCTGTTGAAAGCATTAAGGAAATGTCAATTGTCGAGATTTAAGAAAATCGAACATGCTTTCCGAAATTTGAAATTTTTTATAAAAATTTAAAATTTTAATTTGAATACTCAATTCACAATTCTTATGATATGTAAATAAATTGATCAAAATTAGCAGTAACGTTTTTGAGAAAAGCAAAAACAAACAAAATAAAATGAACAACTGGATCGGACGAACTTGCTCTTATGTAAAAGTTATTTAGAATTTAAAAACAAAACATGGATTAAATGAGATAAAAATGTTCAAATGCATGAAATTGCCATCTGATTTCCAGAAAAGTATGTATTTGTCTAAGCAAAGCACAATAATCATTTTAATATTAAAGTAATTTTTTATATAAGAAATTTCCTTAAAAAATTTTATCAACAAAATTTGGGATGCCAGTTTTAAGTATTAAGTAGTACATATTTAATGGAATAATTTCAAAAAATAAACGTTCACACGTTTTGAAGATATTGATTTTTCAAATAAAAAACCCAAAAAATATTTTTTCGAATATTTTTATATAAAATATTATTTAAGACTTAGGGGGCTCCTGCTAAAAAAATTGGTTAAAATCGTAAGAGCCTTTAATGGGAAATCAAAACGAAATCGCAAATAAATAAAATGCACGACTGGGTCGCACGAACTTGCTCCTTTTATATACAAACTTTTTAAAAGGTTTTTAAAAAACAAATTTGGTAAGCCAATTTAATTTTTTTATTATTGTTCTAATAAAAATTAAATTTACAAAAAAAAATGTTAAGCCTTTTCGGAGATATCGAATTTTCAAAAAAAGAAAAAATAGATTATTTTTTTTTAATTGAAAAAATACTTATTTTAAAGTTTTGAAATGCAATGTTTTTTAAACTTTTTAGAAGCATCTACACTGAACCAAAAAGGTACATGATTCGAAGGAAAAACTGCATGTTTTTAAAGAAAAAATTCATTAAAAACGCGCCAAGAATCGAGTTCATTAAAAGAAAGAAATCCTAAGCATACGTTTTATGAATTTGTTCCTACGACTATAAAAGGTTCTTTAAATTAATGATTCCTGCATTAAATTAATGATTGGAAGTCATTAAAAAATTCTCTCGATAATTCACAAAACATATGAACTATTTCATTCGATGTAAGTAAACAAACATGAAATTCATAATTTTTTGCTTTAATTTCATGTATTTTGTCATTCAATTTTACTATATTTTTCATTTATTTTATGACCTTCTGACATAAATTGAAGGAACAGATTCACTGTTTTAATGTAAAAAATCATGAAAATAATGTTTATTGTTCTTAAAAAGAATGAGCAACTTCAGACAATGTATGTAAAAATTCATGGAATTCATGATGTTTTTCATTAATTTTATGAAATCGGTCTGTGTTTTAAATGATTTTATTCATTAGTTTAAAAACTCTGACACTTGTTCTAGGAAAAGTTTCCTAAGATTTATGACGTTTTTTATTGATTAAATGAATGATAGTTTTATTTTTAATGATTGCTTGCAATAATTGTAAGAAAAGTTTCTTTTTTAATAATGAAGCAATCATTTATTTAATGCAACTTTTCTTATATTAGTATGAATCTTTTCATTAGTTTTATGTAAGAAATTATGGAACCTAAGCTATTTTTTCATAAAACTAATGAATTTTTTCTTTTTTTTTCCAATGATTTCTATTCGTGTTAAGAACAAATAATTATACGTGCACGTCCACCTGAAATACAAAAGCCCCGATGGCAAATTATTTTCAAGAAAATGGTATACCTGAAAACTTAAAGAAAAGAAAAGAAAAGAAAAGAAAAGAAAAGAAAAGAAAAGAAAAGAAAAGAAAAGAAAAGAAAAGAAAAGAAAAGAAAAGAAAAGAAAAGAAAAGAAAAGAAAAGAAAAGAAAAGAAAAGAAAAGAAAAGAAAAGAAAACTATTTAAAAATAGAACAATTTATTTATTGAATATATTTTTGAATATCAAATTATTGCGTACAACATATAAATAAAATATACAGGGTGTCCGACAGTCGAAAAACATTTCGTGAAAAATTATTTCGGGCGAATAACATTCTACCCAGACACCACATTAATTTCACTGCAGCATTATCTAAAACAAAAATTAAAATACAAAGTCAATTAGTCAAGGATATTAAACGTGGTTTTCTTAAAGTAATCATTAAAACAAAAGCAGTTTTGGCAATCAAAAATGATAGGTTTAATGTTAACGTTTAATATGTTTTGAAATAAATATATATGTATGAACTAAGAAAAATAAAATTACAACCTTGACATCTGCTTCATCTATTTTTTCAGCATTACCCTCATCTCCTTGTCCCTTAAATGTTTTACTTGTAGAAAAAATTGATTAAGTCGGATGGCTTGATTTGTCCATCTGCTGACAATCCCTGGGCGATTTCCAAACAACACACCAAAATCCATTTTTATCTAGAAAAATTAAATAATATTATATAACGAATTTATGAAAAATATTCGCTCCTTATAGACTAAATACTTACAAATTTTATAAATCAAGTAGTTTAATAAATTTAAGGTCGTCCACAATGCGCAACACTTTGAAAAATGTATACATACTCGTATTTTTAAAATAACTTTGGAAAAGAAAACTTTTTGGTAACTTTGTAAGATCACGTTTTAACACTGATAATATCAAACAAAAAATGAACTCTTGATATGATATTACAAGTATATTGCATAGTAACCGCAAAGTTTATGACTTATTTCCTACTATTAAAGAGTCAGTCATTCAAAACATGAAAATGTTCCGTTTTTTATGAATAAGTTCTTAAAACACCAGACTACAGCCATAGGTGTATAACGGTAATATTTTGCACTTTAAGGAAATATTCCATAAATTGTAAGTAATGAGCTTGCAGTTTATGAAAAAATTCCTACGATTCAGGAATAAATTCTTTCACAATAGTGGGCAAAATCAATATGTTCCTAAAATTGAAGTGTTAGTCATGCAAAATATGAAATTAATCTTATTTTGTATGAATTAGTTTTTTAAACACCAAATTAATCTTATTTTATATGAATTAGTTCTTAAAACACCAGATTTCTATAACGGCACTTTCATAGCGGCATTAAATTGGTTTTCTTTTTGAATAATTATATTATGTCTTAATAAAAGTCAAAGATGATGACGTAAAAAATATATAATATGTAACTTATTAAAATAAAATTCACAACGGGGTCGCACGAACTTGTTCTTATTGTAAAAGACTGAGAATTTAAAAAATTAATGTTACTAAAAAAACTGTTCAGAAGCATAAAATTCACTTTTTCATTAATTCACTTTTTGCATGCATCAAATGAATGGATTCAAGTATTTAAAGCAATTTTTCTTAAAATGTCCGTTACTCATGCATTGAAAAATATGTTGCATGTAGCAAATGAAAAGTTACATACATTTTAAGTAATCTTTCATACAGCTTCATATTAAATTTTGTATGAATTGTTCATATTTCAAATGTAAAGTTGCTTGGAATTCGCAACAAAAAAAAAATGTTTATGAATATGGTTTCATGCATTGAATGATATTTTGCATGTAAAAAATGTATAGTTTCAAGAATTCTAAGTAATTTTTCATAAAATATCACTTGCTCATGTTGATGAATGTGGTTTCATATAATCAGTTACTTAGTTACTTTGTTCCTACAATAAAAGAATAGTTTCAAGCATGTTAAGAAATTTTTCATAAAATTTTACAATAAAATTTGTATGAACTGGTCATACTTCAAATGTAACAAATCATAATCTGATTTTCCAACAACAATTCTATTGCTTTGGATTTTATGAATGGTTTTTCATGAAAATCATGACTTGGTCATAAAACAAAAATTAATTTTTATGAATTCGTGCATTATTCATATGAATATTTCTTAAAAATTAATGATTTTGGCTGAATGATCGCCATTCATAAAAAGAATGTACAAAAATTTTTTCAGTGTATATAAAAAAAACTTCATTAAAATCCATTGTGTCGATAATGAGAAATTCAAAATTCGAAAAAATGGTTATATGGTAGGTACAAGCTGTAATATTTTAATTTAAATTTTTTTTATTTAATTAAAGATCGTAAAAATTAATTGAAAGAAAAAAAATTTTATCAAAATTCAAGGCACCGTTTTCTAGAAAAATACGATTTTTGAAAACCATTTTTTTTAATTTTTTAGCATTTGTATGGTAGGAACCTTTGTTTTTAAGTAAAATAATGTTTTTCTTACATCTTGTAGATTATATTGAGAAACTTTTATAATCAAGTTTAATAAGAATCTAGCTTGGGGTTTTCGAAATATTGCGTTTTGAAGTATCAAAAAAAATTTTTTTTTTTAATTTCAGTACACAATTCTATTTATGTTTTTGGGGAGCTTTAGAAAAAAAAAATTATCAAAATCGGTTGTACCGTTTTTGAGAAAATCAAAAACAAAAAAAAAAAATGATTCCATGGGGGATACCCTCAGTAACCATTTATCGGAAAATTTTTTTTAACCATTACCTAGCTTTAGCCAAAAAATTCGTATGGCAGGTACCGTTATTTTTGGTCTTAAAAAAAAAAGAAAAAAGCGTGTGGGGGGAAAAAATTAAAACCCATATCTACCAAGTTTGAAGAAAATCGGCCGAGCCGTTTAGGCCGTAGTCAGTGACAGTTTGACAGACAGAATTTTTGGTCTTTGCTATCATCGTAATGTAAACTTTGATCAAAATCTCGAGTTCGATTTTTTTTACGAATGCATAACTTTCCTTATAGTACCTACCTATAAGTCGCAAGTAAAAATGGTTCTACGACAGGTACCGTTAATAACATTTCCCCCCAAAATGTTTTAACAGAATGTAGTCCATGTTCATAATAACAAACTATGTTTTTTTGTAACAAAATCCTTAGAGCCGTTTTACAGATAAATAAGATTATGCATTATGGGTGTATGAGGGGTACCGTTAGCTTTAGAGCTAAAAAAAAAAATTCAATTTCCCCTCTAGGGAATCCCCGAAGACTCTTAAGTACCGAGCTTGAAGAAAATACCTCAAGTAGCTTAGGCATACATATGCATGCACATACAGACAGAAAGATGGAATTGCCGGACCTACGGTTTTCGTCTTCGCTATCATCCATTGTAATGTCAATTTTGATCAAAATCTCGAGTTCGATTTTTGTCCAAATGCAGAACTTACCCTATAGTATCTACATATGTATATCTATATCGCAAGTAAAAAAAAAGACTATAAGATCATAAGAATGCGGTCAAAAATCTAATAGTCGCAGTGCACTTAAGCCCCAAAATTATTCATCATATAGAAAATTTCTAAGCTGTAGAAAATAGACTTCTCTTCCAAATGATTTTTTTCCGGATTTAATCAACCTATTCTTAAGTTTTGTCGCATCGTTTACGAAAATTTGTGGTGAAAAATTGTTCTTAAAAAACTAAATAAATTTGAAAATTACAAATAGTTGTGAGCTCTTTCCAAAGCGATAGATTAAAACAATCATTTTGTGAACACATCGTCGAAATTGGAGCTTCACTTTAAATGAGAATCGCCAATCCAACAAAACTTAATACATTTCAACCAAACCTATAGTTAATAGCTTTAAAATGGACTTATCTCCCGAATTCTAGAACATGTTAAAATATAAAGAATTATGGCAATTTATCAGTTGTCCTAATCTGTCATGAGAAATCAAAATAACAAATGGCATAATGCTCTAGAAATAGGTCCACAGCCATTCACGAGCTTCACTAAATGATGATGTTTTTGTGGGAATTTATAAAATGATGTGAAAACCTGATAATTTTGTTGGTTGTTTTTTTTTTTCGTTTTTTATTCAATGAGATGCTGAAAAGTTATGTCGCCAAGGCGTCAATGTCATTACACAGGACTCATCATCTATGAACAAATTCGAAAGAATCTGAGGTCAAATCTCCCTTACACGTGGTTATTCCCCCTGAAGCCATTAGAGAAATATAAAAACAAAATTCTTACGACTTGGCGTTTAACCTAAAGAAGTTGGTATGAACTTGATGTTTTTTCTTAAGAGAACTTGAAAAAACGTTTCCCCCTTGCATTTGCTTCTATGAGATCTGACATGTCTTTTACACTAATTGAAGCAAAAGAAATCCAAGGACAAATGTTTTTAGTATTAGACCGCACAGGAATATATTTCAAAGTCCTAAGCCCTGCTATTAATTTAGGTAGGTAGAGTGGAACCAATTAATAATAAACAGTCACGTAGTTTTCTTCAATTTGGTATTTTCTAAAAATCAAATATTTTTTTTTCAAAACTCATACTCGTAAATAACATGTCATTGAACTGTGTAAGTGTGGAATGTAATATATTATAGGATATTGCCACTTCTTAATTGCATTTGCAATTTGCTTCATCAACTAGACATCCTTCTTTCAAGAACTTAAGAAGATCAAAATCTATTTTTGGAAGACACACTTTTGCCGTTTTTATTTTTTATTACAAGGATTTATCATCTTTTGAATATTTTAAATTTCGGGAAACTCCTTATCCCAAAAAATGATGGTTCGTTTTGGGCTTTGATATTTCAATCACGCTCAACATTTTTTTCATTAATATCATAGCAGATTTCATGGAGGTGGGTAAGTGGCAGGAAATGTCTCTAGTTGTTTTTTTGTGTGTTCAAAAATAGATGGTAATGATACAGTAAAGGTTGTCCTTGGTGGTATCTCATGTAAATAAATGTATATGCTTCCAACTTCAACTGAATGTCGCCGTGGGATTTCAGGAGATAATAACCGCTTGCTCTTCAATAACCTGTGCCAACAAAAATTCTTTCCTAGGTTATATGATATATTAAACACACAGGCTTATAAAAAAGTTTTAAAAAGAAAGTTTAAGTGTGGTAAAAATAAATTACCTCTATGGGGAATGATAATGAAGCGTATTCATGCGGGTATTTCAGCACAAATGTTGTAAACTTAGCAAATAAACGAGGTACACAAGTGTCATATAAAATCTGATAGAAAAACTTATGTGGTAATCCGTTCAAAACACTCCCATAACTTTAACAGTTCTTTGAAGTTTTTGTTGAATATTCATCAATTTATCATGGAAAGACTAGTTGAAAGTACACGATACAATCACTGTCGTACTGACTTGGGTTGTATGTATACACATACACATTCACCATATTAGCTAAATTATAACAATATTGTGATTATGGAACTCGCAGTATTTCAAGTTCCATAACCGGAAGAGTGTTTGTGTGAAAGGTTAAAGCAAATCTCTAAATGAAAGATAATGAAGCCCGCATCAATGTTTTATTACAAGGCACACTTTTGGCTCAATATAGGTTTCTGAACAAGCTAAACTGGGTTTTCAAGAATGAAACACAATTGTTGTAGGTATTAGCTTCTTCATAACTGACCAATGTCCACATACTTTAAAAATCTTAATCTGCATAGCTTTTGTCTTTGCTGCTGGTAGACCTAATACGAAACAGCCAAATTGCGCACAGTTAAACAGATGGCTTTTCTTATGCCGCCTTAACGATGTTATCCCAGACAGCAGAGCAAATCAACATGCCAATTCCGCCAAGAGTTCTCAAAAATGGCTGTTCGATACAATGGAAGGTACATATAACTAATGCGTTTGATCTTAACAGAAAACTCGTTCTTTATAGCCTTAAGTGAAAAGTGAAGGTGACAATTTCTAGTGAAACATATCATATTGTATAGCGTTTATGGCCTTTATAGGTTGATGAACAGATTTTTAGAATTTTAATAATGGTTCTGTTCGTGATCGGATTTTGACTTGCGATTAACATGTATCTACTTATGTATTTAAAGATATCACAATTCTGTCAGTTCGTCTGTCTGTCTATATATTCGACTACAGCCTCAACGGCTCGGCAGATTTTCGTTAAACTTTGTAGATATGGTTTTTAAATTTTCCCACCACAGGTTTTTTACTTGCGACTTATAGGTACTTCATACGAGGCAAGTTATGCATTCGTAAGCAAAATCGAACTCGAGATTTTGATCAAAGTTGACATTTTACGATGATAGCAAAGACGAAACTCACAAATTTGCTCTTCTGTAAAAGACTAAGAATTTCAAATTTTAATGTTATTAGAGAAAAGCTGTTCATAAGCATAAAATTCATATTTTAAATTACTAAAACAACTCCTTTAGTATTTAAGCTTAAAACAGGATGCCATGGAATTCAAGCAAATATTAGTTTATCCAAGAAAAAAGTAAAAGTAAAAATTAATCGAAAGAACAAAAATTTTATCAAAATTTTGGCGCCGTTTTCGAGAAAAATACGATTTTTGAAAACCATTTTTAACATTTGTATGTTGGGTAATAAATCTTTTATATATTATTCTTTTTTTCTAACACGTAGTTTATATTAAGAAACTTTGAATTATCAGATAAAAAAAATTGAGCAGGGGGTTTTCGAAAAATTTAGCATTGAAAAAAATTTGCTTTTTAAATTTTAATACGCAATACTTACTATTCAAACTTTTAGAGAGCTATAGCATACAAAAAATGACCAAAATCGCTTGAACCGTTTTTAAGAAAATCAAAAACAAAAAACATAGTTCCAGGAGGGGGAGTATCGTATTTTTGGTCTTAAGAAAAAAACATGTGAGGGCGGCGAGGAATTAAAGCCGATTTTTTTCACTCGGAGTTGAACATAACTTGAGGATTTTTATTAACAACTCGTGATTTTGTTTTTATTCACTCAAGGTTGACGTTTTCAATTCTCGACTTTCCACTCTAGAGTTGGTCAACTTTAGATTTCCTCAACTCCTGGAAAAATTAGAAGTTGATTGAGCAAACTTGAGAGTTGACATGAAACATTGTTTTTTTTTTTTCTCAAATAAAATACATTCATTTTGTTTAAAAAGTTTGTTTGTTTCATTTTTAACGACAAAAAATTAAAGAAATATTGGTATAATGTTCCGCTGAAATTATTTTTGGGAAAAGTGTCCATCAACTTCGTCGAGCAGTAAAAGTGAAAATAATGTAACTGAGCCATAGTACATTGAAAGAAGACCATACAAGAAGTTGCCGCTCATTGGAGTTGAAAAGTGGGACGACCGTGATTTCATCTAACGCTTTCGTCTCTTAAAAAAAAGGATTTACTTCCTTGTGACAGGCGAATTTAAAAGCCTAAAATTAGCCGTGACCCTAAAACTTAAGTTCCCTTTTAAATATATCTTGTGAATTGTGGACAATCACAAAGTTATTGGTAGCACCACGATTTTATGCACTCAGATCAATCCAATTGACTTTTCTTCAGTAGCGTAAGCATTTTCAGTGTGTATCACATTCTGAAACGAGTGTCTAAAGCAATTACAATCTAGCACCACGGTTCATTCGAATGCCGGAAACGCATGTGGAAAAGCTTGAAGCAGCACGAGGCTTTTTCGCTAAACCCAAGGAGAATTGGTGCAATTGATTGTACACATGTCCGGAAACAATCACCAGGCGCAAAAGTGATGCAGAAAACTTAAGAAATCGCAAGGGATGGTTTTTTCCAAATGTGCCTTTGCGAATTTAAAATAAATTATATTGTAGGTAGATGGCAGGTTTCATTAGTTTTTTTTATACAAATAATATATAAAACATCAAGTTTTTGCAAGTGCATTAATATGTTTATTACATTGGGCTCAAAACATAACCAAAATATGTTTAACTTATCACGATTGAAAAGTAGATTTGAAATAGGTGAATTCACTCACTTGGGGACTCAGGCTATTCAAACACTTGTTATCCAGAAATACCCGGATTTGTTGATATGTTAGCTTCCACAAATGTACCATTAACTATTTCATAAAATACAAAACGATTGGTAAATTTTCACCCACGGTAGATCGACGAGAACATATTTCATCACAATAATTACACAAGAACTGAATTTTATTGACCGAATAAATTCAAATTTAATTTTGAAAATGATATTTTGTATTTTACTTTAACAAATATCCCGGGGATGATATTATAAATCAGAAGTGGACCAATTATAGATTTTCAACTCGGGAGTTGAGAAAAAAATTAGTGAACAAAAAGAAATTTTAACTCGCGTTTCAACTCTCGAGTTGAAGCCAACTCAATAGTTGAGCAATAGTGAAAAAATAGCCCTAAGCATACTATCTACCAACTCTAAAAAAAAGACCGAGTAGTTGTATTCGAAAAAACAGACAGAATTGCCAGACCCACTTTTTTCGTCTTCGCTATCATCCTAAAGTCAACTTAGATCAAAATCTCGAGTTCGAGATTTTTTTTTTACGAATGCTTATAGTTCCTATAATTCGCAAGTTAAAATAGTTATCACCCTACGAATATTTGACAAAAAATGACGAATCTTCGAAAAAAATCCGACAATGCTGAATTTTGGTGTAGAGATTTATTTGTATGTCCAAAGCATTTCCCATGGCCGCTATACCCTAAAGGTGAATTAACTTAAAGGGCTTTTTAATAGCTCATTTTTAATAATACAGTGAACATTGGAAAACGTGAACCCCCAAAACGTGAACTATCCCAAAACGTAAACACCGTAATTTTTACATTAACTGCTCTAAAACGTGAACAAATCGAAAAGCTCTAAAACGTGAACAGACATTTTTCCAACATTTCTACATAAAAATGCACTGAATTAATTTTTTAAATCTTCGGGGGCCCCATAAATTTGACATTGCGTAATATAAAATATTTAAAAAGGCTTTGGAATGGTGTTCAGATGAAGGTTTTGACCAAAGAAATTGTAGTTATTAAAATGTTGGCAAAAAATAGAACAGACAAAAATTAAAAATTTTGTTTGTTAAATAAATCTTTTATTTGTAAAACGTTCTAATTTAAAAATGAAATCTAATCAATTTTTATAATAACCCGTAGGTACCAGTATGAACCCGTAGGTACCAGTATTTGTAAAAATGTAAAAAAAAACTCATAAATCTATACTACTGCAAGCAAAAAGAAGGTAAAATGAAAGAAAATATGTTTTATTTTAAGAGTAGTAAGACAATACAGTAGGAATACTATTTTAATCATAAAATGTTACATTCCAAAACATGAACAATTTCAAAAACATGAACACTCTCGGTTTTAATTAGTTCACATTTTCCAATGTTCACTGTAATTTCATTCTTGTAGTTGCTTGGTCATTTTGTTGTAAAATAAAATTCGAACGAGTTGTTAAATGAAAATTAAGACTGCACTTTTTTTCAAAATCGCGGCCATTCCCTAATTTCTACCACATGAAAAGAAAGCTATTTTTAAATAAAGAGATGCACCCAAACACAAAGCATAACAAAAAATTTGCCCACAAAAATGAGATTTTACTACTAAATGTATTCATTCTACGCAAAAAGGTATTATAAAATTGTTAGTGTAAGATTAGATACATGATCTTTTATTTTTTCCCATCAAATTAAAAAACAAAAATCACAAAATTTTCAAAAAATTGAATTTCAACTACCAAAAAAGAACTGCTCAGGAAATAAACATATAGCTTTGTTAAGTCTAATTTTTCTGGGCTTTATTTATAAATAACTTAAATAAACTTAAAATAAACAATCTACAATCTCTACAACCAGCAAACTCATCACTACCTAGTCTACCTACCGACTTATTCGACAGATAAATTAAACAAAAACACATGTTTCCATTTAAAATTTTAAATTTGTCTCGACTTTAAGTTAAGACTAATTTCAAAGCTACCAAAAAAAAAATAGCGTAGCTTACAAGGGCGCATTTATCATTAAGGTGAAGCAGAAGGTACTCCAAAAAATTCAGACAATGCTCCTCAGAGCTGACCATACATTAACTAATAGGAGTACCCATGCATATTTATGAGGAGTGTCCTCATGGCGTAGTAAAAAGCCACAATCTAACATAGACTATGACAGTTTTTAATAAATAACCCAAGAGGTTGCCGCAGGACCGGCGAAGCGCCCAGTAGTTAACACCTAGTTCAAATATTTAATCTCAGATATTTTAAACTTAATTTGAATAATAATAGCCTTATAGTACGGCGAAATAAACATAAGCAATTACGCCTGGGGGTCAATTTCGCGAGCTTGAGTGATTTTCTGTGTACCTGCAGCTGCAGGTTGTATCTCAAAATACACCTTTATGTGAATAATTTTAAAAATTTTCTTTGAATCTCACTCGCACGGAATCCAAATTGCACTAGATTTTTTTTATTGACAGAGAAAACTTAAACTTGCGGAATTGGGCCTCAGACATCATGAATAAATAATCCTTCCAAAGGTATATCTGTTTCCGGTACACTCTGCAATGAAGTCACCAAAATTAATCTGTCAGTTTCGAGGTTGCCTTGTTACGAATTTCATTAAAAAAAACCTGATAATAATGGCATAGTAAACTGCAACTAATTACTGAATGTCTTTCGCTACCAACGGGCAACAGCTTTGTTGAAGAAAAAAAAGATCACAAAATGATCTTAACTCTCATTTTCATTCACGCTGTCACCTCCTGACAGGATTCTTCTGTGTTGTATTTACCGATGATTTAATAATGTCAACAAGTCTTGTTCGCCTCCTGATAGCTTCAGTGTGAAAGAAGTTGTTGTATAACACACTCAACGAGCTCAGCGGCCAACAAGATCGCATATACATATATGTCTGCCCATTTCCACCGCATGTTAACACTGGAAATGAATGAAGAGCACCCATATAAGTCAGCGGTCGACGTACTTCCGTCTTAAACAGTTAACCCAAATAAGTTGATCAATGTTGTCTAATCCAGATGGAGCTGTTATAGAAGATCAGCGAATATCATGGCACTCTTTTTACAGGCGCTTGACTTACAATCAAGCATTTGTGTGCCCATAACTGCGCAAACGCGCAACCAGCCAACCACCATGATAAATAAAAATGTTTTTGGATTGGGAGCCGGTGTGTAGTTGATATTTGCAGGGTTTGACGTTCGAATAGTGTTTCCTTATCTATGGACATCTACTTGGGGCTTGGATGAGGAAGCCAAATGCAGCTCGATTCCCACTAAAGCACTGATCTCGTTGAATTTCAATCAAAGCTCTCTGTTTCTGAATTGTGGTATAAAAAGTGGACGAGGGCTTCAAGTTGACATCAAACCCAATTCATCCGGTTGCTAGCAAAGAAGTACAGAGATTTCAGTGTGATCAGTGGATTAACGTACAAAATGCTGATATCTGTTGTAAGTATTTGTTTTTGAGGATCAACACACCGGATTACGTGCTTTAATGGATTCTAAATTGATTTTTCAGCGTTGGGTTGTGCTGTTCCTCGGTCTGGCAGGATACTCCCTAGGAATGCGTTTGATTCGGGTGCACCGTGGAATTTATGGATTGGAAGGACTTGGTTATGGTGGCGGCATTGGGGGCTATGGTGGATATGGCGGTTATGGGGGGCTTGGTCTAGGAGGTCTTCATGGTGGATTGGGCGTAAGTCCTCTGTCGAAAAAGGAACTTCTGGAGCTTCTGGAATCACTGAAGGAGGAGGAAGAAGAAGAAGAAACAGAACCAGAGCCAGAACCTGAACCCGAACCAGAGCCTGAACCTGAACCTGAGCCAGAACCTGAACCAGAGCCCGAACCGGAACCTGAACCAGAACCTGAGCCCGCGCCAGCAACACCACCACCTGGAGTTCCGTTGACTGTCTCACTTCCGGCATTTGTTCCAATTCAATTGACAGCTATGTACACCGCTCCGGCTCCAGCCGCTCCTCCACCAGCTCCAGAACCAGAACCAGAACCAGAGCCAGAACCTGAGCCAGAACCAGAGCCAGAACCAGAGCCAGAACCAGAACCTGAACCAGAGCCAGAACCTGAACCAGAACCAGAACCTGAGCCAGAACCACCAAAGAAACCCTCCTTCGGGTACCTTCCTCCTTACATTCAGAAGAGTGTTTTCTTCAGACAACGCGTACCAGTTGCAGTCCCCAAGCCATTCCCAGTTCGAGTTCCGGTGCCAGTACCCCGACCATTCCCTGTGGCCGTTGATCGTCCTGTAGTTGTTCCCGTTCCCAAACCATTCCCAGTTCCATTCTACAAGTAAAGTTTACATTCACTTTTTAACTATTTGAGCTCATTCATATTTCTGGATTCTCATTTCAGATCACATCCACCATTTGCACAACCACGATTTTTCAACACATATCCATCAGCCTCTTATGGGCTTTCATCGAGAGGTTATGCCGATGGAGCTTCACTTATAAGGAACTACATTGGATAACAAGTGAACTTGCTCATAATTAATATAGGAATAAAACTAGGTTTACACTTCAATCATACTGTGCCAAAAGATTATATTAATATGTATTACTTTTATATTTTGTATTTTATTGAAAACAAAATACATAGGTACTGTGCTTTAAGACTAATTTTTTGGTTTATTATTACAAAAAATACGCTAGAAGATAAGTTATTTAAATTTTTAAGAATGTGTGTATAGTCCTTAAATGTATAATAATAATATTACGTATGTATAAGAAAATAAAGATGGTGAAAGTCAAAAAGAAAAAAAATTGCTTGTATTTAAAATTTTGGAATGATTTTACTATTTCTTGCAGAGAAAAATGTACGAGTAGGTACAATATCAAAAAATTATTCAAATAAAGTATCTCATCTCATAGCTTCTCAAGCTCAAGAACATTTGTTATTAAAAAAAAAAATTTAAGTCAGCTGTCATCATTATCGCTATCAACACGTAAATACAAAAATGGCCGCGTTCACTTCGTAGACCGATAGGGTATCTAAGATACTTTAGTATCCGATACGTTATTGAACGACCAAAACCGGATAGGTAACATTTACTGTCAAAGTCAAAAAAAGACGTGAATTGTCCAGGGATGGCCGATTCAACTACATGCCTAATTTACTACAATTTGTTACGTCTGCTACATACGTAGTTAATTCATAAAAAATAGAATAATGGAAACCAAACAATTTTGCACATTTATGATTATGTACAAAAACTAAAAATGTTTCATTTACCATAAGGATGAGGAATTGTTGGAATTATACATGATAAATGGGAAGTTTATTTTTGGAGACAAACAATTTTCTTTGGCATAATCAAAGGTTTTAGATTATGAACACATGATTTAAAGATATTTTTTAATGCTGAATTTATTGTACAAGGTATTTTGCGACGAGTTAGTTTTTAGTTCAAATTTTTGATAATTTAATCCTGCAATGAGGAAAGGTAAATTGAAAAGGGCAGATTTTTTAACCACAAATTATCTCACGCCAACAAGGTTTCTTTTTTTTGTGATTTTAATTAGCGGTGAGCTTTAAGCCGACAGAGTTAAGCTACGATTTATTTTAGTGCTTGCTCGCATTTGGTGAGCAGACGCTGTCGTTTCAAGGTACGTACATTTAAATATTACCAAAAAAACTTTTTAAAAATGATAAAAACCCAGAACTGGTAATTATATTGAAACTGTTTATTTTTAAGATGCGCAGCACACTTGTCGAAGAGAGCTCCAGTACGATCATTTTCCATTTTAATTGAAGTAAATCCACCTTCAGCCCAATAATTTTGTAGCTTTTTGACCAGCCATTTTCACTTCGCTTATTAAAAATGAATAAGTCCAACTAACATACTCTCTGGAGCTAAACTCTTGAAATCTGACAAAAAAAAAAAACATTTCTATTTTAAGAGGTAAACACTTTTGCAGCTTAAAACTACTTAAATCTTATAGCTAAACTATTTTCTCTTCTTAAATATGATTAAATAAGCTTATAGTCTAAAAAAGAATCCTTTTCTGAAAACACAGCTCTAAATATGTCCATATAATCCCATAACAAGTCATGTTTAAGAGTTAAGATCATTTCATATTTCTATGAAAACCCTATAAGAATTTGAGTTAATACCTCCTATATCAAGAAACAATTTGAAGTTCAAAGAATAAAAGCTTTGCAGTAGGATCCGAATGAGATCTTTAATGCAATAAACTTTACTTTTCTAAATTAGTAAATTAGTACTAGACGTAACAAATGCTAAAAAGTTACAGTTCGGCCAACCCTGTACTCGACACAAAAGAAAATATATCAGCTGAAATGTCAGCTGTTCTTCAAAATTCCTCTTGGATAGTTTAGTATACCAAAAAATTTTGGATAGCTTTAGATTTCTGCTTAACATCAGCTGTTTCGTTAATCAGTTGTTTTTTCCTATGGGATTACAACAACACCAACAAATCCAGATACCTTTGGATACGTACCCGAACGCGACCAATGTTTTGATATGTGTCTCAAGTATCTGATTTTCAGAACCCGTGTTCTTAAATGATACATTAGCATACAGTTGTGGTCAATATTGTTTTATTAAAGTCCACAACATCAAATAGCTATGTATTTTCTTTTCTTGGTATAATACTAACTTCATATTCTTTGAAATTCAAAATGTCAAAAAAGGTTTGTTTGATTGGTTTTTGCATGAACTGTCACTGTTTTAGGGGAGTTCAGCTGAGGTTTATTTGACAAATAGTTTTAGCACAATTGTTGGAAAATTATTCAACGCGATTTTACTTTAACTTTATAAAGATAAACTAAAGTATTTTAGGTTGGCTGCACTACAATCCGCAAACTCAAACACCATACTAATGAAGAAAAAATAAAACGGTGTGTTTAGCGAAATTTGAAGAAATGAAAATGACGAACTGTCAAACGATGGGTGCGTTTAATAACTTTAACAACTCACAACACATAGCTCAGCAATGGGGGGGTTCAGAAATAGATTAATAATAATTATAAGAAAAATGTAAGTTAAATAAAAATTCGTTTAATTAATAAATTAAGTTTTTATATAATAAATTGCTTTAAAAGAAAGGACTTATTGTATAAGAATGTTGGTCAAAATCGTTAGAGCTGTTAATGAGAAAGTCGAATTAAAAATAAGTCGCTTCTATGACAGGAATCGTTAGTATCATTCTTACTTAAAAAATCGAACTCGACATTTGACCAGAAATAACGATAATGGAGAGAACGAAAAAAAGTTGCTCTCACAATATGTCTGTCTGTTTATCTATCAGTCTGTCTGTTCGACTACAGACTCGGCCGATTTTCTTTAAACTCCGTAGACAACATTTTTAAATATTTTTTTTAAAGTTTGAATACAATCTACAAGATGTGAGAAAAAAACATTTTAAATAATAGTTTTCGAACAAAATTATTGATCATAAAAATTAATTAAAAGGAAAAAAATAATCAAAATTCTAGACGCCGAAAAATATGATTTTCGAAAGCCATTTTTTAACATTATTATGGTGCGTGTCGTTATATTTATTTATAAAATAAAAAACTTTTCTCACATCTTGTGGATTGTATTAAGGACCTTTTATTTATCAAGTTTAAAAACAAATAGAAATGTTGAATTTTGAAAAAAAAAATATAAAAAAGGAATTTTTGAAAATTTAAATATACAGTAATATTGAAACTTTTGGGGAGCTTAAGCATACAAAAAATAATCAAAATTGGTTTCATTGTTTTTGAGAAAATCAAAAACAAAAAATGGTTGCAAATATTAACCATTTTTCGGATTTTTGTTCTACCACTACCTAGTTTTAACTAAATGAAATTTACCGTTATTTTTGGCTTAAAAAAAAAAAAACGTGTGGGGGGAAATTTTAAAATGACATCTACCAAGTTTAACGAAAATCGGCTGAGCCGTTTGGAACAGTCAGACAGACAGAATTGCGACCCACACTTTTTTGGTCTCCGCTATCATCGTAATGTCAACTTTGGTCAAAATCTCTAGTTCGATTTTTTTTACGATTGCATAACCTGCTTTATAGAACTTATAAGTAGCAAGCAAAAATTTCATATTAAGATAATTACTGATATTATTTTAATGAAATTTCTTATAGTGATACTTCCAAAATTTTTGAAAACATTGCATTTTAAAACTTAAAAAAAAAAATATTTGTTGAATTTTTGAAAAAACGTCGATTTTTTTTGGAGAATTCTATATCTCAAAAAACGAGTGAATATTTTCTTTTGAAATTTAATTTTTATTCGTACCTACAATAATGAAGTTGGCGTACCAAATTTTTTTCTTAAAAATGTTTAAAAAAATTTGTATATAAAAGCTTGTATATAAAAGCTGAATTTCTTAAGAAACTCTTACAACGACGCATACATTCATATATATATATTAGATTTTGCATACCGTTAGTCTTGGAGCTAAGAAAAAATTTGAATTTCTCCTCTTGGAAATCATCGAATCACTTGAAGAAAATCGCTTCAGCGATTTTGGTTGTAGGTCGAGGTATGGACATACACATAGATATAGATAGGTACATAAAGACATACGGGCATAATACAGACGGAATGGCCGGAGCCACTTTTTTCGTATTCTCTATCATCGTAATGCCAAAATTAATCAAAATCTCGAGTTTCATTTTTTCCAAATCGAAAACTTTAAACGGAAAACTTTAAAATTCTTAAAAAAGATTGCATATCAAAATCTAAAAAAAAAAAAAACATTTTTTGGGATTTTTTTAAATATTTTGAAAATTGCACATGAATTTGTCCTTCTATATTAATAAAAACGCAATTTTAGGGTTCTAGCGTTAGATATATGTAATTAAGAAAATAAATTACAATGCACCTTACGTCAATGTGTTCGTCCCCACTATTGTTGTAAGTCAAACTTACCCTTTAAATGAGTAGACCGATTTCCTTCAAATTTGAAAGACATCATTTTCATGAAATATTCTAGAAGAAGCACTCGACTCTTTGTTTCAGTTCATTAAGAACGGATACCTACCATTCAACGATTCTGGTCCTTATCAAATTTTCTCGCGAACGTCTTTAATGATTTTAATCCATTTTCGTAACTCTGATATTGTAAATGATTTCAGTAAAAATTAGAGTTTTAACAAAAAATACACATATACAAGATCTTAACCATGTTAAGTAAAATTATTTAATTAAGTATTATTGAAAATATTTTTTTTACTTTAGTCAACAAAAATTGGAAATGAAACGATAATTCTTGTAGACTAACTAAATTCTAACTTTTATCTACAGGTGGTCAAAACCTTTTTTAGAATACTCGATTTACTATTTAAAATTAACGAACTACTTCAAAAAGATTTTCTTATAATATAAACTGTCTAAGCTACTCAAAAAATCAGTCAAGTTAAAGTCTTAGTAATATCTAATTAAACATATTGAATCATACGTTCAAAATACCTTTTAATAGTCTTTATTGCACAAGTATTAGCTTTTCGTCCATGGATCTTACTTGAAATCATCAGTTGACTAGTGAGGCCCCTGTCAATATGCAATTGTTGTTAAGTATCA
This sequence comes from Chrysotoxum bicinctum, assembly GCA_911387755.1. Lineage (NCBI taxonomy): Eukaryota > Metazoa > Arthropoda > Insecta > Diptera > Syrphidae > Chrysotoxum > Chrysotoxum bicinctum. The sequence continues at coordinate 216,269,004 of OU426989.1, read as the reverse complement.
GTCCATTTTACTTTTATCCTTAATCATTTAAGCTGGAAGATTTTGGTCGGGGCCGTGTTATATGAAGTTTTTTTTATAGAACCTCTGAACCTTGAAATGTTAAGCTCAAAAAATGTTCCTTTTATAGAGCGCGAACCAACGAAAGGTTTCATGGAATTCCATATCATATACGTTCGTTGAAAGTTTGATATTTCATATGAATGAAATTCACTTTATCAAGGGTTAAATTCTTAAACAAAACTTTGGTAATGCAAACATTGTGTATCGCTATCGCTATCAAATCCACCTGATGCCTGCCTCTATAAAACTACTCAAGGCAAACATCGAAGATGAAGAAGGAAGAACCAAAAATCGACATAAATACCACTCTCACCACAGCCATATCTAAATAAACTCTAAATACGTAAAAACTAATCGACTTCCTTCATTTCAATACGAATACCGGTAGCCATAAATTCCACACATTCCACATAACCATAATATAAATAATCAAACGCAAACAAAACACCGATATCAGTCACCTCAGACCCACTTCATTCAGCCATGGCATTTTAACGTTCAAATAAGTTCAGGAAAACTAATTTCCCATATTAGAGAAACCATTCCAGTCACGTTAATCTTCCTCTAAATGAATTTCACCCCAACTAAGTAGGCAGAATTGCTTTTGCCTTTAATTTTTTTTTTGTTTCACATCCAACTGCTACAAACCTTTAAGTGGTGTCGATTCCTTTTTTGTGAAATGAAACACACACCGTAACGTTGACGAAGGCCACCCACCTCCACAAGCCACGACCATGTCAGACAAGTGAATAAATTCGATTCCAGCTTTCATTATTATGCCTGTGTGATTTGAGTCGGTAAATCCTCATAAATAAACCATCTGCTTCAAGACTCCAAAGTAGATGTAAAGTTAGTTATTCAAATCGAAAAAAAAAACTGGAAGCACAGAGACAGAGATACCGCAGTCGATTCATCTTGTAAGCATTTGAGTTTCAATTTTAATCATATTCCCATGCATTTTAAATAAGCATCATCAACCCAAAGCCTCCAGAAAATCTCAAACAAAAAACCGTTAACAGGAAGCTGCACTAATTGTTTATTTATCTCGCGCGCCATAATGTAGTTCGTTATAGATTGTGCACAAATCGGAACTACAACAGTTATCCTATCCTTTTGGCCAACTACTGGAGTTGTGAGTAGCAAGCTCATTATGACGTAAGAACCCGCGTTAACTGTATTTATGAAACGATTACCAGATTTATTTAATGACCATACTTCAAGTCCAAAGTTGTCACTGGCGTTTTCTTTAATGGGAGCAAGTTTATCCGATGCAGAAAGTGTACTCAAGTGCACATTTAACCAACCACCTATTTTTTTTTGGCTTCTAAAACAGTTCCACATGGAAAACTTTGGATGACACAAGTTATTTTTTGAATATGCTTAAATACTTGTAATTACATGATGTAGCTACATGCTACACATTTTCAACTTCAGTGAAATTTATTAGATAAGTAGGGTAGTCGTAATGTATGGAGGATCATTATTGTTACCTATTTTCCAATAGGGAAGGGTGTTAAAATAGATATTTATGTTTTGATTTGAAAGGCCCATCAATAATGTTGTGTGTAAAATATGACATTGTTTAATTAGCCATCGCGGGTTCTCTCCGTGAGGTGCGTCCGAAACATCGAAAAATCGATAACTTTCACCGAAGTAACTGAATGCACCTCGTGTGGATTGGTATCGTCGCAAATCCTGACATCACCATGTTGACCGTTCAATGGCTTCGGTCCAGTACCGTTCTTTGACGATGTAACTTGGTGAGTTGCATGATTTATCATCAAAAAATAAATTAAAAAAATAAAAGGAGATTATAAATAAGCAGGGCAGTAGGAAATCTCGAAAAGGCAGGATCTACTATACTATACTATATTACTCTGAACTTGAATGAATGAATTAATTATTTATTGGGGGTATTGCAGTGCCACCTAGAGATTCTATTGCACCCCCACTGAATGAGCTTGGTTTGCATCTTTTCCTATAAATCTGTTGCTCTTAGAAATTTTAATTCTTGGGGCACCTTCAAAGACAATAGGTCTTTTCTAACTGGTATTTAATCAAATAGTTTTTCCTTTGGTGCATGAGTGGACAAAATTTTTCTAATATGTAGTTTGGTGTTTTCTTATGCATGTTGCAGAATCTACATGTGATACTGCTTACTACACCAAGTAAACCTAGATGAGTTCTTAATTTACAGTGGCCAGGGAGGATACCTGATATTATTCTTGGGTTATTCCTATTTAGCTGATGCAGTTGGTGAAACGTTCTTGTGTGTAATTATTCACTAGAATTCTCGCCTGCCTTAACTTTGGGAGTGCTTTCAAGATTTAGGATCTTCTTGTTGTATATTTATGATGTGATTATATTTCCTCCTATTCCGCAACAGTCCTCAAGCCCTACTAAAGGGTTCTGTGTGTCTGTTTTTGCTAAGGAGTCTGTCTCTTCGTATCCATGAACACCCAAGTGACCAGGTACCCAATGAACTGTGAGCCTGTTCTGTTCGCCAAGTTCATTTAGCCTGCATATGCACTCCCACGCCAACTTAGAGCCGATGGTATATGAACTTAGTGCCTTGAGTGCCGCTTGACTATCTGACTTGTTGGCAATGTTCTTGTTACGTTAGTTCTTTGATTCACACATTACCCTATGGCCTTTACCACCGCTTGGAAGATGCTAGTGGACTGCCCCACTGCACCAGTTCCTTCGCTTATTTTCGATCCATCAGTGTTTCACTTGATAGTATTTGTTGCAAGGATGTAGTTTATTGCTCCTCTCACGCAGTCTTTTTGGTTTGCTAAAGTTAAGCAAACCAAAAATTTACTCCGAACTTTCAGCGCCCTTATTTGTTTTGATTTTTACATATTTTCTGAAGCAAAGCTACATGTACGAGGGCAGTTTCAAAAGTTCTCGGCCTGACCAAATAAACGCAAAACTTTTTTTTAATCTTTTTCTATGTACATATTCTCCTCTTATATCAATGCACTTATTCCATCTGTGTTCCAGTGCTTCTATACCCTTTTTATAGGCCGATTCCTCCAACTCTTCGAAAAACCACTCCGTCTCAGCAATCACCTCCTCGTTGATGAAGAATTTGTGTCCAGCCAAATGTTTTTTAAGTTTGGAAAGAGGTAATAGTCTGATGGTGCCAAATCAGGAGAATAAGGGGGGTGGTTCAGTACACCAAATCGAAGTTCATGGATCTTAGCCATGACAACAACCGCCTAGTGGAGCATTATCCTGATGAGAAAGGATCTTCTTTTTGGCTAATCCTGGTCTTTTTTCGGCAACTTTTTCAGCCAATTTGTCTAACAGGTTTGCATAGTATTGACCAGTAATAGTTTTGCCCATGGGAAGGTAATCAATAAAAATAATTCCCTTGTAATCCCAAAAGACTGACGCCATCACTTTCCCAGCGGAAGCACACGACTTGGCCTTCTTTGGTGGAGGAGAACCGCTATGCTTCCATTGTTTTGATTGTTCTTTTGTCTCAGAAATATAGTGATGAATTCATGTTTCGTCGGTGGTAATGATTCTTCTCAAGAAATCGCTGGTATTCCTCCGAAATAACGCTAGATTCTCTCTAGAGATTTCAATTCAATTGAATTTTTGTTCTTCGCTCAGCAAACGCGGCACCCACCTTGCGGACAATTTTTGCAACCCCAATTCTTCGGTCAAAATGTGGTAAACCCTCTAAAACCATTTTATGAACTTTATCGACGTTTTCTAAAGAGGTGGATGTTGTTGGCCTTCCGCTTCTGCGATCATCTTCGACGCTCTGTCTGCCATGTTTAAATAAGGCTGCTCACTTTTTGACCGTGGAATACGAAGGTGCAGATTCCCCCAATGTCTCATCGAAGTCATCTTTAATTTGATTTGGTGTCATATTCTTTTTGACCAAATATTTAATGACGGCTCTAATTTCATTTTTTTTCATTTTCGTTGTTAGCAATAGGTTCGTTCAAACAAAAAATTGCACTGATATAAGTACGCGACCAATTTTAATGAAACTTCACATACAATTATTATATATATAAGGCTATTTGAGGAATTAAAATTTATTTATTAAAACAACGCCTTCTATGTTAGGCCGAGAACTTTTCAAACAGCCTCCGTATAAAGGGTTTTCTATGAAGCCCATTTTTTTTTAAATAAAAATATGTTTTTGAGAAGCATAAGATTTTTCGAAAAATATTTGTATGGTAGGCAGCTTGCTTTTTGGTCTCAAAAAGGAAACCACCTGTCAAGGGATCAATAAAAAAAAAACTAAAACTTACAACAACGCCCTTGAGAAGTATCTTTGTGGAAAAGTGTACTGCACATGACTAGAAGTTTATTTTGTACTTAAGTATAATTAATTTGTCCTGTAAGAAAAAGAGTGAAATTTTGCACTTAGAGTTATGTATCACCTCTGGTCGGTCAGCCTGATCTAAATTAGGACTTGTTCACGTTCATAAAATGTCACACGCGTGTATTGAAAAAAAAAAAACAAAAATAATATTAAAACCGGCAAGATATTATGTTGAAGATAATTTTTCAAGTCCGCAAAGCCGCGCCAGTAATCTGCTAAGCTGTAATGAGGTGCTACGGAGAAATGTGCATATAAATACTCGTAATAGTGAATGGAAGTTCAGAGAAGCAGCCGTATCTACATTCTTAAACAGGTTCATAAGCGTGACATGGATTTGTTCAGAGGAACCGAACCGGGCAATTAATTTTGAGAACTTGCCGTGGGAGTAGATGGGACCACTTATTGCTGCTGAGTTACTAGAAAGCGTTCTTTCGCTTAAGAATAAATTGTATTTATTTTCCACCGCATTGAGTTCTTAAGTATGATGGAATGAAGTTGTAAGAAACAACGCTTTGATTTTGATACGCAAAGGTTTTTAGAGTACATAGTAGGTATAAAGCTGTTTTGTTTCACGAGAAATATTGCAGTTCAAAGTGAACAAAAATTGCTTCAAGAATGAGGAGCTTAACTAAGAAAACTTGACTGTGAGCTCAGGGAATGTACAAAAATTCTCCTAGAGAAGGCGCACACACAAATTATTAAATAAGAAAAAACAAGGTTACAGAGGCATTAGATGTGGACTCACATCTAAGCATTCAGTATCCTTGTGAATAAATATTTATACCTTGCAGTGAAACTAGAAAACAAAAAGCCTAACATCCGCGTCATTTATTGAAGTAAAAAATCTTAAATAGTTTTGAATAAAGTATCTCCCGGTTTATCTTTGAAATTTTCTTTTATCAAAAGAAGATCTAATACAATTTCTGTCAGTTTTCGAGCTTGAGGTCCAAAATACCTCAATCATTCACCACAATTCCACTTTTGCTGGTCTTCGTGAAACTGAATCAATACCAATTCATATGTCACAATCGTTCCTGCAATCTAAAAAAAAGATAATATTTGATTAGAAAAAATAACACATACCCAAGAACAACTTACCGTTAGTATTAACTTCCTTGTTATATTGAAGAACTTCATGCCAGTCAAAGCGACCACATCCTTTGAAATTTCATCCGCAAATCGTTCAACTTCCGGACACCAAGATTCCTTCGGTACACTTTTGAGTACGTCTAGTGGCTCCTTCGATCTGTCGTTTATTTCCGCCGAATACAAGCACACGGCCAAAGTTCGTCCCAATAGAAAACACAACGAGAAGTAAAAGTAAACCATATGTGCTATAGATGGCATTTTACTATAGACAATCAAACAAGAAGGATTACGAGACATTTTTGTTTGTGTTCCTTTTTTCATAATCTCACTTGATACTCTTCAGCAGCTGAATACAAACGAAATACAAATTGTTTGCAAATGACAACATAGTTATCATTGATATCGCATCGTCGACTTCTTCAATCAGAATACAAATACTACGATATTGCATCCGACGTCGGGTCCAAAATTCCGAAGATACTTCCTGCAAAAATCCGTTTATTGCAAAAAAAAACTAACACACTGGCGAGATGACACTACTTTTCCTTTGACTTCGTTCATGGTTCTTTGCACCTGGTGAAAGAGGGAGGACAGTCCTACGCCCATAATCATAACAAATATATCCATGTAGCTCCAACCGAAAGTCAATAGGACGTTTTCTATCTTGAGTGCCCATGCCACCCACGTGGAGTAGTCTCCCAGGATGAACATCTGACTCACTACCGACACGAAATAAGATTCAATGGGATCGTCCCGGGCCGGGCAGAAGTTTGCAAAGTGTATGGCCGATATGGTGCTTAGCAAGTGTTCCACTGAAAAGGACAACAAAAAGAGGAAATCCGTTAATTAGGACATTTCTGTGGGGAATATAATGCTTTTCGAGAGCTGACTCAGAGAGAGCATCATTGCCACAAAAGTTATCATCTTGATCCGAATCCCCAATTGTGACATCTCCCTGTGATTTCTATGTGGAGGCAAGTCTCGCTCCACCCGCTCCCAATGCTGCATCAGAAGTGGCCAAAGTCGGGCCAGCCGGAGGAAGAAAATTGTGGCCAACAAAATTGACACGTGGAAAATAATTGGCTCTGCAAAATAAATTTGAGTTTTGGTCGAAGCTAATATTAAATAAATGTCGACACTTATTCTTACCCAGATTCCGGATGTCAACGTCACCATTGAAAACCATATTTCCTGTGAGGCCTGTATCGAATATGGTTGCCATCATGAATAAAAGGCAGTAGGCTGTTCGGAAACTGAACCATGTGAACGACAGGCTTTTGATACTCTTGGCTTTAACACCTCGCACTGGCATAAGGCAGAAGCATTGTGCCATAGCTAGAACTGTCAGAAGGTCGTCAAAGGGTTGAAGTATTTTATTTCATGATTCGGAGAAGTGATGTGGGATAGACAAGATTTTATGATTGCATTTTATTGGAATTTGATTGTAAATATTGTTTTCAAGAATTGATTTACTCCTTTGAATTGAGAATTGTATTTATTGCTTTTGATTTCAATATGTTTTGACACTCAATAATAAGACAAGAAATGTGTGGAAAATAAAGGAGAGGAAATGAAAACATGTATTTAAAGTTAATTTGCTCTGTAGTAAATAAGGATTCTCTGCGAGATACACACTAATCTCGTATAATGTGGTGCGGTGTGGTATGGAGTGGTGTGGTGTGGTGTGGTGTGGTGTGGTGTGGTGTGGTGTGGTGTGGTGTGGTGTGGTGTGGTGTGGTGTGGACTGGAGTGGTGTGTTTTGTCATTGAATGTACGCACTTATTATGCCGTGCATGCTGTCTTTGCTAATGTTCCCTATTAAATAAATCTTCACAAAAAAAACCTTTAGCAACTCAGCAACTGTAAGAACAAGAAGGATTTCGTTACACCACGCCACAACACATCGTTTCTCACAAATATTATTCTATGAATTTGTAAAAAACTTAAAATTGATATAGCTAGTTTGTTTTTCAATAAATTTTTATATATAAAATTTGTATAACATTTTTCTCTGCGGTTGATCCTGTAAACTACGGTAGCGATCAGATCAGCGGAAATGTTATTTTGCACTTTTTTGGCAATCTTGTGTCGAGTCGAAATTACTAAAATTTACTAACGAAATTCGGAGTCAGTGGCCTCAACGTTAAGAGCGCTACGTCCAATTTATGGTCGTCATAATTGTCCTAGCAGATCAACAATTGAGCGTCCAGTGGAAAAATTTGAATCCACAGGCACAGTACAAAATGTTCCTGTACCAGTGAGACAAAGAAGTGCCCGTAGTGTCGAGAATATTGCTGCCGCTGAGGCTTCAGTTGCAGAAAGCCCAAATGTGTCTCTCACACGTCGTTCTCAAGCGTTGGGCATCTCTGTGACGTCGTTGTGGCGAATTTTGCGAAAAGATCTTGGCCTACATCCTTACAAGATTAAATTGACGCAAGAACTGAAGCCGCTTGACCACCAGAAGCGTAGTATGTTCGTGAATTGGGCTGAGCAACAACATCGAAAAATCATCTTCAGCGATGAGGCTCATTTCTGGCTGAATGGCTCAATAAACAAAATATGCGGTATTGGTCAGGCAGCAATCCACACGTACTCCATGAGTCATCATTGCATCCCGAAAAAATTACGGTTTGGTGTGGTTTATGGGCCGGGCGGCGTCATTGGGCCGTACTTCTTCCGTGATGATCAAGACCGGCACGTTACTGTGAATGGGGATCGCTACCGTTCAATGATAACCGAATATTTTTGGCCCCAATTGGATGATATGGACTTGGAGGACATGTGGTTCCAACAGGACGGGGCCACAAGCCAAACAGCGAATGTTTGGAGAACGTGTTATCTCACGAAATGGTCCAGTCGCTTGGCCGCCTCGGTCGTGCGATTTGACGCCGTTAGACTATTTCCTGTGGCGCTACGTCAAGTCTATGTTCTATGCCAACAAGCCAGCGACGATTGATGAACTTCGTACGAATATCGAGCTTGAAAACCGTCGAAAATTGGGTTCAGCGTCTGGACTTCTGCAAGCGTGCCCGTGGTGGCCATGCAAAAGAAATCGAGTTCCATACATAATGGCATCAAACGTACTTTCACAGGAATAAAGAATTTCATTAAAAACCATTTTTTGTTTTATTTAAAAACTTTTGTAGCGCTCTTATTGAAAAACCAAATATATACAAATCAATGTAAGTGCTCGTTTGAATGGCAAAAGTGAGGCCTGGCACATGGCCATCGTTTAATCTAGCTAAACAAAAACTCGTGATTCGTGATACTGATGTTACATCAGTAACAAAGTTCTTATTTAACTTAGAATTCCGGCTACGCAAGCCTTTAATCATCATATTATCTTCTAAATCGAGTCGAGAAAATCAAGCTATCGACAAACATACCTGTGCATTTGCCGCAAGATCCATCTGCTCCAAATATTCTCAAGACAACTTTTAGATATCGGAAATGGAAAAATGCCATTCCGTTGAAATTCCGGATTAACTTTCCGAAAATCAAATTTTGGCAGTGACAATATGATGTCAACAAAGATCGATGACAAATTTAAAGGCGAATTCTTACTAATTCCACGCCAAAAATGTCCAAGAACTAACCATTTGAATTCAGCTGGCTTTAGTTGTCTTTGCTATTTCTATCCACAAAGTACAAGTCCAACAGTTGACTTAGATATAGAAAATTCTTGGTATTTAATCGGCCGATTGTATGAGGCTTGCTTGTTGGCACACCAAAAAATGTAGACGTTTTTACTCCGAATAAAAAAAAAATTGTCAATCCACTGCCCTTAAGTGAAGACCAATGTTCATCGACAGCTGTTTTTTTAAATATTTTTGTGATATTGTAGTCGAGAAATATAAGATTTTCTAAAACAATTTTGTAACATTTTTACGGTAGGGGCTATTGTTTTTCGATATTAGAGCAACTCTTTTCTTCACGTTTAAGGTAGATCGTGCTAAAAAAATGTAAGTTTCAAAATAAATTGGAATTTCGAAATGTTGATTATTAAAAAATAAATTGGAAATCCAAGCCAAAAACTAGAGGTACTGTTTTTTTTTTCAGAAAATCGAAAAGAAAACTATTTTTTTTTAAACAATAAGCTAGCTTTTACTTGAAGAATTCTTTTTTAAATAATCTGCAGAACATTTTTTGAGAACACAAATACTTTCTAAGATTTCGGGAAAGCTATCTTAGGGAGGTACACAAACTACACAGACATTGACATTGAAACAGACTTCGTTACACCCCACATAGATTTTTAGCCAGTGGCCTTAACAGATATCCTAACAAAGGAACTCTTGAATGAAAAAAATAGTTTTAAATCATAATCTTGTTTTAGTCTTTACGGTTGGTTTCAAGACATGCGAGGGAGTAGGGTTAATCATCTACTCAGATAACTCACCTATTAAGAGATCATGAAGCTTGCAAATTTGTCTAGTATATTCCAGAGGTTTGGTTAGATTGACGGGGATGTTACTAGGAGAGCTGACACACTTAGACCATGATTTGGTCGATTGTGATACCTCATTGAATTTTGGAGACTTTCTCCCTAATCGTTTAACCCATAGGAGCTCCTTATAAAGCGAGCGAGATTGCCTATTATCTATATTTTCCAGATCACTCAGTTAATTACAGTAGAAATTTCCCAGATGGAGTCTACGTTTTTGGGATAAGGTAGGATATACATATACAGAAAAGATGAGGGATCGATTCGTCCTCTTGTTCATCCTAGCAGCTTTTGCAGAAATCTTTAGAATAAACTCCAAGCCGCGTTGCGTGCTTGCCTATCAAACAATGTTCTAATTATTATAACACCTAATACGGAGCCTATGTGTGATCTGCTTAAAGATATTATAAACCTTTAGAGTGCTACAGATCCTACATTGGCGGAATCTATTTTGTCGCCAAGCAGGTGGTGATATTATTCCACCTAAGGTTTGTTCCCTGTATAGAATCTTGCTTCAGCATAAGTTTACACATAGTGATGGGATTTGAAGAATGAATTTTGAACTGCTGCTTCATCTCCATCAGATGCTATCGGCAATTAAAGTCCGAGAAGATGCGGGTATCTTTAATTGATATCAAGCTTTTTTTTAGCACAGACATTACTTCTTTACGAAAAAAGAGACTTAAATTAATTCTCCCTAAATATATAAATCTCTACCAACCTCATCAGTCGTCATTAGTTTTTCATCTAATGGTATAAAAATGATTCCAAATAAAATACGATGTCTTCATAGACAGCCAGGTAGCATTAAAGGCCATTTCCTCAATCACTATTAAGTCGAATTTAATAGATCCTGGACGTAATCAGCTACACAGTTACCCACAAATGAGTCTTGGGACACTGTGATTTATAAAGGAACGAAATGGCAGATGAACTGGACAAAAACGGTCTTTTTCTTGATACGAACAAAACGGATACGTCGGTACCTATGCCACTGGAGCAAAAGAAAGGCAAAATTCACCAGAACTTCCCTAAGGCTGCGGACGTTAACAATCCTAAAACTTCTAAAAACATTTTTTTAAATTCTATCCACCAACTTCAACGATGTAACTGCGGGACTCACTTTTTTCGTCTTCACCGTCTATCAACATAATTTCAAGAATTTTGATCAATGGGCCTTGTGAATAAAAAAAAAGCTAAAAGCTGAAACTTGGATTTTTAAGTAAAAGCTTGATTTTTAGTGAATAAAAATAAGCTTAAGCTAGCTAGTTAAAGATGTTTTCTAGTAATAGCTATTTAAAAATAGCCAAAGCTAAATTCATTTAGTGTTAGCTTGTTTTCCTAGCTTAAGCTTCAATTTGTGTGAATAAAAATAGCTTAAACTAGAATATTATAGCTAAAGCTACAAAAATTTCAAGATTTTTTCGACCTGTCTAGAAAGCTTTGACTAGGTCTTATTTTCAGTATTAACTTGTTCGAGTTGTTAATTAAACATAAGGGAATATTTCAAAAAATAGGACTGTGAACGTGTAGACCCTGAAACTGGCATACGAAATGTTAAAAACATTTTTAAGCCGAAACCAATACTTGCCCTGTAGAACAGATAACAAATTGAGGCAAAAAAACTTTCCTTTCGGTCATACATGTACCAGTTTTAGCTAAAGCTAACTAGCCGAAACATGTGAATAAAAAAACGAACACCTTAAATTACGAAGCTTAAGCTAGAATTTTCCAGCATAAGCTATTTAGCGTTATCATTTTTTTTATTCACATAAAACAAAGCTTAATCTAGTACTGTCTAGCTTTAGCTGCTAGTAAGAGCTATGACTAGTTGGCTTTAGCTTCCTCCAAAAAAAGCTTTAACTTTTTTTTTATTCACAAGACCCAATATCTCGATACAACATCAATTCAGAACCTATAGTTGAAAATATCCACTTTGAAGTTGCTTTCATTGATCCTACCTTCTGCTCTCACTAATATAGTTATTTCTCGCACATTATTAAAATAAAAATATATCATTAAACAATGTCCTAATAGCTTGTAAGACACTCAAACTAATTTCTCTGCCTCTGCGAAAGTCGTCACACAAAATTTTCTCACTTTTATCGTGGATGTCTTGGGTAATTTTAAATTGAATTTTCCAAACTGCCCACTTTCATGGCTCAGTGCGAATTACTAAGCAGAAAATAAAATAATGTAATTTCGGTATGTAAATTTGTCAATAAAAGCAATTTTCAATTATAGCTTATAACCGACTTGTCAAGAAATATTCAAATAATCCACTGATTTGTGTTTCAATTTATTTCAATGAGGATTTTCATTTATACTGGCGGCGTCTTAAGGCCATTTTTGACAGCTGACAATAACAAGATGATGGCTATTTGACTATAAATGAAGTTCTGACGAATTTGAGATTTAAGGGAGAATTATGACAACTGAATGACATTTTGACAAGCGAATGGTGTTGGAAATGTTTAGAAAATATTAATTACATTTCACAGCAATGTAAATCATAGTTAATAGTTCCTAAAGGTTTGGAAATGACATCAAAGAAATATTGTGTCAAATACCATTCCTAATGAACTACTCTTCTCATAGAGGTGAAGTATTGTTTTCAGTTGAACTACTTTAGTAAACATTTTGTTAACATTATAGTAGTGAATATGGATATACATATGTAGATAAGTTTTTGAATCCAACTACCATGCTTCTAGGACTATATGAACATTATAGAACTATAATAGTTGAAAGCTTACTAAAGCTATTCTTATAAGCGAACTAAAAGTACATTTTTTCAATGGACAAGGCACCAAGAATGCACTTGAACATTCTTATTGTCTGGTGAGATCTTCACTTAAATGGCTCGGACAGAATTTACCGAGAGAGAGTCTCAGTGGTCTTTTGTGTTATCCGTAGAAAAAAAAATTTAAATCATATTACTTTAGTCTTCCAAGCACAAATTATTGTAATCGTTTTCTCAAAAACAACTCTAACAATTTTGATGTAATTTTACGACTTGTTTAATGGTAGTTCCTCTTACATTAGAATTAAATTAGAGAAAATAAGATATAAATATAAGAGTGCAAACTGGTCGTAGTTTCTCTTCTTTATCAAACCGATTTTTCTCCTACCTTTCGCGTGTCATTTTATTTCATCATTCATTGACTTCTACTAATTGGCCAACTTACCCTCATTTAAAGTTTTAAATTTTATGACTGACAGGACTGGATCGAAGAAATAAATTATGGTCGACTTTCAAACTTTCAAACTTCAAGTTTTAAGTACATATCTCAACTTTATTCAAAAGGTGCCAAGAGATCTTAAAATTAATCTGAACTTTTTGGAAATTCATAAATTCTGTGGCAACAAGGAATAACAGCATAAGTCGACTTATGTCGAAAATGAATTTTGATACCATTAGATGAACAATAAGCTATTCCGTGTGTCATATTTTTTCGTATTTTCACTCAAACGGTTAAGGAATTACAGACAAAAGAAAAACGACATAAGTTAGTATCTACAGAGCTTGCAGAAGGAAAAACAACATAAATATGAGTACAATTCCTCAATTTTTATTTTCTACTTGTGCTTAAAAAAAATAAATAAATAAATAAGACTTTGTAGTATTGAAATTTTCATGGATGAAAAAGGGGTCATCGTACACAAGCAAAGGAGCCTCCTTATCAATGTCGGAACTAATGTTTTTCTTACAACATAAATATAAGAACCAAAGAATTAAAAATGTCAAATTTTAATTCATTTATCATGACCATCATGTGAATATTTCTAGCCTACTTGATATTAGGTTAGGTTGACGTGGCTATTAGCAGCACACTTAGACCATGAGTTGGTTCATTGTGATACACTTTTGAATCTTGGAGACTTTCTCCCTAATCTCTTAACCAATTAAAGAATGTTATTAAGCGAGCGAGACTGCCTACATATGTATATCTATATTTGCTAGATTAATAAGAACATTGTTGTAGAAATGGTGTCTATTGTCTTTGGGATATGGCAGGACTTGTACAGAGATTCCTTTTCTTCTTCATCCATTCAGAATCTGCAGAAAACGTTTGCGCACTTGCCTATCACACAGTGTCCTGTTATAATACCTACAGTCCCTGGCCATATTATTAAACACACTATGTATTTTTTAGAAATTCAGGGATTGTACTAGGTAATATGAATACATTTTTGACTTTTAACCGACGCGTCTGAAAATAGTTTAAGGCATAATAAAACAGGACCCTTATAAAGAAGTCCCAAAGAATGTTGACCCAGGTCAGAATTCCGAAAGGTGAACCTTTTGTTTTTATGCATCCCTCTCATAGAGCCCCGTCTGTAAAAATTTATTTACAAGAAGCTAATATCTCCTTTTTAGCTTGGCCAATTAACAGCACTGGCATTCACCCTATCGAAAATGTATGGTAACTGATGAAGAGGGAAGTTACTCAAGAGTTGATCACAACCAACAAGCAGCTCTTCGAAAAAATTATTCATGAGTGGAATCATAATCCGCAAATGAAACATTTCAGTCTTGAATTGGCAGAATTCCACGCAGAATTTAAATTCCAAAGCGGTAGGAGGAGGCTAAACTAAACATTTGAATTCTGTTATTTTCATCTTTGTCCAAATATGGTCTAAGTTATAACAGTCATATCATACAAAAATGACAATTTACTGCAATCAAAAACTGCAATCAAAACAGTAATTGCTTTTGATTTTGCTTAAAATTTATAGTGCGTCTAATAATAGTATCTTAAAAACAGCTTTTAACTTATTTGTACCTTATAGGACAAAAAAGAATGTCTCAAAACCTCCGTGGTATAACAAAAGGTTGACTCATTTAAAAAATTTTAAAAATAAATCATATGCCAAGTACAAAATGTCAAACACATTAGATGACAAAAACAAATTTTGTAAATTTCGTAAGGAATTCATGATTCTCGGCAAATTCTTGCACAGAAATTATATCTCAAACATGGAACTAAATCTGAAGAGCGACCCGAAACAATTCTTGAGTTTTATTAATTCTAAAAGTAAATCTATTGGCATTCCAACTTCAATGAACTTCAAAGGGGATAATTCTACTGATATTAATAAAACTCTTGAGCTTTTTGCTAAATTTTTTGAATCAATTTACACAACTTCACAAGGAACCCCAGTTTTTATTTCAGATACTGCCCCTAAAGTGGATATTGGCTCAATACACTTAGATTTCTCTGATGTATTAAATGGTCTACAGGATCTTAAGCCTAATCACATTCCTGGTGTCGATGGTATTCCTGCTCTTGTCTTGAAAAAATGTTCTAAATCTGTCTGCTTTCCATTGCTAATTATTTTCAACTTGTCTTTATCGTCCGGATTATTTTTGGATGAATGGAAATCTTCTTTTCTGATCCCAATTTATAAGTCTGGTTTGAAAAACAATGTTGAAAATTACAGAGGCATTTGTAAGCTGTCCGCGATTCATAAACTGCTCGAAAGTTTAGTAAAGTGCAAACTCAATTTTTTCGTTAAAGAACATTTAAGTGACGCACAACATGGGTTTATTTCGGGTAGATCAACTGTCACTAATTTGGCATGTTTTTCCTCTTTTGTTACAAATTGTATTGAAAGTCAAAGTCAAGTTGATGTTATCTACACGGATTTTAGTAAGGCATTTGACTCAGTATGCCACAACATACTGCTTCTTAAACTTGAAAATTTTGGGATTCACTCTAATCTCCTTCAGTGGATTTCATCTTTTTTAACGGATAGGTTCCAAAAGGTTAAATTAGACAATAGAACCTCGAGATCTTTTAAATGTACCTCAGGAGTTCCTCAGGGTAGTCATCTTGGGCCACTTTTATTTATAATATTTATTGATGATATTTGTAATAACATAAAGTTCAGCCAATGTCTTATATACGCTGATGATCTTAAATTATTTTTAAAAGTGAATTCCATTTATGACTGCTTTAATCTCCAAAAAGATCTCGATCATTTATGTTACTGGTGCATGGTTATGGTTAACCGTCTTAAACTTAACGTTAAGAAATGCTTCGCTATCTCTGTCTCTAGGAAACTCTCAACTTATGAGTTTACGTATTCTCTTGATAGTACCCCCCTACAGAGAACTGCTTTAGTAAAAGATTTGGGTGTCTCTTTCAATTCCAAGTTTTCATTTGCTCCGCACATTGATACTATTGTTGCAAAAGCCAACACAATGGTTGGCTTCATTAAAAGGAACTCGACTGACTTCTCGGATCCCTATACACTTGTTTCTTTATATAATTCATTAGTAAGATCATCACTTGAGTATGCTGATGTCATATGGAACCCTTCCCAACAAACATTTTCAGATAGAATTGATAAAGTTCAGAATCGTTTCACAAGATTTGTGTTTTTTAAAATGCGATGGAATTTTTGTCCAGATTCTCAAGCGCGATATAACCTTCTGGGTTTGAGATCTCTCAAATCTCGAAGAACTATTCACGATATAATGTTTGTGCGAGATATTTTATGTTACCATATTAAATGCCCTAACCTTTTATCATTAATTTGTATAATTTGTATATATGCCCCTAGGAATAAATTTAAAACCGATTTGTATTACTTATTTTTAAGAAATTAAGCATAAATTGTAAATTATTTATATTTTGTAATACCTACATTATGTATTTAACATTTTTTGCATCTGTTGAGTTTGAAGCTCGTAGATTAAATAAATAAATAAATAAATAAATATGGCCAGGGACTGTATTACGGAGCAGTGGTACCACTTTACTTCAATTGAAGTAAATCTACTTCTTTTTTTTCAAAATATTAAAAAATCTACTTCCTACTTCGCACCATCAGTAAAATACTGAAATCTACTTCATTTTAAAAAACTCTGTTTGAAACTACTTCAATTTTACAAAAAAAGGGCCAAATTTACTTCTATGTATTTCACTCTAGTAAGGATGTAGCACGAGAATTACAAAAAGAAATTAAGTGTCAACACAATAAAAATACACAAATGAGTAATTTTAAGAGCATAGAAACACGAATCTTATGAAAATTTCGCTTGTGTGTGTGTTTTTATTTTAAAAC
This sequence comes from Chrysotoxum bicinctum, assembly GCA_911387755.1. Taxonomy (NCBI): domain Eukaryota; kingdom Metazoa; phylum Arthropoda; class Insecta; order Diptera; family Syrphidae; genus Chrysotoxum; species Chrysotoxum bicinctum. The sequence continues at coordinate 216,251,989 of OU426989.1, read as the reverse complement.
TACAGTTACTCCCAAAATTGAGCGTACACCAAGTAATAATTTATTATTTTTGAGCTTTTAATGGTACAGATATTAATTTTCAATAATTTTTTTTGATTTTATTTTTACTTAAATATTTAAGAACTGATATTTGAAAGAAAAACTATTACATCATTAAACAAAATAGTGCAACAATTAAAATACTAAAAAAATGCATTATTTCAACTCACAAAATTGAGCGTACATTTATACAAAACTTAAAAAAACAAACAAAAAATGCAATATAATTTTCAAATTCAATATTTCGTGTTATAGCCTTTAGTATCTACCACTGTTCTTAATTGACGAGGCATTGATTCCACCATTATTTTAAGTCTAGGATGGAGGAATACTTTTCCGCACAAGTTTCACCTTTTCTTTCAACTCGATTTTATTTTTTTCAATAACATTTTAAAGTTTTTTTTATTTATTTTCCCAAAAAATAATCAATGAGATTGAGGTCCTTTGATTCAGATAGGGTTCTAAGCTGATTCTTGACGTTATAAAGCCACCATTCCCTTAAAACAAGCGATGTTTTTGGGGTCGTTGTTCTGTTGAAAATAGAACTCTGTTGGTACACTCAACTGTTCCGCTGTTTGGATCATATTTCTTTTGACGATGTCAAGAAACTTTCATCTATCAATAACGGTTTTTATAAACTCGAAAGTTCGTGAACCACTAGCAGCTATTGAGCCCCACAACATACAACAACTACCTGTTTGTTTAACAGTAGGAAAACATTTTTTTTTAAATTCTGTGCTTGGCTCCCTCTAAGCGATCTGCCTGCCATCGGGACCAAATAAGTTTATTTTCGTCTCTTCAGTAATCAAAACTCTCTCCCAGAAGCTTTGTTGGTTATTAATATGCTTTGTAGCCAACTGTAACCGTTTACTTTGATTACTCAACGAAATGAAATTTTTTTGCGAGCAACTCTTCCGTTTAGGTTTTTTGCGTAGAGCGCACCGAACGGTTTCGCGATTTTTTTATAATGTCGGCCAATTTATGATTTCCTCGATGTCCGACGCTTAATTTGGAACTTGTTTTTGGATTTTGGATTGGCATAATAGCATAATAAGCGATTCATATTAAGACGGAATTTTTTCGATATCTACCAACGCTATTAAATAGCATACTATCAAAAAGATATTTGTTAACGATCTTTTGGACAGTCGAATGTGTTCGCCCGATGAATTCACCAATTTACCGCAAAGATTTTCCTTTGGAATGCAAGTTGGTTAAAATTTTTCTTGTAGAAATGTTAGAAATTCGGTTTGTTTTCGTTTTTCTTTCATTTTAACAAATTACTAAGAAAAATAAAAAAAAACCGTTGGCTAAAATGTCGCGAGGTAAGCTAGAATGTATTTTAATATATTGCAAAGTAAAATACTACAGCTAAAGTAGGGTTAATTTAGGATCATACGATTTTACAATGCTTGATAACAGGGTGTACGCTCATTTTTGTGAGTAAAAATAATGCATTTTTTTTTTAGTATTTTAATTGTTGCACTATTTTATTAACTGTTTCAATAGTTTTTCTTTCAAATATCAGTTCTTTAATATTTAAATAAAAATAAAATTAAAAAAAATATATTGAAAATTAATATTTGTACCATTAAAAGCGCAAAAATAATAATTTTTACTTAGTGTACGCTCAATTTTGGGAGTAACTGTAGCTGCCCCGGCAGACGTTGTTCTGCCCTTTTTTCTCTAAAACAACAGTTATAAAACATATTTCAGAGTGATCACTTTTCATATTTATAGATTTACGTCTCCATGATAAACATCGATTACTTACAAATATAAGTGTCCTATTTTGTAAGTTGCAAGACTTTAGTATTAGTAGTAATAATCTGGCATTTTCATTGTAATGCGTTATCGTACACGATATTTTTTGTTTGATTACCTGGCGCGTAAATAAATAAAGCTGTCGGTTTTCCGACGCGAGAGCAGGCAACATACAACTGTTCATGAGAGAAGCGTGTGTTTTCCAGATTGACGTCGCAAACACTCAAAGACTGACCCTGTGATTTATTTATGGTCATAGCGAAAGCAGGCTGCACTGGAAATTGCAGTCTTTTAATTCAAGATTAGGTGGAGGAAATGCTGGCAAATCCAGTGAGTTAAAAAATTCTGGTGGATAATTGCCGACATGATCTTAGTTAGTTGGCAATCAACTGATTTGTATGTCCTTAATTCACCGGCAATTTCATTTTGGATTTTGAAATTTATTTCATTTACATCCGTGTTTTTGGGAGCTAATATAGCTCGTTCACTCAACCAACAATAATTTCTGTAATTTTGAGCTTGATTCTGTAAACTAACAAAAATTGACAGGAAATGTAATGCAGCCTGTCATAACATCTACAGGGAATTTACCATTACCAATGTCAATTAGTTGTTTTGAAAAATTTCTACAGATCGATCATTTTGCAATCCGACACGCATATTCTGGCTCCAAATACTTCTTATGTGCCTTCGATCGTGCATTCATTTCATACTATCAACTTGCATTGCTGAAAAACCTTTGCCATTGCAGAGTGCAAGTCGGAGTTTCATTGCTTTGAATATTCAATGGTAATTTTAGCGCTGAATGGGCTGTTCGACCGCCTTCCAACAATGTAGCTGCAATACCAGAAGAAGCAAGTGCGAGTGCAATTGCATTCTGTAAGCGAATTGTTGCTAAAATCAATGAAATTAAAAAAGTCTTTCCTGTACCACCAGGAGCATCCAAAAAGTAAAATCCTCCAGTTCCATCATTATTAGGCGCGGCCATTCTTAATTGAGATAATAATTTGTTCGACATCATCAAGCACATATGTATGTACATATGTCTTCAATTGATATCAACGCCCCGTTGTAAATTTCTTCAGTAAATTGTAAATATCGATTTTCTGTTCTATTGCGCATTTGATGCAAGATATCGTCACACATATCATCTTTGTATTTGATCCATAAATCAATTGGGTTTGACGGAAAGCATGTTCGTAGAAAACAATGTTCGTATTTGTTGAGCTTTAGAACAAATTACAGCATCATTTAAAGTTTGATCCCAATGAGCATTATTTTCTAACAGTTGCAAACGCTGACAGGGTTCTCTGTAAGAGCCACATAATTCACCATTAACTGTTCGTAAATGTTGGAATGATGTTGGGCCTCGAAAATTGACTAAAAGTGTAATCTAAATAAATAAAAATGTGTTGCTAAGCGTAAAACTCGAGAACGCCGCAATAAACGTTTTTTCTCTCCATAAGAACCTTCCTTGAAGCTTAACAAACACTTAAAAAAAAAATCAGGTGAATTGGTCAAGCCGTTGTCGAGTTTAACGCTTAGCAATACATTTTGCGATTCATTTTTATTTATATAAATTAAATTATATTGAATCATATAGTAATTTTAATGTTATTCCTTGTAAAAAGTCATTTTAAAATCTACTTCGATTTTTCCCAATTTAATAGATACTTTACTTTTTTCTTCAAATCTACTTCGACTTTTTTTCCGGAGGTTGTAACGCTGTTACGGAGCCTATTTGCGATCAGTTTAAAGATGTTAAGCATTCGGAGCATTTCCAGCATTGGCCAAATTTTATCTGTCGCCAAGCAGGTGATGATGTTATTCCAGCTTAGGTTTGTTCCGTAACACGTAACGATGAGAATACCTATATTTGAAATATCTGATAGTCAAAGTTTCATTTTTCCCATTCTGTCGAGTTTGCCAGCTGTCCCTGTGGCCCATCGGAGACTATCGGCAGTTAAAGGCTGCTATTGCACTGCGTTAGTAGAAACAGAATCAAGAGATTCAATGGCTGATTGGCTGTCCGAGAATATGCGGATATGTTTGATTGATATCACATTTTCTTTAAGCTAAAACAGAACGTCTTTAGTCACCAAAAATTCCACCATGCCGATTGGAATGTCGAAAGGACAGACTTTAAATTAGTATGCTTGAGTATACACCTCCATCAACCCTGACATTAGTTTTTGATCCTGCGGTGTATAAACGAATTGAACCATCTTCCGGGAAGGGAATATTATACTCGTAATGTCCTTCTAGATTTCTCAAGAGGTGATTGATTGTGACTTGAAAAATTTTATCTACTTGAATAGATGGAACAGAATTTCCAGTGCAAAGCTCTCCGCCAATACAAACCAAGCTGTAACTTAGACCTTGCTTAGTTTAAACAATTAATGTTCTTGTCTAGGCTTGTCTACCTTACTTCCAAGCCGTACATTAGAATTCGTCTGATTGAGGTGTATAGTCAGTGAATATTGCAAGGTTGGATACCTCATTTATTCCTAATGTTTTTTTCAATGAGAAGAGCGCCACACGATATTCAAATGCAATGACAAATCGCGAACAAAATTATATATTGCTTTGGACGGCCATTCACAAAAGATCTGAAAATGTGCGGAAAAAATGTTTGCCTGGCGAGCGAGTGATAAATCCTCATTGAGTATCTTTTTTAATGAAAAGTGCTTCTCATTTTAGTTCATAATAAGCAAATATTTGCAGGTCCCCTCCATTCCTTCCAATACGCCCGCAGAATTGTAATTCACTATGTTTAGGCCCTCTACAAGCCATTGGCATTTTCGACATTTTCAGCCAAAAAAAAAATAAATATAATTAAAAAAAAAACAATAAAGTCTTCATAAACAAAACACAACTCTTTCAAATTATAATCCAATTAAATTCTTTATTTGTCAGCTCTACCGTTCTCAAGTGATAATTCAGTTCAAGACCTACTTTACCTTTTAAGTGTTTGAAATCTGCGATTAATAAAATCCGTTCAGAAGAACTTCGAACAACTCAGATAAGCTCACCATGTCTTTATACATATTTATCTCTATTCAATTTGACTATGAAACCCTCAGAGAGAAAAAAGAAACCTTCTCAAGGGATTCATAAAGTTTACGGATCCAAAGAAATGCGAATAAGGTTCTTTTCATTCAAATAACAATCCTGTTTTCAGCTACCTAACTAAATTGGAAACATCTCAAAAACTTGTCGTTGATTATATCCTTTTGAAGAGCGCAGAAGAAAGAATATACCGATGGCAAGAAAAAAACTTGTCAGCTATTAGAAATAATTTTCTTTCAATCACTCAGCGATTCATTCAAACTTACTATTCATAGTAAGTTCGAACACGTGCCATTAACAATAACAACAAACTACTCAACCATTTTCTATGCGTAACACAAGTTAACGTTAATACGCCTTTCGTGCAAATAAGTCTTTGAGGTACTATAGAAAAAATTCTATCCCAGAATATCATCTCCTTTGAAATAAATGCAATTACCTGGGCCAATGGCTTCGTGAAAACTTCCATTGTATGTGTAGTTACTTCTTGTGTTCGCCTTGCAACGTCTTAAGCTGCCTGTGAAGCAGGAAACGAATGTATATAACAACTTCCAAATCATTAATACCTAACTTTTCCTTTTGTTGTTGCGTGGATAGAAGTGGAGGACGTACCGTGAGCAACTTTAAGCAGGACTTCACCGCTTTCCAGATCTCTCAGTGACGACGCAATGATCCCTGCATCTATGCGATACTTGGACCTTCCAAAAGATGATAAAATTTACATCTGAACAAAATCTCACCGAAATTCAATTTCAAGTGAATAGCCTTACTTCTGAAGATATCCTGCTGGTGCGAAGCCGAACTTTGAAAGCTTTCGCACTTTCGATACGAATCCGTAATTGCGCCCAGGGTGCTTCATCCTGGCGATTCGCCTCGCACACTAAATTTTAAATTCCTTGTTTCCGTTTTGTTGTTTCATCAGCGTAGCCTTGTTGTTTACTCCACAAAATACCTACAAACGGCAAATGTGCCAAACGCGTGACTTGTAGGACTGAAAGCTTTATTACCCTAATTGTTTACGCTTTGATTTAATCGAGCGAAATGAGTCTCTCTTTCGTCCTTTTGTGTCAACTAGATTACACAGGCACTTCGGCCATGAATTTAAAGACACTTACAGGCCTCCCACTTGCTCCTGCACTGAAGTTGATTAATGGAACCGTGTGTTTGTTATATTGGTGAGAATGTCATTAAGTGCTTGTGTGATATGAATCAGGTTCAGGACCCGTGGACATCTTGAAGAAATCGCTATTCTAATGTAAATTTAATCAAAGCAACCACCTGTCATAGGCACGTCCCTAAACCGTTTATTAGTTCAAGTTGGTTTCAAAATTATAGGATCCCTAGAGGAAGATTTGTAAATATGTATACTTCCCAGGTGAGTTGAAGTTTAATTGCAATAAAGTGGCTACGGGCCAATCATAAAGAATGATCATAAGCATGTCCGAAAGATTTATGGCAAAAGATTTTATATTTTCCATCCAGTCATTCAGTTTTTGCAGTCTTAAGTGGGTGCTTAATTATTGAAGGTCTATCTCTTTAGCACCCTTTTTGAGTTCATTTTAAAGTGAGAAGGTAATTTAAAATAAAATACAAAAAAAAAACAAGCTTGCGTGGCAAGGGATTAAATTGCTTCCTTGCTATGAGTCTTAATGACTCCTTTTTGAATAGCTTTAAAATATTAGTGCCATAAACTCATAAACGAGAAACGAATTAACTTTTTTTATATTTTGTGTTTATAAGTATGACAAAAGATGCAAAACAAAATGTCGTTACAAAATTTAATACGTTTTTTTGAATCCCAAATAAATTTTAAAATTGTCCATAAACATTGTCATTGTTGAGTTCTTCTTACCACGAGGGGAATAAAATAATTACTGTACTTTAATGCAGGCTTGGAAAGTTAAGACAGAAAAACCATGAAATGTAAGGTAAATTATTAAAGGGTATCATCAACGAAAGTAGAAGCGGAAGTTGCCTCATTATTCAACAGTCGTGGTTCTTATCTTTTGTTTTCTTTCAAGTCGTTGCCATGATGCATTGGCATAGTGATAATTGTCTGAAGGTTGTAGGCATAAGCCGCAACTTCAAGTAACCCCACAGAATCGGGCGATAAATCTGGCCATGCCAAATCACCAAAACGGTAGATTACGCGACCATCTAGTTGAAACCACATGTTCACCAAGCCCCGCTCATTTGATTCCGGCAGTAAAAAATCGTTTATAATGGCCCTGTGGCATTCGCCAGTTATATTGACGGCATTGAAGATGGCGTCCTCAAAAATAAAAAGGCCAATCACTTCTCCCACGCGAACGCCTCGGAACACCGTGGCTTTGAGTGGATTGATGTAATGGCTTCGTACATACCCGGATTTTCAGTGCCCCAAAAACGAATATTGATCTGTTTGCACTTTGTAGGAGAACATGGATAAATCTTTCACTTAAATTCGATGTGTGGCCCGTTGCGTCGTCTGATTGATGTGTTACTTCGTTCTCAGCGACATCGCGACATCGGCAGCCACAGCTGCGATATTCTCGGCCGAACGTCCTGTATGGTGGCGGCCAATCCCCGCATGGTCTCCTATGGTTCCAGTCTGTTGGAGTCGAGTACCTACGCGCCGGAATGTTTGCCCAGTTGGTGCGACACGATTAGGCAATCGACGTCGAAATTCACCCTGGGCTAACACCACCGACCGATTATTGTTCAAAAAAATTGACACAATTATTCCACCCTCTATTGCTTGTCTTTTTCTATACTACAGCTACAGCAGCTGTCTAGTTCATAAATGTCAAATATGATTGACGTACGACGCCATTTGCAATAATTATAACATCTTCCGATAGGGAGATTAATTTTGCACCACCTTGTACAAATATGTTCCCTTGTGCAAAAACTGTTCACGCCATATTTTCTTTAAGTGATACAAAGTGTTTTTTTTTTTTAAACACTGGAACGCATTTTTTCTTAAAATCAATATTTTGTTAAAAAAAAGATCTTGAGATGTATTATCTAACTTGGTAGAAAAAATTATAATTGAAGAACAGATAGTCAATGAACAAAACAAACTAACACAATATTTTGAGAGATAATTTAAAGCTAACTGTTACCAAATTGTTAACTAAAATTTATCGTGGATCTTCCAACAGGACAATCACCCAAGGTATATGATGAAAATGGTAAGGAAATGGGTTTTTCATCGAACCCCTACTAGTTCAATAAGTCCTTTAAGACAATTTCACATAAGCTTATTCTATTCAAATTTCCTACCTTTGGGCTTGAACCAAAGATGGATTTCCTTTTAGCTCAAAAACAACAAGGCAGCCACTTAGTACCTATCCTTTTTCTTCTTACTATTAACAATATTGAAATGGTCATAAAATATTCTCATATCTCAATTTACGCCCACGATACCAAGTTTTTCAAGACCATTTTTTCGGCATGATTTCATTTTTCTTCAACTTGATTTCGACAGTTTCTTTCACTTTCTCACACATATTGACGAGATTATTCTTAAAGAATACTCTGCACTAGCTTTGTGATGGTACACAAAATTCTCTGACCCCTACATGGCCTGATTTTTATACAAAAATGTTTTTATCAAAAATTTTTAAAATGTGCTTTTTTTTTAGAAGTGGGGAAATTTAAATTGGCAACACTTTTTTCTGTGACAGCGAATGTGAAAGTCCGCGGTTGTTTTGAGGTTAGTTTGAATAGAATAATGCTTGCAGATTGTTGATAGATATTGTAATGTTTTTGCTAGGTTCTTTAAATAAAACTTATTACTCTTTCTAGTATTTCTTCTTTATTTTTACTTTCCAAATCACAACAATAAATCTCAATTTATAATCAACTCAAATACCTTAGTCAAATTAAAATCACACTTGCTTTATACAATCCAATAAGCAGAGTTTTGCACACTTCCGTAATCAAAAATCAACTATCCGCTCACCGTGAACACTCCCTTATATACTCAAATTAGTTGTTCTCGAAGGTTCTCGTCTTGGAATGTTCTAGATGGTTGGAATAAGGGGAAATATATTTGACATTGGAAAAGAGCTTTTTGTTTCTTCCATAAAGTAGATATGCAATATTCCAACAGATGGCGCTGTAGGAGTATAAAGCTCTGTTCGCAACAATATTTTGAAAATTATGGTTAAATTTAAGAAACTCAGACAGGGCATAGTTTTTTCAGCATTGAAGTAAACTTTTGGTTAAATTATTCTGTAATAAGCAGAATTGCCGCATTTGGAACGATGATAATCCACAAGGAGTTGTCGAAAAACCATTACATCTAGAAAAAGTCCGCGGTCGGTGCGATTAATGAGCTGGTGGAATAATTGGTACATATGTAGGTCTTCAGAAATGATGATGGTCAGAGTGTTACAGTCAATTTTGAGCGGAACAAAGACATGATTATTAACTTTTTTGTATCATAACTGAAAGGCATTAATGTTGCAGACATTTGGTTTCAGCAGCACGGTACGACATGTCACTTAGGCCAAGATACAATTAATTTACTGAAAGACAAATTTGATGAACGCGTTCATGCGATTTGACGCCATTAACAAGAAACAAGAAACAATTGATCACTTGGACTCCAAAATTCGACGCGTTCTCGCCGAAGTCTTTCAAATAAAGCCAATTTCGTCGATATTAAAAACAGTTTTGTTTGTTTTATTTCAAATTAAAGTTGTCCGCTCCTCGATTCACTTTCAAATAAAACTCTTTCGGTGCAATACTCGGAATATATGTTGACGTTTCTACACAAACTATTGACATAGAACTCTGACAATTACCGTCGTATCGGAAATACAATTTAAACCAAAGCATTTTTACCCCGTTATATGATATTCATATACCATAAATATTAATAAATATGAGCCTCATCGGCTAGTTGGAAACCACCTCTAGTAGCTTACAACTCCTAACCATTGTTTTGAACGCGTCAGCAGTAATGTAGAGGTCTCAGAAGAACTAAGATCAGAAGCACTTTTTATGACAAAAGATGACTTGACTCTTCCTCGCAAAAGTCACAAAATAGTTTGTTTTTTGTTTTAAGTTGGTCATGGCCGATAATTGAAACTAGATCTGCAACTTGGCAGTCAATCGCAAAAACCTTTATATCGAAAGGGAAGCTTGGAAAATTTTTTGGACTAAGCTACGCAAGTAAAGAATTAGTTATTGTTACATTTAACACTACACTACGACGCGACGTCTAACGGGATGCGTTTTAAACGTCTTGCAAAAACGAACCGTAGTTTCTCGAATTAATCGCTGTGATGGAGGATTCTGAGCAACATAAGACGCACGTGACGCCCGATATGTTTCTCGAATTGAACCAATTTTTTCAAAATAAACTTGAACAATTTTCAAACGTTGCTCCGGTATGAGTCTACGAGTATTTATGATAAATTGCCAAAACAAATTAATCTCAAAACAACCAAGAACTTTCAAATCCACTATCACAGAAAACAGTGCTGCCAATTTAAAGTTCATCGCCTCTAAAAAAAACAACCGTTAAAGACTCTATATACCACTTAGCACTATTTAATTGTACTTTTTTTTAGAAAACCTTATTAGACTGGAGAAAAAACTGACATCAGGCCTTTTAGTAATACCATCAAAGTAAACATGTCTATCACCCTGTAGTAATTTCAACAGAAAAAAATTAAAATCCGGTATTGGATTTTCCGGAATCAAAAAACAAACGAAAAATTTGAAAACCCATTATTTGTAAAATATTTTAAGAAGAAATGGTTTGTTCCTAATCTAAAAATAGCAGTTTAAGTACCTGCATGCCGTACAACTGTTAAAAACTGTATAAGAAATTTCTATTTTTTTTTAAATGGCTGTATGAATTTTCATAAAATTTTGTAATGTATCGTTAAATTTGTGAAATCTCATTTATTTTATTCGAAAAATGTTAAAACTAGTAGAGTTGATAGATGTTGCTCAAGCCTTTTTGGAAGCAAACTACATAAGGACCTTACCAGACAATACTTCGAAATACTGAAATTTTTTGTTACTAACCGACTTTTAAGAGTGCAGTACTACCAAGAAAGAAAATTGAAGCCGGTGTACCACAAGGAAGTGTCTTATGACCAACGCTATAGTCTTTGCTGTTGATAGTGCAATATTAGTACCTAATATGCCCTTACGAGGGTTACAGAAAAAGTGCAAAATTCAATCAAAGCATATAAGCTTTAGAAACAACAAGCTTAATAATATTCCAAATTTTACCAAAAGTAAAGCTGCACCTTACGCCAATACTGCCAGATATCTTGGAATGTCTTTAGATGCAAAACTGAAATATAAAGAGCACGTCCAAATAAAAAGATAAGTATGTACTAAACTTAAAGCACAGAAAAATTAACAAAATACTGAACTCATCCAAAAACAAAACTCCAAAACAAAGTCTTTCGTGGAATAAAATTTGGCTCATGGTACATAAAACAAGCTGTATCACACAAACCATCTTAAATGTACAAGATTAAGAAGGATCAATTCTCATGAGCAGATCTAAGAAAAAAAATTTAACGCCAATTTTAGATTTTTATTACTATGGAACTAAAAATTATAGTTCAAAAAACTTGAAACCAATTTTTGAGATACGAGTATTAAAAATAGAAGGTTTTCTTCTTGGAGTTATTACTTTTGGACACGCAAATTATTATTTAAATGACAGCAACATTTCAAATAAATACAGTACTAAATCAGATCACTCATTTTCAGTATTTCTTCCATATTTGTTTCTTTTGGAATCTTAGCTATATGGAATGGTTTCAGAGATTGTAGTTTGCAATCTTCTATCTGCTCGCAAGTACCTATGTCTGTGATGGATGAGTGCATCACATCTACCTATTGCGTGGGTCCGGTGTTTCCACATGAGTATAAAGGAATCTACACGTAGAACTACTTACCAGGCCAAAGATAGTGAGGTGCTTTCTCAGTTTACAGTGGCCAGTTAGAAAACCTGGAGTTGCGAGGTTTTTTTCTGGATAAGTCGATGCACAATATATTAAGAGGCTTTAAGAGAACTTTTACAAAACCCTATTTTCCGTGTGGTTTTTAAATTAATAAAACATCCAATCCTTTAAAGTTTATTAGTATGAGCTTAAACTTTTCTTCAAAGCTTCACAGATATTTCTTTAAAATAAACAAAGAAATATTATTGCAGCAAGTCCTTCCTTTCACAATCCCAAATCTTACTATCCTCGCGAAATTGTATCAAAACAAGTTCATAAGTCACAATCGTTCCTGCAACCTAAGAACAAAAAAAGAAAATAAGTTAAACTTTCTTGTAGAGAATCTATTAAATAAATTCAAGGAACTCACACTCAAAACCAATTTTCTCGTCAAATGGAAAAACTTCATTCCACTCAATGCCACAAGATCAGTGCTCACTTCGTCCGAGAATCTTTTCACTTCTTGACACCAAGACTCCTTAGGCACACATCTTATACACGATTGTGGCTTCTTTGACTCATCATGAATATCTGCTGAATAAAGTGACACTGCCAGCGTCCGTCCAAGAAGGAATATCATAGAAAAATAAAAATATAGTGCATGGGCAAAGGATGGCATTTTGCTGTGAAATATAAACAAAAAAAGTGAAAAACAAAACAGTTCTAGGACGGAAATCCAATCTAAGGACAAACTTCATGCTCCTTAATAGTTGAATACAAATGAAATATAAATTGTTGGAGAACGACACCATCGTTATGACTGAAATTGCATTGTCAACATTTTCACATAGTACACACAGATTTCGATATTGAATCCGACGCTCACTCCAATACGATGATGGCATTTTCTGAAGAATAAAGCAAATTAATATAAAAAAAATCTACTTAATCGAATGAAAATATTAAAAGTAGCAGTGTCACTTCCACGAAAGAAGCAGTTTCTTCGAAAAAAAAAAATTATAAAATTTTAGACGGAATTGAATTGGAATGCAGACAATAAATTAAACATACTACACTTAAGTGCCTTGGACATGAGATAGCGACCAGCAAAATGAATGAATATTTTAATAAAGATAAATAGAAATCAATGCGTAAGATATCTTTAAACTGCAAAGTTTTACACTTGAACATTTTCTACGCAACCAACAATAAATCTTTTACGAAACTGCTAACGTAAATTCGCAATCCACAACCTCAGGAGCAAAGAAACGCCATTATAAGGTTGTGAACCTTGGATATTATACCGGTGGGCATCTTATTTAAACATCGGCTGTTGTCAGATAAGAAATGAGAAACCTTTTTGCTTTTGCAACTCAGAGCACGCTTGGCTCAGAGGATGCTTAGACCATGCTCGACATGCTCCGACTCTTTTCAGAGATCTATTCTGAACTTAAAAAGAAAAACGCCTATAGCGAATCAATATTTCTAGCCCCTGTCCAAATTCCACAACACCACCTTTTACTATTTTTAAAAAATCATATACCTACCATTCCTTTGTGTTTTATCAAATTGTCATTTATCTGCCTGAAGAGATTCGTCAATCCAATGCTTATAATCATAACAAAACAATCCATATAATTCCAAGCGAATGTCATTAAGACATTCAAGATCTTTCCATACCAAGCCAACCAAACCGAATATGAAAAAGCATTAAATATCTGATTATTTGATCGAAGGAAGAAATTCTCAATTGGATCATCTGTGATTGGACAAAAATTCGCATAGTGTATCAAGGAGATGATATTCAAAAAATGTTCAACTGTCAAAAAAAAAAAAAAACAGATATCAATATGATAATATTTTGGTAGTTAAATATAGCATCTAATTATGTACCTAAAGAAAGCATCATAGATACAAAAACAACCATGTGAATTTTGGTTGCCATTTTTCTTTTCTCCAATTGCGTAACGAATCCTGGTAATTGCTTTTCCACTGTTCTCCAATTGCGCATTACTTCGGGCCAATTCTTTGCGAGATGCAGAAAACTTATGCAAACTATTACATTTGATATTCGAAAAATTATTGGTTCTGAAGTGGGAAAAGTGAAAAAAATTGTTAGTTTATTTATGTAGTTGAAAAAAATTAAGTACTCTCAGTAAAATTTGTTTAAGACCGTGTTAAAATTAAGGTCTAATTATATGTATTATTTTATTTTGCAGGTTATGTTACAACGCGGGGAAGTTTTTTTTCAATTTCTGATCCATTAATATTTTTTCATCAAAACTCTGTTTTAATATTTTCAATACCTTTTTTAAAATTTGTCAAACTAAATTCCACATGAGATCAAGTCTTCTAGGCTATTCACAAATTAAGGATTTCTCCGAAAGACATTATTTGAAGGTTCGTTTTTTTGGTAAGTGACTACGTAGCTCAGGTTAATTTTCCAATAAAACGCTATGTTCCCCTTTTCACCACACATTCATTGAAAGCCAAAATAAAAAACTCGCATCAAAACAATTAAATGGATGTAAAATAGGCAACAATTTTAATTCATTTCTTAATTTCTTTGCAGATATTAGATTTTCCAGTATACAGTTCTTATCCCGGTGATTTGACTGAAAACAAGCCATATTTTTTAAAGAATCAAGAACTCTCTCTTTCGCCAAGAGTAAAATTTTAAAAAGGACTTTATCTCTTCAATAATTTAATTTGTTTAAAAATTCAATTTCTTTTTGATCCATTTGGATAAAATCCAATAGAAGTTACTTACTAACTTACTTATCAATACACGAAGAGTCTCCATCTGAAACACAGCAGCTTTCCATCCACTTTGATTCCGAGCAGGCTGCTTCCAGTCATCTAGGGCAGGCACTCTGGCATCCGCGATGGCTGGGTCTTTAAACCGGAGGTTCGGTCTTCTTTGTCACCTAGTTAATTTCTTACTTCTTTTCCCAACAATAAAAAACTGGTATTTGAAAATCTGTTCTTAACTCTTCAGAATCACAATTAAGGGCATAACTCCAAAAGTCACTCTTGTATGCAAAAGTGTTTTGCTAGTCAAGATGTGTTTAAAACTTTTCACTTTTGCAGAAGTTTACCATGTCAACAAACACATCGATAGTGTCTGACAAATTCTATGAAAGAAAAATCATTTCTACCACTAAGTCAGCGCCCCCTTTGTTCACCATAACAAAGCTCTATCTTCACTCCATTTCCACTAACTTATTTATCGTCACTCTAAATTTGTTGTTGTTGAGTGAATAAAATTTAGCTGTGCTGCGTAGTCAAATACCAACAAAAAAAGACACCTACTATATATTGCATGTTAGAATATATAACTTACCAACACTGTGAAAGGAAATGGTATCACTCAAGACCATATACACCGTCAGTGCTGTGTCAACCAGAATTCCAATTATGAAGAATATGCTATAAAACGTCCGAATACTCGTCCATGAGAATGATAAATCATTAGGACTTCTGCCTTTAACTCCTCGCACTGGCATTATGGCAAAGAATTCAGCCATTAAGAGTACTACAATGAGAAAAATATGTAGATATTTTTATTTTTATTTTTCGGCAAATTCACAATCACAATAATATCATAACTTTTAAAACTACTACACCTGAATATACAACAACATATAACTGATCTTAGAGACATACTAACAGGAAAATCAGAATTGTAAGAGAATACAATCTTTAATGAATTCAATTCATTCATTGAATTCAATCAAGAGGTTGCATTCATTTAACTTCGAAATATG
Organism: Chrysotoxum bicinctum; assembly: GCA_911387755.1. Lineage (NCBI taxonomy): Eukaryota > Metazoa > Arthropoda > Insecta > Diptera > Syrphidae > Chrysotoxum > Chrysotoxum bicinctum. The sequence goes on along the minus strand of OU426989.1, from coordinate 216,236,448 downwards.
AAATCACTATTTTGACATTAAAACAATTGCATTAATTTTTTCCATATTCTCTGCCGATTTTGAGCAAGAATCTTGAGCAATAAAAATGTAGACTTGTTTTTAACACAACCTATCCTACTATTCCGATATGCTTTGAACAATTGTATGTATCGTTGTTTACAAATTATACATAAGGAAACAGACGTTTCTAAAGACCAATTTGTCATAAAAATTAAATGTTGCTTTTAAATCGATATATCTTTTTTTATAAGAATTACTCGTTGCGTGACGTACCTTTGTAATAAAATATAAGCTCTTCTTAAATGTTTGCAAGTGAAGAAATATGTGTAGACATGAAAATACATTCACATTTAAATAATACCAACATATTTTACCCCATTTTTTTTTTCAACGAAAATTCAACATTCCTTTTCTGGTGTTTTGACATCCTAACAATACATTCAACTCCATTAAGCCCCATTGGAAAGGCACAATTGAGTCGTACGTTCCTGATCTTTCAGCTTATAATTATTTCACTTGTAGAAAAAACAGGCTGCACTTTGTATCTGATTGTTCCCCAAAATCTTCTAGAAAATAAAAGTTGTGTTTATTCCTCTAAATACTGCTCCCCTATTTTTCCCTTTAAACTAAAATGATTCACTTTGATTCCTATTATGGTTGACAAGAAGTAATCAAGCCGAAAAATTTTCACCTTGAAATTGTAAACAATAGTTAACTAAGACCGGGCATTCACGACACAAAATAACTGCGCAAACGGCATTTGCAGCAATCGTAACACTGGTAATCTAATTGCATATCTCACCGAAGAGTGGAACGGACTTTACATAGGTTTGGAGAAAGTAAGGCATTTGACAGAGTTTGGCATCAATTTCTTTTATCAATGGTATCAATGAAAGACTTATTCTTTGGATCAGAAATTACATGGCAAAATTTTAGATACCTACTAGATGTTTAATATGTAAGTCGCGTGGTAAAAGATGCAAAAAACTTGTAAAGCATTTGTTTTAAAGCTGATCTTTGAACCTTCTTTAGTTTATTAACGTTGTAACAGCAGTTAAAAGGCAAACATATAAAGTTAATCGAAATGAAATATTAAAACTAAATTTTTCTTTTTTAAACCTGTGTCGACAAAACAGAGCCTAGAATTTTGCCTACCATTGCTTAAAATTTGTAACTTAAATTTTTGACGAACGCAATAACTTGCCCTTAGTGAAAAGTGTGTTCAAAAATAAATCCCTAGATGTGTTTTTCTTCGTGAATCAAATTATTAATATTCATACCGCGTGAAAAAACGAGTTGGGTTTTTCCGGTTTATGTAGATATAACGTACGAATCATCAACTTATTTAAATCATATATTCGAAGGAGACTAGAAAAAAAAAATCAAATTTCCAAATGTATAGAATAACGAACAAACAAAAAACAGAAAAGAACATTGTTCATATTGAATACAAAATTTATTTCTATTGTTTTTCAACAATCAATCATCAAAATTTATTCTATACTTTATGTAACTATAATATATTATTTACTGTACATGTGTGATTTATTTCGCTGTTTTCCCAACGTTTTTATATCATATTCCACCCCATTAACTTAGGCCAAAAAAAAGGAGAAGACTAAAATTGCAAATCTATTTATAATGCTAGGCATCCAAATTTAAGGAGAAAAACTCATTTCGAATGGTGAAAAAGAGTATAAAAAGTATTTTAAAATATGGAGATTCTGATTATGATAAATGACATTTCATATATCGAATGGCACAATTAACTTTAATGTTTTTATTTTATCAGCAAATAAATGAAAGCTGAAAAAAGGACTAGATACAAAAACAAAGCTGTAATTATGATGCTTTAATTGAATTTTCCATCAACCATTTTGTGAGCCAGATAAAGAATATTTTTTGGCTAAAATAAAATCATGGGATGATGACTATCCTTAACTAAAAATGTATTTGCTCTGTATAGGAAATAACAAAGATTTTCTCGGAAATAGACGTTGTTTGAGTATTGTTTTTTAAGGTTTAAGGACTTAGAAAGTTTGTTTTTTTTCGAAAGGTGCGTATTAAAAATTGGATACTCTTAGAAATGAAATGATACTGATTTTTTAAAATGCGAATTGGGTTCCTCAAGAGAAACACTTAGCTACACTTTATATCTACTGCATTGATTTATTGTATTTTTTTGTATTGAGAATAATTTGCAGGTAGAATTGGTGCCAATTATTTGCAAATAGTATTAAAACTTTATTGAACTTTAAATTTCAATTAAAACTTAATCAAATTTTTTAAAAATAAATCGGAAATACCTATTAAGCTTTATCAGCAAAAGTTTGTTCGATCTGTCGTAAGTAGACTTACAGCCCGATTCTCCCCAAAGTCAGTGATGCCTCACAAGTCACAAGAAGAGGTGAAATTGATTTTGTGACTTTTTCGAATTCTGCCGCTCAGTCACAACTTGTGAGAATCACAAAAACAATCGAAACTGTGATCTCCTTCAGAGCAGGTCACAACTCATAAATTTTTAAAGTTTTTTTGAATTGACATTCAGTATATTTTGTAAGAAAATTTTCTAGATTTGTGAATAATTGTGAGTACACAAAACTGGAAGTGGACTTTGTTCTAGTGAATATTATTGCTGATCTTTTCCACGAAAATGAAAAGTAACATTTTTACATAAACAAACATTTTTTTAAGAAACTAATCGTATATATTAAGAAGTTTGCAGCGCCGAAGTCTTTTTAAAACTTTGAGAGATACTCGTACAAATGATCCATTCGCTCTCCAAAACAATACATTTATAAAGTAATTTCTTCGTTTTGAATAATCAGCTGTTCAAATAATGACACTTAAACATCTCACCATGCTGTGGTGAGTTTCGTTGTGAGTTTTCTTGTGACGATTAGGGGGAGAATACCAAAATGTTATCGCATCACAACAATCCTCACAAGGAATAGTCACAAGAGTTTGTGACTCCTCACAAGGGGGTGAATCGGGCTGTTACTAAAGGTTTATCTTCAGTTAGGTTGTTGCTATTTAGAAATTCGAAATTCTTCTGATTTTAAGTTAATTTAAGGGAAAATTTATTAAAATATTGAATTTGCTAATAACTAGAGTTCTAATCAGATCACAGTAGAATAACAGGCTCTCGCGGTTCGATGTAGAGAAGAATTTATAATTAAGAATATAATGTTATTTCAAGATTACCGAACAAAATCTCACTTGAAATAAGCGAAAAAAAATCAAAGAAATATATCAAATATTCCGACTGTGTTCAAAAGATGGACATTATTACAGGGTTGCTTTAGGCGTTTTTCTTTTTTAGTTCAGTATAGAGCTCTGAACAGAGTCCGAGCATGTCGAGCATGTTCCGAACATTCTCTGAACCAAGCGTGCTCTGAGCGCTCTGAGTATATTTTGAAACAGACCTGAACACTTATGTAGCTGTCGCCATTTTTTTTTTAATTTCCATCTGTCAAATGCTTGTGTTAAGCATTTTACTCTGTCTGCTCAGTTATTTTATTCTGAGCTCATAGAGCGCACTCTGAACACGCTCAGAACATGCTCAGAACGAAAAAAGAAACACATTTTCGAAACTCTGAACACTCTGAACTAAAAAAGAAACACAATTTATTTTTTGACAACTCAGGTTCTGTTCTGAACTAAAAAAGAAAAACGCCTTTTGTTTCTTATCAGTTTTAACGCTCTGTTCTGAATTTTATACAGCAAGTGAAGACTAGTGATGTGTACCTCATACATGAGGCAATACAAAATGTCCCATACACCAATCTGAAATGTCCCATCACCTCAAAACGAAAAAATGTATTACCTCACACCTCACCACAAAAGCAACGAAAAGTATTTCTCTTTACTCTTTCATGGAAAAAAAAACACTATTCGTATCGAGCATCTCACTCATCGGCCTGATACTAAGACAAGACTGAGACTGATGCAGAATGAAGTTGTATTGTAGTTAATTGTATGAAAGGAGGAAATAGGCCTCAAACTCTCTACCCACCAAAGATCAAACCAATGGAAATAGAATGAGGTTTGTGGAAGATGAGGATTTGAAATGAAATGAATGAATGTGTTGTGAGTTGAGTTACTGAGTACTTTTTACTCAAACGTCCCATTCAAACAAAATTCGTGACATTGTCGCAGGCTGGGTTTTTGTATCAGACTGGAACTTTCTACCAGGATGGGACTTTGTACCAGGCTAGGACTTTGTACCAGGCTGGGACTTTGTACCAGACTAGGACATTTGTCATTTAATGATTGAGGTTCTTTTGCATCTGTTTGAGGAGACAAAATGAGAAGAGATAATGAGTGGGACTTATGAATGAATGAATGTTGCACTGACTACAATGTAACAAACAATGAAGATAGGTATGAAGCATTATCGAAAATTATACAATCAAGGGTTAAAAAGGGAAGGATGTTTTTTTACAGTTTGGAGTAGGAGGTTTTGTTAATTTTTGAAGGAGTGGGAATTTTCGTTTTTGATATGCAAATGCAAGTGCATTCCTTTTATTTGTATTTGTTTTGTTTTTAGTGTTAGAAAAAAGATACTCTAGGGTTTAGAGATCAAGATCAAATATGAGAATTGAAAAAAAAAAATCAATCAATCAATTGTGCTGAGTTTGCGTACGTGAATAGTCATTAGTGTTGTATTTAGTCCAGTGTCCTGTAATCAATATTGTTTGTGAAAAAAGTGATCAGAACAGAAGAAACATGTTGAGTGGGAAGAAAGTAGGACAAATATTGTTTTTAAATGCAAAAATGTAATGATGTATTTTTTTAAACTCATTAGATTCAATTTATTTTGAATGTGTTAAAATATTTGTTTTTTTGTTAAAAAAATATCTTTTTGTGTTTATCTTTTTATTAAATGCTTTGGTTTTCTTTTAATAAATTAAATAAAATTTAAAAACGCCACTTTTTCTTTTAAACTTTTTATTAGATATATTTACTTTTTATTATATATATTTACTTATTTTAAACTTTACCATATTTCTGTTAAAAACTAAAACTTTTTTAATTTTGTTTTTAAATGTTTTATTTTAAAATAAAGTGTTTTGTATTAAGGATATTTAATTAAATATATTATATTTATTTATATTTAATTTTTGTAACCTTTTTATTTAATGCAATTTTAAAAACTGTTTTTGGAAAAAATATATACTATTAAAAAAAATACGCATTGTTTAATGTCGAATTTCAAAATATCCATTTAAAAAGGTATGTACCATGGGACATTTGAGGTGGGACAAAGTACCACCTCATTTCAAAAAATGAGTACCTCATACAAACTCATTTCAAATTCGTGTCCTACCCATCATTAGTGAAGACATATTTGGGCAGATGTCACAGTTGTTTACACGGACTTATAAACGCATTATAAATTGTAGCCGGATAAAATCTTACACCTACGGAGAAATCCGAAGCATTTAGCAGCATTTTTTTGCCGGCCTATATAGAATGTGATCAATTCAAGAAAGATCGCCTTGACACACATATCGAGTACTGAGAGCTTTCGGTTTCTTCGATGCAGGTACCATTCACGGACAATTGCGTAGGGGGTACATTATGAAACCGTTCAATACATATTGTAATTTCTAATCCAAATAATAATAAAGTTTTCAACATTTTTTTAATAGGGATTGTCGTTAGAGAGATATTGATGAAAAACTATTTTCGGGGGACATTAACTCTCCTTAAGATTATTTGTCACATTCGTTTCGATGAGAACTTTTTCAGTTTTTTAATAATATAAAATGGTTAAAAGGAACTTACATATACGAGAATAAACGAAATTTCAGCTTGCTCTATTTTTTCCGGAGTAAATGTCTTAAATGAGAAATGATAAAACTTTAACACCTGAATCGTGTACATATTGTGCTGACACCATTATGACAAAAAGCATGAAAGAATAAATATTCTCATTTTTTGAATTGTCATTGCCAGTATCTTCAGAATGTATTTATTTATTCAGTTCTGTAAAACAAATTCTGACAATTTGTCAGCAAAACTAGCTGAATACCACAGTCTAACCGTATCTGTACTATTAAAGTTGACGTGTCAAAGCTGTAGCTAAAGCGAGAAATGCGGGTGTGTAGAAGTGTTGCCAAATTCTACTTCTATTACGGGTTAGGTTAGGTTAGGTTAGGTTAGGGGGCCGACAATTGATCTTGTTACCGTCACACTTAGATCAATGTAGATCTTTTGTGATGCCCTGGGCGTTGTGACCCCTTGTATTGAAACCTATGATAATCCTATGTCGATCAAGCCCGTTAAGGGTGTTGATGGGTTAAAGCAAGCTATAGCCTGGAATGTCGGAGGGTACTTCTAAATCATCATTGAAGAAATGTCTGCCATCACATAATATCCTGGCTAAGGAAACGTAGACGCCTTCTAAGGACGTGGTCCTTTCCTTTACCTTCAATTGAGAAATCATCCCCCCACCAGGCCCGTAAGAGCATGTGGCTTCTTGCAACGTCTGGTAGATGAGTTTGATATGTCAGTGTTTGGTGTATGTACATGTACATATATGTTCGTTTGTTTGGTCAGTATTGCTGATAAAAGGCTATCTCTAAATCAAAGAGGATTTTTCCAAATTTAGGGAGAGGTGGCCCCGTCAATCCACTGATACTGGTGTTCAACGTAGGAGTTTGCAATCGCAGGTAGGCTAGATGCCCATTCTCCATTGCTGCTGCTCCTACTAGGAACACGTGCATCGTTAAGTCGTTTTCATTCGTACTACACTATCGTACTGTAGTTGAAGGCGGTTTTCAGAGTTTATGAATTTTCAAGCCATTGGTACCGTTAACAAATGTTAACATGATTTTGCTTGGAATGTCAGAGTTCCTCCAAGTCGCTGAAGAACTGTCTCCCTAGGTGTCTGTTTCTCAGATGATATAGTGCAGGGCAGTGACACAGGTAGTGAGGAGTGTCCTCATGTATCTCCTCGTCACCGCATCCTCTGCATAGGTCGACCATACTGAGTTTCATCTTTTTCTTGTGGTAACCGAGTTGGCTGTGACCGGTGATAATGCTCACGAGAAGAGAAAGAGACTTTTTACTTAGTTGGATGATAACGTCGGTCTTTTGTTTGCTGAATCTAGGCCATAGTTTTCTGGTTATAAGATAGGAATCGAAAGAGTTCCATCTCTTGTTCGTTATAGCTAGAAATTTGCACTCGATTACCTGTTTAAGATTACAGGATGGGACTTGAACTGTTATGGGACTTGAACTGTTGTGTCTACTTGATTAAGATCAAGTGTTGATCCTATTCTTGCCAGCTCTTTAGCGCTTTCATTACCTGGGACACCACTGTGACCAGGAACCCAGCAGAGCCTAACGTTGAGCTGTGTACCAAGAACCCTTAGCTCTTCGCGACAGCAAGTTACAAGTTTCGATTTGATTTCAATGGCAGAAATCGCTTTTATTGCCGCTACTTCTATTATACAAGCTAGACTTGTATCTTAGCAGTCAATTATGCTAAAATTACACGACTGACAAATATCCAAACTCGACTGCCAAATATCCAAACTCTATAGTGTGATTATGGCAATAAATGACTAAAATATGATAAAAATAATTGTATTCTGTCTAATTTTAGGATTATGAAAAATATTGATTTTTTCAAGCTTCACTCACCTGACCCAATGGCTTGATAGAAGCTTCCATCATAAATAAATGTCTCCTTGGTGCTTTTTCCGAAGTACCCTGCAGAAAGATGACAAGATAAAAAATATAATTTTAATTAAAACAAATCACTAGTTATGTACATCTCTCTTCGAAAAGGTCATTTCAATCTTACAAATCTCTACCAAAGTAGTCTCCACTCAAAAATATTCTATTTATAACTTACTTGGTGGTAATATTTTGTTAAGATTTTCCAAATCCCCGCTGCCAAGGACAGTTTTATCCTCAAATGTTACATTCTTTGTTTTGTTAATAAGGACATCAGAACTGGTGACTTCCCCCTTGCCAATCCTGTTTTCATAAGGAAACAAAAATATAATCTTACTTTTCTATGGCTTAATATAAGTAAAAACGCGGTTAAAAGGACACGCAATTCCAAAGGGCGTGGGTTTCTTTTTATGTCCTTTTTCGCGTCATTATGGCCTTATGTACTTTTGGATTTTTTGTCTGCGTATTCGTAGGCAATTTTGAATTCGTCCTAGGGTATTCAGCTTACGATATTTAAGTTCAACTTTTTTTATGAACTTCATCCTTGACCCTCGCAGGACTTAACACTACAATGCTAAATGCCAACACAACAAGCAGTGTTTGGGGAATGTTAGTTTTATTTTTATAAATTGTTTTCTTGGCCGCTACGCCGCGCCGCGCCGCAGCTTATAATTTCAATCGGAAATAATCATTTGGCGTGACAGCGAGATATTTATGTGAAAAATAAAATATTAAATATTTTAAAGCTTTTTTTTTATTTTACTTCTATGTATGTCGATTTGTGTAACGAGGGAAAAATCACCGCTCAAATGCCTAACCGTGACAACATTTTCCCTGTCCTGTAGTACAAGTACTTGATTAAATTGTTGTGTAGTTTTGAAGAAACTGCGGGACATGCGTTCATTTTTATTTGTCGTTGACAATTAAGATATGAAATCAGATTGTAGCCATTGTGATTTGTTAATTATGAGCATTTTCAACTCATTGCTTTCAGGGACATACTCTGTATGAATTTGCATATTTAGAAGCAAAGTATTATCGTACAAATTATCTTTCCGTTTAAAGGTCATTCAAGGGAAACTTTGATAAAGCGTTGCCGTGGAAAGGATTTTTATATTTGGCACAAAAAGCAAGTACATACTTGTTGTTGTTCATTGAGGAAAAACATTTATTTCTTCACAGAAGTGACGTAACAGACAATGAAATTTAAAGTTCGTGAAATTAGAATGGATTTTGTATGTTTGTTCGTTCTCTTCATGTTAAGGTCGTATAATATTAACTCAAATATTTTAGCGCCTTTATTGTGGAATCTTCAAAAAATACTCAGTTTTATTAATAGATCAGCCATGTATTTTGTTGACGTTTTACCCGTTTTTTGGAGGAGCTCATGACACATTTAGGCCCATTCCACATAAACTCTTATGCGACAGTTTACGTAGAGAAAAAAGTAGAACATAAGCGTTTAGGTTGAACATAAATATTTAAGTTTCGTTTCAGCAAATGGCCCTTTTCAGTTTTCAGTTTTTTGTGGACTAAAGGCCAAAAAAGCTATTTTGAATCAATAATTCAACAAGTCCATTAATAGTGCTAAGTCTTCTACTTGGCTGATTTATTTCAGTAGTATATAGAATTTGTATTATAAAAACCTTCATATAGAATCAATGCCAGGCCACGGGCAAAAACTTCCAACGTTAATGATTACAATTTTAATCTTGGTTGGATATAGTTCACATTGGATTTTTGTCAAAAAATCGATGTAAGATAAACTGAATTTAACAAAACTTGCGTATTGACAAGGTCCTCACAGTCAACTGATGAGTCCATGTGAGATCACCCAGACGAAACGCCAATTTTTGTGGACTAAAGGCCAAAAAAGCTATTTTGAATCAATATTCAAATTTTCAAAATTTTTTTTTGGATTTTAAAAAAAAATTCAAATTCAAAATTTTTTTTTCAAAACTCAATATTTCAAAAACCTCATGCTAGATTTTTTTTTTAAACTTGATAAATAAAATTTTCTCAATATAATCTACAAGATGTGAGAAAAAAAATTTATTTTACCTAAAACTAAAGGTATAAAAAAATGATATTAGAATATTATACAGCTTTTTTTATAATTTTGAATTTCTCATTATAACGGATTTTGATGAAAATTTTTATAAAGATGCTTCTAAAAAGGTTAAAAAACATTAGATTTCAAAACTTTAAGAAAAAAATATTTTTTGAATTTTTGAAAAAAGTCATTTTTTGGGAAATTCGATATCTTAAAAACCACTCAATATTTTTTTGGAAATTTAATTTTTATTAGTACAATAATAGAAACTTTAAGTTGGCGTACCAAATTTTTATATCTTACTACTAAAAGAATTTAAAAAATTAATTTTATCCTATGAACAGTTTTTAAAATTCCTAATCTATTACATAGCAGCAAGTTCGTTCGACCCAGTCGTCCATTTTATTTTAATAAGCTTCTCAAGTTTTCAGCTTTGCTTGTGAAATAAGTATTTCCAAGAATGTTTTCTTTTTAATAAACTTTTGGATAATCCAAAATGGAGGAAAAATGAATGAAGTAAGCCGAGCTCATCTTTTAAATCGATCTGCTCGGTTTTTTTAGGGAGCTCATCGAGTGAGCCCTGATTGAGTTCTGAGCTTAAAAAGATACGCAATTTGAAGCTCAGAGCACTCTGTCTCTGAGTTAAAAAGAAGTAACATTATTTTTTTTTGACAGTTCAGCGCTCTGCTCGGGTTGTTTTGAAATGAAAGTGTGAAAACCAAATCGATTCTCCTCTTTCGCACTCATTTCATTACATTTCAAAAATAGGCAGGGACAAAACGTTTATTTTTTTTATTTTATCTATTTTCTTATTCCTGTCTAAGGTGTTCCGACTTGTCGAAAACTTTATAATATGAATATTGGACACGTTTTTAGAAAAAGTCGATGAAAGGTTTAAAAATACACCTGATTTATCGGGATTTTATGTATAGTACAGCAATAGACCATTCTTGATGAGATCAATCATTGACGTATGAACGAATATTCGTTTATTTTGACTTTTCATTCACATATCAAATTTTTATGCGCCGCGAATGACGTTTAGGACAAACAAAGGAACAGAGATGATAATGACATTTGGGTAGGTCGTGCTCGAACAATTCATTGTCGGTGTTCACATTGGACTCACTCCGCCGACTTATTTTGACGTCTCTATGATTTTTCTCATTCCCACTTCATGGTAAGAAAAAGACGAGAAAGTGAGGCGAATTTTAAAAACAAATTGAAAATTAGGTAATGGATATTTTTTGACCTTCGTTTTGGTGACATATGACACAGTAGTCAACACAGTTAATTATTTATTTATTGTTAGCTTGTATTTTGAGTTGAAATTATTATTAAAATATTATTAAATTTTGTAAACATTGTCAATTATGACAACTACAAGACGTTAAAGTCTGGAGTGTTCACACTACTTTTGTGTTTGATCACGACAGGGTGGCCTTACGTCAAAATAAATCGGTTGAGTAAGTCCAATGCGAACACCGTCATTCGTTGCAGTTTGGATGGTATGTGGACGCGAATAGACTTTGACAGTTCGTAGCATTCACATTGGAATTCTTGACAACCAAATTATTTTTTTATAATTGCTCTTATTTTAGCAAACAAAACGCAAATTTAAGTTTATTTCATTAGTTTTCTTTCATTTTTCTAGTTTTTGTGAATAAATTAGGCTTATAAATGTTTTAAATCCTCTTTGAACTTTCATTCGTCGGTCCTTGATGACTCTTATGTGAATGTTCCTTAAGAATATTTCAAAAAACCCATTCACAGTTGATTTGTTATTTTGACATTTGTTACTATCAACAGCGGAATAATGTGAAAAACACTAAATGGGGTTTGTTCGTAGATTATGGTCAAAGTAAAATGTCATCGTTTATATCTCATTTCGTAGATCGCTTCATTGGCCATATTTTTTTGCTGGATTAATAAAAACAAAGGGTTATTTACGATCTTGTTTAGAAAGGTTTAGTCCAATTGTAAATTTTAATTTTTTGTTACTAGTTCATAAACGCGTTTTGTGTTATCTATAGAAGCTGTTTGACATTTCTTATTTTCAAATTTCAAGAATTACAAAGATGAAGAATGTATTTTCACGCCATTGTAAAGAGCGTTTTGCATGATAGCGTCGTAAAGTATATATCGTCTTTTTTAAAACTGCTTCTAAGTCAACTCGGGTTTAATTAATCTAACCCTGACTTAACTTAGTGTTCACTCACCACTAAAGAATTTGCCCTTTGTAATTCAAATAATATTGCATTTCAATAAATTACTAAAGTTTTTTTTTAATAAATGGAAAAATCAGAGAAGAAATTCTTTTTCCACTACTCTTAATATTTTTTTATATTTTGTTTCTTAATGTCATTGTATTAATGAAGCCTTAAAGTAATACTTACTTACTTATATTAAAGCTTGTGTGGTACATTTTATTTTATAGGTCATATTGCAATTAATTTTATCATCTAGTTAATCAACTTGTATAGGGCTCAGAGCTTTATAATTTACTCAATTACATGTGTAGATGTACATAAATATATATGTAAATACTAGCTAATCATATCCATAATGTATCTTTAACCATTTTGAAAAGTAAATTGTTTTTTAAATGAATCAGATTTTCAGATAGGACTAATTTGATTGCACCATGCAACCATAACTAGTTTCTAAAATTTAAGTCAATGACATTATCTAAGCTAGATGTATAAAAAGTATCTCAAGGGAATTATTAGCATTTATGTATGTAAATTAATTTTACAAATTACACAAATCACGAATATCTACTTCCTTGATGACATTTTTCCTCAACTTGTATTAAATTATGTTAATAAGTCTAGTGTTGGTAATTGTTCCGTCTAGTTGTTTTTGGACTTTAGAATTTAAAGGTTCTAGATAACTTACCTAGTAGTGTTGAGAAAAAATTAATTTATATTCTTGTCATTTAAGGTAGGTGGTGATTTATGTTTGTGTTAATTAACTATCCCACAAAATTAAAAACAGAAAAAAAAATTGTAGAGCAAAAGAATTTAAATTTACTTTTACATTTTTCAATTAAAATATATTTACTATTCACTAAAAATAAAGTATTTGTAGAAGTACCCCATGGCACAATGTTTAACCATGTCGGAAGTCTGGGTTCGATTACCTTCTAGGTCTAAGGTTTTTCAGGGGTTCTGAATCTTGAGAGGAAGTGACAAATCCTTCAAGAGTATCTCTTATCATGAAGAGTATCCTTTCCGTTCGGATGCGGCAGAAAATTCTAGGTCTCCTTTACTTCTGCAATCAGGAATGGTTCGAAACTAACATTACTCTTTTGGGCGTAAACTCGATTTCCTGAGCATTAGCAATGGAAACTGATTAAAGTCTGTATACAGAGTTTTTAAAACTTGATGATAAACTTCGAAAGTTTTGTCGCCTAATATCTCTACCAAAATCACACTTTCGTTCGAAGAACTCACAAGGTGAATTATAAAATTTTTGAAGCGAGCAAATTACGTTTTCATTTAAACTTACATTTGTGTAATTTTGTTTTTTTTTTATTTTAAGTTCCTATCCAATGTAGCTCCGAAAATGAAAGACCTCCAACATATGTACATATGAGATAAAAGACATTTATCATGAGTTTTTGAAAATTACACACATATCCCGGATGACGGGCCGATTCTGTGTATAATATTTGTTTAAAATCCGCAAAATTATTGACAAATATTAAATTTTAGTTTTCAAAGGAAAACATTGCCTTCAGTTTAAAATATTGAAATGTGTTTATTATTAGCGTCATGCGTCAAACCAGTTTTCGTCTATTAAGCTTAATTTAGAAATCTCGCAAACTATCTTATGCATATTTTGTAGCGGGGTTTCAATGCCTTCGAAAGGTTGTTGGTCCTTAAACGAGAGCAGGAGGAGGAGTGTTCCCACTAAGGAACCTTTTCTCTTATCGAGGAGCAGGCGAAGCATTCTGCATATAGCATCAACCGTAGTTGATCCAGTTCTAGTTGGTCAGGACTACTTAGTGAACACCTTCTATGGGCTACTACGACATATGTATTTGGAGCTCGGTTTATCTGGCTACTCGTCTTTGCAGTTATACTACGAGACTGGTCCTTCAAGTTGCTGACTGAGCCATTGGAGTGAATTCACTTCCACGTAAGGTATCTCGTTATAACTGGATGACATTACTCATCCGACATCACGGTCTTCTAGTCTATGGTATATATAAGGTTGATTGAAAGAGCCTTCCTCAACACGAATATTATTCTAATACGAACTTCAACTTCATGTGACTCAAATTCACTGTCCGCAAACACATCACCCATTATTGTTTTTACTTGCGACTTATAGGTACTATGAGGCAAGTTATGCATTCGGAAAAAAAAATCGAACTCGAGATTTTGATCAAAGTTGACATTACGATGATAGCGAAGACTAAAAAAGTGGGTCTGGCAATTCTGTCTGTCTGTCTGTCGCTGCGACTACAGCCTAAACGGCTCGGCCTATTTTCTTTAAACTTGGTAGATATGGGTTTTAATTTTTTACCCCCACACGTTTTTTTCTTTTTTTTTTAACACCAAAAATAACGGCACCTGCCATACGAATTTTTTTTGAAATTTTATAAATATTTTTTTTCTCAAAACCTGCTGCACAGATTTAAAAAAATAAAAAAAAAAAAATCATTTAGTTAAAGCTAGGTAATGGTTGAAAAAAAATTTCCGAAAAATGGTTATTAAGGGTACCCCCATAGAACCATTTTTTTTTGTTTTTGATTTTCTCAAAAACGGTACCACCGATTTTGATCATATTTTTTGCGAAGGCTCTCCAAAAATTTAAATAGAATTGTGTATTCAAATTTTCAAAAAAAATTTTTTTTGGATTTTTAAAAAAAACTTCAAATATCTTTTTTTCAAAACTCAATATTTCGAAAACTCCATGCTAGATTTTTTTTTAAACTTGATAAATAAAAGTTTCTTAATATAATCTACAAGATGTGAGAAAAAAAAATTCATTTTACCTTAAAATAAAGGTACCCACCATACAAATGTTAAAAAATTTTAAAAAATGGTTTTCAAAAATCGTATTTTTCTCGAAAACGGCACCTAGAAGTTTGATAAAATTTTTTTTCTTTCAATTAATTTTTATGATCTTTAATTAATTAAAAAAAATATGAAATTAAGATATTACAGCTTGTACCTACCATAGAACCATTTTTTCGAATTTTGAATTTCTCATTATCCACATAACGGTTCTTAATGAAATTTTTTATAGAGAAGCTTCTAAAAGTCATTGCATTTCAAAACTTTAAAATAAATATTTTTTGAATTTTTGAAAAAAAAAAATCTATTTTTTTCTTTTTTTGAAAATTCAATATCTCAGAAACGGCTCAATATTTTTTTTTAAATTTAATTTTTATTCGAACAATAACAAAAACTTTAAATTGGGGTACCAAAATTTTTTTTTAAATTTTTTTTTTAAAAATTTTGTATATAAAAGCTTTTTTTTTAAGAAACCACTAAAACGACTTATAATTGTTTTTTTTTTTATGAACAGTTTTTTCTAATAACATTCGTTTTTAAAATTCCTAGTCTATTACATAGGAGCAAGTTCGTGCGAACCAGTCACAAGCAATGCTCATTCGAAATACTGAGTTATACTTGAGTTAATCGTCCGAAGATGAAGGTACACTCCAAAACGCGTCGCTAAACCAAATAATACTAAAATATGAATGTTGTGAAAATTATTTGTATTACTCGTAAAATTTAAAAACTAAACAAAAGTGCAAAATTTTTATTTTATTTGTATATTTACTATTATAATCACACAACTTGGAGACAAAAACAAAATGAATACTTAGTTGTATTCCTTCCCCAATCCTTTCACCCGTGATACCCGTTTCCCTAGGAATGCTCATCAGTTTACCCTCGAGCCTCGAGCCTAATTTTGAACCTATCGCCAAATACAGAAGTTCGTTTTTTTAGTCACACAAAACGATTATGGAATAATTTTCTCGGCACGTTTTTCCCTTGCCATTTTAATTTCCAAACATTCAAAACTAATGTTCATCCACATCTTGTTTGTCTCCCTCCATAATTTCTCCATCAAACGTGGTACGTTTATATTTAACATGAATTATAAAAATAAAACAAAAATCGTATCTGTAAGGAAATGTGAGGTTCATAATAGAGCAGACGGAGAACCAGTAGAGGCCATTACTAAAAAGCAAATATCACTACCATCTAAGAAATCTGATAAGATACACAAACTGGAAGGAAGATAAAGAAAAGCTGCAATTCATTAACTGTATGTATGTATGCCTGTTTGAATAATATTTGTCTATATAACCTGCAGCCTGAACTACTAACGCGATTTTCTTCAAGCTTGGTACTTAAAAATCTTGGATAATTCTCTAGAACGTTTTTTTGCTTTTTTACTTTGTTTTTAACTCCAATAACGGTATCTTCTATACAAGCGTTATGAAAGCTTTTTTATTTTAAAGGCGGCTGTTATGATCTTCAGACACAAAATTCTGTTTATTACTGTAGCAAGTGTCTACATTTTGAACAGACGAAATATTTACACAAAATATGATCAACAGCACCTGCCGTAGATAGACATTTGACCGTGTTCAACATTGTGTCCTTTTAAATAAACTTGAACTGTTTGGCTTCCATTTTTCTCTGGATCGAAAATTTATTTATAAAGTAGAAAGAAAATTGTCCAAATTGTGCTTTCTAAGGAAATAATTAATTTGTCAGGTATTCCTCAAGGAAGTTATCTTGGACCGCTGCTTTTAGTTATTTTTATAAATGACTTACCACTTCATCCATATTAGCCTGAATGCCTTTTATTTGCTGATGATTTAGAAATTTTCAGCATCATAAATTCAATTCATCATGCAAATAGGTTGAATCTGATTTAAACAGAATTATCGATCGGCGGTGCAAGCTTAATGGGCTGTACTTCAACAATAAAAAAATGTGAACATTTTCCAGAAACCGAAATTCCTGTTGTTTTGATTACAAGCTCGAAAACGATATTTTAAATAAATTGTATACAAAGAAAGATCTAGGGGTTATATTATGCTATTTCAAAAGTGAATTCCATATTCTTTATTTAGGTCTTGTTGGATCGCAGCTGCAGCGTTATATGGAATTCCTATACGCAATCTATCATTTATCGTTTCGAAAAGGTTCAAAAGAGATTCACTAGGTTTGGTCTAATAATAAGACTTAAAAAAATAAAAAAATGAATTTCCCTAAGCAAAATCTGTGGATTGTATATCGTAGATTTGAATAAATAAATAACAAATTTTGTTTTAAAAATTCAATATCTCGAAAATGGGTGGTTGATTTTGATTTTATTTTTTTAATTTTCTCCTTAACTTTCTTAATTTTCTCCAAACTTTTGTGTAGAAAATTGTTGAAATAAAATTCTCTATACTGCTCCAGCAATTTTTAAATAATGTATTTTTATATTTCTTTGAAAACTCTTAACCAATCACGAATAAAAATAACTTACTATGCATTGATTTCAATTATTTTCCACGGGAACTGTATGATAGGCTTATTCGGAAAATTATTCCGAGTATTTGTCATTTAAAATAAAATACATATTTTTAGAACAATTCGCACATAAGTAATGTATGAATTCCCGGGTAATCACAACCAAGTAAACCAATTGTGGTGTTTTCCATTAGTCATTTGAAAGCTTCTCAGAACTAATCAAAGTGGGAGTTCTTTTTTTTTAAAGAGAGGAAAAAATACTTCTGGATTTGATTTCAAAATCCAAACCAAAATGCTTCCGGACGACCAATATCATAAGCCCCACTAATCAATCGACTTGAAATAAAAATGTAGGTATGTTTTATAATAATCTTTATTTTGACATGACGGTTAAAGCTAGGGTAAATGTTTTTTTCTTAACAAAAATCAATTAGTAACATTTATTTTATATTATTTTTATTGAGGCTGTTCAACATTTTGACAGTCACCTATAACTTGTTCCTTATTAAACTGCAATAGAACCAATTCATATGTCACAATCGTTCCGGCAACCTTCATACACATATGTTCAAACATTTAGAAGTTGATATAAAAGAAAAACAAAAAAAAATCAATTTTAAAATAAATTTTATGAAATACTCTAAAGATTAACTTACGGACAAAACTAAGCTCCGAGTCAAGTGAAAAAATTTCATCCCTGACAATGCCACAACATCTGTTGAAACTTCTTGAGAAAATCTTTTTATCTTCAAGAAGCAGACACAAACAAATGCTCTTAAGTGGATTTTATTTTATGGCTAAAAAGTTACCCTCAAAGTAAAACTTACCTCCTTGCACCAATATTCTCGGGGAACAGCACGGAAAACTAACATTGGACGTCGAGATTCATCGTGAATGTCTGCTGAATAAAGGGACAATGCTAGAGTGCGCCCCAGTAAATAAAATAAGGAAAACCAGAAATACAAAGTGTGAGTAAAAGATGGTTTCTTCCTGGAATTTTCAATTATTAATATTGATGAAGAAAGTGTGCGTGTTTTCTTTTATATTTGTTTGTGATTGTATTCTTCCGTTACTTACTGAATGCTCTTCATAATTTTACCACAAATAAAATACAAATTGTTGGAAAAGCCAAGAAGAGTTATCGAGGATACAGCATCGTCAACTTTGTCGCAGAGCTTACAGAGATTTCGATAATTTACACGACTATTGATCCAATAAGATTCTGTTGTTGGCTAAGGGAATAAATGCAAGGCAATAGTTAATTTATATTTAAAAATATATAAGAACATAATAAAACTTGTTTGATTTTGTGGAAGTTGATTGAAACAAAATGTTTAAATGGTCATAACTGTCACTAAAATCAGAATGAGAGTTTAAAAACAAAACCTCTATGAAAATCCCCCTTTTTTCAAAGTTTCTCCGATCGATTACTGCTCGTTTCTGTTGGTTCCTATTTCGTTTGTTTGTTTGTTTGTTGTCTATACATACAATTTTAGAAAAAATATTTCCAAAGCCCTTTAACTACGTTCAATTTGGGTTTCTTTTATTTCTATTCACATAATTTCCGATCTGGTTTCGTGATTATTTGGTTGAAAATAATCTATTTCAAAATTTGAACTGCTTACGGAAAATGAGAAAACCGAATTCCGAAACTGTTAAACATCCCAAATTCGATATTTTAATTAACCTACAGTATTTGCTGATAGTCCGATGTACCTCTAACTAGCAAGGATCGTTTTTATGTAAAAAAATTAGTTCATTTCATTTCTATATGTAACCGTTACTTGTTTAATATCATCAAAACAGCACTTCTGACTAGACCAGGGTTCACCCAATAAGCTTCTTTCAGCCGGCTCGGTCTTTAGAGAGCTGTTTTTAATTTGGCATGCCAAGTTGGTTGAGCTCCTCTTCCATTTGCGTGAATCACCTGAGACTTCATATTTCTCTGTTGCGTCATTTCTCAGGGTTGGATTCAGAGATTTTTGGGACTGGAAGATTGGTATTAATTCGCTTAAGAACACCCAGTCTCTTCAGACATTGACATCTAACTTTTTTGAAGATCAGTGTCGCTGTAGAGTATGTACAGTTCATTGTTTTAAGGCCTAGTCTATTTAGACATTGGCGACTTACTTTTTTTTACTAGATGAGTGTCCTTGTATAGTCTGTGCAGTTTGTTGGTATATCTTCTCCTACACTCTCCGCATATGCAGATGGTACCAAAAATCAAGAATGTTCATCTCAAATAAAAATAAAGAGCTTTCAATCGCCTTTGACAAGGTCCATATTTGTACACCGTATGACACGACCGAGCAGCGATTTGCAGGACTTTCATTCTGGTATCGATTCAATTATGTCAATGTCGTTAGTGTATGCTATCAATTAGACGGACTTTTGAAAGATTGTACGTAAATAGTGTTGACACGATATTTTTCGCACAATTTTTTTAAGATTGGTGGTCAAGAAGTCCTCAGGAAATCGCCTTGTCTAAAACGTATTTTTGACATGAAAGTCATTTATGAGTTCTTTACTAATTTTTTTTTTTGTTTACCTTTCACAGAGAACTTTATTATGTTAAACATAGCACAAGCAATGGGGAAATATAAGAGGAAGACAAAGAAGATGTGGATGAAAATGGGTTTTGAAAGTTTGCAAATTGAAGTGACATGGGAAAACGGTCCCGGTAAATAATTCCAGAATCGTGTTCTGCGACTTAAAAATGGAACTCTGTATTTGACGCTACATCCATTTTAGCGAAATGGGTATTATAGATGAACTGATTTAGAGGAGGAATGTAACTGGCAACTTCGAGTGAACACTCCTTGTGAAAGAAGCGATAAGACAAAAAAAGAAATGAAAGATTTCTGATACAGATAGGAATGATTCATTGACAGTTCTGTTTCCCATCAGTTTTAACGCACTGTTCTGGTTTATATCCAGTAAATGAAGCATCTGTCTAAATATATGACTTAGATCGAGCTCATGACGTATAAGCGCCTAAAAATTTTTAGCCAACTCAGAGGGGGTACAAAATTTCTTACATCGATATTGAAATCCTAAGCAGCTTTTTCGCTGCAAGTGCCATTCAAGGACAATGACATAAGGCGTACATTCTGCTTCAACGACAAAAGACAACATTGAGTTTTCGAAGCATGACACTCTAGACGATTTTGTATACCCCATTTGGCAATACTGTGAAGATCAGATTCAAATGAGCTTACCATACGGTACCGTTGCAATTTCACTTCAAAAGAAGATGGACGTCAATTTGAGAACGAGTATGAAAAGCTGAGGGTAGGATCGTAGGCAAAACAATGAAGTATATTTTTAAATTTTCATACCAGAGATAATTTATACAAATTAGAAGAAAGGTAGTGACAAAACGGAGCCCTGGGGAATACCACCATTTATTATGCAAGGATCAGACTTTAAAACCGTCCAATACAATATGTGTTAAATAATCCATATATTTTTTGATCTGATTTTTAATCAGCGATTCAATAACTATGGAAAAAAGGGACGTAAGTAAGGAGTCTCCTTTTTAAGGAACAAGCTCGACAAATACGGTTTTCCATCTTCCAGCGAAGATTCCAGAACACTAGGAACGATGGAAAAGCTTATGCAATGGTTTTGCCAGCGCGGAAGAACACCTCTTCCGAAAAATGGGGACCATGACCTGCGGTTTTATTTTTATTAAGATCTTGAAGGACTCTTGCAACTGTAAGAGTGTAGAAATGTACTTATCCCATTGAATGATTTAGGTTCTCAAGTAGAGAACATAATTCAGGCAACGTAGTGCCAGCAGAAAAATGAGCTGCGAGTACATTTGCCTAATCTGAAGAGCTACCTAGTTATCGGGTTGTCGTTGAAGATGAGCGTTTTAACCGAAGATGATGATGAGTTTTTGGATATTGCAAGATTTTTTGACTTGACTTCTGGTCATATAAAAGAATTTGGTCCTTTTTATAACAGCGTTGCAATGGTTTCTGACTTGTTTATACTTTTTTGGATTTTCCTCAGTTGGGTTGGTTTTATAAGACCAGAAATTTACTTCCCTCAAACTGATTTTATAGATTCTATCAAACAAATGCTTTTCTTTAGGTTTTATGATCTTAATTCTGTTAAGAATAAAATTACGCAACCCAAAAAAAATCAATTCTGGGATCATATCGGCTATGGATGGCATCAACGTCACTATCGAGGAAACATGGAACTTGATAGAGCAGCTTGCTTCATCGCAGTTTTACAGTTTGCAGAAATTATTTGTCTCATTGCGATTTTACTACGATGTTTCCCTTATCATGTCTACAGGATTCATTTCAGATCTTGTAATATGGAGAGGTAAGAGTTTTCTGACTTACGAAGAATGTGTCAGTGTTCTAAATGGAGAATATGGTTGGAAGTTGCTAGTACGATATATCTCATATGCAAAAAATTACAGAAACACATATTTGAATATGTCGTGAGTAATACACACATTTAATAATTTTGTTTTAGCTAAACTAAAAGCCCATTTTCACTTGTGAAATACATAATTGTTTTTTTTTTTTTGTTTTAGCTAAACTAAAAGCCCATTTTCACTTGCGAAATACATAACTACTTTTTTTTTTGTTTTAGCTAAACTAAAAGCCAACTTATTAATGATGTTGCATTTTTCTAACCCAACTCGTTCCTCAAGTATTAAAAATTGTCTATCATTGCTTCTTAAGCCTGTATTCTTAAATATATTTTAAATGGTTCTCTTTTATGTTTATTTTTGTACCTATTTCTGAATATAAAAATATAAAAACTACTGTTGATTGCTTGTTCATTATATTTCTGTTATAAAAGCTTTAAACTCTACCTTTGGTTTCTTTTTTCTTTTAAGAATAATTTTATTTTAAATTTGTTTTAAATTAAACTTTGTAATCTTCTTATGTAGAATAATAATTTATAGATAAGCGGCAGACGGCTCATAGGCCATGCTTTAATTTCTTTATTAAAATTGTATTTATGTATATTTTTAAGAACAATCAATAAAGATTCTAATCTAATCTAATCTAATATGGAGAGGTTCGTTTTAAATTTTCGCAAGACTTCTAAGCTTTGTTCCTGTTGTAATATCCTTCTATTTTCTTGATCCTACGTTGTTTAACGTAGAGAAGACGGTATTCCTTTCTATTCTTCTTTATACTTAGACTGTACCTTCCGACTGTGGAACCAAAGATGTACTCTCTTTATAGCTTGATGATAAAATCTGTGTAATACATAATGTATTAGATGTTTAATACATAATGTATTAGATTATTGAAAAATCAATTTTTATTCATTGGATTTTGTTTTAATCTCCGGGCTAAATGGGGCATATAACTCCTTATGTCTGTGGCCGCAAACCATAACCGCCTAACTCGAGTTATGACGAAATTGAGTTTTTATCATAATCGTGCTGAGAATATACAAATCTATGCCCACTCAATTTTTTACGTCTGTATCTTTTTTTAAAGAAAAGTTATAAACAAAAAACCTAACCACCTAACTCGCTTTTCAAAAATTGTAATTTGCCATAACAACTTAACTCAATAAAAATACAACGGCGGTTTCATAACTTAAGTTAAGTTTTTATTATTCTGCATTGAAAAAAAAAATAATGAGGAATAACAACATAAGTCAAGTTAATCAATTTAAAATCTGCCGAGAATTAAAAACGCTTATTTTTCATTTTTCTTATGTCAACATAGGCTCTTATTCCCTAAAGTAGAAAAAATATTTACTTTTCTTAACTTGAGTTAGGTTGTTATGGCAAATCACATTTCTATTTCTTGACAAACCTAACTGGACTTAAGTTCTTTTGGCTAACCAGACTATGATTGCATGAAAATCTTAAATCGAGTTAGGCCGTTATGCCGTGTTTCAATTTAAAAAATCACAAATCTAAGTTGACTTATGTTCTTTTGCCTTAATCAGTTTACTGTAAAAATGAGTCATAAGTGAAGATAGGTTATTACGAACAGTCGCATCTGTAGTGTAAGTGATGTTTTGTTGAAAGGTTTAATTAAAGAAGTGCGTAAGATACCGAAAATGAGCTCTGCAAATAATGGAATTAGCAAGGATGCTTACAAATTACAAGATAATAATAAATTATCTATTACCATTCTGATTACACGATATAGTTATGTGATGTATTAAGGAGCTGATATCACATTGTGGCAGTGCCCTATACAAACAAAATTAGTATAGGTATTACTTAATAAAAGCAAGTACTCGTCACAACATATTTACTTTTCATTTGTTCTAAAATAAATGTTGGGTGTCAAATTAAAGCAAAATTCAAAAAGAAATATCAAAATAAGGAGTGTTAAGAATTGATCTTCCTTTGAGTAATATTTTTCCACTACGCTTATGCAAACTTTAGGAATTTTTAGAAATGCATTTATGCTTTAAATCAAAATATAATATTATGAGTTTTGTTACAATTAAACCAAACAAAAATGTTTCCATATTTTAAACCGAATATAACGTAGCACAGTGATCAATGAACGGCCAAACTTTTGATGTTGACTTGATCCAATTACTCTTCTTTTTAAGTCATCACTTTAGCAAGAAAACGTTTAATATTTAGTACAATTCTAAAGTTTATGTTAAGATAAAGATATGCATATAATTTCTTGTTGTTCAGGTGAACTATTCAACTATGTACAATGTACATGAAACTGAGAACGTTGAAAATGATCTCGATTTGATGATTTGATGGTAATTTTTTTAATAAACCGGAAAAGATACACTCAGATGATTCAGTGAAATATCCAAATTTTAATTTATTTCAGCAGAAAGCCCAAGCCGTTCCAGCTGATATAAATTATTATTCTGTACATTTATTGTTGGATTAATAAATAATAATAATAATAATTTATTAAGAAAGTCTAGTAATTCAATTTCTGAGAGCTCAAATATGTAGAAGAAACGTTTGCAAGACCTAAATGCAAAACTAAGTAAAAGCTTCGTATTAAACTTCCAATCAGCAGAAAGACTGTTAAGGCTAGGGCCTTTTTATATTTTTAGAAGTAAATGCAGCGAGAGAATTAAATTTTAAAAACTTGAACTGTAGGTCAACAGCTACTGGTCATTAGGAATATTATAACCAAAGAATTTTATATATTGATGGTTACCTCAAACACATTGAAGATACAAAATTTGACACCTTGGTGTACGCAGTTAACTGGAAGCCAAAACGCGACCGTAGTATGAAGAATACGAAAATATTTGTAATGTTTTTTGTAAAACATATTTTTATCAGTTCTTTGACGAAACTGAGAGCTTCTTTAAATCCGTCATCAAAACAAAAATCTTCACTGTCGTTAGTGTCGTTCGATTCCATTTAAGGATATCAGAAAAAACGTGCTCCTAACAATAAAACGACATATTTCGAGGTTTACTGCACATGAAAGCCACTTCTTTGAAGGGACTAGTGTACAAAATATTTAAGCGCTAGCTTTAATCTTACATCGATACACGGCCATTATAAATCATAATCTTTAAATCTGGCAAGCTTATCAAAATACTTAAAAATGTTTGGATTTATCGGCCAAGAGTTTAATGCCCCAAAAGTAGACAAGTGTTCTTTTGCTTCGAAGAGAAAGGTTACCGAATCCGAGAATGAAAAATTCGCATTGCAAGTGAAGCAAAACGCAACGAAAAAAAGAGGAAATAAAAACCAAACACTTTTAAATTAAAGCTTGGACCTTCATCGATCCTTGAACCAGGGCTTACAAATGTGATTGCGCCCATCACGAGCTCAATTAGCTTAGTGAGAAAAAAAACGAAGGTCCAAATTGAAACCACAAGATATTGGTTTTATTTCGTTAATAAGACTGATTTAATTGACACGAAGAACAACGACAATGATTTTTCTGATTTTGCCAAATTTTATAGATCTAAAGTTTCTTGGAAACGAATAGATGAAGATGGTAACAAAATAACTTGGAACTCTATTCGGTAGCTGCGTTACTATAAAAACTGCATCAAATGTCCTACACAAATTTCTTGCACAAAGATGAGGTTTCTAAAATTATAAAAAGTAAAAAAAAGACGAAAGCTTCTTTAAATCTAAACAACTTCTTTCCCGAAAGAAAAGAAGATTTCATGGACTTAAAACATCAAGTCTTGATTTTCAGACTTTTTATGACAATCTTCCATCCAATATGGACGAGCTAAATACTTATCCTCATTTAACAGGCCCTGACAACTCAGAAGATACTTAAATATCAATTTTGCTCAAAATTTAATCAATAATGTACAATACATAATTTAAACTTATGCATATTAAAAACTTGAATAGATAAAATATTCTTATTACAAAATGTTCCTTTACTTGTATGATACTTTCACGACCAAAAGAAAACAAACATGGAAAATTAACTTAAGTTAATAAATACCCTGGTTTATTGGTAAGGAAAAAGAACTTAACTCAACATATGAAATTTTTTCCCACAATCTCACACATGGAATAACGACCTAAGTCGAGAAAAGAAATTTTAATCATTCTTTCTTAATATGCCATAACAACCTAACTCGACCTAAGCTTTTTATTTTTTTAAAGTTCAATAAGCCATAACAGCTTAAGTGTTTTTTTCCTTAATTACTCATTAAATATAAGACATACATTTTATTACTTCTAGTATATGATAAATGTGTATTCTTTCTTCATTTCTGCATTTAAGAAATTTAAAAATTCATAATTCCTGATTCATAGAGAGATTATGAAACTTAAAACTGCTCTCCTGAAAAATATGAAAAATCGACTTAAGCGGTTATGCCCTGTGACCACTGATGTATGCGTGTTCAGGGGACGAATCGATCTGGCGTAATAAAGGACATCCGACAAATATGTGCCATATTAAAAGAACTTCTTGATAAAGTTCACACACTTGAGGGAGTTTCGTATCATGATTCGGAGTACTCTTAAGCACAGACTATTTTAATGGGGTAAGAAGGCGTTGGGTATTGTGAGTGCGAAAGAATGTATGACAATATTTCCAATTGTTTCTAACTTTTGCTCCTGCAAGAATATCTGGCGAGTCAATTCGTAGAAGTTTGGGGATTCAATAACGAGTAGATAATTAATATCATCTTTGTTTACAACATCCAAGCCTTTGTTGGTTTTGATACCAGTATACCTCGTTACTCATACAAGTATGATGTTCATTTTCTGTTAATATGCCTCTCACTTTTTCTAGTGTAGGGCATCTGTTGGTTTCGTTTTATAGGCCTTTTAAGAATCCCACATTATCTATCAAAATAACACACATTCCCAGTAAGTTTGTGCATTGAATTTAGGTTTATTCATTTTTTTTTCGGATTAGCGGAGTAAAAATACTAAAATTTACAAAGAGTTTTCATTCTAGGTTATTTAACATTTTTCGAAACTAAACTATGTCGAACTCGGTTTTTCTGGACACTGTAGTGAGTCATACCTCCGACAAGATTTATCTAATTATTTAGAATTTCATTGCTTGTTTTTATAAATGGCCAAATAGATGCAAGATCTAGCGGAGGGGACCACCACCACACCAATTGGGACCTGCTTTAAATGTTGAAGAAAATTAAAATTAAAATTAAAATATGAGGCACAACTAGCACAACTTCTTGGCAATTATTTGGCCTTTAGGCAATAAGTCAGAAAAATGATTATTCTGTTTGATATTAAAGTCTTTAGTTATCTTAAGTCTTTGTACGCGATTTCCGACACAAGACCTTTTATTCTAGTTTGACTGTACTACCTGTCTTCTTTCTTTTAAATTGTTTTGTAAGTAAATTATTTTCTTTACTAAATTTAACTTACTTTTCTTGCCATTTTGAGTAAGTCGGTATTCAATTGTCGAAATCCACAAGATAATCCCGCACTTACGGTCATTATAAAAATATCTGTAAAATTCCATGCAAACGTCGAAAGAACATTTAAATATTTTCCAAATATTCCAAGCCAATTATTGTACTCGACAAATTTAAATAGTTGAACAAAGTTGCCCTGAAGGTAACTCTCAATTGGATCTGGCCGCCCTGGGCAAGCATTCGCATAGTAAATTGACGATAACATACTGAGTAAGTGCTCAACTGAAAAGAATTAAAAATTATACAGATACAAAAAATGAATTCACTGTAAAAACTTCTAAAAAAGTAACATGAACTCTACATTCAAATAA
This sequence comes from Chrysotoxum bicinctum, assembly GCA_911387755.1. Lineage (NCBI taxonomy): Eukaryota > Metazoa > Arthropoda > Insecta > Diptera > Syrphidae > Chrysotoxum > Chrysotoxum bicinctum. The sequence continues at coordinate 216,209,038 of OU426989.1, read as the reverse complement.
ATGGTAAAAGTAAAAAAGGGTTTCGAAAATCATCTATAACACTCAATGGTTTAAACTTGTCTTAATAATTACCATGGTTTAAGAGTTATAAAATAAAATTAATAAATTTAATGATTTGTGTTCAACAAAGTAAAATTTTCAAACAAACAAATTTCTTGTAAACTGTATTACATTGTAATAATTGTTAAAAATTTTGTCAAAAATACAATTTTTATAATATAATTTAACGGTACTTACTTAATGAAAGCACACAAGCAACAAGTGTTATCATTTTGATTTGATGGCTTAGTTTCCGCTTATTCATCTGTGACTGCAATGGAGGCAGTTTCCTCTCAACACTTTCCCATTGAACCATAAGCGACGGCCATTTCCGAGCCAAATTAAAGTATGAAACCGATATAGAAAATATTGAAGTGTAAAATATAATAGTTTCTGTTGGTAATAAAAAAGACACATTTTACAAAAAATTAAAGTTAATAAAATTAAATATTGTTAAGTTTAACCTACCTAGCGTATCAAATTTAAATTCCTCACTCAAAGCCCAAACATATGTGAGTCCCGCGCAAGTGGTAAAGCATATAAGAGTGAAAGCACTATTAATAGTTCGAAGGCTTTTGAAAGAAAATGACAAATCACTAGCTGATTTTGAAGTTACTCCTTTAACAGGCATTAAACCAAACACTTGAGCAAGTACTAGCACTGAAAGAATTTTTTTTTTAGTTTGTATTGTAATTTTAAATAATGGCACAAAGAATTAAAAATGAAATAAATAATTTTTTAATAAACTAGATAGACTGCAACCTTCAAACGAGGCTTTTAAGCGTAGAAATAGGTGATATCAAGTTAAAAGTCAAAATTTGTTTGGTGATACTCCACAGGGTGGAGTCTTATATCCTCTGCTTTTGATACTCTTCGTTAACCAGGTCGTGGCTAAACTAAGGACTGACTGGTGTCAAGGGAAAATGTGTTGTTGACAACTGACAAGCTCAATAATTGTTGACCAAATGTTCAACAATCGACACTTGTCGGGTTTCAAGGAATGGCCGAATATTTCGACAAAAAAAGAAAGAGTATTTACTTAAGGTAAATGTAGTGGACGAAAACCATGATCGACATTAAACACAAATACAATCGCGAAGTATAATCAACACACTGACACAAGTGTAAATGTCGCGCATATTTAATGTAAACCAATCAGCGCATTCTGAACGCGATCTAGAATACAACCCATTGATGCTTTCCGAACGCACCCTTAAGATTCCATTTTCGGACTTCTTCAGGTGCATCATCCATGCTGTGATGTACTTTTGTCAAAGGCTGAGGTTTTGCTCGCCGGATTACCGGGGTTCTATCTAAAGTAGTACTAACTTCAGATTTTAAACGTCAATATTCCTTTATTTATAAAATCATCGAAAAGTGAACTTAACTTAATTTACATACATTATTTTATATACAATTTTAATAATTAATGTCTTCGTTGTTGGTATCCTTGGTCTGTTCTTCGGTGTGGATTTATTCTCTGTAGATATTCTTTCCGTGCGTTCGCCTAGTTTCTGTACGCAGTTTGAGAGTAGTTGAACGGGTCCGGCTAGTACTTCACGCTTGATGTCGACAGTCTTTAGTTGGATCTGGCATTCACAGCTGAATCTAGACGGGTTCGGCAAATCAACGGACGAATCCGGCAAATCAACGGACGAATCCGGCAAATCAACAGACGAATCTGGCAAATCAACGGACGAATCCGGCAAATCAACGGACGAATCCGGCAAATCAACGGACGAATCCGGCAAATCAACAGACGAATCTGGCAAATCAACGGACGAATCCGGCAAATCAACGGACGAATCCGGCAAATCAACAGACGAATCTGGCAAATCAACGGACGAATCCGGCAAATCAACGGACGAATCCGGCAAATCAACAGACGAATCTGGCAAATCAACGGACGAATCCGGCAAATCAACGGACGAATCCGGCAAATCAACGGACGAATCCGGCAAATCAACAGACGAATCTGGCAAATCTACGGACGAATCCGGCAAATCAACGGACGAATCCGGCAAATCAACAGACGAATCTGGCAAATCAACGGACGAATCCGGCAAATCAACGGACGAATCCGGCAAATCAACATACGAATCTGGCAAATCAACGGACGAATCCGGCAATCAACGGACGAATCCGGCAAATCAACGGACGAATCCGGCAAATCAACAGACGAATCTGGCAAATCAACGGACGAATCCGGCAAATCAACGGACGAATCCGGCAAATCAACGGACGAATCCGGCAAATCAACGGACGAATCCGGCAAATCAACAGACGAATCTGGCAAATCAACGGACGAATCCGGCAAATCAACGGACGAATCCGGCAAATCAACGGACGAATCCGGCAAATCAACAGACGAATCTGGCAAATCAACGGACGAATCCGGCAAATCAACGGACGAATCCGGCAAATCAACAGACGAATCTGGCAAATCAACGGACGAATCCGGCAAATCAACGGACGAATCCGGCAAATCAACGGACGAATCCGGCAAATCAACAGACGAATCTGGCAAATCAACGGACGAATCCGGCAAATCAACGGACGAATCCGGCAAATCAACAGACGAATCTGGCAAATCAACGGACGAATCCGGCAAATCAACGGACGAATCCGGCAAATCAACGGACGAATCCGGCAAATCAACAGACGAATCTGGCAAATCAACGGACGAATCCGGCAAATCAACGGACGAATCCGGCAAATCAACAGACGAATCTGGCAAATCAACGGACGAATCCGGCAAATCAACAGACGAATCTGGCAAATCAACGGACGAATCCGGCAAATCAACGGACGAATCCGGCAAATCAACAGACGAATCTGGCAAATCAACGGACGAATCCGGCAAATCAACGGACGAATCCGGCAAATCAACGGACGAATCCGGCAAATCAACAGACGAATCTGGCAAATCAACGGACGAATCCGGCAAATCAACGGACGAATCCGGCAAATCAACAGACGAATCTGGCAAATCAACGGACGAATCCGGCAAATCAACGGACGAATCCGGCAAATCAACGGACGAATCCGGCAAATCAACAGACGAATCTGGCAAATCAACGGACGAATCCGGCAAATCAACGGACGAATCCGGCAAATCAACGGACGAATCCGGCAAATCCTGTGTTACTTTGTTGCGACCCCTTACCACTGGTGGGGGGAAGTCTACAACTTGATACTTTTCTTACCTTCCTTGGTTCTTATGCCGACTGAATTTTGGACCTTGCGCTGCACTTTGTTATACGATGTTACCTCTGTGAAGGTCTTCCGCACTCTGTGTTCCGATGCTACTTCGGCAGTGGACTACCGCACTCTGTGTTTTCGTCGAATGTATGGCGGTCTTTTATTACACTTTTCAGCCAAACCATGCGTGAGCTGTAAAGCTAGGAAGTGCACATTTCCACGCAATATGATCTCTTTTGTCACGTCATCGCTTTTGCTGTCAATAACATTGCTTACCTCCACCTACGTTAAATGGTGCGGGGGGACGGGTGGCATCATGTTTACCTATACGTTGTTGCTTCTTTCTGCACTTACTTATGGCTGCCGGTGTGTGGTAGGAGGGTAGTCAGTTCTTGTATGAACCTTAACTTACCATCTTGCTTCTAGGCTATGATTGATAATACAAGGGGGCGACGGGAAAGAGGACGAACAATCTCTCTTTTTATTGCTCGAAAACCTACCATCGAGGTTCTTGATGTCAACCAGTTGCTGCCTTCAGTGGAGTTCTTCCTTCTTCGTAAATAAATTCCTGCTATCAATTCACCACTCCTAGTAGTTGTTGTTGTGTCTGAGTAGACAGTGTGGTGTAATTGTGCCATTGATTTAAGTTCACTGATAAGCTCCTTTGTAATCCTAATCAGTTGCTGGCCTTGGCTTGCTGTCGACACATGCTATGGGAGCATGTTGTCGCTTTGGTAAGTATTCGTTTTATGTTATTTTTCACAGGTCCGTAGCATGGGGGGTGCCTTGTTAGGTTAATATGGAATTTTGCTGGATAGGGCTTCGGGGTTGGAATAGGGTTTAGCTATGGTGAGGTACTGGGATTAACAACAGGGCAGGTCCGTATGTAGGGGGGTGGGAGGCAGAGTTGTAATGCTTCATTACAAACCCCTCCTTCTTTGGAGACGAGAACCTTCTCGTCTAAAACTCGGGTTTTTTTTTTTTTTTTTTTTTTTTTTTTCTGGTTGATTGTTCAACCCTACTTTCTCTTAGTACTTTCTTGAATTTCTTGTTTATTATCTTTTGCGGGGCGGGGTTTCTGGGATAATATTTTTGACGGAATGGTGCATTTGACTTTAGTCGTATCCTGTATACTACAGCGTTTGTAGTATTAGGCAGTTTTTCGAACATCGGTAATTGCTTTCTTAGCAAATATGTAGGTAACTTTCTTTGTGCTCGTGGAAGGGACTTGCCCCTCTGAAGGCGTAGATTTTGGGTAGTCGTTACTTCTCTACCTCTAACAGCATTTTCAAAATTTGATTCCTTAACGTAGTCACTTTGCCCGTATAAACAAACAGGCAGTAACCCGCGTGGATCTCTCAATATTTCTTGAGTAGGCGTGACTGGTAGCGGCTTTGCTTCTCGTTTTTTGATCAGACTCTTGGGTTCATGGTCTATTGGCTGCGGGTTGGCACTTGAATCTTGGCTATGTGAAAGCTCTGGTTCCGTTTTGAACAAGTTTGTGACAACATTTACACAGGCTGCCCGTACATCTGCTGCTGTATCTTCTGCTAGCTCTTCCTTCGTCGGGATATCGAGAGTTACCTGAATGTCATCGATGGGGTGACAGGTCCTTGTTTCTGGGGAAGCTATCTCAGGGTCAGGGGTAGCCGCTGGTGGGACTTGCAACGTAGATGTTCTATGCGTGTGGCAAGTGCAATCTTTCGTCGTGCGCCTATCTTCTCCACAGAAAGAGCAGAACAATCGAAACGGGCGTCGACAGTCAGCTCTAGAGTGCCCTCGCTGTTTGCAATGCCAACAATGGGTCGTGCGATCATACTGTTCTGGAGCTGGCACCTGGCCCTTGGCTTCTCGGAGCAAGATCCTTGGCATGGGTTTAGCTGGGGCCTGAGTCAGGTTTCGACTTTCATTTTGTATATACTCGAACTCTTCGGCTAGACCAGTTAGTTCGTCCAAAGTACTAAAATCTTTGCGGCGGATATAGAAACGATATTCGGGTCTTAGCCGGTCGTAGATTCTGTCGATGCTTTCCTGTATGCGCATAGTGGGGTGCTGATGTATCAAGTATTGCAAGGCTTGGATAAAGTCTTTTGCCCTTTCGCGAGGGCCTTGTCTTCTTCTCGCAATTTCCTCCTCTAATTTGTGAACAAAGCGTACGGGGAGAAAATGTCCCAAGAAGGCATGATAAAAATCCAACCATGTCCTAAAATTCTCCCTATTTATTCGGAACCATTGTAGAGCATTTCCTCTGAATATGACAGGAAAGGTTCGGGGCATCTCATTCAGGTGAATCCTGTAGCAATCAGCGAGTTCTTCCACTCGTTTGATAAACTCGAGGGCATTACCAGATGAATCAAAGGTAAGACCCCAGTTACTAACGATGTTTATTACTTCAACTTCCCGGCCAAGTAATGAATAATCGACAGGCGGAGTAGCTGGCGGGGTTCTGGTTTGATCTGGTAACTGGTATGATGCTGAAGTCTTGGCTACAAATGGGACTTGGTTCTGGCGAGTACTGTGGGGATAGCACCATTCTCTATATTTCGGAAAGTTGGTTAATCGATCGTACGGAGGTACAGCCGGGTAAGCAGTCTTATAGGTCTGAACACCGTGCACTGGTATACTGGGAACATAACTGTTGTATTCTAGGTGTTCCATCGTACCTATATTCTCTGAATTGCTTATATGTTGGGCGGATTTTGAATTTCTGGGCTCTTCTGCATATTCTCGTTCTGTAACGAGTTTTCCTAGTTCCTCACAAAGATTTTGAGTAGATTTTAGAGCCCGCGCTTCTTTTATGTGGGTGCTGAAACGGACACGGAGTGCAGCCATTGTTCCTTCCGTATTCAGCCCTAAGCGCGTCATACGTTCAATCAACTCCACTTTGTTGAGTAGGTAAATCCTACCTATGCTGGCGAAAATGTCAAAACTTTCTTCAGTGTTAGACATTTTTGTTTTTACTATTTTCTTGTCTGATTTTCTTATCTTAATTTCAGTCTCTGCTGTCTCGGGTCGGCTTAGACTTATATCTTTATCGTCAGTTAAGATCTAAATTTTGATCTTCGGTTTCGGGTTTCAGCTTAAGATAAAAAAAAAATTTTATCCTCAAGTCTCGGGTTTCGGGTTTTGTTTAAGATCTACAGCTTGATCTTCTGGTTTCAGGTTTCGGTTAAGATCTAAATTTTGATCTTCAGGTTTCGGGTTTCGACTTAAGATCGAAATTTGTATCTTCAAGTTTCGGGTTTCAGGTAAGATCTATTTTGATCTTCAGGTTTCGGGTTTCGGGTTGAGATCGAAATTTTTATCTTCGAATTTCGGGTTTCGGGTAAGATCTATATCTTGATCTTCAGGTTTCGGGTTTCTGCTCAAGATAAAAAAAAATGTCTCTTCCAGTTTCGGGTTTCGGGTAAGATCCATTCTTTGATCTTCAGGTTACTGGTTTCGGGTAAGAACATTTTTTCAGTCTTCTACTGGTCTGGTTGCGGGTAACATCTTTGTTTTGATCTTCTGGATACCAATTTCAGCTAAGATGTTCTTTTTTTTTATGTTGGATGGACGTTAATGATAACGTCCCTGCTCGGGCGCCAATTTGTGATGTACTTTTGTCAAAGGCTGAGGTTTTGCTCGCCGGATTACCGGGGTTCTATCTAAAGTAGGACTAACTTCAGATTTTAAACGTCAATATTCCTTTATTTATAAAATCATCGAAAAGTGAACTTAACTTAATTTACATACATTATTTTATATACAATTTTAATAATTAATGTCTTCGTTGTTGGTATCCTTGGTCTGTTCTTCGGTGTGGATTTATTCTCTGTAGATATTCTTTCCGTGCGTTCGCCTAGTTTCTGTACGCAGTTTGAGAGTAGTTGAACGGGTCCGGCTAGTACTTCACGCTTGATGTCGACAGTCTTTAGTTGGATCTGGCATTCACAGCTGAATCTAGACGGGTTCGGCAAATCAACGGACGAATCCGGCAAATCAACGGACGAATCCGGCAAATCAACAGACGAATCTGGCAAATCAACGGACGAATCCGGCAAATCAACGGACGAATCCGGCAAATCAACGGACGAATCCGGCAAATCAACAGACGAATCTGGCAAATCAACGGACGAATCCGGCAAATCAACGGACGAATCCGGCAAATCAACAGACGAATCTGGCAAATCAACGGACGAATCCGGCAAATCAACGGACGAATCCGGCAAACCAACAGACGAATCTGGCAAATCAACGGACGAATCCGGCAAATCAACGGACGAATCCGGCAAATCAACGGACGAATCCGGCAAATCAACAGACGAATCTGGCAAATCTACGGACGAATCCGGCAAATCAACGGACGAATCCGGCAAATCAACAGACGAATCTGGCAAATCAACGGACGAATCCGGCAAATCAACGGACGAATCCGGCAAATCAACAGACGAATCTGGCAAATCAACGGACGAATCCGGCAATCAACGGACGAATCCGGCAAATCAACGGACGAATCCGGCAAATCAACAGACGAATCTGGCAAATCAACGGACGAATCCGGCAAATCAACGGACGAATCCGGCAAATCAACGGACGAATCCGGCAAATCAACGGACGAATCCGGCAAATCAACAGACGAATCTGGCAAATCAACGGACGAATCCGGCAAATCAACGGACGAATCCGGCAAATCAACGGACGAATCCGGCAAATCAACAGACGAATCTGGCAAATCAACGGACGAATCCGGCAAATCAACGGACGAATCCGGCAAATCAACAGACGAATCTGGCAAATCAACGGACGAATCCGGCAAATCAACGGACGAATCCGGCAAATCAACGGACGAATCCGGCAAATCAACAGACGAATCTGGCAAATCAACGGACGAATCCGGCAAATCAACGGACGAATCCGGCAAATCAACAGACGAATCTGGCAAATCAACGGACGAATCCGGCAAATCAACGGACGAATCCGGCAAATCAACGGACGAATCCGGCAAATCAACAGACGAATCTGGCAAATCAACGGACGAATCCGGCAAATCAACGGACGAATCCGGCAAATCAACAGACGAATCTGGCAAATCAACGGACGAATCCGGCAAATCAACAGACGAATCTGGCAAATCAACGGACGAATCCGGCAAATCAACGGACGAATCCGGCAAATCAACAGACGAATCTGGCAAATCAACGGACGAATCCGGCAAATCAACGGACGAATCCGGCAAATCAACGGACGAATCCGGCAAATCAACAGACGAATCTGGCAAATCAACGGACGAATCCGGCAAATCAACGGACGAATCCGGCAAATCAACAGACGAATCTGGCAAATCAACGGACGAATCCGGCAAATCAACGGACGAATCCGGCAAATCAACGGACGAATCCGGCAAATCAACAGACGAATCTGGCAAATCAACGGACGAATCCGGCAAATCAACGGACGAATCCGGCAAATCAACGGACGAATCCGGCAAATCCTGTGTTACTTTGTTGCGACCCCTTACCACTGGTGGGGGGAAGTCTACAACTTGATACTTTTCTTACCTTCCTTGGTTCTTATGCCGACTGAATTTTGGACCTTGCGCTGCACTTTGTTATACGATGTTACCTCTGTGAAGGTCTTCCGCACTCTGTGTTCCGATGCTACTTCGGCAGTGGACTACCGCACTCTGTGTTTTCGTCGAATGTATGGCGGTCTTTTATTACACTTTTCAGCCAAACCATGCGTGAGCTGTAAAGCTAGGAAGTGCACATTTCCACGCAATATGATCTCTTTTGTCACGTCATCGCTTTTGCTGTCAATAACATTGCTTACCTCCACCTACGTTAAATGGTGCGGGGGGACGGGTGGCATCATGTTTACCTATACGTTGTTGCTTCTTTCTGCACTTACTTATGGCTGCCGGTGTGTGGTAGGAGGGTAGTCAGTTCTTGTATGAACCTTAACTTACCATCTTGCTTCTAGGCTATGATTGATAATACAAGGGGGCGACGGGAAAGAGGACGAACAATCTCTCTTTTTATTGCTCGAAAACCTACCATCGAGGTTCTTGATGTCAACCAGTTGCTGCCTTCAGTGGAGTTCTTCCTTCTTCGTAAATAAATTCCTGCTATCAATTCACCACTCCTAGTAGTTGTTGTTGTGTCTGAGTAGACAGTGTGGTGTAATTGTGCCATTGATTTAAGTTCACTGATAAGCTCCTTTGTAATCAGTTGCTGGCCTTGGCTTGCTGTCGACACATGCTATGGGAGCATGTTGTCGCTTTGGTAAGTATTCGTTTTATGTTATTTTTCACAGGTCCGTAGCATGGGGGGTGCCTTGTTAGGTTAATATGGAATTTTGCTGGATAGGGCTTCGGGGTTGGAATAGGGTTTAGCTATGGTGAGGTACTGGGATTAACAACAGGGCAGGTCCGTATGTAGGGGGGTGGGAGGCAGAGTTGTAATGCTTCATTACAATGCATATTAGTAACTCTCCAAAGGTTGCCGCGTGTCGTGTGGTCTTTTCTTATAAAATTGCTGGAGCTAAACAAAACTCAAAAGAATTCATAGCATATTCTAGTAATAAAAAACAAATAAAATCGTATAATAGGTATTGGAGAGTTATTATTGCGGACTATAGCAGTTATGCCCCAATCGTTATAGGCCATAACTCATCGGGAACCCACAACAGAAGAATGGGCAATATTTCGACGGACTTGTGTAGGAAGTAACAGGATGAGGAGTAAGAGAAGGGCTATTTTTACTTCCTTTGTGAACCCCCAAGCGTATAGCCAGAACCACAAAAGCAATAAAACCACAATAAAACTTTTAAGCCTAGTAGAACGTTGTATCAGGAAAAGAGAACCTCATTTCAAACTGAGTTATAAAGGTTTTTCAAATTTGCGCGGGTAGATCTTGGCGGCTATGTTGTTTTTGTGAAATATGTCAAACTTGTTGTTTAATATTCAGTTACTACTCGTAATATCAAAGCAGCATTATAGGGTACACAATTGAACAGCACAACTAAATCATAACACTTTATTATAAAAATGAGTTTTTGTTAGTTCAAATGTTACGCCTATTTTATGTTAGGCGTGGTGGACCTTCACAGTCAACTCTTCAACGTTTGGTGGCTAAATTTGAGACTTCCAATTTGGTAATCAGTCAATCAACATTAGTACGTCAAAATAATGTAAGATCGGCCGAGAACATCGTCGCGGTCAGTGCAAAAATTCATGACCATAGACGACGCCCTTTGTTCGCTAACTGAACTTTGGAGCGTTTGGGAGAGGACCTCAATTTTGGCCGAAAAATAATCTTTATCGACGGGGGACATCTTTGAATTAGTGGTGTTAACAAGTTGGCAACGTAACCTCAAAAATCTACCGTCTGGTGTGGACTCTGAGCCGGCTGCGTCATTCGTCTTTACTTTTTCGAAAACGATGTTGGTGAGGCGGTCACTTTCAATGGCGAGCACTACAGACCGATGATAACCAATTTCTTACTACCCAAATTGACGATATGTTGTTATGTTATGTGCTACACAGAGCGGGCACTATGATTGAAATTCTGCATGAACTATTTGAGTATAAGGTTATGTGAATTGACCACCAAGGTCATGCTATTTGATCTCTCTGGACTTTTTCTTGTGGGGTTTCCTGAACATAACACAGACCATCGCTCAAGTTCATCGGGATATTTTCGTAAGGGTCATAGAAAATTGGACCACTTGGATCCGTGTCACCTAGCCAAGCCACAATCTAAAGCTTCTGTCCAGTAGACTCTCCAAAGCTGGAATGGTCTTCCACCATTTCTTCTCTTTTCTGGTGGAGTCGAATCTGTTGTTGTTTAAGTACATCTGTCTGACCAGGGGCGTATTTACCCTAGGGCTAAAAGGGCTACAGCCCGGGGCGGCAAAGCTGCTAGGAGCGGCGCGTATGTTTTAAAGCATACAAGCAAAAGGGTGTAAGCCGCCCCAAGCAATTGGCCAGTTTATAGTATTTTTTTTTGAAGCGATTGAACTTTCAAAACATTCAAGCAGAAGGACGCAAACCGCCCCTAGCAATTGGCCAATTAATAATAGTTTTTTAAAGCGATTGAACTTTCAAAACATACAAGCAAAAGAGGGCAAGCCGCCCCTAACAATTGTTTAATTATAATATTTTTGAAGGATGAACAAAAAATTCAAAGATTTGAAAAAATGCGATTTTTTGAGGTTTTCAAGCATGACAATTTTTTCAGTGCCGTGAGTATCCGGCTGTAAAAGAGTTCACCGTAACATGTCACTCATTTTTTTCACCATTTACTATTCTTATTTCTTATAAACGATTTTTTATAATGAAAATTTATAGTAAAAATATTTACAGATGTGTACCTATTCTTTAGAACAAATTCCAATGAGACGAAAACATTATCAAAAAAAAAAACACTTATTGCTATGTAGCTCTAAAAAAATAGGCTAGAAAAACTTTGGCTGGACGGATCTTAATTTTTTGTTTCTAAACCATCTACAAAGAGTCCCGTTTTAGTAAAAAAAAAAATATAAAAATGCATCAAGCTGGATTCCAGATATAAGGTCACACACAAAATTTTATTCTTTTTATATACCTAGCAAATCACGCCTCAATTTTTTTTAGTTTTGGCTGACTCGTATCCCTAAATACCCTTCCCTTTGTCAATAGTCTTGAACGACTTAAGAAACAATATACTGATTGTTTTTTGCACAATAGTTAATAATGATGGATACATAAAAGGATAGGTATTATTTTCAAAACTATTGGCGCGAAATTTTAGTCGAATTAGTACTATGTTAAAACTATTTTAGTATAATACTAGGTTAAGAAGACGATTTTGCTAATTTTAATTAAATTTAGCATCATGCTATCTCTAACATTTTACTAAAGTTAAAATCGTCGAAAACCTATTTTATCCTTTTAGTATCGTGCTAACTTCATATGCCTCTTGCATACTTCCAGATGTCAAAAAAGTTCTGTGTACTTAGTTTTTTGCAACTGTCATTGTTTTAGGTGTGTTCAGAAGCAATTTAAACAAACTGTAAGTGTGCACACATCGACAAACCGGCCGGCACCAAAAATCAAAACATTTTGATTTTGCTCGCACCGAGACTCACACGATAAATCGGTGCACACACCAGCCCACACACACAGCACACATTTCAATACACCGTCACCGGTGCGTGCGAATCTGTGGTGCTTGCTAATGGGCGGCTTAAGGGTGGTTGCTTTTGAAACAAAGGGTGATACGTTGACAAAGCGATTAATTGAAAACACAAGATGTAGATATTATTGTCATTTTCCATTGGAGCGTATGTTATGTTCTAGACAGGCTGAATGATTAAATAACGTTCCATTGGTTTGGAACACACATTTGGCTTAGACCGTTTTTTCTGTTCCAAAATTTATCCGAATAATATCCAAGTTATTGTCAGATCGCTCCTAAAAAAGTTTTACTTCAAAAACTCGTTTTTAAGCAGTGTGAAAAAAGGGTGAATAATACGACTCCTACGTTTCAATAGAAATTTTATATATTACCTACAATTTTTTTTTTGGACACCCTGTTCCTCGTTTTAAAAAGGTTTTCTTTTCTTGTAGTTTTTTACATAACTTTTTTGACGAACATCTACATAACGGTATCCTCAAATTATAAATTCTGCTTTTACATAAAGTGCAAAGATGCAACAAAGAGTGTTTTAATATTGGTATTTAATATAAATGTTAACTCTTTTTACCGTAAGTTACTGAAGCGTGTAAATACTTAGGTATTTCTCAAAATCAATGCCAAAGAACAAATTTAACTGAGTGTTAAGAAAATGTAGTTGTCAGCAAAGTAATTTCTGATCACTTCGATTTTTAAGTTGTGCAAACTAGAAGCGTTTTCTATTTTTTTTTATAAAATCTATAATTTGTTTTCCATCGTGTTGTGTAATTGATTCTTTTATTTAAACAAATTGATTTTTAACGTACATTATTATATACACTATTTAGAAGAAACAATAGCTGAAAACTTTTGTCTTCTTTACAGCGGTTCTGTACTTTTTTTCCTTGTGAATTATTGGTGTGTGTTAAAAATAAATCTATCTTATCTTAGGCCTTAACAGTGTGTTAAATTGTCATAAATGTTTTGTTTAGAAATGTAACAAATTTTATTTCTCAACACAGATTATGGTTTATGCTCTTTTGATTTATTTAAATAATGGATCCAGTTAAAAAAAAAAACTAAGCGGCAGCGCTTACCGAAAGAAAGCCTCAGAAAAAAGGGCGGCAAAATTATAATCTGCCCGGGCGCCAAATCCTTAAATACTCGTCTGGGTCTGACGTCTGTAAGTGTCCAGCCCAATTCCATTTCAGTTTTCTTGTTCTGTGAAGAACATCTTCAAATTTTGGCTGTGTTCTTAAATTTTCGAGGGTTGATCCGTTGAGATAATCTCACCTTCAAAATCAATCTTTCCATAGCCCTTTGACAGGATTCGAGTTTATTTTCGAGGAGTCTAGTAGATTACCATGTTTTGCAACCGTATGTTTAAGCTGGATGAATTATAAGTTCAAAAACATATTTCCTTGTTTAAATTGAGATGTTTAGATCCAGTTCTTCTTTGGTTAACATTTTGTACACTTTGTCGGTGAATGATATTTTTTGACCCAAATAATTAAAGTCTTCTAAGTACTCTTAAATCGCTATTTTTTTATACAAATAATTCTTCCTACATAACGAAATTGTCAGAACCATTTTTGATACAATTTTTAATGAAACTAAACCTAGCATGAAAATTGATTTCCCTTCAATAAAGTGTGTGAGAACTAAAAACCTTTTTGACAGATTTTTCGTTGAAGTTGATTGAAAAGCTTCGGAAAGAATTCAAATAAATTTAAAGATTAATTAATTCCCCTTCCGGCAAAGAAACTTTTTTTGTTTGATATTTCATTATGATTTTAATCCTTTCACAATTTTTTATTTTGCTAAAAAGCATGAAATGGTTGTTATAGAAGCAGAATATTGATTATATTGATCAAAAGGACAATTTATGGAATTTGAAGAAATTTATCTAAAATTGTTCGTATGAAAAAACTTTAATTTTTAGCTGGAGGCAAAAGAATAGAAGGAAGCAAAACAATAGAACAGAAAAATTTAATGATATTTATCTTAGATTTAATTGGAATAAATTACTCACCCGGAGCAATGGCCTCCTGAAAGCTTCCGTTGCATAGTAAATCTTCTCTTATTCCGCGTTGAAACATTCGCTTCTCAACTTTATCTAAAATAACGTAATATGTTAATATTCCTTATATATACATAGGTTACACAAAAAGTGTATTTTTCTTATAGAAATGAAACAACGTATGTACCTTGTGCTGATTTGAATTTCAATTTCTTGCTTGACTTGTCCCCGCAAAAATATGCCTTCTTCACTATAAATCCCGTCCTTAAAGAAATTTTGAAACATATAAAAATATTTTATTACGTATGACAAAAAGGAAGATACACCAAGAAAAACATGCAAAACAAGCATCATCCTAAGTGAGTTGCGAAATAAATGTGTAATCCTTACTCGTTTGAGATCCTTTTCTGTTGGACTTTTTTTATTTTTGAGAATGTTTGTCTATGCCGAGAAAGCCAATCGATATTTTTTGCAAACTTCATTTTATCGTTTTGATTTAATTTTAAAGTGGCTTAAGATGATATCCTTTCTATAAGTTGAGGCAAGAGACCATTTGCAGATAGAAAGACACACGACACGCAAATGACGGTGCCAATCAGAACTGACTCAATTCCAACCGCCTACGAATTTCCGTTCGTATAAAACAACATTGAAATCCCAGTGTCGTTTTATTTATGCAGACATCAGGATAAGAGACACCCTCAAACGGAATAGTTTGACAACAAAACTTATTTTTTTCTTTTTATTATTATTGAGTTCAATTTGGGTTGTGTGCACTCGTACATACTTGATAGTTGGAGTCCTTTGTTTTTGCTGTCAAATCACGCTATGGAGTGTTTTTTGCGTTAAACTTGAAAATAATTGTGCAAAGCATAGACAATTTGAATAATTTATAAAGAAGGACGAACTTAAAGCAAACGAGAACCCAATAAACATAAAAATAAGGAAATGCGAGGAAATGATGATACTTCCTTTTTTGTTTGTTTCGACATATTTTTGGTGTTCTTTTTCACATTTTGTACATCAAAAGTTTTCAATTTACTTCCTTAATTAGAGGAAATAAAATTCTGGTTTAAGTGCTATGCAACTTCTCTTGATTGTCCTTTTTTGGATGGACCTCCTTATGGATAATCTTTATAATGTATTTTAATTATATTTATAAGATGAAGGACGAGGGTGGATGCAATAATTGAGTTTATTTATGTCTTAATTATCAAAAATGTGTGCTTTTCATTAATCTTTGTAATTAGGATATTATCAAATGATTATGAGAGTAAAATATTTGTTTTATGAATCACAGAATAAATTGACATTGATGAGTTCTGAGAGATTAATAGCTATCCAAAAGTTTTTGAATGAATTGTAAAGATTTTAGTTTCCTTGAAGAAAAGATAAGAAGTTTAAAACAGACAGATATTAGCTTCATTTTCAGACTTTATTTAAAAAACTTTCGAAAGATTCTGTTAATTGTCCAATCAACGAAGGTAAAGAATGGTCTTCACTTAAAAATAGAATGTTTTTAAAGTTTAAGACAGCTAAGGGCACATGAGTGGGATCAACGACCGACAACAAAGGGAATTTTAAACATTTTTAAGCATAAATTCTTCACAAAAACCAGACAAAATGGTAGAAAAGTCATTAAAATTAATATTAAGATAATATAATTTGCTTTTAAATTGCTAAATAAGAGAAATTTCAAAAACGAACTGCCAAAATCAAACCTTTTTACTTTCCACATACCACATTTATGTATAAGAAGAACTGAATCGGAATTGAATCGGGATTTAGTTCCTTATAAGTATATCTGAATCGAATTGAAATTAGATTACTCGATCCGATCCCACTAGACGAGCTGGATCGAACCGAAAATATGTATGTAGACCAGGGTTCGAACCTTGCTCCTTTCGGAGCAAATTTGCTCCACTTTTGAAGGAAAAAAAATCTACTCCAACGCTCCGATTTTTCGAGATTTACTCCACTTTTTCCACACAGACAAATTGTCTAATTTATAAACAAATATGACATTGTTGAAATTAACCATAAAACCTTTGTTAAAAATTCTTTTTGAATTTATAATTATAATAATTTTTGAAAATAATACTAAGTTTTCCAATGAAACCTGTGATTTATTTTTCTCTTTTGCTAATATTATTTTTTTATGTTCATACATACATACGTATACATATTTTAATTTTCCTCAAAAGGAAGGATTTTCTTTTTGTTTCAAATCTACTCCGGAAATCTTGCATTTGCTCCACTTTTTTTTCAAATTTGCTCCGAAATTTCATGACTGAGGTTTGAACCCTGATGTAGACCTGGAATCGATGAATTGAAGAATTGAGTTCACAGCTGCTTGTTGGTGTATGTGTGTAATATTTGTGTATTTTGCTTTCAGACAGTCTCAACGGCAAATAATTTTTTCTCTTTGTGTCGCCATTTTGAACGACACCAAGAATACCGTACGCACACAATTTAAGCCAGACTGTCAATTATTTGAATTAAAAATTTTGATCCATCGTGGCCATATACGAGGGCGGGTCAATAAGTCCGTGACTTTTTGAATTTCTGACCTCTTTACTGAAACAGCAACACTGCTCCTGTCAACAAGCATCTGTCAGTTGACTTCTGTCAAAATTTAAACTTGCTGCGTCAGTTAGTTTGTGTTTGACAGCTATTTTTATCAGACTACTCACTAATTTGAGGAGAAAATGGAAAAAAGTGAATTTCGTGTGCTTATTAAGCATTATTTCTTGCGAAAAAAAAACCATTACCGAGACCAAGGCTAAGCTTGATAAATACTATGGGGACTCTGCACCATCGATTTCAATGGTAAAAAAGTGGTTTACTGAATTTCGTTGTGGCCGTACAAGCACTGAAGATGCCGAACGTCCTGGACGCCCAGTTGAGGTCTCTACACCCGAAACAATCACAATATGGTGTTGGCCGACCGAAGATTGAAAGTGCGAGAGATTGTGGAAGCCGTAGGGATCTCGCATGGCTCAGTGGTTTCAATTTTGAATGATCACTTGGGCATGAGAAAGCCTTCCGCAAGATGGGTGCCGCGTTTGCTCACAGTCGACCACAAACGCAATCGTGTAACAACTTCACAGGAAGGTTTGGACCGATTCAATGACGATTTGAAAAAAAAACCGACCTCATTTGGCCAAGAAAAAAGTTCTTTTCCATGAATTGGGCTATGAATTGCTCCCTCATCCACCCTATTCTCCAGATTTGGCTCCGAGCGACTACTTCTTGGACCTCGACAAATCATTTTTTTTGGAAGGGATAAAAAAATTGGAGAAGCGTTGGACAAAGTGTATAGAGCTCAAGGGAGACTACGTTGAAAAATAAAATTATTTTTTTATCAAAAAATCTGTGTTTTATTTCAAAAGTCACGGACTTATGGACCCGCCCTCGTACCTTGATCGAAATTTCAATTCGGTTTCGATTCGATTCCCCAATCAGTTCATGTAATCGGGGTAACCGCTTTTAAACGATGCAATAACCTACCTTGCGATTTTTGAACTTGTCGCTCGGCGAGAGAAGTATGTGGTGTAGGGAGTGGACGAAATTGATGAGGTTGATACAATTGTAGAGATATCGTACTTTCTTCTTTCTGGTTTTCTTCATTTCTTGAGTATGTTTCATTTTCAGTTTGGCATTCACTCAGTGAACTTCCCTTAACCTAGTAGAGTAAATAGTGCGGAGAGATGACACCTTTTCGCTTGAACAAAGTTAACTTTTATTAAGAATCTCTGGCGCAAAATTTTAAAGAGCTTAGTATTAAGGTATAAGCATGACACTTACTACTTAATAATTTGCGAACTTTATTACTATCTCTTTCTTAATTTTTAACATTATCTAACTAGTATCATGTTAAGGTTATTTTTTTTTAATAAATTCCTCCTGAAAACACCTAAAGTAATGATACGAGTAGTTCATGCAAATGACTAAGTGAACAGACTAAATTACCGCTTCAGTGACCGAGTGAGTCTCATCAGTGATCGAATGAAAATGTCAAATTAGACTAATAGATTGCTGGATAATGTAAGCGGTAATGCCAAACTCACATAATTCAGTCACGTATTACTCGATAACTGATGCGGTAATTTGGCCCCTGTTTTGATGTTTGTAAATGTCAAAGTGTCATATGAAGTTAACACGATACTAAAAAAAATAAAATAGATATTCGATGATTTTAACTTTATTAAAAGGGTAGAGAAAGTGTTATACTATATGCGATTAAAACTTTCAGAATCGTCGTTATAACCAAGTTGCATACTAAAACAGATTTAACATTCATTGTACTAATTCAACTAAAATTTTGTGCTTCTGTGTTTAAAATGATCCATGCAATCGAAAGGAAGCCAAAAGAGAAACAAAGATTACATGTCGCTTTCATTCATTCGTCAATCGTTGTTCGCTTTATATCTTTCAAATTATCCGTTTTATCCAAAATATTGTTATTTCGACAGAACAAAACAAAAAATAAACTACATAAATACATTAAAAAAATACTTTTATTCTGAATAAAATATAATTGTATAATCTTTTAATTTGGCACCTCGTCAGCCATCTTTATTAATAAATTAAATTTACTAAAAAAACTGATCATACAAATATTTTTCGTATCTGTTGTAGTTTACAAATTTTGATTGGATCTAGTTTAAGTTGGCCTTAGGTCAATAAAAGCTATTTTATTTTCCAGCATAGAGGTTTAAAACTAATAAACGACAAATCGATTACAAAAATATTTGTTTCGTTCATTTATCTCTTTGAGCAATTTTATCGAAATACCCGCTCTGCTAGGAATGCTCATCAGTAGGGATCGAATTGCCATACAAATGCATATTTTTTTAGGAACACCTTGGAAGCAAGACAACGAATTATGTATATGAATCAGGAAATTTCCTTTAAAATAGCATTTAATCGTTAGTGCATAATTCATCACAAAGTTAGAAGGAAGGACAACCTTAAAAAACCAATTTGAATTAGTTGAAGATGTTGTTGTAAATTCAGTTGAAAGACTTACGGGGGAAGTCATTAAAAAAAAACGTCAGTGCGTTTTGACAAAAAATGAAGGATTTTCAATAATGCAAAATGTAAGTGAGACGTTAACATTGGACTGCAATGACGAAAATTACCCAAAGAACTTTACCGTCGATGAGATTTGTTCTTTAAAAAATGCTCAACTAACTTCAGTTGACGTCGAGCGATCTTTTTCGTTGTATAAGGCATTCTTAAGACCGAATCGGCAACGTTTTGATTTCGAAAACTTTAAGAAAAATTGTATGATCTATGCAACTAAAACTTTTCAAAATAAGAACAATTGAAGAAACATGATTTTATATTATTTTGAATTACTTATTTAAATTAAACAAATGAAGATGTTTATGTTTACGTTAACTGTGTTTTTGTTTTTTTTTGTCTTATTAAATGTTAATTCGTTGTAAGTTATAATTTTATTTAATAGTAAATATAAAAAATTGAACTTATTGTTAAAGACTGAAGAAAATGTGTTTTTAAATTGAATCGAAATTAAGTTAAATTGGTTTTAAGTGCATATTTTAAATTCATATTTTGCATTTTTAAGCGCATATTTTCAGAATTTAAGTGCATGAAAATCCGAACTCTACTCATCAGTATACTCTTGAGCCTAACTGAAGACGTACTGTCAACTATAGAAATTCTTTTTTTTAGCCGTACCACACGAATGTTGAACTACTAACCTAACTCTGTTTTTCCTTCCGATTTCAATTTCCAGATATTTAGTACATCGTTGTCTCCTTCTCAATTACACCCCCATCCCCCTCCCCATTTTCCCAACGCACCAGTGTATGTTTAAACATTTTAAGGGAAGTTATAACTCAAGCAGTTATAAAAAAATCACAATTTCGTACAACTTTAGTATAATTTCTATACTCCACATATGGTCTATTATTTTAAACCGGTGAATTACAGGATAGAAAATCTAAAAATATTATTTAATATAGACGTGATTTTACCAGGACAGTTGCAGAACCAAAAAATATTATTTGCTTGTCATAATTCGGAAATGCTTCTCTCAAAAAGTTGCTAGAAGTATTCTCTATTGACATCAAAATATTTCTCTGACTGAGTTTAAATTACGCTTGATCTAGTGAAAAATTCGCTACAAAGGTAACCCCGATTGCCAGTGTTATTAAAGTGCTTGAGATGTAGGTACGAGTATGCTTCTGCGTTTGAAAAATCCGTCAAAGTCTTACATCGTCGATATTAGATTATCAACTTTAGAAGATCTACATATTTGGTTACAGGTTACAGACAGTCGCTACTACTACGGGCGCGGTATTTCATGTGCAATTCTCTTTTTTCTATGTCTAATAGTCTCGGGTTTATTAATAAATTATTTGCCTTTTAAATATCTCCATAACAAAAAGTCAGTTGCAGTTAAAAAAAAAATGAGCGAGGTGGCCAAGTGATATCTGATTTTTTTTAAATCGCAATTTCAAAAAATTCAAGGATCGGGTCCATACTTTACCTAGCAGTATGCACAGTGGCTTCATCTTGTTGGAACCAGAAATTATAACGCTGCTCCGCAATTTTCTTAGATGCCCCGGAAATCGTTCTTGTGTTTCATCCTAATTTTCGGAAAAATAAGGGTCCTTAACTTTTTCTGCCATAGCACCACTCGGAACAATAAATCTGTATGGGTGTAACCGATATTGAGTGAGTATTGACCTTAGAACCCCACAATCTACAGTCTTCCACTGTTCAAACTCCAAACCATGAAGCCCGAGTGCATTGAGTTAAAGTATTGGCGATATTTTCTCTGCGTCATAACAATCGGTCGTTGACAAGAATAGAAAAGTCTTACAACTACAACTACAAAATAAATGAAAAACGAGAAACCGGAAAGATTTTAATTTACATTTGGAACCATTTTGGAACCAATCTGAGACCTTTTTGCCTTGCCAATGTAATTGTAATTCTTACAATTATTACAGTTTTCTAAAAAGAAAGTTTTTTTTTTTTAAAAGACCAAGATTTGGTTAATAGATTAAAAACTTCGAAAAAGTAATTCATTGAGAATATTGCCCTGGTTGCTACTCGGGAACTACAAAAAAAGTCAGTTGTCACAACGGTACATGTCCTTACGTTCAGGATGAGAATGAGAACTCCATTTGTAAACAAGTGGAGTAAATCTAAAATTTCCGAAGTAGATTAGAAAACGAAAGAAAAACTCAAGTTTTTAATAAATTTGCAGCAAAATTTTAGTTTAATTAGTACGGTGTTAAAGCTGTTTTAGTATGAAACTAGGCTTAAGCAACGATTTTGCAAATTTTAATCGAATAAACCATGATACTTTCTCTACCCTTTATTATTTGCAAACGCCTTAAAAGGTCTGTTTACTTAGTTCATTGCACGAACTGTCATTGTTTTAGGTAAAAGTAATTTATTAAGAAAATTGCTTTAGTACGATACTAGTTAGAAAATGTTTAAAATTAATAATGAGTTAATAAACTACTTCAAAGTTACGAGTAGCAAATTGTTATGTAGTATCATACTAATACCTTAATAATAGAGACGCAAAATTTTAATTGAATTAGTACGATGCTAAAGCTGTTTTAGTATGATACTAGGTTAAAACAACGAAAGTGCAAATTTTATTCGAATATAGCATCATACTTTCTCTACCCTTTTATTAAAGTTAAAATCATCGAATACCTACTTTATTATTTTAGTATATTGTTAGCTTCATGTGACTCTTTGACATTTGCAAACATCAAAAAAGGTTCGTGTACTTACTTTTTTACACGAAATGTCATTGATTTAGGTGTGTTCAGAAGCAATTTATTAAGAAAATTGGCTTAGTACGATACTAGTTAGAACATATTTAAAATTAAGAATGAGTTAGTAAACTACTATAAGGTTAGCAAATTGCTAAGTAGTATCATACTAATACCTTAATGATATGCTGTTTAAAATTTTGCGCCAGACTGTTTAAAATTTTTCTTACTTGTGATATTTTGCTAACGGAAGTCTTGATTTAAATTCAGGCATTCTTGCAATGGTGGCCGTTTGTATGCTGATTAACTGCTTCCAAGCCCTTGTGCCAATTATATCACAACAATTTGTCATATCTATCACTTTACTGGAATAAACGAATCAAAAAAAACTTGGTTCTAGTGATCATTTTATTGTCTTCTTTTTTCCTCGTGGAGGATTTGCCAATTTCTTATAAGCGACAAAAAAAAACATGTTTATGTTTTAGGTGACATAGGTTTGGATTCGACCACCAGACTTGCACCGTGATAGTGCAACGCAGTATACAATACGCCATGGGGTACCTACCAAGTTTCTACAAATCTACAAAGTCCGCAAAGATCAGAGGCAAATTTATTTGACCCCATTAACACATACACAACACAATTAAGATGTGTTTTTTTTTTTTCAATTTTTAGTTTACACACACCGTACCTATTGTAATTAATCGTAATTAACATTTCAAATAAAATTTTAAAAATTATTTATTTTCAGTAAAATTTCATGTTCGATCACAAGAAGGAAGAAGTCAAGAAGCTCAGCGAAAGCCATGGAAATGTTTGGCTGTTATACCCACGTATGAAAAACTATCTTATCGAAATTTGTAAAGAGTTTGAAAAACACATAATTTTCAGGTGACATAAATCCTAAAGTCTCCCCAGCTCCTATCATATCGTTCCTCCAAAACGATGAAACGTTTCATACAAACATGAGAATTTGTAAGTTTTGTCAATCTTAAAACTAACTCTTAGTATAAATCGGTCAAATGGTTCTTAAATATTTAAGTTGGTGATAAGCATTAAATCTTTTTTGGAACTAAAATATTTCTGAATCAGAAAATAAACTGCTTTTTCGAACGTTTTGTGGCAGCAGTTAGCAATGATCTATAAACATTTAAACTTTAAAATATGTAAATCAGTCTTAACTGATTCTAAATTAATTTTCTGCAAGTTGACATTATTCATCTACATTCATATTATAATTCGCCCCAATTAGATCTGACAATAAGCCAAGCGTTTGCTTTATTGCCAATCAATGGAATTTCCGGTCCTAATGCAGCATCATTACGCTACTCCTTCTTCAGTCTAAGGAGCTTCTATTCCATGTCAATAATTTTGATAACTCTTTGTCATGCTGGCCTCATACTGTTTTTCAACTACAAGACTGGCTTCAGTTTCGAAAAAATATGTAAGTTTGTGTAAGTTTTCTTCTTCATATAAATTAATAATTTTATTTAATATTGATCTTTCAAACAGTTCCCTTAATCTGGTTCACGGTTAATCCATTTGTCATGTATCAATTCATAAGAATTGCTCGTAATTGGCCGAAACTGATGTATCATTGGGAGACTTTTGAACTGACCGCCAGCTATCGAGATCTGAAAATTCACAAGCAAATGCGTCGAACTATAATTTTGACCAGCATTTTAATTCCAGTATTTGCTGCTGTAGAACATTTATTTTCCTTGGGCAACAACATAAATACTTCTAGTAAATGTAAACGAGCATCGAACACATTGAATGCATACTTTAAGGGAGCATTTCCGGCGTATTTTCATTTTTTTGAAGTTAACTATTTCAATGGCATTTGCATTCAGATTTTGAATCTCTATTCTACTTTTACATGGTCTATGTCAGATAATTTTATTGTGCTGGTGAGCTTGGGGCTGATAACACAATTTCGTCACTTCAATCAAAATTTTGGGAAATTCAAAGGAATGGTAAGTTATATTTTTTTTATTTGTAATGTAGTTGTTAATTACACAAAATATTGTTTGAAAGAAAACTTCTATGAGGATATTCTCTTAGAAATATTCTAGTATCCTATATTATAGTTCGACTTCAAATAAGATTTTTCAGTTAAAATTCTCAGCTCTAACTCAACAATTAACTTTAGAAACAAAACAAACTAATTCATAAACATCAACATTTCCTACGCTCTTTCAGCATTCTCCTTGTAAGAGAGTTAAAAGCAAGTTGTAACAGATATAGCAGTGACATGCACAATTTTTTTCTGTAAAAACATGTCTTTTTGCTGAAGTTTTGACCAAACATTTTGATAGATGGACTTTTACTAATCTGTAACAGAGCCAATCTCATCCAATTTTGGATGACAGTTCGGCTTACGGTATATAATTGAAAAAAAAGATGTCAGTAGTTTCAAATCCACTGTCACAAAAAACAGTGCTGCCAATTTAAATTTGTCCGCAGAATTGCTCACTTTCGACTTAGAGCGAATCAAATAAAAATCCGTTGATGAGAGATTTGAGATATTTGAGCTTGAAGGTGGCTATAACAAAAAGAGTATTTTAGTTTCAAAATCACTATTCAAAAACAACGAACATTTACTCGTATATGCATATGCTAATATATTTGCAAATGTCAAATTCAACGTAGCAGCGTAAAATCAGAAATATTTTTGATTTTATTTAATCTTAAATTTAAAATCTAAAGCTATTTAAAATAACCTCTCGAGCGGTTATATTTCATCTGGAAAAATATTAAATTGAAACAATTTCAATGAGTACGTACATATGTATATATATGTGTATGTAGGTTATATGTGATAAGAGTCGTATTTTCATGCTCCAAACGAACGTAACCAATCGGAGTAAATTTACTCCAATTTTAGGGAAAATATAACCACCACTCTGTTTTTTGAGAACTTCTCATTTTTTTTTCCACACTAAAAACTTCAAAAATTCTCTAGCGAAACCGAACATACCGAGCATATGAAATATCATTTGTTTGTGAGTTTTTCTTTTTAAAAATAGATTTGTTTTTGTTAAAATAAATTTTTCCTTAAAAGTAAAGGTGCAAAACTTTAAACAGTCTATTATTAAGGTATAAGTATGATACTAATTACTTAACAATTTGCTAATTTTGAAGTAGTTTACTAACTTATTCTTAATTTTAAAAATTTTCTAACTAGTATCGTACTAAAGCAATTTTCTTAATAAATTGCTTGCGAACACACCTAAAACAATGACAGTTCGTGCAATGAACTAAGTAAACAGACCTTTTGTAACGTTTGGAAATAATAAAGGGTAGAGAAAGTATGATGGTTTATTCGATTAAAATTTGCAAAATCGTTGTTTTAACCTAGTTTCATACTAAAACAGCTTTAACACCATACTAATTAAACTAAAATTTTGAGGCAAAGTTATTAAAAACTTGAGTTTTTCTTTCGTTTTCAAATCTACTCCGGATATTTTAGAATTACTCCACTTTTTAACAAACCTGGTCCGAAAATTGACTACTGGGGTACGTAATATACATGTACCGTTGTGACAACTTAAGCAAAATGTTATCTTCTGCATCACTTTATGTAGGTGGTCGATATTGTAATGTCATAATGTTAATTGGCTAAAGTTCTGCTAGAAATGAAAAACTGTTATCTTCTTTCACAAAAAGTTTATTTGAAGACGAAACATTTAATGACATGCAGTTGAAAAAATTATATCGGTCAAATGACTATCTATCTCCCGAATTGATGCATTGCTCGTCTTACGGCCGGCAGTTTAAATTGTTGCTCGTAAAAAATTTAACTCTAAATTGGCGATTTCTTCTTCAATGTTATTTTTCAAGACTTTCAAGGATTGTAATTTGTTGTGGTAAACACGAGATTTCCAAAAGGCAAAAAGGAAGAAGTCTGGTGCCCTTAGATATACCCCCAGTTCAAATCTATAAAAAGAGAGAAATTGGTTGCTCCATACTGCTGCAATCAACAAAAATCAAGACCCAATCAAAATCAAAACACAATATTCCTTGTTGCATTTCATGTGGGTTCTCTGCACCGTTGAAACCCAAATTGTGTGTATTAGTCTAACCACTTATAAGAAGAAATGGGCTTCATTGCTCATTTTGACAAAGGATGGAAGTGAGTTAACCCTATTTGACGATCAAAAGTCAGCAATTCGGGAACGGTTTGCAATTTTTACGGAAACACTTTCAAGTCTTTTACTATAATTTGCTATAACGAACGTCTGATGATGGCTAATTGCGTTCATCGTCGTTTCTCCTTGACGCCCTCGACCGCAGAAGCTATGTTCTATGTACTATGTACAATATTCTATTACACTATATCATTGATATATAATATAAAAAGTAAAGGGCCAAAATGACTTCCTTGTCGAACCCCGGAAGTACATTTAATTACTTCTTGAAACCTATCAATCAATCAGTACGCGTTGAGTTCTATTCTCCAGACATGAATTAATCTATTAAACCAAAAGCCTTCAAATACCTTGATGAAATCAGTATAAATTACACCAATTTGACATCTATCTTCAATTGTACTTTTTACGACATATGACGAGAAAACAACTTAATTAGTCAGAGTAGACCGTCCTGATACGAAACCAAGTTGTGAGTCTAACAAGCATTCTTTAGTCAAGAACTCGATTTTATTTTTAACCAAACTTTTAACTGTTTGGGGACATCTGAGAGTTTACAAATTCCTCTATAGTTTTCAAATAGATTTTTAGAACCCGCCTTGAATATGGGGACAAGAAATGCTTGCTTTCTTTCAGGTAAAAATAAACCCTCAGATAATGATTTGTTAAATAAATTTACCAGAGGCCGACAAAGAGAATCACTGCATTTTTCATAATACTAGACGGAATACTGTCTGCACTACAACTATCATTAACATTAAGGGTCTGAAGAGCCAAAAAACCTCATCAAAGGAATCTTCATATATACCCATACACACACACATATTTTTTGTATTTTTTAAAACTAAAGAAACCCAAAATTTTCATCAAGAAACTACCGATTTAAAAATTTGTTAAGTGCAAGAAGTCAATCTATGATGTTTTTTTAACAATTACCTACTTGAAAATTTTAGGGTATTTCTGTGGTATATTCGACAAGACCTACTATATTTAAAATTTGTTGCACAATTTTTATTCTAAATAAGGAAAATTTTGTAATGAAACAACATCAACTAAAGCGTACAATACCAAATTTTATAGACTAAATAATTAACATAAATAATAATAAAAAGTTAAAATAAAATTTAAACAACTAAATTTTCTTAAAATAGAACCTCCCTGCAGATTTTTGGGGCAAACAAAGAGAAACCTTTACAAAAATCACCGAATTACTGGACCATGTTAACAAGGATCTGGCTGTTTTAGTTTTAACCTCTTTTTCCGTAAATACATTTTACATTTGTGTTCAACTTTACGAAAGTGTTGCGTATGTATTTACATAATATAATTATTTCTGGAGATATTTGTGATGTTATTCAAAAGCAAATTACTTTTTTTGTCTTAATTAAAATTACAGCCCCGGTGAATCAGTTATTCGACGCGTCTACTTCTGGTATTCATTAATTTATTTAATTGGCAAAACTTTAATGGTCTCAATTGTGGCTACTTTCATTAACGATGAGGCCAAGAAACCAATTAAAGTTTTGGAATCAGTGCCTGGTTCTGTATACGGATCTGAGGTAATACAACAAAGTAATTTAAAGTTTTTATTATGAAGGTTGGTGCTTTTGGGAAAGTTTCCCTAGAGTAGTCAAATTGTATATTTAATTTATAATATTACAAATTAACGACAAAGGTGAAATGAATTCTGGTGATAAATTGTTTTATATTCTCCTTTTGGAAATGTTTATTTATAGGCTTCAAGGTTCATGACTCAGTTAACAACAGGAACAATTGCTTTAGGAGGAATGGATTTCTTTTATTTAACAAGATCTTTTCTTATCAGTGTAAGTATTGGAGTTTAAATTTAAAATAAATGTGTAATTAATTAAAAACCTATCACCTGCAGATGGCTGGGACAATTGTTACATACGAAATTATATTAATACAGCTTAAGACTCAGTCAGAAGATGATGTTGATCCTTGTGAGGGATAAATTAATTATAAAGGTAATAATAATTGAGAAATTGAGTGAATGGATGGGGAGCGGCCATGTGGCAAAGTCTAAGCAAATATCTTAGGGTACAGTGCCATTCTATGCCCAAGACAAACAGGAAATTATCTTTCCCTTATCAATTCATCTTTTATGATCCAGCGCAGCGGGTAGAAAATGTTTTTTTTTTTTTTTTGTTTTTTATTAAAAAACGTAAGCAATTTTGAGTGTGCCAACTCAGGAGTAAGCACCATATAATTGGCCTTATGAAACACATGAATTTTTCAAATTTAAGTCAGCAATAGTCGAAGATTGGGTCTTGCGCATTGTTGATGGCAACAGCAAGGGCAAGTAAAAAATTGAACTGGAGCCTCTTGAATTCGAATGCCTAATCGTTGGAAATCATCGATAAACGTGGAATCATTATGTCTTCGTCTTTTAATATGTCACCCATGATTGTTGGCTGTATTAAATTTGGTGACATTGTTTGTATGGTCAATTTATTTCCGTTGTACAATTTTGTGCGTTTAAGTGGTGGTAAGCATCACCGATAATCCAACCTTCAATGTCATTACCTGCTGCAGTATTCCGGGAGGTTTCAATGGATTCAAAATTCTGTCAGATAATTGAAGACTTGTTCTTCGTTCATTACTGCTTCGATAGACTTTTGTTTGACTGTTTCGCCGGGCGGTCTCAATTGAGTTTGCTCAAGTTACACATTTACACAGCCGATCCAGAATTTTGTGGTTAGTTGTTAGACTTGAGAATACCTTATTGCTTTCAACAACTTGAATATTCAGCTTCAATTGACAGACATTTTGCGGGAACGAAATTCGTGAAACCATAAATTTGAATTTTGTCATTTCCGCTTTCCAAAAGTTAGAGTTGAGAAAGTTTGAGCAGACGGACCTTGCAGCAAATGCAAATGCATTATATGATGATTTCAAGCATGCCTTCAGGTCATCTGGTGGTATTGATGCCAAATAAACAGGAAAAACTTTGAAGGCAAAAGAATAAGTGCACATTCCATTGGTTGGTTGTTTCCATGAAAATCACACAGATTCCGGGAAAACGTTTTGAGCGATTTTTTAGGGACCATTGTGCAAATGATAATTTTGCACGTTTTAAAGTTTTGAAGATTGTTACCATGTCCGATTTTTTGCTGATGTTACCAAGTTGGTGTTTCTCTCTGCTTCAAATTCAATTGAAACTTAAGTGCTGGGTGAGCAGTGCGTTAGTCATCCAATAGCGTTGATGTTATTCCCGATGATACCACTGCAGGCAGGTGCAATTCAGTTGTACATTCTAACCGATACGATTCACTAATATCATATTGATGAGGATTGATTTGTCTGTTGATCCTGGTGTATCGAGGCATACAACTCTGTCATTTCCGTTTATTAGACGTGTCATGACTTTGTCGTAAGCAGTATGTTGATCAGCAACTAACCATCTTGTTTGAGTTTACACATATGGTTGTTGCTGGTTCCCATCGAAGATCTTTTCTCGCCAAGATCTTCGAGACTGTTTCCATCCCGCATATAAGCTGGGATTCCCAGTTGACTAAAGACTTTGTTGTTGATGAATATGTACATGTTCTCAATCAAGATTTTTTATTTTTAGCCAGGCTTACCTATGGGCACGTGGCAAGTCTCGCTTTTACCTTTCAATCGAGTTTACGCATCGATTTTTATATAACGATTTTTTTAATAAATTGTAGTAGTACCCCTTGGCATAATGGTAAGTACGTTCGACTGTCATGCAGAAGGTTTTGGGTTCGATTCTCAGCTTCTGCAAAAAGTTTTTTTAGAGGTGTACTGACTCTTGCGAGGAATTGACAAATCTTTCAAGAGTAGCTGTTGTCATGTTGTCGGAATCGGCAGAAAATTGTAGGTCCCCTCTATTCCTGGTAACACGCACACAGGAATTGGTTGAGAGTTGTAAGTGACTAGGTCCTGGTTCTCTTCGCGCTGTGTTTTAATTGATAACGGGTCAAATCTGCAGCTAATTATTCAATTACTAATTCCAAATCGTCCTGGCAAATCACACTATTAAACAGCACGTCCAAATGATGAAACTTTATTATCAAAATGGATGCACATTATTGCAAACGTTTTACTCGTACATTAGACGTGATGGACATTCACAGTCCACTCTTCAACGTTTGTTGGCCAAATTTGAGACGAATGGTTCGATAATCAAGCAGCTAACATTCGTAAATACGTTAAGGCAGCGCCGAGAATATCGGCATGGTCCATGAAACTGTACAGCAGAATCCGAGGCAGTCGATTCCTCGACGTGCACAGGAATTCGGCCTTTCGCAGACTTTAACTTGGCGTTGGTCCCCACCAAAGTTCAACAGGTGACCGTCAATGGTGAGTGCTACAATACGATGGAAGGCCCTCTTTCCCTATGATGTTTGTTCCTAAATACCTTCTTCCTTATATTCATCCGGATCTATGCGGAAGAATTATTAAAAATTGGACCACCCGGATCCGTGTCACCGTAAGAAGCCGAGGTGGATATTTAATATTCCATACAAAACGACTTACTTGGGCCTTTCAAATAAAAAGAGAATTTCGTTAATACCTTACACATAGCTTGTTTTATTCAATTTTAACATTTAAGGGGCCAAATACTAGTTTCTTTTTAAAAATGCAATAAAATGAACTAAATTAAATTTTATCTATCTATTATGACCTTATTAGTAAGAGCAAATTTTCCCATTTAATATGAAATACAATGTCGTTCAAATGGCTGATTCGGCTAGTCGTGCGCCTTCTTCAATTGCCGAGTAAATTAGACGTTGTAAGCGAATGAACCGATATCTTTGTGCAGAATTTTCCTCAGACTAGTGCGTGCAATGTTGACCTATTAAAAGCGATGGCAAGTCGACATATGACACAATATCTATCTAGTATTGGTTAGACAATTTCGTGACAAACAGTAAAGTAACATAATGCCGATTTTGGGCATTTGGGCCGTTTTGCGCTCAATTTGAGTTGCCTTGTGATGAAGAGAGTAAACACAAATTCGCAAACTTGGAAATATTGCGACTGAATTTTAAATTCAATTTTCCTTAAAATAAATTATGTGCCACCTTATTTCTTACCAAGTCAAAAATAACAGTGCCTTCGTGACGTCTATTCTTCTCTCTTTGGCTTTTCCAAAAACAATTCGTAACTTAAAGAAAAAACATTTGTTTGTTTATTGATATTTTTAGCACCATAAACAGATATTGATCTGATCAACAAGTATCTAAAATTCTATTTTCCTCCCCTTACGAAAATATTAACATACAATACACCGCATCAAATAAGCTGTCAAATGTTTCCACATTTCAGTTATATAAACCTCTAATAAACATCATTTTTTCTACATCAGAAAACAAAACGATATTTTATTTTGGAATATAAAGGGGAGTTAGTCTTTTTGGCATTTGCACAAAAGAATTCATTTTGTCGGCATTTTAGGGGGCATTAAACATTGTATATAGCTAGTTAGATATTAGAAAGGAAAAATGTTATTTAGGAAAAGGAAAACATGACAATTAGATAATAATGAAACAGTTCACATGGAAGGTTTAACATGTCTTATTAAATGAGACCTTCATCATGTTTCATGTAAAACGGAATTCTATTTACTAGGTATATGATTAAGTTTTATTTTATCCTCAGTTGTAGTTTGTTTAAATCTGGAGAAGGTTTTTGTTAGTTACAAACAATATTTAGTGTTTTTCCTTGCAATTGTAGGACAGGTTTTTTTGAATATCAGATATGGCTACAGAAAAGTTTTTTCAATCAAAAAAGCAAACCGGAAATGGCAATGGAAACATTTGGTTGGTGTATCCTCGTAAGTAAACATCAATATAAAAATTAAAATCAAATAAAATTGAAGTGAAAAACACTGACAAAATTCAGAATTTGAGAAAGAAATTTCAATTAGGATATGTATCGAAACTATGTATTAGGCCTAAATATTCAAGGAAAATCCCTGACACAG
The DNA here is from genome assembly GCA_911387755.1 of Chrysotoxum bicinctum. Classification (NCBI taxonomy): domain Eukaryota; kingdom Metazoa; phylum Arthropoda; class Insecta; order Diptera; family Syrphidae; genus Chrysotoxum; species Chrysotoxum bicinctum. The sequence goes on along the minus strand of OU426989.1, from coordinate 216,176,750 downwards.
GGAGCCGGGGAGCCCTATTCTCAAGCATTAGGATACATTGAAATCGAACCCTTTACATCTCGAAACATTAAAAAAGTTCTGTATTGAACTACAGTCTACAGAACAGGCGGGCATAAAAAAACTTTTGTTTTGAATAAAACTTATTAAATCCTCTCGATCTGAGTGAGACTCTGTTATGAGGGCTCTAAGATAAATAAAGTGAACATTTTGTTAAGTCAGTAGTGCAATTAAAATGAGTACCTATCGAAAGATCTTGGTTTCGAAGAAAATTATGCAACTTTAACTATCTTAACCTCCCAATACCTAACTTTTTCAAATCTAAGGTTAATAGTCTTTAAACAAAATATTTAATTTTTAAGGTTCGTGCATCATCTAGTGATACCATTAAAGAAGTACCGTTATAATGCTAACTTTAGAACAGTGTAATAAAATACGGTAATAAAGGTGCTCATTAGATCTTAATGTTTAAATTCAATAATAAAAGACCAGAATATAGCTATGTATGTCGAAATTTCTACGTTTAATGAAGTGCTTCTAAAGATAGAATCATTATCACATCAAACCGTTATAAAACTTAAGACTAATAAGCTACTTATAGGGCTGATCTAGACACTGAGACAATATCGATTTCGTAACCCAATATTGCCTTCAGAACATCTTAGAAGAGACCGTATTTGATTAATTTAAATTTACCGATAAACTCGGCACTTTTGTCAGAAAAGACTAAAAATTAAAAATGAGTTTTTAACATTGTAAAATTAAATTATTTTGGAGCTTCTAGAACTCGAATTTTAGACCGATATTTCATTCACTTTCACTTCATCTTCGGCTAAACCGATATAAAATTTAGGAATACGATATAGAGATCAATCTTTGATTTCAACAAGACTGAGACAAGACATTCAAGAATCTCATCTTGGCTCATCCCGTGACCAACTTCTGGAAGCCCAAGTTTTAAATAATTCAAATGGTTCAATCTCAAAGGGTTTAATTTTATTCATCGTGAATTTCCGATAAAAGGGCTTGATGCCGAACTATATTGATATAAAATAATAGGTTCAATAAATCTTAGCTTCTCCAAAATTATTTAAAGAATGGTTTTATTCAATGAGAAATGTACTCGTATATACCATTAAATCAACGGTTAACATCTTGCTGCCAAAAATTTTAATACCTTGCTTCTAATATTTTAATTTATTAACCAATATATTACTTTGGGTCATAAAATAAATTCTGTGCTGCCAAGTCCTGCATTTTATCAATTTTTATTTTATTTTCATTATAGTCCTGTATAATTAGTCGTGATTCTTTTGTGAATTTAATATTCCTTTGGGGAAGGCAATTTAATTTTGCTATCGTTAGACTACCTTGAAAGAAGCATGATTAAGGAAGTTTTGATTTATATTATTGTGAGATTGATTTTGGAAAACCAAAGCCTTTTGTTTTAATTTTATGGTGATACTTGATTTGTACCTTTTTTTGATAAATTATCAACATAAATCTGGTGTGGTCAATTTAGCTTTGATTGCAGAAAATTCAAATTGAAGTTTTACCAGATATTAGTTAACAAGATTTGATTTTTTGAAGATAGAACTGTCGAATTAAGGAGTGAATAAAACCTATGTGGCTTTATGGTTAAGGCGCTGTACTGTAAAGCCGAACAGCTGGTTTCGTTCTCCAGCCGCTACCAACTACTTAACAAATAAAAACTTAATGAAGGGGTAGTTCCTACTGCAAAGACGTGACATGACCTCGAAGAGTATATCTTTTCATGAAAAGTGCTTTTTGTCTTAGCAGCTTGGTTAAACTCTAAGTCCCCACTATTTCCGTCAGCAAAATACATAACACAGCACACAAGAATTGTTGGAAGTTGTAAGTCACAAGACCATAGTAGAAAATGAGCTGTTATATTTGAAACATTAGTATTTAAAAAACTTTGCTTTTGATTTTTTGTGTACGAGGGCTGTTTGATAGATAAAGCCAATGACTTTAGAGATAGATGTCGCTCATATGGCATTACATTTTTTTTCAGCAATACATATTTGTTTTTTTCTAGGCTTAGAAAAAAAATTCAAATAGATTTGTCAATTATTAACCGTATTACAAATTTGAAAGAACTTTAAATTGTGTTATTAAAAAAATGGGAAAAAGTGAATTTCGGGTGTTAATAAAGCGTCATAAAACCATTAAGGAAACTAAGGAAAAACGTAAAAAGTACTATGGAGACTCTGCTCCTTTGCATGGAATGGTCCAAAAGTGGTTAATAGATTTTCGTTGAGGTCGTATGGGCACAAAAGACGCTGAGCGTACAGGACGTTCAAATGAAGTCACAACTGAGGAAATGGTCACCAAAATGAAGGATATTAAGTCAAACGACTGCCGGATCAAGGTTCTTGAGATAGTTATCACTGTAGTCAATCCAAATAATAGTAATAAAATCCTGCATGACCATTTAGGCATGGAAAAATTATCGACAAGGTGGGTGCAGCGTTTTCTAACAAGTAAACAAAAACCTAATCGGGTCGTAACTTTAGAGCTGTGCTTAGAACTCTTTGAGCGCACTTTAATGTATTTTTTTCTGCGTTTTGTAATTGGTGATAAAACCACCAAAATTGAAAGAGCAATCAAAACAGTTCCATTTCCACGGCGGTGCGGCGTATTCTTCATCGATTATATGGAAAAGGGAAAAACAATTACCGGGAACTACTATATCAATTTAATAGATAGATTCAATACAGACTTGGCGGAAAAGAGTCTTCATATGAAGAAGAAACAAGTTCTTTTTCATCCCGACAATGATCCAGCGCACTCGACCGCTGAATTGAACTATGAAATGGCTCGGTGTAAAAAGATTTTCATCAAATAATAAAGATATTGATTCAATAAATGCATATTTCGCACCAGTGTGACAAAACTTTTGAGAGGGTTAAAAAAGGTGGGAATATCGTTGGAGGAAGTGCATAGCTCTAAGAGGAGACTATATTGAAATATAAAATTAATTTCAAAATAAAAGTCTATTCCTTCATTTCAAAGTCAGCTATTTTTCGATAAAATCAAATTTTCGAAAATCGAATGAAACTTTAATAATTCAAGAACTAATTTATATAAAAGTTTTCAAAATCAAGTTTGCAAAAAATAATTGTATTTTTGAAAAACTAAGTAGGTTCTTATACAAGGCATCCAGTAAATACTGGATAGCCTGACACTGGTTATAGAGGGTCTTAAGACCCTTCAAAAGAAAATATTTCTCTCTATGTAACGGGTTGGGGTCAAAATACTGTTTGGGTCATAATACTGTATTTAAAATACTGTATCTCAAAATACTGTATTTCAAAATACTGTATGTTCAAAATACTGTATAATCAAAATACTGTAAGTCAAAATTCTGTATTTCAAAATTCTGGTTGGTCAAAATTCTGTATTTCAAAATGCTCTAAATAGGCTGAAAAATATAAATCATTTTAATAATGTAAAAAAGTTTTTATAATCCCATTTTTTATAATCCCTTTTCTTATTACGACGTATAAACAGTGAGGTATGCCCCCTGCTTGGGCACACTATAGGATTTGGGGTAGATGCGAGTTTGGGTGTATACAAAGTTTCTTTAGCATTAAACGAATCTGGAAAATAACCAACATAAAATCAATAAGATATTTGGTAAAGAGTTATCAAGGTTGATTCTCATCGGGATATTTTTACAATTATTGTTTTAATTATAATCAACAATTGCATAAATAATTGCATTGCATCAAACTATTTGATCTGTCAAAACTTTCAGGTATTCATGCTCATACAGCATTTTGAGATGAAAAATTTTGATATACAGTATTATGAGAGACAGTATTTTGTACATACAGTATTTTGAAATACAGTATTTTAAAATACAGAATATTAACCATACAGTATTATTACAATACAGTATTATGTATGACCATACAGTATTATACTCGTACAGTATCATACAGAACTTTGACCATACAGCATTTTAAAATACAGCATTTTGACCCGCTCCCCTATATTGTAACGATTTTTTTCAAATTGTTTTTTTTTTTGTGCGTCATTCCTCAAATGCCTAAGCCAATGAATAATTCTTATTATGTTGCTTTATTTTGTTTAATATTTTTATTTTTTGTTTTGATATTCTAAAATAGGAGATTTGCATTTCGTCAAAACCTAATTTTGGGCGAATTTACTTTCAGGTAGCACGCGTATACTATTGATTTTTATTTTACACCCAGCTAGTGGTCTCAATATTACAGATTTAAAATATTAAAGTGGGGAAGGACCGTTAAATCATAAAAAAAAAATATTTTACTTTTTCAGTTAGTTTTTACCTCACTTTTTTCTTAGTTTTTTTTTTTTTTACTTCCGGTACTGAAACTGGCAAGTGTGTAAGGTCACCAGACAGGCACCTGTATCAACAGTTTTTTTTTAACTTAATAGTATTGTGGGTGGCCTGCTTCACGGGTTCTCGGGTTCTTGAATCCCTTTTTGAGAACCAATCCATATAAGCAATAAATAATTCCCTTACAAAATCAACAAAAAAGAAAAAAATCTCAATAATGTCCCAAAAATAACCCGACTCTGGTAATACTAACACAAAAAGAAATGTCAAAATAAACAAAAAAAAAGTGCATTTTCTATGCAAATTGCGGAACTTTAAAAATTAAAAGTTGTTATAAATGTTTCCGTTTTAAGATTGTGATATTTGATAATAAAAAGTTAAATTATTATCCACGTGCGAAAATTCGTGTTAATTTAAGGGAAAGTTGAGCCATTACATTGATTTGTTCCCAACGTTTCGACAGGGATTGCTGTCCTCTTCAGGGGATCTTTATTAAAAACAGTATAAAATAATAAATTAAAGGTAACATGTATGCAACAGAAAATATATTAGAACAATTTCAGTGGAGAATAACTTACGTTAAAATTAAGATTAACATTAATATTTTGTAATAAACAAAAAACAAAAAGATGAATATAAATTAGTATTTATAAATAAATAGACAATTAAAAGAAAGAAAAAAGCACTTCTGTTGCTGAAGTATTGTCGTTATTTGGCGTTTTTGGAGGAAGCAAGAGAGGAGTATACGGCGGATATATTTTGAGTGTCCTGTTTCCTATTCATCGTGTTAGCGGTGTTCAAGATATGAAGGGTTTCCAGAGTGTAGCGTTTTGAAGTGTGGCTTTCTCTTCGAAGAACTTTCACGCCATCGAAATCTGGTTTATGGCCTCTCTCAATGCTGTGTGTAGCCAGTGCTGTTTTTTCGGAGTTGTCGCGGTTTAAATCGGATTTATGATTTGCTATTCTTTGTCTCAAGAATTGTTTTGTAGTTCCTACATAACAAAGTTCACACGTCTCATCTTTGTTTCCTAGACAATTGATTTTATAAATCACATCGGTACATTTTTCTTTATCTGTTTTAACTTTTAAATGGGTAAAGAGTGGTGCGAGGGTGTTGTGTGATTTATATGCCATTTGAATGTCTTTTGTTTTTTTGGAGATAATTTCCTTGAAGTTTTCGGCAAGTTTGGGAACATAAACCATACTCTTGTAGATACCCTTGCTAGCAGTATCTTCTGTATTTTTAGAGGTTTTATGTTTTTGTCGAAAAATTAAACTCCCGAATGAGTTGTTCCGGATAGCCATTTTCCTTTAGAATTTTGGTGACGATTTTCTCATTTTCGGGATGAAATTGCTTGTCACTCAAAGTGAAGACTTTGTGTACCAAATTCGAAGCTGCATTAATAATGATGTGTTTGGCCTGATTAGACCGAAAATTAACGAGTCTTCCTGATGCTGTTGGTTTTTGGTGCCAGTTTATTAGGAGTCCGCTGTTTTGTCGGTGAATTTTGACGTCTAAAAATGCTATGGCGTTGCATTTTTCATTTTCGATGGTAAACTGGATCTTGTGATGAAATTCGTTAAGGACTTTTAGTGTATCATTGATTTTACGGTAATCCACTATCGCAAAAATGTCATCAACATACTTGGATAGAAAATGGGGTTTTTCAATTTTTAAGAGCTGTTCATCGAGAAGATAATCTAAAACCAAATCCGCAATAGTCGGGGAAAGTGGGTTTCCCATTGGCATGCCATGAATTTGCTTATATACAGTGTAATTTGTACAGTGCAGGTAATTATTTTCCTTGAGGCAGAAATCAAGAATCTCGAGAAATTTGTTCTGTGTCAGTACCGTATTTTGTTTTATTGTTTCCCATCTCTTCTTAACAATATTCGTAGCGAGTTGAATCGGAATGTTAGTAAAAAGAGATACTGCATCAAATGAAACCAACATATCGTTTTCAAATAGTTTGACATTTTTAACTTTTTCCACAAACTCAAATAATTTTTAACCGAGTAGACTGAATTTGTTGTCGCAGACTGTAAAACTAATTTCGCGCTTTTTTATTTCGCTTATTTTTAAACTATAATTTGTTGTTTTGTTAAAATTTATTTTGTCAATCGCTATTGTTCTAATATTAATAAATTAACTTGATTATATTTATCAAAAAATATAACTGCAACTAGTTTAAATTAAAAACATGAGAATTTGTATATATTTAACTGTTTTGCTTATCATTATTTTTGCAAAAAAATGTTATCTTTTTTAATCTTCTGATTGGTCCTTCGAAGAACTAATGAAAATATGAAAATCATTATATCTTAATAATTTTCGCAAGATAAAAGAAGAGCGAAATAACATAGAATACAAAATAACAAGCAGCGAATTAAAAAAGTAACGATAAGATAACGAAGTAACGATATGCAAAATAGAAATAGAATAGATCTCTACGAAATGATCGAAATCCGACAAAGCCGAATTTTAGCAAAGAACGTTATTTTTATGTCTTGAGAATTTCCTAAAATGTATTGTAAATTTGGACCGGGGCTGAAAACAAATTTTAGCCACGACCCGCTATCACCTGGTCAAAGTTATCCATTATTTGCTGGACACCCTCTTTCTTATGACTTCTCAACTAAAACAAAAAGTCCACAGAAGAACCTAATTTACCATAAGAAATCAATGAACTGCAACATTTAAGCCAATATCTATATCCATCCCACTCACTAATACTATTGTATCCTTCTTTATTTACACAGATGAATTTAAATCGAAAGTCTCACCTCAGCTTGAAGCCCCAACGCACAGTTACGAAGGCACCTTTCACCGCAACATTAAACTTTGTAAGTTCTCCAATTAGCTTACCAAAATCATTTGACTTAAGTCTATCAAAACATGTCCTTAATCCCTTCTACCACAAAACCAAAACCACACATGTGCAAATTTACAACAAACAAAATATAGTCCTCACAATAGGTCAAGTGTTTGCCTTAATGCCAATTAATGGAATCAGTGGATTACGGGCGGTATCGTTGAAGTTCTCCTTTTGCACGTTTCGAATGGCCTATACGACCCTTATAATGACCGCTTCTATTTTAGTGGGAATCTCAACGTTCTACTGGACGGTTTTGCATGAATTTAAATTTGATAATATCGGTGAGTGTATGCCAATCAAATTATACTAAATGGAATTTATATTTCTTGCTAACAGGAATTTATTGTGAGAACAGTTTCAATAATCTGGTTCATCGTCAATCCTATTGCAATGGGTCAAAATATCTATGTTTGTTATAAATGGCCGGCATTGATGATGTATTGGGAGGCAGTGGAGATGGATTACACCATTCGGGATGAGAAAACACATTTGCTGTTTCGCAGACTAATTCTCATAGCGACTATAGGTGTTTCGGCAATGGCAGGAATCGAGCACTTCTTGTCTGTGGCCAACAATGTTAGTTCTACATTCAGCATGTCTTGCAATTACACGGTGGATCGAATGAGTGTTTACTTTAAACAGGCCTTTCCGGCTTATACGGAATTCTTCGGCATGAATTACTTTAGTGGGTTTTGCATGCAGTTGTTGAACTTAATCTGCACGTTTACCTGGAATTTCACTGACAATTTTATCTTGATTGTGAGTTTGGGACTGATAACCCAGTTCCGCCATTTTAACATACAGTTCGAAAAGTATAGAGGAATGGTAAGTTGGACAAAGTGAATAAAAGTTTTTTTTTTGTGGTGAATTTAAGAATACTTTTAGTGTCAACCGGATGATTTTTGGGGGAAACAGAGGACCTACTACAACAAGCTGGTCAATCTGATTGGATATGTGAACAAGGACCTGGCAGGAATTATATTGATTTCATATACGAATAATTTATTTTACATTTGCTTACAGTTATTTCATAGTGTTACGTAAGTTTTCAAATTATTTTTCCACCAACTTTATTGTGGACATTGAAGATGACCGTTTTTTTCGTTATTATCAGACCGAGTCATTCGGTAATACGAAGTGTATATTTTTGGTATTCCCTGATTTATTTAATTGGACGCATGTTTATTGTATCGATGACAGCTGCATTAATCAACGATGAGGCCAAGAAACCAATTGAAGTCTTACAACTAGTGCCGGCCACAGTTTACCGATCGGAGGTGAGTTTTTTGTCCCATGTACGGCAGTTTTGCTTGTTCGCACAGCCATTTATCCAAAAATGCGCCTCGTCGCTAAATATAATTTTTCGGACAAAATTGTGTTTCTCTTCCAAATGCTCCGAATCCCAGTCAGCGAACAAACGGAGTTGTATATGGTCATGAACTTTGAGCTCAACTTTCAGGAAATAATGTCAACTACTATCGACAACGTCAAAAATCAAAACAATCTATTCTATGGCAGTTTTGGATAAAACATAGATTTCATCAAAAACTGCACATTATGTACAAAGAGATGAATACAGAATAGCTAAAACTAGTTTTTTCATTTTATCCATCCTCATCGTATTGATAAAAATCGAGTTCAATATATTTTATGATTCCAAAACTGGCAACAGACAGGTCAACCAACGCACAGTGATTGAAATAATCTTTTACCTAAATCAATCAAATTGTGCTCAATAAACTCAGCTAATTGACAGTTAGAACTTTCAACGGTCAGAATTTTTAATTTGACATAAGATCCAAATACAGCAAACATAAGTATTAAAATGTATAATCTATTTTGGTTAGATTTCTTTAAAACTGTTCAGTCGTTGACCTAAAAGTTGTGTGGAAATTTTTAAGTATCAAAATTGTCAAATTTCAGACAAATTCGAACTAAATATCATGCTTATTTTGGGTTTTTATTTCATGTTTAAATTTTATATTTTGACCTATATTCTGAAGCCCACATTACTGTGACAATGGATTCCGGCATCTTCAAATCATTCGGCGTACCAAATTTCATTAAATTTTTATCAGGATTTGATTTTCGTTGCCAAATTGAACGAGGGGATCACTGTGAGATACATGACCACTGTGATGACGCTAAAGACGGTAAGACGAAAACCAATCTTTTGGACATTTCCATCTTGCTCTATAAACCTAGTAAAAATAAAATTCGATGTTTTTATCAAATGATGGAGGAGCTCAAAAAGAGGTTTTCGTCGCTCCGTGGTCTGTAATTTTTTTTGTTCATAGCCTATCGAGCTTTATCTTAAATAGTTAGACCAATTTAGTTCAGTATAGATCATTTGTTTGTGTTTTCATGGAGGGGAAATTATTTTGATAATTCATCGAAAACAGATAGATGTCATACAACGATGTTGGTTCTGTCAATTTTTTGAATTCTTTTTACTTGCGATATAGGTACTATAGGGCAAGTTCTGCATTTGGAAAAAAAATCGAACTCGAGATTTTGATCAAAGTTGACATTACGATGATAGCGAAGACGAAAAAAGTGGGTCCGACAATTCCGTCTGTCTGTCTGTATGTCTGTATGTCTGTATGTCTGTATGTCTGTATGTCTGTACGTCTGTATGTCTGTACCTCGAACTACAGCCTAAACTATCGGAGGTATTTTCTTCAAAATTGGTAGTTAAGGGTCTTCGGTGATTCCCTAGAGGAAAAATTGAAATTTTTTTTTTAGCTCCAAAACTAAGGGTACCCCCCATACACCCGTAATGCAAAATCTTATTTATCTCGAAAACGGCTCTAACGATTTCGATAAAAAAAATTAAGTGTGATATTATGGACATGAACTATATTTTGGTCAAAAAAAATTTTGGGGCAAAATGTTATTAGGGGTACCTGCCATAGACCCGTTTTTTTGATTTTCGACTTTCTCATTAACGGCTCTAAGGATTTTAACCCAAAATTTTTAGCAGGAGTCCCCTTAAGTTTAAAATAATATTGTATATAAAAATATTCGAAAAAATATTTATTTATATTATATTTTTTAAATCAATATCTTCAAAACCTATGAACGATTATTTTTTGAAATTATTTCCTAAAACCAATATTATTAAATACTTAAAATTCGCATCCCACATTTTTTTCTTGAAAAATTTTAGAGAAATTTCTTATATAAAAATTTTTTTTAATACTAAAACGATTTTTTAAGGTTCATTTGCATAAATTCATACTTTTCCGGAAACCAGACGGCAATTTTATGCATTTGAACATTATTATCTCAATAAATCCATGTTTTATATTTATAAAATGTATCTTAAATTCCAAAGTACTTTTACATAAGAGCAAGTTCGTGCGATCCAGTCGTGCATTTTATTTTTTTTAATCTGAAAATTTCTTTTCGTTTTTATGAATTTAGTCAAAACGCTTTATGGATCAGCTATCTTCAAATACCGTTGCTTTAAGTGGAATGCAATTTTTTCACATCACAAAAAAATTCATGCTTAGTGTAAGTGACATTTTGTACCATTTTTAAATATTTATTTATCTTTAAAAAAAACTAATGTGTATTATACTTTTTTTCAGATCACTGGCACCATCATCACATATGAACTTGTTCTAATTCAACTCCAACGGGAACCCGTTATAAAAGAAGAAATTTGTATTAGCTAAATTATCTTCTATGTTCACACCTTCCTTACAATGCAAAAATTCACATGATCCACAACATCTTTCACCTGATCGAAAAGTACTAGTTCATATGTCAACACTGTACCCGCCATCTATAGGAAAAAAAATAAATCACACAACAATCACTTAAATTTGTATTTCTATTTATAAAGAACCTACAGCCAATATCATTTTTCTTGTGATAAAGAAGAAACCTTTCCCAGAAATCGAAACAAACTCCGAGGCAACAATCTCATAAAATCTCTCCAGCTGGTTTAATAGGATGGAGACTTGAATCATTAACGAAATTGTTCAAAAGAAAAAAATATAATAAATCATAACTCACCTCGATTCCCCAAAACTCGATTGGTATTTCATAAAACGAGGCCAGGATATCATTGGACTTGTCGTTTATTGATGATTCTGATAGCATCGTCATTAAAATCCTTGTCAACACAAAGCTCAATGAGTACCAGAAGTGAATACTGCTTATTGTATTTCCTTTGGATCTTTTCCATAAATAAATTAACGGTTTCATTGAATTTCATTTCAAAACGAAAATAAAGCACTTTACTTACTGAAAGCTTTGAAAAACACAAAAACAAATGTAGAACAAGTTATTTGCACAAGATAGCAATACCAATTCTGATAGATTCCCATCGACTGATTGAAGCAGTTCCATCAAGGACATAAAGTCCATTCGAGCACGTAACCAAAATTCATCAGTCATTGCCTGAAATGAGTTCAAATTTAATCATGTGGAATTACAATTTACAACAACCAAAAGGTAGAAATATTGAATCTGTCCCATGACAGAGAGGTAATTTTCCTTACCGAGGACTTATAACGATTTATCCTCGTATTGACCTGTCCGAATCGTACAGCAAGACTACTCGTGACAAGCATCAGGAAAATATCAATAAAGTTCCATGCAAATGTCATACTGATTGTAAGCCACTAAAGTTCCACACAAATTGAAAATTAACCAATAAATCTTTAATTACGGTTTCTCAGAAATGAAAAGATATTAAATTTTATAGACAATGGATTATAGCACCACGTATGTATGTATGTGATTATACGAGTACCTATACAGTCAAATTGGTATTTACTTACCTCTGAAACTGGAATCATCCACATGTTAAATTTAATTATGGAAAAGATGTGTAATCGTTCGCGGGTGTAGAGATTCTCCCAAAAGTTGACAGTTAAGTTGCATTTATTAATTTGGTAGTTATTGTTATAGATGGCGCTGCTAATGTATATGCCATGTTCAACTGAAAAAATAAATCTCTTTGTATATAATGTGTGATAATTATTTTTTTTCCTAAAAAGGGACGGAAATAGGATTAAGGATTTATTTTCGCATTTCCAAACGAACGGTACAAAAATCTTCTACACAAATCTGAGTTCTTTTGAGGGATTCTTAATATTACAACCGCTATTTCAATAGTCAAAGGTTTGCTGGGACGTTTCACACGTAGTACGTGTGTATAAAGTACTGTAATCCAAAATCAATACTCTCGTTTAGAAATCAAAAAAATAAAAGCAAGCACGACGAAGCTAGAACGAATAGCACTCCAAATAGAGACTTTCAAGATCCTGTTGTGTGGATTAACATTATTAAACTAATTTCAATTTTGGTCGTTTACCAAATTATTCAGTCAGAATTAAGCTTCAGTGTAATCACGAATTTTCAGTGATCGAAATCAAGTTAGTCAAGGGCTCTATTTGGGTTATCCTTTCGCCAGGGGTCCACGTTAGATTTTATGTCATTGCCAATATAAAGTGAAGGAAAGAAAATTTAATCATGCACAAAAATCTCATTGTGTTCTTTCAAATTTAAAACTGATTTCTTGCGACTAATAAATCGCGGAAAATACATTTTTGCGATTTTTTTTTAAATTTACTTTTTTAAATCACTGGTTAATAGTGTTACTTCTTACTTTCAAATTGCGACAAAATAATACTCTGATTTTCGTTCCGAATTGAATTCGTTACCGAAATTGATTTTCGTACGGATTTGAAAACGACGTTCTTAATTCCGTACAAATTTGCCTCGCAGTGGTACCAACATTCAGACAGGTTTTCTGTTACACATGTGTCTTCCCCTTCATAAAAGACAAAAAAATATTTTTTAAAGATAATATTTTTAAAAATACTTACATACATTTTTAGATTAACGAATTCAAATTCTCCAGACAAAATCGAAACGAAATGAAAACGAAAGTATTACTTTCGTAAACGAAAATCAGAACAGGGGTGGATACGTTTATTTAGAAACATATGGTATCGTTCACATTTAAGTCATACAACAAGCAAACGAGTATCAAGCCAGGAGAAGAATCACATTAAGAACAGAGGAAATCTGGAATCTTAAATCCACCGTCGTATCTAAGAGACTATGTTGAGAGGAACTTAATTATGATAAAAGATTCCCTTGAAAGAATTGTCACATCCTCAATAGATGAATTAATCCTCAACAAAAATTGTATTTGCAATAAGCTTTATTTGAACGCGGAATAAGCCCTTCTGAAACTGGTGTGGCTTCCAGCCCCACAGTATCACAGATTTAACATAAACGAAATCTTCTGAAACCAGCAAATCCTAGAAAAGACCAACGAATGGTAAGTATATACTCAACATCTTCTCACCCTCAGGAACTCCCTATAACGATAGCCGAACTCGATATTCCGTCAGAACTGTTTCGTATGACGTTGGAAACTTCGCTGTGCTGTGAAATTTTATACTAGGCATTAGTGACTCCGAATAATTCAAAACATGCACAAAGTTTTAGCAAGGAGTTGCGCTATTATGTGATTCCTTAAATCATCTCGTTTGCGTAGGACAGCCGTTAACACAGAGGGGCTTTCTTAGAAAGATTTGTTTATCTTTGGAGTATGTGGACAATATCGACATCATCAGCTGCTCCAAGCGTGTCGTTAAAGAGTTACTATTGACGATTGACTGTATAAGTGTATATGCTGTACAAAATATCTACAGCCTATGACTAAACGTCAATTCTGAAAATTTGAGGTACAGTAGAGGAAATTCCCATAAAAACACTGTAACTTTCCATACCTAATGCCGGATATACACTGTTCAAATGCATGACAAGCATATGCAAGTGTATTGATAATTTGGGGTTGAAGTTGCATATACACATATCAAGCATGAGGCTTCAATATTTTATTTTTACATCGACGGTGTGGTGGGAGGACGTTGCGCTTTGTGAGTTTTTTTCGGCAAAATTGTGATTTTACGAATTTCTTTGGATTTTTTTCAATTTTATGCGAGTAATTTGTTTTATTTTGTCTGTCCATTTCATCATACAATTTTTGTTTACTGTTTTAATATTTAAATCTGTGCTTATGTTGTCCTGTGTTCTCACCTCTTTAACGTACTATACGCAAATGAACCAATAAATGCATGATCAATCATCAATCTTGCATATACACTATACTTCAATGCTGGACGCTAGATTGAAAGAAAATCAAAAGATTTTGATTTTGCTTCAATCCAACATCCATTCTATACGTGTGACTTTTTCACTAATACACTTGCACATGCTTGTCATGCATTTGAACAGTGTATATCCGGCATAACTCATTGCCCCGACTGCAAACTTGGCAGCACTTTTTATTTTTGGATCCAAAATGATCTGTCAAACCAATATGAAGGCAACCGTTATTTTTTCAACCTTTTTTTTATCACCTTGGAACATTATTCGTCTTTGTTTGTGAAATAAAATCTAAAAAGTGAAATTTAAAGGCGGAAATTCGTATAAAAACAGTCTAATTAAAAGTGGTTATTTCATAAAGTTGTTTGAATTTTTGATTGAAAGTGGTAGGAAATAATTTTGTGTGCTTTTAAAAATGTTTAAGCAGATTTTTTTTTTACAGAATCTCATCATGCCGCGTGGAAGAATTTTAAGTGCGGAGGAAAGATCAAAAATCACTGAGATCCAATACAGTAATTCATAACTTTTTAAGGTTAGGTGAAAGTTATAGAAAAATTTCCAACCACGCGCAAAACAAAAACCTTACAACACGTCAAGTTCGAATGATATCGCGTGAAGCCATTAGAAACAAGCTGTTTGCTTCACAAATTAAGGCGAAACTTGACTTGCCTGTTTCAACCCGACGCGTTAGACAAATCTTAAAAGCCAACTCCAACCTTTTTTACAAAAAAGATCCAAGAAGCCACCTTTAGATGCAGCCCCTAAGTCAGCAAGGGTGCATTTTGCTGAAAGTCACATAAGCTGGACCGAAGAGTGGAGAAAAGTTGTGTTTAGTTATGAAAAAAAGTTCAATTTGGATGATTCAGATGGATTTCAGTCATATTGAAGTGAGAATGAGTCGAAACTTCGGTGGCGGCAGCGTAAAGACAGAAATTGCATTGGTACCTGGAAGGATGAACTCAGAAAGTTATGCTGAGTTGTTAGAAGAAGTTATGGTTGAGAAAGTTGAAGAGTTGTGCGGAACTGACTTCATATTCCAGCAGGAAAACGCTCCTATCCACGTCTCTCGAAAGATAAGAGACTGGTTTGGGGAGAAAAAAAATAACATTGCTCGATGGATTTCAGTCATATTGAAGTGAGAATGAGTCGAAACTTCGGTGGCGGCAGCGTAAAGACAGAAATTGCATTGGTGCCTGGAAGGATGAACTCAGAAAGTTATGCTGAGTTGTTAGAAGAAGTTATGGTTGAGAAAGTTGAAGAGTTGTGCGGAACTGACTTCATATTCCAGCAGGAAAACGCTCCTATCCACGTCTCTCGAAAGATAAGAGACTGGTTTGGGGAGAAAAAAAATAACATTGCTCGATTGGCCGTCTCGAAGTCCCGATTTAAATCCCATAGAAAATCTCTGGGGAATACTAGCCAGGCGTGTTTATGCCAACGGGCGCCAATTTAACAACGTTCAAGAGCTTCGAGACGCAATAATTGAACAATGGGGCGCGATTACAACCGCGGAACTGAAAAAGCTTGTGGAATCAATGCCTAGGCGAATGATATCGGTCGTAAAAACAACTGGTGGTTCTATAAAATATTGATTTAATTAATTACAAATTTCTGATCACTAATTCACAGTTATTTTTAATAAAAACGTAGGTGTTTTTATGGGAATTTCCCCCTTTTTTCTTATTAATTTTTGTTTTTTTTTGTTAATAATTTTTATTTATTTTTGTTAAAAGTGAGTAAATTTTTATTTTTCTTAACAACCTTGAGTACATTTTCTTATTTCATAAGAATGTATGGCTAAGTTGCAAGCAGCAAACAAAAAATGCGTAAAAACCATGTGTTTTATGGGAATTTCCTTCACTGTAGTTGAGTCGTTCACCCAATTTAAGAAGTCCATCTTGCTTGAAAAACTCTTTTAAAACCTTAGAAACATATAAATCTCTGACTGGTACAGTATGCAATTTTTCGAACAAGGGCCAACTTCCAGCTAAGCGATTTTTTTTAAATAATAATTCGTATTAAATGTTTCTGTGTGGTTAATGAGGGTCTAAGAGTATTAGTATACGAACCTCCCCAGCTTGTTATGCCGTATTGCAACTTTGAGTGTGTGAGACTATAATAAATAATTGTTAAAACTCTTCGAGAGCAGAAAGGCATTATTAATTATATTTTACGTATACCAACAAAAAGCAAGTTTTAATCATTTGAATATGATATTTTCAATTAAAATTAAAATCAACTACTACACATAAGTATTTAAAGTATTGAACTGATTTGATTTTGAAGCAATTTTCGCTACAACACAAAATGACTATAAAATCACTATTTCTGCACTTCCCAGCTTGAAGTAAGCGAATAAATAAATAAACTATATATAGGTAAAGAAAACTTTTTACAATAGTGACTGTGAAACCATAAATTTAAATCATACAGACTTTTTCCAGATACCTTAAAACAAATCAACTTACTTTTTTCGCTGATAATCAACTTCTGATAAGTAAACCACAACCGTAATATTTGAAGAGAAGAATTTTAAAAACGAATATTATTAGAGAAAACTGTTCATAAGGATAAAATTATTTTTTTAAATTCTTTTAGTAGTAAGAGACAAAAACAGTATGCTATTCAAATATGAATTTTTGCAAGAACAAAAATTATAAGTCGTTGTAGTGGTTTCTTAAAAAAAGCTTTTATATACAAACTTCTTAAAAGATTTTTAAGAAAAAATTTTGGTACGCCAATTTAAAGTCTTTTTATTGTTCGAATAAAAATTAAATTTACAAAAAAACTATTGAGCCATTTCTGAGATATCGAATTTTCAAAAACAGACAAAATAGATTTTTTTTTTTCAAAAATTCAAAGAATATTTATTTTAAAGTTTTAAAAATTTTGGAAAAGGTCGAAATGAGTGATATTGGCCTATATTTGGAAATAATTTTTCTATTACCTTCTTTAGAAAGAGGTATAACTTCAGCACATTTTAGGTCAGGAAAACAACAACACAACACATTTTTTAATAAAGCTTGAAACACCATCACTTGTGCAAGAAGTTTTATTTTTTAGGGACAAAATAACATTGTAAACTTCTATTGGTGTAAGCGCAACACACACAAAACTATTAGATGGAACATCATCAAAAAGAATTTCTGAAAAGGAACAATTGCAATTTATACAGCTGGTTTTCATTTTTCTGAAATTCAGTAAAAAATACTTGAAATCCTGCCTAAATCGGACTGCATTAGTCCCTCAACTTCAACAGTATCAATTGTAACACAATTTCTATCTTTTCGTAAAATGTTATCAACCACTCGCCACTCTTGGCGTACATAACCTTCAGCTCTAGCAAAGATATCAACAAATTAGTTATTACGAGTGTCTTCGATTTCTTTGTTGACCGATTTACAAAAATGTTCATAGCGATTTTTTAGACTTGCATTATTTGAATGTTTCTTGCATTTTTAGCTCAATTTCTTCTTGTATCCTTATTTTATTTAGAAGATCGTTAGTCATCAAAGGTTTTAAATGTTTTAAAAAATAAAAATGGTAGTGATTGCTTTCGGAATAAGCAGTTTCCCAACTTTCCAATGTTAAATATTCTTTCAACTTTGTGAAATCTACATAATATTTAATTCTATCCGATGCGGATTTATTTTTTTCAGAACGATTGTAAACATAAGAGTAATTTAGGGAAACCACCTCCAAGCAAACTTGCTATTTTTTTTATAAAATCAGATCAATGGCGGTAATTTTTACATGAAAATAATTTCTCTTTTTTTTCGAGGAAACATGCATTTCAGAAAACGCAAATTGAAAACCGTTTCTGACAACAATGAAATATTCCAACTACCGGTGAATATGAATGATGTACACAAAAAAAATCGATGCTGATGAAATTGAAGGTATTTTGCCAAAATCTGCATTCGACGTAGAATAATTTTTTTGTTCAAAACAGTACCCATTTAACCCCTAAGACTTATTTTATTTCTGTTTGAATTCACATCCCAATCATCTGTCAATAGTTTGAGATTTTAAGGTACAAAAATTAAAACTATTAACTAACTTCGTTCTTAAGCCGAAAGCTGTCTACTTTTCAACTGAACTCAGTATCGTTCTTCTTGAAATTTCAAATCATCTTGAATTCTTTGTCAGAATAATATACACAACATAAGGTACTCTTGATTATCAATCAACTTAGATTTGTAAGTGAAAACCCTTTTCAAATTGTAATTTAAACTTAATGAAAAAAGCAAACTTACCCATCGCTCCAAACAGCAATATTATTCCATTTCTCTTCAAGCGATAACTATACATTTTTGACTCTAATGTTTCATAGGACTTATCCAGAAATATCCTTTCGGTATTAGTGTATTGCCTTATCAACTCCGGCCATTTTTGTGCTACCCGAAAAAATGTTATGAAACCCAACAAAGCTGTCAAACTAAATGTAAGAGGACCTTATAAATTAAACAAAACATGTCTTACAAGAGTTTTAACTGAATAACATGGATCCTTTTCTCACCTGCCGTGTACATTTTCAGTCCTCTCTGGACAACAATGTGCAAAGATAGACTTAAATCAAGTACTCCTAAGGCGATTAGAACAATTGCCACAACCACCCCAATGTGAAACCAACTAAAGTGTACCCTTGTCACATCCTTCTCAAGCACACCCGTCACCGGAAGGACACCCATAAACTGTGCAATCAGGAGGACTATGATGATGGTGATGATAGAATAATTGTCTGGATGTTAAAACTAGTCCACATTCGTATCGACTTACATGGCCCAATGGCATGATGAAAAGTATTCCCTGCATGACTTCGCGAATATGCTGGCCGACGCTGCCGGTGCTTGCCATCAGTTGGTCTTGGAAATCTCATCTTCATTATGGAATAATGAATCCATTCAAACACTTTAAAGAATAGAAGAGGGTCTTAAACAAATACACAACCTTTCATTACCGTAAGGACTTATACTCAAAAGGAGCCTAGAATCAAAATGACAGAATATCCTAGCATGCTAGTTATTGTCACATTTGTTCGTGTCAATTTGTCTGTTTTCCTAACAGGTGTGTGGGCTTGTTTTAGTTATCACAATGCTAATTGCCGTGTAGCATGCATACTCATGTCAACTGGGTAAATATTAACTAACCTACCCTAATAATAATAATTAGTACCTTTGGGAAAGTCTGAGTTTAAATGCCAGGCTGTGGTAAATTTATTTCCACAAATAAACATTCAAATGGGTTTATGTTTAAGCAAAATTAATTAATTAATAATGAATATTTGTCTGTGCACCCGTTTGTTTGTAATATCCAACAGGATCAGAAACGAAGAAAAAGTGACTCAATTGCTGGTATTATTATTAATGCAGAATGTTGTTCGTTTTGGAAATATGAATACGTGCCATTTTGAATTTGGAAATAAGAAATTTGGAATATGTGATATTTGGTTTCTGTGTATTAGTTATTCTGCCTCTGATATGCACACTTTGCTAACTTTAATAATTTGGATCAATCTATCGCCTTAAGTATTATTTAAAACCTCAATAATACTATGCAATATAAAAATCAATTAAAGGTATTATGACAACCATTAAAATGTTTAAGCACAGTGCGAGTTTTAAGGAAAGTTGAAGAGGATTAAAAGAAGATTTGATTTTGAATATCTGAATACCGTAATAGGAGGGAATATTGAGCTACGTTCGTGTAGTGCGTATAAAGAAGCAAACTCCAAATCTAACAATATATCTGAAGTTGGGCTCAAAGGTTTACTGATGGGCATTCCCAGAAGCGCGATTATTGTATTACGGTTGAATTGTTTAAGGGCAGGAATGCAACTGGCTATATCACTAAAACATTGTTTGTAAAATTAACCGTAAAATAGTAAAAGACAAGAAATATTGTGGAAGTGCTCGAAAAATTCAAATGTTTCACTTATAGTTCTATCAAATAACATTTATAAAGCTCTTTTTTTGGATTATATCCAAAAGACTCCATGCATTATTAGGGCAACTGCCCAAATATGCGAATTGTACTCGAGCTTTGAATGAATGTAGGCCTTATAGTTTTCAGCCAGAGTAAAGGTGAACAATTTTTTGCAACGTCAAAGAAAACCTTAACACTTAGCAGCGTTTTTTAATGCCTCAAATATTAAGTCATTCCACAGTCTGTGATGGACATACTGAGAACTGTTCGGTTTAGAAGTTTCAGACCAAAGATCATTGATGGATATGAGAAAGAGAGTCGGAGAAGAAACGGAGCCCTGTGGAACACTAACATTTATTTTATTAACTTAAGTCTGAAGTCTGAAACTGTCCACAACTTGTAGTGAATAATCCAAAAGGTAATTTCTAATCCAACGAAGAAGAGATTCATCGAAACCAAATGCACACATTTTTGATAAGAGAGATTGATGCCAAACTCTATCAAATACCTTTCAAATATCAAGTGCAATACTCTAACTTTCTCCAAAATTATGTAAAGATTTGTGCCACTGTTCGGTGAGATATACTGCCAGTCAGTAAGCAGCTTTCGTTCTTCAAGACATTTTTTGAGATGATAATTTATCAGAGTTTCCACGGGCTTGGAAAAAAGGGATGTAAATAAAATTAGACGATAATAAGAGGAGGAAGGCTGGACAAATGGTAATTTCCATCCACTTCGAAAGATGTGGTTTTGCCAGCGTTTAAGAAAACACCCTTTGGGTGAGAGGGGTATCATGCACCGCAAAGGTGAATTTTCGCTACTTTGTCACTATTGGAATTTCAGCTTAGTCAGCTACAACAAGTATTTGATATCCTTTGAATGTTCCTAGCGACTTTTTCTAGCAATTTTTGAAGACAAGAATTTTCGCGTTATGCACATAAAAATATTATTTTTTACTTGCGACTTATAGGTACTATAAGGCAAGTTATGCATTCGGAAAAAAAAATCGAACTCGAGATTTCGATCAAAGTTGACATTACGATGATAGTGAAGACCAAAAAAGTGGGTCTCGCAATTCTGTCTGTCTGTTCGATTGCAGCTAAACGGCTGGGTCGATTTTCTTCAAACTTGGTAGATATGGGTTTTAATTTTTTCCCCCGGGATGTTTTTTGATTTGATTTTTTAAGACCAAAAATAACGGTACCTGGCATACGAATTTTTTTCGAAATTTTATAAATATTTTTTTTTCTCAAAAACTGTCGAACTTCGAACAATAAAAAAAACTTTAAATTGGCGTACCAAAATTTTTTCTTAAAAATGTTTTAAAAATTTTGTATATAAAAGCTTTTTTTTTAAGAAACCACTATAAAGACTTATAATTTTTGTTCTTGCATGAACCTATATTTGCTTGAATCACATGGCATTCTATGATTACCTCCAACAACTAAAGAAGTTGTTTTAGTCGTTTAAAAAATTAATTTTTATGCTTATGGACAGTTTTTCTCTAATAACATTCATTTTTGAAATTCTTAGTCTATTACATAGGAGCAAGTTCGTGCGACCCAGTCGTGCATTTTATTTTTAATGTTACATCCCTGGCATTAAAAAAATATTTTTATATTTTTTATTCTTAAATTGGGTGCGTATTCGGAAATTTAAGAAACAAAATAAAAACTTTAACTTGTTAATTAGTTTCTCTCTGCCAATTTTCTTCTGCCGACTACTACCGAATTTCTGTTTTCAGAATTTCAGTCAATCTGATGATTTTTAGAGGGTGGTGATTTGCGGATTCACAATGAATCACTCATTTTTATATTCGTCATTTTAGTGATGAGCTGAGCACGCAACTAACGAGTTCAAAAGCGTAGACGAGAAGGAAAGAAAGTTAACACAATTGTCGTAAATCGATGAGCAAGATTGGGCGCTATTTTGAAATTTGAAAATCAACAGAGCACTTTATTTTGAAAAGTAAACTAAATTTCACGCTTACAAAATCGAAATCTTACAGTTTCTAAACAAATATGACTATTGTTTTCGAGAAATCTTAGCGAGAACAACCCTGGAACGTTTACGAACAGCACTAACGCTTGGAAATATATTGTTTACTAGCGAATCATATTTTCATATAACTTGTTTTCCAATAGGGCTTCTTAAATTTTGACAGGTGATTACGGCAATATTGTGTAAGTTACATCTGTCAAATCAGATGTCATTTATTTTATATGTTTTTCCAAATTAACATGGAGAGATATAGCGTTCAACAATATATGCAAATGATATGCCTGAATTGGAAAGTGTGGACATCGATGTCATGTGATTATAACGGCGCTTGACTCCATTTGTCTTTTTCTTATGGTGTTTTTTTAAGTTACAAGACTATGCCATCAATAAACCATAAAACTCCAAAGCCCTGAAAGCCTGATTTATTTGCCAGAGTTATGGAAAATTGAACGTTTTGGTTGCGCCCCATTCATTGAAGCCACAGGGGACATTTCAATTATGCTATATTCCATACATAATGGCATGCTAACAGTTTATTTGTATTCAAATTTAAAGATAAAAAATGTTTTAGACAAATTTGTATTTCTACTGTTTTAAGAAATATTTGTAATAATAGTTAAAATTTAATTGATAAAAATTGTTGTATTTTTTTAATTGAAAAAATTATAGTTTTAGCATTAAAGTGCAGGGTTTGAACTTTTTTATTAATGTACATACATTTGTCGGACTTTCAAAATATCAGTTTGAAAAATAAAAATTCTAACACTCGCGTCCTCGGAATATCTGGTCATTTTTATGCCAATGTGATGGTTTTTTTTAGAAACGGAGATCTTCAAATTGCCAACAATGTTATCTGTGTTCGGCAAAACATTATGAATAGATACACGCCGAAGCAGCGCACCAAAACCACTGGGATCAGAACCAATCTATGAAAGATCGACAAATTATTTTCTTTCTTATTTTAAAAATACTTTGGGGGAAATTAAAACCATTAAAACTTTTCCATAGCTTTTAGACCTTCAGCTCATGAGGCTTGGTTCTTCTAAGTCTCATAACATTGTCTCTTTTATTTAAGACGGTTTCGATCTCGGAGTTGGTAAGACTTCGCAGTCGCTCATTGTGTGATACAGCGTGTTTTTTAACAACTTCTGTGATCATTTCAAGTGGAAAGTTACTATGTAAATCGCTATTTCTTATGTAACAAGGGGAAATCATTATTCCACGAAGGGCTTTGTTTCCCTTGTACATTCTCAAACCTGGATACCATCCGTCGAAACAAGTTTCAGTACTTGCTTGTATACCAATATTTTGTTCTGGATAGATAGGCCAGAGTTCTGCCCGCAAGTAACCAGTAAATTTTTCTGTACTTTAAGTTCAGTTCTTCTCTTTTCTTTTTGATGTGCTTTTTCCAATTTAGCTTTGCATCCAAAGTCGTTTCAAGGTATAAAATTAGCAGTATAGGCGTAAGGTACAGCTCTACCGTTGATTTTGTTTCATTTAATTTGATACCCTTACGTTGCCTGCAATCTCTAACTTTATCGACCGCATTTTGCAGTTTTTCTGTAACCTTCGTTACGGATTGATCAGGCACCAATATCGCAGTATCGTTAGGAAAGGTGGTCGTGATAGCTTTCATGTCCACTGAAATATCCCTAGCATATAACAAATACAGGGTTGGTCCTAGGATACTTCCTTGAGGTACACAGGCTTTAATTTTCTCTAGTTCCGTAACGTAGGATTTAACTATTTCGTAGTACTGCTTGGGAAGGTCCCTATCAGGGTTCGGACTTTACTTCGATCGAAGTAGATTTACTTCAATTTTGAGAACAAAATTTAATCTACTTCCCTACTTCTCTTTTTTAAGATCTACTTCTCTTTGAAATTCTTAACCAACATATTTAAAGTCAGCGCTGATCACTCTGTAGTACATAAAAAAAAACAAGTTTAGGAATCGTTTAAGCGTAAGCACCGTGGAAAATTTAATGTTTTCGAGATTATTTGCAGAAAAACTTAAAGATGTTTATGAGCCACCTATTGTATTGATAAAATTCATACAAAAGTGTTTGTTTATGTAAAATTTTCTTTAAAATAGTTATATTTAATTTTTTTTTTTTTTTAAAGTCTGAAATCAGAATTTACTTATAATGTTATGATTATATAATTTAATTTCCTAAAACTACTTCGAAAATTGTGGATCTACTTCAGTTTTTTTCCGTATCTACTTCGAAAATTTAAAACCTAAGTCCGAACCCTGGTCCCTATCCAGTTGGTACTCATGCCAAATTTTATCAAAGGCTTTAGCTACACCTTAGAATAGAGCTGAACATACTTGTTTTTTCTTCAAGTGCTTTTCTGCAACATCCGTGGAAAGTTTATTTCTAAATCCAAACTGATGGTTCGGGATTAGTCTTCTTTCTTCTATTATTTTGCTAACCCTTTTCAGGAGCAGTTTTTTTCAACTTTTGTCATGATTGGTATAAGCGATACAGGTCTGTAAGACGTTACTTCTGTTAGTGGCTTACCCTTTTTAGGTATAAAATTGACTTCTGCAATGATGTGGCACATATCTAAGCTTAAGGTATTCGTTTATTATAAATTATAGTTTTTGAAGGCTATTGAAGGCATTTCTTTCAAAACTTGAGCAGTTATTAGATCGTAAGCTGGTGATTTTTTTGTTAGATAACTTATGTTGCCACATGCTTCTTATTTCTTTGAGCGTGACGATGGGAATTTTACATTCGTCGCTTCTATCAAAAAACTGTTAGTCATCTGTAGCTGTATGTGCTGAGAATGGCTTAAAGACTTTCGCAATATATTCAGCCAAGATGTCAGCTTTCTGTTTGGGATTTCCGATCCAATTTCCATCTTGAGACTTTATCGGTGGGTTTTGTGTCTGCGGTTGGCTGCTTTCCATAAGGAGTATTTGGAAGAAGCATCAGACAACAAACTTTTTTTGGAAATCTATTAAGTGAATCATTTTTTAATTCACTGATTCTATTTTTTTTAATTCATTGCTAAGAAAGTTGAATACTACCTTATCGTCTGGAAATCTCTTCTTCAAGCTCTTTTTTTCCAATATCAGCTCCTTTATTTGGACAGGATATTTTATTTTTGTGTTTCTGCATTTTCAAATAGTTGGAGTACTTTCTTCTACAGCATGTCGCATATCAGCAATGCATTGCTCTACTTTATGATCAAGTTCAATATTAATGATAACAAATTATCTCTCAAGAAAAAGTCAATTTCATGGACATTTAAATTATTTTTTGTGTTTTATTTAAAATTAAATTTCTCCAAGTCTAAAAAAAAAATACTTTTTACATGTCGCTAGATCAGTTTGTTTCAATCAGTATTTTAAAAACTTTTCACATTGACCTTTAAAATATTTAATTAGAAAAACCTATTTAGAAACATAACATGGTTGAATTCTTTTCAATTTCCTGTACCACATCCGTCACAACAAGTTCATAAGTCACAATAGTTGCAGACATCTGGAAATAAAATAAATTTCATACGCATTAAAATTGAATTTCTTATAAATAAGAAGTCTAAAGATTTCCTACAGCAAATATTAGTTTTCTTGTCAAAAAGAAAAATCCACATCCAGAGAAAGCCGTGATGTCAAACATCAGTTGCTCAGAAAACAGTTGCAGCTGAAAGATTTTTTTTTTATTCTTACAATATTCATGAACATAATGTTTTAACTTTTAAGTTGTTTCTTTTTTTTTAGAAAATTTTCAATTACCTCATTTCCCCAAGACAATGAAGGAACATTTCTCAGTGTACACAGAATTTTCTTTGAATTATCATCGATAGCAGCAGCTGCAAAAAGCTTAAATAAAGTTCGACCAATAATAAATAGTAGAGAGTACCAAAAGAATATTGTTGAAATCATATTTCCACTTTTTCTATTTAAAATATAAAAAAGACCAATTTTAGTTATCTAAGCAAGTTGTATACAAATGTAATCAGTACGTAAAACTGTTGAATAGTTGTAAGCAAATAAAATACATGCTGTAGGTAGACGAGGCTAAGATTATGTTCTCAATATTCGAATTTAGAGTTCGTATGAGTTGCTTGACAGCAAGAAAATCACTTCGTACTTCTTTCCAAAAAATATCTGGTAATGGCTGAAAGACATACAGTTACTTCCTATCACTAAGATACTATTGCAGAAATACCTTTTCACAAACTGCCTTTATTCGCTTGTCAATTTGATCCAGTCTCACAGCTACACCAATGCTAATACTCATTATAAAAATTTCCGAGAAAGATTGAACATAGGCCATAGAGAAGTTTGTCCACTTAGATAAATCCAATCAAAAAAAATAAGTTTATTAATTTCAAGTGAATATAAAATCAATTTTAGGTATAAAATATGAAATACGTACTATGTAGTTACATACATATGTCAAATAAAAATTAAATATTTTGCCAGCTATTTTACCTCTAAAACAGGTAGCATCCACATTTGTAGGGAAAAAAATAAATACAGCTGGGTCCTCTCATTTCGAAATAGAACCTCCCACAGAGTCATATTCAAATTACATCTTTTCCTCTGAATTTCACTGTTGTTAAACGAATTCACCAAATACATTGAATGTTCAACTGAAAATATAATGTTTTCGTGG
The DNA here is from genome assembly GCA_911387755.1 of Chrysotoxum bicinctum. Lineage (NCBI taxonomy): Eukaryota > Metazoa > Arthropoda > Insecta > Diptera > Syrphidae > Chrysotoxum > Chrysotoxum bicinctum. The sequence goes on along the minus strand of OU426989.1, from coordinate 216,149,835 downwards.
TTTTCGAAAATAGAATTTTACTATGTAGAATTAAACTGGTTTTATAGTACGATAAATATGAGTATAGGTCTAAATAAAATTTTTTACATGTATTATGGCTTAATTAGTAAGAGCAAACATTCCCATTAATTATGAAATACAACGTCGTCCAAGTGACTACCTCGGGTGGCTTGACAGTAGCGCATTCTGTCACTCCAATCTTCCAAGACCTTGTTTTATAGTTTCGCTACGGCCCTTGGAAGAAATTGGATATTGGCAATCGTTTCCGGATTGATGGCATAACATCGGTCCTTCAAGGGTCCCCACAAAAAAAAACTGTCACTCTCTGTGGATGCATTGGCTTCTGAGCAATAACGTTCGGGTTTTTCGGAGCCCCAATTGCGGCAGTTTTGTTTGTTAACGTATCTGCCAAGATGAAAAAATGCCTCGTCAGAAAAAATTATTTTTTGCCCAAAATCGTTGTCCAATTCAAGCTGCTGCTCTAAGGCGATAACGAAGCGGATGGTCGGTCGCATTCAATTGGACCTTTTAAGCAAATAATGCAAAATTTTGTGAAGAATTCGCCTCAGGCTAGTGCTTGAACTGGTGAGCTATTCAGATCGATAGATCACAGATCGTCTGTGCGTACCGTACGACGACGGGGATCATGAGTCCTGTCCACTAGCATACCAGTCTCATGAACTTTTCGCACAAACTTGCGTACAACAGGCGCGGTGGGTGCTTCATTTCGGCCAAAACTTCTTTTCACGCACTGTTTGGGCTACATAGCACTCACTTTTGAAATGACTTATAACCCTCAAACATTCCCGTAGGTATGTAGTAAATAATTAAAATTATTTTCCAAGTACGAACGGCTAAGATGAGGAGTGCTCTTTCATTACAAGGAATACTCCTAAGGGAAAAAAATAAATACAGCTGGGTCCTCTCATTTCGAAATAGAACCTCCGACAGAGTCATATTCAAATTACATCTTTTCCTCTGAATTTCACTGTTGTTAAACGAATTCACCAAATACATTGAATGTTCAACTGAAAATATAATGTTTTCGTGGTTTTCGAAAATAGAATTTTACTATGTAGAATTAAACTGGTTTTATAGTACGATAAATATGAGTATAGGTCTAAATAAAATTTTTTACATGTATTATGGCTTAATTAGTAAGAGCAAACATTCCCATTAATTATGAAATACAACGTCGTCCAAGTGACTTGTTTATAGTTTCGCTACGGCCCTTGGAAGAAATTGGATATTGGCAATCGTTTCCGGATTGATGGCATAACATCGGTCCTTCAAGGGTCCCCACAAAAAAAAACTGTCACTCTCTGTGGATGCATTGGCTTCTGAGCAATAACGTTCGGGTTTTTCGGAGCCCCAATTGCGGCAGTTTTGTTTGTTAACGTATCTGCCAAGATGAAAAAATGCCTCGTCAGAAAAAATTATTTTTTGCCCAAAATCGTTGTCCAATTCAAGCTGCTGCTCTAAGGCGATAACGAAGCGGATGGTCGGTCGCATTCAATTGGACCTTTTAAGCAAATAATGCAAAATTTTGTGAAGAATTCGCCTCAGGCTAGTGCTTGAACTGGTGAGCTATTCAGATCGATAGATCACAGATCGTCTGTGCGTACCGTACGACGACGGGGATCATGAGTCCTGTCCACTAGCATACCAGTCTCATGAACTTTTCGCACAAACTTGCGTACAACAGGCGCGGTGGGTGCTTCATTTCGGCCAAAACTTCTTTTCACGCACTGTTTGGGCTACATAGCACTCACTTTTGAAATGACTTATAACCCTCAAACATTCCCGTAGGTATGTAGTAAATAATTAAAATTATTTTCCAAGTACGAACGGCTAAGATGAGGAGTGCTCTTTCATTACAAGGAATACTCCTAAGGAATTTGTCATCAGATCTTTAAGATGAACCTCAGAGAGCTGTTCACAAAGATCTAAAATTTTCCCAATCAACATGTTCAAAAATCGAAGGCACATCTGCACAAGGAATACCTACCAGCTTGTTCGTTTGGTTATTGTATTACTCTTGTTTCCCTACAGTGTATATATTTCAGATTTGAACGTCAAATTTTGACCACATAAAAAAAATATGTACATCTAGACCCTTAAGGAACTTTATTTTTATGATATTCTTTCAAGTCCTGTTCTTTTTATTACAAACAGTTTTAATATCTTTTGTAAACCAGGGATGGCAAGAGCTTGAGTGATTTACACTTTTAACCATTTCATTTCTTATAGATGTGCTATTTTGAACAAAGTTCCACTATTACAAAAAAAATTAAAGCTCATTTCCATGCTCTGACATAGATTACTTTTGTATGCATTTCAAAAGGTTTTTAAGGAGATTGCAATCGTTTTTAACACACTCGCATATTGAATTTAAACTTTAAAGTCCAATTTTGGCTTGAACTTCAGTTCAACTACTATAATACGATTTCACAATTTCATTTAAATCTTGAACTGAGTTCATTCTGTAATTTGGGTTACCCAACAGTATTCTGCAATTTTAACCTCAATTCAAACACATCCAATGATCGGATGGCTTGAGCTACATCTGTTGTTGAAAAGTGTTTACTTGTTTTTACTTGCGACTTATAGGTACTATAAGGCAAGTTATGCATTCGTAAAAAAAATCGAACTCGAGATTTTGATCAAAGTTGACATTACGATGATAGCAAGACCAAAAAAGTGGGTCTCGCAATTCTGTCTGTCTGTCTGTCTGTCTGTCTGTCTGTCTGTCTGTCTGTCTGTCGGTTCGACTACAGCCTAAACGGCTCGGCCGATTTTCTTCAAACTTGGTAGATATGGGTTTTAATTTTTCCCCCTGGACGTTTTTTTCTGTTTTTTTTTTAAAGACCAAAAATAACGGTACCTGCCATACGATTTTTTCGAAATTTTATAAATATTTTTTTTTTTTCAAAATTTGTCCCACAGAATTTTTAAAAAATAAAATGCACGACTGGGTCGCACGAACTTGCTCCTATGTAATAGACTAGGAATTTTAAAAACGAATGTTATTAGAGAAAACTGTTCATAAGGATAAAATGAATTTTTTTTAATTCTTTAAGTAGTAAGAGATAAAAACAGAATGATATGCAAATATGAATTTATGCAGGAACAAAAATTATAAGTCTTTGTAGTGGTTCCTCAAAAAAATAAGCTTTTATGTAAAAAAATTTTAAAACATTTTTAAGAAAAAATTTTGGTACGCCAACCTTAAGTTTTTATTATTGTACGAATAAAAGTCTAATTTCCAAAAAAAATACTAAGCCGTTCTTGAGATATCGAATTTTTCAAAAAAAAAATTACTTTTTTTTCTAAAAATTGAAAAAATATTTTTTCTTAAGTTTTTAAATGCAATGTTTTTTATACTTTTTAGGAGCTTTTTTATAAAAAATTTCATTAAAATCCGTTAAGTCGATAATGAGAAATTCAAAATTCGAAAAAATCGTTCTATGGTAGGTACAGTCAGTAATATCTAGATTTAAAATTTTTTTTTATTAAATTATAAATTGTAAAGATTAATCAAAAGAAAAAAAATTTTAGCAAAATTCTCGGAACCGTTTTCGAGAAAAATGCGATTTTCGAAAACCATTTTTTAAAATTTGTATGGAAGGTACCGTTAGTTTTAAATAAAACAAAATTTTTTTTCTCAAATCTTGTAGATTATATTAAGAAACTTTTATTTGTCAAGTTTGAAAAAAATCGAGCATGGGGTTTTCGAAATATTGAGATTCCAAAAAAAAATTTTGAATTTTTTTTTAAAAACCCAAAAAATTAAAAATTGAAAATTTGAATATGTAATAATATTCAAACTTTAGAGGAGCTTTGGCATAAAAAAAATTATTAAAATCGGCTGTACCGTTTTCAAGAAAATCAAAAACAAAAAAAATGGGCCCAGGGGGTCTACCGAAAATAACAATTTTTTGTAAAATTTTTTTCAACCATTACCTAGTTTTTACCAAATGAAATTTTTGGAATTTTTTTAAAAAAATTCTGTGGGACAGTTTTTGAGAAAAAAAAATATTTATAAAATTTCGAAAAAAAATCGTATGGCAGGTACCGTTATTTTTGGTCTTAAAAAAAAATAGAAAAAAACGTCCGGGGGTAAAAAATTAAAACCCATATCTACCAAGTTTGAAGAAAATCGGCCGAGCCGTTTAGGCTGTAGTCGAACCGACAGACAGACAGACAGACAGACAGACAGACAGACAGACAGAATTGCGCGACCCACTTTTTTGGTCTTCGCTATCATCGTAATGTCAACTTTGATCAAAATCTCGAGTTCGATTTTTTTTACGAATGCATAACTTGCCTTATAGTACCTATAAGTCGCAAGTAAAAATTTGAAAAATTTCAATTGGTTAAAACTACGAGTAGCTAATGGTTGGAAAAAAATTTACAAAAAATTGTTTTTTTTGGTAGCCCCACTGGGTCCATTTTTTTTGCTTTTGATTTTCTCGAAAACGGTACAGCCGATTTAAATCACTTTTTTTATGCCAAAGCTCCTCCAAAGTTTAAATATTATTATACATATTCAAATTTTCGATTTTTAATTTTTTGGATTTTTAAAAAAAAATCAATTTTTTTTTTTGGAAACTCAATATTTCGAAAACCCCATGCTCGATTTTTTTGAAACTTGACAAATAAAAGTTTCTTAACATAATCTACAAGATTTGAGAAAAGAAATTTTGTTTTATCTTAAACTAACGGTACCTTCCATACAAATTTTAAAAAATGGTTTTCGAAAATCGTATTTTCTCGAAAACGGTTCCGAGAATTTTGCTAAAATTTTTTTCCTTTGATCAATCTTTACGATCTATAATTTTATAAAAAAAAATTTGAAATCTAAATATTACTGACTGTACCTACCATAGAACGATTTTTTCGAATTTTGAATTACTCATTATCGGCATAACGGATTTTAACGAAATTTTTTTTGAAGAAGCTCCTAAAAAGTTTAAAAAACATTGCATTTAAAAACTTAAGAAAAAATATTTTGTCAATTTTTAGAAAAAAAATATTTTTTTTTTTTTTTTTTTGAAAAATTCTATATCTCAAGAACGGCTTAATATTTTTCTTGGAAATTTAACTCTTATTCATATAATAATACAAACTTAAGGTTGGCGTACCAAAATTTTTTCTTAAAAATTTTTTAAAAATTTTGTACATAAAAGCTTATTTTTTTTAGGAACCACTACAACGACTTATAATTTTTGTTTCTGCATAAACTCATATTTGCATAGCATTCTGGTTTTATCTCTTACTACTTAAAGAATTTAAAAAATTAATTTTATCCTTATGAACAGTTTTCTTTAATAACATCCGTTTTTAAAATTCCTAGTCTATTACATAGGAGCAAGTTCGTGCGACCCAGTCGTGCATTTTATTTTTTATAGTTATTGATTTATTGAGTTTTGTTTCCATTTTATTAATTTTGTTTTCGTATGACAGTTGACATTACATCACATGACGTAGGCACTATACAGAATACAATATAGTTAAACTACGTTCAATTGAACTGAAGTTCAGAATACCCTTTAGAACCGATCGAGATGAACTTCAAATTCAAACTCAAGCCTCTGTCCCTGTAAAAGGTAAATTTTCTTCCCTCGATAGTTATCGGACAATTGCAGTCAATCAATCAACCTCTTCTTCGTAAAATTAACTTTTTCGGCGCTAGTAAAAGTTGTATTGGATTTCAAATTTAAAATACATTAAATAAATGCTGGTGTGCCCCAGGGCTTGGTTTTGTCTCCAATTTCCTTTCTAATATTCATTAATGAACTCTTTTCTGAAACGTCTTATCAAGTAAATAGTTGTACAGATGATAGCATTTTCGATTTTCATATTCGTCTCTAAATTCAAATCATTGTATTTTGGGTGTTGAACTTAAATAGCAGTGAACGATTGGTCAATTAAATTCTGATCTTGACAGATTGACTGTTTTTGATTCTCTATTAAGCAAATGGAGAATCAAAATTGTGTAGAATTTAATGCTTCAAAAAGTCAATAATGTCTCTTGACTTAAAACCGAAACTAACTGCGACATTCTTCCATTATCCACACTACATGAATGTGGAATGGCTCTATTTTCTTCCTACTATTTTGATATCCAAACCTTCAAAACCAATGTGCATTGTTATATCCTCTCCAGTGTTTCCATTTTTTTCTAACAATCCCTCTGTGTTGAACCATTTTAAAAGTCGATAGGTAAAACCCCTTTAATTATAAAAAAAAGATGTTCAGGTTCAGTTGAACTTAAGTTTAAACTAACAATATGAAACTAGGTCGATAACACATACATAAGAGTAACTAGTTTTCGAGAGTAGGGTCAACTTGCGACAACACATTTTTGGCAACAAACTCCCAAGTAGCTTTAAAAAAGAACATCCTGGCGCAAATTGTTGATGCCTCCTTGACTTTTTTTAATTTAAAAAAAATTAATGGCAAATATTGGAATGCTCTCAAATCTATTATGTTGTCGGCTTGAATTACATATTATCATAAAACTCTTTTACATGTATTTAACATACAATACATATGTATGTGTGTGTATGAACGTGAGAAATCCTTAAAATAAATATTTAAGATGTCAATTCCCATCACATACATTCTTTTTTCATTCTTCCTTAAATTTTAACTTTCAATTCTCTTCCTAAAGGATCCTTAAGTACCACTCAAGGCAATGAATACACCCTACCGAACCATGACCCATTTCAAGTGGAATCAAAACTCTATACTTGTAGCTCTGACGATGATAATGAAATGGGAAACTGTGCTTTTTTATTTCAATACTTTCTGCTCCGATCTGTATCTCCTCTTGAGTGAACTAACAACTCTTGAACACGGAATTGAGTTCCTTAGAGGAAAATAGTTGAATATAGTCTATAGCAGTGGGTGTTTTGTGATTATTTGAAAAATGATATGTACATATGTATAAGTATAAGTATACAAACGTATTTATTTGTTTTTGATGCCCATTCCTTTGATACTTACGAAACGTATTTAAAAGCAGAATACTACTTAGAAGCTTAATTGTAAGGTTCATGTTTAAAGTTTCAAACAGTCGATACGAATGACTGAAGAAGATTTCTTCAGTGCGATGCCAAAGTTGGATGATTTGTGGCCAATTAATTGCAAGCCGCCACAGCATCAACTGCTCCAGATAACACACACTAAAGAAGGCAAAAGCACCTGAAAAGTTTGCGAAATGTAATAACTTTAATGGGTAGAGAGCAAAACTTATTTTTTTTTTATTTATATTTTTTTTCTGGCCTTATTTTATTCTTACCTATTGTGTGAAAGTTGACACCTTCCTCAAGTACCATATAAATGACTGCCATAAATTCCAATCCATTAAGGACAACAAAAATGGCGGCGATAAAAGTTGGTATGCTTAGCCATCGATAGTGTATTTCGTAGACATTCTGGGAGGTTATGTTGGAAACGGGGAGAACACCAAAAATTTGGGAAAACCTAAGAACTTTATTTTATTTGAAAAACGAAATCACATATAGGAATGTAGATATTTTTTTACTGTAGGCAATAACTTGATGAAAATGTGTCCCTTGGGGAGATTTCCGATGGGCTGGTATAAAAAGTCATACCCGAATAAAAATTAATTCTGAAATGTACCCAATAATTTAACTCACCAATTGAACTTGACATTTTCAACAATAAACTACAAATAAACCAACTAAAATAATAGCATTTACAATGTATATGTATAACTAGACAACATGTCAGTACAACATTTGTACAATTTACAGAGATGAATTTAAAATGCATAAAATCCGTGTTGGCGTTTATTTTTAAAATGTTTATTTATCTTAATCACACATTTGCATGTTTCTATAATTTACATTTTTTTTATAGCTCTTGATATATCATGGATGTAGTTGCTGAACTGAACATGCATAGAACTTCGTTAGAAGTGAATATTTTCATAAGCACAACTCTGGCAGACCTTTGGAACGATTTGGCTCGTCAAATTGTAATAGCACTAGTTCATATGTCACAATTGTTCCAGCCATCTAGAAATGGTTTAATTATTTCGATAATATTGTTCTGGTAAACAAAAAGATTCCGATTGGATTAGATACCTACCCCAAAGAGAAGTTTTCTAGTTAGGTAGTAGAATTTTTTTCCCGACAGCGCAACAGTTTGGGTTGTCATTTGAAATATCAATCGTTCAACCTAAATGATATTAATATTTTAGAAAGATTCAAACGTATGTACTTTCGGAAGACTGAAATAAAATAAAACCAACCTCAATGCACCAATTTTTCCTTGAAACTCTTCTTAGAGTTCCCACGGGAGCCTTTGATTCATCGTTAATCGAAGCTGCTGATAGAAAAACAAATGCTGTACGGCACATAAGATAAAGCAAGGAATACCAAAAGTATACGTAGTTTATCGGCCATCGTAATTTGCTTAAATTAAAAAAAAAATAGAAATATGTATTTGTGCACAGCTAATATTTGTACTTAAAAGTTATAGAGGGTCTTATTTAAATTTATGATACTAGACTTCTATAGATTTTACCATACCAGAATTTTGTATATAAGCCTATTTTACAATATAATAATATATTTGCTTCTTAGAACCTAACGAAAGTTGCCAGTTTCACCTGACCCTATCTACTTACTTGCCCAAAGTTAGACTAATATGTAAATCTTATTAAAGGTTTTTTTCAATTACCACGGGTAAATTTTGGCAGCCTCTGGCGGTCATGATGTTTTCGTGTTGTTTGTTGTTTTTATTCAGTGACATGCCAATTCACTATGGCCAGTTACACGATGGAACCGCACGTCAAAATGATAAAACTAACTTATCGTTAGTGCAAACCTTGCGTGCGTTGCGCTCATTTTGAGGTAATTTAAGCAAATTACGGTGGCACCTCACAGTCGACTCTTCAACTTTTAGTGGGCAAGTTTGAGACGAAAGTCTCGGTAATCAATGGCAATTTTCGTACTTAAAAGGAACGCAAGATTGGGCGAGAATATCGCCGCGGTTCGTGAAAGTGTTGACTTCAAATTGGCAAATTTTGCATCAGAACTGGAGCCTACAGCAGTACAAAATCCAAGTGGCCCAGTTCAGGACCAAAGATAATGCCGTTTGTTCGTTGACTGGGATTCGGAGTGTTTGGAAGTAAACACCAATTTTGGCCGAAAAATCATCTCTAGTGATGAGGCGCATTTTTGGATGAATGGCAAACATTTTCTCAATACCTGACACACAACTTGTTTTATTCCTATTTAGCATCTATTCGTCTTTATTGAAAAAGCCTTTACATTAGAACTATAAAAAACTTCCAAATGGAATAGAAAGTGATGAAAAATATCAAAATGTAGGTATCTTTTCAATCCCGAAACAGTTTAACTGAGAAAAATTACTGTAAAAGCTTAAGATGGTTAAATATTGGAATTAAAGATATGAGAAATGACAAGAGCTTTTTCCACAAAATCGTTGACGACACCAAAAATATGGCAATAAAGTCCTTGTCAAACAGAACGTGTTTTTAACGTAGGTTGAGATTGTTTCAACACGACGAAAGCCGTCAGCTGAGCGCTTAATTTTTGAATCTTGATTTTCATTTTCTCACAAAATTTCAAAATAGCCTTTTAGAACAATATTTGTGTAGGATTTATAACAAACACAGGTGGTTTATAACACATTCTATTAGAGTCTCCATTTCTGCAAACAATTCAAAATATCAAATATTTTTATATCAATTAGCATTTATGGTCTCCGAATATATATAACAATCCCAAACCTGAAATTCATTGGTGCAAAATCATACTAAAATAGTTTTAACACTTTACCAATTCGACTTAAATTTGGCGCTTTTTTGTTTGGAAAAAAAAAATTGTAAACGATAAGGATTGAGTTCGTACAAAATATAATATAAATATTATATCTGTTATATTATCTTCCATTTAACACCTTATTTTCAAGGTTCAAGACTATCAACAAATTTTTTTAATTTAATCAGATATCTGCTAGATATCTCCACGGTTTGGTAAGAATCAAAAACGTTAATTTCCATTTTTGACTATTAGTGCAAACTATATTCATAAATAAAAAACCCTGATAGGTTCCAAAGCATAATAAGATACTATTGTGAGTAACTTATCTGGTATTATGTCAGCTATTAATACCTGGTTAAGTTAATAAGGTATCTATGCCATATCCCTTGCTCAGAGGCAAGAAAATAAAATCAAATAATATGACTAAGGAAAAATTCGAAAAAAATACGTATGTATATATATATTCACAAAAATCGTAAATACAATGCAGTTTCGTTGCAGCTAAGGCGTGAAACAGTATTATATCACCAGAAAAATTTAGTTCTTCGATTCAGATACATTTTTACTTGCGACATATGGCAAGTTATGCATTCGTAAAAAAAATCTAACTCGAGATTTTGATCACACTTAACATTAAGATCATATAGAAGACGTGTGTATCGCAATTCTGTCTGTCGGTCTGTTCAACTATAGCCTAAGCGGGTTGGCCGATTTTCTTTAAACTTGGTAGATATCATTCTTAAGTTTTCCCCACCCTTTTTTTTCCTTTTTAAGACTAAAAATAACAGTACCTGCCATACGATTTTTTTATAAATTTTATAAAATATTTTTTTCAACCATTTTTGTTTTTTGTTTATATTATACGTTTACTCAAGTTGTTATGAATACCCTTATAATGTCAAGCAGAGTGCGAGCAATAAAGAAAGTAGGATAGAATTAGAAAGGAGATACCGATGCATATTGGTTTTGAATGTCTGCACATAGCAATGAGTGGGAAATATTGAGCCGGATAAAGCATTTCACATTCGTGTAGTGCGCCTAAAAAATAATCTCTGTACTTGACAGTGCGTCCGAAATTGGGCTCAATGATAATTTGAGGAGCATTCCTAGAAGTACGGGTATTACGGTTAAATTGTTTAAAGGGAGGAATGCAACTAGCTTTTTCACTAGAGCACTGTTTAATAATAATTTATAAATTTATAATTGTTTTAGAAATCAAGTTTTAGTCATTTAAAAAATTAATTTTATGGTTATGAACATTTTTCTCTCATAACATTCATTTTTAAAATTTTTAGTCTTTTATATAAGAGCAAGTTCGTGCGATCCAGTCGTGCATTTTATTTTATATTTTTTTTTTTTTTTTTATAATCTACTATATACTACTATATATATACTATATACTATATACTATATAGATACCTTCATCTAGCTATAGCATAACATTTGATTTTTTTATTTTTTTTTTTTTTGAAAATCAACTCACTTGAAAATATTCAGCAACTGCGAACATACAAAATACAAGTTGTTCATACATGACAGCAAAATTATTCCCGACAGATTTTCATCGATATATTCCAGTAGTTCACAAAGCTCGACATAATGCTCACGAATTTCAGAGTAAATATATTCCGGAACTTCCTTCGATTCGCATCGCACAATAGAGTTTATAAATACCCACAAAAAAAATAAATAATTATATTTAGATGGAATAATATAAAGTTTTTTAAAATAACATAGACATGAAACACGAGCAGGTAAGATATTATCAACGACTTCTTAAAGAACTAGTCTTCTTCAAAATTCTGTTTAACTGGCTGAACACAAAAGAGAACGAATTGTAACTTAAGCAGCAACTGAAATAGATGTCAAAATATTAAATAAACAAATTCAATATTATGAACACCATGCATACAGAGCGGCAGTCGTAGCTGCAAAAATTTTCTAACTTTTGACTTTTACGTGCAGCACTTTTGACGTTTCAAAATCTAACTAGTCAAACCAATCCATGCAGGTTTACAAAAGTTTGAAGGTATGCTCGCTTCAATTCCTCATATAATAATTTTTGATAAATTCGCAAAAGATTTAAATCAGCTGACCCAAATGTTAGAAATCTGTTCGACAATTTTTGACAGCTATTTTAGATGAAGCTCCAGCTCCAGTTCAAGCACTCCATCGTGTTCAGTCAGCAATCTTTCCAATATTTCTTTTACTCTCGGAGAAAACATAATAATATGGTCTTAAATTCCAAGCAAATATATTTTAACAAGTGATTTATCCAAGAATCTACAAATATGTATATTGGAAAGATTTTAACTGAATTTTAATAAATTAAGAATTGTTTCCGAATTTCGTCAAGGAAAATTTTCCCTCGCTGTTAGCGAAAATCAGCGAAAAAATTTTCATTTTCAAAAATTTTCATTTTCATTTTGAACAAGAATATTTCGAAAACCTGAGCTAATGGCGCAAAATGAGAAACGGTTCTCAGTTCACCGCCCGACCTTACCAACAATCAAATTAATAGACGACTTTAATATTTAAGCGAAATGAAGCATTATTTAATGGACTCTATATAACTGACCATATGTGCTATATTTTATTTTTTAGGTTCCGTACAATAAATGGTTCATAATTTAGAGTTCACATAAATGTTAAGTTCATAACATGTATGGCTAATTTTATAGAGCTCTTTACATAATGGTTACATAATGGTCCATTTCACTCATATATTAAAGTCGTCTCTTAATTTGATTATTGGTAAGGCCCACTGTGTATAAAAGTAAAAGTAAGCTTGTGAATGAGAAAACCTTGCATGTACACGAGGGCTCTAATATGTCAATTCCAGAAAAAAAAACTCACCTCACCACTTATATTATTTATCCGAACAGTGATTTGCTCAAACCTATAGGCCATCCCTTGACTAATCATCATGATAAATAGGTCCATGTAGTTCCAGGTGAATGTGAATATTGCGTTAATTAACTGTTGATGACTTAAGATAAGTGCGAAATCAGTTGTCATTTTTTGTATTTACCAGCGTAGCTACTCCTGTAACGGTACTATAGGGAATTACGCTGAACACATAATCGTAATTATGCTTAATGTAATGCGCAAACGATGCCTCGCGTGTTATGTTGCAAAGCTTTATTTGTCTAGTGTAGCCATAGACGTTTGATAAGTTAAAAAACATGTGTTCGACTGTCGTTGTTGTTGTTGAAGAAATTTTTTTATTAATTTATTTTCTAATTAGAGCACTTTGGTTTACCTGCTGATAGAAAAATAATAAGAAATGCTGCAGTGTGAACACGTTTAGCAAGATTTCTCTTCGGTGTGAGATAGGGTTTCTTCAAAAATGTCAACTCTACTTGAGACCAGTACTGGATGAGTTTGGGCCAACGTGTTGCCAACGAAAGAAAAAGAAAATTCGCACTCAAAACGCAAAGAAAAAATACTAATCCAACTGCAACGAGAAACAAAACATTATTTAAAAAAAAACCTAAAGGATTTTCGTCCCTTAATTATTCTATTTAATTTTGAATACATTCAAATGTGCCAGGGATGTATGTAAGTTCCAAAAATAAAATTGCGTATTTTTCTTAGGTACAAAATAGTAAAGTGCAGTAGAGTGGGTATTTAGTCCCATTGAAAACGATTAAAAATATTTTTTAAAAAAAATATTGACAGATTAAAAAAAATAGCGTATAAGATACTAAAGAGCAACTTTTAAATTTCTTAACTTAATCGAAGTCAAGAAAGATTTAAATCAATCATGACATATCGATGACAGAACACGAAGAAAGTGGAAAAACTGGACTTTACCTCGACTTACAGAATAAATCACTGAACCAATTTTCTTCGAGCTAGGTACTTAAGACCGTTAATTGAACTTTTTTCGCAATTACAAAAGTGATCAATTTTCCAATTAGATATTTATTTCTGAGAGCCTTTTTACGTATGTCTACGTCTCATGATTAAAAAGTATACTAGGCTTAGCAAGTTAATTAAGCAATTCGTGCTTAAGATTAAACCTCTTTCACACTATGACTAAACTTGGATTATTTGAAAGCGGCGGCGGGCGGTCAACAACATATTTATCTTCCGTATATTCGGGGCTAATTTTATAGTTCGTATCGCAAGTCCAACTTTCGCTTAAAGTCAAACATTTTTGCGAATTGATTTCAATTTCGTATTAGAGTTGGCGAAAGAATTTATACGAATACCATTTATGACAATCAAATAAAAGACAGCATTTTACCCGGTAGCTCTCCGAATTCGTTTGTTTACACGCACGGTTTTATCGAAGATAGCCACTGTTAACACCATTTTGATGGAATAATATAATCCAAATCCCTTTTTATGCGCACAACTACGAAGCAATTTATTTACTATTTTACACACACACACACTGAACTAAAACTTTAATCTCACCAACATTTTTGGGGTTAATCCCAACACGAATTATTTTCTTCATCATTCCAAAAGACAAAAGTAATCCTGCAAAGATGAACAATAAAGTCCAGAAAAATTTTGGACTTTTTGACGTAAATCTCAAGTATTTAGGACTTGGATGCGTCACACCATTTACTGGCATTATAGCAAAACACTGAGCAACAACTAGAACTAAATAAAAAATTAAATAATTGTATATAGAACTTAAATCTTGTGGGCTAATTTTGTTATTAATATAAACAGACTTGGTGCAACAGCTCGATGAAAAGCATCTGTTTTGCTATAGTCCATTGTAATTAACTCCTGTTGATGGTCTTTTTTATCCACATCCAGGAAATTTGATTTCTTTGCCAGTATTTCATCTAATCTCTCGGTTCCGGGTTTGTGGTCTTTTAAAATCTTCCGCAGCTTAACTCGACTTATCATTGTTCCTTGCATTTATTTCTTTTTCATCCGGAGCTATCTCTCTGGTCTGGACTGGTTGGATTCCTTCCGGCTATAGTTGGTTTTAATTAAGTTTTTAAGTTCGCACACAATTTAACCCTTGTACAAAATGCTACAGTTACCTTCCGTATTTTCTATTTACAACTAAGGCAAGCAATTTTGTCGGGCTCCCAATGTAGATGCAGTAGTGGACATAATGTCACCCAAACCTAGAATTTTCTCTCACTCTCTTGGCAAGTCGTTGGCTTAACAAAGCTAAATGGTATTTACCACAGGGTTATTAAATAAAATTGCATGTTATTGTTCTACTACAACACCTCCCTTCCCCCCTCCTCCATCCTTTTTCATTTCCTTTACGTTCGCAGACAATTTACACGACATTCAAAAAAAGGGATGAATGGGCGCCGCTATTGGTGTAGCAAGTGTCTCTTGCTATTTAATAGTTAAACAGTAGGATTCAAATCCACTGCCCACCCACCTTAGTTCTTATAAAAACATGAACTTACAAGGTTGTGGTAGGTTGTTTAGCGAAGACTCAAAAAGGGTGTGTGTTTCTAGTACTGCAGTTTCTTAACCTGTTTTTCGATATAGACTATTGAGACCATTAAGTTGTAGTCAAATTTTAAACATGGGTATATAGTTGGGCTAATTAACGACAAAACAATTATTTTAATAAAAATAATTGGTTGGAAATCGTTTAAAATTCAAAATATATAGTGAACAGGAGGGGTCTATTGACATTCAGGCTGGTAGGGAACCTTCAATTGTCTGCAGTATCTGAATGACTAACATGAGAGAAACTCCGATTTAGTCATGATTAGAAATTCTCTTGTAGAATTTGTCACATACTCGAAAGAGGAATTTCACTTTGAAGGAAAAGTATAGATGGAATCGTGAGAACTAAACTAGAATTTCAACCCAGACCTTAGATGTGATAGTCCAAGGTACTTACCCAATGTGATAGTTTTAGGTTCTTACCGAATTTTCTTTTAAAACATTAAAGGCACTGTTGTTAGTTAGACAAAATATAAATACATTCTTTAAATCAATATTGTGGCAATTTTATCAGGGATTGATGGCCGAAAAATTGTATTTTAGCTTTCCTTAAACAGTACTCGAATAAAACGTTTATACCCAATGAATTCTTCTACCTAATTGCCTTAGAAGTCTGACTTACTAAGCTGGACTAGAAATTTGTATTAATTTTTTGTACAAATTTTGTTTTGAAAACCCAAAAAAGGACATGCACGTAATCTAAATTTATTGGCTGTTACCTGTAATCACTGAAATATAGATTTTTTAGTGCTCAACAGTATGCTATAAATTATTTATGATTAGTTTTCATTGTCCTTAAAACTGAATTTACTTAATTCTATCCCTGAGAAATAAAAACTACAAACATATATTGAGAAATGTTGTTTTTTCAAAAATTCCCTGCACCAAAACAAATAAATAATTATTAGGAAGTTCTTCAAAAATGGATGAAATATTTTTCTATTTTCCTTCAAACAATATGAAGTTCTCTATCGTCATCCCACATTCAGTGGCGAACGATGGGGGGGGGGGGGCAAAGAAGGCACAGGCCCCGGGCGGCACTTTGCTTGGGGGCGGCAAATTTCAAAATATCCGGGCGGCATTTTGCGGCAATTTTTCTAAATACGTTAATGTAAATATATACTGTCCTTTTCCTTTTACTGTGTCATCGTCATGTTGTGTCTGAGATGTGTATTGCGCCATAAGGAAGTGTGAAGTACAATGAACGACAACGACTCTGATTTGGGACAGTAAGTGATTGTTTTATTCTATGTGTGTCCTGGTGCCAAGCTTTTTGTTTGCCTTCTTTCGACTACCACTCGTTCGAATCTTACTCCAATCGAAGTAAATTTACTTCAATTTTACGAAAGAAAATAGATCTACTTCTTTTCTCGGTTTTTTAAGATTTAGATAGGTACTAATTTTTTTCCTCACTGAAAAATTCAAAATTTCTTTAGCCAAACCACATGAAAGGGAATGACCACTGTGTTAATAAATTTTGCAACCAACTCTGACTCTGAATTACTGAATCTAAATCTACTCCAGAAATTTTCAATTCGTTTATTTTTTTATAAGTCTGCTCCAAAATTTTACTACTGCGGTTCGAACTCTGCTAGTAAGGCGAGAAGTTGAGACAAAAACATTTTGTTTGTTTCGTTCGACTGATTCGATGTGAGTTGGCTCATAAGAGTCCATGTATTCGTTCTCGTATATTGTTGTATCTTTTATCTAAGGTGTGTTAGTCAGTTGTATTTTTTTCTGATTTATTTTATCGTAAAATGCAGTAAAGTTTGCAAACATCCTAGTTAAATACAAAATTAGTTGCAGTTTAACATTTAACTTGTCTGTGTTTCGTGTGTTGTGAAATTTTTTAAAAATTGTGTGTACGGGTACATACCTACATACATAAGCCCAAGAGATTTTCATTTTCCCCCTTTGGATTGATTACATAAAGTAAAGTGCCCACAACTTAAAAAAAAAAATCAGTAATTTTTTTACAAAAAGGCTACCATTTTATAAAAAAATTCCCAAGAATGGTTATAAATGGTACCTCCCATAGAACCATTTCTTTGACTTTCGATTTTCTCAAAAACGATTCCACTTATTTTGATCAATTTTACAGAGAATGTTTTCAAAAAGTTTAAAAGTATTGTATACCAAAATTTTTGAAAATCTCGGAAACAAGTTGGTCGATTTTTACTTAACTTGGTACGCAACATTTTCTTGACATTATCTAGCAGATTTTAAATTAAAAAAATGTCAACGGTACCTCCCATACCAAAGTTTAAAAACCGGCATGAAAAATCTAATTTTTCTCAAAAACGACTCCTACTATTTTGATCAAAATTTTTGTGTGAATTAACATACATAAATACGATCTACGATAATATTATTGTAAAAAAAATGTCTATCGTCTATTTTTCTCATTTCAAATATCTCATTATCTGCTCAACAATTCGATATTTCATAAATGGGTGGATAGTATTTTTTCAAAATTAATTTTTAACTCCGCATT
This sequence comes from Chrysotoxum bicinctum, assembly GCA_911387755.1. NCBI lineage: Eukaryota > Metazoa > Arthropoda > Insecta > Diptera > Syrphidae > Chrysotoxum > Chrysotoxum bicinctum. Next base: position 216,132,072 of record OU426989.1, on the reverse strand, counting down.
AATAAGTACTAAAAAATGGCGTACCAATTTGTTTTTTTAATATTTTCAAAATTTTATATACATACATATGTACATACCTACATATACCTAATATAAGTTAAGTAGCTGTTTCACTTTGATGTTTTTTAAAATAGCAAACAAAATTAAAGGCTCAGAAAAAAATTGCTAGGGGCGGCAAAATTGGCTCTGCCCCGGGCGGCAAAAACCCACGCTATGCCACGGCCCAGATTATTCGGATTGATGGAAAAATACTTACTGACCGTCTACTTATCCATATTTGGCTTAAACCCTTATTTGTCTAATATTCACAAAATAAACGCTGATGTTCCCCAAGACTCCGTTTTGTCTCAGAATTTCTTTCTCATTTTTATTAAATTGATCTCTTGTCTGAAACTTCTAATCCATTTCATTGTGTTGTCGAAGACTAGACCCTCACCTTTTAATACTCATTCTCAAATTCATGTCCATCTCCTTCGGAAGCGGAACTGCAACTGTATCGTATGATACGCTCATTAAACTCCAATCTTTACAGAATTGCAAAATGGGTAGAATTTAATGCTTTGAAGACTCAGTGCCGTTTCTTATCGTGGAAGCATAATGTTATTGTACCTGAATGACACTTTCATCGAAAAAAGGGAAAAGTTGTCAATACTTGGTAGGTGTGCCAAAAACGCTGCTAAATGTCTAGAATTTCTATATCGGTGTCAGAAATTTTTCATCCCATCTGATCTGGATACAATTTATAAGTCGTTCATTCATCCAAAACTGGAATCAAGAACAACTACTGGCATCTTTGGGCAGGTGCAGCCAAAACTTCTCTTAAATTTATGGGATAGAATCCAGATCAGATTATTAAAGTTGATAGGAAATAGAACTATCAGCAAATCATTCCTATCTCTTGGACGTCGTTGAAATGTTTCATCTCTTTCCTTATTTAATCGCTTCTTCTTTTACAAACAATGCTCACTCGAAGTAGCCAGTTGTATTCCTCTCAATCAGCTCCCGTTCACGCGTGATACACATTTTGCTAGGAATTCTCATCAAATACAGAGATTCGTTTTTTAGTCGCACAACACGAATGTGGAATAATTTACCCGGCACAGTTTTCTCTTGCTATTTTAATTTGCAAAACGTTCAAGACCAATGTTCATGGACATCTGCTTTCTCTAAAATTGCTACTGCTATTTTTATGTTTCGATATTTCTGAAACTTCACAATTAATAAGTGTTTTAATACTATCTATAAGATGTACGAAAACAATTTTATTTTATATACCACCGTACTAATCTCAAAAAATGGTTTTAGAAATCGCAGTTATCATGAAAACGGCACCTAAAATTTTGATACAATTTTTTCTATTTTGCCTAATTTTTAGCATCACAATTTAATAATTTTTTTTAAATTAAGACACTACTGACAGTATTTAGCAAAGAATCTTTTTTTCAACTTTAGACTTTCTCATTATCGGCATAACAAATTTCAAATTTAAACGAACTTAATAAAATGGTTAAAAACATTGCACATTGAAACTTAAAAAAAAAAAATATTTTTTGAATTTTGGAAAAAAGTTCAATTTTTTGTTTGAAAATTTGATATTTCAAAAACGAGTTAGTGACTGTTTCTTTTAATCCTACCTGCTAAACGAGTTGTTTGAGACATTATAAACATGAATTTTATGCTTATAAACATTTTTCTCCAAAAATATTGGCGCAAAATTTTAAACAGCTTAGTATTAAGGTATTATTTAGTATGATACTACTTAACAATTTGCTAACTTTTAAGTAGATTACTAACTCTTTCTTAATTTGAAACATTTTCCTATTTTTTAATAAATTGCTTCTAACAACATCTTAAGTAATGTTTTGATGTTTGAAAATGTCAAAGAGTCACCTGAAGCACGATACTAAAAAAATAAAATAGGCATTCGGTGATTTTAACTTTAATTAAAGGGTAGACAAAGTATGATGCTATATTCGAATAAATCTTGCAAAATCATCGTTTTAACCAAGTTTCATTCTAAAACATCGTACTAATTCAACTAAAATTTTGCGCCATTAATTTTTAAAATTCTAAGCTTATCCTCTTTTGACCAGGTTCTTGCATTTTATTTTCGGTTTATCCAAGAGCGCCTTCATAAATTAAGCAATTCAGTTACAAAGAAACAGTCTTTTTCTCAAAAACATCGAAATCGAAACACCCTTTAAATCAAAAAAAAACACACGAAGTGTACAGAGTTCTCATTTTAATGGAAAATATAAAACCACCCTATTTTTTTTTCTTTTCCCTATTTGTCCTGAAATTGCAGCTGTCATCGGAAGATGCAAACACTGTGTAACAAAATCAAATTCGTATTTAAAAAAAAAGTTACTTGTGTGCAACAAAATTGGATTCCTTTAGGAAACAATTAATTTGATTTACTAATGACAGTCAATGTTCATGTAGGAGCGGTGGCGTCAGTAGTGACTAGCATCCAAGAAAAATTTTATGATTAATTGAAATTAATATCTTGTCTTCTCTACTATCTATATCTTCTGTAAATTGTACATGTATGTGGATGTGGTCTGTGAGTTGTCAGATCTTGGATTTAATTTCATGATTTTAAAATATGTTTTTATTTAAATTTGAAAATTATTACCCTGAAAGGAATAAATTTCGAAGCTGGGTCACTAGGGCGAATACGTAACTATTTCACAAGTTATGCATTTCAAAATACCATAATTGCTTTTGCTTTAAGAACTACCCACAAAGTTGGTATGTGGCTGCAATTTAAATCCACACAAAGAATCAGTAGTGGAGAATATTCTCGCCCACTTTTTTGAAACATCATTTGGGAATACGAGTATTTTTGTTTACTGTTACAGAAAATATAGAGTAATTTTGATATTTTTCTTCTTTATGAATGATAAATTTAATGAAAGCCTTTGGAAAAGGTATGCCATTGAGAATACTTGGGCTATGATAAAGTTTTCAAAAGGGGTAGATTTGGTATTTCACCGTTGGTCATGCTATTGCAAATGTCAAGTTATCAAAAACCAAATACAAAATATGCACGTCAGGATCTCACGAACTACGAGTAGCTATCAAATAAAGTTGGATTAATAGGAATTGCTCAGTATTTTTGTAATGCGATTTAACTATGGATGTTCACGGCAGTAATGTGACTAAGCATTGAGGGCATATAATATAAGGTTACTAATTCATTGCATTGTTACGGGAAAATGCGAAAAAAGTCAAGTACTAAGAAAATGAGTTTTTGCTTTAACTTGTTTCTTTATTGTAAAATTAAGGAATGCAATAATATCTGTACCTTTGTGCAGATTTAGAATAAATTTAAATGAGCCATCAAAGAAATATATTTACAGGAATAATCAAAACCTTAAACACTTTTTTTTTCAAAAAAAAAGACGTCAAGATCTCAATTCAGTTATGTGCATTTTTTCTTAGGACATAGCAACTATGAACATTTAATCAAAATTGTTAAAGCTGTTGCAAGAAAATTTGAAAAAACACAAACTTTTTTTCAGCTACATTATCTACTCTGAATGAGTTAAAACAAAAATTCCTATAGAATTGCATAAAAACGTTTTGTACCAAATTTGAAGAAGACTCGGTGCACTTGCTTAGGTTGAAGCTCAATGAACAGCGGATTCTTTAACTAATGAACGGTGAAATGAAAATCCCTTTTTTGGACTTTTTTTTGATTTTTTTTTACAAAACTCAAAATTTAAAACCATTGCCGTTTGAAATTAGTTGTTTTTCAAATGGATTTTTTCTTAAGCGTTTTGTATCTTTAAGTTTGAATGAAACAAACTGTGAGTAATATTTTATCGAATTTTTGTATTTAATTAGTAGGCACATTTATGCCATTATATATGAAATATAACATTATTTAAATGTCTGCCATGGCTTCGCTGGGTGGGTCGCATCCGAAACGTCCAATTTTCCATAGCTCTGACGCATAATTCAGACTGAATTTGCCCAAAGCCATTGAGTATGTTGGCTTTTTAGGGCAGTAGTGGTTTGTGGTTTATTGACATAGACCTACGACTTAAGAAAACCCAATATGAAGAAGTCTAACAGGCTCAAATCATACGATCTCGATGGCCATTAGTGCCTATGTATTATGGCTTTATTAGTAAGAGAAAAATTACAAGCATTCAAAAATGAATTATGGAGCACAACGTCGTTCAAGCGGATGGTCGTGTGCTTTCAATGGTCAATTAGTCCTTCAAAGCGAATAATCCAAGATCTTTGTGCAGAATTATCCTCAGGCTAATGCGTGAAATGTTGGGCTGTTCAGATAGACGGCGAGTTGATGTTCGTGAATTGAGTATCACACTCTCGGATGCAGCATCCATATTCTCGTCTATGCGCACCGTACGATGACAGGGATTGTTCTCCACTAGCCACTACCAGTCTCACGAACTTTTTGAACAAACTTGCGTACAGCAAGCGCGGTGGGTTCATTTCGGCCAAACTTCTTTTTAAAAAACGCCATGTTTTGGGATACACCAGTACTCACTTTGGATATAAGTTTTCAATATTTTCCAAAGCGTAAAGCGACTCATACCGTTCCGCGGAGATATGATACTGACATTCTGTCAAGATTTCGAGCGGGAAACAGCTGTCAGTGTCAAAATAACTTATAATTTAAAAAGAAACCACAAGATGGCCCACCCACAACTTCCATGCCGGTGGTGTTATTGGACCATTTTTTTTTTCTACAGAGACATGTTTCAACACTTTTTCTTTGGTCAATTGCATTGACTAGACATTAATGATACGAGTATGTGATTTCAACAAAACGGTTGTCGCTGTGTGGTGGATGTATTGAAAACTCAATTCGATGAACGCGTTATATCGAGAAATGGTCTTGTCGATTGGCAGCCCTGATTTTATACTTCTACACTTTTATTAATGGGGCTATGTTAAATCATTGATCTATACAAACAAATCGTAATATTTAGAAGAGCTCAAAGCCAATATTGAGCCACGACGTCACTGTCTAAATATGTGGCCAAGTCATCCAAAATTGGGTTCAATGAATTTCCCACTGCAAACATGCCTGTGGTGGACGTATAAACGATGGATGTCAAACTTCAAAAGATAAAAACTCACTTAAGACTAAAACAAAATAAGTTCAAAATGTGCAAAAAGCACTTTTCTTACATTTTTGATACCACAAGAATAAATGGTTTCAAAAAAGAAAAAGAAAATCTCAACACTCTTTGAAAGTAAACCCACAGTTTAAATGATGCACTCTAAAACAAAACTGTACAAATATACCGTAGTGAGTTTACAAACAATATTTTCTCAGTTTCATTCAAACTATTATAATTCCCGGAATCATTCCCGGACACGCGATTTATTCCTTTCGACATAGGATGTCATACAAGCATCGAAACCCGAGAATTAATAATTAAACATTTTATAGAAGGAAAAGGAAGAAGGAAAAAGTCAACAAAAAAAATTTGCGGAAATGATTAAGAAAAAGTTCTTCAACGGTTCAACATATTAAAGACCGTTGTATTCATCAAAATCACGTTATTAATACGGAAAGAGCAGCCACAAATAAAATATTTTCTGATAGTGACAGTCGTCGAATTTAGAGAAAAGTGTGGATTGATCCTTTTCTTAAGGGAAGCCAATTTCAATGACAGGAGTGCCCAAAACAAACAATTTATAAGTCCCAAAAGTAAGATAAGCAGGGTCAAATATACTCGCGAGTATTTGAGCAAGGGTGAATCATTCTGGAACAGTTAAATTTTTACTGGTGAAAGTAAATTTAACCTTCATGGACCGGATGTCAGAGTTAGCGTTTGGAGGCAGCCAAATACCGAGCTCCAGGCGAAGAATTTGCGTTGTTCGATAAAACACGGAGAAGGCCACGTTATGGTGTGGGAGTTTATGTCATCTGCTTGTGTCGATAACCTGGTTTTCATAGAAGGCAATATGGACAAAAACATGTATGTATTTACACATTCTTCAGTAAAATTTAAAACAAAATGCCACTAAACTCAACATGGGGGAAAATTTTCAAATTTGTTTTCTTTTTGTTCTTTGATGCATTGCATCTTTTAAGCTGTAACATTGTTTTTCGACTTAAAATAAGTATGGAAAAGTTCCTTTTTTTCTTTGGCTAAATTGAAATGAATACTCTTAAAAGTTTGATTAATTTAAATTTTTCAGTTTTTCGTTTTTTTTTTATCTTTTTATTTGAAATTTTGAGAAAACAAATTTAATGTTAAGTTATGAGCCATCGTAAATGTTTTAATTGTACTTCAAACCAATAATACAATTCTCAAAATATCTCAAATGGTTTGCATTTAATTTTGAAAAAAATATGTCATTCCTTATTAAAAAACATGATATAAATTAATACTGACCTTTATTCCTTTCATTATCAACTTTCAACTTTGTTCGTATTCTCTATGATAATTTTGATATAATGTATTCTAAATTACAAATTTATGAATTTTTCTGCGATTGCAACTTGTCTTCTAACCGCCATAAACGCAAAACACCGTCTAGAAAATCAATGATTTAAATAAAACTACATTAAACAGCCACCAGAATAGTTCAATCGAACAGTTCTAAAGGCGTTACACCCCCATAGAACTACTTATAAAAAGGGAACTATTTTACCCAGCTGGTGAGTGATATATGTATGTGTAATTGAAACATCGTCGTAGTTTTTGTACATCATGTTTATACATATGTAATTGTTGTAGAACAATGAAGGGAGTAAAAAAAGTCCTTATCGCCCCAACAAATGACAATCACCACTATGTCTACCTACTCTACGAGGTTTCATACACCTACAAATTATCGAAAGCAATCATGAACCACGGAGTGTTTTAGACTTAGTTTTGTATTTACGTGCTTACCTACCTACAACCTACAAGTACTTTTATTACTTCTACCGGAACATGCACATGCATCTCATTCAGCTTTTTCAATTGAAAACATGCTGAAGCATAAAAAATGGCAACGAAAAATGAAAAAAAAGTTTCTTTTAGAAATTACCAAAAGAACTTTAATTAATCACATAAGCTTATTGAGCGAAGAATTGGATCTTTTTCACATAGCTGTTGGTCCAGGTAAGTAAACGGGTAACTTCATATATTTAACGGGTCTAGATTTGTATTTAAGCTTTTAACCTTTCTTTAGTTTTCAAGGTAGCCCAGTATTTTTCAATAATGCCCTTAGAGCACATAATGAACTCAGATCCTTATCGAGTGGAATTCAAATTGTCATCTTTGTCAACCTTAAGAACGGGAGTGTTTCTGTTTTTCGGCGGAATGCAGCTGCTTTTCATCTTAACAAACTACATTAGTTCTGGAATCAATACGACTAATATTGGTAAGTTGATGAGGGATAGAAGTTTTTTTCCAATTTTTAGTGTAGATTAATTACAATTGACACAAAGGCATGAAAAAATAAAGTAAAGTTTTTGACATATAGTGCTATTGCAATAGTCAAATGAGGGTGTGAAGTTCCAAGCTTGATCCTGCAATTGCTCTTATTTGTTTTAGAATAGTTCTCATCCTTAAGTCTTAAGACTTGGGTCTTTGGGGCATAATACGAAAATACCTTTTTAAAATGAATACAGATGAAAAATCCGGCTTTCCAATAAGGAACTGACAATTTTTTTTTAAATAAAACGCAAACTATTTGAGATATCTCGGTTTTTGGGTTATTGGTTTAAACACAAACAAAACATTTATGTGCGTATGGACGTCGTTCATACGTTCACCACGAGTTCGTTTCATTCCTTGAACCTAATTTTAAATTATTCAACCACACATTTAGACAGAAACGGCCGTTATCTCTCGTTCAATATTGGCTCTGAGCTCTTCTTACGACACAGGCGGTGTTGTATCTCCTAATCTAGAATCATTTCTCGATATAACACACTAATGGAATTGAGTTTTTAATAGGTCGATTATTTCACTCGCTCTGTGGCTTGTGTTACCTTCTTGTTGAAACTACAAATCATTAATGCTTAGCCCATTCAATTGACCAAAGAAATATCGTTGCAACATGTTTCTGTAGCGATTTCTATTGAACGTAACGTGACAATCATTTTCTACAACGCAAAAAAAAACAACGGTCCAATGACACCACAGGGATGATGAAAAGCACACCATACATTTATTTTTTTTTGAATGAATTGGTGTTTCTTGAAGCTCATGTGGGCTTTTACCGGACCAAAAACGCATTTTATGCTTGTTAAAAAAGCAGTTTAGCCAAAAATGCACATCATCACTGTAGATGATTTTGCGATGAAACTGATCATCTTCTAACATTTTTAAAACCCAATTGGAGAACTTACGTCACTTTATATAATCTAATTCCTTTACCCCTTGGGTAAACTTCATCTTATAAGTGTTTAGGGATCTTTTTGCAAAATCCGCCATACTGTGATCTAAGCTACGCGCAGTTACTGAGAACGCCCCGGAATCGACTGTTTTGTTTCATATGCGATGGAAGCAGCAATATTTGAGCAACCCATTATTTCAGAATGGCAACATTCAGCACCGAAAATTTAGACCCAAATTAAATTGTTTACAAGATTATGAATTTGTTGTTTACTGGGAAGAGAATTACGACTAAAAATTGGCGTTAACGCTCGGAATTTCGGTAATAAATTTTATTTATCAGTGAAAGTTCCTGGTTTGTGAATTTCACAATTTGACATTGGTTTGGTTTGATCATTGGTTTAATGGTGTGTTCACAGTGAAATTTCAATGGTGTCAAGTCCCAAATAGAAAACCTTGTATAAAAGAAACGTTTGAGTCTGTCATGCACCAATATAATATCTGCAGTATCTCCTTATTTTATCGTTACTTTTGTATTGCAGTGAAATTGAAATATCCAGTTGTGTTGGTCCTTTGAAATAATTCATTATGCTTCTAGAAACGTTCATAAGTTTATAGAATCAAATGTGGAATGAATTTTTAAGTACATGAATTCTTTTTTCAACCAAACTACACGAATGTTGAATTCAGAAATTCACTACTATTCGATTGGCATATTCACAGTAACTCTTAAAGAAACTTTCGAAACAAAAACTCGAAAGAAATTTCCGAAACCAAATCTGCTAATAATTATAGGCTTCTGTTTTGCTCACTGAAAGGTAAGAAAACGCCGCAAATATTTTTGGGCTGTAGTATGCCTATTCTGTAGCGCCATATTAAGGCCAGGACTGCACTTGCGATTTCAATCGCACGATATTTTAGTCGCAAAAATAGAACACATGAATTTAAATGAGAATGAACGCACTTGCTACCAACAAATCATGACGATTTAAAAGTCACAATTTGTTTCATTTTTCTTGCGATGCGATTGTCGTAAACTTAAATGAAACACATGTACTCAAATAGATATGCCCACACTTGCGATTTAAATTACAACGACTTAAAAATCGTAGTCGCAAAGAGAAATTGACATGCACGCACTTGCGATTTTTAATCCACGATTTTTTAGTCGCAAAAAGTAAGACACATGACCTTAAATGTGAATGCACGCACATGCGACTTAAAAATCGTAGCGATTATAAAAATGAAACAAGTTCTATTTTTTCAAGCGATTTTTCTGTCGCTACTTATTTGTAGCAAGAGCGTGAACTCACATAAGAAGTAGTGTGTTTTATTTTTCGCGATTAAATAATCGCGCGGCAAAAAAATCGCAAGTGCGTGCATGACAATAATTTGTAGCAACTACGACTTTTTAATCGCCTCGACGAAAAATCGCAAGTGCGGTCCTACCCTAACTTAGACCTTGCAATGAGGTATGAAACTCCTTTACACAAATTTCGATGGAAATCGGTTCATCGACTAAGAAGAAAAAAGAAAAACATATGTACTTAATACAAGGTGCGTTTTATGTTCCAGGTTGATTTTATTTGGCATTTGAGAGTGCTATACAGCGGTCGATATAAATTTATTATTGAGAATCTTACGCAGCAGAAACGTGTTGACATTATTAAAATATTTTATTTAAGTAATTTTGCAATGTTAAATTTTAAATCATTTTAGCTTTGTTTATAAACACCATAGCCGCTATTAGTGGACTGAAAACCGTCGATTAATAAGTCAAAGACCATTATACCTTGATATAGAGTAACTATTATATGGTGCGCCACTTGGGCCGGCGGCGGCGGCGGGTGGGCGTCATTGGGCCATATTTCATTGAGGATGCCATAGGCAATGCTTATACAGTTACTGATGGTGACAACTATCGCGACATGTATAGTTGCTGAATTGAAAATGTGGTTCCAACAAGACGGAGCCACATCACACACAGCTCGTGCTGGGATACGAATTTTACAAGAAATTTTTCCCGGCCAAATAATGTCAAAAAGTCTTGATATCGACTGTGGGGGCCAGTTTGATTTGACTCGTCCCGATTTCTTCTCATACTTGAAGGAAAAGGTGTAAATCAACAAACCAACTACAAACTTGATGGTTTTGGACAACATTAGAAATTGCTCAAATTACGACAGAAGCCTGCGAAATTTTTGTGCAAAATGTGCTTAAAAGAGCTCGCCTTTGTTCCACTGCCAGAGGTTCCCACTTGACCGAACATATAATCAATCAATAAATTATAAGATTTTATTTCACTATTATTAATGAAAAAACATCGACCTGGGACATAAAAAGCACTCTATACATTCTTAAAACTTTGAGACAATCATTTATGTCTTGGGTTTCCTTTATTCATCACCATCACTAATCTATGCTTCGTCACTAAAATTCAAAGACTAAAATCAATATACATACATATTTGACCTTTGAAATTGCCGACTTGTCCATTTTGAAAGAACTATTGATGCTATACTTAACTAACGTCCTCGCCGCGCTGTCGCCACTCACCCATATTAATTATGATACAATTTGACATCTTCATCTATGTATCTCTTAGCTCAATGAACTCTTCATTATTCATCAATTAATCATTTGGATAAATAAGATTGATTCTAGCAAATCTCTTTGTTGATGTCATTTTTCCCCACAAATAGGATCACCATGTATGAAAATGTTGTTCGTATTAAACGATTATCCCTTCTCTGAATATCATAATCATTTTCTCAGATAGGCCTATTTTTTATTATTTTATCTTTCTCGTTTTTTGCAGTTTCGATTTTCTTTTTTTGGTGCGGTTTAAGTGCTTGCATACTTTTTGCCCGTTTGGCGACTTATTGGCCTGAACTGATAAGACATTGGACACAAGTGGAATTAGTTTTCCTTCGAGCACCCTATAAACCAACTTATATGCCATTAAAATATAAGATTCGACTTGTTGGTGCACTCGTTGGAGTTCTTTATGCAGGTGGTATATTTAAGGCTTTAATCAAAACATCAATATTGATTTTTCTTAAAAAATTATTTAGTTGAACATGGATTGTTCTTTGCGTCAGATGTCTTCAACTATAAAATGTTGAAGCGTTTGTGCGAAACTGATGTGCCGCCCAGTTATACTGACTACATAAGGAATCATTTTTTTGTATACATTTTTGAACACATTTATTATCATATTCTGCTTACTTTTCCTATGTTGGTAAAATTTATTTTTTTTACAATTTTATAAATTATTAATGAGGTTTTGTGTATTTTCCAGATTTTAAATTCAATATTTACTTTTATTTGGAATTACATGGACTTATTTATCGTACTCATAAGTCTTGGCTTAGCTCAACGGTTTCAACAAATTGGCCAGCGGGCATTAGAACTCTCTGAAAAGGTAAGTTAGTTTTTTTTTATAATTTTGGGGGCACTAAATGGATTATGTTATGGCTAGCGTTAAAATGTTTGGTTTGAGCACAATGCGAGCGGGAAAGTTGGAGAGGATTTAAAAGGAAATACCGATGGAAATTGATTTTGAATGTCTGAATATCGTAATGAGTGAGAAAAGTTGAGTCGGGTAAGGCATTCTACATTCATGAACTGCGGCTTAAGAAAGAATAACTGAATACGCACGAAGTTGGGCTCAAGGGTATACTGATGGAAATTCCCTGAAGGGCGAGTATTACGGTTGAATTGTTTAAAAATAGGAATCAAACTGTTTATTTCATTAAAACACTGTTTATAAAAGGTGCTCGAGAGATTCAAATGTTTCTGTTATAAAAAGTTCTATCATTTTTAAAGCTCTTTTCTTTGGATTCTATCCAAGAGACTCAAGTGAGTTATTAGAGCACCTGCCCATATATGAGAATTGTACTCGATCTTAGGAAGAATATAGACCTTATAGATCAAGAGGCTTGACAAATTTCTTACAACTTCCCAGGAAACCTAAACACTTAGCAGCGTTTTTGTCCACGTCGAATATGTGGTCATTCGACAACAGGTGCTGTCTGTGATGCAAATACCGAGAGCTGAAACCTGTTCAATTTCTCTTAATAGAAGTGCTGCTCATGGATAGCGGTATGGGAGGTTTTAACGACAAAAGACAGTTTTGAGTTTTTAAAGCATTAAATTCTACGTGGTTTTCGGTTCCTCATTTGACAGCCTGCCGTTCTAAATTTACATCAGAAGGTCAAAGGCTTGAATCTGGAAGTGAATATGAGAACCTGGGAGTACTGTCGTCAGCAAAACAATCTAATGGATTAAAAGTTTCGGACAAAAGATCATTGATTAATGTAAGAAATAGAGTCGGAGACAAAACGGAGCCTTGTGGCACACTAGCATTTATTTTATAAATTTCACAATTAACTTAACAACTTGTATTGGACGGTTCGAAAGGTAGTTTCTAATCGAATGAAGAAGAGACTGACCAATACGAAATACACATATTTTCGATAAAAGAGCTTGATGCCAAACTCTAGCAAATGCTTTTGAAATATCAAATGCAAAAATCTTACTTTCTCCAAAACAACGTAAAGATTTAAGTTACTTTTCGGTAAGTTATGATATCAGATCACCAATGGACAGTTCAACGAAAACCATACTAACGATCACTGAGAAACTTACGTTCTTCAAGATATTTCTTGAGCGGATAATATATCAGCGTTTTCATGGACTTGGAAAGAAGGAACGTAAGTGGAATTGGAACATAGTTACAGGGGGAAGAAGATTTTTAGGTACAGGCTGGTCAAATGGCGTTTTCCTTCCACTCTGAAAGAGAACAGATGAAATAGTTTACGCAAGCGTTCAAGAACACCTCTTCAGAGGTGTATGTCGAGATCTTTCAGAACTCTTGTAATTGTACGAGTGTGAAAGGAGATTTGTCCCATAAAATCGTCTACGCTCTAAATAAATATTGTAATATTTTTGCTAGGTTCGTTAAATAAAACTTATTACTCTTTCTAATATTTTTTCTTTATTTTTACTTTCCAAATCACAACAATAAATCTCAATTTATAATCAACTCAAATACTTTATTCAAATTAAAATCACACTTGTTTTACACAATCCAATAAGCAGAGTTTTGCACACTTCCGTAATCAAAAATCAACTGTGCCGTGCTCACCGCGAACACTCCCTTATGTACTCATGTTAGTTGTTCTCGAAAATTCGCGAAGCTTCTCGTCTTGGAATGTTCTAGATGATTGGAATAAGGGGAAATACACTTGACATTGGAAAATAGCTTTTTGTTTCTTCCATAAATTAGATATGCAATTTTCCTACAGATGGCGCTGTAGTAGTATAAAGGTCTCTTCACAACAATATGTACATTATGTGAGAGAAATAGAAATGGGAAAAAAAGATTTTATATGACTTCGGCTGCTTAGAAGTACAAATCTTTCAACAAAGTTTAATCAAAATAGTTTAAGCCCATCCCAAAAGTTTTGAGTATTTAAAGCGTAATATATTCACTGCACAATTTATTCCTTAGGGAAAGATATATGACTATAAAAAGTAAAAAATCCAAAAGCCGAAAAAGCTTATCACCCCTATTACGATTTTGAATTTATTAATAAGTAATTGATAAATATTGAAATTTGATATTTTAAAACTCAATATATTAAACATCTGATGGTCCTAAAAACTTAAAGAAACTATTATCAATAAATTGACAATCATAATTATTACTTACTTACTTAACCGGTTCCCGAATTATACAAAAACCCTGTCTCAGAGTCGGTGGGCTTTCATTATCTACGACCCCGTGTACGCTGCTGTAAGTCATAATAATTAAAGCACTCACCACTTCACCAGTCGCGCGATATATACTTCTTCACTTTTACGCAGGATGACTGGGAATATATAGCTAGGCCTATATACTGGCTACTGAAACAAGTTCTTCATTGACTAAAAGTGTATTATCTCCTTGCCCTATTACTTGCTCTTCATTATGTCTATCAAACAGCTATTCCCGTGTTAATATAAAAATAATTACTTTTGCGATTTTGATTCAACATCTTTCCTATACCTGTAATTTTCAAAGTGTTTGAAAGAAAACTTCGTTAAAAGATTTTAGATAAAAACCAATGTACGAGTACCTAAGGAAAACATGATTTTGAGGGGTTATTTTTAAAACTACCTTAATTTGCATTAACACGGGTAAATTTTTAAACTTTGTGAAGTAACATTGCATACAAGGTTTGCTTTACTGTAATAGGAAAACCCTTTTCCACTAAAAATATTTTAACCTTCTTAGTCGTTGAGTGTTTTGGTTTGGATAGTTTTATTTTCCATAATTTATAATTAAATTAATTCACCTATAATATCTCTTTCATAGAATGTACCCCAATGCACTTGGCGCGAGCTTCGATTGCATTATGTGCAACTTTGTGAACTTGTCGAAGTGGTCGACGGAAAGATGTCCTGGATTATTTTACTTTCATCAGTAAACAACTTATACTTCATTTGCTACCAAATTTTAAACATTTTTAAGTAAGTGCTCAAAAAGAATTCGACGTTTTTTTTCAATATTTTAATACTACCTACGTTTTTTGTTATTGTATTTTTTTAGTAAATTACATTGGCCAATCAACTATGTATATTTTTGGTATTCCTTTTTATACCTCATAGGACGGACAGCTTTTGTATTCCTCTGTGCATCTAAAATTCATGATAATTCAAAGGTTCCATTGCTGGCATTGAGATCGGTAGCATCTGCTGGTTGGGGTGATGAGGTATCCAAAATGGAGCATTGCTTTTAGAAAATAAAATTTGATTTGGAGTTTTTTTTTTTTATTCTTCGTATCGCTCGCGCGAAGGTTGAAAGGTTTAGTTCTCAAATATCGAGTGAATGCGTAGCACTATCGGGACGGAAACTATTTTTTATAACACGAAAGCTTTTGTTTGGGGTAAAATTAGTCCTTGTTTATAATTTAATTTTAAAGTTACCTAATTTTTAATTTTTTTTTAGATGGCTGCTACGATTGTGACATATGAGTTGGTTCTTTTACAACTTGATGATTTGACTATGGGTCGGGGCTTAAGACCTTTGTGTGGATAAAATTGGATGTGTTTCAAATTGATTTGCTTCATTTTTTTGATAACCACTATATTATGTACATTACCTTACTAAATAAAACCCAAAAAAATAATGTATTAAAATAATTTTGTAGACACAGAAGTAAAATACTAATTTTTTATCTAACATCAAAACTAACTGCGATAAACTCAGATAACATTACGAAGATAGTAGGGTTCGTTTTGAAAATCGAGCTCTTTTTAAGTTGTAAAAAAAGAAATCGATTAACAGTAGGAAAATTAGCGAAGACAAATTTTGCTGGAAATTTAATTTCCGGTTTTCAAAATGAATGACATCAAAATTCTGGAATCCAATGAGGTGTATTTCCTTCCAATCACATAAGGGTTTTGATGAAGAAAGAATATGTTATATGTGCTTAGGTGAACTCAGAAAAATTTTAGGACTATTCTAGTATTTTGTAATCTAGTCGACGAAATCCGAGATTGTTATTCAGTACAAGTTGTACTGAAACACGTCGGCACAGCTGAAATCGGGAATACCCTGGACACCGACGAGCTTACCTCAGCCTCGAGAAAAAAGCATCAGCACAATGCCACAATCTTATCAATTTTTAATACTATCTACAAGTGTTAAAGAAAAAAATTGTATCTTAAAATAACGGTACCTAGGAATGTTAAAACCTTTAAGGAAATTTTTAATTTTCTCGATAAAGACTCCAAAAACTTTTATAAAATTTGTTTTGTATGTATTTTGTATGTCTACGGTCTACATATAATATAAAACAATTTTTAATTAAAACGTTACCATTTTGTTGAAAACCTGAATAAAGAGCACAGATTGATTTTGAATTAAAGTCTCAATAGAATTAAACGTGTTTTTTCTTCTCCAAAATTCTATATTATTCGATAATATCTTCACATAAGATATTGTTGGAAATGTTCTTGAAAGCAGTCTGGTTGCCAATAGAATTGATTTCCCAAGAAAGAAAAGTTCTTTAACAAAAGAATAAGGATTTTATTATGACTTACTTTCGAATCTCATATTTTGATTGATCAAGTTCATAGGTATTTGATATTTGTGTAAAATTTTTAATATTTGTTCTTCATTATCTACAAAATATTTGTTCAAGTAAGTCATAATAAAATACTTATTCTTTTGCTAAAGAACTTCTTTTCGTTCTTGGGGAGTTATTTGTATTGACAATACGTGGAACCACACTGCTTTTACTGCTTTTACACGGAAGCGATTTTTAATCTTAGTTTCTCTTTTGGAGTCATCTTCCGCCTTATGTAACCCCGCCACCACACACGTCTCTCTCCTACGGGCTTAAAAATCGCAAGGTAATATTGACTGCTTTTACACGAAAGCGATTTTTAATCTTTGATTCTCTTTTGACTTCCCTTCGATTGCATGAATGCTTTTAAACACAGCGATTTTTAATGAAAGTTAACTTTTCTTCATTGAAAAGGAGTCATCTCTCCGCACTCTTTACTCTAGTGAGTAGATCGAAGTTCACTGAGCGAACGCCAAATAGAAATGAAACATACCTGACAAGTAAAGAAAACCATAAAGAAGAAAGAACGATAACTCTGCAATTTTTCCAACCCTAGCAATTTTGTGTACCCCCGCCACCACACACGTCTCTCTCCCACGGGCTTAAAAATCGCAAGGTAATATTGCTTCGTTTAAAAGCAGTCATTGCTTCGTTTAAAAGCCGTCTTTCAAGAACATTTTCAACAGATGTTACATGTGTCATGTTTATATGCTATGACGTTCTACATAAATATATCGATTTATTCTTTCAGTTCTAGGCAATCTAATGTCGATTTCCTTTACACACTATGGATTTTAGGGATTTCGATCCCTTGTCAAATTTTGTCTTTTTAGTGTGCGTATTTCGTATACATGTAAATCCCTCTCCAAATACGGATTCGAAAGATTTGATCTGTCAAAAAAAATCGATTTTTTTTTGGTGTGAAGGAACATAAAATCTGTCGTAAAAGTCAAAATTTGACAAGGGATCGCAATCCCTAAAATCCCTACACCCATATTAATAAAGATGGTTTAGTGGAGGTTTATCGTTAAGTCGTGGACTAAGTGCGAAATTTCATTAATAAAACAAATTTTCTGTTAAGTGACGTTTACTAATTATGATTAAGTTAAACCACCGAAGTAGGTGGTTTAGCGAAGGAATAAGAAATAAAAATGTTCACAGTCAGACACAAGCAATTGACAATCAATTTAGGTAGCCACAGAATATAAAAAAGAGATTGCTTACTTTTATAGAAGATTTTCTTAAAAGGATTTTTGATAAACGTCATTTTAGGCTAGCCGCGCACTAGCAATTTTTAGTTGCGAAACTGCTTGGTTCGAGCAACTAAAAAGTTTGTGTTTTGACACAAACTAAACGATTTCCTAAAATAAGTTCGCCATTTTATTGAACATATAATTATCTGCAAATTCACGGACATTCAACCAAACAGTTCATCTGTTTTCTATAAGTAACCAAACAGTTTCGCAACTAAAAATTGCTAGTGCGCGGCTAGCCTTACTATTCCGGGAACATTTTGTTTTTATTAATGAAAATATTTAAGCCATGGCTTAACTCCTATTCCATGGTTTATCAAAACCATGGAATATAGGTGGAATAAGCGTTTTTTATTAATACGGCTGCTAGTGTGTAAAGGAAATCGACATAAGATTTCTATAAGGCTAGCCGCGCACTAGCAATTTTTAGTTGCGAAACTGTTTGGTTACTTATAGAAAACAGATGAACTGTTTGGTTGAATGTCCGTGAATTTGCAGATAATTATATGTTCAATAAAATGACGAACTTATTTTAGGCAATCGTTTAGTTTGTGTCAAAACACAAGCTTTTTAGTTGCTCGAACCAAGCAGTTTTGCAACTAAAAGTTGCTAGTGCGCGGCTAACCTAAAACACGCCTGGTATATTACCTTACCTAAATTAAAAATTGGCATCACTGATCTGAAAAGTTTGAGAAGCTCCCTTATCTGAAATGACAGTCGCTATAAAATGACATTTGACAGCACAATACAAAATTCTTGTTTTTGTTTCTCAAATAAAAATTGTTCATAAACTCTAATTTAGTTTGTTTTTAATTAAAATGGATTTAACCACTGAAGAAAATTACATTATATCCCAAGCACAAAAAGTCCGATCCAGTGATCCTTGTGCAGCAAAAGCATGGATTATAACAGCCAAAACATTATTTCCTAACAATTTCAATGTCCAGGTAAACAACAACAGCTTTAACATTTTCCACATATAATTTCATGAACAAATAAAAATCTTTCATAGTTCGAGGCGTATAAACTTGAAAAAGAAGCTAACAACTATGAAGAAGCGGCCAAGTGTTTTAGTTATATGTAAGCAATATGGAAAGATCAAAAAATTCCTCATAATTTAAAAAACAAAAGAACACTCACATTCCAGAATCAAAGTGTTGACCTGTGGAACGAAGTGGCCGAACTGACAGCAGCATTGCGTGCCCCAGAAAATGAAATTACTCCCGAACAAGAATTCTATGTGAAAATGTTTCAGCACGTTTCTTTCGATGTGCAACACAAAATTCTCCTACTCACAGTTAATCACACTGAGAACAATCTTGAGCAGTGCAAATTGCAGCTGCTGATCCTAAAGAGATTGCCCGAAGCTGCTGTAACACATTCGGTATGTTTTGCTTGGAACTTTCTGAACCTAAGAAATTTGTTTGTTGAAATTACATGTTCTTGTCTTTCAGCCACGTCTCCTGGAAATGATAGCCGAGGGAATGAATCTTAATCCTCAAAAATATCAAGAAATGCTTGTAGAAGAAGCGCTTCCTTTGATATACCACAAAACTCCGGATCTTCCTAGCCATCTAGTGTGTAGAATCTTTACGATTTCTTTAGAATATTACATCAGGCAGATAATAGAAGAGGTAAGCGCACGGCTTTGAAAATCAACTAAGAATAGTTTTTAAGTCCATAATGTTTTATCTATTGAAATATTATTTAATCAGCATTTTTCTTTTCCCAGGAAAACAAATGTGACGCCAGCGAGATTTGGAAAAAAATCTTTCAAGTTCTTGGTTTGTGTGGCAAAATACTTCGTTGGGAAACCTTTCTGCCTTTTAACAAGTCTTGGTACGTAATTGATGAGAAACTTTCACTCAATCTGGAACTTGTTTACACATATTTACAATGCACTCGAATGATTTTAAGTGTTGAAGGATTTCTGTCTATTATAATGTATATTAGAGATATTCACGATCCGGCGTAACTAGTCTTATATTGATATATGTATATGTAGATTCGAATGATAGAGGAATTCAAACAGTCAGGACTCAGGAGGCAATTAAAGCCATTTCATCAATCACTATAAAGTCGAAACTAATAGATCGTTGCCGTAATGAGCTGAGATTTCTTAGGGCAACGAAGTTAGTAAGCATCTATGGGTTCCTGGACATCGTGATATATTCGAGAACGAAATGGCAGATGAACTGGTAAAAAACGGGACATCTCTTTATGTCCTTATGTTCGCCAGAATTTCTTTGAGGCTGCGGACATCAGATGGTCAACATGGACGGGTTTAAAGGAACATATGGCTCAATATTTAGAAGAAGAAAAAAAAAACAGAATATTTACTCAAGATAAGCAAACTTCAATGCAATGGGAACCGACATGAGCAGTGGCTCATATCACTTCGCTTATGAATGTCCCAACCTAGCCAGAACCTCAAAAGCTGCCTTCGAAGAATATTTATTCTAAGATTTGGGGAACATCTCTACCTGCCACTAAAAAATATGTTAAAACTCATTTAGAACTCAGGATGGTTCAGAGAGGCATCAAATACCTAAGCTTCCTTTAATCCATTCCCTCCTATTCCACACACCTTGCTTATCTACTTCAAGAAGAGCACAAAGGATCCATGAAGATCTGAATGCTTCACTACGGCTTTGCCTATAATCACCCCTTCTAACTTAACCTTGTAGAATTCAATCACTCGAAACCGACTGCATTAGGGAATAAATGTTTACCTTACAATTTTCGCACTGACCAGAGCACCTTAACTCATTGGGTTATCTAAAGGTTCTTATTCTGTTTAATGGGTAAACCTAGTAAATAGCACGTTTGAAATTGGAAAAAGAATTTCAGTCGTTCTGTGCATTTGTGTCGAAAGTCATTTAAAAAATTTACTTTAAATTCAGTCAAAATCAATGTTCAAAGACCATTTTAGAGTCTTCGATTAAGTGGATGAATTGAACTGAATTCTTTCGCTATTTTCAGGAGTAAAAATGTCTATTGGGAAAAGTTGATCGAGATAGCTTCTACGAGTCCCCCAGGAAGTAATCAGATTCTCTTCTACACCACTACTCTGTTCATCTACTCCTTGCAAGAGTATATAAAAAACTGCAGTGCTAGAGCAGAAGACAATGATGTTGACTACGTCCTAGTCGAAGGATATCGAGGTAAATACTACATATTAGACGCGTAAGCCCTTTTCGGTGGCATTTCATTGCTTAAATATATTTTCTTTTTAGAATTAAAGCTAGACCGATCCAATGAACCACAGAAAATGGATCCACCCCAGATTTCTGTAACTTCGAATCATAGTAAAGAAATTTCGAAAGCATTTGTAAATGCTGCACAATGTTGGCAGTTGCTCAATACTGAACAGTTTCAGAGAGATTTCAGCCAGCTTCTTATCAAACTCCCCTTGGCACCATGGATAAGTCGATTTCTATTCGATCTGGCGGTTTACTTTGGGCATCAGGAAGAAGCAAAGAAGCTGATGGCAGAAATGCAAATTAAAAACAGTTTGCAACAAAATGTTCAGCTATTAAGTCTGAATTTAATTCAAGGAGTTCTGACAGTAAGTGGTTGTTGTTTTGCAGTAAATGGAATTAAAAAAATAATATATTTATTGATACACTTAGATGCAAGGTTTCGAGTGTATTCTTAAGATTCTGGTTGATCTTCCTACGGCTCCTGGACAGATTATCGAAAATATGACAATTGCTGGTAATCAGCGTCATGTTCTTTTTCTCCCTTTGACCCAGAAACCTATTGTCCAGTACTGCACGAGAGCCATTATCAATAGTTTAAGTGTAAGTATTTAAAATTAAATTCAGATCAAATAGGAACTTTTTTTTTTTTTTAGCGCAAACTCTTTGAATCAAATGTATCTGACTTGGTTCTTGGCGATCTACTTGTCCTATCCCAATTGGACTATCCTCGGGAAACACTTCTAGCTGAACAAATATTCTCTCTCATTCGATCCAGAGGACAATTTTGCTATCGTCTCTTTCCCACCTACATTATTATGATCGATTATATCGAAGAGTTTATGCACATCTGGCGGTCGCACAATGAGGAATTCAATTTTGAATTTTCACCAGCACAAGCAAATGCAGCAACTCGTCGCATCGGTACCAGAGGAGCTGACAAAGGAGTAAGGGAAGACTTTAAGCAAATAATCAAGCAGCAAATTCTTAGAGCAAATGATAGTATTCCGGCATTGGTGGCGTCATTTATCGCACAAGAAAGAATTCACTTGATGCAAACTATTTTTTAAAGAAATAAATCAAACTTGTATGTAAAAATTGTTTAAGTCAGTTATTTTTGTATTAGAAAAAAAATAATTAATGATTACATTATTGTTTTAATCTTCGATTTTTGTATGTATGTATGTTTTCTATTTAAATGTTTTTAAATAAATAAACATTCGTTTTTAAGTAGAATTACTTACGCATTTAAGTAAAGAATAAGAATTTATTTAAAAATCCACGCTGGTGAAAAAAATCTTCGAGCTATTTTTCCTCTTAAAAATCGATGCGTAAGCAAGGCAGGTACCTCGAGCTGAAGAAGGGATTTCTACAATATAATCTCATATTTTGTTTCCAGCTGGAAATATTCACACATTCAGATTCCGGAATAAAACTAACTTACTAGTAGTGCCCATTCGACGGCAAAACACCCACGATAAGTTAAATTGAACGATAACTTTAATTGATCACACAGCTTAGTCAAATGTCTATGAAGTTAAATTTATTGAATATGGGATAAATCCGGTTATTCATTCAAGACAATCTTTTTGAAAATAGAAAGTGAAACAAAATAACACGGGTCTCAAAAGGAGCCGCTAAACTTTGTAAATACTTACATACATCTCTTCAAAATTCGCGAAATAATAGGTAAGTAGTTATTTTGTGCTAAGTTGATACTTGATCCTTCTTATGTACATGGTCCTATTTAAAATTATAATCGAAAAAATTTTTCACAGAAATTCGAAGGTAGAATTAAGCTATCTTTAAAGTTAAGTCCCGAAATCGGAACGCCACATTTAAGTGAATCAATCACTTCGCGATAATCTGGCTTTTAAAAAATTGTCTCCTCAGACTTCCGTAACTATGTGCGTATGTGGTGATGATGTTTTTCGACCACCGCCTTATTCTCATCTTCCTTCGACTTTAGCTGGATTCTTCTATAAAAATCATAAAATTCTATTTTCACATCAAATTACAAATACGATACCACCAAACTTCAGAATATTACCGGTTAAAGAGGTGCCAGGACAACTTCATCATGTTCATAGAAGAATCAACACCAGGATTTTAAAAACAGCAATTAAAATATTGGTCGTTTGATTTATAGATGTAAGTATTTCAAGAATTTCCGAAAATTTGTTAAATTGTATTATTTTTTTTCTGGGTGATTTTAGGGACACCCTCTTATAATTTTAATCATGCACATGTTTATATGATAGTGATAGTGAAAATCTACGGATCGCGGATGGCAGCTTAAACAAGAAAAGGAAATTGTCGAGGTTTATTCGTCAGGATACCAGTACATAATTTATATTCTTATTTGAGCTCGGACACAATAAAATATCTTAAAATATTATTTTTGTGATCGAACATGTCATGTTTTGAAAATAATCGATAATTCGCTTTTCGCGACAGACCATCGCCTCGTTTATTTCAATGTTCCAATGTTTCATCCTTAAGTACAATCCCTTCTGCCATAGAGTTGTTGTAGCAACATTCAAAGTGGCTTAACTTTATACCAAGAGGTTCTTCATTTAACCACAATCAAATTTAGTCGAAATTTCGAGAGCAATGTATAATTTCAAATTGACAATCAAATTTTGTATTTCATGTTTATATCAGCGGATATCCTTATTTTTGATTGTCAATTAAAAAACAATCAACGAGGCAAATAACACGTCTAGCTTTATAGACTCAGCTTTATTGCGAAAATCAACTATCAAGCGAATTACGATTGAAAGGATTTATCAATTGAAATCGAAATTGGTGCTGTAAAAATCACCCCTATCACAGAGTCCCTCGTAACAAATCCCCGAAAATTTTTTTACGCTACGAATACGAATAAATTTGCATCATAGGCCCCGAACGGAATCAAAAAAGCATTTTCCTAATTTCGGAGTTTCAAAATCAGTTGATTTGTCCGGTATTACACGGCGCGTGTTTAGCCTCGCGTGAATGAAGTGCAAAAGAGAAAGAAAGAACGAAAAGATGAAACAGAAATAAATCTATCTGAACACGCACGGGTAGAAATTTCCTTGCGTGTTTTTGACGTTTCTCTTTCTACTCTTTCTTTGTTTTTCGGATTTGCTTTATTTCATTTTGGATGTTGATGAATGAGCACAATTTTTTGTTGAATCTAATACTGGGCAAAGAAGATAAAATGAAAAAACCTGTCAAATAAACGCGCAGTACTGAATTGAGAAAAGGCTTCGTGTAATAACATGCGCGTCACGGAATGAATGTTCAAAAGAAAATAACCAAGAGTTGCGCGTTAAACTCACGCGCCGTGTAATACATGACTTTGCGTCAAAATGTGAAAAAAATAAATAAATTTTCGTTGTTCATCTTTTGATTTGATTTTAATTTTTGCCGTTGCAATCTTTGTAATAAATGTAGAAAATACGCGAAGAAGACAAACACTAAAAATGAGATTCATTACGGAAGGATACCAATATTTATGTATTTGTATTTACTTTATTTGCCCTTCAAAAAATAAAAAATATAAACAAATTCACATTCAAACAATAATAAAAATTGTTTTTATATATTTTATTTGCATGTCCTTTATCTTCGTTCGCCTAATTTTATTTGTGTTTCGTTTTAAGTTGTGCTCCGATCAAAATATCTGTTCGTAGAAAAAACTGTCCAACTTCCTATTCATTCGGGGCTAGTGATACCATTATTCACGAACTCCGAATTTCGTAGCAAGTTTTTTTTAATACGACGGGAGCGATGATACCTTTTTTCGGGGTTCGTACTACGAATCTATTACGACGGGGCCTGTGATAAGGCTGAATGAATTAATAAATTATTGTGCTATTGTGATTGCTTTCAAAATATGTCCAGTAATGTAAATAGGGATAAAGGTCTGATAGATTTCAATTTTTAACTTCAGCTTTTCTAGCGCTTTGTTTTTACTTGCGACTTATAGGTACTATAAGGCAAGTTATGTATTCGTAAAAAAAATCGAACTCGAGATTTTGATCAAAGTTGACATAGCGAAGACGAAAAAAGTGGGTCTGGCAATTCTGTCTGTCTGTCTGTCTGTCTGTCTGTCTGTTCGATTACAGCTAAACGGCTCGGCCAATTTTCTTCAAACTTGGTAGATATGGGTTTTGATTTTTTACCCCCGGATGTTTTTTGATTTGATTTTTTATGACCAAAAATAACGGTACCTGCCATACGATTTTTTTCCGAAATTTTATAAATATTTTTTTTTCTCAAAAACTGTCCCTGCGATTTTCTTAAAAAAAATTCAAAAAATTTAATTTAGTTAAAACTAGGTAATGGTCGAAAAAAATTTTCAAAAAAATGAGTAGTTTTGGTACCCCCCTTGGGACCATTTTTTTTTGTTTTTGATTTTCTCAAAAACGGCGCCACCGATTTTGATCATTTTTTTTATGCTAAAGCTTCCCAGCAGTTTGAATATTATTGTGTATTCAAATTTTCCAAAAAAATTTTTTTGGATTTTTAAAAAAACTTTCAAAGTTTTTTTTTGAAAACTCAATATTTCGAAAACCCCATGCTCGATTTTTTCAAAACTTGATAAATAAAAGTTTGGAAAAATAATCTACAAGATATAAGAAAAATAAATTAATTTTACCTAAAAATAACGGTACCTTCCATACAAATGTTAAAAAATGGTTTTCGAAAATCGTATTTTTCTCGAAAACGGTTCCGAGAATTTTGCTTAAATTTTTTTTCTTTCTATTATTTTTTAATATCTGTAATTTAATAAAAAAAATTTGAAAACAAGATATTACTGACTGTACCTACCATAGAACGATTTTTTAAAATTTTGATTTTCTCATTATTAGCACAACGGATTTTAATGAAATTTCGTAGAGGGAAGCTTCTAAAAAGTTTAAAAAACATTGCATTTCAAAACTTTAAGAAAAATATTTTTTTGAATTTTGAAAAAAAAAAATCAATTTTTTGTTTTTTGAAAATTCAATTACTTGAAAACGGCTCAATACTTTTTTTGTAAATTTAAGTCATACAATAATAAAAACTTCAAATTGGCGTACCAACATTTTTTCTTAAAAATGTTTTAAAATTTTCTTATATAAAACCTTATTTTTTAAGAAACCACTACAAAGACTTATAATTTTTGTTCTTGCATAAATCTACAGTTGCTTGAATCACATGGCATCCTATTCTTACCTTTAACTACTAAAGAAGTTTTTTTTAGTCATTTAAAAATGAATTTTATGCTTATGAACAGTTTCTCTAATAACATTCATTTTTGAAATTCTTAGTCTTTTACATAGGAGCAAGTTCGTGCGACCCAGTCGTGCATTTTATTTCTCTTTATTTTCCTTGTATTTTTAATTTTTCTTTTTTGATTTTTAAAATGTTTTTCTTCCGGTCTTTAGCGATTTTAAGTTTCTTTTTTGAATAATATTCTATATTACTTATACATTTTTTAATATCACCCAAAGTATTAAGCATATTTTCGTGATTACTGTCATTTGGCCAACAATTTGGTTTTCTAATAACGATACACGATCTTCTTCGAGTTTTCTTCTTCTGTTGTTCAACACCGTTGAATCTGATCTGTATGATGTTCATGTACGGGTTTAACATTTTCCAAACGGAATTCTCTTCCAGGTGTATTAACGTATGTTTTCAGGCCTAGTAAACTTTAAACACCTTCTTCCAAATCGCTAAAGTGTTGAAGTCTATTTCGACCATTACCAGTGGCTGATATTTCTATTTCTATTTCTATTTTGTTTTTTTTTTTTTTATTTTGTACTCTAGGTCGATCCATACTCTCTGCCTTTCATACGTTAGTTGGTTAGGTTTTCAAATGATTTTAAATACAAATCAGAATAAGTGTGTATCATTCATTTCTTTAACATGGCCTACGACATCTGTCAGTAGGCAAATATTAATATATTTTTATTGTTAAATATACAAAATTGAAACATTTATTTAAAATATTTTATCTAAGATTTCTTTTTTATAATTAAGTGCAATCTTCACATACTTGCAAAGGGCTTTCCAACTAATACCTCCGTCTAAAACACCTACGATTTCATCTTGATTAAAATAGTTTTTTCCCAATGTACTCCTAGTTTCCACCAAAATAGAATACTTTCCCAAGAAATGGCACATTTTCACGTTCTCTGAGGTTGCATAATCCACACTTACATATCTTTCAAAACACTCCTATGAGGAATTTAGTCCAGGGGAAGTGTCTTCCATCTTGCTTTTGAAAGCAGTGACAAGAGATCGGTTGGATACTCCGGCCTGAAATAATTATTTCCCAACAGGTTATAGCTAAGCCTTGCATATACGTCTCTATGAAGTGAATTTCTGGCCTTCAGAGTGAAGTCCTCTCTCTTTCTTTCGTCTACTTGAGTTATGAGACTATAGAGTTCGCTTTTCAAATTGTCCATTCCATCACTCCGGAGTAGTGTATGTACACAGTACTCTGCTAAATCTCTCCACGACTCAAACTATATTTGTTTTTGAATCACATTTGAAAGCATCGTAATTTTCTTTGGTAATCTCCTATCATCTGTAGTTTCAGAATTGCAATAAACAAAGCAGGAAGACCTCTCAATTCAACAAAAAAAAAATTGAAAAAAAGGATGTCTCAAGAATTAGTATATGATTCGCAGTACTGTTGGGTAGCTTCAAGCTTCTTTTTAAGAAATAACACA
Source organism: Chrysotoxum bicinctum (assembly GCA_911387755.1). Taxonomy (NCBI): domain Eukaryota; kingdom Metazoa; phylum Arthropoda; class Insecta; order Diptera; family Syrphidae; genus Chrysotoxum; species Chrysotoxum bicinctum. Next base: position 216,104,471 of record OU426989.1, on the reverse strand, counting down.
GAAGCTGCTCTACTTCTTTGTGGCCCCAAACTTAATAGATTATTGATACAAATTCAGAATGGATCAAAAATCCATTGACATTTAATAAAATTGATTGTTAATTATCAATTATTTATCTATCAGAACGATCGACCGAAGATAGTAAACTCAACCAATAGCTGGTTTTATTTAATAAAAAGATATAATTAATACAATATATATATATAATTTTATTATTAAATTTTTTATACAATTATTTTATTAATTACTTTTTATAAATAAACAATAAAAACACAAAAACTTCCAATGACTTCAATTTTATTTGCAATTGAAAAATAAAAATAAAAATTCTTTATAAAAAAATAAAACTATGTAGGAATAAAATAATAATTAAAAAAAAATATCTAAACACAAGAAAAAAATGAACTACAAAATATTTGTTTCCTTTTAGTAGCCTAGCTAATAATAAAGCCACAGAAGTTAATGTTAAATTTATTGATACAATACAATTTGTTAATTTGCTCCTATTTACATTATATTAAACTATAAATTTATATGTTCGCGAGAAAAAAAAAGAAATTTGCAAGAATAAAATTTAATAGACAAAAAATATAAATATTTATATTGCCACTGACTAGGCCAGGGAATATAAAAATGTGTATGTTTTAGTTTTGAAATAGAAAAAAAAACCATTAAGTCTGACAATGAGAGATAAATTAAAACAGAGGCAGGATCAGATAAAATATTCATGTAAAATGGCAATGAATTGGTTTGATGGTCTAAATAAAATTTAACTATATTATTATTATACTAATTAATTACATGTGTAATTTTTTTTTTGTCAAAAAATACAAAGCAAATTATAACAACAAGCTGCTGAAACGAAAAACATTACAAGCGAACTCGAACGCACTCTCACTTTTTCGAAAAGAGAAAATTACTTATACTTATACTTATTTGTTAATATTAATATTTTTTTTTTGTTAAGTATATTTCTTTTCGAGAACTTGCATCGAATGTAAATATAAATACTTTTGTTTATGTTTGTTTTTTATTTCTTTAGTGTAAATGTAAAAATTGTATGAATCTGATTCTTTTGCTATCAGCTTTTCTGGTATGAAAATATTACAAAATATCATTTTATTCTTTTAATTTTACTTTAGATGATTTCTCTTTTCTAAGTTTTTGCCTACAATCTTTGTTTTAATCATTTCCCTATCGATTTGTTCTTTTTTTCGTTATTTTACAGATAAATTATTTTACTTATATGGTTTTTGTTTTTGTTTTTCTATTTTTTTTTTTGTGTTTAAACGTAATAAGTTTAATGTTATCAGTTTTTTATTCTCTTTTTTATGATTTTTTTTTTGTTTTAATTTCTGTTTGTTTGTAATGCTTTTGTTTTTAATTTGTTCTTAATTGGTAAAAATATAACTACATAAAATAATATTCTTTTTGTTGGATTTTTATTAAATAAATATCTCTTTCTGGTTTTTAATTAGAATATTAAGACCATATTTTTTGTTTTTTTTTTTTTTTACAAATCTACTCTAGGCCTAAATTGAAGACGAAGTGGAGGTTCACGAAATCTCCACCGCGTTACGTAAACAAATTTTAAAGTGTGATCCTTTCCTAAGAGTTCTTCATTGCACAGAATATCGATCTAAAATAAAAATTGGAGGTTATTATCATGGGAAAGTTGCTACATCAGGAAAAATAGATTATTATAAGAAAATGGTCAAACAAGACTTTCAAGACTTGTAACTTTCTTAAAACGTATTGCTTAGATGGTTCAGATTAAGGTTGTGTAAAACTTTTTGTAGGTTCTTTCGAGGGAAAAGAAAATAAAAGAAATAATTTAAACAGAAATCCTTTAATTTCCTTAAAAAAATATTTTTGACATGATTTTGAAAGGGATTGGTAAACCACTGCTGCTTCAAGCTTTTGTCCGTGAATACATGTCCGTTTAACCAGAAGGCACATCCAATGTTGCATGTATATTTGAAATGCGTTAAAAGGAAAGAAAAAGATTGCACCAATTTCCTTTTTGAAAGGAAGTCATTCAGACTGTATGGGTCGTAGCGGGAGTGGCCTCATTCTACTCGTAGCAGGCGTGGTTCTACAGTTTTGTTTCCTTTCAGATCAGTGACTATCATGCATCTACAGTGCCGTAGATACCACCTATTTGAACGTGTGCTACATTGTGGAAAAAAAATAAGCTGTGTTATGCACCCTGCATGTTGGAGGCGCAACGATATACATACATACATGTCTTCCAATTTTTTTTTTTTATAATTTTGCGAGCTTTAGTGCGATCCGATTGACTACCCTTAAAATGTTTGAGCACAATGTGAGCGTTTAGGAAAGTGGGAGAGGATTTAAAATGAGATACTGATGCGCATTGGTTTTGAATGTCTTTATATCGTTATGGGAGGCAGTCCACATCAGTGGTACCACTTTACTTCAATTGAAGTAGATCTACTTCTTTTTTCCAAAATATTTTAAAATCTACTTCCTACTTCGCACCATCAGCAAAATACTGAAATCTACTTCATTTTAAAAATCTCTGTTTCAATCTACTTCAATTTTACAAAATAAAGTCCAAATCTACTTCTTTTTCTCTATTGCACTCTAAATAGTAGTATATAACCTCATAATAACCATAAAATAAAAGAACGTCAACACAATCGAAATACACAAATGAGTAATTTTATGTGAAATTTCTTTAAAATTAAAAGAAATGTATTGACAATTTTAAATACATATTTAATAGGTAATATGTATTCATTTAAGGAAAAAAATTTTTGTATGCAACATTTTTTCCAAAAGCAAGTAAAAAGCCATTTTGAAATCTACTTCGATTTTTCTCAATTTACTTCACTTCTTTCTTCAAATCTACTTCGGCTTTTTTTCCGGAAGTGGTAACGCTGGTCCACATTCGTGTAGTGCGGCCAAAGGAAGAGTCTCTGAATTTAACAGTACGTCTGAAGTTGGCCCCAAGAGTAAACTGATGGGCATTCCCTGAAGAGCGAGTATAAAAGTTGAATTGTTTAAGTCGAGGAATGAAAGAGGCCGTTTTACTAGAACACTTTTTCTGCTATAGTTATATCATCATTCATTTTTAAAGTTCTTTTTTTTTTTGGATTCTATCCAAGAGACTCAAGTGGATAATTGGAGCACCTGCCCAAATATGGAAATTATACAAGAGCTTAGGACGAATATAGGATTTTCGGAATAAAGCCAGATCAAGAGGGTTATTGCAAACATTTCTTGAAGGAAACCTTAACACTTAGCAGCGGTTTTTGGTGACGTCGAATAAGTGGTATGTGATGCACATACCGAGAACTGAGAGCTGATCATCAATGCAAGTTCCACTCATGTATAGCGGCATGAGGGATGAGTTGGGCTTTAACGACAGAAGACAGCATAGAGTTTTTGAAGCATTTAATTCTACGCGGTTTATGTGTCCTCATAGGTTCTAATTGGAATAAATCAACGATAACAGCGATGATTCGATCTGCAAAACTTTTTTTGAATCCTTCGACGAATTTTGCAAAACAAAAAGACCGTGAATTAGAAGCAAGGAACTGACTGAAAATGCTTATTGGTTAAGCCCCAAGTCCATCTAGGAACGTAGCGCTACCTTAAGTATTCATTTTTCATAAGTACTGATTTTGGAAAGAAAGAAAACATGATTTCACTTATAGTTTGGGGTATAGGACTCTTGATCAGTTTGGATTTGACCTTATTTTTCACGAAAGTACAACTTGCCCAGATCTCAATATAGACAACCCGTTGTGGCAGTCTGCAGGGCGTTCTGTAAGTCATATATGTATAGTTTATTTATAAGCACGCAACTAATATCTTTGATATATGAATATTATCAGGAGGCAACCCAACATACACCCGGACAACATATTGATAGTTTCTGAAAAGTACGGATGCGTATATACAGCTGCGGTCAAAATAATAGTAGTTAACCTTTTAACAGAACGAAAACGAAAATAAATTAATCTACTAATTTTAAAGAAATAAATAGTCATCTGATTTTCAAATTAATGTTTTTTAGGATTTTAATTTCAGAAAAATATCATTTTCAAATTCAATAAATTAGTTGGTAACTTTTTATATAACTATCTACGCTTCTGTAAATAGCAATAGTCTGGCAGAACTTTGATAACCACGTCTCTCAAGTACCGAAAGCGAAGGTTACTCTTACACAAACTTTACAAGTGATCTACGTGGAAAAAAGAATGGAGCAACACAGATTGCCACAGAAGGTAAATAGAGTGCGCAAAAAGCGGGCGGTCTATTCTGTTGACAGGTGCTAAAACTAGAGCATTGTTCAAAAGTTCTACCTAAAGGTGTAACGATTTGCCCGGCTATACAGGACCCGAATGGTTTAGCGAATTTTCATTATCGCGGCATTATGGTTATGGACGCATTTAATTCAGAAATTAATGATCAATGCCAAAATAGATTCCATTAAAATAACACATGTTAAACGTCATACAATGGAAAATTACATTTAGCATTTGTGTTCTTCGGTTGTAATTTTTTAATAAAAAAAATAGAAATGACCATGTCCGCTCTCCTGTACATTTGGATTCTTCAGACCTTGAGACATTCGCTCCCAAAACTTTAATTTAATTGCCGTTTTGACTCGTAGAAAGCGTGCTTTGTGTGTTTACATCCAAGCAATTGGAAAGTGGATTAACAGCCTGGTGTACACTTTGCAGATCGACTACGGATTGCTCGAAAGGAGACAAAGTAATCCGGCAGTAAAGTTTTCCACGAGTAGCTGTTGCATTTTTTTTAGCTTGTAGACCAACCAAACAAAAAAAAAACTTATAAATATGTAACTGCAAAAGTTATAATGCCAGTGTTCTTTTCTTTTGACGGAGGACCAAGAAAATTCAGTTATATTGAAAATTGTTCCCAATAATCTTTTTGGTTTTGTTTTGTTGCTGCAAACGCTGATGTTCCCTTAGTTATATAAGGGTTCTTTCCATTACAAGCTTCGGAAACTGATTCGTACTAGTTCTTGAAATATTAAATTGTTATTTTGGTTTCTTTTTTATATTTATTTCCAACTACCTTTTACAATTGATGGAAATATTTTGAATTTTCAATTCCCTAACGTTATCACTAAATAATTTGATTCGATTGGATTTCACACTTTAAGCGGTTAGACTAGATTCGCTAAGATTTTGACATTTATGGCGAATAAGAATTTATCGAATTCGCAAGGTTTTTAGCAGAGCAATCTTAACTATCTTCATCGGCAGAACTGGATGCGTCTTGCTAATAACCGAACTGTATTCTCGAGGGTTTTGTTGTTGATTGAAGTCTTGCTCGAACCATATCTGTAAGATTTTTCAATTCGTTTCGAGATCAATCAACTATGAAAGATAATACACAAAGCTTACGCAGAACTCCGCTTCCATATTAAGTAAAATAAGAAAAAAGTTACTGCTAAGTAAAAGTTTTCAGATATTCGCTATGCTTGTAATATTTTTGAAAAAAGGACAAACAAAAAATATAAAGAAAACGTATAAGTTTTACTTTCGTTTTTGTGGATTCTATTGATAAAATCAATTGAACGGTTTTTGCAACCATTACTAGACCATTTCGATATTTCATTGTTTTGTTTCTAGGTCAATAAAACAGGTTTCTTGTGCTGACAAAATTTCGTCCATATCTACACAAGATTGCCAGTCATTCTGATTATTAAATTATGACATACAGATTCCTAACAGCTTACATTTTTTTTCGCCATCTTGAAAATATCATTTTTAAGCAAATCTACTGATTATTTTTGTGTGATTTTGCTCTTTGTTCGAGTTGGCCTTGATCTAACTCATGATTTTTTGAGGGTTCGATGACCGACTGACAGGTGTTGTTTAAACCTCGTTTTTTTTTTCAAAACGACTGCATCATACCATCACGAATTCGATTAAACCACACAAGGACAAAAGTTATATAAATAGCCATGGCCTTCAGATAACAAGTCTGCCTGTGAATTGTCTGAAAATAACTTCGCGTTTTCTCTCCTACTCCATCGACAAAGCGAAAATATTTGAATAATTTTAAGATTCGGCAGAAATAAAAATAAAAAAACTTTAATTTGCTTACCTCGCGATATTTTTCTATTCCATTGAGTATTTTTTTGGCGACCAACTTCTTGAGATGCGTTATCGTCGCCTGCGAGCTACACCGAATGAACCTGCGTTGTAGATCTTTGAAATTGTTGCTCATGCATTCCAGACACACATTGACTTGTTCGTCTTGCCGATGGTAATCGGATTCAGCATGCGCCTCATTGACCTTCTCGTTGTCGTCTTCGTGATTTTGTGGCTGGTCTTTGGGGCATTGCATGTTGCGACTCTTGTAGAAGTCCCGTTCCCTTTGAGTTTCATCTATTTGTGCATTTTTGGTTTAGGAGAGATGAAAATAGGAAATAAAACCATGAACTTACCCTCTTGCAAATTTGGTACCAACTTATATACAATATCCTGCATTGTCCTGTCGAAACTTATGTACTGTAATGGGTGAGACTGGTGGATTACATTTTCGCAAGTGGGACATGTTTTCTTCTCCTCCAGATGCTTCACCAGGCAGCTTTTGCAAACTATGGGGATAATTTAAGGGTAATCTTCGAGACAAAGGAGAATAATTAATATATTACATGTGTGTAAACACTCGGTGACTGTGGTGGCATCAATAAAATATCCTCCGCAAATTTTACAGGTGATATGTGGGTTTATTGTTTTCAATTTAACTCGACGCTCCATTGTGTGGCTGGCAGGTTATTGGGGCATTTCACAGTGCACTGGGGTTTAGATTACGGCCAATAGCAAATGGATTCGGTTGAGCTATTTGGCTATTTTGTGAATTTGTCTGTTTATTGTGTAAAAATTGCAAATTGGAAGGACAGACAAATAAAATAAACCCGAATGAAGCGAAAAGAAATTGACACGACCACGACGGGAGAAATTTTCTTTTTTTTTTTTAGTTGTGTTTTGTTGGTACATCTGTATGCCAAAAAAATATTTTGAAGGTTGATGTAGTAGAATACAGTTTGCTTGTAAAGTTCTGGTACAATTCAGAGGGTGAGCCAAACTAAATAGAAATGTATAAATAATGTATTGTAAACCGTTTCATAACTGTTGTGTGAAAAGAAATTCCCGGGAGTTTTTAACAAATTTGTATTTTGTGAATGAATACTAATGTAATATATTTGATTTTATCATTAAAAGTAAATGACTCCTTTTCAAACCACATCGTAAAATTAGTTCAATTAAAAATGTCTACTTTTAAAAATGGTGCCTTTACCACAAAAGTGTGACAAATATTAGTGATCTTAAGACCCAATTATATACAAATTTAAGTCGGTGTAATGAAAAAAAGAATAATCACACACTTGATCTATGTTTGAACATCATCTTATCCGCCAAAATCAGCGGAAGGAAGAAGTTCTAATTTAAGTAAACCTCAGTGATACCTCACGAGAATCTCAAAAGGTTTGAGCTAAACTCATCTCCACTTAAAGCAGTTTAAAAATATGAAGGTTCAATTTAGGCCGGTATTCACCGAGCGCTCATAACTTAAGAAGCTCATAAACGTATTCACCAAGCAATATTAGTGAAGATCTACGAGCGCTCTTAAAAGTTAGGAGTGGTCCCGACCACTCCTAACTTACGAGCGCTCTCTTCGAAAATTTGTTCGCTTGTGCGTGTGCCACGCACGCATTTGACTCGAATCCGTGTGGGCAATGCCAAGTAGAAGAGTATCCATTTGCTGTCAAGACCAACATTACACAACATTTCACAGTTTGGGTATGCCTGAACAAGAGAGACTGGCTCTCATTTTCGAACTTCGAAAAACACTTGCGAGTGGTTGGTGAATACCGCACAGAAATTTCAAGTTAAGAGCCTCGTAAAGTTAAGAGCCGTTTAGGAGCGCTCGGTGAATACGAACCTTAGTGTTGTCAAACAGCTCATACTGTTATTTATATTTTTTCCAGAACTTCGCAACTACACTTGTATCATAGTATCCCAGCGACTCAGACTTGGACACAACGATGAAGCTGTTCAACTAAACATCAAGCTTCACAAACCCGCATCCTATTAACAATAGATACAGCAGATTATTAAATCACCTACAGAAGACTGTATACATTGCAAGGCTACACAAAACAAAGATACTATGCGTGTTTTTTTTGCAAGTCCATAAGGAATTGTAGAAAAAACATTTCTATGACTAAGCGCCTTACATATCAATTCAACAACTACTTAAGTCTATACGGACTTAGCTAAGTCCAAATAATTTTCAAGACTTAAGCCTAGTACGCAGATCGAGACAAGACAAATTTTATCGCTACAATTTTAATCTCTACAAAACGTTTCCAAATCTCGCGCAAACGTTTGAAGTTGGAGAGATGAAATCTAATTTAAAGTGATTTTTAGTGTATCTCTGGAACGGGTTGTCTTACAAAAGTCGTTCATACCTTTTTTAAATCTCCTTTTCATGCTCTCAAGACAAGCACCAGCACCTTTTACATAAAACCAGGGGTCAAATTACCGCATCAGTTATCGAGTAATACGTGACTGAATTATGTGAGTTTGGCATTACCGCTTACATTATCGAGCAATAAATTACTCCAATTTGACATTTTCAATCGATCACTGATGGGACTCACTCACTCGTCACTGAAGCGGTAATTCGGCCCCAGTATTGACAAAAATCACTTTCGGAAATACGGTGGCTGTCAAAATTTGTCTTGCAAAATAATTCTTGTATCATTCTTTTTCCTGGCAAAATTTAGTGGAGACACTTTGTACAGCAATGCACAAAAGTATGAATTTTGCGCGCGAACTGCGTATTGCTCGGAAAAATATCCAAAACGAAATTTGTCCCAGGACAAAAAATGTATGGGAGACAAAATTTTTCCCGATCTGCGTACTAGGCTTCAAGAGAGAAAAGTGTAAAGTGTGACTTAAGATGTTGCATATGCACGCTGCTCTATCAACTGGTGATTAAACTATTTGATACACAAATTTTAATTATGTCCGCAAAAATGGAATAATTGTTTCCGAAGAAAGATGAACATATGGTTACCGACTGCAGGTCCATTTTCCTTTCTCAAAAACCAATTTCGGTTTGCATTATTTTTGTTTAATGTTTCACTTATTTTTGATTCCAATAGAATACAAAAACTTGTCTTGTCAAACACACAATCAAGCTTTATGATTTAAACGCATTTTTTTCTTCAAGCATTTAACACTTTGGAAAATATTTCGACAACAAATACCTTGCATTGAATGTGTTCGATGTACACTCCAAAATAAAATTGAGGAGTTCGCATAGGCCATAGATAATGAAAAAGCTTTTGGGTTGTTGGAAGTACAAAAGTAGTGCTAGAAGTGGCCAAATGAGAAAGCCGTGAGAAAATTCTTGGAAAAGGAACTTCAACATTCCTTTCTTTCTTCTTTTCAAAGAAATCTCCTATCGGTTTAAGTTGAATGACATTTGATGCATTTCCCAATAAAACACGCCTAGTGTTGGTTAATTTTTATTTTACAACAGTAGGAACTCAACCTTATGGAAACAGCAACTTTGTTTTCCACTGTATCAAAAACCACTCAGTTTGGTATGTCAAAATCAATTGAGTGTCTTTTTGAGTTTATTTTCGAAGTGCAACAAATACCAATTTTTCCGCAAGCGAATCAACCAATAATTGATAAAATAATCAATTAAAACCAAATTAACATATCGGCAGTCCAACTTTACTTTAAATTTAAGGTATGCATCTACGTTTATATTCATATTCCGCCCTAAGAAAACAAACCCATGCATTCGACTGAAGCAAATCAATTTTGGTTCCATTGCTCACACCCATTATGGGGGATTTTTTCTCACAACATTAATCAATATTTAAAGACCTCATTAATTTCCAAGAATAACTTGATCTTCGAAAACTACACTGGTTTCAAATGATTCACCATCACTCCCAAGCCGGTTTCAATGACGGGAGTGGGGGCTTTTGTGGGGAATTGATTTGCAACAGTTGGTTGCCTTTTGGTTATTTTGCAATCTCATTTTCCCTTTACATATATTGTTGAGGGCAATTAAATCTTTGATTACAATCTCCTAAGTACGAGCTTTAAGTAGATTCTCTTTCAACAGTGAAACTATTCCTCAGTACCTTTTACTGCCTCGAGTCGTTCAGATTTGACAAGAAAACTGGCAAATAATCTAATGTCTGTTGGACGAATTCTAGTTTATGGAGGTCGAGGAGCGCTTGGTGCTGCTTGCGTTTCTCATTTCAAGGCCAACAACTATGTAAGTTTTTAGCATTTAAGTTTTGTGAAAGCCGAGAAACTGAATTGATCCTTCGCAGTGGGTTGGAAGCATTGATCTTAGCGAGAACGAGAATGCTGATTTAAGTATTGTCGTGCCACGTGATGGATCTTGGACTGACCAAGAGACAGAGGTGATTAAGAAAGTCGGTGAAGCACTGAGTGGTGAAAAATTAGATGCTGTCATTTGTGTAGCGGGCGGATGGGCTGGTGGCAATGCCAAGAAAGGTTTGAAAGCTGCAAATTTGTCTTCCTTCGTAGATTGAGATCTTATTGTTCGTTTAACCCCAAGATTTGGCTAAAAATTCTGACTTAATGTGGCGACAAAGTGTCTGGACATCGATTATATCAGCGGCCGTTGCTGCGCAACATCTCAAGGACGGTGGAATGTTAGCTCTGACTGGTGCCAAGCCAGCTCTCGATGGAACACCAGGCATGATTGGCTACGGTATGGCCAAGGCGGCTGTCCATCAGCTTACCAAATCCCTTGCCAAAAAAGACTCCGGACTTCCAGTTGATTCCCTGGTGTTGTCTATCTTACCTGTGACTTTGGATACTCCAATGAACCGAAAGTGGATGCCAAAAGCTGATTTCACCACATGGACACCCCTCTTTGAAGTCGCTGAGTGAGTTTAATAAAAATATTATTTTAAACGTTCTAGCTACTAACTTATAATTTTTAGGTTCTTCCATAACTGGACCCAAGGCAAAGACCGTCCGGCCAGTGGTTCACTTCTGCAACTCATTACAAAGGATTCCAAAACGTCATTGATCCCTGCTGAATAAATCAATACATACAAGCCCCCAGGTCAATAACATTTACAGAACATTCACAATAATCTGGATGCATTTTGAATCCAACTCATACTAAGGGACCTATTTAACCAGAACAATACAAAATGTAAAAAAAAACTGCTTCGTGTTATATGTTGCTAAAAATTAATGTCTACGATAATAATATTTAATGTTTTAGTTTTAAGTAAAAAAAAAAAACTTTATGCACAACATTCGAAATGTGTTAAATCAATGTTCTATGATTGTGGTAACTTAAACAAGATTAGGTTTATTAAATACGAATATTTATGAGCAAAAGAAAATGTGTCTTATTATGAGATGATAACCTCTCATGGCCTCTTAATGCCAATTTATCTCTTTTTGACATTGTGATGTTTTTTTGTAAGTCTTATGTTGGCGATGAAGCAGAATAGACTAATTTAATGTTTTTTAATCAATTATGAAAACAAGACCTGAGATGCTCGAGTTTTTGAGAGAAAAATAAAATAAAAACAAATTTAGTGAAATTAAACTTGTTAATTCCGAAAAAGAGGAACTTATCGAGGAAGAAACGAGGAATTTGATCACATTTCTTCTAAAGCCAGTTGTCAAATCGTAATTCATCCTCCGATCAGGATTATAACCCGGTTTACTGAGAAAAGGAAAGTAAAAATCATTTCGCATACAAAATTAATATATTAAACACATACTAGAACCCTAATTGAACTACAGTTGATGCCCCAAAATCGGTTGGTTAAGATTGACTCGAGAATGAAGTATCATTCTAAAAATGTTTGGAATACGAGATATATTTCTATATAAGCTTTAAATTTTTGTTTATGTATTACACAATATATTGCACTGCCCTAACTCGCCAAGCGCCCTTGCAGATCAAATACGAAAAGCGAACCCAACTCAATGCGTCTACCGGACTTGGTGAGCTGCCTTCTACAGTCCTGCTCTAAACTGTAATACCTTTTGAGCACGAGGGATTTCCCTGGATTGAATTTTTCGTATAACTTTCAGAAATTCATAAATTTCATAATAATAGGTAGATTACATTATCTAACCAAGAATTTTTTTTTAGCTGGAACCAGACTAAACTTTTCCGAAGGTTTTTGATGCTCTGAATTCAAATCCGACCTCTTCTTGAGAGTTGAAAGTCATTAGGTGATGGTTCTGTCTGATCTGATGTGTCCCGAATTTATTATTCAGCCCTATCACGAATTCCATCGTAATCGGAAACTTGTTACGAATTCTGAAAATATATATCATAAAATCCATCGAAGTCGAAAATCTCATACAAATTGGCCCTACGAACGGATTTGGTGATGGCTTTTTTCGGCAGTCGTAGAAGTCTCCGATTACGATGGAATTGGTGATAGGGCTGATTATTATTTACTTATAACAAAAATTCCAGTGTAAATAGTTTAAAATAAGGGCATATCAACTAACACTTCCAGCTCTAAGTTTAGTTAGTGGTTTTGTATTTTATATTAGCAGAATAAGGTTGAAGAAAATTTGTATATTCACCCTTATTCCGATAGTCGTTTTACTAAAACGCCAGTAAAACGACAAGGCTCTAGAAACGAAAATTGGAATTTTATTGAAACGACTATCGTTATAATGCTTAGAAAAGTGAAGAACATAGAGAACGCTGCCCTTTTCGTATTATTTAAACACCAAAATGTGGTGTCTGGAGCCTTTTCGTTTTAAAGGCGTTTTATTAAAATGACTACCGGAATAAAGGTAAATTATAGTAATGTTGGATTCGTTGAAAAAATCGTAGAGTTTAGAGAGGATAGCACTTAATTAAATGTGTTGATCATTAAGTAGACTGTTTCATTGCTGGGAAGAATGGTTTTAAATTAAGCGGATATTGCATGTTGCTTGGCCAAGTAGGTGAGATGTTTTTAATGTTTTTGCATGTTGTGCCTTTTTAATATAGGTATGCTGGTGAGTGGTTACCTTGTGACCTAATCGAATAAGGGCAAAAGTTGTGATGTGTGCATTTGAAGTCGATGTTGGATAGAGAAAAGCATGGCAATTTGTCCTTGAGTAGAGTTAGATTGCTATGCCAACTCTCAAAACTATCAATAAGCCCTTGTAAGTCTAGTTTTGTCAAAGTGTTGAAAAGGAATAAAGAAGATCTGCCTACTAAATTTTCTTCGCGATCTACGACTTCATTCCCTTGGATTCCGATGCGGCTGGGTACCCACATTAGTTTGATAGATCTTTGATTTTTTTACAATGAGATCTGGTATATTATGAGATAATACCTGTGATCAGGGTTTAAATACGCGTTCAGAACATAAATACTATTGGAGCACCTTTGTCTTTTTGTAGAGTTTAACTGATGTTTTTGTTGTCCTTTTGTATGACGTGTGCTTTAGCAGTAAAAATTGAGGCAACATCTGGTAGGAGCCCTGTGCAGGATAATAAATTATTCTCGGATATTGCTGCGAAAGCGGTATTAAATATGGATTTTGTGCCATTTGTGTTCTCCACCCTTCAGATTCCAGGTTTTTTGTTATTTCTAGAGAGAATTTACGAAATATGAGGCTGTTGGTGTTACTTTTTTTAAATTATTTGTATGGTATCCTTAAACTTTAGAAACATTTGTATCTGGAATCTTAGAGGCGATAGAATACCTTTTATTTTAATGTAAAGTATTAAATAATAAAATCACAATGTTGAGTAATTATGAAGCTTTACTAATTGAAAACGATGTCGCAGTGCGTGCGACGTCATGACACTATTTTAATATCCAAATTTGCGGCTGCGGCTCAAATTTGTTGGCATTTGACACTGCACTACACTTTTATTGTATTCAACCAGTTACCAGTGTAATTGCTACACATTTTTCGGTAATTGCAGGAATGTTTTTTCAATTTTGAAGCAAACTTAATAAAGTGCTTTATGGGAATCATAATTCAATTTTTTAGATTGTACAGTTTTGTTTTTTTGTTCCATAGTTTTTGAACAAATTTTACGTGAGATAATAACCAACAATGAATGAAACAACATTTCTAAATAAAATCCATTTAATTCGATTGCCATGTTATTATTTAATAAGTTTTTCGGAAAATCAGGGTGGCTAATGACGTTTTGAGCCGTCTGATAGAAATAATACCACAGTCCATAAAGAGGCGCATAAATTAACTCTAACTCTTAGATGGTTCTGCTGTAACAAGTTATACTGTTTTGGAAGGATTACATTTTTTCTCAAAATAGAAACATCATATAAATAGTAATCATACAAATCTACAAGATGTCATCACTAGTTTGATTTTGAAAAATGGACCCAAGACGTTTTCACCTGGACCCTTCACATGCATAATTTTAAAGGATTAATTAGTTAGTTTTCTTTGAACAACATTTATTTTGTTTGGCATTTGTGTTTCTAAAACTACAATAGTGTATTGGCCATTTTAAAAATTTACATACATGTATACTGTGAAATAAAAATACAATTTGTAGTTCCTTTTTTTTTTGTTTAACTAAAAAAGTGCTTGGTTATCACACAGAATTAGTCATGCTTGTCAACGCAATTAATCTAATTAGAAACAAAAGCTATCAACAAAATGGATGGTGATGTGTTGAAAGTGTTTTGAAGTTCTAAAACATAAGAGTTTGTATATTTTATTATTTGTTTTCTTTTTTTATTCATTATTTGTTGTGTATTTTATACATAAAGATACTTTTAACATTTACAATAGAGTGAGTTTTTTTTAATGTATAGTTTTTATTTTTCTATTATGATCATAGAATTTGGTGCGAGTAACAATTCTAAAAATAATAAATTTAACCTAGCGCAAGAATTAATTGTTGTTGTTTTTTGAAGTCGTAGTTTTTGACTTTAATTCTCAATTGGTGGCGTTTGCAGTAAGAGCACCCCTTGGCAGTTGAACAATTTTGGAAAACGATTTGAGAGAACATTAAACAACTATTTTATTTTAGTTGACTTCCTAATGGCCTGGCTTTTATGTTTATTTATTTAATTTTTTTATATTTTAAAAAAGGAACGATGGTAATTTCGAATTTAAATCTCATATTAAGATGAAAAGGTTAATCATTATTATTTGGAGTAGGTTGGGATATATATATACCAATGAAAATGTTTTACATTTTAAAAATGTAGGGAATAAAAATAAATTTACATAGTATTTCAAGCCAATTCCAAACGTTTCATTTCTTTGAAGAGTTCCTTGCCCATTTGAGCGGGGCTCCTAGTAACAATTACACCAGCTTTTTCTAGAGCTGCAATCTTATCCCCAGCGCCACCCTTTCCTCCGGATATAATGGCACCAGCATGACCCATTCGTCGACCGGGTGGAGCTGTAAGACCAGCAATGAATGAAACAACTGGTTTAGCTTTGACGCCCTGATGACAAAAAAAAAACAGAATTATAAAAATCAAAATTGTTTCGAGAAAAGATCAATATGAATCTTACGGAATTGTGTTCGATGAGATATTCAGCAGCCTTCTCTTCAGCAACACCTCCGATTTCTCCGATAAGGATGATTCCCTTGGTATCAGGATCCTTAAGGAAAACTTCTAAGCAATCGATAAAATCAGTTCCATTGAATGGATCACCACCAATACCCACGCACAGAGTTTGACCAAGACCAACCTGTTAAAAAATAAATTTAAAAAATAAATAGAGCCTGTGATGACTTCGAAAAAATATTACCAGAGTTGTTTGGTTAACGGCTTCGTATGTCAAAGTACCAGATCTTGAGACTACACCAACTTTGCCACGCTTGTGGATGTGACCAGGCATGATTCCGATCTTGCACTAAAAAATATAATAATATAAGTTTGAAGTTAGTCAAAAATAAAGTTACAAAAAGCATTCAGAGAAGTGTAAATCATAATTAAGTAAAGTGGCCCGTATCTTTTTTAATTTTCGACTATGTAGATTGAATCGACAAATAATAAAGTGCATTGATCTGTTTTTTTTCTGACTTAGCAACAAAAATTAATTATTTTGATTAATTTTCCTCCTTTCTCAATGAAAAAGTGCATTAACATTGACGACTGTGTTGCAAGTAAAGTTAAGGACAACACAACAGATCCACTAAATAAAGGTTTAAACTTCATAAGAAAATTCTAGGCGGCAAGAAAAATAATCTATTCCAAATAAATATGTAATACTTTAGGTTCAATTACCTATGACCCGCTTAAAAAAAATCTTCGGATTTACAAGTAAGACTAATCTTTACTGATTGCTTTATCCCATAGTTGAAGTTGTCAATTGACGGTAGATGGTGCGACCAAACTTTTCTCTAACAGAAACAATTATAAATGTTCGATTGAAAATGGGGTATCATTTAAGGATTAAAATACATATGAACTATGAACATAGTTTTGAGCTCAACAAAACAATGCCATCTAATTTGTCTAGTTTTATTTTGTTTTTAAATCAAATTATTGCAGTGGGATTTGAATAAAATATTCGTAAACTCAATTTTAAAAGTTTATTAATTAAAATTCTAGCAATTAAGAACTAATTCAACTGTAAGTAGGTATTCAATAGGCCATCTTACATTGTAGTAATTTAACCTAGGGAACTCGAATCTTTTAGGTGAAACGATTAAGTGTTGGGAATGAAACGTACAAAATATTCCTTCCTGGAATGAAATAACATATTTAAAAACTAAAACACACAAGTGTGTATTTCAAGGGAGGTGAAATAAAAATCCACTACTAAATTAAATTGGTTCGTATAAACATGATTTTGTTTACAATGAAAGCAATATTTACTCTGAGGTTAGTCTCAGACCTGAGTTATGACTCAGTGTATGGCCTTATGTATTCAAGTTTTTGAGAATATTGAAAATAAAAAAAAAACTACTTCTTTCTTAGAAAAACATGTTGACTTTTAAATACTTTTTTTTTTTATCAAAAACCACATTTGATGTTTTTTTATAATTTGCACGCACGAAAGGAATTATGACTACCCTTAAAATGTTTGAGCACAATGCGAGCGTTTTAGGAAAGTTGGTGAGGTTTTAAAAGGAAATTTTCAAATCTCCTTCTTCTAATCCTTCATTCCATTTTGCCACCTTTTTTTTAATTAATTTATTAGATTTTTTTCTTGATAATACAAGAGGACTGAAAATAATTTTATTAATATCTTAAGTTTTTCCAACACTTATTTTTGAATTTGTGTTAAAAAATTGATGTAAAATGAACTTAATAAAAATTACGTATTGACAAGGCCACAGTGCAATACCCCAATACATAATTCAGGCCCTTACTGGTCAACTAATGAGTCCATGTGAGATCGCCGGAATGAAACGCGAATTTTTATGGACTAAAGGCCAATAAAAAAGACTTATCAAGACTTGTTTATATCTGTGGTGTTTGGATGATAACTCCATAAAATAATTTGCATGCTTACATTAATTTTTTATATCGAGCTCGAACCTAAACGGGTGAACTGATTTTCCTAAAATTTGGAACATAATTTTTCAAAGAAAATTTTCAAAAAATCAGTCAACCCGTTTCAGACCTAGCTCAATGCAGAGTGAACGTAATAACGCTAATTATTTTATGGACTTATCATGTTTGTACCAATCACCACAGATATGTATCTTTTTAATGCTTGTAGTGAACAGAATTGTATTTGAAAACAGAATCTTTGTTTTTCAACTAGTTTCGAACATTCCCGAATTTTCGGTTTTCTAAGGTTAAGCATGTTAAACAGCAAACTTTGAAAGTGGATTTATACAAAATATGAGTATAAGCTTCAATAGGTGCATGCAACTTGACATCGAATACAAAACCGTGGAAAAATGAAAGGGCATCATTTAATGTTATTAATAAAGGAATTAAAGTCGTTATACCCCTCACTCCACCAAAAGTGGAGAAAAAACCTGCCTGACTTTTTTTGTATTCAATATCGCCAAAAATTGCTGTGGGCTCTTAGTCTATAATACCAGCCGAGCAAAATGGTATGAGCGTAGAAACTATACTAGGGTTTTTGCGTTGTATAGTATTCTCCTCAGTGAAAACAGCTCCATTTGTCTAAAGTGGATAATATGTATGTATGTACATACATGGTTTAACTGAAACTCAGTGTCATATTGATGTTTATTATGATTTTTTAATATTTTCAAATTTATTATTTCAAAATGGCAACGAATTTAAAAAAACGGAAAGTTCTTGGCAGCGACCGAATCGCCAAAATTTTGAATATTTGGAGGAAAAATATATTATATATTATGTAAATACCTATATATTATTTTTTGATGTGAGTAAGCTGAAAAGATTCATCACAAATCTTAAATGTCTTCATTTTAAAGATTGAAAATTTATTCGAACATTTTATATTTTAATATTTTATACTTAATATTGTTTGAAGTTTAAAAAAAAATTGTTTAAAAATTTCGCCCATGTTCTGCATTTCACTTATTGTAAATTCACTTGGAGAAAGTGAATTTGGGTGTTCCACAATTCGTAATTGTGAATTGGAATTTCGAAAATGAAAATTGGTGTTCTGCATTTCGGGTCATTCCGATTTCTGAACGGATTCAAATCACTTCTTTTTTTTTTGTGAATTGTAAGAGAATGTAAGAGAAAAATATTTATTTTTGTCATATTTTAGTATTTATTTATTCTTTTTTAGGGGAAACAAAAATATACGACAAAAGAAGGTATTCCTGAAGTGGATGGAGGAACATCCTAATATTGCGAGTGGTTTCTTAAGCGGAGACAAATCTCACACCGAGTCATTGTGGGCCAATTTGTCCACTACTTTAAATAGTGAGGGGCCGCCAATAAAAGATGCTTCTGGTGGAGGAAGGCAAAAAAAAATTATGATCTCTGATAACTTCCTTCTGCTAGGAATCGGAGTGTTGCTGAAAGTTTTTGAATTGTAGGAATCGATAAAGGTATTGTAAAAGGTTCAATTTCCCTTAAAACATATAAAAAAGCGTCTTTGATCAATCTAAAATTACCACGAAAACTTAAAACAAAAATCAAGAATTAACTTTATTTATCAGAACAATTCATATAATATTCACACACTCACATTGTGTCAGGTAAATCTAAAACATTTGATTTGTCTCGCAAAATTTGTCTTCTTATTTTTTCTTTTTAATTCTGCTTCCTTCTTTCCATTAAAATTGCCAATAATATTGCATCCATGTTCAAAGCACAAGAATTTCACTTTAAGCCTAGTACGCAGATCGAGACAAGACAAATTTTATCTCTACAATTTTATTCTCTACAAAACTTTTCCAAATCTCGCGCAAAAATTTGAAGTTGGCGAGATGAAATCTAATTTAATGTGTTTTTTAGTGTATCTCTGGAACGGGTTGTCTTACAAAAGTCGTTCATACCTTTTTGGAATCTCCTCTCGATGCTTTCAAGAGAAGCATCAGCACCTTTTACATTAAACCAGTTTTGACAAAAATCACTTTCGGAAATACGGTGGCTGTCAAAATTTGTCCCGCAAAATAATGCTTGTATCATTCTTTTTCCTGGCAAAATTTAGTGGAGACATTTTGAAGAGCAATTCACAATAGTGCGATGGATGTGTGCTCGCCTGTGAACCTCATGATCACAGGTTCGATCCCTGCCGTCGCGTCGTCTATGTCGTTTTAATTCCATTAAAAACCTTCTAAAATTGTCATCAATGGGTTGCTGGTTTACTCATTACATGTTGTTCAGGCATAACACTAACAACATGTAATTGAGTTAAACTAGTATACCCAACAAGGATGAACACGAATAAAATAATGTGAATCATTAAAATGCGACATAAAAATAAGACACGGCATTCTCCGCTTTAGTTCAGCCGCCATCCCTGGAGATAAAATAGCTGAGACAACAACCTTCAGTCTCAGAACATCGTGCCACACATCTTTCCTATCCTTCTTTCTCTTCCTTAACTTCACGCCCGCGCTGTGTTCAAACATATAAAGGGTAATCATAATCCCTTGAGCGCGTGTAAATTATAAAAAAAAAAAAAAAAAAAGTATGAATTTTGCGCGCGAACTGCGTACCGCTCGGAAAAATATCCGAGACAAAGTTTGTCCCAGGAAAAAAAAATTATGGGAGACAAAATTTTTCCCGATCTGCGTACTAGGCTTATCTCTGGAACGGGTTGTCTTACAAAAGTCGTTCATTTTGTAGAGCAATTCACAATAGTATGAGTTTTGCGCGCGAACTGCGTACTGCTCGGAAAAATATCCAAGACAAAATTTGTCCCAGGAAAAAAAATTTATGGGAGACAAAATTTTTCCCGATCTGCGTACTAGGCTTTAGAAACAAAATAAAAATGGATGATCTTTCAGTTCTGACAGTTCGAAGCAATTTCAAAGTTTTCGAAATCGGTCGAAATCTAGAACATTCAATTTCATTTCACATGAAATTCAAAAGTGATTTCAATTCACTTTCGATCGAATTCCGGAACATGGCGTTTTTATCAAAAATCAAAGAAAAATCAAAATAGTTCTGAAATTCTGCCGCCGTCATAGGAAATAAAATGCACGACTGGATCGCACGTACTTGCTCTTATGTAAAAGTACATTGAAATTTAAAAATGCTTTATAAATAAATATAAAACATGGACTTAATGAGATAAAAATGCATACAATTACCGTCTAATTTATAGAAAATATGAAATTATGCAAAAAAAAGTTCAAAAATCGATTATTAAATTATTTTTTTTATACAACAAATCTCTTTAAATTTTTTAAGAAAAAAATTTGGGATGCTAGTTTTAAGTAATATAGATTTTAGGAAATAAGTTAAAAAAAAATCGGTGACACGTTTTCTACAAAAAAAAACTTTCAATTTCTTTTTAAACTAAAAAAAAATTCGAATATTTTTATATATAATAAATTTTGGTCAAAATCCTTAAAGCCATTAATGAGAAAGTCTTCTCTGACAGGTACCACAATGTAGTCCGTGCCGATAATTTAACAGAAAATTTATCTCAAAACTATAAAAATAAACCGCAGCATAGAACACGGATTTTTTTTAATTAAATACTAAGAGCCGTTTTTGAAAAGAATAAGCTTTTTAAAAACGCTGCCCCTGTATTTGGAGCAAAACAAAAATTCAATCTCATCTTTGGGAATAATTAAGTTACAAATTTAAATAACATTGCTCTAGGTCGAGGTATAGCCCTTCAAACACACGGAATTGCCGGGCCAACTTAACTTGCTTAAGTACCTACAGCTGTGTTTTTAAAGTTTAAATAAATAAGAGTGACTGTAGTAGATACAAAAATCATCATTTTATTGACGCTTATATTCAGAGTTTGGTGATCGTCTGACATATTGTTTGGATCATCTTCCACCAAATAGAACGATCTTACACTCGTCAGTCCACAAAATGTTTCGCCATTTTTCTGCAGGCCAGTTGACATGAGATTGGGCAAAGTGTAGGCGCGCCGCTACATTATTTGATTTTTTGTCAACATTGGTACTTTTCGCAGACTTCTAGCATTTAATTTATTCTTCAATAAGCGCCATGAATGGTGACAGATAAACCGAGGTGAGGTACATACATACATACATATGTAGGTCTTATTGAATCTTGATAGAGGAGGCAAAAGCAGCTTTTCTGCTACAACGAACTATGCGTTGTCGGGTGTTTATTTATATTTTAGGGCATTAGCAATCATCTGATCCGAGTATACCATCAGCAATTTAATTTCCTTGTAAGTTTTGCCTTGAAATTGTAGATTTTTAATTAATTTTCTTCGGTACAATGATGTATTGTACCAAGGAATGTCCTTGGACCACTGTATGGACATATGCACACAAATAAAATATATTTTAATTGTAAAAATATGCTTGATTGTATTTTCAAACTGAATTTTTAATTCATTTGAGAATTTTTAAAATTAATGACTTTTTAATATTGTTATTCACTAGCACTCCTATTTTTATGAACAGCTTACTTTAAAGTAAAAACACTAAATAAATGCACAACACTGCAAATGTTTGTGCGATTTCAAAAAAATTGTTTGTGTTGATTTTAACTTTCGGTAATAAATAAAATGCACGACTGGGTCGCACGAACTTGCTCCTATGTAAAAGACTAAGAATTTCAAAAATGAATGTTATTAGAGAAACTGTTCATAAGCATACAATTCATTTTTTAAATGACTAAAACAAACTTCTTTAGTAGTTAAAGGTAAGAATAGGATGCCATGTGATTCAAGCAAATATAGATTTATGCAAGAACAAAAATTATAAGTCCTTGTAGTTGTTTCTTAAAAAATAAGGTTTTATATAAGAAAATTTTAAAACATTTTTAAGAAAAAATGTTGGTACGCCAATTTGATGTTTTCATTATTGTATGAATAAAAATTAAATTTACAAAAAAAAGTATTGAGCCGTTTTCGAGATATTTTAAAAATATTTTTCTTAAAGTTTTGAAATGCAATGTTTTTTAAACTTTTTAGAAGCTTCTCTCTACGAAATTTCATTAAAATCCGTTGTGCTAATGAGAAATTCAAAATTTTAAAAAATCGTTCTATGGGAGGTACACTCAATAATATCTTGTTTTCAATTTTTTTTATTAAATTACAGATATTAAAAAATAATGGAAAGAAAAAAAATTTAAGCAAAATTCTCGGGACCGTTTTCGAGAAAAATAGATTTTCGAAAACCATTTTTTAACATTTGTATGGAAGGTGCCGTTATTTTTAGGTAAAATTAATTTATTTTTCTCATATCTTGTAGATTATTTTTTCAAACTTTTATTTATCAAGTTTTGAAAAAATCGAGCATGGGGTTTTCGAAATATTGTGTTTTCAAAAAAAAAATTTTGTAAGTTTTTTTCAAAATCCAAAAAAATTTGTTTGGAAAATTTGAATACACAATAATGTTCAAACTGCTGTGAAGCTTTAGCATAAAAAAATGATCAAAATCGGTGGTACCCCCCCCCCCAAGGGGGGTATCAAAACTACTCATTTTTTGGAAAAATTTTTTCAACCATTACCTAGATTTAACTAAATTAATTTTTTTAATTTTTTTCTTAATCGTTGGGACAGTTTTTGAGAAAAAAAAAATATTTATAAAATTTCGAAAAAAAAATCGTATTGCAGGTACCGTTATTTTTGGTCTTAAAAAATCAAATCAAAAAACATCCGGGGATAAAAAATTAAAACCCATATCTACCAAGTTTGAAGAAAATAGGCCGAGCCGTTTAGCTGTAATCGAAGAGACAGACAGACAGAATTGCCAGACCCACTTTTTTCGTCTTCGCTATCATCGTAATGTCAACTTTGATCAAAATCTCGAGTTCGATTTTTTTCCGAATGCATAACTTGCCTTAGTACCTTTAAGTCGCAAGTAAAAATAACTTAGATAGATTTTGAAACAACACCCCTTTTAATTTCAACACATCTGTACACATGTACATATAACTACAGTATATCACAAGTAAAAACGTAACTAAAGCCCTTGATCGTTTTATATAAATTTAAGTCACCCAAATTTAAAAAAAATCACTTAAGATAAGATTTCCACTACAACAAAAGCAATCAAGGTGAATTATTTGGCTATCATTTACCCCACCAGCTCACAGTATGAAGACATCTTCTTTAACATTTTACATATATAATTAATATAATTTCTTTAGTTGATATTTGAATTAACATTAATTAAGAAAAATATATTAGTTAAATAACTATCACAGCCAAATAACCTTACCCAAAGTAAATAAAGCATGTCAAACCTTTCATTGTAATTTTTCCGTTAAAAAAATATGAATTATCCTCGAGAAGAAATAAAAAAACAAACATCTACCAAAAGGTTATCAATTAATTCAAAATGCAAGCAACTTTTTAGCAGCGCGGGATAGCGGCGCTAATTACAATTGAAAACGTTTTCAAGGCCAAACAAAAGTTATGTGTATGTACATATATTGATATTACTATTGGCGCTAATTGGATCACGGCCAGTTATCTAAAAGAACAAAAATATTGCCACACACAACTTTTTTATTAGTTAACTAGACAAGCGTCTACCTATTATATAAATAGCTCACGAATGCGCATTGGTGATTCCAAGAGGATGGTAGAGTAATTAATAATTTTACATACATAGTTTTTACAGAGCAAGCTAGTATTTTAGAATTGCGGCAGCGTTCTAAAGTTTATGAATCTCATAACTTAAAATTTTGTGTGCTTTTATGCATAACTTTATTAGTGCTCGATAATACCCGATCTAGAAGTGCTAAAGTTCACTATACCGTTGGAAAGACTTTGACCTCTAAATTGATTGAAAAAAATGTTGACTTGTTATTGATGCGATAGCACATTTCTTCCCATTTTAGAACATTGTATCGCTATTCTTGATAAGCGAAACCAATTATAGATTATAATGCATTAGCACAACATGGTTTAACTTACCCTCTCTGGAGCAATGATTCCAGGGCAGTTTGGTCCTACCAAACGTGACTTTTCTTGAGCTAAAAGCGCATGTTTAACACGAACCATGTCATGTTGGGGAACACCCTCAGTGATGCAGACAATTAATGGAATTTCAGCTTCAAGAGCTTCCATGATTGCCTTGGCTGCGCCCGGAGGAGGTACATAGATAACTGAAGCATGGCAGTCTGTTGCCTTCTTGGCTTCAGCGACCTAAACAAGGGATCCACTTAATACATAGATTTGAACCATTTTTGTTTGACAAAACTTACGGTTGCGAACACGGGCTGATTCAAATGTGTGGTGCCTCCTTTCTTTGGTGAAACTCCACCGACCAACTTGGTGCCATAGTCAAGAGCTTGTTGACTGTGGAAGGTACCCTGTTTGCCAGTGAACCCTTGACAAATCACTTTGGATTCAGCGGTGAGTTGAAGATTCTTACGAGTTTTTGTATAATCCGCTTTGCCCCGTACACCGGCAATCAGAACATCTAAGAAATAATCAATAATCTTTAAGAATTGCCTATCATACCCAATTCTTATCGAATCGGAGGAGAGCGTTGTCGAACAAGTAGACTTCGTCACTCCCCGTTTGTTGAAAAATTCATTTCAATTAAAAAGTTATATAATTTTTTGATTTCTATCTTCTTACTTTGAATGCGGCCCAATACTCTTACAGAAGTCATTACAGAGTTTTATTTCGAAAATCGTAAGTCGATCTTTGAACAGCCTGGAATTAAAAACAACAGTCTCTTTGATTAGAAAAGCAAATATATATTAGCAAGGCTAGAGTGACGAAACGTTGAAAAATATATATGAACAAGTGGAATCAAAGAAATTGGATGAAAAATTTTCTACGAACCGTGAGAAATGGTGAATAAATATCCACTGACAGATAGACATGAAATAATTTTTTCTGTTCTTTTTTGAGTAAAATAGCGTGGGGAGTATTTTCAAGTAAAAGTAATAGATTTGAAATGTAGAAGGGCAACAAAAAAAATATGACAGGGTGCTCTTTTGTGAACTTCAATAGCTGTGTTCCTTTGCTGTTAAGAAAGTACTCACATATGTATATTTGTTGACTAAAATTCATATAAATTATTAGTTCTTGGAAGCAAAAGAACAGACATTAGGGGTATTCATGTAAACGCGGAAAACCCTCGTAAACCTCGTAAACCAGATAATTTTGTCTCCGCAGAAACGAGCTGTCAAAATTTGTATGGGAAAAAGTTTCTGCAAATCGCATAAAATTATCTCACAAATTTGCTGCGAAAAGTGCAGAAATAAACCTCGTAAACTAAAGATATATGGATTCTGACTTTTTATTTGACATTTCACAGAATATTTCCCACATTTACGCAAGTATTTCTTAGGGGGTGTTCATGAAAACATGTTGCGGAAAGTTATATTTTTCTACAAAGCGGAAAATTATCTCGTTACATGAATACCCTATTGTAATATAAAAATCAGTATCAGTGGCATAAAGTACCTATTTTATCACCTTGTTTGAAACATCTGCAAAATTTATTTTGGATGTGTAAAAGTAAACTTATCTTAGGCTAGTCGCGCAATGGCAACTGTGATCGAAATCAAATAGTTTAATCACCAGTTGAAAGAGAACCGCGCACTGGCAACTCTTTACTCACGCTCGCACTCTTTTCTCTCTTGCACTTATAAAAAAACAGCTCAACTGTTGCGAGGCAATCGTTTAGTTTGTGTCAAAACACAAACTTTTTAGTTTCGAGAATCGAGTTGCTCTAAGTGCGCGGTGTCCCATAAAAGCCCATATGTTTCATTTTAGCAACCAAACAGTTGCGAAACTAAGAATTGAATGTGCGCGCCTGGCCTAAATTTTCAAAACCGCCGAACATCATTGCATAAAATCAGTCTAATAAAAGAGAGACCTGGCAGCATTGGTTTATACGATTTCCTTTTCTGCATTCTCTTTTCTGGTTTTCATTTGTTCTTTTCTTGTCATTCAGCTTTATTTTTATTTTTAGAAGCTAGAATAAAAGTAGGTAGTGATGTAAACGTAAAGGCAAATGTTAAAAAAAAAATAGTTCCGAGTGCGTGTGTAACTAATTTTTGAATATATTTTTAATTTTTATATTTTGGTTCTCTTTTCTAATTTTTCAACTGCAATCAGAGGTTATGGAAACGTGCTTCACATTTTGATTCATGAGTTCAAAGTTTTCCTTACAAAAAGTCAAAGAAATTGCCATTTGTTTTACATGACTTACGCTTGGTCATCCCGCCCGCCGACGTTATAAATTATAATCATAGATCTCAGAGATCAAAGCCTCTTTTGCAATGAATCTTCTGCTGGTATTCACTATTCTGCTAGCTGTTCGTATAGCTTCTGTATTTATAGTACAAACCTACTATGTTCCTGACGAATATTGGCAGAGCTTAGAAGTTGCTCATAAAATCACATTTGGGTAAAGTATCTGTAACATTTATCGTTTGGCTTTAATATGGGATTTTTTAACGTTTTGTATCACAGTTATGGCTATCTGACATGGAAATGGGTGCAAGGAATTCGTAGCTACATCTATCCATTGGTATTCGCTGGCCTATATAAAGTTCTAGCTCTATGCAGTTTAGATCAGGTCAACTATTTGGTGAGTTCTATTCTACCATTTCACACGGAAGAATTCCATTATGTAATTTAATTTTAGATTCTACTACCGCGACTCTTACAAGCAGCACTTTCGGCTTTCTCGGATTATCGCTTTTTCGTCTGGACGGGAAAGAAAAAATGGGCACTGTTTTTAATCACTGTTCCTTGGTTTTGGTTCTACACTGGATCTAGAACATTGACCAACACTTTAGAGGCTTCATTGACAACCATTGCTTTGAGTTACTTCCCCTGGCAGAAGGAGGGAACTAGTTATTTATGGTTGGCTGCAATATCATGTTTCATTAGACCCACTGCCGCTATTATTTGGTTGCCATTGTGCATTCATCATTTAGCAAAGACCAGACTGTCGGTTGTCGAACTAATTCTGAAGAGATTCGTTTTGATTGGGTATGTTATTGATTTAATGGTGTAGTCAGTCTTACTAATGACATTGATTTAGACTTCTTGTAGCTGGAGCTGGTGTAATGTTGGATACCTACATCCATGGATCTCTCATAATGACACCCTATGAGTTCTTAAAGTATAATCTGCTTCAAGGTATAGGAAGTTTCTATGGCACCCAACCATGGTATGTATTTTTTGGTTCATAATAACCTTACAGTAAGAATTTTCTTGTCCATTTAGGTACTGGTATTTCACTATTGGTCTTCCAACTGTTCTTGGAATCAACACACTCCCTTTTATTTTTGGAGTTATTGAAACAATTCGCTACCGTGAGGTGTTTCCTATTCGTAAACAACTTCTAATCACTATATTCGTCTCCTTGGTTGCCTTGAGTGTGGTCGAACATAAGGAATTCCGATTTGTGTCGTCGCTTCTTCCCTTGTGTCTTTACATAATTGCCGACGCCCTGACCCGATGGAGTTACAAGACATCTCGATCATTGTTGTGGTTCATTGCAGCTGTTATTTTAGTGGGAAACGCCTATCCCGCCTGGTGTTTGAGTACGGTCCATCAACGCGGTCCAATCGATGTTATGTCCAAGTTGCAAGAAATCTCTAAAGACTATCGTGATGAGGCCAATCACAGAGCTTCCATTTTATTCCTCATGCCATGCCACTCGACCCCTTATTACAGATTTGTATTTGATGTTACCAAAAAAAAGATTATGAGCTAAATGCATTGATTATTTTTTGTTGCGTAGTCACATTCACGAAAATGTCACTTTACGGTTTCTTACCTGTGAACCGAACTTGAAGAACACCCAATCCTACCTCGACGAAGCTGATCAATTCTATGAAAAACCTGATGGATGGTTGAGATCTCACATACCAAGCTATCCAAAGACAGCAATGCCTACGCATGTTGTTCTATTTGAGCCTTTGACATCAAAAATCAGTGAATTTGTGTTGAATTACAGGGTCCTACACAAAGTCCCTAATGGAGAGGTAACTTCCCTTCATTTTAAATCAATTAACCAGACATTAATCCTTGGTATTACTTTGCAGTATGTTCAAGCTAGAACTGGAAAAAATATTATAGTTTATCAACGAATCCAGCCCGGCGAGGAGAATATTTTCAATAAGAAAAACAAGGCTAAAGAAGAAGGCCTCAAGCCGAATGAAGATATTGCTGACTTTGAGCGCGGAAGCTATCCAGGTGATGGTGCTGGTGGTTATAGTGATTATGAACTGGAGACGAATCTATTCAACTGAACCAACAAAAATCATAAAGACTTGTGGTATAAAATTACTATTAAATTACAATAAGTAATCGAGAGCATGTGTGGTCAGAGACCGAGCGACCCCACCTATCAATGACACATATTTAAGGAAATTTATTTAAGACTAAAAGTTACTTTTTTTAAAAATTTAATCGAAATAATCTCTGCGAGTGCTATTTTCGAATTTGTTGTCAAAAACGTTTATTATGATTGATAGTTGTGTTTATTTAAATTTCATATATTGCGAGTCCTTCTCTGTTTTGGTATTTTGATAATTTACTTTTCTATTTGAACAATTTTAAGGTTGATCTTTTTTTACACTGCAAAAAACTTGCAATAAACAAATGTACCCGTTTTTATTAAATGTATGTATTTAAATTAAATGTTTACCCATTATGTGGTGCACTTTCTAATTCAGCAGCGGATCCAACTACATGTTCAAGAAAAATTAGGCTTTTATAAATCTAACCCATGGATAAAAGAAAAGTTTTCTTTGGAATTCTGTTTGCCGATCCATAATAGACAAAAGGCAAATTAAACAAATTATAACAAAACAAAAAATGTTGAAGCCTATTACAGGATTTCAAATTTTATCTCAGAATTCCAAGTGTGGAGACAACGAATATATGCAATATGAACATACAAAATGCCCTCGATGCTATTGTGAAACTCAGATGCAGGTAATCAATGAAAACATTCAAAAATGTTAACGCCATTTTACGAGTTTTGGCAGTATTACCCGTGACAACTGCAACTCGGGAAGGATAATTTTCTGCCTTAAAGAGAATAAATCGAAATTCTATGCGACAGGAACCCCTGAATGGTCTTGCTTCTTTACACATGCAACAACTTTCGGAGAATTTTTCAACACACACAAAGATAACTTACATAATTTTGTCAATGAAACAACAAGGTTACATTGGCTTGCCCGATGTTTCGGCATGGTTTGCTGCCTTCTTCAGGGGAAGTTTATTAATACAAAAAATACAAGAAAAAACATCAGTTTACTCATACTCTTGAGTAAAACAATAAAGTGTACACTCACTTGTTTATAAGCTACATATTTGTTTTTTTTTTTTATTTTTGAACATAAAATATATGTACATAAATGAATGACACCTTCAAAATCTGGAGAATGACCGTTTTCGATGTTGTACCTCTCCAGAAGGCTGTCTTCGCAGGATGATTAGATTTGTTTGTCAGATCCATGATTTGAAATGTTTTGTCGAAGAAATTATTTTAGCCCTCATTGCGAGTGTCGTTTGTTAATCGATCAACGACTTTTGTCGAAAATCGATGATCGAAAAATCAAGATATACATACATATGAAGTTGTTCTTGTATCAGATACCATAGGCTCTGTTTTTATACGTGGTTACAACAACATAAAGCTATCCAAATAGGTTTGGATACAAATTTTAACGCATCGAACGTTTTGGTACTATCTACTTTTATCGAATCGAACGTTGACGACACTCGCAATAAGACCCTTTGTGTTTCCGATGTGGTTTTCCCTTACAATTAGTTTTGTAAATAATCGACCCAAGCGAGGTATCCGTTCGGAGCGGAAAATTCTCCGATTTTGTACGGAGGATTTTTGCTTCGAGGTATTCTTTCGAACAGATGTTCGGAATTTTTCTCCGAAATTATTTTAAGGATCCGGTGAACTGCGTTGAAGTGCTATCAAGTGCTTTATTTGTGAAATTTTTGACAACTTAATGCAATTGTTTTTCCGATTTCGTCCGACACAAATTCTTCGCGGAACAAATGGCGCCAACGCATTTGTGTATTATTATTCTTTCCGATAGGATACCTCGAAAGAAATTTTAACCTCCGACAAAGTATACGTTGTGGACAATTTTCCGCTCCGAACGGATACCTCGCTAGGCCCGAATATCTGTGCTTTTGTCCTTGTACGGTTTCGTTTTAAGGCTTTTAAAGAGGTGACTAATGGTTTTATTTGATTTGAAGGCCACGAACGTCCTTTTGATTTTTGTTGATGACTTCTTTAAAGTTCTCAGTCAAACTTGGAACATAAACAATACTTTTAAGGTAGCTATTTCTCGAATCCATATTCTGTTCACGAGCACTTTTGTGTTTGTGAGGATTTTCATTACTTTCTTTTCGTTGACCGCTTCGAATCGTTCGTCACTCAACGTAAAAACCTTTGATGCAGTATTAATAATAGTGTTATGCACCAGAACCAGAAAATTAAACAACTTTTCATTTTAACTCTAAATGGGGACTGACTGTTTGTTCTTCATTGAAGCAACCAAACAACTCCCCTACAAGATTCCTTTTTCTAATTATAAACAATCTGCATAGCAAGCATAATGTGGATACAGAATACTTGTATACAAAAGATATTCCTTTTTTTTTTATTGTTATTTTGATGATTTAACAATGGAGACCGATGATCAATGAAAAAAGTGGACAATTTATTGTTAAGTAAATATTACTTCACGCAAAGTAGTAATTGGAATTGGATCTTTGGTCAACCAAATATTGAAAAAAAGATATAGGATCATCATAACAAGTGTGTCTCGACTTGGTTGAAACGGAAGTTGACTAATCTTCATGATGCTGTACTTTTTTTTTGATACCAATCGAATAAAAGGTGGTCATTCTCTCTGTGGATTTTGATGTCAAGAAACGCTATTGAATCATTTTGTTCCATTTCCAACAGTAAACTGGATTTTCGGATTGAATTCGTTGAGGATCAGTAGCACTTTATCTATGTTCCTTTTGTCGAGCAAACATATCGTCGACATACTTTGTAACAAACGTAGGTTTTTCTTCCATTTAAATAAAACATTCATCTAGTATGTGATTAAGTACTGAATCGGCAATGGTGGGTGACAGAGGATTTCCCATAGGTATTCCAAAAATTTGTTCAAAGATATCTTTGAATTGTAAATAATTATTCTTTTAGACAAAAGTCGAGAATCTCCATACGAAATCATCATCATTTGCTCTTAGTTTAATGTGTAAGCTTTTTCAACAAATTCAAAAATTATTTACATAATTAAATAAAAGGTCACGAAAAAAGGAAATATTCAAAATATATGTAGCTCGACGTGAAATACATAAATAAATAATTTTTAAAGTTACAGTAAACTGATATGAAAATGTTTAAGTTCAAATCTTCATGGAGGGGACCGCCACTGCTGCAATCTCATTATTTTTATGTATAGTCGCCTAGAGTTTTCACAATCAGACCAATTTTAAATATTCCCCGCGAAAATAATTCCTCGTGATACGTTTTCTCTTGGGAGCTGAATACTCCTATTCCGAAAGCGGGAATGAGAATTCTCAATGTTCGAACACCGGTTTTACAGTATTTTTAAATACAATTGTAAAAAATAATATGATCGGCTTTGCAATAAGAATTTTGCATCAAGAGGAATTTGAAGGAAACCGATATCGACGTCAAAGAGTTATTAAAATATCCTTAAGGGATACTTCGAATCCTCTTGAGTTGCTTCAATGGTTGTTCGTAGATTTATAAATCTATACTCATACTTTTGTTATCATACATATTTCATTAAACCATTTGGTTTTCAGGTTTCAAAAACATTTTAGAGTTAATAAGGCTGAATTCAAATTTTTGTTTGATGTTCTCGAAAGCTCCTCCCAGTCAGTTAGAAAGCGTTCTGTAATTCCACCAATTATAAAACTGAGTTCATGTTTTCGTTTCTTTGCTGAAGGAGGATATCAAATAAGGGTTGGAAAAAACTACAAGGTTTGTTTATCTCAACTTAGTAAAGTGCTTGCTGAGGTTCTACAAGTCTTTGAGGAGCAGCTATGTCCAGAATGGTTACACATTTTGTAGAACGGCCGCAGATAAAAAAATTTATTTGGCATTTTACACAAAACACAACAATCTGCTAAGTTTTATTTTAAATAATTTACTTTTTTCCAATTCGTTTATTATTATTTTGCTTGGTGGGCCATACTGTCAGCCGTTTCCCAAGACAATGAAAGGACTTCCTTTGTCCTCTCACGAAACTCACACATCACACGCAATAACCCGGTCAGCTTCCATCAAATTGAAAAGCATTTGCAGCTGACACTTGCTTGTTGTTTTAAAAATAATTGAAATTTGAATTATATATTAGTTGCAAAAAGGAAAAACTTACATTTGAGTGATCAATTTTCCAGCAAATGCGCTGGGGAAATAACTCGCGCCAAATGAATTTAATCACCCTTATTCCGATAGTCATTTAACTAAAACGCCAGTAAAACGACAAGGCTCTAGAAACGAAAATTGGAATTTTATTGAAACGACTATCGTTATAATGCTTTGGAAAGTGAAGAACATAGAGAACGCTGCCCTTTTCGTATTATTTAAACACCAAAATGTAGTCTCTGGAGCCTTCTTGTTTTAAAGGCGTTTTATTAAAACGACTGTCGGAATAAGGGTGAATGTTTCCCTTTTTTCACATTTAAAATGCATACTTTTTTCTTGGAGTATTGTTTCCCTTAGTAGTTTCCTGTAGTGAGGTAACACAATCTCAAAAAAGAAAAGGTATACTCAACTTGAATAGTTTTACCCGAACCAGAATCAAGTACCTACTAAAGGTTTTCTAAAAGTCCATTCATTGTTTGCAATGCATAATGGTCCATTGTAGACTTTGAGCCTGTACTAAATTAACTAATTCTATAGGTCAACTCAGACCGGATTTAAAATTGACTGAAAAAACACGATTCTGAAGTTAATTCGAGTTTAACCCCGTAACTCGATAGAGTCCCACTGAAAAACTGTTCAAACAAAAAAACAGTGTTTTTTTTCTAAATTACTTATATTCCTTAATCAGACATTGGTTATTTGTATTTATCTATCTATTTGTTATTATCTATCTCTTAATATCTAGGACGAAAATTTCCTCTTTGAAATCCATCGTGGTGAATGAAAGCGTCTTGGCATGAAAGGCACCTGCGCTGGGATCGGTGGCCTCATCATAAAAGGAAATCTTGGTTGTGGTGGCATCATTGGTGGTCCCCATGCTGGTGGCATCTAATTATAAAAACATATGGGTACTCTAAGGGCACAGGAACCCGAATGAGTTGTGTTGCTGGTGGCAATGATCTCTCATCGATCGATTCATTTCGATGCCTGTATGAATTTCTTCTTTCTCTTGACCTCGATCTGCTACGACTGTAGTCGTTGCGTTGATGACGTGATCGGTAACGTTCACGACTTGGTGTTCTGCTATATCTTCTTTTATAAGAAGGCGGTGATCTGGTTCTGCTCCTGCTTCGATTGCGAGTAGTTTTTACTAGCGATCTTCTCCTACCACGACTTGAACTACGTGATCTTCTTGTTCCGTAAGCTCTTTTAATGCGAATTTTTTCGCGTTTTTGATCAAAAAAATATGGAATCTTCTCAGGGGTTTTTGTTTTACTTGAATGCGGCTTTGATGTGTCCTTAGTGGATTGCCTACGAGGATCAGGACTACTTGAACGCTAAAAAAAGAAAAATTAGTTTAGAGTTTATTGATACATTTTTGTCTATATTTTACTGAGTATGAAGATGATGAACTAGATGCCCTTTTGGCTTTTGGACTGGCAGATCGTTTAGCCAGTGATTCATCGCGTGAAAATAAAGGTTTTGCACCTTCACCTAGAAACGGGGTATAAAAGAAACATTTTAACAAAAACTTACAAATACCGGTTACTGCTTCTATTTGTTCTTAAAATATTATTTGTCAATATATTTAAACCGTTTGGCAAAAGTTTAATTTTCATGATTTCTTTAAAGTTCTCTTTATACATAAATAAATAAAAAATCCATTATCATTATTATTTATATATTATATTATATTACCATTATTCATTATATATTAGAAGAACTGTATTTACTGTTTAAATTACTGTAAATGTTTTTATTTTAAGTGATGAGTTAAAAAAGAATGCTAACGGAAGAAATAAATAATTACTTTAAAGCTCATAATGTTGATACTGATGAAGAGACTCTAGAAATAAAAACAAAAAACAAATGCACCTTAGCCGAAGCCAGGCGCATCTACAAAGAACGCAACTTGTCACACGGAGCCCCTTCTTGTAGTCTTTATTGAGAAAAACTCAAGCAAACAACTCAACAGAACGGAACAAAAAATTTAAATCCCTCTCCTTACTCTTTCCCCACTCAAAATATTTTGCCAAATAAAGATAAACCAATTTTCAATAAAACTAGTTCAATTATACAAGAAACAAACTTAACCCTCAATTCAAAAACTCCAACACCAACACAAGCTTCAAATTCACAAAAAAAAAAACAGTTACACAAAACACAATCTCTCTCGTAAGAGAAAAGTCTCCAAAATCAGAGGAAGATAATGATCCTTAAACCTCTTTTGCTCACTCAACAACTCAAAATAAATTTTCTTTCAACGACAATAAGTCATACCTCAACCACCGCGGTAAACTCGTTGAAAACTTTATTTTCAATACCGGACTTGCGAAATTAAATGATGGTCGTCCAACCGATCTCGCAACCCATGGTACATTCTCCCACGTTGACCTTTCTCTTACATCCCCACATCTTACCCAAAAAACCTCCTGGGTGGTCTCCGATGACTTAAATGGCAGTGATCATTTTTGACAGTGGAGTAATCCCTCAAACTTGGAAAGTAGCAACTGTTGACCTATTTCCCTCCTTCCTTGCACCTCAAAAATCTTGGAAAAAATAGTCTCTAAACGTTTATCTTGGTGGCTAGAAAATAATGGGGCCTATCGTGAATAAAATTTCCCTGGGAATTGTTCCCAACTTTAAAAATTGTCATCTCGAATAATGTCGAAAGTTTCCCTTGGAATTTATTGATATTGAGAATTAAGTTTCATAGTAACTTTGGCTCTCATTTAAAAAGGCCAGTCGCCAGCTTACAATGAACACTGCAGAAGTAATGAATGAATGATTTTATCGACAAACACCAAACAGCTTTTAAGAAGGGAAGAGGTACTCAAGACTCCCTCTTACACATATACACTTTTATTTCTTCCGCCCTGTCAGAAAAAAACCACATTTCCATCTTTTCAATCGATTTTGAACAAGAGTTTGACAGAATAGGCCCCCACGTAATTTTCAATCAGCTATCGCAATGGAAAATTGGTCCAAAGATGTTCAACTACGTTAAAGCATTCCTGAAAAATCGGAAATTCCGTATTAAAACTAATAATATTTATTCAACTATTCATGATTTAAAAAATGGCATCCCTCAAGGATCGCTACTTTCGGTCACTTTATTTACAATAGCTTTCAATGAAATAAGCAAAATTATACGGAATTATCCTCAAATTAACCATGTTATTTATGCTGACGACCTTATTTTGTTCACTAAATTAAAAGATCTTATAGAGCTCTCAGTAATATTTTCAATAATAATTAAAGATTTTTCCGACTGGGGGCAACATGTCCGGTTCAAAAATTTCTTTTTCAAAAAACATAAATGTCGAAAAACTATTCAAGATGTAACTTTTAACAATGTTAATATTAAAAATGTCAATTGCTCAAAAATTCTAGGTATTTCTTTTGACTCAAAATATAATTTTAAGGAACATTGTACTCATTTAAAAAAAAGCCTAAATACCAGGCTTAATATAATTAAGTATCTTGCTTCTAAAAATAGTAATTGTAATGTTAATACTCTCGTTAACGTTGTAAGATCTATAATTTTGTCAAAAATCGATTACGGGCTACCAATTTATGGGAAATGCTCAAAATCTTCCCTACTCATGCAAGAACAAGTCTAAGTGCTTTTCGAACCACACCTATCAAGAATATTTTAACTGAAGCAGGACTCCCCAACTTAACCGAACGAATGGAATTACTTACCTGGCAGATAATAGGGAAAATCAACGCTCCTTTTGCTACACCTATACACGATGATACAAAAAGACTGTTAAAGCGTAAGAAAACACCTAAATACCCTTCCGCCTTACAAAAATCACTGGAATCAACTGCAAAAATACATATTCCAATCTGCATTGGAAATAAAACAAAAACTAACTTCCCTGCATGGAACCTTCCAAAAAAATCAATTGTTACGCATCTCGCAGAATACAACAAAACACCTACTAACAATGATGTTTATAAAACAATGCTTCTGGAGTTAAGAGAAAACTACCAAAGACTTGGATGGCAGCTTTTATTTACAGACGCCTCTAAAACTAAATACGGAACGTCATACGCTGTAGTCACCGAAATGGGTTCTGTTATTAGTAAGGGTCTACTTCATTTCACATCATCAATATTCACGGCCGAAGCTTTTGCTATATTGCAAGCTCTTAAAACTGCACAAAACAAAAAGACTATCATTTTCACCGATAGTCTATCATCTATAAGATTGCAAAACAAAATAATATCAGGCTGGCATGGGTACCTGGACATGCAGGCATCCTTGGAAATGAAAATGCTGATGCAGAAGCCAAACTAGGTCTCAAACAACCCCTCATTTCATTTTTTCCGTTCAACAAAAAATATCTTTCAAATTATCTGAAAACGTATACCAACAACAAAAGGAAGGATGCTTGGTTTGAGTACTCCCATATTTATAAAACTTTCAATCCAGAAGGTAATATAAGATTTGTAAACGAAATTATAATTGAACTAGAACTACTTATTTAATTTATGTTACTTTTAACTAGATTCGTCAACGGTAGGGCTATCAGAGAGTAATTTGGAATAAATTTCCTAAAATAACTCGTCAGACCAATAAACTGCCGAACACCATGCTCACTAGTAGGCCTTTCAAAGTTTGATACAGCTAAAGTTTTTAATTTACCCGGCTGCACGGTCCCATTTTTAATTTCATGTCCTAGATATTCTATTTTGGTTTTAAAAAACTCACACTTCTTCAAGTTTATCGTCAAGTGAGCTTCACTTAGTATATTTAAAAATTTTTCTAATAGATTCATACCGTCTTCAATTGTCTTAGATGGTATAACAATGTCATCCATGTAACAAACAATTGGATGAGGACGCATCTTATGAACAATAGTATTCATTAATTTTTGGAATAGAGCTGGCGCATTTACTAATCCAAATGGGACGACTGCGAACTCATACAACCCATCCGGTGTTATAAAGGCGGTGTAGTGTCTGTGCTCTTTCTTGATGGGCATTTGGTAGTAACCCGAAGCTAGGTCAAGAACAATGAAGAACTTATATCCAACTAAAGCATTAAGTTGTTCTTCGATGAGAGGCATTGGAAACTTTACCTTTTTGGTCATCGAATTTAGTTTACGATAATCGACACACATTCTTTCTTCCCCGTTTTTCTTTTGCAACGGATTCAGTAACGATCGAACGCTCGCTACCTGAATCAAGTAATGCAATATATCTACTTTTTCCCATGGATTGAAACATTTTTGTGGTAGCAGTCGTTATAAACAATATTTATCTTTGATTTTGCCGCCAATGGTTTCTCGTCTCGAATTGCAGCACGATTATTTTCTTGATATTGAGTCCAAGATCTCTTTCTTGAATGAGTACACTGACGCGCAAAGTGTCCTATCTGATGGCAATTGTAACAAACGACTTTATTACTGATTCGAGATTCCATGTTGATGGGTTGCAACTTCATTTGTCCCATACCAGTTTGTAACGAGCTTTGCCTTCTGGTCCATACTGGCATTTGGAACCCTTAGCTCAGTCGTGGGGGTGGTTCTTGGACCTGTCGCTCCTACAAAAAAAATATGCCAGCCTAAACATCACAGGTGTTCTTGATGTGCGAGTAAAGTTGCCCTTGCCCTCCCTACCATGGTTGCTTTTCTCGCCAAAGCAACCCCTTAACTAGGCTTCTTCTCCTCCTCAGCTTATCATCCCCTTCTCCTCATCCTTCTCATTCCTTCTTCGTGTGAAACTTACTCACTCATTTTAATTTGACTCTTTACTTTGTATAATACTTAAAAACCATTTTATTCTTAATTTTTGTTCTTATATTTTTTTTCACCTTATCTTAAAATTATTATACATTTCTTCAGATTTTTAATTCAAATTTAAAAAAATTAATTTACTCTATGCAAAATGAAATGAAAATTTACTTTAATTTATGCAAAAAATGAAATTTACTTTAATGGCAATGCGACACCGTAATAAAAATTCTTATTATTCACACCGCAACGTCTTCGATTTATTAATAAGATTTGGGATTTTCAATCCTCTTTTTACTTTTCTTTATATGTTTTAATTATTCTTTACTTTATTCACTTTAATCTCCACAAAATACCAAAACCCATTTATTCAAATCGCGAAATTTCGGAAATATATGTATATATGTATGTAGTTATATATGTAGATATTTTCACTAAAATTTCAGATATTTTTTTTTTATAAGGAAACTCACCCTTCTTAATCCTCCAGAAGTGGCCACTGCTGCTGAATAAAGATGAGTAGATTTTTTGCACCTTTGCTGTGCCTTTCCAGAATTATGTTTTGCATATACATATAATTTATATATATATATATATATATATATGTTCACTTTCACGATTTAAATTTTAATTCCACGTTTCGCGTTGTTGTAATTGTATAATTATTTTTATTCCAGGTGGAATTGCGCAATCAAACATTAATTAATTTAAAAAAAATTTAAAAAGATATAAAAAAATAAAAAAAGTTGGTTTGGCTGATGGGATTTGAACCCAGGCACTTTAAAACTCTTGCTTAGCGCGTTAGACCGCAGCTCTATAGTTGCTTTTGACGATGCCGTTTCAAACGGATATCTTATGCGGTTTGCTTAGGTTACCGTAGCCGCTTTGCATACGCTGCCGCTACTGCCTGCTACTTTTTTTTTTTTTAGGATTTTTCCTAAATGATTTCTTCCTGAATCCTTGGTTATTCGGGATAACGTTTAATCGGGATAGCTTTTATAATTTCGGGCAGTCGGATATACATATGTATCGACTGCCAAATCTAATAAAAAGGAATTAAAAATTCACTAAAAAAAATGCTACAAAAAAAATCCTTAAGGCACTCTTACCGTGTATAAAAATTATTATATTTTTCTTTTTTATATGTGTATATCCTGTACACAATCACTGGTTTGGTCGATTTTAAATCACCAAAAAAAAATTTATATTTAAACTTATTTTATTTTATCAAGTAAAATTTTAATTACGCAACTCTGTCTGACTTGAACTATCAACGGCTGTTTCAATAAAGAATTTTCTCCTGTCGCCAATTAATTTCAGAGGTAACAAGAGATTTTTGGAAATTTCTGCAAATTACCCCTAATTCCAGGATCACTAAAGCTAACAGGTAAAATATTAAGTTCGAGTCAAAACTTTCGAACATTGCATACTCAAGTTATAAGACCTAAATCCTTACGTGGAAAGTTTCATACAAATTTCTCTTTGAGTTATGATTCCAAACGCAATCCGAACCCTAGAAAGGAGTCTAGCAAACATTTTTACTCCTTAGAGAATAAAAGCTTTGTCTTCCTCTTAACTAATCGGTTGCCTCTAGTCTTTCCTTCAGTATGTGTTTTATCTCAAACTTCAAATCAAACCCTATCGTTGTCGCATAGTAGAGTAGTGTCGTGCGCGCGCCGCTTTGACAACTTTCCTCTTCGGTCGGACCAAAAAATTTAATTTTCTTGTTTGTTTTTAATTTGTTTAATAATAAACAAATCATAAATTCGGTTACAGGGCTTTGCTTTTTCCAGATAACTCGCTATCTGGAATATGCAAATGAACCCACGCAATAGTTATTCGGTCGAGACAAAAAAAAAGTGCAGTGGTTGATTGTGTATAAAAAAAAGTGTAAATAAAGGGTGGTTGCAGTGTGTGCAATTTACTTAGGTATTCCGCCTCAGTGTTAAGTGAATTTAAAAGAATAGAATACAATTCTGTTGCCATAATAATGCAACCAGAATATTAAAGAAATATTAAAAATAATAAATAAGTGAACATTTAATAAAAATACAAAAAAAAACATCCAAATTTGTTA
The DNA here is from genome assembly GCA_911387755.1 of Chrysotoxum bicinctum. Lineage (NCBI taxonomy): Eukaryota > Metazoa > Arthropoda > Insecta > Diptera > Syrphidae > Chrysotoxum > Chrysotoxum bicinctum. The sequence goes on along the minus strand of OU426989.1, from coordinate 216,063,708 downwards.
CCGTCGACTCGAAAGAGACGGTAATATTGCATTATCCCCTAAATTGTGTGTGTCGCGTGAAATAGTCGGTAGCATGAATTTTATAGTTCCGTTTTGTGTTCGCAAGTTATAAAGTAAATAAACCAGTACTGTTTACATATCGCTCATTTACTTGAAGACTGTCATAATTCAAAAAACTCGATTTTGCAAAAAACGTATTTAATGTTTTCAATTGACCACCACCCTGCAGAAAATAGAAGAAATCTTATGATTTCCAAATTGACTAGTGCACAGTGATGTATTTAATTATATTTGTAAGTTAAATCGACAACAACTAGTGATTTATGGATTTTTTCTGAACGAAAACTGTCTTCACTTTGAATTGTGACGTTATTGTTGCAAGAATATATTCATTTGAGTGTGATAAGTTAAAATGTGTCATTATTATTGAAAAAAAAAACAGTAGTTTTTTACTTAGTCATTTTATTTTAAATCTTTTGAACTTAATAGATATAAATATTTCAATTATTTAATAAAAATAATAATTACGTAATTCAAATACAAAAATACATATCTTCAGTGTAACTCTAATTAAAGCATTTTTATAAATTTTCATAAAATGGTTTGTAAAAACGTGGAATAAGATTTTTTTTAATCAAATCGTTGATATCATCTCTCTTATTTTTTGGTATACCCGGTTTGGTAAAAAATGCTTTGCTCAAAGTAATTGCTGTTACTTGTTTCTTTTTTTTAATAACAGTAACCTCCTTGAATTGCTCTTCGCTGTATGCAGATTTGTAAAAAACTGAATTTGGTGTTTCTCGTTGAATTTTAAGTATTTTTACTTGTGACAATTTAAGTTCTGTCGTATTTAATGGACCGATGTCATTTGCCAGCTTTTTTAAATCAAAAAAATCCTCAAAACAAAGCTCTTTTACAATAAATGGATCTCCTTTTTTTTCGCCGATCGGATTATTGAAACAAATGATTCAGTAGTATAAATGGGACCACTTTTTAGCATTCGTTTTGTTTCCCTCTCAATTAAGGAATGCGCTGAATCTCCTTCGTTTTGAGTATGGCCTTTTATAAGATATTTGTGGATGATGGATTTTACACCCAAGTAGCGCACGGCGTATAAGTACATGGCAATCATAAATTTATTTTTTTGCTGTCCAGCACAATTATCCGAATAAAATATTAGTTCAGCTTCTTCAGTGTTCGATAAATTTTGAATATATTGAAGCACGCATGTTCCCAATTCATTAACTCCACGGTGACCGTTGGCCTCGTCCCAAACAAAGCATTGGCATTTGTTCGTTTTTATGTCATATATAGTAAAGTTAAAAACATTTAATTTTGACTTGTAATAAAATGCGGAGACCTCACCCTTAGGTAATTGCATGACTGCTTGTAAATCATAAACTGCTACAAGCGCGTTTATATTTTCTTTGTCTTTCATTTTCGCATCTCTTGACAAGTTTTTTTCATTCAAGTGGTGTTCATATAGTTCTTTCTTATTAACTTTCTCTACTTCATCCATGTTACTATAGGCCGTACATTCTTCACACAAATCTTTTTTTGGGACAAAAAATGAGATGTTGAAATCTTCCGTAAAAGTTCTATAAAAAGAAATGTAGGTGCAAAACGGCTCCTTTTTTTCTTTGCACATGTCTACGTAGTCTCTATAAATCCCCGATATGGTTTTGCTGCCTTCAATAAATGTTTTCGATGTGTTTGCTCGAGTGTAGTGACTTTCCACTTTCGGTATTTTGTCTATAAATTGCTTAACTCCAGCTTTTAAATTCTGATCAAGTTTTTTATGTTTACCATGTTTTCCTCTTTGGTCAGGTTCCAATACTCGGTTAGCAAGTTTTTGGCATTTCTCCAAAACGGTTCTAATTGGACGGTCGTTGATATCTAGGGTGTTTTTAAAAAACAGTTTGCAAACTCGCACAACTTCATCTTCTTTTTTGAAAGAAAACGAATTATTATTTTGTCGAGGTTTCCTTGTTCCCCCAATACGCACGTAGCGGTATGTGGGCTCGATTATTTGCATAGAATTAGCAATAAATTGTCGTTGCATTTCAATATCTCCAAGCTCCCAGTATGAGGCGAATAATTGTTTTCTTTCGTTCTCGCTAAAATTTTTGTAACATTTTAACCTACAAGTCTCAGCACATGGATTTTTCATTTGTCTTTCAGGTATAACTTTTTTGTTCAGTGTGTGGGATTCATACTGTTTTCCGCTATTTCTTTGTTTTTTAATAAGGTTTTGCTTCCAAGTTTCTGGGTGTTTTGCTCTTTTTTTTCCTTTATTTAATGGACTTCTTAAAACTAAGGACGAACTTGCATTAGAAGTTGACGGGCCAGGTTGTATAACTGCCGAATTAGAAGTTGATGTGTCAGGTTGCGCATCAGATAATCAGCCCTATCACGAATTCCATCGTTTATGATTTAAAAGCTATCACTAAATCCGTTCGTAATTGCAATTTGTATGAGATTTTCCACTACGATGGATTTTGTGATAGATTTTTTCGGGATTCGTAAAAGTATCCGATTACGATGGAATTCGTGATAGGGCTGAATATGTTTGCAGTTAGAGGACTAGAAGTTAACATACCAGTTGGATTTTGTTTACTTTCGTGAACTGTAGAAGCGTTGTCGGACATATAATTCGTTGGAGGGTCTGAATGCTCAAGTACTACTTCAATGCTGTCATGGCTATCACTATCATCTTTCGCTGAACCTGGGCAGTATGTTACATCATCTAAAGAATTGTCGCAATCTTCCAAAAACGAACATGACTTACTGGATGAACGAGAAGATGAAGATGTTGACGATGAGGAGTTGCTGCTGTCTGCCATTTTAAAACAACCTAAATTTTTATAATTTTTAAGTTTTATTATTGTGATTATAATGTCATAATTTCTAAACATCTATAATTTTTATCAACAACTTCGTCTTATTTTGAGTTGTTGATTAAGAGTAAGAGTTTTCATCGATAAAAATATATACAATAACGACACATTGTCTTTTAATATTAAAAGCAGACTTCAAAACAGTTAATCTTTTATTTAAAATAACGTCATAAGAAGAAATACTTCAGTTGAGGATAATTTTTTTTTCATCAAGAACGTCACATGTTGCACTATAGCGGTTTGATTCAAGTAAAACATTTCAACAAATCAATCACAACACGAAATAATTCACTGTACATGAGATTTATCTACATTAAAAATATAATTACCTTTTCAAGAATAATGTCACAAAACAAAATATGCTGTTTTTTAAGAAAGACAAACCAACTAACACGCGATGACGACTGTAGCACAACTGAGATATGTCACTCTTATGAGTTAAGAAATTGGTACATGATCAATGAAATAACGGCATATTCTCTTCTAACGGGGAAGGTAGACAAGATTATTAATAGGAATTTTTTTCACAATATGAAGGATGGTAAAACGAATAATTCTACATTATTAACTCAAGAATCTCGTTTTTTGAGTTATGACAGTCTTCAAGTAAATGAGCGATATGTTCAAGCAAAAAAAAACATAAAAAACAAACGAAAATTGAATTATTTTGCTCATCAACAGTACTGTGTTCATTTACCGTGTAAAAAAAAATTTTTGTCAAAAATTTGTTTTGCCGTCGGGAAAACGGAAATTTAATTATTTTTGCCGTCGGGACAAATTAATCATTTAAAATTAAATGCGTGTTCTGTTTAACGAAAGATTGCTTTTACGGAGTATAAACATTTAACTAAAAAAATTTTCTCTGTTAAATTAACATTAAACAGATAACATAAAAACATTATTTCTCGTCAACCTCTGCCAACGTGGGTCGCGAACCCATATATCTAGCCGGGCTTTCGTATTATCAGATAAGTTAAAAAAATTTATTTTTCATCTTGAATCGATGCTTTGTGGTTCGTTTTGTTTTCTTTTCAGAAAATTTTACTGCCGAATATCTTTTGCGTGAAATATACCCAAAGGTTTTCCTGAGCGATCTTCAAGTTCATACATGCAGTTACCGATGACCTTGCGTATGCGCGATTTAAGAAATTTTGGAAGCAGTTTGGCGTTCACACCTTTCACAAAATTGCTCTGAGCGAAGTTTCGATGGAACACCTCTTGCCCTTCTCGGTAAGTCACTTGTTTTGAACGTGAATTATAGTGATTTTTTATCTTAACGTGTGCCCTGAAAGAATTATCCGACAACTTCTGTCTGGCAATAGCAGTTTTTACGGCGCGAGGCAGGACTAACATTTCCGGGTCGTGTATAGCGTTTAAATCTCGCAAAACTCGGTACGTAGAGCCGTGTGATATCATGTTTTGCCCAAAAAGAGCATAATATGGTTGGCAACCTAATGAATCGTGCATGTCGGATCGTAAAGAACATGCGATGCTGGACAGGTGCACATCCCAATCATTCTGCTCGTTTGATATCAACACTCGGAGTTTGCTCAAGACGCTACGATTAACGCGCTCAGAAACGTTAGCCTGCGGAGAATACACTGCCGTTCGCGCCTGCTGAATGCCGTAGTCCGCCAAAAAGTTTTTAAACTCCTTGGACACGAACTGACGTCCATTGTCGGAGTGAATTAATTCAGGGGTGCCGAAAGTATGAAATATTTCAGTTTCTAAGAAACTTATGATTTTTGAAGAAGTTGCTTTGGGCATAGCTTTGAGAAAAACGAATTTTGTGAAGTGTCCTACCACGATGAAGACGTACACATTTCCTCGCTTCGTACGTGGATATGGTCCCAAGAAGTCGACGTAAAGTCGTTGAATAGGCCTTTCAGTCACAATCTGCTTGGTGATAGGTGGACGAAGAATCGCATTAGGGGCCTTTACCATTTTACAAGTTTCACATTCACTCACGAATGCCTTGATGTCCATAACCATTTTCGGCCAGTAATATTTGTCTCTTATTCGGGCATATGTTTTAGCGAAGCCACTATGACAACTCAGCTTCGTATTATGGGACAATTCAATGCATTTGTGAGTGAGTGCGTCTGGCAACCAAAGCCGCCACAACGAATCCTCGTTCACATCACCAATCCTGAACCTAACTCTTTTGTATATATATTTTCCCGATACAACTAGGTCAGGAAGCGCAGACTGATTTGAATTGATGCTCTCTCTCAGTTGGGAATATTGCGTCGAATCAAACTCAACTGAGTCAAGATCAATTTCACCACATGACATGATCGAAGAAACCTCACAAATCTCATTTTCTTTCACGTTTACATTCGCAGAAATCTCTTCCATGTCCATACGAGATAGAGTATCAGGCACTACGTTGAGGGACCCCTTTCTATGCTCAATTGAAAAATCAAAACCTTGGAGCTCCAAACTCCACCGAGCAAGTCTACCACTCAGTTCCTTCATTGACATAAGCCATTTAAGGCTTGAATGATCTGTTATTACTTTGAACGGTAGTCCGTCAACGTAGGGCCTAAATTTTCGTATACTCAGGACTGCTGCAAGACATTCCTGCTCAGTAACCGTGTAGTTTTTCTGAGATTTGTTAAGCTTCTTAGACATGTACGCTATAGGTTTCTCATTGTCGTTCTCATCCAATTGAAAGAGAACACCACCTACTCCTTCTGAAGACGCATCACACTGGATAGTAAACGCCTTTGTGAAGTCAGGTTGTGACAACACAGGTGCCGATGAAAGTGCAGTCTTCAACTTGATAAACCCCTCCAATGCCTCAGGTGTTAATTCAAATTTCTTTGCCTTCTTCAAACAATCAGTTAGCGGAGCAGCCAAATCAGAATAATTCTTGATAAACCGTCGATACCATCCGGTCAAACCTAAAAATCTTCTAACTTGCCTTATAGTCGTGGGGACTGGGAAATTAACCATTGCCTCGATTTTATCAGGGTTAGTTTTCAAAGTACCTTGGCCGACAATATATCCGAGATACTTAATCTCTCGCATGCAGAACTTGCTTTTATCGAGGTTAATAGTCAGATTCGCCCTGCGTAGACAAGCAGCCACTTCGTTAAGGATACGTATATGTGACTCGAAATCAGCCGTACAAATTAGCAAGTCGTCTAAATAGATAAACACATTTTCACGGAGCGAACTTGGCACCACCTGATCGATAACTCGACTCATCGTTTGACCAGCATTGCTCAAACCAAATGGCATGACCTTAAACTGGTAAAGTGGTCTACCAGGAACTGCAAATGCTGTCTTTTCTCGGGACTTTTCTTCGAGTGGTATTTGCCAGTACGCGTCTTTTAAATCGATTCCAGTGATAAAATGTGTATCTTTTATACGACTGAGCAATCCTTCAATATGAGGCAAAGGATACGCATCCTTAACCGTGACGGCATTGACTTTTCGGAAGTCTAAACAGAGGCGGACCTTACCGGGTTTCCTCACCAAAACTACAGGGCAACTCCAAGGAGAATTACTAACCTCGATAACCCCAAGTTCTAGCATACGGTCCAATTCCTTATAAACCTCTTCCTGACGAACCGGAGACAATGGATAATGCCGTGATTTGATCGGTACGGCGTTTCCCGTATCGATGGTATGACAACCGAGCGTTGTCTTTCCCAGACCTAGTACGACAAAGTTAGGAAATAGCTTTTTTACATTTTCTAGTTGGAAATTCTGTTCTGGCGTAAGTTTTATCAACTCAGCCTCATCCTTAAAATTAACCTCCTCTTCACCTTTACCGACGTCGGCCTGTATTTCGCTTATTTGAGGCATCAGGTGAAATTCGCGCCAAAAATTCATCCCCAAATACAGTTTCTGGGTGAGGTTGGGAATTAAGTAAAAAGAAAGAGGTTTGGTGATACCGTTGTACTCGGTTTGAATTTCGCAGTGACCTACGATATCATGTGCATTGCCATCTGCAGTACGAACAAGATTTTTGTACGGTTTCACGTCCACTCCTATTCTTTTTACTAACTCCCAACAATCACTACCTAGCACAGAGATAGATGCCCCGCTATCGAGTAAGCCAAAAACTGACTCTTCGTTTAATTTGACATTGGCATACATCCTACCATCTGTATTTGAAGATATGATTGTTTCTACAATCTGTTTGCGAAATTTTTCCCGCTCACGAAACCGACGCCGGCATTTTTGAACTCGAGCGCTAGCTAATCTGCTACTAGTCCCGAAAATTCGAGAACGAACTTTGTAGTAATTAAGCTTTCGCTCGTGAAGGGATGTTAGATTATAGGTTTTAATAGGATGAGACTGAGAGATTTGAGAGCTGAGAGGCTCTTCTCGTTCCAGGATCTTATTTGGAACGACTTCAGCTGTTTTGCTAGGAATTACTTCTACTTCAGTGGGTCGGGCTTGTTCCTTAAGGAACGAATTTCCCCACTCTTCCTTTCGTCCCTTGGTAAGTTTCCCGCATGCTTACCACATTCGATGGTATTAACACCTTTCGCACCACAGAGAAAACAGAATAAATTCCTCGTATGCGAAGGACAAAAATGATATGCGTGCCCTTTTTGGTCGCAATTCCAGCAAACATAATTCGCTGTTGAAATGGGTTTTCTCCCCGAAGATATGGCCGCGATTTCCTCACCTTCCTGGTCTAGATCAAACTGGTCATCGTCCACCACGATCTCGTGAACAGTTCTAGGCAAAGAAGTTCGTTTCGCCAAGAACCTCTCAGCTTCTCTGGCCTTATTCCGCAGCTGCTCTAGATGTTTAACATCAGCTGCCAACAAAATTTCTCCTAGTTTATCTTTAGCGTTGTTCCGGATGACATCGACAAGTTTCCGATCATCAAAGGGCTCTTTCAATCGATCGTTAAGACCAACGACTGAGTTATAAAAGTCGTCGAAAGATTCCTTGACACCCTGTTTTCGAGTTAGCAACCTCATATAAATATCGACGTCGCCTTCCAACCGCCCAATTTCCTTTTTCATCGCCATCTTAACTTCCGCTAATTTTGCGAATTGGTTTCTACGCAAAAAACCCCAAAACCATTTATTTGCTATTCCACTTAGCAAAATGTGGAAGTTAGCGGTTATTTGCTCGTCAGTGTAAGATGACGATGATTGCATCCTATCTACCTTGAAAAGGAAATCTGTTACGTTATCTGTTCCATCATATTTGATGTTCCATCTATCAAGTCTGCAAGACTCAGAAGCGCTGAACGTCGATGGAGTGATAGAACTTCTCGGTCTTGGGAGCGGTTGGAAAGCTTCAGAGGTTCTCGCCTCTTGACCTGTAACTCTAACAGGAGTGTTTGATGTCGGTGCTGCGATATTCAAATTTTCTAATTTTTTAATCACATTCACCATGAACACATCCATCTGCTGAAATAGCCTAACTTGGTTATCAACCATGCTCCTCTCTATTCTCGCCGCCAACTCTTCCGTTGGATCGACTCTTTGCATATTAAAAGGGCTTGCAAGGTTACCCACCGGCTCATTTTGCGATGCATTATGCACCTCATCTTGACTACCGGACGAATTATTTTGGTTCGACATATCGATAGTCGAGTTGGAAATTATAGAGTTTAAACACTCCGAAAAACTGAAAGAGGACTCTAAACTATACCGATCAATTGTGTTTCGAAATCGTCTACAAAACTCTTCGAATCTAGCCTCTGAATGCGTTTGATAAACACTAAGGTCGTCGTGAAGTGATACTCGACGCCTTCTGCTCATGCCTACTCAAAAAGAAACCTGCACAAAACTTCCTCGCTCAAACTTCAAGTCGGAGCCCAAGTCCTGCAAAAATCCGAAGTCCAAACCCGAAAAAACTAATCTTTCACCTAAAAAAAATTCAACGATCAAAGGAATTTTTACGGTTTGCAGAAACCTCCAACCAATCAGCCACAGCCGAAAAAAAAAATTGGAAACAAAAAAAAATCCTCTATCAACTATGTACCACAATTGCTAAACGCAATCAAAAAAGAAATAAAATCCTTGTGCGGAATTCAAAGAAAAAATTATAAAGAAAAACTGATCGAAATCCCTTGGATTGAATCTAAAAAATCTCTGATCCTAAATCACCAACAGCCAAATATAAAATTCAAATTAAAAAAAAAAATTAAAAATATATTATTAAAATATTTATTAAAAAAAATAAAAAAAAAAATGAAAACCGAAAATTTCAACTCGAAATTTTTCGAAAATATTGTGTTTACAATTATTTGTGTTCAAATTCATAAAATAAAAAGGGAATGAGAATTCAAACTTGAAAAGGATGACAACTGATACTGGAGAAGAAGCCGTAGTTCTGCGAGCCGAAAAGTTAAATGAGCAAAAAAAATTAAAATAATCTAAATCTGTAAGTTACTTTACTATTGAATCTACTTTATTTATTCTTGAAAATTTAAAAAATTAAAACTTTTTCTAATTTTTCAGGACTTCAACAAACGACTCCGTCATCTGTGAAGGCTCTGACAATTTTAGAAAAAAAAAAACCGAAAGAATTTGTTAAAAGGACCTTCGAAGACGCCTCTCGCATCAACTGGTCTCTTTTTAAAAAAACATTGCTTCTATGTAAGTGTGTGCTAAAGTATCCTGCCATTTGGGTACCTGTTATACAGATATCCAAAGACTCGAATACCTTAGCCCACACTGCTTTTATTTGCTGCTCGTTGGTTGTACTTTCCTTGTCGCAACGCGGTACCGAATGCTTTACATTCAGTAACCGGGACTTACAAGAAAAGTACAACCAGTATCGATCAATGCAAATCGAAAAAAACTAAAAAAAAATATGTAAAATTATTAAAAAATTTAAATATATAAAATCAAAAAAAGAAAATGAATTGAAATGAATTAAAGTATATGATTTGACTCGAAAATTAAGCCTCACTATCATTTGATAGTGGGCTCCACGTTATGGGCGCCATTTTGTAACGAGCTTTGCCTTCTGGTCCATACTGGCATTTGGAACCCTTAGCTCAGTCGTGGGGGTGGTTCTTGGACCTGTCGCTCCTACAAAAAAAAATATGCCAGCCTAAACATCACAGGTGTTCTTGATGTGCGAGTAAAGTTGCCCTTGCCCTCCCTACCATGGTTGCTTTTCTCGCCAAAGCAACCCCTTAACTAGGCTTCTTCTCCTCCTCAGCTTATCATCCCCTTCTCCTCATCCTTCTCATTCCTTCTTCGTGTGAAACTTACTCACTCATTTTAATTTGACTCTTTACTTTGTATAATACTTAAAAACCATTTTATTCTTAATTTTTGTTCTTATATTTTTTTTCACCTTATCTTAAAATTATTATACATTTCTTCAGATTTTTAATTCAAATTTAAAAAAATTAATTTACTCTATGCAAAATGAAATGAAAATTTACTTTAATTTATGCAAAAAATGAAATTTACTTTAATGGCAATGCGACACCGTAATAAAAATTCTTATTATTCACACCGCAACGTCTTCGATTTATTAATAAGATTTGGGATTTTCAATCCTCTTTTTACTTTTCTTTATATGTTTTAATTATTCTTTACTTTATTCACTTTAATCTCCACAAAATACCAAAACCCATTTATTCAAATCGCGAAATTTCGGAAATATATGTATATATGTATGTAGTTATATATGTAGATATTTTCACTAAAATTTCAGATATTTTTTTTTATAAGGAAACTCACCCTTCTTAATCCTCCAGAAGTGGCCACTGCTGCTGAATAAAGATGAGTAGATTTTTTTTCTATATGCACCTTTGCTGTGCCTTTCCAGAATTATGTTTTGCATATACATATAATTTATATATATATATATATATATATATATGTTCACTTTCACGATTTAAATTTTAATTCCACGTTTCGCGTTGTTGTAATTGTAATAATTATTTTTATTCCAGGTGGAATTGCGCAATCAAACATTAATTAATTTAAAAAAAATTTAAAAAGATATAAAAAAATAAAAAAAGTTGGTTTGGCTGGTGGGATTTGAACCCAGGCACTTTAAAACTCTTGCTTAGCGCGTTAGACCGCAGCTCTATAGTTGCTTTTGACGATGCCGTTTCAAACGGATATCTTATGCGGTTTGCTTAGGTTACCGTAGCCGCTTTGCATACGCTGCCGCTACTGCCTGCAACTTTTTTTTTTTTTTAGGATTTTTCCTAAATGATTTCTTCCTGAATCCTTGGTTATTCGGGATAACGTTTAATCGGGATAGCTTTTATAATTTCGGGCAGTCGGATATACATATGTATCGACTGCCAAATCTAATAAAAAGGAATTAAAAATTCACTAAAAAAAATGCTACAAAAAAAATCCTTAAGGCACTCTTACCGTGTATAAAAATTATTATATTTTTCTTTTTTATATGTGTATATCCTGTACACAATCACTGGTTTGGTCGATTTTAAATCACCAAAAAAAAAATTATATTTAAACTTATTTTATTTTATCAAGTAAAATTTTAATTACGCAACTCTGTCTGACTTGAACTATCAACGGCTGTTTCAATAAAGAATTTTCTCCTGTCGCCAATTAATTTCAGAGGTAACAAGAGATTTTTGGAAATTTCTGCAAATTACCCCTAATTCTAGGATCACTAAAGCTAACAGGTAAAATATTAAGTTCGAGTCAAAACTTTCGAACATTGCATACTCAAGTTATAAGACCTAAATCCTTACGTGGAAAGTTTCATACAAATTTCTCTTTGAGTTATGATTCCAAACGCAATCCGAACCCTAGAAAGGAGTCTAGCAAACATTTTTACTCCTTAGAGAATAAAAGCTTTGTCTTCCTCTTAACTAATCGGTTGCCTCTAGTCTTTCCTTCAGTATGTGTTTTATCTCAAACTTCAAATCAAACCCTATCGTTGTCGCATAGTAGAGTAGTGTCGTGCGCGCGCCGCTTTGACAACTTTCCTCTTCGGTCGGACCAAAAAATTTAATTTTCTTGTTTGTTTTTAATTTGTTTAATAATAAACAAATCATAAATTCGGTTACAAGTTACTGAGAAATTACTTCGGTTATTGCTAGTCGATCTGATATTATGTTTGCTGAGCCTTGTCGCAAATTGCATCGTATGCTGTCAAACCATTTAATTTTTTCAATTAACTCTGCTATGTTTCTAAAAGACCCAGCTGCTAAGCTTGAGCTCATCAAAGGGTCATTAAGTCCAGTTAATATGTATTGTATTATTGTCTTGTCGGATAATTTTATCTTTTTACCTAACATATTCATTTCGAAGCAATAGTTTTCTATTGTTTCTGTTGTCTTGCGTGTTTTCTTTGCTAGTTGTTGATGAATATCAACTTCGCTCAATTGCTCAGGGAAATTCTCTTTTAACCCGTTGGATAACTCGAGCCAGGAAGTAAAAATCCCTTCAGCAGTGTCCCACCAGTAGCGGGCGGCTCCTTGCATTTTTGATGCTGCCGCCATAAGCAACGCTCTCTCGTCCCACTCGTATAATTTTGCCAAACTCTCCACGCGACTGACCCAGCACTCAGCCGAAATTGAAGATAAAGTTCCTGGTGAGAATATTGGCATCAAATCAGCAATTTCCCTGATGTTACAATTAATCTTAGGTCTGTCTGCAACTGGTTGTCTTAGTTGTCTTAATTTTTCAACAATTTCACGCTCTTTTGTGAAAACCATTCGCTCTTTCTCGAAAAGTTCTCTCTCCCGCTTAATTAGAGCCCATTCTCGAGCCCTTAGTTCTTCATCTGTTGCTGTGCCAGATTCGGAGATCGTTGTGACGTTCCGGTTCTCTTCAACATGATCTGCCGATTCAGTTCCTTGAGTCAACAGTTCATTAGAACATGAATGCGTTTCTCTTTCACCTTGCATTTTGTCATGGTCAGTTATTCTTTTAATTAGAATCCTCTTAGACCCGTTGATCGGTAGACTTCCCATTTCTTTTTCGCGTTTTTGATCAAAAAAATATGGAATCTTCTCAGGGGTTTTTGTTTTACTTGAATGCGGCTTTGATGTGTCCTTAGTGGATTGCCTACCACGACTTGAACTACGTGATCTTCTTGTTCCGTAAACTCTTTTAATGCGATCATTTTCGCGTTTTTGATCTAAAAAATATGGAACCTTTTCAGGGGTTTTTGTTTTACTTGAATGCGGCTTTGATGTGTCCTTAGTGGATCGCCTACGAGGATCAGGACTACTTGAACGCTAAAAAAAGAACAAATTAGTTTAGAATTTATTGATACATTTTTGTCTATATTTTACTGAGTATGAAGATGATGAACTAGATGCCCTTTTGGGTTTTGGACTGGCAGATCGTTTAGCCCGTAATTCATCGCGTGAAAATAAAGGTTTTGCACCTTCACCTAGAAACGGGGTATAAAAGAAACATTTTAACAAAAACTTACGAATACCGGTTACTGCTTCTATTTGTTCTTAAAATATTATTTTTTGTCAATATATTTAAACCGTTTGGCAAAAGTTTAATTTTCATGATTTCTTTAAAGTTCTCTTTATACATAAATAAATAAAAAATCCATTATCATTATTATTTATATATTATATTATATTACCATTATTCATTATATATTAGAAGAACTGTATTTACTGTTTAAATTACTGTAAATGTTTTTATTTTAAGTGATGAGTTAAAAAAGAATGCTAACGGAAGAAATAAATAATTACTTTAAAGCTCATAATGTTGATACTGATGAAGAGACTCTAGAAATAAAAACAAAAAACAAATGCACCTTAGCCGAAGCCAGGCGCATCTACAAAGAACGCAACTTGTCACACGGAGCCCCTTCTTGTAATCTTTATTGAGAAAAACTCAAGCAAACAACTCAACAGAACGGAACAAAAAATTTAAATCCTTCTCCTTACTCTTTCCCCACTCAAAATATTTTGCCAAATAAAGATAAACCAATTTTCAATAAAACTAGTTCAATTATACAAGAAACAAACTTAACCCTCAATTCAAAAACTCCAACACCAACACAAGCTTCAAATTCACAAAAAAAAAAACAGTTACACAAAACACAATCTCTCTCATAAGAGAAAAGTCTCCAAAATCAGAGGAAGATAATGATCCTTAAACCTCTTTTGCTCACTCAACAACTCAAAATAAATTTTCTTTCAACGACAATAAGTCATACCTCAACCACCGCGGTAAACTCGTTGAAAACTTTATTTTCAATACCGGACTTGCGAAATTAAATGATGGTCGTCCAACCGATCTCTCAACCCATGGTACATTCTCCCACGTTGACCTTTCTCTTACATCCCCACATCTTACCCAAAAAACCTCCTGGGTGGTCTCCGATGACTTAAATGGCAGTGATCATTTTTGACAGTGGAGTAATCCCTCAAACTTGGAAAGTAGCAACTGTTGTCCCTATTCCCAAATCTAATAAAGATCATACTACTGTTAAAGGATACCGACCTATTTCCCTCCTTCCTTGCACCTCAAAAATCTTGGAAAAAATAGTCTCTAAACGTTTATCTTGGTGGCTAGAAAATAATGGGGCCTATCGTGAATAAAATTTCCCTGGGAATTGTTCCCAACTTTAAAAATTGTCATCTCGAATAATGTCGAAAGTTTCCCTTGGAATTTATTGATATTGAGAATTAAGTTTCATAGTAACTTTGGCTCTCATTTAAAAAGGCCAGTCGCCAGCTTACAATGAACACTGCAGAAGTAATGAATGAATGATTTTATCGACAAACACCAAACAGCTTTAAAGAAGGGAAGAGGTACTCAAGACTCCCTCTTACACATATACACTTTTATTTCTTCCGCCCTGTCAGAAAAAAACCACATTTCCATCTTTTCAATCGATTTTGAACAAGAGTTTGACAGAATAGGACCTTACGTAATTTTCAATCAGCTATCGCAATGGAAAATTGGTCCAAAGATGTTCAACTACGTTAAAGCATTCCTGAAAAATCGGAAATTCCGTATTAAAACTAATAATATTTATTCAACTATTCATGATTTAAAAAATGGCATCCCTCAAGGATCGCTACTTTCGGTCACTTTATTTACAATAGCTTTCAATGAAATAAGCAAAATTATACGGAATTATCCTCAAATTAACCATGTTATTTATGCTGACGACCTTATTTTGTCCACTAAATTAAAAGATCTTATAGAGCTCTCAGTAATATTTTCAATAATAATTAAAGATTTTTCCGACTGGGGGCAACATGTCCGGTTCAAAAATTTCTTTTTCAAAAAACATAAATGTCGAAAAACTATTCAAGATGTAACTTTTAACAATGTTAATATTAAAAATGTCAATTGCTCAAAAATTCTAGGTATTTCTTTTGACTCAAAATATAATTTTAAGGAACATTGTACTCATTTAAAAAAAAGCCTAAATACCAGGCTTAATATAATTAAGTATCTTGCTTCTAAAAATAGTAATTGTAATGTTAATACTCTCGTTAACGTTGTAAGATCTATAATTTTGTCAAAAATCGATTACGGGCTACCAATTTATGGGAAATGCTCAAAATCTTCCCTACTCATGCAAGAACAAGTCTAAGTGCTTTTCGAACCACACCTATCAAGAATATTTTAACTGAAGCAGGACTCCCCAACTTAACCGAACGAATGGAATTACTTACCTGGCAGATAATAGGGAAAATCAACGCTCCTTTTGCTACACCTATACACGATGATACAAAAAGACTGTTAAAGCGTAAGAAAACACCTAAATACCCTTCCGCCTTACAAAAATCACTGGAATCAACTGCAAAAATACATATTCCAATCTGCATTGGAAATAAAACAAAAACTAACTTCCCTGCATGGAACCTTCCAAAAAAATCAATTGTTACGCATCTCGCAGAATACAACAAAACACCTACTAACAATGATGTTTATAAAACAATGCTTCTGGAGTTAAGAGAAAACTACCAAAGACTTGGATGGCAGCTTTTATTTACAGACGCCTCTAAAACTAAATACGGAACGTCATACGCTGTAGTCACCGAAATGGGTTCTGTTATTAGTAAGGGTCTACTTCATTTCACATCATCAATATTCACGGCCGAAGCTTTTGCTATATTGCAAGCTCTTAAAACTGCACAAAACAAAAAGACCATCATTTTCACCGATAGTCTATCATCTATAAAGGCCATCAATAACATCAACAACTCTTCAAACATTGTTGTAAACATTCGAGATAAGATTGCAAAACAAAATAATATCAGGCTGGCATGGGTACCTGGACATGCAGGCATCCTTGGAAATGAAAATGCTGATGCAGAAGCCAAACTAGGTCTCAAACAACCCCTCATTTCATTTTTTCCGTTCAACAAAAAATATCTTTCAAATTATCTGAAAACGTATACCAACAACAAAAGGAGGGATGCTTGGTTTGAGTACTCCCATATTTATAAAACTTTCAATCCAGAAGGTAATATAAGATTTGTAAACGAAATTATAATTGAACTAGAACTACTTATTTAATTTATGTTACTTTTAACTAGATTCGTCAACGGTAGGGCTATCAGAGAGTAATTTGGAATAAATTTCCTAAAATAACTCGTCAGACCAATAAACTGCCGAACACCATGCTCACTAGTAGGCCTTTCAAAGTTTGATACAGCTAAAGTTTTTAATTTACCCGGCTGCACGGTCCCATTTTTAATTTCATGTCCTAGATATTCTATTTTGGTTTTAAAAAACTCACACTTCTTCAAGTTTATCGTCAAGTGAGCTTCACTTAGTATATTTAAAAATTTTTCTAATAGATTCATACCGTCTTCAATTGTCTTAGATGGTATAACAATGTCATCCATGTAACAAACAATTGGATGAGGACGCATCTTATGAACAATAGTATTCATTAATTTTTGGAATAGAGCTGGCGCATTTACTAATCCAAATGGGACGACTGCGAACTCATACAACCCATCCGGTGTTATAAAGGCGGTGTAGTGTCTGTGCTCTTTCTTGATGGGCATTTGGTAGTAACCCGAAGCTAGGTCAAGAACAATGAAGAACTTATATCCAACTAAAGCATTAAGTTGTTCTTCGATGAGAGGCATTGGAAACTTTACCTTTTTGGTCATCGAATTTAGTTTACGATAATCGACACACATTCTTTCGTCCCCGTTTTTCTTTTGCAACGGATTCAGTAACGATCGAACGCTCGCTACCTGAATCAAGTAATGCAATATATCTACTTTTTCCCATGGATTGAAACATTTTTGTGGTAGCAGTCGTTATAAACAATATTTATCTTTGATTTTGCCGCCAATGGTTTCTCGTCTCGAATTGCAGCAAGATTATTTTCTTGATATTGAGTCCAAGATCTCTTTCTTGAATGAGTACACTGACGCGCAAAGTGTCCTATCTAATGGCAATTGTAACAAACGACTTTATTACTGATTCGAGATTCCATGTTGATGGGTTGCAACTTTATTTGTCCCATACCAGTTACTGAGAAATTACTTCGGTTATTGTTAGTCGATCTGATATTATTGTTTGCTGAGCCTTGTCGCAAATTGCATCGTATGCTGTCAAACCATTTAATTTTTTCAATTAACTCTGCTATGTCTCTAAAAGACCCAGCTGCTAAGCTTGAGCTCATCAAAGGGTCATTAAGTCCAGTTAATATGTATTGTATTATTGTCTTGTCGGATAATTTTATCTTTTTACCTAACATATTCATTTCGAAGCAATAGTTTTTTATTGTTTCTGTTGTCTTGCGTGTTTTCTTTGCTAGTTGTTGATGAATATCAACTTCGCTCAATTGCTCAGGGAAATTCTCTTTTAACCCGTTGGATAACTCGAGCCAGGAAGTAAAAATCCCTTCAGCAGTGTCCCACCAGTAGCGGGCGGCTCCTTGCATTTTTGATGCTGCCGCCATAAGCAACGCTCTCTCGTCCCACTCGTATAATTTTGCCAAACTCTCCACGCGACTGACCCAGCACTCAGCCGAAATTGAAGATAAAGTTCCTGGTGAGAATATTGGCATCAAATCAGCAATTTCCCTGATGTTACAATTAATCTTAGGTCTGTCTGCAACTGGTTGTCTTAGTTGTCTTAATTTTTCAACAATTTCACGCTCTTTTGTGAAAACCATTCGCTCTTTCTCGAAAAGTTCTCTCTCCCGCTTAATTAGAGCCCATTCTCGAGCCCTTAGTTCTTCATCTGTGGCTGTGCCAGATTCGGAGATCGTTGTGACGTTCCGGTTCTCTTCAACATGATCTGCCGATTCAGTTCCTTGAGTCAACAGTTCATTAGAACATGAATGCGTTTCTCTTTCACCTTGCATTTTGTCATGGTCAGTTATTCTTTTAATTAGAATGCTCTTAGACCCGTTGATCGGTAGACTTCCCATTTCTTTTTCGCGTTTTTGATCAAAAAAATATGGAATCTTCTCAGGGGTTTTTGTTTTACTTGAATGCGGCTTTGATGTGTCCTTAGTGGATTGCCTACGAGGATCAGGACTACTTGAACGCTAAAAAAAGAAAAATTAGTTTAGAGTTTATTGATACATTTTTGTCTATATTTTACTGAGTATGAAGATGATGAACTAGATGCCCTTTTGGCTTTTGGACTGGCAGATCGTTTAGCCAGTGATTCATCGCGTGAAAATAAAGGTTTTGCACCTTCACCTAGAAACGGGGTATAAAAGAAACATTTTAACAAAAACTTACAAATACCGGTTACTGCTTCTATTTGTTCTTAAAATATTATTTGTCAATATATTTAAACCGTTTGGCAAAAGTTTAATTTTCATGATTTCTTTAAAGTTCTCTTTATACATAAATAAATAAAAAATCCATTATCATTATTATTTATATATTATATTATATTACCATTATTCATTATATATTAGAAGAACTGTATTTACTGTTTAAATTACTGTAAATGTTTTTATTTTAAGTGATGAGTTAAAAAAGAATGCTAACGGAAGAAATAAATAATTACTTTAAAGCTCATAATGTTGATACTGATGAAGAGACTCTAGAAATAAAAACAAAAAACAAATGCACCTTAGCCGAAGCCAGGCGCATCTACAAAGAACGCAACTTGTCACACGGAGCCCCTTCTTGTAGTCTTTATTGAGAAAAACTCAAGCAAACAACTCAACAGAACGGAACAAAAAATTTAAATCCCTCTCCTTACTCTTTCCCCACTCAAAATATTTTGCCAAATAAAGATAAACCAATTTTCAATAAAACTAGTTCAATTATACAAGAAACAAACTTAACCCTCAATTCAAAAACTCCAACACCAACACAAGCTTCAAATTCACAAAAAAAAAAACAGTTACACAAAACACAATCTCTCTCGTAAGAGAAAAGTCTCCAAAATCAGAGGAAGATAATGATCCTTAAACCTCTTTTGCTCACTCAACAACTCAAAATAAATTTTCTTTCAACGACAATAAGTCATACCTCAACCACCGCGGTAAACTCGTTGAAAACTTTATTTTCAATACCGGACTTGCGAAATTAAATGATGGTCGTCCAACCGATCTCGCAACCCATGGTACATTCTCCCACGTTGACCTTTCTCTTACATCCCCACATCTTACCCAAAAAACCTCCTGGGTGGTCTCCGATGACTTAAATGGCAGTGATCATTTTTGACAGTGGAGTAATCCCTCAAACTTGGAAAGTAGCAACTGTTGACCTATTTCCCTCCTTCCTTGCACCTCAAAAATCTTGGAAAAAATAGTCTCTAAACGTTTATCTTGGTGGCTAGAAAATAATGGGGCCTATCGTAAATAAAATTTCCCTGGGAATTGTTCCCAACTTTAAAAATTGTCATCTCGAAAGTTTCCCTTGGAATTTATTGATATTGAGAATTAAGTTTCATAGTAACTTTGGCTCTCATTTAAAAAGGCCAGTCGCCAGCTTACAATGAACACTGCAGAAGTAATGAATGAATGATTTTATCGACAAACACCAAACAGCTTTTTAAGAAGGGAAGAGGTACTCAAGACTCTCTCTTACACATATACACTTTTATTTCTTCCGCCCTGTCAGAAAAAAACCACATTTCCATCTTTTCAATCGATTTTGAACAAGAGTTTGACAGAATAGGCCCCCACGTAATTTTCAATCAGCTATCGCAATGGAAAATTGGTCCAAAGATGTTCAACTACGTTAAAGCATTCCTGAAAAATCGGAAATTCCGTATTAAAACTAATAATATTTATTCAACTATTCATGATTTAAAAAATGGCATCCCTCAAGGATCGCTACTTTCGGTCACTTTATTTACAATAGCTTTCAATGAAATAAGCAAAATTATACGGAATTATCCTCAAATTAACCATGTTATTTATGCTGACGACCTTATTTTGTCCACTAAATTAAAAGATCTTATAGAGCTCTCAGTAATATTTTCAATAATAATTAAAGATTTTTCCGACTGGGGGCAACATGTCCGGTTCAAAAATTTCTTTTTCAAAAAACATAAATGTCGAAAAACTATTCAAGATGTAACTTTTAACAATGTTAATATTAAAAATGTCAATTGCTCAAAAATTCTAGGTATTTCTTTTGACTCAAAATATAATTTTAAGGAACATTGTACTCATTTAAAAAAAAGCCTAAATACCAGGCTTAATATAATTAAGTATCTTGCTTCTAAAAATAGTAATTGTAATGTTAATACTCTCGTTAACGTTGTAAGATCTATAATTTTGTCAAAAATCGATTACGGGCTACCAATTTATGGGAAATGCTCAAAATCTTCCCTACTCATGCAAGAACAAGTCTAAGTGCTTTTCGAACCACACCTATCAAGAATATTTTAACTGAAGCAGGACTCCCCAACTTAACCGAACGAATGGAATTACTTACCTGGCAGATAATAGGGAAAATCAACGCTCCTTTTGCTACACCTATACACGATGATACAAAAAGACTGTTAAAGCGTAAGAAAACACCTAAATACCCTTCCGCCTTACAAAAATCACTGGAATCAACTGCAAAAATACATATTCCAATCTGCATTGGAAATAAAACAAAAACTAACTTCCCTGCATGGAACCTTCCAAAAAAATCAATTGTTACGCATCTCGCAGAATACAACAAAACACCTACTAACAATGATGTTTATAAAACAATGCTTCTGGAGTTAAGAGAAAACTACCAAAGACTTGGATGGCAGCTTTTATTTACAGACGCCTCTAAAACTAAATACGGAACGTCATACGCTGTAGTCACCGAAATGGGTTCTGTTATTAGTAAGGGTCTACTTCATTTCACATCATCAATATTCACGGCCGAAGCTTTTGCTATATTGCAAGCTCTTAAAACTGCACAAAACAAAAAGACCATCATTTTCACCGATAGTCTATCATCTATAAAGGCCATCAATAACATCAACAACTCTTCAAACATTGTTGTAAACATTCGAGATAAGATTGCAAAACAAAATAATATCAGGCTGGCATGGGTACCTGGACATGCAGGCATCCTTGGAAATGAAAATGCTGATGCAGAAGCCAAACTAGGTCTCAAACAACCCCTCATTTCATTTTTTCCGTTCAACAAAAAATATCTTTCAAATTATCTGAAAACGTATACCAACAACAAAAGGAAGGATGCTTGGTTTGAGTACTCCCATATTTATAAAACTTTCAATCCAGAAGGTAATATAAGATTTGTAAACGAAATTATAATTGAACTAGAACTACTTATTTAATTTATGTTACTTTTAACTAGATTCGTCAACGGTAGGGCTATCAGAGAGTAATTTGGAATAAATTTCCTAAAATAACTCGTCAGACCAATAAACTGCCGAACACCATGCTCACTAGTAGGCCTTTCAAAGTTTGATACAGCTAAAGTTTTTAATTTACCCGGCTGCACGGTCCCATTTTTAATTTCATGTCCTAGATATTCTATTTTGGTTTTAAAAAACTCACACTTCTTCAAGTTTATCGTCAAGTGAGCTTCACTTAGTATATTTAAAAATTTTTCTAATAGATTCATACCGTCTTCAATTGTCTTAGATGGTATAACAATGTCATCCATGTAACAAACAATTGGATGAGGACGCATCTTATGAACAATAGTATTCATTAATTTTTGGAATAGAGCTGGCGCATTTACTAATCCAAATGGGACGACTGCGAACTCATACAACCCATCCGGTGTTATAAAGGCGGTGTAGTGTCTGTGCTCTTTCTTGATGGGCATTTGGTAGTAACCCGAAGCTAGGTCAAGAACAATGAAGAACTTATATCCAACTAAAGCATTAAGTTGTTCTTCGATGAGAGGCATTGGAAACTTTACCTTTTTGGTCATCGAATTTAGTTTACGATAATCGACACACATTCTTTCTTCCCCGTTTTTCTTTTGCAACGGATTCAGTAACGATCGAACGCTCGCTACCTGAATCAAGTAATGCAATATATCTACTTTTTCCCATGGATTGAAACATTTTTGTGGTAGCAGTCGTTATAAACAATATTTATCTTTGATTTTGCCGCCAATGGTTTCTCGTCTCGAATTGCAGCACGATTATTTTCTTGATATTGAGTCCAAGATCTCTTTCTTGAATGAGTACACTGACGCGCAAAGTGTCCTATCTGATGGCAATTGTAACAAACGACTTTATTACTGATTTGAGATTCCATGTTGATGGGTTGCAACTTCATTTGTCCCATACCAGTTACTGAGAAATTACTTCGGTTATTGTTAGTCGATCTGATATTATTGTTTGCTGAGTCTTGTCGCAAATTGCATCGTATGCTGTCAAACCATTTAATTTTTTCAATTAACTCTGCTATGTCTCTAAAAGACCCAGCTGCTAAGCTTGAGCTCATCAAAGGGTCATTAAGTCCAGTTAATATGTATTGTATTATTGTCTTGTCGGATAATTTTATCTTTTTACCTAACATATTCATTTCGAAGCAATAGTTTTCTATTGTTTCTGTTGTCTTGCGTGTTTTCTTTGCTAGTTGTTGATGAATATCAACTTCGCTCAATTGCTCAGGGAAATTCTCTTTTAACCCGTTGGATAACTCGAGCCAGGAAGTAAAAATCCCTTCAGCAGTGTCCCACCAGTAGCGGGCGGCTCCTTGCATTTTTGATGCTGCCGCCATAAGCAACGCTCTCTCGTCCCACTCGTATAATTTTGCCAAACTCTCCACGCGACTGACCCAGCACTCAGCCGAAATTGAAGATAAAGTTCCTGGTGAGAATATTGGCATCAAATCAGCAATTTCCCTGATGTTACAATTAATCTTAGGTCTGTCTGCAACTGGTTGTCTTAGTTGTCTTAATTTTTCAACAATTTCACGCTCTTTTGTGAAAACCATTCGCTCTTTCTCGAGAAGTTCTCTCTCCCGCTTAATTAGAGCCCATTCTCGAGCCCTTAGTTCTTCATCTGTTGCTGTGCCAGATTCGGAGATCGTTGTGACGTTCCGGTTCTCTTCAACATGATCTGCCGATTCAGTTCCTTGAGTCAACAGTTCATTAGAACATGAATGCGTTTCTCTTTCACCTTGCATTTTGTCATGGTCAGTTATTCTTTTAATTAGAATCCTCTTAGACCCGTTGATCGGTAGACTTCCCATTTTCAGCTCTAATTGGAGCTGTTTGACACTCAGGTTTTCCATAATAATTAATCTAAAATCAAATAGTTAACCTTGGTTAATTTTATATTAAACTTAAAAGGAAAAGATAAGATAAAACATCTACCTACTGAATTCTCTCGATCTCATGAAAAAAAATCAAAACAATAAACTATTGAATTACCTAAATATTTCAATTTTATTCAAATTATGCAAACAACATTCAAAAATTCTTGATTCGATTCCGGGGTGACATTCGGAGCATTAATTACACAGGTCTACAAAAAAATAATAATTTTTTGGTGCCTTGAGTTTTGCAGCTGATTGATTTTATTTGTACTTCTAACGCTGATTTCAAAACTGAAAACCATTTTTCCCTAGCAGCTCTAGTTTTTGAGTTACAGAAAAATTCAATTTACCCTAATTTAAAAAATTCATATGCAAGAAATTCATATGAAAGAATGATCAAGATAAATCTTGGGCACCACATGTAGTTTGCAAAACATGTACTGAACATCTACGGTCAGTGGAGGAGTCTGAAATTTGGTGTGCCTATGGTTTGGAGAGAACCAAAAAATCACTAGGACGACGGTTATTTCTGTCTAGTGAATATCAGAGGCATCAATAGTAAAAAACGAAGCAAGTGGACGTATCCTGATTTAGATTCTGCTCGACGGCCACGGCCCATCCCTCATTTCGATGAAGATCCCATACCAACATTTCACCAGCTAGCAGATCTTTCGGAGGATGAAGACAGTGAATATGAGGAAAATGCATCAAGTCCCCAACGATTTAACCAAAGTGAGTTAAGTGATCTCATCAGGGATCTTAACCTCTCAAAACGATCTTCTAAGCTACTGGCATCCCGGCTAAAAGAAAAAAATCTACTTGATGAAGGAACAACAATAACGTTCTATCGTAAAAGGGCAGCAGAGTTGCTTACGTTCTACTCTCAGGAGGAAGATCTCATTTTCTGTCAGGATGTTAGGTCTCTTAACAAAAATGGGCCTTCCCGAGTATGATCCAGATCGTTGGCGTCTGTTTATTGACAGTTCCAAGCGAAGTTTGAAGTGTGTGTTTTTACACAATGGTAACGAATTGAGATCAATATTACCTATTGCTCACTCAACCCAAATGAAAGAAGAGTACAAAAATATAGCTTTAGTCTTGGAAAAGATTAAGGGTGGGTCATTTGTGTTGACTTGAAAATGGTTAACTTTTTCCTTGGACAGCAAGGTGGATACACAAAATATCCCTGCTTCTTGTGCCTTTGGGATAGCAGAGCTAAACAAGATCACTGGGTAAAAAAAGACTAGCCTGAAAGAGAGAACATGGTTGTTGGAGAAAAATATGTTAATAATGAGCCTTTGGTTGATCGGAGTAAAATAATCCTGCCTCCACTTCATATACATAAAACTTGGATTAATGAAGCAATTTGTTAAGGCTCTAGATAAGGATTCATCATGTTTTAAATTCATATCTACAAAGATGCGAGGATTAAGCATTGAAAAAATAAAAGCTGGCATATTCGATGGACCTCAAATCAGACGGTTAATAAAGGACACCAATTTTGTTGAATCTATGAATGAAAAAGACCGAAAAGCGTGGACATCATTTGTGTCAGTTGTCGAAAACTTTCTAGGCAACAAGAAGGCTTCAAATTATAAGGATTTAGTTCAGAACATGCTGACTGCTTTTCGTGAGTTTGGATGCAACATGAGCATCAAGGTGTATTACTTGCAAAACTATTTGGACCGTTATCCTGAAAACTTGGGAGACTTGAGTCAAGAGCAAGGTGAACGATTTCACCAGGATATAAGGACAATGGAAGAACGATATCAGGGCAAGTGGGATACGCATATGATGGCAGATTACTGCTGGAATCTGCTAAGAGATTGTCCGAAAAAACCACAATGCAGATCAAGCAAAAAACAAAGCTTCTTGGGTTCCAGTACATCAAATCAGCAGTGAAAAATATATTATTTTATATTTATTATTTTTTTATATTTATATGTCACTAAATGAGCTTGAATTTTTAAAGAAAAATGTTTTACTTTCTTCTTTTCACAATTATTTTGGGTATTTCTAAGTGGTGTCAGGTTTGCAACACCCTACCCCATAACATAAAAACGGGAGCTGCTAGGCAAAAACCGATTGCAGATTCGTATTCAGGAGGTCGAATTTACTAAAGAACAGTTCAAAAAGTATCGGCACCAAAATGTGTGTATACCTGTGTTTTTAATTAACAGTTTAATATTTTTTTTTTTTTTTGGATACAAAATTCTATCTTGCCACTTTCCAACAGCATTAAAATAATATAAACCGTTACCGTAGTGCCGTATTCGTATACCGAAGGATGCTCTTCTTCTTCTTTGTATGCTACAACACACAAAACACCACAGAGAGAGACAAACATGTATGCCCTTTCGTTAACCGAAAGTCATATACAAAATTTGTCAAGTAGTAGTTTTACTTTTTCTTTGTATGCTACAACAATACAAAACACCACAGAGAGAGACAAACATGTATGCCCTTTCGTTAACCGAAAGTCATATACAAAATTTGTCAAGTAGTAGTTTTACTTTTTCTTTGTATGCTACAACAATACAAAACACCACAGAGAGAGACAAACATGTATGCCCTTTCGTTAACCGAAAGTCATATACAAAATTTGTCAAGTAGTAGTTTTACTTTTTCTTTGTATGCTACAACAATACAAAAGTTTCCCAAATACAGACAAAATATATGCTTTTTCGCCAACCGAAAACACATCTACCAAATTTGTCAAGCATACAAAAAGCTTTTCCGATAGAGACAAACATATATGCTTTTTCGTCAACCGAAAACGCAATATCATATTCTGTTATGTATGTGCAAAAAAAACACAATAAAAGGATGAACTTATCCTGTCTCTTTCGCATCAACAAGTAACTTATCCTTAGGAGAATTCTGGTTTACCGTTGCCAAAATAACGGCCGCTTTGTCTACCATTCATGTACTTCAATTTCACATTTACCATAATGAAATCTCAATGCAATTTTTAAACAAAATAAATCTGCGTTTCTTTTAAACGTACAAGTAAAAACCTTTCTAGATCAATCCATTTTTAAGGAGTATAAAATTTAACACAATATCAAAATCACCATGCTCCGAATATCACACAACTTCACACTGATATAATACGTATGTACATATGTACATTATATAGGTACTCACTTGAAATAGATTTTACTTCAAATTAAAATAAACTTATCTTAAGTAGGCTCGAAATCCCGCTTCTGAACTATAAAACGCAAATCCTTCTTTCGTTACAAAATAGTTAATTTATTATTTATTTAAGTTTCAAATACTACTTATAAAGATTCCTACTAGAATGTTTCACTGTGCGACATGCGACTGGACGGTTCGACTGTTCTCCGTAGAATGAATTTTGTGTTTCCTCTCTCTTTCTATTTCTCCTCGGTTACAATTTCTTGCTCATCCTGCTGATGCCGTACGCGATCATTTGATTCCTCTTCCAATAAAAATGCAAACATCTAAAAGTATATACCTACTTACAAGTTCCTTTGCTCGATCCCAGCTCTGCTAATATTTCTTATTATCCTGTTGATTGTAGAAAGTGAGTTGCCGCCTCACAAAATCTTGTTCCTTCACGGAAATGCGGAAGCTTCTGTTGAATCTTCCTTTTGTTGATTGATGCATTTTTTTTCTATTAAATTCTTTTCTTACATTTTGTATGTATATGTATTCGATTTTAATTAAATTTAATCAAAAAAGAATTGTGTACAGTCTCCGACTAGCACTCGTTGCGATTACTTCGTCTCTTTCTAGTCTGCGATTTTCAATTCAATTTATATCAGCTAACCCCAATACATCTATTCCCTTTTTCTCCTAACGCGATATATATGATGGAAATTAGTAACTTATTTCCTTTATCAATTTATAAACAACTTATTTTCTATATCAATTTCCGTTTTATCCTTCCTTTCAACAATCTACTACCAACAATTCTGCGGCGCACGCGTCTGGCCTCAATCACTCGACTCGCTCGACTGACTGAAAACACTCGCAGATCTGTTCATTGTATATTTGCACTCAAAACTCTTCATTTGAGTAGCAAGAGGAATACAAAACAGAATACACTCAAACATCCCAACGGCTTACCCTCTTCCGTGTTTGCACTCTAACACGGCCATCCTGCTTATTCATCGCTCTCGATGAAATAAAACATAGTATCCACTCTAAATTAAGACAATTCATTTATTTGATTAGCATCAAGTTAAGAAAGTCAAATGAAGTTAACAAAAAAAAAAAAGTCTTCAAACGTCAATATTCTTCTTCTTCATCTTATATAAATAATATTCTTCTTTTCATCTTCTTTACTTTGATTTTTCTTCAGAATTGGAAATTTTCTTGGCAACCATCAGAACCTGTAAACACAGGCTTATGTCGTTTTTATTTGGCAATCCGGAATCTCTCTCCGATCCGGAATCCCAATTGAACACTTTTGTTTGCTTCTGATGATTCTGAAGTTTTGTTTGATTGTATATGTGAAACATCAAATGCGTACAATAATCAAAATCAAGAAAAATGTTTGTTGAAAGCAGGGTTGGCCGAATTGTCACTTTTTAGAAATAACTACATTTGTTACGTCTGCTACGTATTTTATGTAGTTAATTGTAGTTAATGTAACAAATTGTAGCATTGCTGTCAATTAACTGTCAGTTGTGCATTTGAAATTTGAATTTTTAAATTAAACGTTCAGTTATTCCTACAATTCTTCATCCTTATGGTAAATGAAACTTTTTTTTTACAAACCTTCATTAGATCATAAAAGTGCAAAATTGTTTTTTTTTTATAATATTGATTTTTTATGAATTAACTACATACATACATAGCTGGGCACCGTTAATCAAACAGTTAACTTCGTTAATCGTTAATCCGCTACTAAAAAAGTTAGCTTCGTTAAACGTTAAAGCGTTAAATTTCGGAAGAATTAACGCAAGTTAACGTTAATCGTTAATCCGTTAACATGTGATAAAAATTGCATATTTTATTTATTTTTTTACTCTGTACGGGTAGTGTACGAGTACGAGCTCGTGTTGTTCCTTGAAAATGTTCGATCAACACGTTGAGCTACATTTTCAAGATAAGGTGTTGCATATTACTTATTTGTTCAACGCGTTGATCAACTTTTTAAATTTCTTTGGGATTTCTTGACGTAATATTGTGTTGCGTTGCGTTGTGTCTACGTGGTTGAACTATTGTTGCAACTTGCAAACTGTAGTTTATTTTGGTTTTTCGTCATGGAAGGTGATAAAAAATCAGAGTGGACTACGGAATTAATTTTGCAAATGATTTCAGCAATTGAGGAAAAGCCCAATATATGGGACACTAAGAGCCCCTCTTATAAAAATCGAGATGCCAAGGAATTGGCTTGGTCTCAAATTTCCTCGAAAATGCAATTGCCTAAACTTTGAATTCAAATTCAACGCGGTGGGATCAATCGATTTTAATTTCTCATATATTTCATTGAAAAACAATTTTCTTCGCGACTCAAGAAAAAATCATCTACCCAGAATCGTCTTGATTATTTTTTCTTCCTTTGTCGTTCATTTTCTAATATTATTAATGCGGCAGCCACTTTTTTTTCTTAGAGGAAATCATACTCATACGGAACAAATTTAGGGATATTTTAAAGCGAAGGCGTGCGTCGACAATAGTATGTACCGAACTGAAGTCAAAATTATTTCAGGTTTGACGTTTGAGTTTTTTGTTTATCGTGGCGCGTTCAACGCGTTCCCCAACGAGTGATCCTTGGTTAAGTGTACGAAGGTATTAAATCGTTCATCAACTGGTTGAGCAACAATATCGAAAACGCAGTTGATCAACTCGAAAAAAATTTTTTCTGTCAAAATCGAACAAGTTTATCAACTAGTGTACGAGGTTATTCAACATTTGAGTAAGTTGGTCAACTAAGTGTACGGAGCTATTCAACATTGGAATAAGTTTTAAGAGTTGATCAACTAGGTGTGCGGGGTTAAGCAACATATGGGAAAGTTGGTCAATTATGTGTACGGGGTTCCAAACGCATTTTGTTCAACTTTAGCTGCTCAACGTGAATTACGTAAGTTGCTGCACTAGTGTAAGAGGTTTTAAATTCGTTTATCCAACGAAAGAGTTGAATAAAAAGTTGAACGAAGTTGGTTGAACTTATCGCGCACATAGTGGACGACCGGCATAATGAAATGATCAAACGAAACGAATCTCTTCGCAATTTTCTCACTCGCACGCGCCGTCAAAATACTTGCCTGAACCTGTTTTTCGCGCCGCGCGGTAAATAGTAGGCATTGGATTAACGATTAACGGACTTAACGTGGATTAACGGATTTAACGTGTCCGTTAACATTTTTAAAAGTTAACTTAAAAGTTAATCCGTTAATCAAAATCTTAACTTCGTTAATTAACGATTAACGGATTAACGAGTTAATGCCCAGCTATGCATACATATATATGTAGCAGACGTAACAAATTGTAGTAAATTAGGCATGTAGTTTCTTCAATAAACTACGCGTAGTTAAATACTACGTTTATATGCAGTATCGAAAGATCGAGTTGGATTAGGGTCGGATTTTCGAACCACATTTCTACTCGACACCGCTGAGCGATTGGGATCGAGTCGAACGAAGCTCATTTCAACTCAATACAGGTATATAAAGGTTCGAAGCGAGCTTCAAGCTCGCTTTAACACCTGATATAAACGTAGTAAATCATGTGGAAAATGTAGTATAGTTAATTCGGCCAACCCTGGTTCGCACAATTTGGATACCAAATCACAGCTGTTGAGGTTGACGTTTAAGTATATAAATGTGTGAGTGCTTCTGGTTTTGCTTCTGATTTCAAATCCAGAAGCAAATTTCTCTTCTTTTCAGAATCAGAACTGTCATTTTTTCCCAATTGAACACTTTCAGAAGAGTCCGGAAGGCTTCCGGATTGCCAAATAAAAACGACATTAATCAGCTTGGGCTTATTACAACAACACTTTTAAGTTCATTAAACATCAACATCATTGTACTTGTCCCCCTTTAACCGATCAATTCCAGGGCGATATAGCTCAGAGGTAACCATTAACTTGTCTACATTCTTCGGAATAATCTTACTAAACGGAGGCTCAGAGGTCACAATTATCGTTACTAATAACTCAGAGGCCGAACTAGCTTGTCCGCATCCCAAATCAACGCACGGAAAATCACAGCTCAGAGGCAATGCTATGCTTGTCTGCGTTCACTAAGCGAATGAAAGGGTACAACTCAGAGGCTATGTTAAGCTTGTTCATTGAACCAACATACCACAGCAAATTATACTAAGGCTGTCTTAATTTCATAACTCAGAGGCAATCTTCAGCTTGTTTACGAAAACAATTTTAATTACAATAGATACTAACCTTCTTCTGTATTTACAGCAAGGCCACTCTCTTCAGTAACAAGACGTATTTGTTCTCTTGCAGCTACTATAATGGCTCTGCCACCTTTTCGTTTAAGTTTATATCGGTCATTTTTGAGTATTCCTATGACCTCATACGGCCCACGAAAATGACACTCTAATTTGGATTTACGAATTTGAGGGCTCTTGTAAACAACCTTTGACCCAATCTCTAATCTTGTTGGGATGCATTTTCCCTT
The DNA here is from genome assembly GCA_911387755.1 of Chrysotoxum bicinctum. Lineage (NCBI taxonomy): Eukaryota > Metazoa > Arthropoda > Insecta > Diptera > Syrphidae > Chrysotoxum > Chrysotoxum bicinctum. The sequence goes on along the minus strand of OU426989.1, from coordinate 216,032,609 downwards.
ATCAAAAGAGGACTTCATTCTAGAGGCATTTTCCTTGATGCGTTCATCTGCCAAATCGCGTATTTGTTCGATATCTTCATAATGTGGCTCAATGTTTAGTTGTGAAATTAAAACATTCATTTCCGGAGTTCTTCCCTCTACACCTGTCAAAATTTTAAGTGGTGACAAACCAGTACTTTTATTTTTGGTGGTGTTCAAAGCTAACTAGACACGACCAACAAAGCTCGTCCAGTCCATATTGACATCTAAATTCGTTTTTCGTTCTCATTAAATTTGCCACGGTATCCACATATTTCTCAACCTGTCCATTAGGGGGTTCACATTCTCCAATATGTTTGACAAATGCTGTTTGATTGACTCGAATTTGAAAATGTGAACGCTTCATCAAATGGATTGTCAAACATGCTTGATGAAATCAAAATATTTTGATATTTTGCTGATTTGACAAGCATATTTGAGAATGTGAACGCATTCTTGTCAAGCCACAAGCAAATTTCATTTTCAATGAAGTTCTCGAGCTGTGCATATCGTAAGAAAATATTTCAAAATGAGTCATATATGCAATACCGGTAATTCAGGTGGATTTTATTAGATTAATATAAGTTTTCTGCAGGCTTTTAAATATAAAAATGGTAGTAAATTTGCTCAACTAATATTTCATCTATGCTCTGAGTTGGTCCGCCATGGTAAGAATTCTAATGAGAAGTGATGTTTGATAGCATATTTGACGAATGTGAACGCAAATGCTTTCAATCCGTCAAATATTCATCAAACCATATTTGTCAAACATATTTGAGAATGTGAACCCCCCTATTAGCACGACTTACGCCAGGTGCGATGGTGTGGTGTTCTATACCATACTTCTTGCATATATTTTGAAATTCTCTACTTGTAAAATTCGTCCCTTTATCACTAATAATTCTGGCTGGTGTTCCGAATAGTGTTATGAAGTTATTTAAATGAGTAACAGTTTCGGCTGCTTTGAGTGTCTTACAAGGCATCAATAGAACAAACTTTGTGAATGCGTCAATTATTATTAAAAGAAATCGGTTTTCATCTTTCTTTCTTTCTTCTTCGAATGGTCCCATGCAGTCAGCGTGTATGGTGTGGAAAGGGATTGGTATCTTCTCGATAGGATGAAGCTCACATTGCTTCCTTCCCGATGGTCTTTTTGCAACCAAACAAATTAGACAAGCCTCAACGAATTTTCTCACATTCCTAGACATTTTGGGCATCCAAAATAGTGTACGGAGTTTTGTCAGAGTTTTATCCCATCCTATGTGGCAGTTGTCTTCGTGAAAACGCCTCATAAGAGCCAGTCGTAATTTTTGTGGAACAAACAGTTTGTCTCCTTCTTTCGTTTTGCGATACAATAAATTGTTTTTAATTATGTAATTTATGATTGTCTGGTCATCTTTTTCGTTCAGTTTTTCGGTAATTTCTGTAACTTCAGGATCAAGTGATTGTCCAATTTCAAGCCAGTTTCCTGCGAGGCTATTGAGTTGAAAACAACCTTTAACGGGTGGGTTTCGGCTAAGATAGTCAGCATGTTTCATACAATTTCCTTTTCTATAAACAACCTGAAAGTTGAAGTCCTGCAGGTATATCCACCACCTTGCGATTCGCGGTAATAAATCTCTTTTGTCTTTTGTGGCTTTCAAAGCGTTACAATCAGTGACAAGTGTGAATTGTATACCTAGTAAATACGTGCGAAACTGTTTTATAGCATTGACCACAGCAAGTGTCTCCAGTTCGTAGCTGTGATACTTAGACTCGTAGGGCTTGGTGGCTTGACTAAAATAGGCGACTACGTGAAGAGTACCATCTATCCGCTGAAATAGAATAGCACCATACCCAATAGAGCTGGCATCAGTATGCAGTTCAGTAGGCAGGTCCGGATTGAAAATTACCAGCAATGGTCTTCTTGTTAAGTGATTTATAATGTAGCGCCTAGCTTCTTCACATTCAGTGGTCCATTCAAATTTTGCATTTAGTTTAGTCAAGGCAGTGATGCATCTCGTTTTTGTTGAAAGTTCCGGTATAAACTTTCTTAAGTAATTTACCAAACCCATGAACTGTCGGACATCTTTTACGTTTGATGGGCTACAAGAATTTTGAAGAGAATCGATTTTAGCCCTTCCAGGTCGTATACCATCGGCAGAAATTTCCCGTCCCAGGTATTCCAAATAGGTTTGAAGGAACTTACATTTTTTGACGTTTAATGAGAACCCATTTGACGTTAGTGCTTTTAGGACCAAATTCAGTCGTTCAATACCCTCAGTAACTGTTTTTGAAGGTACTAGTACGTCATCCAAGTAAACCAGCGCTACTGTACCTTTTAACCCTCCCAAAGCCTTGTTTATAGCGCGCTGGAAAACAGCTGGAGCATTAGCCAAACCAAATGGCATTCTAAGATACTCGTATTGTCCGTCAGGGGTGACAAAGGCTGTTTTTTCGATCGACCCATCTGCCATTGGGATTTGATAAAATCCGGAAGCCATATCTAACGACGTGAAAAATCTGTTCCCTGACAACTGGTCGAGCTGGTCATCAATACGGGGAAGGGGGTATCGATCCTTAACCGTGATCCGGTTTAAAGCTCTAAAATCAACGCAGAGTCTATGCTGACCACAGTTTTTCTTTACTAATATTATAGGGCCTGCAAACGGTGAACTACTATCGCGGATAATATGCTTAGACTTAAGCTCTGTAATCATTTCTTTCACAATGTTTCGTTCTGACAGAGCCATACGATAAGGTCGATAATTAACAACAGTGTCTTTTGTTAAACGGAATTTCTAATGCACCAGTTTTAACCTCTTCCATTGGTATTCCACTTATGACGAATTTTGAAAAATTGCCAAGCAACGATTTCAGCTTATGCTGTTCTCCAGAGGATATTTCCTGCTCGGAAACGTCAGCAGTGTTTGCTAGAAGGCAATTGGTCATCTTTCTCTGTAGCTTCGTACAATTTTTATCCATAAAAATCTCTAATGAAGAATCTGCGAGAACGTCGCGTCCGATTAATATCTCCCACTGAAGGTATATGGGGTCAATAATATAGAGTGATACTTGGACATTAACTAATTCAAAATAAACCTTGGCATTGATTTTATATTCAAGCCGTAATGTGTCCCGTGCAATGCCCTTAACAGCTATAGTTTCTTTGATTTTTTCAAAGGGCAACGCATCAACAATATCTGCTCGAATTAGTGAGCAGTCTGATCCGGTGTCTAAGAGACCATGATAATTGTGACCCGCAATAGATACTCTTAAAGTGTTTACAGGTATTTCCCCATTGCCGAAAATCCCTACGTTTTTACGGTCTGTTATTTTCTTTTTTGCCCAACAAAATTCTTCCGTATGTCCCCTTTTATTACAAAATGAGCAGTTTTCGGTTGTTTTCTTTGTAACAGGTTCCTTCGCTTGTGGTGGAGATGGACCAGCTGCAGAAAACTTCGGGCAACTTGACTTCAGATGACCAGTCAAGCCACAATTATAACAGCGTCTATCATTATCGAGCCGTGGGCGTTTGTTAGGAATTGTACTCGGTTCCATTCGTCTAGTTAACTGGTGTTCTCTGAATTTTCTACGCGGACGCTCACGTATAGAAGAAAGGTGTTCCGTAAGGTCTTGTATTGTTTTTGGCATAACAAATGTCAAGGAGTTACGCAGGCTAATATCAGAAATACAACCTATTACGATTCTTACAACTGTCTCCTCAGTCAAATCAAAATTTAACCTATTTATTTGGGCCACTTTTTCCATGACAAAGTCAGCATACGATGGGAACGTTTCACTTTCTACATTTGCTACGCTTCTCAGCAACTCAATAACGTTTGATGCGCTCGAGAATGTGTTAACCAATAATGCAGATAAATCTGGCCACGTATATATTTGATACCCAAGCTTGTCATACCATACCCTAGCCCTACACATCAAAGCTGACCTCACTCTGGGAATGATGTCAAAGTCGGACATTTTGTCGCGTGCCGCCCTTGTTTTGATGTCGGAACACCATTTATTAATATCTACTCTAGAGTGATCTGGGTCAAAGCAAGGAAAACCCACAGAATCGTCCCTTTCTTGACGCTGCGTTGCTTTCAAAATTTGATTAATTGCATCAACCGTTAAAACCAATTGTTCCCCATGCTGCTCCTTGCCTCCATCCACATTGTGTTCATTTTCATTTGGCATTTTGAATAAAAATAATAAAAATAAAATGCACGACTGGATCGCACGAACTTGCTCTTATGTAAAAGTACTTTGGAATTTAAGATACATTTTATAAATATAAAACATGGATTTAATGAGATAATAATGTTCAAATGCATAAAATTGCCGTCTGGTTTCCGGAAAAGTATGAATTTATGCAAATAAACCTTAAAAATCGTTTTATTATTAAATACATTTTTTATATAAGAAATTTCTCTAAAATTTTTCAAGAAAAAAATGTGGGATGCGAATTTTAAGTATTTAATAATATTGGTCTTAGGAAATAATTTCAAAAAATAATCGTTCATAGGTTTTGAAGATATTGATTTAAAAAATTTTTTTTTTTTTTTAAAAAAACCCAATAAATATTTTTTCGAATATTTTTATATACAATATTATTTTAAACTTAAGGGGACTCCTGCTAAAAATTTTGGGTTAAGATCCTTAGAGCCGTTAATGAGAAAGTCGAAAATCAAAAAAACGGGTCTATGGCAGGTACCCCTAATAACATTTTGCCCCAAAATTTTTTTTGACCAAAATGTAGTCCATGTCCATAATATCACACTTAATTTTTTTTATCAAAATCGTTAGAGCCGTTTTCGAGATAAATAAGATTTTGCATTACGGGTGTATGGGGGGTACCCTTAGTTTTGGAGCTAAAAAAAAAATTTCAATTTCTCCTCTAGGGAATCACCGAAAACCCTTAACTACCGAGTTTGAAAGAAATAGGTCCAAGGGTTTAGGCTGTAGTGAGAGGTACAGACATACAGACACACTGAAACATGTTTTTTGTGTACTAAATTGTCCTTAAAATTTTTATAAAAAAAATTGATATGCAACTTGTTAGTATTTAATAAAATACATTTTAAAACGTAATTTAAAAATTTAATCGTGTATCGGTTTTCAATATATCGAATTTTCAAAAAAAAAATTGTATTATTTTTTTAAAAATCCAAAAACTATTTTTTCGAAAAATTTTTTAGTTTATATTTTTTTAAATGCAAAGCAGCTCCTGCGTAAAAATTTTGGTTAAAATCGTTAGAGCCGTTGGTGAGAAATTCGAAAATCAAAAAAACCGTTCTATGACAGGTACCCCTAATAACATTTCCCCCCAAATTTTTTTTTCACCAAAATATAGTCCATGTCCATAATATCACACTTAATTTTTTTTATCAAAATCGTTAGAGCCGTTTTCGAGATAAATAAGATTTTGCATTACGGGTGTATGGGGGGTACCCTTAGTTTTGGAGCTAAAAAAAAAATTTCAATTTTTCCTCTAGGGAATCACCGAAGACCCTTAACTACCGAGATTGAAAGAAATAGGTCCAAGGGTTTAGGCTGTAGTTCGAGGTACAGACATACAGACACACTGAAACATGTTTTTTGTGTACTAAATTTTCCTTAAAATTTTTATAAAAAAAATTGATATGCAAATTGTTAGTATTTATTTAAATACATTTTAAAACGTAATTTAAAAATTTAATCTTGCATCGGTTTTCAAGATATTGAATTTTCAAAAAAAAAATTGTATTATTTTTTTAAAAATCCAAAAACTATTTTTTCGAAAAAATTTTTAGTTTATATTTTTTAAAATGCAAAGCAGCTCCTGCATAAAAATTTTGGTTAAAATCGTTAGAGCCGTTGGTGAGAAATTCGAAAATCAAAAAAACCGTTCTATGACAGGTACCCCTAATAACATTTCCCCTCAAATTTTTTTTTCACCAAAATATAGTCTATGTCCATAAAATCACACCTAATTTTTTTTATCAAAATCGTTAGAGCCGTTTTCGAGATAAATAAGATTTTGCATTACGGGTGTATGGGGGGTACCCTTAGTTTTGGAGCTAAAAAAAAAATTTCAATTTTTCCTCTAGGGAATCACCGAAGACCCTTAACTACCGAGTTTGAAGAAAATACGTCCGGTAGGTTAGGCTGTAGTTCGAGGTACAGACATACAGACATACAGACAGACAGACGGAATTGTCAGACCCACTTTTTTCGTCTTCGCTATCATCGTAATGTCAACTTTGATCAAAATCTCGAGTTCGATTTTTTTTCCAAATGCAGAACTTGCCCTATAGTACCTATATCGCAAGTAAAAATACGGAACGAACTCACCAATTTGACATTCAGCAACTAGAATTCAAAAACAAAACAAAAATTGCAGTCAACCTCGTACTCACTAACAGCCTCTGATAGCGGCGAATTTAACCCTTAAACCACTGACATCAAAATATAAGGTATTTTCTTAAGAGAATTTTGGTTCCTACATGATTTTAGGCTGAAAATTACGAATATGAAGTCCGTTTGTCCAAAAAATGTCACCTGGAAGCGCCAGGTGAAAATAACGGAAGACCGTCTATAGACGAGCAATTTTTGATAGCTGGCTTACCAAATTAGTTTTCAAAAACGGCTTTGTTCCAACATACGTTGAGCATAGTTTGACATTTTTCGTGCCCTTCCAAAGAACTGTGGTAATATCGACACCGTAAGCGGATCCGACGTATTCTGTCGAAAAACCCCTGGCTGCTTTTTTCAGCTCTTCACTTTTATCAGTCGGAAGAATCAGAACTCCAATATACCTTCGAAGTCTATGTTTGTCAATCTTGAATTGGGTGTTGACATTTTCTATTATAGCAGCCCGATTTGTTTCGAGGGATATCATATCGATAAGATGGTCGGTGAAGAAATATGAGAAAAACTCAAAAGGTGTTTGAAGTTTTTTTATTTCAGGTGGCAAATCAGTTTTCCCTCTAAACGCAACTTCTTTCACATGCAGCTGCATGCATATTTTTCACCACAAAATGTCTTTGAATTCCGATGAATTCTTTCTGATATTTACTAAATCTAAACGATATAATTATGATGACAAAATGAGTTATTTATTTTGGAATAATGGAATCCGTCAGTCAAATTCAAGCTCAGATTGCTCACATTCAAAGAAAGATTAACAGCATTGACAAACGATGAAGTATCCATGAGCTGCAAGCAGTCGCGAATCATTGCGCTGTCTTCAGGTTGGATTTCATCACAAAAATAGTCTGGGTCTCCAATCTCATCATCGAAGACTTCGTAATCATCATCCGATTCATATGAATCCATCTATATGGATATTTCCTCGTCATTCAAGGCAGATAGATTTATTTTTTTTTTCGACTTATCACAAGCCTTGTTTCTATCACTTCGACGAGACATTATTATTTTACTAAAAAAAAGCATAATAACTTTTAATACTAGTAAACAAAACAAAACAACACTGACAAAATAACACAGAACCAATAAGACATGGGTGGACAATTTTTTACAGCTAAGCCACTAAGACCGTCTGGAGACGGTCTTCACAAAAACACGATTTTCACAAAACTTTTTATTTAACAAATCAAACAAAAAACAAAATATGAAAATATAACACCTCATTACTTACTAAAAAAATTCCTGTGTTGATTTGTCTATTGGAAAGTATTTTTTTTTATAATTTAATTTGTACAAAATTCACAATTAATTTTTCAACCTGTTTGCACCAAATTCTTGATAGAAATGATTATATCTATAGAACTATTCTACTCATAGGCTTCAAACTGGTACTGTTGTAGAGGTAAATTCAACCTGCACAAAACTTCTTTGGAGGTGAGAGCGGAAAAATGATTCAGTAAGAAGGGAATTGGATTTATATGAAGACCGTCTGTAGACGGTCTTAGGGGTTTAAGGGTTAATTTTGTTTTTCTTAATATTCAGTACTTATAAAAAATATGAGCAGCGGATACACACACAGTAAAGGATGATAAATAAGAACTTTTCGTAGTGCAGCTGCGCAGCGTAACAAAACAAAAAAGAGACAAGAGAGACTTTATATATTTTTTTCCCCTCTTTTGGTTTTCAGAGGATACACACACAGTTAAGGATGGTTGATGACAAATATTCGCAGCGTAACAAAACAAATGAGAAAACGAGACAAACGACAAACTGTATATTTTTTTCTTTTAATATTCACTGTTAACAAATCAAAGGAGCAAAGGGAACAAACACACTTAAGGATGGTAAATAGCAAAACTATAATACTACGCGCAGCAACACAAATTCTTTATGCTTGCTGTTACTGTTATTTATTTATTTAATATTTTTCTTCTTTTTTTTTATATGGGTGGCAAACAACGACTATCAGATGAAGCAACACAAATTTAGGATCGTATTCATTTAAGTAATTTACGAGTATATTCGTTCACTTCACTAAATTCAGGAGGCTCACGATAAAATAGGTAAAAAAAAACGGCACTGCGGCGGGGCAACGCGGCAGCATCAATTAGCACTTTGTTTTTGTTTAAATTTATTTAAAATTCATGTAGGTATGGTTAATCCCACTTCTGATGATGGAAATTAGTAACTTATTTCCTTTATCAATTTATAAACAACTTATTTTCTATATCAATTTCCGTTTTATCCTTCCTTTCAACAATCTACTACCAACAATTCTGCGGCGCACGCGTCTGGCCTCAATCGCTCGACTCGCTCGACTGACTGAAAACACTCGCAGATCTGTTCATTGTTCATTGTATATTTGCACTCAAAACTCTTCATTTGAGTAGCAAGAGGAATACAAAACAGAATACACTCAAACATCCCAACGGCTTACCCTCTTCCGTGTTTGCACTCTAACATATATATATAGTTTTTCGGTTCCTTAGTGTTCTACTTATTGAAAGCCCGACCCAAAGGGCATAAATGAATGGGAACAGATTTAAGGGGCTTTCTCCGGAAATGCCTCTTAACCCGCGACCCCCTCACTCACCACCCCCCAAAAGAGCAAAAAAACTTCCTCATTATGAAGAATTCCCTCAGCTTCCACCTCGAACCAGTGTAAAAAATCCAAAGTTCGTACTCATTTCATCTATTGACGAAAATAAACTACTTTCCGCAGTAAGTATATTCGTCTTGAAAAAAGCAATAGACGCAATCAGCAAAGAATATGAATCCGTATCGCAACTTCGAGATGGTAATATCCTTATTCTGGCAAAAACCAAAGCTGTAGCCGAAAAATTCATATCTATGACGAACATAGCTAATGTATGTCCTGTAAAAGCCAAATACCATGATCGTCTAAACTCCAGCAAAGGTATCGTATATGCTCCATACCTGATTAATGTCCCAGAGGCAGACATCATATGCGAAATGGCTATACAAGGCATTACCGAAGTCTACAAGTTCACAAAGAACATCGAAGGCAAACAGCGTGCTACTGGGCTCATGCTGTTCACATTTGACATGTATCAACCTCCAACTACAGTTGAGATAGTTTCTACAAAGAGAGGGTAAAGGACTACATTCCAAATCCTATGAGGTGCCGCAAGTGCCAAATCCTTGGACACACTTTTAAAAGGTGTACCAGGGAGGAAATCTGCGCTACATGCAATTTCCAAGCACATGAAAATGCTCCCGCCAGTTGTACACGTGTTATGTGCGCAAACTGTCCACCAACAGCTGAACCTCACCCATCTTCTTCTGTTAAATGTCCCAAATAAAATATATCAAAAATAAAGAAATCCTAACCATTAAAACAAGAAACAAATGTACAATCGCGGAAGCGAAACGCTTATATAACATTAACAAGCCAAGTGAAACAACTGTCACCGACATACCTTATAACATCAAGGCTAGAGCAGGAAACAACCTGCTTTCGAATAATGAGGTTTCACACAGCACTCAGAAAACAAATTCAAATATTGCTATCTCACTCCCTCAACTTTCTTCTCAAAACTCTCAAACCCTTAGACCCTCTCCCTCTATTTTATCACAACAAATTCCAAACACCATAACAATGAGCGATACTGCTCTTACTACTAGAATCAACCAAAAAAAACTAGAAACGTCAAAAAAACCTCTTCAAAATAAACAAGACAACCAAAAAAACGAGAATATAAATGAAAAAATGAGTACCTCCGACTCTGAAACGGAAAATCCCAATACATTATCATTATCATTATACCAATTGCTCATTTAACCAAATCCCTTATAAACAAAAATAAATATTACCTTACTCAAAACCACAATCATGATGAACAACCAACCCAATAAAAAACAACAACCTGTAATCCTCAACCCTGCTGATCGGTGGCTGAGATGCTTGGACAACAGCACTTGTCTGACCACCTCAGCCTCTGAACAGCGGGGTTACGATGCCAATACCACCTTACATTTGACAACACAATTACCTTCTCAAACAAACCCAATAAGCAACAATAGCCTTATAACCAATATCACTCTGTCCAATCCCCCGATTTCAAGCACAAATTTGCCAGTTCATATTCCTAATATTCAAGATCGCACAACACTACCTCAAAAAACAAATAAAACGAACTTGACACAATTTTCACATAGAAATATTGTGCGGAAGTTCACGCTTAAACAGGATAGAGCTCAACTTAAGATTCTCCAGTGGAATCTGAAAGGTTACGTAAACAACTACGATGAACTTAAAATCCTTCTCAAAGAAACCAAACCCTCAATCGTTTGCCTACAGGAAACACACGTTCCCTGCGCTGCAGCCCCGATAACACCTAAAACATACAATGGCTATTTCAACAGCCTCCCCTCAAATATCACTGCTAAGCAAGGTGTTTCAATTTTCGTAAAAAACGAAATACCTCATAAAGAAATACCGATCAACTCACATATAGCCTGCTCCGCTATAATTATATACGCTCCTATAAAAATCTGTGTAGCTTCCATTTACATTCACCCCCAACAAACATTTTCTAAAACTGATCTAGATGCAATACTAACCCAACTTCCAACCCCAGTGATACTAGCTGGTGATGTCAACTCCTGGAACACCCTTTGGGGTTCTCCTCATTCAAATCACAGAGGCAGAACTATCGAAAGCTTTCTTTTAGACTACAATCTTTCCATCTTAAATGACGGTTCACCCACACATCTCTCTACACATAACTCTCTTACACACGTCGATATAACTTGCGCTTCACCTGAACTCCTCCCAAAAATAGACTGGAAAACTATAGATGACCTTCATAACAGCGATCACTTCCCGATTTTGACAACTATCAATCTCAATCACTATCATAATCACTCCCCCACAACTCCAAAATTTAAAACTGATCAAGCAAACTGGTTTCTTTTCCAAAACCACCTATCTCAAACTTTATCGAAAAGTAACCCATCACCAAATTTGAATAAAGAGGCAGCAACCATCTTAAAAGCTATAAGATCTGCAGCTAACACTGCGATCCCGCAAACCCAACCAACTAAACCTCAGAGCACCACCCCTTGGTGGAATTCTGAACTAACCAAACTCCGAAAAATCAAAGTAACGGCTTGGAAAACATTCAAAAGAAATAGAAACCAAAACAATCTTATTGAATTTAAGAAAGCAAATGCAAAATTCCGAAGACAGCTCAAAATAGCGAAATCTAAAAGTTTTGATAAGTTCACCTTTTCAATCAACCCCAACACCCCTACAAGTAGAGTATGGAACAATATAAGATCCCTTACTGGGAACCCAACTTCACTTAAAATTAATTACATACAAACACCTAGTAACCTAATCTCACATCCAATTGAAATAAGTAACTTTATAGCACACTGCTGGTCGGAGTACTCAAGTGACACTAACTTCTCAAACGAGTTTAAACTAAATAAACTTGAGCCAATTTTTTGCTCCCAAACTATTAATAACAAAGCAGTTATCATAGAAAGAGACATATCCCTAACCGAACTCCATTCATGTTTATCCAAGCTTCAAGGTAAAACGCCCAGTCGGGATAGAATATCCTACCCAATGATTAAAAACCTCCCAAATGAAGGCTTACGAAGGATTCTCGACCTTTTTAACAACATCTTAAATACAGGTACCATACCACAAAATTGGAAAACAGCCTCAATTTTGCCTATTCCAAAACCAGGTAAAGACAGAATTACGGTTGATGGATATCGCCCTATTTCTCTCTTACCATGTCTAGCGAAAGTACTAGAAAAAACCATCGCAAAAAGAATTATGTGGTATGCTGAAACTAAAAATCTTTTAAGCCCTAACCAAGTAGCATTTAAACCCAACAGGGGTTGTACAGACGCGCTTCTTTATGTTGATGATCTGGTTTCTAGAGCTTTGACCTCCAAGAACCATATGTCCATACTCACACTGGATTTCGAAAAAGCTTTCGATAGGATAGGAATTCACGTTATTTTAAATAAACTAAATCAGTGGGCGGTTGGCCCCAAGATATTCAACTACGTAAAATCTTTCTTGAGCAATAGAAAATTTTATGTAAAATGCAACGACTCCTACTCCTCCTCATTTCAGCTCGATAATGGCATTCCCCAGGGATCACCATTGTCAGTAGTTCTCTTCTCAATTGCTTTTCAAAACATCTGCGGAATACTCTCCAAACATAAACATCTAAAATACTGCATTTATGCAGATGATGTATATATTTTGTGTAAAACTCACAATATTTACGAAGTAGAAAGCACTTTTTCTAACGCAATCAAAGACATTCTAGAATGGGGCATCACCTCAGGATCAAAGCTTTCTCGAACAAAATGTAAAATTCTTCATATATGCCGTAAGCACAAATGTACACCCATTAATTTAAGTATTAATAACATAATAGTAGAAAATCTAAATAAATTGAAAATTCTAGGATTAATATTTAATAATAAATATAATTGGCGTGACCATTGCTTAGATCTTAAGAAATCTCTAACTGTTAGAGCAAATATTGTTAAATATCTTTAAAGTCAAAAAAGTAGCGTACATTTTAACTCACTTTGTAATATTACAAAATCACTAATTTTAAGTAAAATAGACTACGGTATTTACATTTATGGAAACTTGCCCAAAACAACACTTGGAATTATCAAACCAACGTATCACCAAGCAGCAAGATGTAGTGTCGGCGCTTTCCGAACCACTCCTATCAAAAATATCCTGGCAGAGGCTGGCCTACCTACCATTGAGGAGAGAATAGACAGCATTACTCACAAACTTTACGTTAAACTCATCCTTACATACAATTCCCCAATCAACAGGGAAATAGACCTTATGATAAATCGTAAAAAGACTTGCAAGATTCCCCCAGCCCTCTACACAATCTTTGAAACCGGAAAAAATGAATTTCAAAAAAAAGACCTAATTAAAATGATGAATCCACAACACCTAGAACCGCCTTGGCTTATAGACTCGACTTTTTTCATAATGGAATTAGCCTCGTATGCAAAGCTCAACACAAGTGATGTAATATATCGAAAATTATATCAAAACATTTCGTCGAACTTCAAACTTGACAATTGGAATTTTATGTTTACGGATGGTTCAAAGACCTCCGATAGTACATCTTTTGCAATAATTAATGAGGATGGCTGCACGATCCGACTTGGGATACTCCCCGAAATAGCTTCAATATTTACTGCAGAAGCTTTCGCAGTTTTTATTGCAATGCAAGAGGCTATGAAAATCGATAAAAAACATATTATCTGCACAGACAGCCTTTCTACCATCAAAGCTGTATTAAATTCAAACAACAATAACAACATCATCAACAACATCCGATCCTTGTTAATCAAAACGAATCAATACATCAAACTTATGTGGATTCCAGGACATGCCGGCATCCCAGGCAATGAAAAAGCGGATCAAGCTGCTAAGCTTGCTAGCAGATCACCACTACTTCTCTACAATATCTACACCAGGGGGGATATTGTTAGGAATCGTATGGAAGTGGTCACTAACACCGAACGGGGCAATTGGCTTACATATCGGCACTATTTCAGCAGGGTCAATCCTACAAAATCTCCACCAAGCTACCCAACATGCGTTCCACGGCAAATGATTAAAAACTTCATCCAACTACGACTTGGCCATACTTCTGCCACTCATATCCACATTATCAAAAAAACTCCCCCACCCACCTGTCCCACCTCCCACACTACACTTAACCTGCAACACCTCCTCTACAAATGCGACACGGCTGAGTCAGCCATCACGGATCCTCTAACAGACGATATTATCGAAACACTTAAACATCCAACCGTGCCAAATATAACCAAAATTAATAAACTACTTTCTGATGTAAATAGACATTATAAAATTCCAAATTGTAAAATAACCTATGTTAAATAATATGTACATATACATGTATATAGAATCAAAAATTTGTGATTTAGAGCGTAAGGCCATAGTAGCTTCTAGCTCAATTGTTAATATATTAACTTGTAATTTTATTACCTGCTTAATAAATGTATAATAATAATAATAATAAGAATTGTGTAGAGGAAATAATACCAAAACAAAAAACAAGCTTACGATCCATCAACCAAGAGATAATAATTACCAATTCTTCTTTTTATAAAAACTTCGTTTGGATCAACAGTTCCAACTGAATATGGTCCTTTTTTGGTAGCAGTTCCAGATGGAACCCTTTGTTGAATTGTAATTGTAAATTTAGTTGGGGCCGAAGTTGATGATGCTGCTGCTGCTGGCGCTTCATTGGACGCAGTTGTTGGTTGTGCTTTAGTTGGTGGTTGAACTTTTGTTGGTGGTGATATTTTGCGATTTTTTCGAAATTTGTCTGCATGATAACCAAATAACCAGTGTAAATGTTTTAAAACCATTCATTATATATTTACCCATTTCGTTTTTGTGCTATTTCAAAGAGTCATACCGATTTTTGAAATTAAAAACTTTCAAGTAGATATGCCGCACGTTTAATCGAAAACAAATTAAATTTCAGAGATGCATTAGCAGAACAGACAACAGAGACAAACACCGACGCCCAATTGCCAATTTCAATGTGTCAAAAAGCATAGGGTGGTTCGCTGAATGATTTAAAATGGAAGTGATGCCAAGAAGCATTTTTAATACAGGACACGAACATTCTTCATCTTTGATTTGATATTTGAACTTGGTTTTGTGAGACACCATTTCGTATTAAAATTGATGAAAAGCATACAAATTTGTACCCTGGTAGAACCTCAGATAGGGCAAGTAAATTCACAGTGATTTGAATCAACATACAGCTGCTAGTTTTACCTTTGTATAACCTATGTGCCTGGATACACGAGCTTAATAAATAATAAATTTTGTGGATACACACAGAAAAAAAAGTCAAGTGGGCATGCAAGAAAATTTGAAGTATACAAAGAACACAATCTAGCACAAGTAAAACGAAATTGAAATGGTACGAGGAAAACAAAGCAACTTTGTTATACATTCTCCTTCGCCACCAAATACAAATGAAAATAACTGTCAAAATGAGAACGTTTTGGGAAAGGAACATGATTTTTAACGCAAAACTCATATCTGAAAATGAGGAAAATGACGAAACTAGGCATTTTTTTTCATCTCTTTCCTTCTTTCTAAAAGTCATCCGTTCTCTTTCGTGAATTAATTCTTTTTTTGCGCTCGTGTAACCAAGCACTATAGTATTATCATGGAGCGTGATTTTGTAGTGCGAACGCTAGCCTGGTGGTGGCGCAGAAATTAGCGCACGCTTTTACAGTGGAGAGTAGGATAAATACAAAACATGTAGTAAAAAAGAGAATATTTTATTATTAAATTTAGCAAAGACAAATTTAGCAGTTGCAGTCCCTAGACTTAAGATGTCGCCACAATCTTTCGTCTTCTCGATAGTATTATAAGTTTTATTTACAAAGGTTTTTCAAACGTAGTTCGTACTCAGCTCAGGAAATCCACCAAACGGTTCAATAACGCTAGGCGCACACATTCAATTTTTAGTTGCACAACTAGCTGTTTGGTTGCTTATAGAAAACAGATGAACTATTTAGTTGAATGTCCGCGCAGGTGCATATGTTACATGAAATACCCCTTGCCATAAAGGTTAGTGCGTTGGAATGTCATGCGGAAAAGGTCTCGAGTTCGATTCTCAGCCGCTGCAAGAAAGTTTTTTTTTTCAGGGGTGTACTGCTTCTTGCGAGGAATTGACAAATTCTCCAAGAGTATCTCTTGTCATGGAAAATGCTGCTCATTAGCCGTTCGGAATCGGCAGAAAATTGTAGGTCCCCTCCATTCCTGGTAACACGCATAAAGAATGGTTGAGAGTTGTAAGTCACTAGGTTCTGCTTCACTCCGAGCTTTTGCACCACCAAATTTAATTTAATTTAATTTTCACAAAATAGCGAACTCATTTTAGGCAATCGTTTAGTTTGTGTCAAAACACAAACTTTTTAGTTGCTCGAACCAAGCAATTGCGAAACTAAAAATTGAATATGCGTGCCTAGCCTTAGAAACCGATAATTTTAAAATGACATACACTGTTTTCTGTAACAGCGGATTTGTATGTTCTCGATTGTTTTGATGTTATAGTTTGGTTACGTTACATGGGCTCTTTATAGTTTTATGGTGCTCATAATTGTCGCGATGTCTAAAAACACACCCTTTACTTATGTTTTACAATGTTTTTTGAAGTTACTCCATCTTGCGAGGAAGTGACCACCAAGATTATTTATTTGTTCATCCATAAACTCTAGGGTTCATATTAACATTTGTGGTTTAAATTTAGGTGTGTTTTATTCACTGCTGCATAGCTAGCGCAGAAAAATTTCCCTCGACAAACAACAACAATTTGATTGCTGGCGAAAAAGAAGCCAGTAAAAAAAATGACAATTGTGCTGGTGATGGAACTTTAAATTATTGAATTGAAAATGGCGCTATGCATTAAATTTTAGAATTAAACAAATGTACATACATTCATGTTTTGACATCAGATTTTTATATTTTCTATAATAATGGCCAACATTGAAATATAAATTGAAATTGATATATGGTGTAAGTTTGATCGTTTTATTCGCACTTGAATGCTGCGCTGGCTATGCAGCAATAATAAAACACACCTTTTATAAAATACCTGTCACCAGAGGAACACAAATGAACTGGGAAATTTTATTAAATTAATCTATTACATTGACTTACTAGATATGGACTGCTAGTAGCCAACTTCACGATGGTTCCACTTTTAAGCTTTCTTCCTAGTGACAATGCGCGATCAAAAGATGTCACTTAAAAAATGGAACTAATTTTTGACAATTCAACCCCACCGGTCATTGACATACTAGATATGGACTGCTAGTAGCTGATTACAGAATGGTCCAACGGATTACCAAACGACACTAGCCCTCTTGCCGACACTGACGGAAAATTTGAAAACTATGAAATGGAACCAGTGCTAAAGGGGCTAATGTGCAAATAGTCCAATTGCCAAATCTGAAAATTTCCCTTTTAAATTTTCCCTTTTTCATTTTTGTTTTCAGCGTATAAATATATGTCAATAGATGTCCTTAGTTTCTATGAGTAAACATTTCTGTTGGCACTAGTAGAACAAGAGATGGCGTTAAAAATGTTGTTTATTTTTGCCACTAGTGTCGGCACGAGGGCTAGTTTCGATTGTATCCGTTGGACCATTTTGGTTGCAAATTTTGTATGAGAATTATACTCAACTAGCAGTCCATATATAATAAGTCAATGCCACCGGTTGTTGACAAATCAAAATGAACTGTCATTACTTTTCTTTTAATTTTGCAATTGCAATCAATTTGCTTCTTTGTTTCTATAGATAATCCGACACCAGCAGGTGTAATAGATGTATCCGACGAAGTTGTGCAACGACTCAAGTTGGGAATTAGCAGAGTGAAACCCCAAGAGAAGCAAGAAACGAAAAAACCAGAAACTATGCGAGCCATCCCAGTTACCGAATCCAAAAGAGCTGCACCCTCAACAGCATCACCAGTAATGCAAAAGCCAGCTGTAGTATCCACAGTACTTCCAAAGACAACATATTCAAACCCAATACCACCGCCATCGCAATCGATAACAGCAGTAGCGTTGTCATCATTTCCACAGCTTACAGGGGAACCAACTATTACTGCCATGGAAATGCGACGTCAAAAAGAAATACAACTTCTTGAAAACGATCAAATGTGGCGAACTCGCATCTCGCATTGTCCAGCTAGAAACTACACTAAACAAAACAAATGTCGTCATGGAAAGAGTATTCAGCAGTTATTGAAGATGTACGAAAGCGTTTTGAGAATGTTATCGTGCTTATCCGGGAGAGACACTAATGTCGATTTCCTTTACTCACTAGGGATTTCGATCCCTTGTCAATTTTTTTCTTTTGGTGTGCGTATTTCGTATACATGTAAATCCCTCTTCAAATACGGATTCGAGGGATTTGATCTCTGTCAAAAAAAAATCGATTTTTTTGGTGTAAACGTGAAATCTGTCGAGAGATCGAAATCTTCACACAGAAATTGATTTCTCATGTGTAAAGGAAATCGACATAAAATGTGCCGAGGAGGCGTCAATGTTTAGGAATTGTGTTACAGTTCATCGTATAAAGATACTGGATGGTGAAAAGCAGACAGCAGCTATAGGTGCTTAAAAAAATAAAGAAGTGGCGGTCACGTGGTAGTTTGTGTCATGTAACAAGTTTAAATTACTAAATAAAAAAAAGACAAAAAAATCGTCGATCTTTGTCGACTATCGCTACTTTCTGCAAGTAGCAAACTTCAAGATTCCCAATTCCCCCAAGAGAATGGTCAGACTGTGAGTATAGGTCGATGTATTCTAGAGAATACGGTGGTTAATTTCTTAATTTATTTTTAGACACATGAAGCACTCGCTGGTGGACAAGGATGACGATGTGCTCCTGGTAGTTGCTGATTTACAACGTGGTGGCAAAGTGGACTATGAGCCCACCAAGCATCACTATGAAGATCTGCTACGGCAGAAGGGTATTGAGCGCATCACAGTCATGCCAATGAATCAACTGAAACAGAAATACAGCACCTTTGATCAGAGGAGGCGGCTATTCACCAGCTATGAGCACTAATTTGCGAAGGGCTTATAATGGGTCATGTCGGCAAGCTGATTGGAAACGTAAGTTCTTCAAAAAAAAAACATGAATCCCCGTATTAAGTCTGATTTCTCTTAAAGTTGGGCCAAAAGATGAGGAACGCCTTCCACCCCGTGAACCTCAATGAGGACAAGGACATCAAGGCTGAGTTCGAGAAAGAAAAAGACTGCTATGTGGTAGTTGACCAAATGCATATTCTGGGATGTGCCTGCATCAGATCCACAACTCACTTATAATGACCACTTTTGGTTACCACCATTGCATTATGGCGGTGGCATATTGGCCGCTACTCATGCTTACAATCAGAGATACACAAGATGACCGAAAGCATGTTGATCGAGACATTCGATTGGGGATGTATTCAAGAGATCTTTATTTATAACTATTCAGGTACTGATTAAGGTTCAAGTTCAAACGAAATATGGTTTTAAATATGTACATATTTTTCTTATTTAGTGCTTCATGGGCCTATTTACCAGCTTATGCATTTGGTTGGCCTATTTTCTTCCCGCATATAGTATGGCTGGATTGTATACTTATTCAACGAGTAGTGACACTGAAATTTATTTGAAACATGGGTAAGTACATCACAGCTTCAAGGGATTATATTTATTTGGTATCTTAATTTTTCTAGGTTTTATGCTCACGTATTTAACCGTTATTCAAACTTTGACAGTCTTTTGTACCCATCTGCTACCAACGAAGATTTCTGCCACCGTTCTTAATACCCTTCTTACATTGGCCTTAACAGCAGTTGGTGGAAATTCAATACATTCGAGGAATGTTTCAATGATGTTGCATTGGCTGCAGTTAATTTCACCACAGAAATGGCTTTTACCTGTTCTAGTGGCAGATGAATATAGCCCTGAGACCTTGATAAATTCAGCTGGGCTTCAGCTATGCCAAAATAAACAGTTAAGTTTATTAAATGAAAAATTACAATATTCTCTGAATTCTAGTTTTTAAAACAGGTTCAACATCAGGAAATAATTGTCCAACAACCATGTCCAACGCCAAATGGAACACAAGTGCTAGTCGATTTTCAGCTACTACCACATCATGTTCTTGATCCATCGAACATGGAAGAAACAACATTTATTGCTTTAATTTTATCATCTGTAATATTGTTTGTGTTTACATTCATTATTTTTAGTGTCAACTGTAGAAGAATTTTTAAACGTATTGAGGTCTATGAGTCACAAATCCTTAAATAAATATTAGGGGTATTCATGTAAGCGCGGAAAACCCTCGTAAACCTCGTAAACCAGATAATTTTATCTCCGTAGAAACGAGCTGTCAAAATTTGTATGGGAAAAAGTTTCTGCAAATCGCATAAAATTATCTCACAAATTTGCTGCGGAAAGTGCAGAAATAAACCTCGTAAACTAAAGAAGTATGGATTCTGACTTTTAATTTGACATTTCACAAGATATTTCCCACATTTACGCAAGTATTTCTTAGGGGGTGTTCATGAAAACATGCTGCGGAAAGTTATATCTTTCTACAAAGCGGAAAATTATCTCGTTACATGAATACCCTTATTAGCTTAGATTAGAACTCTTATTTAATTTTTCTGTACAATTACCCATTTCGTACTGGAGGTTCCTTTCGAAGTCATCAGATCCGAAATGCTCACTGCAAATCCTACCCGTCTTCGTATTGATTTGGTCTTTCCGTTTACAAAAATGAATCCAACTTCTTAGTAAGGCAGAATCTTTTGGAAACGTAAAGAACGACACATTTTCTTTATTATATTTGTCATTTTTATTATTATTATTGTTGCACCCACACACTGCACATCGCATTTTGAAATTTAAAATATTCAAAAGTTTAAAAAAAAAATTGCACGGATTTCCTTTTCGCGTTTTCGTCTCTTCTTACGTCACAGCTAATGTCAAAAAAAGTGACACATGTGCGTGTCGTAATCTTATTATTTTTCATTCATGTAGTAAGGTTCGTATTCACCGAGCGCTCCTAAACGGCTCTTAACTTTACGAGGCTCTTAACTTGAAATTTCTGTGCGGTATTCACCAACCACTCGCAAGTGTTTTTCGAAGTTCGAAAATGAGAGCCACTCTCTCTTGTTCAGGCATACCCAAACTGTGAAATGTTGTGTAATGTTGGTCTTGACAGCAAATGGATACTCTTCTACTTGGCATTGCTCACATGGATTCGAGTCAAATGCGTGCGTGGCACACGTACAAGCGAACAAATTTTCGAAGAGAGCGCTCGTAAGTTAGGAGTGGTCGGGACCACTCCTAACTTTTAAGAGCGCTCGTAGATCTTCACTAATATTGCTTGGTGAATACGTTTATGAGCTTCTTAAGTTATGAGCGCTCGGTGAATACCGGCCTAAGTCAATGATAAAATCAGTCTAATAAAATGAAACCTGGCAGCATTGATTTATACGATTTCTTTTTCTTCCTTCTCTTTTCTGGTTTTCATTTGTTCTTTTCTTGTCATTCAGCTTTATTTTTATTTTTAGAAGCTAGAAGTGAGTGATGTAAAGGCAAATGTTAAAAAAAATAATTCCGAGTGCGTGTGTAACTAATTTTTGAATATATTTTTAATTTTTATATTTTGGTTCTCTTTTCTAATTTTTCAACTGCAATCAGAGGTTATGGAAACGTGCTACACATTTTGATTCATGAGTTCAAAGTTTTCCTTACAAAAAGTCAAAGAAATTGCCATTTGTTTTACATGACTTACGCTTGGTCATCCCGCCCGCCGACGTTATAATCATAGATCTCAGAGATCAAAGCCTCTTTTGCAATGAATCTTCTGCTGATATTCACTATTCTGTTAGCTGTTCGTCTAGCTTCTGTATTTATAGTACAAACCTACTATGTTCCTGACGAATATTGGCAGAGCTTAGAAGTTGCTCATAAAATCACATTTGGGTAAAGTATCTGTAACATTTATCGTTTGGCTTTAATATGGGATTTTGTAACGTTTTGTATCACAGTTATGGCTATTTGACATGGGAATGGGTGCAAGGAATTCGTAGCTACATCTATCCATTGGTATTCGCTGGCCTATATAAAGTTCTAGCTCTATGCAGTTTAGATCAGGTCAACTATTTGGTGAGTTCTATTCTACCATTTCACACGGAAGAATTCCATTATGTAATTTAATTTTAGATTCTACTACCGCGACTCTTACAAGCAGCACTTTCGGCTTTCTCGGATTATCGCTTTTTCGTCTGGACGGGAAAGAAAAAATGGGCACTGTTTTTAATCACTGTTCCTTGGTTTTGGTTCTACACTGGATCTAGAACATTGACCAACACTTTAGAGGCTTCATTGACAACCATTGCTTTGAGTTACTTCCCCTGGCAGAAGGAGGGAACTAGTTATTTATGGTTGGCTGCAATATCATGTTTCATTAGACCCACTGCCGCTATTATTTGGTTGCCATTGTGCATTCATCATTTAGCAAAGACCAGACTGTCGGTTGTCGAACTAATTCTGAAGAGATTCGTTTTGATTGGGTATGTTATTGATTTAATGGTGTAGTCAGTCTTACTTATGACATTGAATTAGGCTTCTTGTAGCTGGAGCTGGTGTAATGTTGGATACCTACATCCATGGATCTCTCATAGTGACACCCTATGAGTTCTTAAAGTATAATCTGCTTCAACGTATAGGAAGTTTCTATGGCACCCAACCATGGTATGTATTTTTTGGTTCATAAAAATAAACTTACAGTAAGAATTTTCTTGTCCATTTAGGTACTGGTATTTCACTATTGGTCTTCCAACTGTTCTTGGAATCAACACACTCCCTTTTATTTTTGGAGTTATTGAAACAATTCGCTACCGTGAGGTGTTTCCTATTCGTAAACAACTTCTTATCACTATATTCGTCTCCTTGGTTGCCTTGAGTTTTGTCGAACATAAGGAATTCCGATTTGTGTCGTCGCTTCTTCCCTTGTGTCTTTACATAATTGCCGACACCCTTACCCGATGGAGTTACAAGGCATCTCGATCATTGTTGTGGTTCATTGCAGCTGTTATTTTAGTGGGAAACGCCTATCCCGCATGGTATTTGAGTACGGTCCATCAACGTGGTCCAATCGATGTTATGTCCAAGTTGCAAGAAATCTCCAAAGACTATCGTGATGAGGCCAATCACAGAGCCTCCATTTTATTCCTCATGCCATGTCACTCGACTCCTTATTACAGGTTTGTATTTGATATTACCAAAAAATTTGGAGCTAAATACATTGATTATTTTTTGTTGCGTAGTCACATTCATGAAAATGTCACTTTACGGTTTCTTACCTGTGAACCCAACTTAAAGAACACCCAATCCTACCTCGATGAAGCTGATCAATTCTATGAAAAACCTGACGGATGGTTAAGATCTCACATACCAAGCTATCCCAAGACAGCAATGCCTACGCATGTTGTTCTATTTGAGCCTTTGACATCAAAAATCAGTGAATTTCTGTTGAATTACAGGGTCCTTCACAAAGTCTCTAATGGAGAGGTAACTTCCCTTCATTTGAAATCAATTAACCAGACAATAATCCTTGGTATTACTTTGCAGTATGTTCAAGCTAGAACTGGAAAAAATATTATAGTTTATCAACGAATCCAGCCCGGCGAGGAGAATATTTTCAATAAGAAAAACAAGGCTAAAGAAGAAGGCCTCAAGCCGAATGAAGATATTGCTGACTTTGAGCGCGGAAGCTATCCAGGTGATGGTGCTGGTGGTTATAGTGATTATGAATTGGAGACGAATCTATTCAACTGAACCATCAAAAATCATAATGACTTGTGGTACAAAAATACTACTAAAGTACAATAAGTAATCGAGAGCATGTGTGGTCAGAGACCTAACGACCCCACCTATCAATGACACATATTTAAGAAAATTTATTTAAGACTAAAAGTTACTTTTTTTAAATTTAATCGAAATATTCTCCACGAGTGCTATTTTCTCAAAAACGTTTATGATGATTGATAGTTGTGTTAATTTAAATTTCATATATTGCGAGTCCTTCTCTGTTTTGGTATTTTGATAATTTACTTTTCTATTTGAACAATTTTAACATTGATCTTTTTTTACACTGCAAAAAAATTGCAATAAACAAATGTACCCGTTTTTATTAAATGTTTTTAAATTTAATGTTTGCCCATAATGCGGTGCAGTTTCTAATTCAGCAGCGGATCCAACTACATATTCAAGAAAAATTAGGCTTTTAGAAATCTAACCCATGGATTAAAGGAAATTATATGTACTTCGGAATGCTGTATGCCGATCCATGAACAAAAAAGCCAAATGAAGCAAATTATAACAAAACAATAAATGTTGAAGCCTATTATAGAATTTCAAAATTTATCTCAGAATTCCAAGTGTGGAGACAACGAATATGCAATATGAACATACAAAATACACTCGATGCTATTTTGAAACTCTAAAGATGCAGGTAATCAATGAAAACATTCAAAAATGCTATAGCCATCTTACGGGTTTTGGCAGTATTACCCGTGACAACTGCAACTCCGGAAGGATAATTTTCTGCCTTAAAGAGAATAAAAAGCTATCTTCGAGATTCTATGCGATAGGAGCACCTGAATGGTCTTGCTTCTTACACATGCAACAACTTTCTAATGAAGAAATTCTTCAAAACACAAAGATAACTTACATAATTTTGGCAATGAAACAACTAGGTTACATTGGCTTGCCCGACGTTTCGGCATCGTTTGCTGCCCTCTTCAGGGGAACTTAATTAATACTTTTGTGTACAAAGAAAAACATCAGTTAACTCATACTCTTGAGTAAAACAATAAAGTGTACACTCAATTGTTTATAAGCTACGTACATATTTGTTTTTTATTTTTGAACATAAAATATAAATGAATGACACCTTCAAAATTTGGAGAATGACCGTTTTCGATGTTGTGACTCTCCAGGGTTGTCTTCGAAGGATGATTAGATTTGAAATTTGATGTCAAATCTATGATTTGAAATGCGTTGTCGAAGAAATTGTTTCGTGGTTCCGATGTAGCACAGATTGCATGGTTCGTTTGGTTTTCCCTTACAATTAATCTGTGCTTTTGTCCTTGTACAGTTTCATTTTAAGGCTTGTAAAGAGGTGACTAATGGTTTTATTTGATTTAAAGGCCAAGCGAACGTCCTTAAGATTTTTGTTGATGACTTCTTTAAAGTTCTCAGTCAAACTTGGAACATAAACAATACTTTTAAGGTACCTATTTCTCGTATCCATATTTTGTTCATGGGCAGTTTTGTTGACCGCTTGGAACCGTTCGTCACTCAACGTAAAAACCTAATTTACAAGAACCAGAAATTTAAACAAATTTTCCTTTTAACTCTAAATGGGGACTGACTGTTTGTTCTTCATTTAGATTGTCTCAACCAAGCAACTCCCCTACAAGATTCCTTTTTCTAATATAAACAATCTGCATAGCAAGCATAATTTGGATACAGAATACTCGTAGTTGTAAATATACAAAAGATATTCACCCCTATCGCAGTCCCTCGTAACAAATCCCTGAAAATTTTGTTACGCTACGAATACGAATAAATTTACATCATAGGCCCCGAACGGAATCAAAAAACATTTTCCGAATTTCGGAGTTTCAAAATCAGTTGATTTGCGTCAAAATGTGAAAAAATAAATAAATTTCCGTTGTTCATCTTTTGATTTGATTTTAATTGTGTTGGTCGTTAAAAATAAATACCATTGCCGTTGCAATCTTTGTAATAAATGTAGAAAATACGCCAAGAAGACAAACACTAAAAATGAGATTCATTATGGAATGATACCAATATTTATTTGTATTTACTTTATTTGCCCTTCAAAAAATAAAAAATATAAACAAATTCACATGAAAACAATAATAAAAATTGTTTTTATATATTTTATTTGCATGTCCTTTATCTTCGTTCGCTTAATTATATTTGTGTTTCGTTTTAAGTTGAGCTCCGTTCAAAATATCTGTTCGTCGAAAAAACTGCCCAACTTCCTATTCATTCGGGGCTAGTGATACCATTATTCACGAACTCCGAATTTCGTAGCAAGTTTTTTTTAGTACGACGGGAGCGATGATACCTTTTTTCGGGGTTCGTACTATGAATCTATTACGACGGGGCCTGTGATAAGGCTGATTCCTTTTTTTTTATTGTTATTTTGATGATTTAACAATGAAGACCAATGATCAATGACAAAAGTGGATAATTTATTGTTAAGTAAATATCACTTCACGCAAAGTGGTAATTAGAATACATATACCACGATCTTTGGTCAACCAAATATTGAAAAAAAGATATAGCACCATTATAGGAAGTTTGTCTCGACTTGGTTGAAACGGAAGTTGACTAATCTTCCTGATGTTTTTTTGATACCAATCGAATAAAAGGTGATCAAAAGGATTCATTTGTAGTTTATCAATCGAAATTTTATAGGAAGTATGTAGGCTTAAGTATGTAAGTCAAACGAAACTAAGAAATTACAAAATATAGCTCGACGTAAAAAAATAATTTTTAAAGTTACAGTTACAGTAAACTGATATGAAAATGTTTAAGTTCAAATCTTCATGGAGGGGATCCGCCACGGCTGCAATCTCACTAGTTTTATGTATAGTAAGCCTAGAGTTTTCACAATCAGACCAATTTTAAATATTCCCCGCGAAAATAATTCCTCGTGAAACGTTTTTTCTTGGGAGCTGAATACTCCTATTCCGTAAGCGGGAATGAAAATTCTGAATGTTCGAACAGCGGTTTTACAGTATTTTTAAATACAATTGTAAAAAATAATATGATAATTGCAATAAGAATTTTGCATCAAGAGGAATTTGAAGGAAACCGATATCAGTGTTATTAAAAGATCCTTATGGGATACTTCGAATCCTCTTGAGTTGCTTCAATGGTTGTTCGTACATTTATAAATCTATACTCATACTTTTGTTATCATATTTCATTTAGTTTTCAGGGTTCAAAAACATTTTAGATAAGGTTGAATTCAAATTTTTGTTGATGTTCTCGAAAGCTCCTCTCAGCCAGTTAGAAAGCGTTCTGTAATTCCACCAATTATAAAACTGAGTTCATGTTTTCGTTTCTTTGCTGAAGGAGGATATCAAATGAGGGTTGGAAAAGACTACAAGGTTGGCCTATCTCAACTTAGTAAAGTGCTTGCTGACGTTCTACAAGTCTTTGAGGAGCAGCTATGTTCAGAATGGTTACACATTTTGTAAAACGGCCGCACATAAAACAAATTTCTTTGGCATTTTACACAAAACACAACAATCTTCTAAGTTTATTTTAAATAATTTACTTTTTTTCCAATTCGTTTATTGTTTTGCTTGGTGAGCCACAGGAATTTAGTTCACTGTCATCCGTTTGCCAAGACAATGGGAGTTCTTCCTTTGTCCTCTCACGAAACTCACATGCAATGACCCGGTGAGCTTCCATCAAATTGAAAAGCATTTGCAGCTGACACTTGCTTGTTGTTTTAAAAATAATTGAAATTTGAATTATTATATATGTATGTTGTAAAAAGGAAAAACTTACATTTGAGTGATCAATTCTCCAGCAAATGTGCCGGGGAAATAACTCGCGCCAAATGAATTTAATGTTTCCCTTTTTTCACATTTAAAATGCATACTTTTTTCCTGGAGTATTGTTTCCCTTAGTAGTTTCCTGTAGTAGAGGTAACACAATCTCAAAAAAGAAATCGTATACTCAACTTGAATACTTTTACCCGAACCAGAATCAAGTACCTACTAAAGATTTTTTAAAAGTCCATTCATTGTTTGCAATACAATGGTTCATTGTAGAGCCTGTACTAAATTAACTAAATTATATAGATCAACTCGGTCCAGATTTAAATTGACTGAAAAAATCCGATTCCGAAGTTAATTCGAGTTTAACCCCGTAACTCGATAGTGTCTGTGCTAATTTGTTCAAACTGTATACGCAAATATAACAAAAACTGTGTTTTTTCTAAATTACTTATATTCCTTAATCAGACATTGGTTATTTGTATTCTTTAAGACTAGCATACAACCCTTATTAGCGTATTATCTATCTCTTAATATCTAGGACGAAAGTTTCCTCTTTGAAATCCATTCGGCATATAAAATCGTGGTGAATGAAAGCGTCTTGGCATGAAAGGCACCTGCGCTGGGATCGGTGGCCTCATCATAAAAGGAAATCTTGGTTGTGGTGGCATCATTGGTGGTCCCCATGCTGGTGGCATCTAATTAAAAACATTCAATTATATTCAGAATGAAAAAAATAAATCCTACATACATATGGATACTCTACGGGCACAGGAACCGGAATGAATTGTGTTGCTGGTGGCATTGATCTCTCATCGATCGATTCATTTCGATGCCTGTATGAATTTCTTCTTCTTCTTTCTCTTGACCTCGATCTGCTACGACTGTAGTCGTTGCGTTGATGACGTGATCGGTAACGTTCACGACTTGGTGTCCTTCGATTACCATAGCTGCTGCGATATCTTCTTTTATAAAAAGGCGGTGATCTGGTTCTGCTCCTGCTTCGATTGCGAGTAGTTTTTACTAGCGATCTTCTCCTACCACGACTTGAACTACGTGATCTTCTTGTTCCGTAAACTCTTTTAATGCGATCATTTTCGCGTTTTTGATCTAAAAAATATGGAACCTTTTCAGGGGTTTTTGTTTTACTTGAATGCGGCTTTGATGTGTCCTTAGTGGATCGCCTACGAGGATCAGGACTACTTGAACGCTAAAAAAAGAACAAATTAGTTTAGAATTTATTGATACATTTTTGTCTATATTTTACTGAGTATGAAGATGATGAACTAGATGCCCTTTTGGGTTTTGGACTGGCAGATCGTTTAGCCCGTAATTCATCGCGTGAAAATAAAGGTTTTGCACCTTCACCTAGAAACGGGGTATAAAAGAAACATTTTAACAAAAACTTACAAACACCGGTTTCTGCTTCAGTTTATTCTTAAAATATTATTTGTCAATATATTTAAACCGTTTGGCCAAAGTATAATTTTCATGATTTCTTTAAAGTTTTTTTTTTTATACAAAAATAAATAAAACATAAAAATTATTAGGTTGAAACTGATTTTGTAATATTCATTATATTAGAAGAACTGTATTTACTGTTGAATTTATTTTAAATGTTTTTTTTTTTATTGATGAGTTAAAAAAGAATTCTAACGGAAGAAATTAATAATTACTTTAAAGCTCATAATGTTGATATTGATGATGAGTGTTGATTGTTGTGGATAGTTTCATTGAGGTCATGTTGATTGTAGAAAATTCTGTTGCTCTTTTGTTGATAGTTGAGTAGTTGCACTGTTGATTGTTGTTTTCGCAGCTTATCAAGTGGTCGTTCACTTGCAGATTTTAATCTACAATTGTGAACCATATTACGCTGTAAGACGGTGACCGATTTTATGCATTCGCTTGCTCAATTACAACCGAAGGAAGAAAATCATTTCACTGGAAAGAAATAGAAATTTTGTGGGCACATTGTGTTCAGGATTTCGTTCTTTTCTATATTTTCTTAATTTTGTACCCAAATTATAGTTTGGTGCAAGGAAACTTAATAGGATTTAGGTAATATACGATATTAGAAATTCTGGAATTATCGAACCTGTAGAATAGTTAAATTTCTTGTTGGCAATTTGAAAACATGACAAAAAGTGTATCTACCCAAATACATAATAAGTAAAATGTAAAAAAAAATGTAAATGTTTGTTGGCTTTAATTATTAGGTTTATATTAGTTTGAACAACAAACTCTAATCTTTATTATTTCTACTTATTTTGTTTGGTTCACGGAGTTCATTCATTTTGTAGCAATTTAGAAATGGCGACCACTGGCATTCTAGCCCTGTGGCGCAATAAGCCCTGAAGTGCGTCATTTTGAATTCGTTTGAACCTTTGGATGGAATTGAAATGGGAAGTTGTGGACATTCTCGCAGGGTCATCCAGTTTGGACCAAGTTTAAGAATATGAAAGGATCTAGTAGGTTTTGACGTCTGTTATTGTGTGTTTGCTTCTGCACAATCATCCGCAATTTGGATCACTCACTCAACCGGACCACCACACTTATCCGATACCTTCTACACCGTGCCAGGCAGCTTTAAGCCTGTTGCTGGAAAAGCAGCCAATCCGATTGAGTGAACATCCAGCCTCCCGAACCGTAAACTTCCGTCAAAGCCTTCAGTCCGCTAGCTCGGGATCTAAGGAGTCAAAGGGAGGGCATGGCCATGAAGTAACCGAAGTTCGTCGTAGAGCCAATTTGTCGCGTTGAGAAAAGAGATCAAGTCTTTTATCTTCATTTCTGAAAGTTCGTTAATGTCATGAAAATGGCCAGAGCAGATCATTTGCAGAGGTAATGGAGGACTGTTTCCTTTTACCGCTGGTCCCCACAGCTATGACGGTGAGTGTTATGAGGAATGCCTAGCTTTGGTGCATGCTCTCCTATTTGCCATTGTTCGCTACAGGTAGCTAAAATCCTGGCTCTTTCTTGGGACTGCATATCGGAATATCAGACAAAGTGCTCGGGATGGTGGGCCAAATCCTTCTAGATATAATGCAGTTAGTTAAACCGCTCCACCTACGATTTGAGTCGCTAAGAAAAATTAAGATGATATTGTCCTTCCTAACTCCGAGCGGAATGTTGACTCTTTCCGCAAGTGATATTTGCCTGGCCAGATCTTCCACCCATTCATTTCAATCAATGCCACAGTGACCCGGAACTCAGATAAGAGTGTCATTGTGGAATTGTGGTCAATATTGAGGCATTGTGGGACCATAATTGGAGTATGATGTACTAGAATTAATGGCTTTAACAGCCACCTGACTTTCTGTCCTAATAGCCGTATTCCGGTTTAGATCTTGTTTGAGTACCTTGCATGCTATCGAAGTGTTTTCAATGTCATTTTGGAATTCAGAAGGCAAACAAATGTTAGAAAAACGTAGTAGCATCTTGATTTTTAGCTGAGAAAGAATTTTCAGCTTTTTTTCTTAACTTTTAGTTTTATAAATCGGTAGGAGTCATGTACTCTTCCGGATGTCTCTACCGTTACATCTCCAAAAGAAAATATTCGAAAAATGCCGACTAGAAAGCATAAAGAACAGAACACACAAACACATGTGCACCCTTAAATAGGAATTAGCAACGGACTGTCATATAAACTTGGACTTGCTCAAATCCAGCCCGATGGATCCCCCTGTGATTTTCAATACACTGTGTTTAGGTTAACTTAAGAAGTTATTTGTCTTTGGAATATACAATCTTGGTGGATAAAGACGAGTCTTTGAGTTTTAAGTTTTGTTTTTTGTTATTAATGCTTGGTCATTTAAGAATTTGGGTTGTCGAATAGGACAACTACGGTTTTTGTTAGCTAATTCCACAATTGATATTTTAATTCGAAAAAAACATACGAATCGATGTTTTGTTTCACAAGATCTTAGAGCGATGAAATATGAATAAATATGCATAAGGAGATTAATATACATATTTGCAATTTGTACAATTAAAAGATTCTAAATATCAAATACATACTTACAAGTTCCTTTCATTGATCTCAGCTCTGCTAATATTCCTCATTATCCTGTTGATTGTAGAAAGTGAGTCGCCGCCTCACAAAATGTTGTTCCTTCACGGAAATGCGGAAGCTTCTGTTGAATCTTCCTTTTGTTGATTGATGCATTTTTTCAATTAAATTCTTTTCTTACATTTTGTATGTATATGTATTCGATTTTAATTAAATTTAATCAAAAAAGAATTGTGTAGAGGAAATAATACCAAAACAAAAAAACAAGTTTACGATCCATCAACCAAGAGATGATAATTACCAATTCTTCTTTTTATAAAAACTTCGTTTGGATCAACAGTTCTTTTAACTGAATATGGTCCTTTTTTGGTAGCAGTTCCAGTTGGAACCCTTTGTTGAATTGTAAATTTAGTTGGGGCCGAAGTTGATGATGCTGCTGCTGTTGGCGCTTCATTGGACGCAGTTGTTGGTTGTGCTTTAGTTGGTGGTTGAACTTTTGTTGGTGGTGATATTTTGCGATTTTTTCGAAATTTGTCTGCATAATAACCAAATAACCAGTGTAAATGTTTTAAAACCATTCATTATATATTTACCCATTTCGTTTTTGTGCTATTTCAAAGACTCATACCGATTTTTGAAGCTAAAAACTTTCAAGTAGATATGCCGCACGTTTAATCGAAAACAAATTAAATTTCAGAGATGCATTAATGCAAAAAGCAGAACAGACAACAGACGACAGACACCGACGCTCAACTTTAAATGTGTCAAAAAGCATAGGGTGGTTCGCTGAATGATTTAAAATGGAAGTGATGCCAAGAAGCCCTTTTTATTACAGAACACGAACATTCTTCATCTTTGATTTGATATTTGAACTGAATTAATATACAGCGACTAGTAGTTCGTACTCTGCTCACCAAACGGTTTAATAAGGCTAGGCGCGCACATTCAATTTTTAGTTGCACTACTAGTTGTCATACGTCATACTTGAACAAAAAACGTTGCTTTCTCAAAGCTTTCGTCAGCAAGCTTATTACAAATCCTTTGTTGAAACTTCTTAATGGAAGCTTTTTCTTGGTTTTTACTTTCCGTGCTTCTATAAATGAATTCCAGGAAGCCTTATCGACATATTAGCGTAGCTATATTTATAAAGGCTTACAATTAACTTTCAATTCCACCTCTAAAGGGTTTCTTAGAAGCTGCTAACGAAAATATTGCTTCGGAAATTGTTATGGCTGAAACAGATGTGCAGCAAGTCTGCACGCAGCGATGCATGCAACGCTGCAGTCAGAACACATGTGCATACTTCCTAACTTTAATGATGCCTAGTGCTGTCAAAACAAAAATGACATCTGCCAAATTTTTATTCTTTTTGTTTGCTTAAATTGTTTTGAACTTAAAGTTTTATAAGTTTATTTTAAATTAAATGGATATTTCAACAAACAAGGACAAAATTTTGATTTTGTAGTGATTTCGCATCAACAGCAAGAGCTGTCTCTGTCATCGTCGTCCTCGAATTCTTCTTCGTCCTCGTCCGAATCATTGTCACAACAAAAACACCAACAACAACCCCAGCTAAAGCAAAAGGAGCCAGTCGCAGGAAATTAAAGATAAAACAACGATCATAACAAATTCTAGCGAATCATCATCATCTTCTTCGTCATCGGAGGAGGAAGAAACGACTTCAGCTTCTTCACTGAAAATAACACACGCAAGCAGTAAATCAGATATTGATGTTCCATCAAATATTTTTACCATCATAACGACGGTAATACAACTTCCACCACCAATAGCGCGACTGCGGACGCGTATTAGCTGTAGTTGCCGCTCCGCTATAGCCGCTAGTACTACTGTGAAATCGTTGCTTTAAATACAAATTGATTGCTAAATCTATTATCCATTAGTTTTACAAAAAAAAGTAATCAATAAGTCTGTATTTTGTTAATTCCAATAAGCTTTTTTTCAAATAAAATGGTTCAAAAAAATTATCATTTGATTTTTCGCTCGGATTTTCTATAAATTCCTTCGTACTATCAAGGGAAATACTGCTCTTTACATCGGTGTTCTCGTCCACAGTTGGCCGATGAATTTCAATTTTTTATTTTCGCTCGTCCTAATGTTAATTGTTTGCAGGCATTCCCAAGTACCGCAGTCCCAAATTTTAAGCTCTGTGTTATCATCTGCACCGGTTAGGGCGTATGTATTTCCAATATGAACTGTATACAAAATATAGTAAGTAAGATTAAATTTAATTACTATTTAGATAATCTTACTCTGCTGATATTTTAGTTAAGTTGTACAAAAAGAAAAACGATGATACCGGT
This sequence comes from Chrysotoxum bicinctum, assembly GCA_911387755.1. Lineage (NCBI taxonomy): Eukaryota > Metazoa > Arthropoda > Insecta > Diptera > Syrphidae > Chrysotoxum > Chrysotoxum bicinctum. The sequence goes on along the minus strand of OU426989.1, from coordinate 215,998,661 downwards.
TTTCCACCGTGGGGTTTCCACTGATGCAAGCATCTCGGTTCTTTTTCATGGAAATATACCTGATAGAACCGAATAAGACCATCTTCCTCGCCAACTCCATGTGTTGTACCGTCGGGTGGTAGAGCAACCCAAGTTATAACTAAAGTTGGCTCATACACAAGATAACCAGTTGCTATGTCTGTTGGACAAAATTTGCCAATCCCATAATTAACATTAATGGTGTTCACATTGAAACACTGATAAATACTGCCTCTGGCCCACACAATCAACTGATCACTCTCTTCGTCGTCATTGCTCGAACAATCCACATAAGGACACCATGAAATTTTATCATCTTTAGGAGGGTCTTCGATTTTGATAAGCAAATTGCAAACCAAAGTCTCGCTGATCATATCGATTTTGTGGACATACAACGAACTGGCATCAATCGAAGCCAATATTCGCTCATTTTCGATGTGAGCGAACTGCAGATCCAGCATCTCTCCGGACATTCCCTTGACCAATGCGCGAAGGCCGAAAGTTGCGTTAACCACTCGAACCATGCCTTCGGTTCTGGAGATTTTGTTGTTCACATTTATAACTTATGCTATATGCTTTCAGTCAATATGAACGGCTATCAAATGGCCTGGATAACTCTTTGTCTCCCATTTGTAGTCAACGATGTTTTTGAGTTTCACTTTGGAACTGCCATGATCATGATTGCCAGCGCTTCCGACGATGGTCACGTTTGGTTCGTTAATCTCATAGCAGTGTTGTTTTTCATCGGACTTGAAAGCAATAACATTTAACGAGAGTATGTCGCTGCTGGATTTTGTTATGAAACTACTCATTTTATTAGCTGGCTTATTTTCTTGATTCTTGGATGAATTCTCCGGATGAAGTTCTTGTTTTTTAGTATAAAAACTAAAAGTATAAGAAACGCTATTAACATATCACATTTGGCTATGGGACAAATCTTTGTTGCAAATGGAATTTATTATTTTGCAGATTTGGTGGTTTTTCAATAAATTTTTTTTTGCAAATATGACAGACAATGTCAACAATCTGTCAATATCAGTAATGCCAAATAGCAATTATTTGGAAATTTTTGTTTTACAATTATGGCTGCAATGAAACTAGGCAGCAAATTTAGGAATAGAGACATCGTGCAGCGCTGCGCTGCATGCAGACTTTCAATGATTCTGCTCCCATAAGAACCTGTGTAATTAAATTTCGCTGCAGGGAAAATGCTGCACATGTGTTTTAGCCATTAACTTGGCTGAACAATCTGAATACACAAGCCCTAAGGCTAGCCGCGCACTAGCAATTTTTAGTTGCGAAACTGTTTGGTTACTTATAGAAAACAGATGAACTGTTTGGTTGAATGTCGGTGAATTTACAGATAATTATATGTTCAATAAAATGGCGAACTTATTTTAGGCAATCGTTTAGTTTGTGTCAAAACACAAACTTTTTAGTTGCTCGAACCAAGCAGTTTCGCAACTGAAAATTGCTAGTGTGCGGCTAGCCTAACAAAGTATATCAACTTCAAGAAATTTTAAAATTGGGCCTTATAGAAAGAAAATTGTTAGTTGGGCTGTTTGATTGCTTATAGAAAACAGATGAACTATTTGGTTGAATGTCCGCGCAGGTACATATAATATTATTTGCATTGTTGCACAAAATAGCGAACTCATTTTAGGCAATAGTTTAGTTTGTGTCAAAACCCAAACTTTTAAGTTGCTCGAACCAAGCAGTTGTGCAACTAAAAATTGAATGTGAATGCCTAGCCTAGCCTTCATATTAACATTTGTTGTTTAACTTTATAAAATACCTGTCACCAGAGGAAAACAAATGAACTGGGAAAATTTATTAAATTAATCTACTACAATCAAATTAAGTAACACTGGGCATCACTTTTTATTAGTTGTATATAAGGCCCAAAAAAATTAACCGTTATCTGCTTATTCGCTTCTTCAACTACCTATATGCCATATGCCTATATCTAAGCTTTATTTTGATTTTGTACATACTTTGTACAGTTGCACATGCCCGATGGAAATAGAGATATAAAAAATCCAAATCAAAACAAACTGGACCAATATAAATAAGAAAAATAATTTCTTGCAAAAAATTCAAATAAAAACTTAAGAAGATGTCCTCAATAAAAGTCGAGTTTAGTAGTTCCCTTCAGACTCCCAAAATTTGTGCAAATACATCCTTCGAGTCCTTTCATTCTTCACTAAATGCCAAAAATTCTAATACAAGTCAAGTTTGTCCAACAAAAAAAAATGTTTGAAAAAATTCTAAAGATTTTCATTACTTTTTTTAGAAATCAGAAAACGTAGTTTGGTGTGATGAATATATAAAAGAAATCCTGACTTCCTTGAAGGAGTCTGAAAAACGTCGTCGAAGAATCGATTATAAATCACGACAGATGTCACACAGGCCCATGCTGTTGATGCTAATGGAAATCGCAGCCGCACGGATACCTTTGAGCCGAACAACGCTCCATTTAGGTAAAAAATATTCACTTTTGGAAATGATTAGAGAAACTGTGCTTGACCTATTTAAAATGAGTTGTTATTTATATGGAGCTTAAGATCTTTCCATTTAAATAAGTCGCACACGATTTGTCTAAATTTACCAAAACCAATGCAAGATTATTATGCAATTTTAGCTGTCTATCTTTTGGATGGGTTCATGGACACCTTTACTATAACCCTTGATAAATTAAATGCATCGGCATTGATGTGCCTACTAATAGCGGCCAAGATCGAAGAAGCTGATTTCAATATTCCCAAATTCGCACAACTAAACGATCTGGTGAATGGCGTCTATACGAACCAAGATTTTAAGGTTGTCGAGAAGAAGATAATCTCTACGTTTGATTATGATTTCATCTATCCAACTGCGGCTACTTTTGTCGAAAGTTACTCCAACCAGTTGGTGTCCTATCAAGACTATCTGTTCCATCAAATTCATCGTTCAAATACACATAAAAGTGTATTTTCTTCATACGAATTGATGATCCAGGATAGTACAGAAGTTCTTTTTAACATATTGGATGTCTCATTACATGGTTAACAGAATAATGTTCTCAAGTCTCATTTATTTTATCATATATGTATTTGTTTAAACTTCCTTTCATAGATAATCGTCTCGTAAATCACACCCCTTCGGTTGTGGCAGCGGCGTGTTTGGCAGCAACTCGCTCCATTAAAAAAATCCAGCCGGTCTGGACGGAGAGGCTTATTGAATTGACTGGATACAATTTCGAGAAAATCGAGCCATTTGTGGAAGTTTTGGAGTTACTGTATTCATCACGTACTACGAAAGAAGAAAAAGTTTGCGACAGTCCCGATTCGGGAATTGCTTCCGGTTCCGATTGCAAATCTGAGTCAGATTCGGAAGATGACTATGATGTTATAGAATATCATCCAGCTATAAAACGGCGAAAAATATTTAATTAAAAATGTTGAACGTTTATTAATTGTAAAATTTGAATTTTTTCGTTAAAAAAAATTGTAAACTTCTAAATTTGTTATATATAACCACATATTTTCAAGAAAAGCCAAATAAATTTTTTTTTAAATTACATAATTATAAAATTAATTATAATGGAGACATAGGTATTTAGTTTGCGTAAGGTAGGTTTTGTAGTTTTGAATAAAATAAAATAGCAGCCCTAAAGATGACGATTAATAATATAGGTAATGTACTAAATTAGCGTGGGAGGAATTCAGCGAACTTATTTTTCTGAAAGCCATGAAAAGTTGTTTTTGATTACTTCCTTTAGTCTAATACTTTTGTAAACTTATAAAGTACATACAGTCAGTCTCAGTCATATTCGTACACCTCGACTTTTGAACTGAACTATAGTTAAAGAAGTGAAATAAATAACTAATTAAAATACAAAATTTATTTGGTTTAAGTAACAATCAAGCTTCTTAAAAAATAAAACAAAATTATTTTATTTGTGGTCATAAGGAAAAAAATAATTCTTTTAACAAATTATAATCATGCTTATTTTGACATTCTCATGAATAGTCTATTCGTTAGAATGATTCTATTCCTTCGAATGAACTTTCTTAATTTTGAGATTCGAACGAATAACATTCATTTGCGAAAGATAGCATAAAATGAACTTCAAAACAGATTCATTTTCATTATCAGGGGTGACATTCTGTATCGCACACGAACAAACGTTTTCGCGCGTGCGAACAATTTGCTTCATGTAACATAAAAAACGAAAGTTTTCGTTCGCACATGCGAAACAAAATAAACGACAGCTTATTCTTTGACGTTTCTCTTCTTAAATATTTCAGTTTCAGTTTTGTTCAGAAAAAATGTTTTTAATATTAAAAAAGAAGATGATACGGGAATATATTGCATTTTTGAACGATAGTGAAAAAGAACATGAGGATTCGGAGTTATTGAACTTGCCGAGTACAAAAAGAAAGCTAAGAGTTTTTTTTTCAATTTATCTACTTTGTCAGATCAAAGATGTGTTTTAATTATTTGTTGCAAATTATTTTATAATATTAGTTTACAACTATATAGCTTTATTCAACGATTTCGGTTGAACAGAAAAGCCTACAAATATGTGTTTGAGAATATACGCATAAAAACAGGGACGCGAGTCACATATTATACCTATTCCTCCAATTTTTGAGCCTTTGCTCTACTTTAGAGGTACTAGGTGAAGAAAGCTACCAATGGTCAGTTGGAAAAGATTTCGTTTGCCCTCTTGCACAGAGCACTCTGTCAAAAGTATTTGGTGAGTGCTTAACACCTTTGGCGACCAAATTTATGCGGAATGGATCAAATGGTCATCGGATTCAAAAGTTATTAAAGACAAATTTACATACATTTTGGAGTTATCATGTTTCTTGTTAACACCACAGATATGCAAGTACAGTACGAACTCGGTTAACACAACCTTCGATTCGCGCAATTTCTTGATTTTCGCAACACTAAAATCGTAGCACGTCTGATTATGTAAGTGCTACTTTTCAAAAATTTTACATCGATTAGTTCAATTTCTTGTGTTTATTCATCTGTTCATTAAAATCAAAACATCAAACCAACAAAAACTATTTGTTTGCTTTCAATAATGTTTTTTTTTATAACATTTTAGTTACCTCTAAAAAAAAAATAAGCCATCACATCTGTCTATATAAATTTTTATCAAGAAAATGTAGCCCATTAAGTGCAAGAACCTCGGTTATTGCAACCGCCTTAATTTCTTTTTAGTTGTGTTAATCGAGTTTGTACGGTATATGGTTATGATCTCCCACTTTGTCAATTTTAATAGTTATTGGTTGTATTAATACATACATACATAAACAAACATTTATTTTGCATCACATTTTGCACAAAAATACAATCTGTCACAGTAATAGTGATGAGTCTTCTTGACACTTTATGTGTATACAAATTTACTTTAATCGATATTTAATGCTTTCTTATTATGTACGTGTTTTTTTACTTAAAAATCAACAAAACTAATATTAATTTATATTAAAATCCCAAGAAAATAAACTACGTACCTTCTTTTTCTTAATTTTGCCTCATTTCATTTCTTAAATCGTGTACATGACATCGATTTTCTTGAGTTTTATGTATCGATTTAAATTAATGTTCCATCCTTCAAATTATCTGATAGCTGTAAGCATCATAAAAGTATGCAATCAAATTTGTTTGGGTTTGAAGCATAAACGAACACAGAACCAAAAACGAAATGCGATACAGAATGCCAATTATCGCTTTCGCACATTTTCTTTCGTTTTTGAAAAACGATCAATCGCTATCGTTTCGTTTATTACAGAATCTGCCCCCAGCTCTTTGACATTTACTATATTTCTATTTGAATTAGTATGACCGTTTTACATTTTTTTTGTTTCTAAACATTTTATAGATGTTGGATAAATAATCAAGAAACAAAATAAATAATACACTTTTTCATTAAAAAGCAAAGTTTAACCAAAAAGAACTACATATTCATTACATTTTTTGTGTCAATTCAGCTGTTTTGAAACTATTCTTAAAAAAATAAGTTGTTCATGACGCGTTCTAAATTTTTATTTTTTTTTCGTATACACTTGGTCACACTAAAATATCAAAAACAAAAGAGAAGTGTTTGTGAAATGTCAAAAGTCAAAACCAAAAAGTGAAATCTTTGTTTAGTTGTAATTGTTTTGTTTATTGTTTAATAATTTAAATTTCTTTGATAAAAACATAAAATAATAAATAAAAAATAAAAATATGGTATTTGTGTTGTTTATAAATGAAGATGGTGTTGAAGAAGTGCAGAGGAGGAGGATAGTGGATGCTTTCCGTATCAACGCGGGTGGTAAAAAAACCCTTTGCTACCTCCGGGTTTTCTTCCACTATTTTGATATACTTTTCCTTTTGTTCGCGGTTTGTCCAGTTGGAATGCGACCTTTAAACATAAAACAACAAAAAAATTAATAAAAGTAATTTATTTTCCATGAAATAATTAAAAACTTACATGTTTTGTTGCTTACTCGACAGAAAAATTCAAACGACACAAAAATGACATTTAATTCTATTCTTTCGAATGTCAAAATTGAATTAGCTTTCGCAAATGAATGAACTTTCTATGGATTGGGTGAACTTTCGATTTGTTCGATTAACATTCTAATCGCCGAGTCTCAAAATTAAGTTTCAACGAATTCGATTCACTTTCGAACGAAAGAGAATGGCCCTGAGTAATAGATCCGAATCTAGCCTAAGTTCGATTTTAACCAAACATTCGTAGAAATAAAACAAATTTCAAGTATAAATACTTAAAAGCGGCTTTCCTGTAACTAAGTTAAATTTAAAATGATAGAATCACAATAGAACTTTACGAATCTGGTTAATAGAAATCTGTTTGTGTATCAGTTCACAATAACGAAATTATGAAAATGAGTCACAATTATTGGTATAAATAAGACTTTTGTAAATTTGATCTGTTACAACGAAATTTTAAAAGCAACTTTTCTACATCTAACAAAAAGTGACTTTAAAACCGATTCTATGAATGTCTATTACTAAGGGCCAATGTCAAAATAAGCATCAATAACATTCAGGTACACATCCGTATTCGTACAAAGTATGATTTTAAAGTGTTTTTTTTTTACAAAATATTATTAAAACATTTTTTAATAGTTAATGGCATATCCCTTGCTTTTTATAACTTCATTAAGTCTTTTTGGCATTGATTGAACTAACTTCAGGGTGTTATCCGGTCCGATTGCATGCCATTCTTGAATAAGCCTTTGTTCCAATTCTCTTTTGCTGGTAATTAGGAATTTCCTTATTTTCATGTCCAAATGATCCCAAAGATTCTCTATTGGATTTATATCCGGTGATTGTGGAGGTGTTTGCATCACTTTGGGACAGTTTTATAGACACCAGGTACGCGCTCTTAAAGCATTGTGTTTGGGATCATTGTCTTGGTAGAACAAAAAATTGTTTTCTATACCAAGTCGAATGGCACTTTCCTTAAGATTTTTTTTAAGGATATCGATATAAACATCCTGGGTTCATTATACCATTAATAATCTCCAAATTTCCCACTCCCGCTGCAGAAAAACACCCCCACACCATCACTGACCCTCCACCGTGTTTCACTGTTGGTACTAGGTGCTTTGGATTGAGCTCTGTCAGCCCTATTATAGCTATCAACTATCAACTAGATACTTGATACGTATCAACAAATTGAATGAGTTGGTATTATGACTATCAACTATCAACATTTTTTATCGACTGTGAATTTTATTAGATTTTATCATTACTGTGAATGATTTTTTTAATAGACATGGTATTACGGATATCAACAAAATAGATACACATCAATTTTCATATCAACCACGAATTCTTGATTGATACAAATTTATTCGCGATTTTTAAACGCGAAAAAATTTAAAAAGAATAATGACTTCGATAGAATTGTTTTTTAAGGGAGTTATGATGAATTTTTATAAGAACAATTAACATTTTCGCACAAAGAATTTTTCTTTTCGTGGCCGACAAAAAACAAATAAATACTTCAAAGTGGAACGTCAAACAAAATAAACAAAACTCATTCACAATGAACTTTTTATAAGTAGATATTCACAATCGGTCTAAAATTTCCAGTTGATACCCATAATACCAAATTATCAACTAATTGATAGACATTATCGACTATCAAATTGATACTCATAATAGGGCTGTGTGTTTGGTTTTCTCCAAACTTTCTGGCGGCCATCCGATCCGAACAGGTTGAACTTACTCTCATCCGTAAAAATTACCTGTTTCCAAAAGTCAATCGTTTCATTTTTGTACTTTTTCGCGAAATCCAATCGCTTCTTTCGGTTCACCTCCGAGATCCAGGGCTTTTTCCGAGCAATCCTTCCATTGAATCCATTTTTTCTGATCACCCGGCGAACGGTTTCGGGACTCACTTGTTTATTGAGATCAGATTTTACAATTTGGGCCAACTTTGGAGCACTTACTTTAGGATTTTTTTTGATTTCCCGCAAAATAAACCTTTCGTCAGCATTGTTCAAGATTTTTCTACCCTGGTTCCTAGGCTTGTTTTCGATTCTGTTTTCTTCTTTGTATCGTTTTATTACATATTGTATAGTGGACCGACTTTTATTAACGATTGCGCCTATTTCCGAGTATGATTTTCCCTTTTTATGGTGGGTTATAATCAAATTTCGCAGTTCAAAGCTTGTTTCTGCAGATTTTCTTCCCATTTTTGAAAATTTAGAAACAAAAATTGCAAACAATTAACTGAACAGATTGACAATGCTACTATGCTATTTTTTTTTACTTTTAGAAAAGTAAGTGAAATTATCCACAGTTATTCAGACAAAGACGCATTGTTTACGAATATGATTGTTGGTGTTATTTTTACTTGTTACTCTTATTTGGGCTGAGTTTTGACTGTTAATAGAAAAACAATTCTTTTTTGTATGCAATTCTAAAGAATATGATGTGTTCAACATAATAATACATTTAAAAATTATTTTACTCAAACCAATTTTTTTTGTATACCACTTTAATAAATTTCGCCGTTCTGTACGAATATGACTGAGACTGACTGTACATATCTGTAATTATTTGCGCAAGGAATAAGTGATATCTATTTACTCTGGAATTAAAATAATTTAAACGAAACTAAAAGGATTTAAGTACGAAAAAATAAATACAAAATATTTAAATGCTTTTGTGGAATTATAAATACTAGCCGACCCAGCTCTCGAAATTCGAGTGCCAATTTATTTATTATGTATTTATTATTTATATTATTGGCAGTATTTTCAAGCAAATTTATTAAATTAAATTTTATTTTATGTAATATGCAAAGTGTTCGACAGTGCAAAAACAAAAATGACCCACAGTGTGTAAATGCGTGTCTCAAGTATATTCTGCACATCTCCGTAACTGTGGCTTTCCAACCATATAAAATTTATCGAAATCGGTTAAATACTTTTGGAGAAAAGTGTACCACAAAAAACATGTTTGCCGTTTTATTATATGATGATGATGTATGTAATTACAAGTTCTTTAAATTTTTTTTTTTTGTGTTAAGAATTTTTAATTAGAATTAACATGGAACTGAGCTTGTACTTAAAAAACTAAAATACATTGCAATTTTACTTAAGTCACAACACAGGGTGCGTTTTATATTCAAGGTCGATGTGTTTTTTAATAACTCAAATGAAATACAATTACCTATATAATTCATAGGGCCCTATTATGACTTGCGAGTCGCAAGAAAAATTTGGCGAACGAGACTATTTAGCATTAACGTTTGCGAATCGCCTACTGGACGTTCGATTCAAATGTCAAAAATTTGGCGAATTGAAAAAAATGGGTCCGGCAATTCCGTCTGTCTGTCTGTACCCCGATCTACAGCCTGAACTTCTGGTGGTATTTTCTTCAAACACTGTACTTAAGGGTCTTCGGTGATTTCCTAGAGGGGAAATTGAATTTTTTTAGCTCCGAAACTAAAATCGTAGCCCCCATACACTCGTAATGCAAAATCTAATTCATCTCGAAAATGCTTCTAACGATTTTTATACAAAAAATTATTTGTATTTGTCTGGACTACATTTTGGTAAAAGAAAATTAGGAAAAAATGTTATTAACGGCACCTGTCATAGAACCGTTTTTTGATTTTCGGCTATCTCATTAACGGCTCTAACGATTTTAACCAAATTTTTAGCAGGAGACCCCTTAAGCTTAAAATAATATTGTATATATAAATATTCAAAAAATAGTTTTTTGGTTTAAAAAAATAAATTCCATTTTTTTTGCAAGATCAATATCTTCGATATCTTTTTTAAAATTATTTTATAATACAGGGTGCAGCAACATACGAGTACGAGTACGATAAGTACTTAGCCTCACCGCCCAATGGTATCGCAAGAAACATCTATGTCGTTTTTATTTGGTAATCCGGAATCCCTCTCCGATCCGGAACTCCAACTGAACACCTTTTTTTGATTCTGATGATTCTGAAGTTTTTTGTGATTGTATATTTTATGTGAAACATGTGGACAGTAATGAAAATCAAGAAAAATGGGCGCATTCACTAATCTAGTCACTACGTAGTCAAAAATTCAACTAGCTTTGTGAATGCAAAATTGCACTACAAAGCTAGTCAATTCAAACTGTCATATTAATGACAGATGTAAGCATATAAAATAAGAAAAATTGTGTTTTGAGAACTTTAAATAAACTTTTTTTTTACAGTTCAAATTAAATAAATAAATTTGTTTAAGAATTTCACTTCGAAAATATCTTCCACCAAAAATTAAATTTGTATTTTCAACGAACAGCTGATTGTGAAATGTCAAAATCAATGTTCACTAGCTTTGAAGCAGAAATTTTTACACTACATTTGACGGGAAATTTCAACTAAATTTTTAGTTATCTTTAGCCAATCAGAACGAGTTGAGTACGTAGTGACTAGATTAGTGAATGCGCCCAATGTTTGTTGAAAGCTTTGAGTATATATTTATAATATGGAGGGCTCGTTCCTATCCCTAATGCATTGTAGTACTTGAAGTTGTGATAGGGGTCGCTGTCTCACTTTCTGTAAGCTACAGCCGTATCCTCCGATTTGTGCTTACCTTCTCCTCGCATATAGTTCTCCGTCACATGTGATATGAAGCACTCGGCAATAACTTTGTCTTACACAAATTTGAGTAGCGCCCCCTATGATAGTCACGCATTTGGAATAGAAACGAGCCCTCCATATTATATATACTCAAAGGTTGAAAGATACACTTCGCACAATTAGGGTATCAAAAATCACAGCTGTTGAGTTTGACGTTTAAGTATGTATATGAATGTGTGAGTGCAGGGGTGGAATCGGCTAAGGTGATAGTTGATTGTGATTGTCATTTTGACTATAGCTGTCTCCATCATATCAATAAAGAAATATAGAGAGAGCGATCGCAAAATGACAATCACAATCAACTATCACCTTAGCCGATTCCAACCCTGGTTTCCATTCTGATTTGAAATCCAGAAGCAAATTTCTCTTCTTTTCAGAATCAGAATTGTCATTTTTTCCCAAGTGAACACTTTCAGAAGAGTCCAGAAGGCTTCCGGATTGCAAAAAAAAATAAAATGCACGACAGGGTCGCACGAACTTGCTCTTATGTAAACGACTAAGAATTTCAAAAATGAATGTTATTAGAGAAAAAACTGTTCATAAGCATAAAATTAATTTTTTAATAGACTAAGGCCGGTATTCACCGAGCGCTCATAACTTAAGAAGCTCATAAACGTATTCACCAAGCAATATTAGTGAAGATCTACGAGCGCTCTTAAAAGTTAGGAGTGGTCCCGACCACTGTGCGCTCGCCTGTGAACCTCATGATCACAGGTTCGATCCCTGCCGTCGTATTTGTCGTTTTAATTCCATAAAAAACCTTCTAAAATTGTCATCAATGGGTTGCTAGTTTACTCATTACTGTTGTTCAGGCATAACACTAACAACATGTAATTGAGTTAAACTAGTATACCCAACAAGGATGAATACGAATAAAAATAATGCGAATTATAAGGGACATAGAAATAAGACACGGCATTTCTCCGCTTTAGTTCAGCCGCCATCCCTGGAGATAAAAAAAATCAGAGACAACCACCTTCAGTCTCAGAACATCGTGCCACACATCTTTCTCTTCCGTAACTTCACGCCCGCGCTGTGTTGAACATTTAAAGGGTAATCATAATCCCTTGAGCGTGAGTAGATTATAAAAAAAAAAAAGCTTTTTATACAAAATTTTTAAAACGTTTATAAGAAAAAGTTTTGGTACGCCAATTTAAAGTTTTTATTATTTTTCAAATAAAAATTAAATTTACAAACAAAAATATTGAGCCGTTTCTGAGATATCGAATTTTCCAAAAAAAAAAAAAAATGGATTTTTTTTTCAAAAACTTAAAAGTTATTTTTTTTAAGGTTTTGAAATGCAATGTTTTTTAAACTTTGGTTCTATGGTAGGTACAGTCAGTAATATCTTGATTTCAATTTTTTTTTATTTTATTATAGATAGTAAAAATTAATCAAAAGAAAAAAATTTTAGCAAAATTCTCGGAACCGTTTTCGAGAAAAATACGATTTTCGAAAACCATTTTTTAACATTTGTATCGAGGGTACCGTTATTTTAAGGTAAAATAAATTTTTTTTTCTTACATCTTATAATTTTTATTAAAAAAAAAACTTTTGTTTATCAAGTTTTAAAAAAATCGAGCATGGGGTTTCCGAAATATTGAGTTTAAAAAAAAAAAATTTGAAAATGTTTTTTTAAAAATCCAAATTTTTAAAATTTGAATACACAATAAGCATGAGCAATTCTAAGGTCTGATTAGAATTCGAGGTATCAAATAAAATCGGAAAAATATTAGTATAAGTATATGTATATATAAAATTTGTTTGTAGTATTGTATGCATAGTTTACATTTTGGTTAAAAAAAATAAAAAAAAAATTATTACGCGGTACCTGCCCTAGATTGATTTATTTTATTTTCGATTTTCCCATTAAAGGCAATCAAAATTTTTAATGTTTTATTATTTCTTGACTTATTTATAATTTTATGCATATTTCTTTTTCTAAAAAATGCTTTGTTCCTAATCGAAAACAATAACATTGCGTAGCTCTTATCTGATCCAAAGTTAGTAAAGTTATTCAATGCTTACATTTGGTATTTGTGAAAACGATTTATGAATTTATGTATGCCGTTTCAAGCCTTCTTCCTTCAGAGATAATCCTGTATGTTATGTATAGGTATGGTCAATTTTTTTTTCTTGCAATTTAAACTTCCTTAGTAATGGTAAAAGTAATCACTGATCGTTTTTGTTTCTTTTTCTGCGGTTTTTGCTGGCATACATAAAGCAACAAAGTTGCAAATCCCATTTCTTAGATTTCATTGGATTTTTTACATTGTTGCACATTTTAAGGTCTCGTCAAAGAGGCGGAATTCCTCTGACTTCTGACATAATTTAAGAATTCCAAGTGGAATCATTATGTCCAGATATGTATACGCCGGGGAAAATAGTAATGGGAGTCTATAAACCAAACATTTTGTTTCTGTCCAAGCTTTAAGGAAGAAATCCAAAGCTAACAGAAGGATTGAAGATTACAAAATATCATGCTGTAGCAGGTAATTTAGATTTAGATTGGGGATTGATATTTGTCTGGTATTGTGAAAAGATGCCCCAGATGGAAATTTACACTTGAAATAGACCTCGAAATGTTAATCAATAGAGCGGAACTTGATGAAGAATGTACGATGATACTATGTCGAACAACCTTAACCAAAGCAAAGCGAATTTATTCAAATTGGGTACTTTTTTTTAAATTACGATTTTTATAAAAAAGAATTTGAGTACTGGAAAACGAGCTGATACATGTAGCTACTTGTTACACTCGTTTCGTTTACTGCCATAAGTAACATGTACACAAAATGAAACTACAATTACAGCAATTTTGGTTGTAAAACGAAGGAAGGATTCAAACGTAAAATTAAAGAATAATTATATATGTAATTTTTTTTTATAATTGTGGGATTATGACTACCCTTAAACTGTTTGAGCACAGTGCGACAGCGCAAAACTTTTGTCGAATTGGTACTATGTTAAAACTATTTTAATAAGGTTATTCATTTAATGACGAAAAACCATGGTAAACGTTGTAAACTTCGGAAAGTTTACAACGTCGTAAACGAATTGTCAACACTTGTATGAAAAATCTTTTCCAATAGAGCGGGTCTGCACTATGACCTAAAGATCTTTTGTGTCCCCTTCCAGAGCTAGATAAGTTGCTACCCCTACAGGTATTCCAAGTTTATCCGTTTGATGAATTTGATTACTTTGAGTACCTTCAGAGAGGATAAATCACTCTCTTCTACCTGATAGCGTCCCAGACACTTGTTTCTTTGATGGATTAGTGCTTCGCATCTGCCAAGTATGTGTTTAGTTATGAGTATTGCAGAATCTGCATGTGGGACTGTTTATAGGCCAAGAATAATAAAGTGTCTTCTTAGTTTACAGTGACCCGTGATGAGTCCCGTTACTATTAGTTCCTACTTAAGCTGGTATAGTTCTTGAAACGATCTTGTGGTTGTAGTTCCCAAGAAGTAGTACGGGCTGCCTCAGTTTTGGGAGTTCTTTCCAGTTTTTGGATCTTTTGGCCTCCTCCTCTTTTTTCTATTTTGATTTCCTGTTTTCTCCTATTCCGCAGTAGAGCTCTTGCCCCCATATTAGATGATTCCTTGCGCCTATTTTTGCTATTGAGTTTATCTTCTCATTTCCTTCGACAGCTACATGTTGAGGTACCCAATGAAGTGGGACATTATTGTTCAATTTCATTCAAGTCCCTATACACATTCCCACTCCAACTTAGACATGATGCTTTGAGTGCGGCTTGGCTATCTGACATGGGGCCTATCGGGAATCTCCCTGGAAATTTTGTTTCCCTCGGAATTTTTTGCTCCCACGGAATTTTTTTCGTCAATCGTGAATCTCCCTCGAATTTTTTCTCCTCCGATAAAAAGAAGTACCATACATCTGTTGTCGAAAAACACATTTGAATTAAGTATGTGTAGTTTTAAGGCTTCTAATAACATTAAAATCAATCAGAAATAGAAGAAAATCACGATAGCCATAAATTACGCGGGAATATTTCGAACTCATTCACGATCGTGATTTTTCGAAAATGGGAATTCTTCTCAGGGAAATTTTATTCACGATAGCCCCCAATGTAAATGTTTTGGTTTTTGTAATTCCTTTCGAGATATCGACCTACACATTTCGCTATTGCATTGATTTCCATCCCTAGGAATGTCGATAAGGTTAGTTACTGCCGACTTTAAAAGGCTTCTTCTTCATCATTATAATTTTCCTTGTACTCAAAGTAAAAGACTCAAGGTGGAGAAATTCGTGAGTCATTGAGGGACATTTTTCACTAATAGGATTTTGTTCCTAGTTCAAAATTAGATCCCGCCAAGATTAAATAAAATAAAAATAAAAACAACTTCAATATCTCATCTTTATTTCACATTTCACAAATACAACGAAACTTATTTGTTTGGCATTCCGTATTGGAGAGTTCCTGAAGGTTCTTCCGGATTATCAAACGAAAACGCTATTAAAAAGATGAGTTTGCAAATTTCAATCAAATTTATCATCATAATATCTTTAACATTTTATAAAAGATAATATTGTCGAATATTTTACGGCTGCTGAGGTAAACCATGGTCGTTTTAAGTCTAAACAGTGTATAAATGCATATACCTACTCACACTGAGAAAACCAAGGGTTTCGGGATGAGGATGAAACCGATTGCAACAGCATTCATAGGTAGATATACCTACCACCCTAATTTCTAAAACCGCGAACAAAAAACAGTTATTGAAGTCCTCTTAAAAGTTTTGTCACAACTAATATCTTATTCATATAGGGTCCTTGGCATGGGTATATGATTCGTTAGAAGTGATAGTAACTATAATTCCATTTTCTAGAAATAAGGTAAAAGCATTCTAAATACAAATTTCCCCGGAAATTGGAGTACCTACTCAATTGACATTAAATGCAGTAATCAAATTTGTTACATGAACCAATTGGATTAAAATACATTTTGGTTAGATAATTATTTTCTTTTAGAACATTTTTCCACCAAAACACAATAATCCCATTTGATGCTGAACTTCCTTAAATGGCAGCGAGTCTACTTTGGTTCCCTTTTCTCTAGTTTTTGTGTCTTCTCGTTAAATTAAAATTCCGAAAAAGACTTCTGCACAACAAATTCCCAAGTACGTCCCAAAAATACATACCTACATACATAGGTAGGGATGCTCACCGGTAAAATCATCATCAGAATCCAACAATAGCAATAGCTCCAACAACAACAAAAAAAAACCTGTTCAACAAAGTGAATTGCCAGCAATCAAATGTCTGAGTGTGCAGTGGTTTGCAGCGTCTAGTCATAGTCTAGACGCTTGCATACCACCACCACAGGACCAACATACCTCGGCCGAAGGGCCGGCGTTCGGAGGGTTGCCTGCGAAATTTTCCAAAGGGTGGAACAAAATGCCTGTATTGTGTGCGCCTTCCACCCGCCACCCTTCACAACAATTGTGTTCAATCCTTTTTTGTAAGTTGGCGCGCGGCGGCGGCGTTGGGTATTTCGAATTTTGTATGATTTTACAACTCAAAGAGAACACGGCAGCAACACAGAACGCCGCATCCTGTTGTCATCATTTTCCTCTGTGTTTTATATTTACTTGGTATTTTTGCCGTAAAATAAATGATTCAGTTAGTTTGGTATCTATCTTCGATGTGTACAATGAATGAATGTGCTAATCAATCAGTTCTGTCTCTAAATTCGTTTCTTACGCCGCACCTCCATTAGCAATATTTATTTCTGACATTATATCAGACACTATATCTGAAGTTTATATTTCTTTAACTCTGTGGGCAAATTATGTCATGATTATTCATTCCTCGCCATAATCTCACCAGGTTAGTCATGTCGTTTGATTTTAGCGATAAACGTAGTGGAAAAACTGGAAGAGGCAAAACGGGAAGAATACAAAAGGAAGCACAGGTTTTGGGTCAATCTATTTTTGAGCAAAAGAGATTTACACGACCTTGAAGAACATTTGCTCCAAAACATAATTGAGTAACAAGCATGAAAAGTCTCTGACTGCCCTAACTGATTAAAAAAAAAAATAATCAAAATACTTACTATCTTCAATGTTTAATTCTTTTAATGTTAATTTTGGTCTGCAAACAACCAAACAACATTATGTATGTACTTCAACAGACAGTAAATGGTAGAAAAATTACATCTTGGCTTAACAGGACATAATTTCTATACAAAGTGAAAACATAACATGAGTTTGTCAATGAAATGAAGGAATGTTACATGAAAATGTGGGAATTGGTGTCAAGACTCGACGTCTTGTGAGAAATTTGTGTCTAGTGAAGTCACAAGTCACGAAACGTCAAAATTTATATCTGCATTTATTTCTTCTACGAAGACAAGAAATAAATAGAAAAAAATATGTCTAAAAATAACAAAAATCGAGACATAAGGGGGCTCCACAAGAAATATTGGCTACATGACACATTTCTTGCAATCATTTATTTCAAGTGGAGGCTCAGTGTTAAAGAAACGTAAGTAGGTACATGTAGGTATTTGGGGTAATTTCAAAAAGGATAATTCATTCCACTCTGTCTGGTTACTACCCAGGTAGGTATATTTTTATCTTTAATGTATAATTGCATCACATCTATGTACATACCTACCAATTATGTGGTATTGTCTTTCTTCATTTTAAATCACTGCTCAAGGTGAAAATTACCGAGTAGGTAGTATTCCTAAATTAGAAAAGCTAGTGTGGAGGAGACGCTTTATTATTCGAAATGCTTACTATTACAAGGCTATACAAAAGATCAATTGCTTGAACAGATAACTTTTATCAATTCATTGACTAATTGGTGTTATGTGTATGTATATCCCTTGCTAATTTGTACCCCATTATGAATATTGATCAAAATAACATTGTGAATGGTACCTGTTTCCACTGAATTTCTAATAAGATATGGTTTAGTTTTGTGGTTTTCGAATCTAATTTAGGTCGCTCGTTTTAACAATATTTTGTTAAGGCCCAGATTGTGGTTGTCGATTTTCTAATCGATGATCGACCTTTTTCGATCATCAATCGTCGATTACTCTATTTCATATTGCGAATGTCGATTGTGATCGAAACTTTTCGATTTCCCAGTCGTTTCTTCTCGATTGTCATTTTCTGGTCGACGCGTAAGGAAGTTTAAGTCTAGAAGTTTTTCTTCTGAACAAAATGTATAAGTTTCTTTCAATTAATTAATTATTTTAAGGACAAAACATTCAAATATTTATTTTATGAAGGTCAAAAGTAATAACGAACAAAAGGCAAATAGAAATTTTGGAGGAAAATGTGAACATCGCGAAGATTGTTTGTGCTAAGACCGAAGCAAATATACCCTATCACAGCTGGTATTCCACTTTTTCACAAATATGCATTCTAGCCCGAAGTTTTTTTGCTTCAGAGTAATTAAAAGTAATCCATTTGGAGCAAATATGCGTTTCTAGAACTGCAAGCACTGAATTAAGCACTAAAGACACTGTGGATTGTGCAAGGCCAAAACAAAATTAATTACCAACAATAACTTACTAATATCCATGAGCTGAGCACAGCATCTCAAAGTACTAGCAAGTTTTATTCTGTTGGGATGTTGGGAATCGAAGAGCTTTTTGTTGCTGACATAAAATTTGGGTTAATTTCATTTAGAAGCCCAATGACACATTTTTGGATGAGCGAAAGTATTTCAAAAACAAAATATGTAATATTCCATAAATCTTACATCGTTTCTTACAGTTCCAGAGGATTAGATATGTCTTCTTTTACTGGGAATTTCAAAATTTTCTTGGGCATTGTCGGTTTCTGCCGTACTATCGCTAAACCATAACTCAATTCCATTCATTTTAAAATGTAAATAAACTATTTTAATTTATATTAAAAGAAGAAAATTAGGAAAAACAAATAATGATTTCAAAAGCTAACACATCATAGAACTGTCAAATTTGAAATATTTGCAATATTCTGTGGGTTTATTCACAATAGTACATTGTTCGATCGATTGAGTTACACAATACAAAATATGAAAACCAATCGAAACAATCGAAAAGTTTCGATTCGATTGGCAATCGACAACGGCAATCGGGGCCTCAGGAGTAGAGTTGTAAGCAACAGAAAATATTATCGTAGTGACGTCGGCGTCGGGTGTTAACTTGCTTGATTACAATTTCTTCCTCATCATAATTTTCTTAAAAAACAATTCTACAAAGGACATTTCGTTTTTAAAGTCTTCTTTTTCAATAAAAAACAGCAAATATGTAAGTTTTATAAATCATATTTTAACACAAATTTTAAGCGCTCTAATATTTGATCAATTTGTCAACCAACAGAAAATGTGATGGGTATCAACATTTTTGACAACCATGATAACAAGTTTATCAATAAAGCTATAAAATCCATGAGAATGCGTAGTTAATCAAAAATTTTGATAAGCGATCACCGTAATATCGATTAATTAATTTAGTTGATACATTATTTGATATGTATCAACCAAATTAGTATTGATATTTGATATTTGAGGCTGTATGCCTCTCCAGGGTTGCCTCTTTCGAACTTTTGAAACCAGAAGGCGGTAAAATTTTTGTCTCATTTGTCTCGAAAAGAGTCGAAGCTTCGAGGGGAACCATATAAAAGCAGATGCCCCTTCTCCCTCTTTTTGCTGTGATAAGCTGTTTTATTAGGCATACAAATATGTTCTAAGGTATGTACATATGAGTACTGTATACGAAGTATATTTTCATCATCATCGGCTCGACAACCGGATTTCGGTCCTGGCCTCTTTCAACAAGTCTCTCCACCTATCCCGGTCTCTAGCCGACGCCATCCAGTTGCGCACCCCAAGGCTTCGGGCGTCCTGGTCTACGCTATCTCTCCAGCGCAAGCATGGTCTACCACGCTGTCGTCTACCATAGAATGTACCACAAAGAACTTTCCGAGCAGGTTCCTCTTCGCTCATGCGAGCTAGGTGCCCTGCCCACCGGAGTCAACCGAGCTTAATTTTTGTCACGATATCTGCTTCAAGGTAGATTGCGTACAGTTCATGATTGTACCGTCTCCGGAATCGTCCTTCCTCACATACGGGGCCAACAATTCTCCTTAAGACTTTTCTCTCGAACGCAGTATATTTTGTATATTTTGAAAAAAGTTTAATCATGATTGATTTTGTTGAGATTTTGAGCTGTTTGCTCGAAATCTAGATCTTGGGATATACCTACTAGAGCCTCGAAAAAGCACCATACAATACATACTCGTATTAAATATATCTATTTATTTATACAATATCTTTCGTCTGATATTCAATCAAGTCAGTTCAAAAGATACTAAATTTTACTGTTAGCATTGCAATCTAAGCTTATTTCTTTTAAACCTGTAGAATATTATCTGACAAATGAAGTGAAATAAAATGAAAATGTTTCCATGGGTAGAAATATTAAAGATCCACAAAAACATCCACAGATATGTGATACATATATTTGTTACCCATACCCAGCTATTTCTCCGATACTGCCCGAAATCTTTTTATATAATAAAAACTGTCGCATAACCTATTCCATTACATAAATAATCCAATTAGATGCCAAACTTTATAAGAATCCGTTGACCCGTTCGATTTTTATTGAGGAACAAACATACGAACAGACGTGCATATTTGTTTGCCTTTCTACTGATTTTACGAGTATTTATGTATATTGACACAAGAGAGTTAAACAACAAATCCAAAAAATTAAATTCTGAAGTTCTTTGAGATCTCAGAAATAGAAACTGGCCCAAAATATATAATAATTGACGTTAACTATAATCAAGTCCTCCTTAAAACCTGCCCTATTGATATCAAATCCACATATGTATGTAATTACATAATTTAAATTGAATAGTTTAAATTCGCTAATGGTTTAAAATGTAGGTTCAATTTATTTGCATTTGAGTTAAATCTAATTGCGTTTAGTTTAATTTGATTTGCTTTTAGTTAAATAAATTTGCGAATGGTTACATTTTTAAAAAAATAACAAAAAAAAAGTCCCTTTCCTTTTTTAATTACTTCCTGATTTTAGTTTAGTTAACTAAAAAAAATCTCAAATATACTAATTAGCATTTCTTAATATGTATACATGTTGATTGAAATACTTTTTTAATCCGTTTTTTCTTAATTAACAATGAAATAAGTCAACGAACTCATTTCGTTTATAATAATCTTTTAAGTACCTTCCTCATACTGATTCACAGTCGAGTCGCATTATATTTGTCTACAAAATCGAAAAGTTCAAAGTGATTCATCTCTGAGTCGTAAATATATTACACACGCGGAATCACCCTATAAAAGTCAAGCATATTTATGTATCGCAAAAAAAAAAATGCGAAAAAAATAACAAAATTCAAAAATAGACCTTTTTGTATGGAAATGGAAAACAATAAGATTCTCGAAAGAAAACTGAACAGAAGCCAATTTTCTAAATTTCACAGCTTCCCTGGTGCAGCGCATCATGCGTTGTCGCTGTTTGTCGTTGTGGTTGTCTTACCGTTATTTTGAGGAAAACCAACGATACGGCACAGAAGAAGTCTACGAAAATAGATTGTCGACTCACGTAGACAGCTTGACGCTGCTACAATTCGTCGCCATTCCTGGCGAGACTCTTCTATACATCTGTATTAAAAAATTCTCCCTGACTGCATCATCGATCGGTGAATGCCTTCATAGAAAAAATAGCCAGAGAACGATATGCGGGCTCTGAAAATAGAAACAGAAAAAAATAACGGTTGAGATTTAAAAAAAAAAAAATAATAAAACAAAATACGAATAGGTAAGAAATTTGCAAGAAAATTTATCACATTTCAATACGAAAATAGCGAAAAACTGTACAGCCGTTGGGACGCTTACGACTGATGTGGCACACGGTGTCAACACCCGGAAAAGACTTTTGAGGCTAGCGGGGACTCTCTGAGGAATACGTTTTTGTTGGTTTATTGTTTTTTAAAGAATTTGTTTTCGCTCAAAATGGCATCTGAATCAATTTGCAATGTACGCAAAAAATGACATCGCACGATATATATAAAATTAGCTTAATTAGATTAAAACTTACGTTTTAATCTAGACAACATACTAGGCCTCATATCATTATTGCGTATATCATCTTTTAGTATCAAACTTAATCGTTATGATACTTTCGACATTTATACGTTTAAAAAGTTTTGTTGCTTTTTTAACACTTGTCCAACTTTCTACAAAAAAAAGGTCAGACACTTTTTTTTTTATGACCGATCATATCGATGAGAGATTGCAGAGAATTCAAATCTACAAATTCAGCAAAAATAATTTTTTGACAACTTTGCAATGTACATTAGGGTGGAGTGATAATGTATGAAAATTTTTTTTTTTAATTTTTTTTTTTAATGGAATAGCAATATACAAAGTTGCCTTTTAATGAGTAAATTCAGCATACAAAAGATTGCTTACATGTCTGCATGTGATGAGGTGGCCCAACCCAATTGAAAATTAGAAAAATACTAAATTTTTAAAACATTGATCTAGTTTTGATTTTCTTCAAAGGCGCATTCAAATCAATCTGTGAACAGGGGAAATTAAAAATATTACTTACATGAGTCTTATTTTCTTGACGGCTGTTACGAAGGCGACATCAGTAACAAAGACAGCGAGAAATTAAACCACTTTTCTTTAACTTTATTTTCTTACAGCCGTATTTATTAGAATTCCCTAAACGCGTGAATAGTTATGCAACGCATAAGGACTTATTCATCCACTATACAAATTCATATTTATAAAACATTTGCCTACCCTGCACAGTTATAATGAGCTTGTGTCAAATAAAGCACCAAAA
Organism: Chrysotoxum bicinctum; assembly: GCA_911387755.1. NCBI lineage: Eukaryota > Metazoa > Arthropoda > Insecta > Diptera > Syrphidae > Chrysotoxum > Chrysotoxum bicinctum. Next base: position 215,975,652 of record OU426989.1, on the reverse strand, counting down.
AGTAAGAATCTATTACATTTAGCCTTCATAACACTCAGCTGTTTATCAAAAAAAAAAAAAAAAAAAAGAAAACATCTTGTCTGTCTATCGAATTTAATAAACAAAAACGAAACTACCAAAAGCTAAAAGAATTCCAACAATTAACTTTGATTCATCAGATAAAGTATGTTATTATCTCTAGCACAATACTGGAAATCAAATTGTTATTGATTTCATTATAGCTGGAATACTCCTCAGACAAGTTCTTGACACCGGATGAAGAAGGATGCGTGGAGAGACATCACCAACAAGAAGTATATTTATCTATTTAATTCTAAACAATTTTCAATTCAATTTGTTTTTAATATATTAGTATAACATTTTTGTTTCAATAAATAAAAATAACACAAAGTTTTAGTTTCAATATCAGGTCAAAGGCATTTTTTTTTTGTTGATAATCTTTACAATTCAATGTGATGGCAAAGTGAATGTGACAGTTCAATACTAAAATGTCCTTATGTAGGCACTATTCAACCTCCAAACGCGTTTAGCTTATAATGCCTCTATTCAACGTCACATAAGTTTTATAAATAACGATTTTGCGTTTAGAGGCATTATAAGGGTTGCATAGCCTTATGTACTCACTATAATGAGTTTATAAATATGGCTGTTAAAGTATAAATATAGATAGGTAGGCACAATAAGCGCTTAAGGCGTGAAAATAAAGTTTTTATTAATGTAAAGACAACTATTTTATGTTTTATAATGTATGCGTTGTGTGATGCGTTTAATTTTAGTATTTTGCTGTCTGCTTCTAGTGAAATACGAAATGATAGTGACGGTTTTTAGGCGTAGCGGCATTCAAATTCTTGCTACTTTGGTGAGGAGCGAGACAGATGTACATTCGGTTGCAATTTGCAAGATCCGTTCCTTTCGTGCCAAGTTCTGTGATGCCAACCCTCCACAATAACGCCAGTGGTTAAAATCAATGTTTCTCACTAGTAGAATAACAATAACACGCGCGCACTTAATGGCGTTCGAACAACGTTTGACAGCGATTGAATTGAAATGAAATGAAAGTGCAGTGAAATCACCTCTCCGGCCTCAACCCCCCCTCCCCCCACCTATCCACGCACTATTCAAGGTTATACTGTTGCCAACGAAACAAAACACATAGAATATGATTTAGCGTTAATTTGACAATATTAGACATTGGTGTTTTTTGACAAAATTTTGCGAATTTTTCTAAAGTTCTAAAGTTCTAAATTTATCATGAGCCGAATAAAATTTTGTATGTATATTTTTGTGAACAATAACAGCAACTTTTTACAGGTATTCCGAAACGAATATGAAAAAAAAAATGTTCACTCCACCCTAATGTACATATAAGTAAGTATAGTACCCAGCTGATTCGATACAAAAATGACAGAACGAAATTATGAACACACAAATCTTTTTTTCGCTTTTCGTTTGCAGAAAATTAATATGGAACTTTCTTAGTTTAGTCAACAATCTTTATACTCGTAATTTACTTAAAATTTCGATATGTGTGCCCTAATATTCGTGTGCAAAATTGTATTATATTATTTGTTTTATGACTCTTAACCTTGCTTTTTTTGGTTGAAAATAAATTATGAAAATTTGAGCAAGAAGATTTGATAAAAAATATCGGAGTTTGATTTTACTAGAAAATTACTTACATAAATTATTACATCTACTTGATTTCACAAACAAAAAAATGTTCACCTTTAAAAAAATAAATAATTTTTTTCAAATTTGCATTATGGTTTAACTACATAAATATATTATACCGAAACTTACTGAAGCAAACATTTTGGCAATTACTTTTTACATTACATTTAGGAAGTTTAATCAAAGTCGTAGAAATCGTTTTCGAAAACAATTTTAAACCAAAATCTAATTTGTCGTTTAGAGAATCACATATGTATGTATAAAAGCTCTAATAAAATTTGACGAATCCGTCCATTGTTGTATTGCTCGATGTACAAAAGTACACCTGGGCACACAGATGCATAGACAAACAGCTCAACTGACTTCCTGTAGAAAACCCTTTTTCCGTCTTCCGACTATTAAAACAGTGAATTTTAAATTTTAGATGACAACTCGTACAGGACCAGAACAGAGTAACATGGGAAGCACTTTTGTCTTGAAAAGAGATGTTCTTGAAAGATTTGTGACTTCCTCGCAATGGGCAGTATCCCTAAAAAATATTTTTGTTTTGTTTTGCAATGTTGGATTTGATTAAAAGTCCGAAATTTTTTTCTAACGAAATCAATACAATTAATTGTAAAAGTTTAAATGCAAAAACATCATGATAATTCAATTTGTTGAAGACTTTGACAGTTGGAGTAATATTTTAGTTCGAGATAAGGTGTAAGTTTTGCTCGTTCTCCGTGGAACAACGAAGAAACATTTACTTACATCAGTCCGTGTTTTTTGATTAAATGCGTTCTTAACAACCAAACATTTTGACACTTTTCATAGTGAAGGGAAAAACTTCTAGATAATGTTGAATGAAACCTCTTTCGAAAGTCCGGAGTAAGGCGCTTTAAAAAGTTTAGAAGATGAGGAATATATCTTTTTTTTTTTCTAAATGCAGCTTAAAATTGATTTTTTTTGAATATATTAATAGAAGTATGTAATTAAGCAGTGAACTGGAACATAAGTTTAGTAAAAGAACACTCTTGAACTAAGGTTTTTAAATCGAACAAATAGTAAATATACAATTTTGTCCCCACTTCTCATACAACCTAACCTAAATTCTTGTACTCTCTTCCACAATATTAGCTTGCGTTTGAAAACGTTTTTGTTTTTACGTATTTTCCAATTTGTAAAACTCTATGAATATGTTTCTTTCGTGTTTAAGTTTTCGTAAGAATTTCGTTGTCTTGTCGACGACCTCAGACAAATATTGTTTCACAGACGCTTCTTGTGCTTGACTTTAAGAGTCTAAAGCGAAAAACTATTTTCCTTACTTTTTACCAAATTTTTTAAGTAAATACTAGATGTGTTCGGGTATACTTTTGGGATTAATTTTTTTTTATAATTAGCACACCCTCAAGGGATAATGATTTGACTACCCTAATATTGTTACGGTGTAACACCAGATAAAGTGGAGATGTTGATGCACATTGTTGTTGAAAATCTATCATAATAAGGTGGGAAAACCGAGATGGACAAAGTATTCCACATTCTAGTAGTGCGTGCGCCTAAAGATAGAACCTCTATATTTGACAGTATGTCCGAAGTTAGACTCTAATGAGGAATCCCAACTAGAAGAATATTACGGCGGAATTGTTCGAGGAGGAATGCAACCGGCTATTTCATTTGAGCATTGTTGATATAGAAAAAGCGATAAGACAATGAAAGACAGGAAACGTTACGACGGTTTTCAAGAAAAACAAAAGTTTTTGTAATTATGTGTTTCCTATAAGTTTAATGGCTCCTTTTTGGATTCTATCCAACAGGTTTAAATGAGTAATGGGAGCATCCGCCTAGATATAATAACTATAATCAAGTTTTTGGCGGATGAATGCTTTATAATTGGTAGCCAGAGCAGAAGGGGAACAAAATTTCTTGCATCTTTGAAGAAAATTTAAATACCGACTATTGAAAGCTACAGTTTTTTTGACAATAACTTGGATAGTATACTATTTCGCTTGGCCAAAAAAGACATATTTTTATTTTCGAAGCATTAAATTCCACGCGGTTGTTAATACTCCATTATACTATAATGCTACAAGATCGGAATATAATGAGCTGAGCATATGCTGTTGTTTCAGTTCCACAACCAAAGAACAGGGTTGTGAGTTTCTAGACTCAAATATGACAAGCAGAGAGATGAGGATGTTTCAGGCAAGCGGTCATTTACAAAGATTGAATGTTCTTAAAAAAAGTCTTCACCATTTAGAAGATAAAAGTAATACTAAAGCTCTCCAACACCGTAATTTTTATGACTCGTTATATAACGACGCACGGTTAACTATATGAATACCTCCTATGTCGCATTTTGTAAACTTTAAAGGGGACACAAGAAACTGATTATAGTCTCAAAATTAAAACGCATAATAATAAAATTTTATACCTACATAATTATCAGTTTTGAATATCTATGATGTCAAATAGTTAAAATTTTAAGAATTCAGCGAAGCAGATGGAAATTATTAACAAAACTGTATCAAAAAGTGAATTTCACAAAAAATGTATGTTAGGAGGTACTCATCGTTAACCGTCGATAAAGTTTTTTAGAACATTCAATTTTGAATTCTAATATATCACACAATGTCTTCCAGGTTTAAGCGTTTGTGACTAATAAAATTTTAAAGTTTTTCCCACTATTTTCCTAAGTAATGCGTAGGGGGAACAGAAAATATGGATGAGGAACCTCTCATTATAAAATAATAACACTGATAATAATATATTTTAAGGACATTTTCTTAGAGCCCCAATCAACCCACTTTGAATGTTATTAAGAAAATCAAAGCAAGTTCGTTAAATTGAACCCACCCTATTGTACACAGCATGTATGATTATTATATCCTCAAATTTCTTCGTTGAAATGTATGGTTGTCGTTAACATTCCTTCGGTCTGGACTAATATTTTGTTCTCCTCATCTACGAGTATGTATGTATATTCTATAATTACATAATCTACTTTCGAGTATACATACTGTCATAACTTTACATTGCAAGGATGTAATGAAAGTTATTTGAATTTCATTTTCACAAGTATATAAGAGGCGACACAGCAAGGACGCCGACTTTGAACGATCCTAGGTCCTGGAAAACAAGAAACACGACCAAACCAAAACAAAACAACTATAAGGAAAATATATGCAGATGCAGAGTAAGGTGGACTGGCTTCCAGAAATGCAGGTGAACATTTTCAGTTGTTATTATTTGTCGGCATGTGAGTTGAGTTTAGTACATAAGTTATATTTAGAAAGGTAACTAAACAAGACCAAGATGACTCTAATGTGCAAGGGGGTGGTGGCCGGAAGAAGGAGCGTTATAAAGGCATTCATCGTTTTATCCAGTGGAAAACTCAATTTTCGATCTTTCTTTCTGTCTGGTATAAGTTCTTATAACTACCTACCTACATAGCGACATGGTAGCTGGGTTGTCATCGTCTAGAATTTTCCATATGAGAAAGTAATAAAACGTGAAGCTTAATGAAACGTAAACTTAGTTTTATTTTGTTAAGAAACTATAATCTAAGTTCCTTCTTCTACATTCCCGGAGTGGGTTACTTCTTTGATATGACAAATGACTTAGGAAAGGGGAAGTAAGTTATGTTTTGGACAATTTATGACCGTGTTTCACATGGAACTACGTGAAAGCTGTTTTCAGAAAGATTTACCAAAGGTCTGTATTACTATATGTTTGGAAATGCAATAGAGCAATTATTGGTTTTAGGGCCTCCGAGTGGACTCAATTGCCACCTTCAATGTGTAACAGCTTATGAGAGTGTTCATTTTATTAAAGCAAATGTTTAAAGATTTAATGATAATTTTATGAAGATCAGAGCTTTAGACCACAATTTAATACATTCTCTCATTATGACCAGTTCAGGAATTCATTTGGTATTAATATTATTTTTTAACAGAATGATGGAGAACATGAATTGTTGATGAATGCAGTGACTGATTGACTTCTTGACAGCTGGGAGAGGTAAAGACGCAAAAAAGACGGACAAACGAAGTTATAATGAGTTAGGATCAACTAAAAAAGAATTAATATTATAGAATTACACTTCGGTCATAATTCAGTCGTTAATTTTTCAATATTATATATGTAGTTTACTTTTTCCAAAAGTTTTTTATTTGTGCTAAAGAAAAGAATTCATTTTTCGGAATGTAACCTTTGATTTATTGTTTCCTGACTCTTTCCATGTTTTTTTTTAATAAGTTGAATGGAATAAAAAAATATTGTATCCTGATCGCTTTTATATTGTGTCCAAGCAGATATACTAACGTTCTGTTTAATTTTTTATATCATTTATTATCTCGGCATTATCCTTTAGTCCTTCGTGAGTCTATAGCTTAGTTAATTAAAGAAGGTAATAAATCAAAACACAAAAGATATTCCAATAACAAGATTTTACAGTAACAACAGAAAAACCAAATCGAGAAAAAAAATAATTTTTGCGACTTCAGAGATTTTGAGAAGTTTGAACAAATATCTTTTAGGAAAATGAAATTTTCAGATGAAATCACCAACAGTACATAAAAAAAGGACCGTTATGTATTAGCTCTAATTTCAAATATTTTATATGGATTCAGGCAGGATTGCTCTTTCAACATTTACTTTTTTTTTTTAATGTATAATGATAGGCTTGTTGTTTTGAATTCTCCCATGAATAAGAACGTTTTATACAGCGTGGCGCAAAAGTATATGCTATTGGCATATTGTGAATTGGCTACCATTTTGTGATAAATGAAAAAAAATTTTCTTGGTTTTCACGAAAAAATATGAAGATACAAAATTGATGATAAATTTGTAGGAATATAAACGGCTCAATTAAAACAATATAAGAAATAATAGTTTATTACTCGAGAACAGAATATTGATGAATGAAGAAAATTAGATTACATTATTTAGAATGAATTTTGATTGTGTACTATTCTAAGTACAATTCAAAAAGTGTTTCAAAAACACAGTGAATACCAAGTGTACGACGTGGTGTAAATGTATCTCCAACACTCCTCCTCATTTATTCAACGAGACCACATCTTTCACGAAGCATTTTATGTCTTCCGGGTCCTAATGGTTTTGTAAGTAAATCTGCTAGCATAGATTCAGTTGGACAATATTTGCAAACCACGGTCTTTTTCTTGATAAAGTCTTTAACGAAATGATAACGTGTGTCTATGTGCTTAGTTCTGTTTGAAAAATGTTACTCTTGTATAATCTTTAAGCAGCTTTGATTATCTTCGCAAATTATCGTAGGTTCAGTAATTGATTGTTGCATATCAGCCAGTAACCGACGAATCCACGATGCTTCTTGACAAGCCTCCGACAATGAGATAAATTCAGCCTCCGTAGATGAGAGTGCCACACAAGTTTGTTTGCGACATGCCCAGCTCACAACTCCACCGTTTACCTTAAATATATAGCCACTGTTTGACTTACGACTGATTCTGTCCTCAGCCCAATTTGCATCCGCATATCCGTGAAAGAATTCAACTTCGCTGTTGTCATTACTTAAAAGCAGATTAATTTTTGAAGTTCCTTTCAGGTATTTAAGTATGCGTTTCAATGCAATCCAATCAATCTGTCTAGGTTGACTAACCCGTTGTGCCAATATTGAAACGCTTGTAGATATGTCTGGCCTTGTGTTCACTGAAATATACAAAAGACAACCAACTAATTTTTGAAATTTACCGTTATCCATCAAAACTTCGGAATCTTCGATGTCTTTGCCATAGTTTGGATCCATAGGAACATTTGATGACTTCGAATCTGTTAAACCAAAGTCTCTTGCTATTTGTTGAATATAATTCTCTTGATTCAAAGTATAGTTTCCTCTATTATCCTTGTCAACTTGCAAACCCAAAAAGTTCTTTATGGTGCCCAAATTCTTCATTTGAAACTTCGATGAAAGTATCCTCTCCGTTAAAAGAATCAAGTGTTTTGATTTGCTTGCCACAATGATATCATCAACGTATATGAGTATGAAGCACCACTCACTTTTCTCCTTCTTCGAATAAAGGCAAGGATCAACTTTACTTTGAAGAAACTGTGCTGTTATCAACACTGTATGTATTGCCTCGTTCCATGATCTTGCTGCCTGCTTCAATCCATAAATACTTTTCTTCAAAAAGCAAACCAAGTGTTCCTTTCCTTCAACTTCAAAACCAGGGGGCTGCCGCATGTAAATGGTTTCTTTTAAGTCACCGTTAAGAAACGCCGTTTTCGCATCCAAGTGTTGAACCTCAAATCCTTCTTTTTTAGAAATTGACAAAAGTATTCTGAATGTCGTTAACTTAACAACCGGAGCAAATACATGATCATAATCAGTTCCATATTTTTGTGAAAAGCCTTGGGCGACTAGCCGCGCCTTAAATCGTTTTCCTTTATCATTTAGACTAGTCTTTAATTTGAAAACCCATTTACTTCCGACTGCTTTTCGATCTTGTGGTAACTCACATAAATCCCAAGTGCGGTTTTGCTTCAAGGAGTTCATCTCATCTTTCATTGCTTCAAACCATTGTTCTTTGTAACAGCTTGACATGACTTCCATTAGGTTCTTTGGTTCTATGTCAGAACTTTGAATTACATTGATTTCCTGGATTAGCTTAATCGGAGGAACCCCTTTATTCGACCTTTTCGATTCCCTTCTACTCGAATTTTGTGGAAGCACATCAAACTCTTGTAGTTCTGCATCTGGATCTCCCTCTCTATCAGAAGCACATTGTTCAATATCTTTGTATGATGTTTCACTGGGTGTCACACTAAAATCGGCTTTAAACTGTACAGATTCAGAGTCACATTGCATTTTCGGTATAACTTCAACAGGTGTTTGGATGGGTACCTTTCTTTGCGATTTTTCATTTAAATCTCCGAACTGAACATCTCGACTTACTACAACTTGCTTCTTTAACGTATTGTAGCAGCGATACGCCTTGGAATGTTCATCGTAGCCAACAAAAATCATTTGGACAGCAGTTTTGTCAAGCTTTTGTCTCTTTTCAATAGGAACATGGACGAAACATTTAGTACCAAATATTCTAAAATGTTTAATATCTGGCTTTGAACCATTCCATCCTTCATATGGCGTAATCGGTGTTGCTCTAGTTGGTAAACGATTTTGAATGTAATTTGCCGTTGTAACTGCTTCACCCCAGAACATGTATTGCATATCCGCGTCAAGCAACATACATCGAGCCATCTCAATCAGTGTCCTATTCTTGCGCTCTGCAACGCCATTCTGTTCAGGTGTATATGATGCGGTATATTGTATTTGAATGCCTTGGCCCTTCAAGTATTCCACTGTTTCCTTAGCCGTATACTCTCCTCCTTGATCAGACCTTATTATCTTTGGCTTCTTTTGAAACTTGGTTTTCACCATTTCCACGTATTCTTTCAACTTCCTTAAGACCTCTGATTTTTGTTTTAGTAGGTAGACCATAGTATATCTGGTGAAATCATCAATAAAGGTTAACATATACCGCTTTCCGCTTGGAGAAACCGTTTGCATAGGCCCGCAAACATCTGTATGTATCAGATCAAGTGGAGCGACAGTTTTAGTTGTTGATTGTTTCGGAAAAGGTAAACGGGTTGTCTTCCCTTGCAAACATATATCACATCGACACTTTATACCACAATCAAGCAATTCAATACCATTTACTAATCCTTTTGAGCACATTTCCTTCACAACGTATGGATCACGATGACCGCAAACCCTGTGCCAATAGTGAATACAATTTTTCTTATGCGAACACGCTGAATAAACCTTATTTATTTCCCGCAACTTATAGAGACTTGAATGTAGGTCCGCAACTGCAACTTGTCGATCTTTGCGTTTGATTTCGCACATGTCTTCTTTGAAATCAACAGTAAAGCCATCATCAATCAGTTTTCGTACGGATAACAAATTTCCTCCAATTTCTGGAATGTACAAAACATTAGTAAGTTTCACGTAGGAAACTTCATTTTTCTGATTGAGAAATTGTAAAGTTCCGACACCTCGTCCCTCAGTTTTCACTTCATTACCATTAGCAACATTGATTTTTTCACGATGATTTATGTTGAGTTCCGTAAAGAAACTTTTGTCGCTTGAAATATGGCATGTAGCTCCAGAGTCAATGATCCAACCACCGACATTTTTTGATACCATGAACAAAAACTCATCACTACGTTCCACTTTGTTTGCTTTGTTTGATTGGAACTGGTTACCTTTGCTTTTACCTGTCTTGGACTTCCACTTTTTGTACTGGATGCAATCTTTCTTAAAGTGACCTTTTTCTTTGCAGAAAAAGCAGTTCCTTTCTCTTTTATCACTTACTTTTAATGCAGACTCTTTGCTAATCGCATTCACCTCACCCCGACGACTGTACTCTCCCAACAACTTAGACTGGACTAAAGAAAATGTCAAATCTCCTTCTGGACGTGTCTCGAGCGCAGTAATCAGCGTATCGTAACTTCTTGGTAAGCTACTTAGAAGCATAGCAACACTCCAATTTTCTGAAAGCTGTGTCTCACCAATATCTCTCAATTTGTCAAACAATTCTGTCATTTGATTGATGTGAGCCTGTACATCACCACCTTCATCCAATTTCAAACTGCATATCCTACGCATTAATTGAACCTTATGACTCAGTGTACTCTTTTCGTGGTATGCTTGTAAAGCCAACCATGAATCTCTCGCAGAAGATGCACGCCTTATATGAACAAGCTGTCCGTCTTCCACCAACAATCCGATGAGTGCTTTTGCCTGGTTATTCCCCTTTTGCCAATCCGATTCAGCAGCGACATCCTTCTCATCAATAGTTGGTTTCGGCTCACTTACAAAATTCCATAGACCTTCTTTTATGAGCAAGAGCTCAAGCTTGAATTTCCAAATGGAATAATTTTCATTATTCAGCTTTACAACGCTAAACCTCGTACCTTCAGCCATTATGAGAACAAATTCAAAATTTCTTATATCTTAATCTATTAAGCGATTTCTGGGCTCATAACCTGTAGAAATATAAACGGCTCAATTAAAACAATATAAAAAATAATAGTTTATTACTCGAGAACAGAATATTGATGAATGAAGAAAATTAGATTACATTATTTAGAATGAATTTTGATTGTGTACTATTCTAAGTACAATTCAAAAGGTGTTTCAAAAACACAGTGAATACCAAGTGTACGACGTGGTGTAAATGTATCTCCAACAAAATTTACATACTTTGAAAAAATATTTCGAACAAATGACCACTTCCCGAGCTGATGCAAATTAGTGCTCGTCTTTCGGTATTTTAAATTTTTGCTCGATTGTTGGATTCATTGTTAGATCTCAAAACTTTCAAGGTTTCTTGTTTATTTTGGTCAACACGTAGATTTCAAAAAGCCCCAAGGGAAGAAGTTTGCCGCCAGCCGTTGGTGTCTTGAAATCTTCAAAAAAAAGTACACATTTTTGGGGTGATAAATTATTTGTAAAAACCGTACAAAATACTACTTCGTCTTGGGTTCCTACGCTCGTTTTCAAAGACACTTCTTATGTCAGTTTGCTTGTAGCACATTTTGCTGGTCAATTCGACGCTGTCAAATAGTATCATATTTTCTCCTGTAATAATAGGGACAAATCTTCAATCGAACTCGTACATTTGCAAAAGTGCTGAAAGATCTCGATAAACCCAAATCCGCTGGCCCGGATAGTATGTCCCCAATTCTTCTGAAGAGGTGTTCTTCTACAGGTCCACCGGTGATCACCGAACAGTGCTACATAACGTTACATCATTTTGGAGAAAGTAAGATTATTGCACTTGATATTTCAAAAACATTTGATAGAATTTGGCATCAAAGCTTTATTGTAGGCAAGATGTAAATCTTAAAATCAAGCAATACAAAATAAATAAATGAAAATACAAATACAAATTACAAGCTCTTTTATCGAAAATGTGTGCATTTGGTTTTGATGAATCTCTTCTTCGATGGATTAGAAACTACCTTTCAAACCGCTCAACACAGGTTGTATTTTTTTTTTATAATTAGCACACACTCAAGGGGTTATGAATACCCTTATAATGTTTAAAAGGAGATGCCGATGCATATTGGTTTTAAATGCTTGTACATCGCAATTAGGGGGGACAATCGAGTGTCGTATTGGATGGTCTTAAGACTAAAATTCATAAAATAAATGCTGGTGTGCCACAGGGCTACGTTTTGTCTCCGACCCTCTTTCTGATATTCATCAATGTCTTTTGTTTGCTGACAATTATACTCTCAGCTTATCATATTCGTTTCCAAATGCATGTCCTTGTTCTTCGAATGTGAATTAAGAATGGTATCCGTATGAGAAGCTCATTAAATTCTGATCTTGATAGCATTGTCAAATAGGGAACCATAAACCGCGTAGTGTTTAGTTTTCCCTCCACGTTGTAAGTAAAATTCCAATATTTGGGCAGGTGCTCCAATAACTCACTTGGATGGAATCCAAAAAACAAATGAATCTTTTGAGCACCGCCACAATGTTTTTTGTCTTTCATTATTTTACCGTTATTTTTATAAATAGTGTTCCAGTGAAACAGTATAGGTATCTCCTTTTAAATCATTTCCAACTTTCCTAAAACGCTCGAACTGTGCTCAAAAATTTTAAGGGCAGTTATTACCCTTTGAGTGCGGAAAATTATAACCATCTAAGTGAAAATGGGATTCGTTGCTCATTTCGATTTTGGATAAGAAATCGTTTTTCTCTTGCACCAAGTTTAACGAAGCAGATGAGTAAGTCAACCTCGTTTGGCAATCAGCAATTCGAGAACGGTTTGAACTTTGTACGGGAACTTTTTCAAGTCTTTCACATGGCTGCAGCAGCGATGTTTTCATTCGCACGTTCAATCATTGCGTTACTTTGTACTACTCGTATTTGATTAAATATTTTTTTTTTGGTTTTTGGAAAAAGTTGCGGATTTTTGAAAACCCTGATATTGGCTTGACTTTTTCAGCTCCAGAGTATTTAGTGTCAGTTTCTGTACAATCCATATTTATCAAGGATTTGATGTACATATATTGAAAATTGAATGGACACAATTGCACATTTCATGACATTTTGAAGAATACACTGCAGGTAAATATAAGTACATACATACATCATTTTACAACAAATGATGTGGACGAGAGTGTCTAGACACAACAACACACTTTTTCAAGCATTCATAACAAATGCATCCTGAAGCCTGCAACAGAAACACATCACTGCCAGCAGCTACCAATAATGGGTCTGCTATTGCTATATATGTAGTTCGCCACACATGAAGTGTATCTGTTACTTTTCTATCCATTAATTTAAGCACAGACAGACAGCCAGACTGACTATATATTTTCTGAGTGCAGTCCGTTTTCCTCTCAACACCCACCCCTGGAAATAAAACAACGCCCGCAACTATAAGCTTGCTATGCACTACAGATTGTTGTCTGGTTGTATGTCCAAATTTTAGGACAAAATTGAATCGATTTTGCACAGTTAGTGCATCCTGAATGAGAATCACTGACTAGACCATGCTATGAAGGAGATGAATAGAACGAGGAAGGGACTGTAATATGTATGGATCGGAATAATAAACCAAATGGTCTGTGATGACCATTTATGATGGAACTGTTATGTTGCTTTGTTTTTGTATTCTGTGTTTTGTAAGCAACAATATACAACAATAATAATAATTAAAAGCAGACTAGGGATGGTTTTGTGATGGAACACAATTTTTTTGTACAAGCAGGGATGTCACTATTCACACGTTCCCAACGGTGAGGCGTTAGCCAGTGCAGGTTACCCGATGTTAAACAAAATAAAATGTAAATTTCAAACCGTTACCACGTGTGAAAGCGTTAAAGTTCTTTTAAACAATTTTTGGTAAAAAATAAAACTAAAATAAAATTGGCCCCTCGTGCAAACAAAAGGGCAAACTCAAAAACAAAATTCGAAAAATCTGAGGTTTGGTGTACAGCCTTGTTCTTTATATTAAACAAAAACAGCACGTTCAAACACAGTAACGTTCATGGAGGGAAACTATGTATAATTTTCCGCCGAGTCGGACCAACTTAGATGAAAAGCACTTTTTCAAGATTTGAAATGCTCTTGAAGGATTTGTAATTTCTCCTTAAGAGATAGTTTTTAGGAGGCATAGTCTGGGAATCTATTGCCAGATTTCATGTATGCTTTTTTTTTTAATTATATTATGCGCGCACTCAAGGGGTTATGAATACCCTTATAATGTTAAACACAGTGCGAGCAATTAGGAAAGTAGGATAGGATGAGAACGGAGATACCGATGCACATTGATTTTGAATGACTGCACATTGCTATGAGTATGAAACATTGAGCCGGGTAAAGCATTCCACATTCGTGTAGTGCGGCTAAAAAAAGAATCTCTGTACTTGACAGTACGTACGAAATTTGGCTCAAGGGTAAACTGATGAGCATTCCTAGCCTAGAAGTACGAGTATTACGGTTGAATTGTTTGAGGGAAGTAATGCAACTGGCTATTTCACTAGAGCACTGTTTATGAAAATACCGATAAAATAATGATATTTCTAACGCACTAATCATGAGGTATTCAATTTAATACTTTTCAAAAAATAGCCGTAAGGTGGGTAAAATTGCGCACGTTTTTCTCAGTCTATTACTCTTACGAAAACTGGATTGGATCGCACGAACTTGCTTTTATGTTTAAGAATTTTAAAAATTGATGTTATCAGTGAAAAATGTTTAGAATCTCAAAATTAGTTTTTAAAACACAAAAATATTTTTTCTAGTAGTTGGTGTTAATGCCATACAATTTATAAATTATAAGTAGATATTAAATACATTTGAATTTTTGCTTGAATTCCTATTCCAAAATAAATAAAAAATTTAAAATAGTAGTAAATAAAAGTTAAAAGTTAACACCTTAGAATAAACGCTGAATAAGCTCTCAATTTATATTTAACGAAACATACGTATGTTCTTGAATTATAATTAAAAATCATAACTATTACTAGTCGTTGAGATCTCGAAGAAAGTAGTTGCAGCAAGTGATTAAAAATAATAAATAAATAAATACGAAAGTAAAAACAATTTTTTCTACTGTATTTTTATTGATTTTAAATCTTGTGAAAACTATCATAAGAAACAGTTGGAGTCAAAAACAAAACAAATATGAGTTTATAAAAAGATTACAATTAAAAATCGGTAAAATAAGTTTTTATTACTGTGTAAATAAAAATTAAATTTCAAAAAAAATAAGTAACGACCCGTTTTTGAGAAATCGAACTTTCAAAAAATATTTTTTTTTAGTTCCAATATGTAATGTTTTCAAACCTTTTAGAAGCTTCCGTATAGAAAGTTTCATTGAAATCTGTTATGAATCGTAAAAATTAATCAAAAGCAAATAAATTTTATAAAAATTCTGAATGACGTTTTCGAGATAAATACGATTTTCTAAAAATCCATTAAAAAAGGCTCTATGAAAGGTACCATTAATAATCATTTTTTGTAATTTATTTTCAACCATTACCTAGTTTTTACTAAATAAAACTTTTTGAAATTAAAAAAAATAAAACTATGGAACAGTTTTTGAGAAAAAAATAATTTTCTAAATTTTTGAAAAAAAAAAAAATTTATGGCAAACATTATTTTTGTTCTTGCAAAAATAAAACAAAAAAATGCATTACTCTGTCGCACGAACTTGATCTTACGTAAGAGACTACGAATTTAAAAAATGAATGTTATTAGAGAAGACTGTTCATAAGCTTAAGGTTCATTTTTAAGCTCTTTTAGTAGCAAGAGATAAAAACAGAATGTGCTGTGACTTCTTGAGCAAATATGAATTTATAAAAGAACAAACATTAAGTCGTTGTAGCGGTTTCTTAAAAAAATGAGCTTTTATCTACAAAATTTTTAAAACATTTTTAAGAAACTATTTTGGTTCGCCAACTTTAAGTCTGTTCGAATAAAAATTAATTTTCAGAAACAAAAATTGACCAGTTTCAAAAAACAATTGATTTTTTTTTTTCAAAAATTCAAAAAATATTTTTTTGTTAAGTTTTGAAATACAAAAAATCCGTTATGTCTATAATGAAAAACTCAAAATTAGGAAAAATAGTTTTATGGCAGGTACAGTCAGTAACACCTTAATTTTAATTTTTTTTATGGAATTAGTCGAAAGAAATTCCAAGCACCGTTTTCAAAAATATAAGATTTTCGAAAACCATTTTTAACATTTGTGTGATTATTATCGTTATTTTTATTTAAATTACTTTTTTTCTCACATATTTAAGATTGTTTTAAGAAACTTTTATTTGTCAAGTCTAAAAAAATCGAGCATAGAGTTTTTGAAATATTGAGTTTTGGAAAAAAAAGTTTGAACATTTTTTAAAAATCCGAAACATTTTTTTGAAAATCTTAATACACAATACTATTTAAACTTTTGGGGAGCTCTAGCATACATAAAATGATTGAAATAGGTTGTACCGTTTTTGAGAAAATCAAAAACAAAATAAAATTAACAACCAGACAGACAGAATTGCTAGATCCACTTTTTTAGTAATGTTAAGTCTGATCACAATCTTGTTTTTTTTACGAATACGTAACTGGCCTTATATTACCTATGTAACAGGGCCGCCGCTACCATATGTGCAAAATGTGCGGCGCACAAGGGCGCCAATGTCTAGGGGCGGAAAATTAAGAGATCGATCTAACTCAACATATATAGGATGCTCCAAATTTTTCCTTAAGTTATTAGAACCTGTTTACATTTGACCGTTCACTACGTAGTACCCACACACAATCTACTTCTAATCTTAACGCCATGTCGCCATAGATTGGCACTTGGGAAATAGCTTTTCACGCAACCTACATCTCAGACCTATAAACTCGAAAAGTATATTGATTTTTTTTTAATTTACTGACCATGTATTTCCCATAAAATAAATCGAAAACAGTGTCTCGAAAACATTAATTTTACTATTCACTCGTATTTTTGTATAAATGGGTATCAATATTCTGATTGCAATGATATAGCTAAATATCTTAAATCTAAGTTGGTAACTTTAGAACAAAATTAATAGAAGATGATTTAAAACATTGTAAAGAAATGTAAACAAACCACCTTTACAAAAGAAAAAAAAAAACAGCGACAGGGTCTTAGGTAAAAGGAAAAAAAGTTTTGTGTCTCTAAATATTTATGTTTGTTTTTAAATAAGGATTTACGAATAGTTTTTAATTAATTTTAGAATTGAATTGATAAATAACTTAAATGTCAACGGATTGAACAAAATCAGTATAACCCAGAAATTTAACGTTTCATTGATCGTTCGAATTTGAGCTTTCAAATGACATTCAGAGTTCAGACTCTATTTATATCAAAATATAGTTCGCACACAAATCACAAAATGTCAAATTCCATCAAAGGATACCTAAGATGTCAAGGAATTATATATAATACTTCCAGATTCGGAAGTAAATGATAAAGGCCCATTTGCTGATACAGAACATAAACACTTATGTTCCACATAAACTCTTATATACGAGTATGTAGTAGAACATAAACGCTTAGGTTGAACATAAATATTTAAGTTTCGTTTCAGCTAATAGCCCTAAGTGTCTTAAAAAGAGAGGTGAAAACAAAAACTTTTAAAAGTATCAAAAACTACTTTGTCTTCTTTCTGTCAAGCTATAAACTATTGATTTTTACCAAAGGATTGATTTGACATACATAAATTGAAGAAAATTATTCGCAATCGCCAAATTTTGTGTTTCCTCTTAAAATAAAATGCACGACTGAGTCCCACGAACTTGCTCTTATGTAGAAGACTTAGAAAATTAATGCGATAAAAAAAAAAAAACTGTTCATAAACATAAAGTTCATCAATTAAATGACTAAAACAAATCTTAGTTTATGCAAAAATCTAATTTAAAAAATAATCTATTAAAATCCGAGAAATTAAAAAATCGACAAAATGGTTCTATGGTCGGTACAGTCAGTAATATATTGATTTCAATTTTTTTGTTTAATTATTATAGAACGTAAAAATTTATCATAAGAAAAAAAATTATCAAGATTCTCGGAGACGTTTTCGAGAAAGGTAATACATTTTTTCTCTTTATATTAAGAAACTTTTATTTATCAAGTTTTTAAGAAATCTACCAAATCCAAACTAATTTTTGTTTGAAAATTTTGAAAAAAAAAGAAAAAAACGTGTGGGGACAAAATTTCGAGACCCACTTTTTTTCGTCTTCGCTATCATCGTAATGTCAACTTTGATCAAAATCTCGAGTTCGATTTTTTTTTACGAATGCATAACTTGCCTTATACGTAGTACCTACATTTAAGTCTCAAGTAAAAAGAGTAAATAATCTTAAGAGGATGCAAATATTGTATATGCTATAACATAAACTCTCAAACTCATTTACAGGAGAGACCCCCCAAATCCTAGTCTGACTACGTTCGTTTTATAAGAATTTGATGTAGATTGGAACGCGACAACATCAATGCACGTTTGCTTACATTTTTCAACTGCGAAATGGAGAATAAATAAAACTTCCACTTATTCAACATATAGGTATACCCCCGGCAACCAAGATATGGGGCGGCAATCTAAGGTTCTTGCACAAGGGCGCACGAACAACCAGCGGCGGCACTGCCTATGTATGTATCTATAAGTTGCAAGTAAAAAAGTTACAATCTTTTTTGTGTAGTTTAAATTTTCGTTTAATATTTTTTTTACAAAAATTATTAATTAAGACCAATTTAAAAAAAAACTCTTTTTTTTTTCAAAAAGTCTAGATAGTGTTAAGGAAATCATAAGTCGTTGGGATTATAAAAAATAAGCTTTCAACTGTACCGATGTAGGTTATATCAGGTAGAGGGATTGAAATATCATCTGTCATTGTCACCATAGAAGGCAGTTACTGTGTTCAGTGCCCGGTGTAAAATGAGCAACAGAAACTTAAAAAAAATAAATAATAAATAATAAAAATCATAATAATAAAAATCATAAATACTGGTACATATACGAATGAGGGTGAAACCGAATGTTATGAGTTATATCATTCATTCCGGATAACCCTTATGGGCTTATGGGAAATCAACAAGTTTTGTTTTTAATGAGGCTAACTTTAAATTTCAGTTTAATCCACTGCGAATATTTTTCTTTCTTCAAATAGGTACATTAATTAATAAAAAAAAATGTACATAAGAAAAACATTTTCACGAGAAGAGCAATGCATACAAAATGTGAACATTAGTGCGTGTAGTGGTTATTTTCAAGTGCCGCATTATACTCGTATTTGTATGAATGCATATGACTTTAAAAAAGGACAAGTAAAAGAAACCTTACAACATACAAATTCAGTATCACGATTTCCTTATTAATTAAGATTTTTGCTTTTTTTTTGTCCTGTATGAATGAACGAATGATATTTTGTTCGTAGTTACTATAGCATTGAAATTGTTAAGCATGTTATGAAAATAAATTTAAGGTCCTTATGGGCATTCATATAGCTACATATGTAACTAAGATGAATGATGCCTTCTGCATTCAAAACTTAAACAAAATTTAAGAATTGATAATAATTCAGAGTAAAATTCTTCTCAATTTCTCTTGGTAAATAAAAATGGTGGGATTTGTTTTTATATATAATTAAGGATAACAAAAAATCATAAACATATTTAATAGAATGAAACAAATACCTTATGCAATTTAAATCTTGTAAGGATCTTTATTGTTTTATTGAGTTTCGTATTTAAAGTGACTGATTTTTCAAAAACATTTTTTTTATGTTTAGATTGTGATTAAATTCTAAATCGATTCGATGTACATACATACATTGTATATTTATTCAAAAGTTTGTGAATCTAACTAAAAGTCTCAAAAATTATTGTATTAATCGCTTTATATGACTGTATGTAGCGATTGTCTTCTAACTTGTTAATCCCTAGAGGAATAGTTGAATTAATTTTTTACATTACGAAAATGTAAACCTTGATCCTTGATCGACTTTTTAAATGCACATGTCACATTCTGGAAAAAATCTCGAAAATCAAATGAAAAACGGTGTGAATAAGATTAAATTTTGAATGAACATCCGAAATACTATGTGTTAACGCTCGGCTTAAACATAAGCTACCGAAAAACCAACTTGAAACAAGTCAGTCAATTTAAATATCTTGGGCTTTGGAATGACTCAGACATAAACTGGAACTACCACATTATAAAACTTTTGAAACAACTATCGTCTCTATCTGGAGTTTTCGGTCGAATTTACTGCAATGTTCCTGAAAATGTCAGAAATCAAATATTAGTCTGGGGTACGGCATATCACTGTCTAAAGTACTCTCTATAACGAACGCAAAACAAGGCATTGAAAAACTTGTTCGGAATAGGATGGAACACACACACTAAATGGATTTATAACCATTTTCAAATTTTGATGGTGAAAGACGAAAAAGAAAGGAATATGGTCGTGCTATCAATAAAACAACACAGTCAAAAGTTCATACCAATTCCCAACTTACTAAAAGGGGTAGCCTTCATAATCATACCTTCAGAAATCATAACTACATTCACTCTAGTGCAATACATACAACAACATTCGGGTATAACTCCATCTTTTACCAGTCTATTCAAATAAATATTCTGAAGAAAATAAAAATATGATATTGAAATGCTTAAACTTCATGTTAAAAAAAAGTGCAACTCAGTAAATATACAGTTGCGGTCAAAATAATAGTATTGTTAATAAAATCATTGGTAAGTCCCTGAATTTTCATGTTTTTGTGGAGGAATAGTCTGTGGTCAGACGAGTCCAAGATTGTGTTATATGGTGGAAAGGGATCTCGTCAATATGTAAGAAGGCCCCCAAACACAGAATATAATTCACGCTTCACAGCCAAGACAATAAAACATGGAGGATCTAGCATAATGGCTTGGGCATGATTTTCCTTCTATACCGGATTGAAGGCATTGTGGATCAGCATCTTTATTTGAAGATCATGGAGGAAGTTATGTTCCCATATGCTGAAGATGAAATGCCAGCGATATGATTTAGATAGATTTGAAATTACCAACTAATTTATTAAATTTGAAAACGATTTTTTTCTAAAATTAAAAGCCTAAAATACATTATTTTGAAAATCAGATGACTATTTATTTTTTTAAAATTAGTAGAATAAATTATTTTATTTTTTGTTGTGTCAAAAGGTTCACTACTATTATTTTAACCACAGCTATACATATTAATTAAGCAATGTTGTCTCTTCTTACCTTTTTATTATATCTCTTGTTTCTTTTATTCTGTTTATATAACCCTCATTTGTACCTAGGTATATCTTTCATTTTTATGGGTTTGACTTTTCATTTATATTTTGTTGTACTTGCCAAGATCATTTATTGTACGTCACATTAATCCTTTTCAATTATAAAAAACTTAATCTTAAGAATTATTATTTTTGTAACTATATAGTGATACGAGATCTCATAATGCACATTAAATAAATAAATCAATAAATAAATAAACCAGTGGGCAATATTACCCCAAATGAATCTTCATACTTACTCTTTTTACAAATAGATTTTTTTTTTATTTTCTTTTTTTAAATAAAAAAATGTAAAAACCTACCATATATATGTATATATATAAATGTTTGTACATACTTTTTCTCGAAAACTATATACTTGAAATATTTTTAAAATTAGTTTTTTTCAAACCAATTTTACCCAAAATCATTTTTAACGGTTATTCTAAACAATTATTTTTCAATATTTTAAAAAAATTAAACCAGTTATTCAATACAACTCATTTTTTGTCAGAAAGCCCGATATTAAATTTAAATATTTTCAACAAAAATAAACATTGAAACCTTATTTTTGAAATTTTCCTACCTTAAGGCTAGAAAATGTATCTTCAAGGCTAGAAAATGTATCTGACATACATATAATAAATATAATTAAAAGCTCAAGTGACCTCAACTCCAATGTGCGTACCCTTCTAAGACGCAAATATTGCTCGATGTTTACCGACTCTTATAAAATTTACAGCATTAATAAACTTTTTTACTTGCGACTTATAGGTACTATAAGGCAAGTTATGCATTCGGAAAAAAAATCGAACTCGAGATTTTGATCAAAGTTGACATTACGATGATAGCGAAGACTAAAAAAGTGGGTCTCGCAATTCTGTCTGTCTGTCTGTCTGTCTGTCTGTCTGTCTGTCCGTTCGATTGCAGCTAAACGGCTCGGCCGATTTTCTTCAAACTTGGTAGATATGGGTTTTAATTTTTTCCCCCCGGATGTTTTTTGATTTGATTTTTTAAGACCAAAAATAACGGTACCTGCCATACGAATTTTTTTCGAAATTTTATAAACATTTTTTTTTTTCTCAAAAACTGTTCGCCAGATTTTAAAAATAAAAACACAAAAATTTCATTTAATTAAAGCTAGGTATTTGTTGAAAAAAATTTTCAGAAAAATGGTTATTGAGGGTACCCCCCATGGAACCATTTTTTTTGTTTTTGATTTTCTCGAAAACGGTACAACCGATTTTGATATTTTTTTTTTGCTAAGGCTCCCCAAAAACCTGCATAAAATTATGTACTCAAATTTTCAAAAAAAATTTTTTTGGAGTTTTAAAAAAAACTTCTAATTTTTTTTTTCAAAACTCAATATTTCGAAAACCCCTCGCTAGATTTTTTTTAATCTTGATAAATAAAAGTTTCTCAATATAGTCTACAAGATGTGAGAAAAAAAATTTTATTTTACCTAAAAATAAAGGTACCTACCATACAAATGCTAAAAAATTAAAAAAAATGGTTTTCAAAAATCGTATTTTTCTCGAAAACGGTTCCGAGAATTTTGATAAAATTTTTTTTCTTTCAATTAATTTTTACGATCTTTATTTTAATAAAAACAAATTTGAAATTAAGATATTACAGCTTGTACCTACCATAGAACCATTTTTTCGAATTTTGAACTTCTCATTATCCACATAACGGATCTTAATGAAAATTTGTATAGAGAAGCTTCTAAAAAGTCTAAAACACATTGCATTTCAAAACTTTAAAATAAATATTTTTTGAATTTTTGAAAAAAAAAATTATTTTTTTTTTGAAAATTCGATATCTCAGAAACGGCTCAATATTTTTCTTTTTGTAAATTTTATTTTTATTCGAACAATAATAAAAACTTTAAATTGGCGTACCAAAATTTTTTCTTAAAAAGCTTTGAAAAAGTTTGTACATAAAAGCTTATTTTAAGAAACCACTACAACGACTTATAATTTTTGTTCTTGCATAAATCCATATTTGGATAGCATTATGTTTTTGTCTCTTACTACTAAAAGAATTTAAAAAATAATTTAATCCTTATGAACAGTTTTCTCTAATAACATTCGTTTTTAAAATTCCTAGTCTGTTACATAAGAGCAAGTTCGTGCGACCCAGTCGTGCATTTTATTTTTTCTAGGAGAATTTCATTAAATTCAGACACATAGAATAATAATGTCCGCGGTCAGACTATGAAATCAATGAAGATATGAAAATTATTTCGGCTTAAGTGGAGTGATTGAGTTAAATTCAATTATTAAAAGCTCAAGTGACCTCAAGGGGACGGCAGCATCAAACTTATGAGTCCATTGTTGTACCTGGGCGAAACGCACCTTGGAGTTGAGGTCACTTGAGCTTTTAGTTTAATTTAATTTAATTCAATCACTCCACTTAAACCGAAATAATTTTCATATCTCAATTGATATAATAAATATACTTTATATAAATCCTTTACACTTATCAAAGCGGTAAGTAACTACAATTTTAGATGTACTATATAAAAATGCACATACATTATGTACCTATATATAATTCACTAAAATAATTTCTTAACAAAGAGAAAATCAAATAGGAAATACCTACTCATGAAAATTACTTTACAATTTACCGGAGCCATTCCTAAAGAAAACGTTAAGTTTAAACATTTTTTGTATTCATTTTATTGAAACCTTCTCCCTGAAGTCGAACAAAAGACCAGCCAAATGCCAAGCGCATTTTATATACAAACGAAGACCAAGTCAAACACCATTTTGTTTTTTTGTTTTTTTTTTTTTAATTTTTTAAATTATGCAAGAGTCAGTATAGTACCTATAAATGTGGAAAAGGACATTTGAAGGACTTTGCGTTTCACTATACATATAGTCTGCGGGCATTGGTTGTTGAGCTTACAAAGTAAAATTTATGAACCCCAAACGAAGTGCATCTGAAGGGCAAAGAATTTTAACATGAACGGAGGGAGAGAGAGATTCATGGAAAGGAGATATTATTCTCTGACTAAGCATCTTAGTGCAGACAAAGTGTAGCGAGTAAATTTATTACCCGTCAGTTCTCAACGAATTAATGCAGGTGCAATTTTACAAAACTTTTTTGATGCAGGTATTCAGTTATTCAAGACCTACCTTTACAAAAAAAATAATAAAATCGAAATGGAAAGTGCTATTTGCCATAGAAATGATTAATTTTAATCGCTTGCAAACTTGTGGTGTGATACAAAGAAGCAAAAGGAAATGTCAAGCAAAAAACAAAAAACAGAAACGAAAAATGTCTGCATTCCTGGATTTGACTAACAACTAACGTTAATTGTTGGAATTTCTTTGTATAAATTGCTTCATTATCGAAACTTTTCCGGTTTAATTTCTGTCGTTCAGCGTACATAAAATTGAAACTGAACCACTTGTCTAAAGTCACAAACACCAAAGTAGACCACAGCACACTTATCCATTGCTAGGAAGTAAATTTGTGTTTTTTTTTTATTTTATTAGATGCCAAAATATTGATACACAATATTAAATTTGTGTTACAAACACATCAAAATGCAGTTGCTGACGGAGCTGAAGTTGCAGCTCCAAGAGTTGGCAAGAGAAATTGCGTTAAATGTGAATGCAAGAACATGCGACTTAAAAATCGTAGTGATTATAAAAATGAAACAAGCCTTAGTTTTTCAAGCGGTTTTTTTTATTTTGTCGCAAAATTAAATAAATCGAATCGTGCACGCGACGTTTTAATAAAATTCTCGTCAGTATTCAAATGGGTTACTACATTAGGAAGTTTAAAGTATTGAGTGTATCCGGTTATAAGTGACAGGTTACTTAATGGTCCGTTTCATAAGATCCAAGATAGTTTAAAGGAACAGCCCCAGAGCATTGTGCAATAATATAGAATGAGTATTGAATGCTTCAAGGAACTACTGCAACTAGTTGGACAAAGAATTGTGTATAAAAATACAAAATGGAGAAATTCAATATCACCTGAGGAACGATTATCTGTTACATTGAAGTAGGTAAATAAAAAAAATCAATTTATCATTTTGCATTGTATAGTGACGAAGCGTTAAGTACGGAAGATGCTATTTATTTGTAGCAAATCACAAGTGAGTGCATGCTAATAATTTGTGACGAACGCGATTTGTTAATTGCCTCGACAAAAAATCGTAAGTGCGTCCCTAGCCTAAATCGGATGTGATTTTAGTCAACCATTTTTAAATCATATTGCTGTGCTGCTACTCTCATGAAGAGCAGCAAAGCAACTCAGTAGCTATCCGAAAATTAATTCTAGTTTCTCCAAATCTCTAATTTTTGCGATTTTTAAAAAAGGAGACTCTAGTTGTCCAGGTAACTATAGAGGGATTTCTATTCTTACATCCCTAAGAAAAATATTCGCTACGATTCTCTACGCAAGAATTACAAAATGGATCACATCATCATCATCATCATCATCGGCTCGACAACCGGGTTCCGGTCCTGGCCTCTTTCAACAAGTCTCTCCACCTATCCCGGTCTCTAGCCGACGCCATCCAGTTGCGCACCCCAAGGCTTCGGGCGTCCTGGTCTACGCCATCTCTCCAGCGCAAGCATGGTCTACCACGCTGTCGTCTAACATAGAATGTACCACAAAGAACTTTTCGAGCAGGTTCCTCTTCGCTCATGCGAGCTAGGTGCCCTGCCCACGGGAGTCTACCGAGCTTAATTTTTGTCACGATATCTGCTTGTAGGTAGATTGCGCACAATTCATGATTGTACCGTCTCCGGAATCGTCCTTCCTCACATATGGGGCCAACAATTCTCCTTAAGACTTTTCTCTCGAACGCAGCTAAGAGGTCGGAGTGCCTTTTGCTAAGCACCCAAGTCTCGGATCCATATGTGAGTACTGGCAGGACCATGGTCCTGTACAGCAGCAGTTTTGAAGTTATGGTGAGATTTCTGGATTTGAAAAGCTTTGACAGACTATAGTAGGCTCTGTTGGATTTGAGAAGCCGCCCGCGTATTTCTTCTTCTATATTGTTATCGGCTGCTACTATTGACCCAAGGTATTTAAAGGATTGCACCACTTCAAATTAGTGCTCCGCTACCTTGATTGTTTGACCAACTGTTCCTCTCGCATTCGACGCCACCATGTACTTTGTTTTACCTTCACTAATGTGCAGCCCCAGATTTTGTGCCGCCTGCTCGATCTGGATGAAGGAATCGTGTACAGCTTGTTCGGTTCTTCCGATGATGTCAATGTCGTCTTCGTAAGCTAGTAACTGGCTGGACCTGTTGACGATGGTCCCTCTTGTTGCCGTGCCAGAGTCACGGATTGCTTCCTCCAACGCCAGGTTGAAGAGAAGAAAGGCCAAACCGTCCCCTTGTCGGAGTCCATTAAAGATTTTGATTGGTCTGGATAGCAATCCGGCTATTTTTACTTGGCTTGTTACGTTGGTCATGGTCAACCTACATAGTCGTGTCAATTTATTTGGGATGCCGAACTCTTTCATGGCTTTGTAAAGTTTTACCCTGGCTATGCTATAATAGGCGGCTTTAAAGTCTATAAACAGATTGTATGTTGGGATGTTAAATTCTAGACATTTTTCCATCGCCTGCCTAAGGGTAAAGATCTGATCAGTTGTTGATTTGCCTGGAATGAAACCACACTGATATTGTCCGATGACGGTTTTAGCGTATGGGGTTATCCGGTCTTGTAGGATAGAGGAGAGTATCTTATAGGCGGTACTCAACAACGTGATACCTCTATAATTGCTGCACGTTGTGACATCTCCCTTCTTATGTATGGGGCATATTATGCCTTTTCGCCAGTCTTCTGGCATTTCTTCCTGCTCCCATACGTGCACTATAATATCATGAATTGCTTGACGTAAGGCTGGCCCGCCGTGATGAAATAATTCGGCTGGTATGCCATCGGCTCCCGGGGATTTGTTCTGTTTAAGCCGGCCTATAGCCTTCTCAACCTCTTCTATGCTTGGTGGCGGCAACATAGGGTATTCTTCTTCTTGAATATGGATAGATGTCCATAATCGTCTCAACATATTTCAAGCGGGTTTTCGTTCAGGCTTTTCAACGACAGACCATATCTTTGCACTCACTAGCATCGCCAGAAGATTTATCAATCTCAACAAAAGCTTGTATGTGTGTTATGTGGATTTCAAAGCTGCTTTCGATAAGGTAAATAGACAAGCTCTGATTTATAAATTAGCTTCGATCAGAGTATCTAGAAAATTTCTTCAACTTTATCAAAATTTTCTGGCGGCAACTAGAGCCACGGTTTGGGATGGAATAAAATTGTCCGGTTGGTTTGAAACATCTGCAGGAGTACCACAAGCATGCATTTTAAGCCCGATTCTATTTGCTTTATTCATCGATGATATATGCGAAATTCTACCTGTAGGAATATCGTTTGCTGGGAAGCTCATCAAGGTCCTTCTCTACGCTGATGATTTAGTTTTGCTTGCGGATAATCCTCTCACACTTCAATTGCAGATCAATAAGTTACAGGCTTATTGTAACTTCAGGGATCTTACTATTAACATAAGCAAAACGAAGATTATGATCTCTGAGAAGCAACAGAGGAGAAGGCTACCGGAAGAATGCTGATTGCAGATTGAAGTGGTGCGTGACTTTAAGTATCTGGGTGTATTATTGTCATCTAACTTGAGCTTCAATAAGCATGCTAAAGAAAAGTGCAGTCAAGCTAAGTTGGCTCTCAACATGATGTGGCCAAAATTCTTCGCCAATCAAAATATTGACCTCAGGTCTAAGTACAAAGTTTTCAATGCTACTGTCAATACCTGTCTTTGTTATGGAGTGCAGGCATTTGGAGTTTGCCCTTTCGATGAATTTGAAGCGGTTCAAAGGTATTTCTTTAATCGACTATTCCGATTACCCAACTCAACACCGACATATGCTATTCATGTGGAGTCTGGTCTGCCTCCTATCTACATACAAAACTTGAAATCGCATTCTGATTATTTACTTAGAGTTATGAAAAAAGTGACAACAGTCTACATAAATCAATTATGGTTCGGTTATTGAATAATAATTCTTATCCCTTCAGAGAGTGGAACCAGTTGGCCTCATCTCACGATATTTCTGAAAGGCTTTTAGAAACAAATGTAAATGATTGGAAGGATATATTTGCAAGGATTATCTCTAAAGTCGATGAAAAAAAATATACGATCAACATTTAACAAAGGCTTTAAAGTCAAGTTCCAGGATATTCTATAAAAACCTAAACCACCAATATGTGTACAGAAGAAAATTATTTCAACACTCAATATTCTGCTGAGGCAATAAGCACTATATTCAGAGCAAGGGTTGAAATTTTGAATCTCAATTCCATACCTCACAGACCAGACTTACAGATAACTTGCAATCTTTGTAATAGAAGAGAACACGAAGATGTTTATCATTTCATCGCCGTTTGCTCTATTTTACAAGAGTTAAGGAGATTGTACTTCCAAAAAAGTACGTTATCATTAAATAACCTTTATGAAGTACTAAACGGCCAGTGGGGCTGGCTGAATTTATACAAATTTTGCAACCATGTAATGGCGTACCGAAATAGCTTCTAATCAGCCATCAGAATTTCTGCAAGATATTGCGTTAATATCACCTTTTTATGTTTCAAATCATCTAAAATTGTTTTTTTTATGTTTTAAATCATCCAAAATTATTACCTATCATGTCGCAATGAATTATAATTACTCAATCAATCCGCTTAACCATTTTATTTAAAATTATTAGCTTTACTATCTTCTTTTTCCTAAACTTTGTTAAAATATTTTTTTTTCTATACAGTTTTAACTAATTAATTTATAACTATTACATTTCTTTTCTTTTTTTATTCTTTTTGCTAACAAAATGTCATATCCGGCAGACGACAAAATTGCCACGTCCGTATTCTATATCATTAAAAAAATTGTATTACTTTTTATAAGAAATAAAGAAAAATATCATCTATATCTACTCTCATGATAGATTTGTAAAAATTCGGCATTGATTAGATTCGTAAGAACTTCTAGAAAATGCCTTGAGTTCGGATAATATTTTATTTGAAAAATAACTCAAAAAATAAGAAATTGACCACCCTCAAATATTTTGTAGGTACTTATCTGATGTCCTTGTAAAATTATCATCACCCCGTGGTCAATAGCATAGGGAAATATTCAGTACTTGCAACTTGAAACAATATCAAAGGCATAATATCTAACTTTTTTGAAGTTTGCATTGAAAAAAGTTAATACTGTTTATAGAACTCCTTGTCTAGTGTGATGTAAAAGTCTAGATAAAAAAAGAACAGGAAACTTTTACAAAACCTAAAGTAACAAATTGTGGAGTGATAACCCTGTGGCAGATAAAAAAAAAAAAAAAAACTACTCAGACAAAAGTACCTAGACGCCACCACACCAACTATAAAGCAATGGTGGTTAAATACAAGCCTATTGTTACATCTCCTACGTCTGAAGATGTTTTATGGGCTTGTGTGACTTCAAGGAAGTCACCTACTACTTCTTCAAGAGGATGCAAAGAGAGGCCTTCTTTGGGTTGGGATTGGGTTTGTCGTCGTTGTCGACGTAGGTGCTATGCAACTATTACATCAATTGGCAACCATCAACGAGAAAATCTGAAGACGAGACGCCAATGACAACAACGACGAACGAAACTCTGTCTGGCGTCGAGTATCCACTCGAAACAATTAAGACGTGACCCACACGGTAAAGACAAAGATATCCTTACTGCACTTTGGTTTATATGTACGATGGTGGATTTAAGGAAGAATCGTTAGTGCAATGTGGGGAAGAGTAATGGGAACATGGCTCCTGATTGGCACTAATTAGCCTGGCAGTAGGTACATATCTGCTGCTACTGCCTGCATGTAATATGTATACAGTACAATGGTACGATGATGGTTCATCAGTAATGTTGGAAGAGTTCTTCAGCTGACGCATTATCCTTTGGCAATGCGAAAACTCATCAAGAATGCAATTGCTAATTAGCAAGCTGTTTCCTGCTATTGTTTTTTGCGTGACGAAAACAAAACCAAGAGGTTGAATTCTTATAGTAGTATAAACAAGCTATATAAAGACGCAATGAAGAGATTTTATGATGAAGGCATTTTGTGACATAAGATGAGTTCTTTTTCAAGAACAACACTCAAAAACGCGTGATTCTTCAAGCTGAATAAAATTTGCGGATATTTAATTATTAATAAAGTTTAAAATGCTGTAAGTTTCGCTTGTTTTAAGAAAATTTAAATTGAACTGGATATTAAAACTGCTATTCAGATTGGCCATTGCAGATTATAAGCATTTTACCATTTTTGACAAATATTAGTTAGGGAGTTCACAGATCCTTAGAATACCTCTTATTGACTTTTTGGTTCCATAAATTATAAATCTGAAGATATTCCTCCAATTTATTCTTCTGCTTCAAGCAAAATTTCTATGGCTATACAAAAAATATAGACTTCATTTTACTTTAAAAAACTTTCTTCCTTCGTGAACCCACTACTAGTCCCAACTTTAATTACCAACAGATCCTTATAAGAATTCCTAAGCTATAATTTTGAAAATAATTGCCTACATTTTAACTCAAGTAAATCCTCTCTTCTTATGTTTCGATAAGTAAAGTCTTTCAGGTGTGCCCTCTCATAGGTACATATATAAAGTACTTTTATATTTTATACAGCTACCCTTTTGTCATTATTCGATTTAAATTCATCCATTTGTAACTAAATAAAGAACTATGTATTCCTATACAAAGTTGCAAAATCGAACCTTTTCTCATTTCATTTTTAACGACTGGATGCACACAATGCTCCTATCTATCAGTTCTTATTAAAGGAGACGTCATTTTCCAATTCATAAACCTCCAACGAGTCGTGTGCTAATGTGAAAGTGCATTGAATGCAAGTTCATATTCGTTCAACATAGAAGTGGGATGCTGATGATGCTAATGCATTTGGACTGCCCTATCCTACCCACTCACTCACTCGCATAGTCAGAACACAAAGTTTAGTATTTGTAAGACTCATCGATGTCCTTCTCCTTAATAAAGGACAAAAGTGCAACTCTTTCACTATTGATGCACTCTTAGACTTATTGCACTCCCACTGACAATCGGTGACTTTGTATCGACCTTCAGAAGGTATTCAGAGGGTTGGCATCGTCATCGTCGGTGGTGTCATCGTCATCGTAGCTTGTATCTTAACTGGAAAAGTGTCCTGTAAATGGGGACTCAAATGAGATGAAGACACTTAACAAAGGATTTTCTCTCTAACAGTTAATTCAGTCAGCCAAACCACATTAAGTATGTTGGTGGTAGCGAGTTGAAAGCATAGGTAGAAGTACTCTCTTTTTATCACCGACATACACAAAGAGGTAGGATGACGCGACGTATGAGGACAACGACGAAGAAGCAAATCGATTCCAAACAACTGCTACCAAATTATCGTAATCATCTTACGATGATTACAAAGGAATTGATTTTATTATTGGATGTGATCTTCTTTTTTATTTCTATTTTTATGTCTGTTGAAGGATTTTGAATGACGATGACGATGACAAGCAAGAGTGTGGTGTATGTCAGTCATTGAATCGTCTGATGGGGCTCTCCACAGTGAAGCTAAGATGTTGAAGAAGACCTTACAAAAAATGAGGACAAAACACTGAGAAAATAATACAAAAAAAAAAACGAATTTTCCGACAAAATTCCACACATAGTTAGTAGAACCTTAAACAACAACAAAAAGACGAAGAAGTCTTCAAGAGAAAAGAAAATACTTATCGGAACCTGCTTTATCCTTTCTGATGTCTCGTTAGTCGAAAAGGAACAAAAAAAAGGAACATTTCTGACAGACATCACCGTCGCGTCGTCGTCGAGGACGAGTAGGACAACTCCCGAATATATAAGAAACGAGTAGAAGACATGGCATGAAATAACAACAATTCCTTAAAATAAGGAGACGTTATGATAAACGACCAAATTGACAGTGCATTTGATGTACCGTGGCGGTGGGTGCTAGCCGAAAAACATGGCCGAATTGGAGATACTCTTAGAAAGGGCCAAGCTTTGCGTTTAATAAAATACAGGAAAATCTTTAACTTCATCATATATCTGTCGAAAATCAGAGAAAAATCTAAGTACCCGAACCATTTTGCAAATTATGCCAGTTACAAATTTAGTTCGTCGATGACAAGCAAATAGCGAAACGGTTTTGATTCTCAAGAAACCCGAACTAGTGGTTCAAATGAGAACAGACGTACAAATAAGAATACATAAAAACCAATAATTATTTTTAAATTTAGCACGTTTTCAAAACGGGCTTAAAAGTATACAATAATTTGATTCCGGGAAATAACTCTCCTATGAAAAAACTCACAAAAAAAATAGATAACTTCTCAAAGTTATGGAGATTTTTCATATGAAAACTGTCAAAATAAGAAAAAAATAAAAAAGACAGAGATAGTTTCAGGAAAACCAGAGATAATGTATTACATTAGTGAAATGTCATTTTCGAGGAAAACTCTAATGCCTTATTTAAAGTGACGAATTCTCATAATTTCTTTAATTTTCTTAAGATTAATGCGCGAAACAGATTAAACCAGCAACAGCAACAGCATCGTCAACAGCAAACAGCACGCTGACCAGCAAACATTTCTCAAACACATTGCCACCAGCAACGTCATTTCATCTGCTTGACATTTCATATTGGAAAAAAGTTTTTCATTGTGGTGCCACTGAATATTGCAGTGGAAAAGGTGACAACACAAAGTTGGCCTAACGACGCTGTTGGCGTTGCTGTTGCTGTTCTTATGTGTGTTGAACAATTGAAATACATTGGCTCTAAATTAATGGCGGCCGCTGGCTGTTGCTGTTGACGGTGCTGTTGCTGGTTCAATCTGTTCCGCGCTTCATGAATTCGTTGTTTAATGATCTAAGATCATTCATTATTTATGTCATAAGAATCATACAATTACACACTCAGAGAAAAATATACCATTGATTTTTCAATGGTACGAACATTGATTTCAAGCGACGGTTTCTAATAATATTTTACTATAAAAACAATGGTTTTCTGGTAAATTCAATGGTATTTGGGTTATTAATACAATGGTTTTGAAACTATTAATCTTAATAGGACACGTATTATTAATTCAATGGGAAATACTATTGATTCAATAATATTCCACCATTAACAATTTATAACACGTACTATTACTTTAATGGTACGTGACTATTAATTTTCAATAGTTTCGATACCATTGAAAAAACATCATTTTAATAGTATGTCTCTTTAGTTCAATGGTGTGAATCATTTATAGAATAGTATTTTACTATTAATTAAATACCATTAACATTATTTTTCGAAATAAAGTACACACCATAAATTAAATAAGAAAAAAACAGTGATTTAATAAGATGTGTCTTATTGATATTAATAATATGGACCATTGTTTTAATAGTTTCATGTATCGAAATAGTTACGAAAGCGAAAAATAAAATAATTAATAGTGCATACCTTTAAACCAATGGTATATAATTTATATATTTTCGAATATTCGAAACTATTGCTGAAAATATAAAATACAGCGTAAATTTAATAAGAAATACCATTCATATAAAAGATAAGTGTAATAGTTTAATAACACGGACTATCGTTTTAATAGTAATATAATTAAATAACCGCGAAACAAAAAAAAATTAAATATTAAATCTCAATGTTTTGTAAATGTAAAGTACCAATTTTTTTTATAAATAAGAAAAACTTAATTTTAAAAATCTTTTTAAGAACACGGACTAAGGTTTTAATAGTAATAGTGGTTAAAAAAAATAAAAGAAACGTTATCGAAATGAGTTATTAAGTACATTGTTCCTCCCATTGAATCAAAATGACGTTTAATTATTTGAACTAAACCTTTATTCATTGTACAACATTCAAGTCGGAAAAAAACGTTAAATCTGGATTTTGGTATGTAGCCTGATGCTCATGGCGGGTGTCCTTAAGAAACTGTAAAGTTCTAATCGACGAAAAACGATGCTCACCGTTAACAATTTTAGGAATAACTTGCAAGCGGTAAGTTTTACAAAACAAACAGCAAGAAATAATTTGTAGCTTAGAAAAATTTCAACATAAAATATTGACATACTTTTTTTTTAATAAAAATAACCATTTTTGAAATAAACAAATCAGAAGAGTTAAAGATTTGACTTTTATATATTTTTTATCTCCCCTCCCACTCAAAGAGGGTGTAAAAATAAGTTGGTCCAATATTTTAAAATCATGTTCATTTAATGTTCCAAAAATTTATTACAAACAATTTTTTAACAAAACCGCCCCACTATATAGAAAAGTGAAACCCTTTACCCATCCGATTCATTTATTTCAAAAAAAAAAAAATATGTTAATGTTTTTATAGGGAATTTTTCTGGGCTACTAATATGTTCTTGGCAATTTTTTTTTGTACAACTTACCATTTGGGAGTAATTCCTGAAAAACCATTTTGGAAGGCCTTCAACTTTGATATTCATGGGGATTATCCACAATTTCTCTAGAAAACCATTAGGTGGCTTTGTTTCAAATCTATACTCGGTGATAATTTCCTAATTGGATTGTTTTTATGGCTCTATTGGCTGGACTATTTTTTTCGTTTTTAATTTCTCTAAAAAAATTAAGTTTCGTGAAAGTGAAAAGTTAAAAGTTATACAATGTAAGTAATAGAACACAAACAAATATCGAATCAAGGTAAGTACAAGCATGTTTTATCTTTATTATTATTTAGGTAATAACTTATTGTTATTATTTTTATAGTTAGCAATACACCCTGTAATACATCTGTCAACATTCTTTTGCGTCCCATGATTTTAATAACAAAAAACCATTGATTTTATAGTATATTTTTTAAATATTTATATCAATCGTTTTGCTTTTAATTAGATATACTATTGATTTAGTAATGTTTACTTTCAACAATAATAGTACATCCTAGTATTCTTGTAAACTTGATACAGTTTAATAATAGGGTGTCACTAGATATTTTCATTCAAAATTACAAGTTTTTGATGAAGGTTTTAAAAAACTCCAACACGTTCTTTTGAAATAAGTAGCGTCGAAGTCTTATTTTTATATTCTCATCGTCTAAATATTTTAAAATCTGCTGGTAGTTCCGTCAATAAAACCATTAGATTTAAGTTCTTGCCCATTCATTTATATTTAATTTTATGTTGGTCTGATACAAATTTAGGTTGTAAATAACATGACAACATTTTTGTATCTGCAAGACTAACTTGTCTAAAATTTAACCTGATCAACCCTCTTGCAAAATTAGTTTATACTTAATTTTACCTGATTTCTCCTGAGTTTGATCGAAATAAGAAATAAAAAAAGTGTCCTGATTTGTAGTAAGATTGAAATTTAAAGGATATAGTTCAAAAATACCACGACCTTGGTTAAATTCATAATTTCTAATTGACAAGAATCTTATATTGAAATAACACAAGATGTTGCCAAATCTACTATAATATAGTAAAAAAAGAAACACCATGTTGGTATAACACAAGAAAATAATAAAAATTGTATTGTTATTTTTTGTTTGAGTAGACTATATTGAATAAAACTAATAATAAATATCTTACGTTAGCAATGATGATTTATTAATGCCCAGTTTTTAAGTGTCAGTTTAATGTAAAAACCAAGAAAAACTACCAAATTCTGTGAGTTAACTCTGGATTAAATGTTTTATCCTCCGAATTTGATAAAACTTTTATTTGTAGGTAGATAATGCAGAATTAGCTAACTTTTATTTAGTCCACCACTGAAAAACTGGGCTTGGCAGTTATAGAAATAGTATACGTAAGAAAAAATAACAGAATCTAATATAGATTTTTAAATTATGAGTAAAAAAAATTTTTAAATGTTTGCATTAATTAAGATTCCCAGCTTTAATTGAAATACATAATTGAAATTTTCTATATATAAAACGAAACTCATGTATATTTTGAAGAATTTGCTTTGATAATTACTGAATTATTCAGTGCTTTCTGAAAATGCTTAGAATTGTTTAAAATCGAGTTATATTGCATCATTGCATAAAAGGTCCGTTAAGTTTTTATAGTGTATATCCCATTACTTGAAAGCGATAATAGTATTTCCGATTAAATTTAACAGTTTTTCAACATAATAATAGTGTGAATCCCATTACTTCTTTAACATTGATAGTACATCCCATTACATATAGGCATCATTTCATAAAGTTCCGTTAGATTCTAGTTGTATATATACTATTATTTTAAAGCAATAATAGTATATCCCATTAAAATTTATCAATATCTCAAGGTTTTAATAGTATGTACCATATTACTTCATTAAAACAATAGTTTATCGCATTACAATAGTTTGATTTTGCTATACTGATTACTGAAGCTGGTAAAAATTTTGCCATTCTTTTTTTGTTAGTGATCAAGTACAGTTCGTAGTGCAAGAATACGCAAATTATTTGATTAAAATCAAAGATAAGGAGGTGAAGTTTTAATTAATCGATATTGTATTGATAAAAAACGTGTGCAACTCAGGTATGTCTTATAGAATTTTCTTTGCGAACAATAGAGAATAATTAATAAATTAGTATTTCCTACAGTTTTTTGGATACTGTATATCTCATAACTTTATTCACATTAATAGTATATACCATTACATACCTAACATCATTCAATTTTTATTTTTTTAAACTAATAGTATATATACTATTATTTCAAAGTGACAGTAGTATAGGGTTTTCCAATAAGAGGTGTTATTTTGATATTCAAAGAAAAATGGCATTTTTGGAGATAAATGATCGGATGTTTATTTCATTATAAAGAGGAAGGTATGCCGTTAATAATGGAACGCAACATCAGCCAAATGGCCGCCAAGACCACGCTTACAGGACCATATCCTTTTCATGAAATTTTCCATAACCAAATCGCAAAGTGGCTGATGAGGCCCATTTCCACCTCGGAGGCTACGTCAACAAGCAAAACTGTCGCATCTGGGGCTCGGAAAACCCAAGAGTTATTGTTGAAAAGCCTCTCCATCCTCAACGCGTGACTGTTTGGTGCCCAGCGTCGATTCAAGACCTCAAAGATGAAATTCGTGAGGCTATCGAGTACATAGGGCAGCCACCTGCGATTTGGTTATGGAAAATTTCATGAAAAGGATATGGTCCTGTAAGCGTGGTCTTGGCGGCCATTTGGCTGATGTTGTGTTCCATTATTAACGGCATACCTTTCTCTTTATAAGGAAATAAACATCCGATCATTTATCTCCAAAAATGCCATTTTTCTTTGAATATCAAAATAACACCTCTTATTGGAAAACACTTTATATCGTATTGAAAATATCAGTTGTTCAAGATTCTTTTAGGATGTACCAAATTACTTCATTGAAATTAATAGATTATTTCATTACAATAGTATGGTTTTGCCAGTGAGACTGGAAGCAGAGAAGAAGCAGGGCGTATTGGAACATTTCAAACAAATTCCTTGATGAATCAAATAAACAAATGGGACATTCTAGAAGCCACCAATGCTATTGATTCCAAACGAAATGAAAGTAAGTATTTTATTACTTAAACTTGATCAGTTCTGTTTTAAGATTTTAAATATACATATTATTAATCAATTAAATTAACTGAATTGAACACTCGGTTACTCCTTAGGTCAGGAATATGAATGTGCTGTTACTGTAGAAAATCAATAAGGTAATAAATTGTAGAACATTTTGACTATTATCATTATATTTACGTTTTTGCACATAAATTCTTCTGGCATGAGAGGATCAATATAATACTTATTAAAGCTATTACATACGAGTATTACACTATATCTATAAATACTCTTTTTTTTTCAGGAAAATTATTTGCATAAAAGAGGTTATGGCCTCAATCCAATTAAAGAAAGCTGCATGAAAACGCTGTTAATGCAAGGATTATACATACTTAAAGGTTTCAAAAGAAAGCTCGTAAATGAGAACAATGACCAAGGTAAAAATCAAAACCGGTATTAATTTTATTTTTTACTACATAGTTTTGTTTGTTATTAATCTAAATTGTTATAGTTATATTCAACTTACTGACTTAATTTTAAGGGAAACATTTTTTTTAAGTAATGCTAAAATTTGTATGTTATAAAAGTTCGAATAAATGCTTGAAGTAAAATACGTTACTTAAATTTTTTTTAATTTCTTTCTTTCTGGAGATTTTTTACTTAACAGGTTATGGACTACATTGACTCTTAATGGAAAAATAAGTACATTTCCAAAAAGATTTGGATCTAACGTGTTAGAATAATTCTTTTTACTTTCAGTTTTCTATTTTTGGAAATACAATAGTACGTATTATTTTTTAATGAAATATCTATCAATTAAATATCAATGTTATATATAACCTTTTAAAAACAAAAGGGAATTTTTACTTATTGATATATATGTACATAGATATATCATTAAATCAATAGTGTGTACCATTATTTCTCAAGAATACATACTATAAGATAATTATTCTTAATACTGTTAAAGCAATAGTACAATACTATTAGAACAATAGTACTACACTATTAAAATAATAGTACTGCACTATTAATACAATAGTACCACACTATTATTTATTATTTTTAAACAATAGTGGGATACTATTGTTTTAATGGTATTACCCTATTATTTTAATGCGGTATCCTTTTAGTTTTTAATGGGATGTACACCATCAAATTAATAGTTTTCACATTAAAACAATAGTGTATACTATTAAATATAAAAATTGCATACTATAAAAATAATTAGATAATACTATTCAATTAATAGTACGTACTATAAATTCGCATACAAATACATACATTCGAGTTCGAATTTCGAAATTAAACAATAGTATTCGACCATTGAAACAATATGATTATCACATAGATTTTTAATGTGACATTGTGTTATTAATTTAATTTTTTAATGGTACAAACCATTGCTTTTTAATAAGACAGACTATTATTTTAAAAGTACAAAACTATTAAAACAATGGTACACACGTACCATTAAAACAATAGTTTCAAAACTATTACGGTAATGGTATACGTCCCATTGACTAATTTTAATCGTAAAAAACCATTGATACAATGGGAATTCCCATTAATATTATGGTATTTTTCTCTGAGTGCAGCTGACGATGACGTTTAAATTTGAGATTGACTTTTTTTTTGGCACATTGAACGTATGTAGGTATATATGTATGTATCTTTAAGGCTTCATAATTTGACTTCATTTATATGTATGTAGGTACATTATATCAACTCCTGGACTTAACTATTGATTTCAACTTGACGGTTACTTTTACAAAACATCCCCAAACATATTCAAAAGTGAATTGATAATTTTTGTGTAGTAAAATATGCATATGTATGTATATAATATACATAAGTATATATTTCATCTATAATCAATATCTGTTTGCGTTACTAATTATTTTCTTCATAACTTGATGGATCTGAAACTTTTAATATTAACTGTTATAAATAATCTGATTTGTGACAAGAAGTCTATAAATATTTTATAACTTGAAGATGCTTTGTTTCGGTAACAGCATCTGTGTATAAAGGTACACATAAATGGCACGGTACTAAATTCAAAGTATATAGATACATACGTACATAATAAATGTAAATGGCGCAATATTTTAGTTGAACTGGTACGATGATAAAGCTGTTTAAGTAGGAAACTAGGTTAAAACGACAATTTGCAATATGATTAATATGACCCCTTGACATTTACAAACGTCAAAACAGGTATGTTTACTTAGTTTTTTGCATGAACTCTCATTACTTTAGGTGTATTCAGAAACAATTTTTTGAAAAACATTGCCTTAGCACGATACTAAACACAAAGGCGCAAAATTTTAAACAGTTCTCGTTTAAGGAATAAAACCGGCTCCACTTAACGCAGTCGTTTAGCTTGGAGACTTCGTCTAACTTTTGCATAATTTTAAACATGTTAGACAACTCTTCTAACTGATGTCGGTTTTACAACAGAACATAAGCGAATTTGTGTTGAACAACCCTTAATTTGACAGATACATAACTCACACAATTACAAAAACACAAAAAAAAGTAGAAAGAACGCCGAAAAAAGTACATTTTATATACTACCTCGGTACAGATTTTGATTGTTTATAAGTTATTTACATTATTTTAGATGGAAATAAAGTATAAATCACAAATTCACAGCATAAAAACTCAATTTGTTGTTGCAAGGTGCAGATTCATTTAGCTTTACTCGTCTCGGCCGGCGGCGGCGCGCGTGCATACATAAGATATGTATAAGTACCTACATACATTTGTATTTACTTGCACCGAATTTAATTTGTTTTTTTTTTTTAAACATCTGACGTATGACGTTTTTGCTTGAGTTTGCACTGACAGTTTTCATGAACTTGCACTGCACTACACTACTCTACACTGGCCTTTTCGTGGTTGAACACAACTATAATTTCTTTAATTTTCTTAAGATTAATGCGCGAAACAGATTAAACCAGCAACAGCACCAGCATTGTCAACAGCAAACAGTACGCTGACCAGCAAACGTCATTTCTCAAACACATTGCCACCAGCAACGTCATTTCATCTGCTTGACATTTCATATTGGAAAAAAGTTTTTCATTGTGGTGCCACTGAATATTGCAGTGGAAAAGTTGACAACACAACACAAAGTTGGCCTAACGACGCTGTTGGCGTTGCTGTTGCTGTTCTTATGTGTGTTGAACAATTGAAATACATTGGCTCTAAATTAATGGCGGCCGCTGTTGCTGTTGACGGTGCTGTTGCTGGTTCAATGAATTCGTTGTTTAATGATCTAAGATCCACTATTTATGTCATAAGAATCATACAACTACAGCTGACGTTTAAATTTGACATTGACTTTTTTTTGGCACATTGAACGTATGTATGTACATATCTTCAAGGCTTCATAATTTGACTTCATTTATATGTATGTATGTAGGTACATTATGTCAACTAGTGCACTTAACTATTGATTTCAACTTGACGGTTACTTTTCCAAAACAACCCCAAACATATTCAAAAGTGAATTGATAATTTTTGTGTAGTAAAATATGCATATATGTATGTATATAAGTATATATTTCATCTATAATCAATATCTGTTTTGCGTTGCTAATTATTTTCTTCATAACTTAATGGATCTGAAACTTTTAATATTAACTGTTATAAATAATCTGATTTGCGACAAGAAGTCTATAAATCTTTTATAACTTGAGGATGCTTTGTGTCGGTGACAGCATCTGTGTATAAAGGTACACATAAATGGCACGGTACTAAATTCAAAGTACATACATACCTATATACGTACATAATAAATGAAAATGGGCCAATATTTTAGTTGAACTGGTACGATGTTAAAGCTGTTTAAGTAGGAAACTAGGTTAAAATGACAATTTGCAATATGATTAATATGATCCCTTGACATTTACAAACGTCAAAACAGGTATGTTTACTTAATTTTTGCATGAACTCTCATTACTTTAGGAGTGTTCAGAAACAATTTTTTGAAAAACATAGCCTTAGCACGATAATAAATACAAAATGTTTAAAATTATGAAAGAGTTAGTTATCTACTTTGAATTTAGCAAAATGTTAAGTAGTATCTATTATATTAATATCTGAGTATTATATTAATATCTGAGTAAAGTCAGCTGTATACGAACACAAAAAGACAAGAGAAATATTTCTTTTTATCTATGCTATGTCAGTGGCTTTAGGGGAAATCAAATTTGAACACTTTTTGTTCATAATTATATTATTAGTGTTGGGAACAAATTGCAGCATTATAAACTTATTTCTTCAAAGAACCGTGTGTCAGCCCATTTGACCTTTTTTGATTGAAGTACTGAAAATATTTTAACTGAAAGCACAATCCGAATTTCGCCCCTGGTCATTTCCAGTCAAATTCCCAAATGTCTGTGAATGCCGCCATCACAGTCACTATTCGCCCGAGGTGATGATGATGATGTGCTACTCTTAAAGTATGATGGGTAGTGGGCTCATAAGTGGGTATGGGTAGGGTATCCTTTTGTGGTAAGTAAAAAATTGTCTCAAGTAGATGTCACATGGGACTTGTGGATATTCCTCTTTATAAAATCGTTACGAGTTTTTTTTTTCTTTTGTCATAGAGTAGATTTTCTTTCTTTGTAATTTTTTGTTGATATTATTTTGACGTTATGTCCTGAAGATGTTTTTTTTTTTTTAATAGCTAATAATGTTGAATCTATAGAATGAACAGAAAATTTATATTTGGAAGTTATTTTTAATTTTTTTTTAATTTAAAAAAATATTTTTTAAAATATGTGCATAAAATTATTGATAATTGACCGGCAAAATAAGATTGTAAATTAATATAGTACGGTCAATGCTGACCGGAAGAACTGGATCATGTTGCTCAAGCCAATAACTTCAATAAAATATTTAATATTGAAGATCTAAGGTAATGGTTTACTACAATGAGAAAAAGTGTGAAAAAGTAAGTTCTAACAAATCAATTCCTTCTTCAAATTTTTTGTCTATTAAAAAACGTTTTCGTGAAACTTCAAAATTTAATATTATTTCAACTAACAACATATATATATATGTACAGGTAATGTTACAGCGTAAATTAAAAATGTAGTTATTTTCTTTCACCATAACTAAAACTGAGATTTGATTAGATTTACCCTTAATCTTGCGTAAATCTCGAAGATTTAGAGAAAATTCATAGGTTAATCTAGTAGATTAGAAATCTTGATAAATCATCATCGGATCAATTGTTTAACGAATCGAACTAACCAACAACCGAGTTGAACGCATTCACAGCAGAATCGACCTTTTTTGGTTCGTTTTTGAAAAGTTGAACTTTCTGTTTCACTTCCTCTTAATATGTAGAAATGAAACACCATTTAAAACTTTGAAAGTTAGTGTCAAAGTTAATCTTTTTTTTTAGACTTTTTTTCTTTTGTATTTAATCTTAACTATCCATAGCATATGTGAAGTTTACTTGCTACTAGCCACTACTTAACCACAGAAGAAGCTGGCTTAGCAATAGAATAAGAAATAGAATTGTCATACTTTTTCTTTTTTATTGGTCTATTAATAAAACATACTTTGTCATTTCAGCTCCAGTTTTCAGTCGCTTTACTTTTAAAAACAGGAACAAGCAATTAACAATAAATTTAGGTAGAAATAAGATATAAAGAAGAGAAATCATACTTATTGTAGTAGATTATTGATAAACGTCACTTTACTTAATCTATGCTAAATTTGTTTTTTTTTAATGTAAAAGTATGATTCGGGAAAAATATTTTTTTATCAATTTGGCTGCACATGTATTGTCTTGTTGTCAAAACTGAAATAATTTTTCATTACTGTATCATGAAACAGCACCAGAAATCCTGAGGAAAAAACTGTGTTTGCTTTTCAAGTATGTAGATATATCTATCACAGAACGCACATGCAGCAATTTTGTATTACGAAGAAGAAAGCGACAACTCTATGCGACAACGATGAATTTATTTTTGTCTCTACAAAATTTTCCTTTCCATTTCCATAAAAACGAACTGAAAATTCAGTATTTTCTTAAATAGAAATTTTTGCAAATATGTAACTATGAGAAATGCTTTGGCAAGTGTGTAGCGCGATTCATAACGCATACCCATAGGCTGTTAGTCGTATAAGATATCTGTAGTTAGCGAAGTGCGTTCACCAGAGCTGGATGATATATTCGCGTGCGTTATTTTTCTTCAATTTGAGATTTTGCATGAAATCTTGTTAAACATAAAAATATCCTTCTATGCCACTGACCCTGCATTCTTAACATTCTTGAGATTTTCTAAATAAAAAGAAAAGCTGACCGTTTTGTATCATTATACCCCCGGCAGCCAATGAATAAAACAACATAAACAACTTAAAAAATCGTTCCGCGCATTCCGCTGTGCCATGTGTGAAATTTTTGTCTGACATCGCTAGAACAACAACGATACGTTTCGTCGTCGTCACTGTCGTTCTTCGTCCGTCATCCGGCACTCCTACCCTAACGGTTGTTTTCGTATCGAATTGTGTCGCTGCCTGTCAACTTCGGTGCTGCTAATGTCGATCGGATCGATCAATTCGAAATACGCGCATCTGCTTTGCGTTGTTTGTAGGACAACGCATAATATTGTGTTGCGACATTTTCTAGTACTTGACAAATTATACGCGAATTCAATTGCAAATCAATGGAATTGTTTCGAATGGTTTTCGCCTAGCGTATTTATAGGTCTGATCGCAACTAAAAATACCGCTGCTGAGAGTGGAAATGCGAAAAGGGAATTTAACATACCACACACTCAACGAATGCCAAAGAACAAGAAAAGTTTTAATTTGTTGTTTTGTTATTGTTGTTCTTCGATGTTGTCGGAGACGGAGAGAATGGGCAAAATTAGTGCGAAAATAAAGAAAAGAAGAACGGTTGAGGATTTTTGATGTAAGATTAAGAACCGACAAACAAAACAATAGACTAGTGTTAACAGTGGGAACGATTTC
This sequence comes from Chrysotoxum bicinctum, assembly GCA_911387755.1. Lineage (NCBI taxonomy): Eukaryota > Metazoa > Arthropoda > Insecta > Diptera > Syrphidae > Chrysotoxum > Chrysotoxum bicinctum. Next base: position 215,931,074 of record OU426989.1, on the reverse strand, counting down.
TAAAAATATAATCGAAAGTTAGAGAATGCAAAAAAAACAACCATAGATTTAGGGAATTTTCTTCATCATTTTGTTACTCGACTCCTTTTAAGTGTGGGTTCTGAAATACATAGCTGAACAATGGATATTAAGATAAGGTAAGTCAAATCAGGTCCTCGAGAATCAAGATTAATTAAAAATTTAGATTTGCATAGTTGATTTTAAATCAAAAAAATAAATCAATTTTTTGACCAATGGAATACAATATTTGCCAAAATCGGCATTTTGACAGCTCTTAAGTGAAAATAAATAGATTTATTTTACCAATGGAAATCTACATAATATTTGCAATCAATGTATCAGTGATATAGATTGTTTGAAGACTGCTTAAATGGTATTTGATATGTACTTCGAAAAGAAAGATCAAATAAGTTTTCTGCGGTTTGTTTCCTCGCGTCAAAGGGCTTTTAATTTTTGCTTTTGCGAAATAATAAACTAAATAAATTAAGGAACTTCAGTAAATTAATGAATTAATTCGCACAGGAACACGTTTATATGTATAGGATTTTATATACCTATGTACATATCTCATTTTAATAAATATTGAACTTGATTTTTCTCTGTAATTTTTTCTTTTCAGGTGAAAAATATTTAAATCAAAGCTTATTAAAAAAAGAATAAATTGAAAATCTCATAGTTTTTTAAAAAACAAAAATTGTTAGATATTAAATTAATTGAAGTGGTATCTCATTAATGTGTTAAAAATTGCAATCAAACACCTTATAACATATAAGAACGGCGCTTGACACAGATTCAACGTCTTTTAACTAATTTAAGTATCTATTGTGGCCCCCACGAATGCAGCCAATGGCGCCGCGGGGGCCCGATTATTAGTAAACTGTATAGTAACAATTATTATTACTATTATATTATCGGCCAGCTCCCTCGCGGTGCCAATCGACACACAACAGAATTTGGCCAATATAAGTTTTTCAACAGCAACGTTACCATCAGCAGCAAAATTACCATCATGGTATCAAATTGAAAGATCGCACCGATCAACCAACGTAAATACTTCAAGCTTAGCAAGACGAGAAAATGATTTTGATCTAAAATATTATTCATTTGAAAATAATTCAAAAGTGAAATTAGTGAAAAAAAAGCTGAGAAGTATAGTGGCGAAAATGGCCAATCAATATGACAGTTCACAAAAGCTGTCAGTGTCAAATAGTGGAATAGTAAATAGTAGTGGTGGAATTTCTAGTGAAAAAGATGCCATTAATGTTAGTTTTAAAAGTGTTATACAGAGTGATAGTGAAATTGAGAAAGTGCCATATCTAAATAGAAGTGTTTCAACATTTGCCAATGAAAGCTACGAAAATGATACAAGGCAAATTGCCTTAACATCGATGGGATTTAAGAACCACAAAGCTAAAGTGACGGAGCAGAAATCGTTTTTGCAGATATACGGTGAGTAGGTAATGATCGATTTTCATTCATTTATTATTTATTTAAGACATCATTAATTCTATAGTTAAAATAAATTTTTAGTTTCGCTTCCTAAGCAAGTTAAAAATATAAAACAGAGTTAAACAAACTTGTAGGGTCTGATAGAAGATTTGAAACTTTATGGACTTAATGGGCATTTTGGGAGTTAATGTGATTTTAATACCGAATTGTGACATGCTCATCAACACTGGATTTATAGAGTTACATAGCTGTTATATGTCCAATCTTATTCTTAAGATCGCAGATAGGTTTACAGAAACGCATATTCATCTTAGGCTTAATACTGGAGTGATTTCGCATTTTTACTTGCGATATAGGTACTATAGGGCAAGTTCTGCATTTGGAAAAAAAATCGAACTCGAGATTTTGATCAAAGTTGACATTACGATGATAGCGAAGACGAAAAAAGTGGGTCCGACAATTCCGTCTGTCTGTCTGTATGTCTGTATGTCTGTATGTCTGTACCTCGAACTACAGCCCAAACTACCGGACGTATTTTCTTCAAACTCGGTAGTTAAGGGTCTTCGGTGATTCCCTAGAGGAAAAATTGAATTTTTTTTTTTAGCTCCAAAACTAAGGGTACCCTCCATACACCCGTAATGCAAAATCTTATTTATCTCGAAAACGGCTCTAACGATTTTGATAAAAAAAAATTAAGTGTGATATTATGGACATGGACTATACCTTGGTCAAAAAAAAATTTGGGGGGAAATGTTATTAGGGGTACCTGTCATAGAAGGGTTTTTTTGATTTTCGAATTTCTCACCAACGGCTCTAACGATTTTAACCAAAATTTTTATGCAGGAGCTGCTTTGCATTTTAAAAAAATATAAACAAAAAATTTTTTCGAAAAAATAGTTTTTGGATTTTAAAAAAAAATAATACAATTTTTTTTTTGAAAATTCTATATCTTGTAAACCGATACAAGATTAAATTTTTAAATTACGTTTTAGAATGTATTTTATTAAATACTAACAATTTGCATATCAATTTTTTTTATAAAAATTTTAAGGAAAATTTAGTACACAAAAAACATGTTTCAGTGTGTCTGTATGTCTGTACCTCGAACTACAGCCTAAACCCTTGGACCTATTTCTTTCAATCTCGGTAGTTAAGGGTCTTCGGTGGTTCCCTAGAGGAGAAATTGAATTTTTTTTTAGCTCCAAAACTAACGGTACCCCCCATACACCCGTAATGCAAAATCTTATTTATCTCGAAAACGGCTCTAACGATTTTGATAAAAAAAATTAAGTGTGATATTATGGACATGGACTATATTTTGGTGAAAAAAAATTTGGGGGGAAATGTTATTAGGGGTACCTGCCATAGACCCGTTTTTTTGATTTTCGACTTTCTCATTAACGGCTCTAAGGATTTTAGCTAAACATTTTTAGCAGGAGTCCCCTTAAGTTTAAAATAATATTGTATATAAAAATAATCGAAAAAATATTTATTGGGTTTTAAAAAAAAAAAAAAAAAAAATTTTAAATCAATATCTTCAAAACCTATGAACGATTATTTTTTGAAATTATTTCCTAAAACCAATATTATTAAATACTTAAAATTCGCATCCCACATTTTTTTCTTGAAAAATTTTAGAGAAATTTCTTATATAAAAAATGTATTTAATAATAAAACCATTTTTTAAGGTTTATTTGCATAAATTCATACTTTTCCGGAAACCAGACGGCAATTTTATGCATTTGCACATTATTATCTCATTAAATCCATGTTTTATATTTATAAAATGTATCTTAAATTCCAAAGTACTTTTACATAAGAGCAAGTTCGTGCGATCCAGTCGTGCATTTGATTTTAATTTAAGACGACGTTTATTTGCCCGCATATAAATATGTAGCATGTATATACCTATAAGTTCATAAAAACCTTCCATATAAATTAAAACAAGCCTATAGCTTATATCCATTGATAAATATAAACACTTAACTCATAAGGCGGAGTTATAACTACTGCGCATAGTTTGCTGATAATATTCTACATCTACTCGTTCTTTCCAAAAATAATTTCGGCCGTTTAGGAATAAATGATGTTTTCACAAAAAAAAAAAAACGACTTATTTTGACGCTTCCAAATCGAATTATTAACATGCTTGTAAATGTCAAAATTAGTTTGAATTTTAAGAGGAACACTTAAAAGAGAAGTTTTATCTTCCTTGTTTTTGCTATCTTGTTGCTATTATTTAGGAGGTCTATTACAATATCACTATGCCTGTCTCACTTGGTATTATACCCATCAAATGTCAAAATAAAAGTATGTTTTTGTATTGTAAAATTTGTCTCTCACACTTTCAATACTATAACCTTAAACACTAAAATATACAATAAAACTTACCATGTTCATATATACTAATAAACGATTAAGTTCAATTGATAAAGTTGGATTGTTCAGTTGTGTGAGTTGAGCTGTCAAATGTTATGTTATGAACATCCTTATTTCTCTTTCTACACTATCCTAAATATATTAGTGTATATGATTTTCTCGAGTATAATGAGTATTAAGAATATGTCTTTAACCTTGACGGTGCGGTGTTTCAGTTTTCTGTTCTTAAGAAAATAATGCTAGGCGTAAGATAATATGAGTTGTTTTCTGAAAACATTTTGAACTTTAAGCTTTTTATGGATGTGTCATATTCTGAAATATAACAGTTTGATAAAAATACGTGACGCTGTGTTAATATGTCAATATTAGATATAAATGTAAAAGGTTTGCTTAATGTTTTCTGCTCTAGTTCGTACTTGGGAATATCATTCAATATATTTCCATTAAGTGCGCTCCCCGAAAACACGAACAGATCTTGTGAATAAACAATGGTGAAAAAAGGGTAATTTCGGGACAGTTAAGTGCACCTTTGTGCCGGCATCGAACAAACCTAATCCAAAACAAACAAAACATAACTAGGTATAATGTAGGTTCTATGAATCAGTGATGTTTGATATTTCTTAAAATTAAATTTTTTCGTGCAGCGTTTTCTCGACGACCTGGATCAGGCACGCCGTAGTCGTCGTGCAAGATACCACCACCATGCCAATTAGCAATGTCAAATGATCATAAATTAACGTCACGTCAATTATAACAAACCAATTCATGCTGAGCGCAAAAACCACAAATTATGTCCCAAAAATTCTCTGCCACGATATACTCGTATGAGACATAACAATGATAAAACGCAACGACAAGATACAAAACAGTTGTGGGTTTAAGAAGAAAAAGTAAAGAAACCAATCGCACGAGACATGCAATTTGTCAACGACACCAAAAGGTATACACACGATGACATTTCAAGACAGACACCAACAACAATAACAACTGTGGTGGGGTTTGGGGTTGGTTTTGATGCTCCTGATGGCTAATTTGAGACCGAATGGAGTTCCTTTTTTTTCGCGTGCCCAGGGAATCTCATTTCTTTTCTCAAAATAAAATTTTCCAAATTTCAAAGAAAAGAAGAGAAGTAAATAATGATTAAGAGGTGAAAAATGGCCAAGACCTAGAAACGCCCCAATGTGAAGAGGATAAAGCAAGCGGTGGGCATTGGTAACGGATGTAGCTTGACAAGACAGATGGTGACTCGAAATCCTACCCAATGGGGGCTACGGACGGCTTTTTGCTTTGCTTTTTGATTGTCCTTGGCAAAACATATATTAATTCTCTTTCCATGGTCTCCGTTTCAAAACATGACTGACTATGCTACAAAAAGCATATTGATCGAGCAGATAGAGGTGAAGGAATTTCGACTTTTTGATTGGATTCGGAGACTTTCTTGGTTATGCATTGAATTGTCCTGCGCAGGGGTCGGACTTTACATCGATCGAAGTGGATCTACTTTGATTTTGAGGAAAAAAATTCAATCTACTTCTCGTTTTTAGGATCTACTTCTCTTTGAAAAAATTCTTATCCAACATATTTAGATCAGAGTTTTATTAGTTTTTGGGCTTTAGGTCAATTTATATTTCAATTAACTTAAATGAAACATTTTGTTTTTATTTTTATTAACGACGTTTCGTCTATGATTATAGACATCAGGTTTTTATTTTATTACTTAAAACATTTATATTGCACTTTTATAATAATCATTTACACGGTATTTTACTTCTTACAACACATTTTTAACCTGGACTTGAAGTAAAGTACTGTGTAAACGATTATTATAAAAGTGCAATATAAATGTTTTAAGTAATAAAATAAAAACCTGATGTCTATAATCATAGACGAAACGTCGTTAATAAAAATAAAAACAAAATGTTTCATTTAACTTAATTGAAATATAATTATTTATTTATTTTTTAATGAAAAATAATTAAATAATACTGAATAAACTTTTGTTAAGAATTTTGTTTCAATTTTTTTTTTTAATTTCCTAAAACTTCGAAAATTTTGGATCTACTTCAGTTCTTTCAGTATTTACTTCTAAAATTTAAAACCAAAGTCCGAACCCTGGTCCTGCGTATCATATCATTAATAAAAGGGAGAAACACACATAATTTGATAACAAATGGCCCATAAGTTATGATCCAAAGCTAGCTACATATGTATGTATGTATATATGGGATGGATGGGATCTTTGACTTGGAGTTAGGCAGGCTGATTTAAAAGTATATTTTTGAGAATATTTGTACTTAAAAATGGGGGTGAGCCAAATACAAGTTTCTTTTTAAAAATGTGATAAAATGAACAAAATTAATTTTTTAACATGTATTATGGTTTTATTAGTAAGAGCAAACATTCCCAATAATTATGGAACACAACGTCGTTCAAGTGGCTGCCTCGGCTCCGATTGACATTATAAAGACGGCGATATTGGCGAAGTTGGTCTAAGACCCAAACTGCGAAGCTATAACGAAACGGTAAATCGTGTACCTTCAATTGGACCTTGTAAGCGAATAATCCAAGATTTTTGTGCAGAATGTTCCTCAGGCTAGTGGGTGAAATGTTGAGCTGTTGAGATCGATGGCGAGTTGTGTTCGTCTCACACTCTCGTCTATGCGCATCGTATGGCGACGGGGACCATGAGTGTTGTCCACTAGCATACCAGTCTCACGAACTTTTTGCACAAACTTACGTGCAGCAGGCCCTGTGGGTGCTTCATTTCGACAAAAACTTCTTTTAAAAAAAAAACGCATTGTTTTGGCTACACAGCATTCAATTTGAAAATAAGTTTTCAATATTTCCCAACCAATATCAACCAATAAATCTGCAGGAAAAAAGCGATAAGATTAATGGTATATGCAATATTAACGTCTTCAGATTTATTGAAAATAACGAAGCATCATTTATAAAAGAAAAATTAGATAAGCAGTATCATTCATCCATATCGTTTCAATGGCCGCCGCGACTAGGTTGGGTGAGCCCACATCTAAGAGATCCCATGTAAATGTTCTATGTCTCTGGCGCACAGGTCAGGCTGAAAGTAAGCCATGACACGGGTTGACTTTGATGAACCGAACACCATTTCCTGCTACTTATTTGCCTAGATCTGCGACTTAAGGAAACCCCACAAGAAAATCCTAAAGGGGTCAGATCGTACCATCTCAATGGCCAGTTCACGACAGAATTTCCATTGCGGTATCAATTATTGCATCCACATGTCGCTCCTATCAATCGATTATCATCGATAAGTTGATGGCAATGGCAATGTCGCCGGTCCACAATCCACATCAAAAAATGACTTTCTGCGAATTCATTCCCAGTTGGTGTTTGTGGATCGGTAAGTCTCAAATAGGAATATTTTGACCCACTCATTCAAAAATGGTTCTTGTGAATGAAGAAATGTTTTGTTATTGAGATTGTGGTTCACTTCCAAGCTCTCAAAATAATAAAATTTTATTATTTACACGCGATGGTGATTTGTCCATTAAAAGCAGGAAAAGATAAAACATGGCCGCCATGAACTGCCAAAATTTTTCTGTCCTTAAAAACGCTTTACAATCTTTTTCGTCACATTACTTACCAAAGTGATTAAAGCTTAAAGACACTATCTTTTTTAAATGACAACGATGATGTTTGATGTTGATATTCAATTGGAATCCAAAAGAAAAGTGAACCAATACTCCAATTGGAAAACAACTAAATTATATAACTAAAACTAAATTATATAACGTACGAGTACATACACTAAAATCAAGTCCTTATTTTTAGTTCATAAACTCTTATTTTTTTTCTGTTCATAAATTTACATAAACCGAAATGAATAACCCCTCAACATTCATCTCCGATCTTCAAACTTCACCTTTTTATATTTTATGACGATTTATTTTATACGTGATAGATTTACTGTAGTCCGTGGGCAAAGTTCAAATTGAAACCGAACGACGACGTTTTTCATGTCGCATACTTTCTTTTTTTTTTGTTGTTTTGGTTTTGACTTTGCTGCAAACTTTTGTGGACCAGACATAACTTCCGGGACTTCGGGCTAAAGGTTATGGCGTATAGAAGAGTTATTTTTGTTAGTGTTTGTTTTTTATTCACGAAATTCTAGTCTTTCCGTCATGGGTTTGAAAATTAAAACAAAACAGAAAAAAATAAAATGCACGACTGGGTCGCACGAACTTGCTCCTATGTATTAGACTAGGAATTTAAAAAAACGAATGTTATTAGAGAAAACTATTCATAAGGATAAAATTAATTTTTTAAATTCTTTTAGTAGTAAGAGACAAAAACAGAATGCTGTGCAATTATGAATTTATGCAAGAACAAAAATTAAAAGTCTTTGTAGTGGTTTCTTAAAAAAAACAGACTAGGAATTTTAAAATCGAATGTTATTAGAGAAAACTGTTCATAAGGATCAAATTATTTTTTAAATTCTTTTAGTAGTAAGAGACAAAAACAAAATGCTATCCAAATATGAATTTATGCAAGAACAAAAATTATAAGTCGTAGTCGTTTCTTAAAAAAAGCTTTCATGTACAAACTTTTTAAAAGCTTTTGAAGAAAAAATTTTGGTACGCCAATTTAAAGTTCTTATTATTGTTCTAATAAAAATAAAATTTACAAAAATAAAAATATTAAGCCGAATTTTCAAAAAAAAATAAAAAATAGATTTTTTTTTTCAAAAATTCAAAAAATATTAATTTTAAAGTTTTGAAATGCAATGTGTTTTAGACTTTTTAGAAGCTTCTCTTTGAAAAATTTCATTAGGATCCGTTATGTGGATAATGAGAAATTCAAAATTCGAAAAAATGGTTCTATGGTAGGTACAAGCTGTAATGTCTTAATTTCAATTTTTTTTTTATTAAATTAAAGATCGTAAAAACTAATTGAAAGAAAAAAAATTTTATCAAAATTCTCAGAACCGTTTTCGAGAAAAATACGATTTTTGAAAAGCATTTTTTTATTTTTTTAGCATTTGTATGGTAGGTACCTTTATTTTTAGGTAAAATAAAATTTTTTATATCACATCTTGTAGATTATATTGAAAAACTTTTATTTAACAAGTTTGAAAAAAATCTAGCATGGGGTTTTCGAAATATTGAGTTTTGAAAAAAAAATTTTGAAGTTTTTTTTAAAAATCCAAAAAAAATTTTTTTGAAAATTTGAGTACACAATTCTATTCAGGTTTTTGGGGAGCCTTAGTAAAAAAAAAATGATCAAAATCGGCTCTACCGTTTTTGAAAAAATCAAAAACAAAAAAAATGGTTCCATGGGGGGTACCCTCAATAACCATTTTTCAGAAAATTGTTTTCATCCAATACCTAGCTTTAATTAAATTAAATTTTTTTGTGTTTTTATTTTTAAAATCTGTCGAACAGTTTTTGAGAAAAAAAAATGTTTATAAAATTTCGAAAAAAATTCGTATGGGGGGTACCGTTATTTTTGGTCTTAAAAAATCAAATCAAAAAACATCCGGGGGGAAAAAATTAAAACCCATATCTACCAAGTTTGAAGAAAATCGGCCGAGCCGTTTAGCTGCAATCTAACGGACAGACAGACAGACAGACAGACAGACAGACAGACAGACAGACAGACAGACAGACAGAATTGCGAGACCCACTTTTTTAGTCTTCGCTATTATCGTAATGTCAACTTTGATCAAAATCTCGAGTTCGATTTTTTTTTGCGAATGCATAACTTGCCTTATAGTACCTATAAGTCGCAAGTAAAAATCATCGGAATTACTAACAACAGAGAGAAAAACAATTTCGTATAGGGATTTTGTAGGTGGACATGGACACACATACACTCCGTCTCATTTGATTAGTAACAAAATGTTTTAATTTTTTTTTTGATAAAAAAATGTGTTTAAAAAGAGTTTTGGGATTAAGCTGATAAAATCTAGGTTAGGTCTCTTAAATTAACATGGAACACGGCAAAACTATGTTTCATAGTCCACACGACTATAAAAATGTCTTGGTGTGTACACAACTATCTTAAAACTATGGATTATGGATACAGTCACATAGGAAAGGACAATAAGGAAACACAATGGGTAACGATGATCGATACTACCTTCAAATTCAAGACTCTCGGGAGAATAATAGATCCTCCGAAATATTCCAAACATGTACTCGTACTGGGCTTTGAGAAAGAGAGCATTTAAAGGAGGAGAAGATACAAACAATTCTTTTATGAGGAGCGAAAATTGAAGAGAAGATACAACTGCGAATTCTATGAGCTGTAAGAAGATGCGGATGCAGTCCAGAAAAACAACATACGTCGAGTACATCGGATCAATTGGACGAAATTGCTCCAACCAGGAAAGTCTGAATCTCAGTCCCCAAGAAAACCGAATTACGAATGCTTGTTCTGGATTGCTCGGAATTTTAGAGGACGCAAAGCTGCCATGTCTCATTCAGCTACTATTCATGGGTCTGATGTTGGTTAACTAAGTTAGTACAACCAAAAAATAGCTTAACAACTTGATCACTATATCCTTCTTTAATTCTGTAAATGGGTTACCTCCAAATTACCGAATGGTTTCTAAGATATCCTAAAATTTAATTTAAATCTGTTCGTATTCAAGTGAGACAGAGTGTAGGTATACAATGTAGTATGTGGACACACAAGATATAGTAGGAGCCACCGCAGAGTCCCTAGAAAAATGAAGATTAAAACAAATAGCACTTTCTCTCTGGATTCCCAAAAGTCATACCCAATCACAATGCTTGTGTGGTTCATGAATAAATGCCAAGTCTGGGAGTAGAAAGTCAGACGATTTTTGTTTCCACAAACTTTGCGTTGAATTCACAGCATCAGGATTTGAACTAACCAACGCCGGCCGTTTAGTTTAGAGATAATTTTGTTTTTGTTTATGCATGGACGAGAGGTACCCGGAGGTTGAGTCTTAAATTATCATTCTAGAAATTGCATTCAAGGTGCAATTACCGTCACTTAGTTGATTTAAGTATTGATATCCATAATGTGGTATATTGTTCGTTTAGGAGTTTGGTTTGTAATAGGATTCAACTACGGAATGCCAAGTGAATTTCTATAGAATCACGTTGAATAGATATTAATTGCTCAAAACTTTTGAGAAAACGGCATGCATGTTGGAACCAGAAAGCACAACTTACCAACTGGACAATAAATATTGGATTTGTTAGGGAAAATATTTGAAAACAGACGAATTTGTGGTCTTTGGTTTAATGGCTTAAATGATGAATTATAAAATAAATTTGGTGGTGCAACAGCTCGAAGTGAACCAGGACCTAGTGACTTACAACTCTCAACCATTCCTGTGTGCGTCTTACCAGGAATGGAGGGGACCTACAATTTTCTGCCGATTCCGAACGGCTAATGAGCAGCACTTTCCATGACAAGAGATATACTCTTGGAGGATTTGTCAATTCCTCGCAAGAGGCAGTACACCCCTGAAAAAAACTTTCTTGCAGCGGCTGAGAATCGAACTCGAGACCTTCCGCATGACAGTCCAACGCACTAACCATTATGCCAAGGGGTACTACTGATGAATTAGATGAACTAAATTTAACAACGAAATTATAAACAACAATTTTGTCCAGTTTTTGTTCTGTAGTTCTCTGTTCGATGAGTGAAAATGGTAATTATAGCAGATTATTTGAAGAAGTATCCACACTTTATTTGAACAGAATTAACTGAACGCAATATCTATTAATTGCTTGCGGAAAAATGACATTTGAGTTTTATTTGTGATTAATTTTGATTATGTCGTGAAACTTTCCATACAAAACTTTTCGCTGTGTTTTCGTAAGAATAAGAAATGCGAAGCGAAATTTGTAAGTAGTCCCTTCGAATCAACAACGTACTAGTTAATAATTTCAGCAATGGTAAAATTAGAGGATTTGAAATAAAAAAATATACATACATATGTTAAGACAACAGTTAATTTTATTCTTATTTACTTAAAATAAATTTTTTAAATGTTATAGCTAGAGTATTGTGATAAACCAAATAAGTCTGTGATATTAGTTAAACATTTTTGTTTTAACTTGGTTTTATAATTAATTTAATTATTTAGTGTTTTTTAGAATGCAATTTAAATGTCATAATAATATTAAAAATAATTACTCAACATCCAATGTAACTATCGTACGTACTTAATATTATGTAAAAATACTTCGAAATTTAAAAATTGCTTATAAATATAAAAAAATGTATATAATTAGAGAAAAATGTTCAAATATATACAATTGCCGCTTGATTTCTAAAAAAGTATGAATTTATATAAACAAAGTTTAAAAAAAAAAAAACATTTTATTATCAAATGAAGTTTTTATATAAGAAATGTTTAAAAATTTTCTAAAAAAATTTTGGGATGACAATCTTAAGTATTTAATAATATAAATTTTAGGAAATAATTTCAAAAATTTATCGTTCAAGATATTCATTTTTCAAAAAGAAATCCAATATTAATATTTTTTCCAAAAATTTGTATATACAACATTTCAAATTTAAAAGAGGTCCTGTATATACTGGTGAAAATCGTTTCAGAAAGTTCGAAAATAAAAAAACTGGCTTATCACAATTACTGTTTCAAATTTAAAGGATTTTTTCACCAAGGTGTAGTCCCTCGATATAATAGCACACTCAATTTTCTTGCTATCAAAAGGAAAAGGAAAGGTATCGTTTGTTTTGGAACAAAGGGTAGTTAGGAAAAAATGACGACCAGTGGCAGTCTAGCCCTGGGCCCAATAAGCGCTGAAGTGCGGCATTGTGATACAATAATCCGTATAAACCTGTGGATTGACCTGTGGCAAATTGTGGACATTCTAAGAAGTCATTCAGTTTGGATTAAGTTCAAAAATAAGGAAGGATCTAATAGGTTTTTGATGTCTTTTATTGTGTGTCTTCCTTTGCACAACGCATCAGGAACTTAGGTCACTAGACCTGCCAGGATAGGCAGCTTGTTGACTGGTGCTGAAACAGTAGCCAATCCTATTGAGTAATCATCTGGCCTCCACGCCTATAACTTCCATTAAAGCCTTCTTTCCGCTAGTTAGGGATCTAAGGAATCAAATGAAGGGCACGGTCCAGAAGTAACCAAAGTTAGTCCTAGAGTTATTTCGTCTCATTGAGAATAGAAAAAAGATCAAGTCCTTGATCTTCATTTCCGAAAGTTCGTCAAACTTAAATAAAATTTAAATTTTTCCTCTAGCGAATCACCGAAGGACCTTAAATACGAAGTTTGAGTTTGAGTTTGCTTCAGCAGTACAGTCGTACGGACATACATACAGAGAGATAGAATTGCAAGATACATTTCTGATCGTGTTCTCTTTGATCAAAATCTCGAGTTCGATTGTTTTCCAATAGTACCTGCATATGTACATATCCCGCAAGTAAAAATACGATTTCCGAAAACCATTTTTTAACATTTGAATAGTGGGTACCGCTAATGTATTTTATTAATCTTATGAGTAGCGATATAAAAATGTTAGCTGATAAGTTTAAAAAAAATATTAACTTCTTTTTTAATTTATGTGGGGAGTTCCGCTAATTTTGGAGCGCAAAACTTTTTTTTTTATATTGTAGGTAGTGTTATAAAAATGTTTTCAAACTATTAACTTTTCAAAAAAAAAAAATAGTTTTTAAAAACCCAATACTCTTCAAAATTTTTAGGGGCTCTTCAGAAAATTGATTAAAATCAGTTGTACCTTTTTTGAGAAAATCGAAAAAAAAATGATTTTATGGATTGTTCATTTTTTGGATTTTTTTTTAAACAATCATCAAAATCTTACAAAGAGATTGAAATTTTCTAAAAAGGTCCTTGGCCAAGTTCTTGCAAATTCATTAGACGTTTACTAATAAGCTCTTCGGCTTATCAATATTTTCGTCGTCAACTCAGTTTTTTAATGTGGAGTTGCGCCGCAAAAATGATATTACAGAGCATACCACTGAAGTAAATTGTAGTATCGAAAATAATGCTTTTGCATACAAATTTCGTTTTCAGTTTTCGGACAGTTGACTTTTACAGTTTGCGCTTAAGAATATATTGCAATTGAAATTTTGAAGCAAATGACATTTTTGAAAATGTAAGTGGCCAAACTGATTCCAAGCGTTGATCAAGATAAACATATCTGTGGTGTTTAGTAGAAACATTTTTCCTTAAATTTTTAGTTGGTAGAACCCAAAGCAGTGATCGATAAGATTTTTTCAAGGCCTATAAATTGTCTTTCGGATGTCCCACAGGGAAGTCACCTTGGTCCTCTGCTATTTATCTTATTAATAGATGATATTGTTTCTGTTCTAGTAGTAGTACCCCTTGCAAGAAAGTTTTTTTCAGGGGTGTACTGCCTCTTGCGAGGAATTGACAAATTCTCCAAAAGTTTCTCTTGTGATGGAAAGTTCGGAATCGGGAGAAAATTGTAGGTCCCCTCCGTTCCTAGTAACACGCACCCAGGAATGGTTGAGAGTTGTAAGTTACTAGGTCCTGGTTCACTCCGAGCTGTTGCACCACCAAATTTATTTATTTATTTATGTACGAGTATATATTGTTTCTGTTTTGAAATTTTGTGATTCATTAATCTTTGCAGATGATTTAAGAATATTTTTTAAAATACAAAATGTTAATGATTGTGTGAAAGTACAGTTAGATATCAATCTACTATCCAGGTGGTGTACTCAAAACTGCCTTAATTTAAATATTAATATAAATGTAGTGCAATTTCGTTTTATAGAGGTTCGTCAAAAATTTCGTATGATTATTACCTTGGGTATAACTTATTAAAAAGAGTTGATAAAATAAAAGACCTCGGTGTCATAATGCACACAAAGTTCACTTATAATTATTACATTGATTGTATTGTAGCAATGTCAAACTCTATGGTTGGTTTTATCAAACGAAATTCAAAGGATTTTACTCCTCATAACCTTCTCATGTTATATACTTCTCTAGTAAGGTCCATTCTACAGCTTTTTGTCATTATTTGGAGCCCGTCTTATGAAGTACACTCTGATCGAATTAAAAAAGTTGAAAGGGGTTTTTCCAAAATATATTTTGAGAAAAATAAATTGGAACTTTTCAACATAGTACGAAGAAAGATGCCGGCTTCTCGGTATATATTCACTAAAATCTAGAATACATTTACATGAAACTATGTTCATCAGATACATATCTGCTTTGCAATCTTATTAAGACTTCCTATCATCTATCTGAAGTTCCTATTTGCGCTCCTGTTAGACCACTCAGGGAACGACAATTTCCAATCATTGCACAGAATGAATAACGGTCTTAGCGAAGCAATTTAAAGGTCTATAAAGTCGTTCAATGAAGTAGGTATATCGCAATTTTGATTTAGACATCTCAAGAGTGTGCGTCAAAAATATTTTATTTATTTCTCTATACCTACCTATTAATTTAATTTTCCATATTCCACATAAACCTTAACGATATATTAAAATTGCTTATATTATCAATCATTCAATCTCTTAAGCTAAGCTTGTAGATAAAAAAAATAATAATAAATATTAAATGCAAAATTTAGAACATAAAGAATATTTTCATAAATACCTATTCCAAAATTTAAGAAAATCAGTCAACCCGTTTAAGCCCTAAAGGTTAAAGGTACATTTCCTTATAATTAATTAAACTACCTATACCAAAATGCCCATCCTAGTTTATCGATTAAAATTATTAAATTAAAATCTATACGATCGCATAAACCATTGCGTTTTTAAATTAGTGGCGTAAGCAGTATGCAAATAATACTTCTAATTAATTTAACTAAGCTCTCATAATATAGGTACCTACCTACCTGCCTTTCTATCTACACAATAAATAAAAGCAAGCATTTAAAAATACAGGTCACCCCGAAGAACACCCCTCTCAGCACTGAACCTCTCTAAACTTCATTCTTAACAAAAAACAAAAACAGAACGACAAGTTAAACGAGAAATATACCCCCGCTACCAACCGAAACACGAAGGACTGCTGCAAATGTCATCAACTAAAAAAAAACTTACTCCCGATAGCCATGCACAAAACTGCTCCCCCAACTGGACACAGGTAGAAAAAATTAAAGCAGCAGACATACAGGTGAGGGATAAGGGGTAGTATCTACTATCCACACGATATCAACAACAATAGCCAGACAAAACACTAAATTCGGCAATGTCCCGCTTTTCATATAAATATACAAGCAAATTACCGTTTATTCATCTAATGACCTAGAAATTCTCAAGCGCTTCACTTCCAGATCCATCCAGTGAACGGCAGCAGGCAGACATTGACAAAAAAAAGGCAAAGCCGCACTCACACACAGATGGAGCACACTTCAAGGACACTGCTGGTGGAGGTGTGTTTGCGTTTGCAGCGCATACCTCGCCCCTTTCATATTACACCTTGCCAACGTATTTATTGCTGCTATAGGGTTACCATAAAATTTATTTATTAATTAAGTTGTTACTGGAAATTGAGTTTTATTGCCACTAAGTGTGTTCACAGATGGTTATGTAACGGTAACCAGTACATTTGGTTATGACTATAACCATTAGAATCTGTGATAACCAGAGTGTTTTTCAGTTTGGTTACTTTTTATAGCTCATTCAAGTTTTTAGTTTTGTTGTCAACCCGGTTACCAAGCTTAAATAAATTGGTAATACCTATAACTGTCAAACCTAGCACGAACCGATATAATATCAGAAAATCCTTAGTCAAATGGAGTTACTCGATACCAAAAACGAATAGTTGATGATTTTTCGTATGAGTTAGCCAAAGCCATGGATTGTAACAATATGTGAATAAACTGTGCTTAAGACCAGTTTTAACTGGTTTTTAGAGCTCAAACTTAACTTTGAGTTGAATCATAGAAAGCTCATCCTACAAATAAATTAAACTCGAGTTAGTTCATGTGGAGTTTTTCAGTGTACGATTAACTTAGATATTAAGCTGGTAAAAATCCGCTGAAATCGAGATGGCGCTACTTTAGAAATCAATACACTTCGATGTCAATATATTTTTGAAATACATCTGTCAAAAACATTTCGTCAATTAGACCAGTGTTAAGTGATCACATTTTATTGAGGTAACTCGAAGTTAACTAGATTGGAGTTTTTCAGTTTCAGGAACTCGGGACTTAAATAAAGTATGTATCACCTTTAAATAACCTGCACTTAGCCTTAAAAGTATTTTAGGCAGATCCCAGACTTTCTCCGGCGCGGTATGACAGTTCAAAACACTGAAAATAATGCCCAAGGGTAGTACTTCAGGAGCGTTAACTTCAGTCATAAACTCGGATGATCTCGTACTAAAAAATTAGGCTTAGAAATTATAATATCTATGTATACTTATTTAAAAAACAAAAAAACTTATTCAGTTATATTCCGAGGGACTTTGTTATGATGTATATAAGGGCTTTGACAAAACCGCAAATCTTACTTCCGGGTTTAAGATTTCAGCTTTTCCAATAGCAGTGATTATATAGACCATCTTGAATTTAAGTTTTCGGAAATATTTCAGTGCCCGATTAGCGCAACTAAAAATTAAAACCCTTATAGAAGATCTGAAATCAGTCTTTATGATAGTGGAATCAAAGATGACCCTTCCAGTTCGAGTAGAGCATGTCCCATCACAAAATCTTATGTATATTTATGCAAGTATAGGTATGTTTGATGAAAAGTAAAATGATGTGTTGAAAAAATGTGTTGTCATACTTATTATTCCTCGTCATACTTGGAATACTTTTTGTTCCAACAATAATTAAATAACTATGTACGTCTTGATGGCAACCCTGGAATTGTTGCGTAATAGGTCTTCTGGCTTGCGTCGGTGTTTGTTCGTGTCTAGACTTCTACAACTTGTAGACTTCCAGAAGCTAAAGCTGGCACAGTTGGTCTGGTTGGTCATCATGTCGTGTGATGCGACGACGACGACGAGACGACTACTACGACGGACAGTATTGTAGTGAAGCTGGCGTTCTTATTTGTTGTTGTTATTCTGAAACATGTTGTCTGAGTTTTTTTTTTTTAATTCTTTTTTTCTTATTTTTGGGTAAATATACACCTCAATGTGTCTGGCATAAATGGCAAAACAATGAAAGAAGGGTGGAGGTGTGCCAAGGGGATAGACGTCGCGTCGTTGTCGGGTGGTTACAGGAAGCAAAGCCAGTAGACCAAATGATTTTTTTGTAATTTTTTTTTTGGGTCGGGAATCCTTGGCGTCTTTTAGCAGGTGATTTACTAAGAACGGAGAAATTTATTACTATGCGACTAAGGAGATGAAAGGAGATGAATTTGGAACTTTTTTTTTGCATACAAACAGGTAAGTGAGAAGCAATACCTAGGGAGCTTGAGGGTGAAAGTCACTTGAATCGTATTTAGCATTCAAGCCGTTTTTTGGAGAAAAAAAATTAAGTTAAGAATTTATTGCTATTTAGTGGGTATTTCAACTTTTTGTAAAATCAGTTACTGTGCACCAAAAATAAAATCCACGAATTTATCTAGCTAAAGGCTTTATACTTTCTGTTACGCGTTAAGCCTAGTACTCACCTAGCGTGAAATGAAAAATAAATACGTTACAAATTACACACGGAGAATAAAAATGAAAATAGAATAAACTTTTCCACGTGAATTTTTGATACTCACCTGAAATATTGAATACTTTCATTAAGTAAACTCTCGAGAGCAGTATCAAATAATTCGTTATATATATTCTTTACTTCTGTTTATAAATTTTCATTTTTTTATTTTGAAACAAAATATTTAAATTAACTGACAAATTTCACAGTTTTCCACGCTGCCTTAAACTTTTTCCTGATGGTTGTACATTGAGAAATGAAAATTTGGCGTGGAAAAAGTTGTGAAACATAATTGTTTTTCCAATCCACATTTTGGTACTCACCTCTCGTTGGGGATTTCATGCGAGTGAACCAGCCGCCACATTTATATGAAATTTTCATTTTCACTTGAACTGAGTACCTACTAGGCTTTAAGGGTGAACTACTAAGTGCAACACCTTATAGGAGCTATGGAGACATTTTTTAATAAGAAGATGTTTATCCTCTTTCACATCCTTGGTCGGGTTGTTTTTTGGTTAGGCAGACTGCCCGGCCATTTAAAGTTATTTAGTTGTAAAGATAAAGATACAACCGGATTAAAGAAGCTAAAAAAAAACGAGGTACCTACAACAGCTTGTAGAAACTGAAACTATTGACTTTCAACTATTCATCTGTGCTTGTTGTTGGCAGGAATAAAGGGGTTCTACAATGTTTTTTCGGGTACAAAAGATTCCCTCTTGAAAGATTTGTCACTTTTTCGCAGAATGCAGTACCCCTAAAGAAAGTAAGTTTTTTTTTTTAAGTTGGAAGCGGCTGGGAATCAATTGCAGACAGTCGAACGCACTAACCATTACGCTGCGGGGTCTTACAGTTATTGGATTTACTTGTGACGAACTTAGCAAACATAGTAAGAAGAACGAACTTTGAGGAATGTTAGCACCCTTTCAAGCCAGGGCATTCGATCAATTAGTTGAGGCAGTGTAGCTGGAATATTTTCGGTTTTTGGGAAAGAATATTCTACGATCCCAAATATCATAAACATAAAAAAATGGTTTAGTCTTACAAAATCACTTTAGTTCATCTTAGTGGCCCTGACGCATCGCTCAATAGTTAGGAACACAAGAAGGTGGTAATTAGTTAGACTTTTGATTGAAAAAAAAATCGAAATTTTATGAAATTCTTATTGTCAATAATTAATTTATATACCTATTTATAATTTTGGAACCAAACATTAAAAACCGATACGTCATAGGTTGTTTGAACAAGATTGCCAACTTTGGTATTTAGATGGTTCAATTTTTGTTCGTAACAAATAAATTAATTTGATTTATTAGTGAAGACTGCACTAAATTTTGAGATAGAAAAGTAAAAATAAATATTTGTTATCGAAAGCCGTTTGTTCTTCAATATATTTTCCATGAAGATGAACACACTTTTTTAAACACTTTTTGACTCTGATTGATTTACTTCCAAGACATCATGCGTCAGAAACCATTGATCCCTGACCCCACATTTTACATTTTATCTGTCAGAATAATAAGAAATTATTGGGTGCAATTGCAATTGCAATGTAAGAATACAGACTGACAGTTTTTTTCCATCTCATTCTGCATACAGTGTTTTGGTATAGATTTGCTCTCTCATTTTTTTTTTCAAATTATGGAGACATCCCATTTGTAAACAGTTTGACGATTAAAGCTTTTCTTTCAATTGAATCGAAAACCACTCGGCGAAAAAAATTACAATTTTTTCAGTGTGCAATCCAATTTAACGTTTGGCATGTGTTATTTTAATGAAATCATTTTCACAGCATTGATTTTGAAGCAAATGTGGCAACTCGCTAACTATAACCCTGCGGTAAGAGAAATTCGCTTAGTCATTCGACTTTAATTAAACGTTCGATTCATAATTAGGGCCTTGATAATTGTGAAAGAGAAAAAAAGATATGACCTTATATTTACATTCAATGAATTTTGAAATGAATCAGAGACGAAGATTCTTAAGGCTTAAGTGATAAGTGCTCGTTTTTTTCCAAAAGTTTTGAATCAAACTCAGTTGGCAATCATAATTATGCACAAATATTGTTATTTTGCCAACGGAAACTTATTTTTGTTGTCGTCCAATTTTCGAGTCTGCCATTTGTCTGGCTGAACAGCCAGCACAGATGTGAGAGCGTTTATTGTCAACATTCACATGCGCCAAAAACGAAAATTCACCTCCTTCGTTCTTTTTCTTCTTTTATACAAGCCAGTTCGTAAAGATGTAACACTATTGGTGTATCCAATAGATACATCTTTGGGTTTTTGTTGGTCCTCGCCTCGGTTCTCTAGGCTTTGTCGTCCTCGTCTTCGTCTGTGTTGCAATCAATTTTCCCAGACAACCGAGAGTCTGTATTATTGCTGCACAATCGAGTCAAGGTATACTTTAAATTGCTGCCAAATGGTTTGGTTAGGCATGCTAGAAGATTACGATTCACTGAGTCCGCGCTGGGATGTGATATTACCTACATAGATATTTTTAGAAAACAACAACAAATTTTATTATCATTGCTGTGTTCTATAACTACGAGAATTGTTTTGCTGTTGTGCAAGGGGTGTACCTAGATGTTTCTTATTTTTAAATGATATTTTTTTTACATTTTGTACTATAAGAATCGATGTAAGATTGGCTCGAATTCCATTTGTATCTTAAAGAAAATTAAATAAACACCATCCGCATCCAATGGTTGATTTAACATATTTTGTTGGTCGGATCATTAAATTTGTTGTTGTCGTCGCCATATTCATCTAGAGTAGCTGGTAATTTATTTGAATGCAACAATGTTGCAAGCAATTAAGCATTCGTTGTTCAACTACTCGTATTCTATTTAAGGAACAAGCATTTAATTAATTAAAGACATATCAAAGAGTGAACAAAAAAGTTTACTTTTGCCCAAATTGCGGTGCCGTGGTTTATTTTTGAATTTAAATTTTATAATTGTATTTTTGTTTGTATTTAGGGATACATATGTATCTCATACTTGGTATAGTGATTTATTGGCTAAGAAAGTACTTATACACTGCCGCTCATCTGAATGGGTTCACTGTTTTTCGTAACTTACTGTAAGACTCTCTGCATATATATGGCAATGACACGTCTGTGTTATGTATGTAATGAAAGAGCATTATTTTGCCCTTAGTTTGGGAGAAAAAAATTTCTCTTTAAGCTTACCGTTATTCTCACACGCTTGCTAAACTTAATTCATTAACGTTTTTTTTGGCTCATCTGAATAGGTTCAAAAACAAAAAATGGAAGAAAAAAGAAAAATAACTGTAATTAAATGATTTATTTTGCCCATTAAATAGGTAGGGACATAATAATTTATATTAATTATGTGTATTGCCACTTTTTTTAAAAATTGTTTCGAAAATTGGATTTGGAATGGAGTCATGCAGTTTTTCTAGATATTGCAGCGAAATCTCTGCCCACGCTTTCTTAATTCCCTCGATTAAGGACAACTTGTCTTCATATTGTCTCTCCGACTCATACACCTTACGGGAAAGAAGTCTCCAAACATTTTCAATTATGTTAAGGTCAGGTGAGTATAGAGGCCATACCAACACCTCTACATTTTGCTTCTCGATCTATTGTTTTACCGACCTCGCTGTATGGATAGGGGCATTATGCTGCTGGAATGGCAATGGTATTGGTTCTAAGCGGTTAGAGATTTGTGGGAAGACCTTTTTCAGCACACCTTTGTACACATTGACATTGATTCGCGATGTAAGAAATTGCAGCTCAAAAGTTCCATAATATGAAATTGCTCCCCACACCATGACACTGCCTTCACAGCTATGCAGACGGCTTATATAATGTTCTTCTTTACGAATATTATATATATATTTACCGATTAAATTTTGGCTCCTTTAATTTTTGTTTTACCATTTTTCTTTGGCTTAGCCCTAATTCACGAAATGCTTTTATTTTGCTTTTTTCTTCGCGTTTAAAAATTTTCCGCGACCCATTTTTCTTGTTAAATGGTTTAAAACATTTCGATTTACCAAAAAACTTAACTTTCAGTACACATCACCCGCGCACATCAATTAAAAATGATTTCTTTTCTTTTGAACCCATTCAGATGAGCCAAAAAAAACGTTAGTTTTTCTTAATGAATTAAGTTTAGCAAGCGTGTGAGAATAACGGTTAGCTTAAAGAGAAATTTTTTTCTCCCAAACTAAGGGCAAAATAATGCTCTTTCATTACATACATAACACAGACGTGTCATTGTCATATGCAGAGAGTCTTACAGTAAGTTACGAAAAACAGTGAACCTATTCAGATGAGCGGCAGTGTACATACCTTTGTAAATATTTTTTTTTTACTAAATTGTATTATTTTTCGATTTTTCATTTTGTGGAAAGGAAGAATAAGCCAGTTGGAGCAGGTTTTTTATGGAAAAACTTAAATTTTAAAATAATTATATTTTTATGATAGGTTTTGGCAGGTTGATTGTCCATGAGTTCTGAAAAAAAGTTATGATTTACAGCAGCTATCATTTATAAAAACGAGTTTTAGACCATATCTTGAGAACGGATAGTTTTAGGATAAACTTTCAGCATAAATCTAACCACCTACCCTTCTTTTTAATGTTGATAGTTTTTTTTTGAACTTATATATATGTATCTTAGAGTTAAAGAGGTGTGAAGTTTTCCTTCATGAACGGAATAACATTTTTTTTAGAATCTTCCTATTGACTTAGTGGTTAGTTTTTTCGACTTTTACACCGGAGGTCCGGTATCAAAACTGACTTAAAAAATGTTTATTTTTTTCCAGAAGTATTGGCTCTTGCATAAAAGTTACAAATGCTCCAAGAATTTCTCTCGTCTCTTAGCAGTTCGGATTCGGAATGAAATTGAAGGTTCTTCATTAGTAGTCTTGTTACTTTAACTCGTTGTCAATTTAAGAAAATGGACATGTTAGTTTTGCAAGAGAGCATAGATGAATTAATATAGTACAAGAGCTCACAGGGAATTCAGGGAATTTTTCCTGATTTTTTCGTATATCATAAAATTAATTATACCCCAGATATCAAATGGTGTTTTTTCTAGGGCAACTGGCAGGTTGGAAGTTGAAAGGAAAATATCTAGGATGAGACTGTTATAATGTAACATATAACACATATATAATATAACACAAACCTAGCACGAGTCATGGGGATATAAGAAGGGACGAGGACGAGGGAGAGAAAGGAGGTGTCGATGAACATTGGTCTTGAATGTTTGCAAATTGAAATGGCTAGGGAATTTCGTGCCGCATTAATTTATAGAATTGCCCTAATAAGAAACGAATATCTGTATTTGACGGTACGTCTAAAATCACGAATATCACTGTTATATTCGAGTAGAAACACTAAGCATTTGGCAGCGATTTTGGCGGTCTCAAGAATGTGGTCGTTCCAACGAAGATCGTCGTTGACAAACATACTGAGCTCTGAGAGGATTTAGGCTTCTTTGATGCAAGTGCAATTCAAAGAAAATGGCATAAGGGCTTCAACGACAATAGACAGCATTGAGTTTTCAAGGCATTAAACTCCACACGATTTCTTATACTTCATTTGACAATGCTGTAAATATCGGAGTTTCATGAGCTTATCATATGATACCTTTGCAATTCCACTTTCAAAGAAGATGGACGTGAATTTGACACAGGAGTATGAAGGCTGAGTGTAGAGTCGTCGACAAAACGATGAAATGGATTAGAAGTTTCAGACAAGAGATCATTTATAAAAATGATTAGAAGCATCGGAAACAAAGCCGAGCCTTGCAGAATACCATTTTAGAATATATTTTGTGAAGATCTGACTTGAAACCGTTCAATTCAACATGTATTGAAGTATCCAGAAGGTAATTTCTAATCCAAGGGATAAAGGTTTCATTGATACCAAACGCACACATTTTCAATAAGGGAGCCTCTTGCTAAAGAATAATAAATCTCTTAGAAATATCAAGCGCAATAATCTCACTTTCTCCAAAAAAATCTAAAGATATTTTCCACTCTTCGATGAGATATGCCATCAAATCACTAGTGGAACGATTTGATCTTCGAGATATTTCTTGGTCTGATGATTGATCAGTGATTCTATAGTAAAACTCCAATTGAAAAAGAAAATAAAAACCTTTTTTATTTAAGCTTAAATTTTGACAAAATACATTTTTTAGAGTGATTTAGAATGCCAATGATTTTTGGTTGAGCCCTTTGTTGCATTTATTGCTTCTCACATTAATTACTTCTTCAATAATATCGTTTTTGTCAAAACCACCTTCGCCAGTCCGCTTTATTCTATTTAACTTGTTCTACAAATTAAGAAATCCATTAATTAGAACTTATTCAGAATTTTAAAAAAATAGCTAATTGCTTACCAAAACGCTCTTAGGCAACTCTTCGAAATCTGTGCCCGTTTCACTCAGTAGTAATGCGGTAATTCGAGGCTATCTCAAAAACTCTCCGATGAGGATCTCTATTGTATCATTAATCTCTTGTAGAATAATCATTTGCTGACGTTAATATACATAAGTAAACTATATTTAAAATGTATATTTAAATAAAAATAAAATAACACTGATATTATTTCTTTGTATCTGGACATTGTTTTTAAGCCGAGATTTTTGATGAGTTAAAAAACATAATCGTAATCTTGACGTTGCAGGTCAATCTGACAACATCTTAGACTTGTTTCTTAACTCTGACCTAATAAATTCACTATTTATGTATTATCGCCTATATCGCCATAATATTGTGTTATATCTGATTTCTTCAGGATCTTTCATTGGTCACTCTCACTGGTCCTTTATAGTAACGTGGATGCCAGTGCAAATATGATTACAATTTTAATTCTTTTCGGAATGAGAAATTTTATTCAAAATATTGAAAAATTTATCAAACCGAAAGAGAGTTCTTGGGTTGATTCAAGGTGTAAAGAGGTTATAAGGGTCAGAGAAGTAAGTTTGCAATGTTATAAAGCCAAGCCAACTGAGGAAATTCGAAATAAATTCAAGCAAGCTAGAAAGACTTATAATGATCAAATTCTTCGAGCCAAAATTTGTACATGACCAACAATTAAGTAAAAATATATGGCATTGTCCCAAAGGTAGTACAATTTTTTGGTCATTTTTAAAAAAAAACTTCGAAATACTACTTCGTCTTCAGTTAAAACGCTCGTCTTAAGTGTTACTCCGTCCCTATGTCAGCTCACAAGAAAAAGCGAATTGGCTTGCTTTTATTTCGACGCTACCAGAAAGTGTCAAGACTCCTTCTATACTTTTCTGCATTTGATAGCATAAGCGATTTTATCGAACAAATCTTCTTTCACACTTGTTCAGTAGAAAAGAATTGAATGACTCTGGAGAGTTATTCTTCAACGCTGTCCTACTCTGGTCTTTTTTTAAGGGAATGGACAACAGCATTTGTCCAGCCTGTCCCTATAAAAGGCCTCCAATTGCACTAATCTCCCTTCTTTCCAAGTCCATGGAAACGTTGATAAGCTATCAGCTTAAGAAATATAATGAAGAACCAAAACTTCCCAATGGCTTTCGTAGCAATATGTCCACCGGTGATCTGATTCTGATCTTACCGAATAGTGGAATAAGTCTTTACATCGTTTTGGAAAAAGTAAGAATATTGCAGTTGATAGAAGTTTGACATCAAGTTCTCTTTTCTGATGTAAGTATTTCTTCTTCGTTGGTTTCAAAGCTCTCTATACAAATTATATAGGACGATTCAAGTATATTATTCATAAAATAAATGCTGGTGTTGCCCAGGCCTGCATTTTGTCTACGAATCTCTTTCTAATATTCATCAATCTGAAACTTCTAATCCATTAAATTATTTTGTTTATGGCAATACCATCAGCTTCTCATACATATTCGTTTCCAGATGTATTTCCTTGTTCTTCGGATGTGGATTTAGAACGGCAGCGTGTTATAAACTCCTTAAATCTGATCTTGATAGCATTGTCAAATGGGAAACCGCATAATTTTTGACATTTTACATCAAAAATTTATATTTATTGTATAAAATAAGGAACAATTAACTTCTAGCTCTAATACATCTAAATATCATACAAAGTTCTGACCCACAATCATACATACTATATTCTTCCTATAATTCTAGTAGGTTCTCCGTATCTGCTTCTGCACAGTTGATGCTACAACTGAAGATCGAACGTAGCTATGAAAATGCTACATTGTACTTGATGCACTAGCGCTGAAATAGGCTCTTGGTTGCTTGTGTTAAAATTGTAAGGTCAGCAATGTTTTCACGTTAAAGGAAGACTCAAAAAAATGTAAATTTCATACCTAGAAGTTTGAATGACCAACTCAACATTTCAAAGATGTCTTAAGGTGAATTAAAGAATGAAAGTAATGTTGTTGAAATCATTTAGAATTCTTAAATATATGCGAGGGTATCCGAAAATTCTTCTTGTAAATTAAACAAGAATCTTTTTTCATTCATACCTAAAGTTTTTCTCTCAGTTAACTTACTGTGTTGAGTTTTTTTTGTTGGGTATATAAGAATACCAAAAAAGTTAGCGAATCACAATAAACCTCACAATGGATCTTGAGAGCTGTAAGCCCTCACATGTTATAATGGCAGAATAGAGATTTATCAAAGCTTCATTTATCAGCATTCAAATTTATAACCTAATCCGTTTTTTGTAAACACAAAATAAATATCAACTAAAATTAATTGCATAACAGATACACTAATTGATTGAATAATAATAGTTTTCAACTTGATTTTCAGCTTGTCAGGTTTATTTGGTTTGTGATTGCATAATTTGTTTAAATTATTGACTTACAATAAAAAATCCACTTAGTGTTTAGGCTGACTAAGGTATCAAAAATAATCCATGAATAACCTGGGTTTTAATTCTATTCCTGCTAACAAATTTTTATTGCAAAATCTAAAACTTATGTTAATGAACCTTAAATCAAGAAGCCGGAAGAACAGATAAACGTGTTTTTTTTTATTTTTCAAGCAAAAACAATTTAACTTTAGTTTAAATGGAAGATCTTTCAATTTATTATTATTTATTTGTCTGGGTTGGAATGAAATTCAATATAATATTCATTTAAAGGCATTAGATATTATTGAAAAACAAACTACTTTGGTGAGAAAGCTCACTTCTTTACTTTCTCTTCGTTTCAAGTAGCTTGCAACTTGCCTCTGAAATTATTCGTACTTGCTGAAATTATTCGCACCTGCGTTATTGAGTGTAAGTGTTTGAAAAGTTCCCACAATTGTTTATGGGTTTTTCTTTTTTCAGATATAATTTTTCAATTGATAAAACCAAAACTACGAGCTCGAACTTTTATTGGGAGCCCGATTAGAAAATAAGCTCAGTTTGAAAGGTAGACCGTCATCTCTACCAATACAAAATGAAGTCATGAACTCCATTAGCTCAAATTCGGCTTTGTGGACTTATTTCACAATAGATAGAAATTAAATACCGACTCAAAAAAACTATTTCCTAGATCTTTAATCTTCTTGTCTTGCAACTTCATACAATGCACAGCTTGAGAAAAGGGAAGAAAGTTATTAGAAGAGTACTAGCATACAAAAATCCTTCCAATCAATGTCCTTTAATTCCAAATTAGACATTTCCTCCGACTTCCTACATGACTAAGTGTAAACACTCAACATTTTGCAGATGTTGATCCTTTCCTACTTCCATTTCAGACAATATTCTCAGCACAAACATCAGGAATATAATTGTCCAGACATAAAGGCCCTTGCTTCTACATCGCACTGCACTATAGACATTGCTTATATATCTGTCTTAAAGTATTTATTCCTATTGATTTAATTTAACTCCTTTATTTTTTTTTCTATTGTTTTTGTTTAACTAATGCAAACTGTTGTTTTGTGTACATTGTACGATGGCAAACTCTGACAGACAGTGATAGGAGAACTAAAAGCTGATGGGATTCTATATATCAATGCAACAAGGAGAGATATAACCACAAAAGCAGGCCATCCACCGACGCACGTTATTGTAATCCACCTCCATATACAATAACGTCCTATTGTCATTGTCAACAAACTTAACAATAGATTCCTTGGTTATACTCGTAATCTTAGTTGAGCATGGAATAGGGAATATTGAGTTAGGTGCAGGAATAGATGGGAAACAGATATATCCACAAATCTACTTTGAAAAGCTCGAATGGACGAACCGGAGAGTAAAGCAAAAGGTCTGAAGTTGAGGTCAAGAACTGCTTAAGAGCTTGAGAAATAAACAAGCCTATAATATTGTACATATTCTGGTACAAAGGAAAAAAGTAAATAAATAATATTTTCCCAAGCAAATAAGCAACTTGCTTGAAATTGACGAAGATATTAGAAAAATCTGATATTGCTAAACATGTTAAGCTAAATTTGAAATCTATGTAGTAATGCCTGAATATGAATTTTTAACCCACTTAGCGGCAACATATTTTTACCTTAAAGGGCGGGAAGATGTTGAAATAGAATAAAACAATCTGTGTGAGGTTTTAACTAAATTATTTTTTGATTTGAAAGGCCATTATGTACGAAATATGACATCGTTCAAATTCCCATAGAAAGATCATAGATCCGAATGAATTTGAGCGATGACATGTGTTGTGTTTAAGAGCATGTGTCAATTCGAAAGACCTTGGTGGTCAATTCACGTCACGAGAGATAACCTTACCTTCAAATCGTTCATGCAGAATATTAATTGTAGCGTCCGCTGTGTGGCACGTAGCACCATGCAGCTGGAACCACATTTCATCTAGGTCCATATGGTTCAACTTGGGCCTTATGAATTTGGTTACCATCATTCTGTAGCGCTGGTCATTGACAGTGACCGCTTCACGAACGTCGTTTTCGAAAAAGTACGGACCAGCCAGCTGTCCAAAATTCATACCAAGCAGTGACTTTCTCTGCATGCATTGCAATTTGGTGTACCTTGTGTAGATTGTGATTGTCCTAAATTCAAGAATTTGACGAACCCGTTCTTCCAGAAATAGGCCTCGTCTCTGAATATGATTTTTCGGCCGATACTGGGGTCAACTTCCAACCCAGTTAGCGAACACAGGTTGTTGTCTATAGTTTATACCTCTGAGCTCCTGGGTCAATTTAAGGGTGTAGGTCCAAGTCATGAAGCAAATTTCGCCAAGTTGAATTCTGCGAAAGGCCGAGTTCTTATGCGCAACGTGAAATTTATTGCCTCAGGTTCTCTTGGGCACTCTCATGGATAGCTGTGATATTTTTGGCAGGTCTTAGGTTTTGTTGATATACGGGTGTTGATGAATTATTCAAATTTATACACCAAATATTGTGAAAAGTCATCTTGGAAGAACGATTATGGTGACCGCAAAATAAGCAAAGTGCGAAAAACGTTGCTCGAAGTGAAGACTCGCTTTTTTAAAACAATTAAATTATTTACAAATGTTAATGAATGCAATTACTTTTGCATGTTGATTTGGCAAAACATACTAAATAACAGCTTGTTTGATAGATGTAGCTTCAACAATATGGCCGCAATCATTTTGAACTTTGAAAAACTTGTAGTATATAGTAGGAAATTTCGCAAACAAAAACCCATCTGCACCAGCCTGTTTTTCATCACATGGGTATTATCTAAAAAAATACAGCTGTCAAAAAAATTATAAAAAGAAATAAAATAATGTTTGCTACGAAAGTTACCAAGAAAAATCAATTGAGTCGATATTAACCAATAATTTTCTAGGAAAAAACATCTAAGAAATTTGTCTGATTTTACTACGAATGTTTTGGTTTCAGAAAAGGGGTTTGTTCGTAGATTATGGTCTGAGGAAAATGTCGTTTGTGATGTCTTATGTAGTAAGTGACGGCATCAGAGGTAATTTGTGTTGAATCAATAACTCAATTTCATTGTTGAAGTTAATTGAATTACAGAAACTAATAATTATCAATAAATTTGTTTGCCCAATGGAAAAATTGTCAAAACCAATCCTTTGACAGAAGTGGAAAGAAAGAATTTTGTTTTGGTTTAACCAAAGGAAAAATCTATAAGAAAAATGTCAAACAAATTTGGTGTGAATGTTAGTTCAATCGCAAGTGCAAACTTTACTAAAATCGATACGTAAGACCCGCTTAAGAGAAACCCGCTTAAGAGAAAAACCCGCTTACCTGAAATACTTTTTTCATCCCCAAGTATCTTCCGACCAATTTCCCTTAAAACACTCCGCTTAAGTGAAATTCGTTTAATCGAAAAACCCGGATAACTGAAACATATTTTCAGTTAATTTTTAATATTTTTCATTGAAAAAACTCTCTTAAGTGAAAAAAAAATTGAATCGAACAGAACAAAAATTCGCTAGTTTTCGTTTTTCAATAAATTATTTTTGTGTTATTTAATCGTTGTTTTTTTAACTTCTTTCAAGACAAGTAAAAAAAGATAAAAACAATATTGTTTCTAGCATTAAATCTCCGCTTAATGGAATCTTTAAGTGAAATTTTTTTTTTCACTTATCCGAACTCCGCTTAAGTGAAATTATTTTTTACTTAAGCGGGGTTCATTTTAGTGAAAAACCCGCTTAAGTGAAAGAAAGACTGTGATATTTTGCCGTTTCTGTTAAGCGGGTTTTACTGTATCAAACTGAATTAATTGATTTCTTTGGTGGATTCGAAAATAAATAAAATCGCACGACTGGGTCGCAGGAATTTTCCTTTATGTAAAAGACTAAGAATTTCAAAAACGAATGTTACTAGAGAAAAACTGTTTATAAACATAAAATTAATTTTTCAAATGACTAAAACAACTCCTTGAGTAGTTGGACCTAAAAACAGGATGCCATGTGATTCAAGCAAATATTGGTTTATGCAAGAACAAAAATTATAAGTCTTTGTAGTGGTTTCTTAAATAAATAAACAACATTTTTAAGAAAAAAATTTGGTACGCAAACTTAAAGTTTTTACTATTGTACGAAAAAAATAAGTTTCGAAAAAAATATTGTGCAGTTTTTGAGATATTGAATTTTCCAAGAAAAATAGATTATTTTTTTTAAAAATTCAAAAAATATTTTTTATAAAGTCTTGAAATGTAATGTTTTTTAAACTTATAGAAGCTTCTCTATTAAAAATTTAATTAAAATCCGTTAAGCCGATGAGAAATTCAAAATTTGAAAAAATGGTTCGATGGTAGGTACAGTCAGTAAAATATTAATTTAATTTTTTCATTAAATTATAGA
Source organism: Chrysotoxum bicinctum (assembly GCA_911387755.1). Lineage (NCBI taxonomy): Eukaryota > Metazoa > Arthropoda > Insecta > Diptera > Syrphidae > Chrysotoxum > Chrysotoxum bicinctum. The sequence goes on along the minus strand of OU426989.1, from coordinate 215,899,432 downwards.
CCGTAAAAATTAAACTAAAGAAAACAAATTTTATCAAAATTCTTGGAACCATTTTTGAGAAAAATACGATCTTCGAAAACCAATTTTTAACATTCGGTGGGTGCCGCTATTTTTAAGTAAAATATTTTTTTTCTCAAATCTTGTACATTAGGGAAGCGTACGAAATGTCGACAAAAAAAATGTCGACTGGACAAATATAAATTTCATCGACTGTTAAAATGTCGACTGAAGTGTGATCGACAAAAAAAAAGTCGACAGTTTAAAATCTCGACTATTAAAATGTCGACTGAAAACTTGTTGGTGAAAATTTCGACTTTTTTCCAAAATAGAGTTAAATAAAACAAGAATGCTCTCTTTTAATATGTTAACTAAATTTTATTATTAATTCAATTTTATTATTTAAAAAAGGGGAGCGTATGGATTCTTTAAATGCTAAAGAAACTTTGCATACACCCAACCTCGCACCTACCCCAAATCCTATAGTGTGCTCAAGCGGGGGGGCAGCATGCCCGCCCTTACATATCTCACTGCTTACACGTCGTAATAAGAAAGGGGATTATAAAAAACGGGATTATAAGAGACGGGATTTTAAAAAGCGTGATTATAAAAAGCGGGATATCGTACCCAACCCAAAAAAAGGTTTCTTTCATAAGTTGTTATTTATACATAAAATAAACACAACTATGATCGACATGCGGCGCCGCATGCATGTGAGCATCATTCACTTTGCCACTATCGATATTTTTCGAGTCGACATTTTTAAAATCGAGTTTTTGAAAGTCGACATTTTAACCAGTCGACAGTTTTATCAATCGACATTTTGAAAATCGACATTTTGACGGTCGATTTTTTAAATCAACATTTTAAAAATCGGTTGATCGTACCCAACCCTGTACATTATATTAAGAAACTTTTATTTATCAATTTAAAAAAATCGAGCATGGGGCTTCCGATTGTATTGAGTTTTGAAAAAAAAAACGAAAATTTTTTTAAAAATCAAAAAAAAAAAGTTTTTGAAAATTTGAATGCACAATAAAATTCAAACTTTTGGGGAGCATTAGCATAAGAAAATAATCAAAATCGGTTGTACCGTTTTTGAGAAAAGCAAAACAAAGAAATGCTTCCATGAGAAGTACCAAAAATAACCATATTTTTTAAATTTGTTTTCAATTATTACCTAGCTTTAACTTAATGAAATTTTTTAATTTTCAATTTGTGGGACAGTTTTTGAGAAAAAAAATATTTATAGAACTTCGAAAAAAATTCGTATGGCAGGTACCGTATTTTTGGTGTTAAGAAAAACAGAAAAAAACGTGTAAGGGGAAAAATTTAAGAACGATATCTAACAGGTTTGACGAAAATCGGTCGACAGACAGACAGAATTTCGCAACCCACTTTTTTAGTATCCGCTATCATTGTTGTGTCAACTTTGATCAAAATCTCGAGTTCGATTTTTTATACTTATAAGTCGCGAGTAAAAATTGTTTCTAGTAAAAACAGATTAATTTCCCGCTACCCAACACAACGGAGTGATGCAACTGGAACGGTGGAATAGCTGTCAATTAGCGTCATACGTGATATTTTTTGCATGTCCACAATTCTGCTATATAGATTTCTAAAATTTGTGTCAGTGGATTTAAATCTTTTTCGAATTTATCAAACAAAGCATTATATGTATTTTTGTTAGGAATTGAAAAGTAATGTAAAACTGCAACGAGTGGTTTGACTAGTTGGATACTTAAACGTCAAAAGGGTTGCTACGACTGTAGTTCCGTCTGCAGCTGCGTTGCGTTGTGTTTGTAATATTGAATTTGTGTGTATCCAATATTTTGACACCTATCCTCATTGCAGTTCATGCTCCAGTAGCAGTTCCATCTACATATTATATTGTGTTCAGCCAGTTACCCCAAGGCTACACGAGTGAGTACTGGCAAGCCAGTTGCAATGCACACAAATTTTTGTACACAAAGTTCTGAAGCCAGTAGCCAGGCAAGTTGGAAGCATGTAGCCCAGCTGCACTTGTAAAATTAACTATTGAAGTATTCGATTGTTCGTCTGACGTTTACATTCATAAATACAAATGGCATTCTGCCTACGTCATAGCGAATACACAAACAGAAATTTGACAGGTAGTGTATCGTGTATGTACCCATCGTGCTTAACAGTCCTTGCCTGTATGAGCTAGGAGTTAGTTAAATAATACATATCTGTCAAATTTAGGGTTGTTCTACGTAAATTTGCTGACGTTATGTTCTAAAAGCTATATTAGTTAGGAGAGTTATTTAAAGATTTTAAAATTATGAGAAACGACTGCATTAATTAAGCAAAGTCAATTTATATTCTTAAACGAGCAAGATGAAAAATTTTGGGCCATTTCTAGTATTTTGCTCCGCAAAAAAGCAATTTTTGTTTTTTTCTGGGGAAAATTGATTTCTACTGGCGTAGAATTGTCATTCTGAAGTTTTCCAAGACCTTCTCAACATAGTTTTGTCAAAACATATTTTCTTGCGAATTTAATAATAAATGTCTTCACAAAAAAAATTGAAAATATATCGTCTCAATTTCAAACTGAGTCCAATGTAAGGATCGTCCACCGTATTGCGCTAGCAAGACCAGCAAGATCGCCAATGATTCGACGGATACGTAAATGTGGCGGAAAATTCTACCGTGTGAAACGTGAAATCATAGTGAACGCACAATGACAAGTAGTATGTCAAGGTCTACTAACTACTGTGACTGAATGATTACACGGTCAATGAAAATAAATACCGGGCTAACTCTAAGTATCGTGTGAACGGGAATGTCAATGCAAACATCAAAGCTTTGACAGTATTTTGCGTTGAGGACCGTGTAACTTGAATTAATTTTGACGCAAGATAATCATTCCGTTGTCCAAATAATCGTGGCCTTATAGTGTTATAGGATTGCCCTTTTAAATATATTTTACGTTACATATACATATGAAATCTGTTATCAAACTATCTTATTATATCATTATCACTTCTCTTTGTCATGCAAAAAAATATATAAAATCTTCACGGTTACATACCAATTAAATACCAACTATCCGTACATATAGAATTACTGCAAGACAATTGCATTAAAAAAAATCTCTCCCAATCAGTGGTAGCGGCAACGACGACGAAAAGCCGGCAACAGCGGGAGAATGTCTTGTCTCAATACCGGCGTGACTGCTATCGCAGTGTGGCACCTTGAATGTCTAGACATTGAGCAAAATATTACAAAATAATAAAAAAGACAAATAAATTGCGAAAATTAAACTCACAAAACCAGCAAATAAAAAAATGAAAAATAATAATAATAATAAAAATAACCACAAGTCGCAGAGAGATAATAAAGGTGAACGGTTTTTTTTTTCATCTCCACGGGCTTTTACATTGCAATTGCGACACTCATCGGGGTTAACTTTGATATAATATACAGGTGCAGTTGAAAAGGGTGTTTCTTTTTGAAATTTTTTTGAACTGTTAGTTTAAATTATATGAATTTTAAATCGAAGGACTTTTGTGTTTCAATTTCTCTAGGCTACTACAAGTCCCATATATTCACCGTTCGAGAGTCATTGATGGAAAAGTATCCAAATAAATATAACTTAATACTTATAATATTAGAAAGATTTGATGAAAATCGGCCAAGCCCTTAAGAAAAAGTGGAACTTTTACAGAAGAAATGTTTCGCAAATTAATCTTTACAAAAGAAAATAAGTTTTTGAGATTAGTAGAAACATTCTACTTAGTTTGCTAGAGGATAATACTCGTAGATTTAATAAATTAGACTGAACTTGATCCTTATGCAAATTGAAGCTCAATGGATGATGGTTTTCATTAGGCCAATGAATAGTATAATGTATAATTCATAAGTTAACGAAGCTGTTTATTATTTCGTTAAGTCAATTAATGTTCTTCATTGGACCAACGAACTTCATGATCTGATGAATTGTAATGTACCTAAGAATTTAGTACAGCGCCTAGCTTCTTTAAAAGAAAACTAAAACTTTACAAATTAAAATTCAATATATAAAAAAACACCCTTTATCTTCAAACTTCGCAAGAGACCTCGCCTGCGATAGAATTTGAATTTATATTTTGATCCAATGTACTCAAAGTAAGTACTCTATTGCTGCTCTTGTTGTTATTTTTGCCACCACAGCCGCGACCAACTCTCAAGGCGGTATAGACTTCTTTTTCTTAACATTTCACAGCAAATATAAGCCATTTTTGTTTTGTTTTGAATTTTACCGCCTTTGATGGTTTCGCATTGCTTCTGATGTACATATCTGCAATATTCTCTGCGCCTGACTTTGACTTGTGAAATGCGCTTCGGCTGTGGTATGGCGGTTACAGCTTTTTGATATCTCATGCGGAAGTATGCGATTTAGATTTCATTGCAATCTCTGTGAAGTTGGGTTTCTGGTTTCAGTTGCATACTTTCAAAGGAAAATAAAATATAGCCGCGGGTAGCGGGTAAATATGCATGTATATTTTATATTCGATTTATCCTTGAGATTTGAACTCAAAAGGTCGATGCAAAACTTCTTAACTCGCCCACAATTTATTACTGCACAAAATTGCATTTTGGCAATCGCTTCAAGCCACAAGGAATTTTCACTCTGTTCATTGTCGACAACTTCCAATTGTATAAGGGATTTTTCTGTAGTCCACACCGCCCAAACATTTAAGTTTTATTAGGCGAGAAAACTACGCTCCAGACAAGGAAGATGGAGTGTCGCATTTGGGATTGTCTGTGCGGTGACAATGGAGCAGCATGGATTTTTATTACAGAAGTAAACATTCATAGTGGAGGAGGAAGGATATTATGCGCTAAGGCTCCGGAAATACTTATAACCAAGTTGGCCTCAGTCCAATTTTATTTTTTGTTAGTGTGAACGAGTTGAGCTTCAGTTGAACTGAGAGTACGGAAATTAGGATTGAAATTGTTTTGGGTTTCAAAGGTGAATCTACTCTTTCGGATTAAAGATGGAAAATTATTGAATAATCATTTACTGATACCTATAAGTATGTACTATGTATTATTTATTTATCGTATTATGTAATCTATATTTTTATTTTCCTTTTTGGAAATTTTATTTCAAGCAATTGTTGACTAGCTAGGCCTAATTTGCACGAATCTTATTTTGGAAAATTTACAATATATCAATTTATAAAGGCTTGCTACACAAAAGCTACACCCAAGCTGCAAATAAGAGTATAGTATTCTTCTATTTAAGTAGTAAGATTTATACGTATTTATTTCAGCATACAAAGGTACAGCAGTGTCAGTCGCTATTTTTAAATATTTATTGAAAATTTTGGTAAAATGATTTAAAATATATCAGTGCTTTGGGCAAGACGAGAAAAGCATAGACGATTCTTCGTTGAATGACGAATATTGTACTCGTTTATGACGAGACACTTTATGTGCAACAGGTTTAACTGTAATGGAATTAGTGCAATATGACGCGTCTGTACCTTTTATAGTCTTTTAATTTCAATTTGCAACTTAATCTTATAGTAAAATGGTCTAGGCGAGTACGTTGTTCAATTGTGTATAAATATTAAAAATGAAGGCGTGCAATCTGGAAAAATTATTAAAATGTTCAAATCAGTTGGACTGCATTATAGACATTCTTTCTCTACTGCGCCATGCCTTGGCGTCAGATTTGAAGATTTCAATTGCCAGATCATATTGTCAGAGCATAAGAGCTTATACTCCCCAGTCGATGTCTTTTCTGGAGAGGACGATTAACTTATACAACAAAGACAAAATTTCAAAGTTAAGTAGAAGTATTAAGCACCGTTCCATTGGATTTCAGAATAAGTGAATCTTTAAGTGCCTGAACACATTGACGGGAGATGCCTCACTGCGCACTTAATGGCTACACACAGAAATAAACGTACTTGGTGATGCAAGAAAATTGACAGTAGAAGAACGGTTGGAAAGTAGAACACGGCATATTGCGAATTAAGTACCTGGACACATTGACGCAAGTGCACATGAAACTTGCATGAACATATAAAAGAGAGAATGATTTTTAATAAGAGGGAAAGAGATGGACTGAAGTTACCGGCTGGACGCTAAAATAAAAATGTAATTATCTGTCAAAATAGGAACGGTATTAGAACGGAACTTGATTCACTGCACAGAGTTTCATAATAAATTATGAGATTCGTGCAGATTTTTTATTTTTCAGTCCATCTCTTTCCCTCTTATTAAAAATCATTCTCTCTCTTTTATATGTTCATGCAAGTTTCATGTGCACTTGCGTCAATGTGTCCAGGTACTAATAAAAACAAATGGAAAACATTAGAAATAACCAGTTAAACTGTTATACGAGTATTCTAGTTATTTTGAGTGGCTAACAGTCTTTAACTCACATAAAATATGATGGTGTACGCCAAGGCTTCCTTTTCCGGAACTCTTTTTTTCATATTTATGAACAACCTTTTCCCAAGACGATACAGACGAAAGAACATAAAAATAAACAGCCCGATTCTGCTATACGCCTGTCAAGCAGAATGATTATTTGAAAATCAACAATTTCAATTCTACTACACTCTTGAAAACAAACACTCCCCGTCAGTCGGTACCTTAGTTGCTCGGTTATTAAAAACTTGGCTGTCCAAAACCTACTTAAGAAAACAGTTGAAGGTAATTTCCCTCAAAATTGATACTGCTAAAAAATTAGGAGGTATATGTAGATAGGATTTAAAAAGGGTGTTTCGGAAAATCTTGTTCATTTAACTGAAACCTTTAAATAAACCTAAAAAATATTATTTGTTTTTGGAATAAATTTAAAAATCATATTTATTAATTTGTGTATGTCAATTCCTTACTCTCGATTCCCACAATCCCGAATTCGATTGGGAATTTCAAGAAATATTTTTTTTTTTTAAATTGATTTCCTTTGCCAAGTCGGTTTTGACATATGTGAGATTTGCTTTTAAAATTGATATTCTTAAGATTGGACCTACCCTTAAGTTAAGTAGTATCCTCATCATTTAACAGAATTGAGACGACGAGCTTATATGAATCGATGAATTGAATCGAACGTTTAAAGCCCTATTCGAACGTTTAGTAGAATAGGGCTAAAAATCTTCTTTTTTCAAATCTATATGATTCTTGCTCTTCTTGTTTCCACAAGTAACATCTAGAGCTTCCATCGCTAGTTATGAACATGACGTCATGAGACAAAGTTTTGTATGTCCCACTTTGATTATTAGATAAGTATATATTGTATTGAAACTCAGAATTCAATGAGAAATTAATTTCCTTTCCCAGAGACACATAGTAGCCATTTTTATTTTACAGCTCAAAGCAATAGATCTGTCAAGAAACTATTTGTATTTCTTTTTAGTTCAAATATACATACATCAGAGCTCTAAACTTAAGATTCTGTTTTCCATCGAAGTTGACAAGGAGCGCCCTCTATGATCTTATAGTAAAATTTGACAAATTTGTACTCATATGACAGTTCAATGCTCAACAGTGTTCCATGTGAGTGAACAGGGTTTGTTCAGTGCTCTATGATTTATCTAATTATGAAACATACTTGGGCTCTTGGGCACCAACTGTCATTTATGATTAAAACAATATATTTTATCAATTATTTTAAAAATTATCTAATCGTCTGCACAAGCGTGATAAGCTTCACCCCATTTGAGTGATTGTTTTGAGTTTTATTTTTTATTTCCCGAGTATCAAAAGTGACGTGTTAAGCATTTCACTTCAAACTTCTGAACGAAGATAAAAAAGAAATGCAATCTTTTTTTTTCACAACCCAGATTCTCCTCTGAACAAAAATGAAACACGCATAGGAATAATCAAATCGAATAGCTTAGACTCAGAGTGTACTCGACTTGGTCAGATGTCAGAATCTCCTAAGTAATCTGTTAAGAACTTAAGAAATATATGTTTTGTAGGTCTAAAACTCACTCTTTCGAAGATGGAATATACATGTAGGTCCCCAGAGAAAAGCAAACCGTCATCGACTTTGTTTTTTATTTTTTTTTAACTCGGATGGTGTTTTTATTGAAAGTTTTGTGGGAAAACATTCTCGCAAGATAAGGGACCTTCACCGGTGTGCACACTTAAGAAAGGTACTGCATGTGTTTCTATCGTGCAAAGCACGTTACATGATTGATGAAATGTTACGTAACGTACTGGGCACGTTTAAAAATAAAAATAAAAGTGTTTCAATGTTGCCCACAGGAAAAGCGACGATGAGAAGAAGTATTTTCTAGAATCTTTAATGTCATGCGAGAATTAACATAAGACAACCCCAATTGAAGGCCAGTATCCAGACCTGCAATGCAGCGACGAGACATCATCAGCACTCAGCACAAGACAGTAGCAGCAAATTCCCCAAATGATTTGTGTTTGCGTTCATCAACGATGTGCTCCTGTTAACCGATTAGAAGTCCTGATTCCAAATAAGGTTACCGTCAGGTACTGAAATTGAAAAACAAAAATCCCTGAGCCGGCAATGCATCACAAGCACAACAACCATGCAGCGAAAAATAGCAATTTATCGCTGAGAAAAAAAAATACAACAGCGAAAAAATGAATCGAAGCCAAAGAAAACAGAAAGAGAGACTAAGAGGGGAAAACGGTGCACAACAACGAATGACAAGTAAAAAGCAGTCTAGACGTAGACTAGACTCCATAAAAATAATTATTATCGGTTGCAATTTCTTCGATACTCTGCGATTTTTTTCCATTTGTTTTTTCTTGTATTCCTGTTGCCGTAATCGCTTGAAACAACAGTTGTCTGTTTGTTTATTGCAAGCAAAAAAAAAGCGATTCTTTTATTTCGCTTTTCAGCAACCAGGCAGAGAAACAGTAGCAGGCTGAAACTCAGTGGGCTGTCTGTCCATTCTCTCTCCATTTGCATTATATTTTTTGTTAGCTGTTGTTGCTCTTGTTTTACTGTCATTCTGTCCGATTTGGATGCGGGGCGATCCACGTGCACCTAACACAAAAGTAAAAAAAAAGAAACAGAACTACAAATAAATAAAACGGCGAGCAAGCTTATATGTACATATCTACAAGTTTATGTATCTATGCGAGTCTGAAAGACCGAAGCGAAATGCAATGATGGCGATGATGATGATGATGATGATCGAAGAAGAACCCCTGCCGTCAGGCAGTCAGTCAACTAGTCAGCTGGAGTAGATGTTCATGCGAAATGAGAACAAAGGCTGTCTGGTTCTGGCCAGCAAATAAACACACACATACACCCAACAGCCACATCTCTCTCGTGACTGTCGTCTGATGATGCATCTCTTATGCATCTCGAGGATGCGACACAGAAAAAAAAACAAAAATAAAAATGACAACTAAAACAGCAGGCGAACACGTTTTTCAATTTCAATTACCTTTTGTCTTCTTCGAATTCGGATTCGTTGAAATTTTTTTTTTGTATCAGAAATCCGCTGGATACCTCACATTTTACTTATGGATGAGACATGAGATATATATACAAACAGCGCGATTGGTTAGTCACTCTAAATGACGTTCATTGACAGGAAACCCAAAGTCTCTGGCTGGATGTAACCTCAAACGACTGCGACTATAAACAAGTCATTGGACGATAAATGTTTATCGGTCGGCGGCACGAGGTTTCATGGAACATATCGGACAACGTAGCAAGTTCGTGAATCGTGCAGTAACAATCCGCTTAAAAATGTCTATAATAAAAAAAAAAACTGGATAAAGATTGGTGTTAATGAATTTGACAAAAGCCTTTTGCCAGACGAACAAAAACAAAAAACTGGTTACATAAAATGCAATTTGCCTTTGGGAGCGATGACTTTGAATTTAGGTTTTATCAAAATAGTACGTATACGCCACCGATACCCGAAATAAATAAGATATGAATTTTATATATTATTAAGGAATCAAAGGGAAACTTTGGAAACTAGTCGAGAAAAGGTACCGTAAAGATAGCATGTGTTCTATAAAACACAGCTTAAGTACAGTGCAGTCCTCTGCATTCAATGATAGATGAATTTTTTCTGCAAAGGGTATCAATTTCAATTTATTTATTTTATAGCGGGCGAACAAATAAGACTTAGTCTTTTATAGTACCTTAAAACTGGACTCTTATGTTAATTAAAATTATAGCTTTCTTTTAACATTACTAAGATTAAATAAATAAAATAAAAAAAAATACATAATATAAGTTAATAAAATTAAGATTTGATACATAATTACTTTCTAGTTACTGTTTTATAAATGTTTAATTAAAGTGACTAAAAATTGCCTTTTTAAATAAATTGTGATATTCCTATTTTCTGCTTTATCGCCAATGATAATGAGTTCCAGAGTTTAATGGCGTATACAAAAATAGCCTTGATGAATTTAGATATGAGCATATAGGTGAAATAAGATTCATTGTTCGATCAGACTGCGCAAAGCATATTTTTTCATATAAGTATGATGGTGCCCTTCTTTGTAATATTTTGTGCAAGAAAATACAACACCTGGATTTAAAGAATTGTTCAAAAGTGCATCCTAGGACAAGTTGATGCTATTGGTATACATGAGTCCTAAACGCACTCATGGAAGGTTTTTCACGTTTTGGGTCGGTTTCTGTTGGAATTTGTCTTTTAATACGAATTAAGGAGTTCTTTAGTAGCTGTAACTGGTCACTATGCTTCACCGATAGTGATGTGGGCTCCAGTGCAGATATTTATGATTTCAGATTTAATTCTTTTTAGATTGAGAAATACAAAAATCTATCGAATCGAAAGAGAATTCATAGTTTGATTCGAGCTGTAAAGAGGCTATTACTATTAGTGTTAGAAAATTAAGTTTCTGATGTTTTAAAGTCAACCGAGGAAAAACCTGTAATGATCATATTCATGGAGCAAAAATTTTTGCATTACCAACAATTAAGGCAACAAATATTACAATGTCCTAAAGATAGTTAAAACTTTTGGTGTTTTGTAAGAAAATTACGAAATACTTCTTAAGTTTCTACGCTCGTCTTCAATGACACATTGACACTCCTTATGTTAGATCGCAAGAAAAAGCACAGCCTGCTGTTAGTTCGATGCTGCCAGATAGTATCGTGTCTGCTCCTATAATTGAAATTGTTAATGGTTTTAAGGGACAAATCTTCTTTTGTACTCGTACCCTTGCAAAAGTACTCGTACTTAAAGTTCCCAACAATTACGTAATCAATTTAATTTATGGAATTCTAAATAAAAAAAGCTTTCAATAACGATGTATAGTTCAATCAAAAATTTGAAGCTCTGTTTCCGATGCCAATCAAGACATTATAAACTACAGAATTTCATGCAACCCAGTCGTGAATTTTATTTTAAAACAGTTTCAAACACTGTCATGGTAAAATAATTATTTGGCTCTTAAGCAACTTGTGCTAGTTAAGAGCAGTTTGATAGAAAATTTCCAGAAAAAATTCAGCTCCAATCAATACTAGGAATTCAGATATTTGCACATGATAATTTACAAAATGCAAATAGATTTAAGAGCCCACAGCAATTCTTTGGTGTGATTGATGATACTGCATCAAATATGCAGTTTTTTCCAAAATCCAAATAATTGTAACAACAACTTTGATATAACTTCAAAATGTAAAGCTAGGCGTCCTGATTGCAAATATCGAGGTCCAAGACGTTTTGCAGGCAGCCTTCTGCCTTCAAGTTGCGATAAGAATAAGGTACGTCTTGCTTCCATCATAATTAAAAATAGCTCATTCTCTCAATGCTCCCCAATCTTGATCTTATATATCTACTGGATCGCACGAACTTGCTCTTATGTAGAAGTACTTTGGAATTTAAAATAGATTTTACAAATATTAAACATGGATTTAATGAGACAAAAATGTTCAAATGCATGGAATTGCCGTTTGATTTCTGGAAAAATATGAATTTATGCAAACAAAGTTTAGAAATTGTTTTATTATTAAACTAATTTTTTATATAACAAATTTCTTTCAATTTTTTCTAGAACAAAATTTGGAATGCCAATTTTAAGTGTTTAATAGTATAGATTTTAGGAAATAGTTTTAAAAAATAATCGTTCACACGTTTTCAAGATATTGATTTTTCAAAAAAAAAAAAATTTAATTTTTTTTTAAACCTAAAAAATATTTTTTCGAATATTTTTATATAAAATATTATTTTAAACTTAAGGGGGCTTCTGGTGAAAATCGTTGGTTAAAATCGTTACAGTCGTTAAGGAGAAAGTCGAAAATCAAAAAAACGGTTTAACGACAGGTACCGTTAATAACATTTTGCCCCAAAATTTGTGTTTACCAAAATGGAGTCCATGTTCATAATATCACACTTATTTTTTTATCAAAATCGTTAGAGCCGTTTTCGAGACAAATAAGATTATGCATTACGGGTGTATAGGGGTACCGTTACTTTTAGAGCCAAACAAAAAATTTCAATTTCCCCTTTAGGGAATCACCGAAAACCCTTAAGTATAGAGTTTGAAGAAAATAAGTCAAGTGGCATAGGCTCTAGATCGAGATACAGACATACAGATATGCAGACATACAGACATATAGACATATAGACAGACAGACGGAATTGTCAGACCCACTTTATTCGTCTTCGCTATCATCGTTATGTCAACTTTGATCAAAATCTCGAGTTCGATGTTTTTTCCAAATGCATAACTTACCTATATAGTACCTATGTATATCGCAAGTAAAAATAAGCTTTCAAATTCTGAAGTTTTAATTTAAGATAAATCCTCTATTGAAGTATCGTATTGGTTAGTGCGTTGGACTATTTGAGAGGTAGTGTCTTTGACATTGCCTTGGATTACACAGAATACCATATTCAGAGTACACACATTATTTTTCCAAGTAGGTTCTATAGAAGAGAGTCAACATTACCAGAATAAATAAAGTCGGGGTCACGTTGCAAGAGCGATGTCTTCAACCAATAGCTTAATTTTTAGGATTACTACCACTTACTTACCCATACATTACCCTGTTCTGCTAAGTTGAACCTTTTGGAAATTTATGGGAAAATGATTTTGAAAATAGGGTTCTTCATTCGGAACAACTTCGTTAATCATAACATATGATATGATAAGAACAAATTTGAAATAAAATATAACTGATTTAATTATTCTTTTTTTCAAAATTATTATACAATTTTTTTTTACAATTTTTCAAAATTTTAGTGTGATTCTTAAAGCATTTAAATGGCACCTTAAAATTAGACAAACCGCGATTTTTCTATCTAACGTTTTAAGCATTTTCTATAATTACTTAATTTTGTCCAAAAGTTTTGGAGCACTTAATTTCGTTTTTGGGTACTTAATTCGCATAAATAATAAGCGCCTTATTATTGCATCACAAAATTTTTGTTCTGCTGACTTGAGGGAAATCATTTCTATTCCTATGCATTCAAGGGCTGGTCCAGGATAGAATGGTGGTTCCGCTTTTCTACCACGTCGGCTGTGGATAGGTGGCTCTTTTATAGTCGAAACATCCTTGCACAAGACGGATCAGAGGGCTGTGTTTGATCGGGACCGAATAAATAGTGTTAGACAGAAGAACCACTTCTGGCGGAGACGAGAAATATTCAAAACTTAAAAGTGGACATCTTTGATTTTAAATTGTTTATCTCTACTACCAATACCTACATATATATAAAAAAAACAGGGCTTAAATAAGGTTGAAAATAAGAGCAGAAGCAGACTTGTTTGAAATTCGATGAGAAATCGGTTGAGACGTAGATATTCTGGATAAATATTTTTTTTGATCCGTTTTGATTTCGTATTTTTGGGGAATATGATGTAACCGTTTTTTCACAATACAATGAGCAAATACTAAATACTAAAATAATTCCAAAAACATTGCTTGGGGGATTTGTATGTTTTTTTATTATACGTGCGGATCTACCACATATTCCCTTTCTTGAAGAGCTCCAGACAAATTAGTCAGTTGAGTGGAACTTGTTTTGAAATATATCCCCCTTTTGAAATAAACGAATACATCCGTCAAAATAAGAACAATATAATAAAAAAAAATCAAATGCACTTTTCTATCATAGAGACACAAACCTAGATAACAAGTATCCTCCCTAATGGAACTACAAAAAAAAAATTTGCTTTGCAAATCTTTCAAGAGTTTCCTCGAGACCAACTAGTTAGCAACAATAAAAGAAAAATGGAAATAATTCGCACACATATTATTCCCTAAGAGTAGATAAAACATTTCCTTTTGCATAACAAAGAACATTAGAATGTCATAAAGTAGCGTAATTGTAAAGGACCTTAGTTCAAAATTAAAAATCCTTTGATGTCTTCCGTGTAGTGTAACGCATGACTGTCATAGGGTTCTTTTTTTTTGCTTTTTTTATAATTTCTCAAAGCTGATCATTCTAGGTGCACATAACTGTACTACTTTTAGTGGAGTAGATTGCAAAAAAAAAAGAACTGAATTAAAACTACCAGGATTAAGAGTGAAACCCACTACCAATTACTCTGTGCCTTTGACTTTTGCAGAATGCAATTAACTCAAAGGATTCACGGCATGAAATTTCAAACTATGAAACTCTAAGTACAATCATCAATGTAGGGATTGTTTGATAACTTATCAAGATCCCGTGGAGCTCATTAAGTAGTCTGCACACTAACCTAGTTTAACGGAATGGCGGCGTCTGAAGTATCGGGAACCGAAGCGTATGTTATAGAAAGGATTATTACTAAAATGGTATGGGATCTTTTGTTTTGCAACTACAAAAAATAAAAAACCTAAAGGGGTGGATAAAATTCTGAAAATCTTTCTTGAATAAACAAAATGCACGAATGGATCATATGAACTTGTTTTTATGTTCAAGAGAATAAAATTAAAAAAAATAAATCATATTATCACTAATTTTGTTACATTTTCAAAAATATACTATGGTTGAGTTTCTTAATAAACAGGGTGCTTTTAACAATGTTGATACATCTGAAATCGCGTCTGCACTGTCATCTCTGAATGTAGAAGTTTCATTTGGAGAACTGATAAGTCAAATGCTAACTAGCAGGGTTATTAATTCAAAGCTGCGCTTTCTCTGGAACTTGGTATTGAAAAAGCTGTTGAGACATCTAGAAGCGGAGAGTTTCGCAAGAGGTTGCCTATGCGGATGACGTTGCTATTGCCATATCAGGAAAGCTTCCTAATACCCTACAAAATCTCTTACAATATGCTTAAAAACAAACTAACAAACTTGGTCAATCGGTATGGGCTAGGTGTTAACCCTCACAAAGCAGATATTGTCCTCTTTTTTCTAGGAAATATAAAATTTCCCTTTAAGACCCCTATTTAATTAAAGGTATATCACTAACATTACTTGGGTCTTATTTAAGATAAGAAATAGAAACCTAACATTCAAGAAAGAGTTAAAAGGTCTAAAATGGCACTCTTCTCATACAGAAACCATTTGGCATATTATATGGGGCTTCCAACCCCGAATTAATCAGTGATTATAAATCTGAGTAATCAGACCGATTCTAACATACGGCGTATATGGTGGATGGCTCTAGGCAAAAATACTATATGTTCCAAGGTCCAATGGTCAGCGTGTCTGTTCTTCGTCTATTTATTGCATTAGATCCATAATGAAATTAGCCACTCCATCAATATTAACTCATTCGGTTCAATCCGAGTAGCAAGGATTACACCATCTTTCAGATTTTCAGGAAATTGTAAAGCTGACGAACTTACCAAAAGTGGAACAATGAAACGTTAATTGCCGCAGATAAATAATGCTAAAGTAAGATACTATACAGAGAAGTCTAGGATGGTTAAATTGGACGATCTTGCTGCCCATGCAAAATCGCCAAAACGAGAGATTAGTCGACCGGGAAATGCTTCCTTCACGTTGCAAAGTCTTGTTGAAACCACATGTTCACCAAGTCCTACTTATCTAATTCCAGTAGTATCCAGTATCATGGTCATGTAGCGTTCGCCAGTATCAGTGACGGTATTTCTGATGGCGTCCTCAAAAAAGTACTGCAGAATCACTCCTCTTGCATGAATGCCGTATCACACAATGGTTTTGAGTAAATATAATGCATCACACGCGGATTTTCAGTGTCCCGGAAACAAAGATTTTGCTTATTGACGTTACCGCTTAAGTAAAAATGCACCTCGTCGCTCATGATGATTTTCGACACAACATCGTTCTCTTCTTTGTTGAGATTGAGGATGCCTTGACAGTGATTCACACTTGATCGACGGTCAGCAGGTATTAAGTGATGCATTGTTTGAACTTTGTACTGGAAAATGTGTAAGTATTTCACTAAAACTCGCTGTAGGGTCCATCTGATGATGTTTCTTCTATCTCAATGACATCGGCAGTCACAGCCGCGATATTCTTGGCCAAACGGCCAGTTTTCTGCATGGCTTCCTGTAGTTCCAGTCTGTTCGATTCGAGTAGCTAAGCTTGGCGTGACACCATTAAAAAATTCACGATGGACAAACTTCACCGATCGATTATTATTGGTCAAGACAATCGACACAATTATTCCACTCTCTTGCGGAGTATGGTGCTCAATTGCTTGTCTGTTTGCACAGCTGTCTTTGTGTACAGCTGTCTTTTTCACAAATGTAATATGATGTACGACGCCATTTGCAAAAAATTCTTCAGATAGAGTGATTATTTGATTCGTGTTTGATTGACACCTAGACGTCGTTAGATCGTTTCATACATACTTGGATCATATCAGGGTCATATTAGAATAAAATCTTTCCATCATTTCAAAACTGTAAAAGTCCTATTCAACTGAAAACGAACTAAATACTAGCCTAGAATCTATGTATGTAGGTATCTAATTAATATAGCAACAATTCTTTTCGTCTTCAATATTTAACCATGTAGATGTAGAGCCTTTATTCACAAGGGCATGTACTTGCAACTCTTTTGAGTTCTCGAGCTAAAAATTATTGATTTCTAATTAAAAGATGCAATTCCTTCTCTGCTGCATCATGGCATTTATTCTAAAAATAAACCCCCATGAACATTTAATTGAATAAAAATTCTTCTGAATCAAAAATCAAAAAATTGCAACTCAATTTAAAATTTGATCCTAAAGTTAACACCAATTTACGACTCTGATGTTCTTGTCGTCGTCGTTTGACTGCAATAGCAGCGGCAACCGGCAACCGGCAGCCGTCAGCGGCATGGCTGTGCTATCCAGTATGATGCACTCATTTATTTCTGGTCACAGTGCAGCAGCAAGCACATCAAAAAGCCATTCATCACAATCAATTGTCACCATTGTGCTCTGCTATTTGATGTATTTGTCGTTTTGTCCCCAAAGGTACAACATCAATCAGGGCACCGTATTCCGTATACCTATGCTTAGTCTATGTACCTATATTCGTCGTAGTCCCATGCCCAGAAGCAGCTTGATTACAGCAAAACTGACTAAAAGAAAAGAGCCAACTTTGCCCGTCCGTCTATCCGTCTAGACAAGAAGTATTTTTCTCACTTCCCGATCAAAGATACACAGAAACACAGAGAAAGAGAGGACGAAAAGTTCCCAGCCACCAACCATTGCCATCTATAAAGAGCCAAACAGACACACATCCAAAGGTGGATATACTGGATAGGATTTAGACTTTAGAGGCAACTCCGATGCTGAAACACACACAAACTCTAGTATTTGCACTGCTTAGCAAGTTTTGAAGTTATTTTTTGTTTCAGTATACCTTCATCTACATTTACTACATAGCGTCTTTTTGTGCACAAAAGTTAGCCCCTTTTGGAATAAAGCAGAGAGAGAGGATAGATCCACAGAGATGTCACCTAGGAATTCCATGAAAAGTTGGACAGACCGACAGAGCATATTGACTTTGGCAGAGCGTTTTTATTGCGCGGGTAGTGACACGGCGGCGGTAATAGTTTTTCACTACAACTTGTGCATCGCTCGCTATTTTGTCTGCAAAATTGCTTTCAAACAAACAATTGGTTTGCCCGTGGGACCGTGAACAAGTGAGTGCACCTGTTTGAAGAAGGTGAACTTGCTCAATTTTTCCAAGAGTTTTTTTTGCTGTTTTTTTTAAGCTAGAGCAGCTTTGATTTCAAGAGCTCGAATATAAATCGGTTTTATGAAAATAATTGAGCAACTCAAAGTTAACAATAAGATTGGTCAACAATGTAACTAAAGAAGCCAAAAGATGAGATACCTTACATAAGATTTAGTAGATTTGAAAATAATTTGTTTCATACATTATTTCCTTTTATTAAAATTTTTATTTCAGATTATTTCGAGCTATTGAGAAGTTGAATTAAGATTTTATTGAAACATTATAATTGTCAAAATCGCCTGGATCTATCAGATGTCATCTTAAAATCATTTTTAATCACAAACCTATCAACAAAATAGCATTAACATTTGTTGTAAGCCCTTGGAAATATTTTGGATTTGCTTTGCTTTTGTTAATTTTTTAAAAACATTGAGGCAACATTTTAAACAAACCATTGTTAAGGGCTTAGCAGTTTACTAGTTAGCAATTTGTTAAACTTTTAGTAATTTACTAACTCTTCGAAAATGTTAAACCTTTTCTTTCGTTTTACTAACTAGTAAATTACTAATTGCCTTTCATTAAAAATGGTGCATTTGAACACGTCCAAACAATGACAGTTCGTAAAAAAATACAAAGCAAATAAAACTAAATCTGAGGAAGGGACTTAATAATTTGATTTGTCAGAAGTCAAAGTGACAACCACAATTTATTTCTCCCAAAGAAGTTTAATGAAACTAGTACTTGTAGTTCTAATGAAATTGGAGTCCCACGGCATGTAATTCGGTCTTGGATTTTCAAATTTTCAACCAAGAACTGAACTATTGTCTTGTCAAACTTATTCCTGGAGTAAAATTCTCCATCATTCAGCTCTTTAAAAGGATTTGCTGGGGACTTAAAACATCGCACTTTTCTGCACAAAGCTGAGTCTTCAAACATATCGAAATCTTCATCTTCCGAAAACATTTTATATTATTTTGTTTACTTTTAAAAACAATTAGCTCACGAATGAACTATATTATCGACTTCTGAACTTCCTTGCCATTTTCCAAACTAAATTATCACTGCTGTCATTTTTGTTAATATTAAACGTCAAACCACATTTAGAATCTTTTGTATGCAATTTTTGCATTTCTTAAAAATATATTGTGAGATTTTTTCTTAAAAAGCATAGAAAAAAGATTAAATACCATAATATATCAACATACGAGAAAACTTCGGAATATACTCGGGAGATATGAGGTAAAATGATAAGTATATATTCTATAATTCTGATGTGTTGGAAGTCAAACGTTTTAAATTCTGAATTATGTATATATGTATATGATAGGTTGACATTTAAAAGATTATATTGTGACTTTAAGAGATAATTTTAAGAATCAACCCATTATAAACTATAACTTTTATTGTTAATTAAAAATATCCTGAATCCTCAAGGAAAATGCATTCATATGTTTTTTATTTATAAAAGTCGAATTATAAATTGGTTTTTGATTTACTTTCCTCCATTCAAAATCTCTTTAAATGGAGAGCCAATGCTATAAAGTGTGTCTTTAGTCTCCAAAAATTCTTGTCGTTGATACGAAAACTTTCTGAGTATGTTTGATTGCACATTCATCATCGATACGGACGCATCGGATATAGTTCACATTTGTCAAAAAATCGATATAAGATGAAGATTTAACAAGTTGCATATTGACAAGGCCCTCACAGTCCACGTCCATGTGAGATTGCTGGGACGAAACACCAATTTTTGTGGACTGAATGCCAAAAAAAAAACAATTTAAATATTTTAAATAACGTTAAGAACCAGTAGGTCATAAGTTTTAAAAAACCAAAATCTGTTTTCAAAATATTTGAGTTTTATTTTAATTTTTGGGCCAAAATAAATAAAGAAATAAAATTAATAAAATGCACGAAGAACGTACTTGTTCTAATGCGAAGTACTTTGGAAGATAGAAATTGCTTATTAATAAAAAAATGGATTTAATTAGAAAGAAATATTCAAATGCTTAAAATATCTGAAAAATATGAATTTATATGCAAACAAAGTTAAAAAAAAATCGTTTTATTATTGAACAAATTTTTTAAATATGAAATTTCTTTAAAATTTTACAATTTTCTCTCTACAATAATTGAACTAAGCGCCATCTAAACTCTGAAAATTTCAACAATTTAAACGCATTTTATGTTCACTCTGATTGGTATAATCTTTGTATATTAAACTTATAGTAGTATCAAGAAGATGAAAGATTCTGGCGACATCTTAAGTATAGTGACTGTGGCCAAAAGAAAAAACGAAACTTCACAAATTATTAAAAAAAAATTAACTTAATTAAAAAAAAAAAAACATATTAACTGGAATGAAAATTATAAGGGTGACTTTTCTTGTTGAGTGCTGAATCGAGAATGATCTCTCGCAAAAAAAAAAAAAATAGCTTCTACCTGGGCGGAACCAAATAACCGGTATTTCAGAATACTGGGATACTGGGTTGTGTTCAGGTGTAAGCACCATGGGTGAAGAGTTAGGCCTGTTCGTGCACATGTTGAGTTTCGCCACTCCGTTTTCCGCCCAACTGCGGACTTGGGGTGTAAAGACTCAAATGTGCACGAACAGGGACAGTACTTGCTAGATTTGTTTCTGCTAAATTTAATAATAAAATATTCTCTTTTTTACTACTTGTTTTGTATCTTATCCTACTCTCCACTGTAAAATATAGCGCTAATTTTAGCGCCACCACCATTCTAGAGTTGGCAATACAAAGGTATAATCGAATCAAGCGCCATCTTAACTCTGAACATTTTAACAATTTAAATAAATTTTATGTTCACTATGATTGCTGACCTTAATTTTATTCACTCTATTGCTGTTAACGTGTTAAAATTTGCTGACCTGGATATTGACCCTTTTAAAAAGCACGGCTATGGGAGGTGCCGAAAAAGATAAATCAACTTTTGATGTTTTTCAAAATTGTTATTGTGCAATTTTACTTAAAAGGTGGTAACGCCAGCACTTTTTGAATTAAACTTGAAACGATATTAAGGATTTTTCCGCGGGAAGATTTTTTTTGGATGAATAGTTATCTAAATAGACAGAATTTCCATATATGGGAAGACACACGGGGTTCACCAGGTGACAATTCATCCTCAAAAAGCTACGGTTCGGTGTGGATTATGGGCCGACGACATCTCTGATCCGTACTTTTTAGAAAACGACTGACGCTGGTATGGCGATCATTGTCAATAGCGAGCGCTACCGAACAATTAAAACCAATTTCTTATGGCCCAAATTGAACCAAATGTACCTAGTCGAACTGTGGTTCCAGCAAAATGGCGCTGCATGTATGTAGCTACACACAGTCGACGTCACTTTGACATTCTGCATAAGCGATTTGAGGTAAAGGTTATCTCTCGCAGAGGTGACGTAAATTGGCCACCAAGAAGTCATGCGATTTGACCCAGCTAGACTTGTGTGGTTTCCAGAAATTGCAGGTCTATTCTAATAAACCATAATCGACTGTTGCCCTAAAAATGAACATAGCACAGTCCATCGCTCAAATTCAGCTGGATCTATGCTAGACCACTCGAATCGTGCCACCGTAAGAAACCGAGGCGGGCATTTTCACGATGTCATATTTCATACATAAAGGCATACATGAGCCTTTTACACAAAAGACTGTTCACTTATCCCTTAGCATCTGCTATATTAAATTTCTGTTTATTGTTCTTTTTCTTCTATAAATCGATCGCCAGTTTATTAATGAGTCCTTCAGGCCAACCCAACCACTCACGGTTAAAAACCATCATCTAAGTATTTGTATAGAAAAAGCAGCCCTTATAGGTTGGGTTGGGTTGGACGGTTGGGTGGGCCAAAAACTATCAAAATCACACCATCTTCTATGGACGTTTAGATTGCATTTACGGTCTGATTGAAATCAGTGATTTCACTTAAGGCAAGCCTGGTAATTCCCACTCCATCCGCAAGCATTTATTGCTTAAACTTACAGCTTTTTGGCATTTATGTAGATACCTACCTTTGACACCTGTCAATTATTAATTTGGAATCCAGACGGTGTATTGAACTTCTGGTTTCCATTTACCCTACCCTTTTGTCAATAGATATCAAGAACGCAAGGCAAAGACAAATTGCAATCAGAATGAGTAAAGTTCCTACATAAAGTTGAAATTACCAACTTTAATACTTTTTTGTTGTTGCTTAAATAAGTGCATTCTATGCATAAAATAATTATTCATAAATGTGGACTCACACAAACAGTTTTTTTCTATTTTATTTTATTCAAGTCTCCTCCAACAAAAATTGCAATTTTTGTGTAAGCTTTTATCTAAAATCAACCAGCATGGCTAGCCAAGCCAAACTCGTCCAGGACACTCTCAAACACTCCGTGTCTGTATACTGTTATTATAGTGCAACATGTACATAGGTACCTTTATAATGTTTGTCTGCCTTCTGTCTGCCATATCTGAATATATTTATATTTTTTATTTATAATTTATTTCCTAGAGTTTCGCAACACAAAAACTGTGAATAAAAAAAATTACCAACATAGAGTAAGGTATGGGTCAAAAAAGTGATTGGCGCGCGATTAATTATTCAAATCCACGCAGACGGCCAAGAGGCTCTGAGACAAGATAATTATATGCATTCCATAGGTTTCGTTTATATTTTCAATTGGATTTTAGCTCATAGGCCGTTGCCATTGAGCTCAGCCAGACCCAGACAACGATAACGATGGCGATGGACGACGTCAAATGACTAACCAGTCAGCCAGCCATTCAGCCGCAGCCAACCTGATCGCCAGCTGATGTATCTGTATATGGGCTTCCTTGTCGGGGAATTCTGGGTTTTATTTTATTTTTTTCTGCTAATCTGGGTTGACTTTGTGCGCGAAATGGTCATCATCCTACGTTTGGATGTGCCATGGAAATGCCACAACAAAACCACCAGACAAACTGTCTAGCCACAGACTTATGGTTGGTCTGAGTTGGGGAGTACCTATGTACATAAACAGATAGATGCCAATCGCCGCAATCAGACACGTACAACGTATACAACATACGAGTACACTCCTGTCAGGCTGGCTGGTCTAATCGACCGGCAATTACCAAATTTAAATATTTATAATGTGCAAAATTGTGGTCAACTATTTTTTGGGGCCAACTGGCCACGTTTAAACATATCTATGAGCCACCATTCATTCAACCCGGCTATGGGAAAATGTAAAATGCTAACAATGCCGGTTTGGAATTGAATGAGTTAGCAATGCCGCAATGGGGAGATATGAGAATGAAATTTTAAATGCGCTAATTGGTCTTGTAAACTTGCTCAATTCACATAAGTGGAGATTTTTTTTAAAAATATGAAAAATCCATTTATAAAAATGGTTTTCTGCCACTTGATATTTTTTATATTATCCATATTATTATGTCATGAAAATGTCTTACGCGAACACAGTGCGGCCAAACCTGCGATTTTGGGAAAAACTTCCAAATGGTATAATTGAATGATGAGTTGACAAATAACGCCGCACCGGCCCAAAATCCACACCAAACGGTAACTTTTTGAGGATGCGTTGTCACCTGGTGAATTTCGTGTGGATGAGTGTCTTCCACTAAATGAAAATTTGGCTTGTTAACACAGTCATTCAAACAAAAACTGTGCCTCGCCTCTAAACATGATTTTTCGGAAACAATTGTGGAGCTTCAGAGCCCAATCAGCTAACAAACGGCGCGGCGTTGTCTATGGTATTGAACTTTGAGCTTCTGGATCACTTGAACCTTGTACGAGTGTAGTCCCAAGTCTCGGCGTAAAATTCGCCAAGTTGCGTTCAGACATTTGCATATACCATAAATTGACTACTCTTCTTCTTCTTTTCTTTTTTAAATTGTAAGCAATTTTTTTCGCAAACAAATATTAGCAATATTTTAAAAATGGTTTTTAATGGAACCTTAGTAGAAAATATTTTTTTTATGATTTTTTATATTCTCTAAAAAGACACAACTGATTTCAATATTTTTACTTACGACTTAAAGGTACTATAAGGCAAGTTATGCATTCGTAAAAAAATCGAACTTGAAATTTTGATCAAAGTTGACATTACGATTGACATTACATTGGGTCTCGCAATTCTGTCTGTCTGTCGGTTCGACTACAGCCTAAACGGCTCGGCCGATTTTCTTCAAATTTGGTAGATATGGGTTTTGATTTTCCCCCCCACACGTTTTTTTCTTTTTTTTTTAAGACCAAAAACAACGTTACCTGCCATACGATTTTTTTTCGAAAATTTCTAAATATTTTTTTTTTCTCAAAAACTGTCCCGTAGAATTTTTAAAAAAAAAAAAACATAAAATTTCATTTAGTTAAACCTAGGTAATGGTTCAAAAAAATATTCCCAAAAATTATTATTTTTGGTAGCCCCCCTGAGTTCATTTTTTTTGTTTTTGATTTTCTCGAAAACGGTACAGCCGATTTAAATCAGTTTTTTTATGCTAAGGCTCCTCTAAAGTTTGAATATTTTTACATATTCAAATTTTCAATTTTTTATTTTTTAGATTTTTAAAAAAAATTTTCAAAATTTATTTTTGGAAGCTCAATATTTCGAAAACCTCATGCTCGATTTTTTCAAACTTGACAAATAAAAGTTCCTTCACATAATCTAAAAGATTTGAAAAAAAAATTTTGTTTTATCTAAAACTAACGATACCTTCCATACAAAAGTTAAAAAATGGTTTTCGAAAATCGTATTTTTCTCGAAAACGGTTCCGAGAATTTTGCTAAATTTTTTTCTTTTGATTAATTTTTACGATCTATAATTTAATAAAAAAAAATTGAAATCTAGATAGTACTGACTGTACCTACCATACAACGATTTTATCGAATTTTGAATTTTTCATTATCGGCATAACGAATTTTAATGAAATTTTTTATAAAGAAGCTCCTAAGAAGTTCGAAAAACATTGCATTTCAAAACTAAAAAAAAAAAATTTTTTCAATTTTTAGAAAAAAAATCGTTTTTTTTTGGAAAATTCGATATCTCAAGAACGGCTTAATATTTTTCTTGGAAATTTAACTCTTATGCATATAATAATAAAAATTTAAAGTTGGCGTACCAAAATTTTTTCTTAAAAATGTTTTAAAATTTTTTTACATAAAAGCTTATTCTTTTAAGGAACCACTACAACGACTTATAATTTTTGTTCTTGCATAAATTCATATTTCCATAGCATTCTGTTTTTATCTCTTTCTACTAAAAGAATTTAAAAAATTCATTTTATCCTTATGAACAGTTTTCTTTAATAACTTTCGTTTTTAAAATTCCTAGTCTATTACATAGGAGCAAGTTCGTGCGACCCAGTCGTGCATTTTATTTCTTATGCAGAAACTTCTAAAAAGTGTTAAGCCAAAATTTTGAAAAATATAATGTTTAAATTAAAAATTCAAAATTTCTTGTTAAAAAAGTCAATATTTCGGAAGAGATGTTATTTTGTCTGAAAATTTTGACTTTACCATAAGCGGCATCACCGATTTAAGAATCCTTTTTTTAAAGTTTTTGTATACCAAAAATTATTTAAAATAAAAAACTACTCTAACGATTTTCAAATTTGTTTTCAGTCAAGAAATACGAACAGTAAGATCTGTCCAGGCTATCCCAGAACTGTCAAGGCTATAACCCATCTTATTCCTAACGAAAATATCTGTTGATTAAAAATAAATAAAAAGAATTTCACAATACCAATATGTACCCTATAAGTCTGCAAGTGTAATACAAAAACGTGCTTATGCATTTTTCATGCCATCACTGACCGAATCAAAGTCTGCAAGACAACTAGGCGGCAAAAAAAAATAAAACAGAAATGTGAATACTCATTTATGCGACTGAGTTTCCCCCGTGACAGACAAACCACGTAACGGCCCCAAACGATAGTTTTACTTATATGTAAATTAAAATCCGGAAAAAAGAAACTGTCTGAAGAAATCCCACAAAGTACATGCGGGTCAAACGTTTGTAATGCGACACTGTGTTATCCTTAAATAGATTCGCCATGCCGTCCGCCGCGCCGTGCGACATCCATGACAATCTTATGTCAATCGTTGCTAATTTATTGACTAGAAGTAGGCTGAATCGTTATAGCGAGCTTGCTAGTAGTGTCTTTGTGCAACCATTTTACATATTAGTTGTTAGTTGGTCGAGCAGACGACTTACGGAACTGGGACAGTTTGAGATTTGCTTCGTCTAGTTGTTAGAAGTTATAGAGAAAACCTACCTACGCTACGCTACGTCGAAGTTGTCGTTAGCTATAGATACTCCCAGGTAAGCGGGTTATTTATCAGCGAAACGAGCCTTGTTTTATCTATGAACGGTGCATTCAACGGATGTCGATATAGGTATTGATTTTCCAGCTATAAAGTCCGAATTCTATTTTTAGAAAAATAATTTAAGTTTTGCAATTTTGTGTTCATAGGAGGCTAACTAGTTTTAAGATTAAAGTAATAGGCGTGAGATTTGTAAAGATAAAACTTGGGAACTACGAAGAAGGGAAATTAATTCAGTCTGCCTTATAAGAGTGATTCAAATCTAACAACGTACTAGTAAACAGCTTGAATTGATATAAGCCATTAAACAATTCTCAGTTTACTAACTATAAAGTAAAATTTGTTAAAGGTATGTGGCCCTTTATAGGACAAGGGCAAAATGCAATGTGCCAGTTTAGGTTTTTAGTGAATTTTCAAATTTAATGGGCTTAACTTTTAATTGAGGTTTTTATTTGGGAGAATTTCGAAAAATCGAGTTCTTTTTATTCTTAATGATAAGTATTGGTTTCGATTAAGAAAAATTGATGTTTTAATCAAACTGAACTAACTGAAACTATTTAAGCTTCACTAGAACATACTTACAGTCCGGGGTGGATCAGGACCTCAATCTTCACTAGAAGCTTTAACAAAAAATAGAAAGCTTTTTGGTTTTATTTTTGAAATTTATCCAAAAATTGTTCTAATGATTTGAATTAATTTAAAACTCGCTCGCTTCAAAAAAATGCAATATTTTATGAATACAATCATTTAAAAGCACTCAATTAATTCAAATGAATGATTAAATTCATTGATTTCAGATTAAGATTTCAAAATTTTTAAAGAATTCAATCTTTTTTTTAGTTGAATGCAATCGTTTGAGAATGAATGCACTCTGTGCATTCTCTTGCATTATTAAAGATTAAAAATTCACGAAACACAAGACGCCTGCCATTTATTTAATCCCTAAAATTTTTCATAAATGTGTCATTATAAAGTCTAAAACACAATAAGCAAATGGGTATTAAGTAAAAATAAAATAAGTCAAAAACATCAGAAAGCCATGTAGATTTTATCGAAAACCCGATACCTGAAATATGCAAAATGTGTTAATGAAATATACGACTATGAAAATTTTGAGTCGTATCGCCTTGGCAGTGAAGGAGGTGTTGCCATGTTTATTAACAAAAAAATCAATTCAAGGTTAGTAAAAAATTGAATATTGAAAATTGAAAATGGTTTAGAGCTTATATTTATTAAATCTGTTTTCGACGCTAACAATTGTTTAATGGGTTTGGTGTTTAATTCTCATTACTTATACGATTCAGGATGTAAGATGAACTATTTTGCAGAAATTACGGCATACTATACTCATATCTTCATAGCTGGAAATTTCAATACCAATTTTTTCGACGAATTGAATATTTATTTCGAAAAGAATGTGGTGACTGTCATTCAGAGGTATGGAAACACTTTTCTATTAATTGCAGATGGTCTGATTTTCTCCTAATAATGCCGGTGTTCCACAGGGGTACATTCACGGCCTCTTCTATTTTTTTAATAATTAATGACCTTCACGATGTTCTCAGATCTTGTAAATCTAAAATGTAAGCGAATGATGTGCAAAAACACCTTAGTTTCCCAACCCGATTAGTCGAAGTTGCTACATTTCGTTTGAAGGAAATTCAGCTTTCCGTGTAGATAATCAGGCTGTTCAGTTAAAATAATTTCCATACAGGACAAGGTAGTACAAGGGTTTTAGCATGTAGCAGTTTAGTTTTTGTCGAAATGCAATTCGGACTGACTTGAACAAAGGGGATCATAGACTACCAATGGCTTAATAGTGCAAAAGATGGTCGTCCCAAGTGAGAATAAAATTGACCAGTATTCCCAGGATTTTAGCAGTGCCAACGTATTCAATGGTTTCATTATCAAGTTCCAATGGGTAAAAAAACCGATATATCAAAGTATTTGTGATAGATGGGAAGGATCGTTCAGTTGAGAGACCTTAGGCGAAGATCGTTCTTTTAAGATCCCTGTAAAATAAGGAATAGATATTCATCGGCATTTTTTTCGCCTTGGAAGGTCTACTTATGAAGAGCTGCACGTCATCTGCGTAAAGATGAATCAAACAATGTTAAGCGACTATTGATAAGTCATATATGTAAAGCATGGAGATGATCGGTCCAAGGATAGATCCCTGTGCCACTCGACCACAAACATTGAGTTTCCATTAGCCACCACGCAATGTTATCTTTCAAAAGAACTAATTTACAAGAATCTTAAGAAAACCCAAAGCGATTTTGCAGCTTTCTACAAAGAATTAAGTGGTTTATAGTGTCAAAAGCCTTTCAGTAATCTAACAGCATTAGCAATGTAATGGGGGCTATCGTGAAAAAAAATTCCCTCGGAATTTTCCCCATCTTTGAAAATTGGAAAGGTCAATACTTCTGCACTCTTCATTGTAAGCTGGCGACTGGCCTCTTTAAATAAGAGCCAAAGTCACTATGACACTTAATTCCCAATGTCAATAAATTCCAAGGGAAACTTTCGAGATGACAATTTTGAAAGTTGGGAACAATTCCCAGGGAAATTAACAGATTGTTGATCGCTAGATATTTTTGAACCTGCTTCTTTTTTAATTGACCGAAATCAATCAATTACAACTTAAACCGAAGAAAAACAAAGTCATTGCGATTTTTAAAATATTATTGAAACTTCTTATTTTCTATATAAATTTTGCTTTCTTAATGTAAGATTGATTTAAATCCTAGGTATCACATTAATTGAGTGGATCATCTTTCCGGCGCTTTTGGCAAAACTAATAGTGCATTAAAAGTCTTAAGAGTTCTCAGAAGGTTCTCAGTTAACTATGTTTTGGTCAAAACATTAATTCTACCAATTCTTTTATATAGAAGTATACTCATTTGCAATATTTATAGTAAAATTCAAACAAAACTTTAAGTTGGTTTCAATAATATTGCGGAGTTTTATTTATGGCATTTGTCAGTAAGGTGCTCTTGTTTGTATTCAAGTCAAAGCAGACAAAGGCGCCGGATTACCTTTACGATAAAATAGGATTCCTTTATAGCAGAGTAAAAGAAAACTTATATGTTTCAAAAGGAAAATTTTGGTACCTCGTTAGTCTGTGGAACTCCTTACCTGCCGACTTAAGAAGTATCGACAGCTTAACAGTGTTCAAAAGAGCACTTTTAAATAATTTTAAGTATTAGTCTGACTCCGTTATAACATTTTTATCATTATTCCTTATATTACAGTTTATTTTTATGTTTATTCAATAGTTTCATTTATTTTTGTTTTAAAATGTATAAGATTTTTTAATTGAATTATATAATTAACCCTTAGCTGCCATACTTCTGTAGAATAACATAGCTGCTACACTGGGGTACGAAATGCCCCAACAACAAAATATCGTATTGTGCGCCAGCTATGGAATTTTTTTGCTTGAAAAAATTCTGTGTTAATCATTAATATGTATTTTATAAGATGAATAGGTTTAAAGAAAAATATTCATATTTATTATTAATAAAAAAATTGTTAATTGAAAAAAAGTGGTGAAAATGATCATTTTCACCAAAAAAAATTCTATTTTTTTTTCATTTTTTAATATTTTGAGCTAAAAATTTAATGAGATACTCTCAAGATGTATACCTTCAAGAAAAAAAAATACTTCATATTTGTCTTAGAAAAAAAGTATATTTATTTTGTACTATGAAGAGCTTCGACGTAGGTCGACCGCGTGCTCGAGACTGTAAAAGACGTG
Organism: Chrysotoxum bicinctum; assembly: GCA_911387755.1. Taxonomy (NCBI): domain Eukaryota; kingdom Metazoa; phylum Arthropoda; class Insecta; order Diptera; family Syrphidae; genus Chrysotoxum; species Chrysotoxum bicinctum. Next base: position 215,869,315 of record OU426989.1, on the reverse strand, counting down.
GATCGAAAGTTGCATCTTCCATCTCTACATCTAATTCCGATGAAGATGAACTATCAGATACGTTGAATTCAGATTCATAACAATCATCGACTTCAGCATCCGAAATATTCTCAGCAACGCCATTGTTACAATCATCCTCGATCATTTCTTGTCGCAATGTCCTATTGCGCAAATTGTATGCCATCTAATGGTAACGAATAAATATACTAATATAAATATTATAAACGTTGTAAAAAATTCTAAGCAGTCAAAATATTATACTTACGATTATTTAAGAAAAATAGAGCCAAAAAAAATTACTTAAATAATCATAACTGCCACACTGGGGTCTTAAACGGCACCACACCACTTCCAACGACTGCCAGAACGATACTAGCGCGCATATTATCGCACTGTGGGTTTCAGGGGAAAGAAGTATGCTTCAACTAATAACAGATGGAGCCACAATTCCAACTTTTTGAAAATTGTATGTTTTATTGTAATTTAAATAGCGCTGGGGTCACCTGGACCCCACAAGTGCAGCTAAGGGTTAAGTAAGTAGGCTATACATTCCTTTTTAATATCTATTATTAACGAAACATCATGTTTTGCCATACTAATATTATAATAAATAAATAAGATACAAATTAAAAAAAGAAAATGTGTGTGTACTGAAATACGCGCGATAGAAGTAAAACTTCTTTTCCCAAAAGTAAAGCCTCTGTAAGATTCCTTTCAGCGCTTTTCGGAAACATAAAAAAATTAATTAAATAATGTCAAAACCACTTCGAAATACATTTTTTTTTAATTAATTCTTCGAACTAAAAATGATTTGCAGTTAGTTTTGGAATGACCAGTTTGGTCTATCTGCCGATTTCTTGAATTTATTGACAAAATCAAGAAAATCATGTATAACTCGTTTGCAAAGTTTAGCAAAATGGATGGCGCATATATGCCGCTTCTTTGACGATCAGATGGCGCTTTTTATGACGTACACATGGCGCTTTTTTAACGCACATGATTGCTAAGCTGAGTGCACATCATAAATAGTGAAAGGACACTAATACAAAACTAGCCGTGTTTCTTAGTTCATTTTTATCTTCGCTTAAATTGTCAGATGGTGACATTGAAATCCAATTGAAAACGAAAGACAAAAGTTTTTATAAGGCTCCAGTTATAGCTATCATTGAAATGCCACATTGAAAATTTTCATTCCCATTTTTAAGTCAAATAAACAAACTGCAATGGCTTTAATTGATACCAAAATGAAGGTAATTTAGTAGTAGAATTTTTACACTCTATAAAATACAAAATTCTGATTTGCACTTTCTTTTAAATCTACTTTTATTATTTCACTGATAGATATCAATCTCAATGAACAGCTGATTTTCGTTTCTTTAACATGGAACACAATCATTCCACTGTATCTGTTCGATTCTCTTTCTGTTCTCAAATGTCAGTTTTCCTTTCAGTGATCAAGTCTAACCTCAAATGCATAGAGTTGGTTGCCACTGACAAGATCTTTTACTGAATGCTATAACTGATTTGTCAAAAAAATGAAGTCAGCGTTCCACTGAATTGTTCCAATGATGCATTTAAATGAAAGTTATAACTAGGGCCTAATTATGTCCGATTCGTAATGTGAAGAAAACACGAAACGAGAGCGAGACATGATTCACTGTCACCTTTTCGTTGTTATAAAATCGTTTCGCAATTCCTTAGGCCTGGAGCGTAAATTCTGTTTGGTTGGTAAAATGAAACATATGGTAAATGAAGTATATAGTAAAATGAAACATAAGCCATTATGTTTAATTCCAGCAACCAAACAGATGTGCAACTAAAAATTTAATGTGCGCGGCTGTTCTTACTTCATTTATTAATTTCATTTAACGTGACGACGAGAAATGCTTTATTGCGTATATCCTCGTCTACCTTCATAGTTTGAAACTGATTTTACAATAACGACGATGTTTCATTACGCTCACATCTCTTTTTTCTTTTCTCATTCATTGTGTTGAAGCCCAAGGATTTTAAAATTGTAGGCAACGCTAATTTAATTTTGACACCGAATTTAAAATTCTTCGCATATGGCAATGCTAGTTTATATTTGACAACAGAAAGGACTAAAGCAGGTAGTTTATTTACAAGTGTTTCTTTTTATATTTCGCTTTAAGTATTTTGTAAATTTTAGTGCCGTGGCACGATGGTTGTGTGCTCGCCTGTCAACCTCATAATCACAGGATCGATCCCTGCCGTCATCTATGTCGTTTTAATTCCATTAAAACATTCTTAAAATAATCATCACTGGGTTGCTGGTTTACTCATTACATGTTGTTTAGGCATAACAATAACAACATGTAATTGAGTGAAACTAGTATGCCTAACAAGGATGAATACGAATAAAATAATGTGAATTATAAGCGACATAGAAATAAAACACGGCATTTCTCCACTTTAGCTCAGCCGCCATCCCTGGAGATAAAAATATCTGCTTTGTAGGTTAGTTGTTGTGGTTCTTCCATTAAAAGAACATTCTCTTTCGGCGATAAATGGTGTTTTTAAAGTGTTTTAAATAACCTCTAACAAAGTTCGAACAATAATTGTAAAAACCATGTCGCTGTAGCATGTCGTTTTGACATACCACTGATAACTCCATAGACAATTTTTTACCCCCAACACGCCGGAATAGAAGTTTTACTTCAAAAAAAAAAACCACCTACAAGTATTCAATTTCAAAATTTTATTACAATTTATTTATAATTCCAACCAAAAATATTTGGTGATATTTTTTCGTTGCTACTCTGACGGTTTCATGTCATTTAATCCTCCATTTTAACCCAACAAAATGGCAAAATACAAAATCGCAAATAACAGTGAGCTTTAGATCGGTTAAAAGAGATGAGAAAATCAGAAACTATAAAACCCCAGAGCATTTGCATCGATGTGTGATTAAAGCTGATGATACCGAATAATGATGACAATGACATTTTTTTCGATGGCTACGCGACGCGACAAATTGAAATTTAGTGGTCGTATAAACGTGAGGCACGTTGAACCTCAAGCCAGAGCCACTATAGAACCGTCCTCCCGCACTTAAGTAACAGGTTTATTTTTGACCACTCTGAGTCTGGTTATAAAATGGCACATTAAGGTGGAAAGACATTCACATCAACACTAACGTTGGTTTTTTTTATCAAGCATTCAGGTCAAACAGACCGTCAATTATACCAAACCAAGGTGTATGCATACATACGAGTACATCTCCTGATGACTCCCGCTTTATAGTCTCTCCGGCTTAAGTCGTATGACTCGTGAATCGCGAATAAAATGAAGGTATTCACTATTAAATCTGGCATGTTTGCATTTCGCATTGAAAAGAATTATTTTTTTTTATCAAATTTAATGGCCGATATGTCTCGAGAGATTGAACTTTATTGTCACTCTCTCGAATTTCATACAAGTTGACTCCTTGATTTTTTTTTCTTTTTTCAGAAAAAAAAAAAATAAACGTCCTCTGGTTTTTCTGTGAAGTGACAAAAGTTGCGGGCGCTGGTTTTTTTTATGACTGGCACACCTTTGGGATTAACTGGTGACGGTCGTTTTGGTAAATGATATGGATAAAAAAAATCTCAAGGAGACGGCACAAACTTTACGAACAAAAAATCAGTAGGTACCTATTAGGAGTTTATTTGCATGGCGCGTTTTCTGAGATGTTTTATTTTTTGGGATTTTTGGATTTTAATGTTTTGCAGACAAGTTTGGATCGTAAAATTTTCAAAATCGTATTTTTACGCTTATTAAACCAAGTTAAGGACATGATGAAATGAGAGGTTTTGGAACTTGTTTGATTTAATAGGGTTTTAATAAAAAGACCATATGCGTAGAATAATGAGTTTATTAATTACAAAGTGGATATCTATAAGCTTTTAGTAAAAGTTAGCTCTAATTTTTTAATAGAATGCAAATGATGTGTATTCAAATATGACATGTAGCCAGTATCAGTTAATAATGGTTAAGAAGACGGGTTGTTCAAAGAAGAATTTTTATTTTACATATGGATCTATCTTGGGTAGAAAAATAAATTTTATTAAAATGAGATAGCGACATTATTTAAAACCTCAAAAGCTTAGATATATTAAAATGTCTAAAACACATTCAAGATTAATTTTGAATTTCAAATCGTTTTTAGTACATTTTCGATAGCTTTTCACGTTTTCTCATACAACATTTACACTATTTTGAAATTTATTTTATTTAGTATAATTAACTTCATTAATGCTCTTGTTTAAAAACAGATATTTCAGTTTTACTTAACAGTAGAAATAAGAATCAACAAGAACGGAGCATTTAATTTGGGAAATCGTACCGGTAAATACGACAAAAATCTAAGGTTAATATTATTTTGAGAAACAACTTTCGCAACGGTTTTCAATGTTCATAATCAATTGAATAGTTACCAAAACTCAAGAATTCTGTATGGCTTGACATATTGGTACTTACTAATTTACTTCTACCGATCTATGATGGGTTTTTGTCTGAGCTACGGCACCTTTCCATCCGCTGCAATCCCGAAAATGTTGCCTCCAGGCGTCTAGGCCAATTGCTCTGACAATGGAGATGGCCTTATTTTTAGTGAATCAACGATAAAATCACTTGAAATTTTGGATATTCGATATTTCTTTGTTTTGAGAGGAAAAAAGTCCGAACAGAAGAAGACCTTAAAGATTCTTGAAAAACTAAAAATGGGATTTTGAGTTTAAGCGTTTAAGAAAGTTAAAAAGGATTTTAAAGTAAGATACCGATGCACATTGGTTTTGAATGTCTGAATATGAGAGGGAAATATTGACCCATTCTAAGTAGTACCTTTTGGCATAATGAGTAGTATTCTGGATTCCACTAATCTCAATTTTTTTGAATAAGTGAAAAATCCTCCAAGGGTATGTCTTGTCATAAAAAGTGCTACCCACTAGCTGTTCGGAATCGACAGGTAGATTCCTCCATTCTTGCTATAGTTGTGAGTTTTAAATCTTAGTTGTAAGGCTTAGGCTCGCTAAGAATTAGATACATCCTTTCATTTAATTTTGTAAACCATTCCATATTCGTGTAGTGCGGCAAAGGAAAGGACCTCTGAATATAACAGTGTTCGAGAAGTTAGAATGTTTTTCCGATAAAGTTCTATCACTTATCATTTTTAAAGCTCGTTTAAAGATTATTATTGTTTTGGTCCCATACAAAAATATTTTGAAAACAAGTTAACTAGAAAAGAATTATTGATTAAGATAGTTTTTCTTGGCCTTTAGTCTACAAAAATAGGCTTTTGTTCGCGGCGATCTCACATGGACTCATCAGTTGACTAGTGACAGTGAGGGCACGCATTTAATAGACTTCTTTTTGGGATTTAGAGTCGAAACTGAGAGTGTTCACTCCTAAACATTTTCTCTTAACTGAAAACACTCACTTGCGTTCGAATAATCGGAGTTTGTTCGTCCAAATACGAAGAAGTAATGTTCATACTTCACTCGCGTAAGTCAAAATTTGACGGATAAATGCTTGATAAAAATAGTTAAAGTATAGACAAGGCTTTTGAGAGATATGAATGTCGCTCTTGCCTTCGCTAACTCAATGTTTATTGTAGTACAATAACTTGTCAAATCAACACGATAAAATTTCTTGACTCGATAGGAAGAACATACAACTTATTGTTCTGGATTTTTTTTAGTTGGGCCTTAAATACAAATTACCACATTTAACAGTGCTGTTTATGATGGATTATATACATACATTAATTTTCCCAAATGTTTATGTGATGAAGTTGACGTAGTTAAATTTATAGCGGTATCTTGATATAACATAAAAACAGTTGTGGCGACTCATATCATTTTCATTATTAATATAGCTTATTCTTATCATATAATTCATTAATAACTTTCATCCTTTTAAACTTCAAAATTATTTCTACTTTGCATTTTTTTACTCTTCATTTTAAAATTTATATTCATCAAATCATCTTTGACTTTTTAATAAGCAAAATAAATTAATAATTATTTTCATTCAGTTTTCTATTCTCAAATTGTTCAAACGTAGTACTCTCTGAAATAAATTAAATAAAAATTTCCTAATTTTGTAATTCGGTTGATATTTCTTTTTATTACATTGGCTTTCAAATAAAACTTTCAGTCAGCCTTTTTTTAAGTTGGATTTTTGGTTGCTGAATATAGGTAAGAATATCTACAAAGACAAAAACCACATTGGTGACCCCGATCGAAGCCAATTCTTACATCAACATTTTTTGAGCGAACAATGCCTGGAGACGGAAATCAAGCTTCAACATCTGGAAACGATGATGCTTTATATCAGAACCAATCTGGAAACATCAATCAAGGCCCAAATCGAAGTGAAGTTCATCATGTAGCTATTAAACCAGTTCAATTTGTGAAGGAAGAACCTGACCTTTACTTCATTCAAATGGAAGCACAGTTTCGAAATTCTGGAATCAAACGTGACCAGACTATGTATGATTACGTCATTGCAACGCTGGATCCTAAGTATTTACAGGTAGTATCTCACATCATTCGTAATCCACCTTCCGAAGACAAATACAGAACAGTGAAGGATGGTTTGATACGAGAATTTATGCTTTCGGACCACCGCAAACTCTCGAAGCTGGTAAAAGAAATTGAATTAGGAGACGATAAACCTTCTCAGTTGCTGCGGAAGATGCGTGATTTGGCCGGAAATTCTATAACCGACGAGGTGATGAAGACTTTATGGCTGGAAAGATTACCTGAAAACATTCGTGCTGTTGTTTCAGTATCTGAATTTGAGCTTGACAAACGTGCTTTGATTGCAGATACAATGCTGGAAGTGATGGGTCGAAATTATATTTCCGAGGTAAATAAGAAATGTTCCCCACCAGCAACATCCATATCTCCACCAATCATGTCCTCAACATCTGAGATCATCAATTTGAAAGCTGAGATTGCTGCTCTCTCACAACAAATGAACGAGCTGAAAACGAATTTTTCAAGAGAACATCATCATTTCAGAAGCCGATCGAAATCAGGTTCAAGACCAAGCAAACAACATCCATTCTGTAAGTATCATCATCGATTTGGATCTTTAGCTAAAAAATGTGTTGAACCATGTCAGTTCAACAAGAAAGCTTGCTCTAATCAGGAAAACTAATTTCCACTTCGACAAGGACGGTAAACGAAGTGGACTCCTGCAGATCGAACCGTCTTTTCATCCACGACAAGACTACCAACATTCCATATCTGATTGACACCGGCGCCGATCTATCTGTTTTACCATTATTTCCAAACTATAATTTCAAGAAAGCTGATTCTTATAGACTATTCGCCGCAAACGGGACGCCCATCAAGACATTCGGTACGAGTGTTACTACTGTAAATCTGGGATTGCGTAGACGATTCGATTGGGAATTTATCATTGCAGATGTAGACAAGGCAATCATTGGCGCAGATTTTCTTTCACGATTTGGACTTTTAGTCGATGTCAAGAACAAGAAGGTGATAGACGAAAAAACTCTTCTGACCGTCAACTGTATTTCCAAGACAACAAACTACAACCCAATCAGTACAATCGCAAAGGACATGATTTACGCTGACATTCTGAACCAATTCAAAGATATTACCAAACCTCCAGTTTTCGACGAAAACACACTGAAGACTTCGAAGGTACAGCATCAGATTATCACGAATGGACAACCTGTTTATGCAAAAGCACGAAGACTGAATCCTGAGCGACTCAAAATAGCAAAGAAGGAATTTAACTACATGCTACAAGCTGGTATCTGTTCTCCAAGTAAAAGCAGTTGGGCTTCACCTTTGCATTTAGCTCCCAAGAAGAATGGCGAATGGCGACCATGTGGCGATTACCGACGATTAAATTCAATCACAGTCCCAGATCGATATCCACTGCCTCATATTCAAGATTTTGCTCAACGATTTGCTGGTAAGAAAATATTTTCTATTTTAGATCTTGTGAAAGCCTACAATCAAATTCCAATTGCACCGGAAGACCGCCAAAAAACCGCAATCATAACACCTTTTGGCCTCTTCGAGTTTAACGTTATGACATTTGGTCTGCGAAACGCCTCTCAAAGTTTTCAACGTTTCATGGACAGCATTTTCAACGACCTCGATTTTGTTGTCACATACATCGATGACATCGCTATTGCCTCAAAAGACCAAGATGAGCACCGCAAACATGTTAAGATGGTTTTAGAAAGACTTCGTCAACATAACATCAAAATCAATTTGGCGAAATGCGTGTTTGGAAAATCTGAAGTTATATTTCTCGGACATCGTGTCACGGAAGCTGGAATTGCACCTCCACTAGACCGTATCAACGCAATTCTCGAATTTAAGAAACCAGTTGAAGCTCACGAATTACGCAGATTTCTAGCACTTCTGAATTTTTACAGACGTTTCCTACCAAATGCAGCTGTCAAGCATGGAAAACTTCAAGTTCTAATTCACGGAAATAAGAAGCACGATAAAACAAAACTCATTTGGAATCCTGAAGTCGAACAAATTTTCGAAGAATGCAAACGAGATCTTTCAAATGCAGTACAATTGGCTCATCCTCTTCCAGAAGCACAATTAGCGTTGTATGTGGACGCCAGTAACTTTTCCGTTGGAGCTGCTTTAAACCAATTCAACAAAGGTGAGTTAGAACCACTTAGCTTCTATTCAAAGCGAATGACAGACTCCCAGAAAAAGTACAGCACCTACGATAGAGAGCTCTTAGCAATTTATCAATCAGTCAAGCACAACAAGTTTATGATCGAAGGACGCAAATGCACCATCTATACGGATCATAAACCGTTAACATTTGCATTTCTACAAAATCCTGATAAAGCTACACCACGTCAAATGCGTTATCTTGACTACATTGGTCAATTCTGCACAGATATTCGACATGTTTCAGGAAAAGACAACATCGTTGCAGACATGCTTTCCCGCATCGAGAGTATTCAGAACTTACAATTCGATTATGAAAAATGTGCTCAACTGCAAACCAATGATGAAGAATTGAAGCAAGTACTTTCTCAAACAATGAACGGATCATCATCTCTTCAATTGCGACAGATGACAATGCCACATTCATCGGCAGCTGTTTATTGTGATATTTCAACTGGAAAAATCAGACCATTCATCGTAAAATCAATGAGAAAGCAAATTTTTGACTTAGTTCACCGACTTTCGCATCCAGGTAAACGAGCAACGAATTCGCTAATCACCGACCGCTACGTCTGGCCTGGAATGAATAAGGACATTAACAAATGGGTAACATCCTGTATTCAATGCCAAAAAAACAAAATTTCGCTTCACAACAAAACAATCCTCGAGAACTTCAAAGTACCGGATGGAAGATTTAAGCATATCAACATCGATTTGATTGGTCCACTTCCACCTTCAAAGGGATATAGATATTGTTTAACTTGTATCGACCGCTTCAGCAGATGGCCCGTAGTGATTCCACTATATGATATCACAGCAGAAGAAGTTGCGAAAGCTCTGCTTCATGGATGGATTTCCCACTATGGCGTGCCAGAAACTTTGACGACGGATCAGGGAAGACAATTTCAATCAAAGCTTTTTCAGGAATTGTCAAAGGCGTTCGGAATCAAGCACACACAGACTACAGCTTACCACCCTCAATCCAACGGTATAATCGAGCGATTCCATCGGACACTTAAAGCAGCAATCAAGTGTCAAGAAACAACTAATTGGTCTGATGTTTTGCCACTTGTTATGTTGGGACTTCGAACGACAATCAAGCATGATCTTAATGTTTCACCAGCCGAAATGCTTTACGGTACAACTCTCAAGCTACCCGGTGACATCTTCGACCATAAAACAACCGAAAATGTTACTTCAGATTTCGTTAAGGATCTTAAGAAAGCAATGAACAAATTAAAACCAATTGCAACTTCTAATCATTCCAAAATCAAGCCATATCTACAACCCGAACTTGACGTATGCACACACGTATTTGTACGAGACGACACGGTAAGAACACCTTTGAAAGCACCGTACAATGGACCATTCTTGGTATTGTCTAAAGCTTGTAAGACTTACGACATCGAAATTCAAGGGAAAAGGAAGAAAATTAGCATCGATCGACTCAAAGTTGCACATGTTCCTGAAAACTGCAACCAGGATAATCAACAATCAACAAATGCAACAAGTTCATTACTTCAAAAAGATACAGTCAACCAAAACGAATCACCTAATCAAGATTCTAAAACCTTAGTCACGACCCGATACGGAAGGACAGTAAAATTCGCTAAAAAGTTATAATCCTGCATCGCAATCAGCTGAGCCGATTACTGGTGAGGGAGTGATGTGGCGACTCATATCATTTTCATTATTAATATAGCTTATTCTTATCATATAATTCATTAATAACTTTCATCCTTTTAAACTTCAAAATTATTTCTACTTTGCATTTTTTTACTCTTCATTTTAAAATTTATATTCATCAAATCATCTTTGACTTTTTAATAAGCAAAATAAATTAATAATTATTTTCATTCAGTTTTCTATTCTCAAATTGTTCAAACGTAGTACTCTCTGAAATAAATTAAATAAAAATTTCCTAATTTTGTAATTCGGTTGATATTTCTTTTTATTACATTGGCTTTCAAATAAAACTTTCAGTCAGCCTTTTTTTAAGTTGGATTTTTGGTTGCTGAATATAGGTAAGAATATCTACAAAGACAAAAACCACACAGTTTTAATTTAGAAGTAAATCTTTATATTTCCAAACATATCAGCATTAAAATCTGTATCTTGTTACACTCTGCTCCACCTGAATAGAAACAAACGTTGGTAAATTATATAATACCATTCGGTTATTTTTACTTAAATTACTTTAATTATTTCATTAAAAACACTGTTTCTTTTGCGTCACTTGATGGAAACATTTTCTTAAATAAGAAAATAAATTGAAATAAAATGCACGATTGGGTCGCACTAACTTGCTCCTATGTAATAGACTAGGAATTTTAAAAACGAATGTCAATAGAGAAAACTGTTCATATCGATAAAATTAATTTTTTAAATTCTTTTAGTAGTAACAGAATGCTTTGCAAATTATGCTACAACAAAAATTATAAGCCGTTATAGTAGTTTTTTTTTTTTAAATAAGCTTTTATATAAAAACTTTTAAAAACATTTTTTAAGAAAAAAATTTGGTACGCCAACTTTAAGTTTTTATTATTGTACGAATGAAAATTAAATTTCCAAAAAAATATTGAGCCGTTTTTGAGATATCGACTTTTCCAAAAAAAAAAAAGACTTTTTTTTCCAAAAATTCAAAAACTATTTTTTGTTTTTCAGTTTTGAAATGCAATATTTTTTAAACATTTAGAAGCATCTCTAGAAAAAATTTCATTTAGATCCGTTGTGTCGATAGTGAGAAATTCAAAATTAGAAAAAATGGTTCTATGGTGGATACAAGCTGTAATATCTTAATATTAATTTCTTTTATTAAATTAAAGATAATAAAAATCAATTGAAAGAAAAAAACTTTATCAAAATTCTAGGCGCCATTTTCGAGAAAAATACGAATTTTGAAAACCATTTTTTAACATTTGTATGGTGGGTACCTTTAGTTTTAGGTAAAACACATTTTTTTTCTCACATCTTTTAGATTGTATTGAGAAACTTTTATTTATCAAGTTTAAAAAAAATCTAGCATAGAGTTTTCGAAATATTGAATTTTGAAAAAAAAAAACTAAACTTTTCTTAAAAATTAAAAAAAAAATAATTTTTGAAAATTTGAATACACAAATGTGTTAAAATTGCTAGGGAGCCTTAGCATAAAAAAAAATCAAAATCGGTGGTACCGTTTTTGAGAAAATCAAAAACTTAAAAAATGGTTCCATGGCGAGTACCCTCAATAACCATTTTTCCGATTTTTTTTTCCACTATTATCTAGCTTTAAATAGATGAAATTTTTTGGTATTTTTATTTTTTAAATCTGTCGAACAGTTTTTGAGAAAAAAATATTTATAAAATTTTGAAAAAAATCGTATGGCAGGTACCGTTATTTTTGGTCTTAAAAAAAAGAAAAAACGTGTGGGGGAAAAAATTTAAAGTGATATCTACCAAGTTTAAGGAAAATCGGCCGAGTCGCTTAGGCTGTAGTCGAACAGACAGATAGAATTGTGAGACCCACTTTTTTGATCTCCGTTATAATCGTAATGTCAACTTTGATCAAAGTGTCAAGCTCAATTTTTTTTCCGAATGCATAACTTGCCTTATAGTAGCTATAAGTCGCAAGTAAAAATGCAGTAAAATAGGGTAGTTTTTTTATTTATTATCAAACCACCTTTATTTGAAATAACTTCAAAAACCCTGTTGGGAAGTTAATCATAATATACAGTTGTTTTATATAATTTAAAGAAATTGCAATCCATACTTATTTGATTGCAGAATAAAGTGATTTTTGTCCTCACATTGACATCCAGAATCGTCCATCCCCATTCGTTTTAGATAATATTTATGAAGAGTATGGTGCCAATTGAATCAAGGTAACATTTTTTTTTCGGATATCCAAGTTTTAATGATCCTTGCGTTGTGGATTTGCGCGTTATCTTGTTGAAATGTCCATAATATTGGTCCAAAGACATTGGCTTCTTCCAATATTTTCATGTAAGAGTTCACCGTCATTTTCACTTGTGGGAAACTCCAGATTGATTGTTCCAAACCAGGAAATCGCACCCCACACAATTACACCATCTTCTCGGCGCTCCAAGAACTTTCCTCATGTCATGAAAATAGTATTTATATCCATTCGCTGTAAATGCTCTAAATGCTGTGACCAACTACTGACAATTCTTATAGTATTAAGACTAGCTGTAATTTCACTTTTCGTCTTGATTTTAGCAACTGAACCACTTGAATTGGAAGCCAGTCTAATTATCTTTCTTCGGTCTGCTTCTGTTGTGGCTTTTGCCTGCCTCTCTTTCATATTTTTTCTAGGGGAAACTTGTTTTCCACGTTTACACCTTTTCCCAACTTTTGGATAATAGACAGGAGACTTTACATATATGCCCAATATTTTCTTTCTTCTTCCTCGTTATTATTGTTAATACGTATATTTGATATTTTCCATCAACTCGAAAAGTAGTATAGTTATTTAGCATATATGTAGTTAAGGATCACACGGTATTGTTGTAAACCTTGACGTTTTAGTATTTATGCGTTCAGAAGAAGTGTTAGTTCGTTAGCTTTTAATTCCATAGAGATTCTCAGCAGAGTTTGATCCTCGCCTCTGCGAAAGCTCAACTATCAATCAATTACTCAGCGAGCGTCTGATAAAACAGTGGTCCCTATTTTTAGTTTCAAAAGAACATTGATTTATCTTAAGAAAAAATTTCCAACTATCAGATTCGATTATATTTTCACCATGGTACTAGGTACCAGTTATCTTTGACACTTTTTGAACCTTCTGTTTTAATAAAGTTTTCTATTTCTCAGAAAGAATTTCAATCTTCGTGGCTACAAATTATTTATCGTGTAACAGAAAGCGTATTGGATTAACTATCATCTGAGTGAATTGCGAGTTTGCCTTAATATTATTTTAGGAACTTCCTGCTACTTATCAATCATTTTTGAGATGAAAATAACTTAATAAATTTTGAGGTGCAGCCAGTTCGTACCAATTCACCATTCCTGTATGCATTTTACCAGGAATGGAAGTGACTTATAATTTTTCGCCGAGTCCGAAGGAATAAGATGGACTTCTTCGCAAAAGGCAGAACCCTTGAAAAAATATTTTTCTTTTTAGGGATTCGTTATAAAAGTGCACCAAGAACCAAATTAAAGTATAGTTTGGTTTCTACGAACAGAATTTTTGTACACGTGTTCCATTACGTAATGTCAACATTGAGCCGTAAACGTAATAGTTATAAAGCGTTTGCAATTAGGAACTTCAGAACTTTGACAGGACCATATTGTTGAAGCTATATACATATGTCAAATTGATTATCATTTGGTAAGTTTTTCTTGACAAATCAACATGGGGAGTTATGGCGTTCAACAACATGTTTCAACACCATTTGCAAATCACTCATTCATCAAATATGTTAGACATCTTTTTGAGTATGTTAGTTATGTTTGATATCTTTATCAAACCACTCACTTCATTAAAAAAAAATCAATGCTTCACTTCTTGGTTCTTTGATGTACTAATTAGAAGTTAAACAATAAAATCAATAGAAAACCGTTCAACCATTCATGTATCCGTGTTGGCAGTTAAAAGTTAGTTAGAACTAAATGAATGTGTCTTAATTTGCTCGATATAACATTGCATCGAAAATATAGGGCACACGATGTTTTGTTGGAATACCTAGGTCACGATTGGTCGATATTTCCACAGTCCTCGTGCTATTTTGAAAGACTTGAATTTGCCAGCTTTTAATGGGATAAGTTACAAACATTCAGTTCCACTGGGTGTTCGTCTAGTTTGTATTCAATTTTCCACAGAAGATCCTTAACTGCATGACCAAACAATAATTCTCCGCAATACATCCACATATTCGTATTTCCGATGACCGCATTTATTGTAACCTACTTGGCACAGGACACACGACCCGACTATGTGAAACGTGATAGCTTCGCAATGGTTTCTTGGGAACGAGTCATCCAATGATAAAATAAAGAAAAAAAAAAAACGGAACTGATTCCCCCATGGAATTGTGTCGTCCCAAGTTTTCTTTCTTTTTGTTTAAAGGAAGAATCAAATTATAAGGATTTTATTTGAGTGAGTGTAGAAATGTTATAAAAATCGAGAACAGTGCAGTGGCGATAAAATTTCTTTATCCATTCCCAAGAACAAGACTACTCCCCAGTGGGTTGTATTGGCAAATGCTTGGGAGCCTTAGTACGAGATCAAACCAATACCACATATGATATAGCTAGAGGGTAATTTGGCAAGCATTATTTGGTTGTAGTTGTCGTCATGGTCGTCATGGTCGTCCTTTAAGATTGCAAAAAAAAAATTAAATAATTTATGATACTTTTTATTCGTTTATTTTTATGGTTGGAACTCGGACTGTGTGTCTGGATCTGGATAATGCCAACGTTTCAAACATCGATTGGTGCGGTCACTGTGGTGCGCTGGTGGGTAGACTGAGTTGTCGTGTAATTCGTATTGTTAAAAGTTAAATTCGTCTGGAATTCAGGTTTTTTTTTTATGGACACTGTTTTTTTTTTTTTTTTTTTTTTTATTTCTGTCCCAATTTTTTTAAAGCATGAAATTGGTACACAAAAATATTTTTGTTTTTTTCAACGCGGAAGTTGTTGACACGTGCTTCGCTAATTTATTTATTTTTTACGGTTGAAGTAATGAGAACTGACCCAATTCTTAAACGATCTCATTTCACGCGTATAAAGTACAAAACTGGAGAGTTTGTTAACACAGCTGTTAATGTGTACATTGATTTGTCAAATGTATACTTGATGAAAGCATCGCTTGCCAACGATCAGCGAAATCAAGCATCATTGTGCGTGGTTAGTACTTGGATGGAGGACCGTTCAAATACCAACCGTGTGCTGTTGACATTTGTGTTTCTTCTGTTGTTCTTTCTTTCTTTTTGTGTGTCTCTCTCTGTTGTGATGTCTAAGCCGATCCGATGGTCTCAGTTGCCAGCGCTTTCAGTGTCAGATTTATCTACGCAGCAATGTAATATTGTAATGTAAAGGAAAATTAAAAAATTAAAATCTGGAGACTTTAGTTTACTGGGCTTAATTTCATTCTCGAATTTATTCTTTACAAAATATTTATATTTTTTGTAAAACTTTGTGTTGGCGAGTGTATAGAAATTTGTATCATCGGTCATCAACTTCATTAAGAAACCTGCTTTATTTTTAATGTATTTTTTTTGCCATAGGGTAAGCTTTGATGATCATAGGGAATTAAGGTAACTGCTGTTATGAAGGTTAGAGTTCTAGAAGGTCTACATGTCGAACTAGTAAGTGCATGTTAAAATATTCCGAACTTAAAGAACTGATTCAAATAATTATAATTTGGAAAGTTCGGCCAAACTCTGAAGCTGCTTTTTAGCATTCAAAAAACCTGTAAAATGGAGATTTTTACCATATAACTTTTTACTTGCGATATAGTAGTTACATCGAACTCGAGATTTTGATCACAGTTGGCATTATGATGATAGAGAACATGAAGTAAATATTTCTAGCGATTGCGTTTGTCTGTCTGTATGTTTGTACCTCTCCTTACAGCCTAAGCCACTAAAGCTATTTTCTTCAAACTCAGTACTTAAGGGTCTTCGGTGATTCCCTAGAGGAGAAATTGAAAAATTTTTTTAGCTCCGAAACTAACGGTACCCCCCATTCAGCCGTAATGCAAAATCTTATTTATCTCAAAAATAGTTCTAACGATTTTGATAAATTATTTTGAGCATTGACTAAACTTTGGTCAAAACAAATAGAATGGTTTTTTTTTTTATTTTCGAGCTTTTCATTAACGGCTCTAAAGATTTTAACCAAATTTTTATACAGGAGCTTCTTTGAGTTTGAAATAAATATGGTCTATAAAATTTTTCTATACCATATTTTTTTTAATTAAAAAAAATAAGGCAAATATTTTTTTGAAAATTCAATATCTTGAAAAATATTCGAAAATATATGTATGTTTTGGGTTTTTTGAAAAAAAAATCCAAATTTTATTTTTTAAAAAAATCAATATCTTTGAAACTAAATACCTAAAATTGGCATCTGAAATTTGTTCCTTAAAAAATGTTGAAGAATTTTCCTATACATATAAAAAATGAATTTAATAATGAAACGATTTTTAATGATTTTTATGTTTTATATTTGTAAAATGTATTTTAAATTCCAAAGTACTTTTACATAAGAGCAAGTACGTGCGATCTCGTATCGTGTATTTTATTTTATTAGGACCAAAAATAATTATACGATTTTTTTTCGAAATTTTATAAAATATTTTGTTATCAAAAAGTATTGCAAAAAATGGTTATTAGTGGTACCCTCCCTCCAAAAGATCAAATTTTTTCTCTAAACTCAATACATTTGAAAAGTTAATGCAAGATTTTTTAAAAATTTGACAGATAACATTTACAAAATGCGAGAAAAACAATTTATTTTATTTAAAATTTTATTTATTTTATCATACAAATGCTAAAAAAAATATTTTTCGAAAATCGAATTTTTATCGAAAACAGCACCTACTATTTTAATATTTTTTTTTGTTTAATTTTTACGATCAGTAGTTCAATAAAAATTTTAATGACATTTTCTTACAGAGAAGCTTAAAAAACTTTGTAAAAAAACTAAACTAAACTAAAAAAAAATATTTTTGAAAAAAATCGATTTTTTCTTAACTTTATATCTCAAAAACTGGTCAATATTTTTTTTGGAAATTTAATTTTTATTCGAACATTAATAAAGATTTAGGGTTTACGTTCCAAATTTTCTTTTTAAAAACCGCTACAATGATCTTTATTTTTTTGTTTGTATAACCTAATATTTGCTTTTGAAATCACATGGCGTCCTGATTTTAGCTCAAACTACTTTTCTCTAATTTTTAAAATCATTAGTCATAACACCAAGTTCTCTAATTTTTAAAATAATTAGTCATAACACCAAGTTCGTTCGATCCAGTAGACTACTTAGAAAATGTTTAAAATTAAGGAACAATAATTAGTACAATACTTTAAAGTGAGCAAATTGTTAAAGCTTTAAGACTTGGTTCGTTTTTGCACCATTAATTCTACAGTTCGAATATCTGGTTATGTAGTCTTAATGACTTGGAATCCAGTTGTCCTTTTTGGGACTTTTTTGAGCAGCTTACTGTTATCTTTCATCAATAAAATTATAGTATCTCTGTATTACTATAACGTTGAATTTTTAATGAAGACTATTAGGTACTCGCAAGAGGCAAACTGAGAGCATGGCAACATTTAGTGAGTCTAAGAAGTCTTACATTCAACACTTAATTTTACAAAATTTCTCAGAATGATAAACCCAATCCCAAATGATAACATCCCTAACTAACTATGTACTATATTTGCTCCCAGTCACCGAATGACATGACGAGCTCCACGCGAAAAAAACTGCTTGGTTAAAGATAAATCTAAATTGACTTTAAACCCATATATTCACAAGAAGTGTATAAGTAACAAAAACCTAATTGAATTGCTTGCTGCGTACCCTTCTTTCGAGGACTCTGAAAGCTCGAAAATGTTTACGTCTTGGTATTTATTTTGAATGAAAGATTCAATTCTAACGCTTTTGAGGCACCACATAACCACATCGTCATCATCATCATCGTTGCAAACCACATAAGCCGCCCCAAGCACCTTACCTTATTCTTCTTTCGACAAAAAAGAAAATACCGTGGTTTGGGCGATGGAAAAACTGTGTTCTTTCCATAAGTGAACCCGTGGTGAGCGGTGAGCGGTAAGCGGTTGAGTGGGTGGCTCTCGGTTGCAGTAGAAGTATATGGCAGCAACACAGTTAGAGTATAGAAAGATACGTTAAATGTTTATCTACCGTGAATTAAAATTTCACCACATACAGAATTTTTATCCCTCGTCTAGACTGGATGCAAACAACCCAGGGAGACCCCCACTGGGTATGGTGCAATGGCATTAGATGCATAAATGCCACCCTCCCAAGTCTACCCATACCACTCGCTCAACTCACTCAGGACGGAATCCGTTTAGGTTTGTGGTTTCCATGAGTAGATAGGGGATTGAGGTGTAGAGCTTTTGTAGTTGAGTAAGTGACTTGAAGGAGGCAAATGAAGAACCGAATGCGCAAAGACTTCGATTTTTCGTTTGGACATTATTCCAATAGTTGCCATTGCCACCACAGAGCGTCTTCTTCACGGAGAAGACGAATGAATCTTAGGAGCTGAGTGGCAGTGGTCTTCGTCGAATGTCTTCCAAAGACATTGAGGACATATCCTTAGGTGACTACGGATTAGCCTAATGGGATCATCTCACTTAAGCAGGATAAACCAAATGAAAGCAAACGAAGAAAAGTGTAGAAGTAAATTTTTTTTCTCTTTTTTTATTCTTCCTTTCTCTTAGGGATGAAATGAGAAAAATACTGTAGATGAATTTACTTTGCAATACAAAATGCCACATCACGAAGTCTCTGATGATGGTAATGTAATGGAATTGTGTCGGAAATGGATCGTATTTAATTAATGCAATTAATTAGATTACTGCGGATGTGACTTCTATTCTTAACACCATTTTTGTATGGTTTGTCTTTGATGTTGTATATTAGGCTAAGACCCGAAGGCATAATTAGAGGTTAAGCGTGATTCCAATCGAATTAAAAATAAATGAGAATTCGAATGAAAGTTTTTCGTATTAATTATCTTTGGAATATATAAAGGACCATTCGCTTCTACCGAAAGTGCATGTATATAGAAGGCCACGTTAAGAATGGTGGAATGGGCGAAGGAACAATATGCACGGAGAAGTAGACACGGATTAACTTGCCTCACTTTTCAAGAATGAGCTTTTGCTCACTGAACGATACATAGCATTTAAATACAAACTTACAAACTCTTAACAAGGTCATAGTTTTTAGACTCGAAGGCATCGAAAAGGTTCTAATTTACGTCATTTGATCTAAACTAAAGTGATCTTTTCATGATATTGTGCACTGGTCTAATAAAAAATAGGAAACGTTTTAACTTACCATAAGACAATCTTAGATTGCTGAATGATTCGTATAGAATGTGAATAGAGGCCAGGGAGTGAGTATACGTAGGATCATGATGTTATAGGTCGAATCAATTGGGTAGAATTGTGGTTTCAAAACCTCATTTTTGACGAGAAGGTTAAGTTTTTGTTGAATTGTGGAACGTGAAGTTTAATTTTTTGTATGATATTTTGCTTTATAAAATATTGTTTTTTGTAAAAATTTCTTAATGCAAATTTGAATCAAACTATACGAGCTATTTATGATTAATTCATTTATCCAAAAATGAGACGATTAAAACCTCGAATTTTGTTTGTGAAACTAAAGAACTTGCCGTATAATGTTCGCAGATGACATCGGTCTGCTTGCGAAGTCGCCTGTAGGTTTCAAATTGGTGACCAACAAAAAGTTCGAGTACTGCAACAAACGGAGGCTCTGAGTGAATTTCGACAAATCAAAAGTAATAATTCATCGCAATGGCAGATGGCGCTACTCTTGCAGTGAAATTTGGATAGTCTCATATTAAAGTTTTAACGGAATATGGTCTGTATGAATCTATACTGACGGTTCCAAAACGGAAGCTGTTTAAAGCTCCAAACTTTTTCACATTTGAATTGTCAAACAAGAATATAGATACTCGTAGCTTCATAGAAATCCAGGCAGCAATTAGAGTCATTTCGTCAATTGTCACGAAGTCAAAACTGGGTTGCTTGTTTCCGCAGGGAATTAAGATTGCTCGGTGAAATAAATTCAGTCACTCTTCAATGGGTCCTGGGACACCGTGACATTTATGTAAATGAAATTACTGATGATATGGCCAAAAACGGTTCATCACTTGAACCAAGCAAATTTGTACCTTGGTACTCATGAAGCACCAGTAGTACCCCTTGGCATAATGGTTAGTGCGTTGGACTGTCATGCGGAAGGTCTCGAGTTCGATTCTCAGCCGCTGCAAGAAAGTTTTTTTTAGGGGGGGAATACTGCCTCTTGCGAGGAATTGACAAATTCTCCAAGAGTATCTCTTGTCATGGAAAGTGCTGTTCATAAGCCGTTCGGAATCGGCAGAAAATTGTAGGGCCCTTCGTTCCTGGTAACACGCACACAGGAATGGTTGAGAGTTGTAAGTCACTAGGTCCTGGTAAATGTTAATGCGGCATTATGCTGAATTTATATAACAACTGGCAAAATGTCTTTATATTGAATATTGTGTTTTTTCTCTCTCTCTCTCTAATACTCAAAAGAATTCAGTATTAAACAAATAAAAATGTTTTTTTTTTACAAATGTAAATGTTCATATTGAGAAGATTGTGGAAAAATGTTATATTTTCGTACTTTTGTAAGAATATGATAAGATAAAGGCCAAATACAAGTTTCTTTTTAAAAACGCAATAAAATAAAGGAAATTAAATTTTGTAAATGCATTATGGCTTTATTAGTAAGAGCTAACATTTCGATTAATAAATTATGGATCGCAACGTCGTTGTGAGTTGTCGTACACCTTCGATTGCTGAGTCAATTAGCGAATTGTTAGCAAATTTTCCGAGATTTTTGTAGGCAAGTGTGATGTGAAAAATTCTAAAGTGTTATTGCAAATTCAATAGTGAGAATAACTCTTAATCAACTCGATCTGCATTCTCATGAATATTTCAACTCGATCTACATTTTCATGAGAATTTCAACTCCAGCTTAAAAATGACATACAAATCTTTTGAACACATCCGTGTGAGTTAATTCAACAAGAAGTAAGGTTTTGACACATAATACACTGATACCAACTTTGGGAGTTTATTAAGAGCGAGTAATGAAGTAAATAAAGCGCTTTTTATACTTGTATTACTGTGCTAGCTAAAGATTACCAATTAAACACGGCTTATGTACCTCACAGGACTGATTTCCAATTTATGTAACCTTAGATTACTTAAGTAGAAGAACTAATTATTAGAATGATGCTGAAATTCACGATATTCTAAACGGATAAACTGATTTCGAGAATTCGCGTAAATGCGTCAAGATACCACTCAGTTGTAAAAAAAAAACAAGAATACTAAAAGCAACATTGCAAAATCTGTTTTTATTTAAGTAAAGGGTTTGCAATAGGGATTTTCGAACTTGGAGCTGCATCTGTCAAAGTGGATGTCATTTATTTAGCCTGTCAAGTCAACATGGGGAGTTGTAGCGTTCAACAACATGTGCAAATGATTATGAAAGTGTACCTTCTGTTCGATCAAAATTCGTACACTTCGCCCATTTTACCAATCTTCCACCCAATTGGGCTATTCGCAACGTGTTGGAGTCGACAGGTTCAGTGAACAATTCACCAACATCCGTTCACCGAAAATATCGCGAGAGTGGAGAATCTGAGGCAGTCGATTCTGCGCACAAGAAATTGGCATTTGCAAACCACAACTTGGACAAATTTGGCGTCATGACTTGGGCCTACACCCGTTCAAACTTCATATGACCCAGGTGATTAAAGTTAACGGCTACAGACAACGACCTGTCTTAGCTAACTTGGTTCTCGAGCAGTTGGAAGTAGACCCCAATTTTGCCGGAAAAATGTTATTTTAGGAAGAATGAGTTGAATTTCGAACAATCATAATCCACATGAGATTTACAGAACTGAATGCATCCAGAGAAAGTCACTATTTGGCTTAGATTTTGAACTAGCGGCATAATCGGTCCATGCTTCTTTGAGAATGACGTTGGACAGGCCATCAATGTTAACCACAACGCCTATCAGTCGATGATAACAAATTTCTTTTGGCCCGTCTTGGATGATATGGACAACGACTACATATGGTTTTAACAGGACGTCGCCAGCGCTACGTGCCACACCGCCCGTGCCACAATAACCATTTTGCACGAGCTATTTTCGAACATGGTTAACTCATGTAGAGTGATACGAATTGGCCATAGAGTTCGTTAGATTTGACCCATTAGACTTCTTTTTGTGATGTTATTTTAAGACACAATAATCCACAAAAGCTACCACTGCCCTGAAAGCCAACACAAACAATGTCATTGGTAAAATAAAGCCTGATTTATGCATCAGAGTAATGGAAAATTAGACGTTTTGGAAGCCTGCCAACCAGTAAAGATGCTGCGAACATTTGAATATTTTTGCATTCCATACATAATGGTATTTATGGAGCTTCTAAATAATTAAAAAAATTTAATGATGTCTTACTCAAAGATTTTTTATATGGAAACACTGAAATCCCAAATCGAAATCAACCCTTAATATTAACTCATACGACTTTAAACTGTTGTTGGAAACGATTTCACTTTAAACTTGTCCAAATCATTTTTAACACTCAATCAAAATCAGCAGAGTTTGATTTCGAAAAAAAAATACAAACACTTCATTGAATTTACATTAGAAGGTTCTTTGTAGACTTCCCTTCAAGATTAAACAAAAATCTACTCCCTCCATCAAACAACGACTAGCTATATGGAAGTGTATGTATAGGAACCATTTCATCATGCAGACTCCGAAAAAAGATGACGAACCATATTTTCCCTGTGCTTTGCATTAGTCGAAGTCTGGTTTGTCTTTTCTGTTTTTTTTTTTTGAAGTTGTTTGCCCTGCAACGGACGTTACAGAATTTGCAAAAAGCAAGAATTTAGGTATGGCAGAAAAATTGACAGACAGACAGTTTCGCGCATCGTTTTTCATTCACATCAGTACATTACCATTCAATCAATCTTCTTTTTTTTTTTGTTTTTTTTTTTTGGAAAGGTATGATGGTGAACGGAGATGTAGAGAAGCACTTTAAGCTCAGAGGGCCATGTCATGACTCCACTTTGGGAAAACACGAGTTAACTCTCGACACGGTTCCTTTTTTTGTTTGGTTTTCTTGTGTTAATTCGTCGGTATATTGGCTGGAAGTATAGATGACTCTTACCCAAGATTTATCTTTTTTGACCATTTATCTGGTAGGTACAAGAGTATAAAACGTGTCGAACAAATTCAACGTGACAAATGACCAGGAACGGTCCAAAAACCAATTCGAAACTGTGACTGGAGAGCAGGGCCTCTTGCCTTATGTGTGATCGATTACCATCACGTTTTGCGGTCGATTGGAGGTGCCATCGTGATGTGTGGTTAATTCCAGAGACCACCTTGTGTTTCCTCCTTCTGCTCTTGGTGATTTGTATCTTTTGACAAATCTGGAAGAGAACTATAATGCTCCTATACTCCGCACATCCCCCAAGTCATCGCCCCACGCCTCCTGTGCTGGTCGTTGGTTTTGTGCTTTTTTTCTGTCCAATTTAGCAAATAGCTGGCGGATTTGCATTTTTCGGTGGTGCTGCCTGCCTCTATCAGGAAACGTGCCCCTTCAATGGATTCTTCTTCGTCTTCTTCTGCTTGTTTTAAGCTCCTGCTGTTCACACACAAAGAGAAGAATACGAAGTATAATATCGTAAATCTTCGACCTCTCTCTCTTTCACTCAATTAGGGGGAAGTTTGGACCGGGGATTCCGTGCAATCGAGCATGAAACGAAAGTATCTAGTCCGTAGAATTGCGGAAAAGATAAATGTCCCTAATGTCTGCTTGTGTATATGTGTGTGCAAAGGTGCCACGAAATGAATGGTTGGATATTTGCGTATTTATGGCCTTTCCCGATTCACATAAATTTGTCTACTTTGAGTGCCCAGAATTGGTGATTTATGATGAGAGTAGACTTTGGCAGCAGAGCATGTTTGATGGTCGAGCGCACTCTGTTGTTTTGTTTGTTTGCACTCACCGCGAGACCGGCCGGTCCGAAACAGCTTTTCAATGCGTGCTGTCGTATATAGTCGCATACGCAAGGCGGGTATTCAATATTTGAACGAGCCCACCTAAGAGTGGCCCAAATGAGTTGTAAATCTTTCCGATTGCACGACAGCACTGTTTTTATGAGTCTCTCAATTCTCAAACTATATAATGAGGACGATTATAAATTGCATCACAATTTTGAAAACATAATAAAACCCGAGTAGCGTGGCACAGAGGCGCGCCGTTGTGTTTTCATTTCAAGTGATTTATGCTATTGTTTTCTTGACTTATGACACTTAGTAAGGATTGTTGTGGACTTAACAAAATACGCAGTACCTATATTGTTAATAGCTAAGGAAAAAAGCGTACAAGAGGAAAAGGACGGATTTTTGTAAGGACTGGGGTATTTAATGGTTCTTAACTCACTTCCAAAAATTGTCTCGATGTGACAACATCGTCATAGGAAGTTCCAAAAAAGTTGGTATAAGAATTATTCTTCTAGATCTCCAGCCAAGAAACTGGGTCTGTATATCATTGAAGTACAGACGAATCATGTACATACATACATAGATGTATCGTGACATTGCAGACGATGAGTTGAAGTTGCAAATTAGGATTATCAAATGTTAAATGTTACCATTTAACTACCATGACAGCCCATAACAAAATGGAAAAAGAAATACGATGGCGGTTGCTCAAATCCAACGATGCTTATCAGGTAAGTATTAAAAGTTTCCGACCTTAATATGAAGATGGCAGCACTAGTCAACGGGAGCTATGCTGAGGGAAAAGGTTTTTACTCACCAGAGACATATTTATGTTAAATATTGCATGCGATTGCTCTATATATACGAGTACATATGTTTTGATAAGTTTCATAAAATCAGCGAACCAATTAATAGTAAATGGAACGCTTACGCTCAGTCTATTTTTTTAAAATCCGTACCAAATGTTATATTTCACAATTTCCACTTTAAAATTGAGCTAAGCGCCATCTAAACTCTGAATATATCAACAATTTATATTCATGTTATGTTCGCTCTCTTCGGTCTAATTGAATTAAACACAATCTAAACTCTCCATTCTGATTGCTGATCTAAATTAAATTCAATCTTAGGTTTTTCATTGTTTGCACGTTTATATTTGCTGGCCTGGCTTTTTCACTTTTCAAAAAAACATGGCAGGGATCGTATTTAATTTTTGTAGAAAATTTCTATAAGTTTTCCAAGGATTTTTCAAATACCAATAGGTTACATGTACAAAGAATTGACGTTTATAGTTTCTATATTTAAAGGTGGACACAATGGGAATATTACTTCTTTATGATACTGGAAAAATAAGCTTTTCGAATAGATAGTCAGGTTTTCTTGTATGAATAATTTTAAAAAGAAATGTTGGTGTTAGCAAATCCAGATGTTTGTTAAAAGGCATATTGAATATATTACTTACCTGCACAGAAACATAATCGAAACGACGCAAGTATTGTTGTCAATCGCTAATTTAAGTTTGCGCTTAGTAACACTATCCAAGGAGCAAAAAATCAGGCTTCCATATATAAAAGCGTGAGTAGGATAAGAGTTTTGGTAGATGTCATTTTCGTTTAAACTTGAAGTTAATTCACAGAAAGGTGCACAACACGTAAGGCCGCATAAACTCGACCAATACCACATGCCAAAAGGTTGTCCCACTATAAGGTTTTGTTGAAAATGACTCCAAGATTTTTTTCTGTTTTAACGTAGTTCAAAGTTGTGCCATTAATCTTAATACTTATCAGATATGACATATCAAGAGCAATGTTACCAATCACATTTGCTGGGATTTATTTGAATTAAGTTACAGATGATTTTCTTGAGAGCACTGTCCTTTTCGCATCAAATCCCCATTTATTCTGGCTGGTGCATCTTCAACCATACTAATTCGATAGCTTCCATTTAATTGTACACCGTCTGCATGCATATTGTTTTTTTTTCAATGAATATAAGTGGCCCCAAAATTGATTCCTGAGGCACGAGTAGAAAATCAGATATCTTATAACTAGCGAAAACGGCCTCAGTTCTATGACTTAGGTATTGTTCAACAATGAACAGAGCTGAGTTTTCGAAGAATAAGAAATTCTTCAACTTATTCAGAAGTATTCCGTGAGAAACAGTATCGACGGCTTTGTAGAATTCCAGTAAAACCAATGTTGTTACATGATCATTATAAATTTCAACCCTATGTCTTCGAATATTTTGAAATGCACAGTTGTGCAGCTGTGTTTTGGTCTAGGAGTATGTTGTCATTTGCTCAAATTTGACAGCATGTAAAAAGCTTAGGGACGTAATAGCCATTTTTTGTTTTTGAGACGTATACCCCACTTTAGGGGGATATACGACGCAAATCGAAATTGGACACAAATCGCAAATTGTTGGAGATATAATACATGCAAATATTTCGATAAATAAATAAATAAATCCAGTATTGACACTCCTTTTCAACTTTTCCATATAGAAGCCAAATTGGAACTTATGTTACTTTGAACTGTTTCTTCTGTTTTTTTAGTCGCCAGGCAGTCACCAGTGCCAACATTTTTTACCAGTGCCAACATTTTTTAGCTCCCTTTTTGAGTTCTCCGTTCTAAACATTAAACATTCCATAAACGGAACAAAGTTGGGTGAACGGTGCAGAGAACCCATAAAAGGGGTTAAAGGCTGTTGCCCAAGAATACTGTTAACATTGAAATTTGCCTGACAACTGAACCAGTATATTTTCTGAGGTCAAAACGTGCCATAAACCTCAATTTTAATTTTTGGGACTAATGTCCCACTTAGGTTAGAGGTTAAGTTAGGTTAAAGTGGCTGTCATTTAAAGCATCTGACACACTTAGGCCAGTAGAGATCCCTTGTGATACCACGATCTAATAGGGAACAAAAAGTTCCTTACTAGTTAAAACCATTTGGAGCTTCTGATGAAGCGAAGGAGTCTTTTAATGTCTGTGTTAATGATGATATCGCTTGGTTCATTATAGAAATAGTGTCCTAGATGAAGTTTGCATCTGTAAGAGAGAGCAGGGCATGCACAAAGAAGGTGTGGGATTGTTTCCTCTTCCTCCTCGTCCAAGCAACTCTTGCAGAAATCGCTTGATAGTATACAGAGTCGTGCGGCGAGTCTACCT
This sequence comes from Chrysotoxum bicinctum, assembly GCA_911387755.1. Classification (NCBI taxonomy): domain Eukaryota; kingdom Metazoa; phylum Arthropoda; class Insecta; order Diptera; family Syrphidae; genus Chrysotoxum; species Chrysotoxum bicinctum. The sequence goes on along the minus strand of OU426989.1, from coordinate 215,841,686 downwards.
ACATATAAGGCAGTGTCCAGTTATGACACATATTACGGAGCTGATTTGAGATCTACAACAAACAATTTGACCGTTCCAAATCTAGATTGGGCCAGATTCGTTAGGTCACTAAACAAGTGGTAGTGTAAGGTTAGTGATTAAGCAGCTTTTGAAAGGTGCTTCATATAATTTCAGCTATTTTCAATCCACAACTGTTGTTTGACAATCGTTAAGTAAGTGAGAGTGTTCTTGTGAAAAGTGAAAAATCGAGTTTCGAGCATACTCAAATAAAGAAGAGTTAGACGCTAGGCACTAGCACTTAACCATCATTTACTACTGTGAAATTTCGAAGTCCGAATTAAAACCGGTCAAGGATTTTTAAACCCAGTAACATAACTTTTATGCTTTTAACAAGATTGGTCAAGTATGGATCAGAAACTTGTTAGATAAAGGTAACTCTTGAAAACTTTCAAAAGAAAATTCTGTGAATTATTGATTTCGTAATAGAAAAAAGGGTTGTTGCACAGATTGGCATCTGTCGCAATAAAGTACTTCAGATTCCAAATGGCTGGGTATCATAAAGCCAATATGACCCAATTGTGGAAGAATTGACTCGGAAGCCTCTTGTAGTTCGTTTTATCGTAGTTAACTCTTTATTAAATTATGTCTCTTAATTAAGTTTTCTTATGAGCAGCATGGGAGAAATATGCGAGTAGTTTTTCATGTTGCACGTTTTCATAATTGCATTAATTGAAAATGAATTCCATTTTTTTTGGAAACTTAATTGAGTCCATAATTTAATCGCAAACTTCAACCATTCTTCTTTATTTGCCTATGCCTAGCAAACATCAAGAGCGAGATGACTCAAAGAAATAAGAAACAAATTAAAGAGGGTAGTTGATAAGACTAAGAGTTCATAAGGGCTTTATATGAATTAAAGATTTATTTTTTTTTTCCACAAAATAAACTCTGTCTGGTTTTGAAATTTGAATAAGTTCTGCTTAAGGTTGATTAAGTCGACAGCACTTAGACTATATACATATAACCCACCTGGTACCTGAATTGGTGCAAGATTAAACTAGAGAATAAAAGATTCTCTTTATTCAATAAATATACATACAAACATATGTATATGTAAACCTACCTGAGCCTATGAAGATATATTTTTATAAATATTAATATTTTTTTTTTTCTTGATAATGTTGCCATAAGCTTGCTTATAGTGGGAATTCGCTTGGCAGACATCATTTATTAATTTTAGAATTAAAATGAATGATTTTTTTTCAGGGATATGATTATTATAATCTAAATTGCACTTCAGACAACAAGATGTCTGAGGAAAATAAGATTCAGGTTTTGTATTTTTATTTTTTTAATGAACAGACAGACTATTGTGACTTTTCACCATGGGAGATAACAAGAATAAATGAATGGCTAAAGTAGTAGAATTCTGGTAGTAGGGCAATATAAGATTTGAGAGGCCGGGCTGGGGTGACACGTTTTGTTGGTTGATGTAACCTAAAGCACACTTCAAGTACAGAAAAAAGAAAAGAAAGAAAATAAGATCTCGTCTTGAGTAGTTTTTGGCTAGACTGAATGGAATTATGAAATAAGTTGTGTCTTGTCCGGAAATGACCCACATTAAAGACAAATTATAGAATGGTTTATTTTATAATAAGCAACATTGCCAGGGAATTAATTACTCTAGTATCTAGGTTATACATATACATTTATAGAGTCATAAGGCTTTTCCAATAGTTTGTAACAATATTAAGTGAGTAGAGGTATACAATTGAAAATTGTATAATTAGTAAATAGATAAGTATTAAATATGTTAATTTTGGGCAATAAAATCTTGAAATGTTTTTTAAACCAAATGTCAATTTTAAATAATTAAGTGGAAAATACACAAAAAATACAAAAAAATAATATCTTACCGAGAGCATTTTTTTGAGCGTTAAACAAAATTTGTTAAAAAGCTACGTATTAAGACTAATTGTGCAAAATGATCAACTAATAACTGTAGTTTAATAGAAAAGTGTAGCTGTATTAATCGAGAATCTAGGCTAAAATTTGCTATTTTCGCTCTAAGCGAGTAACGTGTTAAAATCTAATAATTATATTTATTTGGTTTTATTAAACTTTTTTTCTTAAGTTTTATTAAACTTATGGTTATGTTGTTTAAATTAATCAATTATATAGGATAAAACAATTATCCTGATTTATTTAATATTTCTAAATAAAAAGGTTACATACCAACCTTTGTAACAAACTTTTGACGCTATTTAATTTCTCAATGTCTGCAGTTAAGCTCATGTCATCTTATCTGAAGTCTAGAACGCAAGCTGTCTCATAAGGTAGTGAAATTTCCAGCTTTCTATCTAATAGCAGAGGGGTTCCACAAGGCTCCATACTTGGACCTCTATTGTTTTCATTATATGTTAATGAAATTCCTTCTTTAGTATCCTCTTACAAATGTACGCCGATGATGTCCAATTGTACAATTACAATTAATACTGACTTAGATAAGATCTCTGCCTGGAATGAGAAGAAAAGGGTTTTTCTTAAAACCAAAAGAATAGTCATTACTTCATTAGCAAGAAACCATCGGACCTTTCCTACTTCCTCGAAATCTTCCTTCAGGGCTCACAAATTGAATATGTTGAAACCACAAGGAATCTAGGAATGGTTTTTAATAGGACGCTGACATGGAATAATCATATCAATGCAGCTGTTGGGAAAGTCTGAACACTTCGCCAGCTCTGGATGTCCCAACAATTTACCTCTCAAAGAACACGTATGTTGTTAGCAAAAACATAAAAACACTCATTATTCCTAATCTTAGCTGTGCCTGTGCAATTTTTGGAAATTGTGATTCTATTAGCAGAAGAAAACCTAAGATCGCTTTTAACAACATCGTACGTTACGTATTTAACGTAAGACGTTTCGATCGGTTTTCTCACTTCTCCAAACAACTTTATAATATGTCATATGATCATATTATTTGTTACATATTTCTTATTCTGCCCTCTAATATAATTTTTAGTTTAGTTTAGTTTATTTCATCAATCTGAGATTAACATTCTCTTTTAGATTACATAAGTATAAATAAATAACGAAAAATAGTAACTTAAAGATATAATAAATATTTAAAATAAATACACATAAAATACAGAAAACATAAATTTAACATATATCACAATGATTAATGAAATAACAAAATTAACATTACATGTTTTTTAAAAGTTTCTCGTGAACTGTGCATACAAATATCAATCTTTTCAATTACAGCATTAGTTTCTCTGATGCAACGCATAATCGGTACATTTCTACCATAATTACTTCTAGAAAAAGTCTCCCGTAAATGAAAGCCTATACGAAGGCCTCTACTGGGAAAATAAAAGTTTATTTGCTCTAGCAAGTAAGGACACATAATGTGACTACTTACTATATCCTTTATCATCATAATAGAAAAATACTTTCTTCTGACCTCAAGCGTTTGCATACCAAAAAGCAAACATCTCACATTATATGCAGGCATAATAATATTCCAATTTAGCTTAAAAAAACAATATCTTGTGAAACTTCTCTGAATCCTTTCAATTCTCAATGAATGATTTGCATAGTACGGATTCCAAACCACGCAACAGTATTCCAGGGTAGATCTCACAAAAGCCATATAAAGAGATTTAAGAGCATATGAATCGGAGAATTCTCTAGTGTTCCTTTTTAGAAAACCCAACATTTTATATGCTTTATTAACTATATAGTCGATGTGACTACTAAATGTGAACTTCCTATCAAATATGACTCCTAAATCCTTCTTTTCAGTTACTTTATCTAATGTTATATTATTGATAGTGTAATCAAATACTATTGGTGCAATTTTCCTTGAGCATATAAAGCTTTGACATTTGGCTACATTTAAGAAAAGAAGATTTTTATTGCACCATGATGCAAGTTCACATAAATCTTCTTGCAATAAATAACAATCAATTAGAGAATGTATAGTTCTGAATATTTTTACGTCGTCAGCATATAATAAATAGCTGGAAAACTGGAAAATGTCAGGAATATCATTGATAAACAAATTAAAGAACAAAGGACCAATGTGACTTCCTTGAGGGACGCCCGAGGTTACTTTTATGCACTTAGAAACATATCTGTGTATCTTAACGAATTGGGTTCGATCAGTAAGATACGAACGTATCCATTCTAAAAGTATGGAGTGGATACCAAGCTTGGACAATTTATATAATAATATTTCGTGGTTAACTCTATCAAATGCCTTGGCAAAGTCAGTAAAGATGATGTCGGTCTGGAGACCACTTTCAAATCCACTAACAACTGAATCACACAAAATAGTGAGATTTGTAGCTGTAGATCTGCCGGAAACAAATCCATGCTGAGAATCGGATACTATTTGTTTTGTAAGAAAAATGAGCTTATCACATACAATTTTTTCAAAAATTTTAGGAATAATAGATAACTTACATATTGGTCGGTAATTACATATTTTTTGCTTTGCTCCAGACTTAAAAATCGGAGATATGTACGATGTTTTCCACTCATTTAAAAATTCACCTGTTTTCAGAGACTTATTGAAAATTAGCAACAAAGGTAACGCAAGGGATGTTGCACATTTTTTGATTATCTTGGGAGATATACTATCTGGACCAAGTCCTTTGTTTTCATCAATCCCATTTAACGCTTCAAGTACATCTGATATTTCTAACTGAATAATTCCTATATCAACTACATTAGATGGAGTAAATTCAGGAAGCTCGCTAGGAGACGTAACTGCGTAAACAGATTCAAAATAATCTGCAAAAAGATTACAGATAGTTTGCAAATCACTAGATATAGAACCCGAAAACTCCATACAATTTGGTAAACCACTAAATTTTCTTTTGGAGTTTATAAATTTCCAAAAGCTTTTGCTATCCTTCTTAACTTTGGATTCAGCTGTTGAAACATAATTACCATACAAAAATTTATTTAAGACATCAAAAGACTTTTCGATTACAAGATAGTTCTGTCTGAAAACCAAATTATTTTTGTCTTTTTTGTAGCGTTTATATGCTTTATTTTTTTTATTTTTAAGCTTAGAAAGTCTGTCATTATACCATGGTGGGTTGGAATTCTTTCTACTTATTTTTTTTGGAATAAAATTTTCAAATGCTTGTTTTAAGTAAGTATTAAAAGATACGAACGCTTGGGTCAGATCTTGGCTTTCTATTATGGACTCCCACGGAAATGAGTTTAAAAATAAATTCATTGCATCGAAATTACCACGCTTATAATCAAAAAAATAATCGATATCATTAGTGGTTTGAAAATAGGCTAAGATCTTACAATCTATGACTAGGCTAATATGATGCTGAGAATTTTGAACCACCGGTGAAAGAGCTTTGTCAACGCTCACTTCTAGCTCATTATCAACAAATACTAAATCTAATATGCGATTCAATAAATTAGGAACATCATTTTTTTGCAATAAATTAAACTGGCTGTAAAAATCTATTACAGAACACTCAATTTCAGTTTTAACGTTAAAAGGAATTAAACATTTATCTTCAGCATCAAATTTCCAATTTACATCACCGATATTAAAATCGCCCAAACAAATTATATGATCAGATGGATTTAAGGAATTAAACAAATTACGACAATTTTCAATATGAATATTATATAAATCTAATGGGCTTCCAGGTGGAATGTAGCTAGCGGAGATATATAAATATACATTTTTTCTAAGATGCACTTTAACAATTAATTGATCAATATCGAAACAAGTGTCGTTATTGCTTGAGTACAATTCAATTTGGTTCGAAATAAAATTAGTTTGAATGGCAATAATAATTCCACCACCTCTATTAAGACCAGTTTTCGTTGAACTACGATCTTTCCTATATACAGCATATTGATCACAATTAAAAAGTTCTGTTGTATGATGGCTATCATTAAGCCAGGTTTCAATCAAAACTATTATATGATAATTACAAGTAGCAAAATATAAAAATAAATTATTTAATTTAGTTCTTACTCCACCAACATTTTGATAATAAATATTAAAATCACCAAAACTAAGTAATTCTTGATCAAAAACAGCTTCAGCAGCAACATCTACGGCGACATCCACGGCAGCATCGTCAGCAACAAAAACTACTCTTGAGCGTAATTCATTGGCAACAATAACATCAGCCAAGAGATCATCTATAACATCAACGTTAACCTCGTCGATAGTTATATCATTATCCACAGCATCAAAATTATTTATATCTGCATCATCAGCATTCACATCATCAGAGACAACAACAAAGTCGTCTAAAATATCAACATCACGAGCAACAATATCAGCAGCAACAACATAAGCAGCAACAACATCAGCAGCAACATCATCAACGACATCATCAGAAACAACATCAGCAGCAACAACATCATCAGCAACAACAACAACATCAGCAATAACATCGGCAACAACAACACCAGCAAGAGCAATACCTAGGTCGTTTGAGTTCTTTCCGGTGGTGGATCGTTTTTTGGCTTGTAATTAAATGGGCGAATACGAATACCCTTAGGCCAGAGCTCAGAGTTGTATATCAAATGCACATATTCCAGCGGAGTACCAATTTTAAAATTAATAAATTTTAACTTTTTCATATCTTCATTCGACGCAATTAGCTTATAACACGGAAAAAGATAGGCATCGAGTTTAGTTTTAGATTGAATATAATCGGTGATATTTTCAGTTGATGTTTCCTTTCTGAAACTGGATAAATGAAACCACCTCATTCTACTAAAAACATTTTTTTTTAAGATGTCCGCATCTATATTTGCACCTGACTTAAAACTGGGTCTGTTAGCAGAAGATTGAATTCGAGCATTTTCAGTTTTAGAGCCGTCATCACAAGCAGAAGTCAAACCATCAGCATTAATATTAGCAACATCTTTGTTGTCGTCACCGTCGGCGTAGCCGTCGGGGGCTTTCACAGATTCGTCAACATCAACACGTACATTATTAGCATTTTTTTTACTTAGAGGAACCTCAATTTCAAACGCAGTACCAAAACCCACATTCGTTGCTGTCATCTCACTCGTACCAACAGCATAATTCCGATTGACGGGAGAGGAAGTGGAACCAATGTCTAAACCATTTCTTAAAAGAGAAATAGAATTAGAATGCACTCCCACGAGAGCAGTAGAGCATGCAGCAGCGTCGTCATCGTCATTTTTTTGCACAAAACCTTCTTCTTTTTGCACCTCTTCTTTAGAGAGGGAAATTTTCGATGATGAAGCAGGCAGTGCGGAAGGTAGTAAACTAATCAGCCTAGTTACCTATTTAACAAGATAAGTTATAGTATCTCAATGAGATCTCGTCAAATTATCCAACCTCGTTTCTCTTGTCTTACATCTGAGCGGCAGTTTTTGTTAACTCTATTCGCTTATGGAATTCTTTACCAAGACATGTTCTTGCTTTTGGTGGCACCAATAGGTTTAGGTTCGAGCTTAGGTCCTTTTTCACTCAGAACACCGGCTAATTTTTGTATGCTATTTTCTCTTTTTCTTTTTTTTTTTCCCTCTTCTTTTGTCTATCTGTATTATTTTTCCTAATTATAAATGGAGAGCTCGAATTTAAATTGTTAAATGCATCTTTAAGCTTCACTATCTATAAGATTGTACTTCTTAATGTGAATGCCTTCAAATAAAAAAAATAAATAAAACTGGAGAATCTTCTTCAGAATTATTTATATATTTAAAAAAATATATCAGAACAAAAAACATAAATTTAAAAAAAGAGAGCCAAAGTTATATATGTATGTACAAAAATCTTGTATGCATCAAATCAGCCGTGAAAAGTAAATCGATCTAAAAGTACGCCAAGTTCAAGGTTCTTGAAGTTTTATATAAATTTTTTTATGTAGAGTAAAATCCAAACAACTCTAAATTATGATGGAAAATGTTGGATGGACGGTTCACTGATCAAATTTTTATAACTTTTCTAATTATGGATGATGAAAGAAAACTTGCCAAATAAATCCTCCAGCCAGCAACTACTGTGAATCTGAAGTTTCTGACTATTGGTACTGCAGTTAGAAGGGAGTTGAAAATCGCCGAGCTTGTTCCTGTCAAAAGGGTGTAGTGCCGCGAATTTAACTGGGCATTACTGTGTCCTTTAATAATAACAAATAAATTCAAAATTAAAATTATCTACACCATCATCACGTGACACTTCAGTCCACAAGTGTACTTCGATATTAAAGTTTATTCTCTGAGCAGACCATTGATTAAATCAATATAAAGTGGAGTAATCTCTGATCAGTGTATCACCATTCACCACAGCTCTCCAACTTTTATTTTTAGTTTGTATTCTTACATCTATCAATGGTTGTAAATTTTACCATTTTTAGTTTTAAATGTTCTACATTCCTGATCCACTTACATTATGATGAAAATTCAGAATGAAATGAACGCAAACGACTTGAACTAAACCCAATTCAACCTAGGAGATGCCGCGCCGCCGGTCTCGAAACGAGATTGTTTTATGTAGGTATTTCGGTTTTTGAGAAAATTGAAAATTACCAAATGAGTTTCTTTTAAATTTTGATTCAATGTTGATTTTTCTAGAAATTTAGGAATATACAAAAATTAATAAGTTTTGTGCGAACCACCATGTTGTGTAGAACAACTGAAATTGTTTCTTTTTATTGTTGTTTTTCTGTTTAATAATTTTTTTGTTCTTTTTTCTATTTTGCTTCTTTTTTTATTACTCTTTTTTTTCTTTTTTTTCTACTATTTTTTCGCATTCTTTTTCATCTTATTTTGACATATTGACATTTCAAATTGAAATTGAGAACGTGAGTTCTGTTTGATTCAAGATTAGATTGCAGCGTTTAATGGCAATAACACTTAACTTGAGTTGAACAACTCTAGGAATCTATATGGATCCGGATTTGGATTAGTTTGTATCATGTTTTACAAAAACAATTTGGGATCCTGTTCTCTATTGACACATGGAGTCACGGCACCTGGCAGTCAGCGCGTGAACCTTCAATTGGAGATAGTTTTTTTTTTCAATTTGACGTTCAATTAATTATTATATTAATTATGTTTTTGATATATTTTCCACCTGATTTAGAAATAGACACATATTATTATTCTGTTAAAATCATAATATTGATACCCGTTGATATAAAATTAATTAGTAATCGAGCCCCTTTTTACTTTTTTGTTAATGGAAATACATTGGACGGCAAATCGTAAAAAAATCTACCTCCATTTGTCAGTACACACACTGACTTACATGTGGCGTGCAAATCAACTTACTAGGTGCCAATATGGATCTATTTTAAAGATCCAAAAATTAGTTCTTACTCTGGTGGGTAGATGGCTTTTTTTTATGATAAGGTAATAGAAACTACAGTGTTAAGAAAAAGACAGTGAATTATTTATAATTTACAAACATAAGAAAAAAACGCTTATAACACTTCTGTCACTATGATCAGTATCGTTTTATTTTCGATTTGAATCCATAGATTTATTGAAGATCTGTATAAATCCAACAAAAAAGAAAACATTTTCTGAAAATTATGAGGTATTTTGGGGTAGGTACCTGTTTTAAAAAAATCTGTTTTTCAGTTATTCTTTATTTTTATATATCACATGGAACCGATACTTTATGTGTATTGAAGTTCATTCGTTTATCTTTAACACTGTTATTTAAAATGTACCTTAATATTTAAATGTTAATTTGAAGAAGAAACTGTTATTTATTAGTCCCTGAAGGCACACATTTATACACACATACATGTGTATTTCTAGTTCAATCAAAGTCTGCCATGAAAACCAATAAATTAAATTGTAGTGTGACCGTAGAATGTTGCTAGTTGAGCAAACATAAATCACATCTCATTCCTACACTCGAATCCGTCAGTCATTTTGCTCAACAATGCAAGCTATTTTAACGCCTCCAAAGTGCACTCAAGAGTGCAAAATAATCTCATATAACTTGCAACCTTTCAACCTGCCCACCAGCCAGCAACATGTTTAAACTCCCTTAGGAGGAATCAAATCATCGTCTATACACATCATTAGCACCCCAAACAGAGCAACCTATTTACGAACAGAGCCACACAAATAAAATAAATTCCAACGCAAATCCCGAAACAAAACAATCCTAATGGATGTGTAAATCTTTCCAGGTCTTCGCCTATTAATCATCGAATCAAGGGCCTCTGGAACCTCCTTCTTTGTATGTTCCTCCTCCCGTTGGCGTTGTGAATTGTGATGAGGTTAAAAAAACACGGAAGCAAAAAGGCTGAGCACTCTCTGTGCCTAAATACCAACCGAGCTTCGCATGTCTTGCAAATCAACATCCCAAAAGAAGTGTGGGGTGATGGGGGTTAGTGGTAGACTTCTCTGTGGTTAGATCTAGACCCTGGCTTTATAGGAAGGTACTGAAATAACAAACCAAACTCTGGATGCCACTCACAAAAGCTGACATGCAAAACAAAAATGCATAACTTATGCAATGAGAGGAGTGCGAGGTGAGTAGATTGCACTATAGAATGGAACGCACAACAAGTCGGCTTCGGCTCCCCAGTTCTCTAATCTTGGAATACCAGGCATTCTATGTCTATCAAAGCCAACCCAGAGAATATGTATGACACTGACATCGACCGTCGACGATGGTTACGAACGCACGAGGACGGCAGCACTATAGCGTCGTCGTCGTTCTCCTTTTGACGTCAGTGCATTTTCCAACTCAGTGGGCCAGCTATTGCATTAATTTGGTTGAGATGGTCTTTTGTTGTGTTGTCGCATCAGCAACAGAGCACCAGCTATTCAGATGCATCCTTCCGATTGTGTGTTCAGTGTTCATGTCCTGATGCCCTGATGGGTGTCTGGATAGCTTCGATATTTGTTTTTTGTTTTTTTTTTCTTCTTATACATATAGGTACACTCTTTCGAATGCTTGCTTATTGCACCTATTCACCTTAGATTTGTTTGTGCAGCATACAATTTACTTTCTAAGTTCTTTTGTTCGTTTTCAACTTGATTAGATTTTCAAGGGGAATCCTATAGACACGAAGGTTTAATTGGCAGTTGTGGGGTTGGCTAACGCATAGACAGCGTCTACAGCCAATTTTGCTCAGTTTCAATTGCAATTTGACACAATAAATTTCATTTTTTTAAAGGAAACTCAACAATTTTCATTTCATCAGAATTGGAATACGATAGTACCTTATTTCTTAGTGCCTTCAAAGCTTAGCCAAATGATTGCCTTGAACCGCATGGGCAAGTTCTGGTGATCTAGTTTAGTATACAACTTCTCAATATATCGCGAAAATAATATTAATCCACTGAAAGTTGAAAAATCATTATAATCCACGAGATGACAAAATTTGTAGATATTTTATATCCAAACAACAGACAGAGACATGTGTACGTAGTTTTTTGTTTTAACTTAGATGTGATCTCGAAATATCTACCTTCAGACTCCGAAGGAAAGGCCGAGATCATCAAACTCGAAACAGAAAAAAAAGCTCCGTCTGCATCATGACTTTACAAAGTGCACCGCAGCCAATTTAACGACAACGAATCGCGTGTCCATTCACCTCTTTAAGAATTACAACGTGCGTCGCAGGCGTCTCTTTGCTGGGTGTAGACGGCAATGGGGAAACTCGCTACGTATGTACCTATAAGAGAAAAGAAGCTGCGGCTGCGGCATTGTCGGCCAGCGGCATTCAACAAGCACGGCCCCGTCAACAATGTCTTCGAACTCGAACTTGCAGATAACATGGATTAAGTTACTGGAATATCCTTTGAGTGTGTATTTATTTTTAGAACCCGGCCAAGACGGGGGGTCATTGGCCCAGCTGCATTCAGCCAGACTATGACTGTTTTCTGAACTTTCGTGCTGGTCATCCATAATGCGGTGCGAAATTCAGCGACAGACGATCGTAGAGGGAAGATTTCGCGGGCAAACATTTTAATAGGGTAAAGTGGAAATGTTTCGACGAGGTACTCATTTTCTTTTTTTGACGACCCATTCTGACATGCCATAAAAGTAACAGAGTTGGTTTTATCGTTCGTCTAAATCCAGAATAACTGTAGAAATTCTGTAAATATCAAGATTGAGTTTGAATAAAAAAAGCTAAAACACAGGAAATGTCAAAAGCCAAAAAAAGACAAGATGGCGAAAAAGTTGTCACAAAATCGGAAGATGTTATAATTTTTGCAAATGCCGGCAAATATTTTATTACTTTGACATTTGTAAAGAAAGGACATAAATCGCTATATTCCTAAAGAACACGAAATTATTGTTTGTCGGTGGTGTTGGTGAATTTCGGTACAGATTTCCCGGTCATCCGAGAACAACGATGACGTTAAGCTACACCGCTAGAAGAGAATTGGATAACAGGAGAAGGTGCCAAGTCTGGCGGGCAACTAAGCATCAAATCCGCTGAAAAAAAAAAGCTAGCTGTAGGTGAAGATGTTGTTGAAGACATCGTAGTATCGACCTAACGACCGAGGAGTGTCATGCAATTAAGGGTCAATACAGAGAGTCATTATAGAGAATTTTGGTGAAATAGTTGAAGATGTTTCTTTACAAAGTGCAGAGAGTACAATTGTTGTTAGCAGTTGACCGCCAAGTGCGTGTAACCTACGATCAAGCCATCTTGAATCTCTACCACGAGAAAGAAAACTCTTTATTTCCATCCTTATGGCTTTGTGAATGAGCGAAAGTATCTCTTCTTCCACCACCGACAATCTGCGCACAACCCACGAACAGCCATTACATCCGCTAGAACTTAATTCTAGTGTCGTCATTGGACCTTATTTTTTCGAGAATGCATCGGGCGAAATGACTACGGCGCTCCGGAGCCATGCTCAACTACTTTTTCCTTCCTTTATTGGATGAATCGGGCCTGGAGAATATGTGATTCCAACAGAATGAAGCAATGGCAACCAAAATTCTGAGGGTGGCTGCCAAGATCGTCCGATTCAACGGTCTTTTGGGGGGATTTGAAAGTCACGAATCTACGTTCGGCAGATGATACTTTCATAGAAGTTAAGCACCAATGCTTTGAATCTGCAATCAAAATACTCGAACTCGCCAAAAAGGCAGCTTTTGAATTTCTTAAAAAGCTATGAATGTTCGTGGAGCAAATCTAAAAAGAACTTATCGTTTCCAAAACATTAATTGTCAGAATGTGATTCAAAACCACATGATTAAAGTAGTTGAAAGTTATTAATAACAACTTATTTCTTTTAATAATTGATACGTACTCAAAGATTGATGAACACCATTTTTAAGTTAGACAACACAGTGCGAGCATTAGGGTAGATTAAAAAGGAGGCATCGATGTACATTGGTTTTGAATTTCTACATTATCAAGAGACGTCAATTTTCAAACGATATTAATATCTCCAATCATTTTAAAGGCTCTTCGCTGAATACTATCCAAAAAACCCAAGTGAGTTAAAGGAGCATCATGCCCAGATATGAGAGATATACTCCAACTTTAGACGGATATAAGTTTTATATGTTTTAGATAGATCAGAAGGGGAGCGATATTTTTGCGTTGACGGAGATATCCCAAGCAAGTTGGTAATACACATACCGAGGATTGAAAGTTGATCTGGCTTTCCTTCAAAGCATATGTAGTTGCACCACAACCTTTTTGAAGGCATGCAATGATATCCGTGATGGATTAGATAAAAACCTAGTAAATAATGGCCAAATGTAGAGATTGTTTTTTTCTTGAGCATTTGGTTCTGTAAACCACTGGATTCTTTTCAATTAACTGAAACACACATTTACACAGTCATATCTTAACAGTCATATTCAGTATGTTTGTCTAAAACGCAAATATTCATCACAATTACGTATATCCTCTGGCGTTCCTCAAGGTTCTGTTTTGGTTCCACTTTTATTTACATGCTTTATAAATGATGTATGTAAAGGATTTTCTGATTGCTAATACCATATCTATGCCACCGATATTATACAAATACATTACTTTTCCAAAGCTACTACAAACAGCTCTTAAGTATAAAATCGATATCTATATAATAAATGTTCACTTTTAAGTAACGTTACTTAAAGGCATCTTAACTTAAACACCATCAAAAGTTTTTAATTGTGTTTAAATTATAAAATTAAAATGGAGTCTGATTTCATTTTATTTATAAACGATTTCAATGTATAGTTAGCATATTGGGTTATAGCAGAAGAATAGGTAGCAACATTTACAAACCTCTATTCAATACAATATATCTGGAAGATAATTTTTTCGACATCCCTACTATCCCTACTTAATATTATAAATGTGAATGTAAGTTTGTTTGTTAACCGACGGTAATGTCAATATCCATTCCGATTGACTATAGTTTCAACTGTTTGAAATTTTTCTATATTTATTGTTTTTTTTTCTTCTGTCATTATTACATGAAGTATAAAACTATTTGAATATTTGAGGTTAGGTGTCATTTTTGTGATTTCAATTCGTTCTCTGTTCTTCCTTAAAAATGCCTCTAAAGCGGAAATCTGGTCTATCCAAAAATTCGTCGCGAGCCCGTGCAGCAAAAGTTGCACGAAATCAAGAATCTTATGTTCACGCAGAGCTGAGAAGACAACAGCAAGTACAACGGCAAAGGGTTTTGAGAGCAGCTGAAACGCCTCTTCAGACAAGCTGCGCTGCGCTAGAAGAGCGATAGAAACGCCAGAACAATCACAAGCGAGAAGAACTTATAATGCAGAAATGCAGACCACGCGCCGTCGAAATTTCATGCGTAAGGATTGGTCTGTATTTAATGGAAGAGAATTTTGTAATTTAGTGGAAAATGATGTGGATCTCATTGCTCATGTTTTTCCGGAATTGCAACAAAATTTGAGTTGTGATGAGTGGTTGTGTGCAAGAGCAATAATAGCACCAAAAAATGAAGTAGTTTATAAGATCAACACCGACATTTTAAAAGAGGTACAAGGAGAAATGAAGGAATATTTGTCAATGGATACAATTATGGATACGGAACTAAGTACTCCATATCCTGTGGAGTTTTTAAATTCACTTGAACTGTTGGGTGTACCGTCACATAAACTTTAATTGAAACTAAATGCACCAGTTATACTTATGAGTAATCTAAATGCCCCTCTGCTATGTAATGAACAAGGCTTCGGATAACGAAATTGGGGCAGAATATACTAGGTGCTACTATTTTAACAGGTGTCGGCAAGGGAAAAAGTGTTATCATACCTCGGATTCCAATTATTCCCACTTACCTTCCATTCCAATTCAAAAGGGTTCAGTTTCCTATTAAGCTTAGCTTTGCTGTTACTATTTATAAACAAAGCACAAGGGCAGACATTACAGGTAGCGGGAGTGCATTTAGAAAAGCCATGCTTCTCTCATAGCCAACTATATGTAGCCTGTTCGCGAGTGTCTAATGCCCGGAATTTACAAATATTTGCACCAGACGGAAAAACTTATAATATAGTCTACAAAAATATCCTAGATTAATACGCTGCATTTTATCTTTTTAAATTGTTAGACTTCGAAATTATTTATTTTTGTAACATTGAAATATATTTTAACATTGTTGTTGCAATTCAATAAAGCATATTTTAAGTTTTTTAAACTTCATTGCATGTAGTAATTTTTAAAAACTGATAATCCCATCTAATCAATAAAATATACGTATCATTTTGATTCATTTCTATTGTGATGATGTCTGATACTTATTCAATGACTTAAATGCGGGCGAAGCCGCGGGTAAAAGCTAGTAATCTATATGTATGTATTGTATATACAGATTTTTAAAGAAAAATATGAGAAAAATTATAGACCTTGTGCGATGTGATCTTCAAGGATCACCTACAGGGGTGGTCACGGTCAGTGTTCACATGCCCGCTGACTTCCAAGTAACGGCTGCGTTAAGAATTTGGATCCGGAATGAGGTAAAATTTATCCCACTACAGTACAAATTTCAATATCATTATATTTTTTATAGATGCAAAATGATAGAGCAGACGTACATGGATTTAGTAAATCCGCACTATACGTATGTATGATCTGCCAAAAAGTCTCCAGGGCCATTGCTTCAAAAGATCGCAATTAATAAAGATGCCAACAATAATTTCGTAGCAAATACAGAATGATTCAAGGAAATTCATGGTTACTGAACTCGTTCAGATCTCTACCTAGTAACATCGATTACACTACCCCTCATCCAAAATTTAATAAAAACTTCTAAGTGGCCATCCCTTCCAGGTCTACCTGGGAAAATGAGTCATTTTTGGTAGACGAAGCGATTCATTTCTACACAGATGGATCTAAAACCGATGACGGGATCGGTGGAGGCGTATACTCCGAAAGATTAAATATTTGTCTCTCCCTTCGTCTTCCCAATCACTGTAGCGTAAGGGTGATCTTTGGAATCCTGTGGTATCACAACGGACCAAATATTGGTGTTAGCTTTTCCGGCCGGCAGCCACCGAAGTGCGTGTCTTCACGATTTGTCAATTCATTTTGCTTTGAAAGCCAAGCATTTTAAAAAAAATAACAAATACGAACGGATTTAAGGTCATAAGTGGATTTCGACAAGTAAAAAATGACAGTTCTGATTCTGAAAAGAAGAGAAATTTGCTTCTGGATTTGAAATAAGAATCGAAACCAGAAGCACCCGCAGATTCATATACATATCTAAACGTCAAACTCCACAGCTGTGATTTTTTGTATCCTAATTGTGCGAAAAGTATCTTTCAACAAACATAATTCTTGATTTTCATTATTCTCCATATTTGATGTTTTACATATACAATCACAAAAAACTTCAGAATCACCAGAATCAAAAAAAGTATTCAGTTGGGATTCTGGATCGGAGAGAGATTCCGGATTGCCAAATAAAAACGACATAAAACACAAGCAAATGACAATCAATTTAGCCAGACACAGAATATAAAAAAAAGATGGCTTACTTGTTGTAGTAGATTTTCTTAAAGGATTTTTGATAAACGCCACTCAACTATTCCTCGAACATTTCGTTTTTATTAATGTAAATATTTAGGCCATGGCTTAACTCCTATTCCACGGTTTAGCAAAACCATGGAATATAGGTGGAATAAGCGTTTTTTATTAATACGGCTGATAGTGTTTAAGGGTCTGGAGTAAACTTCCGAATCCTACTTATGGGATTTCGATGCTCTATTCAAAATACAAACACGATCAAATCTTTTTCTTGTGTTTGTGTTTGGTGGGTGTGTGTTCTATCTTCTATGGCTATTTTCTAAGATTTACAAATTTAAAAATGTTTCTTCCAAATGTTGTTTACAAACTTAAGCTGTCATAAAACAGATGTCTTGTATAAAATGTAGTAGCATTTTTTTTTATTTTGTACTAGATTTTTCTTAAAAACTGCTTAGTTAAGAACCAATGCAAAATCGATTATAGATACGAATTGTAGTTTCATCATTTAAAGGCAGATTAAGCCGCTTAAGTATGCCTTTTAATAAATAACCTCTAAAATACAGTTTAAAAAATCATATTAGTAGATACGGTTGTAAGGCTTTGCTACTTGAACCAGAAATATGAACATTGGAAAATTTTCTTCATTTACGAAAAAAAATTGTAAAATGTATGGAGACCTTTGTGGTCTGTCCTATAATAAAATACCTTCTGTCTAACGTCAAACTAAAATAAGTAAAAGCCTATTATCCTAACTTTTGTTCTTTACGTTTCTTAACGTGAAATGTTCTCAAATTTGGGTCATGAATACTTTAGAAAGCTCATAGTTTCCTTTAAAAGTTCGCGAGATATATGTTCTGTAAACAAATAAAAATAATATGTTTGAACAATAAAAACAGAAAAAAGCTGTATACAATAAACTAATCAATTCTTATCTGTTTGAATTTATTTTTATTATTTTTAGTCTTGGAAATGTACGATTTTTCGGAGTACCTTTTTCTTTATTAGTTTTTGAATTCGTATAAGGTCCAAAGTTTGTACATAGGGAGTGTTATTTATCAACAAGTCATTCATAATATTTTCTTGATGTTTTTATCGTTGTTTGTATCTTACCGCGCAGACAATCGATTTTGTTTAGGTTAGATTTTTAAAATAACTTTCGGGTTTCCGTTTGATTTTTTTTTAAATTGCATTTTTTTTTTTTAAATTGTAATTTGTTAGTGTGTCTCGAGATTTTTGAAATTTTTTACGTCGCGAAAATTGACAGGATAGCCTGTTCAAAAACAAAGTACCTACCAACCTACCTAAAATTTTTGTTGTATAACTGCAGCGCATTGTTGGTGCAGATATTTTTGTTTGAATTCATTTTTGTGTATAGCTCCACCATCAAAGAATCGCCATTAGGTTTGTTTTTGGGGAGTAGAGCTGAAACGTTAATAATTTGTATCCAAGACAGCCAGACCATACTAGTTGAACTGGTTTAAAAAGTTTGCAACACACAGTTGTTCTCTGTAATGGCAATGTCCTTCAGACATTGTGCAGCAACATTGGGCTGCATTTGTTGTCTGCAATACGATGCATGCAGTGGGCAAGGCAGAAGAATTATTCTGATTTTGTGCGGATACAGTGTAACAAATGCATTTTGCAAGGATAATTGAGGTACACGTTCGGGCAATTATGATTATTATCTTAATACGGAGAGGAAGACATAGAGGGAGTGGGGCGGAGATTGAAAAAGTTCGCATTACAACCAAGTAATAAATTACACGAATATCAAACTGAGTCTGGTGAATGGTTAATTTTATTTTCGTACTTTTTGTTGCATTTTTTTATTACATTAAGAATCCTTATATCTTGTTCTCGTAATTATGTAGAGTGAATCGAAAAAGATGTTAAAAAGGTCTACACAAAAAATTAAAGCGTTGACAAGGGTTGACTATTCTACATCTTATTTGAGGTAGATGGAAAACCAAATAAAAGTTCAATTTAAATGAAAAAAAAATAAGTTCTAAATTAAATATTATTATTTTTCATATTTCTTTTTGACCATTTTCCTCCTACGAACACTCCAACCTACCCCAGTTAGAACAATCTGAAAATATATAAAAAAATATGATCATTAATCCAAAAAATGAAAAAAATTTAAAATTTTTGAATCACGAATTTCTTGATTTTTATTAATAAAATTTGAAGAAAAGTTGGAACTTTTTCATAGTGAAAAAATCGCCTAAGATGTTTGTCTTAAATTTTCGTTTTGACATTTAATTAAAGAACCCCTATAGAATCTATTGCGTCAACAGCTTAATAGAAAGTACATCCGTGATTATGCTTCTGCTTGCTCTTATGAATTTATTGGAAATATCGAGATGGTTTGCTTAGGGAGAAGTTCTTCGCCAGATAGGTGACAAACAAAAAGACGATAAGCTTTAAACTTTTCTCAACGGATATGAAGGAGTCTGTGTATTGAGCTTGTGTCTCTCTGACGTCTTACGATTGATTATCAGGGCATTTAAATTTTGGAAATATTTTGTTTGAATATTCCTATATTGAACGCCGAATAAAGGAGCTACGACTACCCTTAATATGTAAACCATAGTACGAGTATTAAAGAAACTCTGTAGTTGAAAGAACGTCACAAGCTGATGGGCATTCTTGGAAGCGCGAGCATTAAGCTATACACAAATCTACGCGATAGTCGAAGAACATAAAGAATCCTAAACTTTAAAATCAGACAAAATAATTAGAAGATGTTTTACTTAGAGCTTTGTAAATATATGACGAACAGGCAACACAAAGGTCAAATAAGGATAAAGTGGATTATAAAGAAACGAAAAACTTTTCTGAGGCATATTTTTCAACGAAGGATGCCACTGTTTTGTACCAAACTTAACTTTTTTTTTAAATTCCTGTATTCTCGGTCTGAGAAATCATTTATGATGACCAGAAAGCAATGATATTTTTCCCAATTTTTTAGCAGCTGTCAAAGTTACCAATAACATCTAGCTGTCAAAATATTCAGTAATCAGTACGGCTTTAAATTTCATCCAGACAACCAATGACTTTCATCCGTAAAATCATCTAATCGAACAAAGCTGAGCGGCTATGTCAAAAACAAGAAAAATTGTTCTTACTGGAGCAAATACAATCACTAGTGGATCGACCAATGCATTCACAATTTTTGATGCGGTTTAATGCATGGCGGTATCGTTGGACCTTGTTTCTTTTAAAATAAAAATGGAGACAAAGTTAGCGCCAATAATTTCGGGTAATAGAGCGAAGTTCACCGACTTTCTGTGGCCAAAGCTCAACAGCCTCAATATATCCGAGCTGTGGTTCCAAAAACATGGCTCCACGCAACGTTTGAGGTTGTTTACAGTTCATCTCACGGCGATCGCTCATCAATTGGCCGCATCAATTACTGACTTGGGACTACCCAAAAACGAATATTATACCTAGAGCTACTTTAAGTACTTAGCCTATGCTAACAAGCCAATCACTTTGGACGAGCTCGGGGACAATATTCGAGACGCTATTGCTGCAATAGCGGTTGGACTTATCAAACATTAGACTGACCTCTTAAAGCATTGTTATTAAATCCGAGGCGGCCATTTATGGTGCTAATTAGACTGGGGTATTCACAATTCAATTCAATTCTTTATTGAGGTTTTTTGAAATACATAATGGGGCATTCACATAAGGAAGTTATACATATAAGCCTCTTCCACGTCTTCATCTTGACACTCTGCCCACAAGTCGGATGAGTTAATGCCCATTCTGTTCATTTAGGTTCCCATTGCGGTTTGTTTATCTTGAGTAAATATTCTCTTTTTATCCTTGAAATATTCGCCTATGACGCCCATCCGACGTCCACAGCCTCAAAGAAATTCTTGTGAATTTTGCTTTTCTCTTGCTCCAGTAGCTACATATGTTTGGCTCCGATCAAGAGAATGACCTACATATATGTGAGTTATGATCACTTGCGGTTAAGCAAACTCTAAGCACTTCCGTTTCTAATACATTTCAAAAACTCGGAAACTTTATTAATCTGTAAGTAGATGCCCGACACTTCCAACTCGTGTGTCTTAGAACCGTCCGTAAAGACCAAAACATGAGAAGCAATTATGACCTGGTTTTCATTCCGGACTTCTCTTGTTATAATATCTGTTATTGTTACTGGGTTTAAATCTATGTGCAGCGTAACATAGTCGTTTCACATGTCTATGTTTGTGACATCCAGTAAACTTCTTCTCCTCTTCCAATTTTTAAACTGCTTAGGTCTTAAAGCACTCTTGGCCGCCAACACTTTGGTGAATTTCTAATAGCACCAATAAGCAATGAAATGCAAACGCAAAGTTCAGTCTACTACATTTTTCTGTCATCAAGCACCAAGTTTGACTTATTATCAAGGGAACTAAATCAAAATGTTCTGTGGCAATTTTGAAGCAAATCCGTTCATCCATTTAGTCTCTATCTATCTCGATGCACAGATATAAAAGCCGGAGACGTCAAGTATGACGAGAACCACTTGTTTGAACTTCTCCTATATCGTATTGTTTTTATAAAACCTCTATCTATTTTTACACTACATCAACGCTTGCCCTATTGAGGTAAAGAGCAAGTAAAAAGCTACCAAAAAGTGATTCAGCTTTAAAAATTAAATAAAAAAAAAACAGCGAACCTCAAACAAATTTAAACGATTAAGTAAATCGTGTATACTCATGTGGAACACCTCATATGACCTCGTCTCGAATTTAATATCTTTTGCAAACCGCGTGCGGCTGCTACGAATACAGCCACCGACCGACGATGACAGCACCGGCTACAATCGGTGTTGGCATTCCGCTTTTTTTTTTGTGTATCATTTACACAAAATATCCATTAATTGTGCCATCGGAAAAGTACAAATGAATTATTACAAATCCCAACAAACTGAGCAGACACTTGCTATTGCAATATCTGTCTGTCTGTCTGTGCTGTAGTATTTCTGAAGCACACGTGCCGTGCATGTCCCGACAATTTAATGAAAGCTTAATTTGACATTTTTTTGTTCAGATTTTTTTATTTGTGAATACAGTGTCGCAGCGTAAATAATTTTTTAATTTTTTTTTTTGACATTGTCTGCTTCGGAGTATCAGCAACATTCCCAGACTAAATATTTAATTAGGTCGATAAACATTGAATCACAGTTCACTTCACATATTTCCGCTACCGTGAGCAGAATGATTCGACAATCGGTTTTTTTTTTTTGAATATTTTAAGTGTGGTTTTCTCATTCCTTGGAACCAGGCAATCAATTGGTTTTAAAATTAGACAAGTGACAAATTTTGGTAAATAATTAAGAAGACAAACCGAAAGAAGATTGAGGGCAAAATCTGTATAAGCTCACTTGTACAGATATTCCATTAGAAAGACTTAAATTTTTCAAAATGAAGAATGCAATTTTATTATATTTGTAATTTGTGTATTTTGAAAGAGAACTTCATCTAGTTCACTCATGAAAAGAGTCAATATTCATTCCACAGGGGAATATGATTCCCAAGAACATGAGTATTCGTCAATCCTGAGTCAGACAACAAGTTGTCTAACTGGCACAATGTACAAAATTCAAATGCAAGTGACTTGGAAGTTGACAACTTACAACTTTCATTGTTAACACACATTTAAATAATCAATAATAATAATAAAACTGTCAATGTCAAAATATTTGGTTAAAACAAAATTTTCACTGTGGTAAAGTTTGTGAACGAAGAAAGTTTACAACATTAAAATTCAATACCAAAATTCTGTGTCGGTGGCGGTAACATTTAGAGTGCTAACACCCATTTTTGGCTATAAACAGCCTCGTCAGCAAACAGAATATGCGTTATTGGTCGGGTAAAAACCCTCGCGTGCATCAAGAAACGCCACTTCATTCACAAAAAATAAGAGTATGGTGTGGTTTTCATGCCAGTGGTTTCACTGTGCAATTTTATTCGTTGATGAAAATATTACCGTCAATGGAAATCGCTATAGACAAATTTTGTAACGGTATTGGGCAATTTCGTGGACTAGATTGCGTTTCGACAAGACACAAGCACAACCCACACATTAGGTGTAAACGTCGAATTATTATTGCAAGAAAAAAAATTTTTCAGGGGTGTACTGCCTCCTTCGAGAAATTGACAAATCCTCCAATAGTATCTCATGTCATGAAAAGTGCTGCTTCGGAAAATTGTAGGTTCCCTCTATTCCTTGTAATACGCACACAGTAATGGTTGGGAGCTAAATTTATGAATGAATAGTGGGAGTGGCTCCCTAGAATGTGTGATTTATCACCTCTAGACCTCTTTATGAATCTACGTTAATCAATCTTGTAGGCCAACAAGCCAACGTCGTTAGAGGAGCTCAGAACCAATACTGAACGATAGATAGCGGCGGTTTCCGTCGAAATTTGTCGTCATGTGGAGTCATCAAAAATTGTGTTCAACGAATCGACCACTCAAAGCTTGATTGTACTTCAAAAGAATTTTCGAAATATCTCAAATAATTTGCGTTTTTTCCAAGTCCTTATTAGAAAACCGGATATATTCGTATCAATGGTATGTCCCAGAACAAATTGTGACAAACTGAAATCCGGAAGCAAAACAGATAACAGACTGAGAACACTGGTATCTGACATATCAAAAAATGCCCCAAAATTGTTCCATTGGAAAATTGGTATTTAAATCAGTCCAATATGGCCGCCTGAAACAGATGACAAAATATATTTAAATAATTTTTTACTTGCGATTTATAGGTACTATAAGGCAAGTTATGCATTCGTAAAAAAATCGAACTCGAGATTTTGATCAAAGTTGACATTACGATGATAGCGAAGACCAAAAAAGTGGGTCTCGCAATTCTGTCTGTCTGTCTGTCTGTCGGTTCGACTACAGCCTAAACGGCTTGGCCGATTTTCTTGGTAGATATGGGTTTTAATTTTTCCCCCCCGGACGTTTTTTTCTGTTTTTTTTAAGACCAAAAATTTTATAAATAGTTTTTTTTTCTCAAAAACTGTCCCACAGAATTTAAAAAAAAAAAATTGAAAAATTTCATTTGGTTAAAACTAGCTAATGGTTGAAAAAAATTTTACAAAAAATTGTTATTTTTGCATTTAAGAACTTACGAAAAAGAATTTTTTTAATTTTTAGAAAAAAAAGTCTTTTTTTTTTTTGAAAAATTCGATATCTCAAGAACGGCTTAGTATTTTTTTTGGAAATTAGACTTTTATTCGTACAATAATAAAAACTTAAGGTTGGCGTACCAAAATTTTTTTCTTAAAAATGTTTTAAAAATTTTGTACATAAAAGCTTATTTTTTTAAGGAACCACTACAACGACTTTTAATTTTTGTTCCTGCATAAATTCATATTTGCATGGCATTCTGTTTTTATCTCTTACTACTAAAAGAATTTAAAAAATTCATTTTATCCTTATGAACAGTTTTCTCTAATAACATTCGTTTTTAAAATTCCTAGTCTATTACATAGGAGCAAGTTCGTGCGACCCAGTCGTGCATTTTATTTCATATAATGTTACGCGTCCTAAAGGGATTATGACTACCCTTTAAATGTTTGAATACAGACCGAGAGTTAAGGAAAGTTGGAAAGGAGTTAAAATGAAATATGATGTACATGGAACGGAAATATTGAGCAGGGTAAGATTTTAAAAATAACGGTCAAATAATTAAAGACAAGATATATCGTACTGCGGCGGTGCTCGAGAGGTGCAAATGTTTCTGTTATTGTTTTATTACCTGTTATTTTCATAGCTCATTTTTGGGTTCTTTCCAAGAGACTCAAGTGGGTTATTGAAAGCACCTTCCCAAGAATGGGAATTTTACTAGAGCTTTGGATGAATATAGGCCTCGTATGTTACACCTAAATCAGAAGGGATTAAACATTTCTTGCATCGGATTGTGATTAGAACTCTCAATTTCAAAAGTGTTCTTAATGTCATTTGTATAGAAAAACAACTGGACATTTTTAACTCTTGTGAATACACTTGACTCCGAAGGACTCCTGAGTAATTTGTTTTCAAACTTGATTCCGGAGGATAAAGGTATTAATCAGGTCGATTTTTATTTGACAATTCAAAAATACTTGACAAATTTTACTAGTAGTAGAATTGTTTGAATGGGTGAGTCTGACAAAAGTGTTCTCTTAGAAGCAAATTCATAAAGTGATGGACTTACTAATGGAATATTTATACTTAGTTACTTAACCGGCTCTTGATTCAATAATTATATCTGCCAAACATGAGAATTCCATTTATCTAGACAAGGCATTTTGACATTGCGATGGCTTCGCATATTAACCAGAGGTTAGGTTTTCCTTTCCGCCTCGAACATGGGAACTGGGTTTCGAAAACCCGTGCCTGGAGCATTATTGTTCATTCGATTGAAGAAGCCGAGTTAAATATAGTCAACGTATTTTGACTTTTTTTTTTCTTGCAAGGTGGGTGTATATGTTACAACTGCGTACACTATAAGTTACACCAAGACATGAATGTAGACCAGAAAGTCAAAACACTTCGAGTACATTGGGTCGGTTATATACATTTAAGGGTTTTGTAAAGCGTGCATTTCGTCTCACGCGTGAGGAGCTTAGAACCCATTTATTTCGCCAAACTAAAGTAGCAGTGGATTCTTAAGGTGGTCAAATCTTGGCCACTAAAGTGGAGTAAGTATTCACTCCGCAGTACATGAACCATAGTTGTATCAGTTTTCCCGAGATTCCAAGTTTGAAAATTACATATAAAGCCGCTTGACGATGAATGGATGTTCAGCCTTAAAGTCGATAATGTCGAATATGGTGAGCTTTAACTTCAAATACCTTTGCTTTTTTCCCAAAAATCAATGTGAGGATATTGTCTATGGTTGATCTGTCGGACCAGAAATTACACTGATATTTGTATACTATAGTGTTGCAGAACGGTTTGAAATGCTCTCATTGCACGTTGGATATGAGCTTAAATACGATGCTGAACAAGGATAAGACTTGTTGATCCTTGCAAGACATAGGATCGCACCTTTTGCAGATGTGGTATATAGAGTTGATAGTCCACTCATCGGGTATGCTTCCTTCAACCCATACTTAGTTGATAATTCGATGCTATGCACACTACCAAAACATCAATTCCCTTCTTAAAGAGGTCCGTGCATAAGCCTTCATTTTGTACATCCTTGTTTTTCTTAAGTTTTTCTTAGCTAAATCAGACTTTTCTATATTTTTTTTGGTAGAACTGCTTCTTCATTGATTGGAAGTGGGTTGTATTGTATCCTTGTCGTCTTATTGGATCTGCAAGATGTTCACTTAGCACTTGAAAGCATCTGCAGTGATTTATTTATACTTACAGTAGTAACAAATCTCAGAAGTTTGCAAATGTCAAAACTCTTGGTTTTTCGCTTCAGAGTTCTTCTGACTTCATATTTGCAGCCAAACTTGATTTTTTGCTTCAGTGTTCTTCTTACTTCATATTTGCAGCCAAACCAAACACTTCCTCCAATTGAGGTGACGTTTCTAGTAGAAGAAGTCCCCCTTCCTGTCCATCCGATCGTATCACCTCTTAAATTAACTTTGAAGCTTGCGCGTGTATCAGAGATCGGCTTCAAGCCCATCACTGCAGCTCCAATTGAATATAATGCAACAGTGTTAAAATAATCTTAAATAATTAAGTAATAAAAAAACCTTTACTAAGTTTCTTCAAACAGTACAAAATTATCTTGACAGTTATTTCAATGAAAAACTGATGAAATCGGAACTAAGAATTACCACATAATCCACGATTTGCTTACGACAACAATCAGAGCTCTACCTTTAACCTTTCTAATGTATTGCATTTTATCAGCAAAAAAAAACAATAATAATTATTGCTGAGAAATTTACTACTTTGATTTTGATTATAAGCTAAAACGTTTCTGATATGAAGTTCATTCGTTCAAAAAGTTTCTCATCATCTTAAGAAGCTTATCAGTTAGTAGCTAATAAAAAAATCACGTGAATCTCCCGAGTTAATAATTAATAGTTACATACTTATCTCCATCCTAGCACACTTGTTTTTTTCCATAAAAATAATTTTGCATTGTTATCTCCTGCTTTATACCACTGTGAAAGCAATGGTGCTAATAACCCTTATCCCATTAGTAGAGATAAGTTCTCTACTCGGACACCAGCCAACTTTACTTAAGCACGCGTCGCCAATTTATTATTCGATATTTTATTTTTTATTTTAAATGAAAAGTTGACTAATGAAAATGGCTGACAATATTTGATTCAAATGGAATCAGGGGTAGGTTGGTAAATTTGATCTAAATTTTTTTATATATTTTCCTTAAATTAACACAAAAATAGAAATAAGCTGCTAACAGGTTTTGGAGCTAGAATGGGGCTCCTCCTCCCATTCCCCTTCTTCTAAATCGCTATGAGTGCAATTTTTTACTTTATGATTTCTTTGATAAGACTCAATTGGGGATTTTACCACAAATTTTTTTTATTTGATAAGAATTTTTATTTGCAAAGTGAAAAAGGCAATAACCTTGTGGCCGAATTTTGACCGAGCTCTTAACCAAGAAGACTTTATCCAGCTTGTCCCGTTATTCACCAACTGTCTTCAGTTATATACCAAGTTTACTGAGTTTGCTGTCCATTTTTGGGCGCCATCTAAGCTGTGGTCTTCCTGTTCTGCGTAGTTAAGCCAGTTAACGAAACTTAAAACTATCTAGAATGAACTTTCAGCTATTTAGCGATTTCCTTACCTAGTCCAACAGTTCTTCCTGAAACAGAAGCCTCGGGAGCATATAAAATATTGTGTTAATAGGAACTTAGTTCTTTAGTGTTGAACCTTAAATAATAACATTCGCGTAGTTCCTCACTTTTGTCAAAGTGAATTTTTCATCCTTACAAGGAGCACCCATCGCATCTCAGCCGAAGAAGACAATAATTTTCGTCTTGAATTGAACAAATAACTAACTCACAAGTTGCTACAATGCATTCTTCTTCTGTATTAATTGTATACTCCTTCGAAAATCCCTAATTCAAGCGTCAGCATTTATCAGCTCCACCAAGTCCTGAATCCAACAAGATTCTAATAAAACTTGAAATACGAAAAGTTTTCCCATGAAAATTACGCACCCTGCTACCAAAACTTTCTCAATATAGTTCCGTCGTTATACTCTTCTAAGGCAATAAAAAACACCCTCTCAAGTTGAGATGTTTTCGTGTCGTGCTAGGTAAATTCCAGGTGCGAATAACAACACAAACTCATTCCCTCTGCGTCTGCATTTGGCTAAAGAGTGGAGTGTAATTGCTAATTAAGAAATCCCCAAAGTTTCCCATCTTATTTGCCCGGCGAGTATAAAAATTCAACGCTTTGCAACGATAAAGACGATGAAGACGACGACGACGACGATGTCTGTAGCGAAGACACGGTGACACTTCCAACTTATAGAGTAGGTAGATGCTGCGAAACAAAGTCTGTGTTTAAGCCCCAGGGAGTTGAAAAGTTCATCTTATTCCAAGCGAGGAATTTTCTTCATCTTCTCTTTCAAATAAAGCTAAAGGGTAAGCTAATACCAGCGATGACATCTAACAAGGACGTTAATTTATGGATATATAATTGTTGAAATTAAATTTTCGTACTTCGAGATTCGAGTACTATATCTGCATTTCATTTCCGCTCTTTTAACATTTCACACTTTTCAAATAAAAAAAAAAATAAAATTAAATAAAGAATAAAAAAATAAAACAGCAACGACTGGCTTAAAGAGTGAGGAACTGCAGAAAATGATTTGTTAATGATCGTGTTCAGGGTTCATTACACCGTTTTGCCTTTGAAAAATTCTGGAGATTTGTCTGTTTTTGTTAAAAGTGTAGAGTTATTACATTTTTAAACTCCGAATCCGAACATCCATTCATACACGAATATGGCGCTGGTACCTGAAAACACATTTATCATTCTTGGACAAAAAGATTGCCATTAAAGTGCATCAGCAGGAACTGTAGGTACAAGAGGTATCCGAAGAACAGTGGATTTTTATTGCGGTTTCGGTAGAAGTGCACAGGGTGTTTTTGAAGTTTTCAACTACAACAATTTTGTAACAATTAGTTCAATGCTATTGATAACTGAAGCGTGATTTATACGGCATCGATTTCTAAAGAGCTTACTTCTTAGTTCGATCCCAGTTGACAGAAGAACGTACTAGAATAATAAAAACTAAATGAAGTCTTGAGATCGATTTTCCGGATTGGTTCAAGGGAAATATCAATTACTTTAATTTATAAATATTTTATATTTTTACTGTTTTATTTAGAACTTCAATATTCATAACAGATCAGACACAACAGACCATTGTGTGTTTCAAATGTCTGATGCCTTAAGACCACAGTTGAGGAAAATTCCGCTAACAAAACCGTTTGGTAATACTAACTAGATTGGTAACGTTCTTAATTATATTTTGAGGAACTTTAGCTTTTTTCCGAAATGAGTGAGACTCGGATATTACAAAAAGGTGCAAACCAAATGAAAAATCACTATTGGATTGGAGCTGTTAAGAAGTTAACAGAGTTAGAGAAGAGAAGAAAGTTTCCAAAGTTAGAAAGACATAACCACTGAAGAAAACGAGAATAGGTTCAAAGAAGCTAGAAATATGGACTCTCATATCCTTCAGATCAAAATTTTGGATCACCAAAACTTAATTTGAAAAATTCTACAATGTCCCAGAGTCTTTGGTTACAACTCTTCTGAGATTATCCCACCTATTGTTCTGAAGAGGTGTTTTTGTTCTTCTAAACTGGCAAAAGCCACTTAAGAAGGAATTCCTAATGTTCTGCTTTATCGTCTGTTTCTGAGTATATGGACAAAAAAATTCCTTTGAAATATGCTAAAAAAGGCGAGTCAACTGCACGTACATGCCTTTTTTCTAAGATCGGTGTTTAATTTTTATCAGCCAGCGTAAGAACAGCAATAAAATGATTCATTGGTGACATCTGCCTTGAAATTTCTAGATCATTTCATAGAGTTTGCCATCAAGGCACCTTATAGTAAAATATTTTCATTTCGTACTGGTAAATTTTAACAGTAGTCGTTTTATTTAGTCTCATGTCAGAAATTCAAAAACAAATGCTGGAGTGCCTCAGGGCTCGGTTTTATCTCCGATTATCTTCTTCATGTTTATCAACGATCTCCTGTCTGAAACTTATAATTTTTTTTATAGACAATAGCTTCCTCAGCAACCTATATTCTTTTCTTGATTAATTTCCTAGTTCTTTAGATACTTTAACGGCAGCTTATGCCGCATGAGAAGTTTATAAAGCCTCTATTTGGCAACAAAATGAATATTACTCTAATGTCTAATGTATGGACGGATTCATATGCAAAATATTAGTTTCTTGAATATAATTCAAAACAAATTGTTATAAGCAAAATGATACAGAACGTTCAGTGTATAACAATATTCTATCGATATTTTTACAAACAGTGTTTCAGTTAAATAGCCAGTAGCATTTCTCTTCTTAAACAATTCAGTTCGCACTTTTTGAATGAACCATGATGCGCGGCGCACAGCTGATGTCACAGTACATTAGTGATGGGTACTATCGAACGAATTGAACTACAGATAGTCAGTAACTAACTGATTTGACCTATGAAAGGAATTCATTCAGTTGAAGTATAATTTGGATTTAAAAGCTTAATTTTTATAATAAGACCAATGAATCTGGTCAAAATAAAAAGACCACCGAAAATTTGCTAAACAAATTCTGGTTTTGTTTATACTTCGGAAAAGAGCAGTTTTAGGACTTTCGAGTGATATTCAGATCGATACATATAATTTATGTTGGTCAAATTCGAATTCCATAAAAAGATGTCAATGGATTAAGAAATCGGAAAGTTGTTTATCAAAAACAATTGTCGTCATAAAAAAAAGAGACTCACTTAAACCGCAATAACAATATAATTCTTAAAAATTTCTAATTTCAAAATACATACAAATTATAGTAGATATTATTGTAGAAGTGGTGTTCACAGGGCCAAGTAACTTTTCTGGACACGAATCCAATCCACGAATCCAATCAGCAAAGTTGCGTCGCGTCGGCCGAATAATAATTTTCTTCTCTGGCTGTGTTCATCAACAAAATAGTCAGCTGTCAGACTTGTTTTGTCCGCGGTCAGTGCATTATGTTAAAAAAAGCATCTTCCCCAATCATTATGAAAACGAAGTACATACACAAATTATTCTTATTTTCTTATTTTCAACCCAAATAATACTCCAGACGTCATTATTGACACATACAATTGTACTCACTATAACGAGGACTATATGTGATGTGGACTTGTGGATCGACAGTGTAAAAGAACAAAGTTGATCGACATAGTGTGGGCGTAGCTTTATGGAAATCGTTTATGACGAAAGTACTGTTAACAAAAATGATGTATACTAGAATATACCACATCCAAAACTAATTTATTAAATGCGATTTTTTTTTAATAAAATCTATCTTATGGCTATAGCACACATCTTTTCCAGTCGTATTCACAAAAGCAATGAGTCTTTCTCTAATCTTAGTCGTAATTTATTTTAGGAAAATCCTTTTCAAATATTCCCTATTTTCAAAATCCCAAAACTCTTGCATGATATTCAATGAAGAAAACAGTTTTACGTGAAATACCCTGTACAATCATTGTTCACTGAAAGTCTTATAGGAAATAATCTAAGACGTGTTGTTTCAACGATGAAAAAACGGCATCACATCAAGGGTTTCGTCGTGCGTCGTCGTCTCGTAGTCGCGTCGTTGGGAATACGTGAACCTTTTTAGCTTCTTCAAGATTTGCAATCAAGTCAAACAATAATTCGAAGACTTCAACGAAGATAATAATTACACGAATAAACAAATTGCATGGTTCATTGCATCTGCTTTTAACGATGACGACGACGACGCACAGTGCGACGACTTCAGCACTAATGTCCGATGACTTTTCATTTACTCCTCTTGTAACCTCATTACATAAAACTGATTCAGCTTACACAAGAGTGAAGCACGCAGTATTTCAACAACTAACATAATTAAAACTTTTCGCTAGAGTAGAAATAATTGATGGATGATGGAATTTAAATTGAATGGAAAGAAGCTTCGGTGTGATCTTTTCAAGATAGAAATAAGTTAGGTATGATAGGTTAAGATGAAGTGACTTAAACATAAACTGAGCAGTTTGTTCCAATAAAATTTCGAATTGTGCTTTCCTTCTAGGACACAGGAACGTATTCAGAAAATTATTTGCGAAGAGAATTTAGAAAACAAGCAAAAGAAAATGTACATTGTTTCGTTATTGATATAGTATATTGTAGCTATACAAAACTTGTCTCTTATACAATACAATACAATACACATATGTATGTACTGTACACATATACACATATGTAGTGTATTGTATTTGTATTGTATTTGTATTGTATTTGTATTGTATTTGTATTGTATTTGTATTGTATTTGTATTGTATTTGTATTGTATTTGTATTGTATTTGTATTGTATTTGTATTGTATTTGTATTGTATTTGTATTGTATTTGTATTGTATTTGTATTGTATTTGTATTGTATTTGTATTGTATTTGTATTGTATTTGTATTGTATTTGTATTGTATTTGTATTGTATTTATATTGTATTTGTATTGTATTTGTATTGTATTTGTATTGTATTTGTATTGTATTTGTATTGTATTTGTATTGTATTTGTATTGTATTTGTATTGTATTTGTATTGTATTTGTATTGTATTTGTATTGTATTTGTATTGTATTTGTATTGTATTTGTATTGTATTTGTATTGTATTTGTATTGTATTTGTATTGTATTTGTATTGTATTTGTATTGTATTTGTATTGTATTTGTATTGTATTTGTATTGTATTTGTATTGTATTTGTATTGTATTTGTATTGTATTTGTATTGTATTTGTATTGTATTTGTATTGTATTTGTATTGTATTTGTATTGTATTTGTATTGTATTTGTATTGTATTTGTATTGTATTTGTATTGTATTTGTATTGTATTTGTATTGTATTTGTATTGTATTTGTATTGTATTTGTATTGTATTTGTATTGTATTTGTATTGTATTTGTATTGTATTTGTATTGTATTTGTATTGTATTTGTATTGTATTTGTATTGTATTTGTATTGTATTTGTATTGTATTTGTATTGTATTTGTATTGTATTTGTATTGTATTTGTATTGTATTTGTATTGTATTTGTATTGTATTTGTATTGTATTTGTATTGTATTTGTATTGTATTTGTATTGTATTTGTATTGTATTTGTATTGTATTTGTATTGTATTTGTATTGTATTTGTATTGTATTTGTATTGTATTTGTATTGTATTTGTATTGTATTTGTATTGTATTTGTATTGTATTTGTATTGTATTTGTATTGTATTTGTATTGTATTTGTATTGTATTTGTATTGTATTTGTATTGTATTTGTATTGTATTTGTATTGTATTTGTATTGTATTTGTATTGTATTTGTATTGTATTTGTATTGTATTTGTATTGTATTTGTATTGTATTTGTATTGTATTTGTATTGTATTTGTATTGTATTTGTATTGTATTTGTATTGTATTTGTATTGTATTTGTATTGTATTTGTATTGTATTTGTATTGTATTTGTATTGTATTTGTATTGTATTTGTATTGTATTTGTATTGTATTTGTATTGTATTTGTATTGTATTTGTATTGTATTTGTATTGTATTTGTATTGTATTTGTATTGTATTTGTATTGTATTTGTATTGTATTTGTATTGTATTTGTATTGTATTTGTATTGTATTTGTATTGTATTTGTATTGTATTTGTATTGTATTTGTATTGTATTTGTATTGTATTTGTATTGTATTTGTATTGTATTTGTATTGTATTTGTATTGTATTTGTATTGTATTGTATTGTATTTGTATTGTATTTGTATTGTATTTGTATTGTATTTGTATTGTATTTGTATTGTATTTGTATTGTATTTGTATTGTATTTGTATTGTATTTGTATTGTATTTGTATTGTATTTGTATTGTATTTGTATTGTATTTGTATTGTATTTGTATTGTATTTGTATTGTATTTGTATTGTATTTGTATTGTATTTGTATTGTATTTGTATTGTATTTGTATTGTATTTGTATTGTATTTGTATTGTATTTGTATTGTATTTGTATTGTATTTGTATTGTATTTGTATTGTATTTGTATTGTATTTGTATTGTATTTGTATTGTATTTGTATTGTATTTGTATTGTATTTGTATTGTATTTGTATTGTATTTGTATTGTATTTGTATTGTATTTGTATTGTATTTGTATTGTATTTGTATTGTATTTGTATTGTATTTGTATTGTATTTGTATTGTATTTGTATTGTATTTGTATTGTATTTGTATTGTATTTGTATTGTATTTGTATTGTATTTGTATTGTATTTGTATTGTATTTGTATTGTATTTGTATTGTATTTGTATTGTATTTGTATTGTATTTGTATTGTATTTGTATTGTATTTGTATTGTATTTGTATTGTATTTGTATTGTATTTGTATTGTATTTGTATTGTATTTGTATTGTATTTGTATTGTATTTGTATTGTATTTGTATTGTATTTGTATTGTATTTGTATTGTATTTGTATTGTATTTGTATTGTATTTGTATTGTATTTGTATTGTATTTGTAGTGTATTTGTATTGTATTTGTATTGTATTTGTATTGTATTTGTATTGTATTTGTATTGTATTTGTATTGTATTTGTATTGTATTTGTATTGTATTTGTATTGTATTTGTATTGTATTTGTATTGTATTTGTATTGTATTTGTATTGTATTTGTATTGTATTTGTATTGTATTTGTATTGTATTTGTATTGTATTTGTATTGTATTTGTATTGTATTTGTATTGTATTTGTATTGTATTTGTATTGTATTTGTATTGTATTTGTATTTGTATTGTATTTGTATTGTATTTGTATTGTATTTGTATTGTATTTGTATTGTATTTGTGTTGTATTTGTATTGTATTTGTATTGTATTTGTATTGTATTTGTATTGTATTTGTATTGTATTTGTATTGTATTTGTATTGTATTTGTATTGTATTTGTTGTATTTGTATTGTATTTGTATTGTATTTGTATTGTATTTGTATTGTATTTGTTTTGTATTTGTATTGTATTTGTATTGTATTTGTATTGTATTTGTATTGTATTTGTATTGTATTTGTATTGTATTTGTATTGTATTTGTATTGTATTTGTATTGTATTTGTATTGTATTTGTATTGTATTTGTATTGTATTTGTATTGTATTTGTATTGTATTTGTATTGTATTTGTATTGTATTTGTATTGTATTTGTATTGTATTTGTATTGTATTTGTATTGTATTTGTATTGTATTTGTATTGTATTTGTATTGTATTTGTATTGTATTTGTATTGTATTTGTATTGTATTTGTATTGTATTTGTATTGTATTTGTATTGTATTTGTATTGTATTTGTATTGTATTTGTATTGTATTTGTATTGTATTTGTATTGTATTTGTATTGTATTTGTATTG
The DNA here is from genome assembly GCA_911387755.1 of Chrysotoxum bicinctum. NCBI lineage: Eukaryota > Metazoa > Arthropoda > Insecta > Diptera > Syrphidae > Chrysotoxum > Chrysotoxum bicinctum. The sequence goes on along the minus strand of OU426989.1, from coordinate 215,806,134 downwards.
TATTTGTATTGTATTTGTATTGTATTTGTATTGTATTTGTATTGTATTTGTATTGTATTTGTATTGTATTTGTATTGTATTTGTATTGTATTTGTATTGTATTTGTATTGTATTTGTATTGTATTTGTATTGTATTTGTATTGTATTTGTATTGTATTTGTATTGTATTTGTATTGTATTTGTATTGTATTTGTATTGTATTTGTATTGTATTTGTATTGTATTTGTATTGTATTTGTATTGTATTTGTATTGTATTTGTATTGTATTTGTATTGTATTTGTATTGTATTTGTATTGTATTTGTATTGTATTTGTATTGTATTTGTATTGTATTTGTATTGTATTTGTATTGTATTTGTATTGTATTTGTATTGTATTTGTATTGTATTTGTATTGTATTTGTATTGTATTTGTATTGTATTTGTATTGTATTTGTATTGTATTTGTATTGTATTTGTATTGTATTTGTATTGTATTTGTATTGTATTTGTATTGTATTTGTATTGTATTTGTATTGTATTTGTATTGTATTTGTATTGTATTTGTATTGTATTTGTATTGTATTTGTATTGTATTTGTATTGTATTTGTATTGTATTTGTATTGTATTTGTATTGTATTTGTATTGTATTTGTATTGTATTTGTATTGTATTTGTATTGTATTTGTATTGTATTTGTATTGTATTTGTATTGTATTTGTATTGTATTTGTATTGTATTTGTATTGTATTTGTATTGTATTTGTATTGTATTTGTATTGTATTTGTATTGTATTTGTATTGTATTTGTATTGTATTTGTATTGTATTTGTATTGTATTTGTATTGTATTTGTATTGTATTTGTATTGTATTGTATTTGTATTGTATTTGTATTGTATTTGTATTGTATTTGTATTGTATTTGTATTGTATTTGTATTGTATTTGTATTGTATTTGTATTGTATTTGTATTGTATTTGTATTGTATTTGTATTGTATTGTTGTATTGTATTTGTATTGTATTTGTATTGTATTTGTATTGTATTTGTATTGTATTTGTATTGTATTTGTATTGTATTTGTATTGTATTTGTATTGTATTTGTATTGTATTTGTATTGTATTTGTATTGTATTTGTATTGTATTTGTATTGTATTTGTATTGTATTTGTATTGTCTTTGTATTGTATTTGTATTGTATTTGTATTGTATTTGTATTGTATTTGTATTGTATTTGTATTGTATTTGTATTGTATTTGTATTGTATTTGTATTGTATTTGTATTGTATTTGTATTGTATTTGTATTGTATTTGTATTGTATTTGTATTGTATTTGTATTGTATTTGTATTGTATTTGTATTGTATTTGTATTGTATTTGTATTGTATTTGTATTGTATTTGTATTGTATTTGTATTGTATTTGTATGTATTTGTATTGTATTTGTATTGTATTTGTATTGTATTTGTATTGTATTTGTATTGTATTTGTATTGTATTTGTATTGTATTTGTATTGTATTTGTATTGTATTTGTATTGTATTTGTATTGTATTTGTATTGTATTGGGTTTGTATTTGTATTGTATTTGTATTGTATTTGTATTGTATTTGTATTGTATTTGTATTGTATTTGTATTGTATTTGTATTGTATTTGTATTGTATTTGTATTGTATTTGTATTGTATTTGTATTGTATTTGTATTGTATTTGTATTGTATTTGTATTGTATTTGTATTGTATTTGTATTGTATTTGTATTGTATTTGTATTGTATTTGTATTGTATTTGTATTGTATTTGTATTGTATTTGTATTGTATTTGTATTGTATTTGTATTGTATTTGTATTGTATTTGTATTGTATGTATTGTGTATTGTATTTGTATTGTATTTGTATTGTATTTGTATTGTATTTGTATTGTATTTGTATTGTATTTGTATTGTATTTGTATTGTATTTGTATTGTATTTGTATTGTATTTGTATTGTATTTGTTTGTATTTGTATTGTATTTGTATTGTATTTGTATTGTATTTGTATTGTATTTGTATTGTATTTGTATTGTATTTGTATTGTATTTGTATTGTATTTGTATTGTATTTGTATTGTATTTGTATTGTATTTGTATTGTATTTGTATTGTATTTGTATTGTATTTGTATTGTATTGTATTGTATTTGTATTGTATTTGTATTGTATTTGTATTGTATTTGTATTGTATTTGTATTGTATTTGTTTGTATGTTGTATTTGTATTGTATTTGTATTGTATTTGTATTGTATTTGTATTGTATTGTATTGTATTTGTATTGTATTTGTATTGTATTGGTTTTGTATTTGTATTGTATTTGTATTGTATTTGTATTGTATTTGTATTGTATTTGTATTGTATTTGTATTGTATTTGTATTGTATTTGTATTGTATTTGTATTGTATTTGTATTGTATTGTATTGTATTGTATGTATTTGTATTGTATTTGTATTGTATTTGTATTGTATTTGTATTGTATTTGTATTGTATTGTTTGTATTGTATTTGTATTGTATTGTATTGTATTGTATTTGTATTGTATTTGTATTATACAAATATTCCTTTTTAGGAAACAGAAGAGAAAAAAAATTATTTTTGTGCAAGATTTCTTAACATTAATTCGGCTCACTGTGAGGATTTGCAGGTATTGGCAGCTAGATTTTATTTGAATGTTAACTTTCATGATGTGTCTACATCGAGAAAATACCTACATATCTCAGATCGTAGGAAAGTGGATTTTTTTTTTTAAATGACTACAACTTTCAATTAATGCGGACTGAGTCTTATATTTTGCTATCGTAATTAACTAATTTTTTTTTTTTTGCTGAATTTGAGCGATGTATTTTATTATTGAGGATCCTTGAGGCGATGGAAAAAACCTATAAAAACCAAACGAGTAGACCGATCTTTTTGAAATTTGATATGTGATATAAATGGTACAAGTTCTCATCATGATTTAAAAATTGTGGCACTTACTTATAAATTACTTTTATTTTCACAACTTTAAGTAATTAATTTATTGTTGTTATTTTTTACTGTTTCTAAGGAATGTGAACTTATTCTTGTACTTAAATGATAAACTAAAACTGTATTAAAAGTAGGTCTTTTAGAAAATAAATAATTAAAAACTCATTATTATTATAGCACCTTAATTTTAAACATATTTTTTGGTTTTTATTTCTTCAATAAAAAAAATTATTACAATAAGGACTGTGCTTCTTCAATTAATGGAACTGAGACTTTTGTTCTTGATTCAGGTCTTAGGTGTGTAATGTAAGGATCCGAAGATGTTAGCATAAAATGAATAATATCCTCATTAATTGCCAAACGGGAGCATTTTCTAGTGTTATGAATTCTGTAATACCTATAATCCTGGGTTTCTGCTTTCTTGTGCTTAGTCAATAAATGCCTTTTGAATGTTTTTTTTTGAAGAATCTTTTCTTTACATCTGAAACAGCTTTTCTATAATTTGAAACAGTTGTGAATTTCGTTAGCCTTCACTTAAAAAGTTTTTAAAAATATTAAATATTATTATTAAAAAGAAAATCGCACAACACTTTGTAATCAATTACAAAATTTGCCATGATGAAACCAGCTTTATAACTTTCACTCAACCAAAGCTCATATGCAACTGCAGTGATGATTACATATAGATCTATTATAATGTAAACAACTTTTTTTTACCAAAAAACCATTGCTACACTTAAAAGGCCCCTGCAGCTAAATGGGTCAAAATGGGTCATTTGTTTTAGCATCATGAATGCAATATATTAAAAGCGTCATAATAATCTGTGAGTCCACGTAAAGCATCGTGGAGCTTTTTTTTATAGACCGTCAAACTGAAAGAAGCTTCAACTAAGAGCCTCGTTTGTGAACTTGATAGACAAATTTAATAAACGGTAAATGTCATTTTAAATCCAAATACAATATTAATCAAAATAAAGAATATTAATTTGATTAAAATATTATATGTAAAACAAAAATCTTACTCTAAAATTGCTAAAAAAAAATTATAAATCTTAAATGCTTGCTCCAATCTTGTTTCAATTTTGCACGAATGTACTTCTAAGCGATAGAAATAGAATTGCATTCCAAAATTTTGTAAATTTTTATTAAGGAACAAAACTTTAAAAATAATTACTTTTAATACCTTTTCACGCACTTCCATAATAAGTGTACTAATAACCTAATAGTTTTTCCCTTCGGCGAATACCCAGCCATGAACAGCAAAAGCAAGTGCCTGCGATCCAGTCGTGGATATTTTTCGTTAAGTTCCCTTGTCACGAAAATTAATGACATTTCATATACATAAGTTCACTGATTTGTAAATATATAGCAATTAAAAAAAATACTACTTTAAGAATATTGTAATAATTTTTTTTTAATTTAAAAACACCAATAAAATAAAATCTATAACTCATTAAGAACGTAGATACTTTTTCGTTACTTTGATATCAATATGAATAACCATGAGTATATAAAGCTAACAATTGTACATTGAACTGCTTTGTTATAGAAAAGTACGTAGAAATAAAAATGAACTAATTATCACTGTCTAGACGAATTGAATCACAATCACGGATGATAAGCGAAGGGGCTGCAAAAATATATACGCAGCTGTAATAGGCACTAAAGCTCCACCACTGATTCACCTGTATAATTGACTTTGCACAAGTTTCTCGCTGGTCGTTGCCTTTGCAACGTATGTATAGGCTGTGGCCTATTTGGGGGCAGCCACTTATCATAAAGATATCATTTACTCTAACAATTCGTCTACAAACTTAGAGGTTATAAATTATAGCAGAAAATAATTAAAGGAACATGCAAGTCATCGTTTATAGACCATTTTCTAATTTCAGAAAACTTAAATATAAATATTTTAGTTTAAGACAAGAATGTATGCGTAGGAAAAAGTGAAATATGAGCGTTTTTAGTTGAAGTTGAATGCTTGAATTCCATATCAGCAAACGCGTAGTTATTTAAAATTGATAAGTCATCCAGATCACTGATTAAATTTTTCTTTCATGTAGTTAGACCTCCTCCTAGACACTTTGTCATTTTTAATAAGGTGTCTATGTGTTGAGTGAAAAAACCCAATCAATGATTAGTTGGAAAGTGATTGATTGACTAATTGATAGAAAAATAGCACATTGGCTTGAACTGGAAATAATTTTGATTTATGGATTGCAAAATCTTTTAAAGTCACAACGATCTGAATATATGCATCACAATCAAGAAAGTAAAACAATATATATAAAATCAATTGAGGTATTAAAATGCCTTGTTCCGAGTTTGAACAAAATATTTCTGACCTTTAGTAAGAAAATACGACATAAAAAATACGCTCAATAGCATTCGCATGAACTTGTTTTTGCCAAGCATTGAAGCCATAAAGTATTAGGTTATCGGTGCTACCGTATTATTACAGAAAAGTGTAAAAAAATAAAAATGAAAAAATCCACCAAGTAATTTTTGAATTATTCAGTTGAGTTTTTGTAAAATTTCACTGGTATGCCATTAAATTAAACACCCTGGCGCAAAATTTTAAAGAGCCTACTATTAAGGTATTAGTACCTATGATACTACTTAACTATTTGCTAACTTTAAAGTACTTTACTAATTAATTTTTAATTTTGAACATTTTCTAACCAGTATCGTACTAAGCCAATTTTCTTAATAAATTGCTTCTAAACACACCTAAATCAATGACATTTCGTGTAAAAAAGTAAGTACACGAACCTTTTTTGATGTTTGCAAATGTCAAAGAGTCATATGAAGCTAGCACGATACTAAGAAAAATAAAGTAGGTATTCAATCATTTTAACTTTAATAAAAGGGTATATTTATAAAGTATGATGCTATATTCGATTAAAATTTGCTAATTCGTTGTTTTAACCTAGTATTATACCAAAAAAGCCCTAGCATCGTACTTATTCTATTAAAATTTTGCGCCAATGTAATTAGTACCTTGAGCTTTGTTATTTTTCAGAGCAAGCTAAGATTTTTCAAGTTCGTTTCAAGAAAATGGAATATTAAATTCAGACAAAAGTATTAAGATTTAAATTGTACTGCTAGGTAGTCTCAGCATACTTTGGTAATTTTCAAAAAGCGATGAAAATTAATCATTCCGATATTTAGTGAACATTTTTCATTTTGATACAATTTTCATCCGATGTCCACAGCTCGAGAGCTTTATGGAAAATGAAATTTGATTCAGGATTGACAAAAGTTGTTCCAGAGACAAATTGGAAAGTGTTCAGTCCAATAATAAAGATCGAACAATGAAACTCTATAAACTTCGATTTTATTATCTGTTTAAAATGTACTAATTAGCATATATATACTGAGAACGTATATTAAAGAAAAAACTTACAATTGGTGTTTAAACAAACAATAAGAAAATCCAATTTCCTATAAGCAACTTTAAAATAAGAATTAAATACTCTAGTTATTTTTTTACAACAAATTGCAGAGTTTTTTAGACAATATTCTTCTAACCTTAAATAAATTTCAAGATTCGAGATGTCTTCCCGCGCAAATTACATACTAATTATTGTCTCTTTCATTTGAAAGAGATAAAATTATTTTCCTTAATAATTTATTAAATGTTGCCACTTTAAATTTTATGTGGACTCGATGACAACAAGCATGCGTTCACATTCTCTAATATTATGTACGTATACTTTGACAGTTGTGGTGAAGAAACTTTTTCACCTCTTACCAAATATGCCAAAAAGACGAAAGAAGAAACAACTGAAAAAAAGAGTCTTGTAATCAGGCTCTTGGTGTCTTTTTTCCGCTATAGACGGTGTTCACTCTGAACTAAATCCTCTGACTTTTTTTGATGTTTCTGTACCTTATCTTACTCCATCTGTCAGAGATTTATAATCCGATTAACATCATTCCCATCTTAGAAATTTTCAAAGTAATAATAAGCGGAAAACACTAAAATTTTGAATCCATTTGCATTGCAGTCATCACTCATCATCCAATTCATTGCTTGACAGATAGAAAATGAACTATATTTTGATGCATGAATAATATTTGATTCGAAATTTGGCATCATGTGGTTTGACAGATAAAGGACAAAATAAATGTTGACGTATCAAGAATAGTTCGTTGCAAACGTCAACCGATTGCCCTGAAAATGTATTATACGGAGCAGAAAATAAAAAACAATATTTTTCGGATTTTTTTTAAATGTCAACTCAGAATATGCATTTTTCTGGAGCATAAAATAAAATGTGATGGTCCATCACTGACGTGAAAGGGATTTGTTCAAACCATTGAATGAACCTGCAATATAATTTGACACCAATCGTTTCGCCTTTTGTCTTTTTGGAATATTGCGTGAGAAGTGAGGAAATGTTAAAGGAATAAAGAAATTTAGTTCTAACTATCAATCGAAAGTACGTAAATAGAGATTTCAATCCATTGACACCATAGGCGAACTCATTTTGAGGCGCCTCAAATTTTCTAATGAAAACAAGATGTAGTAAGCACGCAACATTCGCAATGTAAGCAGGGTCTGAAATAGAATCTTCCGTAATGTAAATTGCGTGATCATAACTGGCTACACAGAACGTGTAACCGTAACGAGATACAAGAATGTGTAACCGTAACGGGCTACACGGAACGTAAACGTTTTACCCTACTGCCATCATAGATGTTTACACACCAAAAATTCATATAATTTTTTTGCAGAACTCTCCAGTCAATAATTCAATTTTTTAATAACAAAATTTCGAAGAACAGATCTACATAAGTAAAGTTGAGTTTGACATAATATTCTCAAATTGTCACGGGTATGTGATACACTCACTGGAACACTGTCAAAGATTTTACGAAAGGAAACACATACAAAATGCTTCGTTGCAAATCTAAACAAATCCGTTCATCCGTTAAGGCTATATGTACGTCCTGCATGGTCACCTGTGGTTCCAGTATGTTTAAGTCGAGTAGCTAACCGCCGGAATATTTGCCCAGTTGGGGCGATACGATTAGGAAATCGACGCCGAAATCGAAAACAATTACAATCGAAACAATTATTCAACGCTCTTGCGGACAAGAGCGCTCCATTGCTAGTCTGCTTGTATACTTCAGCTGTCAAGTTCACAAATCTCAATTGACGTACGACGCCATTTGTAAAAATTATAACTTCTTCCGATAGGGGATTAGTTTTGATATGAATTTTTGGATAGTAAATTTGGCGAAACTGGGCATGAATTGTTAGCTTTTAAAGAAATAAATTCTATCCCAGGTTAGGAGATTTCAATCTTAAAAAAAGGTTTTTTTTTTGTATGACACACAATTTAGGATCTACACAAGACAAGTTAGACAATTTAATTAGTTTTTCAAATCTAAGAAAGGATATTCTTTTACTTGCGTCTTAAATACGCTTTAAACCTTAAAACTTAAACTTAAAATGATAACTTACTTAAGATTATTTATCTGGAGGAGTTACTTCAAAATGTGTCTAAAGAACACGCCTTCATTTAACCCATTTATGGGCAGGTTAAACTCTCAATGAGTGTTTATATTTGTTTCATTGTAACTAAAAAAATGCTTTTTAATATTCCAGATTCTCCCAATACAGCGAATTACTTTCCATCAGACCTGCCGCTTTTGATTTGCAAAAGGTGAGTTATACTCAATACTCAATTTGTATGTTAATTTATCCTTTCGAATTCGCCCACTCTTTTCGGTTCATATATCCTTCACTGAAGATTGAAATCTAAGCCTAGTTTTTAATAACCAACAAAATAAAGCCCATCGGCTTTAAAAAAAGATTAATCTCAGCTGAGGCATTGAGGAGGTAGAATTTGTGTCAATTTATTTGATGCCACATGAGTTTTAATCAAAAACCTTATAATACCTTATATAGTACTTCGACATTGATTGCAAAAAAAAAAAACAAAAAACTGAGTCTGGAATGTGTGGATTGAAAGCAACCCCTTTACTTAATACTGGAATATGTATGTTCATGTTCACCCTTCTATGTTTGCGTTCTTGTGTGCATTTTATTGTAACAAGTTAAAAAGATGGACAGTTGACGGCTGAGCTACCCCTGGATAGGCATTCGGTCTAGTCGACTTCCTGCTTCCTGTTTTTGCACACGATTAATAAGCCTTGTTTTTTATTATCCTGTAATGGTTCTACATACTCGTATATTAGAAAAAAAAGGGGCCACAAAATAAAACAAAATAAAAGGTTATATGATTGCTTTCGAATAAGACAAATATGGAAATGTGTTTTAAGCATAAGGACTACTTTGTACCGTCCATATGCCATTTTTCTCAGTTTATTTTTGTTATCCGTGCATTTATTTTATCTAATTCTTTTTGTTTGCTTTGTTTTGAGAGTGCAAGGCGCATTTTAGATCAAATAATGTCTGATCTCCTTCTTTCTTTTAACAATGTTGTTACATTTTTTAAATTTGTCTGACAACAAAATATTGTTAACCTAGGAGTACTGCAGTCACTTATGGCTCCATAAATCGTAAACTCTACAATATGGAGGCCTGTGGCCTATTTCACCAACTTACAAATTGTATATTACAAGCACTTTTTTAACAAATTTGTTCAAAAATCGTTTTTTTATGTTTCACAAAATGGTTGTATTACAAAAATGTGTTTGTTGTTTACAAAGGGTAATTTGTAGAAATTTCATTATTTCAGTTTCACCAAAACTAAATTTTTTTGTTGCTTACAAGTACAAATTTGTTAAAATTTATATTTTTTTGTAAGTTTCTGTTTCACGAAATCACGAAATTTTACAAATTTGTTCAGTTATTGAAAATTTTTTGCAGAAGAAAGATCGTCTGCCGATTTGATAACAATTTGTAAGTTTCGGAAAAAATCGCATTTGAAACCCAAAATACCTTACGTCGAAGGCATAGTAGCACCGATAGTGATATAAGTGTAGATTTTGTGTTTAATAGACGAAGAGAAATATATTGACCGCGAATTAACTATGAAATTTCAAATGCTTTTGTTTTCAACGAAAAGTTTCAGTTAAAACGTTCTAAAGCAGAGGAAATAATAAGTCAAATAGGACCTCGTATTGCAAATGAGTCTGAAAAAAACTTTTCACTGACACCGACACAACAATTTCTGACAGCCTTACATTGGCTTGGAAATGGTGGACAGTACCACGGGATTGCAGACATGCATGGTATATCTAAATCTACGGTATGCAGAACTGTCCATCGTGTTTGTTCTGCCATTGTTGAGACTTTCTTTGAAAATACTGTACGTTGGCCAGAAGAACACGAAAGCATTGTGAACGGTTCTTTGATATTGCCGGTAAATATAATCTACCTAACAAATAATTTTTACTTACCACAGTATTTCGTCTTAAATTTTGCCACACGACATCTCTTAGGTATTTCCAATCTTTATCTATTAAAATACTATTAGATTTTATATTGTTGAAAATTTTTTGCCACTCGCTAACTTTAAGATTATGTGTTATGATATCGGAAAATTTTTCTAATAAAATATCTTTCTTATCACGAATCAAATCGGCGATAAAAATTTTATCTTGTTTATTCATTTTTGTTATGATGTGTCGAATGCTAACAAACTTGTACAGAAACAGTTGTTATTTACAACTTTGCAAATTAAATGGTGAAACGGCTTTTTCTTCTATTTGTAAATAACAAATACAATTTCCCTTAATCTTTTCTCTTTCCAACAAATTTGTTGGAATTATGTTTGTAGTTTGTGAAACAGAAAATCAGTTTACAAATTTGCAATTGTAGGTAACAATTACAAATTTGTGATTGTAATTGTAATTTGGTGAAATAGACCACTGACATCCTTTTTTGTAAATTTTGTGGATCGAAATAATGTGTTAATCAAAATCTTACAGTGTAGAATACCTGTATGTGCAAAAAAGTAAAAAAAAAAAAAAAAAACAGAAAATATAGGTAACTATCGCATCTGTCAATTTGGAACTATACGTACTTCAACAAGCAAAGGCCTTCGAAAAAGCGAAGCGCTATTATGAGAATATTGATTCACGTTGAGCACATGGTGTTTAGGGCAAACGTTAACATCGAGTGCACTACTTTCAACAAATCTGTCTAACTATTGATTCATGTGGACGATATTTAGATCATGTGCACCGTTCCTTAAATAGTTTCCTTCGCATTTATTAAAGATCAGCCTTATAAAAATCAGGACAAGTACCTACATGTTGTCAACAAACATATGAACATTTGTCCACCTACTAAGATGAAACAACTTTGAAGTAGTTAAGGAGTTATACTGCCTCTGAGAGGAGATATTAACTCAAGGTTCGAGTTACGAGTAAAATGGGCTCAAAGCTTTTTAGACTTAAGCCTAGTACGCAGATCGCGCTAAATTTTATCTCCCACATTTATCTCCAAACATCAGCTAAGATCCAAGCTAAATTTTGACATAAGAACCTTGTGAAGATGTCACAGAAAACAGCTGTTCTCTAAATGAATTTTTTTTCAAAGATTTAAAAGAATTTGGTTTAAAGTATGATTTTTTTTAAGAATTATGAATGAGAACGAATAAGAATTATGAATTATTATGAGTGATTTTTGCTGTGGAAAATCTTGTAAGACTTCCGTCACCAAATATTCTTCTAAATATTATTCAAATATTATTCCATTTCAAATTCAAATTGGAATTTAGCTCGAGAATAAATGTGCCAGACTTTAATGATGGGGAAAAAAGTGGGGTTCAAGCGTTGTTTAAACAAATAAATCCATTTGTTTATGCCCTTGGATGTACGTGTCATTCAATGCACTTCAAAGCGACAAAATGATTTCAAAGATTTTCAAACTAATTTTAATGTACCAATTCATAAGATTCTAAAAACATCTACTACTAGATGGTTGTCGTAAGAAGGATTTGCGAATCGAATCTTAGAATACTGGCAACCACTTCAACATTATTTTATACTTTCTAAGTTCGAAAGTAATTCAGACTTAGCCTCAGATATATCAGAAAATTTAAATGATTGTAATAAGGCATATTTTTATATTTATTATATTTGAAAATTAACCAACAATAGGTGTGTTTTTTTGGGAAAATTATCCGTAGTGAAGTAGGATTTCCCAAAAAAACGTATCCGCAGTTGTGCGATTTTTCTACTTTAAAGTTGGTATCACTGACTAGTTGTCAAATATTTAATTGAAAAAAAACAACCAATAACTTTTTGCCAAGTAATTTTCTTGTTTCTGAAAATATATATGGAGGTTTTTATTTATGAATTTTAATTTAAATCATTTTGTATTTACTTTTTCTGTTCACGAGCCATTCTTCATAAAGCAGAAGTTTTGTTTGTGAATTTTTTTTTTTTGTTGACAATTATCACCACAAAAGTCAAGGGATCTGTTCGCAGACTTTAGTTAGTTTTGGATTTCTCAACAGCTTTTTTCATAATAAGGCTTTGTCGCGCTAGTAACTCTTAAATGTCGCTGTTTAACTAAAGTATAACAGCTGACCACGACATTTCGCTCCTAAAAAAACGCCTTAGTTATTAAACAGCTTTCTATAAGAGTTCGACACCAACACGATACAAAATGCAGGGTTTTTCTTATAAAAATGGTTTTCTAAAAAAAGACGTAAACTCCCAATGGAAAATGCTAAACAACAAACTACTTTTCGTACTCTACGAACATGCCTTCGAGATACAAAAGAGTTTTCAATTGTACCAACATTTGTATTCGAGACTCGAGCAAACGTCAACATTCTATCCGCAGTTGGATTCTACTTCTACTTTTATCGGCAGTGAAAACTTTGTATTTGTAAAAAGTATAAAATCCTACTTCACTACGGATAATTTTCCCAAAAAAACACACCTAATGTAAATAAGGAATTCCAAAGTGAATCACCTAAGATTTATAAATTACTCCCTACAGTTAAAAGTTTTCTGTTAGTTGTTTTGCATAATTTCATTAAAAGCGAATTTATTGATGAGAACAATTCAAACGAAATTAATTTCAAAAATTTAATTTTTGTACAAGATACAAATATATAAATATATTGGGCCAAAAGCTCAAATGGTTTTGAAAAATAACGAAAAAATATATGTTGAAGAAATAAGTAATATAAAACTACACTGCAAAAATTATTATATGGGTGATTCTACAAACGATGGAATTTTCGGTGGCCCAAGAAATATTTTAAAATCCGTTCAATTATTTAATCTGATTTTTTTTTATAAAATTAAATCTTGTTGATATCTACCTGGCCTAACAATATTATTAGGTTGACCTTATTTTATCTTGCTCAAAAAATTCTTCAAAGTGTCTGATTCTCAGTCCCCTGACGTGTCCCCAGTGCGTTTTTGCAAAGAAAAATTTATTACCGTTCTCTTATTTCAGGTCTCATACTTAGATGAATTGCACCAACGCAACGTTACGGAAAATAACACATCTTTGCTATGAAATAGATAAATATTTTTTGATAATTTATTTTATTACAAAAAAACTTATTTAAACTTTGTCCCTCGCTTTTTGTATCAGTCCCCTGGCATATTGAAATGGTCGAAAAAATCAATAACTAGGATATCGATCGAATTTCCAGCACTGGCAATTTGAAGTACCAAATCTTCTTACAATAAAATTGTGGTGCAAATCGATTCTGTTTCTTATGTAAGAATTGTGAAAAAGACATTTGTGCAAGAAGTCGTGGATTGTCCCTTTAGATTATCAGTCCTCTGATGAGGTCTTACAAATTTGTATGTAAGAAGGCATATTTGTAAGAAGTATAGTATAGGTTTAATAAAACTGTAATATTATATATATATTTTTATTTTTTAAAGTAAAACCATAAAATTTTTTTTGCGCAAAAACCATGAAAAACCTCAGGTTTATAAATGAGCAAATGATATTTTATTCAGAAACCTGAGAAATTTTTAGTTATATTGAACTTCGAACTTCATTGCGAAATATTTTAAAAATTTTTAAAAAGAATACAATTTATTTAAAATTGATTCTTAGAAAAAAAAATATTTAATTATAATATATTATATTCTCTTAATAAAATGCTAAATAATATTTATTTACCATGAGTTTTTACGTTTATGAAGAATAATTACATTTAATTTCTATATTTCAATGTGTACCCAAGAGAAAATAAGAAAAAAAAAAAAGATTTATTCAATTCCCTTAAAAAAAAACTCAGTACCCTGAAAATCCTTTTTAAAAAAAATGTCCTTAAAATCGTCATTTTTTATTTTTTTTTAACTGGCCGCTTTCAACAACGCAAAGGGACGTTCTAATGATCATCTAGAACAACTCTTACGACTTTTGGAATCCAAAAATGTCGTGCCGAAATTTGTATCATTTTATTGCATTGTTTGTAGAATCACCCATATTAAGTTATGTATCTAGTGAAATTTTGAAACGGTTTAATTATAAGGATGAGACTTTAATTCAGGTGCAAAAACTAAATCCTAAAAAATTTGGTGACCGTATGGTTCCTCTGTTTCATTTGTTTCCGCAATTATGTGGAGGTAAAATTGATGAAATTGAAGATGAATGGCGGTCTGTCCATCAACAATTTATTTCGAATAATGAAGACACCGTAGACTTTTGGGGAAGCATTTTGAAGTTGAAAAATAGTTTGATGTATCCAAACCTAAAACATTTTATCGGTGACCTTCTTAGTCTTCCACACAGCAGTGCAGCGGCGAAAAGAATATTTTCCGATCTTAATAATATAAAAACAAAAAACTGCAATTGTTTAAAAATCACAACTATTAATGCTTTATTAATAACAAAACAAATGTTAAACGATGAAAGTTTGAGTAGTTGAAACCCATCAAGATTGCTTTTGAAAAATTATAAATTGACTTATTGAAGCCATTTAAAATAAAACATGTGTATTATTATTTTTGATATAAACAAACAAATTTAATGTATGTATGTATATCTTATTTTGAAAAAAAATATGTAAATGAATTTTCTATTGTTTTTTTTTTCTTATTTATTTTATAATTTAATTTTGTTAGTGAAAAATAAAGAATATTTATAGTTTTTTGTTTGAATATGGCACTTTTTGGCACTCCAAAAAGTAATTGGTGGCACTGATATTTTTTTTTCAGCTGCAGCGCTGTACTGGACTTTTTCGAAAGAAAAATTCTTCGACCGATATTTGGACCCATATGTGAAGAGGGCAATTGATTGATACGAAAGAATTGCAAGTTCTATAAGCTGTACCAAAATGTGGATTTAAATTGTGGATGCAAAATTCAAGTGCCACTGTCAAGTGTCAATATAAGCATCCAGGTTTACAACGATAAGGAAGACAGGTTTAATGACTAAAGCAGCCTTTAGAATTCCAGGGGCCTATTGCACCATCTTACAAAATTGTGATTACAAGCATTTTTTTAACAAATTTGTAAAAAATCGAGTTTTCTTCATTTTTAAGAAAAAGAACTTAAATAATGAACGGTTACTAATCTATTTTATTGGCAAAGGATTATATAAACTGCATGTGTCTATTATCTCATCTTTTTTCGATATCAGTATATTCGTTTTGAACTTAATCATGTCTGTTTATTTTGCAAATTTTTTTTTTCGAATAATTCGTTTGACGATAAGATTACATCTCATCTTAAGAATGTGTTTTGTTTGGAATTTCTCCAAAATAGATTTTAGTTATTTGGATTAAGGTTATCTGGCTTAAAAACTATTTTGTTTTTTTCTCTTTATTGCTTTGATATTATTTCTTTCGGTTCTTAACTTTTGGCATATCTACATATTTTGTATTGTTAAAAAATTTTCATTGATGTTGATAGTTTTTCCACCGCAACCAAGATCATCAAGACGAGATGCTTATCTTTTTATAATTTGAACTTTGTAATTTTCGTGTATTACACGTACTATTATGCTTATTAAGGTCCTGGGGCCTATTATGTCCCTGAGGTTTCCTTTGCGGGGTATAGGGCCTCCATTCTTCCTATGCGTCATCGTGTAATGAGTATGGATAAGTACCTCGGTTATCTACAACACTTACCCAGTACTTCATCAGCTCAAGAAATGTCTCGAAGATCTAAATGATGGTATAACCCACCGAAGAGTGGAACAGACCTTTACATTGTTTTAAAGAAAACAAAATTTTTGCGTTTGGTATTTCTAAGTTTGACACCAGGCTTACTTATTAAAAATTCGTTATTTGTTGGATAAAGTGCGGAGCAGAGCGTAAAACTGATAGGAAAGAGACCTATCATGGAATCATTCCCATCTCCTGAACACCGTCGAAATGTGTCATGTCTTTTCTTGTTTTATTGCTTTTTTTCACTCGAAATAACTATTTACATTCTTCACCTTAATCAATTCACCCCACAATGCACTCGTTAGGTACCTTTTCGAATTGTGTAGTTAATCCACAGCTACTTATTTTTGTCTTCGTAGTTATAATAAAGTTCCTGAACCGCTCTCGAATGAAGTTTGTCATTGAATATACGGTTGGGCCAGAAAATCCTAAGGTTTTTCGCAGACATCTTTTGACCAATTTTTGAAACTTTCTTGCGACATCGAATGTGACTTTCCAAGTGATATATCTATAGAGAAGCACAGATTCAATATTTTAGTGAACTGTGTAATCTCTCTCTTGATCTGCCCGCCTTAGCCTTTAAACTTTAAGAATTCTTTTTCCATATTTCGGACAGCATTCCGAACGAAGGCTTTACTTTCCTAATTCGATTGTTTGTATTTAGTTCGATTCCACTAGTGGTAGAGACAATTCTCTATCATATGTACCGCTTGTACACAAATATCCACTTGATTTGATTTTTTTTTCTTGAAAAGGTTATAAGACTCCTTATGACACCTTAAAAAAAAAAAGATCTTAAATAATTTTTTGAAATGAACAAAGCTATGTAAATTCCTCAAATGTATTATTTGAATTTGAAAGTCATAATTTTTAGTTATGTAAGTTTCTTAGACATGCCAATGTAAAATTGCAACCTAAATTAAATTTTACGATTTTTACATTCAATTACCACATATTGATAGAATTGATAAAAATCTGCGAGCAACTGGTTTGCATACGTTTGAGAACTAACGCTAACTTTCTGAGGCAAATATTTTAATTAAAAATTCAATTATTTATATTTATTGGGGTACCTTATATAGACCCACAAAATTTTAAAACAGAAAGTTTATGGTGGATATAATTGTCAATTTTGTCCAGACTTTTTATTATTTGCCATTTTAAACCAGACTTTTAATTAAAGTAAAACAAAATAAAATAAAACAAGTTAAAAAAAGATACAAACGTGATATTTTTATACACCGCAAACATATCCGGCTTTCTGTCTGACTCTGACTATCTCTGAAGATACTCGTATCTTTTTCAAACAGAAGAGACCTCTGGACTACCGATACGTAAAGCCGCAATTGTCATACTGTGTTTTATTATTTTTTTTTATTTTATTTTATTCGGTGACCTTGTTTGCTGGATGAAGCCTCCTCTGTTTTGCGGGAAACTCTGTCTGCGACGAGTCTGTTAATGTAATTCAGTCAAGCCAACCACCAGACTGGCGGAAAGCATCTGTGCATGTCAGAGTCAGCGGGATCAATTTTCCTCTCCGACAAAAAGATCACACAACAACTAGTTGTTGGAGAATTATTTTTTTTTCTTCACACAATATCCATGGCATATAGACCGAACTTACTCCAGCTAGTTAAGACGCATATAAAGATGCATGGAGATGCAGCAATGCCAGATGCAAAAATAGGTATTGATCTAGCGTTTTAAAAAAAAACATATTGATTTTCGAAATTTCCCATCGACCATTGCATTTTGAAAGACTAAAAATCAAATTGGTGATTTCTGAACAATATCACTTCAAGTATGAATTAATTTGTACTACCCTGAAAGGAATAAAATAAATTACTGGTAAGTTATGCAGAGGCACAGAGTGGGGCTAAAAGTAACACTTCTTACTAAGTTACCGTGAAGCTGACTAGAAAAATATCACCAAAATACAAAAGAAAAGAAAAATTAAACCCCCCTAGAACTTCCATCAATGGCTACCAATTAAAGTAGATAAGTCCATAGTTATGAAGAAGATGAGCAATTTTCCTTCAAGTGATTTTCAGCTTTCAGGAGAATTTTGTTAGCTGTTACTTCTTATCTGCTACTTCTAGCCCCAATCTCTCATACACATATTTCTTGTATCAATATAATATGTAGCTAGTTAGGACTGTTTTCGAGATACATAAGATTTTTCATAATCGATGTAGGTATCTATGGCAGATACCGTTAGTTTCGGAGCAAACAAAATTTAATTTCACCTCTAGGGAATAACCCAAGAACCTTGAGTATCAAGCTTGAAGAAAATCGCTGTAGGGCTGTAGATCGATATACAGACACACAAACTTTTCTCGTGGTTTCTATCATCGTAGTGTCAAGTTTTATCAAAATCTAGAGTTCGTTTTTTTTTGCCAAATTCAAAACTTGCCCTATATTAGGCGTTTTTCTTTTTTAGTTCAGAGCCAGAGTTGTCAAAAAATAAATTGTGTTTCTTTTTTCGTTCAGAGCTTCAAATATGTGTTTCTTTTTTCGATCTGAACTTGTCCTCAGCATGTTGTGATGTGCTTTTTGCTTTCCAGCCGAGGTTCTCCTCGTCGGTCTTGCCAGGGTCGTCCTGAAGAAAACACGAAACTCCAGATTTAAAGGTCTTCAAACCTTATACAAAATCTTTATTGGAAATAACTCTTAAATCTATAACATACAATAATCTGCTACTAATATTTCACTTAATTCGGGTAACGGAACGGTTCACGGGCATCAACTCTTCTGGCTTCTAGTCTAGCTGCCTTCCATCAGTTATACTGCTTGCTGATGATCTGGACCTGGTACTTGATTACGGCTATTCTGGCTTCTGGTAATTCGGCTTCAAACGGGCCTTTTCATTCGTATGTCTGGTTCTTGACGGGATCCCTAGGTATAAGGCCCCTGGTGGCACTAAACAGCAGGCTAAACGCTCTGGTAGATCAGCAGGTTCAAGGCCCCTGCAGGTACCGAAGCCCCTGGTGGCAATTAGGACATTAAACTTCGAACTAAGACCCCTTACCGCTGGTGGGGGGAAGCCTTAATAAGAAATAGCTGGACAATTTCACCTACCTAACTTGTCTTCATACGAAACCCCTTACCACTGGTGGGGGGAAGCTCCGCAAAAAGCAAGGAAAGCTAAATGACCAACTCGTCTATACTGCTTGTCTACGACTGGACTTCGAAAGATTTATTCAATCAATTTACTATGTCGCCTGACTGTATGTATGAGCGAAGAGGTGCTTTTCGTTCACCCAAGTAGGTCCTCTTCATGGTTTTTCAGTAGAAACTGAATGTGAACTATATGTATAAGTGGTGAACGAAAAATATCCATGTAGTTGATTTTCCTGTGACGTCATATGCTCATGGTGCTCGTGAATTGAATTTGAGTGAAGTACAATTCTTGGTATCATGCAGAAGTCGTATAGAGTGGAGTAGCATGGAACGCTTCGTTACAATGTTCAGAGTGCGCTCCATGAGCTCAGAATAACTGAACAGATAGAATTAAATGCTTAATGCAAGCATTTGACAGATGGGAATAAAAAAAAATAGTGACAGATAAGTGTTCAGGTGTGTTTCAAATACAACTCAGAGCGCTCAGTGCATACTTGGTTCAGACGATGTTCAGAAAATGTTCGACATTATTCAGACTCTATTCTGAACTAAAAAAGAAAAACGCTTATTATGTATCTTCAAATTGTTCGCAAGTCAAAAAACTTAAATAACAAAAATTAAGCATTGAATTTTTTGGTCAATCGTAAGATAGGATCAAAATAAGTCTAAAGTCCATTTTCGTAATTCTAGTGTACCTACATTTGTACAAAAAAACTTTAAAATTACACAATTTTCTCAAAAAATCGTCAAGTCCTGTTTCGCTTAGTGCATTTTTTGGCAAAAACCAAAATCGAAATTCGACTTAACAATCACTAAGGCCCAGTTTTTCAGTGCTAAGTTGACTCTGAATTAACTCAGGTTTAGTTATTCCTGATCTCGCAGTTTTATTTAGTAATAGATTAACTTTGAGTCCGAAAGATCCTATTTATTTTGGCAATCGAAAACTTGATTTATTTGTCAAAAACTATCGAAATCTGTCATTTTGACAGCTCGGGTGAATACTAACGTGTGTGGCTTTGTGTTTTCTTTATTTGTAAGTTAATGTTTGTTGTTGAAAAATTTAAATACAAATGACCATACATTTTGTAACTCAAGAAGTTGAATTACCATTAGACTGCGTTGATAAGAAACAAAATATTATCTTTGAAAATTAAATAGAATGGTGGCACAAAATGAAAATAACATCTGCGATATACCTTGACATATGTCAAAATTAATCCCTCCATTCAATCCCAGAAAATTGTATGTGTTAACTCTGAGTTAACTTTGGAATACTGTAAAACTGTGTCTAAGGATGTCAAATGAACATTATATGAAGATTAGACAAAATCGAACTTAAAAAAGAAATCTAAATTGTTGTAATGGCAGGTACGCATTTTAGACGAGCGAAAACAAAAATTCGAATTGCTCCCCTGTTCCCTTGTGAAAATCTGTTCACGCCCTAAGGCTTGATAGGAGCTGTCAAAAAGCGTTGTGTTTTATATTAAAATTTAAAGCCTTTCTTTCTATGGGCGCATTAACTAATGTATCTAGGTACTACGCAGTCAAAATTCAACTAGCTTTTTGAATGCAAAATTGCACTATAAAGCTAGTCATTCCCAAACTGTCATATTGTTGACAGATGTAAACATATGAAATAAGAAACATGTGTGTTTTGAAAACTTTAAATAAACTTCTATTTACAGTTTAAATTAAATAACATCAAAGTATCTTCCTCCAAAAATTAAACTTGATTTAAAGCTGAGACATTTCTCGTTTCTTCAACTAGTGCTTATAATGAAATCCTTAAAAAAAGATGCAAATAAATGGCAATGCTTGCAGCTTGGCAGTCCCCAACCACCAACCACCCGTGCGTTTCGAGAAAGGCCAGCTAGAAGATATCAGCAAGTCGTCGTCTGCAGCATACACACTGTCTGTCATATTGTCTGCTTTTAATTAACGTCATGACGAATGATTATGCTACTCCTCGACTGTGTGGCATGGCATCGTCAGCGTCATCGCCATCAACAGCAGTAATCCAGTTGTGGTAGTGGTGGCCTTGTGCTGTCATATCCCATTGATTAACAAGCTAGGATAGCTTTTGAGGTTTTTCTCTTCGTGTACACGACCAACTGGGCTCTTGTTTTTGTTTGTTCCGTTTTTTCTCTATTTTATTTTTTTTTCTGCTGACATTTTTGTAGGCTTATAACTCCATCGTGCCGTACATTAAATTTGATCTGTCAATAAGAAACCCTCAAGTGCATTCCGACCAAGAGCCAGCACATCCAACAACGACACGATGCAATCAGAAAAAAAGTAGAAGCAAAAAAAGTTGTTATGCATTTTATTGTCAACAACAACATCAACCGCCACCACGCCGCGCTGAGACCGTCATTGCCAAAAATAGGGCTTGACAAACACGACAAAAAAAAAACAGTGGAAAAACAAAGGGACTCGAGACTCAGAGGCAGGATTGTATGCCAAAAGGATACGACGACGACCGACGACGACGTTGATGACATCCTGCATGGAATTGGTATCAAATTACCCTATTTTTTGTTGTTGTTGTTTTTGTATTTTGTTGTTGCTTATTTTGTTTCGCCATCGCACCAAAAAAAATATGTCCAACTAAACTCTCAAATTATTATCGACGACGCGATGACGCTGTGACGACCGACAACGATGATGTTGCCGTGGCCGCCACCGCCCAGCGAACCCGAACCCGGGGAGGACAAAAACAAATCACGGCGTTTTTTTTTTGCTTTTTGTTGCGACATTTAACTTGAAGCATGATGATGTTGAAAATGCACTTTTCTGCTGCAATGAACACACTGCATGCAACGCCTTCCACACGCTACAATGCTTTTGTTTCATCCATCCATCAGGATTTTTTGCTTGTTTTTGTGGGAGCCTTGCCAGGCCAGGCCAGGGCAAGAAGTAAAAAATCCACACAAGGAAGGATTTGTCAAGATATTTATCAGATAACACCATAATACAAAGAAGCAAATAGGACACAATTTTGAAGACCTCTTTTTTCTGGACGATACAAAAATTAAAGGTATGACGGAGTTCAATAAAAAAGTAGACTCTGCTTTGATAACTTATTAATGATATAAGACTCTCCAGTGAGCTCAATTTCAAGGCCGACACTTTCCAATTTTTTTTTCGTAAGGTTGACAAAGATCACCTTTTTTATTTTTAAATCATGATCCTATGTAGTCGTAGAGGATAACCTTTCTGGAAATATCTTATAACAGGGTCGACTATACAAAATTCCATACGGAATGCGACTGAGGCAATGTTTGTCGATGAATGGATTTAACCTCTGTTATGAAGTTTTACAACCGAGTAGTGGAAGGAGGGCAGGAGGCCAAGTGCGTGTATTTGGCCAAACATTAACAATTGGCTCTATATAACTTTCACTAATTGTGAAAAAGCTGTAGCAAGACTAACATCCCTTTCAATCGATAATTGTGAAAATATTCTACTTTATAACTAAGTAGATATAATTGTTAAGAGTTTTGGGTTCTGAGATTCTGACACACAATATACATAAATAGGCATTCGCCATCTAATTAGTCAATTGGTAAAAAATTGCCAAAAAGTTTTAGAAATTGGTCATCCATAGAAGATTTATAATCAAGGCTTAAAGCTTTAAAAGGTCACGTGCAATTATTGACAGTTCATTTGTGGAATATTCGTAAAAAATGTAAACCATCTAAAAGATCACTAGAACTTGATAAAAGGTTAACTATTTTCTATATTTTTTTAAAAGTTTCTTTAAAGATCACTAAAAAAAATACTGTGGCGTTGAAAAAAGGCTTTAAAAATTCATAAAAAAATCTATGGCAGACCAATCACTGAAACTATCGAGTGCCAACATCGAGATAGATTATAAACGGGTTGACCGATTTGCTTCAAATCTTGTACAGATCATTTTTATGTGAATGAGTTTTTTTTTTGAAATTTGAAAAACGGCTGAAATTATTTCGAATAAACTTCGTACTTGTTATGTCCCAATAATTTGAAATAATACTACCTTTGAAGTTTTTGATGAAAAATGCGCATACGGAAATAAGATTTCGACAGTTTCTGATAAACTTGTCTTATTCTCTTGTTTCTCCTCAATGGCTGGTAAATTATTATTCCTATATTACACAAAAGATTTTTCAATAATATTCCATTTAAAAGTTGTATAACAAAAAGAACTCTAGTTATAAACAAAAACACAATAAACAAGAATCATGGCCTGTTTACGGGGTGACGCAGTACTGCAACATTTCAACGAAGACAGCCAAGAAGATCAAACAACATGCTAATCAATGTCTAAGGCATCGATTAGGGTTATCAAAAATTATCAATACGATATTTGACATTTATTTTACGAGGTATTGGTTTTATCGTTATTTAACATAATTTTTTTTCGTTAAACTGTGAATAGTATCCATAGTTAGGATCTTATTGTGAATTGTTCTATTGATAAATTCAATGTTAATATCGCGGAGAATATTGTTATCTATCAATTTTTCAGTCAATTACAAACTCTTACTTAATATTTATTTTTTTAAAGATTGGTATGTATTTTTCGTTAAAATCTTTCAATCATGGCAAAAGAATCAGAAAAAATAATATAATTTATTAAATGTAGTTCGTGGTATAGATATTATGAATATCTTTTATTTATATTTTGAAATATGGATTATCTAAGTCTCACCTATGATTTTTTCCATCACCTTGAAGCTTTTTAAGGTGATTGGCTCTGCTGGTAGAAAATGATGTTTACATAGCCATCGAGTTTATCAGAAGATCTTGATAACGGTGATGATTTCATGTCGTTATGGAATTATTGGTGCTTGAAAAACACTTCTTTTGAATATGTTTATTTTTCTTATAAGCAAACTATAAAAAAATTACATATATAAAGCTATACTCGTAGTTCCATTTTTATTATAACTTAAACATATGTAATTCAAATATAAAAAAAATGACATTTTAACGACATCTGAAATGTCAAACAAAGTATCTATTCACAATCTTTATGCTTTTAAAATATTTATCACTTGAGGACCATAATACCGAAATTGTAATCAATTAATAAGTTCTATCGTTTATCAATTTATTGATATTTTTTTTTTTTTGTAAAAACAAAAATGATCTGAAATTTTGTTAGCGTCTTCGATAACCCCAACGCAAATGCGAACAGTGAATATCCCCAATTGTGAGGACTCATGAGGACTAGATAGATCAATCATTTTTAATTTACGAGTAATCTTAAAAAGATCAGTACATTGTTAGAAAATCCAATTCAGGATGTGTTGTTGCCGAAAGATTTTAGTAAATGCGCAACTGAAAATGTCTTCAAGAAGCCTAAACTCATTATACTGTAAACGCTAGATTCAAAACTGTAAGGAAAATAATGGCTACAAGGCCGTAACTCTCTTAAAATATTAAAGGTAACAAAATCTTTAAATTCGGTTCCACTCATTCTTGGTCATATAGAGAGGTTTCTTTAATGCAGTTTTTAGGAGCGATCAGAGAATGTTTCAGCAGCGAAAAGCAGCGACACAGAAGTAGAAGTTTCCACGTATGGCATCTTCGACATATTCTGCTTCTCGCCTTCTTACGTTGAAGATTATATTCAAGGAAATGTTCTGAAACAAAAAAAAACAATTTAGTTTATACTGCATTGCAGTCGAACATTTGAGCTTCATCAATTGCAATTATCACAACTAATTTATTGCGAGTGGTGCAATTCCTTAAGGTCATCTCAAAATTCTTCACTTATTTTCTTTTTTAAATATTTCCTGACTTTCATTATTGGAAAAAATTTAAACCTATTTACGTAAACAGTGACGAGTCATTTTTGCTGCTTTTGGAAACTTAATAAAAATATATTGATCATCATTCGACGTAAGATCAACCACCAATAAAACATCGTTCAGTTTCGTTCCACATTCGACATGACTTCTTACTTACCTTATTGGATCCATCAGTGAATATTGTTGATGGTGCCCTAAGGATGCCTCTTTTTATATCCCTGTTCAGAAATGCTAAGATCTAATTTGCATACAATTGCAATTAAAAAGCGAATTGTCGGGAATCTACATACAGTTAAGAAAGTCTCTATGTAGACAATGCCTGTTACCACCATACGGGATTTGTATCTTAAAATTCCAGCATTTACATTTCGCTTAGTTCTATACATTCACCATGATTTCATAGTACATAACTTCTGTCTTAAGGTAGATACACCAAATCCTATGTATGATCTAAGTCGAAAGGTTCAAACCTATTCAACATGGCATGTTCAACTGCTTCCGGGTCATTATTTTCAAACTTAAGATTATTACTTAACTGATATTTTGGATTTAGCTGCAGCATCCATTTGGATTTACGAACAGTGACAGCATCATTTGCTATGAGTTCTTTTGTAGCTTCATGATTTTCACCGATGCCTGCTGTATCTGCTGTCCCATTCATAAAAACTGTTTTTGTTGTCTTCGTATTTCGAGGTTCAGCTAAAAAATTCAAATCTTCGGGCTCATTGTCGTATTCTGAATTCCTCAAGAATCTTTTCACTTTGGGAATTCTCAAAGACAACAACATCGCGACTCAGAATGACTTTTACGTTGTTATACTGTACAAACAATAAGCCCTTAATTCAGGGCATTAACCATACAAAATAAATTCAGGAGACTTTGCACCGAGCTTCTGTCGTTATTCGTATGGATTGTGTATTAAATGTCTTGCAACCAAACGCTTTCTATACAAATACATTAACAAATGTGGTTCTATTTTCGAGCTCAATTCTTCAGATGTTCTTGATTTTTCACCACCAAAAAGGGATCCGATACAAAATATATGTTGCCGTCGATGCTGCCTCTGTCCAAAAATCTCGCCAACCAAACCAAAAAGTTTTGGGTCGATCCGATGGAAATTTTTTGTAGTCGTAGCTTTTTATACTGCAATATTGATCTTCAATAACGTTCAGCAGCTAACTAGCTAAAGTGACTATCTAATTTTTTACTCATATCTCAAACAAAATTAAATATACTCGTAATTCCGATTTTTCAACAGACTCAGGCCCTTAAATATTTGAATACAGCCCCGGCAGTAAAATGAAGTTTTGCAATTTGGAAAAGATGGCGGATGAATATTTCTGCCCATAAGTGCATTGGCAGGACATCATATTGTGTCGCCGCGCGTCAATGAATGCATTTTATGAAGCGATCAACGATGACTGCTGTAAAAATGCATCGTATGACATAAACACGAACCCCACACAAATACACACACAAGAAAAGATTCCAGTCCTTTCCCATGGAAACAGAACCAGAAGCATGTGCATTGTTTGTTGGATTTATTATTTTTTGTTCTGACAAATCCTAGAGACCTTCACGGAAACCAGCAAATGTGTGCAATGTGCATTTATACGAAAATGCATCTCGGTGGGACAGATTTTTTAATTTTCTGTCGTTTACTGTGAAACCAAAGATTTTATCTACCAGTTAAACTTGATGTTATAACCCTCCCCTTCGTATTTTTTTTAGTTGACCATTCATGCCTTATAAATGTATACGAAGAGTAAAGGGATGAATGCATTTTTTGAAAGTGCATCAACTAATGCAGTTTTTTTTTCTTATTGGTATTGTTGTTTTTATTGAAAGAAAAATATCCTTCATTTATTTGGAGTGATTAATAAAAATTGTGCAGCAATGGATAAAAGAAGTTGAAGGTAAATAAATTTTATATCATATTTCACTGAATGCAGCTCGAATTTCAAAATTAAATAAAAGCTAAAACAAATTGGTTGTGTGATGCATTCAAAATGCATTTAAGTGCATGTTTGTCCGGTAAAAATTGTAAAATGGACGACAGATTACCTTTACAGACATTTTAAGGATTATGTTTGTACAGGATGTACAATATATGCTGAGATATTCATGAAGATTCAATTTCTTAAGTTAAAGAACTCTGCGATAGCTAAAGGGGTTTTGACTACCCCAAAAAAAACATCAAAGATAGTTATAGCGTTAGGAAAATACGGAGGCGTCAATTTGGTCTACCAGAAATATCTATACGTTTGTATCCAAAAACCGTTGTGACACAAGTTTTTGACTTTTTCAAAATAGTAACGCAGTTAAGTGCCATTAAGTTCAATGTTGGGAAGGTATGATGTTTCAAGCGCAGTATATCTTACCACAATAGCCTGACATTTATTTGAATTAAGTTTCAAAAAGTTCTGATGGGACACTTCCACAACTCACATCAGATCTTCATTAATTCATAACGCTCAACCCTAAGCCATGCCAATTCGATAGCTCAAATAAATCTGGACATCGTTCATAGATTTTACAGTATTTGAGTATTGAAGGTAGATCGATGTTGAAAAAAAGGAAAAGAAAAGGACCTAAGATTGATCCTTGTGGAATGGCAGCATAAGTTTAGAGGAAATCAGAGAGTTTATTAGTCCCAAGATCTGCTTCAGTTCTTCCGGTCAATTATTCCTGAATGAGACCAACAGCCGAATTATCAAAGGAGAAATTGTGTTTTAACTTTTTAAGAGTGAAACCGAGTCAAAGGCTTTGGGAAAGTCGAGAAGAACCATTGTCGTTATGAGAATTATATTTTTTTTCTTCCCAGATGTCATCAACTATTTATTAAATTGTTGAGGTGCAGCTGTATTCTGTTTTATCGTGTGACGGATAACCGGTGAGAATTTTCAGCACTCTTTTTACTCAGGCTTAAATATATGAGGGTATCAGTATTAATTCCTCCAAACAAAAATTGATTACTAGTCCCAAGGTGTCAGATATCTTAATAACTTGAATTTTTCAATAAATTGAGATCGATTTATATTGATATGGCTTTGACACATATTCGCATGGTTTAATAAATTAGTGACACAAAGTTATTAAACAAAATGTTACGGGCACGATAATTGTTATTACAGTTATGACAAGAATGAGTTTAACGTATGAAAAGAATATAATTTTTTAATCATTCCGGGGTGAAACCCGGCCTCAACTAACAAAAGCTTCTCCAGCTAGCTGTCTCGATTTCGACATTCAGGTTGGTTGAGGTCCTCTCCCAATTGTGTTTCTCACGTGAGTCACGGTCTTCCTCTACTGCGTCGCCGCGCCGCCGTCCCTCGGGATTGGATTCGAGTACTTTCCCGGCCGGAGTATTTGGGTCATCTTAGCCGTTGGACTTTGATTCGTTTAAAAAGGTCGGTTTCGCTGATGGGATCAAAGAGCGCACGGAGAATTTTCATCTCGAAGCATCCTAAAGGGTTTTCAACCACTTTGGACAAGGTCCATATCTCTACACCATACACAAGGATCAAAAACTCATGCAGCAGTAAAACATTAAATAGGATAGTGCTGCTGGTGAAAATGAATTTAAAAAAATGACCTTCAGGAAAAAATGTATTAGTCTTCAACTTTTCCTAATGATTTTTCATGGTCGGTTGCTACGTATAACAGACGCTTTATGAAGACTGCTTTACGCTGTAAGAAATGAGATTGTATTCGGAAAATTTGGCATTGCATCACTCTTCCTTACCGTAGCATGGTTTCCATCATATAGATTTCCTAAGATCGTTTCACATTTAAATATTATTTCAGCATTATTTTATAGTTTGTCGAAAGACGCCATAGAGAACATTCAAATTACTTTTTTTTTTTGATCCACGAAAGTTTCCTTAATACTTCTTAGAACAAAGATCTTATCACAAGTGGAATGGAAACATTTAATTTCTCAAGGACCTCATCACGTAAAATAAAAAAGATCTAACGATGTCGTATCGAAGATAGTTGTCTTCATCTATCTCTACAGATATGATAAAGATAGTAATAGGTTTTCATTATCATTAATCGATTTAAAGAAAAAAACACGAATCTGGAAAAAAATTCTAATTCATTACTTTCGATCTTGTCATTTGATTCGAAATAAAAATGAGACACTTATTGATGACAAACAACTAAAGGAATTTTGTGTGCAACTAAAATGTGTCCAACTATTTTTTAATATAAATTCATTTACTTATTTTCCTAATGCAAATTCTCCTTTTTTACCAGCTGATTGTCAATTTAAACAAAATGGAACAAATCATTCCAAAGATTTGAGTTACAATTTCTTTCTTTCAGTGTGGATGAAAATTATTTTAAATTGTATTTCAATCTGGAAGATTTTGGGGTAAGTGCCTTTACTTTTGTTTTTATCAGTCACATAAATTCATCGACTGCATTTCATTTGACATAATCTTTCTGATTGCTGTACACGGTCATCAGGAAAAGTTATCACATCAGAATATGCTTTCATATTTACAAATGGCGGCAAATGTCAATTCTACTTTGAAATTTGTGAAGTAAACTAATGCAAAATATAATGCTAGCTACACACGAGGCAACCGTTGCAGCAACACGGTCATTTTGAAGCAACGGTTGCTTCGTGTGTAGCTGTGTTGCCGATTAATTTTGAGTTGCTGCAACCGTTGCCAGAAATTTCAAAATGTTTTGATATTTTCGGTCGGTTGCTCCAACTGTACTGTGGTTGCGGCAACAGTTGCCTCGTGTGTAGTAAACAAACGAAACACGTTGCTGCAACACGTTGCTTCAACGGTTGCCTCGTGTATAGCTAGCATAATAATAACAAGCAATGATTAGAGAAACGCGGATGTCAAAGTAGAATTGACATTTTTCACAATTTTTATTGCTTCTTTCAATATGGTGACAGCTTTTGCGGTATCTTGTATATTCAGTTTCATACTGTTTCAACTTTTCCTGATAAGTTTTCAATTTCCACTATAATTGAGCCCTAATGCTAGCTACACACGAGGCAACCGTTGCAGCATCACGGTCATGTTGAAGCAACGGTTGCTTCGTGTGTAGCTGTGTTGCCGATTAATTTTGAGTTGCTGCAACCGTTGCCAGAAATATCAAAATGTTTTGATATTTTCGTACGGTTGCTCCAACTGTACTGTAGTTGCGGCAACAGTTGCCTCGTGTGTAGTGAACAAACGAAACACGTTGCTGCAACACGTTGCTTCAACGGTTGCCTCGTGTGTAGCTAGCATAAGGCGATTGATTTAAAGAGATAAAAACATTTGTTTGGATCAGCTATATCTGCTTTTATAGAAATTGAAGTTTTATCGACGTTGTATACGAGTAAAAAAGTGATATACATAGTGTATACGAGTATCACTAGAAAGAAAATCCGCATTCACGCGTTTGCAGCTTTCTTGTGACAGTGGGTGTTACTTTCCAAGTGCTGCGTCCATAAAGAAGCACGGATTCTACTTTGGAGCGGAACATTCGTAGTTGTTTCTCCATATTTTGGACAGCATTCCGAACGCAGCCTTTGCTTTTCCGATTCGGCTGGTTATATCAAGTTCGGTCCCGCCATCAGTAGAGACAATACTCCCAAGATATTCAAAACTCTCTCCCGTCTCTACTGGTTGTCCAGAAATATCTATTTGAGTAGATGAGGAAGTTCCAAGGTTGATCCTTTTAGTTTTTGCCCTATTAATCTTAAGCCATGATCCTATGAGAGAGTAAGCACACGTCATCCGCCTAGTCCAGATGTTTCAGGTGAGACGTCAGAGTCCATCAAATTCCTCCATTTCAAGTCGCCAAAGCTGCATGCAGCACATCACTTATTACCAACAGGAACAGTATTAGTGACAGCATACAACCCTGTCTAACACCACTTTGGATTTCAAACTCCTCTGACAACCTTCCTTTATGCAGAACGTGACATTTGGATCCTTCATATGTAGCCTTGATAATAGCAATCAATTTATCCGGGATGCCCCTCCTGCGCAAGGCAAACCAAATAAATTCTCTATTGACACTGTCAAATGCCTTTTTGGAAATCGATGAACAGCAGGTGAAGTGGTGATCGATATTCAACGCAATGTTCTATGATGATCCGCAAGGTGTTGATGTGATCTACACAGGAAGATCGATTGCGGAAACCTGCTTGTTCGGCGTCAAGCGTGTCTTCTAGGTGGTCTTTTATTCGCTCTTGGACGATTCTTGCTATAACCTTCGCTACAGCAGGCAGCACGCAGATTCCTCTCCAGTTTTCGCACTGCGTAAGGTCTACTTTCTTTGGAAGCTTGACAATCATCCCCTTTTTCCACTCCTCAGGCAAACTTTCTGTTTCCGAAGCTCTTTCTATGAGTGGGTGCAGGAGCTCAGACGATGTTGTTGGCGCTGCACGTAAGAGCTCTGCTCGAATACCGTGAAGTCCAACCGCTTTGTTGTTCTTCAGTGCTCTGATTGCGGTTAAGATTTCTTCTCTACTGGGGGATACAGTGCGTATTCGAAAATTTGTTACTACGGACGGATCATTAGTTGTTATTTGAAGATTTTTATCGTTTTCCAAAATTCTTTAAATATCTACAGCGTATCGATTCTAAAGCCATGCTTTCTTGGACTTTTTTTTTCATAACACAATTTTTATTTTCAAAGTGTTATGTTCAAAAGTAAAGTCTTTTCAAATATGAATTATAAGCTTTCGAAGTTTTGTAAGTCTACCAAAGGAATTTTTTAATCAGCTGGAGGTACAATTTTGATTGCAGTATTGAATTTGGGGGAAACTAGTTTTCGTCTAATACTACGCTGACTTTGAAATTTTTACCAAAAATAGTGGCGACAAAAATTGTAAAAGTGTAAATTTTCTTTAAAAACCTTTTGTATTTGACAATTTAAGCTTTTCATGTGAAATCAAATTTCTTAAATGTAATGCTATCTGAATGAAAGCATACTAAAATATTTATCTTAAATGAAAATTCAAGACTAAATAAAACAGTAAGCTGAGACACTGATAAAACAGATATCAAACTCAAAAAAATAGTCACGGTAAAAAGTGGGCCACTTTCTTTCTTCTTGAAATAAGATCTGAAATAAAAATAAGAAAAAAAATATTTCCAAAGTTTATGTAAGCAAAAAATTGTGCTACTGTCTTAATTCCACATTATTTGAATGAAGACTATTAAGACTTTTGGAACTATGCAAAAATAACATGAAGAGGAAGTCTTAATAAATATTTAAGGACATGCATGTGTCTTCAACTCTCATAATACCGAATCGTTAAAAGTATATAGAACTCTATCCTGTGATTGCATATATAGCCCGTACAAACTCCGCAACAATAATTACCCAAGTCTTGCACAGTAAATGGACTTTCGTCATCATCATCAAACTAAAAAAAATTCTAATCATGGCTCTCGATGTCTGATGATTGCGATTGTGTGTGCATTTAATTCGTTTTTAACTGCAGATAGATACTATCATTTTTACTTGTCGTTGTTGGCGGCCATTCTAGTAAAATTGCAATTTTTTTTTATTTGATTTTTCAATTAAAATAATTGCACTCTCCAGGCGGCGTAAATTGCTTTTATGATAACTCCGGCGAGCGCATACAGAGAACGTGTGCGCAATAACTGCAATTGTTGCACAATTAAAATATTCGCACTCGGACTTGACGTAGTCCGCGATGTGGTGTAGCAGGGCATATGTTTTGTACGAGTATGTGTATTACCAACGTCCGTCGACAATTGTTTTGAAGGTTTGTTGTTGTTAAGTGGATATGGGCACGCAGTCTGTGTTTAGATATTTGCCACAACTCCATCGCATGCCGGCCCCCCATATTTTGTCCTACCTACCTGTCAGAACTTGATGTAAGCGCAACAATGTTGCAATATTTTGATTGCACACAACACATAGTGCAAAGCAAAATAACATTCTTTTGTCTCTGCTAAAGCTGATGAGCGTTGCATAGCGTCGCCGAGCGCCGCCGGTCGGGGATTTTTTACTTGAAGTCTAGATTTTCGCTTCTCTCATGATATTAGCCCAGCTAATTGCGATAATAGTTCGCAATCTGTCTGGGAATGCTCGCTCTTGTTGAAGGCCACCAATAATAAACATACAAGCATTTTACTGACCAGACCGACATAATGCAAGACATTGTTACAAACTTGTCCGTCAAGCAGCGTGTTGTCGTCTGCTGGTTGACCGTAGCCGTAGTTATAGAATACCCGCCACATAACAATCTCTACGGCCAGTAGAAAATGCGGTTACAGGGTGTTCATTCTCATTAAGAGTAATGTAATATAGGAGTTCCAGGTTTTCAAGACACAATATATATATCTTCTTAACTTTAATAAATTCTTACCTACTGTTTGTTTTGTTAAAGAACAAAACATACAATAAACAATTTTCCTACATAACATATTATGTACATATATGAATTTAGTTTTAGAATTTTCCTCAAAAGAATAAGAAACATGTTAGCTCCTGAAGAAAACAATTGAAATCTATAATTTTTAACTATTTCTTGATACGGTTGAGACAAAAATGCCCACGTCCGCAAAGATGATTATTTTGACCAAAAGGCGGATGTCCGGCCAGCATTTCGAGCAGCCAATTATCGAACTCAAAGTCTTCCCGATGAAGTTACAAATTTACTGAATATTTTGACAGCTGCATGTCATTACTAACCTTGACAGCTCATGAAACATAACAATTGGAGAAGCTATCTTTGCTATCTCGTCCACCCTCTACCCTTCTATGAGATAAGTTTTGACAAGGCTAAAGCACTCGGTAACGAAAATCCACACCTTTGATTCTTTACTTTTTGTACAGAAACAAACAAACTGTCACGTGCAGGTTCCAAAAATCGAGTGAATTTCGAAATAGTTTTAAGTAAAATTGAAAACAGCTGTCATCTGTCACTTCTCAGTTTGCAAATACAAAACAATTTTGTTTTGACTGCTATTGAAATTTTGTGTGTAAATTTTGATGAGAGTAATTCTGTAAAATAGTGTAATGAGTGCTTTATAACTTGCATTGTCATTACAACGTACACAGCGTGAATTTGCAGAAGAACAAAAAAGAAGAAAAATGTTGGGAGATCGTTCAAACTCATTAGGTTTTCTTGCCGAAGGAAACTTACAAATATTACTTAGAAAATATTTTGATATCTGTCTTGTTCAAAGTACTGTGTTAAAGATTTTGATTTGACGTATGAAAATTGTCCAAGTTAAGTTCAACTTGAAATGGCCATTGAAGAGGCATGAATATCTTAATTTAATTTTTTGGAAAAATTTAATATTCTTGAAGTCATAGGATGAATCGATGCGAACTCAAATCAATTATGTAATAAATATCAGACCAAAAAACATAAATGTTAAAAAAAGAGCCAAGTTCTTCTATACAAAAACCTTTGTGTAACAAGTCAGCCGTGAAAAGTACTGAGATCTAAAAGTACGCCAAGTTCTTACTTCATGAAGGTTTAATACCGAATATTTAAAGTAGAATAATATTGAAACAGCTACAATGTAATAGAGAAATTTTATTATTTAATGACTACTGACTAAAATTTGATGGGCTCACTGGTCAAGTTTTCAAAACCTTTTGAATTGGGCATGAGAAAAAAACTTGCCAAGTAAGCCCATCAAATTTTAGTCAGTAGTCATTAAATAATAAAATTTCTCTATTACATTGTAGCTGTTTCAATATTATTCTACTTTAAATATTCGGTATTAAACCTTCATGAAGTAAGAACTTGGCGTACTTTTAGATCTCAGTACTTTTCACGGCTGACTTGTTACACAAAGGTTTTTGTATAGAAGAACTTGGCTCTTTTTTTAACATTTATGTTTTTTGGTCTGATCTCACTCCTTTTTGCAAAGATTTTAATATTTTGCCATGTCAAAATCTCGAAAGATACGGAAGGATAGAAGGGTGGACTCTACCTACTAAAATCAACTTAGTTTATAGCTTCCTATTTCTTTTGGTAGGTATATTTTCTTTTTGTTATTGGTTGTTTTGATTTGCGCTTCAATTATTTCTTCTTGTCCTGGCAAGATACCTAACACTAACAAACCTACCTTAATTACAGCAATCGGAAGTGTTCCATATAAATTAAACATTTTCTCAGAAAGTGGGCGGATACCACGCCCCTGAACGGAAAACCTCGATTTTTATTTTTGTTCTTTTATATGCGATTTGAGCCCTACCGTTCTACCGAATTTCATTGTTCTACTCCAATCGTAAGTGCGCCATATATAATTTACATCAGTTCTGAGGAAGTAGGCGGATACCACGCCCCTGAATGGAAAACCGCTAATTTTATATTTTTTTCCTTGTATGCAATTTAAGCCCTACCACTTTACCAAATTTCATCGTTTTATAGCAGTCGGAAGTGCTCCATTCAACCAACACCAATTCGGAGAAAGTGGGCGGATACCACGCCCCCGAATGGAAAACCTCGATTTTTATTTCTGGTCCTTTATATGAGATTTGAGCCCTACCTTTCCACCAAATTTCATTGTTCTACTCCAATCGGAAGTGCGCCATATATAATTTACATCAGTTCTGAGGAAGTGGGCGGATACCACGCCCCTGAATGAAAAACCGCTAATTTTATATTTTTTTCCTTGTATGCAATTTAAGCCCTACCAATTTACCAAATTTCATCGTTTTACAGCAGTCGGAAGTGCTCCATGCAACCAACACCAATTCTGAGAAAGTGGGCGGATACCACGCCCCCTAAAAGGAAAACCTTGGTGTTTATTTTTGGTTCTTTATATGCAATATAAGCCCTACCAGTACACCAAATTTCATCGTTTTACAGCAGTCGGAAGTGCTCCATAATACGATGTCGGGAAGTGCTCCAAAATTCGTAGAAAGTGGGCGGATACCACGCCCCTGAATGGAAAATTTCAAATTTTCGATTTTTTCCTCTGGTTGCATGACAAGACCTACCGTTGTGCAAAATTACAAGATTCTGCGATGTCGGGAAGTGCTCCATAATTTTGATGATCTGTCAGTCAGTCAGTCAGTCAGTCAGTTACGGTTTTTGTGATTTTTGAGGCCTTATATCTCAGGAACCGCTTATGCCAGAAAATTGATATTTGGTAAGGCGCCTGTGCCTGACCAGCTTAGCATATATTCGGAGTTTTAAGTTTCTGACTTCATTGGTACTAAAGATAGGAAGGGGTCAAAAATCGCCTGAGTTTGTTCCTGTAAAAAGGGTGTAGTGCCAGAACTTAACTGGGCACTACCGTGCCCTTTGATGTAAGTATGTCACACAACTAGATCTGATCGAATTTAAATCACCTGTAAGTCGAGAAAATCGAAATCTGACAAACTGTCACATTTTAAAAATTAAATGTGGTATTCTCTCAAAAATTCTAATTCTTATTCCGTATGTTCCGTTTTAATTTATGTGAATAACACGTTCGACACGACGTTTGACTTTCATTGTTTTTGTTCCATATTGACAATTTTCGGAGCTGTGAGTGATTTTATTCACGGACATTTCTTTGACAGAAAATCACAGATAAGGAACAATTTTTACGAGAGAATACGAATTTTCTTAGTACGGGGAACACCTTTGAATTGAAATTGACACAAATGACAGAAACGGACTTATTGATTGAGTACTACATCAGTTCTTAAACTTTGAAAATCCCTTTAAGTTCTCAAGTAGGAACTGTGGTCTCCAATCAGACAAAAATATGATGTATAGTGAACAAAAAGCTACTAAACCAAACTCAATTAATAGTGTGGGCACTTAAATCAATGTGTTAAAAAAGTGGAGGCTTATCGGAATAATCTGCTACAATTATCAATTTTACTCGTCAAATAGCGTACTCAAGATCAATTCAATTTTTTGTCGTTTTTGATTTCGATCATTTTAATATACTCGTAGGGTTTTCCGTTTTGGAACGATAAGTAAAGAAGTCAACCTAATTTACGACACAAATATCAAGAAGATATAAAAATAAATTGCATTAGAAGAAACTAATAAATACATTTTATCAACACCCTGTTAAACTAAATCACAATTTTTCATACAATGTAGGTTCATCTGGGTGGAACATGTGGATCGAAATTGATAATTGAAAATGCACATCTACGTCCTAAATATAGCGATTGCATGCGTGCGTCATCGACGACTCTCTGTTCGTCGTCGTTGGCATTGTCGGCTGTCGGAAAATATCGTCTCCAACTAAACTGGCCTGGTTCGTGCTTATCGCTTTAAAAGTCAACCGATAACCATAGCTGGCTCTGGCAGCAAAAAAGCCAACGTTAATTGGGGGAGACGCAACTTAAAAAAAAAGTCTTATTTCACATGCAATATATTATGCAAACATCGTCGTTAGTCGGTTCGGAACTCGTTGGTTGTTGGTTGAAAGGAAGGATTCAACTGGCATTCGCACCCCGAACGCGCCTCGATAATTTATTATTTGCTATCTGTCTATGGTCTACTGATAGTCTAGTGTCTGTGACACACTCAGACTCTGGCCTGTCAAAAGTATTGAAGGTGCTTCTATGCATTTATTGCCCCACCAACGACAACTACAAAGTGAGCCATGGCTATAGCGTGCGTTTTGTTTCGTTATAAAAACTTCAAAACCTATGTATGTAGGTCTAACACCTGTCATCAATACTGCGATGACGACAACGACGAGAAACCGATGCTAGCGCAATTATAATCGACCATCGACCATCAAATGCGGTCAGTGCTAATTCGAGAATAGATTTATGGAAATTTTGTGATGAAAATATCAACAACAATTTTAGCTCCGTGTGATATCCACATGATGAGAAAAAATTGGAAAATAAATAAATACCTAAGTATCGACGAGTGTGAATACACTGTTGGCTGAAATAATTTCGTGGTAGACTGAGAATGACTGATCTAATCACCATCATCGCAGCTGTCAAGCAAGTTTTTCGTTTGAATGAAATTATGATTGGACGGCAGAGGCAGACGGTAGACATCTGAAGTGATGAGTGATTAGGAAATCAGTTTATGGAACTGACACCTTTTTTATTTTGTTTGTTGCTGACTGCGGACTGCAGACTGCGGACTACATGATACATGCATCGCCATTTTTCGCGTCTCTAACGACAGTAAGTCATGCAATTTGTCAATTTAGATGAAATTATTCTCTTTTGAAGTGTTTTTTTAGTGCGGTCGGTCTATCTTTGATGGAATTCACTGCGTTGAAGCTGAAAAAATCACAGAAATTGTGGATAGCATTATGTTGATGTATTGCTTTACAAATAAACAAATTATCCAAAAGTTTGATTTTGCATGATCTTTTTAAAGTTTTTCTTTATTAGGCAGAATCTGCCTAAGCGGAGACGCAAATTATGTTGATTTTAAACCAAAAATTTATCATTGACTAGATTAGTATCTCAAGCACTTTCGAAATATCTCCATAGAAAGAATTTTGACAATCTGTGAACTTTTCGTTCGAGAAAACGAACCTTTTGTCATATCGGTATTTATTTTAGTACCAGATATTGAACCAGCAATTTATGAAAACTTTTTACTTATGTATTATATTTTGGGCTGATTTGATGAATCATATTTGTCTACAGTTCAAAATATATTATTAATTTAAAACCTTTAATTTTAACTAAATTTCTTCAAATAACTCGGCAACCATTTGTAAGTTTTAATTTTTGATTAGCTGAAGTAGAAAATATTGATAACTCTAAGCTTTAAACAATAAGATGGACTATAATATTGGGACTAAAGGAAATTCATAATGAAAAAATTGCACCAGAGCTGGGAATAAATCCGAAAAACAATACTACAATATTTTTTTTAAGGATTTCAATTATGAACAATTAAAACCGACTTTTAAACTAATATTGTAATAGGATATTCTTTAATTCCTGTGCCTGCCACTCTAGGAATTTCTTACAAGATCATAAGGTCAACGACAAAAAATGGTTGGATGCCGTTAGATTATTTCTAGGGATTATGCAAATAATATGATTTTTTTTGCGACTACCCTGGTAATGTTACATCCCTGGTATTTCAACAATAATTTGACATTTTGTATTAAAAAAAATCACCACATTTACACAGCAAGTGGTATGCAATATTTTGATTTAGGTAATAAACTTAAAATACTTAAAAAAATGTTAGGAGTAAATGTATAACCAAAATATGATGTTGACATTTATAGGTGTATACTCCATGATATCGAATACAAAAGTCTGGCAGGTTTTTTTCCTCAGATGGAGAAACGTTTTTGTTAACTTCTACTTTTTTCGATATGGTTTGAGTTTTATTAATCAAATCTTCAAGATTAAAGTGTTAATGCTAAGGGTAAATGACAGAACATC
Source organism: Chrysotoxum bicinctum (assembly GCA_911387755.1). Taxonomy (NCBI): domain Eukaryota; kingdom Metazoa; phylum Arthropoda; class Insecta; order Diptera; family Syrphidae; genus Chrysotoxum; species Chrysotoxum bicinctum. The sequence goes on along the minus strand of OU426989.1, from coordinate 215,766,835 downwards.
ATATTCAATTTAAAAAAAAATAAAATTAAAGCTCTTGCATCCCGAACACAAGACTTGAAAAAATTTGTTTGTATACTGTCGGCTGTTTGACTAGAACTAATTTTTTGGAATTTCTGGTGGCCCTTAACTCCCGTTTATCTTTTATTTAATATTCCATGCAACTTTTACGCTTACAACCTCACCAAAAGTGGAACGAAATTGCCCATATGTAAAGGGTGGTTAAATTTTAAGAGCCGATGTTAAATGTGAAGCACATCACGTAAACGTCAAGTATTTTTCTGCATTTCATTTGACATTTCTCAATTTCAGACTTATTCAATTTGAACCATAGAAAAATACACAATCGAGCAACGCGTTGAAGTTATTCAGGATTATTATGAAAATGGGCGTTCAAATCAAAATGCATATCGTGTTTCGGTCAATTTAATCGTTCAAATGTGCGTACAATCGGAAAAATCGTGCAAAAATTTGGGCAAACCGGATCTGTAGAAGATGTGAAAACACCAGTGCATGCTCGTACAGCTCGTACTGCAGAAAATATTGCTGCTGTTCGCGATAGTGTGGTTGAAGAGCCGTCCACCTCAACTCGTCGTCGTGCCTAACATTTGCACCTCTCACGCTCGTCGTTGATGAACATTATGCATAAATACTTGCATTTACACGCTTATAAGGTGCAATAGACTCAAGAACTAAAGCCTCTTGACCATTTCAAACGTCGTCAATGGTCAGAATGGTGGCAAGAAATGGCAACAGTGGATGATCAATTTTCGAAGAAAATCATCTCCAGTGATGAGGCACATTTTCACCTCAGTGGATTCGTCAATAAGCTATCCGCTTCGCTAGGAATGCTCATCAGTTCGCTCTTGAGCATTAGCTTTGGTCGAACCATCAAATATAGAGATTCGTTTTTTAATCGCAAAACACGATTATGGAATAACTGACCCGTCACGGTTTTCCCTTGCCATTTCAATTTGAAAACATTTAAAACCAATGTTCATCGACACCTCCTTTCTCTCCACCCTCGATTTCCCCATCACCCGTGCTGTGTTCAACATTATAAGGGTCTCCTTACCATCCATACCCTTGAGTGCGTGTGAATTTAAAAAAGAAATATATTGCCTCGTGCAAATTGAGTAGAACGATTTTTATTAAATTTGGAAAGAATTCAATCTTCTCCATCTTTGCTAAATTTTAATTTTTAATCCCTTGAAGGCGAAATGGTTCATTTGAAAATTTATCAATAATTTGAAGTTTCGCGTAATTAATTTTGAGTAATGTGCTTGAAGTGTTTTAAATACTGCTTAGGTATGTAGTACTCGTATTATGTAAGTTTTGTACTTTAGAACCTACTGAAGTACATTTTCTCTTCCCTTTAAAAGTTTGATTGCTTTTCTAAGGTCTGATGCAGATTTAGAACTTTTGAACTTTGAAATATTTTGTTGCTCGTTTTCCATTCTAACTTGCGAAAACCAAGTTTTGCATCTGCAAGAAAACGAACCTGAGATTTTGATCATAGTTGACATTACGATGATAGCGAACACAAAAATGGGACAGCTCCGTCTGTTTGTACCTCAACTTACATCTAATACCGCTGAACCGACGAGAAATTCAAATTTTTTAGCTCCAAAACTAACGGTACCTGCCACACAACGGCTATATAAACATTTTTATTTTTCTCGAAAAACGACTCCAATGAATAAGAAGTATTTCATATTTGGTACATATTTAGCTGCAAAGATATTTTTTCCATTTATTTTTATTGCATGTGCATCTGCCACAAAAACTATTTTAATTTACTAAACAGTTGGTTTATAAATCTGTTAAAAGCCAATAGAAAAATGTTGAAAATGTTTGTTTCATGTTTTCTTCTCGGGCGCCAATTAGAAAATTTTGCGTATAATTTTTAATATTTTGTAGATATCAAGTAACAATTTTATTATTTTTTACTCAATTTCTTAACTATTACAGATCGACTTAAATCTCTTAGAAAACAATACAAACATCTGTATTTATCTTCTTTCTCGGGCGCCAGTTAATTTTTTGAATGCGTCTTACTGAAAAGACGTATGTAGTAGTCACCCCGAAGCCCGACAAACAACACTCAAGCCTATTTGGATCTCTATGTAAAAATCTTGATTAAATCAATTTCTGACAAAAAAAAAAAATAAACACAAAAGAACTCAAGCTTGCACCAAATTTGAAATTCAAACTACCTTCTTCAATACGTACATATTTCGGAAAGACACATCCGCCATGTTGGTGCCTCTTGTGTCTGCCAAATTATGCCATAGTATCTCCGCCGCGCATGTGCATGCGTAAATCGTGATTTAAATTTGCTGTCGATTTGACATGCATCTTCCTTGGATCCACCAAATACATATATGTAATCTGTTGTTGCTGCTTCAGGGCGACTGCAGGCTGCATCGCTAGTTCGTTCCGTCGTCGTCGTTGCCATTTTGCCAAATGCAATTGTTTTAATTTGATTTTTTTTATTTTTATTTTTCTCCCTGACTAGCCGTCCGCTGTGTCCGTTTTGATTTTCCATCGCACTATCTGTCTGGCTTATTATATTCTCATTCAAAGCCTCTGCTGTACATCTGTGAGTCTCTTAATCCTGATGCATAAAAATCCCCATTTCAGCCACCACAATAATCATCATTATCATCATCCGCATCATTTGCAGCGTCATCATCTTGGGGCAGAAACTGGAGAGAGCAAAAAAACAGACATCAGAAAGGCAACATCTTTGACTTGTTGCCCATCCGTGTTATGTGCGGACAGACGGACAAAAACAAAATTGCTATCCATTCCGCAGCAAATGGAAGAAGCTGAAGAATTCTCGTCCAGAATTTCAAAAAAAAAAATGCCCGTTTCAAGATGCAACGAATGAGATTAACTGAAGGGTTCGCCTCTCCTCGAACTTTGGATGCATTTTTCTGCTCCATCCAAACCGAAGGCAGTAGAGAGGCATCTGCTTTGTTTCGAAGATGCGCACATGCATTCTAATTTTTCCCAACAGACACCGGGAATTTATTCGTGTTTTTTTTTGTTGCTAGATGCACTTAAACTCCTCTCTTGTTCAGGGCGCAGCAGCCTCTAGATACGAGGATGACGGTGTGTTGCTCGTTCTGCCCATTTTCTGTATTCTTTTGGGGGTATTAATAAATTCTTGGCCTGTGATGTGCAGCAGAAGGTACCCTGCCGCTGCCACGTCAAATACAAACCGAAGCCTGTTCTGTTGCACATCCAGGAGGATAAGGCGAGTGTTGTTGTGTCCAGTCTGGAGCTTACAGTCCCTATGTACCTACCTACAAAGGTTCAGCAAAAAGTTTAGAAAACAAAAAAACCTAAGCCAAGGTCCCGAAAGCAGCAAAAACGCTGATGATCCTTGGATAGTTTTTTTGTTCATCGCCTCGCTCGTCTGTGTGTTCTTATGGGGATGGTGGTTCCCAATCAGAGAAGAATCGGTGAACAGAGTCCTCTTTGGAATCTTATATTCCTGTTTTTTGCTGGTTTTTGTTTTTGGTTGCAGCTTGCCTGCCAGCCAGACCCAGTTTGATGATGCGGATGATTGTGGCAGAAGATATTTTATGCATTTTCGCTATGCACCTCTTTGCCATCACACCATCCTCCGTGACTTTGCCGCAGCCAGGGAGTGTGTCCTTGGGTTCCAGATTACGAATGGGGATTATGTTTTTTCGTCAATACTCCTTTTACCAGTCGAAGGCCAAAAATAGATGGGTACATACATATTTGTATGTATGTATGAATGTTACAGAGTATCAGACAGCTCTAATGTTCCAGTGGATGGAGCAAATGTATGTAGGTACACATTTATCTTTTTTGTTCTTGAAACTCGCCTTGGCCCGCCAGAGCAGGTGTAATAAATTAAGCAGGATTTAGATGGATTTCGAAAAAAAGGATAGAGCAGCAAGCAAAAAAGATACATTATCATGCGTGCTATAGTCTGGCTATTGTTGTGGATAGTTACCTGCCTAACTCTTTTTTTTGTTAGCTTGATGTCAGGGCCAGGTTGCATGTTGTGTTTCTACTACTTATTGGTCTAGGAGGTTCTTTTGTTTAGACCGAAAGAAAAAGAGCACCTGCTTCTGGTTGAATCGGAAGAAATGCTTGGTCTTTATTTTTTCAAGGTCGATTAATTGAAGGAAGTGATATTTTTTTGGGTAAAATCTGGCGAGGGCAGATTTGAAACAAGAACAAACTGTCATATTTCCGGTTTGGGTATTCTTTGACAGAAGTTGCACTATTTGCATTAAATTAAAGCTCAATTATTAAGAGAGTTTTTGAAAAGAGCTATTTAATATAGGAATAGCTACACAAGTCATTTGGGGTACAGTGCATTTTGCACTTAAGAGCAACTACAAAGTTATCTAAGCTAACTGGTAGTCCTATATTTTTGAATAAAAATATACAAGACTAAATTTCGTTTTCATAATAGGTACCTACCTAGATAATTTTATCAAAATTCAAATGAAGGCATTTTGAGCAAATTTACCCATAGTCAATGTGAGAATGTGTAGAACCAACCCTATGGGAAAGAATTGCAAATATAAATTAGATATATTTGAAATTTTACCAAAAAGAAAGAATTTTCAAATAATTATTAAGTCAAAAAAATAACTTGAGAGTCGTATTCAAGGAGTGGGCGAACATAGTTTATGTATAGGGACTGGGTCACATAGGGTTCGGAGTATTCTTTGGACCAACGTTTGACTACGCTGAATTAGCTTTGAGAGTGATATCGGTCTCTATGAGTGAGAAAATTGATTTGGTCGCATAATATGCCAAGGTCGCGAATGTAATGAACGGTGGGTATAAGTTAAGGAGCATCAGGTAAAGACGGGGATAAGTTTCAATGCGTTTGTATGAAAAGTGATTGATTACCACTTGGCAATGTTAAGCCCCAAGCAGTTTTTGTAATACAACACTGAAAAACAGTCAAGTTTCTGTTGAATAAGGAAATAGTCTTGTTTCGAAGAAACGGTTTTCAAAAATTTAGTATTATCTGTGTATAGTGAGATTTGAGAACGTTTGATGAGCCTTTTAATATCGTTGATTGTAGGAATGCACAAAAGAGATCCTAGGTTGCTGCCTTGGAGGACACTGGAGGTTGCTCAAAAAAGGGCAAGAGGAAGCAGATCTGAAACGAGCGCTATTATAACGGTTTTCTACATAAGAAGAAGCCCATTTTATCAAAGAGGGTTCAAAGCTTAGAAGTGTCAGTTTGAAAAGTATTAGTCTATGGGAAATTTTGTCAATAGCCTTGCTAACATCGACTCTTTTAGACCAAGGTGGTGAAGGACATACATTCAACAAGGTTAGTGTTATACGTAGTTCATTTCAAGATTTAATATGAGAGTAGAGAGATTTGCAGTGGAAACTTAACATGTCGTACAAAATATTTACGAAGAGTTTTGGTTGGCAATTGGACGATAATAAATTGTCAACATCACACTTGGGATCCTTTTTGCGTAACAGGATTTCCTTTTCTGAGGAGGAAATTCTCCTATTTTATTAGTAGTATGACAAGGAAACCATCAGGACCCTGACTCAATTTCAACCAACAGAAGTACGTTGGGTGTAGTACCTCTTGGCATAATGGTTAGTGCGTTGGACTGTTATGCAGTAGGTATCTTCTCATGAAAAGTGCTGCTATCATTAGCCATTCGGAGTCGGCAGAAAAATTTAGGTCCTATCTATTTCATTCCTGGTGACACGCACACAGGAATGGTTGAGAGTAGTAAGTTACTATAGGTCCCAGTTCTCTTCGAACTTTGGCATAACAAATTTATATATTTAGAAGTACGGTAGAGGAGTTATTACATTACATACGGTAGTCTTTATAAAGTTGTGCAGTCAACGAAATCTGAAAGTAGTCGATGGATAAATACAATGTGTTATTTCTATTCGCACTTCTAGTGTATTAAGTTAATAGGTAGAACGCGGTCTTGATAGGGATATAGGGTCAAAAGATCTATCCAAGGCAGAACACTAAAGGAAATTCATAGGAAACGTCGTTAAATGCTCTCAGTTCTGGAGATTTGGAAATGTTGTTAAAAGAATGACACTTTGTAGGCATATTTAAAGAACGTGCGAAGTGCCTTGATATATGGGAATTACGCCACTAAGTTCTTGTGGAATTCTTTAAGTGTTTTGTTTGTATTGTATCAGGAAGTTGAACTCTCGGTTACATAGTATACCAAGGTCGCGAATACGCTCCAAGGAAGGTAGAAATAGATTGGTTATGTAAAAGATAGAGATGGGAAGATTTTTTCGATGAGGATTTTTCCTGTAAAATTAACTAATTTTCATTTAGGAATATATAGCTTTAATCTATTTTTGAGGCAGAATGTCGAAATCTAGGAGGAAAAGGATAGAATCATGTGTGAAAAATAAAGTTTTCAAAATCTTTGCATCGTAGGTGCTTTGTAGAGTGAGTTTAAAGAATCTTGGATGGCCATGTCAATATCATTAATAATTAAAATAAAAGAAGAAGACCTAAATAGCTGCCTTGAGGCACCCCAACTTTATCATCTAGATCTGAAACGTACAATCTAATAACGTTTTTTGAAGTAAAAGGAAATTTATTTCAAGAACTACAAAGCCATTGTCATTGTCAAATTGATTGTTTTAAAGTATTAGTTTATAGAAATGTCGTCAAAAAATCTTACTAAAAGATTGAGTCCCTTTCAGTTCCTTAAAACTAAGAAATTAAATGTTACCAATTGAATATGGTTAATGTCTGTAGATCTACATTTGAGAAAGCCGTGTTGTCTAGAGAAAATGAGAGATTTACAGCAAAAACTTAAGATTTCATACAAAAAAAATATTTTAAAAAATGGTGTGAAAGTTATAGGACCAAAGTTTTTAAAATCGAGCTGCGGAAAATTTTCGGAGTATTGAAGTTATGAAAGAGTTTTTCCAAATCTGCAGAAATTCTCTATGAGACGCGGAGAAAATAATATAAAATGAAGATTTTTCCTTGGAGCTGAAAGAGAATTTTTAAGAATTATGGTGGCAGACTATTTCAGCCGGGAATAAATGTATCAGTAAGTGGATTTTACTTATTTTCGATGATGGAGTAAACTTGAAAATAATTGAAATTCTAGAAATCAGGTCGTTGTTAACAGATTTTTTGAAAAGTGGGGAAAATAAGTTGGTGATTGTTTGAGATGCATTTGAAGTTTTTTTTTATTGAAATAGAAAGACAGATAGAAGGATTTTTATTTGAAAATGGTAAAGTGAAAGAAGGATAGGAATTGATTTTTAGTAAGATTGGTTTGAATTGGGCAAGGAAAATTGCTTAAATTTTTTTTTCTGCTTTGGCAAAGAAAGTAGTCTTCGTTCATAACAATAGTTTTTTTTGTCCAGAAAAAGAAAATAAAATACAAAACTTGTTTATTATTTGTGTGTAAAATACGTTTATTGTATCTTAAAGCCTCAAACATATCGTCCGGGATTTGTCGGAAAAATATCACAACGAACAAATTTATACCCTGCAATTTCATTTATTGTTCCGCAAACCCCGCAAAGATATTAAATTTAAAAAATTTAGGCTACAGTTGTGCTATAAAAAAAACGTCAGCTTAAAACAGAAGCGTTTTACAACAGATAATGTTAAAATCCTAATACTTCTCGGCAGTAATATGTCGCGGATTTCATAATCCGAAATGATCATTATGAATATACTCGTAATATCATGACATTGTTCAAATATCCAGCACGGCTTTGCACGGATTAATGAAGCCGCTTGCCGGCCCAAAATCTATACTAAACGGTTACTTTGTTAAAGATGATTTTTCGGCACAAAAATCTGGTTCTTTCCCTAACGCTACATAATCTAGTCAGCGAACAAACGGTGTTGTTTACAATCCTTATTTATTACATTGAGATCCTGGATCATTTGGATTTTGAGCGGGTGCAAGCCCACAACATTTGCCATAACGAACACTCATTTTGACTTGAGAGAAGACTACAATACGAAAAAACAATCATGCGAGGAAATTATCAGGTACCTATATTGAAGAGCAAAAGTTCTGAGCCTACCCGTATAGCCAAACAGTTTTTTATGGATTTTTAACTTTAAGTTTAGTTAGAGGCACGAGAGGTTTCCATATAAAGAAAAAGGGTTGAAGTTCCTACAGGAAATAAAACATTAAAAGCGTATTTGTCAGGGTCAGAGGCAAAAAACAAGTGTAGAGTGTTGGTGAATTGACCTGCTATATCAGGGAACCTAGTAGCCACGTCGATGAGCTGAGTTAAGTTTTTTGACAAAGTAAAATGGTTTGCATACTTTCCTTCGGGAGTTTTCTTGAGGGAATCAAGGAGCCTGTAACAACCATTTCTTTGTATTTTTTTCTTGCAATTGTTAGTTGGATTTTCGAAAGGTCTTATAAAAATTTTCTATTTCAAATAAAAGTGAATTTTTAAGGGATAAAAGATTTTATTTTCACTATTTACCACTGATTCTCTGCAAGTTCTGAGTTAGATACAACTCTAGTTGCTTACATTCATTTAAAAGGTATTATTTCAATCATTAAATCGTGACATATTTGCTCAAGATCGCAACCATCTCCGGAAATACCTAATATGTTCATAATGCTCGTAACAAATAATTTATTTTCGAAGATAACAATAAATTTAATTAGTCGCGTCGCGGGTTTGTGGCGCCTTTCCAAATAAGAAGTTCCCTTAAAAAGCACCATTTAACCCACGAATCAACTTATAATTTTTAAGAAATTGAATCGATTTCTTAGTCACATTAACGACACGAGCCAGACACATGGAATCATATAAATACCCACACGATGGAGTCGATGCATGGGCATGGGTTTCAAATCTAAGTTCACACTTCATTTGACAATCGACAAAAAAAAAAATCAGTTCAAACAAACAAAAACACAAAGCTGCTGAAAAAAGTTATATTTGGACAATAAGGCCATTCTTTGTGTTCCAAATTCAGCAGACAGAAAATCAGACATACAGACAGACAGAGTCACATTATACAGCACCCCCGCCACAGCAGCAGCTGTCAAAGTCACAGACACGATACGATTATGACAAAATCATGCTATATCAGACAAACTAGCAAAATACCAAGCGTGTGCATTCAATCACGGAATGGTTGTTTGTATTTGGTATAAACAAACAAACAAAAAAAAAACTGGACGTGATTTTGGGTAGAAACAGAATTCAAATTCGGATTAGCTTTGACTAAGACGATAATCACGACTTTGGATTTTATCTCAAAGGACAGAGGATTCCAGACAAATTATAAAGTATTCAAACACAACCCGAATGTGCGCGGGTGAGAAATTGAAATTAAAAATTGAACGACACACATTTTAAATGTGTCATCGTCAGCAGAACGAAGCGTCAAGTGGTGAGTCGGAGTAAAAGCAAGGGCGTAGCCAAGAAATATTTCGACGAGAGTGGACATGGTGGGATTTTAAAATATTTGAAGTGATTTTTTCATTTGTTCGAAAAGATAAGTGAAGAACAATTGTATTGTTATATTTAAAATTTAGGGTGAATTGATGAGTTTTACGGCAAAATTGTTTGAGGAGAGGAATGCAACTGTCATTTGGGCATTCTTGATAGAAAAAGCGATGAAGAGCAGAAGACGTTATGACGGTGTTCAACAGAAATAAAAGTTTTCGTAATGAATGGTAACCTATAATTTTTAGGGCTCTGTTCTTTTTTTATTCATTTTTTCAAGAACTTCGGGTAATATATTTCCTAAATCATATCGGATATACTGTTTGCGAGCTTCCTGAGTATCTGACTACGCGATCTGTGTAAACGGTTGGACTCTCCTGTTAAAACCATATAATGTAACTGTATGTATCCTACAGTCATTAAAACCTCGTTTATTAGGGCAGGAATGGAAGGCCTTCCGGTGATTCGTCTTCGCTAGAAGTGCTGCAAGAGGTCGGTCCGTTATTCCGGAAAAAGTGTTCCGAATGTTGGGCTCGTTCTTGCTCAAAGTGGTTGTCTTGTTAGCGTTGAGTAAGTACTTGAAGTAGCCCAGTAAAAAATAATGGAATGGTGAAAAGTCACATTGTCGCAGCGGCCAATTGATGAACGCTCACCGTGAAATGAACTAGTCGCCAAATTTTTACTTCACAACTTCAAGCATTGCGTCGCTTGTATAGTATGTACCGTCGAGTTATTGCAACAATATTTGATATTGTCGAGCTCTGACCACAGAAAGTCTGTTGGCATAACTCTTTACAGAAGATCATTGACGTTAACATTTCAAGAGAAATAAGGTCATATGATGATGCCCTGCAATAAACAGCACCAAACAGTCAATCTTTGTATATGCATTGATACTTGTTCGAACGCTTGTGGATTGTGTTCGCTACAGTAACGGCAATTTTGCATGCTACCACAGCGCCTGAGTATCAATTGGGCCTCGTTAGTGAAGAGCCAGATCTCTAGCCAACATTTCCAGAGTCCAATTTTCATTGGTTGTCGGGATGAAATGGCAAACCTCACTGAATATTTCGACAGCTTGATGTCATTAATAATTTTGACAGCTGCTGAAACATAATAATAAGGTATAAGTCAAATGCAACAGGAACACTAGATGGTTACAGAATACCATTAATTGAAAGCAACAATATTTCCCAAAAAGTAACAAGTGTTAAATGGAGTGGTCCCTTTGCAGCACTCTAGGTTGTAGTAGTGTTTTTTTTTATCACAATTTACTAAATTTTAAAAGGTTTGCTAGATTTCCATTTGTTTTTCAAAGACGCACTTTGACAAAATGGCTAATACCAACAGAATAAATAGGGGAAGTAGAGAACTGGTGTCACCCACCCTGTCGTATCAAACTGCGTCTCTCAAAGACAAGTGGAATCCTAGCATTATTAAGTGTTTGATAATTATTTAATACGGGGTTTGTATGACAAATCGGACTCCAGGAAAATTCGACTACGGCCTTGGCCAATAGCCGGTGGCTGTTTGACGTTTGACTCCCGCTCCATGGCCAAACCCTGAATCCAATGCACAGAAGCTGCTGCTAACTTCTGTCGGCAGCCAGACAAAAACCCATAAACATTTCATTGTTATTTTGTTTTGTGGTTTTAAGTTTATTTTTCTTTTTGGTCTTTTTTAATTATTTCAGAGATTCTTTTCGTCTTTGCAACGCTACTGAGTTTTTTTTTGTTTCTGTTTTTAATTTGTTTGCAAATTTTTAATTTAATTCGGTAGCCAAAAGAAGCACACCACAAAAACGCATCATCCAGCACGATGGCGATGGCGATGACGATGGGCAATCTGTTTCTGCTTTTGCTATGTCAGTGTCGGCAAATGGTGCGATGTTTATGTTTGACTACACTGCACCCTGCCGATGGGCAATTGAAGCTATTTTTGGCACAAACAATTTATTCAGGATAATAAAATAAACTCAAACACGTGTGCGAACGAGCTCTTTTTGACTCCTTCAGGCAAGTGGTGATGAATTATATATTTTGCTCACCATAACCAATGGATTTTTAATAGGCACATTCAATTGGATTCAAATGGCGAATTAATATATTTTGTTTTTATTGGAAAGTAAACGTAGGCATGAGTTTTTAATAGTTTGACCGTTTCGATAGGAGTGGTTGGGTAGAGTTTTAGAAACGATAAAATTTTGGCGGCTGATGTCAGCCCGAAAAGGTATTCAAATTCGCAAACAATAAAAAGGCAGTTAAATGGCAACAAAAGGTTTATTACTGTCTGCGGCGTGATGAAATGTTGACATTTTAATTAACAAAAAAAAAAAACAACGTGTAACGACAAAAACTTTCACAATCCAATAAATGTAAAACAAAAAGTTAAAAATAATTCTAAAATTGTATGATAGGTAGATACATTTATTAACGTTGTGGATTATACCTTTCTAGTATAACATTTATGTTATTAAGTTACATAAGTTTGGAGTATAGGGTGTCTTTCTCTGTTCCTATGACTTGGTGGTTAGGATTCGTTTCATTAAGATCAAGTGCGGTCCGGACATCTATTACCTGGAATTACAAACCTGACCTATACCTATGTACAAAAAAAAAAATAGAACAATACTAATGTTGTGTGATTCTTAAGCACACTTTTGTAAGAAGTTTCAATTGTCAAGGACCTGCTTTGTGAGAAACGACGCTATTCTGATGACATTCTTTTAACGAATGTATTGCTTCGTGTTATACAGCATTTTCTTTAAGATTTTATTTACATATATACATATACATTTTTTATTAAATTACATTTTAAATTTAATTGACAGATGTACAGTACACTGAACCAAAAAGGTACATAATATCAATTAAAAATTTAATTGCGACAATGAACTTTTTAATTAAAACTCGTCCAATAAACTAGTTTCTTGCGACAATAAACGGCTGTTTATTGATTTCATTTTTCCATAATTTTTCAATAAACTGTTTATTGATTTTAAAAAACGTTTATTGATTTTTAAAAACGTTTATTGATTTTTAAAAATGTTTTTTGAAAGAGTTTATTGGCGCAATAAACCGTTTATTGCGGCAATAAATGGTTAATTGCTATAAACGGTTAATTAAAAAACTCAGTTTATTGGCGCAATAAACTCGTTTATTGTCGCAATAAACTCGTTTATTGTCGCAAGAAACTCAGTTTATTGGCACAATTAACCGTTTATTGTCGCAATAAACTCGTTTATTGTCGCAATAAACTCATTTATTGTCGCAATTAACTCAGTTTATTGGCACAATTAACCGTTTATTGTCGCAATAAACTCGTTTATTGTCGCAATAAACTCGTTTATTGTCGCAATTAACTCAGTTTATTGGCACAATTAACCGTTTATTGTCGCAATAAACTCGTTTATTGTCGCAATAAACTCGTTTATTGACGCAAGAAACTCAGTTTATTGGCACAATTAACCGTTTATTGTCGCAATAAACTCATTTATTGTCGCAATTAACTCAGTTTATTGGCACAATTAACCGTTTATTGTCGCAATAAACTCGTTTATTGTCGCAATAAACTCATTTATTGTCGCAATTAACTCAGTTTATTGGCACAATTAACCGTTTATTGTCGCAATAAACTCGTTTATTGTCGCAATAAACTCGTTTATTGTCGCAATTAGCTCAGTTTATTGGCACAATTAACCGTTTATTGTCGCAATAAACTCGTTTATTGTCGCAATAAACTCAGTTTATTGGCACAATTAACCGTTTATTGTCGCAATAAACTCGTTTATTGTCGCAATAAACTCAGTTTATTGGCACAATTAACCGTTTATTGTCGCAATAAACTCGTTTATTGTCGCAATTAACTCAGTTTATTGGCACAATTAACCGTTTATTGTCGCAATAAACTCAGTTTATTGGCACAATTAACCGTTTATTGTCGCAATAAACTCGTTTATTGTCGCAATAAACTCATTTATTGTCGCAATTAACTCAGTTTATTGGCACAATTAACCGTTTATTGTCGCAATAAACTCATTTATTGTCGCAATTAACTCAGTTTATTGGCACAATTAACCGTTTATTGTCGCAATAAATTCATTAGTTAGCGCAATGCACTCAATTTATTGTCGCAATTGACTGTTTATTGCCACAATAATCGGTTTATTGTGGTAATAAATTCATTTATTAGCGCAGTAAACTCGTTTATTGCCGCAATTAACTAATCAATTGGCGCAAAGAACTCAGTTTATTGCCACAAATAACATATTGATAAAAATTTTAGTAAAAGATTAAAATTTCTATTCATTGATATAAGTATATGTACATATATAAATAATTAAATTATTGATATATATGATAGATAAAGATACTTTATTTATATCTACTGTAGTAATAAAAACTAAAAGCCTTAAGAAACAAACGTTTTGATTGTTTGGAATTAGAACGAAATGGAAAAATAGATTTGTCTAGAGGAAAGTGAAACGATGAGAAAAGGGACATTCTCATCGTAGACTTCCCAAGAGCTAGTTGTGTGATACAAGCTAGATAAATAGTTCCATATTCTATCATCAGAAGTGGGATTTTTAACCTAACAATACTACAATAAAAATAAACAACGAAGTAACTAAGGAAGAAAAATTTTGAAAAATTTAAAAAGGAAAAATCAAGACAATCGCTGCTGATGTGTAAATTTATTGGATAGACGAAAGCTTAAAAGGACAATAATTGCGAATACTGAAGAAATTTCAAGAAAATTCAAGAATTTGAAAAAAAAAAATTGAAGGATTACTGCCGAGGGTTTGAATTGACAAAAAAAAAAAACAAGATATTTCATGAAGAACAACCAGATTTATATAAAGATAAGTAATTTTTCTTTAATTATTATTAAAAATGTATGGGGAAAACAATATTCAAGGAAATAATCTGGAAGAATCTGTTGCTCCAATCGATGAGCAAACTTTCGTTAATTTAAAAGCAGTAGGGGATATAATTCGATTAGTCAAGGAAGGGGATCAAAAGCAGCTTATTGCTGGATTTCCTATTTTTGACCCTGATTTTTCACGAGTCGATGTAAAGAAATGGTGCGATGATGTTGATTGTAGGGTTAAAAGAGATAGTTTAGAAGATTACGATATTATTCCCCGAATTCAATCCTCTTTATTTGGAAGAGCAAAAACATGGTTTGAAAAATATGGTTTTCAACACTATCGCTGGTGCGACTTACGAGCATCATTAATTCACACATTTGCCAGTGGTATAAACATTATAACCCTTTTAAGAAAAGTAGCAAATTTCGAAAGTAGTGAATCAAGTTCATACAATGATTTCATTATGGAAAAAATGTCCCAAATTAATCGGTTACCATTTGAAATCCCTGAAGATATGATAATCCGTATCATAATTGGTTGCATAACAGATTCAAGTTTAAGAAACTCACTTACTTTTGTTATGCCAAACAACGTTCAAAATCTTATTGATCATTTGTCCTCAATACGCAATGCTCCCAGATGTAATTCAAATTCTAATACGTCGGGTTTGCAAAGACCAAGTAAACCATACTCAATTGATTCTCTTAAACGAACTGCAGATACTTACCCATCAACAACTAAACGCTTTAGAGTTGATAAAAATTGCTATGGGTGTGGTAAGTTAGGACACATTCGGAACAACTGTCCTAATAACTTTCCAGTTAACAAAGAACCTAAAGAAATTTCAACAAAAAATGAAATTGAAAAAAAATGTAATTTTTGCAATAAGTCTGGTCACGTTGAAAGTTTATGTTGGGCCAAACAACGTTTAAATAACAAGAAAGTTAATACTTGTAATAAATTGTCACAATCAAATAGTACAGAAGTAACTATAAATGATGAAAAATATAGTTGTCTTTTTGATTCTGGTTCAGATTGTTCTCTCATCAGTCACAATATCGCTTCCAAATTCGAAAACATCAAAGAATCATGTAGCCAATCAGTTCAAGGAATAAGCAAGGATTCTATTTTCCTCTCAGAAAAGTTAAAATTGTTCGTAGAATTTAAACAGATACGTCTTGAAGTGACATTCTTCGTTATTGACAAAGAATATTTAGACGTCGATTTAATAATTGGTCGAAATATATTAAAAGATAGAACTCTAGAAATAGTAGCGGATGCGACGGGATCTGTGGTTAGAAGGAAAGTTGTAGTAAACTTTCTTACAAAAATAAATCCAGCCGGTATGATAAGCTTAACAGAAAAAGAAAGTGATAATTTAAATTTACTCTTGAGTAAATATACAAGTAATATCATAGATGTTTTTCCGGACAAAAAGGTTAAAACCGGGACATTAAATATTCGCCTAACAAAAGATACAGTGATAAATTATCGCCCCTATAGAATGGCAATATCGGAAAGAAAAATAGTATCTGACATAATATGTGATTTAAAATGTCATAACATAATAAGAGATAGTTATTCGCCTTTCGCTAGCCCTATAATATTGGTCACAAAAAAAAAATGGAAAACATAGAATGTGCATTGACTTTCGTGCATTAAATAAAATCACAGTTAAAGACCGATATCCATTACCAAGAATTGACGACCAATTAGATCAACTAGCTGGAAACAAATGCTTTTCGTCTTTAGACATGGCTTCAGGATTTTATCAGATTCCAATAGCTGAAGATTCTATTGAAAAAACTGCATTTGTAACTCCTGAAGGCCATTTTGAGTTTCTACGAATGCCATTTGGACTTGCAAATGCCCCAGCCGTTTTTCAACGTGCAATTGACCATGCCCTTAGAAAGGAAATAAATAATAAAATTGCCATGGTATATATGGATGATGTAGTTATACCTTCAACCAATGTTGAAGAAGGCATTATGCGACTTGAACTTGTATTAAAATCTCTGACAGAAAGTGGATTTTCTTTAAATGTTGAAAAATGTAAATTCTTACAACCACAGATTGAATACCTTGGAAGAGAAATATCCGCTGATGGTATACGACCAAGTATACAAAAAAAATTGATGCCCTAGTTTTGTCTCCATCTCCAACCAATGTGAAACAGGTTAGACAATTCATGGGTCTGGCAAATTATTTTCGTAAATTTATTCCTGAATTCACTGCGAAAACTAATTGTATAACGCGGCTTACTAAAAATAATATAACCTTTGATTGGAACCATGAATGTCAAGAGGCCAGATCATATATTGGGAACCAATTAACTCAAAAACCTGTCCTAACGATATTTAACCCAGATCTACCAACGGAACTACACACGGATGCAAGTGCTCTTGGGTATGGAGCTGTTCTGTTTCATCGTATAGAAAACAAATTACGAGTAGTAGCATATTTCAGTAAAGCTACTAAGCCATACGAAACAAAATATCATAGTTATGAGCTAGAAACACTCGCAGTTGTAAATGCAATTAAACATTTTCGAACTTATTTACTGGGTGTTCGCTTTACATTAGTAACTGACTGTAATGCAATCAAAGCTACAAAAGATAAACGTGACTTATTACCAAGAGTTGCAAGATGGTGGATCTACTTGCAAGATTTTGAATTCGATATAGTCTATCGCAAAGGTGCAATGGTTCAACATGTTGATTATCTTAGTAGAAATCCCCCAGTAAAAATATGTTACAGACTTTCTAGTTTGTCGGATAATTGGCTACATGTGGAACAACAAACAGATTCATTAACACTTGACATAATCAATCAAGTTAAAGAAAAGGATCCAGAAGCTACTTCAAAGTACTGTATTGTTGGAGGGCTCTTATACAGAAAAGAAAAAGAAGGAAACAAATTATTCGTTCCCCAACGATGTCGATTAGCTCTTATGAGAAAGTATCATGAGGATAATTGCCATGTTGGTTGGGAAAAAACAATTTCAAAAATCAAAGAACATTTTTGGATGCCGTCAATGACCAGAAATGTCAGAAAATTCATAGATTCATGTGTGATTTGCTTAGTTGCTAAGAGACCGTCAGGAAAGAAGCAAATAACATTGCATCCCATTGGAAAACAACCGATTCCTTTTCATACGATACATATTGACTGTATGGGTCCATTTGTTGAAAAATGTGAAGGAACACATCGCTACGTACTATTAATTGTTGATGCGTTTACCAAATTTATAATTTTACGTCCACTGAAATCCTTACAAACACAAGAAACAATACAGTGTATGAATGATTTCATAACCTTATTTGGAACACCATTTAAAATTGTCAGTGATAGAGGAACAAATTTTACAAGTGAACAATTCAAGAAAATGTGTTTAACATACGGAATTGAACATCACACCATTGCTCCGGGAATAAGCAGGGCCAATGGACAAGTAGAACGATATGTCGACACAGTATCGAACCTTTTAAGGACCAATCTTGACACAAACTTGGAATGGACAACTTACCTTAGTCGAATACAATTAGCATTAAACACGACAGTACATAAAACTACGAAATTATCGCCTTTGAAAATACTTACTGGAATAAATGGAAGAACTCCACAAGTTGGACTCTTATTTTCTCAATTGAATTTAGAACCGGAATATGATGATATAGTTTCCATAAGAGAATTAGCCGATCAAAGAATAAAAGAAAACGCTGTTAAAATGAAATTAAGATTTGATCTTAACAAAACTAAACCAACAAGATTGGAAATTGGAACAAAAGTTGTCTATAAAAGCAAACAGATTCGCAAATCAAAGTTGGATGTTCAATATCAAGGTGTATTTGAGGTTGTTGGAATTCTACCTTTTGACCGATATAAGTTAAAGCGAGGACACTCAAACACAGTTGTAACAGCATCACGGGAATCCTTAAAACCAATTATAAAAGATGATTCTAATGAAAAGATGTAAAGGTAAATAAAAAAAAAAAAAAAAAAATAATAATAATAATAATAGACAAGCTTAAGATTGCCTCTGAGCTATTGTGAAGATTACTGGTAGCATTTTATTTATGTTTTTTTGGTGTTTGTTTCAAACAATAGACAAGCTTAAGATTGCCTCTGAGCTATTGTGAAGATTACTGGTAGCATTTTATTTATGTTTTTTTGGTGTTTGTTTCAAACAATAGACAAGCTTAAGATTGCCTCTGAGCTATTGTGAAGATTACTGGTAACATTTTATTTATGTTTTTTGGTGTTTGTTTCAAACAATAGACAAGCTTAAGATCGCCTCTGAGCTATTGTGAAGATTACTGGTAGCATTTTATTTATGTTTTTTTAGTGTTTGTTTCAAACAATAGACAAGCTTAAGATTGCCTCTGAGCTATTGTGGAAATTGATTTAAGAACAAACTTAACTTTTGTGTTAAGTTCGTACAATAGACAAGCTTAATATGGCCTCTGAACAATTGTAAGGATGGTTTATAAGATTCGATTTTATTTTGAACTTAATTTGTGCTACTATCTATTTTCAAAATTATTGAGCCTGTTGGAATAGTATTAAAACTGGTTTTGTTTTAGATACTGGCAAGAATTAAAAAGAAAATGGAATAAGCAGACTTTATAATCAAGAAGAAAACAAACTGTTTATGGATTAAATATTGTTTTAAGATATTGTTTAATGTTTATCTTTATTCTTGTTGTTGGTTTACTTCATGAGTTTTAAATTAAAAAAAAAAAAAAAAAAATATATAATAATAATTACTTATTTTTTATTATTGTTATTTTGCATCGAGAGCGATGCATGTTGCAGGATGGCCGTGATAGATAAAGATACTTTATTTATATCTACTGTAGTAATAAAAACTAAAAGCCTTAAGAAACAAACGTTTTGATTGTTTGGAATTAGAACGAAATGGAAAAATAGATTTGTCTAGAGGAAAGTGAAACGATGAGAAAAGGGACATTCTCATCGTAGACTTCCCAAGAGCTAGTTGTGTGATACAAGCTAGATAAATAGTTCCATATTCTATCATATATAAATAAATAAAATGTTTAATATATTTTTAAAATTTCTATAAATAATTTACTGTGGCAATACGTACATGTTAAATATACTTACATTTTATTTCCAACCTTTCCTGAAATTTTTAAGAATTTTAAGTTCAAAAATGAAACATTTTAGTTAAACGTTATAAGATATTTTATTAAACTATATCATTTATTATTATTATTATTATTATTTTTATTATTTATTACAATATAAACTAAATGTACATTTTAATATAAGCGATAAACAGCATTAGCTTTAAGCTGGACAAAAATTTAAATTACTTTGGAGCAAGTAAACTTTTCATACATGTATTTAAACGAATACAAACTATTCTTTATATCCTTTTTTATAAAAAGTTACAAAACTTGGAAAAGGAAGTCTTAAGGTAAAAATGAAAACTCTTGAATCAAATCCCACGTTGAGGACAACAGTGGCACTAACCAAAATACCTACAACCGTATTATGGTTGTAAATTATAAATTAATAGTTAATAAAAATTGAAATTCGATATTTTATAACCCAATTAAAAAAAGTTTTGGTCATTTAATCATGCTTACCCTTATGACAGAAAGAAAATTGACAAATATTGTCAGATAGTTGATAATTTCTTAAGGTACTAGTACGGTCTAGAACGCCAAAAATCGCACGATTTTTGGGAATTTTTTTTCTCGGAAACTTTATTAGGTACTAACATAATTCTTTTTTAAATAAAGAATACATGCGTCAAGAGTACAAAAATTTTTTTTAAGTTTTCGAATTTTGGCTGAATTATAGAGGGTCCAACGTCGACTCATCAAAAAATACATTGTCCCATTGCGGACAGTTAATCTCCGGAGCTACTGAACCGATTTTCAAAAAACTTGTCGCAACTTGATTGTTTTTATGTTTTCTAAGACAATTTACCACAATTTGACCAAAAAGTTATGAACACAAAAAAAAAAATCGCGACCCAAAAATGGCCTAAAAAATAGCCAATTTTTTTTTTCAAAACTTGACATTTTTTTCGTTTTTTATTTTTTAAGCAAATTGTGGTAAATTGTCTCGCAAGAAATCTTTCTTTAAATACCCGATTTTGATTTTTTTGTTTCAGTACAGCCAATCCTTTCCACAATGGGACAATGTATTTTTTGATGAGTCGATGGTGGGCCCTCAATAATTCAGCCAAAATTCGAAAATTAAAAAAAAAAAAAATTTGTACTCTTGACGCATGTATTCATTATTTAAAAAAGAATTATGTTAGTACCTAATAAAGTTTCCAAGAAAAAAATTCCCAAAAATCGTGCGATTTTTGGCGTTCTAGACCGTACTGGAACCTTAAATAAAATTGAGTTTAAAAGTACCAAATTTCAGTATTTATCAAACATTTTCATAATTAACAACTGTAATAGCGGTGCTAGTTTTGAAATATCGCATGCCGAGAACCACAGTGACACTAACAAAAATTTACACTTTCGAGTTAATGAGTCAGATACTCGTCTAGTTTCCACACGAGGTTCGCTTATATCACCCATAACTCAAAACTAATTTTTTTTTAGTGCCACTGTTGTTCTGAACATGGGATTTGATTCAAGAGAATCTCTAAAAAATTTATTCTTTTATTGCACTCAGGAGGATATGTGCTTTTGTACAACATTTTTGTTTGTTCGGAAAATAGAGCGACTGCATAAAATTCCAAAAATTGGAACTTTGATTTGGGAATTCGAGGTTGAAAAGGAAAAAAGTTTTGAAACAGATGTCCACTGCTCGGATAAAACTAATGAATGGAAACTTCACTCCATCAAAATATAAAAAGATTTCCCTAAAGTTTATAACATCTTTACCCACCAAAATAATGAAGGGTTGCACATTGTCTCCTTTTTGTTGCAGGTACTGGATGTGGTCCTCAGCTACCTGAATTGATCCCGCCACAAAGATAAAAGATTCCTGCGAGTCCTTGATAGTTGGTTTTATCGATGTCTTCATTCCCTTGCGATCTTTTCGCACGAACTTATGTGTGGGTACTAAGTACCCGTGAAGTGCCCACAAGAGAGCAGCATCCCGACAGTCTGAAAATAAGAATGAAAACGTGGATATAAAATTTTGTTATAAAATTATGTAGTACTTAAATAAAACTAGTATAGTAGATATAAACTTTTGTAAAAGATAAGATAAATCGGGTCAATAAATGGGAGCCAATCTCGAATTTCGCTATATCGACCCTTTTCCTGCATTTTATCGTAAGGGATGTTTTAGAAAGAAAATAAATTATTGAATTTTGTTAGTACCAATTGAAGCCATCAAACCTGTTGTCATGTTGCAGCTAAAGCACTGTAAATATTCAATGCTGACTTTAGACATAAGTGGTTATATGGATCAGAACTAAAATTTTGTTTTCTTCTCATACTTTGTTTGTGTCGCTTACGATAATTTGGTGGAAAGGGTTCGATATTCATTGATGTATAAAGGAGAATGAATATGATATACATAGGTCTTTAAGTGTTACACCAATGTGATGCAACCCATAAAATTATGCCCATTCTCCTTTAGTACCTGTCATTTTTAATACGGAAATAAACTATTTTCGTTTTTAATAGGCAAAAATAAAATAACTACATAATATTCAACTTACTTTCTGGAATATTATCGGATGCTATCTTCTCCAGAACGCCCTTAATTGTTTTCTCCTTAACCCGATCTTCCGTTTTTAAAAATTCTCGTATCTTAGTAAAAACTTGTTCCCATCGATCAAGGAGAGAATTATGGCTTTTAAACATGTACGCAAAATCCATGTCCACCTTTAAGAAAACAAATTAAAATATTTATTCATTGAGTGTATTTTTAAGGCCAGCACTTTTTATGAAATGATTCTAAGAAGTTCCCAAAGTTGGAACTTGTATCAGAAAATTAAAAAAAAAACTTTTGAAAGAAGTATATATCTACTCAAGTTTGACTTACAAATCGAAAGCCAGAAGGAATTTTGTATTGGGGCCATTTCTTAAAAATGTCCGATGTTGTTGTAGAGTTTTTTATATCCGTGAGTCTCGATTTGGAACACGCTTTCCAGCACCTATCAAATTCCTCGGAACTAAGGTTGTCAAATCTTAGTGCTTGATAGCACGTTTCAGCATTTTCTTCTGGAACTGAAAACCATAAATATGTATAACTTATTAGTTTTTTTTTAAATAAATTAATAAAAATAATATTCAAGCTCCTGTTTCTCATCAAATTATATCAACTATTTCAGAAACCAATAGTTTCGCTTGATTGAAATTGGAAAATACTCATTGATTGTAAATTAGTTCAGAAGCTTAAAAAATGACTTCGTAAAGTTTAATCGGACTCACATATTGTTTAGAGTCGTTGATGTGTAATTGATGTAGATGATGAGGAACAGGCCCCAGGTTTCAAAAATAAAATGCACGAAAATGTAATCGACTAGCAATTTTACAAAGGAATGTTATAAGCGAAAATTGTTCAAAAGGATAAAATTAATAAGTATAAATTCTTTTCGTAGTATGAGACAAAAACAGAATGCTATGCAAATATGAATTTATCTAGGCAGTGGTTTCTTTAAATAAATAAGCTTTTATATACAAATTTTTTAAACCTTTTTCAAGAAAAAACTTGATTTTATTATTGTACGAATGAAAATTAAATTTCCAAACAAAAATATTGAGCTGTTTTTGAAATTTTCCACAAAAAAATATTCTTTTTTTTTTTCAAAAATTCAAATTATATTTTTTTTAAGTTTCGAAATGCAATGTTTTTTATTTTTTTTTTTAACCAAACCTATAAAAAATTTCATTAAAATCCCTTATGTCGATAATAAGTCATTCAAAATTTTAAAAAAATGTTCTATGGTAGGTACAAGCTGTAATATCTTGATTTCAATTTTTTTTTTATTAAATTAAAGATCATAAAAATTAATGTAAAGAAAAAAAATTTATCAAAATTCTAGGCGCGCGCCGTTTTTTGAGCAAAATAATATTTTTGGAAACCATTTTTAACGTTTTTTAAAACTGTTTTTAAAAATCAAAAAAAAATATTTTGGAAAATTTTAATACACAAGTGTGTTTGACTTACTGGGGGCTTTAGCATAAAAAAAATTATCTAAATCGGTGGTACAGTTTTTAAGAAAATCAGAAACTAAAAACTAGTTCCATGGCGGGTACCCCCACTGACCATTTTTCTGAAATTTTTGTCAACCATTATCTAGCTTTAACTAAATTAATTTTTTTTGTATCTTTATTTTTAATATAATGTCGAACATTTTTGGAGAAAAAAATATTTATAAAATTTCGAAAAAAAATTGTATGACAGGTACCGTTATTTACGGTCTTAAAAAATGTGTGGGGGTAAGACATTTAAAGAAAATCGGCGTTTAGGCTGTAGTCAAACAGACAGAATTGCGAGACCCACTTTTTTAGTCTTCGGTATCATCGTAATGTCAACTTTGATCGAAATCTCGAGTTCGATTTTTTTACGAATGATAACTTGCCTTATAGTACCTATATGTAAGTCAAGTCGCAAGTAAAAATAAATCGACAAGTGATATTATGTATGTAAATAAATAAATAAGACTTACCCATTTCGACTTCTGTGTCTGTGTCTACATCCACAGTTTTTTCACTCCTGGGCTTACTTGACGTTGGGGTATTCATTGTTTTTAAAATGAATTTCAAATTGCTATATTTATTGTAGATCTTCCCCCTCTTCCCAGACCTATAGTACTCCTGCAAAATATTGAATATTTACTTTAAAAATATTGCTTTAAAAAAAATTTTGTGTGGGACAAAAAAAACTCTTCTTTTCCACTTTGCAAAACGAACAAAACTTTGAACGACAAGTAGAATAGTATGGTTTTAAAAAAAATCGAGCTTTCGAGCCTCAAAATGTATATGAAGCAGGGTTGCGAATTTTTTAATTAAAAAAGTCCATGTCATAAGTCTGTAGATGACTTGTGAATTAAAAAAAAATTAAATTCAAAAGTTAGTTAGCGACTTATGATTCATAAAAAAAATAATTCACAACCTACTAAGTGACTTATAAATAAAAAAAAATGTATTCTTAAGCTACTTGGTAGATTGGAAATTTGTAAGCTTGTTTTGACTACATAAATTATTTAATTATTAACGAAACAAGTTTTCAAGCTCTTGGAGAATTGTGTGTGTTTTATTTTATCGATATTGCTTTTTATTCTATTGGGTTATAGGGACTGCAGAATCGGTTACTCACACACAATGCTCCAAAAGCTTGAAAACTGGTTTCATTAATAATTAAATAACCAATTGTCAAAACAAGCTTAACCCTGGATGGTTTTAATATGCTATTACAAGAAAAATCAACAAAAAATACCCCAAATAACAAAATAAGAAAAAAATGTGTTCATACAAAAATCACACAAAAGTTATCCTTCGTCGTTTCGACGAACATACCTTTAAAAACAAAACATTTTAATTGATCACAGGATACCATAAATTCGCTCACTGGTAGAGATCAACACCAACTGATGTTGTACAAAGATTGAATTAAAAGGGATGAATAGTTAAAAAGAAATTATACAAAATAAAAAGGGTGTTCGTCGATTCGACGAAGGATAACCATCCAGGGTTAATAATTTCCAATCTACAAACTAGGTTATGAATTAATTTTTTTAAATTCATAAGTCACTTAGTAGCAGGTTGTGAATTAATCTTTTTAATTCATAAGTCTTCTGATTTAATTTTTTTTTAATTCAAATGTCACCAATTATCTTGTGAATTGAATTTTTTTTTTAATTCAGAAGTAACCCAATAGCTTGTGAATTAAAGGTAAGCTTGAGCTAAAAAGTGACTTAAGCTTTTGCAACCCTGATATGAAGTAATGAGTTCTGATGTGATTTTGTTAAATATGTACGTAGTTAACTTCCCGAAGGAACACTTTCTCATATTTAAAAGTGGAAAAGAAGAGATTTTAAATTATTTCACCTCTTTGTAAGGTATTATACTCGTAATTTATTAATAAAAATATAATTAAAATTATATAAAATTGAATTGATTTCTTATAAAAAGGCTTACCAGTTTTTCACTAGGAAATCGTTCAATGATTTCCTTTTCCAATTTATAGCTACCACCTAGTTCAAGATGGATTTTATTCATGATGAAATACTGCGCTATAACACCAATCAACTGATTTCGTTGTTTTTCATTTAATTTTTTTGTTTCGGCATAGCTTTGGGCAATTGAAAGTGCATTTTCGTTGTTACTTAAAATCGTTGATAGTGTTACAGAGCAATTATTAGGATTCGGTGATGAAGTTCGCGATGCTGGTCTGGAAACAGGGTAGGGAGAAGATCTTGAGGATGAACTTGGACCATCGTCAAATAAACCGAAATGCGATCGGCTATAAAGAAAAAGCGACTGTCCAATAGATTCTCTCCATACTCTCAAATTGTTTTCAAATCTGATGAGAGTAGTGTACTTAAACGGCTTTAAAATTTGTGGCAAGTGGTGGCATTCAATTGTTTTCAGGACATTTATATCTACGTCTTCATCTTAAAAAAAAAAAAACATTGGTTAGTTAGTATGAGAAATTCGTATGAGAAAGGAGAATAGGCGGTTTCGTCCCATAGGTTTAACACATAGTGACCTATATAATATCAAGGTCTCGATGAATGAAGTAATTTAATAAACTTAAGAATAAAACGACACTTTTCCAGTGATGTACCTAGCTCATTATGTGTTACACCGATGGGACGAAGCCCATACAAAAGTGCCCATTAAAATGATATTTTTTCGTCATTGAAATTTGTCCGAATGCATTTGCTTTTAAAATTTGAATTGAATGTTCATATGTATTACTGTAGATATCAGTATTTTACATAAAATGAAGCTCCAATATGTGATGTTGCTGTGTGAAAAATATTGTACATACACATCTACAGTCGGTATGCTGCAAAAAGACTTCAAGTCCACTTTTTTGTTATTAGGATCCAGGTGCACCTGAATCTTTTTTGCACCACTATTTGGGTGTTTTGGACATTCAATGAATGGTTTTGATACAATAACTACAAAAGTAAATTAAATAGACATGGGATTTTTTTAAACGGCATAAAACATTGGGCCTTACCAATAATCAAATTTAGAGACGACTTTAATATTTGAGTGAAATGAACCAATATGTAATGAGCTCTATATAGTTAGCCATACATGTTGTAAACTTAATATTTAATTGGACTCTTAATTATGAACCATTTATTATACGGAACTAAAAAAATAAAATTTAACATGTATGGTCAGTTATATAGAGTCCATTAAATAATGGTTAATTTTGCTCAGATATTAAAGTCGTCTCTAAATTTGTTTATTGGTAAGGCCCAATGGGCTTTTGGGATATTTTTGCATCAAGTCGTAAAACAAAAAAATGAACTTGAGCTCTTTTTGCAACATACCGACGATGTTCACATCTGTGGTGTTTGGTATAAACATGATAAATCCTAAATTAGTTATTTTTCATTTAAGACTCTCAAATGTTTATTAAAATATAGTAAAACAGCTTTTGCAAGTATAAAACTAAATAATTAGTCACCTCTGAACGTATGTACGTCCAGTTTTCATGGATAAAATAATGAAAATATGGGCAGAAAGTATCAAAGTCGCAATAAGGATGGTAGTCTATTAATTACATTTTTTCAATGGAGTTATCATGTTTATACAAAATACAACAGATTATTACTAGACAAATCAAGTAAAATCACAAACCTTTAAAATGTTGGATGAGTTCCTCCTGATTCCAGCTTTTTAAGAGCGCCGAGAGTTCATCAACTTCTTTGGTTGAGTTGGATTGAAGATCCGAGAGAAGTTTTTGCAGTGCGTCATCCGATAACACCTCCACGCTGATGACACTCGATTCTTCCGTATTGCTGTGGACTGGGATCATCTCCTCGCTGTCAGCACACACGTTGATGACGCTCGCTTCTCCCGTATCGATGTGGACTGGGATCATCTCTTCGCTGCCAATACACTGCGATTCGCCGATGCTTTCATCTTCGTTGACCTTTTCTGATGGAATAATGTCGTCGGTGACGGTTTCGTCGTCGGTACTTAGGTAGTCCATTTCCAATTTATCTTGATTTATTCAAAGTCTATAATTTAATTTTTTCTAAAAATTCTCAAGACGAGATTAAAGTTCCTACTGATTTGACTAGGGGTTTCACATTGACTAACTTGCTAATCAAACAGACCAGCTGTGTGTGAACACTCCCTTGTTTGCGAAAAAGCTGTAGTATGAGATCGTATAAGAAATGCATATGTATTTGGTGTGGTGTATTGGGTGTGGTGTATTGGGTGTGGTGTGTCGTGTAATCTGTTTCTGTGGTTTATGTAAGAAAAATATTTTTATTTTTGAGTGTTAGCGTTGAAAATGAATTGAATATGAACATGATATATGAAGTGTTGCAGTGTAGATAGAGTGTATGCATAAATAATTTAAATGATGTAAAGCTAAGTGTACACGATTGGTAGATCTTACAATATTGTCAGATCTGTCAGTGAAAAACATGCTTACAATGTCTTACAACCGTGTAGTCTTACAATTAATTGTCAGAAAATTTGTCTGACAATTAATTGTTAGATCATTGTCTGACAATTAATTGTAAGAAATCTAACAATCATGTGTACGCTAGCTGACAATCGTGTAATCTTCCAATTAAATGTCAGAAAATGTATCTGACAATTAATTGTAAGACGGTAAATTGTAAGGTATTTGATAATCGTGTACACACACAATTTATTGTCAGGCCTGCCAATTTTTATTGTTGTCTGACGTTTCTGACAATGAAGAAATTATAAGATGTTCGTTTTTTAGCATCATACAATTTTTTCATTGTCAGAAAATTTGCAGCCAAGGTTTAATTGTCAGTTTCCATAACCAACAAAAACTGACAATTAATTGTGTGTGTACACGGTTGGTATAAAATCTACCAATCTCTTACAATTAATTGGTAGGTATTAAGCCGGCTATCTGAAAATGAATTGTCAGCCAACTTCTGACAATTAATTGTAAGAGATTGGTAGATTTTGTACCAACCGTGTACACACACAACTTATTTGTCAGCTCATTGGTAGATAATTGTCAGACATTGTAAGATCTTACAATATTGTAAGATCTACCAATCGTGTACACTTAGCTTAAATGTGTAACCAAACCCTATGTAACTAACGTGTAAACAGCCATTTAATGATCGTAAGAACAAAAATATTCTTTGACTCTTAAAATTGTTTTACCTTTTGCAGTTTTAATTAAATTAATTGGTGGACCAACAATATCATTCAATGGTATCAAAGAAAATTCACCTAACTTTTTTTCATCAATTTCATAAGATAGAATATGGGGATTGTACTGAACTTTATTAAGTTTTTGGCAAAAAAACAATACATTTGCTTTTTTAAAAAAAACTATATCTAATATTAAAAAAAATAACATATCATTCTTGAAACATGCTATGTAGAAGTTCGGCTTATATGTGTAACCTTCGAGTTTCGCTTTTGAATAAAATTCTATGTCGGATGTAGGTACTCTTAACATTCCAGATACAATGCTACTAAAATTACTATCTATCTTGTGTTTATCATTTATTTCAAAGCAATTTAATTCATTTTCGCTGTTATGAAATTTATATGCAGTCTTAAGTTGGTATTTTTTTGCTAATGTCAAACAAACATTTTTCCGCGACGTAATAGCATGTGAATACAATTTGAAATTTTTATGCTTTGCTTCAAACTTAAAACACCACATGTTTCTAATTGGCCCCGATTTTTTGATAATATAAGGGTAATGCGTTAGATTATGATGCTTTGGTTTAAGTGTATCTTTAAAGAGACGAACATAGTCTACATGGTGCATACGAATTTTCTCTTCTAACATCGAAATGATATTATCATTAATTTCAAAAAGAAGCAAGTAGTCTATTATTTCAATAAAATTAAGAATAAATTTCCAAGCCTCGTCATCATCGGGTACAAGGTCCTCAATCATTATAGGAAAGAATGAAATAAAAGTCATCATTTCTCGGGCTGTCATTTTAAGATGTTTACTTTGTATATGATTTAACTTTATTTCCCCTGACATATGATCAATTTCGATTGGTCCGTACTCAAAACATTGCTTTCTTAAGTTTAGAGTTTGCAAGGAAAAATAACTTGCTGTAAATATAAAATATTCTATGACATGACAAATATCATAGTGACATATTCCTTCAAATACGTCGTGCATGAGGTCAACACAATAATTTTCGGCAACATGGAAAGATGGAATTTGATTAAGGTGAGATTCTATTTGTATTCCTGTTTCGGAAGAGTTAGAGACAAGAATATCGTTTCTGTAATTTAAACGGTCCCTAAGTAAATCAACTTTTTGAAATGATAATGATTGAGCTTCTGATTTTTTAACTTTGCAAAACCTACAGTAAGAGTTGCTAGAAAAAGATTTGTTAAAACCTAAAAAAGAATTCAAACCTAAATTATCGCCTAAAATAATACCTAAAATAAAATGAACTTGCACTGAAACATTGGTTTTTAATCTGATTTTGATTCCGTCAACTTCGATGCTTTGCAGCTCTCGTACTAAGGTTTGAAAACATGCATTGTTTCCAAAAAATTTAATGTCTGAAGATTTTAAAATACCCGCTAAAAACACATTATCTAATTTGGACTCTTTCCAAGGGAGACAAGGAAATGAGTAGTAAACAGCACACATTGAGTGAACACCAGCATGTGAACTCAAAGGATTGTTGATTTCAAAATCATCGGTGTATAAAAAATATGGGACAAGAATTTTTTCAGGATACATTTTAACTTTTGCCCTCCAAAGTTCACCTTGAATAAAATTTGACTTATTTTCGTTAGAAATGTTTAATTTTTCCATATAGCGAAGTGTTTTATCTAAGGTATCACCTTTCTCGAAAAATTGCTTAAATTGAAATTTTAAAGGCATTAAAATAGCTTTAACTTCTTTAGCGTCATATGTAAGACTTCCATTTTTAAAAACTCTTTGAACTTCGTTGTTTAAAGAAAAAGATTGCAGGTCTTCTATTAGGTTTTGTTTTTTTAACCATTCAAATAACATATAGTCTGTATTGCAATACGTGAAAGGATTGCGACAATTCGATATTAAACTCGACATCTCGTTTTGAACTTCAATAGTACATTGTTTTGAAATTTTGTCGGAAAACGATGTAAACAAATCAAGTATTGGACTCAAAATATACTTTTTTACAAGTTCTTGAATTTCAGATATGTTTTTTCTTGAAAAGCTGTTATTGTCATGCAATCTCAAAACAAACCGAATCGCAGAATCGTAGACATCCTTGAGACCATCTTCTATATTTGTCTTTTCCCTAACATTAGGTGCCAACATTTCTATGTCATCGCTAAACAAGGATGTCTTACGATCATTTTTATTAAAAAATCTTTCTTCATCATTTAGAAGTATCCCAGAATTAGAATTATTTTCACCAGAAACATTATGTTCAGCACATTCAACCCCGGAGCTCTGAATATGTTTACGGCTTAAATGCTTTTTATAGCTGCTTAAATTCTGAAATGACTGCGTACAAAAATTTTCCCTACATCGAAAAGTGCTAAAAGAGCTTAAATAATGTACTTGTTTTAAGTGTTGTATGAGTGTGTTTATAGCATTAAATTTAGCCTTGCAAATAAAACAAATCATTTTTGTAATAAATTAAAATGACTTCTTGCTTAACTTGACTTTAATTTTGTAGTTTTTTGTATCGAACCTAAAACTGATCAAACAATATTGCTTTGAACTTCTGATCTATCGAAAATCCTAAGAAAGAATTATAGAGAAAAAAGGAATAATTTAAAGAATGAAAGACTGTTGACTTAAAAAAATCTACGAATCATTTAGACTGTCAATTTTCGGAATTTAAAAATAATGCAGCATTCAAGTAACACATTAGAGTTTTGTTTAATTTGTTTAATGGGTGCTATCGCGAATAAAATTTCTCACGGATTTTTTCCCATCGTCGATTACTGGAAACGTGAATTATGGTTGCAGTTTCTCTTATAATGTAATGACATCAAAAATGAATATTTCGTGGCAGCGGGACTGTCATTTTGATGAACCAAATTTGAGACTACAAGAAGCAGTTAAAAATTGTGAACATTTCCAATTTTAGAAGATGGGAGAAATTCCGTGGGAAATTTTATTCACGATAGCCCCGAATATGTACATACATATATTAATAAAATAACTCACCTTGTCTATTCTTTCGATATTTAGTTTTCTATAATTTTTCAAAATTATATCTTTGAGTTTTATTGTTTATCTAACAGCTGGACTTGTACTTGTAGTTCGCGTACAATATGAAAATAAAAAGAAGAAAAAAACAAAAAGTTAACAAAAAATTAAAAACAATAAGGACCGACTTTTCTTACGTCAGATAAAAATGTCTGATAGAACAAGCAAACATGGGTTAGTAAAAACGTGTTCAAACGTGTTAAAATTGAAAAATAGAAAATGCACAAATGTTTGTTTATTTTTATTTGTCAGATAGTTAACTGGAGATGAAAAAATCGGATCTAAATCTGCATCAATAAATAGTTTATTTCGGCAAATAATGGTTTATTGTGACAATAAATGGTTTATTGTGGCAATAAATGGTTTATTGTGACAATAAATGGTTTATTGTGACAATAAATGGTTTATTGTGACAATAAATGGTTTATTGTGACAATAAATGGTTTATTGTGACAATAAATGGTTTATTGTGACAATTAATGGTTTATTGTGACAATAAATGGTTTATTGTGACAACAAAAAGTTTATTGCGCCAATAAACAGTTTATTGCGACAAGCAACAGTTTATTGCGCCAATAAACAGTTTATTGCGACAAGAAACAGTTTATTGCGCCAATAAACAGTTTATTGCGACAATAAACTGTTTGTTGGGACAATAAATAGTTTATTGAAAGTTAACTGTTTTTTGATATGGCAATCTGTTTATTGTGCGAATTAATTGTTTGTTTATTAAAAGTTAAGTGCTTTTTGGTCAACCATTTTAAAATGGGAAATTATTATTAAAATATTCCCAATAAACCATTTTCTGACCAAAAGAAATTCAAATGCGGCAATAATTAGCGAAATCAATTTTATTGTTCAACGCTTTTTTTCAGTGCAAGGAAAAATGCAATACTTACTTATATGGAATTGAAATTAACCACTCGCACAAGATTTTTTTGTAACTTTTTGAATGTATTATATTTTATATTTTAATATTTCTACTACAAACTTATTAATTGTTTTATTTTTAACACAACACTTGGTATACTCTGTTATAAATTAATAGATATGACGTTTACTCACGAAACACACGATCACGACAAGAACAAGGAATAGACTGAATCGTCCCACAATTCTTATTGTGCGTTTGGGTTAGCTAAGACAATAAATGGTTGTTTGCGACAATAAAAAGTTTATTGCGCCAATAAACAGTTTATTGCGACAAGAAACAGTTAATTGCGCCAATAAACAGTTTATTGCGACAATAAACTGTTTGTTGGGACAATAAATAGTTTATTGAAAGTTAACTGTTTTTTGATATGGCAATCTGGATTATCAATTAATAGTTTATTGCGACAAGAAACAGTTAATTGTGCCAATAAACAGTTTATTGCGACAATAAACTGTTTGTTGGGACAATAAATAGTTTATTGAAAGTTAACTGTTTTTTGATATGGCAATCTGGATTATCAATTAATAGTTTATTGCGACAAGAAACAGTTTATTGCGCCAATAAACAGTTTATTGCGACAATAAACTGTTTGTTGGGACAATAAATAGTTTATTGAAAGTTAACTGTTTTTTGATATGGCAGTCTGGATTATCAATTAATAGTTTATTGCGACAATAAACTGTTTGTTGGGACAATAAATAGTTTATTGAAAGTTAACTGTTTTTTGATATGGCAGTCTGGATTATCAATTAATAGTTTATTGCGACAATAAACTGTTTGTTGGGACAATAAATAGTTTATTGAAAGTTAACTGTTTTTTGATATGGCAGTCTGGATTATCAATTAATAGTTTATTGCGACAATAAACTGTTTGTTGGGACAATAAATAGTTTATTGAAAGTTAACTGTTTTTTGATATGGTAGTCTGGATTATCAATTAATAGTTTATTGCGACAATAAACTGTTTGTTGGGACAATAAATAGTTTATTGAAAGTTAACTGTTTTTTTGAAATAGAAATATCAATAAATAGTTTATTGTGACAATAAAAGGTTTATTGTGACAATAAATGGTTAGTTGAAAGTTAACTGTATTTTTAAATGGCAGTTTGGATTATCAATAACTAGTTTATTGCGACAATAAAAGGTTTATTGTGACAATAAATGGTTAGTTGAAAGTTAACTGTTTTTTGAAATGGCAGTTTGGATTATCAATTAAAAGTTTATTGTGACAATAAAAGGTTTTTGAAAATGGAAATATCAAGAAATAGTTTATTGCGACAGTAAAAGGTTTATTGAAATGCTAATTCGGATTTTTTGTGAACTTAAAAATAAATATAGAAAATAACTTCTAATTTTAAACATTTTATTTCAAGATCAGATCTTTCAAATAAAAGTTAAATAGAATAAGAAACCAAATACAATTAGGTAGATTAGATTTTGGAAATTGTTAATATTGGTCAATTATTTTATGCAAAAAGAAATCGATTCAAATTTTGAACTCGTTTACTATGGAAATAAACTGTTAATTATATATAAAATTACAACTGGGGCTTAGAAAATAATATTAAATTGTAATAACTTATTTATCGTCACAATAAACGATTTTTAATGCTTAATTCAATTAAAAAGTTTATTGGGACAATGTATGAGTTTATTGCGGTACTAAATAGCTTATTATTTTCCGATTTCGAATTCAATAAACTCAAATTAATTGTCACAATAAAAAGTTTATTGATTACGGAAATCTGAAATCAATAAAAGTTTATTGTGACAATAAAAACTTCATTGCGACAATGAAAAGTAAGTCAATAAACGGTTTTAAGAATTTTTATGACGATTTTTATTTTCAGTGTATGATCAAACAATTAACATATTTTTAACTTCTCATAGGGAGTTATTGTAATCGGTCCGATTTGTCAAATTGGAATTTTTGACATTTCTCGACGTTCCAAGGTCCCTAGAGGCTATAGCAATCATTTTTAGAGAGATGTCTGTGTGTGTGTGTACGTACGTTCGTACGTTCGTACGTTCGTACGTCCGTACGTTCTGGTACCATTTTTCGTCGTCGATATCTCAAGAACGAGTACAGATATCAACTTCAAATAAATTTTGTTTAATAGATAATATTTTCGAAAGAAGCTGAAAGGGCGTTTATTAAAATTCAGTGAGTAGTTTTTTCACTATAACGGTTTAAAAAAAAAATTAAAAATTTTGGTTAGTTTCAAATATCTCACGAAAAAATAATGCTATTGATTTCAAATAAAATTTAATGTACTCATTATAAGGTCATACAGATTTGGTATAAATTTGGAAAAAAATGAACATACCGTTATTTTTTTAAATAAAAAAACTGCAAAAAAAATTTCATAACCCAGATATTCTAAGAGCGGAAAACAGTTTGAAACTCAAAATAATTTTATTTTACGAAAAATAATGTGTTTGACAACTAGTGAAAATTTAAAAAAAATCAGTGTACAGTTTTTTTACAAAAAATAAAAAACTATATAAAATTCTATTGAAAATTGGTAAAAATTGTTTTTCGACTCAAATTTCTCGAGAACTAGTAGTGATATTGACTTCTAATTTAGTTTATTTTATACATAGTATAATTTTGTACAATTGGTAAAATGTTGACAAATATTGAATTAATAGTTTTTTTTTTTAAACAAATGGGAAGTTATCAGCCTCTTTTTTTTAAAGAAGAAGGTGGTTTAGCTTAATAGGCAAAACTTGGTGGCTTAGAATTGACAAACTTGTATTGTTTTATCCAAAAAATAAACAAAAGTGAGAAGTTTCTAAATTAATTTTGAAAAGAAATACCTAATAATAATATTGGATCATAGATTTAACGATTTCAAAAACCGTCTGCTGGATTTGCTGGATAAAAGGATGTGTCGATCGACATTGGTTTTGAATGTTAGCAAATTGGCAAATGGCAAGGGAAAACCGTGCCGGGTAAGTTATTCCACAATCGTTTTGTGCGATTAAAAAACGAATCTCTTTGTTTGATGGTTCGACCAAAGCAAATGCTCGAGGGTGAACTGATGAGCATTCCTAGCAAAGCGGGTATCACGGGTGAACTGATAAAAGGGAGGAATATAAATTATTTAAATATAAATGATTCCCATATACAATATAAAAGACCGATTAGTTATGGGAGAATTCAGAGCAAGCAACAAATAACAAACAGTCCCAATTCGACACAAGCAAATGACAATCAATTTAGGTAGACACAGAATATAAAAAATAGATTGCTTACTTGTTGAAGTAGATTTCTTAAAATGATTTTTTATAGGTAGACGTCATTTAACTATTACGCGAACAGTTCGTTTTTTTTTAATGTGAAACTTTAAGCCGAGACTTAACTCCTATTCCATGGTTTATCAAGATAAGCGTTTTTTATTAATATGGCTTATGGTTTCCACTTTTCCTTTTATGTTTTAACTAAACAATGAAGACAAAACATACATAAATAAGAGCGCCCGCTATTAAGACTAGACATTTCGTTAAGTTTAAGTTGGTTGTGAACAGGAACAATAGGAATTATTTCACTTACCCTCTTGGCGCAAACGTCAAGAACCCTTTTTCCAATCTCGCTTTATGGGAGACGTTATTTGGTCTCCAAACTTGGCAAGAGTGTTCTAGAATGGGTTGAACAAATGTTATGAAAAGCTGCTTTGTTTGTAACAAAATAATCAGCAAATTGACTTCAGCCTCTTTTTATCCAACCAGGCTTTATTGATTATGAAGTTGATGTGTTTTATGAATCCTAGCTTGACATTAAATGAGACACCAATAATGAACATATCCTGAAAGAGCCCTTAACTGCCTAAGAAGAGAAATGCTTTGGTTGAGATAAAGCCGCTTAGACGCAATTTCAGATTTCTGAAAGTTACCGAAGTTACGCTGCAAAAGGATTCTGATGACGTCAACTTTTTAAGCTGTTTTTGAAAAAATTTAAATCCACTCGAAAGAATTTTAAAATCGTTAGTTTTTTTTTTAGGTATTTTTAGATATGAAATATTATAAATGATCAAATTGTAGGTACAAACATTTCTGTATGAAAATTTATTTTTTTATAATTTTACATGCGGGCTTCCAAGGCGATTTAAAATTAATTTTCAGATTGAAAGTAAATACTTATTATTTTTCGAAATAAATAACTAGTTTTAAAAATACAGTAAAATAACTTTCTGACTTTTAAAACAGGTACCTATAGGTAGGTGTGTGTACCCAGTTGTTTATTGTAAGTTTCGCCGTATAGTTTTTAAATACTTACCTATTCATTTTTCGTTTGAAATTCTAAAGTGCGGGAAGATAAAACACCCCATTGTAGGTATTATATCCCTCCATGGAACTTTAATACCAGCAATTCGACCTTGAAATATGAATTTAGAAATTTTCAAATTTTAACCTAAATTATGCAGAAGGTATCACCACAAAAAAAAAGGATTTTTAACATCTAATCGTAGCTCAATTATATTTCCTCATTCACCATAGTTTTTTATAATCGTATGTGTGTCCTTCCAGCGAAGATTCTCAAAAAATTCTCTTTCCCCAATAAATCACTTATAAATGAACATCTGCCTCTTTATATTTCTCACAGCATCCGCATCCTTAAGACGAATATACGATACACCATCATGATGGTCTGTAAATCGAATAAATTTCGCCGCAACATTGTTGCTTATCGTGTTACAACAATCTCATTCCCCCTAATAAGTCGTATATCCATTACCTGCCAAGAACCAAGCCGCAGAGCTCCTTTATAAAATGACTACACCACCCAGCCAGTAAATTGCGCCATTCGAGAAGCACAACATACAGCGCTCGCCATACGACTCACAATTCACTGTCACTTCGTTTGCTTGAATCAGATTCATCATCGTCCATATTTTTTTTTTTGATTTTTCCCGCACATGAAGTCAAAATTATTTATTTATGGCGTTGTTGTCATGCTGCTTGTCGGTGGGAAAACGCAAAAACGTTTATACCTCGCATTTGTAGCCAGCTTCTAGACCACTCTGAGGCACTGACTAATGAGACGCAAAAGTTTGACTTTCGCCTTGACCGCGAAACTAGTTCGCTTTTTGAATTCTTGAATGGATAAAGAATACTTAGCCCTCTCCCTGACTCGGACGAGTAGGTACTTCCGCCGAGCCGAGACTACCGCCACCACCCGTAAATACCGCACATAATTTGAATAATCTTACCGCCAGACTCTACCAAAAAAAAAAAAAAACAAAATAAAAAACTCCTTCATCACATAAAAGCAAAAAAGTCAAAACACAAAAAAAAAATGCCGGGAATAACAAAAAGGAATTCTCTGTGAGGTCCTCCTGTCTGGTATTACGACTCTCCTGCCAAAACTTCTTCTTCCACAATCAGGCACTACCAGCGCCACCTACCCCTATCTCGGACAGCTTTGGCTCAGACTCAGACCAACCTGCATAATACAAAAAAGTCTTCTCGACTCCGTTTCGGTTTCAGGATGACGACGTTAGTTTGTTGGCGATGACGAAGCGAAGACGAAGGAAGACGACAACGAAAACGATGAGAACTCACCCCAAGACCGTCTGCTGACTTGATGCATCAGTAATGTAGGACTACGCATTTGTTATAAAACGTAACAGTATTGTTATGTTTTTGTTTTTATGGCTGTATGAGTGCAGACACCCT
This sequence comes from Chrysotoxum bicinctum, assembly GCA_911387755.1. NCBI lineage: Eukaryota > Metazoa > Arthropoda > Insecta > Diptera > Syrphidae > Chrysotoxum > Chrysotoxum bicinctum. Next base: position 215,728,561 of record OU426989.1, on the reverse strand, counting down.
TTTTTACTTAGTCGTGTGTTTGTGTATATGTAGTTGGCGTATTGGTTGCGTGGTGCAAAATTTAAATGGGTTAACCTTGAAAATAGTCCAGACGGTATTTTTAGACGAAAAATTCCTCACGTGCACACAAAACGAGGGATGACGATGATGATGACGACGACGACAACAACGATGAAGTTCAGTCAGTAAAATGAAATAATAAAAAAGGGAATAAGTAAAAGAGTAGGTATATAAAAGGGATCAAAGTAAGCTCAAGAAGGCAGAACGAGAGGGCATAGGTATATATGTATAAAGGGCGCGCAAATAATATACAACATATAATTTAAAAGGAGGGCGAGATTTATTTTATGCTTGCGTGACATTGGCTCCAATATGAAATTGAGTACAGTTTTGGTATTTTGAAATAGACTATGATAGGTATTTCTTTTCAGTTAGGAGTTGCAAAAGAGTACAGTAGAGGCACGAAAATGAGCAAAACCAAATTCATTAACATGAGACGACTTTTAAGCCTGGGCTTACATGAGTTATTTTACTACAGTTTTATCGATTCCGGTCTTCCCGAGACGTCCCGGATTTCAGACATAAATTCATCTGTCCTGCCGGGGCAGATTTTTTCCGGGTTTGGACTCAAACTCATAAAATAATGCCTAATGAACCTAAATATCTTTCATTGTTATAGGTACTACGTTTTCACCAAAGGTAAATCCGGGATTTAAGTGGATTTACCATAAATCTCCTTTAAATCTCGTAGATTTACCATACAAATATAAATCACCTCAAATGAAGATTTAAAATAAATCTCCTTGAAATCTTCTCGCAATCAGAAGATTTGCAAAACAAACAAACCTTATTTTGCAGAACGCACCTATGAACTCCCACTTTCTTCATTGACAATCAACACAAAATAGAAATACCTGTTTTTTTTTCCTGTTTACTACCCAATGCAATTTTTGTTCGCTTGTCCAAATTGACAATTGAATGACAAGACAGAGTAAAAACGTCAAATAAATCTCATTTTCTTTGGTGAAAACACTTCAGGATTTATTTTAAATCTCTTGCCTTAAATCTCGGATTTATTTTTGGTGAAAACGTAGTATTAAGGAACAATCGCTGCATTGTGATTTAACCTTAAGAAATTGCTTTTAAAATTTCAATCAAACAAACCTAATTTAACGAAGATTGTATTTTTGAAAACTGACATCTGTCATTAAAATTGATAGAAGAAAAATACTTGCAAATGGCAAATAACAAAATAGTCATTTAATTAGTAATTAATAAAAGAATTTATTTATTTTGATCTACACGCATACCTATACATACATATTATGATTTTTATTTGCTTATTTTGTCCCGGGAAATATGTTAAAATACCGGGATTTTTCATTATTTTAGCCATTTGTCCCGCCGAGATGTAAGAAAAATCTAGCAACCCTATACTCTCAAGTCTAAGCATGTCATTAGAAAAAATCTGCGAATAACAAGAAACAATTTACTGAGGAATATCTATAGATTCATTCTTCTTCATTTCAATTCGTATTAAGCTAGTATTGTGAAATGATTTGAATGTTTAAGAAAGAATAAGATTGACATTAGGATTGATAGAATTTGTCTATTGTGATTGCAATCAGCGAATACTTCTGAATACTGACTGAATCAATCGCGATTGATATAGCTCAAACCCTCAGTATTTTCAATAGTTAAGTCCAATTCGACTTCACTGCTGAAAGCTTTTACAAAAAGGCACGAGCATTTGGTGTACATTGTTCGGTGTTGGAATCAAACTTTCTGCAAAAAATTCAATACGGATTGAAATTTGTTTATTACTAAGTATATTATTATAGTATACTGTCACCAATATTTTTTATGGATGATAAATGATGTACTGCACAGTACAATTGATCTCCATCAAATTACGCCAGCATGATAATAATATATTGTAATTGTATGCCCGTAATACCTAAGATCTTTCAAATGAGGCTTGGTTTGCTTGCCACTGGTTAGAAGGAACAGAAAGAATTTTTCGATGGATTGAGAATACTATGTCTATTGTTGAAAATTGATCGTTTGAGGCTGCATGTAGTACATAGAAAACAATGCTGCCTAGAGTGTGACTCGCTGGCAAACCCTTAAGTTAGTAGTAAAGAATTATAAATTCCTTCAAACATTACCACTTTCAAGTCGAATTGATGTATCAATTGGGCCAATAAGATGAAAAAAGATCTCTACAAAGTGAGGCAACATTAATCATACAACTTTGTTTTTGAATTACTTTTTTACTTAAAAAAAAAAACGATTTTGAGTCATAGAAATCCTTATTTGGACCTTTACAATTTTATCTGTTAAGTAGAATTAATGTAATCGGTCAAGTGGACCACGCCTGTATTGAAACCCATTTGCGCCCATTTTATCGCATTTTCAATTACCTTCCGCAAGATTTCCGGTGATATCTGTTTGTATTCCTATCAAATATTCTTCTTAAGGGCTGCGTTTTTCTGAGGCTTTTTGTCATAAATTCTAGACTTAGAGAGTCCCCGATAAAGCAGTCTGGGATGATTAAATCGGGCGATCTTGCTGTCCATGCCAAATCTCCAAAACGGTAGTGTGCTGTGTGGGCGCACGCACCATCGATACGATTAAGTAATCGATGTCGAAATTCACTCTGCGCTACTACCATCGACAGAAAATTGGTTAAACAAAATCGACACAACTATTCCACGCTCTTGCCGAGTATGGCTCTGCCTGAATTGCTTATCTGTTTGTAATACTGCAACTGTCTAGTTCACAAATGTCAAATATGATTAAAGTTAACAGGTTGCTTAACAACTTTGTAGTATCGGCCGTATTTTCGATAATGAACGTCATACGAGAATATTACCCTTATTACGGTTGTCAAAGATCAATACGATATTTGATATTTATCAATAAAATTAATGAATCGGTATTATCGTTGTCAAAAATCAAAATTTTTGATGAATTGTGAACGCTCTTCAGATTTAAGATCTATTGTGAATGGTTCAATTGACAAAATTGGTATTATCGTTGTCAAAATATAACAACAATAGAAAGTTAATAGCATTGTTTATTAAGCATACAAGCTACTTACATTTTATTTCGGAATGGCGGCAAATTATTTTGAAAATGTAAACGTCAATCAAAATAGGCACTATTCACAATAGATTTTTGATCGTTGTTCACAATGGATCAAAAATTAATCAATTGGTGTTCATAATACCGATTTATCAATTGATTGATAAATTTTATCAATAGTCAATTAATTGATCTTTGACAACCGTAATAAGGATGTATGCCAGGAAGCCATAGACGATAATACGTATGTACATACGAAGACGATAGTGAGTAGTGACATATCCTAATTTTTATAAATTTAATAAAATAATTCATTGAATTTCGAAAAAAAAATAATTTTATGTTTCAAATTGGGGAATAATAGCACCTGCTCACATATAGGAATACAGAAGATGGATTCAAGTCTTAAGCTCTTTAACAGGTTTTTGAATTTAAGTACAAATTTCAAATTTCTATTTTAAATATATGATGTAAAATGTAAAATTTGAATCTGTTTGTCAAGATATATTAAATACTGAATCTGCCTTATAACCATGTAGTTAAACACTCACTACATGCATATTTTAAACTTGTACTCTAAGCGAGATATCTTTGTACTCATCGCATAGGTTTTTGAGCATATAATTTATGTACTGCGTACATAATCAAATACGTTCTGAATAAATAAATTTATTAAATGCAGCGAATAAGGAACCCTATGGGCTCTATATAGTGATCAATATTGTTGTTAATTATATTATGTAATGGGTACATTTACTACTTTTCAGTTTATATTTATGAGTTTACTCTTCTCTCTTATGGTTTTACCATCATTCTGCAAATTTATAAATGTATTCTATTTGCATAAACTAATTTTTGCATTGCATGGATTTTCAATTGAGCCATTCCAATACTGCTTAAAAATATGAATGGTTTGAAAATTAATGCTGTGTTCAAAGCAGTTTGTTCGAACAACCCGGTATTGAATAGCTATGAACATACTTTTACAAAATAACTTGTTTGTATTCGTTATACTACTTGCTGTGATGAGTATTTGTCTCTATTTAAATGGTGGAATTTAAGGTTTAAAAAACATTTGTAGTCAGTACATTTTTCATAGTAGCTGGCTTATAGTTATAAATATATTGACTAAATATTGTCTGTATTTACTACATATTTGACAGCAAAAGACGTGTACAAGGTTTATAAATAATATACCTAATGAGTAAACGTAAATGCCAATTTTCATTTAAAACATTAATTGAAATGTAACCATTACATCTCACGTTTACTGACTACAGTGAGTTCTCATTTCAACACGACGCAAATACAGTACGTACATTTAATATTAAAGGAAATCTACTATTAGTTCTCTAAGCCTAGTTTAGTAATTTATGCGAAATTTGTTTTGCAACAAATCATGACTAGACGGGCCTAAATCAACATTTGAAGTAAACAAATTTTAGAATACTCACCAAAAGACAGTTTAGCAAACTTACATTTGTATTTTGACAGATAGAAACTTCCTATATTCCTACATTCAAAGTATCGAATATTTTACTTAGCTTTCTACATTTAAGCAATCTAAAGGGTTATTAAGTTATTACTTAAATACTTAAACGTTTTACGGATTTGATAAAACGATTTTTTTTTAAATAAATTAAAATAAATTATTCATTATTTTAACTTCAGGACTTTAGTATCAGACACTCGTGTAAAATGTTCAAGAAGTTTTTTCTAACAAATTTGTATGAAGTACGGATGTTAAATAGTTTTTTGAATTTAGTGCATTTTGTAAAAGTAACTGACAATTTAGTAATGAGGATGAAATAAAGTCGAGAAACTTTACTTTTTTTTTTGTTTAAGTACATCAGACACTTTTATTTGCATAAGCAACTTTACCACCTGTCCAAATTGTCTTCCCTTCACTTTAAACAAACTTCAATAAAAATGCATTAGGTATTGTACCGTGTGTCTCGCCAAAACAAAAAAAACACACAAAATATAAAAAAAAATAAAACAAAAGCACTCGCCTCCCTCAAGGGTAGTTCTTCACGAAAGGTTTGACATTGAAACTCTCCAAGCTAAAAACAAAACAAAAAACAAGTGAAGACAATAATTTGGTAAATTGCTTAAACGTCCTTCATCGACCAGACAGACACGCAAACCTAAAAAACATGAACATAAAAAACAAAAAAGCGTCAGTGAATTTACCAAAATAACGCATATGTCGTAGGATTTTGCTTAGAATAATTTATACGAGTATTTTACGTAGTACCTCAGATTTTTTGTCATATTCAGATGCTCAGAAAATTAAAGCATTTTTGGGACGCACTTATTTTTAAAACAAACTTTTATTCGAGTTCACAGTTTTGGGATTCAAAGAGTACGTTCATGAAGGATGGGGCTGAATTCGTGCAGATATTCACGACATAAATAAATAAATTCATTATATTTGGAAGCACAATACAATTTCTTGAATTTATTTTAAATTGTGTATTAAGCTTATGAAAAAAGTTGAAAAGTTTTATTCTACGTATTTGTCATTCCTATATGGTAACCTTAAGAGGCTTTGGGCATATCTGACAAAATAAACATTACCCTCACTGGCTGATGTAGCTACATTTTTTTGGGATGAAGGTGGACAAAAGTAATAGACCAGAGTGACATGAACATGAACAAAGTTGATAATTTTATTTAAAATACGAAATGCAAATTCCACCCTCCTGTCTGCAGAAAATGAGCACGCAACCCCTTTTGTCAAAATAGGCAGACTTCAATGATAAGTATTTGATAACTATGTAGAACATATACATAGGCAAACATAAGAATGAATGATTGACATCGTTATTTAGGATTTGATCCTTAGAAACCCGTTTTTATGTTAGGTTAAGGCTTTTTTGACAGGTGTTTAAAAATGAATATTTTTAAGAGTATTTTACATTTCTTCGTTTTGGGTCCGGAAATTTCAAAAACTGATGCATCATTTCAGACATTCAACTATTCAAAAACTGATACCATCAGGAAAACAACGTTCGTTTAACAAAAAATTATGGAAAATATTTTATCCGATGGGTTTTCATTGGGCGCCATTCTAGGTATATGATATACCTAACTTACTTTTTTGATTGATTTGTGTCGATTGTATTTTGCGGAAAATTTAGGTTGGATTTATGTTGTTGTTTTGTGACCTTCGCGAACTCTGCCATATTGGAAAACGCTTAATGACTTGTGTCCCTGAAACTGTTATTGTCCAGACCAATAAAATCATCTTTTATGTATTCTTAAATTTTTTGAGGTTATGTCATTTTATTTTTGTTTTACTTTTTCATAATATTCTTTGTTTCTTGATAACTTTATGTTAATTGTTTTTTAGTCACAGAAAATGAAATTTTCAACATTTTAATTAATTTTTTGTCTTAATTGATGCAATATCGCCGCCCGAATTTGTACAAATCTACAAATCCGCCCCTGGATCAACTGTATCGATGCGCCCATATCCATTATTGATGGTGAAATGTAAATGTTAGTATCTCAGTTTAGTCAAAAGTTAAAAGCCCTGGGAGGATGGTACGACGAAAACCACTTTCTTGAACTTTTATATCTTCGTTGTATTTGGGTTAATTTAAACCTCTTAGCACCCTTACACCCAAGTTAACGAAGGTGGTTAAGTCGAAGTTTATATATGAAAGTCTGTGATTAAGTGCAATAAATAAAATGAAACTAAATTTCTGCTGAATCATGTTTATCAACTGCAGTTAAGCTAAACTACTGAAGAAGGGATCGAGAAAAGAATGCTAACATATTGTAGTAGAACTCTGTAAAAAGTTGGGAATTAGTTCATATTCCATGGTTTATTAAAATCGTGGAATAAAAGTAGAAAATCGTTTCTTTTTAATGAAGCTGTTAATCGTTAGCGCATTGGATTGCTGAGAGTCTGGGATGGACTCCCAGACTCTACCTTAAAACAAAAACATTTTTTTGTTCAGGGACACTGCCTATTGCACTATTGAGGTGAAAAACCCTTCAAGAGTTTGCCGTTCGGACTTGGCAGAAAACTTTAGGTCCTCACCATTCCCGCTGTCAATACACACATAAAAATGATTAAAAGTTATAAGTTATAAGTGGTTTCGGGATATTTAATGATATATAATTAATATTTTTTAAAACGTCGGAATTTTGTATACCAAAGCAATACTTACCTTATGATGAAGTGTAAGAATACGAATTTTACATTCAACTGAAACTTTCAACATTCTTAGGCATTTGAAATTTTCTTACAATTTCTTATTAAAAATATTTGTTTTGATACAAATGTAGTAGAGACAACGATTTGCATTGGGCTATTTATGACTGCGAAACTGAAGTTCCGTTCTCTGCTACATTTTTGGTTAAAAATATAGTTTTAACATCCCTGATATTGATGAACAATATCCGTAAACATTTCGTGAAAACGAAAATATTCTAAAAAATTTTTATAATAATTTCTCTGAAGTATACTCATGGTGTGAGGTGGCGTATGTGAAACATATTTGTTTCAATAGTGAATCAGGTCGTGGAAATATTTGGTATAAAACATGAGGTCGAAATAATAACTATAACTTAGAATATAAGAAATTTAAAATGATTAATTAAAAAAATCTATACCAAATTAAAAAGACTACAAGTGAGACATGATGTGAGACTGTGAGTTTGGTTCAGAAAAACTATTATTATTTCGAGAAGAACTAAAATTTACGAGGTTTGCTTCTTAAAGTTGTTATTATAACTTTATGAAGACTTTAGATCCGCTGATCTCGAAGCTGATAGCTTAGACCTTAGACTTTCAACAGAAAAGTTTATTAAATAATTTACCATTTTTTTTAACGTATTCAATGTCCTGAGTTCTAATTCAACCCAAGGGATACCCAAGTTTAAAATTTAAGGCTTTTCGAATAAGAACGGGTAGATTTTGACACTTCGTGGCGGCCATATTGTTTTATCTGCTGTTAATTTTCTTGTGTTTATATTTTTAAGACATCAAAACCAAATCGCCATGGTAAGTTATACTGTCGAGAAACAAGTGCAAATGATGATAGGGTCTTGGACCAGTTGTAAACCGAACTCGATTTCAGCATAAAATCATCTTCAACGACGAGGCTGATTTTTAGATAAGCCGATAGATTAACCAGTAAAACCGGTGAAGGATTATGGGCCAATAACATCAGTGATTCCTACTTCTTCGAAATCACCCATGACATTTCTATCACTATCAACGGAAAGTGCTACCAATCAATGATAAGAAATTTATTTTGCCCAAATTTGATAATATGGACCTTAGCGACACATGTGGTTCAAGCAGCACCGTGCGGTGGCATAGAACTGATGTTGATGGACATTTTGCAAAACCGATTCCAGAAAAATCGTGCAGTTTGACCACTTGAGGCATGTTCGACTTAGCTTCCCGTTTCGTTCACCATATCTCGATCAGAAATGAAGAAGGTCCAGATTTTCGACAGGAAAATCCTAAAAATGTGCACAAGAATATATCGCAATTCGAAGGAAAGTCTAAGGCACAATCCTCATTGATCAGCATTTGTTGGAATTAAAAACCGAAATTCTGAAGAACCTCAAATCCAGAGGTAGGTACAGCAACTACCTACTAGACCCAGAGCTATCATCGATGTCAGATTTCGGAAAGTATTCTAAAAAGAAGGATGACCATTATTTGAGCAAGTCGACAGTGGATACAATAGAAGTTGATGCTTTGAGAAAATTAAAACTCTAACTTTAAACTTTTACTATTTTAACACATTTTGTTTATTAGATCTATACTATAGAGTGATCGAAAATTGGACCTTCCACATGCAAGCCACTCAGTGAAACCTTAAGCGTTCATTCGAACGAGAAATATTAAGTTTTATAAATAAATTCGTTGGTTCAATGAAAAATATTTCATTTAATGAAAAGCTCCACTAAAATATTAAACCCTATTCATTGGCACGGCAAAATCTATTCTTAGCTTAATTTTAATAGGTATACCTACGCAAATGTTTATTTAAACTAAACCATTGAGTTTGCAGTAATTTCTCTGTTCCTTACTTACTAGTTGTATTTACTAAACGTCTTCTTCGGTTTGCCAGATAGAATAATGTAACTAAAAATGGCGGATGTATTTTACTAAACATCATCTTTAAAGTTGGTTTTAGAATGGTGGCCATACTGAAGCTGAAGCTGGTAAGCAACATCTATACTGATGTACAAGGCTAAACTATGAAGTGAGGAGAAAATTGGTATTAAGTTATCAACCTGAAGGCTTAATTCTGAGATATCAGTATATACAGACACACCTACTTCGGTTTCACTCAAATCAAATAGGTTTAATACTTATTGTGAATTAAGCGTAAAATGCTTTCGTTATTTTTGAACATTTCTAATATGAACGAGTAGATACCTACATAATTTTTTCAGTTTCCAAAATAAATAATAATGTAGGTAGAAAAAGATTTTAAGAAAATGTTATTTCTATCATTAAAGCAAGAAAAACAAAGTGAACAAATAAAAATCTAAGACAATCTCAAAGTCAAATTACCTCTAGTCCATCAAAGTTATACCTACCTACCTACGTAACGTACACATAAGTATCTACACTCTCTTGCTTGCGTTTTCATAATTAAATTCATTTTATTTATAAAATCCCTGTAAGCTAACAAAATTTCATTACCTCACCCCCAAAACTCGTACCATTTTCGAGTCACTTACTTTGATTCCACTCACATAGAATCTAATTCAATTGAAGCCAGTTTTTGGCCAGCAGCATTCATTCAAGAAATCTCACTCCTGTTGATATAATTTATGTATATGTATGTTATATGAACCTATATCTACCTTTGTCTGGTCGTGCTTGGCTGCAGGCAAACCTCCTGTGTCGAACTCTTAAGCACCTCTTTCATTTACTCCACTTGGCCGCACCGTCAAGCAGTACTTTAATCATTTTTCTAATGTCCATTCATCCGATCTCATGGAAAGTGAACGTCTGTCCTTTGAAAAATAAACAAGTAAAAAGGGAGTCTGTTGCTCTGTTGCTGCTGCTGCTTCAGCTACTGCTCCTGGTGTGTATCAATCTTCCACGCAGCAGACAAGACTTCATCTGTCTGAGTCTAGCTACGATAATTCCTCGCCTCCACACACCGCTTCCAGTTGATTCTTTCTCAAAAAGATGGAATTTGATGCTGTTAATCCAGTGTTCCGACAAGGACGTGCTACAACGCTACAACAAAACCAAAAACTGTAGACTGTCCGAGAAGAGAAATAATAAAACTGGGAAACATAAATAAAAAAACAATAAAATGAAACGAATAAAGACAAAAATAAGAACTAAGAAGCACAGGACCTTATTATAGCGCACTCCGTCACACATAAGCTATAGGCGAAAGGCGACTGCTGAAGCACCATTGTCATGACAGAATTCGGGCACCACAACCACCATATAAGCCAAAGTAGCAAAGAGCAACACAGACCAAACCTTAACCCAAACACAAGCCAGACACTGGCGCAGACTTCGTTATGCGAATTCGAGACAATTTCCTTGAAATAAGTTAATTCAATTCAGTGGAAATGTGTGTGGAAAAAATGTGTCCTTCACAAAAATTTACCAACCAGACACGCTGCTCCTCTCTTTATGCACAGATGTGAGTACCTACGAAGTGTAGCACATGTGCAAAAAAAAAAACTGAATTTTGATGCGTGTTGTGTGATGGAATGCGTAGTCAAAACATGGGACCGAAACGCGGAAGAAGTCTAGCCTTAGCATAGCAACGAAACGACAAGTGAATTTATGAAATCTGTAGTCTTGTCCCGTTCTCTACCATTGATATTTTAATTTGTATTGAGGTCACCCAAGATGTCATATTTTTTGCAAATGGCGTCTTACGTCAAAAATATTTGAACGCAAGAGCGTGGAATAAATGTGTCGATTTTCCTGACCAATAATCTGTGGGTGGTGTTAGCGCAGCGTGAATTTTGAAGTCGATTTCCGCGCCAACTGGACAAACAGATTGGAACCATCGTTGACTATGCAGGACGTGACCGCCATTGGACTGGCAGTTCGGCCGGAAATATCGCGGATATGGCCGCCGATGTTGCTGACAAGAAATATCAACCAGACGACGGGCCATGCACTTGGACATCACCGGACGTACCGTACAGCGAATGTTAGTGGAAGATTTTCACATATTCCCGTACTAAGTCCAAACAGTAATTAGTTGCTGCTGACCGGCCGTCTCCCGTTTTGGCGATTTGGCATGTCCAGCAAGATCGCCCGATTTAACCACCACAGACTACTTTCTTTGGGGCTACTTGAAGTCGCGGGATTATGCCATGAAGCCTCAGACAATCGCAGCCTTTAAGGAGAATATTCGACAGGAATATGTACAGTTATCACCGGAAATCTAGCGGAAAATTATGGAAAATGAGTAATCCCGAGATACTTCACTAGGCTGACAGACGTAACTTGGGCTGTATTTACAAATACTGGTAATTTATAAATTTTTTCTAAACAAAAAGTCCAAATGGACTGATACTAGTTCGTTTAGCGCTATTTGTCATGTTTTTGTCAATTGGCAGTACTAAGAGCATTTTGTAAATTAGCTTTGTAGTTTTGTAGCTTCGTTAACTGTCAGTCCACTGCTTTTCCGAAATGTCCAATTTTTCACAACTCTGACGCAAAAATCAGGCTGAACTTGACCAATGGCATTAATTATGTTGGATTTCGGGATAGTGGTGGTTTTTGGTTTATATCACCCTAAATTCGGCAATTTTGCTTGTTGACGAACTTATTTGTCCTCTCTGAAGGCCGATTATCGCCACTGTAAAATGTTGCTCGAACAGAAGACTCACTTTCATAAAACAATTTACTTATTTACACATGTTGTTGGACACTGTTATTCTCCTCCATGTTTATTTGTATGTTCAACAATATGGCCGAAATCACCACACCAGTTGACGTAAGAAAATCGCTGCACTATTTGTGGATGCACTGAAACTTCATTTGAACTACATTTTGACATGCATATTTTTTGACGGTGAGAGGCTGATTAAACGAATAGCAATAATCGTTATAAGAACGAAAATAGAAGTGAAATTCCTTAGCACTGTTTTGTGGATACAACTTGAGCACAAATGATTTGAAAGAAGAGTTAAACAAATTGATTTCGGCAGTTTTCTTTCTTCTTACATTGTTCAAAATAGAACTCTGAACATTAAGAGCATGTTCTGGACATGTTCTGAACCAAGCATACTCTGAGCGCTATGAGTTGGTTTTGTAACACACCGTAACACTCAGCTGTCACAATTTTTTTTTTAATTTCCATCTGTCAAATTCTTGTATTAAGCATTTAACTCTGTCTGATCAGTTATTTTATTTTGAGCTCATAGAACGCAATCTGAACACGCTCAGAACGTAAAACGAAACACATACATATTCGAAACTCTGAACACTCTGAATTTAAAAAGAAACGCAATTTGTTTTTCGACAACTGAGGCACTGCTCTGAACTAAGAAAGAAAATGCCTAATGAGAAAATGGTCGTCAAAAGCAAAAGTTCAGTACACAGAGGCAAGTCTGGATCACAATCTTGGTGAAAAAAATAACTTTAACGAAAACTACGATACGATTTCTACAGTTTTTAAAGCCAAATGTGAACTTAGGGATCTAAACTATATTCAAAAAGCGAGGATTTACAAATAATTTGATCTCTGTGATATCTATGAAAAAGGGAGAACATTTTTCATTTCCTAGGAAGGTGTCCTGTAAGAGAATTCAGACTTCGGTATTATGAAAAACAATGTATTAAACTTATTGGGGCGTATTCATAGTTCTTCGATAAGTTCTGATTTTGTCTTTGCTAAACTAAACTCCAGTTTATGTTATTCATAGACAATTAAAACCCATTTTTAAACGATAGCCTGGAGTCTTACAATAGACACGAGAGAAGGTATATTTGAGCTGTTTTTAACTCTATAAAATGTCAAAAATATACAGAAAAAAAAATTCCGAATTTTTCGGCGCGAGTGATTTGATTTCAAGTATTTTAAATAAATAAATTAAAAAAAATAGAAATGTCAATTGATTTTAATATTAATGAAGATTTTGATATTCTGCTGGATATTGATATGATGCCGCCCATCAATAGAAAACCCAAGCGTTATCTGAACCACATCGATCCCTTTGAATGGCCGACGATGATTTTTATGAGAGGTATCGGTTCGATAAAGAAACAGCTAAATTTATCATTGATTTAATAAATGTTGAGGATCAACTACCAAAAAGGAACTTGCCAATATCTGGAAACCTCCAAGTCCTAACAGCGCTAAGATTTTTTTCTCGAAACATTCATCAAAGTGACATATATAGTTTAAGTTAAGTTTGCTATGTACATAACTACGTTCTCCAAGTAAAAATATATAAAAATCTTGTTATATCCTTAACAGGTGACCTTTATGGCTTTTCTCAGAGCACAGTCAGCAGAATGATTGCAAAGATATCAAAAAAATTGGCTCTCCAGCTAAACAATTTTATCTCTTTTCCATCCACTAGCCGAGTATTGCAACAAATGAAATCAGATTTTTTTTTAAATTGCTGGATTTCCGGGAGTTATCGGAGCCATTGATTGCGCGCACGTCCGTATTAAGTGTCTTTCAAAAAATGTCGGAGATGTTATGGCTGGACACTTCCTAAATCGAAAAGGATATTATTCTCTTAACGCGCAGGTATGATTTCATACATATGAATTGTAGTTATCTATTTTAAATAATTAAAATCACCATGTAAAATTGTATGCAATGCTAATTGTAAAATTACGGACATATTTGCACGAAGTCGGGGTTCAATGCATGATGCTCGTATTTGGAACAACAGCAGATTAAAAGAAACTCTCGAACAATGGAGTGTTACTGGGAGATGCGGGTTATGCATTGTCTAGTATTTTGTTGACTCCAGTAAGGAACCAACAAACTCATCATCATCATCATCGGCTCGACAACCGGGTTCCGGTCCTGGCCTCTTTGAACAAGTCTCTCCACCTATCCCGGTCTCTAGCCGACGCCATCCAATTGCGCACCCCAAGGCTTCGGGTGTCCTGGTCTACGCCATCTCTCGAGCGCAAGCATGGTCTACCACGCTGTCGTCTACCATAGAATGTACCACAAAGAACTTTCCAAGCAGGTTCCTCTTCGCTCATGCGAGCTAGGTGCCCTGCCCACCGGAGTCTACCGAGCTTAATTTTTGTCACGATATCTGCTTATAGGTAGATTGCGTACAGTTCATGATTGTACCGTCTCCGGAATCGTCCTTCCTCACATATGGGGCCAACAATTCTCCTTAAGACTTTTCTCTCGAACGCAGCTAAGAGATCGGAGTGCCTTTTGCTAAGCACCCAAGTCTCGGATCCATATGTGAGTACTGGCAGGACCATGGTCCTGTACAGCAGCAGTTTTGAAGTTATGGTGAGATTTCTGGATTTGAAGAGCTTTGACAGACTATAGTAGGCTCAGTTGGATTTGAGAAGCCGCCCGCGTATTTCTTCTTCTATATTGTTATCGGCTGCTACTATTGACCCAAGGTATTTAAAGGATTGCACCATTTCAAATTCGTGCTCTGCTACCTTGATTGCTTGACCAACTGTTCCTCTCGCATTTGACGCCACCATGTACTTTGTTTTACCTTCACTAATGTGCAGCCCCAGATTCTGGATAAAGGAATCGTGTACAGCTTGTTCGGTTCTTCCGATGATGTCAATGTCGTCTGCGTAAACCAGTAACTGGCTGGACCTGTTGACGATGGTCCCTCTTGTTGCCGTGCCAGAGTCCCGGATTGCTTTCTCCAACGCCAGGTTGAAGAGGAGGCAGGCCAAACCGTCGCCTTGTCGGAATCCATTAAAGATGTTGATTGGTCTGGATAGCAATCCGGCTATTTTTACTTGGCTTGTTACGTTGGTCATGGTCAACCTACATAGTCGTGTTAATTTATTTGGGATGCCGAATTCTCTCATGGCTTTGTAAAGTTCTACCCTGGCTATGCTATCATAGGCGGCTTTAAAGTCTATAAACAGATGGTATGTTGGGATGTTAAATTCTAGACATTTTTCCATCGCTGGGTAAAGATTTGATCAGTTGTTGATTTGCCTGGAATGAAACCACACTGATATTGTCCGATGACGGTTTTAGCGTATGGGGTTATCCGGTCTTGTAGGATAGAGGAGAGTATCTTATAGGCGGTACTCAACAACGTGATACCTCTATAATTGCTGCACGTTGTGACATCTCCCTTCTTATGTATGGGGTATATTAAACCTTTTCGCCAGTCTTCTGGCATTTCTTCCTGCTCCCATACCTGTACTATAATATCATGAATTGCTTGACGTAAGGCTGGCCGGCCGTGATGGAATAATTCGGCTGGTATGCGATCGGCTCCCGGGGCTTTGTTCTGTTTACGCTGGCCTATAGCCTTCTCAACCTCTTCTATGCTTGGTGGCGGCAACATAGGGTATTCTTCTTGAAGTAGTGGAGCCTCCACTTCTGCAGTGAGCTGACCATTTAGCAATTCATTAAAAGACACTTCCCATCGCTCCAGTATGCTTTCAGGATCGGTGATCAGATTTCCCTCTCCGTCCTTGCAGTATGTGCAGCATGGTGTGTACTGCGTCATGTTTCGGACGGATTGGTAGAACTTCCGCGCCTGGTGCGGACCTCGCTCTCGGCTGTTTTCTATTTCACAGATTGGGTTCTTCTCCCAGGCTGATTTTTTTTGTCTGTGAAAATCTAAATTCCGGTCTATTTCGAAAGACTGAGAGTTGACTTGTATACAGCTTTTGCTTTTATCCCACTTTCCCGTACAATGCTGCTAAGTGCCTTCAATGATTTTCTAAATCGTGGGACCCAGTTGTGTATATTTTTTAGAAAGAATACCTATAAACTTAAATTAGGAAAAAAGGAGGATGACCTTGAGGTTTCATGCCCGTCCTTAATTGAAATTTCACTTTAAATTCCCCTAAATGATATTCCACTCACATGAATAAATTTCTCATCACTTCTATTCCGTTGAAACAAACTTGTTGGAATTAATAAATTGCTCATTATCAAAGTATAACTCTAGGTATGTTTATTGGACAGATTCCCTTATAATCAGAAACAGACGATATAACCAATGTTTCTGCTCAATAAGGTATACCACCACATGTATACACTCGCTTATCTCTCCGCCTATGTGTGACCACTTCAAAGCCCCAATAAGCCCGATAATACCCACCTATCTACCTTTACCCTGGACCCTGTGTAATAAATTGATTTTGTTCGTTCGAACGCCCTTTCATTTTAACTCAGGTCTCAGGTCCTCCTCCACAAAGCCTTAGTCGTCAGTCCTCGCAGCAAGCAAGGACATATTCAATTCAATTCCGTCATAAAACCAAAGGATATGACATTTTAAGACTGTGGCACAATCTGCCCCCCCTGCTCTGGCTGGCTCTGCGTGCACCCCAATTTGAATACAACATCAGTAGTATTTATGGCTGAATCGTCTACCAGCCAGCCTTTTGCTATAAGGGTTAACTGAACATGAACACCCTTTCTTACATGCACATACTACTACGTGTACGTGGGTCGGTTGCAACTACTTTATTACTTTCGGAAAGAGCTCGTTGTTGGTCTGGACACCAACCAGCAGGAGGACACATCATCAGACATTTGGTCACTGGACACTGGGAGCGCATTAAATGTCATTTGAATGAGCCTCCGTCGGCGTCGTCGTTGGGCAGAATTCCATGTCTGGGCATTTGGTCGAAAGTGTGTGCGTCTGATTCGATTCTTCGTCTGGAGTCATCCCCACATTGGACAGGATACACAAACCGACACGAGAGGTGAGGTTCGTCTCGCTACATCCCTTTCTCTCGCACATATCGTCATCCTGCCTGTCGTCGTCGTCATTCGGTTTCTGTGAAGTTTTTTGGTTTTTGTTCGTCCTTTTTTCTAGACCGATTTTGAAAATGGTAATGGCCATCCGCTGTTGGTGCGGTTCGGTTTTGCTTTTTAGTGCCCTGTGTGTATCCTGTGAGTATGTCCTGAGTGCACAATTGGATATGCACATAAATTCCATGTTGCAATCTCTCTTAGCCCTGCTGGGCACTGATGGTCACTGGTCATGGACGGGGACACTGCCGTGAGGGATTTTGAGTCGGTTTTCCTGCAGTTGGTTTTGTTTACTGCCCAGCAATGGTGGCGGACAATCGGTTTACGTATTTTTTGTTATTTTTTTTTCCAAGTCTGTCTGTCTGATTTTGGACTCGGAACTGCATGCAGTTTCCTACCTTCCCACACACAAGTTGCAATGTGCTAAAATATTTTGGGTCAGACAGAACTTACTTTGACCAACCACCACCACTGGTACCGGGTGGCCAGGACAGCTATAATCGACATGGTGTGGGATAAAGTGAATGTGAATTGTGATAGTGCAGACAGGAGATAGAGATGGGACTATTGAAGGCATGAGAATGGGTATTACCAAAAAAAAAAAAAAAAACATGGGTAGCGATGAGAGACAGACGAACACACATAGTAAACTGTCATTTGAAAAGTGAATAAAAAATCGATTTTGGATTTTCCATTTTATTTTATTTTATTCACTGTCTGCGCGCACAAATGCCAGCCAACGCCAATTATGTGGAATTACAGCGCGCGGGAGTCTGACAACCGACAATGTATACCACGATAAGGTGATTGAGTGAACGAAAACGATGCTGGGAGGAGTTACTCTTATGCAAAGCCTTTTACAAAAGTTGACGATGAGGCGTGGCTGGTGCTGGATCCTATAGATTAGGGACCTTTTTGTCAAAGGATTAAAAAAAAAATTACATAAATGTGCGGGAACAAAAATATAATTTTAGTATCTTCAATAAATGAGGGAGATATTCGACTTTTGGAATATAATGGGGCAGACTGATGGTGTATGGACAAAACCTTCACCCAGTTTAAATAGACTTAGCGCAAAGCCTTGCAACAATGTTGCACATTCTCTGTTAGCCTGACTGCAAATACCAACTATCTTAAGATGATTATAATAGAGAAAAAGGCGAATTTAGTTTGCTTTGGATTGAAAAAAAAAACATCGAATGGAGGAATGGATTAACGACCAACTGACCGGATGTTCAGACAGACGGCAATTCGTGGTATGCCTGCGGCACAACGAGACGCTTTGCGGCATGAACAAAAGTTAAAAGAAAAAACCAGTAGCTACTTTACTGACAGCAACAGCATAGCTTCTTCACACTCTTGCTGATTCCTGATTGTATAATATCAGCATATCACGCATGGCATGTGCAACCAGCGCTGCCGAACTTACTCCCATAGTAGTATTTTACTCCTTTCGTGGAGTCGATGCTCCTATACTCCCCATGTTACAAAAATACTCCCCAAAAAAATAAATAAAAATTAAAAATAAAACAAAATTGCAACAAACCAACTTAAAGCAAACATATTGTTTTTTCGACAAATTGCACATCTCTGTTCTTTTTTCCATACAAGATCGCATATCGTTGAACTTGCAAACATCCCTGGATAACAAGATAAAAAGACAGATATAATACATATTGTTTCCTCTTTTTAATTTATCAAGTGCGAGCGAGAAAGTTAAATCGGACTTCGTTCAATCAATTGACCGTTTCTAAAAAAAATACAAATGATCGTTACAAAGCAAAAAAGTACAGATGAAAGTTTTTCAGACGAACATTTTGTTAAAAAAAGAAATATCAACATATGTACTCTAGAGAATTGATTGGTTGATTGATTAAACTTTTTATTTCTTAAAATCCAAATAATTAGATTATTTATAAAAAGAAAGAAAGAAATAAGTGACAAAAGTATTTTTATAAAAATAGAGTTATTGTAACTCTTAGTAGAATGATTTAACATGTATTATTTTAAATGGGTGGGGTGACCCTTAAAAAAGAAATATTTAAAAAGAAAGTTAAAATATCATTAAATAAATAATGCATACAAAAATTAAATTGAATTAAGTTAAATACTTATTTCATGAAAACATCAGGTAAAACCATTTACAAAAAATTCGATACTCTCATTATCAAGACTAAGGAGCCAGTTTTTAACTTGTTTCATAAATACAAAATGAGAAGTTTGCATCCTGATAGAATTAGGGAGTCTATTAAATATTCGACATGAGGAAATATTATAAAAATTTCGAAATGCGGTTGTTCGAAACACCGGTATAGACACTTGGTTCAAAAAATGACCACGTAAACTATAATTATCAATTAATTTAAAATTAAGATTACCTGATCGTTTAAAGAAAATTTTTAGAACCTTATAGCAATACATATGTCGCACTGAAACAATTTTCAAATCCCTAAATAGTGGAAAACTAGGGTACTAACGAGGCTTACTACATATTTTCTTCAGAACAGTTTTTTGTAAAACTAAAAGAGGCTGTATTTTGTTGTAATAGGAACCTCCTCAACAAGAAATTCCATATTCTAGTTTGGAATAAAAAATTCCATAGTAAATTTTAAGGAGCAGTTTAGAAAAGCAAGCTTTACGCAAAAAGAAGAAATTACTAAGAGTGCACCGAAAATACTGTCTAAGATTTTCTGTGTGGTTCTAAAAACTTATTCTAGAGTCAATAATCAATCCCAAATACTTGAATTCATTTACTATTTCTAATTTAAAACATTTATCACTACAGCTCGTGGAATCAGTAAAGTTTGTAGAAGTATCCATAGGACTACATGTACAGTTAAAAAGTTTAAATTTTTGACACTCAGTAGCATAGAAAAAGAGATCAGCATCAACAATCTTTTGGCCAGACAAACTCAAAAACATTACCTTAGTTTTAGAACTAATTATCAGTTTGTGCTCTGCAAACCAGATTCCTGACCAGCTGAGATCCCAATTTATATCAGATATAAGATTAAGACGACTATCTGTACCATAAGAAAAGCCCACATCATCTGAAAAAGCTGTCAAAGAACCCCTAAATGGCAATCTTAATAAAGAATTGATATATACCAAAAAAAGTATTGGTCCCAAAGCCGAACCTTGTGGCACTCCCAAATCGAATGTCTTTGTATCACTCCTAATACCATCAAATTTCACTCTTTGGGTTCTTACATTTAAATGTGATCTTAACCAATCACTTATGAAACTTCGAAACCCAGCACTTTCAAGTTTGCATATCAAAATTGCGTGATTAACCATGTCAAAGGCTTTTGATATGTCAACAAATAACGCGGCTGTATTCTCTTTCTTATCAAGGCTTACAAATATTTGAAAACAGAAATGTAACAAGGCATCTTCGGTTCATTTATTACTTTGAAAACCAAACTGAACATCACTGAAAAATTTCGTTCTCGTTAAAAAGCTCACCATTCTATTTTTATAGCTTTTTCAAAAATCTTACTAATCGAAGGCAGGAGAGATATACGCCTATAGTTACCCTAGTTCCTTTGGTTGATCTTTTCCCAAATTTAGTGGATGAGTCCGAAGTTAAGAAGCTTGATAATGAATGGCGTATTTTAAGAAACCAGTAATTAGTTTCAAAGGAATTAGACTTTGCCGAATTTTATAGGCATGTATTTACTATTAAAAACGGATTAAATGAATTCATGTTTCCTCATGAACGTTAATTTATTGGAACAATTATTAAAGGACAAAAATCGGAATTGCCTGCATGTGGAAACAGTAAATACCATACTTACTGCCAAAGAGCTTTTGAACGGCAATTTCGCAGAAAAAAGGGAGCCATCAAAAGACTTGATCGAAAAATACAAAAAACATATTTAAGTTTTAATTTTGACTTTTGTTTTTCTTTTGTCAAATTCTTGTTTAAATAAACAAAATACAAAAAATAAATTTTAATATTAATATTAATAAGCAATAAGTTGCTTGAAAATCAATGTACAGTATATATCTACATAGTTTAAGTTAGAGTTAATTTATTATTAACTCTCTGTTTATTAAAAAACACAAATATTGAAGTACCTATTTTTATTATAAATGAATTACAAAAATTTAATTTATAGAAAACATTTCTGTATTTTTTTCATTGAACTAATAATTTTCTTGATATTTTGGCGATACTCCTCAACTATCGTAAATACTCCCCAAAAAATACAAAAAATACTCCTCTGAAAATTTTTAAAGCGGCAGCACTGTGTGCAACTGGACCGAAAAGATACAACTTACAAATACATACATACATACTCGTACGAGCTAATTTTGTGTTTTAATTTCATGTTTACAAAAAAAAAAAAATGTATCTAAAGTGCATGAAGACCCAAAACGAAGTTTTTCAGATGTGTAATGTTGCTGAGACTAAGAGAGAGATTGGATTGCTGAAAAGATTGAACCAAAGACTTTTTTCATAAAACTTGACAAGTGTCAGTTTGTAAATTTACGAACTGAAAAATTGTCAAAATAGTGTTCCATAAAAAAATCTGACAAGTATTTTATTTGAGTTTTCGAAAAAATTAAGACAATTTTTAATAACTTTTTGGCTCATACAAAAATTGTTATGACAAATTTATTTTTGATTGCCATTTGAATAAATAAACTTTTTTTGCTCGATATACACGATACAATGTACACGATACTCATTGGAAAAGATGAATAATGAATGAGCCGAAATTTGGGTGTCCAAGTTAAAGCGAATTAAAATTGGAACTCGAAGAGACCGGCGATAAGAGCGCCGCCAACTCAGATATACTCGTTGGAGGGTGAGTTCACCTGACCCATTTAATGGGTGATTGATTCAACTGATCAATTATTGGTAGAATTAAATTTGGATATTGCAACACAATTATTTTCTTTTATTTTATAAAGAAAATAAGAAACTTATGGGAGCGAAAACGTAGCTCTTTGCTCCAATTAGTTGAAAGTACGTTTGGGTTGTACGAACTTGCTCCTAAGTTTAGAGGCTCAGAATTTAAAAAATGGAACGTAAATTTTAAATCGCTGTTGTGTTGTTTTTAGTAAGGTTTTATATTCATATATTTGAAATATTAAACACATTTTTAAGAACAATTTTTAGTTCTTATTATTTCGAAATACAAACCTATCGAAATTTAAAAAACAAAGTCAATTTTTTCTCAAAAATCCAGAACATGTATGATTTCTTCTTTTGATATGCAATGGTTTTTAAACTAAAAAGTTAGAATTTTCTGTATAAAAAATTTATTTTTAATCCGTTATGCCATTAAGAAGAAAGTCCAAAATCGAAAAAATTATTTTATGTTACCTAGATACTGTCAATAATGTACATAGGTACTATATGGCATTTTATGCATCCGTAAGAAAAACCTATCTATGTATAGAGATTTTGATCAGCCTTCAAGGGATAGGGAAGACGAAGGCGAAAAACATGGGTTCTACATTTCTGTCTGCCTGTAGTTCTGTATGTTCGGCTTTGAGCCGTATAGGCTGTGGTCGATTTTCTTTAAACTTGGTAAATAGCATTTTTGAATTCCGCCCCCCGAAATGTTTTTTCATAGGATTTTTTTGAAACTTTATAAAATTTTTTTTTCTCAAAAACTGTTCACAAAATTTCATTTAGTTAAAGCTAGGTATAATGCTAGAATAAAATTTCCGAAAAATGGCTATCAATGATACCACCCTTAGACCCACTTTTTTGTTTTTGATTTTCTCAAAAACGGTTCAACTCATTTGGTTTGGATAATATTGTGCATTCAAATTTTCAAAAACATTTTTTTTTTATTTTTACAAAAAATTTCAATCGTTTTTTAAATTCAATATATCGAAAATCCCATGCTCGTTTTTCTTAAAACTTTACATTTAACAGCACTTTATAAGATGTTCGAAAAGAAAATTATTTTATCTAAAAATAACGGCACTCTCCAGAAAAATGTTAAAAAAATGTTTTTCGAAAATTGTATTTTGGTCGGAAACATACTACTCAGAATTTGGATACATTTTTTTCTTGATTACGATATATTCTCAGACGGAAAAAAATTGGAATGCCATAAACCAAGTTTGAAGAAAAACGTCCGAGTCGTTAAAGCTGTAGTCGTACAGACAGACATAATTGCGGGACTCACTTTTTTCGTATTTTCATTTTATGTAGTATGTACATAACATACATATACATATATACATACATAATATCGCCAGTAAAAATGGAATAACTGATCCAAATTATAAAAAGAAAAGTTTTGGAAAACTAAAAGGAAATTCTATTTCTCATCGCGTTTATTTTCCCTTTCCAAATAAAAGCCGTGTGTTTTTGGAAAAGTTATCCGTAGTACAGTAGGCTTTAAAAACAAATACAACATCCGCAGTAGGATCACTGCCGATACTCGAATAAACGTCAAATCTCTATCCGCAGCAGGATTTCACTTTTCCTTTTATCGGCAGTGATCCTACTGCGGATCTTGTATTTGTTATTCATATAAAATCCTATATTGTACTACGGATAACTTTTCCAAAAAAAACACGGCTAAAGTCTAAATATTATAAAAATTTATAAAAGTTGTAATTTCTATGTTTTTCCGGACGTAGGTAAGAATCAGAGTGTATAATGTACTTTATAGGCAAAAACAATCAATTAATAAAAACAGTTCAGGGAAAATGTGAGATGTATTTTGTAATTCATAAAAAAAACAAGTCTATTTTTATATTGTATAAACTATAAAGGATAAGGCAAGGCATTACAAACGAGTACCAATGTGATGGAATAGGTTTACGATTGATTAGCAATGTCTTATTTCAAAATAATGGGTGTTCAAAATTTGACGATACAGATTCAATTTTATTAAAACTGTGTCGTTTTCAAGAAAAATAAAATTTTCCAAAAAGTTTTTTTTTTTTTTATTAATTTTTGTATGTTGGGTACCGTCAATTTTAAATAAAACATCAATTTTTCCTTATATCTTTTAGAAAGTGTTAAAAAACTAATGATTGTTACCTACCACATTTCAAAAAATAGATGATGTGGTTTTTGAAATAATTAGATTAAAAAAAATATTTTTAAGGTATTGAAAATTATTTCAAAAATCAAAATAATAAATAATAATGTAGGTACAATACTATTCAAACCTTATAGCTGACTTTTGAAGATTGAGAACAAAAGAAAATTGATTGTATGGGATGAATTATTAATAACCGTTTTTAAATATTGCTTTGACTTAATAAATTTTTAGATTTATTTTTTAAATTGATGAAATAGTTTTTAATACACAGTACGTAATTTTGAGAGAACGGACGTGCGTGGTTTTTGGTCCTAATATTTCAACAAAAAGCCTGATTTAAGTGTTTGCTTTCCTAAAAAAAACTTTGGTTAAGTAAAGTCCGCATTTGTAGTGAGCGAAAATTGTGAAACTGGGTTTGAATAGATTGAATTTCACGCGTTTATTTGCGAAAGAAACTTAATTATAATCTGCAAAAAACAGAAAAATAAAACAACTATTTATATATTGATACCTCACCATCTATACGGGACACTTCCAAGATCTCATTTTTTTGGTGAGTACATCCACTCCATCTCTTATACTAAGAAGCATCGGAAAGAAAACAAACTATCATCACCGTAATAAAAAGCAACAAACTTAACACTTTTAATTCCATCTAATAAAATAAGAAATATCTAGTAAAATAACTTAAATACCGAAATACAATTCCAAAAAAATTATCCAACATATTTTAAAAACGCCGACCAAAACAATAAACCACATTAATATTTGATCTGATAGCATTTGACACTTGGTCTATGTGACATTATAAGCTGTCAAATTAACAATTTCCTTACGCGCGAGCTTAATCGAGCCAATAGACATTAAAAACTATCCAGGGTCGGCAACTAAAACTAAAAAGTACTGTTGAGGTAGGATGGCAATTTCTTTGGCTGATCTTAAATCCCTTTTAAAGACGCAAAAAGAGGAGATCCTACAAAACATTAATGAAGCTACGGACAGAGTGATAAAAAACACGGATGAAAAAGTAGGAATTATTTCCGAAAAAGTAATTATGCTAGAAAAAATTGTAGAGTCACAAGGTACTTTAATTGAGGAACAGAAAGCGATGTTCTCTAAACAAGAAAAAAGAATTGCACAACTTGAGGTAGGACTGAGAAAAAATAATTTGATTATCTTCAAAGTAGAGGAAGCCGAAACAAATACAGAGGAGCTTAAAAATCGTATTATAAATATCATAAATAATAGCATCGAAGACTTCCGAATAACACCAAGCGATATTGAAAGCTGCTATCGTTTAGGGAAAATTACCGAAGAAAAAATCAGACCAATTTGTCTAAAATTTAAAAGCTACGAAAAAAAACAAAAGATTCTCCAGACAAAAAAATCACTCTCCAATTACAGCATCGCAGAGGATCTCCCGAAGTCGCTACTCGAGGCTAGAAAACCACTGGTCCCTAAACTGTTCGAATTTAAAAAACAAGGCAAAAGAGTATATTTTAAACTAGACGAACTAATAGTTGAAGGAAAAGTTTGGAATGAAAACACAGACTACGATGCGGAAAACTCTAGAAAAAGAATTCGTTCCACAGAAAATTCGCCATCGGAACAGGAGAAATCTACAAACAACAGCAAACTAAAGCCACAAACAACTATAATTGGATGTACAGGACTGAATCCAAAAAAACAAGCCATAAATCCAATAAGAAAATTTTTAACACAGCAGAGTACGAACGATTATCTGAATAGAACACTCTCGCCAAAAACTAACGAAGTTAAGGAACATGGTTGCAGCAACTTACCGAACTCGGAATAGCAAACAACACGAAAACAACAACAGCAACACCATCAGCAGCAGCAGGACCAAGAACACCATCATCATCAACAACAACAACAACAACAACAACAACAACAACAACAACAACAACAACAACAACAACAACAACAACAACAACAACAACAACAACAACAACAACAACAACAACAACAACAACAACAACAACAACAACAACAACAACAACAACAACAACAACAACAACAACAACAACAACAACAACAACAACAACAACAACAACAACAACAACAACAACAACAACAACAACAACAACAACAACAACAACAACAACAACAACAACAACAACAACAACAACAACAACAACAACAACAACAACAACAACAACAACAACAACAACAACAACAACAACAACAACAACAACAACAACAACAACAACAACAACAACAACAAAAACAACAACAACAACAACAACAACAACAACATCAACAACAACAACAAAAACAACAACAACATCAACAACATCAACGACAACAACAACAACATCAGCTCCTGCATCAAATCCATAATCATTCCACTGTCGGTATGAATTCTTTTAGTAACTATTATATATGTAAAAGTACTAATATCACTAAATTAAGTATTCTAAGTTACAATATAGCTGGCATTAGAAACAAACTACTGTTAGGTGATTTTTTTAAATTAATTCAAAAATATGAAATAATAATTTTGATTGAAACTTTTTTAGAAGAAGGGCAACAAAACGAAATTATTAAATATTTTAAAGATTTTAACATCAGCTATATCCCTGCAGTAAGAAATAATATTCATGGTAGAGCAAGTGGTGGTATTATGTGTGGCATTAAAAAAAGTAAAATTAGTAATTTTGTTAAATTTAAGCAAATAAATAGTAAATTAGTTATTGAAATAGTTGGAAATAGTAATCGCAAAAGTCACTTTATTGTCCCACTGTATTTAAATTGTAATAACTGGTTGAATGATTTTAACGAATTGAATGATTTTTTATACGATTTTAACTCGGCTAATGTAATGTTAATCGGGGATTTTAATGCTAGAATTGGGCTTTTTCAGAATTCTTACGTGGAGCAATTGAATACTCAGTCCAATCTTTTAACACGAAGAAATTCTAAAGATGACACTCTGAATAGGAATGGTAGGTTTTTAACAGATTTACTCGAAAGTTTTGGTTACTGTGTATTAAATGGTTCGCTAAAGTCAGATGAAAATGGTGAACTTACTTTTTTAAGTGGCCAAGGAAGTTCAGTTATTGACATTTGTGCAGTCTCTGGTGAGTGGCTTCAGGCTATAGATGACTTTGATGTAATAGGAGCAAGTTTCTCGACCCATTTTCCAATCGTCGCGAGTGCAAGCTTTAACCAAAAGGCTCTTGTCGCTGTGACTAGAAAATTGTCTAGGCTCAGATGGCTACCTCAGGAGGCTAATAGTTATCAACTTAAGTTAAACCGTAACATTGTGTCACTTCTTGCACCTAATTCAGCCTCTATTGAGCTTATTGTAGAGAACATGTTGAAAGCAATTAGATCTTCCGTTTCAAGAAATCGCGGCAATAAGCAGTTAATTTTCCATTGTAAATGGTTCGACTACGAGTGTAACATGCTCCGTAGAAAAGTATTTGCTTCTCTGAACTTGTTTAGAAAATTAAATACTGACATTTCTAAATCCGCTTATTTACAAGCAAACAAAACCTATAAGCATGTCTGTCAAAACAAGCAGCTAAACTACACAAGAAACTTAGCTAGAAACTTAGAAAAATGTAAAGACTCAAAAACCTTCTGGTGTAATGTGAGGGAACTACGTGGTAATAATCGCCTAGCTGCCAGCTCAATACAAGCTGACATTCTCGCCACTCATTTTCGATCTTTGTTGACAGCTTGTAGTGAACGTCAATCCTTCCACTACGCCTTGCCTAATCCAGTTGTCGAGGAGCTTGATTTGCCAATACTTTTAGATGAACTACAAATTGCACTATCTTCAATGAAAAACAATAAATCACCTGGAAATGATGGTATCCCTCTCGAGTTTTTTAAGCATTCAACATCGGAATTCAAACATTATCTATTATCTTTCTTCAATCATTTATTCGAAAATGCATGCGTCCCACAAAGCTTTAATAAAGCGGTTATAATTTCGATTTTTAAAAAGGGTGATGCTAACATGCCTGAAAATTACAGGGGTATATCAATACTGAACTCAATTCGGAAGGTATTTGCTACAATTTTGTATATGAGACTTTCAAACTGGATAGAGTCAAATCAACGTTTGAGCATATTTCAAGCTGGTTTTCGCGCTGGATTTTCAACTGCTGACCACATCTTTGCCTTGTCAAACATAGCCAATAAATTTACCCAAAGGAAAAAAAAGTTGTATGCCTGCTTCGTTGACTTCAAAGCAGCCTTTGACACTGTCAATCGTCAAGCTCTTATATACAAAATGGCTTCCATTGGTATCTCTAGGAAATTTTTGGCAATGTATGAAACTCTGCTGAATGGAACAAGTGCGGCAGTTTGGGATGGCTCGGAAACTTCGAATTGGTTTGAAACTACTGCTGGGGTCCCACAGGGTTGCATCCTGAGCCCAATATTCTTTGCTCTTTTTATCGACGACATTAGTGACTACTTGCCTGGAGGAGTCAGTATTGTCGAGACTCATATCAAAGTTCTACTCTACGCGGATGACCTAGTTATGTTGGCGGACAACCCTTCCTCTCTTCAGCTCCAAATAAATAAGCTTCAGAGGTACTGCAACACCTGGGATCTGAAAATAAACGCTACGAAAACGAAAATTATGGTGTTTGAAGCTCGCAAATGTAGGAGATCAAGAGAGGAAAGCTGGTTTCTGGATGGCGAACGTATAGAGGTAGTACAAGAATTTAAGTATTTGGGAGTGTTGATGTCTTCAAACGTTAGCTTCGCTAAACATGTGCAGGGTAAGTGTAAGGAAGCCAAAATTGCACTAAGCGTTATGTGGCCAAAACTGTTTGCCAATCAAAATATTGATCTAGGGTCAAAATACCGGGTGTTTGAAGCCACTATAAATTCTTGTATGTGCTACGGAGTCCAAGTTTTTGGTTACAAGTATTTCGAAGAATTTGAATTGATGCAAAGGTTTTTCTTCAAACGATTATTTCGTTTACCGAATTCCACTCCAACTCATGCTATCCACATCGAGTCAGGTATTACCCCAATTTATATTAGAAACTTAAAAGCCAACTCTGATTTTTTGATAAAGACCATGAAAAAGCCGGGCATTAGTCTACACAAGACTGTTATGGTGAATCTTTTGCGTTCGAATTCGACACCATTCAAAGAATGGAGTGAGCTCGCAAACTCTCATGGCCTCAGGTTAGACCTTACAGAATTTAATTTAGATAGCTGGAGTGAACTATTTGCTAATGTAATATCGCAGGTTGATGAACAAATATACATTCAACATTTAAATCGTGCGGCGGCATCGTCAACTAGACTTATATACAGAGATCTAAATCATCGACTTCAAGCTGCTAATTACTTTGGAAGCGAGCACTCTGTGGTTGTTATAAGCACTATTTTTCGAGCAAGAGTTGAAATCCTTAATTTAAATTATGTTCCCCATCGCTCAGACTTACCAGTCTTGTGTAACTTCTGCAACAGATTCGAACATGATGATGTTTATCACTTCATAGCAGTGTGCCCGATTTTACAGGAAATTAGAAGGCTTTACTTCCATCAAAGTGTCCTCTCTAGATCAGA
The DNA here is from genome assembly GCA_911387755.1 of Chrysotoxum bicinctum. Taxonomy (NCBI): domain Eukaryota; kingdom Metazoa; phylum Arthropoda; class Insecta; order Diptera; family Syrphidae; genus Chrysotoxum; species Chrysotoxum bicinctum. The sequence goes on along the minus strand of OU426989.1, from coordinate 215,698,971 downwards.
ATTGATAGAAATTTTGAACGGTTCGGCAGGGTGGACAAATCTCTACGGGTTTTGTGATCAAGCTCTTAACTACCGTAACTGCTTCTTGTAAATCTTGTGTATAACTCTTATTCAACCTTTTAATTAATTATTCTTTAAATTTTTCTGTTACAATGCCACCTAACATTATTTAAACTTATTTATAAACGTTTGTATTTCAACTCATTTTAAAATTGAAAAATGTTTGTAAAATCATATTTTTTAAATTGATCTTCTTTTTTTGTGTTACAAATCACTGCAAAATTGTTTAAAGTTTGTTCTTTTTTTATTTTTCTGCTAAAATTTAAACTTTTCATTATTTATTTTGAAATGTTATTTCAGACAGACGGCTGAATTGCCATGTCTTAATTCTTAAGCAACAAATATTGTAAAATTTTTATTATGAATAAATAAAGAATATCTAAAAAAAAAAAAAAAAAAAAAAAGAATATCTACACCGTTCCTTGTGGTTGTGAATTATGTATTCTGTCATTCGCAATTTTTGATTCAGAATTCTTCTATTCGGGATTTCGTACCAAACTCATCACAAAAACTTATATTAGTAACTACATATTTTGTTTTTCCACATACCATCTTGAAAGTACTGATAGAACTCAATGAGCATTACTTAGGGATGGCGGTTATTCAAAATTAACCGGTTTTTCCGGTTATTTTCCCTCTCGATTTAACCTGGCGGTTTTAACCGGACAAAAAAACCGGTTTTTTCAATAACCGGTTTTCGGTTTTTTATATATAAATTTTTTGAAGTCTTAAAATACGTTCATATCAAATAAACTATATGTACATACAAACATGTATCTACATACATATGTACTCGTATATACATAGATACGCTTTTTCAGAAAAAAATGCCTCTAGTTAAAGTGTTGTGTTATTTCATACTATTGTTTTAATTGAAATGAAATAAAATATGAGCTTCAAAAAAAAAGCATATCTAGTTAACACAAAATTTAATTTTTTTTCGAACTTTTCTTATTTAACTGAGGAAACAGACGATATATTATTTTGAAAATTAATAAATAATAAATGTGTTGCTTTTATTGTTTTAAAAGACTTTCATAACTTGGTCGGTAAATACCTCAATGAATTAATTTGAAAATGCAAAAAATAAAGAATTAAATTTAAACAATAATCTACAAGACAATACAACGCAATTTTGCGAAGGTGTGTAGTTTAAAACGATTTCACATTGCTACCACTACACTAAATTACTCTATAAAAGAAAAGGTGGTAGTGGTGAATAACGTCGTATGTTGCACAGAAGTGCAGTTTTTATGAGATAAGGAGATCTTGTTTTTTAAAGACGTTTTCTACACTTTTTTATTTCTGTGGTACCAAAGTAAATAAACGGTTTCCCGGTTATTGGATTTTAGAAAAACACGGGTTTTAACCGAGATAAAAATATCTCCGGTGAAAACCGCTTATTTGAAACAAAATAACCGGTTTCGGTTTTAACCGGACGGTTTTTCCCATCCCTAGCATTACTAATAACCAAACACTAATGTCGACAATTTGTTAACTGGGAGGGTAAAACTTAATGTTGAGCATAAGCTAAATGCTACCAATAAATAATTTAATCCTTTCACTAACTAGTCTCCAGACTTTCCTTAAATCTATTACAAAATCTATAACAAATGAGAAAAAAAAAATTGGATAACCTGTCAGAATTTTTCCCAAGGTGTGTCAAAATTCAAGAACAGTCACAATTTGCTCTGTACCTTCAAAGTTAAGTATTTGCGTAGTCTTTTTTTTACGGAAAGTATTATAGTACTTATAATCCGCCAATTGATTCGAAGTGTTGGGGCGAGTTTTGAATTGTTTTTTCAATTAATAACACCATATTTTTAACAAGGAAATATATTTCATTATTTATTTTATATTTTTCATTCGCAATGTACATATACCAAAGTAAGAAAATCTTAAACTTAAAATATTTTTAAAATGAAAATAATTAAACTGGCATATTTTGTATTTTGAATGTTTTAATTTTTGTTTAGGTTTTCTATTAGTAACACTATTTAACCAGAACTCCTGAAAGCAGTATCAAAAACTTATCCTACTTTGAGCAAACTGGCCCTCAAAGTACTTAGGCAAAGGCGGTAAGTCGTCGTAAGCTGCGTAAATCTATTTAAATTAGTATTAAAATTTTTACAAATTTACAAGGCTAAGACTGCTTACGATGAATTTTATTCTTTGTATTTTTACCTGCATTTGGGAAAAAAATCGAGCTCGATATTTTGATCAAAGTTGACTTTACGATGTTAGCGAAGACGAAAAACGTGGGTCCGGAAATTCTGTCTGTCTGTCTCCATGCCGATCTACACCTCGATCTACAGCCTAGACTACTATAGGTATTTTCTTCAAAGTCGGTTCTTAAGGGTTTTCGGTGATTCCCTAGAGGAGAAATTGAATTTTTTGTTTTAGCTCCAAAACTTACGTTACCCCCCATACACCCATAATGCAAAATCTTATTCATCTGCAAAACGGCTCTAACGGTTTTGATAAAAAAAAGATCAGTGTGCTATTACTGGCATGGACTATATTGTGTGAAAAAAGTCCCAAAGTAGTTTCAGGTTACATCTCTTTTTATTAGAGCAAAATTGATCAATTTATCAACGAAACACATTTATACTTGAATAATCCAAAATATGAGACTTCCCTCATAAACTTCAAAATTCTAATTTCATTTTTAGCCAAAAAAAAAAAGCTGTTTTAGTGTATTTGTACAATCACGAACGCCATCACAGGTGTTCACAAAATTAAGTAAAAATCGTTGGAGATATTTTCGATAAGAATTGAACCCAAAATTGTTGAATAACATCTATTCGTTTGGTTTTCTCTTCTTGAGAATTAAAAATATGTACGAATCATTTGAATTTAATTTGAAATCCGTCCACTCCGTTTGGAGTCTACATCGATATTGTATGTAGATGCACATATTATTTAACGGTGCGATGAATCGTGCGTTTTTGGATTTCTTTATCTTAGTAATATTTTGCACTATAATCCGAGTAAAAAAAAAACGAAACTTTTGTCTAAATATGTACAAGCATTTCTGATGCTCATTTAAAAATAATGCAACATAAGTTACAATTTTCTCTGATTGTTTTTTTTTTTTGTAATGAAAATGTCTACCACCTTGTAATCCTGTACTTCCAAAGTCCATTTTTGATGTGGCATTCACTAATGTGAATGTACGGACATATCTCTCAAAGGAGCAACTAAGTTTAGTCTCAGACATGATTTTATTTTTTGATTCAATAAACTGTTGCTGTTTTCAACAGCAATATCTCCGGATCTCACCATCCACTTTGACCAAGTACCATCATCGCCATCATTGAAATCCAGTCTGAAGGTGGACACAAGGACACATAGGACGATGAACATATTCAACGAAATACTAATCTGAAAGGACCAGACAGATGGTGTGATTGTATATGGTAAGCTTTGATGAAAAGGATCATTTTGAATGGCAACTTTACAATAAGTGGACATTTGAATGAATGAGGCGACTGGCGACATGATGAATGAGTTTTGTCAAAGCGTTTTTTGGATTAGTCAAAGAACTTTTAAGGCAGTGTGGAAAGGTGGGAAATTGTTAATGCATTAACGAAAACCCTACGAATTTTTTTATGTTCAAAATTTATTTGTAAAAAAAACTTTTCGAAGTGTTTGAATTCGGGTGCATAATTCTGTAAGTAGATTCTAAATTGCGTGTCTAAAATTCGGTTTAATTTTTTGAAAATTATGTATTCCGAATTTCTGATCAAATCGAATTTATAATTTTTAAATTTTGGAGTTTTTCTGAAGTTAGAATTCTGGGACTTCGCAGTAGAGAGGCTTGTATGCAGAGAGCCTTAACCTAGTGACTTACAACTCTCAACCATCATTCCTGTGCGTGTATTTACTATTAACAAGAATGGATATTCTGGAAACTCGGAAAGGATAATGAACAGAACTTTATATTTGTCACTTCGTTGCAAAAGGCAGTACAAACTGCGGCTGTTGAGAATCGAACCAAAGACCCTAAGCATGAAATTCCAACGCACTTACCATTATCCCAAGGGGTATTATTTGTTCGAATAAGTAAAAATATAAAAACGAAAATGTTAATGTTTGCGATATATACCTACCCATTTTAACATTTTCGGTCAGGTTTTCTTTGATTTGCAATTCCATCAAACATTTCTTGCGATATCTATGTATGTAGGTATAGTCATTTTATAGCTTTATTTTCTGAACTTTCCCCATTTGATTTCTGAAATAAAATTCAAATTGAAACAAGGTCCTTTTCTAACACTTGTACCTATACCTATATCTAAACTTACTCATTTATTACTAACTATAAATAAGTTTTGTGTTTTAGATAATTTCATGGCAGTAATGTGAGAAACAGAATTGATTTACTTAGGTTCTTTGAAAAATATGTTTCCATTGAATGTCTACAGGACTATAAGTCCGATTGCTATTACAGACGGTTGAGCTTCCTTTCCTCTTACTTCATATCCCTTTCAAAACATGCAAAAAAAGAACAATATGTAATTTAAATAACTGCGATGCTTTGGAACATTCTATAAAACATACTTTCGCCTACCCTGTATCTTTTCATTTAATCCACGTGCTTCATAGCCATGTTGCAGCATTAGCAGTTAAAAGCCGCTCAAACAAGCATTCAACCAACCACCCACTCACTCGCTCTCGCTCACGTGCTATAGGTACTATATAGAAAACAACGAAAACTTATCATCCCTAATCGTGCCGGCAACCATAATGAAAGGGTTTTCTCCCTCAGCCCCATTCTCGTTATCTGCCCCAGTCCAGCATTTATAACTGTGTAGAGGTAGGTATACTCGTACCTACGAAAGGGCTGCGCACACATAATTTCTCTATTGAAAGTCCTGCTTCCGCTGCCGCTTTTCCGTCTGTCTGCCTTTCTTTTCTTAGTGAATGAGCATCAGTAGAGCCACTGCCACTGCCACAACCACAGCCAGAAGCAGTGAGGAGCATCCAGCCAAATCCAAGCCAGTACACTTGCCTCATCCTTAGCCTAACCCTTACCATTGCTCTGCCTCTGATCATAGTGTCCCTGTGTGTATTTAATATTTTTGTCTGGCTCTGGCCTTACAACAATCACAAACGTCTGGCAGCAGCCCTTAACCCATTCCACCCTTCATCTTCATTCGAATGCACTCTCACTTTCCGTTTGGAGGACGTCTGTTAAGGACGAAAATTTCGCTTTTATTATTACGAGTATTTTATAGTCGTTCTCGTCTCATCTCGTCCCGTCTGTACATACTATGTGTGTTTCTACGTATTTTTGGGGAAATTTACTTTGCAGACAGACTTGCTTCCATTCAGTTTGTACTTTGTAGGGGTGGTGAAGACTACCCCCTGCTATCATTGTCTGGCAGTCATTAAATGCAAGGACTACCCGTCGTCGTCGTCGTCTACTTGTAGAGACACAGCTTCAGTTTCAGCTTCCAATCGAAAGCCAAACGCAAACGAAGACGAACGAACGGGTCGGCTGTTAAGTTAGTAGCAAGTTAAAAGACAAATATCGGTGCAGGGTGCGTGTGTATTCAGTGTATTCAAATAAAAGCATTGATTTCATGATTATAATTTTTTTTTTTAGGAAAAATGGGGCGAAGGGTTGACTTTGCGGCTAACTCTGGAAGAATGCGGAGGTGGAGGTGGAAGTGTAGGTGGGACAGTATAGTTGCGGCAACAATATGTGGCTTGGCAATTTCAATGTCTACTGCTTGCTCTGCCTCAATATAGATACATTTTGCGCTACTGAAAGTGAATTTTCGGCTTTCATTTGTGCTTTTGCCAATAATTGTCATTAAAGGCCTAGCTCTATAGGTACTGTTGAAATGTTGGGCCAAAATGGATTCGACTTGTCATATTGGGTATTAGTTATTTCTGTCTGCGAAGCGCTGTTAAGTGGAATATGGATAAAAGGATTGAATTAAGGCAGCAAACATGGCTCTGGTGCACTGTGATGAGACTGAGTATTGTGTTATAAATGTGTGGTAAGTATTGTGTAGTCTGTATTTGTAGGGGGTTATTAGATGAATGCAATGAAATTGAGGGGACTTTAAAAAGAGAGTAGGTGATAACAAAAGAGAGTGGGAGATATTGCAAAGGAAAAAAATATATAAAATGGTAAATAGAAAAAAGACGTATAAAAATATCTTCAAAAGCACTCATTCCCGTGCCGTCTATTTGATTCAGTCGATTGAGTTACTAGTCTAACTGAAAACAAAAAATTTAAACTCCTTCAAATGTGTTCTATATAGGTAGTATCTCTGCAAAATGCTAGTCTATGATTTATATTTCTCATCAAGTTCTGAGGTTGAACTTCAGGGATTAATATCAAATTTTCTTATTAACTTACTTAACCGGCTCCCGATCCATGAAGGGTATCTGCCTGAGACACGTCAGCTTTCCTTCCTCTGCTATCCCTAAAACAGAGGTTCAGTCTTCGTTGTCGCCGTGAATCTGTGGGCTGTGATTCGAAGACTCTCTTACCTGGAGCATTGTTGTCCATTCTTTCAATATGGCAATGTGGCCGAACCAATGTAGTCGACCTGTTTTGGTTTGCTGGACAACATCCACATCTTGGTACAGATGATAGAGTTCGCGGTTATATCTTCTACTCTATTTTGCTAAACCGAAGTATCAGCAGTTTCCTAGGGTAATTCTCCGTCGGATCTTCACTAAGATATCATTCGTGGGGTCAATATTAACTCCGAGGTAGCTGAATTCCTTAACTACCCCGAAGGTCTTGCTATCAATAGTAACGTTTTACCCTTATCGGAAAACGGATGTTTATTTGTTTGTTGATAGCATTATACTAGGACTAGTCCTCATTTACTTCAAGACCAACAAGTCTCGCGTGATCTTCAACAGCCATGAAGGACTCTATTACAGTCTTCATTCAAACATGCTACCGAATGTTCGATTAGCCCTAATGGACAGCTTAGGTATAACTGTGTGTCATCGGCATACATGCGAACCGAACAATATGAGACTAACTCAGGCAATTCGTTAACGTACATTGAGGGCCAAGGATAGACCCTTGTGGTACACCACTCTTTACCTGCAGAAATTCTGACTTTTGTTTGTTGAATTCCACAGATTGTTCTCGACTTGTGAAATATGAGGACAAAAGTTTGACTGCAGCGTAAGAAAAGTTAAATTGATGTAAGAACTTTTGGCAAAGAATGGTTTACCATATCAAAGGCTTTCGAGAAGTCAAGAAGTGCTAAGAAAGTGATTCTGTCTAAGTCAATTTCTTTTCTTATGTTCTCTGAAACACTTAATAGTGCAATCAAGCAGCTATTTTTCTTTCCAAATCCTGATTGTTTGGGTGTCAGTAATTCGAACCGACTTAGAAATACGTTCATTTGTTTTTGAATTACTTTCTCGAAAACTTTTGACAAAAATGGTAATATTGAAATTGGTCGAAAATCATCTCCTTTCGATGTTTTTGGTATAGGAATTACCTTTGCTCTCTTCCATTGCGAAGGGAATTCACATGTTTTAACAATTGAGTTGAAAAAATGTGTTATAAATGGCAAAATCGTGCGCAAAATGATTTTCAAAAAAGAAGGGTGCATGTTATCAAGTCCTATGGCGTTTGATTTGACGGAAAGCAGTGCTTCAATCACATCCTCATTTGTGATAGAATTAAATTTAAAGCGGATCGAATTTGAGCTTTGGGTTGAAGAAAGATTTCTTGAAAAATGTTCGTGGTCTGATGAATTTCTGGTCACTGACGAGTTAGAAACGAAAGTTCTATTGAGAGTGTTTAAATCTTAGTCTTCGGGTAATCCACCCCGTACCTTTCCAATACCGATTTTTTCTAAGTTCATCCAAATTTGCTTACTTCCAAGTGAAATGTTGATGCGTGTTGAATACATATGAGCTTTAGCTTTTCTCGGGATCCCGATCTCGGACATCGCGATATAGGGCTATTGAAAATGAATGCTGTTATATGCGGCTTTGAAGTCGATAAGTAGATGGTGAGTCTCGACTTGAAATTCGGAGAACTTTTCATTACAAGAGATACTCTTGGAGGATTTGCCAATTACTCGCAAGAGTGAGTAAGCCACTCAAAAAGTTTTTTGCATGACAGTCCAATATATTAAAATCAACAACTAAACTTGTTGAACCGAATTTAGAAAGGGGTCTTATAAAAATGGGTCTAGTATCATTCCCTGTGGTACATTAAACAAAGTATTACTACTGTAAGATAAGGACTGATAATTTTAGTTAATTGAGTAGTATCACTTGAGTATATTGGTAACCAGGTGAGTTCTTAATTTTTTATTCCGTATTTTAAACAATTTCGTTAATTTCGTTGGCATTATTGATCTTTTATTGATTGCTTTCAAAGCCCCTTGAGAGTCTTCAAAACAAAAATTATTTAATATTTTTTATGTCACAGAGTTTTGGGAGTCATGGCCATGAAAGATTTGTTGTCTAATAAAATATCTCTAGCATATAACAAAAAAAATAGTTGGTCCCAGAATACTTCCCTGTGGTACACCGACTTAAACATTCAACATAACGAAAACACTTGGTCATATTGAATTCTTAAGTTGGTAGTATGTTCTTGGAGTATTTAGTAGTAGAGCCTAAATGATCTTCACGATCGTGACCCAATTTCTTTTAAATAAAAAAAGAAATTTGTCAAAGGCTAGAGCAACAGAACAACTTCCATTATTCAATGAACTTCTAATTTTTTCATTTAAAAACTTTTCCAAGAGCAGTTGTTCAATATTTCGAAATTAAAGATAAAATGTATTTGAAACTTTGAAAATAATAAATGTGAGTACTACTGCTGAAAGCATTTCGTTCAATATATGTAATTAGATCGTACCTTATTGGTTTTGTTTGAAAAGTTGTATTAGCACTAGCTTTTTCCAAAATTGTATCACTTCTACGAAATGTATGATATCTGAAGATATGAATTCAGAAGAATTTCTAGCTTTATACTTTAAACTAGAAATAGCCTTTCGAACAACTCAATATAAATCGTTTTAGATGGTCTCAAGTCGAAAATTCATAAAGTAAATGCTGGTGTACCCCAGGGCTCCGTTTCGTCTCCAACTCTCTTGCTTATATTTCTCAACGATCTCTGTTGTATGTGACCTCAAATCCTTTAATTGTTTTGCTTCTCAGTTTCTCATTCATTTCGAGATTTATGTTCTCGTCTTTTGGATATAGTTTTAGAATGGCAGCGTATGCTAAGCTCATTTAATTCTGATCTCGACAGCATTGAGGAATAAAAAACCACATATAATTTACTGCTTCAAAAGCTCTATGCTGTTTTTTTTCTACTGTCCTATGAGTGGGACTTATTTTGGGGACACTGAACAACTCTCAGTTCTCGTTATGTACATCACAGATCACCAACGTCGCCAAAGACAATACTAAGTATTTACGTTTTTTCCGATGGTTCAAGAAATTTTTTACCCTATCTGATTTGGCTACAAAGCCTTTATTTGTCCGAGTATCCTTCTCATATTTGTGCACATGCTCTAATCTCCAATTTATGTCTTTTAGATAGAATTCAAAAGGGAACTTTAGAAATAAAAGGCGACAGGAGTATAACAGTAGCATTTGCATCTCTCGAACACGCTCGCAGATTTTCATGCCTCTCATTAATTTATTGCTAATTTTATAAACCGTCTTCTAAACTTGTAAAATAACCAAATGCATTTCACTCCGCAAACACAACCGTCATTCTCGCGCTCTTAGGAATGCTCTTGATTTTGCCCTTGAGTTCAACTTCTGACGATTTTTGAAATACAGATATAATTTGTTCAGCCGTACTACACGAATGTGAATTGCTATACCTAGCTCTCTTTTGCTTCTCATTGTACTCGTAGTATTTAGAAATTTGAAACTTATTTACATCAGTACCGTCTTTCAAAATATTCCCGGTTTTCCTAACCCTCATACTGTGATAGTGATTAAAAAAAATCGCAATAATGCGAAAGAACTCGGCATAGTTGTTTCAGTGTGCATTTTGGATTTTCCGGTCGCCTGACAGCCTGACACCAAATGGACAAATACTAAAAAGACGTTTTGAGTAAACCACTTGCCTAAAAGATTATGGGACAGTACGAGATGCTTCCAGGCCGGTAGGCTCCCAAGCAGCTGATATACATTAAAAATGTTATTTAATGTTTTATTTTGAAGTTTTCTTGAACTTAACAGAACACTGAAAGAAAAAAAACTTCGCTTATTAGAATGAATAACTGAAAATATGAGTTCAAATTTTCAAATTTTCTGTTGACAGTGAAAGCTGACAACCTGACTGACAGGTAATGTAATAGATTTTTGTATGTGACTCTAAACATGCGAACATTGTTAAAGTGGGGTCGCATTGACCCACTGTGTATTGTGCATTCTTCGGCTTCAAGTTTAATAATTTTCTTGTCTTGTCTGCTTTCCTAAATTCTGTTTTTCAAAATTTATAAATAACGCACGATTTGTTCTACCACCTCATAAAAACGAATATTAACCTAAACAATCAATATTTTTCAAAACACCAAGCCATTTGAAATTTTTGAGATATAGTGCACATATATCTCTAGAAACCAAAGCTTGAGAATCTTTCGAGTTGCTTAATTAAATAACATACTCAAATTTGAATTTTCAATGCAAATTTTTGCAAATATCAGTACATATGCACGTTAGACCCAGCGTATTGCATTACGTGAGTTCTTTAAAAATATTCCACTCAACTAGAGAGTGTTTTCACATTTTGATTAATTTATTTGAAATGCCTTATCTAACCTAAAAGCAATTCCATCAACCTTCTATTTTGAATCATCGTTTTATAATTGTCTTATTTAATATTATTATCTTATCAAGTGTGAAGTGTCTGCGCAAAATTAATAATTTAAATTTTGTTCTGACCCGCAATCATTCATTACAGAGTGATTCCTTCTCGATTCAATAAAAAGAAACTGATGCAACATATGACGGGTGCCCTCTTAAAGAATTCAACTTTAACAAACTCGAAATTGCGCTTTATTATACTCTATCGTAAGCTTATCTTTCGTAAGTATTTTTTAAGAAGGTAATTAACCTCTGAATTATCTACACGTGCGACTTTGAAACTGTTTAAATGTATACCATTTTAATGGCCCTATCTTTTAATTCTAATGTTTTCTGGTTGCAACACTGTAACGAATTTTTTATCACGCTTAAAAAGTTCCCCATTATTATAGTCTCACGAATACAGGATGACGAATATTTCATCATACCAGACAGCTAACATTCACGTTTGTGATGTCTGGCATGAATATTGCTGATAAAGCAGCCCAATGCCATTGTCTGCCTCAAGATAGTGAGGTATGTTAAAGTTATCACTAGCTATATAAAACAACTATCAATAAAAAAATAAATGGATGACAATGTTTTGCAAACGATAATGTTATAGTTGTTCATATGTACACATGTATATATTGGGCTATATACTTAAAGCCTTTCGAGCTATTGAGTTTTAATGACTTAAGTAAGTGGTCGGCAAAATCAGCAGAGAAAAGAGATTATTATAGAGAGGGATCATCGTTCAAAAGTATATTGAATGAATGAATTTCCAATTGAAGGTAACTTTTGAAAAAATTCAAGCAAGTAAACACCCTCTTTACTGGTGATAGTAATTCACTGGTGATAGTAATTCATCGTTAGTTTAGTGAATACATATTCATACGTTCTTGAAGCTATTCATTAAATAACGATTTTTCGTTGAGTCAATTAAATCATTTCATTTACTGCGTCAGAGAATTTCAGTGACTTACTTAGAACGCATTCGTTCACTCAACGAATTTATTAACTAAGCCAATAATTTTATTTGTTGCGACAACGTACTAACGTATTGATTTCATTATTCTTCGTGAAAAATTGTACATGAATTTGAAAATTTCAGTTGAGAAGAAAACAACATTATTTAAACTGTAATAAGTTCTTGAATTGAGTTGGTTGGGACTTTATTCCTGTCAAAGTAAAGAAAATAAAATTCGTTCCTGGGTCGCAGGAGCTTGTTCTTGTGCTTAAAATCTTGAAAATCTATTGTTATGTTCCATAAATATAGTGAATTGAATACAGAGAATTCACTCATTCAAAAGACAAAATTACCGACTAAATAGAGGTGCCGCGAAATGGGCCCAAGTGACATAAGGCCAAATTTGTGTATATTATTTCACTTTGCAAAAGAGACATATCACTAAATGGAACGGGCAACTGAACATACGTACAAATGAAACTGCTCAAAGTGAGAGAATGTCAAATTCGCCATATGACGCTTTGTAAAAGTGACATAAGGGTATCTGTTACACGGTCGCGAACATTTTGGAATGCATTTTTATATGAATTCCATTGGATCTGATTGCAGAAATTAGAGCAAAATCTGGTGATCTTTTGACGTCCTATATTGGGAATAACCCTACCAATGCGTACACTCGTGATTTGATGATTTATCTCATCATACAGTGGCATGAACATTTACATCGTTTTGAAGAAAGTAAGACTATTGCGCTTGATATTTGAAAAGCATTTAATAGAGTTTGGCATCAAGATCTCTTATCCATTATTCGTTAGATTAAAAATTACCTTTCGAACCGCTAAATACAAGTCATATTGGATGGGTTCAAGTCTGATAGTCATAAAATAAAATTTGGTGTACCCCAGGGTTCCATCTTGTCTCCGAATCTTTTTCTGATATTAATCAATGATCAACGCCTAGTACGCAGATCGAGAAAAATTTTGTCTCCCACACATTTTTTGTCCTGGGACAAATTTTGTGCTGGATATTTTTCCGAGCAGTACGCAGTTCGCGCGTAAAATTCATACTTTTGTGCATCGCTGTACAAAATGTCTCCACTAAATTTTGCCAGGAAAAAAGAATGATACAATGAACAAGGGACAAATTTTGACAGCCGAAAGTGATTTTTGTCAAAACTGATTTTATGTAAAAGGTACTGATGCTTCTCTTGAAAGCATCAAGAGGAGATTCCAAAAACGTACGAACGACTTTTGTAAGACAACCCATTCTAGAGATACACTACAAAACACATTAAATTATTTTTTAACTCTCCAACTTTAAACTTTTGCGCGAGATTTGGAAAAGTTTTGTAGAGATTAAAATTGTAGAGATAAAATTTGTCTTGTCTCGATCTGCGTACTAGGCTAAACTTTAAAAATGCTTTTTTTTTTGAATATTTTTAACAAGATTATCTGTGAACACATCCATTCGAAGTGCAAACAAAACTTCCAAAGGTGAAACCATCCACTCAACGAACTACATCTCACTTCACGTGCAAAACTTGTGTCCTGTCAGTTTCTGTTTTCAAAACCAAATTTCCTTTAAAAACAATGTAGGTATTAACGCAAAGCAAAGAACATTTTTATTCCCCTTTTTGAAAATGTATCCCCCCATTGAAAACTCACGATGTCCCCCTTTTCGTACTCGCAAATATGTATACCAATAACTCAGCCTCCACTAAATTATAACATTTAATAAAACTTACCGTTGAATTTGAAAATTATAATTGGTGTTAAAGCCGCCTGTTATTTATCCTTAACATAAATTCCACATCATGGCCTACAAAATTAAGCCTTATGAATGCAATAAGTTTGTAAAGTCATAACGGCGACAATGATACATGGGTACCTTCTTATGGCAAAACGAGCCGGATAAAGCCAATACCATAATTATACTTACGTAAAATGTAATTGAAAATTATGTAGGTACTTTTTCATTCATTTTGTAATATATTTTGAAAAAGTGTGTATTGTACCCTACAAATACCTACCCTCCTCCAAAGGTGTACAGACACCATGTATCATCAATTAACTCCGGCTTAATGCAATATTCATGCACTCCAGATCCAGGTCCAAGAGCCTATACCAGCAGAAGCAGCAGCAGCAGCAACAGCGACAGCAACAGCAATGACAATGTATGTATGTATGTATTATGCAGTATAAGCCCGCATATAAGTGCCAAGTCACTTAATATCTGCAGCTTAACTGTCAGAGCAGAGAATGTTGTATTTCATTCGTAAGTTGCATCGATTTAACACACCATCACCCTCTGGGAAATGTGCAGATATATACCAAAAAAACAACTACCTACAATGTGGGGAAAGAAGAAAAAAAATTAAAATGAATTCGACAATGACATGCGGGTCAGACGGCTTATCATAATTATATGCGCAGACAGCCAGACAGCATCAGGAAGGCTGACAACAACAAAAACAACGAACCAAACAAAAAAATTTACCAGACAGACAAAGAGACAGACAGACAACACTGGAAAAGAACAACCCGCGCCAAGTCAAACTCGAGTGGAGTCGCAGTCGATAGGCCTCAAGCATCAGAGTTTCGAAGTAGAAAACTTTAAGTTGAGTCTCGTGTTGACGATGTCAGTCGACTTTATGGCAAATAGCACTCGAATCCAATTCCATGGACATTGCGGATGACTCTCGCTCGCTCTTCTTTGGATCTGCCAGCAGCAGGGTGATGAAGTGAAAAAGGACCCTTATGTTTCTGTTTCTGCTGCTGCTGCTGCTGCAATTTGCATTTGATGGTTCCATCTAATTCTTTGACTTCCCCGCGGCAAGGCGACAGCGGCAATAACGACGAGTGCGACGACAACGATATCGGCCGGCGTCGTCGTCGTCGGCATGGGCACATCGATGGCAACGATGACGGTTTTTCAAATTTGAAAGTATGATTCAAGTAGAAGTTCTTCAGTTTTTTTTTTTTTCGTAGAAATCATTTTTGCCAGCTAAGTTCGTGCTATGGGGTCCTTTTGGAAACATGACCACTAAACACGACTGTGCCGACCACCTTCAGGGGTGCAGCTCAAATGTATTTATGTCGTGAAAATAGAAATCAATAGCAATCAAACGAGTTTCAGGATCAGCATTTGAAATTCTTTAGAAGTTTTTTTTTGTTGTTTTTTTTTATTTAAGCAAATTTAGGACGAGCAATGCTTGAGACCTTTCGCTTTTGTCTGAAATAGAGTTTTCCCATCCTTTCAAAACAAGAACTTAAACAGTCACACCAGTCAAAATGGTTATTAGATACTTTTAATCATGCCCACGTTTAGGTACAGAAGGATATAAGTTGTTCAGTTTTCAAAACAGAATGAATATTTGGAGGACCTGAAAAATTAATGTATTAATTTTTTTTTCAAATCCTACTCAAAATGTATACCTAATTCATTCTTTCTTGGACTAATTTCTAGCAACGTTGAGCACAGGGCCTCTGGAGTTGAACTATTGAATAAATATATATTCTCAATTTTGTTTAATCATATTCCACTAACTAAATTTTAGCATGACCAAAAATTAGGGCAAAACAAAATAATACAATGTCCCAAATTTAGTAAAAAATTTTTGTCATTTGTAAAAAAATGTATGTATAAAATACTACTTCGTTTTCGGTTCCTACGCACGTTTTCAATGAAACTCCTTATTTCAGCTAAAAAGCCAATTAGCTCACAGCACAGTTTGTTACAAATTCGACGCTGACAGAAAGTGTTATAAAACACATATTCTTTCGCACTCTTGCAGTTTCAAGAGTACTGAAAGATCTCGATAAACACAAATCCGTGGCCCAGATAGCATCCCCC
This sequence comes from Chrysotoxum bicinctum, assembly GCA_911387755.1. Lineage (NCBI taxonomy): Eukaryota > Metazoa > Arthropoda > Insecta > Diptera > Syrphidae > Chrysotoxum > Chrysotoxum bicinctum. The sequence goes on along the minus strand of OU426989.1, from coordinate 215,683,274 downwards.
CATTGTTTTGAAGAGGTGCTTTTCAACGCTGGCAAAACCAGTGCGCAAGCAAAAACAGCATTTGTCTCGCATGTTCCTGAAAAAGTGAATCTTCTTCACCCTCCAACTGTCATCCAATTGCACTTACGAATATGTGCTTTCTTTCCTAGATCATGGAAAAACTGATAAGCTCAAGAAATATTTTGAAGAACGAAAGCTTCTCAATTACCGGTAATATGGCTTTCGTAGCAATAGAGCCACTGTTGATCTAATGGCTTATCTCAGCGAACAGTGGCACAAATCTTTAAAAAATTTTGTAGAAAGTAAGATTATCGCACTTGATATTTCAAAGGCATTTAATAGAGTCTGGCATCAAGCTGTCTTATCGAAAATGCGTGGATTTGATATTGATGGAGCTCTTTTTCCTAAGATAAGAAATTACCTTTCAAACCGCCCAATACAAGTCGTATTGATTGGTTTCACATCTGATTGTCTTGAAATGAACACTGGTGTGGCACAGGGCTCCGTGTTGTCTCCGCCTCTCTTTATGATATACATCAATTATTTTCTGTCTAAAACTTCTAATTGATTAGTTTTTGTACTTTGCCTATAAACTGACTTGTATAAAAATATATCTATAATTATATATAAGGTAGAGTCTTTGAATTAAGGACCTATTTTGCCAACATACATTACTCAATAGTGATAAGTATCATGAAAAAAATACCTGCTGCTAATACTGGTAGATCTTAGCCAAAACTTATCTTAATTTTCTATTTTTTGTTTATTTTAACCATTGTTTCTACCTGGACATACATACGCGCCTTTTTCACATGCAACACAGACGAAAATCAGACAAGAAACAACACCAACAAAAAAAAAGCTATCACGTCTGTGTCAAGGTGACGTTTGGCTACAATGTAGCAAATGTTATTTCTAACGATTTGCGCGCCGCCATGAACGTGATTTTCGCTTTTTTTATTTTATTCCGTCATTTAACAAAATTTATGTGAATAGGTTAGGCCCAGGTGTGTGCGTTTTTGATAAACATTTTTTCTTAACTGTGAGTTTGTTTTTATTTTCTTTTTGCTTCAAATGTATGTTTATATGCAGACAGACACCAGAATCAAAAATCAGTATCTGTCGTTTGAGTTTGCCAAGGACGTTTAAGCCTTTGGCTATAAACTTGTAAATTGTAAAAAGGCTAATACACATATGTATGTACATAGATACATTTAAGGTTTCGGTGAATTTCCGGCTGTAATTCACTCTATATACTACCAGCGTCGTAAAAAAAGTGCGACTTGCAGCAGCATATTATTGAAACCGGTTACATCTTTTCTCTGCCCTAATGTCAGTGCTGTCAAAATTGATACTATTTGATAGTCCAGTCATTTTAGATTTTATCTGCGGAAAAATTCCTAGTGAGCTGAATTTTTGTATATACCTTTATTACGTCATTGTAATGAAGATGTGAAAAATCGACATTGATATCGTGCCGGCTAAAAAAGTTATAGGGGTCAAAAGGTCACAAAAATCAGTTTTTCGCAAATATTTCGCGATCTATTGCTCAGAGGTCAATAAAGGTCATTATAAAAATTGTTTTTCGTGAAATTGTCTACAAAAAATGTCTCTTGCATTTTTCTGTAAAATTGACCGTTTTCGGAGTAGAGCGCTGAGAAAGCGAATATATTATGACGATGCACTCGTTTCCTCACCACCTTCGAGGTAGAATGCAGGGCGCGTTTTTTGTACATGTTTTCCCCCGTAGGCATAATCTATGATATGTTATCAGAGTTTTTTTTATTTACGAGTGAATAATTTTTTATTTGAATACAGAAAAATACAGAAAAATTAACTTTAGTATATAATTTTTTTTTTTATCATTCATTGTCGATATCTTCAGTTTCTGTGTCATTAACAATTGCATACCGCAATCTTCGATATTAAAAATGGTCTTCAGCTGTGTTAACTCGCTGATTCTATTCAGCATTTACACCAGCGATCTAATAGGTAGTCTAACTCGGGCAATTGTGTATGCCGTCGACCTAATAGTGTACAGAACAGCTCCCAAAATTGAGGTCATCAGAATTCTTTTACACTGTGACTTCAAAAAGATTCAGTGATATTGCGATGATATGGAAGTCAGTTTCAGAAATCTGAAACTATTCTGCTTAGGACTCGATCCATCAGTGTGCCACTTGATGATATTTGTTTCGAGGATCTCAAGATAACTCACATTGCCGCACTTGTGATGGCCTCGTGTAGAGGGAATAGATAGAGGAGAACCTCAACAGCTGCGGTAGGGCAGGTTCTCATTGCTCCTGTAATACAGATACACGCGAGCCCTTAGACTTTTTCTAGAGCTTTCCTTGTTCTTGATAATTCGGTTCTCTTGTACCATGCAACCGCCCCATATGTAATGATTGGTCTTACCATCATAGTGTATATCCAGCTAAGGATGTTCGGTTTGCATCTGCATGACTTGCCTGAAAGTCTCTTGCAAATCATTAGGGCTTTTGTGGCTTTCCCGACTATATCTTTTAAGTGTTTGTTCAAAAGGAGTCTTCTATCTGCTAGAATTCCTAGATATTTTACCCCTCTCTGCGTTTCAATCACTTCACCAGCTAGATGGATAGGTTTCATATGTTGCAGAAGTTATTCCTTGTAAATGGTAGGTATGATTGTCGTCTTTGAGGGGTTTATTGATAATCCTACAGATAGACACCATTTCCGTGTAATTGTTAGTCCTCTTTGGATTACCTACGGCTATGATAGCAACATAATCAGCAAATCCAATGGAGAATATAGCTTGGGAGGTAAAATTTTCTAACAATTCATCCACTACAAGACTCTTTAACAAGGGTGATAATACACCACCCTGAGGACAGCCTCTTGTTGTGATTACTTTTTTTTTACAGTTTGTCCTTTTTGTGACAGTATTTTTAGTGCCTAACATTTCCATCTAGTTATGGTGATGGGTACGCATTTCCTAACAAAAGTTGTGCCTACAGCCTCGTGGGATGTGTTGTCGAAGGCTCCCTCTATGTCTAAGAACGCATCTAATATTCTATCTTTTTTCTATATTTTGGGAATAAATATTAGCTTTCCTGTTCTCCATATATGTACTTGGTATATAGCCAAACGCAATGCTACTACGAAGAATATTAGTGAGATAGGGCATAAGGTTTTCTTTTCCCTTCTACAAGAAAGCTGGGAAGATACCATCTACATCTGGTGACTTTTAGAGTTGAAAAGTATTATCCTTTTACTTGAACACATGTTCCTACCTATTTACCTGTCCTCTATTTTTGGTATGAGAGGTATTCTTTCTACCAAGTTAGCATTTTAGGTTTTATGATAAAATGCTATTTTTAGGACTTTTGCCATATTTAAGTCATTTTTTGAGGCATTCACAGGCACGAAATGTGCTGTCTATACTAGTATTACTAGTGCTATATGTCTGTGTAGTAGATTTTACTCGTACTAACAACACACTTACAAACATGAATAAAAAGCAATAGAGTTTACGCCTTGATATACGCCGTACGGTATACAATACCGTATGTGAGTGCATTCTAGTTGTTTTCTCTACTTCAAAAACGGTTAATTTTACAGAAAAATGCAAGAGACATTTTTTTTAGACAATTTCACGACAAACAATTTTTATAATGACCTTTATTGACCTCTGAGCAATAGATCGCGAAATATTTGCGAAAAACTGATTTTTGTGACCTTTTGACCCCTATAACTTTTTTAGCCGGCACGATATCAATGTCGATTTTTCACATCTTAATTTAATTTAATTTAATTTAATTTAATTTAATTTAATTTAATTTAATTTAATTTAATTTAATTTAATTTAATTTAATTTAATTTAATTTAATTTAATTTAATTTAATTTAATTTAATTTAATTTAATTTAATTTAATTTAATTTAATTTAATTTAATTTAATTTAATTTAATTTAATTTAATTTATTTGAATCAAGCTAATTAATATCTAGCGTACAAAAAATATTACTTAGAATTAAGAATTTATAAATTATACAATATTATAGAACATTTTTTTAAAACTATTATTTGAGACATCACAAAAATTTATTAATAAATTATGATTGACGTTATACAAATTAAACATTGTATTCAATGGTGAACTCTGCTCATAGTTGGTACGATAGTGTTTTATGTAAATTGGGTCACGAAAACCTCTTAGATTTCGATTTGGAACATTAAAATTAACACGACACAAAAGGTTTAAAGCATCGATATTACCATCAATAAGATTAACAATAAAAACAAAACATAAATAAGAACGTGTGCGCTCCAGACTGGGTAAATCTATGAGTTTTAAACGGCTGCTATATGAAGGAAGATTCAATGGATTCTGCCAGCCTAAGCCTTTAAGAGCAAATTTTAGGAATCTTTTTTGAATTTGTTCAATTCTTATTTTGTGACAATTTTTTTACAATGCCGTAATAAAGGTGTATACAAAAATTCAGCTCACTAGGAATTTTTCCGCAGATTGGGGTTTAAAATGCCTAAAATGACTGGACTATGACTCCTTTGCTGTGTTACAATTGTAAATTTTAGTACGATGTTAAAATTGTTTTACTATGAAACTAGGTTAAAACAATTATTTTTGAACATTTTGATCGAATATACATATAGCATCATACGAGTACTTTCTCTACACGTTTATTAAAGTTAAAGTCAAAACCTATTTTGTTGTTTTAGTATCGTGCTTACTTCATATGACTCTTTGACAGTAACAAACATCCAAAAAGGTCTGTTTACTTAGTTTTTTGGATTACTGTCATTACTTTAGGTGTGTTCAGAAGCTATTTATTCAAAAATAAAAGCCTTACCACAAATTTAGTTAGAAAATTTTTAAATTAAAAAGAGTTAGATATCTATTTTAAAGTTAGCAAATTGATAAGTAGTTATATAAACTAATAGGTACCTATTAGTCTGCTTAAAACTTTATTGTTTGAATAAGAAATCGTTAACTGTTTGTTTGAATTTAACGAAAATAAGTAGCAATGTTGCTGAAGTTGACAAAATATGAAAAGAAGTATTGTCGAATTAAGAGTATAATTTTAATCTAGAATTTTGTTCCGAAATAGGAAAGCAATTTCCCAATCCCCGATACATACATAGATCTTTTTTTGGATAATTAGCCCACAATTATCAGATTTTCAGCGATGACCTTTACAATTTTTTCTGTTAAGTGGAAAATATTATGATATCTGTCAATTGGCTGCTGCACGTTTGTCCCCATTTTATCGCATTTTCCATGACTTTCCGCTCATCTAATGCCGGCAGTATGAAGTCGTTTATCATGGTCCTATAGCTTTCACTATACTTCATCCAACAAAAATATGCAGTACACATCTTATGGGAGAGCTTTTTCAAAATCAGTAGCGTTCTATATTTTTGCACCATGCTAAATTGAAAGAACTCCTCCATAAAAAAGTGTTTGTGCCCATAAATTTGCGATTGCATCTGACGCATACTGGACTTCCTATTGGCACATCTGAGTGTGCAGTGTGCACTGAATTGCTGTGGTCTATGGCTGTTGGTGCTATTCAATTTCAACCTCCATTCAATATTGATGTGCCTTCAGAGTTACCCTTGTTCATTTCGTAACTTGTTCAGTTTTTTTCCTTGGGTTTCTGTTGAGGTGCTTTTGATTTTAGAGCTTTAAAAAAAGGGTCCATTTAAAATCAACACTACGATAACCCTGTGAGAGCTTTAATGAAGGACAGATTTATGCAATTCACTGTAGCCAGAATGCGAGGCAAACGTCCTATCTTGCCCACACTGCATATTTTTATTGGACAGAGTATAGTAAAAGTATTGCTGATGGCGTCATCAAACAAAAAAGGCACAATCTCTCCTCCCATGTGAGCCCCCCACCTTACAGTGGATTTGATTGGATTTAATGGCTCTTCATGTATTACACGCGGATTTTCAGTGCCCCATAAACGAAGATTTTGCTTATTGACGTAAGCGCTTAAGAAGAAATGCTCTTCGTTGTTCATGATGATTTAGACACAAAATCGTCTTCTTCGTTGGTAAGATTGAGGATGGCACTGTTTGCACTTTGTTCGGGAGCATGTGTAAGTGTTTCACTAATATTCGTTATAGGGTCCGTTTTGTGTTGTCCAATTGAGCGGCCCGTTGTTTGGTTGATGATTTTTCGTTCTCAGCGACATCGGCAGCCACAGCCGCGATATTCTCGGTCGAACGACCAGTCTCCTGCATGTTCTCCGGTGGTTAAAGTCTGTTCGAGTCGAGTAGCTTGGCGACAGATTGTTTGCCCAGTTGGCCCAACACGATAAGGAAATAGACGTCGAAATTAACGCTGGGCTAACACAATTATTCCACGCACTTTTGCACTCCATTGCATGTCTGTTTGTATACTGAAGCCCTCGAGTTCACAAGTATCAAATAAGATTGACGTACCTACGAGGATATTTGCAAAAATTATAACATTTTCCGTTTTGGAGGAGTTGCGTGAACTCATTTTACGAATGACTTTGTAAGTATCTATTGGAAGTGTTTCTCAGCTTAGGCTTAGAAAAATGCTCCAAAAATCCGTAAACTGTCCTCCTCTTTGTTTTTGTAAAGCGACAGCACTGCCCTTTTCATAAAATTAATTTCACCAGTCATATAAGAAACAAAACCTGTAGGCTTTGAATTGTGTTCAAAGTTTTGGAAAAAAAAAAAAAATAATAATAGGTATGTTTGAAGGTGCACCTACATCAAGTTTTTTTCAAAATAGAAAGAGAATCTGAATGTACAGCTTTCACGACACTAAGTCCGATACTTGACGGTGGTCGACTTTGATGTTGAGCACTTCTGCAGTATCAACGATGTCCGAACGTTTTGTGGACATGTATCACAACGTCGTTTTAGCCAAAATACTGCTGCAGATGTTACGACCAAAATACATACGAAATATTGTGAGGAAATTAGCCGTCGGAAACGACTACAATTTTCGAGTCTTTTTTCGATCCATTCTTTAGTAACCTTTTCAGAAAAGTCCTATTTCAGAACCAGTGGAAACACTTCCAAGAAGCCATTTCGATTTCACCATTAAACTGCAATACTAACGCGGTTTCTACAACAAAATATCTGATATGACAATAATGCCGGCAAGAACATGCAAGTTTGACTAGAGGCATATGGCAAGTGGCTCTGCATAGAAAAACCACAGCCACTCAGGGTCAGGAGCTCTACGAGCAGAAGAGAGAGCAACACCGGGTTATCCAAAGGAAATGAACAGAAATAAAGTTTGTAGTTTTTCGAAAATTTAAAAGACGGTACAAGGGACGAACTAAAGCTTTCAAAGACAATCAAGGTTTTATCGTAATAAATTGTATTAGGTCCTGGTAATATGGAAAAATCTTAAACGGAAAATGTATAACTCCGACGATGAATATACCATCGAACTTCGCTGTCAGCCAGCTTGTGCCATTCAATCTAGACAAACTAGACCGACGATTTCTACCACCCAATCTCGAATAAGTTGAGCTTGTGACCTGTTCAAAACGGTTTGCGATGAGTTAGTTACAAGTATGCACCAGCTCATATACAAAATATGGTTGAAGCAGAGGATGCCCAACGTGATGGAACCTCATCATTGATTGCCCGATCGTAAAGAAAGGAGCGACTTGAACTATGCCAAGAGTGATGCCTCTGTATCAATAAACAATATAAGATCTTTTTTATCGCATTATGTGAACGACTAAAGCCGTTCTTCAACGCCCTGATGGTTCCATATCAGTGTGCCAGAAAAGCCCACCTTTACTTTACGGTAGAACTTCTAAAAAAAACCCAGTAACTCCAAATTGATGAACATCATCTATTTCAAGGACGCGTTAGTTTCTGGTTGACTCGTCCGTTTGGGCGAGATGAAGCTGTCGAGAAAGATTTAAGGCAAGTCGATGCACTGTTATGCGACTTCTTTAACATCGTTCTTCAAGGAAACACAAGAGGTACAATCTTTCAAAAGTTCGTCCAGTTCCTAACAAACTCTGTAGATATTGATGTTATTGGAAAAACAAAACGTGGTACTAGTGACACTTTCGATAAAATTGAGAAGGAAGCAAAAATGGGTTTTACGACCAGTAGGGGCAAAACCAAATACATAGAAAGAACAGACTCCTTTTACTTAGCAGGGAAGGGAACGGCAGTACAGCGACAACGCCTTCTTTATAGACTAGATCAAAAGTTCAAAAAACCACAACTAATCGACTGGCAATATTCATTTTTCCTAAACTCTTCCTTTTCCACAAGAACAAGAATAACGTAAAGGTAATCCCATTTTTATTGCAAAAAAAACCTATTGTGTCTATTTTTCATACTTTCCAACATTGTTTGAGCGCGCGGAATATTACATATTGCGGCATTACATCGTTACGTTATGCAATTAGCTGTCACCGTCATCTTTGTCGCCATTGACGTTGCGTTGCTAAGAAAGCTTTTATTGTTGTTCATAGCTAATGAAAATTGCAATTTAATTGCTCGCACTTTGTGCAAAGATGGCTGCGGCAACAGGAACTGGTTCGTTCTGGTGGTGATGGTGGTTACTTGTATACCTATAGAGACGTAACAAGGTTATACAGCGCAGAGCGTTTTGCGGAAGTGAACAGCATGTGTGTAGAGTGACGTTACCAGACGGTTACACATATTCCTTACGCTTTACGACTGGAGCGTTGTGTATGTTGTTGTCTGCATTAATTGAATTCGTTGTGGACGCCACTACTATCTTCATCCGGCAGCCGGCAGCATCATCACTATACTGCTGCCGCCATCATTATTGCTAGCGAACTTGGTGCTTGATGATAATGTGATAGCACCGAACTAATACTAGTGCTGTTGTTGCTGATGCTGCTGCTGCAGGGCAACATAGCCACTAACATTTTGATGGGTCGATGTCGCTGAGGCAGGAGCGCCTCCATTTCGTTTAGTCATTTCCACTAATTTGCTTCTCGCCAGCCGATACTATGCGACATTGACAGAGCAAGAGCCCACGCCGCGTCGCGGCTCGGCAATATAGCTACTGGAAGTGGTTTTGCTTAATATACGGATGTCTGAGGTATAGTGTCGCCCAACTCTATACGCTGCCATTATAGTTGCAGCGCCCCTCATATTATGGCGCTACATGGTTTGGCCGTGTCGTACCTTGATTGCCTGCAGGGATTTAGCGTGTTATGTCAAGGATGATCATCGTAATGATGGTAATGATAGGTTTTGTCTCCGCAGAACAACTGCGGAAATGGGTTTATCATACACGAACTGAGAGGACTCTGAAGTGGCTATTAATTGATAGACGATGATTAGAGATTACGAAATTGTTGTCGTCATCGTCGGTCGTCGTTATTGCCGGCAATTTGATTACTTTGTTAGTACTTAAGTTTTATATGGAGAAGGAAGTTAATCAAGGAGAATAAAAATTGAATTGGAGATAATTGAACTTTCGTGTAGTTCGTTTGTTGGAAGTTGGATGAAAGTCATATTTACACTGTGTGTGCGGCTTAAGTTAGAAAATTATTAAGGAATTAGATACGAGATGGCAGTAAGACCTTACTTTTGAGAGTTTTTAATTATGTACATATAAAATTGATAGATTCAGAGCAAAGGTGTTCTCAGAAATTCACTCATTTAAGATGGCAAAAAAGGGAAAGCTTAAAATGGAAGGATTGATTTGTGGGGAAATTGTGACACTTAAACTATCTTAGATCACACTTGTAACATTCTTAACATTTTTCTAAACTTATAACTTTAAAATGTACGCACCTATACTTGATTTAACAACTATTAAGCGGGGCGGGGGATCGCGCCATATTTTCGTTAGATAAGTTCGATCCGGTGAATGCTGCTTCCAGTCATTCAGAGTAAGGGCGATGGCATCTTAGAGTGAGGTTCGGTCTTCATTGTTCCTTCGAACCTCAGATCGAGGATTCTTTGGCTGAAGAGTTATTATCCATCTGCACGATGTTTCCTTTTCCGAGTATAATTCATCGTCGGAGTTGCACTGAGGTGTTGTTCGTGAAGTTAGTATTTACATCGAGGATGATGGACTCAATAATAATTTCGAGGTTCTAGTTGCTATCAATAGCAAAATTTCGTCCTAGTTGTTGGTCAGATTTTTGCTTCTTTGTTAAGAATACGTACTTGGTCTTATCCTCGTTTACTTCAAGACCAAGAGGTTTACCCTGTTCTTCAATTACCCGGCTTCTTTTACTGAACGTTGAGAACTGCTTATTAGGTCGATGTTGTTAGGATATACCCTTGAAGATAGCTCCATCCATATGACCGTCTCACCTTCAAAATCAAGAACGAGAAATTACATGATATTGCATTTCTTTGCTGAGGCCATGTGCTTGTTTGGAATTGGAACGGTTCGGAGCATCGCTTGTGGTTTTCTTTTGTTGCACAAATGGATCAATTTTCCCTGAATGACGAGTTCGGTTTTAATGATGTAGAATTATTCATGATAAATGGTATCACATGCGGCTTCGCAATCGATGAAAAGCTGGTGAGTCTGAATTTGACATTTTTTTTGTCTATAGTCGATCTATGGTCAATTTCAAGAATTTAAGACAATTGACGTTTAGATAATACAATGGTTAGGATAGGTTTTACAATAGGGATTGTCAAACTTTGAAAACTGATTGCGGCCATATAGTTGAAGCTACATTTCTCTCAAATCAGTTGTCATTTATTAAATCTGCCTTTCCATATCATTTTTTTTTTATTTTATTTTATAATTGACGCGCACTCAAGGGGTTATGACTTCCCGTAAAATGTTTTAACACATTGCGAATGTTTAGGAAATAAAAGAAGAATTCAGTATGAGATAAGGATATACATCTGTGTTAAATGTCTGGATATTGAAATGGGAAGGAAAAACAGAGCTGGGTAAGGAATTCCCCTTTCGTGTGTTACGGTTAAGAAAATGACGGTACTTCCGAAGTAAGGCGTTAGGTTCGAGGGTATACTGGATGAGCATTTCTAACAGATATGGGTATAACACTGAAACTGTCTAAGAAGAGGAATGCATATGGCTTTTTCAACAGAGTAACGTTTGAAGAAGTAGCTATAAAACAATGAAAATTAAGAGATATTTCGACAGTTTTCCAAGGAAACAAATGTAATCGATCTTCTACCTATCAGTCTTAAAGCTCTATTCTGAAGAGCGATAAGGTTTGACAATAATGTGCAAATGATAAAATAATTTTGGGCACCTCGCCGACTTTACGGTCGCCATAATAGTACTTCCCAGAGGACTTCTCGCAACTTGTTGGAAAAATTCGAATCGAATGGTTCAGTAAAGAAACCATAAGCACCTGTTCATCAACGAAACGCAAAATCTGCCAAAAAATATCACCGCAGTTTGGAAGAGCTTGCAGGAGAATCCGAAATAGTCAATTCCGCACCGCGCACAAGAACTTGGTCTTTCGCAGACCAAAACTTGTCGAAATTTGAGTCATGACATGGGCCAACTTTAACTGACCTATGAGTCAAGAGGAAGTTAACGACCATAGACAACGACGTATTATGACTGCCCAGTTAGTCAGTTTTGAGCAGTTGGGAGTTGACCCTAATTTCGGTTGAAAAATCATATTCATTGACGGGATCCATTTCTGAATAAATAGGTTCCATATCAAGCTAAATTGTAGAATATGGGACGATCCCAATCCACACGAGATCCACCAAATTGCAATACATCCTATGGCGGCAGCATTTAAACTGTCGAGGTCATCAATAGCTAAGCTTCTCCCGTTCTCAGTTAATTTGACGAGCACAGAACCAAGGTGTGTGTACACGGAGAATAATTGCTTTTTATTTTTCATGCTCACTCCGTGTTGAAGAAGAGTTCGATTTTTTTGTGACAAGCTCTCGTTCACAAACACGCTGGCATTAGAATTTAATCTCAGATCATGCAACGAGATCGTCCGCTTTGATTTCTTGCGATAACTAGCAAGTGCTTTTAGCATTGTACTTCTCTCATCCACACTGTTGAATTGGAGGATGACTGGCGGGTCGTCATTTTGATTACGGGGTGTTGTGCGAAAAATGCTCTTCAAAGCGGGGGGTGATAAGTCAATGGAGCTGCAAAGCTTGTCGAACATGTTATGCAGATTCTCATTCATGAGCTTAGGAATACCAAAGATAACAGCGTCAGTCAGATATTCTTTCTTCTCCAGAACGTCACAACGCTTCCTTAACTGCGACATCTCCTTCTTAACTAAATCATCCACATTGTTCTCAATAGTTTCGGTCCTCTGAGTCAAATTCGATATGGCTAAGCTAATGTTGCTTACGTGATCGTTTAATTGTTTTTCCATGTCATGAACTTTTCTTAGTAATTCATTTCGAATTTTTTCTAATTCTTCCCTGAAAGTTGCAATTATATTTTCAGTTTGTTTTGCTAATTCGGCGTGAAGAGTTTCTTGAGAAAACCATGATGTAACGGGAGTGATTAATTGGTGTTGGTTAAGTTGTAACACAGTTGAAGTTCCGGGAGAATCAGTACCGTGTTTCTTTGGGGTAGCCTCAATTGGTTCACTTTCGGAGAGTTTCGCATAAGAAACGTCAGATTTGCTTGTTTTTGGCGAATTCACATTAGGTGGTGGTGTGAAAGTGGGTAACTTTTCTGATATCGGTTTCTTTGCCTTATTTCTCCTATCGACGGATGTTTTAGTTTGTGCTGGAAGTTGCGGTTGGTCTCGGTTTAAGTTGGACCTAGTTTTAACTGTAGACGAACTCGACATCGTGCAAAATATACATATAATTTCGAATGGCGGGAAACAATTGGGTATGTGCAAATTATTTTTTTTTTTTAATTTAGTGGGAGCAAATTATTGAAAAATTAAATTTTTTTATTTTTCTAATCAAAATAAAATGCAAACGCTTATGTTGCCGCACAATATTTATTTAGTAAACTGGTAAATGCACGAATTTAAAGACTTTTGCGGAGGAGATAATTAAAATGCGTCTATTCACTCTCGAACATACTTACTTATCCTACATCGCTACATGTTATTCAGCCCATGCTATAATGAACATTTTGGAAGAGCGGTTTTCGAACATGGTTATCTAACGTGGATGCGATGTGAATCGGTCACCAAGATCGTGCGATTTGACCGCGTTAGACTTTTTCTGTTGAGAGCTTTTAAAAAGTTGAACGTTTCGGATGCGCGTCACCCAGAAAAAACGCAGGGGAAATTTTAATGATGTCCTTTTTAATATAGATACAAATTAAATGATATCTTTTTTTACAGTTTATTTCATCCATCTACTATTCGCTGAGATTCGATGACTAGGTTACCTTCGCTATTAAAAGAGCCAACGTTCAGGTCTTGAAACCAGCAGCCAGGTGCATGGATTTTCGTACGATTCTCTAATCTCCTTCAGTTAGAAGACTTAGTACGTCTTTTTCTTTCTTCGTAGTATCTTTTCTTCCTCCATTCTCCTGGATCGATACTTTTCCTGCGCTTTATAGCAGAATGGTGGCTTGTTGGCGTTGTGTGGAATGTAAATGCAAATCGAAAAGCTTCTCGCTCAAGTGTTCCGTACAGACTTTGGCAGCCTTAACGACGATAAGACGACAATATTTTTTTCTTTTAAAGTTGTGAATTTTTCCGCACCATATTCGGATAAAAACGGGAAAAAGAATCAAAGCAACATTGACTTAACCATAAAGCTACCAATGATTGTTTTTTGCTTCACAATTCACACGCGCTCAAGTGTTTATTGAAACCCTTCTAATGGTAATCACTGCACTAGCGATTGGGAAAATTAGGAAGAAGGAGCTAGTAATATGTGTGCAGTAACCCTTGTCATATAATGGTTGGCGTTGGACTGTTATGTAGTCACATCCTCCAAGAGTATCTCTTGTCATGAAAAGTGCTACTCATTAGCCATTCGAAATCGGCAGAAAATTGTAGGTCCCCTCCATTTCTTTAAACGCGTACACAAAAATGGTTGAGAGTTGTAAGTCACTAGGCTTTGGCTCTCTATGAACCGTCATGACCTCTAATGTATTTGGAAACACGGACCGTGTAGAAACAACTCACCTTCGAATCAGATCTGGATACAGTTGTTGCTAGGAATCGAACGGGCTTGAAAGACTTGTAAGTGAAAGCCGTCATAAGTTTTTTCTTTCTTAAATGAGGTAAAGGTATGAAAAAAAAGTTCAATTGATTCCATCCAAGTAACAAAAAACTATTTTTTAATTACTCTCCACCAACGCCATTAACGTCTAAAACATAAACTGAATTGACTTACTGATTCTCGACTTTTCACTCAATCTCAGACCTTTTTGTAAAATTAATTTTATAATTTAGTTTTTGTTTTCATCTCCCAGACAGTGTATTGAATATTATCATGTTCAAGGTTGCTCCATAAAATTATGATATTATTATTAATATTCTAATTTACAAATTTACCTTTGTCAGACATCATGTCTCGTTGGAGTCGTCGGTCATAAAACCATTGTTGTTGTTGGTGGGAAGCCCCTTTTCTTGTCGTGTTTCAATTTTCCACTTTTCAACTTCTAATGAGTTTTGCCCCCAACGAGGTACTTTTCAGTCATACTTTTTTTCAATTTTTTTAAGACTATGACGTTACGTCGCCGTCGTCTCTGGAGATCTTTTAAGTCTGTATTTTTTGTTTCAAATAAAATAATACCTACATAGTATTTATCCTTGGGAATGTTTCGTCTTCGTGGGCGTAGGGATAGGTAAGGTAGGTAAGGAAGGTAAGGAAGTCTATATTTATTATTACTAAGAACTGCCCAGTTGTTGTTTTTCTTAACTGCTGAAATACTTGTTTTCTTATTTTTAATTTGTAAAAAAAACTCATTAGAAGGATAACTTTGTCTGTATTTTTTTTATTTTCCTTTAACCAAGGAGTCAAGGATAATTTATTGTAGTGCTGATGGGATATGATGGTGTCGTCGAAGGATCTTTGTGAAGTACTAAACGCACTTGCATCAAGGACGTCTCTTTTTCATTCTATTTTTAATGGCTGTGGATAAGTGTCTGCCTATACTGTATGGGTACTTCTTGGCTTATGTACATTTAACCTCAATCCTTTTATACGTCTATCTACGCACCGAAGTATCAACTTTGTCAACGTCAACAACTCTGAAATGCACTCTTCATGGTACATCATTGAGCGACACCTCTCAAGTACCTTAGGCTCTCTTAAAGTTTTTTTTTCTTCTTGAAAATGATTTTTTCTGATTTCTATGAGTTAAAGGAAAAAAGTCCACATTAGCAATAGTTTTTGTATGTTAAGAAAGCAAAATTGAAGTTTAGAGGGTAGATTTTCTTAGCTCATGCATTAAGTCTCCGGGTAGCAACAAGGAATTCATGTATATTCCTTTTCACGAGCCAGTTTAACCCTATTTTTAATCCCTTCGAAAATATTGTGATTGGAACTACTGAAGTGTATGTGATGAATGCATTTCGCATTGTGCCCATAATCGTTTGTTCGCAAAAGTTGTTCCACAGGATGCACTGCTTTTAGTTTGGATATCAAGTGCAAGGACGTGGAAGTGAATTGTGCAGATAAACTGCATATTCTGCATGTAAGGTATGGAATGTTATTTCAAGGTCAACTAGTGCAGTTCATATAGGGATAAAGGAGATTCAGGAAGAGTATCTGCATTGACCTTGAAATTGTGCATGCAGATTGTATTTTAGATTTGCAGTTGTTCTACTTTTCAATAATATGCATCTGGAAATGCAGTGGTTAAACGAGATCTTATTTTATTTTATAAGATTTATTTTTGAAAACAGGAAGAGTCCTTGGGAAAATAAACAATTACTTGAAAATATTACAAAAGGTTATATTTTAATAATGCACTCGTTTCTCTGTGAAAAAATGTTTCTTTGTGGAGGATTTGTCACTTCCTTACAAGGGGCAGTACGCTGGACAAAAAAAATCTGCAAATACATTATCGCACTGCATATCACTGTCGAAAAGCAGAATACAAATCCTACTGTGGATAAGGTTTTGACATTTATGAAATTTTGTAGTTTCATTATTAGATGTTATAACAATTATTATTAGTTTAATCTATCTCGATGGGTGTGTTCGTAGAGTAGCATTGCGTTTTCTTCACCATGTGCAATACTTCTATACCTATAAATATGTTTAAAATGTTAAGAGCTAAATGAGATCGCTCAGATTAATTCATTTGAAAAACTTAAGTATGAAACATGAAGATGGCAGCACTGGGCTTAAACGTGAATGCCGTCAATACGGTAGCACTGAAATATACTGAACAGATCATTAGCGTTGTGAAATTCGTTTGAACAAGTCATACAAATAAAGAGTGCTAATAATTATTAAACTATAATCTATTTTTTTTATTCGACAACTTATCATATTGTTAAAAGTATATGGATTGGTTTCTATCTGGTGACGTCTAAGATATCTTTGTCTTTGATGGATGAGTGCATCACATCTTCCCAATTTATGGTCCGGTGTTTCCTCATGAATATTTCAGAATCTGCATGTGACACTGCTTACAAGGCTAAGAATATTGAAGTGTCTTCCCACTTTGCAGTCGTGATTATTCGCACGTTGTTCCTGCTTAAATCGATGCAAGATATAATATAAAGCATTCTTGGTTATAGCTCCCGTTTGGGAATTCTTTCCATATATTTGTTCTTATGGAGAGGAGGCTCTTATGTTTTGATTTTATTTTTAATCACGTTTTCAGCTATTCCGCAATAGGGATCTGTCTCGTAAGAGGTGTGGTTTTTACTATTTCTGTGAAAGAGTCTACCTCTTCATTTCCCATGAACCCTACCTGTCTTGGCACTCAATGAATTGTGACATTATTATATACTTGACGATGTCGTTTAGCCTGGACACGCACTCCTATACCAGTTTAGAATTAATGGCATAGGAGTTTAATGCTTTAATAAGTACCTCTTGGCTATGTTTTGGGACGATAATTCCTCTTGAGATTACATTCGGCACTTTTTCTATGGCATTCATTTCTGGCTGGAAAATGCTTTTGGACTGCTTCACCAATAGAGAACGTTTGGTTCTAGGCCCAAAAATTCCTGCCCGTATACCTTGACACGTTTTCGATCCATCAGCCATTATATTTAGGTAATGGCGTTTGCATTGAGTGAATTGTTCACTGTTTGGCCTACCCACTGTTACTTTCTACTTAAACCCGTTCTGAAGTTTTCCTCGAAATTATATTTTTTAATCATTCCATCCTTTGGGATGTCAACTAAACTTGATACTGAAGACGTGGAAATTATGTATTTTTCTTTAAGTGCTAGGCATTTACTGCTCCCAGTGCGAGCCTTTTTCTAGTCATTTCCTAGATAGTTCGGTTTGCATATCACGTAACCGCCCTGTCCCATCCCATAGGTAATGTGATGACTGATGAGTCTTACTATCATTGTGTACATCCCTCTCAGGATGTTTGGCTTGGTGCTTTTGTAACTTCCTGATAGTTAGGTCAACATGTTTATTCCAAAGAAGTTTGCTATAGTGTAAATAATTCGTAGATATTGGAGTGCTTGAAAGGTTTACGAGCCTATGTACCGGTTTCTTAAAAAAATAAGCTTTTATATGCAAAATTTTTGGTACGCCAACTTTAATTTTTATTATTGTACGAACAAAATTTAAATTTCCAAAAAATTCTTCGATCCTTTTTTGTGATATGGAATTTAAAAAAAAATATTATTTTTTTTTTTTTCAAAATTCAAAAATATATACGAGTATGTTTTAAGTTTTGAAATGCAATGTTTTTTAAACATTTTAGAAGCTTCCATATAAAAAATTTCTCTAAAATCCGAGAATAGTGAGAAATTCAAAGGTACGGTCAGACGTTTTCAAGAAAAATACGATTTTCAAAATCCATTTTTTAAGATTTACATGGCGGGTACGGTTATTTTAAGATAAATACAATTTTTTTCTCACATCTTTTATAATGTATTAAAAAAACTCTTAACTGTCAAGTTAAAAAAAAATTGACCATGGAGTTTTCGAAATTGTGAGTCTTCAAAAATTTATTTTCTCAAAAATCCAAAAAGAAAATTTGAATACATAATCATAACACTATCAAAAATGGAGCTTTAGCATCACAAAAAAATGATCAAAATCGCTTCAGCAAAAAAATGGTTCTAATAGCTATTTTTCGGATTTTTTTTTCAAACATTTCTTTACTTTCACTAGATGAAATTTTGTAAATTTTTTTAAAACTTGTCGAACAGTTTTTGAGTAAAAAGTATTGTATATAATTTCGAGAAAAATCGTATGGCAGGTACTGTTATTTTTTGTCTTAAAAAAAAAACAGAAAAAAACTTGTTTGGGGAAAAAGTTAAAAATTATATCTACCAAGTTTAAAGAAAATCGGCCGAGTCGTTTAGGGTGTAGTTGAACAAACAGACGGACAGGATTTTCAGATACACTTTTTTTCATCTCAAAATCTTGGCCGAGTCATTGGTCCATATTCCCTTGATGATAGGCAATACTTTAACAGTTCCCAGGACATGCTGAAAAATTTTCTCGACCCGAATTGTATCAATTAGGCCTAGAGAACAAGTGGTTCTAACAAGACGGTGCCACATCATACGCAGCTCGTGCTACAATGCGAATTTTTCCCAGCCTAATAATGTCAAACAGTGTTGACATAGACTGGCTCCCATTTCTTGTTATGGGGTACTTGAATGAAAAGGTGTACATCAACAAATTAAAACACCAGTCTGCGAAATTGCTATGCAAAATCTGCTTAAAATAGCTCATTTTTTCGCCGAACCCAGAGGCACATTCTTGTGGGACATTATATTCCATTTCCAAAATATTATAATAAAAATTTTAAAATTGTGTTTCATTTAAAAGTTATTGAAAATTGGAACATAAAACGCACCCTGTATTTGTATCATGCTACTTAGCAATTTTCTAACTTCAAAGCTGATTAGGAACTTTTTCTTAATTTTCAACACTTTTTAACAAGTATATGCCAAGAGTTTTTTAATAAATTACTTCTGAACAAACCTTAAACAATGACAATTCGTGTCAGGAACTAAAGTAAATAGACAGTTATTGACGTTTGGAAATGTCAGTGTCAAGTGTAATTGTTTGTATAGTTCACTCGCGCTCAAGGGTTTATTGGTATCTTTATAATATTAAACACAGCAAGATCGATGGGGAAGACTTGGTAGGGAGAGAAAGAAGGTGTCGATGAACATTGGTTTTAAAAATTTGCAAATTAAAATGGCAAAGGAAAACAGTCTCGGATAAACTGACTGAGGGGACGAATATAATTGGCAACTTCGAAGGAGCATTGCTTGTGAAACAAGTGATAAAACAAGGTAAGACATAAAACATTCCAGAGGTGTTCCAGAGATGGGAATGATTCCATGATTGTTCTGTTTCCTATGAGTTTAAAAAAACGTTTGGC
This sequence comes from Chrysotoxum bicinctum, assembly GCA_911387755.1. Classification (NCBI taxonomy): domain Eukaryota; kingdom Metazoa; phylum Arthropoda; class Insecta; order Diptera; family Syrphidae; genus Chrysotoxum; species Chrysotoxum bicinctum. The sequence goes on along the minus strand of OU426989.1, from coordinate 215,663,840 downwards.
CAGCACCTGCGAAAAGATTTGAGTTACTCTCGAGAACAGGATTTAACAGTGACTTATAAATTTTAGCTAGATTAGAAGGGGTGGCAAATTTCCTAGGGACTTAGCAGCGTTTTTGTTTTTGGTCTTGAGAATGTGATCAATCGATTAATGACAGCTTTTCGGTTTCTTCGATGAAAGTACCATTAATTTATAATGACATAGGGGGTACATTTTGCTTCAACGACATTAAACAGTATTGAGTTTTCCAACCATTAAACTCCACTCGATTTTGTATACCTCATTTAGCAATGCTATAAACATCAGAGTTTAATAAGCTTATTATGAAGAACGGTACGATACCGGTTGTGATTACACTTCCGAAAGAGAAAGAGCACGTGAATTTGAAAACAAGTATGAGAAGCTGAGGGTAGAGTCGTCGGGAAAATTAGTATGTTACTAAAAAGATAAAATAAGTATTTAAATCAAATGTTAGCGGAGGTTTGATATTTGGTCTTTTTTACCTCCTTTAATACTAGAAAAGTTTTAACATTGTACTAATTCGACCAAAATTTTTGCGGAAATACACTTTTGAGAAAATTTCGTCACTGCTCTGATATATCCGCATATTTCTTAAATGATTAATCTAGATTTGTTAAATATGTTAAAAGCCGATGGCTTCAGTTGCCAGTGCTTTAAGTGTCTCTACTTCGTAGATTTATCAACGGAGTAGTGTAATATGTAATGTAATGTAATGTTAATATTTTAAATCTGGTGTTTCTAAAAAGTTCAAATAATGTTACATTAATATTTGTTACAAATTTCTTTTCTATAAACAAAACAACATTAAAATGTTATTTTTATGGTATCTACTTTGAATGTATTCAACAATTTTCCATTAAGAATGCCATTATATGTACAGTCAGTCACACTCAAAGTGGGACACCAATGAAAAAAAATATCTTTTACAAACTTCTATAGGAAAAAACACCAAATTTACTTACTTTTTAAATATTTAATATTTTTTTGTTCTTCAAGGTATTACAAAATAATTAAAAAGAAAATAATGATCAACAAGAAAATGATCTGCCTTGATTTAACTAACTGTAAGTCACACTCAAAGTGGGACACAGCAATTTCATATTAAAAAAAAGACTTTCAACATATTTTTTAATATTTGGCTACATTACCATTTTCTTGTATAGTCCCTTCAAGACTTTTTGGCATTTTCTCGACCAACTTTTTTGCAAAAGGATGGCTCTTTAGATTCCCGTTCAGCCATCGCAACTGATGCTTTAAGAGTTTTTATGCTATTTCAACAATTTTTCTAGCCACTCTTGTGTTTAGTTCTGGCCACAAATGCTTAATTATATTTAAATCAAGTGATTGAGCGGGTGTAGCAAAAACTTTAGGACAGTTGTGAAGAAGCCACATCATCGCAACCCAAGATGTATGCTTGGAATAATTGTCGTGGTAAAAGACAAAGTCATCTTTGATCCCAAGTTTTTTCACACTTTCTATAAGGGCTTCTTTTAAAATATTTATATCGTACTCCACGTCCAGTTTTCAGTTGAAAAAATGTAATTTCCCGGTTCCTTTTCAGTGAACATGCAGTTTTTCGAACAGCATTTCCGTTGTATGCTTTGCCAGGTTTCTTCCACACAAATCGTCTTCAATCAGAATCAAAAAGATTGATTTTGGTTTCGTCCGTAAAAAGAACCTTTCAAAATTGGACCGAATTGTGATTGAAGTCGCAAAAGAAACCTAAAAAGAAAGTAACCTTTGACCATCAGAAATTGATGTACTTTTATACATACATGTTCTTTGGCAAATTGCTATCTTAAAAGACGATTCTTTTCCGATATTAACGGATTTTTGCGTACCACTTGGCCATTGGCGGATAGCAAGAGATCATTTTTATTTTTTTAAAGAAACGTGTCATATCTAGCGCTTATTTTACATTTTGATTTTATTTGTTAAATGTAATCATATAAACGCTGTAAAAAGACTGCAACTAAAATAATAGATTAGTCATTAGTCATTAGGGAATCTACCTTTAGCTTTAATAGAAAACAGCAAGTGTCCCACTTTGATTGTGAGTAAATAAAAACATATAGTTCATTTTTTTTGTTTATTTATTAATTGTATTTTTGGTTTTTATTTTGTTTGTTAAATACATTAAAATCCCTGTTACGCAATAAAAATAATAACTTTTCTTAAACTTTAGCCCTTTAATTTTTTTAACCAAAAATGTTTCTTAAATGCGTAGTTTTTTCTTGTCCCAATTTGAGAGTGAGCGACTGTATGTATTAATAAAGCATCGCAATTTGTAATACTTTGCCACGATATAATGTAGCTTTGAGCCACAAGAACAAGTTCACAAAAACATCAGCCCTCTTTCCACTAATGCTCTAAAAACATACTTTCAAGTGATCAGTGCGACGCTTGGATTCAGACAATTTATTTTGTATATAGGTACTTTAAACAATAATTTTCATACAGATTAACCTTCTGAGGAAACAAAATTTCAAAACAAAACATAATCAAATGTTGACAACTCAAACAAAGCCATGTGATATCATACAAGTCTGATTCTATAATAATACAAAATTCTCGGAAAAACCAAACGTTTTTTTAGAAAAGATATTAAATATTTATAAATATATGTACATATTCCAAATAGGAGCCCACCCATTCCTTATCTGTGTCAATATATATTATGTTCATACATTTTGACAATTAACACTCTGTTCCAAAGCACATAATGTATGTATGCGCTTTCAAGTTCGACGTCTATGTTTGGCTATAATATACGTTTTTAAAACACATATCTGGCCTTATTAATAACTGTGTTATTTAATATCGCAATCGCTAGATAAACAAAAATTTACTAGACTAGACATTCATTAAACAATCTGTTAAAACGACAAATATGAGGAGTTGTTGTTTGTCTTTCTGACACATCGTCTGGGGCTTCATGGCGTGGTTTATAATGAGTTCCCAATCATATATGAAAGACCTTGATAAAGTCTATTGTTCAAAGTTCATTTGGAAATTCAGTTTATTTTTTGAAAAATTTATTGGCAACTTTATTTTTTGGTTTTATTGTTTTGATAGACAAAAAACTTTAGTTTAACTCAACTTATTAACCAAAGTCTTATGTCCAATCATCGTTAATTAATTAAAATGAAATTGTTCAATCAGTAATTTTAGCACCGACAATCTTTTCTACACAACTATCATAGTATTGAAATATGAGATTCTACCGATCGGGGAGAAGCTTAGCCACTCTCTTGATATTAATGGTTGAGGTACCATAAGCCAAAAACAAAAACAATCAATTTATATAAAAAATACAATCAACGAATTAAAAAAAAAAAAAAAAACTTAAATTTTGAGCTAAAATTTAAAAATATTTTGAAAAGTGTTTAGTTTAACTTTAGAAATGAATTTCTTTTTTTTAGATGCTAAAACTTTTATCAATTAAACTCTAAATACAACTTTATACAACATCCGATTTGAGACATTTTTCCTCTGTTTTACTGTTTAAGGTTAGCGAACTATAAAATTTAAAAATAATTTCCCTTAATGTCAATTTTAAAGGCTCATAATTCTAGAGAAATTTTGTTAAGGTCCAAAGCAACCAACCTCTTGCGGTTTTAAGATAAAATACAACATGCGACCATATTGCAAGAACTTGCTCTTGTGGCTTGAAATTATAAGGAGACTAGCTACGTCTAAGAAATATAGAAAATTTGTAAATCAGTGTTTATAAAAATAATTTCAATACTGAGAAATTGAAGTAGATATTTATGTCTGGAATTTAATTTATTAAGTAACCGTGCGTTTAGTTGAAGAGTCGAAATAATAGCGCAGGAACTTTGTGCAAAAATCCTAAATTTTGGTAATAGGATTTTGTAAGTTTGTCGAGTTATTTTATAGGAGTTTTTGAGAAATTATCTCCGCCTTTAACTTTTGAGGAATCCGCGTAATCAGCGGTGCCGTGATTTATTAAGTGGTATCCCTCGTGGAATATTGTACAATCCACTTATAAAGGGTGTTCCGCCATCAGATATGTCTTCCTTTTTGGCCCTTCTTTGCAAGAATAATGCACATCAGTCATCGGTTACTTATCAATCTCCAAAAGTTCCAATGCAATTACTTTTGCCTTCCTGTAAATCGCTGAGGTGGTATCGCATCCAGTAAAGGCATGGAAAACAGGAAGCAGGTGACTTATTGAAACGGGTCGTATCTTCTCTCCATGTCCAGCTCTAGATTTAGGGTAAAAAAGACAAATTTTATGATGTTCTGTGAAACATAAAAAAAAACGATTAAAATCAAGAAATTGTGCAGATTCTTATTATTTTGTTTTTATATTAAGCTGCGATAAAACCAAACTAAACAAACATCCATTACTTCTCCCTTTTTTCTCCAAAAACATAAAACCCACTTAGTAGATGTTACTGGTCAAAGTTTAATTAAAATCTTTTGGCCCGTCTGTTCTACAACAGCTTACCACTCGACCGGTTTTCTTTAAACTTGGAAAATAGCGATTTCAAATTCCCCACCCCGCAGGTTTTTTTTTGTTTTTAAGACCAAAATTAACTGTACCTGCTATATGACTCTTTTTTCGAAAACTTCTCCACAGATTTTTAACCACAGAATATTTTTTTGTTTTTCTCAAAAACGGTACAACTGATTTTGATATTTTTTTTCATGCTAAAACTCCCGAAATGTTTGGATAGTACTGTGTACCATATTCAAATTTAAGAAAATATTTATTTGGATCTTTAAAAAAAAATTTCCAAATTTGTTTTTGCAAAAATCAATATTTCGAAAACGCCAAGCTCGATTTCTTTAAACACTTGACAATTAAAGTTTTTTTTAATTAAATCGAGGCACAAGATGTGAAAAAAAAATTCATTTTATCTCAAAACAACGGTACGGACCATACAAATATTAAAAAATGGTTTTCAGAAATCGTATATTTGTGGAAAACTACGCCTAGAGTTTTGATATTTTTATTTCTGTTGATACATTTTTGGGATCTATAATTTAATAAGAAATAAAATGCACGACTGGATCGCACGAACTTGCTCTTATGTAAAAGTACTTTGGAATTTCAAATACATTTTATATGGATTTAATGAGATAAAAATGTTCAAATGCATGGAATTGCGGTCTGATCTCCGAAAAAGTGTGAATTTGCGCAAATAAAGTTTAAAAATCGTTTTATTAAAGTAATTTTTTATATAAGGAATTTCTTTCAAATTTTTCTAGAACAAAATTTGGGTTACCAGTTTTAAGTGCTTAGTAATATAGATTTTAGGAAATAATTTCAAAAAATAATCGTTCACACGTTTTCAAGATATTGATTTGTCAAAAAATAAATTGGAATTTTTTTTTTCAAAAAACAAAAACAAAAAAAATTTCGAATATTTTTATACACAATATTATTTTAAACTTAAGGGGGCTCCTGGTAAAAATTTTGGATTAAGATCGTTAGAGCCGTTAATGAGAAAGTCGAAAATAAAAAAAAAACGGTTCTATGACAGTTACCGTTAATAACATTTTGCCCCAAATTTTTTTTGACCAAAATGTAGTCCATGTCCATAATATCACACCTAATTTTTTTTATCAAAATTGTTAGAGCCGTTTTCGAGATAAATAAGATTATGCATTACGGGTGTATGGGGGGTACCGTTAGTTTTAGAGCTTTCAATTTCTCCTCTAGGGAATCACCGAAGACCCTGTAGTTCGAGGTACAGACATACAGACATACAGACAGACAGACGGAATTGCCGGATCCACTAGTAGTGTACTTTATTATATCTACTTGGTAGCTTATACTTAGCTAAATAATATTATTCTAAGAAACTTTACATATTAAGTCAACTAAATTATTATTTGTTTTATATTATTATTCATTCAATTGTTTGTCCTTAGCTTGTAAGGAACGTTTAATAAATACTTAACTTAATACATAATAAGTAAGGCTTATTACACTGAAAATAAATTCCTAGGTAATATTGACAAAAACGTTTTGTTGACCTTTAACAAAACAATTTTATCGTTCTGATAAAATTTTTGTCAATATGAAAGAATGATTTTGTTGATTTCACAAAATTTTTATAATCCAGCATGATTTTTTGTCAGTTTAACAAAATATGCACTACAAATAATATTGTCAGTTTAACAAACCAAGTTTTGTTAATATAACAAAATAAAACAGAGATTTTTATCACATCGACAAACTTTTTTGTGATGTTAACAAAATGTTTGTTGTATCTACAAAAAATCTGTTTTGTAAATGTTTGTCAATATCACAAAGTTTTTGTTAATTTGTTTTTGTCAATTTAACAAAAAATGAAAACATTTTTGTTAAAATGACAAATATTTTGTTTTGGGGTTGAATTATTTTGTAATATTGATAAAATAATATTATCAGATAGATAAAACTATTTTGTAAGGAAACCAAAAAATTTCTTTTGTGTATGGTATAGTTCACACTTGGTTTTTGTTAAAAAATCGATGTAAGATTAACTGAACTTAACAAAAATTGCGTATTGTCCATACGCCCTCACAGATGGTTGCATGTGAGATCGTAGGGACGAAACGCCAATTTTTGTGGACTTAAATCCCAAAAAAAAATATTTTGACAAAATTGATTTTGTTTTTTTGTGGATTCAACAAAAGAAATTTGTAAGATTGACAAAATATTTTGTTGAATTGACAAAATATTTTGTTAATTTAACAAAATATAACAAGAAATTTTTGTTAATTTAACAAAATATTTTGTTAATGTAACAAAACAATTTTGTTGATTCAACAAAACAATTTTGTTAATTTAACAAAACAATTTTGTAAATTTAACAAAACAATTTTGTTAATTTAACAAAAAAAAATTGTTAATCCGATAATAATAAAAAACCATAACACTAACAAAAAAATTGTTAATACAACAAAAGAATTGTTAATATGACAAATTAATTTTGTAAATTCTACGAAATTTTTTCATATTGACAAAATATTTTTGTTATTTCAACAAATTTATTTGTTAGCATAACAAAATAATTTTGTGGATACAACAAAATATTTTTTGTTACCTCAACAAAATTCTATAATTTTTGTCAATTTGACAAAACTTTTTGTTGGACGTATATTGACAAAATTTTTGTTAAATCAACCTAGATTTTTATCATATATACCTAGATTTTATTTTCAGTGTACAATTATGTCACAAAGCTACTCTCTACTAAGCATATGTAAAAAACGTCATATGCTAATTATTTTTTGTTATCAATCACACCCAAAAATTGCTTTGGGCTCTTAGTCTATAAAAGAAATCTCTTGCAAATAGGACGATTCGGGCGTTATGACAACAAGAACACAAAGAAGAAATTAATGAAAATTCGTTAGTTTTTTTGACTTTTTCACTTCCCGTAACAATACAATAGTACTTATACTTTTAGCCACATAATAGCCTTTAAAATTTGTGTTATTCAGTGCGAGATGGTTGTACACTCTCTTCCTCATCTTCATCAATGATCTCTTGTCTGTATCTTCTAATCCACTGCATTGTTTTGCTGACGAGAGTACCCTCAGTTTTTCATATTCGTTTCCAGATCCACATCCTTCATCTTCGGAAGTGCCTCTGCAACGGCAGCATATGATAAGTTCATTAAATTCCGACTAGAAAGCATTGCAGAATGGGGTGTTAGAAACCGCGTGGAATTTAATGCTTCGAAAACCCAAAGCTGTCTCCTGTCTGTCAAGCGAAAGATTCCACTCCTGCCATTATCAATGGATGGAACTTGCATCGAGGAAACCAAAAAGCTTTCCGTTCTTGGTATGTCTATTACAGACCATCTTTTGTGGCATGATTACATATTTGATATTGCTAAAAATGCGGCGAAATGCTTAGGTTTCCTGAGTAGATGTAAGCAGTTTTTTCCCCTTCTGATCTGGCTACAATTTATAAGGCATACATTCGGCCTAAGCTTGAATATAACTCCCATATCTGGGCAGGTGCTCCTAAAATTCACTTGTACCTCTTAGACAGAATCCAAAACAGAGCCCTTAGACTAATTGGAGACAGGTCTATTACGGAAACTTTTATTTCTCTCGAACACCGTCGTAATGTCTCTTGTCTAACTTTGTTTTATCCCTTCTTCTATAAACAGTGCTCAAATGAAATAGCTAGTTGCATTCCTCCCTTGAAACAATTTTGCCGTAACACTCGTCTTGCTAAGAATGCCCACTAGTTTACCCTTGAGCCTAATTTCGGGCGGACTGTAAAATACAGAGATTCATTATTTAGCCGTACTACTAGAATGTGGAACATTATACCTCACTCGATTTTTCCCCCTCATTGTGATGTACAAGCATTTAAAACCAATGTGCATCGGCATCTCCTTTTAAATCCCCTTCTCATTTCCTAACTGCTCGCGCTGTGTTATTATAACATTATAAGGGTATTCATAACCCCTTGAGTGTGTGGTAATTATAAAAAAAAATAAGGAAATTAAGTAATAGGGCACTTTCGAAAAATAAGGTCTCGGAAATCTCAGACTTCTGAAGTACTTACAAATGGGGGGTGGAGGTTAGATTTGTCAAATTCAACCATTCAAACATTTCTATTTCCGAGATTCCTCAAAATGTTCTTTACATACTCGTATCAAATAAAAACCAGTCGCTGCATTTTCTATGTTTTCCTCATTGAAAGTATCAGTTCTTTGTGAGCTGAGATTTGTGAAAACTCATCATTTCTGAAAAAAGGCTTTTAAATTTTTTGCAGTGCATCAGGAACCATATGAAATATATTTGCATGAGAGTACCTATACTAAAAATCATCCATAACAAATTTGAAACAAACTAATGAGATAAGGTTTTTGTTCGATTTACATTAGGACTGAACCTATACAGATGTTTAGATTGATAAAGGGTATGGTGAAAACAACTTTTTTTTAAATCCCAAAAAAATGACGAACTTTCACATCTTGTAAGCATCATCTTCTGTATATTGATAATTATCATGATTTCTACATATATCCTGCTCATAGTTCTTTCAACCATTAAATTTAAGAAATTTAATGTGTTTTTTTTTTCAATTTATTTGATTCGCTCGTGCGAATTATGTATGGGATGAAATAGAACTCAAATCCTCCAACGATAAAACCAGTGAAGGAGAACACAGACCAAGTTGTATCAGTTATAGAGCAATATCAACATCATCTTCGAAGAAACATCTGGCTCGCCTACTTCGAAGGTTCTTATGAAAGTCACAAGTCTATACGTATTTCTATTGCTCTTACTGCCTGTCTTCCAAGAATATCCATCTATTGACATTTTAGTTTAAAACAGGAAGAGGAGACCGATGAAAAACGTAAAGGACTTCGCCTCACTGTAAATCACAACAGCTTTACTTTGTTTAACGACTTTTTAATAGCTTCAATAAGAAGGGCAAATCGACCAATTTATGAAGTGAATTCCCCCAAAGTCTTATAAATAAATATATACTTAGTTTTCTATGGGTATATATATACATATATATAGTCAACCACAACAGATGAGACGATGGACGAACAAGTCCTCCTTGCTATATCGATGGGGACCACCTAATTAAATCGATATTATACGGATTATTCGTAGACGCATCAATTATGTTGTCCTTCGAGTCCTTCCCTTTTTTGTAGTTGTTTTATTTGGAATTTGTTCACTTCACTTAATGCGTCTAGTCAGTCGCTCAGAGATTTTGTTATTGGTGTCTTACGAATTGTGGAGGGGTCTTTCTTTTTTATAACTTGTAGCTAACAAGCAATTTGGATTTGATCAGTTTGTCTTGAATAATAATAATCTTTTATTCCGTTGATTTGTTGTTAATGTGTACGGAAAGTCCTATAAAATTTAATTGATATTTGAAGATCAGGGTTAATTATGTTCCGATTGTAAGCTTCAATCAGTCAATGCATAACCTTTACGGAGTGAGAAGTTTAAATCTGGAATAAGACGACATCTATCCAATGATATCTAAGTTTTCGATGTTAGAAAAGTAACCCTACTTAGGAAAACCGAAATATATTCAAGCAAGTTACAAAAACCTGCAACGAACCAAATTTGTTTGTGACCAAAAATGAAAGCAAGCAAATATAATATCCCAAGATTTGTAAAGAAATCTTTGCATTTGTAAGAAAAAATTCGTCTTCGGTTTTACCGCTCGCCTTTGAAAACATCTCTATTGCAGCTTAATAGAGAAAACCTATTTGCATGCTAGACAAAAGCGCCAAAAGGGTTGCTAAGGTTTTTTTCGACCTGGCCCTCTGATCCAAAACCATTTTGATACGAAATATTTTTAAGGCATTTAAGAAGCTTCTGTATAACGAATTTAATTTAAATCCTATATGCCGATCAAGAGATAGCCACAAAAAATTAATTTTTTTCATGCAATGGGCAACAGAAACATTTTTAACAAAATTCTAGGTGCTGTTCTTGAGAAATATAAAATTTCGTAAACCGTGTTTTATATTTGTATGGTGGTTATAGTTTTTTAAATAAACAATAATTTTCTTCTAATTTTTTTAGGTAATGTTGAAAAAATGTTCATTGTATATTTGTTTCGGTTTTCGAAATATTAAGCATTCAAATAATTCTTTTTAAATCAAAATGTTTGAGAATTTGAATACACAATACTATATTCAAACTCTTTAAGAGCTTTAGCCTGTAAAAATTGATAAAGATAAAAATCAGTTTTTGGACTTAAGAGAAAATCATGTCAATGAAGAAATTTAAAAACCCTATCTTCGAAGTTTAAAAAAAGTTGTACTTGATCAGATACACTGACAGACATATAATTACTAAACCTATGTATGTTTTTCGTCTTGACTACCATTGTACAATCAAGTCTGATCTAAATCTCAAGTTCGATTTTTATTTCGAATGTACACACTATTGACTGTACCTCCACTTTAACATTCAAGAAATCTATAAGAACTCAAGCTATTAATGCAACAAGGTAACAGCGAAAAATAAGCTAAGAATTAAATGTTCGAAATTTCCAAACAAATTTTCATGACGAGAGATACTCTTAGAGGACTTGTCGATTTCTCGCAAGAGGCAGTACAAATAAAACCTGAAAAAAACTTTTTTACAGCGGCTGAGACCTTCTGCATGACAATCCAATGAACTAACCATTATACCAAGGGGTACTACATTAAAAACCAAATACTAAGTTTCATGGATATTTACAACTTAAAAAAGAAATACCTTTATGCCGCGATAATTATTATCGTTCACAGTTCAATTTTGCTAAATTTCCGTTAAGTCCTAGGTGTTCGCATCAGTGAATAGTAGAAGTAGCTTGAATGTTTTAAGCTCAAATTGTGTTGTGAGTATAGAATTCGACTCGGTCATCATAACAATGAGTCGATTTCACAACAGCTTCAAATATTTTGTGTTTCGCAGACAGATTAGTGCATTTATTAGAAAAAACATTTTTCTACGAAAAGTTCAACAAATTTTAAGATGAACTGGCCTTTTCAATCAAACGTTTGTTGAAATCAAGGGTTGTGCTAAAATTTACTAAAATGCATTTATGGCCATCGACAACTTTCATACTGTTTCCATTAAATTAGTAATTATATTTGTTTAAGTTTCTAGCAGACCTTGAAAAAATCATAATTTTCGATTTGGTGGTGTTAGTAGTAAGATCATCAGTACTTTGATAATCTATTTATCATTAATTGTAGGGTTTCGATTGACTCTGATAGTCACATTAGATCATCAATATACAACAATACGTTGATGGACATTCCTGAAAATGTTACTACTCCAGGAAGCTAATATACCACAAAGTTAGTAAAAAATAGCCAGTTGCAATTTCGCCGAAATACTAGTCTTGCTATAAATGCATATTAGTTTAAACTTGAGCTTAACTTTTGACGTACTGTCAATGATCGAAGTTCTTTCTTTAGCCGCATTACTAGAACGTGGAACACTTTGGCCTTCTAGATTTCTTCTTCTTCTAGATTTTTTCATCTTCCTGTGATGTACAAGCTTTTAAAACCAATTTGCATTAGAGCTGTGCCAATTGTTCATTTTGAAAGATTGAATGAATCAATGATTGGTTCAAGGATTCGATCTTTTCAATCAATCGTTCATTCAATCAAAATCATTTTTTTCCAGCCGTTTCATTCCGAACGAAACCGAGACCAATCAAAATGTTTTTAATCGTTCATTCAACTAAAATATTTTTTTTCCAATCGTTGAGTTCTAACCGAAACCGAAGGAATTTGAAAATGAACCAAAGCTTGGCTGTATCTGCTTCTTTTCGACTTCGTTCACGTCATCTCCGATTATATATAGAATGAAGCATAAACGAGTACATTCCGTTTCATTTCAATTCCTATTTGCTATTGTGAAATGACTGAGAACAAGTTGAATGAACGAAATATAATTTTTTTTCGTTCGTTTCGTTCACTTTATTTTCATCGGTTTCAGTGGCAAGTGATTGACTTTAGGATTGATTTATTTGGTCTATTGTGATTGCAATCAATCAATATTTTTGATGAACTGGTCACAAAGACCGAATGAATCACCATTGAAACAGCTCTAATTGACATCTCTTATTAAATCCTCTCGACTTTTCATAAACGCTCGCACCGTGTACATTATAAAATTATAATTGAAATCATAACCCTTTGAGTGTATGTAAAATAAAAAAAAATAGACCTATATCACTGCTTCTTGTTTTTATTCAAGTTCTTAAAAAAGTGCTCAAGAAAAGAGAAGTTATTTTTTTTGAATTAAAAAAGATATTTTAGTACTGCCCAATTTGGGTTTCAAGAGGCAAAATCAGATTTTTTTTAATCTTTATGGCTTATTTATTAATATGGTCGCTCACAATGTTTTGTTGGCTATATTTTACGATGGAGGATTTTGTAGATTGATTCTTTAATAGCTTAAAACATATCTTAAGAACAGAGCACAGAGTTTGGAATTGATGAGGTTAGCAGTAAAATAAAATATTTCAATGTTGGGATACCTCAAGATTCTGTATTGGGTCCAGTTTTCTTTTTAACCTATATTAACTCGCTCTTCAGTTTGATTTTTAAATGTAAATTATAGCTTTTGCTAAGCATAATTTGATTATAAGTTCGAAAACAAAAATTATAGGCGCAAAATTTCAAACAGTCTATTATTAAGGTACTCGTATTAGTATGGTACTACTTAACAATAGTAGTTTACTAACTTATTCTTAATTTTAAACATTTTCCAACTAGTATCGTACTAAAAGAATTTTCTTAATAAATTGCTTCTGAACACACCTAAAACAATGACATTTCGTGTAAAAAAGTAAGTAGACGAACCTTTGTTGATGTTTGCAAATGTCAAAGAGTCATATGAAGCTAGCACGATACTAAAAATAAAGTAGGTATTCGATGATTTTAACTTCAATAAAAGGCTAGAGAAAGTATGATGCTATATTCGATTAAAATTTACAAATTCGTTGTTTTAACATAGCATCGTACTAATTCAATTAAAACTTTGCGCCATATTCTTTTACTAGTCTTTCCTTGACTTTTTGATCTTAAACTACGCTACCATGCACCTAAGCTTCAGAACTGCTATTGGACTGTAAGTTGAATTCTTGGTATTTACTCTAGAATTTCCTGTTGCTGTGAAAGTTGTTTATTGATCGAGAGTCTAAGAGTCCCGTTAAGTTTAATTAGTTTTTAGGTTTGTGACTTAAACTGCATACTTGAATCAATTTCAAGTCTATTTATGTAGGTAAAAATTCAATTTGACAATAAAAAATAAGCTTTTTACATTTTCTAGCATGGTAGAACTATTATTATATGGGTGATTCTACAAACAATGGAATAAAATGATACAAATTTCGGCACGACATTTTTGGAAGCCAAAAGTCGTAAGAATTGTTCTAGTTGATCCTTAGAACGTCTCTTTGTGTTGTTGAAAGCGGCCAGTAAAAAAAATTAAAAATGACGTTTTTAAGGACATTTTTTGAAAAAGGATGTTCATTGGACTGAGGTTTTTTTAAGGTGACTGAATAAATCTTTAGTTTTTTTGTATTTTCTCTTGGGTGCACACTGAAATATAGAAATTAAATTTAACTAGCCTTAATAAACATACAAATTTATAGTTAATACATAATAACTTAGCATTTTATTAAAAGAAAATAATATATTACAATAATTTTTTTTTTCTACTTAGAATCAATTTAAAATCAATTACATATATTCTTTTTAAAAAATTTAAAAATATTTCGCAATGAAGTTCGAAGTTCAACATAATTTAAAAATTCTCAGGTTTCTGAATAAAATATCATATGTTTATTTATTAGCCAGGGGACTGAGACCAGGGGACTGAGGTTTTTCATGGTTTTTGCTCAAAAAAGATATTAAGGTTTTACTTAAAAAATCAAAAAAATATATATAATATTACAGTTTTATCAAACCTATACTATACTGCTAAAAAAGATGCCTACTTACATATAAATTTGTTTCGTAAAAACTCACCAGAAGACTGATAAACTAAACGGACAATCCACGACTTCATGCACAAATGTCTTTTTTACAATACTAACATAAGAAACATAATCGATTTGCACCACGATTTTATTGTAAGGAGATTTGGTACTTCAAATTGCCAGTGCTGGAAATTCGATCGATATCCTAGTTATTGATTTTTTCGACTGTTTCAATATGCCAGGGGACTGATACAAAAAGCGAGGGACAAAGTTTAATTAAGTTTTTTTGTAACAAAATCAATTACTAAAAAATATTTATTTATTTCGTAGCAAAGATGTATTATTTGGCGTAACTTCGTTGGGATTTATTTTAGTATGAGACCTGAAATAAGAGAACGGTAATAATTTTTCTTTGCGAAAACGCACTGGGGATACATCAGGGGACTGAGAATCGGACACTTTGAAGAATTTTTTGAGCAATATAAAATAAGGTCACCCTAATAATATTGTTAGGCCAGGTAGATATCAGTCAGATTTAATTTTATAAAAAAAAAATCAGATTAAATAATTGAACGGATTTCAAAATATTTCTGGGGCCGCCGAAAATTCCATCGTTTGTAGAATCACCCATATACATATATATCTATATATATATATTATTTTTTTTAAATTAGTCATAGTACTTGGATTGCAACGGTGCAGTGGCGCCAGCTATGATCCTTCCAATCACTGATCAAGCACGCATGTACAAATTCATAGGTGGATAGTTGATTCGTCCTAAGTAAAAGTTTCACTTATAGACATTTTAGAAGTACATCGTAAGCCTTAGTTCTGAGCGAATTCCTACTTGTCAAAATGCATATTTTACCAAAGTAACTTCACACAACTTTTTTCTCTGAGTGTAGTTAAAAATAGGGTAAGTTATATGGGCAGTATTTACCCAGCATTTATAATTCCCATAACTCAAATGTTTTGTGTGCTACACACACAGTTTGTTTGAAAAAGTTTTCGGTAAAAGCGCTTTTATAACTTAAGAAGAGTCGCGACCACTCATAAATCTTAATGGACGCTTATAAACATTCACTATTATTGCTTGGTGACTAGGTTTATGAGCCTCATTAGTTCTTTAACTATCTCATCTAAAAAAGACATCTATGAATATCTACATTTCTATATCCATACACGTTTATCTGAAATTCAAATAGAAAACATAACAAATTTGCTGCTAGCTGCTTTTGACAGTTCAATTTAACTTAACTTTGTTGACTTTTATAGATAAATGGCTCGACTTAAGAGCCGATTAAGAGCAGTTCGTTTTCTGTCAAGTTTATTTTTCGAAATTAATTACTTTCATGACGTTAACGACAGCTCCAAATGAGACATCGTCATGTCAACTTAGCTGAAATCTCAGTCATTGCTTCACATAAGTGGTTCAACTGAATGCACCATCAACTGGTTTTTTATACCGAACGACACAAATTCTTTGCTGACGCCACCAAATGACAACTACCGACACCACCGCCGCCGCCGCCGCCATAATAGCAGCCAATTAGACAAGAAAACTGTGTTGCATGCCATGGCACCACCAGCAACAGTTGGTAGGTGCTCCTGGCCGGGGACAACCACTTACCATGTACCTAAGTACGTATCAACATAAATTTGGTCGCCACTCCGGTAAGACCGATCGATCTGATGATCCTTTAACAAAAAAAAAAGAAGAAAAACAGAAAACTTTCATGGGAGCAAACTTTTTGATTGCTCTTACTGGACATGCACAAGCCACATGTCCTATACAATGCACCAGAGGGAATAGTTCGGATAAATTTAGGTGTGTTTCACGGAACACAGTAGCACGACAACCGACTACGACCACGACGACGGACGGCGATGTACACTCATGGCGACACTCATAACACGTCCGTGAGCAAAAACATAAACATTTTATGTGCGCGATCTGGTTTTGTGGTCAATGGTTGCTGTCATTATGGAACAACCTTAAAAGAGGCTTGTTTTTCGTAGAACTACTAGTGATATCGATTGGTGTACTTAAATTTTATGATTATGGTGACACAGAGACTAATGAATGACTCTGCGGCTAGGATTTTAGCAGAAAAGAATGAGAAATGACGCGACATCGTGGAGGATTTGTACAACATTGTGACACATGTCGCTTGCGAAGTTTGCTCGAAATGGTTTTAGCAAGTTTTGCAAGGAAAGACGGAATTGTGTGGGATCGATAATTCAAGCTTTAAAAACAAAACAGTCGTTCTTAAGTTCTTAATGTAGAAATAAAAAAAAGTACTTTTCTCCGTCTTATTTTCTGAATCTGTTTTGAAGCTACAGTCAAATGCTCTGATGTCCGTTTATTAGATATTCGTGAATAATAACACTAAGGTTATAATTTGGGGAATCAATTTAATTGGAAATTTTGTTGTAGAATTATTTTCTTTATCGCCCAGGTCACACGTTCCCCCTCTTGTGGTTCAAGGATACCAGTGTTTTTTTTTATTGTGTCCGCAACAGAGGGATGTTGACTACCCGTAAGATGATTATACACAGTGTGAGCGATAGGAAAATGAGGAAGGATTTAAAAGGAGATATCGATGTACATTTGCTTTGAAGTTCTACACATCAAAATGAGAGACACAATGAGAGCCACATAAGGCATTCCATATTCATGTTGTACGGCTATCCTCTATACTTGACAATATGCACAAAGTTTTACGGATGAGTAAACTGATGTGCGAGAGAATCATTATTGAATTTTTTAAGGCGAGGTAGCGTCGAATACTTGATCATTTCACAGAAGTTGATTTATTTTATAAATATCCAATTTATAATGTGACTTGTACTGAGTGGTCCGAATGTAATAATCTTACTTGTTCCAAAACGATGAACAGATTTGTGCATGGTGAGATAAACATGTCAAAATCTAAGACATTCAACTTGATCTTCGGCTCCAACCCTCCTCAAATAAGACAAATGTACTTGCATCTCATTTTGTTGCTATCTCTATGTTGCATGATAGCAACATTGCCTCCGAAATCTAGATATAAGCAAATCAGCTGGTTCTGATAGTATTCCTTCATTTTGCCGAGTAAGTGTTTTTTCTTGCTGGCAAAACCGTTGTGTAAGCTTTTTCATTTCTCACTGGTCTCGAACCTTTCCTGGAAAAAAGAAAACATCTTTTATACAGTCTGTTCTTAAAAAAGACGAGCCTTCCTTCTTTTGAAAGTCATGGAATAGCTGATCAATTATCAGCTCAACAAATATCTCGGAAACCGAAAGCTTCTTAATAACCGTCAGTATGGATTTCTTAGCAATAGGTCCCCTCGTGATCTGATTGTTTTATCACCGAACACTGTAATAAATCTTTAAATCTTTTTAGAAAAAGTTATATTATTGCAGTTGAAATTTCAAAAGCATTTGATAGATGGCTCCGTTTTGTCTCCGACTCTTCTTTTTGTTTATATACATTTTGTCTGAAACTTCTAATCCACTTCATTCTCTTCCCAACAACTCTACCCACTGATTCTGATACTCGTTCTCATACGTCCATCTCCTTTGGAAGTGGAATGCAATGATACCGTATTATAAGCTTAATAATCTCGTGTCCTTACAACATTGTTAAATGGGATGTACAAAATCAAGCCAAGTTTAAAAAATTAATAAATAGGAGGCCGTAATGGCTCGTAGAGAGCTTAAACCTAGTGACTTACAATTCGCAACCATTCCTATGTGTTTGTAACCAAGAATGGAAATGGCTGATTCCGAATGGCTACTGAGCAGTGTGGAGTTTAATGCTTCGAACACTCAGTGCTGGTTAATGCCAATGAAGCAAAATGTAACAAAGGTATAGCTTTGTCCCTGAATTGTACTTTCATCGAAGAAATAGAAAATCTGTCAGTGCTCGGTATGTGCGTCAACGACGATCTTCGTTGGATTAACCAAATTTTTAACACCGCTAAAAACACTGCTAAGTCCTTAAAATTTCTATATCGTTGCAAGAAATTTTTCACTCTTTCTAATCTAGCTAAAATGTATAAGCCGCTTTTAAATACTGAACTCGAGTATAACTCACATCTTTGCGCAGGTACTTCCCAAACTTTTCTCCGAACTGATAGGAAACAGAACAATCATGCAATCACTCCCATCTCCTGAACACCATCAGAATGTTTTATGTCTTTCGTATTTATAGGAAGTAGCCAGTTACATTCGTAACTTACAACTTACCAGACACTGTTTTTCCTTGCCATCTCAATTTGCAAACTTTCAAAACCAATGTTTATCGACACCTCCTCTCCCTCGCTCCCTAGTTTACCCTATAGCTCGTGCTAGGCTTAAAATTGTAAGGGTAAGTGAATTGTAAAAAAAAGAAACTGTTATATATATCACCAATGAATTACTCGCAACGATAGACAAAATACTGCTGGTACTCTTTCTAGTAAACTGACCGTAGGGCTTCCTTTGACGAATAGAGTTAGAACCGAGTGTTTCTTTACAAGAAATGAAAAACATTTGTCTTAATCCTGTACAAATTTGATTTGATGAAAATGGGTTTCTTGGTTGTTCGAACTTATTTTGATGAACCTCAGGATGATACGACTCATAATAGAAAAATCAACATTTTTGAATTCGTCGTTTTAAATTCGGAAAGATAGAGCAGAGATAGAAGGTTCTTAGTTTACATTTATTTTTTTGAGTCCAAACATTAAAAACAAACTTAGCTGTCCTCTTATATTTAACTTAACTTAAGTTGACTCTACAGTGCTCCTGGGCCTTCAGTAGTAGATTCATTCCGACTTTTAGAATACAAAGTAAAAATGATATTAACCTAAAAGCATTTTCGCGGAACTTGGAAGCCTCAATTTTTATCCTTAACTCAGACCTTAACAAAATCCTGAATTTTCTGATTACTGACAAAAATATTCTTTGAAAAGATCCAAACCCAAATGCACTTTTTTGAAATTCCCTTTTCATGTCAAAGGTTGATGCAACATATGCATTTTCTTCATTCACTTTATCATAGAAAGCCAACATTCATGTTGAGCTGATTTTGTTTTTAATTTCTGCCTTCTCCTATTCTTTGTATTTTTGCACAATCGTTTCGTCATAAATTACAGAAAAACACCATTCAAGCATAACGAATAACGAGTACACATTATTTTCTTGCACATTCATCCCTGACCTGGAAATATACATACTCGTATCTAACTACTTTGATATACTGCTAAGTGCATAGATACAAGTGAATCTCTGCGCTTAGATTTGGAAGACCTAATAGTCCGGGAGCTGGCGACACTTTTCAATGTCTAAGATGCGTACTCATGAAATATTTTTTTTCTTGTAGTTCTGAGGTAGGTGACGACGCAAATCGACTGCTGCCACCTGGGTAGTGGTGGGTTGATTTACTGTGAATTTTTGAAGTTGCAAAAAAAACCGAAAATTTGTCTAAAATGCGTACTCATGAAACCAGTGACATATGTTAGTTTAACATTTAAAACGATGAAAAAACTTGTGCTTACACCTGGGGGGTGGTGGAAAGTACCGCTGCCAGTTAAGGGAAGTTGGGCCCCCTCGTAGTGCACTGTAACCTAATTATTTGTTTCCTGGCCTTAAAATCTTGTAGAACAAAATTTTTTTGATTGAATTTCATAGATAATTAGACAAAAATTACGGGAAAAATAGCACGTACTCTAAAAATTCATCTTTTACCCAAAAAAAGGGGCAAAGGGGGGGGGGAAACACTCTTTTGAAAGTTTTTTTTTTTTAAATCTCAAAAACTACATGCATTTTGATGAATCTAATAAAGAAATTTTAGATTTCATACAAACATAGATCAAATGATAAAATTATAGAAAAAAATGGGGGGTGCCGGTGTTAAATGTTCCCTTTTTACGCATCTGAAAAACAAAATATATTTTGAAGACTTTTTTCTTCTGAGGTTTTTTTATTCACAAATTCATACATATTTTATTATACATATATAAAATAAGGGAGGGGGCTTGGGGAGGGGAATACATTTTTCGAGTTTTTTCTCATATATCATAACGAAATTAATATTAATAATTTAGTAATCCGCTAATGAGGTTTATTCTGTACGCATTCGAAATCAAACAAATTCAAAACAAATCGAAAACAGAATTAAAAGGATGAATAAGAATTTCACAAGCCAATAACATTATTTCCAAGTATACGTTCCTATCCGTTTTAATCCTGTTTCTAATTAGGTACTAATTACCTACAATTTCCTCGTCGCGACTTGCAGGTCACCTTAATCCCTCAAAGAACAACATACCCTTTTTATTCAGAAGAAAAATAATACAAAACGCAATTTTTTATATGTTTTTCTTCTTTTTTAATTTCGTGTTCTTTAAAAATTATAACATTATACTCTCGTCTGAATATCCAAAAGTTTCCATTAAACAGGATAAATCTTCTTCATCAAAATCCTCACTTGTGCTGACTTGGGTGTTTCTTGATTCTTCTTCAGCATCAGTTTCCTCACTATCATTTTGGATACTAGAGTCTATAAAATTGAGAAATAATTTCAAAAAAAGTATAAAATGAAGAAGGAGTCATTTTTGTAATTACCTGCATTACTGATTTTCGAAAGATCTTCGAATACAACTTCTCTGACTGAAGTTGGTAATTGATCACCTTCAAACCATCGAAAGTCCAGTTTGTTGTCGTTTTCTTGCCATCCGCATTCCGAAGAAGACAGAAAGGTGTGGATTTGAACATTATGCGTTGTACCATATGCTTGAGATGTAAGCACATCTCAAAATTTGCTGCCGAAGCTACGACTTGCTGGGTGGTAATATTGAGTCGTCCAAATTATTTGTTTTGATTTTAAATTGCTCCTCAATATCATTGCATTTGAAGGATATTGTAAAAATTGACATTCGGGCTTCATTCACGTCGCTAAGCTGTTTGTAGTTTGTACCCGTACATACAGCAAACAAATTTCTCCAACGTTTGGAATACATCTGCTTCAACATCTGGATAATTTTGTAGTCTTGAGAAGGCTTCGATGAATTGAGGAGAGTTTTGCAAAATTGTGAATGCTCGAATAATTCAGTTACTTCAATGTATTCACTTTAAAATATGGAAATTTGAACGTTAATAGAATTTTAGTATAAACACTTTTCATTTAGATTCGAAACTATTGTTATTGCACGAGATTGTGAAAATGGATAAATTATAATTTAGAAATTATTTAGGTACACTTACTTTGTGATCACAGATGTTGAAAGTCCCGATATATTAGATTCACTTCACTTATCACATTGTTTATATTTTTTCCTTACTGCATTAAACTTGCTCAAACACTTTGAATGGTAACCTTCACTTTTTCTTAAAATTGGTTGCAATTTGATGTCGCGCCCGGTCAAGTTATTTTCTTGACGAATTTTCAAACTAACAAGACATTTATCTAAACCGTTTTGAGTGAATAAAATAATTTTATCTTTTTTATTTCCACAAAAAACACAAACTGGTCGAGAATTAGCCATCGCACAAACTGATTACTGTTTACTGTCTTTATCTAAGAGAAAAAGAATTGTACTGAAAAGTTAAATATTTCGTGGTACTTCGTTAACTTCTTCTATGTATAATTAGAAGCAGAATATGGCACAGGTAGGAACTTATACTTCAAAAAACGGTATGTTGTTCTTTGAGGGATTAAGGTGACCTGCAAGTCACGACGGCGAAATTTTAGGTAATTAGTACCTAATTAGAAACAGGATTAAAATGGATAGGAACTTATACTAGGAAAAAATGTTAGCTAGGTAGATATATTGGTTTGTGAATATTCTTATCCATCTTTTTAATTCTGTTTTCGATTTGTTTTGAATTTGTTTGATTTTGAATGTGTACAGAATAAACCTCATTAGCGGATTACTAAATTATTAATATTAATTTCGTTATGATATATGAGAAAAAACTCGAAAAATGTATTCCCCTCCCCAAGCCCCCTCCCTTATTTTATATATGTATAATAAAATATGTATGAATTTGTGAATAAAAAAACCTCAGAAGAAAAAGTCTTCAAAATACATTTTGTTTTTGAGATGCGTAAAAAGGGAACATTTAACCCCGGCACCCCCCATTTTTTTCTATAATTTTATCATTTGGTCTATTTTTGTATGAAATCTAAAATTTCTTTATCAGATTCATCAAAATGCATGTAGTTTTTGAGATTTAAAAAAAAAAACTTTCAAAAGAGTGTTTTCCCCCCCCCCCCTTTGCCCTTTTTTTGGGTAAAAGATGAATTTTTAGAGCACGTGCTATTTTTCCCGTAATTTTTGTCTAATTATCTATGAAATTCAATCAAAAAAATTTTGTTCTACAAGATTTTAAGGCCAGGAAAAAAATAATTAGGTTACAGTGCACTACGAGGGGGCCCAACTTCCCTTAACTGGCAGCGGTACTTTCCACCACCCCCCAGGTGTAAGCACAAGTTTTTTCATCGTTTTAAATGTTAAACTAACATATGTCACTGGTTTCATGAGTACGCATTTTAGACAAATTTTCGGTTTTTTTTGCAACTTCAAAAATTCACAGTAAATCAACCCACCACGGGTGAGCCTGCAGCAGTCGGTTTTCTGTTTGTCGGGCACCTAAATTACACAAAAAACATAAAATCATGAGTACGCAAATCTTACAATTTTTTGTGTCGCCAGCTCCCGGACTATAAAGCCAGAGAGCAGTCAGATTCACTGGCAGCTCATTCTTTATATTTATGTATCTCTTCCTTTTCGAGATATAAAGCTAACATAGAATGTGGTTTGAGAATTAATGAGAAATTTCATCTTAGAGACGTGAAGTGAAGAACGAAAAAGACATGGAATTCATTTTTAGAGTTGCAAATGTGTATTTATCCTCCATTGTATGCATTTGGCATGTGCTTTATTGTTATATAATTAGTTGACATAGCAAGGCGTGGATGTCATTACCACCACAATAAAATCAGTATCTATCTATCTATACCATACAACACCTATCTTACCCTTAAGCAGACATGAGTGTGCGATTGCCTTCATTCCAGGAAACCACAGAATAATACCGTGAAAGAAAATGAAGGATTCCTCTTAATTTCACATCTTATTAGCGCTCATATTTAATGCTTTGAAAAACCTGAGTGAAAAAATAAAAACAAAATGCCCAATTGAAAGAAAATGGTCCTTCGACCCGAACCCAGATGTGGAACTTCGCCCTAAAATACACAGTCTCAAGGAAATCTATTGATAGACATCCAGGAAGTCCTCCCAAGCCACCCCGAGAGACGCACGAGTTGGTAATAAATTTCAGATGAATTCTTGCCTCTCATCAGATGAATTCACTTGAATGAATGAGTAACCACAACAACGCTAAAGTAATTTTCACTCCTGTCTCCAGCACAGCAGCCAGACGCAGACATCAGTAAAGAAATCATAACAAAAGTATTTTCTTTGAATTTTTGTTTTTGCTGTTCTTCACTTACATATGCGTATGATTTCTTTATGTTTTAAGAGAAAATCAAAGAGAAATTGAAGGAAAAAGGGGTATTTTGAGAAAATGCATTGTTATGTTAGGAGCTCAGATGATGGCCTTACTTAACAGTGAAAACGCTTTTGATCCCCATGCCCCATTAAAGTTTGTTTTTTTTTCCTCATAACAAGTGTTTTTTTTTTTTGTAAAACTCGGTTTGGGAGTTTTTGTATCCAAAAAGCTTACAAGTGGTCTGAAAGGGCGTTACCAGATGAAAAATACAAACACAAATTTAAAGCATAATTTAATCTTTAAATATTGTTTTGCATTAAACACATTATTTTTTATCGACAATTTCATAACTGTAAATTAACGTATCTACACGCACTTTTTTACATTATCAAAATGATTTCTCTTTTACAACATATTTACAGAATTTTTAAAAACAGAATTTTGAAAGCAGAATTTTGAACGTACAGAATTTTGAAATGCAGAATTTTGTAATACAGAATTTTGGACATCCAGAATTTTGTACAAACAGAATTATGCAAAACAGAATTTTGGCATACCGAATTTCGACCCCAACCCATTCCAAACTGCTGCCCTGGAGTTCATGTACAATATCTGCAGTACTCGCTTCAGCGACATTCCTAATCCAAACAATTTGTATCTATACTTCTTTTTTTGTTAATCGGAAAGATAAGGGCATCTTAAACTGTTTTCATATAATTCTATACTCTTAGATTTGGTTGAATATTCTTCCAAGATTCATGTTTAGTTCTTCAATGCAATAACTATTGAACTCCTTTGGTATAAGGTGTATAGAGCGAAACATCTTTGATAAGAAAACATTGTATTTTTTCGATTTCGGTATTTTCAGAATAAAGTCAAACTTGCGCGCATTAGCTTATTACCGATTTTGAAGCAGCTTTTTGTTCTTTCGCAGAATACTTTTAGTTTTAATAACACTAGACTAGGTAGCTTTGATTGAGTTTTTAGACATTGCAAGTTTTTGAGTAAAATCCTCCGTCTAATACATGTTAAACGTTACACCACGGTTCTTCTATTTAGAAAATATGTATACTAATCATATCATTGTTTAGAAATCATTTAAGTCCTGATGCTCGCCGACCACCATTTCTAAAAATAATCATTTCCGATTTCTTCACAAGACATTTTAATTTTGAGAATAATTTACGTAGCTGTTAATCTTTACTTTTAGAGAAACCGCATATTCGCCGGATTAGAGTTGTCCTTTCCCTTTTTGGGGAGAGGATGAACCACATCTGTCTTCCACTGCCCTGGATAATATGCATTATTAAGTGCGTTGTTAAACAGTGTGGTATAAATGTTAACTGCTCCCTGAGGTAAATGCCGTAGTACAATATTGGGTATACCATCGACTCCCGCTGACTTTTTTTTCCTTAGTGAATCGAAGATGCACTGGAGCTCCATCCTCGTAACTAACACGAAACTACTCCCATCTTGCACGGCGATGATAGCATTCACCAAGTTTTCTTCATTGAACCCAGTAAAACCTATGTTCTCTGATCGCCATTACATCATTTCGTTACGAAGATAGAAGTGATGGAGTAAAGCTCTGTTTTCTAGGTCTTAGTTGGGGTGGATGCTTGCATTCACCTTGTGAACTTGCTGAAAAGCAGTCCCCACAGCCTCCACTTTTTTCATCGTCCAAGACAGCGTCATCTGGATCTATACCTGCTGTCAGAAATACGTTTCTGTTTTCTGTCGTTCTCTGGAGCTTAAGACAAGGAAGTTCGTTTTGATCATTCCGTCTAAATATCTTGTTAATTTGTGGAAACATACTCGGGTCGCTAGAGTTAACGGTCCAAATTTTATTGTTCCAATACAGGGAAGCGATGCTTTCATCAAACACAAGGCCGTTGACAATTTTATAAAGTTCTAAGAGAATTTTCAGCTATGAATAAGGACATTCATAATTTTATAATACTAATGGGATAACATCTCGCATTTGAATATAACGCCATTTGGCAACATTTCAAAATAACAGTACAGTGCATATTGGACGCAAATGTAATTTCTAACCGCATCGCTGTTAGACTTAGACATTCGTTATCGTTATTTCGTAGACGCTTTTATCGATAAAAACAAAACACTTCCCTTAATTTCCCCTTCGAGAAAAAAGCTCTTCAAGCTTAATTCTCTCCCACTCTTCTCTCTTTTTGATAACCACTCTCTGAGAAAAATTAAAACGCGAATTGCGATTGCGAATGCAAACTTTTATCGATTTAATCACATCACAAATGCAAAACAGAGACCACACTATCTGCATCTTTTTTCTCCACTTAAC
This sequence comes from Chrysotoxum bicinctum, assembly GCA_911387755.1. Lineage (NCBI taxonomy): Eukaryota > Metazoa > Arthropoda > Insecta > Diptera > Syrphidae > Chrysotoxum > Chrysotoxum bicinctum. The sequence goes on along the minus strand of OU426989.1, from coordinate 215,637,576 downwards.
ATGTGGTTGTCTGGTTGTCACCGTCGTTGCCACTATGTCTCTGCACCACAAAATATTCCGTCATCCACCAGACAGCTTTTACACAAATGCGAGCGAGTGAGACACAATAACACCGATCCTTAAAAAAATAAAACACCACCAAAAGAAATAAAATAATAGCTTTAACTTCGCTACAGCAGCCACTGTGCGACGACGCTATCACCCGCCATAATTTTTATCTCCGTTTCTGCCAAACGGTGTTGTTTTATTTTTTGTATTTCTTGTTCTTCGTCGTATGTTTGCTTTTGCTCTATCCCCGACGCGCTTTCGTTGGAATTAAAAATCCAACCACAGCGACAGCACACTAAAAGCCGTCTCCGTCTGTCGGTTCAGTTGCTCGGCAGACATCCAAGTGAGCGCATTTTTTCTTTTTAAACCGGAGATGACACCGCTTTCCGTTTTGTTTTTTGAGTTTTTCTTTTTTATAATTTTGACTTAGAGAAAAGAAACATTTCCATCACACTGACGCCGCCATAACTTTATTTCGAATATAAAGAACAATATGTCATGTTGAAAAGTCAGTTCAAAAGAACGTTGTTTGTCAAAGTGTGGATAGAAATTCAAATAAGAAATACCTATAAAAAAAAACACTTGATTCGCGACAACTTCACTCAGCAGTCAAAAATAGAAATTCACCTCTCATTTGCTGATTAATAATAATTCTAACAAATATTTATGTCAAAATAGCCGTCTTCGTCAAAAGCTTTTCGTCGGTTTATCAATAAATGTCATCACAGTTGTTTTTCTACAAAATTGTTTCCAACCTATCTTTTTCCATCGTTAATTGTCGCCGCCATAAACAACGAAATGAAAAGAAATTTAAAACAGAAAAACTATATTCAAATGTAAATGTAATATCGCCCGTCAGAGGAATTTAATAAAAGACGAATTCTTCAAAAATCACTGATTAACAAAAATATTTATTATTTTGCTTACGTTCCTTTGAAAAATAAATCATTCCTAAACAAACACACACACACACACACCAAGTTAAAAAGCAGCACCATTTTGTAAATGTCACTTGAACTGTCATCAGCAAAACAGCATCACATACAGGAAGCCCCTTAAAATAAAAATAAGTTCAGCCATTAAAGCTACACTGATAAGCGAGACAAAGTGAAAATAAAAACTTAAATAATATGCATATATAAAAAGGATACAGATATTCAATCCATTCATCTGTCATAAATTAATTAAACTCTGTTTACACTAGTGACAGTGCGGAGAGAAAAAATCGAAAAAAAACTACAAAGCCAAAGATCGTCTCATAACGCCCTGACAAATTAAAACAAAATTAAATTCAAAATAGAAAATTAATCACAGCGTGTTTTTTTGTATGAGCGAGGAATTGTGTGTGATCATAAAAAAAAAATTGTCAATATTTTCATTCACAAAAAGAAAAACAAGTGGTTTATAGAAATTAGCCTGTTATTGTGAATTTAATTTAAAAAATAAAAAATAGCTAATTTTTGTTGTGTAAGGTTATTTAAAAAAAAGTGCAAGATAAATCTAATTAAATAAATTTTTTTCTGTCTAACGAAAAATATTCAAAGTTATTAACATAATTTAATAAAAGAATAGCTAAAGAATATTAAAATTTAAATAAATATTAGACACAATCACATCAGCAGATCTAAGTCATCGTTATCAGCAGAAGTTATCAATCTTTAAAATCTGTAAGTTTTTTTTTTTAGAAAATATCTCTATCCTTCGTTTGTAAGTTTTTTTAAAAAGTTTATGAAGTGACTTTTGAAAAAGAGATACAAACACTTTTAGTCGCTTCACAGAAAATCAAAAAAAAAAATTAAAATTGTGAATTTCCATATGATTTCAACTAGAGGCATGCATTTGGAGACCAAATGCTAGGGTACGTTGTGCATTTAGCCCGAAAAGGTCTAATTGAGTATGAGAATTTGAAAAAAAAAACTGCATACTTAGTTTAAGAGGATCAAAAACTATTTATATCCTTTTTGAATTGCCACTCCTCATTTGTTATTGTGAATTTGAAAAAAAAAAAAATATCATTTCCGGTTTAGTATAAGTTTTTTTTTTATGTCACTTTGAAACCTCTTTTCCATTAATAAGAAATTTTGTAAATTTTTGAGATTACCTACAAACCTACATATTATAATATTGATTTTATATATTTTTTGTTTGTTTTGACGTTTTGTCCCCATTTGGATTTCTAAAAGATTGGCTGATTTCGGAAACTGTTTATGTATTTTAGTTTTACGATATTCTCGATCTTGAGTTTGTCTTTCAAAATCAATTAATGTATAATATTTTTAATTTTTCAAATTTGATTGTTCGTAGATATATTTATCAGAAGGTCCTAAACATCTGGGTCAATTTTCTATGAACTTAAAATCGATTTGTGGGTACTCAGCACACATGTTTTTTTTTTTAAATTCTTTTGAGACAAAAAATAACGGTATATACATAGGTATCACATAATATTAACTTGCGACTTATAGGTACTATGAGGTAAGTTATGCATTCGTATAAAAATCGAACTCGAGATTTTGATCAAAGTTGACATTACGATGATAGCGAAGAATTAAAAGTGGGTCTCGCAATTCTGTCTGTCTGTTCGACTACAGTCTAAACGGCTCGGACGATTTTCTTTAAACTTGGTAGATATTATTTTGATTTTTTCCCCCACACGTTTTTTCTTTTTTATTTTAAGACCAAAAATAACGGTACCTGCCATACGATTTTTTTATAAACTATAAATATTTTTTTTTTAATCTGTTTGACAGATTTAAAAAATCAAAATACAAAAAAAATTCATTTAGTTAAAGCTAGGTAATGGTTGAAAAAAAATTTCGGAAAAATAGTTATTGAGGGTATACCTGCATGGAACCATTTTTTTTTTGTTTTTGATTTTCTCAAAAACGGTACCATCGATTTTGAAAATTTGAAAAGAATTGTGTATTCAAATTTGGAAAAAAAAAAAATTTTTGGATTAAAAAACAAACCGAAATTTTTTTTTCAAAACCACATGCTAGATTTTTTAAACTTAATAAATTAAAGTTTCTTTATATAATCTACAAGATGTGAGAAAAAAATGTATTTTACCTAAAAATAAAGGTACCTTCCATACAAATAATAAAAAATGGTTTTCAAAAATAGTATTTTTCTCGAAAACGGCGCCTAGAATTTTAAATATTAATTAATTTTAACGATCTTTAATTTAATAAAAAAAAATTCAAATTAAGATATTACAGCTTCTATCTACCATAGAACCCTTTTTCCAAAATTTGAATTACTCATTATCGACGCAACGGATTTTGATGAAATTTTTTATAGAGATGCTTCTAAAAAGTTTAAAAAACATTGCATTTCAAGACTTAAAAAAAAATATTTTTTGAATTTTTGAAAATAAAAAACATTTTTTTTTTTGAAAATTTTTGATATCTCAAAAACTACTCAATATTTTTTTTGGAAATTTAATTTTCATTCGTACAATAATAAAAACCTTAAGTGTGCATACCAATTTTTTTCTTAAAAACGATTTAAAAATGTTGTATATAAAAGCTAATTTTTTTAAGAAACCACTACAACGACTTATAATTTTTGTTCTTGTATAAATTTATATTTGCATAGCATTCCGTTTTTGTCTCTTACTACTAAAAGAATTTAAAAATGTATGATAAAGGACTAACAATGACCAGTTTTTTGTAATAACATTCGTTTTTAAAATTCTTAGTGTATTACATAGGAGCAAGTTCGTACGACCCAGTCAAAAAGATGTCAAAAAATTCTTCACAAAATTGTAGATGGCACTTATCATAGATCAATTTTTACTTTTCGACTTTCTCATAAACGGTACAACTGAGCTTTATAAAACAAAATTTGCAGAAGCTTGCATAGTTTTTATAGTGAGAACGTCGGTCGGGATGAAACCAAAGGCCTAACAAGATATCGATACCTTACCGTAAGAATGTATTAAGCGACACTTTTTTCAAAAATGATACTAGAAGTTAAGCGCCACATTTTGGCCTGGGTTTCACTGCCCTATCATGTATGCAAAAGAAACTAGAGAGAAAATAAAATTGTAGCAACCGCCAAGTTGCTCCCTGAAATTTGTATTATCCGCCAGTAAAATTATGCTAAGCGACATTTTGAAAAATATTATTGTCTTAAGCAACCAAACGTCCACAAAAAAAAATTGTTAGATGTCGCATAGTTTAACCGAAATTTTCGCTTAGCACACTCATCCAAATAAAACTTGATCCATTTTTGTCGCTTATAATACTCCAGATATTGTTGTCTTTGCTTTTAAATATTTTTCTATCAAGTAGGCTACTACTTTTTTCACATTTATTTTGTGTTTTTTTTTTTGTTGTTGTCATCGTAAGCGCCATTTAACATTGTATACATTGTATCAAGCGCCAATGCTTTGACCACGAAAATGTACTAAGCGACAAAAACTTCTTATCTGATTAAAATTTCGATTTTGGTCAAGTTTTGTATTTTAAAAATCCCTCTCCAAATCTGTTTCCTGAACAATTTTAAAAATGTCGCTTAATACATTCTTACGGGAAGGTATCGATATTTTGAACCATTTTTTCTTATATATCAAGGAAAATTGTTTTAATTTAAAAAGAATTCAAATCTTTTTTATTGAAAACTCAAAATTTCGAAAACTGCATAGGTACTATTTTTTTTGAAACTTGATCCCTAACAGGTTCTTAACACTTACTTAAATATTAAAACAAAAACTATTCTTTACCTACTTAAAATACGGCTATGTACGTATCGTGTAAATTAAAAAAAAAAACGTTAAGGAAAATCTTAATTTTGTCAGAAAAGTGTCTAAGTAGTTTTTAATAAAATTTGTCATTTGTGTTTAAAATAATAACCACGAACTATTTGTTTGCGTTTAAGCTTTCTCACTATCGGCTTCAGTAATTTAAATTTAATTTCTTATATAGAATTTAGTTTTAAGTTTAAGAAACATTGCATATTAAAATATTCAAAAATATCTTCTTTTAATTTTAAATATGCACAGTAATTTTGTTTAAATATTGCATACTTCAAAAACAGACAACAAATTTTTTGAAATTATTATACTATTTGAACATCACCTTCTTTAAATTATTGTTCTTAAAAATGGTTTAAACAATTACAAAATTACAATTGCAAAAATATTTAACTCTTTTGATTATCATCATTTCTCGAAAACCTCCGAATCGATTGAGCTCAAATTACTACTCTAAATTACTCTATTAATTTTGGGGAACATTTTCAGTAGTATATAGAGTTTATATTATAATACCCTTCATATAGAAACAATGCCAGGGAATAGGCAAAATCTTCCAGCGTTAATGATTAAGAATTTTAATCTTGGTTGGGTATAGTTCACATTGAATTTTTGTCAAAAACTCGATCTAAGGTGAACTGAATTTAACAAAACTTGCTCTCACAGTTAACTGATGCGTTCATGTAAGATCGCCCAGATGAAACGCCAATTTTTGTGTGCGACAAAAAGTCGCTATTTCGAATTTTGATTGATTTTAGCACGACCTTAGACTAGGCTTAGACTTATGAAAAATTATTTTGTATACATAAATATAAAATTAGTTTTGATATTTTGAATATATGAATAATTCAACTAATTACAATATTGTCAACTATCAATTGATATTTGATGAATTCGAAGTGTGTTTTATGACTTAATTAGTCGTCCGTAATAGTTTTTCTTCGTTTTCGTCATTGATAATTCGCTGAATTGAAAGAAAATTGATAAATGGCAATGACTCATCTTTTTAATGAATGGAATTTTAAAATATCAAATTTCAATATTTATCAATTATCACTTATCACCAAAAAAGTGCTATTGTGAATGGAAATATTTTCATTTCAAAAAAAAAAAACATGGACCGAAAAATCTTTCTAAAGCGTTTAAAACTAGAAATACATATAAATTGTTTCATTGGTAGATAATATTATTATGTTTTATTAAAAACAGAATTTATTTAACAATCATAAAATAAAGTCGACTTTACAATATTCCTCGAGAATATTCCCATTTTATTATATCTAAGGAACAAAACTTACACACTATGCAGATACTTATAATCGTTATTTCTTCATAGATAGAAAATTAAAAACAAATAGCTATCTGCCTAATCATATTCTTTTTTAATGTCTGTATGTAATTTTTTCTAGAAAAAAAAAAACTATTTAACTATTTATTTCTTTTTTATATTTACACACAAATGTTTTTTTTTTTTTGCTAAGTAATAATAATTATTCAGGCCACATCCAGACGGTGTTTTCCATTCACATTTTAATTAACTTGACGCGATAAGAAAATTTATACAGATAAACTACAAAATATTATTATAATTCTGAAAAAATAATAAGCGATACAAAATATACATATACATACATATATGTAGATAGGTACGTGTATGTATATTAAGTAAGAAAAATTATACAAAATATACATATGTACATATATTATTAATAAGTGTGCTTCTGATAATATACGAGTAGTATGGTTGTGCTTAACAATAATGACATTGATGCATGTGGGTAAAGTTATTATTCAGCAAAGTCATAGGCTAGACATAAAAAAATCTATAAAAAATAAACACCAGATTTTATATCTTCATGAAGTAATTTTATAAAAATAAGCAAAAGCATAATTAGATACTCAGTTTGTTTGGTATAAATTGTAGGGCACCCTATTATTAGAGGTAATTTTCTTTGCAAGATAAGGACAGGTTTATTTTTAATAATTAAGAATTGCATTATAACCCCAATAATATAATTTCAATAAGGAAAATTAAAGTGCCGGAAAAATTCTCCTGAATTATATCTTATTATTGCGATATCTTAAGACAAAAAAATACATTTCTAAAAGTTATCGTTTTGGAGACATGTATTTAATAAATACATTTATCTTATAAATAGAATTATCTTATTCTTTTTTGTAGAATGTATTGATCTCTTGGTAAAAGTTACCCATGATAAACCCAATGTCTCGGTAAAAACAACCCTCGATTCTTAACATTATTGACTCAGTAATATGAACTTCAAAAACATTTGGCTCAATATTCGCTACTTTCGAACCCTGGTCTCTTATTTCACTTGAATTTGTTTCTCTTTTTCGAGTGCTTAGGTATAATTTTATTGTATAAGGTAGTTGTAATGTGAATCTAGATTTTTGGAATTGCTCAACGACCAATTTTATATTTCATACTCTTAAATTTCAATTCTAAGTATCTACACTTTTTGTGACTAAATTATTTAGCCCTATCACAAATACTATCGTAATTGGTGATTTCTACGAATCCCGAAAAAAAGCCAAATCACCACTATGATAGTTTTTTTGGGATTCGTAACAAGTTTCCGATTATGATGGAATTCGTGATAGGGCAGATTTTTGAAAACAACCATAACGAGCGAAACTAACTGGATTTTAATGAGATACTTTTATCACGAACGTACTGCACTTATTAAATTAGAATTTGAAAAAATTGATTAATTTTATCTTTTACGTGTTTGACCTCCTAGATGCCATTTTCCTGTCATTTTTTGGTGACGTCATGCTATTTTTTTTATTTCTGAGATGTCAATCAAATTCCAATGAAAAGTTACGTTGATAAGAAAATAACCTCTAGTGTCAGCTTCGTAAATCGTAAATTGTATATTTAAATTGATTACTCCAAGACAGAATCTCTAATATTGTCTGAAGTTAAAGGGTGTCTTTTCAAGGTATTCAACTTTAATCTTAAATGAACCAAATAAGAACAATGCATTAAATTGGCTTAGTTAGAAAGGTAATTTTCTGTCATTAAGGATCATGACACAGCGCCTTCTGGAAAACCTATTATAAACCACTTAATGGAGAGACAGAGTATATAAAGGCCATCACAATTTCCGAGAGTTGTTTTGGAATGAGAAAATATACTGAGTACATATCATCAGATACCTGTCAAATTTACTGTCACAAAAAAAATTAAAGGTAACGAAACAATTATTGAAAAAATACACCCTTTAAAGTTTTGTTTCATTTTTAAATAATTTTTTGTTTTTTAAACATAACCCTTTTCTTTTAAAAAAAAAGTGAAAGCGTACACTATTTTAATCATTCTTAAATTGTGACATTTTTTTTATTGATGTACTTATGTGTATTTGACTTTGTGATAAGAGCTGCATAGCATGGTGAATATTATATAGCCAACACTTATTTGTGAAAGTTGATAACGTTTAAATTGTAATGCATTTGCTTATATGTCCAGACAGCGTTTTATATTGGAATTAGCTTAATGGCTAGCCAGAATTTTTTTATTTTTATCAAATTGGACTTAGTACTTTGTGTGAATGTTTCTTTATTTTTTTTTTTATTTTTGCAAAGTCAATTGAGGTAAACAAAATTCATACAATATTTAGTATTCACATTCATAATTAATGTGACAACATTTTTCTAAATAAAAAAACAAACAAATAAATAAATAAAGTCTTAAGATAGCTTAATGGTTCATGCATAAGATAAAAATTAATAATATATTTTAAACAAGGTATTGTCACGTGTTTCAAGTGGTTTTTCAATTTGATTTTATTCAAAATTCAAACAATAAAGTAAATATGAGAGAGACCTGGTTCATTCTTTTGTCTTTAAAATTTATTATCAAGTAAGCCATGTACACATTTGTCACTTAAACAATTTTAAAGAAAAAAAACAAAAATCAAAATCTGTGTCAAATGATTTTTTTGTTCTTATATCCCTACTAAATCATAACGATCTTCGATTTATTTCAGTTCTTAAAACTCGACTTTGAACCAGTTTTCTGATGACGATATTCGAAATTGATTTACATATATTTTCTTACAATTTTATTTTTTGACATTGATTTTTAGTGAGACAAATTTTATTTGGAAAATATTAAAAAATGTCTTCACCGTTTTAAAAATATGCAAATTAATTTCGAAGAGGATCTTAAACTAGTGACTTATATGTAGCTCTTAACTATTCCTGTGTGCGTGTTAGAAGGAATGAACAGCATACAATTTTCTGCCGAATCCGAACGGCTTAAAAAAAAAATTAAACTTTTCATTACAAGACATATTCATGAAGAATTTGTCACGTCCTCGTCAAGGCCGCTGTACACCACTCAAAACATTTTTTGCAGTGGCTGGAAATCGAACCCAGACATTTTGCATGACGGTCCAATGCACTAACCATTTTTCTTAGGAGTGCTTCTACTAAAATTCTTAAGAAAGAGGTATATTTAAAAATAGCTAAAATATTACAACATTTTGATAAAAATGCTCATTTGAATTTACCATAGATTTTACATACAGAAAAACGTTTGTGAAATACAAAATTAGGAATTTAAACATACAAATAATGTACATATACATATTTTTTTTTTACACAATTTAAAATCTCTATTTTATACCTAGGCGCGGTTTCCACAAAGCAAAACACCCAGATTCATTTAAAACTTCCATAGCTTCATTATCGGAGATAAGTACTTAGCCTGACCGCCCGATGGCGCTAGTATCACAAGAGAGATTTACTATCGTCTAGTACATTCTCTTAGACGGCTACTGTCAAAATATCAGCCGAATCGGACTCGTAGTTTTGTTTTGACCAAGTGTGGAAGCCAGCTTGTCCGCTAATTTTAGTAAAATAGAAAAATGGTGATTCGATTCTTGTTTTTGGAAAGGAAATCGCGCAGCAAAATCAAAGAGCGCTTGAATGCTATATGCGGTGACTCTTCTCCATCGATGGCGACCGTCAAAACTTGGTATAACGAGTTTCAAAGTGGTGGCACATCGGTTTTTCAAGAGCCCCGCCCAGGTACCCAAAAATGGCTACCACGGAGGATAACGTGTCAAAAATCCACCTTTTTCGTATTGGCAGACCGCCGATTGAAGGTGCGCGAGATAGCTGTAACAGTAGGCATCTCAAAAGACTACGTGTGTCATATCTCCCATGAAATTTTGGGCATGATAAAGCTGTCGGCGCGAGCAATGGGTGCCGTGTTTGCTCACTCCGGACAACAAGCACTGGCTCACAAGTCCGCAGTCGCCACGGCTAAATTGGTTGAATTGCACTACGAACTGCTGCCCCATCCACCGTTTTCTCCTACTTGACAGACCTCGGGAAAAACCTTTTTTTCAGATGGGTTAAAGAAGTTGGAGCATCGCTGGATCAAGTGAATCGAGCTAAAAGGAGAAATTGAGAAATAAATTTCCACTTTTCCAAAATTTTTATTTTTGTAGGCTATGTACGTACTTATCGAACCGCCCTCGTAAGTTAACGACGTTTTTTGCCTAATGCTAATATGGGACACATTCCTAAAAAATGGAGTACGTTTTGCGTCGTCACTCTGTGTTTGCAAAGAGTATACTCCGTATTGTATAATAGTGGTGAATGTATTCAAAGATCACTTACTGATCGTGAAAGATATTTTAAAATGTACTTTAGTTTTTTTTCAGTTCAGTTCAGTATCCATTTTATTTATCATAATATACATAAGATGTACTTCTTCAGTCCTTATCCACTAGCTGAACACCAGCTAGCTAGCTCCAAAAGTGATAAAAAACTAACACTTTTCATGCAGAAGTTTCGCAATTACATTTGGAAGACGCTGGTTTGGAAAGGTCATTACTTTAAAGATTTTATGAAAATGCATCTTCATGGAAAATATATAAAGCTGCGAAAATCCAACATGGCCGATTTGGTCAGAATAATGCCATCCTAAAAATCCAGATCTTAGTTTCGGTTAATTTTTCTCAACTATTTTCTGAAATGGCGTGTTTTTGTTGTATTTTAGAACTTCAACTATAATTCAAGGTACCCTTCTACCAAATAGTGCTCTTAGAAATATTATAAATGTAAGCTTATCTCCTAGAAAGTTGAAAACTCTAACTTCTTAACCATCATAAATCAAAGATATGCATCTCATTAAAATCCAGAAAAATCGTCTCTCGGTTTAACATTTTTCCTTTATCATGCTAAATTTGTTTCTTTTTTTTTTTAACCGCAATATAAGGCCCAAAGCCGCAGATACCCATTAAAAAACACCATTAACATTTTAGTTCTTACAAAACTCCCCTAACATTTTCATAATCTTATTTCTATTAATTTTATGTGCAAATAAATAAACAAAACAATTCCCTTCCATTATTTTTTATTTTTTTAAAGGTTTATCTATACCTACACATATGTATGTATGTAGATGAATAATGGTTGTCTGTGCGTGTTTATGCGACCCAATTCTTCCGCAAAAGAATAACATTAAAAAAAAACGAAAGAAATAATGTAATAGAACTACGTCATCACACATAATCATTATGATGAAGAAGAGGAAGAAGAAGTAGAAATAAGAAAAATAGAAATAAATTTACATTTACTCGGCAATAAAGCAGTTTATTCACCATTCCAAATACATACTTATACACCTAAAGAAATGCTTCTAAAAAAGTATATACCAACATTTAACATACTTATAATGTATTATGTATAGCAAAAAAGCATGCCTGTATCGATTTATATGTTATTCCTTATTCCTATCGCAAAAATCTTTAACCATGCACCGGCTTTTGTGTAATAAGAAGAAGAAAAAGACCGTTGAAGAATACGGACGGAATACGGTTGCCACTAATATTTTAAAAAATTCTAACATTTTATAATATTTTAAAGTCTTAAATGGTATTGCATTAGAAACTTTTCTCAGAACGTTTGCTGATCTCAAATCGGAAATAATTGAGTTTAACATTGACAATTGCTTTGGGAATTTAAATGCATCTTACGTTGAACTATCTGCCAGTAAAAGAGAGTTTTAAGATGCCTGCGATATCATAACTATGTTAGTGCCCTAGCGAGGATTATGTTCACCCAATACCAGGTAACATGGTTTCTGCGTAAATTTTTGTCGCTATCATCAGTCGAACGACGAAGGGTCGAATCTTCCTATTTTTCGGTTTGAAAGGTGCAACTCAGAAAAGCCATTGAAACTACTCTTGGCTTCTGAGAAACCGGGACCCTACATAAACAATTGGTGCTATGTAAAATATTCAACACTCCTTGTGTTCATGCATAACAGGAAAGAGTTTTCATAGCATCTCTTCTACCTTCTGCATATGAAACTGAGCCCTGATAGTTTCGCTTCAGTTGAAATTGGATTCATAGTCAGCCGAAATATGTATGGCTCCTATTACCTTTCCAATAGATATTTGACATTTACCATAAAAACCCTTGTTTGATCTGTAAGATCTTTATCAGTAAGCAATGGTTAGGGCATGAACTTCCTTTTTTCAGGAACTGACAGAAATGCTGCTTATTAGTCGTTCGGAATCGGCAGAAAATTGTAAATCCCCTCCATTTCTGCAAACACGCACAGAGAAATGCTTGAGAGTTGTAACGTAAGTCACAAGCTTTAAGATCTCTGTGAGTCGTCATGGTCTCTAATTTATTTGTATGATCGTTATAAAATATAATTTATTTTTTTTTGGAAATTTGTGAATTTTATGTTGAGTAAGATCTATTGTGAAAAGTTCTATTGACAGACTTGGGTTGATGTGAAAGATATTCAACCTTACACAAATTGTCAATTACCAACTTGAAAATTGATAAATATTGAAATAAATTTGAATTCTTCAATTAAGTTTATTAAAAAATTGATCAACTATAATAATATTTAACTATTTATTATTAATTCTTTTATGACTTACAATGAACAAGATCACAAAATTTTATTCAATTGGAATACTTAACATCGACTTTGAATATTTATCAATTATTAACTAATAACTAACAATCATGACAATAGGCGCCGAAGTATTTCTTTTTTTTTATCAATTTGTTTTCTTCGTTGATTGATATTATTTTAAGATTCAAATATTGTTTTTTGATTGAAACAATGTTAATATGTCATTGCCTACAAAGGCAGTTCAAGAGGAGGAAAATAAGGCTTGTAATGGGACAAATGTTGCGCCTGCCTTAAATGAAATAATAAATAATATGTACAGACAAGTTGTTTTTTTTTTTCGAAGCGAAGAAAAATCAGGTTCAATCAATTATAATGGATAAAAATTTATAGAATAATGGATCACAAATTATAGAATATGACATTGTTCAAATGGCAACCTGGGCTTCTTACCAAAGCACGGATGCGAGTGGACTAATCTTCAATAACTCTTCAGTACAAATCCGGCTAAATTTGAGCGATAGTCTGTGTTTTGTTCATCTCAAGGACATAAGTCGATTGTGGTTTATTTGCATAGACCTCCGACTTCCGGAAACTCTACGAGAAAAAGTCTAGCGGGGTTAAATCGCATGATCTTGGTGTCCAATCAACGTTACCTGTGCGAGAGATAACTTTACCCTCATATCGTTCATGCAGAATATCAGTAATGGCTTCTGCTATGTGGCACGAAGCGCCAGCTGTCTTGCTTGAACCACAAGTCGTCTGTGTCTATATGGTTCAATTTGGGTCACAAGAAATTGGTTATCATCATTCTGTAGTGCTCTCACTTGATGGTGATAGCCTCACCAATGTCTTTTTCGAAAAAGTACGGACCAATGACGCCGCCTGTCCAAAAAACCATATTTAACGATGACTTTTTGAGGACGCAATGTCACCTGGTGAAACTCGTGTTAGTTAATGCTTGTTACTCGTACCACAACCAATCATCCAAAAGTGCGCCTCGTCGCCAAGGATGATATTTTGGCCAAAATTAGGTTTCCCTTCCAAACGCTCCGAAGCCAAGTCAGCCAACAATAGGCGGTGTCATCATGCTTAAGCTCTTGCGTCAGTTGGATTTTTAACGGGTTTAGGCCTATGTAAGTCCCGAAGCAAAATTCGCCACTTGCACGGACCACGGCTATGTTCTCAGCTGAACTAGCGTTGACTTACGAATATTAATTGATATTTCACCGAAAATATTGGTAGATTGCATATTAGCTCCGTTGTAGGTGCCCTTAATAATAGAAAGACTTGCTTTTCGACTTGGAGTTCCTGCAAATGATTTTTGCAGAAGCTGCACAGATAAAGAAGAAGAGGAGACAGTTTCTCACCTTCTATGTTCGTATCCTGCCCTAGCACAAAGACGTAGACTGCACACTTGGGAGACTTCTACTATAACGATCCTAGTAATCTAAGAAATTCCGACATTCACTGTCTCAAACGTTTCATTGTTAGCTCCAAAAATGGTTTAACGAGTAAGGGTGATTTTTGGAATGCTGTGGTATCACAACGGACCAAATATTGATCTAAGTGTAATGGCTCTTCCGGCCAGCAGCCACCTAAACATAACCTGACCTAACCATCACCGGAAAATTTACAACGAAACTTTGAAGAATCGCCTATGAAGGACCACAAATTTTACCGTTAAATGTTTGCGCCGCGAGAAATATTTTGCACTAACAATCACTCATTTTGATAATAAAGTTTTATCATTTGACGTGCTGTTCAATCGTGCCATGGTGATTTAGTAGCAGTAACTGAATAATAAACAACATAATTGACAGATGTCACCAAAACAACATGGCCGCAAAAACCTACCCGCGCCAATTGAAAAACTTTTCTTCGTTCAAATGTCAATGGCGAAGAATTATTTGAAACATTTTGGAGTAATAGATTTCACATACAAAAAGATCTTTTAACCAATAAGTTCCTCATCATTTAAAAACAGCTTTTATTTTGTTGCTTATATTTCTCAATAAAACACGGCTAGTAGCTGATTGCTGACTAAATGTTTGATGAAGTTTACATAGCCGGTCCTGTGCTCCTGATGACGGTAGCTATTAAGCTTTGGCGTGTGAGAAATAACTTCTTTGAATACATTTTTTTAAATATTAGTTTTCGTGCTTTAGGATAAGAATTTTTAAGAAAAAGATGTGGAATAATAAACCTCTTTTTGTTTGTGAATTTCATGGTTTCAAATTTTTCCAAAGCATTTACAGCAGGTCACATTTGAATGGAGTGAAAAGATTAAGTAGTTGCTCTTAGCAGTTTTCCGAAAAAAATTTTGTTGTTCCATTTTAGAAATATTTAGCAATGAAATTTTAACACTAATTTACTACAATATCTATCAACTGAAAAGTTTTTTCGTCTATCAATCAATTGATAATTGACTTAACTGTAAAATGTTGCATGTGGTTTGAACACAGAGGTGCTGTACAATTATCTGAACTCTTTTGTTTACCCTTTAGTTTGGAAAACATATCCCGAACTAATGGAGCAATATTGAGATTAGATTCGTTTCACTATTAATATGTATGCCTTAAGAATGCTACCGTCTGAACGTGGAATTGGTACTCATGTAATTAATGACTTTTCCGTGTAGACCTCAGCGTAAAAAAAAAATGTCGGTAATTATCTTAACTTTCACCTTAAATGTTAAGAATTTTTATACTTTATATTGAAAAGGTCGAAGTATTATGTAAAACATTTATGGAAAATTAATTTTCAAAATGTGCTTGCATTTTTGTTTGCCACAAAGTGGTAATCATAAACAGGCCATCTTGGAACTTGTTTTTCGCCTTGCGACGAATTCAAATTTAAACGTACAAAAACACTTCCGTTCAATGAACCTATGCGTAAGCGTATAATTATTTTTCTTCTTTTTATTTTGCGTTTTATGTGTGTTTTTATTTCCTTCTACACACGGACAACATCATAGAGAGGGGGCCACAAATTATGCGAATATGGGGAGAATAGTTCATAGCAAGCAAATAATAGATCCAAGCACAAATATCCATATACAGACAACAAAATTAGAGAACTATGTAGTATGTAGATATGTTGCTGGGTGTAAACAAAGGATGAAACAGCACAATGAAGAGGATGATGATGAGGAATAGTGAGGTGGTAGCAAAAAAAAAAAAAAAAAAAAAAAACAAGCTGCTAAAGAAATGCGCAACCACTTTGTATGAGCAGCACCACGGAACGAGTAATACAATACATATCTACATGATATAAGAAGCCGCAAAAAAGTTCAAGAGGCATATAACCTGCAAGCAGGCATAACAGCAGGCACCACCACCCCGAACTCGACCCGTCCCATCGCCATCGTCTTTGCCAAGTTATACTATACCTACTTTAACCATATCAACCAAGCCTGACCCGGACTTTAGCACACACCGCCTGCCTCTGCCGGTTCTCCGAACATTTTTGCCTATTGCACACTCTTTGACGGCTCCATGTTGAATTTGAATGGATTGGATTTGGATAGTATAAATGGTAGTTAAAGGTGATGTTCAAATTTCATGACTCTCAAGTCGGACATGGGTAGCTTTAGAAGGAAAGCAACAAAAATAAGTACAAAAATGTAAAGCCTATGAGTGACGCGTGAATGGAATTTTTCACTGCTTGTCGTTTGGTGTCAGTACATAATTTTCTATGATTTCGTGATCTGAATCTGAATTCATAAGGCAAGCTGAACAAAAATGTCAGGTTACAATTTTCGTTTATTTCTTGTTTAACGTACCTATTGCTATTTAGATTTTGATGGACATTTTATTGGAATATAAATTTGAGTATGTACATTATGTGAATTTCGAAATACACATACATATGTAAATGTTTATGTTGGTATTTGAAAAATAATGTGTAAACTATACAATTGGCTCCCCTTAACTGAAACGACAATTTTGCATGATTTTTACTTCTATGGTATTTTATAATACCTTTGTATATAAAACTTTTAGTACTCTCATGAAGACGAACGATTGGGGCGGCATCTTAAGTATAGCGACAGAACTTGTTAGATTTATCTCTGCTAAATTTAATAATAAAATATTCTCTTTTTTACTTCCTGTTTTGAATCTTATCCTACTCTCCACTGTTAAATCGTGCGTTAGTTTCAGCGCCACCACCAGGATAGCGTTGGTACCTTAATACTACGCTCCATGATAATACTATAGGTTATACATATATGCAAAGATATTACACAATTTTGGAATAACTGAAAAAATGTTAAATTAAACAGAGTTCGTCCAACGCAGAAATCAAATTTCACAAATTATTAGAAGAATAAAAAATAATGAGAAATATCTTAAGCCGATAAATAAAGTACTGTCAAACTGACAAATTTAGACAAAATGAATTGCGATGTCGTTCACTGAACGTACATAGATATTTAGTTTTAATAAATGCACATTTTAGAACTTCATTTTACGCACTGGCTCAACACAATGAAATTAAGATGTAACTCTAGTAAAAGTTGAAATTCGGTCAACTTCGCCTAATCCAACCATTTTTTTCTACAACTCAATAGCTTCACATTATAGCGTAGGCTTGTACCTTTCAACTTAAATAGTGGTACGACCTACAGCATAATTAACTAACCCATGCTATCGTTTTAAACCTCATATTAACTTTTCAATTCAAATGAAACATGAAAGAATTCCAAAACTTTGAGTCTAGAGACAGAAAAATAACTACGAGAAATAACATCACTTCCAGTTGGAAATAATTACACTTCATTCAAAGGAAATATTTCATGTTCTATTATTTAACACTTTTTAAAGTGAAATTATTTGATTCTAGAGATAAATTTATTTCTTATGTGAAGTTATATCCGTCCACAAATATTTCTTCTTTGATTAAACTCTGTATGTGTGCATTGGTAAATATTTGGCGTAAAAGGCTACAATAGCCGCGTTTTATTATCGCCAATGAAATAATCCATATAGATTAACCCTCGAAAATAAAACGATACGGATCATAGTGACAATTGTGTTGCATGCTCATCTCTCTCTTGCTTATGATTGTTGATTTTCAAATGCGTCTTGTCTTTTTTCTTTACACTGTAGCTTACACTACCTTACCATGAAAAGCCATCTACTTTCCAGAAAAAGAACTAATTTCTGGATCTTTAAAATAGAGAAACAGGAAATTGTTTTTGTAATAAATGTTAAAAATTAATCCATATCCGGATCCACATAGATCCGTAGATAATAAAACGCACTTAATATTGAACGGACGATTCAAACTTCTTCATGTGTTCAAGTTGTTACATCAGAATTTGATTATTATTTGGAATCACGTTTCCAATTCGTCGGACTATATTTTGTATCTATGATTTTTACAAATAAAAGCGCAGTTTTTGGTTAATAGGTTCCACAATACTTCCCAAGGAAACCTAGTACTGTCAAGTTTTATAAAATTTAGAATAAATGCATTCCACAATCTCTAAAATAAAGTTAATACGTTCCACAACACTCTTAAAACACTTCACAATCTTCTAAATGTGTAAATTGAAAATACATTCAAATGAGATATGAAGAGAAAAAGTGCCGCATTGTGGAATGAACTTTTGTTCATTAACGAAGCTGTACAATGAACAAATAAATATTTCACGCTGAAATGCTGCATTGTGGAATTAAATTTTGCTATAAATAGAAGCTGTAGAATGAACAAATGAATATTTCACGCTTTAGTGTTGCATTGTGGAATAAACGTTTGCTATAGAAAGAAGCTGTAGAATGAACAAATGAATATTTCAGGCTGAAGTGTTGCATTGTGGAATGAACTTTTGCTATTAAAAGAAGCTGTAGATTGAACAAATCAATTCTTCAAGCTGAAGACTGTGGAATGTAAGGTTGATGTGTTATATTGATTGATAGAAATATCAGGTTCTTTTATCTTTTTCCCTTTGCCTTGCAGAATATATGGTGTGAAATTAAGTTCTTACCTAACGTAAAATGTAAAAATGTAAACATTCCACAATTTTTTAATTGCTAGCTTTTCAATATGGATCAACAAGAGAAAAAGCGTAATATTTGATAATCAAGAAGCTTTCCTTGGCGAAAGAATATGTTTGAACTGTAAACTTTCTCATAGTTTACGTTATGGAAAGTACCATGAGTTTGCATTCTCCTAATGAAATTTCACGTGAGAAAAAAATTCACTTCGCATACAAAAGTAAACAAAACTATTGTACAGGGTGCGTCTTATGTTGCAGGTCAAAATTATTTTTTAATAACTCTTCAATGAAACACAATTTTATAACTTATAATTCCTTGATTGACTATTGTCTCTAATATTATGTTTAAAACATGGTGTCGGTCAAATTCCATTCACACACACCCAACACACATGACGTCACAGGCAAATCAAACCCATTAAGATTTTTCGTTCACCACTTACATAATTCACATTCAGTTTTTACTGAAAAATCATCATGAGGACCTACTTGGGTGGACGAAAAAGGCAGCCTTTCGATCATACACACAGTCAGGCGGCCTAGTAAATTAATTTGATCAATCATTTGAAATTCAGACGTAGATGAGTGCAGACGAATTGGTCATTAATTACCACCAGGGGCTTCGGTACCTGCTGATCTACCAGAGCGTTTGGCCTGCTGTTTTGTGCCACCAGGGGCATCGTACCTGCTGATCTACCAGAGCGTTTAGCCTGCTATTTAGTGCCACAAAGGGCATCGTACCTGCCGATCTACCAGAGCGTCCAGCCTCCTGTTTAATGCCACCAGGGGCGTTGTACCTACGGATCCCGTCATGAGCCCGAAATCCGAATAAAAGGACCCGTTTGAAGCAGAATTACTAGAAGCCAGAATACCCGTAATTAAGTACCAGATCCGAATCATCAACAACCAGTGTAGCCGATGCGAGACAGCCAGACCAGAATCCAGAAGAATTTATGCCCGTTAACCATTCAATTAACCGAATTAAGTGAAATATTAGTAGCAGAATATTGTTTGTTTTAGATTTAAGAGACATTTTCAATAAAGATTTTGTAATAAGGTTTGAAGACCTTTTACTCTTGAGTTTCGTATTTTCTTCAGGACGACCCTGGCGAGACTCGCGAGCAGAACCTCGGCTGGAAAGCAAAAAGCACATCACAAATTTCGTTTCTAATGTTGTCCTTAAGCATCGAGGTGTTGATTGGTTTGTTTATGTACACTCTTTCCTTTAAGTTAACAGGTTAAGAAATCGGGAGGCTTCAAATAGAGGGATCGCGGTAGCCAGTCGATAACACCATCGTAGTATGAACCGTGTTTGATGTGGAATCATCTTGTTAGAAACGGTGCGTTATTTAGATTCTCCATGATAAATTCATATCTCCCAAACTGGCAAACGTCAAATGACAAATTTCACTTATACAAAAACCGCAACCAAATAGAATCGACCTGTGCATTGACATAAAACGCATTCTGTACCTACATTGAAAATCTGAGAATCAACAAGAACGAACATATTTTATTTCACCTAACTAAGAAATTTATGTTGTTTTCATGTTTTTAATTTTTCAGATGTCATCAATGAATGCTAATCTACTTAAGAGAAAAAAAAAAAACTGGGGTAAAAATATTACTTTGCACACATTCGTAGCGCATTATATTAATTTGCCATGTAACATATGTACTTCTAACCTAAAGACTTCATTGAACAATTTATATGAGAAAAATAATTTAGATTTTCAAAATATTAAAATAAAAAAGGATTCATCTGTTGAAAACAATTGCATCTAAGTACATATTTTGATGAAATAAATTGCATCTCGTCATGAATCCCAAATGCAAATTCCAGAAACAAACAAATATGCAATACAAAAAAAAAACTCATAAAACATACCAAACAATGAAATTCTGCAGGAGAATAAAATCCTGCTGCAACCAGCAACCACCACCAACAATGCCAAGTAAATTCAACCATAACAAGCAAAAAAAAAAATAGAAAACAGGACAACCAAATAAAAGTCAAGGATTAACATTTACAATTCATTGTAGTGCAGAAAAATAGGACTTTCCTATCCGTTTTAATTTATTTCCTCTGTAAATATATTTATGAATGTATTGGTAGTGTACATATTTGTGTACCTATGTAATATTTAAGCGCACTCTTTTCTTCAATTTCACCATTCTCTTGTCAAATTTACTCGTTTCCTATAAATGAACAGGCTCTAATTACCATCTGCATTGAATCGTGGGGATTCTTCGTTGTATACATCACAAGCCTCATCCGCCTCCTTCGGAACACTGATAGTTACCATAAGCACACATATAACAAGAACAACAACACCACCAACTATACAACACAAAGAATGAAAATTGAGCTTAAAGGAGGTCAATGAGTCATTGACCGAAAGATAGGTGGCACTTCTGGTGGCGGTAGCGACTAGCGACTACGACGACGACGACGATGACGATGATGATGACGACTACGTGTATTCTTTCCTTCTACTCTTCCATAACCAAAACTTCAACAATAGTTTTGCCATTTTCCGTGTATACTCTTGTGAAGGTACATAAGGACATATCAACGAGGGCTTTATATACTCGTACATACATATGTAAGATAGAAAAAAATAATAACTAAGAAGGATGATGCCATAGAGGACGACATGAAAAACACTAACTGCTATGGATGTTCTTATGTTTTTTTTTCTTGTGGAACTATTTGTCCTGCGCAAAGAAGAAAAGTCCCTCAGAGAAACTCTTTTATGAAAAAAAAAAGTGAAGGGAAAAATCAGTGTTGCCAAGTAGATTTCTTTAAGCCTTTCCATAAGTTTTTATTTCTTAATTAAAAAAAAAATACCCTAGGTCCCAGTTATAAAGGCTTAAGTGTCTACCCTGTCCAATACACTAACCATTATGCCAAGGGATATTACAAATTATGGAACTAATCAATATTAATTGGGACCCAGATTGGGCCTTAATCGAGTGAAGCTAGAATTATTGGTCGATTAAACAATATGTGACGATAGCTGTCTCTATCACATCTGAAGTGAAATATAGAGAGAGGAATAGTTTTTTCCTTCGGTGATCTCCAGAAATGATTTTATAGAGGTCCCAGTATTACAAAATCGTGGCTGATTTTACTAAGAGCATATTTTAATAAAGTTTGAGTTCATTTACTTTCATTAAACTGGACTATTTCGGATAGATTTAGTAAAAAACCAAATTGTTAATATAGAAGTTTGGTTTAACCCCTACACTTACTTCATTCTATTATTCATTTGGTCGATATTTACATAAATCGTTTATCTCTAAGAACAAAATACATAGTTTCCAACAAAATTTGAGCGACTTACTAGTCTATCCGCAGACCAAAAGCCAATCTAGAATACGATGTAGTTAAAGCTTAAAATATTAAATAATAGTAAAAATTGGTGGCAACACTACCAGCAAAAAAGCAAGACGAAGCTTTCCTGCTGTTTTCTCTATTTCACGCTCTATTGCAACACTATTTTCTATCTATTGCTATTCTCGCTGGTTTATTCTCATAGTTCTATTTCTCAATCATAACTATAAATCTGGACAGGAAAAGAATTATATACAGCTCGAAAAAAAAGCTATGTGAATTTGTGTGTGGGGGTAGTAAGGTTTGTTCTTTGTTTTTGTAGGCTGTGCCTTTGCCTTTGCCTGTAGGTATTGTTTTTGCAAGTAAGTGTCTAGTTTCCAAGAGGCGAGTCAAGGAGAGCATAAAAGAAAAAAAATGGAAGACAACAACAGCAACAACAAGAAAACTGTCTATGTTGGCAGTTTTCTTGTAATTACCACACATTCCGGTGCCTTAAGTGTGCTTTTTTTTATTTTTTTGATTTTGTTAATACTGCAGAGAATTTCTTTGAAGAATGGAATTTATGCCGAAAACAAAATCTTAGGTTGGACAGCACAAAAAAAAGAAAACGAATAGAAAAAGTTAATGCTTCTATTTTTGGGGTCAATGGCTTTGAGGTTTGATACTTGATTTCTTCTCTTATTCCTTTTTCCTTGCTGTGGTGCCCTTTTTTTGCACTATTTAGCTAGTTTCTCTCTTGCTCTTTGAATGAGGTAAATAGGAAATATTAGTTTCCAATGATGTAGGGGAGTCACGGGGAAGTGGTCCAGCAGGATTTACATACATAAAAACTAAGGGAACTTAAGACATGCTCACTTACAGCAAGATGAAAAAATTTAAATCCTTAATTAGAAATTCACTTACGCAATTTAGATTTTGTTAAAAATTTTCGCTAATAGAGTCAAGTTGTAAGTGCACATAAAAGATTCCCATGTCCAAATCTAGAAAATAATCTCCAATTTAATTTTAAAATAAGTTTCTACAGTAGACTAATTTTTATAATTATGTAAATGAAAGGTATTTTCTTCAATTTTCCTAGTTTTTGAACAATAACGTTCATAGACTCTTATGTTTTAACCAACTTCTATTCTTAACGATTTTTTTTTTTAGCAAGTTGTTAACTATAGCTGGTAAAATTTTGTTTTACCAGCACCATTTTAGAAATTGTAAAATAAAAAAATACTGCCATTAGCTTTCTTAAGATTTTTACAATTGGGGCGGTAGAATTTGGCGGCCATGTTGTTTTGGTGACATCATCTGTCAGATCTATTGCGTATCTATTATTCAGCTACTGGTGCCAAATCACAATCGCAAGTTGAACAAAAAAAACTTTATTATCAAAATGAGTGTTCGTTAGTGCATAGGTGACGAGCGTTGCACCCATTTGCCGTGGAGGCCCTTAACACTCATCAATCAGCCAATATTTCTTATTTGAAAGGAACGCAAGATCGGTCTATAACATCGGCGAGGTCCTTTAAAATGTAGAAAAGAACCCGAAGCAGTCGATTCCTCACCGTGCTCTACCCGAACTCAGAGATTCGCAGACTTTAACGTGTGGAATTCCGCGTCGGAACTTGGACCTTACAAGAATCAACTGCCGTTTGTTTGCTATCTTGGCTTCGGAGGATTTTGAAGAGGATCCCAGTTCTGGCCGAAAAATTATCTTTATCGATGAGGCTCATTTTGATGAATGGGACAACACCAACCAAAAGTTGAATTGTCGGTTATCGTCAATGGCGAGTGCTACAAAAAGGCTTAATGGCCAAAATTTAAACATATGGGCCTAGACGACATTTTGTTCCAGCATAACCGAGTTACATATCACACAACAGACACTAGGATTGACAATCTGCATAAAAGATTTGTGGGTAAGGTCATCTTTCGCATAGATGACAAAAATCGGTTACCAAGATCATGCGATTTGTCCTCGCTAAACTTTCTTATGCGGTTTTCTGAATTCGCCTTTCAAATTTAAAAAAAATCGTTAATACCTCACACATAACTTGTCGTACTCCATTTCACTATCTATGTATTCTTATTGAAAAACCCTTTCTTTCGAATGTCTTCAAAGAAGTAAATGCCAAACAAGTGCCCTGCACAATTCGGTATTAGATCTAACCACAGTTTTTCTTCTGCCATGATGAGTATATTGTATGATCAACGGCTTCCAACTAAGTAAACCACAGAATTGTTTGCTGCAAATTGAAAAATCTTTTTGGCTTCGCTAATTCAGCATTTAGGTTGATAGAAATCTATGACTCGGATAGACTTCAAAGAGCTGTAAGCAAGGACTCTTTTTCATGACTTTTACCCCTGAAAGAGGGTGTTCCACAAGAGTCAATTCTAGGTCCTATTATGTTAAGAATATCTATTAATATATAGTACGTCTTTATGCAGACAATGTTTATTTGTACTTGGCTAGCACTGTTAACAATTATAGCTTCGTTACATCTAATGATGGTCTTTAACAAATGCATTTCCACTAAATCCCGCAGGTGGGTTTGATGGCGTGCTTGAGTAGCATGGCTTGTCCGGGGCTCTGCGAACTCGCAATTGTTTTCCACTCATAAGCACAAACAGGCCTTGTGCCTGGGTGCTGAGAGGTCAACTTTAGTTGATGTTCTAGGGGCTCGTCCACTGTGGGCCGGTATTGCTACCTTGCTCATAGCTGTCATTCGCGGTGCCTGTGGATAGATTACGTAAGTAACTGAACTAACTAGATGGGAACAAATTGGACGGTATCCCTTAAAAGTAGGAATCCGCTAAGGAGTGTGATACAACTCACCTGAGGAGTACGCATATCTGGACGTTGTTTCTACTTCGATCAGGTCTAGAGACGTGTATATCCAAGGCTGGCAGGCCTTGAGTTTTACAGGAACTCATCCGCAAGTGTTACCGTAGAGGTTTCGAAGCCCACCGGATGCTATATTCTGGTTCCACGGGAGAAAGTTGCCCAAGGTTTGTGAGCAGTATGTCTTCGGGCTCTCCTATTCTATCTTCGGATAGAGAGGTGCAGCTGTCGCATACAATGCAAGCATTCCATGAAGTCTGTGAATAATAGCGTATCGTCTTCGGGCTCTCCGCAATTCCGTTTGGTATGGTGAGGTGCAGCTGTCACGTGCGTGTTCGCTTTCTTCAAGCTATCTATGAGAAAGGCCCTCTTAGTGGGAGTATCGTGGTGGCGTGGTTTATTCCAAATGCGGAGACATATGGTTGCCAGGCGTGCCTGGATTCAAGAGGTGTTAGAGAGACCTCGCCTTCTGGCAAGAGGTGTGCACATGCCTGCAACATGTCACAGCTTTGCTACTAGATCGGCTTCGGCTGATTTGGGGTTAATGGTCAGGACTAAATCCGACCCCTATGGTGGTAGGCCACCCGTGGGGTAGAGCCGGTAATCGGCAGGTATCCACGTAAAATCCAAAGACGATTCTACTAAATCCCAGCAAGTTAAAAGTTATTTCAATATTTAGGAAAAAGTTAACAAACTGAAAACTCTATCCTATCAGAGTATCACCATGGAAACCATGTTATAAATAATAAATATTGATCCCAGAAATGTTATTTTCTAACATATTCTTGTAACTGGTAAAATTCTTCTGTATTTGTATGAAAAACTTAATTTTTTCGCACTTCGATAGATTTTTTAGCTTTCTTCCACCATACTACCACTTTGTTTTATAGTTTTATAGTGCTCATATTTGTGTATCAGAATGATAAATTCGAGGAACTATGGATCGTTTTCGTAATACGTTTACTCTTAACGATGATACGCATTCCGTAATACTTCGTACAATGAACCAAAGATTGCTGTTTTGATGATGATCGAAAAGTGTCAATTCGTCATCATGATCAACAATTAAACTTGTGCCCATCGACTATATGGAAAATTTTATGTAAAGATCCTTGTGTGGAAATTGGACCTTCCAACCGTGGCGGCCATATGTCCTAAAACATATTCAAACATTAATGACAAAAACTATCTTTAAAATAAAGGCATTTTCATGTATATTAAAAACAGTATTTTGTGTCTTATTTCAAATTAAAGATATCCGACTCTAAAAAAATAAATTTATAGTTTTTCTATTTTCTTTTCAATTGGGAATTTTTTGTAATGTAATGCCTAAGACTTTATATTGTATATGCTTCCTCCAGAGAGTCCAAAAATATTTTTTTTCGCAGCTTTTATTTTGAACTCCATTTGTTCAGATTTTATCTACAAAATTAAAATGGAGAGTAAAAGATTATGGAAGAACGCATTTGTCTTTCACTGCAGAACAGATAAGCAATTATCTTGTATAATCATCAAATTTATTCCACTTTGTACTCACTTTTTACACTTATACGCAATTCATGGGCTGAGAAAGTGAGATTTCACAGAAAACGACTCCTAAGACATAGATGTAAATTCAAATGTAATATATCCGAATATCCGAATATTCGTTAATTTCTTATTTTGTATAAGAAAATGAAAATAAAAAAAAGTACGTATACGCCCCATAGTCCCTGAATACTAAGGCGTGCATACTTATATTTATTAATGTTCTATGGGGAAGCATTCGAGATTTAAATTTAAACTATCATAATGTTATTGAAGAGCAAAAAAAAAAATAGTTTTAGACCCGTAACGCCCTTCAATTTGTAAGCCTGGGTGAGTGTCTGAGATAAGTGCATTTGTTTTACATATTAAAGGGCGATAAGAATTTTATAAAAAATAAATTTCTTAAGTGATTTTGATGAAATTTTCAGGCATTGTTACGAATGATATAGAAAATCCTGAGCATCAATTTACGCCCATTGACACGCCTTTTTTACAAACAAAATAATATACACGCAAAAACCAATAAAAACTTGGATTATGTTCTAAGGAAACTTTATAAATATTATTTTTTTTTAATGAACAATTAGCTCATAACAAAAATACAACATAAAAACAAAATATACATTTCCATGTACATACTCGTATGTACATGTGTA
This sequence comes from Chrysotoxum bicinctum, assembly GCA_911387755.1. Classification (NCBI taxonomy): domain Eukaryota; kingdom Metazoa; phylum Arthropoda; class Insecta; order Diptera; family Syrphidae; genus Chrysotoxum; species Chrysotoxum bicinctum. The sequence goes on along the minus strand of OU426989.1, from coordinate 215,610,509 downwards.
TTGAGAACATTTTCCATTAACTCAATCATTTGCTATAATAGTGATGTTTTTTTCAAAATAATATTTTCAACAACAAAAAAACAAAAACGCGATTAAGTGACGATGAACAGAATCATCTTACTCAGACGCAGATAAATGTTATTTCTATTCACACATTACGATCACTCAAGTTTTGGAATGTTTTGAAATAAAAAAAAAAAATAAAGAACACCAAACCATCAGATGACGATGATGTATCATGACTTATACTGTTTTGCGCGCCTTCACCATGCTACCATGCCACCATGCGTGCCTTACATTACGCAACATTTTGATTTAGCCTTTTTTTTTCAATTCATGTGACCATTAGGTCTACTCTTCGCTTCCACACATTTAGTGTGTGTACCATATTTTTGACTTTATTTGTGTCCCGCCAGTCCCACAGAGTATCTAATATTTGTATGATCTTGACATTTATCTAGCTCCACTAGCCTGCTCTAGTCGTAAATGTTCTTAGGCACTGCTCGGTGAAATAATGTGTGTTTTACAGTTAGGAGCACACTGATTTCATGTTGTTTTTATTTTTAAAATTAAATGATTTATTTCAAATAAATTTGCGTGTGTGCTTTTTGAATTAAGTGCAATCAGACCATAAGCAATAAAAAATTGAGTCTAATGTGATAAAGAAAAATTGTCATGGTTCCCTATTCTTTTTAGATAAATCCATTTATATTCATGTATTTTTTTTTTAAATTATTGTAGATAAAAACGTAGTTTTTTTTTTTGAAGTGAGGACATACGAGTATGTACCGACATTTTCATCAACTGAAACACACTATGTATCTGTATAAGAATTTTCTTCAAGCAGTTGCGACTTACATACTACTCGTATATGCAAATTCATTTAGTTTTTATTGCCAAACTTAATCGCTGTCATTGTCGAAATGTTCAAGATTGTTCACACTTTTAACATTAACTTGAAATGTGGGATTATGTTGTGACGTCGGTATGCTTATCTCATATTAAGTTTACACCATACAATATTCTCAAAATTGTCTCGAAAAATAAATACGTAAGTATGTGGAATGAGAAAAGTAGGCGACTTAATAAAATTGACAAACTTTTGACAGCAGTTTAATGTAGGGCTCCTGGCAACAATTTTGTTCCTTTTTTTCTGAATAATATAGTGTATTTGAATTACTTAAAAGTTAAATCTCGTAGACATAATACTCAGCTGGATTTATGTAGAATTAAGATAATAAGGATTTAAAAGACGAATATAATAAAGTTCTGGGTTGAAGTGATGTTTTGTTTTATACATATATTTTTTTTTTTTTTTTTGTAATGTCTGCAGTTGTTTTGTCTGTAAAATAAATTTTATTTCGGTAGAATTACATATTCAATAAAAGGTTATTTTTGATTTGTGTTCATAATAAGTTAAAGGATTTAATCGATGCTAAGCTTAGTGTCAAACTCACAGATAAAGTATGCATTTTAAATGAATATTAACAAGGTAATTAACCTATATTTTGTCCGACACTAAATAACGGAAGCGTTACTGGAGAAAAAGTGCATCAAATGTCCCATAAATTACTGAAAACGGATTGAAGATTCTAAATTTGTCATTATCCAACGACTTTAAATTCCAAGTGTGAATAAGCACTTGTCAGACGTATGGCAGACAAAATATGAAATATTGATGAAGGACTTAAATCAGAAATTCTTATGTCACTTTTAATTGGAGTGTTGAAGGCGTTTGGGTTCGAAAATAAATATTTATAAATTTAAATGCACAATTTAGTCCCACGTACATGACCCTTTGTTCAAAGGAAAAAGTTATAGACAAACATGGATTAGGTAGGAGAACATTTTTCAAAAATATCAAATCCATGCAACTAAAATTAAAAAAAAAAAACAACTACATACATAATAATATGAGCTAAGGAAATTGATAAAAATCAGTTTTTCCGTTTTAAAAAACCTCTTACTTAAGGGTGGGCCAGATACAAGTTTCTTTTGTAAAATGCAATTAAATGCACAAAATTAAATTTTGTCCATGTATTATTGCATTATTAGTAAGAGCAAACATTCCCATTAGTTATGGAACACAACGTCGTTCAAGTGGCTGCCTCGACTGGATTCGCTGTAGCGCACTCCGCCGCTCCAATTTCCCAAGACCATGTTGATGGTGTCATGCTGTATCTCACAGATTGCTTCAATAATATTGGCCTTACGTGCTTTAATCGTTTCCGGATTGTTGGCATAACATCGGTCCTTTGCGGCTCACCACAAAACAAAAGTTCCAAGGGGTCAAATCACAGCTTCGAGGTGGCCGCCTAGACATCAAGACGGCTGATAACACGATCCCTAGATGCCGCAATTTTGTTTGTTAACGTAGCCGCCAAGATGAAATTTGGTGGTGTAACAGCTAGAAGTGAACCAAGGCCTAGTAACTTACAACTCTCAATCATTCCTGTGTGCGCATTACCAGAAACGGAGGGGACCTACAATTTTCTGCCGATTCCGAATGGCTAATGAGCAGCACTTTCCATGACAAGAGATACTCTTGGAGGATTTGTCAATTCCTCGCAAGAGGCAAAAAAATTAATTAGACTTTGTAAGCGAATAATCCAAGATCCTTGGGCAGAGTTCTCCTGCGTGAAATGTTGAGCTGTTGAGAATGATGGCGAGTTTAGGTTCGTGAATTGAATCTCACACTCTTGGGTACAGTAGCCAGATTCTCGTCTATACAAACGGTACGCAGGCGGGGACCTTGAGTGTTGTTCACTAGCGAACTTTTTGGAAAAATTGTGGGTGCTTCATTTCGGAAAAAAATTCTTTAAAAAAAAATACACTGTTTGGGCTACCCAGCACTCACTTTGGAAATAAGTTTTCAATATTTCCCAACATTGTTCAAACGTAAAGCGACTCATTTCGTTCTGCAGATGTATCATACTGACTTTCTCTCAAGATTTCTAGCTCGAAACAGCTGTCAGTGTCAAAATAACCTATGATTTAAAAAGAAACCGCTAAATGGCTCACCCTTTAGTAGCTTCATATGTCGTAAGCAAAAATTGAAATTAAAAACAGGTCTTATTTTATTTAACACTAAAAAGGGGCCTTTTGTATCTTTCCAAATTATTCCTTTCACAAAAAAAAATACCTTACAGAAGGAATGAGTGAACTCAATTTTCCAGTTTCCAGTTTCCTTCTAATCAAATTTACACATGCCACAAGCAAGTTCTGCCACTGTTCATCAGACATGAAATACAAAAAAAAATAAATGCTAAAATCACAACAAAACCAATCCAACGTGACCTACATTTTTAGGCAACGAAGACGTCAAGGAGAAAATCAAATGCAAAAAGGAACACATCAAAGGCCTACACAAAAGGATTTCGTTGTTTTTTTTTTTTGAATAAAAAAGAGTCCTTAAAAAGACAACAAAGGAAGTATACTATATATGCCCAAGTTTTAAAGTATCCAACAACAACACCGGCGACAATGAAAGAAAAATTATAAACACATAATAAAAACGGAGACAAATTTCTTGGAAATTAGACTTGAGGCAGCCAAAAGTCTCTTTACCTCGAATTAAAAAAAAAAAAAAACTGATAGTATGAGAAAAAAAGGGACCCCGACTATGTGACTCGCCGCTGTTCGTTGTAGTCTCGACGAGCCTCGCTCGGAATTATAGGTTGCTTGGAGCAAACGGACTGGTTTGTTGGCTGATCGCCTGCAGCAGCAGAATATTGAGCGTGGCATCGCATCTTCTTCATTTGAATAAAAAAAAAATAATAATGAAAAATATCTATCTACTACACGATGCTTTTGTATATTTCCTGTGGGATGTGTCTTGACATAGTGCAGCGAAGGAACGTTGTCGTCGTCCTATAAACAGTATAGAGGGACGACAAGGGCAAACTCAAAAAAATAAAAATGAAAAATATCCAACGCAAGACTAGAACTAAATTGATGAATATGCTTTTTAAAAGTTTTATATTTTTTGTGCTACACAGAATAGATAGAAAATAAGTTTGAAAAATATCTATGCCATGACCTAGGTAAGATATATATTTATATTTATTTTTGGCAGACAAATTCATTTAAAATATCTTGATCTCTGGGTGAATGTCTGGGGCTTTTTGCTTTTTTATTGGATGAATGTATTTATTTGCAAATGAAGATTTGCATAATATTATGTTTTAGTCTTTTTACTTGTTCATAGGATTAGGTTCGATGTTTCAATTAATGTCAACATTATAATAATGGAGTAGACCAAAAGTGTGTTTATGTTCAAAATTTTGAAACTAAAATGCTTTATTTCCAATATTTGAGATGTTTTCAACTTTCAACTTTCATTTGATTCAGTTGAAGTTTTAATAGTTTGTTCTTTTAGCAGCAGAAAGGTTAGGAAATCAGTAAATCTGTCCACACTGCCACGCCCATTTTGTGTATTTTTGTGTTTTCTTCTTATTCAATGTACTTAGAAAGCTTAAATTTTATGTTTTATGAAAATTTTATTAAATTAACATGTTATATAGATATCTTTAATTCATTTCGCCCACTGCCACGCCCGCTTTCCTTTTCTTAAAATTTTCACAAAATTTAACTTCCATAGAATGTTTAAAATTATTAATTTAGCACCCTTAAGCTAAAAGTATGACGTGTGTATGCTTTTTTTTTTAAAACTACCTCTTGCCACGCCCACTATTCAAAAACACTTTTCTCATATTTGACACCTCTTTTAGTTAATGCCACGTTTATATAGTGATTCATAATGTTCTCATAAGTAATACATATGTACTAGTTGCAGTTGGCAATAAGTGATAGTAGGTAGTGTAGTAACCATTGACCTAATAGTTAGTACTTTAGGGTGTCAACTTAGTTTACCTAAAATTTTGCTAGAGGAAGCGACAAATCCTATGTACTTATGGTTTAACCTTGTTGATCCCATTCATTCTTGTCGAATATTCAACTCACTCAGAAGTATGGTTGAAGGTACATACAAGTCACTAGAGCATCTTATGAGCTAGGTATACTTTCATCAAATTTATTTTTAAATTTTAAATATTTCTAATAGACTTTTGATGATAAATAAAAAGTTTCGAAGGGGTCTTACGATAAAATTTATCAAAAATCTAAAAATTTCAAGAATTCATTATATCGAGTAATTAGTTTTTATGATACAATTTATGAGAGAAGCCATTCGTTTATGATTCGGTGAATTGAAGTTGTTTTGATGGATTTTGTTTCCTTAATCAGAGACTACCTTGAAGTTAACTGATTAAAGTTATTAAATTTAAAAAACAAAAACCACTCACTGATATTTTGAATAAAATTCCATAAAGTAAGTTGTATCTAAGCAAAACAGTAAAACTGCGCTTAATCTCATTTTAAATATTAAAAAAGGAATACATACAATGCAGTATCTAAATTATTATGGGTTCTATTAACCTACACTGTAAAATAATCAAATCCAAAGATTGCAGTTTCAAAAAAAAAAAAAAAAAAATACAAAATCTAACCACTCAACGGTTATCAATTTTATACCAGGTCCATAATTAATTCCCCCAGACGTGTTATCAAAAATTTATTTTATTTTTTAATAAACGAAAAATCATTCAAAGTTCATTAAACACAAATATCGTAATTAAACTTAAAATACAAATTATAACGCCACTTATGTTAATTGGATATTCAGAGTAAACAAAATGTTAACTTTTTTTTTTGTTCTTGTTTTTGAAGAACATAAATAAAACGTGAAGAAATTTATTAATTTAATATTATTTCTTATATTTTGTATCTTATGTAGGTATGTAGTTTTCATATTTTTATCGTTTTCGATTGCCTCGCTTCCTTAGACCGGTGGTGGCGGCGGCAGCGGCGGCGGTGGCAGAGTTGGCGCGGCCGGCGTACATTTAGTCTGCGTAAAATAAATTCCTTTCTGCATTTTAAAAATAAAAATTCTATTTGTGGATACAAAACATCAAGAAATACTCTTGCCTGAATCTGAGATAGATATTTTGGGTTGACAGCAAGAAAAAAGATACTTTATCTTTAGTGTAAAAATAAATACATTTATGTAGAAGGAAGCCTCATCGGCCTATATTATTATTATTTGGTTACTCATCTTGTGTTGTAGGTGAAACTAGAACTGATTGACTTGCTACTTCCATAGACTACAGGTCATTCTTATATCAACTTTGAATTCCGAAGAATTTATTTCAGGAACAAGTTGTTGTGTATCTGTGGAATTTTGTGATTTTTTTTTCGCAACTGTGAAGGTCAGTTTTACAATATCTAAATTTAGATTTAAAAAACATGTTGACAGATGAGTAATTCTCTGAAATGCCTTAACAAGTAAATCTTGTGTGTTAGTTCGTTCCCTTTGGAAATTTGATCCTTTGCAAAAACTCCCAACTAACTAACTAGCTGAAATTCACAATGTTTGATTTTATTTAGTGAAGGGCTTATATTTATTATTTTTCAATTATATTATGCGACGAAGCATTAAAGGCATAAAGTATCTTTTAGGTCACTTTGCTTGAGGAAGTCAACAAATCTTTTCTTATCCATAAAAATGTATTATTCTTGTGAACAGAATCAACTGTATCATTTATAAGTGCCTTTGGCTTAAATTGAAAAACTTGATGAGAACGAAATAATTAGAATAATTCAGAAACTAAACAATTTTTTCAAATATGCTGAAATCAAATTCACAACGGAAATATTGCGTAGTTTATTTATCAAAACCAAAAAACGCAGTTTTGTAGCGATCTTCACATGTATGAAGTTGAGTCAAAAAACGATAAAATAAATCCATTCATTCAACGAACTACATCTCACTTTATGTGAAAAGTTGTCATCCTGTCAATTTTCGTTTTGTGCTAGTATTTGTGTCTCTGTCAGTTTATGTTTTCAAAACAAAACCTACTTTGAAAAAGAAAATGTCCGTAATCAAAGAAGAAAAAAAAAAAAGAAAAATGTTGCCCCTCTTTTTTGAACAATTGTCCCCTTTGAAAACTCACGATGTCCCTTTTTTTAATCTGGTAACCCTAGACTCTAGCTGGATTGACAGATAGTAAAAGCTGCTATTGTGAACTAACTGAAAATAAGCTTTGGAGAAATGATTTATGCTGTTTTTTTTATTTATATAAAATTCTTACATAATTGTCATGTCTATTTATCAAGAAAATTATATAACAAAAGTTTGATATTGTGAATTTACAAAAACTATAAATTTAGAATTTTTCAAAGTCTTAACTAAGACCATTCAAGATTTGAACTCTTAGAATGATACAATAATTAAAGAATTCAGAACTAATATTTTCAACTGACGCTTGTGAATGACTCAGCAAATTTGCAAAACAATCACTTTTTAAAATAAATTAACTGCTATTGTGAACAAGCATTAATAGTATGGTTTGGGCTAATAATTCATTTTTAAAATTATTTTGAATACTGGTCAAAGTTTGGATCGAAAAGAATGAAGAATTAACATTTTTGTTTTTCCATGTGAATGGTGCAATACATGAAGGCAATTTCTTCTTCTTATGAACAAAATTGCTATTGTAACCTACAAATAATTACAAATTTAAAATTCACAATTTTTCTTATAACTATTTTTCAAACGAAAATCTGCAATTTTAACTACACGAAAAAATTAATTCAAAACAGAGGCTATTGTGATTTAACATGTCTTCTTCTTCTAAAAGAAGTAAATACATTGGTTAAAAAGTAATTAGGACTTCAGTCACTGTGACTGATGTTTTTTCATAAAAATCAAACTACAAAAATTTCATTTTCATAGAACATTACTTGTGAGATGTGGTGTGTTGTGGAGTGGCGTGTTTTGTCAAAATACTTAGTGTTTCTGTAGCGCCATACCATGCTGTGTCGTTGACATTTTCTTCTTTGTTTAGAGATGAGGACATAATGCTCTCCAAAAGAGAAACAACTTTATTTAACAAGAAGCGCTTCCAAGCTTGATTGGTATGCCCAGTCGGTGACGCAACACACCACACAAGAGTGTTCACCGCTTCAGTCTCGATTGAAAGCAGGTCGTTAGTTTACAGTATTTCTCCTCAATGCCGACAATAATGTCAATAACTGAGTATCCTCAGTAATTAAAAACAAAAACTATAAGAAAAGCCTAGCAAAACTATTTGCTTCACCTTTTCATTCAAAATCTTTGACGTACAAACTTCAAAAAGACATCAAAGAAGCCTTGTTGCAAATTTTCTATACTAATTTTTTTATTTTTTCTGTCTCAGTCATTAATTTACAAAAGCTTCAAAGCTACGTTTGTACAAATTTTAATATAATAAACTGTTCTCTTTTTTCTTTCCACCGATTTGCCGCCGAGACGGCAGCGACTGCGAGGTGACGTCTAGCCACTGTCGTCTCGCCGACATAGTCGCAATTCTTTTTGTAACTTTTGAGTACCTACAGAGTTCAAAAAATTCTTTGATGAACTTATACTTATACAAGTTCTTTCATTAAATTCACTTTGAGTGCCAAAAGTGTAATCCTTTAAACAGGAAAAAAAAAAAACAAATCTACAAGTCATAAATATTCCTCGAACAATAACTACACGCATCTTTTTATCTACCACTTTGAAATGCATGAATGTGTCATTCGTTTTAAGTGCAATTCACGGCTATGAATTATGTTGGTAGACACTATTCTCAAAAACAACTAGGGTACAACTATAAAAGAGGCTTTAGAAGACCTACGCTCTTGTCATTTTCATTATAGAGATGGCACATTATGTGAAATTATCTATGCAGTCTTTGTGGCATGTCATCGTCGTCGTCGCCGGTTTAGTGTAAAAGAACTTTTGTGTGTCACAGTTTTGCCCTCGGTAATGATATCACATTTTCTCTAGACACAACATAATATCATTACAAAGAGACCTCTTTCGTTTACAAAGCATGTCCCGACCAAAAAGTATCCAATTGCAACCCTTTTTTCTACCAAAATGCCGGTAGTTGAATTGAAGTAGTGCCGGAACGGGACAGAATTCCAACTGTTACAGTGCTACCTGAAGATGTACTTCATTTCTTCATAAGTGATTTTTTCCTCATTTTGTTCAAGTCTCTATACATATGTATGTAAAATATAGGAGAATTGCAATATAAGCAAATATATATTAAGAAGACTTCTCCCTTGGGCACCTGCTTTTAGTTTGCTTTTTTGCAGTATACGAGTAGTAAAAAGCAAATGGTTGCCAGTAGAAATTCCATACAAATACAACAACGAAAAACTGCAATGCTGAGGTAAAAATGTTCGCTTTGATCTTTGCCGACACTATACTTCACCGCCAAACACTGAATAAATAAACTTGCTGAGCCAAACCCAACCCAACCCATAACCCAGCCAACTCATGTGAAACACCGACTTATAGACAGAAAGTGACAGAAGAAGAGGCAATAGACACTTTCGAGTGACACCACACAGTCTGATGGTTTTTCACGTATCTTGTGTGGAAATCAAAGAAAATCTTGAACCTTCAAGTTCTTTACCAATATCAAAAATAAACCAGAAAATACTATTTCTCCTACAATGTATATAATATGTACGATTGTAGCGTGTTGTATCATACAAACCAAATGTCAAACAAAAAAAAAAATAAGAAAACTGAATTCTTGGCGCAGCCATCTCACTGATTCTGGTTAATTAAATTGGTCACATGGCAACAATGTTGCAATCGACGAGACGATTTTCTTTCAAACATATATTTTGTCTTCTTTTGTTTTATTTTCCAACTGACAGATACAACAACGATAATTACAACGATGACACTTGTCGTGGAAATGTCAAATCTAATCGAATCTTTCGTTTTTAATTGTGTCTCGACTGTTGATTTTTGGATTGGCTAACATTTTACTATTGTGCTGACATGTTCAAGATGAGAGTGCAATTAGAATGATTTTTTTTCTTGCCCGTAAGGAAAGTTGAAGAATAATGTCGTTGATGGCGGTTGTCAGAAATTTGTCTGATGACAATGATAATCGCAATGATATCATCGCCAAAAAAAAAAATTGAATAAATGAGGCGTGGAGCTAGATGTAAGATAATATTTTGGCGTTTAAAATGCATTATTTTCAAAAAAGTAAATGAAGTTTGTGTTTAAGTTGGTATAAGACAAATTACAACATTGTGAATACAGCTTAAACTTAAAAACAAAAGACAGTACTGCAACTGTAATGTATATACTTATACTACCTATTTTTTATTCATTGTTTGGATTTAATTTTATCGTTAAGTTGCTATAAAGATTGAAAAATGTATAGCTTACGAGTATTTCAACGAAAAGAAGCCTTCTGAATCATCAAAAGGAACACTCTTGCATATTTTACATATATATATATCACTTTTCTTTATATAAAATGCAATTCTCACCGCTGCGCTGATAGCGCTGGGCTTTATTAAACTGGTATACGTTTTCGTTCTAACTTCGTTGTAATGTAGTTCTTTGGTCTTGGGGAAAAATTAAAAAAAACGAGATCAAATTTGTATGTCACTTGGTAATTGATAATATCTGCTATCGCCTTGGAACATAAATAAATTGCTTTTAAGTTCGTTTTCCATTGGTTTTTGGTACGCTCTCAGTCCTTTTTCAATCCAACGTAAAACAACAAATTTGTTTTTTTTTTTTCAAATTTAAACACACACATTATCGAAAGCAGCCATTTTGTTAAAATAATTTCTTCAATCATTTGGCACTTCGGCAAGTAGTTTGACGAAAGTGACTTCTTATGTGTGCTCTGAATGCACTCTTAGTTAAATTAAATCGAAAAGCAAAAAAACCTTTTGAAATACTTGTAATGTAAAAAATACTCCTTAAATGAAGAAAAATGACATAAGTAACTTTAATTGTAATGCAAAAGGTGATAAGTGAGAACTCTTCAATCCATTAAATAATAATTAAGGTGCAAAAATAATGTTCATTTCTAATTCATTCATTTTTTAACGTCTTCTTTTTTTCATAATTTCCTTCAACATGCAAGACTTTCATCATGACAACCATCCATTGTAAGCGCGTTGGTGTGCCTACTGAACTGTTGACAGCTAACAATTGACACCATGATTCATTTGACAATTCTTTTGTCACAATATTATCTTTAACATCGAGAAAACCTAAGTGTCTGGCTTGCCTTTAAACGCCTGCACTACCTTTCATGTTTTATAATAACCTAATGCATTCTGCACCTCTTTGACTGTGTTGGCTTTGAGCGTTCATGTTAATCATTAGTCATAAATTCATCGTGACGTTTCCGTCACTATAATGAAACATTTTTTTAATGGAAAACGAACATGAATTCAATAAATTTTCTAGAAAAATTAATTCTCTCAGCAAGGAGGGTGGATAAATCCTGCAGAAATAATTTAAAATGACAAAAATAAATTATTTAACTTGGATTTAAAAAGATTTAATGGAATAAGTACTTGGACTTGATTTTTTTAAGATACTTTATTTTTTCATGCATTTTCATAATCTCTTTATTATAATCGGACTTCCTTCTCATTTCCTCTTTTGGTATTTGAGTTTGCTAAAATTGTTATTCGAAAGTCGGGCTTTAGATAAAAAAAAAAAAACAAAATTTAAGTACTGCCCTGAGCAAATACCTTGACCCATCCTAATTTCGTTGGATAATGCCCCCATTCCGTTCACACTTTTAGACTTGGTCTTAATCAGAGGTTCCATTTCGGTGGAAAGGTGCATTAATACCTATACCTAAAACGCCCACGAAAGATATGAACACAAAAAAAAATAATCAATAAAATAGCCTCCAGCTAGTAGACAACACAGACCCCCACATTCCAGTGGGATCCATAAAGGCGACTTGGCTGGCATGATATTATGGCAAGTTCTCTGTCCATGTGCCAGTTTCGAGAGATGACCTAAATTCAATTTTCACATCGTGAACAAACAAAGAATGTTTTTTCTGATGAACGTGTGTGTATGTGTGTGTATAGATATATGTATGGGTGTAGGAGTGTGTATTGTGTCAGAGCATTGTTGAGGAAGGAATGAGCCAGAATGGTCAATCCATCATCCTATTAAGAGCACTAACTAATACCATAGGACTAAGAAGCCTTCTAAAGGGATGATTAATGAGTGAAAGAACGCGTGGACAGCGTATAGAGTATATAGATTTGTAGGATACATTTTCTGTCCGAGAATGATAAATCCGGTTGCCATGAAATGGAACAAAATTCCTAAAAGGTTTTCAGGTGGAAGAAATGCTGACAAAATTTGCTCTCGTCCTCGGATGTGGGATGTGGATCTAAGCTGCGGGTTTAATTTTGGTTCTTACGAGTATTTGGCACATGTTGGTACTTTTGTGAGAATTTTTCATTTGACCGAAGAGTTTTTGTATTTTGAAATATTTAAAAATATTTTGGAATAGATGGAATATATAATAGCTGATTGTTTCATATCTGAAGGAAAGCTGTTAGAAAAGATTCACTTCATGTTTTTGGGACGCTATGACTCGTGAAATCCGTCATATTGGAAAACTCAAATTGATCTAAACTCGTATGACTGAAATAATATGTATTTGTTTTAGCAGAAAAGTTGTTAACACCAAAGTTGTAGGCAATGAAATCACATTTCATTGCTTCTGCAATATTTTCGAGGATATGTCTTTTTTATTTGAACAAGAACTTTTTAACGGTGCAAATTCTCTTGGGTATCAAATTTAAAAAAAAAGTGAAAACTAATAAGATGGATTTAAGAGACTTAGCAAAAATTCTGCAGTATCTACTCTTTAATTTGGAGCTTGGGAACCGAATTTGACAGCTATACTTCATCCAACAAAAATATGCAGTACACGTCTTATGGGAGAGCTTTTTCAAAATCAGTAGCGTTCTATATTTTTGCACCATACTAAATTGAAAGAACTCCTCCATAAAAAAGTGTTTTGTGCGCCCATAAATTTTCGATTGCATCTCTGAGTGTGCATTGCACTGAATTGCTGTGGCCTATGGCTATTGGTGCTATTCAATTTCAACCCCCATTAAATATTGATGTGCGTTCAGAGTTACCCTTGCTCATTTCGTAACTTGTTCAGTTTTTTTTTTCCTTGGGTTTCTGTTGAGGTGCTTTTGATTTTAGAGCTTTAAAGAAAGGGTCCATTTAAAATCAACACTACGATAATCCTGTGAGAGCTTTAATGAAGGATAGATTTATGCAATTCACTGTAGCCAGAATGCGAGGCAAACGTCCTATCTTACCCACACTGCATATTTTTATTGGACAGAGTATAGTAACATTTTAGAATAAGATTTATTTGTTGAAACCTTTTAAGCTCTGATACAATTATTTATTGGTAAAAAATTCAACTTGGGATTTTAATGAAATGTCACATTATGATAAAGGTATCGGAATAAATTGGACCGATAGTTTTGTCGATTTATAACTTTAAAGAAAATATTATTATTTAATGTGTTCCAAATATGTCCTAAGTGCAAGTGTTCTACTTCCATATTCCACTCCAACAATTTAATACCGTTTAATTTCGCACACTTCGCTTCACTCTCCTAATAGCTAAGTTTTCTGCCGGTAGAATTTATCCCGTGTGCGCAGGCCCTTGACATCAAACTGAATTTATATTTAGGAGTGCGTTCCGAATGAACCGATTTTTGGGATTCACACTACTCATGTGCAACATGTTTACACAATGTGGTTGCGCTAACATTCATTTGCGTAAGTGCTTTGTTTTGCCCACTGCATTTTTAGCATTTGATTTCGTTTGTTATTGATGTGTTTCTTTTCGAAGGCACACTCCTATTTATCTTACAAAAAGCTGAAAATCTCACAGAATTTGGAACACAATAGATTTTGACACATTACATCAGATAAATATGTCTATTTCTATGCAAATGTAATATAAACGTGAAAAACACACCTCTCGCAATTGCACCACACGAGAGAAGTGTATAGTTTCGGCTTTATGCAATTCTCGATGGATTTTAAATAAATGTCAAATATTGTACTAAAAAGTACTAAATAACCAATACTGTCGTTGTATAGTTTTGTTTTGAATTTTGAATCGTTCTTCTTCAAAGCTTTTGAAGGAACAACTCCGTTGTGATACCTATTTTATATTTCAAAGCAGTTTTGACATTTAATTCAAAATATTTGACGTTTGACAGGTAGAGAACCAGCTATATTTTTACATATAGAAAGTATTTTATTAAAATGTTAGTTTTTAGTAAAATTTCTGAGTTCTTATATGTTTTTTAATTCATCGAAAACTTACCCATCCTTCGATAATGTTAGGGTAGACTATATATTTTGACGAATTATGTATATTTTGAGTATTTCTTCCAAATGTCACCTCAAATCACTTGATGTGTTGTTTTAGAAAATTTAGTTAATTTTTTTTCCAAAAGCTCTTCAAACGGTACGTTTTTAGTTTTTTTTACCGATAAATAATAGACTTGATACATTTTATCGTGTTTTTGACATCTGTCAGCTCAAAACTGTCCGACAATCGACTTTGTTCATTGTGATTTCTTCAACACCCAATTCCGCCACACAGTAGCAAACAAACAAATAAATAAACAAAAAATCAAAGTAAATAACAACAAAAATAATTAACTAATTGTCTCGCCTTTCAGTCTCTTTAGAATTGACCTTCAAGACTCCTGTATATGTGCTATGTATATGCTTTGGTAGTATATTTTGTACAGTACATACATATTTATACTCACTTTGACATTTTGAAGAGGTTTTCTGCTGACTATTGCGAGACTGCCATTGCCACTTTGGCACGATATCATGTTGAATTCTTCAGTTTTCTGGTGTGCATCAATTTCACCCTCAAGAAACCCATAAGCCCAGTCCTCCCTCTCCCGTTTGTTTTTTTCCATATCCCCACATTCGCAGTCATCAATCTAATTTCGCTTGCCATTTTTCATTGCGATGGCATTCTTGATTTTAAATTAGACGTTCAACAGACAATCGGGTAGTAAAAATAAAATTCAGAGGAAAAAAATGAATCAATTTAAATTGGTTTGCCACTGATGAGTGGGCAGATGTTTGGTTTTTGTATTTCAATAATAAAAAAAAATAATAACTAAATTAAAATACTTTGGTGAACGTTTTAATTTTATAAAATTCAAAAAAAAAATCGATCAAAAAAATAAGGTACTTCTTGGTGATTTTACATACATTGTTGTTCCCTATTATTAGAATGAGAGAGAATATACAAATATTTAATTGCGAGATAGGTGTATCTATTTTTGATTTTCTAAGAAAAAATCCTCTAAAATTGTTTCAAATAAAATTAAAATTAAGTGTTTGGTTTAAATATCTTTTGAAATCCAACGCAAAGAAAAGGCAGATGAGGATTTAAAATATCGTCTGCGTTAACTTCAAGCTTTTACAGAATATCTGAAGTTTCAATGGAAAAGTGATTTATGTCCAACGGTGGATATAAATCATTTTTGTTCTTTCAAGAAACTGAATGCATGTGTTTAATATACGAATATACTTAGTCCACTTCTACAACAATGTTGCACTAATGAATGTCTGAGACGGTTATTTTTTTTTTAATTTTTATTCTTTCAACTTGATAAGATATGACTTTTTGAAATCACCAGGCGACAATGTGAAGCATTGTTCCGCTATCAAATGCAAATCTTATTTTATGACACCGACAAATTTATCAAGAAATTGATAGTGACTGATTGAGACACCGAGTCACGCTAGTTATATTCAAACAACGAAAAAAATATTATAAGCACACACATATCCCAGGGAAAAACTTTGTTAAATTTCTTTGAAAGAAGTTTTTGATTGTTTTGTGAGAAAAAAATGTGTAAGCACTTATCACATTCCTGCTGAATTAAAAGTTTTAATATTTTATGGTTTTTTATTGCTAAAATGAAAATAATTTAAATGTTTTCTATGAATTTCTTCCTCATAAGCAAAGTTAATTTCCAATGGCTTGATCATTTCAACAACTAGCAGTACTTTAAGGTTTATTGCATTAAATTTGCATTGTAAGCACATGAAAGTAATATAAATTAGACACATTTCTCAATAACCTGCACATAAATGAATAACTTTCGCGTGATTAAAGTTGTAAGCACCATCATCCTTGCACGAGTTGATGTGTTATAATATTAATCAAATTGTGATAAATTTTTGTCTTTATTGTTATGTTGAAACAATCAAAATTCAATCACAATTCCATATGCTAATGAGTGGTTTTCTTTATGTATTCATCGATACCATTGTTTGGTGATAAAATTCAAGAAATTAGTTCAAAAGTGCCATATTGCAGAAGTGATCAATTCTCCAAAAAAAAAAAAAAAAAATGGTGTTATAATCAATTTTATTTCATTTTCTCTGAAAAACAATAAAACTAATTAAACACGATTGAATTTTTGTTCATTGTTAAACCATAATAAAAATTGAAAAAAAAAACCTTTTAGGATTTTAGCAATATCACTCTCTGGAAGCAGTGACTAAACTATATGAATGGCTTACTATTGAATAATGACTCACATTCAGTATTTGTGTCAAATTCTCAGACAGATAAATAGCTTACTTGTTATTCGTTGATGTGCTATTATAGTAGAAAGACTTCAACAATAGATTCAAGTATACCTAGCTATAGATGTGGACTTTGAATTTATTGTTATAGCAAATATACGAATATAGCCAATTCGTCATTTGGTAAATCTACTCACGAACAACAAGTGCATGAGGAGGACAGTCTCAAGGAGAAAAAACTAAAAGCTATTTATTATCACACTACAGTTATTTTGCAACGTTAATTTTAATCAATTTGTTTGCCTTTAAGTCTAGTTTACACAATAAGTTTGAATGACTAAATAAATTCGTAAGTATTGAAAATTAAAATTTCATACAAAATTTACATTCCAAAGCTAATATTTTGTCTAATGTTCAAGTCTTACACACTACGGATCACACTCCCCTTGCTAATTCATGTTTGAAAATGTGGATGTTTGAAAATTGGGGAACGTATTCGTTTTTCATTTTAAACCTAGAAGCGTGAAATAATGTTACACTTGTGGATAATGGAGTTCTTAACTTCATTCGAACTAAGTAATGGTACGAAAAATTAAATCTAAAATTGAAGTGAAGTGAAATATTGCCGTGAAATTACAATTTTTACTTTCCGTGGCTTATAAGTTCAAAAATAAGTTCCTGCTGAACACATATAAAAATAAAGAAGTTGGAAATAGTGTCACACTTGTGGAATAACTTTATTCGATTTGAGAGTATGAAAAATTTTATACAAAATACAAGTGAAGTGAAATATCATCGTGAAAGTACAATTTTTATATTTAAGTAAAGCAAAATATCTCTTCAAATTTAAATTAATACATTCCAATACTTCTAGATTCGAAAAAAAAGAGGTGATGAACAACTGTAAAACTTTTGGCCAGTTTAAATGTACTCGTATCACATTAAAATTTATTGGAAAGTGAAAAATTTGACAATAATTTAAACATTAAAGCCTAGTATACTCACCTAGCGTGAAATGGAAAGTAAATACGTTCCAAATTACACGCGGAGAATAAAAATGAAAATAGAATAAACTTTTCCACGTGAATTTTTGTTACTCACCTGAAATACTGAATACTTTTATAAAAACCCTCGAGAGCAGTATCAAAAAGTTTTTTATCCATTCTTTATTTCTGTTTATAAATGTTCAATTTTTTATTTTGAAACAAAATATTTAAATTAACTGACAAATGTTACAGTTTTCCACGCTGTCTTTAGCTTTTTCCTGATGGTTGTACATTGAGAAATGAAAATTTGGCGTGAAAAGTTGTGGAACATAATTGTTTTTCCAATCCACATTTTGGTACTCACCTCTCGTTGGGGATTTCATGCGAGTGAACTAGCCGCCACATTTATGTATATGAAATTTTCATTTTCACTTGAACTGAGTACTAGGCTTCATTGAAAATTATCAGCGTGAAATTTTTAACTTTAAATTTCACAGCTCCTGTCACGGAATTATTGTGAAGTATCTTCCTTGCTTCTTTTCTTAATTTCGCAGGAAAGTGTTCACAGGTTCCTCATACCTCGACTTCTGGTGAAATAAAACGAATATTTCCTCAATATTTTCACGACATGCAGCCAATGTTGCCGACATGTGAATATTCAATGATGTGATTTTATTATAATTTTTCGTGACACCTTGTCAATCAGAAAAAAAAAATACATGTGAAACGACGCTCGTGTCTGTTATTATATTATAATGTATATATATGACTAATTGAGATATAGTTTATCTAAAAAAAAACAAAATTTTAATCAAAGTGCATAAGCTCTGACCTTGATGAACAATTTAATCAACCAGTTTCGTAAAGATAAATACCATGCGAAGCTTAAAAAAATCACACACAAAAATATCCAAAAGTAATTAACCGAATTCAGTTCGGGGCTAGAATTTTAGATTTCACCTTGCACGTGCCACACTTTACTTAACTAAATAAATACAAACAGAAGGCTGCAGGGTGTTAGTAGAAAAATAAATAAAAATCTGCTATTTAAAGATATACAAAAAAAAATATTATCTCGTGATTATTTTTCCCATATTTTATTTTGAGTGGAAAAAGAGAAGTTTATTTTCTTGAATTAAAAACTGCGAAATTTTATCAATCACATGCCACTCCCATCGCACCGAAAAGGTGTTAGGTTTTGCGGCAAATTGATTTGGCTCCTGGTAGATGCTGTTTAATAACAATAATACTTTTTATTCATGAACTCGGAGCAAATTTGAATGGAATTGCGTCATTTGGTTCCATCACGCAAGACCATTTCTTAAATCGATTTGAAAAAAAAAATAATAATTACATTCAGAGAGTGTTTTTAAATTCTGATAAGGAACAAATGCAATTCGAAACTTCGTAATGAAAATCAGCTTCAATATTTTTAAATTTGAAAAGTTGCTGAATAAAAAAAGATCATTCAGCTAATAAATAATGCCTTGTTATTTTTATTGAAAAGTTCATCAAATTACCTACATGTCCTTTATCTTATTGATGGTCTATACTCAGTTGTAAGAAATCTAATTATTACTTGGTGGTATTGCTAAGCCCAATAGCATGTACATACGACATTTTCTGGTTTAGTTTTTTTTTTTTTTTCATTTTTCAGTAGGTGTTTTTTTTTTTCATTCTTTTCATGATATTATGCAATAACTATTTGGGTAAGGTTGTTAATTTTGTTATCATAAAGCAATAGCGTCTAGACAGAAACGTAATATTTGTTTTTGTTTTTGTTTTGCTATTTAGAGGGCTTTTTTCATGGAAAGAACGATGTGGATATAAAATTATATCAAGATAAATAAAACTTGTGTATGGAGACGATAAGGTGAATTTCTGATGCATGAAATTGTTATTAAATTATTATTGTAACAAGTTTTATTGCGCTCAGGTAAATTTATATAGAAAAACATGACTACTGCTAAGTTTAGTCGAAAATATTTTGTAAGCACGTGAAATATAAATTAGATCTTGATGTTTAGAAGATTCTTATAAATGTTTAAATTTATTTTCAATCGAAAAAGTTGTAAGCAACTTATAGATATATGAATACATTTTAAAGAGCATAAGAATTTTAAAAGAATTAGCTTTTTCGAGATTCAAATCAATTTCATTAAAAAATATAAAAAAAAAACAAAAATTTTTGCATGAACTTTTAAATAGGAGAGTATTTTATAAGCTTAATAACTATGTTATTTCTATTAAACTTTTCTAAGCACCTAAATTATTCAATTGTTATGAATGCATTTATGATCTTAAAATATATTTGAATCCCATTGCAATCGAAAAAAGTTGTAAGCAACTAAATATTTTAATAAACATACTCGTGGTTTACACTGCAAGGCTTTTTGCACGGTCATATGAATATTGGAAGTTTGAATGCAGCTCTCCTCACTATATAAAAGCCTATATATAAAGTATTAGTCAGTTTGTTTTTATTTGAATTATTTATTGGGGGGTATTGTACTGCGACTTAGAGACCTATTGTGCTCCAACCTGAATCTGGATGAGTTTGCTCATCTTAAAGTTCTTTCTCCAAATCCATTACTTTTATGAATACTAATATTTGGGACCTCTTCAGAGAGTATTAGTCCCTCTCTGGTGTATGAGTGAACAATATTTTCCTAGTATGTAGTCCTACCAATGACACTGGTTACCACACCAAGTAATCCTGGATGTCTTCTACATTTGCAGTTTACCGTTATTCTTAGGATGCTCCTATTTAAGCTTATGCAAATTGTGAAGCTTTCCTGGTTGTAATTGTTCAGTCTTAGTAGTTTCGCTTACCTTAGCTTCGGGAGTTCTTTCCAGTTCTTGGATTGCCTCCTCTTCTTATTTAATTTGGTTTTTAATAATGTTTTCTCCTATTTCGCAATAAATCCCAGCCCCTGTTAAAATAGTTGATGCGTCTATTTTTGCTACAGAGTTTCGAGATTTCGATCCAAGCATTGTCCTACGGTGTGTACCTCTGCTTGGAGGTACTGCCCCATCGGTATGAAAGTTTGGTTCTAGTCCCAAAGATTCCTGCTTATTTTTATTTACTTTCATACAGTTTTTTTAATAATTTAGAGAAATTTTTTGTAAGCACATAGGAAATTAGTTTCAGCTCACTACTAATGTTATTAAATTTTATTTTCGAGCTGATTCAACATAAAAAATGCTGTAAGCCCATATAAATAATAACTACACATCCTATTTCTATTGATTTGAGCTAGAAAAAGAATATTTTATATATTTTAATTTTCCCAAGCAATATATGTGCATAGGTTCCCTTCTGATAAAAAGAAGTAAACTTAAATCAAGGTATGTATGTAAATTAAAAAAACTGCAACAAACAGTCACACAGGAAATAACATTTTGTTTTGTTCATCTTTAATTTGTTCACAATATGTGATCATTCCCAGTCCCACTTCTTCCGGTGTTTATACATATAGGTACCTCTTCTTTATATTTTTTTTTTGTTCATTTCAAATAATAAATTCAGCAAATAAAATAATTTCTCACGTGCTGAATTCCATTTTGAAGCTTATGAGCTAAAAAATAACGAAACGAACACAAAAAATGAAAAAAAAAAGGAAAAACAACATCTCTATTCTCTTGAGTTTTCCTGCTGTTGGCAATTTGCCCGTCTCGTCTGTCTGTCGGACGCCATGTGCTCTCATACTGACGAGTGACGACAAATAATAAGAACAACAATAATAAAAGCAGAAATGTTTCACACATCACACCACACACCGAGGTCAGGGAAATTCTGCAGCTGATATAAGAACCCCGCCGGGAAATGCTGTGCATTCACGCACACATACATGCATATGTACAATATGCAACTGCATAAAAGTATAAAAAGCACTCGTGCGCTTTTATAGTTTATATAATGTTTTTTTTTTATTTTTTATTTAGGAGCTAGCGTTGCCACACCCATTGAATAATTTGCCTAGCAGATTTAAAGCAAAAATACGACAGTAGGAGATTTCTAGGTCGCAGTGTAAGCCCCCACTCAATATTCATTCATTCATTCATACGAAGCATAGATAAACACACTCACAGTGAAACTCGGTGAGATACTATATTTCCTCTTAGATTGCGTTGATAAGAAATGTTCATTATGATGCCGAAATAAAAAATGCAGTGAAATTAAATAAGCCGTAGGAAATTATCTCCTTCTTTGAAATACACCAGATCTCCTGAAAATGCAATAAAGTGGCAACACTTTTCAACAACCAAGCCTTTTATGTCTGCCCCTTTAAATGGCTGCCAGTATGGGTGTGCACTGTGCAGGCAGATGAAAAATCAATAATTGGAACGTGAGAAATTTTCCCGGTGCAACACCACCCATTCAGCGCACACCCAGCACACGACCCCAACCGACGAAACTATTATAGAACTGTATAGCAGAGACAGGTGTACTAGTTGTCTATGCAGTACATTGGGTAGACTAGACATGGCTACAGGATGGCTTCCGAACTGAAAATAGCAGCCTATAGCTGCTGCTGCTGCCAAAATAGAACTACACGGCACGGCCCGACGGCACACAGGTGTACGACGTGCATTGCATCTACTACGTCTATCGAATGCTGTACTAAATCGGTTTTGGCACCAAAAACAGCAGCAGCAATAAAATGATGATGATGTGAAGTCGGTGAGTCGCCTTGTTATATGGGTTATGTGTGCTCTATCGATTTTGTGACTAAATTGGTTGAATCTATTTCGTTTCCTTAAATCTGAATAAATTTATTCCGGGTTGGGAATTTAATCCGATTAGTTTTTGAATTTGTCCACAGTCGAACTATAAAGGCAAAGTACAGCCAAATTGGGCTGAAATAATAGCTCCCACTGTGATAACTCTTACATACACACATCCATAGCTCGGCACAAGCTGAAGATTTAAAGACTCACGCCATTGTTTTGACTTATTCGAAATAATCTTGGCCTTGGTTCATAATTTCACATAAAACAAAATTGCAAAAAAAATATAAATTTTATAAAACAATATTGTTTTCTTCGGGGTTTTGCCTTGGTGGTTAATAAAAATGCCATTGAACTTGACTGAATTTCGGTTATGTGAATGAGAGCACTTAGCACCCGTATTATTTTGTTAGGGGTAACTGTAATTTTCTAATAAAGTATTCATTCGATTCAAGAGTGGTTGTGAAGAACTAGAGAGATACAACAAATTAAAGACTCAACTTTAATTTGTTCATGTGGGGTCAGTAGACTATATGCGCTTTGTGACCAAAAATTTGCATCAATTGAAGATGATTTTCATTTGAATTTAAAAGAAATTATTTTCATATGCTTGGCGCACTTGAACTTTTAACAAATAATAGTTTCACAGTTCAATGTTAAATATAAGTGTTTGAGCAATTTATAATCTCGAGATCTTCATTAATTTTTAATGACTTTGTAGAATTCGTTGCAAAACAATAACATTTCACTTGGGTGTGAAATGAAATTTAATTTTATGTTTATAAGCACGTTTTGTATTGCTCCAAAAATAGACTATTAACCTCAACACGCAGTCCAACGTTATTTTGGAAAGGTTTAATCTTGTAAGCACTGTGTTTTTCATTTAAAAAAAAGCATTTCTGGTAGCACAAACATATCAACTATGCACGTTTTAGATTTCTTGTTAGTTTCAATTCAAACTTCTTCACATAACTTCTTTCATTTTATTGTTTATTGTGAGCTGACTCCGAGCTTACTTTATTGCCACTAAAATATTGTAAGCACATGATGTATAGTTTAAATCTTGTCTGAAAAAGTCAGCTAAGTCATATTTGTTGTCTCTTCTATAAAACAAAATTGTAAGCATCAAAAAATTATCGTCTCATTAGTTAAATATTCTCTGATAACAAACAAAAACTAATTTTTCTTTTCTTTTTTTTATTTTCAGGATATATTGTAGTTATTTCTGCAGGAATATCAATCTGTGGCACAACCATAAGCATTCTAATTGCGGTTATACATTGCTACCGTTCAGCACGTCGAGCCACTACTGGGGCTCTGGCATTACCAATTCCACTTTTGCCAGAAGATCGAACCCCCTTGCACGCGGAGCCGGAACATCCTGTACCCGTAAGTATGCAATAAAACTAAAGTACTTATTAATATACCTTTGTTGATTTTTGGTCGAAAATTAATTCCCCGATTTGTGCAAAGATTTTGAAACATTTTACCTCTCAATGGAAAAAGGTTTGGACAAGTGCTTGCAGGTGGACCACGATCAAATCTTAAATCGGATTGAAAATACGGAAAGAAATAACAGAGTAAGGCAAAGCCATCTTCATATCTGAAAAGTTTATTTTAGAGGAAAACTAACTAATTGGCCAGTTTATGCTTTTGATATAATAGAAACATAAACTGACATAACACTTAAACTTCAAACCTGGCTAAGCCGCATCCAACTCTTGACAGGCGAGGATTAGCCAATCGTGTGAAATTGTTGTGTCCCTCGATGACTCCATAGAATTCATTGAACTGGGTCTTTAATATTGTTGGTGGTTTCATGTTATTCTTCTCGTAATACCAATCTCTCAATATTGATGGAAAAAAGTTATACGGAAAAAACTTAGTTTTACGAAATGCTACACATTCAGCAACGTGGTAGTGTCGTGGCTCCGAATTTGAAGCATCAAATATAGGCCTACCTAAATTTGTACAGGGATTTTTTGCAAATGGCTTACATCCTTCTAAGAAAATTCGTGCCATCAAACTAAGTTCCTCGTCCCATGTCTAGATTAATTTAGATATAAAATTCAGCTTGGCACATTAAAAAGATGTCTCTCACCAGAATTATCATATTTGCGACCTGCATCTTGTCAGCTATCCGATTCCGCAGTCCATTAAGCCCCATTAAAACTTCGTTCTTAAGATTTGACTTCTTCAAATCAAAAAGATAAAAATTTTCAGAACATTTCGGATGAGATGACTCCTTGAAAAAAATATGCATTTGTGAATAAAATACAAAATCAACATGAACACAATGGAAATTCATTCATTCAAACCTGTTTATGGCACAGGGTATGTGGTGCTTTGCCACATTTTATATCACAATATTCCTTAATTTTGCCGAATGTAAAAATCGATTCATTGTACCAATGGTTGTAGCAATTGGTATTCCCAATGAACATAAGGACTGCAATAGCGCTTACAACAATCTGCACCATTTCAGTTTTTTGTTCTTCGTGTAATTTGGTCTTTTCTTCTCGGCTTCCGTTTGTGTAATTAAAATTCTTGTTTTTTTTTTCCTTCTCTTGTCATAGTGAAAATAATTTTCGGTGAATAATAGATGAACGTCCTTTTCGAGGTTCCTTTTGTTTTCACTTTTGTAAGTTAAAAAAAAAAATTCTGAAAAAAAAATTAAATAATAATGAAAACATAAAATCTGCGCCAGAGGTAATTGCACTCTGGATTAGGGCTTTTCATTCAGGACATGAAAACAACGAATACTGTTCTCATTACTTTTTTAAGTTTCTTTTCTATTTTTTTTTTGTAATTGTGACTTTTTTTAAATCCGGATATTTTGTGACTCCTGGCGGCAAAGAAGGAGTTTCTTTTCTTTACATTCCTATAATTTAGGGCATTGCTCGAAGTGTGAGAATGAAGAAATGAAGTTAGGAGAAAAGTTTCAGTTTCTTTTCTTTCTTTTATTTTTAATTATTTTTTTCTTAACTTCCTTTTAGTTAGTTTTAAGACTCAATTGGTAATTGAAATGAGCAGTTTAACAATGGCTTTTGTTAGTTAGTAATAGGTGAATTTTTCTTAAGAATGATTTTGTGAAGTTTTAGACTACTTAATGAGTTGTCTCTTCAACAAAAGGTAGATGTCTCTGTTGAATTGTGATGTAAGATATTCAAAATTTAATTCTTAACGTAAAACCTTAAAGATCTTTGATGAATATTGCAAATATTCAATAACACCGAAAGTTATTTGACTC
Organism: Chrysotoxum bicinctum; assembly: GCA_911387755.1. NCBI lineage: Eukaryota > Metazoa > Arthropoda > Insecta > Diptera > Syrphidae > Chrysotoxum > Chrysotoxum bicinctum. The sequence continues at coordinate 215,585,047 of OU426989.1, read as the reverse complement.
TTTTGATGTTGATAGTATATTTTGGCCATTTCCTATTAGTGCTTACAAAATGCTGACAAGATTAAAAATACTGTATAAATTTATAAATTTTTCACCAAAGCTTAACAAATATCAACCTACTTTGTGAATTATTAAATATTTATTTATGTTCAGGTGGTTTCATAACATGTTCTCGTTTATCTAATGTGTTCACAAGTGACAGTTTTCGAAAGGTCATATTCAGCACCTTAAATTAACAAACTTTGTTTATTCTCGTTCAATGAGTTCGATTTTTCGTGCCTTACGGTTAAGTTATTGACTTAATAAATATTTTAACTGCCTGCTTAAAAAAGATATTCAAGGTAATCCCCGGATTTCTAGGTAAACTTTTACTAAAACGAATGCTATATTTTTTGAAATTTTGTTTTACTTTTTCACAGTAATTCTGAAACCTTCAAACTTTTCAGGTGCTTTAAATACACAGCATTCACCACTATACAACGTGTTGTTACTAGTGTAGCCCTCGAACAATTTATTTGTATCTCTTATTAACAAAGAATCTATTCATTCGTATCTTTATTTTCTTGATCTTGTGCAAAAGAAAAAAGCTAGAAAAACCAAGTTCATATTTTCCGAATTCAGCAATATGTTTGCTTACAAAATTGTATGAGTACAAATTTGAAATTAAAGCAAATAGGTTTTCTCCTTCATCGGATCGGTAATTTATGTTTTTTCCTTATTTATCTACAAGGACGTTCCAAAACCTAATTTCGTTTCTACATCCATAACCCCATAAAGCACCCAAATAGCATCAGCACGACATACACCAACAAAAAATCAAGAATTGCCAAAGTTCAATTTTTCCTTTACAAAACGGCACGAATGAGAATGGGAAAGAGTGAGTGTGGTTGTTAGCAACGTACACGTGTCACAGCGCTGACATCCATCAAACCCTGAGTTTTTTTCTTAGCTGTGATTTTTATAGAAACTGCAAACGAAAAGGGATTAGAACTTGTCTCTCTCTTGACGCTGGGTTCAAAAAAAAAAATATTCAACGTAACGTACTTTACCATCCCTGTGTCCGCTTAATTCAACCACTTCCCTTTTCAACCCTGATAATTTAATTGTACTGGCTCTATAGGTGTTCCTTTGTTAACATAAAGACGACAAAACACCGCCTTGATTAGCCTCCCTTTCTCAATATTGTTAACTTTGTTTTCATTTTTAACTTGAAAATTCCAACACTACTATACACTGTTTTTGTGTTGAAGGGATCGGATATTCATGATCCCTTTATTCGGTTTTTTATTGCAATTTTAAAAATTCATTTTTAATGAAAATGTAAATTTTATTAGGTCAAACCTCAAACTAAAAAAAAGAATACCAAAATGATATTTAAGCTCGATTCGAAAAACCCATAGGGCGTTCTCGTACAATGCCATTCAATTTAAGCACAGATATTTTGTGCTCTGCTTTGCGCAAAAAATTGAATACGAAGTTCAAACATATTTATTTCCATAGAATAAATGATTTTTCGACTTCGATTTGCCCTACATTCTGGAGAACTACGAGATGTTTACCATCCTCTGTGCCTGAAATTGAATTCTACCTACTACCAGGAACAAGCACAGACGCACGCGAGGATAATAAAAGGAAAACGATATCAATTTCGTTTTTACTGTTGAAGCAGACATTTTTTTAGGTGTTTTTCTCTAGGGCTTAATAAAACACAGAGCCCAATACATGGAAATAAAATAAATTTATAGGTCTGTGACGTAAAATGATAGAACATTATTTTACATGGCTCTTGGCATAAGGATATTTTTTTTCGAATTAATTATGTCTGAGCTAAGGAAACAAAAAAGATGGAGAAATCCTTGGGAGCTTCATGATTTTATTCGTAGAAGTTTTGCTTTGGAGAATGGAAAATTTTTGTATTGACATTTCGACTGATTTTGAAAGCATTTTACCAAATGTTATGTAAGTATGTTCATATCGAATGAATGAATGTCCTTGGGCGTTAATGGCTGATAAAGATGTTGTATACTTTTTTTTTTCAATACATATTGATGCTTTCTTTCGACGAAATTTTGTTATGAAAACCTAAAGATTTGAACCCGGTTGTATGTTCATTGTTTAAAGTCTTGTAAGTTTTGAATTGGTATCATTTGAAGTGATAATATTTGTGCTTACAATTTTTTTTGACTTGTTCTTTTATAATTATTCTAGAAATAAAAAGAGGAATGATTTTTTCATGAAATTTATAGGTGCTTACAAAATTAAATTAAAAGTTAAACAATGATCGAAAAAAACATTATGGAACGTCTTGATTTGAAAATACTTAAGCATATATTTTTGATATTATGTTTACTTCTTCCTAGTTTCTAAGTTATACCCCTTGGCATAATGGTTACTGCATTAGACTGTCATGTAGATGGTCTTGGATTCGATTCTCATCCTCTGCAAAAACCAAGTTTTTCAGAGGTATACTTCCTATTGCAAGGACTTGACAAATCCTCTAAGAGTATCACTTATCATAAAAAGTGCTCCCCATTAGCCGTTTGAAATCGGCAGTAAATTGTAGGTCTCCTCCATTCCTGGTTTTGTTTTGTCTGAAATAAAAGTCATGCAATATTTTGCATACTTACAACTGCTTAAGTCATTAAAAACAAGAGTTTTTGTCAATTATATATTACTTTAATATGTCCCAGATCAAATTCATATGTGCTTACAAAATTTTTAGCGTTGGGCCTTAACAAAGATACATTTAAGAAAAAATTGAAATTTTTTTTAAGGACTTATTCGATATACATATATCTTATTGATGAATAAATGGTTTAAATTCAGGTACCGCATATTTTATTCACTTCAGACAAACAACAAATCATTAGTGTCAACAATGTGAACAAAAATATTTTCTAAAATAAAAAGTAATTTAATTTCTTTAAAAATATTCATATTCCATTATTTAGAAGGCAGCGACTACAATTTTTTTTTTCCTTTTGGTTGATAAATTGCACTGTTTGTACTAGAGTAGGAGCATATGTATAGAAAGATATAAAAACAGAGAACAAAAGCAACACAAGCGAGACGAAAGCGAAAGAAAAATTGGTTGCACTTGAATATTAAATTACGTGCATGTGAGTGTCTCCAGTTATTTTCTTTTTTTGTGTATACATATATATATATATTTCAAGTGCTTGAATGTTTGCGACTGATGAATTTTTTCTCTTTTAACCTCTTTGGTGTGCTGAATTTGCAATGACAAAATAAAAAGTAAAAGTATTTAGTGATTTAATGAAATTAATTTAACTTTTTGTTTTAACAAAATTAGTTAAAACAATCGGGCTTACAATTTTTTTTTATAGAATTAGTTAGGGAGTTCTCTAACTGTATACGTGGTGATAGTTTGGCTATTGATTACCATGTGCTTACTAAAGTTAAATTTGATTTTCATCAAATATCAAAAGAATGAAATACCAAACAATTCATTTGAATTAATTTGTTCGAAGTTTTTAATTTATTTCTTATTTATTTGTATATTTAAGCCATTGAAGCTAGCAAATAGAATTCAAAATACAACGCGCTTACTAGTTTATTCATCGCGATTCAATAAAATACTTATTATGTTATGAAATGAGTTCGTCAACCTATTCAAAAACTATGTGCTTACTAATATTATTTCCTTGTTTTTGCATAACGCTAAAGATTCGTGCATCATTTTATACAACTTAAATAAAATTCATAACTCAACACATTGTAGAGAATGCTGAATGATATATACGAATAGCTTCATTTTCTTCCATATTCCTCTTGGAAAAGAAAGGATAATGATTGAAAAGTTTCTGTCTACAACAGACAAGCTCAGACAAATGTAAAAAAAAAATGATAATGCCATGTCTAAGTGCTTGATTCCATTCAAAGAATACGAGCAGCATAAATAAATAACTTTAGTTATATTCTTTCTATTGTCTGCGTTTCGCTATGTATATATGTATTGTACATTTAAGATTATGTATAAAGCAATGCCAAGAAAACGAAGTGAAAATTGAAAAATCTATTACATCCTATATAGGATAATGTATGTAACTGCCAAGAGGAATAGCTCTCGTCTTATAGTCTACTTTGCAATAATAAAATCAAATTCGGCACGTGTACGTTTCATAGGGAATTGTCGACTGTCGGGCAGAAAAGGGTGGCACTACGATAGACAAACCCTATGTTTTTGGGGAATTCAGCTAACGATTTTCTATGGAGAGTCTGTACTCAACATAATTCACAATAAAAGAAGGAGACTCGGAACTTTAACTCTGTATAAACAAACTCTGAAGAAACAAACCAAATAAAAGGCTCCTAGTAAAAAAGAGAAATGACTACATATATATCATGTTTGTAGAATTTGAAGAAGGAAATGTTTATAGGTAGCATTTCCCGTTCGATTACAAGTGAACGACTAAACATTTGTATGCCAGACTAGGTCAAACATGCTTCTTCAGAGGAAGTACTCAAACAACCCAACTTAACCACATGACGCTATAGTGGGTTGACGACGTGATTTATTCTAACTTCTTGACTTTTTTATTGCTAAAGATATATTAAACATAAGGGTCTGTATATCTTGATTTATGTCTTATCATAATGCAAAAGCTAGAGGGGGATAGACTACAACTTATAACACGAAAAAAAAACACCGATTGCACTGACACACACTTGAATACAAAATGGTATTCGCAAGCACCTAACACTTAAGCCTCACACAACTACAAACTAGAAAGAAGAAGAGAAAATCGATTTTTGTCAGAAGAAAGCTGTATTATATGAAATAGACTGCTTTTTTTTGTGTACTCTTCCTTAGAAAAAAAAAACTCAGTTGAATGTATTGGTGCGAGAAATTTCAGTGAAAGAGAGAAATCCAAAATAAAAAGGTTCTTGAGTTTGGTATAAACTTGAAGATGAGGTTTTATTTATATTTCCTGTTCAAGTAGAGAAATCAAGGATTTTTGAGGATTTTATTTATTCCATTTTTTTTTTCTCTATCTCTGTAGGTTGATCTTTCTTGTTTAAATCTAATTAAAGCTTTGTAAATATTTTTGTTTCAATGTTTGCTTGACAATTTAAAAGATTTTATTTGATGTAGAGTTTTCAAGGATAGCAGACAGTTGAAAAAAGAGGATATATAAGTATATGGCCATAGGTAACCTGGCAAGGTTATAATAAGAGTTTGAATTTTTCACTTCCTAAGCTTACTAACAATGTGCTTACAAATTTTTCTTACAGATATCATTATTTTTCTACTTGAGTTATTTAAATCTAGTGAATTTGCATCAACTGTCTATGTGCTTACATGTTTTTGATAAAACTTTTATGCAGTTGATAAATTAAATCGAAATACAAAGTATGTTTATTTGAATCAGAATTCTAACCTTCCCAAGCAATTGAATTAAGCGTCCTTTTGATTCTTATTTGATTTATTTGTAGTATTGTTTCTCTTATGATTTAGTGCTTTTTAAAATTCCATTAGAAAAAATCATGCGCTTACAAAATTCATTCACAGAATCATACAACTAAAAGCCAAAATGTCTCATTCTTCACAAGTTGATGTTAAAATGGCATGTGCTTACAACATATCACCAACACAAATTGAAAAATATATCCATAAAAAAATTGTGTCATGAAATCCTTTGTCAGCAATGCGCTTGTTTGGATTACTGGTTTTATTTTGTTCATAAACAAAACATAGACAAAATTCTTGTCCACCTGGAGTCTATATTTTGTTTACATTGCCAGCTGTTGTTATTTTCGCAAAAATTTAACTTACGACGTAGTAAACAAAATTCATCTATACCATATCATAATACCGTCATTTTGTCATTGTACACCTCATTAATAGGATTTCAACAGAAATCAGGTTAATCTGAATTAAATTTACACTTGAGTAAACATTTACAAAAAGTCTCAAGGTCCTGTGATTTTAACCTACTTTCCTTTCAAGAGGGTAAAAAAAATAAATAAGAATCTGGCTTCGCACCAAACCATCTGTGAAACACGATCCAAACATCCTGCACACACATCACAGTAAATGACAGCCGTGATTTTTTTTTATTGAAAAGTGATTCATAAGATCCCTTGCAAAAGGCCGAGAAAATGCAACGCATATACGATTAATCGAATCGAATCTAATCGAAAAGTTTGCATATTAAAAATCAAATTTCCTCAAACGTAGGAGTGTCTACTTAATAACAATGTCTTGGGAATTCCCCATTTGAGTGGATTGTTTTCTTTTCTAGTTCACCTCAATAACCACCGACAAACTGTCGATATAGTCACATTGTTGGTCTTAGCAAACACAGTAGACTATAATATATTGCCTGATCATATTTCAGACAAACAAAAAAAAAATACCGGAAACCTTTCAACAATGTTGCAGGATTGCCACTACGCCAACAATACCACTGATCTCACCATGCTGTCGTTGTCTGGGACGTAGAAACTAAATCTGCAACTACTCACTATCTGCTTGGCTAGATATTGAGTTCAAATTGAAGTTTGTCTGGCCTATTTATGTGCAGATAGATGTACCGTGAATAGATACATATTAGCGACATGTCGCTAGATTTCTTATAAAAAATTCTCCATTTGATTATTGTCAAGCATTGATTTTTTTGATGGTGAAGGTGCATATATATAATTTCATGGGAAAATGTGATTGAACATAACGAAAGAAATATGTTTGTGTCTTGTGGATGCTTACAATTTTTATCTGCATAATTGATCGTTCCATATCTTGGTTTTGTAAAATTCATTGTATAGATTATAAATTTCATTGTGCTTACACTCATATACGTCATTAACATAAATGCTTACAATATTTTTTGTTCTTATCGGTGAATATATTTTTTCCTAACAAACATCTCATTATTTTTTCCTATAAATCTGTTGTGCTTACAATTTTATTTCGCTCATTTAAATATAAAAAACCGGTAATGCACATGCCTATGACCTTTTCCGCTAACGTAGCAGACTAAATGCTTACGTGATATTTTCGGCTAGACACCAAGAAATGTTTAAAATTGGCCAAAAATAGGAACTTCCATTTCATGTACATACATACCAATGCATATATCCGGATGGCTTGTTTTTCGGATACTTTTTTTTAAACAATAATTTACATACTATACCTAGATATGTAAGCACTCAAATATTACATACAAAATATCCATTCTGACGCAAATTGGCACAAGATTAAAGATTTTAAACGAAAACGAAAAACAAAATTCACACAAATATTTTTGGCTTTCTTCGAGTATACCAAAGATATGCAACTGAATTTTTGCCAGAAAAAAGGAGGCGACGAAGCAAGTGCTTCCAATTTATTATATGACACATTTGAGCAGCCAGTTTCTCTAGCTGATTATATTTTGATTTTCTGCAATCTGCCTTTGAAAGGCTTAATCATGCCAAATATCCTGCGCCTAAGACCGGTCGGTTAACATTGGTGAATGTCCTTTGAATAAGTTTCCAGAGTAAGTTACATACTTAATATCCTCACAGACAAGGTAGTCATCCATTTATATTTGAAGGTTCCTGCATTTGTAAGATATCGACTTATTAAACCTGTATGCGGCATTCATTAGGACGCATAACGACCACATCAAAGTTGTAGTTGCCTCACTTGGAATGGTGCCAATTTTTGTATTCGGAGCAATGAAATGCTAGACTAGACTGCATGATGCTATTGTCGGGTGTTTTTTTTTTTTTTTTTATCGTCGTCGCTGTCGTTTTGTTTTTGTCTGGTGATTTTGAATGAAATTTATTTTTTTTTCTTTTTTTTTAAATGTTCTTGATGCTACTTTTTATTTATTTATTTTATTATTTTTTTACATTTTTTCTTTCAATTCATTGTGAGCTTGAATTTTGCATCAAGCATTTTTTTGTTTGTCCATCACATCATCGTATGAATATCTACATACATCCATATTCAGTCAGCAAAAGCATTGTCTGAAGAGGATATGCAATGCAAAATAAATATTTCCTCTTTAAGTAAATTCCTTCCTCTTGCTTTATTTGACATTTTTTATTAAAAATTTACAGACTTTTCTTAAGTGGAATATGTTATCCAAATTTAGAGAGAAAATGACAATATTGGTTTGGTTATGTCGTTAGATTCCTTCATTCTGATTTTTAAAGATAAGCAATTATATCTTTTAATTAAATAATTTTTAAACGCTTACAAAATTAGTCTTTTGCGTAATAATCAGACTTTAGTTACCAGAAAAAAAACAATTTCGCATATTCAGCTCATATTTTAATTGTGCTTACAACTTTTTCAATTTTAATAATTGCTTTATTTAAACTAAACATCTTAGTTAAAAACAAACCAAACATATTCGCAAATTCAGCTCATATTTCAATTGTGCTTACATCTTTTTTTAATTTTAGTTCTTACTTTATTTAAAATGAAAAGTTTGCCATTTTTAAAAATCAATCTTACCAAAACAGTCTTTGTCCAAGTGATTATATCTTAGCTACGAACAAGTACACAAATTCAGCTAATATTTCAATCGTGCTTACAACTTTTTCCAATTGTATTTATTAGTTTATTTAAAATTTAAAGATTTCCATTTCCAATGATAGTTTTTATCTTCAGGCGGCATTGAAGTAAATTTCGGAAGAATTGAATGGAATCCAATTATGTATATTTTTGCTATTGCTACTAAGACCCTCTATTATTTTCTAGCCTTCAACTTTCTTCAAATTATCATTTGACGTTGTGGCATCTATATCTGTATTCAGCTTACAAAATCGAAGTGCTTACAAAATTGCAAGAAAAAATATATCATATTTAATTATTTCACAGACATTCTTCCATTGTATTAATTTATTTCCAATACTTAACTTATATTGAGCCTGTTTTCTTTTGAATGATGATGAACAGAATTTCCTTGTCCTTGTGTCATTTCAGCTTCGCAAATTCGTTATGGCTAATGGATTTAAAACATGGTCTTTATTGAAATTTGTTATCCTTGTTCATTCTCCGTTAACATAGGGCTTACAAAAATGTTTTTATTCTAGTGACAGGGAAAAAGGATTACCTGTTATTATTGTTAACCCCTTTTCTGGTGTATCCTTGTATATTAAACTATCGTCCTTCGCTTCTGAAAGTCATTTAAAGGTTACCCGTGCAGTTTATCCAATCCTTTCCTTTTTTTTACTCGGATCGTTTTACTAGCTACCGCTGTGTAATAAAATCCATTTGACTGATGATGTTGGTTGATGTGCGGTTATAAAATTGATTATAAACATTTTTCATTTTTGCTATCCCCTCGGACAAAATACAAAACGACAAACACAAAAACGGAAGAAATTAAAACAAAAATAAAATGTAGATATGCAAATTTTTATATACGATATTTCACAGCGGCTGTCATTCATGCGTATACACGAGGAGATATAAAGCGAGGAAAAAAAACGCATTGCTGCATTTTCGTGCTTGACAACAACAACAAAATGCTGTTTAATATAAGTGAAGCAGAGGAAACGAAGTCCTTGAAAGGGTTTTTAATGTTATTTTTTCGTAGAGGTAAAGGGGATTTTTTTCATTATTATCCAGCAAACCGGGGATAATAATGTCAGCAGGGTTAGGTAAAATGGCACGTAAGGTGTTGCTCGACGGGGGAATGCCAAAGGGTTTCACTGACGCTCGCTGTTCTGATGAAGTTTGATAAATGGTAAAAACAAATGATGCGTGTGCAATCATATGTCACATGGTTATGTGTGTTCATTGTTTTAAGGTATTTTTTTTGCATTCATTTCAGTTAAATGTGAGTTTAAAAGATATGCAAGAATTTCAACGAGAAAATTCATGTAAGTAGGTAGAAATTTTAAATAGTGCGTTTAAACGAAAAAAACGCCAGTTATACGTTGAAAAGTTTGTAAGCACATGATTATTCGTATTTCATTTTAGGCAATTGTCAGTTTTAACAAATTTGAATTCAAAATATTTTAGATAAAGTTGTAAGCAGCATCAAATGAATGCAGCAAAATTTGAAAAGAAAAAGGTTTCGTCAGAAAATTAATGCTTATGCACTTTTACGTGTATTTATTTCAGTTGATGTGAATTTCAACAAAAACATTCATCTTAGTTGTTACAAATTAGATGAATGAACTAGAAATAGTTCGTTTAAAGGGAAAACACGACAGTTATATATTGAAAATCATGTAAGCACGTGATTATTCGTATTCCAATTTAGGCAAATGTCAGTTTAAACTAATTTTAATTCAAAATAATCCAGTTAAAGATGTAAGCAGCATCAAACAAAACCAATAAAAATTAAAAAGAGAAAGTTTTTTGTAATCAAACTACTACTAAGAATTGAAATTGCCAAAAAACTTTAGTAGGCAAATTACTTTTAAAAATTCTCGTCATTATTAAACCCCTTTTATACCTTTAACACAAACAAAAAATTGTAAGCACTATGAAGCCGTACATCCCATGTACATTTCAAAGATACCTCCTCATTATAACATACAAAATTATGCCAGCAATAAAGTCCAGATTTTTATTTATAAAAAGAAAACCCATTAAACTATATTTACCAACGCACCATTTACTTATAATTAGTGCACATAAATACCGATCCCATGCCAACTTCCCATTGCGACAAATATAAATTGTATTTTCAAGTTCAAATAACGACGAAGAAACTTATTTTAAGATGCAACATCACACGCATTGCACTGACTGCCTTTAGTTGGAGGAGTTGCGAAGTGTCGCCTTATTTTATAGTTGCAAGTTCCACCGAGACTACAAACTGGGTCGTATATGTTTCAATCGAATAATAAAAAAAATGGAAACTTTTTCAGCTTGTGGATATGGTGAATGGCGGCATAGCAACGAACAACAACGAAGCACCAGACACATAATCGAACTTAAATCACCCCAAAGACTGCAATTTATGTTAATCTTTTGGGAAATTGTTTGAATGTGCAATAAACATTGCGTTGTCGTCGCCGTTTTGTTGTCTGTTCGAAATGATTTTGTGATTATAATACAAAACGAAAATAAATACTCATGCACAAGTGTATTTAGCAGAGGCTCTTTACCCCAATTTATGTCTGCTGACCACAACGCAGTCTGTTGCACTCCAGACAGACAAAATATAATAATATAAATGAGAGTCCTCTGTTTGCACCAAAATAACATGAAAACGAGCAACAACAAAAAAATGCATGAGAGATGATAAAAAAAAAGAAAAGTGAATGCATGATGTCGCCATTTTTGTTTTTGTTGTTCAGTGTTTTGTGTGGCTAGCTAATTACACGTATAGTTGATTTTTTTTTTCTGGTTTGCTTTAAGTACCTATACAAATATGTACATACTCGTACTATGTACAAGTTAAGTCGAGTGTGAACTTTAAATTTATGTTCCCGACAGAAGTGAAATCAATTGAAAACTCTCGAACAATGACAATGAAAGTTCATCAGAAAAAAAAAAGAAAAGTCTGGTACTGAAAGCAAGATTAATGATTTGACATGTTTTTTGCTCAAATTCGGATAAATGATACACAAAAAGTTGTAAGCCAATAAATATCTAAGCTTAGAGAGGTATTATTTCAGTGGTGGTGATGTTTTATACCATAAAACCAATCTGCTTACAAAAAATATTGCACTTAATAAAATAAAAATAATAAATTCTGTAAAAAAAACGAAATATTTTTGGTTCTTGGCTTAAAACTAAAATTAAAGACATGGTTTTGCTTTGACGTTTCAATTTTCAAACATTCAAGACCAATGTTCATCGACCGATACCTACTTTATTTGCCAACCCCCCCTTCTCTACATTATAAGGGTCTTTCGATAAACCCTTGAGCTCATTTAAAGAAAAACTTTCAAACTACTTATAAACAAAAGAGTTTGTCATTTAACTAATCAATTTCATTTATGTATATAAAAAACAAACTAGCAAAAATCTCTTCCAACAAGTACCAACCAACATAGGTACTGTGCAACTTCATGTGTGAAAGTTTTCCTCTCCCTAATTTATATTGTTTTGCTCGTTCTTAAACCTAAATAATAATCGCATGGCAATCTATAATTAATCTTAATAGCATTTACACAGATCCCCTTAATTGAATTTATCTAAATGAAAACCAATTAACTCATATCATGTTCTTATAACCTTTTTTAAGGATTGTAAGCACACATTTTCAACCAGCTAAATATTCATAATCTTATAGGGTACCTTCTTCGTTAAAAAGTCTTTAGAGATTTGATTTCATTCATCTAAATTTTTATACAATGTTCAAATATTCATGGCACGTTTGTCAGTCTGTCTGTCTGTTTGTCTGTCTGCTTGCTTGTTTACATCAGAGTGTAGTTGAAAATAATAATTTTATTCGTTTTTAATTTTGTTTTTTTACACCTATCCGACTCTTTAAAATATACAATTGCATTTTTAAGGTATCCCAAATACAAAATGTTGATTCTCTGTTTCTCTACATACCTCTTTTAGCGTGCAAGCATAATAAATTCGGAGTGAATACGAAAAGCCCTAATTTAAACAAACATCTACACCTACATGCCCAACTTTGTTCATTACGTACAAAATTTGCCTCGGCTCCCTGAGGGTACCCAACTAGCGTATGCCTGCTTATGTTTGTATCTACGTAATACATTGAATCACCTAGGAAGCTAAATCTACGAAATTTGAGAAGGTTCAAAGCAAGAAAAATAAAATAAGCACGTGAATAAAAGCTCTAACTGGGTTCCCCAAATCGAGACACAGAGGCAGAGAACACAAATTTGGCATTCAGGAAAGGGAGATTTATTTTTGGTGTCACATTACTTCGTTGATGTTGTGTCAGTTGGTTGGCTTGGAGGAGTTCGGTGTAGCCTTGGTATTTAGAGGGATTTTCGCTGATTAATTGGATAGCTATGTGTTTTGTCTGGCGTATTTCAGAATACATAGTATTTAATGGGATTCAAACCACGAACACCTGTGCACATGGCGAATGAAACAATAATTCGCCTTGAAGTGTGGAACAATCATTTGTCTCTGTAAGCACGTGCAATGTAACAAGCACTCAGTATTTTATGTACATAAGTATGTGTAAGTGGGAGGAAGGCATTCCAGGAGGTTATTTGAGATAAAATATGTGCCAGTGATCAGGTTGTTTATTATGCTCAAAAATAATAATGTATAGATACTATAGGTACCTTCACATATTGTGAGCATTGTATTTGGGACAGTTTTCATAAGACTCAATTTTAGAAAACCGCATTTTAGACCAAAGACTGTTTAAAATCATGTAAGCACATTGCTTACAATCAGCCTCTGATTGAACTTGATAGGAAAACTTCTGGAACTATCAATAAAATATGACAAAAGTTGTAAGCACGCCTTTCCCAAAATATTTTTATATACTTATGCATTTTTGTGACAAACATAAATTGGTACTCTGAAAAGTTTTATTTTAATTTGCGAGTAATGTATTTAAAACTAGAAACACAATTGCATAAAAGGGCTGTTTTTAACCCTACTATTATATTTATGGAAATAAAAATATGTATGTAAGCATATCGCTTCTTACAAAATTTAAATATTATTCAATTGAAAAGTCGACCAAATATCAATTAATCAAACAAAAAAGTTGTAAGCACTGATAAAATGTTCACTTTCTGTAAATAAGTGCTTTTTAAAGATTTTTTTAACATTTTTTTTTATCTTTCAGATGCTATCGGTACAGTCTGCCGGCTGCGCGGGAATGGAGCGGCTCGGCGTTCCGGCCCGCACATCTTTAAACACACCTCCTGACGATAGGTAAGCTACTTAAAATTCTCCCAAATAATAATTGATATAATTTTAACAAAACCATATTTTCTTATAGAGGCCACATAAGTCGAAGAATGCGTGTTGAAACAATCCAAGCTCGTGATCTACTAGTACGTGATACAACACTACTTAGTGATAGACAAATTAGAAATAATAATCATTTACATCAGTATCATCGAGTTGGATGTTGCGGCAGTAGTAGTAGTAGTTATAGTATTTGTAATAGTAGCAATATTCGAGGTGGAATTGATGCAGCGACGATAATGACTGCTAAGCAGCAACAGCAAGCAGTCACCGCAAAACTTAAACCAATTAATAACGAAAGGCAACATCATCAGCAGCAGCAGCAGCAGCAACAACAAATTCGATGTCCACACCATATTCCATTACCAGATAGTGAATGGGGTCAAGATCGTGACTTGCAGATACGAGCGGAGTATCAGGTTAGTTCATTGAACGTTTTATAAGCCACATTGAATTTAATTAATAATCATTTTTTTTCTGTTTGTAGCAATCCGAGATAACCCGTTCGTATATCAAACCGCCTCCTAACAAAACAGTTTTAGACGTTCCAGAGCAATCCTATAATTTTTACTCATCAACAACGCTGTCAGCGATGGCATCGTCAGCAGCCAATTCGGGTGTTTCGTGCAATTTAAAAGCTAACCTAACTAATCAACATTCTAATATCCACCACAATTACCACCTGCAGCAGCAACAGCATACACTGCCCTGCTCAAGTGGCAGCCAACAATCAGCAATATTAACACAGCATCAAAAATCAAAACCCAGTGTAATAACAAAGCTGTTCTCGCGCAAAAGCAGTCCCAAATCGCCAACAGCACTCTGTTCTTCATCATCAATATCGTCGAACTCATCACTTTCGTCGAGTGCATCGTCATCGTCCTCTTCTTCATCATCGTCGTCCTCCTCTTCGTCATCATCACCATCGTCGTCGTCTGTATCAACATCGTCGTCATCATCATCACTGTGCTCGGCACAAGCACTTCCAATATCAATAGCTGCCACATTGACAGCAACAACATGTAGCTTGGGAGCGGCAGCACCTTTCCAAAATAATCTTATGCCCACCAGTAGTAGCAACATTACCTCAAGTTCTTCATTTATGACGACAATCGGTGCCACGGCTTCAGCACGAGTTTCACCATCACCTCCGTTGGCGGTATCAGTTCCCGTCGCGGCAACATGTTCTACCAATATGTTGCAACAACAAAAATTCCATTTACAACAACAACACCAGCAACATCAGTTGCTTGTTGATAGTACAAATTCCAGTAACTTATCATCGACCTCTCTGCACTTGTTAAAAAACAGTAGTAGTTGTAATTTATCTCCAACATCGTCCACAGCACTAGTTGCAGATGTTGCTTCAACATCCATAGACTGTTGCTATGCACAAGCAACAAGTATCCAACGATCACATTCTTCTTCTTCTTCATCATCTGCAGCATTATCATCTCAACTGCATCAACAACAACAATCAATCGATAACTGTGTTAATAGCAATAGTAGCAGCAGTAGTAGCATAAGTAGTAATAATAGTATGTCAAGTTCGAGAAACTATCAGCATCATATTTGACAACATACAAATGTAGTTAAAATTAGCTGAAATACTAAATCTAGTAATTATTGTAGTTTTTCCAATAACCACCAGCATAAAAATTCTGCTGCTGTGTGCACTTTTTGAAAAAAAAACAAGTACCAAAATTGTTCCATATTAGCAGGGTGTTTTTTGTTTTCTTCTTAAATTATTCACATTGTCTAGACTAAATGTTTGCTTATGATGTAATATTTTATTTTCAAAAATTAAAAAAAAAACTACTTGTTTCACAATCCTATTGGTACCTTGTATATAATAATGAATTTATATAAATGTGTATTAGGCAAATCAATGAAGTAAATCAAAATCAATTTTTATAAATGAATTAAGTGATGATTTATTGTGTTCCATTAGAAATTTTATTGTAATTGGTTTTCTAATATAGAAGCTGAATTGGTGGTTGAATGTAAAATTTAGTTGTAAAATTTTAAAACAAGTTTCAAATTGAGTGCTGAATTAGTTAAAAGATTGCTGAATAGCTAAATTATGAAAATATTCAAATATCAACTGTCTAAAGGAAGAGAAAGACCGCTGAATAGCTGAATTATGAAAATATTTAAATTTCAATTGTCTAAAGAAATGGAAAGACCGCTGAATAGCTGAATTATGAAAATATTCAAATGTCAATTGCCTATAAAAAGAGAACCGCTGAATAGCTGAATTATGTCTAAAGAAAGAGAGAGATCAATTTGTCAGTTTTCGAAACAACAATGTTCTCCATGAAAACCAACTCGATTATTAACTATTGGGTATATTTTTTCAAACTTAATACAATTTTAAGATTTAAGATCCTAAGATTTTACCTAAGGTATTTTGTTGGTATTAATTCAAGAAATCGCTTTAAATTCAAGTAGGTACATATGATCGTATGTTATGTTATATTGTATTTGGGGGTATTGCACTGTGACCTAGAGATCTATTGTGCCCCCACCTGAATTATAGGTACCTATGATTGTTTGTAATCTTTAAAGACAGAATTAATCCGAGTTACTAGAAGACACCGTTTCCTCAAGTTACTATAGGAATAGTGATGATAAAGAGATGTAACAACTATGAATATTAGTAATAACATGAAAATCGAAAACAGCCCGATTTGTCCAGCTTGACTTTGGCTGTGAGTCTTAAATAAAACGAATTGGCTTCAAAACATTCCAAATCTCATTATCAAATTTCACTATACTAGCTTAATTTCAAAATCTATGTACCCTTTTAAATATATTCAGGATATGTATAACCAATTTTCCAAATTCTTCTTCAAACTAGCTACTTGAGTAACTCGAACCAAATGAGCTGCTGCTATTTGGGACTTTATTTAGAACCTCAAATTTAGTTCATTAAACAGTTTTTTGTCACACAAACTACTGAAGAACTATCCGATTTTTTAAAGACTTCACCAATAATGCCTTTCATTCTCTCGTTAAGAAAATCTCCTGATTTAAATTTTTGACCATCAAATATTTTCAAAAGATCTATAGTAATCAATTCAGCTTCAAAATATTTAAATTCGATAACTATCTCAATTTCGTACTAAAAATATTTATTTAAATGAATTATGTTGATTTGTTTTTAATTAAAAATATTTTGTATAACTTAAATCAAAAACTAAAGGTTTCATCCATCACTTAGCTTTAATTTCTTCTTTGTTTTTCATTTTTTTAAATATTAAAAAAAATATAATCAAAATAATTTAATCCTATCGCATAGAATAAATCAAGTAAAATGAAATCAATTAAAACAAAACAAAAAAAAGACTAGAAATCAAATTTTGAAAAATTACATAACAATAAAACGCATACCTTCATATTTCCAACTATTCCAACCTTACACTCAAAAACTACAATTTTCAATACCCAAAAATAATAAATTTCCTCTTCAAAAATTTCTTAACAAAAGCAAAAACTTAGAATATTAAAATGTAATATGTGGTGTGAATACGCAATTTCAGTAAAAATAAAATAAACAAAAATGTAAATAGTAAAGCTTACAATAAAAAAGATTTTGGTGTTCAACTCAGAAAGAGAGAGAGAGCTTTTAGCCTATTCAAGCAAGCTACCCACCCCAGACGACAGCTCTTGCGCAAGTAACTGCCGCTTGATGAGAGCAACCCTTAAATCTTGAAAAAATACATTCACACATATTTAACATATTATTATTAAAAAAATAGTAGACAATTAAAAAAAAAAAATCAAAAACATACTTAAACAGTAAACATATATTTTTATAATTTGTATCTTTTTAAAATATTGTTTCATTTGTATAACTTTTTTTTAAATAAATGAAAAACAAAACTAAATAGACAAGAAAAACCAACATAAACTAGATAAACTAACACGGAGGTGCATCAGATACTATATATATTATATTAGGTATATTTTTTTATTTAACTCTTTTTTATGATCATTAATCTCTTGTTAGTATATTGAATCAGTAACTGCTTAGAAGACCACTTTTTTACAGTAAATTACATCAGAAAATTAGCCGAACTACCTCCTTAATATTAAACAAAACAAAAAATGCATACAATAATTATTAAAATGTTGATTATATTTTTTGATTTAATCTCTTCAAAATTATTTTATTTATTTTTATTTTTCGGATGCTTATTATTTAGCTTCTTTTTCTTTTTAGTAAAATATAAAATTTAAATAATGAAAATATTACATCAAACAAAAATCCAAGCCGTCGACTGATATTTTAAAGAAATGTTAATAATTCCGAAACAACGTGTAAGCAAGACAAAGAATAGGAACTGAAAGAAAAATAAAATATAAATAATATAAAAATACTATATTTATGAATATAAATTTAACATTAAAAGTTATATATATACATAAATTACATTAAATTTAAATTAACAAAAAAAAAAAAAAAAACATACAACAAAATATTTAAAAAGCTATGTATGTGAAAAGTATTACCATTTAAGAATAGTTGTGTATGAAGAAAAAGATTTATATATTAAAATATATAATTTAGTTGCTTATTAGTTTAAAATAAAATTTTGTAAATTAGCATTGAAAATCATTATTTAATTAAAAACAAGAAAACAACAAAAACTTTCTAAGTATGAAAGTTATTTTTCACATTTTTCAAGACAACTTATTTCTGTGTGAAATAAACAAAAAAAAAAAAAACATTAATTATTTATTTGTATAGTAATGATAATAATAATAAGGAAATTGAGGAGAATAAAGTAAATAAATGGGGGACTACAGTATATAAATATATATATACATATATATATATTAAACAAAACATAAATCTATATTATATATATTATAAATACAAACTACATTAAGCAAATGCAAAATAAAAATATTGATGTATAAACAAATTAGTGAAATTTTTTTAAAACAAGATATTGTTGTTGTAATAAAAATTTAAACAAAAAATATTATCAAAAAATATAAAAAAAAACAATGAAAAGCATAAAAAAAAAAACAAAAATCATTAAATGAATATGAAAAATATATAACATGATGTTTTTTTCTTACAATACTTAAAGGAGGGCAGAAAAGTTTTCAACTGTTAAGTTAAAATACAATGTTAGCTGATAAGTACCTACAGGGAAACCCAATTATAATTACATAGATTTAGGACACACGTCGCTTTCATTTGGTTGGGTTAAAAATATTACTGCTTACAAAATTCTGCTTTAATAATTTTTTTAATTTGTATTACAAAAATTAATCCCCCCATCGACAAGTTGGCTCATCGGCATCGATCTGGGGCCCTATTTTGTATTACGAAACGAGCGGCAAGTCAACGATACTGAGGAATACGATAGTCACGACAAAGAGCGATTAAGTAAAACGAAAAAGGCGTACAACACATGTAGCCAAGCTTAATCGAAAAAAAAAAAAAAAAAAAAATAATAAAAAAAAAAAATGAGCAAAACATTGGCGCAAAATTTTAAAGAGTTCTCGCTTAAGCAATAAAACCGGCTCTACTTAACGCAGTCATTTAGCTTGGAGACTTTGTCTAACTTTTTCATAATTTTAATCACGTTAGACAACTCTTCTAACTAATGTGGGTTTTACAACAGAACCTAAGCGAATTTGCGTTGAACAACCCTTAATTTGACAGATACATAACTCACACAACTACAAAAACACAAAAACATTACAATTTATACACTTATAAATTTTATATACTACTTCGGTACAGATTTTGATTGTTTATAAGTTATTCACATTATTTAGGTGAAAATAAAGTATAAATCGCATGCATACATAAGCCTATGTACATTTGTTTGTACAGATTTGTTAATCGTAGAGCTCTTTCGTACGATTGTTTTGAATTTATAATATTCAGTGATTCAGTCTATTTACAAAGAACATCTTTATAAAATCGAATAAAACATCAGTAAACATTTTTTCTTCGATTTACTTTGGTATGAAATGACCATTGTCAATATGGATAAATTATACTTTTAAAAGATAAACTAGCTATTTACTGCTGTTAAAGTAAGACGAGCTCTTTAACGTTAAAGTATAGTTTATGTCCTTTAAAATTAACAAAAAGTGGGTTCTCGTTTTATACTCAATATTTAGAGTCGACTCCCATTCTAAAATTGATTTAGAGTAGGTTTTAAATGTTAAAAATTTTGCGCCATTTTTTTTTTGAAGCGCAACCAACTTCTCGACTATTAGTAATGTCAAAAATTGACATACATAAATGAAAAAAAAAAAAAATTATAAATCAAGAAACAAGAAACGATAAAACGAAAGTTAAACGATAGGTATATGGCAGTCGTTAGAACTAACGAGTATCGTTGAAATTAAATGATTCTCGTTAAACATAATCGCATTTCAACGATAACGAAGTAATTTCAACGATAATCGTTTTACAAAATAGGGCCCCTGAACTAGGTCATCGAGTCATCAGCAAAAAGAAGGTTGTCGATATAGGCTGGTCGGAGGTCAGTATGCTGGATAGGAACGGTCTTGGGCAACACCAGCACTAATGTTCTTCATTGCCGATGTGCAGTTGTACAAATATATTCCGGGAAGACAGAAAGGAATGGATTTTAATAAGTGTTATGGAAAAGCTAAGTAAGCTGAGCTTATGAGATATTTGTTCGATATCCAGGGGACATTCGACGATGACTCGACAATCGACATATGTTTAGTAGAGTTTGGATGTTATTTTGGAACTTCAGAGAATGGCATGTCATATGGTTCTCCAAACCAAACGGCATGTACGGAATTTTGGAGTTTTCGTTGCAATACTTCTTCAATTTTCTGAGTATTAGTTCTTAAAAGAGTTTTGCTGAAGTTACTAAGGAGGGATATCGGACTGTAGTTGGAGATGATGTTCAAGGCTCCACGATTTTAGCCGTTCTCCAATTTTAGGAGAAGTAGTTTATTAGGATGATAGTGGACCCATCGGGTCCCGCTGACTTCTTTTGCTTGGAGTTATTAATAATCTCTGTCTCTGTTATATTTTCTATGGTGCTCAGGGGCTATCAATCGGGTCATTTGCCAGATTCGTACCGCTGAAACAAGAGGGAAAACACTTTTTCAACATTATAACAAATTTCAACACGCAAAAGACAATTAAAGTAAATCGGCCTTATTGTGAGTTTCACTCGAACAACATTCCACCCGGAAAATTTGACATTTCACTTTTCGCCTATTGTGAGTTTCACCCAAAAAATTATTCATGTTCGAAAAATTATCCTTATTGGGAACAATCATTTCGGGCGGAATGATAATGCCATTCGCAGCCAAAATTTTCACTTATTTTTATTAGGCGAATGAGAGCACAATAAGGCGGAAAATGTTAGTTGTTTGTTTATTTTTTTAAGATAACAAAATTTAAGATCCCTCAAATTCCTTCGAAGTGCTGGCTCCTCAAACATTTGTTCTTCCTCAGACAAGATATGTAGCGCTATGCTATGCTATATTTATGATAACTATCCTTTCTTTATTATAAAATAACAATTTAATTTTATATCCTGAAATTCTTATTTAGCAATTTTCAAAACAAAGATATGTTTGTTCAAACTTACAAGAAGGTCTGTTCATTTTCCGAACGCGATAAGTCCGTTGTTTAAAAATAGGTGTGCCCAAAAATCAATTATATTACAAAGAATTTGGAGGTTGCATTTCATTCTCCGTTTCCATCACAGTGGAGTGAGAATTTATTGCGGGCCTCATTTTCCTGAACGTGCCTATTTTTCTAACTGTCACTCTTGATTCGAAGTGAAATTTTTATTCGGGCGAAACTCATAATAGTTTTTAAAATTTCGGAGGAACAAACATTTTTCGGGGGAAATGTTTTCTGGGCGAAACTCACAATAAGGCTGAATATAAATAATTTACATCAGCAATCAGGGTGAACAAAACATAAAGTGAATTTAAATTATTGAAAATTTGAGAGTTTAGATGGCGCTTAATTCAATTGTAGAAAAATGTGAAATGTTATATAATAGCACAGATTTGAACATGTAATGTTATTGCATTTATTATGATAGCCAAATTTAAGATTTATAAAAAGGTTAATATACTCGTAAAAGTGAGTAGAAATTAAACTTAAAATTGTTGTGAGGGTTCTAAAAATCGCCAAAAATCACTCCTAATGTAAAACTTTGTCGACCGTAATTAGAATATTATTGAAAGCGGTTTGTGGAAATGGACAATCTTTAAGGTAATGAAAGAAATCCTCATCTGCATTTACAAAGTTATCGAATGTTCAAGGTTTGGATATCATTAACCTTTTTGTTTATCAGCAGGGATCGAATTTCGAGGCATTTTAAAAACTAAAAAGGCAAAAAAGCATTTATAATTTTAAACAAAATTAACGAAACTTAATCATAGTTATAACAATGTATAACTAAATTTAGTTTAAAATTTACGGGCAGCAAACGCCTGCCCGTAAATGTTCCTGAGTGTTCTTTCGACATGGGTTGAAACCTGTTGAGCCCATGTTAAAGATCCAACATTGTTGAGATTCTATGCCTTCAGGGAGTTCAGTTCTCATGTCGATGAACATTGGTTTTGAATGTTTGCAAATTGAAATGGAAAGGGAAAACCGTGCCGGCTAAGTTATTCCATAATCGTGTTGTACGACAAAAAAAAGCCAATCTCTATATTTGACGGTACGACCAAAGTAAGGCTCGATGGTGAACTGATGAGCATACTTAGCGAAGTGGGTATCACGGGTGAACTGATAAATTGGAGGTATGCAACTGGCTACTTCGAGTGAGCATTGCTTGTGAAAGAAGCGATGAAACTAGAAAACACATAAAACATTCTGATGGTGTTCAAGAGATAGGAATGAATCCATGATAGCTCTGTTTCTTATCAGTTTTAACGCTCCGTTCTGAATTCTATCCAATAAGTGGAGAAAAGTTTGTGCTGCGTCTGCTTCAAGGTGTGAGTTATATTCAAGCTTAGAACGTATAAATGCCTTCTAAATGGTAGCCAGATCAGATGGGATGACAAATTTTTTACAACGACATAAAAATCCTAAGCATTGGACGTGAATTTGAGAACGAGTATGAGAAGCTGAGAGTAGAGTCCTCTGCAAAACAATGAAGTGGATTAGAAGTTTCAGACAAGAGATCATTATAAAAATAAGGAAGAGAGTCGGAGACAAAACAAAGCCCTGTGGAATATCAACATTTGTTTTGTCAAGATCAGACTAGAAACCGTCCAATACAACATATATTAAGCGATTTCGAAGGTTAATTCTAATCCAGAGAATAAGGGTTTCATTGATACCATACGCACGCATTTTTAAAAGAGTCTGGTGCCAAACTCTATCAAATGCCTTAAAAATATCAAGCGCAATAGTCTTACTTTCTATACAAAAATGTAAAGACCTGTTCCACTCTTTGGTGAGATATGTCATCAGTTCACAAGTGGAACCATTGCTGCGAAAGGCCTATTGCCGGTCATTAAGAAGCTTTCGATCTTCGAGATATTTCTTGAACTCATGATTTATCAGTGATTCCATAATCTTGAAAAGAAAAGGGACGTGCAATCTACTATTCATGTCGGTAATCTTGTGCTGCTTACGTGAACACATTATCTGTCTTCTTGATTCGTGATAAAATGATCCGGATCAAGCCAAAATCCGGACCTCCGGCCAATTTCCATTGCGAACTCACGATGTTGTCTACAGTTGTCCAGATGAAATCGAAAACCTTACTGAAAACTGAATATTGTGACAGCTGGATGTCATTTGTAACCATTTGAAAAGTTTTCTTTGCTATCTGATCACCTTCTATTTCGTAATTCTCTATTTGAGGAATTTCTCATTCCAGTGTTTGAAAATAGCAAAACATTCCAAAATTTATTATTTTCATTAAAATAATTATCTACCTAAAACAATTTATCTAAAATTTCAAAGATTTTATCATAAACAGCACTTAACATATTATGTAAATGTCAAATTAATTTGAAATAGTGCAATTGACCCAGTGGATATCAGATTGCACGGTAAAGTGAAAGGAAATCAAATGGGTGAATCAAACATATGTACGGGTCACAGGAATAGCAATAGCAGAATAGGGCCGTATTAGGGTGATTTGTTTCAAATATTTTCTTATGAATGCATTTGATGTATGTATCCAAATAGTTAGACCAAAAAAATAAAATCTTGTATCTAAGCGTTAAAAGATATTTTAAGTTCGTTTTCTACATACAGTTGGCTCATTTTGTTTGTAGTTTTTCAAACCAAAACGATATGAGAAAACTTTTTAGTTTTTTAGGAATAACCAATATATTCCATATCGAATCTAACATAACTCACTTACAGTCACACTTTAAGCTGTCGTCTCGTGTGACTATTAAGGTGTTTAACATTAATTGTCAGTTCTTGGCTCATTTTTATTTGGTGTGAAATATTTTGCTTCACCCGTTAAAAGCGTAAGCGAGCGCAGTGAAAACTCTTGTTTAGATTACCACTTGTAGATTATTTTAATAATTTTACTTAAAACCAGCTGACCCGATAGGCGTTGGCTTATTCAAACTTCTCCTCACCCCATTTTTGAAACGTATTCGTTCAATGTTACAATCCAGCCACTCAACATACGTCATTTCTGTGACATTTGTGACCACTTCAGTCTTTGGTGAACCGAGAAGTCTCGCCTGAACATTGAATAATAGTTAGCTTATGTCCTTATTCGTTTAAAAATATATTCATACAATTCAAGTAGGTAAACCTACCCTCAAGTCTGCATCCTTTATAATTGTGTATCCGTATCCACATGTGCTCCACATGGGGTGTTTGCTAAGAATGAGTGGCTGGGAGACCATTCTTTAGGTATTCTTATTTTTTCTTTAATCGCCTGCTGTTTATCCCGCCCTAGGTACCTATTCTTTTTGTAATGCTATTTTAGCATATAACCATCAGATACAAAAAAAAACACATTTACAAGTTTATAGTGGGACCAAAGAGACAAAGCTCTACAGCAGTTTGTAATCGTGTAGGTTATTTGGGCGAAAGAAAAAGAGTCAGGAGAGACAGGTTGCAGGCATATAAGAATGGATACCTTTCAGCAACTCAACTTATTATTTGGATCGATTGCAGACGGCTAGACGGCAGCGCAACGGTAGTAGTAAGGCAGCAACAAAAAGATGATGATTACGACAGCAACAACTAGGTACGCCGCCGAAGAAAGTTAAATCCACTCATACATTCGTGCAGTTTTTTTTTTTTAATGTTATTGTTGTTTCTTGCCTTTGTGTTTTTTAGGTATGCATATGTATACCTATGTAGTATATTTTGCGTGTTGTATATTTTACAAGACCACTTTGTATTTTCAAGCAACCCCATGTGCAAAAGAACATAATTCACAGAGTAGGTTGCACGAATCTACTCAGTATGGGTCTGTGAGATAAATTGAGTTACGTTTAATAAAACCCAGCTTAGAACTAGGTTTGGCATCGATATAATTCAAATAGCCTTATTTATTCACTCGTTTTAGAGACAGACTAAAGTTACTCCGACTTTAGGACGCCTCTAATCCTAAAAAGCTTATTTATAAAAAAATATACTAGGAACAGAGCTCTGGCTTTACAACGCCTCTACTTCTGAAAAGCTTATTTATAAAAAAAATATATGAGGAACAGAGCCGGAGAAAGATATTAACTGGTTAATAAGAGGTTTAAAGGTGGAACTAAGCTGTTTTAGTAAGTTACCAAATGGATATTTATTTTCCATTTTCAAATGATTGAATTCTTTTAACGCTTTAACTGAAAGAAGGAGAAGTCCAAAGTAGTACAAAACTCGTTTTAATCCAATCACACTGAGGGAAGAATATTTCCGCTCGAAGTATCGATTTTCGAAAGAATATATGAAGAAATTAATAGCTATAGCTCAGCCTTTCCTAAGCGTTGATAAAAGATGATTTGCAAATGAGGTAGGTACGTTCACTTAAAGGATTTGAACTTTATACAGTACAATTTTAAATTTTATTCAATTTTCCTTATGGAACCTTCCTATATTTGAAGGTTAAAGACGACGAAGCGGATATTAATGGACTTAAACGACACACTGTTTGTTAGATATGCAAAAAAGTGACATTAGCATTGTTTGCGTCCAAAAAGGCTATTCATGTTAAAATGCCAACAACCGTACAATTTTAAGAACTCCACCAATAATAATTAACTAAAATGAATAATAATTATAACAACCAGAGTTTTAGATGGTTTATTTTTTTGATAACATATTTGACACAAGGAAGGCGTACCTAGCTAAAACGGCTAAGAAATTATTTTATAATTAAGAATTTATTTGACGTTATGTAAGCCGGCAGTAAGTTCTTCGAATTGGTTAAACTATTTCGAGATTGGACCAAATATTAGTGAAATCTAATGAATAAGGCTAAACATTCTTTATAAAAAAAAATTTCTTTCAAGATCAATACTACCAGAAAGCTCGATAGAAAGTAAATCATTGACATTTGGTTTAATTCAAAAATACTTGGCTTAAGGTAAACAATTCCGTTAGTATGTGATGATCTTCTTACAAAAGGGCTTCAAGTTTAATAATTTCAAACAAAATTAGATCATCCGTAAACAAAACGCGAAGGAAATAAAAGAAAAGCTTCGGCATGTCATTTATATAAAGAAAAATAAGAGCGGTCCGCACTGACTACCTTGAGGGATGCCAAATGATACACATCGATGCGCCCTATAAAAAATTGTTCAAGTCATTTCAAAATTAAAATAAATTAAATTTGTTGGTGCAAAAGTTCGGCGAGAACCTGGACCAAGTGACTTACAATTCTGAACCATGTTAAACCATTCCTGTGTGAAGGGCTAAGTTCCCTTACCGATTCAAAACTGCTAAGATGAGTAGCATTTTTCATGATAAGATTTAGTCTTGGAGGAATTATCACTTAATCGAAAGAGACAGTACACATCTGAAAACCATTTTTGGAGAAACGGAGAACCAAACCCAGAACCCTCTGCATGACAGGCCAATGCACTAACCATTTAGTCAAAGGGTATTACATTTCTATTTCAAAATATTTTATTGTTCAATAAAATTGAGATTGAGATTAAATAATAATTTTAATACTATTTTTGTAAATATTTGACAACGATATCAGTCATACATTACAAATAAATAGAAACAAATTTTTGCATTCATCCCAGAGGTATGCGATTTCCAGCCACTTCCTACGAATTTTCTTAAATTTTGTATACAAACTTGAACTTTATTTTAGCTAAAACCAAACTTAATTCTGCGGAAACTTGAATAACAAAAAAAAATTCGAGCTATTAAATCGTGATTTGGGCAAAGAGAGACGATTATTTTTAATGACAAACAAAGAACTTGATGAAGGGTGATCTTGATTGCAATGATAGTTTTTTCACATTTTATGTTACAGCAGCTGTCAAAGTTACCAATGACATTCAGCTGTCAAAATTTTTAGTAACGTTTGTCATTCCATGCGTAGTCGTAGAATCACTGATTGGTTGATGGAAATATTGCCAAAATATTCGGATTTTTGCCAAATAATAAACTTCTTGAACGAGGTCCATTTTTGGCTCAGCGGCTATATCAAAAAACAAAGTTTTCACTATCGGAAAGAACACAATTTACAAGTATTTGACAAAGCACCAATGCATTCCCAAATAAATACTGTTTACGGGCTGTGTATTGCTTTATTGCATGGTGGCCTCTCCGGCTTTATTTCTTTAAATTGAGGAAGGAAATATCGTTACATTCAATGGTCTTCGGTATAGATGTTCGATGTTAAAAGAACTTATGTTATTTTTTCTCTGGGATTCGTCTGCGCTAACAAGCCAACCACTTTGGACGTGCCCGAAGCCAACATTCAAATCTAAATTGCTTCAAAACAAAGCCAGAATTAATTTTATATCTTTTTATATCTCATTAAATTTCTTTTCCTTTTAGGTATATAAACCAGTCTTTCATTTAGAATTTTTTTCGCTTTATTAAATTCTAGACTACTCTAGAACTTAAAATATTTTTTTGAGCCCAATACAAACCCCATTACAAATAACTTAAAAGACATAACCAATTCTTTCTGGCATCGGAATTTTAAACCCACCCTTTCCAGACTTTTGTCGTTGTCGCCCATCGAAGCTTGCAGCTATAGTTGTTATGAAGTGAGGTTTCGAAGAACGGTAAAATGTTGGTATTCCCGAACTTTGGTAAAACAAAATTACGACATCAGACTGCTTATGCATCGTTTCTTTTTTTTTTTTTTTAAAAAAAACAGATCTTGACGTTGACAGGGTTATGATAGGAAAAGAAGAAGCTTCACGTTTGACTGATTTCAGAGGAAATTTCGTAAGCTTTTTAAATATTCAGCTTTTTCCGATTGGTGTTTTTGTTTCTTTCATTTGTTTTTTTTTTATTTTTTCTTCTGTCTGTCTGGCCTCGTTCTTTCAAAGAGAAATTGGAACATTTTACGTAGCAAATGAGGCGATGATTAAAGGTTCAGAGGGTGTAATGACTCAAGGGAGAAGTGAGAACTTATAAGTAGAGAAGGTTGAAGGATATGTTTTTCTCAAAAACTCATCATTTTATGATCAAAGGCCAATCTGAAATCAAACGAACTTCTTACTCAATGAACTATGTATTTAAGGGTTTATAAGTTTAAATTCTATTTATTTAGGGATTGTTTGGCCAACATTCTGTTCTTGAGAAGTCGGAGACTTTTCACATTTATTTAAAACACTTGCGAACCATATTAATGTAAGGGTAGGGTGATTAGATAACATCAACGAAGGGAGATAATCTATTGATTCTAAATTTATTACAAAGCTACATTCATGTCATTATGTATGGAATATCGCAACATTCAAAAAACTGCCTTCTCTTAGCTGGAATTGATTCAATAGGCTGGTTCAATTTTTAGTGACTCGTGACGTTATTCCGGCAATAGCGTCGCGAATGCAAGCCTAAAACTCGTCCAAAGCGGTTGGCTTGTTAGCATAGACTAAAGTCTTAACGAAGCCCTAGAGTGGTTTCAAGTCGTATAAACGCCGTAGCCAATTGATTAATACCCATCATGAGATAAACCAAACTTCTACTTCACAACTTCAAGCGTTTCTTGGCT
This sequence comes from Chrysotoxum bicinctum, assembly GCA_911387755.1. Lineage (NCBI taxonomy): Eukaryota > Metazoa > Arthropoda > Insecta > Diptera > Syrphidae > Chrysotoxum > Chrysotoxum bicinctum. Next base: position 215,556,067 of record OU426989.1, on the reverse strand, counting down.
TGTATAATATATAGCATCGTCTTCTTGGAACCACATCTCGCACATATTGATTTTGGCGAGCTCCGGTCACAAAAAGTTAGTTAACATCGCACCTGCGCCATTAACGGTAAAAGTGTTTCCTTCCTCATTTCGAAAGAAATAAGGTCCCATTATGTCATTAGCCGCACCGAACAGACAATCTATGTGGATGCATTGAATGTTCTTCGAACTCTTGTGGATTGTGTTCGTTCCAGTATCCTTAACTATAATTTAGCTTGTTGACATAGCCGCTGAGTCAATAATATGTCTCGTTCGAGAAGATATTTATACCAAAAAAGCTATAAGAAAATTTTCAAATAAACCGATTTTGTATACAAAAAGATTGAAGGTTAATTCTAATTTTCGAAGCAACTACTATCGTATACGTAAAGAGTATGATTTTTTGAAAAGATTTTTACATAATCAGTTATAATGGTCGCTTGAATCAAAAATCAAGACTGACCCTAGAGCTTTTTGGCAGTTTTATAATGTAAAAAGGAATTCTAGGGGGACTCCTTCTCACATGAAATTTAATGGATAATAATAATATGCAATATGTTTGCAGAATTCTTCCATTCAAATTTTATAAATGAAGTTTCTAATATAAATATTTCGAAACTCGTCTTTCAAATAACTGATTTGGAATCCATGTTGTTCACCAAAGATGAAATTATTGCAGAACTTTCTTAACTGGAGAATTCAAGTATGAGCCCAGAAAATATACTTGCTATGTTTTCAAAAAAGATTGTGCTTGTAATTTATCAAAACATTTGATTATTATATTTATTATTCGATAGATCTTATTCGGTGTTATTTAACGGATACGAATCGAATAAGTTTAAAATCAATGCTGGAATTCCACAGGGTAGTCATTAAGGTCCTTTCTTTTTTATTTCATTTATAAACAACTTGCCACCTGTGTTAAAATACTCTAAGTGCCTCATTTACGCCGACAATGTGGCATTTTTCAAAACTATTTCAAATACTCGTGATTGTGAAGAAAAAGTTCAAACAAGCCAGGAAGGCCTGCAACGCCCATTTTCGACGGACCAAATTTTTACATGATCAAAAATCAAGGCAAGAAATACTGAAATCTCCCAAAGGCAGTAAGAATTGTTGGTCTTTTGTAAAAAATATGAGGAATTTTTCCTCTTCCTCGGTCCCTACGCTTGTTCTCAATGACACTCCTTTCGTTAGCTCTATTGAAAAAGCTAACTTATTGTTTGCAAGGCAGTGCGTCGCAAATTCAACCTTATCGGATAGTGTCATAACTCCCCCAATTCTTGAGCGCGTTAATGATTCTATGGGTGGGACAAATCTTTTTTCGTACTCATACCGTAGCAAGAGTCCTAAAAGATCTCAACATACATAAATCCGCTGGTCCGGATGGTATCCCCGCTATTATTCTGAAGAGGTGTTCTGCGTAAGCTTTTCCATCTATCCTATTCTTCTGGGCTCGTTCCGAGCAGTTGGAAAACAGCATTTGTTCAGCCAATTCCGAAAAAAGGTGACTCTTCTTCTCCCTCAAATTATCGACCGATCGCACTATCGTCCCTTCTTTCCAAGGTCATGGAAACGCTAATTAATTATCAGCTTAAGAAATGTCTTGAGGAACGAAAGCTTGTTAATGGCCGGCAGTATGGCTTTCGTAGCAATAGGTCCACCGGTGATTAGATGGTTTATCTAACCGAACAGTGGAACAAATCTTTACATGGTTTCGGAGAAAGTAAGATTATTGCAGGCATTTAATAAAGTCTGGCACCTTGCTCTTTTATCGAAAATGCGTACTTTCGGAGTCGACGAATCCTTTCTTTGTTGGATTAGAAATTTTCTTTCGAACCGTTCAATACAAGTTGTATTGGACGTATTCAAGTCTGAAACCCACAATATAAATGCTGGTGTGCCCCAAGGCTCCGTATTGTCCCCGACTCTCTTCCTCATTTTTATAAATGATCTCCTGTCTACAACTTCTAATCCAATTAATTGTTTCGCTGACGATAGTACCCTCAGCTTTTCGTATTCGTTTTCAGATTCACATCCTTCTCCTTCAGATGTGGAACTACAACGACAACATTATGATAAGCTCATTAAATTACGACCTAAACACCATTGTACAATGGGGAATAAGAAACCGAGTCGAATTCCATGCTTCGAAAACCTAATGCTGTCTTATATCAATAGATCGATTTTATTTGGTTGCCATTTTTTTTTTTTGAATTAAATTTTTCATTTGGTATTTGACAGTAGTAAAGAGTAGTCAATATCAATTTAATATGACCGATAGAAATAACCATCAACGTCGGCGAGATTGGAGTGCTCAAGTTTAAACGCTCGCTATAGACGGTCGCAACTGTGAGCGACGAAGCACAATTTGACTTGCCTGGCTTTGTTAATAAATAAAGTAACCGCTTTTATGGCACTAAAAACTCTCAATTGATACACTAAAGACCACTACACCCTCTTAGAAATACTGTATGGTGCGCCAGTTTGGAAGGTGCTGTCATTAGGCCATATCTGTTTGAGGACGACATAGGCAATGCTGTAACCCTTACCGCTATCGGGGCATGTTGGAAAAATGTCTTGTGTCCGAATTGGATCAATTAGGCCTACATAACAAGTGGTTTCAATAAGATTGTGCCACTTCACAAACAATTTGTGATACGATGCGAATTTTTTTTGACAAATTTTTGCCAGCTGAATAATGTCAGAAAGAGGTGATTTCGACAGACCCCCACTATCCCCTGATTTGACGCCTTCCGATTCCTTCTTATGGGGGTACTTCAAGGAAAAGATGTTTATCGACAAACCAACCACAACCTTGATTTTTAAGACCAATATAAGAAATGAAATCAATGAAATTACAACCGAAGTCGAAATTGTCATGGAAGATGCGCCTAATAGAGATCGCCTTTTCCTTCGGCCAGAGGCGCCAAACTTGATCGATGTCATATTTCATGTATAATGATAAAGACTATATAATAAATCAATAAATTATTAATCATAAAAATGTATTGAATTTGAAAGTAATTCAGACATAAATTGATCTCAACCATAAAACGCACCCTGTATTTTAGATCCACAACACCTTTTTTGATATGAAAAGAAAATATTTGTTTGTAACGCTGATTCTTTGCTAATTCAAAGAAACGTTAATCGGAAATATGGCAAAAGTGAGTCTATCTACCGGACTCAGATTCGATAATCGGGGTAAGTATCTAAGTCCAGTTTCCTAAGTTCAGACATGCACAAATGAATCACTCAACTGAAAGAAATGAAAATTTCATTCTGCTTCATTAGGAGTAAGCTCATTAGAAGAATTGAAAAACCGGACATTAGCTGCCTAAATAAAATAATATCACATCAAAAAAACCTTTGAATTCTCATTACTAATTTATTTATCCAAAAACTTTCAAAAACCTATATTTAGTTGAGTAGATATTTTGGTTTTTACAATTTTCTTTTGAAAAAAAGTATCAATTGAAAGTTCGCGTTTTGCTGGTAATCACTAAAAACTCAAATATTTGTATTTTTACTCTTTTATGTGCAACTAACATCTCTATGATAAAAACGTTTTTTCTCCTCCAACCTCACTTATCTTGCTGCCGCGTTCTGAATCAAAGTTTTAATTAAATTTCAGTTTCCCCTGGCAAAAATTATTTCCTCTGTCTAGTTGGTGCAAACTCACTCCCACTCAATCCCAACAATCTAACTTTCGAAGTTGTTCCTTCATTTACTATGCACTGTTGCCTGCAGTCCTTGTGAGCGGAAGTGAATATTATCAGGAGGTTTATAATTCCAAAACTTTTTCAACACCAACCACCATCATTTGGCTCGTGTTGTACCTATGTTTTTGGAGTACCCACAGCAGCGAATGGTTATATGAATTTTGAAAAATAACACGTCTCTAACTTTATATTGTCCATTCAATCATTCAGATCAATGAAATAGTTTTCGTGGTAGAAGATTTGAAACTTTATCTATGGTATTTTTTAAATACTATCACAATTATTTAATTAAGCTAGAAAAATCGTTATCAGTGCACTCTCCTCAACTTAAATAAATTAAAATGAAAATTCTCAAGTTCCTTCTTGTTTCTTAAGTTAAGAATCAACTTTTGTATCATATAACATAATATAAGTCAGCATGTGTAGGATCTTTGTTCATTAATATTATGAGGTCCTGGTAGAATTCGTTATCATTATTAGCATAGGCAAATGTAAATAGCCATTGTCTGCTTGACTTTATAAGCACACAGAAATACACACACACACATATCCATTTGAGATCGAAATGAACCTTTACTTCAAGGAGTCCTTGTAAGAATCCCGCACGTGCTGCTACTTATTGTTAAATGAAACCAACACAAAAACCAGGACTCCATTTCTTATGAATCCAAACATAACACACAAAACATACATACATAGGTACAATGTAGCTCTATATTTTCCTCCTTAATAAGAAGTAAAACAAACCAACCTAAGACTGGTTTACTCCTGCTTTGACTTATCCGGCCTGTATTACATCATTATATGCTTCTTTGTACGTTAAATTGTCCTTATTCTAGGGACTATCAAACCAACCTACAAACCATTTTGCTGACGCGACGGAATGTCTGTCTAACCTTTTCAATTTTTATCACCCAACACTTATCCTTGAGACGTTCTATTTTGAATAATATAATCCTTCCATGTGGTAAGATGTTGGGAAAAATGTTGTATGAAGGTCATGTTAAGAGTTTTAAAAGGGTTACATATGGCGGAATGAGGAAAGATATTTTAGATGAACCTCTTTTGAGTTTCCGAACCAGTAAAAGGATACGTCTGATGATTTATTTTTTTTTGACGTGGAAACTTTAAGGTAAATGAGTTTAATTTTAAATTGTGGGTAGACTTATAATAACCAATAAGACCACTCATAAGTTTCGATGACTTATTAAATAGGAGCCCGCCACTGTTCTGAAAATGAAAGTTATGAAACATAAAGTTATGAGCGATGGGGTTATGTTGGCAAATACTATTTTTACTTGCGATGTATTTACCATATGTGTAGCTATATGCCAAGTCCATTCGTAAAAACAAATACAACTCCAAGAATCTTGATCAAACTGGACATAACTTTAATTTTTAAATTTAGTAGTATCCCTGGGCATATTGGTTAGTGCATTGAACTTTCATGCAGAGGGTCTTGGGTTCGATTTTAAGCCGCTGAGGAAAAGTTTTTCAGGGTTGTTCCTGCCTCTTGCGAGGAATTGACAAATCCTCAAAAAGTGTTTCTTGTCATGAAAAGTGATACTCTTTAGCCTTTCGGAATCAGCAGTAAATTGTATGATGTAGGACTTCCTCGAATATTTCGTCAATCTTTTCTGAATTCTTTCATTTCTATTGGACGCACTTCTGTGGTAAAGAGACCAAACTACACAGAAGTATTCCAAAATCTGTCGAAAAAATCTAACAAAAAGTGATTAAATTCCTTAGATTATTAAATAAAAATTCCAGCGTAGAATTGGTTTTGGACACGATATAATCAACATGCATTCCGAAATCTAGTCTGGATATGAATTCAACTTCAAAATCCTTATCTTTGTGATTAAAAACTCTTTGAAGAAAGTTCTGGGATATTCACTAGTCAAATAAAATCGTACTGAAGGACCTAGAAAATGTAAGAATACAACAATTTTTAACATTTAAATCGAGTTTCTTTGACAAAACCATTTTAACAAGTAATAAGTTACATCTTTTTCGATCGGCATTCAATCCAAAATTGAATTGGTTCCTCTGTAAAAACAAGAGTGGACCCACATGACTTCCCTGAGGAACTTCAATTTTAACTAATTGATCTAGATTTACTGTTAAATCCAGTTAAACATCAGAATGTGAAAACCTAGAGATTTTAGTTTTAACAAAAATACATAGGTCATTACTAACTCTGTCAAATGCTTTTGAAAAGTTGATACACAAGTTAGTAAATAATGTGAGGTCAGTTGTTGTGGAATTCTGAGTAGAAATACCTTATCGAAAGGGTTTTAACTGCATCATACATTTTAATTTTTAACAAGCATTCGAAAATCTTAGGAATCAATTGAAGTTTTACAATCGGCCTATAGTGAACACGATTTATGAATTGTGGTTCTTTACGTCCACAGAACTATTTTAATCAATTATTGTATGATAGAAAAACTACAAATTAAAATAGTGTTGTGTGTTGAAATTTCAATATTTTGTTTTAAAAATTGACACCTTACAGGCTTAGAAAAAGCTTATTCGTTAATTCAAATATAAGGGAACCTACACACTATGCAAATGTTAAAAAATCGTTTTCGAAAAATATTATTTTTCACGAAAACGGATCGTATAATTTTAATAATTTAATTTTAAATTTTTACGATATATCATTCAATAAAAGAAAATTTTAAATTACAAAATTACTAACTTAACTATCATAGATATAAGTTTTTGTATTTTTGATTAAACTGACCATAAAATGGAAGAAGCGCGCGATGAACTTTCTTAACATAGCATGCATTTGATAGTAAAATTCAAAAATTCAATTTGCAAACGTTGTTCGTTTGTAAGACGATTCATGGTTAAATTATAGACCAAACTGAAGATGTTTGACAGTGACACAAAACACGAAACCAGTGTTGCCAAAAAGAAAATAGCAAAAAAAATCACCAATTACAACCTTCACACTAGGTTGCTTAAAATTTTGGGTCTATGTTCTCAAAAAAATAAGTAAACAGACCTGTTTTGATTTTTGTAAATGTCAAGGAGTCAGCACGATACTAAAAAAATAAAATAGCTATTCGATGATTTTAACTTTAATTAAAGGGTAGAGAAAGTATGATGCTATATTCGATTAAAATTTGCAAAATCGTTTTTAAACCTAGTTTCATATTCATACGAAGACAGCTTGAACGTCGTACTAATTCAACTAAAATTTTGCACCTGATTTTGAAACTTAGAAGAAGTTTGTGCGACTCAGTTGTTCACTTGATTTTGCTTATGTTAATGCTCAGACACATAATGTTCCCAAACCAAAAAGCAGTTATAGTCATTATTTTTTGGTAAATGTATAAGCAGCGCAGCAAAATTTTACACAGTAAACAACAACAAAGGAATGATGAGTGCACATAATAGTGGTCTTGCTGATTTTTTCAAACATCGAGCCTTTATTTGACTTTGTGTATATGCATGCCATTAAGGTTTGATTTTATTAATAATTTTGCAATTTATATGACAGAAATTTTGTCAGTTGTCTAAGCAAAGCACAAATCATATCTATTCGTTTAGAGTGAATTAATAATTTGGATTTTGTTTAACAAACATTATCTTAAAGGAATGTATAGCTTAAGCGAATTGTTTAAGAATTTTATTTTTCACCGATTTACATACATATAACCATCAATTTCAACTCTATTTCAACTTGAAATACAATAACGTATACTTTTCCAACGCATCCTTAAGCTTATTCAAAAGTGGATTTAGGTACATTTTTCAAACTTTCAATTGAATTTAATTCAATCACTCCGCTTAAAATTGAAATAATTTTCTTATTTCATTATAATCTTCGTTGATAAACTGTCTGACCATGGACATTAACATTCTAGGTGTCAGAATTTATTCAAATTCCCCTAGAAAAATAAAATTCACAGTATATTACTGCTGTGAAATTTATAAGCGTCGCTAAACATCGACAAATAATAATTGCGTCTTAGAAGGGTACGACAGCATCTAACTGATGAGCCCACTGTCGTACCTGGGCGAAACGCACTATGGAGTTGAGGTCGCATAAAACTTTCAATTGAATTTAATTCAATCACTCCGCTTCAGCTGACTTTGACATGAGTATTACCGCCAAGCATACCAACTTTAAAATTTAGTTAAAAAGTGTATAAAGTCAGTAAAGCATTTTATTCGGACATGCATTGCTGCGCTAGGTATTCTTTACCAATAAAATACACCTTATATTACAATCACATCGTGTGCGTTTTATGTTCCAGGTCGATATTTTTTTTTCAATAAATTTTAAATAAAATACAATTTTATATTTTATATTTCCTTGATTGGTTATACTGTATATGGTCTCGCAATGGCGAGCTCTTTTGCACATTTTGCTTAGAATGTTGTAAACTTCTGTTGTAATTTCATCAATTTCCTTTTGTTGATAGAGTTTGATATTGATCAATCTTAAATCAATTCCAAATAAAATGCACGACTGGATCGCACGAGCTTGCTCTTATGTAGAATACTTAGAATTGCCCTTTGATTTCCGGAAAAGTATGAATTTATGCAAACAAAGTTTAAAAATCGTTAAAAAAAAAACAAACAATATATGTTTTGGAATATTTTTATATACAATATTATTTAAAACTTAAGGGAGCTCTTGCTGAAATTTTTTGGCTAAAATCGCTTGAGCCAAAATTGGTTTTGACCGAAATGTAGTACTTGTCAATAATATCACACCAAATTTTTACTTGCGACTCATAGGTTCTATAAGGCAAGTTATACATTCGTAAACAAAATCGAACTCGAGATTTTGATCAAAGTTGACATTACGATGGTAGCGAAGACTAAAAAAGTGGGTCTCCTAAATCCGTCTGTCTGTCTGTCGTTTCGACTACAGACACGTTTCCCCGCACGTTTTTTTCTTTTTTTTTTTTTAAGATCAAAAATAACGGTACCTGCCATACGATATTTTTTTCGAAATTTTATAAATATTTTTTTTTCTCAAAAACTGTTCGACAGATTTAAAAAATAAGAACACAAAAAAATTTCACTTAGTTAAAGCTAGGTAATGGTTGAAAAAAATTTTCCGAAAAATGGTTATTGAGGGTACCCTCACGGAACCATTTTTTTTGTTTTTGATTTTCTCAAAAACGGTAGAACCGATTTTGATCATTTTTTTTTTGCTAAAGCTCTTTCAGAAAATTTTTTTTTGATTTAAAAAAAAAAACTTCTAGATTTTTCTTATACTTGATAAATAAAAGTTTTTTAATATTATCTACAAGATGTGAGAAAAAAAAATTATTTTATCTAAAAATAAGGGTACCCACCATACAAATGTTAAAAAATTAAAAAAATGGTTTTCAAAAATCGTATTTTTCTCGAAAATGGCACCTAGAATTTTGATAAAATTTTTTTCTTTCAATTAATTTTTATGATCTTTAATTTAATAAAAACAAATTGAAATTAAGATATTACAGCTTGTACCTACCATAGAACCATTTTTTCGAATTTTGAATATCTCATTATCCACATAACGGAACTTAATGAAATTTTTAATAGAGAAGCTTCTAAAAAGTCTAAAAAACACATTGCATTTCAAAACTTTAAAATAAACATTTTTTGAATTTTTGAAAAAAAAAATCAATTTTTTCTTTTTTTGAAAATTCGATATCTCAGAAATGGCTCAATATTTTTTTTTTGTAAATTTAAATTGTATTCGAACAAAAATAAAAACTCTAAATTGGCGTACCAACACTTTTTTTTAATCTTTTAAGAAGTTTGTTTATAAAAGCTTTTTTTTAAGAAACCACTACAACAACTTATAATTTTTGTTCTTGCATAAATTCATATTTGCATAGCATTCTGTTTTTGTCTCTTACTACTAATAGAATTTAAGAAATTATGATTATTTTATCGTTATCAACAGTTTTCTCTAATAACATTCGTTTTCAAAATTCCTAGTCTATTACATAGGAGCAAGTTCGTGCGACCCAGTCGTGTATTTTATTTTTTATCAAAATCGTTACAGCCGTTTTCGAGGGAAATAAGATTTTGCAATACGGGTGTACGGGGGTACCGTTAGTTTTAGAGCTAAAAAATTTCTATTTCCCTTCTAGGGAATCACCGAACACCCTTAAGTACCGAGTTTGAAGAAAATAGCTCTAGTGGGTTAGGCAGCAGATCGAGGTACAGACATATAGTCGGACCCACTTTATTCGTCTTCGATATCATCTTAATAGTACCTTATATCGCAAGTAAAAAGAGCTTTAAAAATGTCTTTCATTATTTTACCGTTATTTTTATAAACAGTATTCTAGTAAATTAGCCAGTTACTTTCCACTTCTTGAACAATTTAACAGTAATACTCGCGCTTCAGGAAGTTTCCATCAGTTTACCCTTGAGCCCACTTTCAGACACACTGTTAAATTACACGAATGTGAAGTGCCTTACCCGACACAATATTTCCCTCAGATTATGATATTCAGACATTCAAAACCAAACTCCTATTAAATCCTCTCGAAGTTCCCTAAAACGCTCGCACTGTGTTCAAGCATTTTAAGGTTAGTCATAATCCCTTAAGTGCACGCAAAGTTATAAAAAAAAACGAACAATAAACAAAAGTGGCATCGAGATTGCGGTTGATTGGTTCATGTACACCTTTTCTTTCAACTACCCCTATAAGAAGACATCGGGAGGCTTTAAATCATGGCAGCGATATCATCACTTAAAATTCGCATCGAAGCAAGAGCTGTTGTGTAGGCCCAATAGATGCAATTTAAATAAATTGTCTCCACGACTGGTAAATGCCATTTACACAAAAATGGCAACCAAATAAAACCGACCTGGAACATAAAACGCACCCTGTATAACCGTTCTAACGCATTTAACCCTTCTACATGAGTTAAAACGAATATTCGAATTTATCCTGTAGGATAAAATTGTAGGTATGTACCAAATCTGAAGCAAATCAGTCTACCCATTTAGTATTAGCTCGATTAACAGTGAACGTCCACGTAGAAACTCTCAGAGGTACAGACCGACATTAACCAATTTGTTGGACTTCATCATCGTAACATTAAGTTTGATTTGAATCTTTACAGTTTTCTTACATGATACCAAACCAATACTTGCCCTTCTTTCTGTTATACCTATATGCTGTTTACTACGATATTTCCTTCCAGTCTATTGCTTCTAACTAGGTTGTCTCTTAAAAGACAGACATTTAGTTGCCTGAAAAAATAATTTTTATTAATATCTTCTGCTGGTCACACAAAAAATGGAAAACTGCTTATTCCATTCCCCATACCTATTAATCTTCTCACATCTTGTTCATCTTCTTCAGCCAAGCATCTTTCCATGACAAGAGAGTTAACAACTCTTTTCCTCTGCCCTGTCATTAATCTTTGTTTCCACATTTTAAAGTGAAGGTCAAACCAGCACTGATCCGATCCTCCTTGTTATTCCGAGGACTAATAAACGAGATGAGTATTCCTTGCGATGTGTAGACAGGTTGGTCCATTAAATATGGGCCAGAGATTAAGGACAAATAAAAACCAGAAACCACATAGCTCAAGCCACTGAAAAAAAAAAGATGTAAAAAGTTTCCAGACAGTCATCGTTGGAGACTAGGTTACGTGACAAAAGAGAAGAAAAAAACTTTAAGTTGTCTCATCTGTAAATCAATTATACGACTGGTTTTGGTTTGATAGAAAAAAAGAATTACAAAAAGGATTCCTTACATCCTTGAAGAAGCAACTATATAAATGTAGGTTTTATACAAACAAGTATATTTTACCCATTGTGCACGAATACTTGTACAAAAAAAAGAGCAGACACAAAAATAAAAAAACATCTTCAGCTACCCGATAACGTTTAATTCTGCACTTATCGCGCGCAGTTTTTCCTAATGGACTTATGGCAGTGTAGTGGATGTGGATGACGTAAGGTTGCAAACGAAGGACGATCAGGATGAGTGCACTACTCAGACGACTAGACGTAGACGAAAGCAATTTTAACAGTGCGGCATTACAAAAGGATTTCTTTTTATGTTCGGCTCTGCCATTGTACAAGTGTGCACGGTATTAAGTTCCTTCCTTTTCTTTTGTTTGATTCGTTCTTTTTTTTTTTTGTTCGAATTTGACGATTACGATGTTTCTCGAGAAGAATTCTGTAAGAGGAAGTTGTGTAAGGAATTTCAATTGAAACGGAATTGGGTCAGTTATGTGGTTGCTCGGATAAGGGTGCAGATAATAAGCTGAGATCTGGAGTTTTGGCACGGGTAAGTGAAAGAATTCTGAAAATAATAATCATAAGCTCACTCATATATGTATGCACGTCGCCAAAAACGTATTCAAGAACCAATTTTCTACACAGGATTTTCGGCAGTTTTTTTTCACGCTTTAGACAATGATATATGTATGTACATACAATGAAATCCAAAGTTAAGGCGGTAACAAATGCTTTTGATCTGAAATCGTAGTGTGGATGTTAAAATAAAATGGTCGCATGAACTTTCTTAGTGCATACATAAGGGAGCTAGAATTTTTACAATCTATGGCGCAAAATTTTAAACAGCATGTTTTTAAAGTATTATAATGATACTACTTAACAATTTTCTAACTTTAAACCTCGGTCTTAATTTTAACCATTTTCTTACTAGTAACATACTAAAACAATTTTCTTAATAAAATGCTTCTGAGCACACCTAAAACAATGACAGTTCGTCATATGAAGTTAGCACGACACTAAAAAATTTAAATAGGTATTCGATGATTTTAACTTTCATAAAAGGGTGGAGAAAGTATGATTCTATATTCGATTAAAATTTGCAAAATCTATGTTTTAACCTAGTTTGGTACTAAAACAGCTTTAACATCGTACTAATTTAACTAAAATTTTGCGCCAATATTATAAAGAAAAATGTTCATAAGGATAAAACTTATTCTTTAAAAGCCTTAACAGATACTTAAGTAGTTGGAACTCAAATTACGGCCTTTGTAGCGTTTAAAAGAAAAATAAGTTTTTATATTTAAAGTTTTTTAAGAATACATTTCTGTACGCCAATTTTAGGTTTTTATATTGTGCAAATGAGAGTCAGTAACAGTCAGTAATATCTTAAATTCAACTTGCGAAACACATAGGTACGAGTACTTAAAGGGGAAGTTTGGCATTTGAAAAATAAGTCAAACTAGAGATTTGTTCCAAATCAACATACTGATGATAGAGAATACTGTCTGTCTGTCTGTACCTCGAACTTATAGCCTTAACCGCCGAAGCGATTTTCTTTTAACTTCTGTGATTCCCTAGAGAAGAATACCTGACATGCTTTTGATAAAAAATCATATTTATTTCAATAACAGCTCTAACGATTTTAATAAAAAAAAAATAGGTACGCTATTATAGACATAGACTTTATTTTGTATTTTGGTTAAAAAAATGTTATTGACGATACCTGTTCTACAACGGTTTTTAGATTTTCGATTTTCTGATAAAAACTCTAACGAATTCAACACCAAAAAAATGTACAGAAACTCCTTTGAAATTTAAGAAAATATTGCACATACAAATTTGCAAAAAACAGTTTTTGGATTCAACAAAAAAATTAAAATTTTGTTTTGAAGATTTTATATCTTGAAGGATGGAAAACGAATAATTTTTTGAAATAATCAAATTACCAAAAATTAGCATATGATTTTTTTGTATAAAGACTTTAAGGAAAATTAAGTATATGTGACCGGGTCTATGAAAAGGTGGCTTATGATTCAAAAACAAAATTTCGATAAATCAGCTGTTAAAGATAAACAATGCATTTCGTCAGTTTCTCGGTAGTTGTTCTCCTTCCCTTGCCTTGCCCAGTGTCTCTCGTTGTTCAAAGGCACCAAGTGAGATGCAGTGTTGCTTTTGCTCCAAATAATGTATGTAAGTTAATTGCTTCACGTTGCTACTTTCGGATTTTTGTATCGGTAATACTAAAGTGAGTTTGAGAATGTTATCAATTATCATTTTCATTTGTTCTCTTCTCTCTCTACATTTTTAGTACACTTCTAAGCAAGTTAGGACTTTCTGGTTTTCACCATGTGAAAGAGCGTCTCAAAAACTATCCTAACCAAAAAAAAAAGTGAAAAATAATTTTTTGAGTCATAAGCCACCTTTTCATAGGCCGGGTCACATTATAAGAAACATATTTCAATATGTCTGTACCTTACCCTAGAGCCCTATACACTGGAGCTATTTTCTTCAAACTCGGTACTTAAGGGTCTTCAATGATTCCCCAGAGGAGAAATTTAATTTTTGTCTTCTCTTACGATTTTTATGAAATAAATTATGGCATGGACTACACTTGACAAAGAACGATTTTTTATGTTGGGCTTTCTAAAGGTTTTGACAATAGTTCTTATAAAGGAGGTCCTTTGAATTTGAAATAATATTGTATACAAAAATTTTGGAAAACAATTTTCTTAAAAACAAGTGAACGATTAGCTTGTGAAATTATTTCCAAAAATTTATATTATTAAATACCCAAAATTGACCCCAAAATTTTAAGGTATTTCTTATATAAAAATGTATTTAATAATAAAACTATGCCTTAAGCCTTGCTTTAATAAATTCATACTTTTTTAGGAATCAGACGGTAATTTTAAGCATGCGAATGTTTAGGTCCAATATGTATATCCTATTTTTTGTATTTATAAGCAATTTTTATACTCCAAAGTGCCAAAGTCATGCATTAAATTTGTATTGAATTATAAATATGTATATCGTTTTCTAGGTTCCGATTTTGAGAAAAATACGATATTCTAATATTTGTATAGGGGGTATACCGTTATTTTTAGATTGGATAAAAAAATGTTTGCTACATCATACATACATATACATACATATGTAGATTTTTTTCAAAAACTGTTGAATGTCAAGTTTCAAAAACACATCGAACATCAAAATAAAGGACCATTAAGTTTTCAAAAAAAAGTTTTGAAAATAAATTTGAATTTACAATACTATTCAAACTTTTAAGGAGCTTCAGCATATGAAACGTCGATCGAAAACAGTTTTGCTGTTTTAAGAAAAATCGAAAACAAAAAACTATTCCATAGGAGTCTATTAATAACCATTTTTGTTGTTGGAATGTTTTTCAACAATTGGCTAGCTTTTACTAAATGAAATTTTTATTTTTTTTTAAATCTGTGGACCTGTTTTGAGATAAGAAAAAAAAAAAAAAAAAAAAAAACAATTGTATAGAAGGAATCGTTTTGTTTTGTCTAAAAAAGGAAAATAATGTGTCGGGTGAAAAATTTAAAAATTTTACCTACCAAGTTTACCGAAACTCGACCGCCGCCGAGACGTTTAGGCTAGAGTCGAACAGACAGGCAAAATTGCGAAACCCACTTTTTTCTTCTTCGCTTTCATCGTAATGTCAGGTCTGATCGAAAACTCGAGTTAGATTTGGTCGCGAATGGATAAGTGTACAAACAGAGTGGAGCAGCGAGTGAGCAAAAGCAGCGAGCAAAGAGTAAAGTGGAGAAATCAAACACGTGCATTGAAAGGGTAGCACACAGAGTGCAGCGTAGTTCGAAGATAGAGCAAAGAGCCGTCAAGAGAGCAAAGCGGCGATTTCAAACATGTTTGATTTCTCCGCTCTCATCGCTGCGATTTTTAAATAAAAGTGGTGAAATTTTGAACTGTTTTTTGTATTTAAAGTTACTGCTAGATGTTTTATTGACACTCGCCATATAGTTGCTACATATCGCAAGTAAAAATACACTTGGTTGTAAGACAGCTTATTAAGATCGATTGACTAGGGACTTACAACTCTTAACCTCTTGTGTATCAGCTGTTAGTTGTCAGGAATGGATTGTAACTTACCTACATTTACTTTTCTTGAATGCTTCGTCAAATTACGTTAAAAATGAAACAATAAAGTATGAATTTTTTTGTTAAGGAAAACCCTAAATAAAAAAATAATTAAAAACTTATCATAACTCTGGTTCTAGCAAACCTGCACCTGCATTCTGAATGTAATAATTGTTCATTATAAATTTAAGATTTCTGAAATTATTATTTCACTTCAATAGAAAACGTTATTGTCAACGTCATTCATATATTACTTGATAGAATATAAAATGTGCTGCATTTGCGAGATGTATACAATTTTGTTTTGGTTACAAAACATTCAGTTTCTAAGCAAAAATTAACTGCTGCAGGTTCTTATGCTCACGTTTCTATTAGCTGTGATAGTTGGAAAATTATATTGAATAACAAAACACAATAAACAGTTATTTTGATGGACCCTACAAAAAAAATTGGAAAAATGTAAGCTTAACTTTTTTTTTGAGTTGTGGATTCAATTAAAAAAAAAAATTGAATGTTTTATCTACAAAAGCTATGTTTTATGGTGAAACTTACTCATTTGTAAAGAACTTTGGTATTGAAAAGTGTTAAGTACTGTTATTGAATTATTTTATTTATTATTATTTTAAGAAAATCATATTTTATCTAACTATTTATTTATTAATTTATTAATCAATCAGAGACTAAAGTAATCGTCTTACAGATTAAGGAAATATTTGATAAAATGTGTATCTATAAACTAAAAATATTAAACGCATTAAATAAACTTAATAAATTAAGAAATATAACATACATTTATTTTTTAAAGCGACTCTGCTATATATTAATGTTAAAATCTAAAAAATTAGACACAAATTTAGTTTAACTAACACAACGAGTTATAGGCTCATTCAGCCTTATTTATTAATTTTCACTAATACTGGGTTCAACCTCGGAATAGTTGAACCGAGCCGAAGCACTTACTTCGAGTTTACGCCACGTCAAACAAATCCTTATTTTAAATTATTTTCTTAGCCGTTTTAGCTACGCCTTGCCTTCCTTATGTCAAATATACTGGGAATATACTGGGAAAAAAAGTGACAAATCTAAAACTCTGGTTATTATACACCTAAATCAAACCCCAGCTGATTTCTATTATTATTCATTTTATTATCATTGTATGCATATTGGAAATTGGATACATTTAAAATTGGATTGTATAAAGTTCAAATCCAATAAATGAATGTACCAACTTAACTACATTGCGTTTCCAATACCGTACAACTGTTAGAGCGTTTGGAAAATATAAATAATTTATGCAAAATATCTATCCTTTTTGTCTTAGTAAGAAACGAAAAAAAAATTGCTTAAACTCCTTTTTGTAAATTTCACAAGATGTCATCTCAAAATGACATTTAGATACTAAAACGGCCTTAAACCTCCTATGAACCAGTTTTAGCTTATTCCACCGCTATTCCTCGTGCATTTTCATTATAAATAAGGTTTTCAGGTTTAGAGCCGTTGTAAAGTCGGAGTAACTTTACTCCGTCGCTAAAATGAGTTAGTAAATAAGGCTGATTAAGTGTATTATTTAACCTGTGTTCATTTTCACGGAAGATATGACGTTCTCTTAGTTGTCGAGATGGTGCATATATATAAATTAAAGATAGCAGATAAGGGTAGTTAATGTAATTCGACAAAATAACACTTACATATAAACATAACCGAAAAGATTTTGCGTCGATTCTCAAGTGACTGCATGCCGATAAGTTGGTGCCTTGTAGTATAAGAAGGCATTCAATGTTCCAATCAAGTTTCTAAGCAACAAACCTTGTGAATTTTTTTTGGGATTCTTTCTAAACTCATACAGCCGTATTAATAAAAAACGCTTATTCTACCTATATTCCATGGTTTTGCTAAACCATGGAATAGGAGATAAGCCATGGCTTAAATATTTTCATTAATAAAAACAAAATGTTCCCGGAATAGTAAAATGACGTTTATCAAAAATCCTTTTAAGAAAATCTTCTATAAAAGTAAACTATCTCTTTTTTATATTCTGTGGCTACCTAAATTGATTGTCAATTGCTTGTGTCTGACTGTGGACATTTCTATTTGTTATTCCTTCGCTAAACCACCTACTTCGGTGGTTTAACTTTATCATAATTAGTAAACGTCACTTAACAGAAAATTTGTTTTATTAATGAAATTTCGCACTTAGTCCAGGACTTAACGATAAACCTCCACTAAACCATCTTTATTAATATGGGTGATAGAATACGAGTGTTGTACTGAAGACTTCAAACCACACCAAAATATTCTAAAATAGCTCTCACTATACAGAAATAAAAGATTTAAGGGTATATGGGTCTGTGAACTCAATTGAATTTATTTTAATGAAACCTGGAAGCCTGGAATTAGCTTTTGCAGTGATATATTCAAGGTGCTTAAAAAACTGAACTTAGGATAAAAAAAGACACCGGAACTTTTTTTTAAAACTCTTTCCAAATTATTTTTACCAATTCTATATTTAAAAAAAATGGGGATTGGGATCAAAAGAAAGAAAAACATTGACATTTGGTGACGTTTAAAAATAATTGGTTTTTAGTACACCATTCAATAAGTTTGTGAAGGTCTTCTTGTAAAAGATGGCAATCAGTCTCATTGTTAATACATCTGAAAAATGTCAGATCCTTTGCAAATAAAGAGCGATGGGAATTGAGAAAACAATTCATTGATAAAAATCAGAAAAAATAACGGTCCAAAAAGACAGCTTTGGGGGACACCTGATGGCACATAAACGGGACAGGAAAGAATATTATTAATAAACACAAACTGAATGCGCCCTACCAGGTAATATGCTAGCCAAAATACTTATACATCCCAACCCCGTTGCTTCCAGTTATCTAGGCCGAACCCTTTGACATAACAAATATTGGTCAGACATTTTTACTTGCGATATAGGTACTATAGGGCAAGTTCTGCATTTGGAAAAAAAATCGAACTCGAGATTTTGATCAAAGTTGACATTACGATGATAGCGAAGACGAAAAAAGTGGGTCCGGCAATTCCGTCTGTCTGTCTGTATGTCTGTATGTCTGTATGTCTGTACCTCGAACTAGAGCCTAAACTACTGGAGGTATTTTCTTCAAACTCGGTACTTAAGGGTCTTCGGTGATTCCCTAGAGGGGAAATTGAAATTTTTTTTTAGCTCTAAAACAAACGGTACCCCCCATACACCCATAATGCATAATCTTATTTATCTCGAAAACGGCTCTAACGATTTTGATAAAAAAAATTAGGTGTGATATTATGGGCAGGGACTACATTTTGGTCGAAAAAAAATTTGGGGGGAAATGTTATTAGGGGTACCTGTCATAGAACCGTTTTTTTGATTTTCGACTTTCTCACCAACGACTCTAACGATTTTAACCAAAATTTTTATACAGGAGCTGCTTTGCATTTTAAAAAATATAAACTAAAAATTTTTTTCGAAAAAATAGTTTTTGGATTTTTAAAACAATAATACATTTTTTTTTTGAAAATTCAATATCTTGAAAACCAATACAGGATTAAATTTTTAAATTACGTTTTAAAATTTATGTTATTAAATACTAACAATTTGCATGTTAATTTTTTTTATAATAATTTTAAGAAAAATTTAGTACACAAAAAACATGTTTCATTGTGTCTGTATGTCTGTACCTCTCACTACAGCCTAAACCACTGAACCTATTTCTTTCAATCTCGGTAGTTAAGGATCTTCGGTGGTTCCCTAGAGGGGAAATTGAAATTTTCTTAGCAATTTTATGCACTTGAACATTATTATCTCATTAAATCCATGTTTTATATTTATAAAATGTATCTTAAATTCCAAAGTACTTTTACATAAGAGCAAGTTCGTGCGATCCAGTCGTGCATTTTATTTCTTTCGAAAAAGCTCAGTATATCAGCTCTTTCTTTCTACTTGTTACTGGCTTAGGACTGGTAATTTAAAAGTTTCGTAAGCGTAAACTCCACCTTAAGTGTGGGAAGATTTCAACACATTCGATTCGCTAAACCTGAGTGGCAGTGGATTTCTAGGTTAATTCATCGTCGAATAATCTTGACTGAGGAATCTTTCGTGGCGTATGCTTCGAGATAGATGAACCTCTGGACTACTGACGTACTGACGATGACGTTGTATTTTAATCGGTAAAAGAATGGCTATTTGTTTGTTGAAGGCTTGGTTTTATCCTCTTCTTCAATCACTATGACTGACAGAGGATTGGGAATGGTTCATGATGACGATTTTCGTCCGCATACTCTAATAGCTGGTTACATCTGATGAAAATACCCTCAATGTAAGCGCGCGATCTACGCACTATATGTTCCAGAACATGACTGAAGAAGATACATTCAGCCCCATCACGAATTCCATCGTAATCGGAAAATTTTACTAATGCCGAAAAAAGCTATCACCAAATCCGTTCGTAATGACAATTTGTATGAGATTTTCCACTACGATGGATTTTATGATAGTTTTCTTCGGGATTCGTAACAAGTTTCCGATTACGATGGAATTCGTGATAGGGCTGATTATAGCATTTCCTTGTTGTAAATATCTAGAAACATGATTAGAACAATTTGGAAGATCTACTCCCTAGTTCCAAATTGAACCGTGTGGTTTTCAATGACACACGACATAGCTAGATTTTTTTTTTTAATGTGGAAATATGGACCTGATATTCTAATCTTCTTGTTACCTTGGTTGATGATTTGATGCAAAGTCTTTATAACTGAGCAAGCACTCCGTATTTGAAGAAGCTGCTGATATAAGAGAACAGATTGTGTGACGTTGTTGGTTTTAAGCTTTTTTATAAATATCTCTTTTAAATTGAATGCTGAATTTAGTTCTTGATTAAATGGAAATCTTCTTCCCATATTACTCTCTTTTATGAAGCCCATTTAACAGATGTTGGAAGTGCTGCTTATATTTTCTGTGGTTCGGTGAATAGATTAGATAGATAGATAGATATATTCTTTATTTTTTTTTTTCATCATAAAGTTTTACAGTTTGTTTTCCTAAGAATAAGGACATGGCAATTACTGCCGTCTGCCTGAAATGACATTCTTTATTATGTTTTTAAGAAAAAAAAGTAAAATAAATCGAGGCAAAAAATATAAGAAATTAAATAATATAAACAATGTATTTGAATAAGTTTATAATGGTTAATAGGTTATATACTAAATTAGAGTTTGTCAATTTTTACGTGATTTGAAACACAAAACGAACAATTTTGAAATGATTTGCAACATAAAATTACATAGTTGAAAAACTACAACAACAACTGGCTAATACATTAATCAGAGGAAGCTGTTGTGGTAATTAAGAGCATGTTGACAGAATTTATATAGACTGAGCCAACCCGCTGCTCCATTTAAGATTTCATAAAGTTTATGTAATGTAATAAAACTTTTCCGAAAGTATAATCGACGGATTTCTTGTAAGATTGGACAAACAGCTAAGAAGTGGTAAATATCTTCTTTTTCTCTTCTGTTACACAGATTACAGAGTTGCGGCAAATCACCACGATGCGGTATAAAATTTAAACGTAAAATTTCGACTCTGGCACTAAAAATAGTACTTATTTGGGCGACTGAATAATCACTAGAAAAATAATTGACATCTGAAGTCAACCCATGATTTAAATTTCGGTAAATAATTCTGGATGCGGACGAATTTGCTTTTGAAAGATTTTCTACAAAAATTGTATGATCGAGTTTAGCGATCACCTCTGCAAACTGAGCCTGCCATTCGTCAACATTGGTTTCTGTTAAGTTTAGAGACGATTCTTGCGATAAAGCCAGTTGGTTCCACTCTTTAAATGGAGAGGCATTTGTTTGAAGAATTTTTTTTAAAATAGTCTTATGAAGACACACATCACTTCTTTTCATAACTTTTGAAATGAAATCCGCGTTAGCCTTCAAATTTTGTATATACAGGGTGTCCCACAGTCACCGCCCCAAAAGAAAACCATGGATTCCTGAGGTCATTTTAAGTCGAAAAACTTAAGAAGCAATTTTCTCGTTTTCGTCCCGTTTTCGAGTTATAACGGTTTTTATGATTTTTCCCTTAACTGGCTTTATCTATGCCAAACTGCGTCCGATTCGTAAGATTTTTTTTATAACCAATCAAGAATTTATTACAGTTTTAGTTTGTCCAGAGACTTTTTTTTCTGCGGACAACCGTTTCTCCGCAATTTTGCATCAAACACAATTTTTTCGTTTTTTAAGTAGTTTTTTCACTTTGATATCATTTTATTCAAAAAAACACGTTAATGAGTATTAATTTTTTTCACTTATTATTAAAGCCCAGTTCATTTTCTTAAAAAAAAATATTTTTTTTCCTTAAAAAGAATACTAAATGTAATTAACAAAAAATAAACAAACTGAGTGAATTTAAAAAAATAATAATTTTTAAATACAAAAGTAACGTTTTCTGAGCTATTGTGGTTAAGAAAAGGACAATTAGATAAAGTTGTCCCATTTCAGCGTATATTAATAATATTTCCAGATATTCTTGATAAGTGTAATCCATTGTTCGCAAATAATTGAAAAAAAAAATACAATTTGAATAACAAATCCAAAATGGTGTATCAAGTGAAAGAACACGACGCGGACACTAGATCACGCGAGAAAGACATTTACAACCTTCAAATCATAATGCAAATCTTTACTGTTTACATTAGTTAACGGTCTTACTAATTAACTTTATCTATTTGTCCTTTTCTTAACCACAATAGCTCAGAAAAAGTTAATTCTGTATTTAAAAATTATTTTTTTTTTAATTCACTGTTTGTTTATTTTTTGTTAATTACATTTAGTATTCTTTTTTAAGGAAAAAAAAATATTTTTTTTTCAGAAAATAAACTGGGCTTTAATAATTAACGAAAAAAATTAATACTCATTAACGTGTTTTTTTGAAAAAAATAATATCAAAGTGAAAAAAACAACTTAAAAAACGAAAAAATTGGATTTGATGCAAAATTGCGGAGAAACGGTTGCCCGCAGAAAAAAAAGTTCTGAGACAAACTAAAACTGTAATAAATTCTTGATTGGTTATAAAAAAAATCTTACGAATCGGACGTAGTTTAGCAAAGATAATGCCAGTTAAGGGAAAAGAGAGCAAAAATCATAAAAACCGTTATTACTCGAAAACGGGACGGAAACGAGAAAATTACCTCATAAGTTTTTCGACTTAAAATGACCTCAGGAATCCATGGTTTTCGTTTGGGGCGGTGACTGTGGGACACCCTGTATATTGGGGTTATACCTGACTCTACATATATGGCATAATTTGGTGTTGAATTTGGTAAACGGAAAAGCCGCTTAAAGAAATGCCTTTGCAGACTTTCAAAAGCATCGAGGTTCAAGTATCCGAAAACTTGTACACCATAGGACATACAAGAATTTACTGTTGCATTAAAAACTCGGTATTTAGATGCCAGATCAATATTATGATTGGAGAAAAACTGAGGCCACATCATATTAAGTGCCGATTTGGCTTCATTACTTTTTGCTTTAGAATGTTTGACATAGCTTAAATTATTTGTTAGTAAAACTCCTAAGTACTTGAACTCTTGCACAACCTCGATCCGTGCATCATTAAGGGACCATTTTTCTTCAGGCCTTCTTCTGGTTTGTCTCGCTTCAAAAATTAGAATTTTAGTTTTTTGTACATTTATTTTCAGACCCCAAGTCTCGCAAAAAGAACTAAGGCGGTTTATTTGCATTTGTAGCGAGAAAGGATTGTCAGCAAACATTGCTAAATCGTCTGCATAAAGCAAGACTTTAACGACAATATTTGCAAAAAGAACTCCTCCAGGAAGAAGGTCACAGATTTCATCTATGAATAAGGCAAACAGTGTTGGGCTGAGGATACATCCTTGAGGAACACCTGCTGTTGTTTCGAACCCTTCCGAGAACTCGTGTCCATCCCAAACCCTTGCCTTTGTTGACGAGATGAGCTTTGCGTACATTGACAGAAACTTTCGCGATATAACTAAACAGGATAATTTGTAAATTAAAGCCTGCCTGTTGACTTTATCAAAAGCGGCTTTGAAATCAACAAAACAAGTGTATAGTTTTTTCTTTTTGTCAATGAATTTTCTAGCGATGCTGGAAATAGCAAAGATGTGGTCCATGGATGAAAATCCTGGACGAAAACCAGCTTGAAAAATACTTAGTCGCCCATAATTCTCAATCCATTTTGTGAGTCTTTCGTTTAGAATAGCAGCGAAAATTTTCCTTAATGTATTTAAGATCGAGATACCCCTATAATTTTCTGCCACATTTGCATCACCCTTGTTGAAAATTGCGAAAATGAGAGATTCATTCAAGCTGCTGGGTATTTCTGCATCGTTGTACATTCGATTAAAAAATATAAGGATATAATTTTTGAATTCAGTAGAACTGTTTTTGTAGAACTCTACTGGTATGCCGTCCGGTCCTGGTGCTTTGTTGTTTTTCATTTTTTGGAGCGTTGCTTCTAACTCCGGTAGCGAGATATTTTCATCCAGTTCCCTTACTACAAAATTATGCAAAGCATAATCGAAGGTATGAAGACCTTCGTAAGCTGCGAGTAGAGTTTTAAAGTGAGCTGCTAACGTCTCAGCTTCCAAAGAGTACTTCATACCTCGATTTCGCCCACCAAGTTCGCGCACAATATCCCAGAAAGATTTAGAATGCCTACAAAGTTCTATTTTTTTTGCCAAGTTTTTAATATAATTTGTTCTTTTAGCTACACATAACTTTTTATAATCTTTATTAATTTGGAGGTAAATATTTTTAAAAAATTGTGAATTTGTCGATCTAAAAAGCTTTAAATATACAAATGAGAGCTTACGGAGGTTTTCGCAATCTTTGTCAAACCACTTATTTTCGGGTACAAAGGTATGTGTGCTCTTGAGAGCAAAAGGCGCAGCGGCTTTTATGGTTTTCACTATGCTTTCACATGTCTCCTCAACTGAGTGTGATGATTGCTGACTAGATTATCTGAGCTATATCGAAGAGCTTGTGTTTCTATCTTAACCAGATGCTTAACTTTTTTTGTTTGTTAACCTCCGGTTTATGTTTAGATCGCGAGACTTTTCGACTCTTTACTTGGTTGGCTGAGTACGTCCTCTTCACATGATATTATTCTTTTCTATTTTATTTTATTTTTTTCTTCTTCTCTTCTTTTCAACATGTTTAAAACTCTTCTCGCATTGTTCTTAATTTTATATGCACCGCATTTGATGTTGATGTCTTTTTTTTTTGTACTTGATTTTAAAAGTTTTTATTTCAGATGTAAGCATTTTCTTAAATTCTTTAGTTGAATTCACGTCGTTTATCACATTTAGCCATATCAGACTTCAGCAAGACCTTCTACGAATAATTTTTAATAGTTTTATTTAATTCAGAAATGAAAGTCTTTTCAGCATTCGTTCAATGGGTCAGATCGTATTTGGAGAGAAGAAATTATTTTTAGCCGACCATTTCTGATTACGAGTAGATATACAATAAATTTGATATACCTCAAGGTAGTCACCTTAGTCCACTACTCTTCATTTCAATGACGTTTTTTCGATCGTTAATTCCTGTAGTGGCTTATTTACACTGATGATATTAAATTATTGAAAATAATCAGAGACCTAAGTTTTTCTGTATCCCCTCAATATGAACTTCTTAAAAAACCTAGACTTTATGCTCCACTTTGATTCTATTCTACCCAGTAGTTTTTGAGGCTGTTTATATTTGCCCTTTTTACCTGTCAAATTTATTTCTATAATATTTTTAATAGGCTCAACATATGTCTAACAACTGACACCATGCCTAATTAAGAGAAAAGAAATAATGTAAAAGCTTTAGACTCATGTAAAATGAAATCGCCCCAAGTTCTGCTATATTGTTTGTTGGCGTACCCGTTCATCTAAAAAATGAAACTCGTCGCTGAAATCTGGGCCCACTTCCAACTACTCCAGTAGGCTCTACGCTGTAACATGTCAAAGTGATTTATCTGTGGTATTAAAAATACATATAAAAAATAAATATGAAAATTAACTACAACTAAAACAAAATGGCCGAAATTAACTATCAAAATCTACCCATCTCTAAAAATGAAAAATGTTTTGGCAAGTGTATTTTTTTCCATAGAGCTCTCACATGACTGAGTTGGAATTAATTTCTGTCCCACTAAAAGATGTGTACTTATATTGCATCTCGAATAACTATTATTTCCATAAATTTTGGGAGAGCATAAGCCTCATGAATACTAAGCGTGAGTCTTTGTTCAACGGGAAGTATGTATAGAATATGTCATTTTGTTTCCTTAAGCAGAATATACATTGTTAAGCACAGTCATAAAAAAAAGAAACAATAAAAATACGGATATGCCAGACAAAATAGAATGCTTATATCTTTTTTTTTACATTTTTTTTTTTAGAAAAGAACAAGTGGAA
The DNA here is from genome assembly GCA_911387755.1 of Chrysotoxum bicinctum. Classification (NCBI taxonomy): domain Eukaryota; kingdom Metazoa; phylum Arthropoda; class Insecta; order Diptera; family Syrphidae; genus Chrysotoxum; species Chrysotoxum bicinctum. The sequence continues at coordinate 215,530,017 of OU426989.1, read as the reverse complement.
CTGGAGAACATTTCCCGACGTCGTTATCCAGAGAAATGGGGTAAATTAACCGACAAAGATGTTAACCATTTCTACAATCAGGACGAAGTCAATAAAATCCTTCGAACGACCGACAAGAATGTCAATAAAGGTGAGACCAAAGCTAGAAGAGTTGGGTAATATAGGATGTATCTTTTAACTGCCTCAACATTCAAATAACTACTGTAATCATCTGTGTGTCTAACTATCCTATCTGCTTACAGACATTTGGCCATACGTTTACACAGGCCACGGTGATTCATACTTTGTCTCAAAGGACATGTTTGAATCGCTTGTGGCCAAGTGCCGTTGCGGTCGCCAACGTACCGAAGGGCATTCAATTAAATGTCTACAAAAAGTGCAAAGCAAATATTTTAACGATGATGGCGACAGTGGCAGCAGCAACAGAAGCGATGACACAGGAAGAGCGGTTCCTGTTCATTCTTCATCGTCGTTCTTGTCGATTGCTTCAGGTGATAATGGTCCTAGCAAAAGGATTCAAGTCAAATACGGTGACAGTGAGGCAATAGTCACAAATGATTCTGAGCAAAGTTCAAAATCTTTGTATGGCGTCATGAGGGAGAATCATCATACTCTTGGTAATAGTCGCAGACGTATCCCAGAGACGTCAAACGGTAATTAATTTTACGAACTTTAGTTTGCTTACTTTTTGGGTTTGAAGACACTTACTAGACGAAAAGGTGATGTCTGGGAAGGTGTTGCACAATTTACGGTTATCAGAAAGAATCATTTGAGTTTCTTTTTTACAGGAATGATAGGATGGCCAAGGAACAGATTCGGAGATTGGGAGAAGTCTACAAAGTATATTTCACCGGTGACAAAGATGCATGGCTATAAAGTTACGGAATGTCCTTACAATGTGATTTTTATTGGCTGAATTAAAAGAAATTCTCTAAATTTATGTCAAATTTCAAAAATACATATGTTTTGCTTTTCATTACTTAGAAAAATCAAATTAATATTTGTACATCATTGTTATTAGCTGTATTTTTTCTAAAAATCGTTTAGCGATAGATGACCGATCAATATTGTAAAATGGCAGACCATAGACTAAAGATACACGATATATGGATGAAAATTCATTTGTACATTTCCATTTCACTTGATTACAAACATGTAATTTTTTTTTTATATAAATTATGATTTTGTTTCTTTTGTTGACATCTGTCAAATCTGCTGTTTATTATTCAAATACAGATGCCAGATCAAGTCAAAATGGTAGTACTTTATTTTCAAAATTAGTGTTCGTTAGTTCAATAGCCCATTTTACTGTTGATGTGGCGGCTTTTCAGAGTTTGTGTGACAAAATTAGAGACAACGGTTTCAGTAATCAATCAGCCAACATTCGTACATCAAAGGAACGCAAGATTGGCTGAAAACACCGCCACAGTCCTTGAAAGTGTATAGTAAAACACCAGGAAGTCAATTCTGCGCTGTGCCCAAGAACTTGGCCTTTTAGAAGAGGACCCTAACAACTTTGGCCGAAAAATCATATTAAGCGACGAGGCGCATTTTTTGGATGAATGGCTGTGTTAACAAGCAAAGTTAGCATTGTGATGTACTTTGTTCTCAAAGGCTGAGGTTTCGCTCGCCGGTGTCCAGGGTACTAACTAAAGTAAGTACAGAAGCTTTAGTTTAAAGGGGTTTCTTTATTCATAAATCCAATTCATTAAAATAATTAACATTTATTACATACAGAGGGTTACAATATTTATTTTACTATAATTCAAGTATTCAATCTTGACTCTATCGATGGCTTGAGCTCCGTAGCTGGTTTACTATTTGCAGTGGGTACTGGATACGGTCCTCGTATAGTAGTTCTGCAACTGGCTTCTTCAGGAGTTCCGGCTGGTCTCGATTCTTACGGTCCACGCTATCTTTCAGCGGCTTACGGTATCAACAGCTTTCTCTGGTTATCAACGGTTTTACCCGGCTATCAACGGCTTACGCCGGCTATCAACGGTTTTACCCGGCTATCAACGGCTTACGCCGGCTATCAACGGTTTTACCCGGCTATCAACGGCTTACGCCGGCTATCAACGGTTTTACCCGGCTATCAACGGCTTACGCCGGCTATCAACGGTTTTACCCGGCTATCAACGGTTTTACCCGGCTATCAACGGCTTATGCCGGCTATCAACGGTTTTACCCGGCTATCAACGGCTTACGCCGGCTATCAACGGTTTTACCCGGCTATCAACGGCTTACGCCGGCTATCAACGGTTTTACCCGGCTATCAACGGCTTACGCCAGATATCAACGGTTTTACCCGGCTATCAACGGCTTATGCCGGCTATCAACGGTTTTACCCGGCTATCAACGGTTTTACCCGGCTATCAACGGCTTACGCCGGCTATCAACGGTTTTACCCGGCTATCAACGGTTTTACCCGGCTATCAACAGCTTTCGCTGGCTATCAACGGTTTTACCCGGCTATCAACGGCTTACGCCGGCTATCAACGGCATTCACCGGCTTTATGTTCTGGTTTCAAGGGCTCCTTACCTCTGGTGGGGGGTAGCCAATGAATAAATTACCTTCTTGTTCTGGAGCTGGCGGAGTCCTGTCCTCGTTGGGTACCTGCTGCTGACTTATTTCTGGTGGCTTGCATGACTCTTATTTATATTACTTTCTCGTGGAACTAAATGTGAGCTTTATATTTTTAAAGTTTATTTTTCTTTGGAAATCAATGATGGGTGCGACGTCATCCTATATCTCCTATTGATATGCGGGGAAACTTCTGCAACATATATTTTAGTTTTATATTCACCACCGAGGTACCATGGTCGTTGTCGTGCTGCTGTCCTCAGTGCAGGCCTTGCTGGTTGTCGATCTTTCGTGCGTGTGAATTCACCACACTGGTTTGCTCTGGTTGGTTCCTTTGAGTGGTGTGGGGAAAATGTTATCAACTGATAAGAGGATTTCTTATTCAGTTTCAGTTGTTGTTCACACTTCGAGGTGTACGCATGCTACGGGAGCATGCGGCTGGTTGGGTAAGTATTTTTAATTTATCATTGTGGACAGGTGCGTAGGTAGGGAGGGGTGCTTGGTAGGTAATCATGTGGTATGCAGGTTAAGTCGGTCCAGTATTGCGGCTAGTGGTTTTAATATTGTCAGGAGCGTAGATCGGGGGGCTGCGGGGTTAATTTGTAATGGTTCATTACAGCATATATGGGACGACAACAATCCACTCTAACTTCAACAATTGACAATGCATCCTAAAAAACTAATCGCTGTATCACGCAACCAGCAAATGCGAAGTCATACCAACTCCGAAATGGAAACCGTCTTAAATATAAGAAACGATGTTCGAAGATTTAGAAGAATTAAGATTCACAAGCTGATGTTGTAAGAGCTATGGGAAAGTATTAAAAGTTTAAACTTCCTCCAAAGTGATTTTAAAATAGGAAAGAAAATCATTTTTCGATCGTTCATGGATTGGTTCTGATCCTGGTGGTTTTGGTGCAGTACGAATCCCACACTACTTGGTACCGAATATTACCAAGTGTCTTTTGAAGATTTGAGAGATAAATACAAAAACAAGGATTTACAAGAGAAAAATGTTTCAACGCTCAAAATTTCCGTTTGATTTGTAGAAAAGTATGAATTAATTATTTTTCTTATAAGAAATTTATTTCGAATTTTGATTTGAAATTAGGATGTCAATTTTAAGTATTTAATAATATAAATTTTAGAAAATAATTTCAAAAACAAATCGTTCACTCGTTTTCAAACATTTTTTTTTAATCCTACTAATATTATAAATGTGAATGTTACGATGTATGGATGTTTGTTACTCAATAACGCTTGAACAACTGAATGGATCTTGATAAAACTTAACACACAAACAAGTTATAGTCTGGATTACCGTATAGGCTACTTTTTTTTATTATCAGGGGAGGGGCATTGGGTGGTCGAAACACCCCAAAATTATTTATCTCTACTTCTATCTTCGTATTGCACTGAAATGTAGTACATATACATAAGTATAGTTGCACTGAAATGCCATACTTTGGTGGTGCGGGCCCAGAGGAGGGGCATTGTTTGATTAATTTACCTAAGCAGTAACGATAAAAACACTCAAAAAAGTTAAAAAAAAAAAAACAAAAATAAAATTCTCCGAAAATTGACAAATATTTGTGTGTCTTTGAATTTAAACTATTTTAAGGTAAGTTAAACTTTATGTGCCTACAGGTTTAACTACATACATTGTTATAGGATAGTTACATACGTATGTGATTTGCTCATTGTTTGTTAGTTTTTTTCAAAATATCCCTCGCTTGGCTCCATTACCTTTAAGAAAAGGACTTGATTGGATTTATTGGTTTGCTGTTTTGTTTTATAATCCAGGTACATGCATACGTTAAATAAAAATAATTCGTGCGCTTTCAACTTCTCATGTTGAACAGGAGATCAGTTGTGACAGTTCTTGACTAAGCTAAACGTGTTTATTATTTCAGTGGTAAGTCGTCTTTTTAAATAGAGCTGTTCAACGATGACACACGGAAGTAAAATAAACACCCAAAAACAACATTCCGTACTTCACATAAGATTTCCATTTACACAAGATTTCCAATGCAAGAAAAACTGAGCGAATCTACAGAAACTTTTAGACACATGATTTATTTTAAAAAAACTTCAATTGAAAAAAAATTTGCTTGCGGGAGTTCCCGCACGGGTACGCTAGTATTTTTATAAAATCCAAATAATATTTTTACAAAAATTTGTATAACATATTTTTCCAAATTCAAAGGAGATACTGTAAGAAAATTTCGGCCGAAAATAATTTGAGCCGTTAATGAAAAAGTCGAAAGTAAAAACAAACAACCGTTATATGACAGGTACCGTTTGTAACATTTTTTCTTAAAATTTTTGTTAATTTTGGAGTTAAGAAATAAATTTCAATTTCTCCTCTAGACAATCACCGAAGAACTTTACATACCAAGTTTGAAGAAAATAACTTCAGCGGGTTAGGTCGAGGTACAGACATACAGATATACAGACATACCGATAGTTAGATGGAAATACGGGAACATTTTGTACGTGTTCTCTATCATCGTAATGTCGAATTTGATCAAAATCTTGAACTCGATTTTATTTCCAAATGTGAAACTTGCGCATCGCAATTAAGACCATAAAATTAAATAACAAACTATGTACATGGTCGTAATCAATTGAAATGGAGTGTCTATATCAAAACTAAAATAATTATGATGAAAAAATACGCATACGCCACAGTGTACCATTGTATCCTAGAGACAATGCATATACTGTACCATGTCCTGCCCAGTATATGTATTTGCAGGTCGAATGAAGCCAACAGGGTTTAATTCTTCCATTAGGCAAAAAGGCTTAAATTTTCAAAAAAAAAAAAATATTAAAATCATTGGCAGAGCGATTGTTGATTTTTTTTAAAAGTTTTTTCAAATTTTTTTCAATTTTACTGTGACATAGGTAGTCATATTTCTTATTATGACGTTATATCACATGGTCTTTAATCAAGGAAGAATTTTCTGTTCAATAATCTCCAGAGACTTTATATTTCCCCATTTTTTTCCCATAAATACTCCAGAATAATTCGTAAATCGCATTTAGATGCTACAAGCTATTTAAAAGGTCATTCATATATCCCCCCTTCAACCCCAAATGGAATGCTGTCTTCTCTTAACTCGACAATCAACCACATCTGAGGGCAAACCATTGTAATTCACTTAGCGTCTGACCATTTAATCCTTTGTTCATGGAAATAACATAAAAAATAACTTGTGTTCGAAAAAATTCTCCGCATTGGAACACCATTTCAAATAAAACGAAAAAAAAACACATTTCCCAACAGTAGCAGCCAGCAGAAACAACGAACAAACCGAAGACCAGGACATAAACTTAACCGACCTCCTGTGGATTATTTGGTGTTATCCTCCCTTTGTATTAAGTGTGTCTGGCTGTACACACCAACACGAACCACTTTCAAAATTCACAGTATTGTATTATATGTATGTATGTAGTGATCCAACAAAAATGAGGCAAACCATGGAAAACAAGGATGCAACCGTGTTTCCGTTCTGCCTTGGAATATGCCCAACTGTTGTCATCGTAAATTATATCGGTAAATCATTATCATTTCGCCATTTTTATGATATCTTATATTTTTCTCGTCCTTCCTTTTGATAAATGTTTGTATTACTGTTATTTTCTGAATTGTTCCTGTTTACCATAATTTATTATTTATGACCCAATCCATTGGAGGGGCTTTGACTTGGTGTTAAATGCCGGAGCCTTCATGTCTATATATACAATGAAATCTTTTTTAACTTAACACATTTTGCAATCCATTAGATCAAAATTTTCTGTCAGGGATAAACTTTTAAATAAAAAAAAATCCTAGATCAAAAATCAGCCCCATTTATCATACGGTTAAGAGATTTTGCGAAGCCTGTCTTATTACGAGTACTTTGAACCAGAGGGATCAGTACCAAAATACAAAAAGACTTGTTGGGCAATCAGAATAATCTCAGGACAAACGGTTTTTTTGATTTGTATTTGATGAAAGTCTTAGGCTTATTGTATAACGGACCATATAGGTTACGTAAACTAGGTCTCCATGCAGGGTAATAGAAAAAATAAACCTAATGACGGTGAATTGTCAGGATTTCATATTTATTTATTAATGCTCGTACTTCACTTTGGGTGGGACCAAAACCTTTTAGCCACTAAGAGATGTATGTGTAATACAAGTCTCTGACTAAAGTAATCAACAAGCGAACAACACACAAGTTAATTAAGAACAAAAAACTAGAGGCGAAAGAAAAATGCAAAGTTTGGAAAGTAAATTAATTTCAATAAATTCACAGATCGTTAATTTCCTTGCAACACGTCTGTAAACTATAATGGAGGGTATGAAGTGCATCTTAACATTCTCTAAGGCGGGGAAATTATTTCAATCTATCTAAAGACAAACTAAAGTCGATGTCTAGGCCAAGTTTTCTTTTTTGGTTTCGTTTCTGATGAACCCTTTCTTATATTTCATGCTTTTTTTAATAGGGTGTGTTAGCTAGTGTTTGGTCTTATATTTTTGATAACTTTTCGATCCGTATAACTTGAAAATGATGGAAAAAGACTTTTATTTTATTATTGACCCCATTGAAAGTGAAAGGGAGACATTAAAAAAGGGAGAACTCATTTTATTAAAAACAATAAAATTCTTGTTGTTACGATTAACTCTAAGAAGCGCCGCCGTTTCGATACCATAACTTGTTGTAAGCTATAGATGGAATTGGTTACAGAAAATTGTGGTAATTTCTTCGTTCAGCTTGAGGATTGAGAAATAGAAATAGGATTCAAAAGGTTTTGATATGTTTTATTATTGTAGTATCACGCGTGTTTGCTTTAGAGCAATCATCAAGAATCGGATTACTAAGCAATTGGGTCACAATCCGTATCCAAATATATCTACATTGTGCCAAATTGGGCAGCTTTTCGACTGGTTCTGAAGTGGCAGCTAATCCGGAGAAGTGATCTCCCATAAGCCCCCGTCAAGTCTCCAGTCCACTAACTCACTGTGTATGAAGTCCTAGGGAGGGCACGGAACGCGAGTAACCAAAGTTCGTCCCAGAGCCAATTCGTCGCGTTGAGGAAAGATCAAGTCTTAAATCTTCTTCGTTCATCAATGTTGTCAAAAAATCCTCTCCCAAATGGCTGTGCTCCAATTTTGGCAAGAGAAGGACATTTATAAAGAAAAAATTTATTGCTGTTTCTTTTTCCTGCTAGTTCCCATACCTACGGCAGTGAGTATTGTGAGGAATAATTCGCTGAATGATGTCCTCCTTGGCAAGTGTTAAACTCTTCCACTTCCGATTCGATTCGTTAAGAAAAAATTGCATTTCATAGCTCCGAGTAGAATATTCACCTATTACGTAAGTGTATCTTTAAGGCCTGATCCTTGCCTGTCTAACGAACTTTTCAGCTAGTTTATACACAGATTCTTGCATTTGCAAGATACTAGGTATTTTTGGTGTAAGATTATTCAATTAATTAATAAAATAATTAAATTAAATTAATTAGATAATTTTGGGTACTCTGCCCGGGCGCCATTAGAAAAGGATTTTTAATTGTTTTGTGCTTTTTGGCGACATTTAAGGCAAATGTAATTTATTTAAAGAAGTTTAAACTAGATAATTTAAATTCTGGGTATAAAACTCTTAGTAGTCATGTTTTAAAGTGTAAACGGTCAATGCCCGGGCGCCATTCTGTAAAATTGTTTTTTTCTTTATAATGCAACTGCTTAGCAAATTAATATTAATAAATTTAAAGTTCTTGGACTGTCGTAGGAAGGAGGTAAGTTATAATTGGTATCAACATGGTGATACCAAGTATATTTACAAAGGCAAGCTTCGACTATAGCTATGTACTAGTTGGGGCAGAAGACCTCAGCTGTCGAAATTAAAATAAATTTCACTTAGTGGGGAATAAGTCCTAGGATACAGTACAGAAAAGACAAGCTCAAATATAAAAAACTTAAGAACTACAAGATCACAAGATTTGATAAGTAGAGCTCTTCAAATACAGAGTTCAGTAAAAAATATTTAAAAAAAAATTCGATTCTGGTAAACAGAAATTTCTAAAAAAAAATCACACACTAAATAATAACGAAAGAATTATGTGAGCGTCTTTTGGCATTCTTCAACGCTCAGATGAGCAAGTACCAGCATGGTTTTTGACCTAGTAAATCGACCAAACACTAGGTCTTCATACTGAAGCAAGTTTTGGAAAAGACTAACGAATCGATGATGTTGGTTGACTAGTGCAAAACTAGTGCACGTGGAAAACTAGTGCAGATTCTAGCATGTAATTTCTTCAACCTCGTTCTGCAACATATAGTGCCTATAAATGAGGTGGTAAAACCGAGATAAAAACTTGCTCCTATGTACGAAGAAGTCGAATGGAGAAAAAGATACAAACGCGAAATTTAAGAGCTTCACTTAGATGTGAATGAAGTCCAGAAAATAAAAACAAGTCAAGTACAAACATTGACTCTGTCAGGTGGACTCAATGCTCCAACCAATAGAGTCTTCGAATTTCAGTTCCCAGATTCGAGACAGCAAGAGAGTCCGAACATCGGTTTGAAGACTCAGCCATCGTGAATGTCAGAGCGATTGTAGAAGATGAAAATCCGTCGTGATTCAGGTAGCACCCTTTCATCGATCAGGAGTATGTTAGGTAAGTCAGCAATAAATTAAAGTATGGAATTTGAAGGCCAAATTTATATCATACTGGTTTTTATTTTATACTAAATAATTAAATACATGCCAGGGCTTATGGGCTTATGGGCTTATAAACTGATAAGAATAAGAACATAAAGCTTAACAGCCTTAAAGACTTTTCCTTAAATTTGATAAATTTTTTCGTGCAAATATATAACGATCATTCAATATCTCGAAAAATCATTTTTGGGAAAAGTCTTAACCCTGGAATGCAAAATAATTATGCATGTGTATGCTATGTGTTAATCCTCCTGAATATGAAATTTAAGAAATGTTAGACTTTTAGCCATCCTTTTAAATAAAAATGCTACCAAAATCAAACTTAAGGCGCATTGGCTCGAGTTAGTAAGAAGCTTCTGTACCTTTTTGTACTGTGTTCTGAAATATTTATTCAAGATATTCAAACGTAGGGTATTGCACATAAAATTCCAAATAAACAAGAGCCTCAATGTATGCACAAATGCACACCCCATAGTCACTTTACAGTGAGTACAATATTACAGTACTTAACTCAACAAGGAAGTCTTATAACTTTATAAAACTTCGACGATATATTTTTTCGAGCACACAGACGAGACGAAAAAAATATGAATAAACAAAAAAAAACCACAAGAATAGAAAATAAATGAGAGTGGTGAAACGACCAAGGATGCAAGGCCAAAAGAGTTTAAGTGAAGTAAGTTGACTGGGCAAGGATGGGGCTCGAAAGTTATCCTATATCTCCTCCACAAATACATAATATATATCTTTCTCTTTTCTTAGACACTGAACGACGCATTAATGGTTTCTTAAGTTTTCCATAAGTTTTATCCTGTTTCCGGCGCGGTGCAGCGGTGCTCTCGCGGTGGGTGATGGTTTTGGTTTATAGTTTTGAACTAGTATAAAACCGAGGAAAAGAAAATGAGTTTGTTTTCTCCTTGAGGGGTTCTCGTCTTTACACTTATTTTGTCTTTGAAAAAATATCTACATATATTCATACCTATAGTCAAAAACGAATTGTGTCTAGCCTCAGTGATTTTGAAAATCAAGATTTACGTATTCTTTGGTTTCGTTGTTTTTCGTTTTATTTTTTTTTTGCAGTAAACGATTTGTGTTCATAGTCTGTTGGGTTACAAAAACTCAATTTTGTAATGAGTGTTGCCTTTAGGCGTCTGCTTGGACTTATTCAGTGATAGAGTGGTAGCGTTTATTTCTTTTATATTTATTGAAAACTTTCATTATGTTTTAGTTTCAACTCACAGTAAAGAAGAAGGATCAGCTATAACGAAGCTTAAGAACAACAAGTTATCAGGATCTGTTAACTTAAAGAAAGAGCTCTTCAAACATGGAAGTTATGTTTTGGTAGAGAATCTGCATTAAATCATCATCGAGGTATTGGTAGACGGAAACATACTCGATGGCTGGACTCTGCGCTCCATATGTCCCATCTACAAAAAAGCAGATCATATGTCCTTCAAAAACTATAGAAGAAACTCTCTTCTAGATGTCATATAGTATTTTTATACATATTTTCACTTAAAGTTTCTATTTTCCACCAAAAATCTAAATCAATGATAGACATCATCTTTCAAAGTTTTTAAATCCTAAGGCCAGCCGTTAAAAAACATAAAAATCAAATACCTCAAACATTCAATTGTGTATAAATTTTTAAATTTTAACGTTGTTCTGCTAATAACAGGAAGCAATGTGATACCGAAACTAACATGTAAAACATAAAAAAGAAAAACATTTTAAAACTCAAACTTTTTTTAACCAATCGACATAATTAATTTAAATATGTATATTAATGATAAGAGAACTAGTTCGACTTATAAATTTTTCGTTGTTGTTTTTGCAAACAAAACAAAATTAAATGGATACAAATGAATTATTATAATACATACATAAATTAGTGGGACCTGCTCACACATCTCGTGGAGAACCGGGACCTAGTGATCAACCATATGCGTGAAGCGATTCGTCAGCAATAGAGGATACAAAACAATTGTTTTAGTCATAAAATATTAAGTGTTAAATTTATTTTTTAAATAATTTAAGTAGTAACCTTCAACATCAAAATTTTCAACCTATTGATTTATAGCTTGTGTTCCTATACCTCCACCACCGTTCCGAAAATGACTCAACTTTAAAGTAGTTTCATTATATTTATTCAAAAAATCTGGTATTCACACTGGATTTATTGGTTGTTCAAACATTGGAACTTGGTTTCTGTATAAACCTTCTCATTTGCAAAATTTTATCCAAACGAAGTGGTTCATTCGATATGAAGTCCAAGCGACAATACTTTCTGACCGGTAATAAAGTGCTTTGGTTCTTATCTAGGAAGCTTGTGAATATTTTGTTTGTTTTTCTATTTTTTAGGATCTGTGATTATTTTGTGCATGTGCATAAGTGTTAATGCTATAAGAAGTCGTCGTCAGAGTGATTTTCTTTTTCCAGATGAATTTAAAGAACTTGAAAATAGAGGCGAATTCTCCAACCCTAATCCATTTGGTACTCCTAATAAATTCCCGCAACCGGGTTTTCCACAACCATCAGGTTTTCCTCAACAACCAGGATTCCCTCAAAAACCTAACTTTCCCCAGCAACAAGGTTTTCCTCAAAAACAAGGTTTTCCTCAACAACAAGGTTTTCCCCCACCATCAGGATTTCCCCAGCAGCAGGGTTTTCCTCAACAACAAGGAGGCCCTCAACAACAACGTCCCCAGCAGCAAGGACCCCAACAAGGCTTTCCGCAATCGCAAGGAACCTTCCAACAACAAAATCCTCAACCTTCCCCATCATCGAATAACAATCCTCAAGCACCAACAACAACACCGATGCCACCGCTAACAACTCCATCACCTGCTTTCCTAGCTTGTATGGCCAACTGTCCAACTACTTCCGAGTACAATCCCATATGTGGAACTAATCGTCAGCTGTACTTCAACCAGCAAAAGTTCGATTGTGCATTAAAATGTGGAGCTCGTAAGTTTATATTCTATAAATGGTTTGGTTGTTGTGGACTAAAATCTATTTTATTTACAGAAGTCCAAATTTGGAGGCGTGGCTCATGCGAGGGTCTATTTAATATGATGAGGGGATAAGATGGAGACGAGTTTTATTTTGTGATAGTGAATTAGCATACTGGATGAACTTTTTTATGTTGTTGTTCAAGCTTCAGATGATGAGAATATGCAACATAAAGCTAAACTCAATAATATTTTGGTTTGTTTGTTCGTTCTTTTTTTTAAGACAAAGTGATTGTGAAAAAATAATTCAAATGAAGGTTATTTTTTTTATTTTGTACGTCACATTAAATAAATAGTTGGAATACGTATTTCCTGGCAAAAGCTTCAAATAGAATTAAAATAAAAAAAAAACAATTCAATACACATTGATGTCATATTGACCAAAAATAAATTCAATTTTATTTGTAAATTAAGCTTGTTTTGACTACATAATTATTTAATTATTAAATAATTATCAATTAATATTAATATTATTATCAAGCTTTTGTGTGTCATAAAATTATCATGCTAGCTTATAAATTTTCCAATTAATAATTATTAAAATTAAAATTATAATTTTTTAATCAGAATTTATCCATAAGATTATGAATTAATTTTTTTTTAATTCTTAAGTCACTAGGTAACTTTTGAATTAATTTTTTTTTAATTTTTAAGTCACTTACTTGCTCATGACTTAATTTTTTTAATTCATAAGTCACTTGGTAGGTTGTGAATTATTTTTTTTTAGTTCATAAGTCACTTATTTTCTCATGACTTAAATTTTTTTTAATTCATAAGTCACTAAGAAGCTTATGATTTAAATTTTTTTAATTCACAAGTCACCAACTGACTTATGAATTAAATTTTTTTAATTCATAAGTCACCCACTAGCTTGTGAATTAAAGCCAAGCTTAAGCTAAAAAGTGACTTAAGCTTTTGCAACCCTGAGTCCAACGCACTAACCATTATGCCAAGAGTTATTACACCAAAATTGAATAGCGACTTAAATACTTCTCCATCTTGAAGGTCAAAATATGGTCCAACAAATTTTCGTTACAAAAATCATAACATTTGAATGCAAAGTGATAGGGAAGACTTAAAAAGTCTTCTGTCTCTTTGTTCAACTACAGTCTAATCGTCTCGGCCGATTTCCCTTAAACTTGTTAAATACTTATACATTTTGCCAACATACGTTTGTTTTCTTTTTATGTCCAAAAATTACGTTACATGCCATACATTTTTTTTTTCGAAAAATTAGAATTATTTTGATTTTTCTTAAAAACTGTTCGACAGATTTAACAAAAAATATTCCAAAAATACAACATAGTAAAAGGTTGAAAAAAAAACTTTTCAAAAATATAGAACCAATTTTTTGGTTTTCGAATTTCTCAAAAACTGTTAAACGGATTTTAATAAATTTTATTATTCTAAAGCTTCTAAACTCAATATTTCGAAAAACACATGTTCGATTTTTTGAATAAAATAAAATAATTAATAGTAATTTTACACTATTTTCAAAGTATACGCACAAAATTTTAATATTATCTAAAAATGATGGTACCCATCGTACATATTAGATTTTTTATATTTCGCTTAATTTTTAAGGTCTATAATTGAATAAAAAATATTTGAAAATTTAAATATTACTGACAGTACCATACCTACCATGGAACCATTTTTTTTATTTTTTCTTTCTCATTATCGATATAACGGATTTTATTGAGAGTTTTTAAACAGAAGATTCCAAAAAGGCTATAAAATTGTAACTCAAAAAATAAAAACTATTTTTTTTTGAAATTCGATATCTCGATGTATCGATAATTCCATAAACGGGTCATTAATTGTTTTTTTTTTTTTAATTTTAATTTATATTCACACAATAATTGAAACTTAAACTTAAAAATTATTATTATTATTATTATTTCTTTATTATCAAGTTAATAAATTACTTAAGATAACATTTGTATAAAGCCTAGCTTCCAGAGACTATCAGCTAGATACATAAAATATTTAAAAAAATAGAAAATAAATGGGTATAAAAAACTTAAAAATTGTATAAGGGGTCGGCCAAATCGTGCACCTTTTCCATTGCTGAGTCAATTGGAACTTGTAAGCGAATTCTCCTCAGGCTAGTGCGTGAAATGTTGAACAGTTGAACTGTCGAGATCGATGGCGAGTTGATGTTCGTGAATTGACTCTCGCACTCTCTGTTCCAGCAGCCACATTCTGGTCTGTGCGCATCGTACGACGAGTGTTGTCCACTAGAATACCAGTCTCACGGACTTTTTGCACGAACTTGCGTACAGCAGGCGCGGTGGGTGCTTCATTTACGGCAAAATTTCTTTTCAAAAAAATGCACTGTTTGGGCTACACATCACTCACTTTGAAAATAAGTTTTCAATATTTCCGAACGTTGTTCAGGCGTAAAGTGAGTCATTTCGTTCCGCGGATGTATGATACTGACTATTTGTCAAGATTTCGAGCGGGAAACAGCTGTCAAAATAACCTTTGATTTAAATAGAAACCCTAGATAGCCTATCTTGTTTAAAAACTTATTTAGACGATTTAAAATTTGTATTCTTGGATAAATTCATATTGGCTTGCGTATTAAAAGCTTATTTTAGGCTTCTGAATATTTTCACTTATAACATCTATTTTTAAAATTTTAAATATGTTAAACATAAAAGCAAGTTCGTACGATCCAGTTGTGCATTTTATTTTCTATACTTGAAGAGCTTTCTCAAGGCTAAAATAACATGCTTGAAAATACTTTGCAGCATAGCTACTACATAATAGATTGTATAGAACCTACCACAACCCAACAATATTCAATGTCACTCCTCATGAACTTCTATTATGAATTCTTAACAGATTCCTATACTGTGAGTAATACTCTGTTACTGTGCCCTGCTCGGCGTTATAATTGGCAAGCACTTATGGCATTCGTGTCTTGCATAACTCTGACAAATCAAATTATATCATTTAATCCTTCTACGTTAATCTTTTATAACAGGGTGTTTTAAATGATGAAACTAGATTTTCTCAGAAAATAAATTTAACAAAAAGTTTTATTTTAAAAACAAAACTTTTTATTGCCAATCCTGTAAAAATAAAATATTTCAGCTTTTTTATGAAGTTCTAAGGTTGAATAAAACCTTACAAGATTTAAAATCATTTTTAAACCCTTATATTGGTAAATTTGTAGTTTCTTATATGTATGTATCTGAGCTCAAGAACTCCGTACAGGCGATACGTACAGTATCAAGGCTTAAAAAAATTACTTTAAATACTATTATTTTGTTTTCGTTACTAAGTAATGATTTTCGATACATTTTTTCTTTATGCTTAAATTTGTACGATCAACAATCTTATAGGAAATAATTTTAAATTATGAGCAAAACCTACTACTGAAATATTTTTCTTTTTCTCTTATGATTATTGGCACATTAGATTTAAATATTTTTTTTATAAAGGTTTTAAAATCATTGCATATTAGAACTTCAAAAAATCGATATTGATATTTTTTTTTAATTGGAAAATTATTAAAAAAAATTGGCATACCAAGTTTTTCCTTAAAAATGTTTAAGAAATGTTTTCCATCAAAAATTTATTTTTTAAAAACGAACAATGTTTTTTTTTATACATAATCAAATTTTCTCTAATAATTAGACGAAATTCTTTTTTATCTCAAATGAGCTTATCATTTTTTGTAATTTTTTGTTTCAACCATTAGCTAGGTTTTACAAAGTTAATTTAAAAAAAATAAAAATTAATTTCTGTAACAGTTTTTGAGATAAAATATGTAGGTCTATGATAGGTACGTTCTTTTAGTCTTAAAACACGTTTCGGGATAGTAACTTAAAAACCATATTTACCTATCTTAGTTTAAGGAAAATCGGTATTAAGGCGTTAGTATGATACTACTTAAAAATTTGTTAATTTTAAAGTAGATTACTAACTCTTTCGTAATTCTAAACAATTTCTAACTAGTATAGTGCTAAGGCTGTGTTTTTTAATAAACTGATTCTGAAAATACCTCTTTCACTTTAGGTGATGCAAAAAACTAAGTAAACCGATCTGTTTTGACGTTTATAAATGTCAAAGAGAGAAGTTAACACGATACTACAAAATTTAAACATGTATGATGCTATATTTTATTAAAAACTAGATGACCCGATGAACTTTGTATCACCCACATATATTTTTGAAAAATATAGTCAAAACTTATTACAAAATCTATCTACCATCAGTATACGCAGAATCAAGACATCCTCTCCTTTGTATTTTCCCTTGATGATCTTGGCCTCGACGTTATTCATTAGCTTTTTTACAGCCTCGTTCCTTTGCACAGTCGAGGTTGATAAATGTTACGCAGCATAATAACAGCTGATCCAATTATAAATTGTGATACGGTAGTCCAGGCAAATCCAGGGAATTTAAAAACTCTGTGGGATAGTTGTCTACGTCATGCTGGTTTGTAACAGTCTCAACTGACTTGTACGAAAACAGCTCTCCGGGAAAAAAAAATCTGAATGGTTGCATTGAGATCATCGACACCTATGTTTTTGGCTGCCAATTCAATTCAATTTTGTTTTATTGAACATACTATTTACAATTTGGCTTACAACTAATAAGATACTACATATGTATGAAAGTTTACATTTGTTGGCTCATAGGGGGCCTAACTATATACAGTGACTTAAGTTTACATAATTATTTTCATATAAAATTTACATGACGAAATAAAAAAATTAAATTTAAAATGTCGGTTGTATTGTCCTCAGGGTGTTCATTCCTGGTTGTCAGTGGTGATTTTTGTGGGTTGTGGGCAGAGATGGCGTTTTAGCCGCGGTGGTAGGCTGACCCAATGTCAGCGTAGAACGAGACTACTTCCTCGTTGTCCATGATTACGTTGTCATCCAGAGTTTCCATCACACTGAGGTACCTCGGCTCGGGATGTCGTTGTTCTGTGGTCATCCTTCTCATAAGCTGATTCGGATGGTCGATGATGTTCCCCATTAGTTTCTTCATTGAAAGAACTAGATATTTGTCCAGCGGGATTAAATTGGCTTCTGTGTAGAGATGCTCGTTCCTGTAGTGTTTCTGTCGTTGACGGTCGAAGTAGAGTCCAGTGCAGATCCTCAGTATCTTCCTTTCGAATAGTTGAAGTTCCTTCATAGCTGTCTTCGAGATGGAAAACCAGACTGGGAAGGAATAGCTGATCACTGGTCGCAGGAGCTGCTTGTAGATTAATATCTTTGTCGGTTGGCTAAGACCTGATCTTCTTTTCAGCAATGGGTGCAAACGGCTGAAGGCCCAGCTGGCCTTTTTCAGAACATTTCTTGAGTGCAGGTTAAACCTTAGCAACTCATTGAAGTGCACTCCCAGGTACTTGACATTTGGCTTTGCCACTATGGAGGATCCGTCAGGGAGTCTTAGGACCAGATTTCTGCAAATTGTTGCGGTGCGAAGGCCTCTACCAGTTGAAGGTCTCCTGAAGCAGACAAGTTCCGATTTGGAAGTATTGATTCGGATGCCCCATTTCTGGTAGAATTGGAAGAGTCTGTTAATGTGGGTTTCTACTTTTTGGACAGCGATTAGAGGTGACATTGATGTGGCGTAGGTGAGCGAGTCATCAGCATACAGAAGGTTTTCGCATCCAATTGGTGAAGGTTGGTCTGAAGTCATCAAGTTGTAGAGGAAGGGGCCTAGTTTTGAGCCTTGGGCGACTCCAGCTCTGATGGTCTTCATGTTTGACTTACAGTTATCTACTTGAACAAAAAATTTCCTGAAAGATAGGAAAGAAAAGAGAATTTTTATCAATGGCGGAGGTACTTGCATAAGATGAAGTTTGTGGATTAGACCGTCTATCCACACGCTATCGAATGCTTTCTCGACATCCAGAAAGCATCCGACGGTGACACGATTACTGTTGAGGGCTGTGGTGATATCGTGTTGGAATTTTACCAGTGGATGCAAGGTTGAGTGTTTTTCTCGAAAGCCGAATTGCATGTCAGGGTTTTGGCTGCCAATATAGCTCGTTCACTCGGCCAATTATGATTTTGAACTCGTGTTCTATGTCCGTAAAAACACGCTGAATAAGCTGCTCTTTTGAGTCGACGAAGTGACAAAAATCATTGTTTAGTGGTAATTTCAAGGCAGAATGTGCAGTTCGTCCACCTTCTAACAATGTTGCAGCTATTCCAGATGAAGCCAATGCTAGTACTACTTCATTTTGCTATCTGATCTTTGCCAACAGCAATTAAATAAGGAACGTTTCTCCAATCCCCCGGGAGCATCAAGGAAGTGAACTCCACCAGAGTATTCCATCAAAGTATCGTAAGCAATTTTTATGTTGTTCATGCAACTGCGGAACATTTTAATACTGAATAATACTTCAGTATTGTATTGTTGTTCTCCTTTCAACTCATGGTTAAATGCCACGCTCATAAGACGATTGGGTGCTGTCATGCCCAAACACGACAAAAATTTATTTAACATCAAAAAACAAATATCTTCTATCATGATCAATGTCTCATTGTAAATTTCTTCAGTAATTTGTAATTTAAAGGCATCATTTCGTTATTTCATTTTTCGTTACTTATTATTTATGTTTCTCACCGTTTAAACCTTCCCTGATATTCCACAAATATTTCAAGACCAAAATTAGCAAAATCGGTCCAGCCATTCTTGAGTTTTAGTGAGACAAACCAACAGCAATTGATTTTTATATAATATAGATTTTAACCTAGTTTCATACTGAAACAGTTTGAACATCGTACTAATTCAACTAAAATTTGGCACCAATGTTTTTTTTAAATTCAAAATAGATAATAATTTAAATGAAGATACATTTAAATACAAAATTGTAGAAACGATATACAGGGTGCGTTTTTATTCAAGGTCGATGTTTTTTTTTTTTACAATTTTATAACTTTTTGTTCTATTGATTGATTATATATGTACTTTTACATTATGGCGCTTCAGACCGTGGCGCAAAAGCAAGCTTTTAGCAATCATGACGGAGACTTGCTCAACTGTGTGCACGGCGTCGATGAAATGTGTCCAGACATTCAATTTGCTATTGACCATTCTCTAGACTGACAAATGCCAACTGACAAATTTCATTCACAAAAAATAAGGCAACCAAATAAAATCGGCCTGGAACATAAAATCGCCAATTATCAATTTACACTTGATAAAAATATTGAAATTCGATATTTAACCAATTAATTGATAACCAGTTTCGATCATTAAAAATGATGCAGATTGTTGTGAATTACAAGAATGTATTTTATCGTAAATTAACACATTTATTCATTTTTTAATAAATTTAAATATTTATCAATAAAGTTATTGATAATTGACAATCGTAGGAAAGGCATGATTATCTTGCGTTTCACATACTTTTTTTAATTAGATAAATACATGAAGCCGGTATAAAAAAATGTATCTATATTCTATCTAGCTTCTTCGTCTAGCTTCTAAATTTCTAAATAGTCTCACTGAACAGCTTAGCTGAATTCGAACATCAGACATTGACAGTTTAGGTCCCGCTTTAATCTATACATATACTTTACTTTGACTTTCTTTAAGCAAATTGAGAATTTGAGAAATCTTAACGAAAGCCGCTCAAGCCACTCCTTGTTTGGCATATAATAAATGATCCATAAAATAAACGTTATTCAATTCAGCTTACTCAAGTGTTCAATTTATTTGCTCTTGATTTGCCTTTTTGTGAGACAATGAAGCGAAAACAAATAAGAACACTTCTCAGAAGCTTAGCCTAAAAAAATAAAAAAAAATAATAATACGCAAAGCAGTGGGTAGGTACATACATAAGCGATAATTCTTGAACGTGATAACCGCGAAGCTTAAAAGATCATCTGTTATTTTAGGTTCTGACATTAGTCTAATTAAAATTTATTATGCTCCGTCGTACTTGAAGTAGAGAGAAAACAGTCGTGCTCTAGAGCTTCACACATTGCGACGTTGTTGAATATATATTTTTTTAATTTGAATAAATTCCGAAAAAAAATACAAATATGAGGTCAACACTTTTGATTGGTAAGTAAAAATAGTTAGGTTCTAGTTATAAAAATCGAAGCATTATGTTTCTCTCTTTGAATTAAGGATGCCTTCTATGGGCGGTGGTGTATGTTCACACACTGACTAAAGTCGACCATTATGTTCAGAAACGTGCTGCTTCCCCACAAATATATCAAGGTGCGCAAAGTAACAACTGGAATCAAACGCAACAGTTCCAATGGGTTAAGGTTAACAATCAATGGGTGAGGAGGGATGGCGCCAATAAACTTCCTGGATACTCACAACCAAATGTACCATATAACCAATCTGGCAATCAAGGGAATACGCCAGCACCAGGTAGTAATTCATCACCAGCTCAGCCAAGTGGCACCAATGTTGGAAATCATTCCAAACCTGGCCAACAACAGCCAGCTCGTGTTACCCCTCAACGTCAGGACTCAACATCATCTCAAGGATCAATCGGCTGGAATCCGAGTGCGGATAAGTCACTCACGATAGACCTTCCAAAAACAACACCACGACCTACAACTACCACTCGGGCACCACAAACTCCAGCACCTGCCCACAAGCCCCAAGGACCAACCCCAAATCCAGTCCGTGCACCTTTCGGTTCTGGAATGGGTGGCCAACTAAAACCACAAAATGGACGCTATAATCCTGATGCCAGTTTAACCTACGGAGGACTTCCTTCTCATACCAAACCCCACTCAAACAGAGCAACTGTGAAGCCCTCTCCAGCAGGATCAACTGGTTCAAATCCTTGGGGTAACCTCTAAAAGATTTTGTCATGAAACATTTAAATAAATACAAAAAAAAACAATTCTCAAATAAATATATAAATTTTTAATCACAAAATTCAAATATGTTTTATGGTCTAAAAGATTGTGTTAACCACTTGTCATTGTTTTGATTCCAAATCAAGGTATCATCCTTAACTTCGTCAGTTGGCTTCAGAACTGCCCATTTTTTATTTATTGGATCATAAATGAAAGTTTTGTTTTTGTTCGGTTGTGCCAAGTCTTCAATCACACCAGGCTTTTTTGGTTGCGGTAGAGCTCGTGGGTTAACGATCTCATATTCCAGAGATGGATCTTTCGGAATGTCACGAGCAGACGGAATTCCCACAAGTGATGCTAAAAGGTGAAATAAAATTAAACTTTCAATTTAAATTAAATATTTATAAAGATTTTAATTTGTATATTTACCAATAACTACAAACAGCAAAAGAGTGATCTTCATAGCGGTTGTGAGCTTAGTGTCAAAGTAAATAAAACAGATTAAAAATATAATCTCTACAGCACAGTGATAGCTTTCTGAAGATTATAATAAGCTTGGATTGGAGGAAAATACAAAATTGTTTGAAGAGCTTTTTTCTCTTAATCAATGTTGACTTTATTAATTTGATTCAAGATGAAGCGGAAAGATTAACTGTAAACAAGTCGTAAACTTACGTCACTATAATGATCAGATGAATGAATCTTTAAGGCGTGTTAGATGAAAGCTCAGCTTCATAGATTTTGAAAGAGCATATAATTTGTACTAAGGTTGTCGAAATGATTTTTTCAATGCGCTTATTTGAAAACAAATCATTAATAATTTTTTGTTTAAAAAATGTATCAGAGCAAAAAGATCACAATAGTGTCATCATCTGACAAGAAAGATGAGTTTGTATACGCCTGGAGTAAATGTAAATTAATAGTTTTGTTTTTTAATAGAGAAAACTATTTTAACAAATTCACCGATCACTAAACAATTTTGTAAATATTCTAAAATATACCTGAGAAATATAACACGGTAATAGATAAGCTTATGAATATTTCTGACAGCCATAAAATCATACGGGAAATAGTGCAAAAGTCAAATGATAAATGCCATTTTATCCCAGTTATCTCCTTAAGATAAAGCGAATAATGCTGATCTAGGGTTTCTATATTATTATCTCGCGCTGCACTTGTAACCGCTAGATAAACAAATGTTAAGGTGCATTTGTCTTCAAATATGTGCGTCTGTCTGAGCACCAATTATTATAAAAAATGTTTTCGAAAAAATTATATCTTTTATTAACCTAGTGACATTTTTTTTTTAAATTTTTTTAATTAATTAATTAATTTTTTTCTTTAATTTTATTTATTTACTTAAGGGGCCTTGACTACCCTTAAAATGCTAAACGGAGGAAAGTAGAATAAGATTTGAGAGGACATACCGATGCTCATTGGTTTTGAAGTTCTGCATTTGGAAATCGGAAGAAAAATCCGAACTGAGCTAAACATTCGTGAAGTGCGGCTAAAGAAGGAATCTCTGTTCTTAACAGTAATGGTAAACTGATGGGTATTCTTTGTAGTGCTAGTACTACGGTAGAATTCTTCATAGAGAGGAATGCAACAATAACGATAAAATAGTGAAAGACATGCAAGATCGGGGCAGTGATCGAGAGAAGCACAGAAGTTGCTGTTATAGTTCCATCACCTATCATTTTCACTGAATTCTATCCAAAAACCTCAAGTGAGTTTTTGGGGTACCTCACCTTTGGGGTTTCAATATAAACTAGAGGCACACCTAGACCGTAATTGCAAATTAATTTATTCTTTATACATAGAGTACCTAACAAGAACAGAATGAATTGTGAATTTTAAAATTTTAATATTGTTAAAAATGTAAGAATTCAAATAAAATATTCAAAATCGAAATCTTGACTAGTTTCTTGAATTTTCTAAAAAATTCAATATTTTATAAAATATACTTAAATATCATATTAAAACATGTGTTAGTTTATAAGACAAGCTATCTTATAATGAAAATATAGAAATAAATAAATGATTATACGTGTTCTTGATAATGTTATCCCTTATAGGATTATTCCGTTTCTATAACTTTAAAATTTCTCAAATTCCGCTTTTTTCCCTTTAAACTTCTTCATTTTAATTACAGATAATCTTCTTTTGGTAAACTCGATTTTAACTCAGAAACACTTATTTTAAGTAGAAAGAGATTCTTGTCTAAATATCTAAATGAGTTATTGATCGACTTATAAAATAATGTTCATATCAACATCATTCAAAATAAACGTCATTCTGAGAGTTAACATTTTCAAAATCGAATTTTGGCCAATAGGGTTTTTGATCAATAGATATTTTTTGGAATCGACTTTTCAAAAATTATCAATTGATTTTTTTAAATCGGCATTTTAAAAATCGGCAAATCGCATCAAAAACCATTCTTGCCTTTTGCTCAGGCACAACTAATTCTGTCATACTCTTCTCAGACACAAATATTCAGCTTTTGGCAAACGTCAAAATCAGCTCATAAAAACTGTTTATCAAAAATGTATTTCATTCGATACTTTAACTTAAAATGTGATTCTGTTGATTAAGAGATGACAAGAACAAGCAAAAAAAGAAATTTTTTAAATTGTATGAAGAAATAGCTTTAAGTGACTTAGCGCTTTTGTCACATGTCAAATTTAAAGTCAAAATCGATGTTTTTTTAGTTTATCAAGTTTATTTCTTCACTTTCCACATCAAGTTCTTGAGATTTTTTTTATCAGATCTGCAGAAAGTGTTTCCCATACAAATTTTGACAGCTCGTTTCTGGGGAGATAAAATTATCCTAGGTTTATCAGGGTTTTTCGCGTTTACATGAATACCCTTAATATAAATAAAATACATAATAATTATTGGCTCTATTGAGACTTACATTAAAGGACAATATTATTATAGGGGAATTTGGTTACATTTTTGCACCAAAAAAAAACATCCCCTAGCATTTTCTGATTTTAAAATATTTTCTTAATTGCTAAAAAGAAATTATATCCAATATTCAAATTATATGTATGTATATATTTTCTAAAAACATACTGTTAAGAATTGAACAAAAACTTTATTCAATTTTTATTCCAAAAATCATTTAACCTAAAGCGAACCACTCGCCTTTGGTATTGGTATTTCATCACAATACTTATGCATAATACTTTAAATATTGAGAATCAACAAGAACGAATATTTCTATGTTGTATGTTGTCTTGTTATAAAAATCTCTGAGAAAAGTATTAAATTTTGTTCTGAAAAAAGGAGTAAATCAGGAATAAGTTTTTTTTATTTTCGAAATTCTTTTCACCAGGTCAATGAAAAATTCCAGTTTTTTTTTAATACGGGATTATGTAGCGTTTCCTTTTTGAATAATAATCGCAAAATATTTTTATAATAAGATTTTTAGTGCAAAATGGAATTATTAGGCATGAAATATTCATAGCCTTTATAGCATGATTTGAAATCCATCTCAAACAGTAGAATTTTGATCTGACCAATTGGTTTCACATCTCACATGTGAGTCAAACTAAATTCGTTAGCTGAGACTCTTTGATCCTGATTATCTTTTCGTATAAGATCCATGTTGCTTATTATATTTTTTATAAATTACGTGGTGGTATCACAATTATTAATAAGCAATAGTATTTATTCTTTGAATAAAGCGAGGGTTAATAGCTCACGGAAAGACGACAAGAAAGTACTCTGTTCTTGGAAAAAATATTAATTGGTGTTCCTGCCTCAACGTTTTCTAAAATATATTCAGTTCTTTAGTTTTTAGATTTTGGTGAAAGTGTAGAGGTAAAAATTATACCTTAATAGTTTAACAAACAAACATTTTGAAGGAGAAATAGATTTTGAGAAAATCGAACACAAATGTTACAATATACGACGAGTATTTTCAATCCCAACGATAAAGCGAAGAAGTGCCCTAAAATTGCTTTGAAATTTCTTTGATAAAAAATTATATATTTTCGAGAAATTTACAAAAAACTGAATTTTTCATGTCACCATAGCCTAATTAAATAAAATGCACGAACTTGCTCTTATGTGAAAGACTAAAAATTTCAACAATGAATGTTATAAAATCCGTTATGCCGATAATGAGAAATTCAAAATTGGAAAAATGGTTCTATTTATCTATCTTATACGAGTATACATATGTTAATTTCAAATTTTTAAATAAATTAGAGATCGTAAGAATTAATCAAAAAATCTAAACCATTTTTTTTTACATATGTATGGTAGGTAGCGTTATTTTTAGGTAAATTGATTTTTTCTCACATCTTGTAGATTGTATTAAGAAATTTTTATTTGTCAAAAATTGTTGAAAAAAATCGAGTATGTGGTTTTTAAAATATTGAGTTTTGAAAATAAAACTCGAACATTTTTTTA
This sequence comes from Chrysotoxum bicinctum, assembly GCA_911387755.1. Taxonomy (NCBI): domain Eukaryota; kingdom Metazoa; phylum Arthropoda; class Insecta; order Diptera; family Syrphidae; genus Chrysotoxum; species Chrysotoxum bicinctum. The sequence goes on along the minus strand of OU426989.1, from coordinate 215,504,483 downwards.
AAAATCTAAAAAAATTAATGCACAATTATATTCAAACTTTTGGGGAGCTTTAACATACAAAAGTGATCAAAATCGGTTGTACCGTTTTTGATAAAATCAAAAACAAAAAAGTTGTTCTAATTTTTTTTCAACCATTTAACTAAATGAAATTTTCTGTGAAACAGTTTTCAAGAAAAAAATAAAATATTAAATTTCGAAAAAAATCGTAAGTATTGCAGATACCGTCCGTTATTTTTGGCCATTAAAAAAAAAGAAAAAAACATGTGGGGGGGAATTTAAAAATGAGATCTACCAAGCTAAACGAAAATCGGACGAGCCATTTAGGCTGTAGTCGAACAGACAGACAGATCAAAATCTCGAGTTCGATTTTTTTTACGATTGCATAACTTGCCTTATAGTACTCGTACCTATAAGTCGCAAGTAAAAATAGGGCCTGATTTCACTAACGTTGAATATATTACATTTATTGCAAATAAATTTGGTGTTTCGATGATTTCGTTGTCATTTTATTGTCAGCTGTGAATTTGAAGTTTGAATTTTGAAATCAAACGTTCAGTTATTCATTTTTAGTAAGCGAAGTGGAAATGGCTGGTCGAAAACTACATAATTATTGGGCTGAAGGTGGATTTACTCCTATTAAAATGTAAAATGATCGTATTGGAGCTCTCTTCGACGCATGTGCTGCGCTTCTTAAAAATAAACATTCGAAATATTTTCATTTTTTTTTTACAAACCTTCATAATATCATAAATGTGCAAAATTTGGTTTCCATTATTCTATCTTTTTATATGAATTAACTACGTATGTAGCAGACGTAACAAATTGTAGTACATTAGGTATGTAGTTTATTCGGTCAACCCTGATCGAGTTACTTCGTTGTCTTTGGACTAAACTAGTATCTAATACCTACATATATCAAATAAATACTTAAATAAAAGTAATAGATACCTACTTGTATAAAAATAATACAATGCATTTAAACATAATAATAATATAAATATAAATATATAATAATATGTAGTGAGAATGGAAATCAGTATCAATTAGATAATTAGAAGATACCGAAGAGATTTGCCAGAAAATAATTTGTTTTGACTTTGACAGTAAATGTTACCTATCCGGTTTTGGTCGTTCGCCAACGTATCGGATACTAAAGTATCTTAGATACCCTATCGGACCACCAGAAAAAAACGCTGCCATTTAATTCTTGGAAGAACCGACGTGCGAAACTAAAGTTGCCAGGGCACACTTAAACTAGAAAGTGGCAAAATGGAAAATGGTTCTCTTTTCGAATGAATCCAATTTTAATTCAAACGGATCTGACGGATTTCATACGGTACGAAGGCCAAAAGCGAAGGCTTAAATCATCGATACACAAAAGCAACTGTTAAGTTTGGTGGAGAGAATATTATTATCTTGGAATGTTTTTCTAGTCGAGGCGTCGGTCGGGCCAATACCTAAGATTAACGGTATGACGAATCGTTTCATGTGAAGCAAGATTCTTCGAAATATCATGGTTCCTTGTGCTGAGAAATATATGCCATTGCAATGGATCTTTGAACATCACAACGATCCTAAACATACCGCTTTTTATATCTGTTGTTTCCTTTTTCAACATTACTATTCAAAAGTGTCCACATTCAGTGACACATCTCCCCACTCCACAACACATGTGCTGTTCCGGCTTATCACAAAGCCATTAAGACACACAGTTATGTATATGTTCACATTAAATAATTTTGTCTTTTGTATATAGGGAAGAGAAGAAAACCACTTTGCGCGATAGAAAAGAATTCTCGAATTTTATTTTATTTTAATGTGAAGTCAAACATCATTTTATATCCATCACAACCTTATTCAAAAAAATGTTTGAACAATACTGGTTTATTTTTAAACACTCCAATATGGTTCTTAGAAGAAAGAAATCAAAACTGACTTATCGGTACTTGGCTTTGAGGTCAAACTCAAACCTGGGTTTTCCAGTTTTTTTTTTTTAAATTTAAAATAAAATTGCACTTTTAAACTGTATCAAGTTTTTTTTTCTTTTTCTAAACTCTATGAGTACATAAACTATCTTCATAAAAGTGATAACCGATAACTCATCGTATAAAAACTGCAAGAACTCATGAAACCAGACTTCAAAAGCTCCAAATTGCCTTGGGGTTTTTTATTCAAAGAAAGATAAGCAAATAATTTGAATAAAAATAGAAAACTTGTTTATTACTTGTTTGTTTCATTTGTTTCTCTAATTAGCGCGTGTTTGATTTATGTAATTACAAATTTAATGACTTCTTAGAATAAAATTTTTAACCAGCAGGCAAACATGTCCCGGCTCGCACCATTGTCACAGCTACAACAAAACTATATTAATACATAAACCGAGAATATGATTTTTAAGATTAACTTACCAACTCCACATCCGGCTGCACAATTCAATCTTCCCAAATTATGATAGTTCAGTGAATCACTTCCACAGATGGGATTGTATTCGGAAGTCGTTGGACACCTAGACATACAGTCATAGAATTCCTTCGAAGGAGTTGTTGCTTGAACTGGTGGAGCAGCTGATGTGTTAGCGTTGGGATCCTGATTATCTTCAGCTGCTGGGGTAGAGGGCGTCGCTTGTGTTGAGGTTTGTCTAGTGTTTGGATTAAAACCAATATTCCAGACTTGAGGACGTCCAATTACTGTTACCACAAGAAGCGAAGCTAAAAACATAATCCTTTGGTCAGAAAACAAATTAATATAATTTTTGTTCAACTTGTATCTCACCACAGAATAGAACAATTTGTAATTGATAAGCCATGTTTAAGGAGCAATCGAAATATCGGAACTCAAGCGTCTACCACAAGGGTTATGATTAGACTCACGAGCTTGTTGTTGATTTCTTTTTATTTTATATTTCGATCAGAAGCTTGTTTTGCCTCTGAACAGAAGACCTGTATGTGTATTCCCTGCCCGTGTACGAGTACGCAGTGCTCATCTGGTTATCTATACAGCTATTAGCAAACTTCCAATGCGAAATACTAATTTAGTGATAAAGATTTTTAATTTAGTGTTTTCCAGTGAATCTTAAACTTGTCTGAGACGAGAGAATAAGTGCTTTACTTGAGAGAAATACTTGGCCCTTGAAAACTAAAGGAACAGGATTGGCATGTTTTGTTGTTGACTTTTCTCTCAATTGAGTTCTTACTTACGTTCATCGAAATACTTAAATGATGACTGTGAGGTCTATCAAATTGAGATACAAAAAAAAAGACATCAATTCATAGCATCGATTCGATAGTGTATTGAAGGTGGTTCTTATACAAATTGAGTATTTATATAAGCAAAACTTAAAAGGGTATTTCCCAAGATCTTGGACACTTCAAACATGGGTATTTCTCAATTTTAAGTCTGATGAGGATTTGATCATTAAAATGGACAAAGGAAAAATTGTTAATGAACGTTAATGGGGAATAAAAGATACAGAAGAGAGTGGCTGTTATAGTAGCAGGTTGGACAAGTTTGTCTTAAACAAGGATTAAGGTTAATAAATTGAATGTGAAATTTGATATCAGGTGGGATAAGACTAAGCTTGTAGATACAATGAATTGACACAGTCCTCAAGGTTTTTATTTCATGACTAATACAATATGAATACGCGTAGTTATAATAAGCATGTTTGGTTTGTTATTTAAAATTATTTCAGAGGAGTCTTTGAAAAACAGCTTGGGACTTATAAATAAGAACTTAAGTACTTAAACTATATGCGTAGCCAAGAATTGTTTTAAAATTATTTCAGGAGAATCTTTGAAGAACAGCTTTAGAATTATATTTATATAAGAACTTAAGAACTTAAACTGTATCCGCAGCAAATGATTGGTTTTGAAAAAGAGGAAAAAGAAAGAGAGAATGATGTTCTATGGAAAGGAATAAAGGCAGAGGCTTTGTCAGCACCGCAAAATTAATACCTACTTAAGATTTATAACAAGTTTTTGATTCTACTATATCCAATTGTCCGTAATGAGAATGTCAACAAATATTTTTAATATTCACAGAATCAGCGGAACGGAGTTTGAATATTTTGTCCGAATGGTTTTTAAAAACAATAGGAGTGAAACAGGGGGTAGTGTATTGAGTATCTCGTTCATTCTATTTTTTGGCCATTTGAATTATGTGCTTTGCGGTGAAGTTTTTTCACCTCAATAGTGCTCAATAGTTAGTAGCTTAATTAATGAAATTGAAGATTACTGTACGAATTGTGAACTTGAGTAAGTTCAAAATTATGATATTAAGAAACCCAGTTGGGGCTTATGCTCGAAATGAAAATATCCTTAAACTTAAGAACGAGTTTCAGAATATGGGTGATTGTTTCTTGTGCAAAACGAAAATAGATTCACTATTATTATTAATAAGGGGTAGAAGGGACCAAAATCAAGTAGAGAGAGAGAGTTCGTAGACGTGTAGTAAGCCAAAATTTTAGATCTTCCAGAAGCAGTGTAAGTTAAAACGGGGAATGTATTAACATGGACTTATTTGAATTGATTGTAGTTTCAAAGAAGATCAAGACTATACGAAGAAGCATTTGTTTACATTTTGAAAATAAATTCCTTAATAAAATCGAATTCAATGCCCTTAACACATAAACTTCTTCCTTAACTTATTTCATAATTTGCAACAAAACTTTTTCTTGTCGTGAGTTCTTATGTATTCCCATGTAAACAACAATTTATTTTAATAAAATCAAATTAAAATTTAAAAGCTTTATTTATATGTATGACAGCTTTTTTTGTCATTAATGAATAATTATTATGATTGTAAAGCATCATCCTGAAAAGTTTGAAAAAAAAGATGAATAAATAAAAAAAATAAATAAATAATTATAGCGAAAATGCAATGATTCACTAAAAAAAACTAAGTGAATTGAATTCACCGTAAAACGCTATGTATTCGAAAAGTAGAACACGAATTTCCATCTCCGAAAACTCAATTCACATTTCGGGTGAAATTCAGGACACCAATATTTCACATTCGGAATGAACAAATCACAAAAGTCCTTTTCTGCGGAATGCAGAACATCAAAATTCACTTTTGTTTTTTGAATTTACAATGAGCCCTATCACAAATTCCATCGTAATCGGAAACTTGTTACGAATCCCGAAAAAATCTATCACAAAATCCATCGAAGTGGTAAATCTTATACAAATTGTCATTACGAACGGATTTGGTGATAGCTTTAATCGGGATTCGTAAAAGTTTCCGATTGCGATGGAATTTGTGATAGGGCTGAAAAAGTAAAATACAGTACGTGGGTGTTTATGTGCAAATTATTTAAAACATTTTTAAGAAAAAAATTTGGTACGCCAACTTAAAGGTTGTATTATTGTACGAATACAAATTAAATTTCCAAACAAAAATGTTGACCATTTTTTGAGATATTGAATTTTCCAAAAAAATATATTTTTTTTTTATATTCAAACATTTTTTTTTTTAAGTCTTGATGTTTTTCAAAAATTTGTAGAAGCTTTTCTATACACAAATTTCATTAAAATACGCTATGCCGATAAGGAGAAATTCTAAATTTTATAAAATGGTTCTATGGTAGGACCATTCAGTAATATTTTAATTTAAATATTTTTGTAGTGAGTTGTAAATCGTAAAAATTAATCGAAAGAAAAAAATTGTGTTGAGAAAAAAAAAATAATAATAAAATTTCGAAAAAAAAATCGTATGGCAGGTACCGTTATTTTTGGTTTAAAAACAAAGAAAAAGACGTATGGGAGGAAAAATTAATTAATGTTATCTACCAAGTTTAATTAATAATTAGTTTAAATAATTAAATCGACCAAACCGTTTAGCTGTAGTCGAACAACAGATAGACAGACAGAATCGCGAGACCCACTTTTTTCGTCTTCGCTATCATCGTAATGTCAAGTTCGATTTTTTTTAGCGAATGCATAACTTGCCTTATAGTACCTACCTATAAGTCGCAAGTATTTATAAAATGAACTTTTCTGAACTTTAGCTTGACTTTGACCTTACTTTTCTTGAATTGACTTTTCGCAATTAATTTACCAAATGACGTTTTATATCCTTAGGTTGCACTTTAATACCGCTTATGTTTTAAATATATGAAATGACATTGAAAGTGAGATAGCGTAAATGCTTAAATGTTTGGCTTAAATTAAGGATAGTATGATGTTAAACAAATATCATTGGACAATTTAAAGCGTCCATCTCAGAATTGAAATGAAGAGGGAGACGAGATATTTGAAAAGTCTATATTATTGGTGCAGAATAGTAAATCACGGTCAGATATTTTACAAGTCAGACACAATCATTAAGTCTAAATGACTAGGAGTGGCATTCGATACAAAACAAGAAGCATTTGAATTCACTACAGAGAAACCAGTAGTTGCAGTTTCATCTTAAGGTTAATTTACTCTAGAATCAGAGGGAAAAAAGTTTGCATTGAAGTACCCACATACAATTATATTTTCGTAACTTACTGAGAATTCACGAAGAATTGAAAATAGAGGTTCAGGTGAAATACTTTTATATGCGATTAGTATTAATGTTATTGATCACCTAAAAACAAAATGATTGGACGATATCGTTTCCATAATTGATATCTGTATAATACATGGTACGGCAACATAACTTCATTTTTGAAAGGGAGGCATTTCTGGAAGACCATCGTAAATTAAAATTTAGATTTGTAATTCTTAAATAACAGTATTGTTTTGAAAATATTTTAAGCTAACTCCATGATTATTAAGGAGAGCAGGAAATTACCAACTCTTCAAAGAGTATTGTTTGTTGTGAAAAGTGCTTTTCATCTTAACCATTCGGACTCGGCGGAAAATTGTAGGCCTTAATTTCTTCCCACAACAAGCACATAGGAATTAGTTGAGAGTCGTAAGTCACTAGCTTCTCTACGAGCTGTTGGGCCTATAATTTGTTTAGTTTTTCACAAAAAATATTAAGCCCTTATCCAACATAACTGTTTTCACATTCAACAGACCTAACCGGATTCCAGAAATAAATAACTTAATTTTGTATCGTGCAATATATAACAACAAGTTTTATTTTATTTATTTTTCATCATGTTCCTTAAAGCGTATAAAAAACAGTATGTATATAAATAAAACAATCTTTTAAGTTTGAGTATCACAATTTTGATTTGTGACAGTAAATGAATTCAATTTGATTTTTCTTGTCAAGTTGGCATTAGGTCATGATCATGATACATTTTCGAATGTCCTTTGAGTAGAAAGCAATGTCAATTCATATCACAGATCATACAAATCTGGAAATCAAAGATCACACATTACTAATGATTTTTTCCATTGACACGCCTGCTGCTTTCAATTTGTAATTTAATACGAGTATAGATTTTTATGATCTAATCCATAAATAGATAATTTATTTGTACGTTCTTTAATTTGTTTTTTCATCGAGTTTTGTCCTCAGTGTCTATTAATTATTATACTAACTTCATTTTATGTCCGCGAATGATGACTGAATAGAACCAAATGCTGTAAATGATGTAATTTTCTTTATAAATTAAAATTGTGATGCCAAAACTAGAAGACATTTTAAAATAATACTAAAACATTTGAATTACCCAAGTTTTAAGGTAAATTTGCTTTGATTTTTTTTAAACACAATGTTGTTAAAATCACAGAAATTTGTTTATATCGGTGATATAAATCATCAGTTGCTTTCATCTTCTATGTCTTTATCAGTTGCTTTCTTGTTCGATTGTTTTTTTTCTACCTTGGCGGATTTTCTTGCGCGCCTCCTCTTTTCTCGTCTCCTTTTAACAGCAGGCGATGATTTTTCGGACATTCGTCTTTGCTCAGACTTAGGTGCATGTGATACAATATCATTTTTTATTCTTTGTTTTGGATCGGGCGAAACAAAGTACCCAGTCAGTTTTCCCTCTACAACTGTAAGCTTTATTTCAATTGCTGAAAATATCTTCAATTCAAGACGTGGCTTGGTAGAATTTTGTTCTGATATGTAAATTACAGCAGGTGCCTTGCTAGAGTCAACAATGACTTTTTGAATTTTAAAAGGAACAACAATCAGATGGCCGGTTTCTAAAGTAAGCACTTCTATGGAATGTCTATAGATATCGACAACCACGGCCTGGGCATTTATAGACTTCTTTTCCTTGATGTAACGCTTAAAATATAAATTGGAGCTCTCCTCACTAGCGTTTTTGGCATTGAGTTTTTGGTCATTGCAAATGCGAGCTAGTTCATGGAGTTCTTCATGTGTTCGTTTCGGTGCTGGGGTGTACTTCATGGCAGCACTTAGAAGCCTAGGAAATTAGAGACATTTTTCATAAAATTCAACTGTGATACGGTTTTATTACTCACCTATGAACTATAATATCTGGATAACGACGGATTGGGCTAGTAAAGTGTGTATAGATTGGTATGGCCAGTGCATAATGGCACAAGTCAGATTCCCCATCTACATTCTCACTGCAAAAATACCTAAACAAAAAATTAAAAACGTCATCAAGAGCTCAATTTGCTTATTTAAAATTTATCTTACTTAGCTCTCATCATTGGTTTGGTAAGGAGATAGTTCATCGCCGCCGACACAACCTCTGGACTACTACTCGAACCGCAGATCTTTTTGAGTCCATTGAAAATAGTCTTTGAGGTACTCATGTCAAGTTCAATACCTAAGGTATTGAGTTTTATCTTTAAACTCTTCAGGGCGCTCTTCTTTGGCGGCTGATGACTTCGCAAGAAGGCGATGTCTGGGAAGGTTTTATATATTAAATCCGCCACTGACTGGTTGGCCAGTAACATGAACTCTTCAATCAAGAAGTTCGCCGTTAATCGGCTGGATATTTCGTAGGATGTAGGCTCCCCAGTTTTTGGATCGAAATGGAAGTAGAACTGCGGCTTATCAATCGAGAGAGATCCATTTTCGAAGCGTCTGGTTCGCATGATTTCAGCCAATGAATTTATGGTCTTCACCCTTTCAACGATATCGGATGCACTAAATCCATTGCATATGGTAGGAAAGTCATTGTCATTAAAAATTTCGTTGGGATTGTCAATAATCTTCTGGGCATGTTCATACGCTAATTGCGTGCAAGATCTTATAACGCTTCTCGTGAATCTTGTGGATATAACATTCGCATCCTTGTCCATCAACCAGAACACAGAGAACGCAAATTTATCCTCATTTGGCAGTAGGGAGCACTTCATGCAGAGTGTCTGCGGCAGCATATGAATTACCTCATTGACAAGGTAAATGCTCGTTGCTCTCAGCTTAACCAACTCATCCAACTCAGAACCCTCTTTGAGAAAGTGAGCCACGTCCGATATATGAACACCGATTTCATATTGACCATTGTCTAATTTCTTACATGATACAGCATCATCCAAATCTCTCGCTGTAAGCGGATCGATTGTGAATATACAATCATCACGCAGATCCACTCTATTCTCCAAATCAGACTTCTCGATCTTAATCGGATCGGCCCACATATCGTCAAAACGTTGTTCAAACGGCTGCACATCATTCAAACGATTGTGCATTAGAATTGCTTTGATCTCTGCTTCCAGGTTACCACACTTCCCAACCGGTGCAACCAATTTTCCAAGACAACGTCCGTTTTCTTCGATTTTAACAATCTCTGCAACAAACAAGTATCCTAGAATATCATCCGATTGATTTTGTTTAAGGAATTCTTCGCATGACTCAACCGGAATAGACATGATGGGGGCTTTTGTGTCTCGGGTTTTAAACATTAAATACTCCCCGTCTTCTTTACTTGGATTATTGTTGATTGCAATCGAACCCACAAATGTCCGGTTTCCACTTTCCTTCACTATTCGGATCACGAAAGCTTGATTTCTTATACCCAATGCAGAATCTTCGCTTTTCTTGAGGATTTCTACATCATTTTCTAGAGCGTCTTCAGGGTCATCTGATTACAAAAAAAAAAAAGGAAATCATGTATGATAATGAAAGTTAAATAATTATGGAGGTAACAAAAAATACTTTTTAAAAATACATAATTCCGAAAAATAAAACATATTTATCCAAAAGTTAATGACTGCTGATCCTTTGGAATAGCCACAACAGCGAATTGTTAATTTTAACATTAGTCAAGAATGTATTTCTAATCTAACAGGTAGTGTTCCAATGAGCTATTAACGGTTAATAAATTAGTTTTCTATGGTCAATTAGTTAAATTTAAATCACCTGTCTGTTTTTTGATTACTCATTTGAACAACGTAATCAACCAGCGGATTATCTTTCTTAGCGAAAAAAATCATGTTCAACGACGACATTTTCAATAAAGCCTGTTTCATCAGTTCAGTATGCAGATTTATGTTTTAATGAACTTTTACGGCAAGTTTTGGATTCGCCAAAATAAATCGAAATAAATAAATGAATCAAACCTGAAATCCAGATGCCACGATGATTCTCGAAAAAAGATATAAGTGAATCCGTTGAAACGAGGATGGATTTTTTGTATATTATACGCGCACTCAGGGGGTTATGAATACCCTTATAATGTTAAAGACAGTGATAGCAATTAGGAAAGTAGGATAGGATTAGAAAGGAGACACCCATGCACATTGGTTTTGAACGTCTGTACATTACAATGAGTGGGAAAAATTGAGCCTTGTAAAGCATTCCACATTCGTGTAGTGCGGCTAAAAAAAAATCTCTGTACTGACAGTACGTCCGAAATTGGGCTCAAGGGTAAACTGATGAGCATTCCTAAAAGTACGGGTATGACTGTTGAATTGTTTGTTGAAGGAATACAACTGGCGATTTCACTGGGGCACTGCTTATAAAAATAGCGGTAAAATAATGATAGACATGAAACATTGCGGCAGTGCTCGAGACAATGGTCTCCTATCACTTTTACGGCTAAATCAAGAGACTCAAGTGGGTTTTTAGAGCAATAGCCCCGATATGGGAATTGCACTGGAGTTTGGGAAGAATTAAGGCTTTATATAAAACAACCAGATCAGAAGGGTAAACAACTTTTTGCATCGCCAGAGAAAACCTTAACACTTTAGCAGCGTGTCAAATATGTGACCACTCCACAAAAGATGGTCTGTGATGCACATACCTAGAACTGAAAGCTGTTCAGTCTCCTCGATGCAAGGGCCACCCATAGATAGTAGCATTGAGGGATAAGGAAGATTGTCGGAGAGAAAACGGAGCCCTGGGGCACACTAGCGTTTATTTTTTGGATATCAGATTTGAAACCGTCCAATACTACTTGGAAGATCCGAAAGGTAATTTCTAATCCAACGAAGAAGAGATTTATCGATTTAGTATGCTTGATGGCACACTCTATCAAATGCCTTTGAAATGTCAAGTCCAATAATCATACTTTCTCCAAAACGATGTAAAGATTTGTTCCACTGTTCGGTGAGATATACCATTAGATCACGATTTGACCTATTGCTACGAAAGCTATTATGAAGCTTTCGTTCCTCAAGATATTCCTTAAGCTGAAAATTTATCAGCGTTTCCATGACCTTGGAAAGAAGGGGCGTAAGTGCAATTGGACGATAGTTAGAGAGGGATTAGGATTCACATTTTTTAGGAACAGGCTGGACAAATGCTGTTTTTCATCCACTCGGAAAGAGATCTGTAGAGTAGGTCAGATGGAAAAGCTTACTTATTGGTTTTACCAGGGTTGAAAAACACCTCTTCAGAACAATAGGAGGGATACTATCCGGGCCAGCGGATTTGTGAATGTCAAGATCTTTTAGTACTCTAGCAACTGCACGAGTGCGAAAGAAGATTCGTCCCATAAAATCGTTTAAGCTCTTAAATAGAAGAGGAGTCATGTCGCTCTCTGGTAGCGTCGAATTAACAGTAAACTGTGCTGCAAGCGAATTGGCTTTATTTATTGAGCTTACGAGAGAAGTGTCATTGAAGACGAGCGTTGGAACTGAGGATTTGGCAGTGTTTCATACGTTTTTTACAAATGACCAAATTTTGTACTACCTTTGGGACACAATATTATTTGTTGATCATGTAAAAATTTAGTTCTTCCGATATGAACGTTGCAGGTCTTTCTAGCTTGTTTGTACTTATTCCGCTTTTCCTCAGTAAGGTTGGGTTTAAAACTACGGAAACTTACTTCTCTAACCCTCTTTCCAGCTTGTATCAAACCAGGAGTTTTCTTTCGGTTTGATAGATTTTATCCTATTCGGAATAAGATTTCTCATACCGTAAAGAAACAGATTTGCACTGGAGTCTACGTCACTATCGAGGAAGGATAGTGACCAGTTAAATTTTTAAATTGAGGCCGTCAGTGTATAAAATTATCATATACCTAAAAATTGTATACATATTAAATGTTAGTATGAGCTCATAAATTGGGTTTTTTAGCTGTTTAGGGCAAATATAGAGCCTAATCTTTTGCAATGCAAAGATATGTAGGTTGTTGGAACTTTGTTATTATTAAAGGAACACAATATCGGCCGAAAACATCACCGCAGTCCGTAAAAGTGTACAGCAGAAACGAGGCAGTGGATTACTTACCGAGGCAGTCGCAAAAGAACTCGGACTTTCACAGACTTTAACTTGGCGAATTTTACGTCGGAACACGGGCCTACACCCGTACAAGATCCAACTGACCCAGGAGCTTAAATTTCATTACCATAGACAACGAGTTTTGTTCGCAAACTTAGCGTGAAAGCGCTCAAGGGTTTATTAAGAGATCCTTATAGTGTTAAAAACACAGCACGGGCAGCACGAAAAAGAAGGTGTCGATGAACATCGGTTTTGAATGTTTGCAAATTGAAATGACAAGGCAAAACCGTGCCGGCTAAGTTACTCGTGTTGTCCGACTAAAAAATCTCTGTATTTGACGGTACGATGAAAATTACGCTCAAGGGTGAACTGATGAGCATTCTTAGCGAAGCGGGTATCACGGTTGAACTGATAAAGGGGAGGAAATGCAACTGGCTACTTCGAGTAAGCATTGTTTGTGAAAGAAGCAATAGAACAAGGAAATACTATGACAAATTTCTTACATCGATATAGAAATCCTAAGCATTTAGCAGCAATTTTGGGGGTCTCGAGAATGTGATCATTCCAACGAAGATCGCCTATGACACTCATACCGAGTACTGAGAGCTTTTCTAGTTTCACCATCAATAGTGAGCATTACAGAACGATGATAACCAAGTTGTTTTGAACCAAAATGAGCCATGAGGACCTAGATGACACTAAGTTCTAGCAGCGGACGCTGCTGATTATAAACAGCTGCAGTTAGGAGATCCCAAGAAAACACCCGAATGCCCAAGTTCAACACTGATAGACTCAAGGATCCCGCATTCCGCCAACAACTAGGGAACCATCTTTCACAAGAATTGAGAGCAATCAGTAGCACGGAACCCACCTCCATCGAAAACCATTGGTGTGCTGTGAAAAATGTTTTCATATCAGGTGCTGAAAGTATAGTCGGTCGGTCGCAAGGAAGAAATAGCAGGCAAAAACGAGCCTGCGTACCGCATGAAGATGAGAGAAGTTCACCGTAGCATGCGACGTGACAAGCGTAACTATATCAACGCATTGACAACAGAAGCAGAAGAGCCCGCAAGTAGGACCGTCTACAGAATTACCAAAGAGCTAACAGGTGTCCAAAGTTCTAAACAACACCTGGTAAAGGACATAGACGGATCACTGCTAGTTTCGGATGAGGACCAGCTTGAAAGGTGGAAGGAAACACTTTTCTGCGGTTTTAAATCGCGTTTTCACCAGCGAAGTCAACCTAACATCCAATGATCTGTCCGTAGTAACAAATTCCCAAATACGCACTGTATCCCCCAGTAGAGAAGAAATCTTAACCGCAATCAGAGCACTGAAGAACAACAATGCGGTTGGACTTGACGATATTCCCGCAGAGCTCTTACGAGCAGCGCCATTAACATCGTCTGAGCTCCTGCACCCACTCATAGAAAGAGCTTGGGAAACAGAAAGTTTTCCTGAGGTGTGGAAAAAGGGGATGATTATCAAGAAAGGTGAGGAGGAATCTGCGTGCTGCCTGCTGTAGCGAAGGTTATAGCAAGAATCGTCCTAGAGCGAATAAAGGACCACCTAAAAGCATAGCTGGGCATTAACTCGTTAATCCGTTAATCGTTAATTAACGAAGTTAACATTTTGATTAACGGATTAACTTTCAAGTTAACTTTTAAAAATGTTAACGGACACGTTAAATCCGTTAATCCACGTTAAGTCCGTTAATCGTTAATCCAATGCCTACTATTTACCGCGCGGCGCCAAAAACAGGTTCAGACAAGTATGAGATAAGTGCCGTGCGGCGCGTGCCGCGGGTGAAACATAAACAGCTAGGTACGTATTATATTTTGACGGCGCGTGCGAGTGAGAAAACAAACTGCGAAGAGATTCATTTCGTTTGATCATTTCATTATGCCGGTCGTCCACTATGTGCGCGATAAGTTCAACCAACTTCTTTCAACTTTTTAGTCAACTCTTTCATTGGATAAACGAATTTACAACTTCTTACACTAGTGCAGCAACTTACGTAATTCACGTTGAGCAACTAAAGTTGAACAAAATGCGTTTGAAACCCCGTACACATAATTGACCAACTTTTCCATATGTTGAGTAACCCCGCACACCTAGCTGATCAACTCTTAAAACTTATTCCAGTTGTGAATAGCTCCGTACACCTAGTTGACCATTTGACTCAAATGTTGAACAACCTCGTACACTAGTTGATAAACTTGTTCGATTTTGACAGAAAAAATTTTTTTTCTAATTGATCAACTGCGTTTTCGATATTGTTGCTCAACCAGTTGATGAACGAGTTGATACCTTCGTACACTTAACCAATGATCACTCGTTGGGAACGCGTTGAACGCACCACCATAAACAAAAAACTCAAACGTCAAACCTGAAATAATTTTGACTTCAGTTCGGTACATACGCACGCCTTCGCTTTAAAAAATTCTTAAATTTGTTCCGTATGAGTATGATTTCTTCTAAGAAAAAAAAAAGTGGCTGCCGCATTAACAATTTTAGAAAATGAACGACAAAGGAAGAAAAAACAGCCAAGACGATTCTGGGTAGATGATTTTTTCTTGAGTCGCGAAGAAAATTGTTTTTTTCAATGAAATATATGAGAAATTCAAATCGATTGATCCCACCGCGCTCGTGAAATCCCAAAGAAAATTAAAAAGTTGATCAACGCGTTGAACAAATAATGTGCAACACATTATTTTGAAAATGTTGCTCAACGTGTTGATCGAACATTTTCAAGGAGCAACACGAGCTCGTACACTACCCGTACACTGGTTGCGCAATTCGTTGAGCAACGGCCAACAACTAGATCCAATCCGTTGGTTGAACAGAATTGAAGGCACCGTACATTAGAGTCGAATCCGTTGAATTCGAAATTTGTGCATTGATCGCCAAGTGGACAACCGGCATTACTTAGCGCCGGTGCTCGGAGTAAGAAAATATAAAAAATGCACTTTTTATCACATGTTAACGGATTAACGATTAACGTTAACTTGCGTTAATTCTTCCGAAATTTAACGCTTTAACGTTTAACGAAGCTAACATTTTTAGTAGCGGATTAACGATTAACGAAGTTAACTGTTTGATTAACGGTGCCCAGCTATGCCTAAAAGACACCGAACAAGCAGGTTTCCGCACTGGATCTTCCTGTGTGAATCACATCAACACCTTGCGGATCATCATCGAACAGTGCGTTGAATATCGATCACCACTTCACCTGCTGTTCATCGATTTCGAAAAGGCGTTTGACAGTGTCAATTCAATAGAGAACTTATTTGGTTTGCCTTGCGCAGGAGGGGCATCCCGGATAAATTGATCGCTATTATCAAGGCTACATATTAAGGATCCAAATGTCACGTTCTGCATAAAGGAAGGTCGTCAGAGGAGTTTGAAATTTAAAGTGGTATTAGACATTGTTGTATACTGTCGCCAATACTGTTCCTGTTGGTAACAAGTGATGTGCTGCATGCAGCTTTGTCGACTTGGAATGGAGGAATTCAGTGGAATCTGCTATCACACCTGAAACATCTAGACTACGCGGATGACGTGTGCTTACTCTCTCATATGATCATGGATCTCCATTAAATGACAACAAGGGTGGAGAGAGAAGCCGAAACCGTCGGGCTTAAGATCAATACGGCAAAAACTAAAAGGATCAGCCTTAGAACTTCCTCATCTACTCAAATAGATACTGGACAACCAGTAGAGACGCTAGAGTTTTAAATATCTTGGGAGTATTGTCTCTAGTGATATCGGGACCGAACTAGATATAACCAGCCGAATCGGGAAAGCAAAGGCTGCGTTCGAAATGCTATCCAAAATATGGAGAAATAACTCTATTATAAGCCTAAAGACCAAGCTACGACTGTTCCGCTCCAATGTAGAATCCGTGCTTCTTTATGGATGCAGCACTTGGAAAGTAACATCCACAGTCACAAGAAAGCTGCAAAACGTTCGTGAATAGATGTGTGCGAAACATCTTGCGGATTTTCTGGCCTAACAGTATTTTCAATGATGAACTTCATGCGAGGACAGGTCAGGAACCCATCGGCTCTATAATACGAAAACGTGACTGGCAGTGGATTGGACATACGCTTCGAAAAGGCCACGAGTACATTGCGAGTCCAGTGATGCAATGGAACCCTCTCACGCAGCGAGGCAGAGGAGTGGGCCGACACAGATGTACTTGGCGAAGAACGGTCGAAGAGGAATCAGCACAACTGGGGAACAGTTGGAGAGAGCTGAGGTATATCTCCAGAAACCGTACACGATGGCGTGTAGGAGTAGTTGAGGCCCTATGCCATGCAAGGGGAACCACACGGACGTAATCAGGTCCGAGGACCTAAGTAAGTAAGTAAGAGGAAGAATAATTTTCCAAGAGAGTAAACACTTTGTTTAAACATTTAAGAGTATTGAAAGGCCCTCAAGACCGCGCTAAATCTTAAAAAAAATATGAAAATCACTGAATTCCAATATCAACAACTCGTAACTAACGATTCACCTAATTTTAAGACTTTAAAAGCCTTTAATACAAAAAATGCTATCCTTAACAATGTTATTTTCAAGCTTTCGATTGAACACTCATTTGTCTCTAACTTAAATACAGAACTCACCAATAGTCTCATTTGGGTCTTCAAGAATCGGAATGGACTCATCCAAATCACCCACCGATTCCCTTGTGTCTTCGTGTTTGTTCCTAACAAATGCCCTCACTACATCTCCATCCATGGCATACCTTCTCGTAGCCATCGAAATGATCATAGCATCTGAGCCACCTTCCACAGTAATGAAGGCCTGATGATTGTTCTTTGCATTGACTCTCAACTCGGCTTCAACAATTCTACCCAGGCCGGCCTCAACGCACTTTGTGGCGAATTCCTCCAGATTGTCACCGTTCTGGAATTGCGGGATCTTGGGGTCTTTGAGTTCGGAGTCATTGTTAATGATCTGATTGATGTGACTGACGTACAACTGCTGCAATTGATTCTCGTCTGGGGTTTTTTTCTTCCTTGTTCTTTCTCGACGACGACGTTTGGATTTTCGTTCTGGTTTGCCTTCACCATCGTCAGGATGTTCCACACTATCGGCTCTAGGTTCGCCTTCGTCGCTCTTGGAGGGTTTTCGTATGTCAGTTGATTTAGTTTCAGACGTTGGCGTGGTTTTACTTTGCATTCGCATTTTCTTCATTAGCTCCTGCAGCCTTTCGATTTCTCGAAGGATATCCTCCTCGGACAGGAGGCCGTTCCTTGGCGTGTCGGCTATAACCACTTCGTTCGAAGGAATCTCTTCTTTTGGCGGAAATTTCGATTTTCGCATCGCAGATAGCTTCCCTCGAACGTTCTTTGTGGTATCGTGAAGTTTATTTACAGCTTCATGCAGGTTTACTTCACTAGATCTTACAGCTGCGATAAAGAGCCTTTTTTCTTTGTTTTTCTTCACCTTTACAGGTTTGCCAGAGCTCTTTGGGTCTTGTGAGACACTTTTTTCACTGCAAATACTCCCTTCACGCGAAGTTATTTTTGCCTTTGAAACGTGTTTAGAAGTCGATGGACTTGTTTGTTTTTCTGGATCCATAGTCAACTACTTTGGTGGTTTTATTCGTAAAGAATAAATTTGATATTCTGATGAAATAGAACTTTATAGGGAATTCCATAAACAAAAAGTATAAAGAGCTGTCGAAATTTTTGGACAAGTCGTCGAGATTACAGTTTAGTGATAGAGACAAACACATGTTTTTTTGAGAAAGATGTTAGGAACTAAGAGTTAAGTTTGACATATAGAGGGCGAGCAAAATAAAGGCTGTATACAAATGGTTATTCTTTCACATAGTGCAACTTTTCACTTTTGAAAGCAAAGCAAATCTACACGACAACATTATCACCACCACTAACGATTCATATTGGATCATGAAATGAATTTGATTTGTATATATCAATAAGTGGACATGGATTTTATTGTGTTTCCCTTAGTTTTTTTCTAGAAATGTTCCTAATTCGAGCATCGTTCAGTAAAGTCAGGAAATAAGAACTAATTATTTGTTTTGATGTAACTAGCTTTGTATATGATCCTCATAAAATAAATTGAATCAGTAGAAATAAAAATCATTTGTATGCACGCAAAGTTGACATGTGAATACAATTTTGTGTGAAATAATAAGTTAGCCACAATGAACAATCTGAGTTAGCTTATTATTGAGAAATTATGACATTTAAATTTGCCATAACTAAAAGCCACTTTACACGATATTGTAAGTCATATGCTTTCTCATATGACCTGTCAAAAAAAAAACAAATCAAATTGTTTGAACGCACCCATTAAACGCATATCACTTCTCAAACGAAAAAGCATATGACTTTTTTGACATTAGGACTGTAGCTAATTCCATTTGAGAAGTCATACGAGATTTGTTGTTTTCGTGGGTAACATTGAATGGAGTGTTGACATTTGAATACAAAATATGGTAACATTCTCAAAAGGTAACAATGTATGCGGTTTTTTTTAAAATATTTCAGATTTCCTTAACATATATACTGTAAAATTTTGAATTAATACAGCTATCATTGTTGATAAAACCACTGCCATTGCTTTCTTTTTGTTCTCCATCATGGAATAATGACACAAATTTATTTCAGTTTATATTTTATATTTATTTTGGATTTTGGTACTCTGAAAATCAAAGGGGAAGTCATAGACGTGTAAAGCATAGATAAACCAAAACGGTATGACTTGACTCGAAATGACAGGTCATTTGATAAATCATACAGAAAATGTGATGACAGGTCATATGACTTCTATTATCGTGTAAAGTGGCTTTAAGCAACTTAGCCTTTTATATTCATTTGTTAAAAGCTTGAAATGGATCATTAAGTCTAAAATCTACGAGTCTAAGCTACTCAGACATATGACGAAGCTCCCTATCATATGTGGAGAATTGTCAAATTTACAATACATCACATTTACCGTATAATAAAAAAAAGTTAGTACGCAATCAAATGTTTAGTAATTTTTAAGTGTAGTTAAGATAAACATTTTTCAATTGATGTACAGTGCAAAATACTAGGGGTATTTTATGATTTTCGGCCTAAATTTTATTTGATACCTTATTCGATCTACATAAATTTTATCTGCAGCATCTTCTATTAAAAATTCTGTGATATTTCCTTTTTCTGTTTTTTTGGCATCTTTAACAAACTTGAATAGACTTCAATTCTTATAAAAATTAAATTTTCAAAACAAATGCCAAACTCATTTTGGCATTTACTTCAGTGTTGCAAACAGGTGAGAAAAAGTGCGTTCACGGTCTACTAAAAAATAATAAAATTTCGCATTTTTACTAGGCTCGTTGCACCAAATCGGGAATACCCCTACTGTTTTTTATTTCACATTTGCACCAAGGCCTCAAGAGCAAGTACTGTCAAGCGAGTTGAACAAACACACCTTTCCATACTTGCTTGCCACCACTGGAATATCTGTCCTCGTGGTTTGTTAAAGAAATAATAAGGGTATTCATGTAACGAGATAATTTTCCGCTTTGTAGAAAGATATAACTTTCCGCAGCATGTTTTCATGAACACCCCCTAAGAAATACTTGCGTAAATGTGAGAAATATTTTGTGAAATGTCAAATTAAAAGTCAGAATCCATACTTCTTTAGTTTACGAGTTTATTTCTGCACTTTCCGCAGCAAATTTGTGAGATAATTTTATGCGATTTGCAGAAACTTTTTCCCATACAAATTTTGACAGTTCGTTTCTGCGGAGATAAAATTATCTGGTTTACGAGGTTTACGAGGGTTTTCCGCGCTTACATGAATACCCCTAATCAAAAATTATAACTTATATTTTAAATAAATTTCACGAAGAGAATTCAAATTTATTTGTAATCAAACAGTATTTTCTCTTCCAGTTACACAACTTCAAAGCTTCAACTTTCAAATGTCTCTGATCCAAAATGAGTCTTTCTTGATTGGCTAGCTTAAAAATGTGCAGTTGCCTATCACAATTGCTAAATAATAAACATATCTAAAAAGTAATCTAAAACATTAGTTACCATTGGTTTTCGGAGTGCTCTATAGGCCAGGCGCAAATTAAATTTTTAGCTTGGCAACTGTGTGGTTGGTAAAATGAAAAATAGTGGCAATTTTTTTGAGACTCTCCGCACATGCAGAAACTCGATTCGAGCAACTAAAAAATTTGTGGTTTGACACAAACTAAGTAATTGTCTAAAATCATGTTCGCTATTTTGTATTACAAATAATCATAAAGGGTGGTTAAATTTTAAGGGCCGATGTTGAATGTATGTAAACCACTCAGACTAACTCAATTTGAACCATGGAAATTTACACAATCGAACAACGCGTTAAAGTTATTAAAGCTTATTAGGAAAATGGGCGTTCATTTCAAAATGCATATCGTGCACTTCGTGATTTTTTCGGTCAATTTAATCGTCCAAATGTGCGTACAATCAGAAAAATCGTGGAGAAGTGAAATCCTGCTGCGGATTGAGATTTGACATTTATTCGAGTATCAGCAGTGATCCTATACTGCGGATGTTGTATTTGTTTTTCATATAAAATCCTACTGTACTACGGATAACTTTTCCAAAAAAACACGGCTATTATAACTTAAATTAGAATAACAAAGTATTTTATATAAAGTACTCGTATATTTGCATATATTCACGTATATACTACCAGAAAAATACCTATTGTGAGATAGGTTTGTAAGCGGAAACGTCAAAAATGCAAAACGTATAATCAAAAAGCAAATGAAGCACGGCCTTAAACTATTTCTTATCTTTTCAAGCCCCTTTAATACACAAAAATATAAATTTCATCCACTGAACACACTTCAGCCGTCAGTTTGGCAGTACATTTCCCGCCATTTTTAACTTTTTATTATTCTTTTTTGACAAGCGTTCAAACGATAAATCGGGGTAAAGAAAATTGTATGAAGCAATTTTTTAATTAAATTTCGATTTTTTTGTGAGAAAAATACCAATTAGACTGGAGAATAACTTAGTTTTAAAAAGTCTTTTTTCAACCCAACAAAGTGAACTTTATTCGATTTTCCAAAACTTCAAATTTCATGCCCCATAATTCCAAAAAAGAAAAAAAACCTTGAACTAAAAAAAAACATTGCCAGTGAAGTGTGCTTTGCTCTGCTTGCTTTGAAGTTCTTCGTTTCTCTGAGATTTTATCGAAGAAACTGCGGTGTCATCAGAAACTTTGTTAGTCCAGCAATTTAAATACCTACATCCACTTCCACGGGGGGTAATAATTGTGCTCAATGTGTTCTTTGAAGATTTTCTAAAGAATTCAACGTTTGCATCTATTTGCAGCTCATTTTAACAAAAATCTTATTCGATGAATACTCCGAAGAAATGAGCCAAGTATCGCGGACTTCTGGCAGTGGCAATATAGAAGAATCCAATTCGCTTGGGGTTGTTGATGATTCGACTGAAATTGAAGGCAAGAAACCACCGTCGCCGATTGAAAGCCCAGTAAGTGACCTAAAGGACGCAACTTCGTTGCCTTATGTGGTGAAGACACCACGTGCCGATAGTAAACTCATTCTACAAAATATGGAAGAAGTCTTGAATTCGGTTAAACGCAAACACAAGCAAAAGCATCGCCGCAAGAAAGAACTGAAGAAGATAGCTCTGCAGGAGGCCGAAGCTGCCGCAGCAGCTGAGAACGAAGCAAACTCTGATTCGACGAAGGTGAGTCAGAAAAGTCCAAAGCATCCCCTCCAAGAGAGCAAGAAGAATATCGATGAAATTGGTTTTGAATTGAAGAGTCCGATGAAGACGGCAACGATCTTGGATCATTTTGTAAGGACCCCGAAAAAGCAGGAGCCAGAATGTAGTAAGGATGAGGGCTCTGCTGTAGTGGCGAAGAAAGCTAACGCTTTCGAGGTGATGATGAATGCTCGAAACAAGACCATTGGTTCGAACACACCCGGCAAGGAGGCAGCACCGCTTTCCGATCAGCCTGATGATGGACAGAAAGTTGCAAATGTTAAACGGAAGATGGCCCTTCAGGAGTGGGCAGACCGAAAGGGCGGCATCAAGAGGCGCTTGGACGATGAAGCAACCGAGGCTTATATAGACAAGGCGATGAAACACCGAGCAAAAAGGTGAGAGTAATGTTACGATTGAGAAGTGAAATGAACGCTTTTTAAGTTTTCCAGTGCGGTGGTACGTTTCAAATTAAGAACTGTTGTTGTTTGAGTTTATATGCCTTGAATGGTTTAAAGAAAAGTATGGGGCTGCATTTGCAGTCAGGTCTATGCATTAAGCAAGTTCGGGTTTCTGATATCTGATAAAACTGTTACTGACGGAGCAGAAATATAAATCTTATCGGAACTCAATCTAATCACTTTTTTTTTTTTAATTTTGATTTATAAAGCAAATTCCAGATTCTCACAGCAAATCATTTTATTTTTTTTTATCCAAGACCAGTTTTCGTTCTCCACTGCCAGAAGGTTTTGCGACAACCGTTTCCACGCCAAACTAGAGAAACATTTATCTAAAAGTATATATAAAAGTTTAGATTACATATTTAGCACCGACAATTTTGGAATTCGTTGAGGGTTCATTTTTGTCACAGTAAATCAAATTAGAATTGTATTTCTGTGAGAAATCCTATTTATATTTATGTAATTCAAAGTGACGAGAGAATATGTGACAAACAATACATTTCATCTGTTGAGAATGCTTTCCTCCGTCCATATTTTGTATTATGAGGGGGTACATACTCCTAAACAAGTCATCGCCAGAGGCTTTGAACAGGTTGGCACTTCGACGTGGTTGGTTAAACGGAATTCGATTCACCATCCTCACCATCCCAGTTATACCAATTGAATTTACTTGCTTTTTTTTACAAAAAATCAAAAAAAAAAATATGTATAAAATTTTATGGAGACTTTTCTTTTGTTTTACATTTTGTAGTTAGTTTAGCATAATGGTTAGTGCGTTGGACTTTCATTGGGTTCGATTCCCAGCCGCTGCAAAAAAAGTTTTTCAGAGGTGTACTACCTCTTGGGAGAAATTGACAAATCCTCTAATCCTCTAAGGCCGTTTTTTTTCACTCAGAGTTAAACATAACTTGAGGATTTTTATTTTCAACTCGTGATTTGTGTTTATTCACTCAAAGTTGACGTTTTCAACTCTCGATTTTTAACTCTAGAGTTGATCAACTTTAGATTTTCTCAACTCCCGGAAAAAGTAGAAGTTGGTTAAGCAAACTTGGGAGTTGACATAAAACATAGTTTTAAATGAGCCGTGACCTTAAAACTTAAGTCCTCGTATTTTTCGCTCTATTGAAATCTTGCGAATTTCGGCCAATCACACAGTTATTGGTAGCACTACGAATTTATGCGTGATTTCCAGCCTGCATCACAGGAACGTGGAAAGCAATTGCCAATTTAGCACCGCGGTTCATTCGAATACCGGAAACACACGAGGAAAAGCTTGAAGGAGCACGAACATTTTTGGCCAAAGCCAAGGTTCTTAGGACAATTGGTGAAATTGGTTGAACACATGTCCGCATTCAATCACCAGGTGGAAGTAATGTAAGAATCTGTGGAAATCGAAAGGGATGGTTTTCTCTAAATGTGCAGAAGGTGGCCTTTGCGAATTTAAAAATAATTCGTATTGTAGCTCACTGGCAGTATTATTAGTTTTTTTTTTTAATTATATGAATAATAATAAAACATTAATTAAAAGTGCAGACATTAATATGTATATTACATAGGGCTCATCACATGATCAACGTACATATTTTTAACTTATCACGATTGAAAAGACGATTTTATGAACGCTTTTTAAGTTTTCCAGTGCGGTGGTACGTTTCAAATTAAGAACTGTTGTTGTTTGAGTTTATATGCCTTGAATGGTTTAAAGAAAAGTATGGGGCTGCATTTGCAGTCAGGTCTATGCATTAAGCAAGTTCGGGTTTCTGATATCTGATAAAACTGTTACTGACGGAGCAGAAATATAAATCTTATCGGAACTCAATCTAATCACTTTTTTTTTTTAATTTTGATTTATAAAGCAAATTCCAGATTCTCACAGCAAATCATTTTATTTTTTTTTATCCAAGACCAGTTTTCGTTCTCCACTGCCAGAAGGTTTTGCGACAACCGTTTCCACGCCAAACTAGAGAAACATTTATCTAAAAGTATATATAAAAGTTTAGATTACATATTTAGCACCGAAAATTTTGGAATTCGTTGAGGGTTCATTTTTGTCACAGTAAATCAAATTAGAATTGTATTTCTGTGAGAAATCCTATTTATATTTATGTAATTCAAAGTGACGAGAGAATATGTGACAAACAATACATTTCATCTGTTGAGAATGCTTTCCTCCGTCCATATTTTGTATTATGAGGGGGTACATACTCCTAAACAAGTCATCGCCAGAGGCTTTGAACAGGTTGGCACTTCGACGTGGTTGGTTAAACGGAATTCGATTCACCATCCTCACCATCCCAGTTATACCAATTGAATTTACTTGCTTTTTTTTTACAAAAAATCAAAAAAAAAAATATGTATAAAATTTTATGGAGACTTTTCTTTTGTTTTACATTTTGTAGTTAGTTTAGCATAATGGTTAGTGCGTTGGACTTTCATTGGGTTCGATTCCCAGCCGCTGCAAAAAAAGTTTTTCAGAGGTGTACTACCTCTTGGGAGAAATTGACAAATCCTCTAATCCTCTAAGGCCGTTTTTTTTCACTCAGAGTTAAACATAACTTGAGGATTTTTATTTTCAACTCGTGATTTGTGTTTATTCACTCAAAGTTGACGTTTTCAACTCTCGATTTTTAACTCTAGAGTTGATCAACTTTAGATTTTCTCAACTCCCGGAAAAAGTAGAAGTTGGTTAAGCAAACTTGGGAGTTGACATAAAACATAGTTTTAAATGAGCCGTGACCTTAAAACTTAAGTCCTCGTATTTTTCGCTCTATTGAAATCTTGCGAATTTCGGCCAATCACACAGTTATTGGTAGCACTACGAATTTATGCGTGATTTCCAGCCTGCATCACAGGAACGTGGAAAGCAATTGCCAATTTAGCACCGCGGTTCATTCGAATACCGGAAACACACGAGGAAAAGCTTGAAGGAGCACGAACATTTTTGGCCAAAGCCAAGGTTCTTAGGACAATTGGTGAAATTGGTTGAACACATGTCCGCATTCAATCACCAGGTGGAAGTAATGTAAGAATCTGTGGAAATCGAAAGGGATGGTTTTCTCTAAATGTGCAGAAGGTGGCCTTTGCGAATTTAAAAATAATTCGTATTGTAGCTCACTGGCAGTATTATTAGTTTTTTTTTTTAATTATATGAATAATAATAAAACATTAATTAAAAGTGCAGACATTAATATGTATATTACATAGGGCTCATCACATGATCAACGTACATATTTTTAACTTATCACGATTGAAAAGACGATTTTAAATAGGTGAATTTGGTCACTTCAGGCTATTCAAATACAAGCTATCTCGTAACACCTTTTATAAACGAATCGCAGAGACGCTCTCGCAATTACGTTGAGCGTTTGGATAAGGTGATATCTAGTGTTGGCTTCCGGTCTTAGATGCCAAATGGAAACGGCAAAACTCATCATCATCGCTTGCCCTGTTATTCACAACATAGCACCTGATCCAAAAGAGTCAAAACTCTGTCCCTTGCATTAACAGAAACATCATCGATGATTTTTGATTTTTTCGTTCATTTCTTTCTCATTACCCACGGCAGTGCTGTTGATGGCTTTGTCAGTATAGTTAATGTTAACTTCCTCATCATTCAGGAAGATAAATTCGTCATGGAGAATTAAGTCCATAGCTTCAGATATTGTCTGAAGTATTGAATTGGGGTGCTGAAGGACACCTCGCTAGAAGATCATTATTGCCGATCGCAGAAGAAAGCCCATCTGTTGAAGGCATTAATATAGAAAATAGTTCCTGCTTTGGCACGCTCAATTGAAAAAATTCTTTTTTGGGTGGGCCTCCACCTGTTTTTTAAGTTTTGTTTGATTTTTCAGTACTGTATCGTGTTCATGAACTTTTACATTGTTTTTTTTTTATCGATTATGACCCTCAGTAAGTTAGTAGGTCTGTCCTCCTGTAGAAGTCAGAAAAAAATTTTTTTTCAGAAGGTTGGAAAAGATTTTCAGATGAACTATGGGCTATACTTATTGGGGAAGCATAGTATCTATTTTGAATTGCATAGCTGATGTTTTCATTGAATATATTTTGTATCAAGAGATTTTCATGGAAACTGTATAAACGGATTCTTTTTATTGCCAATACATAGAGGTAAGAAAGGAAAGGTGATAATTTAAAACTCTTATATATTATTGAATTCTTAAACAATTTTCCGCCAGGTCTTTTGAACTTGGAGATGCATTGCCTTAATACATCCCTTTCGAATATATGTATGTAGTTCCTTTAGCAACGGAGGCTAATATTTTGGACCATGTTATGTAACCAAATGAGAGTATTGGTCGAATAAACGTATTATACATTATAAGCTTAGTACTTTTATCAATTAAAGAGGAATTTAAGTTTAGCCGCTGCAGCTCTGCTTTTACCTAACGTAAGGAAATCGTATGGATTCATTCTTAATCGCTCATGTAGATTGATTCCAAGGTACTTAATTTGATTCCTTAAGGGAATGATATTGCCATTTATTGATAATTTAAGTTGCTCACTCTCCTTCCGGCAAAGTGGTGGCCCTTAGAAAAACAAAACACAAATATGACATTTTTTTGGTCTTTCGCGATCACATTCCTTATTAAATTTAAGAACCCTGAATTAATTTTATATTTGGCTAAGGTTTGCTTGTTTAAAATTTAATAAATAAATTCGCTTATTAACTGTGCTCTGTATTGTAGCGCACATTTTATGAAGTGGGCTCCAGTTCATTACTCGAATTAGCAAACGTTTATGTTGAAAATAGGAAGTCAATCTGTGGATATTTTTTTCTTCTTTTTCAAATTTCCATTTTTACTCAATAAACAAAAAATGAAAGAAATTAATTTAGTTTAAATCTCTTTTCAGGTTCAAAGCAATGCTTACAAATGGCCATGAACCAAATTCCGCAGAAAAACCAGCAACAGTGGTAGTTGACACAACTGAAACAAACCCTGAAGTAAAATCATCAACCAAAGGATCGCAACAAGCCAAAATTAAAACAGGTCGCAAACCAAAACGCAATTCACGACTTTCACGTCGTTTGTCGTCTGTTGATTCTATTGAATCTATAGATAATGCAAGTCAGGACTCGAGTGGGTTTCTAGCAAAATTATCATCGCCAATAAAAAAACGTGACAGTTTATTAGGTTATTTCCCAAAGAAACCAGCGTCACCCGTTGTCGAAGCAGAGGTTGAACAAAAAGTGCCTCGAGTTGAAACAACAGTCTCTGAAAATATCACTCCAAAACGTGGAAAGGGTCGTCCACCAAAAAAAGAAAAATTGAAGGCACAAATTCCAAAAGAAATCGAAGTAGCGGTAAAAGAAGAAACGCCAGAGCTCTCGATCACCGGCAGTGGCCGCCCAAAAAGACAATGTTCGAGAAAATCAAGATATGATCAAGATTTAAGTCCGGTTTCGACAAGAACCGAAGATAAAGCACTAACTCGTTCAGTTAAGAAGCCTCTGAAGTGTGAGGAGCCGGAATTCCAAATCATAGATGTGGAAAGTGAAAGTCCACAACAAACTCCAAAGAAACTGGCACCACTCTTTATAAAAGCATTGCCTAAACCAAGTATAGATCCAGAGATGTTACGAGCCAAGCAACAGTTCTTGATGTCTGGTGTTCCGGAAAAAATGCGCCTCGAAATGATCAAACAAAAGCAATACGAACAATCGTATGAGGAAGCCATCGAGGAGTTTCCGAGTGTGAGTCATGTAAGGCAGCTGAGTCCGGAAGAGAATACAAACAAAGATAAATTCGTGATCACTTTCAAACTGCGTCCGAGCAATGACGATGAAGAAGAAGACCAAAAAACTCCATCAAGGAAGTTGAAAAAGCGAGCCATAGGTACCTTCACAACATGTACGCAAAAAGATTTTCGAGTACAATCAAGAAATATGCAAGCTGGATTAAATCCATTGACGCAAATTGTTAATAAGCGAGAAATTATAAAGGAATGGAAAGTCAACTATGATCGATTCCCAACCTTTAGGTGTTACAATCAGCTACGAGAGAAATACCGTCACTTCTGTGCAATAGATTCCGAGCAGGAGGCGGAACAAATTACCGATTCGTTTGTTGTGACACGCAGTAGTACTCGACGATCCCTTCCAAAGGCGAAATTTGATCCAGACGCTGAAGAAGAGAAGCCACCCCCGACGGCTCCCAATGGAGAACTCCTATTTACGGAGAAATATAAAGCAATGTCCTCCGATCAGGTTTTGGTCAATATCGCACCAGTTAATCAACTCAAAGAGTTTCTATCTTCATGGCGCGGGATTTCACGTGCAAATGAATTCAATATCTTTGCTGACCTGAATGATTCAAGCAACAGCAACAGTGCGGCTTGTAATTCAGTTGTGCTTCTAGGACCTAATTCTAGTGGGAAAACCAATGCAGTGTTTGCTTTGGCCAACGAGATGAACTTTGCCGTACTCGAAGTGAACGCTGGTATGAAGCGCACTGGCAAAAAACTTCTGCAAGATCTTCAAGAAGCCACCCAGTCTCATCAGATACGCAAAGACTCTAAAATAAAAAGTAAAAATGTACTGAAGAGCACGCTTAATGGCAGTAAGAAGAAGAGGCAATCTGGTGAAGAAAGCAACGTCGATGATTTCGAGCAAAGTACAAGAAAGTCTTTGATTCTGATCGAAGATGCCGATATTATTTTTGAGCAACATGACGCTGGATTTGTTGACGCCCTCTATACTCTAGCATCGACCTCAAAGCGCCCGGTCATCATTACGGCAACAAATCCGAATTGCCAACATCTGCAGCGTTTGATCAATCAAAACACAATTTGGTTTGCTCCCGCGAATGTGCTGAATATATCGAAGTTCCTTGCCGTACTTTCGCTGATCGAAAACTGCCCAGTTGAGCTGAATGATCTCGTGAGTTTGTACCTGTTGAATCGGAGGCACCTAAGAAAGACAATCCTAGAAATGCAATTCTATATACAAAGCGGTGGCGATCGGCTGCCAAAAACAATAAAAAAGAACCCAAGTTCCGAGGACAAAGGAAGCGCCACTTCACAATTTTTCGCATCGCCAAATAAGAGGCGATTTTCTGAAGAATCTAACCAGGTCACCGAACCAACCGATGATTCCGAGAAGAACAAAAAGAAATCCTCGGACAACATTGAAGTCAATTTTCACAAGGGCCTCTTTGAATTCTATACGGTTTGTCAGAATATGAAATGTCGAATACCATTTCCAGTTGATTTCCATTTACTGCGAACTAATTTGACAGACATTTTTAAAGTGTCGAGAAATTTACAAGAAACAAATGCCTCGACGCGGCGAAAGTCTAAAAGTCCGAAAAAAGCCTGGCTTTGTGCAGCTAATCGACCGTCAGTCACACGGTCATTAAGTGATTTCTATGAGAATCTTTCGACGGCGACTATGATTGCTGGTGTGCAAGAACGTGAAGATCGCTTAACTAATAGCTTGAGTGAGGATCTGGCTCATTGTCTAGTAGAACGTGCAATCGAAAAGAATCTAGTTGCTGGGCATTATGCTTATAATTTATTCGATTCGCCGCAAGTTGGGTAAGTTCTATTTTGTTTTATATTTCTTTTTTTTTATTCACAATCAAATATCCAATGGAACAGTAGACGGTGATATTCATAATGCCGTATCCTGGAAAAAAATTTCGTTAGCAATTTGTATACAAAACAATTTGAAATCAAATCATTTAACGTTTTGTCTTTTCGACAAAAGACTCTGACTCGTGAAGATTAGATAAATCAATGAACATGTCAATTCGACAACCAACTAATGGGGGAGAAATCGAAGTCCATATTTTTGAATATTTTTTTTTAATTTACATTTTTTTCTATTGAGATTCTATGTGCCGAAAGGATTCCAAAAATATTTATAATAAAAATAGTAATAACTAAAGTTTATTTGTCTTGCTCGTACAGAGTTTGAATTCGGAATGAATATAAATTTTAAATTAAAAATCAAATATTAAAAACAAATTTTTAAACGATTGCTTGATTTTCAACACCCTCTCTCAATCGATCCATACTGTTATTTAATTTCCATCAATTTAATTTAAGTTTTCTTCTTAATTCTTCGAAGTGTGTACGATCCATCGCTTTTGTAAAAATGTCAGCAAGTTGTTCTTTTGTTCCAATAGCTTGAATTTCAATTATTTCCTTGGCAATGTTGTCTCTTATAAAATGATATTTTATATCAATATGCTTTGCTCTTTTGCTTTCCAAATTATGAGCCATTCCAATGCATCCTCTGTTGTCTTCAAATATTGTTACAGGTTCGTTTTTAATTTCTTGTAAGTCCTGCATTATTCCTCTCAACCAGATGGCTTCTGCAGCTGCTGAGCTTAGTGCTATGTACTCAGCTTCACTCGATGAAGTAGCGACCGTGGTTTGCTTTTTACTACACCAGGACACAGTACTGCCATAAACTTGAAAAATGTATCCACTTACTGACTTTCTGTCTACCAAGTCAGTTGCCCAGTCAGCATCAGCATAACCAATAATTGGTTGGTCATGATTGGGATTAAAGTTTATTTATTATTATTAATATTTATTAACAAGCAATTAAAATTACAAGCTAATACAACAATTAACAAGCCTAGCTGCAGAGACTATTGGCTTTTTTGGTTGGGGATTCAAATTACAATATTTGTTTTTTTGAGAAACTCAGTGATTTTGTTTACATTTGTTATGCTGGGATTCTTGAGGATTTCATATATTGAGTTGTTTTCGAATATTTTTTTAATTATGGACTGCGACAACGGACAATGTTCCAAGATATGTTTTAAATCAAAACGGGTGTTGCAAATGGAGCAGGTTGGGGGGTCGTTTTTGTTGAGGAGGTGTTGATGGGATGCAGTGGTGTGTCCAAGTCGAAGTCTAGCAAAGTTGCTAATTTTTTGTTTCGAGCAGTTTGTGGGGTACATCGGTGTAGATTTTAAGGGGTTTATATCCTTGTAGTGATGGTGGTAAAGGTTCCAATCGAGTCTATTTTTAGCAAAAGATATCTTTCCGGTGAGCTTGAGGAGATCGGCTTTAGCGAAAAAGTTGAAAGTGAATACAGGTGCGTTTTTGGCTGAGTTCGCTACACTGTCGGCATATTCATTTCCGTTTATTCCAACATGGCCAGGAGTCCACATTATTTTAATGTTTTTCATTTTTATAAGTTGATATCTTATTAATGATATGACTTCGGTGTTGTTGTTTGCGTTGCGGATTGCATTAACTACTGAGATGCTGTCAGAGCATATAACACATTTTTCAGGTAGATTGGCTGCAGCTTTAGTCGCTTGAAGTATGGCGAATGCTTCTGCGGTAAAGACTGAGGCGCAGTCCGGGAGAATACCAATGCTTATTATTGACCCGTTTTCATCGGTCACCGCATAAGATGTGGTGTCTGGGGTTTTAGAGCCATCGGTGAATATAAGTGTCCATCCATCAGTTCTTAAGTCAGAGGCGATACTTGAATATAGTTGCCGATATGTGCTGTTTGCAGTTTTTAATTTCTTGTATTTGGTAAGATCCAAAATCAGCGATTCCGGTTTAATGAACCAAGGGGGGTAGCGTGGGATGATGAGTCGTTCTCTTTTCGTTGGTAGATTGTTAAGCCTTGCTTGTTTAAGCGTTGTAGCTATGGCAGAAGGAATTCGTTTTGTTAGTTTTTGATTTGTTGTTTTTTTGATGTCGTTGTCGATGATAGAGTTCTTGGAGAATACCAGTTTTGCGAGCAATCTTAAGGATAGTGTGTCTCTTCGTTCTTCGATACTCGGGAGTCCTGCTTCAGCTAGGATATTTTTTATTGGAGTTGTTGGAAAGGCGTTTATGCTTCTTCTAGCTGCTGTGTGGTAGCTGGGTTTTATGATGTTTAAAACATACTTTGGGCAGTGACCGTATATGCACAACCCATAATCAATTTTACTTAGAACTAAGGTTTTGGTTATATATGCAAGGGTATTAATGTGTACATTGCTTTTATTTGACGCTAAATATCTTACTATATTAGTTCGTGCAGCTAGGGATTTCTTAAGTTCTAAACAGTGTTCTTTCTAATAATATTTACAATTGAATATTAATCCTAAAATACTTAAATTACTAACATTATTTATCATTAAAGTTTAATTTCAAAAACTTGGTTCCTTTTAAGTAGCGCACAATCCTCTTAAGATGCTGCCAATGTATTTCAGATGGGTTTTGTTGGAATCTCCCCATAAAACCAACTGCATAGCAAATGTCTGGTCTTGAGCACAGCATAATGTACATGATACTTCCAAGAAGTTCACGATAAGGCTTTTGCAATTCTGGTCCTGTGTGATTAGCTTCAAGTTGTAATCCTTTTTCCATAGGAGTTTTGACAGTATTACAATCTATCATCCCAAATTTGTGAAGAAGCTTTTCAATACTTGTTTCTTGTGATATTTTTAAGCATCCTTCCACAAAATCTATTTTCATACCAAGAAAGAATTGTAAAGGTCCACAGTCTGACATTTCGAATCGGGAAGATAAAGCTTGTTTCAATTTTTGAACTGATGAAATCTTACTACCAGCAATCAGCAAGTCATCAACGTAGATTAACACAATTAGTACATCCTCTTCCTGTCGATTAAATTTGGTGTACAAGCAATAATC
Source organism: Chrysotoxum bicinctum (assembly GCA_911387755.1). Classification (NCBI taxonomy): domain Eukaryota; kingdom Metazoa; phylum Arthropoda; class Insecta; order Diptera; family Syrphidae; genus Chrysotoxum; species Chrysotoxum bicinctum. Next base: position 215,471,116 of record OU426989.1, on the reverse strand, counting down.
ATGGCTTGATCTTATAAATCCAAGTAAAAGCAAATGTGCATTAAGCTTTTGGTTCCAGCAACGTGGTGATTGTTTCAAACCATAAATGGATTTTAAAAGCTTACATGCTTTACCCTCTCTGGCTTGTACTCCTTCTGGTATGGACATATGAAGTTCTTCCTTAAGATCACCATGTAGAAACGTAGTTTTTATATCTAACTGATGAACATGATATTTTCGGTAAACACCGACTGCCAACAAAACACGTATGGTGGTTAACTTCGCAACTGGTGCATATGTCTCAGTGTAGTCTATACCGAACTTCTGTAAAAAACCTTTAACAACCAATCGAGCTTTGTACCTAGTTTTGTTGCCATTTTGGTCTTCTTTTATAGTAAAGATCCATTTTGACTTTAGCAATTTCGCATTAGAAGGTACATCTACGATTTTCCAAACATTGTTCTTCATCATGGAATTCAACTCTTCATCGACAGCTTTCTTCCATAAATCTGAATCATTTCGCCCAAAAATGTCATTATAATTTTTGGGTATGTCTGTGGAAATATTTACTTCGGCAGAGTTTGCTTTCGACCCCATTACATAATCAAAAAACTTACTTGGTAATCGGCGCTCCCTTTCACTACGCCTCACAGTCTCCGTTTGGTGATTGTTGTTTGATTGTGAAGGGAGCGCATTATTATCTTCTTCCAGATCAACTTCTGCCAAGCCTTGACTAACTCTTTGATCAGACTCCTCTTCGCTTTGTAAAATTTGTGGCTCTGAAATATTAGCCGCAGCAACATCTTCATGTTCACTTTCCCCCTCTTGCTCGTGGCTCCATCGCATGTAAACGTTTTGATTTTCTTTTGTGTTTTCGCACTCTGTCAGACTTTTGAACGGAAAATTGTATTCTTCAAATTTAACATCGCGGCATGTGATTATCTTGCGTAATTTTATATCCCAGAGTCGATATCCATTCGGGGCATATCCTACCATCACCGATTTTTTGCTTTTTCGATCAAATTTCTTCCGGCATTGATTTGGTACCCAGGCGTAGGCTTTGCAGCCAAACACCCTTAACTTATTTAAATCTGGCTTAAATCCAAACCATAATTCGGCTGGTGTTCTGGAATTCTCCAAAGAACTGGTTGGACTCCTATTTATTGTAAATACAGCAGCAAGTGCAGCTTCGTTCCACATATTCTTTGGAATACTCGATTCAATCAACAAAACTCTTATTGTTTCTGTGAGTGTCCTATTAAACCTCTCAGCTACCCCATTTTGTTGTGGTGAATAAGCTATTGTTGGTTCAACTTGAATACCTTTTTGCTTGTACCAATAATTTTGTTCATTTGATATGTATTCCCTTCCTTGATCTACTGTAAGTCTCGAAATTTTAGTACCAAACATAGCAGTGGATAGGGCTTCATACTCTTTGAATGCTTGAAACACCTCAGACTTCTTTTTGATTAAATAAATCATTGCGAAATGACTATAATCATCAATGAATGAAACAAAGTATTTCGAGCCATCACTTGCAATTGGACTTAAAGGACCACACACATCTGAATGGATTCTCTCGAGAGCTCGCTGAGCCCTGTTGCGTGTTCTATTGAAAGGTTCTCGTACTTGTTTACCCTCAACACACACGTCGCAAAAATCGATCTTGGTCCCCTGGATTTTGTTGGGAAGTAAGTTGTTTTTGAGAAGGACATCCATTCTCTGTTGACTAATATGTCCTAGACGTCGATGCCACAACATAGCTTCATCTTTAACGCATACATTTGATGTTGGTTTCTTTATCAATACTTCAAGTTCATACAAACTTCCACGTAAATTTGCTGTTGCTATCAACACGTTGTTTTTCAAAATTAATGCCTTGTGCCCACAAAATTTTACTTCAGCTCCAGCATTCGTTAACTTGCTGACAGAAAGTAAATTGTCTCGTAACTCAGGAATAAACAAAACATCACGTATTGTCAGCTCTGTTCCTGCATTGCTCAATCCGTTGATTTTTCCAATTTGTTTTGCTAATAGAGACTGTTTATCTTTCGCAACATTTATTTCAACAGGATATGTCAAGTCATCCATTTCTGAAAAGTACCATTTTTCATTGGCGAGATGATCGCTGGCTCCTGAATCCAGTTTGAAAATTATCTTCTCGTTTTCGTTGCCTTTGATAGAGTCTCTGTCTGCCATAAAACAAAAAACTTGAATGACAGTCTTTAGCTTGATGTCCGAATTTGTTGCACTTAAAGCACTTCCCATTGAATTTTTTCTTTTTGAAGTTTTTCTTTTTACTTGAAAAAGCCGTTACCTCTTGCATCTCTTCTTCTTGACGCTCATTTAGTTTAATTTCTTCTGCTTTCAATCTTTCTTTTGCCATAGAAAAAGTTAATTTTCCATCATCTAAGTTTTGAAGTGCAGTTACTAAAGGATCAAACTTTTCTGGCAAAGAAAGAAACAACTGTGCAAGCATATGCCCTTGTTCTATGTTTGCACCAGCTAGTTTGAGCTGACGTATTAAATTTTCAAATGCCAACAAATGAGAATTCACTGAATCTCCAGTTCGCATACGCAATTTTGTTAATTGCTTTCGCAACAATAGTTGGTTAACTATTGACGTCTTTGCGAATGCTGATTCCAGACTTAACCACATTAATTTTGCAGATTGTTTGTCCCTTACGTAGCTCAGGCAGTCCGAATGGATAAAATTAACCAAATAATTTTTAGCCATTTTATCCTTTTTGAGAAATTCCGATCTTGCTATTTCTTCTGCAGGCGGATCGTCGGTTAGAACGTCCCACAGATTTTTGGATTCCAGATGAATTTGGACTCTGAATTTCCAATCGTCGTATCCACAGCCGTTAAACTGGGGAATATCATGCACAAAATCTTTTATGTCGCCCATAACCTATTGAGATTCTATGTGCCGAAAGGATTCCAAAAATATTTATAATAAAAATAGTAATAACTAAAGTTTATTTGTCTTGCTCGTACAGAGTTTGAATTCGGAATGAATATAAATTTTAAATTAAAAATCAAATATTAAAAACAAATTTTTAAACGATTGCTTGATTTTCAACATTTTCTAATTTACTCAATGCTAAGTTAGTTACCATGGTTCCGGCTGTCTTACGGATTCTCATGACTTTATAAATAATTAATTATAATAATATACTAAAACCCATGTTGTCATTTCATTTACGCAAACGCCTTGTTTAGTTTAACACGGTTAGGTTTCCACTTATCTTTGAAATACTCAATTTAAGGGTTGCGTGCAGCTCGTCCCAAGACAACTGCTACCAAGAAATCTGATCCCGAACGATTTGTACCACGGCTAAACTCGTCCTCGGCCAAATTTAAAATGTAAACTGGTAAAAAGTTTCGTGCGTAAGCTACATCCGGTTCGGTGTGGTGAATTTCGGTGTGGTGAATGACAGAGGAATTTTTTTGTAGTTCCTTGCGGACAATAAATTGTTTCTTTTTTATTTCAGTGTGTTCAGAGATTCGAATATGTGTTTCTTTTTTCGTTCTGAACGTGTTCAGAGTGCACTCTATGAGCTCAGGATAAAATAACTGAGCAGACAGAGTTAAATGCTTAACACAAGCATTTGAGGGAAGTTGGGTTTTAGGTCTGAAAATTCAACGGAATTTTCACTAACTGGTGATGACAATATTCTTCTAACTTACTTACTTTAAGTGGCGCTACCAGAACCAGATCCTAAATCCACAAGCTCTTTTTAGCCTTATGGATTCCTAGCTAACTAACTGTCTGCAGTTTTTCCAAGCTGATTAAATGCCAATTGAGTCTTAGTTTTCCTTTACTGAGGTTGGATTCAAAGACTTTCCGGTCTAAATAACCCAGCCACCTCAATATTTGACAATTTACTTTTTCGTTTGAAGTTCTATGTTTGTTGTTGTATTTTCTCGTCTTCTGCCCGTCTATGCGGTTGGAAAAAAAAATTACCCGGAGAATCATCCGATTGAAACAAGTTCTCATCTGCTTTTGGCGGAGTCCGTACCCATGCACTGTATATATCATAGTGGGATGATTAGTGTCTTGTAAAGACACACCATAATAATAAAAGTACCCTTAATTACTCGGGAGAGTACTTTTATTCTTCGTTTGATCTCGGTGCTGGTATCGTTTTCTCACCTTAGTTTTTTGCGAGGCATGGGTAGACATATTCTCTAACTAACTCGAAGTTTTCCCGGTCTATAGTAATGTTCAAAAAAAAACATATGTAGAAAAGAGTGTCCTTTTTTGATTACAGCATATGTGTAGATGTACATACATACATGGTTCTGCCTTCATTAACCATTGAACTTATCTCCGCTTCTTTAGAATTTTTCAAAGAAAGTTCCTCTGGATTTGGGGCGACAGTTTTGCACTATTCCTTCAAGTTAAAAAATTCTCATGACTGTACATCGCCTTGCCGATACCGCTCTTTACAGAGCTTGCAACAGCGTCCATTCTTTATCGTCACCTGCACAATCAAACAAGTTTGGCATGAAAGCCAAAACTAGAAATTGTTCTGTATACCTCGCTCTTTTCTTCTTACTAACTTAACTTATCAGTAAAAAACAAAAAGTTGTTTTTATGTTAAAAAAAACACTTGCCAAATTGTGCATAAACTCAGTGTCTATTCACTACAAAATTTATAAATTACTCTTTGTAGGAACGAAACATTAGGCGGCAATGGGCACATCCAATAATTTATTGGATTTTTTTCAATTATTCAAATTTAGTCGTTTTATTCCAATTCAATTGGATATTGTCTTCCAGACTTGTATACTTTACGTGATAACCATAGCCAAAAATTTTCTATAATATTAATGGCGAGCCAGTACTACGACCAGGTCAGTAAGTTCACGTTTTGGTGCTCAATCCAAGACTTTACGAGCTTAGAAGTTAGGATATGGGTGTTATTCTGCTGAACTTCCATTCCAAGGGCCCAAAATATCTTTGATTGCAGGCATTCATACGACGAGTAAGAAATTGCAATTCAATGCTTTACACCAACGGGACAGTTGTGCAGTCAATCTACAGTATGCTCTTGCTTTCGAAAATCATGAAAGTAGTAAGCGTAGCCATCGGGAATCTCCAAATTATTTTTTTTCTTCTGAAAAGACTACACGCTGCCACTGCTTGGGTCGGTTCATATGCGCTGTCTTTCGAAGCTGGTTAAGCTGCATAATCATGCGAATTTGACGCGTGCCTCAAAATAATTCGCTTATCAGCTGCATTCAGTTATGTTAAAATAGTTATGCTCATAGCGTAAGAATGAAGAAATAACTATACGGCTGCGGTTAATTTTTTTTTTTTGAAATTTTATGCATTGATTGGCCACTCTCACTATAAGCCTTTATTTTTGCCCATTTGGACTCATTTAACGCTTTAGATTTTCCCATATTTACATAATTTAATTGAAAATTCTTCAAATTAAACTAATGCGCCAATCGGTTGTCCCAAAAAAAATGCATTAATTTTTCCACATTTGGCGGAAAAATCAAAACATCATAACACAAGTTATTTTTTAGAGTGAGAATGATACATATTCAGAGTTCTGGGTTTCTTGCATTTACACTGTAAGGACTATAATCGGTTGTTGGGCAGTGTTAACGATTTAAGTAGCCAGAGGTGTGCTGTCAAAGCCAGAGCATTAGAATTGTCTTGAGTTCGTTAGAGTTAATTTCTTTTGTTTTTAATAAAGAAGATTAAGAAAAGTAGAAGATTTCAATTAAGTTATTTTTTTCTTTTTGTAAGAAAATGCCCCAGTGTGATCTGTCATTCTCATACGTATTTTATACTAGATTAAAGAATCTCGCTAGTATAATAATGGCCAATCATTTTATTAGCAACAAATAAAAAAATCCCCCTTGTTATGTACTTGGGGTTTTCTGGCTTAGTTAAGATTACATACTGTTTTTAGATGCAATTTATAAATTCTTAGTATTCAATTTGCTATGCGAAATTCTATAAAAAGACTTACACACACATCATACACATTTAATATTAAAAAATCACTAATTATTTTGTTTGTCTAACTTTCAGCGTTACCTTAACAAACTTTTCTCCAGTTACCCCTCTGCGCTCGTCTCGATCACTGGCATTGGACTACGAACCATCGCTTCGTTCTATTTGTCGCAGTGAAAAAAACCGATCATCTTGCGAACGACGTGGATCTCGCTTTTATCATTATCTCCGCAATAGCTGTGTGAATCTAGGTTCGTTTTCAACGGATAATTTCGAAAACGCATGCGATATCTTACATGATCCATCAGATATTGAAATACTCTCGCAGGCATCGTCGTCACAAAAATCCGAATAAAATTTAAAGAAAAAAGAAAAATGGATTTAAAATAATAATTAAATTAATTTATGTTATTTGTAGAAACAACTGATAGGTCTCAGATTCGATATTTTGCTTAACGAAATATCTTGCGTTTTTAGTGAGCAGAAATGTAAACGTTTTATTTTTTTGTTTATTTTTTTAAATAATAATAATATTATATTTCTTGTTTATTCATTAAAAGTTAAATATAAAATATGAGCAGGTCATTGAATATGTACATACAACTAAGGATTTCTTAAACAAAATAATTAAGGACTCTTAAGTTAATCTATGAAATGAAATAAATACATATTTTCAAACACAAAACAGGAACTTTATTCTTCGACGCTTCTCAGATTTGGCACTGGGCGTTAGGGAGACTTGACTTTGATTGCTGTATCTGTTCTCCGCTGGGACTGGTAATTTCTATAATTTATTCAATAAAATAAGTTTTCTTTTTTTATGAAAAGTATAAGTGAGCATTAGATACCTCTGCTATGACACCTATTCGGTATTTCTTGAGATCTGTTGATGCATCTGATGAATGTCCGGCTTGATTGAATGCCTTTGTTGCATCTTTGCCAGCGTATTCTGTTATTAATTCTCCACCGCCGGGATGTTTATCGAGGAAGTCTGTCACATCGTAAACGGCTCCTTTGATGATAATCCAAACACGGCTTCCGTCACTACCATTGTTTGCTGCCACTTGGGCTAAAGTGTAAGTTTGCTCCAGCATAATGTTATTTGTTTAACGTTCTACTTTCGAGATTCGAACTTGAGTGAATGAGGGCTTGTTGTCCAGTGGGTGAACTTTTATATTGTCATTTGTGTTTGGCTGTATAAAACACTGTGTTTGTTTGTGATAAGAAGATATATGGGAATCCCATATGCTCATGCGCAAGCTATAGACATTTAAAATATTTGCGAAAGTATAATATATTAGTTCTCCTAAAAAATTCTTAGAACATACAAAGCAGATAAAGAGAGAGCATTTGTTATTTACTTTGGCTCAGGGGATTCATGAACTCTAGCGATAAGGTTTACGTGACTGATAAATATGAAATATCATCTTGATTTGGGAAGCCACGAACATGTACGTTCATCAAAAAATTGATCGTTTAAGTGGGTACTTCAAAACTGTCGTTGGCTGACATACTCCACGTCCTGGATACATATTTTTAAATGATATCGAATTTTTTCAATTACATACTTGCTTGTTTTATTTAAATTGGGATACGATTAGTTTTGTTTGTGAACGATCTGTAATGTGAGGCGTTATTAATGAATTGTTATCATAAAAGTTTATAAACGAACAAACTCACAAATGTGGGTTTTAATGGCAGTTGTTATCATACATCCGTTTAATATTTATTGCAGATCTTTGGGGAATATTTTCAAGTGCATGGAAGAGAGTTCATAATACATTCGCATGTTTATTTTTGATTATGAATGGCTATAAAAAATTTTATATCCAGAACAATAAAACAACTCACTTTTGGAAAAGTTTTCTAATTCTTAACGAATGTTTACTTTTTCTTTAATTTTTTAAGCATATGTTGTAAACGATTGTGGATGTAATACAAAAAATTTCCACTGTGTTTGCATTTATGTTCCTAATCTAGATTGCAAGTGAAATATTAATTGTTGTTTATGTATGTATGTTTTTTTATTGCGATTTTTATTTAATTTTAAATAGTTTGTTTTATTTTCACGGGTCGAAGGTCTGGCGATCAGTTTGCAGCCGTTGAAATAAAATAATGCTTTTCGCAGGGGTACTCTCTCTTAAGAGGAAGTGTCTAATCCTCCAATAGTGTCTCTTGCCATGGAAAAGTGCTGCTCATCCTGGCTGTCCGCACTCGGTACATAATTTAAGGTGTCTATAATTATTTTATTTTAAATATACATAAGAAGATTGTGGAAGATTGCATTCCTAGGGAAAATCCATTGTTCTCATTTTTGATCTCATATAACTGCAATGCCACATATGGAAGGAAATTTGTTGCTCATCTGCCCTATCCCTATCACTTATTCCATCGTAATCGGAAACTTTTACGAATCCCGAAAAAAGCTATCACCAAATCCGTTCGTTATGGCAATTTTTAGGAGATTTTCCACTACGATGGATTTTGTGATAGTTTTTTCTCAACATATGGAATTCATAATAGGGCTGAAGATTGATGTCGTCAAATAAATATAAAAATAAATTTAAGACGCAAAGGCTATATAAAGGGTGGGCCAAATACAAGCTGCTTTTAAAAAATGCAATAAAATGAACAAAACTAAATTTTTCTCATGTATTATGGCTTTATTAGTAAGAGCAAACATTCCCATTAATTATGGTACACAACGTCGTTCAAGTGGCTGGAGTCAATTGGACCTTGTAAGCGAATAATCCGAGATCTTTGTGCATAATTCTCCTCAGGGTAGTGCATGAAATGTTGAGCTGTTAATTTCTTGAAGAAACCATTTTGTAAAATGGCGAAGTTCGATGTCTTTTTTAAAACATCAAAAAAAAAAAAAAAAAAAAAAACAATAAGGATTGCTTAAAAACTTTATATCTTTATCGGATCGTCAAGATTAAAATGTTAAGGTTTAGGGAAAATTACAGAACATTAGTTTAAGTTAAGTTTTAAGTTAAATTGACTTTTATTTCAATAAATATGTTACAATTAAATCTTATGATTTCGGCATAATGGGTTTGGCCTATGGCCGTCTACCAGGTTGACAAAATATAAACTAAGGTTTTTGTATTAAAAATCCCCTTTTATAATACGTTTTCTGTAACGAAGTGCTGCTACTGAGCAGTTATATAGAACATCCTCTCCTTTTTCTAAATTCAAGGTATTTATTGCTTCATCTTCCTCTAAGACATGTTTTCCAAACATTGATGTTCGAAATTCTTTAAGAATTGGACAAACTTCTCAAGCTTCTCAACATGTTGATCATACGTATGTCTGCCAGGATTCCCCAAAATTGAGTTAAATTTTTCTCTTAAGAGGTCAGGTTGCTCGTTCACCAGAACAGTCAGATTCATTACGCATTCTGACACTGTTTTAGTAATGCTTTTTAATACTACGTTTGGTATTGTGGATTCATTAATTTCTAATAATTTTAAAACATAATTAAACATAATTAAATCGTAGTATTTCTAACCCAATATCCGAGTTCCGTAGATCATTATCGAGGTTCTAGTCGAGTGGAACAAAGTTTGTTTTGGACTTAGCGACACATAACTAATTTTTGTTTTGCAGAGCATTATTTTCTGGTTTAAACAAAGGAATTGAAGTCGTTATACCCCTGACATAAATAATAGGAAAATTCGCTTCTTTTAATACTCAACCACAACCACACACCATTGTCGAAAAAAATCTGCCAGACTTTAGGAAGGTATGTAGAAATTTCGACCACTGGCATTCTAGATCTGCGGCCCAATAAGCGCTGAAGTGCGCTATCGAAATGGCTATAAATCGTATTATGACAAAATCGCTGACTGAAATATCAATGCCCTTATCAATTTTTCGTCGGACAGATTTTTGAGGCAGGAAAAAATAATACAATATTCATGAAGTCCCTGTTAAATGTATATGTAAAAGAATAATAATTTATGGTAGAGCAGTTAATTTTTCGAAGAAAATATAATTATTTTTTTCAAACAATCAATTTTATTGCTCTCTGATTTAATCAAATTACACAAGGTAATAATTTCAATTGCGTGTAATTTTGTATGACTAAACTTTAGAATTGTTTTCAATTGAATCATTAACAATTACCGGCATACATATGTACATATGTATAGTATATCAAAGTGCATATACATATATCCAAAATGCTATCAATTAGATCAGTCAATATTTTGGTTGTTGAATGAGACCGAGCAAATAGCACTTGCTGGCAGTTAAACCCATGGGGTATTTTTAAATTTATTTGGGGGCATGGCGGATTCAATATAAGCTGGGGCCCTATTCCTGAACATGAGTCGAGTGAGTTTTATGTGACATGGGAAAATTTCACATGAAATGGTATTCACGAACACGAGTCACTAATGTCATTTTCCATTGGTCGTCCAGAAGCGTTTGGAAGCGTCCAGAAGTCTTCTCAAACCATTCCATTGGGAAAAAAAATACTCTTCTGGGAAGAGAATTTCGCTTCTCGATTTCAAGTCAGAATCCACTCAAGAAGCACTAATACTCATACCCAAATGTCAAAAGCAACTATCGCAGATTTTCACCAACACGACTATTAACTAATACAAAGGCAAAATTTCAAATTTGAGTAGAAGAAGTTAGCACTAGGGCTCTTGATACCCGCATACCCGGGTAATTACCCGGGTACCCGAGTACCCGCACTTACGGGTATTACCCGGGTACCATAATTTTGGGTACCCGCTTTCTTGCGGGTACTCGGTAAAATCCGGGTACCCAAAACATATTCGTGTATAGTTAAAAAAGACTTGAAGAAAGATTGAAGAACGTAATTATATTATTTCTCTGCTGCTTACCACTTATAAAGGTTGGCTGAAGAAAGATGCACGATGTTAATTATTGTAAATACAACAAAAAGTTTTCTGAGAATTGTCTTAATATTTTTCATTATGATAGAAGGATCTTTGACAATAATTATGTGTGAAACAAAATATCGGCCAAATGTTCGCCACGGCTTCGGTGGCATACCTCTATCCGATGGTCCATATTTTCAATGACTCTGAGACATAATTGATCGTGATTTTTTTGGTCAGCATAATCGACCAAATGTGTCCACAATCGGTAAAATTGTGCGCAAATTTCAGCAAACCGGGTCTGTAGCAAATGATAATCCACGAATGATTGTTGCAAAACCTATGGATCCACAAAGAGTGACTGGTTGGTGCGGTTTATGGGCTGGCGGCGTCATCGGGCTGTACTTCTTCGAAAAAGAGGTCGGCCAAGCAGTAACTGTGAATGGTGTTCGCTATCGCGAGATGATAACGGACATGGATATGAACATGGTCAATATGTGCTTCCAACAGAATGGTGCCACTTGCCACACAGCCAACGAAATTCAATGGCCGTGTTATCCCACATCGTGGCGATGTTAATTGGCCGCCACGATCATGTCATTGGACACCGTTGGACTTTTTTCTTTGGGGATATTTAAAAGAAAAAGTGTACGTCAATAAGCCAAGAACAATTCAAGAGTTAAAGAATGAGATAATTCGGCACATTAACGACATTGAACCTCAATTATGTCTCAGAGTCATTAAAAATATGGACTATCGGATAGAGGTATGCTACCGAAGCCGTGGCGAACATTTGGCCGATATTTTGTTTCACACATAATTGTCATATATATCCTTCTATTATAATGAAAAATATTAAGATAATTCTCAGAAAACTTTTTGTTTTATTTACAATTAACATCGTGCATCTTTGTTTAACCACTCCTTACAACATACATAGAAAAGTAGTCGGATTTTGATTCGACTATGTAGCTCTGGTTAAAAAAAACATTAAAAATAAATATAAACAGATTCATAACAACATTTTTTATTAAAAAAAGGTAAACGGATTCATAACAATTTTTTTTTTTTTAAATGTATCTTCATATCAAAAACGTTATGATTTATGAATGCATTCCCAAACATTATATTTTATAGTGTGTTTTAGATTCGCGTCTAAACTATTTTGTCTCAGAATATTGCTTTATTGTTGGGCAGTAGAGCTGTGTAAATCGTTCATTTCAAATGATCGAATCGTCCAACAATCGATTACGAAAATGATCCGATCATTTCAATCAACCGATCATACGATCATTTTCATTTCACTGAAATGATTCAATACTGTTCCTATTCGATTTTAATTTCGATTTCGATGATAACATTGACTTGTGGCTTTGATAGTTCTCACAAAATACTCTGTTATTGTAAGCCATAAATTGCCAAATAACATCGAATGATGGCTACTTTGTACATGGAATAAAAAGTGTCAAAAAATTCAAGAAACAGATATTTTATTTGTTGCTTCGGAAAAGAGCAATTTTAGGGCTTTCCGCTAACATTTGGTACAAAATACTCTTTGTACATCAAAACTGAATTTGTCCTCTATTCTTTAAGTCATTAACTGTCAAATTACATCAAAGGATGGCTACGATGTCGATGGATTAAAAAACGTCTAAAAAGACAAAAAAAAAAAAGAGATTTTATTTTTTGCTCCGGAAAAGATCAATTTTAGGGCTTTTTCGGATGACATTTTGTACGAAATATACTTTGTACGTCATAACTGAATTCGTCCTCTATTTGTCAAGTCACAAACTGGATGGCTACGATTTCGATGGATTAAGAAACGTCCAAAAATCCACATTAAACATACCGGATCCTGATACATCAAATAACATCAGTTCAATAATTGTTTTTGCGGCCTACAACATCAACAACCGACCGGATCAATCATGTTCTTCAATGCCGAGTTCAACCCAGAAATTCTAGTCCACCGTCCGTTTGGATTTCATAATCCACATTGATTGAATCGGAACAAATGGAATCGAGTAAATTATGATAAATCGAGTCAACTATGATATCGAAAATCGGGACTCATTGAAATGATTGAGATTGAAATAGAAACTCGAGAATCCAGAATCGAGAATCATCTAAATGTTTGAGATTGAGATCGACTAAAATGATTCATTTTGATCATCAATACTTTTCGATGATCGGATCAAGAAAATCGAATCGATCCTTATTGAGCAGGGATTAATTAATTAATAATTATTGAGAAATAATTTGGATTCTGGATATTTCTTTTTATGGAAAAGAATGTAAAGATGCAGATCTAAGAGCAATGTGAAGGAAATTAGTCAAAACTTATTCACATCAGTGTATTTTCAATAAAATTTAAGTACAACATGATGCTTATGGATATACAAATCACATTTCATTGCTTCCTCTTTCTGTAAAATATTATTTTACAAGCAATTGTAGCATTTTTGAGTACTGGGTACCCGTAACACGACATTGTCGGGTACCCGCCAGTTGAGATATCCCGGGTACCCGCAAATTTGGGTAATACCCGCATTACCCGGGTACCCGAATTTTTGATCAAATGGGTATTACCCGGGTAAAATCAAGAGCCCTAGTTAGCACCGTTCCATTGGATTTCAGAATGAGTGGATCCTTGAAAAAAAGGTATTCCTGAACACTAGAGTGAGTATTTTTGTGTGACAAATCAGTCATGTTTAAAAAGTTGTCGAGTCAAGTAATGGATCCGAAAATGTAAGTAAAAAACAAACTAAAATAATAGCGAATGTGCATATTTTAACTAAATTTAAAAATTATAGAATAAAAGTTACGACTGCTAGGCAGTATGAAATTTTGGTTGATTTTTTCCTAACCCACTCTCACCTTGCAAAAAGAAGAATCCAGTCAGTCGAAGCAATGAAAAAAGCCGGCGAGTTATGGGAGGACCTTAGCAAAAGCCTCAATGCAGTTGGACCGCCTTTAAGAGATGTAAATGGTTGGAAGAAGGTACATAATTATTTGTAATTTTATTTCATGATAAGTTAAACAAAATGAACTTCGTTTTTGATTCACTTTGAATTTATTAATAAATCAAATGGAGAAACATAATATTAATTAAGAAACATTTTATTTTATTTAAAGGTTTGGTTCGACTATAAAAATAACATAAACAAATTGTCCCAGAACAAATCCCATCAACAAGATACTGGCGGCGGCGGTCCAAAAAAGCAAATTTACATTTTCTCCACTTGAGGAAGAAGTCATCAAAGTGCTTTCGTTAGATTGTGCAGTACAAGGTATCCCTCAAAGCGTTGCGTTTGGTCAAAGGTCGTCCTCTCGAGAAAAAGAACCAGTTGGTACTGGCGCTGATCCAAAACAGCAGCTGGCATTATTGCTTTATTTCAATTCATGCTTACACGTTGCTAGGAAGCTCCAAAGGATTTGTTGCATCTCTAATTTTCTTGAAAATGCACCTCCTGTCTTCATCTAAATCACTATCACTATCATGAAACATCTCCGTACTAATCATTTTCTTTTTAATTTTATTATCCTATATTATTTTAAATTAAATTATGCCACATATATTTTTCAACAAATTAAATTGAGAACTATTTCGAAATAATAATAATAATATTTGTGAGATGTCAAATTATCGTTTATTGAAGTTAGCTACGGTTGAAAGGGTGCGTTCAACATTTTGAGAGTCATGTCATGTTTTTGAACCTCACTCGTGTTGAGGAATACCAATTCTCACTCGACTCGACTATAAGCTCTCGAGTGACATCTTACTCCACTCGTGTTCAGGAATAGGCCCCCTGATTAAACGTCTTCAATGGATTTTTATTAGATTAATTGATAGTTTCCAAAATGTATCAATGAATTCATGAATCGGTATTAAAAATCGAAATTGAAAAATTTTTGATCAATTTTGAACAACAAGCAGCGACTTATTGTACATAGCGACTTTTGAATTTGAATGTGGAACAATTTTTTGGTGGAATTATTTATTTCTATTCCGATTTAATTTGTTTTGGACTAAAAATGGAAGTAATTCCATACACATATGATTCGCCGGGCAATGATTTTGTTGTGAGAGTAATGGATGTCATCGAGCAACAAAAAAATACTGACACAAAAAATGCATCTTATTCGAGCGAAAAAAACACGAAAACATTTGTGCTTTCAATTGTTGTATTATTAGGATCTCAAAGAAAATATTTATCAACAGCGTATTTGGAATTGAGTGACAAAGATAATACCAATTTTGTCAAATCTGAAGAACGGTCACAGTTCATCAATAATTTAAATAGTTGGCAACGTTAATACCGATTCAGCAATTTATTGATAAAACATCAATTATCGAACTGATAATAGGGGTATAAGATACGTACAAGGAAAAGACTATTGTAGATGGAGGTGTTTAATAAAAGGCATGTGTACAAAGCGATGAAATAATTTGTTTGTAAATTTGATAATTCAAGGATAAAAAGCAACAATAGCGATGAAAGAAACTATCTACTTAATTGAATAAAGATCCACCCAGAAACCTTGAAGCTATAAAAATCTAAATACATATACTTATACATATCACTATTTAAATCATTGCTAAAATTTAATATAATGTTATAATGATAAACCTCATAGTATGTTTTTTTTTAAACTCATAGAATATGAAGAAAAGTCTTAAAAATAATGTTAAACTGTTCCTTGAAAATGCCGCCCACTTATTTTCCGCACTCAAGAAAACTATTAAAAATGTTTACTTGCCCTCTATCTCTAGTGCTTTTTGTGTGTGTAGTTTATTTTATTTTATCACGGTGATATTTAGATTGTACAGTTCAATCAATTATACCAAATTAAAGAGAGTTTATTTTTTGTTTAACCTTTATGGTTCATAACTACTTCAAGGGGATGGAGGTACTCATTCGTTTTTACTTCGTTGTTGATAATTATTATAACTATTTCAAGTTAATTTAGAACTCCACTCCATATCAATAAAATGCTTTTAAGCTCCGACTAAGAATATAGTGTTTTGTAAGCTTTAAATTTTCCATGGCATTAAAAAAGTTATAGTATCTGAAAATCATTTTTAAAAGTGATTTCATTCATTCAATGCTGTTGTAGAAGGCCTTTGCAGCACTAGTGAATACTTTTTTCGGATTAAATAAATCGAATAAGTTATTTGTAATAAATGATCAATATAATAAGTATATGTATCACCGAACTTCCGCTCACTTTTTCCAGGGATAAACTTGAAAAGTAAAATATTAATCTCTTAAAATGTGTAGGTTCTTTGTAAAAAAAAAAAACTTTTCTGAAAATTCCGCAAATGTATGGCTTCGATTCCATGAATTTGTCTTTGATTTTTTTTTCTAAAAAAAAACATGTACACATTTACATATTTATGTAAATAATTAAATTAGCAATGATTACTTATAAAAAAGATTTTTACATATGAATCTTTTTGTTGCTGCATATCCCTTTAAATATTAATATTGACTTGTTTGCTCTTAAAAGTGTTTGCGGGAAATTTTTCACTTTTAATTCTGTGGCGGGGAAATCGGAAAGGTCACATTTTCCAGCATTTTTACCAAGTTTGAGTATATTATGTACAAACAAAATTTTCAAAATGTTAGTTGTAGAATTTTTAACTATTCCTGATCAAAATTCTTGATAATATTACTCTCCTAAGCAAGGGTACACTGTGACGTATGCGTACTTTTTTCTTTGTAACTTTGTTACAAGTGCATATGTATGGTATGTATGTATATATTTTCTTCATGTTCTTTTTTTGTTGCCAAATATAATTTTATCATAAATAAGCTGATGATTATTAAATCGAGGTATAAATGCATTTCTCCTATTAAAATGATCATTAGCCCAGAAAATAAATTGAGACATTCGAACTCTCAATCTCTATGAGAATTGCGATTTTTGTATTAAACAGGAAATGCTGCACTGTAAAACAGCTACACAGATACGTCGATCGGCTTCACTAATTTTTCTTTATCGCTTTGTTTCAAAAAGTTTCAAATAATTATTTTTTACGATTGTGAAATTATGTAAATTGGCATTTTTCATTAACGTAACTTTGTCACACGTAACTTGAAAGATGGCGGTAGATCAACCTACACTTACTGACTTATTTCCCAGTCGGCATGTTTACCGAATCGCCTTCACGGATAGAAACCTGGGGTGGAATCGCGTAAGGTGATAGTTGACTATCAATTCGTTGATTGTCGTTTTTGACTATAGCTGTCTCTATCATATCAATTAAGAATTATAGAGAGAGCGATGGTCAAAACGACAATCAACAAATTGATAATCAACTATCTCCTTACGCGATTCCACCGTAAAAATTCCACGGGAAAAAAATTAAAAACCATATCTACTAAGTTTAACGAAAATCGGCCGAGACGCTTAGGCTGTAGTCGAACAGATAGATAGACAGACATAATTGCGAGACCCACTTTTTTAGTCTTCGTTATCATCGTAATGTCAACTTTGATCAAAATCTCGAGTTCGATTTTTTTTTCCGAATGCATAACTTGCCTTATAGTACCTATGTATAAGTCGCAAGTAAAAATGAAGAACCAAATAAAACTCATATTTTGTGTATATAATTTTTTCCTCAGTTTTTATTATTATATGTATAGTATTTTCGTTTAAAATATAATTTCAAAAAAAAAAAATATTCATTCAAATCAAATCAAAATCTTACATCTAATTTAAAAATTAGAACAAAAAATATACGTTTTTATAATATAATTTGTTTTTATATAAATATCGAAATGTGGCTTAGTTAGAGATAAATCCTACATATCAACCTCACTTAACATTATCTCCCGGGATAGTAATATTAATTTTAGACATTTTTTTTTCATTTTTAGTCAGTCGATATATTATAAGTCAATGAAATAAAAAATAATAATTATGATAATAGCTAGCCGAACATATTTATGTATGTATGTATAATAATTGTATATAGTATTTTTTTAAATTAAAAAAAAATTATTATATTTGTTTATTATTTTATTATGTATATGCAAAGTTGTTTTAAAAAAAAAAATTATTTATGATTGATTTATTAAATTTACACTACAATCTCTTTTAATTTTTGAAGGCGTGTCATTTTCTGGGTTTATGTTTTATATATATGTAATTTACGGTCTTTTAAAAGTTAGTTTTTTGTATAATCTTCTTACTGGGTTGTTGTGTGGTAAGTTTAAAAAAATCAGCAAAAGTTTTGTTTTTGTATATCTACAAAAATTTGTATTATTTTCATTAAGGAAACTTAATTAAGATTAAAATTTTATTTTCGAGTTTTCTTTTTTGTGTTTATTTATACATTTGGCAATGAGTGGATTTTCTCCTCCTTTAAATCATACATACTTTTTTTTTAATTTCTCATAACACTCATAAATATTTGTATTGAATTTTTATATTTCAAATTTAAGTTTTTTTTATGTTATGTTTTTATTCCATGGAATCGTTTGATTTGAATTCAAAATTTTCTTAAATTCTTAACGTTATTTTATAAATGTGTTTAAACATAAATATATTCTTTATATTATTAACTAAAATTGCCTTAATGCATTGTATGTATGTATGTATATATATATAAATATTTTTGTGTTACTAATTTATTTGCAAACATTAATTTTTCGTACTTTTTCACAGAAAAAATAGATTTGTTTTGATTTTTTTTATATATATTCATTTTCAATTTGATCGATTTTTTTTTAATTTAATTTAATTTTTTAAATCGAAGATTGTGTTTTTTTAATAGTTTTTGAATGTTTGTTTTGAATTTTCAGAGATGACAGAGTACTACACAGCAAAGACGAAAGATTATTTATCGAAGAGGAAAAACATCGAATAGAAAATACGATTAAGACCTTTTTAAGAGTTTTTTGTTTGTTTTTGTGATCAAGAGTAAAACTTTGTTTATAACGCCTGTTCCACAAGCCAAATGAATAATTATTACTAATAATAAAAATTATTTATTTAATATGGAAGAAGACACTAACTACAATTTGTTTACTTTTATCTATTAATGTAATATTTGTTTTTGAATAAGAAATAGCACATACAAAATCGTTATATAAGTTTTTTTGTTTTTATTTAAATAGACAATTATATTTATTTAGTTTTAGAGAAAACTGCAAAGCTAACTTTAGAGTAAATTTTAATTATAATATTTTTTTTATGAATCTATCGTCACACTCTGGGATATCTCAAGCATTTTCACTTAACATTCTTTAATATGATTAGTAAAAAAAGAAGATTCATACACGCGAGAAATTATAAAATACTTTTTTATATTTTGTTTTTTTATACGCATGTTGTGTATTTTTGATACAAGTTTACAATTATAGTTATTTTTATTATTTGTTTATTTTACAGCAATGCAACACACGCACCCTCATACATGGAGCAGACGATCGTTCCCTCACTTACATATTTATAGAGAGAGAGAGAGAGAGAGATAAAGTGAGAGGGAGGGAGACGATCCAAGAAAAATGCACTTACTTACAGATACGAACTCTAGAGACAACATAAAATGGAATTTAACCCTTTTTTGGATTCCCTCGATTTAGTTGTGTTTTATTATTTATTTTTTTTTTAAATTTAGATTTTAATAGAAAACCTTTCTCACAATATTCCATTCGTGTAATATTGATAGCCATCGTAAAGTTTCGTTGAAAGACTCTTCAGAGAGTCTTGGACAAGTTGTTCGACTTTACGTTCCATTTCTTGTTCTGTTAGATTCATGTGGAAACGTTTTCGGAGATTCTGAACGGTACCAGAGCAACCGTTTTTGAAGCATGGCAATTGGGCATCTAGAAAAGGAAAATCATCTTCAATAAATAATTATTTTTTTATTTAATCTCGATTGATTTCGGTGATTGATTTAACTTACTGCTTCGCATTATTTCGACAAAATTAATTATTCTGTCCATGTGTTTGCGTGCAGTCATCATTCCGACGAGTAATAAACGATTAAATTCAGTCCATAGATCTGAGGATGTACCATCCATAACGTCTACAAATTCTGGAGTTAGCTTGAACGGGGATTGTTCGAATCCTGATAAAAACAAAACAAATTACTACATAGTACAAAAGGGAACAACGGTCCTGAAAAATTGAGTACATACCTAGGTTCTTTGGTGATATGCTGAGGATAAAACCAAAATCAATGTGAATCAAATGGCCGTCTGAATGAAGAAGAATGTTTCCATTGTGCCTGAAAATAAGAATGTAAAGTTAATCCATTTTCAAAGTGAACATAAATTATTAAAGTAGTTAAAAAATTTAAAATTGACAAAAAGAGTACGCAATTAGTCCTATTGGTATAATTTATTCGAGAAACCTTATTTATAAATCAACTTCAATTTATTTTGTTCGATTAAATGGTTTAATTTCTTAACAATACTTGGTGTCTACGTAACCAACTTGTTTCTCTTTTTATGAGGTATATAATTTTTATGGATAAAAGGAGAACTTTGGAAAACAAAATGAGATATAGGCTCACGTTCGTGAATTTTTTAATTGAATCGATTAAATAATTAATTAACTAATAATTTTCTTTTCAGAGTCCAATGTACATACGAGTAGATATACTTTTTCGAATGCTTTTGATGTCTCTTGAATTAATTAATTGATTAATGCCCACCTTAAAAAAATTTAAATTCAAATATATTTTTTTCTCTCGGAGATAACATTTCTTGAAAGTTATGAGGTTTTCATTATAGTGGGGGGATTCGAGATATAAAGAAGAGAAGGCGAAAAATAAATAATTAAAAAATATTTATTGAAAAGGAAAGAAAATATAGAAAAGTTATCTTAGTTGCCGTAACCTACTACTTTTTGTAGAGAAAATATTTCTCGATTTTACATAAGCTGTTTGTACAAAAAAAAAAAAACAGATTTTTCGATCAAAAATTTTACGAACTAGAGCAAAATGTTTGATTTGAGTTTGGCACAATATCTTTGTATTTTATAATATGTACTTGGGCAGCTAAACAAGATTCCAGTGCTTTATAATATATGCGTACATAATTCTGATTTGCAAAAATTGAAAAATCAATGAAATTTAGTATTCATTATTATTGGATTATTGGCATAATATCGGTCCTTCACGGTTCCATACACAAAAAAGTCCAAAGGTGTCAAATCGCAGCTCAGAGGCGGCCAATTGACATCGTCAAGACGGCTGATAACACGATTTCGGAATTTGGGGCGCTAAAGATCGATTGTGGCATGGGGCGCCATCCTGCATGAACCAGAGGTCGCCCAAATTCTTTAACGCCCACCGTTGACCGAAACGGCAGTCCAATGGTGCCACCACTCTACAATACGCATCAACTTTCACTCTCTGTCGAGGCATTGGCTTCTGCCGCCGAGATAAAAATGCGCACCGTCAGAAAAGATGATTTTTCGCCCAAAATCGTTGTCCAATTCAAGCTGCTCCAAGGAACAAACTGCGAAGCGATGACGAAGCGGATGGTCGTGTGCCTTCAATTGCTGAGTCAATTGGACCTTGTAAGCAAATAATCCGAGATCTTTGTGCAGACTTCTCCTCAGGCTAGTGCATGAAATGTTGAGCTGTTGAGATCGATGAAGAGTTGATGTTCCTGAATTGAGTCTCACACTCTCGGCTACAGCAGACACATTCTCGTTTGTGCGCACCGCACGAATGACGGGGACAATGAGTGTTGTCCACTAGCATACCAGTTTGATGAACTTTTTGCAAAAACTTGTTTATATGATACTGGCTTTCTGTCAAGATTTCGAAATAACCTATGGTTTAAAAAGAAACCACTAGATGGCCCACCCTGTATACACGAGTATAGGCTGCAAAGTATTCGAACTATTCGTTAATATTGAATATCCTGAAAAAACAACGTACGAGTGCTACAACCATGTTTAGTTTTAGCTATTTCATAGAGGCCTCGTCCACCGGATTATCAGATGTACTTAGTTTTAATATGTTCGACAACAAATTCAATTAAATACTACTCGACTTATTTGTATTATACAAACAACACCGAGACAAGACCTTAACTTGAACTATGACTGGTTGTAAAAGTCGATGAACCAAAGTGATCGGAATGCAGGTTTTATTGTTTATGAAGTGCATTATATGCTCTTGTTCATTCGGTTTCTTTATTCGGTTTTATAATGATGGATGGAAATTATCTGCAAAGCATTCGCACCATCAATTTTTATTAAAAAAATCTTAGATTAAGGTTTTGGAATTGAAAAAGATGTTTCGCTTTATGTACATAACTTCAATTTATAAATCTTTAATAATTTTTCATTCTCTGCCTTCAGATGAGGAAATAACTTTTGAAGACAGGCGGAAGTCTACGTTCCGTTAGCGTTGAACGCGGCTTTTAGCATTCTAAGAACTTATGTGACTTTTACTTCATGCAATTAAATAGATTTTGATTTGAAGTTTTTAATAATACAGCCTTCTGCAACAATATAAAGACTTTATAGTCTAAAAAGTGCAAGGAAAGGACTTTTGAATGTATTCTTTGAAGTCCCTTAACTGCATGCATTATTTCAGGTGCTTAAAGTCTTTTTAAGATAAAACCAAAGCAAACGTCAAGATAAAATTTTGCAAATAATTGAAAAGACTTGATCTCGTATAAGATAAGATGTTAAGACTTCAATTACAAAAAATTAACTAAAGATATTAAAATACATCAATATAGTAAAACAAACTCTTAAGAGGAAAAAGACGGTAAAAATTAAAGTAGTCTAAAAGGGTTAAATTTAGGTTCAAAATAAATTCGATTAAAATTAAAATTCTGAGGTGAAGAGAAAAAAAAAACTTTAAAATAAGTCTTTTTACTGACTGTAGTTCAGAAATGATTGAATTCTTTTCCAGCTCGTCATGACGCTGGGCGTATGTAACAAAAATGTAGTTCAATTCGATTATAAGGCAAATTATCGATACAATCCATTTAAATATCTATACCAATGAATAATTTACTTTAAGGCTGATTTGCACTTGAACAAAACATTTTCCTATTTAAGTGTCTATTTATGAACGAATAATAACATCCCAATTAAATAAAAAAAAAATAAAGGTTAAAAAAAACTCACCTATCTTTAACTTGCAACAAATACGAAATCAAACAATATGCTGCACAACTTTGCACAAAATTCTTTTGTGCTGCTCGGAACTTTTCTCCCGCAGCATCGCCATACTCATCAATAAAATAATCTCTCAAACTTTTATTTGAGTTCTTTTTGATTTGATGCAGTGATACGGTATTTAAAATAGGTTCTATCAAACCACTGTCATTTGATAAGCATACGATTTTGTATGGTCGCACCCATAGGTCGACGTTTTCTTCATCCCAAATTATCTTAAACATCTGGAAGTATAAATAATTTTGAATAAATCAAGTGAACTTTATTTTTGTAAAAAAAAAATTACTTGGAGTAATTGTGTAGCCATCAGTTCTTGTCGCAGATCATCCCCACATTTCACAATTGCTGAAAGGAGTCGCCAGTTGGACAAATGACCATATGGCGAGGAGTCTCGTATTTGCTTTTCTTTTTCGTGCCATGGTTCCTATTTTTATTTTTTCAAATATTTATAATAAAATTTAAAATAATAAAATCTATTTAGTTACAAACCTTTAAAGCAGCTGCCGAAGGATCTTCTGGATCATTACTGAATGACTTGGTATTCTCACAACTTAAGCTGTTACAATGCCGCGTTCGGACGTCTCCGATATTAAACAACGCTGGAATTCCTTAAAACAAAAAAGAACACAATTAGAATACTAAATCAATTCTTTACATTATTTACAAGATCTTTACCATTACCTTGATCCCTCGAGTCGCAAGAGTCCAATGACATTTGTGATACAGAATCGCGCTCGCACAGTTGTTTTCGCATATTCAAGTACTGCGCCGTTATTTCATCGTCTTCCTGGGACCACACATCGTCCAAACATGAATGCAACAAAGAATCCAGTCCGATGTGTGATTCTGTTGAAGACTCTGATGTTTTTGCAGCTGCAGCCATGCCACTACTGCAGCAATCTTTCAACTCCAAATGCTCTTCACTTTTTGTATGCCTTAGGCTGGGCATCATTTTCAGAATCACCGGTGATGAGTAGATATCATTGACTTCGACAACTTCAACATAAATGATGTAGGGAGTCTTGTCCTTGGAATTGAGAACTGCAGTCTTTTCTTCAGTGATGCGAACCACATGGTGTGGAATATCGGAATACAATGGCAACCATACTCGGGCGGGAAGGTTTTTGTTTATTAAATTCAAGAACATTCTCAGCGCACTGGTCTTTTCAGCTTTCGATGAAAGGGATGTAAGATTCTTGCCAACATTTATTAGCGCCTTCATGAACTCCTTTTGTGGAGCAGATTTAGGCGCGCCACACATACAAACTGTCTTATGGCCAAGAAGATCGTTGACTGTTCCACGAACTGACTCAAAACATGTGCAACCGTTGTCGAAAGCCCGCCCAGAGGTCAGATCTCCCAGACAAAGCTTCGCCGGCGTTGAGGGGAAAGGTAATGATGGCATCTTTGCCGCCGACAATCGGGATCCACTGAGAAGCACCGTCGCATCCGATTGTGAACGATGGTGAGTTTTCTTGACGGGTGAGCCAACTATTTGCTGTGTTTTGAGTTGCTTGCGTTCCTTTTTCGAGAAGATCTCTTTCATCAACGCAAGTTGGGTCTTCTTGCTTGAAAGAGAATTCGAATCAATTTGGTAGTTGTATGCTTCTAGAAGCCAGAGGCATTTCAACGAGAAATCAACGGATTTCCTGCATCGAATGGTTAGATAGGGATCAAGAACCTCGGCCAGTTCATCCATTTGGATGTACATTACAATTAATTGTGGAATGTACAGATCCACCTCTTGATCAGGGAAGCTAAAAATCTTATTTCCAATAAAACTTAGTACTCCCGGCTCCTTGGAATAGAACAAATAATGGATGGCAAAATGTATATTGAAGACGGGCGATTCGAAGAAACGTAATAGCCCGTTTGGACCCTTCTCAGTCTTTGTTGGTTCACGTAGTGGCTCCTTTTCACGGACAAAGCATTTAACCACACCGGGAACTGCTTTAAGTCTGTTTAATGAGGAAATCGATCCAGATTTTATAAGCGACGGTTTGACATCCGGTTCTGTGGGTGTTGTCCCAAAAACTGGTGTCACGGTAAGTGTTGGCAAAGGTTGGACTTCTTCTGTGGGTGAACTAAGTTTAATAGCTGCCGCTGCAGCGGCTTTTTTACTGCCGTTAGATGAAATCAACCGTAGGAATTCCTTTTTCTTTGAAATTTCTGTTGGAGATTTTATGTCGCTAGTCACAATGGATGCGTTATCTTGTTGCTCGCCTGCTTTTATTTTAGCTGCGTTCTTTTTTTCATGATTTTCAATAATGCTCTGAGCTGTGCGAAAGATGGCATTCTTAGTGGCACCAAAGAAGTTCTTGAATAGCACTTCGTTACGGATGTGCTCGGACTTATTGGCCGGTTCCAGTGTATCGTTGCCTTTTTGTGCTTTCCCCGTAGATAAAGGTGGAATACTTTCCTCAGATGATGGCGATGTTGGGGTCGCTAAGTCATTGCCACTATCATTGGGCACTGGTGACGATGGACTGTTGATGCAAATTGGTACACAAATGCGATTGTTCTCAAGGTGATAGCGTGTCGTTGTTCTATCTTCATTCATGGACTCTGACGTTGGTGTTGTTCGTTCTTCGTGTCTTTTTCGGGGTCTCAAAGTTTGACAGTCAGTGTCTGGTGATTGATAGAAGCATAGGTCTGACTGCAGCATACCGTACTCCTCATCCATGGACGTAGTGTCGAGTATTTCAATGCACTCCTCTTCGGCGTCCATTTCCCCAGAATCAAGACTTTCGTGTGATTGGCGTATGCGATTGAGGGAGACCTGATCTGATTCAGAGCCGCAAATTATTCCTAAAATAAAAATTTGTATGAATCTTTATTTGGAGTAATGTTAACTCAATGAATTTCCAATAGTAAATGCTGCGGTCGTCTGTTGTACTTGACGATTAAATGTAAACGCGTCAAACAACGACTACCACATGATACATTTCCAGCACGTGAAAGATAAGGAATCCCATTCACTTAGAATAGCTTACCTGAATCGTCAGAACCTAAACTTGTAAGGTCTTCGCGCTTTTTACAGTTGCTGTTATCAGCTACGGCAACTTTGGACAAAGGAACAACTATAGGAGGTTTATTACTAGAACTACTACTATTATTCTTACAGCTGGGATTCTCACTCGATTTTGTTCTTGAACAGGGCTCAACTAAAAGAAGAGAAATAAAATATAAAATGTTTGGTAAGAAAATTCAATGAAAACAAAAAACAAAAATTACCAATCACACTGGAATTGCCACTGGAAGCTGATGATGATGATGTTGATGATGTTAGTGATGATAGTTTACATTGTTGTTCTGATTGATCGACAATGCAAGTTGATGATATTGGACTATTACTGCTCACTGTTGATGTGACAATTTTGGAGCACATTGTCGAACCGAGAATGGAATTTGTGCAGAATGTATTTTCGCTTTCGGCATTTGGTGATGATACTTCGACCTGCAAGAAAGAAATTGAATTGAATTGGCGTTAATAAAGATGTAAAGTAGCCAGGCGACTTATGTTTTCTTGCTATACAAATTTAAGGCTTACAAATATACATACTTCTAATTTAACTTCCATAAATGTCAAACATACATTCAATTTGTATATTTTCAGTCTATTGGTCAAACTTAAGTACATTTAGTGACATACAACTCTAAAACATTCCAATGTGTGTTTTTGCAGGAACGGAGGGCTAACATGAGAAGCTATTTTCATGACAAGAGGGTCTCGTTATTTCATCCCTGGTAAACGCTTTTGTAGCGGCTGTGTATCTAACCCAGACTTTTGGCAAAAGAGGGGCAATGCGTGAAATGGAATACAAAACATTAGGTTTGTGCGTTAAGCCCTGAAGTCACCCTGGGGTCGCTCCAAACTGTCAAAAGTCATATGAGATTTCATATCTAATTCTTTTGTTGTCGTTTTTCGAATCGCATATTGCATGTTATTGTTTATGTTTGCAATTAAATGCTTGTTGTACTCATCATCCTCAATATACGGTAACAACGCAAAATTGTTTTTGTTCATTTTTATAACTAATTTATACCAAATTTAAAGTTTTATAAGAACACAGAATTATTTGTTTCTTGCTTTTAGTTGTCATCAAAACAATTGACAGCCCGTGGGTGTTTTTTGAAAACCGAAAACCCCCGTTTTTTTTTTTGACAACTCTCAGGGCTGTCAAGGAAACCTGGGTCAACCTTGGGTAAAGTTGAACGAACGAACCAATTGTATTCGAGAGAAAAGTCACACTTATTATTTGTTAAGACGAAATAAAATAATGAATGACGAAGAAGATATATGTACATAATGTATGTAAAGTTGTACCAAGGCAGACCTCCGATTGGAGAT
The DNA here is from genome assembly GCA_911387755.1 of Chrysotoxum bicinctum. Classification (NCBI taxonomy): domain Eukaryota; kingdom Metazoa; phylum Arthropoda; class Insecta; order Diptera; family Syrphidae; genus Chrysotoxum; species Chrysotoxum bicinctum. Next base: position 215,443,791 of record OU426989.1, on the reverse strand, counting down.
TGGAGAAAAAGAAGATCTCCTCGACTTAGTACAAAATTGAAAGTAGAGGTTTTAGCATCGAGCCGGCTGTAAAAAGATACTTCTTATAGCGCAAGCGAAAGTAAAAAAGTAGGCAAGTTAGGCTGGAATTTCAATATATATTACTCATTGTATTAGATCAAATCAGTTCTCTACTATTGACCTTTGATTTTTTTTTAAATCATAATCATTTCGATATGTATGTGACTGGCGTGAATATAATTATTTTAAAGCTTCACTTTTCAATTGTTTATAATGTTGAACTACCTATTAAAAGTTGCTTTTAGAAAAAAAAATCAATAAAATAACTACATACCTTGCGAAAACATTGCTTCTTTGAACAGAACAAAACAAAACAAAAAATAAAAATAAATTGAATTAATAAAACCAACCACGAAAGCAATTTTATCAAAAAGCTCAAACTGTGAGTGTTTTGATGACAAATCGGCGAACACTTATCACAACAAAAGCCTTTTGATAAAATCACAATTCCAATGACTCTCCTTTCACAATCAATAAAAAAAATAAAAAAATAAATAAAATCAACTGCAGTTGAAGTAGCTACGAATAATTAATTTATTTCAACTTTGATTGAAGTACAATTTTGTTCTCGTTACAGAAAAAAAAAATACATATTTAAATACGTCGTTATTTTTTCAACTTGAACTCACCTCAGGTATTCGCTGTAGGGCGCTATCTAAACTACGGTTTCGATGATGTTGCGTAAGATTGATGCGTGTATTTGTCACTTGTGACACCGGCGGTAACAGAATTCCCATTGATCTGAAATTTGTAAAGACAAATAATTAATTAACAATTTGTATTTAAATTTGAAACAATAAACAAATGTGATTACTCAGAATAAACAGGGAAGAAAAATCAGCAATAGAAGTTTTTGAATGTGTGGTTCGTTAAAATGTTGATAGCCGACAGACTTCAGCCGCTTTATAAGCTAAACTGCTTTATACAGCGCAAAATTCAGATCAAAATTTGTGCTTCCAAAACAAATAATAACTTTCAAACAACAACAATTGGTAATCAAGTATGGTGTATTTATTATTCGAATTCTCTTAACTTTTATCAGTATTTCTCAGTACTTATTAAAGCTTTCAAGTATGTCATAGCCATATTGTATTTGTCTTCAAAACAGATGGTGTTGTGAGAGTAAAACGTAAGAATACAATAACAATGTAAAGAGAGAAAGCTTTAAATATTTATCTTGTTGATGTTGATAATTTATAAATGATCAGGTAGGTTAGAGACTGAGAGAATCACAAACATACGAGTACATACATTCTTTGTTGTAACAACTACAAATTAAAATCACAAAATTTTTATAAATTTGTTTTGGGAATTTTCTTCTTCGGTTAAAGAACATTTTGGGAAATTTATTGGGCAAAAGCTTGCTCATATGGTTGGAGTTAACATGATTCGCAATAATACAAAAATAAACCTATCTCAAGCTGGTTTATGGGGGCGTATACGCAACTTTTTAATTTTTTTTTTAATTCACTTTTTGTTTAAGAACATTTTATTTTTTTATTGCTTTGTAGTGCAGAGCCTTAATTATCATTTTAAGATTAGGAATGGGGCATTGTATCAAATCGTCAATTTCAGTACTTTTCTAGTTCAAAGCTTAAAGTACAAAAATGGAAAAACAGCTTTTTCGATGAGAATGAACAAATATCATGAGTAGAAGGGTGAAGCGTTATGGTTTATTTATGAAACTGGAAAATGTATTTTGGTACAATCTAAACGTCTACAAAAAAAAAAAATACACTGTCTTGTTTCAGAGAAACCAAAAATTGGGTTATTCAGTTCAAACTGCTATTATGACTTTTTTTTTCGGTTATTTTCAGATTGCGAATTCGATGTGTAACATAGAACCTTCTTTAGTTACTATAAGGGAGACGGAGAATGGCCGGATTAACAAATTGAGCTGTACAAAATAATATAAGTAGAAATAATTTTATGTTTTAGATAAAATGTTCTTAGACACTTAACGGTTTTTTCAATTGGCGCGGGTCATGGTGGACTGTGGCGGCCATGTTGTTTCGATGACATCTGTCAAATCTGTTGTTTATTATTGAGTTATAATACCAGATTATCAGATTATGGTAAGTTACACGATTGAACAGCATGTCCAAATGTTAAAACTTTATTATCAAAATGAGTGTTTGTTAGGGCGCATTTCATAGTAGCGTGGTGGCCCTTCACAGCCCACTCTTAAAAGTTTGGTGGCCAAATTTGAGACGACCGGTTCGGTAATTAATCCGCCAATATTCGTACGTCAAAGGAACTGAATATTGGCCAAGATTGTCGTCTGTGAAAGTGAACAGTACAACCAGAAGCAGTCGATTCCTCGACGTGCACAAGACCTTGGCCTTTCGCATACTTAAACTTGGTGAATCTTAAGTCAGGACTTGGGCCTACAACCGTACAAGATCTAACTAAGACAGGAGCTCAAAGTTCATGACCATAGACAACGCATTTTTGTTGCTGTCTGGGGCTTCGGAGCTTTTTGAAAAAGACGCCAATTTTGGCCGGAAAATCATTTTAGGACAAGGCGCATTTTGGATGAATAGAGGTATTAACCACACGAGGTTCACCAGGTGAAAATACACTTTACAATTCGGTGTGAATTTTGTGGTGGCGGTCCTTACTTTTTCTAAAACGACGTGAGTGAGGCGGTCACCGTCAATTACGAGCGATACAGAACGATGATAAATAATTTCTTATAGCCCAAATTCAACCATATGGACCCAGACGACATGTGTTTCCAGCAGGACGGGCGCTACGTGACAATTCATGAACGATTTGAGGGTAAGATTATCTCTGGCAGAGGTGACGTTAATTGGTCACCAAGGACAGGCAATTTGATCCCAATATACTTTTTCTTGTAAAGTTTCCTGAAGTCGCAGTTCTATGGGAATAAACAACAATCGAGTGATGCCCTTAATGAGTTAAATTTATATCATAACTAGATGGCGCTTCACTGGGTGGCGCGCATCCGAAATGTCCAATTTTCCATAACTCTCGCGCATAAGCAGGCTGAATTTCACCAATGGCGTTGAATATGTTGGCGTTCAGGGCAGTGGTGGTTTGTGGTTTATATATTGTCATAGATTAACATGATTTTTCAATCGAAATTGAGTCCAGCTTTTAGCTGCTTGAGAGCCAACTAGATACGTTGTTGTCTATGATCGTTAACTTTGAGCTCCTGGGTCAGTTGAAGTTTGTATGAGTGTAGGTCCAGGACATGATGCCAAGTTGTGGTCTGTAAAAAGCCAAGTTTTTTTGCGCTGCAGCGTGGAATTTACTGTTTCGGATTCTCCTGCACTATCCGTGACAGTGGGGATATTTTCGGAAAATCTTGGGTTTCGTTGACGTACGGGTGCTGGTGGATTATTCACTGAAACAGCTTGATACGAATTTATCCACATCCTCTTTTCTTGGAAGGATGATTACGGCGATCGTAAAATGGTCGAAGCGTGCCAAACTTTGCGCGAACAATAGACCAACTTTTATATGAAAATTTTCAACTACTTTCCGGTACGTGTTCAAGTTAATCGATCACAACATCATTTGACATATCATTTCGTTAAATGTATACAAAATAAATCCAAACACATATGAAGCTCTAATAGTCTTACACTTTATTTAAGCTCCCTAATAAATTCAAAAGTCTTTTAATGTATTCAATCGAAAGTATAAAGTTATGAACTATGTACCTATGTATGTATATTAAATCAAACAAATCAATACTAAAATTGATACAATTTTCCTTGCACTTTCATCAAAAGCTAATACAAACAAACACACATGTGTATTTTTTGAACTTTTCTATTTTTCCTTGCCTTGAAAAAATACTTGTGAAAGGATTTGTGCAGCATTAGCCAAATGGAAGCAAAGTGGACATGTCTAGAAAATTAAAAAAAAAAAACGAAATTTCAACAAAATAAATTAGAACGAAACCTTGACAAGGTACTCAACCATTGTTGGCAATATACAAACCAAATCGGGCATTATAGGTGACTTGTGAATAGCTACTAATGCCATCGAAGTCACTCTCTCTCTCTCTTTTTCTGAACTTCTATCGGCTTTAGCCATCTTTTCTATGCAAAAATGCTAAAATAAAAAAGAATTCAAACTGCTAAGCAACAAGCATGACCGGCCGTCCAGCGTGCAAGTGAGTTCTGTCCCACCACACCTGGATACCACCACTACCATACAAATATCTACACAAAAAAAAAAAACAGGAATGAAAATGCTTTTAGCCAAGCTTACATGACAATTAACTTTCGCTCTGCCAGAACCGACTCACGACCGACGATGACGACGACGGCTACTTCCACTGAATAAATGTACCAACAACCATGTTAGAAACAGGAATTAGATACATATCTATAACCACCACGTGTCGTGTCGCCACTTTGGCCATTAACATGACCTCCCAATTCCCCAACAGCAATCGCAGGTGTGTTTGCAGTTTTCAGGGTTGGTCTGTTGCAGCACGGCGATGACAGGTGTACTTCACCGCCACACTACGCAAGAAATACAAATTCACATGGAATCCTTTTTGCGCGCTTCCTTTGTTTATTTATGTTTAGCCTTAGGTTTGAGTCGAACACTCCTGTTGAAAAAATTATTAAAAAAAATCACGGGCAGCACGGAGCTCCAACCAATTTGAAGTTTGGATCTGGTGGAGGTGGTTTGCTGACGAAGCAGATAACATTGAGTCGGGCGTCCGTGTGGGTCGTCACCATCGCCATCGTCATCTGCCTCCTAATCCGCAGTTTAATTTCGCAGGCGTTTTTTTTTCAGTATATGAGTTCTATGCTGCACCTCCTTTGATTGTTTGAAGGTCTATAATTTTGTTCCTGCATAGTCAAACACCGATTCTATCATATAAGGAGAGGCATGACTTTTTTTTTGTACAGGAAGCTAGCTAAATACATTTGCTGCATTTAAAATATGAGGGAGCTTTGTCCAAAGGAGCAGGGTATTGGGAGTAAGATTAGTGCGGTGAGAAGGGAAGTGTGCATTAGTACAGGAAAATGTAATTTTCATTGATTTTTGTTTGTATATTGAATCGATTGTTTGTACTTGTATATTGAGCGCCATTTTTGCTTACAAATGAACGATAACTGGCTTTTCCAATCGTTTGAGGTTTTTTAGATAAAAAATGTGAAAAATAAAACTGAAACGACAAGACCTATTAAATGAATTTTTCTTTCACAGGTTTCAGTTGTGTGGAAAGGGAGCCATAGGTTGAAAAAATTTAAATTTAAACCATTATCATGAATTTGATATAATTTTAAGGGGCACGAAAAATAATTGTATAAATGACTATTCACATGAGAGCGACCAACGACCGACGAATTAACGAAAATTGGTCAATTTTGATTTTTCGTTCACAAAGCATTGTTTTATTCGTCGCAAATGACGTTTAAAACAAACAATGAAACAAGAATGATTTTAGGGTTATTCGCGAAAAATTAATTCGATGCAGTATGGATGGTATGTGAAACGCGAATAGAATTAGACAGTTCGTAAAATCAGATTGCAATTCGTGACAGTAAAACTGCTTCTTAAGATATTGGAAACTATCATTTATAACAGATTCCATCTGTAAAATATGGTTTAAAACATTTAATTAAAATTTATAGATCAATTTCTAAGTTATCTGCTGTGCCAAGACTTTTTGAAAAAGTAGTTTCCCAAAAGCTTTACTTTTCTGTTCAGAATAAAATTTTCAAGAAGCAACACGGTTTTTATGCAGATCGATCCACTAAAACAAGTCTTTTCATTTTTACAAGTTTCTAAATTAATAAGATTAAACCAGGTACGAAAATTGATGTTTTATTTACTGATTTTGTAAAAGCCTTTGGCATTATGGTCTACATCTATAAAAACTGAAAAGATTAAATATATTATCTTAAATGGTTAAATGTTTGTTTTTTGAGATAGAAAACAAGTTGTTCAACTTCATGTAAGAATCTATTTAAAATGTATATACTAGTATGTGTTCTTTTAGGTATTCCACAAGGAAGTCATTTGGGACCTATTTTATTCATTCTGTTTTATAGCTATCTACCAGAAATTCTTAAATATAGTTGCTGCTTGATGTATGTGGATAATGTCAAAATTGTTCTTGATGTATCTATATCTTTTGGGTTGTTTTAATTTGCAATCTGATATTCAAAACTTGTTAGTTTGTTACGATGATAACCATCTTAAGTTAATTTTTTCAAAATGCAAAATGTTTAGCTCAACAAGTGTAACCTCTTCGATTATTTCATTATAAAAATCTTCATAAAGAAACAATACCAGGCGGCCGGTCGCAAGCTAAATCTTCCAGCGTTAATTATTAATAATTTGTATCTTGGTTGGATATAGTTTATATTGGAATTTTGTTAAAGAATGGATGTAAGATGAACATTGATTGATTGCGTATTGACAAGGCCTGATGAGTCTATTTCTATGTCTATGAAGAAACGCCAATTTGTTTAAAGGTCCAAAAAGCTATTTTGAATCAACTCTTCGATTACTTTTAATTGCACATTTTTGACGAACAGTTACTAACTAGAATGATGTTTTAACCGACCATTTGTCAAGATGTGCTCTGATTAATATGAAGACACATGAATTCTGAAGGGTCTGTCAATGTGTATTATGAACTTGTTTCTTCTATTTCGTTTTAAGGTGGTTAAGAAATCTTTTGATTTATTCTACATATTTTCCTGTATACAGGACAACCTATGGACTTAATCAGCCTTTAGCACGTTATTTGAGATCATTCGATTCGGTTTGTGCAGTGAAGTGGAACTTTGTATGCAAAGAGATAAATTCATATCAGTAATTCTATAAAATACGAGTACCTAGATATTTTAAGTACTTCTTTCAATAAAAGATAAACATTATATTCTTCTTTTAATAAAATTTGTAATTAAATCTTTTATAAAATACACATACCTACATTATGTATATCAATTGATCAAATAAATAAATAATTAAATTTCACCAAAACGTGTACTAAGTTTAAATAAAAACGTAGTTTACGACTATCAAATTGGTTTGAAATAAATTTTCGAGCAATAAACTTGTTAAGTGGTTTTGACTGCAAAAAAAACTAACAAATTAAATGAATTGCAAATGAAACATTAAAGTTTACTTTTAATAATTTATCGTTATTTTTTCCCATTTTAAACTCATATTTTATTCGAGGACCTGTTAACACCGAAATTAAATTTAAAAATGTACACAAAGCATCGTAGAACATACACAAAATATTCTCGAAACAATTTTTGCATAATGTGTATGCGTTTTAATAAATTTTTATCTCATAGCACACTTTTTTTTTTAGTATCGTAAAGCCTTTGTGCTATGAAGGTATCCTCTTCAACTAAATAGCATTCTAGATTATTATTTTTTTTTTTTTCAATTTAATTCTGCTTCAAATAATAATTATTTGAAAATTGAGAGCACTTACGAGAACTTGCATGAAAGGATACGTCTACTTTGTTGCATTGTTTTATTGTGCATCCTCTTTTGAAAATTGCTTTACGTGTCAAGATCGAGTTCCCTCTTTGTGTATGCTCCCGCCTCACTCTAGATGTCTAGAGGTGCTTGGTGATTTTTCATTCAGTTTTCTTCCATCATCTTTATCTATGAAACATAATTTTTCACTCTACTTTTCTTAGTTTTTTCTACCTCTCTAGTTATTCTGTATAGAAAATTTTAATATTTTTTTTTCAACATGGAACAAGGTATCTATTTTCTAAAGGACAAATTATTGATTCGTAAAAAATAAATAGAACTTGGGACTTTATTATGAAATTCGTAGCTGGTGGATTTGAATTTTTGTACCTACTTGTTTAATCCAAATTGAATTGGGTCTATTTGAGATTACTTTAACAAAACTCTCAAGAGTTACAATTAATTAGGTTTCTGACCCTGAACTAGCTTACCTCATGACTGTGTCATCTTTTAAGATTTACTTTCCAGATCTTCTCGAGAGTTGCCCGCAATATTTGTATTGACAAATGAACGCGCTCCAAAACTCTCATGTCACTTAAATGATTGAACACTGTTAATATTCGATTAATATACTCCAAAAACCTCCCATTGCATGTTCGGAGTGATATTTTTAGTTTACGTTTCGATTTCATTTCGGAGTGTACTCTGAATAAGGGTATTAGAATTTTTTGTTATTATTTATTTCAAGTCGTTAACATTACAATATTTACTTTTGTACGTATAACTAAATTATCAAATATTTAAAAATGTATGAAGCTTCTTAGATTTAGAGCAAATAAATTAGACTTAATGATATCAGAATTGAGATTGTCATTTTTAGAAGCAATTGCGCAAAATTTTAGTTGCATTAGCACCATGCTAAGGCTTTTTTAGTATGAAACTATGTATGTTAAAACAGCAATTTTGCAAATTTTAATCGAATATAGCATCGTACTTTCCCTACACTTTTATTAAATTTAAAATAATTGAATACCTATTTTATTTGTTTAGTATCACATTTACAAACGTCAAAAAAGGTATGTTTGCTTTGTTTTTTGCACGAACTGTCATTGTTTTAGGAGAGTTCAGAAGCAATTTATTAAGAAAATTCTTAAGTACGATACTTGTTAGAAAATGTTTAAAATTAAGAATGAGTTAGTAAGCTACTTTAAAGTTAGCGACTTGTTAAGTAGTATCATACTAATACCTTAATAATAGGATGTTTAAAATTTTGTTCTCATTTGACTAGAGAATTTATTAAAAATACCGTTAAGATGATTAAGAGGACGGTTCTGAACTGTTGATTATCTATATGTATTGCAAATAGGAGAATTTCTTCTTAAACTAGAACGACTCATATTGAAATTTAATCGACTAAGAACTATTGGAGATCAAAAAGAATCCATTAATTAATCCAGTAATGAAACAGAACTTTTCAATATTCAAAAACAAACCGTTATTATTTTAACACAAATTTTGTGAAGATCTGCTTGCAGTTGTTCACAATCCGCGATGGAGTTAATTAATCGACATATTTTATGGTCATCAGCACAAATTAGTGCCATTGAGTGTTTTAATATCAAAGGAAGATCATTTATGAATTGAACAAACAGCGAAGGACCAAGATGGCATCCTTGAGGTACACCAGAATTAATTTTAAATTGACATGAGCTATTATGTTTGAAGATGGTTTTATAGTATCTATCTTTAAGATAAGATAAGATACAAAACGATCATTTAGTCCAAGTTTTTCTCAATTTATTTACAAAAGTGTTTAATGTCTAAAGCTTTACTAAAGTCTGTAAAGACTACTTGCGAGTGATTTTTAAACGCATTTTAACAGAAACTGGAGAATTGTAATAAATTAGTGACTGTGGATTTTTTCTTTATAAAGCCATCTTGGTTTTCACATATAACAGAAGAACAGTTAAAAGCAAGTATGTCACAGACAAGATATTCGAACAGTTTACCAATAGCAGATAGTTCTGCAATAGGACGATAGTTTTTTATTAAATTCTAAAGTCATTTTTTATGAATTGGTGTAAGTTACGAATATTTCCAAATAGAAGGAAATTTTAAACATTTCAGAGACTCATTGAAAAGAATATAGAATATTAAGAAATGTGTATACTTGACAGGTAGAAGAGTGTCGGGTTACTTGCCAAAGTGATAAATGTTTGAAGAAATATCTTTTCTATATGGCGAAGTTTGATAGAAAAGGAGTGAAATGCTCAAAAAACCAATGGAAAACTATATTCAAATAATAGAAGCAATTCGAAAAGTTATTCTAATTGAAATCATATAGATCCAAAAGGCTTCTAGTTAAGGCTAGCCGCGCACTAGCAACTTTTAGTTGCGAAACTGCTTGGCTCGAGCAACTAAAAAGTTTGTGTTTTGACACAAACTAAACGATTGCCTAAAATAAGTTCGCCATTTTATTGAACATATAATTATCTGCAAATTCACGGACATTCAACCAAACAGTTTATCTGTTTTCTATAAGTAACCAAACAGTTTCGCAACTAAAAGTTGCTAGTACGCGGCTAGCCTAAGTGTTTTTTTTTAAATTGTATAGTTTTATAAAATGAGGAAATAAGGAATCACTATACGAGCAAATATTTTCGACTCAGTCGTACAATTAATTTAATTTTTCAATAAATTTAAAAGCATAACTTTTTAGTAGACATTATCTCGCTAAAAGTAAAAGTATAACAACGAATTCATATTCCTTAAGAAATTTTAAAACTTTAAAGTTTCATAAACTTAAATAAAGTGAAGACGGATTTTTCTTTTTATGTTGTAATATGTCGTATCGGTTTTTGCAAAAAAAAAGGTTAAAAACACCAAAAGAAAGGGTCAAAAGTAAACTTATTTTTCCCTTGATAAAAGTTCATAGTCGTTGTCTGCCTTTTGTGATGCTGAGACATGAACCCGATTAGTCTTCTCATTCTTCCTCAATAAAAAAAGGACGTAGTATAGTTTTGAATGCTTATAAATTGATTCAGGATGACATTTGCCCTATAAGAAAAGATAAAATATTAAGATCTGCAAACACTTACCAAAGAAAAGAAAACTATATGATAAAGGTTAAAAAGGATATTGTAGTCAATGACAAACAGAAAGGGTTATTCTAGCTGAAGTTCAATCCTCCCATTGCATTTTATTAAATTTCAAATTTCTTATCTTTTCATATAATCTAAATAAATCCTTTTAGTCTTCATTGAAAGGTCTTGTCTGAATAATATATCACTGCTCATGCCAAGGTTGAATGAATAAAAATACATATGTATGTGAGTCTATCAATAGATTGACCCCTACTCACCAGGATGTGAAAATCCTGTTGGTAAATAAGAAGAGATTTATTGCAATCGATACAGAGATATAATTTGAGAAGGATATAGGTAGGTATTATACGAAATAAACAGAGATTTAAGAGGAACATTAATGTATTTTTTTTTGTATTTATTTCTCCTTACAAAAGTTTTCTAGGGGAGAAAAAAATAAAAATAAAAGTTTCTGAGCATTAAGATCTAGTAGGAAAGTATTTATCCATTGTGGTTAGGATAACGCTAATAAATAACATCAATATAAAAGCTTAAGGCGATACTTTAACATTAAAATGGTGAACATAAGAGTGATGCGCACTGATTTTGTTGTATTTTATGATTTATAAATAGGAGTGTTATATTTATAGAAGTATTATAAAAGGTGCATAAAGTCATATACATAGATATGTATGTAGAGTTTTTTTCTAAATTTTGTTTACTATATGTATATTAACTGTTCATAAAAACGAGCCTACTTATCAATAACTTGCTTGCAACTAACTTACTGGTCTATGCCTGGTCACCCTGCTATCAAACCGGCTGTTATAAAACAACCGTTCCATTAAGTAATAAACTTCCGTGATCAGAGCAGCTTTTATATGATTGTCCGAAAAACAAATACTGATCCAATTTGCTGCCCAGGTACTGTAGTTCACTTCTAATCAACAGTGGACGCAGAGGGTTTTCCAATTGGGACCTGACCCTTTCACTCTGAACACACCCAATGACCGAACTGTCAATGTCAAAACATTCAGTAAAATCAACTTTTCCATCATGGTGAAGTTCACTTTTAAGAGCGTTAACGCCAATTTTTGGTCGAAATTCTAGTCCCAGTAGACAAAAAATTTATAGTCTAGTGACCGCATAATTGGCCGCTAAAACAGAAGTTACCCAAGAGATATTCAAAAATTTGAAAAATTCATTCTATTCCTTTTCGGATTTTTAGAATGCTACAGATAAATTTTAGATGCTTAGCTAAGCTGAATGGTCTCTCTCAAACCAAAAGCATAAATTTGCTAAAATACTAATTTAGAATTCTATTATATTCAAAAAAAGGGAAATAAATGCTTCACAAATTAATGAAATGAAATAAGTTCAATTGATTGCATTCTATGAAAAGGATCACAAATGGAATCTTATGAGAACGTCAAATGAATGAAATGAGTGATTAAATTTTTGTTTAATAATTAAATTAAATTAATTGAATTCATTTCAAGAGATTGCATTCACAAAAGCTTGCATTGTTGATATAAAATTTAAACAGTTCAGCTTGGAATTTTTAAGATGATTATAATTTTTTCAAACTCATATCTTTCCCGACATTTAAGTTATAATGCACGTTCCTGTCAGAAGGGTTGTTTTTTCTCAAATTTTTTTCGTTACTATGCTAAGCTTTGTTGAATCTTCCAAGAACTAGGATCCAGATTGAAGATTCATTTATTATTTTTCTTTCTTTAAAAATCAACTCATCGTCTTACTTCGTCTTTCATCATTAATCTTCATAGTTATTTCTATTTCCTATTCATCATCAGCTCGGATGACAAAATAATCACAAATACAAACAAAGCGTACAAAGAACCTCAAAAATAATAGAATCTTTTGAGCTTTTAAGGGCGTCATGCAATATTCCTGCTGCATATAATGCTGTCGTCTACAAACTTTTTATCATTATTCTCAACAGTTTGCATAAAATATTAAAAAAGAAAAAACTCCTGTTTGACAATTTATGCAAGTGACGGTCAACTACGTTGTATGTGTACTTTCCCAAACACACCCAGACATAATTCCATGCCAGACCCTAGAGCTCAACTCATGTACTGTATCCGTTCAGTGCAGTGCTCTCATATCTGGGGGGCCACTTCACTATACGAGTACAGAAAAGGTGGAAGGAATGTGGCATTGAACACAAGGACAGGGCACAAAAAAAATCGATAAGGATAATAAAATGAAAACAAAAGCTCAAATACATATAGTACACGAATACGAGTACGAGTATACTCTTTTCCTGATGTATGTAGATGTATTATAGTAGCAAAAATTTACTAGAAGGTACAGCAAGAAGGTTTGCTGATTCAATGAAAAACTCTATACCTACCATAGTTCTGCTGTTGAGGTAGGAAATATAAACGTTGGTTGACTCATCGTGAACACACATTCCGACCAACACGAAGGTGATGGCTGGCGGTGCATGATGGAGAATGAGTAAACTAAGGTGAAGATACCACAATTTTAAGGGATTGAGCAAGAGCACGTACTTTACCTACCTCTTCTTGAGTGGTATGCGGTAAATTGGGTTAGAAATTGAGGGTTGTGCATACAAAAAGACCAACCAAGAAAAATGAAGGGAAAAACATAGCTTTACTTGGATATGGACATTGTGGACATGTCCAAGAAGAAAATCCCTTTTTGATGAAATAAGAATTTATGACGATTTTGAGAGTAGGGTTTTTTGGGCTTTGTCTCTAGGTTTTGCAAGATATACGAGAAACATCTCAATGTTTATGAGTAGTATTCTTGTGTTAAGGGACAACATAAATTCTGTTGTGGTTTTATTTTAATAGCCTCCCACATATTGCTTAACACTAACAGGATTCATTATGGATTTAGAAGTGTGAAATGTATACACACTGCAAAAGTCTTTAAACGGATAGTAAAGAATTTGAAAAGAAATCTACTCGAACTAGATGTTTAATCAAGTATAAAATAATAAAATAAATAGTAAGGAAGTTTAGGGTTTAATACTTCTGTCTGAATCGTTTCTGTAAAGTTTGCACCTATGTACATATATATTCGCTTCAAAATAGCTTGTAATGGCCTTAAGTACACACAAACTAGCGTTTACTTTAGGTTATATTAGTTGGGGTTGTTGTCAGTACGCACCTTGTTAAGTATTTAATATACTGTACAAAGTTGCTAAACCGAACACTAATTAGTTCGAACGCTCAGCTAATTCGAAGTGCAGTCAATGAATACAATCTTTTAATTGAATTAAATGAATGATTTTTAAAGATTTCATTCACAAAAGAGTGCATTCTTTTAGAAAGGCTGAATAGTTCGTTCCCTATATATCAAGTAAGAGTGGCAAATTTCGTAGAGGGATGACAAGAATTGCGTATTGACCAGGCCCTTGTTCCTCGTCGGGACGAAACGTCAATTTTTGTAGATTCAAGGCCCAAAAAGCTATTTTAAATCAACAATTAAACAAGTCCAATTAAATAGTACTGTGTCTTCTTTTTGGCTGCAAGTAGGTAGGTAGAAATGGCAGTATAGCCTTGTGGTCCAATTAGCGTTGAAATACGCCATTTTGATACCATAATTCGTGTGAATCTGTAGAAGGAATTGTTATGACAAAAATGCGGACATTTTCACGGAGTCATAAAGTTTGGATTGAGTTCAAAAATACGAAAGGATTTAGAAGGTTTTGATGTCTCTTACTGTGTTTTTGCTTTTGCACAATCATCTGGAACTTGAATAACTCACTCAACCGAACCACCATCTACACTGTTCCAAGCTAGGCAGCTTGTTGACTGGTGCTGAGATAGTAGCCAATCCGATTGATTGATCATCCGTCAAAACCCTTAGTCCGCTAGCTCTGAGAAATCAAACGGAGGGCACGGCACAGAAGTTCTCCCTAGAACCGTTTCGTCGCGTCGAGAAAACAGATCAAGTCTTTGCTCTTCACTTCCAAAAGTTTGTCAATGTCGTCAAAAAAATGCCCTTCCAAATGATTGTGCTCTGTTTGGCCAGAGCACGGCATTTGCAGAGACAATGCAAAACTATTTCTATTCCTAGCTGGTTTCCACAGCTATGATAGATAGTGTTGTAAGTTTTCTCTAATTTTTACCATTTCAAAGCTTACTCACCTCTTATTTAACTCGAGTTGCATATAACTATTAATTTCAACTCCAATTCAACTTGACATGAAATGAACAATACTTTTCCAACACATCCTTAAGTTTATTCAAGAGTTAATTAATTATTATCAGGCGCCAAATTACCGCTTCAGTGACCGAGTGAGTGAGTCCCATCAGTGATCGAATGAAAATGTCAAATTAGGGTAATCGATATAAAGGAAATTTCGTAACGTAACGTTGTGTTGGACTGTCATGTTAAACCACTTGCGTTAGATTCACAGTGTTGGGGTGTGGTTCGGGAAAAAATTAAGTAGAAATATAAAGAGTATAATTTGTAGGTCTTATTTTTAAGATAAGTACTTAGCCTCACCGCCCGATGGTGCCAGTATCGCAAGCGAGATTTACTATCGTCTAGTACATTCTCTTACCCCCAGTTTCACAGTGAGAGTTTAAACTTAAGTTCAGCTGAACCTGAACTGGAGTTTAAATTTGAAGTTAAACTCGTCCGGTTTCACAGTCTAATATGAACTTCAGCTCTATTGAACTTAGATTAAGTAAATTGTTTTCTCTTTCTATCTGAATTAAAGAAAAAACAATCAAGGAAAGTTTGCTTTGTTTCAATTTCGACCTGTGACAGGAAAGAAAAAATGAAAATAAATTATATTTTCAAATGTTTGAAGTGGTTGTCGAACTGAGGTTTAAACGGCAGAATAGAGCCATTTAACTTAACCTACATAATGAACTCTGTTCAAGGTTTAAATAAAACTGTGAAACCAAATTTGTTATTGCACTGAAGTTTAAACTAAAAGTGGCGTTTAAACTCCCACTGTGAAACTGGGAGTTAGACGGCTATTGTCAAAATTTCAACCGAATCGGACTCGTAGTTTTGTTTTGACTACGTGTGGAAGCCAGCTTGTCCGCGAATTTTAGAAAAATGGAAAAAGAGCAATATCGATCGGTGATTCAATTTTTGTTCTTGAAAGGAAAATGGCGCAGCGAAATCAAAGAGCGCTTGGATGCTGTGTACGGTGACTATTCTCCTTCGATGGCGACCGTCAAAAATTGGTATAACGAGTTTCAAAGTGGTCGCAAATCGGATTTTGATGAGCCCCGCCCAGGTGCCCCGAAAATGGCTACCACGAAGGAAAACGTGTCAAAAATTCAAGATCTCGTATCAGTAGACCGCCGATTGAAAGTGCGCGAGATAGCTGAAACAGTAGGCATCAAAAAAACCGTGCTGGTCATATCCTCCATAAAATTTTGGGCATGAGAAAGCTGTCAGCGCGATGGGTGCTGCGTTTGCTCACTGCGGACAACAAGCGGAACCGTGAAACCACTTCAGAGCAGTGTTTGAATTGCACTATGAACTGCTGCACCATCCACCGTATCATCGCCGCCACGGAAGCCTACTTTGCAGACCTCGAAAAAACCTATTTTTCGGATAGGTTAAAGAAGTTGGAGTATCGCTGGATCAAGTGCATCGAGCTAAAAGGAGTTTATGTATAGACAAATGTTTGTTTTTCTTTCGTAGGCTAAGTACTTATCGGACCGCATTCATATGATCGATAAGGGAAGTTTATAGATACTTAAATAAACGTCAACAGGAAATTGATTGAGCGCCATCTAGTTTATCGGGGTTTTTATTACACATGAACACCGTCTCTGCCACATGAAAACTGAAATGTGTTTCTTAGCGGTACTGCCTAGAGTGTCTCTCATTTTTCGTTCGGACTCTGCAGAAAATTGCAAGTCCCTTGCAAATCTGCTGACATCAGGTACTATGCAATGATTGATAGTTCAAGTCCCTAGGTCGACTTTTTATTCCTTCCCTGCTAAGGCCATGTACAAAATACGTATACGTACTATAAATTCACAATAAAAATTCATTGCAATTGCAAAATTCTGTCTATCTATGAAATTTTTTATAGGACTTAAATAAAAAAAATAACTATTACCATTTTCTGCTCCCATGAGTTTTTGAAAAAAAAAAATATCTATTAACCTAGAACGATATCTACTAATTAATCCCAAATGAATAAGTAAACCAACCATCTATTCCATTGGAACCAATCTAACTCTATTTGTAAACCCGCAGCAACGAAAGTGAGCATATACAAAAAAAAAAAATGCAATTACAATTTATCTCCCATGTGGTTAAGCTTGTTCAAACTTCTGCCATTTACGGAAATGAAATCAGAGATGTAACATATTTTATACGAGTAGTTCGACAGCGAAAACAACCAGTTAGCAAAGCTGGCTATGGCGTTTGCCAAATGCAAACATACATTTTTGCTATTAACTTGTCAGACTCGGTGCTGTTGGTGAAAGTATCCTCTGTCACCATCATCGGTGAGGGTAGAGTATGGTCGTATAGGTATGGACGTGTAGGTCTATATCTAATGTACGTATGTAAGTATCCGAATCTTTGTTTTTAGTTAAATTCCATGGGTAAGCAATTTTTGTGTTAGCTTTTGTGTGATTTTATCTAACTTCAAACTATGGAAAAAGTAACCTTTTTTTTTGTAGAGATTTTGTCGACTTTCTGAGGAAGAAAGGAGTCTAGTATTGATTTATGACTGAGCTCGGAAAAAAAGAAAACACCACAAAAAAAAAAATAACGCTTCCACTTAACCTATACGAGAAGCGGATAAACTCTATTACCACACTTAAATCCGTTACTACAAAGAGACTACCAGGCAGACAAAGTAAAGCTGAGGTTTAATATAGTACAGCAACAGGCCCGTATTCAGACCCCTTGGCTAAGGAGAATCTTATAAAACTCTCCATGTAATCATATTACATTTAATTCGACATTGTTTCAATTTTTATATGTGACAACAAAATCCGTCTTAGATTTGAAGTCACTGCCAATTTATTTGGCATTCTTTGAATGGCAGATTTAATTCTTTTGAATGCCGTTTGTCTTTTATGCCTTCAACGCAGCTTCTGTCAATTCTTAAAAAAGTCTTATTCTGACACAACGAAATGCCAACTGATAATTGTTTGCTCTTTTCTTTTATTGCAATGGGCAATTCAATGAGTGGAACTAAAAATTGTACTAGATTTCTAGACAATTTCTTTGAAAACACTATTAACTGTTGAGCATTATTCTGTTGCGAAGGACTCTTGTCTTAACCTTATTCGCTTTGATTATCAGAACATGAAACTTCCGATATTACAGCTGCCATCAAATCCTTCCCTGGATAGTTTACAACATCTGCACCTAGGTATATAACCAGACGAAAGACATAGAGGAAATGTAACAGCACAAGCTTCCACAGAAAAAAAAAAGATAGAAAGTGCTCCGGTTTTGTCCATGGTTAGATGAATCAGAAGTAGTGCAATTGATGGAGCAACCAAGTTGAAGGTACTTTACTTCAAATGCCATTGAACTTGGGATTCTGTACTTTTTTTTTTGTGTGTGTGGGTTATTGTTGATGGTGTCTCTTTGGTTCTGTGATGGCAACTAACCAATTATTCAGGTATTGTGCATCCGGGCACAAGGATGAAGCGTGACTTTTATACTGTGGGAGAGCTACGAGCCATGATAGTGTCGTCGTCGGTCGTCGGTCGTCTTCCGCCTTCAGCTTCTGTATGCTCTGCATGATTTATGAGTAAACTTCTGTTCTATATGACGATAAAATCCTGTAGGTTGGTTTGTTCGTAAAAAAAAAAGGGCAAAGGAAGTGTAATTAAATCGAGATCTTATATTTCATTTTGAAGACCTGGATAAAGTATTTTTTTTATCTAAGTTGGATGCACAAATTAAATTGGCATCTATGTATAGATACAGTCAAGGGTGAGTCGCAGTAAAAAAAAATAAACTTCTCACAAATGCAATTGCATTGGGACTGGTGCTCGAGAATAAGTGGTTTTGGATATACCTACTCTCAGTATTTTTGAGAGTTAATTAAAATTAAAATTGGTTAGGGAATTAGAAATAGAGTTCGCTGAACCTCGAAATGCAAGTAGTGAATTATTTAAATTGAGAAAATTGCTGTACATGAATATAAATTACCAAGTTAGATTGTTTGTGGTCTAAAAATTAGACAGAACTTTTAAATACTCTGATTGCAATATCAATATTGAGGGAGGTGTGAATTTTTTGATAGCTGCAAAAACCCATTTCATAGGAACGGTCATATTCACATTTATGACAAATTTCTCTGCATTGAAATTTCTTTAAAAGTGAAAAACGCTCCCGTTGTGAAGTGTTTATTGGTCCTGGAAGCCTATTATATGATTTCTACGAAAAAACTTTCGAATTCTAAAGTTTTTTGAACGAATGGGGCAAATGAATGTTCCCATGTCAGTCGGACAACGGGTTGTACGAAGTTCCGAGAATAATCCTGCCTTTCAAGCTTCCGTTGCAAACTAACCAAAATATTAAATTCCATAGCATTCTCAAGCATTGGGCATCGATAAGAACACAATATGACGAATTCTACAAAACAACCTTGGCCTCCATCCTTATAAGCCACTTTGAGCTCTATAAATGTTGGAAGAAGATTTCATCTTATTTCTTCACAAAATAATTAACAGTAATGGGGCGCATTTTTGGCTAAACGGCCTGGTCAACAAGAAGAATATACCACATTGGTCAGGCGAAAACTCTCATGGTGCTTCAAGAAGCACCACTTCATCCACGAAAGTTAAATAGAATGTGTGGTTTTCATGACTGTGGTGTCAGTGGGCCATTATTTTTTACCCTACAGAGATATTATAAAACTTTATTATTTTGATCAATTGTATGCACTAGACATTAAAGATATGTGGGTTTAATAGGGTGTCGCTTGGCCACCTAGATCGTGTGAATTAACACCTCTAGAATTTTTTATATGGCTTCGTTAAAACTTTGGTCTTCCCAAAAACTTTTGAAAGCATTTTGTCTGAAATTTAAAGTTTTCTTTGTAAGTCTCACATTTTCCCTAGACAACACAGCTTTGCCAATGTTAGGTCCAAAACGACAATCCTCGTTAAATTCATATCCCTCAGCCTCTTAGGCTAAGAGAACGGAAAGGAAGTCGACGTTTCAGTAAGGTTTTTGACAAAATTTCACATAATCTTATTCTACGAGTATTTAAACTGTCCACCCTTGGGCTTGCTTGAATCTATCTTCTTAAATAGACTTATTCCGTAGCTGTAACCGTAACTGACTGACAGATCATCAAAATTATGGAGCACTTTCCGACATCGTTGCACAACGGTAGGTCTTGTCATGCAAGCAGAGGAAAAATCGAAAATTTGAGGTTTTCAATTCAGGGGGCGTGGTATCCGCCCACTTTATCCGAATTGGTGTTGGTTGAATGGAGCACTTCCGACAGCTGTTAAACGATGAAATTTGGTAAAGTGGTAGGGCTTAAATTGCATAAAAAGAAAAAAATATAAAATTTGAGGTTTTCCATTCATGGGCGTGGTACCCGCCCACTTCCTCAGAACTGATGTAAATTATATATGGCACACTTCCAATTGCAGCAGAACAATAAAATTTGGTAGAACGGTAGGGCTCAAATTGCATATAAAGGACCAAACATAAGAATTGAGGTTTTCCATTCAGGGGACGGACGTGGTATCTGTTTCAATATTATTCTACTTTAAATATTCGCTATTAAACCTTCATGAAGTAAGAACTTGGCGTACTTTTAGATCTCAGTACTTTTCACGGCTGACTTGTTACACAAAGGTTTTTGTATAGAAGAACTTGGCTCTTTTTTAACATTTACGTTTTTGGTCTGATCTCCATTTCGACTCAAATAAAGGCAAAAAAGAACATCAGCGAGAAAAGAGTCTAGAGATTTACGCTTAGGTTAGATGGGAAAAATCTATATGATCTAACACCTTACAACAACAGCTTCAAATTAATTGGCATGCCTATTTTGAAATCAAACGCCCTTGCTTATGTTTTGCCTTCAATGTAAAATTATTATAGGCACTCTGCGTTTTTACAGATTGCGAATCAGTTAATTTTAAAGTTTATTCTGGGCTACTACAGGGTGGTCATTTAGGGCTTGTGCTCTTTATTATATCCGTATTTACCGTATTTCCTAGTGGGTGGTGGAGTGTACTTAGATGGACTAAACCTTAGTCTCTCCTTCCGCCTACCAAACCATTGTAGCATATTCCAAGCGGAAATTCTGGCGATTAAGGAAGTATTGTCTTGGCTTAAAGAAAACGTGGTATCTAGCACGGATATCCGTATCTTCTCAGATAGTCAGGCTGCTTTGAAATCCCTCGCATCAGTCTCTGTAAACTCCATTACAGCCCAAGACTGTCGATCATCTCTGATGGAGATGGCCCAAACAGTTAAACATTCACCTATTCTGGGTGCCGGGTCACAGGGACATTCCGGGGAATTGCAAAGCCGACGAACTCGCCAGAATTGGAACGGAAATGCCTATCTTACCCGAAAAGGCAAATATAGGTATGCCCATAGCTACAAGTAAACTTATGCTGAAACGAATCGCTCTGGAACAATCAAACACTGTATGGCGACCAAACAAATCTGGCCTAAACTGGATCTGAAACGGTCAAAATGCCTATTGTCCCTCAGTAGATCTCAGATCAGTTCCGTCATAGGTGTCATAACTGGACACTGTCTCATAGGTAGACACGCCGCACGACTCGGTGTGCTATCAAACGATTTTTGCAGGAGTTGCTTGGACGAGGAGGAAGAGGAGACAATCCCACACCTTCTTTGTACATGCCCTGCTCTCTCTTACAGACGCAAACTTCATCTAGGAGAATATTTCTATAATGAACCAAACAATCTTATAAACAAAGACATTAAAAGTCTCCTTCGCTTCATCAGAAGCTCCAAATGGTTTTAACTAGTAGGAAACCTTTTTGTTCCCTATTAGATCGTGGTATCACAATGGACCTCTAATGGTCTAAGTGTGTCAGACGCTTTAATGACAGCCACTTTAACCTGACCTAACCTAACCTACCGTATTTCCTTTAATATTCGCCAAAGAAATTTGAAGAATTCGCCAGAATGCTTACTTATCTGAAACTATCGGACGAATTCTAAAAAATGTCTACTTCAAATAAAATCTTTTGACTATTAATACTTAAAATGTTAAATTTATTGAAATGAAATTTGGTGGGACAGATATAGACTTGAACTAAAAACTTCGAAAATCTAAAGATTGTCCGAAAAATCCAGGAAAACAAATTTGAAATTAATTATTGGATTTACCGCAGAGAAAACAAATTAATTAATTCTATTTTGTTTTGAATATTATCGGTTGATTAAAAATTTCAAATTTCGCAATTGATTAAAATCTTGAATTGCAGATTTTTGTTTTGTTTCAGAACTTATTCCCACAATACCTCGTTCCTTTTTATAACAAAACAAAATGCCTAATTGGGATTATCGACCTCAAAACAAAAGGAAGAAATGATTTCATTTTGAAATCAAATCACATTCCTCCAAGGATTACAGTCTGTTCTATATAAAATTAAATATCCTTCCCCAGCTGCAATATTTGAATTAATTGGTTAAACCAGTGAATCAGCAAACATCCCTCCAATGTGTTTTAATTGACTTTTCATTTCATGTTATTTAAATTGTAGCAATTAATATTCCAAATCGCTATGCTTAACAATTTTATTGCAAGACGAAGAAAAGAAAAGAATGTGGGAAGAGCTGAAAATAAACGTCTGTTTAAGCTTTTTGAAAAATTGAGATATTTTGTTGGTCTTTTTTTCTATGCAATTAATTGAAAATGAAAGTTTAAAATTTTGCAGATGTGCATGAGAATTTGAATAACTTTTTTTTTGTTTGTTTGTAAATAAAAGTGAACTTGAAAATTTTTATTTTATTTGAATATCAAAACGAAATGGAAAACAACAAAGATACTCATACTCACGGAATTACGAGTATAATGTCTGCTATCAGGTTCCGCGTGGTTCGGTTTTGACTTTCGTGGAAATGTTTAATTTTATGTGAGAAAATCACTGAGGCCTAAACAAACAGTGAGAGTTGGTTGAACACAAAGGTATTATTAACCCACCACCCACCCTACCAAGAGTCTTGATTATGTGAACCAAATTTATTGTTTTGAAAAAAAAAAAAAATAGAGTACTATGCCATTGGAAAGTTGCTTGGTTTACAAAGTCTTTTTGGGAAGTTATTTCAAAGATCGTAGCTACTCGTAACAATTTTTTTTAGTCAAATGATGTAAAGTCAATAAAATATCTTTTAGTCTTGTGTTAAACAAGGCGTATCATTGACTATAAATCTACAGAATATAATTCTTGTTGGTAAAACATCTTAATAACTTTTATTACAAACTTCTTGATTTATTAACTATGCGATTTATTAACAATGATACTTTCGGGGTCTTCTTTTAATCGAAAATCATAACCTGGAAAAATAGGAGTTCTATATATTTTTTCATTATGACAGTTAAAAAAAGTTATATATGTGCCCAGACACTTAATTGAATAAAATTGTTCATGCATATGTGCATGTTAACATAGTACAATGATCAAATGAACTGATATTTGGTATTTTAAAACTGGCTTTTATTATCTTAGCGCAGGAACATAAGCCCCAATTTTAACTCAAGAAACACATTTTTCCAGTGGCTGGGAATTGAAGTCAGACCTTCTGCATGACAGTCCAAAGTTCTCACAATTTTTGAAAAGGGGTACTATATGAATTAATATCATAAAAGTGAAATTAGGTGTTCCACAATTTAATCGCAAATGAAACTTCACAACGTAGTTAATTAGCAAGAAAGAGTGGGTAGGTGAAACCGTCAACTACTCTCTCAATGCAAATGTCATCAAATGGTATACTTATGCATCGAGAACGTCTCAAGAGACAGGTGCAGACATTTTTAAGCCTCGAGTTAAACTATCTTTGTCAAAGAAGCAGTCCACAAGCATTTTTCAAGCGGAAGTGGCAGACTTAATGCACATGTTATTTTAATCAAAGACATGGGCATGTGGAAGTCACCAGATAGAAGAGAGTGAACTACAATCTCTGAAAGTATTCCATATTAGTTTCTCGAGGAAGAAAGTTTGAAAGAAGTGCTGTAGTATTCAGTTCTACGCGGGAAGACAGTAGATCTAATGGTACACCAAAATTTATTCTATTTTAAAGTTATTCCATCCACTTTGTTTGCTTTTTGAATAAATTATGAATACGTGCATTAAGCTATTTTTTCGGCACAAAATTTACTTAATTTTTAAGATTGCAAAATATTTACAGTCCTATTAATAATTCTAATGAACCCTGGACGATTTCTCTGGCTGAGTTCTTAGAGCTACTAATCGCGACACATTTTCCGGGCTGTGAGAATAGCCCCGAAACGCTTAGATCACCTAACACGTCAATGGTTCGTGCAGGAAGATCAACACATGGTCAATTAATACTTTCTCCCCATACAAGTCTCCAGGTCTGGATGGCATACTGCAAATTATGCTATAAAAATGCAAGATGTGGCAGTTCCGTGGCTGGAAATAATTTTAAGGGTACATCTTGTAAACTATGTAGCTGAGTCTTGGAGGAAAGTAAGAGTAGTTTTTATCCCGACCAATTTCCGGCCAATTAGTCTGACTTCTTTTGTGCTGAATATTTTGCAGCGCATTCTCGACATCCATTCTCGAACACTCTCAACATGTATAAGAGTAAGCTCACAGAAACGGCACTTTATGCGGTAGTGCGTACAGTTGAGAAATTTATTAAATTTAAAAAATATACTTTAGCTAGAAGAGGCTTTCAACAACGTCCTTACTAAGTCCATTCTGGAATCAATCAGCGAGTTTGATGTATAAGACTACATCAGGGAGTGGATTATATCCATGCTCAGCGACTATTCCAAGGCAGACCGCGAAGGGCAAATTTTAGGAAGCGACGTTGAGTGCTCTCGATTCTAGAGATGTGGATTTGTTGATATGGGGACCAAACTTGACAGGCGTACTCAAGTAGAGGACGAACAAACGTTATGTAAAGGGATCGGGTGACGTAAGGGTCGGAGAATTCTTTGGACCACTGTTGAACAAAACGAAGTGATGAGTTGGCTTTTAAAATAATATTGTCGATATGTGTCAAGAAGTTGAGCTCTCGGTCGCATAATATTCCTAGGTCGCGAATCAATTCAACAGTTGATATGGGTTGGTTATGGAGAAGGTAGAGACTTGGATGAGATTTTATGCGTTTACGTGAAAAAGTGATTGATTGGCATTTGGCAATATTTAGGTCTAAGCAGTTTTTAAGGCATCAGACTGAGAAACTGTCGAGATCTTGTTGGATAAAGGAAGAGTCATGTATCGAAGAAAATGTTTTGAAGATCTTAGTATCGTCGGGGTAGAGTGAGATATGGGAAGGCTTGATGACCTTTTCAATATCGTTAATGGTAAGAATGAAAAGGAGAGGACCAAAGTGGCTGCCTTGCGGGACTCCGGAGGTAGCTAAGAAAGGACTAGAGAGGGCAGATCTGAAACGAACACTGTAATAACGGTTTTCTAGATAAGAAAAAATGTTCGAAGCCGAGGGTGGATAATTTGAAAAGTATTAGTTAATCAGCCCAATTCTAAATATTCTCCGGGAAAATAACTCCCCGGGAAACGTGATCTCCCGGGAGTAGAATCCTCCTATTCAGAATTCCCCGGGAGAATATTTTTCCCTTCGAAAACGGGAGTTAGAATTATGAAAGTTCGAAACAGCTGTTTTGCAGTAGTTGACACATAAAAATATTAAATCAAATAATCTATCAACGTGAATAGGTTCAGAGTCATTGTAATTAATTATTAATATGTAAATACAAAAGCAACAAAATGTTCAAAAAAAGATCCATAAGGGATTCCTCAAATCCTCTGGAGTTGCCTCAATGGTTGTATGTACACAAATAAATTATACTTTTGTTATCATACTTCATTAAACTATTTGTATTTTAGGTTTCAAAAATATTTTACAATAAATTAAAATTTGCTATTATTTGTTCTAAATAATTTTACTTTCTTCCATTCTGTAATTGTTTTGCTTGGTGGGCCACACGAATTCAATTCATTCTTAGCTGTTTGCCAAAACAGTGAAATTTCTTCCTTAGGCCTTTTATGAAACCCACACGCAATATCTCGATGAGTTTCCATCAAATTTAAAAGCATTTGCAATTGGCACTTGCTTGTTGTTTTTGACCTCAAAAATAATTTAGATTTTAAGTTATTTTAATTGCAAAAAGAAAAAAACTTACATTTTGGCAACCAACTCTCCAGCAAATGTGTCGGGAACAAACTCGCACTAAATGATTTAAAATTCTCCCCTTTTTTGACATTTAGAATGCATACTTTTTTCCCGCAATATTTTTTCCCATATTCGAACTTCATTTGGAATAGGAGGAAAGAGAAAAAGGAAAAAAACTCCCGCAATTTTTTGTTTAGAATAAGGGAGTAGAGAAAAGAGAAAAAATTCCCCGGGAATTGTCATTCAGAATTGGGCTGAATGTGAAATTTTTACACTTATATTAATCACGGCAGTGCCCAGCCAAGTTCGTGGCACTACAATCTTTTTGCAGGAACAAACTCAGGCGATTTTTCTCCTCTTTCTAACTCAATTGCCAATAATAAAGTCAGAAACTGCAAATTAAAAGCATTTGCTTAGCATATCACCAAATTTCAACTCTTTAGCATTAGATTAGGGGTTCCTGAGATAAAGGACTTGACTGAGAAATTGTCAAATGTATGCAGTATTTCCCGACACCGTAGAACCTTGTAATTTCGCACAACGTAAGGTCTTGTAGTGCATAGTGCAAATTGTAAGTTTTACAGCTTACAAGGTTATGAAAACTTGACCAATGAACTCTCCAAATTTTGGTCAATAAAAATAAAAACAAAATGTTCTCTCATAATTTGGAGTTGTTTCGATATAACTCTACTCAAGGAATTTGCTATTAAACTTCATAAACTTAGAACTTAGCGTATTTTTGAATCCCATCACTTTTCATGGCTGACTAGCGTTGCCAGACGTCTCAATTTGCCCGGATTGGAACTCAAACTCAAAAAATAATGCCTAATGTACCTAAATATCTTTCATTGATACGGAACAATCGCTGCATTGTGATTTAATTTTAAGAAATTGCTTTTAAAATTTCAATCAAACAAACCTAACTTAACGAAGAATATATTTTTGCAAACTGACATCTGTCATTAAAATTGACAAAAGAAAAATATTTGCAAATGACAAGAAAGTCATTTATTTAGTAATTAATAAAATAATTTATTTATTTCGATTCAAAGGCATATTATGATTTTTTATTTTGTCCCGAGAAATATATTGAAATCCCGGGATTTTTCATTATTTTAGCATTTGTTCCGCCGAGGTGTAAGAAAAATCTAGCAACTCTATGGCTGACTGACTGTGTGTAAACAGGGTTTTTTGGACATATGTATGAGAACTTTGCTATCTTTTTAAACATTTATGATTTTTGTTCTGATAAGAATTACAAGTTAACAGATCAATAAGTTTTAACTAGCTGGTGTTCGTTGTTTATTAATAGGGAGTTAAAGTTTCATCAATGATCTTACAAACACCAACACAATATGTGCGTTTTATTATCTACATATCTATATGGATCCGGATCTGGATTAATTTTTATTATGTATTACAAAAACAATTTGGTATTCTGTTCTCTATCTGGATCTATTTCAAAGATCCAAAAATTATTTCTTACTCTGGCGGGTAGATGGCAGAGTACAGATCAATGACAAGAAACATTTGAATATATGGTTTTATTTTCAAGGGTTAATCTATATGGATCATTGGCGATAATAAAACGCGTCTAATATGTAGATCTTTTGCTATTGCAAGAGATTAGAGAATTTCCTTTCAACTAAGAAGAATATTCCATATTTACTCTGTCAAGCAGATGTAATTCCTTGGATTATTCTCTCAACATTTTTCGTCTGATATTTCAAAAGAATTATCTCCTCTCTTCTTCTTTCTCTTATAATTACCGATAATATGTACGAGTATTACACACATTTTCATGAGCAGCAGTAATTTTACTTTGCAGAACAATTAAAAGTCGATACAGATGATTGCTTTGACTCTTCAGAATAATGGCGAAATTTTCCAAAACGGAATATAGAATTTGATTTCGAATTAAATTGAAAATTGGTTTCAATTCGATTTTGATTGAAATTTAGAGTACCTATTGTAATTTTACGGTTTTACGTATAAACTTCGATTTTTTTTTTATTTGTTGTTAGCTATATTCAGCGGAATTTTCTATTAACCGTGATGAGCCGAGGAATTTCCATTCCATTCCATTCCCATTTATCGTATTTCGATTGTAGCTTTTCTATTAAAAAAAAGAAACCTTATTTCACGTTTTATGACAAACCAATCAAAAAATAAAATGAACAACAAACAATCAGAAAAAGAAATAGAAATTGAATCATTTTGATCCAACAAACGACCTTGAATTATCTTTAAAAGTCTACACCTCCAAGACAAGTATTTTTGGAGTATTAATTTTAAATAAAATGTGTTTTATTTAATTGTGGGCGTAGGCGGTCGTTTTTGAGATTATTTTCTCGTTGATTGATAGTATAAAACCATCTAAATAATAGATCAACACGGAAATTATAATTTATTTAATGAGTTTTTTTTTTAATTTGGAAATCATTAAATACAGTAGGTATAGACTTTAATTAAAAAAATTATGAATGGAGGAATAATTTCTTTTTTATTTATGAATCCGACAAATTAATACGAGGTGTCTTCAACAGATTAAACCAATTTTATTGATTTCGTTTTCAAAAGGACATCGATGAGCCCAAATGAAATAAAGTTAACTACAACTCATAAATATATACTCAATCGTTTGATGGAATTAAAAACTTCCACACTCAATTAACTGCCTCATGGTGATTTCATGTCTTCATAGGCTGAGAGCTTATAAGAGGGAAGTTAAAAAAAAATGTCCTCTTTGATTTTTTTTTTAATTTAACGCCATATTGAACAGTCTTTAATATTTTGTATGGAAAAACGAAATGAACGACCACTGTCAAAAGACTTTTAATAAAATTTATGAGTCATTTCAGTTTATTTTTTACTGTGAATCTCATTCGACAGAAACGTTCAAAAATAGCAATATGTCTACGCCAGTCACACAACACCTTTTTCCATATAAGATTTAATGAGTTCACGAGTTGAAACCAAATGATCCACAAGTACGCTCTGCGTTTTCAAGGCTTGTAAGGCGTATGTCAATAAGCCAAGAAAGGTGCAACAGCTTAAGGCTAATATCCGCGAAGTAGTGAGGGCACTGGGACCTGATATCCCAAGAAAAAAGTAATGGAAAATGCTCCGGAAAGAGCATTTCTAAGCAAACAATGGACACCATTTGAAAGATATTATAGGTGTGTTTTTTTGGGAAAATTATCCGTAGTGAAGTAGGATTTCCCAAAAAAACGTATCCGCAGTTGTGCGATTTTTCTACTTTAAAGTTGGTACCACTGACTAGTTGTCAAATATTTAATTGAAAAAAAAAACAACCAATAACTTTTTGCCAAGTAATTTTCATGTTTCTGAAAATATATATAGAGGTTTTTATTTATGAGTTTCAATTTAAATCATTTTGTATTTACTTTTTCTGTTCACCAGCCATTCTTCATAAAGCAGAAGTTTTGTTTGTGAATTTTTTTTTGTTGACAATTATCATCACAAAAGTCAAGGGATCTGTTCGCAGACTTTAGTTAGTTTTGGATTTCTCAACAGCTTTTTTCATAAGAAGGCTTTGTCGCGCTAGTAACTCTTAAATGTCGCTGTTTAAATAAAGTATAACAGCTAACCACGACATTTCGCTCCTAAAACAACGCCTTAGTTATTAAACAGCTTTCTATAAGAGTTCGACACCAACACGATACAAAATGCAGCATTTTTCTTATAAAAATGGTTTTCTAAAAAAAGACGTAAACTCCCAATGGAAAATGCTAAACAACAAACTACTTTTCGTACTCTACGAACATGCCTTCGAGATACAAAAGAGTTTTCAATTGTACCAACATTTGTATTCGAGACTCGAGCAAACGTCAACATTCTATCCGCAGTTGGATTCTACTTCTACTTTTATCGGCAGTGAAAACTTTGTATTTGTAATAAGTATAAAATCTTACTTCACTACGGATAATTTTCCCAAAAAAACACACCTTATCTTTAAAACAAAATGTAAACATATTTCCAAACCAAAATCTAAATTTAAATAAATGTCAAAGTTAAATAAAATCAGAAAGGAAAATATTATTCATTAAATAAATCATAACTTTACTTTGCGCCACCCTGTACAATTGCCTACCTTACTTGTCGACATATTCAATGAATTTCCTTTCGTTTGGTTAAATTTTATGTTTCATTTTTTTTTCGTTAAAAATAAATTTAAAAATTGAAAACATGTTCACGTGTGCAATTCAATCTTTTTTGAATGAACGTGAAAGAATTCCATATGAATGAACTTTTTCCATTTTTTTATTTTTGGAGAGCAAATAATGCAAAAACAATATAGCGGCATCATTTTGACTGCCCGATTTATCATAAAGAATTTAAGTTATGATGTATTGATTTTGAATAAAAAGGAAAAAAAAACAAATAAACATTTTATACATATATATTAAAAGACATTTATTCAAATAGTGAAGGATTGGGAGATTTATAAAATTGTTGGGCTACTTTTTTTTAACATTTGATTCATGTCAATATTGATACGGATGTACATATACCTACATATAGTATACGTTAAGTACACATGCATATGTACATACATATATGTTTATTTTATATTAATTTTTATAAAATGAATGGTGTTTTTCTTCCTCAATAAATGACTTTCTGGATGGGCAATGCGGTTGGATTGGAGACTGTTTTTTAATCACTGCGTGCAATTCATGGATTATGTGTTATGGTCTCCTCAAATCATTCTGATTATTTGGGAAAACAAAATCAGGAAGGGCCCGAAGAATGCTCGTTTTTTCACAAAAATTGACACATTTTAAATTAAAGGGAAAATAATAACGATTTTTTAAAGAGAAAAACATATAAATTTGAAAAGAGCGTCATATCTCCCTTGTTTTAGGCGGGAAATTAAAATTAAACTTTATTACACTCTTCTCTTCGAAAAATTTGTAATTCTTGTGTTTCCACCTTTCGACATATATTTTTGAACGCACCTTGCATCTGTCATTCATTGTTTTAACTGTTAATCATGTATTACACGGCGCGTGAGTTTAACGCGCAACTCTTGGTTATTTTTTTTTTTTTTGAACATTCATTCAGTGCGTGTTATTACACGAAGCCTTTTTCTCATTTCAGTACTGCGCGTTTATTTGTCAGGTTTTTTCATTTTATCTTCTTTACCCAGTATTAAATTCAAGAAAAATTAATTTTGATAGCAAAAATGCAAGGATTATAGAGAAAGGGGTGCATTTCATAATTCAAAATGAGCTCAGACCTTAATTCCTTGCTCCATTTGAATTCCTCAGCCATTTTAATTTGTGCTCATTCATCAACATCCAAAATGAAATAAAGAAAATCCAAAAAACAGAGAAAGAGTAGAAAAAGAAACGTCAAGGAAATTTCTACACGTGCATGTTCAGGTAGATTTATTTATGTTTCATCTTTACGATCTTTCTTTCTCTTTTGTACTTCATTCACGCGAGGCTAAACACGCGCCGTGTAATACCGGACTTACTTAATTCACTTCACTCCATGACACTTTGTGAAGAAAAAAAATTAAGACTTTGTGACGCTTATACTTCACACTAAAATTAAATAGATGACTCTCTAAAAGGAGCTGCTTGAAAAGACTTAATTTTTTCATAGGCTTAGTGATTTTTTAAGCGACAACTGAAAAATCAATCTGTAAATGATTGATGGGAAGGCATTTGTGAGTTATTTGGCCGATATCTTTGAAAAACTAAATACATTAACCTTCCGACCACAACAGGGGTGCTATAGCACCCCAGGCATTTTTATTTTAACTGTAATTTTGATTTTTCTTTATTCCTCTTTCTGTCGTTCTATATATTTGTCGTTTAATATCTCAGGTGTCATTTGCTGATGAGTAGTCCCCGCGATAAGTTATACTTTTTGAATGCGAGGGCAAAAGGTATGCATTGGGGTTGTATATCACCCCATGTTGTGTTCCATGTATGTGAAAAGCTGAAGGAATAAAGGGGGTTGTAGGACACCCCATGGAGTCCAATGAAGGTGAGCCCCTTCCGAAACAGCAGAAGCAATCGCGATGTGCAATTTGTCCAAGGAAACAAGACCGGAAAAGCAAGATTACGTGTCTTAAATGCAAATGTCTTGTATGCCCTGAACACAGAAAAGAGATATGCTAAAATTGTACTTAACTTATTATTTCTTTGTAAATATATACATATATATTTATTTATTAATGAATTAAGTTTTTTTCTGTTTTTGATAAAGTATATGAATTGTTGTGTTTGAATAAAAATTTTATGTTGTCCTCGAAAGTATTTTTTTTTAATTTATTCCTGGTTGGGGTGTTCGGCCACCCCTGTTGTGGTGTATGTATATTTTAAATGTGTTGTGATCGGAAGGTTAAAAAGCAAATTCAGGAAAAAATAAAAATCTTGTTAAAGCCGAAACGAAGATATTTGGTTCAAAAATTTTAGATGAAATTCCTTGGATATTTTTTTTTTAACTTTAAACTGTTGGTACATCTGTTAAAAATAATTTTGTTTGCATATTAATCGAAGCAGTACGCATTGGTGTTACCAAACTAATGAAAATCGCATCAGGTGCAAATATCTCCTTCAAATGCCAAATGACTTTGACCAAATGTCAAATTTAATGAACTTTTTCCAAGGCAACTCAAAAAAAATTACCAAAATAAGTTAAGGAGACCATTACACATACACCATGAGTTTCGAGCTGTGATTTGAAAAATATTTCAAAAAAAAACTCCATTCTAACGGGCAATCATGAACTAAAAAGACATTGACAAAAATTAAATTTAGAAAATTAATAAAATCAATCAATCACTGATAGTTCCCCGATTACAGTTTCCTTGATAAAGTACCTGCATTGGTCAAAAATCTAAAAAAAAAGGTGTTCATAATTCGAAAGTACATATTTCTTTCTGTTGCCGCTGATTTCGAATTCAACATTCAGTGAATACAAAATGGTGGAATCTATTAACTTTCAATAAATAATTAAAAATAGGTTTATTCAGTCAGGTATTTGTAACCACGAAATATGAATGTGAATAAATCAGGTATAGGTCTGACTTTAAAACAAAATGACGATAATTCAAATAAGTAAACAACTTAGTTAAACACGCCTTTTATTAATAAATCAATCGCTAAACACGCGTATATGTAAGCAAGATTAATTTTTAAAGATGAGTTAATTTGTGTGTTTAACAATAACCTAGTTAAACACGTCACTTATTAATCACCGCTTTATTACTAAATCTACTACATTCGCTGTCAAACAGACAGATGTTGCAATGACATTTCTGTGTTATTTAAAAAACAAATGAGTTCATAATCCACAATTGACATATTTTGAACGAGGCGGTGAAATCTTGAAAAACGAAAACAAAATAGAAAGGTCTAATTTCAAAGACTATAGTGACGTAAATTTTGTTCCGCACTGGAGGTGGGACTTTTGTGTCAAAGTATTATAAGTCATGTTTAAATAAAATAAATACATATTTTTAAACTTGATAAATCCACTGTAAGTTACATAATATGTATTATTTTTGATTTCATCCAGCAGCCCATTCCAACAGAGAAGGAACAATTCCCGCGCCTTCTAGAATCAGAATTGTTTTTTTTTTCGCTCATTTGTTTTGAGCTGTCAAAATGACATGACATGACAATACAAACATGTAGTTTACACTTAATCGCGAAGGATGAGTTTTTTCACTTTAAAATTTAAGGTGACTTTTAACGTTAAGCTGACTATTAAATTGATCATTGGTATGGTTAAATTTTTAAAGTCCACTTAAATATGTTTTCCGTGCTCTTCGGCGAACTTATGGTGTCCATAGTCAACCTACTGAAGCCACTATTCGAAATACTATCATGAAATTGGAGACCCAATATTCAATATTTCACTCGACCAAACAGACCTCGTCCAGGGTTTAGTGTTGAAAATAAAGCGGCTGATGTAGCGGACAAGATAGGCGAAAACCGTTCTCAACAACTTGGCCTGTCAAATAAAACCAAATGTGGGATTCTACGCAAAGCTCTAGGTTTGAAGACATACAAAATTCAGCTGACGCAAGAATTGAAGCCGGCTGTCCTTGTGTTGCGTCATCGTTTCAGTGAGTGGGCTCTCGAGAGACTTGCTCAAGATCCAAAGTTTTCGACCAACATTTTGTTCAGCGATGAAGTTCATTTCTGGCTCAGTGTATACGTTCATAAGCAAAATGGGCCGAAGAACAATCGGAAGAGGTTTAAGAGCTGCAGTTACATTCACTCAAAACAACCATGTGGTGTGGTTTATGGCCCCGTGGAATCGCCGCCGGTCCGTATTTCTTCAAAAATAAGGCTGGCCCCAATGTTACTGTAAATGGGGCTCGTTATTGCACCATGATAAGGGACTACTTTTTGCTTGAAATTGAAGCTCGAGATCTCAAAAACATTTGGTTCGAATAAGATGGCGCTACTGGTTCATAAAGCAATGGACAAAATAAAAGACCGGTTTGGTGAACAATTAATTTTAAGCTTCGGACCAGTGAATTGCCCAGCATGATCATGCGATATCACACCGTTAGATTTTGCCTTTGGGGCTACTTAGTCTAAAATGTTTGTGGATAAGCCAGCTACGATTGAAGTATTGGAGGCCAACATTACCCGTGAAATGGATTTTCTTTAAAAAGTGATTGTCGGTAGTTCTTTAGATTAATAATAAAGATTTCACGATATATTTGAATATTTTCTGTTATTTCGCATTAATAAAAAATACCTCTTGATTGATCACCCTTTATAAATACGTAGATATGAATTCTGTTCGTCTTTTTTTAATTAACTAAACCCAGAAAGTACAGACGGTCTCCCTAGTACAAAAAAGTGTGCATGTTGTCCTTAAAGCAAGTGAAAATAGGTTTAAAAAATAAGATGCCTTTCCCATACACAATTAAATGACCTTTCAGATGGCATTCTCTTTTTTTTTTTTTGAGTATCCCATAAATGAGGTGCCATCGTTCTCTATGACCTTAAAAAATACATTCAAAATTAATTGAAATCCATTGCTGACCAATGATTGAAACTAACTGACCTTTTGTGACCATCTGGTAACCTTTTAGATGATAAAATTTTGTTCGATTGTTCAACAAATGAAGTGCGAAGACCTTCGAGATCTTCTGCAATAGGATTCAACATTCCTTAAATTATTTCTTATATCACAGCTAACTTGTGTATTCTCAAACTATATACAGATGTGGACTACCGACTTTTGTATGATTATGAAAACCTTGAATGCCATAACAACTCACATAAGTCCATGAAAAATCATTATTTTTAGCATCATTTTATGTTGGTTTAAGGGAAAAATGCATTCAGAAAGAGAGTGTTGCCAAGATTGTAATTTTAAATGAAAATGAAAAAATACATGAATTAGGTATCACGTTATTGTAAGTATCTTATGTTTGTTTCATCTTTTAGTTGAAGTTTCCTCTAAGCTTATATCATACGAGTATAAACCAAATAAATTTCTCCCGTTAAGTCAAGCAGTTTTCAAATGGTTAACAAAGACACCTGTCAAGGCAGTTCGTAATCTGAAATTAGTAAAGCTGAATTCCACCGAATCTCCCAAAGCAGAATTTTGTGAGCTACATTTCCACGAAATCTATAGTATATCTAAAATTCACCGTGAAAACAATTTTATTTCGACACGCTCTGCACCATACTCGTAATTACAACTTAACCTCCTGTCAAAGCTAATTAATCTTGCAACTCTTATTTTTTTTTTAAGTTCTGTACAAAAGAGCCTTAACATCAACTATTTTAACCATTTGAGTATCAAAGTAGATCGCCTTCTCCAACTCTATCGTATTTGAAATTGGCTTCAACACCAAATGGTGCTCGGGTTTACTTTATGGTTATGTCGACCAAATCATTGGCACATATGTAAGTGAAACTAAAACCAAAACCACATCCCAACCAAATGGAAAAATGGCCAAGATATCTTATAAGCCGTCTGTCGTGGTGATATCGTCGTCGTCACTGTCGTTGTCTAACACGTTAAAGTTTTTGTTTTTTTGCTATAATCTCTGATGGCTGGGGAGACCAACCTGCATATTGGAATTTTAACAATATCATGGCTTTGTAGCTCAGTAAAAAAAAATATACATATAAACGAGTATGAAGGTATGTCGAAAAAAAAATGCATACTGCCAATTCTGCTTGAGTGGCTTTTTGTGGCACTGCTGTTGGCTCTGTGGCAGACCAAAAAGACTTTTTCACTTAGTCTAGGCTTGAAAAAAAGGGGGAATAAATTGTTGGCATGCATGCATACAGCGTGAATAGTAAAAACTAGTCGACCTTCCTCAGTTAAAAAGGTTCAATCACGATTGTTAGCTTCAAAGATTTATACAAACAAAATACAAAAAAAAACGAAAATACAGGTTAAAGCAGTTAAAAAGCTTTTATCTTTTCTCATCGATAAGATTGTAAGTTTTGACGCTTTGAAAAAATATTTCGTGTTAAATAGCAAAGTTGTAGAGTACGGTGTTAATGAACTCTACACTGTGCTACATTCTGTGTTGCTTAACTTGTTGGCTTATGTCAAATTTATGTTTAATTATATTGACATTCGAATGACAGAATAGAATAAAAATATTCTCTCATTCAATACAAATGCCAATGACAATTAAATAATTACATTGACTATACGAGTATTTGAGCAAATGTAAATATTTGTTTAGAATTACGGTAATTTAATTAGCGCTATAGTAATACGATAGACATTTGCCTTCAAACTGTCAAACATTGATGATGGATGATGACAGAAGCTTACAACCAAATTCAATTAAATGAAAAAGAAATTTCTCTAACGGTGATTATTCAATTACCTTCGTCTACATAAATACATACCTTCATAAGTTATGTATGAATGTAGGTTCTATAAGCTTAAGGGAAGGTAAAACATGTTTATTTTTCACAACTAAGTTTAGGGTAGTTATGGAAATACGCACTGCCCACCTGTTCGTTGAACTTTCCTTTAAAGATTGGAGGGCATGCATAATGTCAAACATAAGTTATATCAGTACGCACATTTTCTTTCCATTTTATTT
Source organism: Chrysotoxum bicinctum (assembly GCA_911387755.1). Lineage (NCBI taxonomy): Eukaryota > Metazoa > Arthropoda > Insecta > Diptera > Syrphidae > Chrysotoxum > Chrysotoxum bicinctum. The sequence goes on along the minus strand of OU426989.1, from coordinate 215,406,801 downwards.
CCAACGTATACTTATTCAATTCAATCCACATGTATGTATGACATATGAAATGTATAAGTGTTTCTCACATGGTGTCATTCAGTGCGAACCGACCCGACCGTAATGACATTTTGAACTTTTGACAACTGCTTCCTTGTGTGGTGAGTGTAGTGCCCCATTTGCAATAATAAAAGTTGTATAAAGTAAGCCGCTAGGGGCAAATGTCAAACTTAAATAATTACATTTGTTTGCAAATTCAAAGAAGAAGTTGACAGGTGAATCCCCGGTGACAAAGAGATGAATATGGGTGAAGAAAATACGTACCTGTTTGGAAAAAATGTCAACTAAATAGGATAGCATTTATTTTTGTAGAATTATATATAAATTCCTTATTGTTTTTTGATATCTCGAATCGAAGTTTATTTCAACTTTAATTAAATGTCAAATTGAAGGAAACAGATATTCTCATTGAATTAAAGTATTTGATATTTCATTTCGTTTTTTTTTTTTTTTGTTAAAAGTTCTGATTACAAGAGTAAACAAGGGGCGGAACAAGTAAAAAAAAAACAAAAATTTTTAAGATGAGTTAATTTTTTGGATTCAGAAAAATTTGTCCGAGCAGCGAGGGGCAGTTGCAGTTAGTATTTTTTTTTTGATAAAAGAGATTTCAGTGTTTACTTTCTGCTTTCTAAAAAGTTTACAAGATAAATTTTTAGAACTCAGAATTTTAAGGTAAACAAAAAAAAACTCAAACTCACCGGAAGTCCAAGCTCAGATTCCTTTGATGGGTCGACAGTCGTTTGGGTTGTCCACCATTCACCGTTGTACCATTACAACCATTTGCACCGCCAACATTTCCATTCATACCATTTGCATTTGGCCTCCCATGTACCGAAGGCATTGAATGATTAACAAAACGACTCAAACTCAGTCGAGGTTTTGAGTAGCGGGCACTTTTCGGCGTTGTTGTTGCAGAATTTGATGTACCGTTGCATGATCCCAAACTGCTATTCTCATTCGGCATTATAATTGGCAATGTTATATTGTTACTTGTCGTCCTCGCTGCCGGAGAATTGGGAGCAGTTAAAACAACAACAGCACTCGTCGAAATTTCTCCATCTTCACTCGAATTACACTCATTTTGAGTGCTATTTGCAGTAGCAGTTGTCACTGTTGTTTCAGTATTTGTTGAGGGTGTATCTACAATTGTCGTAATGTCACAACTACTACTGCTATTACTACAACTACTGTAACTAATGCTACCACTCAGACTTTTCGCAGGACTACTCAATGTTTGAGTTGGAACAATAACTACAGTACTCTGGCTCAGTTCACTCGAACTGCTGGTGCATGCTGCTGATGAGGATTCATCATCGTCTTCTGTCACCGTGCCACTGCTGCCAGTCCGATGGGGACTGCTTGTGCTGACTGTATCACAATTTTGTTGGCTCAAATTACAATTACTCCCAATAACATCCACAATGAGTGGTTCGATGATAGAAGCCGGTGCCAACGTCGCATGATCTACCACATCGACACACATTCGAGGACGGAAATTAATTTTATCACCCTCTAGCAGATCATCGGGACTGAGTGCAACAGATGAGAGCATCTTCGTCGCAGTGTCTATTTCACGGATGTGTCTAAGGTACTGGTAACCATTCTCTTGTGAATTCAAATTGAGTTTTTTACCATTTGGTGTTGAATGATTGGAGTTATTATTACTAGATCGTTGGTTTTTCTCGTTATTACATGTGGTTATGTTGGGTGTTGTTGTGGCTATCGTCGTCCCACCGCCACTGCCATTTGTTCCACTATTCGACGCTTTTTTCGCCTTAAATGCCGAAATGACCGAATTCATTTTGAGTGTTAATTCACTGTTATGACGTTTTAGGAGTGGAATTTATTTGCTCTTTGAGTTCGACATAAAAATTGAGTGAGTGATTTTTTGTTTATATAGTTTAAGTGAGTGAGTTGTGAAATTGAAAATGTGTAATAATTTTTCTAATATCAAAGTTGATCCTATTGAGTGAGTTGGTTTTGAGTGATTTTATGAGTTATTTTTCCATTTTTGTTTGTTGTCAGATAAAAAAGTGCTTCACAACCATTATTCATAATTTGAATGACAAATTGTTTCGTCTTTTAACTCATTAGAAGGTTAATTGTAGTCTTCCTACTTTGTGTGTTGACATCATTCTGCCTTTTCATTTCTGTCCGTTGTCTGGAAAATGCATTTTGCAAAAAGAATAAAAAAAAATGAAAATTATTAGATTTTTTTGTTTTACTTTGATTTATTATAATGAGAAAAGCAAAAAAAATATGTAAAAAAGCAGTTACGGCAACAAAGCATACACTCACACACAAAAGTTAATTTTTTTTTGTTTTCATTCATTCAACAGAATGAGGTAAATTGTGAGTAACTCGTTATGACTTAATTAGCGCAAGTACAATTAGGTCTCGTCCTTGAAATGTACCGCACTCATTAAATGTCTATGGTGTCATACCTTTCACGTGCGAATTTCTTTGAGGCTCCGCTATTTTTTGTTAATTGTTCTAAAAATATAAGACAACAACAAAATTGTGTCCTCATTGTGATCGAAGGTGTGGTGTAGGTGTGTGGGGGGATGGGCTATGGAATTTGTGTCGTCAGTGTTGTGTAGTGAAATGAATGTCATAACCAGAATTGAGGTCACATAAATAAACACTAATATACATAATAAATATGACTTGACTGCGACTTACGACAACACCTAAGTGGAGCATACAAGTTTAAGTGCGGTGGGCTTAAAGGTTGAAGGTGGTAGGTAGACAATTCTTGTTGCTTTCATTAAATGTTTCATTTATGAAGACCCAACAACTGGGATCTCTTTTTAATTTAGCTTCGTTAGGTTGATGAAGAGGTAAGCTTTGCATAGTAACTACATCCATACACGAGGACAACCCTTGAAGGGCGGTATCAAGGTGAAGGATATTTTGTACACTTTAAGCATGTCAGGACCACGCAAGACTAGTTCGAGTATTGTACAAGTTTTTCCCAAGGACATCACTTTCAATCAATTAACCATCAACAGAAATATTTCATCCTTCATCACACAGATTGGGAACCAATAAAGAGTATCTATAACGGAAATGCTTCAAGGATTTAATGATTTTTCAAATAATAAACCAACCTCATTAGTTGAGGTTATATGTGAAGATTTTTCTCAACTCATGCAGTCTTATTAATGAATATATTTATAAATAGCTGTCAGGTCAATGACAAACATAAATAAATGACCTCAACTCCATTACTGGTCATCAATTGCTTGCAATGTCATCGTGGCCTTCATCAATTTAGTATTTGCAGATCAGATTTTCATACATCACACGGAGCAGTCCGACATCATTGTCATCATTATTTCGCAGAATTATCAAATGATAAAATATGTAGAAAAAAATATGACAGGCAATAATCCATTATTATTCCATATAATATTGATTTTTTTTTTTTGCTCTAAGATCCAAGGATTATAGAAAAAGGTGAAGAGAATAAATTTACAAATAAAATTATGGGAAGTTCTTGATAGATTGACTTTTTTTTTGTATCACAGGGAAAGGGGACTATTTGATATTCATAGAAAATAATAAGCTTTATTCACAAGAAATGAGTATTACCCTTCAGTCAAAGGATAAATTAAATTCCTTTCTATTTTTTGTTGTATATACACAGAAAGGAAATATTATTATTATTCTGAGAAAAAAAAATGCAATTTGGAAATCAATTTTAAATGTCAAATTCAGATTTTCTTTGGAAAATTCAATCGATGAAATTATTATCCGGTTGAATGCGGCATTTGGGAAGTTCTGTCCGAATAATCTCAAAGGCAAACGGGACATGTGAAGAGCACAGAAAATTGACTGACCGTATGCGACGGACAAATTTGAAATGATGATGAAATAAAATATTGATTACATTTTTGTCTCTCCCTATATCTAGTAGATATGTGAATCTTGTACGGAAAATTTGTATCTGTATGTAAAATTTCAGTTTTTTAAACACAAATTCACATGATGGGATAAACAACATAAATGGTTATCCTGCGAAACGGACTTTTTTGATTACTTTTACTTTGTGGCAATTCAGCTAAATGATTCAGACGATTTTGAGAAAAATAATTCTGGTATTATTGTAGATATGATTTTTTTTTTTAATTTAATATTTATAAAATGGGAATATTTTTTTTTAATTAAGTTTAAGGACAAAATGGAAAAATTGACGTATGCTTGATTACTGAAACTCATTTAAAAAAGACTGCGATGTAAAAATTAAAGGATTCTGTGCTTATCACGCATTCCATTCATCTGACAGAGCAAGAGGCGGATACTCTCTTTTTATTAAGGATTCTATCGTACATTCAATTAGAACTATAATTGAGATCGATATAATGCAAATAAGTTCAGTAACTGTTAAATTTAGAAATTCGTATTATAGTGTTGCGTCAATCTACTGTTCTCCTAGAAGTAAAATTGCGAAAAACGACTTTATAGATTTATTTGAAGTTCTCGGGCCGAAATTTATCATTGTTGGTGACTTCAATTCGAAACACACTTTCTGGCGATCAAGGTACATCTCAACTAAAGGTAGGCAGCTTTTCAAAGCTTGTATGGCATCTTGTGTTGATTTTTTCTCGACAAGTAAACCAACATACTTGCCAACAGATAAAGCGAAAATGCCAGACCTTGTAGACTTCTTAATCGCAAAAGGACTAAATAAAATTTACACGAAAATCGAGGAAAACTTTGACCTTTCCATCGATCGACACCTGTCATGTTGACAGTAAGTGGAAAGCTAGTCAAAAAGGAAAGAGCTCCATTTCTATGTAACACCTGGGATAAATTCAGAGAACATTGCGAAGACAATATTGCGCTTAATATATCTTTTAGAGCTAGAAGATGAAGTCGATATATTTATTAAAGTCATACAAGACACTCATGGAAAAACACTCCACACAACTTTAAAGATCCAATTAGAAGCACAAATACAATTCCACCGAAAATAAAAGATCTGCTTCGCGGAAAAAGAACTGTTCGGAAAAGATGGAATCAATCCCTCAGGACAAAACCATCTTAAACCGCCTCTCGAATAAACTCAAATATGCTATCCGCGACTCAAAAAATCGGAAGATTTCTACCTATCTTGAAGGTCTGACTGCAGATAAAAGCTATTCAAAGTCACAAATATATTCAGCACCAATTAGACAAAATAATGGTGGATGGAGAAAAAGCCGATTTATTTGCTGAAATTTTTAAACCTTTTGACGGTCAGGCGTTGATAAATGAACATGGTGATATCCAATGGCCATCTGAAAACTTTCTTATTCGGAATATCAAGTTATCAGAACTTTATCAAGCTATTAAAAATCTTAAAAATAATAAAGCTCCTGGGTACGACCTAATAAATGCTCGCGTGCTTAAAGAAATACCCAGAAAAGCAGCAATTAAACTTCAGCAGCTTATGAATGCGGCATTAAGGCTTTCATACATTCCACGCCAATGCAATGGAAAGTCGCAGAAGTTTTAGTGGTTCCAAAACCGGGAAAGTCTCCGAACGAAAAGAAATCTTATAGACCGATTTCCCTCTTGCCGCTGATCTCCAAGGTATTTGAGAAAGTTTTATTAAACCGACTGATTCCTATTATCAAAGAAAAGCGGCTTATTCCTGACCATCAATTTGGTTTCCGGAAAAGCCACTCAACAATTGATCAGGTGTACAGAATAACCAATGAAATTAAGAAATTACTAAAGGGAAAAAATGTATGTTCAAGCGCATTTCTAGACGTCTCTCAAGCCTTCGACAAAGTCTGGCACGATGGCTTTGAGTTTAAACTCATATATAATATATAATATAATAAAATATATTACATCCTTGAGTCCTACCTCGAAAATAGGCTATTTCGAGTTAACCAAGTGAGAGAACATTCGGATGTTAAGGAAATCAATGCTGGTGTTCCCCAGGGAAGTGTTCTCGGTCCGATTCTGTTCGTACTATACACTAGCGATATTCCTCAAGAAGAAGATACCATAATAGGTACTTTTGCAGACGATACGGCTATACTTGAAATATCCGATTCAGTTTAATCTGTAATCGAGAAGCTCCAACGAGCTCTAGATAAAATTTCGGAATGGACTGAGAAATGGCGAATTGTTCTTAATGAGTGTTGACACATGTTAATTTTACTTACAAAAAATTACCAATCTGCCCACTTACATTAATCTGGTGCAAATACCATATGCTAATGAAGCAAAGTACCTAGGAATGACACTAGACCCTAAGCTCAAATGGAAAACTCACGTTAAAAAGAAACAAGATCAACTTGAAAATAAATTACGTGAAATGAATTGGCTTATTGGAAGATATTCCAAACTCAGCATCTACAATAAATTGCTTATATATAAGCAAGTGATAAAACCATTATGGACGTACGGTATACAACTTTGAGGTTGTACTTAACCAAGCAATAGACAAATATTACAATTCTTATCAGAACAAAGTTCTCAAAGAAATTGTTAATGCTCCGTGATACATTAGAAATAGTGATTTACACAGAGACTTACGATTACCAACTGTTGAAGATGAAATCGTCGTCGTTCTATGAAAACTCCCTAAGTCCATTTAAAAAAAAAATGTGATGCAATTCTTATTTAATTCATTTCGGATAAACCATTTGCAAAAAATTTTATTGCACAATGCCTATGCCAAACAAATTCTACAATTGAAGCCTGAGATCATGCTATTCTGATAATTTTTGGATTTTTTTATATTAATTTCCAAGTTCAAATGCAAATATCTCAAAACACAAAAAATGGACTTAGGGAGTTTTCATAGAACGACGACGAAATAGCAGTTTTCGCTGGGAAGCTACGAACTCACTTAAATGAGCATAGTAAAAAAATTATTATAAAATTATTCGACAAACAATTTATTGATGAGACAAACCTTCTGCGCCGACTTCAAAGAACGAGACCGTTTGACCTAGCGTCATAAGGAGTATCCGCTTTCAAATGCGGTATCCGCAGGTCCCCTCAGTGGGGAGCTACCTGCCAAACGTGATTAAATTATGATAAGGTAACTTAGTTGTAGTAGCGTGAACAAAAGGAAGGTGTTTTTTAGTGAGTAAGAATCTCACACTACCGGGCTCATAGTGTCTATGAAGATTCTTAACCTACCCACGAAAGAAAAATAAAATGCACGACTGGGTCGCACGAACTTGCTCCTATGTAATAGACTAGGAATTTTAAAAAAGAATGTTATTAGAGAAAACTGTTCATAAGGATAATATTATTTTTTTTTTTAATTTTAAGAGACGAAAACAGAATGCTATGCAAATATGAATTTATGCAAGAACAAAAATTATGAGTCGTTTTAGTGGTTTCTTAAAAAAAAAGCTTTTATGTATATACAAAAATTTTTAAGAAAAAATTTTGGTACGCCAATTTAAAGTTTTTATTATTGTTCGAATAAAAATTAAATTAAAAAAAAAAATATTGAGCCGTTTCTTTGATATCGAATTTTCAAAAAAAGAAAAAATAGTTTTTTTTTTTTAATTCAAAAAATATTTATTTTAAAGTATTAAAATGCAATATGTTTTAGACTTTTTAGAAGCTACTCTATAAAAAATTTCATTAAGATCCGTGTTATGTGGATAATGAGAAATTCAAAATTCGAAAAAATGCTTCTATGGTAGGTACAAGCGGTAATATCTTAATTTCAATTTTTTTTAATAAATTAAGGATCATAAAAATTAATTGAAAGAAACAAAATTTTATCAAAATTCGGAGGTGCCGTCTTCGAGAAAAATACGATTTTTGAAAACCATTTTTTAAATTTTTTAACATTTGTAATGCTGGGTGAAATGAAATTTTTTTCTTACATCTTGTAGAATGTAGATTATATTAAGAAACTTTTATTTATCAAGTTTAAAAAAAAATCTAGCATGGGGTTTTCGAAATATTGAGTTTTGAAAAAAAAATTTTGAAGTTTTTTTTTAAATCCAAAAAAAAATGTTTTGAAAATTTGAATACACAATTCTATTTAAATTTTTAAAGAGCCTTCGCAAAAAAAAAATGATCAAAATCGGTGATACCGTTTTTGACAAAATCAAAAACAAAAAAAAATGGTTACATGGGGGTACCCTCATTATCCATTTTTCAGAAAATTTAACAAAATGAAATTTTTTTGTGTTTTTAATTTTTTAAATCTGTCGAACAATTTTTGAGAAAAAAAAATATTTTTAAAATTTCGAAAAAAAAATCGTATGGCAGGTACAGTTATTTTTGGTCTTAAAAAAAAAGAAAAAAACGTGTGCGGGGAAAAAATTTAAAAATGATATCTACCAAGTTTAAAGAAAATTGGCCGAGCCCTTTAGGCTGTAGTCGAACCGACAGACAGACAGACAGACAGACAGAATTGCGAGACCCACTTTTTTAGTCTTCGCTATCATCGTAATGTCAACTTTGATCAAAATCTCGAGTTCGATTTTTTTTTACGAATGCATAACTTGCATTCTTAAAAAATTCTTGCATAACTTATAGTACCTATAAGTCGCAAGTAAAAAAAAAAAAAAAAATTTAAGGACATCAGTAGACTTAAAATTGACATACCTAATTTATTTTTAAGAAACCTTGCAGACATTTTATTCATACAAAAACTGCGAAAATACCTTAGCCAACACAGGTCGCAACACTTTTTAAAAAGTGTTACTTTAAAGAATTTGTCAAAATCAGTTGTAACTATTTTAAAGGAAAACCAACGACAATATCGGAGGCGGCCAAAAGATGGAAAGAACTTCCAAAACTAAGGCAGGCCAAACTTCTTGGGAATTATAACCAAAATCGTTTGAAGAATTCAATAATAACTAAAAGATTTTCTAAAAATGTTCTGTTGGAGAGTTTTTGAAAACAAAATGTCTTTAATTTAAAAAAAAAATCGCACGACTGGATCGAACGCACGAACTTGCTGTTATACTTCGGAATTGAGAAAATGTATTTTAAAAACATGAATGTAATTTATCAAAAATGCATAACAAAGGTGTTATATTAGTAAATTATTTTTTTATATACGGAATTTCAAATCAATTGGTATGGCAATTTTAAGTATGCAGTAATAAACATTATAGGAATTAATTTCAAAAACAATCATTCATTCGTTTTCAAGATATTGAATTTTCAAAAAAAAAAAAAAAATGAATTTATTTTTAAATCGAAAATAATTTTTTTTTTTCGAAAATTTCAAATTTGAATACACTTTCTTATACAAATTTTGATCGAAAACACATTTTTAATTGCGTCTTATAGGTACTTTATGGCAAGTTATGCATTCGTAAAAAAAAACTCAACTCAATTTTTACATGCGATATAGGTACTATAGGACAAGTTCTGCATTTGGAAAAAAATCGAACTCGAGATTTCGATCAAAGTTGAAATTACGATGATAGCGAAGACGAATAAAATGGGTCCGACAATTCCGTATGTCTGTCTGTACCTCGATCTACAGCCTAGGCCACTGGATCTATTTTCTTCAAACTCTTACTTAAGGGTCTTCGGTGATTCCCTAGAGGGAAATTGAAATTTTTTTTAGCTCCAAAACTAACGGTACCCCCCATACGCTCGATATGCAAAATCTTATTTATCTCGAAAACGGCTCTAACAATTTTGATAAAAAAAAAAAAATAGGTGTGATATTATAAACATGGACTACATTTTGTTAAAAAAAAAATTTGCGGCAAATTGTTATTAATGGTACCTGTCATAGAACTTTTTTGATTTTCGACTTTCTGATTAACGGCTATAACGATTTTAAACAAAAATTTTCAGCAGGAGTCCCTTAAATTTAAAATAATATTGTACATAAAAATATTTGAAAAATATTTTTTGGGTTTTTGAAAAAAAAAAAAATTCAAGTTTTTTTGTGGAAAAATCAATATCTTTAAAACGTGTGTACGATTATTTTTTGAAATTATTTCCTTAAATCTATACTACTAAATACTTAAAATTGGCATCCCAAATTTTGTTCTCGAAAAATTTAAAAAAAATGTGTTACATATATAAAAAAATACTTTAATAATAAAACGATTTTTAAACTTTATTTGCATAAATTCACACTTTTCCAGAAATCAAACGACAATTCCATGGATTTGAACATTTTTATCTCATTAAATCTATGTTTTATATTTATAAAAGTACTTTTACATAAGAGCAAGTTCGTGCGATCCAGTCGTGCATTTTATTTTTGTTAGACTTGACACTATAATGATAACCCAGACGAACAACGCAACGTGAGACTTGCAATTCTGTGTGTATGTCTGTTCGACTACAGCTTTAATGACCCCCACCCATGTTTTCCTTTTTTTAAACAAAAAATAATGATTTTTTTGAAAATTAGATATCTCAAAAACGGGTCAACATTTTTTTTATTCTTTTAAAACAATTCATTAAAAGAACTTGACTTGAATTTCTAGCTTTAAAAGGTGTTGCTTATTTTTTGTTTGTATCAATCCCACTTACAAGGTTACGAAAAATGAAAAATGAATCACCCTATCGGAAGATGTTATAATTTTTGCAAATGGCGTCGTACGTCAATCATATTTGTGAATGTCACAGTTGGCAGTGTACAAACAAAATGGCAATAAAGTGCTATATTCCAATGTTCGGTCGGTGGTTTTAGCGCAACGTGAATTTCGACGTCGATTTTTTAATCGTGTCGCACCAATAACAACAAACAACGAATAGACTGGAACCACAAGAGACTATGCAGGGCATTGTTGCCACCACCGGACTGGTCGTTCGACCGAGAATATCACGGTTGTGGCAGTCAATGGCGCTCAGAACGATCAATAAAAACAATCGTATCCCTTAAGGAGAATATTCGACAGGAATGTGATAAAACGATCATAAATGTGTATCAGCACTGGCTATAACCACTTAACAGATATCATATTTTCCACTTAACAGACAAAATTGTAAAGGTCCAATTAAAGATATCCATCATTCAAAATCATTGTTTTTATTTAGTAAAAAAAAAAACTCAAAAACCGAATTGGATGATTAATTTTGCGCCACCTTGTACAAACATAATGTAACTAATATACCCAATAAAACCGTCGTTTTTGGTTTTTCTTTTAAAACATAGTATACCCACCCAATTTTTTTAACTAAAAATTGAATTTAATACTTTCCCCTGTTCATCTCATTAAATCTTTCCTTATAATCATTTAAAGTGCGAGATATTTCTATGTAGAATAACACTATCTCAATCTAACAGTCTATATATTAACACCTGTCAAACATAAATATTATATTTATCTTTCGTTGAACTACCACCCGTCTTCATAAAACCGTTTGTCTTCTATTTTTATGAAAACAAATCATCACTTTTGCTTTCAAAATGCATAGATAGAAGTAATTAATTAATTTAATTACCAAAAATATCGGACCCCATTGCTTTCATTTTCAGCTAAAGTTTGATATTCTCCGCCATTTCTCATTTAATTGAGTTCGATTGAAGAAAAAAACTTTGATATAAAAATGTCTGGCATAAGTACTCACGCAATGCTGACTGAGTGTTCTTAATCCGATTTTTGAATTCCAAAGACGTGATGACCTCATGAACCATTTGGATTGATTTTCTCACTTTTCTCAAAAAAACATAAAAAACTTTGCTACTTGTTAACCTTGAATACATTTGTATTTTCTTTTCTTTTCCTGTTACTGATGTGAGGGGGCTTTATACATATTTTGGGGCACGTGTTTGCTATTTTTCATCACATTCCAGACGAAAAGTACCTAAACATTTTGGCAATAAAAAACTAGTGGTAGTTTAATGTTTGGAGTGATTTAAAGGAAAATCCATGTCGCGTCCGTCAGCCGCCATGACAAGTATGAGTACATTGTTAAAGTCAATTCCCCTGTAAATTAAATTTAGCCTCTGACGACGAGGAAATCCTAGTTTTTCTTCTTAAAGTTAAAAATCACACAGACGAGGCGAGGGAGTTTTATAGTTGGACATTATATCAAAATGAGATTTTATTTTTGTTCATCTTATAATTAGTTTCACCCAACTATTGAAGGAGATTTAACTAGCCAATAAGCTCGTACTGCTTTGTGCATATACCTACAGTAGGTTATCAATTGATCAGACATACCTTAAAGGACATTTAAGAAGGAAGTTTGTCTTCCCATAATATGGGATTAAAAGTTCCAATATGTTTATTTCTTTTTTTATTGCCGGATTTGTTCGATGCCCGTCTTAAACGAAAAAAGATGCTGAATTTCGTGAAACTTTTTTCTTTTTTTCTTGAATGTGCCACGCCCTCTTTGTCCCCTGAAAGCCAATTGAATATTAATGGAAACAAATTATTAAGAGCCTTCAGGAATGGAGAAGATTGTTTCAATTATTTGCCGAGTTCGAATGGCTAAGATGAGCACACTTACATAGATACTCTTGGAAGATTTTTCACTTTCTCTCCTCGCAAGAGGCGGTATCCCTCAAAACAAAAAAAAAAAACTTTTTATTTTAAGGTGACGGCGAAACAATTCCAGAACTTCGGGTGACAGTTCAACGCAATAACAATTACACCAAAAGGTACGTTTTTGAGCATTAAAAGTTTTCATCAATTTTTAGTCAATCAATCCTAAAAGCAATTAAATATTTCTTGTAGTCTTTTATGATTATGAAATTCACCTTTGAATGTATATTTTATTGAAAATGCGTGCATTTAGTATTGATTAATCTCTTCTTCGTTGGATAAGAAACTACTTTCAAACCGCTCAATACAAGTTGTATGTTGTAAATGACTGGTGTGCCACAGGGCTCCGTTTTGTTTCCGACTCTCTTTCTCATATTCATCAATGATCTTTTGTCTGAAATAGCGTAGAATTTAATGTTTTAAAAACTTAATGCTGTCTTCTGGCGTTAAAGCGCAATTGGGAAGTCCGTATATATACATATGAATGAAATAATTATTGTATAACTAACTAAAAATAACTATAAAACAATTCTAAAAAATATAACACTTCAAAGTTCAATCATGATGATAAAAAGCTCAGATTATTTATATCGGCTTCTGAAGCATACTAAAAAGGGTTGTGAGAGGGTTTTAATTATTTATACCGTCAGCAGGTTTGGTTTTTAGAGAACACTGTAGCGAGATATGGACGATAGTTTCAAGAACAAGATTTAACTTCTATGACCTACTATGGTCCCACTAGTGCATTGATGGGAATTAATGGTCCAATGGGGTCAGATATAAATGAATATTTAAATTCTGGACTTTAAACTTACTTAAGTACACATCTGATAGAAAAAAAATACCAACTACCTTTAAATAATAAACTAAACAAATTTACTACATCGTAAAGCAATCAACTAAACTTAAATGTTAATAAAATATTTATGCAAACAAAAAGACGTCGCGCCGTACCTACATATAAAAAGAAGGTGCGTGTAATCGGTGTTTATCAATTTATTATCAACAAAAGGAAATAACAATTTGACTCGATAACTTAAACGAAGGGACCGAGAGATAAAAAATATCTTTCCGGCAGCGTCGAGAACTTTATTATGGCTTCTTGATTTGCATCAAGGTGAACCTACCTACATGTACATATGTACACAATATCAACTACTGTTATGTTGTTTATAGCCTAAAGAAGAAAAGCTTGTTTGTTTTTATTGTTTAATGGAGATTTTTTTTTCAAGCTCTATGGGGTTTGACCTTTGGTTGTATTGATTCCATTTTTCTGAGAATATTTTAAAAATTGGGTAGATGAATATTGTTGAAAATTATATTTCTAATAAAAAATCAATTTATTAATATTGGCATCCTTGCTTACAACGCAAACAAAGAGTTTTGTTATTTAGAATAACATATGTACATATGATAGTCTTTGTATATTTTTGTAGGTCTGCCTTTTGGGGTCTTTTTTTTAAGAATGTATTTTAGTATAAAATTATGTACGTTTCACAAACTTTAATGTATTTAATGTATTTCCTTGAACTGAATTATTTTACGAAGAATGGTTAAATCGCATAATTATCTTATTAATAAAGAAGTTTTTGAAATGGCCAATATGAATGATTTTTTTGAGATTTCTATTAAATGTTTGAGTTAAGTGTACATGGTTTGTTTTATTTTATTTGTATTTTATTTCATACCATATGTGGTACCCCTTGGCATAATGGTTAGTGCTTTTGACTGTCATGCGGAAGGTCTCAAGTTCGATTCTCACCCGCTGCAAGAAAGTTTTTTTTCAGGGGTGTACTGCCTCTTGCGAAAAATTGACAAATTCTCCAAGAGTATCTCTTGCCATGGAAAGTGCTGCTCATAAGCCGTACGGAATCTTCATAAAATTGTAGGTCCCCTCTGTTCCCGGTAACACGCACACAGGAATGGTTTTGAGAGTTGTAAGTCACTGGCCCTGGTTCACTCCGAGCTGTTGCACAACCAAATTTATTGATTTTTACCATGAATGGTTCATTTTTATTAGTAAACTTAAATTTTAAGTTATCGTAACATGAATGGATAATTATTTAAACTCCAATCCATAATGGTTAATTTCACGCAAACATAAAAGTCGTCTATAAATTTGATTATTGGAAAGGGCTTATCACAGAACCCTGGTTTTATCATTTTTCTTTGCCGAATATAAAGGGTGGGCAATCTAGTGTTTCATTTTAAATCATAGGTTAATTTGACACTGACAGCTGTTTCGTGAGACTGTATTGCCAGTGGACAATAATCATGGTCCCCGTCGTTGTACGGTGCGCATAAACGAGAATGTGTCTGCTGTAGCCGAGAGTGTGAGACTCAATTCACGAACATCAACTCGCCTGAGAAGAATTCTGCACAAAGTTCTCGGATTATTCGCTTAGAGTGACAAAATGCGCTACTGGGAAGCCAACCGAGGCAGCCTCTTGATCGACGCTGTGTTCCATAATTAATGGGAATGCATTGTCTTACTACTAAAGCCATAATCAATTAAAAAAAAATAGTTTTGTTCATTTTATTGCATTTTTAAAAAGAAACTTGTATTTGGCCCACTCCCTATATCTACATAGTTTACTATGTTCCCTTGTGTCTGTTCGTTTACAGCTTAAACAGCTCAGCAGATTTTCTTTAAACTTGGTAGGTACATATCATTTTTAAAAATTTACACACAGTACCTAAGTTTTTATTATTAATTTTTGAGACCAGAAATAACGGTACCTTTCAAACATTTTTTTCTACATTTCAGAAAATATTTTATTTCTCAAAAAAATTTAAATTTAAATTTTTTGTTTTTTGAAGACTCCATACCTGATTTGTTTTTGAAACTGGACAATTAACAGTTTTTTTAATATTATCTACAAACTGCAGAAAAAAATTCCTTTTATTAAAAAATAACGTTACCCACCATACAAATGTTAAAAATTGCCTTTCGCAATTCGTATTTTTGTCGAAAACTTGTTGCGGTTTTTTTGGATAAGATTTCTTCTTCTTATTTTAACGAACTATAATTTTAACGAACTATAATTAAAAAAAAAAAAATAAAAATTAAAACATTACTGACAGTCCTATGTATCTATACCTACCATAAATGATTTTGACTTTCTAATTATCAGCAAAACGGATTTTAATTAAATTTTGTAAACAGAAGTTCTGTATAACAACACCGATATAGTTCGAAATGAAGAGAGTACAGCACAAAGTATGTGGGATCTCCTACAGAGAACTTGCAAAGAAAAAGCCAAAACACTGTTAGGGGTTTCAAAAGGACACAACCAACAAGGCAAAGAAACATGGTGGTGGAATGATGAAGCTAAATCAGTTATATGTAAAAAGAAAATGGCTTTCAAGGCTTGGTCGAAGTGCCCCTCTAATGATACAGAGCAAAAGTCACGCCTCGAAGTGGAATATAGAAACTGCAAGAAAGAAGCGAAGAAGAAGTGCGCCCAAATTCAAGCAAAGAATACAGAAAACCTGTATCGGGAGCTGGATAAAATTTCTACCCCGACAGCTGGTGCTATTCAAGAGCTACGGCAAAACACGAATAAGGGCGCAACTATCTTCAAAATAGCCGCTCAAAGAAGAAGAAATGCCCAGGAGATTTGTTCGCCAAAGTTCATTAACAATGCTCAAGGCCAACTACTTGTGGAAGACAACGAAATTCTTCACAGGTGGCGACAGTATTGTGACGGACTTCTAAACGAACAATTTCCAAGGCTATACTTTCCAATAGCTTCACCTAACTTAAGCGAAGTATCCGACGTCACAGTCGAAGAAGTTAGTGAGGCGGTAAAATACTCCAAAAAGGGAAAAGCTGTTGGCCCAGACGAAATACCCTCAGAGTTTTGGAAAAAGATGGGAGACATCGGGTGTAGATGGCTCATGATTCTTGTCTCCAAACTTATACGAGGTGATCGCATGCCTAATCAATGGAGGGAAAGTTACCTTCTTCCAATTTATAAAGGAAAGGGTGATACTCGAAGCTGTGATAATTACCGTTCGATTAAGCTGATGTCACACACCATGAAGATCGTTGAGCGAGTCTTGGGTAGCCGACTGCGAAAAATAATTAGGCTATCTGATGACCAGTGCGGGTTTGTCGGGGGTAAGTCAACCACGGATGCAATCCAGAGTATGAGAATAATTATGGAAAAACATCGGGATTCTTTGGAGGATTTGCATGTCGTATTGGTTGATTTTGAAAAAGCATTCGATCGGCAACCACGAGATCTAATATGGGTGGCCCTCAGGCAACGAGGAGTTCCAGAAACCTATGTGCGGATAATTATGGACATGTATGATGGAGCAGTTACTAAAGTAAGATGCGCAGCTGGAGTCACCGAAGAATTCGAAATCACAGTAGGTGTACACCAGGGAAGTGTCTTGAGTCCCCTGCTCTTTATTACAGTTCTTGATTACCTGCTTGAAGGCAAAGTGACGGATCCAAAAGTACATCAGTTATTCTTTGCTGACGATGGAGCCATCATAAGTGAAGACCCGATATCCCTACAACGAGCACTTGACGTATGGGTGGATGTTCTAGAAGGAAGTGGGTACCGCATAAGCGCGAAAAAGACAGAATACCTATGCTGCCCATTTTCTGATCCACACAGGCCTATTCCAGACATTTATTTGAATGGAGTAGTGCTTCCCAAGTGTGAAAAGTTTAAATATCTGGGGTCTATGGTAAATAACGAAGCTACTTGTGATGACGATATCAATCATCGCGTAAGCGTAGGGTGGATGAAGTGGCGGAAAAATTCTGCTATCTTCTGTGACCGAAAAATGCCCCCTAAGCTGAAAGGAAAGCTCTACACTTCAGTTGTGCGTCCAGCACTCACATACGGTTCACAATGTTGGACAATGTACAAAAAGTATAAGAGTAAACTAACGGCAGCTGAGATGAAGATGCTTCGTATGACAGCAGGAGTTACAAAGCTTGATCGAATTAGAAGTACGAAGATCCGAGGAAGCCTTCATGTTAAGAATACCATTTCCCAAAAAATTGAACACGACCGACTCAGTTGGTATTGCCATGTTCAAAGGAGAGATCCTGAGAACCCCGTCAAAAAGGCAATATCATACAACGTTCCAATTCGGAATAAAAAGAAAGGTAGGCCTAAACACTCCTGGTACAAACAAATGCAAAAACACCAGCATTCAGTTGGCCTCAGAAATGGAACAATACAAAACCGGGAGGCTTGCCGCCGATTTCTGAGGTCAACCCGGCGAACCCCACAGGCGGATCACTAGTGTGAAGCAGATACGTGGGAGAGTTATGATCCCCTCGACATCGAGATCATAACAGCGCCGAAACAAAGGAAGAAAAAAAAAAATTTTTAAAAGATATTGCGTATCAAAACAGAATTTTTTTTTTCTTTTTGAAAAAAAAAAAAAAAATAATAATTCTAGTTTATTTTTTGAAAATTCGATATCTCGAAAAGGAGCCAAGGATTATTTTTTTTTAATTCAGTTTTTATTTCGACAATAATAAAAACTTAAAATTGGCCTACCAACATTTTTCCTTGAGTGTTTTAAAAAATTTATATATACAAAACAATTTTTAATAACAAAAAAAACCCAAAAACAATTCATAATGTTCCTGCATGAATTCATATGCTTAAGAAATCACGTGGTATTCTGTTTTTAGCGTCAACTATTAAAGGAGTTTTTTTTTTAACATTTCAAAAATTAACATCCACTTTTAATCATAAGAGCAAGTCCCCATTTGATTTTTTTAATCCAGCAAAACCGATGAGTTGAATTTTTGAGCCGATAAAGATGAACGACGTTTTTACAACAGACCTACGAGTATGTACGATTAAATTATGTTGTTAATTGGTAACCAACTTTTTTGGACGCATTGAATTCCCATACAAGGGAAGTTTTATATTAACAAGAAAAGAAGGAACTTTCATACATTGCTTTTATTATTTTCATAATATATATATCAATCGGAACCAGCATTAACTGAAATCAGCTTGTAATCTTACATTAATCTTCTTTTTTGTTATACGTGTAGATTCAAAATTGATTCTGTTCATTTTGTGAGACAATTAATTTTGAAAATCGAACTAACCCATATGCACTTCGCTTAACACTTTTATTCGAAAATCGAATTATTATTTGACGTTCGACACAAATGAATCTTTCGATCACTCTCCCATTTCCTAAAAAATTATGAAACACCAAATTTATTTAGTCTAAACTAAATTGTTTGTCTGTAGAAACATTGGACGAATTTTCTGTTCTTCAGTACTGAGTTAAATCTAAGTTCAGTTACTGTCAAGTCAGAGTCATTTCAGAGTCAAGTCAGTCTAGTCAGAGTCAATTCACAGTTAATCAGAGTAAAGTCAGAGTCTAGTCAGAGTCTAGTCAGAGTCAAGTCAAATTCATTTCAGAGTCAAGTCAGAGTCCAGTCAGAATCAAGTCAGTCAAGTCAGAGTCAAGTCAGAGTCAAGTCAGAGTCAAGTCAGAGTCAAGTCAGAGTCAAGTCAGAGTCAAGTCAGAGTCAAGTCAGAGTCAAGTCAGAGTCAAGTCAGAGTCAAGTCAAGTCAGAGTCAAGTCAAGTCAGAGTCAAGTCGGAGTTAAGTCAGTATACAGTCAGAGCCAAGTCACATTCAAGTCGGAGTTAAGTCGGAGTCAATTCAGAGACAGGTCAAAGTCAAGTCAGAATCAAGTCAGAGTCAAGTCACAGTTAAGTAAGAGATCACCCAACATATAAATAAGTTATTATTATAGATATGGATTAATATTTAAGCACAATGTCAAAATCCGCAGTAAGCTTACTATTGTGAATTGTGGTGAGTTACTATTAACTCTAAATTAAATCAAGATTTAAACTGACTGAAAATCATTATTCAGTAGTTAATAAGCATTTAACCCTAAAACTCGAATGATACTATATTGAAAAAAAAAAAACAAAATTATCAACCAAGTTATAGCACACATTTAAAATCTTACCACACCAAAATTATGCCAACCATAGTTTCCTCACCTGTAATTAAAAAAAAAAATATAAAAATTAGTTCAGAGCGAGCCCAACCATATGAAATACATTTAAACAAAAATAGAGAAGCCATAAAAAAAATTAATCAAAACAAAAATTATGCAAACAGTTTTTTTATGATTTCCCGCTTCTCAACGTAGAGTAGAATAAAAAATATCAACAACATTCCATTCAATCAAAAATAGTATCAACGTTCCCATATTTAACACTGCATTTCTAAATTATTAATATAATTTTGACAGCTAGCTGTCATCTCAATAATCTTTATTCTTCTTTTTTTCTTTGTTGTTTGTATTGCAAATAAGAAACATCAACAAATTGAGTAATCGACTAGAAACGCTATTCACATAAAGCTTTAGTGCCTAGACAAGCCAAACGTAAAGATGTTGCAACCTATAGTTGGAAAGCAAAACAAAAACATTGACAAGGAAGGAGAATCGATAAAGTTCGACCTCCATGTGTACATCACTGTTGGGTATAGCTGTAGTGATGTCATTGGCATTCGCCCCCATTTTCTAGTGTACCATCACTAGTGGTTATATGGAAACAATGGATAACTTAGAGAGGAAGCTCATCGGTGTATTGGAATGCCCGCCGCCGTTCTCAGGCGTGCATAAATAGGTAACAAACAATATTGCACCAAGGTTCATTATAGTTTAAGCTCACTGACCGCCTGCTGCATAAAAACATAGAACAGAGAAGAAGTAAGAGAAAAAAAAAAAAAATGTCGCGTAAGATACGTGAAATGCATGTCAATCAATAAAACCGATAAGTTGGCTATTGTTTTTTTGGAGTCCCCTCCCTTTGGAAATGTCCACATTAGTTGCAAAGCAGGGTTGCCGCTCATTCGATGTCAATAAGTGTCCAAAATAAAGGGACCGCAAATGGTTAAATTAAAATTTTTGATGAAGAAAAGGTCTGTGTCATGCAGAGAGTCTTGGGTTCGATTCTCAGCCACTGCGAAAAAGTTTTTCAGAGGTGACCAGAGTATCTCCTGTAACACTCACACAGGAAAGGTTGTAAGGAGTTGTAAGTCACTTGGTTTAGGCTCTCTATGAGCCGTTATGGCCTCTAATTTGTTTATTTTTTAAAGGTTGAGTATTGAGCTTCTTGAAAATAGATTAAGGTTTTGTCTCGAAGTGTCAAAAGCGCTAAAATATAGTACGAGTATGTGTTCAGTGATACCAACGCCCTAAGCTTAAAATTTAATGAGATAAGGGAAAAGTTAAATAATAGTTCAAATGACTCTTAGCCTGATAAATGAGTTAATAAAAAAGTTACAGAACTCTGCAAACTTTATGGAATAGCGAATCCATTTTTGAAGATTTTCTAGCGGCAAGCTAGCTTCCAATTACAAAAACATATTAGATATTAACTAAAACCGTACATCGGCAACCATGGTCGAGAATTTAAAATATTGACTTTGTAGAATTATTATTCATTCTGTTCATTAAATGTCAAACGATAACAATATGCTGGTTGTGTGATCGTTCATTTACATAAACCAAAGGGGAGTTTTCGTGCTCCTAACATAAGGTGTATCTCTGAAGTGCATCCTTTGAAGAGATACATACTACATATTTAGTGTGTGAGGGTACAACAAAAAAAAATACTCAAAGCAACTTGTTTACGTTCCAATGGAATTCAAAGAATTTCTAATTGATTTCGAATGCAGGGTGTGAGGTTCTATGAATAGAATTTAGGAATTGTGCACATGATATGAATATAATTTTTTGTTTTGAATAAACTCGTGCGTACGGATACAATGCAAAGTATCCACTTTTAGATATAATAAAGGCGAAAAAATTTTATTGGCATCCGAAAGAATTCAACATTCGTTAAGCACCGCTGTAATGTTTCTTGTCGTTCATTATTTTATCATCATTAATATTTTTTTGTCAAATAGCCAATCGTATTCCTCCCGTAAAATATTAACATGAACACACAAAGATTAACGCTTCAGGAAATGCCCATCAGTTTACCCTTGCGCCCAACTCCGGATGTACTTTTAAATTCAGAGATTCTTTATTTAGTCGCACTAATGTCGAATGTGCAATATTTCCCTCCCATTTGAAGTTTTAGACACACAGAATGGGCCATCTAGTGGTTTCTTTTTAAATCATAGGTTATTTTGACACTGACAGAAACATCTGTCCGCTCGAAATCTTGATAGAAAATCAGTATCATAACTCCGCGGAACTAAATGAGTCACTTTACGCTTGAACAACGTTCGGAAATATTGAAAACATATTTCCAAAGTGAATGCTGTGTGGCTTAAACCGTGCGTTTTTTTAAAAGAAATTTTGGGCAGAAAGCAGCACCCACTGCGCCTGCTGTAGGCAAGTTTGTGCAAAAATTTCGTGAGCCTGGTATGCTAGTGGATAACACTCATGGTCCCCGTCATCGTACGGTGCGCACAGACGTGAATGTTACTGTCGTAGCCCAGAGTGTAAGACTCAGTTCACGAACATCAACTCGCCATCGATCTCAACATTTCACGTACTAGCCTAGAGAATTCTCCACAAAGATATCGGATTATTCGCTAACTAGGTCTAATTGACCCAGCAATTGAAGGCGCCACTTGAACGACGTTGTGTTCCATAATTAATGGGAATGTTTGCTCTTACTTATAAGGCCATAATACATGGAAAAAATGTAATTTTGTGATTTTATTGCATTTTTAAAAAGAAACTTGTATTTGGCATCGGTATTTCCTTTTAAATCCTCTCCAATTTTTTTAAACGCACGCACTGTGCTCAAACATTTTAATGGGAGTTCATAATCCCTTTAGTGGCGAAAAATAAAAATGTAACGAACACAACCCTAGAACCAGTGTATGTACGAGTAGATCATTCTTCGTTAAATATTTCTCAAGCAGATAGCAAATCAGTAGGAAATGCAAATTCTTCTATTTAATTTTTTTTTTCTGACGCGATATTTTGAATGGCATAAAATCAAATCATGTTTGAAACGAGAATTTCCTTCGTTCATCTAAAACAATGGCAATTGGCATTGGTATTTTCGTTTCAAATTCCTTACAACTTTTTCTTGTTCACTAGTGTATTTCTGGACGAGAGGAAATTTTCCTTTTTAACTCTAGTTCACAAAGAATGACATAAAATCTTGGTTGAAAATTACAGAGATATTTCGAAAAGACAATTCGAAAGTTATTTGAGCTTGTACACAGAAAGAGAATATCATAGAACACATTTGTGATTAACAATATTGGATTACGTCTTGTCCAGTGGAACAGATATTCGACTTATGCCTAACTAATTGCAGAGGCATTTGAAATGCGGTTTCATTTTATTAGTTAAACTTTAATCCTTTGGAAATCAGGGTCTTCTTTTAAGATGGTTGCGTAGCTAATTTAAAACTGTGTAAAACTTAAAAGCACTATGTAACTCTAAGATAAATCAAAGTTATTTGTGGAGTACCACAAGGAAGTCAACTTAGGCCTCTTCTTTTTAAAAAATTAATGAATAAATTACGTGTGGCGCTGAAAAGGAGCAAAGTATGGTGTAATCCTGATACAATCTTCTAAAGCAGACGACTAACACGCAAAGCAGAGGGATGTCTCTCCCCTCATCAAATAAAAGAATCGGATAACGCTCCTAAAATCGAATACAAGCGATATGGAGTGACAAGTAAATAAATAAAGTTTGTGTTCAGAGTTTAACTTATGGTTTGGACTAAGACTTTTTCTCAGCCGCTGCAGACGTGTATTGCGTCTTGCGAAGAAGTGAAATTTCTTCAATATTATCTCTTGTCATGAAAAGTGCTTTTCGGAATTGGTAGCAAATTAAAGGTCCCCTCCATTCTTGCTATCACTTACACAGGAATGGTTGGGGAGCATGTCTTAATATCGAAGGATAAAAATCTCGAATGACAAAAATCTAGAATACAATTGCTTGTAATCTAGAATGCAAAAATCTGGAATGCACAAAAATCTCGAATGAACAAAAATCTCGAAAGACACTATCTCGAAAAAAAATATAAATTTATAACAGGTCTTCTTATATTAAAATAAAGGTTTAAATCAATCTCCATTATATATGTATTTTGTATTCTTCATCAAACAACAATATATTTTAGAATAATAAAAATAACAATCTTTAAAAAGTATACTTAGAGCTAGGTATAAAGTATATTATATTGTAAGGTATGTATATAAAGCTTAGAGTAGGTATTTATAAGAAGTTATGAAGGACAATATGCCTTACAACTGAGTAGGTATTGTTAAGAATTATGAAGGACAATATGCCTTACAACTCGGCCAACCTGACAAATGATCGTCCCGATCATAACGATTTATAAATTATAAAGAATTTAATATTGATTTTTCTTTATAGCTTAATGAAAGCTTCTTCATCATTCAACTCTGTATAATATTCTTCGGAATTATATTATTTTCATCAAAAAAGTCGTTCAAAATGTTCTGGATTTTCGAAATGTTCTAAATTTTCAGAATTTTCTGATTGTTCGGAATGTTCAGAATTTTCGGAATGTTCTAAATTTTTGGATTGTTCGGAATTTTCAGAATCTTCGGAATGTTCAGAATGTTCGGAATGTTCAGAATCTTGAGAATGTTCGGAATGTCTGGAATCTTCGGAATGTCCGGAATCTTCGGAATGTTCGGAATCTTCAGAATGTTCGGATTGTTCGGAATGTTCGTTATTTTCGGATTGTTCAGAATCTGCGGAATGCTCGGAATGTTCAGAATCTTCGGAATGTTCGTAATGTTCATAATTGTTCATAATGTTCGGAATGTTCGTAATCTTCGGAATGTTCATAATGTTCATAATTGTTCATAATGTTCGGAATGTTCGTAATCTTCGGAATGTTCATAAATGTTCATAATGTTCGGAATGTTCGGAATGTTCGGAATGTTCGGAATGTTCATAATTGTTCATAATGTTCGGAATGTTCGTAATCTTCGGAATATTCATAATTGTTCATAATGTTCGGAATGTTCCTAATCTTCGGAATGTTCATAATGTTCATAATTGTTCATAATGTTCGGAATGTTCGTAATCTTCGGAACGTTCATAATTGTTCATAACATTTGGAATGTTCGTAATCTTCGGAGTTTTCACAATTGTTCATAATGTTCGGAATGTTCGTAATCTTCGGAATGTTCATAATGTTCATAATTGTTCATAATGTTCGGAATGTTCGTAATCTTCGGAATGTTCATAATTGTTCATAATGTTCGGTAGGTTCTTAATCTTCGGAATGTTCATAATGTTCATAATTATTGTTCATAATGTTCGGAATGTTCTTAATCTTCGGAATGTTCATAATTGTTCATAATGTTCGGAATGTTCGTAATCTTCGGAATGTTCATAATTGTTCATAATGTTCGGAATGTTCTTAATCTTCGGAATGTTCATAATGTTCATAATTGTTCATAATGTTCGGAATGTTCGTAATCTTCGGAATGTTCATAATTGTTCATAATGTTCGGAATGTTCGTAATCTTCGGAATATTCATAATGTTCATAATTTTTCATAATGTTCGTAATCTTTGGAATGTTCATAATTGTTCATAACATTCGGAATGTTCGTAATCTTCGGAACGTTCATAATTGTTCATAATGTTCGGAATGTTCGTAATTTTGTTCTTATATGCAAATCTCAAAGCTGCGCTACTGTTGCAGTTGCGGGAACTTCCACATTGTTTGTTTCACAGCATGCAAGCAATTCACTTTTATTATGACATATTCTTATACATATGTATGTACGTACATTATGTATATCTTATAGTTTTCGGATTTTTTTTTTAATTCAATCTTCAATCCTCAATTTTCAATCCTCAATTTTCAATCTTCAATTTTCAATTTTCAATATTCAATTTTTAATCTTCAATCTTGGCTTATCACTATTGCTTGCTTCGCACCATGCAAGCAGTTTAAATTTATTCATTAGTTGTGACAAATTCTTGTACATATGTACGTATATCTTATATGTAGTTTTCGGATTTTTTTTTTTTGTAATTCCATCTTCAACACTCAATTTTCAATTTTTAATCTTGGCTTATCCCACTTCTGAGTTATAACAGGTCTTCTTATATTAAAATAAAGGTTTAAATCAATCTCCATTATATATGTATTTTGTATTCTTTATCAAACAACAATATATTTTAGAATAATAAAAATAACAATCTTTAAAAAGTATACTTAGAGCTAGGTATAAAGTATATTATATTGTAAGGTATGTATATAAAGCTTAGAGTAGGTATTTATAAGAAGTTATGAAGGACAATATGCCTTACAAATTCGAGATTTTTTTTTAACCTATTTAAAGAGTTCACACTTTAATTAATCGCATAAAATATTTAGTTTATTCAACAATTTATTCCTTGTTTGAGAAAATAAACAAAAAAAAATATTTAAAATATTTAACAAAAAAAAAATCATTAGGTATCATAATAAAATTATAAAAAATATCAAAAACAAAGAAAAAGTTATAAATTCATAAACATACCTATAAAGGCATATGTAGGTATAACAAAAAAGTATGAATTATTTTGAGTTGTACGCAAGACTCCTAAGGTACACCACATAACTCCTCTCTTCTTTTTCGTCTAGTACTTTTAAAATTTGTTTTTTTTTTTAATACTCCCGTCTTACCTTAGTTTCCTGGCCCATCTGAATTTTTCAACCAGACAACTAATTTGAACTGACTCATTAGCCAAAATTTCAAGTAATTTGTAAGGACCAATGTGCGGCCTTCCAACTAAAACCTGAAGCCTCCTATGCCAGGACTCTACTCTGTTTTGAGTTCTGGGTAACTCTGTCATGGGTAGTTTACTAGTCAGTCTCAGTCGTGGTTTTGTTAAACAGTTATTAATAATCTTGAATTAATATATTAATTTTTGAGACAATGGTTACAATTCGCACGAATTGTAACCATTGTCTCAAAAATTAATATATTAATTCTAGATTTTTGCATTCGAGATTTTTTTTTCGAGATTTTTGTGTTTCGAGATTATGCATTCTAGATTTTTTTTTCGAGATTTTTTCAATTCTAGATTTTTGTTTTCGAGATTTTTACTTTCGAGATTTTTGCTTTCTGGATTATTGTTTTCGAGATATCGTGGTAGACCCGAATGGTTGAGAGTGTAAGTGACTATAATCCAATTGACATTAAATATTTTACCAAACTCTCAAGGCTACATCGCATTTTGTTATTGGTAAAAGGTATTCACTGTTCAGACTTCTTAATTTGATTAAGTTAACTTAATAAACCAATTCAAGCGAACTTTTTTTTGTCGCTGAATTCCAATGTAAGGAGTTTTTTCACCCCTGATATTGTCACTGTCCATCAAGGATTTAGTGAAATAAAAAAAAAACAAGGAAGAGAAATACTATATAACAATCGGACCACCCAACATAAGCGGTTAGGGGTCTTCTTTCTGTGGCTAAAACCAACACAATATGTTGCCCAGACAAAAATGAACAATACATCGAATTTCAACCCTCACACCAAGTTGCGCCAACAGACCAACCTGTGAGTTAATTAGGCTTTGATTTGTTTCTCGTGAAACATCTAAACCACAAGAAATGACCTTTTTTTCAATTTGTTAACCCAGTTGTGGTTTGACCAAACATAATACCTTTTTGGTTAGGTTCTTGTGTTAAAACCCGCTGAGTTGAAAAAGCCAAACACATAACGTCTCCACTATAAAACCAGAATTTGATTGCACCTATCTCCCAACATTATGTTAGTGAAGGGTAGCAATAGCAGCTGGAATTGTTACAACAATTGCAACAATTGCTAAAGAATAATTGTTGCTTCGTGTTATTGAGGCAACAACACACAACTTTGTTTCGATAAATTTAATTTTGATGAATTGTTTTTATAGTTTCTATCTTAACCATATGGAATGTTCCCCCGCGCCAAAAAAGGTATTGATTTCGAGGTTGAATAATCCGTGGGCAACTCGGTGTATATATAAATAGATTGGCGATAATGATTCTGATAGTCGGTGATGCAACATTGGCTACGTGAGATTCTTACTATTTATTTAATTTCTATAGAATTTAATTAATGTGGGAAACTGTTTTTTTTTTTGTTTTGTTTAAAATCAGATATTAAATGTATATTTATTATTCGTCAGTGGCATGTAATGAATATCTACGTGGTGCGCATTTAAGTTTCAATTGGGATGTTTGCTTTCAGTAGAAATATTTCAGATAGATTAACATCAATGAAGTACCTACTTTAAGCACTTTCGAGCTACAGTACAGTATGAAGAAACTAGGCAGGTGTGCTTCTATCAGAAATTAAAACTTTGACTCCCGAATATAATCGGAGAAAGAAGCTAACATATTTTAAAAGCTAAACACTTCTTGGTTTCTGATGGTTTGTCTTCAAGGATCCGGTATCTGATGAAAGCCACCTACTACTCTCATTCGAAAGAAATCGAATTAGGGCCGCAAATGTGTGAACCTGTGAACGCCTAATTAACTTTAATTTATTTGTTTTGGATTTGGACCTAAATTCGCGGGTTTTTTAAACCGCATGAAAGGTATACAGCCAACGATTGTTATATTTTTCTGTCCCAATTACAGACAAATATTTTATCCATTTCAATATCGCTGGCGAGAAATGGGTCTACAAATTCAAAAAATGCAAAACAAAATTGTTTCAAAAATTTGTGTACCCGATATTATTTCAAATTCAAGGGAGCACCTTTATATAAATTTTGGTCGAAGTCGTTAGAGCCCTTTATGGGAAAGTCGAAAATAAAACAAAAAAAAGGTTCTATGACAGGTAGCGTTGCAAACATTTTTTCTTAAATTTTGTTTGACCAACATTTAGAACAAGTACCTATTTTTTTATCAAAATCATTAGAGACATTTTTGAGATAAATAAAATTTTGCATAACGGCACTATCTTAGTATCGTTTCCTCGATTTCTCGCCTGGGGAATTATCAAAGAACCTAAAATACCAAGTTTGAAGAAAATTGCTTGAGCGGCTTAAACTGTAGATCGATGTACTGTACATGTACGTACATACAGACAGATGGGCGAATTTGCGGGACCCACTCTTTTCGTGTTCTCTTAGATCATAATGTCAACTTTTATCAAAATTTTGAGTTCGATTCTTTTTGCAAATGCAAAACTTGCCCTAAAGTACCTATGTTTGTATATTTTGGGTGATCATGGTCAAAATTTCCGTCCACCCGACCTAAATGAAGTGCGGTTAGCGATAGCTGAGCTTAAAGCGTACAGACTGCTGATAAGGATGGTTTGCCAGACGAACTATTCAAATCATATGGAGTACAAACTAACTTAGCTCCAACATTGGATTGGATAAAAGTATGCCCGATGAATGGAACTTCTGTATAGTGTGCTAAAGAGGTATACATAAGTCTATTCAACTCCGAACACAAAATAGTGTCATCTGTAGTGTGAGATTGCTTAAAACTGTTCTTCAACGATCCGATCGGTCCCTATCAGTGTGGTTTTAGGCCCATAGACCAAATGTTCACACTCCGACAGATTTTGCAAAAACCCACGAGTTTTAAACCACCTCTTTATCGATTTTAAAGCCGCATATGATAGCATAGACAGATACTAATTATACAGAAATAAGTCGCATTTCGGCATTCCTGCCATCCTGCCATCCACTTGTGCAGGATGACGATGGAGAAATCTACCTGCTCCGTCAAAGTCGGTAAGAACACCACCGAATCCCTTGACGTCGAGAAAATTTTTGGGGCAAGGCGAAGCGTTACCATGCAACCTCTTTAACATTGTTCTTGAAGCGATTGCACGCATCTCGCAAGTCAAAAACAGAGGTAACATTTTTTTTTTCAAAAGTTCGTTCAACTACTTGCTTATGAAAATGATATCGACATTTTTTGGGGAACGAAGCGAGCTGTTACTGGCATGTTTGCAAGTATTGAATCGGAGGCGGCGAAAATAGGTTTGACTATTAATAAGAACAAGACGAAGTAAATGCTATCATAGATAAAGGAACCTCAACATTGTCGACACGTGCAAAACGTCACGATGGATATAGATACAACATCGAAATCATCAAGGACTTTGTCTACCTGGGCTCTACTATTACTTAGCAAAATGACATCAGTACAGAGATCAAACGAAGAATCACTCTCGCCAATCGCTGTTTATTTCGGCTAAGAAGGCATTTCAGAAGTAATGCCCTCTCTCGAAGAATCAAAGGGATCTTATATAAGAACCTAATCATCCCGGTCCTGTTGTGTGGGGCAAAAGCATTGACCCTGTCAAAAGCGGATACGAATCTGCTCTGGTGCTTTGAATTGAAGATTCTTTGGCGGAGAAGAGTCAACAACGAGCTTTACGGGTTTTACAGCGACGTCGACCTGGTCTAAAAGCTGAAAACACAGCGGCTGGAAGGGCTGGGACACGTGGAACGTATGGACACCGACGCACTAGTCCGATGAGTCTTCGAATCTACTTCTGATGATCAGCGCAGCAGAGGAAGATCCCACTTTATGTGGCCCGCACAAGTGGAGAATGATCTCAACCAATTTGGAGTACGGAACAAGGCACAACTAGCTAGGGACCGAGCTGTAAGCGAAATCGAAAGGAAAGAAAGTACATAAGTAACGTTCATTTTTCAATTTCTAAGACTGTCAAATATAAGAGCAAGTTTGTACGTTCCAGGAGCGCATTTCATCAAAAGTTATTCTCATTTAAAAAAAAAAAAAAAAAAAAAAAAAAAAAAAAAAAAAAAAAAAAAAAGACGTTCGAACACTCAATTTCCAGTCAAAAACTTTGAAAGGATTGATGCAAAAACACTTTTCATCACTAAAATGTTGTCTTTACCAAAACACAATTAAGTTTTCGGATCAGGTCAAAACAAAGGAACGATTCTATTTGAAGCCATTGAACAGCTAGAAATACATCAGGCGATAACATTGTCGATCACAACATAGTCTGCCAAAAACTGAATGTTATGGGTAAATTGTTAAAGGGGGGCAATGCAACTAGCATTTTTTCTAATTTTCTGTTCTAACTTGATAATTTCAATATTTTTTTTTGTTTGATCAAATAACATTAACAAATGTTTGACTCTGAATTACTTTTCATAGAAGGTATATCATTCGGTTCATTTTCTATTTCCAAGGATCTTTTTTAATTGCCCATAAGTAAACTACTTGAAAGATACGTATGTTGACTTACGACTTGCTTTATTAAAGTTCATTTCCAACCGCAGTTTAATTATAAAATTAGCTTCAAATAAATTTTGTAGTTAAGTATATGCTTTTCGACGGATTTCCCTAGGTTTGAAATTTAATCTTATTTTATTTCTTAAATGACTCCATAAGGAAAACAGTTGTTTACATATTACTTCCGTTGCTTTTAGCCAAATTGGCATAAACATTATTTTCATGCAAAGATGTTCTATTTTCGTTACAGACCTATTGGTATCCTAAAAAAAAATCTTTTGAATTATTAAACGACGAATAAGGCGAATTGAAATTACCACTAAAAAAGATGGATTCCAATAGCAGCAATAAAGGTAAAATAAATTGATAGCCAGACAGCTCGTGGAGAACTAGGGGATAATCACCAACAATGATGTGTGCGTGTTTTTCATGTCGCCAGGGTGCCTACGTTTTTCTGTCAAATTCGAGCGTGACATTCAGTTTCTCATGACAAGAGATACTGTTGGAGGATTTGTCACTTCCACAGAATACACATTATCCTTGAGAAAAAACATGCTATTAAGAACAGGTTGAATTCGAACTCAAGCCTCCGGAGTGATAATTCTATGCTCTATACGCACTTCCCATTTTTGACAAAACGAAGTGCGTCAATAAAAGAAGAGTTTAACCTTTAACCTTAACAAAAATTAAGAAATTACTTATTTCTTCGTGTTCCTCAAAAAAGTTATTTATTGTTAAGTTTTGAGAATTCACAATTAATCGCGAGTATATACTCTGTTCGAGTATATTATTTTAAACATATAATCTATTCGTTAAGTTGTTGAAGGAGTTTAATGTCAGATTTCTTGTTTTTGATTGTCTATTAAACCCGCGTTGGGCGCCATTTTGAAGTGTATGTATGCAATTGCTATTATATTAAGCAAATACTTAAATTTTCGGGTTCCATAATCTCTTATAAGCTCAAATATTATATTTTCATGTCTTATTTGACAGAGTATTGTTTTATTATCATTGATAAATAAATGCGCCTAATGATTTTGAGCTTTGAAATTGGAATTTTTATATAAATTTAAAAATGTTAACTTTAAATTTATTGAATAAATCCCTTATCATTTTTGAATAAAAATAAAAATCCTTGTTTCAAAGCTAAAAATCATTCGCAAGACAATCTGAATCTATGACCACTCACTTCCTTGTTCTTATAGATTTTCCGTATGAGTTAGGTTTCGTGGTCGTCAACATTCACATTACAAAAACGAGTTAATTTTTTTGATTATTTCTTCACTTTGATATGCGCGACTAGACATAAACTATTGTACCTATATCGCGTGCATAATAGTCTAGACTGGAAATCGAATCAAATTATCCCTGAATTATCAACCACCGCACCGTATCCTGTATGCTGATTTTTTTTTGCTTGTGAATCAGACATTTCTTATACAGATAGAGGACGAATGACTCATCATAATAAGCCCGTGTTCTGAAGTCGATTTACAATCATCGTTGTTTGATTAGTACAGTACAAACTCACTTACCCGGGGGATAATTAGATATCTATTTTACTTGTGATTCGTTTGTATTTATAATGTTTAATTTTTAGTTAAAAAAATAAAATCCAGAATCATAAAAACCAATACACTTTCAAAACGAAGAAAAATATCCTTAAAATATTTCGACTTAAAACAATTTCAGGAATCAATAAATGCAACTTATTCGATCGCAATAAAGAATTTATTAGATTAGAGTCATTTACTAACTCTTCATTTAGACAGATAACTTATTTAAAGCAGTCAAACTATTCGTCTTCACTGTGAGTGAATGAACTCGGTTAAAATTATCATATACTCGGTTGTTTTAAATAACTTAATCAATTGTGTAAGTCAATGTACTAGTTTACTTTCACATACATACTCGGTTTGAGTACCCGATTTCGATGTTTGCCTTAGCCTTATTACTTAATTACTGCAACCAATCTACTGGGTTTGAGTATCTTATCTAGTCTATTGGAGTAGCTTATAGTAAATATTTGGTTTCAGATGCACCTACTCTGATTTAAACCCACGTGCTCTGTTTTTTTTTTCAAACTCAATGTACGTAGTCGTGCCATAAATACTGTTGCACAATTTTTTTTCAATACCAAGGAAAACAAGTATCAAATAAGTTATAAATTTTACTAAATGACATAATATATGCTTGCTACTCAAATTGGCCAACCAAGGGCTTAACACAGGCCTTGAGTCCCTTCGGCCAATACCCTATGGCAGAACGCAACTTTTCCTCAGGACAATTCGCCACTGTTCGAGCGAGACTGGATTTCAAACTTCCCAAAATCGGATGTCCTCTGTGGCAAGCCATCAGCTCAAGCTCTGTCCAAAAATAATAATCCAGGATTAAAAGCAGGACTGGCTGTGGGCCAATCTAAGGTCCTAATGAACTCAGAAACATTTTTTCCCAGCTACAACTGAGTCGATTTAGCTTTGTGGGCTGGGGCTGTGTCCTACTGGAACACTCAATGTCTTCAATTGAATAGAGTATTGTTGAGTGGTTTTAACACTTTCGCTAAAACATCTCCCTCGTAGTTTTTTGCGTTTCGTGTTACGTCTTGTTCACCAAAATTCTCTCTAACCACTAACCCAAGACCGAATTGGAATGATGGGTCCTTTCGACTCTGCCAATTTTTTCCTTGGCTTACTACGATCTACGAGTGTAGACCTTATCATTTTGGCGGTTGAATTTTTCCTTTATGGTAAAAATTTTGTCATCTGAAAACAAGGTTTGTCGGAAGCTCCCATCAGATAACCGTCTGAGAAATGAATTTGCTCTTTCGTTTCTAATTTTCTTCAGGGTAGTCACTCAACGATAAGCATCCATCCCAAGATCATTTTTAATCAGAAATAAGGATTAACGGAAAATTCTAGCTGCCACTGCTCGAATGGCATTTTTTGCCCTCACAGTTTGTGGTCGAAGGCCAAGACTTGTCTTTTACGCTTAAGAAATATCTATATATCGTTAAATGGTCCGCCACATCAACATTCGATTGATCCCAAGACCTTTTAGCGACTTGGAAATAAAAGAATTTACCTCCCTTAGGCTAAAAACGCACTTGCGATTTCAATCGCGCGATTTTTTAGTCGCAAAAATAGAACACATGAGCTTAAATGAGAATGAACGCACTTGAAGATTTAAGGCTAGGACCCCACTTGCGATTTTTTGTGGAGGCGATTAAAAAGTCGTAATTGCTACAAATTATTGACATGCACGCACTTGCGATTTTCTTGCCGCGCGATTATTTAATCGCGAAAAATAAAACACACTACTTTTTATATGAGTGCACGCATTTGCTACAAATAAGTAGCGACAGAAAAATCGCTTGAAAAAATAGAACTTGTTTCATTTTTATAATCGCTACGATTTTAAAGTCGCATGTGCGTGCATTCACATTTAAGGCCATGTGTCTTATTTTTTGCGGCTAAGAAATCGTGGATTAAAAATCACAAGTGCATGCATGCCCATTTCTCTTTGCGACTACGATTTTTAAGTTGTAGTAATTTGAATCGCAAGTGTGTGCATATCCATTTGAGTACATGTGTTTCATTTAAGTTTACGACAATCGCATCGCAAGAAAAATGGAACAAATTGCGACTTTTAAATCGTCATGATTTGTTGGTAGCAAGTGCTTCATTCTCATTTAAATTCATGTGTTCTATTTTTGCGACTAAAAAATCGTGCGATTGAAATCGCAAGTGCGGTCCTAGCCCTAAATCGTGACGATTTGTTGGTATCAAGTGCGTTCATTCTAATTTAAACTCATGTGTTCTATTTTTGCGACTACAAAATCGCGCGATTGAAATCGCAAGTGCGTTCGTTGATTTTTTATTTCCGCGTCACAAAGTGGTGCGATTTCCGTTGCGCGATTGTCTTAGCTTTTCTGACAAAATAAATAGTTTAATTTTTGCCAAATAAGTCAATGACCCGATGATTTATTTTTTGTAATGTGTGATTTTGAAATCGTGTTTCGAAAAATGAAATTGTACTCAAAACTTAAATGGGGTCTGTGTCTTTTTTCTACAAGCCTGTTCGAAATTTTGTAAAAACAAAAACAAAAAACAGATTTTTTGAATAACAAATTAATTTCATTTTACTTCCACCAAAGCGAGGATCTACTGTATCCGTTGTTTGATATTCTAATCTCTTGCAAAAGAGTGATAGATATAATATACCCACAATAAAAGGAAGAGGTTTTGAGATGTACACAAGAAACCAGATGAAAAACGGTCATCATTACACAAACAAACAACGATATTCTTCAACATAAAAAAAACGGTCTGTGACAAAAGATAAAAGTCGTTGTGTTTTTTATTTAACGAGCAAGCAA
Organism: Chrysotoxum bicinctum; assembly: GCA_911387755.1. Lineage (NCBI taxonomy): Eukaryota > Metazoa > Arthropoda > Insecta > Diptera > Syrphidae > Chrysotoxum > Chrysotoxum bicinctum. The sequence goes on along the minus strand of OU426989.1, from coordinate 215,371,749 downwards.
AGCTGGATGTCAGTGGAGAAGGAGAAGGGTGGCGCATCTTTTGTAAATATTTTTATGTTTTGACTGTTGAAAAATATTTTTCATACCTATTGTAGTTTGCGATTGTGAAACCCTGGCTCTACACAAAAGTTTGCAAAATAAAGGGAGACAAGTGTGCGGGGAAATGCGAGTATTTATGAAGATTCTATTTTACAAATTTTTGTGATATAACGACTCGAGAGGGTGGTGGACCTTTTTTCAATATCTTTCGTCAAATGTAGATTTTTGTTTCGTTCTGTATTTTTTGTTTTCAACTTCAAGATACTTTTGTAATATGTTTGAAGAATGGAACCAAAAATATAAGAAGAGGCGATTTTTAAACAAAAGAATAAAATCAAGCAAAAGGAAAAAAAAACGAAATAGGAAATGGAAATGACAGACGGAATGAAATATCCGTTTGCTGGGGGCGTCGTTTTTTTGTAGATTTATATAACTTTTATCTGAACATTTATCTAACAAGATGAAGAGTAGATTATGGAAATAAAGAGAAAAACGTTGTTGGGCAAGTTTTATTGCACTGCATGGTCACAGGGTTGCTGGAGAAATGGCGGAAAATTGAAATTTTATGTCCATTTTCCTTATACGTCCACCATGTAAGCAAAATATTAACAAAGCAACTATGGGGAGTGTTGAAGTCGTTAAGATTTTTCACATTCGATGATTTTGCGGTGTAGCTATAATTTGTCTACGTGGGAAATTGTATTGTTTTATGGGTGGGATGGAACAACTTTTGCAAGTTTTTTTGTTTTTCTTACCGCGGTCCGGTGCATTCTGGTGTTGTCTCAAAGAATCGTTTGTGTTGAGTAATGATGTGAGCAAATAGGTAGACTGTATTTTTATTGGACCCCCATAGGGAGATGCTCACTCAAGTGACACCGTTGCAGTGGACTGACTTCAAAGGTACTGCGTACTATATTTTATCTACTTATACTTGATAGGTAGGAAGAATGATTTTTTAACTGCAAGTACTTGATTGCATTGTCAGTGAATAGAATTTAAAAGCAGACAGTATAGCTTTGTTTGAGGACTGTAAGGTTGTGACACATAAATTGCACTGTGTGCATATGATTTGGTATGCCTCAGGCGACTTAATAAAGTCCGGTTTTCTTTATGTTAAAGAGTTCTTAATTATTTTGATGTTGAGATCAATCGGGTAAAGCTTCTTCTATTTACATAAAATCCTTAGGTAATCGCTTATTCTTAATGTGAGAATCAAGATTTTTTTCCTTTTTAAGCACTCCACAAGAGGGCGCGGTAATTAGCAAATAAATCAGAAATGTTTTGTTAAAGAATTGTGTAGCCAAGTTGTTAAACTAATTTCTTCGAAAAGGAAGGGAACTTTAATTGTACGAAGCATTTTTAGATTTTTTTCGAATTTCTAAAAGTTAATTTGACAGATAATAGCTGGGTCAGTTTGATTTCAATTTTTATTTATATTTTTAGCACAGTAAAATGATTATGACTACCATTAAAATGTTTAAGCACAATGCGAGTGTTTAAGAAGGTTGTAGCGGATTTTGAAAAAGTTACCGATGCACATTGATATTGATTGTCCGAACACCGCAATTGGAGAAAAATATTGAGCTGAGGTAAGCACTAACATTCGTGTAGTTCGACTAAGGAAAGAATATCTTAGCTTAACAGTGCAACCGCAGCTGGACTCAAGGTAAACTGATGTTCCCCGAAAAATATGAATAGACTTCCACAAGTCAGAAGAAGGGTTGAAACATTTATGTACAAAAGTTTACCTGTGGAGACTATTTAAAAAAGTCTAGTCTGTCCAATGCAATTAATAAAATCTGACATGGGATGATGCTGTTTAGATAATTTCGGTAAGGGGATGGGTAGTGAATATTCTTCTGAAGACTATTGGTTCAAATCTAATCAGTCACGAAAGGAATAAAGTGACAGCTCAGTTAAGTTATTATTTTTGCATTCAAAACTGTTCAATATATCATCCAGTTTTTTTTTTCTGAAGTACTCTTGGTTCAGTTTCCTAAAAATTTGAAGTGTGTCGATTGATGCTCTCCGAATTTCTTCCAAAAACAATATAGTGGCAAGATCGTTTCAGTTAATGGAGATTGCAATGTATCCATCATTACTGACATTTTCAAAGACTGTATGCTTTTGATGAACTGTTTGACCCCTAAAATAAATAAACTAGAGGCCATGACGGCTCATAGAGAGCCTACATCTAGTGACTACAACTCGCAACCATTCCTATATGCGTGTTACTAGGAACGGAGTGTACCTACAATTTTCTGCCGATTCCGAACAGCTAACGAGCAACACTTCTCATGATAAGATACTTTTGGATAATTTATCAAGACCCTCTGCATGACATTCTAAAGCACTAACCATTATACCAAGGTGTAGTACTTTTGACCCTTGAAACTGTGCCAATTCTAGACAAGTTAGTGTTTTTATGTATCGCAAATAAAATCTTATCTGCTATATTATGTGAACGCCTGAAAACCTTCAGCAACAACGTGGTCAGCCCGATAATTGCGGTTTAAGACCAGAGAAGCCCACTACAGAGTTGCCTGACTACAAATTATGTGAAAGCCTTTTGAATTCTTTCAATACGAGTCTTCGCAATGGAAGACCATACAATAGAGCAATGTTCAAGAATATGACGAATTAAGGACATATAAATCGATTTCAAAGCATAAGGGTTAGAGAGCTCATTGCAGTTTCGCTTCACAAAACCAAGCATAGAGTTTGCCCTAGCAATAACATAGTCAACATGTAATGAAAACGACATATTTGGATCAAAAATGACTCCAAGATCACGAAATAAATAAATAGATCACGAATCTCAATTTGCGATCAAGAATCTTGTTTGAATATTTGATACTCGTATACCATTGATACTAAAGTTCGATGTGCTATAAAAACGTTAAATTTTTTGATATTCAAAGGAAGAATATTTCTTTCGCTCCAAGGAGCTAAATTATTCAAATCATTTTGAATTTTGATTAACTGAAAAATTTGTATGTCGTCAGCATGCATCAAACACGAGGCAGTCTTAAGAAGAAATGGGATATCATTTACCAAATTTTTAAAAAGCAGTGGTCCAAGGTGACTACCTTGAGGAACTCCAGACGTAACTTTTATAATATTAGAAACGAAATTTAAAAATTTCACACATTGAGTTCTGTCATTAAGATAGTTGGATATCCATTTCAGAAGTAATCCATGAAAACAAAAAAACTGAAGTTTAGCTAAGAGAATTTTGTGACATATAGTATCAAATGCTTTGACGAAGTACGTGTACATATTATCAACCTGGTATCCGGATTCGAAAGAATAGGTGATATATCTAGGATAAGGCATGCGATTTGTTGAGATAGATTTACCTGCCATAAACCCATGCTGCTCATAACAAATATCTTCTTTTATATTAAAATACAAAATGATCTTTAAGTAAAAGCTCAAATAATTTTGGGATTGCAGATATTTTAGAAATCGCACGATTATTATTACAAAATTTGTTGGACTGGAACTGCTTTTTCATTTTCATTCTGCTTTACAGTACTGAGATGAAGATATAATTGGAAGCTCCAAGCGAAAAATACTTTGCGAAATATTCAGCCTCCTTTTTGTTGACTATGGACTATGGACGAAATTCAAATACGAACTATGAGTTGTACAGGGACGTCCCACTAGTCAAGCGAATACGAAATCGTCGTAGTCCTGAAAGATGTACTAATTAGTTGAAATAACATTGGTGTCATTAATATTTCAACGCCAACAAAATACAATATACATTTTTTATGATATTTTTCCCTCAGTTTAGCCATCGTATAGTCTTTTGAAATTTTGTTTTCTTTCATATCATATATATCCTCCTACTCTGCATTTACAAAATCCTAAAATTACGCTTTGATGATTTCTTTTTCCAAAGCACTTGTCGTGGTGTATTATTTTTTTTTTGTTATTGTTGCGGTCATGTCGCCTCACTTCCTTCTTAGTAAAAACATCTTCAATCTCCTCCAGGAAACCAATGCGAGACGCGTCGGACGTATCAAGGAGGGAGATGTACGAGTAGTTTTACAAATCATGGTCTGCCATCAGATATTATCCATCCACAATGATAGATACTTGTATTTTTTTGTTTGCTTTTGCTCAGACTGTTGGTGATTTGATTACACAAAATCTGCTTCAATGGACGAAAGAAACTTTGGTTTCTTCAAAAAAATAAATATACACAGAAGTAGCAAAAGAACTTTACGTCAATCACTTTACAGTCGTTTTCGTTTCTTTTTCAAACTACACGAGTACTAACTGTCCTTGCAAAAAAAGCCAAACGCATAATAAAAGTCAGACTTAAGAAATAAAAACGAAGAAACAAAAACCACACAAGATAAACCTACCTAAATGAAAAATTGAATGAAGCCACAAGAACGTGTAAGAAAAAAAAAGGAACTATCATTAACGCAAATGAGGTTCTTTACTGTAGAGAAAACAAAAAATATACAAGACTTAAGCAAGCAGAGTATTTTACTGTTGAACGAAAAATTGAGTGAATTTCCTGTGCCACAGGGTCTTTTAGCTCCTGTGCCTTTCAAATACGAGTACATACAAAGTCCGGTCTCAAGGAGAATAAATAAAATTTTTACTACTTCATCATCATGCTGTTACAATTTATGATTGCCGCATGGGGCGTCCGTCAGTCGATTGTGCAGAAGTCAGAATGAAATTAAAAGCTGGCACAAACAAAAACTGGTCAACCATCGACCAAATTACCAGATACCGTTCTTGATTTACCAGCTTATGCATCGTACAACATTTACCACGTTCGTGAGGTAATCTCTAAGATTTACCGTTCAATCCTGGAATTTCAACTAATCCGATGTTTGTAACATATGTACTTCGTGTGGGAAGTCAATTTACTGGAAGAGAATCTATCAACTCTCAAATGGCCTCATATCTGTTGTGCGAACCAAACTAGGTAACTCTTTGACTGGTTCATGTGATTTCTCGGATACAAATGCTATCATGTGCTCCTCCTCAACAACCATAGTCTGCTTTTATGCAAAAGAGCGGGATCTATAAATACGGAGGTGATGTTTTGGTAGGGTGCATGCATCAAACCATCAACCAAACATGGGTGGAAAAGAGCATGACCGATGATTGAACCAGAAGTTCGACATGGCCTATCTACAAAAAAAGTAATTCTATCTATATCTTGCAATAACTACCGAGGCATATCTCTGCTAAATGTCGCATATAAGATACTATCGAACGTGCTAGTTGAACTTCTTAAACCGTTCTGTAATGATTTAATCGACAAGTACCAGTGCGGCTTCCGACCCAGCAGATCGACCAAATATTCGTATTGAGGCAAATCCATGGAAAGAGCAACGAATTTCAAGTCGAGACTCACCTTATATCTATCGACATCAAAGCCGCATATAATAGCATTCATCGTCAGGAGCTCTATATGGCGATGGGCGAACTCGGGATCCCGAGAAAACTGATCCAACTGTGTCACGTGAAATTGGAACATACGAGGGGCAATGTGCAACTAGCGACTAACCCTTCCGAACTATTCCCAACTTTGCAAGTTTGTTTCATCAAAGGTTTCAGCAAGGAGTTGAGCTCTCATGTGATTTCTTCAATCTCGTTCAAGAGCAGACTGTGACAGGGCAGACATTAACACGGAGGGCACTATATTCAACAAATCTGTCCAACCTTTGGGATATGCTGACGATATCGACATCATCGGCCGTTGCCAACCTTATGAAATAGAGTCCTTTACGGCTGTTGAAGATCAGGCGGGACTTGTTGATAAATGAGGACAACACCAAGTATATGCTTTCAAAAAACGGTTAGGGCAAAACGTCAATATTGATAACAAAAACTTCGTGGTAGTTTAGGAGTTCGAAGTTAATAACAACTGTGCACGAACGACACCTTATTAGTAATCCGACGAAAAATTACCCTAAGAAACCGCTGCTACTTCGACTCGGCAAAACAAATGGGAGAAAGCTACTCACACATAAGACGAATTGCTCGTTCTACAAAAACCTTATTCTACCAGTCTAGCTTCACGGCGTCGAATGCTGGACTACGTATAAGCAGAAAGGGATAGATGATACTGGGCTCTTTCCAAAGAAAAATTCTTCGACGGATACTTTGTCCTGGTGTGCGAGGAGGGCGAATGTAAGTGAAAATATAATAGCAAACTCTAACAGCTGTATTAAGATGTAGGCCAGAAAGCAAAAATACGTTGACTACTTTAGTTTGGCTACATTAAACAAATAGACAACAATGCTCCAGCTAAGAGTTTTCGAAACCCGATCCTCCAGATTCGTAGCGACAAGGAAGACCAAAGACTGGAAACAGCGTGCTCAGGATCGCAGAGGATGAAAAGCTGTCGTGTTTCAGACAGAGGCCTTCCTGAACTGGCCCTTCACGAAGCGGGAGCCGGTTAAGTAAACGACTTAAAAATCGTAGTCGCAAAGAGAAATGGGCATGCACGCACTTGCGATTTTTAATCCACGATTTTTTAGTCGCAAAAAGTAAGACACATGGCCTTAAATGTGAATGCACGCACATGCGACTTAAAAATCGTAGCGATTATAAAAATGAAACAAGTTCTATTTTTTTAAGCGATTTTTCTGTCGCTACTTATTTGTAGCAAATGCGTGCACTCCCATAAAAAGGAATGTGTTTTATTTTTCACGATTAAATAATCGCGCGGTAAAAAAATCGCAAGTGCGTGCAATTTGTAGCGACTACGACTTTTTAATCGCCTCGACGAAAAATCGTAAGTGTGGTCTTAGCCTAACAGTAACAGTTATTTACATGTAAAACGAAATGAAATCGGTTCAAAAAATATTTCCAATTCTCTGGTAAAACGAGTTGGTAACCATTTTCTTACCACTCTTTACAAATCTGTGTGAAGATGAAGTCGAGTACTATAATCACAATGGCGACGATGACTATGACGATGATAGTATGAAGGTACCGAAGCACAAAAAGTGCACAAAAGTTCATTACAAAAAAGAGAAAAAAAAAACAATATGGTTGAAGTGAATATCGTAACGTAAATGAAAGAAAAACAAACCAATGTATAATGTTTTCATTTCGTGGGATGTTTTCATTGCCCATAGATGAGATTTACATTGTGAAGTGGATTCCATAATGAAGACTATAAAGTTTTATTTCTTCTCTGAACAATTTTCAATGCTACCAGCGAAGTACTCTTGTTCTCTTTGCAAAATACATAACTATACAAAGAACTCAAATATAACAATTTTAGAGACAGCAAGAACTTTTCTGAGTCCAAACATATTCCACAAATTTATAAACGTTTCTTGGGAGGTGTGTAAAAGGGAGTAATTTGGAATGTAATTTGGAATTTTGTTTTCTTAATAAAACTTTAGTAGACACTTAAGGCATCCACATCGTAGATTCTACGTAGGAATATTGTGAATTTAATTCAATTGCAATTTTTACGAAAACAAATCCAAACTAGGATAGAATAACAATATTTTATGAAAATTGTTTATAGAATTCCCAAAATTTTTCGAGAGAATGAGTATCGTTGAAAATGTTCACGTCTGATTTAATTAGAGCGGATTTTTTTGAGCTCACAATAAATTGACTGGGCAATTTATACAGGAAACTGAGCACATCAAAGTCAAACTGACAGAGAAAAGCGAGTCAAAACAACAAAAACCGATTCAATATGTCAAAGAGTAGAGTCGCCAATGATGAGTAACATCTAACCCTTGTATCGAGTGAAATTGTAAATATTATTTCAATATTAGGCGTTGTTATACTATCTTTTAATTGACAACTCATTTTTAGAGATCAATTAAGAGTATTGCCGATATAATGGGCCTTTTTCGAAAAATATAAAATTTTTTGAATTTTTATTTCATTTCGGTTTTCGATTTCAATGCAATAATTTTAACTTATTTTCATAATTGTATTATTGTGACCGAACACAAAATAGCTTTGACAAATGATACGTTTATTGTACAGAATTGAAAGTTTGAACTACACTTCTTTTGTTAAACTTTCTCGTGTTGAAATGCGTTTAGTTTAAAGTCGGATGGGTGTTTACATTCTGTACTTGCTCTAAGTCAAACAATATTTCATGATTGAAGGCAAAATTTATAAAAATCATTATCAGAGGGCGAGAAGATAAATAATTTTTTTCTTCTAAAATTAATAAAATCTATAAACCCAACCTGTTTTGTTTATAAATTTTTGGTTCAACAAAATAAAAGTTTGAAGATTGAGATGAGTTTCAAATGACATATCGAGAAAGTAAGATACATATTGTGAAATATTCGTACTGTCAAAGAGTCGCAGTCCATGAAAATATCGTATTGTATTGTAAAATGCAGCGATAAGCTTTCTTTTACTTTCGAAATCAATTTTGGAAAATATTTCCAAATCGCAAGTAATGAAGGGTAATATGTATGTATGTATAAGTGTTTTGACGACTTATATTCAGGTATGTAAATGAGTATAATACTGCGTGGCCCAAAGAGTAGAAAAACACCCTATTTTACAAGCAACATAATTTAGTTGATTTTTTCAAGTTAGACTGTGGTTTAAAATGATACCTTAATTCTTCGCTGATTTTTCATATTTGATGGAAGATCCATTTAACACTGTTTGTGAAAAATAAGATAAAATCCATCGCTGTCTTAGAGATCACTAAGCATGACCAGCGCTAAATTTCTAACAAATCTTCGTTTATGCAGGTACCAAAATGTTGTATTAGTAAGAAAGATATAACTGACTATCATCATCATCAGTGTAAAGTCGATTGGAGCAATGTTTATTTATAGCTGGAAGCTCATTTGCATAGAGAGGAACAAATAAAGGGCCAAGTATAGAATCGTGAGGGACACCGTTTTCATTTGATATAAAATCATAGAGCACTTTTTTTTTAGCTCAATTATTTGTGTTCTTAAGGTCAAATAATAAAAAAAAAATCAGTTAGACTCCATTATTAAAGATTTTTGCTTAGTGCAGAATGATTTACCAGGTCTAATACCTTAGAAAGAAAAGCCAAGATTTATCGATAGATTTTCTTATCTCCTCTGAAACACTTTATTAATACAGTAAAGCAATTGTTTTTTCTACTTAATTCAGTTTGATGTCAAAATATTTGTATACTCAAGGAGAAGTAATAGTTTGTTTCGGAATATTTTTTTCAAACAACATCACCAGAAATGGTAATATTGAAATTGCCCGAAATTCATTTCCTCTTGGTGTTTTTTGGAAATTTGCCATTTTAGATTTCATTTTATGATTGAGTTGAATAAATGGGAAACATACGATAACACTACTTGCGAAAGAAATTTCAAAAACGATGGGTGCATTTAATCCAATCCAATGGCGTTAGATTTAATTGATAGAACTACTTCTGCCACTTCCTCAGGGGATATAGAAGAAAAACTAAATGAACTTTCAGCTGAGAGCTACTATCCAAAACTGACCGCTGTTTTCCGAGTCCTGAAGGTAAACTTATACTTTTAGTTGTGATAGTAGACTAGATACAAAACTTTGATTCAGAACATTGATATCTGTATCTAAAAAATTTTCTAATCAGACTTGTGGTTTCTAAGATTAGGCCAAAACATGTAAATAAGCATACTTACAAACAAAAGCAAATTAAAAATATCTCACACCTTGCATTATTGTGCCTTGTTGGCTAACTGCTGGACTGATTTGGACCAAACTTCACAGAAACACTCTCGAACCAATATCGAACATTGGCTGAATTTTGACCTCAATATGTGCTGCTGCTGCAAAAATACTATATTTCATTGCGTATTTTTAGTAATCAGCACTTATTTTTAGAACTTAGTAAATATGTCTTCGGCGGTGGTTTAAAGAAACACTGGACACTTGGCAAAGCAGAAACTACTAAGGACTAATATTTTTATTACAAGAAAGTTTGCAGCTATGTATGTGAATTGTGAGTTTATGGAAATTAACAGTAATTATATAAACCAATATTGCTTCAAAGATGAAACACTTCAATACACTTAAAACGGGCCAGTTAATCTACCTGGAAGGTTGTGTGTAAAAAAAATGCATTTTATGACTTTTTTAATTTTTGAAGTTTTTCGTAACGAACTAATAGAAAATTTGTAGATTTGTTTAAAAAAAAATTCACTTAAGCGTAATTTTTGACTTTTGACATTTACTTTTTTACAATATTTTGTAACTTTTTTTATAAGCCCAATTGTATATGTCCTACATTTCGATCGAAAGCGAATTGAATTGTTTCCAACTTTCGACGGATATGAAAACCATTTCCTTCAATTCGAAAACTTTGAATCCATTTTGAAATGTTAAAATTGAAGTTGAATTCATTTTGAATTAATATTTAATTCACAAAGTAAAATTTTTCACACTTTAAGGGAAATAAAATTAAAAGAAAGATTCTGTGAGACCGATCAAATATATTGGATCTTCCTGACATACATTGCGTAGCTTAAGTAATTTTGAAACATTCTAATTTATGTATATAGGAAGTTTAACAATTAATTAAAACTTCAAAGATAGATTTTTGTAAAAAAAAAAAAAAAAACGCTACTAAATGCTTAGGATTTCTATATCGATGAGGGAAATTTTTCAGCAACTCTGATCTAGCTAAAATTTATAAGGCGTATACATCCAAGAAGGGAGTACAACTCACATGTTTGAGCAGGTGCTGCCTAAACCTTTGTTTATTTATTGGATAGAATGCAGAACTTTCCAATTAATGAAGAGAAGTTTAGGCAGCACCTGTCCAAAGATATGAGAGCTTGAAAACGGATAGAAAAAAGAGCTATCATGGAATCATTTCTATCTCTTGAATACCGTTGTATGTTTCATGTCTTTCCTTGTTTTATCGCTTCTTTCACAAGCATCGCTAACCCGAAGTAGCCAGTTGCTTTCCTTCCCTCAATAAGTTCACCCGTGATACCCGTTTCGCTATAGAGATGCTTATCAGTCCACCCTCAAACCTTATTTTGGACGTACCGTCAAATACAGAGATTCATTTTCAAGTCGCACAACATGATAATGGAATAATTTTCCCAGCAGTGTTTTCACGTCGCATTATAATTTGCGAACATTTAAGATTAATGTTCATCAATATTTTTTTTCACTTTCCGTCACTCATTTCCAAATCTGTCATGCTTTGGTGTGTCCACACCAAAGAAACATTTCAGGAAACATTGTTTAAAAAACGTTTCTGAAATGTTTCCCCATTTGTTTAAAAAACATTTCAGAAACATTTCAGAAATGTTTCTGATTTGTTTCTTTGGTGTGGACGCTTTGAGAAACATTTATGAAATGTTTCTTTGTTTCCCATTGTTTCCATATTGAGTTCTCTTTTTATTTTTTTTTTTCTCGCCTGTGTTTATCACAATTTATATTTTAGCAAATTTCATATATTTCATCGGCTTTTTTTGATTTTATTTTTAAAATTTTCTACAAGTTGATCCCACAAAACTTTTTTTATTTCATAAATTTTTATGAATTGGATAACATTCTCGTTGCTCCACACTTTTCGCGACATTTTCGGAATGGGAAACAGAAAAACATTTCATACAAATTTCAGAAATGTTTCGCGAACGTCCAGACCAAAGAAACATTTTTGAAACATTTCAGAAACATTTAAGAAACATTTCAGAAATGTTTCTCTGTTTCTGAAATGTTTTTTAAATGTTTCTGAAATGTTTCTTAAATGTTTCTGAAATGTTTCAAAAATGTTTCTTTGGTCTGGACACACCTTAAGGGTCTCGAAATAAGTCCTTGAGAACAAATAGAACCTTTTCGACACCTTCATCGATTTATTATATTCTATAAACTGGCTGCACCACTCCGATTCTTGATTGAATGAAATTACCAAAGACTAGGTAATCGGACAAAATTCAGATATAGCAATTGCACAGCCCAAATATAGTAAAATCATTGACATAACTTTAAATATTTTGCAATCGAAAAAGTCCAACAAATAAATAAATCTACATTACGAATATTGCACCAAAAAATAAGCAACTTATTGTGACCGAGCCAATTTCACAGAGCAGAATTCGTTCACAAAATGGCGATAACATACATAAATGCAGAACATCTATCGAAAATCGAAATTCACAATGAGCAATTCGTTTGAATTGTGTGACATTCATACGTCATGCAAATTAGCAAATAGTGAAGTGCAATAATAGCCGTGTTTTCTTGGAAAAGTTATCCGCAGTACAGTAGGATTTTATATGAATAACAAATACAACATCCGCAGTAGGATCACTGCCGATACTCGAATAAACGTCATACTCTATCCGCAGCAGGATTTCACTTCTCCTTTTATCGGCAGTGATCCTACTGCGGATGTTGTATTTGTTATTCATATAAAATCCTACTGTACTGCGGATAACTTTTCCAAAAAAAACACGGCTAATATGGGTGTTTACCCACGTGTGTGTCTTCTTAGCAAAAGCTTTTAGGTTGAAAATGCAAAATACGCAAAGTTAAAGCCTTTTTCGTTTTAAGTTCAGAACAGAATCTGAATTGTCAAAAAAAAATTGTTGATTCTTTTTAGCTCAGAGCGTTCAGAATTTCGAATTTGTGTTTCTTTCTCAACATGTTCAGAGCACGCTTTACGAGTTCCGTTTAAAATAACGGAACTGCTGAACTACAAAAAAAGAAAAAAAAAAAAAACATGACAGTTCGTGCTCTAGTGTGTTTCATAATTAAATCAGAGAACTCTGAACAGAATTTGCTCAGAGTTTCATCTGTTCGCTCACTCGGTTCAGTGCCTTGGTCAGAACTTAAAAAAAAAAAAAACATTTTCTATATAATACTATTTGACGTTTAAGTATATTTGACGTTGACTTACTTTTGCAGATTTCGAAATGAAGGATGATTTTTAGTTTTAATTTGTAATGGTAAATTAAAATTCTGTACGAATTGTCAGATCTACGAGTATGGTAATTTCGTCCTAGAAATCGGTGTTCGTTACGACTATTAGACTAGATTCAAATTTTCGACATGCACTATAAATTTGAATCTTGAGTCAAGAAAATTTACAAAATGAATTTTAATTTTTATTTGACATTTATTTTCATTTATCATGGAAAAGTGACACCTATAATAGAACAATGGCGTCGATTTTAAAGGGTGATTCATAATCAAGTTCATTAGATACATTTGATAAATACATACGAAGAATGTATACGTTACAACGTGAGACCTTATGGCATGAGTTCTTGTCTCCAATGCACCTAAATCACAATTGAACTTGAGTCCAAGGTGTTTTAAATTAATGTTTTAACGGGAAAAAAGATAACCATTGTTAATGACTCTCTAGTTTTGTTGTTTTTCATTCCCTTGTCCTTCTTACAATTTATTAGCTTTAAGTGCGGTTGTTTTGTTTAGGACACAAAATTTGAATAATAAGCATGTTATATAGCTTGAGGTAGGTATCTATATTTCTCAAGAATGTTCAACACAAACATACCTACTTATGTTCTTGCTTTTTATCTCATTAACTGATGCAGTAGCTAAGCAACAACTGTCTAATCTATACGGCAGCCTTAGGCTTAGTTATACCTAGCAATTTTAGAACTCGCAACTTCAAAGACAAGAGTCTTGTTAACGAAGAAGTTCATGTGCCATCATCTTTCCCATAGTTACAATCCTAATTATTGTAATTGGTTTGTCTTAAGCTGCCACTGATGTTAATGATTACCTGCGATTCAGTTATATCAAACACATCCCATCTTACACACAATTTATTTCATTCAATAACTTCTGTTGTGCTAGGAATCAAAGTAGCCGGCACTGCAAATGAAATTCCAATGAAATGGAACCAAAGTTACAAGCATATGTATGTACTTGTAATTAAGCTTAATTCGGAACATGACCGCAGAGAGAATCATTAAAACATTAAATGCATATACTCGTATACGAATTTGTTGGAAAATCGAACATTAATTGCCTAACTGGATATGTAATTGCATTGTCATTGCTTATTTTTTCTTTTTTTTTTTTCTATTCGTGATTGTACGAGTACCTACCAAACCCTTTTTTTCACAACTCATTGTAATATTGCAGATAGAATTATTCACTTAGAAATTAATTACTGGAGAATAGTAATGAAAGGAAGGTGTGTGAACAACACCCTTAGAATAGCAATATCTAATTGCATTAATTGCCTTGAGTAGAGTTTCGAAATCGGTTTGTAGCCATAGCCAGCCCTTTATTGCAGAGGCTTTCATAACTTACTCATTGCTTTTCCATTTTTTAGTTGTTTTGCAAGAAGATGAATTGATATTGCTCTTAACCTCTGATCAAGTTCGGCCTCAATATAAAGGAGGATTTTCCAAAAATTTACCATAAAGTTAACTCAGTCTTCGGGCTGAATCTGAGCTGATTTGCATTTACAGAGCAGTTTTTTTTTTTTAATCTCATCATCATCATATAATAAAACGGCAAACATGTTTTTTGTGGTACACTTTTCTCCAAAAGTATTTAACCGATTTCGATAAATTTTATATGGCTGGAAAGCCACAGTTACGGAGATGTGCAGAATATACTTGAGACACGCATTTACACACTGTGGGTCATTTTTGTTTTTGCACTGTCGAACACTTTGCATATTACATAAAATGAAATTTAATTTAATAAATTTGCTTGAAAACACTGCCAATAATATAAATAATAAATAAATTGGCACTCGAATTTCGAGAGCTGGGTCGGCTAGTTTATAATAAAACGGCAAACATGTTTTTTGTGGTACACTTTTCTCCAAAAGTATTTAACCGATTTCGATAAATTTTATATGGTTGGAAAGCCACAATTACGGAGATGTGCAGAATATACTTGAGACACGCATTTACACACTGTGGGTCATTTTTGTTTTTGCTCTGTCGAACACTTTGCATATTACATAAAATGAAATTTAATTTAATAAATTTGCTTGAAAACACTGCCAATAATATAAATAATAAATAAATTGGCACTCGAATTTCGAGAGCTGGGTCGGCTAGTTTATAATAAAACGGCAAACATGTTTTTTGTGGTACACTTTTCTCCAAAAGTATTTAACCGATTTCGATAAATTTTATATGGTTGGAAAGCCACAATTACGGAGATGTGCAGAATATACTTGAGACACGCATTTACACACTGTGGGTCATTTTTGTTTTTGCTCTGTCGAACACTTTGCATATTACATAAAATAAAATTTAATTTAATAAATTTGCTTGAAAACACTGTCAAATATATAAATAATAAATAAATTGGCACTCGAATTTCGAGAGCTGGGTCCGGCTAGTTTTTTTAAATATTCCTCAGAAATATGTATCATTCAATTCAATCCAATTTGTATTTGAATTTAAGTGGTTCTTGAGAAGACAAAATCTTGAAAACAGTACCTTTCGAATCGCGAAATTTTTGTAGGCCTCCACAATTTATAAGAAGTAGGTTCAAAATTCCACATTAAAGCTAAGATGGAGCCACGTTGAACCACGCCGGGCACCCATAGACAGTCATAAGCCGGATAAGGGCCATGTAGCAAAACACCTTCACCCTGCTATCACATCGCCTGCTTTAAAACAACCGGTACGTCAGGACAAAGCGGACAAAGACTACCCAAGCCCTGGTCAGAAGGGCATTTATATGTCTGATGAAATGCAAATACTGATCCAAATAGATGTCAAAGTGCTTAACTAAACTTTTACTAGCCAGTCCATGTCCATTTCATGTGGCCTTACGATCACTAGCTTGCGCCAGTTCTTTATCATATCACTTGAGGCTTCACGCAACGGAGTTTTAGAAGAATTGTAATCACAATACCGCTGAATCTTGTCAGATTCGCGTTGGAAAACAATTATGATTTCCCCGACTTTTAGAACTGTTCTATACGCTATTAGATCGTCCATATAAGCAATTGTCTGAGTTGAGTTAGAGTACTTTTGAGATCGCTGGTATAAATGCTGAATTAAATCGGTGAGTCGACTGCTTCTTGCTGAAGACCATTTGTTTGTAATCCGCCCGTTTGGACAGAGATGTATTAACAACTTTTTCGAATACCTTACTGATACTCGGAAGAAGACTTATTGACCGGAGATTCGAGGTGTCGTTCTTTTTTTCGAGAGAAGATGTACCACAACTGTTTTCCATTGCATTGGATGAAATGCATTATTCAGTGAGTTGTTAAAAAATGTGGCATAAATGCCTCCGAAGGTTGATGTTCTAGTACAACGTGGGATATACCATCGACTCCTGCTGATTTCTTTTTCTCAAATGATTTGAAGATAAGCTGAGGCTCCAGCTTCAAAACTAACAGGAAACTGGGACCGTTTCGCTTGGCGGTGATGGCGATGATAATAATTTACCAAATGATCATCATTGAATCCGGTGAAACTGCGATCCTCCAATCGCCATTGTATCATTTCATCCCGAAAGTCATAGTTCGGGCTTATGCTACCTTGTACACTTCCTGAAAAGCAGCCCCGACCATCTCCACTCTCTCCTGCGGATCTTTGACAATAAAGAGGTCGCCTTCCAAGACGTGTTCCGCATCTACACCTGCTGTCAGCAGAATTTGGTTCCTGTTGTCTATGAAGCTTAAGCCACGTTTTGATCGTTCCCCAATGATCTTATAATTTGTGGAAACACCCTGGTCGCTAGAGTTAACGACCCGAATTCTGTTATCTCAAAACAAATTAATGGCCAACCAATATTTCTCCTTGATCAATTGGTTGATGTTTTTGATTGACGACTTCAGTGTCCTAATCTACAGTGCCCAGATCTCCAAATCTTGTCAGTATCTTTGTGTCTGTGTTGTGCGTCAAAGGTCGCGTTACGGTACATGTCGGTAGTGTCATGATTTTGTATTCCAATATTGTTTTGTTCATTGTTCGTTTGATTGTATTGTCCCTTTTTATTATTATTTGTCTATTTCAATGTTTGTCAAATTCCTGTTATTTGATGGGGATTACTCACTTGAGTCTTGGATATAATACAAGAAAGGGCTTTAAAAATGACAAGTGATAGATTGCACGTCTTGAGCACCGGCGCAGTGTTTCATGTCTTTCAATATTTTATTGCTATTTTTATAAACAGTGTTCTAGTGAAAAACCCAGTTGCATTTCTTCCCAATTTAACCGTGATACTGGCGCTTTTGAGAATGTCCATCAGTTTACCGTTTTGAACACAACTTCGGAAGTACTGTCAAATTCAGAGATTCTTTCCTTAGGCGTACTACACAAATGTACAATGCTTAACCAGGCTCAATATTCCTCTTATACATTCAGACATTCAAAACCAACGTGCATCGGTATCGCTTTTAAAATCCCCATTTAGTGAGCGAAAAACTTAAAAACAAATTTGGGTTTCCAATCTTTCTAAATTATTTCTACGGAAAGTTGAAAACTTAATTAATTTTTGAATATGAATTATTTAGAGTTGTCCCTGTTGGTCACACTGTTTTGCATTCATGAAGGGTGTGAATAAAATATATAGGAAGGTAGGTAGTTATACATTTTTCGACACAAGGGAACTTTTATTAAATTGTTGGTGTTTTTTTTTTTTTAAATGGGGAATGATTAGTTTTCGAACAGGGACTTATCGTTTAATTTAAATTAGTTGAACCTTAGGGTTGATGAGCAATATAAAGAATAAGGTAGGCAGTTATATGATTATCACAAGATTTTTTGTGTTGAGACTATTTGTACCTAGGTTGCATGTTTTTATTGGTTTTCTTTTTTTTTTTTCTTTTTCTTATCAAGAAGAGACATTTTGAAATGAGATAACAAAGTTAATTAGCGAAAAAAAGACTTTTTAATTTTAAAAAAGGAAAATTCTTTGAAATAATATTTGAATGTGCCTCGAGAAGAGAATCTAATGGACTGTCTGTTATGTCAATATACATATTAAGTTTTCATCTGTATCCGCAGGGTTGCTTACGATATCCCGCTTTTTATAATCCCGTTTTTTAAAATCCCGTTTTTATAATCCCGTTTCTTTAAATCCTGCTTTTTATAATCCCGCTTTTTAAAATCCCGCTTTTTATAATCCCGCTTTTTAAAATCACGCGTTTTAAAATCCCGCCTCTTTTAATCCCATTTTTTATAATCCCCTTTCTTATTACGACGTGTAAGCAGTGAGGTATGTAAGGGGGCATGCTGCCCCCTGCAACACCCCTGCTTGGGCACACTATAGGATTTGGGGTAGGTGCGAGGTTGGGTGTATGCAAAGTTTCTTTAGCATTTAAAGAATCTGGAAAATAACAAACATAAAATCAATAAGTTTTAGCTACATATTCTAAAAAACGGGATTAGCGGGATTTGGTGGGATTATAATAGATCGGGATTTTGAACAAGCGGGATTTTAGGAGACGGGATTTTAAAAAAACAGTATTTTAGAAGACGGAATTTTCAAACTTTTTTTTTTGGGATTTTTGAAAAGCGGGATTCCGATACGCTCCCGTATCTGCACATTAACAGTATTGGAATGACATTAAATGCTGAAAAACAAATAATCACCTCAAAAAAATGTAATTTTCACATTCACGCTTCTGTCATAAGGCGGACGATATAATAAACAAATTAATATAAATATTAATTTTTTGGTATTCTTATACGGTTTTCAACTAGAAACACGAAGTAGTCTTCAGAAGTCTTATCATTTTTCGGTTTTTGACATCTTAGGAAAATAAAAAGGCAAAGCAATACATTGTTTATATGCTCCATGACTTGATCCTTCTCAAGCCAAACATAAGCTCCGGACAAAACTTGAAAGGCATTGGTATCCTTAAAAACAAAATATTCATCTCAATAATATTGATCCCAATGAACTTCCTTCTCATATCCCAAATCATCCGGAAATATCCACAGTATTATGAAAGTTTTCAAAATTCATATTCTTCTAATGGTTTTAGCTTGATGTTGTGTTGATGCGTCTTAGAAAGCTGTATCTCAAACAGATCCAACTCATTTGAGTTCGATTAAACCTATCCAGTCTTCGCTAAAGCTATTCTTCCCTACATCCTTAAATTAATAACTTAAAGCACCATTATCATGATTGGAGTTTTTCTTGAAAAACTACTTGAAAGCGTGCGAAAATTGTGCATGTTCCTAGGAAGCAGAATGAATTCCGACCGATTGCTATCTTAACACTCTTTTCCAACGTGCTTAAGAAAATTTAATGTTTCCAGATACAAAAACATCTGAAGCGTCACAGTCCATTCTGGTTTAAGCACAGTAAGCACAATTTAGATAATAATAATGTTACTTTCCATTTTCTGTTAGATTTCCCGAAGGAGTTCGACACAGTGAACCATCATTTCTTATGTACGAGGCTTAGGAATCACTTTAATTTTTCACAATCTTCCTTGAATTTGGTTTCACCTGAAGAACAGATGTCAAGCAATTTCGTCAAGTAACTTTGTGTCGGAGTTTCTTATACTTAACAGAGGTGTCCCACAGGGCTGAATATTGGGTCCAACTTTATTTACCATGTTCATATAATTGATCTTCCCTTGAGTACCTTGAATTGTACTAATGAATGGTTGCCGATTATTTCCAAGTTCGGATGAGCTTTCCCTTAGGTCTTATGAAAAAATGCATCCCATGAAGTTAACATAAGATCTTAACAGAATTCTAAGCTCGGCTCAATCTAATAGCTTATGTTTGAAGAATTAGTATTAATAGCTCGTATTTTACCAACTTATACCTTCATGACTCACCAATTGATTCTTTTTTTAAATCGGCAAAAAATCTTGGCATAGTATTCGATCAGCCAACGTTTGGACGTCAAAGGAACGCAAGATTATCCGAGAAGATCGACGCGGTCCGTCAAACTCGGCCTTTCGCAGACTTTTGACTCCGCGATCGACATTCTGCATGAACGATTTAAGGGATTATATTTCACAGACGTGACGTGAATTTGGCACCAAGTTTTATGCTATTTGACCCCGATTGACTTTTTCTTGTGTTTTGGTGTTTTTCTGTCAAGTTTTTTTTCGTTAATGGTTCCATGGTTTAAGTGAAATTGAGTTTCATCAAAATTCAACAAAGTGGTTTTCGTCAAAAACACCGACATGTGATTCTGTATTTCCACTGTACGACTACACCTATTTGGACCAAACCTTTTTTATCTGACTCCCTGGAATGCCATGGAAGTCTTATTAAACAACGTTTTCAAATCTAAAAATCAGTGTTTCGTTTGAGAAACGTTTACGCCAAATACAAATCATCTTAAGCTACGAAACTCATTTTTGGATGAATAATTGTGTGAACAAGCAAACCTGCATGTGTAAACTTGATTTATTTGTGCCCTTAAAGTGACCATAATGAACGTCATCCTGCAAATTCTGTCAAATTTATGTTAAGTTGTATCAAAATGTTAAACACCCCTAAACGTGCCACCAAGAAAGGCATGCATTTGAAATACCATTATTTTCCTTACTCAATGGCATAAAATGTTCTCTCAAAAAGAACCAAAAATTAATGGATATGTCACCCATAACTTATTTTATTTATATTTAAAAATGAAGCATCCACAATAAAATACCCTTTATATATTCAAATACACAATGTAACCTACCTGAACAATCCTATTGGTTATTTTCGTGAACAGAACCATCTGGATATCGATTATTCTTCGATTAAGGACCCATTCACACACAAAACCAAATGTAATCCCGCAAAAGATACTTCTCTTTACAAAAATACCTACCTCAATCAATTTTACACATCATTAAACTGTAAAAACTTGTATAAAAAAAATCATAAAATATTAAATTTAAAACAAGTGAATACAAAATGAAGAACATAAAAAGCGGCAACCGTGAAGCCTCAGCAAAATAAGTAGGTACATCGTAAAATTCAACAAAGTCCCAATTCCAATTATACGACTACCTACTGGATTACCGAGGGATCAAAGTTTATGTTAACTTGCGCCCGTGACTTGAATTTCAAATTCTGTTAATGTTAATGCAAAAACATTATATTCGATGCAGAACACAAAATATAAATAGAATTACTAAATAAAACGAGGAAAATTGCGATTGCACCCCATTCTGCTCTGATGGAAATACCTAATTCACTTCGGTCCCAAGGTATCCGCCAAGCCAGCACATCATCATCATCATCATCATCATCAGCAACCATAATCTTATTCGTCAGCTAAAATTCGCTCTGATCCATAAATGGAAGCATTGAGTTTATATACATAGAGGAGTCATGTTATCTTGCGTTAAGACGTCGATAGGTGTCGCCAGGTACATCAAATCGAGATTTTTAATTTTTTGTGGAATGCGTTCCACAAAAATTTGATTTAAAAAAAAGAGACAGCGCCAAAGGAAGAAAAAAATAGTAATGGGTACGGAGAAATGCACAAGAAAACTGTAACTGTGTCTTGCCTTGTGTGAATTTTGTATATACCTACATAATGTATGTACATATCATTCCTTTGCTTATGCTTTACGTTGAGATATATTTTATGTGAAATTGTATTAAGGCAATTGCGATTTGTTTTTGTCGAATATATGGTAAAAGAGGAACGTGATGTGTGTGATGGTTTAAAAGCAGACAAGAACATTGCGATTGTTTATTTAGTTTTTTTTTTTCCATTCATTTCTTACTCATTCCAACTTTGGTTTTTGGCTTGCAAGGACGTGTTTTATGGTCAAGAGTTGATTTTTTTTATTTCAGGAATGCCTTCTGTATGTGCTTATGCAAATTGTTTTAATTCATATAAGACGGGGGGCTTATCATTTTTTAGTTTACCGGCTGATACAAGAAGAATTGTGTGGGTGAAGCACTCAGGAAATACACAATTGGAGAACTTGGCAAAATATGGGAGAATTCATATAAAATTTTGTGAAAAGCATTTTTATGAAGAAGATTTGATTGAGTCTGGCACGAAAAAAAATGTTAAACCAGATTGTGTACCAATTTCTGTCCCCAACATTTGTTCTTGTTCACAAACTTGCAGAGATCCAATATGTGAAAAACTTTTACAAAAATCTTCCTATTCAGGCGAAACGAAAAAAAATAATTTTAAACGTCAACATAAGGATGTTACAGCTACAACATCCATAGACTACCCCTCTTTAGTAGATGAAGAAGATGATCATCATTTATCATTGGAAGGAAATAGATCCCCTCCTGCCCCAAATTTAAGAACATATTCTAATCGAACGCGGGAGCAAAATTCGAGAAGAAGGCATCTTGTATCCCCAACCTTTGAGAATTCAGAAAGCGTAGCTTCTTGTTCACACGTGCCAAAATTTTTATTCAAGTCTCCGAAAAAAAAACTAAAAACTGACAATGAAATATTAGAAGATAAAATTAATGAAGTTTTAAACAGCAAACCTGATCCAGTGCGAACATTTATCTCGTCTCAAATAATACATAGACCGAATACTCAATGGAAAAATAATAATAAAGATCTGTATTTAAAATTTTATTATAAATCGCCTGTCATGTACAACTATTTAATTGATATCGGGTTTTTGTTGCCTTCAATATCAACCATTCGAAGATGGCATTCAAATATAAAGTTTTCACCTGGAATATCTGTAGGAGTTCTGGAATTGCTTAAAATGAAAAGCGATTCACTCTCAACATTAGACAAAAAATGTGTCCTACTTTTAGATGAAATGGCAATAAAGCCAGAATTAGAATATAATTCATCAGAAGATGTAATTTATGGCTTTGTTGATCATGGTAGTTTTGGTAGACAAAATTCTGTAGCTACACATGCACTTTTGGTTATGCTAAGAGGGTTAAACAGCAATTGGAAACAAACAATCAGAATTTACATCGGAAACGTTAATGGGGGTGGTTTAAGTAATATTATTAAATATTGCATTAATATTATTATAAATCTGGATTTTGAAATTTTAGCAGTAAACACTGATCAAGGCAGCAACAACAGAAGTGCTTACAGAATCTTGGGGGGGACAATTGAAAAGCCCTATTTTTTATTGAATAATAAACAAATTTTCTTGCTGCATGATGTACGAGTACCACATCTTATTAAAAGTGTGAGAAATAGACTTTTAGATGCTGACATTTTGACTCCAGATCGAGTATCTTGGAAAATAATTGAAAACTCCTATAAAAACTTACAAGAGAACACCTGAAACCAAATGCGTTTTAAAAGCTATCTGTAAAGTTGGCAACGCAGGTATTTAGTGAAAAAAATACCGCTATCAACACAGCGAAGTTCATTTTATTTATGAATAAGCTGTTTGACAATTTAAATAGCAGTACTAAATACGCAAAAAACCCGGATAGGAGGTCGATTTCCTTTGAAAAGCATGACATTTTAATGAACCTCAAAGAATCGGTAGAAAAAATATCTCTGTGGAGATCTGAAGGTAAAATGGCTGAGCCATATTGTTTTGATGGACTCAGGCAGACAATAAATGGAATTCTTGGCTTATGGGATTATATGTATATCAATAGATTCAAACCAAAAGTACCTAATAACATCCCATCTTAATCAAGATCCACTTGAAAATAATATATCTATGCTAAGAACAAGTAGAGGATCTTATGAGCAAAATCCATCAGCCGCTCGCGTTTGCAGAAATTTAAAATTGATTTGTTATCAAAACTTTAAGTCTTCAGCACTTAGTGGATACGAATGTTCAAATTCCGTCAACTTACTTGAGCAAACAAGTTTATTGCAGATAAATGAAACCGTCAATTTTGAAGAAGATATAAGTGTTAATATCAGTGCAGCTGATGAGGAAATTCAAAATGACGAAGAAAATGATTTGGAGGACATTTTCGACATAGGTTTAGAAGACAAAACCTCGCAAAACGAAAATCTGCAGGATTGTGTAAATGCGTATGTAGCTGGATGGTTAGTTAAGAAAATTATTGCAAAAATTCAGTGCAATGACTGCATTAAATATTTAAAAGAAACTGAAAATTATGACAAGAAAACTGCTGAATTAATAAATCTTCGGGCTAACAAAAACTTTAGTTTGACAACACCATCAGATGCCTTTGAATCCGATTTAAAGTCAGCAATTGCGGTATTTGATCGATATTTTAAATACTTTAAAAGCAAAGAAAAAGTTCATAAGCGCATGTTAAAAATACTTTGTAATAACATCAAGTTGAATTGCAGTTGTGAGATTCATTCCGACTTTATAATGGGGTGTATCACAAATGTGTTGATAAAGTTCAATGTGAAGAACTTTAATAATTCCCTAAAAAACCTTCCATTGAAAAAGAAAATATTAAAAGCCTCAAAGAACGGCAAGCTTAACAGAAAACAAATTGCAAACAGAAAAAGAACAACAATATTCCGCCAAAAAAATGCAAGACCCACAAAAAAGTACTTATAAGTACTAAAATAAATACCCCAAAGTGGGAGGCAAGGGGATCTCACTTAAATAAAGCACCCCGAAAATGGTGGGTAAAAGCGCATTATCACCTCCTCGTGGTATCTGCCGGATGACAATATTAATGTTAACTAACGATAAGCGTCTTTAAAAATGTAGCCTTAGGCTTTGGATTTATAACATCAGCACGAGTTGGTTTTTAGCATTGTGCAATTTTAAATTTTGTATAATTTTATTTTTAACTTTTCATGACATTAACTCAATTTTTTGATGGTTAAAATTAAAACTGAAATCAAGGTTGTATAAGATCGTTGGTATAGATACTCTCATTTTGATGTGTGTTGAAATAACTTCGTATTTGCTATATAAAATAAAATGCACGACTGGATCGCAAGAACTTGCTCTTAGGTTAAAAGTTGCTATATTTCAGTTTTTGGTTTTGGTAGATATTCTTGATTGTTATTTTGAATATTTTGAAAATAAAACAAATGAAGAAATCAAAAAAAAATTAAAAAAAATATCGTAATATTTTTTATTTAAGAAAAAATAATTTCTATCAACTCATTCTCGCTTCTCTGGCCATATTTTTTAATGAACATGATATATACTTTTATATTGCTGGTTAGATCTGCACAGGTATACAAAAGGGTGTATTTCCTTCCACATATATTCCACCGTCCACATTGATTCCACACTTATTTGCTTTTAGAACCAAAAGTTAAGGTTCTAATATTTGATGATTTTGAGCGCCATCCATGTGGTGAGTTAACGCAATATTCTTCTTCAGCCGAGGTAGTTCCTCTATGTATATAAACTCAATGATGGAAGTCATAATCTTAGGTGCGAAAGAAACACGGATGACGATGACAGCTGCCACACGGTACATGGACCAACAACGTCGACTACACAGCACAACACAAACACAACACGTCCGACCTTTTACAGAGATTTTCCCTCTGCGTTCTAAATTTAGAAATCCACATGATTCACTTTGCGTGTTTCTACACTCGTTCTATTGACATATGAACATGAAGATGGCTTTTCCTTGTTTGGTGCTGAGCTGGAGAGGATTTCCTATGGCGACGCGGCCATGATGTGGTCCGTACTCCGTATAGTGTCCGTCCTCCATGTTCTTTAAGGGTTAAAGCAGTTTTTTTTTTTTTTTTTTTGTAGATTTTTTATTTTTGGCTTGCAATAACACAACAGAGCTAATTTTACTCTGGCATTGAAAGTTTATGTTTATCTCTTTTTGTTGAATGAGAAGCTCTTCGTTGTCGTCGTAGTGCATATTGATTGAATCAAATATAACGTTTTCCCCAACATAGAACGCAAAAGGGAATTTAAAATGCAAATCACTTCCTGTTTGTAGAGTTTTGTGAAAATATCACGGCGAGTCGTGGTACCAACGGTTTTTTTTTTCGTTTTCTCTTAAAAACAAACTAAAATGGAAGATGTGGATTTAGGCAGCGTTGCCGCAGGCCTTCACGAAAGTATAACAATATTTTTTCAATTGTAACAAAGCGGACAACTTGTAATAACTTCAAAAAAAAAAGAGAGAGAGAAAAAAAAATGGCACACATATGAATGAAATGAAACTTGTCAGAAAATAAACAATATAATAGTTGAACCAAGCCAATTTTAACTCGATAGGTGAAATCAAAGTTCAAGCCCACTTCACCCATGGATGTATACTTAGTTTCTATCAGATTTGTAAAATGAAAACCAAAAATATGAAACTGTTGCCAGTTATACTTACTTAACCGGAGTTTCCTTTAATTTTGACAATCTTAAAGTAAATGATGCAATAGACATATTTAATAGAAAAATGTTTAATTCTATTTTCTTTCATGTCTCCTTTTCTCCAGGTTTCCGCACTGGATCCTCATGCATTGATCACATCAATACTTTAAGGATCATAATTGAGCAGTGCGTCGAATATCGATCACCACTCCATCTGCTATTCATCGACTTTGAGAAGGCTTTCGATAGCGTAAATAGAGAATTTATTTGGCATGCTTTACGCAAGAGAGGTATCCCGGATAAATTAATAGCTATTATTAAGGCAACTTATGATGGATCCAAGTGTCACGTTTTGCACGAAGGGAGGCTGTCAGAAGAGTTTGAAGTACAAAGTGGAATCAGACAGGTCTGCATTCTGTCACCAATATTGTTTCTGTTGGTGATAAGCGATGTCCTGCGAGCCACCTTGACGGGAAACGGAAGAATTCGATGGACTCTGACGTCTTACCTGAAACATCTTGACTATGCTGGCGACGTATGCTTGCTCTCTCATAGGATCATGGATCTCCACCAAATGACAACAGGGGTGGAGAGAGAAGCAGAAATCGTAGGGCTGAAAAGCAACTCCGGCAAAACAAAGATGATCAGCCTAGGAACCACGTCATCTTCTCTCATAAATATTTCTCAACAA
Organism: Chrysotoxum bicinctum; assembly: GCA_911387755.1. Taxonomy (NCBI): domain Eukaryota; kingdom Metazoa; phylum Arthropoda; class Insecta; order Diptera; family Syrphidae; genus Chrysotoxum; species Chrysotoxum bicinctum. The sequence goes on along the minus strand of OU426989.1, from coordinate 215,344,939 downwards.
CCGGTAGAGAAAGACATCAGCAGTCGAATCGGGAAGGCAAAGGCTGCTTTCGGTATGCTTCGAAATATATGGAGGAATAACTCTCTTATCTTAAGAACCAAGCTACGGCTGTTTCGATCCAACGTCGAATCCGTGTTACTTTACGGTTGCAGCACTTGGAAAGTAACAGTAGGTGTCACTAAGAAGCCGCAAACGTTCATTAATAGATGTCTACGAAACATCCTAAGGATTTTCTGGCCCAATCGTATATCAAACGAAGAGCTCCTTAGGAAAACGGGTCACGGGTATACGACGTCGAAAGTGGCAGTGGATCGGACACACGCTTCGAAAAGGCGACAACTGTATTGCGGCGCATGCAATGCAGTGGAATCCGCTCACTCATGGAGAAGGACAGTCGAGGAGGAGACAGCCCAACTAGGCAAGAGTTGGAGGGAGTTGCGACTCATATCCAGGAACCGAACACGATGGCGAGCTGGCGTTGTGGACGCCCTATGCCCCACTATGGGTCCCCCACGGACATAAAAGGTCTGAGGACCTAAGTAAGTAAGTAAGGATAATTCCCTCAGTTATGGAAGATCTCTTTCCTAATCCCAATGTATAAAAAGAGTCCAAAGTGTGAATTTCCAAATTATCGTCCAATTGCTAAACTTTTACATATTCCCAACATTTTTGAAAACATCTGGTACGAAATTTTACATTTTCGTTGTAAGTCTCCCATTTCCTCTAGACAACAAGATTTTGTCAAAGGTAGGACTAAACTCGTTGAATTCTTATCCTTTAGCCTTTCAGTCTAAGAAAATGGAAAGGAAGTCGACGCTGCCTCAACCAATTTCAGAAAGGCTTTTGACAAAATTTCACATAAGCTTATTCTATTCCAACTGTCCACCCTTCGACTTAAACCTATCGTGTTTAGATGGATTTATTCTTACCTCAAAAACCATTACTACATACAAAGTTCGATTCGAATCTACACCCTATGATGATTTCTTAGCTACCTCCGGGGTCCCACAAGGCAGCCCCCTAGGACCTTTCCTCTTTATTCTTACTATTAACGATATTGAAATGGTCACCAAATATTCTCATATCTCACTCTATGTCGACCAAGTTTTTCTAGATCATTCCTTCCACTTCTTCTCCAACTTGATCTGGACAGTTTCTCTGTCTGGTACCTGAAAAATTGCTTAGAGCTACATATTTCCAAATGTCATTCAATCACTTTAACACCAAAACTCATCCAATCTCCTTCGTTTCTACACTTTCCATTATCACCCTTTATCCACCGCTAAGTCAATTAGGGACTTTGGTATTTTATGTGATATGTGATTTTTCTTTAAGAAAACTCTGCATAAGGCTTTGTGAAACGATGGTCCAAAGAATTATCTCACCCTTACGTGACCCGATCTTTTTAGGTACATAAACTTTGCTCGCCCCCTTCTTGAATACGCCTGTCAACTATTGTCCACTTTTCAACAAATTCATACATCCAGAATCGAGAACATTCAAAGTGGTCTGTCTTGAAATAACCCTTCGATTCTTCCTCCATATCGAGATAGAATTCTATTAATTAACTTGAATAAGCTGGAAGAAAGAAGAGTAATAAGCGACATTCTCTTCTTTCATCGGCTAATTTCAGAATTTGGTGACTGCGCAACTTTCCACTATTCCATCTCATTAAACACTAAATCCGGTAATCTAAAAAAACCTCGTCTCTTCTATCTGCACACCAACCGTACCTTTATTGGCTCTTATGAACCTATTACTCGCATGCTTCGTAATATTAACTGTTTCGACTTCAACCTCAGTTTACCCTGCCTGAAACTCCATCTTCATCATCCTTCCAATTCACTCCAATCTAAGATTCATATGACTAGAGCTATATTTAAGTAAGATTAAGAATTAGCTTGTACGAGTATTAACTCAATTATAAATGGGGGTATTGCCCCCATCAAAATTTAAAAAAAAATTAAAAGGAACAAATTCGAGACGAATATTTTATGTAAGAAAGTGTATCAAAAAGTAACAAACAAACTTAATTGGAATTGGTAACATTTGTCACATTGTGGCAACGCTGGATGTAGGTAATTTTATTCAGCTCAACGAAGAAATCACATAAAATGTCAAAGTTGACAGTTTAATTTTTTTTTGTAATTTTCAAATTATATTGTTGATTTCCTTTCAATTTTGTATTTATGTATGTATGTATGTATTCTTTTCTCAGTAAACAACAACTTTACGCATATTAACTGACATGAAAATAACATTGAACTTGAAATTAATAGCATTTTTCTTTTCTTAACAACTTTTTGTAAAACAATTACACGCTGGGTTGCATGTCAAACAAGAAAGATACTCTTACTTCATTTATCACTTTTTTTTTCTCGAGCGGGATGTAGCAAATTATGTATGTTTAATGTGAGAAAAATATATTTATTTTTGCAAGATAAAAAAAAAACTGTGTTTTTTTAGATTTAAGTTTTTTGAGAGTTAAAATTTCAAATCTAAAAAAACTTAACTAACTAAGAAAATATTTAATTTAACCATATATGATTTTATAATTTTTAGAAAAACTTACAAACGTATCAGCACTATTATTCTCAAAACGAAACTCACCTGAAAATAAATAAGAAGAAAAAAATGTTAATATTAAGCTGTAAATATTAACTTCAAGAAATCATTAATATATTTAAGTTAAATATAAAATAAAAAATTATCTTTTTTGTTGAAACTAAACAAACATAATTTAAGTTCAACTTAAAGTTCTAAGCTAAGTTAACTCTCACTTGGATTTTTTTTAAATATGAACCCAAAAACAGATTATTGGATTCAACAAACAGGTCTAAGAATTTTTTTTAATGTAAATCAGTGGATTGGAGCACTTTTTTACGAAAATTAATTTAAACAACAAAAAAAAAGCAGACCTAAGAGAAGAAGCTAATTAGAAATTTATATTAGGTTGAATATAAATAAGGTAGGTACCGACTTTTAATTCAGATGTGAAAACGGGTCTTATGCTCATTTACTGAAACGAAACTTCAAGAATTTACTCGAACATAATCGATAATACCATATGTGACAGTTTAGCGGAAGAGAAAGTATAAACAAACGGGTCTCGGTTATTTAAATAATAGTGGTATGTTTTTTTTTTGCACGCGCATATAAAGTTGTTATTTTTTTTAGATCGGAAAAACATTTGACAGGTGATTGTTTCTCAGTATATTTTGTCATTTCAGCATTAATGCGTTTATGCAAGAACCTATAATGATACACTCCCGCGCAATTGCATAGGTAAACACTTTTTGAGAGGGATTTAGTGAACTCAATGGATTTTTGTGAAAGGAATAAATTAGAAAGAGCATCAAATTTTAAAGGGAATAATGATTTTTATTAGTTAGTTTAATTAAGTTATTCGACCAAAGCTTTACTATTGTTTGGAATTTTAAAAGGTCAGGTCATAGTATGGGGTTCAATGTCTTATTATTTATTATGGGAAGTAAGCGAGATGACTATATGCTACGCGGAAAACCCTAAAATACCACACTCATGCCACCTAACCAAAATTGCATATTTAATTGCCTGCTACAAAACTAATGAAACTGGTCAACAAAATTTGACATTTAGGGCAAATTTTTAAGGTTAAAGTAACAGACTATTTTATTAATTTTATGATAGTTGACATAACGATGATTTAGAATAACAAACAAAATGGTTCCAGCAATTCCGTCTAACTCTATGTCTGTGCATCGGCCTACAGCCTAAACCGCTGAAGCGATTTTCTTCAAACTTAGTAATCAAAGTTCTTCGGTGATTCCCTCGAGGATAAATTGAAATTAATTTGTAGTTCCAAAATAAACAGTACCTTCCAGCCGTTATGAAAAATCTTATTTAAAAAAATTGTCGAATTTGGGACGATCACAATGAACACAAGATCCACCATGTTGGAACGCATCCCGAGAAAGTCAATGTTTGTTGTGGATTTTGAGCTTTCGGCATCATCGCTGATTTCTTCCGTCAACGTGTTGACGCTATCGTTTAGTGATAACCAATTTTTCTTGGCCCGAATTGGATGAAATGGACATCGACGACATGTCGTTTCAACAGGACGAGGATACTTGACACAAATGGCCACAATGGACATTTAGCACGAGCGATTTTCGAAAATGATTATCTCACGCGGAGGCCTTAAAAAAGTTTCCAAAAATCATTTGAATAATTAAATAGATAAAGTTTTTCTTTAGAAATAATTATATTTTCTTTAACCCGACCGCGACGTTTCAAACAAGTTTCATTATTCGTCTTATCCCATGACCACGAATAATAAAACTTGTTTGAAACTTCGGGTTAAAGACATTATGATTATTTCCAAAGAAAGTAAACGCGGTAAGTTCCGAAAAACTTTATCTATTTAACATAAATAACTTCCGAAAAAAGATAAACTTAAAATGCCATTTGAATAGTGTTCAAAAACAGATGGTCCTTAGTTTTAAAACTATCTACTTAGTCATTTTCGTAATATTGAGTTCTCAAAAAACAGTAAGTTAATTTTGTTTACAAATTTTTGGTTATCAATATTTCTAATAAATACTTTCGATGAGCGCTTGAAAAATAACTTAAGTCGTAATAGATAAAAACATTTTAGAAAAAAGGTAGGTACAGTTTATCGGAAAAACAAATTTACCAAAAGATAGATTGTAGATCCACATACAAATCAGATGAATATTTGTTCGTAACAAAAAGTTCCAAGGCTCCAAAAATAAGATGGATATATTCTCCTGATCGTGGAAGATCCTCTTAAATATTTATGTTCCCTATCACCATAGCGGAGTTGAATTATTTAAAAAATGTGGTTTACTCGTATACACCCTGTTTTTGTTCCGGCCAAATTTTCTCGAAAACTTTTTTAACGAATTTGAATAAATTTCATAAAAACTAATGATTACTAAGTGAACTTTATAAAATTATGTCTTAAGATTTTGCTGAAAACTTAAATAATAAATAAAAACATAAATGTTAAAAAAGAGAGCCAAGTTCCTATACATATGTACAAAAATTTTGTGCGTTACAAGTCAGCCTTGCAAAATAGTGAGATCTAAAAGTTCGTTTAGTTCTAAGTTAATGAAGTTTAATATCAAATTTCTTATGTAGATTAATAACCAAACAACTCCAAATTTTGAAGGAATATTTTGTTCTTATTATTACTGACTACAGATTGGAGGATACAAATTTTGAGAAAATAGTTGGGCGCCTCGCCCCTGAAGGTAAATTCCAAATTTTCTATTTTTTCCTTCGTACTCGTATGTACCTACCGTTGTGTAAAATTACTACGCTGTCGGAAAGTGCTCCAGTATTTTGATTATTCGTCAGTTAGTGATTTTTGAGTCCTATATCTCAGGAACCACTAATGTTAAAGTGTTGAAATTTAATGAAGCGCCTGTGCTTGATAAGCTCAGAAAATTTCTATTGGTACTGAAGTTAGAAGGGGGTCGCAAATCGCTTGAGTTTATTCCTGTAAAAAGGCCTCCCCGATGGGTTTTACCTTGTCGTGGTGGGGAGGCTTATGTCTATTTCTCCGGCAATCCAGCTGGGGATTTAGGCAACTAAGAAAACCCAAAAGTGACCAGAGGTGTCACGGCCAAACATGAAGAAAAGCAATTGAGAGGGGCGTTCTCTTTTGCTATGATGTATTGGCCTAGTAATCTAGGGAAATGATTTTATGATGGTAAAGTAAGATTGCTTAGGACTATCGTTTCTAGTTCAGTGCGAATAAAGACTAATCGAAAAATCAAGGCTACTAGTTGTAGCTCAAGCTGTATCCGAAAAAATCTAGTGCTCTATCCTATCTCAGGTATCTGAGCAACGGATTCTTGCTCTATTTATACAAATCTTAAGCGATGTGATCAGGGAGATCACGGCCAAAACGTAAAGTAAAGTAATTGAGATAGTGTTCTCTTTTGCTCGATGTTTTGGTTTTAGAAATCTTGGATATATGATGTTAAAAATAAATAATCTTCAAGATTAAAAAGATTGCTTAGGACTATCGTTCCTAATTTGCTGTAAGGCGAATAAATACTAATAAAGGGTGCACACTCCTAGTTGTTTGTTACTACTTCGATCGATTGCTCGGTGTGTGTATTCTAGGGTTGACAGGCCCTGAGTTTTGCAGTAACTCATCTGGAAGTGACGTCACGGTTGCGAAGCTCCACCGGAAGCTATATTCTGGCACCATGGCAGATAGTGCCCATTAAAAAGTATTGACAAGCGTCATAAGAACGCATCTTTACTTAAGCTATCTATGAGGTAGGCCCCCTAGTGGGGAGTATCATGGTGGCTGTGGTTTATTCCGAATGCGGAGACATATGTATGGTTTTCAAGTGTACTTGAAGAGGTGTTAGATAGACCTCGCCTCATAGCAAGAGGTATGCACATGCTGCAACATGTCAAAATTGATATGGCTTCGGCTATATCAGAGCTCATGGTCGGCGCTCAATCCGAGTCCGATGTGCGTAGGCCCGCCCGCCGTGGAATTAAGTCGTAAAGACAGGTGTCTACGTAAAACACATTAAGGTTCCTATAAAAAGGGCGTAGTGCCGTGCTCTTTTATTTAACAATTTTTCTGTGTATTGTTAAGTATTATATTAAATTTTATTTTGAAAATCAGGGTTCCACATTTTACGCCAAAAAAACGTTAGCGACGAAACGATGAATGAATATGTGAAAAATGTAAATTGTGAAATTTCAGACGATACCAATACACCACCACCAAGGGTCGAATTTTATAACAAGATCTTAAATTAAAACTATACCTAACGAGAGTTATTATTATTTTTACTTGCGACTTATAGGTACTATAAGGCAAGTTATGTATGTATTCGTAAAAAAAATCGAACTCAAGATTTTGATCAAAGTTGACATTACGATGATAGCGAAGACGAAAAAAGTGGGTCTGGCAATTCTGTCTGTCTGTCTGTCTGTGCGATTATAGCTAAACGGCTCGGCCGATTTTCTTCAAACTTGGTAGATATGGGTTTTGATTTTTTACCCCCGGATGTTTTTTGATTTGATTTTTTATGACCAAAAATAACGGTACCTGCCATACGATTTTTTTCCGAAATTTTATAAATATTTTTTTTCTCAAAAACTGTCCCTGCGATTTTTTTCAAAAAATTTATTTTATTAAACCTAGGTAATGGTCGAAAAAAATTTTCAAAAAAATGAGAAGTTTTGGTACTCCCCTTGGGGCCATTTTTTTTTGTTTTTGATTTTCTCAAAAACGGTACCACCGATTTTGATCATTTTTTGTATGCTAAAGCTTCCCAGCGGTTTGAATATTATTGTGTATTCAAATTTTCCAAAACAAGTTTTTTGGATTTTTAAAAAAACTTTCAAATTTTTTTTTTGAAAACTCAATATTTCGAAAACCCCATGCTCGATTTTTTGAAAACTTGATAAATAAAAGTTTGGAAAAATAATCTACAATATATGAATAAAATAAATTCATTTTACCTAAAAATAACGGTACCCTCCATACAAATGTTAAAAAATGGTTTTCGAAAATCGTATTTTTCTCGAAAACGGTTCCGAGAATTTTGCTTAAATTTGTTTTCTTTCTATTATTTTCTAATATCTGTAATTTAATAAAAAAAATTTTGAAAACAAAACATTACTGAGGGTACCTACCATAGAACGATTTTTTAAAATTTTGAATTTCTCATTATTAGCACAACGGATTTTAATGAAATTTCGTAGAGAGAAGCTTCTAAAAAGTTTAAAAAACATTGCATTTCAAAACTTTAAGAAAAATATTTTTTTGAATTTTGAAAAGAAAATCCATTTTTTTGTTTTTTGAAAATTCAATATCTCGAAAACAGCTCAATATTTTTTTTTGTAAATTTAATTTTTATTCATACAATAATAAAAACTTCAAATAAACGTACCAACATTTTTTCTTAAAAATGTTTTAAAATTTTCTTATAACAGGTGATTTTTTAAGAGCTTGAGAACTTTAAAAAAAAAAAAAACGCATAAAATTTGCAAAATCTCATCGATTCTTTATTTGAAACGTTAGATTGGTCCATGACATTTACTTTTTGAAGATAATTTCATTTAAATGTTGACCGCGGCTGCGTCTTAGGTGGTCCATTCGGAAAGTCCAATTTTGGGTAACTTTTTCGAGCATTTCGGCCGGAATAGCCCGAATTTCTTCGGAAATGTTGTCTTCCAAAGCTGGAATAGTTGCTGGCTTATTTGTGTAGACTTTAGACTTGACGTAGCCCCACAAAAAATAGTCTAAAGGCGTCAAATCGCATGATCTTGGTGGCCAACTTACCGGTCCATTCCTTGAGATGAATTGTTCTCCGAAGTTTTCCCTCAAAATGGCCATAGAATCGCGAGCTGTGTGGCATGTAGCGCCATCTTGTTGAAACCACATGTCAACCAAGTTCAGTTCTTCCATTTTTGGCAACAAAAAGTTTGTTAGCATTGAACGATAGCGATCGCCATTCACCGTAACGTTGCGTCCAACAGCATCTTTGAAAAAATACGGTCCAATGATTCCACCAGCGTACAAACCACACCAAACAGTGCATTTTTCGGGATGCATGGGCAGTTCTTGAACGGCTTCTGGTTGCTCTTCACTGCAAATGCGGCAATTTTGCTTATTTACGTAGCCATTCAACCAGAAATGAGCCTCATCGCTGAACAAAATTTGTCGATAAAAAAGCGGATTTTCTGCCAACTTTTCTAGGGCCCATTCACTGAAAATTCGACGTTGTGGCAGATCGTTCGGCTTCAGTTCTTGCACGAGCTGTATTTTATACGGTTTTACACCAAGATCTTTGCGTAAAATCTTCCATGTGGTCGAATAACACAAACCCAATTGCTGCGAACGGCGACGAATCGACATTTCACGGTCTTCAGCAACACTCTCAGAAACAGACGCAATATTCTCTTCTGTACGCACTGTACGCATTCGTGTGGTTGGTTTAATGTCCAATAAAGTAAACTGAGTGCGAAACTTGGTCACAATCGCATTAATTGTTTGCTCACTTGGTCGATTATGTAGACCATAAATCGGACGTAAAGCGCGAAACACATTTCGAACCGAACACTGATTTTGGTAATAAAATTCAATGATTTGCAAGCGTTGCTCGTTAGTAAGTCTATTCATGATGAAATGTCAAAGCATACTGAGCATCTTTCTCTTTGAAATCCCGCGTGATCTGTCAAATACTAATGCATGAAAATCCTAACCTCAAAAAAATCACCCGCGTATAAAACCTTATTTTTTAAGAAACCACTACAAAGACTTATAATTTTTGTTCTTGCATAAATCTATATTTGCTTGAATCACATGGCATCCAATTCTTACCTTTAACTACTAAAGAAGTTTTTTTTAGTCATTTAAAAAATGAATTTTATGCTTATGAACAGTTTCTCTAATAACATTCATTTTTGAAATTCTTAGTCTTTTACATAGGAGCAAGTTCGTGCGACCCAGTCGTGCATTTTATTTTTTATGAAAACAAAATTGTATTCTATTTACAAGCGAACGTGCCAATTTTCTTATACTTGGAACTTTTATTTCAAAAGTGCTCCAGTTTTAACCCTTTTAATTATTATAAGCTCCTATCTGTCAATGAGGTACGAGTACCTATACTTCAAACAGACATTCAAATAAAATATTCTAAAAATAAAATATTAAGACAGATAATATTAAGACAAAAACAAAAAAGGACATCGGACCTTAAATGAGAAGTAAAAATAAAAATAAAAAAAATTTAGGTACTTCGTTAACGCTCTAAATATTGCCAACAAAAATGTATCTGCAATTTGGTAGCAAGAACAATAATAATTTAATTATTCTCATTAAAATTTAACAAGAAGAATAAAGAAGAGGAAATGAATAACAATCACAGAGACGATGATGATGACGACTCATTAATTTCTCTCCACCAACTAAATAAAAATGGTCCTTTTAATAAAATGAAATTAAAAAAAAAATAGAAATAGAAGAAGGAATACATATCTAATGGAGCTGTAGATATGTATTCCTTGATGATGATGATGATGATGATACTTTTTAAATGAACTCGTTATTCATTCAGAAAATGCGAGAAAATTTTTTATGAAATTAACGGTTTTTACCACTCTTCTCTATTCTCCACCTATAGTATCAACTGAAAGGGGATCAGCATAAAAAAAAATCTACTACTCTGTACAAAAAAGTATGTCAAGTTAGGATGAATAACATCAGAACAAGTAGGAGACATTTACTCGCTTCGAGGCAATGAATTGACTCACAACACAACACAACACGAAACACGACCAACTAACTATAGGGTGTCTCATAATTTGCTTCGATTTTAGTTTTCTGGATATTTTACAGATGGGAAAGTTCACACGTTAAATTTTGTCAACGCCATTTTTTACAACTTTAATACATACGTATAAGATTTTTCTGTGTTCCTAAAATGATAAAATATTTACTAAGACTTTATGGAAACAAAGACTTAAAATTCACAAAAGAGTTTAACGTTTATTAACAATGCTAACAGATTTAATTTCAGGACACCCTTTATACGGCCGCCACAGAAACACAACAACGACTCCCACGCATAATGACATGTGTAGAAGAGTACTTTATTTTGTGGGTGGTTATAGGACATAACTTACATTGTAGGTAGGTGAAATCCTTGAATAAATCATACAAACAAAAATGGAAGACACTCGAGAGAAGAATTTATTTCACTTTTGGTCTGCGGGACCGGCTGTGATGGTGATGATGACGACGACGACGACGACGACGATGACGACGAAGGCTTGGTCTTTCGTGAAATTGCCTGTGAATTTTACGCAAGGCGAGGAGGATATCTAGTATTTGACATCAACACAGCCCTAGGAAGAATACAAAGCTGGAGAAGCAATGGGGATTGAAGGCGGAAGGCGATGCAAAAGAATTTCATATAAAGGTGAACAATTAAGTAAAATGAATGAAAGTGCCCTATGGAGATTATACCCGACGACCGACCCCTTGTTCCCCTGCAAATGTAAAATGATATCCACAACGCTTTCTTGTCTATATATGTTAAGCTTGTAATAAAGGTAAGGACCATTACACATAACATCGGTGGTACACCTACTTTTCCTCAATTCAAGTATTTTCGAGTTTGCACATTAATGATTTAATTTGCTCAGATTGCTTACAAGTACACAAATCTAGTAGGTTTTATAGCCTGGCTTGGCCTAGATGGAGTTTTTTTTTTGTTGTGCTTGCGGTGAGAAGAACACTTCCGGTGGTGTTGGGAAAACAACACTAAATTGCGTGAAACTTAAAAAGGGATTTTCCAGGTCAGGTAGTATGTATATGTATATGATTAGAATGCTGGGTCTTGATTTGCTCCGATTTTAGTTAAATCTTAAATGGGATAATTTGCATTTATGATATTTTAGGTGGTAATACTTTGTAAAAAAAAAAACAAATAGTGGCCAACGGCTCGTAGAACATCCGAACCTAGTGACACACCTCAACCATACCCATTTGCGTGAAGTCGGTACGATAAGAGGAGTTCTAAAATTCTAAACCTAGTCCGTACTGCTAAGATGAGATACCAGGATGAGAGGCAGTACTTATAGTCCAATAGCTTAAATAAATCTGAATCAAGAACAGTTTGCATTGAAAAGTTAAAAGTATTCTTGCCTTTTAGAAATCTATAGTTCGAAATGGTAAATATCATATAATAAAACGGCGAACATGTTTTTTGTGGTGCACTTTTCGCGGCTCACAAAAACCGAAGGTGTATAAATTACATATTAAACGAAAGCATTTTTTGCATAGCTGTACAGAATGCCAACATTATTTAAATATACTACACAGAAATTGTTTAAAACAATAAATAAAAATTGCCACAAAATGCCCGAAAAACAAAACCAATTAGAAATGTCAGATCGACTGACACATAAAAATGTCAAATCCAGAATATGAAAAATGAAAGCATTCAGCGAAAACCCAAAGCCAGAACCCGAAACATTAAGGCGGATTTACATTACACAAATCCGCCAACACGATAAAAGTTGATGAACATGTTGTTGAATGTGAACCTCCCTAAATGAAGAAATATTATCAATATAAATATTAGGCATGTGTTTGTTTAGTATTTGAGCTCTTATAATAACATTTTGAAACATTAAGCGTTAACTTGAATCGGCACTTTTTGCAAAAAGTGAAAAATAATACACACATACCATACATTAGCCACATCTGTTGCTGAGAAGAGCGTATAATTTACACCATACAATTTCAGTTCAGACATCTATCGGTGATTTTCTGAAAAAATGTATTCCATGCAATAGTGTTTTTAAAAAGTGAAAAAGTAAAAGTAAACCATCAAGCGTTAACTACAATTGGCAATTTTTGCAAAAAGTACAATAAGTGAAAAAAATGAAAAAGAATACACACATACACTAGCGACATCTGTTGCTTTCAGTTTGGCGACATCTATTGGTCATTTTCTGAAGCAATTTATTGAATGTATTAGGCTAGCCGCGCACTAGCAACTTTTAGTTGCGAAACTGTTTGGTTACTTATAGAAAACAGATGAACTGTTTATTTGAATGTCCGTGAATTTGCAGATAATTATATGTTCAATAAAATGGCGAACTTATTTTAGGCAATCGTTTAGTTTGTGTCAAAACACAAACTTTTTAGTTGCTCGAACCAAGCAGTTTCGCAACTAAAAGTTGCTAGTGCGCGGCTAGCCTTAGTGTTTTCAAATAGTGAAACATTTACTTTTTGGTTTTTTGAGATGGGAGATAAAATTTTAAATTGAGTTGGAAAAGGAGAGCAGATTTTTTTAACATTTTCTCTTTTCAAGTTCATTGCAGTTATGGCTTTACAATAATAGGGGTATATTCATGCAAAAGTGTAAGCTCTGCGTATTTGTATAAGTCAATTATTTTCAAAACTTATTTACATTTGTCTGCAATTGAATTTTAAATAATTGCGAAAAAAAGAGAATACTAAATACTCGAAATGTATTTGTCAGGGAAAGAGAGAAAATAGAAAATGCAGACGTGAGACGACGCGTCGTCAAAAATACGGACGAACATGGCTTACGATACAAATTTAAATCTCCATGGCTGAATGCGTTCCATGGGCTCAAACCTGCCTCATTTTCGGAACACTCCCATTTCTGTCATTTTTTTTTTGACAATAAACAGCTGGCCGATCGATGTGCAAACAAAAAAAGTTTTACAAAAGTAAATTGAATTTATGTTTTTGAAGTTAGCTATATTTCTTTAGGCTATATTCCTTTGGACTCCAGGATTGAGTGCTTAGTAGGTACTTCTCATTGCATTCAACAATTCAACAATCATGAATTATCTTTCTTTTATTGAATGATAATGAATTAAATAAATAAATTGACACTCGAATTTCGAGAGCTGGGTCGGCTAGTATCTCTAAAATGACAGCTTTCTTGTATGTTGGGAAAATGGGGCTAGAAGTAACAGGGGTAAAAAGTAACAGCTAAAGAAACATGATTCCACTGAAAATTAAGAATCGCGTGAAGAAGAAAATTGTTGATCTTATCCAAATTTAACAACTTATTTACTTCAGTTTTTAATTGGAAGACATTGAAGGAAGTTCTTTAGAGGGTCCCAAAAATTTGAAGGTTTGTTAATATTTTTATCCTTCACACGAAAGAGACACGGGGTCGATTCTTTTTTGTGGACATTTATTTGGGTTTCGATCAAAATTGTGTGTTTCTGTTTTAAAATGTGTTAAATTTCATGGCGGGGCTAGTTGTAACATTTATTTTCAAAGTATGTTGTAACATGTTACAACTAACCCCGTACCATTATTTCTCAAACTGATCGTTGTGAAAAAAAAACATTTCGGTTTGGTTTAGTTTTTTTTTTAGATATAGGTAAATAAAATGAAAATAAAGAGTTATGTTTTTGTTAAGAGTAAATTGATAGTTTTCTTTAAAAATGATTACCCCGGTCTATGTTACAACTTACCCCATAGTCAGGGTAAGTTGGAACAGCACGAAATTTTTGAATGTTATATTTTAACATCTTCTCAGCCAGTGGATTTTGGGGCTGAAACATGGCTTTCAAATTTAAAAAAAAAAAATTTGGCTTTTCGAAATTGTAGAAGGAGCATTAGTTTTAGTATAAATTGTTACTTTAAGCCCTGATCTCTCATACCTATGTGAAGTTTGTCCAAAAATATTTTTTTCTATTTTTCAAGATTACTTCCTCCTCATTGTCTTAAGTACTTATCGGCTTGAGGCTTATAGACTTAGTTTTCCAGAATAATGTATTTACCAGGCGAATATTGGATCGCACGAACTTTACTATTCTTGAGGTTCTAGACTTAAATATGGCTTAAATTTCAATTAAGACATTAATTAAATATATATATATAAAATATATTATTATATTAGTACTATTAAAGTGTAACAAGAAAATGGGAAAAACAATAGTACTAGAAAATTAATACTTTTTTTTATATATTTTACATGCACTAAAAGGATTATGTTTTCCCTTAAAATGAGCACATAGTGAGCGTTAGGGAAATTTAGAGAGTATTTAAAAGGATATACCTATTGAAATTGGTTTTAAATAACTAAACATCACAATGAGAAGGAAATATTCGGCCGGATAAATCTTTCCACATTCGTGCAGTACGACTAAATCAAGAATCTCTGAATTTAAGTACAGCCGAAGTGGAGCTCAATATATTTACAAAATTAAGTTCTCCGACTTTGTCACTAATAATTTTGTTTGCACAGTTTTGGAATAAAATATAAGTTTGTTAAAGTACCTTTGTTCAAAATTGAAAATTGGTGGAGCTATTACCGACACAAGATCACTTAAAAAATATCTCACCGAGCAGAACCAGTCTTAACATAGTTTTGGAGAAAGTAAGATTACAACACTTAATATTTCAGTAACTATTTTACTGCAAATGCGTGCATTTGGTATTGATGAATCTTTTCGTCATTGGATTGGAATTCACCTTTCGGACAGCTTAATACAATTCGTATTGGATGGTCTAAGTCTGAAACTCATAAGATAAAACCTGATGTACCACAGGGCTCTGTTTTATCTCCGAATCTCTTCCCAATATTTATCAACGATCGCATGTCTGAAACTGCTTATCCATTCAATTATTTTGCTGATGACAATACCCTCAGCTTTTCATATTCGTTTCAAGTTTCATTTCCTCGTTCTTCGGATGTGGAATTTAAACGGCAGCTAATAATAAGCTCAATAAATTCTGACCTCGACACAATTGGGAAATAAAAAACCGAGTAGAATATAATACTTCGAAAACTCAATGCTGTATTTTTTGGTCAAAGTGAAATCTTTCTCCTACGCCACTTTTCATGAGTGGCACTTGCAATAAGGAAACTGAACATTTTCCAGTTCTTAGTTAGACAACTTGTGCAGAATTATCAAATATTTGACGCTGCTAAGTGTTTAGGTTTTCTCCGATAATGTAAGAAATTTGGCCTTTTCTGAACTGCATCTATTCGCCTCCAACGAGAATTCAAAACGAAAAATAAATAGATTTGGTGGTGCAACAGCTCGAAGTGAACCAGGACCTAGTGACTTACAACTCCCAACCATTCCTGTGTGCGTGTTTCCAGGAACGGAGGGGACCTACAATTTTCTGCCGATTTCGAACGGCTAATGAGCAGCATGACATTCCAACGCACTAACCATTATGCCAAGGGGTACTACAAGAATCCAAAACAGAGCTTTAAAAATGACAGGCGATAGAAGTATAAGAGAAGCATTTGCATCTCTCGAACACCGCCGCAATGTTTCATGTATCTTATTATTATTTTATCGATTTTTTTAAACAGTGATCTGGTGAAATTGCCTCCCCTTAAAGAATTCAACCGTAATACTTGTGCTTCTAGAAATGCTCAACAGTCTACCCTTGAGCTCAACTTTGGACGTACTGAAGTACAGAGATTCTTTTTTCAGCCGCACCGCACGCATGTGGAATGCTCTACCTAGCTCTATTTTTTTCGTTGTAATATTCAAAAACTTTAAGCTAATGTGCATTGGTATCTCCTTTCAAAACCTTCCCAATTTTCCTAATGGTCGCACTGTGATAATCATTTTAAGGGTAGCCAAGTATTATAAAAATCTGTTAGGACATCGAAGGTACCTATGAAGTTTAATAAAAATCGTTAAAACTGTTTTTGAGAAAACTCGTTAAACCAAATTGGTCCTTGGGAGCTACACGTTCACGATGAGCTGAAAGAAAAATCCGAATTTCACCTTTAAGGAATGAAATAATAACTAAATTTAAAAATATAAGGTCTGTCCGTTTAATCTCTATTTCCAATCACATTAGATAACAGACGGATAGCGGCGAAGCCCTCTTTTTTTTTTTATTCTTTTTCTTCACATGTAAGAGATACAGTCCCGGTGTTTTCTGGAGATTTCCCAAATCGTATTGATTCAACAAAAAAAAAAGTATCATTTCTTCACATTTAAAAAAAAAACCAATAGGTTTTGAGAAATTTTACAAAAACTGAATTTCATCCCAGTCCAAATTTAGGTACTTTTTAAGAAATGCTTAAGACATAAAAATATAGCTCTCCATGAAAATTCAACTTTGTCGGAATTTTTTTGTAGTTTGATAATTTTTTGTCTAATTTTTCAGGCCTTAAACTTATCGTATGAAGGAAGTAAAAATATGTATGTTTTTAAGGTCACTATACAGATTGGAGGCCATATTTTATGAGTTGAAATAATTTGTTGTTGAAGAATCTGATTCCTCTTCGGCTATTTAGGTCACTTAATGTTCTATGAAACTTGGTTATTTCATTTACTTTTTCGAACAGGGTTTGCTGTCTTCTTCATAAACTGACTTTTAATCAAATTTTAAAATATTGCAGCGAATGAACCGTTTGACTAACTTAACAGTTCAATAACCAATTCAAACAGAATTCATCTTCAACAATTAGAGTTAAATCATCCAAGATAAAAAAATTATCCAATTAAATGCCATTAACCTTTGCAGAAAATCATGCCCGCAATCAGTTGATTAAATCTCATTTAACAAAAACCAAAAACCTTAACAGAAATTACACAACAAAAACGCTTTCCTTTTGTTTTCAACAAAAACATCACACAAACACACACGAACTTTCTCTATTAAGCGCAAAGCGTTTTCCATTAAAGAATACAATGCCCTTTCACCTCGCTAAATACCATTTTTATTTATATAAATTTACGCCCGTGTCTAATTAGTGCGGCTTCAATTGAATTTCAATGCAACGAGAACGTGCTACGCGATATACTCGTATCTACTCTGATAGAACCTACGAAGAGTATAGAAGCTATGGTAACCTTCGCCTTAATTGTTATCGTTTGGTGTTCATTGTACTGTATGTAGGATTCGGTTCATTCTGACCGGGGATGGGGAATGAATGACAAATGTGAAGACAGAGAGAGGAGCTTCACACTATTCGCTCTCATCATTATTTCTAATTCCAAGCTATTTCGACCGACCCGCATTCCATGGCAATTGAGCCAATTAACATGTTCCGCGTGTGTCTCTTAGTCAATTGATGTGATTTGTACACCCATCCCAAAAACACTATACCATGGGCATGGGTAAACAGGAGAACCTTCATATTTGATTTAAGGGATATTTTAGAATGTCTCCAGCGAAACTTCTTTTTGAACTTGATTTTCTTTGCTGCACTTTCTATATTTTCCAATAAAAAAAAATATGTAAGCTTCAACGACAACAACAACGTAAAGAATACATGTATTCCAAATGAACTGAAAGAGAATCAGAAATCAAGCGAAGCACGTTAAAGAAATGCATTGAAAGATGCAAAATGAAGATAATTGATTTGCTCTCGTTTTCCTTCTTTATTTTTTGCATCGTTTCTCTTCAATTTCTGTTTTTTTTTTCATGAAAGTTGCCATGAATCTTTGAAGCTGTACTTATACGAAACTTCTGCACCTTTCCTCTTACTGTGGTTTTTACTCGAGATTATCAATGTATAAGGGCAAGTTACAGTTGTGAGAAACTATCTCTGTAAAAAAAAAAACGGACCGGTTTGAAGTTTATTCTTGTTCCATTGGTCCTGGATCATGATAACGTTTCGAGATTTAAAACTATCATTTATTACAAAACTATTCAGTTTCACTGCAGCAGATTAAATATGCATGACTTAAGAATTTCCCAAAACGCAGGGCTAGATTTTGACAGTTCATGGCGACCATGTTGTTCTATCTGTTGTTAATTTTACAGCTTTTAAATTTTTTAAAAATTAAAGATAAATCACAATCACAGGTTCACTGAGTGGGTTCTGGAGCTAGTAGAAACCGGATACTTTGACAAGAAAATTTTGCGGATTTGGGGCGACGCCAATCTACAAGGGCACCACCAGCAAGTGTCAAGAAATTTTTTTTCCTGTTTGGTGTGAAAAAAATTGTTATTAAAATTCTAGGTGACGTTTTCGAGAAAAAGTCGATTTTCGAAAACTATTTCTTAACATTTTCAGATAAAATTCCATATACTCGTATCTTGTAAATAGTATTCAAAAACTGTTAATTTTCAACGTTCATAGAAACTAAGCATGTCGATTTCGAAATATGGAGTTTTCAAACAAAAAAAATTTTTTTTTTTTAAATCAAACAAAAACTTTAAAAATATGATTACACAATTATTCAAACTTTTAAGAAGCTTTTACATGGTTCTTTTAAAAAGGTTCTATGAGGGGTAATAACCACGTTTTTTGGATTTTTTTTGCAACCATTTGCTAAAAAAAATATTTTTTTTAAAATTCGGGAAAAATGTGTACGTACCGTTTTTTTTCCTCTTAAAAACAAAACACGTGGGGGAAATTATAAATGACATCAGTTAAAAATGCTATCAACCAAGTTTAGGCTGTATGTCATCGTAATGTCATGTCTGCTCCGAATCCGTAACTTGCCATATTGTATAGTACCTACCTATGTGTCGCACGTAAAAAAAAAAAAATGTGTGCGAGTTGTTAGCCGGCGATATCATCGATCAATACCTCTTTTATATAACGAGGATGGCATTGCCTATATGATCAATGATGAAAGCCAATTTGTTTTGTCCCAAAATTGAGCGATATAAATGAGAAAAACATGTGGAAGACTTTCGTGATAAACATGCTGATGGAAATTCTGCACGAGAAATTTGAGGGCATGCTTTTCCCAAGCAGTAGCGACACCGAGATCGAACAATTTGAATCTGTAAAATTTTTCTTAAGGCTTTTCTTTTGGTCGCAGGTCTTTGCTTACCAGCCGTAAACGACCGGTGATCTTAAAGTCGACATAACCATCGTTCATTTAAACTCAGCCGTCGACCATTTGAGTAATGTTATATTCCAGGCCTTTAAAATAAAACAAAATATCCTATATTTGTTTGAATCAACATCGCTGATCAATATTAACTGACGTGTTGATAGTAGAAGTGCTGATCAACAATGCCAATGAATTTCGTTGACTCGATTTAAATGGGTAGAAAAATTAAAAAAGTTGTGTCGATTGAACAATAGTTTTATAGTCTGGAGCTGGACGTGTTCACCAACATAAAAGTCAACTGTCAGATCTGTTTTTTTTTTTTTCAGCGTATTATTTTAACTTGTGCAATAAATTATTGCTTTTTGTTTTGTTTTTAGTGTTTTTTTTTTTTAAGTTGGCATCTCCCTCTCCGACTTGACGAAAAAAAGTAGACAAATTATTCTGAAATTATTTCAATACAAATGGCATCTAGACGTCGACATTGACACGTACCCTTTAATCAAGACTATGTAGAAAGGTTAAAACTTGGATTATGCCGATCAACAATGTAAATAAACAATGTTGATTCGCGCCGCTTAACATAACTATTTTTTATTCAATTTTAACATCTGCCCGTCAATACTAATGTGACAATATGATAGATTTTCAATTTGGTTATGAATTTTGGATGACATCCTACTTCGAAAACATTACCCAATATACAAGTTAAAAAACTTCATGTCAAAAAATGAATAAATAAATGTATTATATGGCGTTCCCTAAGGCAGTCATATTGAACCTTTACTTTTTATTATCTTTTTCAATGATATAAATGTAAGTTCGGGTGTTTTGTGTTGTAGGATTTAAATATTTCTCTAATGATTTTCTTTATGATTTCAAAAGCTCTAATGGGTATCGGTTTCTCTAAGCAACATTAGCCGTGTTTTTTGGTATTTTATACATAGTACAGTAAGAAATGACAGTAGCATGTTAAGTATAATTATTTGACATTAGGTACTATGAATCAGCTTTCAGAATAATTAAATTAAAAACTTAACTATTGATTTTAATAGTTTTCATCAAATATTGCAGGATTTTTCTCGATGCAAGAATTTTAACAAATTGCCCCGTTCTGTGCTTTAATTTGTATTAGAGTTGAAAATCATGGGCCAATATATTACGTCCTAAGAGAGTACAACAGCATCTAACAGATAATTCCGGCTGTTGTCCCCGGGGAAAAGGCAATCAGGCACAGGTCTCAAGAAACTTCCAATTGAATTTCAAAAAATATAACTGCCAAGAGATTTCTTAAACCATTAGGATTTTTGTAAAAAAAAAAATAAAATGAACGACTGGGTCGCACGAACTTGCTCCTATGTAATGGACTAGGAATTTTAAAAACGAATGTTATTAGAGAAAACTGTTCATAAGGATAAAATTAATTTTTAAATTCTTTTAGTAGTAATATGAATTTATGCAAGAACAAAAATTATAAGTCGTTGTAGTGGTTTCTTAAAAAAAAGCTTTTATATAAAAAATTTTTAAAAGCTTTTTAAGAAAAAATTTTGGTTCGCCACTTTAAAGTTTTGATTATTGTTCGAATAAAAATTAAATTTACAAAAAAATATATTAAGCCGTTTCTGAGATATCGAATTTTCAAAAAAAAAAAAAAAAAAAAAAAAAAAAAAAAAAAAAAAAAAACAGATTTTTTTTTTTTTTTCAAAAATTCACAAAATATTTATTTTAAAGTTTTGAAATGCAATGTGTTTAAGACTTTTTAGAAACTTCTCTATAAAAATTTTCATTAAGATCCGTTATGTGGATAATGAGAAATTCAAAATTCGAAAAAATGGTTCTATGGTAGGTACGAGCTGTCATATCTTAATTTCAATTTTTTTTATTAAATTAAATTAATTTAAATTAAATTTAAATTAATTAAATAAATAAATTAATTAATTTAATTAATTAAATTAATCAAATCAAAAAATTAAATTAAAAAAATCGTAAAAATTAATTGAAAGAAAAAATATTTTATCAAAATTCTATGCGCCGTTTTAGAGAAAAATACGATTTTTGAAAACCATTGTTTTTAATTTTTTAGCATTTGTATGGTAGGTACTTTTATTTTTAGGTACAATAAATTTTTTTTTCTCACATCTTGTAGATTATATTGAGAAACTTTCATTTATCAAGTTTAAAAACAATCTAGCATGGAGTTTTCGAAATATTGAGTTTTCAAAAAAAAATTTTGAAGTTTTTTTTAAAAATTCAAAAAAAAATTTTTTTTTTTTTGAAAATTTGAATACCTACACAATTCTATTTATGTTTTTAAGGAGCCGAAGCAAAAAAAAACGATCAAAATTGGTTGTACCGTTTTTGAAAAAATCAAAAACAAAAAAAATGGTTCCATGGGCTTTATTAGCTTTATTTAAATGAAATTTGTTTCTATTTTTATTTTTAAAATCTGTCAAACAGTTTTTGAGAAAAAAATGTTTATAAAAAATGTTTATATAAAGGATATCTACTAAGTAAGACGTTAGCCTGTAGTCGAACAGACAGACAGACAGACAGACAGAATTGCGAGACCCACGTTTTTAGTCTTCGCTATCATCGTAATGTCAACTTTGATCAAAATCTCGAGTTCGATTTTTTTAACGAATGCATAACTTGCCTTATAGTACCAAGTACCTAAAATCATTAAGTAATTTAAGAAAAAAAATTTTTTTTTTTCAAAAAAAAAAAATAAATAAATTATAAAATAAAATTATTAAAAATATGTATTAAAAAATGTATTGGGTAACAATTGCGTACTGTATGTTGCTAACAGCAAGGTAGTTTAACTCGATTATTTAAAATAAACAACGGAAAATGTTGGTTTAACTGAAGAACTTAGTTAAATTAATCAAGACAATAGGCTATAATTCGCAAATTCTAATATTGTTTTCTTTAAACGAGTACCGTGTTTAATTCAAATAACTTCATTTAATTACATTCATTCAACAAATTTATTATTTACTCATCATCATCATCCCCGCTCGGAGCATAATCGACTCCATCGTTTACGGTGGTCTGCAGCTAGGTATTTTAACTGTTACCATGTCTTTTTTTAGGTATCCGCTTTTTATTTAATATCAAACTATACTCTTGGTTAAATTAAACTAATGGTTATGTTGATTAAATTAAACGAGTATCTGAGTTAAAACAGTTTTATTTAATCTTACTAATTAAACAGGCTAAAATTTTAAAACAAAATAACTTCCTCGTTTGATTTTACCGAATGGTAAATAATAAAAATACAAATTTGGTAAAAACAATCAATTAGATTTATTTAATTAACTAATCGAATTGACTCTTGTAATTTAACCGAGAAAGTTTGCGGGTTGTACGTTTCACTTGTTTAATTTTAATCAAGTTTTACGTGGTTTTTAACGGATCATTTTAGTGCGTGTCTCCAACGTGATTTTCTAGAAAAAAAAGCTACATCGCTAGGCATTATTTTTCCAAAAAGATTTACAAATCAAAAAGTGACTTGTTTTAAATTTAAGTGATATTTATTTAAGTTGGTTTCTCTTATTTCTCTTTAACAGAATTTGCTGTCAAAATTTTGTAATACAACAAACCAAATCTTGTAACCTAAAAATTTACCTAACTTAACGAGGCAACATATAAACATAAAAACTAAATTGTACTGGAGTAACTCCTGGACAAAAAAAAAACTTAAAAAGTTACTGACAGAATTCATATTCATGTATTGGTTTTATAGAAGACCTAAATCGAAGAGCAAGTACGAGTGCATCCAATCCATTAGCAGACTAATTTCTTTAAGAATTTTCTCTCCACATAATCATCATTAGTTTTGAAAAAAAGAAAGAACTACGTACAACCATTTGAATAAACACGTGTACCCCGACAACCCCGATGAATGATGACTAGAAGAAGCATTGTAAAGTTGGGTTCAATGTAGTGTGTAATGGCTCTGTGGCACAATTATTTTTTTTTCTTTTCACCGATTTTATTTGCCAATCCCACTGAAACGCGGGTTCGCGTATACGATGCGGCTAATGGGAGCAATTGAATGCACCTAGTTATGGAATTGAATTCAATTTGAGTGCCCCAGAGCACTAACAAATCTTTCAAGAATTGGCGTCAGTGAAAGTGGGATAAATCTTATTTACAGAAATAATTTATTTATTAAAAAAAATAGTCCTAAGAAACAATGATATACTCGTAATTTGTATTTAATTTAAGAATTTTTATCTGATATTATTTTGTCAAGTGTTTTGCTAAAGCAAAAATATTATTTTATTTGCGCGCAGATGAGAGAGTATGTCAATAAAATATCTGTCTTGTCGATTTAGTAGGAACATGTATGTATTGTTTTATTAAAGAACACATTTCGCAAATATTTAACTAAAGTGATATTTATGTATATCTAGCGCGTATATACAACAGGTGAAAATTAAAAAAAAAAGATCAAGAATATTCATAAAATAGCTGCGACCCCTTCATAGAAAAATTATGACTTAAATAAAACTTTTTGGCTAAGACTCTGGTTCATTCCGGCCTTAAGCCCCTAAATAAACAAATACATATAAGTAAATTAATAACCGATCATTGTAATTCTGTATAGCTACTTTTCTTCCTAGGCGATAGGAGCGATCAGTTGTACTAAATTGTTACTTCAAAAAGATGTAATGTCGATAATGTAGTTTTTCGCACATAATTTAACACTGTAGTTTCTCGTATATAACATTTAAAAACTAAAATTTTACCGTTGGATTATTGTAACAAAAAAAATTTAGATTATGTGTCCTTATATAAAAGAATGCATTTAAAGAGATCGTTGTTTCAAAAAGTTCACCAAAAGTCAAAAATGTTTGTTTTTGAAGTTGTCGAAACACCCAATTTTTATATCAATGCGTCTTAAAGGTACATTTTTGTGCAACTACTAATAGAACTATTGGGCCTTGTGAATAAAAAAAAAGCTAAAGCTGAAACTTGGATTTTTAAGTAAAAGCTTGATTTTTAGTGAATAAAAATAAGCTTAAGCTAGCTAGTTAAAGATGTTTTCTAGTAATAGCTATTTTAAAATAGCCAAAGCTAAATTCATTTAGTTTTAGCTTGTTTTCCTAGCTTAAGCTTCAATTTGTGTGAATAAAAATAGCTTAAACTAGAATATTATAGTTAAAGCTACAAAAATTTCAAGATTTTTTCGACCTGTCTAGAGAGCTTTGACTAGGTCTTATTTTCAATATTAACTTGTGCGAGTTGTTAATTAAACAGGGAATATCTCAAAAAATAGGACTGTGAACGTATAGACCCAGAAACTGACATACGAAATGTTAAAAACATTTTTTAGCCGAAAAATACTTGCCCTGTAGAACAGATAACAAATTGAGGCAAAAAAACTTTCCTTTCGGTCATACATGTACCAGTTTTAGCTAAAGCTAACTAGCCGAAACATGTGAATAAAAAAACAAACCCCTTAAATTACGAAGCTTAAGCTAGAATTTTCCAGCATAAGCTATTTAGCGTTATCATTTTTTTATTCACATAAAACAAAGCTTAAGCTAGTGCTGTCTAGCTTTAGCTGCTAGTAAAAGCTATGACTAGTTGGCTTTAGCTTCCTCCAAAAAAAGCTTTAACTTTTTTTTTATTCACAAGACCCATTATCCACTAATTTTAAAACTTTGTTTTAGATGCCTACAAGAAGATGTAAAGAAGTTTGTGAAGCTCCAGGCCAGATATGAGAGTTGTATTTGAGCTAAGGATGGATATATAACTTGTATATTGTATCAGAGATCGGATGGAGTAAAACATTTCTTGCAAGAACCCAGGAAACCTAAGCATCTTGCAGAATTTTTGGCGATTTTTTAGTATTTGGTCATTCCAAAGCAAGTGGTCAGAGGAATAGATACCGAAAAGTGAAGGCTTCTTGAATGTAAGTGCCACTCATAGATAGAGGTAACGGGGATAAGTTTCGCTTCAGTTACAGAGGGCAGCATTGGGTTTTTATGAGGCAGCAAATTCCACGCGGCTATTGATTCCACATTGCTGCGAAGGTCAGAATTTAGTGAGCTTATCATTTGTATGTTGACATTCCACATCCGAAGGAAGTGTAGATTAAGGACTTGAAATGAATAAACTAGTCATCAGCACTACATTAGATGTATTAAAAGTGTTAGCAAAAAGATCATAAATGAAAATAAGAAAAAGACTCGGAGATAACACAGAACCGTGTGGCACACCAGCATTTATTTTGTTTATGTCAAACTTGAATCCATCCAATACTACTTGTATTGAACGATTCAACAGA
Organism: Chrysotoxum bicinctum; assembly: GCA_911387755.1. Taxonomy (NCBI): domain Eukaryota; kingdom Metazoa; phylum Arthropoda; class Insecta; order Diptera; family Syrphidae; genus Chrysotoxum; species Chrysotoxum bicinctum. The sequence goes on along the minus strand of OU426989.1, from coordinate 215,319,333 downwards.
TAACTTCTAATCTTTTTAACTTTTAATCGAAGTAGATAATCATCAAATCTAAATGCACTTACTTTCGATAAAAGTGCTTCGTGTCAAACTCTATCAAATACTATGGAAATATCAAGAGCAATACATTTTCTTTCATACATTCTTTCCATCTTTTGGTCAGATGAGCCATCAGATCACCAGCAGATCTTATGCTACGAAAGCCGTTTTGTAGATCATTTAGAAGTTTACGTTCTTCGAGATATTTCATGGTCTGACGATTTATCAATGATTCTATGACCTTGGAAAGAACAGATGTTAGTGCAAATGGTCGATTATTATTTAAGGGAGATGATGGAACACCCTTTTTTAGATACAGGCTGAGAAAAATGCAGTTTTCAATCAACATGGAAAGGGACCGGAAAGCAATTTGTTATTATAACTAGGATTGAACAAATTCGGGATATAAATAAGTAGATGTTGGTGTTCCGCAAGGAAGTGGTCATGGACCTGTAATGTTTGTTTTTTATTTTTGCACATTTTTTTTTTTAAGGAAAAATAATGCTCGTACGAAAATTTAACTTATCAGGGGTGAAAGAACGTTTTTGAGGTGTGAAAAGAGAGCTAGTGTAGGTCCTTAAAATTAAAAAAAAAATATTATTTCGGTACAAACTAAGTAGGCAAAATTAAAAAATTATTATTACATTTGGCCTCTCAAAATAATTTTGGATTACGCATCATTATGTACTTCGATTATCCTAAAATGAGTCTTAAATTTTCTCTTCCTGCCAAATCTTTTCTAGGCAATTTAAATCAACTCCACTAAAATTAGCTCTGAGGTTTTAATGGGTAAAATCTTGAAGTGTATTATTATACAAACTGTATCTAGATACTCCTTTTTTCCTTCCTTCAGCAATTTGCTAATGTTTCTTCATTGCAAATGTCTAACTAAAAAAAAAAACCATTTTCATGTATACCATCTGCTATTACACTTACTTAGAAAAGGTTTTTTAATGTTCACCCTTATGCAGTTTTCAACTTCATTTCCAGGCATTATATTCTTCAAATTTTAAACAATAGCCAACAGTTTGTATCTAGAATTTATCTTAGTTAAATCTTTTTCATAGCCATAGCTGTTGCGTCGGTCTTTCGGACGCATTTGCATCTGCATTATAATATATCCGCCTTGTTTTTTTTTTGTACACAGACACACCCATCTAATTTCATGTGGTAGGTATATGGCATAAAGGACTCTATTTGCGCTTTAATATCTGTATCGTAAATGTTTTCCCATTTTATACTTTAAATAATTAAAAATAAAAATAAAGAACAACAACAAAAAATGAATAAAACTCTCCGGAATCACAATCTCTCTAGATCTCATGAATTTTCCACTCCACTTTAGCAATTTTTTTTTTTTTTGCATTTGTATCTCCATTCTTGGGGGTTTGTATTTTTTGTATCTCTATAATAATTTTGCGTTTCTGTATTTATGCATTTTTTTTTTTTTTTCATTTTTATTTAGGTTTGCTTTAATTCTGTTTTTCTTTTGCGGCTATAGAAATATATGAACTCTCGCCCCATTGCACTTTGTTCGGATGGGAATAATGGAAAACAGGGGCCGAAGTGGCAGTCGGTTAGACACAAACCACATCATTTCAGCCACAATTACTCAACAAAGTGTGAAATCTGCTCCTGTTTCTAGGGTGCAATGGGATTCGAAAGGGAAAGGCTGAATTTTTACGGAAAACAAAAGAATGGAAGCTTCAATAATTGCGCATCACGCAGCTTTGCTTTTTTTAATAAAAAAATTTCTTAAACATGTCTTTTCAAAATTTGTTTTTTTTTGTTTTTTTAACAAAAGTTTAAGTTTGAAATATTAAATAAACTTGAATAAACAAAATAAACTTAAATTTAAAAGCAAATAACACAAAAAAAAATTCGACTTACTCTTGTGGTTCACGTCTCTCTCGTGTATATTTAAGACACAAGGTGGCGCAAACAAAAAATTCGTATTGTGAATGTGCCTTAATTTTTGCAAATGGCGTCAAATGTCATCATGCTTCGATATCTACATATAGCCGCGTTTTATTATCCCCAGTGCTCTATATAGATCAACCCTTGAAAATAAAACGACACGATCATAGTGGCAGTAGTGTTGTATACTCATCTCTCTTATTTTTGTTGATTTTTAAAAGTTTCTTGTCTTTTTTCTTTACACTGTAGTTGACACTACCTTACCATAAAAAAGTCATCCACCCGCCAAAGTAAGAAGTAATTTGTGGATCTTTGAAATAGAACCATATAGAAAGGAGGTTACCGAATTCTTTTTTGTAATAGGTACGTGTTAAAAATTAACCCAGATCCAGATTCATATAGATTTGTGGATATTTAAACGTAGCTTATGTTGAAGACAGAGAGAGAATAAGTTGACAACAAGCCATGGGTCGATTGACATCTAAAGAACATGGAAGTATTGATAATGCTTTTTTGTCTAATTTTCTATCGCTTTCTTCGTTGTTGTGCACCATGTGTAGGAACAATTAGGAGTTCGACTGAGTAGCTTGTGCAAACGGAGTCCACTTAATTTGTCGCAGGAAGATGCCAGCCTAGTATTGATGTTGAAGTAAATACACAATAATATCAACGAAACGACGCACGCACACAATTCGGCATGAGCAAACGTGCGTTGAAACTAATTTTAGTAAAAGTGTTAAAAATGTGTTGTACACAGTGCAAACCGTTCAAGAATCGCTATACCTACTGACCGTCAAAAGAGGTTGATTTACTTCCATGCTCTGTTAAACTTGGTAAAAGAAGACGATGATTTCCTATTCCAAATTACGAGTATAATGAGCGACGAAGTCTATGGGAACTTAAGTGGTTGTGTTTACAAAAAAAAAAAAATTGTGGGTCTTCGGCACATGAAATGCACTAAGATCCATTACATCCCCTTAAAGTGTCTGTTTGGCATTCGCATTTTAAAAATCATTGGACTTTATATTTTTAAGGACGCCCCTGTAACTTTTAAACATATTTTTTCCGTAAGCTCTTAAATTGGGTCTAGACTCTAGAGGATTGTTGGTTCCAGCAACGATTAAGATTTTAAGACATCAATTTTCGAGCCGAGTGATCTTCCGTTTCGGAGATTTGAGCTGGCTGCCCATAGATCGCTAGTCTTCTTCTTTTGAGTAGTAAAACAAGCACATATAGCATCAAATTGGGGTTCCAAATTTGGTCCTGAGATCCGATTTGCTACAAGGGTACTTCATAATGTTACATAAAATATTACTGTTCCAAAATTTAACGGCAAAGACTCTTTTTTTTACAATATATGACGAATTTGATTTTGTAGTACTTTCGATATTTTCACACTTTCCCATAACAATTTCTAATAAGTATTTTGACTTCTGACTGACTCACTGGGTTGTCGTCAGTCGTTTAAGCGAAATATACCACCTTTTCCATTATACATGAATGGAACTTGTACATAGAAAACTGATTCTTTTTTGTGTGCGTTGTATTAGCATTGCTATAAAATGCTGCGAAATGTCTAGGTTTTCTCAGACGATGTACAAACTTTTTCCCCCTTCTGATCTGGCAACTATTTATTCGCCCAAGCCTAGAGTATAGCTCTCATATTTGGTCAGGGTCATCCAAAACATTACTGTACCTGCTGTATAGAATCCAGAATAGAGCTTTAAAACTGATAGGCGACAGATCGATTACGTTAACATTTGTATCGTTAGAACACTGTCGAAATGTCTCTTGCTTATCACTGTTTCATCGCTACATCTCGTTCTGTTAAAAAAACCCGTTGGATTTATCTCCTTAAACAATCAGCGTAATACCCGATTTCCTAGGAATGCTCATCAGTATACCCTCAAGCCTAACTTTGGACTTACCGTCAAGTATAGAGGTTGTTTGTTTTTTCTTAGCCGTAGCAGACGAATGTGGAATTCCTTACCCAACTCTATTTTTTCTTCGCATTTCAATATTCAGACATTTAAGACAAATGTGTATCGTAATTTCCTACTCAATTCTTCCTCTATTTCGTAAACGCTTAAATTATGTTAAAACATTCTAAGGGTAACCGCTTGAGGGCGCGGCAATTATAAAAAAAATATGTATTATGAAGTCTTGTTATAGTTCTACAATTTCGTTACAGAACACAATCTTCTTTTTAATGGATTAAACAAATTTCTCGGAGTGCAACAAAGCAGACATCTGGGACCACTACTTTTTACTTTCTTCATACGACATTTATTGATTTCGAATAAAAGGAAATTTTGATGATGATGAAGAATTCCAACAAAGTTGTTTTCACCAAATCGTCCGTTGGTTTGATGGTCCATTTATTCATTGATGTCTAGACTAATCGAGAGATAGGTTAGGTTAATGGGTTGACAATTGATCTTGTTCCCGTAACACTAAGATCAAAGTAGATCCGTTGTGATACCCTACAGATTGTGACTCCCATATATTGAAACTCATGATAATGCTATATCATTCAAGCCGGGTGTTGATAAGTTTCAGCTAGCTATAGCCTGAATTGTCGGAGTCATCGAAGAAATGTCTGTTGTCACATAATCACCTGGTTGAGGAGAGTTAGACGCCTTTTTGTTCGTTCTATCATTGTCGTCCGTGACCCTTTTGTTTTTTTACGGTGGTCAGTTGGTTAACAGAGCTTAAGAATTTTCAACCAATTTGGGTGTGTTAATAAATTTGAATATGTTTTTGCTTGGAATGTCAGAGAGTTCCTACAAATCGTTAAATGTTATGATGGTAATAAGGAGTATCCTCATGTATCTACTCGCCACCGTACCCTCCGCATAAATCCGCCATACTGAGTTTCATTTTTTCTTGTAGTAGACCAGTTGGTTGTGACCGGAAAGAAATAGAGACTTTTTACTAAGTTGGATGATAATGTCGGTCTTTTGTTTGCTGAAACTAGGCCAGAGTTTTCTGTAGTTAGAACTTTGTTCTTGATTACCTGTTTAGGATTACTGGGTGGGACTTGAACTGTCTTGTTTGCCTGATTAAGATCAAGTGTTGATCCTATTCTTACCAGCTCGTCAGCACTTTCATTCCCTGGGGTACCAGTGTGACCAGGAGCCCAACAGAGCCTTATGTTGTGCTGTAAACCAAGAAACCTTAGCTCGTCGCGTTACAAGCATGTTACAAGCTTCAATTTGATTTTAATGGCAGAAATCGTTTTTATTGCCGCTTGGCTATCAATGATAAGGGTGATATCAGCTTTTGGTATTGCCATCATTTGAGACTTGTTTAACAACTTTCGTAACTGACAAGACCTCAGCTTGAAAGACACTACTGTAATCAGGAAGTCTGAATGAGCTGGCTACTTCAAGGGTTTCTGAAAAGAACCATGCACCAACACCAGTTTCCATTTTGGAACCGTCGCCTTCGGTATATATTGCTATCGTCGATTCGAAGGTTGTTGGCTCGTTGATTTGACAGTCCTCTCTGCTAGCAAAGGCGGTCTTGAACGGCTTGTAAAAGTCTAAGCGGGGTGTTATGTAGTCAGTGCATACAGTATATGGCACTGTGTCTCCAATTACCAATTTGGCTAAACCGAAGTGCGCTATTGGCTGCCGATTTTTGTATAAATACTCGTAGATCTAAGGGTTTTAAGTTGAGCATAGACCCGATTTGAAGTGGACCCCATTGCCCCAGTAATTCGAATACATCTCATTCTTTGTACCTTGGACATGACTTTATGTTTGGTAAGTTTGTCCAATGCATTCCACCCGGCTATGTTACCGTATGTCAGTACAGGTTTTACTATGGCCTAGTATACATCCACTTCGTAATTTTTGGGCTTGGCCTTCAGGTTTTACCAAATATTTTCACACATGGCGATATTCGTTATTTCTTAAATGTTGGGACTCCAGTTCAATTTCTTATCCAGGAGAATTTTTAAAGTTTGTTCGTAAAAAGCACCAGTTCGGTTTTTGCGGGTTAACCGCTAGACCGCAGTTCTTAGTCCATGTAATCACTATATTGATAAGGCGTTCTCTATTTGTTCGCTAATTGTGGAGAGAAATTTATCTGTCGCTAGTAATGCTAGTTCATCAGCATATACAATCGAGAGATGAACGAATTGACATTTATTTCTTAGTGGATAAAATGCTAGAAAACAGCACAACTAGTACTTATAAAAATAAATTAAATATGTCAAAAGTTCATGTGTTAAATAAATAAAACAAAAACAAAGCAATCAAACATACACTTCATAGGTTTTCCTCTTCAATGACATCCATTTCGTGCCATTGGTTCGTTGAACTTGACAAGTTTCCGGCGCCGCCGCCGCCGCCGTGTCGCCATCATCGTCTTCGGCCGGATAAAGTTCAATTTTGCTCGTTTTTATCGCAAATATACTCGTACCTACATACATAACACAAAATGTTTAGTTTCTGTGTGTGTCTTGAATGCCGGGACGGCCAGGAAGTTCTTCACTTTCCACTATCTTGATTTTGTTTTGGTTTTGGTCTTTTCTCTACCAAGTGCGTGTTTTTAGTATTCTAGTTGAGAGAATAGGGGAGTTGCAATTTTATTTTGGAATGCAATAAATGAGCTTCGTTGTGTATCTTATGTCACAACGTTCGATTTCATTTTGCCGTCAGTGTGTCGCGCCAATGCAGTTGCTGGTACAGAATATAGGGTGTGCCGTCCAAGTTGTTGTAAGAGATTGTTTTTTTTTACAAAATGACATTTTCACTGTGATAACAATACTCGTACTTATAGCTTACGATGTCGACTCCAACATAATGTATGTACACTTACTTGGCATTGCGTTTATGTGGGACAGCCCAAGTTCCTTTTTTTTTAGCTCACATTGGCAGAATCGTCTTCTTGTCAGTTAACGACAAACATAATTGGATGTAATTTGGAATTGTTGTTTAGATTAACACTAATAGATACATTCTTAGATACATATGTATGAGAACGGTGTATGAGTGTAATGGGATGATGAGGCATTCTTTAATTCTTGCGTCATGAGTTCTGTTTGATAATAATAAGGCAATTAAATGTTATTAGTCTTGACGTTAGTGGTATTACTCATTGGTCAAAGAATATACACAGTACATGTGGTCGATCCGACAAAAATAAAATGCACGACTGGGTCGCACGAACTTGCTCCTATGTAATAGACTAAGAATTTTAAAAACGGATGTTATTAAAGAAAACTGTTCATAAGGATAAAATCAAATTTTTAAATTCTTTGAGTAGTAAGAGATAAAAACAGAATGCTATGCAAACATGAATCTATGCAAGAACAAAAATTATAAGTCGTTGTAGTGGTTCCTAAAAAAAATAAGCTTTTATGTACAACATTTTTTAAACATTGGTAAGAAAAAATTTTGGTACACCAACCTTTAGTCTTTATTATTGTACGAATAAGAGTCTAATTTCCAAAAAAAAAAAAAAATACTAAGCCGTTCTTGAGATATCGAATTTTTCAAAAAAATGACTTTTTTTTTCTAAAAATTAAAAAAAATATTTTTTTTTTAAGTTTTGAAATGCAATGTTTTTTAAACTTTTCAGGAGCTTCTTTATAAAAAATTTCAATAAAATTCGTTATGCCGATAATGAGAAATTCAAAATTCAAAATTCGAAAAAATCGTTCTATGGTAGGTACATTCAGTAATATCTAGATTTAATTTTTTTTTATTAAGTTATAGATCGTAAAAATTAATCAAAAGAAAAAATATTTTAGCAAAAGTCTCGGAACCGTTTTCAAGAAAAATACGATTTTCGAAAACCATTTTTTAAAATTTGCATGGAAGGTACCGTTAGTTTTAGATAAAACAAAATTTTTTTCTCAAATCTTGTAGATTATGTTAGGAAGTCAAGTTTGAGAAAATTCGATCTTGGAGTTTTCGAGATATTGAGTGGGGCTACCAAAAATAACAATTTTTTGGAAATTTTTTTTCAACCATTAGCTAGTTTTAACTAAATGAAATTTTTCAATTTTTTTTTTTTTAAATTCTGTGGGACAGTTTTTGAGAAAAATAATATTTATAAAATTTCGAAAAAAAATCGTATGGCAGGTACCGTTATTTTTGGTCTTAAAAAAAAAAAAAAAAAAAGAAAAAAAAAAACGTGTTGGGTGAAAAAATTAAAACCCATATCTACCAAGTTTGAAGAAAATCGGCCGAGCCGTTTAGGCTGTAGTCGAACCGACAGACAGACAGACAGAATTGCGAGACCCACTTTTTTGGTCTTCGCTATCATCGTATAATGTCAACTTTGATCAAAATCTCGAGTTCGATTTTTTTTTTACGAATGCATAACTTGCCTTATAGTGCCTAGAAGTCGCAAGTAAAAAACGGACGCCACTCAACAAAAGAATTTTTGAGTTAACAAAGCTAATTTTGTAAGTGGAAAAACTGTAACACAAAAAACATAAGGCTCTAGTTCAATAATTGGAACGTGCACGCAGAGCATTTGTGTGGTTTAGGCATTTTATTAGATCAATGAGAATAAAAGACTGACATTGGTAATTGTAGTCTATGTAAACTGAAATGATTCCTAACCCATGCAATGACCTCTAGGATGGTTGCAGAGGAATAAAGGTCTTCAAAGTGACTTTTTTTTCAAGGATCTCTTTATTTATAAATTATACTCGCACTAAAGGGATTTCGACTACCTTTTAAATGTTTGTCAACAGCGTGACCGTTTTTAATGTTTAAATATCAAAATGGGAGAGAAATATTGAGCAAGAAGGTAAAGCATTCGCGTAGTGCGGCTAAAGAAAGAATCTCTGAACTTAGAAGTTCGTCCGAAGTTGGACTCAAGGGTAAACAAATGGGTATTACGTGAAGCGTGTGTATTACGGTTGAATTGTTTGAGAACAGAAAATACAACTGTCTATTGCCATAGAACACTGTTTATAAAAATAGCGATACAATAATGAAAGATATAAAGCATTGTCACGGTGCTTTAGAAATGTAAATGTTTCGGTTATAATTCATTCATATAATTTTTAAAGCTCTTTTTTGTACTCCTTTTAAGGGGTTATTGAAACACCTGTCAAAATAATAGAATTTAGGTCAAGTCTTGGGCGAATTACAAGGCCTTGTAAATTACACTCAGATCAAAATTCGTGAACTATTTCTTGCACTAAGCAGAGTTTAATATCTGGACATTCCAAACAAGTTGACTTGTAATGTACAAAACAAGAACTTAAAGGAACTCAAAACAAGGTACTCAAAGCTGAGTTTTAGAAACACTTAACTGTACGCAGGTTTTGAATATACCTACCATAGGCAACCGCTCAAGTTCCACATCCGAAGGATAATGACTTTAATCTTGAAACTAACATAACAAGCTAAAGTTACTGTCGTCAACAAACAATTAAATAGATTAGAAGTTTCAGTTAAAAAAACGATAAAATTGATAAACATAAAAAAGAGTGAAGGAGACGAAACGGAGCCCTGAGGCATGCCATCATTTATTTGTGAATATCATATGTAAAACCATCCACTAAGACTTGTATTGAACGGTACGAAAAGAAATTTCTAATTTAACATTTTCGATAAGAGAGCTTAGTGTCAAAAAGAGTTGTCATTGAAGACAAGCGTAGGAACCGAAGACGAAGTCGTAAATTTTTTACAAATGACCAAAAATGTTTACTACCTTTCGGACATTGTAGCATTTTTTGCATTAATTTGATCATTAATATGATCACTGGAGGTCTTTCTAGCTTGTTTGAATTTATTCCGGTCTTCCTCAGTATTTCTTTACAGCTCGAATCGAACCAAAAATTCCCATTCGGTTTGATTTTTTCTTATTATGGATCAAATTTTCTTATTCCAAAAAGAATTAAATTTGTAATTATATTTTTACTGGAATCTATGTCACCATCGAACAAGCATACTGATCCGTTTAAGTTCCTGAAGATTTTCGATATAGTCCCGGTTGACTTTCTCGTATTGCCAAACGGTTAGGGAGCTGAGTCAGTTTTTTTAACTCAGCAACCTCTAAGAATTTTGTACATTCAAAACGAACGTAACGATATTACTGACAGACAGACATGGTATTTGCCTTCCAAACATTGATTTTTTTGGGCTTGAAAATGCTATTTGTCTCCTTCGAGAATTTTACAAAACTCTTTCAAAACGAAATTAGATTGGTGATGATTTAAGATATTTCTCATCTATCGGATTAATTAGGTTCAACAAGGTCTTCGTGTTTATAACAAGAGAGAATTGTTATCGGCACAGCTTATTTTTGAGGCCTTATTTTGATTGATGCAAAGTTAAAATTGGATACCTAACTTCGCAATAACCCTTCGAAATTCTTTTGACAAATTATGCAACATAATTTATGTTATAAATCCCTCACGAAACTGAACAGGAAATTTGCTTACATTTGTAGGTTTCCCTCTGATTCTTCCATAGCACATTTAAAAAACAAAACGCTTTTCGAAAAATTTTCACTTTACATCCATTTCTCTTGGAAACTGAATATTCGTACTCGCAGTCTTAATCTTATTACCAAATACTATTCCTAAATTATGACTCAGTAGATGTCGTAAAATTAATTGTGCTTTACTCTGCCCATCACCAGACACCAGAATTCTACGTCTATATCTATAGACTCGGTAGCCTTTGTCGTGCTCGAAGGGTGTACTCAGTTGCGTCAAAACGTGGTGTCGCATAGTAACTTAAGCTATTAATCTTGTGGGGGGATTTGTAATTGAAAATTTTCTTGTTTCTTTTTTTTTTTGTATCAAGTTTTGTTATCTCTACAAAAATATATATTTTTTTCTTATAAGTGTGTTTCTTTGCTGCTTGCAAGTTTCACAGTTAAAATACACCACAAACTAAATCTAATTGAAGGGTGTAATTACCTTTTATAGTTCTCTTTACGGGCTTTACCGGACATCTTTCATAATCAAGAAATCATTACAAAGGAAGTGCCTGGTTATGATAACTTCGATTCCAGATAAGTTTAATGCTTCCGAATCTATACATACCTTTATGCTCTAAGAGATACATTCTAAATCAACAATTTAATCGGTACCAACCTGAAAATAAAAAAAAATAAAAAGTGTTAAAAGGTTATCAAATATCATGGAGATGAAAAAAGACAATACAAAATAAGTTACACAATTGTTCTTTAATGGGTTTCACTTTACCAAAAGGCATTGTTCTCATAATTTATTTCTTAACCCCCTCACCAACTTCAACTCAATTTCTCATAGGTTCAACATTATCAAATAACATTACGACGCGACAACGAGGTATCGTATTCCGAATAAAATGAAGAAAAAATGGGAAATTCAATCTGCCACAAAGTTAAGAAAATAAATCGAAATAAATAATTGATGCTGAAACAGATTCAGATACCTTTGAAATACTTGATGGATCGCTTTTCTTACAACACCCACCATAACATTCAACATAATAAATTGGCAATTGATGGGGTTCCGCAAGATTCGTTATTTGGGCCTCCTTTGCTTAAATTTGATCAAACAACTAATTTCTACAGAATAGAAAATTTGCTTAAAACTTGAATAAGGTTAAATAAACATTGCTTCCGATTCGTTGTTGCTTTGTTATTCTTTTTTACGGAAACTAAAAAACTATTTATTTATTGTTTAAAAACTATAAAACAAAAGTCGCAATATGTTAAGACATCTGTAAAAAATGTCAAATGCTCTTCTTAAAATTCCTCAAATTTGCACCTGAGCTAAATCTGTTAGGGGATTGAAAGATGATGAATTTCAAATTTCGTTTTTTTTTTGGATAATTGAAATTATATTAAATTCTACACAAAAAAGGTAAAGACAATTATAAAATTTAGAGAAAAAACTTGCTCAAAAAAAAATCCTACCCTTTCACCGTACAAACCCAAAAACCCTGAACAAAGTCAAGATTAATATTTTTTTTTTAAGAAATGCTTTCAACCAATATTCAGTTCTGTTGATTTTTTTCGACTGTAAGTCTAATTTTACCTGAATTAGTGAACACATCGCACATTATGTGTTCAACAAAATTCACGTTCGATGACTTACTTTACATGTAAAAAGAGGCTTTGGGATTTGGGCTTCCCATATATGGGATATTCACAAAAAACGGTGCCATCTAATTAAACAATGTCAACTAGTTTTAGAAATTGATCAGCTCTAGAAAATTTGTATTCAAGCCTTAAAATTTCTTCAAGGTCTCACGCAATTTTTGGCACCTCAAATGTGGGATATTCGCAACAAATGTATACTTTTTTAAAGAAAGGTGATAAAAGTTCGACTAATTTCAGTTATTGTTCAGCCATAGAATGTTTTTATGAATTTTGTTCAAGATCAGAGAAAATAAAATGCACGACTGGGTCGCACGAACTTGCTCCTATGTAAAAGCCTAAGAATTTCAAAAATTGATGTTATTAGAGAAAAACTGCTCATAAGCATTAAATTCATTTTTTGAATGACTGAAACAACTTCTTTAGTAGTTAGAGTTAAAAATAGAATGGCATGTGATTCAAGCAAATATAGGTTTATGCAAGAACAAAAATCATGTCTTTGTAGGGGTTTCTTAAAAAAATAAGCTTTTATATAAAACATTTTTAAGAAAAAAATTTGGTACGCCAATTTAATTTCATTAAAATCCTTTATGTCGATAATGAGAAATTCAAAGTTCGAAAAAATCGTTCCATGGTAGGTACAGTCAGTAATATCTTGTTTTCCAATTTTTTTCTTATTAAATTATAGATCTTAAAAATTATTCAAAAGAAAAAAAATGTAAGCAAAATTCTCGGAACAGTTTTCGAGAAAGATACGATTTTCGAAAACCATTTTTTAACATTTGTATGGAGGGTACCGTTATTTTTAGGTAAAATAATTTTGTACTCATATCTTGTAGATTATTTTAAGAAACTTTTATTTATCAAGTTTTAAAAAAGTCGAGCATGGGGTTTTCGAAATATTAGATATGGTTTCAAAAAAAAAATGATTTTTTTTATTTAAATCCAAAAAAAAAGTTTGAAAATTTCAATACACAATAATATTGAAACTGCTACAAAAAAAAATTCCCAAAAATCGTGCGTTTTTTTGGCGTTCTAGACCGTACTAGGACCTTAAGCCACGATCTAATGGTCTTTCGGATGGTTCAATTTGAATGATGCCAATGTGATTTCTTTAACAAAAATTAATTTTAATTTTAATTTAAGCAAGAACAAAAATTATAAATTAAAAAAATTATAAATTAAAAAAATTATAAATTAAAAAAATTATAAATTAAAAAAATTATAAATTAAAAAAATTATAAATTATAAAAATTATATTTCTTAAAAAAAAAATAAATTTCTTATAAATAAAATTTTTAAAACAGTTTTAAACAAAAAATTTAGTACGCCAACTTTAAGTGAATATTATTATTCCAATGCAATTCAAATTTCAAAAATTTCATTTTTGATAACTTTTTAGAAACTCCTGTATACAAAATTTCATTAAAATTTGTTATGCAGATAATGAGAAAGTCAAAATTCGAAAGAATCGTTCTATTGTAGGTGGGTGCAATCAATAATGTCTTAATTTCAAAATTTTGTATCAAACTGTAGATCGTGAATATTAAGCTAAAGAAAATAATTTTTTATCGAAAGTCTAGGTGCCGTTTTTGAAAAAAATACGATTTTCAAAAACAATTTGTTATTTTCAGATAAAATTCGTTTTTTTTTATACAACTTGCAGATAGTATTAAAAAAATTTTTAGTGTCAAAATTAAAAAATCTTCTTTTTCTTGTATCACAACCTTTAGTCGTTGCTTTCTCTCGCTTTTATGATCTTTTTTCGTAGATCATTAAAAGTCCGTTTGTTTAAATAAGTATTTTAAAAGAGTATATCGAAAAAAAACAGCAAGGTTTAAGCAAAATAAATTAGCTTTTTCGCTACAGCTGACAATTGGTCAATGCATAAGTCAAGATGTACATATCCTTTCGATAAAGGATAACAATGATATCGGGTTGAATTTTTTTTTTTTAATCAAAAACAATTTTTTTTGAAATTTGAATGCACAATATTATTCAAGCTTGTAAGGAGTTTAAGCAGAAAGAAATTAATCAAAATCAGTTGTTCCGTTTTTTGAAAATATTCATTTATAACTATTTTTCTGATTTTGTTTTTTCGGTGGTTTACATTTTTTGCTAATATCCCACATATGAGGTGCCAAAAATCGGTATGACTTTAGAAAAAAAAAAAACTTAAAAAATTGTCAAATGTCAAAAATCGGAAGTGAAACTTTAAGCCTCGATAACAGATTTTCTAAGGCTGACCAATTTCTAAAACCACCCATTTTTGACCTATTAGATGGCATACTTTTTTTCGAATATCCCATATATGGGGTTTTGGGATCCCAGAGCCCATTTGTTAGATAATTGTTTGTTTTATATATAAAAGATTCGCATTAGCTTCGTCGAAGGACTAGGGCTTGTGTTTATATGTAAGTTGATTCAAGCTTTAAAAAAAACTATGGAATACATTTCTTCAAAAAATAGATATTTTTTATTTGGGATTTTGTTTTTTTTTTTTTAATTTTTTCTTGAGGATTTTCAGGATTATAAGGCTTCTTTTCGATATAATCTCTTTTTTTTCCAAAGCTTTCAGAAGAACAAGTTTCATTAAAAATTTAAAACGTTTTTTTTTTTAAATCAAAACAAGAATTCCAGACCAAAGTTCAACAAGAAAATACAACAATTTACATATAAACAAATCCCCCCAATCACATTGCGGTCAGAGCTATTAAGTTGATTAGCATAAATTGCAAGACCTTTTGTATAGATCAGCAATTTTATTGTAAGTTTGCAAAAAAAAAAAAAATAATAATAATAACAATAACAATAATATATTCACAGACGCTGACTAAGTATTTCTAAAGATAGATGACGATGCCGACTGTGGCGACGACGAGCGACTATGCCACCCTCAAGTTGACAGCATTATTTGATAATGCTATCAAGACGCAAAGTTAAATGTGGTGATTTACCACTCAAAATAATAAGCTTTAAATAGATCTTAAAATGCATGTGAGAAGGAAGTGGAAAATTGAATAAAACACATATAAGTAGAGGAAAAGAATTATTTTAAATATGTAGTTTTTTTTTTTTAATTTATTGTAATGTGTGTGTCTTTTTGTCTTGCTTAGTTTTTTGTTTTCGATTCAAATAGATACACATAAATAGCTGAATCACCATTGACAGAATTTGCTATTGAAAATATTCACTAGAATCCGGAAGACATGCTTCCATTGTCACGTCTATTGGGCTTCAGTATTGAGACAGTTCGAAAACAATTGTTTATGTTTGTGCGCCAAAATTTCTTACAGCTGACTAATTTATTAAAACGAAATAAAGTCTTATGGTGGGTATTTTTACAACAATAAAATTGAACTTTGAATATTGGTTTGAAGGCTTATCAGTTTATCAGTGCCAATGACTCAAAAACAACCAGAAATATAAAATGTTTCATTTTTAAAACACGCATCATCATAGAAAAAACATTAAAGTTTGTATCGTCTTTATGAATAAGCTACCTGTGTCCCTTCGATCATTCTAAAGCGACTATTACTCGTATATCATCAACAAATTTCTCATAACAATCTTTCGATAACATTTTAGTGTAGCATGGAAAAAACCTAAATCTTAGACATTAGACCTTTTGGAGAAGCAATATCTTTTAAATGATCCCTCGTATATTATCTATAAATTGAGTATCTTTTAATTATTTTTCAACACCTTCGACGTTTAGAAGATTTTGTTATTATTGAGATAATATTTGATTTTTTTTTCTGTTTCAAAAACTCTCCATGGCTTTGCGGTTTGCTTGATTGAGAATTTAAATTGCTTCTAATTATAAATTATTGTTTTAAAGCTTAAAAGATTCACTCAATATTGTACTTCTATAATTTAGTGCGGTTTTGAGAAATTTGAGCACCTTTGATCGAAAAGACCCAGTATCTTTAATTTCTCAACAATTTTTTTAAGATAGTTTTCAAAATAATTTTAACTTTTTCCTTTAAATTTTTGAGTTTAAAAAATTCATATTCAAAAGCTATTCACTCAAAAAAACTTGTTTTAAAAATTAAATAAGACTGGATTGGTGGTTTTAGAAAGAGCATAATATTGTGAGTTATGTCGTTGATTTAATAATTAAATAGGGGGAAGTTTCGTTTACTAAAACGATTATTTTTTTGTCCAGACCCTAGGATTTTGTGGGATCTTTTTTTTTTTTTTTTTTTTTTTTTTTTTATAATCAACTCACGCTCAAGGGATTATGATTACCCTTTAAATGTTTCAACACAGCGTGGGCGTGAAGTTACGGAAGAGAAAGAAGGACAGGAAAGATGTGTGGCACGATGTTCTCAGACTGAAGGTGGTTGTCTCAGATTTTTTATCTCCAGGGATGGCGGCTGAACTAAAGCGGAGAATTGCCGTGTGTCTTATTTCTATGTCCCTTATAATTCGCATTATTTTTATTCGTATTCATCCTTGTTGGGCATACTAGTTTAACTCAATTACATGTTGTTAGTGTTATGCCTGAACAACAGTAATGAGTAAACCAGCAACCCATTGATGACAATTTTAGAAGGTTTTTAATGGAATTAAAACGACAAATACGACGGCAGGGATCGAACCTGTGATATTGAGGTTGACAGGCGAGCACACAACCATCGCGCCACGTGGGATCTTATGCCCAGCGTTGCCACAAAGTGCCCGATCGGGCCATTTGGCCCTCTGTTTTAAATTTTGGCCCTTTGCCCGGGCCAATTAGAAATGGCCCCCAAATCTAAAGTTTAGAAGATTTAACATCACATCATATCGTGTTTAGTAATAATTAAAAAGCTTTACAAAATTAAATATAAACCATTGCTATGCATCGCCACTACAATGTGTTTCCACCACATACAAATAACCATACTTAAAATGGAACTGAATTTATTCATTTATCTAGTTTAATGATTTGACTCACGTCAGTTTCGTCCAGCGTGTTGACTTCTCTGACGTCATTTATTTTCGTCATCTACCAAAGCGTTTATATAAACTGGGCTTTAATAATAAGCGAAAAAAATTAATAATCATTAACGTGTTTTTTTGAATGAATTGCGGAGAAACGGTTGTCCGCAGAAAAAAAAGTTTTGGAACAAACTAAAACTGTAATAAATTCTTGATTGGTTATAAAAATAATCTTACGAATCGGACGTAGTTTGGCAAAGATAAAGCCAGTTAAGGCAAAAATCATAAAAACCGTTATAACTCGAAAACGGGACGAAAACGAGAAAATTACCTCTTAAGTTTTCGACTTAAAATGATCTCGGGAATCCATGGTTTTCGTTTGGGGTGGTGACTGTGAGACACCCTGTATATTGACTTTGCTAAGGAGTTCGATAAAGTAAACCACCATATACTAATACAAAAATTGGAATCCATTGGCTTCCACTCAAATATTTTAAAGTGGTTTGAATCCTACCTAAACGGAAGAAAATAGTTTGTGGGTATTAATGATGTACTATCAGATCTAATTGAGGTCACATCAGGAGTACCACAAGGAAGTTACTTGGGCCCTCTTCTATTCTGGCTGCTGATCAATGATATCACTGATTTCTTAAAAAATGTTTCTTGTTTGATGTTTGCGGATTACATTAAAATATTCCGTCGTGTTACGTCAATTAATGATTGTCATTTACTCCAATGTGATCTTCATCGCTTCTCTGAATGGTGTTTAGCTAATCAGCTTTTGTTAAACGTATCAAAGTGTCAATCTTTATCATTTTTTAGGAGCCTATCATATATTCCTTTTCAGTATTCTATAGAAGATACGGAACTCTCAAAATTTAACGAAAAGAAAGATCTCTATAGAAGATACGGAACTCTCAATACTTAACGAAAAGAAAGATCTCGAAACTCCGCTTTAAATCCCATATAGACTGTGATTGCTTAGACTGTGATTGCTAAGGCTAACTCTATGTTAGGATTCATTAATCGGAACTCTAAAGAGTTCTCTGATCCTTTGACTCTTTGATCTCATTTCTTTGCGTATGTAAGGTCATCATTAGAGTATTGCTGTGTAATTTGGGATCCAATTTTTCAAGTTCATTCTAATAGGATTGAAAACATACAAACATACAATATTCATACCCCAACTTCTAAAACTCGGTGTCAACTTCTTGGCTTATAATATCTTGTCGTTCGCGATATTATTACATCCCATATAAATTGCCCTTTTCTTTTGTCTCTTGTAATTGTGTATGCTTCGTCAAGGAATCTTCGATCCCTTTTCCTTTTTAATGAACCTCATCATCGGGTAAACATGAACCTTTAACTCGATGCATTAGAGAAGCCAAAAGTATTATTTGTAATTATATTGATTTTTTTTTCTCAACAAAGTCGAGAATCTTTTAAGAAGCACATATTGATCTAATTCGTAATCCGGTGGTATTAAGTTATTATTTTAGATTAAGTTTATAATTTTATTTTGTTTGCTCCACTAATTAATTATTTGGTTTTTCTATTTTTCAATAAAAAAAAATGATTCGGTAGTCTGCAAGATTATTATATATTATTTGTATAAAACTGCTTGATGAAATAAAAATAATTAAATAAATCGTATAGACATTTGTTTTTTTTTTTCGCCGCTTGTTGTTTGTTCGTTCGCTGTCCATTCATATATTGAATTAAAATATGAAAAAAGGAATATAAATATTAAAATAATATTACTGGTGTGATTTATATTTTTTTAAGATATTTTAAGGTAATTCCCAAGAAATCAAATCAGATGACAGAGTAAAGATCTGCTTCTGCTGCCTATTACATAGATTTAGGAAATGCATTAAATAAATAATGCATTAAATAAATAAATAAGAACAAAAACAAATATTAATATATTGTAGTTTAATGTTTTAAGGACGGATTTGTAAGTAAAATATTTGGCCCTAACTTTTGTCAAATGGCCCTCAAAAAATTTCGAAATGGCCCGCTATGTTTTTTCCTTCGCGGCAACGCTGCTTATGCCCCACACTGCATAATTTATCTTTCAAATGTGAAACAGTTGATCTCGCAATTCAGTGCGTCTGTCTCGCTCGGTTGATATTTTTATTAACTTGGTAGATAGCATTTTTAAATTTTTTATGTTTTTTTAACACTGGCATACAAAACTTTTAAAGAAGAATCAAAACATTTCTTTTAGTAAATCGTTTACTCGATCTTACGTATTACCTGCAGAGCTCTTCAAATACGGATGTGATGTTTTGGTAGGGTACATGCATCAATCCATCAACTAAATATGGGTGGAA
Organism: Chrysotoxum bicinctum; assembly: GCA_911387755.1. Classification (NCBI taxonomy): domain Eukaryota; kingdom Metazoa; phylum Arthropoda; class Insecta; order Diptera; family Syrphidae; genus Chrysotoxum; species Chrysotoxum bicinctum. The sequence continues at coordinate 215,300,053 of OU426989.1, read as the reverse complement.
GTGAAGATGCCCGTTGATTGAACCATCAGCACCATGGTTAGGTTAGGTTAGGTTAGGAGGGGCGTGGACAGCAAATAGGCTGTTGCGTACACGGGGGCCTATTGGTCCATTGTGATCCCCTATTAATAAAAGCAGAGATGCTCCTAACTAATGTTTTATGTAGACTGGTTCATTTTCGAACCAGCCTGTGCTTACAATGAATTTTCTCATATTTGCCATTGAGACCTGCGTTAGATCGTCTAGTTCTCCAACAAACCTGTTTCCGAAGTAGCGGTGGCGATTTGTTTGGAGGTTCGGACAGTCACAGAGCAGGTTTCAATCTCCTCGACATCCTGACAGATTCTACAGAAATCGGGTGCAAATGTACCCATTCTAGTGGCCATTATGCCAATGGCGCAGTGACCCGTAAGTACACCTATCAGGATTCTGATGTTCTTTTTACTCAGCGATAAGATATATCGAGTTTCCTTTTCATTAATTCTAGGACATACACTTTTAGAGATAGCGCAACACCATATGCCCCATCAACAAAAATTGTGATCATAGGTCTTGCAAGAACTATCGAGGCATATACCTACTAAATGTCGCATTTAAGACCCTATCCAACGTGCTATGAGAATGTCTTAAACCGTTCTGTAATAATTCAGTCGGGAAGCACAGTGGTTCCTTAGGCCCGGTAAATCGGAAAAGACCAACGAATTTAAAGTCGAAACTCACTCATCTATTTATCAACTTCAAGGCCGTATATGATGGCATTCATCGTATGTCGACGCACGGTCGAACTCTGGATCCCGGAAAAACTGATCCTGCTGTGTCGCGTGACATTAGAAAATACGCTTTGCAATGTGCAAATAGGGAGCGAGCAACTCTTCTGAACTATTCAAAACATACACAGGGTTTCGACAACGAGATGCGCTATCATGTGATTTCTTCAATCTCGCTCCAGAGCAAAAGGAATTGAGGTCTGCTAAGCTGCAGTAGATACTCTGTTTTATTTTTGAAATATTTGTTCAAAGATTCCTTGAAACCCGAAAAGTATCAATTGTTGTCGTTTGCGGTCTTGAGAAAACTTTGTTGAATTCTATACTTTTTCTGATCCAGTGGCATAAGTACCCAAGGTAAAATTTGGCTCGGTTCAAATGATGAACTGTTACCGTTCTCTACGGCACCGAGCAACCACTTTCGACTTCGTGAAAATTGACGAAATGGCTCTGATTTCCGCCTGGCTATCTATGAAGTTATCAATATTCTTCGTCGTCAGTTCACATGTTGCAAGATATTTTGCGGTTCAAGTTCTTCAGCTTGGAAAACACTGGAAAAGTTTGGAAGCTATAATGATCTTTTTATGGGTGGGTTGTCTGAGAAGATGACTGACCCAACCCTAGCTTCCGTTTTGGAACCGTCTGTAAAGAGCGGTACATGCTTTGCGTCTAAAACCCAGTTTCCCATCCATATCTTCCTTGTTGGAAAATTTGTTAGTGTGACTGCGTTAAAATTTATGTACGGTAAAATAAGTTCTGTTTGAATGTCTATGTCAGAGAAGTTTATAATGGTTCTGTGAACGGGTTGGGTACGATATCCCGCTTTTTATAATCCCATTTTTTAAATCCCGGTTTTTATAATCCTGTTTCTTATAATCCCGCTTTTTTAAAATTCCGGTTTTTATAATCCCGCTTTTTAAAATACCGTCTCTTATAATCCCGTTTTTATTTTATAATCCCCTTTTTTATTACGACGTATAAGCAGTGAGGTATGTAAGGGGGGCATGCTGCACCCCTGCAACCCTCCTGCTTGGGCACACTTTAGGATTTGGGGTAGGTGCGAGGTTAAGAATCTGGAAAATAACCAACATAAAATCAATAAGTTTTAGCTACGTATTCCAAAAAAACGGGATAAGCGGTATAAGACGGGATTTTAAAAAACAGGATTATAATAGAACGGGATTTTGAATAAACGGGACTTTAAAAAGCGGTATTTTAAAAAAAAACGATATTATAGAGGACGGCATTTTAAAACTTTTTTTGCGGGATTTTTGAAAAACGGGATTATAAAAAGCGGAATTCCGTTACGCTCTCCTGTGAACACAGTGGCCCATTTTCCAATTTGTATGAATGGTTTTGGGGCTGGGTCGCCAACTCTTGCCAAAAACTCGATTGCAGTTGTAGCTTTATTGCATTTTTTTTAGTTTACGATCGATAACTGAACCAAGATATGTGGCCATTCCAGAGAGTGCAGGATCAGCATAATATTTCTTGAGTTTTTTGTCCAATCTCCTTGTGGAGAGAAAAGCTTTGAATTTGAATTTGATTTGTATTGGCCTAGAATAAAACAGGGATGTCGAAAACGATAATCTTCCATGTGATCCGAACGCCACCTATATCTGAAATCACTGATTTATCAAACATCCATATAGGATGCAGATTTTATTTAAATTCGTTTCCTGAATAATTCTAGTGTGTGTGGTGAGTGAAGGTGAGTCAAAAAAAGACAAAAAATAATTTCAGTAGCTAATGTCAATGACTTTAAACAAAAAAACCAATTAAAAAAAAAAAAAAAAAAAACTGTTAAACTTAGATGCGTCACTTTTTGCGTTATGTATTTTTTTTAAATAATGTTTAAATTCAGAACGGTAGTAGTAGATAGATAGAATGATGGATGCAGAGGTTTCCATAGCTATAAAAGTTTAATAGACGTTTTTTAAACCTTTTCTGTACCTAGATGTACAAAATTATGTAGGTCATTTTATTTTCAGAGAGATTATATCAAAACTAATAAAAAGTCTGCATATATGCTTTTTTTTCAATTATATAACGGAGTTTTGAACTTGCTAAACAAATACCTATAGATACTAACACTTTATCATTTCTGATGTTTTAAGGTCAAACAATTATTTTTTTTTTATAAAATAGATTTCGAGCACAAAAACCAAAGTTATAAGCGATGTCTTTTTGGTGATGGAAGTTTTTTTAAGCTTCTTAGAGTCTAGATCAGGCATTTTTTAAGCAAAGTTAAGGCCGATTAGTTTGCTTTATTTTAATGGTTTACATTTGTTTAAATGTCAAATTGTCCAAAAAGCAACCAAGTTTGGGCTTCAAATTGAAAATTAAAGAAAATTATCTTAATGACTCTACTCCAACTACATCTTTAAGTGCATTTTGTAGGTAAAGTACCAGTGAAACTGGATAGAAGATGTCATGTTCTCTTGTAGATACAAGAAACTTCGTTTCTCAAAAAGCCTGAAGTAAGGTCTTATTAGTTAGGTTTTGTAAGCGTAAAAATCAAGTTGTGTTCTAAATACAACCTTCAGTTCACTGGAGAAATAACTTTGCCACCAAGTACGCCGGACACCTTTCACAACTTGCATGGTTTTGTTTTCTATTTCCTACAAACTCAAAGCGTGTCATATAAATCATTTTTCTGTATTCACATTTCAAAAAACCAACCTTGTATTAGGGTTAACGCGTAAACCATTAACTTTAAGGTAAATTCCAAAACAATAATTTTCCAAAGCAACAACGTGCTTCACCGCTGAGGTTTTATGAGCCCTTCTGAAACGAGGTGGTATGTCATTGTAAAAAAAAAAAAAAAAAAAAAAAAAAAAAAAAAAAAAAAAAAAAAAAAAAAAAAAAAAAAAAAAAAAAAAAAAAAAAAAAAAAAAAAAAAACACAATTATGCTGTAGGTATAATGTTGCAAGCATGAACTTTTTTGTTGTCGTTTTGTTTTTGTAAGTCGTTTATCACACATTGCCCTGACCAAATCCTATTAGCATTACAACCGCATCTATTGTTCACCCTATTCGTCAGCAATGCAGCGAACCGTACAACTTTTCATCCCTCATCCAATGAGTGCTTTCCAGCGTGATGGCCATGTCAGAAAAAAAGACTTCGACACAAACTGACAAAGGGTCAGCGAATGGGGAGAGGAGGTTTTAAGTCAGCATAAAATTACTAGGTCTTCAATTTGTATTTATTTTTTGTTTCTACTTTTAGCTACAACAACTTCTAACTATATGCACCTCCTAACTTGGTGGCAGGGGTTTTATGTATTTTTTTGTGTGTGTTTTAAATTAATAAATCGCCTTGCCGACAGTGGAATCCACAACCATCCAAGCATAACAGTTTATTATCATCAAGTTGGAGTAGAGTTTCATTGGAAACAATGAGAAAACCATAAAAAAACAGCTTACTTCGGTGCTACATCAATCATTCTGGGGAGCAACTTTAACTGACCAGAGGAATGCATGAATACATTTTGAGGGTCAAGTTCTTCCACCAGAAAAAGGACTGTGGTGGGCTTCAGTCTTTTTTTTTTTTAATAAAAGATTGAATAAAAGGGAAGAGCCCTTCTCAGGTAATTAAAACCATATCAAGCGCAGTCCCTGCCAACTGTGCAAAACTGGTTGAAATTCCCATTGCACAGATTCTGTCAAAATGGTGGAGACTTTTTTTTTTTGACAGAAGCCGATAAAAATACAGAAAACCAACACTGCATATCCCCAGATCCACAACGATAAATATATTTTGCGTTGCATGTTGCACAAGTAGGCTAAGTGAGGAAATGTTTCTTGTTGTTGTTTTTTGTGTAACTCACTGCGCTACTATTCTGGATATGGATGCATAGGTTCCGTAAAGTGGCGGATATACCAGAAATACTCGTCGTAGTAACTGGCGTTTCCTCAGATAAACACAAGCGCGTCGCAATGATGTTGTCATCATGCAATTTCCGTCTTTGTATCAGTTTAAAAATAAAATACAAAAAAAGAAAAGAAAAAAAAAACAGGAGAGTGATGGAAGAAAAGAAATACAAAACATGAAAACAAACAATAATAAAAACAAAACAAAACAAAAAGCAATTCCAGTTAGTGTACGCATTGACATAGTTGTTCAACCGCAATTGTCTCATTGGAGCAATTCAGTTTCAAGTTACAAGATGGCTTGTATGAAACTTGGCTAGCTTTTTATGCTGTTACTTCTTGACTGATATTATGACAAAATTTACTTGTTTCCCGTTGTAAAGGTCAGTTCAGGAGATAATCATAATAAGAGTGATGGAAGATTTTTTGTTGTTTCGGGAAATTAATTTCTGGTTAATACAAAAATGGGTATAAAATTAAAAGTGGGGGACTGAGAAGGCAACCTTGTGGTACTCTTTCATTTATTAAATAAATATAGAATTGGATAAGATAATAACCCAGAAATGCTATTCAAAGCAAGCATAAAAGAATAAACAAAGGGTTTGAAAATCCCATAAAATGATTGATGATCGTGAGATATTAAATTATTTTTTTAAAGCTTTCTCGTGGTTATTAAACACAATTGCTAAATTTATTTCTCATAAATTATTCATGCATTATTTATTCTCTAGAAAATCAATAATAAAATATATTTGATGTGAAAATTCCTTGGGGACATTGAGAGTATGAAAGAATAGTCCAGGAAAAACTGAACAAAATCTTATGTTGAGACAACGAAAAATGTCTTTCGGTCAACTATTTTTGAACTAAAATTCAGCCGATGATTGACCTCGTTGCCTCAATGAATACATAATGAAACTGTATATTAATCAACGTTTGTATGTATATATAAAATTAATCAACTAATTTTAAAGAAATAAATAGTCATCTGATTTTCAAATTAATGTTTTTTAAGCTTTTAATTTCAGAAAAAAATCATTACCCCGAAAAATAATGTCAACATTGGAGACATACCCAAGAATGATATCCCAAAATATTTTTAAAGAATTAGGTGACATTTTGTATATAAAACGATAATTTTTGGTTCTAGTATAAATTCATATTTGCTTAAGAAATCACATGGTATTCTGTTTTAGCTCCAACTACTAAAGGAGATTTTGGCAGCCATTTTATTATGAATTTTTTTGTTTATGAACATTTTTATCTAATAAAATATTTTATATTTTAGGAATCGCCCTCTACATATATTTAGACGAACTGGAAAGAAATTAGGAAAATTGTTTTTCAACATTTCATAGCCCTATGACTATGTTCCATTTAAGGACTACTCTAATAACGCATATTGTATCTATTTGTTTACATCTTTGAAGCATTAAAAACCAGATTGCATAAGATTTCAATAAATAAAATGTGTCCATATACAAATGTGTGTGTTCCGCGCACAAACTCAATGGGACCCACAATAATTGTGAAGACAAATTTCAAAAATTTTGACAATATTGTGCATCATCAACTAGAAATTAATATTTAATTTTTCATTTTATTTCATTAAAAAATTTGCTGCACTGGAAATTATTGCACTTTAAAAATAATTATCCAATTTTAATTATAGGGTATCTATCACATCAAACAAACCATCACTGAAACAATATATTTGTTGATGTAAACAACAAATTAAAGCCCCTAAACAAAAACAACTCTAAAAATATCATAAAATTGATAATATCGTTTTTCAAACAATGGACAATTTTAAAACGTATAAAAACTCTATATGGTGGGAATCTCTATATTTATAAATATGGAGTTTTAAAATGTTCCCAGAAATTTAATGACAATGTCGCACGAGAACTGGAAATTACTATTTTACTGAATTTTCTAATTCGAATAAAGCCATTAAAATATAGTTTTAATGGGTAAACAAATTTGTACCAGTCTTATTTCAAAATCAAACACTTATTTTGACTAAAAATAAAGAACTGAGTCGAACCCCTTATCTTTAAATAACGTCTTGGTTAGGTACATATCGATCACCAAAGAAGTTTCTTTGCTGTCCACGTGCACTGAGTTACATGCGTTGTTCTTTTTTACTTGCAATATATGTAGGTACTATAGGGCAAGTTATGCATTTGGAAAAAAAAATTGAACTCGAGATTTTGATCAAAGTTGATATGACGATGATAGCGATGACGAATAAAGTGGGTCCGAAAATTCCGTCCGTCTGTGTATCTGTATGTCTTTTTCCAAAATTTCAGATTTTGTATCGAAAAAAAAAAAGCTTTAAAAGACTTCCTTTTACCTACCCCTATTCTTTTTTATTAAAAACGTTATAAAGTGCATCTAAATGCAGATATTGCAATTTTTATTTATACATCGTGTGGCCACTTTCGAGACTTTCATTTTGGTATGCATGCAAGTATCCTAGGGTCCATGGATCGCCCACAATACCTTAAATACCTATTTTTTATTAAAAACGTTATAAAGTGCATCTAACTGCAGATATTGCACTTTTTATTTATACATCGTGTGGCCATCTTCGAGACTTTCATTCTGGTATGCATGTAATTATTCTAGGGTCCATGGATCGCAAACAATACCTTTAATCCCTATTTTTTATTAAAAACGTTATAAAGTGCATCTAACTGCAGATATTGCACTTTTAATTTGTGCATCGTATGGCCACCTCCGAGACCTTCATTCTGGTATGCATGTAAGTATCCTAGGGTCCATGGATCGCCAACAATACCTTAAATACCTATTTTTTAATAAAAACGTTATAAAGTGCATCTAACTGCAGATATTGCACTTTTTATTTGTGCATCGTGTGGCCACCTTCGAGACCTTCATTCTGGTATGCATGTAGGTATCCTAGGGTCCAAGAATCGCCCACAATACCTTATACCCCTAAATTTTATTAAAAACGTTATGAAGTGCATCTAACTGCATATATTGCACTTTTCATTTGTGCATCGTGAGGTCATCTTCGAGACCTTCGCTTTGGTATGCATGTAAGTATCCTAGGGTCCATGGATCGCCCACAATACATTAAATCCCTATTTTTTATTAAAAACGTTATGAAGTGCATCTAACTGCAGACATTGCACTTTTTATTTGAGCATCGTTTGGCCATCTTCGAGACCTTCATTCTGGTATGCATGTAGGTATCCTAGGGTCCATGGATCGAAAACAATACCTTATATCCCTATTTTTTATTAAAAACGTTATGTAGTGCATCTGAATGCAGATATTGCACTTTTTATTTGTGCATCGTGTGGTCATCTTCGAGACCTTCGCTCTGGTATGCATGTAAGTATCCTAGGGTCCATGGATCGCCCACAATACATTAAATCCCTATTTTTTATTAAAAACGTTATGAAGTGCATCTAACTGCAGATATTGCACTTTTTATTTGTGCATCGTGTGGCCACCTTCGAGACCTTCATTCTGGTATGCATGTAGGTATCCTAGGGTCCAAGAATCGCCCACAATACCTTATACCCCTAAATTTTATTAAAAACGTTATGAAGTGCATCTAACTGCATATATTGCACTTTTCATTTGTGCATCGTGAGGTCATCTTCGAGACCTTCGCTTTGGTATGCATGTAAGTATCCTAGGGTCCATGGATCGCCCACAATACATTAAATCCCTATTTTTTATTAAAAACGTTATGAAGTGCATCTAACTGCAGACATTGCACTTTTTATTTGAGCATCGTTTGGCCATCTTCGAGACCTTCATTCTGGTATGCATGTAGGTATCCTAGGGTCCATGGATCGAAAACAATACCTTATATCCCTATTTTTTATTAAAAACGTTATGTAGTGCATCTGAATGCAGATATTGCACTTTTTATTTGTGCATCGTGTGGTCATCTTCGAGACCTTCGCTCTGGTATGCATGTAAGTATCCTAGGGTCCATGGATCGCCCACAATACATTAAATCCCTATTTTTTATTAAAAACGTTATGAAGTGCATCTAACTGCAGACATTGCACATTTTATTTATGCATTGTGTGGCCATCTTCGAGACCTTCATTCTGGTATGCATGTAAGTATCCTAGGGTCCATGGATTGCCAACAATACCTTTTATCCCTATTTTTTATTAAAAGCGATATGAAGTGCATCTAACTGCAGATGTTGCACTTTTTATTTGAGCATCGTTTGGCCATCTTCGAGACCTTCATTCTGGTATGCATGTAGGTATCCTAGGGTCTATGGATCGCCCACAATACCTTTTATCCCTATTTTTTATTAAAAGCGTTATGAAGTGCATCTAACTGCAGATGTTGCACTTTTTATTTGAGCATCGTTTAGCCATCTTCGAGACCTTCATTCTGGTATGCATGTAGGTATCCTAGGGTCTATGGATCGCCCACAATACCTTTTATCCCTATTTTTTATTAAAAGCGTTATGAAGTGCATCTAATTGCAGATGTTGCACTTTTTATTTGAGCATCGTTTGGCCATCTTCGAGACCTTCATTCTGGTATGCATGTAGGTATCCTAGGGTCCATGGATCGACAACAATACATTACATCCCTATTTTTTATTAAAAACGTTATGAAGTGCATCTAACTGCAGATGTTGCACTTTTTATTTGAGCATCGTTTGGCCATCTTCGAGACCTTCATTCTGGTATGCATGTAGGTAGCCTAGGGTCCATGGATCGACAACAATACATTAAATCCCTATTTTTTATTAAAAACGTTATAAAGTGCATCTAACTGAAGATATTGCACTTTTTATTTATGCATTGTGTGGCCATCTTCGAGACCTTCATTCTGGTATGCATGTAAGTATCCTAGGGTCCATGGATCGCCCACAATACATTAAATCCCTATTTTTTATTAAAAACGTTATGAAGTGCATCTAACTGCAGACATTGCACTTTTTATTTGTGCATCGTGTGGTCATCTTTGAGACCTTCATTCTGGTATGCATGTAAGTATCCTAGGGTCCATGGATCGACAACAATACCTTATATCCCTATTTTTTATTAAAAACGTTATGTAGTGCATCTGAAAGCAGATATTGCACTTTTTATTTGTGCATCGTGTGGTCATCTTCGAGACCTTCATTCTGGTATGCATGTAAGTATCCTAGGGTCCATGGATCGCCCACAATACATTAAATCCCTATTTTTTATTAAAAACGTTATGAAGTGCATCTAACTGCAGACATTGCACTTTTTATTTGTGCATCGTGTGGTCATCTTCGAGACCTTCATTCTGGTATGCATGTAAGTATCCTAGGGTCCATGGATCGCCCACAATACCTTAAATCCCTATTTTTTATCAAAAACGTTATAAAGTGCATCTAACTGCAGATATTGCACTTTTTATTTGTGCATCGTGTGGCCACCTTCGAGACCTTCATTCTGGTATGCATGTAGGTATCCTAGGGTCCATGGATCGACAACAATACCTTATATCCCTATTTTTTATTAAAAACGTTATGTAGTGCATCTGAAAGCAGATATTGCACTTTTTATTTGTGCATCGTGTGGTCATCTTCGAGACCTTCATTCTGGTATGCATGTAAGTATCCTAGGGTCCATGGATCGCCCACAATACATTACATCCCTATTTTTTATTAAAAACGTTATGAAGTGCATCTAATGCACTTTTCATTTGTGCATCGTGTGGTCATCTTCGAGACCTTCGCTTTGGTATGCATGTAAGTATCCTAGGGTCCATGGATCGCCCACAATACCTTTTATCCCTATTTTTTATTAAAAGCGTTATGAAGTGCATCTAACTACAGATGTTGCACTTTTTATTTGAGCATCGTTTGCCATCTTCGAGACCTTCATTCTGGTATGCATGTAGGTAGCCTAGGGTCCATGGATCGACAACAATACCTTATATCCCTATTTTTTATTAAAAACGTTATGTAGTGCATCTGAATGCAGTTGTTGCACTTTTTATTTGTTCATCGTGTGGTCATCTTCGAGACTTTCATTCTGGTATGCATGTAAGTATCCTAGGGTCCATGGATCGACAACAATACCTTATATCCCTATTTTTTATTAAAAACGTTATGAAGTGCATCTAACTGCAGATATTGCAATTTTTACTTTGTGCATCGGCTGACCTTCTTTTGTAATTGACGGTTATCATTTTCGCCATGATTGACCATGTTTAATTTCTCATCGGCGTCAGATTTTTTAGCCAAACGGTGAGTAATTTTCAAGTGAATATAAGAAACACTGTAAAAATGCGATAGCCTTAAAATTGTTGAGTACTCACTGGTAACTACAGAACACCAAAGAAGGCGTTGGAGTCTTATATTGCGGACTTCCAAACGAGGATAGGATTGTTTTGTTTTATGTCACAAATCAATGTCAAAAATCCTGATCCTAACCTCAAATCAATTGAATGTTCACTGTCTTTTTGTCGGTTTTTAATAAGATGGTGGTAGGCTTTGAAATCCTAAATTTACTATATAAGGCGGTGAGAATTCGGAAAAAAATCATTAAGTAAAAATATTTGTGTGAGAAGGAAGAAATAAATAGCTGTGAAAAAAATATTGAATTTGGTGATAATGTGTTTCTTGAAAAAAGTGAGAAAATTATATTGTTAATATATAAAAGTTAATTAATATGATGAATATTTTTTTTTATTTTTTTCCCCATAGATATCTGAATTTTTTGGTAAAAAAAAGTCTTTTAAAGATTTGTTTTCAATGAAAAATATGAAATTTTGGAAAAAGCCTACTGAAGCTGAAATTTTAGAAGAAACTGTGAGTATAATTTTTGATGTAAATAAAAAAAAAATATTTATTTTGTTTTTTTCCTGTTTAGAATCTGATTGCTAGACCTTGTGCTGATTCCAACATACGAAATAATACTCCAAGGAGAAACTATTATGATAGGATTGGTAGAGGTAATTTTAGTAGTAGAAGGACTTTAATTAAATGTATTAGCGATAGAAAGAGTAGCAGTAGTACGAGCAGCAGTACTGATATAACTGTAATTAGGTGGAGCAATAGAAAAACAGGAAGTATTAGAACCCAAATAATATGTAGAGAAAGAAATATTAGAATCAGAAGTAGTTCTACTAGCAGTAGTAGTACTGGAACTGGAACAACCATAATAAGCAGGAGAAAGAGAATTAGTTATAGAAATAGGTACATACCTAAACCTAGGGAGAGTAGTAGTAGCAGTTGTGAAATCAGTAGTAATAGTAATGATTCTACTATAATTAGTTCTAATAGCAGTAGCAGAAGTAGTTGCAGTAGTACGAGTAGTTCAAGTAATAGTAGTAGTTGGAGAAGTTTTTATAATGGTATAAGAACTACTTCTACTAAAATTAGCTTGTAGAAGTACTTCTTTTTTGTAGTAGTTGAAGTTATAGTTTGTTGGAATAGGAGAAGTGATAGAAGTTTTGAGGTATTGAAATTTTAGAAGAAGAAAGGTGAAATAAGAAAAGCAGTAGAGCAGGTACAAAGCCAAAGATGAAAACGAGGAGTACTTTTGATCTATTAATGGATATAAATGGTATGTTTAAAATATTTCCAAAAAGTTCTTATTTTAATATATTTTATTTTTGTTTTAGAAGAACTGGTGTCGGAGAAAATGATGACTGATGAATTCCGTTGTATTCATAAACTTATAAATATATATTTTGTTTTGATGTTTCTTTGCTTAAATGTTTTATATTAATATTATATTATATTATGTTTATTATAATTATATTATAATTATATTATTATTATATTATATATGTATTATATTAAAACTAAATAAATAGGCTTTTTGGAAGAGTCTTTTCAATAAAGTCGAATAGGCTTGAAGCCTATGGCGAAATATTCTGTTTTTATTTGAAAGGCTATGGATTGTATGGATTGAACAACAAAAAAATTGTATGGTAAGAGTAATCCTTATTTTTAATTTACAGGCCCATTATTCCCTTGTTTATCCAATAAGAAGAAATTGGAAAAAAAATGTTTAGACATGTTTGAGATTGTTGAAAAATAATTTATCTCAACAATCTCGTAACGTAATCTTAAAAATAAATATACTAACAAATATTTTAGTATTTCTAAAAAAATGTATGACTGGACTGGGTCAAACTTAGTATAGTATATTAATTGCTAAATTGTTTGAGCTAAAGAAGAACACCGTCTGATTTCTTCTACAAAAAATAATTTCCCAGAAGAAATAGCTGAAATAATCAGCATCTGAAGGCCAAAGAAGTCAACCTGACCAGATGTAATATCAAAGGGCGCGGTAGTGCCCAGCCAAGTTCTGGAATTACACCCTTTTTACAGGAACAAACTCAGGCGATTTTTGACCCCTCCCTATCTTCAGTACCAATGAAGTCAGAAACTTAAAATTCCGAATAATTGGTAAGCTAGTCAAGCACAGGCGCCTCACCAAATTTTAATTTTCTAACATAAGCGGTTCCTAAAATATAAGGCCTCAAAAATCACAAAAACCGTAACTGACTGACAGATCATCAAAATTATGAAGCACTTCCCGACATCGTAGAATATTGTAATTTTGCACAACGGTAGGTCTTGTCATGCAAGCAGAGGAAAAAATCGAAAATTTGAAGTTTTCCATTCAGGGGGCGTTGTATCCGCCCACTTCCTCCGAATTGGTGTTGGTTGAATAGAGCACTTTCGACTGCTGTAAGACGACGAAATTTGGTAAAATGGCAGGGCTTAAATTGCATACAAAGAAAAAAATATAAAATTTGAGGTTTTCCATTCAGGGGCGTGGTATCCGCCCACTTCCTCAGAACTGATGTAAATTATTTATGGCACACTTCCGATTGCAGTAGAGCAATGAAATTCGGTAGAACGGTAGGGCTCAAATTGCATATAAGGGAACAAAAATAAAAATTGAGGTTTTCCATTCAGGAGGCGTGGAATCCACCCACTTTCACTTCAACCTTCTGTAAAACGATGAAATTCGGTAAAGTGGTAGGGGCTTAAATTGCATACAAAGAAAAAAATATAAAATTTGAGGTTTTCCATTCAGGGGCGTGGTATCCGCCCACTTTCTCAGAACTGATGTAATTTATATGGTACACTTCCGATTGCAGTAGAACAATGAAATTTGGTAGAACGGTAGGGCTCAAATTGCATATAAAGGAACAAAAATAAGAATTGAGGTTTTCCATTTAGGAGGCGTGGAATCCACCCACTTTCACTTCCGACTTCTGTAAAACTATGAAATTCGGTAAAGTGGTAGAGGCTTAAATTGCGCACAAAGAAAAAAATATAAAATTTGAGGTTTTCCATTCAGGGGCGTGGTATCCGCCCACTTCCTCAGAACTGATGTAAATTATTTATGGCACACTTCCGATTGCAGTAGAACAATGAAATTCGGTAGAACGGTAGGACTCAAATTGCATATAAGGGAACAAAAATAAAAATTGAGGTTTTCCATTCAGGAGGCGTGGAATCCACCCACTTTCACTTCCGACTTCTGTAAAACGATGAAATTCGGTAAAGTGGTAGGGGCTTAAATTGCATACAAAGAAAAAAATATAAAATTTGAGGTTTTCCATTCAGGGGCGTGGTATCCGCCCACTTTCTCAGAACTGATGTAATTTATATGGTACACTTCCGATTGCAGTAGAACAATGAAATTTGGTAGAACGGTAGGGCTCAAATTGCATATAAAGGAACAAAAATAAGAATTGAGGTTTTCCATTTAGGAGGCGTGGAATCCACCCACTTTCACTTCCGACTTCTGTAAAACTATGAAATTCGGTAAAGTGGTAGAGGCTTAAATTGCGCACAAAGAAAAAAATATAAAATTTGAGGTTTTCCATTCAGGGGCGTGGTATCCGCCCACTTCCTCAGAACTGATGTAAATTATTTATGGCACACTTCCGATTGCAGTAGAACAATGAAATTCGGTAGAACGGTAGGACTCAAATTGCATATAAAGGAACAAAAATAAAAATTGAGGTTTTCCATTCAGGGGGCATGGTATCCGCCCACTTTTTGCGAAAAAGTTTAATTTATATGGAGCGCTTCCGATTGGTGTAGAATGATGAAATTTGGTAGGGCGGTATAGCTCAATGTACATTCTAAGCGAAAAATAGAAAATCTAAGATTTTCATTCGAAGTGTCTTTTTTAGTGTCATTTTGAAACTATACACTCATTTTGAAAATTCATGACTTTTCTTAGAAATAGAGTGCTCGATTTGGTACTCTATTTTAACTGTGATGTGAACTATAATCGAACCACTAATTAGGCTATTAATTGGTGGGCAACCTTCATTTAAAATAAGGAATTAAAATTACAACAAAAACATCATCGCATCCTCAACAATTATTGCTTTTTTATGACTTTGAGCGGATAGGTACAAGTATTTATAATTAAGGTAGGTATGTTAGTGTTAAGTATCTTGCCAGGACAAGAAAAAACAATTGAAGCGCAAATCAAAACAACCAATAAGAAAAAGAAAATATACCAAAAGAAATAGGAAGCTATAAACTAAGTTGATTTTAGTAGGTAGAGTCCACCTTTCTATCTTTCCGTATCTTTAGAGATTTTGCATGGCAAAATATTAAAATCTTTTCAAAAAGGAGTGAGATCAGACCAAAAACATAAATGTTAAAAAAAGAGCCAAGTTCTTCTATACAAAAACCCTTGTGTAACAAGTCAACCGTGAAAAGTAGTCAGTAATCATTAAATAATAAAATTTCTCTATTACATTGTAGCTGTTTCAATATTATTCTACTTTAAATATTCGGTATTAAACCTTCATGAAGTAAGAGCATGGCGCACTTTTATATCTCAGTACTTTTCACGACTGGCTTGTTGAACAAAGGTTTTCGTATAGAAGAAGTTGGCTCTTTTTTTTAAATTTATGTTTTTGGTCTGATCAATAGTTTTTCTCTAATAACATTCATTTTTAAAGTTCTTAGTCTTTTACATAAGAGCAAGTTCGTGCGACCTAGTCGTGCATTTTATTTTTAATTGATAAAGCATTGTGTCTCGTAAAATGTTTGAAATGAATATTCCATGTTTTCATTTTCGAAGCTAACTTGGTCAAAGAATAAAGGAAAATTAGCTTAACTCATGAATTAGATAGAAGATTTTACCAAATCAAATAAAGCTGAAGCTGTGGAATGTAAAATCGCAAATACTGCCGTGTACGAATAATCTATAAAATAATAATCTTTTCAAATATTTGTTGAGGTTTTCAAATACCAATACCCGACATCAATAAACTGAGTTTGTTTGCAAACAATAAACCACTGTATAACTAGTGGGACAAAAAAAAATCACAACAAATAAGAATCAATTTGTTTATGGTAACCGTGGTCAGTTTTTTTCTATTAAACCCTACACAACCGAATAATAGACAGACAAATACTCGTAGGCAAATACAAAATGTAATTCTAACATAATCAAAATTCATCAAATAAAAACATTACGCAGTTTGCCAAATGTTCTTATATGAATTCCATACACGTTTATCCAATAAAATAAGTAAATAAGTAAATACAGTCTACGTCGCTTAAATCCAATCCAATTCTAATCGTTTTTTGTTAAAATTAATTATTCGCGTAATCAATATTTTTTGTCAGTTAGACTTATGTATTACAGAAAAAGATAAAAATTGAAGATGTTTTTTCCTAAATTCACAAGGAGTCCTATGTCATATAAAATTGAGTAAAATTAAAAAACATACAAGACTAGCGGCCCGGTACGTGCTTCGCTACGTATAAAGTGAAATAATAAAAAAAAAATTAATTGCAACATCAAATTCATTTATTCAAACAAAAAAATATTTTATTAATTGCTAGCTATTTTAAAACTTAATCCAAAACACTTGGATAAACAATATTTTTTGTTTTTCCATTTTGAGCATGAATAAACAAACGGGTGGGGTTACCGACTCTGGAACAGGCAACATAAAGTTAGCCTTGTGAAAAACATGATTCCTCCAAATTCACACCACAAAAGTGTTTGCCCTTGATCCTTGTTGATGGACATCGAAAATGATAAACGCACAGGATATTGTAATCGTTTGAACTCAAATGGCATATCAGTTGGAATCATAGGGATACGTGGTATCAAACAAACTTCTCCTTTTGATTTAGCAGTTAGGATCGTAGCTTTAATCAAATTTGGCAATAACTTTTTCACTGCCAATCTGGTGCCATTACACAGTTTTGGTGGATTAATATTTCGCAATAATATAATCAAAGAACCAACTTTCAGATTCAAGCAATGCGGTGGCATACCAGCTAGTTGCAATGAATTTTAAAATTCAATTGGATAATTCATTGCCTCATCTTGATTCATAGCACTGTTGATTACCACGTAAATCTTGCATTGTTCGATTAAATGCTTCTAGTGATTTTTTATTCGCTGTTGTACACTCATCCCATAAAATAATTGGCGTTAATCGCAGAACTTTTGCCATAGCAGAATTTCTCGAAATATTGCAAGTTGGAGTTTCAATCACCTGTACATTCAATGGCAATTTTAGTGCAGAGTGTGCAGTCCAACCACCTTCTAATAATGTAGCAGCAATTCCCGAAGATGCAAGTGCCAATACAATTTTCTGTTCCGATCGAATAGTTAGAATAGCTAAAATCAATGACATAACGAACGTTTTGCCTGTACCACCAGGCGCATCCAAGAAATATAATCCACCTGCATTATTGGAAACGGCTTGCATGATTGTGTCATATACGATGAAGTTCCGAAACATGTTGCAATTGCTCATTTCTGCGATGAAGTACAATATCACGGGATTGTCAATTGTCGATGTTCTATCAGCCCTTATTACGATTTTGTGATTATCAGATAGCATACGATCGAAAGCAATTTTGAACAATTGAACTAATGCGTTATGCTGATGGAAAAACCTTTGTAGCTCACGAATAATTTCTCGTCTTGTATTCGAGACAATTACACAACGTTTATCTAATAAAATAAATTTGCTAAAATTGATGATCAGCGTCGGGGTATGGCAATAATGAACCAGCTTGATGATAAATCTGGCCCTAAATCTGTAACATGTATGTAATTTCAGGTGGATGTTGGATCAGAATTTTTAAAACTATCGAATACTTTATGATTCAGATTGATATAAACATGGGACAATCATGTTGAAGTATTTACCTTAAACGTCGGCATAATTATCTCTAATAATTTTAGTAGCACTAAAAGAAGTCATTTGAAATGCCTAATTGTGTTTTTGAATATAGATCAAAAAGTGATTCGATGTTTGAGATGTCCCAAAAATAAATGAATACAATGGTTCGGGTGAGGTTTCTATTGCTGGAAATCTCACTTTGTCATTAGCACAACACATGCCGGGCATTTCACCTGGAAAGTTAGCGGTATCACAATGTGGACATATGTATTGCGTCCATCATTCCAATATATCCGTACATACTATAATCAATTTGACTGTTGTAATTAAAAGCAGCACGCATCATTTTAGCCAAAAGAGCAGAACGACGTATTCGTGATCGGCGTGCAAGGTTCAGTACAGGTACAGGGTCAACAGATCTATTTCGTGCATTACGTTCACTGCGATGCATTAGCTTGTGCACGTTCACCTGCAGTCTGTGATCGACTTAGTAATGCCACATCATTTGCATTACGCGTTCGCCGACCTATATTTGCTCGCCCGGCTTGTGGCATTATTCCTTCATAGAAAAAAGAATAAATCAAATTAAAAATGTTAGTTTCAATTTGACAGCAAAATCCCCACTAACAAAATGATGCGACATTTATTGAATTCATTTGTTACAAAAAATGTGATAAATGAAGAACCGCTCGACCAATTTTGTGCAAACTTAACATAAACCATCTACTAAATAGTCCAAACAAAGCCTTAACATTTGGTTTGGATAGGTGAGCCCGTTCTTGAGTTATAGACTTACAACGAAAAGTGGCATTGATTTGTATATATATAGATTTACATAAAATCATATTTATGGTTAAATTAATACGATTCCATTTATGATAAGCTATAACGTTGTAGTTAATTTAAAAAGATGGAATGTTATTTCAACAAAAAAATCTAGTAAATACAAAAAATTGACAAGGGATTATGACTACTCTTTTATTGTTACGATGTGACACAGTGCAAGCTTTTAGGTAAAGTCGAGAGGATTTCATAGGATTTGTTGATTCACATTGGTCTTAAAAGCCGGTGCATGGCAATGAGGTGGAAAAACCGAGAAGAGCATAATACTCTACATTCTCCAAGTACGGCTAAAGAAAAACCCTCCACATTTGACAGTACGTTCGAAGTAAATTGATGAGCATTTTTATCTAGACAAGTATTAAGACAGAATTGTTTTGAGGGAAGACATGTGACGTTATGACGATGTTCAAGAACAACAAAAAGTTTCCATAATGGATGTGTGCCCTATAAGTTTTAGGGCTCTATTCTGAATGCTATTTAAAAGGTTTAAAAGGTTAATCCGACCACCAGCTCAAATATGCGAGTTATACTCACGTTTTTGGCAGATGTATGCCGCCTTTAAGATAACAACAAGACAAGAAGGGGAAACAAATTTCTTGCATTTTTTAAGAAAACCTAAACATTTCGGTGAGTTTTTGCCTATGTCGAATATATGATTCTTTCATCATCTTCGAGACCTTCATTCTGGTATGCATGTAAGTATCCTAGGGTCCATGGATCGACAACAATACCTTATATCCCTCTTTTTTATTAAAAACGTTATGAAGTGCATCTAACTGCAGACATTGCACTTTTTATTTGTGCATCGTGTGGACATCTTCGAGACCTTCATTCTGGTATGCATGTAAGTATCCTAGGGTCCATGGATCGACAACAATACCTTATATCCCTCTTTTTTATTAAAAGCGTTATGAAGTGCATCTAACTGCAGATGTTGCACTTTTTATTTGTGCATCGTGTGGTCATCTTCGAGACCTTCATTCTGGTATGCATGTAAGTATCCTAGGGTCCATGGATCGCCCACAATACATTAAATCCCTATTTTTTATTAAAAACGTTATGAAGTGCATCTAACTGCAGACATTGCACTTTTTATTTGTGCATCGTGTGGTCATCTTCGAGACCTTCATTCTGGTATGCATGTAAGTATCCTAGGGTCCATGGATCGACAACAATACCTTATATCCCTCTTTTTTATTAAAAGCGTTATGAAGTGCATCTAACTGCAGATGTTGCACTTTTTATTTGTGCATCGTGTGGTCATCTTCGAGACCTTCATTCTGGTATGCATGTAAGTATCCTAGGGTCCATGGATCGCCCACAATACATTAAATCCCTATTTTTTATTAAAAACGTTATGAAGTGCATCTAACTGCAGACATTGCACTTTTTATTTGTGCATCGTGTGGTCATCTTCGAGACCTTCATTCTGGTATGCATGTAAGTATCCTAGGGTCCATGGATCGACAACAATACCTTATATCCCTCTTTTTTATTAAAAGCGTTATGAAGTGCATCTAACTGCAGATGTTGCACTTTTTATTTGTGCATCGTGTGGTCATCTTCGAGACCTTCATTCTGGTATGCATGTAAGTATCCTAGGGTCCATGGATCGCCCACAATACATTAAATCCCTATTTTTTATTAAAAACGTTATGAAGTGCATCTAACTGCAGACATTGCACTTTTTATTTGTGCATCGTGTGGTCATCTTTGAGACCTTCATTCTGGTATGCATGTAAGTATCCTAGGGTCCATGGATCGACAACAATACCTTATATCCCTATTTTTTATTAAAAACGTTATGTAGTGCATCTGAAAGCAGATATTGCACTTTTTATTTGTGCATCGTGTGGTCATCTTCGAGACCTTCATTCTGGTATGCATGTAAGTATCCTAGGGTCCATGGATCGCCCACAATACATTAAATCCCTATTTTTTATTAAAAACGTTATGAAGTGCATCTAACTGCAGACATTGCACTTTTTATTTGTGCATCGTGTGGTTATCTTCGAGACCTTCATTCTGGTATGCATGTAAGTATCCTAGGGTCCATGGATCGACAACAATACCTTATATCCCTCTTTTTTATTAAAAACGTTATGAAGTGCATCTAACTGCAGACATTGCACTTTTTATTTGTGCATCGTGTGGTCATCTTCGAGACCTTCATTCTGGTATGCATGTAAGTATCCTAGGGTCCATGGATCGCCCACAATACATTAAATCCCTATTTTTTATTAAAAACGTTATGAAGTGCATCTAACTGCAGACATTGCACTTTTTATTTGTGCATCGTGTGGTCATCTTTGAGACCTTCATTCTGGTATGCATGTAAGTATCCTAGGGTCCATGGATCGACAACAATACCTTATATCCCTATTTTTTATTAAAAACGTTATGTAGTGCATCTGAAAGCAGATATTGCACTTTTTATTTGTGCATCGTGTGGTCATCTTCGAGACCTTCATTCTGGTATGCATGTAAGTATCCTAGGGTCCATGGATCGCCCACAATACATTAAATCCCTCTTTTTTATTAAAAACGTTATGAAGTGCATCTAACTGCAGACATTGCACTTTTTATTTGTGCATCGTGTGGTCATCTTCGAGACCTTCATTCTGGTATGCATGTAAGTATCCTAGGGTCCATGGATCGACAACAATACCTTATATCCCTCTTTTTTATTAAAAACGTTATGAAGTGCATCTAACTGCAGACATTGCACTTTTTATTTGTGCATCGTGTGGTCATCTTCGAGACCTTCATTCTGGTATGCATGTAAGTATCCTAGGGTCCATGGATCGCCCACAATACATTAAATCCCTATTTTTTATTAAAAACGTTATGAAGTGCATCTAACTGCAGACATTGCACTTTTTATTTGTGCATCGTGTGGTCATCTTTGAGACCTTCATTCTGGTATGCATGTAAGTATCCTAGGGTCCATGGATCGACAACAATACCTTATATCCCTATTTTTTATTAAAAACGTTATGTAGTGCATCTGAAAGCAGATATTGCACTTTTTATTTGTGCATCGTGTGGTCATCTTCGAGACCTTCATTCTGGTATGCATGTAAGTATCCTAGGGTCCATGGATCGCCCACAATACATTAAATCCCTATTTTTTATTAAAAACGTTATGAAGTGCATCTAACTGCAGACATTGCACTTTTTATTTGTGCATCGTGTGGTCATCTTCGAGACCTTCATTCTGGTATGCATGTAAGTATCCTAGGGTCCATGGATCGCCCACAATACCTTAAATCCCTATTTTTTATCAAAAACGTTATAAAGTGCATCTAACTGCAGATATTGCACTTTTTATTTGTGCATCGTGTGGCCACCTTCGAGACCTTCATTCTGGTATGCATGTAGGTATCCTAGGGTCCATGGATCGACAACAATACCTTATATCCCTATTTTTTATTAAAAACGTTATGTAGTGCATCTGAAAGCAGATATTGCACTTTTTATTTGTGCATCGTGTGGTCATCTTCGAGACCTTCATTCTGGTATGCATGTAAGTATCCTAGGGTCCATGGATCGCCCACAATACATTACATCCCTATTTTTTATTAAAAACGTTATGAAGTGCATCTAATGCACTTTTCATTTGTGCATCGTGTGGTCATCTTCGAGACCTTCGCTTTGGTATGCATGTAAGTATCCTAGGGTCCATGGATCGCCCACAATACCTTTTATCCCTATTTTTTATTAAAAGCGTTATGAAGTGCATCTAACTACAGATGTTGCACTTTTTATTTGAGCATCGTTTGCCATCTTCGAGACCTTCATTCTGGTATGCATGTAGGTAGCCTAGGGTCCATGGATCGACAACAATACCTTATATCCCTATTTTTTATTAAAAACGTTATGTAGTGCATCTGAATGCAGTTGTTGCACTTTTTATTTGTTCATCGTGTGGTCATCTTCGAGACTTTCATTCTGGTATGCATGTAAGTATCCTAGGGTCCATGGATCGACAACAATACCTTATATCCCTATTTTTTATTAAAAACGTTATGAAGTGCATCTAACTGCAGATATTGCAATTTTTACTTTGTGCATCGGCTGACCTTCTTTTGTAATTGACGGTTATCATTTTCGCCATGATTGACCATGTTTAATTTCTCATCGGCGTCAGATTTTTTAGCCAAACGGTGAGTAATTTTCAAGTGAATATAAGAAACACTGTAAAAATGCGATAGCCTTAAAATTGTTGAGTACTCACTGGTAACTACAGAACACCAAAGAAGGCGTTGGAGTCTTATATTGCGGACTTCCAAACGAGGATAGGATTGTTTTGTTTTATGTCACAAATCAATGTCAAAAATCCTGATCCTAACCTCAAATCAATTGAATGTTCACTGTCTTTTTGTCGGTTTTTAATAAGATGGTGGTAGGCTTTGAAATCCTAAATTTACTATATAAGGCGGTGAGAATTCGGAAAAAAATCATTAAGTAAAAATATTTGTGTGAGAAGGAAGAAATAAATAGCTGTGAAAAAAATATTGAATTTGGTGATAATGTGTTTCTTGAAAAAAGTGAGAAAATTATATTGTTAATATATAAAAGTTAATTAATATGATGAATATTTTTTTTTATTTTTTTCCCCATAGATATCTGAATTTTTTGGTAAAAAAAAGTCTTTTAAAGATTTGTTTTCAATGAAAAATATGAAATTTTGGAAAAAGCCTACTGAAGCTGAAATTTTAGAAGAAACTGTGAGTATAATTTTTGATGTAAATAAAAAAAAAATATTTATTTTGTTTTTTTCCTGTTTAGAATCTGATTGCTAGACCTTGTGCTGATTCCAACATACGAAATAATACTCCAAGGAGAAACTATTATGATAGTATTGGTAGAGGTAATTTTAGTAGTAGAAGGACTTTAATTAAATGTATTAGCGATAGAAAGAGTAGCAGTAGTACGGGCAGCAGTACTGATATAACTGTAATTAGGTGGAGCAATAGAAAAACAGGAAGTATTAGAACCCAAATAATATGTAGAGAAAGAAATATTAGAATCAGAAGTAGTTCTACTAGCAGTAGTAGTACTGGAACTGGAACAACCATAATAAGCAGGAGAAAGAGAATTAGTTATAGAAATAGGTGCATACCTAAACCTAGGGAGAGTAGTAGTAGCAGTTGTGAAAGCAGTAGTAATAGTATTGTAAGTAATGATTCTACTATAATTAGTTCTAATAGCAGTAGCAGAAGTAGTTGCAGTAGTACGAGTAGTTCAAGTAATAGTAGTAGTTGGAGAAGTTTTTATAATGGTATAAGAACTACTTCTACTAAAATTAGCTTGTAGAAGTACTTCTTTTTTGTAGTAGTTGAAGTTATAGTTTGTTGGAATAGGAGAAGTGATAGAAGTTTTGAGGTATTGAAATTTTAGAAGAAGAAAGGTGAAATAAGAAAAGCAGTAGAGCAGCTACAAAGCCAAAGAAGAAAACGAGGAGTACTTTTGATCTATTAATGGATATAAATGGTATGTTTAAAATATTTCCAAAAAGTTCTTATTTTAATATATTTTATTTTTGTTTTAGAAGAACTGGTGTCGGAGAAATTGATGACTGATGAATTCCGTTGTATTTATAAACTTATAAATATATATTTTGTTTTGATGTTTCTTTGCTTAAATGTTTTATATTAATATTATATTATATTATGTTTATTATAATTATATTATATTATGTTTATAATAATTATATTATATTATGTTTATTATAATTATATTATATTATGTTTATAATAATTATATTATATTATGTTTATTATAATTATATTATTATTATATTATATATGTATTATATTAAAACTAAATAAATAGGCTTTTTGGAAGAGTCTTTTCAATAAAGTCGAATAGGCTTGAAGCCTATGGCGAAATATTCTGTTTTTATTTGAAAGGCTATGGATTGTATGGATTGAACAACAAGAAAATTGAATGGTAAGAGTAATGCTTTTTTTTTTAATTTACAGGTCCATTGTTCCCTTGTTTATCCAATAAGAAGAAATTGGAAAATAAAATGTTGACATGTTTGAGATTGTTGAAAAATAATTTATCTCAACAATCTCGTAACGTAATCTTAAAAATAAATATACTAACAAATATTTTAGTATTTCTAAAAAAATGTATGACTGGACTGGGTCAAACTCAGTTTGAGCCAAAGAAGAACGCCATCTGATGTCTTCTACAAAAAAAACAATTTCCCAGAATAGCTAAAATAATCAGCATCTGCAGGTCAAAGAAGTCAACCTGACCAGATGTAATATCAAAGGGCACGGTAGTGCCCAGCCACGTTCTGACACTACACCCTTTTTACAGGAACAAACTCAGGTGATTTTTGACCCCTCCCTATCTTCAGTACCAATGAGGTCAGAAACTTAAAATAATTCCGAATAATTGGTAAGCTAGTCAGGCACTGGCGCCTCACCAAATTTCAATTTTCTAACATAAGCGGTTCCTGAGATATAAGGTCTCAAAAATCACAAAAACCGTAACTGACTGACTCACTGACTGACTGACAGATCATCAAAATTATGAAGCACTTCCCGACATCGTAGAATATTGTAATTTTGCACAACGGTAGGTCTTGTCATGCAAGCAGAGGAAAAAATCGAAAATTTGAAGTTTTCCATTCAGGGGGCTTTGTATCCGCCCACTTCTTCCGAATTGGTGTTGGTTGAATAGAGCACTTTTGACTGCTGTAAGACGACGAAATTTGGTAAAATGGCAGGGCTTAAATTGCATACAAAGAAAAAAATATAAAATTTGAGGTTTTCCATTCAGGGGCGTGGTATCCGCCCACTTCCTCAGAACTGATGTAAATTATTTATGGCACACTTCCGATTGCAGTAGAGCAATGAAATTCGGTAGAACGGTAGGGCTCAAATTGCATATAAAGGAACAAAAATAAAAATTGAGGTTTTCCATTCAGGAGGCGTGGAATCCACCCACTTTCACTTCCGACTTCTGTAAAACGATGAAATTCGGTAAAGTGGTAGGGGCTTAAATTGCATACAAAGAAAAAATTATAAAATTTGAGGTTTTCCATTCAGGGGCGTGTTATCCGCCCACTTTCTCAGAACTGATGTAATTTATATGGTACACTTCCGATTGCAGTAGAACAATGAAATTTGGTAGAACGGTAGGGCTCAAATTGCATATAAAGGAACAAAAATAAGAATTGAGGTTTTCCATTCAGAAGGCGTGGAATCCACCCACTTTCACCTCCGACTTCTGTAAAACGATGAAATTCGGTAAAGTGGTAGAGGCTTAAATTGCACACAAAGAAAAAATATAAAATTTGAGGTTTTCCATTCAGGGTCGTGGTATCCGCCCACTTTCTCAGAACTTATGTAAATTATATGGTACAATGAAATTTGGTAGAACGGTAGGGCTAAAATTGCATATAAAGGAACATAAATAAAAAATGAGGTTTTCCATTCAGGGGGCGTGGTATCCGTCTACTTTCTGTTCTGAAAATGTTTAATTTATATGGAGCACTTCCGATTGCTGTAGAATGACGAAATTTGGTGGAGCGATAAAGTTTAATGTATACGTTCAAAGCGAAAAATAGAAAATCTAAGATTTTTCATTCGAAGTGTCTTTTTATTGTCATTTTGAAACTATACATGCATTTTGAAAATGCATGACATTTCTTAGAACTATAGTGGTCGATTTGAAATGTTATTTTAACATGAATGAAAAAAGAAAACATTTGCATTCAAAATTATGAGCTTACATAAAAAAAATCTTAACTGTGATGTGAACTATTATCATACCACTAATTAGGCTATTAATTGGTGGGCTACCTTCATTTAAAAAAAGGAGTTAAAATTGCAACAAAAACATCATTGCATCTTCAACAATTATTGCGTTTTTATGACTTTGAGCGGATGTAGGTACTAGTATTTATAATTAAGGTAGGTATGTTAGTGTTAGGTATCTTGCCAAGACAAGAAGAAACAATTGAAGCGCAAATCAAAACAACCAATAATAAAAAGAAATAGGAAGCTATAAACTTAGTTGATTTTAGTAGAGTCCACCTTTCTATCTTTCCGTATCTTTAGAGATTTTGATATGGCAAAATATTAAAATCTTTTCAAAAAGGAGTGAGATCAGACCAAAAACATAAATGTTAAAAAAAGAGCCAAGTTCTTCTATACAAAAACCCTTGTGTAACAAGTCAACCGTGAAAAGTAGTCAGTAATCATTAAATAATAAAATTTCTCTATTACATTGTAGCTGTTTCAATATTATTCTACTTTAAATATTCGGTATTAAACCTTCATGAAGTAAGAGCATGGCGCACTTTTATATCTCAGTACTTTTCACGACTGGCTTGTTGAACAAAGGTTTTCGTATAGAAGAAGTTGGCTCTTTTTTTAAAATTTATGTTTTTGGTCTGATCAATAGTTTTTCTCTAATAACATTCATTTTTAAAGTTCTTAGTCTTTTACATAAGAGCAAGTTCGTGCGACCTAGTCGTGCATTTTATTTTTAATTGATAAAGCATTGTATCTCGTAAAATGTTTGAAATGAATATTCCATGTTTTCATTTTCGAAGCTAACTTGGTCAAAGAATAAAGGAAAATTAGCTTAACTCATGAATTAGATAGAAGATTTTACCAAATCAAATAAAGCTGAAGCTGTGGAATGTAAAATCGCAAATACTGCCGTGTACGAATAATCTATAAAATAATAATCTTTTCAAATATTTGTTGAGGTTTTCAAATACCAATACCCGACATCAATAAACTGAGTTTGTTTGCAAACAATAAACCACTGTATAACTAGTGGGACAAAAAAAAATCACAACAAATAAGAATCAATTTGTTTATGGTAACCGTGGTCAGTTTTTTTCTATTAAACCCTACACAACCGAATAATAGACAGACAAATACTCGTAGGCAAATACAAAATGTAATTCTAACAATCAAAATTCATCAAATAAAAACATTACGTAATTTGCCAAATGCTCTTATATGAGTTCCATACACGTTTATCCAATAAAATAAGTAAATAAGTAAATACAGTCTACGTCGCTTAAATCCAATCCAATTCTAATCGTTTAATTCTAATCGTTAAAATAATTATTTACGTAATTAATATTTTTTGTCAGTTGGACTTACATATGTATGTATTACAGAAAAAGATAAAAATTAAACATATTTTTTCTAAAATTCACAAGGAGTCCTCTGTAATAAGATCTCACTTTATTGGGTACCTAGACATGTA
Organism: Chrysotoxum bicinctum; assembly: GCA_911387755.1. Classification (NCBI taxonomy): domain Eukaryota; kingdom Metazoa; phylum Arthropoda; class Insecta; order Diptera; family Syrphidae; genus Chrysotoxum; species Chrysotoxum bicinctum. Next base: position 215,272,190 of record OU426989.1, on the reverse strand, counting down.
AGTGTCAAGGAAAATGAGGATGCGGACTCCCTAGCAACAATAGGCGCAATAACTCCCCCAATGGGCCCAGAATCCTACTGCGGAATGGGAGAAACTAGGATTAAAAATGAAATTAAAATAGAAAAGGAGGCCAAAAGATCCAAAAACTGGAAAGAACTCCCAAAACTGAGGCAGGCCAAACTACTAGTACTTTTTGGGAACTATAACCAAGATCGTTTCATGAAGTGTATCAGCTTTATTAGGAACAGTCTACGAATAGCAACGGAACTCTTAACAAGTCAGAAGAAACTTGAGTATTCTTGGCGTGGAAAACAGCCCCATATGTAGATACTGCCATACTTATGACTAAACGCCGGAACACATACTAGGTGGGTGCGAAGCACTAATGAATCAAAGAAACTTATGTCTGGGACGCTTCCAGGTAGAAGAGAGTGATTTATCATCTCTGAAGCTATTCCAATATTCCAAATAATCAAACTCATCAAAGGGATACATTTGGAGGAAGAGCTGTAGCGTTAGCAACTTATCTAGCTCTGGATGGGGGCACAATAGATCTTTAGGTCGCCTCTCAATATTCATTCATTCATAATGCTGTCGAGATCGAAATCTAATGAGCTTAGAATATGCTGCCGTTTCAGTTCCACAGCCGAAGAACATGGTATTGAGTCTGAAAACGAATATGAAAAGCTTAGGTTGCTGTCGTCAGCACAACGATGAAGTTTCAACCATCATTTATGAAGGAAGAGTGTCGGAGACAAAACGGAGCCTTGGGGCACACCAGCATTTATTTTATGAATATCAGTCTTAAAACAGTCCAGAACAACTCGAATTAAACGGTCAGTAGGGTTATTTATATTCCAACGAAGAAGAGACTCATCGATACCAAATGCACGCATTTTCGATAAAAGACCTTTGTGCTAAACTCTATCAAATGGTTAAGAAATATTAAGTGCAATTATCTTTGTTTCTACAAAATGTTGTAAAAATTGTTTCCACTTTTCGGTGAGATATGGCATCATACTGGACTGTCATGCAGAAGGTCTTGGGTTCGATTTTCAGCCGCAGCAAAGTTTTTCAAGGGTTTACTGCCTCTTGCCAGGAATTGACAAATCCTCTAAAAGTATTTCTTGTCATAAGAAGTGCTGCTCATTAGCCGTTCGGAATCGGTTGAAATTTGTATGTGCCCTCCATTCCTGGTAACAAGCACACGGGAATAGTTGAGTGTTGTAAGTCACTAGATTTAGGATCTCTACGAGCAGTTATGGCCTCTTATTTATCTATTGTCTGCTACTAGATTACCGGTGGACCGATTGCTACAAAAGCCGTGCTGGAGGGCATTCAAGAGCTTTTGTTCTTCGAGATATTTCTTAAGCTGAATGTTGATCAGTGCTTCCATGATATTGGAAGGACGGGGCGCTGGGCAAATGCCGTTTTGCATCTGATAGGGAAAGATACCCAAAGAGTATGACAGAAGGAAAAGCTTACGGAATGTTGGTTTTGCCATCGCAGAAGAACACCTCTTCAGAGCAAAAACGGAAATACAATCTGGACCAGTAGATTTATTCAAGGACTCTTGCGACTGTACGAGTACGAAAGTAGATTTGTCCCATAGAACCATTTACGCTCTCAAATGCAGGGGGAGCCCTAACGCTGTGTGGCAAAGTCGAATTTGTAACAATTTGCGTTACAAGCAAATTAGCTTTTTCTTGCGAGTTGACAAAAGCAGTCTTATTGTGAACTACTGATGGAACCAATGGCTTAGAAGAATTTTTTATATTTTTTTACAAAAGACCAAAAGTTTTTACTACCTTTGGGACTGTTTTTTTTGACGTAGATTTTGGTCATATTAAAACTTTTTACTTCGAGTTTTAGTTCGAGTACTTCGGGTATTCATCAGTAATTTGAAGCATCTGAAGAAAAACCTCTCCCAACCTGCTAAATCTTTACAGTCATAGTCCTACCTTCTCTTTGGAACTAACTCAAGTCCTTTTAGGGATAAAAGTTTTCATTCCATTGAGAATAATGCCTGTTATCATATTAGCCCTAGAATCTATGCCACTATCGAGAAAGCAGGGAAAGATCGGTAAACGTTTCGAAAGAACTTGTTTAGACCGTCCCAGTCGGCTTTTTGGTTGCTTAGAGGAAGAAGCACAGACTTACCGAGATCGAAACAAAGAGCTCGATACGCAGCCATGCGTTCGTTATCGGTTGCAGATCGAAAGTGTTAATTTTAACCAAATCTGTGTTCCGTTAATAGGATCTTCAGTAAATTTCATTCTTACGACTTATCCTCTTGATTTAAAGTTGAATATAGTTATTTTTACAATAATCGTTTTGAATTAACTTAGAATATAACACGATATTAATATAAATTGTATGAAATGCAACTTTGTATAACCTGAAAATAGTATTGATTTTACAGTACAGTAGATATTAGCTAATTTAAAGATGTTATAGTAAGCTTAAAAAAAATGTTTTGTTTCTTGATAAATTTTGTCCCTCGGTCAAACGATTTTTTTCAGTAGTTGAGTTAAGCGGTTGTGATTGTACGGTATGAACAACGTCAGCATTTTCTATTAGACCACACATTCAAATATTAGACTCGTCAAATAAAACCAACAAACAAAAATCTGTTCCAAACAAAAAGATAAATAAACTACCTTGAACCTCTCTCTCTCTCTTTAACGTCACACAGCCCCAGACAATCTAACACTTTTGTTTGCTTTAATTTCAGACAATTCTCTATCTACCCACGTCACATTGTCATCATAGTCGTCTTCCATGAAATTCGTATCTTTAAATATTCACATTAGTATATAGAATCTCTGTGGGAAGATTTGCGGATTTGTGGATCTGCGGGTAGCTCGAATCTCGATGTCAAGGTGAAACAATTTTGAGCATAATTTAAGGGTTAAAGTTAATGGCTTCTATCCAAGCATCAAAAACAAAACAAAACCAAAATGCGTGCAAAAAAAAAAAAAACAAAAACAGATAAAAGTAAAGTAAAAGTTTTTATGTAGCTAAACCTACCTGCCATTATTTATGGAAAAAGATAAACCGAGTCAGAGTCCATAAATTTGTTGATTATTTTGGTCTTGGACTGCTGCGCTCTGGTTGGTTTAATTCCGACAAGAAAAAAAATACCAACCACCAAGAGTGTTGAAAGAGCCATAAAATGTATTCAAATTGGACTTTATTGTATCATCTGCATGGTCCACGGCGCACAACGAATTTGAAGATTCGCAACCTTTATTAAAAGCTTAATAGAGACTGGCAGAACAAAAATAAAATAATATTGTTGATGGGGTTACGTGCATTAACTACATTTGGTTTGATTTTATTGCTAGGTATATACATACATAATAGTACAAATAGTAATGTTGCGGTGATTTTAGGCAGAATTTTTTTGTTTTAATTAGTCTATGATAAGATACAAAATAAAATGCACGACTGGGTCGCACGAACTTGCTCCCATGTAATAGACTAGGAATTTAAAAAACGGATGTTATTAAAAAAAACTTTTCATAAGGATAAAATGAATTTTTTAAATTCTTTTAGTAGTAAGAGATTAAAACAAAATGTTATGCAAATATGAATTTATGCAAGATAAAAATTATAAGTCCTTGTAGTGGTTCCTTAAAAAAGTACGCTTTTATGTACAAAATTTTCAAAACATTTTTAAGAAAACATTTTGGTACGCCAACCTTAAGTTTTTATTTTTGTACAAATAAGAGTCTAATTTCCAAAAAAAAAAATACTAAGCCGTTCTTGAGATATCGAATTTAAAAAAAATGACTTTAAAAATTGAAAATTTTTTTTTTAAGTTTTGAAATGCAATGTTTTTTAAACTTTTTAGGAGCTTCTTTATAAAAAATTTCATTAAAATCCGTTATGCCGATAATGAGAAATTCAAAATCGTTCTATGGTAGGTACAGTCAGTAATATCTAGACTTCAATTTTTTTTATTAAATTATAGATCGTAAAAATTTATCAAAGGAAAAAAAATGTTAGCAAAATTCTCGGAAAAATACGATTTTCGAAAACCATTTTTTAAAATTTGTATGGAAGGAAGTTAGTTTTAGAGAAAACAAAATTTTTTTCTCAATACTTGTAGGTTATGTTAAGAAACTTTTATTTCTCAAGTTTGAAAAAAATCCATATTGGGTGGGGTTTTCGAAATATTGAGTTTCCAAAAAAAAATTTTGAATTTTTTTAAAAAAATAAAAAAATTAAAACTTGAAAATTTGAATATGTAATAATGTTTAAACTTTGGAGGAGCTTTAACATAAAAAAAAATAATTTAAATCGGCTGTACCGTTTTCGAGAAAATCGAAAACAAAAAAATGGACCCAGGGGGTCTACCAAAAATAACAATTTTTTGGAAATTTTTTTTCAACCATTACCTAGTTTTAACCAAATGAAATTTTTCAATTTTTTTTTTTAATTCTGTGGGACAGTTTTTGAGAAAAAAAAATATTTATAAAATTTCGAAAAAAAATCGTATGGCCGGTACCGTTATTTTTGGTCTTAAAAAAAAAAAGAAAAAAACGTGTGGGGGGAAAAATTAAAACCTATATCTACCAAGTTTGAAGAAAATCGGCCGAGCCGTTTAGGCTGAAGTCGAACCGACAGACAGACAGACAGATAGACAGAATTGCGAGACCCACTTTTTTCGTCTTCCTATCATCGTAATGTCAACTTTGATCAAAATCTCGAGCTCGATTTTTATTCCAAATGCAGAACTTGCCCTATAGTACCTATGTACATAACGTATGAAAATCGCAAGCAAAAACTGAAAAAGTGTGAATATTTTTTGAATTCCAAAAAATGTATTATCTCCTAAACTATAGGTTGTTGAATGTAAGCTTAGTACGCAAATCGCGCTAAATTTCTCACATTTTTCTATAAACGTCAGCTAAAATACTATTTTTGTGTATTCTCGTTGTGGAGAGTATTAAAAAACAGCAGTTATGTGATGACAGATAATTCTGTACTGTTGCTGTTTTATAGTTTTATAGTTTTTAATGGAAGCTAAAACTTGCCACAATTTGCTTCTGGCTTCAAGTGTCAAATCACACAATGACAATTATTATTGAAATATCATTTCCACTAGAGTTTTGTAGTTCTCGTCAAAAACAAAACGAATAAAAATACTATTTCAAGGTATTTAGAGCCCCTCAGTTTCAAAGTGCCCAATTCTCACTATATTAACTCAGGAAAATTATAAAATTTTTCTGACTGCGAAAATAAAATTAAGTCAAGTATACCCACCATGTTTTTTTTTTTGCATTAGAAATAAAAGGGTTTGTATGAGGTCAAGAAAGGAAAATATCGATATTTAAACTGTTATCGACAAGTACAAAACTTCTCAATTTCTAATTATAAAATTCTTTTGAAAGAAAAATTCAGTTAAATGATATAACGACTTCAAATGTGTCAGGAAAAAGAGTGTGGAAAGTGTTAGAAAACTCATATAGAAACTAGGTACCAGAAAATTACTCTCAGAAAATGACATTACATTACATATTACACTACTCCGTAGATAAATCTACGAAGTAGAGACACTTAAAGCACTGGCAACTGAGGCCATCGGCTTAGACAACACAACAGAGAGAGACAGACAGAAAGAAAGAACAGAAGAAACACATGTCAACAGCAGACGGTTGGTATTTGAACGGTCCCCCATCCAAGTACTAACCATGCGCAATGATGCTTGATTTCGCTGATCGATGGGAAGCGATGCTTTCATCAAAGCCAAGGCCGTTGGCATCTCAGAAAATGAAAAAAAAAATTTCACACAATATCCTTCTTTTAAAAAATTGTTAAATTTTTTTTCAAACTTTGAAGTAAAATAAAATGAGAAGTATGTGTCAAAATTTTTGTCATGTTTGAACTCCACTAATTCAAAGTTTGGCTGTCTTAGTTAACTGAAATTTGTGGCTTTTTTATTATTTTTATTTTCTTTTAAATCACGTTCCCTCTTATACCATTCTGCTAAGAGCGCCATTGCGATGATATATTCGTTAAAGAGTTTACTTCTTCTTCTTTTACCTGGACACCAACAACAACTTAGCGTGGTACCCAACATTATTAGATTTGCCAAGTCCGTTTAAGCTATTCTCACAGTTCCACATAATATAGGAGTTTAGTGCTTTAACTGTAGGTTACCCATGAAACATGTATTACCCCTCGTCGTAACGGTAATTTCGAAGGTTTGAAGTAGATTCCGAGCGGCTGTAACCTAGAAACAAAATTTTTCCACGATACTGCCTCTTCCTAGGAAGTGACAAATTTTCCAAAAATATCTATCGTCGTTAAATCTAACTCTCACTTTAGCCGTTCGGATTCGGCAAAAAGTTTAAGTTATATTACCAGGCTTAGGTTCTATTTGAGCGGTTGTGCTTCTAGATTATTTATTTATGTTTAAGCTATTTAAATATAGTGGCAATAATTTGGTTGCGGTTATTTCTTATCAGATGTTGATCTCCACATTTCCCGATATCGTTTACTTTCACCTGGAAAGTAAATTGTTCCATCGCTAAAGAAAGTTTGGTTATAGGTTCATAAATTCATGCTCCAGTCTTTTTAGACCTTGCCGATGTATCAGAATCTCAATTGTTAGCTTTTGCTTTGGGAGTTCACCGATTGATCTAATCAATGTTTAAACTTAACTACGTTTGAAATATTTTCCCAAAATTAATTTCTTTGTATTATCCCTTCTTTGGGAATGTCATGAAGGTTTGCTACTATCAATCTTATGAATTTTCCTATTCCAGACGCCTTTTTGGCGAGTCACACTCTAGCACACTTTTTATGAAATCACAAGAAACAGCGCAGTAGGGGAAAACCGCGAATCAGATGGTGCATAAAGGTATATAAAAGCTCCTCAACCAACTTGGCGTGTGGAATAACTTATAACTACCAAGGGTGCGAGGTTTGTAATTGTCAGCTGCAGCTATTTTGGATTTTATAACAATTTCTAGCAGTTCATCCACTACAAGATTCCACAGCAATATGGGTGAAAGTACCCATTCCTGAGGAGACTTTCTAATTGTGATGATTCTCTGGACACTTAAGCCTGCTTGTACTTCAATCATTTTTGCAGCTTTGATAACTCACTTAATACTCGTACATAAACATTGTATATGATCTTCCCATACATCAGTCCTGCCAAATTTACTTTCCACACACAAGACGCAGTTTCTCAGCGGGAGGTCATCCTTGTTTCGGGGTTGGTTCAAATCGAGATACGAGTAGTTACTTCAATGTGTTTTTCAGTCAAATCAGATCTCTAGTTAACTAATTCATTCAAGATTAATAAACTGTGGTTTGTTTCAGACCTAAGAGTTAAATCGATACTCGCTCTTAAATTTGAAAAATGATTGGCCACATTTTTTACAACGCTACTTTCCATACTATATACAATGCTTGTTAAATTTTTGTTGTTATTCATTTAAACTAATTAACTGTTTGCTTGTTTTATTCATCAATTTGTGTTTTCTGATTTGCATGTAAAAAGAGACTTTTTGTTACAGCTTGCACCACCTTGGGAACTGATAAATAGGCTTAGTTAAGTGCTTAACTTAAATTACATTTAGGCCGAAATGGACATGAAAATACAAAAAAAAATATAGAGATCCGTGGTTTTATTTGTTTTATTTTAATATAATGTGTAAAATTACACGATTTAAAAAAAAAATACATATGTATATTTAATGAGATAATCATGTATCGTTTGTGTGTGTATTTCGAAAAGGTGTTAAAATTCCAATAGGGTTTCGGTACGTGCTTGTTTTTTCACTCATTATTCTCGAAACAAAACACGACTCACAAACCTTTTCCATGTTATTTATTGTAATAAAAATTTAATCGCACTTACTTCTAAGGTCTAACAAGTGCAATTTCTGATAAAAATAACTCTTACTAATACATAGTTCGAAAATATAAAAATACTAATTAGTTTAATTGTGTCATTGGTTCGTGTAAACAAAATATTCTGTGTCATTTGGCTCACATGGTACCCATAAATTATTAATTGGACAGTTTTTTTTTATTTCTAAGCAAATAAAAAAAATACATGTGTATTTGTGCAATTGTGCAATTGGAATTGTTGCCGACGATTTAAGTTATGGAATTTGACTTTTGGATAACGATAATTGACACATTTTTAAGATTTAAATTTTTACAACACCCATAAGCTTAGCCGCCTAATATACAGAAAAAGTTAGGTTGAAGTGGATGCCAACAGAAAAATAATCACACTTAAAGCCTAAGATGGACCAAATCTATTCGTTAAACCACTTGAAGCAAATTGTAGTAGAAATCCCTCCGGAAGATCCAACGCCTTTGGGATACAGCGAGATTAGTACATATGTAGGAGGCAAGGGATAGATTCTTCCTCTTACTTGCCCATACAACTTCTCCAAGAATCATTTGAAAATACTTGCGTTGCCTGTTTATCTATTACACTTTGTGCAGTTAGGGAACTTATTGCGGAGCTAAAATGCAATCTGCTTAAAGATATCAAACATTTAGACATTTTCAGATTCAACATTTGACATAAGTTTCATCGAAAAAAGTAGTGGTGTTATTCTTGCTAAGGAAAGGGTATCCTTATACCTACATATATTTGCCCTATCTGATGAATGTCCTTATGTCCCAACAAAGGTCAACATTGAACTGCTTCACCATATCAATAAGAGATAATCAGCATTTTTAAAAACTGGGTTGAGAGAATCAATACCAACTTGGCTATCTGAGAGGATCCACATATCTGAAGTCTATATCAGGTTTTCCTTAAGCCAAGATACGACTTCTAGAACCACTTGAATGATTAAAAAAAAAAGACTAAAGACAGAGTTATATCTTGTCTATCTGAGTACGCGCCATGTTGTGCCCCTTGGTATTATCCTTAGTGCGTTGGAAGGGTCATTAAGAAGGTCTGAGTTCGATTCCCGGTCATTGCAAAATTGTTTTTTAGGATGTACTGTCTTTAGCGAGAAAGTGATAATACTGGTACCTTTAAGAGTATCTACATGTCATAAAAAATACTCGTACTTCTCATCTTAGCCGTTCTGACTCTCCAAAAAATTGTAAGTCACCTCCATTCCTGCTATCATACTCACAGGAATGGTATGTTTATAAGTTCTTAAGAATTTTTTATTCATGTAACTATTAAAAAATTATATTTAATAAATTCACAGTAAAACAGAAATCTGTTGAACCCAATGAATAGGGTATCCAACATTCTTCTGAAGAGCCTTCCATAAACAGTCATAACCTTTTAAACAACTGCATCGCAACAAAAACTACTTGCCTCAAAATCGGAAGACTACAAAAATCTTGGTGCTAGAAAAACTGTCATCAACTAAAGGCTGATATTCCCCTCTTCATCAACTTATGTAAGAAATTTTTCGGAAAAGCCTGATACTCTGAATGTTCTGCAGTGAGAACCACTTCCCCACAGACATGAAGCTGAGTTGCTGGGAAAACAATTCCATAATGTATCTGCTCCTGAAGATTTTACCATGACACCCCGAGTTACCATGTCGGATGCTTCTTGGATTTCGAGAAAGTATTCAACAGTTTATACGGCACGTGCACATTTACTTCAAGTTTTACAACAAATGGGGTGTCCCGGATGAACGGAGCAAGACTCAGTCAATTAGCTGGAAACTACAGAAGCATGCTACCGATCCCAAAACGAACGTAAATACCACCGGAACCTACTCCATCAGTATTTACTAGCTGTTGAGATTCAACCCACACTCACGAACATGTCCTTCTAAAGGCCAATTCTGCCCTTCATCGCCTTTACTCGCTGATGAACTGGACTTAGTCAGCAGGAGGTGAGAGCCACCAACGACCATTTTGTCTAGTTTTTGTAAAGAATTTAGGCTTAAAAATGTTTTACATTCCTTTTATTCGTCGGTCGTTGGTCGTCTAATAGTCCTTAAGACCTGTCAAAATAGTCTACAAATCGGCTATGAATCAACCTAAAATATTATAGAGGAAAATCCTGATGATATTCGCTGAGCTTCACATCGATCGTAATTGTCCACGCACTTCAAGAACAAGCAATTCTACCTGTTAATCTCGCTGTAGCTTATATTTTCTGCAAAAGGATTTAGGTTTGCAAGTAAAAATGGCAACCACTGAAAGGCTTTCCCTGTCGGCCAGTTAGCGCTGAACTACGCCATTTCGATACCATAATTTGTTTGAACCTCTGGATGGAATCGATTTGGGGAATTGTGGACATTCTCAAGGAGTCTTCCAGTTTGGATTGTGTTCAAAAAAATAGGATGTGTTGACTTTTGCACAATAATTAGGAATCTGATCACTCACTCAACCGGATCACCATACACATCCGAAGCCATTTACACTATGCCAAACTAGGAAGCTTGTTGACGGGTGCTGAAGCAGCAACTAATCCTATTGATTGATCATCCAGTCACCTTGCATCATTTGTCTTTGTCGAAGGCCTCAGTCCGATAGGTCACGTTCGAAAGAATCAGATGGAGGGCACGGTACAGAAGTAACCATTTTGTCGTGTTGAGAAAAAAGATCAAGTGTTTAATCTTCATTTCCAAAAGTTCGTCAAGTCGTCTAGAAATGCCCTTTCTAATGATTGTGCTCTAATTTTGGCCAAAGCAGGGTATTTGCAAAGAAAATGAAAGACTGTCTCCTTTTCTTGCTTATCAGTTGATGAGAAGGTTGACAAACCAACCACGACATCCGAGTCAATATACCTCAGGGGTATGGAAGCACTGGACTATTATACTGCCCCAACAATCAACGACGAAGCACTTGATTTCAGTACTGAAGCAGAGTCAATCCACTATCACGATATACACCAACCCCATTATTATAAAGTTCAATAAAAATTTATCAATTATTTACCCAACAAGTCTTAGAATTTACTACTGATGGACACTGTAGCAGGTAAGGCGTGCCGAACTCAAATGTTAAGCGTCCTCAACTAACTTATTTAGTACCCAAGGTTGCTAACAACCGGTCAGAAGATTTATTTTTTCTGGTAGGAATTAGGGTTTATCTTGGACTGTAAGCACCCTCCTTGCAAAGTGTGTAAGGTAAGTAAATAAGACCTAAATATAAGGATTTTCAAAATTGAACACACTTCGAAAACTTTTGAAAATTTAAAAAATCTATTCAGCTAGAGTTTATTTTCAAACAAAATAAAAATGTCAGTTACAAAATTTTCAGTGACACCTAATCGCAGACTTTCACATTAAATGAGTCTAAATTTTAGTAACTTAACACGAAAGGATCGAGTTTCGAAGCTGTCGGCCATTTTCCACAGTCAACCGGAATTATTGTACAAAAATGCATACATAAATTTCCTGCGAGAATTTCGTATTAGGCATTTGGATTTGGAAATTTCGGAGCTTTATCACGAAGCTGCTAATGCATGGATGAAGCTCTCAGATAAGGATAGGAAGGCATTCCGATACTTAGATGTAAGTTTTTTTGTCTCCTCAAATGGAATACCTCATAAGACCTCAGGAAATTATCCCTCAGGTTATACGAGATATTAAACGTCGACGAGCAATGAAAAAACAACGCACAGAATTGGCTAAAAAGCTGAAGTCTCGAAAAAGAAAAGTATTTAGTTCTCGTCGAGTAATGCGAAGGAATAAAAGGAGGATTTATCCAATTCAAACTTTTAAACAACGACGACGACGGCGACATCAACGTCAACGTAAAACAACTAAAATCGACAAAGAGACAAGAACCCTCAGAAAACCTTCGCGAGACACTGCGAGAGCTCGAAGGATTTTAAACAAATTAAGAATGATAAATAAGACTCGAAAAACCGGTAGAAGAAGACGTCAAAGAAGAAGCCAGCCACGACGACGTGTTCAACGGAGGAGACAAGTCAAACGCCGAAAATAGCATTATGTTCCCTCAAAATATCCATTTCCGGCCTAATAGCAGACATGTCTTTGGTAAATTATGTCAAGCAACAAGTCTTTGTCCCGAAATCAATTTCTATTTATTGTTTCAATAAATTCGGCAACTAAATAAAACCTAGAACTCAAGAATATGAGTCTGAAGAAAAAATAAAAACCCCTAAAAGCTGTCTCTAAAGGGAGGCACAATAAACACGCACCGAACACCCATATATTGCCAATTAGTATTCCCTTATGGCCACCAAACTAAAGGCAATCAGCCATCATAGGCACAATGTGTTGGATTGAATATCTGAGACAAAGAAATCAAAGACATCGAATGATGTCGGAAGTCATTAACGACCAACACACCACGACTTTGGCCACGGCCACGAGTTGAGACTTTTTTTTTATAGTTGATAGCTTGATACGACGACTCGTTCTATAGTTTATCTGGTGGCACATTTATTTGAGTGGAATATAATTTACTATTTCTAGCACGTTTTGTAAACAGTATACACATATTTATACAAAAAAAAAAAAAACAATATCAACTATAACTGCGAGTTGTAAATATGGCATCTAACTTCCCGGAACTAAGATGCAGTTTTGTTTCGTTCTTTTGTGCGAGATAAATCAAAACGTTGGAAAATTTTATTTTCGATAACAGTTTTAGTTCCGCGGAAGAAGGAAATAGTAAATATTTTGGATGGAGATATTTAAGCATTGGGTCGTGACTCAAAAGTTTTGAATGGAATTTTTTTCGGAATTTATGAATTTGTAAAAATATGTTATGACAAAAAAATTTAATTGGACGAATGGGATTTAGGCCCATTTGCTGATACAGAACATAAATACTTATGTTCCACATAAACTCTTATGTGACAGTTTACGTAGAGGAAAAAGTAGAACATAAGCGCTTAAGTTGAACATAAATATTTAAGTTTCGTTTCAGCAAATGGCCCTTAATCTTTTTACAATTAACTTTACTGTATATGTAGGTGTAGATACCTGAGAGCAGACACAAAGATATGTATATTTTATGATTCTTACGGAACCATGACCATGTCAAAATGTGGCTTGTCATTCAAAAAACTGAAAAAGTCTCCAGAAAAACAGGATTTTTTTTATTGGAATATGCGTATAGTAATATGTTTATTGCCCAAAAACCTAGATTCATAGACCGGTTGTTGTATTCTAAAGGGTGACCAGATAAAAATGATAGTTTTTTCAATTGTTATGTTTTAGCAGCGCTGTCAAAGTTGAAAATGACATTTAGCTGTCAAAACATTCAGTAAAATTTGTCATTTCATTCGGACGACTATAGCCAGGGCCGTTTTGAAGTGAACATAATTCACAAGAGTGCGACCAGGCATCATTGCATCAACAAAGATTAGATGTTTGGTGTGGTTTATGACATGGCGGTATCATCGGACCTCATTTCTTTTTAAATGAGAAAGAAGACACAGTTACCGTCAATGGTCTCATGCATAGAGCGACTTTCTGACTTTCTGTGGTCAGAGCCTGACATCATCGATATATTCGAAATGTAATTCAAACAAGATGGCGCTAAATGCCATACAAGCGACGCATTTCTTGAAGTTGTGAAGGAGAGCGTTGATCAATTCGCTGCCGTGATCTTGCGACTTGATACCACTCGATTGTTTTCTCTATGCCAAAAATTTTATATTCAAAAATTAGACCGACTTCTTATATATCACAAATATCTCTTAAAACTGATTTTTTTATATGAAATTTGTTTAAACAATTTTTGAACGAAAAAAATATGTTTTAAGGCCTTTGGTCATACTTATGGGACTTTTTTTTAGGAAAAAAGGGAGCGACAAATTATTTTACGACTTATTCAAAAACGTCAAGGGCCAGGTGTTAGAAATAAAAACACTTAGACTAAGGTTAAATTAGAGGTTAAATTTGGAGACTTTATATTTATTATTATTTTTTTTTTAGAAAAAAGGGCACAACAAGTTTTTGTTGGGTTTCAACAAAACCTAAACGGCTCGGTCGATTTTCTTCAAACTTGGTAGATATGTATGTGGTTTGATTTTTCCCCCCCACACGTTTTTTTTTTTTTTTAAGACCAAGAAGTACCTGCCATACGAATTTTTTTCGAAATTTTATAAATATTTTTTTTTTTTTTTTCAAAAACTGTCCCACAGATTTTCTAAGAAAAAATTTCAAAAATTTAACTTAGTTAAACCTAGGTAATGGTTGAAAAAAAAATTCCAAACAATTCTTATTTTTGGTACCCCCTTGAAACCATTTTTTTTTTTTGTTTTTGATTTTCTCAAAAACGATACGACCGATTTTGATCATTATTTTTTTTATTAAGGCTTCTCAGCAGTTTCAATATTATTGTGTATTGAAATTTTCAAAAAAATTTTTTTGGATTTAAAAAAAAAAATTAAAATTTTTTTTTGAAAACTCAATATTTCGAAAACCCCATGCTCGATTTTTTATAAAACTTGATAAATAAAAGTTTCTTAAAATGATCTACAAGATATAGAAAAAAAAAGTTTATTTTACCTAAAAATAACGGTACCCTCCATACAAATGTTAAAAAATGGTTTTCGAAAATTGTATTTTTCTCGAAAACGGTTACGAGAATTTTTTTTGAAGTTTTTTTTTTCGATTAATTTTTTAGATCTATAATTTATTAAAAAAAAATTTAAAACAAGATATTACTGACTGTACCTACCATAGACCGATTTTTTTTAAATTTTGAATTTCTCATTATCGGCATAACGGATTTTAATGAAATTTTTTAGAGGGAACCTTCTAAAAAGTTTAAAAAACATTGCATTTCAAAACTTGAAGAAATATATTTTTTTTTGTGATTTTTGAAAAAAAAGTTGAACATTTTTTTTTTTAAATTCAATTTTATTCGAACAATAATACAAACTCAATCAATCAATCAATTGGCGCGAGTAAATTTTTGCGACCTGTGGAGGCCATGTTGTCTTGTTGACATCTGTCAAATCTGTTGAACTATCAAAATCAGTGTTCGTTAGTGCAAACGTTGAGCTGATTTTACGACAGACGGAGTGGCCTTTCACAGTCGACTCTTCGTAGTTTGGTAGCCAACATTGAGACGACAGGTTTGGTAATCACTCAGCCAACATTCGTACATCAAAGAAACTGCCAACTTACCCAGGATATCAAAGATAGACAACGCGATTTGTTCGCTTACTAGGCTTCGGAGAGTTTAGAAGACGACCCCAATAATGGTCAAAAATCTTCAAAAAGATACCGTCTGTTGTGTATTTTGGGCCAGTGGCGTTATTGGTTCTTGTTTTTTTTTTTTCGAAAATGACGCTAGTGAGTTGTTCGCCGTGAATGGCGAGCGCTAAAGAACGATGATAACCAATTAAATATGGCCCAAATTGAACCAAATGGACCTAGACGACATTTGGTTCCAGATGGACAGAGCTACGTGCCACACCTGCGGAATCCACGATTAGCATACTGCTTGAACGATTTGAGCGTATGGTTATCTCATGCAGAGGTGACTTGAATTGGCCATTAAGGTCAAGTGATTTGATCCCGCTAAGCTCTTTCTCGCGGGGTTTCCTGAAGTCGCAGCTCTATGCGAATGAACCACATTCGATCACTAGGTGAACATATCGAATCGACTGCAATTATACAATATTGAAAAACAAATTAAAAAAAAAAATATATTATCAGAAATTCATTGTCATTTTCCACACTCAGCAATCATAATCGAATCTTATCAGTCCGGACAAAAATTTCAACGCCATAAGCCCTTTGTCTTCATACAACTAAACACCCTCATACATGATAAGTTTAAGCCCATTTCAAATAAATTTGTTATTTGCTATTTGTCGGTACAGGTATACTGAGTTATTATCTTTTTGTCTATTCAACTTATTTTATCTCAAACTGTTATAAAACCAAGTACCTAAGTACCTACTAAAATGTATAACTTCCAAACTGCGAATTAATTAACAATGGTGTAATAAAATAAAAGTAAAAACAATCAAGAAATTAGTACTTTCATATCATGGAAGTTTGTTTGTTTAATTTTTTTGTCTGTAGGAGAGTACGAGGACGTTTTTGCTATTATCTAACGGAAAAATTCAACAAAAAAAAATAATAAAAAACAAACGATGGCGTTAGTTTATTTTTAAACTGTTCAATTATTTGAATTACGTATACGAACGAACCGCTTGTACCGTACAATATTGACAGCATTGAGTGGCAATTGTTTCGTATGCGGAATGCAAAGTCAAAGTAAATGGTTCATTCCTCAGGGGAATTATATTTATTTTAGTCTTAGCTCATATGGAATTCCAAGTGTGCATCGACAAAGTTTACATAAATAGGAATTTACTCGTTGAAAGAAAAGTATATTTTCGTTTCCTTGGTTTGACTGCTGTTGGCGGCGGTCATTAGTTTTTTTTTTTATTTTTGTTTTTTTTTGTTGCTTTAAAATGTATGCAAATTTGTCTGAAACTAAAAATAAATAAAAAAAAAACACCATAAACTCAAAGCATGTGGAAGTGAAAGTAGTTTAAATATTTGCAACACTTTTAATTTAACTGGTTAGTTGGTGATTGGTTTACCAAAATAAAGTCGTTTCTTCTATTAATTACTTTATTAGTACTAAATTTAAACTTCCGTAGTATAATTCAAGGCAGCTTAAGTTTGGACAAAAAAGCTCTTGTAAGATTCTTCAAAAAAAAATAAATTCGAACAAAATGCCAGAAATAGCTGGCTAGGGCAGGTATCCTCGGTCAGGAAAGAGAAATTGTACTAGAGATGGGTTCTATTCATACCAGTTTATGCCAGGCATACAATTTTTTTTTTTTTTTTTTTTTTTTTTTTTTTTTTTTTCAAAAATCGAGATTTTTCAACTAATAGCTTTTGAAAAAAACATTTTCCAATTTAAATACAAAAATAAAATGAAAAAGTTAGTATACTGACTTTTTCAGAATTTTACGGTTACTTAGACCCTCATTATGGATAGCGAATCGAACTTAAAACCTTGCCATTTCGATAGGTTCGCATTTTGAATAACGAGTCGCTAAAATTAAGTTCGCTCTAAAAAAGGCGAATTTTCGCTTTTCTAACCTCTCAAAGCGTGAAATCCAATCGAATCAAATTATTTAGAGATAACGTCAGCAAATTGAATTGAAAATTGAAGTTTATTGTTTTTTTTTGTATAAGGAAAAAGGTAGTGTATTTTCTTTCATTCATTCGTCCTAAGGAAAGAAAAGACTGGCATTAAAATTGTTTTTGTTACAATTTTAAAATATTTTTGTATATCGGTTTGTTTTTGTATATAGCTAAATAGTAAGCAAAAACTTTCGAGAAACAAAAATATGCAACTGCTACTGGTGGAGAGAATCATATTGCCGGAATAATTTGTCTCTTTTCGAGCAAGCCGTATCTGTTTGTTTTAAGCTGTTAATCCACTTGCCAATTGCGCAGGTGTAGATACAAAAGGTTCCCTTTCTACAAGTCAAAAAGGCAATGGAATGAAATTTTTGGAAGCGAATATCTCAAGAAGTTCTGAAGAATCCAAATGTACCGGAGAGTGAACATAGTCAATACTATAATTGTTTTTTTTTTTTAATCACAAAAAAAATCACAACCAAAGACAATCTGAAAGAACAATACCACAAAATGCAATTTGTAATTGCTAAATCCAATTTTCCATTTTTTGACGTTTTGAATGAATTCATTTTTGGGAGCATTGATTTTTGAAGCGAATTTGGAAGCTCGCTAACAATAAAACCACGATAAAAGAAATTCGCTAAATCATTTGAATTTAGAAGTTCGATTCGGTGTTCATAATGAGGGCCTAAATATTTGGCATTTTGTAATTTAGAGCTTGTCAATTTTTGGTTGAATGCTAAAATTACAAATATTTGAATTTTGTGTATTGAAGAGCAGTAAATTGGCACTGTTTTCAATATTTATATTCGAAGGTCATCAGCAGTAATAGTGATCTATCAAATATAACGGGCTTTATTGATCCCGATTTCGAGACAAATTTAGAAATTTAGAGTATTAGAAAAATTGGACGAGTTTTATAACTCATTGAATGATAAGATGGCTTTCTTTCTAATTTACGAAAGTTTTTTGTTTATATTTTATATTTATTTAAATCTTAGAATTTAGTTTACAAATTAATTAATTTATTTATTTGTTTATTTATTTATTTGAAGGCATTCACATTAAGAAGTACAATCTTATAGATAGTGATGCTTAAATTCGAGCTCTCCATTTATAATTAGGAACAATAGTACAAAAAGACAAAGAAGAGGAAAATAAAAGAAAAAGAAAAAATAGCATACAAAAAAAAAAAAAAAAAAAAAAAAAAAAAAAAAAAAAAAAAAAAAAAAAAAAAAAAAAAAAAAAAAACCACGAACATGTCTTGGTAAAGAATTCGATAAGGGACTAGAGTCAACAAAAAACTGCCGCTCAGATAAAAGACAAGAGAAACGAGGTTGGATAAGTTGACGAGATCTCATTGAGGTACTATAATGTATCTTGTTAAATAGGTAATTAGGCTTTTGAGCCCTGATTTCGGGGAAGTAGGAAAGGTCTAATGGTTGCTAATGACTATGCATTTGGTTTTTAGTGGGTTAAGAAAAAGCCCATTCTTCTCAGACCAGGCGGAGATCTTATCTAAGTCAGTATTAATTGTATTTGCGCAGTCCTCTAGCAAGCCAAGGGGGCAACTCTTATACAATTGGATATTATCGGCGTACATTTGTATCGAAGAGGATACTAAACAGGGAATTTCATTAATATATAATGAAAACAATAGAGGTCCAAGTATGGACCCTTGTGGAACCCCCTCTACTATTAGATAGAAAGCTGGAAATTTCATTACCTAACGAGATAGCTTGTGTTCTAGACTTCAGATAAGATGATATGAGTTCAATTGCAGATATTGAGAAACCAAATAGCTTCAAAAGTACTTACCAATGTAGACCACGAATTCCATGAAATCAATTTCAGCGTTTTTTTTTCTTAACATCTCTGCGGCAATAAATAAAGAAATAATTTGACATCTGATGTCAGTTTGACTGACTTGTTGTGCTTGTTTTCAACTTTACATGTAGTTTGAGGGGTTGAGTTGAAATTAAAGGCGGGAAATCTTATCTGTTTGTATATAATTTTGAATATTGTAGAAAAAACATCGTCAAACTCGTCGCTATTCCAGCACTAAGTGTTGGTTAATCGGCAGCCAGATCGCAAATAATATTTCATGCAAAACTTTGCGCACTGCACATACAAATTAAAATGTCTGAAATCTTTGCGAAATTAAAAATAGATATTAAAATTGTTTATGGAAGCAGAGGGTTAATAAGAATTGATGAATAGACAGAAAATCTGTCAGCAGTTGTCCAGTAAGTATGTATAGTTCAGATTAAAAGATTCTATTAATCTCACAAATTTGTTTTCATTAGACAATATAATATGAAATCGCTCAAAATGTCAATTTCGTTCAGCGTTGGAAATTATTTGTCTAAAACGTTCGTTCTTAAAAAATTCGTTTATTTTTATGCAGGATTCCAACTTCGGAAAACTATAAATAAACCTTTTCAAGGGTTTTCTAACTTAGACACTGTAATCGGTTGTCTAAACCTTGACTAAATTTTTAATTAAGAATGGAAAAAGAGTTTTTTTTAATTAATAAAATACAAATTAATATTGATGCAAGCATGACAAAAGAAAACTTACAAGTCTCCCCTAAATGCTTGTATACTTTTGCTATACGTTTGATCTAAAATTAATTATTTTTATAGCTTCATGAACTCATTCATTTTTTGACCGTTTTTATGTATTTTTATGTTTTTTAATCATAATCATACAAATTATATTTTACTCTTGGAATGGGGTCAATCCACAAAGCATCCACACCCCATCGAACTCAATTATAAAATTCGCCAAACGAACTGTAATATCGATCCGCGAAACCACATTGCCATGTTCCGAAACTGTTCAAAAAATATCATTTGAATAAACAATTATTCAAATAAATTCCAATTTTCATAAAAACCAATGGATTCTTTTAGGTTTTTCATTTTTTACAACTTCTTTGAAATCAAAACTTTGCTCACAAAAACTTCTTTTAACTTCTATCAGCGCCAAAACTGTGTTATCGACATTTCAAGATTTTTTTTTCACAAGCGGTGAGGTTAGGTTAGGTTGAAGAATCCACTGTGATACCACATTAAATCTAGGAGACTTTCACCCTTATCTTTGAACCATTGCCTATACCTATCTATATTTACCAGATCACTAGGATCATTGTAGCAGAAGTCTCGCAGGTGGAGTCTACATCTTTGGGACAGAGAAGGTGAGTGATCGATTCCCCATCTTCTTCGTTCCTTATTAAAACAAATGAAGATTATTTGAAATTTAGACACATTTTTCACATTTTTGAATCTTCGAAGACAGTTTACATTGCCTTGATTTATCCCAACTGTGCAACTGATACTGATTAAAAGCAGCTCTTTATCTAAACTAATCTTCACTCGAAGAATAGATGAACTTTTTTCCCAGGGGAATTTAATTTCAAGAGAAGCCCTAAATCCTCAAAAAATGAAATCGTGTATTTCAGATTGTTTTAAAAATATTTAAATCCACCAACGAATCTTCGAATTTAAAGTAGGTTTTAAATTCCACAAAATAAATGTCAAATTCAAATCATACCCCATTATTATTCGTTTGGAAGTTTGAACCAAAATATTTCTGGTTAATTAACATTTTATCTGAACTTAAAAAAAAAAAAAACAACGAAGCCATTGGTATAATCTAAACCTGAACAAATAATATCAGCTTGTTTTTAACGAACTATATTGGGTACGTTTTATTTTTATTTTTGTTGTTGTTGTATTGTTATTAATTTTGTTTTAATGATTTGCTATTGAAATGGTTCATTAACATTGAATGTCGCTCAACAGTTTTATTTTCGTCATTTTAAATACACAAAAAATTCCCCGTCAAACACCTACCAGAGACAAAAAAAAACACAAAATTCAATTACAAAGCAAATATATGTACATACTCGTGTACAACCATCAAGGTGTATCCGCGCGCCTGGAACTTGAATGTACACATCTATAACCTTGAATACCTTACCGATAGGTAGTTATCTGGTGATCAATTTCAAGTTTAACATGACACCCGAACTAAAAGCAAGAGTCATTTACCCCCGAATCAACAAACAAAAACACAACTTTTGATCTTAAATTGTTCACCCGTGGCGGTACGCGGCGCGGCGCTATGAACTTTTACTTCAATTTACAATTTCACGCACAGATAAGACTTTTCTTCTCTATGTCGAATGTAAACAAATTATAAAACGCTATCAAGCATCGAAAGAGTGAGCCTCCGAAAAAGGAATTCCATTGGATTCCTCAGGTCATAATGAATTTGTTTTTCGAAATAAATTTTATAAAAAAAAAACTTGCGCAACAAGTTTTTTTTTTATTTTTATTTATTTCCAATCGTTCAGTTGATAACGATTGACATGGGGCACTGTACCCCACTTTTCGTTATGTTGTTGTTTAGAATCGAAAAGTCGGTCTGTTGTCAAAAGGAATGCATGCGGTAAGTGCATGATCAATCTACACTATTGTAGAGGGCTCTGGATACGCATTTAACGAATTAGGGAAATGAGAACATAATATTCATGCGGCAGAACTTCTCTACGGGAAAATGTGTCTTATTTGATTGAGTTATCTCACGAGGCAGGGGCCAAGGAATGTTTGTGAGAAGTAACATATTCCTCGTGCTTATCGTTGGGTCATTATAGTCAGGGAGGCAGTGTTGCATTTTTCCTAACTGATGATGGTTTCATGTTCTACAAATTAATAACTGACTACTAAACAACAGATCTGACAGATGTCACCAAAACATGTCATGGCCACCACAGGCCTCACGAAAACACAGCTGATGTCGAGTTAAAATAATTGTCCGGTACCATTTTTGGATGTTTGTCTATACTCAATCGGCTGAAGCGTTTTAAGGCGTTTTTTTTTAATCGGTGCATGTAAGTCCTGGTTTATGCGTAAATGCCTTGAACAAGATGAAAGAAAAAATCCAAAATTAATTCTGGATTAGAAAATAGCACTTTCAGTTGCAACTTGTTACGTGGTGTAACTAAGCTTTGAAAACACCGAAAAAAAACCTTTTTATCTTATTTTCAGCCTTAAATATTTCGAAAACATAATACATAATGCCGCTACAATGCAGAACTAGCCTAAGTCAAAAATTCTAAAAATCAGGATTCAAATTGATCTTCTGCAAAACTTAAGTAGTATTTTTGACTTAGACTAGTTCTATATTGTAACGACGATAAGGCAATTTCAGCAATTTTAATGTCGGACTCATATTCAGGGCCTGAAATACCTTAACAAAATTATAGTCTAGTTTCTGTGGCTGTGTTTGTTGTTTTGGCCTGTGTAAATTTATTCGAAAATTACTTCTTCAAAATCAACACTCGATGTGCAACTCCATCTCGCAGACTATTAGCCCTAGAAAAAGAAATGATAATTTAGCCTAAATAGGTAATCTCCCTTATCATTTGTTGAACATTTGTTTTGGAATTTTAAAACTGTAGAGAAATTTTTGAGAATATACAAAAAAAAACAGGTTTTAGATAGGTATTTTGGGTTCATTAAATACTTTATAAATACTTTCTTGATGTAGTTTTAACCGAACCTTTTATTGCATGTATAGGGAAAAATTGGTAAAGAAGATATCCTCGGACATTTAAATTCGGAAGTACTCGTATAATATTATAATTGAACTTCATAATGTTATTCATGTGTAGTCTTAAAAAACATGAATGTAATTAGAAAAAAATGTGCAAAATTTTATTATTTTTTATCAAAATTCCAAAAAAATATTTGTTTAACAAATTTTGAAGGGGTTTTCAAAAGGAACATGGCAATCTCTCTATTTGTGAACTACAAAGTACGTACAAATCTTGGACCACATCTTCTTTACAGGATCAAACTTCTCAAATTGTGTTCTGAAAAAGTTCAGGGAAAAATCACGTTTAGCGATAAGCTCATTTTAAGCTTAATTGAATTGTCAATAAGCTTACTTGGATAGCAACAAACCCACTTGTGCTTCAAAAGACTCTATTGCTTCCTCAAAAAGTTAACGTGTGGTCTAGATTTTCTATCGGAGGTGTGATTGTACCGTTTTTTTTAGTCAATAAAAATAATCGCTTTTACGGTCAATTGACTTCGCTGTGGTTCCATCTTGGAAGACTATTTTCCACCAAAATCGTATAGAAATGAGTTATATTTGGTTCAAACAATATGGTTCCGCATATAACACAGCTGGTCTATTGATAATATATTACAGGAGAAGTTCGGTAATCTCGAAAAACTTCCCAGGAATTGCCAGCTCACTCATGCCATTTAATGCTTTCTTAAAAACGTTGTTTTATGAAAACAAACAAAACTTTACAGGAGCTCAGGAATAAATTCAAGATATGAATGTCCTTATTAAAAAGTCATTTATATGCAACGTCTAAGAAGACGTCTTCAGCGGATCCATCAAAGTGAACTGAATATAACCAACAGAAACTACCAGATAGTTTGGAATGAGCTACAGCAAGTCAACATCATGTTCCGGAACTCAATTCAATACCACAATAATATCCAATACCAGAAAAGATTGCAAGCAATCAAGCCAGGACCAGATGCTTTCAAAAATATCAATAGGATCATTGGAAAACAGCCACAAATACCGGAAACCATCATCAGCAATGATACTGAAGCTACCTCGGCCCAATACAAGGTGAAAGCGTTCGCCGAATACTTCGAAGGAAACTTCACACCGAACCCACCTACTGACCCAACTTTCTTACAAGAAGTTGAGGCAACAGTTCGACAAACACTGCAACCAAATCCGAATAAAATAAATTTTAATATCATCAATCCAGCAAATGATCCCATCGACATAAATGTGGTTATGCAATCTGGAGGTTGTAGAAATCATCGGCAATTCAAAGCCAAAAAAGTCTGCTGGATCAAATGGTGTCTGATTTTCCCCACAATCATTTTAAACAACTGCATCAACAACTGTTACTACTCTCAGAAATAGAAAACAGCAAAGACTGTGCCAATTCCGAAGAAAGGTGCTTCCAACTTAGTTTCCAACCACAGGCCAATATCACTTCTCAACAACATCAGCAAATTACTGGAAGAAGTAATCCTACGAAGACTGTTGTGAAAATTCCATCATTCCTTACATGCAATTCGGCTTTCGAGAAAAACACTCAACCTTGCATCCACTCGTAAAATTCCAACACGATATCACCACAGCCCTCAACAGTAATCGTGTCACCATCGGATGCTTTCTGGATGTCGAGAAAGCGTGTGGATTCGATAGCGTGTGGATAGACGGCTAAATCCACAAACTTCATCTTATGCAAGTACTTCCGCCATTAATAAAAATTATCTTTTCTTTCCTATCTTTCAGGAAATTTTTCGTTCAAGTAGATAGCTGCAAGTCAAACATGAAGACCATCAGAGCTGGAGTCGCCCAAGGCTCAAAACTAGGCCCCTTCCTCTACAACTTGATGACTTCAGACCAACCTTCTCCAATTGGATGCGAGAACCTTCTATATGCTGATGACTCGCTTACCTACGCCACATCAATGTCACCACTAATCGCTGTCTAAAAAGTAGAAACCCACATCACCAGACTCTTCCAATTCTACCAGAAATGGGGCATCCGAATCAACACTCCTAAATCGAAACTTGTCTGCTTCAGAAGACCTTCAACTGGCAGAGACCTTCGCACCGCAACAATTTGCAGAAATCTGGTCCTAAAACTCCCTGACGGATCCTCCATAGTGGCAAAGCCAAGTGTCAATTACCAGGGAGTGCACTTCAACGAGTTGCTAAGGTTTAACCTGCACTCAAGAAATGTTCTGAAAAAAGCCAGCTGGGCCTTCAGCCGTTTGCACCCATTGCTGAAAAGAAATCAGGTCTTAGCCAACCGACAAAGATATTGATCTATAAGCAGCTCCTGCGACCAGTGATCAGCTATTCCTTCCTATTATGGTTTTCCACCTCGAAGACAGCTATGAAGGAACTTCAACTATTCGAAAGGAAGATACTGAGGATCTGCACTGGACTCTACTTCGACCGTCAACGACAGAAACACCACAGGAACGATCATCTCTACACAGAAGCCAATTTAATCCCACTGGACAAATATCTAGTTCATTCAACAAAGAAACTAAACGCGCTCAAATGATAAAACTTTATCATCAAGGTAAGTGTTCCTTAGTGCCAACGTTTTGCCCGTTGCACCTATTTTATGGTAGACCTGGTAGCCCTTCACAGTCGACTCTTCAACGTTTGGTGTCGAATTTTGAGACGACCGATTCGGTTGCCAGTCGAACATTCGTTCGGCAAAGGAACGCACAATCGGCCGAGAACATCTCCGCGGTCTGTGAAAGTGTACAGAAGAGCCAGAAGCAATCGATTACTCGGCGTGCACAAGAATTCGATCTTTGGCAGACTTCAACTTGTTGATTTTTCTGTCGGGACTCAAACCTACAGTTTTACCAGATCAAACTGAACCAGGAGCTTAAAGTTCATGACCTGACCATCGGCAACGCCTTTTTTTGCTGACTGGTCTTCAGAGTGTTTGAAAGGGGATCTCAATTTTGGCTGAAAAAATTATCTTTAGCTCATTTTTGGATAAAAAAGCTGGGTAAAAAAGTAAAATTTCCGTATGTGCGCACACACCAACCCACACCAGGCTCACCAGGTGACAATGCATCCTCAAAAAGTTACCGCGAGGCTGTCATTATCAATGGCGAGCGCTACATAACGAAGATAACCAATTTCTTATGGCCCCCAAATTGGCCCATATGGACCTAGACGACATGTTGTCCCAGCAGGACTTCGCACAGAGGTTTGACATTCTTCATGAAAGATTTAACGATAAGGTTATCTCTCGCAGAGATGACGTGAATTGGCTACCAAGGTTGTTCATGTGATTTGACTCGCTAAAATTTTTCTTGTCTTCTGAAGTCGCTGGCCCATGCGAATAAACCAAAATAGACTGATGCCCTTAAGGTGAACATAACACAGGCCATCGTTGAGATTCAGCCGGATCTAGGCGAAAAGAGTCATCGAAAATTGTTCCACTGGGATCCGTACCACTTTAAGAAAGTGATGCGGGCAATTGAACGAAGTCATACTCCATCCATTGGCTTTTCAAATAAAGAAAGAATGTATTAACTCACACATAGCTTGTTTTATTCCATTTCAACATCTACCTGCCCTTATTGAAAACCCTTTTATGAAGATTGAGTACCTGCATCCAAAACAAAAAAATTATTCAGTTTTAGTTAAAATATACTTACATGGAAAAATATACTTTTAATCATTTAAAGCAATAAGAATTCTAACGATATTATATTTTTTTAATTTAGTTTTTAAAACTTTTTTTATTTATTATTTTCATATCAATATTTTTTATTCCCACTGAAATAATTCTGAGTGCAACCAGAATAAGCTAAGCCACCATATAAATTAATTAGAATTTATCAATTGATATTCCAGTGTTTCATAGGTATTAAAACAAGTTTAACCGAAAACTGGAACAATTAAATTGTGCCTTTTACAAATGCTCTTGATCAAATACTCTAATATAACAGCACTGCTTAAAGAATACCTAATGTATCATAATATTTTTGATTCTTTTTCTTTTAATTAAGTTTAAAACCATAAAAAAATGTGTTAAAATATTTAATTTTCAAACAAGTCCCTCTCTGAATTAGAAAACTGTCTTGAAAATAAACATAAACAGACTCGATCAACGTTTTTTTTTAAAGTGCAATACCTAAGTAGGTATACCACAAAAAAAATTCAAAATTTTAGTGACTTTCCGCTCGGAAGAAAAGATTATTCAAAAAAAAAAAACATATTTATTGAGAAATTGCAAATATTTAATTTAAAATCAAGTTATTTAAATAACACAGCTTGTTTTTAAGCCTCAAAAGATAGAAAGGTTGCTTGTGCATTCATTTTGCTTTGAATTAATTCTTTATAATAAATAAAATACCACCTCGTTCGAATTCAAAAACAATTTGTAGAATAACCCACAAAATATACAAAAGCCAGTTCAAACAAAAGACAACAATGTTTTGTCAAAAAAAAAATACAGCAATAAAAGAAATAGATACATATATAGTCGTACAAATGCACCTTAAAAACAAAATAAAGACAAGCAAATAAATAAAAAAACAGAAACAAATTCTTGAAAAAAGAAATGATCATTCAAAAGACGAACATGAACATGACGTCCACTTAAATTGTTAAATGATTTCAACCTTTTGAATCCCACAAGACTCGTGATTGATTGCGTGAAACACTCACGCATTAAAGAAAACAACAGAACAACTTAGGTATTGAATAATAATTTTTAAAATAATCTACAAAATCACATTAAACTAAATCAAAATATGTATGTAGATAAAATTTTATTCAAACAAAAAATTAGATACATACATACCTACATACATCAAAAACAAAATAACATGTTTATCTTTATCTTTTTTTTGCATCTTTTTGCAGACTTTTAAGTCGAATTTGAGATGATGTCAGAAAGTATATTTTGCAAGTGAGGTCGTATCTTGTCACCTTCGATTTTGTTGTCGATGTAGTTTTTTTTTTTTGTTCGTATAAATGTAGATGTTTCTCTACCTACAGATTGTTTACAGTTTACTTTTGCCAACACTGTTCTCAGGAAATACCATTTTTCTCTACATACCTAAAGGTAGGTAAATAGTTGATGCTGTTAACAAAACCACAAATGAGGGGCAAACAAATTTGCGAAATGGGGAAAAAGCAGACGGAGAGGAATGAAACCGGCTTAATAAACATAATGTAAGTATGGTTACCATGTTGTCAATCGAAGTTGTAACATTTTTTCGAGTTTGAACTTCCTTAGGAATATTCGGATCTCGCCCATTGCATTATCTACAAAAATCATACCAACTACATAAATAGTTTTTTTTTTATCTGCATACATACGTACATAGGTATATACCAGGTTTTAGAATTTCACACCTTTCACAAACTTCTTAAATTTTATTTATTTATTATCTATTAATTTTCTCTTTTAAATTATTATTTTAGGATATTTTAGTCTCCTCAATTTCAAGTTTCGTAACTTAGAAAGAAGTACCTTTGGCAACCCTGCTTATTCATTCAAGGTGTGTCCAATAAAAAACTTATTAACTCTATTCACTATACAAAATACAACACCAGCATACAACTCCATTCGCCATGTTATTCCATTGAATCTAGACATACTGGTACTGGGTATAGTTTGATTTGTGGACCTCTTTTTTTTGCAAGAATTTAATTTAGAGTCGTTGGGGAAAGTCCAAACACAAGGTAAAGGAAAAACAGGAATATCCTGGAATCAATTTTTTGTGTTGGAGAGGAGTTGTAATTTGTAAAATGGAAAGGGTATTTTTTTATGAGAGGAATTTGAAATGTGTGATAATTATGGAAAGTTGGAGAGCTTTGGAGAAACAACTATTGGAAACAGTGTTGCTCGTGTTAATGTAGAGTAGAGAATGTTTTCGTATTTTTTTTATAATTTGAGCGCAATGAATTTAAAACCCAGTTGTAGTTTTAATACTTTTTTACAACCCTTGTTCAGAATTCTACTTCTGATGCCGAAAAAAAATTGAAAGCAAAAGATTCATTTGGATATATCACAAACTTGAATAGAATGAAAATAAGCTGTTAATTGGGCTAGGGCCAGTTAATAACTTGAGTTTTTGATAGGCAGCCAACTTAAATCACTTTGGCCGTGTGCTTATTGGATTTAAATTTCTCTAGATTAACTTTTGCCACTAATGAGGATATTAAAATATGAAGTAGGAAATCGAAAAATATGAAAATTTTAATTTTTTGTTTGTGAACTATATTAGTATTAATATAGATGATCTTTCTTTATGTGGAAACATCAAGGTTAATATCTAGGGATCACATTTACTCATTTCTCTATACAATTTAACACACGAACTTTTAAAAAAATGATATATGCTCTTGGTGTAACATGGCCAAGCATTGAAGGCATTAAATGTTTACTATGTCTAAGTGTTAAAAAGGCAAAAGTACTAGAAACATTTTTATTTCTTAAGAAGATTTCACTATTGTAAAATTTTTAGATTATTATTTGCACCATAAAGAAGTACTTTTTTGTAAAAAAAAATTGTCGAAATTAACTTCCCGTATCCGAAGGTAGGTAGAAATGGCGACTACTGGCAGTCCAGCCCTGTGGCCCAATTAGAGCTGAAGTGCGCCATTTTAATACCGCCATACTCATCCGACACCTTCTACACTGTGCGTGCCAAGCAGCTTGTTGACTGGTACTGAAAAAATAGCCCAGCCGATTGAGTGATTATTCGGCCCCTGCACGGTAAGCCTCTGCCAAGCCCTCAGTCCGATAGCTCGGGATCTAAGGAGTCAAACCGAGGGCAAATCACAGAAGTAATCGCAGTTCGTCTTAGAGTTATTTCGTTGCGTTGAGAAAAGAGATCAAGTTTTTGATGTTCATTTCCGAAAGTTCGTCAATGTCGTCAAAAAATGTCCTTCCTAATAAATGTGCTCTTAATTTGCCCAGAGCAGGGCATTTTCAGAGGAAATGGATGACTGTTTCCTTTTCCCGCTGGTCCTCACAGCTATGACAGTGAGTGTTGTGATAAATGCCTAGCTTTGCTATATACTCTCCTATTGGCCAGTGTCCGCTACAGGTAGCTACGATCCTGGCTATGTCTTGCCTGGGTCTGCGTATCAGATCAATTGTTCGGGACTTATTATAGCTTACAGATGGCCCAAATCTTTCTATTTAATGCAGTTATTTAAACTGCTCCACCTACGGTTTGATTCGCTAAGAAAAATTGAGAGAATTGTGCCCTTCATAACTCCGAGTGGAATTTTTGGAGTATGATGTACTAGAATTAATGGCTTTAACAGCCGCCCCACTGTCTGTTAGAATAGACTTATTCCGGTTCAGGTTTGGATCTTTTTTGTGTACCTTGCATGCTTCCCTGATAGGCAGTAATTCAGCTTGAACAAAAAGAAATAATAATAAAAATTCCTAAAATATGACATTTTTTTCTAAATAAATGTCAAAATCCTATTTCAGTAAGGCACGTCAATTTTTTTTTAGAAAAACCGAAAAAGTAACTCAATTACAATTAGGACATGAAAGATTTAAAGTTTAATCAAAATATCATTGTAGCAAGCGGTTTTTCCAACAGGGGTTAAAGTTGTCATGAAAAAAACCCTTCATTTGCTCGTCGGTGGGGGTGACTCTTTGACGCATCAAATCCGTTTCAAAACAAAAAACAGGACCGTCTTAACATTTAAGATATAATTGATGTGCGAGAAATGTTGCCTCAACTCAACTTACCTTGGTTGCCTTCATGTCTAGATAAGCTTCTATAGAACAAAACTTTTTATTTCTGCTATAGAGTACATAAATGATCTACATATATATGATATGATCTACTTTGATGTACTCTTGACTTTCAGACCAGACCGATGTTCGGGCATTATTACGAAATCGACTTTTTTAACATCGCCTTGTTTCATTATTGAATGCCGTATGCAAGAATTATATTAATAGGAATTTCTTTTGAAAATTGTAGGGATGCAACTAAGCTCAGAAATGAGCTGCATTCAGCTCACAGCTTAGCTTAGTTTTTTTTGTTATCTAGCTCAATTAGTTTTAAAAAAATGAACAAGCTCTAAGCTCAGCTTGCTGAAATGGGTCCTCAGCTCAAATGAGCTGAACTGAACCGATTAGCAGAGCTGAATGAGCCGAATGAACTGAGCATTTAATATTATTGTTCAACGTGCGTGTAAATATTTCATTTTCATAATGAATCCACAGCTGGAACTAGTAAACCATTTCGGTACTCCGAAGAAGAGGATGACAACATTTACATTTACAACAATACAGAAAAAACCTCAACATTTGTTGGATATCATATCATTTTTTTCGGATCAATTACAACTATTTTCTTACAATACAATATAGCACTAACAGGAAGTGCCGCAGTTGAAAGGTTATTCAGCATTGGTAAACTCGCCCTAACCCCAAATAGACTGCAATTTAAAATGTTAATGTTACATATGTAGGTATGAATAACAAAAAGAAGTATTTTGTTGTGTTTTGTATTTATTCAAAAAGATGATTTTTGGTAGGTATACTTTGTCTCAAATGACTGAAACTATTTGCGTTAACTTAGACTCTAAATAAAAAAATCTCTACTCTGTATCTTCAGTTAGCCTCAAACGAACTAACAGCTCAGCCCACTCAGCTCAAATCATTTGAGCTAGCTTAAAAGTGAACTCAGCTGTGAGATAAGCAGAAATTTAAGCTTTTGGCATCCCTGAAAAATTGAATGCATATTTTAATTGGGAATTGCTTATTAAATTTAAGGCATTTTTAAATATTCTTTGAATCTTTATTTCAAATATATTCCGAATTTTATTTTTCAACTGAATTTGTTGGACAGTTCAAAGATATTTTTAACTTTGATTTTTGCTTAATGAGTAACTAGAAGCTAATAAATAGTTTTTTTTTATATCAACTTTAGTTGGAAAAGAACACATTTAAGACATCGCATCTGGTGTCCTTGTCAATATTGGCATAAAATTTTAAATAGCCTAGTGAGTGTCAAGGTAACAGTATGATACTACTTAACCATTTGCTAACTTTACAGTAACTTACAAAAAACTAAGGAAACATACCTTTTTTTACGTTTGTAAATGTCAAAGTCATATGAAGTAAGCACGATCCTACTAAATAAATTAAACAGCTTTTTGATGATTTTAACTTTAATAAAAGGGTGTAGAAAGTATGATGCTATATTCTATTAAAATTTGTAAAATAGTTGTTTTACACTAGTTTCAAACTAAAACAGCTTTACCGTCGTACTAATTCAACTTAAATTTTGCGCCATTAGTTATTTATTCAGTTTATAATTCTGTGATTCCTCCGTTGCTTTGAATAAGCAAAAGAAACAAAAATAGGATTTATATAAAATATAAATATCAAAACAACACCCTATTATTATTCTCCTTCTCGGCAACACTGATTTGTGATGGCTTACATTGGAAAATGGAAGCTGAGAGGATTTTGCTTTTTTCTTCTTTGGACAACAACAACAATACACCTTATTGGAAATTTTTAAGGATAAATTCTACAAAAGAAAAAAAACAACAGGGAATCAAGTTGAGGTAGCAGCGCCCAGCGCCCTTTTGTCCTTTTCCAACAAAAAAAAAAACAGCCAAAATGCAACTTTTATTTTACTATTAACTCCACTACTCTGTTTAATTTCAGCAACACTCACCTTAATTTATTCCAATTAAATCCACCAAAGTGAATTGCAGCAGCAGAAGCAAAAAAACAACAACAATGCGCCGACGAATACAGAGCGAATCGAAAAAATCCAAGCGCCACTCCTTTTTTCTTTTTCACACCAAGAGAACGATTTTGTATCCAGGGATTTTTGAATTATCCTAGTTCTGGAGCAGCAGCAACAAAAATGCACTTAAGTCACTACGAACACACAAAATAACACAATTATTATTATTTATGATCTATTGGGGCTTTTGTCTGCCTATAATTCTGTTGTTGAACTTCTTTCCTTTGTTTTAACTTTCTATTTTGTTTGTTTCTTGGCACAAAACATTAGCAACTTGGAAATTAAAATATTTCACTTGTTTTTTTTTTTTTTGTATTATTTTTCACTGAAACGCGACGAACGAATAATGCTGAATAACGAACGAGACGGACAGAGAATGCAGAAATATGCCTGTACAAAAGTATAATGTACAATATTGAAGAAAATCAGAAAACAAAACACCAAGAACTAAGAAGAAACGTCGACTGAATTGCGAGTGGGAGGGAAGAGTGGGACAAAAATTTACAATTTTCACTTTGATTTTGATGTTTTCTTCATTTAGTTGAAACTTTTTCACTTTATTCGAATGGATTTATTGATAATCAGATCGTTTCTCAAGCGAAAAACTTAAAAAATTCAGTGGAATTTCTGTCCACAAACACTTTTTTGTTGAATTTGAGAGAATAAAACTTTGCAGAATGAAGAAAAAACTGTATTCCGCGGAACTGAGGACGAATTTAAGGTTGCGTCTTCTACTGTGACTGTGCTCGTGTCAGCCATTACTACACTAGAAAATCCCATTCGACCTCGGTGGACTGGAATTCGATTGGAAATTTTTGAGTTCTTGTACTTGGGGAAGTTTTTTTTCCCTTTTCCTTTTCCCATGCATTGGAATAATGGAAACAAACTGCGCTGGGTAATTTTGAGACAATTATTTTGACAGTTTCTTTTGAACGTAGTACCCACTGGGGAAGGGAATAGTTTTTGGTGAATTTAAAGTGAAAGGTGAATATAATAACAAAACATTTAAGGCCGTGTTTCAATTGCTTAAATTTGATATCATTGATGATTTTTCTTTTAAGCTGTGTGTCAATTGGATTACATTGAATGGAATTATTTTCAACACCTACTTATAAATATATTTGTAAGATATCATTTGAAAAATTGTTTTAACGGTATAAAAGAACTTTGAAAAAAAAAAATACCGAAATAAAATGACGATAAATAATTTAAAATGATCAAAGTCAATAGAGCGTGATATATACAATATACATATTTACTATATACAATAACGCAATTTTTTTTCGAATTGGTACGATATTAAAACTTTTTTTTAGTATGATACCTGGTTATAACAACGATTTTGCAAATTCTTATTCAGTTTAGTACGATTTTATATAAAAGTTAAAATCAAATATAGCTTTTTTATTTCTTAGTATCGTATCTTTGACATTTACAAATACCAAAAAAGTTATGTTTTCTTAGTTTCTTGCATGATCTGTAATTGTTTTATGTATGTGTATTCAGAAGCAATTTATTAAGAAAATTTGCTTTGAGAAATGTTTAAAATTAGGAATGAGTTGGTAAACTACTTTAAAGTTAGCAAATTGTTAAGTAGTATATTACTAATATCTACCTTAACAATAGGCTGTTTAATTTTTTGCGCCAATATTTTTTATTCAAGCTGAAAGTTCTTACAATGGATATTTTTTTTTTTTTTTTTTTTTTTTTTTTTTATAATCTACACGCGCTCAAGGGATTATGATTACCCTTTAAATGTTTGAACACAGCGCGGGCGTGAAGTTAAGGAAGACAAAGAAGGATAGGAAAGATGTGTGGCACGATGTTCTGAGACTGAAGGTTGTTGTCTCAGATATTTTATCTCCAGGGATGGCGGCTGAACTAAAGCGGAGAATGCCGTGTCTTATTTCTATGTCGCTTATAATTCACATTATTTTATTCGTGTTCATCCTTGTTGGGCATACTAGTTTAACTCAATTACATGTTGTTAGTGTTATGCCTGAACAACATGTAATGAGTAAACCAGCAACCCATTGATGACAATTTTAGAAGCTTTTTAATGGAATTAAAACGACATAGACGACGGCAGGGATCGAACCTGTGATCATGAGGTTCACAGGCGAACACACATCCATCGCGCCACGGCCACCCCAAATATTATTACATTAAATTCTTACAGCCCTATTTATTTATTTATTTATTTAAAAATAAATAAATTTTTTGGTGCAACAGCTCGAGTGAACCAGGACCTAGTAATTTACAACTCTCAACCATTCCTTTTTTTATTTATTTATTTTATTTATTTATTAGAATGCGCTAGAAGGGTGAATAGTCATGCACTACATAACTACCTATTTATCCACTATACATTTTCTTATTTATAAAATCTTTTCCTACTTATTATAGATATCTATATAATGAGCTTGTGTCAAATAAAGTAAAGCTTAGCTGTTCGTAAAAAAAACATTTGCGCAAAATTTAAAATACCCAGGCGCAAAATTTTAATTGAATTAGTACGATGCTAAAACTGTTTTAGTATGATACCAGGTTAAAACAACGAATTTGCAAATTTTAATCGAATATAGCATCATACTTTCTTTACCCTTTTATTAAAGTTAAAATCATCGAATACCTACTTTATTTTTTTAGTATCGTGCTAGCTTCATGTGACTCTTTGACATTTGCAAACATCAAAAAAGGTTCGTGTACTTACTTTTCTACACGAAATGTCATTGTTTTAGGTGTGTTCAGAAGAAATTTATTAAGAAAATTCTTTTTTTTTTGATAAAGTTAGCAAATTGTTAAGTAGTATCATACTAATACCTTAATAATAGTCTGTTTAAAATTTTGCGCCACTGTATTTTGTTAAACAAGGCAACTTTAAACGTGATTCCTTAACATTTAGGAAAATTGCACTTACATACGTCGTTATTGCACCGGAGGTGCGATATGTTTCATTTTAGCAACTAAACAGTTGAAAACTAAAAACCGAATGTACGCGCCTGGCCTAAAAGCCAAAAAATATATTGAAATATTGTATAATTTAATTTTTGCTTGCTTTATTTTCTTCTTTTCGGAAAGAAGTTGCTATTTAATTAAATTTCCAGAGCATTAATCTTTAGTATAAGGTCACAAAAACTAGAAAACTAAAGTAGTTTCTATGTAATACAACTCATAACACTCAATAGCTCATCGATTTGCAGGAACTATCAGTCTTGGTTAGGTTACATATACAGATGTATGTATATATTTTCTCTGCCCATTCGGTTGATGAAATAACTCTCTATGTACCATTCAACTTTACAACCCTTAAAGTTGTGATTCTTGTAACCACATACGACATCGTTTTCCGAAAATGTACAAATGTTTCTTTCCCTTCTGTTAAAATTGTTGGAAAAAATGCTGAAATTGGAATTGCATTCGTTTTGGTACTCAATCCTAGCCCCCTATCCTATTTTCAAGTTGACATTATCATGCAAGTATTGTATAAACAAAAAAATTTGCTCATTTTTGGTCAGGAAAATGGAAGAAGGTTTCACATCAGAACTTGTGTGTGTTTATTCTATGATGCTGCCGATAACTCATTGCAAAAGCCTGTACCTATTCGAGAGGGTAAAATAAGGACTGTGTATCTAATGTGTGTAGTGTATTGAAACTTTTTCCATAATAAAATGGTTTTCATAGGAACGCATCGATGAGTCACGCGCATTTTACGAAGAGGACATTGTATTGAATAACTCCAACTTTCCACAAAAACATGTTTATTTATGAACCGAACCCGGAACTGTGTTCAATAATGGGGTTTTGGGGTTGTTTATTTTAGTGTTGTTTATTTGTTTAACAGGGTTGTTGGTTATAGTTGAAACATACTGAGATGACACTTCTGCTGTTAAAATAAACTGCAAGGATGCAACAGAGAACAAGATCTAATACTTGTTTACTTATTGTGTATTTGAAATAGTTAGGTCGAAGAGCGTAGAACTATTATAATCGAAGGGTACTTAAGTGGTCGTACGAAAATAAGGGAACACAAGAAAATGATATGATTCGACATAACTGCGATTGTTTTTTTTCGTCCAGTTTCGTTCACTTTTGATTTTCTTTTTTTTTACATTTATTGAAATTAAGTGAAATACTCTTTTTTTTAATTGGCGGACTTTAAATGCGACACGGAAAATTTCATAAGAAATTACAACTAAACGTACGTTATTACACATACAACGAACAAACGTGTATGCAAATGGAAAACGGTATATTGAGTAGGGACACTCTGAAGATTACTTTAAGATTACGATTAAGATTCGAAGTTTTTTTTTTCAAAATATCACAATTTCAGCAGTAATCCTCATTTAGAACACTCAAATCTTTATTCTTGTTTCTAAATTCCAAATTAGACATGCTTACAAGTTTCAAATATCCCAATTGTTAAAAACCAAACAACCAACTAATTGCAAATATTCGTGCCTAAATAATAACAGAAATTATCTATGGCATGCTAAGTACCTACAAATGTCACTAGTTAGATTAAAACAAGTAGATTTTTCTGTTTGCAAAAAATCCCATGATAAGTCACGATTTCTGCTGAACAATTGAATTTCGCACATTCTTGTGTCCGGTATGTTCCAGATTACATTTCATGACAAACTGACATATAGCCTCTCAGTGGGTGACCATGACGAAACTCAGCACAATTATTACTTTCACGTTCACACAAACACACGTACTTCATTTCCTTTCAGAAAATTCTACCTAGGTTCTTACATTTATGTCCTTTTCAAAAGATATAGAAAGTATAAGTTAAATTTCACCTACAGCACAAACAAAACCAAAAAACGGTTTGAAGCCATTTAAATGATATAAGTACTCCTTGTCCTCGCTGTGCGGAGCATGAAGTATCTCCATGAATGTATGTTATGTCCGTTTCATTATGTCCTTTCTTACTGGATTTCTGCTCTGATAAGTTTGTTAAGCACCTGAGTCCTGAAGTCACATTCATCCTCTTTTTTTTTTTAAATAATTTAGGTCATCAATCACTAAAGAGGTGATTCTTCGTACGGGACATACCTATGTTCATATATGAACGTCAAGATCATACAGAAACACAGGAGTTTTTTGGTTTATAATAATTCTTAAGTCTGTCTCTCTGAGATAAACAATAATTTAATGATTGAAGAGCGCACATTAGAAAGGTGAATTGATATTTTGCGATTCAAATTCCTTCTTTTTATAATTTGCAATATTTGTTTTGTTTGATGTTCTGTTTTGAATGAAGTCGGCAATGTAGCATTATCGTATCTTCTCGGTCGTATGGTTACTTTGAATATTCATTAAATATTTTTTGTAATAAAAAATCAATTAATAATAATCCTAATTGGTAATACGAGCATGTATTACATGTTATACAGTAGTAACTCTCAAAAGAAAATATAATAAATTTTGGCGTGCGACAGCTCATGGAGATGGAGATCCAGGGCCTGTAATGACTTACAGTTTTCAACCATTGCCGTGTGCCAGTTGTGATATACGGAACCTATAATTTTCTGCCAAGTACAAATGCCAAATACAAGTTGTTTCTTTTTAAAAACGCAACAAAATGAACAAAATTAAATTTTGTCCGTGTACTCGTATTATGGCTTTATTTTGAAGAGAAAACATTCCTTTATTTAAGGAACACAAAGTAGTTCAAGTGGCTGCCCCGGCTAGATTCACAGTAGCTCATTGTGTCACTCTAATTTTCCAAGACCTTGTTGATGTTTTCAGGGTGTAGCTTACGGATTGCTTTGATGGTATTGGCCTTAAGTGTTTGAATCGCATAAATTCGGTCCTTCTCGGTTCCTTACAAAAAAAATGTCCAAAGAGGTCAATTCACAGCTCCGAGGGGGCCAAATGACAGCGCTAAGACGGCTGATAACACGATCTGGAAATTTGGTGCGCAAAAGATCGATTGTAGCATGGGCTGTGTGGCGCGCCATCCTGCATGAACCAGAGGTCATCCGAATCCATGTATTTAATTTTATTAAAAAAAAGGTTGGTAAACATGGCCCTGTGACGCCCACTCCACAATCCACACCAAACTGTCACTTTATATGGATGCATTGGCTTCTGGACAATAACGTACGGATTTTCCGAGCCCTAGATGCGGCAATTATGTTTGTTAACGTAGCCACCGAGATAAAAATGCGCCTCGTGAGAATAGATGATTTTTCGCCCAAAATCGTTGTCCAACTGAAGCTGCTTTAACGCCTTAACTGCTAAGCGATAACGAAGCGGATGGTCGTGGGCCTTCAATTGAACCTTGTTAGCGAATAATCCGAGATCTTAGTTAAGAATTCTCCTCAGCTCAGGCTAGTGCGTAAAATGTTGAGCTATTGAGATCGATGGCGCGTTGATGTTCGTGAATTGCCACATTCTCGTCTGTGCGGTCCGTATGACGACGCGTACCATGTATGAGTGTTGTCTACTAGCATACTAGTTTTACAAACTTTGGGTGCAAAGGCGAGTGCTTCGTTTCGGTCAAAACTTCTTTTCAAAAAACGCACTGTTTGGGATACACAGCACTCAATTTGGAAATAAGTTTTCAATATTTCCCAGCGTTGTTCAAGCCTAAAGTGACTCATTACGTTCCACGGAGGTATGATAATTTAATTTTGGTGGGGGCAAAACCCCCATTTATTCGGCTTAATACAAGCTAATTCTTAATCTAACTTAAAAACTAAGAACTTAAGCTAAGGTTAGTGAGGGGGAGGACGGTTCAGAAGCAGGAGTTTTAAGGAAGGAGTGCTCAGGTTAAAGTCGAAGAAGCATATGTTTAAATTAACAGCCCGTAGCATGCGAGAGACAGGTTCGTTGGAGCCGTAAGAGGTTCGGTGGGTGGGTATATAAAAGAGACGAGGGTTTCGTGTATTACGGGGATTAGTATTGAGAGAGATGGAGTTGTAGAGCGACATGCAGTCAACGGAACCGGAGAGTAGTCGATGAATGAAAAGAATGTCTGATATCTCTCTTCGTTCTTCCAACGAATTCAGATTGATTAGTTTAAGTCGATCTAGATAGGGAGGCAGAATCAGAGGATTGTTCCATGATAGACCTCGAAGAGCAAAGCGTAGGAATCGACGTTGGATGCTTTCGATTCTGGAAATATGAGTAATTTGGTAAGGGCTCCAAACTTGAGAGGCGTATTCTAACAGTGGACGAACAAACGATATGTATAAGGACCGGGTTACGTAGGGGTTGGAGAATTCTTTGGACCATCTTTTGACGAAACCGAGCACTGAGTTTGCTTTGAGAATGATATCGTCTATGTGAGTGAGAAAATTAAGCTCTGGGTCACATATAATGCCAAGGTCACGAATATTATCAACTGTGGGTATGGGTTGATTATGCAGCAGGTAGAGACGGGGAGGAGATTTGTTACGTTTGCGTGAAAAAGTAATTGATTGGCATTTGACGACATTAAGCTCCATGCAATTTTTTAGACACCAAACTGAAAAACTGTCTAGATCCTTTTGAATAAGCGAAGAGTCATGTGTTGAGGAAATGGTCTTGAAAAACTTGGTATCATCAGCGTACAGAGAGACAGAAGAATGTTTGATGACCCTATCAATATCATTAATAGCAAGAATAAACAAAAGTGGGCCGAGGTGGCTGCCTTGGGGGACACCGGAGGTAGCTAAGAAAGGGCATGAGGTGGCAGATCTAAATCGAACGCTGTAATAACGGTTTTCAAGGTAAGAAGAGATCCACTGTAACAAAGAGGGTTCAAAGCCGAGAGTGGACAATTTGAAAAGAATAAGCTTATGGGAAATTTTGTCGAAGGCCTTGCTGAAATCGGTTGAGATTACATCGACTTCGTAGCCTTTTTCTAAGGCTGAAAGGGTGACGGATACAAATTCAACAAGGTTAGTGGTTGTAGACCGGCATTTGAGAAAGCCATGTTGTGAGGGGGAGATGAGAGATTTGCAGTGGAAACTTAAGGTTTCATACAAAATACTTTCAAAGAGTTTGGGTATGTGTGAAAGTTTGGCAATGGGACGATAATTATTAACATCGCTCTTCGGACCCTTTTTGTGAATAGGGGTTATGAAAGATAATTTCCATATCTCAGGAAACTCTCCTTTATTTAGGGAAAGGCTGAAAATTTTTGAGAGGGGAAGAGAAAGGATGGAAGAGCATTTTTTTAGAAGTATGGCAGGGAGACCATCTGGACCAGGATTGAATTCATCGTTAAGTTGATTCAATTTATATTCGATGATATGGGGATCGACGAAACGAGGGAGAAGCGGTCCAACAGAAAAACTTTGTAGATAATTGAAATAGGCTGAATCAGGAACAAAGCAGTCATCAGCAAAAGATTGTTTGAAGAATGTAGCAAAAAGGTTGGCGATAGTGTTAGGATCGTTTGATGTTTCGTTATTGAAAGAGAGAGTGGTTGGGTAGCCATCGGATTTTCTTTTGTAGTTAACAAACTGAAAAAATGACTTAGGGTCTTTGATAAGGTTGGATTGCGTTTCCATTAGATAACGCTGGTAAAGGGAATTGTATAGCTCGGTGAAATGGAGATAAGAACCCAGATAGTTAGAGTAGTCAGTAGGAGAACGAGAACGGAGGTAAGTTTCCCACAACTTATTTCTTTTATTTCGCAGAGAACGAAGTTTGCGATTATACCAGGGTGGAGAAGTAGACGAGGTTTTGTGGCGGGAAAAAGGAACATAAAGAGAAATAGAGTTAAATATTTCTCTGTAGAATAAGGTTATGGCATCATTTACGGTTAAGTTGTCAAAATTGAAGGAGACTTTGTTGAGGTATTCATTTATTAGACGATAGTTTGCTTTATGGAAGTCGTAAGAAGACAGATCCGTAGGAGGGGTGGACCGTAGTGGAGAATCGTGAAAAAATGAGACAAGAAGGGGAGGGTGGAAGTTGTCGATGGTTGATAGAAAAAGGGGACTAGGTGAGACAGATGAGTTAATGGGGTCTGTTGTGAAAATAAGGTCTAGTTGCCTACCCATGAAATTTGAGATGCCACTAATTTGGCAGAGGCTGGAATCAGCGAGGCTATCTAAGAAAAGACATTCTTTGGCAGATGTGGGATTGGAAGCAATATAAAACGAAAGATCGTCTGATGGAGACCATTTTAAATTAGGAAGGTTGAAGTCACCGAAAAGAATGATCTCATCATGGGGGTCACACAAATCGGTGATGTGATCAATCGTTTTAATTACAAGTTCATAGGATTCGATGGTTTGTGAAGGTAAGATGTAACAACAGACAACGTAAAGTGATTTTCGGGGTAGTGAAATCTTAATTGACACATAATCAAGTATAGGGGAAGAAGATATGGCAATGAGGGAAGAGTCAATAGTATTTTTTACAGCAAGAAGGACACCACGGTTAGGGTAATCATTGGTGGGTCGGTTAAGATCGTCATCGCGATAAACGTTAAAAGTAGAAGGGAACAATTCTTGATTTTTGATGCTGGGGATAAGGTTCGTTTCAGTTAGTGCGTATAAATCAAAGGGTAAGGCATGAGTTTGTTGCAAAACTGACTGAGTTTTGGAACGAAGGCCTCTTACATTTTGATAGTAGAAAGAAAAAGGGAGATTTTTGGAAGAAGGAGAAGCGGAGGTTGGGAAAATATTAGAAGCGAAAAAACTTATCATGGTCAGCTCTGCTACGTTGAAGGTGCGAGATCCGCTTTGAGTGAATATATTGTCCCAAGGCCTCAAGGTCATTCGCAACTTTTTGGGGAGACAAATTAAGAAAATCATGGTATTTCATGAAGAGGTTCCTAAGACTGGGGACATCGGTGGGGAGACCTTCTTGTTGAATCGAAACCATTACACTTGTTTTCGTTTTACCTTCAAAGCAGACGGAGTCCGGTTTATTGTGCAGATATGCCAAAAACAGACGAATGTTTTCGTAGGTTTTTTTATCTCTAAGCCTAGAGAGAGCATAGCGGCATTC
Organism: Chrysotoxum bicinctum; assembly: GCA_911387755.1. NCBI lineage: Eukaryota > Metazoa > Arthropoda > Insecta > Diptera > Syrphidae > Chrysotoxum > Chrysotoxum bicinctum. Next base: position 215,229,824 of record OU426989.1, on the reverse strand, counting down.
AGTGGATTCACTAGATTGTTGGGTGCATTTGACTGTAGGGGGTAGAAGGGGGTCTATAAAGGAAGATGAAGGTGAGATTGCCGTTGGGAAAGTTGTAAAAGACTGAGTGGTGATTAAGGGAGGGGTAATTGATGTCGGGGGAGAGGTAGAGTGGACTGAAGAATAAGAGACGGGGATTGATGGGTTTGGTGTAGAAGAGGATGTGTGGTTAGGTGTTTTAGAAGTTGGCGAGGGGTTAAGAATATGAGATCTGCGAAAATTAGAATATTTGGCTCCAGAATTGAGGTTGAACTTTGAATTAGAGTTTGTTGGGGGTAAGAGATGAGTTGAAGGAGTTAGGTTAAAGGAAACCCTTTGACCTTTAGGTTTAGATGGATTACCGGATAGAGATGAGTTCTGGAATAGGGAACGAGAGAAGCTAGGTATGATGCCCATTTTGAAGGACCAGTTATTAGGGTTTTGTTTATTTCTGGATGTCGACGGCTGATGTGGCTTACGAAAAGGGTGTTGACGTTGCTTTGGTACAGAGGTGGGGTCTGGTATGGATAGGTTAGATGAAACATGTTTCTTAGAACTAGGATTTTTATGTTTAAAAGTTGAAATTCCGGTCTTCCATTTGGATAGCATCATGTTCTCTAGGCGAAGCGATCCACTAGGGTGGTGAAATATCCAGGCGTACTTTGAGGAAAACTGGATTTTATAACATCTGGACGACATCCGATGACATTCAGAGACAGTGATGGAGAATCGACGCTTAAAGTAAGACTTGACCCAGGTTACATTGGCAAAGTGGGGAGTGTTTTTCAAGCAAAAGTAGTTATTATTGGCGGTTTCCAATTTGCTTAATCGATTATTCCATTCAGTAAGGTTCCAGGAGACGCCAAATTTTTGTATCGTGGGTGGGGATGGACGTGTAGAAGTGACATCGGTGACTGTTGGTCGGATGGGTGGTAACTCACGAACAGGAGGAGAAGTTACATCAGCAATTTGTGAGATTGAAGGAGTAATAGGAGGCACGGTATTCGTTTCGGTGTTTAGGATTTCCTCCAAAACAGATAAATTGTTAAACACCGTTACGGGTTCGGGTGTGGGATATCTAGGTTCATCCAAAATGTCATTGATCTTCAGCCGTAGTTCACGCGAATTCGAATTCAAGCGGCTCATGTCATGCTGAATTTCCATCGTCCGTTGACCATTGCTGCTAACGTCGTATCCGATAGATATCAGCTCTGCTGAGACTCTAGATAGCAAAGACTTCGAACTTTGAAGTTCATCAAAAATCCCGATTAGTAAGGGTTGGTCCGGCGAAGAGAAGGGAGATACAGTTTTAGATGAGTTACTTTGGAAGTGAACCTCTAAGTCTGATTGGAGAGACTTAAATTTAGAAGATATATTATTATTTAGAAGTACAAACGAATCATTAATAGAGTCAAACATATTATGAAAGGAGTTGAAACGTTTATCAAAGTCTGAGATCTTGGAAACACATACTGAAGTATTTTGTTGACACTGCTGGTGAAGTTCTTCAACACTTTTTAAAATTAAATCAAGTTTTTTGGACACATTCTGAATTTTATTGAGGTGGTCAGTGTTATTGTTATTTGTTGAGTCACTTAGGCATTTGATAGCTAGCATAATATGGGAAAGGGATATGCTTTTACACTCATCACAGTAAAAGAAGAAGTTTTTTTTAAAGTCTTTTAGATAGGCAAGTGGTCTCTTACTTAAACCGACACAGGAAGGGTGAAAAGAGTTTCCACAAATACCACTGCAACTTATCCATTCAACACTGGGTTCGATGTTGACGCAAATGGGGTTTCCGCACTTGGATGACATAATTTGTTATTATTATTATTATTTTATTTTTTTTTTTTTTGGCAAGAGTTTAAAGTAGGTGCGTGTATAGTAAGCACAGTTGAGAAATGAGGAACGGCGGGCGGTGGGCAAATTATGTGGGTCACACGCGCTATAGGTTTAGATTTAATTATTTTAAAGCGAATTGGGTCACAGAGTTCGTGGTTGGAAAATGTGCAGGGATAGGCGAAATTGTAACAGAAAAATGCTGGTGAAATGGGAAACAGCGATGGGCAGTAAAGTGGGTCGGTTAAGTATATCACACGCGCTGCGAGTATATTGATAGGGTTTTGTTTTGGTTGTTTTTTTTTTTTTTTTTTTTTTTTTATTTATTGTTAACTGTTTACTTGGGGACAGTGAAAAGGTTATAAAAAGTAAATTGTGGAGCGAAAAGAAAATGCGACTGCACTCGACGAAGGTTGCACAAATAACTGACTCTCTGACTCTACTGACTCTCTGTCAAGATTTCAAGCGGAAAACAACTGTCAGTGTCAAAATAACGTATGATTTAAAATGAAATAACTAGATGTCCAACCCTGTAAGTTGACGGAAATCTTTTCATGACAGTGTTTTCTTTGTCACTTACTCGTATCAGGAAGGACCCCTGAGAAAATGTTTGTTTTTAGAATGAGATAGGCTCGAAACCATTTGCCAGACCCCAGGGTAACATTCCAATGTACTAACTATTACGAAACGGCTGGCTAAATACACAAAGCTTAATTAAAAGTTTTAAAAAGTAAAAACCAAACATATAAAAAACACTGATCGAAAACTAGCTGAAATCGGGTTGAAAACAAATTACGAAAATGGTTAATGATTCAACTTCGCTAGAGTTTACTAGTATCACTTAAATACATTGGCGTTACATTTTAGTTGAATTGATACGATATTTAAACTGTTTTAGTATGATACTTGGTTAAAACGATAATAAATTGTGAAAATTTTATTTGAGTTAAGCTTCATAAATGACTGTGTACTTTGTTTTTAGCACTAACTGACATTTTCTTAGGTGTGTTCAGAAGCAATTTATTAAAAAAAATAACCTAAGCACGATACTACATAAATTCAAAAGCATACAATTTTAAACAGCCTAGCTTTAAGTACTACTAAAACAACTTAAACATTTTCCAACTAGTATCCTGCTAAGGCTATTTCTTCTATAAATTGCTTCTGAACACACTTAAAACAATGAAAGTTTCTGTTAAACTCTTATTGTAAACAGACCATTCAGACATCTGTAAATATCAAACAGTGGTATGAAGAGAACGATACTAAAAAAAATAAAGTAGTTTTTTGATAATATTGGCGCAAAATTTTAAACAGCCTATTATTAAGGTATTAGTATGATACTACTTAGCAATTTGCTAACTTTAAAGTACTTTACTAATTCATTATTAATGTTGAACATTTTCTAACTAGTATCGTACTAAGCCAATTTTCTTAATAAATTGCTTCTGAACACACCTAAATCAATGAAATTTCGTGTAAAAAAGTAAGTACCTACACGAACCTTTTTTGATGTTTGCAAATGTCAAAGAGTCATATGAAGCTAGCACGATACTAAAAAAAAATAAAGTAGGTATTCCATGATTTTAACTTTAATAAAAGGGTAGAGAAAGTATGATGCTATGTTCGATTAAAATTTGCAAATTCGTTGTTTTAACCTAGTATCATACTAAAACAACTTTAGCATCGTACTAATTCAATTAAAATTTTGCGCCATTGACTTTAATAAATTGCTAGAAAAAGTATGAAACCAAGTTCAATTTAAATTTAAAAAATCGTTATTTTTACAAAGTATCATACTAACACCAATTAAGCTCGTACTAATTCGACTAAAATTTTGCACCAAGTTGTTTTAAATTAAGAAAGAGTTAGTAAGCTATTTTATAGTTAGTTATAGTTGTTAAGTTGTGTCATACTAAAACCTTAATACTAGGGTCTTTAAAACTTTGCGCCATTGTTTTAAAAAAACATTATCAACTTGTTTTCGAAACATTGAATTTTCAAAAAATAAATATTTTTTTTTCTCAACTCCAAAAAATATATTTTTGAAAATTTTGATATGCAATATTATTTAAACTTTAAAAAAAACTAATGTACCTATACAAAACTTGATTTTTGAATATAAAAATGGTTCTTTGTTAGCTTTGGTAATTTTTGGCTCTAATCAAAACCTTTTACAGTTGTTTTCGATATAATAAAGCTTTTTCTAGACGTATGGCAGATACCGTTATTTTTGGAGTTAAAAAAAAATTTGTAGAAAAAAATGCTTGCTTTACGTGAATGTGAAGTCTGATAGTACGAGTAATCTAGGGTTTTACGAATCTTAAACATCCGCAGCGCAAATAAAAATTGAGAAAGAGTTATTTCTATTATAAATTGCATAACAGGTTTTATTACACTTTTAATGTAAAATTTAAGGAAAATATCCCCAGACTTTGTACTTTTTTGAAAAATTTGTTATTTTAACCTTTGAAAAATTTCTATTGAAAGGAGAAAAGCCAGCCACCATCTAGCAATTCGTGGCTATCACGATGTAAGAAAATAGAACCCACAAAGAACAGGGAATAGGTCCATAAATGAATATTGGATTGAATTGATGAAAAAATGTTAAAATTTAAATCCAAATTCATGCAGTAAGATTATTTTTGAGAACACGTATAAATTAAGCAGATGTAATTATCGAGTCGTCTTAAGTTTATGAGGCTCATAAATCATTTTTACTTGCGACTTATAGTTACTATAAGGCAAGTTATGCATTCGGAAAAAAAATCGAACTCGAGATTTTGATTTGATAGCGAAGATGAAAAAAGTGGGTCTTACAATTCTGTCTGTCTGTCTGTCTGTCTGTTCCCCTATAGCCTAAACGGCTGGGCCGATTGTATTCAAACTTGGTAGATGTGGTTTTTAATTTTTTACCCCCACACGTTTTTTTTGTTTTTTAAGACCTAAAATAACGGTACCTGCCATCAGTGGCGGCTGTACCTTAAGTGCGCTCGTGCGCTGAACCACCAATTCAAAAGATTTAAAAATTACAAAATATTACTGCATCTTTATTTTTCGATTACCATATTAATATTTATTTTTTAAACATACAAGAACATAAACAAGTCAAATTTCCAATTATGACGAAATAATGTAAGCGCTTTGCTTTACTATTAAGACTTACTTTCCCTGTAAGTAAAAATTCTCGTGCGCTTCGGCGAGCGCACGAGGACTGCTAATATAACTTGTATGAGTTACAAGCAAGTATACCTGACGCGTGAGACAAAAGATATTTCATTGAAATGTATCGATAAATTAGCCTGCTCTCGTGCAGCGCACGAGAACCGAAGATTAACTAGAGCAACCGATGTTTGACTAGAATGCACTTCACCTGCGAATATGTAATGTTGTTTCGCTCTATCCGTGACTGGTTAAATAGTGTAGGTTTGTAGGAGTTAGGTTAGTAATTGTTTTTTATTTTGGTTTTGGTTCGATTCTGTACTGTGTACAGTGTGTGGTGTGGGATAAAATTAACAGTGATTAGGTATATTGAAGACAGTAATAAATCTTTTTAAAATAAAGTTACCTGAATCCACGATTTGACGCATTTAAGTGAAAAAATAAAAAACATGATTCCTTGTTAAATGTAATAAATGTGTCAGTTTTATACATGGTTGAAATTCTTCGAGCAATTATACAAAATAATAAAAAATCGACATATACATTTAAATTGTTGTTTTTTTGCGATTTCTAATCTTAATACCTACTTAGTGAGCAAGTAAAGTGCACCACCTGTTCAACAACCCACCAGCCGCCACTGCCTGCCATACGAATTTTTTTCAAAATTTTATAATTTTTTTTCCCCAAAACTGTCCCACAGGTTTTTTTTAAAGAAAAATTCAAAAAAATTCATTTAGTTAAAGCTAGGTAATGGTTGAAATTTTTTTTTCAAAAAATGGTTATTTTTGGGGGTACCAAAATCATATACTATACTTGTTGACGATATAAAAGGGTCTTTTTTTATAAGTCTGATAATTCTTTTGTCTTCGCGATGGGTGGTTTTTCGGGGTCTCGAACATGATACGCAACTGATTTTTCAGATAACGCTAAAATTTTCTGGATGTAGGCGAGTTGCCCTTAGTTTTGTCCACTTACCTTTTAATAATTTCTGAATTATTTTGTTGAATTTTAAATAAGGTTAGAGTTATATGTTAAGTAAACTGAAGACAAATATACTTAGATAAAAAAAAACTTTTTATTGGTTTTCTTTATTGCTTTTACTTTTTTCAAAAGTGAAGTCAGTTTGTGCTGCAGTTTTGACCAACACTGTATGTATTTGACATACCTATTGTAGTACGAGTAATTAAAATATAATTGAAGTAACAAGGAACTAATAATGAGGTGAAATTCATGTGGTAAAAGTGTCAACCTTTCATCCATTTAAAAAAAAAATATGTAAGGTTTCAAATAATTTAATTTGAGCCCTGCTCTTCCCATATGCTCCGAGTTATATCTGTCAAAATGGTGAATTGGCCTAAACTCAGAGTTGAAACTCGAAACACATGTCCCTCATAATGACAATCTCCTGTGTTGTGGTTCAAGTCAATGGATCTAGATAAAATAATTGCTTTAAAATCATGTGGCATGCTGCATGTACCTCGATGACTTCACGCTCTGGCTATATCAACAGGATTGATGATGTGGCATGTGGGTTTATGGATGGGTATGGCTTATGCATGATGCCATTGATGGATTTTTCAGACAACGAAAATTAAATAAACGTTCACCCTCGGCCTCGGCTTTCGTTTCGACTAGACAATGCACAATGCCGTCCGTCTCTGCCTATGACGATGTTTATACGGACAAGGGGAACAGTGTGAGGTGAGTGAGGACACAGAGGATAAAATGGGTATTGCCGAGGATATAAGAATAATTTAACGTTATTTGCCGTGTGCCGAGCTGGATAGCACTATAACAGTTCTTGTTAATATAATAGCTAGGCACAGCAGAGAGAGAGTAAGGATTGACACGTTTCCTTGTTTTTCTCTGTGCAGGAAAATATAACACTCCTTGTTTTAAGGGTGCGTTTCACATGGATTACCGGCACGAAATGATGGGGATCTTTTCTATTAGCTAACGCACTCTCCTGAATTTAAGTTACGTAGGATTTCCACCTTTTTCATCCTTAACATTATTTTTGTGATAGTCCTCGATGTTGGGTGTGTTTTGCTCAAAAGGGAATATTTAGGTCAGGAAAGAGGGATAATATCATAAAATATGGGTTTGATTGGGAGCAAACGAGCTGTTTGTGGTTTATGCTTAACCAGATATGGGGACAAGCTTGGATGAAGAAGGAATTTCGAATGTTTTTTAGAAATGAATAATTCAATTTTATAAGGATACAAGAGAGTTAGGGTAACGGTTGTAATTTGTAAAGGAATAGACAAATTTTCTTAACATATTTCAGGGTATTCAATTCATTTTGTGGGATGTGAGAAGTTAAATACGTGTAATTATTAGTTAATTTTCAAATTGCTGCTCAAACCTATTTGTTTCGAGATTTATTTGAATGAGGTTGGCTTTGAAAAGGGAGCTACCTACATAAAATGACTTGAAAATTAATTGAAGAAGTCTGAGTAAAAGCAATAATAGTAATTTTAGAAGGGACAATTTGTTGCTAGTAAGTTGTTCTTGCTTTGGGTAATTCGGAGGTTGAGCATCTTATGGCAACTCTAACTAATTACTTTAGTTCATGCAGTGTCTCAAGGCACTGTGAGTCTGTTTGTTGCGGTGTGTTAAATGCCTCTTGCGAGGATGCCACAAATTCTCTTGCTATGATAAGAGCTTTTCACATTAGCCGTTCGAATTCGAGACAAATTGGTAGTCATTATTTCTGGTACATCCTTTTTTGTTTCGTTTGGCTGGAAAAGAGATTATAAATACACTCGAAACGGTACAATTTTAGGAAATACAAATTCTAACTATTGATCTACAACAGGGCACAATGTTCTCGCAACAAATCACAAGTTTTTTTGTTCTTGTAATTAAAAGAACCTTAAATAAAAAAGGAGTTGAGAGACGCAATCGGTGTTTTTCTTTTTTAACTTGGAGCAGAGCACTGAGCAGAGCAGTGCTTGAGCATCTCTAGCGCGCTCTGAGCAGAGTTTGATAAGAGTTCTCCGATTTATTAATAGGTTTGTTCGTTGAACTTTACCCAGGGTTGACCCAGGTTTTCTTGACAACCCTCAGAGTTGTCAACAAAAACTGGGGTTTTCGGTTTTCAAAAAACACCCAAGGGCTGGCAACTGTTTTGTTGACAACTAAAAGCAAGACAAAATAATTTTGTGATCTGATAAAACTTTAAATTTGTTATAAATTAGTTTTAAAAATGAACGAAAACAACTTCGCGTTGTTGCTGAATGTTTCATCTGATGAGTACAACAAACATTCAATTGCAAACACAAGCAATAACATGCAACATGCGAATCGCCAAACGACAACAAAAGAAATACATATGAAATCTCATATGACTTTTGACAGTTTATTCTTTACCTGAACTCGCCCCAGCAAAATACCTAGATCTACTTCGTGGCGAGTTCAGGGCGACCCCAGGTCTAAAAAAACACAGAATTTGCTCACCAGGGTGACTTCAGGTTTTTCAAAAAACGATTTAGGGCGACCCCAGGGCGACTTCAGGGCTCAACGAACAAACCTAATGATACACACTAAAGAACTGAACTGTCAAAGTCGTAGATCTTCATTTTTATGTTTTTTTTTTTTTTTTTGCGGTCTGTCTCTGTCATATCACACGAAAACAAAATGAAGTTAGCTGCGGTCAGCTTTTTACTCTATCTGCTCGGTCATTTTATTCTGAGCTCATACAGCGCGCTCCGAGCTAGCTCTGAAAAAAGAAAGCACTCATATGTGTCTTTGCTAAAAAAGAAACACAGACCTTTTTTTGAGAGTTCAGTTCCCTGCTCTGAGCTTAAAAAGAAAAACGTCTAATGTCCAATGACAGAACGCCCAAATCGCAAAATGACTTTAAACCCAAAAATCTTACAACGAAATTGTTATTATTTTATGTAATCAATTATGGACGTCATGTCATTTTTTCATAACACATCCCCCAAAATGTAAATATTTTTCCTCATTGCTAGACTGCAACGGTGCTGCACACTGAACTTTCTTCTTGGAGAGTCGAGTTTCAGCCATTTTGAGGATGGTAAGCGATCATAAAACGCTTTTTCATGAATTTAAAGCAACACAATTACTTAAAGGATGTTTTACACCCCCCTCACCGGTAGAAAGTCTGTAATGTAATATTATTACCTTTCGCAAAGGTGAAAATTTATTTGTAAAGGGCGGGTAGATGTTGAAATGGATTGAAACAAGCTGTCTGTGAGGCCCATGCTTGCCATTATGTATGGAAAATAACATCGATGAATAATTGGCCGCCTCGACTTCTTACGGTGGCACGGATTCGAGTGGTCCAATTTTCAATGACTCTCCCGCATATTTTCGGCTGAATCTAAGCCATGTCCTGTATTATCATCATCATCATCATCGGCTCGACAACCGGGTTCCGGTCCTGGCCTCTTTCAACAAGTCTCTCCACCTATCCCGGTCTCTAGCCGACGCCATCCAGTTGCGCACCCCAAGGCTTCGGGCGTCCTGTTCTACGCCATCTCTCCAGCGCAAGCATGGTCTACCACGCTGTCGTCTACCATAGAATGTACCACAAAGGACTTTCCGAGCAGGTTCCTCTTCGCTCATGCGAGCTAGGTACCCTGCCCACCGGAGTCTACCTGTATTATGTTGACCTTAAAAGCATCGGTCGAATGTGGTTCTATAAGAAAGAGTTAAGCGGGGTCAAATGGCATGGCCTTAGTGGCCAATTCATGTCACTTCTGCGAGAGATAACCTTACCCTCAAATCGTACATTCACAATGTCAATCTTGGCATCCGCGTGTAGCACGTAGCGCCATCCTGCTAAACCACTTGTCGTCTAGGTCTATGTGGTTCATTTTGAGACAAAAGAAATTGGTTATCAACGTTCCGTATCACTCGTGAATAACGTCGTTTTCGAAAAAATACGGATCAATGACGCTGCCTGGCCCAAAATCCACACCAAAGGTTAAATCTTTGAGGATGATTTGTGAACTTAGTGTGGGTTGGGTGTCGTCCTTATATGGAAATTTTACTTTTGAAAACATTCATTCATCAAAAAATGCGCCTCGTCGCTAAAGATGATTTTTCGGTCAAAATTGTGATCTTTTTCAAGAGCTCAGAAGCCCAGTCAACGAACAAACGGTGGCATTGCCTATATGGTCGTTAACTTTGAGCTTCTTGTTCAGTTGGATCTTGTACGGTTGTATGCCCAAGTACCAACACAAAATTCGCCGAATTGAAGTCTGCGAAATGTTGAGCTTTTGTGCATAGCGAGGAATCGAATGCATAGGGTTGTGATGTATACTTTCACGGATCACGGCGATATTGCGTTCCTTTGACGTAGGAATATTGTCTGATTGATTCCCGGACCGATCGTCTCAAATTTGGCCACCAAACGTTGAAGAGGCGACTGTAAAGATAATCCACGTCTACCGTTAAAAGGACGCAACGCGCGCAAAGTTTTATCATTTATACGTAGTGTTCAATCGTGTAACTTTCCATGGTGATTTTCAATCAATAACTGAATAACAAACAACATATTTGACAGATGTCACCAAAATAACATGTTCGTTACAGGCCCCCAAAATCTATTCCTGCCAATTGGAAAACCATTTAAAAAAAATTGTTTATGAATTTTTAAAATTACTAATTTCGCGTTACGAGTAATTGTCATTTAGTCCGAATTGTAAGAAAATGATAATTTTGAATTTAATGTCACATTTTTGGTTACTATTACGATTAATTCTGGGTTAGACCATTTTGGGCATAGCGTCTTTAAATAATGTACATAAAAAAGCATTCAAATAGAAATAAAAAGAAATCAGATCAGAATTTGAATTATCTAATTTAATAGCAAACCATCTTCATAAAATGTTTTGGTTCATCTCTTATTTCTTTAAAGACCTTTTTATATTTTAAATCCATCCAAAGTTTCAAGGATCAACATTCCAGATTGTTTTTATTTATCTTTCCGACCAATCAACCATAGACCTTTAATTATTCTTTTGGTAAAGTGACTACCGTCCTTAAGCAACATTAAATGTTCACCTTTATTGGGTTCAAACGAAGATAACAAAAACAACAATACACATATATTTTGAAACTAGATCCGATAAGTGAAACAAATCCCTTTTTCTCTTTGATTCCTCAATAATACCATTCTTAGTGTTTATACGAGTCCGTATTTAATAATAACAAAAATCCTAAGTTCACTAAGCAGGAAATCTGACATGAATTATTTTTTTTTTCGAAAACAGAGGTCTCATTATCATAAAGATGATTTCTGTCTTAAAACCATCCATCGCGAGCTCGTAATTTCGGTAATTTCTTCATCTAAACATTTCTATGCACAGCACTCTCTAAAATGTCGGATTTATTTGAATTTTACGACAAGCCATGTCATACCGCCTTCGAATTCAATTCAAAAATGCTTTGTTCGAAACTACGTCGAATATTAAGAAGGGTCACTTATCTCAACTTTATGTCATGTGTGTTCTATAAATTTAAGGATGTACATACATCTATATTATAAAGGGGTTCCAAAGTGGTCCTAGTTCTTCCAAATGAATTCAAGTGGCATATGGCAAACTGTGTGTATTCAGCCGATTGCAACAAGCATCAGCCAGTATCATGAACATGTCAATCATTTTCGAAAATCTAATATTGAACACTCACCGAGTTGTTGACTGTACTCACGGCCAAGACTAATGAATTTAGCAGCAATTCAACTGCCGATGCCGCAAGGAAGAAAGGGATGTGTTAGTGTGTTGTTATTATATGTTTACATTACGCTTTTGGAAAGTAAATTAAAAATTTGTTCCAAACAACCCCTAGCTCGGGCATATTGCACACATTCAAAGTCAGAAGTGCGTACGGGTTTAATTTTAATTGAAATTGAAATTTGAGAAGGTTCTATATGGAAGGGAATATTCTACTTCTTCTTCATATTTTTAGATTTTTATTTGGTTTTATTTTTTTGTTTTTTGGGTTTCAACTGCTTAGAGATCCTTGTAAAGTATGAATTTATATGAATGTATGTATTTGTAATGTAGGTGTAGAAGGACTTATAGTGTGTTTTCTATTTATTTCTACATTCCTGTTGGTTGTTGTTTTTGATTTTTCGAAAAGAAAAGGTTTTAGTTTTTAATATTCCTAAAAAGCCGGAAGTGCTGTTAAGGCTTATGACATCTATTGTTTACTTTTAATGAGATTTCTGGCACTGTTGAGTGAATAATAGAGCCGATGGGATGACGAAGACATTGTCATTAGAAAAGAGTTTACGACTGCTTGTTGCATAAACAGTAGGTGGTGCTGACGAATCCATTATTTATAACTTCTTTGGAGAATTAAGGTGCATGAAAACAGATTTTCCTCAGAATCAAAAAAGATTAATATCTTACTTCATATTTGTATAAGCAATAAGTTCGGTTTGAATTCCTGTTGCATTCTGGATCTGGATAGTTTAGTTTAAGCTGACCCTTTATTTCAGATTAATAATAGCAATTTATATATATATACAATGTATATAATATATGAAAAACTATTACTTAAGTCTTTATGGCTTGAATTATGGCCGTCTGCCAGACTGACCTTTTTGAATTTAAATACATTTGTGCATAATTTAAGTTGAATTAGTACGATGTTGAAGTTGTTTTAGTATGAAACTAGACTAAAACAACGATTTTTTTGTATGCCAGAGACACAGTGTGAGCATTAAGAAAAAAGGGAGGGGTTAGAAAGAAGGTGTCGGTGTACATTGGTTTTGAATTCTTGAACACTGCAATGACTGGGAAAGACAGAGCGTGGTAAGGAATTCCACATTCGCGTAGTACGGCTGAAGAACGAATCTCTGTACCTCATAGTACGGCCGAAGTTGGGCTCAAGGGTAAACTGATGGGCATTCCTAGAAGTGCGAGTATTACGGTTGAATTGTTTAAGGGGAGGAATGCAGCTTGCTATTTCACTAGAGCATAGTCCGTTAAAATAATGGTAAAAAAGGGTGAGGCAAGAAACACTAAGACGATGTTGGAATGACATAAATGAGTCAATGATGTTTCTTTCAATACTATCCAAGAGACTTAAGTAAGTTACTGAAGCACCAGCAAGGATGCCGCAAGGAAAAAAGGGATGTGTTAGTGTGTTGTATATGTTTACATTACGCTTTTGGAAAGTAAATTAAAAATTTGTTCCAAACAACCCCTAGCTTGGGCATATTGCACGCTGCTTTTAATCCTCACCCATTCGGTCAGTCTTTCTCAGTAAGCCCAGCGAACAATTTAGCACCTGCGCTAAGGAAAGGAATCCCTCTATAATAAGATACTTCATCATAGTTTTCTTTTTTAAATAGCGGGAAAATGATTGATTTTCTAAAACTTTTGGGAACTATAACGTTTTGGAAAATTTGGTTAAATTCATTAGTAAGCAGCAATAAAAATTTATAAGTCTCGTGCTTATAGTGCTCAAAAGGCATTCATTCATCTCCAGGTGCCTTATTTACTTAAGCTTTTTCAATAACTTCTTTAACTTCATAAATCGATAACGGTGCATCTAGAAAGTCATCTATGAACAGGGGCTGCATATTGTACCAAAAGTGAGGTAATAGTGGTGTCAATAAGGTTCTTGAAGTAATCCTTTAGACTTGTCACTTGTAATCCTAGAACAATGATCTGCAAGGTTCCATTTAAGATCTTAACAGTCTTCCGGAATTCGGTTTTCGTATGGTTTTCGTCAGAACAGTTATGTCTATAAGTTCATTTGATTTCCGAAGTTCTCTAAGTTATTTTCCCATGTTTTCTTGAAACTTGCTCTTATTTCTTTCATTCCAGTGCATTTTCGTGATAAGATTCAGTCATTTTGCTCCAACTGGTCATTCTGCTCGCGATATTGTAAAAGTAAAATATGCGAATTCATCACATCTTTCAAATTCTTTTAAATTCAAAAGAAGCTCTTATACATAGATACAACTTCACACATCTGCTGAGTTGGTATATTAGTTTATTGCTAAGTAGATCACACTAATAAATTCACAAGAACATCTACAAAGTAAAGAGTTTTTCCCTACTTTTATATCTTCAATCCAATCACAGACAATTCAATTCATTTATCATATTCTTCTTATTAAACCTTGCAGAGCTCAAAGAAAAGATCCACTGTGTCTAGAGAGCGCATGAAATTATTGGACTTGCACAAACTGTCTACATTGTTAGTGTCTAGAGATTTTTCAATAAAAAAAGTTTAAATGAGGAATTGGGACTTTTACAGCTTATTAATAACAATGAACATAGATATAAATAATTTTATTACACTGTTGGAAATAAAATACAAAACGGAATGACTTTTTTTGGTTTATGAATTGGGTTGTTAAATTCCACATACATTTAATAAAAACTTTACTGCTTCTGCTTGAAAACAAAACACAAATTTCGCGAGGAAGTTGTATTTTGTTTTTTTAGAAGGTCATTAATTCATATTGACAACACACCTTTTGTGAAACGTAAATTAAAATGGATGTTGTCAAGGAATTCTTAATAAAGGATGGGTACTCAAATACGTTCCACAGTATTTCCAAATTGTATTCAATCCTCCATGTGACAATGTGCAGAAATTCAACATGAGAGCAATTCGATATAAGCTGGTCTATATCTACAAAACATAGAATATAACTTTAAATTGAACAAAATATCAATACATATAAGAAAACATCATCACAGTAGAGGTTCTCAAATCAAGACATTTTGCAGTTTGAATAAACTGTTCGCGAACTTCGAACGTTTTGTGCCATTTAAAAAAAAAAGACGAAAATTGTTATTTAGTCTTTTGAAATCACACTTTAAATTAGGAATAATAGATCTCAAGCAAACCTCAAGTGATAGAAACATATAAATAACGAATTAAGTCCGTACAAATTTTTAGCATATCATTAAATTAACTGTATCAAATAAGCTGTGAAGTGATTTTTTGGTCCAAAATTACTATTCCCCATTAGTAGGGTAAATTGGTGAATCCTCAAATTATACTATACGCTCCTTGAATATGGGTCTACAAACCTTCATTGAAATCTCAGCTATATACATATTTTGTACACTGTTTTGAATTTTTTGAAATTAACACTATAAAATACGCTTCTGAGCCAATGTACATACATAACGAATCTAACACAGTTTTTGAGTACAAGTAGTTTGCATTTGCACCACACTGTATTAGTATTATTATTAGTTCCTTCGGACTAAATAGCCATATAGATTGGATACTTTCATGACTCAAGTACAGTTCCCCCCACATTTTATATTTACAAACGCATTCACTTCGCGCAAATAAAAGTATAAACACATTTTAAGTGGTCTAGATCTCTCGGTTGTGCAGCTTTGTAGTTCTTAACCGGATACTAGGCAATTAGATGCATTCCAAGTGAAGTGACAAGTAGTAATACAATGACCCCACTTCAAATCGTCATCGTCAACCCAACAAGATTCTGTAGAGGAAATCATTCTCTTTGTCATAAAACAAGAGCATCTCTTACACTCACTACCCCATCGTCACCATAGATACACGCATCACTTCCATCTCAGTTTTTATTGCCTAATAAAAGATCCAATTATGCAATAAATGAATATAAATTTTATGGGGAAGTATATCCATATGGGTATATCGACAATAAATTTAAGTGCCGCCATTCGAAAGTCTATATTTGAATAGAGCCACTGAAGACATTTATGGAAGAATAACAAAACATAAATTATGTATGTAGGTATTTGAAAGAGATTAACCCCCTTCATCAGAAAATATGCATTTGATTAGCTCAATTGGCAGACATAAGGATCATAAAGTGGAACCTATTTTTACAGGGGAATTTCCCTCATTTTCAAAACAATGTTCCAAATATGTTTGTATTTTTTTTTACTTGCTCTACGAGTAAAGGGCCTAGGGTTGGTTTCGTCTCAAATAAAACATTTTCTAGGTTTTAATCAAAAGTAATAAAACGATGATACAAAAGTTCAAGTTTAAGTTGGACGTAGGAAAAATATACATTGATTTTTTTTTGTAGGTAGTATCCTTTCAAAAACTCTAAACAAAAAGGGCAATACAGATATAGGTCTTTAATCATTTCCTTTGCATTTTTGGGAAGTGGTATGATTATTGCCACATTTTATATATCCGTATAAACTTATGTCGTTTTTATTTGGTAATCCGGAATTTCTCTCCGATCCGGAATCCCAACTGAACACTTTATTTTTGATTCTGAAGTTTTTTGTGATTGTAGGTATATTTATGTGAAAAATCAAATGTGGACAGTAATGAAAATCAAGAATTATGTTTGTTAAAAAATGCACTTCGCACAATTAGGATACAAAAAATCACAGCAGTTGAGTTTGACGTTTAAGTACATATATGAAGTGTGAGTGCTTCTGGTTTCGATTGTGATTTCAAATCCAGAAACAAATTTCTCTTCTCTTCAGAATCAGAACTGTCATTTTTTCCCGAGTGAACACTTTCAGAAGAGTCCAGAAGGCTTCCGGATTGCCAAATAAAAACGACATTAGACATCAATATGCTATGCAATATGTAAGGCAAAACAATTGGCCCGTTGCCTTTGACTTTACAGACAACGAACTTTCGACAACATCGGCAATATCAACTGCGGAAAAACTGAAACCAGTACATCTCAGTTGCTCTGATAGATAAATGGAAAGAAGGTTTCGACGCTGAGCGATGGCACTTGTATCAGTAGAACAGAAACAAATATTTTATTGAGGGTGTTACCATCAATATCCTGGTAATATGGTCCAACCCTTGACTTACTGATACCAATTTTATGTAGATTTTTCCAAAACTGACTTCCGCTTAATGATGCGGTAAGCTAATGAGAGAAATGTTGGGATTTGACTGAACGTATTTCCGCAACAACTTCACTACAGAGTGAACACGTAAGATGCAACTCATTCAATTTGTTGACCATTTTACCAATAGTGTTCTTCATTGCTGAGACCCATAAAACGCACGTAACGCCCCATTTGTTTATTGAATTGAACCATGTTTTTCATAAAAAATTTGAAAAATTTGCAAACGTTGCTGCGCTGTGAGTCTATGTATGATGAATTGTCAAGCCAGCCTGACCCTAAACCACCGAAAACTTTCAAATTCGGTGTCGCGAAAACCATGTTACCAATTATAAGTTCAGCGCCTCTAAAAAAGCCGTTTTAAGAAACTATTACATGCTTCTTATGTGTACACAGTTGATAATGTAATGCTAGATATTGTGAGGAATTATTTTACCTGGTCAGTGAATGTTATTGAGGGTGAAGCTCTGGTTTGTTTTATTCTACTCTAACCTTGAGGATTTCGGAATATAACAATCTGCTTTAGCATTGATCATGAATCCCAGATATTTAACATTTTCACACTTGAGAAGGACTCTTCCATTGAAAAATCTCTGGAATAAACAGTAATGGATCAGAAACGGTATAAGAATTCACTCCAAATATCCACTTATCGAGTGCTCGTTGCATGGATATAGGATTCTCGCTTACGATGGCTGTATCTTTTTCTGAATCTATTAAATGCGAAACTTGGATAATACAAGCACCCTAAAATAAACAAATGCTCCCTTTTAAGCGAAAATAACTGTGTGTATATAATTGCGATACCTCTCCAAAAAAGAACCCTAAGACCATAGATTTTTGAAATGTCCAGGAATTAAAAAAACAATTTACCCCTCATCTCATCACCATGCATTCATATTGTCACTTACCATATTCTTGGTTATAAAAAAGACGTATTCCCTACCAGCATCCTGTGTTTTGTTCTTCTTTTTGGTTTTATTTCCATTTCATCAACGGTGTTAAGTGCCTGCACGTTTAGATTCAACAGCTTTCCAATTAACACACTTCACATTTTCACAGACAAAAAGAAGAACTGCAACTCCAACAGAAGTAGCAAGCATCATCCCAAAATGTATTTTTTAAGAATTCAGTCTTTTATCTTCAAATTCCAACTCCGGAAATAATGAATTATTATTTTGGAATGGGATTCTGTTTGTCTGCTGTGCTGTGCTCTGTGCACAAATGAATTCCATCCCGATATCTTTGTGGGATTCTTTCCTTTTGATGACCATCACACAGTTCGAAATTTCATACGATATTGCTACTACAAACGAATATAATGATTCTTCTGGCGGAGCTCGGATGCAGTTGGACTCCTTTGCGTGTGCTCGAATATCTGACATCAGACCCCTCAAATTCACAACAGTGAGATTTATTAGAATCTCACTCTGAATAGGCTGGAGCTGGAGGCACCCATAGCCACATATAGCATCATCACTTTGGAGGAAGTTTAATATTTCAAAAGAACGCCTGGCTCCCGCCAGATTCGATGATGATGTGCCACATTATTAACGATCTCGGCATAAGTCGGAGAGGAGTTTTTTTCCTCCTCCAGAAATGTCTCTCTATATAGTTTATTCGTGTGGGGTTGGCGCTGCTGACTTATAAATGGAACCAGTGCAACTTGAATGCGCTTTGATCGGGGGACCCTATTTTTTTTTCCTGTAAACTCCCTTATACAACACAAACGATCGTCTTTGCTCATTAATTGTGGAATTGTGGAAATGACTTTCGTTTTCACTTCTAAGAGGGCTTTGACTTTTTGTTATGAAAATCAATTTTCTGTGGATATATTTCTGAGAAGCGCGTCAAAAGATTTGGACCAGACTTTTCAAAACAGAAATTTAATGGCGAGGGTGTGTTTTGAATTCAAAAATAATGTTTTATTTAAGTGAACGAGAAAAACGGTAGTATATTTTAATGTTAGATTTGGGGGGAGACATCTTCATTGGGCGAGGTGCATGGGAAATGTTTTTTTTTAGAAATACTACAAAAATACATACATACATACATACATATATGTATGTATGTAAATAAGTAATGCATTTGGGAATATTTTTGATTTGTTAATTTAATGAAAGAGCAATCGAAAACTATCTCATGAGAAAAAGGAATAGAACAACTTGAGGGCATCCAATGCAAATATAAATTTAAAAAAAGATGCGTTTTACACAAAAATAAAAAAAAATGATTTCAGTCGGTAGGTTAGATAGTTAAGTTGACGTTGCAGTCAGCGGGAGGGCCGACACACTTATGAGTTGGTTCATTGTGATACCACATTGAATCTTGAAGACTTTCTCCCTTATTTTTAAAATAATTGGATATAGCTATCGTTGTAGTAGAAGTACCCCATATGGAGTCTACGTCTTTGGAATAAAGCAGAACATGTCCAGAGAAGTTGAGAGGTCGATCCCTCCTCCCGTCTATGCAGCTTCCTCAGAAATCGTTAGAATAAATTCAAAGCCGCGTTGCTTGCCTATCAAAAACAGTGTTCTGTTATAACAGGTGTGTTTTATTCACTGCTGCATAGCTAGCGCAGCAAAATTTCCCTCGACAAACAACAACAATTTGATTGCTGGCGAAAAAGAAGCCAGTAAAAAAATGACAGTTGTGCTGGTGATAGAACGTTAAATTATTGAAATGAAAATGGCGCTATGCACTAAATTTTAGAATTAAACATATTATCTACATACATTTTTCGACATCAGATATTGATATTTTCTATAATAATGGCTAACATTGAAATATAAATTGAAATTGAAATATGGAGTGAGTTTGATCGTTTTATTCACACTTGAATGCTGCGCTGGCTATACAACAAGCAATAAAATACACCTATCACCAGCACAACTGTCATTTTTTTTACTGGCTTCTTTTTCGCCAGCAATCAAATTGTTGTTGTTTGTCGAGGGAAATTTTGCTGCGCTAGCTATGCAGCAGTGAATAAAACACACCTATAGTATCCCTTAGTGGATCATCGAGTTTGACAGCAATATGCTACTCTAGTAGTTTGTTTGCTGGCTCGAAGACGCATATATTATAATTTCTCGAGGGGAACAATGAGTTATGTCATGTCCAGTCGGTCTTTGTGTACTCTTTTTGGATGCCATGAGGACTCCGCAGGCTATATACATATGTACATATGTCATCTGTATCTGGGTCTGCATATTCGATAAATAATTTATTCTGTTATCTAAAGGTTGATCAAATCTTTCTTTATATAAATACATTAGTTAAATTGAGAATACGATTGGATTCGCTATGAAATATTGAGAATATATTGCCTTTGATAACTCCAAAGGGAATTCGACTTTTTCACCAACTGAGCTACATATTTCTTTCTAATGTTACCCTAATGGAACCCAGATTAGAGTGATTTTGAGGTTAATAGATATATTAAGTATCACTAAGTCATTTTCTAAGTCAATTTAGAGGATGATGTAACACAATCAATGGATTTCAAAAATGCCTGACTGTGTTATGATAACGGTATTTCGACCTAATTCTACTTGAGAGACAATAATGTGGTTTTCGATAGGTAAAATAAAGATAATTTATTTGCGATTTAAATCTGTCAAAATGTCGATTTTTACATACAAAATTTTTGAGATACAAAATTACACTAATACAACGGAAAAAAATGAATCAATTTCAAATCGCAATAGGTACATTTGCGGCGAAAAAAACTCAATTTTCGATTAATATCTGAATCTTCCAATGGAAAACCATATAAAAAAAATGGGTAACCACTTAATGGAACTTTTAATATTTCTTAATATTACTTTTTGGCTCAAAGATCTACAAATTAATAAGAGCCCCGAATACTAAACGACATAAATGATGATAAAATAATATATTCTTTTTTTAATTTTGAGTTAAAAAACATTTTTAAAATACCTAATAGTTCATTGCAATGGATACTTAAAATTTAATTAATTTAATATTTAATTTAATAGATTTCTGACATTGAACAAAGCTGCATCACATATTCTAGGTATCTTACGCGATACGGGCCCAAGTGCAACTTTTTTCGCACTCTCCTAGGACTTCTGCAGAAAGTTTTCTTTTTTGATACGTGAAAAGAGGTTTCATAAAATTACATTACGTTAAAATGATGAAGGCTGATGTACAAATTTTTTGACGAACTAAAGGCGTTTACGTTTACTTTTTTGCTATATTTGGGGTACTGTTCTTGCTATGTACATATGTATGTATGTACAAAAATAGCAAAATCAGGTTTTTCTTAAAGATTTCTTCTGATTTTTTATTTCAATTTGAACAGATTGTCTATAAATTTTCCGATGATCAAACCATTTTCTCTCTTTGTCGTCTTGTCTTTTCTTCCTGAACTTGGCAAATTTCTCTTGGATTTGTTTTTTTTTTTTTTCTTATTTATCTGCTGAAATCCTTTTGAACGTATGGTATCCAACTTTGGAACTGTACAAAGAAAACAAATTCTGAACCCATCCAAAAAATAAAGTCGTTCTTGGAATAAGAAAGGTACATAAGAACTAGCGATCGTGGCGTTCAAATAGACATGATCACAGAAGTATTTAAAAAAAAACACACAATCAGCTACTAACCATACCAACTCCTAGATGGAAACCGTCTTAAATGCATGAGACAATGTTCGGAGAATTAGAAGAACCAAGCCTCATAAGCTGATGCTCTAAAATCTATGGGAAAGTATTAAAAGTTTAAACTTCCCCCAATGTAATTTCAAATTAAGAAAGAAAAATTACTTGTAGATTTTTCATAGATTGTTTCTAATTCCGGTGGTTTTCGTGCGGTAAGAGTCCCACACTACTCGGTACGGTACCAAATATTTCCAAGTTTCTTTTGAAGATTTCCACTGACAAAAAAAAAAAACACATTTTGACGAGGCACTTCGTATAGCTTGCTTAAGTATTCCATCGAAATACCCTTATCATACTTGCTCACCATCTCATTTCTTAAAACTTGGCTTATTTTCGATGTTTTCCCCATTATTATCAATTAAATGTGCTTTCACCGCACACGAAAAGAATAAAACTAGAAAAAATATAAATGTCAAAATACTTTTTTTTAGTTAGTTTTATTAGCTCAGTCCATAAATTGAACGTGACTAAAAAAGCACGCATGAGAAAAAATAAAAATAAATAAATACAAGCGCCAATGTATTTTGTTTTGAGCATCAAAAGTGAACCGTTAATTCTCTCAGTTCATCAAAACGAGTGGTCTTAGGCTAGCCGCGCACTAGCAATTTTTAGTTGCGAAACTGCTTGGTTCGAGCAACTAAAAAGTTTGTGTTTTGACACAAACTAAACGATTCCCTAAAATAAGTTCGCCATTTTATTGAACATATAATTATCTGCAAATTCACGGACATTCAACCAAACAGTTCATCTGTTTTCTATAAGTTACCAAACAGTTTCGCAACTAAAAATTGCTAGTGCGCGGCTAGCCTTACATTGCACATAGTTTTCTCAAAATACTTTTCGAGTAAATAAAATTTATTTTCCAAAATCTTTAAATAAACACAAAATGTATTATGAAGCTGAAGATCGCTGCATCGAAATTTATGTTTTCATTTAGGATAGCAGATCTCGATAAGTATCAAAGATATTGGAATATTTTAAACGCCAAAATGTTGGGAGCAAATTTTCCTAGGGGCGATGTCCGTTACATTTTTTAAATTGTATCTCGTTATATTTTATTTTAGTGAGTTTTAAAACTTTTAAGACAAAAAAATTTTTAGGAGAGGATATAGACCGCAATAATTTTTTTTTGAAATAAAATAAATATGACCCAATGTAGAATATACGTTTCTCTAGGGGCGATGTTTCTCCTTTTTTTTATTAGTTTTTTTATTAAGATTATTTAACCATGATTTAACCATGAAACTAACAAAAAAAAACAAAAAGTTTGGACCCTTATAACTTTGGATAGACTAATCGTAGGTAAAAAATCGGTACATGAAAAAATTAGAATTTCCAAACTCTAGGGGCGATGTTTTTTCTTTTTTTTATTTTTTTGTCTATTAAAGTTTTTTAAACATGAAAGTTAAAAAAAAAAAAAATTTAGACCCTTATAACTTTGGATCAACTAATCGTAGGTATAAGAACGGTACATGAAAAAATTAGAATTTAATAGCTCAACACCATCCTTTTTTGGTTTAGCTAAACTAAAAGCAATACATATTTTTCAATTCAAATTTGTTAAACATATCTCATAATATCTATCTAATTATTATAATAGTTATTCTATAAAGTATATTCACTCTGGAATTTTCTTTTTCTTTGTCTTTGCTGAAATTTTGTTTTCGTTTGTATACCAATTAATCTTTTCTTTATATAATTCCAATTTTGTATAATTATTATCAGAATTATTAAAACTTGAATCGAAAAAATAAAAATTCAAATGAAGTAAATATTATAATTTTGATAATATACAATTATTAATATAATGCAATAAAAAATATAAAAATATTACAAATAACCAACATCTTAACTAACTAAAACAAAACGTAGATATCTATTTTCCTTTTTGTTGTAATTTGTTGCTAGACAACAAATGACTCAAGAACATGAAATAAAACAAAAAGAAAAAACATCGCCTTTAGAGTTTGGAAATTCTAATTTTTTCATGTACCGTTCTTATACCTACGATTAGGTGATCCAAAGTTATAAGGGTCTAAACTTTTTTTTTTTATAACTTTCATGTTTAAAAAAAATTTAATAAACAAAAAAATAAAAAAAAAAAAAGAAAAAACATCTCCCCTAGAGTTTGGAAATTCTAATTTTTTCATGTACCGTTCTTATACCTATGATTAGTTGATCCAAAGTTATAAGGGTCTAAACTTTTTTTTTTTTTTTTTTAACTTTCATGTTTAAAAAACTTTAATAGACAAAAAAAGAAAAAACATCGCCCCTAGAGTTTGGAAATACTAATTTTTTCATGTACCGATTTTTTACCTACGATTAGTCTATCCAAAGTTATAAGGGTCCAAACTTTTTGTTTTTTTTTGTTAGTTTCATGGTTAAATCATGGTTAAATAAGCTTAATAAAAAAAAAATAAAAAAAAGGAGAAACATCGCCCCTAGAGAAACGTATATTCTACATTGGGTCATATTTATTTTATTTCAAAAAAAATTATTGCGGTCTATATCCTCTCCTAAAAATTTTCTTGTCTTAAAAGTTTTAAAACTCACTAAAATAAAATATAACGAGATACAATTTAAAAAATGTAACGGACATCGCCCCTAGGAAAATTTGCGCCCAACATTTTGGCGTTTAAAATATTCCAATATCTTTGATACTTATCGAGATCTGCTATCCTAAATGAAAACATAAATTTCGATGCAGCGATCTTCAGCTTCATAATGTATTCATGTATTTTATACAAATATGTTTGCTATTATGTACCTACATCAAATTCAATACAAATCGATATGTAAGCTCACACTAATCGCAGTACCACTAATAGCAACTGTGTGCATTTCAAACCATCCATGAAATTCCAAAATTGCAATATTCCCAACTTGAAACAATTTATGATTAACCACCATCATCTAAAACGAAAACCTATTAACTCTTCATCAAGCCTCCATATTCATTCATGCCCCAATTGCAAAGGAATGTAAAGAATTATGGTCACATATCTAGATACATCTGTTGCTTACAATTCTATGTATGTACATATAATGATGATTATATTTATATGCCCACTGCCCAGGCCAGGCTGCACTGTTCTTTGTTGTGGCTTGGATGTTAATAATGATGATGATGTTTAGAATACAGTTGTTGGATGTAGCTGGAGCAAAATATATTATTTCCCGAAAACATAAACACAACACACATTGTTCACTCATCCATTACAACATTGATGCAATGCATGGTGAGCATAAAACAAAACAGCAGCAGATCATCATGGAAATGAAAAATTCTCCATACCGAAATTACGCGAGCAAACGAAAAATAAAATTGCACAACTTCGAGCTGCATCGAGAGCAAGACGTCCTAGGAGATGTATAAAAATACAAAAATAAACCAATCGGCAACATGACTAATTGGCTCTTTTTGAGAAGTGAACACCATAAACATAATCATTTGTTATGAGCAGCAAAAAGGAAACTGGAGTGAAGTGTGTGTAGCCAACAATAATTCACATCCGCTATGCGAATTTATTGAGTAATGCAAAACGGAAATTCTCTACTTCATGCAATTAAATGTGAGGAAACGGCACTGAAATTATTCGTTAGTTAATTGAGGAATGCATTTGTTCAAATTATAGGCTTTTCATTTAATTAGTTTCAAATAAAAGGGAATGTCTATCGATTTCTCTTTAGCATACAACCTAGTCTAGATCGAAAGATTTAAAACGATTTTTTACCCTGGGACCTAGTTTTTCACTGCGACTTCATTCGAGCTTTGGAGTCAGCTTATCAAATTTGGTGCGTTGAATCGATCTAAACTCGCGCTGAAAAAAGGGCTCTAACCTAATGGAAGTTATGAATAAGAACAACGTTGTTCATCAATGACATTTAACTATTTCTCAAAATCTATGATGTTTCGACAAAGCGAGTGTTTTGACTCTTTTGTTATATTTTCCTATATATAAAACCCTTATGATATCTGAACAAAGGCTTATGGGTTCTTCTCACCATATTTTATGATATAATTTGATTCCGTGGCCCTCTTCACATGTTTTGAAACAAATTCCCAAAAAAAAACTCAGCTCATAAATTAATAAAAATTGCATTTTTATTTACAACAAAGCTCCATAACCTTACTACTTCCTCTTCTTTCCACCTCTTTGATTTTTCCTCATGCTTCTCTTACGATTCTCTGCCTTTTTCTCTGTGTTAATTTGTTGCTTCTTTTTGATGAACTCCAGGCGTAGACGATTCTTCACAATCTCATCGGGGTTTCGCAGCTCCTTATTTGATCCACCTCTGCGTTTCTTTTCCTCGATCTTGGCATTGTGACGGGCATGTCTACTCACTGGATACCTCTTTTCGTGTGTTAGTGGTGCAGGTGTATCATCATCACTTCCAGCTTCACGTTGCATTTGCTCTTCGATCTTTGATTTCTGCTTCCATTCGTCGTAGCGTCCAGTTTTAAAACTAGCCGGAATCCAAGCACCCGACTCCGTGCGGATTTTGTTGTTGCGGGGATCTTGAACTGAGACCATTTTCTTCTTTATGCGATCCCATTTCTTTTGGCCCGGCTTATGTTTTAGCTCTGGTACGGATGTTCGTTCCACAACACTGAACTCAGCATTCATTGCTTGGCGTTCAAAGGAGTTAATGGCCAGACCATCCTCGGTGGCCTTATCGGCCGACTGATATGGAATAAAGTTCTCGTTATCCTTCACGTGAACCTTCTTCTTCTTTTTTGTCTTTGGCTTATAAAGATCATCCATGTTTTTGCGTCTCTTGGGAGCTACTACTTTGCCAAATGTTTTGGTTATTTCTTCGTCATCTAGTTCAAGTTGATTCTGCAACGAGGATACTCATAGATTAATACAACTATTATCAGTTTTAAGAAATTATACTTACTTTGCCTTCCTTTTCAGAAATTTGGGCTTCACGCTTCTCTTCTTCTTTATCCATTTCCTCCATTTGTGAGCGGAATTTCTCAATAACTTCAGAATGTTTTTCACGTTTCTCTTTCATAATTGTGAATTGCACAGATTTCTGATTCCGGTTTAGCTCGAAAATTGTCTGGAAAGGTGAAAACAGAAAACATACCAAGTCACTTCATGAAATTTTAAAAATAAAAAAACACTCACTCCTGGAGGTCGGAAGTTTCGCATCTTAACTACTAAATCGTGCTTTGCGTCTTGCAGTTGTCTTTGCTCTTCTTCTGCTTCGGCTGTGGAGCTTGGTTTTTCTTTTGTACTGGCGGCTAAAGCAGTATCCAGGGCTACCGATGACTTAAGGAAGTCATCCAAAGGCTTGAGGCTAAAGAATTTGATAGTTTTTACACGTTTGTTAGCGTCTGCTGAAGCAACTGGTCTAGAGGCTAAGTATTTTTTGTATGCGTTCTCGCTAGTTCTCATCACTCCGCTCTGGAAATTAATTTTTTTTCAAACAACAACTCTACATCACTTAAATAGTACCACTTACAATATGATGACTCTTCTTGTATTCAATCACTGTTAGATGCTCTTCTTCCAGTAGATCCTGGGGCACACAACCAATCGAACTTGTATCATTTATCTTGAACGGCCTGTTCAAAAACATATGCAAGTCAAGCATGTGAGCCTGATCCTCGGTGGCAAAAATAGAGAAAGCGGTACCAGTTCTCCCAGCACGAGCACACCGACCAACTCGATGGACAAACAACTTCGGTTTGCCTGGGAAATGCACATTTATGACATAATCCAAGCTGGGGATATCGATACCACGAGCTGCCACATCTGTGACCACAAGAACCGACACTTTTTTGTATTGAAACTTGGCTGTGTTGATTTTCCTAGCAGATGGATCCAAGCTGGAGTAGACTGGAGCATTTGAGATGCCAGCTTGAGTGAGAATCTAAAAGGAAGATGATTGTTAGAGCAGAAATGAACGATATTTGGAATAAACGTACATAAGAAATGAGTTCGACATGATGTTGTGTGCCAGCAAACACCACTGTTTGAGCATCTTTGGGGATAACATACTTCAGCAGAACTATCAAAGATGTGTAGCGTTCATCTGGACGACAATGCAGAAACTTAAGAGTTAAACCTTCTGGTAGTTTCGATTCCACATCTTAAAAAAAATCTTTAATTATTTTATTTCCTCAATGACTTCCTATATATTAATTTACCCAATCGAATTAAAACTGGATCACTCAAACCGGCCTTTGCGAAGTCTACTAAAAGCTTAGGCAAAGTCGCACTGAACATCACCATTTGTCTAGTCGAAGGCAGTCGATTCAGTGTCTCATTCAATTGTTCTCCGAATCCCATTTCGAACAATCTATCCGCTTCATCGAAAACAGCGTATTCTGGAAGACAAAAAGTTTTATTCCTCGTTTAAAGGACTCTGCAGCAAAACTTACGGATTGAACTCAACTTCAAATCCATTTCCACACACAAATGCAAGAAACGTCCAGGTGTGGCAACAATAACATCCGGACAAGTGTGAATAGCTGAGAACTGGGAGTCCATGGAATCACCACCGAGCACCAAGATCGTCTTCAGGTCCATGAATTTACCGATTTCCTTGATAAATTTGTATGTCTGAACGGCCAACTCGCGTGTCGGTGAAAGAATTAGTGCTCGTGCACCCTTGGTTGGTTCACGTTGCTTTAGTTTCTCAAACATTGGAATCAAAAAGCAAGCCGTCTTGCCAGAACCTGTTTTGGCCATAGCCACCACATCTCGACCTTCCAGAATCAGTGGAATGGTCTTAACGAAAAATTTTTATTTGATTTTTAAAAACACAAAAAAGGACCATTTAGCAACACTTACCTTTCTTTGAATTGGAGTCGGAACTTTATAGCCACGTTTAGTGATTCCTTTCAGAATATCATAGCCTAAGCCCATTGATTGAAATCCACCACTTTTCTTTACCTTTCCTCCACCTTTGATGGGTTTGATGTCGGAATCTTTGTCACCACCGTCCATCGATGGGAATCCGGGGATTTCATCATTTTTAGGCTTTTTCTTTTATAAAACAGAATGCAAATTTTAATGATTATGATTCAATAAGGAATTTATGGATTTTTTTACCATTTTCAGTTCTTTTTTTAGTATCACAGATTTATTAATTAATAAAAAAAACTTTCTTGCGATGTAAAATTAAAATGAAAATTGCAACTCAACTCACGAACTCACACGTGTTGACAAACTTCAAAGCTAAGTGACATTTGACAGACACAGGGATGTTAACGAATTTTTTCTTGTATAAAAAACTGTCGGTATTGTAAATCTGTAATGCAATTTAATCCTAAGTGCACACCAATGGAAAATTAATTGGTTATTTTTTTTTGCTACGAGCAAGTACATATACTTTAACTAAAAAAAAACAAACCAAATCAACTTGTTCGTCAACTGGTATGGAAGTTTTGAAGTCATAGTCATTAGCCGTGTTTTTTTGGAAAAGTTATCCGTAGTACAGTAGGATTTTATATGAAGAACAAATACAACATCCGCAGTAGGGTGACCGCCGATAAAAGGAGAAGTGAAATCCTGCTGCGGATAGAGATTTGACGTTTATTTGAGTATCGTCAGTGATCCTACTGCGGATGTTGTATTTGTTTTTCATATAAAATCCTACTGTACTACGGATAACTTTACCAAAAAAAGACGGCTATTACATAATTGATAATTTGTTGTTGGCGCATTTTAATTGTGACATTTCACGTAACGAAACCCATATCGTAAATTAGTAGGTTGGTTCGTTCAACTTTATCCAGAGCTGGATCCAGGTTTTCTTGACAATCATGAGGCTAGGCGCGCACATTCAATTTTTGGTTGCGCAACTGTTTGGTTCGAGCAACTAAAAAACATATAATTGTATGCACCTGCGTGGACATTCAACCAAATAGTTCAACTGTTTTCTATAAGCAACCAAACAGTTGTGCAACTAAAAATTGAATGTGCGCGCCTAGCCTGAGAGTTGTAAAAAAAACTGGATTTTTCAGTTTTTAAAAAACACCCATTGGATTATGTCAATTGTTTTGTTCACAACTAAAAGCAAGAAACAAATAATTCTGTGTTCTAACAAAACTTTAAATTTGTTATAAATTAGTTTTAAAAATGAACAAAAACAATTTTGCGTTGTTACTTAATATTTCATCTGATGAGTATGGTGAGGTAGTTTCGATGAACATTGGTCTTTAATGTTTGCAAATTGTAATGGCCCGAGGGAAACCGTGCCGGGTTAATTATTCCATCCATAATCATGTTTTACGACTACAAAACGAATCTATGTATTTAACGGTACGATTAAAATTAGAGTCGAGGGTGAACTGATGAACATTCATAGCGAAACGGGTATTACGTCACGGGTAAACTGATTGAGGAGGGGAAATGTCAACTCATTTTTTAGTTGCATTTAGTCAGAGTTGACTACGTAGTCACTACATTAGTAAATGCTCCCATTTTCTTTCAACAAATACAAACAAACTCATGAGTTGCTAGTCCTATTTTCTTGCAAAATTTATTGGAATCCTCTTCGACGTCATTAAGTGATGATGAATGATTGCAGTTGATTTTAACAAAAGGAGTATATTTTATTGGTTTACTATTCTAAATCAGCCTTATCACGTAGTACGAACCCCGAAAAAAGGAATCATTGCTCCCGTCGTAATAAAAAAACTTGCTACGAAATTCGGAGTTCGTGAATAATGGTATCACTAGTTTTTTCTACGAACAGATATTTTGATCGGAGCTCAACTTAAAACGAAACACAAATATAATTAAGCGAACGAAGATAAAGGACATGCAAATGAAATATATAAAAACAATTTTTATTATTGTTTTCATGTGAATTTGTTTATATTTTTTAATTTTTGAAGGGCAAATAAAGTAAATACAAACAAATATTGGTATCCTTCCGTAATGAATCTCATTTTTAGTGGTTGTCTTCTTCGTGTATTTTATACATTTATTACAAAGATTGCAACGGCAATGGTATCCATTTTAACGACCAACAAAATTAAAATCAAATCAAAAGATGAACAACGAAATTTTTTTTTTCACATTTTGACGCAAATCAACTGATTTTGAAACTCCGAAATTAGGAAAATGCTTTTTTGATTTCGTTCGGGGCCTATGATGTAAATTTATTCGTATTCGTAGCGTAACAAAATTTTCGGGGACTTGTTACGAGGGTCTTTGTGATAGGGGTGAATAGTTTCGCGCCCAATTTCGTGAAGAAAGAAGTATGTACTTCTAATTGTTTAATTCAGTGATAAGAAACTTCATTTCAAAACTAAAATAGAATGTGGCGTTTTACATAAATGTATACAATCACACCAAACTTAATTCAGAATCAAAAAAATTGTGTTCAGTTGGGATCCCGGATCGGAGAGGGATTCCAGATTGCCACATAAAAATGACATACCAATAAGATAAATTTTAATAGTAAAAATATAATTTTATTTTACAAATGTTTCTCTTTTAAATATATATTTATGTCAGCCATAAAAAAGAGAATCAAATTGTGCTTAAGCAAAATTAAAAGAAAAAAAGCAGTATTTCATAATAATAATCATCTTATAAGTAAAAAGTAGAAAATAAACCGTATATAGACTCTCTTAACTCTTCTCTAACAATTCCATATTAACATTTTTTAAAAATGACCTTTGACAAAGATATAAATCTGTAAGTATTTGTATGAATTTTTATGAAAATATAAATGTAACATTACAAACTACTATCTTATTTATACATATATAAAGAAAAAATACGCTTCACGATTAAGGTGACGTGAATGATCGAATGATTTTAAACAAAACAATTCCTCATATGTAGATATTTACAAAACAAATAACTAGTCATAAACAAAAAACGACTTCTGCTACATATCTGAAAACTCTTCAACAGGTTGCTCTTCTATAAGCAGACTCTCCAACCGCTCCAATCGATTTCTGAAGTCCTCCTTTTCTTTTTGGGCGATTTCATATTTTCGTCGCAACTCATCGTTTTGTTTGCGCAGCTCAAGCAGTTGCCGACAGATTTCAGGTATGGTCAACAATGGAATCACTGGTGTTCGATCTGGCAATGTTGCTGCCTTGTTCGGAGATTTCGTAAAAGAATATCGAATATTATTCTGTGTGGAAGTGGATTGTATTGCTGGTTCTGGCGATGGCTGTGCTGGAGGATGAATAGTTGCTGTTTGTATGTTGTCATAATCAGAGAAGTCCTCTTGATCGCTTTCGCCAGAAACTTTTATTATGTTGGGTGGCAAGTCATTTTCTTCGTCGTCATATTGAGGATCATATTCATATTCGATGAATTCAGGTTGTTCTTCTTTGATTTGTGGCACTGGGGGTTTTTGAGGTTTTATCTTCACCACTTGGGATCTAGAAGAATAAAAAGAAAAAGAAAAGTCAAACTCCGATTTTTTCTGAATTAGTTCTTAAATGCCTCACTTATTGATTGTGTTCTGCATCGACTTTATGTTACCATTACCGTAGATTTTTTTAAAATCGTTGAGTGAAATTATTCTAATATTCTAAAAAAAAAAACAACAATATTATCCTCAAAAACCGCCGCGTATAAATTCTAAAACCATTACCTTTCCCGTTACATCCTTAGGTGTTGATGTTGTAATAGCTGGCTTTGACTTATTAATGATGTTTGGACGAAATTTTGATTCTACATGTTTTGGTCCTTGTTTATTAGTCACTTTCACAATGCCCATGGGGGAAGATAGGGATGGCGGATTTGAAAGTAACTTCACCGCATCTGAAAATGGCGTTTTGCTCATTTTCTTGGCTTCGTTTAAAAGGAGCTTTCCGCCCTCAGAAAGAACCAACTGTCGACCATTTTGAAGTGCAGTTGTTAGAAGGTTATTTGACGTATCCTCATCGTCATTCATAATTGATATACCATGACTTTTTAGAAGATTTACAGCCGAGTTATCTTGGAGTGTGATATCTAAAAAAAAAAATAATAATTGTGAGTTGATTCTGATGTGTTTTTGTTTGTATTTCTTACCTTTATCTTCTAATGGAGGAGCAGATTCTTTTCTATAAGTTTTGCTTGTTTTATCACTTTCAGAATTTAATCTGAATCTTTTTTCTGATGGTTCATAGTCATTGGTTATGCCCATAATTGAGTTAACAGCTTCATTTGTTTCTTTCTATAGGCAAAGAATAAAATTTCAATTAGTTTTATCTTATCATGGAGCATCGGAAAAGTTTTGTCGATGTACACAATTTGGAAACATACATTTCGGAAGACTGGGAAATTTATAGACACAAATACCAAGTTTTAAAGGAGATCTCTAACTGAGAAGGCTTACTATTAGTCACGCAAAAGGGGTTTAACACCTTGTATTGGTTTCCGAGCAACTGCTATATATTTGTATAAATAACTCAAAAAGCAAAAAAGGTCTTGAAATTCACCAAGGTTTTAATGAAATTTAAGAGTTCATATTTTCCGTAACTGAAAAGCATCACTTCAACGGACGCTATATTCCAGTTTGTTCAACAAGTTAAGCTAGAACTGCTAAGAAATCAATTCAACGTATTGATCAGAGACTAAAATGATAATGGGTTGATCACATAACCCCAAGACAAGAAAGTTGCAAAGACATCCGCTTGATAGAATAGATCCAGTTAAATCAGACAGGTAAGTAAGGAAGGGTTGAGGGAAGAGTTAAATCTCTCTTTTCTCCATTGCTAAGAAGAAAGAAGATTAAACAAAACACCTTTGGAGTGAAGAAATTTAGTGGCAACTCCAAAGAATATCTCCTGGAAAACCAGCGCTTAGAGATTTAAAACTCTCAACTATTTGTGTGCGAGTTGCTGAGTCCTTAAGACTATGATTTTAGATTTCAGGTGCTAAACCTTTTAATGTGACAGTCCAACGTACTAACCATTACGCTACGAGATACGACATCTCCCAGTGAGTCTTGGGTAAAATTACTTTACTTTTTTTGGTCTTCCAAAAATGACATGACTCAATTGAATTGTTTAAGTGGAGGAAAGCAACTTGCTATTTTACTAGAAAACTGTTTATAAAAATAACTGTAAATTAATGAAAGACAAGAAACATTGCGGCGGTGCTCGTGAGATTCATGTACTCGAGCTTTGGACGAACATAAGCCTTAAAGATTACAGTCAGATCAGAAGGGGCGACAAATTTCTTGCTACGTCGATGGAAACCTAAACATATAGCAGCGATTTTGGGACGTCAAATGTATGTTCATTCCACACAAGGTGGTTTGTGACCTAAATGGTAGGTTGGTGACCACCGGCAGTCTAGCCCTGTGGCCCAATTAGCGCTGAAATGCGCCATTTTGATACAACAATTCGTATGAACCTGTGGATGGAATTGATATGGGAAATTGTGGACATTCACACGGAGTCATCCCTTTTAGATTGAGTTCAAAAATAAGAAAGGATCTACGAGGTTTTGATGTCTCTTATTGTGTGTTTGCTTTTGCAGAATCATCCGGAACGTGTTTCATTCACTCAACAGGACCACCACCTTCTAAACTGTGCCAAGCTAGGCCACTTGTAGACTGGTGATGAAACAGTAGCCAATTCGATTGAGTGAGCATTCAGCCCCCCGCACCGTTAACTTTCGTCAAAGCCCTCAGTCCGCTAGCTCGGGATCTAAGGAGTCAAACGAAGGGCACGGCACAGAAGTACCCGAAGTTCGTCCTAGAGCCATTTCGTAACGTTGAGAAAAGACGTTGAGAAAAGATATCAAGTCTTTCATCTTCATTTCCGAAATTTCAATGTCGTCAAAAAATTCCTTTCCTAATGAATGTGCTCTAAATTTGGCCAGAACATGGCATTTGCAGAGGAAGTGGAGGACTGTTTCATTTTGCACGCTGGTCCCAACAGCTATGACAGTGAGTTTTGTGAGGAATGCCTAGACTAGCCAGTTTACGCTACAGGTAGCTACGATCGTGGCTATATCTTGCTTGGGTCTGCATATCAGATCAAGTGTTTCTGATTTATTATAGGTGGGCCAAATCTTTTTAGATACGAGTATAATGCTGTTAGTAAAACTGCTTCACATACGATTTGATTCACATACGAAAAATTGATATAATTTTGGCCTTTCGTAGCTCCGAGCTGAATGTTGACTCTTTCCGCAAGTAAGTTATGAAGAAGAAGAGAACTGGGAGCTCATTTAAAACGACATGGTAAGTGGGTTGCGCTTTAACGACAGAAGACAGCATTGAGTTTTTGAAGCATTAAATTCTATACAAGGATATGCATTTGGAAACAAATATGAGAAACTAAGAGTACCATCGTCGGCAACACAATTCAATTGATTAGAAGTTTCATTGATGAATTTTAGAAATACAGTCGGAGATAAAAAAAAAATCATCACAGAATCGTCATTGAAGGTTCAAACATAGGACGAGAAGATGAAATGATTCGTTCAAGTATCAAACAGATTTTATGCATTCCATGATAAAATATGGAACTGAATATCAGAACGCCAAGACATTACAAAGTGTATGAGAGAGCATATAGGTCTCTTCAATTCAGATCTAAAATATTTCCCCCTAAATTTTTCCGAAATCGTCTATATTGTATTCTACCAAATCTCGGAAAAAAGCACTTGTCAGGTCTGGTTTTTTGTTTCACTTTAAAAATCTATGAACTCTCCTGGCCCATAATTCACAATTGTGGTTTGTTGCTACCTTTCAAATACCATTTAATCCCATATAAACCCGCTGGTGTTTCACATTCTGCTAAACCGACCTATCCTCGCTAAACTTTATACAATGTTTCTGGATTTTTGTAAAAAAAAAAAAAAAGAAAGCAATATCACAACAAAACTTTTCCATTGAACATAATCTCTACGTGCAGGAAAAAGGATTTAATTTTTAACAATGTGGGAAAAGGGAAAGGCTTTCCGAAAAATGGACAAACTAATTGAGAATGGGTAATAATATTTCTAGTGCTCTACTTTACGTACTAGTTTAATCCGCTGTGTCTTCTTTGTTTTTGGAGGCACAAATAAGTCGAAAAAATAAACAAACCAAAAAACAAGATGTATCAAATAAAAATTCTATGACCTAAACAAAAGAAAATGAAGCAGAATGTAAAACTAACCTCATGTTGTTCATTGTATTTCCTGCTTTGTTGCATTTGTCTTGCAGCTTCCAATTCTTGCAGGATGTCAGGTTGCTCTGTGAGTACGGCCAAGGCAATTGGGGTTTTGCCAAACTTCGAAATCGCCGTAACATCCGCGTTGTGTTTGATCAATAGTCGAACAATTCCTTTGTGTCGCTTCTCAACTGCCCAATGAAGTGGTGTCATTCGGAGCTGAAAAATAGTTTTTTGTTTCTTTAGAAAAGGTCGATGGGAGGACAGAAAAAACAGATACCATGTCTCTCGGATTGAGGGCACATTGACTTTCCACCAAAAGCTTAACAATGCGTTCATGGCCATAGAAGGCTGCCAGATGCAATGGTGTTCGGTCCACCTTGGTCCGTGCGTCTTTATTGATGCCAGTGTTGGTAAGGAGTTTACAAATTTCATAGCCATCATTCATAGCTGCAAAGTGAATCGCTGTCATGCCCAGCTAAAATGCAAACAAACTCTCCATAAGATATCCGCAATTGAGGCTTTCCTACTCACCCAATCCGAAGCAAAGGGCGATCCTTTCGCTATCAACGTCTCGACTCCAATAACATCATTGTCGCGAGCGCATTGCAGTAATTTCTTTCCCATATCCATCACAGAAGCTTGAAGCCGATTGTTGTTCATAACAATATCCGAGTTGTCGTTCATGTTGTAAACACTGCCTCCTGAATTGGCGCGCTAAAATCGAAACCGATTAAATAGAATCCTAAAAGAAATTTAACAAGAATTTTTACTATTTTCACGGGAAAGTGTCCATGGTTTTGATGAAGGACACTGCTGGGCACTGTGCTGCCACTGCCGCCACTAGAATTGTTTACAGAGTAGACTTTGCCGTCTGGTCTTAATGCTGCAATTATTTTGTTTCCAACCATTGGATAGCAATGCTTATTGCCTTACAACTATTTATTTATTGAATAAAATTAAAGAAATAAAATTAGCGAACAAATAAAAAAAAAACGAAAACAAATCTCATCAAATTCCTGTTGTTGAGTCTGACATTTCGATTGACAGCAGTTTGTTCTTGAAGAAACGTCAAAATACGACGGAAGCCTTTCAACACAACAAAATTGCAAAATAAAAATAGAAAGAACTCTTATGCATTTTGTTAGCATTTTCAATGAATAATTGTCTTTTCCCTTGAATAATTCAAACACTTTTGATATTTAATTAAAATTTTGTATAATATACATGCAAAAAAGGAATTACTTTATTTTTGTTTGGGAGGGTATCCTGCGCGAATTAAATGGGCAACAATGGAAGAGCAAGCGAGAAGTGTTTTCCAGTTCCGCCTAACTCACAAAACGGAAGTCAGTATATTTGTTAATTATAAATTTGTTCAAGAATTTATTGCAAGTATTTTTTTACCAAATAATTGTTTGTATTTTATGAAAGATTTTAACATGAATTTTGTCAAATTGTATTGTGTTTCTACTTACAATAATTTAATGTAAAATTATGTTGTCTGGTGAGTAGTTTCACAGTTCACAGTTGTGGTTTGCTTTATGAATGCACTTTTTAACTTTGACATTTCCCGTTACAATGGCGGACTGTTTAATGGGGGTTTGGGTATAAGCTAACAGTCGGTAGAGATGTGTGCTCAGAGGTAAGATAGTGTATCTTTAAAGTAAGATCGCGAAATAATGAACCTTGCCAGCCTTATTTACTAACTCGTTTTAGCGACGGGGTAAAGTTACTTCGACCTAACAACGACTCTAATCCTGAAAAGCTTATTTATAAAAAAATACACGAGGAATTGAGACGGAATAGCTAAAACTGGTTCATAGGAGGCTCAAAGCCGTTTTAGTATCTAAATGTCATTTCGATATGACATCATATGGGTGTAAGCAATTTTTTTTCGTTTCTTAGGTACTAAGACAAAGTGGATAGATATTTTGCATTAATAAATTATTTACACTTTTTAAACGTTCTAACATTTGTTCGGTATTGGGACGCAATGTGGTGATTCATTCATTCAAATGTATTCACTTTCCAATATGCATACATTTATAATAAAATGAATAATAATGGAAATCAGCTGGGGTTTGCCTACGTTTATAATAACCAGATTTTTAGTGATTTTGTTGATAGTATATTTGACATAAGGAAGACGTAGCTAAAATGGCTAAGAAAATATTTTATAAATAAGGACTTGTTTGACGTGGCGTAAACCCGAAGTAAGGGCTTCGGTTCGGTTTAACTATTCCTTGTTTGAACCGAGTATTAGTGAAATTAATAAATAAGGCTGTGTATGTTTACCAGAAAAATTTTAATTTATATAGGAATATATTTATTTTATATATAGAAGAAAATAAAACATTTGTAACAAAATAAATGAAAATATAAAATTGATGGAATCCTCGTATTTCAAATCGATATTTTGTTTGACAGCTTACCAAATGTCATTTTGTACTGCCAGCTTATATTCGTTTCAGCTTTTTCTTTACAATTATATTATAAAAATAACAATTGTTTCAAATTGACATTTGTTTCAGTATTTCCACAGATAACAAAAAGTGCATTCACGATCTGGTAATGAAAAATAAAACTTTACTCTTTTACTGGACCTGTTACACGAGATCGTAAATATCCCTTATATTTATATAATTTATATTTATTTTATAAGTTTGAGAATTCAACAGATCCAGATTTAAGTGATGACTTCCAAAGATGATAGTTTGGATACTTTAAACTTTAACCTGCATTAAACGACCTCCCATAATTTTTACTCTGGTATAGTTAAATTGTAAGCAAATTGAAAGTCCAGTCCAGAAACATCCATTGTTTAATCAACTAGAATGGTGAATCATTTGGAACTTATATCTGTTGTAACAAATATCAGAGTTATCCCGAGGCCAAACAAGCAAGTACTTTCAAACTCGGTACACATACTGCCAGTAAATTTTGTATTAGTTTATTTGCTGTGACGTAGGCGGCACGCCACTTGACGAGCAAGTTGCCTGGAAGTTTTGAAATTTTAAATTTCGCCTTATTACGGCATTAAAACTTCCATCCCAGTTCTCAGCAAGATACCTAGGTTTGTTCGTTAGTCTGCTATTACAAGATGCATTTAGACGTGTTCGACTTTTCAAACAACTTAAGTGCAAAAGAGAAATAAAAATCGAAAGATGAGATGGACAAAAATGTACCTGTGTCGCGTGGGCAAAGTTTTCGGTGCAACAATTTGATGTTTCTTGTTCGTTTTGCGAGAAGTAAAATTCAACTCACAGAAACACTTGTTTTTATTACTTCTATATTTTAAATAGCACGTACTGGACGGCACCGAAAAGAAAAATAAAGAGAACTGTCAAATTGGATTGAGGATAATTTGGTTACTAAAGACTGGCTTTTACACGAAAGCGATTTTTAATCTTTGTTTCTCTTTGGGCTCCCTTTCGATTGCATAAATGCTTTTAAACACAGCGATTTTTAGTCAAAGTTAACTTTGTACTATTGAAAAGGAGACATTTCTCCGCACTCCTTACTCTACTTAGTTAATCGAAGTTCGCTCACCGAACGCCAAATAGAAATGAAACATACACAAGAAATAAAGAAAACCACAAAGAAAAAGGAACGGTAACTCTGCATTTTTACCAACCCTAGTAATTTTGTGTACCCCCGCCACCACACACGTCTCTCTCCTACGGGCTTAAAAATCGCAAGGTAATATTGCTTCGTTTAAAAGCAGCCTAACGAGTAATAGCAATTGGTCGAAGGATGACCTGACAAAGAAAAATGCGAAAAAGGCACATGCATCTAGATGATTCATCGTGTAATAGCAGACTAATGCCGGTCATCGTCCACTATGTGCGCGATAAGTTCAACCAACTTCGTTCAACTTTTTATTACAACCTCTTACACTAGTGCAGCAACTTACTCAATTCACATTGAACAACTAAAGTTGAACAAAATGCGTTTGGAGCCCCGTACACATAATTGACCAACTTTCCCATATGTTGATTAACCTCGCACACCTACTTGGATCAATTCTTAAAATTTATTCCAGTGTTGAATAGCTCCGTACACCTAGTTCACCAACTTACTCAAATGTTGAATAACCTCGTACACAAGTTGATAAACTTGTTCGATTTTGACAGAAAAAAAAAAGTTTCGAGTTGATCAACTGCGTTTTCGATATGGTTGCTCAACCATTTGATGAACGAGTTGATACCTTCGTACACTTAACCAAGGATCACTCGTTAGGGAACGCGTTGAACGCACCACGATAAATACTCAAACGTCTAACCTGAAATAATTTTGACTTCAGTTCGGTACATTAGGCAATTGGATTTTCGAGGAAATTTGAGACCAAGCCAATTCCCTGGCATCTCGATTTTTATAAGAGGGGCTCTTAATGTCCCATATATTTTGCTTTTCCTCAATTGCAAAATTAATTCCGTGGTACACTCTGTTTTTTTATCACCTTCTATGACAAAAAACCAAAATAAACTAGAGTTTGCAAGTTGCAACAACTGCGAGTGGCAACGCAATAGTTCAACCAAGTAGACACATTTCACTGCAACCAACGCAACGCAACACAATATTACGTCAAGAAATCCCAAAGAAAATTAAAAAGTTGATCAACGGGTTGAACAAATAATGTGCAACACATTTATCTTGAAAATGTTGCTCAACGTGTTGATCGAACATTTTCAAGGAGCAACACGAGCTCGTACACTACCCGTAAAATTGTTGCGCAATTCGTTGAGCAACGGCCAAGAACTAGATCCAACCCGTTGGTTGAACAGAATTGAAGGCACCGTACATTAGAGTTGAATGCGTTGAGCTCGAAATTTGTGCGTTGATCGCCTAGTGGACGACCGGCATAAAGAATAACAATTTGTGTGTATTGCAATTGCAGGATGATTGCCTTGCCAGTAATTGCTCGTTTTGCCTCAGGGTAGGATGCTATTTTGTATAGCTGATATGGGCTTACATAGGTAATTTAAAACCTGAGCTAAATTCTTATAATCTATACATTAGATAAATACCTTACTTTAATTAATTTGAATTATACCTAATATTTGTATATTAAAATCATTTTGGAGCCAGCAGTATGCCATGCCGCAGCATACGTACAACAAAACACAAATGTTACTTACATATTTCATAGCTTTGCAGTGCAATTTTGCATTCTAAAGCTGCATTTAGACTTTCGGTGCTGTGCACCGTGTACGCTCTTCGGTGTTGGTCGTACGCGGAAGAACGAGAATGTAAATGATAAAAGCGAACAACGAGAACGAATGAAGAATGTGGAACAATGTGTTGTTAAACATTTTGTTGGTAAAATACGAACGAACTGAAAAACCAAATCGAATTAATGTAAATGTTTCTTCGTTGTTGAAAGAAGAACGAACAACGTTCAACGAATGAAGAACGAAAGTCTAAATTTAGATAGATTTTAGCCCAATGGAATGCAAAAAAAGCTAAAATCGGCATTTTGCCATATTTGAATCGAAAATAAATTGATTTATTTTATCAATGGAGAACCACATAAAATTTCCAAGTTTCTATGCCGTTATCAATATTTGCTGGTTTTTGCACCGGATACTTCAAGTCTTCTGTTACAGAACCAAAAAAAAACATTTTTTTAATCAAAACAATTCTGGTTTTAGTTTAAATTCATTATATTTCTTGTTTCAGTCGTATATAATATAATATCGATTATGACATACACATACATATGTTTTCTTTTCTTTTAACTTTTATATTTTCTTAATTTTAAAATCATCCTACTATTTTTGTTGTTAATATGTAACTGTTTTTGTTTTGTATTTCGATTTTTCATAACACTGTGTGATTAGGAAACATAAAAAGAAAATGTTTGTTTTGTTTGCTAAAGAAATATACAGGGGATGCAATAAACTTGATAGTGCTAAATTGATTGTAGATCTGTTTAAACAATCATTTAGCACCCTTTTTGACAGGATCACTTTTGAAAGTGTATTCTTTTTTTTCAACAATATTTAACTTCTAATTCTTTTGGCAAGTAGGAGTAGGTACTATTTTGTATTAAATTTTTATTTGGCAACTAAGTAGTGTGAAATTGACTGGAAACCAACCATTCTTTGTTTCAAATATTTAATTTTTATATTTCTTATTTTAATTTATGTTTAAATCTTAGTCTAAAGCTAATTCTATTTCTATATAAATAACTCATTAGTTTATTGCCGTTTAATAGTTTTTTGTTTGCTAATCAAATTTAATTTTATATTTACACTTAATATTATAATGGGAAATGCTTTATAAGCAGTTTTTAGTATTATTTATTGTAGATTTTGAATGCATTTCTAAATTACATTTATATATATTGTTTGCTTAAATATTTGTTAATTTCCTACATATTATTAAGATTATAGTAGTTCTACATATTTATTAGTATACAGATTTAATATTTACTTTTTGTTTGTTTTATTGGATTTTGTATAGTTATGAAGTGTATAATTTTAAGTAGTAATTATATCTTATTATTTTGTATAAAGAACTGGTAAAGTGTTGCGCTTCAATTACAGGCAGTTGTTTAATTTTTTTTTCTTTTTAATTTTATTTTACTTTGCTGTGAATTTATTTTTAATTTTATCAAAAGACATATTGGTTATTATAATAATCAACCATTTTAAATAAATTTATGGGTTTAGAAAAATATTTTTTAACACTTGTGCTAAAAAGACAGACATTTAGGTTTATATTTTATTAGAAATTTAGAAATATTGCTTATATTATATTATGTAGAAGTAATGCATTCTACAGATTTGAGATGATTATAATTATGCAAATTTGCAATTTAGGTATGTATTTTTTCTTATAAGGAAAAATTTTTTATACATATACAAACATATGTATGAGAGTGTCCCTTAATTTTTTATTTATTCAATATTGTATACTGGTTACAGTTTTTTGTATTTATATTCCAAGTGAGCACAAAGTATGATTCTGTTTAAATTTAATCTGTATCTGTTTGTTTTAATTCTTCCAAGGTTTTAAATTAAATTGTTAATGAAAATGGATATGGCATAAGTATTCTTAATACCAAAAGCAACTTTATAACTTTATTAAAATAATTTTAAAATATATTTATGTAAGTTTATTTATATGAGCAGCTCAAATAAGTTCTTATGTTATAATTTCTTAAAGCCAAAACACAACTTCGTTAGTCATTATTTTGATAACAAAAATATACTTTTTAATTCTGAAGTTTCGGAAATTCAATATGGCTAATTTAGTACACATTATTTCGTGTTCACAGAAAACAACTAAATATTTTACTTGGAAAAGTGAAGCACTGAGAAATTCAACTTCTTATAGGTCTAGGTCTCCTAGGAATGTAGTCTGGGATCTTCTTTTTATTATATTATCATATAAATTTTCGTAAACATTCAAGTAGTGTTGAAGACGTAGGTATTTGTACATACTTGTTTTACTTATAATTATAATACCGCCAAAAAGCATTAAAAACAAAACAATTTTCTGCTTGATCTTTTGTTAAGGCAAGCTTCAGTCGAGAGAACCCGCTTTTTATGCTAAATCTCAAACATATCAATATGACTGACTTATGATAGACCTTTAATATTTTAAGTTAAGACCCTTAAAATCGTCATATATTAAATACAATTCATACTAGAATGGTTCTTGTGTGTAATGTCTATTCGATTCATTGCCCTTCATTTTCAAAACTAAATGAAAAATTAATTGAAGAAGAATATACTACACAAACATTGGTCCAACTCTCCAAATCAACAAATTGTTGGTAAGAATATTTTTAAATATATATAAATACTGAAAATCTTTATGGTGGAATTTCCAGATACATTCTACTGTTTAAATGTTTTTACATGCAGGAAATCAGAAGCTTCAGTTTTTTCATGCACCCACTTATTAACATACACAATTTTCTTTTATTAGTTTAAGGTCTTCCTTAGTTTTCTAACATTTTTTAAAATCCTAAATTTTGTGTAACTTGTAAAAATGTTCCTAACCCAAATTTTTGTTTCCTATACCCGTGGATAGGATTTAATTATTATTTATGTTATTTAGTTTTATTTAAAAAAAAAACCAAGTTCTTCTTTTTAGTTTTTGTGTGCCGCCTGCACCTATGTATTTATAATTCAATCGCATCATAACCCATTTACTTTGGAAAAATATGCTAAAAACTTTTGGGTTTGTAATGTTCTAATAAAACAACAAAAATTCAATATCCAATTTTTTTGTTGCATTTCATGAATGATCCCAAGAGCTTATTATTGTAGTTCAAGGCTTAATGGTTAGGGTTCCAGTTGGTTATCAATGATACTCTTAATTAAAAGTTTGTAACGTTAAGAAGGCAAAAATCAATGACTTTAATTATTAGCAAAACAAATTTCATTTTACCCAATTT
This sequence comes from Chrysotoxum bicinctum, assembly GCA_911387755.1. NCBI lineage: Eukaryota > Metazoa > Arthropoda > Insecta > Diptera > Syrphidae > Chrysotoxum > Chrysotoxum bicinctum. The sequence goes on along the minus strand of OU426989.1, from coordinate 215,185,805 downwards.
CCCACACAAAATGACTGTTAATACAGGGTGCGTTTTAGGTTCCAGGTCGATTTTATTTGGTTGACATTTTTGTGTGAATGATATTTGTCAGTTGGCATTTGACGATCGCAGAGATTTGTCGGTAAAAAATTAATACAGTTGCACGGAAATAACCATTGACGTCGGTGAGATTGGAGTGCTCGAGTTGTACAACTAACTATAGACAACCGCCATTTTTGGGTAAATATTATTATGAGCGACCAATCACGTTTGGACTTGGCTGGGTTTGTTAATAAACACAATAGCTTCTATTGGGGCATTGAAAAACCTCGATTGATACACCCAAGACCACTTCACATTCGTAGACTAATTGTATGGTGCGTCATATTTCTTTGAGGATGCCATGTTAGATTGATGGATGTTAGAAAGCCTTCTTGTGCCCGAATTGAATCAATTAGGCCTGCAAGACACGTGGTTCCAACAAGACGGTGCCAAATCACACAAAGCTCGTGCTCCGATGCGAATTTTACGAGACATTTTCCCGCCGAATAATCGGCCCTAGCGAGGTATCCGTTCGGAGCGGAAAATTGTCCGTAACGCGTACTTTGTCGGAGGTTCAAATTCATTTCGAGGTATCCTATCGGAAAGAATAAAAATACACAAATGCGTTGTCGTAATTGGTTCCGCGAAAAACAATTGCATTTAGCTGTCAGAAATTTCACAAATAAAGCACTTGATCGCACTTCAACGCAGCTCGCCGGGTGCGTTAAAAAAATGTCGGAGAAAAATTCCGAATAGCTGTTCGGAAGAATACCTCGAAGCAAAAATCCTCCGAATCGTACGAAATCGGAGAATTTTCCGCTCCGAACGGATACCTCGCTAAGGCCGAATGTCAAGGACAACATTAGAAACGAAATTGCTTAAATTAGCACTCAAGTCTGCGAAATTGTTATGCAAAATGTGCTTAAAAGTTCTCATATCAGTTCTACGCCCTGAGACGGTTGATTGACATTATATTCCATACATACATATGTAATGTTAAAGACTATAAATTAATTAATCAAATATAAATTGTAAAATTGAATTTCATATAAAAGCTATTCAAAACAAACATCTATCTGGAACATAAAACGAACCCTGTACTTCAAAATAAAGAAGTCAGTTTGGTCGCTGATCGACAACCAATATAAAGCTTGTTTTAAAATTAAGTTTTTAAATCCTAATTGACAAATACTTAAAAATTGCAGTCGATTTTTTTATTTTAATTTTTGAAATTTTTTTTTAGCTAAGTACTAATACATTGTAAAACAAAATTTTAATTTTGTCGGGTGTCCTAAAAATAAATAAAAATTGTAAAATAACGAAAAAATGTGTAGTTTTTAAATCATTTGACAAAAAACATGATTTTATAGTTCTTACATAAATTCAAATGCTTTCAGGAGCAGGAAAATACAAATTGACATGTTTATATTTATAGACGTTTATATTTCGTGTGAAATTTTTCAAAAAATTAACCAAACAGTTAAAACACGAAAACAATAAAAGGTCCCAAAGTCTTCTAGATTGCGGAGGTTAATATTTATTTTCAGCGACCGAACCGGGAAAAAAACTGAAAAAGCAAATTGCTCTATACATCGACAGCGCAGGTCAAAAACAGAATTTTCCTCTTAAAGTCCAAAGAATTATAAAAGTGCGAACAAAATAATAATACAACTCAACGTTTAAAAAAATTAAATTTCAATTTATTTATTGTTTGTCGTTTAAATAATATTAACATTAAATAAAATATTTGTTTCTTCAGGTTAATCTTGAGTTTATAAACAAAACATTATGAATATTAGAACTTAAAGTAAATACATACAAAAATAATATTGTTCTTCCCTTAACAAATAAGTATTGTTCCCAGTACACTTGGATGAAAACATATCATTCATCCTGGAGTCAATAGAAAACAGAAAAATATCTTGTATGAAATATTTCAAAAAACAAAATAGAAAATTAATTTACACAATTTGTTAACTTTACAACTATACAAAATTAAATATTAAAACAAATGTAAAACAAAATAAAAATTTAGAATAAAAGAAAATATAATGTTAATTAATTGTATAATATTGGTTTGTTTGTTTTGCTTATTGTTTTGAGCTTAATTAAATAACAGTAGATAATATATATATTTCTTATAACACATAAATTATACAATTAACATAATATTTTTTAATTTTAATTTTTATTCTCTCTTAATTGACACACAATTTTAAAAATCTTCAGAATTTTGTTTAATAATAATAATATGTATTTTGTTGGAGCTATTTATTGTATATTAATATTGAGTTCGACTCTATTTTAATTTTACAATCGCATGTTCCTTCAGGATGATGACCCTGAAGAGTCTTTTGCTTTATTTTTTCCTAAAGCAGGACTACTCTGCGAAGAACTATCCGAATTGAAAATAATCACACTCGGATTGTGTGTGGGGGATTGATTCGGCGTGGAGTTCGTGCTCTTCGACTTGCGAAACCAATTTCCTATCCGACGACGTCCCAGCGAGCCCGTATTGTATTCATAGCCTTCTTTCGAGTTAATTTGTCGAGATTTCTTTGGCAGAGTGTCACTGTATTTTTGTTGTTTTGCTGGAGATTCTGGCGACTTTTCATCATAGATGTTCTCCTTCCAATTTAATTGAACACTACTGTAGTGATTCTCTCCGGTTGGCGTTAGAATAGTTGTCGTCGTCATTGCTTCATAGTCACTGTGGTACTCACGATCCGACAAATTATCATCCTCTTCGCCAGCCAATTCGGATATGAAAAGATTCTTTCCACAAAACTGCCGCTCCAGAGCTAGGGTACTTAGGAAACGTTTCTTACGATTTGCACTTCGAAAACTGAAGTCAAACCATTTATTTCGAGATTCACAATAGATTCGCAGAGCATTCTTGACAGTGGCACCAAAAATCTTACCATCTGGTAGATTGAGAATGCGACAATTGTCCAAAAATATTCGACCTTTGTAGATGAAGTGATTGCGCTTGAGAATGTCTTTTTTACAGTAAATAAGCTGGTGATCAAAGAGAAACAAAGTATAAGTATTGTTCCAGAGATTCGGTGAGACACGAGTTGCATCGATTTGGGTAAAGTAACGAGTGCTATGGAAATGTAAAGGTGGACCAGTAAAATTCTCAAAGCTGGACTGATGGCGGGCTAAATTTTCACTATGACGTTTTCCTAAAAATAAATAAAACAAAACAAAAAACTTCTGTAGTAGCCATGTTAAAAAGAAAATGATTGTCATTTACCTTCATTAACAGCTTCGGTAACCTTTTTCATGGCCTTAAGAGCAGCTTCAAGCATTTCTTTGGAATCAACAATATCCAAGAGACTAGCATCGATTTCATCGATTGAATCACCACTCTCATTGGCACTGTTAAAGGAATTTTTGATAAGTTCCGCCAAATGCAGTGGATAGCGGCAAATTCTTTGAATTGGAGCAAGTAAATGGGCGGACAATGGTAATTCAGCAAGATTCTCAGCTTGTCGACAGCTAAAGGAAATACATTTAAAATATAAGATTGTTGAATTAATTACTTAATTAATTTTTTTAAATAACTTACTTTTCAAGGACAACTTTAGCTTCTTTGCTGCGCGAATAAGTCTCTAGCTCTATAAGTGCACGAGGATATGAATTGCAATAAGTTGAATAGACCAAAAATCCAGATTGCTAAATAAAGAAAGAAAATAACAATTATGATTTGATTCGAGAAAATAAAAAATTATTAAGGCAGCTTACATGTCGTAAAAACACCTGTGCAATACGATCTATTTCAATACCACGTCTCAAAGAATCAAGAAAGCTTTGTTGGAACTTCCAAATACTTTCGATATTTGAGAATATCAAATTCAGACTTTCAGTTGAGAAGATATCAATACGTTTTCTCATTGCCGGGAGGTATCTTAAATTAGAGTGCAAAAACGCTTGTAAGATAAATTTCCTTGAATCAATTTTTCAATCTTACCCAGTACACAGAGATCCCAGTAATTTAACATAATTTATCTCAGTTTCGAGGAGTTCTTTGACAGCATTATTTCTAAGGCAGGCATTTTCTAGTTGGATTTTCTTTGGACTAACATCGGGCGACGGATGATCCACAACAATTGTAGTCACATTATTTGGACTTATACTGCAATTGGCCGCAACTAGAGTATCGTCAAGCGATGGAGAAGTGAGTTTACGTTGTCGATAAGTGAATGTACCGTCAGCTTCTGGGAATTGTATGGGACGTACAAAATCTTTGGGAAACCAACCCAATTGTGGTTCAAAGAGGGTTTCAACAACTGCATCACTTTTGATTCGACCATACCACCAGGGGCCGACTTCTTTGCGGAGGATTTCGACTAGATTGCCACGTACAAGGGCGAGTTCTTGCTGGCCAGCTGGAGTAAAATTGTGCATTACTTCAGCGTACATTGGACGGTGTTGACCTGGAATGATGAACACTTATAAATACATATTTCTCTAATAAATTATTACATTATCGTTGCTAATTATACAGGAACTGTTTAACTGGGAAATTTCAAATAACAGCAACTGTAACTAAATGAGTATCTTGGATTGAGCATTTTTGGACATTTAATTTAATGTGCGTATCCATTGAGAGTTCTCCCACTGCATACATATCGGGATTTACTCCTGGTTGGTTCTTAGCCGCCGCAAGTTAATTTCTTGATGGTATCCAGTTGCGAGTTTCGTTTTCGAGAGATTTTTTCGTAGCATTTTTCTTCTCAAATGAATACGCATTTTAAAATAAAATCCAGGTCTATTATCATAATTGGCATTGCAATATGAAGCGGGTCGATTTAAATTGATTGTTCAACAAATATTCTTACCTTCATGACAGTCAGGGTGCGATGACACACTGTCCGTGTCACTTTCATCGAGATCTAATAAAAAACTCACATTAAATTTGTTCTATGAATTAAACTAAGCAAAAATCTCTTACCAGTTCGCGTGACTCGATCTAAGCCACTTGGCTGACTGAGTGACCTCCTGGTGGGTAACGAAGTCGGCGCCATCCGACTGTCATAGGTTTCCATTTTTTTTAATGCCTTGGCCTTGGCCGTTAACGCCGATGTGGGGGAACTGGTCGCCTTAGCTGAATTAGCACGACGTATTCTTGACTTGGGCGTCGAAGTCAGTGAGGCTCCATTAATTTCCTGTCAGGAGATAATAAATCTTACAACACAACACACAAAAAAAAGTTTTAAACGTACCATTCCTGCAAAAGTCTCATCGTTCTCCAATTCAATTTGGATTCCGGAATCCCCGCTGTTACACTTATCGCGACGATTGTATTTAGTCTTTCGGCGTTCCTTACTCGAACGCCAAATTAACGGTCCAAAACGATACTTTGCAGTATTATCGCTCATTTCTAATACTGGAACTGGAATCTGTTGCAATAGTTGACTCTGTGTTGTAACCGTATTCGTTGAAGGTGCCGATGAGTTGCTGCTACTATTGCTGCCACCGTTCGACTGTTTGTTGAAATTCGAAAAAGTCCTTTTGAATTTCTGCAGGACTCCAGTCGATCCATTTGCCAATGAAGATGATGTTGTATTACCACGATGGCCATTCACAAGGACTGCATTAGTAGCCGATGTTGACGACGTAAGGCTGTGGGTGGCATCTTTTCCACTGCCATTGTACTCATTGTTGTTGTTATTCCTAATATTGGCATCCAGTGGGTGGTCAGAGAGCGAAGGACTAGAAACTGCACGTATTTGGCTTTGCTGCAATGAAGAATGAGAAAGAGAAGGTTTTTATTTACGATTTTAATGGAATTTTGCCAATGACAATGGAATAAATGGTTAGAATATAGTATTTTACAAATGAAGCACAAACACACTTTTAGTTTTTTTTTTACTTTATCACTACTATTGTCGATTGCGCGTTCATAATCCTTGGTTTGATATAAGTTCAAGGTGCACTCTCAGATTGCATCGGAGAGGAGAAACGTAGGTAGGTATTATGAAACGATTCGAGATGTTTGTGTTACAATATGTTGATTTCTATGGGACAATAATATAACCTAGAAATAGCTTTGGGGTTTATGTTTTTCAGATTTGTTTTGTTGTGGTGATTGCAGAGATGAAAATGAGAGACGCCAACGTCAGTGTGGCTTTATGTTTGTTTGATTGGAATCATTACGTAAATATGTATATACATATTTTTCGCACTAAATTAAAGACTATTTTTGGAACTTGTTGGAAAAGCAAAGAGATGTTATTAGTATTTTAATATTGAAGTTCTTCTTGTAAGTTGCTTTTTTTTTGAAATTCGATTCATGTACAAATGGTTGAAAATAATTGTCCTCAACTAGCTAAGTTCAAAAAATACCACAACAAATATTATGTATCTCTTATCATCAGAAGTAAAAACATATCAGAAGCCATGAATGTTAAAAGAATGATAATAATTTTGGAAATCGTGATTATATGTTTTACAAGACTTATATTGATATGATACAAATTCCTCGATATCGCCAGATTCGTAGACCCTGAAATAACATTGACCACCGAAAAATGTATCGAACAATAAAACAAAAACAAATACAAGGAACAATAAACTCAACTCCTCTTGATTAATTTTTAATTTGTTCTACTTGATCATGACAGCACAAAATAAATGTTCAACATAAGAACTGATAACAACACCACGAGGAGGAAGATAAAGATCCACCAATGTTTGTTTGGCGATTAGTAAAACATTTAATTATGTGTGAGTGTTGTGGAATTAAAATGTTCAAAAAAAAGTACCAATATTATTAGCATATCTTGTAGAAGGCATACCTCAACGGTTGTATTATCGAACTCAAGAAATCTCAGATATCCGTAGGTGTCAACTCCGCGAGAGACCACCATGGCCTTAGTTTGTTGGGCGTAATGCTCCAACTTATTTTTAAACGTCTCGTCGTCGTGGATTAAAATACTTATGTATACTTTTTGTTAGCTAAAAAAAGTGTGTCTCTTGAATTCTACTGATAACACGGAACTGAAAAGTGAAATAAAAATATACAAATGTTGACAAGAAAAAATATTAAAAAAAGCAATTCTTATCAGAGGGCTTGGGCGGCCGAAAGGACCTATGATATGATGGATTTAAAAGCTCATTTAGTTTTAATTGATTATTAAGCAGGCGTTTGCCTGCTGAACTGGAGTTGTTAACTCAAGGGGTTATGATTTCTATTTTGAGTTGTTTGTTTTTTAATATTTTTTTTTTTTTTTTGAAAAGGTAGTGTTTACACTGTGATTATTTTACTCTTAAAACATTTAATATTCCAGTGGGGTGTAAATAAAAATATACTCAGAACTTGATATTTCTCTATATCATTAGGCATACAATTGTGAGCTTTAGAAGTTTAAGCTATCGTTTAGCTTTAAGATTAAATATCTCAAATCTGACGTGATAGGACAATTATGAGGCCAAACTCAGTGCAAAAAATCGTGCCAAATTGATTGGTAAATCGCCGTCTGGCATGTTGAAGACCCAAAACAATAGCATCGCTTTGAAATAACTCTTCCTCGATTTCGAGGTCACTTGTATGTCCAGAATCTTTAGATACAAGTTGTATAAAACACAATTTATTGACTTAACAGTCTAGCAGCAGATTCGGGCAAAATTAGTCTAGACAGAAACCGTAGATGCATTTAAATTGAAAAGCTCTTAAAAGAAATAAAGGATTTTCGACAATGTGATGTGCTGCCATGCGAATTGTTTAAGATTATTTTAGTACGGACTTTACATAATAACGAACGTACATAATTCCAATATGAACATATGTAAATGTTTGAGTATATTTAATTAAACTCCTTTACATCGTTAGGATTCAAGGGAAAAACACACAATTTTCCGGAGTGAATTTTTTTTATAGTTTTAGATTTTTATCTTTTTAAGTTGTGGGTTTAGAGGAACACAATTTGAAAGAAGGTTGGTAATTATTAATTCGGGGTTTTAAAGCAAAACTTTTGAGTTCCTTATTGTGGCAGATATAATCGATATTAAAATGTGTTGAGCTTTCGGTGCTGAGTGATGTACAGTGCGTTTCATACATACATATACACACTTTTCAATCAGAGGTTTAACCATAAAGGAAATATATTATGTATTATTATATTATATATATTAATATATTTCCTCTATTGGTTTAACTTTCAAAAAAAAAATTATAGCAGATTCTCAAAAACGAAAGAAATATGCACAGGTGACATAACTTGGTAGTCTTTGATAGTTCAATAGTACCGACATTTCTTGTTTGATTTTTTCTTTTAATAGAAATCTAATGCATTTGAACTGAACATGGTTGTAATGTCGATTTGGTTTGTTTTATAAGCCACATCACAACGAACTCTATTGGCGTCTAGATCAGTGTGTTTAAATTAAAGTTCTTTAATATTACTATAACTATCCGGTGTCGAAACTGGTAAAATTTTCACTCTAAATGAGGAGCATGTAAGTGTTAGTAAAATTTCGAGAAGATTTTGCAGAAGTCGATGGGTTATTGGCAATTTTTTAAAAAATCCGAAAAATCCTTTTTTGGCGGAACACTGTTAGAAATGTTGAATTTTTCAGAAGGACAATGCCAGACCTCATATCAGTATTAGACATGTATTGGTTGGAATAAATTCTATTGATTTAATGAAGTGGAAATCTTTGGGGATCCTAGTCCTAGTAGTACCTCTTGGCATAATTGTTAGTGCGTTGGACTGTCATGCAGAAGGTCTTGGGTTCGGGCCTCAGCCGCTGCAAAAAAAAATTTCAGAAAAGTGCTGCCCCTTGTCAATAGGTTTAGGCCCTCTGTGGGACGTTATGGTTTTTGTTTTTGATTATAGTCAGGAGAATAAACACGGAAGAAAAGACGTATGTATAAGACAGTAGTGTAGCTCAAACACGCTCTACATTAGGAATGGCTCAAAATTGAACCAGAAGTTACAAAAAATTTGATCAAATTCATACAAAAAATATGGACACTAATTTTGTATGCATTGTACGTTCCTGTTCTTGATATGAAAGGTTCAATTGGTTGATATAAGATCGTAGACATTCGGCGCTCAGTGGTTCCTTATGTTGAATTTTGGCAACAAAAATAATTTCTAAAGTCGAATTTTGGAAAATATAATGAAATTTTGTAAATTTAGGATAGATTCACACGGTTGGCGTTGTGCAGTTCTCTATACACTCTTGCTACGATAAAATATTTTTAAACAAGAAACATTTAAAGAGAGTATGCAGTATGTACTCATTGCTTCATGTGTAAGAATATTTTCACTTCGGATCTATAGTGTGAACCCCTTAATATACGCTGAATTCAATGGTACTGGCTATGTTTTTAAATATTGAAACATAAATTACTTAAATTAAGTGCTTCAATGTTTACTTATTGAAAATGGTTTTAAGAGCGAATCTGGTAGAAATTTTACAAATTTTACAGATCGCTAAGACGGCAATAGAATAGTAAATTCCTTTCTCTGTTATGAAAATCGAGTAACAAAAATCTTTTTCGCTTTTCTATACAATTCCTATATGTTGTGAGCAGGAAAAGATATACAACGAACTGTACGGGCTATATAGAAATTGGAACAGGATCATTTGGATCGAATGAAAAACAACACTCCAACATCTGTATCTTCTGAACAAAAACAGTGAGAGGAAGCCCAAACCTAAGTGAAATATGACAAAGAACAACGATCAAATTGATCTGCGAAACTGGATGCAGTTAACCAATGATTTGATAAGAGAGATTTGTTGTTTTTTGAGGCTCAGGTTCACCGCGAACTGTAGGTCGAATAGACGAAGAACTCAACATTTTTAGTGGTTTTATGGTAACTCAAGCCATTCATTTTTAGCTTTATCTACCTACTTGGTTCAATGTTTACATGTGTATATATGTAAATTTCTTCTTCTTCGTTCAATGACTTGATTGTCTCCCAGCGTTAAGGTAGTGTAATGGAGACCTTTTTCTGAATTGATACGTTTTTCTGGTATCTCAGTATCAATTGAAATGTACATTGAACTTTTTCTATTTTCTTGAAGAATAAAAGAAAGCATAGGTTCATTTAAGACTACCTATATGCAAAATTTAATACGCCTCTCGTAAAGTGTCATTAGCTTTTTCTTCCTTCCATTGACATTTCACTATTGCATTGCTGCGGTTGTAAGGTGTTGAATAATGAACATCGATGAGAGCTAACTAATTGATCAAATTACCCATTGAAGAAATGAAGTTCCATGCAAATTTCTAGAAATAAACTATATAGTTACCTAAGCCCTATAATACATATCTACGTATAGATTCATTCAACTTATGCCGTCACAAATGCGGTTTGTCGGTTAACCATCAGACATGCCCAGCGAAGTTCTTCCGTTCTTTATTTTTTAGTTCTCATTTATTCAAGGGATATCAAAAGAATACTCTTGGTATTATTTCGATACAATATATCAATGGAATGAAACCTTAGAAACGCATTGGTTATAAGAGATTCTATTGGGGTGATATTCTAAGGTGACAGAGATATCTGTGGGGCATTTGTAGAATTCTTGTGGTTGGTCTTGAAGAACATTCTTGAACTTGTGAATGAAATTTTTATCAACAACGACGCAGATTTGGAATTGTGCGTTGGAGCTGCTCAGGATCAAGAGGTAACTTCTGTAAAATCATAAAAATTCCAAGGGTTGAATAATAAAATAAATATTCCCAACTTTGTAGTTCTGATGTGGATGTATGAAAATAGACTCACACAAAAACTTGTCACAGACAGTTTTGTTTCGCCTGGAATATAACGTAAGGATGCCATGCTGTGACAAAATGCTAACATTTGGGTTGTTAGTGGAAAATTGTTTGCAAACAACTACTGACAGACCTTGGAGGTTTTCATATTCATCGTCATCATCCATGAAGATATATACCTATCTAACCGTTCAAATGTCCAATGCCATGTTTTTTTTTCAATCTAACAACATTGTGTCCTACCTTCAGTCAGCGTTCCCAATTAGATACATTTTATTTGTGACAAGAGAAAACTGAAAACATTATTCATCGTCACATGATGGGGAGACATATGTACATTTAGGACAAGTTAGTGGGCTTAAAAAAAACACATACACTTTATTCAATTGCTTTTTGCTCTACCACTAGTGGATATACGTATAACTAGGGTTGAAATAATTGTCTTTGGAATTCTGAAACAAAAGCACCTATCTACACGAGTATCTGCTTTTTTATTAGAAGAAATACACATATGTATGTACCTAGTTGTTACCTACTTGTTGTTCCTTAAGGATTAAAAATGAGTCAAGAAACAAGCATAGGCGGCTTTGAATAAAACTTCTAACATATGTAAATATGTTCATCTGTAAATATCTTCATATGTATGTACATATGTCCACTAGAATTTCTAGGATAATTGGAAGAGTTGAGATACGCAAAGGGCAAATTATAACCGTGTTAGAGTTTTTGACTTCTTTCACATTTTTACTTATGATACTTTTTGCGGTCATTAACATTATACACATAGAGATTCAAGCTATTTCACAAAGTTTGTGCGTAATTGCCTTGTGTGATGTGGAAAGCAATTTCACAATGATCAAAAACGAAAAAAACAGTATAGGTACAAATATAAATGGTAATTGGAAAAGTTGAGTATTATTATAAAGGTAACTTTCAGCTTTTTTTAAAAAGTACATCTCTAAACATAAAATTCAATCAGGTGCCAATATTTTCGAACCTACATTAACTTCACCCGGAACGGTCTTTACGTACGAAGCAAAAGTGCACGAAAATTGACGAAACAGATAAATCTTAATCCACTATTATGGAGAAATACTTTTTGTATAATTTTACAAGCACTAAAGGGATTATGAGTACCCTTAAAATGTTTGAGCGCATTGCGAGCGTTAACGTTAAGGAAAGTTAAATTGGAGAGGATTCAAAACGAAATACCTTAGCACATTGGTTTAAAATGTTCGAAAATTATAAGGGTGGGATAATACCACATTCGCATAGTGCGGCTAAAGAAAGAATATCTTAATTTAAAAGTACGTTCGAAGTTGGGCTCGAGTGTAAAGTGATTCATTAGAACACTGTTTATGTATAAAAATTACGGTAAGATAATGAAAGAGAAGAAACATTTAAATGTTTCTGTTATACTTCTATCATAATTCATTTTTAAAGCTCTTTTATGAATTTTGTCCATGAGACTCAAGTGAGTTATTGGAGCACCTGTCAAAATATGGGAATTGTACTCGAGCTTTGGACGAATATAGGCCTTATAGATTACAGTCAGATCAGAAGAGGTAACAAATGTCTTGCACAGTCGATGGAAACCTAAACACTTAGCAGCGTTTTTGGTGCCGTCGAATATGTGGTCATTCTACACAAGGCGGTTTTTGATGCAGATACTAAGAACTATTCGGTTTCAGTAATTTTTACGCAGTTTATGGTTCCCTATTTGTGCTTATCATACTCTGCCTCTCAAAATTCACATTTGGAAAAAAAAGGACGTGAATCTGGAAACGAATATGAGAAGCTGAGAGTTATATTGTCCGAAAATCAATTTAATGGATTAGAAGTTTCAGACAAACGATCATTGATGAATATGAGAAAGAGATTCGGGGACAAAACGGAGCCCTGCGGCACACCAGCATCTTTTTTAATGAATTTCAGACTTAGGTTCGTCCAACACAACTTGTATTGAGCGGTTCGAAAGGAAGATCAATTCAATACCAAATGTATGTATTTTCGATAAGAGAGATTAATGCCAAGCTCAAATATATCAAATGCTTTTGAAATATCAAGTGTAATAATCTTAACCAAATTCTTTCCTAACTTCAACGAAAAATGTCAAGAAGTAATGAATACCTCTTTTCATTGATGATCGCTAAAAGTATTCGTTGATTAACGATTTTATCTTTGAAATAGGAGTTGTTTTTTTAATAACAAATAAATTTCTTTAATAGATTTTCGTTAAAAAAAAAAAGAATTCGCGAATAAATTATTCGTTGACGTAATGAATCTTTGTTGATCATGACATTAGGGGTCTCCACGACCTGGAGTAACAGGTCTAGTAAAGATATAAAGTATAAAGATCGTGAACGCACTTTTTGTAATCTATAGCAAAACTGAAGCAAATGTCAAAATTTAACATATTTTATTTCCATTTCTTAACAATTGCAAAGAAAAAGCAGATATGAATAACAGCTGGCAGTATAAAATGAACTGTCAAATAAAATTAAAAATTTTACACCATTGTAATTTTCTGAAGCAATGGGCTTAGGGTATAGTAAAATTGAAAAAGTCTAGTAAGATTTCAATCATTATATATTTTGTTGGAGTGTAAGAAAATGTTACACTTTTACAATTATACAAGACTAGTAACACCGTATCGTGAATACCACTATTATTTTTTTTTACAAAATCACAAAAATAATAATAATAAATTTTCATGAAACAATTGTTGTTCAAGTGTTTTTTTTATTATAGTTTTTTTTTTAAGATTTTGTCTTATTTGGAGATATGATTTGGTTCGTTCTTGTTGATTCTCATTGATTTTTATTAAGTAATGCTGAAATATCAGTTTTAAAAAAAAAATATAAAAAAACACAAGCATTGTAATTCAAGATTAGTCCTGAATTTATTTTTATTTATAATAAGCATGTACTAAATGGGTTTTGACTTCATCTAATGATCAATGATTTAAAAAATAGGAAAAGGTTGAAGAAGAAATACTGATGTGCATTGGATTTGAAACTCTGAAAAATAAACCCAAGTAAAAGATTTCACTTTTGTGTAGTGCGGGTAAAGAAAGAATTTCCATATTTGGCAGTCATTTACGTTATAAACTGTCCTGAGCTCCTAGAAGTACGAGTATTACGGCGAAAAGGGGAGAAATGCAACTGGCTATTTTACTGGAAATTTTTTATTATAAACGAATTGGAGTTTTTTTTAAATTAGGTTTTTTGTGCGTACGAGATTTTCTGATTCGATATTGAGTCCCCATCGCTTTAATGAATTCACAATTCGGAAATACATATGTTGGTCACAAAATGTGCACAAAAGTTCGGAATTTATAAAAAACAATAATTTTTGAAAATTAGGTCGATCGTGGCCAAGGCAATCTTCTTAAAAGAATTTGTTCATGCTCTCGATTAAGACTGTACTCTGAAAAATGTCGCGGGAAATATGATGGATTTCAAATTGGATGTCATTCTTAAAGTGTTCGAGGAAAGATTCTTGGTTTTTCTTAGTATAGCCAAAAAAAAAATTTCACACAGAGCGTGAGGGCGAAGGGATATCAATACGCTGATGAATGGCAGGTAGTGCCATTTTCATAAAACCAAATGCGTCTCAGTGGTATGTACATATATGGCGATATCGGCGTCGAGGTAAAAAAAACAAGGCGTCATAAAATGCATTTTTGGCACTGACAGTATCATAGTTTTATTCTAAATTTGCAGTTTTGGCAGTGACAGTAACAAAGCTTTCCTCGAAGAAATAAGCTCCGATAACTGCCAACAGCGCACCACAATTAGTCACTTCAGGGCGGTGCATGGAGGTATATAGAGGTGTCTCATGAATTTCTAGAGATTTGTTGTCGTTTCCATTTAGCAAAAATATAATGTTGCGCCTTCCCCAACGCTGTTATGAGTTATGACATACCAACAAAAACCTCCCTTTTTCTACAAGGGGTATCACCCTCCCACCTCTCTGTGACCATGTGTGTCATTGAAAGATCCTGCATAAATCTCATTTTTAGTTAAAAAAAAATCAAATCGGTTAAGCATTTTTGACAAAAATGGTGCTTGAAATCGGTTTACACAGTAAGAATACGAAACAAGCCTAGTCGGTTCAACTAACTTACTTTAAATTTTTTTTTAAGATTAAAATATGTACATATGAATGTATGTACAGTACATACATATGTACATATGTATGTAATTTGATTATTTTTACAAAACATTAAACGTAGTTTTATCAAAATACATTATATTTCACCTTTAAAGGAAACAGCTTTAAAAGAGCCGTTACATGCATTTCAATAAGATACACAAAATGTATTTCCAATGGTAAAATAATGCAACAAAATCTCTCCTTTAAGAATGTTTCTTTCATCCATATAAAATCTAAGAAAAATTATCTAAAGAACATAAAATATTACTTGCAGTGAAATCTCAGACTAAACACTATTTGTCTTACTTTATGGAGTTTACCTTTAATAAATGCCGCTACATTGCCATAACTCATCTCTTAATCTCACCGTTAAAATGTCACTACGCACATTTTTCGCGCACTAAAATATCAAAGTAGCAATTTTTGAAATGGTTTTCTTTAGTCTTGATGCATAAATATACTAAATACTCGTACTGCATCAGGCAATTCTTCAGTTTATAAATCGAAAGTACTTTTGCTATTTATAAAACTAAAATAATGACTCCTCAGCGCCAAGTGCATCTTCGTTTATTTTCAGCATTACGTATAGATATAGATACACTGAGAAAATTCTTCGAAATTATGAACTATTTGCTTATCATGTTTTGGGATCCTTTTTTTTTTAAGGGGGTTTTCCAACTACAACATTGACAATTTTGTTTCTTTTTAAAAAATTGTATTCATCAAATAATTCATAATGTTACTTATGCGCCACCCTGTACGACCGTACTTACTTAACCGACTCCCAATTCATGAAGGCTCTCTGTCTGAGACACGTCAGCTTTTTATCCTCTGTGATCCCGAGCATGCTGTTTCCAGTCATCTGGCTCTGGCATCTGCGATGGGATGGTCTTTGAACCGGAGGTTCGGTCTTCCTTGTCGCCGCGAACCTGGGGCTTGGGATTCGAAGAGTCTCTTAGCTGGAGTATTGTTAAGATATAACTAATAAGTGGGAAGTCTATCGCCGCTAACTTATTGGATATTGAACTATCGATTTTTGAACGTGTGCCAAACAAGATACTTATTATTATAGAATATTGGTACAAAATTTAACTTTTTATTCAACGACAAGTAATTTTCTTTGAGTGTACCGAGTAACTTAAAGTGAAATATTCTTAGTTTGCAAATAAAATACATTTCTCTCGTCACCTTCCTCACCGGAATCTGCCTTCTGTTGCCCGTCATTTGGCAGCAGGAAATTCTAAAAAGATGTCGAGAGGATGTACCTACCTACCTACATCCATTCATACATATATACTGTTTGGAAGAAAAGGAAGCTGTGTGTTGTGTTAGTGTGTGATTCAGAGGAAACTATTTTAAATCTCTCTATTTTCGGTAGCATCATCACAACAACAAACCCCTGCACTTGCATTTGTGTCTTATCAAAAGACACACACTTAAATAGGGCGCACTTTAAGATCGAAAAAATCCCTCTGAAGATGAACGAACATACAGAAAGAAAACAACAAGAACAAAAACGTAAGACGACCGACACAGCAGCTGAGCACAGAGAGAATGTGTTGTTTGTTAGAGCTGTGACCTGATTTACTAGGAGTCTAGTTATAGTCAATGCAGGCACGAATAACACCAAAAGGAAATTCCTTTAAGGATATCTGTGTGCTGAATGTGACATTGGAATCCTGCCTGAAGCCTGGAACAGCTGTAGACACACGCTCCGACACTCGTCTTAATTCAAGAAAAATAGGTACGTATGGTAACGGAGATACAAGGGGATGCCCAGAGTAAATGTATTTTCAGCAATTCATTTTATCGATGACATTTGATATTTTTTTCTTTCGGGACTCTCCTGGTTCCTTCTCTAGTGCCAGCTCGAGTATGGGACAACATCACGTCTAATGATTTTTGATTAAGTAGTTTCTTGTTTGCTGGCTTTATATGTGGTATGTATGTATGTGAAAGAATGTCCTAAGTCTATTTTGGTTAAGTTGCTCGAGCTCCCATGTACTTAACTACTTTATTTTTACTTCAGAAGAACTTCGATTGGGTTTCTTCAAAAGTGCAACAGATTGAATCTTCAAAATGAAAATAACTTGAAAAGAAAATTCCATAAGAAGGGGGATTATTTAAAAAAATAAATAAGGAACAGCTGCTGCTTTTCTTTCAGTGACTAGGTCATGGAAGTTAATGAACAAAAGATTTATTTCGATATTTTTGTTACCTACTTGAAAATTTTCTATATGTGGGTGCCGAGTCATGACCATGAGTGTGTTACACAATCATGTCAGAATATTTGATATTTTTTATCCCAGCTCCTCATTTTGTTGTCAAATCTGAAAATGTTTATAACAAGGGTGACAGAGTTTCTAGTGGTAAAAATTTAGATTCAAGAATACCATAAGTTTTTGATGAGCACACATTACACTATTCATTTCTCTAGTTAACATTTTTAAAAGTAGATACATTTCTAAGGAAACACGCAATTTCGTATTTTCTAACATTAGCTGTGTTTTATTTTCCCCCAGATCTGATCCAGATTAGATCTTCATTCAAAATTACATGTATAACAAAAACAACACAAGACCCAGTTTTGTTTATATTTGTTGTTTTACATGTTATTGTGAAAACAAAATCCAATCCGTATCAGATCTGGGGGAAAATAAAACACAGCTATTGACATTACTTAAAATTTAAGACGATAATCGTTTGTGTAAAATATAGTCTAAGCTTTTCTAAATATTTTTTATTTATCAATGCCAAATCCAAAATTACCAACTTTTACTTCGATATACATATAATGTAGGTATTAGGTGTATGTCAAATTATACATTCGTAAAAAAAAATAGGGAAGACTGAAAAAGTGGTGTAATTCTGTCGGTTCAACCCCAGCCAAAACGGCTCGACCGATTGCCATTAAACTTGAAAAAGGGTTTTTCAATTGGCGCAGGTAGATTTTGGCGGCAATATTATTCAGTTACTGATACCAATTCACTATGACAGACGGATGCCCTTAAGGTGAACATAACACAGGATAACACAGGCCTACGCTCAAATTCAGCCGCATCTTAAGAAAGATTCAGAAAGCCATTTTTTTATTTCTCTAGTGTCAAAAGTGGCATGTTTAGATTTCATTCCTTCTACTCTGTATTTTATCCGGATTTAATAAGCGCGCTCTGAACATGTTCAAAACGGAAAAAGAAACACGTATTCCAAGCTCTGATCTAAAAAGAAACACAAACCTTTGTTTCGACAATTCAGGCTCTGTTCCGAACTAAAAAAGAAAAAGGTTAATGGTACCAATCGTTTTTGTTCTTTTTTACTTGCGACTTATAGGTACTATAAAGTAAGTTATGCATTCGTAAAAAAAATCGAACTCGAGATTTTGATCAAAGTTGACATTACCATGATAGCGAAGACTAAAAAAGTGGGTCTCGCAATTCTCTGTCTGTCTGTCAGCCTAAACGGCTCGGCCGATTTTCTTCAAACTTGGTAGATATCATTTTCAATTTTTTCCCCCTACAATTTTTTTTCTTTTTTTTTAAGACCAAAAATAACGGTACCTGCCATACGATTTTTTTTTCGAAATTTTGTAAATATTTTTTTTTCTCAAGAACTGTTCGACAGATTTTTAAAATAAAAATACAAAAAAATTTTATTTAGTTAGAGCTAGGTAATGATTAAAAAAAAAATCCGAAAACTGGTTAGTGAGGGTACCCCCCATGTAACCATTTTTTTGTTTTTGATTTTCTCAAAAACGGTAAAACAGATTTTGATCATATTTTTTTTGCTAAAGCTTCCCAAAAACTTGAATAGAATTATGTATTCAAATGCTAGATTTTTTTTAAACTTGATAAATAAAAGTTTCTCAATATAGTCTACAAGATTCGAGAAAAAAAAATTATTTTACTTAAAAATAAAGGTACATACCTACCATCAGTGGCGGCTGGTGTGTTGTTGAACAGGTGGTGCACTTTACTTGCTCACTAAGTAGGTATTAAGATTAAAAATCGCAAAAAAACAACAATTTACATGTATATGTCGATTTTTTATTATTTTGTATAATTGCTCGAAGAATTTCGACCATGTATAAAACTGACACACTTATTACATTTAGCAAGGAATAATGTTTTTTATATTTTCACTTAAATGCGTCAAATCGTGAATTCAGGTAACTTTATCTTAAAAAGATTTATTACTGTCTTAAATATACCTAATCACTGCTAATTTTATCCCACACCACACACTGTACACAATAGAGAATCGAACCAAAACCAAAAAAAGAGGCTGGGTGCGACCCACACTGATAACTTCCCATTTGTTTAAAAAAAAACTATTAATTCAATATTTGTCAACATTTTACCAATTGTACAAAATTATACTATGTATAAAATAAACCAAATTAGAAGTCAATATCACTACTAGTTCTCGAGAAATTTGAGTCGAAAAACAATTTTTACCAATTTTCAATAGAATTTTATATAGTTTTTTATTTTTTGTAAAAAAACTGTAAACTGATTTTTTTTGAAATTTTCACCAGTTGTCAAACACATTATTTTTCGTAAAATAAAATTATTTTGAGTTTCAAATTGTTTTCCGTTCTTAGAATATCTAGGTTATGGAAATTTTTTTTTCAGTTTTTTTTATTTAAAAAAATAACGGTATGTTAATTTTTTTCCAAATTCATACCAAATCTGTACGACCTTATAATGAGTACATTAAATCTTATTTGAAATCAATAGCATTATTTTTTCGTGAGATATTTGAAACTAACCAAAATTTTTAATTTTTTTTAAACCGTTATAGTTAAAAAACTACTCACTGAATTTTAATAAACGCCCTTTCAGCCTCTTTCGAAGTTATTATCTATTAAACAAAATTTATTTGAAGTCGATATCTTTACTCGTTCTTGAGATATCGACGACGAAAAATGGTACCAGAACGTACGGACGTATACGAACGTACGAACGTACGTACACACACACACACAGACATCTCTCTAAAAATGATTGATATAGCCTCTAGGGACCTTGAAACGTCGAGAAATGTCAAAAATTCCAATTTGACAAATCGGACCGATTACAATAACTCCCTATGGGAAGTTAATAAAAAACAATTACTAACCTAACCCCTACAAACCTACACTATTTAACCAGTCACGGATAGAGCGAAACAATATTACATATTCGCAGGCGCAGCGCATTCTAGTCAAACATCGGTTGCTGTAGTTAATCTTCTTCGGTTCTCGTGCGCTGCACGAGAGCAGGCTAATTTCTCGATACACTTCAATGAAATATCTTTTGTCTCACGTGTCAGGGATACTTGCTTGTAACTCATACAAGTTATATTAGCAGTCCTCGTGCGCTCGTTGAAGCGCACGAGAATTTTTATTTGCAGGGAAAGTAAGTCTTAATAGTAAAGCAAAGCGCTTACATTGTTTCGTCATAATTGGAAATTTTACTTGTTTGTGTTCTTGTAGGTATGTTTAAAAAATAAATATTAATATGGGAATCTAAAAATAAAGATGCAGTAATATTTTGTAATTTTTAAATCTTTTGAATTGGTGGTTCAGCGCACGAGCGCACTTAAGGTACAGCCGCCACTGCCTACCATACAAATGCTAAAAAATTAACAAAAAAAATGGTTTTCAAAAATCGTATTTTTCTCGAAAACGGCGCCTAGAATTTTGATAAAATTTTTAATTTTTTAATTAAAAAAAATGAAATTAAGATATTACAGCTTGTACCTACCATAGAACCATTTTTTCGAATTTTGAATTTTTCATTATCCATATAACGGATCTTAATGAAATTTTTTATAGAGAAGCTTCTAAAAAGTCTAAAACACATTGTATTTAAAAACTTTAAAATAAATATTTTTTGAATTTTTGAAAAAAAAATCTATTTTTTTTTTTTGAAAATTCGATATCTCCGAAACGGCTCAATATTTTTTTTTGTGGATTTAATTTTTATTTGAACAATAATAAAAACTTTAAATTGGCGTATCAAATTTTTTTCTTAAGGACCTTTTAAAAAGTTTGTATACTTATAAAAGCTTTTTTTAAGAAACCAATACAACGACTTATAATTTTTGTTCTTGCATAAATTCATATTTGTATAGCATTCTGTTTTTGTCTCTTACTACTAAAAGAATTTTAAAAAATAATTTTATCCTTATGAACAGTTTTCTCTAATAATATTCGTTTTTAAAATTCCTAGGCTATTACATAGAAGCAAGTTCGTGCGACCCAGTCGTGCATTTTATTTTCATGGTAAAGCTCCTAACTAGTTGGAATAGTATTGTGTATCAAAATTTTTTTTTAAACTCAATATTCGAAAACCCCATCCTCGATTTTCTTAAAACTTGACAGTTTTTTAGTACAATCTACAAGATGTGAGAAAAAAATTTATTTTATCTAAAAATAACGGTACCTATCATATATGTATGTAAATGTTAAGAAATGGTTTTCGAAAATCGTATTTTTCTTGAAAACGGCACCTAGAATTTCGAAAAGCATTTTTAATTTCGATTTTTTTTGCCATCTATTATAATTCAATAAAAAAATTGGAAATTAAGATATTACTGACTGTACCTAACATAGAACATTTTTTTCGAATTTATCATTATCTACAAAACGGATTTTAATGATTTTTTTTTTAGAAAATTTTATAGGCGTATCTTATTGATAATTTATAACTAGCGCAACATAAGTTGGTATGTTGGCATTTATACTCATGTCAAGATCTGATGATTCGGAAAAGAATAAAAATAAAAATGTACTTTTCTTAGAAAAAAAAATACAATTTTAAAACATATAAGGGTCATAAATAATTCCTGAATTTCTTTTAGCAAACTATATTTATTTAATAGATATTTCACACTAACTATGTGAACAAAGTAAAAGCAAACGAAAACAAAAGATGAAATATGTACCTACAAATTAACAACCCACTTTTGAATAAGCTTAAGGATGCATTGGCAAAGTTTACCTTATTGTATGTCAAGTTGAAATAGAGTTGAAATTGATGGTTATATGTATGTGAAAAATAAAATTCTTAAAAAACTCGCTTAAGGCTATAAATCTGTTTTAGATAATGTTTATCAAAATTTTTAATTCACTCTAAAGGAAAAGATATGTTTTGTGTTTGATTTAGGCAACTGACAAAATTTCTGTAAAATTATTAATAAAATCAAAATCTTAATGGCATGCATATACACAAAGTCAAATAACCGCTAGGTGGCAGAAACAATCAGCAATATCTTTCTTCATTGACATGACATTATGTCATGATTTGCAATATGTTGGTCATATAATATTACGTGTGTTTGATAATCTAAAATTTTTCAGAAACACTGTATGCAAAACCCAGCTTAACAATTTGTGGGAAATAGCTAGTATACTAATTTAATTAAAAAAACATGTCATCAGTAAAATTGAAAAACTATTCAAAGAGTGGCAGAATCTAAAAAAAAAATAAAGAAAACAAGAAAAAAACGTTCAGAAGCATTAAAGAAAAAAGAACAAAACTGGCAACAAAAATTAGAAGATTTATTTGATATTTCTCATCGTGATGCTTTAAATATTATGACTTTAGAAGAAGACAAGGAGTTTTTATTAGCAGTGCGACAAAATCGACACTACTGCTGTAAATACCGGCTTAAGAAGTGGAGTATGCGTTCTTTTGGAACGAAAAATGGATACAAAAATGCTTTGGTTTGCTTGTCGCCACCACATAATGGAAATTATGTTGTCAGCTGTAGTGGATCAATCGCTTGCCCCATCTAGTGGTGCTGATATACAATGATTTAAAAGATTTAAGAACAATTGGAACACTATTGACCAAATCGAATTCAAAAAAATTACAGATGATGCTGAGAAGTAGCCGCAGGCAGTATTTCTTTTATCAAAAAGCAACTACAAGTATGTAGGTACATCAACCTCGAGATGATTCAAGAGAACTGTTGAATCTCACTGTCATTTTCTTAGATTTTCTTAGAAGGTGCTCCTGAAAAATTCGTTTTATTTAGAAGACCTGCTGGTCTACATCTTGCTACATGGATGGCAAAGGCCTTGTACTGTTTGAAAATCTATTTATTTAAGCATTAGTTTAAGCTAAATTGACACGACTATGTAGGTTGACCATGACCAACGTAACAAGCCAAGTAAAAATAGCCGGATTGCTATCCAGACCAATCAACATCTTTAATGGACTCCGACAAGGGGACGGTTTGGTGATGGCACTTATCCGGCCGATGTTGCCGGGTCTAGTTCAACGTTTCACCATCTCAAATTGACTACGATCTGGGTGTTTAAGAGGCAGTGCCTTAGACGTTTTCTTGGATTACAGAACACCAGAGTCGGAGTACAAAAATTATTATTCTTACCAAGGGTTCTATACAACAGTAACTAACATTAAAAGAAATGATAATTTTTTGTTAAAGCCGATTCGGGGTCACATTGCAAGAGCGATGTTCTTGACTTACCTAATTTTTGGGGCTTACTACCCTAACGATGATTATTATAAAAGTGTGCTTCTGAGCGGATTTATCCACAGTATTTTTGATGATGAACTCCTTACGTAACTCCTAATGGAAACATCGAAGTGGAAATGGAACAATCTGTGACTGCTGAAGCCAGATTTAAAGCTTAATTTTGATAGGAAACAAAACTTTTAGCCACACATATTCAACGTTTATAAGTATTCGTCTTCTATCCCATACACAAACATATCTAAACCAGATAGAAGAATGCCTCACAACCAAAGGTATAATAATGTGCTGCCTTTGAACACAAGAACATGATAATAACCACCCTACGCCCTTCAAGGCAAAAATGTCATTTTTAATGAAAACCTTTAACACAGGTATTAACACTCGTTGCGCCAGATCAAATCGTCTAGCAATCAAGCTTAATGCTTTTGAATGTATAGCAATTAGTAAGTCATTATTCGTTTACAAATGAGTGAAGCTTGAAAAAAAACGCCCACAATGAAATTTCATACTGCACAAAAAAAATAAGATAAAAGTATCTCAATCACTTAAAAGCCACTTTAAGTCCATGAGTAGTCCACCCTACTGTCCAGGTTTTATTTTTTAACAACTACATGAGTGAAACAAGTTTTTTCCCATGCCATCAGCTCCCCCGTCTCAAAAACCCACGGATTAATTGGTATTTAATTAAAAAAAAAAATACCGACAAAAATAAATTGTGCCACAAGATGGATTCCTTTTAAGATACTCAATAGTTCGAATGCCTTAAAGTAGCCCAAGATACTCGTATTGATGGTGATGGTAGGTGGTTTGTCTCTAAGGCTATATGGATCGGTTTGACTAGCCACAGACTAGAGCAACATTGGACAACCATCAAATACTGTCTGTCTGGGTACAGTACTTATTTTTTTGTTTTAGATCAATCCGGTTTATAAAAGGTGAACGAATTAATTGAAATCGAAAGTGAGCATCTGGTCAGGTTGGTGGTGGATTGCACCACAGTGTAAAAGGTGTATTTTGCGTATTCCCCTGAATTAAGTCAACTCACTGACATGGCCCACTATACCTACTTTTCGTTGATTCTTGATTTATCGTTTATTTAAAGTTTTCAAGCCACAACTTGCCTTAAATCGCGCACATCGATTCTTTGGCAAAAGTTTCATAACAGTGGGTTAACTTAAATTATTCAGATCAGCATTGTAAACAAGTTTTTTTTTATATATACATATTTATATATTTTATGCATCTTGTGCAGGTAGGTACTTTAAATGACATAAATGTAAGTCAATTAAATTATTCGAATTTTTTATGTCAAGGTTATGGTTCAGGGAGTAATGAAATTGCACAGAGGAACCTTCAATTTTTTCGTAATTTTGGAATTCGAACATTTTTTGAATGGGTTTAATGTTTTCATTTGAGTGAAAAATAAAAAAAAGAAATGTATATATTGCAAATTTTGAAGTATTTGAACGCCCTGTCTGAAGTAGATGATGATGGTGTAGAGTTTATAGACTTAAGGAGTGCACTTCAAATTCATGTTCAAGTCTAAATGGTTTTATATTGCTTTCAAAAAAAAAATTGTTGAGCACTTAGGGTTTCCTCTGTGGGAGATGGATTTATTTTGACTAAAGTGATTGCTTAGAGAAAGAATGTCCAAACTCTGTTAGTTGAAGTTTCAATTTGGGTAATCACGAGTACACTTAAGTTTTAAGACTTTAATAATTCGTTGAAGATATTTTCAGTCAAAAAAAGCTTAAAAATGTTCTACTTGTTACTAATGTATACATTCTACACTGTAGGTACTTAAGTAGTGTTAACACAGGCAATACAGTCAAATGTATCTTCATGAAAATAAAATATCTTTAAAAATATTTGTATTATTTTGAATGTGTGCCGTGGAATTGAGGCTTATTTTATACACTCATGTAGGTATATCATTGATTATAATTATTACAATTCAAAAGAACTCAGTCTTTTTTGGGAGCTGCAAATATTTTTTTTTTTTAGAGAATTGAAACAAATCTGACGCTAAAAAGAACTTTTGGAATTGAAAAAGGTAAAAGGTATGCTTTTTCAACAAAATAACTAGTTTGAAATACCGTGTACCTAGATTTTTTCCGAAATGATTTACGGCTATTAATTTTAACCAAACTTTCAACTTCATTTTTTTAACACTCTTTATTTTCAAATATGTTGATGCGGTTGCATGATTTATCATCTATCGAGTAGGTATATGTGGAAGAAAGCATCCCCGATGAGTTTTCCACATGCATCATCTACGAAAAGGTCATCCTATAAGACATAAACAACGAACTATCAATACTGCAATACTTTATTAGGAAAGAAGCAGTCTAGCTTCCGGAAGATCGATCATAAACTAAATGTTCGCACTGAAACAAATCCTGGGAAAGATCAATGAATTTTAAGTCGAGACTCCACATATTTTCATCGACTTCAAAGTCACATATGATAACATTTTGTTCTATATGTACAGCTGTAGCCGAACTTAAGATTCCGAGATAACTGATCTTCCTATTAGAAAATACGCCTTGCTAGGGAAAAGCTGCTCTGAAAAGATGTTCCAAGCATGCACATGGATTTCTTCAGCAGAAAAAGAGAGGAAAAACAGGCGTTAACAGGGAAGGCTGAACTTTAAAAAAAAAATTTTTCCAACTACTAGATTAGAAACAACAGCTAATGCGTAAGAAGAAATGGGGGTTTTACAAGAATCTTACGTAGAAATGACTGCTTTACTTCTCCAAGTCCTGTAGGATATGCAAAAAGGAATGTTGATACTCTTCTTTTTGATCTACAGTTTTGTTTCCAATCAAGAATAAGAGATTAGGAGACAAGACACAACCCTGGGGTGGAGCAGAACTTATTTAGTTAGTTAAAAACTATTCAACAGGACAGTAAATAAGAGATGCGGTACACCAGCATTCAATTACTTATTTAAGTAAACCAGCAATTATTAATATAATAAAAAAACCATGCAATAGCACAGTAGAATAAGAGATTCGGAGACAGGACAGAACCCTGAGCTACACCTGTATTCAATTAGTTAATTGGAAACCATCAAATATAAGAGATTCGGAGACAAGACAGAACCTTGGCGTACACCAGCAATCAATTGGTTAATTAAAAACCATCAAACAGGACAGTAGAATAAGGCCAGGCGCGCACATTCAATTTTTAGTTTCGCAACTGTTTGGTTGCTAAAATGAAACAAATGGGCTTATATGGGAGACCGCGCACTCAGAGCAACTCGATTCGATCAACTTAAAAGTTTGTGTTTTGACACAAACTAAACGATTGCCTTCGCAATAGTTGAGCTGTTTTTTATAAGCGCAAGAGAGAAAAGAGCGTGAGTAAAGACTTGCCAGTGCGCGGTTCTCTTTCAACTGGTGATTTCGATCACAGTTGCCAGTGCGAGATTAGCCCAAGAGATTCGGAGACAGAACAGAACCTTGGGGTACACCAGCAATCAATTTTACAAACCATCAAATATGACAGTAGAATAAGAGATTCGTAGACATGAGAGAACCCTGCGGTACATCAGCATTCAATTAGTTAATTAAAAAATATCAAACATTACAATAGAATTAGAGATTTAGAGACATGATAGCAGAATAAGAGATTCGGAGACACGACGGAACCCTAGGGTATACCAGCATTTATTTTGTTAATTATAACCATGCAACAGGATTTACTTTAAATGCTGAAAAGGTAATTTCTATTGTAATTATGATGAGGTAATTTATTATTACTATGAAAGCGAACTATCGGTAAGTAAGAAATCTTTGTTCTTCTGGAAATTGAAAATGAAGAACAATCGGCTTTAACATCGAGGATTTGGACCAATATTGCTTTTTTTTTAATTAACAATTACATTATAATAAAATTAGTTCTTATGGAGTAGACAGAGATAAAGATTCAGAACGAAAACATTTTTCGAAGCCGATATTAACGGTAGCTTTTAAGAGCTTTTTAAGAACTTCGGCTTTATTGGGTAGAAGTTTAACCGATTATTTAAATTTTTTCTTAAAAACTTAAAAAGAGACCTTAGGAGTTTCTTATGTTGTTTAAAAAAAGAAAAAAAATTGCAATTCAATGCATATTTGTAGGAGGACATTCATGAAAGATTTCTTTAAGTGAATCTAAATTGGACATCTTTTACTATTTGCGATATATGAAAAACTAGCAAGTTAGCAAGTTTTGAATTTAAAAAAAAAATCGAACTATAGATTTTAATCAAACTTGACATTGTGATGATAGAGAACACACAAAATTTCGCCTGTTTGTCTGCGTCTCGACCTGATTTAGAATTCGATTTTATAAGTACGTGCGAACCAGACGTGTATTTAATTTTTATGTATTTGAAAAATTTGTGTTTTAAAAACAGATAAATCTTTAAAAATCATAAAAAGCTTATTTCCATTATGTATTTCTTTTCGCAATATTCTAAGAGAAGAAAATTCCAACTTTCAGTTCAAATTTTTGCAATAATTCCAATCAATTAAATCGGATATTTTTAATTCCAAGCACCTTGCAAGTACACCACTGTTCATAAACAAAATCATTGCCAATAACAATAATTATTGATATAAGTTTATATAGTTCTTTAATTGCAATTATTTACAGTTGCACCTGGCTTTATTGCTTTAATTTATGGAAAACATTGTGTTGTATCGTTATTGTGGTGTTGTTATTTTCATTAACGCACGCAACAGTGAACATATTTACACGGAAGGGTATTTTACGTTCCACTATTTACGAGTAAGAACAGCAGCGATAACTGTTACAAAATTTTCTAAAGGAGTGCTATGTATATGTATGAACTAAATAAATTGCATAAAATTCATTTTACAGTCTGCATTAAAAGGAAATATACTGTTTTTTTTTTGGCGAAATATAAATAAAAGCATTGGGAATGTTTAAATAAAAATGTTTTGGTGAAAACGGAATAAAATGCTACTACTTTTTGTAAGATTAAATATTAAGTAATAACTGTGTAGTGTTTCCACCGCTCAAAACAATTTTACAAACAGATATACTTTGACATCACTTTTTAAAATGAAAATACTGGTTCACCCTAAAATGGGAGCGATATAACACAATTAAATGTATTGTGCTGTCAAAACTGACATAATAGTAAACTTAACGAAGTGGCAATTGTAGTTAACCTGTTCAGTTAAAAATGGCTGCATTCAGTAATTTTTTAGTGATGATAATACATTTATAATTGGTTTTATCGTATTTATTTTTTAAGCAATCGGATTTCCAGTTAACTTTGTACACATTTGTATGTTTGTATTTTAAATTTTGTTCTTTACTGATATTATCTTATTTTTATATGTATTATGCGCCAAAATCAATTACTAAAATTCGACTTGTAATATTATTATTCTAATTGGGACTTGACAAAATTGAACTTTCGGTGTGAACACAGCCTAAAACAATGACTAAACTGTCAATGTCAAAACATTTGGTAGACAAAATATTTTCATCATGGTGAAGTTCACGAATGAAGAATTCATTCAAATTTATTACAACAATTTCAAGTCGGTGACGGAAAATTTTGGAGCGTTAACCCCAATGTATGTTCGTAAATCGCGTTAGGTAAAATATTTTCCGATTTCGTTTCGGAATTTTTAATCTCACTCCAACACTAAGCACAGAAACTTTGACATTTGAAGAGATACAGGGTACGTATTATGTTTTTTTTTTTTAATTTTAAATGAAATACAATTTTATAACTTATATTTTATTGATTAATTATATGGTCTTTCACTTTCTGTATGGAATATAATATCGGCCAAGTGGGCGCCTCTGAACTAGGCGTAAAGGCGAGCTTTTTTAACCACATTTCGAATAACAATTTCAAAGAATTCGGTTGTAATTTCATAAATTTCTTTTTTAATTTTGTTCTTAAGCAGTACCTCAATAAAAATTAATCGAGCGACGTAAAATTAGGGGATCGTTAGAGCCAGTCGATATCAACACTTTAAATTAAATTTGGTGGCGTAACAGGTTAGAGAATCAGACCCTAGTGACTTACAACTTTGAACCACTTTATGATATTATTAGGTCGGGAGACAGCACGAGCTGTGTTTGTATGGGACTTACTTGTTAGGACCACATGTTCTGCAAGTTTAATTGATATACTTAAGGCACAAGAAAGTTGACCAGGATGTCCCGAAAGCGGTCACTAGTAACTGTGACAGCATTGTCGCACCAAATGGCGCACCATACAGTTACCCATCGAGTGTGAAGTATTCTTTGGTGTTTCAAACGAAGGTTTTCAGTGCCCATATAGCGTCTATTCTGTTTATAAATAAAGCCAGCCAAGTCGAAATGTTCTTCGTCGCTCATAATGATTTTTTACCAAAAATGGCGGTCATCTATAGCGAGCTGTAAAGCTCGTTATGACCATTTTCAGTCTCTACGACTGTCAAATGCCAGTTGACAAATTTCTTTAAAACAAAAATGGCAACCAAATAAAATCGATCTGACTGGAAGCTGGTGATTCCAATGAAATTTTGGAAGAAGAGTTTTCTGTATCGGCTTCAACAATCTACCATTTTCAAAGATCGAGATAAAACTAAGAAGAATTTCGAATAATCCAACTTAACAATAAAAAATTTCGATGCAGTCACCATCCCGACATAGATGATGCTTTGCTCAAGTGGTTCAAAGCCCAAAGAAACTTTAATAAAGAATAAAAAATGGAAAATCGGTTATAACGAAACACCGGATATAACGAACAAATTCTTCAGTCCTGTCGAGTTCGTTATAACCGATTTTGACTGTATTAATATACGAATGGTATTTTCACTTTGAACGGACACTGTATGAAATAACGTTCTATCAGAGTTGTTATGTGTGCAGACGAACGTATACGTTCTGCACGAATTGATATATTTAATGAATGCATTATTTCATTTTTACCTTTTGTTTTAATTTCGCAATTATATAACAGATTTTTCAATTTAAAATGTTAATTACCAATAAATTTACTAGATTGTACTTACCAAATTACTAGAAAATAATTCTCGTTTGATATCATTGCTACTACTTATGCCAATGACACTTATACCGTCATTCGTTGTCGTTGTTTCAAATCTAGAAAAAAACAAAAAAAAAAAAACAAAAATTGTATTGAAAGAAAACGACATATATAATAAAATTGTTTTTCAAATATGTACCTTGAAATAAAATCTTAAACCCTTTTTAAAAACAAAACAATTAAACCATAAACTGATTGCACAAAAAAAAAAACAACAAGTGATGCATTTACGAGCGAGTAAGTACACACATGCATGTATGTGTCAATAGAAATAGAATCCTTCTAAGAAAAAAGGACATTGTTTCTCAATTTCATTCATATTTCTTAGGTTTTTTTACCTCAGAACAACAAAAAGATTAAAATTTAATTGGCATGAATTGGATATACATATGTACCTATGTATGTGGCTTTCGAAACTCAACCTTGTTTTTCTTGGAATTTTTCACCTTTCCACACACACGGTTGTTGTACCACCATTTGTTGTTGAGGAAAAACCAAATGTTCTTTTAATTAAATCTTTAAAACTCAAATAAGAATGTTTTGTTTAAAAATAGAACCCGGGAAATACAGGATGAAAATAACAAAAACAAAAAAAAAAAAAAAAATAGAAACAAGAACAATGAATCCATCAACATGTTGTTTTTAACAGTTGAATGAGTGACAATTGAGCGTGTCTACATGTAAGTTTCAACTTCGAGACAAACAGAATTTTCTAGCGCAATTCAAAAACAAAAGACAAACTAGAATTGTGTCGTGTGCATGTCTATTTTAATTTTAAATGAAAAAAACTTACATTGGCAACTTATTTCTTAATTAAAACAAAAATTCTATACAAAAATGTCACTTGGTAATCAAGAAAATATTTAATTTGAATCACCCTTTTTGAGAAATAGTCTTGAGCTAAAAATAATTTTCAAAAATCGTAATAAAATATTACTTGCTTACATAGTAGGTATACATTTTTTTTAACCATTTGAAAAAAAAATAGTTGGTTTAAAATATTAACATAAATTTCAAAACAATTCTTCATCAATATGTTTTCGAAATATCTATTGAAATCTTAATTTCAGAAAAACTACTTTTTTGAAAATTGTGCTATTTAATTTCATAGAAACTGCAAAGTTTTATCGAAATCAGGTTAAGCGTCAATGAGAAAGCTTAAAATCAAAAAGTTGTTCTAATAAAATATCTAAAATATAAAGAGGTACCTTTGAGAGTACTGACGAAAAAATGTATGCACTTATGAATACACCAAGTTTTGCCTCACAAGGATGACAAGTGTGAACCTTTGGTAGCACAAACATTTATGACCTTTCCTCAATATTTCATTTTTTCATTTTAATGAGGCGAATTAATCCATTGCCAGATCTTGGTCTATCAGCATTGAGTTTTATGTAAAATGTATACATACATATATATACTACAGGACATAGAAACGAGATCTCTATGTTCTGAATAAAGTTTGTGAGTACTTCCAGTATTTTAATTTATGAAGTAAATAGAACATTACAACACGTTTATTGAGTGCTTAAATGTGTACTGAATACAAACGATGTGAAATATGTAATGAATGACAGTTAAAACAATTAAAAATTGCAAAATTTATTTAAGGTATGTTATATTTAATAAAAGTTTTACTGAGTACAATTTTTGGATGAACAAATGAACGAACTGTTTTAATAACCGCATGGCGTAAAAACATTGGCGCAAAATTTTAAACAGTTCTCGTTTAAGGAATAAAACCGGCTCTACTTAACGCAGTCGTTTAGCTTGGAGACTTGGTCTAACTTTTGCATAATTTTAAACAAGTTAGACAACTCTTCTAACTGATGTGGGTTTTACAACAGAACCTAAGCGAATTTTCGTTGAACAACCCTTAATTTGACAGATACATAACTCACACAACTACAAAAACACAAAAAAAAAGTAAAAAGAACAGACAACTTTAAACCAAATAATTTTTCGCCGAAAAAAGTACATTTTATATACTACCTCGGTACAGATTTTGATTGTTTATAAGTTATTTACATTATTTTAGATGGAAATAAAGTATAAATCGCAAATTCACAGCATAAAAACTCAATTTGTTGTTGCAAGGTGCAGATTCATTTAGCTATACTCGTCTCGGCCGGCGGCGCGCGTGCATACATAAGATATGTATGTACCTACATACATTTGTATTTACAGATTTGTTCATCGTAGAGCACTTTCGTACGATTATTTCGAATTTATAATATTCAGTTATTTAGTCTATTTACAAAAAACATCTTTAAAAAATTGAATAAAACATCAGTAAACATTTTTTATTCCATTTGCTTGGTATGAAATGACCATTGTCAATATGGATAAAGTATACTTTTAAAAGATAAACTAGCTATTTGCTGCTGTTAAAGTAAGACGAGCTCTTTAACGTTAAAGTATAGTTTATGTCCTTTAAAATTAACAAAAAGTCGGTTCTCGTTTTATACTCAATATTTAAACTCGACTCCCATTCTAAAATTGATTTAGAGTAGGTTTTAAATGTTTAAAATTTTGCGCCATTAAGTTTAAACTGATATTGACTTTTTACATCAGTAACCAGTATTCAGTTTTGCCAAATGGGCGTCGTGGTTGGCTACTCTCTCAGTTTTTGTAAGAACCCTAGTTCAAATTCATGTAAGTAAAAGTTGACTTATTTTAAAAGTAAATAGCCAGCCCCTCCACAAGCAGCAAAGTTAAGAATAAGACGACTTAGAAATATTTAGTGAGTACAAGAAGTGTAGTGATGAGTGCAGTTTTAGTATTATTACTACAATATAATGCAATGAGTAAATGAGTTTATTTAAAAAAAATGTATTCGAATTTATGTAGCCAGTACATATTTCAGAATGTACTCAGTACATTATGTTAACATAAATTTTTAAAAAAAATTATAATATCAAAGAGCCGATGGGGAGAAAAAAATCACTTTTCTCCAACTTTAACAGCAGTTGTAGGTCTGACAGGCACCGTTATTTTTGGTCCTAATTTTTTCAAAAATTAATGTGAGAATGCCCAAACACCATTTTACTAACTTCAATAAAAAAACAAAGCCAGTAATTTCACCTGAAGAAGAAAAGACTAATTGACAAACAGAATTGGAATGGGTACCCACTTTATTCGTCTTCTCTATCATCTTAATATCAGGTCTGAAAAACTCCAGTTCAATTTGTTTAGGATTTCATAATTTGCAATAATCGTATAAATACAGACCAATTTATCCCAAGATGTTAAAAGGGACATAACGTACATAACTTTTTTGAAAACTTTTATTCGGATCGGGAGATCAAAGATTCGATTTTGTCACGTTTGATTGGAGTGAAACATTAAATGTTTCAAGACTTATGTTTGGGAGAACTCATGATCTTGCATTTGGTTTTTATTTTTGTGTCTTTCGGATCAGATTGTTCAGTATATTTTTGCAAACACGCATAGCTTCCAACATTCTCAGGGTTTAATCTCCATACATACGAGTAGTTAAATTTGAATAAAGAGATAGTTAATCCTGCAAATAAATTAAGCCCAAAGTAATTTACGAAGTTATCTTTAAGTAGTCAATGGAAATCACACTTTTTCTCCGTTTTGATTGTTTTATTTTCACACGCATCTGACGGAAATGTCTGTTCAGTTAATACAGAGTTAACACACTCAACTTGTTGGGTTAACTCAAGATTTAAATCCAGTAGAAACCTGGTTTTTAGAATTTATTTTAGATAAAGAACACTAGAATTATCTTGCTCACTGAAAGATTGGGAACTTAAGACAATTCGATCCAGAAAACCAGAAGATTCAAAACTATTTCTGCTGAGTTACAAAAACACACTAGCACACATTCAAATCAGCAACTTCACTTAAAAACATAAATATACATACATATGCCAGTTATACACACTTCAATAAAATTCGAATTCCCATCAATTTGCCGCTTGAATAATTATTCCGTTTTCTCATGAACCATATTGAAAAAAAAGAAGAAAAAAATTTAATTATCCACTTAATTTAATCCAATGTCATCGAACGCCAACGCCACTGGTTAATTTCCCATCATTTCTCCCATGTTAATCGAACTTTTTTTTTCAATATTTTTGTTGGTGTAATTTAAATATCCTTCATCATCCTGCTTTATGAACAAAAATTTTTTACATACGAATATCCCACGAAATGATGTTTGGTATATCTTCAATATTCTCTGCTCAGTCGCCCTCCCACGCCCCCTTGTTTCCCAGTCATTCTGTTCTGAACTCACCCTGATGAACAACACTTCCTTGGTGGAGATTGTGTATTATTGGTGAAGGATCCATTCATTGACGATGTGGTGTATTCCATCATTGATGACAAATATGTAACCCGAACCCGTGTGAGACGCAATCGTCCATCTATCAAACGTTCCCGATATGTAACCATATCACTTTTAATCAAAAATCTGATATATTTGGAAACTTCAATTAATTTATACTCTCGATTTACGCAGTAGGTTTAAAAATCTCTAAACGCGCACACTGAGAACATGAGAAATGTCCCGGACGAGGGACACGATTCGACTGTGCACAGAGAATGATTATTGGTCCTTTGAGGGTCCCTTCTCTATATTTAGTAGTATTTTTTTTTATTTCTTTTCAATCTTAACAGCTGCTTTAGTTTTTCTGTTCTCCTTCATTTCGGGG
The DNA here is from genome assembly GCA_911387755.1 of Chrysotoxum bicinctum. Classification (NCBI taxonomy): domain Eukaryota; kingdom Metazoa; phylum Arthropoda; class Insecta; order Diptera; family Syrphidae; genus Chrysotoxum; species Chrysotoxum bicinctum. Next base: position 215,150,656 of record OU426989.1, on the reverse strand, counting down.
AATTCTTTTCTATAAGATTATTTATCCTCTCACTCTAATGCATTTAAAATCATATGAAGATGAAAGGAAGAGAGACATTTTTTGTTTTTAAAAAAAGGACTTGCTTTCGGTGTAGGCGATGAAATAGGAAGAAAACGAAAAGTAAAAGGATTTTAACGAGCTCCGCCGAGGTCAAGTATTGGATTTGGTAAAATTTTGTTTTATTCATTTTAAACAACTGCAATGTTAAAGTGAATGAAAATATTATTATTCCGATTAATTTTAAGAAAATTAATGTTTGTGGACACTTCATTGGAATATACAATCGACGTTGATAAGGTTTCGTTACTGTCATAGTTTGTCATATGAGTTCTTTGAAATAATAAACTTCTAGCTCTCTTAGATCTGGCGGGTATATAAATTGGTATCAAAGTAAAAATCGAAGGACATTTAATATGGTAGTATAGAGAGTCTCTAATCAGCATTACACTATGAATTTTTCTTCTTGATTGTAACGACTTGATTCCAAATAAGTGGCATCTAGCCTCATACCCAGGACTAAAATCCCAACCATTTTTCTTAAATATATATTTCGTGAATCGTCTACGAATTCCTTCCATTCTCTCAAGACTCAGATGAAAAAAGGAAAAAGAACTCACGGAAAAGAGTTTCTGGTCAACTTTCACGCCAAGATCGATGATATAGACCAGCTTTACGAGGATGACAGGGACGAAGTAATGGACGCACAAGAAAATGTGGATCCAATTACAGAAAAAACAATTCGAAGAAAATGTAGGAATGATAAACTTAAACGTACAACCCACAGAAAAAGAAACTGCAGAGATGTTGGAAACCCAGGAAACGGTGAATTAGGACTCTGACTTTAAAGTTGTACCATCAAGGAATTTGAAAGGGAAGCCTTCAGAGTCACCAATTACTTCACCGAAAAAGATAAAAAAGCCTGTAATGGAAAATGAAGCATCTGCCACCAACGTAGAAAAAATCAAGCCAACCAAACAACCAGACCACAATAAACCCAACATGGAACCGCGATCCACACTCATGCCACCAATTGTGTGCTTCAAGCCCAAGTGGCCGAAATCAGCAAACATCTGAGAGCTCAACACAAAATCAATAGTGAGAAATCAGTTATCATTACAAAGACAAAAGAGGAACACCAGAAGATCCGAGATTTCCTGAAGCTGAATAACACAGAATTCAACACGTATTCCGCCAAAGGAGACCAGAAGACATTGCCGTTCCTTAAAGGAATTCAACAAAGTAACGAAGCCACTGAAGTCAAGGAGGAACTCATTGCGGAAGTTTCGCAGTCCTGGCAGTATAACAGTTTCGTCGTTGAACTTTCCAAAACTTTGGGCAATTCTTATGCATCAAAAAGTCCATTGGGAGAAGTTTAAGTCCACCATTATTACACAGTGTAAGAATTGTCAGAAATTTGGATATGTTGCTTACAATTGTGGCATTAAATACCGTTGTGTCAAGTGCAAGGATGATCATAACCCAGGAATCAGTCCAGGGACCCTTAGCAAAGTCAGTCCACGATATAATCTTCTGCGTTAACTGCCAAGACCATTTCATTCAATGAAACTTACTAAGAGTTGGCCTTGTATACCAAATAACACTAGTTTACAAATTTTCGGTTTTTGGCGAGTACCTCAACAAAAAAGTATTTTCTAGACTAATTTTGGCTCTCTGAACACGAAACTGGAAATCATTTATTTTTCCAAAGAAGCGTTTTCGAGATATGACCAAAAAACGTGTTTTTCTGCTCCTTTTCCATGTATAAGCCTAATTCTCAAAAACGGTCGAACTAATTAACATATACTTTATAGTTTTGAACAGATATTTTGTTTGTCTTTCCAACAGTATACGACTTGTGTAAATCGGCCCAACAATCATCAAGAAAAAGCCGTTCAAAGTTTCAAAAAACACAATTTTTCGCCGTTTTTTGAAATTCGCTTGTTTTAAGTCATTCCGTAAGGATAGAAAAAAAATATTTAAAATAGTTTTAAGATCTCAGGTGAAAGATATTGTTTTTACAAAGCTAAAACGCATAAGATCAATGAAATCCAATAATAAATGTGGAAGTTATGAAACATTACGTGAAGGCAGATCATTTCAGGTTTTTTTCTTTTTTTCATAATTTTTATAGAAAATATGAAGTATTGTTTACACTTCTTCTTTTATGTGGCGTTGAATCTTTTCCATGATAGCAAGATCCTGGTGGAATCTTTCACCTTGTTCATCGCTTTTAGCTCCTAAATTCGAGGAAAAAGTTTCCAAATGCCTGTGCAGGAAGTGCATTTTCAAAGACATGCGAGCACCTGAAAGGAATACAAATATTTAAATTAATCTGCTAAATACTCACCAATAGCATGAAATGTAATCATCATTTTTTCGATCAATTGACGATAGTTTGTACTTCTGTAGTTTCCCAAAAATCCATGAACTACGTCTTGAAAAGCATTCCATGCTCTTTTCTCGTTTTTTTTAGACAATTCAAAAATCCGGTGTCACTACACAATTTTTTTTATCTGTGGACCAACGAATATACCCGCATTTAATTTTTTCGGTCGACAGCTTGGGAAACTTTGTTTTCAAATATGTTAATCCTTTGTTTTCGTGATCTTTTGCCAAGGCTTTTACAAAGTTTTTCATAATGCCGAGTTTTATGTGCAATGATGGAAGTATTACATTTTGTTTTTCAACAAGTGCTTTTTCAGCAACGTTGCTCTTTCCTACTACATGATTTTCACGAAGTGTCCAATTTCGTTGGATGAAATGCTTTTCATCTGCTCTGCTATCCTAAAAACACAGAAAACAGCAGTATTTTTTGTAGCAACCCTGCAGGCCAGTAACTAAAGCCACGATTTTTAAATCACAGCAGATTTTTCAGTTATAGGAATTGTATTTCACAAGTTGAAGAAGTTTTTTCCATGGTCTTGTAGTCCTCTTTTACATTTGTGGAGTGACCAATCGGGATTGATTGTTTCGTGTTCCCTTTATGAAGTAAAACAGCCTTCACGCTATACTTGCTGCCGTCGATAAAAAGCCGCCAACCCTTAGCTTTGTGGTGTTCTCCAAATTCAGCAAATAATCCTGTCACATCATTGCAATAACAAAAGTCACCCGTTTTTGAGTAATACCTTTCAAATTTCTTATTCCGATTTCTGTAATAAGTGACTTTTGTTTCTGCTTCCAAGCAGTTAAATTCCTGCAATCTCGAAACGAGCAACTCAGACTTCTCTTAAGATAAGTTAAGATCACGGCATAAATCATTGAGTTGGAATTGATTAAATAGCTTTAGTTTTGGACTTTCAATTTCCAAACTGCTGATGATACTGGAACTCAAATCTGATACTTCTCCGGCTGTTATTTTTGTTCCTGGTGGTTCTTGTTTTGGATACCGAGAAGAATGTGGCGCCGTCTTTGTTACTGATTGTACTTCGGGATAAAAAGCTTTCCGAAATGTCCCTCCTTGTATTTTAGTTAAGCAGAAGTAACAGTCAGTCACATGATCAATTGGGTTTCTCCATTCAACTTGCTTTCCAAACGATAAATACTTCCTATTTCCGTTTCCAAATGCAATTAACCTCACAAAGCACGTAGCAGAGGTTGACAATATAGCATTACTTTACTATAAAGCACTACAGTAAATGCTCTGAATTTGTATATTTTTTTAAACAATTCTTAAACAGGTAGATAAAACTAAAAAACATATTTTTTTTGAAAAAAACTGAAATGGTCTGCCTTCACGTAATGTTTCATAACTTCCACATTTATTATTCGATTTCATTGATCTTACGCGTTTTAGCTTTGTAAAAACAATATCTTTCACCTGAGATCTTAAAACTATTTTAAATATTTTTTTTTTCTATCCTTACGGAATGACTTAAAACAAGCGATTTTCAAAAAACGGCGAAAAATTGTGTTTTTTGAAACTTTGAACGGCTTTTTCTTGATGATTGTTGGGCCGATTTACACAAGTCGTACACTGTTGGAAAGACAAACAAAATATCTGTTCAAAACTATAAAGTATATGTTAATTAGTTCAACCGTTTTTGAGAATTAGGCTTATACATGGAAAAGGAGCAGAAAAACACGTTTTTTGGTCATATCTCGAAAACGCTTCTTTGGAAATAAATGGTTGCCATTTTCGTGTTCAGAGAGCCAAAATTAGTCTAGAAAATACTTTTTTGTTGAGGTACTTTTTTTGTGTAAACTAGTGTAATAGGCGACCGTTGTCTAGCTGAAACATTTGTGTCTATCGAGCACCGCCGCAATGTTTCATGTCTATCATTATTTCATCGCTTTTTTCATAAGAAGTGTTTTAGTGAAATAGCCATCAGTTGCATTCCTCACCTCAAACAATTCAAACCTAATATCCGTACTTCTAGGGATGCTCATCAGTTTACCCTTGAATCCAATTTCGGACATACTGTCAAGTATACAGAATATTTTTTAGCCGCACTACACGAATGTGGAATGCTTGACCAGACTCAATATTTACATTCCCTTATGATGTTCAGACATTCAAAACCAATATGCATCGTTATCTCCTTTGAAATCTACGAGTACTTTCCTAATTGCTCACATGGAGTTTAAAGTTTTAAGGGTATTTATAAATAAATATAAAAAAAAATAATAACGGAAATGATTTTCAAAAGACAGTGGGGAGTTTTTTTTATACTTGATACCCTATCTAAAGCTTCAGATTCAATTGTATAGTTAAATAGCAGACACTGATATTTTCTGGAAAAAGAAATCGCATTACACTTAAGACCATTAAATTTAAGACCATAGATGTGACACCATTTTGACAGAGAATAAATATCAGATTGAATACATTGACAACCATTCAACGTCGAAACTTTAAAAAAAGTTTCAGCTTTCATTCACAATACTTAAAGACAGAGACAATATCATTAATGAAAATTATAAAAAGAAGCGGACTCAGGTGGCTACCTTGTGGGACACCTGATGTACACTGAATTTTCTTTGAATATGTATCTCCAATCTTAATTTGTAGTTTTTTTACTAGATAAATAATTGGATAACAAACTAAGAAAGTAAGAAGTAAAACCAAAAATCTCAATTATTTGAGAAGTGCTTGGTGGTTCACGGTTCACGGAATCAAAGGCTTTTGCTAAGGTAATGTGTAAACTACGTCGCCCACCTGAATGTAGTCCATAGCAGTAGTTACATACGAAGTGAAATAGCTCATCAATCTGAACGAGCAGAGATGAAACCATGCTTCATTTTTGATAAATATTTACTAGTCAGAAAATCAAGGTTATTTTCCATCATGTTTTCAATTAATTTGGGAATTGCGGAGAGTTTACAATTCTCTACATCATTTTTAGAACCTGATTTATGAATAGAGATCAAGTGAGATAGTTTTCATTTTTAAATGAAGTTGGCTTCTTGGAGGGGGGACTTATTGAATACGAGTATCATATAAAAAGGAGTACAAATGGGGTCACAACAATTTTAAAGCACTGCGGAAGTAATGCCGTCTGCGTCAACTGTAATTAGAATGCGTGTAAAGACTTCACTGTAATATCAGACAGCTTCATAAAATTAGACTAAACATGAGCATATGTTAGAATTAATGTAAAGCGCTTAGTCCCATTAAGATTATTAAGATAATCTTAATAATAATCTAATCTTAGAATTAATTTAATAAGTGGTTTAGCTCAAAGGTCTGGAGATAGATTTCCAGCCTCTGTCAACTAAAAATAAAAATGTTTTTCTTTTTTCAAGGGATATTTCTCTTGCGAAGAATGGCAAATACCCTCTTTGTCATGACAAAGTTTATCTTAGCTGTTTGAAATCGGCAGAAAATTGTAGGTCCCCTCAATTCCTGGATGGGAGCTGTTGCACCACCAAATTTAATTTATTTTTGATAAATTATATCGTTAGTTGAAAAAAGCTATTGAAATGTTTGTCTCAAGAGCAAGAAGTCAAGAACACATTCAGGCTAAGAAAGGATGTAAGCCTAACACATTATCTAGAGAACTAACCGGTGCCCAACTTGCTGAAACACCTGCATTTTTTTTTATAATTTAAGCGCACACAAGGGGCTACGAGTACTACACAGCAGGGGCATTAGGGAAACTGGAGAGGAGGAGGTACCGATACACTTTGGTTTCGAACATCTGTATATTACAATGCAAGGGAAAACAGAGATGGGTGGATCATTCCACATTCGACTAGTCCAACTAAAGAAAGAATCTCTGTACTTAACAGTGCATGAGCATTCATAAAGGCCTGAGTTTTACGGTTAAAGTGTTTAAGGCAAGGAATGCAACATGCTATTTCACTAGAGCACTTACTGTTAAAGAAACGATAAGATAAGAAAAGATGACGGTGTTCAAAAGAATAATGTATCAATGATGTTAACTTTAATATCTCCAATCGTTTTAAAAGCTCTTTGAAAACTATCCAAAAGACTCACGTAAGTCGAAGGAGCACGAGCCAAGATAGCGGCGATATACTCCAATTTTGGATCGATATAAGTAACATGAAACCTAAAAACTACGTATTTCTTAGCGAAAAACGGGTACATCATTCTTCAGATTATGGATTTTGAAAGTTTTTCTGCTTCCTCCATGCAAATACTACACTTGGATAGTGGTTCTGTTCCGCTTTAACGACAAGACATATGTACATGTCGATTACAGAATTCGCAGAATTTTACTCCCGGTGAGTTGTCTCGATCCGTTGACCTTTCGCATCCGCTGTAAAACTGAATAATGAAATTCGCTGAATGAACTACATTGTCGATTCATAAAATTACTTTATCATTTATGAACTTTCCTATCGACACTGTCAGCTACAGACATTTAGTCAACCGGCCTACGAATATGCTTTGATAATAGTATCGCTATCGATCAACGAAATCAAGCATCGTTTGGAGTGGTTAGTATACTTGGATGGAGTACGGTTCAATATCAACCGTGTGCTCTCTCTCTTTTTTTTTTTGAAATTTCTGGTTCTCCGGTTGCGTTGTTAGTTGTCCATTTTCTATTAAAATTTGTTAAACAAACACTTTAAGATTCAGTATGATAAGGTTTTGACTTACATTTTTGTGCTTTCCATTGTTTATTTTCGTTTAAACAAAAACTCACTTCAGATTCGTCTCGAAATTGGTGCGAATGTAAAATGATAGAAATTGTATGGAGTGCGAATGGATTGCGAATTCAGTAATATGTACCATATAAGTTGAACAAAATGTCGGTGGTGCTGGGATTGTTACCAACATTCGTTCAACTTTCATTCGTCGGATTCAGTAATAGCAAAACTTTGGAAATTAATTGGAACTTTCACTTTAGCTCATTCGCCGAATTCTGTAATAGGGGTGATTGTTTTATTAGTTTTTTAAGTTCTCTTTTATTTATCTACATAGGATAGGAATTCATAGGCTTAAGTTCTTAATCAGACTGCCTTGTCATCGCTGTGCTCATCCTCTTTTATTTTGATGTGGTGAATATGAATATTATACTCATAAGACTTTGACGAAAGTATATAAAAGGGGCATTGCCAGATGACAGGACAGACTGTACAATGAGTCTTACATTTTACTTTACAATATTAATCTTACATGCTCCTTTTTTTTTTTTTTTTTTTTTTTTTAAATGATACATAAATATATTTCAAACATTTCAATTTTTTTTTTTAAGATGACGAATAAATATATAGATATTAGAGTTTCAGTACTTTTGATAATTTTGATAAGGCACCTAGTAGCCATAACGCTCCGGTGCTCTAACAACTCTTCCTGACCTTGTTACAATATTACTTGGCCGATCGTCTACTTCTATTCCGACATTGACAACATTATCACTGGAGAGACTTCGTTTCATGTCGTTATTTTCGGAACAATTACTTTCAATTTTTTCATTGCAATAATTATTGTCGTTGCCGGTATAGATATCATCATTTAATAAGCTTGAAGGCGCTTTATTAAGTGAACATCTAATGTGACGTCTATTTCTTCTAAACTTATTGTCTTCACTATCATTAACTATATATGACCTATCATTTACTTTTTTAGAAATAGTTCCATACAACCAATCTTTTTTATCTTTTTTAAACATAATTTTATCATTCTCATTCAAATTGGATAGGGGTTTTGAATTTCTATTATAATACTCAGCTTGAAGATCCTTTTTCTTATCGATGCGCTCTAAAACATCTTTCGAGTTTATATTATGTGGTTTTAAATTATTTGTAGTTGTAGGAATTTTTGTTTTTATTTCTCTGCCCATAAAAAGTTGCGCAGGTGACAACAACATATTTGCCAACGGCGTAGCATTATATTCTAGTATTCGATACAGAAAATCTTTTTCCTTACCCTCCTCAAAACATTTTTTCAAAATTCGTTTAGCAATCGCCACTCCTTTCTCTGCTAAGCCATTGCTCTGGGGATAACGTGGGCTGGAAAACACGAGTCTAACATTGAATTCTTCCGCAAAATCCCTGAACCTACGGCTGTTGAACGGATTGTTGTCCGATCGGATTTCAAGTGGAACCCCGAACTTTGCAAATATTTGAGATGTGATTTTATTTATAATGTTATCAATTGATTTGTCATAAAGCTTTTCAACACACAACCAATTGGAATACGCATCAAATACACACAAATATGATTTCCCTCCGTGCTCGAATATATCCATTGAGATTTTTTCCCAAGCAAACTTTGGCGACTCATGCTGTTTAAGTGGCTCTTTTGGATTATTATATCTGAATTTTTCGCAAATGCGACATCTTAGAATACTTTCTTCAATGTCTTTCGACATACCTGGCCAGTAGAAAAGTCTTCGTGCACGCATTCGTGTTTTTTCTATACCTAAATGAGACTCATGCAACATTTTAATGACCTGATCTCTAAGCCTCAATGGTACAATCAATTTATCCCCAAAAAACAAAAGTTCATCATTAACACTTAACTTATATTTTATTTTATGAAATTTCTTACAATCTAAGCTAAGTTTTTTGTAATCTGGCCACTCATTTGCATGGTATTGAAGAATCTTACTAAGGCATTCATCTTCCTTGGTAGCTACCTGATACTTGAATTTGTTTCTGTCAGACATACATACTTCACTAACAATGCTATGTACAACATAATTTAATTTAGTTTGCTCTTCCTCTGCTGCTTTTAAATACGCTCGTGACAGACAATCTGCCAGTATTAATTGAGTTCCTGGAACATATTTTATTTCAAGACCTGGATATTTTAACAAAAACATGAACATACGTTGTAATCTAACTGTAACTTTATCTAGTTCTCTCTTCATTAGAGTCTCAAGTGGCTTATGATCCGAATGAACCTCAAACTCACGACCATAAACATAGAAATGAAACTTCTCACAAGCTACAACAATGGCCAGAAGTTCTTTTTCAATTTGGGCCCATTTTTGCTCACTTGTCGACAAGCTTCTTGATGCAAAAGCTATCGGCTGCCCACTCTGTAACAAAACACATCCTACTCCATCTTTGGAAGCATCAGCCTGAATGACAAGAGGTTCCTTTGGATCAAACATACGCAAAACTGGTGCCTGGGTAAATCTATTTCTTAAATTATCAAACTCATTTTGATGTTCTTCGGTCCATTGCCATTTTGCACCTAATTTGGTAAGATCTCTTAATTTGGATGTTACAATCGAAAGATTTGGTATGTATTTGGCAAGATATTTACAAACTCCTAATAATCTCATAACGCCTTTTTTATCTTCGGGTAATGGTAGTTCTCTCATGGCCACTAAGTACTTATCGTTTGGCTTTATACTGCCTTTAGATATAGACTGACCCATAAATTTAACTTCTGTCTGCCTATACTGTATTTTATTTATGTTAAATTTTACATTATTAGCCCTTGCCCTTTCAATAACCTTACTGAGTGTTTGATCATGTTCGACATAGTTTCTACCGGAAATAAACAAATCATCAAAGTAAATTTCAACTCCCGGAATATCACCAAACAACTGCACCATTTTTTTCATAAATAGTTCAGGAGCACTGCTTATCCCGAATGGTAATCTATGCCACCTATAACGACCAAAAGGTGTTATAAACGTAGTCAAATTGGAACTCTCATCGTCCAATTCCAGCTGCCAGAATCCATTTTTCAAATCCATAACAGTAAACACTGATTTGTCTGACAGTCGACTAGTAATAGACTCTGCAGTTGGAATTGAAAAATGTGGCCGGCGAATGCATGCATTCAATGGGCGTGGATCTAGACACAAACGCAGAGAGCCATCTGCCTTCTCCACAATTTGCAGGTTATTTACCCAATCTGTTGGGTATTCCACTTGACTAATTACCTTATCGCTTACCAATATATCTAACTGAGTTTTAAGTCTATCATGAAGACTGAAAGGTATTTTCTTCTTATAGTTGATTACCGGTTCCGATCCTTCCTTTAACTGAATACAACATTTGCCTGGAATACAGCCAAGGCCATCAAAAATATCACTGAAACTATTCGAAAAAAAATGCTTAGAGGAGGGTAGCTCAATAATTTGGCTACTCTGTACTGTTTGAATTCTCTTAATAAAGTTCAATGCTTCGCACTCAGCACGACCCAGAATGGGCTGAAATTTGCTGCCAACCACTTCAAAATCTATAGGCCTAATATTTTTAGTTAAATTTTCGACGCAAGGCAAAGTTATCTTTCCAAGAGAGTTTATTTTATTGTCGTTATAAGCAAACAATTTTGTATTTGAGTTTTCAATTAAATTCAGGTAATTCATTTCTTCAATGTATTTAATTGGCAAGCAACTGACATCAGCACCCGTATCCAATTTGAAATTGACTTTAACATTGTTAAATAATATTTCTTCATACCAACCGACCGGCCTTATACGTCTACAGTTATAAATTTGAACAAAAGGAGAATTTTTAATTATTTTTAAATTTCTAACACAATTATTTTTTTTAAAATCTAGTTTACCTGCGTCATCATAATATTGCCTATTAATATTAACTGAATGTATGCCCCGTTGTTGATCTGCTGCCCGTTGTTGATCTGCTGACTGAGCTGATTTTACCGCTTCACCTCTTTGTTCTCGTTCCTCTCCTCCAACTGCTTGTACATAATTGATGCTATTTGATCTTCTGCCACTGTACTTTTTCCTGCACATAACTGCAAAGTGCCCAGGCTTGTGGCATATTCTGCATGTTCTCCCTTCCACTAATGCTGGGCAGAATTTATCATGTTGTACTGATGACGTCATCCCACATCGCTCACATGTTTGCATGTTTCTTTGCCGATTTGCATGTAGCTGCTTAGCTTTATTCACTGTAAAACTTTTTATGGCTTCAACTTTGATGACGTCTTCTTCGGTGTTGAGTATTTTTTTATTTGTTTCGGATAACTCAGCAATTTTACACTTTTCTATGATTTGCTCGAGCGTATCTTGACTTGACTCCAGGAGCTTCGACCGCAATTTTTTATTTTCCAATCCAAGAATAATTTTATCTTTTATCATTCGGTCAATATACGATTGATTACACCCTTCAGCAGAGCACGTGAATTCGCAAAATTTAGATTGATTTCGTACTTCCGTTTCAAATTCTACGAATGATTGATCCTGTTTCTGAGTTATAGAGCCAAATTTGTAGGTCTCCATCACTGTGTTACGCTTTTGAATGCAATAATTTTCAAAGCGTGTCATCACTATAGCTAATGTTCTTTGCTCTTCAGGGAGTGCAAGAGCATTAAATATTTCAATGCCCCTTTCTCCTATATAGTGAAGAAAAAGGGCAATTTTTAAACTTTCAACTTCTCCATTTTTATTTGCCGCAGTCAGAAATATTTCAAATTTTTGTTTCCACATGGGCCAATTTTTGGCTGGTTCATCAAAATTCATTTCACTAGGGCCTCGAATAGATTGTTCTGCCATTTTTTTTTTTTTTCTTTAACTTTCACTTTTATAAACTTATTTTTAACTGTCTTTGTAATAGTTTTAATTTTTAGGAAGGTATTTAAACACCTGACACCATGTTTTATTAGTTTTTTAAGTTCTCTTTTATTTATCTACATAGGATAGGAATTCATAGGCTTAAGTTCTTAATCAGACTGCCTTGTCATCGCTGTGCTCATCCTCTTTTATTTTGATGTGGTGAATATGAATATTATACTCATAAGACTTTGACGAAAGTATATAAAAGGGGCATTGCCAGATGACAGGACAGACTGTACAATGAGTCTTACATTTTACTTTACAATATTAATCTTACAGTGATAGCATTGAGTTTTCAAAGCATTATATTCTACACGGTTTCTACTGCGGTACTATCGTCAGCAAAACAATTTCATGGATTAGAAGTTTCGGATCATTAAGGAAATTGAGAAAAAGTGTCGGAGAATGAATGCAGCCCTGGGGCACGTCAACTTTCATTTTGTAGGTATCGGACTTAAATCCGTCTAGGAGAACTTATATTGAACGTCCGAAAGATAATATCTAATACATCCATCGAAGAAGAGAATCATTGAAACTACGCATTTTGGAAAAAAGATCTTAAAATGCTAGACTCGACCAAATGCTTTTGAAATATTTTGGGCAATAATTTACTTTCACCCAAACGATGTAAAAATTTGTTCTACTGTTCGGTAAGATATACTCGTTCCATCAATTTACCAGTGGGCATTTCGCTACGAAAGCCTCACTTTCGGTTATTGAGAAGCTTTCGTTCTTCGAGAAATTTCTTGAACTGAAAATTGAGCACTGTTTCCATGACCTTGGAATAAAGGACGTAAGTGCAAACGGCAGATGGTAAAAGGTTGAGAAAGATTCGCCTTTTTTAAGAATTGGTTGGTCAAATACAGTCCTCCATCTACCCGAAAAGAGACCTGTAGAGTATAGAATAGATGGAAAAGCTAACGCAATTAAAGAGAGAATCACTCTTAATAAGACAACTACGATCGAAGTTGAGTTTAAATTTACCAATCAGTTTTATCCATTGCAATTGGTTGGTTGTCAAAAGAATCCCTTCGGTCAACCAACAAGGAACTAACAAAATTATTGACTTTTCAGCGTGTATTATGGAGGACAGTTGAATTGTGTACAAGTTGTCATACGTATCAAAATAATACAATTAAAATTTGTCAGTTGGGAATTGTATTTTTTTGGCTGAAAAAAAGCCCATTCAAAAGTCCCTCCTGAAGTCAACTCAGCTTAGTTGAGTCATCCATAATTAAATAAATTGTAAAAAAAACCTAGGGTAATGTAAATCATGAGCATGTTCGTGAGATACATTAGTCCTTTAATTTCTTGTACCTCAAAATAAGAAGGACCTAAACCAGTTTTAAAGACGATCAGTCTAAAAAAAATATAATATAATTCAAATTGGGTACCTGTCTTGAAATTTTCGGGCGAAAAAAACATCTGCGCCCGATGGCGTGTGTTGAGCATGTTTCTTTTCCATATCTCAAAGCCAGAATTTTATTTTCTTTATCGGTGGCCCGTCATCATCATCAACTTTAGAAACAGAGAGTGCATTGTCCTCCCCATTCGGGAGTTTGTTTCCACGCCAAACACTTGCCGCAAACAGACAAACAGATCCAAAGAGCATCTGTCAGATATATACGTCGTATTTTTTTAGTTTCAAAAATTCAATTTTTATCTCGCGGATGTAGATGAAAACGTATGTGGATTTAATGAGAAAAAAAAGTTGGAATTAATGTTTGTATTGACAATGATGATTTCCCCGCCGGATATTGGATTATTTATTTACACAAAACTTAGACACTTTGCAAAAAGAAAAACAAGATTGAATTACAAATTAATAGAAACAGTAGACGAGGAAGAAATGGAAGTGAATGTGAATGGCATCATCATGGAAGCATATTTAATGAGTTCCTTTAAAACCTAACCGAAATGAAGATTAACTTGGGATTTCGAATTTCTGTTATGTACTAGTTTTTGCCTCTTCAAAGTTTGGGTTGGTATATTTTTCATCTCTCAAGAGGACTTTGTTTTTGTTTTTTTTTTGTTGAGAAAAGGTATATCCACCACTGATATGCTAACGTGACTGGGAGCATGAAAAATATATTAGGTGTAGTTTGTACAAATGGGAATTGAATGTATAAGGGAGGAGTTTTATTTCGGTTGTTTGGTTATTTTGGGTAGGTTAGTTTCTATATACGAGTAGTTCTAGAAGTTTGAAGAGAATAGTTATGAGCAAGCCTAAAACGAGTGAATTAAAAAAATAAGGTAGAAGGACTTTATCATGTTCAAAGACCTTATATATACAATAAACACCACCGTTATAGCTACCTTTTAAAGATAAAGGACTTTTACATTTCTACTTAACTATTGCTTAAAGAATTAAAATCAGAACTTAATTTTGAAAGAGTGAAGTTGGGGCTAATGATCGTTTAAAACTTTTTTCTCAATGAATTAATATTTTTAATTAAATTTTAAAACCCTTTGAAAAATATTAATTTATTTTTTTTTTGCATCACAGTCTTTCAAAATTCTGAAATAACTGATATTAGCTCAATTTGCACTTTTTAAGCCCACTGTACTGACACCTTATTTGAAATCAGTTAATCATATTTTTGCAATGTCTTTAATTTATATGCGGTATTTCACTAAAAACTTATTCTTGAATGAGGTTGCTCTATACTCTCAAAGTTTAGTAGTTGGTATGCTGCGAAAAATAAGTGGAGTTTACGACTTTTGTGCGGAAACATGAGTAAGTAGTACGGGCCTAACGAGTGGCAGAAGAAATATGAATAATGAGTATTGGTAAGCGAAAAAGTCTACACTCTAAATTTCTACTTCTGTGGCAAAATCGATGTTTCCGCCCTTTATAGCTTACTTACAGAAAGAGTCAACATTCCTCTCGGAGTTACGAAGGGCAATGTTCTCTCAATTTTTCTTAGCGATTCAAACCGTAGATGGAGCAGTTTTACTAACTGCAATATATCTAGAAAGATTTGGCCCACCTATAATAAATCCCAAACACTTTACCTGATATGCAGCCCCAAGAAAGACATTGCCAGGATCGTAGCTACCTGAAGCGGACACTGGCCAATAGGAGAGCATGCAGCGAAGCTAGACATTCCTCACAAAACTCACTGTAATAGCTGCGGGGACCAGCGGGAAAAAGGTAACAATCTTTATTTGCTCTGCAAATGCCTTGCTCTGGGCAAATTTAGAACACAATCATTAGATGGCTATTTTTTGACGACATTGACGAACTTTCAGATAAAAAGATGAAAGACTTGATCTCTTTTCTCAACGCGACGAAATGACTCCAGGAAGAACTGCGGCTACTTCTGTACCGTGCCGTCTGTTTGATTCTTTAGATCTCGATCTAGTGGACTGAGGGCTTCGACGGAGGTTTATGGTACGGGGGATCGAATGATTGCTCAATCGGATTGTCTACTGTTTCAGCGCCAGTAAACAAGCTGCCTAGCTTGGTACAGTGTACATAGATGGTGTCGGACGAGTGTGTTGTCCCTGTTGAGTGAGTGATCCACGTTCCGGGTAACTATGCAAAAGCAAACACACAATAAGATTACTTCAAAACCTTCTAGATCTTTTAATATTCTTGAACTTAATCCAAACTGGATGGCTTCGTGAGAATTTCCACCCTATCCCGTATCAATTACATCCACAAGTTCATAAGAGTCATGGTATCAAAATGGCGCACTTCAGCGCTAATTAGGCCACAGGGCTACACGGCCAGTGGTCGCCATTTCTACCTATCTAGCCTTATTGTATAAAGCGGACAAAAAAAAAAAAACAAGATGATGGCTAGCAGAATGTTACATCAAGATTACTTGAATCAGGTACACTACCAAATGCGAATGGAAATCATTGATATTCTCAAGACAGGTATACCTAAGGACCTACCGGAAAGCTATTGTTTTAGAACTCCATAAAGTACAAACTACAAGCTCCTTGAACGATAACCGGATCACCGAACAGGCTGGTTTCCGTTCATGTCGAAATTAAACAGCCCAAATGTGACACTTGACGATACACATTAAAGGAACATACGAA
The DNA here is from genome assembly GCA_911387755.1 of Chrysotoxum bicinctum. Lineage (NCBI taxonomy): Eukaryota > Metazoa > Arthropoda > Insecta > Diptera > Syrphidae > Chrysotoxum > Chrysotoxum bicinctum. The sequence continues at coordinate 215,134,631 of OU426989.1, read as the reverse complement.
ACAGTTTGGAAACAAGACATCAAATACTCTCTAAAAAAACAAACATTTATTCTCAAAAAAGTAATTGGCTCGAAATTTTTAAAAATTAGTTGGCTTCACCATTCTGGCGAACCTGTGTAATTATCGAGTCAAGTTTGTCTTTTTAAGAAAAAGTTACAATAATAAAGTGAAAAAAATCGAAATGACGTAATTTCGTACATTTTCATTTATAGCCGCTAAAATGAAGAAAGCAATGGAGACAAAATAAGCTTCTTGTTTACAAAGTACCTATCTATACATCTTGGGGATCAGAAATAGTGACTTATTGTCTTTTTCATTAAACAATGTAAATCAACCTCATTTATGTCTATGTATTTATTCCCGAAAATATTTTCGCAGAATATTGGCAACTTATTAATGATTTATTTTATTTAACTCCCACAAAATCTTTACTTATAGATGTATAGGAAATGTAGTGCTCCACCTCTGTTAAACGTATCATAAGCAACTTACTATCTGTTGAACATTTTTTCACTCCAGATTTTCAACCTAAAACGAACCAAAGCTTATTATTAATTCAGTTGAGGTCAGAGCTGACAGCCTATTTTGATTTGTTCATTCCTTACTGACGTACATTTTTTGGCAAGAGGATTAAAATTGTCTTCGAAAATAGTTTTTCATAAACTTTGGAATAAGTTTTGATCCATCTCTGATAAAATTAAAGAAGCATTATCAACTCTGTATTTAACCACAAGTCTCTTTTTTCCTTATGTTTCAATGATGCTCAATTATTTTTTGTCATTTTTCTTTGCACTGTAGATAACACTACCTTACCATACAAATCCATCTACCCGCCAGAATAGTAACACATTTTTAGAGACCAGGATCCCAAATTATTTTTGTAATACCTGTGTTAATAATAATTAATCCAAATCTCAATAGATCCGAAGAAAATAAAACACATCTATTATAGGCTGAAATTGAAGGCCACATTAAAGAAAAGTGGAGTGTAAGAAAGGCTTATATCAAACCGTTTAAATATGGGCGATTTGACATGTTATTGCTTTTGAAAATTCTGTAAAATAACATCATCCAATCACTCTCATTACAGCTTCCTATGAATGAGCTGAGAATGATGTCCGATAGAATTAAGTAGTTTTTATTATAAGAGAAATAAAATGCACGACTGGATCGCACGAACTTGCTCTTAAGTAAAAGTACTTTGGAATTTAAGATACATTTTATAAATATAAAACATGAATTTAAAATGAAAGCAAACATACTTTAAAAAATCGTTTTATTATTAAATAAATAAATTTTTTATATAAGAAATATCTTTAAAATTTTTCAAGAAAAAAATGTGGGATGCGAATTTTAAGTATTTAATAATATTGATTTTAGGAAATAATTTAAAAAAATAATCGTTCATAGGTTTTGAAGATATTGATTTTTCAAAAAAAAATTTTTTTTAAAAATACCAACAAATAATTTTCGAATATTTTTATATACAATATTATTTTAAACTTAGGGGGACTCCTGCTGAAAATTTTTGGGTAAAATCGTTAGAGCCGTTAATGAGAAAGTCGAAAATAAAAAAAACGGTTCTATGACAGGTACCGTTAATAACATTTTGCCCCAAATTTTTTTTTACCAAAACGTAGTCCATGTCCATAATATCACACCTAATTTTTTTTTATCAAAATCGTTAGAGCCGTTTTTGAGATAAATAAGATTTTGCATTACAGGTGTATGGGGGGTACCGTTAGTTTTAGAGCTAAAAAAAAATTTCAATTTACCCTCTAGGGAATCACCGAAGACCCATAACTACCGAGTTTGAAGAAAATAGGTCCAGTGGCTTAGGCTCTAGATCGAGGTACAGACATACAGACAGACAGACGGAATTGCCGGACCCACTTTATTCGTCTTCGCTATCATCGTAATGTCAACTTTGATCAAAATCTCGAGTTCGATTTTTTTTCCAAATGCAGAACTTGCCCTATAGTACCTATATCGCAAGTAAAAATAAACGAATGTCGATAGCATAGTTTGAAAATTGTAGATTGTTGTTTTGACTATGAGAGAATTTATTGGGGAAAAAAAGCGATTTTGTCGATAACATAGTTTGAATAATTCTAGTTTGCTGTTTTAATTATTAGAGATTTTCTTGGCGAAAAAAGCAGGAATGTCGATAACATAGTGAGAATTTTTGAACATACCAAAATTTGCGCGGAGACAAAGTAAAAAGAAGTTGAAGGTGTTTATTTCAATTGAAAAGTAAAAAAAAAATCTGTATTGGAATCAGTGTAGACATATTGGTGCAAAACCGAAGAAAATTCAAAAAGGTTTTGAAATTTCACTATCGAACTATCAATGATAAACAAATGGTTGTTACATTTTTGAAATGTATTTTTTAATCGTTAAAAAAAAATGCATACAAATTTTCTATTTTAAGTGTAAAAAAAAATCAGAATTCACAAATTCCAAGCAATACAAAGCATCGTCAAAGAAGGTCAAAAATTCGCCGCTTAATTTTAACCTTTGCTTTCTTAAACTGGGAAGATGGTCTTTCATCCATGAAAAAACTCAATGTAATCCATTGATTTTTATAAAAATTGAATATCACTTTAATAATTATTTATTTACTTTTTCCCTTAATGACATTTTAATTAATATGTCAAGAGTGACATCACCAGTAAAGCAGTTTCGCGAAAATTCCAATGTGGTTTTGCGTTTGCTGTATGTAATGTGAAGAAAGGTATCACTCTACAGTACCTACCTGCAGTGCTCAATTATCTATTTTCTATATTTGGTTATTTGACATTTAGATTTTTTGGGTGACAATAACATGTATGCCATATTTTTTTGGTAAGATTTTCTCTTTGATATATTTTTTTAGCTTTCATAAGCTTTGATGAGCTTAAAAGTTTTTATAAGCCTGAAATATAAATCCTTTTTTATTGAAAATAAGAACTGAAGCGGTTCTTAAAATGACCTACATTCACTATCTACTGTGTGGTTCATTATGTTATTCCAATAAACTTATCTTTCAATTGCAAAATATATCTTACCTTTTATTTCTGTGACAAACACTAAAATAATTCAGGTAATATTGCCAAACTCTGATACAATTAAATAAACACTTAAAACCTCTGGTTTTCTAGGGTTTTCAGTTTTAAAACCCGATTTAAATTCTAGGAAATATACGATTACCGGACGACAATTGTCGCCAACTTGACCAATTATTGTTTTCCTAATAGAAAAACCTGTTAAATTCGTTGCAGTTACTTAAATATGCACATATAAGTTTGTTCTATACGTAATCCCAGAAAAGATTAAACCAAACATGCATACATACCCTCTTCTTCCCGCTGTGCGGTAAATTCAATTCCAAAAAGAAAAATCAACACCATTGCCAATATCCCAAAAAAAAAAAAAAACTGTTTGCAAATTATTATGATTCTTCTTCAGTTCAGTTCATACCTGAGTTGGGTTCTAGTCTTTTTGTATCTTTAAAAAAAAAATAAAATAAAAATAAGACTGCATCTTCCTTCTTGCTGTATTAAAGTTTCATACTCGACGACTCAACAACCTGCATGTGACGTTGCCGCCGCCGTCGTTGAAAGTGGCCAGTCTTGAAGTTAAACACTGCGTACGTGATCAAGGTGAGATAGAAGAAAAAAAAAAAAAAAACAGATAGAGCCTGCTCGTGTATGTTGTTTCAGCTGAGGTATTTTGCTGCTGGGCATACGCTGGCACTTTAATGCACTTCGATGGCTTTTTGGGATCCACCATTCTGCATTTTAATCGAGTCTCAGATCCCAGCTCCCAGCTATTTGTCCTCTTTTTTGTGCGGAATTGTTTGTATCGACCTGTCTTATCGGTGGAACTTTAGCACAGATTAATACTTAGCATGCATCTCATCGTGCGTAACACAACGAAACAACATGGCTTTGATAGCTGAGCTGGAATTAATGGCAGTCCTCGAATTAAAATTTGAAAATACAAACAAAATTAGTAGACCATTTTTAAATCCAAGAATTCGCATTGAAAGATATAATCCGCCATTATTTCTCAACATATTAAAACTGCGACATTTTAATTTTAAACTAAAAATAAAAATAGAGCCTTACGACTCGTGTAAAACCTAAACTTAGTGACTTACAGCTCTCAACCATTCTTGTGTGCGTGTTGTCCGCAGGAATGGAGGGGACCTAGTTTTCTGCCGAGTCCAAACGGCTAAGATGAGAACCCCTTTCCACGATAAGAGATACGATTGAAGGATTCGTCACTTCCTCGAAAGAGGCAGTACCCCTAAAAAACACATTTTTTTATAGTTTAGCGGGTGATTTCCCGCAAGACAGTCCAAATCATTAACCATTACGCCAAGGAGTAAAAGGTATGTTTCCATCAATTTACTTGTACGTTAAAATTAGTTTTATGTTCTAATAAAGGTTTAAAGCTATTTTTTGTATTTATGGAGAAAACCTGTTAAATTTTGAATATTGAAGAATTAAAAAAAACAGTTTTCTTTTATTTATTGTAAAATTTTCAGAAACACGAAAACTTACATTTATAATTCCCATTAAATTTTCGAATTTGTTCCGACTGCGCTACAAACTGCTCCACTGTGTACATCATCGTGTAGTCAAAGAGATTTTGCTTTGCTTTGGACCATCAGACACAAGAGTGGCTATCATTCGGATCAATTCACACTGCGTGCCATTCGAGCTTTTTTGTGTTTGTTTTTATTCTTAACCTTCTCCTTTGGAGTAAGAATTTAAGAACGCACACACCGGGCGGCTTCTTGATAGACAAATAGGCAACAAGAACGCAACTTGTTTGTTAAGCAAAAGATACATCTCGAGAAATAATAATAAAAAAAAACACGACAGGCAAATGACGATAATTAATTTGCGCCGCAAAAAGAACGAAGAGTATTTCACTATCCACGCTGTTTAGGCTTTAATTGTGCGGCAATCTTTGGCAGCAGATAAGGACATTTTTATTTTCGCGCAGCATAAAAGAAGAATTAAACAAATGATTCAAATATTGCGAACAATTAATTTTGTAAAGATTCAAATGAGATACTAGATATTCACTTTTGCTAAACACGGCAAAAAGCAGTTCAAGGCTCACGAGGTGAAAAATTAAATTCTAAAAATGAAGTTCTAGAAGGCGGCGCGCAGTTTATAGGAAGCTAAAGCTATGTGTAAAAGAATTGGAACGGAGGTATGATTTAGGTAACTTGTTGCGGGAATTCCAATGTTTGGCTGCCATTGTGTTAAATTAACAAAAGGAACAAAAGAATACAAATTGGTGGATGGGAATATATTTGACAAATTGATGCGGCTTTGTTGTGCGTGTGGGATAGGTTTAGGTATAGAAGTTGAAAAATAATGCGGTTTTGTTTTATTTTAAACTGTTTCAAGGATTTTCTATAAAAAAAACATAGATTGTTTATGTTTTTAAAACATGTTGTTTAGTCTTTTTCGTACTATTTGCTTCAGTGTTCAAAAATTTAACCATCATAAGGGCAAGTTTGTGACTCTAGGATTTTAGCAACTCATTTACGGAATTAAAAAAACAAGTAGGTCATAAAAGGCAAAGCAGTTCGAAATCATAGACATTTTTAGGAATAACAATAATGTAATGGGTGTTTAAATAAATGTGATTAAGGACCAAAACCAGTGGGTATCTACTCCCCTTGCTCTCTCAGTTTATTGAAAATCTATGCAGAATTGAAGCGAAATCGAACTTCTTTTCAAACCCATCGTATACTAACTTTGTCCGCGTTGAATTGAAATAAGTTTCGTTTAATTGGCTCAGTAAATCGATGTCTATGTCAGAGTGTAACAGTGAACTTTACAAATGTTTCAATAATACTCGTTGCAATGCCTCAACGAAAAAAATGATATAAAAGTAATCTATGAATCTGACAGATTTAAAATTGCAAAATAAAAGGTGTATTTTTAAATTACGTATTAATATATCACACAACGGTTGTATTTGATTTGAAAAATAAATAAACAAATATCAGTTGCATCAAAGTAAGATTTTAACGGCTGTGAACAAGTAAGCAAACAGATCTAATATTGAAAATGTGTACTCTCTGAGATAGTATAGGAGAACATTTAGTTGTTCTACCTTCATGTGAAATGACAGTAAAATCAGATGACAGTTGACAAAAAGTAATTCATAGTCTGAATGTGATTTTTGTTAGATTTCATTTATTGTTTTATTATGTTGCAAAGGTGGGTCATTTTAGAGTTGACTATTGCAATATTCGTGGACTAAGAGCGGATTTTCTGGCTGCATATATCCACATTGTTTCTAACAGGCTATTTGTTTTGGCAATGAGTGAAACCCATGTAGGTGAGGATTCCGATCCTGCCGAATATTTTATTCTTGGGTATAGCTTGGTGACATTATTCTTTTCCCACCACGGTCTCGCCATATCAGCTCTTACCACAATATAGTCACTGCTGATGCTTTGGATTGTCACGTTCTAAACGGAAGCTGTGAAGACGACCGAGGTGGTGAATTTACTTTTATCCGTGGAGCATCGTGTTCTGTGATAGACTATTCTTTCCTATCTAGATCTCCCATTTGGATAAATTTGAAGAAGCTGTAAAAACATTCTCCGATCACATGCCATTAGAGGTCTCGTTTAAGATCGTGACGAAACAGCGGATTCGGGACTTTCTCTTCCTCTGAAATTTCATTAGAATAACCACAACAGAGAGATTTTTCAGCACAGTCTAAACAGACAGATCGAATTGCGGGTAGCCACAGAAGTTCCAGAGAACCCCGACCTAGACATACTCGTAACTTTCATATAAAATGCAGCTTTTCAAAAAATGTTTAAAAGAAAGGTCAATGCAAATAAGCAAAAGTGGTTCTATAAAGAGTGTTTGGCAGCAAGAAATCTTTCTTTTGCGTACTTAAAGTTACTCAGAACGTCAGACAACATAAGCTTTAAAGCCCTGTATGCATCTGCAAGCAAAAAATACAAAGAGGTTTGTAAGCCTAAAAACGAAATTTCGACCTTAGAAATATTGAAACAATAAACAAAGCTAAAAATGCAACGGATTTTTGGAAAACAGTGAAGTTTTTGAGTGGAAAGACGACTTCAATGTCTGCAACTCTGCACATAGACCTTCTTAAAACACATTTTTCGAGTCTTCTTAACACAACTGAAATATCGCCCCCAATTCAATATGCAACCCAATTAATAGCCGATGAAATTCTTGATGCCCCATTTTCTCTATCCGAAGTTGAAACAACTATACAAAACTCTAAAGATGGCAAAGCTCCTGAGGAGGACAGAATACCTTTTGGATTTTTTAAACATCTCACCCCCAAATTTCTACAACTCCTTACTGTCGAATTCAATAAAATCATCTTTCCCTTGCATAAAAAAGGCAACCCCGAAGATCCAACAAACTACAGGGGCATTTCATTTTTAAACACTGCGATAAAGCTTTTTAGTTCAGTATTGTATACTAGATTATCCAATTGGATTGAACAGAAGGAAATTTTGACTGAGTTTCAAGCAGGGTTCAGAAAAAATCACTCAACAGTCGATCAAATATTTTCCTTAGTAAATATAGCCGAAGTCTACAAGAAGACTGGTAAAAAGCTGTATGCCTTTTTCGTCGACTTTCGGGCAGTATTTGACTCCATTCCTATGGAAGCTCTCTTCTATAAGCTCTACAATTATGGAATCTCTACAATAATAATAGCAGTCACCAGAGCAATGTATAAAAAAACGTGGCTCGAGTGTGGCATGGAAAACAACTTTCCGTGAGTTTCAGACCTCAATGGGAGTGAAGCAAGGATGCGTTATCTGCAAATTACTCGTATCAAACAAATTCAGTTAGAGAAAGAGCTCCTAGAATTACCGTATGGCACTACGAGAAAGCAATTTGTAACGGTCTAATTAATTTTTTTTTCAGGATCTTTAACTGTACACTATTCTTCCTCGGTAGTGACTTAGAATGAAGGACTGCAACACCCATGTTCGACTGAAAAAGTGGCAAAGTGCTGATACAATTTTGATCCAAATAAAAAAAATCGCTTTGGGCAATATCGAAGACTGTCTACAAGTGGCTATGGTTTTCAATCGGGTCAATTTCGTAAAACAACACAGTATAAATATAAAAATTATTAAAATAACAATCAACAGCACGACACATAGAAACAATCTAAGGACAATACCGAAGATTATCTAAAATTCAAATGAACCGGAATGTCATAACTCACAGCACAATGTTAAGCTTTTTTTTGTAAAGTAAGTAGTTTTAATGATTAGTTTTTGAAAATTAATTTAAAAAAGTAAACATTTTGAGAAAAAAATTGTCATATTCCGGTTGTCAATTATCAAGTCGACATTTGACGTTTGGAAACAAAGTTGATGGTTCATATTTCCGTTAACCATCAGTTTTCTTGTATAGCCTATGAATGTGAAGGATCTATTGTGAATAGTTCTTTTGATCAAGTCAGTGATATTATCATTATCAAACATATTAATACTTAACAATTTTTTCGTCAGTTACGAATTCTTTATTGATAAATAATTTTTCACTTGAAATCTAAAAATAAGGTTAACTACTTATTGTGATTGAATGTGGTGAAATAGGTGATTGTCAACTGGCAAAAGATGTTCATTCCAAAGATGTGCCCGAGATGCTATACACAATCGGAGTTACCAGCATTGAAGTCTGATGATGAATATTTTGCGTGGTTGTGGAGTTATTGCCGACAAATTTTTTTTAATTAAATTAACTTGATTGATTAATCAAGAATTGTTTCATTTTTAACTAATTTTAAAAACTCCAATACATGAAATCTGAAAAAAACTACGCTTTTATACAATTTTTTTTTTCAACATCTAGTTTTTGTAAAATGTGGCTTGCAAAAGTTTGTAAATCCGCCTGGTTCTCCAAACATGTCTGTCTGTTCGACAATACCTTAAACGGCTCGGCCGATTTTCTATAATTGCGAATGTTTTTCGAAATTTTATAAATAAGCTTCTAAAAACTTTGAAAAACTTTTTTTTTAATTTTTGAGAAAAAATAATAATTTTTTTTTCAAAACTCGATATCTTAAAAACGGATAAATATTTTCTTTTTTTGAAATTTAATTCTTAATCGAACAGTAATAAAAATTTAATATTGGTGTTCCAAAATGTTTTCTTAAAAATGTTTTGAAAATCTTGTATATGTATAAAAGCTTATTGTTTTTAAAATAAATCACATAGCATTTTTTTTTAACTCCAACTACAAGAAGTTGTTTTAGTAATTTAAAAAATAATTTTTTTGGATATGAACATTTTTCTCTTCTTCTTCTTCCTTTGTTTCGGCGCTGTTATGATCTCGATGTCGAGGGGATCATAACTCTCCCACGTATCTGCTTCACACTAGTGATCCGCCTGTGGGGTTCGCCGGGTTGACCTCAGAAATCGGCGGCAAGCCTCCCGGTTTTGTATTGTTCCATTTCTGAGGCCAACTGAATGCTGGTGTTTTTGCATTTGTTTGTACCAGGAGTGTTTAGGCCTACCTTTCTTTTTATTCCGAATTGGAACGTTGTATGATATTGCCTTTTTGACGGGGTTCTCAGGATCTCTCCTTTGAACATGGCAATACCAACTGAGTCGGTCGTGTTCAATTTTTTGGAAAATGGTATTCTTAACATGAAGGCTTCCTCGGATCTTCGTACTTCTAATTCGATCAAGCTTTGTAACTCCTGCTGTCATACGAAGCATCTTCATCTCAGCTGCCGTTAGCTTACTCTCATACTTTTTCTACATTGTCCAACATTGTGAACCGTATGTGAGTGCTGGACGCACAACTGAAGTGTAGAGCTTTCCTTTCAGCTTAGGGGGCATTTTTCGGTCACAGAAGATAGTAGAATTTTCCCGCCACTTCATCCACCCTACGCTTACGCGATGATTGATATCGTCATCACAAGTAGCTTCGTTATTTATCATAGACCCCAGATATTTAAACTTTTCACACTTGGGAAGCACTACTCCATTCAAATAAATGTCTGGAATAGGCCTGTGTGGATCAGAAAATGGGCAGCATAGGTATTCTGTCTTTTTCGCGCTTATGCGGTACCCACTTCCTTCTAGAACATCCACCCATACGTCAAGTGCTCGTTGTAGGGATATCGGGTCTTCACTTATGATGGCTCCATCGTCAGCAAAGAATAACTGATGTACTTTTGGATCCGTCACTTTGCCTTCAAGCAGGTAATCAAGAACTGTAATAAAGAGCAGGGGACTCAAGACACTTCCCTGGTGTACACCTACTGTGATTTCGAATTCTTCGGTGACTCCAGCTGCGCATCTTACTTTAGTAACTGCTCCATCATACATGTCCATAATTATCCGCACATAGGTTTCTGGAACTCCTCGTTGCCTGAGGGCCACCCATATGAACATTTTTCTCTAGTATCATTTATTTTTAAAACTTGTATTATTTTACATATTATAAGAGCAAGTTCGTCCGATCCAGTCGTGCATTTTATTTTTTTCATTTTTACCACGATTTTTTCAACCGGAGAATTTCCTTAATATTTTTGCCAAACGAAAACACTATTCTAAGTTTGAAACCTTTTAAGAATACTGTTTGTATTTCATTAGTTTTGTGCAAATATTGGCTGCCTTATACTCTCAGCAACTTTTTGTGAGAATGCAAACAAGAGACAATTTAAGCATCCGAAAATGATGTGAGGAATATTTACATAACATATCTTCCAGTTTGCTTCCGGAAACCTTAATTGAAATGAAATGATGTTTAAAGTAATCAAATGTAATGCAACGTGATACGAAGTCATTTTGTTTATTTTGGACACTATGTACCTAAAATATTTTATTAAATAGCTTCAGGCATTAGAAGTTAGACTTTGAATACCAAAATTCAATTAAAATCGACACCAATTAATTTAATATTTGGCATAGTTTTCTGATTCACAAAATAACTTCTCACGTAATCTGCAGTGGGTGCCAGAAGCCCGCGTGACCTCTAATCAATTGAAATATTTCTCACAGTATCAAACAGCATTCTTGAAATGGTAAGCCCAAGAAATTCACTTCTCATAGTTGCTGCACACACATATTCTTGCAGCACAAATTCTTTCGTCAATTAAGTTGACGTTCATATAAAAAATGCTAAACATATACAAGAGTTACATATAATCTATATGCAAATGTTGCACGAGTCACAGAAACCGTTGCAATAACTAAATAAGAGTGTCGCGCCAATGGCAAATGCATATAATTTTATAAGAATGTCACCCTTTTTCTTGAATGGCTTTGCCTTAAATTCAAAATAAAAAAAACACAAGCCGGAAAACAAATTGCTATAGTAGAAAATGGCAAACCAAAACTAAAAAAAAATATGTCCGCAGACATAAAAAAAGTGGAAACTCTGTAGAAGCTGCTCTGGTCAGTGGCCAGAAATATTTCGTCACTCAAATGACCACGAGAACTTTTATTAGTACCTACAAAAAAAATTACATTGGCTTCTGGCGTCCACTGAAGAATTAAATTAAATGCAAGGCTGGGTCGCTTCTTGTTACTCATATAACATTTTTTAGAATTTAAAATATTAATAAAACAAAATGCAAACAATCGAATAAAATAAAAAATAACGGAGTAATAGGTTTGAAGAAAATTAAAATGGGGTTCCACAAGGTAGTTATCCTGGTCCAGTTCTGTTTGTTGTTTTGTGTATACCTTAAGGGAAATTTAGGAATTTCACAGCTTTTCTTAAAACAACTGATTCTAATGCATGAAATTCAGAAGCGGAAATCAATTCAGTTTCAGAGCGGATTTACTGGTAATATAAACTTTTAAGTTAAATGTTAATGAGGACATGCATTTTATTCTGGTATTCACGTGAATCGCACATTCTACCTTTGCATTCTGCTATCCATGTTGGGAACTGCACTATCGACAACTTATTTGAGATTTAAGTAAACAGCTGTCCAAGGAAAAATCTTTGAAAGTTTGGATAATACAAAATAATAGAAAAAGGATGAAGGTATTGGACAGAGGAGATATGCAAATAGAGAACTACGGACAAATTCATAAAAATTGAAAAAGATGTTATGGACTTGCTATTTGTTGCTCTGCCACTAAAAATATTTATATCTATTATTGAGAGACAAATATTAAAAAAAAATTATCAAATTAATTTTATATTCACATTTAATGACGAATCAAGCAGAGAAACAATATAGCAACTAATAAATTCGGAACATTTTATATGCGGATCGGTATTGTAAGGAACAGTGAGTTCACGTGAATAGGACAATAGCGCACAACATTACCGACATAACACAGATATACTTCGAATGAATAGCTGAATAGTGATGAGAATTATACAGTACTTCCGAAGTTGGGCTCAAGGATTTTGGACGATTATAGGCCTTATAGATTACAACCAGATCAGAAGGGTTGAAACATTTCTTGCAACGTCGAAGGAAACCTAAAAGCTTTGTCAATGCTGTAGAAATCAGGATTATCATCAGTCGATGTTCAAGTTTCACATCCGAAAGACTAGAACATGAATTTAGATATTAATATGAAAAACTGAGAGAAGCTTTCGTCAGAAAAAACATTAAATGGATTAGAACTTTCAATTAAAATATCATTCAAGAATATGAGAAAGAAAATCTATCAACTCTAGACTTACCTCAATTACCTACCCTTAATTTTTAACCTATATTGGATACAAACCAGAATTACCCCTAGCGCCAACTCTTGAAAAGAACCCATCATTTAGTATTAAATCAAAACAAATACATTTTTTACAATCACTACTCTTTTTCTAAGAAAGACATCACTGGTGCAGTGCGTAGTCGAACATTAATATGAGCTTTTCTGTTGAATTATAGTTCACATAGTACATCAGTTCGAATCGAAATGTACTGAGAGAAAAGAAAAACATAAACGAGCACAAGAAAATCGAGCTAGCCATAGAAGAAAAGGTACAAAGCAAGTGCACATGGTGGAACACAAGATTACTCAAAAATTCATACTGACAAGCTTTTTACTACTCTACTTATGATTTTAAGTGATATTCCCTGAGTGAGACAAGAAGGCCAAAACCTTTGAAATCGAAAATTCATTTCTCTAAAAACTAATATATAATTGGGATAGCATTTTTGAAAAGGCAGTTGAGCTTTTCTTGCACTTAATGTTGCACAAGTACTCTTATAAGAAAAAAAAAAAATATTTTTGAGTTGTTTAAAAAATAGTAATCCTATTTTTTTTTGCGAATCCAATACTTGCCCTCCATAGCAAAAATAAAGTTAAATTTATATCTATAGCTGTGTAATAAATAATTTACAACAACAAAAACAATAATAATATTATTAATGTGACCCAAGTAGACAATGAAATTCGTTTCTCGTTTAGTGTCGTTTTTGTTTTGGTTTAGGGAAAAGTTTGTCATCAGAATTTTTCAACCCCGACACTTTGACAGGTGTCACCGATTTTGTGTTAAGAAGGAAATAGGTTCTGAATGCGGTCGTATACTAAATGTAGAAGGTCTAAATAAATTTCAGAGTCTAACATAATATTATTTTTTTTGTTTGCTGAGATTTATATTGGCTTATTTTTATTTCATAAATTACATAATGAATGTGTACCTTGAAAACGAAATGCCAAGGTTAGGAATATTTTTTTAATAATTCAGGGCTATTATAAAATGATCCATTTACGACGAAAAAATGTGATTTCATTTATTTAAAGTAAGATAATACCTAATTGAATTAAATCTGTTTAATCTATTTAACAACATTTTTTCTTCTGTGAAGGGCAATGCCCAACAGAAAAACACAGTTTACAGACGAGAATAAGGAAGACAATGTGACGACAAATTATTGAAAATCATTCTTGAATTAATTTAACTCGTGCTTCAAAAATGCCTCATTATGAACTCTCAAAGGTGATAAACCATTTTTACGACCGTCAAATGTCAATTGACTGATACGCGATAGAACTAATCAATAAAGAAAATATTGTCATTATGATTGGTAATAATCGTTAAATTCGTTTGTCAGTAAACAGTTATGTAATTGATGATGTTCGATGGAAAGCATAATTCTAAGAGGGTGTAAATTAAAAAAAAAAAAACAAAATATCAACTGTGAATTTGCAATTGACTGACAAATTGATAAATATTAATACTTTGGCCAAAGATGATACCGATATTGTGAGTAGAACAAAGTTTTCAACATCACTTAAATGAAATTTCCAAATAGTTACAAATGTAAAGATAAGTGGATACAATACCAAGAGTTAGTAGCTCTATAACAGATATGAGTTATTTGATAAAGTAGATTCCTTTGATTCTTGTCATTCTAGTTGATTAACTTACCTGAAAGTAAATGAAAAGAAAAAAGAATTTATTAATAAAAAGAATTAATGGAAGATATATAAGTGTTTATATCCAAATATTTCTTAAAATTACTTTAAATTTTGATTTCCCTTATTATATTACCTCTCATGAGGTCTTACTTCACTTTTGCAGCGAGTGAATTTTGATATTTCCCAAAAAAGTTCCAATAGTAGTAGTAGTAGGGGTACTACAATAGTAACATGAATATTGGTTTCATTTGACAATTCAACCTAGGTTTTAATTAACAATTTGCCAGTCTTATTTATTCTTGCCCGCGTTTAAACGTAACCATTTAACAGCTTTAGTTACACTGTGTACTGTTTATTCATTCTGGTTCAAATCCCACATTGCTATAGATTTAATTTGACAAGGAATATGGTAAAATACATAATGAGCATTGTTTTAGTTCCAGTCTAAAATTTTATTTTATCTTGGTTCACGTGCAAGCGTGACAAGACAATTTATGATGATTTGAGTGCAATCTAGGGAACATAGACAAATTCAGACATTCAACAAAGTAAATTTAACTCGATTATCGTGTTACTTTAACAGTATTACATATTAAGTTCTGTAAAGCTAAAAACGAGTCATGTAGACTTTTCAAGTAACTTATGTCGATAAAATAAGACCCACAGTGCGACAAATTAAGCAAACAGGTGGCCATAATTTAAAAAAAAATAAGATTGAGAATTTGTAAAAGACTTTTTATTTCTCTAAATTAATTAGTGTACACTTTTTTACTTAAGGTATAGGTACTATAGGTAAAGTTTTGCGTTAAAAAAATCGAACTAGAGATTTTGATCGAACGACATTACGATGGTAGAGAACACGAAATTGAGGGACCCCCTTGTATCTCAACCTACAGCTGGAGCGATTTCCTTCAAATTTTGTATTTAAGGTTTTTTGGTGATATTCTAGAAGATAAATTGAAATTTTTTGTTTGGCTCCAAAACTAACGGTTATTGCCATATAGCCGATATGCAATCTTATTTGTCTCTAAAACGGCTCTAACGATTTTAATAACAAAAATTAGGTGTGCTAGTTTAGTCATTAGGGTAGATTTTGGTGAAAAAAACCTAAAGAAAAATGTTATTAACGATATGTCATAAAACCGTTTTTGATTTTCGACTTGCTCATTTCGAAATTTAAAAATGAGTAAAAGATTAGTTTTTGAATTTTTTCCCAAAATGTATTTTTTTAAGAGTCAATTATTCTTATATTAATAATTTTTTAAACTTGTTTTGCATAAATTCATCCTTTTCTGATCTAAAAGATGAGTGTTTTACCCAAGAATGTAACATTTAACAAGGTGTTAGGGAAAAATAACAACCTGATAACTGGTAAATTTCTGTTTAATTTTACATGATGTTTTTCATTGTACGTATTTTTTTATTTTAAGTACACAGAACTTTGATCAAATGTAGTTTTCTTTTAAACTTTACCAGCGAACCCTTAGCAAACCTCACAAAATGTGTGTCTTATTTTATTCTCTTATTGTAAAAATTAAATATATTTTAAATATTTTTTAAAGATTTTTAGAAGAAAACTATTTAAAAACTACTAAGCTACTATCTATTTATCTATTAATTTACAATTATAAATACATTATGTATGTTGAAAATCACAACCGGTATCACAGTTACACCGATAAATATTTTCAAATTAACTAGATGTAGGTACATGATGACCTATGTTCCGATTTTCCTAGACCAGATTCTAAATGGTCTTAAAATAAAAGTTTTAAGGCTGAACTGAAGATTTACTCGAACTGATTTAAAATGACTCAAGAACTTGATGTAAAAATTGTCTATGACAAATTAAATAAATTATTAAATAGAAATAATTGTTTCTTTGTTTCGGTCCTATCGCATGTTTATAATTATATTTTCCTACAAAGTCTTAATTTACGAATCCGTCCCCATTCCAAAAATTCTATTTCAACTCCTTCTCATTGGAATTTTACCTCTTTCAATTGGTTTTAATTAATTATGGTCTTAAAATTAGCATAAAATCGTAAAACACAGACACAAGCAATTAAGTCATATAGCAACAACTTCTACCTCAACACAAGTTTTGTCCTCAATTTTACTATAAATAAATTTCTTGCAGCTGAGCTAAGCTGTATTGTTTTGTTTTTTGTTATTTACATCTAAGTCAACCAACGCTCCACACCAAAGCGGAAGGAAACCCAATTAGAACCAAACAAATCTCATCATCATATGAAAATCCAACTCGTCGAGACTTAGTCTGGATGCTGAGATGCGGTGTTGTTTTGTCTGCGCCTGCATCAATCTCTCCCACATTCTTCCGTTTAGCCTTGTTTAGTGTTTATGTATAGTTTGGGATTTTGTAGAAAAGTTGGATATGTTGACTACACTAGTTGCACCGACCGACGACGCATGACACGATGAATAAAGCAAACATCACTCCCACAGCCTAAAAAGAACACATCTAAAAGTCATCAAAGTCATCACACCGTCATTATCGGATCTCTAATGCCAGAACCAATAACAAAACAAAGTCGTAACAATTTTTTAAGAGAAAATAAATTAAAACACAAAATTCTTTCTTTTAATCGAGTCTTGGTGAAAGAGACGATGCTGTCGCTTTAATAGGGCAATACCTATGTATGTGTTGTTTAAAGGCTTTTTGAAAATCCCCGTTTCGGGGTTTAACCCCATCTAACATGTATTTCAGTCAAATCATAATATAACGAGTTGCCTCCGAGTTTACAAACAAAATTTGGCGAGTTAACTCAGAACTAACTGAACACATAATTTTGACAGGTGCTTGTCAAAAATCTATCGAAGTGTCACACTTGTTGACTTGAACCCAGCCCGAATCAAATGGGTAAAACTCAACGATAAAGAGAACCGTGCCGGGTAAATCATTCCATAATCGTGTTGTTCGACTAAAAACGAATCTCTGTATTTGACGGAACGTCCAAAATTAGGTTCGAGGGTGAACTGATGATCATTCCTAGCGAAACGGGTATCACAAATGAACTGATTGAGGGGAGAAATGCAATTGCCTACTTCGATCGAACATTGCTTGTGTAAGAAGAGACAAAGGCCCAAAAATTAAAATTGGGATTTATGTCCCTCATTGAGCTTAAAAAGTTTATGTTCAAACATGAGGCAATCACTATTGTCAACAGTTTTCTAGGACGATTGTAGCTTAGATGGAATACTTCGCAGATTCTTATGATTTAAACTTCCTTTTTGGACATCGGTCGATTGTGGTCTATTCGCATATGTAGTTCTGCGACTTCAAGAAATCCCGCAAGACATAGTCTAGCGGAATCAAATCACATGACCTTGGTGGCCATGTCACGTCACATCTGCTACCCTCTAATCGTTCATGCAGAATCTCAATGATGGCGTCCGCAGTACGGCACGTAGCACCGCCATCCTGCTCGAACCACATTTCGTCTAGGTCCATATGGTTAAATTTAGGACCATAACAAATTAGCTATTATCATTCTATAGCGCATCACCAACGTCCTTTTCGAAAAATTACGGTGTAATGACGCCGACGACCCAGAATCTACACAAAGGGTAGCTTTTTGAGAATGCCTTGCCACCTGTTGAGCCTCGTGTGGGTTGGTGTCGTCCTATATACGGCAATTTTGCTTTTTAACATAGCGATTCATCCAAAAATGCACCTCGTTGCTAAAGATGATTTTTCGGTCAAAATTGGGGTCCTCTTTTAAACGCCTAGAAGTCCAGTCAGCGAATAAACGGCGTTGTCTATGGTCATGAGCTTTGAGCTCCTGGGACAGTTGTATCTTTGATGATTTTTTGATTAGATTTATCTTTTTTCTCTCTAATCTTCAAAATTTTTTTTATTTCTGAATTTTTGTTATTTTCCTCATAATAATGTAAATTTTTTGCTTAATCAATTACAATTCTGTTTAGTAACTTTTGCTTTTAATAATTAAACAAATTAAGCTTCATAAATTTAAAAGATATTGTATCTTACTATGTAAGCTATCAAATAAATATATGAATATGAATATCTTCTACCGGTGTAGGCCCAAGTTGCGACACAAAATTCGTGTTGGGTACGATATCCCGCTTTTAATAATCCCGTTTTTGAAAATCCCGTTTTTATAATCCCGTTTTTTTTAAATCCTGTTTCTTAAAATCCCGCTTTTTTAAAATCCCGTCTCTTATAATCTCGTTTTTCATAATCCCGTTTCTTATAACGACGTATAAACAGTGAGGTATGCAACCCCCCTGCTTGGGCACACTACTATATGATTTGGGGTAGGTGCGAGGTTGGATGTATGGGTGTATGCAAAATTTTTTTAGCATTTAAAGAATCTGGAAAATAACCAACATAAAATCAATAAGTTTTAGCTACGTATTATAAAAAACGGGATAAGCGGTATAAGACGGGATTTTAAAAAGCGGTATTTTAAAAAAACGATATTATAGAGGACGGTATTTTAAAACTTTTTTCGCGTTTTTTTTTTTAAGAAACGGGATTACAAAAAGCGGTATTTCGTTACGTTTCACAAAATTCGCCAAGTTGTCTGCAAAAGGCTTCTTGTGCACGGCGAGGAATGGACTTTCTCATGTTCTGCTGTACATTTTCACGGACTAAGGCGATGTTCTCGGCCGATCTTGTTTTCCTTTTGATGTAAGCGGTCGTCTAAAATTTGACCATCAAATGTTGAAGAGTCGACTGTGAAGGGCCGCCACATCTACCGGAAAACGGGCGCAACATTGTTACTTGCTATGGTGATTTGACAACGGTAACTGAATAACAAACAACAGATTTGACAGATGACACCAAAACAATATGGTCGCCAATACCAACACGCTCCAATCGAATAAACTTTTATTTGGGATTTATATCCCATCTGCGATCAAAAATATTGGGATTTATGTCCCATTTCGGTGAAACATAAGTGCAAAATTCTATATGGATTTTATATCGTCCTTAAGCGGGGCATGCATAAGTCCCAAAAATAAAATTTGTCTTCATATCATATCGGTTAAGACTTGTTAAGTTTAAGTTAGGTCTTCAAAATCCCATCCCACAGCCCATCAAAAACAATCCTCAAAGCCAAAAAAATGCAACTTACAAAAACTTTGCATGCTGTAGACAGTTAGATGGTGCAACGAATGTAAAGGCAAAGAAAACAACAACAAAAATGTGGTTTAATAGGCCCAGACATACAAACAGGGCACCGACCGACAATAGGCCGGCGACAGACAAAAGCGAAATTCTCTGTCTCTGTTGTTTTCTTCCAGAGTAGTTGTTAAACCCAAAACATAGTAAAATCCCCCACAATAACAATTGGGACTTGGGGGCCGGGCGAGTGACCGTCTTTTGGCATACTTAAGTTCAAGTTGTGGTTCGTTTCTATTCATTTTCAAACTAAAGCCCTTTGTGCCCAACGGCGATGATATTATGAGAGTCTGTCACGACTCAGAGAGGAGCGAGAGGAAGGCGCTGAGGGTTTGATTGGAGCGTGTCTGGTCGCCTTCAAAGATTATCAGACTAGAACTTCTTTAGGACATCATCATCATCATCATCGTAGTCATTATCAGCGTCTACGACTGTCGCCGGGTGCCGCCAGCATCTCACAGAGCCTCTTGTTTCGTGTTTTCAATCTTTTGTATCTACAAAAATATCTAGTCATGGATTCTCCCTTTTGTTGTTGTTCTTTTTGTTGTTATAATCCGTTGTTAGCTCTTTTATAGGTTGGTCTCGCTTTCGTACTTTGAAATTCTTAGATTGGGCGCGTGGGGTTTTTGGCATAGAAAATAATAAAAGAACTAATAAAAAAAAAATACCTACTTTTCTCGAGTTGACAATGACATGGTCGCAGATTGAGATTATTACGTGGTCAGAGGAAATCCGGGCGAACGGTGTTATTGGTATGGCTTATAAGGACAAGAGTATACTCGTACACATTCATTTATACAAGTGTATTAAGACATTCATTCTTGAAATGGTTTTGAGGTTTTGTCGTCCGTTTTGAGTTTTATGAAATGGGATTTGTCAGAAGCTAAGCTGATTAATTTGGTGTGATATATTTTTTTTTTGTCGTTTGCTTGGAAGGAGGAAATAAATGAAACAAAAAATGAAACTTTGTGAAAACTTTGCACTTGGAAGTTGATTAAAAAAAATGGAAGACAACTGAGGTGGAGTTTCTGAATTTGTTGTGGAACATTTTTGGCTCTTTATTCTTTAAAATGATGTAAACTTTAAATTGGTTTCAGTAATTTGTCTTGACCTTCCTCCTTCTTAATTATAAATTGTCTTTCTATACATCTTTGTATATTTAGATATAATTTAAGAAAATTTTACAGAAGCTTACTGATTTTGATCCATTTATTGTTTGAAAATAAATGCATCTTCATAAAAATATTATAGGGTGAGTCAAATTAAACAAAATTGTTTTGATTGATTTTCTTTATACCAAGTTGGTTGCCTTAAGAATATGTTCCAAAAATATTTGTTCAAACTCATTTTGTTCTTTCGATACTTTTGAATCTCGAAGAAATTCTTGTTGTTTCGATATTACTAAGAAATTTTATAAATGTAAGTCTTCCTAAACCTAGAACTTGACGTACTTTTAGATCTCACTCACATGGCTGAGAGCCCCACCGGAATCGCTCTACAAAATTTCATCACTAAACAATAATCGGAAGGGATTAATATAATTTTCAATTTTTTGAATTTTTGAGAGAGTGAGTGGATACCACGCCCCCTGAATGGAATATTTCAAATTTTATTCTTTTATATACCAAAATAAGGCCTACCGTAGTGCGAAATTACAAGGTTCTACGAGGTTGAGAAGTGCTCCATAATTTTTATGATCTGTTAGTGAGTTAGTCAGACAGTTACGGTTTTAGTGATTTTTGAAGCCCTTTAGCTCAGAAACCACTATTGGCTATGTTTGATCAGCTAGCAAATATTGTTTCCGACTTTTTTCTTACTGAATTAGAAGGGGTCGAAAATTGCCTGAGGAAGTTCCCCTCGAATATATTTTCAACAGTTCACTTTGGGGAGATGATTATTTTTTAACAACCGTTTTTACTCGTAATTCATGGTCCAAAAGCGAGAATACCTTTTACCCTATACTACATATTTGCAAAATATCTCTTTGAAAAGATTATTTGTAATACGATATTTTTTTTGTTAAAGAAGTTATTTCTCCCCTGCAAGATTGTTTTATTAGTGGGAGATCTACCACTACCACTGCCAACCTTACTTTTTTCATTTACCATGTGTTAGGTACTCTCGAGAAAGGTTTCCACTGTGATGTAGTTAACACTTATCTCAAAACATTTGATAGAGTAAATCACGTAATTCTGCTAGCCAATCTTCAAACTTGGAGGTTCGCCATAATTTACTAAAATGTATTGTATTGGTGAAACGCGGAATTTTCCAATTAATAACGTCATTTCGGATCTCGTGCCTATTACATCTGGTGTTCCCCAAGGTAGTCATTTGGGGCCCTCTCTTTTTTATGATTTTTATAAATAATGTATGAGGAAAAGCGTGAAGGCAAAAAATGTTAAGTTTGAAATCTTTAGCATTTTTTGTCTCAGGTAAACTCTATGTAGGTTAGTCTCTATAAATACAGAGGACAGGAAATAGTCCAAAAATCAGTTTTCATATGTTTTGAGTTATATAAAAGCTGAAAATTGTGAACCTTGCTGCCCTTTTTAAGTTTGCGTTTGAGTTTTAGTTTAATCTGAGATACGAGTTTGAGTTTTAGTTTGATCTGAGATACGAGTATCACAAAGGTTCAGAATATGGAGTTGAAGTTATTTACACATTTATTCCTCTCCGACTAATATTAATCAAAATATATCTATTATAATATATATATATTATTTAAAGAAAAGGGAAAACATGGGGGTTAACTGTTAAAAGAAAATTCGTTAGGCTTTGAGAAACAATAAAATGGACACTCACAGAAATTTGGTTAAATTAATAAGGCGCTTTTAAGTTGTAAAAAACTCACAAACTAATCAGAATTCAACATTATATTTATGATTAAATTGAATTTCAACATAAAATACTTGTAAGTACATACAATTGACAAGATTTTAACTTGACCGTAGTGTTAAGTTTTACCAAAATGTTTTGTTATTTTAACATGGTTTCCGGTAAAATTCAAATTTACTCCATTTCTTGTTTACTTTAGGTTTCATAAAGTTATTTTTATAATTGTTTAGTAAACATGGTCTTGAATATGTTTTTCATTTAAGCAAAACAACTTGTAAGTATTTTAAAATTGCATTTAAATTAAAATTCATAACCTAAAAACATTATTTATTCTACATCCTTTCTCAAAACAACTTAACTTTTTATAGTGTTAAATATTTTACATGGTCAACCATTTTGAAAAATAATAACCAGATAATTGGTTAATTTCTTGTTAGTTTTACATGATACTTCCTTTTTGTGCAAACTCTAGCTTTTTCTGATACACTGATACAACTCCCTCCAATTTTTGTAGAAATTAATAAAAATTCGAACACCGGAATCGTCCTTTTACAAGAAGTTAATAAGAATTTTGATTTTCTAAATAGCGAACCATGTGGAGAAAATCGGTAGAGGCTAGCTACGCAACGAAGGGAATTTTTCGACTCTAATCAAAATTCTAATTTTTGTAATTTTTTTTTTTTAAGAAATGCGTTTTCATTTTCAAAATTTTGAACTTTTTTGAATAAGAAAACCTTTAATTAAATCACTTTTTTGAATAAAAGTAAGGTATATAGAAAACTGTTCTTAAGGATAAAATTCATTTTTTAAAAAACTAAAACAACTCCTTTAGAAGTTGGAGCTAAGCACATGATGTCATGTGTTTTAAGCAAAAATAGTTTATGCAAGAACAAAATTATAATTCGTTGTAGTGGTTTCTTAAAAAAATAAGCTTTTATAAAAAAATTTTAAAATATTTTTAAGAAAAAAAATTTGGAACGCCAATTTGAAGTGTTGATTAATGTACGAATGAAAATTAAATTTACAAAAAAAATATTGATCCGTTTTTGAGATATCGAATTTTCCAAAAAAAAAATTGATTTTTTTTTTCAAAATTCAAAAATATATTTCTTTTTTTTAAGTTTTGAAATGCAATGTTTCTGAAACTTTTTAGAAGCTTCTCTTTAAAATTCATTAAAATCCGCTATGCCGATAATGAGAAATTCAAAATTCGAAAAAATCGTTCTGTCGTAGATACTCTAGATTTCATTTTTTTTTTATTTGATTATAGATCGTAAAATTGATCAAAAGAAAACAAAATTTAGCAAAATTCTCGGAACCGTTTTCGAGAAAAATACGATTTTCGAAAACCATTTTTTAACTTTTGTATGGAGGGTACCGTTATTATTAGGTAAAATATTTTTTTTTCTCATTTCTTGTAGATTATATTAAGAAACTTTTATTTATCAAGTTTTAAAAAATCTAGCATAGGGTTTTTGAAATATTGAGTTTTCAAAAAAAAAATTGAAATATTTTTTAAAAATCCAAAAAAATTAGTTTTTGAAAACTTGAATTCACAATAATCAAACAATTGAGGACCTTTAGCAGAAAAAAAAAAATTATCAAAATCCGTTGTACCGTTTTTGAGAAAATCAAAAACCAAAAAAATGGTTTCAAGGGGGTTACCAAAAATAACAATTTTTTGGAAATTTTTTTCCAACCATTAGCTAGCTTTAACTCAATGATTTTTTTTTTTAAATCTGTGAAACAGTTTTTGAAAAAAAAATATTTATAAAATTTCGAAAAAAAAAATCGTATGGCAGGTACCGTTATTTTTGGTCTTAAAAAACATCCGAGGGGGGGGGGGACTTTAATAAAACCCATATCTAAAAAGTTTAGATATGCCGTTTAGCTGTAGTCGAACAGACAGACAGACAGAATTGCCAACTTTGATCAAAATCCCTAGTTTTTTTCCGAATGCATAACTTGCCTTATAGTACCTATAAGTTGCAAGTAAAAAAATTGCATTTCCCACATTAAGGGGGGAAATAGGGGAAAGATTTAGTATATTTTTGAGGGAAAATTAATTTGGACACAAAAAATAGTATAAGCTAGTTCTGTCTATGAAATATCAAAATTTAAAAAAAATTACTGAATTTTTTTTTAAATATCAAAAATATATACATACATATAACATATTTTCTTTTTTCATTTTGATAAAAAATTTAACTTAACCGACTTGATATAAAATTTCTACATAGTTAGAAGTGGATAGTATTCATTGGAGCATTTTCTAATAAAGATTTCCGAGCTTTGACAGGTGAATGCGGCCATATTGTTGAAGCTGCACATGTCAGATTGGCTGTCATTTATTTTGTCTGTCATGCCAAATCAACATTGCGATTTATAGCATTCAACGACATGTGCAAACGATTTGATTGTTTTATGAAATTGTGTCTTCGGTTCGAGCAACATTTCGGGCGCTTCGCCCATTATACGGTCGCTATAATCGCCCTTCCGAGAATTCTATTCCCAAAGTGGTGGATTAATTCGGCTCGACCGATGCATCCGCCAAAGACCATTAAAATAACGCAAGACGTGGCGAATTTTGCGTCACAAGACTTGGGTCTAAGCCCGTATAATCTTCAACTGATCCCGGAGTTCATAGACAACGAGGTATGTTCGATAACTGGGCTATAGAGCCGCTTGATGTTAACCCCAAAATTAAAAAAATCATATGCAGCGACGAGGGCAATTTCTGGATGAATTAGTTCATCAACTAGAAAAATTGTCGAATTTGGGATGATCACAATCCATACGAAGGCATTTGGGACCAAATCGAATGATTTGGACACTTTACATGTGGTTTCAACATGACGGAGCTAAGTGCCGCATAAACATTTTGCACAAGATGTTTCCAAACATGGTTATCTCATGCAAAGGCGATTTGAACTGGTCACCGAGATCAAGCAATTGGAGTACACTAGATAGAGTTCTTCTTTCGGGGTTTTCTTAAGTCACAGGCCTATGCCATAAACCACCACTTCCCTCAAAACGAACCTAATTAATGCCATTGGTCAAATTCAGCCAGATTTTTGCGCCAGAGTTATGGAAAAATGGAAGTTTTCGATGTGTGCCAACTAGTGCGGCGGACATTTGAATGATGCTATATTTTAAACATAATGGTTAACCTGGGCAGAATCCTTTATGTACTTAGATTTTCAAAAAAAGCTTGTGAATATAATTTTTAAAAATAAACTATCCCGTTCTCGATAAAGTCGAAAATACCATTATTAACCAATCTTTTTTTCGAAAGGTAACCTTTACTTTTAGTAATAAATTTGATTCTTTTATAAAAAACAGTGGGGCCGTTTTTGAGAGGAATAATACTTTCTTATTTTGTTTACAAGCTTATATGTATTACAGGAAGCGTTAGTTTCGTTTCTTAATCATTCTTCATAAAATAAGTAAAAAAACAAGATGGAGGCAGTTGCGCCTCAAATTTATTTATGTTTCTTTCAGTCTGTAGTCCAACAGAAACACAGATTTGCAAGATCAACAATTCTTTTGTTCGTAACATCATAACGTTTGGTCAAAGTCTCGAGTTCGGTTGACCAAATCTGTCGAGTTAACTCAGAATCTAAATTCACTGAAAAACGTATTCAAAGAGCTAGGTCCTGTTTATCTCCGAAACTAGGACTTTTTAACCCCGAAACTAGGGAGATATCGCCATGAAAAAATGGGTTTAAATGGTCTGTATTGATTTCTCTTCTTTTTAATTTTCACCTTTAAACTTATCTTTACAAGTTCATTGTCCCTTTTGAACATCTAATCCAGGTATTAAGTATCTCTTGATTCTTATAAAGATTTTATTATCACAGCAATAAAATTCAATAAGCCTTTCTTCTTTTACAATTTGCTCTCAGCCTAAGAAATAATTTTAATGTTAAGCCAACTCAACTGCCAGTTCTATCACGGAAATGGAAGTCGAACAATCATCTATTTCCTTGCAAAATAAATTGCAGCTTAGCCCCTTTTATAGGAAATCATAGCACTTTATTTGTGCAAGAGGGCAATTTCTGTTAATATCATTTTACATAAAAATAAACTAATTTATGCTAATCCTAGAAATTTACACGCCGATTTTTAGAAGACCTGAGACTCCATATTTTGCCTGTTTTGATGGGCGTCTCATCACAAGCGTTTGTCTGCGGATGACAGCAATATATGTCTGAGTCGAGCTAATGGTATTAACCCGATTTAAGTTTAAAACTATCCTTCTCTAAATAATAATATGTAATTGAATGAGCATGTGCGGCTGTGGCAGCGGCAGTCTTCTATATTTATGGAGTGTAGACTCAGCAAAGAAACCGAACCCTATCGCAGCGCAGTCAGACATATCTCGAGCTCAATTGACCCCACATTGGTGATCCGATTGCAATGCACTGCACAGTCAGCGTATGTACATATATATGGCGATATGGAGCTGGAAGTGACTTTGAAGATCACCAATGCAGAGGCAGCGGCATAGGTTGTGGGGCAGTAATTGAATAATTCGTTCTACATCACCAGCAAACGACCGAACGCGACGCAAGACTGCAGCGGCGCAAATGGAGTTCGTTTTTAGTACAGGATTATCATCTATCTCCGGGGTTCTGGAAGCGAAGTTAGTTCTTGATGGTTCTTTCCTTTCATTTCCTTTTTTTTATTTTTTGAGTTGAAGTGCTGGCCTCAAAAAAAGAGACTCCAATAAATTGGTTTCACGTTGTTGTAATTTATTATGATGAGTTTGCATCATCAGGAAGAAATGGACCCGCACTCACTCCGGAAGGTTGGGATCATGTTCACATGCGATTAATAACTTCAGCTGGAAAGTCGACAGGAGTTTGTCATGAGGCGTGGTAGAGTGCATATTTGTAACACCAACGTGTTTCTTCTTTCCAAATGATTTATTGATGGTAATTCTTTGTTTGCCGATCCTTCATCGAATTGCGATCAGATCAATTTGAATAAATGATTTGAGCTCAAGATCGGACATTTCCCATGGACATCTTTTGAACCAATGTTAAATAGTGAATATTACCCTTAAGATCGTTAAACACATGCTGGGAATTAATTATATCCCTGCACCGTAAACTCTTTATGTAGAAAAAAACAGAATTCAAGAGTTGGAAACAGAGAGAATGCTACCGGGATGACACAGTCTTCAAGAACTATAAAATTGTATCCAGTCTTAATATTCTAGCGATACGAGTATAGGCACTGTAGGGCGTTTTTAATTTGAAAAAAAAATCGATTTAATCACATTCGACATTACGATGATAGAGAACACGTCAAAAGTGGCTCCTGCGATTCCGTCTGTCTGTTCTTCAACCTACAGCCTAAGTTGCTGGAGATATTTTCTTCAAACTCGTTACTTGAAATTCTTCGGTGAATCCCTTGAAATTTTTTTGGCTCCAAGACATGCGATAGCAGTCGTTATGCAAAATCTTATTTATCTCGAAAACGGCTCTAACGATTTTGGTAAAATAAAATACACGACTGGGTCGCACGAACTTGCTCTTATGTAAACGACTAAGAATTTCAAAAATGAATGTTATTAGAGAAAAACTGTTCATAAGCATAAAATTCCTTCAACTCCTTTAGTAGTTGAAGCTAAAAACAGGATACCATGTGATTCAAGCAAATATAAACTTTGCAAGAACAAAACTTATAAGTCTGTACTGGTTTCTTAAAAAAATAAGTTTTTATATATGTACAAACTTTTTAAAACTTTTATAAGAAAAAATGTTGGTACGCCAATTTAAAGTTTTTA
The DNA here is from genome assembly GCA_911387755.1 of Chrysotoxum bicinctum. NCBI lineage: Eukaryota > Metazoa > Arthropoda > Insecta > Diptera > Syrphidae > Chrysotoxum > Chrysotoxum bicinctum. Next base: position 215,106,473 of record OU426989.1, on the reverse strand, counting down.
TTATTTTTCAAATAAAAATTAAATTTACAAACAAAAATATTGAACCGTTTCTGAGATATTGAATTTTCCAAAAAAAAAAAAAAAAAAAAAAATTTATTTTAGACTCAAAAATAATTTTTTCAAAGTTTTGAAATGCAATGTTTTTTTAAACTTTTTGAAGCTTCTCTATGAAAAATTTCATTAAAATCCGTTTTGTCGATAATGAGAAATTCTAAATTTGAAAAATTGGTTCTATGGTAGGTACAGTCAGTAATATCTTGATTTCAATTTTTTTTTTTGGATTATAGATCGTAAAAATTAATCAAAAGAAAAAAATTTAAGGTAAATTCTCGGAACCGTTTTCGAGAAAAATACGATTTTCGAAAACATTTTTTAACATTTGTATGGAGGGTATCGTTATTTTTAGGAAAAATAATTTTTTTTACATCTTATAATTTTTATTAAAAAAAACTTTTATTTATCAAGTTTTAAAAAAATCGAGCATGAGGATTTCAAAATATCGAGTTTTCAAAAAAAAAATTTTTTTTATTTTTTTAAAAATCCAAAAAAAAATTTGTTGAAAATTTGAATACACAATAATATTGAAACTGCTGGGGAGCCTTAACATAAAAAAATGATCAAAATCTGTGGTACCGTTTTTGAGAAAATCAAAAACAAAAAAAATGGTTCCAAGAAAGGTACCAAAAATAACCATTTTTTGGAATTTTTTTATCCATTACCTAGCTTTAACTAAAGAAATTTTTTGAATTTTTTGTTTTAAATCTGTGGGACAGTTTTTGAGAAAAAAAAATATTTATAAAACTTCGAAAAAAAATCGTATGGCAGGTACCGTTATTTTTGGTCATAAAAAAAAACAGAAAAAAACGTGTGGGGTAATTGACCCTTATTTTTGTAACCAAGGTGAGACAGTCACTACTCCGGTGTATTGTCGTATGATTGATGTGTTTCTGTTACCGCAATTGCAGCTGTATTCAGGGTATGGATGGAAAGGCTAAGGACAGTTTTTTCCGAATAAACTGATCAGCAAGTACGGCGAGACATTCCATGGCCGCTTCGGTCGCCAGACCTCACACCTTGCGATTTCTTTTTATGGGGATACCTCAAATCAAAGGTTTACAATAACAATCCCCGGAAAATTAAGGCCCTACAGGAAAATATTCGCCATGAAATTCAAAGCACTACTCCAGCACTTTGCCGTCGCGTAATCGCAAATGTAAGGGTCCGACTGCAAGAGTGCATTAAAAAAAAAAACGCCCATCATTTGGATGATATCGATTTTAAAAATTAAATAAAATAAAATGAAAAAAGATTCTCAATTTTTTTTTGAAAAATCAATAAAATGTTTCTAAAATGTTTATTGTTAAATACTTAAAATTAACATTCCAAATTTGTTTTCCAATTTTTTTTTTCAGAAAAATTAAGTATTCCTTATATAGAAAATTAATTCAATTATTTAACGATTTTTGATAATTCAAACTTTTCCAGAAAGCCGATAGCAATTTTATGCATTTGAAAATTTTTCTCTAATTAAATACATATTTTTATATTTCTTACCAATTTTTAAACTTCAAATACTTTTACATATTAAAGCGAATAAATAAAAATAAGACTACCTGCTTCAAGGTCATTCTTCGTTTTTGTACGAGTATATGAATTATGTATATGAACCATATACTTCCGTTTTGTTTTGTGCTTCAGTTTAAAATATTTCGTATTTTCCAGCTGAGAGCCTATTTATAAGGTATGTATAAGCATTTACGTGTCCCCCGAATTCGTTATATTTTTTTAAACTATTCATTGATTCATAAATAAAAGTCGAGTTTTATCAACCTAATTTCAGACGATTTGTATCGCCGTACAGTGGTCCTATTGTTGAATGACTTCGAAAAGAGTGTTTTTGAATTTTTAAGGTTCATACCAAATTCTGAATTAAATTGTAAAGCCTCCATTCAGAATTTTAAAAAATGTGATCTTTTGAATGTAGCAACTTCAACAAAGGGATCACTCTGCACTCATTAGGCGTTTTTCTTTTTTAGTTGAGAATAGAACTCTCTGCAGAGTCCTAGCGTGTCCAGCAGGTTCTGTATATCCTCTGAACCAAGCGTGCTCTGAGCGCTCAAGTTGTTTTTAAAACACACGAACTCTAAGATGTCACCACTTTTTTTTTTTAATTTCAAACTGTCAAATGTTTGTGTTAAGCATTTAACTCTGTCTACTTAGTTATTTTATTTTGAGCTCATAAAGCGCAATCTGAACACGCTCAGAACGAAAAAATAAAAACATATTCGAAGTTCTGAACATTCTTAGCTAAAAATGAAACACAATGGACCGTATCAACAATCAAATCAAGAGACGACTTTAATATTTGAGCGAAATGGACCATTATTTAAAGAGCTCTATAAAGTTAACCATACATGTTATGAACTTAATATTAATGTGAACTCTAAATTATGAACCATTTATTGTATGGAACCTAAAAAATAAAATGCAGCAAATATGGTCAGTTATATTAGAGTCCATTAAATAAAGCTTCATTTCGCTCAAATAATAAAGTCGTCTCCTAATTTGATTGTTGGTAACGCCCAATGTATTTTTTGACAACTCAGGCTCTGAACTAAAAAAAGTAAAACGCATATTGATGAGTAAGCAGTTTCAGATATTCATATTTTGCTTTTGAATAGCGTGAATCGCGTCATGGGAGTTATAAAGAGAATGGCTTAAAATTTAATAAATTTAACTTTTTATTCAAAAAATCTTGTCAGTTAGAACTGCTGCATTGAACCAAACCTAGACAGAGGCACTTTTCTTGTTTGAATTGCGAGAAGCGCATCGTGGTTTAAATGGCTTTAATCTAAAATCGATTAAAAGTTTATATGTTTTGAAAAAAGTTTATATTTGACGTATAGTAAATCTCTACTATTCAATGATTTGCCAGCGAATCGTTCTTTGGATGACTTAAGACCTTTAATTTGGGTTTAAGTTTTGAGATTACTTTTGTACTTAACATATTCTATAAATCCAGTGCTCTTTCCAGTGAAAGAAGTACATTACTTTACATGCAGCTTGCACCTCAGACAACAGTTCACATTTCTTTTCAATCGCGCGAATCATGGCATGCGATTCATAATTCCAATTATGTAAAACTACACATTGCAGTACGGAACGGTTGTATTTGTACGTTATTCTTTAAAACAATTATAATTATGGTAAATTTAAAGTAAAGCATTTAAAAGTTCCTATTTATATACACTGAGCTGAGCACCTACGTCAATTATAATTATTTAAACAAATAATTGCATGGATTTTTGAGTGTAATTAATTTTTTTTTTGTTTTCCTACTAAGCGACTTGTTAAAAACTCATTCAGTATCACCGGTACTTAACGCAAACCAACACAGATATCTTTATCACCCGGTGGAACGGTGAAATTAATAGCTTGCCAAGTGAGCATTTCATAACTGCACGTAATTATTTTTGCAGCAAAACAATTGTTTTAAGTCGACTTTTTAAGACCAAAAGCAGACGAAGAAGAAGAAGATAATAAATAAGTTTAAACTGCAAACAACAGTTAAAGAACGCTTTTAACGATCGTGCACAGTAGCATAAGCTCATCGTAATTAAAACTTCCATATCTTTTGCTGTACTTGTTGGCTGTAGTTTGTTTTATGTAAATCTTTTTATAGTTTTTACTTTCATTTTTTTTGTATCAACCGCCGCCGTTTACACCAACTTGAGATTTTATTCATGAAAAGACGATGGTGATACTCGTAAATATGCTAATCGAGATGTAAAAAGATTCTTCTTCCAACCATTCGGAAGAAGACTCATCACCTAGCTGAATGTATTGCAAGAAAAAAGTGCCAAAACAAGTTAAGGCAACAGTTCATCAATATATAAAAGTCGCTGCCGTCGGTTTTGATAAATTTTTATAGGAAGGTGGTAGTCGGTGAAAAAAGATATAAAAAACTATCTGAGGCTCAAAAGGTTGGAAATCTTGAATGGATGGCAGTTGTAAACGAATAGAGAAGAGCAAAAAGGTAAACCTTTGAGAGCAAGTAAATCTAAATCAAGCCCTAGATTAAAAATTGAGGCATATAATTTATGTCAGTTTAAGGGCAAAGTTGACTGCTTCCTGCTGAGTTGAAACTTTATAGAAATGCGGACAATAGAATCGTTTAGCAGACCAAATCTTGGATAGACAGCGGCGAAGATAAAATAAAAAAAAAAAAAAAAATAGTTTTACGCCATTGTTTAAAAGTTCACATAATTTTAAGTTTCTAACCAAATGAATAAATATTTTCTTCTTGTTACTAATTTTTTCTACAACGGTTCTTGATGAATGATGAATAATTTCAATTTAAATGGAGCTTTGTGATTTTATGGAATTTTACAGACATTTAATTTTGAGAAAAACCCTCCCAGTGCTGGGAGAAAAACGACTTAAAAATTTCTAAAATGAGCGATAGTAATTATTTCGAACAATGGACGAAAAAAGAGAATTTTAATGGTAAGTTTATCCGTGTGAGCTACTGAAAATAGCCCTTGACAAACTCAGTAACTTGGCCAGTAGCTGCGGACTTAATGTCAATCCTCTTAAAACAGAACTGGTTCTGTTTACAAATATAAATGCCCTAGAATTAATGGATTACTATAACTGGCACGGCCAAATATCTTCGTTAAGTTTTCGGTCGTAGACTGAACTGGAAAGAGAGCATCAAAAAAAAGGAAACAAATGCTATAGCCTTCTACACCTGCAGTAGAAGAGATGGGGACCCAGTCCCTGAATGGTTCATTGGATGTACACAGCCAATATAAGGACTATCCTGACGTACGCCTGTTTGGTGGCCAACCTTGTATAAGGTATAAGGGAACCAATCTTAGGGTCAGGACAAAAATTCAGAGACTAACATGTATCGGCACAACAGTTTGCGAGGACACGATATATCTTTCCACATGTGAACTGACGAACAAGAACATTTATATCTTTATATATAACCAGGCGGCAATCAGAGCCATTTCGTCATTGATGGTCGAGTGACAAAGTGACATTTATTGAAATGAAATGGCTGATAAACCGAGCCAAATTGTACCCGGGGTACTTATTTCACTGAAGCAGGAAAAGTATCACAATTCAATGGGAACTCACATGAGCAAAATGGGCATCAGCACATCCAACTTATGCAGAGAGTGTCAGGACGAAGAGGTTAAAGTGGGCTCATTTCACTTCCTTTGCAACATCCTAGCCAGAATAAGAAAAGATGTCCTCGGAGAATACTTTTTCCACGAACTGGGCGACGCGACGTCTCATTTTAGCCAGAGACACCACATACCTAAGACTTCCACTAAATCCTTCCTCTTAGTCTTCCCATTCCTACATTACCGACATGCTGGGGACCACAATGCATCCATTGAGATCTGAGTAAGGCCATGAGGTTTACAAAAATGATTGGTCCGACTAAATTTTCAACAAGAATTTTTGGCAATTTTAAAGGTTATAAGCTCGAAGAAACTTAAATTTAGCGTATGGAAACGGTTTTTAGAACTAAGTTCATTTGACAACACCTTCCATGAGGACTTTCACAAAGCACTTGAAATGAAATGCACACCCATCACTGTTAACAGATGGATAAGTGAAATACTGGGCACAAGATCGGCAGGAACATACCCAGAACTAACATTTCAGAGAGTCATCAAACCAAGAAGCTATGCTCTGAGAGGGGTACTATCACCCTTACTGCGGAGTCTTATTGTGGATGAATTACTGTAGTCTTACTTTTTAAGGCATTTGATGAATTGGTTTCGCTGACAACATTATTACAGCCTTAGGGAAGTTTGAAGCAACTCTCTGTGATACAATCCAAAGAGGCCTCAAAATGACTAGGTAATGGTGTCTTTAAGTAGGATTAAATACGAACCATAGAAAGACAACAATCATACTATTTAACAAGAAATGATTTCTGCAACGCCACATGAAACAGGTGAGATCACGGGGCTCTAAATAAAACATCGTAAGGAGGTTGTACACCATGATGGCAAGGCCCATCATTACATATGGCGTAGTTGCGTGGCAAAAAAGAATCGAACTAGCAACAAATAGGAAATCACTAGAAAAAGTTCAAAGGCTCGAATGCTTGCGCAATACCCGACGGCAGCAATTGAGGTTAACCTTCACCTAACCCCACAGCAATAGGAAGCACTAGTTAAATTATTCTCAGATTCACCAAGAAAGCTACTGGGAGAGGTTAATGTAAAGGAAAAGTATTGAGTTTACTATAGGTATTCCTAGAGATGTCTTATTATAACTTCGAGAAAAACTTCAGAACAGAGTTAAGTAGCAAGAAAGAGTGGGTAGGAGAAATAGTGAACTACTACAAATGGAATACTGATGGATCGAGAACGTCTCAAGAGACAAGTTTAGACATTTTCTCTGTCGATGGGACAGCCCACAAGCATTTTCCGGGCGGAATTAGATGTCATAATAGGATAGCCAAGAAAAACTTAAAGCGTTTTACTCCTATGTCATTAGGACTTAACTGGTATGGGTATTTGTGGACAGGCTAAGCGAGTGCGGCAAGCATAATAATGTCACACTTCATTGTGTACCGGGAAACGTAGCTGTCATTGGAAATGAAGAAGTAGACTCTCTAGCTTAAATAGGAGCAATGATATCCCTAACTGGGCTTGAGTTCTATTATGAAATGGGAGGAAATGAGATTGATAAAGCGATAAGATCAAAAACATGGATAAAACTCCTAAAACTGAGGAAGGCTTCCTGGAAGCATCCATCCCGTACATCCTGTATGGAATTAGCAGGAAATTGGCTTTCCTCACTGGTTCCTGCAAACTGAGAAGGCACTTCAGTATTCTTGGCCTGGTGACCAGTGCTATACATACATGTACTGTTATGCTCACGAGAAAACATGGACCATATAATGATACACTCGTGCATGAAAGAATGAGGTATATATCTGGGACGTCATCAGATAGAAGCATAGAATCATGTGTGAACTACAATCCCTGAAAATACTCCATTATATACTTAAGTTTATCGAGGAAGCAAGTTTGGAAGAAGAGCGATCTTACTGTTCTAGACAGAGGCACAATAGATCCAAAGGTCTTAGTACCCTTATACCCTTAGAATCATTCATTCGTTCATGGCATTTTCCAAATAGAACTCAAAATCATCCAATCCGACAGATTGTTTGAGTTACTATTTATATTCGCAAGTTTCGGATAGGGTGATTGCTTTCGTACCGTTTTACATATGTATACCTTATAGAAATCCACAAAATCTTAAATTTAAGCTTTATTTTTTAAGGATAAAGATTTTTCGAAATTTTAATTTTTATTAGGGTACATAGGGGTAAAACTAAGTGAAAGTATATTTTCTAAACAGTCAGAGATAGAAAGTTGATTTTTTTTTTACATTGTATACATTTACATATACATGATCAACAACTTTAAAATAACTAATAAAAATAAATAAATATAACTTTAGGCAGCTAAAGGAGTACTAAAAATGCTCAAAGAATAATCAAAACATAAAAAGTTGTTATAAATATTGTCTTGGAAATTTTCCACTGTCACCATTATCCTTCACATTAAAGCAATATCCACTTCAAATAATCTTAAATTCATCAATAGCAGCTAGATTTTGGGAAAATAGATGGTTGAGAACCTACGATGCTCAATTATCAATTGTTAGATGTATTGAAATTCAATATTTATCAATCCGATTGATACAAGCTCTGATCATTGAAAAAGATGTCATACCTTTTGGTAAATCACTAGGAAAACGGTAAATATCGGTTAATAAATGATCATGATGATGAATAAATGAACATCAACTCAAGAAATATCTCGAAGATCGAAAGGTTCCAAATAACCGGCAATATGGCTTTCTCAGCAATCGTTCCATTGGTGATCTTATGGAATATTTCACTGAAGACTGAAATACTGTTTTAGAGAAAATAGCTTGCTATTTCTAAGACATTTGATAGAGTTCGGCACCAGGCTCTCTTATGGGAAAATACGTGCGTTTTGTATCAACGAAATCCTTATTATTTGGATTAGAAATTACTTTCCTGATCGTTCAATATATATTGTATTGGACGGTTTCAAGTCCGATCTCCACAAAATGCTGGTGTTCCACAAGGCTCCGTTTTTTCTCGGACTCTATTACTCATTTGTATAAATGATCTCATGTCTGAAACTTCTAATCGAATTCATTATTTTGTCGACAACTTTACCCTCAGCTTTTCATACTCGTTCTCAAATTGACGTCCAATTCCTTTGGAAGTAGAATTGCAATATCGTATCGTATGACAAGGTTATAAAACTCAAATATTAACAGCACTGTTAACTGGGGTTTACAAAATCATCTGGAGTTACTGTCGTTAAATGGCATTTGCATCAAAAAAGTCGAAAAGCTCTCAGTAATACTAGGTATGTGTGTAAACGACGATCTTCGTTTCAATGATCACATTTTTGAGACCGCTAAAAGAGCTGCTAATTTCTAAGGATTTCTCCATCGGTGTAATTGTCTGGCTGCAATTTTTAGGGCGTTTAAACGCTCAAAATTCGAGTAAAAACTCCAATATTTGGACAGATGCATAGACTCTAGAACAGAGAGTTAAAACTGATAGGAAACAGAACTATCATAGAATCCTTCAAATCTCTTGATCGCTTCCTTCACAAGCAATGCTCACTCGAAGTAGCCAGTTGCCAGTTCTTAAAAGCGTTGTTGACTAAATTAAGTTTCTTATAAGAGAGTTTTTCTTTAATGATTGTTTCATATATCCGTAAAATACTGTAGGTAGTAAAACCTTTTTGCCATTGAACATTTATTTCAATTTTGTATCTAGATTATTTTACAATTCAAAATTTAGTTTCTCTCAAGTTGCCTTAAATTAATTTGATTTATGGTTCTTTATCTAAAACTCACGAGTTTCTTAAACTTAAAAAAAATGATAACGCGATAACGTTTAAAGAACCAAACCTTAAACTAAGAATTCCAAGACCCGGAAATAAATAATAATATCATTAAAAGTTATCAGACTTAATGTAATTTCTTCAAGGCGCAAAAGTAACAAAAAAAAAAAACACACCACAACCTATTTTAATGACTGTTACATGAACGCAATAATTACTTTACAACAATTTTTACCAGTTTATTTTATTTTTGTTTGTCAAATTCAGGAAAATAAAAATTATATAAAAAAAAACATTAAGGGCTCTACAGAAATATTTAAAGCCCTAAGGGCAAACATTTGTTTGTCCACGAGTATTTTTCCAACCAAATAGCTTTGCATGTTCGACATTAAGCACTTGCAAATCAATGTCTATTTTTTTTTTTGTAAAAACAAGTTGATCCAACTTGTAGCTATACAAATCAACCAACTAGACAGAGCAAAAAAAAAGCCGTCCAGAAAGTATTTTTCGTAATAAAACTTCTCGTTTTATTGCTCTCAAGATCGTTATCCTTGCGAATAATGTTCGTGAGCGTTTGAATGTATGTGTGTTCTATGTCTGCATCGAACGAGAGAGGGAGATAGAAAACGAGTCAGTTACCTCAGCTCAAATGTAAACGTCATCATCAAAAAGTGGAATCGAATTGGCATTCGGAATTGCTGACTGTGTACAGTGATATCTCTCTAACAAGAAAGTGGGAAAATATTTCTAGTTTTAAAGCAGTTGCTTAAGGCCACATGAAGAACAACAAATCATTTTCGAATAACAAAAATGCATTTTAAATAATAAAGAAAAAAACATTAATAAAAATAAAAAAACTTCTGTGACATAACTAAAAAAGGTTGTTTGTACTGACGTACGCGCTGTAGAAGTAAAACTTCGTTTCTCTCAAGCAAAGCCTCTGAAAGATTCTAACCTATAAACGTACAAACATTTTGTATTCTAAAAACATGTCGCTGTCTTTGACTGATAACGTGTCGTTTTGACATGTCACTGACAGCTGCATGGAAAATAATTTTTTACCCCCAACGCCGGAAAAGAAGTCTTACTTCGAAAATCATCCAAAGTATTTTGTAAGTATCAGATTCATAGGTGTCTATAAGGCACAGAAATGCTGATTTTACGTCATGAATCTTACAACTTTAACACATACAATTCAACGAACAAAAAAACTACCAGGAATGAGAGACTTGACTGTATCAGCAACAGTTGGACCTATTATCGTTAGTGTCACATCATAAATCAACTCAAAAAGATATCTTAGGAGACTCTGACATTGATATCAGCCGCCAGAAGGAACACTAAAGGTTTCTTTTTCATTTGACTTGACATATGACCAGCAGGGGGCGCGACAACCAACAGGGTGTTTGTTGTAATTATGTTTCCTTAGAGTGGTTTATCATTACACGCCTACCATCGACAGTATTTTTCCTAGAAAGTGATATGCGGAAGGTTGAATATTGGTTGGCAGTGTCACCTCATAGCTATGGTAGGGTGGTTAGGTAACTTTTATTTGATAATCCTAATTTATTTACCCTTAGGGTTATATATGTAGAAGGCGGCTATGTGAAGTTGCAATAATGTTTCCATCAAGGGAATATTTACGATACGTGATGCCGCAGCGTGGGATAAGCAAGGACTTTTATTTGATGTATCTGACATAACAGAGCGCAGTTAAGTAACAAAAAGGGATATTATACGAACTGCTATTATTTGGTTCAATACAAAGGGCCTTACGTGATGCAGAGTCTCTGACATTGCCTGTCTAACGAATGTTTCTGAGCAAAATAAAAACGATTTTATGAGCAGATGTGCGAGCAAGCACGAAATAGTCTTTTTGAAATTGCTCGTAAAATTTCCTGATGTGGTTAGTTTTGTTTTGTTCTGTATTTTTTTTTGTGCTCGTAAGACCACCTAGAGCTTTTTCTTTAGTGGATATATACCAACACTTGTTGAGAACTAATGGTAGATTATTATCAAATGAGTTATCAACGCAACTTTAATGTCGAAACACTTTGGTTAATTGAGTCTTTCTTAAGTATACTCAATGATCAGATGTATGTTTTACGTGAAGTTTTTGATAATGTTGTGTAGGGAAACACTTCCTTACTACCAAAGAAGTTAATGGCTCTTAAGCGAGTTCGATTTATTTTGATGATACTCTTAGGTATCTTACGAACTTATTTTTGTATCTTTCTATTATTTTCATGGAATTTTCTGCTAGTTGTAAAAAAAAACCTTTTATATTACGACTTTTTTATAGTACCCTTTGGCATAATGTTTAGTGCGTTCGAGGTCTGAGTTCGCTCTTCAGTTTATGGCACTCAGTAAAAAAAAAAAGCTTTCCGGGGCAGTGACATATGTTTTGTGAGGAAAAGTCCATCTTATCTTAGCCGGTCGGACTGTGCAGAAAATTGTAGATCCCCTTCATTCCTAACAACACAGAAATGGTTGAGTGTTGTAAGCCACTAGCTATGGCACCACTAAATTTATTTATTAGTATCAATAACGTGTTAAATTTTTATAATTTATTTATTTTTAATTAGTTTCAGTGTAGGTTCGCAGAAGTACCTACAGTATAGAAACCGATTATATTCCTGCGAAAATAGTAGGTAAAAAATATGACTTGCAACCGATATGCAAACCTTGGCTGTCTTACAAAAAAGGTTTGTAACGAAGCGTTCTATGCTAACCCACTCTATATTACTTTTGTATTAATACCGAGAATCGTACTTCGCCAAATTTAATTCATAAGCACCATGAACACATGACGTCACTAGAAAATCAACAACATTAATATTTTTCATTCACCACCTACATAATTCACATGCAGTTTTTACTGAAAAGTCATCATGACGACCTACTTGGGTGAACGAAAAGGTACCCTTTCGATCATACACACAGTCGGCCGCACAGTAAATTGTTTGTATCAATCATTTGGAATCCAGTCGTAGACAAGTGCAGAGGAATTGGTCATTTTAGCTTTTCTTGCTTTTGCAGAGCTTCCTCCCCACCAGTGGTAAGGGGTCTTAGTTCAAAGTTTAACGTTCTAATTGCCACCAGGGGCTTTGGTACCTGCTGATCTACCAGAGCGTTTAGCCTGCTGTTTAGTGCCACCAGAGCGTTTAGTATACCTGCTGATTAGTGCCACCAGGGGTGTTTTGTACCTGTTGTTTAGTGCCACCAGGTGCGTTTTGTACCTGCTGATTAGTGCCACCAGGGGCGTTTTGTACCTGCTGATTAGTGCCACCAGGGGCGTTGTACCTGCTGACTAGTGCCGAATGATAGGACCTGGTTGGAGTCGAATTACCAGAAACCATATTACTCGGAACCAAGTACCAGATCCGCACCGAATCATCAGCAACCAGCACAATCAATACGAGACAGCAAGACCAGAATCCAGAAGAGTTGATACCCGTGAATCATTCAATTTCCTGAATTAAGTGAAGTACTAGTAACAGAATATTGTGTGTTATAACATAGATTTAAGAGTTATTTTCAATAAAGATTTTGTAATAAGGTTTGAAGACCTTTTACTCTGAAGTTTCGTGTTTTCTTCAGGACGACCCAAGCGAGACCGGCGAGCAGAACCTCGGCTGGAAAGCAAAAAGCACACCACAGGATACAATGCAATCGCATGTACTAGCAAAATAAACAGAATTTTAAAAAATCGTGCCATCATTTACAAAATATTTGTTTACAGACTAAGTCAAGTTTCACTACTTTTGTAAATAATTCTTGAGCATTTTTAAGAAAAATCGTTAAAAACTAAAACAGTTCCGAAGCATAAAATACGACTGTGTTATCAAGCCGAAAAAATTGAGCTTCTGGTTTTCGAAATATTCGGCCCTAGCGAGGTATCCGTTCGGAGCGGAAAATTGTCCGCAACGCATACTTTGTCGGAGGTTCAAATTGCTTTCGAGGTATCCTATCGGAAAGAAACAGTCAGAAATTTAAAAAATAAAGCACTTGATCGCACTTCAACGCAGTTCGGAGAAAAATTCCGAACAGCTGTTCGGAAGAATACCTCGCTAGGGCCGATTGAGTTTTAAAAAAAATTCTAAATAGTAATCGAATGAAACTATTTTTAACAAAAAGAGACAAAATAGTAGTGCATGATATTCTTAACGTTGCCGTTGATTTTATTTTTAAATGGTTTATCCATCTTCCGCATAAACTGGAGAAAATAGAACCTAATTCAGAAACAATTTTTTCTTAGAAAATTTAAAAACCACATCACGGAAACGTTGATCAATTTTCAGCTCAAGAACTATCTCGAAGAATGATAGACAGTACGGCTTTCGTTGCAAAAGTTCCTCTGGTGATCTTTTCATCATTTTAGAGAAAGTAAGATTATTGCAGTTGATATTTCAAAATCCTTTGAGCATCTGACATCAAACTCTTTTATGGAAAATGCGTGCCTTCGGTTCCGATGACTCTCTTCTATGATGGATTAGGAATTACCTTTCGAACCGTTCGATGTAAGTGGTATTGATCGGGTTTAAGTCTAATACTAACAAACAAATGCTGGTGTGCCTCAGGGCTCTATTCTATCTCCGACACTCTTTACCATTTTCATTTAAGATCTTCTGCATGAAACTTCTAATCCACTAAATTGAATTTAATGCTTCGAAAACTCAATACTCCCTCTTGTCATTAAAGCGAAACCCAACCACTCTGTCACTATCCGTGAGTGGTATTTGCATGGAGGAAACAGACCAACCACCTTCTGTGGAATAAGCATAAACGTGATGTCGCTAAAAACTCACAAATCGCCGCCTGGGTACTTACCACATTTTCGGGAAACTGAGTTAAAGATGCAGTTATACTAATTCGAATATTCTCTATCGTTTGGCGTTATCGCCGTTGCTCTATCTTCATTATTAACAACGTTATAGAAAACACTTTTGCTGTATAAACCACAAATTTTTGGGTTCTTTTAATGCTTATTTGCCGTATATCCAAAATGGGTACAAGATGGGGCAATTTTTGTATACAAGTTTGAAAAAATAACGCTTAGTGCTTAAATACCCCATTGCATTTTTATTTTTTTTTACTAAAATGGATAAAACAAAAAAGGTAAAAAAAACTAATTTAAAAAAAAGTGTGAAACAAATACCAAAACTTACTCTTACGAATATTGAAGATTTTTAAAACTAATTCCGAATAAAATTGAATGTATTTTTCTACAAAATTTTATGGACCAAAGTTCACCTTCAGTATTTTTCATAATTAAGTGTTAGAATACTTTATCATTTTCATACGTTTCTTATAGACTTAAAAGTAATCCAATGTGATATAGAGGAAGGCATAGCCACTAAATTTATATTGCTTTTTGATTTATGTTTTTATCACTCAAAGTAAAATTATAAAAATTGATAATGCTAAAAATGATTTTTTTTTACTATTTTTGCTTTCGTTGATTTTCGAATGTCCAGTGCACAAAAGTCCTATATCTATAGGAAATTTTCAATTTGGTTTTCATTGATTTCGCATTCGTATGGGAGAGGGTCCTATATTCATTTCTGACCTTTTTCATACTTTTATTATTTTTTAAATTAATTTGACTTCTTGTCTTCAAATTACAACAAAGATATTTTCAAAAAATTTATATAAAAATTAAAACATCATATTTCTCAAGGATAAAGTAAAGAAATTATTTTTCAAACCTTAAAATTCGTTTTCTGGGGAATAATTTTTTTTTGATATGGGGCATTTAAGTACCCAGGCGGCGAAATGTCTAGGTTTCCTTCTTCGAAGCAAGAAATTTGTCACTTTTTCTGATCTGGCTTCTATATAGAAGAACCTTTAATTGATTGATTCTAAGAAGAACCTTTGAATTGATTGGAGATACTCGTATTGACATCATTGATACCTACATTATTAACTTCTCGTGAGCACTGTCTTCATGTTTATTGTCTATTCTTATTTTATCGTTTCTTTAATAGTCATAGCATCTTTTACGTTCACTATACATAGAGCTAGAACATAAACGGGAGTAAACCGATTTCTCAAAGAATATTTTCATAAACATTCCAAATTTGAGGAAAATCAATGATTACAAAATAATGGCATGGCAACATCAAACGTCAACTCCAATAGTTTTTGACAAAAACACTGACAGACCTAAGAGCATATTTATCCGACTAATTCAAAAATGGCAACAACAAAATGGATGAAATAATGACAGTTGTGCAAACCTGACACTCGCATCATTTGCGGATTTACTTAAGCCTTCCTTTTGTGTTGAATTTAATTGATCCCTTCTATAGTCGAATCGTATTTCCAACAAATTCCTGACCTATGCCTCCATGCTTCACTCAACTTCAACTGAAAGATTTCCCACGTTTCTTAAATTTCCAAACGCACACACAAAACATCAACAACCACTTTGCATGTCATTTACTCCAATCCGTCGACAGCGCCACCATCCCTTGTCATACGCATTTAACCAAACAGTTCAACTCGATTACAACTCAATCTGATTCATTGACCTCCCACTTGGTACTTTACACCCCCTTCATCGTCATCACCACTGCTTACTCTTCCACTTCCATATCATCTAACCCTCTCAATTAGTCATTCAATTTAACCACAAAATGCGCTTTGCATCACATTCATTCGCCTATCTACTAGTATGTATGTATGTACGAAGATGTATCGAGTTCATTTTTAATCTGTTGCCGCCTTGCACCAGTTTTTCATTAAATCAATCCGAAATCCAAACAAGAGCAACAATAAAACTTTTGAAAAAAATATACCGCAACGAAACGTGATTTGCAAAATAGCAAATCACTTTTTATTGAAATTGAAATTTCTGCCTTGGATTGGGATTTTTGGTGGCACCATTGTATCATCCCCACCAACCAGCCCTCGCCCGTCATTTCCTCCTTTTACTTTTAAATATAATAAAGGTTTTGGGTCAACTATCACAATGAAATATCGAATAACGGAAACACGGTGCAACATCGTATTGCGTATGTTCAGTTGTGTTCGGTATCAGAATCACGGAAACCAATGTGACAGACAGCAGGTGGTCGGCCACCAATTTTCCATGCGATATCTTCCCCTGTTCGAGTGTCAGATGTCAAATGGTCACGTTCGTCGCCGATACGCCCCGCAAGTTTGCACTTAATAATATGAATCAGTCGTCAATCAGCCCGCAGCGCCAGAAAATATTTTATAATTGGGTTTTCGAGTGCTAAATGTGTTTTCACTTGCAATTTGATTTTTTATAATTTTGCGCGCATTAAAGGGGGATTATGACTAGATACCCTCAAGACGTTTGAACACAGAGCGAGAGTTTTAGGAGAGGATTTAATAAAAGGAGATACCGATACAAATGGGTTTTGTATGTCCGAATATTATAATGGGAGGGCAATATTGAATCGGGTAAGGCATCCCACGTTCGTGTAGTGCGGACAAGGAAAGAATCTCTGAAGTTGGGCTCAAGTTATACTTCTATCACCTATTATTTTAAAAGATCTCTTTGGATTCTATCCAAGAGACTTAAGTGAGTTATTGGAGCACCTGCCCAAATATGGCAATTGTTTTCGAACTTTGGGCAAATATAATAGGCCTTATAGATTACACAGCCAGATCAGAAGAACTGAAAAAATTTCTTGCAAAGTCGATGGAAACCTAAGAACTTAACAGTATTTTTGGAGACTTCCAATATGTGGTAATTCTAGTATTCTACACAAACTGGCCTGTGATGCTCATACCGAGAATTGAGAGCTGTTCGGTTTCCTCAATGTAATTGCCGCTTATGGACAACGGGATGGGGAATGGGTTGCGCTTTAACGATAAAAGACAGCATTGAGTTCTACGTGGTTTAAGGTTCCCAATTTGACAATGCTATCAAGATTAGAATTGAATGAGCTTATCATACGCTGCCGTTCTAAATCCACATCAGAAGAAGAAGAAGCTAAGACTTCTGTCGTCAGCAAAACAATTTAATGGGTTAGAAGTTTCAGACAAAAAATCATTGATGAATATAAGAAAGGGAGTCGGAGACAAAACGGAGCCCTGTGGCACATTAGCTTTTATTTTTTTACACAACTTGTATGGGGCGGTTCGAAAGGTAGTTTCATATCAAATGAAGAAGAGATTCATCAATTAAATGGTTTTGAAATATCAAGTGCAATAATGTAGTACCAATTGGTCTATTGCGTTGGACTGTCAAGTAGGAGGTCTTCAGGTCAAAGTTCGAAGAAGAAGGGGAGAACTGCCTCTTGGGACGAATTGACAAAGCTTCTATGAGTACCTCTTGTCACGAAAAGTGCTACTCATTAGCGGCTCGGAATCGGCAGAAAATTGTAAGTCCTCTTCATTCCTGGTAGCATGCACACAGGAATGGTTGAGGGTTGTAAGTCACTAGCACCTGGTTCTCTTGGAGCTGTTGTACCACCAAATTTTTTGTATTCTAAGTAGAAAAATCTTACTTTCTCCAAAACTAAATACGTAAAAGATTGTGCCACTTTTCGGTGAGATATACTCGTACCATTAGATCACCAGTGGACCTACTTTTACGAAATTCATACTTCAGGTCATTGGGAAGCTTTCGTTCTTCAAGATAATTCTTAAGCTAATAATTTATCAGCGTTTCCAGGACCTTGGAAAGAAGGAACTTCATTGCAATTGGACGATAGTTAGAAGGGAAAGAAGATTCGCCTCTTTTAGGGACAGGCGGGACAAATGCTGTTTGCCATCTACTCGGAAAGACCAGTAAACTAGGACAAATAGAAAAACTTTCAGAATGGTTTTGCCAGAGTTGAAGAACACATCTTCAGAACAATGGAGGGGTAACTATCTGGGCCAGCAGAGTTGTGTATATCGAGATATTTCAATACCATTGCAAGTGTACGAGAGAGAAAGAAGATCTTGCCCATAAAGTGGTTTACGCTCTCAATTACAGGAGGACCCTGGCAGTGTTGAATTAACAGTAAACTGTGCTGCAAGCAAATTCACTTTTCTTGTGAGATGACATAAAGACTGTCATTGAATTTGCAATTTCTGTTTCCGAACTTTCGGCTTTTGCAAAAAGTGCAAAAACGATGTTTGATAATATATTTTTTATACAATTTCTGGTGACGTTACAATAAGAGTAATGCCGAAAAATGTTTGCCTTGTTTTTCTGTCAACAGTAGGTTCTTCATAAAATGTTTGTATCAGGTGTAGTTGCAGAATAGCCTTGTTAACAGGATTAATGGGATCTCCCTGCAACACCAAGTCTATCCTTCCAACTTACAAAAAAAAAAAAAAAATTCCTGGAGTTCTTTTTTTTTTAGATTTTCCATGAACCGAAAACAATACCATTATTTTCGTCCTTGGAATGTTTTCAATTTCGAATCAAACAGTGCGCTTTTGTTAGTGTGTGGTCTTTTGACTATTTTCATATTGTTTCTTCTTTAGTTTGCTTCACAGACATTTCAGCACGTACGATTCCAATTTGATGACGTATTTATATTGTGATATTTTTAAGAAGAAGGGTCCTTCGGCAACTGGTTCTTTTAAGTTCTAAAGGATCTAGGATGAATTGCTTCAAAAAAAAAAATACAACCGTAATTATGTACATTGAAAGAACCATAATAAATTTCTCAGGGTAGGTTGAACAAAAGAGAAAAAATAATTTAATACTCCTAACGAGATGGTTTCCATTTAATTAATTTGGGAACCCCTATTATTATTATCGGAGATGTGTTGGCTCATAATTAATGTATTGGAGGCGTTGAGCAGGACGGTTGGTGCGCGGTAAGATAATTTTGTTTCATCTTCGTCTAAATGATTTATGTTAAAATGATTTTTAAAGGGAAAAAAACGTCATTAGGGGCGTTTTTGATGACCTTAAAATTGTTTATTTGAAGTAAGAATTAATTGATTAAAAATACATACATAGTTGTTTATTAGAAAGTTGTTTATTCGATGAACATATTTTTAGAAGATGGGAAAGAGAAAATTTTGTCTCAATATGAAGAAAAAATCTATTGGGATAAAGATTTTTTGAGCTTGAATCGTGCTACAAGAACAGAACCCAATAATTTTTTTTTATGTGGGTAATCTGCTTAATTTTTTAATTTTGTAGTTTACTTAAGATTTATTGAAATTCGAAATTCCAGTCAAATCTCAAATCGAATGTTTAATCCGTGCTGTTATATAACTGCAAAACCTGAAAAGTCTTCACTATCATTTGGAGGAAAATGCAGGCTTTTGTGAATCAATAATCCACGTCTCACTCTGAAGATTCGCTGGAATTGTATGGCAGCTCAAGTCAAGATCGACTCAACGTTGAAACCAGAAAGCCAAAAATCGCAATAGATTGGTCATACACTGAGGAAACCAAACGATGATATTTTAAAGCAGGCCTTTAAATGAAATCTTCAGGATGCACGACGGATTGGAAGACCAGGAACAACATGGAAATCAACAGTCTTAGTTGAAGCGAATTCCCAGAGAAAAACGTGTCCGCAGTTGAAGTATCTAGCTGCAGACTGTGAATGATGACCGATGATGATGAATGCTGTTTTTTTAATTATACATGCACTCAAGGGGTTACGAATAATGTTAAACACAGTGCGAACAATTAGGAAAATAGGATAGGTTTTGAAAGGAGGGAGATACCGATGCACATTGGTTTTGAATGTCTGCACATTGCAATGAGTGGGAAATATTGAGTCGGGTAACGCATTCCACATTCGTGTAGTGCAGCTAAAAAAAGCAATCTCTGTACTTGACAGTACGTCCAAAAATGTGTTCAGGGGTAAACTGATGAGCATTCCTAGAAGTACGGGTATTACGGTTGAATTGTTTGAGGGGAGGAATGCTTGGGATAGCGAAACGAGGATTTGGATAGTACAGCGGTACCATTTGCAGTTTTGCATTCCCATCCAAAGCGAATTTAGGAGGGAGTATGGCGGCAGTCCACCGAGCAGATGAACTATTATAAGGCTGGTTATTATATTTGCCGAATCTGGAAACATTGCCAGAAGACCATATACCATCGAGCTCCCTATGTTCGGGCTCAGGACACAGTCGCGGCTGTAGCCTCATCAATACAAGCCAATCCAATCGTTTCGCCTCGAAATTTATCGAAGCAAATTGGAGTTAGCATTCGGTCAGTCCAACGGATAATTCATGATGATACAAGTTAAACCATCTGGATTTATCTGTTCGCCTAGAATATTGCCAACAAAATCATTGAACAGCCGAAAAAAACGAAAACTTGATAAATTGCTTGTTTATGCCTGATGAGGCTCATTTTGATCTAAACGACAATGTTAACAAGCAAAATTATTATAAAAAAAAGGACCGACGTGATCTTAGTTTGCGGGTTAACTAATGTTTTCTGAGTTGAATGAGAAGCAAAATCGGTGATTTTTAGCGTAGATTGTACCTACAAATAATTTTTAGATCTTACTTGCTGAATAGGATAGTACAGTTAAAACTGTTGCCAGAAATTTGAAGTTTGAAAGAAATTTTCCAAAAGCAAACCCTAAATAATTTTCTAACAGAGATGGCAGATTTTGCCAGTTCATGGCAGCCATATTGATTTACCGCTTGCAGATTTTGCTGTTTTTTGGATATGATATGGAATATGACATCATTCAAATGCTTGCCTCGGCTCAAAATCCACACCAAACGGTAACTTTATGAGGATGCTTTGTCGCATTTTGAACCTCGTGTGGATTGGTGTTATCACATATACACCAATTTCGCTTTTGTTAACACAGCCATTCATCCAAAAATGCGATTTTCCAAAAGAGCTAATTTCGATTAGCTGATTCGTTTCTTACAGTAAAGTAGTCAGAGAATCTGGGTACACTAAGGATTTGGGCCAAAACTAAAGTCTTAACACCTTAAGTCAAAAAATATTTGAAATTGAATAAGAAATTGATTAAACTCTCCTAGGTTATTACTTCAATACGAGGTGAACTAAACATGTGATTGTTTTTGTTTGCTTATTTAGGATTCTTGGTAACTTATAGTACTCTCATGAAGACGAACGAACATCTTAAGCCTAGCGATAGTACCTATTGTTAGATTTATCTCTGCTAAATTTAATAATAAAATATTCTCTTTTTTACTACTTGTTTTCTATCTTATCCTTACTCTCCACTGTAAAATCGGTGCGCTAATTTCAGCGCCAACACCAGGATAGTGTTGGCATCACAAAATCACGCACCATGATAATACTATAGGTTATAATAAGTGATTTTTTTGCTGTTTTCTTTTTGGCAACACTGGTTTTGACAGCTCACGCACATTTCGTGTTTTGTGTCACTGTCAAACATCTTCAGTTTGGTCTATGATTTAACTATGAATAATCTTACAAACGAACAACGCTTGCAAATTATTGAATTTTATTATCAAAATGCGTGCTCTGTTAAGAAAGTTCATCGGTCAGTTTAATCGACCTACTGAGGCGGATATTTGGGCTATTGTGACTAAATTTGTGCGAACTGAGGAAAATATCGCAGCTGTATCGCCCAGTGTTATTGATGGCCGTTAATTATCGATTCGACGCCGTTCGCAGCAATTGGGCCTTTGTTACTCCACTACTTGGAAAATTTTGCAGAAGGATTTAGGTGTGAAGCCTTTCAAAATACAGCTGGTGCAAGAATTGAAGCCGAACGACCTACCACACCGCCGAATTTTTGGTGAATGGGCTCTTGAAAAGTTGCCCGAAGATCAATTTTTTTATGAAAAAATTGTGTTCAGGGACGAAGCTCATTTTTGGTTGGATGGATACGTGAACAAGCAAAACTGCCGTGTTTGGAGTGAAGAGCAGTCAGAAGCATTGCCAGGACTACCAATGCATCCAGAAAAAGTCACTGTTTGGTGCGGATTATTGGCTGGCGAAATCATTGGGCCGTATTTCTTCAAATATGATGCGAATCGCAACGTTACTACTACTACTATGAATTGTGAGCGCTACCGTGCCATGATAACAAATTATTTTTGTGCAAAATGCCACATACCACACAGCACGCGTAACAATGGACCAGGCGAGCTCGGTGAACAGTTAATTTCACGTTTGAAATAATATTTCATCGTGCGATTTAACGCCTCTAGACTATTTTTTGTGGTCCTATGTTAAGACTCATGTCTATAGCGACAAGCCCGCTTTGATTGACGCACTGGTTATATACAAACGTAATACAATACAGCGGTCAAATTCAGCAAAAAAAATTCGAGTGAATTAGGGTAGCGCAATGTAAGACTCAGCCCGCAGTAATTGAAAGTTGCGGTCATTTAAAAAAATCTTCTTTCCTACGGTCTGAGATTATTATTGTCTCGATGTAGAAACATTAAAACAGTCCCGACGCAAGATTCGCCAAGTTGAAGTCTGTGAAAGGCCGAGTTCTTGTGCACGGCGAGGAATCGGCTAGTTTTGTTATATGTACACTTTCACGGACTGCGGCGATGATCTGGGCCGATCTTCCGTTCCCTTAACGTACATATGTTGGCCGATTTATAACCGAACCGGTCGTCAGAAATTTGGACACCAAATGTTGAAGAGTCAACTCTGTAGGGCCACCACGTTTACCATAAAATGGGCACAACGTTTGCACTAACAAACACTCATTTTAATAATAAAGTTTTATCATTTGGACGTGCTGTTCAATCATGTAACTTGCCATGGCATCAGTAAGTGAATAATGAACAACAAATTTGACAGATTTCAGCAAAACATGTTCGCCACCTGCCGTAAAATTGACAAAAAATTCGAAGACATCGCTGTTGAGATTCAAAGAATATTGTTCATAATTTACTATTTGATCTCTCTTATTGACCTAAACATTCATGCAATTTATGAGCCAAGATATGATAATTTGACTGAGAACCCAGTGATAAAAATCGTTACCTAATAATAATAAAATATCATAAATACATAATAACCAGATCAAAAAACCTACCGCACATTTTTGCCCCTAGTATTCACCATTATTTTATAACCGTTTATTCATCTGCATTTTCTAATTAAAATAAATTTATTATCACATAAATGTGTTTGAGCACATTATTTAGAAACTCTATTACCTTCTACGAGCATAACTTGAAAAATATTTTATTGCTAAACTTTGTAGATAATTGCATTTCCGTCACAGAAAACTTGCCCCAAAGCTGTAAAACAGCTAAACTATGATTTGCGTCATAAATTCAATCTTCAAACTGAATTTTATTCCCTTAAGCCGACTTAAATCCAAAATTATTGGCTTAGTTTAATTGCAATAAATATAGAACGACGACGATACAGACAAGCTGTATAATTAAGACCACCACGTTCGGATTGCAATAGAAATAAAATTCAAAAAAAAAAAATACAAAGTTGATTTTTCGAAAAGGAAACAGCAGCATCGCTGCTCAAAGTAGGTTGGCTTTGATTTCTGCATCATCTTTAGCATGTGGCTGGATAACAGAGATGATGCTTAGGTGACCTCTAAAAACTTCAGCATTCCATCATCAGACACGCAATGTTTTTTTTTTTTTGAAAGTTTTTCCTTGAAAATTGAATGCGCTGAATCAAATTTAAGAATTCCATCACGACTTTGGATATGTAGATGGCGTGCATAACGTTCGGAAAAAATTCATTACTCATGCATGTCATTCTGTGATTCATCCCGGATTGTTTGTGCGCTAGAGTAGAATGAAAGTCTTCAAAGCTAGCCTCATTTAAACAAATCATGATGTACCACCCAAATGGGCCTTTTACAGAATCATTTTCTAATTTTCCATTTATCAAAATAAACAAAGGAAATGTGGAACCCTTGTTAAAGATATATTTAAAATTTATAGAAACCCATTAGGGGGATATTGCTGGTGCAGAAGAAATCACTGAATCCAAACCGAAAAGTCATCATCCGGCATTAAATCTGGTAGAGAGTTGACATTGCCAACCCTCTTTGGCTGATGTGAGAGGAAAGCAACCCTTTTTGTTTTACCATTCTTTGTAATGACTCATCTGCTTTATAAACATTGCGCGTGCTCCTTTCTGATGGATCTTCATTCTTCAATTGCATTCGTTGCGTAAGAAACACGCAGTGTCGGAAAAACACTCCGTTTCACTTCTTTAGGGACATGAATTTTGAGATGAGTGAGCGAGTTAAATGAGTGAGTATATGAATGATTGCGTATATGAAAGAGTGAGTGACTGAGTGAATAAGTCAGTGAGTGGGTGTGTGAGTGAGTGAATGATTCAGTGAAGGAGTAAATGACCGAAGAAATGAGTGAAAAAAGTGTGAGTGATGAAGTGAATGAGTGTGTAAGTGAGTGGGTGGGTATTTGAGTGAGTGAGTAAGATAGTTAAGGTGTGAATTAATGAGGGAATAAGCAGTGAGTGGCTAGTTGAGTGAGTAAATGACTAAGTGAATGAATAAATCAGTGAGTGACTGTATGAAAACACCATTTTTTTTTAATCAACAGCGGTTGTTTGAACTACTTTATGTAAGACCTGATTTCAGAAAAATAGGGAAATGCTGAATTTTAGTAAATAGCTTCGATTTAATGCTCTACACTACACCATAGGAGTGCCGTTGCTAATTTTTGCCACCAGGGGCTACTGATCTACCAGAGCGTTTCGACTGTTGTTAGCCACCAGGGGCTTTGTACATGCCAATCTATCAGAGCGTTTAGCGTGCCATTTTGTCACCAGGGGCTTTGGACCTGCCGATCTTCCAGAGCATTAAGCTTCCTGTTTCAGACTTTCAGGGGCGTAGTACTTGTCCTCCGTTGCCGGAATTAACCGAAACCAGTTTTTCTGATACCAGAAATTTAGGAGTTAAGTAAACCATCAGATTAAAATCACGAAACTCAGTTCATCAGAAACCAGATTCCGAGACTGAAACATCAAATCACAACAATTATTGGTAAAGTACTTAACTAAAATGTTATCATTGGTTGGTGAGTCAGAGTGTGAAATCTGGTGAATTTTGTAAGGAATAGATTTCAGGGTGAACACAAAACAGGAACAAAACACTTGAGATTACCTTTTACCCCCCTTCGGTTGTCTTCCGTTTTCAAGTGTGTCATTGCGTTCCAGAGCGAAGGTATATATATTTCTCACACCCGCATTTTATTTTTGTTTTGTGAATGTGTAAACAAAGTGTTGCTTGACAAAAACAAAAAATATATGAAATGATAATCATAATAAAAGCAACCAGAATAGCGAAGATAAACAAAACATCCTGTCATTCGAGTGGTAAAGTACCAAAGTGCTGAGCTATATGAAGTGTGCCTACAGGCAGTGGATATTTTTTTATGTAATCTGAACTTCGGCAAAGGAACTCTAACGTAGAAGACAACCAACGACGTGCGAATGCAGTATGTCTTAAAGGATTTTTTATAAATGGAAACGGTTTTTTTTTATTTGAAACGAGGATATGCTCGTATTTTAAGGCCTGGAGGAATTTCCTTATGCATGCGTGCATTTACAAAAAAAATCAAATAAAGGGTGGTAAGAAAAATACTGAATTTTCGAATCTAAATTTAGTGAACTAGGTTTAATGTGTGGATATTTTTTAGGTTAACATTTATTTAACGAAAATCTAGCTAATTTAAGAAAGAGTTCTTTTTATGAAAGGAAATGAAAGAATTCTGATGTTTGCCTCAGGAAACGTTTTTAATCATATATTGCAAAAAAAAAACTTAAGAACACATACATACTCATGAACCCATACATCTTTATCTAATACCTGGCCATGTGACAAACTTTTAAAAGTCCGAGGTGATATCGACATTTTCGTCTCTTTTAGTGGTCTGGTCAGAAAATTTTACAAATACAAAAATTTTATTTTTAAATAAAATATTAAATACAAATATTTAAAATTGAAAAAAAAAGAAAACTATTTAAAATGGCTTGTTACAAGTTTGTCAAATTTGTCACATGGCAACAGTGTGTCGTGTCGATTACACAGCACCACAAAGAAAAAAGTTCTCTGACTCTTGGATGAGACAATGTGTCTTATAGGTTTTTTGGGTCGCTGATTTTAAATCCAGGGTCCGTTTGACCCAATCAGGTCAGGTTCAAGGACATTTGAAGGTCAAATCGCAAAATATTCGTTTAAAAATCTGAAAACCTATTTATATATATATATGTTTTTGGCATCGCTGAATTCGAATCCGGGCTTTTTTTGACCCCAACATGTAAAGGTCAACGTCAAACGAAGGTCAAACTTCTGAAATCTAGCCGTATGATATTTTTGACCCCGGATTCTGAAAGAGCGTAAAATTTTACGTGCAAATATGTATTGACTTTTTTTTTATCGACCTCTGTAGGTCATGTAGCGGTCATCCAAAATAAGACTCGTTTTTTTTAGATTTTGGCCTATGTATTGGCTGTGAATTGGAATTCTGGTCCTTCAAACAGTTGATATTTATGTTTTTCGAGTCGCTGCTCACGATGCTGGTGTTCATTTGACCCCATCACGTCAAAATCAAGGTCAAACGAAGGTCAAATCCCTAAAATCTAACGATATGATATTTTGGACCCCGGATTCTGAAAGAGCGGAATATTTTACATCTAAATTCATCTAGATCTGTTGTTTGGAATGACCTCTGGGAGATATTCCGAGGTCAAAAACTACTTTTGGATCTCTCGGTTGATATATCGACAGTAAATCGGGATTTGGGCCTCAAACCAGTTTATTCTTACGTTTTAGGAGTCTCTGAATCCGAATATAAGGTGCGTTTAATACCATTTTGCAGACTCTAGGTCATTTGAAGGTATCCATATCCCTTCAGAAACACCATAAGATCACATGAGACTACAAATTCATGATATCATTAGACTATGGTGCAATGCTCAACTCCGTTACTTAGGCTATGGGAAACTGAAATTTTTTGAAAAAAAATATTTGTAAAAATCTAATTCGGAAAATGGAAAAAATGAAAAGAGCAGTTTTGGCAAAAAGAATCATTTATGAAACTTATTTTTAAAGCTGTCACACGTTTAAACTGCCCCACTTCCAATATTTCACACTTTCACTTTTTCACACTGTCAAACTTCTATTCTATAGTGTCACATTTTTGTATTTAACAACTGAAGATATCCTACATATTGTAACACTGTTGGCATGTCGGAAGTCACATCCTTGTCCAGAATATACCACATTCCAAACAACACAAAGACGTCGGCCTTTTGAGTGTGGTTGTTAAGAAATGTGCAGTATAGAGCGGGGCTAAAAGTAACAGCTAAAAACAGGGTTCTATTGGAAATTCAAAATTGCGTTGAAGACAAAAATGTTTATCTTCTTTATAGCTAGGTACGGACTTATCTACTTAAGTTGTTAAATGCAGAACATTAAAGGAAGTTCTGGGGTGATCCTAAAATTTAGCATGTTTAATAGGTTACTTTTTTGTGTTTATATTTTTGGTATTTCTCTCCACTTGAAAGAGGTACAGAAACCGTTGTTTTTGTGGATAAGCATTTGGGTTTTGAGTAAGTTTGTGTGTATATGTTATAAATATGTAAACTTCGTTTTGTTTAAAATGGTCTTCTGTATGTTTAATTTCATGGCGGGACTAGTTGTAACATTTGTTCGGTGTTAGTTGTTACATGTAAAATTTTTGTGAGCAAAAATGATCGAGAACGGTTATTATTGGTTTGTATTTGGTTCCGGTTCTGTGTTTTTTTTAATAAAAAAAAAAAAACAAAACAAAAGAGCAAGTCCTCGCAAACTGTTATAGAGACAAGGTTTCACTTCTTTTATGTTGTTGGTTGTATTTGCCCAGAACCAAATACAGCTAGTGATCAATAACAAATAATTATCTCGCCCCGTTTGATGTGATTTGTTGTATATCTTAAGGCCGTTCAGCACGTTGATATCGATGTTTGCCTATGCCATTGGCTCATCTTGCTTTTATTTTGTTTTGATCGAACTAAGTGTTATGATTTTTGTTAAAAATAAATTGATGATTTCCTGAAAAAAAAATATAACTTATATTTTGATAATTCTTGTTATAATTTTCCCAGGCCTATATTCCAACTTACGCTTTCTTTCTTCTTTAACTTTTTAACATCTTCTCAGGCAACTTTGCTGCACTTTTTGGTGGATTTTGAACTCGAAAAATGGCTCCCAAATTTAAAAAGGGTTTGGGTCATTGTTTTTAAAATTTTAGAAGGAGTAGTGGTTAAGGTAAAGAGTGTTAGCTTTAGCCCCATTCTCTTCTATTTGAAATTGAGATAGAGAGCATTTATAGTTATTATTATAGTTTAAGTCGAAGTATCACTTTAGGACGACATTTTGAATTTAAAGTTTATACATACTTAGAATTTGTTCTTTCATTCATAACTCGTATAAATTTTTGTTGAGGCAATGGTGAACAAAAATATAAGGCATATTGTAACGTAATTGTCATTTTGCACAGATGTCACTTTGTGATTATTCTGCCATCCTACTATGGCCATTTGTATAACTAAAAACATTTAAATTTAATTGTATTTATGCTTATAGAAATTATTTTACATATTTATGCAACAACGTAACAATTTTTAAACTTTAAACTAAAAATATTATGCAAAAAGTTGATTTTTTATTTATTAAATCTTTTAATTTAATATATTTTTCTCTAAAATCTTTTAATTTGTTTTTAGTTGCGATATATAGGTTCTATATGGGAATAATAAAAAATGGTTTTCGAAAATCGTATTTTTCTCGTAAACGGCACCTAAAATTTTTTATAGAAAAGCTTCTTAAAATTTTTTATAGAAAAGCTTCTTAAAAGTTTGAAAAACATTGTATTTCAAATTCAAAACTTTTAAAAATAAAACGCACGACTGGGTTGCACGAACTTGCTCCTATGTAATAGACTAGGAATTTTGAAAACGAATATTATTAGAGAAAACTGTTCATAAAGATAAAATTAATTTTTTAAATTCTTTTAGTAGTAAGAGACAAAAACAGAATGCTATGCAAATATGAATTGATGCAAGAACAAAAATTATAAGTCCTTGTAGTGGTTTCTTAAAAAAAAAAGGTTTTATATACAAAGTTTTTAAAAGATTTAAAAAAAAAATTGGTATGCCAACTTTTTATTTTTTTATTTAGATATATTTTGTTTTTATTACTGTACGAATGAAAATTAAATTTCCAAAAAAAATATTGAGCTGTTTTTGAAATATCGAGTTTTCCAAAAAAAAAATATGATTTTTTTTTTTTTTTTTTAAATTCAAAAAATATTTTTTTTTTAAGTTTTGAAATGCAATGGTTTTAAGACTTTTTAGAAAAATTTCTCACAAAAAATTTCATTAAAATCCGTTATGTCGATAATGAGTAATTCAAAATTTGAAAAAATGGTTCTATGGTAGGTTCAAGCTGTAATATCTTAAATCAAAATTCTAGGCCCCGTTTTCGAGAAAAATACGATTTTTGAAAACCATTTTTTGACATTTGTTTGGTGGGTACCTTTATTTTTTGGTAAAATAATACTTTTTTTCATACATCTTGTAAGATTATGTTGAGAAACTTTTATTTTTTAAGTTTAAAAAAAATCTAGCATAAGGTTTTCGAAATATTGAAATTTGAAAAAAAAATGAAATTCTTTTTTAAAATCCAAATAATATATGTTTTGAAAATTTTAATACACAATAATTCTATTTAAGTTTTTGGCGAGCTTTAGCAAAAAAAAAAATGATAAAAATCGGTGGTCCCGTTTTTGAGAAAATCAAAAACAAAAAAAATGTTTTTTGGGAGCTACCCTCAATGACCATTTTTCGGAAAAATTTTTTTTTCAACTAGTACCTAGCTTTAACTAAATGAAATATTTTTGTATCTTTTTTTTTTTAAATCTGTCGAACAGTTTTTGAGAAAAAAAAATATTTACAAAATTTCGAAAAAAAATCGTATGCCAGGTACCGTTATTTTTAGTCTTAAGAAACAAAATTGTGGGAGGAAACAATTAAAAATGATATCTATTAACTTTAAAGAAAATCGGCCAAGCCGTTTAGGCTGTAGTCGAACCGACAGACAGACAGAATTGCGAGACCCACTTTTTTAGTCTTCGCTATCATCTAATCTCAACTTTGATCCAAATCTCGAGTTCGTTTTTTTACGAATGCATATTTTGCCTATAAGTCGCAAGTAAAAATATTTTTTGAATTTAAAAAAAAAAAAAAAAATTTTTTAGAAAATTCGATATCTCAAAGACGGGTGAGTATTTTTTTTTATGTTTAATTTGTATTCGTAACATAATAAAAATTTTAAGTTGGCGTTACAAATAATATTGTTTTAATTAATTTTGTATATAACAACTTTCATTAAAATTTAAAAAAATGCTTTGCATGCCAATTTCAAATATACTTAATAAAATGCATTTTAAAAAATAATTCACCCAACCGTTTTCGAGATATTGATTTTTTCTTTAATTTTAGAACACAGACGAAATGGGACCTTATTCTGTTCATCTTCTTTATCAGAGTAATATCAAGATTGAATAAGATCTCCCATGGCAAAGAGGGAGGTTACAAGCTGCTTTTTCCTCTTTTGTATTTTTGTATTCACGTTAAGATTAGAATAGTGAAAAAGTTGCTAACACCTATACTGTCTATATTTAGATTCACTGTAATTTTACTTGAAATGGACTTTCCTTCAATCCAAGCACAAAAATAAAACATAAGAAAAATTATATCTAATCATTGCATCTCTAGTGACATCCTTTTTCTTTTTCCGACTTGACACAAAAAAAAAAAAAAACAAGAATCCGGATGCATTCTACCCTTTCAGAGGCTTTCATTTCCATTTTTACCCCTTCAAAGATGTAGAGGTGTTTCAAAGAAAGTATGAAAAAGTTACACAAGAACATGTTTCCAATTAAGGTATTGAAATTACTTTCTTTCAAATTCTGTTTTTTTTTTTAGAATGTTTGCCTTTGTAAAAATGTAGGTAGTTTATTTTTACACCATTATCCTTAGATCCTGTTTTTTTTTTGTAAGATATTGTCTTCGACCCTCTTTGAGTGAACATTTTTCGTTTAAGATAATTGGATTCTTTTGGACTACTTATACTTCTATCGGCAGTTGGACTTTCGAAAGGAAAGCTTATAGACCAGGAAAACTCTGTTGGTGGAATGAATTTTTGTTTATATTGTTAATGTCGGTTAATTTAATTTTAAATTACCTGTCGTTAAAACTCTAAAACTCAACTTTGTTTAATTAAAATAAAAACTAATTTTGTATTTTTTTTTGGAAAACGAAATTATTTTTAAAACATTTTTCATTCAACCAAGTTTTATTTTGGAAAATACAATTTAGGAAATAAAATTGGGACGAATTGTTTCAGTTAATCGGAGTCAACTGTATTTGATTTTCTATTATAGAAAACAAGTGAAAATTGATACTTTTCACAAATTTTATCAACCTACGTAAAAATTTTGGACTTTAATTTGATATCTTATTATGTTTAGTTAATTCCCAAAAGCACAGATGGCGCTAAAAATTCCTGATTCATAATTAATTAATTACTAAACAACATTTAAGAAAATCTAATACCCACATTTGTGCCTTCTTTACAAGTCTCTTCCTCTGGTTCAATTCAATGTTTACTGGAGTTTTCGATCTGAATAACAAAAACGAAGAAACGTATCGACTTTTAAATTTTGTCCAAGATGGTGGGCGACGTTATGCAAAAATATTTAGAAGACACCAACTAAATCAACATCCGGTGTTAAATTATAATTTCAAAACAAAATAAATAAACACAAATGTTTTTCATCCCTTAAGAGATTTTCTAACTTATCCTGAATTGTAAATGATTTTTAAGATTTAACTAAATGCCCTGCGAGCAAAGGGACCAAGTGTAAGTGTCTCGACCGCGAAATGTTGCATACTTAAGAGCACTATACCGACCGAAGTCTGGTGGTTTTTTTTTTTAAATGAATAAGTAGAATACTACACCATGGTACTCTAAGCCGAAACGATTTTTGTGATTTATTACGCTTAAGTTAAGGGGAGGAAATGTAAAAGTTTCAAGGTAAAATTCGGCGAAGAAAGGAATATGATTTAGGGTAAGGGCGTATCAACTTGTGGAAATGCTAGAAGGATAAAGTTTCTTGTAGAATGATATTTAGGAATATTTAACAGAGAAGAGAATCTTGAGGAGTGAAAAACAAATCATAATTTAAGTAATTTTTCGTTTAATTTTGAAAGCAGGAGAACTGATGTAGAACAATGTAGAAATATATATAATTGATAAGAAGTTGTTAAAGTATAGCCTCTGGTGCCATTCATAATGATTTATTGTTCGATCGAGAAAATCGAAGAATGTACATGAAATAAAGTCAAACTTACACCATCTTCCTCCCGTGTGGTTAAAGTGGGTTAGAATTTAAAAGAAAAAACTATATATTAAAGAAGAATGTAATTAGAGAAAATTTTGAGGGGGCATGAAAACCAATTTTGAAATTTCTAAAATAGTTGATAGATGAGTACATACCTTCTGATGGAAATTTTAGTGATTCAGAACTCGCCCATTATTCTGAATCGTCAGGAGAATAAAACGAAGAAATTGAGCCAGTAAAAATACTTGGACCTTCAAATAGATGGACAACAGTAACTTGCCAAAAACTTTTGTTTTTGAACCAAACACAGCAACTGATAATCCACCACAGTCACCAGCAATGTGACCATTTGAGATGGTTACTGAAGACATTTTTCAGCTTATCGTTACCGAGAACAATGCAAATGCCAAAGAATTCTTGCGAAATTACGCCTTTACTCGTAACTCTATTTCAAAAGAATGGGAGATACGAACATTCCGAAGAAAAAGGGCCAGATACAATTTTCTTTTAAAAAATGCAATAAAATGAACAAA
The DNA here is from genome assembly GCA_911387755.1 of Chrysotoxum bicinctum. Taxonomy (NCBI): domain Eukaryota; kingdom Metazoa; phylum Arthropoda; class Insecta; order Diptera; family Syrphidae; genus Chrysotoxum; species Chrysotoxum bicinctum. The sequence goes on along the minus strand of OU426989.1, from coordinate 215,073,700 downwards.
ATTAAATATTTCCATTTCTATCCGAGATCTATGTGCAGAATTCTCGTGAAATGATGAGCTGTTGAGGTCAATGGCGAGTTGATGTTCGTGAATTGAGTCTCACACTCTCGGCTACAGCAGCCATATTCTTGTCTATGCACACGACAATAATATTTTTACGACGACGGGGGCCATGAGTGTTGTCCACAAACATACCAGTCTCACGAACTTTTTACACAAGCTTGCGTACAGAAGACGTTTCGGGTACTTCATTTCGGCCAAAACTTCTTTAAAAAAAACGCACTGTTTTGGATACACAGCACTCACTTTGAAAATAAGTTTCCAATATTTCCCAACGTTGTTCAAGCGTGAAACGACTCATCTCGTTCTGCGGAGGTATGGCACTGAATTTCTGTCAAGATTTCGAGCAACAAACAACTGTCAAGGATTTAAAAAGAAACCACTAGTTGGCCCACCCTGCATAAAGGAATTATAAAATATCCTTCAATCGCTCTTTACTGGAACTAACTAACAACTTTTTAAAGAATTCTTTCGTGTCCCAAGAGATAACACGCAATAGATTTCAGCTGCTTCTAAAGTTTCTTCACTTTGCAGAAAAAGCTTTGACTAGAAATATGCGGTCACATAGCCTCTCAGGAGGTAAAAGTTTAGACCGCCACGCCAGCGGGTCACACGGCAGCGAAAGTGTGACATGTGACAAAAACTATTACACAGATTTCTTTAAAAAAATTCCAACATTTTATTATTAATGGTATCCCTCATAGAACAATTTTTTTGGTTTTCTATTATCTCAAAACCTGTACAACTGATTTTGATAAATTTTTAATTCTAAAGTTCAGAAGTTCCTAAAAAGTTTGAATAAACTTGTATATACAAATTTTCAATATTTTTTTTAAATTTTTGGAACATTTTCTATTTTTTTTTTAACTCTATATGTATATGAAATATACCATGCTCGATTATTTTTTAATCTTAAGAATTAAAAAGTTTTTAAAACTATCTAAAAAGATGCTTCATACATCTTTTTATTTTATCTGAAAATAACAGTACAAAAATGTTAAAAATGGTTTTCAAAAATTGTATTTTCTGGAAAACGGTATGTAGAATTTCGATACAATTTTTTTTTCGCATAACTTTCACGATCTATAATTTGATAAAAAAAAAATCGAAATTAAGACATTACCACCTGTACCTACCATATAACCATTTTTTCGAGTTTTGACTTTCTCATTATCGACATAATGGATTTTAATAAAATTTTGTATACAGAAGTTCCTTAAAGGTTTGTAAATTATTACATTTCAAAACTTAAAATTTTTTTTTTAGAATTAAAAAAAGATGGCCCGTTTTCAAGATATTGATTTAAAAAAAAATTAAAGAAAATATATTTAAGAAAATTCGTGTGTACAATATAATAAATTCTATATAAATATTTTGATCGAAATCAGTAGAGCCGTTAGGAGAATGTCGAAAATAAAAAGAAACCATCTATGACGGAACTGTTAATAGCATTTCGCGCATTTTTGTTGACTTTAATATATGCGAAGCTACACATCATTTTTTCATCAAATTCATTAGAGCCGTTTTCGAGATAAGTAATATTTTTCCTAACATCTAAATGGCAGGTATTGTCAATTTTGGAGCTAGAACAAATATTTCGATTTCGGCCCTAGGAAATCACCGAAGACACTTAATAAACAAGTTTGATCAAAATCTCGAGTTCTATTTTTTTTCCAAATGCAAAACCTACACACCTTTATAGCAATTAAAAGTAACGAAATGAAGATCCGCTAGATGGCGTTTTTCATACAAACCTAAACGGATTTGAAAGCTATTTGGTGCATGGACTTGGGAAATATATAAGATGTGAATTCGGCTAGAATATAAAATTTAAATGACTTGAAACACATTTTTTTTTTTAAATTCAGTTTAAAATAATAAAAAAATAGGGTAATATAGAATTCACAGTAAAATATAATGAATATTTATTTTCAAAAACTAAATATGTATGTATCTCACAAAAAAAAAATCAAGTGAATAATTTCCAAGTGATATGAGACTTTAATTTAAGTCTAAATTTTTTTCCGTCGTAAAATTATTCATTTTATGGATCCAAATGTCAAAATCTGATGTACTAGAATTGAAATGAAAAATCACACTTGATTTTCATCAACTAATAAAACAAAAATGTATTTCCTTTTAAGATATGAGATACACTCTTCTAACTGTCAACAATATACCATATCTTGCTAAAATAAGCTTTTCAATTTCTGAAGCTTAACTTGATTAATCTTTAAGTCCTGGCCCGGGTGGTGTTCGGCAATTTATATTGAAAAAATGTGTATCTTAACTTTCTTATTCGATATTTTTTTTAATGAGTCTCTAAAATATTCAAAATTTCCTTCACTATCGAAATAACGCCAATCTATAAAAAAGGCACAAGGAATTTAATTTAAAAAAAAACTATCGCACTATTGGAAAACTATCTGCTATATCCGAACTGTTCGAGTCTCATATCTGTGACATACTTTCTGTTAATTGTTCTTCTGATATATTATATGTATGTGAAAATCAAAATGGTTTTGTAAATAACAAAGTCACTAATTTATTACAATTCTTCACTTTCTTTAGATGCCTTTGAAAATCACTCGCAAATAGATTGTGTCTTTACAGACCTTAGTAAAGCTTTTGACAAGTTGCGATATACTTTGAAAAAAAAATAAAAAAAAATGGTCTTCAACAATTGTTTTGTTTTGTGGATATTTGTGGATAGCTACATATCTTAAAGATAGATATTATAAAAAGTCATCTTCAAAAATAATTGCTAATGTAAATTTAAATTTATTTCTGGTGTATCTCAGGGAAGTCATCTTGGTCTTTTTCGGATTGTGAACAACTGCCAGAAGATATTCACAAATTGTTGGGACTTATGTAATAATAACTATTTGTTTTCAAATAATTTTCATTTTTGTTACTTTTACCAGAATCAATTTCGAATTTAATTTTTATTCAATTTTTGCTAAAGTATGATTTTATTATTTGACATTAAACAGCGAAAAGTTTTCATTATTGAATGAAATATTAAAAGGTTGCCATTTTACCCGACTTTACCCTACATAAAAATAAAAAGTAATAGATATATGAATATTTGTTAAGCTCTGCTCTTTATAATTTTTGTTCTGAGTTCATTACTTTAGAAATTAATTCGAAAAATGAAAATTTCGTCACTTTATGGTTCTCATAACATATTCAACGAACACCATTTTTTATTTTTTGTGTTTTAAATACATATTTCGTACTTCAAAGATTCAATTCACAACCTTTTCCGTGTCCATGTTACCAGGAATAGAAGGGACCTACAATTTTCTGCCGATTCCTAACGGCTAATAAGCAGCACTTTTCATGACAAAAGATACTCTTAGACGATTTGTCAACTCCTCGCAAGACGCAGTACACTCTGAACAACTTCTTTGCAGCGGCTGAGAATCGAACCCAAGACATACTGCATGAGAGTCCAATGCACTATTTTTTGATAGATAGCTATTGTAAAAAGTTTTTTTTTGCTTTTCATTTTTCCTAAAATATTGTTTTAATTTAATGGTATATGAACTCCCAAAGTTTGAGGTGTGTGCTGACCCTTATGTGCATCGTACATACAAAAAAATCTTGACATTTTCAAAATCTTGTCAAGTTCGAAAAGACTTCTTATAAAAACAAATTAATTCCAGATTAAAATCAATATTCATCCGATAAGCTTTGAAGTTGTACCGTCCATATATAGCTTCCTATAAGTATCACTCATTAATTTCGATATTATTGCCCTTGACCAATTGAATGTCTAGGCCATTTCAATGCATCGCTTTATTATTATATCAGTGAAGGCATTGAATTCAAAATCAATAACAATAAACTGAGAAAGCTCTTTATACAATTGAATTTACAGATTGTAGCTTAGCATGATCATCTCAGCGCCTCCGTAGTAAGATAAGACATAGCATAATATTATTCTGGGTCCAACGATTACGCAATCAACGAGCGACTATTTAAGAAGAAAATTTACTGAAATGAAACTAAACGATAAGCAAGTTATTGTTTGTTTGAGAACAACAACTATGAAAAGTGGAGCACCCATTATTAACAGTTACGAGGAAAAACGATATAGAAACTTTAATGTCAGGGTGATTTACAAAAGAATTTATTTTAAGAGCACACGCAAACCTAATATTCATTAAATGAATAGAGTGAAGATGTTTATGTCTTCTCGTTATTGGTTTTAGACGAGCTTCCATAAATTCATGACCAATGGTCCTTTGCACGAATATAAGGTAGGAACTCTAATAAAACACAAAGACTAATAAATTAAATGAAATATACGACTGAATCCCACGAACTTGCTTTTATTACATTTTACAGAAAGCCATAGAAAAAATAAATGTATAATTTTAAATCGTTAAAATTAGTTTTTATAGTTTTTTAAGAAAAATGTTGGTGTGTTAATTTTAAATTTTTAATATCGTGCAGATAAGAATTAAATAAAAAAAAAAAACTATCACACGTTTTTCAGATATCGAATTTAATATGTATCAAAAATTATTTCTTTCGAAAGATTTATCATGCAATGTTTTTTAAACTTATTGGAAGCAAATTTCATTTAAATTTTGTATGCCGATAATAGAAAAAAAATCAAAAATCGAAAGAATGGTTCTATGCTACGTACAGTCGCAGTAATATTCAAAATAATTTGTATTGATTTAAAAAATCGTTAAAATTAAGCGAAAAAGAAACACTTTTATAAAAATTGTAGGTGCCGTTTTTCAAAAACCATTTTTTGACATTTGTCTGTTTGGTACCGTTATTTTAAAATCAGAAACACTTTTTTCATCTTGAAGATAGTATTAAAGTTTTCAAAAAACGAAAAATGTTTGAAAAAAATCGAAAACAACATAAATGTAATACGTTGAAAAATGTTATTCATCAATCGATTCTAACGTTACTTATACGCCACCGATCTTGGGCTTAGCGATCTTGAATAACAAAATCCTATGCACTATTGCAGGCTTGATCAATTTGTTTTGTATTAACGCCAGAATTATTTTTTTATTCAAAGTTTTATATTATTTCAAAAACTGGTAGACGGATTTTGCTGCAATAAAGCTTTTAGCAGTAAATACCTCAAACTGGCACATCTACAAATTTTGATTTTTACTTGCGAGTTAAAGGTACTATAAGCCAAGTTATGCATTTGTAAAAAAAATCGAACTCGAGATTTTAATCAAAGTTGACATTACGATGATAGCGAAGACTAAAAAAGTGGGTCTCGCAATTCTGTCTGTCTGTCTGTCTGTTGGACTACATTTAAATGGCTCGGCCGATTTTCTTCAAACTTTTTTCCCCCGGGTATTTCTTTTCTTTTTTTTAAGACCAAAAATAACGGTACTTGCCACACGAATTTTTTCGAAATTTTATAAATATTTTTTTCCTCAAAAACTGTCCCATAGCTTTAAAAAAAAATTTCATAATATTTCATTTAGTTAAACCTAGGTAATGGTTGAAAACAAATTTTTTGTTTCCCCAGCAGTTTCAATATTATTGTATATTCAAGTTTTCAAAAAAAAATTTTTTTTTTGGATTTTTAAAAAGTTTTCATATTTTTTTTTTTGAAAACTCAATATTTCGAAAACCCCATGCTCGATTTTTTTAAAACTTGATAAATAAGTTTCTTAAAATAATCCACAACATATGAGGAAAAAGAATTATTTTACCTAAAAATAACGGTACTCTTAATACAAATGCTTATGCTTATGAACAGTTTTTCTTTAATAACATTTATTTTTGAAATTCTTAGTCTATTACATAGGAGCAAGTTCGTGCGACTGAGTTATGCATTTTATTTTTAGTTCGAAATTGTTTTGAAAACAAGAATATATTTGTTCGAATATTATAGAATGAATTATATGGTCTGAGAATCAGTATAAAAAATAATTGTTAAAAATAAAAAAAATAAATTTAAGGCACAACAGCTCGTGTAGGATTTGTCTTTTGTTCGCCAGAGGCAGAACCCATGAAAAAACGTATTTGTTTTTTATGTGGCAGCAGCTGGAAACCAGCCAGCGTGACAGTCCGACTCACATTACCCGTATCAAATAAATACCATCAAATGTTGGTAAGCAATACAATTTAATATGATCAAAATTAGTTGTGTAGTTATCAAGAAAATTGAAAATCAAAAAACGGACGAACCTTAAACTAATAACCATCTTCCTGGAAAAGTTCTTTGACATAAGGGATATGGTTGTCTTTCATTACGAGAAATTTATTAAATTTTGTTTATAAAAATCTATATAACAGTTTTTGAGAAAGAAATAGTTTTTTTTTTTAATTTCGGAAAAAGTGTATGGCACGGACGTTCCTTTTTGGTCTTAAACAAATTTAAAAAAAAACCTGTCGAAAAAGCGATAGGCACCAAATACCAAAAAGTTTGTATACGAGTACTTATGGAGAAAAAAAAAACAAACAAAATTGAGAATCTTTAAAAACAAAACGCACAATTTTTGATAATTTTCGTACCCGTAATTTTCGCTGTTCAATTTTATTTGAGAGTTTTCAATCCCTATCGTTTGGCTGCTGCAATTAAAATATAGTTTTCTATAGGTTTAGAGTTATGGGAATATAAATCTTCTTCTACCAGAATAACTCTTTCGAGAAACATCTCGCACATGGAATTGTTCAATGTTGAATTAACGTGTCGTTCTTTATGTATATACGAAAATGTCGACGTTTAGCTTGTGTAACATAGCTATATTGAATACCAATTCTTTGCTAGGGGCATGCTGTGAATACCCTCGCACATGCACATCTTATGAAAGTTTTTCGCCAAGAAGTCTTCCGATTTCACCTCCTTCTCAACGCTCTTATGACAGTTCAGACTGTCTGTTACCGAGAAACCATGAATAGGTTATGCTTAGAGGGTAAGGTAAACGTTTGTATATTTATACATCGCCTTTTCGGGTGGAAGCACTGAGCTATGTAAACTACCCGTCCCAAGTGAAATTCAATATAATTTAACAACTTTCGAGTGAATATTTAAACATTTCAAGTATGAAAAGTCAAAACAGAATCAAAAAGCAGTCAGCTGTCAGCTGTCACCTGTCAAATTCGAAAATGTAAACTAGTTGTCAAGCCAAAGTATCTAATTTATAATGATAACACATTTCTATGAATTTGCAAATTAACTTATTTCGGTTTTAGTGAAAAACGTATCTATTTAATTATTTAACCAAGCATCTTTTGATTTTAAATGTTTATAAGTTTTGATATGTATCACATCTAAAAGAGACCTGAATATTTAGTTCATTAAACTTCTAATAAAACAAAAACAAACACACCAAAGAGTGTCAACAATTAAGGTTAATATTATATTTGTAAGCATAACTCAGTGTTATCTTAAACATCACTCAAAGAAGATTTTAAAAATTCTGTTAACACAAGAAAATCTAATTTTATATATTTTATGTACAAACATAGGTACTCATAACGTACACGATTGTACTCATAATACGTAGTACAAAGTTCTGGCTTCAACTTTGGTATCTTAACCTTTTTTTGTTGTTGTTTACTTTAATAACTTCACTAACAATAAAACTAACGCCGCCGCTGACATAAGAGTCACTCATTTCGTAAAACAAAAACAAACAGTACATAAACTCATTCGACGACCGCTGAAATAGAAGAACATCATGTTACTCGGAGTAAACATGAATTTGGAACACCTTGCTTTTGCTTCACTAGTTTTCTTTTAAATTTTATTTTTTAAACAAACATATCTTGTTAAAATCTTGTTTGTGTCACAAGGCAATGGCCAACATAAACTGCAAGTAAACAGTACTCAAATTATTGTTTACCCTTCTCGAAACGTTACAAGTATTTTTTTTTTTTTGTGTTGACTCATAAAGAGTTTAAACATAATTTAGGAAGCTTCTTCCAAAAGACTAAAAAACCGTCTCAACCCAACTCTCACTCTTCAAATGGATATTTGTCTGTGCTCGTCTCATTTGTGTAAAATAAAAGAAGTTTATTTCACCTGGAAAATTATAAGAAATAACTGCTTGGGCGCCTAAATTGTAAGTTTCCTCCTAGTTTTTTTTTTTTTTTTTTACAATTGAACGGTTTTGTCGGTATTGTTGGTATACATGAACCAAAAAGCCGACAACACGGTTCAGTTGTAAGTGCTGCATGTTGAAAATTATTTGAAAGGAACAAGAATAATAACGTCAGGTAGGAATGAACTCGGTTGTTCCTACACAAAAAAGTACAGCGTTGTTATATAGAGAGTTAAATTCTCAACTTTTGTCAAATACAAAATTATTAATTCTCTTTGAAGTCTATTTGGTTTAATAGTACTTTACTAAAGGTGTTATTATTATACAGGGTGATTGGCATAAGGTGTGACAAAAAGCTAGGGCGTGTAGGTTGGACTTAGACAAGAAAAAAATCGTATGGGAGGGGGGGGTCTATTTCCCCCCGTTTAGGCGGGAGGGGCAATTTAAGAAAAAAATCACTTAAAACAGAAAAAAAAATATTAAAAAATAACGGTGATACCTACAGAGTAATGCTATAGCATTTTGATGAGCCAGAAATACATTCTTTAATCTTGTTTTTAAATAAAGTTGTTCGAGTGAATAGTTTTTGAAAAATTAATTTTCAAAATCAAAATTTTGAAAAAAAAATGAAAATTTTTTTTTTTAAACAAATTTTTTTCAAAATTTTACGTAATTAAGTATTATTTTTTTATTCAATATTCAATGCTCATATTAATTTTTGATCAAACACAAAAAACCGGATGTCAAAATGTTTTGTAGTTTTTGAGAAAATCAAAAATAACAAAAACTACTTTTGTTCTAAGAAAAGCCTTTTATTTTAGTTTTAATACGTTTTTGGATTCTTAGGTGAATTTACGATTGAAAGGATTAACTTTCTTTTTACTATTTTTTTAATTATCGTCTTATAAACATACAATAATGTGACAAAGTACTGGATTAACACATTTTTTCATTGAGAACACCTGCGTGAGAGCATTGGTTTAAAATTGACCTGCCACTTTTTTATTATGGTGGGGTCGGCTTGGCGTAGGTGCATTTACGAAAGAAAGGATTAACTTTTTTTTTAATTTTTTTTATTATCAGTCTTATAAGCATACAATAAAGTGACAAAGTACTGGATTAACACATTTTTTCATTGAGAACACCTGCGTGAGAGCATTGGATTAATATTAACCTGCGAATGTTTTTCAAATAATTTTTTGTAAATAAGCTTTAGTTAAAAAATTGTTAAAAATTTAAATAAACAATAATTATGTATTTTATCTAAATATGCATGTATTTCTTATTTTAATTGATTTCAAGATTCAGGAACATTCTTGTTCTTATTTCGCAATTGCACTTTTCTGTCACTAGTTAGGGCGTGTAACGTTGCATTACTTAAAAAACATTCGCAGGTCAATATTAATCCAATGCTCTCAGGCAGGTGTTCTCAATGAAAAAAATGTGTGAAATATGGTTAATCCAGTACTTTGTCACATTATTGTATGTTTATAAGACGATAATTAAAAAAATAGTAAAAAGAAAGTTAATCCTTTCAATCGTAAATTTACCTAAGAATCCAAAAACGTATAAAAACTAAAATAAAAGGCTTTTCTTAGAACAAAAGTAGTTTTTCTTATTTTTGATTTTCTCAAAAAGTACAAAACATTTTGACATCCGGTTTTTTGTGTTTGATCAAAAATTAATATGAGCATTGAATATTGAATAAAAAAATAATACTTAATTACGTAAAATTTTGAAAAAAATTTGTTTAAAAAAAAAATTTTTCATTTTTTTTTCAAAATTTTGATTTTGAAAATTAATTTTTCAAAAACTATTCACTCGAACAACTTTATTTGAAAACAAAATTAAAGAATGTATTTTTGGCTTTTAAAAATGCCATAGCATTACTCTATAGGTATCACCGTTATTTTTTAATAATTTTTTTTCTGTTTTAAGTGATTTTTTTCTTAAATTGCCCCTCCCGCCTAAACGGGGGGAAATAGACCCCCCCCTCCCATACGATTTTTTTCTTGTCTAAGTCCAACCTACACGCCCTAACTTTTTGTCACACCTTATGCCAATCACCCTGTATAAACTGTAGCGTGTCTTTCCTGATAAAAATCAAAACCACTCTGAGGATTCCACTTGTTCCATTCGCCATTATATGTTCACGATTACACATGAGTATCAGCGTGCAATAAAAATATACAATCCGGAATAGAAAGGCTGGGGCTTGAGGCACAATATAGCTTGTCTTTCAGTTCAAACTCTTCATCTTTTGGATATATTAAAAGTTTTTGTTTTAAATAAAATAAAACTAGATCAAATAAATTTAATTTTATAACATCCCTGCTTATTAATCTGAATCATAGCTGGTGGTAATTTTATACCTTTAAGATATTGAAATGCATGACAAAAAGATTTAAATTTTTTTTTGATCGACCAAAGTAATAATATACATTACGTGCGATACGCCTTCCTTATAGTGCGGGATTGATGATGGTTGATAAGAAGATATTTTACGTACAAATCTCTTTAGTTAAAAAAAAAAATCAAAGAAAAAAGAAAGAAAATTCCATTTCTATTTGAAAAGAGTATGGAAGAGATTTTCTATCCAAATCAAAAGCCTTGAGTTGTCGTTTGTTGCTTTGTATCAATATTTGGTTAGTCGAAATTTGCAATACTCATGATGTTATTCTAATAAAACTTGGGTTAAATGTGACATCAGAAAAGGCTACTTTGTGTGAAGAACAGAAGCAAATATTTGAAAATGAAAAGAAAAAAAAAAGATACACAATATTAAGGTATCGTTTTGTACTATAAAGGATGTTTGACATTCCGATGGGATAATATTTCTTCATTTTAAAGAGACAGGAAGTCAAGTAGACGCATATTCTTATTTCACAAAAGGTAAACCTACAGAGTAATATGATGGGGAAAATAATAGTGAAAGATCAATACATGGAATCATTTCGGAAGCCGATATTAAGGAAATGAGTTAAAAGAACGTAGGACTTTATATTTGAATCTTAAAGCAATTTTAGATAAATAAGTTTTGGGATTGAAGTGGGATTTTGAATAACAGAACCTTAAACAATAAACTTGAACAAATCAAATCAACACAGCTATTGGTTCGAAACTAAATGCAGTACAAATGAATTCTTTGGGTTAAGGTTAAGGTGTTTTGAATATACGCAGAAATATGATTGGTTACAAATAAACGAGTGAGATAGCTAATATACAACCTGCAAACTTTCCCGGTTAAAATTACACGAGTAAACTCGGTTAATTGATAAAATAAATCTGATTGTTTGTTTGAGACTTATTAGAGTCGACATCGACATCGACCAATAATTGCGTCTTAAGGTGTGTCCAGACCAAAAAACATTTTTGAAACATTTCAGAAACATTTAAGAAACATTTAAAAAACATTTCAGAAACAGAGAAACATTTCTGAAATGTTTCTTAAATGTTTCTGAAATGTTTCAAAAATGTTTCTTTGGTCTGGACGCTCGCGAAACATTTCTGAAATGTTTATGAAATGTTTTTCTGTTTCCCATTCCGAATGGGAAACTTTACTTGTTTCCCAAGCATTTACATAGGTAGAAAGTGCCTGAGTAATTATTAATATAAATATAAAATGTCGCGAAAAGTGTGGAGCAACGAGAATGTTATCCAATTCAAAAAAAAATTATAAAATAAAAAAAGTTTTGTGGGATCAACTTGTCGAAAATTTTAAAAATAAAATCAAAAAAAGCCGATGAAATATATGAAATTTGCGAAAATATAAATTGTGATAAAGATAAAGTAAAAAAAAAAAATTCATGAGCTTAAAGTGCAACACAGGCGAACAAAAAAATTACAGAGAACTCAATCTGGAAATAATGGGAAACAAAGAAACATTTCATAAATGTTTCTCAAAGCGTCCACACCACAGAAACAAATCAGAAACATTTCTGAAATATTTCTGGAATGTTTCTCAAATGTTTTTTAAACAAATGGGAAACATTTCAGAAACGTTTATTAAGCAATGTTTCCTGAAATGTTTCTTTGGTGTGGACACACCTTTAGAAGGGTACGATAGCATCTAACTGAAGAGCCCACTGTCATTTTTAAGCGAAACGCACTTTGGAGTTGAGGTCGCTTGAACTTTCAATTAAATTAAATTAAATCACTCCAATTAAAACCGAAATAATTTTCTTATTTCATATACCTACGTTAATTGTTTGTTTTAACCAAATGGTGTACAAATGGGTTGGGTCTGAAATCCCGCATCACAAAATCCCGCCGTTTCAATACTAAATTGACAGCACAGTATGGATTTTCATTTCCATAGTAATGGTGACTCGAATCAATCAGAAGCAACGAGAACGAAGTTCCCTACTATTGTACTGGAATATTCAATACGAAGAAGACCGCTCTGATTTCGTTAATTTTTAACGAGCTCTGATTTACTTTAAGCTGAAGACAAGTAAAGTATGAAGTCTTGAAAGTATCTTCAGTAAAAAAAAATAAGAAAATTACAAAGAAAATATCCAAAAAAGTTTAAAAAAAAAATCATGTGATACATCACTCCCTACATCACGAATATGCAATTTTTAACTCGCTGAGATGCGGGACTTAAGGATTTTAAGTCCCTTTTTCGGGGAAACGCTCCGCTTAGGGTATGTTAAGTCGCCTGGCAGGCGCCAATGTAAACAGTTTTTTTGATTAAAAGTACATTGGGGGCAAATTTTTGTCAAGAAATATTTTGAAAAAAAAAAATTCCAGAAAAAAATGTATGAAAAATCAAAATTTCTTCAAAAACAAATTGTTGAAAAAAAAATGTTGAAAAAAAGTTTGTTAAAAAAATATTTTTGACAAAATGTCCAAAAATATTTTGGTCGAATGTCCAAAAATAATTGGCCAAAACATTGAAAATCATCTCTCTAAAGATGGAGGAGGCTTATCTCCTCGGAGTTCTAACAAGAACAGAAGAACTGAATTTTTCCCGAACCAACAGTTCCTTAAATACTTTTTATTTGTTTAAAAATAGATCAAAATAAAATATTTAATTAATAGTACTAAAATAGTATTGAAAATCCCGCCAAATATTTCCAAAAATATCTGTCGGCGGGATTTTTATTTTTATTTTCTGCGGGATTTCGTGATTCGGGATTTTGTGCGGCGAGATTTCGTTACTCTCCCGTACAAATTTAACAATCTTCAGTTAGTTCAAATAAGGAATTGGATGTGTTATTTTACTATCGCCATTCGGTAAAATCAAATGGGGAGATTATTTTTTGGCACTTCATGTGTGGGATATTCGCAAACAATTTATAACATCCGAAAACTCACTAGATTCTGATAGACGGTCAGCTATTTTTACTAATTGGTCAGCCATAGATTTTCTTTTAATAATTTTTTTCAAATTGTTTCAAGCTCATAACAATTTTAAGCACCTCATTTGTGGGATATTCGCAAAATATGTATACCGCCTGAAAGGTCTGCATATCTACATAAAAGGTCAATGAGCTTCAGTAATTGAACTTGCAAAAGATTAAGTCTTCGTTACAATTTTTCTATGAATATACAATTTCCAAAACTAGCTGACCTTTTTTGACCAATTATATGGTATACGTTTTTTTACGAATATCCCATATATAAGATGTCATAAGATCTCAGAGCCATGTAAATGTCCCTAAATGGAAAACTATCTACATATTTATTTCTTACTTACTTACCAAAAATATTTGTTTAGTAAAAAAAAGGATAAGAAGTTCCACTTACCTAGAAAGAAAAGAAAACAATGTTATTGTAATTATTAAAATATTTTCTCTAAAGTAAAATGAAATGAGAATACAATTTGATCAAATAATCTTCTTTGGAATTGAAAAATGCTTATAATTAATTTTTAAATATATTTTTTTTCAATTTTCAACTTCATTAAAACTGTATCATTAATCATTGTTCTCTTTTCAGTTCAATTTGTAACTCAATCCAGTTGAAATGAACAGAAAAATAATTCTTTTATCTAACATGAGCATCATTATTCAAGTAGCAAGTTACCATGGCAACAGTAGCTAAGGAAATTTATAGTGAAAATGCAGATGCAAAGATAGAAATAGATACTTTTTTTGTAAAGAACTTTTTAATATATAAGTCGAGATTTTCCTAAGAATTTTGTTTTTTGGGTGGGTGAGGTTGGAGCAAGAAATTTTTGAATAATTTGAAGTTAAATCAAGAAGATGATTCAATGCAGCATAGACGACGACAAAATGAACGAGGTAGAAATTCACTGGAAATAGTCGGGTTTTCAATCGATGCAAGGACGAGAATAAAATTATCTGGAAGAAGGTTTTATGAAACATAAAATTGAAAAATTTTAAGCTTTATTTTTTTGTTACAAACGAGCAACTAGTCGGAGTTGATAAGCATGCAAATTGATGAATCTGAACAGTGAGTGTTTATTTGAAAAGATATTCAGAATAATGGAAGCTTTTCTTAGAGAACTATATGGTGGAAAGGGTCTGTAGGATAGTTAAAAGATTTGTTCAAGTTGTATAGGTTTAATGTGCGGCAGGTATAGATTGGGTAAGATTTTAACTTCATTCCACAATATTTTCAACTAAACTACGTATGAGAACGTGGTATCGATTATTTGAAAAATTTTAAGCAAATTTGGATAAAAAATTTGTAAAGGCAAATTTCTGAATTTTTAAAACAATTAAGGTAAAAAGTTCTCCTTTTAATAATGTAAGTGAATTGAATAAAAATAAGGCAATAGAAAAGGTAGAACCAGAGAGGAGTCGATGAAGAGAATGAATGTTTGATATTTCTCTTCGTTCTTCTAATGAGTTCAAGTCGATTACTTTCAAGCGGTCCAGATGGGGAGGTAGGATTAAAGGATTGTTCCAGATGGAAGGAAATGTTGGACGCTCTCGATTCTGGAATTTTGAATATGTTGGTAAGGGGATCAAACTTGTGAGACTAATCAACGAGTAAACGATGGAACCGGGTCACATAGTGGTTGGAGAATACCGTGCACCAACATTTTCACAAAAGCAAGTGCGGAATTAGCTTTGAAAATTATATCGTCTATTGATCTTCTGGTCTCATAATATGCCAAAGTCGCAAATGTTATGAATGGTGGTTATGGGGTGATTATAAACCAGGTAGAGACGGAGAGGAGATTAAATAAAATGCGTGAAAAGTTAGCAATTGGCACTTGGCAATGTTAGGCTCCAGGTAGTTTTTGCGACACCAGACCAGAAAAGCAATCAAGACCCTGTTGAATAAGGGAAGAGTCTTGTGTCGAGGAAATTGTCTTAAAAAATTTAGTATCATCGTCGTATAGTGAGAAAGAACAATGTTTGATGACCCTATCAATATCGTTGATTGTCAGAATGAATAAAAGAGGTCCTAGGTGGCTGCCTTGGGGGACACCACATGCAGCTAAGTAAGGGCAAGAGGTAGCAGATCTTTTGTGTATTGGGATTCGGAAAAAGGGGATTTGCCCCAGATCTGAAGAAATTTACCTTGATCTAGAGATAGGCGGAATATTTTTGAGAGAAAAAAGAGAAAAGGTGAAAAAACATATCTTTAGAGGTATGGCAGGGAGACCATCAGGACCAGGCTTAAATTCATCATTAAGTTGATTTTATTTATTTTCGATAAGGTTAGGGTTGACAACACGAAGCAGAAACAGGGCAGAACATCTATACTTAACGGAATAATTGAAGTTATGCTCAATCGTAAGCTGATGAGCATTCATAGCTAGACGTGCATTAAGGCAGAATTTTTTGAAACGAGCAATGCATCTGGCTATTTTATTTGAGTTTTGTTGATAGAAAAAGAGATGAACTTAGAAAAGTTATGCATGAAATCTTCTATAAGTTTTAGCCCTTTTTTCTGGATTCTATATAACCAATTCAATGGTAATAGTAATGGGGGCACCTGACCAGATATGAGAGTTTTACTCAAGTTTTGGGCAGATGTGCCTTATAGATAGTAACTAGAAAGGCAAAATATTTCCCACATTAAAAAAAAAAATTTAGCATTTCGATGCGTATTTTGATGTATGATATCATCATAGTCAAACTAAATTTCGACGTATGTAACAACAATTTGTGTCGGACTGGATATATCATTTTACTGTTTTTTTTTAAGTCTGAAAAATACACAAAAATATGCACGGCCGGATCGCTTTTTCTTTTTTTTTTTAATATTTTCGGAATGAAATAATATTTGTATCACTGAGAAGTACTTTTGCGCGAATTTGTAAATAAATTGGCCAAGCCATTGACAAAATATTTGGGAATAATAAAATATGTAATGAAAATTTTCTCAAAAATCGTCAAAATCCTATTTCTGTTATGAGAATTTTTCGCCAAAAATCTGAAATACAATTTTACTAAAAATACTTTAGAAAGAAACGAAATTTAATCAAAATCGTTAGAGCGGTTTTCGAGAAAATTTGGTAAAAATCAAATTCTGGGATGCTGCCTACTCTTTATAAAAAAAAAGTTAAAACGAATATCATCCAGGGATTCACAAAAAATGTTGTTTAACAAAAATATTAAACAATTCGGTGATGTTGTTAAATGTGATGTGATGTTGTGAACGCACACACCGACGCACGGTTTGAAGAAAATCACTTTGTTCGACTTCGGCAAAAGATACGACATCAATTTCAACCTCTCTCTACGATGACGGACTCTATAGATGCGATTTCGAATGGTCTTCTTTAAGAGATTTCTTAACAAATTTAATAGTAATAAATACTGTTTCAGGAACGTTGACAATTACTAAGTGTTTCAATAGTCCACCATCAAAAAAGATAACAAAGTAAAAATATTTTCTACCAGAAATTTCTAGGCCAAAATCAAATTTGCGTTCGAAAAAATCTGCTAGTAATTTGCATAATAAGCTGTTTCCTCATCTCATTTTGATTTCTTCGTATTTCAATTGGATTTTTTTTGCTCATCTCCTGCCCTCGCTGATGGCAAACCCATATCTGGGTTAATCTTTATTGAAGGGTAATTACAGCTGCAGTCAACAAGTTTTGCTGTTCTCCAATGATGATTGACATTACTTCACCATTTATTTCAACAAAAAAAATATATATATATAAGTATGTATACATATATAAATTGTTTTTCTTCTAATATTCAAATCACGTTTCCATCTTTAGATAGACCGGAATTCTAAGAAAGGAATCATTTTTGAAGTTGCGTTCCGAGCAGACCAGGACATACCACCACCCACCACCATCCGGATCGGACAGAGAGCAGGCAATGGTATGTATAGTATGTAGTTAAATGTACGTTCTGCTGATTCACAGAACAATTCCATAACGAAATGCATTTCAATTTTCAATTTGCGGCACAATCAATTCCACGAAGTTTAAATTATTTTTATTATGACTACAAGTTCAAATGTCAACAAATAATTTTGCTGCTGGTTCTCCGGTGACGAATTGGCAACGGCTCTGGTCTGCGATTGTTGTGTCAATGTAAGCCTTCAATCAATTACTTAAGAATATGTACGTCATCCAACGACAGCAAAACAAAAAAATAAACTCGGACCGGAATCTCAGCTGATTCAGCATTTCTTCAAGTCTGATGACAAGTTAATTGGAAGCCACAGCTCCCAGCTGGTGGAGAAAAGAACTTTAATCGAAATAAAAACCTGCCAACAGATGGCTTAAGCTGGAGCAGTTCGTTGTGAGATTAGTTGGATTACGAGACTAAGGTAAACACTTTTTTCAATCACAAGTTTGTCGGTTGGTTGTTGTAGTTAATTGAAGAAATTATAGCACATCCCCGTGTGCGTTTTGTTTTTTTTTTTTTTTGTTCTGAAAAATCATTGCCACAGTGGGGTAGTTTAAGGTTAAAAAAATTCGAACTAAAAAAATGACAAGACGCTTTTCGATGCGAGATCTTCCCAGCTTCTAGATTGAACAAGAATTTACTTCTTAAAATATATTTAAGTCAAATAAGATCCAGAGCTCACAAAATTAAGTGACATAACTCTAGACTAACTTAACCGATTTTTCTGATACATGCGCTTCAAAGATCTATCAACATTGAAATCAAATCGTGACCGTATGGAATCTATCGAAATCGAAGTGCGACACTATAAAAAGAACAAATTCTTTAGTGTCGCTCTTCGATGAATGCGATAGATTTTAGACAATTTGACAATTAACTCAGAGTTACACTGGAAAAGTGACCCTTAGATTGGCATTTATAATAGATATTTTTTTCTCTTTGAATTTCATCAAGATTTTGACAATCGATTACGATGCCTAAGTTAGACAGCTCTTAGCCAACAAAACAAAATGTTATCAACGGACACTTTCCAATTTTATCAAGGATTAGACAATCGATTATCAATCCTTAGTTAGGCAGGTCTTAGCCAACTACAAAAATGTTTATAAATAACGTTTGGAAGTAAAAAAAAAATACCGTCTCTTTCCAATTTAATCAAGGTTTAGACGACCGATTGTAATGTTGAAGTTAGACAGGTCTTAGCCAACAATAGGAAATGTTTATAAATAACGTTTGGAAGTAAGAAAAGACTGTATTAAGTTTGATATGGTTTATTAACATGGCGTAACCAATTTAGATAAGGTTTAGACAATGAATTCTAATGCCTAAGTTAGACGACCTTTAGCCAACAATTAAAAACGTTCATTGATAACTTTTTGAGGTTAGAAGACTGTCTTAAGTTAGTTCAGGTTTATTAACATGACATAACAAATTCAGTCATATTATGATTTAGTTAAGGTCTAGACAACCGCTTCCGATGCCTAAATTAGACGACTTTTAGCCAGCAATAAAAAACGTTCATTAATAACTATATAAGGTTAAAAGACTGTCTTAAGTTATTTAAGGTTTATTAACATGACGTAACCAATTTAATCAAATGCTGATTAAGTTATGGTTTAGACAACTCGTAGCCAACAATGAAAAATGTTTATTAATAAAGTTTTTTAAAGTTAGACAGCTGTCTCACGTTAGACAAGGTTTAAAACAGTGTGAGATTAATTAAATATCGATATCGGTTACACACCGATACTTTAAAGAATTTTAGACCTAAGATAGACAGCTTTTGGCCAACAACGAAAAATGTTTATTAATAAGGTTTTGAAGTAAGACAGCTGTCTGACGTTAGACAAGGTTTAAAAATACTGTAATATTAATTAAATACCGATATTTGTTGCACAGAGATAGGTAACCGATTTTAAGGGTTTAGATAGACAGCTCTTAGCCAATCATGATAAATGTTTATTAATATTTTAATTTATTTAATATTGAAATAAGACGGTTGTCTTAATTTACACAAGGTTTAAAAACACGATGAGATTAATTAAATACCGATATAGTTATAACTGATTTTGAACCCATAAAGAGAATACTCTTGGACAATAATAAAAAATGTTTATCAATAATTTTTTAAAGTTAGACGGCTGTCTAAGATTAGGCAATGAATAAAAACACGACTGCAAATTTGCAACAAATTAAAGTCGATAAGAACATTATTTTATAAAGTTTTGGTTTCGACAAGTTGAAAAAAAAATTATAAATAGGATGTAAACCCTGATGAAACTTTAAGAATAATTTTATTCAACATTGTTAAAAATTTTCGTGTAAAATATAATCGAGCTATGTGATGAAAAATTCGATTTATGTACATAAGCCTGAAAATATTTTTCTGAAAAAATTGACATTTTGGGTTTCACCTCACTTCTACAGATATACATAAATATATTCAAACTGAAATATTCAAAAGCAATCGAGCGACAAAGCAGTGGGAAATCCTGTTGGCAAATGTTAACATGTGAACGTGAACATGATAACAAATTACTTGATTTAATTCCAGTTGTAATGTAATTGCGCCCCACTATGCTGCGACGATAGATCTTATAATAATACATTTTCCATAAAAAGTCATGGTCTGGAGCTGGCAATTCTTTGTGATGGGCACTGGCTTGTGAGTAATTGCAATTCGGTATCGACCGGTTTTCCGTATTCAGCTCCAGCTACACTTTTTCAATCCCATATATTCGGTTTGATATATACGAAGGAGTTGAAACTTCTAACTTAGTAATGATGACATCATTAAAACATTGGAGCAGGTTTTTTTTTGGTTGGTTTGTTTTTTGTTAATTTTTATTTCCATTGTGTTGCGTTTGAGATTCTTTTTATTTTTTATTCGTGCATATATTTTTTTGGGGAAGTAATATTTTGTGCGGTTTAAAAGAATTTGCTTTAATATGCGAAATGTAAGTCTACTGACATTCGAAATGAAGAGGGTTGCATAATTTTTTGAAAAGGGGATTCTAAATAATTTCCACAAACAATTTACTTCATTTCTTTATTTTAAGAGAAATGACAAATTTAATTTGGATGGATTTCAAAGAAATGGTAAGCAGATGATGATTTTAGCGTGAAGTGGTTTGCTTGGTTCTATCAAAAGCATAACTTCGGGCGATGTAGCATTGTTCGTGATGGGGAAGTGCATACATTTTTGTTCACTATTTTCAAAGGACTTAAACAACAAATTGTGATATTTTGTGGATTAATTTCTATTTTAAAATTGGGGGAAACAATTTCGAGTTCTGAATAGAAGGCTTTAATGGAAAGCATCGCCATTTTTAGGATGAAAAGTAATTTTTGGGGATTTAATATTGGAAAGGAAGTTTCAAAAAATTCGGAATAATTTTCTTGAAAACCGACAACGGGCCAAGCAATTAGATATCACCAGACTGACCAGCAGCGAATTTAAGTGAAATAATTACACATGCTCCCGTACAAATTGCAAACAGTGCATCGGTTGATGCCAGCTGACCGTCCGTCGCATCTCAACAACGAAGAGAACGATTTTGCACACAGTACGAGCTGTAATGGATATTGTGAAGGAAGCGTTTCCTGGTCACGCAGTCTCCCGTTTTTGCGATTTAACATGGATAGCAAAAACACCCGATTTAACCTACCTAGACTTCTTTCTCTGGGGGTACTTAAAGTCTTGGGTTTATGTATAAGGTTTTCAAAAACAAAATTGGATGATAAAATTTGGCGGTTCATGACTTGAAGTTTACATGATTTGTAATGAGCTTTATTAGAATAATATCTTTGATATTTGAATTAAAATTTAAGGTCTTAAACCGGACTGCCTTTCATGACATAACTACCAAATCAATCATGTTCTTTGATTCAAGCTTTTGCAAGACATATTTACATTTGAACAGGACTGTGTTTTCACAAATGAAAAATTTTAAAATAGGATAAACTGGGGCTAAAAGTAACACTTCTTGCTAAAACTAATAATCCTAAGATTTTGAAAATAACTCCGCCAATCCATTTTTTAACTTGAGAGCTTTGTATCCAATAAAAGTGCATCAAAGGTGACTGATATGATGTCAAGATAAAGCATTCTTGATATAGTTTCTAGACATCCCGAATATGGGGTAAGTTGTAACATAGGCCGGGGTAAATTGTAAAAAGAATAGTAAAGAAAATGAGTCAAAAAATTATCCATTTACAAATATACCTAGTTTCTACATACCTTAAATATGGGGTAAGTTGTAACATAGTTCTAAATAATGAGTACTCTTTTTTAAGGGAAATTATTAATTTAATTTTAACAAAAAAGATTAGATACTCTTATTAGAATAAAATAAATATCTATATAAGATATATAAAACAAGGCGGTAATTACTTTGTATCGACCACCAGCTTTGTATTTGGTACCGAAAAAGCACGGCAACAACAATAGACAGGAACGAACCCTTTTCTCCACAAATGGGGTGAATCTTTTGTACATTATTTTTATTCCTATCTAAATAAGAAACTAAACTAAAACGAATTAGGTACAAAGAAAAAAAACCGTTCTCGACCAATTTTGTTCAAAAACAGTTGAAAACAATGAACGGGAATAGTTTTTACATGTTACAACTTACCCCGAACAAATGTTACAACTAGCCCCGCTAAGAAATTTACCAAGAACACAATAATTTAAAACAACACGAAGGTCATGCATGTATTACATATGTATGCATACAGATAAACAAAAAGCCACGAGGTTCTATACGGGCCAACATTAACAGAATTGATAATTATTTGATAAAGCTAATTCGGGGTCACATTGCAAGAGCGATTATTATGAGAGTGTACGTATAAGCGGCTTTATCCCACCCGATGCATTTCTCTACTTAGACAGTCGAGGGCCGATCCAGGATAGAATGCCGATTCCGCTAATCTACCATGTCAGTTGGAGAACTGTGCATAGGCGGCTCCTTTATAGTCGAGACGTCCTCGCACAAGATGGAGCAGAGCGCCTACGGTTCATTCCATCTCGAAGACAGCTATGAAGGAACTTCAACTATTCGAAAGGAAGATACTGAGGATCTGCACTGGACTCTACTTCGACCGTCAACGACAGAAACACTACAGGAACGAGCATCTCTACACAGAAGCCAATTTAATCCCGCTGGACAAATATCTAGTTCTTTCAACGAAGAAACTAATGAGGAACATCATCGACCACCCGAATCAGCTTATGAGAAGGATGACCACAGAACAACGACATCCCCAGCCGATGTACCTCAGTGTGATGGAAACTCTGGATGACAACGTAATCATGGACAACGAGGAAGTAGTCTCGTTCTACGCTGACATTGGGTCAGCCTACCACCGCGGCTAAAACGCCATCCCTGCCCACAACCCACAAAAATCACCACTGACAACCAGGGATGAACACCCTGAGGACAATACAACCGACATTTTAAATTTAATTTTTTTTTTTCGTCATGTAAATTTTATATAAAAATAATTAAACTTAAGTCACTGTATATAGTTAGGCCCGCTATGAGCCAACAAATGTAAACTTTCATACATATGTAGTATCTTATTAGTTGTAAGCCAAATTGTAAATAGTATGTTCAATAAAACAAAATTGATTGATTGATTGCCTTCGGTTCAGTAGGACTGTGTCCGATCGGGACCGGAGGGATAGGGTGAGACAGGAGAACCAGTTTTGGTGGTTGTGTAACAATGATAGGGAAAGTTGACAAGGACTCTTGTATGTCTTGGCCGACTTACATAGATTTAAGTGTGGGGTGGCACAAAAAAAAAAAAAAAAATGTTTCTGTGGCTGTTCTACTTTTTAAGTAGTTTTAGTTTATTTTAAGTAGATCGAGTATTCTTAGGTAGTTTTAATTAGTTTGTAAGTTGTATACATAAAATTTAAAAAACAAGTTCAGAATCCGAGTTTTTTACATTTTCTCGAGAAAACAAAAAAATTGATATAGTTTAAATTAAAAATAGTCTTTAGGCCGAAAGGTAGTAGAATTAAGATAGAGTTTAGCTTAGAGCGCCCGCATAGGCCAGTAAGTTAGTTTTAAGTTATTGGATAGTTAGATATTTTTGTTTCGTGAACTTTTATTTAATTAAATAATGTTTGTCCTTAAGTGGGTTTAAGAAGGTCAATTTTTGTTAATATTTTTTGTTTTTTTATGTTATGACGTTTCGGATGTGGTTACACCCAGTAACTCTCCAAGCCGACATACAATTTTTCAATTTTTCAGAAATGGACTGTGGTGCTAGGTTATATCTACGCATATAGTTTAGGCCCTTAACCGAGTCTACTTAAAGGCATAATGAAACACAACCATTATAAAGAAGTCTTTAGAAATCGGTTTTTGAACCAGGCCAGTGAGTGATTTCCGAATGGTAAACTTTTTGTTTTTTTTACAAGAAGGACCTCCTTGTCATACCGCCCTGTCTGTAAAAACTTATTTACAAGGAGAAAATATCCCCTGGAGCTGGGAGCTGACGGGCCATTATTTCCAATAACGAAATAAATTTAAAAAAATAAATAATGAGAAGAAGAATATTATTAATAAATTTATTAATAAACATTAATTAACAAACTCATGCCTGTCTTGTTTGATATTGCCTATCTTGTTTGATATTTTTAACTACATTTGCTTATAGTTTAGAAGAGTATTGTGGCAACACATTTTTTGTAAGTTGACTTGAAAGATTTTAAAATTTTCTCATCAACAGCGAAATAAATTCCTCAAATAAAGCTTAAACTCAAGTTATAAGCTCGAAAGGGGAACCAAAAGGACAATTTTTTAATGAATTTGCAAACACAGCGGAAGTCTCCCCACCAAAGCGTTTCGCAGTCGTTTTGCGGATGTGCTGCTTACTTAGAGATCTCGGTTCAAGCTCCACTCTACGCCTTATTCTCAATCCACTCTTCCTAATCTTCTATTTTGGTTGCATTCAAATATGCTAAGGTGATAGGTAAAATTAAAAAAAAGCTCGTCGATGGCGTAAGACCAAACATCACTAATTTCATTTCCGATTTTTTTCTCTATTCGACTAATTATCTAATACCCTCTCTCTGCACAAAATTCACCCTGTCCCCTTAAGCCTTTTCACGCGCGCATACAAAACAAAAATATCATTGAAAACTCACATTAAAAATAAACTTAAGCTTTTTTGTGGTGTTTTAAGTACCTACGTAAAGGTTTCCAGCTCACAAAGCCTCAATCTTCTCACATTTTACCCACTCGTATTGCAAATTTATTGTCATTTAGTGCATGCTCTCCTCATTTGCTTAAGTACTTAATGCGCTTATGAGTACATTCTGTATATATATAACTATTCTTCCAACACCAAAATATCCTCAAGACTGAAGTGCACAAATGAGATGACATTCTCTTCTAGCTGCCAATCCTTTTGTTGTGCGGGTGGTTGGTAACTGGCAACCTCTAGCCTAACCTTTCCAAGAACATCAATGACACCCCATCATATGAGCAGCAAGTGATCATCCTTTCCATATCTCTATCATCTACCTTTTTCGTTTAAAGAACAACATGAAAAGCTGTCACAGAGACCAAATGTAAAAAAAAAATTATTAGAAAAAAAAACAGCAAATTAGAGTGCAAAAAGCACACACCATGAACAGAATAGACAGACAGACAGGCAGAAATCTATAGATACGCACTCCTCAGAGGATTGTAGCTATATTATATGGGAGAAACAAGCGTAGGCACATTCCATCCAACGAACCGAATGAAAAATCACTCACAAGTCTCATGGATATTACTCTTCGAATGAATGGGAACGACCGAACGAGTAGGCTGGCAGGCCCACCGTTCAGTTCACCTGGTGTATGCAAGTATATTGGGCAGGTTTTTGCCATTCCTCCCACTTACTGACTGCAACTACTTCGGTTCAGGTGTGCGCGCCTCGTTCAATGACAAGTGTGTCTAAGCCAACAACTCATAGGCTCTATATGGCTTCCTTCGGAGGTAGACTATGCTTCACTTCAGTCTGGGGTCACTTGCTGGAAAAATTATTATTACAATCTTGACAATTGATAGGCGAGTAATTAATGCTTGTGTTACTGTTTTTTGCTATTGGAATATTGTAGTAGACTCTTATGTTCCACTTTCATGGGGCGAATGTGTGTTGTATGCGAATATGAATTATAGCCTGGGACTTTTTGTCGCATTTTGGACTATTGATTTTTTTAGTACCTTTTTTACCTACACTAGTTTTTGTCGAATAACTTAACTATTTTCAACTTGTGACTGTAAAAATGGTTTAGACAAAGGTTGTAGAAGTTGTAATCCTCTACAATTTTGTACTTTATTAGATTTTCTGTACAATCAGTATTTTTCGACTAAAATCTGAAAAAAGACCGAAATTAATATTTTAAAGTCGAAGTTTAATTATTCAACTTACATACAAAAAACAAGGGTGTCAAAAAAAAGATACCATAATAATCCGATAAAATGTTTGCAAAATAAAAAGTACCCAAAAAGGGTTTAATCCAAGATTATAGATTTTGCATCCAGTGTAAGTACGCTATACAAAACGCTAACGCTAATTTAACGAGTTCTACTCTAAGGCGCCGAGTGCTGGACGATAAAATTCTTCGGCGGATATTTGGTCATATATGCGAAGAGGGCGAATGGAGGAGAAGATTATCAATCGTGAATTATACGAGCTGTACCAAGATGTGGATGTAGTCCAAAGAGCCAAAACACGTCGACTACACTGGCTCGGTCACATCGAGCGAATGGACAACAACGCTCCAGCCAAGAAAATCTTCGAATCCCAGCCCCCAGGTTCGAGACGACAAGGAAGACCGAACCTCCGCTACAAGGGCCAGGCGGTTACAGACGCAAGAGCGCTTGGTCCCGACGACTGGAGGGAGCTCGCTTGGGATCGTAACCGATGGAAGACCACAATATCTCAGGCAGAGAGCCTCCATGGATCGCGAGCCGGATAAGTAAGTAAGTAAGTAAGTAGAAAGTATTAATTTTTTAAACACTTTTCTTGGTCGTCTTTGTCTTATTCTTCAAAAGAAGTCTGGGATGGTTAAATCGGGTCAGGAAACGCTCCCTTTACAACATCTATTTTGGCTTGGGCTATGTGTGCAGTTGCACAGCCTTATTGAAACGACATGTTCGCCAAGCCCTGCTCATTCAATTCCAGCAATAAGAAGTCGTTTATCATGGCCCTGTGGCGTTCGCTAGTTACAGTGACCGTATTGCTGATGGCGTCCCTAGCCCAGTCACTCCTCCCGCGTGAACGCTGCACTATACAGTGGCTTTGAAGGGATGTAATGGCTTTTCGTGCATCACGCGCAGACTATAAGTGCCCTAGAAACGAAGATTTTGCTTATTGCCCTAACTTCTTAAATAGAAATGCGACTCATCGCTCATGATGATTTTCGATACAAAATCGTCCTCTTCGTTGTTGAGATCTAGTATTTCATCATTCACAAGCGACGGACAGTCAGATGGCACTAACTGTTTGCACTTTGTACGGGAACTTGTATAAGTCATACGCTAATATTCGCTGCAGGGTCCGTCTGGTGATGTATAACGACCAAGTCCGGTGGCAGCCACGTCCTGGATGGTCTCCTGTGGTTCCAGTCTGTTCGAGTCGAATAGCTTAGAGCCGGCGCGGCGCAGCACGATTAGGAAAACAGCATCGGAATTAACGATGCGCTAACACCACCGACCGATTATTGGTAAAAAAAAACGACACAATTATTCCACGCTCTTGCTGAGTATAGCGCTCCATCGCTTGTCTTTTTGTATACTGCAGCTTTGAAGTTCACAAATGTCAAATATGATTCATTGTTATACAACGCCATTTGCAAAAATTATAGCATCTTCCGATAGAGTGATTAATTTTGCGACACCTTGTACATGAGAGGCGATATGTGTAGCAGAGTATTATAGCTTTTGCAGTGTGATTCCTAAATGTGGTTCCATAATACTGTTACGCACACCACACAACACCGACACAGAGCTTTATACTCCTACAGCACCATCTATTGGAAAATTGCATATCTACTTTATGGAAAGAACAAAAAGCTCTTTTCCAATGTAATATATATTTCTCTTTATTCCAACCAACTAGAACATTCTAAGACGAGAACCTTCGCGATTTAGTTTTGAGAATAACCAATTTGAGTATATAAGGGAGTGTTCACGGTGAGCACATGACAGTTTAATTTTTATTATGAAAGTGTGCAAAAGGCTTTTCTTATTGGATTGTGGAAAGTGTTATTAAACAAGTTTGATTTAAATTTGAATGAAAGTATTTGAGTTGATTATCAATTGAGATTTATTTTATTTGGAAAGTGTAAATAAAGAAGAAATACTAAAAAGAGTAATTAATTTTATTTAACGAACCTAGTAAAAATATTACAATATGTTCAAAAGAAGTGAACTTCTAATTTTGGAAGAAATAGAAAAAAGTATATCGTTTTTGTTTGGTCCTTTTCGAAAAGAAAAAGAAAAAGAAAAAGAACTTCTGCTTGGATCGAGATTCATGAAAAGTCAAAGTCAAACGGATTTTTCTCTGGAAAGTCTAGGATTTTTTACATGCGCGATGTTTTTCTTTTTTTTTTTTTGACTAATGTGAGGGGTTGTACTATGGTAACTTTTTTTTAACGTGAATCAAC
This sequence comes from Chrysotoxum bicinctum, assembly GCA_911387755.1. NCBI lineage: Eukaryota > Metazoa > Arthropoda > Insecta > Diptera > Syrphidae > Chrysotoxum > Chrysotoxum bicinctum. The sequence goes on along the minus strand of OU426989.1, from coordinate 215,045,636 downwards.
ATCGACAAATAATTCTGCTATCTTTTTATTTATCAAGATCATAATCAAAGACAAGAAAAATACGGGTTCTTCCGGTGTATCCGAGTCAAGCCTGAACCAAGTCGTAAGCAAAGTGTTGAACATTTTGGAGAAATAGCTTCTTATGCTACATTGCAAGAATCTGAACTTGATTTATTTTCTTCAGTTCAAAATGAAAATAAAAATCCGTTTATTCGATACCCGGTGATGATAATTTTACATGTATGTCCAATATACCAAGTAAGGTTGATATTGGTGCATTACAGTTAACTGTAACGAAGTTCTGCTGGAGCTTCAATCAATAAAGCCTAAACCGATCCCCGGTGCCGACGGTATACCAGCTATATTTCTAAGGAATTGCTCGACATAGCTTTGCTTTTCTTTGCTTTGCTTATTCAACAAATCCCTTTCGGAAGGAAACTTTCTTAATGAGTGGAAAATCTCTTATCTTGTGCCTATACATAAATCTGGGTTTAAGAATATAATAGAAAATTACAGAGGTATTTTCAAACTATCAGCAATTCCTAAGTTGTTTGAGAGTGTTGTGAAAGCCAAATTAGAATTCCTAGTTAAGAATTCTAATTTGGCTTTCAATTCTATATCCGAACTGCAGCATGGTTTTGTGTCAGGGCGCTCTACCCAACAAACAAGACTCTATTTTCAGCTTATGTCGTAAAAACCATTGAAAAAAAAGAGTCAAGTAGATGCAATTTACACAGATTTTAGTAAAGCTTTTGACTCGGTAAGCCACCTATTGCGTAAACTAAAACTATTAATTAATCAGTTTACAGTTTCATCCTTAATCTATAAATTTACATTTGTACTTAATTACGTTAATGCTATTTATTAAATTTATGTTATTTATTATTATAATTATTATTTTATATCATATTATTTATTTAATTTTTGTATATACAAATACATTCATGTTTAATTAGTCTGTAAGAGTTAACTCTGATTGATGAAATAAACAACAATAATTATTTATATTTGGATTCCACTCTTCAGTTTTGAATTTGATATCATCACACCTCATTGGTAGGTCTCAAAAAGTTATTATTAATAATTCTTTTTCGAGATCTATTGAATGTAGTTCGGTGTACCTCAGGGTAGCCATTTGGGTCCCCTTCTTTTCAATATTTTTATTAATGATACTACATCTGTAATAAAATATTTCCAGTGTCTCTTTTATGCAGATGAAACTATTTTAAGAAATAAACAGTGTAGAAGATTGCTATTTCATATAATCTGATATTAATCAATTCTGAATGGTGCAATTTAAATTTCTCAAAATAAAAAAATGTAGCCCTATATCTTTTTTAAGTCTATATTCAAATAAGCTTTGTGTGGACAAAATTAAGGACTTAGAGCAAATTCACTTGTAGGATTTATCAAGCGATATTGTGGTGATTTTAGTGATACTTTCGCGTTGTTATCCCTTTATACGGCTCTCGTAAGATCTACGAGTATACTTGACGTTACATGGGATCCGATTTTTAAGACTTTCTCTCTCCGTATTGAGAAAATCTAGAAACGTTTTACGAGATTTATATTTTATACAATGAAATAGAGTTTCATTCCAGATTATAAAGCAAATTGTTTATTCCTTGGAATTAAATCTCTTGAATCAAGACGAACTATTCATGGTATAATGCTTGTGAGGGATATTTTATGTTATTTTATAAGATGCGTGTGTAGAGTAGTAGCTCTAGAGATTTGTTTAAAGCTAATACTTTTTAATTATATTTATATATGTATATGTACATTATGCAAATACATGTAAATATTTTAAGATATTTTTATTTCACAATCTGTTAGCCGTAAACGCTTGTAGATCAATAAATAAATAAATAAATAAATAAAAAAAGCCTTTCTTATAATCAAGCAAGTCACATTAGGAAACGTAAAGCAAGAACTCGATCGTAGTTGATCGGGTGAGAAAAATTATTGGTACGTCATGTGCATTTATAAATGTAAAATATTTTATCAACTTTTCTTTCGTTTAGAACGCAAAATAAAACATAATTTTCTTGACCAAGAAATTGCAAATCTGGAGATGGAAAATTTATTGTTGGAGATCAGTCATGTACAAAAACAAAACATCAAACTTGATTTGGAAACCTTTAAGCTACAACATGAAAACAAATTTTATTACATCATAGTAATATAAAGGATAAATAATATATATGTATATGTTTTATTATTAAAAATAAAATATTTTTTGTTTATAATATTTTATTGCCTGAATGAATTAATTCTTTCCTGTCTACGTGGTAGCCCGCCTTGTGTGTGCTAGGCTCAAAATGTTCTCTTAATTGGTCATCTTCATCATCATTTTCATTTTCGATTTTGATTTGAAGTTAGATTACAAATCGCTACACAAGTTTTTATTATATTGCAGTCATAGATGTGATTTATTCTTAGGTATTGCAGACAAGGGAATTTTTCTTTTAATACCCCGAATGCATTTTCGATTAACCGCCTTGTTGATTCCTATGAACAGTTAAACCTCTGCTGTACTGCATCGTGCGTCGTTCAAATTGCTATTTTGTGGTGTAATCAGCCAATCCATACATTCATATCCAGCATCATCTAGAACAATACATAAACTCGTTTTGACCATCGAGCGTGAATACGACTTCTAACCAGAATTCATCATAGCACACTGTTTCGCAAAACCCAAGCATTGTGAACTTTACCTGGCCCTTGGACTGACATAGTAAAATTGCAAGTCCCGGCTCAACGAGAATGCAATTAATGGAGTGGTTCCCATGTCGAACAACGAAGCGGTCTTCATACTCCCTTGCATATCCAAAATTCTCATTAAAAGTATGATAATTAGGAACATTCAAATTTATTCGCTCTTTAAAAACTCGAGAACTTGTACTTCATCACTGATCGAGAACATATCAATTAAACAAAAAGTTCTGACGGAAAATTAGTATTGCTGAAACCACACGTGCGTCGTCTTGGTGCATTATGACTTAATTTGGACCATACAAAATTAGTTATCATCGTACTGAAGCGCTTGTCATTGACGGAGACCGACTAACCAACGTCGTTTTCGAAAAAGTGCGGACCAACGAGCGACGTCGCCGGCTCAAAATCCAAACAGTAACTTAAAGATGATTTTCGACCAAAATTGGGGTCCTCTTCCAAACACTCCGAAAACACTTCATAGCAAACCAACGGCGTTGTCTATGGTCATGAACTTTAAACTTTTGCGTTGGATCTTGTACGGGTGTATGTTCCGACGGAAAATTGGTCAAGTTGAACCCTGCGAAAGGCCGAGTTATTGTGCATGTGTACGGCGAGAAATCAATTACGTCGGGTTGTGCTGCACGGACCACGGCAATGTTTTCGGCCGAAATTGTGTTCCTTTGATGTACGAATGTTGGCTGATTGACTACTGAATCGATTATCTCAAATTTGGTCACCAAACGTGGCTCTTCCACGTTTGAAAGGCCAGCACGTATAACGTAAAACGGCCGCAACGTTTAGCCTAACGAACACTCATTTTGATAATATAGTTTTATCATTCGGACGTACTGTTCAATCGTGAAGCTTGCCATGGTGATTTGGCATCAGGAACTGAATGATGAGCAACAGAATAGACAGATGTCACCAAAAAATAACATGGCCGCCAAAATCTACCCGCGCTAATTAAAAAGAAAACCATTTATTATATGGATATTGTTATTGTTAAGATTCTTCAAAGAGAGTTTAATAATTTTTCTCATTTTACAACCTCTCTTAATCAACAATCTTCATACACTTAATTACTTTTGAGGTTAATAATAAAATTTTCTTCTTGACAATTAGTGTGTAAGTTGAGTTGGCTTAAGGTAAATGGATTTTGATTAAATTGTCCCTAATTTAAATTGGTTTCATCATCTTTCACTGCACTCAAGTTCAGGTATAGTTATCTACTCTTGCTTTGAGTAAGGCATGCCATTGAATTTATATATAAAAAAAAAACTCAAAAAAAAAAAAACAATTTAATTAAAAATTCCATTAACTTTCGGCTCGTGTTTGAATATTAGCATTTTGATTTTGAAATTGCGTAAAATCTGATGGATTTACTTTGAGAAAGAAAAACCTCCCCCGACACATTTTGTACACGCACCCGGATATCCCATCGTGATTGAGAATAAGAAAATTAGCTTCAACTTGTGTTTTTGATTGATTGGGGAAACACTGAACTGGGTGAGATTTTCTATATCAGCTATAAAAATACATACACATATAGTACATAGTTGGGAAGTGTTGTCAACATAAACTTTACACAGCTTGATTGATAGTTAGTTACACCAGCCAATGGCAATGTAGGTGGCTGTTACTTACTGCGTGGGGTCGTGTGCTTAATGGTCTGTTGACAGTTGGAGTTTTGGGCGAAATAGCACAGCTAGCTAGTTGTCGAAAAGTTGAGTAATTGAACGTGGAAAACAAACATTTTAAGGGTGTTTGACTAATTAACTGATTGGATTACGAAATTAAAAAAAATATAGTTTAGCTTCCGTGATACGCTCACTCAAATGAATAAGTTAAACACCTTTGACTAAATTATTTGCTTTATGTATTCTTTTTTTAAATAACTGAAATCAGTTATCTTAAAAAAAATCAATAAAAATAAAAGCTATATATGAAAGTTCAGAGGCTGGAACTCAGTTGCTCTCATTCCGATTGAACATTTGATGAAAAAAAGGTATATTTTCCAATTCAATTGACGTCAATTAGTTAAAAAAATAATCTTTTAATGATAATTATTTGATTATTTGTAGACATATTTTCCGAGTTAAAAAGATTTCTTAAATAGGAAAACAAAATTACACAACCACTGTCAACTAATCTGCTTACAAAGTCAATCTCAAACACTTTATCTGATTAATTCTAGAAATTTTAACACTATCATCCCAGCAACAAATCCGCTATTGAAATTCCACAGAAATTGCATTTACAGTTTACCCCGCTTAACAGAAATGGAATTTTCATCTGATCCTACCTTCAGCTAAATAAAAAAATGCTTATTCAACAGGAGTTTAGATTATAGTCGATATTTGTTTTTACTTATCTAACTTAAAGACTTAAAGCCAAGACTTAAGGACTTACTTAAAATGGTGCTACAGTCCGGGGTGGACCAGGACCTCAATTAACAAGCTTTTTCAGCTAGCTCGGTCCCTATTCAAGTTTTTTGAGGTCATCTCCGACTTGTGTGCGCCACCAGAGTCTTCCCAAGTTCATTCGCTCTATATGACCTTGCCATCTCAGGTCGGTTTAACTAGGTCGGTTTCGCTGTACAGCCCGTATAGTTCGTGGGAATTTTCCTATCGAAACTTCCTAAAGCGTTCTCAACCACTTTCGACAAGGTCTCTAAACCACACACAAACACCAGGATGATGAGAGCTTTATAGAGGGATACTTAAGTTGCTCGCGAGAGGACTTTGCTACGCAATTGCCTTCTAGTCCTAAGAAGCAGGGATTGGCAAGAGTTATTCTCCGTTTGATTTCAGCGCTGGTGTTATTTTCTGAATTAATAGGACTGCATAGGTAGACAAAGCCCTTTACTAACTCAAAATCAAAGCTGTCTATGATGACGTTTTGTACAAAACGTCCGTGTTGTGTGTTCTGTCTCAAGGACAGCATATACTTGGTCTTGCCCTCATTGACCGCTAACTAAACCCATCTTCTTCACTTCCGTCTCAATGCTCACAAACGCGCTACTGATATCACGCTTTGTTCTTCTACTTATGTCAATGTCGTCGGCGTATCCGAGTAATTGGACGGACTTTGGGAAGATTGTTCCTCTAGTGTTGAGGCGTGAGATTTGCACTATTCTTTCAAGAGCGATGTTGATGAAGTCGCATACGTCAGAGCTTCGCCTTGTCCAAGCCCTAAACTGAGAAGTTCGTCAGGGATTTCAAAACTAGACATTGCTTTACAGTCCTTCCCTACAGATGCTTTAATACGCGGCTTTGAAATCGATGAAAAGGTGGTAGGTGTCACTTTGAAGTTCCTGGGTTTTTCCAAGAAAGTCAAGATATCACAAACAAATTCAAAATGTCCTACCAAAACTGAATAAGTGAAGTTGGAACTTCAGTTAAAGAAAAAAAATCAAACAATGCTTCAATTCTGCGAAAACTTACCTTTAATCAATTTTATTGTATCTTAATTATCTGTAAGTTGTTGTCAATTCAATCATTTCAATTTCAATATTGACTGATTCTATACTTTATAGCATAAAACATTCCCCATTTTAAACAAATTGGAAGGTATTGTTTATGTTAAATAAATTGAAGTGTTGTTCAAGTAAGCGGAGTTGGCTGTAGATCTAAACTTCAACTACAAACGTTATAACCCAAAGCGACCCTTGGAAATTTGCATTTTGCCCTGATAACGGAAAAATCTCTATTTAAATCTTTTGAACCCTTCACTTGTGTTAATTAGGTTTTTAAATAATAATTCGATGTGGATCGTTAACACCACAAAAAAATCAACAAAAACACAAAAGATACATACGTTCCCCAAAGAAATTGATTAAAAGATTGAAATCATATAAACAACTATCGACATCAATTATGGTTTTTCATTAAATCGAATCCGAAGATGAAGAAGTGAAAAGGGAAAGAGAAAGAGAAAAAAAATAAGAAACGGATATTAAACCCTATTATACTGTGACAAACTTAAACAAAACACACGCATACGATGATAATCTTAATCAAATTGCCACTTTAAACCATCATCGACTACGATGGCGATAATAATCCAGGTCAAATGGTTGTTAGAACCTTAAAACATTATGTACGAACATTAAGAGTGTGACCCGATAGAAGAAGTGATAAAATGGCTGGGTAAACATTGGAGGGAAATATGTATCGTGCTTTGTTGTCGTTCCGGAAAGAATGATTGTTAAACCTAAAACAGGGTGTTCCTTTTTTTAAGATGGTAAAATATACTTTGAAAGAAAGATTTTTTTTTAACACAATCATATTTATTTTGACATAGAAATAATGTCTACAAAGTTCATTGCTAAATTTTGCTAGCATACAAAGTTATTCAATGGTAAACATTCGAAATATCGCCTTCTCGCATATAACTCGCATATAACTTTTAAGATAACGACTACCCTTAATGAAATAATGCAAATGTTTGAGCACTCCCCGAGAAAGTTGTAGAGGATTTAAAAGGAGATACCGATGTACAATTGGTTTTGAATGGGAGAGAAATGTTGAGTCGGTTTAGGCATTCCACATTCGTGTAGTGCGGCTAAATAAAGAATATCAGAATTCAACAGGATGTCCGAAGTTGACAAACTGATGGGCTTGCGCTGAAGCGAGAGTATTACGGATTACGTTTCGTACCCAATAAAGGTAATTTAAAAATTCAATGAAATTTTGTCTAAAATAAATCACAGTTGTCTTTTACCACCCCAAATAAATAAAAAAATATTTAACGGGGATCAATTTAAATAAAATTGCAAATACAGTATGACCTGCTTGCCTCAATTCTAAACTAAATAAGAACCAACAAAGTGTAAGATTTTAAGCGTTTTGATTATAATATTTAATTACTCGGGCGTTCCTCAAGGTAGTCATGTGGGCCCTCTCTTATTTTTACTTTTTGTCAATGATTTACCGGGTTTTATTTTAGACTCACAATGTCTGTCATTTGCAGATGTACATATATCGCCAATTCGCTTTCTGATTGTATGCAACTTCAAAAAGATTTAAGTTGCTTATCCAAATGGTGTTTGTTTAATGAAATGACCTTGACTTAAATATCAAAAAATGTTGTGTCATGAAATTTACAAGATCTTATAGTCCAATTTCCTTTGACTACTGTATTTCCGAGAGCGTTCTTCAAAGAGTTTTTAGTCATAAGGATTTGGGAGTTATATTTGATACCCTAGATTTGAGAATGCATATTGATTATATCGTGTCTAGAGGCAATTCTAAGCTTGTATTTTTGTTTAGAAATTCTAGTGAATTTAAGTGTCTTTAAATTAAATCTCTTTTAGCTAGCTTTGTTTGTCGTCCAATATTGGAATACTGCTGTTTGGTCTTCTTATTACAAGAATGCAACAAATAGAATTGAAAGAATCCAGAAAAGATTCACAAAATATTCGCTTCGTAAAATTGAGTGGACTTTGTCTTTACCAACATACATATAATGATATAAAACCTCTAGAAACTAGAAGAATTTATTTCCTGATTTCTCTCGCAAGAGATGTAATAACAGGCCATATTAACTGTGATCATTTATTAGAATTGTTTATAAGACATACACCAACTCGTTGTCTTAGGCCAAGGGCTAATCAATTTTTCTTTATCGCTCAACATTCGACAAATTAGGGGATAAATGAACCAGTTACTAAAGCTTGTAATTTTTTCAACAAATATGCAAATGTAATCGAATTTGAAAGACCTAGAAAATTGTTCAATAAAAGAATTATGAACACCATTGTAATTGATTAAATTTATTTGTATTTTACTATTATTATTAATATTTACTATTATTTAATATTGAGCTATGTCTAGGAAAGTAGTATGTACTTTTAGACTTAATAAATAAATGAATAAGGGGGTTTTATTGTATATATCGATTTTTTTTTTTAATTTAAGAAAATTATTTGCTGATTATTCCATCCATTTCAAATTTTCATTTTAACTTATACGTATGGCAAGTTATGATTATGAATCTGTTAAAAAATTGACTGCCAGGCTTTGAAAAAAGATTGATATTACGATGATATAGGAAAGACGAAAAAGTGGGTACCGCAATCTTTGAATTTAGTTTGGCACTAAACGGTTTTTGGACATTTACCTAGCACGTTTATTTCATTTTTTAAGGGTACCACCCGTACAAAATTGTTTAGCAATTAAAGGATATCTTTTTTCTTAAAACCTCGCCCAGATTTTTATAAGAAAAAAAATCCTTAAATAATTATTATCAAAAGTATCCTTTACACAAAATTTGCACCTCACATATAATGATTTTTTAATTTTCGACTTTTACGAAAATCATATGATATAAGAGTTAACGAAAATTATATGATACAACGGATTTTTATAGAAATACAAACATTATGCAAAATGCATATGAAATTAAAATTTTTTTAAGATTTAGTTTTTAATTGGGACATTGTACATAATTACTATATGGCAACTCATGGATTCATATTTTTTTTTCAGAAACTCAAACTAAAAATAACACTACCCACCATACAAAAGTTTAAAAATAGTTTTCGAAAATCGTATTTTTTCGAAAACTACACCTAGAATTTCGATAACAATTTCTTTTGCTTAATTTTTACGATCTATAATTCGATAAAAAAATTAAAATTAAGACATTACTGACCGAACATACCATATAACCGTTTATGTTTATCAAAACTAAAACCAAAATTTTTGCTTTAATTTTTGAAACAAATTTAAAAAATTCAAATTCCAATAATGGGTAGTGTTTTTTTTTTAATTTAATTTAATTTTATGAAAATTTTTATCTAGTTACCTTAATTTTTAAAGTCTATTATCTAAGACTGCGACCCAGTCGTGCATTTTATTGATTTTCAAATTCAAAATTCCAAAAACGTTGATGCTTGTTTTTCAGTTTTTTGTTTGAACATTATTAAAAACTTAAAATTGTCCAAATTATTATCTTAAAAATGATTTCAAAAGCTTGTATATTTAAAAATTAATTAAAAAAACCGACTCCAATGAGTTTTTTTTAAATTCTTTTGCCAGCTCAAACTGTTAAGGAATGAATTTCGTGATATTGAACACTTTTTTTAAAAGCTTCACCCAAACATAATTCTTAAAAATGTTGATACCCAAACTAAAAGTTTTTATTACTGTACAAATAAATATTAAATTTCCAAACAAAAATATTGAGCCGTATTTGAAAAAAAAATATTTTTTTTTAATTTCATTAAAATTCGTTATGCCGATAATGAGAAATTCAAAATTTCAGTTGAACCGTTTTTGAGAAAATCAAAAACAAAAAAATGGTTCCCTGTTACTATTAATAATAATCATCTTTCGGAATTTTTTTTCAAGCATTAACCAGCTTTGATTAAATGAAATTTTTTGATTTTTGTTTAAATCTGTAGAACAGTTTTTGATAAAAGAAAATATTTATAAAATTTCTAAAGAAAAAAAAATCGTACGGCAGGTACCGTTATTTTTGGTCTTAAAAAAGAAAGAAAAAACGTGTGGAGGGGGGGTGAATTTAAAAACGATATCTACCAAGTTTAACGAAAATCGGCAGTCAGTACTTCAATGCTCTTTTATTTCTACGTTGATCACCCGACCAATGAAATCGGTATGGAAAAACTATTTTCTACTTCAATGTTATTTTCTTCGAAAAAAAAAACAAATCGATTGAAGACATTGTGCTTTTAATTATTGATTTTTTGTTATAATAAAAAGTATTTCTCAACATGAAATTGACAATTGAGGAAAATCTGATAAATACTTATGTTTTTGATAACGATAATACCAAGATTGTCAACTGAACAATTCGCAATAGATCTGAAATCTAAAGAGCGGTCACAGTTCATCAATATAGTTTGATCCGTCAATTTGTTGATAAAACGTTAAATATTGACAACAGTATTAGGGGTTATTTGTTTAAGTTTAGTTAAAAAACTTAACGACTACTCCTATGCAGAATCTCCAATCCAAAGTTCCACAGATCAACAAATAAAAAACAACACCCTATAATTTGTTCAAAACTTCATTGTGTATATTTTGAATCGATGATTTGTTTGTTAGAATCAACATTAGCGTACAGATGAACTTTCTTCAAGGAAAAATAAGTTCATTGATAATTTAGAATTTTTGTCGGTCAGACAAAAATGTAAACAAAACACATCACACAGAGGGCAGCTGGGGCTATAAGAAAAGAACGTGCGTGCTTGTGTCATGACTTTGAACATTTTTTTCGGATCATGAAACCTTTTAATTTTATTTTCTGGGGAAACCGCCAAGTTCTGTCTTTGTCTACCACCTAATCAAGCTACCCACGCGAAAATATGAAAAATTCTATGTCGGAAAATTGGCCGACATCCAACAAACCCAAATACAAAGTTGGAAAGTTTTTGTTATTTTTTTTTTCTCCGGCCACAGGGTCGTGCCGTCGACGTCGTCGTCAGCCATAGATATTATTTTGTATATCGAAAATATGAAAATTGATTTAAAATCTACACAGAAAAGATTTATGTTTGTTTGCGTTATGGTCCAGAAAAGATGAATAGTTTACTCGTTGCTGCCATCGCAGTGGAGTGGATGTCTGGCTGGGTTTGTGAAGATTAGACCTTTATTTGGTCTATTGTTGTGGAAATGTTTGTAAAAATTGGATTCAGACCAAATGTCGACGGAGAGAGAGAACGTATTTGGAATGCAATTTGTATTTGTATTATTATTTTTGATAAACCAGCCAGAAAGGTGGCTTTCGTTTTTGTAGGTTTATATAGCCATGAAACAGGTGGAATGTGCAGCTGTGTGTTTGATTCAAGGCGCAACATTTATTAATTCATAAGCTTTTTTATGTGTGGTTGTAAAGTAACATACTTTTGATTTTATTGTTCTCTTTCATTAGCTGATTAATCAAAAAATGCATAAAATAGTTCACATGAGCTGGAAGTCTGTGTTTAAATAAAATTCTTGTGTTTTATTGCCTTGTTAATTGACAAAAATTGTATGGTTAGTTTTTCGTTGATTTTTTTTTGTGTTCTTTCGTTATGCAGATGACAAATTTTGGGCAACCAACTATAAATTTAATGTTTTGTTTTTTATTCATGGCTAAATGAGACATTGGAATTAAATATGGTACTCGTAGAATGAATGAAGCAAACTAGAAAATGACACTCAATGTGATATGGAATGTCCCAAACGCACTAGACAATTCTGGACATTTGTCAAGAACGTATTAAATTTAACTTCATCAGCCCGATAACTAGCTCTTCAGATAAGGCAAATGTGCTCGCAGCTCATTTTGCTGCTATAACTCTATGTTGCTACGGCAGAGACATTGCCCTTCCTGTACGTGAGAACGTAAATCATTCAATGGGACAGGTATATATCCGCATTTGTACTGTTGCATCAAGAGCCCTACGAGATTTTGATATAAACAAATCCGCATTTCCATTGAATTTCTGTCCTGGAATCTTTGCTAGAAGATGAAAAAAACCATTTGTCCAGCTTGTTCTTAAAAAGCGACCTTTGTCCCCAAGTCCTACCGACCAATTTATTGCACTTACGTCCTTTCTTTTTGAGGTCATGAAATCGCTTTATCAATCATTTGGTCAAGAAATTTATAGAAGATCGAAACTTCTTAATGACCCGACAATACAGCTTTCGTCGTAACAATGGTTCAGTGGCGATTTGATGACATATCTCACCAAAGAGTTGAACGGATCTTTACTTTGTAGAAAGTAAGATTATTGCGCCTGATATTTCTAACGCATTTGATAGACTTTAGCCTAAAACTCGCTTTTGAAAATGCGTGCGTTCGGTATTAACGAAATCCGTATTCTTTGGATTAGAAATTACCTTCGGAATCGTTCAATACATGTTGTGTTGATCTGATCTTCAGAAAACAAACGCTGGCGTTCCCCAGGGCTCCATTTTCTCCCCGATTTTTTTTCTCATTTTTATAAACCATCTCTTGTCTGAAACTTCTAATTCACTTCATTATTTTGTCAACGACTCTACCCTCAGCTGAACACATTTAACTCCGATCTTTGCTGCTTTGCTAAATGGGGTATATACAGGGTGGGTCAAAAGTGACTTCCTAATTATCAAATAACTTGTATAGATTTATGATTTGTGGAGATTTTTTTTGGGCTAAGTATGGAGTATAATGTCCCTTAAATGAGCACCACCTACATGCTCATAGTCCCAGGTAGCTTGCAAAACATTTGCAACATTAACTCAATAGAGTCAAATAACAAAGGTATAAAGATCCAAGGGTTAATAACAAGGGACAAACTAAAATGGGCAATTAACAGCTTCGATACATACAAATCGGCGGGACCAGACGGTATAATACCAGCCGAACTGCAAGTTGCTTCAGACATTATCTTACCCACTTTAGAGATAATAATGAACAGTTGTCTAAACCTGGTTCATATTCCCCTTATATGGAGAGAAGTTAAAGCAGTCTTTATACCCAAAGCTGGTAAATGCTCCCACGTCACGCTCAAGGATCTAGGACCTATCAGTCTATCGTCATTTCTTCTTAAGACACTGGAACGATTGATTGAAATTCATCTGCGTAGTGTTATAAAACCAAACCTTTTTTCTACACCACAACACGCTTACTGAAAAGGAAACTGCGCTACATACCTTGGTACGCGCAATCGAATACTCCCTAGATCACAAAGAATACACTCTAGTTGCATTCCTAGATATAGAAGGCGCCTTCAACAATGTCGACAGCGCTGCAATAGCGAAGACACTGCAGAATCTCAATGTGGATAGCTCACTTGGTAACCTTATAAATTTCATGCTGAAAAGCAGAATTATAAATGCACTTCCGCTTTACTACAAGAAGGTCAGTCAGTAGAGGAACCCCACAAGGTGGAGTCCTATCCCCACTTCTATGGAACATGGTAGTTAACCTAACCCGTCAATATTGTCGTTGATGCAAAATGTACCATTTATGTCATTGTCTTTGAATGGCACTTGCATCGAGAAAGCCGAAAAGCTCTCAGTACTCGGTATGTTTCTCAACGACGATCTTCTTTGAAATGATCGCATTCAGAAGTAAGCCGAAAACACTGCTTTAGGCTTAGAATTTTTCTATCGGGGAAAGATCGACATCTGTGTATGTTCAGCATTGAGGGTCTCACAATGAACCCTTGAACGCCTGGGATTTATAAAAAATATCATATCTCATATGTTTTAAATGTACATATAACATGTCATCTTCATAGAACAGGACTTTAATTATTACATCTCGAAAACCAATCACACCTGGAATATAGTTTTGATTAATAATGCAAAAATCAACGGACTCAAAACCCAACCTCTTGGGACACGGTTTAGTATTAAAAAAAAAAAAAAACAAGCCATTAGTTCCACCATTGAGCTAGCAAGTGAACATCAACATATATCATGTTTTGACCACTTACAGTTCTGACATTATACCAAAAAGACTTTGAATCCCTTTATTCAACGAACTTACTACATAAGTTTAAGTATAATTCTTTTTTTTGTGTTTCCTCAAGCAACAAATATTTTATGTATAACTCAGTGATTATATTCCCACAGAATAGAAAGTAGAACATTTATTATTATCATCCGATAACATACATGTTTCTGACTTAACATTAAGCCCTACCAAAATATTTCAATAATTCTCTTAATAGTTCTTATTTAATTGCTATATTTCATGGCTATTTTTTTCGTGAAAAAAAAAAAATGTTACCAAAAGTGGATAAACATAAATAAAAGATTAGGTATGTAACACAATATTATGATCGGTTGTTATCAGGGACATTTTTTCTCTGACCGCATTTAGTAAAGTTAATATTTAATCTGCATTAGAAGATATGTATATCTACCCTGAACTTACAATATAGAAAAACAGTCCTGACGTTTATTTAAACGAAGCTAATGAATATTGTGCAAAGTAGGACACACATGGACTCATTAATCATAATTCATAATCATTGTCAATGTAGGAATTCTTTTCGATAAAAGATAACATGAGCTTCCGGGGTTTAAATGTTCGTTTAAACTTATTCAAACATAACCTTTCCATGTAAACTGTTTTTATTATTAAGATTTTCTCATAAATACAAATTTACGTTCACTAAAACTACATCTTAGGTATTTGTGTGTAAAATGTAGGGTCATTGTCTTTTGCTTTCAATTTTGTTTATTTTTGTTGAGGCTTTACTCATAAATCTAATCCATCCCCGACCATAAATTAAACCAAACTCTTAAAACAACATCTTAACACACACATACAAAGAAATGAAAGTACAAAAAAACAGGACCCTTAACATACTTCGCTATACTCTCCGAGTAATTTCCTGAACAAATGCAAGAGCCGACACCACATCTTATATAAAACAAAGGAAAGCAACTTGCTGCGCCACTAACTACAACAACACTATCCACTTGTATAATTTCCACATCCAGGCAGGATACAACGCACACGTACCTCGTACCTAACGATTATTTCAACTTCCTTCCGGACGTCGTCGGTCGGTCGGTCGTCCGACAGTCGTAACCATCTTCATAGTAGGTATTTTGTAAAAGTCTTTCAAGACACCTCCCGTCTATCCCAGTCCCAGTGCAGTCTGCTGGTTGCTGGCTAATGGTATTTGTTTAGGTGGGGTGTGAAAAATGTCTACTTTCCTTGGCATTTATATGGGAAGAAAAGGACATAAAAGCAACTCTACAAAAGTATGTGTGAGGTAGAAAAAATATATGTTCTTTCTCCTTTAAACAGCATTTCCATTTTTGGCCTTTTTCCGATTCCATTTAAGGACACATGAAGCACGTATCCTTAAAACCGCCGTAATTTATGAAAAGTTGCTCTATCTTTTGTTTCTTCACAAAAAAAGACAAAATTTATTCCAGATTAAAGCTTAAACAACCGAGAGCCAATCGTATAGGTACGACATTATTGGACACAAATGAAGTCCTAGATATTTATTTTGTCCTTAATTGGAAGCAAGGACTCATGTATGCAAGTGCGACCGTGTGCTCTGAAGGTGTAGGTTGGTACATACCAGTATACACTTTGTCCTTTTTCTTACTTGGGACTTTTTTGTTCAAGCATTAAAACGAACTGGAATAAGAGCACAGGAATGTTGAAGCACATTATCTCCTCCAGTATAAATACATTATTGGAATATTTTTACCAAAATATGCAAAGTTTTAGTATTTAATGAGTGACGAATATGTGCAGAGATTTTGATGAAGATGTGAAGTTATTTATGACGAGATGAGAATGTCGATTTGTTGAAAAGCAGGGAAGAACAAAAAACTTCCAACAAAATTTTGTAATCCAATATGGAATGCGTGTCTCTTGGGTTGATTATTTTGTATAAACTTTTTCCTTTTTTTTTTGTTAAAACAGTCACGTAGTTCGGTGACAGGAAAAAGCACTTAAGTTACTTTTGAAGACCGTAAATTTTTTGTAAGGGAATTAGTGAGGAAGTGGAGACAAAAATTTAAGCAAAGTGTCATTTTTCATTCAGAACAAACAAAAAACTTTTAAAATCATTTTTTTTTTTCAAAATTAAACGTAATTAGGCAGATCCTTGTTATTGCTTTGTATTGAAGTTATTGATAGGTAAGAGTATGATAACTTTAGCGCCAAAAATTGATAATAATTTATTGTAGTTCCGTTTAGGAACTAGGAGCAGTTTTAGAAAAAAATTACTTAAAATGAAAATACAAAAATATTAAAAAACAACGGCAACACTAACAATGAAATTCTATACCGTTTTTGAAAGCCAGAAATCTGTTCTTTTATAATAATAATAAAACTTTTTTTCAAAAAAAAAAAAAATGCCCTGTTTGGGCTACACAGCACTCACTTTGGAAATAAGTTTTTAATATTTCCCAACGTTGTTCAAGTGTACAGAGACTGATTTCGTTTCGCGGAGAAATGATACTGACTTTCTGTCAAGATTTCCAGTTGTCAGTGTCAAAAAAACCTATGATTTAAAAACGAACTACTAGATGGCCCACCCTGTATATCCAATGTCAACAGCTGTTTTCTAAATATACATATATGTACGTGGCCAAAACCTGCACATTTAAAATTTCAGAAATGAAAATGTAATGCAAAAAAAAATTCACATTACCTAGGTACTTCTGTACGACTGCAGCAAATTTATAAATGAATAAAGAATGGCGGCTAAGCATCCACTACTTCATCCTAAACTCTGAATTACTTTTCAATATTTTATTCGATCGGGGATTTGGTGTCGATAAACGAAAAAAGGCATCGCTTTTTTAAGAAATCGGCTTAGTTCCTACTAAAACGTCAACTCCCCCCACTCTGTTGCATCTAACCGTTGAAATTGAAAAAATATTAAAGCCCGGTGTACACATGCGTTCTTTAAACGTGCGGTACCGCAGCGGGGTCCTTTTCCCTAACCCCAGTCAGCGAGCAAACCACGTTGTCTATGGTCATGAACTTTGAGCTCCTGGTTCAGAACCAAAGTATGCTGAACGTGGATACCTGTGAATTAAGATTTAGTTTCAGGTAAAGTTAAGAGTTGACCACCACCCTGAGATAACATTATGACACCATTCCAGTAGCAAGTTTGCTTAAATGTTAAGGCATGTCCACATCCCTTGTTAAAAAAACTGCTATAGAGCGAGGCCTACCTAATGCCTCTTGCATCCAAGATAAATCTTGGTCACAAATTGTTCCCGCTATTTCGGAAGCCACCACGATACTTCAACAAGGGGGCTTACCTCATATAAAGTGAGAGGCCCGGAGGCCATGAGTCTTGGGACATAGAAACCATCTTACCCTGTGGGCGCTATTTCTTTTGACACCAGAATATAGCTTGCGGTGGATCTTCGAAACCGTTAAGGTCACTTCTAAATGAATGCCTCAACGTTCGAGGCCTTAAAAACTCGGATATACATACATACATAGCTGGGCATTAACTCGTTAATCCGTTAATCGTTAATTAACGAAGTTAAAATTTTGATTAACGGATTAACTTTTAAGTTAACTTTTAAAAATGTTAACGGACACGTTAAATCCGTTAATCCACGTTAAGTCCGTTAATCGTTAATCCAATGCCTACTATTTACCGCGCGGCGAAAAACAGGTTCAGACAAGTATGCGCACTTGTCGCGTGCGGCGCTTGCCGCGGGTGAAACATAAACAGAGATTCGTTTCGTTTGATCATTTAATTATGCCGGTCGTCCACTATGTCGCGATAAGTTCGACCAACTTCGTTCAGCTTTTTATTCAACTCTTTCGTTGGATAAACGAATTTACAACCTCTTACACTAGTGCAGCAACTTACGTAATTCACGTTGAGCAACTAAAGTTGAACAAAATGCGTTTGGAACCCCGTACACATAATTGACCAACTTTCCCATATGTTGATTAACCCCGCACACCTAGTTAATCAACTCTTAAAACTTATTCCAATGTTGAATAGCTCCGTACACCTAGTTGACCAACTTACTCAAATGTTGAATAACCTCGTACACTAGTTGATAAACTTGTTCGATTTTGACAGAAAAAAAAAACTTTTTTCGAGTTGATCAACTGCGTTTTCGATATTGTTGCTCAACCAGTTGATGAACGAGTTGATACATTCGTAGACTTAACCAAGGATCACTCGTTGGGGAACGCGTTGAACGCACCACGATAAACAAAAAACTCAAACGTCAAACCTGAAATAATTTTGACTTCAGTTGGGTACATACTATTGTCGACGTACGCCTTCGCTTTAAAATATTCTTAAATTTGTTCCGTATGAGTATGATTTCCTCTAAGGAAAAAAAAGTGGCTGCTTCATTAATAATATTAGAAAATGAACGACAAAGGAAGAAAAAACAGCCAAGACGATTCTGGGTAGATGATTTTTTCTTGAGTCGCGAAGAAAATTGTTTTTCAATGAAATATATGAGAAATTAAAATCGATTGATCCCACTGCGCCCGTGAATTCGAATTCAAAGTTTAGGTAATTGCATTTTCGAGAAAATTTGAGACCAAGCCAATTCCCTGGCATCTCGATTTTTATAAGAGGGGCTCTTAATGTCCCATATATTGGGCTTTTCCTCAGTTGCTGAAATCATTTGCAAAATTAATTCCGTGGTCCACTCTGATTTTTTATCACCTTCCATGACGAAAAACCAAAATAAACCACAGTTGCAAGTTGCAACAACTGCAAGTTCATGGCGACGCAATAGTTCAACGGTTCAACCACGTAGACACATTTCACTGTAGCCAACGCAACGCAACGCAACACAATATTACGTCAAGAAATCCCACAACGAATTGAACAAATAATGCGCAACACATTATCTTGAAAATGTTGCTCAAGTTCAACGTGTTGATCGAACATTTTCAAGGAGCAACACGAGCTCGTTGAGCAACGGCCAACAACCAGATCCAACCCGTTGGTTGAACAGAATTGAAGGCACCGTACATTAGAGTTGAATTCGAAATTTGTGCGTTGATCGCCTAATGGACAACCGGCATTATTTAGCGCCGGTGCTCAGAGTAAAAAAATATAAAAAATGCAATTTTTATCACATGTTAACGGATTAACGATTAACGTTAACTTGCGTTAATTCTTCTGAAATTTAACGCTTTAACGATTAACGAAGTTAACTGTTTGATTAACGGTGCCCAGCTATGCATACATACCCAACCAATAACTAAGGTAGAAGTCAATAGCCGGATGTGCACACCCATACACACAACAAAAAACCTATCCACTTATGATCCTCGAAGGAACACCTGATCTCCTCAACGAAGTCGCGTAGAGGCAAACACCACCCAAGGCGTTTAAAACAACAGGAGAACTCACATGAACAGGGGGCGCACATAATAGTCCTGCCGCGAGCCCAGACACAACGACATATCACGGCCAAAAACTACAACAATGACAACACAAAAACAACTACTACAAGTGTGACTGTTAAATTCAAGTACAAGTCTCAAGTCGCCATCCACCCTCCGATCGACGTATGTACCTTGTTCAGGCACGTGACCGGGAGATACCAAGGCATACATATTAGGCACCCCAAGCTCCAACAGCGCCTCGTCACAGGTCGTCTCAAAATTAACCACCAAACGTTGAAGAGTCAATTGTGAAGGGCCACCACGACTACTGTGTAGGTACTAATAAACACTTTTTTTTGATAATAAAGTTTTATCATTTGGACCTACTGCACCAGTACCAGTAACTGCTTGGTACCAGTAACTAGATAATAACAACAAATCCCAGCCTCCAGATTCGCGGCGACAAGGAAGACCGAACCTCCGGTTTAAAGGGCCAAGCCATCGCGAATACCAGAGCGCTTGGTCTAGATGACTGGAAGCAGCTTGCTCGGGATCGCAGAGGATATAAAGCTGCCGTGTGTCAGGCAGAAACCCTTCATGGAACGGAAGCCCGTTAAGTAAGTAAATGAATTATAAACAAATTTGACAGATGTCACCATAACAACATGGCCGCCAAAATTCTTTTCTTGCATTCAACTCGTTTTTCCGAAAAGAACAATCTTAGTTATAAAATTTTGGACATCGCTTTTGCTTTGAGCTTTGAATTTTCTAAGCTTTTTTGATGACAGTGAGATGAGATTATTTTTATCAAATTTTTACCTTCGTTCAATTTAAGGCGCATAACTAATCTGAACTTAACTTAAGATATTCGTGAACAATAGAATTAATTTTCCAATTAGGCTTAAAACTATTGAGATTTGATTCTGGCCTAATTTTTGATTTTTTCTTTAAAAAAATATCTATTGAAGAACATAACCTAGCTTTCCCTATAAATTTTAAATAAAATAAACAATATATTCCACCACTATCGTTATGCAAAGCATGAAGTTCATTTCGTGTAATCATAACAAGAAGATTTTTGAACTTTTCGTCAATTTACCATCAATCACTTGAGTATTAGAAAACTTTTAAATTCCACCTTTTAAAAAGGGTATTAAAACTCCTTATAACTTTCCCTTCTTTTCGGATACAAAGAAAATCGAATAAACAAAACAAAAAAAAAAACACTTCACCGTTATTGCTTTTTTGTCCAAACTAAGAAGAACGTGCATCCGGTTTCAAACTTTTCCAACCAAAAACACAAAATTATGTAAACCAAAACTACAACAACAACAAAAAGAAATGAAAATTTCAAGAACATTTTCTCAAAAGTATGTCAGAAAGGATTTAAACCTAATCACCATCCAGTGCATGACGAACACCATCAGGCAAGCACACACTATACACCATACACCAACACGAGAATTGAAGTTCCAATTTGTCAGACAAACTAGCTTAACAAATCGACAAAACAAGAACCAGAAAAAAAAATAACAAAAATATGAAAAAGAGGTTACCAAACAAAATAACTCGGGAATTAAAAAAAAAAATAAAGAGTTGCTTGTTCGTAGATGCATTGGCGACTTGGTCTTGTCTATGGCTATAAGCAAATGCAAGCACCTCGTGCTGGGAATGTAAAATAGTTGTCCAAGTTAAGTGTCCACGGATATTACTCATAGATCCAAGATTGTATGAAACTATGTGACTGAGCCTATGGCTTTCAAAAGCACCATCAGTGATGCCATACAAATTGAAAAATGTACTGAACACCACATGAGACATCCTGCTGCCTGGAGACAGAGTATGGGCATGATATGTTACCCTCCGTGTATTAAGCTTTGAAATCGAAACCACACTACTAAACTATGAAATAAGAATCTATCACTGTTTAACTTTTCTAGTTTTAAAAACGTAAAGTGGCAGCACTATACTGGGAGCAACCTGTGAGCTTCTATAGAACTGTCCGATACGAGATCTTTTAACAGATTCTCAAGAAACTTGTTTTATTTATCTCTTACGATTGCAACAAATTGATATTCCATCGTGATCGAGAGAACAATGCCAATGACTGTGGGTGGAGTTCACTTCTATATGATTGGTCAAGTGAATGAATGGATCTTCTATGATCAGAGCCTGCTTAGAGACTCTAATTAAGCTGTCGTCAGACACGTTGCTTTGTTGTTGATCCAATCACTTATGACCAAGTCACGACCAAGAACGTTCAATTGATGGAGCTGTCATTGAAAATGCACAATTCATTGGTCCGTCCGTGAGACGCAGTCATTTCAATGGCATTTGCACATGAACTTTTTGTGCTCCTTTTTTTTTTTATTTTGTATTAGTTTGCGGCGCGAAGAATAGTACGTGAGAATTGTAAACAAAACAGACGCCCGGAGTCAATTAGACAACACCATGGGCTCCACTCCAGCATACTCGTATTGCGAGTGTCTGATGAATTGGTTGTAAATATATCCGGGGTGGATGACAGTAGTTGTTGCGAAACCGATCATATTGTCATAAGAAGAGGTGAAACGTGAAAGTCATGTAGTAGCAGATTGTTATCATATCGGCAAGAGCTTGTTACCGCAAAACTGTAATTGATCAGACATTTAGCTGCAAAACACGCGGTGGCATTTATGAAATCCATGTACGCCTGTTGGTGGAAGTCTGAACAATGCTTTACCAAAAGGTCGTCATAGTTTATTGACGCTTTTTGTTTTTTTTTTCCTTTAATTTGTGGTCTATTATGTGAACTACATGACAAAAATCAGACGGAAATCCGCAAGACTGATTGAGACTTATATTTTTTTTCATTAATTGCGTGAACAATTTGCACAACTTGTGGTCAGCAGCAAGATTGTTAATTAAAATGGAAAGTGTATGAATGTGTGTGTGCTGTTGTTTTTTTTTTTCTTGAGCAAAACCATATCGTTCTATTTTGTATTCTCTTAGCTCTTAGTCATTTTTCGTTAGGTGTTTGTTTGTTTTGTAGAGAAAACTCTGGCAGAAACTAGATTTTAATTAAATTCCTCAAGCTGATTGTAAAGTTCATGGCTTTTCTGGGAATTACTTAAAGTAACTGAGTAACAAATAGACGTCGTCATAGATATAGCTATATGTTTTCTAACCTTGTTATGAAAATGTATTATTTTTAGCATTTTTCTTAGAATTATAAAACTTATGGTTTACACAAACCGCATCTAAGTAAAATTTTAGAAATGTCTGTTCCGCATGCTACGTGACGGGTTTACCGTTTTGTTGATGTTCAGACGGTCTTATAAAAAAAATTGTTAGTTTAAGTTAAGTTTTAAAGAGAACCAGGACATAGTGACTAGGACGAAATCTCAAACATTCCTTTGTGCGTAGGGACCTACAATGCGAGGGGACCTACAATTTTCAGCCGATTCCGAAGGGCTAATGAACAGCACTTTTCATGACAAGAGATACCTCTTAGAGGATTTGTCAATTCCTCGCAAGATGCAGTACATCCATGAAAAGTTTTTTTGCTGCGGCTGAGAATCGAACTCAAGACCTTCTGCATTATAGTCCAAACGCACTAACAAACTATATCAACACGAAAATTGGCATTTCCAAACATTCTAAGAACTTAAAGAGTATACTTAACTACTTCGTAGGTAAAATTAATCAAATAAATAAATTAGGATGCTAGAAATATCTTTTAGCAATGGAACCTAGTCACCATTAAATCATGGACTGCCACGCCAATGGCTTGGGTATCGGATCCCAGCCTATGCCATTTTTTCACAGGTGCTGTCTTTTGGAAACAAGTTCCAAAATCTCCACGAGTACCTATATCTTGTCATGAAAAAGGAATTCTCATTCTTTGTCCTCCAATCCTCGCGATATATTCAATACCCACTTAAGAATGATTGTGGCCTTTGGTAAAATTTCCCATGTCGAAGTAAATAAAGACCTAGTAAGGAAGTGTGTACCCAACGAAACTAGATGGATTGGTGAAATGCTGGGCACTAGAACAACAGAGGAAATAGCAGGACCAAATATACATCACAACAAGAGGCTGTCCCCAGGGAGGGATACCATCAACCTTGCTGTGGAGTCTTGTAGTGGATGAACTGAAAATGTCACCTCTCAACGAATACGCATCGTCAGTTTTGTTGATGATACAATTACATATTACATCCCTAGGGAAGCTTAAAGAAACTTTCCGCGATACCATTTAGAGAGGGACTACCTATTACAAGCAAATGGTGTCTGTCTGTACAATTATCAATCAATCCCACAACAACGACTATAATACCATTTTCCAAGAAAAGACTTCTGCCACGCATGAAATCTATTAGGTTAGCTGGCGAAGAAATAGTAACAGAGAAAGAAGAAAAATATCTAGGAATCATACTAGATAGTAAAGTCCTCTGGAATAAACACGTGGATAAGCCTCAAAAGCTTTTATGATATGCAAGAGACTTGCGGGTAAATCATGAGGGTGCAAACCATTTAGCCTTATATGAATGTACACCGTGATCGTAAGACCCATCATTACCTATGGTGAGAAAAGAAACGATTTGAGAAATAATTAGGAAAGCATTAGGAAAAGTCCAAAGGCTCGCTTGTTTATGTTATGCGATGGAGGTTATTCTTCATGTGTCCTTATTGCACGTAGTGGTTGAAAGTGCTGCTAAGGGACCCATTATGAGATTTGCCAAGGAATGGACTGAGTCCAAAATGTGTATCAGTCACAGGCCCTTTAAAATCAGCAGTAACTAATTTTATCGACAATCCTATGGATGGAATAATTTCAAAATACAACTTTGTAAAAAAATTTAAAACGGATTTAAGTCGCTGAAAACAATCCCCAAAACTGAAGCAGACAAAACTAATTCTTGGGAACTTGGCCTAGTAAACTGCCCTACATGCAGATTCTGCAATATGACGAAATGCCTGAAACACTTACTAGGCAGATGAGAAGCACTAATAAATCAAAGAAATAATTTGGACCCTACCAGGTAGAATAGAGTGATTTATCATCTTGAAAGGTACTCTTATTTGGTACTTGGAGGAAGAGCTGAAGGGTTAGCAGCTCATCTAGCTCTAAATGGGGCCACAATAGATCTTTAGGCCGCAGTGCGAAACCCTCTCAATATTCATTCAAGAATGATTAAATGTTGTAATTCACTAGGCCCTAAATATCCAATATCAATTCATATCATACTTAAGGAAAAACAAAATTAACTCATTTTTCCAAAGTCGCAGCTTATTTGACCTACTACGTTTAATGATCAGCAACGATCGGAAGATCTCTTAGTTCACATCAAGAAAGCACCTGTAACGACAATGGTAAAGCGCACAACAATTGAACAGCGAGAGATGGTCTTACGTCACTACAGGAATGGGATTTCTAGTAGGGAAATAGCAGAACATGTAGATATACCAGATGACACTGTCAAGGCTATAATCCAACGTTTTGTGACCGAGAATCGTGTTGAAAATGAAGGCAGAAATGCTCCAAATACAATATTAAGTACCTCGGATGAACGATGTATTGTACAAAAAGTGAAAAGCAAATCCCCAAGTTATCGGCACCAAAAATGGCTATTGAGATGGAGAGAATATGACAGGAAAGTCATTCTAAGAAATAATGATTTAGATTGAAGAGTTGCACGCTTAAAGCCTTTTATTTTTTTTTTTTTTTATAATACACTCGCGCTCAAGGGTATGTTACGAGACCCTTATAATGTTTTAAACACAGCACGGGCGAGGGGGAAATTAGGAGGGGAGAGAAAGGAGGTGTCGGTGAACATTGATTTTGAATGTTTGCAAATTGAAATGGCAAGGGAAAACTGTGCCGGGTAAGATTGCCGTTTAAAATTGGCAAAGAAACACAATAGAAAGGATTCAAGATTCTGGGAGCAAGTCATATTTGCTAATGAGTTCAAATTCAAAATGATCCGATGGGCGATCTTATGTATGGTCCAAGCCACATACAGAACTGCAGGACAAACAATTAAAGCCAACTATCAAGCATGGACTTGGTCATGTCATGGTATGGGCATGTACCTATGTCAGCATCGGGAGTGAGAAAGCTACAATTTATTTTAAGCACAATAGATAAAATGACCTAACTTTACATACCTACTTAAGAACAACTTGCTCCAAAAAGAAGATCAATTGGAAATAAAAGATACTTTTCGATTTTACCAAGACAATGACCGGAAACATACTTCGAGAATTGTCCAGTCTTGGCTAATTTATAAGTGTCCCCACGTTATGAAGCCAGCGGCACAGTCTCCAGATATCAATGTTATTGAAAGTTTGTGATCCATTTTAGGCGCAAATATTCGCAAACGCAGCAAGATTTCGAATAAAAACGATCTGAAGACTGCATTAAGAGATTAGTGGAATAAAATCCTAAATGGCTTAAAACTAATATAGACCAAAAGAGGGGCCTACTTGTTTTATTAACTTATTCTAAAAATGGGTCAAATAAGCTGTGTTACATTGAATTACTGAATTTATTTTGTGTTTGTTAATTTGTTATTTTAGGAGCCATACTCGTTTCATGTTGTAAATATAGGGTATATCAAATAAGCTGAGCCACTGTACATAGCTATTTAAACATGTATGTAGGTAGGTATCTAAAACTTATCATGTGCCTTGAGCTCTTTATACCAAACTAAGGGTAGTGAAAAAATAACCCGGATCAACAATTTGAAAATACAGAAAATCTCTTGCTAAATAAATACCTATATACCACCCTAGGCTAACGTTGTTATTGTGTTATACATACGAATTATTTTATAGTAGGTACCTAGCTATATGTAGGAGCAAAAAACAAAGGTTATTGGTAATTGCTGTTTCTTCTTTGAATAATTCATCAAGTTAGTTCGTTAGGCCGATTTCTGCTTTGTAAGCAAATGGTTGGATATTCGCAGAACGCATGTTCATCCCTCACTATGGTACCGCCATCAAATAAAGTAGGGTTCTTCTTTCTAGATCCCCCGACACACACATACATATAATTTTACATCAAAAACCAAACTCTCTATGGATACAAAAATTAATTTAATTTTTCAAAGTTCAAGGACCCTCATCCCACTTGTTTATCGAAGAACACAAGCCTCATCAGAGCGGAAGAAAATTACTTTTTTTATATTGTTATTGCATTCTTGCTAGATGATGATTATTCGTTTTTAAAATATTTTCATTTTTTCAAAATTCAAACAGATGCCTTGGGTTAGAAGCAAACAAGAGGCATGGTAAGCAGGGAGAGAAAGAATGACAATAACAACCAACAGCAACAACAACTGCGTCGCCCGGCTTTATTGCGCAACCAGCAGGAAAGCAAGTCGTCTATTTTCAACCCTCATTTGGCATCCTATTGTAATAATTAAAATGCAAAAAATAGCTTACATTATATTTCTGTCACTCGTCTCTAAATGCCAACTGTGACGATCGCTGGCTAAAGCTGAAGCTGAACCACCACTGCCTTGTCCTTCTGGTCGTCCACTAGGACGACGTAAGTCAACTGCAGCGGCAATTGTCAGTTCGTTGTTTTTTGTATCCTTTTTGGATTCAAGTGACACCGAGTCACCATCATCATCATCATCATCCTCATCCTGACCCAAGTACCACTTGGTTTGTCTTTCATTCTTCGCGCCGTCACCCGGCTTTTCCGAACAGGGTTTCTTGCACAGATGTCCACTGTCGAGTTCGAATTCTGTAACAGATTCCCGGCCACTGTCACAAGCGCCTCCTGCACCGCCATCGATTGTGGACACCACAACCATTTCACTGTTAATTTCAACTTTAACACAAACATCTTCCATTGCGGCGGTAATTTTCTCATCGCTTTCCATTATTTCGGCCATTTTCAACGGAAAATTAAGCCAAAAACAGCTGATGATGGACAAAATATTGATAGCGCTCTTTTCCCGGTAAAATTTTCTATAGACAAATTGACACAAACACACACACCCGTTGCCGACGTCTAGCACACGCACCTCTTTCGAATTCAAATTGGATTTTTTCTGCTTTTCAGAATTCGGAAATTTAAACAAACTACGACAAACGGTTCGTTAATAAAAATACCTTCTTCCTCAGGAATAAAACATTCCTTCGTTTTGGTGGAATTTCATAATTGGGTGGGACGATTTATTACGATTGGCACTCATTACATTGATATGTATACATTTCATTATTTTGCTAATTCTATTTTTGATTATTTTGCACTAAGAATAAATAAACAAAAATAAATCGATTTCATCGAACAAGAAAATTTATATAAAAAGAAAGAAACTGTATAAAAACGCAGGGCTTATTATTCCGTTGTTGGTTGTTTGCACTCTCACGGCTTTTTTATGAATGAAAAACCGAGACAGAATTATCGATGGCTGGCTTTTTTTGTCATTTATTTACTTTTGGTGTGTTTGTGTGGGTAGGTGCATGTGCAGTATAAAAAGTTTGTTTAGGATTTGTGTGATGTAGAGAGACGAGTAGAACACTATAGGCAGTGGGTTTTGCTGCTGTAGGTTGAAGGGAGAGCGAATAATGAGAAACTTTGAAGAGCACTGGTTTTGTGAGAGGGAAATTTGATGTTTTTTCGGTTTTCGAGCAGTTTGAAATTTTGTTTATGAGCAGTACTGCCAGATAGATTCTCTTTTGTTGAGGGCAAACACTGGTTTTTGTTTGTAGTAGCCTCTTAGGAGAAACAATTCATTTGGATTTTATTAATTTACTTTGGTTTGATTAGAGCGAATATGAGTTTTCATTGAAAAATTGAAAATTTATAATGTCGTATCCAAGTTATCCAAATTCTCAAATAAATTAATATTTTAATTACAGCTGTAATGAGGAGAATTTGCTAGTTACATAATAAATTTTGTTTTCATCAAAAATTTGCTAATTCAACATTTTGGCGCAAAATTTTAGTCGAATTTGTACTTGGCTAAAACTACGATTTTGCAAATTTTATTTGAGTTTAGCATCATGCTTTCCGTGAAATTTTACTAAAGTTAAAATCGTCGAATACCAATTTCATTTTTTAAGTATCTTGCTAACTTCACATGACTCGTTGACATTTGCAAACGTCAAAAAAGGTCTGTTTACTTTGTTTTTTTTTTCCACGAACCGACATCGTACAGACGCAATTTATTAAAAAAAAAATAGCATTAGCTAGTTATATACTAGATCCTAAGGCCTAGTACGCAGATCGAGACAAGACAAATTTTATCTCTACAATTTTAATCATTACAAAACATTTCCAAATCTCGCGCAAAAGTTTGAATTTGGAGAAATAGAATCTAATTTAATGTGTTTTGTAGTGTATCTCTGCAACGGGTTGTCTTACAAAAGTCGTTCATACCTTTTTGGAATCTCCTCTTGATGCTTTCAAGAGAAGCACCTTTTAAATAAAACCAGTTTTGACTATAATCACTTTCGGAAATACGGTGGCTGTCAAAATTTGTCCCGCAAGATAATGCTTGTATCATTTTTTTTCTGACAAAATTTATGTAGTGGAGACATTTTGTACAGCAATGCACAAAAGTATGAATTTTGCGCGCGAACTGCGGAAAAATATCCAAGACAAATTTGTCCCAGGAAAAAAATGTATGGAAGACAAAATTTGTCCCGATCTGCGTACTAGGCTTAAATGTTTAAAATTAAGAAAAAAATAGTAAGCTACTTTAAAGTTCAGTAAAACCTTTAACACTTTTCTGTTTTTGAAAATTTTGAGTTTTTATTTAAACTTTTCAAATTTTGTTTTTTTTTTCGTTTGATTTCTATTTTATTTCATACAAAATTCGAATTAGAAATTATTGATGAAATTATAAATCATTTGTTTTGTTGAAAATGCGGAAGTTTGTATTTCGGAAACAAGCTCGCTCTCGAAATGACATTTCTTTTTTTTCTCATGAGTAGAGCACTGAGAAAAGCTTGAGCATATCGAGTACGCTCTGAGTAGAGTTTGATCAGAGCACTCCGATTTATTTATGAAACACACTGGATCACTAAACTGTCAAAGGCGTCGATCTCCATTTTTAGTTAGTTAGCCGCGCTTAGCTTTTTACTCCATCTGCCCGGTCATTTTATTATGAGCTCATAGAGCGTGCTCCGATCTAGCTCTGATTAAAAAAAAGAAACACTAAAAAAGAAACACAGATCTTTTTTTGACAGCTCAATAGAACAAAGTTAACTTACTAAAAATCGCTGGCGCAAAATTTTAAACATCTTATTGTTCAGGTATTAGTATTATTTTACTTAAAATTTAGCTAACTATTAAGTAGTTTACTAACTCGTTCTTAATTTTAAACAATTTGAATTAGTATAGTATTAAATTTTTTCTTATAAATTGCTTCTGAACACATCTAAGATAGTATAAGTTCGTGAAAAAAAAACAAAGTAAACTGATCTCTTTTGACGTTTGCAAATGTCAAAGAGTCATGTGAAGTTAGCAAGATACTAAAAAAATAAAATAGGTACTCGAAAATCTTAACTTTAATACATAAATGGATAGAAAATTAGCAAATTTGTCGTTTTAACCAAGTATCATACAGTCTTAAAATCTTACTAATTCGACTAAAATTTTGCGCCGCTGTGTTTAAAAGCATCCATGCAAAAGATAAACAAAGATTAAAAATCGCTTTCGTGTAAAAGCAGAGTGTTTGATTAGTTTTAATTAAGGTGTTTGATAAATTTTAATTAAGGTGTGTTTGATTTATAGTCAAATAATTTAGTACAAATTTGCTTTCAATCATCTCTTTTCAAGATTGAATAACTGCAATAAAATCATCTACAATTTTGGCTAGGTAAAAGTCTTTTTCTTATTGTTTTTTTCCAATCTCTTAATCCCTGTTATAGAGTGAAAGACATAACTATATTAAGGGTATTCATGTAACGAAATAATTTTCCGCTTTGAAGAAAAATATAACTTTCTACAGCATGTTTTCATAAACACCCCCTAAGAAATACTTGCGTAAATGTGGGAAATATTTTGTGAAATGTCAAATTAAAAGTCAGAATCCATACTTCTTTAATTTACGAGGTTTATTTCTGCACTTTCCGCAGCAAATTTGTGAGATAATTTTATGAGATTTGCAAAAACTTTTGCCCATACAAATTTTGACGGCTCGTTTCTGTGGAGATAAAATTATCTGGTTTACGAGGTTTACGAGGGTTTTCCGCGCTTACATGAATACCCTTATTATTTTTCAAGTAGATGCTTCATATGTATATTTGAAATATTTAAGAAAAAATCATTGAGTAATTTTTTTGTTTTTTTACCTTATGACCCGAGGCCACACAAACATGTACTGGCAAGCAAATAGTAATACACAAACATTTTTTTAAGACATACGTAAGCAACCTGCTCGTCAACTGGCATGGAATTTCTGAAGTCAGTAGAAGAGTAAGAAGCCTGTATCTGCACCTGTAAAATTATTAATTGAAGTATTTGATTGTTCGTTTGACGTTCACATTCAAAAATACAAATACTTATTTTTCGATGGCGGGTACTTTTAAGCGAAATCGGTAAATAAATATAAGTAAAATGTGAAATTCCAAAACTGGCAGGCATTTTACTCGTCAATTCACATCAAATATATAAATATAAGGGAATTTGACTGACAGTTTATGTTCCAACTTGCTTATGGCAGTACTTGCTTGTGTGGCTTAAGAGTTACATTTTGAATAAAAAATTTGAATTTTGTTAATCTTTCATCATGCTGTTTCAATAATTTTTATTGTTCTGAACTTAAAGTAAAATAAAACAAAATGTCTTGGAACACTAAAATAAATTGCGTGACTATAAATTTTGCTATACTGGATATAAAAAAAAATTAAATATTCTCTTCAACTGCTCTAGTGCCACTAAATGTCAATGCTTGACATTCTCTGGTAAATAACCTAACAGTTTGGACAGCAACACTTAAATGTTCCCATTTTGTGTCAAATAAAACTTTATGTCCCACAAGAAATAGAGATAAATAAAGCGCAACAGCTGCCTGATGTTCTTATCAAAAAATCAATATTTTCACCGAAGAAGGAACTGCGCATGACTTGTGGCCGGATTATTGTAGAAAAGTGCAGTGGCATGAAACAAAAGAGTGCATACTGCTAGGCGATAAAAAAATAAATAAATTGCATAACACCTTTAGATATGCAATAATAATGTGACGTGCGTGTGACATAAGAACATTTTGAATTTTTGGTTACACAATAAAATAAATTTTCAATGAAAATCACGTTTCATTGCTCACGAACAAACATGATTATATGTACATATGTAACTAAACAGATAAATAAATATATCTAAATAGAGAACAAAATAATTTTCACGATGTCATTTACATTTCACAGTTTGAGAGTGATAGAAGTCATATCCATACACATCCACAAATTAGGAAGCTACCATTATGAATTTTGACAGTTACGATTTTAAATTTTGTTGACAGATTTTATTAAATCCTGTACATTCCAATAAAATTGATCTGACTCAGTATTTATGAAATTATGTACCTGCTTCAATAATTAAAAAAGTATATGGCGACCGCGACGTCAGTGACATTAATGCACCCATTTTTGAAAATGAAGTTTTTTTTGTTAGTAAAAATTCAGTTATATCTTTGTATATAAAACTTTTAGTAAACTTATATCAAGAAGACGAAAGATTGTGGCGATATCTTAAGTATAGAGACAGTACTTGCTAGATTTGTCTCTGCTAAATGTATTACAACTTGTTTTGTATCTTATCCTACTCTCCACTGTAAAATCCAGCGCTAATTTCAGCGCCACCACCAGGCTAGAGTTCACAATATAAAATCACGCCCCATGATAATCAGCCCTATCAAGGTATCCGTTCGGAGAAAATTATTTTCCGATTTGTTCGAAATCGGAGAATTTTCTACCGAGGTACCCTATCCAATCGACATATTGGAAAATCTTACGATTAAATGTGACGTTCATCAACGCATTACGATTAAGTACATTCAGCAAAGAATTTTTGACAGTTGTGCGTTAAATTTCTTCGAAAATTCTCCGATAGAAAATAGTTGTGGATTATTTTAAGAAAAATGGAATAAAATGAATGCGATTGTATGCTTTATTTTTGTTTGTTCTGAAGTGGATACCTCGAACGAAATCTAAGTTCCGATCGGAACGGACTATCGTTTCGGAACTTCTTCCGAACGGATAGGGCTGATTACTATAGGTTATATATACAAAGGTAATACCATATAAGTTGAACAAAATCTTGTTATACGAGTATTTTGACTTAGTGGCCTCTTTGATGATCTGTAAAGGTCCTAGGTTACACTTTTGTTTTTAAATAAATAAAAAAATGTCGGTGGTGCAGGGATTGTTACAGACATTCGTTCAACTTTCATTCGTCGGATTCAGTAATAGCAAAAGTTTGGAAATTAATTGAACCTGTCACTTTAGATCATTCGCCGAATTCTGTAATAGGGGTGATGGTCTTGCATGCACACCAACGATTCGGTATCGAAATTCCTAGTGTTTAAGGGAAATCGACATTAGAGTTTCTAGGTTTGTTCGTTGAACCCTGAAGTCACCCCGGGGTCGCCCTTACTCGTTTTTTTTTTTTTGAAAATCCTGAACTCACCCTGATGAGTAAATAATGTACTTTTTGAGACCTAGAATCGCCCCGAACTCGCCCTAAAGTAGATCTAGGTATTTTCCTGCGGCATGTTCAGTTAATGACCAAACTGTCAAATGTGACATAAGATTTCATATCTATTCCTATTGTGGTCGTTTATCGATTCACGTGTTCCATATTATTGTTTATGTTTGCAATTAAATGTGTGTTATACTCATCATCCTCATCAGATGAAGTATTGAGCATGGCCTCAGTTATAGCTCTCATTGAAATTCATCATTGGAACAAATCAGTGAAATGCTGACTGTATTTTTTTTTTGAAAAACCAGTTATAGCAATCATTGAGAAATTGGTTTAAGTAAAAGATCCTGAGGTTAAAGTTGATCATTAAAAGCAAAACTGACATTTGAGAATAAAAAGAGAATCGAACGCATTCAGTGGAACGAATGTGTTCCAAGTGAAAGAAACGAAAATCAGCTGTTCTGAATCAGAAAGTTTAAAGTGCTTTGACTGCTTTTACACGAAAGCGATTTTTAGTCTTTGATTCTCTTTTGGCTTCCTTTCGATTGCATGGATGCTTTTAAACACAGCGATTTTTAATGAAAGTTAACTTTTCTTCTATTGAAAAAGAGTCATCTCTCCGCACTCTTTACTCTAGTGAGTTAATCGAAGTTCGCTGAGTGAACGCCAAACATACCTGAGAAATAAAGAAAACCACAAAGAGAAAAGAACGATAACTCTGCAATTTTTCCAACCCCAGCAATTTTGTGTACCCCCGCCACCACACACGTCTCTCTCCTACGGGCTTAAAAATCGCAAGATAATATTGCTTCGTTTAAAAGCAGTCTTTGCACATGAGATACGAACTGCGAACTGCGAATTTCGAATGGTCGCGAATTTTGACGTTTTGTTCACATGAGTAATTTTTTTGGGCGCCGAACAGTGCAAATTGTCAAAAAAAAAAACAAAAGTAAATAGTTAAATTAAAGTAAAATGAGCGCAAAGCAAAATTATTTTAAGAAAAGGTGGCTTTTATGCAGTTTCATTTGTTACCAAAATTTAAGAGAAAAAAACTTACATGTGCATCTTCTAAATATGAATCGTCATAGATTTGGAGAATATTTCACTTTGATACCTCAACTAGAAAGAGGTTAGATTCGAACGAATTGTTTAGTCGCCGGTTTGTGGAATGCGTTCTCTAGTTGTGGATTGCGAATTTACATTTGACAGTTCGCAGAAGATACGTTGTTGGTTGCGTAAAAATTCTTAAATTACAAAATATTTCAATTTATGATTATTTTATGCAGTGTTTTCCTTTTAAATAGTTGATTCGATCAATAATTCACTTCGTCGTAAAGTAAAAACAAAACAAAAATTGATATTAGCTATGAAAATTGCTTAAAAAGATTTATTCGCATTCGCAGGTCGCAGAATTTTGTAGAGTAACAAAATTCTAATATTCATTACCTTTATTTTGGTATACCAATTAAAGCCATTAAAGATTGTTTAATCATCTTAAAAATGGAAATGAAAAATTACAATGATGCAATTGGCATCAGTTTTAAAACTAGTTTGTAACAAATTTAAAGTTTTATCAGACCACAGAATTATTTGTTTCTTGCTTTCAGTTCTCAATAAAACAATTGACAGCTCTTAGGTGTTTTTTGAAAACAGAAAACCCCAGTTTTCTGTGACAACTCTCATAGTTGTCAAGAAAACCTGGGTCAATCCTGGTTCAAGTTGAACGAACGATACCAAATCGCCATGACAAGTTATACGATTGAACAGCGTGTCCAAATGATATTTTTTCCGAGCTCATCGACCGAGCCCCGATCGAGCTCTGAACCAAAAAAATGCAAAAAAGCCAAGTTTTGTGAACTAAAGTCCAAAAAAGCTGTTTTGAAACTTTGGCTGATTCATTTCAGTTGTATGTAGAGTTTGTACTATACAGTGCCTTGCATAAGTATAACCGCACCTGTAAAAATGCGTTTTGTAGAAAGTTAAAATGCGAATGACACCTTAGTATTTTTTTATTGAATGGCATCATTTATCAAGTAAAGTGAGAAGAAAAAAAAGTTCCGTTATTTTCTCTTCAGGTGTTTAAAAATTAAAAACAGATTTTTATGTATTGCAAAAGTATAACCGCACAATGCAAATGAAGCTTCATTCAGTTATGTGCTTTGAAATGAAAAACAACAGGGCCGCGTGGTACACATTTAAGCGATACGGAAAAGGGCAAAATTCAAGCTTTTCGGTTAAGTGGCCTAAGCTTAAGGGCTATTGGTAGGAAAATTCAGAATTTTATGGGACAAAAATAAAACCCGGGCGTCCGTAGAAGCTGACATGTCAAGATAAGAGGCGTTTAATCAATGCTGCATCCGATTCGGTGCATTCTTTGCCGGAAGTTCGTGACGAATTGGGGTTAGGAGTTTCGGTTTCAACGGTTTTTCGAGCCTTAAAAAGCAGTGAAGTGATCGTTCGGTGCAAAATAGTGCCAGCTCCAAATCTGACAACAATTTACAAACAAAAAAGGTTAGAATTTTTGAAAAACCATAATTAACATTCCATTAATTTACACTTAACTCTTGTTGTTCTAAATGGCATAATCTAATGAATGTTTTTCTTTTAGATTATTTTTAGTGACGAAAAAAAGTTTAATCTTGATGGGCCAGATGGTTTTAACGGATATTGGCACGATCTGAGAAAGGAAAAAAAGTTTTTTTCCAAGAGGAACTTTGGCGGTGGCAATTGTATGGTTTGGGGGGCCTTCTGCAACCGTGGTAAGGTTGCACTGCACTTGCAGTTCAGCTTACACCCATGTGCTTCAGGATAATTTGGTACCCTACTTGAGACGATTTCGTCGAGTTGGGCATGTCTTTCAGCAAGATAATGCCCCAATTCACGTTAGTCGTCGAAGTTTAAAGTGGTTCGAATCCAATAACATAAATTTTATGGAGTGGCCGGCACGCTCTCCAGATTGTAACCCTATTTAAAATCGTTGGTGAATTTTAATAAGCTGAG
Source organism: Chrysotoxum bicinctum (assembly GCA_911387755.1). NCBI lineage: Eukaryota > Metazoa > Arthropoda > Insecta > Diptera > Syrphidae > Chrysotoxum > Chrysotoxum bicinctum. The sequence continues at coordinate 215,009,467 of OU426989.1, read as the reverse complement.
CTGAAAAAAGCAATTGTGGAAAAATGTAACTTTGTTGACGAATTCATATTAAAAAACCGCATCAACGGTATGCCAGTATTTTTAGCTTGGTTGAAAGTAGGGATAGCAAGATCCTTTACTAGTTTTTCCTAAAAAAATTACTTAAAATAAAAAAAAAATAAAAATGAAAATGCGGTTATACTTTTGCAATACATAAAAATCTTATTTTAATTTTTAAACACCAGAAGAGAAAATAACGGAACTTTTTTTTCTTCTCAATTTACTTGATTAGTGATGCCATTCAATAAAAAAATACTAAGGTGTCATTCCCATTTTAATTTTCTACAAAACGCATTTTTACAGGTGCGGTTATACTTATGCAAGGCACTGTATGTCTCTTTTTTTCAACCTAAAGTTAATTTTATTAATTTTTTTTTGATCGCAGACGATTTATCGCTTTCTGTTGAACCAAAGATCTTTTCTTTCTTTCTTCAAATTTCGATTTCAAGCAAGATTTGTAAATAAGGCAATTTGCACTTTTGCTTACCATTGATATGATTTCTAATTAAATTTGGCTAGAACCAAGAAAACAAATCATTGGAGAGTTTTTGACTTTTTTCTTTAAAAGTTCTTTAAGTGAGTGCAGAGAGATTTTTGTATTCTTCTTTGAAATGCTCTTGGTAGAAAAATTTCGGGAAATAAATGTGAACCCAAATTCTTGAAATGTGGAGAGTTTAGATGGCGCTTCAATTCAATTGTAGAAACATGTGAAATATGACATTCTTGCATACATATCTAGAGAGTATAAAAGTAAGCATTAACCTTTTATTCACTTTAAATTACTGCGCTGGTTATACCAAAACACACCTACTATTGTTTTTACATTCATACTTGACGAATCGCCAATACTAAAACTAAACTTTAGAACTGAGGAGAATCAACTATGCCATTCTGTTTGAATGTAAGAACTAATGAATCCCTGAGTGAAACCACAGACTCTGAATCTGTCTCTAAGAATAGTATTAAAACTAACATGTAACTGTTCGGCCCTGTCCTTCTAAATTTTAACTCTCCACTAAAACAAAACACATTCAAAAATGAAAAATATTTTCTTATTTTTAATGGTATTTTTATTTGATGATTCATATCAAACATGAGCATATGATTTCCCCCCCCCCCCCCCGAGTGTCCGGCAAAGTTCCATTTCAAACTTCAAAAACGTCTGTTTAAAGTAATCAAAAAGATCTAATAAATATTTTATTGTCTTGTTATCAAAAGATTGTTGGTATTTTTTAATAATGGCGCAATCAAACAAAACTGTTATGGCAAGTAAAAAAGCAATATTAAAAACTGGGAATCTTTACAATTTTGTTGAAATAGCAGAATACTACAACAGAACGCTATGAAAGCCGGCACAAAGGACAAGCATCTTCAGCAGTCTTATCCCACATAGCTTCCCATACCAACGTTTAGGGCGGTGAATAAAAAATTACGACTATATTTATATGGGTAGTTAATTTAAGAGAACTTTTGATTTGGAACCTTTGGTATTTTTTTTTATTTGCGCTCAAGATAAACCAAACTAAGATTTTCTAGTATTTCATGAGGGTGTGGGTTTTGTTGTCATGGGTAGAGATGTTGATGGTTCTGCCACTTTATGGCAATTAAGCCGACAGAAGAATGAATTTTTTGAAGTGGATTTCTTTAAAAATTCCACCACAGAAGATGATGATGATGATCCTTATAATATAACGGTCAAGGACAATTGTATTTTTTTTTCCTTAGAATCTAATTAATCCACTCGAAGGAAGGAGAACAAGAGTGCTTGTGCGGTATTCTTTTGCGTGCTTTGACCTAGATTAAGGTAATATTCTTTTGTGAGGGAGTGCCCTTAGGCCCTCGAGATAAAAGTAGGTATATAATCCTCTTATTATTTTTTTTGCGTTGTTATGGAAATGGAAGGAAACGGACAATAGAGAGTACTTGGTATCAGTTTGTTCGTTCGGATGATATTGTGTTAAAGGACTAAGCGCTTTCATACTGGTATACTAGTTGGCCCAAAGCTGAATAGGTTGGAAGTAATTAAGAATGGAAAAAGGATGTGTGAAAAAGTGGCACGAGATCTTAAGATACAAAACCTTGAGTAATGAAAAAAAAAAAAAACAGAAAGAGCAGAAATAAATATTTTTTGTTAGTGTACACAATCATAATCATTTATAACGAGTGGACTCATCACTTTATTATTCCTTAAATTCTAAATAGGTATGTCATATTCCAACAGTCATCAGTGTTTTCTCCCCATTTCACCCCCTTTATTTTAAAACTGTTGCATTTTAATTCGTATTGATCGGAGAGAAAAAGTGTGTAGGGCTAGCTAAAATGTTTGTTGTCAATTTTCTGCCGATTCCGAACGGCTAATGAGCAGCACTTTCCATGACAAGAGATACTCTTGGAGAATTTGTCAATTCCTCGCAAGAGGCAGTACACCCTTGAAAAAAACTTTCTTGCAGCGACTGAGAATCGAACTCGAGACCTTCCGCATGACAGTCCAACGCACTAACCATTATGCCAAGGGGTACTAATTTTATGAACAAATTTTATGTTGTCATAGTATGCCTCGGCGGGACGCAAATCAAGTTTCAACGGTATTCTATAAAAGTAAAGGAAATTTTTTTTCTGAATATTTCACAATCAGCCTTATTGTGAGTTTCCCCGGAAAACATTTCCCCCGAAACATTTTTGTTCCCCCGAAATTTTAAAAGCTATCATGAGTTTTGCCCGAATAAAAATTTCACTTCGAATCAAGAGTGACAGTTCGAAAAATAGTACCAAGTGTCACTCATTGTGGCTCCCAATTTTTAATTGGATTTTCTGAAACGAATAATTTGCACTATTTTTAGACAGAGGATTCATCGCGTTCGGAAAATGAACAGACCTTCTTGTGAGTTTGAACAAACATATATGTTTGTTTTGACAATTGTTAAATAAGAATTTCAGGATATAAAGTTAAATTGTTATTTTATAATAAAGAAAGGATAATTATCATAAATATAGCATAGCAAAGCGCTAAGTATCTTGTCTGAGTACTACAGGCAGAGAGTTTCTTTGCAAAGGGTGGGTACCAAAAAGTAGTTGGCAAAGACCACGATGTTGGTTTGGCACAATCCTCTTTTAGCCTTATTCTTACTTTTTTCCACTCAAACTCACTCTTCACTTCTTCCAAAATTCGGTCACTTTCTCCCGATTTGCTTTGAGTGAAGCCCTTGGCTTTCAATGACATATCATTCCGCCCGAAATGATTGTTCACAATAAGGGGAATTTTTCGAACATGAATAATTTTTCGGGTGAAACTCACAATAGGCGAAAAGTGAAATGTCAATTTTTCCGGGTGGAATGTTGTTCGGGTGAAACTCACAATAAGGCTGAATAAATAACAATCTGATCTAATTGAAATCATCTCAAAATTTAGAAAATCGAAATCTGAAATACGGAATTTCGCATGAGTTTCACTTCGAAAAAAATTAAATCGATATCGGTAATAGTGAAATGTATGTAGAACACCAAATTTTATTTTGTACCGATTTCAATTCTATTTCGAGTGAAATATAGAACCTATCTGATTGTTGTGGTTTAAAAAAATAAGTTTTTACGTCCATACTTATGTATGTATATATAAAATTTTTAAAACATTTTTAAGAAAACAATTTGGAACGCCAATTTTAAGTTTTGTTTATTGTACAAATAAAAATTAGATTTAAAAAAAAAATATTAACCTGTTTTTCAGATATTGAATATCCAAACAAAGAAATTTGATACTTTTTTTTCCGAAAATCCAAACAATATGCAATATTTTTCGAACTTGTAATAAGTTTCTGTATAAAACATTTCATTAAAATCCATTATGCTGATAATAAGAAATTCAAAATTCAAAAAGAAAAATGGTTCTATGATATGAATGGTCAGTAATGTCTTAATTTCATTTTTTGCTATTTAATTGAAGATTGTTAAAATTAAGAATAAAATTTTATCAAAATTCTATGTGCCGTTTTTGAGAAAAATACGATTTTCGAATTTTCTTAACATTTGTATGATGGGTATGGCGTTATTTTTAGAAAATGTAAAAAAACTTTTCCTACGTCGTCGTGTAGATAGTATTAAAAATCTGTTATTGCTAAGATTAAAGAAAATCAAGATTGTGTGTGAATATTCAGTTTTCCAAAAAAATTTAAATTGTTTTTTAAAAATTAAAAAAAAAATTTCGAACTTTAAAAGAGAAGAAAATTGGTCAAAATCTGTTATACTCGTACCTACCACTTTTGAGAACAAAAACTAATTTATTTCAGTTTTTCTGAAGATTTTTATTCTTGTTCATACCACATGTGGATGGTCTCCTCCTGTAACTGGCGTAGAATCAATATTTTGGAGCAATCTTGTTGGTATTCCTCCCTCATTTTGATACTTGTTTGGAAGCTATCAAGCTATCGTCCAATGATTTATCGGTGGGCCAGTATTGCTACCTATGCCCAACTCTATCACTCCGGGTTCCTATCGACCTCCTTGTGGTGCCTTTGGATAGGTTACGTAAGTAACTGAACTAACTAGATGGGAACAGTCTGGACGATATCCTTAAAGTAGGAATCCGCTAAGGAGTGTGTAACAACTCACCAGATGGGTGCACACTCTTAGTTGTTGGTTTCTACCTTGACTAATATAGCTGGGTGTGTGTATCTTTTGGTTTACAGGCCCTGAGTTTTTGCAGGAACTCATCTGTAAGTGACCTCACGGTTGCGAAGCTCGACCGGAAGCTATATTCTGGCACCACGGGGGATAGTGCCCAGAGGTTTAAGAGCTCTCAGGTCTTCTGGCTCTCCTATTTTATCTTCGGATAGTGAGGTTGAGCTGTCGCGTGCGTGCGATCATTCTTATGCTATCTATGAGGTAGGCCTCCTTGAGTATCGTGGTGGCGTGGCTTATTCCGAATGCGGAGACACATGGTTCTCAGGCGTGCCTGGATTCAAGAGGTGTTAGATAGACCTCGCCTCCAAGCAAGAGGTGTGCACATGCTGCAACATGTCACAGCTTTGAGGCTGAGATGGCTTCGGCTATGTCAGGGTTAATGGTCAGGGCCTAATCTGACTCCGATGAAGGTAGGCCTTCCGTGGAATTGAGTCGTTATTGACAGGTGTCCACGTAAAACACAAGACAGTTCTGTCCCATCAGCACCTCTGTCTTCATATTCGCTTCATTGGTGTCGATGACTGGCTCATTCTTATCTTATTAAACTCTTAGACCGTCACATTCTTTGGCTCTATTTCAAACATCAAGGTCATCAACCGTAAAAGATGACTTTAAAATAAATTAATGAGCTAAATTTTCGTTATAAAAGAGACTACTTCTGGAAAAAAAAATTCATTTATTAGTCTGACTGGACCACTTCTTTGTTCCTCAAAAGAGCGGCCAATAGGATGATAACATCTTCTTTAAATTCTGGTGTTGTTTCAATAAGTATTTTTCGACAACACTTTTTGAGAGACACTAACCCAACAGTTGTCTTGAGCTGGCGGACTTCGAATATCTTTTTTTAAGTTTAATAAGCCATCCATTGCCTGCTCAGAAATTATCAATCGAATACTGCTTGTGCTTGGGATTTAGCCTTAAGATTAGACATTAGAGCCACTTATAGGTACATGCTTTAGGAACCATACGAACAGTTTTTTTCCATTTGTAGATACTTACCTTTTAATGATCACAGATTCCACTTTGTTTTGGTTGCTTTGAGACTCAGCTGAACCTGAACTTAAGTTTAAATTCGAAGGTCGACTTTTAAGGTTTGGTAGTATAATCTGAACTTCAGTTCAATTGAACGTAGTTTAAGTAAATTGTATGAATAGAAATTGGCAGAATTCTACGTAGTTTCTACATGTAACGTAATTTTAACAGCTGTTTTCTATTTCCATCTAAAGAATAAAAGAAACAAGCTTTGTTTCCATTGTGACCTGTGACAGAAAAAAAAAGAAAATTGTGCAAAAAAAGAAGTTATAACTTTCCAACAGAAGACTTAGATTTGCTGATGGAATTAGTGAATTGGTTCTTTTGTTTTCTACAATGGCATGAGAGGCCATTGCAAACGATTTCTACGGATGTATTAAGTGCTTCCAAACGTTAAAGTGAGGTTTAAACGGCTCAATGGGATCGTTTAACTTAAACTACAGAATTAACTCTGTTCACGAATTAAATGAAGCTGTGAAACCCAATTAATTGTTGAATGAAGTTTAAACTAAAATGTAAGTTTACACTTCAACTGTGGAACTGGGATGTTATTGATTAAGGTGTGTTCAGAAGCATTTAAAAAAAAAATAACATCAGCACGATACAAGTTAAAAAGTGTTTAAAATTAAGAAAAAGTCAGTAAACTGCTTTAAAATTATTATTGAGGGCAAACTCATACAATGGAAATATAGCAGTCACGTCAGCAAATATAAGTGATTCACAAAATATGAGCATTGGAGCATTACAAATTCGGATGAATAGATATTATACAAAGAAGGTACAAGTACTAAGCCTTGTGGAATGCCAAATCTGGTAGGAAGTAGTATTATAAATTTAAAACTTTCCATCAGTGTAATTAATGTTCGTATCTTTTTTGACCCATCAATGTATTCCTCAGATTTGAACGAATATGTATAGGAATTGGTTGAAACACTGTGGTTTATACACGAATAACTGTGTGTGAATTGATTGACTTTGAGCAATTAGTGGTATTGAAATTACTTAATCTCCTGTCAAATGCCAAAACCAATCTCCAATGCAATGCAAATATTATTATTAACATTACACTGACATTTAATTTCTTGTGTATTATGCTTTCAGTGACTTCCAGAATTGCTGCACAACCGAAAGATGGTGAGTGGTTTTCGATGATGATTTATATCAGAATAAAGCTTATTCAATTTAGACTAATTAATGCAATGGGAGAAAAAAGAATTTCATTGATAAACCGCATCCATAACATAACCGCCACAATATTCATAATGATTGATTGCTCAATAATTTTCTGCTTCAATTATTACAAACATATCCTTCCTGTTTAACCTCAATAGTGAATCTTGGGGTGAAAGATTTCACCAAAGTATATCGTTGTGGTTTTAAACCACCCATTAATTCAGTTTAAGTTGTACTTGTAGTATTCATACACCCCATCTCACTTGATTTCGAGCATGTAGTTTTTTTAATTAAATGTACGACATTTTTAAATTCTTCCTCCTTTGTCTGAGAAAACCCAAATGTGATGTACATATGTGCTTATCTATGTTGTAAAAAATGAAAATGTAGTTAAAGTTAATATTCGTTATGAACTGGAACATAAATTAGGAAAAATTGGGTAGAGGAGCACTTAATATCTATCTTTCATATTAAGTACATTAAGTTATTTTTTACAGACTTGCGAAAAATTTTAAAAAGTTATAAGCTTAAATAAAAATAAACTACATGTTCGTAATCAAATGAACTAGAGTGTATTATGTTCTTTAAGGCAAGATTTGGATTCTTAGAAGAAACGAACTCAAGATTTCAATGAAACGTAACAATAAGACGATAGAGAACACGTAATCAATACCTCATCCTACAGTCTAGGGCACCGGAGAGTGTTTCCATTGTTACGAGTGTGACACATATACATACCTACACTTATCATTTTATAAATTATTGAAACAATATTCTTCTCTAGAAAATTAATGGATGTTTTTCTTCAATAGCAGTTGCGAAATGAGAAACAACTAATGTTACGGTTTTGACTCAGTATGATTTTTTCACTCGAACACAAATTATTGTCATCACACGAAATATGTTTGGATTTTCGGAAAAATAAGTATTAAATTTCTTTGTTTGGATATTCAATATCTGAAAAACAGGTAAATATTTTTTTTTGAAATCTAATTTTTATTTGTACAATAAACAAAACTTAAAATTGGCGTTCCAAATTTTAAATTTTAAAAATTTTATGTATACATACGTATGGACGTAAAAACTTATTTTTTTTTTAAACCACAACAATCAGCCAGGTTCTTCATTTTACTCAAAATGGAATTGAAATCGAAGCAAAATAAAATTTGGTGTTCTACATTTCACTATTACCGATATCGATTTAATTTTTTTCGAAGTGAAATTCATGCGAATTCACCCGTATTCCAGATTTCGATTTTCTAAATTTTGAGATGATTTCAATTAGATCAGATTGTTATTTATTCAGCCTTATTGTGAGTTTCACCCGAACAACATTCCACCGAGAAAAATTGACATTTCACTTTTCGCCTATTGTGAGTTTCACCCGAAAAATTATTCATGTTCGAAAAATTCCCCTTATTGTGAACAATCATTTTTTTTTTACTTATTTTTATTAGGCGAAATTGCCAAGGGCTTCACTCAAAGCAAATCGAGAGAAAGTGGTGAAAAGTAAGTTTGAGTGGAAAAAATGTAAGAATAAGGCTAAAAGAGGATTGTGCCAAACCAACATCGTGGTCTTTGCCAACTCCTTTTTGGTACCCACCCTCTGCAACGGAACCCTCTGCCTGTAGTACTGAAATCTGGAAAAAATAAGGGTTAATTCTTTTTCACACCCACGCATTTCCAAAGGATTAGAGCGATCCCTCAAATCCCTTGGAAGTGCTCGCTCCTCAAACATTTGTTCTTCCTCAGACAAGATACGTAGCGCTTTGCTATGCTATATTTATGATAATTATCCTTTCTTTATTATAAAATAACAATTTAACTTTATATCCTGAAATTCTTATTTAACAATAAATTGTCAAAACAAACATATATGTTTTTTCAAACTCACAAGAAGGTCTGTTCATTTTCCGAACGCGATAAATCCGCTGTCTAAAAATAGGTGTCCAAATTATTAGTTTCAGATAATCCAATTAAAAATTGGGAGCCACAATGAGTGGCACTAGGTACTATTTTTCGAACTGTCACTCTTGATTCGAAGTGAAATTTTTATTCGGGCAAAACTCATGATAGCTTTTAAAATTTCGAGGGAACAAAAATGTTTCGGGGGAAATGTTTTCCGGGCGAAACTCACAATAAGGCTGATTGTGAAATATTCAGAAAAAAATCAAAAATTTCCTTTACTTTTATAGAATACCGTTGAAACTTGATTTGCGTCCCACCGAGGCATAGGTAATATGACAACATAAAATTTGTTCATAAAATTAGTACCCCTTGGCATAATGGTTAGTGCGTTGGACTGTCATGCGGAAGGTCTCAAGTTCAATTCTCAGCCGCTGCAAGAAAGTTTTTTTCAAGGGTGTACTGCCTTTTGCGAGGAATTGACAAATTCTCCAAGAGTATCTCTTGTCATGGAAAGTGCTGCTCATTAGCCGTTTGGAATCGGCAGAAAATTGTAGGTCCCCTCCGTTCCTGGTAACACGCACACAGGAATGGTTAAGAGTTGTAAGTCACTAGGTCCTGCTTCACTCCGAGCTGTTGCACCACCAAAATTTATAAATCATAAAATTAAGTTAATATTTTCAAGCCTCTTCATTGCTAATTTCAAGTTAAATTCAAATTGTACAAAATCATTGATACGCTTCTTCCACCAATACCGACATCAAAATCGTTTCCAAATTGCTTTTCCAAAACTGATCTTTACAGATTTCTTTCGGCAAGAAAACCTAAGACCGCAGCCAGCTGCAACGATACAGGAATGTAAGTTTTACTGATTTAGAGGCACTGATGGAAAGCCACAGTTATCAAGTCTAGTACCTTATAATGCCACTACAAGCAATGAAACACTTATTACAATATTTTATAGAAATACTTTTTATCAAAATATATACACACAATTTTAATAGCAGTCAAAAATCTTCACAAGCAAAATTGTTTTGTGATTGTCAACTGATATGTGACAGATATCAGCTGTTTTCAATATAACTTAAAGTGATTTCGAAAGGATTTCAAAATTATGAAAACGAGTGAAATTTAGAACACCGAAAACAAAACAAAACAATCGATTTGGAGATTCGTTTTCATTCCGATTTTGCTCGATTTTGGAACCTGCCTTAATTATTTAAAATTTTTGTTCATATTTCCTTAGGAAAGTTAATTGCATTCTTTATTAGTTCCAACTACGAAACTCAGAATTAGGCATTTAACAAAAGAATGAACGTGTTTTTCTAATAACATCAATTTTTGAAATTCTAAGTCTTTTACATAAGAGCTATACGAGTTCATGAGAACCACTCGTGCATCTTATTATTACAATAGTTAGAGTCATTTAAAAAACGCTCGCCGTTTTAAACGTCATATGACAAGTGAAGATAATTGTATAGCTTTCAGTCGTCAAGGCCTTAGATCGATGTACAGACGGTCATACACACATTTAGATATATGCCATGCATAGATTCATACATATGTACATCCAGACCCACTGTAAACTTCGTAACGTGAAGTTTCATTATCATCCCGAATAAGTTCGACTTGTTTCACGAATCCAAAACATGTAAAATCCTTAAACCACCGAATCTTACTTTTCATTACCTATGTCACTATATCATCAAAGTTAATACCCTTACATTAAACCTTAAGTAATCCGTTAAGACACTTTTGTCAAGCAATTAGTATTTTAAGATACTCTTATAATAATATGTCATTTACAAATACCTGTTATCTTTTTGATTAATCCCTGACTTATCGTTTGATGAATAGAAGATGTGTGCAAATTTTGAATAATAGGTAATTAATATTTTTGCACGAACTCATTTCATAATCCAAACGAGGAAGGAGAAAGCTAAAAAAAATACCGGGGGGTAAAATCGACACTAAATCAACACTATTAACGAAAAATTCATACAAGAATAATAACGAGTGTCAGTGCGTAGTTAATTGGTTCAAGTTTAGCAATGGTCTGTCGTCGTTTTCATAGAAAATACCTCAGGCTGTCTTTGAGCTTGTGCTCGTAAATAATTAAGGCAGAAAGCGCACCTGGGAATATTATTTATAGCAAAGTAGACGAATTTATACATCAAGAGGACCGTACTGACTTTGTGAGGAGTTTATTTTGATGAAGAGATATGAACGGAACGTCCTTTAAATTAAGTATTTCCAGCGAAATTAATAAGGTACTTTCCTCAAATTTAGCTTACAAATTACTTGCTTTCTTGGTATATAACGTTGAGAGGATTGGAAAATCGAATACAATTATAGAGTGTTTGAACAACATTTCTAAAAAATTGGTGATAAGTTTTACAAACTTGCTTTGATTTTCATGATATCGAGAGACGGTTGTTGCTTGGGGCTAACAAATGCTAAGAACAATTTAAAAATATATATATTTTTTGGAAAATTTGATATAGAATATTATTATGGCATCTTAAAAAATCTTGTATAAATAACAATGGGGAATAACTTTAGTCGAACTAGTATGACGTTAAAGCTATTTTAGTGAAATACTAAGTTAAAAAGAGGATTTTTCAATTTTACCGTCATGTTAACTGGCTCATTTTATTAATATTATATAATAATCTAAAAACAATATAAATAATAAATATTGCAATATTATTAATTCTTGGAAAAAAACTCAACTGTTGTTCCTGTCCTTAAGGTTTTTCCGCAAACTTGTTATTGATTTTTATTTTTATTTTTTAACGTCCTTTTAAAAAAAAATTGCAAAACTTTTTGCAAAATTGAATATCTGAAGACCTTAACAATATATCAATTTTATTTTAACAACGCATTTATAAGAACTTGTAAATCTTCTAAAAATATAGTCCTAATTGAAGTCCTACCATACCAAAGTAAGCCATTTCCTGAATTGCCGAAAAATTATGTCAAAATTGGAGATCCTTATTGTAGAACGATTTTGTTCATAGAAGATACCCAAGAATTATATTTTAAAATATTCTTGATGAATGAGGGGATACCCTGTATTTTATTTAATATCGTACAAACATCATATGGCACGTTGACATTCACAAATGAAGCATTACATGTGAAGCGAACAACGAAAAAAGTGGTGGGGCGTGGATTTCGTCCATCTTTGTGTTATTTATACTTTTTTCTGTTCTTAACATAATTGAGTTTTTGAGATTTTGAGTTGAGATGTCTGGTGCTGGAGCTATAGGCCTTTAAATCTACAGTATGCCATGCGTAAGGTTTCTTAAGACAAGTGTTGATAAATTAAATGAAGCGGTAGAAAAAAAATAATAGTGGAATATATGGTAAATTAGATGTTCTTTTTTTTATGAAAGTTAAACCAAAAATTGATTATTTTTTAATAGAAAACCGGAAGTGAACATTTCAAATTCGACTTTTGCCAACTTGGTCACTTTTGAAATTTGTTTATGTCTCAACATAAATCGAATGTCTTTTCTTTTATAAGATACATAATCAAAAGTAGGTTGCTCTCGTGCAAAAAAAAAAAAAACAGATTTTTTCAATAGAAAACCGGATGTTAGCAATATAATTAAAGTTTTAAGTAGATTAGTCCATTTTGATATTTTTTGTCTCTTAATGTTTACCAAATATTTACCAAGTTTGAAGTGGGATCTCAATTAATTTTTTTAAGAAGTAACATGCTTTCAGTGATGAGGTGGCAACTTCGTATTTTGCGAAAAATCCCACTTCGACTAGCTTTCCCTTGTACGAAGAGACTGTAACTTCAATAATATAAAACGATCAGCATAATATGACGCCACATGACACCATTTGGTTTTGCCGTTATTTTTGATTAATTTAAGTTTTTTCTTTAATAATAAATCATTTCATTCATGACATGATCATACCACGGTGATGGTTTGCTTTAGCTGCACCTTAATCTTGGACTAAAAATAGACTTACCGAGGAATTCGAAACTTCAAGGCGGAAAGCAAAAAAAAATAAAATGGATTGTAGACAAGTTCGGGATTTTGACATCACTTAAACTACGTGACGGACAAAAGGTACCAAATGAAACGGTGAATTTGGCTAAGAGAAGATCTAAGTCAAGTTATGCCTGGAAAAAAAGACTTCATGTCAGTTAAACAAGACGATGGCCCAAGAAGTTAGCTAAAAAAATAACTGCTTTTGCTCAATATCGCTGAGTTGAATCGGCAGTTGAAAACTGAATACCCGGGTATTAAATTGGGCCTATCGAAGTTTTTCACTTCGAGGCCCAAACAGTGTATCCTAGCCGGTCACTTTGCCAAACTATGATTTATTATTAAATTAAAAAGTGTGAACTACTCGTAGTTAAACGCTGTGTTCATTAAGAGAATCTGTTGAGATGCGTTCAGATTTAATTTATTAAAAAAAAATATTAGCACTATCTTCTTGCAAAAGTGTTTAAATTAAAAAAAAGTTATGTTTTCAAATTTTGAGTTAAAATTAGTAAAAAGGTTATGAGAAAGTCCAAAATTATTAAAAGTTTCTATAGAAGGTTCTGTTAAGAACGGATTTCGTATTGACAATTTATTATGAATAGACTTACGCCGGAGCAACGTTTCCAAATTGTTTGAATTTATTTTGAAAAAAACATAAGTGCGTTTAATGGTATATGCATCGAATTCGCAATTCGTTTACTGTAAACAACGATACGTATTCCGTAAGATGTCATATAGTGTACAGAGAACAAGAAATTGCTGATGTTAAGTGTAGTATTCATAATAATCTAAAAATGTCAACTCATCATCGAGCTCACCTATTAACCTTTATTCGAAATGGTGTTGTTACCAGCTTCAGCCTCAGTATTGGCCTCTGTTCTAATACGAACTTTAATTTTATGTGGCTTAAAATTACTGTCTGTAAGCATATCTTGTACGCTTGTTTCATTTATAGGAGCCCGAGTTTTTATCCCTAACAGGACAAAAGCAACTAGTGCCAGAGTGAATTCTTGGTACAAAGGAAGTAAAAACTTTTGTAAAAAATGTTAAAAATTCTTCCAACCCATCGGTTCCAACACTCGTTAACAATAACACCCCCTTTGTCCAGCTCGCAAGAAAAAGCCAATTTGCTTGCAATGCAGTTTGCTGCTAATTCGAGTGTTATAACTCCTCCTGTACTTGAAAGAGTAAATGTCTCTATGGGACAAATCTTCTTTCGCACTCGTACAGTATATAAATCCACTGGTCCAGACTGTATTTCCCCTCAATACTCAATATAAGTTGTATTGGACGGTTTCAAGTCTGATATTCATAAAATAAATGCTGGTGTGCCCCAAGGCTCTGTTTTATCTCCGATAATCTTCTTTATCTTCATAATTGGTCTTTTATCTGAAACTTCTAATCCACTGACGACAGCAGCCTCAGCTTTTCATATTCGTTTTCAGACTCGCAACCCTGCTCTTTGGCTGTGAGAGTGGAACGGCAGCGTATGCTTAGCTCATTAAATTCCGATTTTGATAGCATTATATAATGCGGATTTAAAAACCGGTGGGAATTTAAAACAAAATGCTGTCTTCTGTCGGCTAAGCGAAATATACCACCCTTGCCATTATCCATGAATGACACTTGTATTAAAGAAACCGAAAAGCTTTCTTTAGTCGATATGTATATTACTAACCATTTATTATGGAATGATCATATATTCGAAGTTGCCAAAAACACAGCGAAATGCTTAGGTTTTCTTAAACGATGCAAGAAATTTTTTTCCCCTCTGATCTGGTTACCATCTATAAGGAATATATCCGTCCAAAACTTGGTTATAACTCTCATATCTGGGCTTGTGCCCCGATTACTCATTTAAACCTGTTAGTTAGAATTCAGAACAAAACTTATAGAAGACAGATCAATTAGAGAAACTTTTGTTTCTTTTGAACACCCCGAAATGTTTCCTGTCTTTCATTATTTTATCGATTTTTCTATCAACAATGTTCAATTGAAAGAGCCAGTTGCATTCCTTGCCTCAAACAATTCCACCGTAATACTAGTCTATCTATGAATGCACATCAGTTTACCCTTGAGCCTAACTTCGGACGTACTGTCAAATATGGAGGTTCTTTCCTTAGCCCCACAACACGAATGTGGAATGCTTTAACCGATTTAAAATATACAACCCATTATAATATTCGGACATTCACACATAGGTTTATGTGGATTGGTATCTTTATTTGAATGTTCTTCAACTTCGCAATGTGCCCAGAATTTTAATATCAAAAAATAAAATAAATAAATTAGAGACCAAAGCCTTGTAAAGAACTGAACTTAGGGACTAACAACTCTCAACCATTTCATAGGCGATCACATATTTAAAGTTAAGCTGACATTTATCTTAATAAACATTAATTTTTGTGTATTATAAACCAAGAAGTTTCATAATAAGGTTGTTTTTCTGTTCAAAATTTTCAAAATAAAATTATTTTTCACATCACATTTGAAAAACTTATTTCAAAGCATAACAATTATAAGACCTACAGTAATTTGTTGAATTTATGAGGATAATTTTCTTTTACATTTTTTTTAAATGTCATTCATTTTGGTATTTGCATAGCTAAAGTAAAACTTTCAAAATATCTAATTTATTTTATTTGAAAATGTATTTGAATCCTCATAGAAGTTCGTTTGAATTGAAAAAGCACTTTCAACTGAAAATTGTCATTTCCCGCTCAAATGCCTGACTATCATCAGGTGGAGTTGCAAAAGTTTGCATTTATCCTATTGAAAATTTTAATCAAATTTTGCAAAGTTTATAAAATTTAATTCATTAAGCTGCAACACGTCAGAAACTTACAACAAAGTATAGCAGAACAATGGGATAGTGAGTGCATCCAGCAAACACAAGATGTGAAACTGAAGCACCAAAAAACGCACTACCGCTACTATGTATAGCTAGCTCGAGTACCTGCTACCAGATACTATCACCGCCACCGGTGGTGTGTTCTCTTAAAGCGGATTAAAAAGGATATTTCAAAAGTTTATATCACATCTAAGCTCCAAGTAAAAATGGTAGAACGAGGTGGTGGATTTATTTAAGCAGTTGATGCTCGGTGGGAGTGACATTCTCATTTAGCACAACTAACACGCTCAAAAATCTCTGACAAACAATAGAAACGGAACCTGTGCTAATTTCGAGTGAACACATTATGTTTTGTTCTTTTGTTTATTCTTCTCTGATTACGTTCGAGTCCTTGAGTTGTTTGGACAAAATTCATCTGGTGCCCTTTACAAACGTAGGAGTTATTTTTGTTGCAGTTTGATTATATATAATTGAAGCACTTTCAGGACTCCGAACACAGACAGATGAATGAATATTCATTAGAGTTTGTGCTCCTTTTATGTTTACTGTGATTTTACTTTCTCTTTCACTTTTATTATTCCTATTTTTGTTCAGATAGAAGAATGTTTGTGAACTCATTTTTGTCAAATGATGTTAAGAATGTGAAAGTTAGCACAGTAATTTTGTATTCATAGAAATTGAAGACCTTTTCGTTGCGAAAGATTTCTTAATAAAAAGTAAAAGTTTAATATGAAGTTTAGGAAAGTTAATGTTGAGGTCATTTAAATTAATGTAAATAGTACTCGAATGCTTGTCTAAGTCCACCTGTTTTATGAAGCAAAATAAATGAAGACTCATATTTGGAAGTTCATGAGCTGAAATGTCATGCGGAAGGTCTTGGGTTCGATTTTCAGGCGCTGTAAAGAAGTTTTTCAGAGGTCTAATGCCTCTTGCGAGGAACTGACAAATCTTTTAAGAGTTTTGATTGTCTTGAAAAGTGCTGTTCATAAGCTGTTCGGAATCGAAGGTAGGTCCCCTCAATTCCTGGTAACACATACACAGCAATGGTTGAGTGATGTAAGTCACTAGGCTTAGGTCCTCTACGAGCCGCTATGGCCTCCTATTTCTTTTTTTTTATATTTGGAAGCGGGTTCGTAATGAAACTGAAAGTCCATATTTTCAGAACTCAATAAATGTCGTGAAATCCAACATATTGGAAAATTAGAATTGTTAATCTATATCTTCAAAAGATTTACTTTTGAACAGAAAGTTTTTAAGACCTTTTCAATGAAAACCAGCCATTCTATGTATCGTTAAATATGAACTAAAAAAATCCTGTTCCTTTTGCCAGTTGACCAGGACTTTTGTATTGAATTTTTTTAGAAGAATTCAAAACCTTTTAGAAAACTCTATAAACTTCTTAAATACTTGTATTCTAAAATGTTTTGAACTGTTGTATGTCATAGTATAAGATTCCGTGCTGAGAATGGTATATGTGATCAACAGCATGGGTTTGTGACAAGAGATATATAGTTATATATTGTTATAATAAGAAGTGGCAACTTGTTTAAATGCTACTGAATACAACCTTAGCCCATGTGTCAAATTCGCTTTATGAGAAATCGAACAATAGTCAGTCGAGTGACAACCTTAAGCAAAAAACACGTGTTCAAGTATTTTAACCTCGAAGAACAAAAGAAATAAAATTTGAAGTTTATTTTAATATCTAAAACTAATTTCTTTTTATATTGATATACATTACTGGCGACGAGGATAAAAAAATAAAAATGAACGAAAGCACAATGGCAAACGTTAATGCAGAGATTAATGCAACACCGGTTTTTGGCAAATTGGAACAATTTCAACCTTCAATGTCTTGGAACAACTATAAAGAAAGAATGGAATTCTATTTCGAGGCAAATGGACTAAAAAATGAATTACAGCAAAAAGCAATATTCCTAGCATGTGTCGGTGAGACCACGTACGAGGTTATTCGCTCATTACTTACACCATTGGGTCCAAAAGATGTCACATTTCAAGAAATTCTAGATAAATTGGATGGGCATTTCCATCCAAAGCCTAACGAAATAGTCCAAAGATTTGCGTTCCACAAAAGATGTCAAAAGCCAGGAGAATCGATTCCAGACTTCGTCAAAGACTTACGCAAATTGTCCGAACATTGCGATTTTGCAGAGTTAAATAATATGTTGCGTGATCAAATCGTATGTGGAGTAACAGATGAAGCTCTACAAAAACGATTGTTCAGTGAGACAAAAATCGATTTCCAACGAGCTTATGAACTGGCTTTAGCACATGAAACTGCATTCAAAAATGTATCAGAGGTTCGTGGTTCTGGCAGTAACGAAGTTATGGCTATGTCAGTACCAAATCAAAAGGTTACGAAATTTGGTAAATGTTTTCGTTGTGATGGACACCATCAACAAGAAAAATGTTTTTTTTAAAGACAAAGCCTGTGACTTTTGTCATAGAAAAGGTCATTCGAGCAGAGCTTGCTTTAAGAAGAAGGCGGGGATGAAACAAAAGAACACTGGTCACGAGGTCCACGTGTTAGAAAAAGATGCATGTATGCAAGATAATTCACAAGACGACGGCTATTTCTACGAGATAAACAGTGTCGACGAAGCACAAACTCGCAAGTTCATCACGAGGTTAATTATAAATGGATCTAGCGAAGAGTTCGAAGTCGACTCTGGAGCATTTTGCACAGTGATATCAGATGTCACATGGAACCGGATTAAAACACCAAATCAAGAATTAAACACATCATCTCTCATTCTACAAACCTGGTCAAAAGAAAAACTTCAAGTTTTGGGATCGTCTCGGGTGAATGTTAAATATAATAAAAAAGAAGTTAATTTGCTGGTTGTTGTTATTTCAGGTGGAGGAAGGAGTTTGTTGGGTCGGGATTGGTTTAAACCATTGGGAATATCAATCAAAGGAGTACATGAGATGGAAACAGGTGGAAATTGGGATTGGATTTTGAAAAAATATTCGCAGGTGTTTCGAGAGGATTTAGGAGCGCATGTGGGTCAACCTGTTAACATTGAACTGCTGCCAGATGTTAAACCAATATTCTTAAAACATCGTCAGGTTCCTTTTGCATTAAGAAAACAAGTTGAGGCTGAGATTGACAAGTTGGTGCATCAACAAATTTTGGAGCCGGTGGAATTTTCACGTTGGGCAACACCTATCGTTCCAGTTCTTAAAAAAGATGGATCCATTCGTATATGTGGAGATTATCGGAGTACAGTCAACGTAGTAATCAAGTCCAATGCATATCCACTACCATTGTATGGAGAAGTTATGGCTGCCATATCTACGGGAAAGGTGTTTACGAAATTGGATCTTCAACAGGCGTATCAACAGCTGATTGTGGATGATGAATCTGCCGATGTACTGACCCTCAACACCCATCGTGGTTTATTTAAAGTAAGAAGACTTCCGTTTGGGGTGGCTGCTTCACCAGGTATTTTCCAAAAATTTATGGATATTTTACTCCAGGGAATAAAGGGTGTAAAAGCCTTTATTGATGATATAATAATATCGGGTGAAGATGAAGTTTCGCATAACACAAACTTAGAACTGGTACTAAATAAATTAGCTGAAGCAAATATTACTGTTCGGAAATCTAAATGCATTTTTGGTAAATCAGAAGTGGATTTTCTTGGGTATCATATATCGGGGGATGGTATACGACCGAATAAATCAAAAGTAGATGCTATCCAAAAGGCACCACTCCCTCAGAATAAAGAAATGCTCCAGTCGTTTTTAGGAATGATTAATTTTTACAATAAATTTTTGCCAAACAAGGCTACTATGGCCGAAAAACTTCATCGATTGTTGGACAAAAATATTAAATGGTGCTGGACCAAAGAGCACACGTTGGTTTTTAATGAATTAAAAGACCTCTTGAAGTCCAACACAGTTCTGACGCACTACGATGAAAATAAACTTTTAGTTCTGTCATGTGATGCCTCACCATATGGCGTGGGGGCAGTGTTGGCACATCGAGACGTAAATAATAATGAACGACCTATTGCATTTGCCTCGCGTACTTTGGGCTCGAGTGAAAGAAACTATGCCCAAATTGATAAAGAAGGTCTGGCAATTATCTTTGGCATAAAACATTTTCACCAGTATATAGCGGGTAGACAAGTTCTGATTATAACAGATCATAAACCATTATTGGGTATTTTTAATAAACACAAACCTATTCCGGTTATGGTATCACCACGGATGTTGAGATGGTGTCTGCTTTTATCAGCCTATGATTATGAGTTAGAACATCGACCGGGTAAATTAAATGCAAATGCGGATTGCCTTAGTAGATTTCCATTGGAAAGTTCTAAGGATGGTCCCAGTGAACTGGCAGATGTTTTACTACTTGAGAAATTGAAGGATGCATCAATTCGAGCGGAAGATGTGGCTCGCGAAACTGCTCGAGATGCGAAATATAATAAAGTTATGCGATGGATACTTCATGGGTGGCCATTAAAAATAGATAAGGATTTTAAAAGTTTTTTTCAAAGAAGAACTGAATTATCCACACATAAAGGATGTATCTTGTGGGGTACTCGTGTGGTTATACCATCCGCACTACAAGCAAATATCTTGAACTTACTACATGCCAATCATCCGGGAATGAGTCTTATGAAATCTTTGGCACGAAGCTACGTTTGGTGGCCACAGTTAAATGAAAACATTGAACAGGCGGTGCGATTTTGTAGTCAGTGTCAATTGAATCGACCAAATCCTCCAGTTGCTCCTCGATATTTTATACAACATGAAACAAATCCTTGGTCAACTTTACATCTGGATTTTGCAGGACCGTATAAAGGCCACATATTTTTAATTGTCGTAGATGCGATGTCCAAATGGCTTGAAGTAAAGATAGTGGCAAATCAGTCAAGCGCCGAAGTTATAAGGAAACTGCGAGAAATTTTTGCGACCCATGGGTTGCCCAAGAAAGTCATAACGGATAACGGTGCTGCATTCGTCTCTGAAGAATTGAAAACGTTTTATCAAAACAATGGAATACAATTCAATACAACAGCTCCTTACCACCCTTCGAGTAATGGCCAAGCCGAACGAATGGTGCGATATACAAAGTCATCACTTGCAATATTATCAGAAGGAGATATTCATCTTAAGCTACAGCGATTTTTGTTCAAACAGCATACTACTCCGCACACCGCAACGGGAAGAACACCAGCGGAATTAATTATGGGAAGAAAGTTAAGGACAATGTTGGATATGTTACATCCAGACAACATCAATTTAAAGAACGAGCCAAGCGAAAAGAGCTTCGAAACAGAAAAGAGAAGAACTTTTAACGTAGGAGATGCAGTGTTTTTGAGAAGTTATTCGGCTGGCCCCAAATGGTTGAAGGGCATTATTATAGAGATAACAGGACCAGTATCGTATATTATTAAAACTTTGGATGATCAGATAGCCAGACGACATGTAGATCAAATTCGGCGAAGATTCGAATCGCGAATCGAAAGTGAACTTCCAATTGTAGTCGAAAATAAACGCCCAGACACTAATCAAAATGAAGATACCAATCATCCCGCAGACATTCCACCTGTTTCACCTATCGCAACAACAGGACCCCACATATGCCATGAAGACCCACAAATTCCTACCGACACCACCAACGACCCAGCAGAAGCATCGTCGAAGTTAGTTTTCCCAGCGCATGTGGAATCTTCATCCTCAGTGTCAAATAATCAACAAGCAACGAGATACGGCAGAGTAATAAGGCCACCATCCCGTTTAGGATACTAAGCAACATCTGAAGAGGAAGGAGTGTTATATATTGTTATAATAAGAAGTGGCAACTTGTTTAAATGCTACTGAATACAACCTTAGCCCATGTGTCAAATTCGCTTTATGAGAAATCGAACAATAGTCAGTCGAGTGACAACCTTAAGCAAAAAACACGTGTTCAAGTATTTTAACCTCGAAGAACAAAAGAAATAAAATTTGAAGTTTATTTTAATATCTAAAACTAATTTCTTTTTATATTGATATACATTAATTAACCCTACCCTTTTCATCATTCTGCTTAGATTTTCTAACGAAATAGAAAATGGAAGTGAAGTGAATTGCTTAGAAATTCATTTTTCTAAGGCATTCCATCAACTAAGTCATAACATTATTATATTCAAAACAACCACCCTTTATATAACATGTAAAAAGTCGTACCTCAAAAATATATTTAACCAGGTAAAATTATTTTTTAAATCGATTCTTTGCTCACTCAGGTGTACCTCAGGGAAGTCCTCTGGGTCCATTTCTATTCCTTCTCACTATAAAGAATGTTGTTTCATGTATACTAGTGAGATTCTTATATTTGCCGATGATATGAAAATTTGTGAGAAAATAAAATTTAACTATGTACGCACTCCTCTGCAGACAGAGATTGAGAGCTTTTCTATTTGATTTTGTAAAAATAGTCTTTCCCTTAACCCTGTAAAATACAAGTGACTTGTAAGCGCAAATTTATAATATTCTCAATCAACAAGAAAGGTGATTTAAATCAGTCAAGCAATTACCGTGGAATTGTATCGCAAAAACAATTATGGGAGTTCTAAATGAAAGACTTAATACATGGATGGACAGTAACAACATCTTAACAGAATTCAAAGCTGGGCTTAGGAAAAAGTATTGTACTATCGACTACATATATAACCGGGCGCCAATAGTGCATGCAAAGCTCGGGGAGAAAAAGGAAGTGTATGCTTTTTTTGTGGATCTGAGGGCTGCATTCGATATAATCTCACGGAGCTTATTAATCTACAAACTACACTCTTCTAATTGAGACCATTTATGCCAACACTAGAATTGAAATGTTAGACTATTTTTTTATATACCTTTTTATAGTTACCTAACACAATTTTTCCATTATCAAACTCTTGCCAAAGTGACCATTTTTATTTCTTGAGAAGAATTTTTCATTTCATTTATACAAAATGAAGACCTTTTTAAATCCTCGGTAATAATTAATGCAAATGAAGTGATAAAGTATGCATTGTTGAAACTCCTTTAATTTTTTAATTTTTCAGAAATGAAAGAACAGTAAAAGGCTTGACAATGTATTTAAGATTCCGTTGTTATTAATGGAAGCAACATAAGCTTCTATGCTATGTATACCTTAAAAAATATCCAAGACCGTGGAAACAAGGTTACAAAATACAAAATTCATAACCCTAGGAATAGAGAAGAACTAAGTAGCGCCTTTTCAAATGGGATTTTCTTTTTTTATAGTAACTATGCAATTTTATTATTCATATGTTTTTGTTCAATTTAGTATTTTAAAATTTAGTCATAATAAAAATTGAACCATAGGAATTGAACTTCAAAAAAAGGCTAAGAAAGTAGCTCTTTATCTTTTCTTTGCTGTGCGATTATTACCAGGATATACAAAAAACGTTGACGGGTGGAAATTATCAAAAAAAAAACGTTTATATTTAACGCTTAAAAATTGAAAAAAAAAACACACCCTACATTCGAACTACCCAATCCATGAGGAACATTTTAGTCTACGTGACAAAATTAAATTTACCAAGTATTTACATATATACATTGCTAATAGCCCAGGAAAATCAGACAAAACAAAATGTATTACATAAACTATAGTTTTTGCCTCCACATTTTTACTAGCGACTTATAGGTACTAGAAAGCAAGTTATGCATTCGGAAAAAAATCGAACTCGATATTTTGATCAAAGTTGACATTACTTAAAAAGTTGGTAGAAACTTGGTAGATATCGTTTTTAATTTTTTCCCCCACACATTTTCTTCTTTTTTTTTTAAGAATTTTTTAAGAATTCGGAAAAATGGTTATTTAGGGAACCATTTTTTGTTTTTGATTTTCTCAAAAACGGTACCACCGATTTTGATAATTTTTTTTATGCTAAGGCACCGCAGCAATTTGAATAGATTTGTATGTTCAAATTTTCAAAAATTATTTTTTTTGAGTTTTAAGAAAAGTTTCAAATTTTTCTTTTCAAAACTCAATATTTCGAGAACCCCATGCTAGATTTTCTTAAACTTGATAAATAAAAGTTTCTTGATACAATCTACAAGATTGGAGAAAAAAAAATTATTTTAGCTAAAAATAAAGATATCCACCATACAAATGTTTAAAAAAGGTTTTTAAAAATCGTATATTTTTTTTCGAAAACGGCACCTAGAATTTTGATAATTTTTTTTACTTTCAATTCTTTTTATGATCTTTGAAGCGTGGGGAGTTTCTTCTTCTACTTCCTTCTCTTCTTCTTCTTCAAAAATTATCCTCCAATGATTCCCTAGGAAACCAGAGCCAGGCGACCAAATTAATATTTGTTCAGCTTGCAGAATACAATCCGTCAAATAAAAAAACAATTGCTCCAACGTTTAGTTATTTGCTAATAGAATTTATTGAACAGACTGCGACTTTTAGTGATTTACTGCGGCCTTTTATACTGTGGAAGGCGGCAGGACATTACAACAGGAAATTTACAAAATATGTGTTTGTTAACAATTAAGTTTAGCACTTTGATATTTACTTCATATAAAAATGTGCTTTTTTTTAAAAATTACTTTATATAAACAAAAATTCTAAGTGGGTGAATTTAAGTATTTTAGGATGACTGTTACTTCTTTAATTTAATAAAAAAAATTGAAATTAAGATATTACAGCTTGTACCTGCAATGAAACCATTTTTTCGAATTTTGAATTTTTCATTATCGACATAACGGATCTTAATGAAATTTTTTATAGAGATGCTTCCAAAAAGGTTAAAAAACATTGCATTTCAAAACTTTAAGAAAATATATTGTTTTAATTTTTTGGAAAAAAAAGTCTTTCTTCGATATCTCAAAAACGGCTTAATATTTTTTTAGGAAATTTAATTTTCATTCGTACAATAATAAAAATTTAAAGTTGGCATTCCAAATTGTTTTCTTAAAAATGTTTTAAAAATTTTGTATATACATATGTTAAAAGCTTATTTAAAAACAAAAATACTACAGCGACTTAAAATGTTTGTTGTAGCATAATTTGCATAGCATTCTGTTTTTATGTCTTACTACTAAAAAATTAAAAAAATTAATTTTATTCAAATGAACAGTTTTCTCTAATAACATTCGTTTTTAAAACTCCTAGTCTATTACATAGGAGCAAGTTAGTGCGACCCAGTCGTGCATTTTTTTTTTTGAAAACGGAATTTCACCACTAAAAAGTTTTAGCCCCGGAAAAAATTAAGGGCAGAATAAATCTTGAGGTCGCAGTGCAAATATTCCAAATATTTTAAAGACACAAAAATAAAGCTCTCCGCCAAAATTCAGCTTTAACGGATTTTTTTCGACTAAATGCGTTTTAAAATACAACTAGTATTACATCAAACTTTAACCTATTGACGTGTAAGTGTACGTACAAACAGAGTGGAGCGGAGAATGAGCAACGAAAAATTAAACACACAAGAACCGACGCTGTACTACTTCCATCCATTGCATCTGTTTGATTTCATCTGTATACTTCTTGAATTTTAATCAAACACATTTCCTATTGGTAGAACAAGAAAACGAATCTCAAAACGACCACTGTGAAGTGTGACAGTCCAGACTAGACAAAGAGGCACTAACCTTTGTAAAAGTCTTCAAAATCATATGTACACAAAATAATATATCTATACACTCGTTTATACACAGAATTAGGTCACTGTGGCGTATGTGAAACATTTATAATTGCTCTATATGGTAAGATTTTGTTTCATGTAAACAAGAGTAGGTGATACGAGTATAATGAAATAAAAGTAAAATTTTTCATGTTTCCTTTTGAGTTTTCTAAAGTTTTTTCCTTTGAAAGTATTTAAAAAAATTTGCTATAAAACTAAACGTGATAATTAGAAACGACACTTGAACCATAAACCTTATTTGGCAGATTAATATATTTAATAATTTTTTGAACAAAATGGCTTATATTGTAATATTTTTTCTTTAAATTCAAATCTAGCGGTCCAAATCAACGTATCGACATCTTAAAGTATTTTCGAATTCCCCTTGAAATGCTCTTAAAACGTATGGAAAACCAATGTTTAAATAAATTGATTGAATTAAGAATCTATTTCGTCCGATCAACACCCTTACGGGAAAATATTGTAGTTAAAATAAGTATGTGCTTTTCGGGATATTTATTTATTAATTTAGCTTAACAAGCAAGGCCTTAAAAATCTATTTTTTTTTTATTATTTTATTATTGATTCGGGCTCATAAAAGGCCCACCCACCAGTTTTTTTTTGTATAAAAAAAAAAAACTTAAAAATAAATCTTAAAAAAAAATGAATACAAAATACCAGGGTCTCAAGATAAGGACGATTTTTAAATGAAGATTCGGAGTGAGAAAGAACTAATTTTGCTTAGGTTGATATTAATGTGAATCATTTCCAAAAAAAGGACGAATTAATAGGCCCTTCGAGGAGCTGGTGCACAAATAAAATCTCAGCAAATTCAGGATGTTTTTGTTGGGATTGCACATTGATCAATTTTAATCAATCTTCATAAGGGAGTAAGATAAGATAATCAGACCAAGGAAGGCCACGATGCTTATGATGAAAATCAAAGGTCGGAGGTGACTCCCTTGAGTAACACCTAAGTAGCAGAAATGGTATCGGAAATAGAAAACATAAACAAAACTGTATATTGGCCGTTCTCTAGGTATGATTTGAGATATGAGATGAAAAACGGTGGAAAACCGAGGTCTTTAAGCTTAAGGTAAATAATTTCATGACATATTTTATCAAAGGCTTTACTAAAATCTGCGGTGATAACGTCAACCTGATTTTATTTAGAGTCTTGAAAACGAATTCCCTAAGGTTAGTGGTGGTAGATCTTACTTTTGAAAAACCATGTTGTTGTAGAGAGAAGAAAGATTTGAAGTGAAAGTAAAGAGAGTCATACAAAATGCTTCCAAAAAGCTTAGGAATAGAAGAAATTGTAGCTATGGGCCTATAGTTGGCAATATCGTTCCTTGCTCCCTTTTTATGGGAAAAATAAAAGAATAAAATGAATTAAATATAAGAAAAAGCAAGGCATGCACATAGAAGAAGAGGAGCCGATTCTACTTCTTAGTCGTCCCTACCGCTTCTACAAAAATCCTTTGAATACACGCCAAGCCTCGTTGCGTGCTTGCCTGTAAAATAGTGTCCGATTATGACAACAATTACGGAGCAGATGTGTAATCCACTAAAGGATATTAAACACTAAGACCTTTTCAGATCTAGCATTTGCCAAATCTGTTTTTTCATCAGGAAAGTGGTTAAATTAGTTCATGTTAGGTTTGTCGTTTCTATGGCATCTTGTTTTGGCATAAGTTTACAATTCAGCGATGGGTTATCAAGTAATATAAGTAATATTGTGCCACTTTTAGCGAGTTCGTTTGGCTAACAATTCCCTGGAATGTCTTATACCCTGGTACCCAACAGAGGTGAATATTGGACTGCTGCGAGATCTCCATAAGAGATAAAGGAACGATAGTTAATGGCTGCTATAGAGTTGATAGAAATTGAGTCAAGAGATTTAATAGCTGCTTGACTATTCGAGAAGACGCAGATATCAAAAGTTGATAACACGTTTTTTTATGAGCCAAGGTTTCTTTAATCGCTATTAGTTCCGCCTGGAACACGCTGCAATAATTATGAAGCCGGAAAGAGAGAAATAGTCATTAGCCTATCTGAGTACAGACCCCCACCAACCCCATCAATTTTTGAACCATCCATCCGTATAAAAATGGATAAAATCATCTTCAAGGAAACTTATATCTTCCCAGAAAGGTTTTAAAGGAATAGTAGCTTGCAAGTTTTTGACGAACTATAGTTTTGGGATAGTGTATTCAATGTGATGAGAGTAGTCTTAGTAGTTTTAGACATTCAAGAACAATTAAATACAAAATACAACCTGTTTCAAATTTAAGTAAACTTAAATCCCAGTTGATGTACGAATATATCAAGATCTTATACCCTTTGAGTTGTTTCGCAGATTCCTTCCTGATACCTTCCTACCATGTGCATGGTCTATTTAAGATCAATAAACAATCATTTGTTTCATGTTTTCTAAGTAGATGTCAATTTTTTTTTAAATAAAAATTCAATAAATAGTTCTGAAATATTTACCCAACACAACAGAATTATTATTATGCCCACAACCTTTGACCAGATAAAAGATAAATTCCAGCAATGAATTTATTAATAAAAGCACTCTGGAATGTGTTGCATGAAAAACAATAAATTGCAATGCAATTGCGGGTTGGAGTTGAGTTGGAGTTGGAACTACAATATTGGAAATGGAATACTTTAAAAGCCTTAACAAAAAATTCCGATTGAAAAGGGTGAAGGGTGGTGTAGGTGTTTCCATACGTTAAAGGATATTTTATTGTTTCAATGGTACAAAGCACAAAGGTACATCCATGAATATTCTGTATAAGTGGAGAAATAATTATTAATTTTTCAACTGGGTGGAATGGAATGAAATTGCGGTTGAGACCGATTTAATTTTTTTTTTGCGTACAACTGAAACACAAGGTATGGATTTCCAAAAAGATATTTCTTCTCCCTTGTGATGATACACGTGTGGTGTCGATGATGATGATGATGATGCAGGAGAAGAAGCCGTGATATTACAAAACCAATCATAAATCAGAAAATTTCTGTGTAGTAGCTTCTACTTTTTGCAGAATTTGTTTCTTAATTCGTTGAAATACTCCGATGTAATTCCCCGTGCAATGTTGTAAGCTTTTTATCATAAGCAAAATCAAAAAAAGGACTCTTTTGATTTCTTGTTGATTTGGCATGGGAATTGATTGCATTTAATCAACGATGTAGCTTAATAACTAAATGTTTAATTAACACAGAAAAGATGAGTTAGCACACACACCGATTTTAAAATCGGGTGTAGGTAAGGATCAATATTGATGCGTTTTGATGATACCCTGGTGATTGTGACCCCCATGTAATGAAACTTATGATAAATCCTACGTCATTCTATATATCCGTTGCAGGGTACTTCTAAGTCCTTGGAGAAATGTCTGTTGCCACATAATCACTTGGTTCATTGGAGGTAGAAGCCTTTTAAGAGCGTGATCATTCAGTCGATTTCGTCTTTTCTTTCATTGTGCTCCTGGACCCTTTTTATGTATTTCGACTGCGGTTGCAGGCGTCTTCCAATCTCGTGGTGGACTGGTTGATAGATCCAAGGAATTTTCAAGAAATTTGGTAGCGTTAATAAATTTCAACAGGTTTGTGCTTGGAATGTTAGAAAGTTCCTGCAAGTCCTTGAAGAATTGTTTTTTTTCAAGGTCCCATGATATAGGGCAGGGCAGTGACAAAGGTATTGATAAAGATCAAGTTTTGATCCTATTTTTTCCAGTTCGTCAGCGCTTTCATTACCTTAGACACCATTATAACCAGAAACCCAACAGGGTCTTATGTTATTCTGTGTTCCAAGTTCCAAGGACTTTTAGCTCTTCGTGACACCAAGTTACAAGCTTCGAATTGATTTCAATGGCAGAAATCGCTTTTATCGCTGTTGGCTATCAATGAAAAAGATGATATCAGCTTGTGATATTGCCATGATTGAGACTTGTCTAGCAGATTTAGTCACTGCGAGGAGTTCAACTTGAAAGACACTTCTGTAATCAGGAAGTCTAAATGAAATGGCTAGTCCAAGGGTTTCTGAAAAGAACCCTGCACCTCCACTCCAGTATCCATCTTTGAACCGTCGCGTCACACTATGCGGCTACACATGTCAGCATATATTGCTATCATTGATTCACAGGTTGATGCTTCCCTGATTTGCCAGTCCTCTCTGCTGGGAAAGGTGGGTCGTGAACTGCTTATAAAATGTCTTTTTGTGGTGTTATGTAGTCAGTGCATACCCTATTTCTCGTGTATTTGTGTAGACTCTGCGCATGACCTATTTCACTGGTACCAATTTGCTAAGCTGAAGTGCGATATCAATTAATTTACATAAGACCCCTACACACAAAAGACCACGACAGCCGCATTTTGGCCTCTCTTGGCAATATTTCTTCGAGGATGCCATAGGAAATAATGTTACAATTACTTGTGACCGCTATCGGAATTTGTTGGAAAACTATCTTGTGTCCGAATTGGATCAATTAGGCCTACAGAACATGTTGCTCCAACAAGACGGTACGAGAAATTATTCCCGACCAAATAATGTTAAACAGTTCACCACTGTCCACCATAGGTACTTGAAGAAAAAGGTGTACATCAAAAAACCAACCACAACATTGATGCTTATACGATAGACAAAACCAGGAATCAATAGAAAAAACAGAATTCTGCGAAATTGTATTACAAAATGTGCTTAAAAGAGCTTGCCTTTGAGCCTCGGCCAGATGCTCTCACATATGTATAAACATAAATAAAATATAAATTATAAGTAGTTGTTAAAAAGCACACCGTGTAAATAAACCTACCTAAAGATAAAAATAAAAAAATAAAATCTAACGCTTTTTGAAATTTTGAATTAAAAAAAAAAAAACAAATAATTTTTTTTACGAAAACCTAATATTTTTCTAATGGAGTTTATTATTCCAAATTATATAACTGAAATGAGCTCCTGTAAAAAAACTTTTGATTAGAATCAGTAGAGCCGTTCATGAGAAAATCTAAATTATAAGAAAATGTTCTGTGGCAAGTAGAAAATTTGTTTGACCATAATATAAACACTGATTTATTTAATTATTATTATTAATAAATATTTTCGAGATGAATAAGATTTTTCATAACTTTTACAAATGACAATGACAATTTACAATTACTATTATTTTTGGACCTTAAAAACAGGGAATTACATAAAACCCCTAAGTGGAAAATTAAAAAAAAAAGTCGCTTTAGGCTGCAGGGTTAGTGGAAACATAAAATCAGTTTTTTTTCGTATTCAATATCACCGTAATGTAGAATTTTATCAAAATCTTGCATTTGATTTGTTTTACCAATACAAAAGAAAGAATTTGATTCATCAAGCTCAAGAACTCAATCCTAGAACTTCTGACGAAAGTTTAATGTTTATCTGCAACTATATTTACAACGGAGATAAGACAAAATTATTTCAAAGGTTTTCTTCATTGCTTGCCTATAAACTACAGACTCTTATAATCGACTACTGAATTCTTTCATCACATAACAAAAAAAAAAAAACAAAATCATACACTGAATCTTCTATACTTTTCATACTTCCAAAATGAGGTTGGAGATTGGTATATATGAAATTCCTGATTCAAAATAGCTTTTTTGGCCTTTAGTCCACAAAAATTGGCATGTCGTTCCGGCGATCTCACATGGACTCATCAGTTGGCTGTGAGGACCAATTGTCAAAACAAAATTTCAAAAAATCGATGTAAGATGAACTGAATTTAACAAAAATTGCATATTGACAAGGTCCTCACGGTCAAATGATGAGTCAATTGAGTCAATGAAACGTCAATTTTTGTGGACTAAAGGTCAAAATAGCTATTTTGAATCAATAATTTAACAAGTCCAATAATAGTGCTAAGTGGTTCTACTTGGCTGATTTATTTCAGTAGAATATAGAGTTTGTATTATAAAAACCTTCATATACTCGTATATATGAGGTTCCTTCTGTATTTATTTTAAGCCATACTTAATGGCATTACTTTCAAAAACCACACTCAGACATATCATGGACCTTGTTAAAAGTTTATTGAATTTGATGAATCCATTTTCCACTTTTCAAATCTTGCTAACTTACAAACACCAAAATTTAATTCTATAGAACCAACAAAAAAAATATTACATTCAACATTCAAACCACTGCCAAATATGGAATATTGTACACAAGTTTGTAAACAATATTAAACTTTTAATTGATTTGTTTCAAAGAAATTTCTTACAACTTTAGCAGACTTTCAAATATGTACGAGTATATGAAATTATTTCAATTTTCTGTTTTCTGCCATAAGTCAGAAAAATGTCTGCATTCATTCAAAAATATCAAACGCTTTTTATGTCAACCGAAAAAAAATATAAAACTTTTTCATAAAGTTTTTCCCGAGTTCCTTAAAAGGATTTAGCATTTCATAAGCGAAATCAATAGTTCGTTAAAGTTTATACGATTTTCCTTCTTCATTCTTTCGAATTACATTAATGTAGTTTGACCTCAATGGAAGCATCCTAGAAGACCGAATTTTGAGGAAAGTTTCTTTTTCGGAAGGCCTTGAGAGTAATGCATCCCCCTTACTCCATAATAGCCTTGTTGATATGTTGCTCTGAGATAAAATCCTTGCATCAAAGCTATCCCTTTTTCCGCAATCTAAACTACAGTTAGTTATTTTATATAAATCATATTATAAATATATAAACGGCAAGTACCTACAGCACGACTTTCCTTCCACTGGCCTTTCCTCTGACCCTCTGGCAATATATGGGCTGTGGGTTTTTCCTTCCTCAACCCTGGCCATCTGGTCACGCTAATGAAACTACAAAACAGATGGTCTTCTCCGTAGCCCGGTTCACTGGAGAAAAGCTCCTTCTTGAAAGTGTTTCGCTACAAAGCTCATAACTCAAATAAATAAAATCCCACTTCTGACACCCTCCGTTGGTGTACCCCACTGCGCTTTCATGATAGTGGTATTTTATTGCATTATCATGCCTCAAGTACACATGCAACATCACGAGTCCTGATAATAAAGTAAGAGGATATACGAGTTTTCTCTAAAAGCGCATCCTAACAGCTACAAACATTTATACGATAATATCGTTTTATGTAGTAAAAATAAGTGTATAACCTTCGAGTATTGATTACTTGATTTAGAGAAGAAAGAACAAAAAAAAAACTACCACAAGAAGCATTCAAGTACTTAAGAACCTACTCCATAAGCAGAGAATCTCAAGACTCTGTAACAAACCGCTGAGTTGTTCAATTTTATGGCAAGACACTTTTAAGTTTAAGAAGCAACCAAACCACTAACATGCAACTAACTACAGCAGCCTTGAAGGAGCAATAGAAGCGCGGAGAGTGCTAGAAGCATTCAATGTCCTGATTTATGGCCCTTTCAAGGGAGAGAGGGCTCACGCAAAAACCATGAATAAAAAAAAGTAATAAATGTCGGCCATTTTAGCAACACAAAAAAAAACTAAAATATTGAAAGAGCCAAAATAAAGTTTTAAAATGTCACTCTGGCTGAAAACTTCATCAAACACAAACAATCCATCTTCGAGTCAAGTTGCGGTGCTGATGGTATTGTGAGGGGTGGAAAAGGGCGCTGAGGCTTGAATTTGAATGGAGGATATAAATTGCATCAGAGCAAGGCAAATCTGCCTCCCCTTATCGTTCTTTGCTGTCGTGCCCTGTATTCGGAGTGCTACATGGGTGGAAAAAAATCCTCAATAGGTCTTGTTTTTTTTTTTTAATCTGCAAAGGGCTATGCAGATATGCTTTAAGAGAAATTACGACAAAGTCACTGGAACTGGAAAATTGCTCTAGACTCTTGTGATTTATTTATATAACAAGATGTTTGGCTTGGTTTCGGTTCATTGAGCTTTTACATGGTTAAGATTCAAAGAATAGAGAGGTATTCAAATTTTTGTTGATTTATTGCAAGACGATTTACAATATGGGATCGCTTGTAAAAGTTTTACGAACAAAAAAGTGAAAGTTGGGGTTTGAGAAATTGTAATACACATTTTTACATCAAAATGTTCGATTTGCAATCAATTTATAAGGATTTGTCTTAGAATACAAAAAAATATAAAAAGCGAAACCTTGCTCGGATCTTTCATTCCAAAAAAAAAAAACAAGGAAATATGAGAACGCAGCTGTTTTTAGTCTAAGTGAACTCAAATGGATGTTTACTTTTAAATAACAAAGTAAAATATTACTATGAAACCAACTTTATCGCTAACAGGACCGTAGGGAAAAATTGGTGGAGCTCCCAAGGAAAAAAATTTAAAAAATATGACAATTTAAGAAAAAAAGTTAACTTCAATTTATTGAAAGTTTAAGTGACCTAAACTCAACTCAGGTATGACAGTGGGCGAAACTCACTTTGGAGTTGAGGTCACTTGAATTTTCAATTGAAGTTAAATTTTAACAAAAAATTTTAAAAAATTTTAAATAAAATAAAATGCACGACTGGATCGCACGAACTTGCTCTTATGTAAAAATACATTTTATAAATATTAAACATGGATTTAATGAGATAAAAATGTTCAAATAAATGAAATTGCTTTCTGATTTGCATAAAATTATGAATTTATGAAAACAAAGTTTTTAGATCGTTTTATTATTAAATTAATTGTTTGTATTAGAAATTTTGTTTAAAAAAAAATTTTGGATGCCAATTTTAAGTATTATGTAATATAGATTTTAGGAAATAATTTCAAAAAATAATCGTTTACACGTTTTGAAGATATTGATTTTTCAAAAAATTTTTTTTTTTTTTAAAAAAACCCAACAAATTTTTTTTTTGGAATATTTTTATATACAATATTATTTTAAACTTAAGGGGGCTCCTGCTTAAGAAAATTGGTTAAAATCGTTAGAGCCCTTAATGAGAAAGTCGAAAATCAAAAAAAAAAAAAAACGGTTCTATGACAGGTACAGTTAATTACATTTTTCCTACTAATTTTTTTATCAAAATGGTTAGAGCCGTTTTCGAGATTGAAGAAAATAACTCCAGTGGCTTAGGTTGTAGGGAGAGGTACAGACATACAGACATACAGATAGACAGACTTCATTACCATCGTAATGTCAACTTTGATCAAAATCTCAAGTTCGATTTTTTTCCAAATACAGAACTTGGCCTATACAGTAAAACCTGTCTAATTGGACCACCCTTCGGACCGAACAAAAGTGGTCCGATTAGGAGGTGGTCCCATTATAAAGGTTCTTTTTTAATTGGACCGGTCCACTTATAGAGGTTTTTTCCTCATGCATATTTGTCCAAATATACATAATAATTTTTTAAACGCAATATAGAATTTGAATTTAACTCCGATTAAAAATTAAAAGACAGTGTATTTTTTTGAATTTTTAATAAAAGTTTTTGTGTTAAACAAATTGCAATTATGAGGTACACAAAGGTACGTATATGTATGTATGTATGTATGTGCACATAGTTTTTTTTTACTACTAAGTTGTCTTAGAAAAAAAATCAGTAATTTTTTTCTGAACCACAGCTGTATCCTTTGAGAATAATTGTTCAAGCGCGTCCATAGTTCATCCAAACCGTTTTCATATGAAAAATCCTTCAAAATGTTAAGATGAGAAAATGCCTCTTTGTATGTGAGAGGTCTTGAAGGACATGGGACAGCATCAATATCTTCCTCTGTAGAAGAAATGTCAGAGATGTGTCCTTCCTCAGTGTCACAAGGTGCAGGTTGAATAGAGTGCATAAAATCATTCTCCCAATTCTCCGACCAGTCGTTTGATGTCGCGACATTATCGTCCATAGTTAAAAAATCATCTGGTATTGCAGGTTCGGGGATTATCTCCTCAGCAACCAATTGATTCTCCTCTTCATAGAAAAACCCACATTTTTAAAACAATTGGAAATGGTTGTGGAAGTAACGTCTTCCCAAGCCTTTTTAAGCCAGCTGCAAGCGTCTAAGATATTAATTTTAGCTGCTAACTCTGACATGCTATCGACTTCATCTATACATAGGATCAAGTGTTGAATAAGGTGTTTTCTATAATGGGACTTCAATCTTTTAATGATGCCTTGATCAAGAGGCTTTAAATGAGAAGTTGTATTTGCAGGGAAAAATTTCATTTCGATGTTTTTAATCCAGTCACAACATGAGACGGCGCATTGTCTGCAAACTGTGGCAGTTAAGAATTAAAAATTTTAAAATTTGAAGGCAGAGTAGAAAGTAGTAGAAGGAATAGGGCTGGTGGTGTAGATATTTGCTGACCAGAGCTTTAAGCGGTTTGAACCGGTTTTGGTTTGAATGTTTAAAATCCTGATGGAATGGTATTTTCCATCATTATGAAGTTTTCCATATAACGATAAATGCGAGATATTTTCCATAAAAAAACTACAGGTTGTTCTTTAATTCAATTGAGTTTGCTAAGAAAAAAAATAAAAAGAGTATTGGATTGTACGGTATTGTGTTAAAAAAAAAAAAAAAAATAATAATAAAATATGTAATAGGAAAAGTTAACTATAGAATTTATGAAATATGAAAAAAAAAAAAAAGGAAAGCTGGGATTCGAACCTAGAAGTGGAGTAAGGCTTGAGATGGCTGACGACAGTACCATTGCACCACGCTTAAGAATAGTAAAGTCGTACCAACTTTGGACTAAGTGTCGAAGAGCTCTAAAGGGAAATTAATTAAAGGAAAAAAATCGAAAAAGGAAATAAAGTGGAACAAGTTCGTTAACAAATACTAATATTTTGTAATAGTATAAGTAAAATATTGTTTTTCACTTTTCGAAATGCTAGAATTTTAACCAAAAACCTGAAATTTCGACTCACTTATATGTGAAAAATTCCAAAATTGATTATATTATGAAAATTGGATTTTTATAGTTAAAATTCAGTACAGAAAACAATGAAAAAGTATCACCGGATCCACTTCCATGATGGAGATCCAAACATTCGTTAACTTTGGAAACAGGTAGAATATGAAAAACTTGAAGAAAGTGAGTTAGTTGGTGTCTGGTGTCGGTGGCGACAAGTTGTGCGCAAGGTTTCTAATAAGTACAAATATATAGATATAAAAAGTCAAAAAAAAACCCGTAAAATAAGAAAATAAAAATAAGTAAAACTACAGTCTCGCGACAGTAATACGTGTAATACGTATTTATATATTTTATATATAAGCAAAAATATATATAGAACGACATCGTGGTAAAAGTTAGTAGTCTATCACGCCACCAAAATCCTGCCTCACTCAAACAAAAGTACATACAAAGCGGGTGAGAGAAAAGAATTTCCATAAAGGAATACCCCAGCTTTATCCTCCGTGCACGAAGCCGTATCTCGCCGAAGCCCAAGTTCCAGATCGATGAGACAAGGACTGCAGAAAGGTATAAAACAGCACAGGTGACCGTAAAAACAGGCGACAACTAAGACAGGTGTGCTACAGAGACAGGCCACACTATGGCTAGATTTTGCTATACGTACAGAAACCTCTTCGATTGTTTTACGCAAGCACCCTGACGCCCAACAGCCAAAACCAAATGTATAACGACATCCAACACCAAGAACGTGCCTCACAACGTGCAACATATTGACCAACACTTTTCAATAACACATTTGCTATACTGCAACTATAATAAAGCAGCAAAAACGTACGACACCCAACATCAAGAACGTACGACAGGACGTGCAGCATAACGACCAACGCTTCTCAACAACACACGCACCCAAACACACACAACACGCAGCAAAAACGTACGACATCAACTTCAGCTTTAAGATCATCCACATGCACCTCAGCCTCCAATGGACATCAAGAACATACAACAATTACCAAGGGTTTCCTTAAGATCGTCCACAGACATTTTACCAGCAAGATCCAGCAAGAACAACAGCAGCTTTACACAACATACACGTACAACGCACACAACATTTATCATTATTTAAAAGCTAAGTACTCAAATATTATTAGTAATCTACATAAAAAAAAAAGAATCAATTTAAAACTTATATTAAACTAAAACTAGATCCTAAATACTATTAAAACTTTATTAACTTATTTAGTTAACTTAAACTAAATTAAAATTTCTTAGAAACATATAAAACAAAACAAAAAAATAAATAAATTAAACTAAAGGTACATTTAGAAAAATTTACCAAGGTTAGAATAGTTTTTTTTTAACACATGTAAAGCAATTTCTTCGATTTTTTTATCCATTCATTTCTACTTTAATTTTACTAGGTACATTATCATAATACAATCACGCAAATACAAAAAAAAGCCTACTCATCGAAGCGGTGCACCTCCTCGACGGCTGACTCATCTTTAAAATTATAAGAACTTTCCTGTTCATAAATGATAATGCAAGCAAATAATTCAAGAAACAACAAAGTAAAACTGGAAGAAATTAAGAAAACAAAAGTAAAACTTACATCATAAATAATTATTTTTATGATAAAAGCTTGGTAAGTGTTTTCGAAAAATATATTGAATTTGAATGAATAAAAATCGAAATTGCTATCGCTTAGTGTCGAATATCATAGACACAATCCTAGGTTATCCTATAAAATTTTCAATTAATATCTACCTAAAACTATGCAACTCTAATAAACAATTTGTATCATTGATTTGATTATGAGCATACGTTTAGGTATATTGTACCTTGGAGTAGAAAGAAAAAAAAAAGAGAGAATTAAAAAGGGAAAGATTTTCACCTATATTTTTTTTTGAAATAATAATATTTAAATTTTAGTAAAGTAAACAATTAAAGAAAGACTATACAAAATACGAGTAAGAAAGAAAAATACAAAAAGTAAATTTGAAGAAATCAAAAGTTTTGATTTTGTTGGTATTAAATCAATTCTCTTGTTTCATTTTCATTTCATCATCATTTTTTTTTTGAGCTTGCATTTAGATAATGAATACGAATACAAAATATTATAATGTGAATACATACATATACATTATATATACATATATATGAACATTTTTAAATTGGGTACTAGTAGATATTTTTGTTATCATTATAATTTTTGATACACATACATACATATACACAATACAACTAAACATACTTTTATACAAATAAATTGAAACCTTTATAACGATTATAAATTGATTTACAGACTTCTTAATTCTTTTCTCTATGGGAAGGCGATCTCTTAAATTTTCAGGTTTTCTATTTATAGCATAATGGATTGTTAGGGCCTATAAAAGGGGGTGGATGTGAACCGCAATAAGGTACCGAGACAGACAAGGTAGATATCGTAATCAATGGTAAGATCGAAAATAATTTTGAGTTCGTAGTTTGTCGATGAATAATAGTTTAGGGGGCTATTGCATAGTATATAAAGTGGGCGCATTAGCCAAGGTCGTTACACCATAGTGTTGCGTGGGTGGGCCTCCCACATTGGACAATAACATCTTGTCCATCCATCTCTCCATGGTTGCCAACTGCTATTTTCTCTCGTTCGAGCAATGGTTTGCGGAATTTTAGTAAATTTTATATTTTTATTTTTTTTAAAGGCGAATTCAGGTCTCAAATTTATTTTGAACCTATTTTAAATTCTTTTACATACATATAACATCGTTTGTATAATGGCATGAATTACTTAACGTAACAACTGTTCACGGATTCTGCGGCAAGAACCCAACCATAGCCGACGAGCAGAGCCTAGGCATCCAGCAAGCATGCCCAGCCGTGGAATACCTGAACACCCTTCATTCCTGCTGCCAGGATCTGCCAATGGTAGCCTGTAGACCAAAGGTAGTAATGGTGGCGTAAGGGGTGAAGGCTAGCAAGGGTTCAAGGATTTGTTGTCTTTATATGTGCTTTCTTTTGGTAATTTTTGAGCGTTTTAGCACCTCCCTTTTGGAGACTCAAGGTCAATGTTTCTTTGCGACCCATTGCTGTTAAAACCTAACACCCAGGTTCCGTTACAGGTGGCGCCCAACGTGGGGCCCGAATTCGTCCTTTATAGAAAGCAAATAATATGCCAATGAAAGGAAATTTTTTTTTCGAATTACTTCGTCTTTTTTATGATTTTTTTTGATTTTATTTCGCGTTCAATGAACCCTTTTAAGAATTTCAAGTTGACGACCAGTGAATGGGTGATAGAGTCCCTGTTCAGGCTGTAGCGTTCAACTTGTACTCTTTCGATGGTTTCATGGAAATTTACTTTGAAAAATTCGAATCGAATCCAAACCTTAGACGGCATCAGTCTGGCGAGTTGTTGTTCGGTTTTCGAATTTAAAATGTATCGATGCAAATGAAAAGTGATCGTCACAAAGGCTAAGCCTTGTAGTTGGTTTTTGGTAGCGATTACTAACGAAACTTTGGCTTAAAATTGCGCGAAATTTAAACTACTTTCGAAAATTACTTTATTTTTAAGAACAGAATTTGGAATCTTCCTTTCAGAAGCGGTTTACTATTGTTTCAGAATTACTGAGCGAATGAGAAGGAAAGAGAGAAAAGACATTCATGGAGAGTGGAATATTGATACGATTACCGACTGCTATGATAAATTACACGGTGTCTTAGGTCACATCCACCCTTTTAAATTTATGAGATAAAAATTTTTTGTTTATGGTATTACATTTTTTTTTACTTTTAGTTAGTTGTTTGAGTTATATCTATGGTTTTAAC
Organism: Chrysotoxum bicinctum; assembly: GCA_911387755.1. Taxonomy (NCBI): domain Eukaryota; kingdom Metazoa; phylum Arthropoda; class Insecta; order Diptera; family Syrphidae; genus Chrysotoxum; species Chrysotoxum bicinctum. The sequence goes on along the minus strand of OU426989.1, from coordinate 214,969,468 downwards.
TGGTTTAGTAAACATTTTCGGTTCATTTCGAAAGTTTTGAACGTTATCTTACTTCGGTAAACTTTTTTGTATTAATTTTTTTGAGAATTAGGTGGTGGATTTTTTCTTATTTTGGATTTTAGTTACGAAGGATTTTGAGTATTTTTTTTTTTTTTTGATTTTCTTTTCTATTTTTATTCGTGTATTATTTCGTTTAGGATATACGAGTATTACCTTGCCGATCCGTTTTTTTTATTAAAGATTTTTTGGATTATTTTGTTTTAAGTTCATTGGATTAATTTTTTTTTTTCAATCTTATAGTTTAAGTTTGAGTTTTCAGAGGAACAATTTAGTTTCATACAGTGGTTTGATATTTTTTTGAATTTTGTTTAACTTTCTTAAAACTCGCAGTTTTGATATTTTCACTTCTCAAGAATCTCATTTTCAATCCTAGTCTTTAAGTTTTGAATTTTACAGTTAAGGAAATTTTGTTGGTTGTCATTCATACTTTTAATTACCTAGTTTAAGAGCTAGATCTACAGAGTATTTGGGTTTGTTAGGTCGAGTTTCTGGAAAAATCCTAGTTTTGTTAACAAGATGCCGAGGCCCAGATTGTCTCTGTCAGACTTTCGTAAGCGGGAATGCTTGCGAAGCAATCCAAACGCTCTTACAGCGAACGCGAACGCAACACAAGCCGCACAGAGTGAAGCAGGAAGTGGTATACATCCTTCAATAGAAAACGAGGAGATACAAGGAGCCGCATCATTATTGGCTCAAAGTGGTGAAGGGATAACCCGAGATTTAAACCAGAGGGACTCAACTTCGAAAGGAGCTGCTCAGTCGGAGACGGATAGGGTAGAGACAGAAGAAGATGAGATACTAACAGACTACATTGAAGAAGTAGTGACTGCAGCGGTTGGGTTGAACCGAGCAAAAGATTTAGAGTTTTTCAGAGTGGAAGCCGAAAGGAATAGAGAATACCTACAGGCACAAGTTGCCAACATTGTACGACAGACTTTGGCGACAGTTACGCCAACGACAACACCCCTTCGGTACACGGAACATTTGAATACTTTTGACAACACTCGAGTAAATTCAGAAAGGGATCGCGCAGCTCAGAACAACATCAGAACCAGTCTTCAAGACCCTACTCCAGCTACGCGTCCCCAATATGAATCAATATCTCATCCTCCGAATCAAAGCCACACGTCCAACGCTGACGAGTTCTTGCGACAGTTGAACAACTTTTCGTTGAATGATCCTCTGGGAAGTACCCACCACTCTGCTCCATTACCAACAGTCAGTAGATACCACCATTTTCACAAATGGGGGTTAAAGTTTGACGGCAAACAGATGACAGTTGACGACTTTCTCTTTAGGCTGAATAGGTTGCGAACTTCCTATAATGTTAGTTGGTCAGAAATTGTGTTAAACTTTCACCTTTTTGTTAGTGGGTCTGTTAAAAACTGGTTTTGGGTATATTTGAAATCTAACCAAAACGTAAATTGGGATACCCTCAGAGTAGCTCTCATTGAACAGTACCGTAGCCTGGAGACAGACTCTGAATTGTCGAGAAGACTGTTTGACCGACGTCAACAGCCTTCAGAATCATTTGATGACTTTTATTCAGCGATCCAAGAGCTGAACAGTAGACTTCGGGTACCGAAACAACCTCACGAGATAGTGGAGTTGCTGAAGCTGAACGTTAAGCGGCGAATGGGAGAACTGTTAATCACGTTCCATACAAACAGTTTGTCTGAAATGGTTTATGTGTGCAGGAATATGGAAAAGTATCTGAATAACCACGAACCAACCCCACAAAGGCCCAAACTTCAGTTTCAGCAACCCCAAACTTCACGTAGGAATATTTCAGAGTTAGAAGTAGAACCCATTGACGTAAGTGAGCAAAACTTGGAAGCCTTCAGTACAAGTAGAGACAATCGTAATTTGGTATGTTACAACTGCAAAGAACAAGGTCACACTTACTTTGAGTGCCAAGTTCCTCAAAGAAACTTGTTCTGTTACAAGTGCGGTTTAGAAAACACCACCGTTCCTCAATGCCCACGATGTTCGGGAAACGGCCATCGGAGCAGTCCCATGTCCAAGGCAAACTGCTCACAGAATCCAAAGCCGGACAGATTGTAGACATTGCAAAAGACATATCAGACAGGGAAAAACCAATCGACATTTTACCTATAGACATGACAGAACGAACAATTAAAATCTTAAAACCAAATACACGGCCAAGTCCTCTTGTAGCTTCAGTGGTAGATAAAGTCTTACCACCAAAAGAACTACCCAAAACATTGCACGAAAGGTTGCAAAACTATTATAAAGTAAGAGAGAGAATTTTTGGAAAGACTGAAACGAAAACACCTGTTTCTGAGAAGGTAATTAAACTTCGAGCCAAATTTCGTGAAAAGAAACAAGAATACAAATCTATTGACGCCACAACCTTATGTAGTGCAGAAGATCCCCGACCGTACGCTAATGTTAAGATATTCGGTGAACCGATACTAGGATTGCTTGATAGTGGAGCTAGTTTAAGTTGCCTAGGTGAGGGAGGGATCGATTTTCTTGCCAAACACAACATCGACTATAATAAAATAACACAGAAGATAAAGACTGCAGACGGAAAGAAACAGGCCATAGTAGGCAAAGTCTTGGCAAAGGTTTCTTACAAGGGAGTCACGAAAAATATACACTTGTATATTGTGCCTTCCTTGCAGCAGCGGTTATACTTAGGTATAAACTTCTGGAAGGAATTCAACTTAGCCCCTAACCTCATCTCAGAAATTTCGCTTGATATGCCATTGGAAGAACCAGACCGCAAAGCACATGAGTTAACAGAAAAACAATCGGAAACATTAAGGAAAACGATCAACATGTTCCCCTCCTCGGCTATACTAGGCCTTGGAAAAACATCGTTGATCGAACATAAAATAGATACCGGAGACGCAGAACCAATTAAGCAACGTTTTTACCCGATTTCTCCAGCAGTGCAAAAGCTGATGTATGAGGAGTTGGATCGTATGCTTGAGCTTGGAGTAATAGAAGAGAGTTCTAGCGCATGGTGCTCTCCCGTGGTCCTGGTTAGAAAACCAGGTAAGAATAGATTATGCCTCGATTACAGGAAAGTAAACTCCAAGACGAAAGGAAATGCGTATCCAATGACTCATATAGAGGGTTTGCTATCGCGTCTTCCAGATACTCGCTTTATTTCTAGCATTGATCTGAAGGACGCGTTCTGGCAAATCCCTCTGGAGAAATCATCGAGGGAAAAGACGGCGTTCACCGTCCCCGGAAGACCTTTAATGCAGTTTAAGGTAATGCCATTTGGTCTAAAGAACGCGTGTCAAACCATGTGTGAAGTCGTGGACAAAGTGGTACCGGTTTCACTGCGAGAAAATATATTTCCGTATGTTGACGATTTGTTGGTGGTCTCCAGTTCTTTTGATGAACACGTTAAGCTATTGGCTTTACTGGCAGAAAGATTAAGGCAAGCAGGACTCACCATAAATGTGCAAAAATCAAAATTCTGCTTCAAAGAATTGAAATTCCTTGGTTATATGGTAGGCGACGGTTGTTTGAAGCCAAATCCGGAAAAAGTATCGGCTATTCTAGATTTTCCAATTCCCACAACAGCAAGGCAAGTCAGGCGTTTTTTAGGGATGGCAGGCTGGTACAGGAGGTTTGTCAAGGATTTTTCAGTGTTAGCAGGTCCCCTTACAGATAGTTTGAAGAAAGGGAAAACATTTTGTCTTGGTGAAGAAGCAATGCAAGCCTTTGCAAAACTTAAAGAAACTTTGACATCCGCACCAGTCCTGGTTAATCCAAATTTCGACAAAGAGTTCATCATCCTCTGCGATGCATCAAACACAGGAATCGGCTGTGTCTTATGCCAGCTTGATGATGAACAAAACGAACGTCCGATTTACTATCACTCTCAAAAACTCAACAAGGCGCAGCGAAATTATAGTGTCACCGAGCGTGAATGTCTGGCTGCGGTGGTTGGGTTCAAAAAGTTCCGAGCTTACGTGGAAGGGCAACCGTTTAAGATAATAACCGATCACGCAAGCTTGAAGTGGCTGATGAGTCAAAGAGATTTGAGCGGTCGATTGGCAAGATGGAGCCTAAAGCTTCAAGGTTTCGACTTTACAATCGAACATCGAAAAGGTTCTCAAAATGTGGTCCCCGATGCTTTATCACGGGTATATGAAGTAGAAGCATTGAGTATCGATAGTTCAATTGTAAACGAAGCCTCTGACGTACTGCACATAGACCTTGAAGACCCCAGTTTTAAATCTGAGCAATACTCCAAGATCGTTGACACAGTCAAAAATCAAAAGAACCAGCTACCGGACCTTCGAGTATCGAACAGTTTCGTTTATAAGAAGGTCCAACATTGCACAGGTAATCCATTGGAGGATGATCTAATATGGAAACTTTGGGTTCCGGACGCGTTAACTGGTCGCTTGATAACTTTGGCTCATCAGCCACCTAGAGCATCGCATGGTGGGGTGTCGAAAACGTTGTACCGACTTCGTTCTCGGTTCTTTTGGCCCGGCATGGCAGCCCAGGTAAAAACATTCATAGGCAACTGTGAAATTTGTAAGACTTGTAAGGCACCGAACAGCACCCTTAGGCCACCAATGGGGAAGCCTTTTCTGGCGGAAAGACCTTTTCAGATGGTCTATATAGATTTCCTTGGTCCATACCCTCGGTCAAAGAATGGAAACACCTTTATGATAATTGCGTTGGACCAACTGACTAAATTTGTGCTGATTAAACCATTGAAAAAGGCTACTTCTGAGACAGTCATTAAATTCCTGATAGAAAATATCTTATGTTTGTTTGGGGTGCCTGAGACCATACTTTCCGACAACGGGAAGCAGTTTGTAAGTAAGGAGTTTGAGAAGCTGATGTCCTCGTACGGTATAAATCATGTAAGAACTGCTGCATATTCCCCTCAGGCCAACGCAAGCGAGAGGGTGAATAGATCGATTTTGGCTGCAATACGTTCTTACATCGACCCAGACCAGCGAAGCTGGGATCTACACCTTCCCTCTATCAATAGCGCGCTGTGCACGACAGTTCATTCGGCTATCGGAATGTCACCGTACGAGGCTCTGTTTGGTCAAACTATGGTGGAACATGGTTCAGACTATAAGCTGCTGAACGACCTGAACGGTCTTAACAACTCCGAAATCAAAATTTTATCGAAGGCATCCCAAATGAATATTCTCCACACCTACATCAAGGAGTCCTTAACAAACGCGCATTCCAAGTATGAGAGTGTGTACAATACTAGGAGCAAAGCCATTAAGTTTTTGGTAGGTGAAGTGGTTTATAGAAGGAATTTTGTTCTGAGTGACGCATCGAAAAGATTCAACGCCAAATTGTCACCTAAGTTCGTAAAGATGAGAGTTAAGAGATTGGTAGGAAATAACTTGTACGAGCTGGAAGATTTAAACGGAAAACGAGTCGGCATCTACCATGGCAAAGATATACGAAGATAATATGTAGATCATCACTTGTTGCCCGGCTGTCAGTCTGTGCATGAGAGCTCCTTTTAGGTTTTCCTGTTTCCTGTTCCTTTCCCTCATTTGCATTCGGAAAAGAAAGCAGGTTTGTGGCAGTTAAGAATTAAAAATTTTAAAATTTGAAGGCAGAGTAGAAAGTAGTAGAAGGAATAGGGCTGGTGGTGTAGATATTTGCTGACCAGAGCTTTAAGCGGTTTGAACCGGTTTTGGTTTGAATGTTTAAAATCCTGATGGAATGGTATTTTCCATCATTATGAAGTTTTCCATATAACGATAAATGCGAGATATTTTCCATAAAAAAACTACAGGTTGTTCTTTAATTCAATTGAGTTTGCTAAGAAAAAAAATAAAAAGAGTATTGGATTGTACGGTATTGTGTTAAAAAAAAAAAAAAAAATAATAATAAAATATGTAATAGGAAAAGTTAACTATAGAATTTATGAAATATGAAAAAAAAAAAAGGAAAGCTGGGATTCGAACCTAGAAGTGGAGTAAGGCTTGAGATGGCTGACGACAGTACCATTGCACCACGCTTAAGAATAGTAAAGTCGTACCAACTTTGGACTAAGTGTCGAAGAGCTCTAAAGGGAAATTAATTAAAGGAAAAAAATCGAAAAAGGAAATAAAGTGGAACAAGTTCGTTAACAAATACTAATATTTTGTAATAGTATAAGTAAAATATTGTTTTTCACTTTTCGAAATGCTAGAATTTTAACCAAAAACCTGAAATTTCGACTCACTTATATGTGAAAAATTCCAAAATTGATTATATTATGAAAATTGGATTTTTATAGTTAAAATTCAGTACAGAAAACAATGAAAAAGTATCACCGGATCCACTTCCATGATGGAGATCCAAACATTCGTTAACTTTGGAAACAGGTAGAATATGAAAAACTTGAAGAAAGTGAGTTAGTTGGTGTCTGGTGTCGGTGGCGACAAGTTGTGCGCAAGGTTTCTAATAAGTACAAATATATAGATATAAAAAGTCAAAAAAAAAACCGTAAAATAAGAAAATAAAAATAAGTAAAACTACAGTCTCGCGACAGTAATACGTGTAATACGTATTTATATATTTTATATATAAGCAAAAATATATATAGAACGACATCGTGGTAAAAGTTAGTAGTCTATCACGCCACCAAAATCCTGCCTCACTCAAACAAAAGTACATACAAAGCGGGTGAGAGAAAAGAATTTCCATAAAGGAATACCCCAGCTTTATCCTCCGTGCACGAAGCCGTATCTCGCCGAAGCCCAAGTTCCAGATCGATGAGACAAGGACTGCAGAAAGGTATAAAACAGCACAGGTGACCGTAAAAACAGGCGACAACTAAGACAGGTGTGCTACAGAGACAGGCCACACTATGGCTAGATTTTGCTATACGTACAGAAACCTCTTCGATTGTTTTACGCAAGCACCCTGACGCCCAACAGCCAAAACCAAATGTATAACGACATCCAACACCAAGAACGTGCCTCACAACGTGCAACATATTGACCAACACTTTTCAATAACACATTTGCTATACTGCAACTATAATAAAGCAGCAAAAACGTACGACACCCAACATCAAGAACGTACGACAGGACGTGCAGCATAACGACCAACGCTTCTCAACAACACACGCACCCAAACACACACAACACGCAGCAAAAACGTACGACATCAACTTCAGCTTTAAGATCATCCACATGCACCTCAGCCTCCAATGGACATCAAGAACATACAACAATTACCAAGGGTTTCCTTAAGATCGTCCACAGACATTTTACCAGCAAGATCCAGCAAGAACAACAGCAGCTTTACACAACATACACGTACAACGCACACAACATTTATCATTATTTAAAAGCTAAGTACTCAAATATTATTAGTAATCTACATAAAAAAAAAAGAATCAATTTAAAACTTATATTAAACTAAAACTAGATCCTAAATACTATTAAAACTTTATTAACTTATTTAGTTAACTTAAACTAAATTAAAATTTCTTAGAAACATATAAAACAAAACAAAAAAATAAATAAATTAAACTAAAGGTACATTTAGAAAAATTTACCAAGGTTAGAATAGTTTTTTTTTAACACATGTAAAGCAATTTCTTCGATTTTTTTATCCATTCATTTCTACTTTAATTTTACTAGGTACATTATCATAATACAATCACGCAAATACAAAAAAAAGCCTACTCATCGAAGCGGTGCACCTCCTCGACGGCTGACTCATCTTTAAAATTATAAGAACTTTCCTGTTCATAAATGATAATGCAAGCAAATAATTCAAGAAACAACAAAGTAAAACTGGAAGAAATTAAGAAAACAAAAGTAAAACTTACATCATAAATAATTATTTTTATGATAAAAGCTTGGTAAGTGTTTTCGAAAAATATATTGAATTTGAATGAATAAAAATCGAAATTGCTATCGCTTAGTGTCGAATATCATAGACACAATCCTAGGTTATCCTATAAAATTTTCAATTAATATCTACCTAAAACTATGCAACTCTAATAAACAATTTGTATCATTGATTTGATTATGAGCATACGTTTAGGTATATTGTACCTTGGAGTAGAAAGAAAAAAAAAAGAGAGAATTAAAAAGGGAAAGATTTTCACCTATATTTTTTTTTGAAATAATAATATTTAAATTTTAGTAAAGTAAACAATTAAAGAAAGACTATACAAAATACGAGTAAGAAAGAAAAATACAAAAAGTAAATTTGAAGAAATCAAAAGTTTTGATTTTGTTGGTATTAAATCAATTCTCTTGTTTCATTTTCATTTCATCATCATTTTTTTTTTGAGCTTGCATTTAGATAATGAATACGAATACAAAATATTATAATGTGAATACATACATATACATTATATATACATATATATGAACATTTTTAAATTGGGTACTAGTAGATATTTTTGTTATCATTATAATTTTTGATACACATACATACATATACACAATACAACTAAACATACTTTTATACAAATAAATTGAAACCTTTATAACGATTATAAATTGATTTACAGACTTCTTAATTCTTTTCTCTATGGGAAGGCGATCTCTTAAATTTTCAGGTTTTCTATTTATAGCATAATGGATTGTTAGGGCCTATAAAAGGGGGTGGATGTGAACCGCAATAAGGTACCGAGACAGACAAGGTAGATATCGTAATCAATGGTAAGATCGAAAATAATTTTGAGTTCGTAGTTTGTCGATGAATAATAGTTTAGGGGGCTATTGCATAGTATATAAAGTGGGCGCATTAGCCAAGGTCGTTACACCATAGTGTTGCGTGGGTGGGCCTCCCACATTGGACAATAACATCTTGTCCATCCATCTCTCCATGGTTGCCAACTGCTATTTTCTCTCGTTCGAGCAATGGTTTGCGGAATTTTAGTAAATTTTATATTTTTATTTTTTTTAAAGGCGAATTCAGGTCTCAAATTTATTTTGAACCTATTTTAAATTCTTTTACATACATATAACATCGTTTGTATAATGGCATGAATTACTTAACGTAACAACTGTTCACGGATTCTGCGGCAAGAACCCAACCATAGCCGACGAGCAGAGCCTAGGCATCCAGCAAGCATGCCCAGCCGTGGAATACCTGAACACCCTTCATTCCTGCTGCCAGGATCTGCCAATGGTAGCCTGTAGACCAAAGGTAGTAATGGTGGCGTAAGGGGTGAAGGCTAGCAAGGGTTCAAGGATTTGTTGTCTTTATATGTGCTTTCTTTTGGTAATTTTTGAGCGTTTTAGCACCTCCCTTTTGGAGACTCAAGGTCAATGTTTCTTTGCGACCCATTGCTGTTAAAACCTAACACCCAGGTTCCGTTACAAAACAGAAGAACTTTTCGATTTTGTTTTTGCATTTTTTTGTCAAAAAGGGTTAACCAGTCTTGAAACAAAGTGGAGTTCATCCAAGCCTTCTTGTTGCTTCTCCAAGTTATTCCCAATGCTTTTTCGATATTAATGTTTTTTAAAGCTCTGGGCTTAGCGGCTCTTCCTATTGGTTGTGGAATGCGTTCGCTTAATTAAGTTTTTTAAATTTATCATAAAAATAATTAACTTACCAATGACCATAACTGGTTCTTTTTCTCTGACTGCGCTACAAAGTAATGCTACGGTTAATCTTTCTTTCGATAACTTTCCACCACTGCATCTTTCATTTTTGAGTTGAAGTGATTTTGAGGGCGTTGCTTTGAAAAATAACGCCGTTTCATCCAAATTAAAAATGTTTTTTGGGTCATAGCCATTACAGATGGTTTTCAAAGTTTTTTTGAAATCATCGCAAAGAGTAATATCAACATCTGGGCCTTCTCCATTTAGAATTTTAAAGACAATGTTATGTCGCATCTTAAATGCCTCCAGCCATCCATTTGAAGTGGTAAAATTCTCAATTTTGATAATTGTTGCTATAGCCAGTGCTTTTGCTTGAAGAATTGTACCAGATATTGGCACATTCTTTTGTCTAGCTAAGCAAAACCATTTGAATGTCAAATCATCAATTTCGGCAAAAGAAACACATGATTTAACACGTTTTCTTTTCAAACCGACAAATTTTTCAAATGAGGATTTTATATCCTCCTTTGCACTCAAAATTCTTTGAATTTGACTTTTGCTGCAGTTAAATTTCTTGGCAAGATCTCTCTGAGACAAATGTTCAACTTCAAAACACTTAATAACTTCAATCTTTCTATCCAGATCAAGCTCACTGTATTTTCGTTTGCTCATTTTACTCTTAATATCTTTTCTACTTAATTGAAAATCACAAACCTCTTTTAACTAATTTTGCGCACACTAAAAAATCTTTTAAAACTAAAGTAACACATTTTGGGAAATCCCCAAATAAAACGAAGGGAATCGGCAATGAAAAAATGAAACGAAATGCAAGGCATACATGAAAAATATTTTAAATTTTCTACGCTTGGTCCAATTAGACAGGGAAATTCATTAACCAACGCATGCTATATTAGTGGTCCATGGTCCGATTAGTAGGTGTCCCGATTGTAGAGGGAAATTTGTATGGAAAATAACAGGGAATGCATGACATGCGGTCCAAATAGGAGGTGGTCCGATTAAAGAGTGTCCCGATGACCCGATTAGCAGGTTTTACTGTAGTACCTGTATCGCAAGTAAAAAGGAACAAAATTAAAAAAAAAGTTTGATAATATTCATTTAGGACATACAAAAATTTCGGGATAAGAGTATTGAATTTTCAAACAAAATATTTTTTTTTATAAAACTTTTGTGTAAAATATTATTTCGAGCTTACGAGTACAAATAAAAATTAAATTTCCAAAAAAATATTGACCCGTTTTTGAGATATCGATTTTTTCCAAAATAAAAATAATTTTGTTTCAAAAATTGAAAAAAATATTTTTTTTGTAAGTCTTGAAATGCAATGTTTTTTAAACTTTTTAGAGGCTTCTCTATAAAAAATTTCATTTAAGTCTGTTATGCTGAAAATGAGAAACTCAAAGTTCTAAAAAATGGTTCTATGGTAGGTACAGTCAGTACTATCTTAACTTCAAAATTTTTATTTATTAAATAATTATAGATCGTAAAAATTAATTCAAAGGAAAAAAATGCTATCAAAATTCTCGGAGCCGTTTTCGAGAAAAATACGATTTTTGAAAACCATTTTTTAACATTTTGTATGGTGGGTACCGTTATTTTTAGGTACTTTTTTTCTCACATCTTATAGATTATATTAAGAAACTTTTATTTATCAAGTTTAAAAAAAATCGAGAGTAGGGTTGTCGAAGTATTGAGTTAAAAAAAAAAAAAAAAAACATTTTAATACACAATAATATTTAAACTTTTGGAGATTTTTAGAATAAAAAAATGATCAAAATCAGTGGTACCGTTTTTGAGAAAATCATAAACAGAAAAAAATAGTTCCAAAGGGGGTATTTTCAACCACAACCTAGCTTTAATCAAATGAATCTATTGTATTTTTTTTTAAATCTTTGGAACAGTTTTTGAGAAAAAAAATATTTATAAAATTTCGAAAAAAATCGTATATAAGGAACCGTTAATTTTACAAAAAAAAAGAAAAATAAGTGTGGAGGAAAAATTTAAAGAAAATCGACCTAGCTGCAGTCGAACTGACAGGCAGACAAAATTGCGAGACCCCGTTTTTTGTCTTCGCTATCATCGTTATGTCAACTTTAATCGAAATCTCGAGTTCGATTTTTTTACGAATGCATAGCTTGCAAGTAAAAATAAAATAGACATTCTATGATTTAAACTTTAAGAAGGTAGAGTAAGTATGATTGGACTAAAAAATTTGCAAAATCGTCGTTTCAACCTAGTTTACTAAAACAGTATAGTTTTTAAAAATTGGTAAAAATAGTAAGCCATTAAAATAAAATGTGATGTAAAATGTAAATTTGTTTTATATTTTTATATAAGATTTACTCACCCGTGCGTAGCTGGATAAGCTAGCTTGATGCACAAACAAGAACAGATATTTTTTTTGTTAAATTCCAGACAATCCAATACTTATCAAAATAAGTAAATTATAATAAGAGCTCCATTGACTTCTACACCTCCTTTCTGCATAAATATTTTTCTTAACCTTGATCTTGAATTCTAAAGAAAAGGAATTCAATTCATCTCAATTTTTTCGATTTATGCAAACATCGACAAAAGCTACGAAAACAATCATTCTTTTATTCATTTATCGAATAGCTCACAATAAGCTTTCATCTTTGTCGCAGGACTTAACAATACCGAGAAATGATTTAAAAAGAAGGTAAGAGAGCCATTTTTTTTTTATTTATTGCAGAAGTCAATAGAAAGTTAGGAAGGTCTTTGTGCCCGTCTCACTATACAATTGAGTTTTGTTCCTTATTGTATTGAAGTCTTATTACTTATGAAACCAACAAAATTGATACATCATCGATGAAGCCCTTAGCGGAAAAAATGAGAATATCTTTAAAGTCTACCCATAATTTTTTTGCTTAAAGGATTTGCCAAAAGTTAGTTTTAGAAATCCTTAATTTCAACGAGCGATAAATGGAAATAAATAACGCCTGAAGATTAATGAAACATTATATATGAGTACATACATTATGTATGTATTGTACATATTTGCAAAAATGTATCAGGAAACGAACAAAAATGGTTCCACGTTCCCTCAAACACACGAACGCAGTATTGACCCGTCTAAGTTGCTAAGTGATTTTGACAAGGGATACTAAGAAAGCTTTTCAATGGTTCTTTGGGTACATTCTGATGAAAGTCAGTGGAAAAAGTTTCCACTTTTTAAAAGGTTTCTCTGTGAAAAACGCAAATTACAATTAATTTTCGAAAGATGAGTACGCTCGCTTGAAGCTTACAGTCGATGACAGCTGTCGACGAATGTCATGAGTGTTTACCTACAGTTAGAAACAAAATGCCTACGGCATGCAAATTAATCACAAACTTTCCAAAGCTCACAAAATATTATGCTAAAAACATCCTAAGGTGCACTTTTGTTGCTCAAATTCCTATGTGTAGGTACATAAATGCTGGTGTCCTTTTTATCGTCAAGAAGGATCCAACCATACATATAAATGAGACAGTGGTTAAGTTTTAATCTTAAAGTGCATACGAAAGTTAGTTGTGTTTTTGTTTTTGTGTAACTACGAGTACACACAGTTTATTATTTCAGTATAATGCAATGCACACATAAACTCGTTGATTGAAGGGATTTTCCAACGAAATTGAAGTTTGTCGTTCGCGGGAAACCTTAATGAAAAGTTTAACGTGAAACCTAGATATTCGCGGAAAAACTTATTTCGAACGGGATATCTATGGAGTTGAATGGAAAGGAAAGGTGTCTTCCGTTACAAATGGTATAATGCAAACGAGTGTGTGATTTACTGTTGGGAAATTAATTTAACGATAGTAGTAATTGAATATGGTGTAAGTACGATAACTTAGATAGGTTCGGGTGTAGTCTGAAGGTTGTAAATTGGTTGAAGTCGTTCATATAACCGAAAAAATATGAATTTAGAGGTAGAGAATGTGCGAGTTGCGCTCATGGCGTCTGTTTATGGGTACAAGCAAAACAAAAAGGTTGAGGAGAGTTGATCAGACATGAAACAAAAATGTATTTAGTGCTTTTCAAAGAATTCTATTAACTGAAATTGAAGAAGCAAACAGTACGTTAAATAAAGAGCTAAGACCAACATTTAACATACCCGTTAACTTAACAGGGATATCTTCTTTTCACAAAGAATTATGGTGAATTCACACAAGTGTCAAAATGCCAATGTATTCAATGTCAAACAAATTCGAGGAATAAAATGACAGAAAACAATATAGCACTTTGTCACTCATGTATGTAGATACAGCTTCATAAGCGTAATGAAGTGGAGACTTGTAGTGTGTAATTTAATCTAGTGATAACTTGAATAAGTTAAGGTACACAGGGAACCATGGAGGTTTATCATCAACGAATATACGTGAAGGGTGGTTAAATTTAAAGGGCCGATGTTGAATGTGAACCACACCTAAACGTCAAGTTTTTTTCTGCATTTCATTTAACATTTCTCAATTTCAGACTAACTCAATTTGAACCATGGAAAGATACACAATCGAGCAACGCGTTAAAGTTATTCAGGCTTATTATGAAAGTGAGCGTTCAAATCAAAATGCATATCGTTTTTTCGGTCAATTTAATCTGTAGCAGATGTGAAAACACCAATGCATGCTCGTAAAGCTCGTACTGCAGAAAATATTGCTGCTGTTCGCGATAGTGGGGCTGAAGAGCCGTCCACCTCTTTTTTATGTATAAAGACTTGCATTTACACGCTTACAAGGTGCAATTGACTCAAGAACTAAAGCCTCTTGACCATTTCAAGCGTCGCCAATGGTCAGAATGGTGGCAAAAAATGGCAACAGTGGATGATCAGTTTTCGAAGAAAATCATCTTCAGTAATGAGGCACATTTTCACCTCAGTGGATTCGTCAATAAGCAGAATTGCCGCATTTGGGTGAATGATAATCCAAGAGTGATTGTCGAAAAACAAATGCACCCACAAAGAGTGACTGTTAGGTGCGGTTTATGGGCTGGCGGCATCATCGGGCCGTAATTTTTCCAAAATGAGGCCGATTAGGCAGTTACTGTGAATGGTGTTCACTTTCGTGAGATAATAACGAAGTTTTTATGGCCCGAATTGGAAGATATGGATGTGGAAGATATGTGGTTTCAAAAGGACGGTGCCACTTGCCACACAGCTAACGAAACAATGGCTCTTTTGCGGGACAAATTCAATGGCCGTGTTATCTCACGTGGTGGCGATTTCAATTGGCTGCCAAGATCATGTGATTTGACACCGTTGGACTTCTTTCTTTAGGGTTATTTGAAAGTAATGGTGTACGTCGATAAGCCAGCAACAATTCAAGAGCTAAAGGATGAGAAAATTCGGCACATTTGTTCCATGCATAATTGAACTATATATACCAATATTATCATAATAAAAAGAAATGACAATAACTTCCTAAATAATTTGTGTTTTATTCAAAATCAACATCGGCCCTTAAAATTTAACCACCCTTTATATATCAATTTCGGTAATTCTAAATTGTGCCAGTAATATTGGTTTTAAAATTTTAACAAATCATATTTTACACAAAAATCTTAGTCTTTTTCTGTCACGTTTTCTCATTGGGAATATCATAATATTTTTAAACTATTACGATAGATGTAATATGGGTAGCTCAATAGCATTGTATAACAAGAGCAAGATTGCACGATCTATTTCTACATTCCGTTTTGAATTTCATTTTGTCTTTTTTTATCCAAAATAGTAGTGTAATAAACCTTGAGGTTTAATTTTAGTTTCTATTGTTTTTGAAAAGGTTAATCAGTGGAATTTATTTCATAGTGAATAACTATTCACTGTCTGTGTGTATCGGGTTGAATAACAATTTTTAAACAAACGTTTTATTTGAGAATTTTATTATTTTGTTTTTTTACCCCATTTTCAAATATTCGTTCTTTTTAGAAATTTATATGTTATCTTTATATATGTAACTGTTATTGAAGTTGATATCTTCCGTACTTGAAATAGAAACAAAACGAGGTTCTTGCTGTTATGCTCATGTATGCATGTAATTAGAAAAATTTTTCAAAAGTATAAAATTCATTCTTTAAATTAATAAAAAATAAAGATCCAAAAACAAACATTTCTTGCGATTTATTTAAAAACCAATGGCGAAAAATTTTAAACATTAATAATATTCATTAGTAATATCGTACTAAAAGAATTTTCTTAATAAATTGCTTCTGAACACACATAAAACAATGACATTTCGTGTAAAAAAGTAAGTACACGAACCTTTTTTTGATGTTTGCAAATGTCAAAGTGTCATATGAAGCTAGCACGATACTAAAAAAATAAAGTAGGTATTCGATGATTTGAACTTTAATAAAAGGGTAGAGTATGATGTATAGCATATTAAAATTTGTAAATTCGTTGTTTTAACCTAGTATCATACTAAAACAGCTTTAGCATCTTACTAATTCAATTAAAATTTTGCGCCAATGTTATTAGAGAAAAAATATTCATAAGGCTAAGACTTTTCTCCTTTAGAAATTTTACCTAAAAACAGAATGCCATGTGATTTCTTAAGCAAATATGAATTTGTGGAAAAAACAAAATTATAAATCTGAATATTTTTCTTCCAAAAAAAAAGAGTTTAATCATAAAAGTCTTAAAACAGTCTTGATAACAAATTTTAGAACGCCAATTTCAAGTTTTTATAACTGAGCAAAAATAATCCAACTTAAAAAAAAAAAATTCGTTTTTTTTTTTAAATTCAAAAAAATTTTTTTGTTTTCATATACAATTTTTTTTAACTCTGTATAAAAAAACAGTAAAACATTTTGCTAATAATTAAAATAATAAAATTTAAGAAAATGGTTTTAAGGTAGCTAGTGTCAGTAATGTCTTAGTTACTTAAATTTTTTAAACTGAATTAAAAATCGTAAAAAATATAGACAAGAAAATACTAACACTCCAGGTGTCGTCTTAGAGAAAAATACGATTTTCGGAAACAATTTTTGAACATTTGTATGAAGGGTATCGTTATTTTTATGTAATTTTTTTTTAGATCCTGTACACTTATATGTATTTAAAAAAATTCTTAGCTGTCAATTTTCAAAAAAAAAATCGAGCTTGTGATTTTTGGAACATTGAGTTTTCAAAAAAAAATTTTAGCTTAGATATAAAATACTATTCGAGATTTTAAGCAATCTAAGCGTTCAAAACTTGATCACAATCACTTATACCGTTTTATGAGAATATAAAAAAAATTGAAGGTACCATTAATAACCATTTTTAATATAATTTTGACTTGCAACTTATAGGTAGGTACTATAAGGCAAGTTTTGCATTCATAAAAAAAATAAAACTCGAGATTTTGATCAAAGTTAGCATGATAGATAATACGAAAAAGTGGGTCTCGCAATTCGACTACATGATAAACGGCTCAACAGATTTTCTTTTAACTTGGTAGATATCGTTGTTAAACTTTTCCTTTTTTTCAAGACCATAAATAACGGCATCTGCCATCTCTGAAAATCTTTTTCACAGATTAAAAATAAAAATTCAAAAAAATTACCTTAAAGCTAGGTAATGGCTGAAAATTTTTGTTCGAAAACTGGTTATTAATGGTACTCTCCCTAGAACCATTTTTTGTTTTTGATTTTCTCAAAAACGTTGCAACTTATTTTGATCATTTTTTTATGCTAAGGCCTCCCAAAAGTTTGGATAGTATAGTATATTCAAATTTCAGCTTTTTTTCAAAACTCAATATTTCAAAAACCGCAAACTTGATTTTTTAAAACTTGACAGATAAAATATCTCTGCAAGATGTGAGAAAATAACAGTTATTTTATCAAAAAATAAAATACAAATGTTAAAAATAATTTTTCAAAAATCGCATTTTTCGCGAAAACGCCGCTGTTTCGGCGAAAACGAAGATTAATTCTAACGATCTTCAATTCAAAAAAAAAAAATTGAAATTAAGATATTACTGACTGTACCTACCATAGAACCATTTTTCGAATTTTGAATTTCTCATTATTAGCATAACGGATTTTAATGAAATTTTCTATAGAGAAGCTTTTAAAAAATTTTAAAACATTGCGTTTTTGTTGTTGCATAAATTCATATTTGCTTATCACATGGCATTCTTTTTTATTTATACCGTTATTTTTAATCTTAAACAAAAACTGTCTTCTAAACTTAGAGAAAGTCAACCGAGCCGTTAAGACTCTAGTCAAACAGGCAGACAGAATATTGATAGACCCACTTTTTTCGTATTCCCTATCATCGTAATGTCAGATCTGATCAAAATCTTAAAAATGTACAACTTGCTATATGTGTATATAATACATATCTTCATGATATATCGCAAGTAAAAATCGTTGGACTTGCTTTGTTAATTACAATTTTTTTATATAAAACAATTTCCTTAACTTTTTTCTAAAACAAATTTGTCCAGCAAATTTTAAGTATTAAAAAATATTACTTCAAAGATTTTTTTTCGAAAATGTTTATACATAGGCATTAGGATATTATTTCAAGTTTAAAAGACCTCTGGCATATGTTTTTCATTTGAATCAGTGCAGCCATTAATGAAAGAAAACAGTTCTGACAGAAACCGTAAGAAGCAGTTTTTGCTGTAAAAAAAGTTTTCTCACCATGCCTAAAAACCATGTTGTTTAGATAAAATCATTAGAACAGTTTTTGAGGTGAATAAAGTTTTCTTATGACAGAAACAGTTGTTTTTGGAACTACAAAATTCAATATTCCCAATTACGTAGAATCCATTATTAACGCGTCAGTCAAAAAAAAAAAAACGAATTTATTTTTTCATATCCAAAAAGTATATTTTTTGGAAAATTGTGACATGCTTTATGATTGAAATCTCAAAGGAACTCCTGAATACAACAGGCTGGGTTACCAATTTATAAAAGATGTAAAAATAAGACAACCAATTGTCCCATAGGTAAGTAAAAAGCATATACAAAAACTGTAAATAATCCTTCAAAAGCCAATCTAAGCAAAGAATTAAAGAAGACCAAAAAAGTATTGGTTCCAAAACCTTACCCGATGGCATTCCAAAATCTGTTGACTTCTATTCGCTCCTGCTAGCAAAATTAACTGTACCAATCACTAATGAGTGGAACAAGGTTTCATATTAAAATATTTTGCGCCTGTATTCCTTTTTTATCAAGACTCAAAAATATTTGGAAATAGAAATCAAAGAAGACATTTTTGATTAATTTATTACTTTGCAAACCTAACTGAGCGTAACTGAAAAAATTCGTTCTAATTCAAAAAGTCTCCATCGTATCTCTTACGATTTTTTTTTTAATATTCTAACTTATTAAGGGTAATAGTGCGATTAGCCCATAGATTCACTAGTTGAACCTGCCTTGGAAAGAGCTCCGATGTTGGTCGCATTTAAGATCATCGGGGAATACTTAAAAAAAAACAATTTTAACAAATATGCGTGTGGGCTTGTAACACACAGTACCATGCCCCAAATTAATATCCGACAAGTAAATAACCAAACCCTAAGAAAAATTGATCGAAATTCATTTCGAAAGAGTCGACGAGTCCCAAGGCCAACATTCAATCGAAATTATTTTTGATAATCAATGAATTACATCAAATGCTAGATAAATACGACAAAATCCAAATATGATTTTACACCATTCTTTCAAGTTCATTCACCTAAAGGACAAATAATATTTACATAAGCCCCAATGTTCATCTACAGAGATACCAACAAAAACTAATGGTTGCTTCATCAAGGACCTTAATTCTCTATTAAGATGGTTTATGGCAATTCTCACTTAATCAACACCTACCTACAATGAAGGCCTTGGTAAATTATAATTTTCTATGGTGTATTAAAGGAACTGTAAGGATGTTCAAAATGAAAGGATTTCAAGCCACCCAGCGTGAAGATAAAGATATTTTATTCATACACTTTCTTATCCTCCTTTCTTGACATTTGCTTCATTAAGAGAGTAATTATGTATGTTAAGCTTCAATCAAATCAACACAATAGGGGGTTGTGCCCCTTTTTACATTGTGCAAATATACCTATCACCTCAGCCTACTATTTCCTTAAAATTGTCTAAGCATGTAACTTTCATTACCGAATGATGTTCTGATCAATTAAAGGTGCCGATACAGAGCTTCATGCTGACAGAATACGTGTTCTTCATTTGTCTAGGGGTATTTACACCTATCTCTCTCTCGATTTTATCCACATGGTCGCATTTGAATATCTATAAAAGCTTTACAATTGAATAACCCATAACGGAAGTCGCACAAACGTACGAGGATTCAACAGGATTTAACAGAAGTGGGTGGTGGTAATTCTCTAGGGGCTCACATCAGAATGTTGGGAATTCACTGAAGAATAACTAAGCAAGTGACATTCATGCGTTAGATAGCAGCCAGTCGGATGGACAGATAACACGGACCCGGAAACAACCTCGCCACCAAACTTTATCCTTTTTTGAAACCCCAACAGAACTGAAGAGAGAATTAGAAGGAAAAATAGGAATGAACAAAAATTCAAAACTAGAGTGGCAGTCGTCCTGACCCCTGTCAACCTTAGAACTAACGCACCAAACCAAGCGCCTGCCCACCGCCTTGCACCGTGTATCGCCAAGAGAATAATAATCCTTTCGAGTTTGGTTTATTTAAGGAATTAAATGCAAAGCTCCTTGTGTGTGTTTCATTTGCGATAGCTGTTACTGCGCTGCAATTGCAAGTAAATTTCACGGAAACGGAAAACCCACGTGTGTGTGAAAACTGAAACCGGATATGTGAGGGATTTTCTATTTTCTCATGTGCAGTGGTTTGAATTTTGCCATTTGGCTCAACAATGACAAAAGCAAAAGGAATTCAAGTGGGTACCTAGCTAGATAGTTGCATACATATAGGTGCACCTGGATCCGGATATAAGAACAAGGATCTATGCAAAATGCATAGAAACTCCTTTAACGAAAATGTGAAAATTTTATATCAACAATACAAAGTTATAGGTACTCACTGTGATTCGGATAAATTGAGAATGTTCGGTAGCGATACACTGCGGATACGTTCACGTGCCGATGATGGTGTTGTTAGTGTTGCTCTTGTTGTCGTTTCCGTTGAAGATTTATTTGCATTTGGAGTAGTTGTTGATGTGCAGTTGGATTTCGTTGAAATGTTGCAGTTGTTGTTGTTGGTGTTGGTTATGCTGTTCGATGTCCTGGCGAAAGATATAAAATCATGAATAGATTTTCAACTATGCGATTGGGAATTTAAGATGAATTTAAAGTTGGAGACAAAAAAAAAAAAAAACAAACACTTATGGTGACAATGAATTTTGTGAGGGGATAATATTATTAAGAATTGAGTCCTTGGGGTAAGAAAAGGTCATTGGCCGAAGGATTTTAAATTAAAATGTGTAGCATCCTTAACATCTAATCAAATATACATAATATACGAGGACGAGAATATAGATTTTTGTGTATTCAAGGTCACTCAGTCACAGTGAATAAGTGCGAGTATTTAATTTACTTATGGGAACCCAAAGTTATATCTTACAGTGTGTTAGGGTTTTGAATAATTTATTATTGTGTGCATAAAATATTACGTCCAATGGTTATGGTTAATGGTCAACCAGGAAAAGGTTGGAAATAATTTACATTTTTAGTCGGAATATAGTTTATTTTACAAGAGTCATATACAGATATATAAATACAAAAAATTACAGGATGACATTAAAGTCCAGGCGAATTGTCACAAATATTCTTGCATGGTACCTACATATATCAGAGTTATTTAAATTTTTGTATATGTTGTCTGTGTTGGGATATTTGATAATTCAAGTACTCTAATTTTTTGAAAGACCTCGGGGCAGCGATTAAAAAGAAGCAAAAATTTGGATATCCTCCTGATTTTTTCCAAAGTATATTTTAAGGCATAGGTCTGACAAAAAATTAGTTTTATATTTTTTGTACTTATTTAAATTATGTAGTTTTTGAGGTTAATAAAAAACTTGTATCCCAAATATCGACTAAGTTTCAATAAACATATTCAAGTCACTTTACGTTATCATTTAATAATGATATCCTACTATTTGGTGACTTTAATCTTCCTAATCCTAAATGGACTTCATCTGACAGTGAATCATATTATGTTGCTTCTGAACTCAAATCTAAAAAGAAATGTCTCTTTCTATATTGCCCTGCAGATTCAAGCGTATGTCAAGTTAGTGGCATTTCAAATTTTATGGAGAGACAAGTAGACTTAATTTTCATAAAAGATTTTATTAACTCTTCAGTGTCACTCGATCCCCTTTTTACATCTCCTATTGAAAACTATCATCCCCCTCTTCATTTAACTCCTTATCATTATTCTCTTAAACAGGCATCTACCCCACAGATCTATCTGCTCATGATTTTCATAAAGCTTAATTTTCTCAAATTTTTCATCGGAGTTTCCTTTAATTTTGACAATGTAATTTTAAATGATGCAAATGACATGTTTTATAGAGAAATATTTAATTATGTTTCTCTTCATTCACCCTTTTCTCGACGCAAAACTGCATCTTCTTCCAACCTTGGTATAATCCAGGCCTCGATTGTTTCTAAGCAAGAGGAATTAGTCTTGGGCAATTTTCCTTCTAAGGATGACTTTATTTCAGGTCCCGATGGAGTCCCCGCAATATTTCCCAGAAAATGTTCTTCAAAACTTTTAACTTCTTTCTTCATTTAGTCTCAAGGAGAGTTCTTTAAATTATGGCAGATCTCTTTCATAACTCTAATTGATAAAAAGGACGGCTTAAAGTGTGAAGTTACAAACTATAGTATTGTCAAATTGTTTAACTTTGACATATTCCCAGAATCTTTGAAAGCATTTTGTACGAAATTTTAAGTTTTCCTTGCAAGTCTCTCATTTCCCCTAGACAAAATGACTTTGTTAGATCACTTGTTGAATTCGTATCCTTGAGCATTTTAGTCTTAGAGATCGGAAAGGAAGTCGACGATTCACCAATACCAATTTCAGTAAGAATTTTGAAAACATTTTACATAGAATTATCCATTTAAAGCTGTCCACCCTTGTGTTGAAACCTATCTTCTTGAGATGGTTTTCTTCTACCTGAAAAACCGTAACAACAAATTTTTTTTTTTAAGATCTATCTTCTCCAATGATTTATTAGCTACCTCCGGGGTCCCACAAGGCAGCCATTTAGATCCTCTTCTTTTTTTTCTTACTATTGACGATATTTAAGTGGTTATCAGATATTCTCATATATACGCAGAGGATTCCAAGTTTTTCAAGACCATTTCTTCGACACGTGGTTCTACTTTTCTTCACCTTGATCTGGACGGTTTTTATATCTGGTGCCTAAAAAGTTGTTTGGACCCTAATATTACCAAATGCCAATCATTCACTTATCCACGAAAGCGCATCTAATCTCCAGTCCTTCTCTACTTCTACATTATCAACCCACATTCACTGCTGATACGATTTACGACATTGTTGTTGTATGCGATTATTTGGGCGATGGGCTGTGTTATGCGACTTCAGAAAACCCCACATGAAATAGTGTAGTGGGATCCATCCACATGAACTTGGTAGTCAATTTACGTCACCTCTGCAAGTAATAACCTTACCCTCAAATCGTTCATGATGAATGTCAATTACGGCGTCCGCTGTATTGCTATTAGCGCCATCCTGCTGAAACCACATGTCGTCAAGGTACATAATGGTTCAATTTGGGCCATAAGAAATTGGTTATTATTGTTCTTTTGTATAGGGATCGCCATTGACGGTGACTGCATTACCAACGTCGTTTTCGAAAAAGTTCTTTTGACGTGCGAATGTTGGGTGATTGATTACCGAACCTGTCGTCTCAAATTTGGGCAACAAAGGCTGAGGAGTCCACTGTGAAAGGCCATCCCGTCTACAGTAAAATGATAGCTGAAACCACTTTCAATAATATTCATTTTCTACAACTTTGTTCAAAACAACAGATGTGCCTTTGCTTTTAAGTGTGTTTTCTATTTAAGCTCTCTCATCTTCTGGTAGTTCTTCTGACATAAGGAAGTGTAAGACCCCCCAGCGAACAAGCTTATCTGCATTTTAGAATTATTATCACTTTTTCTTACCATTTTTTGTGGTTTTATTTAAAGTGGCTGATCGAATGTGACACAAAAGCTCTTTTGAACTCGATTGTGTTCTCTTTTACTCACAATCTGAAAAGTTAGTGGAGTATGATGATTTCAATAAGTACAAGAAAGTATATAATTGAATTTTTGTTCAAACGAGATATTTTGAAAAAACAAGGGCTAGTCCAAAAATCCAATTTTTTTAATATGGCGGAATTTTTTTTTCAGTTTTCAAAACTGTACAAAAACACAGGCAACATATCAAAAAATTGAAACTACCTTAAATTTTTTAGCCATTAATGACAACTTGACTACAATAATAGGAAAGTTGTGAGAAATTTCACGGAGACAAATTGGAGTGAAATAACAACTGGAGTTTTGGAAAATTTGATGCGATTTCTTTTAAGGGCGTATTTAAAAATGAATTGTGTACATTTAGTTTATTTTAATAGACAACATCAAATGGATGATCGAGCTATATAGATAATAAGTCAAAGTTTATCTGGAAATATGAAACCTTATTTTTAATTTAAAAATCACAATAGATATCTCCTCTTCTGTAAGCTGCTAATGCCATTGATGGGAATTTTGTAGGCCATCTTCTTTTCGTTTGAGTTTGTCGACTTTGATTTAAAAAGATAAAAATTATATGTAAAACAAAATTAATCCAATTTTAAAGAGAAAAAACGAAAATCAAAAATTGAAAGTAAAATTCCGAGAACACTTGTAAAAAAACTAAGAACTTGCAAGAAATTCCGACAAAACAAAATTTTAGTGGAGAGCTATATTTGGATGTCTTAAAAATTTCCTAAAAAGATCTTCTCGGTAAAACAAAACAAAAAAAAAATGTCTTTGACACTATTTGGGTTATCTATTTTATTTTTTTTTATTTGTTTCATGCTGATGAAACATGATGCTATGAGTGCCTCGTTTTTGCAATCCAACCTCAAAACTGTGTAGATAAAATGGGAAACAAAGAAACATTTCAGAAACGCTTGTAAAAATGTTTCATTGCTTTTGAAACACTTTTAGGCTACATCCTGAGCGGCTGTAAATAGTTAAAAGTTTTCGAAAAAAAAGACACGGAAAGTTTGTCTACCACCTGAACGACTCGGTTGATTTTCTTTGAACATAGAAGATAGGGTTTTTAATTACTTTCAGACACGATTTTTTCCAACAAACTACCAAAAAAATTAACAAGAAATATTTTTTTTCTCAAAAATTACTCCACATGTTTATATACAAAAATCGAAAAAAGTCTTGAGATTAAAGGTAGCACAGCACTTTCGAAACATTTTGATTTACCCCCTGATTTTGATCATTTAAATGGTAATTAGTTATACAATTTTCCAAAAAATATATTTTGGATATTGAAAAATTAATTCAACATTTGCTTTCGAAAACTTTATATTTCGAAAACTACTCAAGACTTGGGGTCTAATATAGTATTTTACAATGTCAATTTTTTTTCACTTAGCCGCTTTAAAAATGAATTTCATGCTTCTGAACATTTTTCTCTATAAACCTTCATTAATTTTTATATGAACATTTTAAAATTTTATTTTTATACATTTGACATAAAATTTGCATGGTTGTTGCAGCCTATTCGATTTAAGGAGTCATACGCTTTTTCTGTTTTATTCTTGTAAAATATTAAATTTGTTTTGTTCATAAATTGGAAATTGATAAATTTATGTAACTATTGGAAAAAAAAATTGAAAATCCTCCAAAAATTGCAATTTCAATTAATTCATTTTCTAATCACATTACTACTGTAATGGTCATAATTCGGGCTAAATTTTTTTTTTCGAAAACTCGGCTTTCAGAACAATTTTTTTAATAATTCTTTTTGAATCTTTTCAGAACTCTACAAATAATAAAATAGCAAGAATATTAAAAAAAAGAGGTGAAGCCAAATTTTGATTTGAAAAACATAGGGTAAACTGCCCAATTGTTGACACCCCCCCAATGATTGGCACTTACAGTTTAACTAAGGCGTATTAATAACATTTCAAAATTTTTTAATAAAATCTTTTAAAAAATATTAGCCTCAACCTATTTCTTGATGATTTGGCATTATTTCTTTTGGCCTCTGAAGTTAGTAGCAATTAAAAAGCACTGTTAAAAATTCAGTATCATGTTCGCGCCAAATTTGATGTGAAACTTGTGAAAACCGTAAGGAAAGTGGTGACATAGAAGCGTTATTTAATAATAAATTTAAGAGGAAAACCATTGTCAAGTGAAGTTATTATAAAAAAATTAACTATAACAAAGAGGTAAAAATATAGTATTTATAAGGGGTGTCAACTATAGGAATGTATATCCATTAAATTTCTATTTATTGGCACATGCCAATCACTGGATGAGGTGCCAATCACTGGGTTGATTGGCACTATGCCAATCTTTGGATGCCATGCCAATCATTAGAAAAAGTGTTAATATTGATTCATTGGCACTGTGTCAATCATTGGTAAATGAAAAAGTTACAGGTTTTCATAATTTTGTATCAATTTTCCTTAAGTTTATAATACACTTTTTTATCAATCAATAAAAATCTAATCTAATCTCGGCCTTAATGTAAAAATAATGTAACTTAAAAGACTTAAATATAATTATAAAAATACATTACCTTTTATTTATTAAATTTTGTAATAGAGTTATACTGTTTGTTTATTTTGTTTTTATTGGTTAATAAACTTTAAAAGGTAAAAAAAAATCAATGTGCCAATCATTGGTTTGTTCTGTGCCAATGATTGGAAAATGGTGCCAATCATTGGTAAAAGGATATTGTTTTACTTTTTATTAATTATTTATTAATCTTAATAAAAAATAGGGTATTCAATGTTTTTCAATAAACAAAAATATAATTAAAAATAAAAAAAACTGTAGTTTCTTAATTTCCATAAGTTATATAAGCCGAATAAGTGGTGAGTAACCTTAAGGTGCCAGTGATTGGTTGGTTTACCCTATAAGATAGGCAAAACCTTATGCGTTTATCTAGAATGACAGCTGGTACAGAAAAATGAAAATGTTGTCTATTAAACTAGTATTCACGAATAAATTTTTTTACAAAAATTGTTTTTTCTAGCCCAACACGCTGAACAAAGAAGCGTTTAAGAGATATGTATGTATATGCGGAATAAGTGTTTTTTTTGTATCTTTTTCAGAAATTGTAATGAAACTTAATTATAGTTACTCAAATTGTACACGTTTTAAAAAAGGAAAACCCTTTTAGATAAATATTTTGTATAAATCAGATGAAACGTCTTTGAGCTACAAACGATATCTATCTTTCAGCAAATTATAGACAATTTAAACCTTAACGTAATTTATTGATCAAACTCCTTAGAGCTATTTTGTAAAAAAATG
The DNA here is from genome assembly GCA_911387755.1 of Chrysotoxum bicinctum. Taxonomy (NCBI): domain Eukaryota; kingdom Metazoa; phylum Arthropoda; class Insecta; order Diptera; family Syrphidae; genus Chrysotoxum; species Chrysotoxum bicinctum. The sequence continues at coordinate 214,942,381 of OU426989.1, read as the reverse complement.
AGCTTTCTCTTGAGGCTACATGTCGATTTTAGACAGACATTTCGATTTCCCCTTCAAGGAGCAAGCACTTAAGTTTGAGTTTGAATAAATTATATTTTAATATTTTCTTCTTTTTTTTTAATAAGCTTGTGCATCAAAATCACAATTTTTCGAATGTATTTTGCGGTATGTAGGTACAATTTTCTTTAAGACTTAGTAGAGATGGAATCAAAAATTGTATGCAAGCATAAATGGAGGGCTCACAGCTGTACCGAACCAAGTCATTTAAAAAAAATCCAAAACCAACGCCAAAATTTCCGCAAAATTGACCTCTATTTAGAGCTGTAATGAACTATGTATAGTTCATTACAGCTCTAAATAGAACTATATGTAGCTCTAAATGAACTATGTAGTTCATTACAGCTCTAAATAGAGGTCAATTTTGCGGAAATCCTGGCGTTACTTTTGGATTTCTTTAAAATGACTTGGTTCGGTACAGCTGTGAGCCCTCCAAATGTCAAAAGCATTTGAAACATAAGCAAAAAAACAGAGTTAAAGAACTCTCCGCTTCGTTAAAGAAGTTATCAAAGCTACCTTAAACAAGCTTATATTTATTTAAGTCACTGAAACACAAACAAGTATTAAAAGTCAAGGTTCATAGATTTTAGTATGTAGATAGATTTTAAGAAGACTGGACTTACTTTCGACGATATTTTACCATACGAAATTATTTAGTCGATTACAAGTCCAACCAACCGAAATAACCTATATGCAGTACCTTTCTCGCAATTATAAATCAAACTTGAAAAACTCACCTCGATCGTATGCTATCCACCGCAGTCCATTCACCTTTCGGTGAATGTACGTATCTCCCACCACTGCCCGATGAAGTACCGCTTGCTGTCGGTGATCCATGATATTCGCGTTCCCTCGTTATTGGCATTTCACAGTTACCCAGGAATATTGACATCGTCGATGTCGATAGCGGCGTTACACTTGGTCTGCTTCTCGCATTCCCCTCAACCCTTATAGATGTCTTCGATAAATTATTCTTCGAATTCACCCGATCACGACTGTCGTTTTGATAAGAATTTTTCAAAAGTCCACGCGATTCACCATTTAAAGTTCTTAACTCAGTATTTCTCCTACTGTCCGATCTTATGAGAGTGGCATTGCTGCCGCTGCCGGCACGAGTATTTGACACATCAACACTGCTCGATTTAATTTGACGTTTCACCGAAAATGGCTTTTGTTGATTTGGCACTTCAACACTACTTGCTTTGACTTGACGTTTGATTGGTTGTGGATGTTGTTTTTGATGATGTTGAGATGGCAATTGTTGGTGTTTATGTTGATGTGGTTGGATTTTAGCATTTGACACAATTTGATTGTAATTTGCGCCACAATGTGGCCAAAAATCGCAGGTATTAGCCGTACAAGAACTGAAATAAAAATAAAAAATAAAAAAAAAGAAAAGAAAAAAAAACATAAATCACACACAGAACACAGGCGGAGTTCATTTTTTTTTTTGACATTTCACATGGATGTTTGACATTTTTTTGGCATTCCATTGGAATAGTGAAGTGATATTTTTTTTCTGAGTGGTGGTGGTAAGTGGAGAAAATGATGATGGTTGGTGATTTAGCGGTAACAACTTTTTTCTACTTAGCATTTTGTTTTTTTTTTTTAATTTAAGCTGAGATTTATTTTTTTTTCAAGTAGCGGGGTGGTTGCAGTTAATTTTGTTTGTGAGTTTTCTAGAGGGTTTATGTTTTTTTGAAGGTTTTGATGGTGCTTTACATAAAGATGCAACTAATACAATATTTTTTTGGTTAGTTTTTTTTTTAATTTTTTGGTCTTAGATCAGTTCTTAGTTAAGCACTACTTTAATTTTAGTTTTTTTTTTAGTTTAGTGTTTTTAGTTTAATGATTTTGATTATAGCTCATATTGCAATATAAGGAGGGGACTAGACACTAGTCATCTAGGGTTTTAACTCTATTCAAGCTTTTTGTTTTAATTTTAATACCTTCCTCGATTTGTTCCTTGGTGTGATCGTTGTTGTTGCTGCTGTTGTCGGTAAAGGTACTCCGATCGCAGCCGTTCGTCGCTGGTTACAATCGATTTAAATTCATTGGCTGAGTCAGGAGTTATACTGTCTCGGGAATTGTGCAGACGATCAAGTGAATAGTTGCTGTCGCTGGGTGACTGATTGGGACGTTTGGTTGTTGGGTGATCGTATATCCGCTCACTGCTGCTTAGAAAGTTCAGTTCACTGTTACCGCCAGCATTGATAGTTTCACGGTTTTTCATTGACGCAGGTATGTCATAGTCCCGACTAAAGTCCATGATCGGTGATCGATCGAGTGATCTTCGGAGCATGTCGTAGGTTAGTTCATGATCACAGAGCCGCGTTCCGTAGTTCTGCGGGCTTGTCTGACGTGGCCCAAGAGTTGTGCTGGAACTGGTTCCCGAGGACTGTGGCGATGGTACCGGAGAGGTTTTGCGCATTTTTCTGAGTCCTGGATCAGTGGTTTGCAGATAACGCATGTTCATACTAGTGTTTCCATTATTATTACTTGTTTCCCTATAGTCCTCGTCGAAAGAGCGACTCTTGTCGACAAAGTCCAGGCGACTAGGCACATTCTGATTGCTGTAAGTCCCATAATCGAAATCAAACGATCTACTCTTATCAACCTCTGAAGATCGGGTACTGCGATTGCTATTGGCATTGGTGACCAAAATTTGTTGGGGATTGGTGGTTGTTCGGATTGTTGGTGGAAATGCACTATTCTGAGAAGATCTCAGAGATGACTGGTGGTAAATCGGGGGTTGATTAGGTGGAATAGGTTGGCCAACGCAAACCATTATTTTGTGCGATCGATTCGGCGAACGTTCTGTCAATTGAAGCGATCTACAAAAATTGTGATTGGTAAAACTTCAAAGAGAATATAAAATGTTTGTTTTGAAAACTTCTTACCTCGATCGCCGAATACGATGATCTTCGGCAGCCTTTGAATTTCTAGCATTTGATCGTCGATGTGGCGTCGACGTTTGTTGACCTTCGTGCTCACGCCCACTATAGCTTGAACTAGATGAACTTCGTGACGCACTTCGTGATTTATCTTCATATTTCTTATTTCTCTCCAAAGTATTGCTGCGTGAGCCAGAATTTTGCCGTGAACCTAGGGAACCTTGTGATCCCTTCTTACGACGGTCTTCAGGCGTCAATGACCGACTTTCCGGTGTAATTGACCTTTGCTTGCGCAAACTGCTCGACGAGCTATGCGAATCGTTGCGATCGGGTGTGAGGGAACGTTGTCGCTGTTGTTTGTAGGGTGAGATATTATGATAATTTGTTGTGAGAAATTCCGTTGATTCATCTTCTTCGTTGTCCAGCTCATCATTGGAGAGATCTTGAAAAAAATATAACACAAAAATAATCAATCAAATGTTTTTTTCGGTAGAAAAAGTAACGGGAAGAAGAAAAAAATGCCAAAAAAATGTTTGACCTAAATTTAAACGCCCTCAGAAGAAGAGCAACCTCACTGCTCATAGTTTAATTGTAGTAGATTCCATATGTGCAACATTAAAAATCTGTACACCCAACTAAAAAAGATCATTGAAGTTGGTGGTTGAGTGTTTTAAGTGATCTATTTTATTAATCAATTATGCTGGCACATGTCTTGAAAATTATGAAGGTGGCGGCTTGTGGATGGTTTGGATACACACTCACTAAAAATGTTAAGTAATGAGTGGAATCCATTTGTGAAAGATTGAAATCCTGAACAAGCACATGTTACTAAGAAAATATCGTAAAAGCTTATAGTTAAGATCACTGTTCCTGTTTATTCTGTACTTTTTGTATTTTAAAAAAGTTATACGTAGAATGCAATGCTGAATAGTTTTCAAAGTTTAGCTATTTGTAGGGTGAAATTGGGTAAGAACAAAAACATAGTATCCGATTTTAAAAATTCTTTTTTTGTTCGAAATCTTATATTTAGAGGAAGGACGAAGAGAGTTGACTCATACCTTAGGGCTGGATATTTACTAAAAAAAAGCTATTTATAGGGTAAAATGGGGTAAGCAGAAAAAGAGTATTCTATTTAAAATATGTCTTTGGAGTTTGAAAGGTTAAAGGCAAAAAATAGATCAAGGGATGAATGTTTTTCAAAGTTTAGCTATAGGTTTTTTCAATTAGCGGGAGTAGATTTTGGTGGCTTGTGGCGGCCATATTTGTTTTGGTGACATGTGTCAAATCTATTACTTAGTGTTTATTTACTGATGTCAAATGAACATGGCAAGCAGCACGATTGAGCAGAACATCCAAATGATAAAACTTTATTATCACAAATAATATTCGTTAGTGCAAACGTTGCGGGCGTTTAACATTTGGTGTCCATATTTGTGACTACCGGGTCTCTAATCAATCAGTTAATAACTTCACAGGAACTCGGTCTTTCCCAGACTTTATGTTTAAATGTATGTTACTTTAGCTATTTATAGGGTGAAATGGGGAAAACGACGGAATTCAAGAAAGTTAATATTTATATTTTGAAATACTTCTGTTTCAAAATGATTTTTTAACCGATTATTTGACAAATTACTAGCAAACTCATGAAAAGTAAACCATTGGAATAAGAACTTGTAGATCGTGGCGAATTGATTTTGCTTTAACTTTACCAAAAAATCAAAACGACATTCGAAGTCGGTATTGTTAAGTTTACTCAAAATCAGCTCAGTAGTTTTTCAAAAACTTAATTTTGAAGTTAATGCAACGTTCGGCAGGCTCCGCTAGTAATGAAATATACAATAATTGCAGAATATTTTATGAGCTACAGCTTATAGCATCGTTAGTTTGGCCTCATATTCAGCTGAATAAAAAAATGTGGCCTTATTTTTTGAAAACTAAAAACTATTTGGATTATTCAAAATTTAAAAAAAAAACAACAATTTTTTTAACTATTTGTATGTGTTCAAAATATTATCGCCAATAATTTTTGCTATAACCATACTTGACACTTTAAATCAATGTCAACAGGGAGAATTTATTTCACCCCTTAAATTCATAAAATCAAAAATGGCGACCACCTCTTGGGAATTCAATGAGGGAAACTTAAATATTTCGTTCCAATGGCGCCCTCTACCTACCATTATATTGGTAATTATTTAAAGAGATAATCGTTGATCGAAAGCAAAATTCAGTCCCCAAAAAAAAATTTCAGTTGCCTTAATTCGAATTTTTAAATTTATTTAAGTACTAAAGTTTTTACTAAGCAATCTGGTTCACAATTAAAAAAGTTCAAAATGTGTTTTCCTGCTTTACTAAAGTTTCAAAAACTTTTTGTTTCCATTCAATTCAATGGCTACGTTGCTACGTCGGAAATAGTTGAACCGAAATCTATACAATGCATCTTTGTATTGATTTACACGACAATAGTAGCAAGATTGCAAGTATGTACATATGTATGTGCGCTGGGCGATAGTGGGTGGTTTTTGTCCTTCGGACGGATACGTAATTCTTTCTTGTTTTTGAGGAAAGAGCTGGAAGAAATATGGAATTCTTTTTCCGATAGGTAAGCAAGTGGGGGTGAATGGCTGCAGTAGATATGCAATAGTTTTCATGTAAAACAAGTACATATCCTGTAGATAGGAGGGAGGAACAATTTTCGGATTCGTTACGTGAGCTGAATAAAACTGTTTTTTTTTTGGAAATCCTTTTTTTCACTTTTTATGGCCATATCGATTGGCAGATGAGGAAATTACATTTGAACGTTTTGTTAAACAAGTTAAATTGTTTCTGGATATTTCTTTTGAATCTAGTTTTTTTTTAAGATTTACCTAATGTTTACCAATTTCATGGAGCTTTTTGGTTTATGAAACAAAAGTACAAACGAAAGCAAAGAAAGAAAAAAAGTACTTTTCCAGGGAAAAAACAGGAGACATCGTAAAAGGTTTCATGGAACAGATGGTTTAAATGAAAATGAAAAAGGTTGCAATAATTGCTTTTAGAAACGAGTTATGCTGACCATCTGTCTCGTATTTAACTCCCTAAACAAAAGATATGGCAGACCGGATCACATGTACTAACTCTTGTAAAAGAAAATGGTAAACAAAGTCCGAAAAATTAATTTTGACTCTGATTTCTTTTGTATTCAAAGGAATGGATACAATTTTGGAATGCAATATAACTTGAATCATTTAGAAAAAAAAAAACCTTTGTCGGAAATCGGCACTTAATTGGTAGAAACGTAATACCCATATAAATACCTGAAAATAATTAAGAAATATGACATTTTTCTCAAAAAACTTTTAACCCGTATTTCTGTTATATGTTTTGTTTTAGAATCTTAAGATTCGTTTTTGTGAAAAGTTTTAAAAACTAAAATTGTCGTTGGGTAGCGACCCATTCTAGTAGAGATAAAAGAATAATTTGAATTTCTCCTCTAGGAAACCATAAAAACACCGGCCGATCCATTTAAGGCTCTAGCTCGATGTACAATGGGAAAGACAAACACACGCACAGAATATACAATGTTAGTTTTGATGATTTCTTTTTTGACACAAAATCCAAAATGAAAAAACCTGGATTGTAAATCCAAAAAGTTTGTAATTCTGACTTAGGTACGAGCATCTACATATGTATGTCATCATCATAAATAAACTTTGACAGAAGTTTGGACTGAAATTCACAGAAATGCACATAGAATCATATAGTTTGAAAGTAAAGTAACGAACCTATTTATTTCAAAAGTTAAATATTGTTAGAAAAAGAACGCAACCCCGGACTCCACTACTTAACTTATACTACGTCTTCACCTAAAGATAATCCGAAATTTAAGGCAAGAGATTTATGTGGTGTTTCAACTGCACTAAACGATTAAAAAGAATATTAACTTTGACAGCACCTATCAAAATGCTATTGCTGTTTCATTTTTTCTTATAAAGTGGAAGCAAGAGAAAGAATGTTTCATCTGTACCAAACGATGAAAAATCATCGAGATAGTTAAGCACGATATGGATATAGGTCAGTTCGAATTCTAGAACAATTGACACAATGAAGATTTAACAAGATTAACTTCTAATCTAGTAGATTTACGAAATATATTTGTTGGTGAAAACGTAGTATTAAAGTTTTTTAGACTTATGTTTAAACAAGGATGTTATTTAATACAACATTAAATTTGTCCACCTATATTCAAACATCTGATACAAAATACTAAACCTATTTGCTCAAAGCATTAATAGGGGTGGTTGCATTCTCAAATTTGTTTCACAATCACGGAATGATGAATAGTTGAAGGATAAAGAATATTAGCGTTCACAATCTCTTCAAATATGCTGTCAAACCTCATTTCTCATTTTGACCATGGCAGATCAATTCAGAGCATAAATAAAATTTAGGATGAGGAAATTCATTTAATTTTTTTGCATATCTGCAGATATATTAATCTAATAAAATCCACCTGAATTACCGCTATTGCTAATAAAACTAATTTTGATTATATTTTCTTATGATGTACACAGCTCGAGAACTTCATGGGAAATGAAATTTGCTTCAGGCTTCACAAACATGCCATCACATTCTCACATTGTCAAGCAGCTTAAACAGCAAAACATTTTGAAATCCATCCAGAATGATTGACAAGCCGCTGGATGCAGCGTTCACATTATCAGAACTAAGCCAATCGTGCCGTGCTTGTCAAACATATTTGAGAATGTGAACGCTTCTAAAGGTGCACGAAAATCTTTGAGTATATATAATACTAGCCGACCCGTACTCGCGTTGCTTCGCAAATCGTAACTACGAATATTTTCTTAATATTAATATTAGCATATTAAAACATTTCTCAATGAGACTGAGCATATTTGCTACAATAATATTAATTTTAGTTTATATGTATAACATACCGTATCGAATTAGATTCTCTTTCACACTTGAAAAAAAAGAGCTTGTTCATGTTTGTGCATATTATAAATATAACAATATAGAAAATAATAAAAATTATTTCAAATAAACGGGTTGACTACTTTCTGAAATCATTCAACCCAAACTTTAAAATGGTTTCGCTTTTATAGAAAAAAATTTTGTTGACCAAAATGTAATCCATGTCCAATGTCCATGATATCACACCTAATTTTTTTTTATCAAAATTGTTAGAACCGTTTCGAGATAAATAAGATTATGCATTACGGGTGTATGGGGGGTACCGTTAGTTTTGAAGCTAAAACAAATTTCAAGTTCTCCTCTAGGGAATCACTGAAGTCCCTTAACTACCGAGATTGAAGAACATAATATGTCTAGTGGGTAAGGCTGTAGAGAGAGGTACAGACATACAGACGCACTGATAAATGTTTTTTGTGTACTAAATCGTCCTTAAAATTTGTATAAACAAAAATGATATGCAAGTTATTAGTATTCAATAAAATACATTTTATAACGTAATTTAAAAATTTATTCGTGTATTCGTTTTCTAGATATTGAATTTTCAAAAAAAAATTATATTAGTTTTATAAAAATCAAAAAACCATTTTTTCGAAAAAAATTTTAGATTATCTTTTTTCGAGTGTACAGAAGCTCACGCATAAAAACCTTGGTTAAAATCGTTAGAGCTGTTGATGAGAAATTCGTAAATCAAAAAAAACCGTTCTATGACAGGTACCGTTAATAACATTTCCCCCAAACATTTTTTTACCAAAATGTAGTCCGTGTCCATAACATCACACCTATTTTTTTTTATCAAAATCGTTAGAGCCATTTTCGACATAAGTAAGATTATGCATTACGGGTGTATGGGATGGTACTGTTAGTTTTAGAGCTAAAAAAAAAAATTTCAATTTCTCCTCTAGGGAATCACCGAAGACCCTTAAGTACCGAGTTTAAAGAAAATAGCTCTAGTGGCTTAGGCTCTAGATCGAGGTACAGACATACAGACATACGGACATACAGGCATATAGACAAACAGACGGAATCGTCGCACCCACTTTATTCGTCTTCGCTATCATCGTAATGTCAACTTTGATCAAAATCTCGAGTTCGATTTTTTTTCCAAATGCAGAACTTGCTCTATAGTTAGTACCTATTACCTACTTATATCGCAAGTAAAAAGAGCCCACCCCCACATTGCTCAGCGATGTGACGATAGAATTAGAGAAACAAAAAAAATGTGTGTGTGTGTCGATTAATTAGATAAACTATACAATACAGAAAAATTGAATATATGTACATAGGTAGGTGTAGGTAGGTAAGAGAAAAAACGTAACTATTGAATGGAACAGATATTAAGAGAGTGAGAGAGTGTATTGGGAGCGGGAAGAAAAGAAAATTAAAATTGTTGGAATGATAATGAAATGAAACAAAGCAGCGACCTCACGATTGTTATGAAATCTAATTCCTGGATAAAATAAATTCAAAAAGTTTATAATTTTATAATTTGTTTTTATTTATTTCTCAGGTTGTATGTTTAACTAAGAAGTGATTTTGGGCTTAAAATTTGCGCAACAATATTGACTTTATGAAGCAATGCTAATCTTTGTTGATTATTGTATAGGTTTTAAGATATGAGTGGTTGTATAAGTCAACTAATGAAAAAAAATGGACAAAAAATGTAAAATTAATAATATTTAAGTTTGACAAATAATTATTGAAAAAAAAATTAAAGCCATAAACACTCTCATAACAATATAGAAAATAATAAAATATATTTCAAATAAATCGGTTGAGTACTTTCTGAGATCGTGTGTATTAAACTTTAAAATGGTTTCGCTTTTATATAATAGTATAGATGGAGGGCTCGTTTCTATTCCAAATGCGTGACTATCATAGGGGGCACTACTCAAATTTGTGTAAAGCGCGGAACAGATTGAACCAGCAACAGCACCGTCAACAGCAATAGCGGCCGCCATTAATTTAGAGCCAATGTATTTCAACTGTTCAACACACATTAGAACAGCAACAGCAACGCCAACAGCGTCGTTAGGCCATAGTCCTAAGTTTGCTGTTGCTGGTGCGGTGTTGTCAACTTTCCCAGTGCAATATTCAGTGGCACCACAATGAAAAGCTTTTTTTCCATATGAAATGTCAAGCAGATGACATGACGTTGCTGGTGGCAATGTGTTTGCAATAGGGATAGGAACGAGCCCTCCATAGTACATATACTCAAAGACGAAAATTCAGTTTGACTCTTGGAGCCTGATTACACGATTCTTTTTTGCGTTCGTATCGTCTTTCGTCTTTGGAGAGTTTGGGTGAGGTGTGTAGACATCTCACACCAAATATTTCGAAAAGACGAAGGTTAGGTTAGGTTAGGTTAAAGTGGCCGTCATTAAAGCGTCTGACACACTTAGACCATTGGAGGTCCATTGTGATACCACGATCTAATAGGGAACAAAAATAAGAAGGTTTCCTATTAGTTAAAACCATTTGGAGCTTCTGATGAAGCGAAGGAGACTTTTAATGTCTTTGTCTATGAGATCGCTTGGTTCATTATAGAAATGTTCTCCTAGATGAAGTTTGCGTCTGTAAGAGAGAGCAGGGCATGTACAAAGAAGGTGTGGGATTGTCTCCTCTTCCTCTTCGTCCATGCAACTCCTGCAGAAATCGTTTGATAGCACACCGAGACGTGCGGCGTGTCTACCTATGAGACAGTGTCCAGTTATGACACCTATGACGGAGCTGATCTGAGATCTACTGAGGGACAATAGACATTTTGACCGTTTCAGATCCAGTTTAGGCCAGATCCGCTTGGTCGCCATACAAGTGGTAGTATTAAGCCATCTTGTATTCGATTGTTCCAGAGCGATTCGTTTCAGCATAAGTTTACTTGTAGCTATGGGCATACCTATATTTGCCTTTTCGGGTAAGATAGGCATTTCCGTTCCAATTCTGGCGAGTTCGTCGGCTTTACAATTCCCCGGAATGTCCCTGTGACCCGGCACCCAGAATAGGTGAATGTTAAACTGTTTGGCCATCTCCATTAGAGACGAACGACAGTCTTGGGCTGTAATGGAGTTTACAGAGACTGATGCTAGGGATTTCAAAGCAGCCTGACTGTCTGAGAAGATACGGATATCCGTGTTAGATATCACGTTTTCTTTAAGCCAGGACAATACTTCCTTTATCGCCAGAATTTCCGCTTGGAATACGCTACAATGGTTTGGTAGGCGGAAGGAGAGACTAAGATTTAGTCCATCTGAGTACACTCCACCACCCACTCCGTTTTCAGTCTTCGATCCATCTGTAAAAAAGTTTACTGATTTGTTATCTGCCAAAGTCCCTTCCTCCCAAGCTGACCTTGAGGGAATGGTGACTTCAAAGTTTTTATCGAAGACCAAAGAGGGAGTGATGTAGTCAGAGTGACTTGGTAGAGTTCCGAATAAATTCAGAATGGTGGTATGGCCAATAGAGTTATTGGTCCATTGAGAGATGGCTTTGAGACGTATGGCTGTGCTCGCGGCCATTTGTTTGCTGTAAATATCTAGGGGTGTCAGGTTGAGTAGTATGTCTAGTGCAGCGGAAGGTGTCGAGCGGAGAGCTCCGCTGATGCACATGCACGCTGAACGTTGAACTCTGCTTAGTTTATCGCGATTAATCGCTTTATCTAAGGCCGTCCACCATACAGTCACCCCGTAAGTAAGTATCGGTCTGATGACCGCAGTGTATAGCCAGTGAGTAATTTGTGGAGACAAGCCCCACTTGTTCCCTACGGCTTTTTTACAAGAAAAGAGAGCTACCGTGGCTTTCCTTACTCTTTCCTGTATATTAGGTTTCCAACTTAACTTTTTGTCTAAAATAAGACCCAGGTATTTAGCTTGATCTGAGAAAGTGAGTGGAACACCTTTAATCGATGGAGGGTCTAGTTGAGGAATTTTGTATTTCCTTGTGAAAAGGACTAGTTCAGTCTTGTGGGGGTTAACACCTAAGCCACATCGATCTGTCCATTTTAGTAGCTTGTTGAGAGCGGTTTGTATAAGTTCTGTTAAAACTTGAGGGTGCTTTCCTGATACGGCAATGGCAATATCGTCAGCGTATGCAATCACTTTGAATCCCTCTTCTTCTAGGTCTATTAGCAGATCATTAACTACCATGTTCCATAGAAGTGGGGATAGGACTCCACCTTGTGGGGTTCCTCTACTGACTGACCTTCTTGTAGTAAAGCTTCGAAAAGACGAAACAACTGAAGAAAAGTATAGTACGAGTATAATCAGGTTCTCTATGTCTTTTTTCTTCTATGGACGTTGTTCACACTAAACTAAATTATCCCACTTATTTTGGAACTTTCTGTACTTTATCTGACTCCCTCTGTCAGAGATTTATAAGCCCATTGACATCATTTCCATCTAGTAATAAAAATTGTCAATGTAAATATAAGCGGAAAAAACTAAAATTCTGAATCCATTGCCATTGTGGTAATCATCTAGTTCATGGATCAATCGATATTTTGATTTATGCAAAATATTTATAGTTCGAAATTTGCAATTGACAGATAAGGAAAAATTAAATTTTGACGTATTGAAAATATTTCGTTGCAATGTCAATGTCGTTTTTTAACATATTGAGTGAGAGTTGAAGAAATATTTGGGTGTATGAAGATATTGATAGTTCTAACAATCAATGGAAAGATTTAAATCCATTTTCTTTTTGAGGCGCCTTAAATTTTCCAATGTTAAAACGATGTATTAAGTACGCAATATTCCCAATGTAAACAGGATCTTAAATGCAATCTTCCGTAAGTAAACGAGCTTCATGGAACGTGTAAACGTAACCGGCTTCACGAAAATATACGTTAGATCCACGTTTTTGGTTAACCTAATCGCCCGCATAGATATTTAAACATCAAAAAATTAATCAAGGACTGGCTTAGTTGAATGGACGATTTTCAGCGAACTATTTCAATTGCTATGAATACTTGCACTATTGAATAGTTCTGAAGGCTCTGGTAGGTAATAGAAAAATCAGTAACCATAGAACAGTTTTACACTCTGCATTTTTCCTATCCAGAGATATTGCCAAAGCACAAAATAAAACTTTAATATCAAACTAATTGTTCGTTAGTGCAAATGTTGCCAGCAAAGCACCCATTTTACCGCAGAAACGGAAACTCTTCAAAGTCAACTTTCCAACGATTGGTGAACAAATTCGAGACGACTTGCGAGCGCTATAGATCAATAATAACCAATTTCTTTTGGCCCGAATAGAACGATTTGGACGTGGACGACATGGAGACACTTGGTGCCGCACAGCTGAAGCTACAATGAGCCTTCTACACGAGCAATTTGAGAGTAACTTAATTCTCGCAGACATGACCTAAGATCAGGGTTCGGACTTTACTTCGATCGAAGTAGATCTACTTCGATTTTGAGAACAAAAATTCAATCTACTTCCCTACTTCTCTTTTTTATGATCTACTTCTCTTTGAAATTCTAAACCAACATATTTAAAGACAGCGCTGATCACTCTGTATTACATAAAAAACATGTTTAGAAATTATTTAAAGGTAAGCACAATGGAAAATTTAATGATTTTGAGATCACTTATAGAAAAACGTAAAAAAATATTTATGAGCCACCTATTGAATTGATAAAATTTTGAAGGTTCGTTGAAGGAAAATTTACTTTAAAATAGTTATATTTAATTAATTTTTTTTAAAAGTCTAAATTCAGAATTTACTTATATATGTTATGATTATATAATTTAATGCTCTAAAACTACTTCGAAAAATTTAGATCTACTTCAGTTTTTTTCCGTATCTACTTCGAAAATTTAAAACATAAGTCCGAACCCTGCCTAAGATCGTGTAATTTGACTCCTTTATAGTTTTTCTTGTGGGGTCTTCTGTAATTATAATGGTTTCTCGAAAACGCTGCCAATGATTCTGAGAAAAATTTATTTTCAAAATATCAAAAGAAAAGGAAAAAAAAATTGTGTGAGGTTTTGAGCAAAGAAATTTTGATTTCAAAAATTAATCAAATCAAAGCACGCACAGGTCTAAAAGTTGATGAAAAATATAAATGCCTGTCACGTCTTACCTGATCGTGCACCGCTATCACATGAATTAAGGCGTTGACTTATGTTCGTGTCGAAACTGCGAAACCTCGACATGTTGGCTATTGATGGTGGTACAACCATTCCACTCGCACTCTGCACTCGCGACGAAAATTGAGCCTTTCTCGATCTACCACTCCGATCGAATTGCGATTTAGATTTTTCGAGTTTTCTCGGTTGACTATACACAGGTGGCGCTTCTTTCACAGACGTATTCAAATAGGCAGTGGTTAGATTTTGCTGGTATTTGGGTGAATTATCACGGCTCTTGTTCTGAGTGTTTTCTTTTTTCGTTAGATAGTTAGGTGAACAACCGGTGAGAGTGCTAAAATTTGGTGATCTATCACGCTGGGGTGGAGGTTTATCTGATAGATTGCAATCGAAACTTCTGGAGAAGGTATCCACATAGTTGTCTTTGGGGGTCTTTCGGGTGTCATATTCAAAACTTCGACTAAAAACCATTCCACCTTTAACGATTTTATTGGGATCATACTTTGGATTATTGCCGGTGGTTATTTGAAGACGCACCGCAGTGTCGGGACGTTCGTATTTTGCTTTGGAATCCTGAAATGCTGGTGGAGGGGAGAGTATGGGAGTTACCGGAGGTGGTGATTCAGAATCAAAGTAACTCTTAACCGGTAGAAAGCCGGGTCTTTCATTCAAAATACTAGCAATCTGAGGGTCCACGATTTTATAACCTGGCTTGAGGTAGCCCCTAGTAGCCGAAGTATTTCGTCGTGCTTCGTTGCGGGATATTAACTCTTCGATCTTGCTACCGGATACCTTAGGAACCGCATAAACCGACTTATCACGCCCCGTATTATCGATCTGTATAACACGAATTGTATTTTTAAGATTTGCGGCGTCATTGTGATGATTATCATATCGCAGATAGTTAGTCCTTCGATTGTGGCTTCCCGGGGAGTTTTCATTGTTTATCCGTTTCGAATTGACCTGAACCCAACCGGACTTATTGAGGAAAATCTCGTTGTTGGATTTCTTTGTTGAACGATTTTCACCAAAGAGATAGGTTGGTTTTTGGGAACTTGACGCTGCCGAAGTCTGACTCAAGCTGTGAAAGTGCATTTTTCTAGCTTTGAGTTTTTCGTTAAAGCTTCGCGTCGAAGCTTCCAGACTTTCACGTCTTTTTGCAGCGTATTTTTGGTAGGTAGTTCGATCTGATGGTGAGGGATCTTTTACATTATCTTCGGGAGTGGTAATGGACGTCGAGAGGGGATGGGTGGAGGAGGAAAGGGTGGGACGCGAACGACTACGTCGTTTTTTCGGTGGAAGGGCTGGCAGCGGGAGATTTGAGATATCAATTTTGTCTGTAATTGATGTACGATCGTTTGAACTGCAACGTGAATCTTTAGTCAAATGGCTTTCATCGGTTGATGCTGCTTCACTTGTCGAATCGATGCAGCAATAGTCTTGACGTGAGATTTTTGGCCGGCGAGGTGATCGTAGTGCTGCTTCTGGTGTAAGTTCTCTGAAAATAAAAAAAAAAAAAACTTTGTTAGAGACATTATAAATATTTATTTATTTTTTGAATATTAAATTTAAATAACACATTTTTGAACTTCAGAAAACCAGAGCTATTAAGAGGTATACTTGGAATGATAACAACCTGGAACTTGAGCATCCCTTATAGCCCATGTGCTATTCTAAAGCTTAAGTCTGCCCGCTCAAGAGCAGTTCGTTAAACCATTATGAGTACCACTAGCCTTTTAAGGCAAATCATTCACAAAGAAATTTCGCACCTTCAAGGCTGTTAACTCATCAACCACGGTAACATTCATAGTTCAAAGGTCCAACGGAAAAAAAAATTGAGAACAGCCCAAAGAAGAAATCTTTGCTTCCCTTAGAGTAGCTAGGGTTGCAAGAGTCTAGGGAGAGCACCTGAGCAATAAGCTTTTCGTTGTCCATTCAGCCAGACGACAACCACATACGTGAAAACGATCATAAAAGAGGCTACCAAATCCAGCCCCATGGTAGACAATGAACGACCCCGAAAAACCTGTAGTATGATTATAGATATATGAATATGAAAATCAGAAAACAAAAGCAGTGAGAGAAAATTATCGAGTAAGAAAAGAGAGGTAAAGAAGATCTTCCTTGGAAAGAAGAAGGCGAATGCACCCTTCCAGCTCAAGGATATCGAAGAGTCTAGGGATCAAAATATCACCCAATAGTTTTATAAAAAACCAAGCAACTGGCTGCTGGATTTCAGACCAGACCACAGGTTCTTCCGATTTGCGAAGGTAACTGAATTACTGAACTATGGTGAAAAGTAGGAAATGAGGAAATAGTAGAGATATTCAAGCATCAAACTTTAACAAGTAAGCTTCTAAATGCCAATGAAGAATAAATTCCAGAACCCAAAATATTAGAGATCATCTAATAACCAAGCCAATAAGGTCGCAGGATTCGATGGCTAACCAAAGAAGGTCTTGAAACACGGTGGTGACGTTTTGGTTGATGGATGGCAACATGCAGAACTGTCAGCTTCATAAGCACCACTTAACAAAATGGGTTCCTGCAAGAACTATCGAGCCATATCATATTAAACATCACATATATGATGAATGTCTTAAGTCTTTCTGTACCATACTGGGCAAGCACATCGGGCAGTTTTAACATCGATCAAATATGTACACTGAGGTAAAAGTTGGAAAAGGCAAAAGATTGTTACGAATATCTTTTTACAGACCTCAAAGCCGTCTTTGATATCAATAATCGTCAGGTTTATATACCGATGTCCGAACTTGGTATCCGGGAAAAACTGATCCAGCTTTGTTGTGTGATACTGGATAGTATTTCAAACATTCTCAGGGCTTCGGTAGGATGCGCTATCATCTGATTTCTTCAATTTCGTTGCATATGGCAGTCGTAAATAAAATAAAAGATCACTGTTTTAAAGACATCTGTCAAACTTTTACGGTACGCAGACGATATCGAAATTATAGGTCGCTCCCAATATCCCTTTCAGTGATTGAAGAAATTATTGATCTTGACGTAAATTATTGATCTTGAAGTAAACAAGACCAGGACCAAGTACGTGCTCAGATAAATTCCACTAGTCTTGCTGATGTGAAGCTTTTTAGAAAGAAATCTTAGTCGGATATTTGGTCCTGTGTTCGAAGAGGATAAGTCGATTAAAAGATCCAAGGACGTACTCTACTCGTGTTACGTCTAGTGACCCTTTCATTCCAGAAAAGTAAGTAAAGAAAAATTAGTCGTCAGATCGCATATGACTATACTCTGTTCAACAAAAATTTTCAGTACAGGCCTTATGGGAGAGCTTTTTCCAAAACAGTGGCGCCTGATGCACTCTCACTTCACTACGTTGGGAAAAAATGCCACTTAAAAAAGAGCAAGCCACTGACTTTCCTTAAAGAATTGTTGTTTTAATTCTTCGCAAAAAGTTGTACACCCCAACGCCACCGTTGAATCCCACTGCTGAAGGGATACTGTCATCTGTCAAGTCAATACGATCGTGCGCTTGTTATATACATCAAAACAGAGTTCCCATTATCATTCTAAATTACAAGCAAGGAGCTTATTCAGGGGATTTTATTAAGGAGATTTTGGGATTTGAAGCTTTTGAGAACAAGTTTTATGAAGTTGAGTATGTTGAGTGTTGGCGATTTATAATGTAAACTAGGGAAACCCTGTGAGAGCTTTAAAAGGTGACACACTTAAGCAAGCCAATGAAATCAGAGTGAGAGGCGAACGTCCTATCTTCCCTGTATTCACAATTTTTGTTGAACAGAGTATAGTAAGATTGTTTGGTCAAACCACCATTGGTAGTTTCAACTGTTTGCCTTTCTTAATTTGACAGAAACAGCCACATTTGGAACCACCATCGATTGTTTATTTGATAGATGTTTTAAGCCTTACGCTAACTGTGACAATTTAGGCCCAGAAATATGCATTTCTAGTACGTTTTTATTGATCTTTAAAGAGCTTCTATAAAGCTAGCGTAAGAACGGTCGAAAACATAATGAAGAGAATGCCATTACTACTCGTTAAGTTCTATTATTTTCTAGACAGCTCTTAATTGCATAACCTGCCCATAGTTTTCCCACGCACAAGGAAGGCCAATATCAAAACACATTTGTTCGCTACAAATATTTTAACGAAAAATTCGAAAAAAATCATTCTTTCGCAAGTAAAGGCAAATGACAGAAAACTTAACGAATCTCAAAATTAGTTATTCAAGTTTCGTTTGGAGATTTTTGTTTCCAAAGGATATTAGTTTTTAATTTTATATCAACTTTTAGTTCCTCTTGCATTTGAATTCAAATAAGGATTATCTAACTCCTTCTTCGCACACTTTTCTTATTAAATGTACCTACTAGTTGCCTTCAGGTACGCAAAAGTTAAAATCTCCCAAGAGTAAAGCAAAATCACATTTTGCATAAAATCTTAATCCGGAAATCTCTGTTAAATCCTTCGGTTCGTTGAATTTTCGTATTTACTCTACCGCATCCAACAATCAAAAAAAAAGAAAAAAAAAGATTTTCCTTCCTTATAGGTTTAGGTACGCATCATATTGTGCCCATATAAATAGTATATAGGTCTTATCGCCTAGATAGTCTCTATGTAAAACCCTATTAGATCTCCCCTTCTATTACAACAGCGCACTGCCGGAAAATCTAGGTGAAAAGTCAATAGCCCTACTTACTTCCTGAATAATACTCTTGAGCATTTATAGAAAAGCCCAGAAAATAAAGAATGGAATGCAGCATGGGGAAAAAAAACTTCCTTCAAGCATACATATATATTTAGGAGGAATACATCCTATAGGTTCACTGCTACAAAATGAAGTATGTTTGATGTAGCTAAATAGACTAACAAGAGTCTAAAGACGCGCGCGTTACACATTCATTGCTCTGTTCGCATTCTGCATCTGCCCCGTCCACCCCTTTTCTCTCATAATTACTTACTCGGCTGTCTGTGATTGCTCTTCTCTTCTGCAGAAAAAAAGGATACTCAGCTTTAGGGTTCCTGATCCCCATCATCGTGGGTATGGCGACGCGACGTGGGCATTATCATTATCCAAGCGTATATAGACATCAAGAAGGCAACTTAGGGGTAACGGGCCGAGACGGGGTGATGGGTTTCACTATACAATCATATACGCTGAGTCTGGCAGGACGAAAAATCAAAAGCCAGAAAGGACGGAGATACGACTAAAAAAAAAACTCTTGGCAAAACTGACTACGACGACGATGGGCAAATGAATTTTAAGGCATCACAGGATGATGTTGAACTCACTGATAAGAGATTTTGATGTTGCCATTAAGAGATATGCTTCTAACTCCAATTTATTTTTGAAAATGGAAATCTTTTAAATGGCACTAATGAGTCGTATAGACTTGCTTAAGGTCGAATATGAGAAATGTGAAAAATGTTTCAAGCCCTTGTGACTTGTTTAAAACTCTCAACTTTTCTTGCAGGCGTGTTGTAAGGACCTACAGTACTCTGCCGAGTCCGAGCGGCACTATTCATGACTAAAGCTACTCTCGGAGAATTTATCACTTCCTTACAAGAGGCAGTAAATACCTCTAAAAAAATTGTTTTTAGTTTTAGGTGGAAGCGGCTGGGAATCAAACCTAGAAAACCGGTATGCCAACCCAAAGGAATATCCATTACCCCAAGGGAGAGACAAATATTTCATATCATCTACAGGGGTCGAAAACTCGAAAAGATGCGGCAATATCGTCATAAACCAAGAATCCAAGAGAACAATGTTCGTTAGGTGTTATTAGTTGGCAGGAATTGAGGCAACATAAAATAATTTTCTTCAGAATCCGAACAGCTATCTTAAGCACATTCGAAAAAAAACAGGTTGGGTTCAAACCCAGACCTCTGGTAGGAAAGTCTTATAGACTAACCATTACGTAAAGGAATATGTTTGAAGGTCTGGTCTCAGTCTCGCTAAAATCAAAATAATTTCAATGTAGTCCTGTACCGGTCTCCGTATAACCTAGTATGGTCTAAGTTTCATTGTGGTTTTTAGTATTTTTGTCAAAAAAAATATTGACTGATTCGTCTTGGATGCTTCAGAGAAATTTTCGTCTCGGTCTCATTTAAAGAGTAATGAGAAACAGTCTCTCAGCCTTAGTGTACAAACAGAGTGGAGCGGAGAGCAAAGCTGCGAAATTCATCAGAGCAAAGAGCAAAGAGCTCGAGCAGCGAGCAAGGTTGATGACTAGCCAGAGTGAGGAGCAAGGAGCAAGAGATAAAAAGTCTGAGACAACCACCTTCAGTCTCAGAACATCGTGCCACACATCTTTCCTATCCTTCTTTCTCTTCCGTAACTTCACGCCCGCGCTGTGTTAAAACATTTAAAGGGTAATCATATTCCCTTGAGCGTGAGTTGATTATAAAAAAAAAAAAAAAAAAAAGAGATTATTCTTTTTCATTTAAATATTTGTATTTTTCAAATAAAAATGGATTCTAATAATTTGAATCTGTACTTTATTGAAAACCCATTTTTAAGCATATCATATTTTCTGAAACGCGGAAATAGAAAATCATGTGAACTTTCAAGCATATTTCCGAATGACCATGAAAATATTCGGTTATTTAATTGACAAAATTCAAAACAAGCTTACGAAGAAGTGGACAGATTTCGTAGCAAACCCGATTCTAGTCAATAAAACATCTTGCAGTAACTTTAAATACAAAAAACAGTTCAAAATTTCACCACTTCTAGTTAAAAATCGCAGTGATGAGAGCGGAGAAATCAAACATGTTTGAAATCGCCGCTTTGCTCTCTTGACGGCTCTTTGCTCTATCTTCGAATTACGCTGCACTGTGTGTGCTACCCTTTCAATGCACGTGTTTGATTTCTCCGCTTTGCTCTTTGCTCGCTGCTTTTGCTCACTCGCTGCTCCACTCTGTTTGTACACTTAGGCGTTAGAAGAGTCCAATGATCATAATAATGACCAGAAGTTGTTTTATGTCTTGGAAGAAGTATTGAAGTATTCCTATATACTTATTGAAAATAGATAATAAGATTATTTCTAACGTTATGTTTCGGCGTGTAGGGTCGATCGTCCTTATACCAATTCTTCACAGGAGGATAAGTGAATATGCTATCTCGAAATATCCTAGTCGATCATAGACCTGGACCGAGATGATGAGAATTTGATAGAGGGACACTTTATAGTTGCTCGAAAGAGGACTTTGCTTCTCAATTGCTTTCTTAGTCCAAAGAAGCAGCGATTAGCAAGAGTTATTTTCCGTTTGATTTCAGCGCTGGTGTTATTATCCGAATTTATAGCGGCGTCTGTACTCTGTCCAATAAAAATATGCAGTGTGGGCAAGATAGGATGTTTGCCTCGCATTCTGGCTACAGTGAATTGCATAAATCTATCCTTCATTAAAGCTCTCACAGGGTTATCGTAGTGTTGATTTTAAATGGACCCTTTTTTTAAAGCTCTAAAATCAAAAGCACCTCAACAGAAACCCAAGGAAAAAAAACTGAACAAGTTACGAAATGAACAAGGGTAACTCTGAACGCACATCAATATTTAATGGGGGTTGAAATTGAATAGCACCAACAGCCATAGACATAGACTCAATAGGACATCGGGTCTGTGTCAGATGCAATCGAAAATTTATGGGCGCACAAACACTTTTTTATGGAGGAGTTCTTTCAATTTAGTATGGTGCAAAAATATAGAACGCTACTGATTTTGAAAAAGCTCTCCCATGAAGTATAGGTGTATAAAGTCCTTAACTACCTCAAGGTTATAGCTGTCTATAATGACGTTCTGTCCAAGACGTCGGTGTTGTGTGTCCTTTCTTGATGACAGCATATATACTTGGTCTTGCCCTCATTTACCGCGAAACCCATTTTCTTCGGTTCCGACTCAATGCTTACAATTGCGCCACTGACATCACGCTTTGTTCTTCCAATAATGTCAATGTCGTCGGCGGTGGCGTATCCGAGTAATTGGACGGACTTTTGAAAGATTGTGCCCTTGTGTTGACTCGTGAGTTTTGCTCTATTCTTTCAAGAACGATGTTGAAGAAGTCGCACGACAGAGCATCGCTTTTACATCAAATGCATCGGTGAGATCTTTTCCGACCTTGATGGAGGAAGACGCATGGTGAATGAAAAACTTTAGTCTTGCTTGTGAACTTTGTTTATTTGATGACTTACCTTTGAGTCCAGAAGATGACACTGACTAAGGACCCGCCTGCTGCCAGAATTGATGACCATTCGGGCACTTTTTATAGCATTTTCCATCACTCTTGTCAGAGGTTTTGGCGATATATCCTCGCTTTCTTGACGGATATTCTATTTGAGGGCGTCAAGAGTATGAGGCCTGTTAATATAACTTAAAAAACTCCACAAAAATAAATTGGAGCTATTTCGTCGGCCATAGTGCGAAAATCTCCAAAACGAGAAATTAAGGCGATCCGGAAAAGCAGTCTTCAGAATTTCGGTGAGCATTGCTCGTGCTTCATCCTGTTGGAACTACATGTTCTCCAGCCTCAATTCATCCAATTGAGGAAGGAAAAAGTCATTAAGCTTGGCTCTGTATGGCTTGCCATCCGTAGTAGCTTTCCAAAAAATAAAACTCGATTACGCCTCCAGCGTAAATACCAAATAAATCCAGTAAATTAAAGCGGGTGTAATAACTCTTCGTGAGTTACACGCGGAATTTCGATGCCCCAAAAGGGACTTTTTTGCTTATTCACTTTTCGACAGATTTGGAAATGGGCCTAGCCTCTCATAACGATTTTCGATGCTAGCTGCCTCCCTTGTCTCTCGAGGTATAGGATGGCATGAGCGTAGGTTGCATGTTCTTGGCGGTCAATAGCTGACAATCAATGTAATGTCCGCTCTTTGTGAGGGATAATCTTCAATTCTCTCACCATAATTCTCTGCAAAGAGCGCCGATTGATACCCAATTGCGTGGCACGTACACGTTGTCTAGTTGACACTCCGGGAACATCTGCGACATCTTCCGCCACAGCTGAGATATTCTGTCACCATCCCCTGCTGTCTCTTACTCTTCGAGGCGAACAGTTTAACTTTGTAATGTTTGCCCAGTTGTTGTATGATGATCAGGAAATTTGCGCCGAAATTCACGCTGAGCCAGAACCTCTGTCAAATTATTCAAAAAAAAAAAATCGAAACAATTATTTCGCTTTCTTTAGGAGTATAGCGATTCACAAATGTCAAAGTAGAATTGACGTTTGCCGCCATTTGCAAAAATTATAACTTTTGCGCCACCTGTAGGTACAACCACGAACTCTGCAGTACGCTGTAAATGTAGTTCAGAAATTAAAATAAACTCGGGCTACAACTACACTACTACACTGTCTTGCCAACATCTAGTGAATGTAAAATAATGGACCAACCAAGAAAATCCTTAATCTCAGCCCCAGGTTATAGAGCAAATTAGGAATACCAAAACTCCGGTTTAAAGACCAATTCATTAGTGTTCAATTGCGATAGAAGTTTGTTGTGGTTCTTTCTTTTTTTTTAATGTCTAGAGGTCTAGAAATTAAGACGTGAAATATATCGTTTCTTTGAGTCGTCAAGTTTGACATTTGTGTTTGGTTGCAATTAAAGATTCCTAGAACACATTTTTATTTTCTCCGAAAAATATTTTTTTTTTTAAAGAACCAATTGATATCCTCTTAAGAATGAAGAAGGTATACATTACGAAGAGGAAAAAGATTTTCGTTTTAATCCCAACCACACGTCCTTTGAGGGATTTTCACCTCCCAAGGAAATTGTTGGTGTTGGTGGTGATGATGACCACAAAATCACTGGACCATAAACTCTTACAAATAAAATACATCAACAGTAATGCGAAGGGGGATCAGGGCAAGCCGATGTTCGTTAACTTGCGAAAACTCAAAAACAAAAAAAAAAAAAAAATATGAGAGCAAGCAAAACCACTATCCTAGAAGGAGCACTGCCATTTTTGGGTCGTTAACATTTGAACCTACGACATTTTCAAGATTGCGTTGTCTTTCTTTCCTTCTAAAAAAAAAAAAAAAAAAAACTGGTAGGTACTCGTAAGTGCAAAGTTTCGTTCTTATAGTTGTTTGTGGTTGTTTGTAAGCGGGAAATGGTTGTTGGCCCTTTTGTTCGACTTTCATCACTTTGATTCTGATGACGAGGACACAAAAGCAAACAGAATAGAAGAGAAACTCCACTGTCTGTCTTCTTTGGTGTCAATTAATTGATACCATATAAATGGGTGTCTTTTTTTATAGGGGTAAGGATAGATTGTTGGATCCAAAGTAAAAAGAATTTTATGTCGTTATGGTGTTAAGATAGAGGATCGACATCCGTTTATATTCCCAACTCTCCAAAAGATACAGCACTGGTGTGGGCAGTATATAGCGAAGTTCGTGAAGCCAGCTTCAATGAAGAAATAGGGGTTAGCAGGGCTTAAAAAGAATTTGAAACACAAAAGAATTTAATATTTTGTGTTTGTTATATAAAATGGCCCCCAAGGGGGTTATTAGTTAAAAAGAATGCTTGAGATTGAGAAAGATAAAGTGCTTTCTTATTATCTTTGTTAAGAGATAAAAAAAAAATTTAAGCTTCCCTCAGAGATTTTTTATTTGTGCTCAAATGGATTTTTATTGTTTCAATGAATCGCTTGTAAAGTATATAAATTTTGCAAAATTAAGAAGATTAATACTTAATCATATTCCTTTGGTGTGGGAATTGGGTACATTTTGTTCGCTTTGAGAGACACAGAAGAGTGTCTTCATCTTAATGTAAAAAGTAGGTCTCCATACGATTCCCAAAAACTCAGGGACGAATGTGACAGGTATAAAAGTAAAAAAAAATCTGAAGTCTATCATTCGGCTTCCTGAAAAGGATGTCAAAATTATAAAAGCCTAACAGGATAGCTTTACCAGAGGGACTAGTTAAAATTATGCACCAAAAACTATAGATTCCTGAGCTAGATCCAGTACAGCTAACAGGGACACTCAATAAGATAATCGATACTCCTTGTCTCTATTCCTATATAACGGTTGTTTGTATTTCATATTAGTGTACACTCCGCCAGCTTTTGGTAACCAATTTAAAGTCGAGATCGAAAAATAGTTCGAAGAAATCCAACGGCCTTGGTTTTGATGAAAGAATCGCTTCCCATCGATCAGCGAAATCAAGCATCATTGTGCGCGGTTAGTACTTGGATGGGGGACCGTTCAAATACCAACCGTGTGCTGTTGACATGTGTTTCTTCTGTTGTTCTTTCTAATCCCTGACGGTTTTTACCTGGTCGTGGTGGGGAGGCTTAAGTCTATTTCTCCGGCCATACAGCCTAGCTGGGGATTTCGACAACTAAGAAAACCCAAAATTAGTGATCACAAGATTGCTTAGGATTATCGTTTATAGTTCGTTGCAAGATGAACAAAGACAAATAAAGTGATTAGAAGTCACTGCCTAAACATAAAGAAAAGTAACTGAGATTCTCTTTTGCTCGATGTTTTGGTTTCAGCAATCCGAATAATCGATGGTCCTACCCAGTGCCAAAAGATTGAGAAAGATTGATTAGGACTATCGTTCCTAGTTCGTTGTAGGGCGAAAAAGACTTGTCATAAATATTGGTGCAGATTGTGGTTGGCTTCGGTCAGCTATAGTCTGCACCATGGAGTTTCTACCCCATAACTTTGCTTAATTTTTTAAGCGCATGTTATATTATTGGAGATATTTTTAAAATAACTTCATAATATTAATTTAATTTTAATTAATTCATTAATTTAAAAAGAACCAAATAACCCAAATTGGATGGATGGAAAAACACGGACCAAGGTTGGTACTACCTACACAGTGCAAATTTGGAACAGTATGGAGGCTGGCTTGTACTCTGAGGCAAGACTGTATGAGACATTGATTGGTGGCAATGTCGAGTTGGTTTGTCAAGGAATCAAGATCTTGAACATGCTGGAAAGGATTGGCAATCTTTCTTCCTAAGATAAAATGCAACTGGGACTATGTCCTATTGCTTTGTTCAATAGCTGATAATTGAACCCGCAGTGCTTGATAGTAACGGGTGATTTTTTTGAGGTTAGGATTTTCATGCATTAGTATTTGACAGATCACGCGGGATTTCAGACATGGTGTCAAAGAGAAAGATGCTCAGTATGCTTTGACATTTCATCATGAATAGACTTACTAACGAGCAACGCTTGCAAATCATTGAATTTTATTACCAAAATCAGTGTTCGGTTCGAAATGTGTTTCGCGCTTTACGTCCGATTTATGGTCTACATAATCGACCAAGTGAGCAAACAATTAATGCGATTGTGACCAAGTTTCGCACTCAGTTTACTTTATTGGACATTAAACCAACCACACGAATGCGTACAGTGCGTACAGAAGAGAATATTGCGTCTGTTTCTGAGAGTGTTGCTGAAGACCGTGAAATGTCGATTCGTCGCCGTTCGCAGCAATTGGGTTTGTGTTATTCGACCACATGGAAGATTTTACGCAAAGATCTTGGTGTAAAACCGTATAAAATACAGCTCGTGCAAGAACTGAAGCCGAACGATCTGCCACAACGTCGAATTTTCAGTGAATGGGCCCTAGAAAAGTTGGCAGAAAATCCGCTTTTTTATCGACAAATTTTGTTCAGCGATGAGGCTCATTTCTGGTTGAATGGCTACGTAAATAAGCAAAATTGCCGCATTTGGAGTGAAGAGCAACCAGAAGCCGTTCAAGAACTGCCCATGCATCCCGAAAAATGCACTGTTTGGTGTGGTTTGTACGCTGGTGGAATCATTGGACCGTATTTTTTCAAAGATGCTGTTGGACGCAACGTTACGGTGAATGGCGATCGCTATCGTTCAATGCTAACAAACTTTTTGTTGCCAAAAATGGAAGAACTGAACTTGGTTGACATGTGGTTTCAACAAGATGGCGCTACATGCCACACAGCTCGCGATTCTATGGCCATTTTGAGGGAAAACTTCGGAGAACAATTCATCTCAAGGAATGGACCGGTAAGTTGGCCACCAAGATCATGCGATTTGACGCCTTTAGACTATTTTTTGTAGGCTACGTCAAGTCTAAAGTCTACACAAATAAGCCAGCAACTATTCCAGCTTTGGAAGACAACATTTCCGAAGAAATTCGGGCTATTCCGGCCGAAATGCTCGAAAAAGTTACCCAAAATTGGACTTTCCGAATGGACCACCTAAGACGCAGCCGCGGTCAACATTTAAATGAAATTATCTTCAAAAAGTAAATGTCATGGACCAATCTAACGTTTCAAATAAAGAATCGATGAGATTTTGCAAATTTTATGCGTTTTTTTTTTAAAAAAAGTTCTCAAGCTCTTAAAAAATCACCCGTTACAAGTAGTGAGATAAAGTCTTAGCTGACAGGTGCTCACTATTAAACCTACTTCAGTTCCGTTGTTCTTTTTTTTCTGTGTGTCTCTCTCTGTCGTATTGTCTAAATCCGATGGTCCCAGTTGCCAGTGATATTCACTGTCCACTATCGTTTCTGGGCGAAACGCACTTTGGAGTTGAGGTCATTTGAACTTTCGATTGAATGACATTAAATAGTTCAAATAACTACATATTTTATCTTTCCCAGTGAATTAACCCGGCCTGGTTGAACAAGCTGGTGAATGGAAGAGGCAGGTTTCTAAATTGCTTGTTCGAGGACAATCAGATCGAGTATAGAATTAAATACTATATAATCCAGCTACACCAAGTTTTGCCTCTGGAAAATCATATCTTGATCTTTGCATTATTTCCGTGTGATGGTGATCATCAAGTCTACCACTCAATAATATCACTGTCTAGTGTCTTGTGATGTTGAACACATCCGTTCCCTAAATTAAATTTCCCTCAAACTAATCGCGGTGTCGATTTTAGCGTTGCACCACTAGAAAATATAGGAAATGCCCTTCTTCTAGTAGTATTTCTAGTAATAGGAATCTTTTTTACGGTACTTCCGAAAATTAAGGTAAAAAATAGTATTGAATGATATCTCAACCATGAGAATAAAATGTTACAAACACATAAAAGCATTCACATAAATCGAATACGATGACAGTTTCAAGACGTTTCACACAAATTAGAGTTACAAAGACTGAAATCACTTCTGAGAAAGGTGTCAACAATTACTTTAAGCACCGTGCTGAAAGTGTGATGGTAGGAATATGTTGTTATGGAGCAGAAAAACTCAGTCTTATCGGTTACCATTTTGATTCGGTACATTGGTACATTGTTGTTGGAGATAGTGCATACATATAGTCCACAACAACACGTAAAAACTATCGAGTTTTTTTATTCGATCGATTGTTATAGCGCAGCGGGAATATCGCCAATATGTGGTTCCAACAAGATGGAAGGAATGCACAAACTGCTAGGCAAATTATATATCTGCTGAGTGGAAGCGTCCATGAACAATGGTCTTGAATGTTTGTAAATTCAAATGGTTTGGGAAAACCATGCTGGGTAACTTATTCCATAATGGTGTTGTGCGACCAAAAACCGAATTTCTGTATTTTACGGTACGACTAAAATTAAGCTCGAGCTGCTGAGCATTCCTAGCGAAAAGGGCATCACAGCTACTTGGAGTGAGCATTGTTGTGAAGGAAGCGATAAAACAAGGAAATACGTGAAAACTTTCAACGGTGTTCAGGAGATGGAAATGGTTCTATGATAGCTCTGTTTTCTATCAGTCTTAACGCTCTGCTCTAAATTCTATGGAGAGAAATTTCAGTTGCACCTGCCCAAAGATGTGAGGTATACACAAGTTTAGGAGCTTAGGAGTTTAGGATCAGAGGGGATGAAAAATTTCTTACATCAAACCGATATAGAAATCCTAAGCATTTATCGGGAACGTGGTCTTTCCAATGAAGATTTTCGTTGATACATATTCCGAGCACTAAGAGCTTTTCGGCTTCTTCGATTCAAGGTCATGCAAGGAAAATGATATAAATGGGAACATTTTTATTCAACGACAAAAGATAGCATTGAGTTTAGAAGCATTAAACTCCACCCGATTTTTGATACCCTAGTAACCAATGGTGTAAATAACGAAGTTTAATGAGCTTATCATACGATACTGTAGCAATTCAGGAGATGCACGTGAATTCGAGAATGAATATGAGAAGCTGAGAGTGGGAAAGACAATGAACCGGATTAGAAGTTTCAGACAAGAGATCATTTATAAAAATGAGGAAGAGAGACAAAACGGAGCCTTGCGAAACACCAGAATTTATTTTGAGAAGATGAGACTTGAAACCGTCTAATACAACATTTATTGAACGATCTAGAAGGTAATCTCTATTCCAACGAATAAGAGTTTCATTGATATCAAGAGCGCGCATAACCGATAAGAGGGCCTCTTGCCAAGCTCTATCCTTAGAAATATCAAGCGTATTAATCTTACTTTCTCCAAAACACTGTAAATATCTCTTCTACTCTTCGGTGAGGTATGCCATCAGATCACTAGTGGAACGATTGCTGCGAAAGCCGTATTGCCGGTCATTCAGAATCTTTCGATCTTTGAGATATTTCTTGTGCTGATGATTTATCAACGATTCCGTGACCTTGGAAAGAAGGGACGTAAGTAATTGGTCGATCAAGTGAGCGTCTCTGGCAGTGGCTCAAAGGTGAGATCTTTTACGCACATTTTGCATAACAACTTGACAGGCTTCGTTTCTAATATTGTTTTTAAGCAGGTTGTGATTGGTTTGCTGATAAACACCTTTTACTTCAAGTACTCGGATTAAACTAACTATTTCGCTAGAATAGTGACAACATTTTGTCGGCAACTGAACAAACAAATTTTGCCTTAAGGACCTGCGTGTAGGTACTGTGACTTAAAAGTAAATGACAAATAAATATTCAAAGCAAATAAAACCTTCAATACATACTAGTGTAGCCCAAGAACTTTAATTATCCTATCAAATCTGTCACAAGAATGCCAAAGCATTTAAAATTTACCATCCAAAAATCAAGAAAGCAATATTCCTTTTGAAAAGGCACACCCATTCACAAAGCAATAGATGACCCCATCAAGTCGTCAAATCCATTCTGGTCATGTGTTGTCACAAATTTCCTTTCTGTGGGCTATTTGACATGTAATCAGCTGCCCAACATCATCAAGTCTTCACATCCATCCGGATGGGGTTATAAGTTCTGGTCTTAGGCTTTGTTTAGTTGTCATTAGAGGTTGGACAGGGTGTTATGTGTGAGTGTGGTTATAGTGCAACGTGTTATTTGAAAACTACACTACATTGTTCTTTCCCCGCAGAGCCCAGAATGACATTGGTCAATCTGCACGTGACAGCATAGTAACTTGTAAAACAAAACAGAAAAAGAAATGAGCAACAAGCTGAACGACAACATATTGACATCGTTGTATGTGGTGGTTTAGGTGGTAGGTAGCATGGTAAACGGGTGATATGGAAAAGGATTTGCCTTAGAACGTGACCTAAAGCAAGTTGAATGGCATTCACATGACTAATACACCCATAGCACGAAGGACGAGATGAAGAGGCTTCCATATAAAGGTTGTGCGGTTATGAGAAATTGGTCCGTGCATGGAATGCAGCCACTTTTGTGTTTGTTCATTAATCATATTATCGTGACACGGAAAGGGATGGTAAAAAGGAATATAATGGCAACTGCTAAAGGACGAGGAAAGCTCCGCCATGCCCGCCCCGACGATGGATATTAATTTATTAGCTTCAGATGTTTATGACATCCAACGGCGCTCTTGTTGTGTTTTGCAATTAAGCTATGGCTGATGCATACAATTCGTAGCCTCACACACAAGCTATCTGATTGAGATGGATTGGATGTGTAGTGTAGATGTACCAACTTACATTGATGAGAGATTTATTAATAAATTGTAGTTAAGGAATTTTGTTAATAAGACCGAATATTAATTGCAGAGGAATTATTCTCTCTAGGTAATGATTTAATGGTTGTGCCCGTGCAGGAAGTTTTCCCGATGAAATTATAATAATTTAACGTTCAACATGACCGAATTTAATATTTTTGAAGACATCTTATTTAACGAAAATGTCATTCGAATGGAAAAATTCGAAATAGAAGTCTCAAGGTAAAATAATATGAATAGATCAGAAGTATGATGCGAATTGCTGAGCATTAATTCGGATTAATAGCTTAGCACCTATGTATATCACAAATAAAAAGTGAGGCTCGCAAATCTGTCCATCTGTCTTCAGCCTAAACACTTCATCCGATTTTCCTTAAACCTGGTAGATAGCATTTTTAAATTATTCACCGGCATGTTTTTTTTTTCCAAATTTTATGAAATATATTTTTTTTTTCAAAAACTGTCGAACATTAAAGAAGCGCAACGTATTTCGAAAGTTAGAATTATGTGCATCGGATTTTACAATATGACCATGACAACTTTTTTTCTTAAATAAAACATAACCCCGCAATAGACAAGACCATTTCTCGATATACCACGTTCATCGAATTGAGTTTCCAATAAGTCGATTGTTACAACCGTTGTATGGCTTGTGGCAACATCTTGTTAAAACAACATATCATTAGTATCTAGTTCATGGAATTAACCAAAATTGACGAAATTGACTGTAACCTAACGGTAATTTTCATCAACGAAAAAAAAGTTAACTCGGAATTTTAGTAATAAACTTTAATTATTTGTTAACGTTCTTCATTCGTGAACGTCATCATCACGATGAAAATGTTGTTTTTATAAAATGTTTTCTCATTGACAGTTTGGTCATTGGTTGCGTTCACAGTAAAAGTTCAAAGCTGCCAAACAGGGTTGGCCGAACTGTCACTTTTTAGAAATAACTGCATTTGTTACGCTTGGTACGTAGGTCATGTAGTTAATGTAACAAAACATAGCAGACGTAGTTTGTCAAATGATCTGTCATTCAAGTTGTCATATGTATGTCACTTCCCTGTCAGCTGTGTATTTAAAGTTTAAATTTTTAAAAAATCAAACGGAGGGCATGGCACAGAAGTAAGCGAAGTTCGTTTTAGAGCAATTTCGTCGAAAGTTCATTTCCGTATGTTGGTCAATTTCGTCAAAAAATGTCCTTCCTAATAATTGTGCTCTTAATTTAGCCAGAGCAGGGCATTTGCAGAGGAAATGAAGGTCTGTTTCCTTTTCTCACTGGTCTCCACAGCTATGACAGTTAGTGTTGTGAGGAATGCCTATCTTCGCTGCATGTTCTCCTTTTGGCCAGTGTCCGTTACATCAGGTAGCGACGATCCTGGCTGTGTGGTGCTTGGTTCTGCATATCAGATCAACAATTCGGGATTCATTATAGGTGATCTCCACCTAATGTTTAATTCGTTAAGAAAAATTGAGAGAATATTGCCCTTCATAACTTCGAGCAGAATGTTGCCTCTTTCCGCAAATGAAGGGCTGATCCTTGCTTGACCAGCTCGTCTGCTCTTTCATTCCCATCAATGTTACAATGAACCGGAACTTAGAGTAAAATTGTGGTCAATATTGATGCTTGCAAGTTCATTCCGGTATTGCTGGACCAATTTGGAGAATCATGTACTAGAATTAATGGTTTTAACAGCCACTTAACTGTCTATGATAATAGCCGTATTCCGGTTCTGGCTTGGACGTTGTTTGAGTATACCTTGCATGCTTCCCTGATAGCCACTAAGGTTGCGCGTACAGTAGTGCGACAAAGCGATGCGATACGAGAAGCGTTTGCGTGCGAGAAAAATATTTACATTGGTTCTTATACACGTGCGCACAGTGGAGCGATATTTGATGCGAGTGTTGCGAGTTTCTCGCATGCCTATCGCATGCATCTCGCACACAAACTGTTCTGACCACTTTTTCAAGCGAGTTTGTGCGAGAAGGCTCATATTGCTTGTTTTGAAGTTTCAAGAAAAAAATCAAACGAGTAAAATTTTGTTATTTCAGTGCTTGTGTTGTGTGGTGCAACTTTTTACAATTTCGGTGGCAATAATTATAAAGGGATTAACAACATAACTGCAGAAAATATCGCTTCTACTGTGCGCACTATCTCGCATCTAATTCTCGCATCTCGAATCGCTTGTCGCATCGCTTCTCGTATCGCATCGCTTTGTCGCAGCACTGTACGCGCAACCTAATTCAGCTTGAAAAACGCCAGCAAAGTCGGGTAGCTCAAACGACGTAGATATATTCAAAGTCTCAGAAATGATACCTGAAACAACACTACACTCCATCTTTAAGTCATCAGTAAATATAGTTGTATCGAAGTCTTTCGTTACGACGTTAGGATAACAACATAACCTTAAAATCTTTACTGATGCCCAATTCAAGTATGCGGTAGTCAGTGGAAGTCGAAATGTTTATTGAAATTAACTCCGTAAAGTTTCTGTGGCCATAAGATTTCGCAATACAACACAAGATACTTCATGTGTAAATCCAGTTGAGAAAGGTTCAGAAAAATGCTTAAGGCATCAGTTGGGCAGTATCTTAGAGCATCTGTGTGTGCCAACGCTAGTAGTTCCTTGTACATTCTTCAGTTTATCGGTGTTGTTTGCTTTGGTAAGCGCTGTCCACCATACAATCGGATCACCATAGGATTGGTCACAATACAGCTGTGTTTGTCCATAAACTCATTTTAGAGGACGCCACTTTTTACCACAGGTTTGACTGCGTGCGTAGAAAGCTATACAGGACTTCTTAACTCTTTCTTCAATATTCAGTTTCAAGTTCAAGTTAAGGTCTAAGAAAACACCTATGTATAGACATTTTGCACTGGAAGAGAGCAAAAGTGCTTCGCCGTTGAGTCGGGGTAGAGCGAAGGGCTGTATGATAGTTTTGGTAGTAAATAGCATCAGTTCAGTTTTGCTTTGGTTAGTACCTAGTCCAAAACTCGTGGGCCAGTTACTAACTTTTCTTAAAGCTGAACTTTCCTGATACTAGTAATACCAAGCCATCTGCATACGCAACCGCTTTATGCCTCATCTTTCCTCATAGAAAACGAGACTGGATGGAAACTACTTATTCGTTTCGTTACACAAGCTTACATATCGCAACACTTCATATACGATTTTTCTCTAAATTAAAAAAAAAGGTAAAATCATTTATATATTTTTTGTCTAAGCTATAAGCCTTAGATTTTAGATTCAGATTTATGAGCTATTTTTTTTAACTATTAATCGAAAATAAAATTATCATATTTATCGTTAAGAAAATAGTTTTTCGACCATTTGATTAAACTTACCTTCTTTTACACTACTTTTTTAAGAATTCCCGCCTCTATCCGCAGTTAAGTAAAATTCTCTTTTATTTAGCATTTATATGTTCAATACCATATATTCAATGTAAGTATAACAGTTTTAACTGCTATAATTCTTCTGTATAATTTTAACTGCCACCAGTTAATGGGACTCTAATTTTTATTTTACATCATGCATATTAATTTTCTATATTACATAATTAAAATCATTTTTTCCGTTTCAAATAAATACAAAATTAGCAATTAGAAAATCAAAATAATAAACATAAAAAGAGCGAGTACCTATTGATTTTAATGAACGAAATCCAAGGACTTTGAATATCCTCCCAGGTTCTGTTACAAAATACCCATGATTTATCGCTTTCGTTTTAATTGGCTTCTGATTCATTGATTTTTTTTAATTCTCATCATAATCATTCAACGAAAAACTGTTCCTCTTCCGCAAAAAAAAAAAAAAACACCTAATTGCCCAAATCGGACAGTCTATAATCCCATCACTCCGAATCGTAAAATCCCTATCATCGCCATACACCAGTGATTTTTAAATTGAGCGATAAAAATTCAAATCCAAGCGTCCATTCTGGGAATATTACTCGTATTTTTTTTTGTGTTTGCAAATAAAAACGATTCAATTCAGATTTTCAACACGCAAAAATATTAAATCACCGATTTCAATACAATAATTTGCCGCTTCCACTTCATTCAATTTGCGTTGGAACTCGATTTTTTGTTGCTAGAATCATCAAAATAAGGACGAAGGAACACGTCCTATTTAGTGGTGGTGCTAGGATATGAGGCTTTGGAGGAATGGGTGTGTGATGGTACCGAACGTGCACTCAACACAAAAATGTTTTTGATCAACGGTGATTTTTTTTTTATTTCCATTCCACAACCATCATGATGAATTTAAAAGAAATTTAATATTGAAATATTTGTGTCCCTTATCCTTGCATTCCTACTACTCATACATGTATACATATATTTTTGTAGTCGTAGATATTATAGAATTTGTTTCCCTTTTATAAAAAGTGGGATTTTTTGTTAGCAGTTGGAGAATATTTTTGTAATCCTTTAAAATGCACATTTTGAGGGGGTGGGCTGATTTCTACAGCCATTGAAACATGGTTGGTTGGGATATAGAATGAAGGAGCAAATCCGAGTAAAAAGGATTTAAAATCATAAATTTACATACACATTCTAAGTTAAGCGTTTTCGTTTTATTTTAGTTTCAACTTGACTGCAATTCTTGTTAAGAATAATTCAAAAAAATATATGAAACAAAACGATACAAATAATACGTAGTGTCCTTTCTAAAAGGTGAAATAAACAAAATAAATTCCCTTTTCATTTTATTGAAATATAATATTAAAACAAAAATATATTCAACATTCCTTGAAATAAAATAGTCTAGAAATTTTCGGGGGTGTTTTAGAAAGTAAAGAAATTATACAATAACTGATATGTATTAATAATTAGATCACTATAAGTTCCTAGAAGAAAAGGATCTTATATCTATGGGATAGAGCAGAACATGTATACATAAAAAAAGAACGGCCTTGGCTTTGATGAAAGCATCGCTTCCCATCGAACAGCGAAATCTAGCATTATTGTGCGTGATAGTACTCGGATGGGCGACTGTTTAAATACCAACCGTGTGCTGTTGACAAATGTTTCTTCTGTTGTTCTTTCTTTCTGTGTGCCTCTCTCTGTTGTATTGTCTAAGCCAATGGCCTCAGCTGCCAGTGCTTTCAGTGCTAATGTGTAATCAACTCAAATCTGTTATGTTATCAGACAGATGGTTGAATTGTTCCATCTTAGTTTCCATCTACAAAATCTTGTTTCAGCATAAGTTTACATGAACAGATGGGTAATGTTGTTCTACAGTTTTCTGGAATGTCACTCCATAGCAGATGAATGGCAGTTAAAGTCCGGATTTCCAATAGCCAGATTTTTCATAGCCACTTGACTATCCAAAATAATGCGGATATATACTCGAGATCCTTAAAGCATTTGAATTTGTTTATTGCACAACTTTATACTCATCAACTTTCTAGATCATCTGATCTTTTATAACTAAGTTACCCAAGAAAACTTGCTCAAGACCTTGCAGACTGCAGAAATGCTGCTAAATTTTGGAAAACGGTAAGAAAAATTAGTAAAAAACACTACAATCAAGTCACTCCACCTATTGAAATCGAAGATCTCACAAAACACTTCAGAATGTTGACAAAGGACAATTCTTCTTTATCATTCCAATTCGCTAAACCTTTTTCCGAGAACGAAAAGTTGGATGCACCTTTTTTCTGTGCAGAGGTGCAACTTGTATTGAAAGAGCTCCAAGACAAAAAGTCTCCAGGTTCAAATGGTATCCCATTTTATAAAACGCATACCCCCATTTTTAAAGAAAGTCTAAAAAATGCTTTAAACCATGCATACGAGTCAGCTCATCTGTCTTGTTATTTGAAAGAAGCCATTATCTTTCCAATTTTCAAAAAAAGTGACAAGGAAGTTGCTGCAAACTACAGAGGAATATCGCTGTTGAATTCATCTATGAAATTTTTTACAAGACTCCTTTGCAAACTGCTCTACGATTGGGTTCACAACAACAATTTATTGAGCGAGTCACAAGCGGGATTTCGAAAGAATTATTCGACAATCGACCAAATTTTTTCGCTTACCAATATAGCTGAAATATTTATGGGATGTGTTTTCATCGATTTCAAGGTGGCGGCGTTTGATACTTCGACAGGAGAGCACTAATAACAGAGCTGTGCAATAAAGGAATATCGTCGAAGTTTTTGAACGTTTTGGAGCATCTCTACGATTCGACAATGTCTGCAGTTGCTCTTGGAAGCAACGTATCCGAACAATTGCAAGTAGAAATAGGACTGAGACAAGGATGCAATTTGAGTCCCCTATTATTTGCTCTATTCATAGACGACTTGGAAGAGATATTACAAGGTGGAGCTCGTGTTTCGGTGGATCTGTTAATCAAAGTACTTATGTTCGCAGTACTTATGTGCTAGCAGAGTCGCCTGGAAGTCTCAAAGAAGTTTGAGTACTACAACAAGTGAGGCTCCAGGTGAACCTAGATAAATCCAAAATCATGATTTTACGAAAAGGTGGGGCCGGAACTGCCGCAGTGCAACTTGAAAATTTGGAGCTCAAAGCAATCAAGTCGTAAATGAATACAACTACCTTGGGATGCGGATATCTGAATTGGAAAAACCATATATGGTTGATAAGTTGGCCAAGTTCGAACACGCTTTTGAAACGCAACATGGAGTACTGTGGTTCATTGTAAAAATGTTGACTACGAATCTAAATATCGTATTTTTGAAACCACAGCTAAAGCGATAATGTGCTATTCAGCTCAAGTTTGGGGTCACAAAGAGTTTGAAGAAGTTGAGCAGCTTTTGCGTTATTTCTTAAAAAGAAGCTTGAAGCTACCCAATAGTACTGCGAATCAGATACTAATGCTTGAAACTGGGCTTCCTATTTTGTTTATTGCAACTCTTAAACTTCATATAGACTACGTTTTAAGGACGATTGCAATGGATGATAAGAGGCTACCAAAAACAAATATCATGGTTTGAGTCGTGGAGGAATTTAGCAGAGTACTGAGGACATACACTAATTCTCCGAAGTGATGAAATGGACACGTGGAAAAGCAAACTCTATAGTCTCATAGCCCAAGTAGACGAAAGAAAGAGAGAGGACTACACTCTGAAAGCCAGAAATTCTCTTCATAGGGAAGTTAATGCAAGGCTTAACTATAATCTGATAGGAAATAATTATTTCAGTGCGGAGTATCCAACCAATTACTTGTCACTGGCTTTAAAAGCAAGAGGGGAGATACTTCCTCAGAACTATATTCCTCACAGGAATGGTTTTGGAAGATATGTGTGGATTATGCAACCTTAGAGAACGTGAAAATGTTTTCCATTTCTTGGGAAAGTGTCCTGTTTTAGTGGAAATTAGAAGGACTACACTTGGGAAAAACTACCGGAGGTATGGGTTGGAAGGCACCTTACAATAATGTCAAGATTGCTCTTAAATACAGAAAACAAATATTAGATGAACTTTTTTAAAGTAATGTTTCAATTTTGTATATTAAACAATAAAAAATGTATTAATCATTGCCAACTGACAGACGGCGCGCGTAGGCCATGTTAAGAAAAATGAATGATACACACTTATTGTAATTTGTATAAAATAAAATCATTTTAAAATCTAATCTATCTACAACTTTGGCCTAAAGTTTTTTTTGAGAAAACTTACCGTTTTCGAGAAAAATCCAAAAAACCTCAAATTTTGACCTTTGACCCCCCATAACTTTTTTAGCACACATGGGATCGATGGGGATTTTTAACAGCTCTCCACTAATAATTGGCTTTCCGGGAATTTTTGTTATTTTAAATGTCTATATTGACCGGACTAATAGCTGACTAATTACTGAAATAAGCTTACTTTTCTGATAATCCAGTGAACTTTCGGATGCTATATGTTCTTGGCGAACATTCTACATTATGAAGTGCCAGAAATCGCACGAGAAAAGCAATTTAAAAAAAAAAGATGAAAAACTTTATTTAATATTATTGTACAAGCCTTACGTATTTTTGTTTAACTCCAACTGAACTAAAGTATTTGGTGGGCAACAGGGGCGAACGCAGAAAAAAATTTCGGGGGGGGGGGGGGTTTAAAAAAATATGAGATTTTCATAAATAAATTATTTCCCGAATTTATTAATACGTGAAATCATATCTTGTTGTACTTTTGCGATCATACGAAAATGAGTTATCCGAAAACATAAGGACACTCAACTGGTACCTACATACGTTAACTACTTCATAATAATAACCACAACGCTTCCAGAAGGTGTTATGTGTTACTCATCAGTAACTGTAACTTTCGAACAAACGAAATGAGTTATTTTTTTTTTGCTGCAATACAACACACTCCGACCTTGGAGAAAAAAAAAACTCAAACTTGCTCCGTTATTGCCCATTAGGGTGTGTCACTTTTGTATGGCCGCAAAAAAGTTCTCTTATTTTTAAATGTAATAGTGCTCAAAAGTTGTATTAGGGTCTGAGGTTTAAGAACATGTAAAAAAAAAATAATATATCGTTCGTCTTTGGCTCGCTCAAATCGGTTGAAGTTGAAAAAAAAACTTAATTTACAGTAATTTTTTTTTTTTTAAGTATACTAAAAAAAAAACTAAACAAAATACAGAAAGAATTTTTGTCTTTACAAAAAGATACACCACGATATTGTAGGTGGTTCCGTTGATTTTTAAGAATTTTTTTTGTAAAAAAAAACGATTTCACATAAAAAAATGATTTTTCTTCCTTCTTTTATTATTTCATAGCTTCTTTATCAAGTGTTCAATTTAAAGAAAAATAAGCTTAAAAGTGTTTCCTTAAAATTATCTTTGAATTGAAAGCCAAAAAATATTTTATATAATTTTTTTGTATCCACACGGGGCAATTTAAAACAACACATATTTCAAAAATCTCGAAAAATAAAATTTTTTTGGATTTCATCCCATTAAAATGAAAATTGTAAACGCAGGATTTAATTTTGATAAGCCATGCAACTTTTAAAAGCTATTACATTTGAAAATACCATAGTTGAGCACTTTGACACACCCTACTGCCCATATACTTAAACACATAATGTCAATCATCAAAAACGCAATTGCTGCTGGCTTCGTGTGTCTATTTGTTAATGATCAATTCAAAATAGGACAGTTTCGTTAAAATACGAAGACACATAAAATAAAATGCACGACTGGGTCGCACGAACTTGCTTTTATGTAAAAAGTTCAAAAATTAATATTTCTAGAGAAAAAATGTTCATAAGCAAAAAATTCATTTTTTAAATGACTAAAACAACTCCTTAAGTTATTATTTTATAAATAGTAGTTTAGTAGTTAGAGCAGAGCTAACCACATAATATGTTTTATAAAAGATTTTTAAAACAGGTATTTAAGAAAAAAAATTGGTACGCCCATTTTAACTAGAAGCTTCTCTATACAAAATTTCATTGAAATCCGTTCTGCCTATAGTGACAAATTCAATATTCGAAATTATAATTAAAATTTATCAAAATTCTCGGAGCTATTTTTTAGAAAAATACGATTTTCGAAAAAGATTTTTTAACACTTGCATGGTGGGTACCTTAATTTTTAGTTAAAACAATTTTTTTCCCTCAGATCTTGTAGATTATATTAAGAAACTTTTATTTATTCAAGTTTAAAAAATCGAGCAGGGGTTTTCGGAATATTGAGTTTCCAAAAAAAATGATTGGCGTTTTTCTTTTTTCATTCAGAGTAGAGCTCTTAACAGAGCATGAGCATGTCAAACATGCTCTGAACTTTTTCCGAATCGAGTGTGTTCTAAGAGCTCTGAATTATTTTATAAGCACACGCGAGTTTTTGAGTTTTTTTTTTCTGTCTGTCAGAATGATTTCAGCATTTAACTCTGTCTACTCAGCTATTTTATACCGAGCTCATAGACTGCGCTCTGAAAAATCTCTGAACACGCTCTCAACGAAAAAAAAAACACAATATTTGAACACTGTTATACACTCTGGCTAAAAAAGAAACACGATATTTTGTTTGACAGTTCAGGTACTACTCTGAACTAAAAAAGAAAAACGCTCAATATTTAAAATTTGGAGAAGCTTCATAATGATTAAAATCGGTTGTACTGTTTTCGAGAAAATCAAAAACAAACGAAATAAAATGGTTCCAAGACGGCTTCCAAAAGATAATTCGTACCGTTATTTTTGGTTTTTTTTCTTAGGCCGTAGTCGAATTTCGAGACCCACTTTTTCTTCGCTATCATCGTAATGTCAACTTTGATAAAAATTTTGAGTTCGAATTATTTTGCGAATGCATTATGTACTTGCCTTATAGTACCTATAAGTCTTAAGAAAAACGCAGAGAACCGATAAAGGGAAACACAAAACTTCTAATAATCAATTGAACTTACATTAATATTAATATGGCACGAAAATAGCACTTTGTCTCTTTTTTCTTTAACAAAATTAACTCTTATTTTTTGGTTGTTTTGGGGGGGGGGTTTAACCCCTAAAACCCCTACCTGCATTCGCCCCTGGTGGGCAAAGCTACGAAGGTTTAAAAGTATTTCTGGGAAACTCTATTGAGACCAGTCGATAGGCAAATGAACTTTGATGTTGCTTGCCATCATGTTGTTATTACTCGTCTTCGGTTTCGAATATATTCCCTCTGTGGAAATATCAGACTGTGTGGTTGCTAAACTCGACGTTATCCACGTGACCTTAAAAAACTTTAAGTCTTGATTACAAATTATCCATGGGTGACCAATTTCTTTAACATTATTGCAGTCATTTTTAGACAAATAACTGACCAATATATTGGCTTATTTTTTCCAAATATCCCATATAGGGTTCCATAGATCCCAGAGCCAAAGTAGTTAATGTAAATTTGCAAATTAATATGTTCCACACAATTTTTTAAGACCGATTGTGGCCTTTTAAGATTTAAAAAGTTTTACATTTTCATTATTAAATTTGTTTAGTTTTGATTAGAATTCAAAACATCAAAGTTATAATTCAAATATGGAAAGAAAATAATTTTTGAATTAAATTCCCATTCAAATATGCCAGGTTGAATCACGAAGGCTAATAATTGATCAATCAAATCATCATTTACAAATGACAATGGATTTCACAATTTCAAGTTCCCTAAAACCACTTCCGATATATTACGTAGATTTATAAACACATTTGTCCTCAGCATCAAATTGAATATCCCTTATATTCAATGTACTCAAATTAATTCTTCCATTTCACACCATTCACACCCATGTAAGCCATTATTCACT
Source organism: Chrysotoxum bicinctum (assembly GCA_911387755.1). NCBI lineage: Eukaryota > Metazoa > Arthropoda > Insecta > Diptera > Syrphidae > Chrysotoxum > Chrysotoxum bicinctum. The sequence goes on along the minus strand of OU426989.1, from coordinate 214,900,261 downwards.
TCAGTTTCTTCTCCGAAGGAGTAAACCAAAAAGCAAAAACAAAGGCCGTTTACAACCTCTAACCCATAGTTAGAAAAAAGGCAATGTCGGTTTGCGATAAGGCACCGAGAATTCAATAAATGGACGTTCGAAGGAGACGAACCAAATAATGCTGAACTGAACTAAGTGAGTTCAGCTGAAAATGTGTAATGATGGCGGTATTATCTAATGCCATTTGTCCAATCAACTTCTGTAAAGCAATTGCGAGAGTTGTTGTTGTTCCTGTTGGTGGTGATGGCAATGGTCTCGATGATGACCCAGTTGTAAGGAAATGGAAACATTTTTCAAAATACTTCCCAATGGAATGGCCGCATTTCCTCCATTATTGTCTTGGTGCTGTTGTATCCTGACATACGAGTAAGTCTCGTGTTAACAAACAGCAGTTGATGTGTAGAGATTATTCTTTATAAATTCTTCCGTTCCTTTCATCTCCTCGACCTCAACTCAACTTGAATCTTTTTTCTTTTTGCACTTCTTGAAGTTGCTCCATATTTCTCGGCTCTCCTTCCATATTGAATTACGGAGGGGTAAAAAAAAATCGACATATGCCGAGCATACATATTTTTTTTGTTATTAAAATTGAACATCCAACGCAAACATCAATATGCACTCGAACGAAAATTGAATTATTATTGTCAGTGTAATGAAAAGGGAGAATAACGGTATGGCTGACACTCTTCAATGAAGGGTGTGTGTAACGAACAAAACTTTATTCTGGCAAAAGGATGACAATTCTATTGAAAACACGTTCACTTGCCCTATTCTCTCTTCAAAGGGATGTTATGTCTATATTTTCGTATCTCTCTCACTCTTCAGGAAATTGGAATTTTTCTATTAAAAAATTGAAGAATGCAAGTTTCTTTTTTGATTGTAATTGAAGTTTTCATTGTTTGGTTTGTTGTCAAAAGGGATGCCATAGTTGGATGCATAAGCTCGGTAGGATCAGATATCGGAAAGCATTTCTGAGGGAATTATTGTATTCTTTCGAGTTAAAAGGTATTTCAAATTTTAAATCAGTATCTACTGAGCGGAAGCGGATCCAGGATAAGGCACTGGTAGGTGGCTTCTCTAGACAAATATTGTATTATTTTAAATAGGAAAATGTGAAAATTCTTGTAAATCTTAGAAGAAAATAATAAAGTTTTTCCCACAGAAAAATAATTTTTGGGATGTAAAAGTTAAAAATTGCTTTTTCTGAAAAAAAAAAAAAATATTTTGCTGCGGTTGGAAAACACTTCCAATCACTAAGATGAGGCCAACATTTTAACGATCGATCTTAGCGATGTATGCCTTTTGGAAATTTCGTACTGTGGCAACACTTCCAAGAGAAAGAATAAGGAAAAACAAATGAATGGTCAGAAAGAAGATATAGTGAAAGATATAATGATGTATTTAATAGAAAGAGACTACTGGTTAGTTGTTAGGTAGAAGAATATACTGAGAGAATTAAGATATGATCAGTTGTTGTGGATCTGTTAACGAGGAAAGACCTTTTATTTATTTAACCGAATATTGTTTTAGTTTTGTATTAAGCAAAGTTTAAACTGCTTACAGTACCCTTATTACCTACCTCTGATTAGTTTTTCCCAAAAGGAAGTCATAAAAGTGAAGAAATGACCATTGGAGTTTCCCAAGATCAATTGATGGACTACTTGAAAAGGTGCACCAATTGGATGAGGCTATTGCGAATATTTCGTTACTGGAGTTAAATTGTTTTCCAAACTTTTGGGCCGAGAAATAGCAAGGAAGTTAAATAGTAGTAGGTAGATACAAGTTTTATCGTGTGGATTCACAAAGCTGTAGGAAAAATAAAAAAACGACGCACAGCAAAGGCAACAACATCATTTGAAAAGCGGTTTATTCTAAGGCGTGCCTCAAATTCTGCACTTCGAGAGATTCAAATAAGAAGCAAGTGAAAGCCGTTCCGGATAAATTATTCCATGATCGTGTTGTGCGACTAAAAAATGAGGGTGAACTGATGAGAATTCCTTTCGAAACGGGCATCACGGGTAGACTGATTGAGGGGAGAAATGCAAATGGCTACTTCAAGTGAGCATTGGTTGTGAAAGAAACAGTAAAAAAAGAAAAGACATGAAACATTCCGACGATGTTTAAGGGATGGAATGATTCCTTGACTGTTTTGTTTCCTATCAGTTTTTACTCTCCATAGATTCAAAATCCAGATTCTTAAAGAAGTTTGGGCTGCACCTGCCCAACGATCTGAGTTATACTCGAGTTTTAGACATATAAACGTCTTACAAATTTTAGCCAGATCAGAGGGGGTAAAAGATTTCTTACATCGATATAGAAATCTGAAGATAGTCGTTGACACACATACCGTACAAACGTACTGATAGCTTTTCTGCTTCTTTGATGCAAGTGCCATTCAAGGATAATGGCATAAGGGGAACATTTTGCTTCAACGACAATAGAAAGCATTGCAAATTCCATTTCTGAAGGAGATGGACTTGTATTTGAGACCGATCATGAAAAGCCGACAGTAAAATCGTCAACAAAAAAATGAAGTGAATTCTCCAAAACAATGTGAATTACCAGTGGTGATTGCTGCGAAAACCGTATTGCCGGTCATTCAGAAACTTCGATCTTCGATATATTTCTGGAGCTGATGATTGATCATCGATTCCATGATCTTGGAAAGAAGGGATGTAAGTGCAATTGACCAGGCTGGAAAATGCTGTTTTCCATCTTCCAGAATAAAAGGAACGATAGAAAAGCTTACGCAATGGTTTTGCCAGTAATGAAGAACACTTCTTCAGAATAATAGGGAGAATACCATCAGGATCAGTTGATATGTTTATATCAAGATCTCGAAGGACTCTTTCAACTGTACGAATGCGGAAATAAACCTCTCCCATTGAATGATCTACCCTCTCAAAAACAGGAAGGCAATTTTCAGGCATAGTAGCTACCAGCAAATGGAGCAGCGAGTACATTTGGGGTTTTCGTCCCCATGCTTTCCAGTCAGCGAACAAATACGTAGCTTTGTCTATGGTCATGAACTTTAAGCTCGTGGGTCAGTTGGACTTTGTGTTTGTACGGGTATAAGCCCAAGTTCCCACAAAAATACGTCAATGTAAGGTCTGCGAAAGGCCGAGTTCTTGTGTACGACGAAAAATCGACTGGCTCTGGTTCTGCTTTACACTTTTACAGACCGCGGAGATGTGTTGACGTGGTGTTCGATCGTGTAACTTGCCATGGTAATTTGGTGCCATTAAGAGTAACTGAATAATAACAACAATGCTCCAGCTAAGAGATTCTTCAAATCCCAGTCGCCAGAATCTCGGCGACAAGGAAATCCGAACCTCCGGCTTCAAAACCAAGCCACCGCGCATTCCAGGCCGCTTGACATAGATGATTGAAAGTAGCGTGCTCGGGATTGCAGGGGATGGCACGCTGCCATATCTCAGGCAGAGACCCTTTGGGAGACGATTCAATAAGAAAGTAAAAAGACATTTGATGACCCTTTATAATTTAAAGTTTAAACAGTTTCAAATTATCAAGTGATGTCGTTTCTTATTTTTTTTTGAATTAAGTAAAAAAGACGACTTATTTCATCCATACCTCTCTAGGTACATTTTCAGATTCCTCCTTAAAAATCCTAAGCCAAAGTAATAAAGCTCTATGTTTCTTTGTTTTTTTTTTAATCTACAAAACACTTTGAGATAATATTCTTATAATAAATCCCAAAAATACAAGTTTATCCACAAAAACCGTCGTTAGCTACACGAGCAAGCCAAACTTCACCAGCAGCAACTAAAACAACATCGAAATATCTTGTAATCCTTGAAGAGTTTCCTGTTTTTTTTCCTCCTTCTGGAAAAAAACTCATTTTCGTTTAATTTATGTGTCAATTTTACCCTCGACCGAATTACTTTTACACGCTTAGTCGTTACAAGACCAAAACAAACAAATCAATTAGAAGAAATGAATTAATATTTAATGAAGCAGGTCCTCTCACGAAGGACACGCAATATTAAGTAATGTGTCTTATGCCTTCAATTTGTATGTATAGTATATGGAGCAAACAGAATCGACTGATTCCGGGGTGGTAGATGAGGAAGAGGTCATTTGTGTTTTTTTTTTTTTTGTTGAGTCCCCATAAATATCCGGGGAGAGATCCGCATGTGGTCAAATGAATTGACTAATTGATTTGCTAAATGAAAAACTTCAATTTGTTCCTTTCCTCGGGGACCAACTTATTTCCTTGAATTTAGGATGGATTTGTTTTAATTGGATGCTCATCAGGGATGAAGGCACGTTGTGATTGCTATGTGCGTTTATCATCTCATGGAATGTTTATAGTTTGGTCTTCGTCTTCAAAATTAATGAGGATTTCGGTAATAAAACTTGTGCAATTAGAAAGATGAATATTCCGAGGTTGAAAGAAAAAAATTACTTTATGATAGAAGACCTGAGCTCAAGCTTGATTTAGAGGGAACTATTATTTTTTATTCACTTTGTTACCTGCGATTTAATGAAGATTCCCTAATACGGCAAACTTCCAAATTTATTTTTCTTCGAAATCCATTTTTAATGGCTATATTTTGTCTCAATTGTGTTGTGTTTTCCTATTGGCTAAGAAAAAAAGCCCTTTGACGTGAAAGCACTAGGTGAAAGACATATTGGTACGAAAATCGATCTTTCAGAATATTGTCTGCCTGGCTATAGCTTATAATTTATGTTAGATATGATGTTACTTACTAGAGCCTTTCTCAATTCTGACATTGTTTTAATACGAACTTTGACTTCGTGTGCTTCAAACTAACTGTCAGTAAGCACAACATCCATTATTGCTTCATTTATAGGAGTCCAAATCTTGACAGCAATTCAACTCTAAATGAGTTTGATAAGCTGTCTGATTCCATTTCTCGAATTGTTTCCTTGTACCCTCACACTGAAATCGATATTGCGGATGACTTCAATGTACAAAATTCAAGTTGACTCCGCTATTCAGGACACATAACATCCGAAGGAATGCATCAACTTATTCAATTTGTATAATATCAGCCAATTTCTCATGTCGAATTAATGAGAAACATCCCACTAGGTCGGTTTGGCAATACTAGAAAGCCAACAGTTACGGTCTTAAGGCAACAAATCATTTCTGGTCATTTGTCAAGAACGTAAAAAATTCAACTTTATCTTCGGACAGCAAAATTGTCCCTCATGTAATTGAGAAATTAAATCATTCAATGTGACAGGTTCATTTCCGCACTCGTACAGTTGGTAAATCACTTCGAGATCTTGATATGAACAAATACGCTGGTCCTCAGGGTATACCCCCTATTCTATTGAAGAGGTGTTCTTCATCGCTGGCAAAACCATTGCGTAAGCTTTTACATCGTTTCCACTGTTCTCCAATCTTTAATAGAAGATGGAAAACAGCACTTATCTTAGCCTTTTCCTAAAATAGCTACCCACCCTTCCCCTCCTCCTATCTAAAAAATTGCACTTAAGTCCATTTTTCTTGAAATCGCTGATCAACATCAGCTATGGAAATAACTCGAAGACCGAAAGCTTCCTAATAACCGGCAAATACGGGCAAATGGTGATTTGATGGCAATGAGAGCACATCTGACCGAAAAGTGAAACAGTGGGTGATATGCATAAAAGATAGTAAATGCTTTTACTTGAGAATTTCTAAGTAATTACTTTTTTTAATATGCATAAAAATGCAGTAAATGCTGAAAATAAAGTATTTACTTGAGGCCACAGTACTTACTTTTTTCGGATGAACTTTTTCAGTAAATACTTTATTCCGTATGCATAAAAAGTAGCAAGTACTTTTTTTCTGTAGGAATTACTTCTTTTTTTCAAAAACAAAGGATAGCAACATGAAAATTTAAAAGTACATATTTTTTTGATTTAAACACATAACTATGTAGCTTCAAAACCATAAAAACTTACAGTCTTAACTCTATTCTCAAAGGATTCACGTCGCTGATATAAATTAAAATTAATTTACTGTTGATTGTACTGAAATGGCGGAATTTGTACGCGTTAGTTCACAAAAAGTCTATAAAAGTCGAAGATCGGGTTCAGAATCAAATTTTAAACAACTCTATCGTTTTGAGAGGGAAAACGTAGATTGGTTGAGTGAATACTTCATTGGTAAGTCTTTGCAAAATCGTAATTTGTAGTTTTAAAACTTGACACACCTTTACTATTTGGAGCCTTTTGTTAGTTCGCGAAAATGGTGTAAAACTTTCTATTTTCTTATACGCCTGTTAACTTAAAAATATAATTTATAATTTTACAAGAAGCAGACACTTATGAAAACTGTTATATATGTATATTGCGATACTATACCAATAGGCTTCCGTTAGTTAAAGGAGTTAGTGGTTTTTAGTTACTGGCGAAGTTTTAAAACTTGCCCTTAAAAATTCCATCGAGCTATGAAGAACAGCTGGGAGCAAAAAATGATTGGCTAAGCAAATACAGGTTCCCATTATGAATAGGAGCCTTGGACTGTACTCACGTGGAAATATTACAACCTAGATTTCATTCGGAAGAATACATTAACCGAAAAGGATATGCTTCCATCAATATCCAGGCAACTTGTAATTCAATGGAATATTTTACAAGTGTTGATTGCCGATGGCCGGGCTCAGTTCACGATCCCAGAATTTGGAGAAACAGTGCTGTGGAACCCATTATGAGAAACTCCACTAACATTGTTTTACTGGGAGACGAAGGATATGGGATCACCACCTTGGCTAATGACACCCTTTAAAACCCAACGAGTAACCAAGAAAGAGCTTTCAACAAACTGCATTTAAAAGAAAGGGTTATAATTGAAAGATGTTTAACCCGATAAGAAAAAAAAAGTATTTACTATCAATTTCCGATGAATTCTAGTATTTACTTGGATGAATTTAGTATATACTGAAAGTATTTGCCAGTTAGTAAGTACTAAACTTTATGCATATGGAATGAAGTAAATACTTTAAATTTAACCATTTGCTTTAAGTTATAGTATTTACTATTATCTTTTACTTGTAGTAAATACTTCCGTTTTATGCATATCACCTATTGTTTTGGAAAAAGTTAGAACTTTGTGCTTGATATTTCTAAGGATTTTGATAGAGTTTGACACCAGGGTCTGTTATACAAAATGCATGCGTTTACTATCTACGAAGTCTTTATTCTTTGGATTAAAACATTTCCTTCTGAATCGGTCAATACATGTTGGGTGATATGCATAAAAGATAGTAAATGCTTTTACTTGAGAATTTCTAAGTAGTTACTTTTTTTGATATGCATAAAAATGCAGTAAATGCTGAAAATAAAGTATTTACTTGAGGCCACAGTACTTACTTTTTTCGGATGAACTTTTTCAGTAAATACTTTATTCCGTATGCATAAAAAGTAGCAAGTACTTTTTTTCTGTAGGAATTACTTCTTTTTTTCAAAGTCAAAGGATAGCAACATGAAAATTTAAAAGTACATACTTTTTTTGATTTAAACACATAACTATGTATGTAGCTTCGAAACCATAAAAACTTACAGTCTTAACTCTATTCTCAAAGGATTCACGTCTCGTCGCTGATATAAATTAAAATTAAGTTACTGTTGACTGTACTGAAAAGGTGGAATTTGTACGCGTTAGTTCACAAAAAGTCTATAAAAGTCGAAGATCGGGTTCAGAATCAAATTTTAAAGAACTCTATCGTTTTGAGAGGGAAAACGTAGATTGGTTGAGTGAATACTTAATTGGTAAGTCATTGCAAAATCGTAATTTGTAGTTTTAGAACTTGACACACCCTTACTACGATATTTGGAGCCTTTTGTTAGTTCGCGGAAATAGTGTAAAGCTTTCTATTTTCTTATACGCCTGTTAACTTAAAAATATAATTTATAATTTTACAAGAAGCAAACACTTATGAAAACTGTTATATATGTATATTGCGATATTATACCAATAGGCTTCCGTAAGTTAAATGAGTTAGTGGTTTTTAATTACTGGCGAAGTTTTAAAACTTGCCCTTAGTCGCCAAGTTTATATAGAGTATTATGTTGAACAAATGGTTCATATACAGGGTGATTGGCATAAGGTGTGACAAAAAGCTAGGGCGTGTAGGTTGGACTTAGACAATTAAAAAATCGTAAGGGAGGGGGGGGGGTCTATTTCCCCTCGTTTAGGCGGGAGTAAATGCACCTAAGCCAAGCCGACCCCACCATAATAAAAAAGTGGCAGGTCAATTTTAAACCAATGCTCTCACGCAGGTGTTCTCAATGAAAAAATGTGTGAAATATGGTTAATCCAGTACTTTGTCACATTATTGTATGCTTATAAGACTTTAGGAGCGTGTCGACAAATTTAATTTAAAACGCTACTCAAATTTATGTATAAAATACTTCACTTTATTAAATATTTAATTTGATAATTATTATAAAAGAAAGAACTTGACTTGACTGGCTGAAGGCAAAAAGACGAATAGAAATATATAAACCAAAATATGTAAAATGATAGGTTGATTGTAGATGGGTTATAGTGTCGCACTCTTGCGGTTGGTCTGTGATGCTCTGGATTATTTATTTGGATTTTAAATTTGAATATTTGAGATAACAGGCGGTTGGATTGTAGACTCCTACAAGACGATAATTAAAAGAATAGTAAAAAGAAAGTTAATCCTTTCAATCGTAAATTCACCTACATAAGAATCCAAAAACGTAAAAACTAAAATAAAAGGCTTTTCTTAGAACAAAAGTAGTTTTTGTTATTTTTGATTTTCTCAAAAACTACAAAACATTTTGACATCCGGTTTTTTGTGTTTGATCAAAAATTAATAAGAGCATTGAATATTGAATAAAAAAATAATACTTAATTACGTAAAATTTTGAAAAAAATTGTTTAAAAAAAAATTTCATTTTTTTTTTCAAAATTTTGATTTTGAAAATTAATTTTTCAAAAACTATTCACTAGAACAACTTTATTTAAAAACAAAATTAAAGAATGTATTTCTGGCTTTTCAAAATGCTATAGCATTACTCTGCAGGTATCACCGTTATTTTTTAATATTTTTTTTTCTGTTTTAAGTGATTTTTTTCTTAAATTGCCCCTCCCGCCTAAACGGGGGGAAATAGACCCCCCCCCTCGATTTTTTTATTGTCTAAGTCCAACCTACACGCCCTAGCTTTTTGTCACACCTTATGCCAATCACCCTGTATATAATACTTTTTAAGGAGCTCAAACTGAAACAAGAGGAGGGGCAATCACTCATCAAGAAAAGATGCGAATTTTTTTACGATACGTAGGAGATCCTGGATTTCAAGTTGGCGTTGGTGAAGATATAGGCGTTCATCAGAGTACTGTATCCAGAACAGTTAATTTTGTTGCAAAATTAATAAAAGACAAAGCTTCTGATTGGATAAAATTTCCATCGAGCTTATAAAGAACAGCTGGGAGCAAAAAATGATTGGCTAAGCAAATACAGGTTCCCATTATGCATAGGAGCCTTGGTAGTATTTATTAGTATTTACTATCAATTTGCGATGAATTATAGTATTTACTTGGATGAATTTAGTATATACTGAAAGTATTTGCCAGTTAGTAAGTACTAAACTTTATGCATATGGAATGAAGTAAATACTTTAAATTTAACCATTTGCTTTAAGTTATAGTATTTACTATTATCTTTTACTTGTAGTAAATACTTCCATTTTATGTATATCACCCGTTGTATTGAACGGTTTAAAGTTTGATCTCCAAAAAATAAATGGTGGTGTTAACCAGGGTTACGCTTTGTCTCCAACCCTCTTTCTTATATTTATAAATGATCTCTCCTCTTGCCGACGACTCTACCCTCAGCTTTTCATACTCGTCCTCAAATCAACGTCTATCGGAATCGGAATTGCAACGGTATCGTTTAATAAGCTCATTAAACTTCGATATTTACAGCATTGTTTAATGGGGTATGAAAAATTGTGTGGAATTTAATACTTCGAAATCTCAATGCTGTCTATTGTTGATGAAACAAAATGTATCCCTTATGTCAATTTTTCTTGAACAACATTTTTGGATAGGTGTAGCAAAATCTTCTCTCCATTTATTGTATAAAATTCAGAAAAGAGAGTTAAAACTGATAGGAAACAAAACTATTATGGAATCATTCCATCTCTTGAACACCGTCGGAATGTATTTCCTTGCTTTATCGCTTCTTTCACAAGCAATGCCCAATTGAAGTAGCCATTTGCATTCCTCCTCTCAATCAGTTCACCCGTGGTACACGTTTCGCTAAGAATGCTCATCTGTTCACCCTCGAGCCTAATTTACCCGGCAAGGTTTTCCCTTGTAATTTTAAGTGCCAAACATTCAAGAACAATGTTCATCAACACCTACTTTCTATCCAGTCTTAATTTCCCCATCGCTGGCCTTGTATCAAACTGTATAAAAGTCTCTCAATAAACCCTTAAGCGCGTGTGATTTATAAAAAAAATCGAGTTCGCCAGGGCTGATTAAACAGAATAAAAAAAAATGTTCGTAATACATTGTTACCTACGAAGGTATCAGAAGTATAATAACCTAAAACAAATGAAGCAATATTTGCCCTTGGAGAGAGACCTTGGCACAGTGCGGTGGCCTTGAAAATTTTAAATGCTTCGATAAATTTCTCACTGTCAATTCAATTTACCCACGTGCGTACCGAACCGACACTCCTACATTAAGTCACGGATCTCTATTAACAACAGCACTTTTAGGAGCTTTACAATTTATATCTGCCAACATTCTACAAATCCAAATCTCTTTGTACATCTTTAAGTAATAAAGTAAGTACTCCCATGTAGAACCACCAGAGCATAGCCAAAGTGTATGCTCGAGTAAATGATTGTACACAGTTTTTGGAAAAGCCAATTTGGCAGCCGCAACTAATATCTCTACTTCGAATTGGTCTAGGTAAGTGAATAAATGGGAATCTTGAAGCAGCATTTCCTATTCACATTCCGTAATACCTACCGAAATTATTAATTTCTAAACAATTGAAGGTACGTAGACCACCCAATGTTAATGGAAGACTCTGGTTGAATGCCAAGGCTTTTTGTAAGAGTCAGATCAAGTCTTGAATAAGTGAAGTTTGATATCTGAAAATGACAGAATGTTCCCTATACTTTTGCAATCCTGTGGAAACTATTCATCTCCACCTTAAGCCAGAGCGGTTATATGGCTGAAATTATTTTGACGAAGTAATCTTCAAAAGTTTTAAGCATCCGAACCGAACTCAAGCGTTAAATTCCTTTGATTAGTAAAATTATGGTAAATATCTTTTTTATTCGCTGCAAAATCAATATTTCCTGCATCGGTTTTATTTGCATTCGCATGATGGAGAGAAAACTATTTTCCGTTTGCCATCAAATTTATGTGTGGCTATAAACTTTTATTGGATGAAAAGTTAGTGCAAGACGAAACTCTACTCTTCCCTTTTATGTTTTTCAATTTCAATGGGAGTTTCGTCGGAATGGAATGTTTCTGTTTGAAAGTTTTCCAGCAATGAGAATTGTGGGGGGTAGAGTATTTGATGCAGATGGATGCAAAAGTTTTATCCCGAAATAAAATCCAAAAGGCATTTAAGTTTTTACTCTCTATGAAAATTCGCACGTGCAACTGAGCTGAATTTCTCCATCTTGAATGAATGTCACAGTCAGGTATGGAGTGAGAGTTGAAACAAGGTAGCAATTAAATACAATTTCGATATTTTTTCAAAAATTCCTATACTTTAAATTCTCAAAAGGACTCTTTTTCTTTGTCCCATCAGTCAGGAGAGAAATGATAATTATTGTAATCTTTTGAGGATGATGGTATTTCATTTTAGATATTCGAAGTATTTTGAGAATGTTTCTTGACTATTTGTAGCAGTTTAACAAAAATCGATTTAGAATCCTTTGAAGGATTAGTTTCCAGGAGGGATTAAATAAAACTTTTTGAGGGGAATGGTTTGAAGAAAAAAAATTGAGATTTCGTTCATTTAAACGGTGTCAATAGTACAGTGGATGTAGTGCTGGACTGTTGACTTAGATGTGTTCGAATGAAACCTTTTTTCTCCAAATTTTACTAAAGGGACAACGAATACCCTTAAAATGTTGGAGTATAGTGCACATTGGTTTTGAATGTCTGAGTATCACAATGCAAGGCCAATATTGGTCCAAGTAAAGCATTTCACATTCGTGGAAACATTTCGACGGTTCTCGAAAGATGCAAATTTGCCTACTACAATTCTCTTGCGCTTCATTTTTAAAGCTATTTTTAGGCTTATATCGGATATCAATGAAATTCTTTATCACTGTGAAAGTACTCGTACGTTCGATGCCATTATGTATGGAACTTGATTTCTTTTGCATGGCCACTACGGGCACGCTTGTAGAAGTGCAGACGCTGAACCCAATTTTCGACGGTTTTCAAGCATAAATCGGCCGATACTGCTGCAATTTCACGTTCGATATTCGTACGAAGTTCATCAATCGTCGCTGGCTTGTTGGCATAGACCATAGACGTAGCCCTACAGGAAATAGTCTAACGGCACGACCGAGGCGGCAAGCCTGTGGATTCAAATTTTTCCACTAGACGCTCAATTGTTGATCTGCTAGGACGATTATGACGACCATAAATTGGACGTAGCGCTCTTAACGTTGAGGCCACTGACTCCGAATTTCGGTAGTAAATTTTAATAATTTCGACTCGTTGTTGGCTCGTATATCTTTCCATCATGAAATAATGAAAACCTTACTGAAGAGAAATGTCAAAAGAGCGGAAAAAAATATGACGTCGTTTGCTGTCCCTGTCGCTCTACTTTTGTAGCGTCCCTGTTGAAGAACCATTTATATTAGGGAGTCAACTGGCTCATTGGAGAACCTATCCAAATATGAGAATTGTACTCAAACTTTTGATGAATATATAATTTATAGATTACATCTAATTTAGAAGGGTTAAAGAATATCTTGCATCGACGAAGGGAACCTAAACACTAAGCAACGTTTTTGCTGACTAAGTCCAATGCGTTATTTGTACAAGTTCGATGTCAAATATTTTATTACTAATTCAGTTAATAACAAATTTATAAAACGGAAGCTGTGCTTATTGCGTGCAAAGAACAGTAGTTTTAAATTTTTGGTTAACGGCTTAACGCATGTTGGTTGATCATTGACGTTTTAGCATTTGTCATATTTTAATGATAACACCTTGAGGTGGTATCTTAGGCTCTGCTACCATTACATTCCTCTTCTTTTGAGGGAGTTCGACAAACAGTGATAAGTGGCAGTTGATCAAATACTTAGCAGGTTTGACTGATCTTCTATATCTGGTTGTGTATGCTAAAGAAGACCTTAACCCAGTCGAGCCTGGATTGTGAATCTCTTGATCACTGGAGGTTAGTTGGCTATCGATTGGTGGTGGATGCGATTATGACTGGGAGTTTCGAGTAGGTGATGATTGGAATGATGCACTTTGTGCAACGATAGTAGTTGGATGTATGTACTCGGTCTTCAGTAGGTTTTATGTTGCAGGAACTGCGACAAAATAACTTTCCTAGATCGTCGCGAACTATATAAGGTCTGGAATGAACTTGATCAATGATGACTGCCGGTTTCAATTCTGTTTCACTATTGATTCTGGTTGCAACATTTTGCCCTTGGCGGAGTTCTTTGCCGAACTTGGCTCTTCTTTTAATAGTTTTGGTATTTCAGTTGTTTTTTGATTTCGGCACACTGTCAATGGCCTTGGCTTTGATGAAAGCATCGCTTCCTATCGATCAGCGAAATCAAGCATCATTGTGCGTAGTTAGTACTTGGATGGGAGACCGTTCAAATACCAACCGCGTGCAGTTGACAAGTGTTTCTTCTGTTGTTCTTTCTTTCTGTGTGTCTCTCTCTGTTTTATTGCCTTAGCCGATGGCCTAAGTTGCCAGTGCTTTCAGTGTCTCTACTTCGTAGATTTATCAATGGAGTAGTGTAATATGTAATGTATAATATAATGTAATGATTTGGGTACAAGTCAGGAAATTATTGTTGGTACAGGCGATCGTATGTCTCGGCTGTAGAGTCGTTGCTACTTCCGAAGGGATATGGATACGTTCAAATGACCTAGAGTCTGCACAATGGGATTTAACGCACCTTATATTCGGTTTCAGTGACTCCAAAAAGATAAGAATCAACTGGTTCGAGACCCCAAATCCCGATTTACTGTCGATACATCAGCCGAGAGATCCAAAAGGATTATTTGACCTTGAAATATCTTCCAGAGGTCATTTAGGTCATTTTAAACAACAGCTCTAGATGAATTTAGAAGTAAAATTTTCCGCTTTTTCAGAATCCGAGATCAAGAATATCATATCGTTAGATTTTAGGGATTTGATCTTCGTCTGACCTTGATTTTGACCGTGATGGGGTCTGATGGATACCAGCATCGTAATCAACGAATCGAAAAACATAAAGATCAACTGTTTAAACGACCAGAATTCCAATTCACAGCCAGTACATAGGCCAAAATCTTAAAAACGAGTCTTATTTTGGATGACCGCTACATGACCTACAGAAGTCGGTAAAAAAAAAGTCAATACATTTTTGGACGTACAATTTTTCGCTTTTTCAGAATCTGGGGTCAAAAATATCATATCGTTAGATTTTGGGGATTTGACCTTCGTTTGACCTTGACCTTTACATGTTGGGGTGAAAAGAAGCCCGGATTTAAATTCAGAGATGCCAAAAACAAATATACATACATATATAAGTTTTCAAATTTTTCAACGAATATTTCGCAATTTGACCTTCAAATGCCCTTAAACCTGACCTGATTGGATCAAACGGACTCCGGATTCGAAATCAGCGATGGAAAAACCTATAAGACACATGGTCTCAGCCAAGAGTCAGAGCAATTTTTTTTGTGGGGCTGTTTTTTTTTTCAATACTCTTGCAACTGTATAGAAGATTTTTACTAAACTCTCAAGTAGATACAGAAAGAGTCATGAGTCTTTCAGCGTCGAACTACGGGAAAGGTGTGTTTCAAGCAAATTCGCTTTTTCCTGTGAGCTGACATAAGGAGAATCATTGAAGTAGTATTTCAGAGACTTTTTACAAATGAGCAAAAATTTTGACTACCTTTGGGAAAATGCAGTATTTTTTGCCTTAATTGCTGGTCATCCAAAAATTAAGTTAGTCGAATATGATCTTTACAGGTCTTTTCTTGCTTGAACTTATTCCGGTTTTCCTCAGCAGGGTTGGATTTATAACATCGGAAACTCCCTTTTCTGACCCTAATAACTTCCTTACAGCTCGAATCAAACCATGATTTGTCTTTGACAGATTTTTTTCTTTTAGCGATAAACTTTTTCATTCTAAAAAGAATTCAATTTAGAATCATATTTGCGCTGGAGTCTGCGTCACTATCGAGGAAGCATAGTGACCTGTTAAACTTCCTGAAGAAATCGTTGAGACTGTTGCAGTTGGCTTTATCGTTTTGGCAATCGTTGCTCTTAGGAATTTTTTCTCTAACTGGAATTTTTTGACACCAGAAATTTTCAGATATGACACAATTGTCTTCTGTGCCTAGAGGCGATACAATACTAATACTGTATTTATCAAAATCAAAGGTAACAAAAAAGTCTTGGTATTGGCGAGGAAGTGACAAATCCTCAAAAAGTATCTACTCGTATTGACATGAAGAGTGATATTCATTAGCCGTTCGGAATCAGCAGAAGATTTCAGATGTTCTCTATTCTATGCACACAAGTTTGGTTGACAGTTGTAATTCACTAGGTTTTGGCTCTCTACGAGCCATAATGGTTTCTAATATAAGTGTCAGTATACGTAATTCGCTAGAAATCAATTGAAATCTAAATATTAAATTAAAACGTATGGGCATATAAACTCTTTTATAGAACATCAAATAACTTTCTACACTGAGTAAGAGTTGTGAGTAAAAATCCAATATGACTATTTTCGACATTTGACCTTATTAACTTTTATTTTCAGATGTCGAATTTTATGGGAACGTTGTATTAAAATGAATTGCAGGTGTGTACCATTTTTCAGCTCTATTTGATTTTTTTTGCAGGACATACATAGTCTATTCTAACAGGACTAACTTTGACACACAAAAATCAATAAATTCGAAAATATATCTATTGTGTCATAATTTGTAAGATATGTACAGAAATATGTGTTAAAACCGCTCAATTAAATTTCGTTTCAAATTTTTTTCCTATCTATCTAAGCTTTGTAGAATTCAAAGAACTTATTTCCAAAACATACGCAACCAGAAAACCCGCAATTAAATGACTATAGGCGAATACCTTGCCGAACCACATGTGGTTTCCCATTTTATTGCACGAGATGGTTTTTCAAATAAAAAATAAGTTAAAAAAAAAAACAAAAATCCACAAATAGAAACAAAGATACATAAATTAATTATATTTAAATAAAAAAAAAATCTGTAAAAAAAAAATAAAATGAACTAAAATAATGAATTTATTTGATCTAATCTTTGATACTCTTTTGTACGTACACTACACATTTCATGTTTTAAGTATCATTGAAAAAAGGAAACAAATTTCATTTTAATTAAATTAATCGTACTCTTTTATATTTGTAAGCTTATATTTATATGTACATATAATAATATCATTAGGCATTGGACCGTTAATTAACTCCATTCAATTAAGTTTTCCTTTATTATTAATTATAATAACTTCCGTTTCTGCAGGGAAAATATTAGTTTTTCGATACTTTTTCTCCATAAGTTCTGATCGGCAACATTTAACAACAACACCATTAATAATTAATTATAATATATTGATTGAAAGCCCATTGCTTGCAAATGATTATATATAATAATATCCAACACCAAGCATATTGGAAACTTCCAGTAATACCACAACAAATGAGATTTAATTCGCACACTAAAAGGATTTCATCTGTAGAACACGATAAATATACAGGGGTGTTTATAATTGATGAACATTATTATCCACAAATCTATATGGATCCGGATCTGGATTAATTTGTAACACGTATTACAAAAACAATTTGGAATCCTGTTCTCTATCTTGATCTATTTTTAAGATCAAAAAATTAGTTCCTTCTCTAGAGGGTAGATGGCCATTTATGGTAAGGTAAAATAATTGAAAATCAACGAACATAAGGATTTTTTTTTTTTATAATCTACTAACGCTCAAGGGATTATGATTACCCTTTAAATGTTTCAACACAGCGCGGGCGTGAAGTTACGGAAGAGAAAGAAGGATAGGATAAAAAGAGATGGGATAACACTGCTGCCACTAAGATCCATATCGTTTTATTTTAAAGGGATAATCTATATGACGCAGTACACACCACGCTGCACATACTGCAAGGACGGAGAGGGAAATCTGATCACCGATCCTGAAAGCATACTGGAGCGATGGGAAGTGTACTTTAATGAATTGCTAAATGGTCAGCTCACTGCAGAAGTGGAGGCTCCACTACCTCAAGAAGAATACCCTATGTTGCCGCCACCAAGCATAGAAGAGGTTGAGAAGGCTATAGGCCGGCTTAAACAGAACAAAGCCCCGGGAGTCGATGGCATACCAGCCGAATTATTCCATCACGGCGGGCCAGCCTTACGTCAAGCAATTCATGATATTATAGTACAGGTATGGGAGCAGGAAGAAATGCCAGAAGAATGGCGAAAAGGTTTAATATGCCCCATACATAAGAAGGGAGATGTCACAACGTGCAGCAATTATAGAGGTATCACGTTGTTGAGTACCGCCTATAAGATACTCTCCTCTATCCTACAAGACCGGATAACCCCATACGCTAAAACCGTCATCGGGCAATATCAGTGTGGTTTCATTCCAGGCAAATCAACAACTGATCAGATCTTTACCCTTAGGCAGGCGATGGAAAAATGTCTAGAATTTAACATCCCAACATACCATCTGTTTATAGACTTTAAGGCCGCCTATGATAGCATAGCCAGGGTAGAACTTTACAAAGCCATGAGAGAATTCCGCATCCCAAATAAATTGACACGACTATGTAGGTTGACCATGACCAACGTAACAAGCCAAGTAAAAATAGCCGGATTGCTATCCAGACCAATCAACATCTTTAATGGACTCCGACAAGGGGACGGTTTGGCCTGCCTCCTCTTCAACCTGGCGTTGGAGAAAGCAATCCGTGACTCTGGCACGGCAACAAGAGGGGCCATCGTCAACAGGTCCAGCCAGTTACTGGCTTACGCAGACGACATTGACATCATCGGAAGAACCGAACAAGCTGTACACTATTCCTTCATCCATATCGAGCAGGCGGCACAAAATCTGGGGCTGCACATTAGTGAAGGTAAAACAAAGTACATGGTGGCGTCGAATGCGAGAGGAACAGTTGGTCAAACAATCAAGGTAGCGGAGCACGAATTTGAAGTGGTGCAATCCTTTAAATACCTTGGGTCAATAGTAGCAGCCGATAACAACATAGAAGAAGAAATACGCGGGCGGCTTCTCAAATCCAACAGAGCCTACTATAGTCTGTCAAAGCTCTTCAAATCCAGAAATCTCACCATAACTTCAAAACTGCTGCTGTACAGGACCATGGTCCTGCCAGTACTCACATATGGATCCGAGACTTGGGTGCTTAGCAAAAGGCACTCCGACCTCTTAGCTGCGTTCGAGAGAAAAGTCTTAAGGAGAATTGTTGGCCACATATGTGAGGAAGGACGATTCCGGAGACGGTACAATCATGAATTGTACGCAATCTACCTAGAAGCAGATATCGTGACAAAAATTAAGCTCGGTAGACTCCGGTGGGCAGGGCACCTAGCTCGCATGAGCGAAGAGGAACCTGCTCGGAAAGTTCTTTGTGGTACATTCTATGGTAGACGACAGCGTGGTAGACCATGATTGCGCTGGAGAGATGGCGTAGACCAGGACGCCCGAAGCCTTGGGGTGCGCAACTGGATGGCGTCGGCTAGAGACCGGGATAGGTGGAGAGACTTGTTGAAAGAGGCCAGGACCGGAACCCGGTTGTCGAGCCGATGATGATGATGAATCTATATGGATAATGGCGATAATAAAACAGGGCTATTATTGTAGGAAATGCCTATGGGTGTGCTCGTATACTCTTTTTAATAAAAATTCTCAGTACAGTACTTATAGGCAAGGTTTTTCCAAAGCAGTGGCTCAGGCACCTGATGCATGCTCACAACACTGAATTGGGAAAAATGTCTCTTCAAAAGAATAGCAAACCAATGACTTTTGAAAAACGAATTGTTGTTAGAATCCCTCGCAAACAGTGTTAACCACAATGTCACTATTATTTTAGTTCGAGGTCATTGTGGCATTGATGGGAATGAACGGGCTGGCCAGGCAAAGATCAGCCCTTCATAACTCACTTGCGGAAGGAGTTAAAATTACCTCTCAATTTTTCTTAGCGAATCAAACCGTTGCTGTAGCAGTTTAAGAAACTGCATTACATCGAGAAAGATTTGGTCCACCTTTAGCGAATGCACAATACTTGATCTGATTTGCAGACCCATACAAAACATAAACAGGATCGTAGCTACTTGTAGCGGATACTGGCAAGTAGGAGAACATGCAACGAAGTTAGGCATTCCTCACAACACTCACTATAATATAGCTGTGGAGACCAGCTATTCCCTCTGCAAATGCCCTGCCCCAATTTAGATCACATATATTAAGAAGGAAATTTTTTGAAGACATTGACGAACTTTCCGAAATGAAGATTTGACCTCTTTTTTTTAAGAAATGGCTCTAGATAGAACTTCGGTTACTTCTGTGTCGTGCACTCCATTATTTGACTCCTTATATCTCTAGATAGCGGACAGAGGGCTTTGACAAGCGTGATCAGCTTGATTCTGTTTATGCACCAGTCGACAAGTTGACTAGCTTGACACAGTGTGGATGGTGTCGGATGAGTGTGATGGTCCGGTTGAGTGAGTTATCGAATATGCAGATGATTGTGCAAAATCGAACACACAATAAGAGCCATCAACACCTACTAGATCCTTTCATATTTTTTAACTCAATCAAAACTGGATGACTCGGTGAGAATGTCCACAATTTCCCATATCAATTCCATCCACTCCACAGGTTCATAAGAGTTATCGAAATAACCATGAGTCATTTCCCAAAGAATTGTCCAATTATAATGAATAATGATACTCCCTGTATAGCAACATTGATGTCACAAATCCATTCAAAACAAATACAAGATCCCGGAAAACCCAGCAGTTGTTTTTTCTCACTCCACTACCTTTGAGCTATCTCCAATCAATTAGTTTTCCATTTTATTGTTTTTCATATTGCAATAAGTTTCTACTCGTTACATTGTTTTGTAAAAAAAAAATTAATTAAATATCCTTTTTGAAATTGAGTTCAATAATCCTTTTTTTTAATAATTTCCATATCCCGGGTTTTTTGTTAAAAAAAAAAATAAATTAGTGATGACGAAGTGATTACATATCATTGCATCATTTGCATAACCATCAACATCAATTATAATTTCCCTTGTTTGAGAAAATTAATAATTTTAAGCTTTTGTTCGGTAATTGAATTATATTTATAGAAGACAATTTGGTTGACAAATTTAAATTCATTATTTTTTGTATCAGTCTTTAATGCACAGTTCGAGTAAATATTAATTATTCATATGTATGCAAATTATTGCTTGGTGTAAGTTTTTAACACATGCTAGATGTCTGCACAGTCAACAAGTGGAAGAATGGATGACTTATTGTCCTCCCAAACTTGCTTGTAAAACTCCTGTAGTATGTTTGATATTTTTTTTCAGTGAAATGCTTTTTGACTTGATTTAATACTAAAGGTTTTTTTTTTAGATATACCCAGTTACAGAGTTAAAGTAAAATTGGCTTAGTCGTTCAAGAGAAGCACGATAGAAATTATAAATTTTTCTTATAGGACGAGCGATGGGGAAATGAGGGGGGATAGAAAGGAGGTGTCAATGACCATTGGTCTTGAATTTTTCCAAATTGAAACCGCAAGGGCCTGAACTGAAGACGACAACGCCAATCTTATAGTTTCTTGGAATTTTAGACACAAATCTGAAGCACAGTTCAAATATTATCAATTTGGATAAACATACATTCAATCCATAAATCCAGTAAAGTTTAATCGAATTCGTATGAGCTATTCTTAAGAACTTTACACAAGCAACGAGATTTGTGGTTTTTATATGTCTGAAAGTAACATAATAGTGGATAATAAGGCAAGGCGACTGCCGAGTTAAAGGCAAAGATGAACCAGTTCCAGAATTCGGTAAAGAAGAGTTAAGACTAGAATTAAAAAGCTTAAGAACAACAATTTCGCAGGTTTTAATGGCTCACCAGCAGAGCTCTTCAAATATAAGTTGGTGCTGTTTTGATAGGGTGAATGCGTATAATCATCAACCAAGTATCCTTATGCTCCATCAAAAAACAAAAAGCCGATGCTATGTCCCTCAAGAATTATCGATGAATATCCATAATATCAAAAATAAGATCTTACCCAACGTACTGTGTGAGCGTCTTAAGCCAATCCACCACACCAAAAAAGCATTAGGATAATTTCCAGCTCGGCCAAAAAATTTCATTCGAAATAACCACCATTAACCTTGACGCACGAACTGATTCACCCTGGCCAGTCATCGATCGCAGCAAGCGTCTCATTTATTCAGAAATTATCCACTGCACGACAGATAAGGGCCCGCTTAAGTGACTCAATATTTCTGTGCTGCGTAGAGCAGGCTATTCCCTCTTTAATGGACTACTGCTTGTAATGCAATGGGTTGATGTCTGGACTACCTTCTGATCAATCACCCGGTGAAATGAAGTCTGGTACATTGCTTTTGAGCCACTCTTGAGTGGTTCTTGGCTTGTGAACTGGAGCAGAGTCTTGTTGAAATGTCCACTGCATATGGGCGAACATTGTTTCGTTTAGAAGCTTGACAATACTCGTATCTTTCAAAATAGTCATTCGATAAACTTTAGCTGACGTTTTGACTCTTTTTGCTATCCTAAATCTTCTTCAATGATCTGAGACACAGATTTCTGAGAAAAAAATATAATTTCCTGAAATAATTGCATTGTATTATCAGTAGATTTTTCGGAAAAAAGAATGCAATGTTTTATGGCCATTCCATCAGTGTCCTCAATTCTCGAACAACTTCACCGTATGACAAACGAAGCAACGCGTGATTCAAGTGGTGGTAAGGGCAGAAAGATGTCTCCTTGTGAAGGTCAATAACGACAGCACAATTTTCAATATCTCTCCATTCAATATCATGGAAACTGTAAAGTCAGACAAGTTATAGTTGTTCAACATTATCCCTAGTAAATATTTATGCCTCAGTGGTGTAAGCACACCGATTATTGCACCGAAAAGATCGCAACCGCAAATGCTTCAGTTCAAACGAGTCGTTCACAGAAATTAGACATCTCTCAATCCACATAATTCATGTGATATTGGGAGCACAGCTTGAGCATATCGAGTGCACTCTGACCAGAGTTTGATCAGAGCTCTACGATTTATTTGTGAAACACACTGCAGCTCTGAACTATGTATCAAAGGTGTAGATCTCCATTTTAATTTTTTTTTTCGCCGTCTGCCTGTCATATCACACGAAATATCACACTATCTGCTCGTTCATTTTATTCTGAGCTCATAGAACGCACCATAAGCTAGCTCTGATTGAAAAAATAAACACAGCCTAAGTGCTCTTAGATAAAAAAGAAACACATATCTTTTATTGACAGCTCGGTTCCCTGCTCTGAGCTTAAAAAGGAAAACACATATTGTGACAAATTTAGAGAAAAAAATTTTAGAAAATAAGATCTACTCAAGAACTGAATTCTGTTGATCATTTGAAGACCCAAAGTTCCTCCTATTGGGCTCTGTAAAAGTTTGTAGAAAGTCCTGAATTTCATTGTTATTAAAAAATCCGTTCAAAAGTAAAAATAATTGGACTTTTTTTAAGATAATCCTTTTCGCCTTTTATGCTTGCTAATAGGTTCAAGACCCCAAGTTTTAGAGTATGGATATTAAATTGAATTTTTTGTAAGATTTTGTTGCATATTTTAAAGCCTGTTTTCACAATATATGAAAGACAGATACATACGTACTATAAATAGACCGTTCAAAAATTAAAATCAATTTACAAAACAAAAACCCCTGAATATCAGCAACTCAGCAGGAAGTTTCAGTAAATGTACGAACTTAATTCATTCAAATCCACACTGCATCTATATGTACATTCATCATGTGGATACCATTGACAGGTATGTATGTATGTATATAAATATTTGAAAGCTGTCAACGGCATAATCTTCCCTGTGCGAAACCCATATCTGTCAATAATATCAATATTGATCGAAATCTTGACGTCGGTATTTCCATAAGTAACCACACAACACACACGTGCACATATGCACATATACAAACTTATGGCATATAAAAGCCTATAAGAAGTTTAAAAATACCCAATGACATTATCACCTTCGGTATGTACATATATAATTCTTTTTTTAAACGTTATTTTTGTTAAGTATAGAAATTTATGCTCGAGTAAGCGTATACATCATATTCATACCCTATATAAAGCCGAGCTAAGAGATGCCTAAGCTTAAACATTCCCCCTGCCACAATTACATACATTTTACAACACAAAACAAAATAAAAAATGAGAAAGAGATTTATTTACAGGATATATCGACAAATTATTCCCTTTATCTTCCGTATATCCTTTTTGTTTACCTCTATAAATTTTATAAAAAGTTCACTTATGGGGAGTTCCATTGGTTCTAAAGTTTTACTCGTGGGAAAGATTTAAATTTTTGCTTTTATTCTTAGTCCTTACGTTTGATAATATCAACACGTGTTGAATATTATTTTTATTTTTATGAGTTTATTGTTTCCCAGGTTAAATGGTTTGTATGATGTTTTGAAATTTAGAGAATTCTTGTACATAGATACATTATAATGATATTTGGTTCTGTTGAAGGCTTATACCAACAACACACTAACGAACTGAGAAATGAACTGAAATTCACGTCCTAAAAATAAATCAATTAGAACCTAACGACTCGTGAAGAGCCCAAGTCAATGACTTATAACTCCTCATTCAAGTTATACAATATGCTAAAAAGAATGGATCTAACACAACTTTGTACTTTCAATTTTATGTTTGAAAGAAGTGGGCGTGGCCGAAAATTTTGGATGGTTTGTTTGCAAACACAAGGCCTTTATATTTTTATTGTGAGATTTATCTAAATACTTCGACGACTAGATTGATTCTTGAAAAATGGGGCGTTTTAGTGGGCGGAAATATACTGTGAAACCTTATTGAGTATCTCCGAATATTTACGTAATGGTTCAAATTTTACGAACTATATATATATGACCACTTCTCCATACATTTTGATCCCTGTGCGGTGCAGATACGTACAGTGGTCCTGTGCTGGAAATTTGGTAACTTAATGATAGTAGTTGTTGGCTGTTTAAAATGCGGGCTTCAAAAATTAAAAATAGGTAATTTAATGCCAATTCAGATTGCATTGATTTTGGTTTACTCGTTTTGTCCCAATTCAAAATAGAAGAGGCTTTATTAAGCCTAGATGAAAGCAAATGTGAAGGTTCAGCCGTTAGCCGTCCCCCAGTTCTTCATAAAAAAATGCTCAATAGCATTACCTCAGCCTTTAGCAAATACTTTATATTTATCTTTATCTTAAGCTGTATTTTTGAAAATGTGGAAAATTTGGTTCTTATCTCCGATTTTTAAATCTGGATCAAAGCTGGAAGTAACAAATTATAGACCAATCTGTAAACTATCTGCCATTACGAATTTTTTTTTTTAAATTGTTGTATAAAATAGAATTCGACCCAAACTGATATTAGTTGTACTGACATTGCAAAAGCATTTAACAGAGTCAATCATAAAATACTCCTCACAAAAGGTATAGTCTTTTAAATTTGTTGAAATCTTACTTAACGGAAAGAATGTTAATTGTCAAAATTAAAAACTATCGTTATAATGATATTACTGTTCCATTGGGTATTCCGCAAGGAATCCATTTGGGACCACTACTTTTTTTTATTTTTTTTAATGACGTTCCTGATTTTTCAGAGATTCTCAATGTCTTCTTTTTTGTGCATGATCTTAAGTTTTACCACAGGATTACTTGCGAATTTTTGTTTTCTGTTAGAAGAATTGGGGAGATTTTTAAATTAGTTTATGGTAAACTATATTCTTTTAAATATCGATAAATGCCAAATAATATTATGTTTCAGGACTCTTAATCCCATAATTTCTTACTAGAATATAAAAAACATAAATCTTGCAACAAAGCCAATCAGATGATAGGTCTTATAACTTACTGATTCCTGCACTTTACTAATATTTTTAAGTTCTCTGGTAAGATTGGCGCTCGAGTATTGCTGTAGAGTCTGGAATCATTGATACTCACTTACAAAAATTGATATAATGAAGTTCAAAAAAATGTTACAAGGTATGATTTTTTAAATTAAATCGGAGAATAGTAACTAAATGTCTTTTATTCGGAATAAAATCGCTCGAAACTCTCCGTAAATATCCTTCAATTATGTTTATTTATATTTATTCATCTGCAAGTTAAATTGTACTAACAGATATCAGCACTCCAAGTGATTTTAAAATATTAATATGTACAATACGTCAGTCTTAAATTTATAACGACTAAGGATCGATTTGAGGAAACTTCATTGAAATTCACAAAAGATCTTGACAACGTTTCATTACTACCATAATTTGTTAAGTGTAGTTTTTCAAATAAAAAGTTTCTTGCTCTTATTGATCTTGCGGGTACATTAATTGATATTGATGCTAGAAGCGGTGAATATTTAATATGGTAGTATAAGAAGTCTCTAATAAGCATTACAATATGAATTTTTTGTCTCGATTCTAACGACTTTATTCTAAGTAATTTGCATCTGACTACGAAAGTCAGGCGAAATCTCCAAAACATGTTTTTGTGAAACGGCTTTGAATTTTTGTTTAATCCGGTCTAAATGAATTTTTATCCGGGATTCCAAATAACATCTGCGTATTTGAAAAGAGATCTAACAAGATATATGAACAGGGGTAATAACGTAAAGGGATTTCTTAAATCTTTACTATTCCGTTTTATGAAACTTAACAACGAATTGGCTTAAGGAACCAAATATTCAATATGGCTTTTAAAAGAAACTGAGGAGTCGAGAATGACACCTATGTCTTTAATATTTGAAACCTGGCCGCAAGCTTCGAATTCAATTATATGTATAATCGAAATGAAAACTATGAGATTTTTAATTAAAAAAAAATAGTGTAATGCGAAAGAAAGAAAGTTTCAAATGGTCATCAGGCATTTACAATATTTGAAGATTCAAATGATATTATCAATGTCAATTATGAAAAGCAAAGGTCCAAGGTGGTTGTCTCAGAGGACACGTAATGTACAATTAACTTCATTCGAACTAACAAGTATCTGCAATCTTAACTAATTGTTTTCTGCAAGATAAATATAAGAAGATAACCAAACCATAGAAGAACTTCGGTGTGAAAGACAAAAGCTTGAAGTATTTTTCTTAAGTGTTGGGTGGTTCACCGAATGGAAGGCTTTACTAAATTCCGTGTATTCAGTCTCCACTTGAACTTTTTAATCCAAAGCTTTGGTGACGTACGAAGTGAAATAGGTCAAATAAAATACCTTAATAATAGGCTGTTTTTATGTTGCGATATTTTAATATCAAATTTGAAAAAAATTTTGATAATTGAAATTTGCCAACCAACCTAATACCCTAAAGTCAACGACTCAATGACTGGAAATAATCTGAAACAACCGTTTTACAAAGTATTGGCGCCAAACTTCGAACACTTAAAACCTGTTCTTTATCATTTTAAAAGTTAAAGTCAACTATTTAAATAGTATTTAAGGTTCTTTGTTAATTTTAAGTACATACTGTGTACTTTGGCTAGGGTTCGGACATAGATTTTAAATTTTCGAAGTAAATACGGAAGAAAACTGAAGTAGATCCAAAATTTCCGAAGCAGTTTTAGGAAATTAAAAAAAAAAAAAAACAAAAACAAATTTTCCGAAACATAATTCTTAACAAAAGTTTATTCAGTATTGTTTGATTATTTTTCATTAAAAAATAAATAATTAATTGTGTACAAGTAACTATACGGTACAAGAAATTCAGATTGAAAATAAAATAAATATAACTATAACACAAATTTCCGACTTCAATATAAACAAATTAAATATACATATATAACAATAAATAAAGAAATATAAAAAAAAAATCCAGACTTCAGACTCGTTAAAAAATAGTAATTAAAAATAACTATTTTAAAGAAAATTTTACATCAAGGAACTTGTATTTTTGTTTGAATTTTATCAATTCAAAAGGTAACTCATAAATATTTTTACGTTTTCCTGTAAATGATCTCGAAAATATTAAATTTTCTACGGTGCTTACGTTTAAACGATTCCTAAACTTGTTTTTTAACTAGTACATAGTGATCAGCGCTGCCTCTAAATATGTTGGTTAAGAATTTTTTTTTCAAAGAGAAGTAGATCCTAAAAAAAGAGAAGTAGATTAACTATTTTTCTAAAAATCGAAGTAGATCTACTTCGATCGAAGTAAAGTCCGAACCCTGACTTTGACGTATGTTTAAGCGCTCATCTAACTTTAATAACAGCCATACGCTTCCTTATCTCTTAGAAGTATACTCTATTCAGGTTGGAAATGGTCATTTAATGCGAAAAAATTTGAAGAAACGGAGCTAAGTTTTAGTTTTGAAAACTATGGATAAGATTATCTTCTTCATCTCAAATAATGTAAAATAACATTCAACTAACCGCAATTCTGAAAACCCCAACCTTTTTCAGGGCTTATGGCAATATTGCCATCAATTAAAATTCAGTAAAATCACTTTGGACGGGCAACATCTTACAAGGCTTAATTTTTTTTACGAATACGAAAATTCTTCCACCGATTTGAATGATTCAGCTGTTCACTTGCTTGCTTTGGTATTTGATTCAGATTTGACAGATTCTTCAGTTGATTTTGTTAATTCGTCAGTTAATTTATCGATTCGCTAGTTGTCTGATTCGTTGGTTGATATTTCCGATTCATCATTTCATTTCGCTTGATTCATTTGCTTGATTCGACAGCTGGTTTGTCAGATTCTGCTGGGTCAACAGCTGATTTACTGAATACGTCGAATATTTACCAATTTATAGAAGTGAAATCACAACAAACACATGATCTACTTAATTTTCCTGATAAGTCATTTGACTTTCTGAATTCGCCCATTAATTTGTATGAGTTGTCAGTTCATTTCCCAGATTCAGCAGTTTATATGCCTGATTTTTCTATTGATTTGCTGAATTCGTTCATTGATATGCGTGATTCGTCATCTGCGTTTTTGGATTCTTCCGTTGAAATAATTGTTCCGTTCGTTGGTTTGCCTGCAGCTGATTTTCTAATTTTCTAGTTCACTTATCTGGCTCGCCAGTTGATTTACTAATTTGGTAGTTTAGTTGCCTGATTCGTCCGTTGATGTTTGGATCCGTCCATTGAATTTTCAAATTCATCGGTTGGTTTGCCTTAATCTTCTGTTGATTTGCTGATGGATTTTTCTGATATATGAGTTCATATGCTGGATTTTTCCGTTGATTTCCTGAATTCGGCCACTGATTTGCGTGATTCGTCAGTTTAGTTTTTGGATTCGTCCGTTGAAATGTCTGATTTGTTAGTTGGTTTGCCTGATTCATCAGCTGATTTCCTCATTTACCAGATGACTTGCCTTGTCAGTTGATTTGCTAGTTTATTTGCCTGATTCATCAGTTGATATGTCTATTGAATTGAACCACTTTTTGATTTTGCGATAGTATGTCGAGTACAGACAAGTTTATAAAAACTGCAACCCACATACAATCAGCATAAAGGAACTCAAATTCTATTAACAAAAACATAGACCTATAGATCAAAATCTAGAGGACCCATGGTACATACATATAAGTTCACAAATACCATCAGCCCTATGATGCCATTATGGTTTTTGTCATGTTGTCTATCTTCAGAGATTTCGATCAAGATTTGGCCATATTATATTAAAAGCAACTGATTGCGGGATTTCGCCAAAAAATCGCAATCTGGTAACTCTTAAATAGTTCGAACATTACCGAATTAAATATTTTGTGCAGAAAGAAAAAAACCTTTCACAGTTTATTCTGAGTAGTATTCATTTAATATTCCTTAAAATCCTTTTCAAATAATTCCCTTTAATAATCCAGCAAAATAGCCCAATTATATCGATCACTTAAACTCTGAAACAAGTTTTCCAAGTTTTTCCACGAAAATCCAATTAAGAGTGTAAATTAAAAATGCTCCATTTGTCCAACAAAATCAATCTATCCCCAGCTTTTCAGCAAACCTAAAACCCTCCTCAGTAACTCGGGGTTTCTATAGTTGCGGGTACTTAACGACGAAAGTTCCCAAACCAACTGCCGCAACCATTCCCCTACTATTCCTGGAAAATCGAATTGAAATTTTATTCATTCAGTTATTTGGATTTAATTGCCATGGCAAATGATGTTTTGTCCTGGACAATATTACATGGAATCGAAATCGAAAACCTAACACACAGCATGCAGCATGAAGCCCCATCAAAGTGTTCCTTCCATAAACACACTCAGTAGTTGCAGTAGCTGCATTTGCAGTTAGAGAGAATCAGGCTAACAAAAAGATACATTATGATGGTAGAACAAAAACGTACAGAAGCTAATGATGTGAACTGAGTTCGGGAACACCAATAGCATAACACCCGGCTATTGGACAATATGGACATGGACAAATGTACAAACTTGTTCGCCGGTGGTCATTTCGAAGCGGGGGAGTAGAAACAATTTACAGTTTCATGATTGCATGTCACGTAGCTACTCGGCAGCTACAATTTGGAACACATTACAGCTTGGATCTGGTACTTTGGCCCCGCCAACAATTCGCCTCCGCAATTCACCCATCGCAGAGGGTTTAATGGCGTTTTGATGTTTTCTCCAGCATATAGTTTGTTCACTCTTTTTGAAGTATGGAAAAGTATAGAGGACGAGGAGAGTAGAGCAGAAGCAGAGAGATAGCGAGTGTAATGCTGTTCGTTGGAATTGCAAAGGACACGATTCGCCACTTTTTGACTTTACATTTTTGAATGTACCTACCCTGCAGCAGCCCTGGAAATTTGTTCTGTATACCCGAGAACATTGTTCACTACCATCATGACATCAAGGATCTAAGGTGGAAACAAATATAAAATGAGGGCTCTGGGCAATCGATTACGTAATGCCGAACTGTGTGTTTATTTTTTGTTTGGTATCCTGCTGTGTTGCTGGTCCTACTTCTGTCACATTTCCTGAACATTGAAACATATTGAAGTGGAGTATTTTGTCCTGTTAACTGTTAATTGGATTTAATCGAAATCTCTGGCCCAAAAGAAAAGACTGAATTTGACAGAATAAAAGAGCCATTGAGGTTTACTGGATCGGATATGGATGTATTAAGGTGGAATCAGTTTATGTGAGTGCGACAGACTGAGTTGGAGGTAGGGAAGTTCGATCGAATGAAAGTAATAGCGATGTGACATTATCCTTGAAGTCACGTGAATACTTTTCACGACAGTTAGGTTGGAAATCAGTGTTTTTTTAGCAATAAAGAATTTCCGATTGACGTGAAGCTTGTTAATAAGATTCAATTCAAATTTTCAAACGCTGACATTACTACAAAAAAAGATCTTCAATTTCAAGGAATTACCTATAGTCCTTGCAATTGAAGAATTGGTAGTAAAACCTTTTTCTTGGTTAATGGAGGAGTTTTTTATGCTCCCCATTCGTCAAGTTGCTGTTCTAAAATAAGAGGTCAAAATTCCTTGTGTTTGGCACAGAAGTTTGTATATCCCAAGGTATCAAAAACGATCTTGCTATTGTTGTCTAGTGAGTTCTTAGGAAATATTCGTTTTGATTCTAGTAAAACAGTAATGTTTGTCAGTATTTTGGATTAGTACAATCCCGAATTTGTTAATCGTATAAAGTTAAACCAGGAAAATTAACATATTTATTACTTGCGTTTAGAGGTTACACACTTCCAAAAAAATCGAACTCGAGGAATTGATCAAACTTTTCATAATGATGATAGGTAGGCCGAAAAAACTGGGTTCCGCAGCTCTTTCTGCCTGTTCGCCTTCAGCCTTAATAGATTAATCGCTCTACCTTAACCTTAGTAGCTAGGATCTTTTGATTATAGCTCTGACATGTTTTTTATTCATATTAAAGACCAAAAATGTTTACCGAAATTAAAGTATTTTTAGTTCTCAAAAACTATTCCACAGATTAAAAAAAAAAAAAAAACTCTGTGGTAATGTTACCTTATTTTTTTTCGATAAAAAAAAAGAATTTCAAAATTTTGTTTCAAAAACTCAATATTTCGATGACCATTGTCAATTTTTTCACCGATGTAGCTGTTTTTTTAACACTATCCATAAGAACGGTAGCTTACTATAAACTTCAAAATTTTCGATTTTCTCGAAAACTGTTAAGCGTTTGAATTGTATTTGTTTTAAAAATTTTAAAAACAATTTGTATTGATTCGTAGAAATATAAAAAAAATTGTTTGAGAACTTAAATTTACAGTTTTTTAAAACTTGGCAATGAACAGTTTTATAACTGTATCTTCAAGATGTCGGAAAAAAAATTTTAATTTTATTTAAAATTAATAGAATATTGTGGTTTTCGAAAATCGTATTTTTTTCAAAATCTGCACATAAAATTTTGATAAAACAAATTTCTGTTTCGCTTAAATTTTCAATTTATAATTCAATAAAAATAAAATGCACGAACTTGCTCTTATGTAAAATACTAAGAATTTCAAAAATGAATGTTATTAGAGAAAAACATAATTAGAGAAAAACTGTTCATAAGCATACAATTAATTTCTTAAATGACTGAAACAACTCCTTTAATAGTTGAATCTAAAAATGAGATGCCATGTGATTCAAGCAAATATTAGCTAATGCAAGAACAAAAATTATAAGTTGTTGTAGTGGTTTCTTAAAAAAATAAGATCGCATATACAAAATTTTGAAAACATTCCTAAGAAAAAAATTTGGTACGCCACCTTACAGTTTTTATTATTGTACGAATAAAAATTCAAATTTAAAAAAAAAAATGTTGAGCCGTTTTTAAAATATCGAATTTAAAAAAAAAAATTGATTTCTTTTTTTTTTAAATTTAAAAAATACTTTTTTTAATGTTTTGAAATGCATTGTTTTTCAAACTTTTTAGAAGCTTCTCTATACAAAATTTCATTAAAATCTCTTATGCCGATAATGAGAAATTCAAATTAAAAAAAAATAAAATGCACGACTGGATCGCACGAACTTGCTCTTATGTAAAAGTACTTTGGAATTTAAGATACATTTTATAAATATAAAACATGGATTTAATGGGATAATAATGTTCAAATGCATAAAATTGCCGTCTGGTTTCCGGAAAAGTATGAGTTTATGCAAATAAACCTTAAAAAATCGTTTTATTATTAAATAAATTTTTTATATAAGAAATTTCTCTAAAATTTTTCAAGAAAAAAATGTGGGATGCGAATTTTAAGTATTTAATAATATTGGTTTTAGGAAATAATTTCAAAAAATAATCGTTCATAGGTTTTGAAGATATTGATTTAAAATTTTTTTTTTTTTTTTTAAAAACCCAATAAATATTTTTTCGAATATTTTTATATACAATATTATTTTAAACTTAAGGGGACTCCTGCTTAAAATTTTGGGTTAAAATCCTTAGAGCCGTTAATGAGAAAGTCGAAAATAAAAAAAACGGGTCTATGGCAGGTACCCCTAATAACATTTTGCCCGAAAATTTTTTTTGACCAAAATGTAGTCCATGTCCATAATATCACACTTAATTTTTTTTATCAAAATCGTTAGAGCCGTTTTCGAGATAAATAAGATTTTGCATTACGGGTGTATGGGGGGTACCCTTAGTTTTGGAGCTAAAAAAAAAATTTCAATTTCTCCTCTAGGGAATCACCGAAGACCCTTAACTACCGAGTTTGAAGAAAATGCCTCCGGTAGTTTAGGCTGTAGTTCGAGGTACAGACATACAGACATACAGACATACAGACATACAGACATACAGACATACAGACATACAGACAGACAGACGGAATTGTCGGACCCACTTTTTTCGTCTTCGCTATCATCGTAATGTCAACTTTGATCAAAATCTCGAGTTCGATTTTTTTTCCAAATGCAGAACTTGCCCTATAGTACCTATATCGCAAGTAAAAATGTTTCTACGGTAGGTACAGTCAGAAAATGGCTTAATTTCGTTTTTTTTTATTAAATTAAAAATCGCAAGAATTATTTGAAAGAAAAAAAATTATCAAAATTCTATGTGCCGGTTTTCGAGAAATATATGATTTTTGAAAACTAATTTTTAACATTTATATGGTGGGTACCATTATTTTTAGGTAAAATTAATTTTCTTCTAACATTTTGCATTTTGTAGATTATATTAAGAACATTTTGTTTATTAAGTTTAAAAATAATCAAGAATCGGGTTTTCGAAATATTGAGTTTTGAAAAAAATGATTTGATTTTGTTTTAATCCAAAAAGATGTTTGAAAATACACAATAATAGTCAGACTTTTGGGGAACATAGACAAAATTATCAAAATCAGTTGTACCGTTTTTGAGAAAATAAAAAAAAAAAAAGGTTCCAAGCGTAGTACCATTAATAACCATTTTTCAGAAAATTTATTTCAACCATTACCTACCGTAAGGTAAATGAAATGTTTTTTATTTTATTTTTAATCTGTGGGGCAGTTTTTGAGAAAAAAATATTTATAAGATTTCGAAAAAAATTCGTATTACAGGTACCGTTATTATGTACCAAATTTAAAGAAAATTAGCCGAGCCGTTTAGGCTGTAGTTGAAGTGACAGACTGACAGACAGATTTACAATACCCATTTTTTTCGTCTTCGCTATTCTGTCAACTTCGATTGAAATCTCGAGTTCAATTTTTTTTACGAATGCATAACTTGCTTTAAGTAACTTTAAGTCGCAAGTAAAAATCAAATTTAGATATTACTGACTGAATGAATATTGAGGGGTGCTTGCACTGCGACCTAAAAATCTATTGTGCCGCCATGCAGAGATGAGTTGCTAACTCTACAGCTCTTTTTCCAAGATTATCCCTTTGATGAGTTTGATTATATGGAGTACATTCAGAGAGTTTAAATCACTCTCTTTATTCTGGTAGTGTCCCAAACACATACAAATTACAGAATGTACATGTGGAGCTGCTTCTAGGCCAATAATACTCAAGTGCCTTCTTAGTTTACAGTGATCCGTGAGGAGTTAGTACCGCTAACACAGTTCATGAAACGATCTTGGTAATAGTTTCCAAGAAGTTGTTTGTCCTGCCTCAGTTTTCGGAGCTCTTTCCAGTTTTTGAATCTTCAAGCCTCCTCCTCTATTTTGATTTCGTTTTTAATCCTGTTTCTCCTATTCCGGTTCCAGGAAAGATATCCTTGTGCCTATTTTTATTAGAAAGTCTGCCTCCTCATTTACCTGGACATGTTTAGATACCCAATGAAGTGAAACATTATTGTTCTTGTCAAGTTCGTTTAGCGCTTTAGCAAGCTTACACATTCCAATAGCTACTAAGTCGTTATGGCATATGAACTTAGTGCCTTGAGTACGGCTTGGCTATCTGACATAATGGCAATGTTTTGGATTTGGTTATTCCTTTCGAGATTTCAACCTGCACATTCCTTTATGGCATTGACTTCCACCTGCAAAATGCTAGTGGATTCTCCCATTGGTATTGAAAGTTTATTTCTAGGCCCAAAAATTCCAGCACCAGTCCCTTCTGTTGTTCTCGAACCATCTATGTACTTTGAGTGTGTAGTTTCCTGATTCCTGTATCCACTCTTTTTTGCAACTTAACTCCGTTTTAAATAAAAAATTCAAACTTGTATTTCTGGGAATGTTGATAAGGTTAGTTAGTGTTGACTTTAGTGTTGGATTTCTCAATATCGACATGACGGATTTTAATACAGAACTTTCTAAAATTTGTGATGTGCTTTTGTCAAAGGATGAGGTTTCGCTCACTGATTAACCGGGGTTCTATCTAAAGTGGTACTAACTTCAGATCTTACGTCATTATTTCTTTATTTGTAAAAATATCCAAAAATCTAAGACTATAGTTTATACTTTATTATATAATAGATATTCGACAATTTTATATCCTTTTCATTG
This sequence comes from Chrysotoxum bicinctum, assembly GCA_911387755.1. Classification (NCBI taxonomy): domain Eukaryota; kingdom Metazoa; phylum Arthropoda; class Insecta; order Diptera; family Syrphidae; genus Chrysotoxum; species Chrysotoxum bicinctum. The sequence goes on along the minus strand of OU426989.1, from coordinate 214,864,872 downwards.
GTATCTCAAGTTCGTTCTTTTTCCTTTTACTACTGTGTAGGTGATACGGGAAGCAGTTCGAAGGTACAGTTGAAATCTGACTAGGATACAGATTTTTGGCAAATCACAGACGAATCTGGCAAATCACAGACGACTCTGCCAAAATAAACTCAATTTCCTCACTCTTGAGAAAAATATACTCGTACATATATTTTTGAATTTTTCGCTGATATCCATTTTCAAAATTCTATAAGTATCTAAAACTTAAGAGTAAGTTCGTGTATTCCATTCCAGTAGTGTATTTTATTTTTACAACAATTTGTGAAAATATTTGAATTCTTACTTTAACTTGATATTACGAGTACTTGAACTTTTTTTAAATAAATCATGTGTTCTTCTCATCGGCTTTAAATTCATTGTATGAATATATATACATACCTATTGTGAAATCATTTTATAATACGTGAATTTTCTTTGTTCTTTTTTTGCTCAGAACAGCACAGAGTTGCTCATCAGGCTCCATTTAGAGTTCTGCAAAAGAAAAAAACAAGCCCAAACATATTTCTATATACCTTAGGCTTTTCAAAGCATTCAATTCAATTACTCTAACACTCGATTATCACTTAAATTGCTTTCTGACACCTACACATACTCATATGTGTGTATGTAGTTCGCACATGCAGCAAGAAAAAAATTGTTACCGTTTTTAAAATTCAAAGAATAACAAAATTCAATATTTCCATAATTTGCTAACAGTACGAGTATATACCTCCATTCCTATCCATGTAAATAAATCACCGTGCGATGAATTTAAACGATAAATCGTTTGCTTTACTTTATGAAAGTAATTGCAAAACACTTAAGGACCACGTCTTACTGGATGAAATGACACGTACACAAGGGCGGTTTCAGAGGGGCTGACATGGAACCGGTCTGCCGCCAGATCCTTGGATACACTTTTGACAACTTAAGTTTAAGAATGTTAAAGAAAATTTAAAGTAAAATAAATGAATAGGCTCAAAGAGAGCCTAAGCCTAGTGACTTTCTACTCTCAATCATTCCTGTGTGCGTGTTGCCAGGTATGTATGAAACGTAAAATTTTCTGCTAAAACTGATCGGCTAATGAGCAGCAATTTATACATCACAAGAGATGCTCTTGAAGGATTTGCCAATTCTTCGCAAGAGGTAGTAAGTCTCAGAAAAAACTTCTTTTGCAGCGAGCAGCTGAGAATCGAAACTAAGATTCTCTGCATGACAGTCAAAATCACTAACCATTATGCCAAGGGCTACTTCAAAAAATAGATTTTAACAACGCTAACTCCACAAAAACTGGTATTTCATCCCTATGAGCGATCTCAACGACAAGGACCTTATCGGTACGGATTCCTTTTCCTAAGTTTAATAATTTATCATGCATTGATTTTTGAAGTGGTTGAAAATCAAGGTTGCTTGGCATAACTACATACATAAAATGTCAATAGTTAAAAATATCCAAATAAATCTTTAAAAATACATTACAGAAACTTGAACCCATGGCTTTTCGAATTTCTGGGCCCGCACCTGCACTGAAGAATATATACTTCTCGATAATAAAGGTGCGTGGTATTTTTTATTCAGGTGTATTCATACCAACCTATACGGTTATAAATTTTTATATTAATCGATAATCCATTCATAGGTTGACGATGATGACGAGGAGAGTGCTTAAGAACACTTTTATGTATATTCCATATGACTTGGAGCAGGATTTATGGATTTTAAAAGGTTTTGTTCCGTTGAAAATTCTGTTTGAATACAGAATGAGCACTAATAGCGGGGGTTTCCGTCGTGTTAGGCAATATTTCTTCTGGCAAAACCTTCAGCAGAGTATATTCATACAAATCAAAATTGAACAGAAAATTAAAACGAAGTGTCTATAGAACTTTGGTTGTATTAGAGAAGTCTTTTAAATGCAAGTTAATGGTAGCATGAGTTTCCAACGATATTGGGCAAAATTTAAAATATATTTCACAGGTATTTGGGGTAGAAAGAGTATACTTATAATATGGTCTTTGATCTGCTAGAAATGAGCCATGATAAAATAGACACATTTTGGTTTTCTTAAAATTTATTATTGGCAGATTGCACTTTCTTTTTGGGAAAGTTATGAATAGTTTACCAGCTTAAGACAGTTTATTACGAAAAGTTACGAAACGAATATTCAGCACTTTACTGTGGCAATACTTTGAAAAATATAAAGTTCTTTCAAAGGATGACTGTTAAAGCACGATGTTTGAGGAGCTGAACTGTATCCTATTGTATAAGCTCCATGATTGTTGAGTTTGAATCATATTGTAGAGTAAAAGAAGAATTAATCTAGAAGATTTTAATCTAGATAAATGATCAAAACGACGTAGGCCAAATATGTATCGTGCAGTATTGTTAAGGACCACTGGCAGCGCCATAGTTGCAGCAGACTTTGCCACCGTATGTTAATATTGTGACTACTACAGTTTCATTCGAGTATTCAAGGGCGTGTAATGTTGCGATGACTACAACATTCCGAACCCTCCATAACCCTTACCGACGGCAGCATTTATATGGGTGTCCCAAGTCAACATCCTGTTAAACATCATACCTTGATTTCTGGCATAAGATGTCTATGCAATTGGTATAACATTCAAAAAAATACTTGGGAAACAATATAAAATAAGTATCTTCTTACTTATCACAATGCATTTGGACTTAAGTTACCCAAGCAACAATTTTTAGCCGTGGCTCCAGAATAACCCAGGTAACAAAAAAACCTTAGATAACTCTGGTCATAGTGGGGCTAGAAATGAGATACTTTATTACTCTAGTATGCTTTACGGTAGAAACAAACCAAAAATTATCCTATGGTTGATTTTGGTAAAATTTTCTCTCTTGCACAACTTCTTGGTAATATATTGGTTTAAAAAATTCCATTTTTAAACTGGTGATAATATTTGGATATTTTTTAACCTTTTCAAAACTAGTTTGTCATTTTTCTGGTTCGAAAATAACTATTTTTAAATCTAGGTTAAATTTGAGTACATTTATCACTTATTCCTAGCCTTTAAGAAAAATTACGTTATAATATAACTTTTTTTTCTTACGATAAAAGTTATATATTGGCTAAAAATAACCCAATTTTATGCTAAGTTGTCAGTAAGTCCTTAAATGACTCTTTTTTTACCGTTAGAGTTATATATTGGTTTATATTTAACCCATTTAATACCAGGTTTTCAGTGAGACTTGAAATAACTTTTTTTTGTCGCATAAAAAGTTTCATATAGGTTGAAAATTAACCAATTTTATAAAAAGTTCACAGTAAGTCGATTAATAATCATTTTTAAACGGAAAAGTTATGTATTGGATGCAAATAAACCAATTGAATACTTAGTTTATAGTAAGTTCTTTAATAACTTTTTCTTTATCGAAAAAGCTTAAGATTGGGTCCAAATTAACTACAATTTATCCCAAATTTACAGTAAGCTGTAAATAACTTCTTTTTTTTTAACCGTAAAAGAAATATACTGGATCGAAATTAACCTTAAATTACTTTTTTTGTACCGAATTAATCGGAATTTATTTTAATTAACCCCAGGTTTATATTCAGTTATTAAAGAGCTCTTTTTTAACTTATAGGTTGCAAATTAACCAAATCCAGATTTATTCTTTAACCCCAGCTATATTTTAACCCAACTCGAGCCATAGCTCAACTACTTAGGCACGAACACACCCAAAACAACCACCACGGTCATCTCTCTATGTCTCGTCATTGTTTTCTTGTTCTCGAGCGGTTGGTTGAGTTTTTTTTCGTACGCGGTACGCGTGCGCGATTAAATTAAAAAAGTTAACTGTGATTTGGTAAAGTGGTTGGTAAGACATTTTTTTTCGTTTTTTTTTTTCATGTTTTCCCTTGGATATTTTGTTACTCGTGAGTCGTGAGAATAGAATAAAATGTAAGCTAAACAAAATTTCAATTTATTTTTATTTTTAAACTAGAAACGAGTCATCATCAGCACAGCAATTCCTCATCAACTGACACCACCGCCATCACTACACAAGCATCAATATCTATTATCAGATACGAGTACATACTTACAATTTTGCTTAATTGTTTGTTTTTTTTTTCTAATTGAATCGTTTATTTTCAACACATGACATGTCCATCTTCAAAATTTTGCATTAAGGTGACAAAAACTTTTGGTTTTTCTTAAAACGTCATTAACTATCTATGTTTTGAAGATGTGACATATCATGTTTTCAAAATAAACAATTCAATTATCCACCCAGAGTTATACCTATACTTACATATATTTAAATAATATAGATACATATGTAAGTATATACATACATAGTATTACGTTTATCAACATTCGTTTCTAGGCACTAGGTATTAAGTTATAGTTTTAAGTTATATACATACATATGTACTATTAAAATTACTAAACTTTTTAAATAAAATTTAATAATGTTCATTAAAAATATTGCTTTTTCTGTTTTTATTTTCAAAAGGATTTATTTTTTCAGCTGGGAAGAAAATACTTGAAAAGAGTTTCAAAATAACCCTATATCATCGTATATAAACGGTTATAAAAAGGCGTCAACAAAACTTTTAGTTCCTATTACAGGTTTCCTATAAACTGTAAATAAACGGTTATAAAATAACCACCAAAATAACTTTTTGGGCATAATACAGGTTATTTAAAAACGTTGCAAATTAACGTCCTAGTAGCGTTTTTAAATAACCAATTATTGTACATATTACAGGTTTTCTAAAAGCGTTATACAAACGGCTTTAAATGACCTAATAAAAGCGTTCAAAAGATACGTTCAAAAATCGTTCAGTAATAACTGAAGTTATTTTGTTACTGACCATTTTCGGTTATGGAGATGCTTCTGGAACGGTTTTGGAACGGCTTTTTAGCCAATTTGTAACCCCTTGGTTTGGAAAGCTTGAGCTCAAAGCCGGTTAATAAACCGCTTTCAAACCACAAATTGTTGATTGGGTAAGGTAAAGTCAATTATCCTAAGACCAACCGACAATATCCGTATGATCTTGTTAATTTTTGGCGCGCAATTTTCAATTAGTCCGAGGGATACCTTTTATATAACTGGATGTCATCAGCATACTTTTGAATAGCTCCACATCTTTGGTGGAAGTTCGTTTATATACAATGAAAAGAGAAGAGGCCTCAAAATGAATCCCTGGGGAACTCCCATTACTATGGGTAGGAAGCTTGAGATTATGTTGTTTACAGAGATCGCTTGCCCTATATCAACTAACTACGATTTGATGAAGCGAACCGTAGATGCTGATAAACTAAACTGACGAGAAAGTTTAAATGTATATTATAATGATCCGTCGTGTCGAAAGATTTAGAGAAGTCAAGTGGTACTAACAAAGTTACTAGGTGATCATCTAACACCAATATAATATCTTCAACAACATTTATAATAGCAGTTATGCAACTATGCTGCTTTGGGGACTTGTACCCTTAGATAAGCATTGAGTTGTTTTTGTATGACTGTTTAAAAAAATTTGGATCAATTAGGGAGTATAGATATAGGTCTGTGTTCATTCGTATTTTGTCTCTTTTGAATTGGTAAGATTTTAACTTGTTTCCAAATGTTTGGACCAGTCATTAAGATTGAATTGAAAAGGTGTGTTGAGTACGGCAAAATAGCTTTGATGAAGACTGGGTTATATATTATTAATGCCAACGTCATTCGATTTGATACTTAGTAGGAGGCTTTCAACGATATCTGTACTTTCAAAACGAATGAATTCAAATGCCGTATCTGCAAGAGAAACATTAATAGAGTTGTAAAGATCTGATGCAATACGAGAAAGATGTGGAAAACGAAGTGATCAATCAATCTCTTTGAAATCAATTTGTTGTTTTCTGTCAAATTTCATTAGAGGATAGAGGCAAGTTATACATTCGTAAAAAAATCGAACTCGAGATTTTGATCAAAATTGACATTACGATGATGAGAAAGACGAAAAAAGCGGTCTCAATGATGTCTATCTGTCTGTTCTAAGCGGCTCGACCACTTTTCGTTAAACTTGGAAGAAATCGTTTTTAAATTTTTCCCTCCACACGGTTTTTTTTCTTTTTTTAAGTCCAAAAATAGTATTTGCCATACGAATTTTCTTCGAAATTTTATAAATATTTTGTTTATTCAAATACAGTTAGAAAGTTTTAGAAAAAAATTAAAAACTTTCCGAAAAATGGTTATCAATAGTACCCCCCTTGATTTTCTCAAAAAAGGTTCAACCGATTTTGATCATATTTTTTTATACTAAAGCTCCCCAAAAGCTTAAATATTATTATGTATTCAAATTTAAAAAAAAAAAATACCCACCATAAAACTGTTAAAAAATTGTTTTCGAAAATCGTATTTTTATCAAAAACGTCACCTAGAATTTTGATTATTTTTTTTTTCTTTCAATTAATTCTTGCGATCTATTATTTAATAAAAAATTAAGTTATGCTATTATTGCAGACTATACTTACCAGATAAACATTTTTTTTTTTCAAATATTGAATTTCTCATTATCGGCAACGGATTTTAAAGACATTTTTCATAGAGAAGCTTCTAAAGACATTGAAAAACATTGCTTTTCAAAACTTAAAAAAAAAAATAAATATTTTTTGAATCTATGAATAAGAAATCATTTTTTTTTGTTTGGAAAATTCGATTTCCCAAAAACGGTTCAATATTCGTTTTCCCAATTTAATTTTTATTTGTATAGTATTCGTATAAAACTTTAAGTTGGCGTACCAAAATTTTCTCTGAAAAATGTTTTAAAAAAATTGTATAAAATAGCTTTTTTTCAGAAACCACTACAACGTCTTATAATTTTTGTTCTTGCATAAGCTAATATTTCGTTGAATCACAAAGCATCTTGTTTTTAGCTTCTACTATCTACTAAAGCAGTTTTAAGTGTTTAAGTAATTTAGAAATGAATAATGTGCTTATTGAACATTTTTGAAATTCTTAGTCTTTAACATAAGAGCAAGTTCGATCGACCCAGTCGTGCATTTTTTTTTTGGTAAATTCGAGATTCTGCTACTCATTTTCACTGACTGCGGCTATATTCTCGTTCGATTTGGCCACCATCCGTTGAAAAGTCGACTGTGAAGGCCCACCACGTCTACCGCAAAATGAGCGCAACGTCCGTACTAACTAACTCTCATTTTGATAATAAAGTTTCATTATTTGCACATGTTATTTAATCGTGCTACTAGTCATCGTGAATTGGCATCAGTTACTGACAGATGTCACTAAAACTAGAAGCTGTTTAAGATTTACGCAAAAAAATTGTAAAAATACACTTACTACTTTTAAAACACTTGAAGTCGAATTCTGCAAGGTAGAAAGAAAATTACCTGTGAAAAGGTTAATTATTCGATTTCTTATCTTAAAACGTGTATATGCGAGGTATTTGAAATTCAAACTGCCAAGTTTGACGCCTGTAAATTACAGGGAACAACTTCAAAATACTTTTAGCTCTGTGTTAAAAACCTCACCACTTGTTTTTAAACTATTAACTCATAACTTATTTCGAAAATTCACAATAGCAAAATAAAAGCATCAATCATTACTAACCTACTTTTTGCTAAACATCCCTTATTTTATATTTTACTACCGATATATTTTATTTTTCTTTAAAATATTTACTGCTAGAAATGCCAACGACCTAAATCGACATAGTTTTGGCCTACATCTTAGTCGAAAGAATTTTCAACCAATCAATCAATCATTTTCGTAGGAAAAGAAATTTCATGTCAAAAATTAATTGTAACGCAAAATTAAGCCTTCTGTTTCTGGTTCATTAATCAATCACTTCAGCCCACGACCGACGTAAATGTATGTATGTACAGTACAGGGGAACATGTATGTATGTGTACAACGTAGGTAATTAATTTTAAACTTTAACACATTCAAAGCTGACGCAGTTCTTAATCGAACTGCTGACTTTTATATCTTATTTACGGAAATCCATGTACTTTTTTAAATCCCTACAGAAACAGAAAGATTAAAGCCTTTTCCATTTAAGGCCTTACTCCAACGACCATTACAACTTCTTGTATGTTAATTTTACCTCTTCGTCCATCAAAGTGTCATCCAACGCCTTTGGTTAATTACAAAAGGAACGTGGTGGACAAGCAAGTCATCCCTAGCACAAGCTTATTGCCATTTCGTTCGTTGTTATGCATAATATAAATCTTTTCTTTCGAGTGGGTTGAGTGCAGTGGTGGATTTGACATCAAACAAATTTTCTTATCCTTGTACTACATTTTGTAGTTGATATAAAAATTCGTTAAAAATTTATAAATTTAATTCATTTCTCTATAATGTTCACTCTTCAAAATGACTCACTTAGTAGTTGGACTTAAAAACGGAATGCCATGGTATTTCTCAAGAAAATATGAATTTATGCAAGAATATAAAAAATCTAATATAATCTAAAATTTTTAAAAAATTTTTAAGAAAATATTTTGGAACGCAAACTTTGTTGTTGACCCATTTTTGGGATACCGAATTTCGAAAATAAAAAATTGATTATTTTTTAAATCCGAAAAATATTTGTATTAAGTTTAGTTACACAATGTTTTTCAGAAACATTGTTAGAGGAAGGTCTGTTTTAAAGTCTTATTAAAATCAGTTACGCCGAATATGAGAAAGTCAAAATTCGAAAAAAAGTTATATTTTTTAGTAATATCTAATTTTAGCTTTAACTTTATGAATTTTTTTGAATTTGTTTTTAATCTGTCAAATAGTTTTTGAGAAAACAAAAATTTTAAATTTCCAAAAAAAAAAAAAATTGCATGGGAAGTACCGTTATTTAAAAAAAAAAACGTGTGTGGGAGTAATTTAAAAATGTTATACATATATCAAGTCTATAGATCAACCACGAAGCGGCTTCGATTTGCAAGACCCACTAACCAATCATCTTAATGTCAAGTCTGATCAAAGTCTCGTATTCCAGTTTTTTTATGAGTGCATACATTGCCATTTAGCTCCTAAATATCGCCAGTTAGAAGAGACTCACGATCGATTCAAATTCAAAATGTATTCTATAATATCCGCAAAAGTAGTATTACTCATTTGTTTGAAATTTAAATTTAAAATAAATTCAAAAAATTATGAATTTTATTTATATTGTGAAAGAGGTCAATGAGGTGATATGAAAGGAGATATTTATTGAATGTCTGCACATTGCATTGAGTAATAAATATTGAGCCTGACCAAGCATTCCACATTCGTGTAGTGAGGCTAAAAAAAGAAACTCTGTCCTTGACAGTACGTCCGCAATTGGGCTCAAGGGTAAACTGATGAGCATTTCTAGAAGTACGGGTATTACGGTTTAATTGTTAGAGGGGAGAAATACTATATCGCTAGAGCACTTTTTATGAAATATCCGTAAAATAATGATAGACATAAAACATTGCGGCGGTTCTCGGGAGATTTAAATGTTTCCGTTGTATTTCACTTCATTTATTTCATTTTTAAAGCTGTTTTTTTTTTTAATTCTATCCAAGAGACTTAAGTGGGTTATTGGAGCACATGTCCAAATATGGGAATTAAACTCAACCTTTGGATGAATATAGGCTTTGTAGATTATAGCCAGATCAGAAGGGATAAAGAACTTCTTGCATCGGCGAAGAAAACCTGAGCACTTAGAAGCGTTTTTAGCGACGTCAAATATGTGATTATTTTACAAAAGATGGTCTGTGATTCACAGGCCTGAAACTGACAGCAGTTCAGTTCTCAATGGAAGTGCCGCCCATGGGTAGAGACTTTGAGGAGGGATATGCTTAAGTGACAGTAGACAGCAATGAGTTTCCAAAGCATTAAATTCTATACCTACGGCTTTTGATTCCCCATTGGAAAATGCTGTTAAGATCAGATTATAATAAGCTTATACATTGCCGTGGGAAGTCCACATCCGAAGGACAAGGATGTGAATCTAAAAACGAATATGAAAACTTGAAGGTACTGTCGTCAGCGAAACATTTAGTGGCTTAGAAGTTCCAGACAAAAGATTATTTATGAACATAAGGAAGAGTATCGGAGAGAAAACGGAGCCCTGTGGCATACCAGCGTTTATTTTGTGGATATCAGATTTGAAACCATCCAATACTACTTGTAGTGAACTATTCGAAAGGTGATTTTCAATCCATCGAAGAAGAGATTCATCGATACTAAAAACAGGCATTTTCCATAAGAGAGCTTGATGCCAAACTCTAATTAATGCCTTTGAAATATCAAGTGCAATAATCTTACTTTCTCGAAATCGATGTAAAGATTTGCTCCACTGTTTGGTGAGATAAACCATGAAATTAACCAGCGGTTCACCTATTCCTGCAAAAGCCATACTGCCATTTAGAAGCTTTCGTTCCTCAAGATATTTCGTAAGTTGAAAATTGACCAGAGTTTCCATGACCTTCGAAAGAAGGGACGTAAGTGCAATTGGTTGATAGAAAAAAGGGGGCGGATTCTCTATTTTTAGGGACATTCTAGATAATTGCTGTTTTCCATCCACTCGGAAAGAGACCAGCAGAGTAGGAAAAGCTTACGCAGTAGTTTACCCAGCATTGAAGAACAAATCTTCAAGACCATAACCTAGAAGCCAGCGGATTTGTGAGTGTAAAGATCTTTAAGTACTCTGGTAACTGCACGAGTGCACAAGAAGATTAGTCCTGTAAAACCGTTTTTACTCTCAAGGACAATAAGAGCCATGTCACTCTCTAGTAGCGTCGAATTAACAGCAAACTGTGCGGCAAGCAAATCGGTTTTATCTATCGCGCTTAGAACAGTAGTAGACGAAGATTGAAGACGAGCTTTGGAGCTGAGGATTTCGTAGTGTTTCGTACACTTTTACAAATGACCAAACATATTTAGTACCTTTGGGACATAATAGTATTTTTTGACGTAATTTTTGGTCATGTAGAAATTAAATCTTTTGGATATAAATGTTACAGGTCTTTCTAGCTTGTTTTATCTTATTCCGGTTTTCCTCAGTAGTGTTGGCTTTAAAACTACTGATAGCCCCAGCTCTAATCAAACAAAGAGTTATCTTTCGGTTCGATAGATTTTATCCTATTAAGGAATGCTATCAGTTCAACCTTGCGCCGAATTTCGGAAGTACAAAGATTCGGTTTTTAGTCGTACAACATAATCATTCTAAGTAATTGCTCATACATACCTTTAGGCCCTTACATTCCTACCCAATCCGCTACTGCTTAGTTCTTGGTCATTTAAATTACCCTCTTGAAAAGTGCGTGGTTTGAATGGTCGAACAACAAAAAACCGTAGAGTGAATGCGAACACACAAAATAAAAACATAAAACTCGTTCTCTCGATTTGACCAAATTATTTCTAGCATCTGACCTGAATCATTGTAACCATTTTATTATTTTCGGCCAAATTACGTTTGCTGTAGTCACTTCATCCATTTATATAGAAATGAGATGTCAATGCTGTGCCTTTGTTCATTCATCGTTGTTGTCTGCTAGCACGCAGTTTTTCGCTTCAATGTGGATGAAGTGGCTTAAACAACTTTGCATACAAGGAAACTTGTAACTAACAGCAAATTGAATCAAATGGCTTCTCATTGCTTAATATACTTGTTTTAGCCGATCGATACGATAATACTGCTTGTGCTATTAAATCTTCTTTTAAATAAAATTATTTTCAACTACACTTACATTTATGTATAAATATTATTCACGCAAATGTTTAGTGTGTAGGTATCTCTGAACAATGATCTGATCTTTGGATTAAGCTCACTCATTGACGAGCGGGTAGATTGACTAACAACCTAAATTGAAATCCGATAAAATTGTATCTGTTTGGTGAATTTTGTAGGTTAATGTTGTCATATTAACATTAACAAGAGTACTTCACACGAGTGAGTAAGCGAGTCCAAATGAAGATTAATATTGTTTAAGACTTTAGGAAAATGAAGATTGATTTTGACCTTAGTTAAATGTCTATTGATGAATGAGTTGTTGTTTCTGTTTAAATTTTTTCTCTGGTTGACAATGTCATTAAATCATAGACTGGATCTTGAAATTCATGGTCAGACATTTAACGAATGCACCTCCAAGAGTTCACCTACCTTTGCAATCGTAAATACTTAAAATGAGTAAGTAGGAATTTCACAAACGAATTATACATCAAATTAAATTGTGTAGGTGTTGCAGAGTAAGCAGCTTACCAATTAAGCTGTTTACGCCTACACATAAATATTTGGTACGAAATGGGGCTTTTATTCGAAGAAAATTTGTTTGCTATTTAGTAATGAGCATATTGACTTAACAACAGGTCCCCATGACAGATTTATTGACTCACATTATCTCCTAAACAACTGTAACCATAAAATTAAAAGGGTTGAAAGAGAAGCTAGCATTATAATACAGAGACTCTGCGATCTTGTTGAAAAAATGTTTAGAGTGTACTATCACTATCTCTTTCGATTAATTTTAATATCAAACATTAAGACCCACGTGTGCAATGTGAAATCATCCGTATTTAAAGGTAGATATAACAAGAATAACATAATCCAAGATGTTATTAAGTTGATTACAATGTAAGCTTAGATACAAATTAGTAAATAATTATAAATTTAAATCGTTGCGTTTCCTAACTTTCAAAAGTTTTGAGTCGAAAGAGGTACATTTTTCAGGAGGTTCAAAATCCTATGACAAAATAATAAAATGGAGTTTTAAGAAATGAGTGATTGTACACTTGCGAGTTATTGTTTTTGTTGCGAGATATACATATACATACATATATGACATATACATAATATGTACTGTATGATAAGGAAAGCATTCGTAAAAAAATCCAACACGAGATTTTGATCAGACTGGACATTATGATGATAGCGCAGACGAAAAAATAACGGTACCTGCCATACGATTTTTTTCGAAATTTTATAAACATTTTTTTTCTCGAAAACTGTCCAACAGATTTTTAAAAAAAAAAATCATAAAATTTCATTTAGTTGAAAAAAAAAAAATTCCAAAAAATTATTATTTTGGTACCCCCCTTGGAACCTTTTTTTTTGTTTCTGATTTTCTCAAAAACGGTAAGACCGATTTTGATCATTTTTTTATGTTAAGGTTCCCCAGCAGTTACAATGTTATTGTGTATTCAAATTTTCAAAACAATTTTTTTTGGATTTTTAAAAAAAAATTTCAATTTTTTTTTTCAAAACTCAATATTTCGAAAACCCCGTGCTTGATTTATTTAAAACTTGATAAATAAAATTTCCTTAAAATAATCTACACGAAATGAGAAAAAAAGTTTATTTTACCTAAAAAATAACGGTACCCTCCATACAAATGTTAAAAAATGGTTTTGGCAAATCGTATTTTTCTCGAAAACGGTTCCGAGAATTTTGCTTAAATTTGTTTTCTTTCGATTAATCTTTAAGATTTTTAATACAATAAAAAAAAAATTGAAAACAAGATATTACTGACTGTACCTACCATAGAAGGATTTTTTAAAATTTTGAATTTCTCATTATCGGCATAACGGATTTTAATGAAATTTCTTAAAGAGAAGCTTCTAAAAAGTTTAACAAACATTGCATTTCAAAAATTAAAGAAAAATATTTTTTTTTGAATTAAAAAAAAAAACATCTATTTTTTATTTTTTGAAAAATTCAATATCTTGAAAACGTCTCAATATTTCTTTTGTAAATTTAATTTTTATTCGAAAAATAATAAAAACTTCAAATTGGCGCACCAAAATTTTTTCTTAAAAATGTTTTAAAATTTTTTTTATATAAAACTTATTTTTTTAAGAAACCACTATAAGAACTTCTAATTTTTGTTCTTGCATAAACCTATATTTGCTTGAATCACATGGCATCCTATTTTTACCTTTATCTACTAAAGAAGTTGTTTTAGTCATTTAAAAAATGCTTATGAACAGTTTTTCTCTAACAACATTCACTTTTGAAGTTCTTAGTCTATTACATAGTAGCAAGTTCGTGCGACCCAGTCGTGCATTTTATTTCTATTTTGATTTGTTCAAAAACGGTTCGACTAATTTTCATCATTTTTTTTATAAAGCTACCCAAAAGCTAATTTCAACCATTACTTAGCTTCAACTTAATGAAATTTTTTGAATTTTTTTTAAAAAAATCTGTGGCACAGTTTTTGAAAAAAAAAATTTTTATTGAATTTCGAAAAAAACCGTATGGCAGGTACCATTATTTTTGGTCTTAAAAAAAAGAAAAAACGTGTGGGGAAGGGGGAAATTTAAAAACGATATCTACCAAGTTTCACGAAAATCGGACGAGCTGTTTAGGCTTTAGTCCAACTGACAGACAGACAGACAGAATCTGAGAACCACTTTTTTCATCTTCGCTATCATCGTAATGTCAACTTTAATCAAAATCTCGAGTTCAATTTCTTTTACGAATGCATAACTTGCCTTATAGTACCTATGAGTCGCAAGTAAAAATCTTCGAATTTTGAATAACGGATTTTAATGAAATTTTCTTAAAGACAAGCTTCATAAAAGCTTAAAGAACATTGCATTTCAAAACTTAAAAAAGAAATATTTTTTGAATTAGAAAAAGAATCGATATCAAAAACGAGTAAATATTTTTTTGGCAAATTGGTTGGTGTACCAATTTTTTTTTAAATGTTGTGTATAAAAGTTTATATTTAAAAAAATCTCCTTGTGGTTTAGTCTCTATGTTGAGTGTATAACTTTGATTTTAAAGAATTAAAATAAACAAAACTTAAAAAGGAAATTTTAATTTTATTTATTTCGATTTAAGCTTTTTTATCACAACATATATTTTTTCTTTTTTTTACTTTATTAAAAAAATAAAAAAAAGCCACTTTTAGGAGAGGAATTGTTTAAGTCATTTAAAAAATTAATTTTAAGGTTATGAACATTTTTCCCTAGTAACAGTAATTTTTAAAATGTTTAATCTTTTACATACATAAGAGCAAATTCATGTGACCCAGTGAGTGGTGCATTTTAATAAATATTGCATGTTATTGTATATTCACTGTGCGCCTGCAGTCATTTGACCAGAACTAAATTTGAATTCCATACAATTTTGTTCTTTACCTTCTCAGTTCACAATGACTTTTATTTTCGTCCAAGTGTGAATACCAATCTACTGTATATAGAATTTAAAAATCGACCTTTTATATGGTGTTTCGGTGACAGAGATGCATTGCTAAGCTGGAGAAAACAATCTTAATTTTTGGTGTATAAGTTGTTTGGACATTACAGATTAGGTCAATACTTCTTATAGAATTATATGCATATGTTATTAGTTAATATTTAGTTATTAACTGGATCGTTTAGTTTTTCTGAGCTTATTTACAAACAGCTCATTGGATAAGGTTCTCTGGCTTGAATTCTTTCCGGATTTGTTGCCTAGGTTGTTTGCCAATGGCATAGAATTTTCAATAAGGATTTTCGACCGTTTAGTTTCTCTGGGCTCCTCTCACTGTACAATTGTGGCTTTTACTGTGTGGCACGTAGCGCCATCCTACAATTGGAACCACATATCGTCAAGGTCCATATGGTTTAATTTGAGCCACAAGAAATTGGTTATCATAGTTCTATAGCGCTCGCTGTTGATGCTGACCGCCTCATCAACGTAGTTTTCGAAAAAGTGCGGATCAATGACGCCACTGGCCTAAAATCTACTCCAAACGATAACTTTTTGAAGATGCATTGTCACTTGGTAAACCTCCTGTAGGTTTGTGTCATCCCATATACGGCAGTGTTGCTTTTTAATACAGCCATTTATCCAAAAATTCTCCTCGTCGCTAAAGATGATTTTTCACATAAAATTGGGAACCTCTTTCAAACGCTCCGAAGCCCAGTCAGCGAACAAACGGAGTTGTCCTTGGTCATGAATAGGTTTTTGATAAAATTGGCTTCAGTATTTTAAATTAACCGTCTAAATTATAGCTGGATGTAAAGTGGACATAACATACTTTTAAACACACAGACAAACGTTAAAAACGTTTTGACAAATTACCATTCCATTTAAGTAGATTTGACTTCACTTCACTTCATATAACCATTTGAAAGAAGTAATATACATATATATATGGAGACCAAAAATTTCCAAAATTAATTTTTACAAGTCTGAACCGTTTTAAATAAAGAAATCCACTAGATCGTATAAGCTCTCTCATACAATTTATTCAATACCACGAAAGCCTATTTAACAATTCCTCTTCAGGCTACATCTGGCTCAAATTTAACACCATCTAATCTACCTCAATCAATGTAATAGTTCAAAATACTGTAAGAATTTTCCCATATGACACTTTTACACGAACTTTCAACCTATCTAACCTAACTTCTGAGACGTTGCTTACCTATCACATAATCTTAAATAACTCATGTAGTACATTTTGCAAAACATGGTTTTCCACCCAGCTTTAAGACCCAATAAACATTATTCTATATCTGTCAACAACCTTTAGCAGTGAAACAGAATAACAAAGTCATGTCAACAGTGTATTCGTGCACATTACAGTCAGTATCTCACGACACATTTCTGGTCCTGACAGAACACGCATGTGTGTGTAATGCATGGAGACCATTGCTAATGGGAATTGTGAAAGTGTTTCACATAAAAATCCCACACTTCCTGTTCTGACATTGTACCTACGTTAATTTTTGCACGCGTTAATTTTTTGTCGTCACGGTATGGGAGAGCGTGTTAATATGAAATTTGGCATTTCGTTTAAGCCTTTTTAAGCCCTAAAGCCTGCCAGACCAACAGCTGCTGCCAGGTCCGATAAAAGGCCTGGGGAATGTAAAATACCTTTTTTTCATTTCGGTTGAATAGTTGTATCCTTTTTCTAGTATCAATTTATTGGTCAAAATATGTATTGGCGAAACCACGTCCTCTTATGCCTGTTTAGCAGGAGAAACCTGTTTGTATTGGTGTATTAGTATATTGTCCTATTTTGTTTCCTTCACAGAATTGTTCTTACTAGAGTTTCATTGTGATGATGTTTCCTTAAGTAGCCAGTAGAGTTCCCAATGTCCTTATGACTCTTTCAAGAAAATGAAAATTTTTATATTGACTTCTTCATGTTGAACTTTCAATGTAAAGGGAGAGGTAAATATTGAAAATTTATTAAAATTCCTAAGAAAATGTCCTTGCAGGACCTCTTCTGTAGATCTTTATCACAAAACTATCGACCACTGTAAAGGTAAATCAAGCAAGAATTTCTGAAAAGTTTCCTACCAATAGATGTGCAAATAACCGCAAAAAGGACATTAATTCAATAACATTGGAGAGCACGAAGGACGAACGTTTGAAAAGGCCAGAACAAGCACACAAACGACAGAACCTACAGCGACAAGGGCATCTCGTGTATATTTATTTAACCCTCACTACGAGTATGTCTCGATAAAATAGCAAGGGAAAAAGAAGAGTCTCTATAAAATACAGCTCGTTTGAGCTTTGAAGGCTGGAAGCTCCTGTTCTTGGTGGCCCTGTTTTTGAATTGTGGTTATGGTTGGGTTGTGGTTACCTATAATGTAATAGGGAATAAATATTGATGGGAAAATTAGATTCAGTTTCACCTTTCCACATTCAATCTTCTTGATTCCGTTGAATATTATTATTATTAAGGCGCTTCGAATCAGATACGCACGGTTGGTAAATTGAATTTTCGGTGAATACTCTATGGCAGTCTTAAGCTTGACTTTATGATGGGCTGCCACCACAAGGACGTCTGTTAGTGATGATGAGGAAACTACATATTTGTTTATGCCCAAGGCATTGGCAATGATTGTAACACGTTGAAGGATGGGAGCGTTAGCCTTGGCCTACACTTACAAGGTAAATGGGTAGTAGATTGCTAGGGGAAAAATACATATGTATAGGGAAAATAATTTATCTCCGGGTTTTATACACCCTTATCGTTACATATGTATTCCTCGAAGTTGGGTAGTAAGAATTTTATTTAGATGAACCCTGGAATTATACTTTGATTGATTTTTATTAACTTTGTTTGAAGTTAGATCAATGTGTTGTTAACATAAAAGGCCCTAAAGGGTTCTACAAATATAGTTTCACAGAACTTAAAAGGCAAATAACATCATTGTTAAGCAACGTAATGGAATATTAAGGGATACTATAGCAATTTAAAGAAAAACTTATTTTTCCAATGCACGGAAAAGGGAATAAGCCAGGTCCTGATAACTGCAAGGAATTTCCTTCCTCAATGCAACGTATATCATTTTTACCTCAGTCTGGAAAAAACGACTCACAATGTGAGTAAGCCACATACGCCAACTTAAGGAATATCAAGCTGGTTTAAGACCTGTAAGGCATGTCTTTGTCTTAAGAAGCAAGAGGGCACACACTTTCCACTTCTTTTGTGGATTTCAAATCAGCCTTTGATGCTAAGGATCGCAGAGTACTATTGCTTAAGCTACACGCTAAAGGTTTATGAACAAGTTTAAACTAGTTGAAAAGACGTATGAAGGTACTTGGGTAGCTGTTGGAAAGGTGATAAGGCTTTCGAAGCATTCGAAACAAAATTTGAGGTAAAACAAGGGTGGATTTTGAGTCCCCTACTGTTCGACCTATCTATCGACGCTATCACAACACCAGGAGGATTTGAAGTTAGCAACCAATATATACATAAAAGTCTTTGTGTTTGCGGATGACATCGGTTTGCTTGCTTGAATGAGGCAGTTTGGTTCATTTTTTTGTAGATCACCATGAGAAATATTGGATTTTTCAGCAGGACAATGCCACAATTCACACATTGAAAATATTTGGGGGTTCCTAGTCAGGTAAATATACGCAGAAGGAAAGACGTATGTGACTATAGTATAGCTCAAACACGCTCTCCGTGAGGAATGGCTCAAAATTGAGCCAAAAGTTATAAAAAACTTGATCAAATCCATGAAAAGATAAAATGCACGACTGGGTCGCACGAATTTGCTCGTATGTAATAGACTAGGAATTTTAAAAACGAATGTTATAAGAGAAAACTGTTCATAAGGATAAAATAAATGTTTTAAATTCTTTTAGTAGTAAAATATGCAAATATGAATATATGCAAGAACAAAAATTATAAGTCCTTGTAGTGGTTTCTTAAAAAAAAAGCTTTTAAATACAAAATTTTCAAAAGATTAAAAAAAAGAATTGGTATGCCAACTTTAAGTTTTGATTACTGTACGATTGAAAATTAAATTTTTAAAAGAATATATTGAGCCGTTTTTGAAATATGAAATTTTCCAAAAAAGTCTTCGCTATCATCTTAATGTCAACTTTGATCAAAATCTCTAGTTCGATTTTTTTTACGAATGCATAACTTGCCTTATAATACCTATAAGTCGCAAGTAAAATGTATTTTATTTGATTATTGTTAAATGTACCCATATAAATTATTAGTTTCCCTTTTTCATTTATTTTTATAAGTTATTAAAACCATGCGTTATAAATATGAAACATTTGAATTTGTTGTTTTTTTTTTAATAATAAAAAATAAAATATTTGTTGTGGAGTTTTTGAAAGTAATTGTTTGCTCAAATTTACTATCACGGCCATTACTAGTTTTTATATCCCATTATTTCTTTTATGAATTGTGTATTGACCAGATAAATGACGATTTTTGAAGTGGGTTATATATATGAAACGCACTGTATTATTAGTTGTCAATTGGGAGACGGAACAACATTTTTAAAAGATTAAAAAAAAAAATTGCTATGCCAACTTTAAGTTTTGATTACTGTACGATTGAAAATTAAATTTTTAAAAGAATATATTGAGCCGTTTTTGAAATATGAAATTTTCCAAAAAAAAAAAAATAATATTTTTTTCAAAAATTCAAAAAATATATTTTTTTTTTAAGTTTCGAAATGCAATGGGTTTTAGACTTTTTAGAAGCATCTCTACAAAAAATTTCATTAAAATGCGTTATGTCGATAATGCGTAATCAAAAATTTAAAAAATGTTTCTATGGTAGGTACAAGCTGTAATATCTTAATTTCAAAATGTTTCTTATAATATTAAATATCGTTAAAATCAATTGAAATGAAAAAATTTTTATCAAAATTCTAGCCACCATTTTCGAGAAAAATTTGATTTTTGAAAACCATTTTTTAACATTTGTATGGTGGGTACCTTTATTATTATATTAGGTAAAGTAAAACTTTTTTTCTCACACCTTGTGAATTATGTTGAGAAACTTTTATTTTTTAAGTAAAAAAAAAATCCACTGTAAGGTTTTCGAAATATTGAGTTTCGAAAATAAAATTTTGAATTTTTTTTTAAACATCCAAAAAATTTTTTTTTGAAAATTTGAATACACAATTCTATTAAAGTTTTGGAGAGCTTTAGCAAAAAAAAATGATCAAAATCGGTGCTACTGTTTTTGAGAAAATCAAAACCAAAAAAATGGTTTTTGGGTGGTACCCTCAATAACCCTTTCTCGGAACATTTTTTCAACTAGTACCTAACTTTAAATTATTTGTATATTTTTTTTTCAATCTGTCGAATAGTTTTTGAGAAAAAAAAATATTTACAAAATTTCGAGAAAAATTCGTATGGCAGGTACCGTTATTTTTAGTCTTAAAAAAAAAGAAAAAAACGTGTGGGGGGAAAAAATTAAAAATGATATCTACTAACTTTGAATAAAATCTGTCGAGCCGTTGAGGCTGTAGTCGAACCGACAGACAGACAGACAGAATTGCGAGACCCACGTTTTTAGTCTTCGCTATCATCGTAATGTCAACTTTGATCAAAATCTCTAGTTCGGTTTTTTTTACGAATGCATAACTTGCCTTATAGTAAAATGTATTTTATTTGATTATTGCTAAATGTACCCAGATAAATTATTAGTTTCCATTTTTCATTTATTTTTATAAGTTATTAAAATCATACGTTATAAAAATGAAACATTTTTAATAATAAAGAATAAAATATTTGTTTTGGAGTTTTTGAAAGTAATTGTTTGCTTAAATTTACTATCACGTCCATTACTAGTTTTTATATCCCATCATTTCTTTTATGAATTGTGTATTGACCAAAAAAAATGAAGATTTTTGAAGTGGGTTATATAATGAAACGCACTGTATTATAAGTTGTCAATTGGGAAGCGGAAAAGCCGTCAATAAATTAAATTTTAATGCCTCAAAAGGCCCTTGAACTTATCCTTTGTTAAGGACTAATAGTATGGGTACTTACTGATATTAAACATTCAAATAATGAAAGACCTCACCTGAAAGTAACAAAGAAAATTGGGCATTAATTTTAGATGTTAAGAAAGTTTTTTTTTTGTATGTGTGTTTAGAAAAATATAATATGCGACTGGATCACAAGTACTTGCTCTTATGTAAAAGAATTTTGGAATTTAAAAACTGTTTGTAAATATAAAACCATGGATTTAGTTGGAGAAAAATGTTTAAATGAATAAATTGATTTCTAGAAAAGTATCAATTTATTAAAAAAAAAAAAAATTAGAAAATCGATTTATTCTTAAATAAATTTTATATATAGGATTTTTTTTTTTAATTTTACAAAACAAAAATTTGGGATGTCAATTTTAGGTATTTGATAATAAATATACATATCTTAGGAAATAATTTCAAAAATTAATCGCTTAGTCGTTTTCATGATATTGATTTTCCGAAATCTGGATTTTTTTTGTTTCGAAAATTCAAAAAAATATTTTTGCAAATGTTTGTGTATACAACATAATTTTAAATTCAAAGGAGATCCTGTACAAAAATGTATGGTTTGAGTCATTAATGAGAAAGTTAAAAGCCAAAAAAGCTCTTCTAAGACAGAATTTTGACCAAAATGTAGTTCAAGCCCAAAATAGCACACTTATATTTTTTTTTTTATTAAAATCGTTAAAGCAGTTTTCGAGATAAATAAGATTTCGTATAATTGGTGTATGGCATGTAAAGTTAGTTTTGGAGCTAAAAAAAATGTGTCCATTCCTCCACTAAGGAATGACGAAAAAATCCTAAGTACCAAACTTGAAGAAAATCGAGGTACAGACAGACGGACTGAATTGCGGGACCCACTATTTTTGTGTTCTCTATCAACGTAATATCAGCTTCTGATTAAAATCTCTTCTTCGATTTTTTTTTTTCAAACGCAAAACTTGCCCTAGTACCTTTGTCTATCGTAAGTAAAAAGATGGCTTCAACTTAAAGATAGTTTTTCAAATTTGTTTCATTATGAAAAGCAGATTTATTCTTGCTAAGAGGACTTAGCTTGTTATATAAGTACAAGCATTTTTTTATACCACTAAAACACTTCCACAGAACTGCGTAATCACGGTTTTTACTTGCAACTTATAGGTACTATAAGGCAAGTTATGCATTCGTAAAAAAATCGAACTCGAGATTTTGATCAAAGTTGACATTACGATGATAGCGAAGACTAAAAAAGTCGGCCTCGCAATTCTGTCTGTCTGTCTGTTCGACTACAGCCTAAACGGCTCGGCCAATTTTCTTTAAACTTGGTAGATATCATTTTTAATTTTTTCCCCCCAGACACTTTTTTTCTTTTTTTTTGTTTAAGACCAAAAATAACGGCACCTGTCATACGATTTTTTTCGAAATTTTGTATTTTTTTTTCAAAAACTGTTAGATTTAAAAAAAAAAGTTACAAGAAAATTTCATTTAGTTAAAGCTAGGTACTGGTTGAAAAGAATTTTCCGAAAAATGGTTGAACAGGATTGAGTATTAAAATTTTCAAAAAAAATTGTTGGATTTATAGAAAAAATTTAATTTTTTTTTTTCAAAACTCAATATTTCGAAAACCTTATGCTAGATTTTTTTTTTAAACTTGATAAGTAAAAGTTTCTCAACATAATCTAAAAGTTGTATGAAAAAAAAAGTTCTATTTTACTTAAAAATAACGCTACCCATCATACAAATGCTAAAAAATGGTTTTCAAAAATCGTATTTTTCCCGAAAACGGCGCCCAGAATTTTGATAAGCTTTTTTTGTTTCAATAAATTTTAACGATCTTTAATTTAATAAAAAAAATTGAAATTAATTATATTACAGCTTGTATCTACCATAGAACCATTTTTTTAAACTTTAACTACTCATTTTCGACGTATTTTAATGACATTTTTTGTAGAGATGCTTCTAAAACCATAGCATTTCAAAACTTTAAGAAAATATTTTTTTAATTTTTCAAAAAAAAAAGTCATTTTTTTCTTTTTTGGAAAATTTGATATTTCAAAAACGGCATAATATTTTTTTGGAAATTTAATTTTCATTCGAACATAATAAAAAGTTAAAGTTTTTAAATCTATGGAAAAGTTTTTGAGTTAACCAAAATTTCCTTAAATTAAAAAAAAAAAAAACAGTGTGGAGAAGAACTAAAAATGCTATTTACCAAGTTTAAGAAAATCGGCCAAGCCGTTTAGGCTGTAGTCGAACAGACAGACAGTATTGACACGAACTTGTCGATTTTTTATTTTTATTTTTGTAACGTTCATAAAAAACATAGTAATACGTTATGCTTATTACTCATTTTCTGGAAAAAATTGACCCCAAAGTCAAACATTAGCGTGGGTACAAAATTATTAACAGGCTTTGAAATTGGATTTATGAAAGCTCCAACAAGATATCGAT
This sequence comes from Chrysotoxum bicinctum, assembly GCA_911387755.1. Classification (NCBI taxonomy): domain Eukaryota; kingdom Metazoa; phylum Arthropoda; class Insecta; order Diptera; family Syrphidae; genus Chrysotoxum; species Chrysotoxum bicinctum. The sequence goes on along the minus strand of OU426989.1, from coordinate 214,841,244 downwards.
TTTACCTCTAAACGCTGGCTGTTGTAAAGTCTAATATTTCCTGAAAGACATGTCTACCTTTATTATTAAAAAAGCAATTTTTTTTAATATGGGTCAGGTTACAACGAAGTTAGTCTTTTCTTAAATCATCGATAAATGATTTCAGCATCGGAGTGAGACCTTTTCTGTTGAAAGATTTTTCTCTTATGTACCCAAGAATTATATCCCAAAATATCCTTGACGAATGAGGGAACACCCTATATTACAAACTTAAAGCAAACAGACTTAAAGTCAACGTTCCATCCAATTATACCAACAACCTCTCCCATTTCATCAGAAGTCTCGAAAATATATAATGAAGTTTCATTTCCAGATATTATTTGCGCAAGATAAATACATATATGTATATCTCTAAGTCAATCAAAGGAATTTTGTGAGTACGAGTATGTAGGAACTTCGTCGGTATAACAATACAAAGGGAAGAAAAAACAAAGCTGTATTTGTCCTTGTTCAGTCTAAGGTATAATATCACTCAGTCTTATTCATCAGAACCATCACCATTCCTTGTAACGAGTTTATGAAAAAATCAATCACTATTTATATTCTTAATCTCCTATTGAATGTTGGATTCAAGCTCACCAATGACATGATTGATATTATTTTCTATTTTTTTTCCTGAGGATTTTCCCGGAAAATCCCTAAAGGAAATGAAAACCAAACATGCAAATAATATATTCTGGATAAATAAATAATCACACTCCTTCGAGTATTAAGATTATTTCATCCATTTAATTTGATCTAACAAAAAATCGATATGGCCTTAAATATATACATTAAGCTTATTCTAATGGTAACAAAGATCTTTTAAAAAAATGTAAAAGGACTTTTTCAATAAAAAAATATACGAAATTCCAACACTTTCAAAATGTTATTGAAACACCGTTGGATTTTATTTGTGAATATTTTATGGAAATTATTGAGTTATCTTTTGTGAAACATCGCATATAAATAACTCATGTTTTATGATAATCCGATGAATTTGGAATTACATTAAGGACGGCTCATATGTCTGCCATAGATAAAGTGTCTTTGTTAAGCAATCAGAGACTCCTCAAACCACATTAGATACTACCGTATAGGAGAGAACTCCAAACAATGAGACACTTCGCCTTGTTCAAGTGACTATTTTCTAAAAGGAACTGCAGACATTTCGATGCTGGTAAATTAAGTATAATTCTATGTTCCCACAACTGCTGAGTCCTGAAGAAAAGATTTGATGAATTTGTGAAGTATTTCCATCGACCAAAATGTTTGAGGTTTGTGGAATGGATTTTTTTTAATTAAAATACATATGTGTAATAACACAAACAGGTAGAAGTTTCATAGCTTTGATGTTTCAAAATTTAATTTCAATCTGGCTCATGAGGTGGATGGAGTCATAGATTAAATAAGTTTAGTGCTCTTGTAGATGACGATGAAGACACAAGTACACTAACGAAAAAAGGTCAGGTAAAAATTTAGCAAGTCCATTATCAAATTTACAAAATTAGTACATATTACCATTTACGAGAAAAGTAATATTATATGTATAGTTTTAAATTTAATTTGGCTCCGTTTTTGATAAGATTGTAGTTGATTTAAGAAGATGCAATGGTATTTCATGCATGAAGATTTAACGATACATTTAATTATTTTTACAACTTGAACTTTACTTGGTATTGTGAGAGTAAGTTATCCAAGTAAATAAAATGCACGACTGGGTCGCACGAACTTGCTCATATGTAATAGACTAGGAATTTTTAAAACGAATGTTGTCAGAGAAAACTCTTCATGAGTGTAAAATTAATTTTTTAAATTCTTTCAGTCGAAAGAGGCAAAACCAGAATGCTATAAGCAAATTTGAATTTATGCAAGAACAAACGCCAAACGTTGTAGTATTTTCTTAAAAAAATAAAAATTTTGAAATCATTGAAAAAAAAAACTTGGTACGCCAACGTTAAGTTTTTATTATTGTACGAATGAAAATGAAATTTCCAAAAAAAATACTGAGCCGTTTTTGAGATATCGATATTTCCAACAAAAAAAAATATTTTTTTTCTTTTTTCAAAAATTCGAAATATATTTTTTTTTTAAATTTCGAAATGCAACGTTTCTTAAACTTTTTAGAAGCATCTCTCTAAAAAAATTTATTCCAATCCGTTATGCCGATAGTGAGAAATTCGAAAGTAAAAAAAATTCAGTGGTAGGTACTGTCACTAATGTCCTGATTTCAAAATTTAAGATTTAAGATTTACGATTTAAGATTTAAGATTTAATATTTAAGATTTAAGATTTAAGATTTAAGATTTAAGATTTAAGATTTAAGATTTAAGATTTAAGATTTAAGATTTAAGATTTAAGATTTAAGATTTAAGATTTAAGATTTAAGATTTAAGATTTAGGATTTAAGATTTAAGATTTAAGATTTAAGATTTAAGATTTAAGATTTAAGATAAAGGAAAAAAAAAAAGTGTGAGTGCCAGGACTCACGGTTAAGATGTGTAAACATCAACGTTCGTCCGAGTGCCGAATTTTTGTTATCGAACGTACCCAATAAACATACAATGCAATCGTACTAGTTTGTGACTTTAGATAAATACGAGTATACCCCTCACACACGCCACATCGGTCAACCTAACCGACAAAGTACTTCGCTTTTATATGGGCATTTACACACCAATACGCCGACGTAGAAGTACATGCCAAAATCAGCTGTTAAATAGTAGAGTTGTAAAATTTTAAATGAAAAGTGAAAATGACCGAAAAATATTTGAATTTTAATGCTCCAGAACCACTTTTTTGTGTTGATCAGAGCTTTATTGAATTGTTGCTCAAGGAGATTGAATTTTATTCTTGCTTTTTCAGGCGATTTGTAAATTTTAACAACTAAAATCGAATAACATCATAAAAAATTGTTTCGACGAACTATGTTCGGTCCTTTTTACACGCCATGTCGGCATACTACTTCGATTCCCAGAGTTCGCACTGCTATGTCGACACCATATTCATTTCACACGACCCAAAAACCTTATCGACAATATGCTTCGATGAAGTAGTTCGTGGCATGTGTTACACTGCTTTTAAACGAAGCAATATTACCTTGCGATTTGTAAACCCGTAAGAGAGAGACGTGTGTGGTGGCGGGGGTACACAAAATTGCTGGGGTTAGAAAAATTGCAAAGACTGCTTTTACACGAAAGCGATTTTTAATCTTTGATTCTCTTTTGACTTCCCTTCGATTGCATGAATGCTTTTAAACACAGCGATTTTTAATGAAAGTTAACTTTTCTTCATTGAAAAGGAGTCATCTCTCCGCACTCTTTACTCTAGTGAGTAGATCGAAGTTCACTGAGCGAACGCCAAATAGAAATGAAACATACCTGACAAGTAAAGAAAACCACAAAGAAGAAAGAACGATAACTCTGCAATTTTTCCAACCCTAGCAATTTTGTGTACCCCCGCCACCACACACGTCTCTCTCCCACGGGCTTAAAAATCGCAAGGTAATATTGCTTCGTTTAAAAGCAGTCAAAGACGGCGTTACATAAGGCGGAAGATGACTCCAAAAGAGAAACTAAGATTAAAAATCGCTTTCGTGTAAAAGCAGTAAAAGCTATAGTTCTTTCTTCTTTGTGGTTTTCTTTATTTGTCAAGTATGTTTCATTTCTGTTTGGCGTTCGCACAGTGAACTTCGATTTACTCACTAGAGTAAAGAGTGCGGAGAGATGACTCCAAATATAAAAAAGAAAACCACAAAGAAGAATGAACGATAACTCCGCATTTTTCTCAGCAATTGTAAGTGTATTAGTGAAAAAGTCACACGTATAGATTGGATGTAGGCTTGAAGAAAAATCAAAATCTTTTCAATCTAGCGTACTGCATAGAAATATTGTATATGCAAGATTGATGATTGATCATGCATTTATTGGTTCATTTGCGTATAGTACGTTGAAGAGATGATAACACAGCACAGCATAAGCACTGATTAAAATATTAAAACAGCAAACGAAAATTGTATGATAAAATGGACAGACAAAATAAAACAAATTACTCGGATAAAATTACAAAAATCTCAAAAAATTCCCAAAAACAAAATTTTGCTGAAAAAAAAACCACAAAGGGCAACGTTCTCTCGCCACTGAAATAATAGACTTGTACGTGCTTTTCATGCATTTGAACAATGTATGTATATCTGGCTTAACGCCGCCAACAAATATACTTGTCATGCACCGAAAAAGTCGAAACTTTTTTTTTGACAAACCACTAGATGGAGCGTTCACCATATCAAAATCAAACCAATACTTTAAAGATTTACCAACCGATTGACATCATTCCCACCTTGTAATGGAATTATAAGTGGCAAAAACTAATTTTTTTACATTGAAGTCGTACTAGTCGTAGTCATCATCTAGTTCATGGCTTGACAGATGGAGAACGACCTATATTTTGATATAGTGAATGCTGAAAGTATATTTTGATATAATAAAGAATATCTAATTCGATAATTAAAATAATTATATGGTATGACAGATAAGGGACAAATTAAATTTGGCATATCGAGAATATTTCATTACAGATGTCAGTCAACTGATTGCCCTGAAGAACATTTTTTGGATTTTTAAAGTTCAACTCTGAAAATGCATTTTTTGCGAGCATAAATTAAAATGTTATCGTCTATCAATAACGTGAAGTGGATTTTTTAAGACATTAAATGAACCCGCTATGAAATTTTACACCAGTTGATTTGTCTTTCGTCTTTTTCACATATTTAGGCCTATTCGGCGAGATCTTTTATTCTTCTATTCTGTTATTCTGCTATGAATTTCCATACAAATCTTTGAGCTGTCAACAAATCTTTTATGAATTTTAATTTTGGTATTCAGCACGCTAAAATCTGTTATAAATCTGCTAAGAAAACTTTTATGAACTGTCAAACGTTCGAACATAGAAAAAATCTTTTACGAACAGAATTTTTGGTATTCAGCATGCCAAAATATGTTATAAAATCTGTTAAAAATCATAAAAGAATAAAAGACAAACTTCTGTGACATTTATCATAAAAGATTTCAATAAGTACACAGGTGTATCAAGTAATAATGAATATTTATCTTTTATTTCGTCAATGAAATGTTCTTTTAAGGACACAAATGAAAGAAAATATATCAAAACACATATCATATAAACATATAAGTAGAGTATGGCCATGGTATTCCCAGAAACATATGAGGTAAAATCGTGTTCCACTGTATGGATACCCATAGTGTGTAAGGCTAGGCGCGCACATTCAATTTTTAGTTGCACAACTGTTTGGTAGCTTATAGAAAACAGATGAACTACTTAGTTGAATGTCCGCGCAGGTGCATATAATTATATGTTACACAAAATAGCCTTAGGCTAGGCGCGCACATTCAATTTTTAGTTTCGCAACTGCTTGGTTCGAGCAACTAAAAAGTGTGTGTTTTGACACAAACTAAACGATTGCCTAAAATAAGTTCGCCATTTTATTGAACATATAATTATCTGCAAATTCACGGACATTCAACCAAACAGTTCATCTGTTTTCTATAAGTAACCAAACAGTTTCGCAACTAAAAATTGCTAGTGCGCGGCTCCAATGTAAACACGATGTTGTAAGTACGAAATATTAACAATGTAAACATGGTGTTAAATGCAATCGTCGGTAAGGTAGATTGCTACACAGAACGTGTAACCGTAACGTGTAACCGTAACGTGTAACCGTAACGGGTTACACGGGACGTATAAGTTTCACACACGTTTTCGATTCACTCTACCGCCGGGAAAGATGTTTACACATCAAAAATTATCAAAATTCTAATTTTTGAAAACTTTTTTAACATTTGTATACCCATCGTAGAATTTATTTTTTAAATAAAATATCAATGTTTTCACATCTTGTAAATAATATAAAAAAAAACTATTAATTGTCGGTTTTTAAAAAAATTAAGCATGTGAATTTGAAAAGAATTGAGTCTTCAAACAAAAAGTTTAATTTTTTCTTTAAATCTAAAAAGGAATTTTTTTAAATTTGAATATACATGGTATGCTATGCTTTTCAAACCTTTTCGGAATTTTGGATAAATATCATTATACTGTCTTTGAGAAAATCGAAAAAGATTGTTCTACGACAGATATGCTTAAAGACCATTTTTGGATTTTTTTTTAACCATTTTGTAGAACCAAACACTATTATTTTTGGTCTTAAAAAAATAAAAATAAGGAGGGGATGGGGGGTAATTTAAAATGGCTTTCTACTAACTTTAAAAAAATGGGCGATCCGCTTAGGCTGTAGTACAACAGACGACGGAATTGCAAAACCCACTTTTTTCGTCTCCCCTATCATTGAAATGAAAAATCTGATCAAAATCTGGAGTTCGATTTTTTTACGAATGCAAAACTTGCTATTGGTTCCTACGAGTATCTATCGAAAATAAAAATTATAATAAACCAGTTTACAAGAAGTTAGCTAGGAACACACCATAAGCTTACCTCACTTCCTTATAAGGGATCAAATTAAATTCTGTGGCTTAAAACTTTTAAACTTTTGCTTTAGCATTTCTGTATATAATGTTGCTTTTGGGTTTATTTTAATTTAAATATCTTGCAATCCCGCACTGGTATAGCGAGTCATTCCCCTCACGTTTTTCTCTGGATTTTTTGCAAGTCAGTAGATTTACCAACTCGACAGAAGTTTATACAACATAAATAAATTGTTATATCTGCCTCGCAACTCTGTCGGAGATTTTGTACATCAACCAGTCAGTCAAACAACGTTGAATTTGAAATCCCTTTAGACATTTTAAGTGCGTCACAGAGGGAGGGAAAGGAAGGATGTGAATGGGGAGTAGAAGGTTGGAGTGACTTAATCAGTCAAAATTGTTTGCCAACTAATTGATGGTTTTAATTTGCTTTTAATCCAATCTACTTCAGCGAAACAATTTTCACGTTCAACATTTAGAAGCCCTAGGTACCGCACTACGAACTGTGCTGGATTGTCGGATTGCTTTGAGATCAAGGTATAAAACAGGTCTGCCTCCCATCCCCTAGCATAAATAATAATCAAACAAAAGCACCCCTCCTAAATATATGATGGTTCTTCGAAACGAGCAAGGTAGGACTGCGGATGCTGATGGGGTGAAACCTTGAATGTGAGTTTTGACGGCTTATGGGAATGGTGCTATAGTGGCTACAAGGATATAGCTGGATGTGATGATGATTATATCGGTGATAGTATGTTGCTGTTTTTTTTGTGTTACCAAAAAACCCAATTTTGGCAAAAGCGTGTGTGGTTGTTGAAGTACATGTGAGCTGTGCAGAACACTGTGCATGTGCTTGTGCATGGACGCGGTTCAATGGAGCGGAATCACAAATGCAATATCCGTTATATGTATATGGGTATAAGCAAATAGCCGGGACGTGAATGGCTTCAACTATTTTAGCTCACAAAATGCACCATCATATGGAGGACCACAGTGCTTCTAGATGGGATTTTGTGTAAGCTTCATTGGATAACCTCGTCCTAGTCTCATGCTGCTCCATCGCCTTTCGCCAGAGCTGGACCTGGACGTGTGAGTGTTATCAGATTTTTTTTATTATAGCGACTAGTTAGCAAGCTAGGGGATAATACCTATAGCATATAAAGGTAGAGTGACAACGAGCATTTAAATATGGCGCACTGGAGATTCCGATACTTTTTTGGTTCTTTTGACGAACCGGGAGGTTTCCTGTCACACGAACTTTTTGAAACCTGCATTTATCCAATTTAGCATGTGACTATGAGTATAGCCATTCACTAGGGGGATCTTGGGAGTTTTTGTGTTTTGTTTAAATTATCTTTTTTTTTGCATTGTTAGGACAGAATTCCAAAAGGGTGGAATATCAAATCAGAACATTGAGGACGATGGGTGCTTATAGAAAAAATTTAGCTTCACTGTGTGACATCAAAAAGGTTTCGTGTTCAGTTTAGCTGAGGTTTTTCCCTTCTCTAGTTTTCATAGATAGGTACCTCTATCCGATTTAAATTTTTTTTGCTTGTGCATAATAAAGGTATGGGGTTTTTGCCATGATTTTTATTCGAAATATGAAGCGAATTAGAAGGGATTTGTTGAACACTATAGGGTGGCCGTGTTTTGTGATGTGCCTTATGTTTTCACTTTTTTGGTATAAATTTTTTGTTTTGAAAAATTTAACAATCAGAATTCGAATGGGTTTCTAGTTAAGTTTTAATCACGAAATCCAGGCAACTAAAATGGTTTCAATTTAGTTTTGAGGAATTTGAAGGGTTGATAGGGTTTGTTTTTTGTTTTCTTTTCAGTGATTCCTTTAGAAGTGCAATGGCCGTCAATGAAATTGAAAACCTTTGATAAATTGAAAATTCTAAATTATATGTACCGAAATTAATGTTTCATAGATCAATTAAAATAATCAAAAGGTTCACAAGGAGTCAGGAAGGTTTGTGCAGTATTTTTTTTAGCCGTATGAAGACTCAAAAACTAATTCTAATAGATGTGGACTTCCACGCGCACTTTTCAATTTTTATCCTTATTGAACTTCACTAGAAAGTTGAAGTTTTGTAACCAAGCCTGAGTTATGATCAAGTATAATTTTTCGTACCCACTTCTATGTTGACTTGCACATTTTTACATTTGACTTTACTCCTAGAGTTAAAATATGACCTTTAAAAGTGGGCGTGGCAGTTGAAGTATTTCCATAAAAATTAAATATTTAATACTTCAATAAAGATAAATTTAAAATGTTATTTTATAAGGGACGTTAAAAATGGAGAAAATTTAAATATTAGAAAAGTAGGGGTGAAAATATGTGAGCTAGCGAAATTGCGAAATTTCAGCTTTCTAAAGACGTCGAATAAGATTTTAACTAAAATGTACGAAAATGGTTCGCGAAAGTAGTCAGACCCTTCTAATATTAATTTCTTATCTGCTAGTAAAATAAAACTGTGAAAATTTCAACAGAACTAGCTAGTTCTGTAGGTTTTGAATAGACTTAACTTCAAAACTACATAATTCGACAGTAATCTTAATCTTTTAATGGCAAATTTTAGAAAATAAATTTTCCTGAAATTCAAGATGATGCATAATGCCAATGAGACTCAATTCCAAAAAAGTATAATTTTTCCTCCTTGCGACCACATCCAACGATTAGTCAAAAAACCAGCCTTTAATTTTTATTATTTCAGCCCGTTCTATACATTGACATTACATTTTATGTGTGTAGCTATTTTACTTACTTATGTATAAATTAATATCAATACCCTAGGCTAGTTTCCAAGTTACATTTTCTTTAAAATTAGAATCAGGATTTGCGGCCTCATAGAGTGCGTTACATCTATTTAAGGTACTAGTACGAACGCTAAAAAAAACGGAAATTTTAGTAGGTAATAACATAATATTTTTTTTAAATAATGAATACATGCGTCAGAATCACAAAAAAATTTTGTTTTGTCTTAATTTTCTAATTTTGTCCGAATTATAGAGGGCAGCAATATCGACTCATCAAAAAACACATTGTCCCATTGCGGACAGTTAATCTCCGGATCTACTGAATCGATTTTCAAAAAACTTGTTCCAACTTCATTTTTTTACGTTTTCTAAGACAATTTATCTTAATTTGACAAAAAAGTTATGAACAAAGAAAATGGCGACCCAAAAATGGCCAACAAAATTGCCAACAAAAAATTATTTTTTTTCAAAGCTTGACATTTTTTTTTTGTTTTTGACTTTTTAAACAAACTGTGGTAAATTGTCTCGTAAGAAACCTTTCTTTAAATAAACCACTTTGTTTTTTTTGTTTCAGTCTAGCCAATCCTGAGATTAACTGTCCGCAATGGAACAATGTATGTTTGGATGAGTCGACGTTAGCGCCCACTATAATTCGCCCAAAATTCGAAAAAAAACGCATGTATTCATTATTTAAAAAAAAAATATGTTAATACCTAATAAAGTTTTCGAGAAAAAAAATCCCAAAAATCGTGCGTTTTTTGCCGTTCTAGACCGTACTAGTACCTTAAAAGTAAAAATATGGTAAACAAGTTGGTTACATCACTTGTGTGGACTCAAAACTTCATAAATATCGTGAGTATATGCGAAACATGACGCAGTACACACCACGCTACACATACTGCAAGGACAGATAGGGAAATCTGATCACCTATCCTGAAAGCATACTGGAACGATGGGAAGGGTACTTTAATGAATTGATAAATGGTCAGCTCACTACAGAAGTGCAGGCTCCACTACTTCAAGAAGAATACCCTATGTTGCCGCCACCAAGCATAGAAGAGGTTGAGAAGGCTATAGGCAGGCTTAAACAGAACAAATCCCCCGGAGCCGATGGCATACCAGCCGAATAATTCCATCACGACGGGCCAGCCTTCCGTCAAGCAATTCATGATATTATAGTACACGTATGGGAGCAGGAAGAAATGCCAGAAGACTGGCGAAAAGGCATAATATGCCCCATACATAAGAAGGGAGATGTCACAACGTGCAGCAATTATAGAGGTATAACGTTGTTGAGTACCGCCTATAAGATACTCTCCTCTATCCTACAAGACCGGATAACCCCATACGCTAAAACCGTCATCGGACAATATCAGTGTGGTTTCATTGCAGGCAAATCAACAACTGATCAGATCTTTACCCTTAGTCTAGAATTTAACATCCCAACATACCATCTGTTTATAGACTTTAAGGCCGCATATGATAGCATAGTCAGGGTAGAACTTTACAAAGCCATGAAAGAATTCGGCATCCCAAATAAATTGACACGACTATGTAGGTTGACCATGACCAACGTAACAAGCCAAGTAAAAATAGCCGGATTGCTATCCAGACCAATCAAAATCTTTAATGGACTCCGACAAGGGGACAGTTTGGCCTGCCTCCTCTTCAACCTGGCGTTGGAGAAAGCAATCCGTGACACTGGCACGGCAACAAGAGGGACCATCGTCAACAGGTCCAGCCAGTTACTAGCTTACGCAGACGACATCGACATCATCGGAAGAACCGAACAAGCTGTACACGATTCCTTCATCCAGATCGAGCAGGCGGCACAAAATCTGGGCCTGCACATTAGTGAAAGTAAAACAAAGTACATGGTGGCGTCGAATGCGAGAGGAACAGTTGGTCAAACAATCAAGGTTGCGGAGCACGAATTTGAAGTGGTGCAATCCTTTTAATACCTTGGGTCAATAGTAGCAGCCGATAACAATATAGAAGAAGAAATACGCGGGCGGCTTCTCAAATCCAACAGAGCCTACTATAGTCTGTCAAAGCTCTTTAAATCCAGAAATCTCACCATAACTTTAAAACTGCTGCTGTACAGGACCATGGTCCTGCCAGTACTCACACATGGATCCGAGACTTGGGTGCTTAGCAAAAGGCACTCCGACCTCTTAGCTGCGTTCGAGAGAAAAGTCTTAAGGAGAATTGTTGGCCCCATATGTGAGGAAGGACGATTCCAGAGACGGTACAATCATGAATTGTACGCAATCTACCTAGAAGCAGATATCGTGACAAAAATTAAGCTCGGTAGACTCCGGTGGGCAGGGCACCTAGCTCGCATGAGCGAAGAGGAACCTGCTCGGAAAGTTCTTTGTGGTACATTCTATGGTAGACGGCAGCGTGGTAGACCATGCTTGCGCTGGAGAGATGGCGTAGACCAGGACGCCCGAAGCCTTGGGGTGCGCAACTGGATGGCGTCGGCTAGAGACCGGGATAGGTGGAGAGACTTGTTGAAAGAGGCCAGGACCGGAACCCGGTTGTCGAGCCGATGATCATGATGATATGCGATTTAACAAAAAATTGTTATGAGTACAATGTTTAATGTACTCGCTTAATATTTATGAACAAAGAATTGCCTAATGTCTGTATAAAAGATCTTTAAAATGATCGGTTTAAAAATGTTCTGATAACATAGAGAAAGCGATAATTATCAGTACACAATATGAACTGCATATACTGAGTACATGTATACGTTTTCCTCACTGTACTATTCGAAGTTATGGAGATTGTGTTCCCAACTCAAAACTGAAAATGAAGAACAACGAAAGACCGGTGGCATTCCTTTTTAACTTTAAGTAATTGAACCGTATTAACGAAAAACTTATTAAAAAATGTCAAAATAGACAATTGAAAAAAATTTCAAAACCGATAAGCGAACCGCAAAACTGATGGTGTTGGCGTTAGTGATAGAGTTTATCTCGTGTCGTAATATGGCGTGCAAATTTCTGCATCTTCCGTTTCAAGCTTAAGTTAATATTTTTTAACAAAGTATTAGAGACAGTTAACAAAATGGACTCAACCAAAAGACAAATCTTCTTCTTTACAAGCCACTCATCAGACCGGTCTTCACTTACTGCTTTACCATCTGGTATACAACAACTAAAACCAACATGAACAAGCTGGCAATACTCTGGGTATGCACTAGGACAGGATTCTTAAGGAATAACTCCACAGATATCACATGCAGTCCAGCAAAAGATGCGTACAGAATCAGAACCAGCTTTAAGCTGAACCACCACGTGTTCGTTCACCTTGTCGCAGTGAGAAGGCTTACGCCTAAATCTTCAGCTGGCCATTTGTGGATTCACATCCTTAAATTCTCAGCTGGTCAGCTGTAGATTTTAAACAAACTATGAAACACAAAATCTATGATAATCCATGACTGATACAACAAAAACGAACAAAAATATAGCTGAGATATACGCTAAAGGGTCGACAGAAGTCACGAATGCCGACTTGGATTCACAAGAAGCCTAGTCGCCAGTGACAGTAAGCTTACTAAACGAAAACAGCAAGGACAAAATAATCACAATGACGGATGAGGACGAGGACGAGGACGAGAACGAGAACGAAGACCTGATCCTTAGCTCCTTTGCCAATCTCGGAGTGAAGGATGTCAGCCCATTAACTTAACTTAAGCAAATTTAAGATATTACATTTCATACAAAAATATTGGATCTTGACGAAAATCCGCTTTTAGTAATACCTAATGTCATCATGCAATATTGAACGTGGTTTTATTGTTCAGTTCAACTTCAAATGCAGACGAGTCGAATCGATTTAGTCACTTAGCTCATTTGCTTTTTCAGAAAACTCTTCCCTCCCCTAAAATAGTATGGGAATATATTTCAAGAACAATTTTTGGTTAGCTAGTTCGTACCGTATTTTTTATTAAAGCTTCACACACCAGGGATAATTTTTCCGAAAGGAAGGTCCAGAATGATTTACATTATTGAATTAGTAACGCTTTTAGTAAACATTTCAAATATTTTCCATAGACTTCTACTTTTAAAATTGTCCATTATGGGGTGTGAACTTATATTCTAGAGATAAATTTATTTTTACTTGGAAAACATTTGTATAGCTTTTGTTTCAGTTCTACTCACTACAAATCATTTCATCGCTACTTCAGAGTTACACCAACGCAGCCACCTAGGTTCTCTCCTTTTTATTCTAACAATTAACGATATTGAAATGGATATCAAATGTTACCATGTCTCACTCTTCACTGACGATACCAAGTTATTCAATACCATTTCTTCGACACATGATCCTACCCTTCTTTAATTTAGCTGGACAGTTTTTTTAGTCTGGTGCATCAAAAATAGCTTGGATTTAAATATTGTCAAATGACAATCAATCACTTTTTTATGGAAACTCATCAAACCCATATCAACCGATGAGTCTTTTGGCTACCTTTACTTCTAATATGATCGAAAGCTCAACTTCTTCACATACATTTACGAGATTATTCTATAACCGAAAACAGCCATTGACTTTGTAAAAGAACGGTGGTCCAAAGAATATTCCGACCCCTACGTGACTCGACCATTGTATATAACATTTGTTCCTCACATATCTCCAAAAAAGAGAGCATTCACCGTCGTTTCCCAAGATTAAGGAGCAACAAAAAGCTACAACCGACATTATCATCATTCATCGACGTTTTACTACTCCATACAATTCAACACTATCCTGGACAAAAAATTAACCTTAAAACAATAGCAACCTATTTTAAGGAAAATCTATACCCAAACGTTAAGGCCATAGCTGAACAGACTGACAGAAATACGAAACTCAATTTCCCGTCTTCCCCTTACCATTATTATGTCAAGTCAAGATTGCCACCAACAATAAACATAAAAGCTGACTAATAAACACGTCCTTAGCACGTACAGATTTTGCGAATCATCCAATTTCAAAATACGAATATCATGTCTTTAATAGGGTTCATATTTTGTACTCGTAAATTTATAAAAACTTATGTATGATTTTTATTTTTGCTTTCAAAAACCCGTCCTTCTCCGTTTTTTTTTTTTCACTTTTCAAACTATACAAACTAGGTGGAAACTATGCAATGCGAACTTTTAAAGCCACACAAAAGTGTCAAAGCTAAAATGATGCCGCCGATGATACCCATTATAATGAATATTGTGATTAATGGAAAATAAATCCATTACCAGGACCTCCTTCGACACAGAAACAAGCTTTCTGAACTTAGCTGTTCACAGCCATTCGGTTTTTCATCCTTGAATCTTTCAACAATCCGAAAATATAAAATCGCGTGAACCACGCCATGAATTTTAATAAACCCCCCTCATAGCTTTTCGATTCTTTCATGAAATAGAAAACTATAGCTCGATATAGCTAAAGGAGGAGGCTTGCACAATAAATACAAGTAGAGGAGAAGGTGGGAATATGGAACCCCATTTGGTTTTAAATTCTTTTTGTTCATACCCGTAATCTAAAGATATTAAAAACTTTTCAATTATATAAAGTATATATTCTTACATTATATATAAGAAAAAAAACATATTCTGAATACTTTTCGTATTAAATTTTTTACTTTATTCAAAAAAAGTCATTTTTACATTTTAAATTTTTATGTTCCTTATATGGAACCCCGGGTTCCATATTAAATGTATGTAAAAATTATATCATAATTTTGTGTGCAAAAATCACAAACATAAAAATCATGATCGCATCCTGCGCAATCACTGTGTGTCCATATGTAGCAAGACTGACCCTGTCAAAACCGCTGATGATGTAGCCTTACGTCCTTTGTTTGAAGTTTTTTTTCCTAAGTTTTGGTATGAGGTTCCATATTCGCTTCCTCTAGGAGTTCCATATTACAAGACTTCATATTTTAACAAAAACAGTGGTTTTCATCACTTATTCAATGAAATGAGAAAATTCTTACATACAAAATTGATAATCAAAAAATAAATATTATTTATGAATTTTTTGCAGGACAAAAACAGGGCCCGACATAAACGTTCTAGACTTACAAAAACAATGAAAAAAAGTTTTCGATTTCCCTCGGTTATTGGAAATAACCTTACGGTAAATTTATCGAGGCGAAAGCTGTGTAACTTTTTAATATGAGCTTCTACCTGAGCGTCGAACTTGTCGAGTTGTAGAAGCTGAGTAGGGTCAATGATTCTCGAGATGTCATCTCCAGAAGAGTCCTGAAACCAAAGGACGCTCATCATCCTCTTACACATCCTTGTATCCCTCCCTCTCCCACATTGGAAATGCGAAAAGCTATCCAAAGTTACCAGCTCCTCTATTACCCTTAACGTCCTTCTTTTCAGAACGGTGCTTACTGTCTGATTCCCCGCCCACTCTCTCCTTTTTCCTATTTTTGCAACTTCCCAATTGGGCTGGATTCAAGGTGTTATACGACCCGTGCCGATGATCAGCCTGGCTGAGGGCCCAATCAAAAAACTAGCTCAGTCGCTAACGGAGTATCCGGATACCAGGCGACCTCCGGATTAACTAGCCTTATCTGCATATACGGATCTCTGTGCAGATGGACCACCCTTTCTCCGTTACTCGTGGGATCTTTTATGGAAAATTTAAATACAAAAGATGGTGGAAAGTCCTGGTCTTTGAGACAGGCCAGCAGTGCGACTGAAAAGCCGTCTGCTGTTTCTCCGGCTTGCGCTGGAAGTAGTAGTACTGTGGATTCTCACAGTCCTATTGCCGAAAGCAAAAGCAGGAGTAAAATGGTAGAAATACCTCCTTCCAGTAACAGGGGGGCTGTGAAGCATGGCCCTTCTATTACTACTTCAGAGAGTAAACCTCTCCAAACTTCGACACCGCGGTTCAGTGGTAGTAAGATTGTGAAGCATGGTCCTGCTACCACTAAGGAGAGTAAACCTCCCCGAACTTCTTTGCCTCATTCCAGCGGTGGTAGGACTGTGAAGCATGGTCCCTCCACCTCTAACAACTCCACAAATCCTAAAGAAGGCCCTAGGGGGAGCGGACGTAAGCCCAACCCTTCTAGGACACTCTACAAGGACATTCGCAATGCTAAGAGAATACTCAGGGTGTTTGGTGAACAACCTGGCGCCGGGGGGAACTCTCAGCATGATGCAAAAATCAAGTGGGCTAAAAGCTTTTTAGCTAATAATAGCGTCCAGGCCAGCGGAGACTCCACGTCGAAACGTCAAAGGTCTATGGAGGGCACAATTTCAGTACCCAAACGCCCCAAAGTGCACAACATCAGCGCTCCATCACATCCCTGTGGAGGGAATAAGACCTTCAGTGATGTGGTTAAAAACAAAATCGTGGTCGCGATCATTGACGGGAACGACGTCGATGGCACGATCTCTGCGGAAAATTGGCAGGTGGTCAAGGGGAAGCTCCAGTTGAGCTTCATGAGTATCATGATGGAGAACCCTGGACCACCTCCAATCACAAACGATGGAGGCTGGCATCAAGGACATGTTAAGCTCATGGTTTGTGACGATCAGAGATCGTGTGATCTTCTATCGTTGGCCGTTAGCCGGTTAGGGGAAGTCTGGCCTGGTGCTAAGCTCGAGGTTGTTGCTAGGGAGAAAATCCCGTGCAGACCAAGAGCTCGCGCCATGGTTACAGCCGAACTCTCCAGCATGGATGTAATACTCCAGATGATCCGGCTATCGAACCCATCCCTTCCTACTCACAACTGGAAAGTTGCGAAACTGGAGGAGAAAAAGGGACCCTACAGAGGTGCAATTATTGTACTAAATAAGGAGTCCCTTGCTCCTCTGGCGCAGACCAAAGGTGTGATTAGGTTTGGGTTTGAGACCATCACACTGAAGGTGTATAAAAAGGACGCGGATGTTACTGGTGCATCCACTTCCTCCAACGTAGTCGAAACTGCTGCTGCAGACCCTGGTGCATCTATCACCTTCCCATCACTGGAAGAGGAAGAGGCATCCAGGTCATCTTCGGCAACAGTGGAGACAATAAAAACAGTCAGCGACATGGAGATCGATGACCACAACAATGAAGATCTTCTGAGTGAGGACGCTCTTCTGGGCTCAACCTCGGAATCGGAAGACTCCAACGTCACCGTGTTGGAGGTTGATCGGGAGGGTTGTAGCATAGATGCTGCGATTTCTTCAGATTAATCTCCAACACTCTATCAAGGCCTCGGCCTCCCTGCTTCTTCGTCTATCCAGCAGCGGAGAAGACATCGTCCTAATCCAAGAACCCTGGATTGTGAAATCCATCGTTCGGGGACTAAGGACTCCAAACTACTACTTGCTGTATGCAATAGATAAAGGTGAACCCAGATCTTGCATACTAGTTAAAAGTAGCCTAAATGTATTTTTACTACCTAATTTCAGTGATCGAGATGTAACCGTCGCAAGACTGGAAACAGCCAAAGGAACTTTCTGGCTGGCGTCGGCATATCTAGGCCATGACCACCTTGGCCCTCTCCCAGGAGACACTCTGAGGAGGCTTATCACTGATGCAGATAGGCAGAAGACTGACCTCATTATTGGAAGTGATGCTAACGCCCATCATACAGTGTGGGGTAGCACGAATATAAACGACAGAGGTGAGTCTCTTTTCGATTATATTTTGAACACTAACCTAACAATATGTAACGTTGGAAATGAACCCACATTTGTTACTAAAAACAGACAGGAAGTACTTGACATAACTCTTGTCTCAGATAAAATTTATCATACTATCTCGAATTGGAAAGTATCAAATGATCATTCTTTCTCTGATCATAGATACATACAATTCGAAATAATGGACGAACCTCCTAGCCAACCTTCCTTCCGTAACCATCGGAAAACAGATTGGCTTCTATATAGGGCAACTCTATTAAGGTCAATCAGGCCTGAGTTATACAGCATACCCTACAACACTGAGGATCTTGATATTAAAGTCAATGACCTCACAGCAGCCCTCAACAAATCTCTGGAAACTGCCTGCCCTCTTATACAAATAAGAGGTAAAAAGAAACCACACTGGTGGTACTCGGGGCTGGATCCACTAAGAAAAGAATGCAGGAAACTCTTTAATAGAGCGAAAACCTCCAGAGAAGCTTCTGATTGGGATTCATATAAAGACTCCCTCAAGTTATATAAAAAAGAACTGAGGAAAACCAAGCGTATGTCCTGGAGAACTTTCTGTAACAATATAGAAGGCAACTCAGAGGCATCAAGGTTAAGAAAAATCCTCTCCAAAAATCCAGTAATGCCAAGTTGCCTAAAAAACAATGACGGTTCCTGGACAAACTCAAGCGAAGAATCGCTCAATCTGCTCCTGGATGTACATTTTCCAGACAGCTCTCCTTACGTTAATAGCACTGATCCTGATCCTAACAACATACTCAGTAGCATAACTCCTCCACAAGGTCTGATTACAGAGGAAAAATTAAAATGGGCAATAAACAGCTTCAATCCATACAAATCTCCTGGGCCAGATGGAATAATTCCAGCGGAATTACAGGAAAATTCCGATATTCTGATACCCATTCTGGTAAACATCTTAAATGGTTGTATCGCTCTGGCTCACATTCCTTTGTCATGGAGAGAAGTAAATGTTATTTTCATCCCCAAAGCTGGCAAACCTAGCCATGTTAATCCTAAAGATCTAAGACCTATTAGCCTTTCATCATTCCTACTTAAAACATTTGAACGTCTGATTGAAATCCATTTGAGGGCAAACATTGATAAGTCCTTACTATCCAATGCTCAACATGCTTATAACAAAGGGAAATCTGTAGAAACCGCTCTACATACGCTGGTTCGTACTATCGAACACTCCCTTCATCATAAGGAGTTCACCTTAGTTGCTTTCCTGGATATAGAAGGAGCTTTTAATAATGTCGACGCATCCGCAATCACATCTGCGCTGTCATCTCTAAAGGTGGATAAGTCAATCAGTAATTTGATAAATCATATGCTGATAAGCAGGATTATTAATTCAAAACTGGGCGATTTTACTACTCGAAGGACTGTCAGTAGGGGTACGCCGCAAGGCGGCGTCCTCTCTCCTCTCCTTTGGAACCTAGTCGTAAATGAACTACTAGTGATTCTTGAAGGGGAGGGGCACAGGGTGATTGCCTATGCGGACGATGTTGCGATAGCGATATCTGGTAAGCATCCTAATACTCTGAAGGAACTCCTACAAAATGCTCTAAACAAGCTTACTAACTGGGCAGATCAATGTGGACTCGGTGTCAACCCCCACAAAACTGAACTTGTCCTATTTACCAGGAAATATAAAATCCCACACATAGACCCTCCCCTCATCAAAGGTATACCGCTTAAATTCTCAGACAAAGCAAAATATCTGGGTCTTATTTTGGACAAGAAATTAAGCTGGAAGCCCAATATCCAAGAGAGAGTCAACAAAGCCAACATAGCTCTTTTCTCTTGCAAAAAAGCCGTAGGTAATAAATGGGGTCTACAAACTCATATAACACACTGGCTATACATCTCAGTCATAAGACCGATACTTACATATGGAGTGACAGTATGGTGGACTGCGCTGGAAACAGCAACTAACCGCGATAAGCTCAGCAAAGTCCAACGAACAGCCTGTTTAATCATGGGTGGAACTCTCCGCTCAACTCCTTCTGCTGCACTTGATGTTCTTTTTCATCTCATACCGCTAGATATTTTTAGCAAACAATCGGCCGCTAACACAGCCATTCGACTTAAAGCCTCCTCGCAGTGGATCAATAATGATATTGGTCACTCTACTATACTGAACTCGTTCAGTAGTCTACCTAGTAACGTCGATTACACCACCCCTCATCCAAAATTTGATAAAAATTTTCAAGTATCCATCCCTTCCAGGTCTTCATGGGAAAATGAGTCGTTTTTGATAGACGAAGCAATTCATTTCTATACAGATGGATCTAAAACCGATGACGGGGTCGGTGGAGGCGTATACTCCGAAAAATTGAATCTTTGTCTATCTTTTCGTCTTCCCAATCACTGTAGCGTGTTCCAGGCAGAGCTTTTAGCAATAAAAGAAGTCCTCTCTTGGCTAAAAGAAAACGTTATATCGACAACCGATATACGTATCTTCTCAGACAGTCAAGCTGCCTTAAAGTCACTGGACTCTGTCTCCATTAACTCACAAACAGCCCAAAATTGTCGATCATCTCTGGTGGAGATGTCAAAACAGTTTAACATTCACCTTACATGGGTGCCGGGGCATAGAGACATTCCAGGAAATTGTAAAGCTGACGAACTTGCAAAAAACGGAACAATATTACCTTTGTTGGATAGCAAATCTAACATCGGTATACCCCTAGCTACTTGTAAACTTATGCTAAAGCAAGATACCATAAAGAAAGCCAACCACAGGTGGACCAGCACCCCAACTTGCCGGTCTACTAAACTGATTTGGCCATTGTTTGATGCTAAACGCTCAAAACAACTAATTTCTATTGGTAGATTGCATATTAGCTCCATTATAGGTGTCCTTACTGGGCACTGCCTAATAGGAAGACATGCTTCTCGTCTTGGAGTTCCTGCAAATGACTTTTGCAGAAGCTGCATGGATGAAGAAGAAGAGGAGTCAATTCCCCACCTTCTATGCTCTTGTCCTGCCCTAGCGCAAAGACGTAGACTCCACTTGGGAGACTACTACTATAACGATCCTAGTGATCTAAATAATTCCGACATTCACTGTCTCAAACGCTTCATTATTAGCTCAAAATGGTTTAACGAGTAAGGGGGATTTTTGAAATCCTTGTGGTATCACAACGGACCAAATATTGGTCTAAGTGTGCTGTCCTTTTCCGGTCAGCAGCCACTTTAACCTAACCTAACCTAACCTTTTAATATGAGTATTTTGTATGAGTCCTCGCAACGTGTAGCTATAGAGTAATAGATGGCACCAACAGTTTTGGTTCCAGAAGGGGGTTCCGATTTAACAACAGGTTCCATATTACCACCTTTTCCTCTACAAAAAGAACAAAACAATACACAGTCATTGACACCATTGCCATTTTGCGAGAGAAGATAAAGTTTTGCTATTCGCGAGAGAACCGCGTACACATAATCCCCAGGATGTCAGCACAACTAATTAAAACTAAATTAAGTCACAAAATTGCAAGGATACAAACCCCACCGATGAGATGACACAGACAATGAAATCCTTTTGGCTCATATCGCGTGCATTGCGTTGCTTAACAATCGCTTGCTTTGGGATTATTACTCCAAAACCGAATCAAAAGTTAAGGCTTTTATTGCTCTGGGGACGTATAGGAAAGGTTAACAGAAGATCACCACACCTACCCTTTCACTCACATTTGCCAACCCACCTACGTTAACTTAACGACTGCTCTAATCTGTCAACATGGCTTTTACTACTTTGCAAAGAGGTCTTCAAAAAGCAATGCTTCGGGCAAAACTTTTAGCATTTATGTCTTTTTGATAGGTTCTCACAAGAAGTTTTTGTACCTTAAGTCTTTTAGCTGTCATTTGCAATTGACATAAGTTTTTCGTTCGGTGCGTTTGTGTAAGGACATTTTCTAAAGCGCATCCCAAAGTTCGTTGTAATAAAATGAGGAAATTATTTCATGGACGAAATTATGAAGGAGGTATTTTTTTAAACAAATTTATCAATAGTATGGGAGGACGAATTAGATGTTTTGAGAAAAACTTTTTGGAAAATGATAGTAGTCACACTGATGATTTGATTTGAAAAGGTGTACTGACATGTGAGAGTTTTTAAATATACCGCTTGGAAAATTATGTATTGATTTGTTTCAGAAAACTTTTTATGCATTTTAAGAGTTGTCTGTGCATATGAGTTCCTAAATCTAAGTTTGAGTAAGGGACGTCACCCTATTTTGGAAACGAAAAATCGTGAAGAGTTACTTTACGTACTTTACAATAGAAATGTTTTTCAAATACAATAAAGTCATTTGCCAAAAATTTAGAAAAAAATATAAATCGAGATGCGAACTTTTGAAAGTCATATATAATAAAATTCAATTGATCAATAACTAATTTGAAGTCAGAAACCGTGTAAAAGTAAATAATGCTTCAAAGTGGAACAATTATTGAGTAGTGCTGTTATCCCTGATGGGTAACCTTGAGGAAACCGAAACAGTTTCAGTTTTCAATACGTGTACTTTCACTTGATAATATATGTACATATTTAACGTGTCGGCGAAAATGCTGCTAACTAACTGACTATCTTTAACAGTGTTAGGATTACGGAAAGTCAGAAAGGATTTAACAGGAGATATTAGGTGTGTTTTTTGGGAAAAATATCCGTAGTGAAGTATGATTTCCCAAAAAAACGTATCCGCAGTTGTGCGATTTTTCAACTTTAAATTTGGTACTACTGACTAGTTGTCAAATATTTAATTGGACAAAAAAAAACAACCAAAAACTTGTTGCCAGGCTGAGAATAAAAAGTGCCTTCCTTCATCCATGTAATTTTCTTGTTTCTGCAAGTATATATTGTGGTTTTTATTTATTCATTCAAATTTAAATCAATTTTTGTTTAGCTTTTCTGTTGGCCAGCCATTCCTAATAACACAGTAGTTGTTTGTGTATTTTTTTTTGACAAATATCAAAACAAAAGTCAAGGGATCTGTTCGCAGACTTTAGTTTGTTTTAGATTTCTCAACAGTGTTTTTCAAAAAAGGCTTTGTCGCGTTAGTAACTCAAGTATAACCGTTTAACTCAAGTAAAACAGCTGACAACGACATTTCGCTTCTTCAAAAAACGCGTTAGTTATTAAACAGCTTTTTAAAAGAGTTCGTCACCAACGAGACAAAAAATGGCAACTTTTTTCTTGTAAAAAGCCTTTATTATAAAAAACACTTTTTTCGTCGCGTTAGTGCTCGAACACTCATGAAACCATGGGTTACTAAAATTAAACAGCTAAGGCTAGGCGCGCACATTCAATTTTTAGTTTCGCAACTACTTGGTTCGAGCAAGAAAAAAAGTTTGTGTTTTGACACAAACTAAACGATTGCCTAAAATGAGTTCACTAGTTTGTGTAACATATAATTAAATGCACCTGCGCGGACATTCAACCAAATAGTTCATCTGTTTTCTATAAGCAACCAAACAATTGTGCAAGTAAAAATTGAATGTGCGCACTTAGCCTAAGATACCTTATGTTGCTGCTACAAAAACACGTTGGCTTAGGAGACATTACACAGCTTTCTATGACATCAAGACGATATAAAATGCTGTCGGCAGCGTTTTTAATTTTATCGCGTTTTGTTTCGCGTTAGTTTGGTTGCAGATAAAACATGAAATCTCAAAAAGTGCAGCAAACGGTAAAAGCAGTAAACTCTCAGTGAAAAACGAAAAATGCTAAACAACAAACTACTTATCGTACTCTTCGAACATGCCTTCGAGATACACAAGAGCTTTTAATTGTACCAACATTTATATTCGAGACTCGAGCAAACGTCAAAATTCTATCCGCAGTTGAATCCTACTTCTGCTTTTATTGGCAGTGAAGAGTTTGTATTCGTAAAACGTGTAAAATCATACTTTACTGCGGATATTTTTGCCAACAAAACACACATATTGCTCCATATTGGTTGGGAATGTCTGAACGTCGCAATTAGAAAGAAATATTGAGCCGGGTAAGGCATTCCACATTCTTGTAGTGCGGAGAAAGAAGAAATCTCAAAGCTTCCCTGAAGCTCGAGTATAATGATTGAATTGCTTAATGGTACGAAAGTAACTTACTATTTCACTAGAACACTGTTAATAAAAAACGATAAATCAATGAAAGACCGTATCAGTTTCAAAGCCATTTTTTTGATAATTTCCAAAAGAATTCAGTGGGATATGCGAGAACTTGCCCAAATACATACATATAGGAATAGAACTCAAGTTTTGGACGAATATAGGCTTACTAATCTACCGCCAGTTTGGATGGGGTGACAAGGTTATTGCATCGTTGAAGGAAACATAAGCACTTAGCAGCGACGACGAATTCGTGATCAATACATACAAGGTGAACTGTGATGCACATACCGCGGACTAGAAGATTTTATGCTTTCATGGATAGCAGCATAGATGGTGGGTTCCACATTAAATTCTACGCGGTTTTCGGTACCCTATTTGACAATACTATTGTAATGAAAACTTAATCAGCATATCGTTCGCAGGCGTTCTTAATCCACCACCGAAGAACAAGGACGTAAATCTGGAAAAGGGTATGAGAAGCTGAGAGTTCTGTAATCAGGAATACCATTTTATGGATTAGAAGTTTCAGATAAAAGATCATTTATGAATATGAGAAAGATAGTCGGTGACAAAACGGAGCCCTCTGGTACACCAGCATTTATTTTATGAACTTCAGACTTAAAACCATTCAACACAACCTAAATTAAGTGGTTCGAAGGGTAATTTCTAATCCAACGAAGAAGAGATTCAGCAATAATAAATACACACATTTTCGATAAGAGAGCTTGATGTCAAACTCCATTAAGGACAATAATATTTTTTCCTCCAAAGTTATGTAGAGAGTTGTGCCACCATTCACTAAGATATACCAATTCATCACTATAGCAGTCTGGGAAATTTGTCTTATTGAAATCACACGTTTTCCACTTCCCATGCCTTCAATTCAACCTAAAAATTATCGATTTACATTTTCCTATAGAGATGGGAATCGATGGTTAGACCTTTCCCAATTTTAGACAAGTAGAAGACAACTGACACCACAAAATTGTCAAAATTGAACAACTTACATTGACTTTTTCTAAAAGTTATGTGTGGATTTTCAATTTTCACTTCTTCATTTACGACAATTTGAAAGTTGAAAAATTATTTTGTCTTATTCCTTCGCTAAACCAACCTTCTCGACAGTTTAATCGCGCTTATACTCTATTCAACAAAAATTGTCAGTACAGGGAGAGCTTTTTCCAAAGCAGTGGCGCCTGATGCACTTATCACTACACTACGTTGGGAAAAATGCCACTTAAAAAAGAGCAAGCCACTTTCTTTAAAGAATTGTTGTTGTACATAATTCTTCGCTAAAAGTTGTACACCCCAACGCGACCGTTGAATCCCACTGCTGAAGGGTTACTGTCAAGTCAATACGATCGTGCGCTTGTTATATACATCAGAACGGAGTTACCATTATCATTCTAAATTATTATTATTAGGAAGCTTTTAGGATTTGAAGCTTTTGAGAACAAGTTTTATGAAGTTGAGTATGTTGAGTGTTGGCGATTTATAATGCAAACAGGGAAACCCTGTGAGAGCTTTAAAAGGCAACACACTTATGCAAGCCAATGAAACCAGAGTGAGAGGCAAACGTCCTATCTTCCATGTACTGACAATTTTTGTTGAACAGAGTATAGTAAAGGTCACAAACTTGTATTATTAATTGTTACTTAATTTTTAAATGACAGTTCGGTTTGACATTTTTGATTGAAAGTGAAACAGATAATGAATAGGGTGACCCTTTACTAGACATAGATATCCAAACTGGAGAGCTTTCTAAAAAAAAAGCTTTTAAGTTTTATTCCTTAACTGCTACCATCCGATGTAAGATGTTACGCACTCTTTTTCATGCTCTGGACCGATGTTTTGTATTACATGGTCTTTAACATTATGTATGGAATATGATGTGGGGCAAAGGCCAGCTCTCTTAAGCTCGTGTTATATGCCAATTTTTGCGGACTTCTGTTGTAATTTCAGAAATTTTGTTTCTAATATTGTACTTAAGCACCATCGTTGTGGTTGGTTTGTTTTCCTTCAAGTACCCCCATAAGAAAAAATCGGAAGAAACTATATCAGGTGATCATGAGGGCCGGTCGATATGACCACTTTTGGATCTTATTCAGCCGGGAAAAATATCAAAATCGTAACACGCGCTGTGTGTGATGTGGTACCGTATGTTCTAATAGATTTACTTGATTGAGTCGGATATAGGAACAAGCTAACTTTCCAACATGTCCCGATAGCGATCACCAGTAATTTTTTCAAACGGTTTCAGTAAGGTTTTTGAAAAAAAAATTATCTAAGCTTTTTTTATTTAAACTTTTGACCAGATTCAGATCTACCTTCGCTGATGATTTCTTAGCTACCTCCGGTCCGGGGTACCACAAGGTAACCACTTAGGACATTTTGCTTTTATTCTTACTATTAACGATATTAAAATGGTCATCAAATGTTTCCATATTTAACTCTACGCCACGCCAAAGATACCAAGTCCTTCAAGATCATTTCTTCGACACATAATTCGACTCTTCTTCAAATTGATTTTGATAGTTTTTCTGTCCGGTGCCTGAAAAACTTCTTAGAGCTAAATATGTCCAAATCTTATTCAGTCACTTTTTCACGAAAACGCACACAATTTCCATTATCAACCCATATCCACCGCTGAGGCAATTCATGACTTTCTCACACTAATTGAAAATATTATTCTTAAAGCAAACTCTGCACCAGACTTTGTGAAACAATGATCAAAAGAATTCTCTGACCAATACGTGACCCGATTTTTACATAAATAACCTTTATTAGCCCCGTTCTTGAATACGCCTGCCAAGTAAAGTCTCCTCATCAAAAAATTCACATATCCGGATTCGTCGTTTCCTACGTTTCACCCTTCGTGCTATGTCTTGGAATAATCCCTTAATTTTCCTCCGTATTGAGACCGTCTTCTATTAATTAACTTGAATACGCTGGAAAAACAAATAGTAATAACCAAAATTCTATTCATTCTTCGACTACTTTCAGGATCTTCTGACTGCAAACCTCTCTACAGTTCCATCTGTTTCAGCACTAATACCCGTAATATAAGAAATCCTCGTTTCTTCTATCTGCCTTGCCTACCCACCGTACCTCTTATGGCTCCAACGAACCTATTACTCGCATGCTTCGGAGGATTAATTGTATCAATGACTGTTCCCTGCTCCGTCTTCCTAATCATCATTCAAATTCACTCCAATCCAATCCTAATAAGAGCTATATTTAAGTTAAATTACCTTGTATTACGCCTAATAAATAGCACTATTGCCACCCCTAAGACTACAACATTTCCAATGGCATCCTCAAAGAAATATCGCCCAATGACCCCGCTGGCACAAATGGCGCCATCAATATCAATGGAAGGTTTTCAGTTCCCACTTCCCAAGTTATGTCAAAATGCGCTTCGTTGGTTTGATGCTATGTGGTCGTCTATAGCGAAACACATCGTTGCTGAGTTAGAGGCTCCATGATATTGACTACTCTCTACGAGACTGTCAAATCCCAACTGTCAAATTTATTTCTCGCACAAAAATGGCTGCCAAATAAAATCGACCTGGCTGGAACATAAAACTCACCCTGCACACAGAAAAAACCAATTTAAAGCAAAACTGTTATACGCTTTACTTCTTTACATCATAATTCGAAGTAATTTGAATTGTTAACGGTCGACTGGGTTTCCGTCTCTAATTTCTTCCAGTTTCTACGGAAAGTCAGCCAACTAGTTGCACATTATTTTAATTTATTTCACTTCTGTTGGCATAGGTACCCGCAGAGTGTCTCTATTGAGTCTGCAATCAACTCGGTAAGAAGTGTTTTTTTCTAGGCTCTTTTGCTCAAGCTCAAGGCCATTCTTAAAATACGGTTTTTTTCCATTTTGAAAAGCTTGTCTCAGTTGTCCGTGATATAATAATTAAAGCTTGTTCGCAAATTAACGTCTGTTGATTGCCATCAGTTGGATGATTTATAGAACAGATTTTCAGGTTTACATTTGGCGTTGCTTGGATGTATTTTTTTTATAGCAAACAATGTCGTTGTGTCTTGGCATTCAAGAACAAAAAAAAACTCATTTTACCAAACAATACAAAATGTTCTTTGATGAATATAAAAAAAAATTATCGCCATAAAATGTATTTTAACAAGGCAGAAAATATTTCTCTGGCACCACGTGGATGTAAGAGAGGAGGTTATGAAGTTGTGGTGCTTTTCAATTTTGCAATGTCATTTATTTTATTTGTAGGTTTTCATTTTTTTTAATGATTAATTTTTCTAAAATAAATTACATTTTCTGTAAAAGTAGAATTTTCTTTGATGTTTGTCTTTTGTGTATTTATAATGTGACAAGGGTTCTATGTACATTAGATATACATATATAAATAAAGGGTATTTAGTAAAGTGGGTAAACATTAATGAGGGTGAGTTGGTTTGACTTATTTAATTTTTTGAATATTTCTGGTGGTTGATTAGGGTACGAAGCGAATTGTTCTAGCTGTCGAAATTTAGCTTTGGTATTACTGTTTTCGCTTTCGCTTCTTCGTAGTATAATCGCCCTATTTTCTTTAACGAACGTGAATGTGAAATGACATTTGGATTTTTATCATGTGAACTAGCGATTGCTATTTTTTGGTGGATTTGTGTATCGTTGGGCGAATGGTAAGTCAAAATTGTGGCTAGTGGTGTGTAATTCTAAATTCGAACAAGGACCGCATATTAATTTAATTTTTTAAAAGAATTTTTGAATATAGAATACAGAAGTGACAATGAACAACGTAGGGAACTTCTCCGCAATACAAAATTTCATGATTTAAAAAAATATTTCGAGAAAGTCGGTATATGATACGCTCCCTGAATTGAAAATCACAAATTCTAAATAATTTATTCTTTGTATTTACTTTGAGTCATACTACCGGTCTACCAATTTGTATCGTATTACAACAATCGAAATCGGAATGCTCCATATGATTTATAAGATTTTTTAAGAAAGGTGATGCAAAAATCTAAATTTTTACTTGCGACTTATAGGTACTATAAGGCAAGTTATGCATTCGTAAAAAAAAATCGGACTCGAGATTTCGATCAAAGTTGACATTACGATAATAGCGAAAACTAAAAAAGTGGGTCTCGCAATTCTGTCAGTCTGTCTGTCTGATCGACTACAGCCTAACCGGCTCGGCCGATTTTCTTAAAACTTGGTAGATATCATTTTTAATTTCCCCCCCCCCCACACGTTTTTCTCTTTTTTTTTTTAAGACCAAAAATAACGGTACCTGCCATACGATTTTTTTCGAAATTTTATAAATATTTTTTTTTCTCAAAAATTGTTCGACAGATTCAAAAAATAAAACTACAAAAAAAGTTTATTTAGTTAAAGCTAGGTAATGGTTGAAAAAAATTTTCCGAAAAATGGTTATTGAGGGTACCCCCCATGGAACCATTTGTTTTGTTTTTGATTTTATTAAAAACGGTACAACCGATTTTGATTATTTTTTTTTTTTGCTAAAGCTCCCTAAAAACAAAAATAGAATTGTGTACTCAAATTTTCAAAAACTATGTTTGTGGATTTAAAAAAAAATTTAAAATTTTTTTTTTCAAAACTCAATATTTCGAAAACCTCATGCTAGGTTTTTTTAAAACTTGATAAATAAAAGTTTCTCGATATAATCTACAAGATGTGAGAAAAAAAAATTTATTTTACCTAAAGATGAAGGTATCTACCACTACAATACAAATGCTAAAAAAATTAAAAAAAATGGTTTTCAAAAATTGTATTTTTCTCGAAAATGGCGCCTAGAATTTTGAAAAAAAATTTTTCTTTGAATTAAATTTTACGATCTTTAATTTAATAAAAAAAATTGAAATTAAGATATTACAGCTTGTACCTACCAAAGAACCATTTTTCAAGTTTTGAATTTCTCATTATCCACATAACTGATCTTAATGAAATTTTTTAAAGAGAAGCTTCTTAAAAGTCTAAAACACATTGTATTTAAAAACTTTACAATAAATACTTTTTGAATTTTTGAAAAAAAAAATTATTTTTTCTTTTTTTGAAAATTCGATATCTCCGAAACGGCTCAAATTTTTTTTTTAAATTAAATTTTTATTCGGACAATAATAAAAAATTTAAATTGGCGTACCAAAATTTTTTCTTAACAGCTTTTTGTTTGCATAAATTCATATTTGCATAGCATTCTGTTTTTGTCTCTTACTACTAAAAGAATTTAAATCAATTTTATCCTTTTTTAAAAGTTTTTTTTAATAACATTCGTTTTTAAAATTCTTAGTCTATTACATATGAGCAAGTTCGTGCGACCCAGTCGTGCATTTTATTTCCTTGGTATAAGCATCACAAGATATACCACTGCGCCAAATTGCAAGGTTCTAGGGTGTCAAGAAGTGTTCCATTACTTTGATGATATGTCAGTGAGTCAGTTCGTCAGTCAGTTATGGTTTTAGCAATTTTTGGAGTCCTAAATATGTATCAGAAACCACTAATTCTAAAGAGTTAGAAGTTGATGAGCCACCTGTCTTTGATAACACTGCGAATTTAATATTTCTGACTTTATTGTCGCTGAAGTCAGAAGGGGTCGAAAATTACTTCGGTTTGTTCCTGTAAAAAGCGTGTAGTGCCACGAACTTGGCTGGCAACTACCGTCTTCTTTAGTATTATTCTCTATATATATGTGTTTCAATCTACACGTTTTCTAACAAAAATGTTTTTCTATTCCTTCTTAGTAGTGTGTCGTGCAATACAATTTGCGTTTAAAACTCTGCCGTAAGTTTTAAGGACTGTTCAAATGAGAGCGGTCAATAACCGATAAATGAACAGTCCCTTACTGATATAAATCTAAAATCTTACTATAAAGAGTATGACATAATTTTATTTATTCGCTGTATCAATTAATTTATAAACACAAAAAAAAACATGGCTTCCTGGCACAAATAAATTTCAGCGATTAATACAAAAAAAAAACATGAAACCGAACTGTCACACCACAGCTGGACGAATACAGCAAGATTAAGCGAATCACCAAACAAAAGTGCTGCCAACTCAACTATACTCAGTTCCTACGCTTGTTTTCAATGACACTCCTTTCGTTAGCTCTATTGATAAAGCTAACTTGTTTGTAAGGCAGTTCGCCGCAAATTCCACCTTGCCGGATAGTGTCATGACTCCCCCAGTTCTTGAGCGCGTTAGTGATTCTATGGGACAAATATTTTTTCGCACTCGTACCGTGGCAAGAGTCCTGAAAGATCTCAACATTCATAAATCCGCTGGTCCGGATGGTATCCCCGCTATTATTCTGAAGAGGTGTTCTACCACGCAAGCAAAACCCCTGCGTAAGCTTTTCTATCTATCCTATTCTTCTGGGCTCGTTCCGAGTAGATGGAAAACAGCATTTGTTCAGCCGATTCCAAAAAAAGGCGACTCTTCTTCTCCCTCAAATTATCGACCGATCGCACTAACGTCCCTTCTTTCCAAGGTCATGGAAACGCTGATTAATTATCAGCTCAAGAAATATCGTGAAGAACGAAAGCTTCTTAATGACTGGCAGTATGGCTTTCGTAGCAATAGGTCCACTGGTGATTTGATGGTTTATCTAACCGAAAAGTGGAACAAATCTTTACAATGTTTCGAAGAAAGTAAGATTATTGCACTTGATATTTCAAAGGCATTTGATAAAGTCTGGCATCTTGCTCTTTTATCGAAAATGCGTGCTTTCGGCATCGACGAATCCCTACTTCTTTGGATTAGAAATTTTCTTTCGAACCGTTCAATACAAGTTGTACTTGACGGATTCAAGTCTGAAACCCACTATATAAATGCTGGTGTGCCCCAGGGCTCCGTTTTGTCCCCAACCCTCTTCCTCATTTTTATTAATGATCTCCTGTCTGTAACTTCTAATCCAAGTAACTGTTTCGCTGACGATAGTACTCTTAGCTTTTCATATTCGTTTTCAGACTCACATCCCTCCTCTTCGGATGCGGAACTGCAACGACAAAATATGATAAGCTCATTAAATCACGACCTAAACAGCATTGTACAATGGGGAATAAGAAACCGCGTCGAATTTAATGCTTCGAAAACTCAATGCTGTCTTGTATCGTTAAAGCGTGATATACCCCCCTTGCCACTATCTATGAGTGGCACTTGCATCAACGAAACTGAACATCTCGATATTCTCGGTATGTGCATCACGAACCACCTCTTGTGGAACGATCACATACGCGATGTTGCCAAAAATGCCACAAGATGTTTGGGTTTTCTGAGACGGTGCAAGAAATTCTTCTCTCCTTCTGATCTGGCTACAATCTATAAAACCTATATACGTCCAAAATGAGTATAACTCCCATCTATGGGCTGGTGCTCCAGTAACTTACTTAAGTCTCTTGGACAGTATTCAAAGAAGAGCTTTTAAAATGATTGGTGACAACAACATCATTGGCTCATTTACAGCAACATCGTCGTAATGTTTCTTGCCTCACCCTTTTTTACCGTTATTTTAACGGACTTTGCTCTAGTGAAATAGCCAGTTGCATTCCTCCCCTTAACCAATTCAACCGTAATACTCGCACTTCTAGGAATGCCCATCAATTTACCCTCGAGCCCAACTTCGGTCGTACTGTGAAGTACAGAGATTCGTTTTTTAGCCGTACTACGCGAATGTGGAATTCCTTACCACGCTCTGTCTTTCCCAGTCATTGCAATGTTCAAGAATTCAAAACCAATGTACACTGACACCTCCTTTCTAACCCTTCCCTTTTGTATTTGACTCCCACTGACTATTGTACAAATAAATTAAACATCAGTAAAGATGTCAATATCCATACAGAAAGGATTGAGATGACAGCGTACCTCATGGCGAGAGGAAATGCTTTGACACAACTATTATTACTGATGGCTTAAAAATGGAGTGTGGTGTTGGTTCAGGGATCTTTTCTGAGTCTGTAAATAATGTGTGATTTTTTTGCTGTTTTCTTTTTGGCAACACTGGTTTTCATAGCTTACGCACGTTTCGTGTTTTTTTCTCACTGTCAAATATCTTCTGTTTGGTCTATAATTTAACCATGAATCGTCTTACAAACGAACAACGCTTGCAAATTATTGAATTTTATTATCAAAATGCGTGCTCTGTTAAGAAAGTTTATCGCGCGCTTCTTCCATTTTATGGTCAGTTTACTCGGCCTACTGAGGCGGCTATTCGGGCTATTGTGACTAAATTTCGCACCAAATTAAATTTTTGGACATTAAACCACCAACACGCTTACGCGGAGTGCGACCTGAGGAAAATATCGCAGCGGTATCGGCCAGTATAACTGATGACCAAGAATTATCGATTCGGCGCCGTTCGCAGCAATTGGGCCTCTGTTACTCTAATACGTGGAAAACTTTGTACAAGGATTGAGGTGTGAAGTCTTTCAAAATACAGCTGGTGCAAAAATTGAAGCCGAACGACCTACCACAACGCCGAATTTTTGTGAATGGGCTCTTGAAAACTGCCCTATTTGGAGTGGATAGCAGCAAGAAGCATTGCAAGAGCTACCAATGCATCAAGAAATATCACTGTTTGGATTATAGGCTGGCGGAATCATTGGGCCGTATTTCTTCAAAGATGATGCGAATCGTGAATGGTGAGCGCTAGTGTGTGATGATAGCAAACTTTTTTTTGCGCAAAATGGAAGAGCTTGACTTGCATGACATGTGGTTTCACCAAGACGGTGCAACATACTACACAGCACGCGTAACAATGGATCAATTGAGTCGCGAGTTCGGTGAACAGTTTATTTCACGTTTGGGGCCAGTCAATTGGCCGCCTAGATCGTGCGATTTAACGCCTCTAGACCATTTTTTGTGGTGCAATTTTAAGCCTCATGTCTATAGCGATAAGCCCCCTTCGATTGACGCACTGGAAGCCAACATTAAAGCATTTATTCGTGAGATACCGGCCGAAATGTTAAAAAGAGAATGCCAAAATTGGACTAAGCGGATGGACCATTTGAGGCGCAGCCCCGGCCAACATTTGCGAAATAATCTTCAAACATTAAATTATATCGAGCATACTATCGATTAAATTAAAGATTTCATGCATTTTTCTGAATTTTATGTGTTGTTTTTTAATTTCCGATAGCTCTTAAAAAATCACTCGTTATATCTCAGTAATTTCGGCTATCCGACTTAGCTAGTCATTATAAAGATTTCTCACAACACTCACTGTCGTAGCAGTAGGGACTAATGGGAAAAGAAAACACTCATCTATTGCCTCTGAAAATATCTTGCTCTGGCCAAAATAAGAGTACAGTCATTAAGAAGGACAATTTTTTGACGCCATTGACGTACTTTCGGAAATGAAGACAAGGCCCTTACAGTCAACTGATGAGTCCATGTGAGATCGCCGGACGAAGCGCCAATTTTTGTGGACTTAAAGGCCTAAAAAAGCTATTTTGAAGATCAAAAAAAAACTTTTTTCTCAACATGATAAAATGCCTCTAGTACAAGCTCAAGATACTTCTGCACTTTGCTAATCATTTATTCCTGGGGCAGTCATCGTTAGTGGCTTTGAGGGATTTGAGGTTAGGTAATCGATCTAAGTGGCCGAAAGATCACTCGATTGGATTAGATGCTGCTTCACCACCAGTTAACAAACCTCCTAGTAGAGGCTCAATCCAAACTTGAAGACCAACTTAGAATATGTCCACATATATTTTCTGTACCAATATTTAAAGGTTCAAAAGAGTTTTCGTATCAAAACGGCGCACTTGAGCGCTATCACGTCTAGACTGTCAATTGTCACCACTAATACCTACCCACCTCCTGCTATCCAGACGGGCATTTTATTTCCAATATTCTCGAAAACGAATATAACTATTTTGAACGAAGCTCCTACCTCTAATATCTAAAGTTAGAATAGACCTGAAAAAGCAGACCAAGCAATATTGCACAATAAGCAAAAAGGTTAACTTTACACCACTTTAGCTCATCAGTTATTAAAGGTTATACGACTATTTTGACAAGGCATCGTTCTCTTTAACTTTGTTTCACGCTTTTAAAAGCATTGACCCAAAAAGAATAGTTAGAAAACAATTTGTGTGTGTTTCTGTTAGCCATGTAAACTATTCAAAATCGACACCTAACCACCCAACTTTTGTTGCCCAAATGCAATTTGTTCGCCTATACTGACTTCTTTGTTATTTGACGTGTTTCTACTGACACAATTAACACTTTCTAAAGAACCCCTACCACAGATTCCCCACTACAGAAAACCAATTTATAGTTCAAATAAAATTTGATTAAAAATAAAATTGTATAAAAACCAGTAAACGATATGAAAATGAATTTATTCAAATTTATTAAAATAGTTTAAAGTGAAAACTCAGAATTTTGTTTGTATCCCTTACAGCAACATGTCACTTCAAAAAAAGAGAAAAACACAATTTTATTGAATTTGATTTTGAGCGGTGTGCGTTTCCTATGAATCCATTTAAAAACTCATTAATTGTGTACCTTATTTAATTAATTACAGATCACACGGGCCTTGAATTTTTTTTTTTTTTAAATTTGCCATGAGGAAATTTTTTTTTTTTTTTTGTTTTTAATTTTCAAACATTAAAACCTTAAAATTCCCATTCATTTCTGTGGATAATCCAGAGCAAGAGCAACAACCACAAACGCTACATCCAACTACAAAACCCATCCCGCCCATGACCCTATTCTATACCTACCGAACGAATGTCATGAATTAACTGGTGAATGACAAATGCCTTGTTATTTCTCTTGTTTTTGCATAAAATTGATTAATATTCCCTCACGCTGAACTCGCGTGTGATAACTGGTGAGGGTTGGGGGACGGGGTTTTTCCTGGCTTTTGATGGTGTGAAAACACGGGGAAACCTATTTAATATCCTTCTATACAAATTTACAACAAGGAACTGGGACGTTCGCGTGAATTGTGCGGAGCTGCGGAGCATGGGATGCTAATTGTAAATTCATTACAATTATTCTTAATTTAAGAAACGTGTAAGCTCGTTAAACCTTAATTAACTTGCAATTTGTAGATATTAATTTAGTTATACAAACATACATACATAGATTTTCTTCTGATGACTGCTTTCTCATCCCGAAATAATCTTGAATTTTGTTTTCATACAAGGCTTCTTGGAGAATTGTAAGGATTCTTTGGATCACAGGTTTCTGGGAAATTTAATTCTTTTCCATGACATAACAAGATGGAACTGAAATTCAGGTTGAATAGACGAACGATTGTGAATGATTTTGGGTGGTGTCACCCTCTTCATAATTAAGATTAAAATTTTTCCTTTAAAATCGCTCAAATGAGCTTTTTGTGTATTCATTTGAAAAATGCACGGTTGAATGGAACGAACTTGATCTTAGAGTTTAAGTTCCATGAAATCTTCTTGCGGGTATATAAGCAGGAATTCAATGAACCGGCTTCTAGTTATTCAAAGCATCCGTCTTGTTTGTAATACAATTCTCAGAAGCAATAGCTTGCCACTTTTAAGAAGGCTTAATGATTTACTTCTTCAGATCAAATTTCACTTATGATATTTGTGACTTAAGAAATCTCCACAAGAAGAAGTCTGACGGGGTAAAATGGCAGGACCACTTTGACCAATTCAGATCAACTCCGCCTTAGATAGCAATGCTTGGATATCGCTCGTGCAAAATGTTCATTTGCCGCTGAGGCTATGTGGCACTTACGTCCGTTCTATTGAGACTAACACGTCGCAGCTTTCCATATCAACCAATTTGGACCAAAAAAATCTGGCTATCATCGACTGATAGCGGCCGCCCTTGATGGTGATGGTCTGGACACCATCGCACAGTGTGTCGATTGTATGGCGGTAGTGGAAAAAAATCTGTTTTTCAAAAGTAAGGTAACTGTGCACAAAAATTGGTTATTAAATGCAAAATAAATAAGGGATTTTACTCAATTTGAGGAATTTTCACGCCCCTTGCCACGCCCACTGCGGACAAAAAGTTGTTTTAACGGAAACTTCCGTACGATAGTGAATTCAAGTATTAATATTCTGGTTAGTTAAGAAATTGTAAATTAATAAAATCGTGAAGTACGCCCACTGCCACGCCCACTTTTTCTATAAAATAGCTTTTTCTTAAACTTCTCGTAGGATATTGAAAAAAAGTGTCCAGAAATGATGTGTGTGATAAAAAAAATAATTTGAACCGAAGACCACCCACTGCGACGCTCACAATTTTATTATTATTAGTTGGAAGCCAAACATTACAAAAAATTTATGATTTTTACGTTATACAAAAGTTGAAATATTTTAAAGGTTAGTAGGAATGTATATATGTTCCCAAAGCACAAAAACTACGGAATATATCGGCATAAAAGATTTTGCAAAATAGAATGAATATTTTTATTGTTGACAAAAATAGTTATTCCTTAAAAAAGTAATATCAAAAGGAAAAACTGAAAAATAAACAATTACGAAGAAAGATTTTGATATATGGCTTGACATTGCTTTGGTCAGCTTTTAAAGGTCTTGAATCTGTCTGAAATTCGAAATAAAGAGATCAGACTTTAAAAGTAATGTTGTCAAGAGGTCTTCGTTTGTATTAATGATTTTCTTGTGTGAGTGAGGTGATTTTTTCGTAATTTTTTATGACTCGCCTCTAGTGCTTCTTCAGACATTTGTCTTAAAGGTATTTTTAAAGATGAAATTGTATAGAAAATCCTGAAGCTAAGACTCTTAATGCGATTGAAAATTTATGTATGAGTTCTTCATCAAATCTTATTATTTTTGCAGTTATTTTCGAATTCTGAAAAAAGTTCTTGCCGTGATTCCATAATTTGTTAACCAAATCCAAACTTAGGCCTATCAACAATGAGACCCAATCTACTTTTGAAGAATTTATTTACAAGATGATGAATTTTCCAGAAAATTAAGAATAATATTTGGAAAAATAAAAGAAGTTCTCAACCAGACTCCGTGGCGTCTCGCAAAATGATCGCCGTTTCGTGTACAAGCCTTCCACCTACGTTCAAGATTTTTGAAAAGGAGGCATACTTTTTTCAACAAAATAGTTCTTAATCTTTAAATCATTCAATATAAATTCAAAAACACGTTCAACTTTTGTGTTTTTATTAAAAGAAATCCATTTTTTGATTTTTTTTAATTTTGTATGGTTTGACCTTGCCCTACAAAAAGTCATATATTTTGAAGGTTAGCAAAAAAAGTAAACATTTTCTCAAAGCACAATAACAACAAAACATAATGACATAAAATATTTTGCTACAGTTTGCTAATATTTTTGGTTTTGTTTGTTTTTTTTTTCAAAAAAATATACTTTTCGTGCTTTTGCTCTTTTGCCAGCGCTTATAAATGTTTGAGCACAGAGAAAAAAGGTGACCTTTTAATTTAATGTCATCTTCAAGCTCCAAAATACCTTCTACATTAAATTTTTTTAACACAAACTGCAAAAGATTTGGAACTTTGATTGATGGAGCAGACAACCATACCTGAAAAATCTCTCTATTTGAACACATTCTATTAAAAATGCATGAAAATAATAGGTTGTATTAAGGAAAAAGGCAGGTAAAGGCAGATGAATCTTACTTTTTTTAAAAGATCTTAATCTTGTCTTTATTTTCAAAAATATTTTTTTACAACAAGTGATGACACGCGAAAAATAGGTCTATTCAAATAAAGCACTCTCTACGCAATAA
The DNA here is from genome assembly GCA_911387755.1 of Chrysotoxum bicinctum. NCBI lineage: Eukaryota > Metazoa > Arthropoda > Insecta > Diptera > Syrphidae > Chrysotoxum > Chrysotoxum bicinctum. The sequence goes on along the minus strand of OU426989.1, from coordinate 214,802,490 downwards.
TAACCTTGATTTTGACCTTGATTTAAGACCCTACAACTTGCAGTTAACGAAATAAAAAAAAAACGTGAGAATAACTGTACTTATCAGAGATCATGAAAAAATTAAAACTCAATTTGTTATTCTTTATAAATCTTGAGCGCGACGCATATTGCTTCGGTCTATAGTTTTCTCTTATTTTGAGCTAGCCAGTTTAGGTGACATTCAGAGGTGCGCTTATAGCTGGGGGCTAAGCTTTATCATAAAAAACCTTTTGGATAATGTTCTCGGGATTGTTAGCTTCAATTTGGCTTATTTGGAAACAAGAAAGTAAACATTTTTTTTTTGATTTTTTTCCATTACTCAAAGCACTGTGCATCGTTCTAAAAGAACTAGGAACCTATCATTCCGCTAGCCCTAAATCCACAACAAACAGTGACTTTCTCTGTATGCATTGCAATTTGGAGGATCCAGTGTGGGCTCTGATCGTGTCAAATTCGAGAAAATGTTGCTTGTTGAGAAACCCATTCATATTTTCGGGAGGACGATTATGGTGACCCTATATTGAGCGAAGCACGCAAATTGATGCTCGGAAAGAAGATCCATTTTGATTAAATAATTTAATTATTAACACATATTGTTGAAGCCCATAACTCTCCATGCTGATTTGAGAAGACATACTTAATAAACTGCGGCCAATATGACAGCTGAAGCTTCAACAACATGGCCGCAATCATCTGTCGAAATTCAAAATTTTTTTGGATAATACTTTATAACTCTAGAATAAACCTTTAAAATCTTGATTTAATATACCTTATCACTAGCTCCGTATTTTCTTAATTTTTTTAACTTAGATTACTGCAAGACTTTTTAATAGGATACCTTATCATATTAGAGAAATAAGAATTAAAACCATTTTTTTTTTTTTTTCAAAAACCGAATAGGTGGATTTTAGATCTAAATTATGAAGATGTTACTTGGTTTCACTTGGGTGTTACTTGGTTTTACTTGGGATTTATAATTATTCGTAAAAAAATCGAACTTTAGGTGATCAGACTTTAGATCGCCTAAAAAGTAGGTCTTGTAATTCTGCCTGTTTGTTTGACTACAGCCAAAGCCGCTCGACTGATTTTCTCAAAATTTGGTAGATAGCATTTTAAATTTTTCCCCCGAAAAGTTTTTGTTTTTATACTTGCGACTTACAAGTACTATAAAGCAAGTTATGCATTCGTAAAAAAAATCGAACTCGAGATGTTGATCAAAGTTGACATTACGATGATACCGAAGACTAAAAAAGTGGGTCTCGCAACTCTGTCTGTCTGTCTGTTCGACTACAGCCTAAACGGCTTGGCACATTTTTTTAAAACTTGGTAGATAACAAAAATAAGTGTACTTCCCATACGATCTTTTTTCGAAATTTTAAAAATATTTTTTTTTTCTCAAAAATTGTTCGACAGATAAAAAAAATCTACAAAAAAATGTATTTAGTTAAAGCTAGGTACTAGTTGAAAAAAAATTTCGGGAAATTGTTTATTGAGAGTACCCCCCATGGAACCATTCTTTTTGTTTTTGATTTTCTCGAAAACGAAACAACCGATTTTGATCATTTTTTTTCGCTAAGGCTCCCCAAAAATTTGAATAAAATTGTGTATTTAAATTTTCAAAAAAAAATTTTCATTTTTTTTTTCAAAATTCAATATTTTGAAAACCACATGCTAGATTTTTTTTAAACTCAATAAACAAGAGTTTCTCAATATAATCTACAAGATGTGAAAAAACAAAATGTATTTTACCCAAAAATAATGGTACCCAGCATACAAATTTGAAAAAATGGTTTTCAAAAATCGTATTTTTCTCGAAAATAGAGACTGGAATTTCGATATAATTTGTTTTGATTTAATTAATTTTTACAATCTTTAATTTAATAAGAAACATTTTGAAATTAAGATATTACAGCTTTTACCTACCACAGAACCATTTTGTCTAATTTTGAATTTCTCACTATCGACATAACGAATTTTAATGAATTTTTTTTTCTAAAGACGCTTCTAAAAAGTTTAAAAAATATTGCATTTCAAAACTTAAAAAAAAAATATTTTTTGAATTTTTAAACAAAAAATCATTTTTTTTTTTTGGAAAATTCGAGATCCCAAAAATGGCTCAACATTTTTCTTGAAAATTTAATTTTCATTCGTACAGTAATAAAAACTTAAAGTTGGCGTACCAAATTTTTTTCTTAAAAATGTTTTAAAAATTTTGTATGTATGCAAAAGCTTATTTCTTTAAGGAACCACTACAACGATTTAAAATTTTTGTTCGTGCATAAATTTATTTTTGCATAGCATTCTGTTTCTTACTACTACTAAAAAAATAAAAAAAAAATATTATTTTAAACAGTTTTTTCTAATAACATTCATTTTTAAGATTCCTAGTCTATTACATAGGAGCAAGTTCGTGCGACCCAGTCATGTATTTTATTTTTTTTTAAACCAAAAATATAGGTACCCGCTATTTCGTTCGGATTTTTTTTTCTCAAAAACTCCTCCACATATTTTAAAACTACTCGAAAAATTCAATTAAAAAAAAAAAGAATTCCAAAAAATTGTTTCTAATACTCGTAGTACCTCTCAGAGAACAATTTTTTTTGTTCGATTTTCTCACAAACTGTACAACTGATTTTGATAGCAATTTTTATGCTAAAGCTTTAAATAGTTTTGTGTATTTGAATTTTCAAAACATTTTTCTATCAATTTAAAAAAAAATAAAATTTTCATATAGAAAAATAAATATCACGAAAACTGCAATCTCGATTTTTTTTAGAAACTTGACAATCAACAGTTTTTTAATGCTATCTACAAAAAGGAGGAATTTTATATTTTATTGTAAAATAACGGTACCCAACATAAAGGTATTAAAAATGGTTTTAGAAAATCAAAAACGGCACCCAGGATCTTAAGAAAATTTTGTTTAGCTTAATTTTTACGATCTATAATTCAAAAAATAGGTAGAAGCATTTTTTGCGGTTGTTGAGTTTCTCATTATCGGAATAATTGGCTTGAATGAAATTTTTTATACAGAAGCTGGTATAAAAAAACCTAAAAAGTATTGCATACCAAAACTTTATATAAAATATTATTTTGGATTTTTGAAAAAAAAAAATCAAAGATTTTGTTATTTTTTAAAACGGGTTAATGATATTTATAAAAAACTTAATTTCCACTTGTAAAAACATTTTTTTTTTCAAAAATATATTTTAAAAGTTCCGTATTTTATACATATATTATATAGAATTTCATTCTTAAAATAAATGCTAAAACATTTTCAATTTTTCTTCTTTTTTAGCTGCAACTACTAAACGAGTTACTGTATAGACCGTTTTGTACTTTCGAAAATTTTTCTCCAATGCTGTAAATTTTTAAAATTCTATGTCTCTTGAACATAAAAGCAGGTTCGTGCCACCCAGTAATGCATTTTATTTTATTTTCTTGCTATGATCATATGAGGAGAGTATAAAAGCTTATTTAAGTATTAAAATATTGTATTTTTTACAGGCAGATAACTTTATATTGTCAACACTGTTTTCTGTGATATTTGATTTGAAATTTAAAGGTGTCGTTTTGAAATTAGTTTAATTTGGCAATTTGTCATCAATAGACTCACCCCGGAGCCACGTTAGCAAATTATTTAAATTTATTTTGAACAACATGATTGGATTCGAGGAAGGGCATTAACAGAAATGTTGTTATTCGTCATTCTTCTCAAAAATTAGAAAGGGTTTCTATCTTTATGGAGTTTGTGAGAATTGGGTTTCCAGATTACGCCATGTACGCGCCAGCCTTGGCGGCCAAGTGCTCGAAATGTATGGAATAGAAGACTGTGTTTTTTACATCCTAGTTCAAAATCATTTTCGAATATTTATAAGATAATTAAGATGAGAAATACACAAATACCACCCCTTAAAACAGCAGAGGAAGTCTTTACATCGAATAAAGCCAAAGCTGATTTAATTGCAAATGATTTTGTTAGTAATTATTTTGTAATTGCATCTTCTTTCTACGATCATATACTTAGTTATATTGTACATACATGCGTCCATGAATTTAATAGGTCCTCAATTGCTTTTTCCTCAAAGAACAAATTGCAGAAGAGGATGTAGAATATATAACGAGTGATTTTTTAAGAGCTATCGAAAATTAAAAAAAAAAACACAGAAAATTCAGAAAAATGCATGAAATCATTATTTGAATCGATAGTACGGTCGATATAATTTAATGTTTGAAGATTATTTAATGCAAATGTTGGCCGCGGCTGCCCCTCAAATGGTCCATCCGCTTAGTTCAATTTTGGCAAACGCTTTCTAACATTTCGCCCGGTATCTCACGAAAAAATGCTTTAATGTTGGCTTTCAGTACGTCAATCGAAGCGGGCTTGTCGCTATAGACATGAGCCTTAACATAGCTCTACGAAAAATAGTCGAGAATCGTTAAATTGCACGATCTAGGCAGCCAATTGACCGGCCCCAAACGTGAAATAAACTGTTCACCGAACTCGCCTCTCAATTGGTCCATTTTTACGCATGTGCATCGTCTTGTTGAAACCAAATGTCCCGCAAGTCAAGCTCTTCTATTTTGCGCAAAAGAAAGTTTGTTATCATCGCACGGTAGCGCTCACCATTCACAGTAACGTTGCGATGCGCATCATCTTTAATGAAATACGGCCCAATGATTCTGCCAGCCCATAATCCCATAATTCTTAACAGAGCACGCATTTTGATAATAAATTTCAATAATTTGCAAGCGTTGTTCGTTTGTAAGACGATTATAGACAAAACTGAAAATATTTGACAGCTAAACAAAACACGAAACGTGCGTGAGCTGTCAAAGCCAGTGTTGCCAAAAAGAAAGGAGTAAAAAAATCACCCATTAGTATGTAATCTGGAAAATCAGAAAGCTACAGGATCGGACAATTTTAAAACACAATTCCTGAAACAGCTTTCCATGAGTGGGTTTTTGTATTAAACTCGTTAAGTAAATGCTTTTCAGGTTTCAATATTTTTCACTAAAATTGAAGATGGCAAAAATTGTCCCAATATTAAAGCCAGGACAAGTTCGAAGTAATTTTCTGAGTTACAGGTCAATAAGTCTTCTCAGTAATATTAGTAAGATATTAAAGAAGTTATAGTTAAAGAGGTTAAAAAGTTCGACTCAAATTAGAAATTTTCATAAATAAGAAAAATGTTATACCAATGCAGAAGAACAAGATAACACATCACACCAAGTTCTAAGATTAAATAGACATGTTAAAGAAAAAGGAAAAAGTTTCACTAAACGGAATCAATTCATCCCAGGAAATGTGTTGCAGACGATCCTCAGGGATCCGGTTTATTCCCTACGCTCTTTAATATTTTTAAATCGGACTTTGACTTTACATCTATCCGAATTTGGTATGTACGCAGATGATTGCGATATACTGATCCGATGAAGATTATGTGAATACAATAAATAATCAAAATGCCCTCGACTTCATTTTTTTGTACTATTAACACTGGAGTATAAAATTCAAGCTATCTTTTTGACGAAAAAATGGAAGGGTCAACTCTGTCAACTACCTTGGAGTTCAATTAGACAATACTCTGTATTTAAGGGAACTCACAAAAGAAACAGTACATACTCCATTCTCCATTTGATTTTGTTAGGTCGCAAAACTTTATTTTTGAGCGTAAATATTGTCTTGCCTTAATTCAAGTCCATGAAAATTATTGCAAACTGCTTTAATGGAACAGAAGTCCTCTCTCTTTTAAGTGTGCAGTTTTAATTTAAGAATTCATTATTGCCAATAATGTTTAATGTTTAAGACTCTGTATAAGTCTCAAAGACCCATATTTTTTTTTTCTTTTATTATCTGCTACATATTTTGTGTTAAGAACTCTATTTTTTCATTCTAAGCTTACAAGTTAGTCTACCCCGGTAAAATTGTAGGTATAAGTTAAATTTCTATAAACACCTTGACAACAAAAGATAAAAACAAAATCACCTTTCTAGCCCACACCCAAGAGCTACCACATACTCGTAGGTATTTGCCGGCAACTTGACAACAAAAATGTCTTCCACTTCTGTCGCCCGGCGGAATGGTGAATAAGAATTTTTCATTTATTTATGGTGGTTTTTCAAGGCAGACAGCAACTACAACTTCTACGATAGAAGTTGTTCTCTGGTATTTCTTGACTTTCCGATTGTAATAACTTCTTTTTGTCTATAACCTAGTCTACCACTAGCTCTAAGTATGTATATATAAGGTTTGGTGGTGCATTTTCAAGCAAAATAGAAGCTGTATAGGTGGAATACTATTCTTGGTAAAATATCAACCCACAGCTTATTGTATGTTCAATTCAAAGACAAGGGAAGTGTGCTTAGGTAGTAAAAATAAGTATAAAAGTATGAGTGTGCCTGCACGACATAAACTGAACTTTAATTTAACCTGGGTAACTACTGAAACAATTCTAAATAAAATATTCTCAAGTCACGAAGATGGTTATTGTTGAACTGCAATTTTGCAATGAAGTCGCCCCAATAAAATAATGAGGAGAGAGGTTAAGCCGATCCAAACAAGTTCAGATAATGGTTTCATATGGAATTACGAGTAGTTTATTGATTTTAACTGAAAATTTAAATTGACTTTGTAAGAACAGAAGTTTAGTTTTTCGATTTTTTTTTTCCTAAGTTAGCCATAAGGAATTGTGCTGCAGTAAAAATAGTCCAAATGATCTTTAAAAGGTTTTCGCTTAATGGGTTAAAATACTTTTGCTTTTAATTTAAACGTAAGGAAATATATTTTATTCAAGATGTTAAAACCAAGGTGAAGGCTAATTAAGTGGTTTAAATATAACAAGAATTAATGAACGCAGCCAGCGCTTTTTACTGTAATGTTATTCACTCAATTAGGTCAGAATTTCACTAAGGTACCGCTACCGATACAATCTCGATGTAATATAGCAAATCCAGAGCTGATAAAGACTATAGGATTTTTCGGAACTAAATACTTGTTAATTAACTACTTCAACGACTTGTATTCAAATAATATTTAAAAAACAGAAAATGGACTTAAATATAATCCGAGAAATTTCGGAAGGTTTGTGAATAGTAAAGAAATACAAAAAAAAAACAAGTCTAAGGAAATCTCGAGCACGTTGGTAAAAATGTTTTTTTAGACTCCAATTCAAAGAATTATTTCTTCTTCAATCTTCTTCTCAAGATTTCTCATCAAAGCAATTTTCGTTTCGTTTCGTTTGTTCACTATACACACGTGTGGGTGTGATACAGAAAAGACATCAGCGGGAGAAAAGTAAAGTACTCAAGTAAGTACGCGTACGTCCCATAGTACGTCCCGACGAACTGAACGAGTAAATTCAGTAAACAATGATACACACGAAGGAAGCAATAGTTGCAGAAACCGACCGAAAATATAAAATTTTTTTGATATTTCTGGCGACGGTTTCAGCAACACGAAAGTCATTGGGCAACACAGCCAAAGGGTGGTTAAATTTTAAGGGCCGATGTTGATTTTGAATAAAACACAAATTATTTAGAAAATTACTGTCATTTCTTTTTATTATGATAATATCGGTATGGTTCAATTATGTATGGAACAAAATATCGGCCAAAAAGCCGCTGCGACCTCAGCGGCACACCTCCATCCGATGGTTCAAATTTTCGATGACGCTGAGGCATTTGCATTTGTTTTTCGACAATCACTCTTGGATTTTATCATTCGCCCAAATGCGGCAATTCTGCTTATTGACGAATCCACTGAGGTAAAAATGTGCTTCATGACGGAAGATGATTTTTTTCGAAAATTGATCATCCACTGTTGCCATTTCTTGGCACCATTCTGACCACCGCTTGAAATGGTCAAGAGGCTTTAGTTCTTGTGTCAATTGCACCTTGTAAGCGTCTTTATGTATAATGTTCATCAAAAACGAGCGTGAGAGGTGCAATTGTTGGGCACGATGACGAGTTGAGGTGGACGGCTCTTCAGTCACACTATCACGAACAGCAGCAATATTTTCTGCAGTACGAGCTATACGAGCATGCACTGGTGTTTTCACATCTCCTACAGACCCGGTTTGCTCAAATTTTTGCACGATTTTTCCGATTGTACAAACATTTGGATGATTAAGTTAACCGAAAAAATGACGAAATGCACGATGTGCATTTTGATTTGAACGCCCATCATATAATAAAACGGCAAACATGTTTTTTGTGGTACACTTTTCTCCAAAAGTATTTAACCGATTTCGATAAATTTTATATGGTTGGAAAGCCACAGTTACGGAGATGTGCAGAATATACTTGAGACACGCATTTACACACTGTGGGTCATTTTTGTTTTTGCACTGTCGAACACTTTGCATATTACATAAAATAAAATTTAATTTAATAAATTTACTTGAAAACACTGCCAAATATATAAATAATAAATAAATTGGCACTCGAATTTCGAGAGCTGGTTCGGCTAGTTTTCATAATAAGCCTGAATAACTTAATGGCGTTGCTCGATTGTGTATCTTTCAATGGTTCAAATTGAGTTAGTCTGAAATTGAGAAATGTCAAATGAAATGCAGAAAAAAACTTGACGTTTAGGTGTGGTTCACATTCAACATCGGCCCTTAAAATTTAACCACCGTTTACAAACGAAGCAACTAGGACCAATTAAAAATGGTCTCAGTTGGAAGAGATATAATAATAGGTCATATTTCATCACATAAAGTAAAATAAGGGGTTTAACAATGTCATCGGGATGTATTGACTCATCTTATGTTATAAGCCAATTTAACATCAATTCCCGCCCACGATCAACTAGAAGTCTATTTGTCTACATATTGTGCTTTATCTATGGTCAATTATGGCTTAAAGAAATGTGAAGCATTTCAAATCATAAGGATAGCGATAAATTTTACCAAATAAAATAAAAAGTATTGTGATACTTTTCGTATTGAGTGTTCTGACCAATTTTATGTTGATTCCGGAGGGCAGTCTTAGGTCCTTTGTGGTTTATTGTATTTATTAGTGACTTAACTTCGATCTTAAAAAAACTTCTCCATTATCTGGAGTACCCCATGGAAGTCATATAAGATCTATTCTTTTTATACTATTCTTCAATGAGTGTTCCGAACAGTATTATGTAAACTCCGGTGTTCCACAGGGCAGCCACTTAGGCCCCTTGTTGTTTATTTTATTTATCAATGACTTGACTTCGATCTTTAAAAACTGCTCCATTCTTTTCTACATAGTTGACGTCCAATTACTTAAATTGATGATTGTATCACACTTAAAGTAGATGTAAATAGGTTAAGAGAATGGTGTGATATAAGCTAAATGTTAAAGTATGTGGTTTAGATTCTATGATCTCGTAATAATTCAAGACACTATATATTGACATTCATTGATCACTATAATTGAAAAATTAAAATGCAATAAAATGCTTTGCTTTATAAAACGATTCTTTTGTGAGTTTCAAGAACCAAAGGTTCTTAAGCTTTCTTATGTATCTCTTGTTAAGACCGATTTTTGGCAGCAGATTTGAAGTATTGACACCGTGCACATTAATAGATTTGATGCGGTCGAGAGAAGATTCATGCGCTTTTGTCTTCGATTTATTCGGAGGTCTCAGAGGATGATTCTACCCTCCCTATATTCAAAGACTTAAATTAATAAATCTGCCTTCCCTCTCGCAACATAGACAGTATCTGCAGCTTTTGTTACATTTTTTGAATAATCAGTTTATTAAAAATAGCTTTACCACGATATTTAAAAAAAAAATTTATTAAAAATGAGTTAGTACACTGCTTTAAAGTTCAAAATGTTAAGTATTAAATATTATCATACGAGTACCAATACCTAGACACTCGGCTGTTAAACATTTTCCGCCATTACCCATTACGCCATTGTTTTTATCAAATTCAGGATTTTGGCAAATATTCTACCGTCCTAGAAATACAATTGTTAGTTTCTCAAACGATTTTGACCCAAATTCACTAAATCAATTTCAGGCCGAAACAAAATTTTGCCTGAGTTTATGTCTAATTTGGAGGTTTCGGAGTCCACACCATGCTTACAAACTTATTATGTACATTGCCGCAAAATTTAAACCGAATAAGTACGAAGTTACAAATTAGGATTGGGAAATAGGAGAAATAATGTTATTAATAATAAAAACAAGTTTCTTGGGACCAAGCATTTTACCCTGAGGAACTCCTTAAAGTATAATATGGTTTGAACTCAATAGCTCCTCAATTGTAACTTCGTCATCTACCATTAAGTCCTGAACCAATTGTTGCCTTTTAACCGGCATTTATAGAGTTTATCCAACAGTATCCTATGATCTATTGTATTAAATACATTTCTAATACCAAAAGGGTGTTCTTTTTAGAGGTGGATGACTTTGAATTGATAACACTTTTTTCTGTGGCAGCTGGTTTGAAAGTTCCCGGTTGTTTTGAGATTCGTCTGGTTTAGAAATTTATCATAAATAGACTCAAACACCGGAGCAACGTTTTTGCAAATTGTTCAAATTTATTTTGAAAAACATGGTTCAGTTCGAGAAACACATCGGGCGTTGCGTGGGATTTATGGTGCCCATAATCGTCCATCAGAGCGATTAGTTCGATTAGGTTTACTCTAAACGGTAATACGAATACCGTCATACAGTGTGCACGGAACAAACGGTTGATGATGTACAGCATGGTGTTGATGATCATCGAAATGTGTCAATTTGTCATCGTTCCCAACAGCTTAACCTGTGATAATCCACTTTATAGGGTTCGTAAAAATGCCCCATGAACACGCCAGCCCCTCGACATGCCCGAAATAATATCTTACAAACAAAGCCAATGATATTAAAAACATTTGACTGTGTTTTATTCAACATTAAAGTTCCTTGCCTCTAAAAAAACACCCTTTATTGTATGTAAAGACAGAAAGCTCTAAACCTTTTGTAGCTTAAATAGTACTTAAAAAGTATTCCGTCCCTTTAAGAATGAGGATTTTAATAAAATAGAGAAAATAAATTGAAACTTCACTGCAAATTCAAATGATGAAAACTTTCTGTGAGTTCATTTCACCCTTTCAACTTCAACTTATAAGTTTTAATTTAAAAATATTTCTCTTTTCATGCGTCTCACCAAATTGACAAAATACTATGGTCTTCTGCATTGCAACATTTGCTCCATCATCCTCATTGTATATCCAGCCCGCCTCTTCTGTGTCCAAGTGTGTAGGTGGTAGGTGGTGGTTGAATATAATTTCTCTTCAGCTTTTCAATTAAACTCAATTGGCAGGGAAGCCACTTTGTTTTCAGCTTAATGAGTCAAGCTGTGTTGAGTGCAAAGCATTTATACCCGGTCAAAACAAAACCCCCGTCCCTTCTCCATCCGTTTAAAATGCAAAATGATTTTCAAATGAAACTTTATGCTATTGCAGCATTAAAATACAGATAACTCATTGTTCCACTTTATTAGATGCACACTCCCTGTCCCAATATCTCTCGTCCAGTTTAAGTTAGAAGCTTTTTAATTGGCTAAAATGTTTTAGCTACTCTTTCGAATTAAATGGCAAAACAATCGGCTTTGGTTTGTTGGGTCTGCAATATTGATTAGATAATTACTGAAACTGCTGCCGTTTCTGGCTGCTTGTTTGGCTAATATGTTGTTTTCGAATAACACAAATAATATAGTTTTTCTGATGGAATGAGTTTGGGGTTTCACGCCCACTTGCGGATCTGTCGGAGGTTGCCTTGGTTATAGAGTAGGCGACTGGTGGCCACCACATGGAGATATTTATGTTTTTCTAAATAATTAAATAAACTAATGATGAAATATGATCACTGCACACATGTGCGTTGCTAAAATATGCCAGAAATTAGTTTAAAAGAAAAAATACATTTAAATTCAATTCAAAAACAATATTTGCATTTCGTTTGCATGTGGGAAGTATTATAACATGCTTGTGGCGTATATTTGCATTGAAGTATTTATGTTGGGCAGCTTATATTTCCGTAGGCCCAATGATAGACAATGCTTGAGCATGAGAGTCTGGTTTGTGTTTGGAGAAATAAGAGTAAAATGACGAAAATGTAGACACAAAAAATATGCACGGCTGGATCGCACGAACTTGCTCTTATGGTTCAAAAGACTTGCCATTATGTTTGGAATATAACATCATTCAAGTTTCCGCTGCAGTTTCACTGAATGTCAATCATTTGAACGTCCAAACTTCCATAACTCTGGCGCATAAATCAGGCTGAATTTGACCAATGGCAAATCAGTGGTGGCTTGTGGTTTATTGACATAAGCCTGTGACTTAAGAAAACCAAACAAGAACAACACTAAAAGGTAGAGCTGTAGCGATTAACGGTTATTCAATGAAATACCAAGTTACGTTACTCACAAAGCAGTGTCGTTACTCGCACGATGTCGTGCAAAATGTCCTCAGGCCTTGTGGCACCTAGTACGATAGTGATTTCAATTATTAATATTCTGGTCAGTGAAGAAACTATGAGTTAAAATAGCGCAAAGTTCGCCCACTGACACGCCCACTTTTGCTATAAAATTGTTTTTTTTTAACTTTTTCATATGATATTGAAAAAATGTACAAAATTAATGTGTTTGATAAGAAAAATTTATTTGAACAAAAATCCACCCACTGCCACACCCAAAATTGTAAAATGAATAGTTAGAAGCCAAACATTTAAAAAATTTGATGATTATACGATATACAAAAATTGTAATATTTTAAAGGTTAGTAGGAAAGTATACATTTTCTCAAAGCACAACGACCACAGAATATATCGCATAAAAGATCTTGCAAAATATAATGGATGTTTTTATTGTTGAAAAAATTATTATTCAAAAAAAGTAATAACAAAAGGAAAAACCGAAAAATAAACAATTACGAAAAAAGATCACTATCCGAGTCTGTCTTCGAGTGTATAAGCGATGGAAGTGATAACGTTTATTTATTTCTGAGCAAGTTGTTGATGCGTGTCTTGCTAAGATTTCCTGATCTTCAGGCTCTTAATTTGATTGCATATTTAATTTTACCTCCATAAACTGCAAAACACCTGTTGTTGAGTTGGAAAACCAAACATCAAAAAGCTCCCTGTTTGAACACATTCTGTAAAAAATGCTCGTTAACAAACACTTGTTGCAAGAAAAAGCGCAAGTTGCCGCAAAAAAACTTACTTTTTTTTAAAAGATATGATTCTTTTCTTTCTTTTAATAAAAACACTTTTTTCCCATATGGCACCACACAAAATATATGACTTATCAAAGTCAGTAGTTAACACGAACAAAGAAGCTTTGATTTGGACTCCCAAAAAAAATTTTAATTTACATGTAAAAAAAAATATGCAGTTAGAATAACTATATTTTCTCTCCTGATTGTGAGCATAGCGAAAAAAATATCGTATGTTTTTTTCTTTTCTTCAGTCAACGCTCTTTCAACCGGTAACTACAAATCCTACTCTCACTATTTGTTATTTTGCTGATCTACTAACGATCTCTGACAACAGAAAATTGAACTTTATCATAAAAAAAACTGACGATTCATTCATTTAGACTTATTACCTTGAATTTGGCATACTTGCTACACATTTTTGGCACATTTTTTTTGTCCACTAGTCGCCGGACTGTGCGCCGCCGCCGTCCTGTTAAAACCACATATCGTCAGTGTCCATATCATACGATTCGGGACACAAGAAATTGGCTATCATCGACCAACAGCTCTCGACGTAGACGGTGTTCGTTCTCAAAGAAGTATGATGCTACCACCCCAAAATCAATACCAAAGAGTGTATTGCAACTCGGTAGATATCGTCTAGATTGTGATCGTTTCAAATTCAAAACTGTTGTTTGGCTGACGAACCCGTTCATCTAGAAATTGGCCACGTCACTGAATATGAATTTTTGACCGAAATTGAGGTTAACTTTCAACTGCTCGAGAGCTCAACTAGCGTCGTTATCTAATTTCGTTAACTCTAAGCTATTGGACCAGTTGAAGCTTATACCGATGTAGGTGTAAGTCATGCCGCAAAACTCACCAAGTCTTGGACTGCGAAAGGCCTACTTCGGATTCTCCTGCAGGCTCTGACGGACAGCAGGCATAATTCTGGCAAATCTAGCAAATCGTTGACGTAAGAGAGTTGGCGGGTCAGAGTTGAACAGGTCGGCTCAAAATATCAATTATGGCCAGTGTAAAATGAGCGAAGCTCCCGAAATGTAACAGAAGATGAGAAGACCCACTTTTATAAAAAAAATAAATCATTTGCACTTGTTGTTAAACGCTTTTACTTTTAATTATTTGATTTGGCAAAACGGACTTAATAAATGACAACCAATTTGACAGATGTAGGTTCAACAATATTTGGGCTCAATTGAATGTCAAATTTTTGAAATCCCTATCGGAAATTTTTTTAAACTACCACCATATCAGAAGGGGTGAAACTGTTCTTGTATCATCGAAGGAAACCTAAATACTGATCTGCGTTTTCAGCAACGTGAAATTTGTGATTCCAAGACATTGTGGTATGCATTTTAACTTGTGATAAAGGTACTATAGGGTAAGTTTTGAATTTTGAAAATTAATCGAACTCGAGATTATGACATTACTAGAATCGCTATTTCGTCTGTATGTCTAAATTGGTGTACCTCGAACTACGAACTATAGCCTAAACTAAAAGAATGCAAGCAGTCAAAACTTATAGTCGTTTATCTGACTTTTTGATTGCTAGAAAAGGGGTCCCACATGGATCCATTTTGGGTCCTCTTTTATTTACTTTATACATAAATGTAAATTATTGCTCAATTCAAATGTATGCTAACGATGTGCAACTGAGTTCTCTACTCAGTCTTATCGAAAAGTCTCTTATAAATCCCCACAAAATCAAATTTTCTTGTTATTTCAAGATATTCATTAGATCTTTCTTATTTATCGGGTGACAGGCACTGTTGCAATGATGTTTGGGTATTGAACAGGCCATTCGATAATACCAGCTTGAGGCTGATAGATGAAGATAAAAACCAGCCATAATTTTAGATGTTCTTCGAAGTGAGGTAGGTTTTGCATGTACGTACTCGTACTGGCTAGAAAAGGGTGTGAATGGCAAGACGAAAGAATCTACGTTGAAAAGATTCGATGCTCTGAGCGTGACTAATGTAATAAAGTAAACACACTTGGCTGGCATCTTCAAGAATGGGCCTAACAAATATGGTATAGGGACATAAAGTGACAAATGGATCCCAAAATTCTTAAGACCATCGTTTCACAAAGGCGAGTGCGGGGTTAGCTCTCTGAATAGACCATAACTCAAGTTCAATTCCCTTTCACACAGAGCACTAATGGGAGCAGTTGATAGCTTCACATTTGTTTACGTTCAAAAAAGTTTTTTAGACTTTTATCATCGGTGTAGACTAATAAAAAAGAGTCATCGTGATTTATATTGAAAAAGGAAATCTGTGAGTCAAATCAAATTAAAAATTTGACGCAATTATGAATTGGTTGTGCCAGCAGGAGGCAAAAAAGGTACTTAAAAAGAAATGAAAGGATTGAAAAAAGTTGACACAATTTTAATTTGTTTGTGGCAGAAGTGCACAGAATGGGTCAATAAGGACATAGTAAACAATTTATCGAAAGGTAGTTGATTTTTAATAATGGCGGGATTATTCTTGGAAATAATTAATTGACTAAAAAATAAAAGCAATGATGAGAGAAATTGAAAGCACGCTTGCTTTTGGTGACGAATGAAAAGCAACACAGAATATTTTTTTATTTGTATGAAACAAACAGATGTACAGACAGACGGAATTGAAGGGCTCACTGTTTTCTTGTAAAATTTAACTGAGCATACAAAAATGCACGAATGGGTAACACGAACTTGCTCTTATGTTAAAGACACTAAGAATTTTATTTTAAAATTAGTGTTATCGGAAGCAAATGGTTAAATGAATAAAACTAATTCTTAAAACGCTTAAACAATGTTTTTATTAGTTGGAGGTAAAAACAGAATGCCAAATATGAATTTTTGCTAGAACAAAACATGAAAATGAATTTTTAAATGTAAAATTTTTAAAACATTTTTAAGACAAAATTTTGATATGTCAACTTTAAGTATTTATTAGTGTGGAAAGAAAATATGATGAAAACTGATTTTTTTGTTAAGTTTTGCCAGATTTTTTAAACTTCTTACAAACTTTTATTTAAATTAGAAATGTCATGCAAATATATAATGATAATGAGAAATTCAAAAATCAAAATATGGTTCTATTCAGTCAGTGATTTCTTAAATTTAAATATTTTTATTGAATTGCATCATACAAATTAATCGAACTAGACAAACTTTTTTCAAAGCCTTATGTTCCATTTTCGAGTAAAATATGATTTTCGAAAACCATTTCTGAACATTTTTATGATGGGTATCGTTTTGTTTTTCGACAAATTATAAAATTTCTACATTTTGTAGGCAGTATTAAAAAGTTGCTAATTGTCTGTATTTGAACATAGTTATCTAATTAAATACATGCTTTTATGAATAGAGGGTGGGCCGAACACCAGTTTCAATAAAATAAACAAAATCAAATTATTTCTTCCATGTATTATGGCTTTATTAGTATTGGGAATGTTCCCATTTGTTGAATCAATTTGACCTTGTATGCGAATAATCCGAGATCTTTGTGCAGAATTCTCCTCAGGCTAGTGCGTGAAATTTGGAGCTGTTGGGATCGATGGTGAGTTGATCTTCGTGAATTAATTCTAACACTCTTGTCTACAGCAGCCCTATTATCGTACTGTTCACAAGCATAACAGTTTCACGAACTTTTTGCACAAACCCGCGTACAGCAGGCGCAGTGGGTGCTTCATTTCGGCCAAGAATTCTTTTCAAAAAACGCACTATTTGGGCTACATATCACTCAATTTGGAAATAAGTATTCAATATTTCCCAACGTTTTTCGAAAGCGACTTATTTTTTTCTGCGGGAGTATGATACTGATTTCCTCTCAAGATTTGGAGCGAGAAACAGTGTAAAAATAACTTAGGATTTAAAAATAGCCAATAAATGGGCAACCCTTTACATGATCGTGTACTGATGATACACACTTTTAACTTCATAATTTTTGAGTTATGTATTGAGTACAAAAATCATCCAATTCATACATTTTCAAAAGACTGGCTACATACAAATCAGATCATTTTTTTAAACGATGGATTAAATTGAAAGTTGAAAAGTGCACGTCAAGTGTACTCAATATAAATAAATTGCACGACTGGGTCGCACGAACTTGCTCTTATGTAAAAGACTAGGAATTTTAAAATCGAATGTTATTAGAGAAAACTGTTCATAAGGATCAAATTATTTTTTAAATTCTTTTAGTAGTAAGAGACAAAAACATAATGCTATCCAAATATGAATTTATGCAAGAACAAAAATTATAAGTCGTTGTAGTGGTTTCTTAATAAAAAGCTTTTATGTACAAACTTTTTAAAAGCTTTTAAAGAACAAATTTGGGTACGCAAATTTCAAGTTTTTATTATTGTTCGAATAAAAATTAAATTTAAAAAAAAAATATTGAGCCGTATCTGAGATATCGAATTTTCAAAAATAAAGAAAAAAGAGTGAAATGCAATGTGTTTTAGACTTTTTAGAAGCTTCTCTATAAAAATTTTCATTAAGATCCGTTATGTGGATAATGAGAAGTTCAAAATTCGAAAAAATGGTTCTATGGTAGGTACAAGCTGTAATATCTTAATTTCAAAATTTTTTTTTATTAAATTAAAGATCGTAAAACTTAATTGAAAAAAAAAATTTATCAAAATTCTAGGCGCCGTTTTCGAGAAAAATACGATTTTTGAAAACCATTTTTTTTTAATTTTTTAGCATTTGTATAGTAGGTACCTTTATTTTTAGGTAAAATAAAAATTTTGTTCTCACATCTTGTAGATTATATTGAGAAACTTATATTTATCAAGTTTAAAAAAAATCCAGCATGGGTTTTCGAAATATTGAGTTCTGAAAAAAAATTGAAGTTTTTTTTATAAATTTTTTTTTGAAAATTTCAGTACACAATTCTATTCAGGTTTTTGGGAAGCCTTAGCAAAAAAAAAAACGATCAAAATCGGTGGTACCGTTTTTGAGAAAATCAAAAACAAAAAAATGGTTCCATAGGGGGTACCCTGAATAACCATTTTTCTGAAAATTTTTTTCAACAAATACCTAACTTTAATTAAATGAAATTTTTTTGTGTTTTTATTTTTAAAATCTGTCGAACAGTTTTTGAGGAAAAAAAATGTTTATAAAATTTCAAAAAAAAAAAAAATTCGTATGGCAGTTACCGTTATTTTTGGTCTAAAAAATCAAATCAAAAAACATCCGGGGGGAAAAATTAAAACCCATATCTACCAAGTTTGAAGAAAACCGGCCGAGCCGTTTAGCTGCAATCGAACGGACAGACAGACAGGCAGAATTGCGAGACCCACTTTTTTAGTCTTCGCTATCATCGTAATGTCAACTTTTATCAAAATCTCGAGTTCGATTTTTTTCCGAATGCATAACTTGCCTTATAGTACCTATAAGTCGCAAGTAAAAACTTTTTTCGTGGCGTCTATCGTAAAATTCAAAACAAAAGTTGTACATAATATTCACCTGTCAAATCAAATTTATTTGAAAACACTCCTTCTAACTTTGGCAATGTACTTTTCCTTTTCCCTTAAAGTAGAACATTGTTAAAGTCAGACGAATTACTTTCAAATAAATTTTATTTTACCTTTCCATGTCATATTTTCACTAAGAAGATGATGTTTAATGTTAAAATGCTGGAAAATTCATCAAATGTTCTGGAATGGTTTGGTGATTGACGGATGTTAGGTACTTATGACTTCCATATTAGCTGAAGTGAAGGGTCTTTGTTGAATATAAGGTAGTATTGATCCATGGGTTGGCTTTCAAAGATAAAAATGTAACTTCGTTATAGACTTTAAGGAACAATAAAATACAAAGTACAAATACGATTTTTTTTTAAGTTCACCCAACACAAGTTTCAACAAAAAAAAAAATGTCATTCGTAAATTTCTTTCAAGTTTTTTATCCCATCAAAAAAATTAAATGGGCAAGAATCAAGATATAAAATGATTTAATACAAAATCAGAAATCAACAATTTTCTCCCACCCTTTTGCTTTTGGTTTTTTAAAATGTTATTTTCAACTTTCTCAATGATTTGCTTTATCCAAACCAAAAAAAAAAAATATAATCTCCCAAGCTAAGATCTAATACAAATGAAAATTCAATAAGCCTTCATAATATAAACTAGGTTGGGCATTTGTTATTCTTACAAACTCGTAGATATATTGAACAGGTACCTTCCTATTTTTATTTGAAAAAAAAAAAAAAAAATCGTTGTGTTGAAATTTTTACCTACTCTTGCGGACAATGGATAATTAGAAAGATTGCAGGTTGGTTTTTGTGTAAGTATTTGTTTAAGTTTTGGATTCCAGAAAATTAAAATTCAAAAAATAAAAAATGCAAAAATACAAATTAAAAAAAAAGAAGTCGTATTTTCAAGGACAAGGACACAAGGTATCTTTGCCTTTAAACTTAGATATTTACAAGGTTATCCATCCTTTTTGCTACCACAAACTTTTTGCGGTTCTCAAAGTTTTTTTTTTTTTTTTTTGATAAAATATGGGGATACTTTTTCGATGGAAGATTAAATTATATTGCCAGAATTCCGTACAAACAAATATGGCTGAAATTAGAAATATTTTAAAATATCTAAATCTTACTTAGGAAAGTATTGAGATTAGATACGACACACATATAGTTATCTTTATTTAGGTATGTTTATATTTATAGACTTATTTTAATATACATAAATGTTTATTTGATATTGTCTTCTATGAAGTGGAAAAGTTGAATTCTCAATTTTTCAATGAAAGTTCACCCTCGTCAAAAAACAGACTTGATATCTAAATCTTATTTGGCTCTTTTATCGGATCTTTTAAGTAGGAAAATATTTTTTTTTCCTAATTGATTCAAGTTTTTGATGGATGGAGAATGAGCGGAAAATCGATTACTTATTTATTTTAAAGATAGGGCAGTTAGAGAAGGAGATACCGCGTCGAGGGAGATGTCACATCACTTTAGAAATTCCTCCATTAAATAAAATGCACGACTGGATCGCACGTACTTGCTCTTATAATGTAAGTAAGTATGAATTTATACAACCAAAGTTTAAAAATCGTTTTATTATTAAATTAACTTTTTATCTAAGAAACTTCGTTAAAGTTGTTCAAGAAAAAAATTTGGGATGCCGATTGTAAGTACAGTCAAAATCGTTTATAACGATATCGCCTATAACGAACTATCGTTTATAACGAACAGTTTTAAAATGAAAGTTAAAAAATCTATCGTTTATAACGAATATTAAAAATAAAATACACGACTGGGTCGCACGAACTTGCTCCTATGTGTTATGATGGGTTGTCAATCAAGTAAGAACACGACGAAGGTTACAGCGAGACTGAACTTAAGCTTTATTGTAATGCATAGCATGAATACTTGTACATAAGTATATAATAAGCTACATGTAAATAAGGTGTGTGCAGAGGTGCACAACCTACTATATAACATCTCCTTTTTTTTAATTATAATTTTTTTTTTAACTGTTTCGTTCTCTTTTTTTTTAATCATGTTAACTTTTATGTATCTATGTAATGTAATTATAATAATAAAGAAATTATTACATTCAATTCAAAAATTCAAATAATTCAAAAAGTTTACAGGAATTAATATATAAATGTGTACATAATGTATTTTAAAATTCAAATTCAGTTCAAATTCATTTACATTAATAATGTATTGTAAAGGAAACAATATTTTAATGCTCTATATTTTATCCAGGAATATATCGGTTTACTGGTTTGACCAAGCGGCCACTTCTAGTTGTGTAGTTGGGAGCTGCTTCGAGGTTAAGTGCTTGCGGCACCTTCGTATTGGTGGGGTTCCCTATAGATTCAGAAATTGTACGTTTCACAGGAGTTGGTAAAGTGGCTGGTGATGATTTTCTATCGCTGTCATAATTTTCGAGGTGGATTTGTGTTTTTCCAGGATTTATAGCAACATTTTTGTCTGTAAAGATATGAGAATTAGTTTTATTTAAATGCAAAGAGTTTCGACGAAATAGTTTTCCATCATCCGTTTGGACGATGTAGGAACGTGGTGCGTCTGTTTTTTCTGTAACTCTTCCAGAAACCCAGTCACGGTGGCCCTTTTGCAAGCAAACACGATCACCAGCTTTAAATTCTTCTGAAGACTTGGTCCTAAGATCAGCATTTTGCTTTCCAACCAGTCTAGATGTCAGCATGTTTTGATTGACATTTTCAACTACCTTAGGTTTCAGAAGGTTTTTTGATAGAGGTAGTGTTGACCGCGTTAAACGGGACATAAGCCTTTGGTTGGGTGTTTGCATCTCAGGATCTCTAGAGGTGTTTCTCCAAGTCAGCAAGGCTAGGTCAACATCAGACTTGTCCTTGGAGCATCGTTTTAGAATTTTCTTAGCTTCCTGAACGTACCTCTCTGCCAAGCCGTTTGACTGAGGAAAACTGGGACTGGATGTTTGATGTTTAAAGTCCCATGTTTGACAGAATTCCTTGAATTTTTTGGAGGCAAACTGAGGCCCGTTATCACTTTCAAGAACCATTGGAATTCCAAAAGTTCTAAACCATAGTTTGAATTGTTTTATTACAACATCTGACGTGGAAGCTTCCAATGGGCAAAAATCGAAAAAACTAGAATAGCTGTCAACGATCAACAAGTAGTCCTTACTCATAAATGTAAATATATCCGCTGCGACTATTTCCCAAGGTAAGGTCGGCACTGTCTTTACGATGAGTGGCTCCTTTGTTTTAGATTTTTGCGTTGATTCGCAAACAGCGCATGATTTCACGAATTTCGTTATATCTTCAGCCATTCCTAGCCAAAATAAACAGCTTCTTGCACGACTCAACGATCTTTGGATACCAGAATGTCCTTGGTGAATTCTTGTGAGCATAGTTTTCTTCAAAGCAGCAGGCAGCACAACTTTTTCTCCTTTCATCAGAACTCCCTCATCGAGGCCAAGTTCATCTCTGAAATTCCAGTATTTTCTAGCTTTTTCAGAAATATTTGATAGATCGTTTGGCCAACCCTCTAAAACTAGTCTGATTATTTCTTGTAGCTCTGTATCTCTAGTAGTGCTTTCAACGATCATATTGAAAGCTTTTTCAGAAACCTGCAACAGCGAATTGATTTCCAGTTCTTCTTCGCCTTCGTCTTCTCGGTGCTTTGATATAGGCTTGCAATCTCTGCTCAAGGCATCAGCTAACGCGATATCTTTACCTTCTCTATAAACTACATTTGCAGCATAGGGAATTATTTCGTATAAGATTCTTTGGAGCCTTGAAGGAGCACGGTGCAAAGGCTTTTTAAAAATTGACTCTAAAGGCTTGTGGTCTGTTTCTATCGTCAGGCGGCCACCATAAACGTATTTGTGGAATCGTTTGCATCCAAAGCGAATGGCCAGAGCCTCTTTTTCCATTTGAGGATAATTTTCTTGGGAAGCTGTTAAGGCTTTTGATGCATATGCAACTGGTTGGTTACGTTGCAATAACACTGCTCCTAAACTATGCTTACTAGCATCAACTTGAAGTGTTACTTCAAGGTTGGGATCATAAAAACGCAAAACTGGAGTACAAGATAAAACCTTCTTCAGTTTTTCGAATGCTTCTTTGTGATTTGTGTTCCATTCCCAGCATACGCCCTTTTTAATAAGTTCACGGAAGGGCTGCGTTAACTCAGACAAATTCCCTATGAATTTTCCCAAGTAAGTAACCATTCCCAGAAGCCTTTGAAGCTCAGTAACATTAGTTGGCATTTTTAATCTGTTAATAGCATCGACTTTGCTTTGATCTATTTGAATGCCATTAGAGGTAAGTAGGTGGCCTAAAAATTTTACCTTAGTTGAAGAAAATACGCACTTATCTTTATTGAGCTTCAAACCTGCACCAAGAATTATGTTGAGAACTTTCTTCGTCAACAGCTCTAATTGATTCTTTGTCTCCGCATGTATAAGAATATCGTCCATCGACACTTCTACATTTTGTAGTCCCTCAAAAAGGCCAGACATAATTTCTTGGAAGATTTCAGGTGCAGAAGCGAGACCGAAAGGAAGTCGAGTGTACGAATATCTTCCCCATGGGGTTGACATTGTGAGAAACTTTTGGGTGCGCTCAGACAATTTTATTTGCCAAAATCCCTTCTTGCAATCGAGAAGTGTAAAATATTTAGAGTTCCTTATCTGTGCGGAAATTTGTTCAAGAGTCTTCAGTGGGTGGTGTCTCCTCAAAAGATTTTTGTTTAAGTCGGAAGGGTCTAGACATACTCTTATTTTACCGTTTTTGCGAGCTACCACCATAGGAGAAACTGCATAAGACACCCCTTTTGCCTTTACTAATACGCCTAACTCAACCATTTTATCGACTTCAGATTTAACACTGGCTTGTAGTCTATATGGAACCTTTCGCGCTGGATGGATTTCTAAAACTGGATTTTTAACTAAATCTATATCGTAAATGAAATCCTTAACACATCCGAGTCCCTCGTATAAATTCTCTTCAGACATTTCCTCAACTCGTACTACCAGCTTCAATTTTTCGCATGCTTTTCTGCCTAAGATAGGGGAAACGTTGCCAGGAACAACTTTAAAATTCAAATCTGCTACACGACTCCGAACTGAACATGGAACTAATATTTCACCTAGCACCTCTACTCTATTGTTTCCAAATCCTATTAAGCGTTTTGTATGCGATGGAGTAAGCTTTAATTTAAGCTTGTCTACGAACTTTTTCGGCAACACGTTACACTGCGCTCCTGTGTCAAGTTTCATTTTTATTGTTTTTTTCACTATGGTTATTTCCTCAAACCAATTTTCTGCGTCATCTTTGTTGGTTTCAACGGTTGATATCATAAATAGATCATTTTCATCAGATGTAGTTTCATCCTCACTCTTTTCATGTATGTTATCAACTGTATTTATGTACCTATTTTTCCTTTGTCTACAAAACCTCGCAAAATGTCCCTTTTGTTTGCACGTGTGACAGAAAGAGTTAAAAGCTTTGCATTTATTTTTTGCATGTTGGGCACCGCAACGAGAACAACTCTTTCCATAACCTGTATGCTTTTGTACAGTTTTGTCGGTATATGAAGATGAAGCTGAATCTGGTTGTTGCTGCCTAGGTAATTTGTTATGTACTTTACTTCGACTAACTGTATTAATTTCCTGTTCTTTTTGTATCTGATTTAACTGCTTTGAAGCTATCTCACTAGCCCTACATATTTTGATAGCCTGATCTAACGTTAGTTTTTCATGAGACAGTAATTTTTCTCTAACTGTATCATTAAAGATGCCTATCACTATTTTATCTCTAACTAGCTCGTCTCGTAGAGAAAGAAATTCACATCTTTGAGCTTGGTTCTTAATTTTTGTAAAAAAATCGTCAAAGCTTTCGTGTTCTATCTGCGATAACCGATTAAATGCATACCTTTCGAAAGTAACGCTTGTTTTGGGATTGAAAACGGAATCAAATTTTGATTGAATAGTGTCTACCGATGTCTTCTCAGAGTCGCTGAGTCCGAATGAGTTATAAATGTCAGCCGTGTCTGGACCTATGGCAAGCATGAAATGTGCTACTTGCTCCTCAGGTTGTTTTTTACGCAATTCTGCAGCCACAGCATACCACTCATATCTCTGCAGCCAATTTTTCCACTTAGCAGCCATGTTGGAATCACTTAATTCTAGATATCCCGGTGGTTTTACTAAGCTTCCACTACGATTAGAAACGGGAATATCATTGTCAGGCATTTTGTTGATTATTATTTATTTTTTTTTCTATAAGAGATTTTTTTTTTTTATTCTGGCTAAACTAAAAAAAATTTTTTTTTTTTTTTTTTTTTTACGTTACACTTCTGACCACTTCTGACACCATGTTATGATGGGTTGTCAATCAAGTAAGAACACGACGAAGGTTACAGCGAGACTGAACTTAAGCTTTATTGTAATGCATAGCATGAATACTTGTACATAAGTATATAATAAGCTACATGTAAATAAGGTGTGTGCAGAGGTGCACAACCTACTATATAACACTATGTAATAGACTAGGAATTTTAAAAACGGATGTTATTAAAGAAAACTGTTCTTAAGGATAAAATTATTTTTTTAAATTCTTTTAGTAGAAAGAGATAAAAACAGAATGCTATGCAAATATGAATTTATGCAGGAACAAAAATTATAAGTCGTTGTCGCTAAAAAAATAAGCTTTTATGTACAAAATTTTTAAAACATTTTTAAGAAAAAATTTTGGTACGCCAACCTTAAGTTTTTATTACTGTTCGAATAAAAGTCTAGTTTCCAAAAAAAATACTAGGCCGTTCTTGAGATATCGAATTTTTCAAAAAAAAAAAAATGACTTTTTTTTTCTAAAAATTGAAAAAAATATTTTTTCTTAAGTTTTTAAATGCAATGTTTTTTAAACTTTTAAGGAGCTTCTTTATAAAAAATTCCGTTAAAATCCGTTATGCCGATAATGAGAAATTTAAAATTCGAAAAAATAGTTCTATGGTAGATACAGTCAGTAATATCTAGATTTCAATTTTTTTTCATTAAATTATAGATCGAAAAGATTAATCAAAAGAAAAAAAATTTAGCAAAATTCTCGGAACCGTTTTCGAGAAAAATACGATTTTCGAAAACCATTTTTTTTAATTTGTATGGAAGGTACCGTTAGTTTTAGATAAAACAAATTTTTTTTTTCTCAAATCTTGTAAATTATGTTAAGAAACTTTTATTTGTTAAGTTTGAAAAAAATCGAGCGTGGGGTTTTCGAATTATTGAATTTCCAAAAAAAAATTTTGAATTTTTTTTCTAAATCCAAAAAATAAAAAATTGAAAATTTGAGTATGTAATAATATTTAAACTTTGGAGGAGCTTTGGCATAAAAAAAATGATTTAAATCGGCTGTACCGTTTTCGAGAAAATCAAAAACAAAAAAAGGGACCCAGGGGGGCTACCAAAAATAACATTTTTTTGCAAATTTTTTTTCAACCATTACCTAGTCATTCATATTACTAATTCAAATTTTTCAATTTTTTTTAAAAAAATTCTGTGGGACAGTTTTTGAGAAAAAAAAAATATTTATAAAATTTCGAAAAAAAATCATATGGCAGGTACCGTTATTTTTGGTCTTAAAAAATCAAATCAAAAAACATCCGGGGGTAACAAATTGAAACCCATATCTACCAAGTTTGAAGAAAATCGGCCGAGCCGTTTTTCTGTAATCGAACAGACAGACAGACAGAATTGCCAGAATTGCCAGGCCCACTTTTTTTGTCTTCGCTATCATCGTAATGTCAACTTTGATCCGAATCTCGAGTTCGATTTTTTTTACGAATGCATAACTTGCCTTATAGTACCTATAAGTCGCAAGTAAAAATAAGTAGACATTTCGTGCATTTCAAATAATAAAATTATGGTGATTTCCCTTTTTTTTATACGCAAATTTCTGAGAGGAACTGGGATAGTCATATTTTATATAAAGAAAGATTAAGCGTGTTAGTTTTTAGTTTTTAAGAGTTCAAAACGTAGTTTTTACGATTGAAGAAAAATCTGCAATAATTTCAAGGCTGGAAGCTAGTGATTTCAATAAAAGTTTGGCAGCAGAGGTTTCTGTATCGGCCTCAACAATCTACCATTTTCAAAGACCGAGATAAAATTAAGAAGAATGTCGAAGAATCCAACTTAAAAATAAATAAAAGTTCGATGCAGTCACAATCCCGACATAGATGATGCTTTGCTCAAGTGGTTCAAAGCCCAAAGAAACTTTAATAAATAACAAAAAATGGAAAATTGGTTATAACGAAACACCATTTATAACGAACAAATTCTTCAGTCCTGTCGAGTTCGTTATAACCGATTTTGACTGTATTTCATAATTTAGATTTAAGGAAATAATTTCAAAAAATAATCGTTCACACGTTAAGATATTGAAACAATATTTTTTTGAATATTTTTAAATACAATATTATTTTAAATTTAAGGTGTCACCTATGAAAAAAATTTGCTTAAAAACGTTAGAGCCGTTAATGAGAAAGTTGAAATAAAAAAAACGGTTCTTTGACAGGTACCGTTAATATAATTTTTCCCTAAAATATTTTTTGACCACAATAAACCAACAAAATTGTATTTCTCCTCAAGGAATCACCGAAGACCCTTAAGTACCGAGTTTGAAGAAAATAGCTCTAGTGGCTTAGGCTGTAGGGAGAATTACAGACATACAGACAGGTTGGGCCATCTTGTGGATTCTTTTTAAATCATACGTTATTTAGACAGAAGTCGCGTTATTTAGAAGAAGTCGCTTTACGCTTAAACAACGTTGGAAAATATTGAAAACTTATTTCCAAAGTGAGTGCTGTGTTGCCCAAACTGTGCGTTTTTTGAAAAGAAGTTTTGGCCGAAGTGAAGCAGCCACCGCTCCTGCTGTACGTAATTTTGTGCAAAAAGTTCGTGAGACTGGTATGCTAGTGGACACCACTCACGGTCACCGTTATCGTATGGTGCGCACAGACAAAAATGTTGCTGCTGTAGCCGAGAATGTGAGACTCAATTCACGAACATCAAGTCGCCATCGATCACAACCGCTCATTGTGGAGTGGTGGCATCATTGGATCCTTTTTGCTCGTAAAAGGGGCTGGGACCTGGGAACAACGATCTTTTGCGCACCGAATTCCCAAATCGTATTATTACCCGTCTTGCAACTTGACCCCTTTGGACCCCTTTGAAGGATTGGTGTTAACAATTCCGAAACGATTCAAGCACTTAAGGCCAGTATCATTCAAGCAATCCGTGAGTTACAGCCTGAAACCATCAACAAGGTCTTGGAAAATTGGAGTGACAGAATGCGCTACTGGGCAGCAAGCCGAGGCAACCACTTGAACAACTTTTTATTCCATAATTAATGGAAACATTTGCTCTTGCTAATAGTAATAAAGCCATAATACATGGAAAAAAAATAAAATTCTGTTAATTTTATTGCATTCCTAAAAAGAAACTTGCATTTGGCCCATAACAGGAAGTACATGCGATCCATCCGTGGATTTTATTTTAAAGATCTTTACATTTCTAAGTCGCTTGATATATAATGGCAAGTACTTGCAATAAAATCTTGTTATTATTGATTAAAAATTACTTTTCACCGAAATTGATTTTTGTATCAGTTAGTTCCAGATTCCAGTATTAAATGGCAGAAGCACACTCTTACTTTTATCATAAATATTCACTGATTTAGTTGAACAACTAACATCCTTTATTAATAATACTGTAAGCCATTCACTTAGAAAGCCTTACAGCATTTATTGATGACACTCAAGTTAAACATCCAAGTTTTCCAATCCATTTGTGAATTTATTCACGCTCCGAAGTCATATTCTCAAAATAATGGCAAACATAAATCAGGCTTTCCCAGAAAAAACAAAACCATTCTCCTAACTCTTGAGATACTAATCGAACAAAAGTGCCTACACTTACACAAATGCTAACATTAAGTCGTACTCATAGCTTTTAAAATTGCAATTCCAGTTCGATGCGAAAAACTATTTCATTCCACGGAGCAACCAGTTTGCAATTCGTTGACTCTTATGGCCACATTTAGTTTTGTCCATAGCTATTACTCCTTGCATTAAAACGTTCCGTAAGTATTGCAACAGCAAAAAAAAATCACTTATGCCAGAGCTTCTTTGACTCTAGGCATGATCGGAACCGAACGAAATACCTAACACTTAACTTTTGATGGTCACGGAACCGGTTTGCATTCGCTTTTCATGATTACGTCTTTCAATATAGTGTGACCGGTTTCTAAAGCACCAGCCTCCTTAGAGCGTGGTCTAGGAAAAGAAAAATTACACCTAAATGATGATGATGCCAGTCGCCGCCGGCCAAGACCAAACGCATCGAATAGAGGAAATCAATGGACATCATACTGTAAGCGGATAAATTAGTGCAATTAGCGTTATTTTCGGTACAAAAAAAGTCCACTTAGCTTGTATTTTCCTCGGATCTAAGACTTTTCGTCGGAAATGAAAGTGAAGCTGGTTTGCGGTTATGGTATTGTGGAGGATGTATAGTTTAACGAACTCCAGAGGTACTTGCACTCTCCGTCACTATATGCCAACACAGTTTTGACTAATTCACAACAAACTGTTATGCAGGTGTAAAATGGCAAGTGGGACGTCCGACGAGAATTACTTTAATAGTCAAGTAATGGTAATTGCTTTATGGAAGTTTGAAGCAATCCGTTTGTGGCCGCGAAAAAGTGATTGGGGAATGATAGTGTGCTTACAGCAAGCATGTTATGAAACTGCAAATTCATAAATAAACCTGGTCGACGACACGCCCAACACAACGTCATCTGCCATCTTGATCTTGCAGACCGGTAGAGATATAATTTGAGATATTTAAACAGCAATGCGAGTCAACATTGCGAACGCAATGAGTACACCCCCTTACGATTAATGCATGGCATTAACTGAGTTTAGTTCATTATACCATAGATATTGATTTTGCAGGAAGTCTTGAAAGTTGCCAGACGATGGAAGTCAATTTAGCTGCACGGTAGTTGATGCTGATGGTGATTTGTTTGTTTTGTAGTTCATGCGAGTTGTTATACGTTGCACAGTTGATTCCGGTCCTTATTTGATGAGTACTGATTGCATTGCATACCTTCCTTTACATTTGCTAATGTAACTAGTTTGACTTTTCAGGAGAAAATCAACTTAAATTTTTAAATTGGAAGGATTGTGCTTTCGAAATAAAATCAAGAAAAAAAGTTACTTACATTAAATCAGAAAAATTTTAACGTTTTTTGTGGTTTGGATCTTATAAGTTTGTACCACGGATACTTGTGATACAGAATACCGACCAGAAACACTTCAGATACACCCACATGTTGTTCGAATAATTTTTGTAGAGGTGGGCTCTGAAAAACATTAATTTCATACTTAATGAAAATGGCCATGAATTATATACATACATATACGAAATCTATCTTGCTCCGTCACAATTGGACGTATTTGACATTAGAAATGAAATTAGTCTCGCCAGAATTATCTTTGCGTCAAAATTCTTACGGGTTCACAAATTTTACTTGCGATTTGTAGGTATTATAAGACAAGTTATGCATTCGGAAAAAAAATCGAACTCGAGATTTTGATCAAAGTTGACATTACGATGATAGCGAAGGCCAAAAAAGTGGGTCTCGCAATTCTGTCTGTCTGTCTGTCGGTCCGACTGCAGGCTAAACTTTGTAGATATGGGGTTTGATTCTTTTCCCCCACATCACGTTTTTTTCTTTTTTGTTAAGACCAAAAATAACGGTACCTACCATACGGTTTTTTTTTCGAAATTTTATAAATATTTTTTTTTCCTCAAAAACTGTCACACAGAATTTTTAAAAAAAAAATTGAAAAAATTCATTTATTTAAAAGTAGGTAATGGTTGAAAAAAATTCCAAAAAATTATTATTTTTGGTAGCCCCCCTTGGGTCCATTTTTTTTTTCGTTTTTGATTTTCTCGAAAACGGTACAGCCGATTTAAGCAATTTTTCTTATGCTAAAGCTCCTCCAAAGTTTAAATATTATTACATATTCAAATTTTCATTTTTTTTTGGGTTTTAAAAAAAAAATTCAAAAATTTTTTTTAGAAACTCAATATTTTGAAAACCCCAAGATCAATTTTTTTCAAACTTGACAAATAAAAGTTTCTTAACATTATCTACAAGATTTGAGAAAAAAAGATTTTGTTTTATCTAAAACTAAGGGCACCTTCCATACAAATGTTAAAAAATGGTTTTCAAAAATCGTATTTTCCTCAAAAACGGTTCCGAGAATTTCGCTAAAATTATTTTTCTTTTGATTAATTTTTACGATCTATAATTTAATAAAAAAAATTGAAATCTAGATATTACTGACTGTACCTACAATCACTCCGCTTAAAAATTGAAATTATTTTCTGATTTCATATATACCTTCGTTTATAAAAAAGTCTGACCACGGACAATAACATTCTAGGTGTCTGAATTTGTTCAAATTCCCCTAGACAAATAAAATTCACACTGTGTTACTACTGTGAAATTTATAAGAGTTGGTTAACATCTACCAATAAATAATAATTGCGTCTTAGAAGGGTACGACAGCATCTAACTGATGAGCCTTCGTTGACTGTACCTACAATAGAACGATTTTTTCGAATTCTTAATTTCTTATTATCGGCCTAACTGATTTTAATGAAATTTTTTATAGAGAAGCTTCTAAAAAGTTTTAAAAAACATTGCATTTCAAAATTTAAAAAAAAAATATTTTTTTCAAGTTTTAAAAACAAGTCGTTTTTTTTTGGAAAATTCGATATCTCAAGAACGGCTTAGTATTTTCGTGGAAATTCAACTCTTATTCGAACAATAATAAAAACTTAAAGTTGGCGTACCAAAATTTTTTTTTAAAAATGTTTTAAAAATTTTGTACATAAAAGCTTATTTTTTTAAGGAACCACTACTTATAATTTTTGTTCGTCCATAAATTCATATTTGCATAGCATTCTGTTTCAATCTCTTACTCCTGAAAGAATTTAAAAAATTCATTTTTTCCTTATGAACAGTTTTCTTTAATAACTTTCGTTTTTAAAATTCCTAGTCTATTACATAGGAGCAAGTTCGAGCGACCCAGTCGTGCATTTTATTTTTAATTGTTACCTGTTTTATTTATTTGCTCAAAGAACAGTTTACATCAAATAAGGGATATTTGTATCTTCTCAGACAGGTACTATGTGTCTACAATCTCTTAAACAGCCCCAAGTCTCTAATCATCACTTGTTGAGATAGCCTAACAGTTCAGCATTCGCCTTTTCGCTGTGCCGGCCGACCGGACCATAGGGACATTTTATTCGGCTGATTATCATTTTCTAATTACAAATATCAGAATTTTAAGATCAGGAAATATTAACAACTATTTTTAGTTAATGTTTGTAGGTCCTCAATTTGCATGCAAAATGCACACAAAAAATGGTTGTGTTCAGCTAAACTAACTTTTTTACTTGCGATATATGGTAGGTACTATAGGGCAAGTTCTGCATTTGGAAAAAAAATCGAACTCGAGATTTTGATCAAAGTTGACTTTACGATGATAGCGAAGACGAAAACAGTGGGTCCGACAATTCCGTCTGTCTGTCTGTATGTCTGTATGTCTGTATGTCTGTATGTCTGTACCTCGAACTACAGCCTAAACTACCGAAGGTATTTTCTTCAAACTTGGTAGTTAAGGGTCTTCGGTGATTCCCTAGAGGAGAAATTGAAATTTTTTTTTAGCTCCAAAACTTAGGGTACCCCCCATACACCCGTAATGCAAAATCTTATTTATCTCGAAAACGGCTCTAAAGATTTTGATAAAAAAAATTAAGTGTGATATTATGGACATGGACTATATTTTGGTGAAAAAAAAAATTTGGGGGGAAATTTTATTAGGGGTACCTGTCATAGAACGGTTTTTTTGATTTTCCAATTTCTCACCAACGGCTCTAACGATTTTAACCAAAAATTTTCGGCAGGAGTCCCCCTAAGTTTAAAATAATATTGTATGTATATAAAAATATTCGAAAAATTATTTGTTGGTTTTTTTTGAAAAAAATTTTTTATTGAAAAATCAATATCTTCAAAACCTATGAACGATTATTTTTTGAAATTATTTCCTAAAATCAATATTATTAAATACTTAAAATTCGCATCCCACATTTTTTTCTTGAAAATTTTTAAAGAAATTTCTTATATAAAAAATTTATTTATTTAATAATAAAATGGTTTTTTAAAGTTTGTTTGCATAAATTCATACTTTTATAGAAATCAGACGGCAATTTCATTTTAAATTCATGTTTTATATTTATAAAATGTATCTTAAATTCCAAAGTACTTTTACATAAGAGCAAGTTCGTGCGATCCAGTCATGCATTTTATTTTGTTTATTTCTCTTTGTGTAAGTTTTAACACAGTCGGTCTATTTTTGGAAACTTATTGGGAATTTTCGCTTTTTTGTTCATTTTGTAAGGGAATTATTTTTGTTAATTATGATGATTCTAAGCCTTCTAAGCCCACAGTAATGTTAAGTTAAGAAATGTATGACATAGGCCCCTGCTTATCTTTACACACCGTGAATCGAAGAAAGTCACTTTTAGAAAAACTTTTAGGTTAAAACTGAGAGAGTAAAATATTTTGTTATGATTTAAATTTAATATTTTAAGTCAGTTCTGTTGAAACCACTAACTAACTGCAAAAAAAATTAATAAATATACAGTTAATCGGGTCTAAACTAATATATTGTGGTTGTTCAATCGCAATATGTAAATTTAGTTAAACCTTAAAATTAAATAATTAAAATTAATTTATTAAATTTGTTATTATGCTTAAAATACACAAGTTCTTCTGGCACAGTTGAGGATTAATTCTAAGTGTTTTTTTTTGTTCTTGTGAAACCTTTAAATTGCTTGGAAAATTATTTGTTTTGAAGAACTAAACACGATAAATAAATACAAATAAAAATCTTGTAAGTATGAGTCTTCAAAAAAAAAAAATATTTCCAACAAATTTAAAGGTTTCACAAGAACAAATCAAAAATTAATATTTGCGTCCATTTTATCATTTCCGCTGACAGAAATATGAAAACTTCTGAGCTTATGAATTTCATTTATAAATAATTCAGAACTTTCGTGTTAATCAGGAATATCCTTGAAACTTTAAGGAAAACGTTCAATGTAGAAAAAGTATAATTATGTGAATACAAAAATGAAATAATTTGTATAGTTATGAATGTTTATAGAGCGAAATGATACTTTATTTCCAATGTCTTCCTCGGACAACGAAACTTTTTAATTAATATATTTTTCGCATGGAGAGAAGATAGTTATTTTAATTTAGGTTCTTAAATTACGTTATTAATTCTTAAATAGAAAATTGATTCAAACTTTACTAAATGAGTCCTTTCCATCATTAAAATTTCATAACTCGATTCATTTCAAGAAATCAGAACAATCAGGACATGGGTATGAATTTTCAAAAATAAAATCTTTTTTTTTTTGTCAGACCAAGAAAATAAAGCAATCATTCCATGGACTTTATATAAAACAACAAAAATATATCAAGGACCAATTTTTGGAAAACCAATCAATTATTTATCTTCCATTAAATCCCAACGCCCACCCACAACCTACTTCCATCAATGTCCACCTTTTCTTTAAACTAAAAATGAACGTCTATCTTTGAACTTTGTAAACGCTCTTTTCATGTCCGAAGTGAAGTTCTTTTCAACTTTAAAGACACTCTGAGTCAGTTGAATAGGGATGAGTTTTATTTGTATTAATGGTTTTATTTTTGAGTTAAACGGTTAGTGTCTTACAAATTTTCATTTGTATGTCCTTGAAGAGGATAACAAAACATGAGTATTCATTAGAAATATATCAAATTCAACTGATCAACAGGTGAGGAAAAAAAAATTAATGTACGGGTGTCCATTTTTAAATGACCTGCGGTGTGTGAAAAAACCATTTATCAAAACATTATAATTTAAAAAATATTTTTGAACTCCAGGCAAATCTAAATTTTTAAGTTCTTAAAGTGAGAAAAACAAGCGCAAGATTTTTTTTAATTTCTAAATTTAAAGAAAAATATTTATTCTTCTAAAAATACAATTTGTGAAAAAGAATTTCAATAAAGTTGCAAACGAAATTTACCGTTTCTTCATACAACTGAGGGATTATGGTGGATCTAGGATATTTTGTTTTTAATATTGATGGTGGGTTAGGGGAAGTTATCGCTGCAAATATAATGGAAATCTAAAGAAGGCAATGACCCTTAGAGTTATGATAAATATGTCCAAGTTCACCTTTGGAAACTTTTTGTTTTTATTCCCAAACAGAGTAGGGAAATTAAAATAATATGAAATGGTGTTTAAGGCAAAAAAAATTAATTTCTATCACCATTGTTTTGGCCACATAACTGTAAAAAAACAAAATCACCTTTCGCCTGCAAAGAAATTTGGGAAATTTAGCTGCACAGTACAGCAAAAAAGAACAATAGTCGTATTGATTTCAATAAGTTTTGCAAGCATAGTATATTAAACATAGAGGGCCAACTAAATATCGAACAGTTTCCAAAATAGATTAGCGGAGGTATGAAAAAAGCAAATATCCAGGAAGACGAACAGTGAAAGAACATGAATAGGTTAAGGGAAGCAAGCTTGCCTATATTTATATCTGCAGAATCACTATTTTCATTATAGTAGAAATCTCCCAGATGGCGTCTACGTCTTTAGGATGAAGCAGGACATGTACAGAGAAAGTGAGGGATCGATTCCTCCTCTTTCTCGTACATGCAGCTTCTGCAGAAGTCATTAAAATAAATTCGAAGCTGTGTTACGAGCTTGCCTATTAAACAGTTTTCTGTTATAACACCTTTTGCGGAGCCTGTATGCGATCTGTTTAAAGATATTAAACTAATCGAGCACTTCGGATCCAGCATTGGCCATACTGGTTTTCTCGCCAAGCAGGTGGTGATATTGTTCTGCCTAAGGTTTATCCTCTGTAAAGCATCTTGCGTTAACATAAGCTTACATGTATAGCGAAGGGAATACTTATATTCGTCTTATCTGGCAATATAATATCTATTATTGTTCCACTTTTGGCGAGTTCGTCAGCTTTACAATTTCCTGAAATGTCCATGTGGCCCGGCATCCAGCAGAGATGAATGTTAAACTGCTGCGCAAAGTTATCCACTGCGAGGAAGCTTTTAGATGAATAGCTGAGCTGTATTTGCAACTGTTTGTTTTCCGAATACATCGGAGGGAGTCGTGCGAAGTGCTCCGCCCATACACAGAGAAGCTGACCATTGGAACTTGGTTAGTATTGGTAACCTGTACTGTGACGATTTTAACTCATGATTGAATGTTAGGTAATATATGACCCAAGTATTTTGCTTCGTCGGAGAATGTTAGAGAATTTTATATTTCCTAGAGAAGAGGGCAAGATCTGTTTTGTGAGGGTTAACACCCAGTCTAAGCGGACTTGTTACACACAAGATCTTTGTGCAAATATGAGAACTAAGCTCTCTTTTTAAACATTAACTTTTTTTATTTGGATAAGGTTCGAAATATTTAATTTTTCATTAGAGGTATTTCTGAGGAGATAGTACCTATTATTAGGGAATCATACAAAAATGCAAGGCATTGCATGTTTTATAATGGACAGCTTTTCAAATTATTCGAAGTGCGTCAAGAAGATGTGTTTTCACCGATTATGTTTTTATTGCCAAAGTTGGTACTATCGATTGGAATGGCATCCAATGAAATCAATCTATAGTCATTTAGACTATGACGTTTTCATGGCAAAGCGAGTGGGTGGATTGGACCAAATATGCTAATTGCTGCAAGCAACTTAAGGATCAACGCCAAAAAGACTAAAATTCTGCAGACCGGTCGCAACACAAAACAGCAGATTATTCTGAGGCAGAAGACTATTGAGGAGGTCACGAAGTTCAGCTACTAAGGCAGTGTCGTAGTAACTGATGTTGGAACGGCCTTTTATCATGTCAATAGGATAAATAAAGCTCATAGTGCATTTAGAATCCTTTATTCTGTGGGGAACTACAGCATAATAATGCTACACATCCAACTGAAACTCTTCGAGTCCAACGTAAAAACACTTCTGCTGGAAATGCTCCGCCGTCATTTCAGGCAGACTTAAGCAGTCTGTTCTAATGAACAAATTTAAATTCCTTATTATGGAATACAAAGTTGTTCAAGCGGAAGGTCATGCGCCTTCAACTGCTGAGTCAATTGATCTTTGCAAGCGAATTATCCGAGATCTTTGTGCAGAATTCTCCTCAGGCTAGTACGTGAAATGTTGAAATCTATGGCGAGTTGATGTTCGTGAATTGAGTCTTACACTCCCTCCTACAGCAGCCACATTCTCATCTGTGTGCACTTGCGTACAGCAGGCTAGGTGAGTGCTTCATTTCGATCGTTGTTCCAGAATACATGAAACTCGTTTCGTTCCGCGGAGGTATGATACCAACTTTCTGTGCAGATTACGATTTAAAAATAAACCGCTAGATGACCCATCCTATATTTAAGATTATATATCACAGAAGTGACTTGAATTCGCCACCAAGATCATACCATTTGTGGAGCTTCCTAAAATCGCAGATCTATGCGAATAAACCATTATCAACCGGTATCTTTAAGTTGAACATAAGACAGGCTATCGTTCAAATTCAGTCGGATCTTTGTGGAAGAGTCTTTGAAAAGTCAACCACTAGGATCCGTGCCACTGTAAGAAGACTAGGCAGACGTTATAATCCATACATACACTATACATGTGGTTTTCAAATTGAAAAATAAATTCATTACATATTTTTTTTTTTAATTCTAACATCTTCCCGTCCTTATTTAAAACCCCTTTAGAAGCATTTTTTAAAAATGTCCAGTACAAACTGTTTTATTGTTTCAAAAAGTTTTGTCTATGGATTATAACTCTAAAAACTAACCCCAGCTTGGAAATATTGAATATCGATATTTAATACAAATATCAAATGCAGCTTTGAATTTGAATATACTCGTATGAGCTTCAAAAAACATAAAATTCATAAATGGAATTGAGAAATTATACAAAAACATTCAAATCTAACCGATAGCAATCATTTAAAAACCCTCTATGCAAATTACTGAACCGATTAATTTAAAAAAGAAACACCCTCAACTAATGAAACAATGACAAGGGCCAACTTCTGCTCGACTCTCTCATCCCATGTGGGTGCTTAATTTAAATTCATTTAAACAGAACACACCTCTCGTGCCGTAAAGATATAAAACATAGGTAATTAGGTTACCATGTAACGTTACCATAAAAATCAATTGTTTCTTTTTGTGCATTCGCATTGGTATACATATTTGGTAAGGAGGAAGGCTATAATTGCGAAGCAATCACAAGGGAGTTGGTTTGGACTGCCATTAGCCCAAGTTTTATTCATCTCTAGGGATGAAGGGTAGATCTGCTTATGCAAAGCCTTACAAGTTGCCCCCTCACTCACAACGTTCTCTATAAAATTGTCCAAACACATCCCACAGAACAATTAAAGTCTTATGTAATTAAGCCATGATGCCATGAAGCACCGAGCTGCTGGATGTAGCTGAACTGCAACTGCTGTGGCAAAACACTTAAAGCCAAACAAATTGTTCAGTCACCCACATGCAACTTAAGGGATGAAGCAATTTAAATAAAAAAAAATCCTTGCAAAAGGTGGTATCATCGCCACAACAAAAAAAAAATCCAAGAAACTATCCTCCTTCTAGAATAATAATTCATTTTTGGATAGCTTCTGGCCTATGGAGGAAGCACCGACAAACAGGCCAGGTAGGTATCTTGCAAGTTCCTCCAGCGAAAAGTGCATTATGACCATGCTGGTGGTTGCAAACAATTGCCCCAATAATAATTAATGCAGCCCACCTTACGGATGCAAACTAAGTTCCACACAGACTGACACACACCGAGAGGCTCTGAGGTTCAAAATCATTGTCGCAAGGTTGCTTTCCATGGGAAACGGAAGCACAATGCAGAACGAGTAGAAAACTGCAAGTAGGGTGTGCCAGCGGAAGGATATTCTACAAAGCACACCACCTGAAACTTTATAAGGATAAGGAAGCAAGGAAAAGAGTGTTTTTTGTACGCCT
The DNA here is from genome assembly GCA_911387755.1 of Chrysotoxum bicinctum. Taxonomy (NCBI): domain Eukaryota; kingdom Metazoa; phylum Arthropoda; class Insecta; order Diptera; family Syrphidae; genus Chrysotoxum; species Chrysotoxum bicinctum. The sequence continues at coordinate 214,763,624 of OU426989.1, read as the reverse complement.
TGACACATGCACCTAAACACACACACACATGCTCATATTGTACAAAACTACCACCAACACACATGCACGTTCATGTGAGCATCAAAGTTGTAAAAAAGTTGCTTTTATTCCGGCGACTAAGTGGAATAAGTGGAAAAAATCACTTTATATCCCTCGCCAAGGACATTTGTTTGGTCGACTGCACTTTGCTATACATTTCATGTATATGTATGTGTGTGAATGGTGTGCTTCTCTGGTAGATAGATTATTATTATTTATTTTTTTTATTCTTAACTTTGTGGTAGAAATACCTAGTGTGATTGTTAGATAAACCGAGAGGGAAAACAAAATAATAATCGAGAAAAGCTCGGCCTTGGAATTGCGGCGCAAAGGGGGAAGAACATATTAAATTAAAACTGAAAATATAGTGTCCTAGAAATTGAACATAGCCACCTAGAATTTTAGAGATTAAATTTATAGAAAGCTTAATAAATTATATAATCAGTTTAAAATTCTGTTGATATTGATATCGATAAGGGTATTTAAGGACTATTCACATAAGAGCGACCAACGACCGACGAATGAACGAATTTATACCCATTTTGACATATCCTTGACATAGCTTTTTTTACTCGCCACGAATGACAATCAAAACGAACGAAGCAAGAAAAAACTAGAATGATTTTGAGGTTACTCGCGGACGAACAATTATTTATTCATTCCTTGCAGTGTGGATGCTATGTGGAACGCGAATAGAGTAAAACAGTTCCTAACAATCAGATTGTTATTCGTGAAGATTAATTTATTTTCTCCAATTTCCCATCCCTTAGCAATTAAAATGTTAATTTTAATATCTTAAAATTAATTCCTATAAGTGTTCTACTTCACTATTGTGTCAAGTTTTTGTGAAGAATTTTGGGTTATAAATATTTTAAATTCGTCGGTCGTTTGAATCTCTCATGTGAATAGTCCTTAAAATTCTTTTATATTTTGTGAATTTTTTTAACTTAAAGTTTCAACTTTCAATCGCTTTGAAGACTTACAAAAAAATAACTTGAAATGGATCTTACCTTTTATACACGTTGGGGAAAATATTCTTAATGTAAATAGAACTTCTATTATAGACGGTTCAAGCAACTGTTTAAAAACAAGATTATCCATGAGGAACTGCGGTGAGAATCCATGAAATAAGGTTCAATTTCCTTTAACAAAACAGCTCAAAGAAGGAAAAACAACCATGGGAATTATATTTAGAATTCTGACGGCCAACTTGTGTAGGATGACAAGATGTTTTGTTCATGGTAGCGCGACAGTATTTTGAGGGACTTTTGAATAAGTAATTTTTCCGGAAATTACACTCGAAGAAGTATAATGGGCCGTAAAATAAATTAAAAAAAAAAAAACTTGACTACTTGTTCTTTTCGAATTAAGTTTCCCTGGTCTCAATTTAAATATCAATCTTAAATCATTTTTTTTGAGTTTTTGTGTTTTAAAAAAATATAATTTTCGGGTGTTGAAACTGTTATATTGTTAAGAATATGATGTTTTTTAAAAACGTTTTGAATACGTTTTTTCTTCTTATTTTTAGTTAACTTTTCTATGAGCTACAGACCTGCAAATTTTAAACATAGGTTTGAACTTAAGGACAACACGTTTTTCATTTTAGAGAAATTAGTTTTTAGTAGATTGGAAAATATCAATGGAACAGACCAAATAAATATGAAACTTGTAACATGCCTCTATCACACCCACACATCTAAATATTGAAAGTTTATAACAAAATTTTTAAACAAGAAAAACTTAAATAAATCCTTAAAACAATTACATATCTAAAAAAAATGCTAAAATACGACTTTTTAAATGCACTATATCGTAAGGATTTCGAATCTAAGAAAAAAATATTTAAAATTAAGAATGAGTTAGTACCTAAGCTACTTTAAAATTAGCAAATTGTTAAGTAGTATCATACTAATGCCTTAATAATAGGCTGTTTAAAATTTTGCGCCATTGACTTTTGACAAAAAAAGAGTTGTTTTACATAATTTATTATATATTTTGTATACAATACTATCCACACTCATGGGGAACTCAAGCATAAGAAAGTGTATCAAAATCGGTACAACCGGTTTTTGAGAAAATCAAAAACAAAAAAAAGATTCCAAGGGGGAAACATTTATATCCATTTTTCGGTCATTTTTTTTATGCCTTAACTAAATGAAATTTTGCAATTTTTTTTTAATCTGTGGAACAGGTTTTGAAAAAAAAATTATAAAATTTTGGAAAAATTCTTACGGCACGTATACCGTTTTTTACTTGCGACTTATAGGTACTGTAAGGCAAGTTATGCATTCGGAAAAAAAAAATCAAACTCGAGATTTTGATCAAAGTTGATATTACGATGATAGTGGATCTCTCAATTCTGTCTGTCTGTCTGTTCGACTACTCGGCTCGCCCGATTTACTTTAAACTTGGTAGGATAGTATTTTTCCCCAATAGGTTTTTTATTTTTTTTAAGACCAAAAATAACGGTACCTGCCATACGATTTTGTTTTCGAAATTTATTTTATAAATATTTTTTTTCTCAATAACTGTCAGATTTAAAAAAAAATTCCTAAAATTTCATTTAGTTAAAGCCTAGTATACAGTTCTTCTAAAAAAAAACCAATGCATTTCTTATGGGAGAGTTTTTTCCCGAAAAAAAAACTTTTTTCATTTCACCAAACTGTAAACCAAAATCGACAAAAAAATGTATACTCACCACGATTTTTTTCACGCAAAACAATGTGCATCCCATTGTTTTGACGGAAAAAACTTACAGAAATTTTTTCTTGAGAAAAAAATTTTTTTTTCACCACTCATTATTTTTTTCTTCAAAAAGAACTGTATACTAGGCTTAAACCTAGGTAATGATTGAAAAAAAAAATTCCAAAAAATTATTATTTTTGGTACACCCATTGGAAATTTTTCTCGCATCATAAGAACCGGAATTTTCAAAAAATATTTTCAAGACTTTGTAACAATACAAAAATGTCTTAAAGGCAAAATTTGGAGATTTTTAAACAAATCATGACTGGATGTTAGATTTTTCGACTGAAGTTAGGGTCAACTTCAAACTGCTCTTAGGTGACGATTTACTTTACAGATAATTCTTATTGCATGATTTTGTTTAATTAATAACGGTTCAATTTTATTAAAATATGTGCTACCCCAACAAGAAATTCCATACTGCAATTTTGATTCGATTAACCCATTATAAACCAGTTTTAATATTGAAAGATTACAATATAGGCTAAGATGATAAAGTTGTCTTACAATCCTCTTCATATATTGTTTCAAGTAGGAAGTATGTACTGTCCAACTAAAATTTTGATCCAATATAACGCCTAGATATTTGAAATTATCAACACATTCAATTTTAAAACAATAATGACTGCAGGTTAAATGTTCATCAAATAATATGGAACCACATCCTAAATTAAATTTTGAGCATCCAGGTGAATGATAATATAAAGGCAAGTCCAAACAGTGGTTATCCTTGAGTTTATAAATCATAAACTTAGTTTTATCGCTCATAATTAAGTTATGTTGATTAAACCAACGCCTAAGAATATCTAAATCAAAATTAACATTGGAAAATAAATCAATGTAGTTTGTATTCGCATAGGAAAGCGCCATATCATCAGCAAATGCTTTTATTTTGCCCTTAAAAGGTTGGATGAATAATGAGTTCACATATATAAGGAACAATATCGGACCCAAAACAGATCCTTGAGGAACACCTAGATTTATAGAACATTCTGAGCTTAAATATTGTTAATCTTTATAAAACGATACGGAAGGCTGTATCCTATGATTGATCCCAAGATGGGTCTTGGTCTAAGGGCTAAATTCGTTACTTTTTTTCATCAGTGAGTGGATACGATGGAAGGCTCGTCTGGCTTTTTTAAGAACGTATCTTGCATGAGGATCGACCCTAAATAGCTCATCGAAGTATCTTCCTAGGCACTTCTCGCTTCGTTAAGTTGCCAATATTGATCCGTAAGTGTTAAAGGGTTATATTTCTCCAGTTACTGCTAACTGAATGCGTCCACAGTTGGATGAAGGTCTCCTAAAGCAGTTTAGTTCTGAGTTTGAGGCGCTGATTTTGATCAACTTTCTTTCTTCACAGCTATCAATAGTGACATCGATCAGTAGCAGGTAAGCGATTCATAAGGAAAGAGAATATTTTTGCAGCCTTGTGCAACTCCAAGCTCGAATGTTCCTTATTATCGATGTGCATTTCTCCAGTTTGACAAAAAAAGTTTTTAGAATATAGAAAGGAATTGATTATTTCAATAAATGTGATGGGAAAGCCAAATAAGTGGTGTTTGTGAATGAAGCCTTCAATCCATACACTGTCGAATGCTTTCCCGACATCCAGTAAGCATCCGACGAGACGGTGGCTCTACGTGTGTTTAGTTCTTGATGTCATATTGGAACTTCAGGAGTGGATAGAGTGTTGAATGCTTCTCAGAAAACCAAACTGCATGTGAGAAATTTCGGAGTTTTCGCTGCAATACTTTTTCTCTTTCAAGGTTTGTTTAATGTCCTGAAGAGGTTTATCAGCCGATAGTTGGACATGATGTACAGAGCAATTTTCTAATGAATTGCCTCGATTTTAGCAGTTTCTTATTTTTCGGAGAAGAAGTTGTTGTTCAGCCAGTTGTGGAGGAAGATGTTTAAGAAAGGATGTTCATGACTGTGTGTGGAAACCTCTTAATAATTAAGTTGGATACCTCATCAGGTCTAGCTGTCTTCTTCTTGCAACTATGGTGCTAAGGCTCAGACTGTCAATCAGGTGACTTGCCGGATTAGTATTGCTGAATATCCAGATTGGGTGCTAGGATTTGTTGGATCGATTCCTCAAAAAGACTGCATCGGCTGATTGGTTGGAGACAAAATGTCCTTCGAATAAGTCAGTAAATGCTATACCCTTGTCGTGTGAGGTATTCACTTTTCTATTATTGGTCTGACATTAGAAATTTTTTCCCAATAAGTTTGTTGATACTTTTGAAGGCATCAGGTCCAGTTTTTATTGATTGAAGTCTCTTTTTTTAGAAATGGTTGTTGTTGTGGATGTGGATGGAATTCCCAAACATTACGGTTGACCCATTATAGTTCACTTAAAACTGTCCGGTAGTTGACGTAGTATTCAAATCTCACTAATCACTATTAGTTTTGTTGTTGTTTGCATGTTAAAATTTGCTGGCCTGATGGCTAATCAATTTTTTAAAAAACTTGGCTAATATTTTACTCTGCTTTTTGTACTTTCTGAACAAATAATATGGTAATCTATTTCGCTAAAAAAACCATTTCAAATTTTGTAATTTATTAACATACTCGTACTTCCACGAAAACGAACACCAACACGAACGCATTTAAATACTCTTACGTTCATCGAATTACCAATGGACGTGTCAAGCAAACCAAATGAACTTAAGTTCTTAGAATATTTTTGCACAATCTTTTCCAATAGCTACAACTACCCTGATTTGAAATTCCATTAGTCCTGTATCTCGAATGGAATTTGAGTTATTTCTCTCTGTGCAAAAGGGAATTCCTTCTAGCATGTTTTTCACAGGAAAACACAAATTGTATACGAAAATTCAGTTCTATTGCAAGCATTCCTTGTTTTTCTTTTGGTTTGTTTAGCTTACATGATCTCTTGCATTTAGTGAAACAGTTTTATCTATCAATTGAGGATAAATTAACGGGAAATAAATGTTTTATTTTGCGAAGCAACTTTTCTGGATTTCATTTGCAAAACTAATTACTATAATGGAGTTTTGTTGCCAGGATATCGGTAGAGAGAGAAATGTGAACTACGAAAAGGTATGCACCATCGCCATGTTCTACGGACCAGATGGGATGGTGAAATGAGGAGTCAGTTGGGTAAACTCTTGCCTAGAACAAGGGCCCATTGTCGTTGTGTTGACCAGGAACTGAACAGCACGTAATACCTTCATTTCTTGCAACAACAACAATTGCTTGAAACCAGATTGAAAATTGTAATCAAATCCTGGAAAAGGATTTGTGCATCATCTTGCTTCCTCTTTATCCTTTTCTCAATTTTACTTTTTCCAGCTTCCCTCTCCTCTGGTATTCCCTTTTCTATGGGGTTGAACTGATACTGATGGTGATGATGATTTCGCTTGGCTTTTGCTGGCACTGCTGTCTGCCTCTGGACCTGGGCATTCAGAAAATCTCAGATGAATTTCTCAAGCTTTGCATATTTACGTGTAATAGTGTTTGCTTAGTGCTGCAGTTGTGTTTTATTTGTGTCCTTGCAATAATTGCACGAATCCAGGAGGTTGTTCGAATGAATTATTCATCTGTTGATGGAAAGGGAAGGGATAGTGGGTTGTGTGCTTTTAAGGAAGAAATGGATAATGTATAGCAACTGCCCTTATCCTTAACCGGTAATCGTTAATACCTTTTTTTTTTTAAACAATTATCCTAATTTGGTAAAGAGCAATTTTGATTAACCCTTTTATAGCATGCTGTTTCTTTTTCTTATTTTTCTCTTCGATTCTGTTTTGGACTTTGTGGATACATTTGTTCATTTTCATGGAAAAGAAAAAGTAAAAAGGCTAATTATTAATTTTGGGAGAATTTCATAATTGCCATAATTTGAATAGAAAATTTGATGCTAAAAAAATTTGATTGATTAAAATTATCGTTAAGAATTTAATCAGTCCCAAAGTAAAGGGTTTTCCAATTAGCGCGGGTAGATGTTGTTTTGGTGACATTTGTCTAATATGTTGTTTATTATTCAGCTGATTAAACAGCACGTTAGTGCAAACGTTGCAAGCGTTGTGTCCATTTTGGCAAAATTTATTATTAATCATTATTTATTCGGTAATCAAACAGCATTCGAAAACAAGAACAGCCGAAAACAGCGCCCCTTCCGTGAAAGTGTACACTGTACAGCAGAACCGGAGACAGTCGATACCTCGTCGTGCACAAAAACTTGTCCTTCCACAGACTTCAACTTGGCGAATTTTGCGTCCGGACTTGGGTCTTCATCCGTCCAAGATTCATCTGACTCAGGAGCTCAAAGCTTATGACGATAAACAACACTGACTGGGCTTCGGAGTTTTTGGGAGAGGACTCCAATTGTGGCCAAAAAAATATCTTTAACGACGAGAAGCATTTTTGGATGACACCAATCTACATAAGGGTACCAGCTGAGAATGCGTCCTCGAAAAGTTAAGGATTTGTCTGGTTATTTTTCCGTACTTTTTCGAAAACATTGTAAGCTGTTTTTGTTTGGCCCGAATCGAACTATATGTACCTATATGGCATGTGGTTTCAGCAGAACGGCGCTAAGTACCCCAGCGGACATTCTGCATAAGCGATTTTAGAGTAAGGTCATGCGATTTGACACCGCTAGAGTTTTTCTTGTAGAGTTTCTTGAAGTCATAGGTATATGCAAATAAACAATAATTAACAGATTCCCTTATGTAAGTTTAACATAACACAAGTTATCGCTCAAATTCAGCCGGATCTATGCGAACGACTAAAAATAGACCGTTTGGATCCGTTTCACCGTATAAGAAGCTAGGGCGGGTATTTGAACGAAGTCATATTGAGCCGATAAAGTGATCCTCTCAACTGTGGTCCAAAACATAAGTCTCATATTATGTGAACATGCATACCGATTCCCAACCAATTAAGCTGAAAAACATTTAAAGAAGAAGTTTTATTACCTTTTAATTGGTGCCCATGGAATCTGCCAGGACTACCACGTGAAAGTTCTGCTGGGGGACTTATATGCTTATATCGAAAAGGAAGATATCTTTGGTGGATAAGTTAGTAAGCGCAGCTTCCAAAAAACTACACAAAATAGCACCTTGTCACTTATAAAATTTCTAGCGGTTCGTAACAGGTTATTGAGTAGCACTAGCTTTCCAAGGTTAATGTTTCACACATAAGGCGCTCTTCTGACGATCCAACCAACAAGAAATCGAACATATCTAAATCACCGAAATGCAAGTGTCTGACGTCGAATCTTACCATTTCCTAGATCTGGAAAAATTAAGAGTTCGACTACCAACATAAGAGAAATTGAGAATCCCCAGACGAAGATGTGCGACAGTGGAAACCTGCATGTGCCACGGTTTTCAGAAAGTATTTGAACTTTAAGCTTTACTTTCACCAACCATATACACCAATAATAGTCCCAGTATCGTGATACCATCAAAAGGGCAACCGAATCCTTTCAAATGAGAAAGGTAATTGAAAAAGTACATGCGAGAATACTGCAGCGGAATAAAAAAGCCAAGCAACTGAATAATGGTTTTAAGATCGGAGCGTAGGCGGTTTTTTAGTCGTAAAAATATAACGCATGAGCTTAAATTAGAATGAACGCACTTGATACCAAAAAATCGTGATGACAGATCGAATTTGTTTTATTCTTCTGTCCATGCGATTGTCGTAGGTTAAAATGTAACAAATGCACTAAAATGGATATGCTCACACTAGCGATTTAAATCACTACGACTTAAAATTCTTAGTCGCAATAAGAAACTGGCATGCGCGCACTTGTGATTTTTAATCGCACGATTTTTTAAAAGAGCTGCCAAAGAAAAGTGTGCAATACTATAGAATGAGTATCGAATGCTTCAAGGAACTACTGCAACTATTTGGATTCAGAATTGTGTATAAAAATACAAAATGGAGAAATCCAATATCACCTAAGGACCGATTATCTGTGATATTGAGATTGTAGCAAATGCGTGTACTCACATTAAAAGAAGTGTGTCCGATTAAATAATCGCGCGGCAAAAAAGTCATAAGTGAGTGCATAATAATAATTTGTTCGGATCATGATTTTTTAATCGCCTCCACTAAAAATCGCAAATGCGCTCCTAGCCTTAGTTAAAAAAAAACTTAACAAGGCGGTGGGTCATGATGGCCTTAAAGCAAAGCTCTTCGTGCATGCCTCAAATCATCAATCTACAAAAATTTTTCCCAGCCTAGTATATCAGCAATAGACTTAGTCTTCATTCTCCAGCTAATCCAGGAAAAAAACAACGATTTTTAAGTCGAAACTATTTTCATCGACTTCAGCGCCGTATTTGACATCATTTATCGTTAGGAGCTCTATATGGCGATGAACTGATACTCGTCCAGATGTACCGCATAACTTTTGGAAAGTAGGTAGTGCGATACCCAAGTATGCACTTGGTTTCTGCAAGAAGATGCATTGTCATGTGACTTCTTCGTACTTCTTCTAGAGCAGATAGTACGTGGAGCATTATTAAAATCATTGGTTGTTCCTAATGTTCCGTAAAAGAGTCGTTTATGGTTAAAGAAGAGCAAGCAAGACTTGGTTTGGTTAAATTAAAGGATGACCAATGTTATCAACTATCAATCATCCATCCATCAGCTATGATAAAAACTTAGAATTGATTGCAGGAACTTCGAAGTCATTAAGAAGGTCATTTATCTCAGAGGAAGTACTAACTACATGATGAGTTTTCCAAAAAAACCAATACTACTTCGAATTTTATACTTGAATCAAATGGAGTCAACACTTCTAACAAACTGGACTAGCAGTCATGCTTTATGACGATTAGGAGAAAGGGGGATCTGATACCCGGCTCTTTTGAAAGAAAAATTTTTTAGAGGGTTATTTGGTCATCTGTACGACGAGAACGAATGGATAATAAGATGTGAATGTATTCCAGAACGACGTCAACACACACCAGCCACACATATTGCGACAAATGGAGACTAAGATTCAACCTTTATAAGTTCAAAATAATGATATTTCGCAAAACAGGAGGCAGAAACTGTACAAGCAACAAATGGAAATTTGCTAACCATGACGTAGAGGTAGTAAATGAGAACAACTACCTGTGTGTCCTTCTAACAAGAAACTTGATGGCTATTATAGATGGAGCCATTACGAATTTGAAGTACACTGAAAATAAAATCTAGGTATATATGATAAAAATGTAGGTTGATTTGACAAACATTTTGTCAATATACGTCCAACAAAAATTTTTATCAAATTGACAAAAATTATAAAATTTTGTTGATGTAACAAAAAATATTTTGTTGTATCCACAAAATTATTTTGTTATGATAACAGATTAATTTGTTGAAATAACAAAAATATTTTGTCAATATGACAAAATTTCGTACAATTTACAAAATTAATTTTTCACATTAACAATTCTTTTGTTGTATTAACAAATTTTTTTATTAATGTTAAAAATTTGTTTTTTTTTATTATTATCGGATTAACAAATTTTTTTTTGTTAAATTAACAAAATTGTTTTGTTAAATTGTCAATTCAACAAAATATTTTGTCAATTCAACAAACTATTTTGTCAATTTTTCAAATTTCTTTTGTTGAATCCACAAAATAATTTTGTCAAAATATTTTTTTTGGGATTTAAGTCCATAAAAATTGGCGTTTCGTACGTACGATCTCACATGCAACCATCTGTGAGGGCGTATGGATTTTTGTTAAGTCCAGTTAATCTTACATCGATTTCTTGACAAAAACCAAATGTGAACTATATCATACACAAAAGAAATGTCATGATCAAAAAAATATACGCGCAGAATTTCTTGGTTTCCTTACAAAATAGTTTTATCTATCTGATAATATTATTTTATTAATATTACAAAATAACTCAACCCCAAAACAAAATATTTGTCATTTTAACAAAAACGTTTTTATTTTTTGTTAAATTGACAAAAAAAACTAACAAAAACTTTGTGATATTGACAAACATTTACAAAACAGATTTTTTGTAAATACAACAAACATTTTGTTAACATCACAAAAAAGTTTGTCGATGTGACAAAAATCTCTGTTTTATTTTGTTATATTAACAAAACTTGGTTTGTTAAACTGACAATATCATTTGTAGTGCATATTTTGTTAAACTGACAAAAAATCATGCTGAATTATAAAAATTTTGTGAAATCAACAAAATCATTCTTTCGTATTGACAAAAATTTAATCAAAACGATAAAATTGTTTTATTGAATGTCAACAAAACGTTTTTACAATATTACCTAGGAATTTATTTTCAGTGTAGTAGAGGAACTTCTAAGATACTTTTAAAGAAGACCCTTCAAGTTGTGTTAATCTGGGTTATCTCCGTTTTACATATCAACGTTTAAAAACTAAAAGCAATAAATATATATAATAGTAGATTGCTAAAAAAGACAACTATGCTGGTAATAAGAAAAGAAAAATATCTTGGTTTGCCCAATGGACCCCTTGGCAGAGTAATGCAGTTATTCTTCAAATTTATTCCTACTGTGGCATCACTTCCAAAAGAAAGAATAAGAAAAAGAAATGAATGTCCAAGCACAAAGCAAGATATGACGACTGCATTGAATAGAAAGAGACTACTGGTTAGGTGCAAGAGAAGAACATTATGACAAAATAAAGATATGATCACTGATCAGTTGTTGTAGATCTGTGAAAGTGGAAAGACGTTGTTTTATTTTTGTAGTGAAGAATTTTTATTTCTAAAGCAAAGGTTGATTGCTGAAAGTATTATTACTTTATTAAGCAAAGCTTAACTGCTTACACTATAAATAAATAATATTGGTTGATATGAGAAAAAGACGGGAAATCGAATTTAAGGCAAAGTCATCCTTGGAATTGAATATCTAGACCCAGATCAATCACAACTTAATGAGTAATAATTACTATAGTTGAAGGTACTTAACGGAAGAAATATCGTGCATCATTAAAACAAAATCAGACGTTATCCCATTGAACTTTTTTTGGTACATAAATGATGTTCTAGAGAATGTATAACACTTTCTGAAAAGATTTCAAATCCTAGCAAAAATCCGAAAAAGTATCCTGACCAATGTTGAAACAACAAATTTTTTAAATGGTAAAAATTGGAAGCAGCTGTACAAATACATAGATTGGGCGTTAACATACAGGAAGTATGATGAGCTATTCTAGTGAAGAAAATAAAATACGATATGAAGATATCAGCCATATAAAGCAACAATGGTCCAATAAGTCTTCGAATCAAGCCCTTTTTAGACGATCATTTCAGTTGAGCTATAAGTTAAGCTTTCAGTTAAACTGATGTCTAAATACAAAAATTGAAGCGTTCAACTGAGACTGAAACTGAAACTGATGAAATTCCCATAAGTTTTCAGTTCAGTTATCAGTTAAACTGATGTGTAAATACTTTTCATTTCAGTTGTCAGTTCAGTCGTCATTTCAATTTTAGTTTGCGGTGATTTATTAAGCGATAAAACTATATCTATTGCAATAAAGCTTTCAACGTCCATTACGCATTACGATCGTCTAAAAGGGCTATCACATTCGGAGTACAAAGATTACCAAACTTCTTTTCAAAGACCCAGCTTCGCAGATCGATTGGCCTGGATGACTGGAAGTAGTGTATTCGTGATAGCAGACGACAGAAAACTACTTTGTATCAAGCAGCTACAGGTTTCTTTTATAAAACCTTATGTCCATAACTATTTCATATTCCTTGTTGGAAGAGATATTGCGCTCTCACTTCTCAATTAGCTTTGGTCTCAGTATCAGTATCTATTAAATTTCATCAAAATTTTTTCTCGTTCTTCAGATATATTCCATTTAAAGTTAAACAAACATCCTTTATCCATAACGATATAATAAGAACCTTGAACCTTAAACCATTTTGAAAAACCGGTCCAAATCGATTATATACAAAACCATCACAATTATACCAATAACCCTTAACATAAAGTAGATTTATCAGTACGTAAAACCGAAATCACCGGGCATGTAAATAAAATTTCTGAAAAGCTTATGCTCAGTTGAAGAGCATTCAAATGAATCGCATCAACAATATCAAGAAGGCAAACATTACACGTACGTAAGCTCCTAGCGACAAAAGATAAAAATGAGACTTTAAAAATAAAATTCTATCGAAACCTTGTCAAGCTTGCGTGCAAATTGGTTTTACTCGTATTTTTTGCTATTCTAGCGTCACTGTGTGTTGATGTAGCTAACAAATTTTGGTCACAAATACGAGTATAACCAAAATGAGCCCTAAAGCCAAAACACACATCCTTTTTTTTTGTGTACCTATTTGACATTGAAATATTTTGAATACTCTTATAGACAGCATGACTTTTGGGTATTCCAATTCGTTTGATCTCGCAGGCAATAATATTTGCATACACTATGCATAGATAGATACACACATGTTGTATGAGGAACTGTTGAATATCTGGAGATAGAGATACACAATTTCAATATAGAGCTTCCTCTTTGGTGAAATCCTTTATCCTTTTGCCGCATAACTAAACAAACATTGGAAACCATGATACAAAGGAATCTTCCGTAAAGATTGAATTTAAGAACAAAAAATGTTAATCCCAACTTTTGGCATTAAACGAAATAGGAAATCCACTTTCTGATCTTTATCTTGAGCCTGGAAGAGGAATTTAATCCTGAATTTTTCTACTTAATTTCTTGTCGGACAACAATGAATTTGTATACACTACAAGTTTATTAAAGATAAAATAATAATCACCCTAATATCACTCCCATTTCATGGAGTTAAGGTTCCTAGAATTCACTGAGGTGTCTTCGAGAAAAATATTTATTTGTATCCTTCAAAATAATTACAGCAAATGAACCTAGTACCTTCTACTTAGTAACTGCACACATTTGTATTTATGTTCATAAGACTTAAATTAATGGGAACAAGATAAGATGCTTTAATGATAACAGATCTTTGGGTTTTATTTCTTCTTGTTGAATAATAACTTCTGATTTTTAGGAAAGTTGAGGTGTCCTGGATAATAATTGGTGAATTTAAAGTTTGGTTTTGGTTAATATTACTAAGTTGGGCTGCACCTCAATATAGGTGTAGTGTTTACTTCAAATATTTTGCTATCTGAATTTGTAGTAAATTTCTTTGCCCAACCTCAATCTCGTTTAGCTGAATGTAAAAATTCTTAAAATTAGATGTACGAGTATTCCGCAAAACTTGAGTTTATAGAATTTTGTACATTGAAGTTGATGGTAAAATAAAATATTCCATTTAGAAAGCATGAAATTTTTTGTTTCGATGGATTGTTTAAAAATATAAATCATGGATTTATTTAGAGATAAATTTTCAAATGCATACAATATTGCCCTGTGATTTCTAGGAAAACAGATCAATTTATGCAAACCAAGTTTAAAAATCGTTTTATTATTAAATATAGTTTTTAAATAAGAAATTTATTTAAAACTTTACTAAAAAAATTGGGACGCCCATTTTAAGCATTTAATAATGTACATTTTGGGAAAAAATTTCAAAAACTATTTGTTAACTTTATATTGATTTTTCAAAAACAACAAAAAAAATGGACTTATTTTACCAAAAATCCAAAAAATATTTTTTCGAAAATGTTTATGTAAAATATTATTTAACATTTGAAGGAGCTACTGTACAAAATTTTGGCCAAAATAATAGATCCGCTAATGGGAAAGTGGTAAATAACAAAAACGGTTCTATGACGAGTATCGATAATAACAACTATTCACACCTAGTTTTCGTTGCATAAAAATCTTTTGAGTCGTTTTCGAGATAAATAAGATTTTGCATAACGGTTATAAAGTAAGTACCGTTAGTTCAGGAGCCATTAAAAATTCAATTTCCTCTTTAAGGAATCGCCGAAGAACCTAAGTACCAAATAAAATGCACCACTGGGTAGCACGAACTGGCTTCTATGTAATAGACTAGGAATTTTATGTAAAAACGAATGTTCATAAGGATAAAATTATTTTTTTAAATTCTTTTATAAGTAAGACACAAAACAGAATGCTATGTAAACATGAATTTATGCAAAAACAAAAATTATAAGTCGTTGTAGTGGTTTCTTAAAAAAATAATCTTTTATATACAAAATTTTTAAGAAAAAAATTTGGTACGCCAACCTTAAGTTTTTATTATGGTTCGATTAAAACCTAAATTTCCAAAAAAATTATTGAGTCGTTTTTGAAATATCGAATTTCCCGAAAAAAAAAAGATTTTTTTTTGCAAAAATTCATAAAATACTTTTTTTTTAAGTTTTGAAATGCAATGTTCTTTAAACTTTTTAGAAGCATCTCTATAAAAAATTTGACTAAAATCCGTTATTTCGATAATGAGTAATTCAAAATTTGAAAAAAAAAGGTTCTATGGTAGGTACAAGCTGTAATATCTTAATTTCAATTTTTTTTATTAAATTAAAGATCGTAAAAATTAATTGAAAGAAAAAAATTTTTATCAAAATTCTAGGCGCCGTTTTTGAGAAAAATGCGATTTTTGAAAACCATTTTTTAACATTTGTACTGTGGGTACCTTAATTTTTAGGTAAAATAAATTTTTTTTCTCAAATCTTGTAGATTACATTTTTTATCAAGTTTAAGAAAAATTTAGCATGTAGTTTTCGAAATATTAAGTTTTGAAAAAAAAAATGTTGAAATTTTTTTTTAAATCCAAAAAAAAAAAAAATTGTTTTTGAATACAAAATTCTATTCAAATTTTTGGGGAGCTTAAGCAAAAAAAAATGATAAAAATCGGTTGTACCGTTTTTGTGATAATGGAAAGCAAAAAAAATGGTTCCTTGAAGGGTACCCTCAATAACCATTTTTCTGAAAAATTTTTTCAACCATTAACTTTAACTAAATTAACTTTTTTCGTATTTTTATTTTTTTAATCTGTCGAACAGTTTTTGAGAAAAAAAAATATTTATAAAATTTTGAAAAAAATCGTATGATAGGTACCGTTATTTTTGGTCTGAAGAAAAAAAGAAAAAAAACGTGTGGGTGGGGGGAGGGTGGTAAATTAAAAATGATATCTACCAAGTTTAAAGAAAATCTTCCGATTCGTTTAGGCTGTCGTCCAACCGACAGACAGACAGAATTGCGAGACCTACTTTTTTAGTCTTCGCTATCATCGTAATGTCAACTTTGATCAAAATCTCGGGTTCCATTTTTTTACGAATGCTTAACTTGCCTTATAGTATCTATAAGTCGCAAGTAAAAATTGGTTTAGCGGCTTAGGTTGTAGGTCGAGGTAAAGGTTTGATATACTTCAGTGCAGCATACAGTCAAATTATCGGTCGAACTGTTGAAAAACATTTACGGAAATAATCTAAAGATATCTTTAAAAAAAAACTAAAAATTTGTTGTCCCTTCTAAATTTTATGGTGATGACATGAGACGCAGTATTTTAATTCCTTTCAGCTTTAGATGGTGTTACATGTTTAAATCGTAAAAGGTGTTTTCGGAAAAAAGATTAAAAAAAGTAAAATTATTGCGTGGCAGCTACCCATTCAAGATGATCTAAAGAGAATCACAAACAAGTGCTCTGTTCTTCATTTAAAATACATCAGTTTATCCACTTAGACCGAAGTTCAGTTTTCATAAAATATGGAATGAGAACGTTATAACATCTCGATTTATAATTTTAAAAAATAACTTTCAATGGCCATTTGTTTTCTATGAAATTTTTGTAATACACATTATTATAATCGCTTGAAAATTTGATCGCCTTATGCCAAAGGTGCTTCGATACAAAATGTTGAAAGCCCTAAACAAATAGCACTAGCACTAGCGATGAAAATATATTTAGGCAAGGCCTAAACGTGTTGCTTATGAAGTATGGTTTTTCATCTGATTCACCTAATTCATTGCCTTAGTTCTCCCAGAATTGTCTCATCAATTTTTTTGATAAGATGAAACGGTAAAAAAATATTACAAATTCCAGTATCAACTGTTTTTCTCCATGACCAACAAAACCTTATAATAAATATTTGTGCTTCTAGCCAAGTTTGCAGCCCAACACTCTTCTTACAGAACATCCGAAGAACATGAACGTGCATCTGGAAACGAATATGAGAAGCTGAGAGTACTGTCATTAGCACAAAATTTTTATGGATTAGAAGCTTCAGACAAAAGATCGTTGATAAATATCAGAAAGAGGGTCGGAGACAAAAAGGAGCCCTGTGGAACACCAGCATTTATTTCATGAATTTCAGACTTACAACCATTCAATACAATTTGTATTTAGCGGTTTGAAAATTAGTTTCTAATTCATCGAAGAAGATATTCATCAATTCCGAATGCACGCATTTTCGACAAGAGAACTTAATGCTAAATGCTTTTGAAATATCAATTATCTCACTTTCTGCAAAACGATGTAAATATTTGTGCCACTCTTCGCTAAAATATACTATTAGATCACCAGTGGACCTTTGGCTACGAAAGCCATACTGACAGTCATTGAGAAACTTTCGTTTTTCAAGATATTTCTTCAGATTATATTTTCTGAACAGCGTTTCCATGTCCTTAGAAAGAAGGGATGTAAAAGCAATTGGACGATAGTTAGAAGGGAGAAAAGACTTGAATTTTTTCGAACAGACTCTAGAAATGCTGTTTTCTACCCTCTCGGAAAGAGACCAGCAGAATAGGGTAGATGAAAAGATTACACAGTAGTTTCGCCAACTATGAAGCACAACTTTTCAGAACAATGGAATCTCTTCCATCCTACCATCTCTTCCATCTCTACTATCCGGCTCAGCAGATTTGTACATATCGAGCTCTTTAAGAATCCTTAAAACTACTCTAGTGGGAAAGAATATTTGTCCTCTCAAGTACAGGAACACTTTCGTCAAATTAACATCAAACTGTGCTGCAAGCAAATTGGCTTTCTCTTAAGAACTGACATAAGATGTGTCATTGAAGACGAGCATTGGAACCGAAGACGACATATTATTTCGTACATTTTGTTACAAATGACCAAAAATGTTTTTGCCGAAATTGATGGTCATGGTTTTTTGGTTCGTCGAATATGATCATTACAGGATTTTTAAAGGTTTTTGAACTTATTCCGGTTTTCCTCAGTAGGGTTGGCTTTAAAACATCGGAAACTTACTTCTCTGATCCAAATAACTTCCTCACAATTCGAATCTCTGTCGGTTTAATATATTTTTCCCTGATTGTTACTGACGTAAATTTAGAGGGTTTACTTGGTATGAAAACTGTACTGTAACTGTATAGTTTAGAGTTGATTCGATGTTACCCTACTTAATAAATGTGACATTAAACTTCGTAAACTTTGAATATGCCATACTTTTGGATCTTACTACTTTTCACGGCTAATTTTTTCAATAGAAGATTTTTATATATATAAGAACTGTTTTTTCTTGTAATACATTTCTCCACGATCAGCTAACCAAAGGAAACAATTCTGTGCTAACGCGATCCTCGAACAAAAGTGGTCCTCAAAACGCCATCCCATAGAAACAAATACAATTTAGGTAGAAATGTAAATTGGTTGAACTTTAACTTAAACAAAAACATCTTTTAACCTACCGGGCCTTCAAAAGCTGGACCTAGAGGGATTCTACACTTTTCCGCCTTCTTGACGGTTTTGGACACGAAATCCTGTACATAAAGTAAACAAAAAATCAGACAAACATAAAATGCGTAGAGGAAGGTTTAGGAGCTAATAAATTGTTCTGACAATGTACAACGTAAAATAAAAGTCACACTTTATTTAAATTAATTGGAAAAAGGCTAGAACCTCAAAACTCTGAGAAAAGTACAGAAACTTGCGTGCATTGGAATTACGGGTACCATGAGATCCACACCAACTGCAGGGTTAAAGGCGATACTCAACCTGAAACCCCTAGACCTTTTCGTACAAGAATACCTTGAAAACAGTGCAATTGGACATGCTGAAATTCTTCAGAAATATTTGGCTGATAGTATCATTACAGATAATACAACACCCGAACTTGACTTTTATAAACCATTCCAAACTGCCTTTCCAAGCAGAGAAGAATGGCTGAACAACCAATCCTACGCCAGTGAATCAGCAATAGCAATCTATACTGATGGCTCCAAAATGGACACAGGTGTTGGTGCAAGCTTTTTCTCAGAACCTCTTGAGCTAAACAACTCACTTATGCTCCCAGATCATAGCAGTGTCTTCCAAGCGTAGGTCCTGGCAGTGACAACAGCTGCTAGACAGATATCAAAAATGGCGATACCACGGCCTGATATCACCTTTTACATTGACAGCCAAGCGGCAATAAAAGCGATTTCTGCCACTGTGATAAAATCGAAGCCTGTCTCTTGCTGTCGCGAAGAGCTTAAGGTTCTTGGCACGCAGCACAATATTAGACTCTGCTGGGTACCGGGACACATCGGCATACTAGGTAATGAAAATGCCGATGAGTTGGCAAGACAGGGATCAGCGCTTGGCGCTAGTCAAGCAGAGATGGTAAATATCCCACTCTGCAACATTAAACAGAAAATTTCAGATTTAATCCTCAAGAAATCCAATGAAAGGCGTAGTCTACTTGACACCAGTGATACTATTAGGAAAGTATGGCCTTGTTTTAACAAGCAGAGGACTGACAAAATTATGCAACTTAGTAAGAAGTCCCTTCACTCTCTTACGAGCATAATCGCCGGACATAATTTACTGAAATATCATATATTATAAATTAAAAATTAAACTCAGTACAGATAACCTACACAGGGGATGTGGTGACGAAGAGGTGCATGAAGACACATCACACTTTCTCTGTCATTGCCCTTCACTATGCCACCAGAGAAGATCTTTTTAATATTTCAGGAATTCACATATTGAACTTCGTCAATGCCTCAAAATGGCTTGACTAATTAACATAATACATAGGTTTTTATCAGAAAAGAAGGATTACACTCACGGGTAACACAATGGATCTACATTTATCTAAGTGTGACGATAGCGATACCAATTGTCAGCCCAACAACCTAACCTAACCTAACGATCATTCAGTTGATCGCTTTTGATAGATTCAAATTCATAAAGTGCAACACTTCAAATGAAAATAATTCAAGCCTGAGGTTTGTACCTTAAATTTCAAACTTAAAAGTTTAGCAGTTATTCTGAATTATAATAGCCTATAATTCTAACTATCTTAGAGCTAATACTTATCCCAAACAGAATTTATAAGAACCAAAGAATTATTTTCTTATTTAAAACGTGTAAAGTGTTGTAAATTCAGAAAGTGTAATGGCACTAATACCCTTAAGGAATATTATAGCCACTTTTAAATAAAAAAAGAACTCCCAACAGTTTAAGCAATCTCTCCACCCCAGGAATTTAAAATAATAATAATTATATGAAGATTGCTTCGCGGGCATTACGCGTTTACCATATACCTACCAACCTCTATGGAATCATTAAAAAAAAAAGCAAACTTTGCACAAATCACCTTCATACCTATAGAATACATTTTTACGTCCACATTTAATTTTTACAGTCTCCTTCAACACGGCGCGGCGCGTAGCATCTACTACGAGAACGACTACGCCCATTAACACAAACCACTTAACTTTTTAACTGCAGAACGGTATTTTTTTTCTTACTTTACAAATCCCTCGCCATCGTTTCCACTTAAAGTAAATCATATCCTTTGAATACCGTGACAAAAAAGAACGCATGACAACCAAAAGCGATTTTATTTCAATTTTGGCGCTCAATTAAAATACAAACGTTGCCATTGGGATTATATAACCGGGGGCAAAAGCCCTTCACCCAGATACACTTTTTCTATCAACAGCGCGAAGGAGGCAAAAAATTGCAGCTTCCTCCTGGGGTATACAGTAAAAGAATAATCAAGCGCCAGCATACAAGGATTATAAAGAGACAGCAAAAAAAAAAGGATTCAGTTTGATTCCTCGTTGGGCCCTCCCATGGCGCTGTTTCCTTTTAACTTCCATTTTGTTTATTTTTTTTTTGTGGATATAATACAAGACCCCCAGCAAACAAAAAAAAAAATCTTATCAAGGTTATGCTAACATTTCGGTTAAAAGAATTTTTCAACACACAAGGACAGGGACACGAAATATATAAGCTTCATCCTCTAAGGCATTGTTACGAGTACTGGTGGATACTTGTTGAGAAATAAAATATTAATATGGCAGTACGAGTATGCAGAGCGAACACAGATTTTGTTTTAGACTACGCATTTTTCATTGGGATTGTGATTTGTTCAGGACTTTAAATATTTTAAGACTCATACGTCCTGTCATATCTCTTAAAGGTAAGGAAAACAAGTTGGATGTTTGTGTTCAAGGAGATAAATCTATTTTCGTTTAACATGAAAAATGAGTTAAACCTAGTCAAATTAGGCTTTGAATTCAAAACGATCCCGAGGAAGTTGGGTTTGTGTAGACCTTTACTTTGATGTTACATAATACAAGATATCCGGAAAAGTACACTTTGAGTTTGCAGCACAAAAGAGCACCTTTTTTGTGGGTTATGAAAACGAAAGCATTTTAACCGATGTCGTTGGGCAATTCGAAAATCATTTTATTTTTTATTATTTTATTTTTAATAATACCTTGAATTCTTCTGAGAGGAGACTTGAGGGTTTTTTTTATTTTGTTAAGGAAATTATCATTAACGTTAATCCACATAATTGGAGAAAATTTGATTTTAAAATTCTTGAAAATGAATAAGGGTCCCTCCCAAAAAAGGTTTACCCACCTACATATGTCGGTCAGAAAGTCATGAACATATTAATTTATTTTCACCATTCATAAGAACAATAATAATATAATAAGTTTCATACAGGGTGTTTCTTAAGTAACGATATGATTTAATTGAGTAATTGTTTCGTTTACGTTTTTTTTTTGAATTATCTTTAGAAATTTGGGAAATTTATGATGGAAACAGCACAAAACAAAGATTCAAAGTTGTTCAATTTTATGTTGGAATGGTAGTCGACATTCAATAATACAGAAACAAAGATAGGTATATTGAAATTTTTTCCTTGTTCGAAATACATATGTCCAGTTCTCTAACAATTTGCCGTTAAGTTCAGTTTAGTCCAGCGTTTCCAGAAAAAATGGCCTGCCTGTGATCTTCCGCGTGCTGGAAGGCCTCTTGCAACTCGAACCTAATCATTTCTCAGGCGCAAGCAAGTATTGAGCAAAGCCACGAAACTTCCATCAGGTGACGTTCTCAGCAAGGAACTTTATTGCAGTTTAGCATTTTTCCATAGAAGATTCAATTGGTTCATGAGTTGAAAGCAACTGAAGCTCAAGTACGCATTCGGCATGCGTTTTCTTTCTAGAATTGTTCATAAAAAAAAAAAACGAATTTTATCGCAAACTCATAATGGACGATGATGACAATTTTCAGTTCAACAGTAACGCAAATAAAAAAAATAGCAGAATATATGTAGGTCATTGAAAACATCAAAAATAATTGTTGAACTTCAAATGCACCCTCAGGTTCTAGCAAATAATGGGCACCATTCATAATTTGAACATATTTCCAAATCATAATCTTATTTTAATAAATAAAATCAGAAAAAAATGTAAATCATCAAATAAATCATATTGTTACTTATGAGGCACCCTGTACATACGTATACATTTGCATGTATACCATTAACCTTTATGCTTTAAAAACCATGTTTTGCAAAACTGTTTTACTTTTTGCAATTGTCACTCTTCGGTGGTTTGGTATAATTTCGAGCAAATAAATCGCATGACAGAGGTTTGCACGAACTTGACCTTATGGTCAGGATTACTAGATTGGAGAATTTTTTTTAGTCTGATGGTAAACAGGGAGGTGGAGGACTTCGGGAGGAAATCTTTTGTAAGACAAAAATAAATTTAAATTTAGTGTTTCTTTTTTTTAAATTGTTTTATATAATGTATCTACATACAATAAGCTTTTATGTATATACAAAATTTTCAAAACATTTTTAAGAAAATATTTTGATAATTAAACTTAAAGTTCATATTACTATACGAATAAGAAACAAATTTCGAAGAAAAATATTAAAACATTTTTGAGATATTAAATTTTCCAAAAAAAATAGATTTTTTTTTCAAAAATTCAAAAAATATTTTTCTTAAAGTTTTGAAATGCAATGTTTTTTAAGCTTTTTAGAAGAAAGAAATTAGTGATCGTAAGAATAAATCGAAAGAAAAGAAATTTAATCAAAATTCTCAGATTCGTTTTCGAGAACGATTTTTTAACATTTGTGTGGTGGGTACTGTTTTTTTTTAGGTAAAATAATTTTTTTTTTCCATCTTGTATATTATATTAACTAACTTTTCTTATCAGGTTTCAAGAAATTCGAGCGCCGGATTTTCAAAATATGTATTGAGTTTTGAAAAAAAAAATTTTGAAATGTTTTTAGAAATCCAAAAAACTTTTTTGGAAAATTTGAGTACCTTATGTAGGTACTCTAAATTTAAATCTTTTGCTGCAGCATATAAAAATTAATCAAAATCGGTTCTCCGGTTTTTGAGAAAATCAAAAAAAAAAAAAATGGTTCCAAGGCGGTTACCATTAATAACCATTTTTCGGAAGTTTTTTTCTTTAACTAAATTAAAGTTTTTGGTATTTCTTTTTAAATCTGTGAAACAGTTTTTGAGAAAAAAAACATTAATAAAATTTCGAAAAAATTCGTATGGCAGGTAGTACCAATATATTTAGGTCTTAAAAAAAGGAAAATAAAAACGTGTGGGGTGGGAATTTAAAAACGATGTCTACCAAGTTTAACGAAAATCGGCCGAGCTGTTTCGGATGTAGTAGAACACACATATAGACTTTATTCTCTATCTCCACAATGTCAGGTCTGATCAACATCTCGCCTATGATTTCTTATGGATGCATAACTTTTTTTTTTTGAAGTACTATATTTATTTTAAGTTTCTCTAGCAGACCATCATTTCTTTAGGAGTTTTCTGTTATATTCTAACTGTTGTTCTATAGTTCTGAGTTAAAATTATTTTCTCGCTTTTTTTTTTGTAAAAATGGGGTAACCATGCGAGGTTGCTGATACATTTGGTGGATGATACATTTTGATTCTTTTTTGAAAGAGGACAATTCGATTTTCAGTCGAAAAACATTTCAACAAAGGTGAGTTTTGATAGAAAGCTTTTTTTGTAAGTCTTATAATACTTAGGTTTTAGAAATTGCCCTTATTTTTTAAACATTACATTTTTCGGCTAAAACTTTTGTTTAATAACTTTTTTCTGCAAAAAAAACATGAGGGTTTCCTGGAAATTTACAATATAAATAAATTTTCCACATTTCACACTATTTAAGAAAGGACAGAACATCCCAATAGAGCTCTCCTCCACAATTGAGTTTTATTGATTTTTTTTTAATTGAGAGTAGGTATAATTTAACTGACTTTTTTAAGCCTTAGCTTTGTATTTATCGCACTTTATATGGCTGATAACAATGGTAGTTCATTTAAAAGTTAATTTTAAGCACTGCAAATTATTCATTTAGCAATGAAACATTCATAGGTAAATGGCAAATGTGAAAAAAACAACATTCCGCCGAGGTCATTCCACATGAAGGATAGACCAATTTTGATCTGCAATGATTTAAAGATAAATAAACCAATGAATAAACTAATTTCTTTCCACGTTATATAATTGAAACATTAAATTCAAAGGAGTTTTTAAATATAAACTAAATTGCGACCTTTTTCTTATTTATACCTATCACCCTTAAGATATTTGCTTCTTAATGGGAAGATCTACTCAAACAAATTTTTTTCCGAAGATATATTGACTGTTCAAGGAAAAGTAATAGGATGTTACATTATAAGGATGAAATAAGCTTGAACTTTTACCTATATATCTTAATTTTTTCGTTCATTTTAGCTGAAAATAGGTAGTTAGTTTAACTGGAAAATCTAAAAAAAAATCTTCATTTTATAAATTCCTTTATACATATATTGCTGCTATCTTGGGTTAAATTGAGTGCGTTTGTCAGCAATAACATTCGTTATTTTAATATTTTAACCATTTTTCATAAGAATGGTAACTCTGTTGATAAACGATTTCATATTTAAAATCCAAATAAATAATTTCTAATATCCCTTAAACCTAGATTTTTAAACCTATAACCTTTGTATATATAACCTATAGAATTATCATGGATCACGATTTTGTATTGCTAACTCTAGCCTGGTGGTGGCGCTGAAATTAGCGCTAGATTTTAAAGTGGAGTAGGATAAGATACAAAACAAGTAGTAAAGAAGAGAATATTTCATTATTAAATTTAGCAGAGACAAATCTAGCAAGTACTGTCCCTATACTTAAGATGTCGCCACAATCTTTCGTCTTCTTGATAGTACTATAAGTTTTATATACAAAGTTATTACTTAAAACAATAAAAATAAAAAGTGGCCAAAAATGTTAATTCGAAATATTTTGTTTTCAAAAATGTACTTTGCCAAAAAAAAAAGTATAAATCAAAACTTCATCAAACATGAGTAAGTTATTTGTATTGTATTTTATCTTTCTAAAATTATTAAATTCCTTAAATTTTAAGATCATTGTCATTTATTGGACTTTTCTTAAACGTGTAACTATTTTCTAAGATTTCTTATTTTAGAAAACTATCGACCACAAACCAAAATTAATTTTCTATATCTAATACCAAAAACAGTATTTACTGTTTATTTAATCAAGATGGTGGAAGCCTTTTAAGAAGTTGATGGTCGAAAACTAGAAACTAAGCTTTCTATTAGGTTTTTGACGATGATAAAACAAAATATCTTCCCCATTGAAATCATAACTAAATATATGTAGATGTACTAGACTATGAGTTGAATCAAAAAATTTAAAAATAAATTCATCAAATTAATACAAAACAAATTAAATAGTTTATTAAAATTCAAAAGTCTTTAAATTCATAAGTCTAATGCAACTCGACTTTTCGATTCTTCATATAAACGGGGTTAGAGAGTTTTGTCAACTGTTCAAATTCAAGCAAACGTCAGATTGACCGCAAAAGTGAAATTAACTAAATGAACTATAGAACTAGTAGAGATGTGATCTAATTTCTCTAGATTACTAAAGTGAACTAGTTCGTTCATAAACTACACAATTCTAGTACTGCATCTTGTGTCATCTGTCATGAAAAGTGCTGCTCATCAGTGGTACCACTTTACTTCAATTGAAGTAGATCTACTTCTTTTTTTTTAAATATTTTAAGAATCTCTGTTTCAACCTACTTCAATTTTACAAAAAAAAAAACTAAATCTACTTCTTTTTCTCTATTTCACTCTAGGTAGTATGTAACCCCAGCATAACCATAAAATATTAACGTCAAGATAATACAAATACACAAATGAGTAATTTTGAAAGCATAGAAACTCGCCACATTCATGTGTTTTTATGAAAATTTCGCTTTATCTGTTTTTTTTTATTAATAAATTAATTATTTATGTATGAAATTTCTTTAAAATTAAAAGAAATGTACGAGC
This sequence comes from Chrysotoxum bicinctum, assembly GCA_911387755.1. Taxonomy (NCBI): domain Eukaryota; kingdom Metazoa; phylum Arthropoda; class Insecta; order Diptera; family Syrphidae; genus Chrysotoxum; species Chrysotoxum bicinctum. Next base: position 214,737,329 of record OU426989.1, on the reverse strand, counting down.
ATTGAAAATTAAGTATTTAATAATATTCTTTTAAAATCAAAAAAGCTTCGATATAAAAATTTTGATCGAAATTGGTAGAGTCGGAAATGAGAAAGTTGGACCTGTCAATAAATTTTTTTGACCAAAAAGTAGAGCGCGTTTTGTGGTATGGTCTACACATAATTTTTTTTATCAAAATCATTAGAGTCGTTCTCGGAATAAATATGATATTTCATAATGGATGTATGGAAAGAAACGAGCTAAAAAAAAAAACAAACCATTTCAGTTTCTCTTCTTGGCTGCAGGTTGTGGTACAGACCTACAGACATTATGTATACATAAACAGACGGATTGACTACTTTTTGGTGTTGTAATGTCAACTGATAAAATTCGAGTTCAGTTTTTTCTAAAAGCAAGTAAAAAGTCATTTAAAAATCTACATCGATTTTTCTCAATTTATTTCACTTTTTTCTTCAAGTCTACTTTGACTTTTTATCCAGAAGTGGTAACGCTGCTGGTCATTAGCCGTTCAGAATCGGCACAAAAGGTCCCCTCCATACCTCACACAGAAGTGGTTAAGAGCTGTAAGTCACTAGGTTTAGGCATTCTACTAGCCGTGCTGACATGCTTTTTATTTTATTTATTTTTTTAACTAAAATTCATCGCATGATGGAACTTGTTGACTCAGTTCATTCATAAATTAAGCTGTTAAATAAAAAACTTACATTTCGGTGAGTCATTAAAATCATTTCATAAGTCAACGTAAAACACATTAACTATATTTTTCGTTGAGTTTATTTGCACTAAAGTAAAATGGTTCACTTCAATAATGATTTATTCTTTTAACTCGTTTATTCGTTATTATTTAATCATTTTATTTCGTGCGTGGGTTCTGTTTGTTTTTTCTTATTTCATGAAGTTAATATTTTATTCTTCTTAAAAATTTATAAATTATCAAGAAAAAAAAAATTAAATGAATAGGGGACTTTCGGCCGAATTTTGTTTGGCATTTTTCATTTCGCCGCCAAAACCGATTCGCCAATTTTTATTTTGCATATTGTTCATTTGCTTTTTGTTAGCTCACTGTTTCTTGTTTCACATTCTGTTTCTTTACTTTTTGATTTTTAACTTCTTGTTTTTAAGCTTTCAAATTGTTTTGTCTTGCAATCTATAGTTTACATCAGGGTTTGAACCTTGCTCTGTTCGGAGCAAATTTGCTTCACTTTTGAAGGAAAAAAAATCTACTCCAACGCTCCGATTTTTCGAGATTTACTCCACTTTTTCCACAAAGACAAATTGTCTAATTTATATACAAATATGACATTGTTGAAATAAACCATTAAACCTTTGTTAAAAATTCTTTCTGAATTTGTAATTTGTTTATTTTCACAAAACAATTTTTGAAAATAATACTAAGTTTTCCTATGAAACCTGTGATTTATTGTTCTTTTTTGCTAATACTATTTTGTATGTTTTAATTTTCCTGAAAAGAAAGGGATTTTCTTTTTGTTTCAAATCTACTCCGGAAGTATTGCATTTGCTCCACTTTTTTTCAAATTTGCTCCGAAATTTCATGACTGAGGTTCGAACCCTGGTTTACATGTGAAAAATTTTCGAGCGAAATTTATTAATTTACTCGTATGTTGTTAAATAATAAAGTTTTATAATTTGAGGCAATCGCATTAAATCGGCCAATAGCAGAATAATAATGGGGAAAATTGTTGTTAAAATAAATTTTGCAAAAAGAATAAGCGAAATAAAAAAGCCCGAAATTAGTCTGGAGAAATTATAACTTGACGAGTAATATAAAAGCAAAATGCATTTTTTTTTTTAGATAAAAATCACAAGATGAACCAAATTAAAATATTAAATTAAATAAACGTGTTGACAAGCCTTCCCTCACGTCAAATGATGATTCATAAAAATTAAGAACCATGAAATCACTTGTAAGGCTCATTTTCAGTACACAATTTAAACTTTGTATCCATTCATTCATAGATTTCTTGATCAGAAACAGTTGTGAACTAAAAGCTATCGATTGTTAAGCTATTTTACATTTAACCATAATCAATTTTTAAAGTTTCATTAAAATTAAATTTTTCGTTGAGTCAACGTGAAATAACAACATACATATTTTGTTTGTATTAAATTATGAAACTTTTCATCAAAATAAGGATTGAGATAGTGAAACCTTCATAACTTGATTTGGATTAATAATTAAATGACAAAAAATAAGCTTAATATAATGAATTTTAAAACTTCGCGAAAAATTATACGACTATTTGAAGTACATATAGTTAAATGAGTACACTCTCGCATGAAACGACGCACATGAGTAAACAAACTAATAAAATTTCAATTAAATTATTATCTCAATAAAAAGATCAAAATTCCAAGTGATTTCCTTTGGGCTGTCAGAATTTGCAAAATTAGTAGAGTTTAAGAAAGACTGCAAAACCAACTTAAATCAGTGAAGTACAATTTTCCACCAGCAATACAAAAAAAAACTACAGACACTGCTTTGACTACGGAAAAAAATTAATATGCACCATGGAATTGTCTGCGCGATTAAAAATCAAGTCTCCCAACAAAACTCTAGACGTGCCTGGGGTACCACACTACTTACACAATAATTCCAACAAAAGCGATTTAAAAAAACCTACCCGTTTCGCGATAGTCAAAAAAGTTTTAGCCCTTGTGTGTACCTCACTTAAATTCAAACTTTCTTAATTTCCCAGAACTGTCGTTGAATACGCACAGAACGTGCAGTACATGCAGCCTTGACACTGAACAAAATTCAAAATCATTTTTTTTCCCATTTTGTTTGTGGCTTTTATTGCGTAAGACTTAATTTCACGGAAAACAAAAATCCACAAAGAAATTCTGCGGACGAAACACACTCTTTTCAACTTCCTCATTGACGTACTTAAAAGTACCAAAGCACTTTGAAATGGCATCACTTCCACTCCTAGAACACACACATAGACGCTCACAAGGAAAAAATCACAGTTGTTGAAGTAAAAAAAAAATCCCCTAAGTCCTATAACCAAGTATAGAACTAGAACACAACTCACATTCGACGCGATGTCCTTTTTACGCTAAAAAGCTTTTCTAAAAAAAATAAAACGAAGAAACAAAAAACAGAATTAACAAAAAAAAAAAAATCTATGACACACAAGAACATGTGCCGAAAGGGGAATTACACGTTTCTATGTAGGTTCATGTAACACGCTTTTGTTCCCGCTTAATAATGTCCTTAGGCTAGCCGCGCACTAGCAACTTTTAGTTGCGAAACTGCTTGGTTCGAGCAACTAAAAAGTTTGTGTTTTGACACAAACTAAACGATTGCCTAAAATAAGTTCGCCATTTTATTGAACATATAATTATCTGCAAATTCACGGACATTCAACCAAACAGTTCATCTGTTTTCTATAAGTAACCAAACAGTTTGGCAACTAAAAGTTGCTAGTGCGCGGCTAGCCTTAAAGAGTATGGATGTGGATTTTGAAGTAGAGATAGGTCGCCTACTGGTGTTGAAGGTATATTCACTCTTTTTCTCTCACCTTGAATTAGCTGGAACGCATGAGGTATTCCATTTCACTGGGTTTCAGTTATATTATAGATGATCCTTCAACGGGGAGCAAAATTGAAACTTTTGTTTGTTTGATCCTTTTTATTTTAATCCAAGGATAAGAGGTAATTTTTTTTTCTCACATTGGCTCACACACAAAAAAGGATGGGCACAAGGAAATCAGAAATTCCCCTGGATAAACACTGAATTTCACTCTCTTTTGCAAGAGGTAACCCGTTGCAACTCCTTTGCCTGGGTGACACTGAACTTCAAGGTTATAATGCAACACTATTTGCATCAATGGTCGTCCTTTCACTTCCCGCAGCCTTGAACTAGCTTAAAAGGCTTTTATAATTATCTAGCAATAGAAAAAGGTGAAACACATTCAAGAACCACTCCTTTATGTCAACCCGGAAGTTGGCGTTGAAAATGGCGCCCGACAAAAACAGATTTTAACTTTTACTTAAATTTTTACACAAAAATCTAGCAGAAAAGTAATTTTTTTACGATTTCTAATAAAACAGAGAACGCGTACCTGTTTGCTTTGAATGGTGGCGCTACGACACCTGTGATATCCGAATCACGACTGAGCTCGTTGTTGGCTTTGTTGCCAGCAACAGCCTCCTCCGCAGAAGTTGTTGTTACCGATATGGTAACTGGTGATGGTGATGCTGCTGTTGCTGGTCTTGTTGTTGGAGCAGTGGTGATGATGGTTGGAGATGACGATGGAGCAGCGGTAGAGACGACTGTTGCTGCGGTCTCGTGGTGAGTTGGGGAGCCGTTGTTGGAGCTGGTGGTACTCTCAGCAGTCACAGTGCTCACTTGGAGTAAGTCTCCACTGTTTGTGTTGCCATTTGTTGTTGTTGTGTTGTCGATGGTTTCATTGACCTGTGGATTGTGTGCAGAATTTTTGCGAGAGCTTTCACCATCGCTGTTTCTTTTTGTGGGGGTGGTTGGTGATTTGGGGCTTTGTGGAATGTGCTTGCCCAGCGCATACTCAACACTTGCCTTGCGTGGCGAGGGAGAATTCGTGTTGCTGGCAACATAACTGCTTCCAACGGGTGAGGGATTACGTGGTGTTGGAATGGGAGAGTCCTCCAGCTGGCAACATGTATCACAGCTGATGGTGGATTTGGTTGATTTTTGGAGTCGGGGGCTTGTAATGGGCCCTGGAACTGCATCAGTTTTGTTGTCTGGTGGGTCCTTTTTGGGGTTAGTGGCTGCAGCAGGGTTGGTTGCTGCATTGTGTGGTGATGAGGATGGAGTGGTTATTGAGCTGCTGGTGCAGTGAAATTGATCCTGAAAATGGAAATTGAAGAAAAAAAGAGAGCTCAGTTTGGATGTCTATCAAGCGATGATTGAGAAGGATAGAGGGGTGGCCGGATAGTTATATAGTTGGATGGTCTATTCAAATAACATGTAGTGGGCGGGAAAGCGTGTTGTAAAGTTATTGCGTCAATATACACGGTTTTAATAAAAGTTGATGATGAAAATGTTTTAAAGGTTTTTTTTTTGTAAAAGATATTGATTTTTTGTTTGTTAGGAAACCTATCAATTTCGGAATGTTACGCCGTGTTTTTGAATGGTGCGGTTTGATATGCCTGCCTTCGAAGTATAATTAATTATTTAATTTTTTTGAGTACCTACCTACGTAGTTACATATTGATGTCAATGTAATTAAAATTATATTAACATTATTTTTAGATTATTTTTAATGCAAGAGAGTGTTGATATATAGAGGATGTACAGATTAAATAGGGCTAACCATATTTCAATTTAACGATATGAATTATGTACACTTGAAAATGGAACCAGGACCTGTAATTACTGGATCTAAAATTATTAAATGGCATCAAATACAATTTATGTTGCTCAATTAATGTGGCTCAAACCATAAAGTTAATAAGTACAAACTTGTAAGGCTCAGCATGTAACCAGTCAGTGAGTTTTTAATAAAAGGGAATTATTATTCTACTAGTTAGTTAAACGAAAAATAAAAGGATTTTAATTTTTGAAGAGTTAGTAAATTTTTAAAAGTTAAGCAATTTAATAATTTACTAAGTCTTCGAAAATTTTAATCCTTTTCTTTCGTTTAACTAACTAGTAGAATACTAATTCCTTTGTATTAAAAACAGTGCCCCTGAACACGTCTAAATCATGACAGTCAGTGAAAATTCCTAATAATTTGAAATGTTAGAAACTCAGAAGTCAAAGTTGCAACCTTCACTTTATTTTGTTATTTTTTTTTATTTGTGACAAACTTTTTCGAATTGTTTTTTTTTTTTTTTTGTATTTTCTCCACTTTGGACTTGATCATTCCAGGTAATGCTTCGATAAAATTAATTGTTGTACATGATTTATCTTTTGTGTTCCGAAAGGAAGTTTGCTTACCAATATATGTATATATTTCTTCCAAAGAAGTGTAGTGTAACTAGTACTTGTAATTCTGGTGAAATCGGTAGCCCACGTGTTGTAATTCGGTATTGGATGTCAAAGTTTTTAACCAAGAACCAAACGGTTATCTTGTCAAACTTATACCTGCACAAAGATGAGTTTTCAAACACATCGAAATCTTCGACTTCCAAAAACATTTTACATATATGTTATTTTATTGATTTTTAAAATAATTGGCTCACGAATCATAAAAAAACGCATTTAACACTTTGAAATAAAATTGCCAAGAATTTTTTTCGAGGAAAATGCTGAATGTCATATGAGTTTAGCAAGTTACTAAAAGTTAAAGTAGTTATTTTGTGATTTTAGCTTTAGTAAAATGTTAAGAGGTTAAATTAGCAAAATCTTCTTTTTATCTTAGTAATTTACTAATATGGTCTTAGCATTTTACGAAATCTTTAACATTTTGCACTACTACTTTAAATGTGAGTGCCCTCATTAGTCCCTCAGGTGATTTTGAATTTCTCCATTTTGTATTTAAATACACAATTCTGGATCGAACTATTCGCAGTGATCTCTTAAAGCATTCACTACACATTCTTAAGTATTGTAGAGATTTTTATCGGTGTACTTTTCAACCATTGTGCATTTTATGAAAGTGCCCGATGGATACAATACATTTTTTAAATTTTACTACATCAAAAACGTAACAAAAGAGCCAAAACACTTTTAAATGAAAGTCATATTCATAATGAAAAGGCTATTATTAAAAAGCCGCAAGTATTTCATAAATCTAGTTCACCTATTTGGTTTTGCGACAAAAAAACCGCTAGAAAAAAAAGAACTTGCGACTTTATTAATGAATATAATCGTAACGTTTTTAAAATCGCATTTAATACAATGTGCCTCTTTCTTATCGTAATAATGTAAATTGCAAGTATGAGCATATCTATCTGAGTGTATTGTTTTCATTTTAACTTACGAAAATCGCATCCAAGAAAAATAAAACAAATAGGGCGACATTTAAATCGTTACGATTTTTGGTATCGAGTGCATCCATGAATATTTAAACACATAATATGTGTTCTATTGTTTCGACTTAAAAATTGGGCAAATAAAATCGCAAGTGCGTTCCTAGCTTTAGCCTTATGACGAAGTTATTTGATAGGATCGATAAATTGGTGTTCTTGTTTGCATTTATTAGTTATGAATATGCTCACTAAGTCTAGGGACTATTACTTATCAGAAATGGATCCATGAAACTAAACTTGCTTTAAATTGCAAAGCAAAACCCGCTTCAAATAATTCTTTGGGCGAGTATTTAACAAATATATTGGAAGCCGATCGATTTTCTTCTCCTATAGTCGAAACACTTTGTACCACTCAGAAACTCTGTTGTTGAAAATTCAAGGGACTATTACATAATCCAAAAATTCAAATTCTGCTGAACTAGATTTTTTATAATGTTACATACTTTATTATAAAATTTGTTCTAAATTTATTTAAATATGTATAAATGGTTTAATGAAAAAAAAAACCATAGACAATACTAATTTTCTCTTAAGCCTTTCAATATGGCGAAAAGATATGTTTTATTTTGACAGTGAAAGTAATCAATCCGGAATGCAAATATGTTGAAGGAAGTTATATATTCTACGACTTGATGAGTTGGACTTAAGACAATTTGGTGCAGTTACGACCGACCAACGGCTCACACTCCAAAGGGTTATTTGTTGTTAGAGCTCCCTTCCTAATCAGGCAGCTCAAAAGTTTTGGTATGAATTATTTTAGATATCTCTTATTAAACCACCCAGGTTCGTTACAAGACCTGAATGCACACATTCCTGGGCGAAAATTGCCACCATACCCTCTGCTAAGCTGGTAAGCGTTTTGAAAAATGACAAAACATAATATATGCACTTTGCATTTAAGAAATAAGTTTTTTATTTTGAAGTTCAATTTGATTAATTAATTTTTTTATTTAAACTTTCTGCAAGTTTTTGTGTTAAAATTAAGATCGAATCAATTAAGCTGTTTATAAAAAATTCTTTCAAAAATTAAGACTATACATAATGTACATACATATATACAATAGTTTTCAAGAATTGTATATTATTATTATTAATAAAGGTCTTTTATAGAAAAATAGGATCTTAAGTCAGTTTTATTTTTAGAGCTTAACACAAAATGTATCTATTTATTACAAAAATTTTATTAAATGAGTGCAGGTCCAGGTGCAGACAAGCAAATAAACAAAAAACTTATAAAATATAATCTATTTGTTAATCGCTTTTTACTCTTTGGGAGCATATTTAAGCTATTGCACTGCCATTTCGAAGTATTGAATCAGAACAAAATTAGAGCTACTAGCTTTTCCAAGTAAGTGATGAAACATCCAAGGGTTTCTTGTCATGAAAAGTGCTTCTTAGATTGGTTCGGAATGGACAGAAAATTTTAAAAACTGGTGAAAAAATGATAATTATCCTTATCCTGATAAAATACACCTCAAAATTCCTGGAATGATGCTCAGACACCGGACCATATAATAGGTAAATGTGAAGGACTCGTACATCAAAGACATATGAATGTATTCGGGGCGTTCCAGAAAAGGAACTACAATCTTTGAAAATTCTCCTAAAATTTGATTTTCTCATGAAACTAAAATGGAGGAAGAGCTGAGCTGTAGAATGAGTGATCATATAACGGGGGCACAATAGAGATCGCAGTGCACTTAAGCCCCAAAATTATCCATTTATTCAAGACCGCAATTAACGATAGCTGGAGTAAAATTTTCTTCTAAACTTTATAAAAATATTTTTTGAAAATATTTTATTTCTCAAAAACTGTTGACAGATTTTTTTTTATTCAAAAATTTGATGCAGTAAAAGCTGGCAAACGTTTCAAAACTCCCAAAGGATCAATTGTTTTTTTGATTGTCTCAAAGCGGTAAAACTGATTTTTATATTTTTTTCCAAACACTCAAATTTAAATAAAAAAAAAATAATTAAAACTCAATGGCGCAAAATTTTAAACAGCCTATTATTAAGGTATTTAGGGGTGGCTGTGGCGCGATGGATGTGTGCTCACCTGTCAACCTCATGATCACAGGTTCAATCCCTGCCGTCGTCGTCTATTTCGCTTGAATTCCATTAAAAACCTTCTAAAAATTGTCATGAATGGGTTGCTGGTTTACTCATTACATGTTGTTCAGGCATAACACAAAAAAAAAAAAAAAAAAATAGTATGATACTACCGAACAATTTGCTAACTTTATAGTAGTTTACTAACTCATTCTTAATTTCAAAAATTTTCTAACTAGTATCGTACTCAAAGAATTTTCTTAATAAATTGCTTCTGAACACACCTAAGACAATGACATTTCGTGTAAAAAAGTAAGTACACGAGCCTTTTTGATGATTACAAATGTCAAAGAGTCATATGAAGCTAGCACGATACTAAAAAAATAAAATAGGTGTTTGATGATTTTAACTTTAATAAAAGGGTAGAGAAAGTATGATGCTATATTCGATTAAAATTTGAAAATTCGTTGTTTTAACCTAGTATCATACTAAAACAGCTTTAGCATCGTACTAATTCAATTAAAATTTTGCGCCAATATTTTTAGAACCAGTTGCTCGATTTTCTTAAAGCTTGACAATTAAAAGTTTTTAATACTATCTACCTACAAGATATAGAAACAAACTTGTTCTTTTATCTGAAAATATTGTTACCCACCATATAAATAGAAAAAAATGGTTTTGGAAATTGTTATTTTTCTCGAAAACAGTACATATAATTTTGATAAAATTTGTTTTCCTTCGCTTAATTTTTACGATCCATAATTTATTGAAAAAAAGAATTTGAAATAAAGACATTACTGACAGCACCCATCATTGAACCTTTTTTGGTTATTGACTTTCTCATTATCTACTTAACGGATTTTTATTAAATTTGTATAACACTTTAAATATCAACCATATTAATAAAATGACGGGATCGCAGTAGAAGTACTTGGGAATTTAAAAATTATTTATAAATATAAAAACATGGATTTAATCAGAGAAAAATGTTCAAATACGTAAAATCGCAATCTAATTTCTATAAAAGTATGAATTTATCCAAATTTTAGAACAAAGTTTTATTATTGAACTTATTATTGTACAGTTCGCTCCCAGTAAAACCAATCCTCGGTTAAAGCAATTCCCAAATTTTTACCATTAGTGACTCAGAAATTGTAACTTTTCAAAAAAATGTTACTCAGTAAAAGCTTCTTTTCATCCATGATCATATATTTCGTAAAATTTTTAAAACTTAGCTATTTTCTCGCGCTAAGCAGTTTCTTAGTTTTATTCGAGAAATTATGGAAACTGTAAGAAATGTTCCTAATCTGTCTAGAAAAAAAGAAGGCAAAATCTAAAAAAATGTGTTTAACAAACTCGTTACTAATTATGAGTCCGAAAAATATTCGGTTTCAGTAGAAGAAACCAAGACTCAACTTTGTTTGTGACTCAGTATATTGCAAGAACTTTAATTAGGGCAACTAGCTACTTGAATTTGAATCGGTTGCTTTTACAGAGGGCGTAATGTATAAGAAATTTCCTAAATATTTTTCTAAAATAATTGGCATGCCAATTTTATGTATTTAATAATACACATTTTAGGAAATAATTTCAAAAACTATTAGTATTTTATTGATTTTAAAAATTAGTATGTTAAATATTATTTCAAATGAAAAGGAACTCCTATAAAAAAATTTTGGTGAAAATCGTTAAAGCTGTTAATTATAAAGTAGAAAATCAAAGAAGTTTTATGTCAGGTACCTACTGTTAGTAACCCTTTTTCTTAATTTTTTTTATCATGTCCTATGATAGTACCCCTTTTATTTCTTATCAATATCGTAAGATTCGTTTTCGAGATAAATAAGATTTTCAATAATTTTCAATAACGCCAAGTTTTTTGAAGTTTGAAGAAACAAGTTTCTGCGGCTTAGGCTATAAGTTGAGTTACAGAAATACAGAAGGGCGGTCAAAATTGCAAGACCTACTTTATTCGTGTTCCTAAGATTTCAGTGATTTTGTTCGGTTGCATCAGTTTGAATGCGCAAGAAGGAGGAAAAATCAAAGCAATATTCCCCGCAAAAATCAAAGATACTCAATGTCTTGTTTTTTGTCACTTGATCAAATGTGTCAAAATATAATATTAAGCTAGCGAATCTACAAAATAAATGTAAATGGACAAACATAAGAATCTACAAAATCTTCAGTTATCGTATTTTGAAATTTTTGTGAGGAATTTCGTTCAGATTTCTGAGATCTTAAACTACAATTATCAAACAATTTCGATAAATTTTAAGGATTGTCAATCATATTTGGTTTTTAGATCGCACTTAATATTAGCAAAAAAAAAATAAATAATTTTTGAACAGTAAATGAACTTTCTCTTAAATCCTCAAAAAACTCTATCTTCGAAACAAAAAAAGATAAAATAATAATAGAAGAAGAACATGTTTGGAACTCTACAAGTGCCTGATACTGGAGCAAAACAAAAACACTAACCCCAAACAATTTCTACTCATTTCGAAACAACTACAACAAAAGGACACCGACCAAACATTTCAAAAACTTCCATTAAAAGTGTGGAAAAGATTTAAGACTTTTCATGCGAATTCGCCAACCCAAACCGAAAAATAATGAATTCAAACTTTTAACAAACTCTCTATAGTCTTCCATTTTTCTTCTTCTACTCAACTTCCTCTTCATTCTTCTCAGCATTTTTAAAGAACAGCTTCCCTGACAACTACCTCTTTATTCCCCGAAACTATAGGAGCACAAAAGATCCACGGAAAAGTTTACTTTTATCCATTTTCCATTTTGCACTGCGACAAGGGACTAAAAGGACACACAAGCCTTATCTATATGCCTGTGAAGGTATCTAAGAACCCATCCTTGTTCTGTTTTATTTTTTGGCAATGGAAACTCAGGAAGAAGAAGAATTGATGTTAAAATTTTCTAATTATCCCGCCCACGCAAATACTCGTATATGGGAATCTAAAACCGTGGCTTTTGTACTTACTCTTTGTCTGCGGCGCGGACCAGTGCTTAGAGATTCTTCACTTCGTGCATCGTAGAAGACGTCATCGTCCTCTTCGACATCGAGAGTAGCTGATGCTATTGTTGTTGTTGTAGTGGCATTCGTATTGTTGGTGGTGCCTTTATCAGTGCTGACTTCAGCAGCAGTAGCGGCAGAATCTTTGGAATCCTTCTCATTGTTTGCGGTTTCAATTAGTTGTTCGGTGGAGCGTTGTTTTGTAGCAGCAGCAGCGGCAGTCGCAGCAGCTATTGCCGCTATCGGACTGATTTTTCCTGACGCTTCAATGTTCCTTAGACGGCATCCTGCCACTGCATCTTTATCGTCGTTTTGTGATTGTGGGTTATTGCCTGGCTTGTCATTAGTCATGGTGGTTGAAGCGAGAATGAGTGGTGGCGGCTGCGGTGGAGCTTGTTGAAATTGTGCAACGTCTGATTGGGTAACTTTTTGTCTCGCTGAAGTGCTTGCGGCTGCACTATTCACAACACTTCCACCACTCTCACTCCCACCGGCATTCTCGCCAGGACCAGGAGTTCCGGGACTTGGCGTTTTTTGTCTCTTCCTTTGTTTCGAATCGGAGCTATCTATTTTCTTTGAGGAGCTGGTTATCATTTTTTTGTCCGTTTCCATAGTCATCGCTGATTTTTCCGCGGAAGACTGTAGCTTGTCGTGTTTTTCTTGTCGATCGGGCTTCTCCTTGATTTTGCCAACTTTTGGGCTTGGTTGAGGACTTGGATTTTTGGCGTTGTTGTTGTTGTTATTGATAGTGGTTGTGGAACTGTTGGCTTTTTGGCTTTTGTGCGACGATGATGAAACTGGCGTGCCCTTAGGTATGGCGCCTGTGGTTGAGCTTGGTGCTGAAATTACTGCGGCGGTGGTTGGAGTTTTTGAACGATGATTGACAGTTCGATCGATTGAAGGATATTCTGCGGCGTCACGTGTAAAAGATGCCGCTGGTTGATGGTGTTGTTGATTCGATTGTTTCCTTAATGAAGAGAAATTCTGTTGTTGTATTGTGCTCCTGGGTGCTGGCACAGGTTGACTGTGTTTCATTGAGGGTCGTGCTGCCACCCTATCTTTTGCTATGGGTAAGGTGGAATACATCGAGGGTGGGGGAGCTGGTGGAACTTTTATGTTCCTAAATGGGCTGCCACGACCTTGTTGGTATCTGAAACAAAAATAAATTAATTTGGAATTAGAATTTTTTTTTAATTGATTTAATTTAAATTTTATTGTTTTGAAAAATGACATAAACGAACGACTAGATCGCACGTACTTGCTCTTTTGCAAAAGTAGGTACTTTGGAAATCAAAATTTGAATAATAAAATTGTATACAAAATATGAAATTTTGAAAAAAAAAATTGAAACGTTAAAGGAGTCCTATTAATAATTTAAGGAAATAATTTCAAAAAAATCCTTGAATCATTTTCAAGATAATAAATTTTCCAAAAAAAATTTGTGTCGAAAAATTTTGTAAATACAATAATATTTTAAATTTGAAGAAGAAGCTCTTGCAGAAAAACTTTTATCGAAATCGGTAGAGCCGAACGGTTCCGTTATTAAAATTTTTTCTAAAAAATTGGTTAACCAAAATGTAAACCATGCCTACAATGGTAAATATAATTTTCTTATTAAAATCGATAAAGCCGTTTTTGAGATATATTATATAAGATTTTTCATAACGGCTGAATGGCAGGTGCTGTTATTTTCGGAGCTAAGAAAATAATTCAATATTTCCCTCTAGGGAATCACTGACCACTAATTTAGAAGTAAATGGGTTCAGTGGCCAGGGCTGTAAGTCGAGGCGCAGACATACAGACAAACAAAAAGACAGACGGAATTGCGGGACCCAATGTAATTTTTTGAATTTTTTTTTTTGAAAAATCTGTGGAACAAATTTTGAGGAAAAAAAATAATTTTTAAAATTTCGACAAAATATGTATGGCATTCACAGTAGTTTTTGGTAGTAAAAAAAGGCCTTCGAGGAAAATTTAAGAAAATTGGGTGAGACAGACAAAATTGCGAGACCTACTTTTTTCGCATGGCATATAATCTTAATGTCAAGTCAAAATCTTGGGTTCGATTTTTTTACGAATGCAAAACTTGGCAGTTAGTACCTATGTACAACGTTGCGCGACATTAATCACCCTATTGGAAGATTTTATAATTTTTGCAAATGGCGTCGTACGTCAATCATACTTGATGATATGCTGTGTGAAGGTAAAATTCAAGATGTCATGGTAATTGGTGATCTTAATGCTAGAACAGAAGATAACGAATCAGCTTTCAAAATGGGAAATAGAAAACGAAGTTCGAAAGACTAAGTCATAAATACAGAAGGCAAAAAAGTACTAGATTTCTGCAACGATTTTGGGTTAAGTATTTTAAATGAAAGCGTTGACGGTGTTTTAAATGGAGAATTAACGTTTAAATTTTAAAATTTTAATTTTTAAAATTGCCTACTCGGATCATCTTCGAATTATGGTGAAAATTGGAATTGACAGCATCAATGGCAAGCCTGAAAAACAAAACTTATCAGATTTGCCTAAGTTAAAATGGGTGGCTCGTTGCCAAAACAGCTATAAAACAAGTTCAAATAACTTATTGGACAGGAAAATACTCAACTGTAAAATTACCTATTTACCATTAATTGAATTAGAATCAATTATAAAGGATGCAGCAGCTGTTATGCAGAAAACTACAAAATTAAAAAAAAAGAGGAGTGGTTCGACTTTGCATGCAAAAACTTAAGAAAAAAAAATCAATGGGTTTGCTTAATACGAGTACACTTAGAAGGTGCAATTTAAACTCAACTCGCATGAAATACGTGGAAATAACCAAACAGTATAAGCAACTATGCAAAGAAAAAAGAAAAAAATATGAAGAAAACCTAGCAATAAAATTAAGCCAATTTAAAGACTCCGCAGAATTTTGGAAATTAACAAAAAAAATTAATGGACAGGAATCATCTCCAAAATCTTCACAAATAGAAATTTCAGTTTTAAAGGAGCACTTCAATACATTGCTGAGCACATATTATGACCAGTTATCATGGAGCTATGTAAGACCGGCTATCACGAATAACATTTTAGATGAAGAGATTACATTATCAGAAGTGGAAGTAATTCTAGATACACTTAAAGATGGTAAAATGGCTGGTTCGAACGGTATACCAACTGAATTTTTCAAACATTCGTATGTATTATTGAAAGAAAAGCTTACACAAGCACTAAATGTGATCTATAATTTTGTTTTGAAGAAGCTCTCATTTGGCCAATTCATAAGAAAAGTGACCCATGTGACCCAAATAATTATAGAGGAATCTCGTTTTTTAAACGCAAGTTTAAAAATATACACATCGCTTCTTAATAATAGACTTAACAAGTGGGTTAAAATTAATAATAAATTGAGCGAATACCAATCCGGTTTTCGAAAAGGCTATTCAACAATAGATAACATTTTTGTGCTAGGATGTCTAGCCCGTTCAAAGCTAAGCCAAAATAAAAAAAATATATGCTTTTTTCGTTGACTTTAAAGCTGCCTTTGATAAAGTGGACAGAAGAGCACTGTTTTACAAACTCTACAATCTTGGTATTTCAACAAAATTCGGAAGAGCATTGGAAAAATTGTATTAGCAGACTATGGAGCGGAAACATCACAAAACATTAAAATGAATTGCGGAGCTCGGCAAGGATGCAATCTTAGTCCGTTGTTATTGCCCTTTTTCTGGATGACATAGTGGAATCCCTGCCCTGTGGTGTCGAATATGGAAACATTAAAATAAAAGTTATAATGTATGCGGATGACATTCTAATTTTGGCAGAATCTCCAACTACTCTTCAATTAAACATAAACAGACTTTTTGACTACTATGAAAGATGGTGCTTGGAAGTAAATACTGAGAAATCAAAAGTAATGGTATTCCAGAATGGCGCAGGAAGAACTTCTAGAGAGGAACACTGGAGATATGGCGAAACCGAATTGGAAGTAGTGAAAGAGTACGCTTACCTGGGAATGACGATATTATATAATTTAAACATGGAAAAACATCTCGAAGCTAAAGCTAACGTAGCCAGAACAGCAATTTATGCAAATTGGAAAAAAAATATTCAGAAATAAGTTCAAGTTTTTGATGCAACTGCTAAAGCTATTCTTTTCTACGGAGCACAAACCTGGGGTGTTAAAAAATTTGAGACAGTGGAGAATGTGTTACGTTTTTTCTTAAGGAAAATTTTTCTTTTATCGGTGAATACGCCAAAATACATGTACTACTTGGAAACAGGACTTCCAACGCTCTTCGTTTCCACTCTCAAGTTAAATGCTGATTACTTGGTTCGAGTAATAAAGATGGATGATACTAGATTGCCAAAGTTGGTGTTTATGCATGCCGTACGTCGAAAATCGCTATTTTACAAAGATTGGGTTGATCATGCAGCTAATTGTGGATGGAATCTAGACTTAGTCGAAGTAGATGCAGTACATTGGAAAACGGCTTTTTATGAAATAATTCAAAGCATCGATGAAAACGAGAGATATGCGTTCATAGAACAAGCAAAATCATCAAGTGAAAGAACAATATATAAATTACTTCGACGAAGACTATCCAATAAAAATGATAAGCAGTATTTTCAAAGCAAGGGGAGAACTATTAAAACTCAATTATATGCCGCACAGGAACGATTTGGAAGGTATATGCTCTTTATGCAATAAGCGGGTAATGGAGAACGTTTACCATTTTGTTGCAATATGTCCAATGTTGATGGAACTTTAGGAGAGTTTTCTACGAGAAGAATTACCTGCAAGAAGAAGCCATTAAACTTATTCTAAATGGAGAAGACTGGTTTCAATTTACTTCAGAAGCGATGTCCTACAGAAGCAGAATATTAAGTGAACTTTTTTAAACTTAAATTAAAGTTATATTCGTTTTTTCCATTAACTTAAATACTTTCTTAACTAGAATACATTAATATTCCGTTTTAACTAAACTAAATGTTGTCAAAAAAATACATTCCGTTTTTGCTAAACTAAAAGCCTTTTTTCAAAAAATCAATTTTGTTTTAACTAAACTAAAAGTTCAATTCAGTCAGTCAATTAATGTTTGAAATTAGATATAAACTATGTACATAAATACTCAAAAAATTAACAATTATTTTTTTTAATAGTAAAAATATTATGTAAAAGCAAATATTAAAGAAGTCACTCGGGTAGACGGCAGAGTTGCCATGTCCTACTTTATTCAATTAAGGAGTCAAAAATGCAAAGAAACTTTTTTAACAAATGAATAAAACTATCTATCTATCTATCTATCTACTTTATGTTTGTGAAGTTGACAGCAGCAGGGGTACTAAGAAAATTCATCTAGCTATGACATAAAAGCTGTCATCATACATATATTTTAACAGGTTGTTTGGTGTTATTTTGTTGTTGAATTAAATCTACTTCCAATTTAACAAATTCAGTGTTTTTTTTTTTTGTAAAATTCAACGAAATAGAGCGAGAGTTCCTTGTCGGTGATGTAATGTAACTGGGTTTTTCAAAAATATATATTTTTTTAATTTCTTTATCTAAGAACTACATTTGGATTGGCACCATGGAAATACTGAAGAGATTTTCGTCGAAATGATCGCCTGATAAGAATTTGCGTTTAATGGTTTTTTGTAGAGCACCATCTAAACCCTATTTGATACTACGAGTACCTATGTCACTGCACTGCGCTATATCATATGAGAAACAGGCACCTAGCGAGACACTTCTTCAACGACTTGGAGGAGGCTGAAAATTGCATATAACCATAGCAAAAAACATAAATATGGTCACAGAGGCGTCTACCTCTCCTCAACCAGGTGATTCCGAAATTTCAGGCTATAGCTTATTGAAACTCATCAACACCCTTAACGGGTTTGAACGACATATCATAATTTTTAATACATGGGAGTCACAAGCCCTAGGATATCACAACGGATCTACATTGATCTATAAGTGAGACGGTGCGATGGTAGTTAATTGGGAACAGTTTTCTTTATTTGTTGAATTATTATTTCGTACTGATAAGTGTCTTCCGCGCGTCTTCTATCAATGTTAACACATGATCTGAAAACAAAGGCTTAAAACCAGATGCCTGTATTTCTAGTATTTTCCTTATGATTGAACCTATAAAAATGTAACAAATCGGCGGCCCGATGGTGCCAGTATTTCAAGAGAGATTAACTATCGTCTAGTACATTCTTTTAGACGGCTACTGTCAAAATTTCAGCCGAATCGAACTCGTAGTTTTGTTTTGACTACGTGTGGAAGCCAGCTTGACCGCGAATTTTAGAAAAATGGAAAAAGAGCAATATTGGTCGGTGATTCGATTCTTGTTTTGTTTTTGGAAGGAAAATCGCGCAGCGATATCCAAGAGCGCTTGCCAAGTTTGCTCACTCCGGACAAGAAGCGCAACCATGAGACCACGGTCAAATAGGTTGAATTGCACTACGAACTGCTGCCCCATCCGCCGCATTATCCAGATTTGGACCCGTGCGACTTTTTTTCGTTTGCAAATATGAAAAAACACTCGCCGGGCAGAAATTTGCGTCGAATGAAGAGGTAATCGCCACCACGGAGGCCTACTATGCAGACCTCGAGAAAACCTATTTGTCGGATGGGTTAAAGAGGTTGGAGCATCGCTGGATCAAGTGTATCAAGCTATAAGGAGATTATGTTAAGAAATAAATCGCCCTTTTTTTCTAAATTTTTGTTTTTCTTTTGTTTTTTTTTTTGGTTTGTTTTCAAGGTGGTTAATGACTCTTGTGAGGAAGTGACAAGTCCTCCCAAAGTAACTCCTGACATGAAAAAATATTGGTGCTCTCCATTTCTACTGACAGGCGCACAGGAACGATTAAGTTAAGTCATAAGACCCGGGTGCGTATTGCAAACTGTATATCAGTACAGAGCTCTGACACTCTATAATAGACTACAGAATGATCATTTAAATTAAGAGCATACTATATACTGTGTCAGATCAAAAGCAGATTTTTCTGTGTTGGTATACATTTTGCTCAGGAAACTAAGAGCAAAGTACCTGTGATTACAGAGCCATCATTCACGTTGGTGTGGTTATTGTGTGTGGTGTGTGGTGCCGTGACATAAGGCCAAGTGACAAAAGGCCAAATTTGTTTGTGACATAAGGCCAAACATAAAATGTTTTGTCTTGAGCAACAGTACCTTGGGTGGCCCGCTTCGCGGGTTTTCAGGATTTTAACTCCCTTTTCGGGACTGCATGTGACCTCAGAGCGCTCTGTGGTAGCATACAGTTTGCTCTACAATACTTTCAAATTCGGTGAGCAGAAAATGGCTGAGCACAGACTAAGGAGATCTGTGCTGATATACAGTTTGGAAATACGCGACCCGGGTTCTCTTCGAGTTGACATGTCATTCAATTAATTTTATTTTATGTTAGTGGATTGATTTTGGAACCAGTTTTACAGCGTTATTTTTATTGTGTAGGCGGGGGTTTCTTTGAATTCCGGTGAACAAATAAATCAACAAAAAAATCATTTATGAAAACATGAAATAAAATAACTGAATGCATCCAACACGAAAATAACATCTTTTCCGTCATAAACTTGACACTTCATTTAGCCGGTCTGTAAGGCTTAAAGTAAATTAAAATTAAAACAAAAAAGTTCTCCGAAGTGTGCTTGCAGTGACCCAAAAGCTATTAAATCAAAACCCAAATTGAATTCCACGTATGTATGGACAGGCAGCCAAAAAAAAAATTTCCAAACAACAAAGAGATAAATTCCTAAAAATACTAACCTCCCCGACTGGTGATGCTGCTGCTGCTGCTGTTGTTGTTGTTGTTGCTGCTGCTGTTGATGTTTTCCATTTGCACCCCCATGGTTCGAATCTGCTGCAGTAGTCCTCTGCATTTCCGCTTGGTAGATACTCCGTTTCACATCATTAACATGCTTAAAAAAGTCCTGCGCATACTTGTTCTGCTTCAAGTCCAAATTGCTTTCATTAAAGTACTCATTCGACTTCTGACTACTGCTGCTCTTCCTCCCGTAGTTCAAGTCGTCGAAATCCGACGAGAAGTAACTTGACGAGCAGTCACAGTTCCTGCACTCATACCGACAGGTATCGGAGAAGCTGCATTTCTCCCCGTCCAAACTGCAGCGCCTACACTCGAATGCGAACCGACAGCTCTCCGAACTGCCATAATACCTGCGCTGCTGAGTCGAATAGGAAAACATCGAATCACCCAGACTGGAGTCGCTCACCTCGCCGCATCGGAAGTTACGATGCGAGGCGTTGTCACTGCTCCTAGCCGAGTACTCACTGATGATGGAAACCTTAGAATCGCTTTTGTAGATTTTCGGCTCATACGAGGGTTCTGGTAGGATTTGGGAGCCACCCAGATGACCACCCAAGCGGTAAATACGATAATTGGGCGGTGGAGGCTGATGATGGTAATGGTCACTAGACGATGAAGCCTCAAGTCTGGCCATCGTGTTGTATTTATGGTGCAGCGAGTCACTGGACGACGACGACTTTGTGTTGTTTGCCCTTTGTCCCATTTGGGCCATGCTGGTTGGGGGGCCAATAATAAATGCCATCGACGGAGGCAGAGGCTGTGTGCCTGCACTTCCCGGTGGTATCCTTGAATTTCGACGGGGCTGGGGGATGGGTGGCAAGGCTGGTTGTTGGTAATGTGATTGCGGTCGTATTTGCTGAAGCGAATGATGTGGTGGCAGATGCTGCTGCTGTTGTTGCTGCTGCTGCTGTTGTTGTTGGTGGGGCACCTGTTTGTGACTTTCCGGTTGCTGTTGAAATTGTAAAATCGGATTGTACTCGCCGGTTATGGCAACGGGGGTGGTTTCAATTTTATACACCCCCGGGTTGTTGGGATTATAAGATTGAAATTCCAGGATGTGCGCCGCAGGAACTGATTGTTGTTGTTGCTGCTGTTGAAGATGTTGTTTCTGTTGTTTGGACCCCGTTGTTCCAGCAAATGAGCTGCGGTTGTCGTTGCGTCCCAAACTCCCAAATTGCTGCTTCGATTTGATACTGTCCTGCAGGCAATACTCGCAGTCCTCTTTTGTGCACTGCTGCATGCACAATTCACAGTCAGGGTAGATAGTGTGCTCTGGATGCTGTAAAGGGGGTTCTTCGACATCCGATGTGCGGTCCTTGAAGAATATCTCCTCGTAGATGTTCTCTTCGCTGCGGGAAATGTGCTTCTTCGATCCCAAGCCACTTGTCAGAGAATTGCTGTGCTTTTCGACGAATTTCTTCGAGGTCTTCAGACCCTCTTTGAGTAGATAGTAATTAAAACTTTTGATCCCAATTTCGCCCTTAAGGAACTTTCGCCCGATTTGCATTTTTGTTGATTCCTTCCCCCGCACCGAAAACGCATCGTCAGTGTCGGCCTTGAGGTTGTTCACTTCAGGCCAGTCTTCTACCTCTGGACTTGGTTTCGGTGCAATCGTGGACTTTGCCTTGCTTCCACGATGAGTCCGGTCAAGATTGACTGTCTTCGATGCAGCTTCACCCCGTTCTAGGGATCGTCTGCCTGGTTGGGTGTTGTCCAGTGACAGGTTTCTCTTTTGCTTCGAAGATCGTTCCCGTTTGAGATCCCTTTTCTTCGGAGACTTTTCTGTCCGTTCCAGACTCCGCCCTCGTTTCCCAACACTCAAGTCCGGTGGCACGTTATCCGAGCTACTCGAGCCATCCTGTTCGTAGCTGCTTGACTGCTTCACCTGTTTCGCTGAAGCTTTTGGTCGTTTACCCAAAGACCCCCCAAGCACATCACCAGACTTTCCACCAGAACTCCCCCCCACAGAGACACTGCTGCGACGTTGAGGAATAGCTAAATGGCTGATATCATCTGTATAAGCAGGGTCATCGTAAATTCGGTCCCTCACTGTTGATTGCGAGCGGTCCTTCGCCTGAAAAGACACAAAAAACAGAAAATCCTTGAGCAAAACTTTAATAAACGCCTGCGTTGTAATCAATTTTAAGCGCTTAACAAACAACGTGCAAGTGAAGGAGAAAGCAATATATATTTTAATTGGAAACTGAGTCCAAGCCAAAGACTATTTTTTACCATCAGCCCTTCCCGGTTTTTTCCTGGGAAAAAAATTAAAAAATATCCTGAAAGCCGGAGACGCAAAAAAATAAAACTTTTCATTTACACAAGGTAAATGAACTTAGTGTCTGGCTGCTCGTAGAAAATAGTTTGTCCTTCCCATCGTGTGCTTGCTACTTCCCTGCCGAAGCCAAGGCACTGCTGCTGAAGTGCAAAGGTAATTTTACTCCAAATTAAATTTTTTTGCCTCGCCTTTAAAAAAAAAAAGGTAAGAGATGATAGAGGGGCGGGGTATTTATGGGTAGTTGGGAGATGAAGGAGCAACAGTCTCGTTAACTTTTTAACAATGTGTTATCTGCTCCTTTTTTAAAGAGTTTTTTGCCTTTTGTCCTTAAACTATCAGGCCGCTTGTTGAATATCAAAGGATGAGGAAAAAGAACATGCTTCCTGAAAATAAAACTGTGAATGCAAGAATGTGAATGAGTGTTTTTGTACATAGTCCTTTGTGAAGGTGCATGATTATTGTGATCCTTATCTTGTTTGGTGAAATTAATTTCCTTTTTCATTTAAAGATGAAAAAGGCCTTCGCCAGGATATAATGGAGGGTGGAATATTTCCCATCATATTAATTTTTTTTTTTGTCGGTCTGAAAACTAACGGCTGTCCAGCTTCTAACCACATTGTTGTGTGTTTGATAAGGGTAAAGTGGTTATGAGTTGAAATTATTATTTCTCCAAATGGAAAATTCGTGACGGTTTGGGGTTGTTTTTGTGGTCTATCATTGCATTCAAGAAAGGTTTAATGTTATTCTCGTAATATAAAGCTTTTCGTTCTTTTTTTTAGTAAACAGATGATGAAAGGTTACTGCTTATGCTAATGAAGTTTTGATGGCTTACTGGCTGAAACAGTCATATACTCCGTTCGAAACAGCAGTGGAAGCCTGAGGTAATTTTTTAACGAACACACTTCTCAGTTATTTCAAAGTTCTTTCTGATTTTGTGTACTGACAACAGCAAGGGACGAAAGGTTTTCTTTTTAGGTTTGTAAGTTTAAAACTGTTTATGGTTATATCGACTTATTTCTTTTTAGAATATCAGGGAAATATCACTTTCCTTTGGAATGTTTTTTTGTTTTGAAATGTGCTTGAGTTTCCTTTAAGATTTCAATGCGCTACATACGAACAGAACAAATATTATTTATCTTTAACGTACGGTGGTTCATTGTCATTTGAGAGTTTAAACTCAGTTTTATGTTCTTTGTTTTTTGTTTTGAATTTTTTTTTTCAAAAAACAAACGTTGAAAGAAATCATGTTTTTTCTCGAAAATTGCTCCACTGATTTTAAAACAAAAATATGAGCTTCTTTACGGTGGGTGAACACCCATCCTGTAGTTTGCAGAACAGACAGTATTGCAAAAGATATGTGTAGTTTAAAGTTTGCCGATTCTTCTGTTATGTACTCCTGGCCACCAGATGAAATCAGAGTTCCGATATGGCAGCCAATCTGAGAATTCGCGAGACCAATGTTTTACAAAGCTTAATGAAGAAATGGTCTTATATGATCAAAATGGGCACGAAAGTTTAAATAACTTTCGCAAAAAATTCCTAAATATCGGATGGAACAAACAGTTGAAATTATGAAAGTAATATGTTGGAGAGGGTAATCGGTTGGAGAAAATTATAGACTGGCATTTGGCAACATTTAGTTCTATGAAATTGAAATAGAAGCAGTGGGAGTAAAAATGACTAATTATTTGCATATCACCAAGGTATGCAGAGAAATTTGAATCATTAGTTATATTGATAGCTACGTTTATAGTAATGACCAAAATCAAAGGTCTAAGGTCCAAGGTCTAAAGTAACTTCCTTGAGGAGCATTGAGGATTGGATTGGAGATTGAAGTCCTATGCATAACCCTATATTGTAGACATGTGTAACGCAGCGCTGCATTAGCGCAATGCGTTGAAGCAGCAGCTGCGTTACGTGCGCTGATACATCAGTTTATAACTCAGTGCCGCAGTGACGCAATAGCGCAGTTCATCAACTCATAACTCAATAATCGAATAGTGCTTTTGACAAGCGCAGCGCCGCGCTGCAAAGACAAAAACCATTCAAGCAGATACAAAAAGCGCTGACTTCCTTGTAGCGCTCCCATGTTTTTCACATTTTTGACGGAATTCAATAAAATTCCATGATGTGGTATATGGTATTTTTGCATTTTATGGAAAAAAAATGTTTGTATTGCAGAAGACTTATTGCAGCTTGTGGGTAACGTTAGAAAATGTGGGCAGAATTGTAAATTCTGCCTAGGATTTCTTTTTTGATCCAACCTACAGTTTTTTTTTAATATTCATATTTGGGATATTTTAACCTATGCGTGGACACCTCAATCTTATAGATGGAAGAAGTATTTCTCTAGTTATAGTCAATAGAGTGCAGCAAAATCGAACATTTTGAAAATTTTCTTGCATGGAAAATAAAAAAATCGAAGAAATTTTTTTAAAATTTTTCCACATTAGATACTATAACGAAGCTTTTAGGCTATGCACATGCATGTTGTATATATCAATATAAGCGCTTACTTGTTCTTAATTGAATGAAAGATATTTTGTAAAAATCCGTTAAAATGCCAAAAGTAATGAAGCAAGCGTTGTGTAAAATATACAAGTCTTAAAAAAAATGTATGTTGGACTGAGAGCTTTTCAATTTTCTTCATATATTAAGAAAATATATTGAATAATAATACAAAATAGTTTTAATTTTCTATGTTCAGGTTTTTGTATTTATTTAAATTTTTTCCACAATTAAGTGGGAGAAAAAATAATCACTACTCCAGATTATTTTTACATTTTTTTTCAGTGTAGTCGGGTAAAACTTGATATTTTTTTTTTTCATAAATTATATGCATGTCTAATGTCTACAGTATTTTAAGACTTTAATCTTAAAGATCTGTATGATATTTTCGAAGTAAAAAAATAGTTTATGAAACCATCTCTATTTCTTTTTTGTATGAAAATCTATTTTTTCGTTTCAAATCCTTTCAACCAATTTTAGCGTGTTTCCTGTCGAATTAACTGTAAAACTTTGTTCAGCATTATTTTAGAAGAGGATTGGGGCAATAAGTAGGTGGTAATTTTATTTCAAAATTCAAATTTTCATCAACTTTTGAATTTTGAGCGATTTGAATCGAATTGATTTTTGCGTCATTAACTCTTTAGTATGAATTTTTTTGTTATTTTGAATTTTTTTTACACAGAAATAAAGTATGACATTTCTCTTTTAAATATATACTTTAATAATTAAGATCTGAGGACTAATAATCAAGTTAGAAGAACTAGAAAGTATGTAAATCGGCATATTTTTAAGATTTTAATTAAATTTTTAATCAAAATTTAATTTTTATTGAAAATTTGAGAAAAGTCACCCTACCTCCTCTCCTGTTTCATATTTTCCAAAATGACCTATGACGCATTTGTAGAATAGCATTATTGCAATTAATTTACAGTTAGTTTTTTTTAAATTTTAAAATTTTTCATCAACATTTGAATTTAGAGTTCTTAAAATCGAATCGAAAGGAACTCCTTGCACACTTTTAGTAAGAAAAACTTTGTCCCTCCTCAAAAATTTTTAGACCAGTATTTAGGAAAACATCCATCTTTCATTTAAGACATTAGTCTTGAAGATTGGACTACCAGAACAAAAGATATAAGTACAAATGTATCCACACCTCAAACGAAAAAATTTTTTTTTTTGAATAGACACCCCCATTCTCACTCAGACTGTTTGGTCGACGATGAACAACTTGTGTGCGCTTGTGCGCTACGAAGTTTGTATGATGATGAGTTAAAAATACAGCTGCGTTGCGCTGCGCTGAACGGGAAAAATAAAAAAATTCTTCCATAATTTTGGAAAAATGGCTGCAGAGAGACTAAAAACGAACTTTGGAAATAAAAGTCGATGTCAGTGTGGAGGGAATTCAAATTTCTGGTAATACGAGTAGAAGTAGTAGAGACATAAATCGCGGCACAAAATGTGTTAAATATAGTTTTTGTAGCTGTTTTAAAAGACTTGAAACTTCAGAACCGCGAGCTGCTTTTCAATAGTTAAACATTTAGTGGCTTTTTTTTGACTCAAGCATATTGTTTGAATCTTCAATTGATTTGCCTTCTGATATATGCACATATAGCTGCGGTAAAAATAATAGTAGCGCATCCAAAATCAATATCATAGTGGAGTGTTTGAACCTAAAATTAATATTTAGTTGCATGTCCCTTCTTAGAAATAACAGCAGCACAAGGACCGACGACGTTTTATCGAATTAATAAGATTTTCACATCTTTCTACCTCCAAGACTGCTGCATAGCTTCCCAAATTACTGTGTTAGTACATAGTTGGTTCATTTTCTATAAGGACGAGGTCTAGGTTGTCTTGTTGAAAGAATAATTTCAGTGGCATTTCAACTTCAAGATATGTGAACATAACTCCCTCCATAATCTTCACATAAATATGCTGATCCATAATGCCTTCAATCCGGTATATGGGAATACCACTATAGAAGAGAAAACATTATACGTATTCTGTGTTTGGAGGCCTTTTTACATGTTGACGCGATCCCTTTCCACCATACAACACAATCTTGGACTCGTCTGACCACAGAATATTTCTCCACAAAAACATGAAAATTCTGGGACTTACCAATGAATTTATTTACACTACTATTATTTTGACCGCAGCTGTACATATATGTACTATAGGACAAGTTCTGCTTTGGAAAAAAATCGATCTCGAGATTTTTATCAAAGTTGACATCACGAAAAAAATGGTTCATGCAATCTTTATCTGTCTGTCTTAATTTCTGTACCTCGACCTACAGCCTAAGTTGCTGGGGTTATTTTCTTCAAACTTGGTATTTGAAGGTATTCGGTGATTTCCTAGACGTAAAATTTAATCTGTCAGAGAACAGTTGTTTCGATTTTCGACTTTCTCATTAACGGTTGTAGCGATTGATGCCAACAATTTTGTACAGGAGCTTCTATAAATTTAAAATTATACTGTGTAAAAAAATAATCGAAAAAAAAATTTTTTTTTTTGAAACAATCAATATTTTCAAAATGTGTGAACAATTATATTTTGAAATTGTTTTTTTAAAATCTATAATACTAAATACTTAAAATTGGCATCCCAATTCTCTGTCTGTCTGTTCGACGGACGATTTTCTTTAAACTTTGTAGATATCACTTTAAATTTTTTCCCGCCACACGTTTTTTCTTTTTTTTAAGACCAAAAATAACTTTGCCTGCCACACGATTTTTTTTCTTAAGAACCGTTCGACGGATTTAAAAAATAAAAATACAAAAAAAAATTCATTTATGGTTGAAAAAAAATTCGGAAAAATGGTTATTGAGGGTACCCCCATGGAATCATATTTTTGTTTATGCTTTTCTCAAAAACGGTAACACCGATTTTTTTAATTTTGTTTATGCTAAAGCTCCCCAGCAATATGAACAAATTTGTTTATTCAAATTTTCAAAAATTATTTTTTTTTTGATTTTTAAGAAAAGTTTCATTTTTTTTTTAAACTCAATATTTCGAAAACCCCCTGCTAGAATTTTTTTTAAACTTAAATAAATGTGAGAAAAAAAATTTCTTTTACTGAAAAACAAAGGTACCTACCTACCATACAAATGTTAAAAAATGTAAAAAAATGGTTTTCAAAAATCGTATTTTTCTCGAAAACGGCGCCTAGAATTTTGATAAAATTATTTTTCTTTCAATTAATATTTATGGTTTTTAATTTAATAAAAAAAAATGAAATTAAGATATTACAGCTTGTACCTACCATAGAACCATTTGGTCTAATTTTAAATTTCTCGCTATCGACACTACGGATTTTAATGAAATTTTTTCTAGAGATGCTTCTAAAAAGTATAAAAAACATTGCATTTCAAAACTTAATTTTTTGCAGAAAAACGTCCTTTGTTTTTGGAAAATTCGATAACTCAGAAACGGCTCAATATTTTTTTTGAAAATTTAATTTTCAAAGTTGGGGTACCAAATTTTTTTGTTAAAAATGTTTTAAAAATTTTGTTTATAAATGTTTATTTAAAAAAAATTCTACAACGGCTTATAATTTTTGTTGTAGCATAATTTGCATAGCATTCTGTTTTTATGTCTTACTACTAAAAGAATTTAAAAAAATAATTTTATCCATATGAAAAGTTTTCCTAATCTATTACATAGGAGCAAGTTCGTGCATTTTATTTCTTAAATTTTTATATAACAAATTTCATTAAAATCCATTATGCCGATAATGAGAAAGTCACATTAAGAAAAATGTTCTCAATGTCTTAATTTTAAATTGATTTTATTAAATTTAAGATCATAAAAATTAAGTGGAATCGAAAAAATTGTATCCAAATTCTGAGCGACATTTTTGAAAACCGTTTCTCAACATTTATGTACATTTATGTAGTGGATACTGTATTTTTTAGATAAAAGAACTTCAAAAAGCTGATAATTGTCCAGTTTTAAAAAAAATCGAGAATACAGTTTTGTCGAAATATTGAGTTTTCAATTTTATATTATTTTATATTTGTGGTCTTAAAAAAATTGAATGAACGACTTGCTTAAAATTACTTTAGAATTTAAAAACTGCTCATAAATATAAAAACATGGATTTAATTAGAGAACAACGTTTAAATACCGTGTGGTTTCTAGATATGAAAGAAAGTTTAAAAATTGTTTTATTAATAAATTAATTTTTATAAAGAAATTTCTTTAACATTTTTGTAAAAAAAAATTTGATATATCAATTTTACATATTTAATAATAAAAATTTAAGGAAATTATTTAAAAACTTATCATTCAATTGTTTTCAAAAATCCAAAAAAATGTATGCACTGTATAATTTCAAATTCAAAGACTCTTCTGTATAAAAAATTTGATCGATATCTGTAGAGCTCTTAATGAGAAGTTATAAATTTTTGTTTACCAAGATGATGCCCGTTTTTGAGATAAATAAGTTATTTCAAAATGGGATGGTAGGTACCGTTAGTTTTGAAGCCAAAAAAAGTTTCAATTCTCCTCTAGAGAAGTATAGACATGGAGACAGTCATACGGAATTACGGCAGGTACACAATTTTTTTTGTTCTCTATCATCGGAATGTCAAATTTGACCAAAATATCGATTTCAATTCGTTTTATAAATACAAAAAATGTCCTAAAGTAAAAAGAATGATTTTTGTTTTACAAGACATGCATAGTGGTTTGTTGAAAGGACTCATTTTGAAGCCCACAATAAATTAAATTAACAGATACTATGTATTCTCACTAGATGCCTTAACTTTTGACTTCAATAATAGTCATAAATTCTGTTGGACACACTAAAAATCTTTGGTTAAATCTTCACTTTGTCTATAAAAAAAGCTTCTCTACTCAAAGCCCAATAAATTAGCCTTCCTTTCTTTTCCTTAAATCGTCTTGATGTTCGCTATTAACAGCTCCCTTCATTCAAAATCTTCAATAAAATAAAGCAATAAATCTGATACCTAACATAGCTGGGGATTCCATCAGTCACACCTTTTTTCTTTGAAGGTTCAGGATTTATATACATATCCCCATATTAAATAGCAATTTTATGCCGAGCACTTCTTCATGCCCCTCCACTTCCAGCTGACACCTTTAGGCATCCCTTAAGTTTATGTGTGTATACGACAACCCATACTACATACTGTATATTCTGTACTGAACTCAACTCACCTTAACTTTTGTTTTTTTTCGACTTCGATGTGGCATCGTTACATCGGTTAACTTTAACAACTTTGGACGTATTGGGCGTTTACCGCTTTTACCCGTCCGATCAAATGTTAAATCCTGATACATTTCTGATGTCATTTTGATGAAGTTGTCGTTTTCGTTGGAAATGTTTTCTGAAAAGAAAAAAAAGAATTGAATTATTGAGTACGTTCACTACGAATTTGGATGATAATATCGATCATATTCTGAATAAAATATTATGTAACGGTTTGTTGTAAGCAAGGATATCTCATCCTACAAATAGACATGCTTTTATTTCTATTCTTCTCTAGTATATAACTAATGTTGTTTTCTTGAAAAGGCACTTGAAAGTTGCAAAGTGCTGGAAGTTTGGTTGAAAAGGACTTTCTTCCCTTAAACTTATGTACCTCTTAGCTCTTTTAGTTTTAAGTTGTTGCAAACATATTCAATAAGGTACGTTTGGATTAGGACTTATAAAATGAATAAAGGAAGAAATAAAGGCAAAACGTAGCATGATGCATGGAGAATGTTTTTGAATTTAACTTTCTAAATATTTTTTGACTTTTTTTTTTGTTGATAAGCTAATTTATTGGTCTTATGTTTCATGGGGTTCTTATGAAAATGTAAGAAAAATGATTTTGGGAAAACAGTCAGTCCTTTAGTTTGTGGGTATCTAAGCCGAAAGTCAGTTGTAAGACTCTGCTGATGAAATAAACTAAACTAAACATTCATTTAAGGAGCTGTCGATATAAAATTTAAATTGCCTAAATTTTCAAATAAAATCTCAATGTCTCAATACACATCAAAATTCGTATATCTACGTTATTTGTATTGCCATAGAATTGAGGTGGTATAATTGTACATTAAATTCATAAGAAATAATTTTATATGAAATAAAGTTAACAATTGAAAATCTAAAGTTTAAAATTCATTGGTCAATAATAAATGCTACTTTTTATATTTATGGAAATATTTAACAAAATTAAACGCAACCGTCTAAAATTATTTGACGTGGTGTCGATAAAAATCAAGGAACCCTAAAAATAATTTTCCTATGAATATAGAGACCATTAACATAGTTCAGAATTGGATGATAAGATATTTCTGTGAAACTTAAATTCGCGACAGTGGTTTAAATTTGTACCGAACAGATACTTAATCTGAAATTTTCAAAATATTTATTACATATTTGCATCTACTCTTATATTTGAAGGCGATTGCAAAATTAAAAAACAAAAAAAAAAAACAGAAAATAATAATTTGAATTAAACACTTTTTTATTGAAAAATATTCATATGTACATGGACACAGGGTGTGTTTTATTTAGTTGCTTTTTTTGTGTGATTGAAATATCAGTTGACATTTGACAGTGGTCAATAACAATAAAGTGGAGGATATCTAACACAACAACACTTTTTTTTTTTTTTTTTTTTTATAATTAGCACACACTCAAAGGTTTTTTGTATACACTTAATATGTCAGAGACACAGCGTGAGCATTAGGAAAAAAGGGAGGGGTTAGAAAGGAGGTGTCGGTGTACATTGGTTTTGAATTCTTGAACATTGCAATGACTGGGAAAGACAGAGCGTGGTATGGAATTCCACATTCGCGTAGTACGGCTAAAAAACGAATCTCTGTACTTCACAGTACGGCCGAAGTTGGGCTCGAGGGTAAATTGATGGGCATTTCTAGAAGTGCGAGTATTACGGTTGAATTGTTTAAGGGGAGGAATGCAACTGGCTATTTCACTAGAGCAAAGTCCGTTAAAATAACGGTAAAAAAGGGTGAGGCAAGAAACATTACGACGATGTTGGAGTGACGTAAATGAGCCAATTATGTTGTTGTCACCAATCATTTTAAAAGCTCTTCTTTGAATACTGTCCAAGAGACTTAAGTAAGTTACTGGAGCACCAGCCCATAGATGGGAGTTATACTCAAGTTTTGGACGTATGTAGGTTTTATAGATTGTAGCCAGATCAGAAGGAGAGAAGAATTTCTTGCACCGTCTCAGAAAACCCAAACATCTTGCGGCATTCTTGGCAACATCGCGTATGTGATCGTTCCACAAGAGGTGGTTCGTGATGCACATACCGAGAATATCGAGATGTTCAGTTTCGTTGATGCAAGTGCCACTCATAGATAGTGGCAAGGGGGGTATATCACGCTTTAACGATACAAGACAGCATTGAGTTTTTGAAGCATTAAATTCGACACGGTTTCTTATTCCCCATTGTACAATGCTGTTTAGGTCGTGATTTAATGAGCTTATCATATTTTGTCGTTGCAGTTCCACATTCGAAGAGGAGGGATGTGAGTCTGAAAACGAATATGAAAAGCTAAGAGTACTATCGTCAGCGAAACAGTTAATTGGATTAGAAGTTACAGACAGGAGATCATTAATAAAAATGAGGAAGAGGGTTGGGGACAAAACGGAGCCCTGGGGCACACCAGCATTTATATTGTGGGTTTCAGACTTGAATCCGTCAAGTACAACTTGTATTGAACGGTTCGAAAGAAAATTTCTAATCCAAAGAAGTAGGGATTCGTCGATGCCGAAAGCACGCATTTTCGATAAAAGAGCAAGATGCCAGACTTTATCAAATGCCTTTGAAATATCGAGTGCAATAATCTTACTTTCTCCGAAACAATGTAAAGATTTGTTCCACTTTTCGGTTAGATAAACCATCAAATCACCAGTGGACCTATTGCTACGAAAGCCATACTGCCGGTCATTAAGAAGCTTTCGTTCTTCAAGATATTTCTTGAGCTGATAATTAATCAGCGTTTCCATGACCTTGGAAAGAAGGGACGTTAGTGCGATCGGTCGATAATTTGAGGGAGAAGAAGAGTCGCCTTTTTTTGGAATCGGCTGAACAAATGCTGTTTTCCATCTACTCGGAACGAGCCCAGAAGAATAGGATAGATAGAAAAGCTTACGCAGGGGTTTTGCTAGCGTGGAAGAACACCTCTTCAGAATAATAGCGGGGATACCATCCGGACCAGCGGATTTATGAATGTTGAGATCTTTCAGGACTCTTGCCACGGTACGAGTGCGAAAAAAAATTTGTCCCATAGAATCACTAACGCGCTCAAGAATTGGGGGAGTCATGACACTATCTGGCAAGGTGGAATTTGCGGCGAACTGCCTTACAAACAAGTTAGCTTTATCAATAGAGCTAACGAAAGGAGTGTCATTGACAACAAGCGTAGGAACCGAGGAAGAGGAAGAATTCCTCATATTTTTTACAAATGACCAAAAATTCTTACTGCCTTTGGGACATTGCAGTATTTTTTGCCTTGATTTTTGATCATGTAAAAATTTGGTCCGTCGAATATGGGCGTTGCAGGCCTTCCTGGCTTGTTTGAACTTTTTCCGGTTTTCCTCAGTTGGGTTGGCTCTAAAACACCGGAAGCTTACCTCTTTTTCCTTGATAACCTCTTTACAGCTCAAATCAAACCATGAATTATCCTTGGGTCTGATACTTTTAACCCTATTCGGGATAAAATGTTTCATTCCCAAAAGAATAATGTTAGTTATCATATCTGCGCTGGAGTCTCCGTCACTATCGAGGAAGCATAGTGACCAGTTAAAGATCCTGAAAAAGTTATTCAAACCGTTCCAGTTGGCTTTCTCGTACTGCCATACGGTTCTTCTAGGAGCTCTTTCTCTAACTGGATTTGTTTGACACGAGAAATTTGCAGATATAACACTATGGTCAGATGTGCCTAGAGGCGTCAATACACTTATTGTGTATTTATCAGGGTCAGAGGTAAGAAACAAGTCAAGAGTATTTTCCGCTTGGCCATTAACGTCCGATATTCGAGTAGGCTCATTGACAAGCTGAGTAAGGTGGTTAAACTCAGCAAAAATCTCAACACACATTCCAATTCAACAATTCTTTGGATGGAGTCGGACAGAGCATCAAATTCGTGAGAAGTTGAAACTCTATCCAAATTTGGGCTTCTATAAAGAAAGCAATAGTGAATGTTGTGCTTATTAATGGAAAATTTAAACCACATAAAATTGAAGAAGGAGTTGGTGCAGCGACCATATTGTGGTAAGAGCTGATAAGCAACATCATTCCTAATATATATGGCGAGACCATGGTGGGAAAAGAATAATGGCACCAAGCTATACCCATGAATAAAGAATTCAGCAGGATCGGAATCCTCACCCACTTGGGTTTCACTCAGTGCCAAAACAGCTGGCCTGTTAGAAACAGTGTGGATATACGCAGCCAGAAAATTCGCTCTCAGCCCGCGAATATTACAATAATCAACTCTAAAATTACCAGCCATTACAATATAACAAAAAAACTAAAACCAAAACAGACGAAATCTAAGAGAGAAAATCACTGAATAAGATTAATTAAAAAGCCTTCTCAACGCAACATCACTAAAAGTGTTATGCCTTTAGTAGTGACGTTGAATTGATCCGAACTCTAACAATCAATCAGTAATCCTCTATACATCTGTTATCGTATGACCTAGCAAATGCAAACACATGAGAGAGCTTATATAAGCTCAGCTCAATGCATGCACCCACTAAGCCACACAACTGTAGGAAGAAAAGGAAGGGAGGGAAAATGTCACTTACCGTGCTACTGACATAGGTATTTTTTTTGTTGTTATTTGTTCCTATGTGTGCTTGATTTTTTTTTGTTCTTGTTTTGTTGTTGTGGCTATTTGATTCTTTTTATATTTTGAGTTTGGGTGATTATTTTTTTTTTTGTTTGTGGGTATTTATTAAAAAAATTTCTGTTTGCTATTTTTTGTTTTAGTTTATATTTATATTTTGTGGCGCGTCTGCGACGGGGACAGAGACGAGGGCAAAAAAACGAACGGAAGCACAGCACGGCACGAGGACATCGACCGACCTTTTCATACGCTTAATAAAGTTACTACAACATTTTATTTTAATAATTTTTGAAAATTGTAAATATACGGAGAAAATTACATGACTTTTTCGTGATTTCTTTTTATGGAAGTACTTGAAGAAAATGTTAACACCAACAAACCAACCACAGCCTCGATACTTTAAGGAATACAGAACGAAATAGCTAAAATTACATGAGAAGTATGCTAAAGCGTTACGCAAAATGTACTTAAAAGAGCTCGCCTTTCCGTCGCGTCTATAGGCGTCCACTACTGTAATAATAATCAGTTAATGAAATTATAGGGAAGACGAAAAAAGCGGGTTTCGCAATTCAGTTTATCTATCCGTTAGTCTATGTGTTCGCCCACAGCCTAATGGGCTGGATATCATTTAATTCCTTCCACACAGCACCTTTTTCATCTCCTTTTTTACTTGCGATATAGGTACTATAGGGCAAGTTCTGCGTTTGGAAAAAAAATCGAACTCGAGATTTTGATCAAACTTGACATTACGATGATAGCGAAGACGAAAAAAGTGGGTCCGACAATTCCGTCTGTCTGTCTGTATGTCTGTATGTCTGTACCTCGAACTACAGCCTAAACTACCGGAGGTATTTTCTTCAAACTTAGTAGTTAAGGGTCTTCGGTGATTCCCTAGCGGAGAAATTGAAATTTTTTTTTTAGCTCCAAAACAAAGGGTACCCCCCATACACCCGTAATGCAAAATCTTATTTATCTCGAAAACGGCTCTAACGATTTTTATAAAAAAAATTAAGTGTGATATTATGGACATGGACTACATTTTGGTCAAAAAAATTTTTTTTGATTTTCGACTTTCTCATTAACGGCTCTAAGGATTTTAACCCAAAATTTTTAGCAGGAGTCCCCTTAAGTTTAAAATAATATTGTATATAAAAATATTCGAAAAAATATTTATTGGGTTTTTTTAAAAAAAAAAAAATTTTTAAATCAATATCTTTCTTATATAAAAAATGTATTTAATAATAAAACGGTTTTTTAAGGTTTATTTGCATAAATTCATACTTTTCCGGAAACCAGACGGCAATTTTATGCATTTGAACATTATTATCTCATTAAATCCATGTTTTATATTTATAAAATGTATCTTAAATTCCAAAGTACTTTTATATAAGAGCAAGTTCGTGCGATCCAGTCGTGCATTTTATTAATTTAAGGAATTAGAAATTATAAATTTTTTAGGTTAAAACAAAAATTAAAACAAAATATTATTCAGTAAAAGCAAGCTAACGGTTAAAAAAATAAAATGCACCACTCTTCGCACGAACTTGCTCTTATATAATAGACTAATTTCAAAAATGAATGTTATTAAAGAAAACCTGTTCATAAGTATAAAATTCATTGTTTAAATGAATAAAAAATAACTCCTTTAATAGTTGCACCTAAAACCAGGTTGCCATGTGATTCGATCAAATATTGGTTTTTGCAAGAACAAAAATTATAAGTCGCTGTAGTGGTTTCTTAAGAAAATAAGCTTTTTATACAAAATTTTTAAAAAATTGTTAAGAAAAAATTTTGGTACGCCAACTTTAACTTTTTATAACTGTACGAAAAAAACAACTAACTTCCAAAAAAACTATTGACCCGTTTTTGAGATATCGAATTTTCCAAAAAAAAATAGATTTTTTTTTTCATTAATTCAAAAAATATTTTTTTTTTTAAGTTTTGAAATGCAATGTTTTCCAATCTTTTTAGAAGATTCTCTTTGAAAAATTTCATTAAAATCCGTTACGCCGATAATGAGAAATTCAGAATTCGACAGAATTGTTCTCTGGTAGGCGCAGTCAGTAATATATTAATTTAATTTTTTTTTTTTATTCATTTATGTATCGTAAGAATTAAACGAAAAATACCTTTTTCAAAAACCATTTTTTAACATTTCTATGGTGGTACCGTTATTTTTAGTTAAAATAATTTTTTTTCTCACATCCTGTAGATTCTATTCGAAATATTGAGTTTTGAAAAAAAAATTAATTTTTTCAAAAAATCTGAAAAAACTTTTTTTTGAAAATTTGAAGAAATTTTTATTTATCAAGTTTAAACGTTTTTTAAAAATCTAGGGAAAAAAAATTGGAAAATTTTAATGCCTAGCACTATCCAAATTTTTGTGGAGCATAAGAAAAATGAACAAAAACCGGTTGAACAGTTTTTGAGAAAACCAAAAACAAAAACAAAAAATGGTTCTACGGGGTACCATTTACATATAACCATTTTTCGAAAAAAAATTTCAACTATTACCATCAACAATTTTTGAGGAAGAAAAATATTTTATAAAATTTCGAAAAAAAAATCGTATGGCAGGCACCGTTATTTTTTGGTCTTAAGCAAAAAAGATATAATGCACGACTGAGTCGCACGAACTTGCTACTATGTAATAGACTAGGAATTTTAAAAACGAATGTTTTTGAATCTATGCGAGAACAAAAATTATAAGTCGTTGTAGTGGTTTCTTAAAAATAAGCTTTTATATACAAAATTTTTAAAAAACTATTAAGAAAAAATTTTGGTACGCCAATTTAAAGTTTTTATTATTGTACGAATAAAAATTAAATTTAAAAAAAATATTGAGCCGCTTCTGAGATATCGAATTTTCAAAAAAAGAAAAAAATAGATTTTTTTTTTCAAAAATTCAAAAAATATTTATTTTAAAGTTTTGAAATACAATGTGTTTTAGACTTTTTAAAAGCTTCTATATAAAAAAAAAATTTCATTAAGAACCGTTATGTGGATAATGAGAAATTCAAAACTCGAAAAAATGGTTCTATGGTAGGTACAAGCTGTAATATCTTAATGTCAAAATTTTTTTTAATAAATTAAAGATCATAAAAATTAATTGAAAGAAATATAATTTTATCAAAATTCTAAATGCCGTTTTCGAGAAAAATACGATTTTTGAAAACCATTTTTTTAATTTTAAACATTTGTATGGTGGATACCTTTATTTTAAGGTAAAATGAAATTTTGTTCTCACATCTTGTAGATTATATTAAGAAACTTTTATTTATCAAGTTTAAAAAAAAAATATAGGATGGGGTTTTCGAAAAATTGAAAGAAAAAAAAAATTGAAGTGTTTTTTAAAAATCCAAAAAAAAATATTTTTTGAAAATTTGAATACACAATTTTATTTAAATTTTTGAAGAGCCTTCGCGAAAAAAAATGATCAGAATCTGTGGTACCGTTTTTGAGAAAATCAAAAACAAAAAAATGTGGTTCCATGGGGGGGTACCCTCAATAACCATTTTTCTGAAATTGTTTTTCAACCATTACCTAGCTTTAACTAAATGAAATTTGTTTGTGTTTTTAATTTTTAAATCTGTGCAGCAGTTTTTGAGAAAAAAAATATATATAAAATTTCGAAAAAAATTCGTGTTGCAGGTACCGTTACTTTTGGTCTTAAAAAAAAAAGAAAAAAACCTGTGGGGGGAAAATCAAAACCCATATCTACCAAGTTTAAAGAAAATCGGCCGAGCCGTTTAGGCTGTAGTCGCACCGACAGACAGACAGACAGACAGATTTGCCAGACCCACTTTTTTAGTCTTCGCTATCATCGTAATGTCAACTTTGATCAAAATCTCGAGTTCGATTTTTTTTACGAATGCATAACTTGCCTTATAGTACCTATAAGTCGCAAGTTAAAATCGTGAGGGGGGAATCTAAAAATGATATCTATCAAGTTAAAAGTTTGTTTATATTCGAATTTTTCGTCAACGGTACCACTTATTCTGATCAGTTTGTTCATGCTAGATTAAAGGATTTAATCGTTGTTAAGATCACAAATATTGAAAGTCTAAACATTAAAGTCAACCGAAATGAACTTAACACTAACCCTTACAATTCGATGTTTATTTTATTCGAAGGTTGCTACACCGGTTTTTTCATGTCGAAATTCATTATTCTCACGTTGGTACACCGGTTTTTTCATGTTCGTCCTCACCGTTTTTCTCATTCATCGTCTAGCCACCCAGAAACAAAGTTCCAATTTTAAAATTAATTAGTAAAACTTATAACTTAAAAACTTAAGAAAATTGTAAAATCAAAAGTTAAATAAAAATTTAATTAAACAAATAAAAGGAAACAAGAAAAAATAAAGAATCATATATAAAAAAAAAACAATAAACTAGTGTCATCGTGTCCATTTTTATACAATCGTGTTGTTTATTAAGATTTTCAAAAAAAAGTGTTGTGTTTTTGAAAAATCTTTGAAATTTAGTTTTCTAAAATTCAATATTTCGAAAGCCACATTTTCGATTTTTTTTTTAAATTTGACAATAAAAAGCTTTGTAAAACTATCTCGAAGTATAAATGAAAATGTTGAATCTAAGACATTACCAAGCACAGAATAACTTTTGGATTTTTGAATTCCTCATTATAGGCAGAAAAGATTTGAATACAGAAAATTATATAGAAGCTTCTAAGCCGTATCAAAATTTTTTACTATCTACAAATATTTGCAAAATTCTATTTATTAAAACTTATTTAAAAAAAACTTTCTTAGGTCCAAAAACTTAGTTAGTTATTTAAGCCTTTTAAAAAAAATAATTGTATGGTTATGAACATAATTCTCTAAAAACATCCATTTTAAAAATTCGAAAAAATTAAGTTTTATTTTGGAAACTAACTTACCATACAACATGTTAAAAACAGTTTTCAAAGATCTTATTTTACTATAAAATGGCGCCAAGAATTTTGATACAATTTTCCTGGGTTGACTTATTATTATACTTTGTTCATACCAAAGCAAAGACTGAGATTTTATAGCTAAAAAATGTTTCTTAAAATATTCCAATTCAAGTTTCTAAAACGTATTTTTCGGATAAAAGAAAAATTCAGTTATTATTATTATTCGATATTTGAAAAACTGTTAATGATTTTTAAAATTTAATTTTGGTTTGTATAATAATAAGAAATTGAAAACTTTTACTATAAAAACTCATTCAAAATTTTCGTATATTAAATTAATATCAGCTTAAGAAATCTCATGGTATTCTTTTATTTAGCTTAAACCTATTTAAAAAAAATCAATTATAATCTTTTGACCATAGTTCTCTTACACTATGTAAGTCTCTTAAATTTACATAAGAGCATGTTCATTCAGCTCAGTGTAGCATTTTATTTTATTTAATTCGTTAAGCCGTTTTTGTATAAATTTGAAGCAATTAAAATCGTTCCAAGGCATAACTATCTGTTCTAAATTGGAACACTCTTTCTTGTGAAAAGATGAAATCGAAATTTTAATGAAATGTGGTATCTTTGAATCCAAGGCCATAAATATTGTTTGAAAATGCACAAAACTAAATTCATTTTGCAAATCAAAATCTCACAAAAGGCCCAATTCCAAAACTAATTGAAATTTTAATTGCTATTTCTACTATGTACCTTATCATCAAAACCAAACTATCAATTTCTTTCTAATTTGTTAATCAGCAAATAAATAAGCCATTTGAATACTCCTGAGAAGAAAAATTAAAAATACATAATAGAAACATCGTTTGAAGCGACGCCCCTTGCTGTTTGAGTGCAAACTCAATCGTATAAAAGTAATTCAAAGCACGCTTCAGGCTTGATCCACACAGAGAATACCACCAAATTGTATGGTGTCTACACCTACACACTATTATTTATATTCCTTGCACGACTCTTCCTTAGTAATTATCCTAATTTACCCCCTACCTGTCTTCGCAGAAGGCTCAATATCAGTTTAATACACCTTCGCACGAAAATGTTTGTCTTTTTGTGTTGGTATTGATCGAGTTGAATATATTAATACTTTTGTTAGAATTAGATTAATTTATAATTACATATATTTACTTAAAAATAATACCTACTACTTTTGTTTGTATTTTTTTTAAGGTCTTTATTTCCTGCCGAAGCAATTTAATTTAACCGTAAGTTCACATCATTTGCTACTTCGTCCTTTCTGTCTATGAGTGTATTAATATTTCACTGAAAAATATTAAATTTATCGACGTTTTTCAAAAAGGAAATCTCTATCGACCAGCGAGAAGAAAAATTACGCATACGCCCCAGTGACCCAGTACAAAGTCTCTTGGCTTTTTGTGTGCATATTTCATTCCTCTCGTCCGTCGCCGTCATTGAGTGTTTACCCTGAACATGGCTCTCAATCACAACCTTGTTCGCTTCTAAATTGAAAATAAAACAGGATCCGTTTATGAGGTAGACACAGTATACAAAAAGGAAAAGAAATATTATTATTAAAAGATAATCAAACAGAGTGAAACTATTTTTCATTAAATGCCGCAGGTCATCGCATGAATGGGAAAATAATAACATGCGTATCTATAGAAAAAGTTTATAATGAATCTTATGGAAGTGTGGTCTATAAGAGAGCTACCATATGGCAAACCAATTAGGGGGGAGAATTTCAAAGAAAAAATCATTCAAATGGGAATGTGTGTGTTGCCTCAATGGGAGATTAATTGACCCTTAAACTGTTTCATGATTTTTTTTCCTCAAGTTTTCCAATGAAAAAGGCTTGAAAATGATTATCAAAAGGAGACACTTCAAAAGTAAATATGGATCGAACTGGAAAATAAGTTGAGGATGCTAGAATATTTTTTTTTTTGATAATTTAAGAGAGAGAAGATTAAGTTGAATCCTCACCGACTCCCTCAAAAAGTCTTAAGCGATGTTGGCTAAATATTGGAAAAATGTGGTCAAGAAGATTAACTTCGGATTTCTATTATTATGTAAGGCTCCCTGTATAAATTTGTATACTCTTAAATAATTATTAACAATATGCAAGAAATTAGAATCATTGGGAAACATCTTTATTTTTGTTGTTAATACTTCTGTAAATTTGGAAAATATAAGCCCGATTTCTGTACAAACTTCTAACTTCTAGAACTCTATTTATTGAAAAATAGCAACTTCATAGATTTCTTACTCATTTTTTCATAAACTTCTAATGTGTAAGAATTCCAATTTAAATATCTCAGATAATATCTTAAATAAAATGCACGACTAGGTCGCACGAACTTGCTCTTATGTAAAAGCCTAAGAATTTCAGAAATGAAAGTTATTAGAGAGAAACTATTTATAAGTATAAAATTCATTTTCTTAAATGACTAAAACAACTTCTTTAGTAGTTGGAGGTAAAAACAGGATTCCATAAGATTCACGCTAATATTAGTTTATGCAAGAACAAAAATTAAAAGTCACTGTAGTGGTGCCTTAAAAAAATAAACTTTTATATACAAACATTTTTAAGCAATTTAAGAAAAAATATTGGTACGCCAATTTAAGGTTTTTATTATTTTTCGAATAAAAATTAAATTTACAAAAAAAAAATATTGAGCCGTTTTCGAGATATTGAATTTTCCAAAAAAAATTAAAAAAAAAATACGTTTCTTAAAGTTATGAAATGCAATGTTTTTTAAACTTTTAAGAAGCTTCTCTCCAAAAAATTTCATTAAGATCCGTTATGCCGATGATGAGAAATTCAAAATTTAAAAAAATCGTTCTATGGTAGGTATAGTCAGTATTTACCTAGGTTTAACTAAATGAAATTTTTTTAATTTTTTTGAAAAAAAACTTAGGGACAATTTTTGAGAAAATTAATATTTATAAGAAATCGAAAAAAAATCGTATGGCAGGTACCGTTATTTTGGGTCTTAAAAAAAATAAAAAACATCCGGGGGAAAAATTAAAACCCATATCTACCAAGTTTAAAGAAAATCGGCCGAGCCGTTTAGGCTGTAGGCGAACAGACAATTTTTTCAACCATTTTAACTGAATGAAATTTTTGAATTTTTTTTAGAAAATTGTTTAAGAAAA
This sequence comes from Chrysotoxum bicinctum, assembly GCA_911387755.1. NCBI lineage: Eukaryota > Metazoa > Arthropoda > Insecta > Diptera > Syrphidae > Chrysotoxum > Chrysotoxum bicinctum. The sequence goes on along the minus strand of OU426989.1, from coordinate 214,694,746 downwards.
AAAAAATATTTATAAAATTTCGAAAAAAAAAATCGTGTGGCAGATACCGTTATTTTTGGTCTTTAAGAAAAAAAAAGGAAAAAACGTGTGGGGGGAAAAAACTGAAAATGATATCTACCAAGTTTTAATAAAATGGACTTAAATTGAATGCGGTGAGCACCGTTATTTTTAGATAAAATGCAAAAAATTCTTACGTCTTGTAGACTCTATTAAAAAACTATACATTTTCAAGTTTAAAAAATCCAATTTTCAATATGTTGAATTAAAAAAAAATACTAAAAAATTTTGTTCGAAATTTGCATAAAAATTTCATCAAAATCAGTTGAACATTTTTATGAAGAAATCAAAAGCAAAAAATCGTTTCAATGGGAGAATGTAGTTTTTTCTCGAAAAAAAGATAGCTGTTACAATTTTTTTGATAAAAAAAAAATATGGAACAGTTCTTGTGAAAAAATAAGTTATGGCAGGTACCTTTATTTTTGTTTTTAAAGTCTTTCCAGTTTAAAGAAAACATTGCTTGTGTTCTCTATCATCGTAATTTCAAGTCAGACAAAAATCTCGGTTTCGATTTTTCTACGAATATATAACTTGTATGTGGTATCTATGTATCGTAAATAAAACAACAAAGAGTAAGTCTCACAATTGTGCTATTCGATCTTCTTAAGAATAAACGGCTGGGTTGATTTTCTTTAAATTCGTTATGAAGCCTCACCCTTGGTCCAAGTTAAAGGAACTTATTAGATATTAAGAAATTCGGCTTTTTTCAAAGTTTGGTAATTTTGTATCCTGGGCTTTATCAGTAAATTGATCCTTTTGGATTTTTTTTTTATAAAAATGGTTATCGTAAAACTTTTTGTCATAATGGTTTGTGCGTGGGACTGTCTTTCTGGAGGTTTGGGTTGGTTTCCTAGATGCTACTACCATGTGTATCTCTTCTCATAAAAATTGCTTCCCATCTGAGCAGCGGAAAAAAATTGTGAATCCGTTTCGACATAAAAGTGATTTAGAGTTGTAAGTCAGGCTCCGGTCCTCTACTTACGATTTTTTAAATAATTATTAAGAGTACCTCCAATAGATCCATTTTTTTTTTTGATAATTGTGTAACTGAGTTTCATAAAAAAAGTATGAAGAAACTTTTAAAAAGTATTGATAGTAGTGTACTTAAATCTTCGAAGAAAACAGAAAATTTATTTGTACTCGTATTTATTTCTAGATTTCTAGATTTCTTAAAATTATTTAGAGTATTAAAAGAAATTGTACCTTAGAGTCAAAGTAAAGGTAATTACCATACAGATATTTACAAGCCATTGAGAAAATCGTATTTTGCTCGACAACGGCTCGTACGAATTTAATAAAATTTTGTCCGTTACTTGTACTTGAAACATTTATTATTTATGAAAATTTATTTATTATGAAAATATTTTACACTCAACTATTATATCTCCCATGGAACATGCTTTTATTGAATTTTTAAGTTATTCGTTTTCTGCTAAGCGTTTTTAAATTATTTTTTTTTTCAAAAGATAGAAAAAGTTTGAATAATATTTTAAATCAATATTAACAAAAATATATTTCAGTTTTAAAATTAATTTTTCAATTTTCTTTTTCAAAATTCGATATTTTGATTTTCAAAAATTTTAAATATGTAAGTACTTTTTGACAGTGCAGAAAAAAGATCGAATTCGTCATTTCATGTTGAATATGTTTCGGTTGTAGATTTGAAGGATTCAAGAGAGTTGAGCTCCTTTTCATAGATTATTTCCCATTGCAGGATTTTGACAACACTAAAAATTTATTAAAAATAAATAAAAAATTGGTTTCAATTCGTTTTGGTATGAAATGACTGTTGTTAACTTGGGTAAAGATATAGACGCGTTTTGCAGTTGTTAAAGTTAAACAAGGAATTCTACGTTAAGGCACACTTTTATATCCTTTAAATTAACAAAGAGCCGACTCTTACTGTAAGCCACTCCCGTTTTAAAAAAAAAATATAGAGACGATTTAAAATCTGTCAAATTTTGCGTGGCAAAATGAGTTTTCTAGAGGGTGCTCATATGTAACCTTGCGTCATAGAATGCTTGAAAAAAACCAAAGTCTATCTGAAGACATAACAGGTGAGCGAATAAATTTACCAAACAATTGTTTAAAAACCTCAGTTTTCTCTTTTGCTTTTATACACTTTTGACAAAATCACGTCAGTTGCATTAGTCAATTTATCACAAATTTCTTTTCTGTATAAAAAAAACGATGTTTTCCAAGAAATAACATTTAACTGTTTTATTTTAGTAAACAAAAATCCGATATCTCCACTTACGACATTGACCTTAATTTCAGATCCTCTTACAAACACCCACTTCAATCAAGGATATCAACTTCTATCCGAAGATTATCCTTATCACTTTCACTCGAACCATTCAAGATCCATCGAAATGTATTCCTTGCTGCTGTTAAATTTATGGACACAACTCCCATTCTTTTAGCAACTGAAGCTCAAAATCAACATCATTTACAACCTGCAAACTTGAGTCCTTAAGGATACAACAAAAAATTGCATTTTTTAAATCAAGGCAGTCACATTGGCGACATTTGTTGCGACACACAGATAGAATAAAGATAGATTTAATTTTTGAAACAGAATCGACACAAAATAAGGACAAGCACACACACACAAACACATTCAGATGTAACTAAAGAAGAACGGGTAAGAGAGCGCCTTGCAAGAAGCAGCTCACTGAATTTGATTTAAATTTATAAATATCCTTATTTGTCTTCGTTATTTGTAAGTAAAATGGGAAATAATGTCAAATGGGTGTTGATTCCTTCATTGGATGGACGGAGAGTATTGTAGGTGGCTATCATTTCTGGAAGGATAATTGAAATATACAGGATGAGCAGAGCATCCGGATATTATTCTGCTGATGATGACTCTAGCACTACGAGTATGTTTATCGATTGCCCCCACAAGGCTAAATGCTCTGTTTATCGTCCTTTTTTATTATATCGTACGAGAGCATTATGTGTGTTTAGCAGGATAGGTCGTCCTTGGCAGCCTCCATATATCTATATTCCACAAAAATGTCACTTTCTAGTTGATAGGTGCTCATTAATCGGATGTTTCTCAGCAACAGCCTAGATATACGTCCGCATTGTTTTGTTAGCAAAGTGAAAGGTCCTTGACGAAGCAATTTTCCAAAAGCATTATTTTCAGGCGAGTGATGCAGGAAAAAATTACACTCATAAGTGCCTTCCTTTCACTACACTCTGCGTTTGAATGCGTTACCGACGAAGACGAAGATGAGTAAAACATTTCATTTGTGTGTTGAATAATCTTATTAAATTATACACATCTATGCAGATGTGTATACGCTTTAGATGTATTGTTTGAAATTGAGCAGGCATGAGCGCAATTTCAAGTGCTTTTCGGGCTTTTTGTTTTATTTTTTTTTTGCAGATGGATTTAAAAAAAAAAAAAAAAAAACACAAATAAGGTGGTGAATGATGTTCGTCTTGAAACATGCTCAATGGTCGTTAGACGTTTGTCTTCTTTGTTAAATGGGTTTTGTAGATATTTTTGTATCTTAAGGTTGTTGTTTCGCACGCAAGGTTAAGTACATTTTGTTTGATGAAAGGTAGCTACGAGTAGTATGTTCGTTCTCACTTATCAATAGCGTAGGATATTAAAAAAGGTCTAAGCTCCTGTGTTAGAAGTACCAATATTTAAGAATAATTTGATACATATAAAAAAGTTCGGATATTGTTTTTTACTTGCGACTTATAGGTACTATAAGGCAAGTTATGCATTCGGAAGAAAAATCGAACTCGAGATTTTGTATTAAAGTTGACATTACGATGATAGCGAAGACCAAAAAAGTGGGTCTCGCAATTCTGTCTGTCTGTCTGTCGATTTGACTACAGCCTAAGCGGCTCGGCCGATTTCCTTCAAACTTGGTAGATATGGGTTTGATTTTTTCCCCCACACGTTTTTTTCTATTTTTTTAAAACCAACAATACCGTTTTATAAATAAATACTTTATAAATTTTTACTTGCGATATATGTACATTATGTATGTAGGTACTATAGGGCAAGTTCTGCATTATGGAAAAAAAAATCTAACTCGAGATTTTGATCAAAGTTGACATTACGATGATAGCGAAGACGAAAAAAGTGGGTCCGACAATTCCGTCTATCTGTATGCAAAATCTTATTTATCTCGAAAACGGCTCTAACGATTTTGATATGAAAAATTAAGTGTGATATTATGAACATAGGCTACATTTTGATCAAAAAAAATTTTGGGGCAAAATGTTATTAGGGGTACCTGCCATAGACCGGTTTTTTTAATTTTCGACTTTCTCATTAACGGCTCTAAGGATTTTAACCCAAAATTTTCAGCAGGAGTCCCCTTAAGTTTAAAATAATATTGTATATAAAAATATTCGAAACAAAATTTTTTGGGTTTAAAAAAAAAATGGTTTTTAAATCAATATCTTAAAAACCTATGAACGATTATTTTTTGAAATTATTTCCTAAAATCAATATTATTTAATACTTAAAATTCGCATCCCACATTTTTTTCTTGAAAATTTTTAGAGAAATTTTTTATATAAAAAATTTATTTAATAATAAAACGATTTTTTAAAGTTTATTTGCATAAATTCATACTTTTCCGGAAACCAGACGGCAATTTTATTCATTTGAACATTATTATCTCATTAAATCCATGTTTTATATTTATAAAATGTATCTTAAATTCCAAAGTACTTTTACATAAGAGCAAGTTCATGCGATCCAGTCGTGCATTTTATTTTTTTCTGCAAAACTGTTCGACAAATTTAAAACATAAAGATACAAAAAAATTCATTTAGTTAAACCTAGATAATGGCTGAAAAAAAATTCGGAAAAATGTTTATTGAGGGTACCCCCCATGGAACCATTTTTTTTTTTGTTTTTGATTTTCTCAAACACAGTCCCACCGATTTTGATAATTTTTGTTATGCAAGCTCCACAGAAATTTGAAAAGATTTGTGTACTCGAATTTTCAAAAAATTATTTTCAATATTTCGGTGCCTAGAATTCCTTTTTTTTCCTTTCAATCAATTTTTATGATCTTTAATTTAATAAAAAAAATTAAAATTAAGATATTACAGCTTGTAGCTAGATACCATAGAACTATTTGGTCTAATTTTGAATTTTTAATAAAATTAACGGATTTTAATAAAATTTTGTTTTTTGTTTAAAAAACATTGCATTTCAAAAGTTAAAAAAAAATATTTTTCGAATTTTTGAAAAAAGTCTTTTTTTTTTTGAAAATGCGATATCTCAAAAACGGATCAGTATTTTTCTTGAAAATTTAATTTTCATTCGTACAATAATAAAAACTTAAAGTTGGCGTACCAAATTTTGTTCTTAAAAATGTTTTAAAAGTTTTGTACATAAAAGCTTATTTTTTTTAAGAAACCACTACAACGACTTATAATTTTTGTTCTTGCATAAATTCATATCTGTATAGCGTTCTGTTTTTATGTTTACTACTAAAAGAATTTAAAAAAATAATTTTATCCATATGAACAGGTTTAATAACAGTCGTTTTTAAAATTCCTAGTCTATTACATAGAAGCAAGTTCGTGCGACCCAGTCGGGCATTTTATTTTAGTTTTTTGCCACCATAATTTGTTTTAAAAACAAATATTGCAAATTGTACAAATTGTACAAAAATTCAAAAAAAATATTCCTCAGTTTATTTAGTTTTTGAATAATAATTTAAGAGTTGGCGGTATTAGCTCTACCAATAACGGATGAATTGAATTACAGCGTAAGTAAACAGATTTACGAACAGCAAAATCAACAGCCATAGCCATCAGGACTATTTCCTTGCAAAAGAGTTCAATTTACCACTTATTGTGGATAACCAGTGATAATATTTATTTTTTTCGGTCTGATTAAAAATATTGCTTGCAAAGGATATTTTTGTATGGGATATTTTCGTTGTTAAATAATAACACAGTGTTTGTGGGTTGAAGTTTTAATTGCACCTTGTACACCAGGAGTTTTTTCTGAAAATTTAATAATAAAAATAAAATGTTTAAAGAAAAATTTGTTAACAGCAGGAAACAAAATATGAGAGTGTAACTTTTCATACGAATATTTGCCATATTAAAAAAATAAAATGTGAATCAAAAGGTTGTTTCGAAAATATATGTTGAAACGATTATGAAAAGCTTAGGAAGATGTCGTCCGCGAAACAATGAAGTGGATTAGGTATTTCAAACAAAAGTCTGAGAAAAAACAGAGCCTCGGGGCACACTAGCAATTATTTTATGAATATCAGACTTGAAACCGTCCAATACAACTTGTATTGAGCGGTCCGAAAGGTTATTTGTAATCCAACAAAGAAGAGACTGTTCGACAACAAATGGACGCATTTTCGATACAAGAACTACGTGCTAAGCTTTATCAAATGCTTTAGAAATACCAAAATGATGTAAGGATTGGTTCCACTTTTCGAAGAGATATATGCCATTAGATCACCAGTGGATATGTTGCTACGCAAGTTGTACTGCCGGTCATTCAAGAGCTTTCGTTATTCAACATATTTCTTAAGCTAACTGTTGATTAGCGTTTCCAAGACCTTAGAAGGAAGGGATGTTACTGCAATTGGTCAGTAATTGGAGGACGAAGGGAGAAAAATATCCGCCTTTTTAGGGGATCGGCTAGATAAATTCCCGATTTACATCTACTTGGAAAGATACCCAAAGAGTATGGCAGATGAAAAAGCTTACGCAATGGTTTTGCAAGCGCAGAATAACACCTCTTCACTTAGAAAGAAATTATACAATAAACTTCGGTGATATTAGTCGAGGCTTACAGCACCGTAATTTTTGACAACAAATCATTATAAGAGACAAAGCTCATTTGGTTATGAGCGACAGGGCTAATTTCGTTATGAGCTAAGATGCTAATTTCGAAATGGCTAGCTTTGTTAATAAACAGAATAATTGATATTTGATTTGATTGCTCGATTAATACATCAAGGACTACTACATCCTAGTAAACTAGTAAAGTGACTACATTATTATGTTGCGTCATTTGGGCTGGCGGCGTCGCGTCGTTGGTGAAAGAAATATGATATTTGAGGATGTCATAGGCAATGCTGTAATAGTTAGTGACACACATGTTGAAAAACTTTCTTGTGTCCGAATTGGATAAACTAGGCCCACGGAAAATGTGGATCAAACATCCTACCAAGAATTTAGGAGACAATTTTCCCGGCCGAATAATGTCAAAAAAGTTGAGATATCGGCTGCCTTCCAAGATCCCCAGATTTGAAGCCTCCCAATTTCTTCTTCTGGTATTATTTAAAAGAAAATTTGTACATCAACAAACCAAACATAAACTCAATACTTAACAACAAAGTAAGAAATGAAATTTCTGAAGTTACAACAGAAGTCTACGAAATTATTGTGCAAAATGTGCTTAAATAATCTCGACTTTAGGCTACAGCCATAGGCATCCACTTGACCGACTTTATTTTCTGTACATAAATATAGACCATATAATCAATCAAAGAAATATAAATTTAAAAATATTATTTAATCTAACAACCTGGTAGATACATAAAACGAATCTCACTAGAACGTAGGCATGGTACATTAATATAATAAGAATGAAGAGAAAAGGACCCAGATGATTTTCCTAAGATGTCTTCAGTTGATTGGGCAGCGAATCAGTTCTATAAAGAATTTTGGAATTTTACCTGGTAGGATCTATTTTCAAAGTACGATTTTATCAATGCTATATAAATAAAATGCTTGACAGAGTCTCACGAATTTGATCTTATGTTAAAAAGACAATTTTCAAAACGAATGTTATTAGAGAATTACAAGGATGTAATTTATTTTTAAGATGGCTAAAATAATTCCTTTAATAAATCGTTTTAATGATTAAAAAAAAAAAAATAACTGTATGTACATATACACAATTTAAAAAAAAAAAAATTAGACAACATTTTTCTATACGACAATTCAAAATTTGTATTTTGTATTAAAATTTTGTATTAAAATTAAACAATTTCATCCCAATCCGTTCTGCCGATAATAAAAAATTCAAAACCCAAAAAAAGTTTCTATGGTAGGTACTATATAACAAGTTATACATTCGTAAGAGATTGAAACCGAAATTTTGATCAGACGTGACATAAGGGTTTTTCATTTCATTTATTTCGAAGAAAGATTCAATTTACAATGACACATTAAGATCAAAATCTTTTTGAGTACCTATCAATAATTTTATAAGTAATATAGTTTTTTAAATATTCAAAAATATGAAACATAATTCTGATACTGAAACTTAAAAATTGTGTTTCGCAATTCTCTCTCTTCGATTACATCCTTAACTGATCGGCCGATTTTCTTTAATCTTGTTGGATAGCATTTTTAAATGTTTCCCCACATGTTTTTTTGTTTCTTTTCAAGTCCAAAATTAACGGTACCTGCTATACGATTTTTTTTCTCGAAATTTAATGACATTTTTTTTCTCTAAAACTGTTTCACAGGTTCTTAAAAAAATTCACAAAAATGTCCGAAAAATGGTTTTTAGTGGTACCCCTTTAGAATCATTTTTGAAAACCAGTGCTCGTTTTTTTCAAACTTGACAATTGAAAGATTTTTAATAAAATCAACGGAGTGAGAAAAAAACAGTTTATTTTATCTAAAAATAACTGTACTTTACTCGAAAAAGCCATCTTAAATTTCGATAACGTTTTATTCTTTCGATTATTTCTTACGATTTATTTTTTACAATTAAAAAAAATTAAATTAAGTTATACCTTTGTATATATGTAAAACTTATAGTACTCTCATGAAGACAAACTATTGGGGCGACATAGCAGCTATAATACTTGTTAGATTTGTCTCTGCTAAATTTAACAATAAAATATTCACTTTTTTATTACTTATTTTGTATCTTATCCTACTCTCAACTGTAAGATCGTGCGCTAATTTCAGCGCCACCACCAGGATAGCGTTGACACCACAAAATCACGTTCCATGATAATACTATATGCCTATACAAACCACTTTTCAAATTTTGAATTTGTGATTATCCGCATAACCGATATTAATGAAATTTCTTATAGAGAAACTTCCAAAAAACATGAAAAAACATTGCGTCTTAAAACTTAAAAAAAATGTTTGTGAAAAAATTAATTTTTCTTGGAATTCCATATCTTAAAAACGGGTCAATATATTTTTTTAAATTTTTATTGGCACAATAACCAAATTTTTAAGTTCCAAGATTTTTTCATTAAAATGATACATAATGATGAACTAATGTTTGTTTGAGAAATCACATGACAGCCTGGTCTTAGCTCCAACTAAAAGCATTGTTTTAGTAACATTCAAGCAAAGTCGTGCGACCCATTGTGTATTTTATTTTCATTTAATTATTAATTTTAAAAATTAAGGGAAAAATAATATAATTCTATGTTCCGTTTTTGAGACAAATATGAATTCAAGAACCAGTTTTTACTTTTGTATGTTGGGACTATTAATTTAAGATAAGATAAGAAACTTTTATTAAATCTTGGAAAAAACTGGTAGTTGTCAAGTTTAAAAAAAAATCGATCATATATATATTTTTCGAAATATTGAATTTAAAAAAAAAACATAAATTTGTTTCAATTCTAAGAAAGTAATGTTCTGAAAATTTAATTACAAAATACTATTTATACTTCAAAGGACTCTACCGTTTCTGAAAAAAAAAAATAGAAAAAAAAACATGTTTACTTCATTACTTCTGGAATTTTTTTCAACCATTAGCTGGCTTTTACTGAATGAAATTTTTTGAATTAAATCAAAATTCCTGAGCACTTTTTGAGAAACATTTTTTTTTTTTTTTCAAATTTAGAAAAAATAAAATGCACGACTGGATCGCACTTGATCTTATGTAAAATTACTTTGGAGTTTAAAAATTATATATAAATAAATATAAAACATGTATTTAATGAGGAAAGAATGGTCAAATGCAAATGTATGAATTTATGCAAAAAAAGTTCAAAAATCGTTTTATTATTTAATTAATTTTTATATAACAAATTTATTTAAAATTTTTCAAGAAAAATACATATTTGGGATGCCAATTTCAAGTATCTCAAAATATAGATTTTAGGAAATAATTTGAAAAAGTAATCATTCACTTCATTTGAAAATACAGATTTTTCAAATACAAAACACGGAATTTTTTTTTTTCAAAAAACCCAAAAAATATTTGTTCGAAATTTGGCGCAATATACAATATTATTTTAAATTCTATGGGGCTCCTGTTAAAAAATTCGGTTAAAACTCGTTAGAGTCGTTATCTACTGAGAAAGTCGAAAATCAAAAAACCGTTCCATGACAGGTACATTTTATATAATTTTAATTTAGGAATTTTTGAATATCACAACAACAATTGATAAACGATAAAAAACCTAAAATTGGGATGGATCTGATCATGTGAAGACACTAGGTCTGGGTTCAAATCTCAGTCAAGGCAAAAAGTTTTTCGATTAAACTTGATAGTATAAAGGCTAAGCACCACTAATAAAGGATTCTGATGATCGGCTTGGACACCGCGAAATAGCTATAACTCTAGCCAAATAAGAACCCTAATGGGGTCAAATAGCATGATCTCGGTCTCCAATTTTAAATTGCCTCCGCGTGAAATAACCATGTTCGGGAATCTCTTGTGCGATTGTGTCCATAGCGGCACAGGCTGTGTGGCACGTAGCGCCGTTCTGTCGTCGGTGTACATATCATCCAATTCGGACCAGAAGAATTATATGGCCTGGCCAACATATCCGGAATTTCTGTGGATCGTTGCTAAATATTATTTATGGACTTCATTGCCTATGGTCATTGACTGGGAACTCCAGGATCAGTTGAAGCTTGTACTGGTATATGACAGGTTCAAGTTGTGGTCTGCGAAAGGACAAGGAATTGACTGCCTCGGATACACTCTTATAAATAGTGGCGATATTTTCTGGAATTTCGTTGAGGTACGGGTGTTTGCGGATAGTTCACTGAACCGGTAAACTCAAATTTATTCCCCATTTTGCGATTAGTCCTCCCAGAAGGACTCCCCAAATGTGTGAAGCGCATAAAATAGTGTTTGAATAAAAGACACCCTTTCATAAAATAATTAAATCGCTTACAGATGTTACTAAATGCAATCTAGACTAAATAAATGAGAGACAATTTGACAGATGCAGTTTCAACACTATGGCTGCAATCATCTTACAAAATTCGCAAATCCATATTGGAAAAACCGTTACAACTTCTTCTTGAGCTTTTACGTTTGATTATGCCTATGGTTCTTCATATCTGTTTTGTAACCTGTTATATTTATTTTATTTTCTTTTGCCTAAACTAAATTAGAAGCTTTGCTTTTTTGTCAAAAATCTAAAATGTGATTTCATATCAATTCAAAATTATCGGAGGCAACCAGAATGCTTCCAGCAAAAACGTCCCTCCTATGTGTGTCAGGTTTTCTTTTGAATTTCTTCAATTTGCTTCCCACTCCGAACTTTTAATATGAGAAGACCTTTTTAAGTGAAGAAATACTTTTGGAAGATTTGTCAGTTCCTCGCCAGAGGCACTTCTTAAACTTTCTTTAATTTTTTAGGTAACAGTGGTTGGGAAGCGAATCCAGACATGAAAGTCCAACGCAATTGTCCTTGTGCCAACGGGTATGAGCTTTGCAATTCGGATTTATAAGATTTGGGATTTCACACACCCTATGGCTTGAAGTTTAAATAGGACAGTCTTTTTTTTAAAGGGTGATATAATTTATTTTTCTCGAAAAAGATTCATTTATAAATAAAACCCAATGAACATACAAACACTCTTAAGCCTTTATAATACCCAAAAATTTATAAATCAATCCCTTGTACCTACACAAATTAAGGAAAACCCATAAGCACATAATATCGAACAGTCACAGCTGTTAATCCCCTTCGGACAGATATTACCTCCATTGTCATTCAAAATTGGAAACTTCTATACCCACAGATATTTATTTCTTTTGAAATTCCCAATTGAATGCTCCAATTCTTGGAAACGTTTTATACGAAAATGTCCTTAAAATCTTGAAAGAGCACAAGGAAAATAAGAAAAAACCTCAAACCCATCCATCCATCTATCCATTCAACGTTGTCAATTGGTGGCTTTATATATTACATACCTACCTGCACATATGCAAGTATTATACCTATATAGGTAATATTTGTGCCTTGTCTCAAGTCCCTCAGGCTACAATTGGCAAATGTGACACACAAAATGGCACCTGTCAATTGCCAATTGACATTTTTCCCACTTTTCCTTTAGCTGGTTCCTGAAGGAAAAGATTTTTTTTATCGTGTGTCCTTTGATATAACATGTTTTCCCTCATCCAACAGTTGCAATGCGCCCCCTTTCTCTTACATGAGTGTCAAAGGAATTAAAGCTTACAATAGGAAATCTTTTTGACACAAAATTAAGAAATAAGAAGGAACAAAAAGAAACAAAAATTAAAACTGGACCGATTCCACCCCTCCGGGGAATCCTTTAGTAGAGGTACCTCCACTATCTCTCCCAACCAGCTCCTCATTGTCTGGCACAAGAATCGTTCACCCATTTTACATGATGATGGCTTCCATCTTCTATCATCCACAAAAAACAGAACATGACTTACTTTTTAAAGGGAGTCTGTGTGTACATATAATACTACTGCTACTACTACTACTACATTTTTACAACACTGTTAAAGAAACGGATATACTCACTTTTGAAAAGAGAGTGGAATAAAAGAATCCACTTATACTGTGACAGGACAACACGAGCTTTCCTCTTTCTATTCTCGGGTGTTTTTTTTTTTGTTGTTGTTTGTTCTGTTGAGGAAGCAAAGGCAGGATGTTGAGGAAGCTCACGGAGAAAAGGATGTCCTTTCTACGCGATGCGATGTTCCTTTCTATTTAGGCCCAGCACACAAGAGAATCACCAGCAAATACATTCTTTTTTGCCTTTGTTACTATCAGCTCTAGGAACTTCAGGTTGTATCCTTTTTTTTCCTTAATGCAAAGGACATAAAAGTCTACTTGACAGAGTTATTTTAGACGGCTTTTCGCGCCTTCAATTTTCAAGTAAACAAGAAAACAATTCGGCTAGCACTCATACACCGACACGAGTTATAGTAAAACACATTTGAGATACTACTACACGCACAGGATACACACACTCTCGCACTGAAAGGGAATTGAAAAATCTTGTAAAATGCAAACCGACATTAAGTTTGAGGAAGGAAAATCGATAACATAACTACACAATCCTGAATGGGCCATCATCCACACATACTGATGATGGACGAGAAGGTGTCTTACTTCATTGTGTGTGTGTGTGAAAGGATGATTTGATGCTTCTAGTCCTATATTGATCTTCTCATCTCATCATCACTCACGACTACCACTAACCGGATTTTTTGTATGTCAATAGTAAAGTTGAAAACTCGCGACACGTAGCAGGATTCTACATTGCCTTCATAGAAGTGGTTCTAAGGATTCAAGGAACTATGAATAATAAATGAGCATACCGTAACTTTCTATTCACTTTGCTCAACCGACCGACCCATAAAGCTTCATCACAGAGCCTAAGATTGGATGATAAATCACGCATTCCTCAACCAGACGTAGTGGCATAGTTAATCCATACAGGATGAATATACAGGACATCATATTCAGGATGTTTGTCGTCGATACACAAAGTAGTAGGTAATGTTTGTTTTTTCGTATGTGCACTCGAAACAACATCACGGAAATGAGAGGTACTATCCTTTTTAAAAATTCAGTTTTATCCTTTGTGCAATATCCTTGCAGCGTTTGTAATTACGTTAGTTTTGTTATTCTAGCCCCGGTCAGAACGGTTTTGTAAATATTTACGTGCCAAAGGTATCTACAATGATGGGAAATTTCACACGTCGACGTTGTGAACAAGCCCCCAAAACTTATCACAATATACACACAATTACACACACTCTAGCAGGACACTCTGAGACATCCTCTCACCACACGCAATGCACGTGAAATTTTTTCTTTTTTTTTGGTCCAAGAAAAATAAAGAAATGTTCACTTTTTTCCCCGAAGGATCAATAGAACGCGCGAAAAATTAATTAATCGACCTAAAAAGGGAAGGACATTCGTGGGTGTGGTAGTCCCTCCATAGCACAGTATCCATTTTCGATATTAAAAGAATAGTCTGTTTTGATTTTTCATCAACATCCATTCTTGCTAGTGTATAGGCACACACACAAAAAATACTGCACGAAAAACTATTTAATCATAAATAATTCACACAAAAAGGACTCGTTAATTTCTTTTTTTTTTTTTTCCTTTTTTTTTTTTTGATTTTTGCGAAAACCGATACACGAAGGACACTGAACGGATAACGTTTCCGAATCGACTGAATATCTGGGGAGCTTTTTCGTAGATACACAAAATCTTTGTGCCGCATCCATCCACAGGATTCACAATTGATAGATCCTAGTTTGAGTTTGTGGTACTCGGTTTGGTACCTACACTCTGTGCAGAGATGAGAAAAACGTTGAAAAATGAAAAAGCCATAGTGTTAGTTGGTAGGTTGTATACCTATTCACCGAACTCCAAAGAGAGTCGAGTATTAGTCCTTTCTATTTTGGAGAGAATAACAAGAAGCTTTTTTGGTTCTGTGTAGTAAATTCACCATGATTAGTAGTTGTTTTCTATTGTTGTTGTCGTTGTTGTAGATTTCCGAATGGTTTTCTATGAAATTTATCAAAACACAAAAGGACACGCTTTTAAGTTGGATTCAATTTCCTGTGCGGGATAGAAAGTTACATTTTCCTACATTCAGGGGGGAGGAAATAAATTCTAAGAAATCGCAACGTCCTTGATCTTAGGGTGGGCGTGTGATGTCCTTTTTAAGATTTCTTCAATCACTAAGAACAAGAAGTGACACCGCACACTGTGACAGAGGAATATAAGAAAATCGATGGAAAAGATGAAGCATCCCTTTTTGTTCTCAAGGATTTTGGTAAAGGGATTCATGGCTGACTATTTGGAGGGAATTCATTCATTTAGCCGTCTTTGCTTGCACTCACTCACTGATGGTACAAGCACAGTGCTATACTGTATTGGGGGTCAGAAAGGTTTTGGATCGGATCCAAAAAATAACTGCGCAGAAAAAAACCATTTATAATGTATCGAGTTGCCGATGTGTGTGTGTGTGGATACTTTAATATTTATACCATACATTTCTAGCATTTATATTTTCAAAATTCATTCATTCATTATTATCTTCGAATAATTTAGGTATACAATTTTCGGGGTGTGCAAGGCAATGGTGCTGGTGGTGATGGTAGTGGTGGTGGTGGTCCTCGTAATGTGGCTGTTTGATGAGGGTATATGGTTTGTGAGTTCGGTGAAAGTGCAGTCTCCAAAATGACGATGGTTAAATTTCCTTCGGATTGATGAAATTCAATCAATAATTTGAGAGTAAATTAGGAACAGTGGATGGGGTTTTCAGTTGTGCACCTGCTAAGAGGTAGTTTGGATTGAATATTTAATGCGCCAGAGTATCGTTTTTCGGAATTGTGTATGTTTAATTGGCTTTTCAGAAATTAGAAAATGAATAATTTTCGTGGGATTCATGTTCTGTAACAAATTCGTGGGTATTCAAAAGCTTACAAGGCGATTGTTGGCTCTTAAAATTTTTACTCCATTATTAGTTTTTAAAAAAATTTAATAAGTATATAGAACTGTACCGGTTACACGACACACTACCATCCTTTACCACCCCAAGTTCATTTTAGTCATTCAGGCCAAAAGATCTGTCTTTTAACAACTAAGATGAAGACATACATATATAAGGGGATTGATTGAATTTAATTCAATTGAAAATTCAAGTGACCTCCACTCCAAAGTTCTTTTCGCCCTTGTACGGCCATGAGCTCATAATTTAAATGCTGTCATATCCTTCTGAGACACAAATTCTGGTCGATGTTTACCCAATCTGGGATTTAGTATAGTTTTCAACTAGGTTTTTCGTTTTACTTGCCCTTGACCCCAAGAATTCTTGGGAGTTCGTAAACTTTTTTAGGAGTACAAAACAAAACTCCGATTTGTAGTTTTGACTGTTTTTCCTTAAATCTTGGTGCGAATCATTAAATTTTTTAGTTGTATCTTTTTTTCTTTGGTGTTTCTTCAGAAGGAACCCAATATCAGCTCTTTTAAGGCACTTTGGGTACTATGATGCATATCCTAGCAGATGGACGGATTCCTTGAAAATAGTGATTCCGTATTAACACCTGCCCTACGAAATATTTATTCCAGAACAAGATTAAAGAAATCATTTATTTATAATATGCGGTGTTTTTATTTTCATTAGGATGTTTCCTTACTTGGTTAGGGAAATTTTGACGGATTTAAAGGGAAATACCAATAGTCATTAATTTTGAAGTCTTGGATATTGAAATGGGAGGGAAAACATGAGCAAGATGAAACATTCCACGTTCGTGGTGTGCGACTAAAGAAAGAATCTATTAACTTGAAAATACGTCTAAAATCGGATTCAAGGGTAAACTTATAGACATTCCCTGAAATGCGAGTATTATAGTTGAATTATTTTAGAAGAGAAATGCAACTGGATATGTCCCTAGAATACTATTTATAAAAATATCGGTAAAGTAATGGAAGACAGGCAATATAATCTATCATTTTTAAAACTCTGTCGAATATGGGAATTTTATTCAAGCTTTGGACGAATATAGGCTTTATAGATTGCATCAGAAGGGATGACAAATTTCTTGCACTTATAAAGAAAACCTAAGCACTCGGCTGCGGTTTTGGCAACGTCGAATATGTGCTAATTCCAAAGTAAGTGGTCTGTGATTCACATACTGAGCACTTAATTTTACGAGCATTTAATTCTACACTTTTTTACTTGCGACTCATAGGTACTATAAGGCAAGTTATGCATTCGTAAAAAAAATCGAACTCGAGATTTTGATCAAAGTGGGTTTCGCAATTCTGTCTGTCTGTCTGTCTGTCTGTTGGTTCGACATTCGACTACAGCCTACTGGTACCTGCCAGACGATTTTTTTTCGAAATTTTGTAAATATTTTTTTTTCTCAAAAACTGCTCGACAGATTTGAAAAAAATTTATTTAGTTAAAGCTAGGTACTGAATGAAAAAATTTTCCGAAAAATAGTTATTGAGGGTACCCCCCAAAGAACTATTTTTTAAGTTTTTGATTTTCTCAAAAACGGTACAACGGATTTTGATGATTTTTTTTTGCTAAAGCTGCCCAAAAATTTAAATAGAACTATGAATTCAAATTTTCAAACAATTTTTTTCTAGATTTTAAAAAAAATTTCAGTTTTTTTTTTCAAAACTCAATATTTCGAAAACCTTATATTAGATTTGTTTCAAACTTAATAAATAAAAGTTTATCAATATATTCTACAAGATGTATGAAAAAAAGTTTTATTTTACCTAGAAATAACGGTACCCACCATACAAATGTCAAAAAATGACTTTCAAAAATTGTATTTTTCTCGAAAATGGAGCCTATAATTTTGATAAAAAATTTTTTTGCTTCAATTAATTTTAACGATCTTTAATTTAATAAAAATAAAATGCACGACTGGGTCGCACGAACTTGCTCCTATGTAATCGACTGGGAATTTTAAAAACGAATGTTCTTAGAAAAAACTGTTCATAAGGATAAAATTAATTTTTAAATTCTTTTAGTAGTAAGAGACAAAAACAGAATGCTATGCAAATATGAATTTATGCAAGAACAAAAATTATAAGTCCTTGTAGTGGTTTCTTTAAAAGAAGCTTTTACATACAAACTTTTTAAAAGCTTTTTAAGAAAAAATTTTGGTACGCTAATTTAAAGTTTTTATTATTGTTCGAATAAAAATTAAATTTACGAAAAGAAATATTGACCCATTTCGGAGATATCGAATTTTCAAAAAAAAGAAAAAAAATACATTTTTTTTTCAAAAATTCAAAAAATATTTATTTTAAAGTTTTGAAATGCAATGTGTTTTAGACTTTTTAGAAGCTTCCCTATAAAATTTTTTATTAAGATCCGTTATGTGGATAATGAGAAATTCAAAATTCGAAAAAATGGTTATATGGTAGGTACAAGCTGTAATATCTTAATTTCAAAATTTTTTTTATTAAATTAAAGATCGTAAAAATTAATTGAAAGAAAAAAAATTTTATCAAAATTCTAGGTGCCGTTTTCGAGAAAAATACGATTTTTGAAAACCATTTTTTTTAATTTTTTAGCATTTGTATGGTAGGTACCTTTATTTTTAGGTAAAGTAATTTTTTTTTTTCACATTTTGTAGATTATATTGAGAAACTTTTATTTATCAAGTTTAAAAAAAATCTAGCATGGGGTTTTCGAAATATTAAGTTTTGAAAAAAAAATTTTGAAGTTTTTTTTAAAAATCCAAAAAAATTTTTTTTGAAAATTTGAGTACACAATTCTATTTATGTTTTTGGGGAGCTTTAGCAAAAAAAAAATGATCAAAATCGGTTGAACCGTTTTTGAGAAAATCAAAAACAAAAAAAATGGTTCCATGGGGGTACCCTCAATAACCATTTTTCGGAAAAAATTTTTCAACCAATACCTAGATTTAATTAAATGAAATTTTTCTGTATCTTTATTTTTAAAATCTGTTGAACAGTTTTTGAGAAAAAAAAATGTTTATAAAATTTCGAAAAAAATTCGTATGGGGGGTACCGTTATTTTTGGTCTTAAAAAAAAAAGAAAAAAACGTGTGGGGGGAAAAAATTAAAAATGATATCTACCAAGTTTAAAGAAAATCGGCCGAGTCGTTTAGCCTGTAGTCGAACAGACAGACAGACAGACAGACAGACAGACAGACAGACAGACAGACAGACAGACAGACAGACAGACAGACAGAATTGCGAGACCCACTTTTTTAGTCTTCGCTATCATCGTAATGTCAACTTTGATCAAAATCTCGAGTTCAATTTTTTTTACGAATGCATAACTTGCCTTATAGTACCTATAAGTCGCAAGTAAAAATTGAAATAAAGATATTACAGCTTGTACCTACCATAGAACTATTTTTTTAAATTTTGAATTACTCATTATCGACATGACGGATTTTAATGAAATTTTTTGTAGAGATGCTTCTAAAAAGTCTAAAATCCAATGCATTTCAAAACTTAAAAAAAAAGATTTTGTGAATTTTTGAAAAAAAAACCATTTTTTTTAAATTCGATATTTCAAAAACAGTACAATATTTTTGTTTGGATATTTAATTTTCGTTCGTACAGTAATAAAAACTTAAAGTTAGCATACCAAAATTTTGTATATAAAAGATTTTTTTTAAGAAACCACTACAGGAACTTATAATTTTTGTTCTTGCATAAATTCATATTTGCATTTGTATTAGCATTCTCTAAAAGAATTTAAAAAATTTTATCCTTATGAACAGTTTTCTCTAATAACATTCTTTTTTAAAATTCCTAGTCTATTACCTACATAAGCAAGTTCGTGCGACCCAGTCATGCATTTTATTTTTAAGCTAAAGCTCCTCAGCAGTTTGAATATTATTGCGTATTCAAATTTTCAATTTTTTTTTTTTTGGATTTAAAAGAAAAATCAAAATTTGTTTTTGGCAACTTAATATTTCGAAAACCCCATGCTCGATTTTTTTCAAACTTTATAAATTAAAGTTTCTAAATACAATCTACAAGATTTGACAAAAAAAAATGTTTTACCTAAAAAGAAAGGTAGGTACCCACCAAACAAATTTTAAAAAAGGGTTTTCGAAATTCGTATTTTTTCGAAAATGGCTCTGAGAATCTCGATACAATTTTTGTCCTTCAATTAATTTAAGATATTTTTGACTCTACCTACCATAGAACCATTTTTTCGAATTTTGAATTTCTCATTATCGACAAAACGGATTTGAATGAAATTTTGTATAAAGATGTGTGTAAGCAGTTTAAAAAACATTGCCTTTCAAAACCTAAAAAAAAATATTTTTTGAATTTTTAGAAAATAGTCATTTTTTCTTTTTTTTTTTGGAAAATTCGGTATCTCAAAAACGTCTTAGTATTTATTTTTGGAAATTAAATTTTTATTCGTACAATAATAAAAACTTAAAGCTTACGCCAAATTTTTTTCTTAAAAATGTTTTAAAAATTTTGTATATAAAAGCTTATTTTTTTAAAGAAACCACTACAACGCCTTATAATGTTTGTTCTTGCATAAATTCATATTTGCATTTGTATTAGCATTTTGTTGTTGTCTCTAAAAGAATTTAAAAAATTTTATCCTTATGAACAGTTTTCTCAAATAACATCCGTTTTTAAAATTCCTAGTCTATTACGTAGGATCAAGTTCCTGCGACCCAGTCGTGCATTTAATTTTATTCCAAGTTGGATAATGCTATCAAGATCAGTGTTTAATGAGCTTGTCCGAAGGACAAAGATGTGAGTCTTAAAACAAATATCAAATGCGGAGATTACTGTCGTCACCCAAAAAATTCAATGTATGAGAAGTTTCATATAAAAGATCGTTAATGAATATGAGAAAGAGAATCGGAGACTAAACGGAACCTTGGGGCACACCAGCGTTTCTTTAATGACTATCAGACTTGAAAACATCTAATATAACTTTTATAGAGCGGTTAGAAAGGTAGTTTCCAATCAAATGATTCGTCAATATCAAATGCACGTTGTTAAGAGAGCTTCAAGCCAAACTCTATTAACTCTATCAAGTGCAATAATCTTATTTTCTCCATAGCAATGTAATTATTTATGCCAATATTTTCTGAGATAAATCATCAAATCACCAGTGAACCTATTGCTATTCCAAATATTTCTTTAGCTGACGCAGTTAATGAGCTTTATAGTGACTTTGAAAAAAAGAGAAGTAAGTCTAATTGGATTATCAGAGAGTTAAGAATATTAACCGTTTTTAGGAACATTACATGAAGCAGAAATTCTTATGTTTTTTGTTAACAAATAACAACACATTTTTAGGACTTTTGGTTCTTCGGAGTATTTTTTTCCTCAATTTTTGATAATTCAAAAGTTTTTCTCGTTGAGTATGATCGATGCAGGAGTTTAAATTCATTGATCTTTTACAGAATTTATTTCAGTTTGAAGACTTTTTTCTATGATTGGTCTGTCTGGGATAAAGCGACACTGGTATTTCTCGAGTTCAGTGTTACATAATGGCTCTAGATGAATAGGATAATAAATGCGACGTTTAGCGAAGATATGCTTCGATAAAATTTCTTTTTTTTAAGATGGTGCTTTAGAAATGATATAGTCCTGTCAACGGACACGCTTTCTTTTAAGCATAATTGGCTAATGATTTTAAGCATAATTGGCTAATGCTTTTGGAAATTCCAAGTAAATACAGGTTGTATGTATTTGTCTGTGCTTCAGTGATTAAGTTACAAAAGCTGTTTTGAAGAAGACTGTGTTTCAGTCTCTTCAACAACAAGCAGTTGCTTGGATTTTAAATTCAACCCCCTGCGGTTGTTTCAATATACCGAATCTGGGAGACTGCTTATACGTCCTCTTCTTCTACGCCAATTTTTATTCTCCTCGAATGCTGGTATTGTTCCAGGCACCGTTTACATGTTTCTGGTAAGCTCATATTCATGATAAAAGCATGCGTTGTTTTTCTCGGTTAGGTAGCGTTTTAATGATGTCCCGATACTGGTTTAGATATACTTTAGAGAACTTCGCAAACATATGCTCTTTGTAGACTTGCATTTTTTTCTTCTGAGTAGTTTTGAACTTCTTTCCTTTAAAGAGTAGAGCTCTCTCAACAACAAGAAATTGTTAAGGATTAACTTGCTCGTCTCAAACATGAACGTACCGCTGATGATGTTTTCCTTTCCAATTCAAGCATTCATTGAGAATGACTAATAAATCATAAGACTCATGTTTCATTCATCAACTCATAATAGGCTTACAATTATCTGGAGATATTATATTTATCTATTAAAGAGGGGCTTTGATGTGGAGCATATTGCCAGACGAACATTTCTTATTGGGCACTAAAGACTTGCATACTGTCTTTTTTTTAAGTTAACAAAAATATGTCTTTATGATTTGACATCAAAAAACTGTTGATTCTTTTTCCCTTTAAGTTTTTGGATAATACAGTTAGGGAGTTAGACTTTTGGCAACAAATGTTCATAATTTCAAGCTGTATATTTTTTATTGAAATACTTCTTCTATTTTATTGAAGGGGATAACTACATCGCCGTATATTTCATCAAATAAATATGTTACACAAGTTTGATGGACTTTCGTGAATCCATATGGCCTAAAGTCTAATACAATAAAATATTTTATATATACACTGCCTTAATAAATTGAAATCGAAATAAATAAATTTTTTTTATAAGAGAGATACGGATATTCCAGATGTTTTCCGAAGGCTTTAAAAATGAGAGACAGTTAAATTCAAATCAAGCCTATTTTTTAAATGTTTTTGATGTAGGTACTACCTATTTTGTATACAGATTGACCTGGTCCATGTGGTACCATGTGGTCTTATGCTGGCAGCCCACTTCAACCTAACTTAACCTAACGGTACTAAATCTCCAAAATCCTTAATAAATAAAATTGAACACATTGAATCTGGAATATTTTGTTTTTTAGGTTCTCCTGACTTTTGGCCAAAAAGTTGTTTGCCTTCCAATCAGGTGTTTTGCACAATAACTTTATCCAAGTGTATCCCATTTGCAAAACTAAAAAAATTCTACTAAAGTTTTTATCAATACCGGCCAGTAAATGTTGAAATTTAATAAAACAAGCTCTGTGTAGGTATTGACAAAATTCTTTTTTATTTGAAAGGCCCATGTATGTATGTTCTTATGTATGGAGTTTTCTTTAAACGATGGAAAGTCAAGAAACCTCACAAAAAAAGTCAAACGGGATCAAACTGCATGAGCTTGCACTCAAATCGTTCATGCAAATCATTAATCATGACGTGCGCTGTGTGACATGTAGCGCCATCCTGATTGAACCACTTGTCATTAAGGTCCATATGGATCAGTTTAAAATTCAAGAAATTGGTTATCATCTTTGGCATTGACGATGACTGACAATGTTCGACGATGTTTTCTTAAAAGTCGAGACCAATGACGCCCCCGTGTCGGCCCAAAATTCACACTGAACGATAACTTTTAGAGGATGAATTGTCATCAAGTAAGCTTCGTGTGGGCTGGTGTCATCCCACGTACGGAAATTTCGCTTAATAATACAGCCATTCTTCCAAAAATGCGACCCGTCGTTAAAGATGATTTTTTCAGCCAAAATTTGGGTCCTCTTCCAAAAGCTCCAAAGACCAGTAAGCGCAAAACGGCGTTTTCATGAAATTTGAACTTCTGCGTCAGTTGGATTTTGTATGGGTGAAGATTCAAGAAACCACGCAAAATTAGTCAACTTGAAGTCTGCAAAAGGCCGATTTCTTGTGCCCTGCGAGGAATCAACTGCCGCCTCACGTTCTACTCTATACTTTCACAGACCGCAGGGATGATCTCGGCAGATCTTGCGTTACTTTGATATACGAATGACGGTCGTCCCAAATTTGCCCACCAAAAGTTGAAGATTCGACTGTGAAGGGCCACAACGTTTGCATTCAGTGTTTGCACTAACGAACACTCATCTTGATAATAAAGTTTAATCATTTGGACGTGTTGTTTAAAAGTGTTACCTACCAAGGTGATTTGACACTAATAATTGAATAATAAACATCAGATTTGACAGATGTCAACACGGCATGGCAGCACAAATTGAAAAACCCTTTAAAACAATAATATCTGTTCTACTACATAGTTTAACCACATTTCCTGTCATTAAACAGCAAACTAATCCCTTTTTCCATTAAATAAAATATGGAGTCTAAAATACATAACGAAGCAAAAGCAAACAAAAAAAAAATACAAAACCTTTTTTTTTTAGAAGAAAAAGAAAATAAATGACTAAACAAAGAAAATTCAGTAGTAAAATGAATGATTATTCACTTGACGTTTCACTTAACGAAGCATCACTCTACGAGCATATCCCTTAACATCAATCAAGCACAACTTGAGAAATGATGATGATAATTGTTGTTGTTAGCCAGAAGTCTACCATCAAACAAAATGCACTCAGTAGGACAAAAAGAGGCACGGCAAGGACATCACAATACCAAAGTTATATCCTGCACAGACAGATTCATCAGAGAAACGTTTATTCACAAAGACAATCCTCAATGGACTCGTTTGAGGCGCTTTATGTTTATGTAAATTAAAAGTATATAATTTTCTCTGCAAAGCAATCAGCAATACAATAACGAAAAAATTGGAAATTGGAAAAAAATGTATAAGTTGTCCCTAGAAGCTGTCACAAACTTGGAATTCAAAACATCTTAAGCCTCATTAAGTCACAATGAAAGCATAAAATGATTTAGATAAGCCGCATAAAGGTGTTTTAATTGTTCGGAATGACGTATTGTTTTAGTAGGTAACTGTCTATTATATCCAAAAGAACATCATTCAAAGGTGAAAATTAAATAACCTCAGACTTGCAACTTAAACTTCTGTATAGATGATTATGGAGTTTTAATCTTCGTTCGCCATTGAACTCATCTATTCATCTATTAGGAGAACCAAAGCCAAACCAAATGGTAAAGGTGAACCAATTAATATTATTTACCTTCCTTTAGGAGAAGATAAGAAAATTGAAAGTATCTGATGGATCTCTGCATCCACACACCAAACTCTGATGTCAGACTAAACATACAAATATATACATAGGTATAGCTGCTTTTTAGCTACATAAAACTGGTTTCGCCTGTCGAGGGAAGAATAAAGAATTTTCACGTGTCAAGTGGCTAAGAGCAGCGAGATTTGACCGCAATCCCGCAAGACAACGATGAAAAATTATTTAATAAAAATAATAAAAAAAATTACTATAGAAAAACCACTTTGTCGGGAAAAAGCAAGAGCGAAAGTTAAAAGTGAGTGTTTGATAGAAAACGAAAGGAAAACTCATATTGCAAACTCAAAGAGTTGTGCTCCTTTGCATTTTGATAAGAGTTATGAATGACCATTTATATTAACGGAAAAGTGAATTTTGTGTGAATTGATTATTGTGTCTCGACCCTTATTTCACCTGTGCCATTATTCGAGGAAATGATTTTTTCTAGAAGCACAACTTTCTTATTAAGTGTAATACCTTTTTCTTAAAGAGAGGCAACACTTTAAAATAAAAATTTCGCTAAAAGAGTGCTGCGTATTCATAAATCTGGCCTGTTTTCTAAATCGAAGAAGCAAAAAAATTGTCCATTGAGGATTGTTTTTGTTTTTAAAACAAACGTTGATCTTCCTGAACGGAAGAATATGAAGTGTCAACTTTTTTTTTCATTTAACAGATCACAATACAGGGTGTCCGGTAATTCGTGTGCCATATTTTGGGAAGTGATTCTTGGTCATATTCTAAGAAAAAAATTTTGGATTTTTTTTAGTGGAAATACTAACCTTTAAAACAACGTTTAAATTGAGCTAAAATGTTTTAAGGATTGCCAGATATTCAATTTTAAATGGTGTTCAATTTTCCTTGCCCGAGCAAAATTTTGTCTTTGAGGTCAATTTTTTTTTTCAAAAAATGCGTAATAAACAAAGTTTTCTTATTTTTACCTGATGAACAAAACAATAATAAGAAAAAACTCATTAATAAGTGCACACAAAAACCCATACATTTTGGGAAAATTAAAAACAGGTACAAAATAGAATTTTGGGGTTTTTACCTACTTTTATTGCAACACTTGGCAATTGGAGTGGTTTTCCAAGAACTGATAGTTTTTAGGTAATTTCTGAGACTGTGCACTTATGCCTACTTGACTTGCTGTCAAAACCCTAATTATATATTTCATAATTTTTTCTCTACGTTCTGTCGGATATTAACAACTTCTTTAGGGGTAGAAATATTAAACATCTAGAGATTTTTTTTAATTTACATTACATTTTAATATTATTTTAATAAATGTTAGCTTATTCATGTCCTTATTAATCGGCTTTTTCTTGGAGGTTTTATAAGAAACAAAAACCAACAAAATATCTCAAAAAAAGCCGATATGGTTAGCGGAAATAGCTTTCATAAATTCTATTAATCGTATCGTCAAGATTAAGTAGTTTTTATTATATCATCATTGACACAAAAATAGGAAAAATATTTGTTTATTATGTCCCAAAAAGTTTTTAGTCAGAAAAAGGGTTCGTTGTTGTTAACTCCTGCTTTTAACGTCGTACATTTCTTATAACGTCCTTTTCTTTTTATAATTAGTGCAGAGCTCTGAAGAGAGTTCTAGCTATTAAGAATGCTTTTTTTCTATACGGATAGTGCTCTAAACGCTTGGAATTATTATTGAAAGACATTTGAGAACTTGAATGTCAACATATATACGTAATTTTCCATTTTTATTAATCTAATCTACGTGCAGAATATTATTCTGAGGTGCTGTTCACAACTCAGACTCTATTCTATACCAAAAAAGATAAACTACTATTTTTTACTTGCGACTTACATATTGTACTATAAGGCAAGTTATGCATTCGTAAAAAAAATTGAACTCGATATTTTGATCAAAGTTGACATTACGATGATAGCGAAGGCCAAGAAAGTGGGTCTCTAAATTCTGTCTGTATATGTTCGACTACAGCTCGACTCGGCCGATTTTCTTCAAACTTGGTAGATATAGGTTTTAATTTTTTACCCCGCATAATTCTTCTTTTTTTTAAGACCAAAAATAACGGTACCTGCCATACGAATTTTTTTCGAAATTTCATAAATATTTTTTTTTTCTCAAAAACTGTCCCACAGATTTTTAAAATATAAATTAAAAAAATTTCATTTCATTTCATTTAGTAGGTAATGGTTGAAAAAAAATTTGCAAAAAAAATAATATTATTTTTGGTACCCCCCTTGGAACTATTTTTTGTTTTTGATTTTCTCAAAAACGGTACGACCGCTTTTGATCATTTTTTTTATGTTAAGGCCCCCCAGCAGTTTCAATATTATTGTTAATTCAAATTTTCAAAACATTTTGTTTTTGGATTTTAAAAAAAAATTCAAAATTTTATTTTGAAAATTCAATATTTCGAAAACTCCATGCTCGGTTTTTTCAAAACTTGATAAATAAAAGTTTCTTAATACAATCTACAAGATGTGAGAAAAATAAATTTATTTTACCTAAAAATAACGGTATCCTTCATAAAAAATGTTAAAAAATGGTTTCCGAAAATCGTATTTTTTCGAAAACTGCGCCTAGAATTTTGGTAATTTTTTTTTTCGATTAGTTCTTACGATCTATAATTTGATAAAAAAAATTTGAAAACAACATATGTATTACTGACTGTACCTAACATAGAACAATTTTTTCGAATTTTGAATTTCTCATTATCGGCATAACGGATAATGAAAATTTTTATAAAGAAGCTCCTAAAAAATATAAAAAACATTGCATTTCAAAACTCAAAGAAAAATATTTTTTCAATTTTTGGAAAAAAGTCATTTTATTTTTTGGAAAATTCGATATCTCAAAAACGGCTTAGTATTTTTCTTGGAAATTTAATTATCATTCGTACAATAATAAAAACTTAAGATTGGCGTACCAAATTTTTCCTTAAAAATGTTTTAAAAATTTTGTACATAAAACCTTATTTTTTTAAGGAACCACTACAACGACTTATAATGTTTGTTCTTGCTTAAATTCATATTTGAATAGCATTCTGTTTTTTTAAAAAAATCATTTTATCCTTATGAACAGTTTTCTTAAACAACATTCGTTAGTCTAGTCATTGGAGCAATTTCGTGAGACCCAGTCGTGCATTTTTTTTTTTTCAGATTATACCGACAGCTGTTTTATTTAATGTTGAATTACTGATAGATTTTGTTTGAAAAATTTTACTGTACTATATTCAATAAGAACACGGCTAATATCTGAGAATTAAAGGCATTTTTTCGGACTAATAAAAGAGTCTGCTGGTTGGTAGAAGAACAACACAAGTTTAGTAATAACTGTGTTTCTTTGGTTCAAATTTTATTTATTGGAGTTACCTACCACGTTGTTGTAATGGAGCTTCATTTTGGTGATTTCCCTCTGTCTTATATGATGGGTTTTAATTGTTTCCATTCAAGAAAAGTACACTTAACGTATAGTATAAATATATTTTCTTATTAATAAAATCCAATCTAATATTTTTTTTATCGAAGTGTTTTTATAAACGTCCAATTTTACTATCAACATTTCAAGACAGATAGATAGAAAAATAGAACAAAAATGGTCAAGTTAATAATTACGAAAAGATAGTAAGGCTTTATTCCTGACAGATAGTATGAACAGTTGCATTCTTTGAATTGCGTAGGAACGGTTTTGTTGGCATTTTTACAACCACAAAATAATTAAGCCCCTGCCCCACCTTGATTTTCCATTTAAAGACTTTTTTCAAACTCTCCATTAAATTGAGAAACCAGCAGGTGATAACGACAGTAATTTATTTCATTTTCCTCGCGTCTAGTTATTGAACTTTTCCGTTGAGCAAATCCTAAGCAAGTCTCCCAACCTCCTTTAGAAGGTGTTCGTTTATTTTTAGGATGAAGTTTAATAAATAAAATCAAATGATATTTCAAGCGGAATTGGTCGGAGTTCTGTTGCCAGATACAGGTAGCGGATGGAGAAAAATTGCACTAGGAGTTCTAGAAACTCCTTCCTGTACACTTCAAAAACATCCGTCTAATCATTTTTTGTTTTCCTTTTTTTTGCAGACTTCAGCTCCACACACATAACCGGTCCATGCAAACAATATAAACTTTCTTATTTTTTTTTTGGCGGGAACATGTATCCCATCTCCATTCGTGATTATGTTGAGGTACTTCCTTATTCCTGAAACGTAAATGCACTTCGCAAGAAAACAAAAGGAACACAAAATCCATTTACAGTTTACACTGATTGTATTGCTAGCTGACAGTTTTCTGCTCTGACACGACAGAAAAAAAGATGTCTTCATTTCTGTTACTGCACATACGACTATACGAGTAGTCAGAGTCACAAAAGAGAGAAACAGGCGCCACTGCCATTCAAATAAGGGGAAATGGGTGAATTCTACAGATAAATATTTTTTTCCTTGTTTTTTTTTTTTGTTTAAATCCCAGTTGCTATCATTTAATGCAATATGCAGAGAAAAGCCAGGACCAGGACTAAGGACACAGAAGTGAAATTGTGCTAAACCGACGAACGGCTCGCATAAAAGATGCTTTTAAAGAAATGACTTTATGGACTATAGCGTTGAAGATCTTCTGGAGATGGAGGCGCAATGGCTATCTCAAGCAGGTTCTAAGCTTCGTGCAGTGCATATGGCATGTGAGGAGTGGGTTTGATGCACAAGCATCAGGCACAATCATCATGAATAAATCTAGGGAAGAACATTGCTAAGAGCTTGCAACATGTAAGTGTGCTCAGCTCATACAATATAATTTATTATTTAAACCTGATGCATGCGGTGATGAGGTCGTTGTCCTTTTTTTTTTAGTGTTCTTGTTAGAATTTCATATTAAGAACTTAATTATTTCTTGCAGGGCGCAGACATGAGGAAGTATTCGAAAATTGCTTAGCTCTGAGTTGGGATTGGTAAGAAAGGGTTATTTTAAGAAGGTTATGTTTTACAATTGTGCTAGTTACGTAAATGCATATAAGACTCAAACATCAAAATCGAGGTGGCTTGGGTCTGTTTAAAAAAAAAAACTTGAGTGGGCTTAAGGTCAAGAACATATAATTTTAAAAGACCTTAAGCCCATTCAAGAGCATATATTTTTTTAAGAAAACGGTCACGAAATAAGGAAACATTTATTCAAGATCTTTCGTAATCTGAACTTTAACAGATAAAAAATAGGTTCTTGAATAAATCTAATTGATTTATTAGAAACAATGATTTAACAACTAATTGCTTAAAAGGAAAAAGATTTGTTCAAAAGCATTCCTCATCGTCATCATACAAGCCTTCTTCCTTTTCTGAAATTAGAAGAAAGTATTTAAGATTTTACATAAAATATGAACTTAAGCAAATAGGTATATGTAGTATTGTGCCACAAGGTAGTGTTCTATCAGAGTTTTGTTTTCTTTTTTTTTTTGCACTTGGTTTATAGCCCTAGACTTGGACATTATTTTAATATAATTTGCTGGTGAACATGCTACATCCGAATTGGTCCAAATTCATTGTAATAAAATTTTAAAAACGAATGCGTAATGACACATTCTGACCAATGAATTAAGAGAAAAACATAATAGGAGCGTTCAGTAGATTAATTTATCTATCGCAATAAAGAATAGTTGTTTGTACTAGCAGTGTTCTTATTCTAGGAAATTCCATATAAGCATCAACTTTGTTAAGTTGAATGTTTCAAAAATTTTAAAGGAAATCGAAAAATAGTTTTTATAAGCATAAATGTTTAAATATTTCCAAAAATAAATTTCAATTTTTTTTTCAAAAATTTGTAAGACATTAGATCCTGTTTTTCTACGAGTTAAGAATTATCAATGTAACGAGAAGATTACAATTTTTACATTAAAAGAATAACTATACATCAAAGCCGCACCGTCTTACTCGGCTCTCAATTGATCAATAACGTTCCTCAGGAAGGCGGAAATACATACAAGAATATATTTATAAAATATAAAAGTTAATCAATGTAAAAGATAAAAAAATAAAATGCACGACTGTGTTGCACTAACTTGCTTCTATGTAATAGACTAGGAATTTTAAAAACGAATGTTCTTAGAGAAAACTGTTCATAAGGATAAAATTAATTTTTTAAATTCTTTTAGTAGTAAGAGACAAAAACAGAATGCTATGCAAATATGAATTTATGCAAGAACAAAAATTATAAGTCGTTTTAGTGGTTTCTTTAAAAAAAAGCTTTTATATACAAAATTTTTAAAAGATTTTTAAGAAAAAATGTTGGTACGACAATTTAAAGCTTTTATTATTGTTCGAATAAAAATTAA
Organism: Chrysotoxum bicinctum; assembly: GCA_911387755.1. NCBI lineage: Eukaryota > Metazoa > Arthropoda > Insecta > Diptera > Syrphidae > Chrysotoxum > Chrysotoxum bicinctum. The sequence goes on along the minus strand of OU426989.1, from coordinate 214,663,639 downwards.
ATTTACAAGACAAAATATTGAGCCGTTTCTCAGATATCGAATTTTCAAAAAAAGAAAAAATAGATTTTTTTTTTTCAAAAATTCAAAAAATATGTAGTTTAAAGTTTTGAAATGCAATGTGTTTTAGACTTTTTAGACGCTTCTCTATAAAAAAAATTTCATTAATATCCGTTATGTGGATAATGAGAAATTCAAAATTCGAAAAAAATGGTTCTATGGTAGGTACAAGCTGTACCTAATATCTTAATTTCAAAATTTTTTTTAATAAATTAAAGATCATAAAAATTAATTGAAAGAAAAAAAAATTTATCAAAATTTTAGGTGCCGTTTTCGAGAAAAATACGATTTTTGAAAACCATTTTTTTAACATTTAAACTTTTATTTATTAAGTTTAAAAAAAAATCTAGCTTGGGGATTTCGAAATATTGAGTTTTGAAAAAAGAAATTTTAAGTTTTTTTTTAAAATCCAAACAAATTTTTTTTGAAAATTTGAATACACAATTCTATTTAAATTTTTGGGAAGCCTTAGCAAAAAAAAAAAAACTGATCCAAATCGGTTGTACCGTTTTTGAGAAAATCAAAAACAAAAAAAATGGTTCCATGGGGGGTACCCTCAATAACCATTTTTCGGAAAAATTTTTTCAACTATTACCTAGCTTTAACTAAATGATTTTTTTTTGTAGTTTTGTTTTTTAAATCCGTCGAGCAGTTTTTGAGAAAAAAAAATATTTACAAAATTTCGAAAAAAATTCGTATGGCAGGTATCGTTATTTTTGGTCTTAAGAAAAAATAAAGAAAAAACGTGTACGAGGAAAAAATTAAAAATGATATCTACCAAGTTTAAAGAACATCGGCCGAGCCGCTTAGGCTATAGTCAAACAGACAGACTGACAGACAGAATTGTGAGACCCACTTTTTTAGTCTTCACTATCATCGCAATGTCAGGTTTGATCCAAATCGAAGAGAACCAGGAGCTAGTGACTTACAACTCTCAACCATTCCTGTGTGCGAGTTACCAGGAATGAAACTAAAATTAATTAAAACTACTTTAAATGATCTAAAACTACTTTAAAATAGAAACGACCCGGCAAGTTTTTTTTTTGGTTTTTATATTTTGGCTTGTCCTTTTTTGGTTTATATATTTTTTTTTTGGTTTTTTGATTTTTTATATTTTTTTTTTGTGTCACTCTGATTGTCCCTAAATAAAATTATACCTAAGCCTAAGTAAGTCGGCCAAAACAATAAACATTTATTTAGCCTCTTAAATATAATAATAAAGCCACCAGAACTGGTTGCCCTGTTTTACCCCGTCCTTGTTGTCTCGATTGAACACATTCCTACCGAACCGATGGCACACTATTCAGCCCTTTACAAGGACGTCTCGTCTATAAATGAGCCGTCTTTCCACAATTCTGTGGCTGACATGGTAGACAAGCGGAATTACCATTCTATTCTGGACCAGCATAAGTGGAAAAATGGATAGGGCACGATAAAGCACACAATAAAGCCTGACACGTGCTGCGTGTTTTTGTTTTTAACTATTCCATAAAATTTTAGATAAGAATTCCAAAAATTATTTTAGTTCCATTGGACTATTTTCTTACAAATGATTTCGATTTATTTTTTTTATCGCAGAATGTTGTAGTGTATTTTTTCAATTTAAAACTTTGCACCTACAAATTTTTTAAAACAATAGGTTTTTCTCGAAAATAGTTTATAATAATTTTTATTAAGTGTTGCTTAATTTTTACGATCTAATAAATCTATATAAGACAATTTTAAATTAAGGAATTATTAACAGTAGCAATAGCTTTTAAGAAGTTTAAAAAACACTGCATATCAAAACATTCGAAAACTCGATATTTCAAAAAAGTTTCTGTTTTTTTTTTTTTTTTGAAATTTTGTGAATGCAATCTTAAATGCCTTTAGTTAAAAGATTGAAGTCTTTGAGACTTCGAACTCAAATTCTGCAATCACCATTCATAAAAAAAGATTATTATCATTTTTCCCATTCATTTATATCAATCAATTGAATGCAATATTTTTAGAATATTCAATACATTCGTAGGGCCGCCGCTGCCGTAGCATGTACATTTCTAGAAAACAAAAGAATGCAGAGAATGCAGGTCATCCGAAAGAATACAAGAATTCTCAAAAGATTACATTCTATTGACTGTTGTATCATGTAAATGTTAAATAAATGGTGATTGCATAATTTAAAGTTTTAAAAAAGGACCTGTTTCATACTTAATTTTACAAGCACCCGCAGGATGCGTTATTCTCGTTTAAAAAAATGTACACATGTAATTCTTCGTAATACAGGCAGACGGCAGTGTTGCCATGTCCTATTCTTAAGAGTGAAAATTGTTAAATTTTGATGAAAAAAAAATAAATAATCTATCTATCTATCTATCCATTTCTTCGTAATGTGTTAGTATTTCTCGAAGAACTCAAAATGTACGAAGTTGTATGTGTAAGTTCTTCACTTTGTTCTTCCACTCCGATAATGATAAAAGATTGTATTCTTTTCCAAATACTTTCGTCTCTTTCTCTTAAAAATTGAGTTTTCCATCAACGGCAGAATTCATCCCGTATGCACAAGCCTAATGAATGCAATCTTTCAACTGAATTCAACGAATGATTTTTAAGGATTGCATTCACTTAATATTTGACTCTTTAAAAGCGCTCTTGCATACATAGCTAATGATTCAACCTATATTATTCTTATTTTCCAAACAGGTACATTTCTAAATAATATTGCACTGGAAAAAAAAAATAATTGAGGCTTGTGATTCGAAGAAACGAGGATTATGAGCTTCCGCCAATTATTAACAAAAGTCTTTATCAGTATAATAATTTACTAAATGTAATTTCTATACCTATCTGTACCTAAAATAAAAAAAAAACTTAATCCGTGAAGAGGTTTATAATCTATTCAGAAACCATTGGCACATAATTAAAATCTAAAAACTTTTCTTTTCCCTTGGAAAACCGATATAGAAATCAACACCTCTAGGGCATATTTTGGGTAAAAGCCCATCACCTTAAAATTTGGTTTTCTACGTGAAAAGTAACACTATCCAACCTCGAACGATATCATCAGCCAAAGAGGTTTTGTGGGCACTTCTCCATTTTCACCCCCAAGGGCGTTGTTATTTAGTGGCTCCACTATATCATAAGGGATGAAATGTGAAATAAAGTGATCCCAATCCCAAGGCAACAGTTCTGTTGGTTTTGAAAAACGGTTTCCATTTCTTCTTTCAGCAAGCCACAGCCGACTGGGGCCTATAGTTCGAATTCGCTTTAAGCACCTGAGTTATAAACAATGGAAAAATAGACCTTCATTGAATTTTCTAGAGGAATTTAAGTCCTCGAAGGGATTAATTTAAGTATCTCATTAAAGAATTGAAATTTAAAACCAACATTTCGTTAATACGTTATGAAGTTGTGAAGTTATGCGAGGACTGATTTTGGTTGAAATTGGATTTCATAAGTCTTTATTATTAATCAACCCTAGAAGTTGAGAAATGAGTTTCAGCATTAAAAGTTCAATTTCAAGTCTTGTTCAAACAAAATTTTCTGAACTACAAAAATAAAAAATTGATGCAAGAAAATAAGTTTTTTAATGAGTTCAATAGAACTACCATGGTTTTGGTTAAAGGTGTTTCGCTCTAGGTATTTTAATGAGATTATTGCTGGCACAGAGGATTTTAATTATTATTATTTCTGACAAGAATATTATTCATTTCACCCAACTTCTATTTTAGCTCGCATAACTGACATACATAAATCATAAACGGAGCAGGTGGATAGCCAGGAGGATTTAGAGGGATGTGGCTGGGAAGGTATATCTATACTCTTCATAAACTAACTATCCGACATACATTCATAAACCGCTATTGAGTAGGGGTGACGTGGGGTGAATTCAATATCCAGGATGCGATAAAGCTCGACTGTATGAACCGGGGAGGATGCCATTATAATAAAATAGGAACAGATATGAGTTTGAGGTTTTATCAAAATAGTTCCGTCCGACTAATAACAATAAATTATCAGCGACTGCGATATGGAAATGGCAGATGAATTTTTTTGTTTTGCTTTCAATTGAATATTAATGGTAATTTAGTTGACACGGATGTTTTGATCGAAATATTATTTAAATGGAATTGACTAATTATGAAAGTAAATTTATTCGTCTAGAGTTGATTGTACTACAAAATCAATAAACGAATATAAGGGAAACATATTTTTTCAAAACTTAGAACTTTTTTACAGTAGGACTCGGTGGTAAAAGCATACTCCTCAATGTTTGAACGCCTTATGGTGGCTTAATACTAGAAAGAACAAAATGGTAGAACCACGTCGATTTGAAATAGATCACTATTGGTATGCTACCAAATCTATTGCCTGAATGCCTTTCTCTAAAAAATAAGAAGTTAAGTCGCTGTAACCTGTCTTATTAGCACCAAAAATATTTAGTAATTTACTCCACCTGTTTTCTTATTTTCTCTTTGATGCTTCAGCCTGCTTTTCTACGTTCTCTTTATCTCCAGTACTCCAAATACTCGACTGTTGTTGCTATGTATATTCCCATTTCTTTCCGTGCTGTTAAGTTATACTTGTCTCATAATAATTAGGGCACATTTTTGTACAATTTTTTTTGGGTCCATTAGAAACTGATCAGATGGCTCTTTGTAGAAAATAAATACATATTTTAATTATAATTTTCGCAAAACGTAAAACTTCAAAGAGTTTCGATAGCAATTTAGTTTGATAACGACTTTTCTTGTAGCCTGGAAGTCGGGGGTAGCTACAATACCATTTAATGGTATATGGTATACGACTGATTTCGCGACCTTAAAACAACAAGGCTCTAACCGAAAATTTTGAAAAAAATGAGTTTATATCAAATCTGGGTAAATATACAATATGCATCTTGAAAATTCATGACTTTACATACCTGAAAAATTATGAGTTTACATTAAAAAAAACTCTTAACTGTGATGTGAACTATAATCAAACCACTAATTAGGCTACTAATTGCTGGGCTTCCTTCATTTAAAAAAAGGAGTTAAAATGCAACAAAAACATCATCGCATTCTCAACAATTATTGCTTTTTTATGACTCTCAGTAGGTATGTTAGTGTTAGGTATCTTGCCAGGAAAAGAAGAAATAATTGAAGCGCAAATCAAAACAACCAATAACAAAAAGAAAATATACCAAAAGAAATAAGTCGATTTTAGTAGGTAGAGTCCACCCTTTTATCTTTCCGTCTCTTTCGAGATTTTGACATGGCAACATATTAAAATCCACTCATCTCATCTCTGATATTCCAAATTGGTCAATAAATCATCTTAAGTATTAAAATCTTTGCAAAAAGGAGTGAGATCAGAGCCAAGTTCTTCTATACAAAAACCTTTATGTAACCAAGTCAGCTGTGAAAAGTACTGAGATCTAAAAGTACACCAAGTTCTTACTTCATGAAGGTTTAAAACCGAATATTTAGAGTAGAATAATATTGAAACAGGCTACAATGTAATAGAGAAATTTTTCTATTTAATGATTACTGACTAAAAAGCTTCAACATGGATTTATGAGTGGTAGGTCGACAGCGACGAACTTGAGTATTTTTACTAACTATTGTCTAAATAACAGGGAAAGCACTTACAAATTGACACTATCTATACTGATTTATCCAGAGCTTTTGATCGTGTTCAACATAGTGTTTTAAAAGGAAAGGTTTGGCTTTCACTCCTCTCTTCTGAGTTGGATAAGGACTGAGTTACTGAGTTACAAGGCGGCCATCTTGGCCCATTACTATTCATTATTTTTGTAAATGATTTGCAAAATCTACTTTCATTTTTAAAATAACTTTTGTATGCTGATGATTTTAAAATTTTTAGCTGCATCGAATCTTTGTCTGATGCAGGTAAAGTTCAAGCGGGTTTAGATCAAATTTATCAATGGAGCAATTTAAAAGAACTTAATTTCAACGTTAACAAATGTAGTGTTGTAACATTTACAAATATTCGAAATCCCTTGCATTTTGAATACAAGCTTGGTAATGATTCTCTACCGAGATGTGAAAATCAGAAAGATCTTGGAGTGGTATTTGACTCTAAAATTAATTTTTCTTTCCAATAGACCATATAATTTTAAGAGCCAATGCTATGTTAGGATTTGTTATTCGAAACTCTAAATGTTATTTTGAAGATCCGTATACACTTAAAGCCCTTTACATCAGTATTGTTAGACCGTTGTTGGAATACTGCAGCGTTATATAGAATCCTTACAAACAGTCAAATATAGGACGGATTGAAAAAGTTCAAAAAAAATTCACTAGGTTTGCGTTACGAAAGGTTTATGGAAATTTAAACGTTCCATGTTACGAAAGCAGAAGCATTCTTATTGACATTAAACCTCTCGTTGCAAGAAGAAAGTTAAATTCGATTCTTTTTGCCCATGATGTAATTAATTCTAACATAAATTTCCCGGTTTTGTTATCTATGTTCAGTATGTACGTTCCTACCCGCTGTTTACGACCAAGAAATGGTGATTTTCTAAATGTTCCATTCCATAGTACAAGTTACGCTAAGCACAATCCAATTACCAATGCCTGTTTAAATTTTAATGAAGTAGATTTTCCTATTGATTTTAATGTTAATAGAAATTAAATTATTTAAAATATCTTTTCTCTTTTCTTTTGTAATCCTTATAAAGTTTTGTTAATTTGAAAGATGTTATCTAAATAAATAAAATTTAATACATATATGATTATGGAATTATTTCCTAAAATTCAACTATTAAAAAATAGATTAGCATTTCACAATTTTTTCTGTTTCCGAATTTTTTTTAAAATTTTGAGTGTGGAGCAGTTTTGTGCAATCCAGGCGCGCTATTTATTTTCAAAACTAAAAATGTACGCACTTAAGGCAATTATGAAAACAGTTATCCACAAAATACAGCTTCACATATGCAACAACATGATGATAAGGAGTTCATTTATCATTATAGGTATAAATATATTCTATATAGCCGCATAGTTTGTATTTAGATATACAGTGGCTCACAGCTAATTTGATACAGCGTCTGATTTTGAATCTAAGTTGCAATAAAGATTAAAAACAAAATTTCAATTATATTTCGAAGAAAAATAAATGAACTTCAATAAAGAACAATCATTTACTTCAGAACCTTGGTATCTAAGAACTTAACAATTAAGAATTAAAAACACTGTTAAATTCTAGGTCACAGCTTATTTCATACAACATGATCGGTCTTAGAAATAACTAAAAGTTATTGATTTTCGTGGCACGTTCAATATTTTGTGTGATATCCTTTGGCTTTTTCAAGAGCCTGGTGTCTTTTTGTTTTTGGCATGAAATCAATAAGCTTGTTTGTAATTTCTGCCCTTCTTTTAGAATAATTGCACTTTGCAAGATCATTTTTGTTGGAGATTTTGTGTTTTGTTTTCGAATATTGTTGTCCCAGAAAGCTCACTAATTTTCTATCACATTCATCTCAGGTGACGTGACTATGTTCGAGGTGTCATCAAGTGAGGGTAGTTTTAAATGAGCCAGATCTGCACAATTCCTGACTTTTGCTTCGAGTCATTGTCCTGGTAGAACCGAAAATTTGGACTAATACCCAATTTTTCGGCACTTTCAATCATATTTTGTTCTCAATATATTGAGGTACCTACATATTTTTGTCCTTCGTGCCTTAAATTAACTCCAAATTTCCCACCCTGGCTGCAGACATGCAGGCCCTACTATAAGGCTTCCCTACTCCATGCTTCATAGTTGCTTTCAGGTTCTCCATTTTGAGCTCAGTATTTGCCTTCCACCAGACGTAGGACATCCTGTTAGAGCAAAAAATATTGAACTTGGACTCGTCCACAAAAATAACACTACCCCAGAAGTCGCTGTCTTTGAGAAATTCCTCCTCAGCAAAAATTTTAGTCGGCTTCTTTGATTTTTCTTGCTGATAAGGGGCTTTTTACAAGCAACTCGCCCATTATAATCATATGTTCACGAAGCACACGGCGAATGTTCTCAGCAGAACATGTGTTCCCTCAGTCACGAGCATCGGGGCCGATAACTTTAGGTTAGTTTTAATTTTTCCAACAATATATCGTTCATTTGACGAGTTGAAAATTTTGTTTGGTGCGTTTCTTCCTTTGTGTTTAACACGATTTTCATGTACACACCGCTCCACTATATGATGCACTGTATTTGCGCTTAAGCCAACATATTTTTCAATTTTCCGAATAGGTTGTCTACTTTTATATTGGTGAATAACTAGTTGTGCGACATTTTTAAGAAAAGACGCAAATGACTATTTTGCCTTACGAAGTCACACTACAAATTATAAAAAAAAAATTATGACAAAAACCTAAAGTGACAGAAAAAAATAAAATAACATACATAAGTACAAATTGAGAGCGTAGTTCCACTAACTTAGATGTATCAAATAAGCTGTGAAGTGTTTTTGGTTTAAAATGGTGGAATGGTGAATATGTAAGTTTAAATGTGAATCCTCAAACTACAAATTATTCCTTGAATATGCATCTACAAACTTACATTTAAATGTTGGACATAATACCTTTTTAAAGTTACCCTGTTTTTAGTTTGAAAATAAACACTTTATCAAATAACTGTGAGCCACTGTAAATAAAATTATCGCAACTTTTCAAAAAATTGTGGTTTTTTAATTATACAAAAATAAAACTACTGTTGGATCTTGTCCTTCACAGCATCACAAATAGATATATCTTTATGAATATTCAAACCAATTTCTTAGGACACTGGTTTCCGTTTTAAGACGAAGACGAGATGTGCAAATCATTGCACATTTATAAAACTCTTAAGAGTATCTGCCACTTTTTAACAATCAATTGTCATAATCGTGATTTTGTTTTTTTTTTTTTTGACAAAGAAAATTTGTCAGTCTTATGAAAAGACCAAAATAGAATTGATCAATTTAAAATTCTGCTGGTTGGAAAACCTCATTACTTAGGCATTTTTGGTAGATAAGTTTTGTCTTCATTGAATATTCAATATTGTTCGTCAAAAAGTCCTTTTTTATTTTTAGTCTTTTGTCATTTCAAGTCAAAGTTCAAAGTTCTAAAGGCTTTGTGTGCCACTTGTTGTAACAGAATTATTTTTATTATTAAAACCGACTTTTATGAAACATCCTGTCCACCTCCTCTTTCAACAAACACACAAAATATTGCCAGAGAGTTCATTCGAATAAAGTATGCAAATAATTTATTTCGTATAACTTTTTCGATAAATTATTCCCGAGAGGGTATTTTGCCCCCACTCCATTAGAATTCGATTCAAATGAATTTATGAAGAACATCAAAGTACGTGAATGCAGAAGCAAGTGCTTTTTGTTCAAATACGACAATCCATAGACCAACAATAACCAGGCCCCAACTTGGACGCCTTCGGTTCAGACCTAGCTACACCTAGAGCAAACATTTGATTTAGAATCTAAGTTTGAAGGTGTAGGAGGATTTATTACGTGATGCTGTGTAGTAGGGACACATAGTTAATCCTTCGGCAGTCCACTTTGAAAAAATAACTTTTATATATATTTTATTTGCCCCATTTCGTCCTTCGGACATGATAGCAAAGAATATTCCATAACAATGCATAGCAGTCACATGATTCGCAAGCAAACGTCAGTAGAGCGAAAAAAGGATATACAGCTAAATTGAAAGGAAATAATATTCTAATAAACAAGAATATTGTCCGACTGACTGGAAATTTGTTTTTTTTTTCTGTCAGTCTTCTAAAAACTTCTTCGTTCTCCAAATATGTGTAGGTATTGAATGAATATTAAAAGGATTCCAATTTCGTTTCATTGGGGACAGTTGAAGAGGACATAAGATTTGTATTGGATTCCTGACTTGACAAGGGTTGGTATTATCTTCGATCTATGCTATATGTATATTGAGAAATTAAATCTTTGATGGGACTTGGAACATAAAGAAAGAATGGTTTTAAAGAAAATGCTAGAATAAGCAGATCTACGTGGACTTAATGTCGAATGTGCTGAGGGATCAGATACACATGCAGATATCTGTAACAAATGAAGTATTCAAGAAAAAACATTCATTCAGACGATTCGTTGGTTTAGCTTTCTTGCAAGGTATAGAAATACTTAATGGCAAGTTATGCATTGGCATAAGAAATCAAGGTTTTAAAGAAAATATGGGTTAAAGAATTTTCGTTTTATAAATATTGTTCCATTATTATTATTTATTTTTTTTTCAAGACGAAAAATATAAGACTTCGAATCACTGAAAAAATATTTTTTTCTCGAAACTGTTCAACAAATTTAAGTAAGAACAATTATTTTCAGGAAAGGCTACTTTAATATTAAGAAAAAAAAAATGTTATGGTACGAGTACCTCCCTTAAAATTATTTACTTATTTTTCGGTTTTCTCGAAAACGATAAAACAGATTTTGATAAATATTTTTATGTATAAGCTTCAAAATTTTTTTTGTACCAACATTTTCAAAAACAAAATTATTTCTTGAATTTAAAAACAACTTCAGAATGTTTATCTGGAAAATATAATATTTTAAAATAGAGGATTTCTTTAAACTTGTCACTTAGAGGATTCTTGAAAACTAAACGGTCTTACATTAAGCATTTTTATATTTAAATTTGAATAAAACAATTTGTGATAAAGATAGCATTAAGGTATGTTTTTTATTTAAAAGGGCCATCTTTGCCATTATGTATGGAATTTAACATTATTCAAATATCCTGCGTGAATTTGCTGGGTCGCTCGAATCCATCATCGTCATCATCGGCTCGACAACCGGGTTCCGGTCCTGACCTCTTTCAAAAAGTCTCTCCACCTATCCCGGTCTCTAGCCGACGCCATCCAGTTGCGCACCCCAAGGCTTCGGGCGTCCTGGTCTACGCCATCTCTCCAGCGCAAGCATGGTCTACCACGCTGTCGTCTACCATAGAATGTACCTCAAGGAACTTTCCGAGCACTTTCCTCTTCGCTCATGCGAGGCTAGGTGCCCTGCCCACCGGAGTCTACCGAGCTTAATTTTTTCACGATATCTGCTTCTAGGTAGATTGCGTACAATTCACGATTGTACCGTCTCCGCAATCGTCTTTCCTCACATATGGGGCCAACAATTCTCCTTAAGACTTTTCTCTCGAACGCAGCTAAGAGGTCGGAGTGTCTTTTGCTAAGCACCCAAGTCTCGGATCCATATGTGAGTACTGGCAGGACCATGCTCCTGTACAGCAGCAGTTTTGGAGTTATGGCGAGACTTCTGGATTTGAAGAGCTTTGACTGTTGGATTTGAGAAGCCGCCGGCGTATTTCTTCTTCTATATTGTTATCGGCTGCTACTATTGACCCAAGGTATTTCAAGGATTGCACCACTTCACATTCGTGCTCCGCTACCTTGATTGTTTGACCAACTGTTCCTCTCGCATTCGACGCCACCATGTACTTTGTTTTACCTTCACTAATGTGCAGCCCCAGATTTTGTACCGCCTGCTCGGATCTGGACGAATCCGAAACATTAAATTTCCCAAAACATTAGGGCATGGATTGTGTATCACGTATTGCCGCCTCACAGAGCTGTATTTTGGTCTAAAACCTGGCCAAGAATATTTAACTACATTTTGTATATCAAATAGGTGCCAAATGACTAAAAAGTTATTTGGAAGTATAAATTCTCATTTTGGTACAGTAAAAACCCACTCAAGTGCCAATCCCGATTAGCCGTGAAAAAGAATTAAAAAAAAAAAAATCAAAATTAAAGTACGTACAACACTATGCTAAGCTTTTTTTTGAAGCTAATATTTTATTATTTGTTCTGTTTTTTTATTCAAGTTGTTTAATTTCATAGTTTTTGAGAAAGTAAGTTTTAAAGTTAAAGAAATTTAGAAAAAAAATCAAAAAACGATTTTGTATAAAATTTTGCATTATTAAGATCAGATTTTTGCCAATATTCAATGGCCCGATAAATTTTTAAGCAAATACTAAAAATCTCATTCCAATAAATATCATAGCTTCCCAGAAATTTAAAAAAAAACACTTTTTTCGCTTTTTATATTAGAGTGGTTTCATAACCCTAATTTTTCTTAATCCGGGTGTTCAAATTTCATTCCGAACCAACTCTAAAATACCTGCCCTGCGACCCTCTAAATCCAAAATTCGAAAAATTTGAGATGTGGATTAGTTGTATATTTTATGACAAAATGTGAATTATGCAATAAACAGATTAACCTTTTTTTTTCCTCCGCACCTCTTGTCTTATAGACAAGTAATAAAAAAACGACCTATATTAATTTAAATTTGTGGTTTTATTTTATTATTTATTCTTCATCTTTCATCATAAACATCATCATCACCATCATCATTATTATCATCATCATCATCATCATCATCATCATCATCATCATCATCATCATCATTGTTATTTACAGTGCAAAAATTCGAGAGCCTCCTTTGAAAACGAATGTTTTTTTTATTGCTTTTTGTCCTTAAGCTCCTGAGATAAGCGTCTGACGTCAGTAGAAGCCAGTTAAGCAGATCCTCGTTGCATGCCATCCTAGAGGATTTTCATGAAAAGTATTCCCTCTATTTTCGGAAATGCTTATTTCTAGCTTCCGCGGCTTTTTCGGACAGTTGGCCGATTGGCAACAATGCATGGGATATGACACTAGGAGACTGAATTAAAATCGTATGCACTCTTGGAGACATAGGCTGCCATAGTGTTGCATATATTAAAAAAAAACTAATAATTGCTAAAAATAACTTTTATACTATTATATACTTTTTTTTTTATCGCAAAAAAACTCGTACTTCTTCAACTAGTGTTAGTTGCAACTAATGGTGTCGCGAACGGGGTGACCAATTTATAGATCGACTTCATTGAGGAGTAATCTGGTTATCTATGTACCTGTTATAGGACACATGCTTAATCCTGGGAGGGAAAGTAGACAAATTTGATTTTTGGCCGCGTTTCAGGTCAAAATACCGCATTGTGTGCCGTTCTGTTGACATCAAAATGTGCCATGTGTGCCCATATCATTAAGTTCGCACCAAAGAAGTACATATGTAGACACCCCAAAATTCAAATCAAACAGTGACTTTCTCAAATACAGTGTAATTTGGTGAACCTTGTGTGAATTGTGATGGTCCTAAATTCGTCAATCTTTCGACGAACCCATTCATCCAATTTTTCAACGGAAACGCCCGAATGGTTGCTCGAACAGAAGACTAACTTTTATAAAAGAATTAAACCTTGAACACTATTAGTCTCCACGCTGATTTGACAAGACAGATTTAATAAATGATAGCTAATTAATTTATTGCTTCAACAATAAAGTGGCAATCACTCGTCAAATTTAAAAAATCTTTATTGGAAAACCTTTTTTATCTAAGCCGTGCTGTGTTTAAAACATTATAAGGGTCTCGTAACATACCCTTGAGCGCGAGTGTATTATAAAAAAAAAAAAAACACCAAGATAAGAATATGACGAAAAAATTTGCTATTAAAAATTTTCCATGGAACGTCTGGAATAGAATGGCTTTCAAATGAGTTGCAGAAAAATATTTTTTTACGCGAAGGCAGGCAGAATTTGATGTATTGAGGATGTGTTCGTTGATATTTTTTTCATTATAACCAAAATGAGGTGGTTTGAAATACTTATGTACCTACGATTCTACGGTTAAAGTTAAAAGTCATTGCATTGATAACTTGACGTCATTAAAAAAAAAATGTAGATACTCAAAATGCTGTCTATGAAATGTATCGACGTGTAATCTGTGTCAACGTGTTCACGCTCCTGGCTTCAAATCTAAAGTCAAATAAAGATGCATTCTCTATTCTTCTGCTTTCTGATGACAGTTCATACTTAAAACTGTATTTAATATGACATTTAAATAGTTTGTTCTCTAACTGTCAGGTAATAGCACAAAATAATGATGGCTGCGATGTGAATTAAAAAAAAAAAAAAACAATTTGAGTGTTTAACGGTGACATTTGGAACGAAATAACTAAAAAGCGCTTGTGATGTCTTCATTCCATTAACTGTCAAAATAAGAGGTAAGAATATAATAACTGAAATGTCATTCCCGGCGAAATAACTTAAGTCGGATTTAGTAGACTTACAAGTTGTCAACATTAATTAAGACTGAAAATACTTTAAGATCAGAAACTAAAATAAAGATCAAAATGACGTTTTATGTTGATTAAACTGGTGTCTGTGGTGTAAATACTAGGTTACTTGAAATTTTCTCCAAGTTTAATTAAACTTGTTCGTACGTCTATAGGTTTTGAAAGCAAATTGTGAAAATTTAGCAAATCATGATATACTGTAAGGAAAAATTACTTTGCTAGCACATTAGTTTAGTACATTCAAAGCGCCGCTGTTATTTGATTTCATATGCATGCCAATAAAAATTGATTCTGTGAATTAATTTGGGACTTTTGTGTCAGAAATTCTTTCAGTGTGTTAATTTTTATTATTTGTTATTTTATTTAATAATCTAACAATGTACTAAAAGTAACTATTAAATAATAAACTACATTTAATGTCAACAAATTAAAAAATAAATCTTTGTTTTTGTAAATACAAGTAGTACATTTGCCGTAATTTTGTAGATTATTCATCATAAGCTGTAGAGAGTTATGTTATTCTACTGGGAGGACCAGATCGTCGGCGAAAAGTAAGGTCTTAATTCTGATGCCTTTAACTATAAGCACTCTGTTATAACTTCCAAAAATAGTGAGGGCTAAGCAAACATCCCTGTCTTACATCAATTTATATTCCAAACCTATAAATTGAAGATTTGATAGACCATTCTTGAATATTGGGAAGATTATTGATTTCTGGATTTTTTCAGGCACCTTTGCGTCTTTGAAGATATATAATTAAGGGATTTAACAACTTTTTCGAGAAAATAATTTGAAGCGTTGTTCTGTTTAGCTTTTATTAACACTTCGATGCTAAATGGTGGGTCAAAGATTTCATCATTTACTTGCAGTAATGCATACATAACAATTTAAGGTCCCTCTGCATTGGGTATTGTTAGAAAACTGTTTCCAAGTGTGTCGGCTTCAATAAGTCAGTGTTCTAAATACAGTATAAGCCATATCTTAACGTTTAAAGTAAGTTACCAATTTTGATATTTAATAAATAAATAAATTATTGAAAATTATATATTTAAAAAAAGTTATATCTCAAGTGATTTTTTTTAAGAATTTTATTTTTCAACTGCATATAACTAATAATTTAAACTCTATTTTAACTTGGCATACAGTAATAATATATACTCTCTTAACACATCCTTATTCAAAAGTGTATTAATTATTTGAAGGTATTTAACATTTTGTTTTGTTCCCAATTACCTTTTTCTCTTAATAATGAGCCTGAAACATTTTATAAATAAATCTGAAATTCAGAAATTTATAACTCTCAACTGTTTTATTTATTTTAAATCATTTTAATTTGCATTTTTTTTTTCGAAAAGTAACTAATTTATTTAAATTATTTTCCTTTTCAGCTAATTTAACATGCGCATATCGATGCCCATAAATACCAACTTAAAAATTTAATTTAAAAGTGAGTCTTAAGTCAATAAAGCATTTAATTCGGACTGGTTAAATACGGCTCAAAGACTAAAATAAAATTTGTTATTAAAAAAAAGTTTACCTGTCATACAAATGGTAAAGAAAAAACATTAAATTTTCTTATTAATTATGTACCTCTTTATTAATACCATCTACTTTCCAATAAAAAGCAATGGTTTATATCTCAGTATAATTTTAATACCTTATCAATATCGGTATACTTAAACGTAAGAAGAATAGTTTTTGGAACTTAAGAAATATAATTTTTTTTTATTCAATTTTTCCTTAAAAAGCTTTTTTTTGTTTTCGGAAATTAAATTCTTGTCATTTATCACAATAATGAAAACTGATAAACGGTGTATACACTATTTTTTTCTCCTGGTTTGCCAACCCCCTTTAACACAAGGTAGCTTCGCTGCTAGAGAGAATTAAGCAGAAAAACGTAAATTTTTGTTTTGCACCCAATTTTCATTTTTATTCTTTTTTGTATTATCATTTTGAATATCATATTTTTTATTTTACTTTCTTTTTTAAATCCTATATGTGTTTGTTTTTATTTCAAAACTGAAATTTTCTCAAATAAATTAATTTCAAGAATAACTTCCTACTTTTTTTGTAAAAATGTAAAAACAAAATTCAGAAATACATTTTTTAAATTCACAAGAATTTTTCAAAAGATGTTTTTTATAAATTGTTGTTCAATATAACTTCGCTGATTCGACAAATGATTGTCTTTAAGTACTAATATGATTCTAAAGTTAATAATTATGCTTCCATATGAGCTCAGTTAATGTTTCTATATCCACTCCTCTCTTGAACCATTGGCGCAAAATTTTAAAGGGCCTTTTATTAAGGCATTAGTATGATACTACTTAACAATTGCTAACTTTAAAGTAGTTTACTAACTCATTCTTAATTCCAATCATTTTCTTATTACGAGTAGTATCGTACTAAAAGAATTTTTTTAATAAATTGCTTCTTAACACACCTAAAACAATGACATTTCGTCTAAAAAAGTAAGTACACAAACATTTTTTGATGTTTACAAATATCAAAGAGTCATATGAAGCTAGCACGATACTAAAAAAATAGAGTAGGTATTCGATGATTTTAACTTTAATGAAAGGGTAGAGAAAGTAAGAAGCTCTATTCGATTAAAATTTGCAAATTCGTTGTTTTAACCTAGTATCATACTAAACCAGCTTTAGCATCGTACTAATTCAATTAAAATTTTGCGCCATTATTATTAAAGCATACACACCTAGATACATATGTTGTGTGTGTTTCAAGGCAGGTCTATTTTTCTACTGTCCCTGATTTTTACTTGCGACTTATAGGTACTATAAGGCAAGTTATGCATTCGTAAAAAAAATCGAACTCGAGATTTTGATCAAAGTTGACATTACGATGATACTCGTAGCGAAGACCAAAAAAGTGGGTCTCGCAATTCTGTCTGTCTGTCTGTCTGTCTGTTCGATTACAGCTAAACGGCTGTTTTTTGATTTGATTTCTTAAGACCAAAAATAACGGTACCCGCCAAACGATTTTTTTTCGAAATTTTATAAACATTTTTTTTCTCAAAAACTGTTTGATAGATTTTAAAAATAAAAATACAAAAAAATGTCATTTAATTTAAGCTAGGTATTAGATGAAAAAAAATTTCCGAAAAATGGTTATTGAGGGTACCCCCCATGGAACCATTTTTTTGTTTTTGATTTTCTCAAAAACGGTACAACCGATTTTGATCATTTTTTTTGCTTAAGCTCCCCAAAAACGTTAATAGAATTGTGTACTCAAATTTTCAAAAAAAAAAATTTTTGGATTTAAAAAAAAAACTTCAAAATTTTTTTTTCAAAACTCAATATTCTCGACAACCCCAAGCTATATTTTTTTTAAACTTGATAAATAAAAGTTTCTCAATATAATCTACAAGATGTAAGAAAAAAAATTTGATTTTACCCAAAAGAAAAGGTACCTACCATAGAAATGCTAAAAATTAAAAAAAAAATGGTTTTCAAAAATCGTATTTTTTTCTAAAACGGCTCCTAGAATTTTGATAAATTTTTTTTTCTTCCAATTAATTGTTACGATCCTTAATTTAATAAAAAAAAATTGAAATTAAGATATTGCAGCTTGTACCTACTCGTACCATAAAACCATTTTTTCGAATTTTGAATTTCTCATTATCAACATAACGGATCTTAATGAAAATTTTTAAAGAGAAGCTTCTAAAAAGTCTAGAACACATTGCATTTCAAAACTTTAAATTAAATATTTTTTGAATTTTTGAAAAAAAAAATCTATTTTTTCTTTTTTTGAAAATTCAATATCTCAGAATCTACTCAATATTTTTTTTGCAAATTTAATTTTTATTCGAACAATAATAAAAAGTTTAAATTATCGTAGCAAAATTTTTTCTTAAAAAGCTTTCAAGAAGTTTGTATATAAAAGCTTTTTTTTTTTAAGAAACCACTACAACGACTTTTAATTTTTGTTCTTGCATAAATTCATATTTGGATAGCATTATGTTTTTGTCTCTTACTACTAAAAGAATTTAAAAAATAATTTGATCCTTATAAACAGTTTTCTCTAATAACATTCGATTTTAAAATTCCTAGTCTGTTACATAAGAGCAAATTCGTGCGACCCAGTCGTTCATTTTATTTTAACTGAAGTTCTATTAATTTATATAGAAAAAATGTTTATATTTTTAAACTTGTATTTTACAAATGTCAATGAAGGTTTTCCAATTCAGTTTTGATAACTCTCCAATGAAGCCAAGTCGAAAAGAATTAAGACTGATGCCATCCATGTAAGCACTTTATTGCACTAAATTTCAATGTGTTTTTTTTTTATTTCTCACGTTTACTAGTTTTTTAATTTTTTGTATGTGATATGTACATAAGTCCCTTTTCACTGACAAAGAAAGTCCTTTGAAATAACAAGCGAAAAAAAATCCCCATCCATTATAATTCCCTTCTCTTTTATGGTCGCACAATATCGCAACACAATACCCAAACTGTAATCCGTCCTCTGTGCATGTTACACTTTCTATACCATACATCCCTCGCAGGACTCGTTTTCTCTTTGAACAATAGAACATATCATAGACAAAAAACTCGAACAACGGAGATAAAATGATAAAAGGGATTCAACCAACGTAGTATACCTTCAGACAAAATAGACAAAAATAAAACCAAGTATAATGTAAGCGGTATACATTAACACTATTGCATCAAATTCTACTTCATTGCAAAACTAAAACTGACATGCCATGTTCTGCATCCTGAAGTAGGTCCATGATATACCTCCTACCTACAATTACAATCGTCATAGCCACCCACAAGTCACGACCCTCCAAACCATCAACAACTACACAAAAAGTAATCATTTCTATACTGATTCCTATTGTTATCCTTGCAGTTATCATTTTATTGCATGCACGTACATAACTGCATTACTATGTGTTTGGTTATGTGTTCACGATCCTTGCGTTCCAGGTCCCGTGCAAATTTTTGTTACCCAATGGGGGCTTACGACAGCATTGTAAATGTGCTTTACATACATGTACATTATATGCTATTCTTCTCGAGGGAGGAGGGCGAAATATGTATATCCTTCGATTTGTGGTGTTCACAAATCAAAGCTTCCCATTCTGTTCCAACCATTGAAATTTTAAAAACATCCTTGACTTGACGACTCCGCACGATTGATTGAAAGCACGTGCGTTCGCTGAGAAAGGAAATTGACAATTACAGTTTAATATTTATTGAAGATTCGTCAAGTGGTCCTTACGGCGAACACGATGTTAATTCAAGGAGGAAATATAAATTGCAAAAAAATATATAAAATGAAACCGCGGGAAATCGATTTTCGCAACAAAATAAACAGATGCGTATACGTTGGTATTAACGTCCTTTTTGGAAAGCTTGCGTCTTGAGTTTATGGGTGTTCTTTATTTGTGTGTTTTGAAAATAGCAACGCCTTTAATAATAGAATAAATAATATCTAGTATATGAATAGGTAGATATAAGATTTCAATCAGAGGAAAAAACTTACATAAATATGGTTGCAGAAATAAGTATTAGAAACTTACTCGAATTCAATGTGTGGGTGTCAGTACGTACTCGAGCCAAGTTATGCATTCGTACAAAGAATCGAACTCGAGATTTTGATTAAAGTTGACATTACCATGATAGAGAAGACAAAAAAAAGTGGGTCCGGCAATTCCGTCTGTCTGTCTGTCTGTCTGTCTGTCTGTCTGTCTGTATGTCTGTACCTCGATCTAGAGCCTAAGCCACTGGACCTATTTTCTTCAAACTCGGTAGTTATGGGTCTTCGGTGATTCCCTAGAGGGGAAATTGAAATTTTTTTTTTAGCTCTAAAACTAACGGTACCACCCATACAACCGTAATGCAAAATCTTATTTATCTCGAAAACGGCTCTAACGATTTTGATAAAAAAAATTAGGTGTGATATTATGGACATGGACTACGTTTTGGTAAAAAAAAAATTTGGGGCAAAATGTTATTAACGGTACCTGTCATAGAACCGTTTTTTTGATTTTCGACTTTCTCATTAACGGCTCTAACGATTTTAACCAAAAATTTTCACCAGGAGTCCCCTAAGTTTAAAATAATATTGTATATAAAAATATTGAAAAAATTATTTTTTGGGTTTTTTTGAAAAAAATTTTTTTTTTGAAAAATCAATATCTTCAAAACCTATGAACGATTATTTTTTGAAATTATTTCCTAAAATCAATATTATTAAATACTTAAAATTTGCATCCCACATTTTTTTCTTGAAAAATTTTAAAGATATTTCTTATATAAAAAAAAATATATTTAATAATAAAACGATTTTTTAAAGTTTGTTTGCATAAATTCATACTTTTCTAGAAATCAGACGGCAATTTCATTTTAAATTCATGTTTTATAAGTATTTATAAAATGTATCTTAAATTCCAAAGTACTTTTACATAAGAGCAAGTTCGTGCGATCCAGTCGTGCATTTTATTTTTTTTCGTTTCTGATTTTCTCATAAAAGGTACGACCGATTTTGATAATTTTTCTTATGTCAAAGCTCCCCAGCAGTTGTAATATTATTTTGTACTTACTCAAATAAAAAAAAATTGGATTTTTAAAAAAAATTTCGATTTTTTTTTAAATCAATATTTCCATGATCGATTTTTTTCAAACTTAATAAATAAAAGTTTTATTTTACCTAAAAATAACGGTACCCTCCATACAAATGTTAAAAAATGGTTTTTGAAAATCATCTCGAAAACGGTTGCGAGAATTTTACTGAAAATTTTTCCTTTCGATTAATTTTGAATGACTTTTTTTAATTTCTAATTTCTCATCATTGGCATAACGGGTTTTAGTGAAATTTTTTAAAGAAAAGCTTCTAAAAAGTGTGAATTTTTATTTGTACAATAATAAAAACTTTAAGTTAGCGTACTAAAATTATTTCTTAAAAATTATTTCAAAAATTTGATATTTTTATTTATTTTATTATATTTTTTAAGACACCACTACATCGACCTAAAATTATTGTTCTTGCATAAACTAATATAAGCGTAAATCACATGGCATCCTGTTTTCAGCTCTATCTATTAAAGGACTTGTTTTAGTCATTTAAAATTGAATTTTATACTTATGAACAGTTTTTCTCCAATAACATTAATTATTGAAATTTTTAGTATTTTACATAGGAGCAAGTTCGTGCGACCCAGTCGCACATTTTATTTTTTGTTGAATTCGTATTAAACCAGGAACTCACTACGTTTCCAAAATTGGAAATTTCTACCGGAAAAGTTGCTTATTGTGAAAAATCGAAATAGCATACCCAGGACCGGCCCGAGCTAAATTAGAGCCCTGCGCAAGCTTCATCAGTGGCGCCCCTTTTTTGCGGTGATTGGCGGAAGAAGTTATTTCCTCTTTACCCAAGGGGTCACAATTGCAATGCGTTTTTTTAACGAGGTATCCCCAAGAGGCCTATTCCTAGATAATACTTATATCTAACTAAAATAAATATGATTTTGATTAAAAACTAAGAAATCAAAAATATATCACAAAAATAATAGTAACTAAAGAATACAAAAATAATTGTAAACTTAAGTCATAAAAGGAACTGAAAAAATATTTTTTGAGTAAAAAGTATTTAAAAACTAATTCAAAAACATAACAACATACAAATAAATAATTAACTCATTAATTATTGTTGAATTAAAAGTTTCATATTCATATTTACATATTTATTCAGTGTAGGAAATAATAATAAAATTATTATTCTAATAAAAATAAATGAAACCGAATTTATTGCAATAGATTAACTTTTCTGGCTTCTGTTTTAGCATACTTTTTTAGTATATACTACTGGAATAGTAGCGTAGCAAGTTTTATTTTCAATATAGATTCCCTATCCTTTCTTTTGTTTTGAGTTTTTTTTTACCACAATAGAAGAATAAAGTAATTAGATTAGTCAAAAAATCCCTTTTAAATGTAAACAATAAGTGGAAAGAACAAATAAAAATAGAGAAAAGGAGAAATTGAATAAAACAGATTCACTCATTAACGACAAACCTCAACATTAGTCATCGCATCATCTTCATCATCACTCATTATTTCCGTATTACAATTCTTTTTCCCATCTCGAAACACCAGCCACACGACACTCATAAAGAGAGGCCAGTGCCAAACTAAAACATAGTACAAAAATTCATAGACGCAACTTTTAATTTTGCGCGCTGTTATGTCAATGAGTATGAATTTTGTACCTCAGAATTTCTGTTTGAGTAACATTGCTGACTTCGATTTCATATAGAAGAACTGAAATCGGGCGCATGTTATCAACATGCAAGCTGTTAACTGCATAGGAGAGGGTTATCAAAATAAAATAAATGCCTTCACTCATACACGCGATGGTGAGTGTGAAGAATAACGTAACAGTAGATTGATAAAGAGAAAAATAGCAAATAGGTATCTGTTGTTAAGCCAACAAAATCGTGCACTTTGTAAAGATTTTGTGATGTAGTTTTTTTTACTGTGGAAGTGTGGGTGTGTTTAGGAAATTAAACATAGACTTGTTTTTGGAATAGTAGATATGTATATATATTATATCTGTCTTATTATATTCAGAATTAGCTGTTAGTTATATATTAATATTGGTGTGAGCTATAAAAAGAAATGAGACTTAAAAAAGAAGGTTATGAAGTAGCGGCTTCTTTAACGCTTGCCAAAGACACCCCTTGGGTTCAGCGCCCTGTGCATTTGCACAGCTTGCACGTATAGCTTGTCCGGCCCTGAGCATACCTGTAGGCGTAAATGGTGGCGATATATACCAAGTTAAATTTAATGGATTGGTGTTGAATTTCACACTTTGTTCAAGAACATTGATACATATTTCCAAAAGTGAGCTTCCTAAGATCACACATGAGTAATGCAGTCCATTTGTACGCGAATAATTCTACATAATCAACATTGAGTTGAAATGTATATACCAAGAGTGAATCTCCAGGAAAAGATTGTCTCGACATATTGATCAAGGCGGTTGACGTCGTTTCGTTCCTAATTTCGTGGATTTTGGCTTCAATTTAGTCAAGAGCTTGCGGTCACCTATTCTGGAAAAGCGCCTACGTTGTTGGAATGCAGTCAGCATTAAAATTGCAACTTTGCCACTAACCCTTCAGATGACTGATGAACCGAACATGCAAAATTTCAAGAAACTCTGTGGTGATGCAGGTGTGCTAAATTATCATCTGCGCACTGCTGGGCGGCGATTTCTTTCAATCTTGACCGATCATCTTGCGATCAGAGCATGCAGATGAATTCAACGCTTGCCTGAAATTATTGTAATGATTGATTTTTTTGCTATTTTCTTTTTGGCAACACTGGTTTTGACAGCTCACACACGTTTTGTGTCTTACAAATGAACAAAACTTGCAAATTATCAAAATAAGTGCTCTATTAAGAAAGTTCATCCTGCGCTTCTTCCATTTTATGGTCAGTTTAATCGACCGACTGAGGTGGATATTCGGGCTGTTGTGACTAAATTTCGTACCAAATTTACATGGTTGGACATTAAACCACCAACACGCTTACGTAGAGTCATAACTGAGGAAAATATCGCAACTGTATCGGCCAGTATTAGTGATGACCGAGAATAATCGATTCGACGCCGGCCGTTCGCAGCAATTAGGCCTCTGTTACTCCACTACGTGGAAAATTTTGCGGAAAGATTTAGATGTGTAGCCTTTCCAAATACAGCTGGTGCAAGAATTGATTCCGAACGACCTACCACAATGCCGAATTTTTGGTGAATGTGCTCTTGAAAAGTTGGCCGAAGATCCACTTTTTTCGAAAAACTGTTTTCAGAGACGAAGCTCATATCTGGTTGAATGAATACGTGAACAAGCCAAACTACCGAATTTGGAGTGAAGATCAGCCAGAAGCATTGCAAGAGCTACCAATGCATCCAGAAAAAGTCACTGGCTGGCGGGATAATTGGGCCGTATTTCTTCAAAGATAATGCGAATCGCAACGATGATAACAAACTTTTTTTTTGAGCAAAATGGGAGAGCTTGACTTACATGACATGTGGTTTTAACAAGACGGTGCCACATGCGTAAAAATGGACCAATTGAGAGGCGAGTTTGGTGAACAGTTTATTTCACGTTTGGGGCCGGCCAATTGGCCACCTAGATCGTGCGATTAAGGGCCTCTAGACTATTTTTTGTGTGGCTATGTTAAGGCTCATGTCTATAGCGACAAGCCCGCTTCGATTGACGCACTGGAAGCCAACATTAAAGCATTTGTTCGTGAGATACCCGCCGAAATGTTAGAAAGAGTATGCTAAAATTGGACTAAGCGGATGGACTATTTGAGGCGCAGCCGCGGCCAAAATTTGCATGAAATAATCTTTAAATATTAAATTATATCGACCGTACTATCGATTCAAATAAAGATTTCATGAATTTTTCTGAATTTTATGTTTTTTTTTTTTTTAATTTCCGATAGCTCTTAAAAAATCATTCGTTATTTCTGGCGTACGTAAGAAAGTGCATTTGGGAAAAGCGGAGTTTGGGAAATTTTCTACCGAATACGAACAGCAAATATAAGATTCACTTCATCATAAATACAGATGTTCTTGGATCTTGGATTTTTTTATTAAACCAGAAAACACATAATAGTATGATATTGTCTGTCTAACCTGTTCTATCTCACCCAATGCATTCCTCTAACTATAGACAGTAAAATTTCGATACGAATGAAAACGGAATATCGGATTCCACCAATCTACCATATTGGCCGAAGATCTGTAGATAGGTATTTCCTGTGGATATGGTCGAAACATCCTCCACATATCGAAGCAAAGCAAATGACGTTTTCGAAAACGACCAAATTAATATATTTTTCTTAGTTTTTATATTTTTGTCTTGATTTATGATAAATTAAAATAAAAATAAATTAAAAAAAAAAAGCAAAATGTGGTGTTACAAGTTTAAATACTACTTTGTTAAGAGCGTCATTATGCCAAAATAAGAACCTAGGCTAACTGAGTTCATATGCGAATCCAGCAGACTCCAGGCTAAAAGACAAACATCACATAATCAGTTCATTTTCATTCAACGGTAAGACTAGATTTTTTTTACCATATTACCCAAAAGCTCTTTGATTTTGTTTTATTTATTTGCACCCAAATAAAATCTCTGAACCGCGAAATGAATATTCGTCTTGGTGCTATGATCTTTGAATATTATTATTTCGCTGGATTCACATCACACCTCGAATATCCCATTTGATGAACTGAAATCCCAACACAATTTTGCCTCCCGCATATACTTGAGTAAAATTGTTTTCGTGTACATATCACGTAATACCTATGTTTGTATCCACATAAGGAGCCATGCTTGTATCAGTCGTTATATATCACAAAATAAACACAATTTCCTTCAAGAAGTCTTCTTGCATCCTTGTTGTCATCAAGGATGTCATGTTATGGTGCTGTGAATATTTTCTCACTTTAAATTGGGTTATGTATAGTGGATTAGCAGGACATTAAGCCACAACACACACTGAAAAAGGAAATGTCTACCTATCAATTATTTTAAGCCTCCACACCAACGATATCACAGAAATTTAAAAACTCAAAAAAAAAAAAACAATTTATTATTTGCTTCTTAGCAAATTTGCATTGCAAATTGTTTACCTTTACCTATTTTTTTTTTTTTTTTTTTTGATACCGACGAAGTTAATATTAAAACACTTGCGCTGCAGCTGATTGATTTGATTCATCAATCAAAATTAAATCACGAAGGCATTGCAGTGGGTTTTTCGGTTGGGACTAGCATAATGAGGATCCATTTTGCACAGCTTATGGTCTTTTGTTCATTTGGTCATCAATCAGTCCTATGATGGATAACATCATCACAGCCCGTGAAGTTTCCTGGAAAACAATTCCACCGCAAGCCGCACAGAGAGAAGGAGGAAAGTGGTGAATCTTGAATAATTTGTAGATATTCTGTTGGAAGAAATTGATTAAGGAAACACTCGCAACTAAGAGGGAAAAATATTACAAAGATAAACTTTGTTCGATTTGTTTTAAAATTTAAACAACGAGTTTTAACAGATGAAAAGAAATGTTTCGAAAAGAAATGTTTCGAAAAGAAACAGAATCGACATCGATGTCGTCCACATACCCCCATTATTATAAACTTCAGGCCAACTAACGGCTCGTAAAAAACTTAAACAAAGTGTCTCACAACTCTCAACCATTCCTATGTGCGTGTTTGCATGACCAAAACACGCCAATTCGTCGCACATATCCCAATAGTTGAATATGTTTGTTGAAAAAGGTCAACTTTGATATCTGCACATGCACACCGTAGCCACCGTCCAATAAACCGTAACACCCTAACCATCAACCCATGATCCGTGTGGAAGCATATTATTTAGGTACACCTACCTGGCGCCTTTGTAAAAATAAAAACGGATTAGAGGTCACGCTCCTTTTAACCTGAACCTAGTGACTAACAACTCCGACTTTCTCGCAAGACGTAGAACCCCTGAAATAAATGTGTTTGTTTCTAGGTGACCGATATTTTTTCAAATTTTTTTTTATAGAATTATAGATCGTAAGAAAACAAAATTTATCAATATTTTTCTAAAAAAATATGATTTAAAACTCAAAAAAAAATATTGGAAAATTTTAATACAATTTTAATATCGAAACATTTGATAAGCTTTAGAATAAAAAATATGATCAAAATCGCTTGTACCGTTTTTAAGAAAATCTTAAACAAAAATATGGTTCTATGGGTCACCATTAACCATTTTTCTGATTTTTTTTTTCAAGCATTGCCTCGCTTTAACAAAATGAATTTCTTTTTAATTCTGTGGAATAGTTTCTGAGAGAAAAAAAAATGTTTTATAAAATTTCGAAAAAAATGCGTAAGGCAGCTACCGATATTTTTGGTCTTTAAAAAAAGAAAAAACTTTTTGGGGGAAAAATTTAAAAATGCTATTTACCAAGTTTAATGAAAATCGGCCGACCTGTTTTGACTGTAGTCGAACAGACAGACAGAATTGCGAAACACTCTTTTTTCGTCTTTCTTTCCCATTTTCTAACTCCGTCCAGCTTTTTGTGAACGGGCGCACTGTGGCGCCTGCAAAAAAGCTTGCAAAATTCAATTTTCGTGTGTGCTTAAGCTCCAAAAATAGCTTGAATACTGGATTAGGAAATATTGGAAGCTTCAAAATCCGAATGAAATTTTAAAATAGGTCGAAGGATTCGGATGATACACGTAGTCAAAGTTTCCTTATTTTTAAAATTAAAGAAAAAATATTTGTTTTATGAAAAGTTTCAGAGTTTCGGCGTTAAAATCTAAAAACCTTGTTTAAAAATTATTTTTTTTTATTTGAGCTTGTAAAAATGACCATTTGTATTGCAATATATGATCCAATTCTTTTTTTTTTATTTTTTTAAATTGCAAAATTTTAAGATTTTCGAAAAGCTGTTTTTGGCTCAACTTTTTGTTTTTGTGTTGACTTATAAGAAATTCCTTAAAAGTCTTTGGTCTAAACACAACGGATATGTAATCTTTGACTATTTCTAAAACATTTACTAAGAAAACAAGCTGCCAATTTTTTGCCTATTTGTGGCTTAGAGATATTCGTATCAAAGAAGGTTATTCATATTCATTTATGGCTTTTTTTATTATATGCTTAAAAATGCAATTGGTCATAAAAACAATATTTTTACGTGTAAAAATGCATTCTTAATACATATACATACCTCAAATTAAAAGAATAAGGACATGGGTATGGATAGGTAATATTTTTTATGATAAATCAGGTAGTTTTCGTGATTTGTAAGAATCTATTCATTTTTATGACAAGTCAAGTACCTTTTGTGTAATCATTTTTATTTAATGCAATAAGAATGTTAGGTACATACATATATAATCATAGCTGGGCACCGTTAATCAAACAGTTAACTTCGTTAATCCGCTACTAAAAAAGTTAGCTTCGTTAAACGTTAAAGCGTTAAATTTCGGAAGAATTAACGCAAGTTAACGTTAATCGTTAATCCGTTAACATGTGATAAAAATTGCATTTTTTTAATTTTTTTACTCGGAGCACCGGTGCTAAGTAATGCCGGTCGTCCACTAGGCGATCAACGCACAAATTTCGAATTCAACGCATTCAACTCTAATGTACGGTGCCTTCAATTCTGTTCAACCAACGGGTTGTATCTAGTTGTTGGCCGTTGCTCAACGAATTGCGCAACCAGTGTACGGGTAGTGTACGAGCTCATGTTGCTCCTTGAAAATGTTAATCAACACGTTGAGCAACATTTTCAAGATAATGTGTTGCACATTATTTGTTCAACGCGTTGATCAACTTTTTATTTTCTTTGGGATTTCTTGACGTAATATTGTGTTGCGTTGTGTTGGCTGCAGTGAAATGTGTCTACGTGGTTGAACTATTGCGTTGCCATGAACTTGCAGTTGTTGCAACTTGCAAACTGTAGTTTATTTTGGTTTTTCGTCATGGAAGGTGATAAAAAATCAGAGTGGACCACGGAATTAATTTTGCAAATGATTTCAGCAATTGAGGAAAAGCCCAATATATGGGACATTAAGAGCCCGTCTAATAAAAATCGAGATGCCAGGGAATTGGCTTGGTCTCAAATTTCCTCGAAAATGCAATTGCCTAAACTTTGAATTCGAATTCACGGGTGCGGTGGGATCAATCGATTTTAATTTCTCATATATTTCATTGAAAAAACAATTTTCTTCGCGACTCAAGAAAAAATCATCTACCCGGAATCGTCTTGGCTGTTTTTTCTTCCTTTGTCGTTCATTTTCTAATATTATTAATGCGGCAGCCACTTTTTTTTTCTTAGAGGAAATCATACTCATACGGAACAAATTTAAGAATATTTTAATGCGAAGGCGTGCGTCGACAATAAAAAATGTATGTACCGAACTGAAGTCAAAATTATTTCAGGTTTGACGTTTGAGTTTTTTGTTTATGGTGGTGCGTTCAACGCGTTACCCAACGAGTGATCCTTGGTTAAGTATACGAAGGTATCAACTCGTTCATCAACTAGTTGAGCAATAATATCGAAAACACAGTTGATAAACTCGAAAAAAATTTGTTTCTGTTAAAATCGAACAAGTTTATCAACTAGTGTACGAGGTTGTTCAACTTTTGAGTAAGTTGGTCAACTAGGTGCACGGAGCTATTCAACACTGGAATAAGTTTTAAGAGTTGATCAACTAGGTGTGCGGGGTTAATCAACATATGAGAAAAAGTTGGTCAATTATGTGTACGGGGCTCCAAACGCATTTTGTTCAACTTTAGTTGCTCAACGTGAATTATGTAAGTTGCTGCACTAGCGTAAGAGGTTGTAAATTCGTTTATCCAACAAAAGAGTTGAATAAAAATTTGAACG
Source organism: Chrysotoxum bicinctum (assembly GCA_911387755.1). Lineage (NCBI taxonomy): Eukaryota > Metazoa > Arthropoda > Insecta > Diptera > Syrphidae > Chrysotoxum > Chrysotoxum bicinctum. The sequence goes on along the minus strand of OU426989.1, from coordinate 214,634,050 downwards.
AAGTTGGTTGAACTTAACGAGTTAATGCCCAGCTATGTATATAATCATCACAAAAGAAGTAGGTTTATAAATATAAAAAAAAGGTTTATAAATATAAGAACTTGCTCCTATGTAATAGACTAAGAATTTCAAAAATGACTGTTATTAGAGAAAAACTAATCATAAGCATAAAATCAATTTTTTAAATGACTAAAACAACTTCTTTAATAGTTGGAGGTAAAAATAGGATGCCATGCGATTCAAGCAAATATAGGCTTATGCAAGAACAAAAATTATAAGTCTTTGTAGTGGTTTCTTAAAAAATAAGCTTTTCTTTACAATTTTTTTAAATATTTAAAAAAAAAAATTTTGGTACGCCAATTTAAAATTTTATTATTGTTCGAATGAAAATTAAGTTTACAAAAAAAAAAATATTGAGCCGTTTTCGAGATATTAAATTTTTCAAACATTTTTTTTTTCAAAATTAAAAAAACATATTTTTCTTAAAGTTTTGAAATGCAATGTTTTTTGAACTTTTTTAGGAGTTTCTCTCTGAAAAATTTCATTAAAATCCGTTTTGCCGATAATGTGAAATTCAAAATTTTAAAAAAATCGTTCTATGGTAGGTACAGTCAGTAATATCTTGTTTTCAAAATGTTTTTTTATTAAATTATAGAGCTTAAAAATTAATCGAAAGAAAAAAAATTTAAGCAAAAATCTCGGAACCGTTTTCGAGAAAAATACGATTTTCGAAAACCATTTTTTAACATTTGTATGGAGGGTACCGTTATTTTTAGGTAAAATAATTTTTTTCTCATATCTTGTAGATTATTTTAAGAAACTTTTATTTATCAAGTTTTGAAAAAATCGAGCATGGGGTTTTCAAAATATTGAGTTTTCAAAATAAGTTGAATTTCTTTTTAAAAATCCAAAAGAAAGAAATTTTTGAAAATTTTAAGACACAATAATATTGAAACTGCTAGGGAGCCTTAAAATAACAAAATGATCAAAATCGGTCGTACCGTTTTTGAGAAAATCAAAAACAAAAAAAATGTTTCCATTGGGGGTACCAAAAATAATAATTTTTGGGAAATTTTTTTTCATTCATTACCTAGGTTTTACTAAATGAAATTTTATGAAATTTGTTTAAAATGTTTGGAGTTTCCTACAATGATCTAGTTAAAATTTATTTTACAGAAAAATAATTCATCACAGGTGTAAAAAATAAATATAACCTTTTAGCTGACAATCAGTCACTTGAAGGAATAGCTAAATTCGATAAAATGTTGTCATCATTTTATCTAAACGCTAAGTCAAAATGGAATGCAGCCAATAGAACAAAACTCTTACTTTTTAAAGAGAAATGATTGTTGGTTGTCAAATGTTCTTTGCATTGATTTTGAAACGACAAATGAAACGGATAAATAACCAAGTATATCAAATAATTCAAGAGAAAGGCCAGGGAAATCTATAACGGAGTGCTCGTCATTTACCAAGAAACAGAAATTGATCAATGCTACATCACCACTGAAAATCTTTCAACAGCCTTAGTTATAAAGTATAGGTAATAATTATCATGAGCTGTTTAAGTCCGATATAACCAAGGCAGTGTCAGTAGCAAGTTTACTGAGACTTAAAAGGATTCGAGAAAGCATTCGCACTCCACAAAGAGATCCTATTAAGTATGAAAGTGCAAACGCCCTAGCCTTGTTTATGGATCTAGGACTAACAAAAGAAAAGTATGGAATTTTAAGAAGTTCCTTAATGAGACACAACGTAAATATTCTTCCCTCTTATAAGACCATAACATTCACTAAAAAGCATCATTTCCGGATAATTGTGAAGTAACAGAAAAATCTGCCGGAGTCAGCCTTCAAGACAACTTGGATCACACTACAAGAAGAATTGTGGAAACCAAGAATAAACAGCAATTAATTGGACTTCCAAGAAGTCTGACGTTACAAAGCAAGTGGGGCTGTGATGGATCATCTGGGCAAAGTGTCTATAAATAAAAAATAGTAACACATGATGGTGAAACAATAACGGATGCAAACATGTGTATGACCTCAATTGTTCCCCTGAGACTTAAGTGTTCAAATTGTAAATATTGGCTAATCTTCAATCTTTTGAATATAACGTTAATGACGAAGTAGTTATTGTTGTAAGCCACGAACTATTTTTAACGATGATTGACGGAAAAGTGTTAAATGAAATTACTGAAATAAAGTCAAAACGGTCATCTCCCATATTGATGAAATTATTGAAACTAAATAGGCAGTAAGAATAAGGAAACAAGATATCGAAATAAAATTTCGCGAGGTAATGAGGATGTGGATAAACCAAAACAAGGATTTGGAAACACTAACGATGGAAATACATCGAGAAGATTTTTTGCAGAACCAGATGTAAGAGCTCATATAACTGGAGTCCATATGGAGGTGATAAGAAGGCTTCAAGTTATACTTAACGTTCTAAACTACAGAAAAAATGTTGACGGTTCAAAGTTTGGAGTTTATGCAATGGAAACAACAAATTTATTGAAAGAAAAGTATCTCGAAAAGCAACTTACACCTACTGTTGGCTCATGGCCAAAGTCTAATCGAGTAGCAGTCGTTACCAACCGGCGAACTGTCAAAAGAAGCTCAGGAATCCAAAAATTAAGACTACAAAAAAATATACGTACCAAAATACCTGCAAGGTTTCAAGGATGCATCAGAATAAAGACCTATTTAACATGCTTACAGCCTCATTGGACCATCTTATGTTGTTGCTAAGGCATGTTAGAACTGAAAAAGACCTCAAAGCACGATACTCTCCAGAAATTATTAGTTTATTGGAAATTACCTCGGAATTTGACGAAAGTTTCCAAGAAATCTAATTTCACGTATTTCAGCAGAAAATTCTGAAACACCCTGTGAATATTTTTTCTTAAAATTAGCAAAATTTATAGCCTTGGAAATTTCCTTCAAACTGAAAAAAAAAAAATCATCACCAGATTTTTTATTTGTTTACGAGCTATGATTCTTGCAACCAAAAAAGTCAACGCATTTTCACAAGAATTCCGGAAAGTATAATTTAGACATCTTACGACTGCTGCTCTATCGATTGCTCTTTTATTTTTGTTATTTCGAGTTAAGGTTACATTCGGAATAACATCCCCCATTTACATGAAAAACCTCGATAAATCGTTTCTCTTCTTAAATGTATTTTTATCGAAAGTAATCTTAGTTTATCGAACAGCTTGGCGTTCGTTTCACCTAATTTAAACTTGTCAAATTCACTTTTTACTCTTCTCGAATTTACAAACGAAAAAAAAACACAAAATCAAATGTCAGCACCTGTTCATTCCATTCAAGAGCCAATAGCTTTTTTTCGCCATCCTCTTTTTTGTTGACTGACACTTTTCCAATATATATTGTCATTTTCATTACCCACGCAATCATCTCTGTGTTTCCATTGTACGTCTGCCATTCTTGTTTGCTTTTGAAAACATTTTTATGCTATTACCAAAATTCGAAATAAATAAATTTGAAATAAAAAAAAAAAACACATCTACTGTCCGCCCCCCACCAAAGTACTGACTGTGCTATTGTGTTCATATAAATTTCAATATCCTTCATTCTGGTCCTTTCCAACAGCTTTTACTTCGGTAAGTTGTGTTCACTTCACGTAAAATAAATAGAGGTACCTATATTAGTTAATAAAATTCTGAGACGTGAATTTTCTGCAGACAACATCCTTAAAATTACAAAACGTTTCAAGATTTTATGCAAACAGAGATTGCTTCACCAAAAAATATACACACTTACTCTACTCGACCCGTATCTGATGTCTTTTGTAGGTCAGATGAAGCTTCTTCGGACAAGCAATGAAACAATAAAACTAAATAAACAGAAATTAATTCTTATTTAAACTATTGAACGCCTTTAAATATTTAACACCTACTTCAAAGGATTTCTTAATTTATCCTTCGCAATAATTGAACAAGGAACGGATTAATTTGCTAGTTAAATGAATAGGATTTGGCGAAACTCGATATCTTTTAAAGAGTTTGTAGGTCAAGGATTCCAAACCTTTGCTACAAATAGACTTCTTTGAGAGTGCTAAAATAAGCTTTGGTACTAATAAATTCATAATATCCTCGAGTTTCAACATGGGGGTTAAAGGAATTAAGGGTGAGATTTAATTTTGTCATAAATAAACATAAACTGATAAGATTATTATTGAAAGGAAGCTTATCTTCAGTCAAAAGTACATAGATTTGTTTTCTTGAGAAATAGGATATTATTTATTCAAGAGATAAATAAAAGGTGAATAATTAAAGGCGATAATTATGTTTGAGGAGGCTGAGAATGGGAACGAGAAATGAAAAATGGATGTGGGTAATATTCAATGCTAAGGAAAATGCCAAAGGTTTTGTTTCCATTTGAAAAAGACACGCACACAGTAATGGGGGGCTGCTTCTCTACGAACTGTTGCACCACCAAATTTATTTTTTAAATTCAATGGGATGTGTTAAGACATGTGTAAGGATGGTTAAATTAGGAAAACAACAAAAAATAGTGCTGAAATACAGGGTCACCATATCCTAAACTTATTCGATAGCCTAATTTAAAAATCTTTGTTGTCAAGAATCGGAGCCGAAAAAGTAGCCCAAATCCTCCAGCCCAATACAATTAAAAAATTTCTTATAAAAACGACAATTCTGGGAACAAAAGAGAAACAGGCATGCGCACATACGGTTTTCTACATGGTAGAATTCATCTCGTGTGCGCTGGCTTAATGTACGAAGTCAAGGGTTTATTCAAAGACCCTTATAACGTTAAACGCAGCACAAGCGATGGGAAAATTAAGGGGAGAGAAAGTTAGTGCCTTGAACATTGATGTTGAATGTTTGCAAATTAAAATAGCAGACGAAAACCGTGCCTGGTAAATTATTCCATAATCGTGTTGTGCGACTAAAAAACGGAGAAATTCAACTGGCTACTTCGAGTGAGCACTGCTTGAGGCTCGAGGCTATTATTTGTGAATCTTACCCCCAGTTTCACAATGGGTGTTTAAACTTAAGTTCAGCTGAACCTTAACTGGAGTTTAAATTTGAAGTTCAACCCGTCCGGTTTCAAAATTTAATCTGAAGTTCAGTTCATTGAACGTAGTTTAAGTAAATTGTTTTCTCTTTCTATCTGAATCAAAGAAAAAACAGTTTCAGTTGTGCCCTATGACAGGAAACCAGATTAAAAAATGAAAATAAATTCTATTTTCAAATATTTGAAGGGGTTGTTGAAGTGGGGCTTAAACGACAGAATAGTGTCGTTTAACTTAAACTACAGAATGAAGTCTGTTCTATAGCTGTGCCAATCGCCATTGATTCGGTCTTTGTGACCCGTTCACCAAAAACATTGATTGATTGCAATCAAAGTAGACCAAATCAATCAATCCTAATGTTAATCTCTTATCACTGAAACCGATGAACGAAACGAACGAAAAAAAAGTTATGTTTCGTTCATTCAGCATGTTCTCAATCATTTCACAATACCAAATAGAAATAAACATGAAACAGAATGTATATTCCTCATTTTATATACAATGGAAGATGGCGAGAACGAAGCAATGAAGCAGAAAAAAGATAAACTTCCGTTCATTTTCTCATTGTTTCGGTCTGGGTCTGAACGAAACGAACGAAAGAAGATATTTTAATTGAATGAACGATTGAAAACATTTCGTGTCGGTCTTTATCTCGTTCGGAACGAAACGGCTGGATAGAAAATAATTTTGATTGAATGAACGATTGATTGAAAAGATCGCATCCTTGAACCAATCATAATCAATGATTGATTCGATCTTTCAAAATGTACGATTGGCACATGTGCTGCAGCTCTTTGTTCAAGGTTTAAATAAAACTGTGAAACCAAATTTGTTGTTGAACTGAAACCAAAAGTGGGGATTAAACACCCACTGTGAAACTGGGGGTTATAGTTTCAAATCAACATGGTTTTACAAATGGTCGCTCAACTATAACATTTTTACTGGAATTGTCTGAAAATTGGATTGACTCATTTAAGGGGAGGTTCTCCTTTTCCGGCGACCAAAAATGTATTTTTTTCATTTTTTTTTTTTCAAGTAAAATATGTGTAGAATATGTAGCTAAAACTGTTTGTCCGAATACATTTTTTTTTAATTCATAGAACAAAAACGAGACCTACATTTTTGTGTCGAAAATTAACATTTAGCGGCATTTTGAGCGTAGCATGTTTAACATAAATATTTTTGAATTTGGCTCCTATATATACATACCATGGTAAGTAGAGGTACCATATGGGCCACCAGGTGTCGACACATGTCGACACTTAAACACATGAGACATGAACCACCAGGCGTTTTTCTCGAAACCACGTTTTTCCAACTGTTGGCCACGATTACTTTTTAAAACTACTTGACGGATCGTCATAATTTTTTTTGGTTTTAAAGCTTTTTAAATTTATTGGAGTCCAGACCAAAATCAGGCTGATATATTAAAAATTTTTTTTTGTACAGCGCTCAGAAGAGCGAAAAAAGTGGAAAAAACGAACATTAAAATTCAAGCGTCCGCCATTTTTTTAATTTCTGAATTTGGGCAATTATTCCAGACTCCAACTACAATCTTCTATTTTATAAAAATTTCATTGATTTTTTTAATTTTCGATCATTTTTGCAGGAGCTAGAGTGGTCAACAGCGAACAACTTTTTTTCACGGCCCGTTATTTTTTGATGAAAAAATTATTTTGTGTACTTAATATAATAATAAACAAATAAAAAAAAATTTAATTGATTACCTATATCATTCTTTCCATGAAAAAAAAAAATTATGAAAAAGTGTCATTTTTGACACTGAAAAAGGAGAACCTCCCCTTAAGAAGAAAAAACAAAAAGATAGCATCTTTACAGACTTCAGTAAGTCGTTTGACAAACTTTCTCATCTATTTTCTATTTAAATTAAGAAAACTAGGATTTAGTAAACATTTTGTAAGGTGGCTTCAATCTTATTTATTTGATAGATCATACTCGGTACTTTTCAACGGCTGCGAATCGAATAACTTTAAAGTTACTTCTGGAATACCACAGGGTAGCTATTTGGGTCAAGTTCTTTTTATTTTATTTATAAACGAACTGCCGTCTGTGTTAAAGTATTGTCTGATTAATGCGGAGGAAGTAACAATCTTCAAACATATTTAGATCATCACTATAGATATTTTGAAGATTTGCATTATGACCTTTATTTTTTTTTCAACTGGTGTGTTCGTAATTGTTTGTTTATCAACATCGATAAATGCAAAACTATTAGTTTTATGAGAAAGCTTTCTGTTTCTTCTTTTAACTATTTATTTTACGGTTCACTCTCGTCACGTGTAAGTGATATAAATGTCCTTTGTGTATTAATTGATCGTAAACTTGAATTCATACAACACTTAAACGCCATAACTAGAAAGGCCAATTCAATTCTACGTTGGATTTACGTTTTCAAACAGCTGTTTATATCATTTGTTGAACGCATTCTGCCAGGTCAGAAAAAGTGCAAAACCAATTTTTGAGCTTTATGAGATTTAGGTTGGGAAAATCCCTATGAACTCTCTCCTTACAACAGTAGACTTAAACTTACCGACTCATGCCTAGCATTGAGAGCAGACGATCGTACTTATCTTTTGTCTTCATTGTAAAACTTTTAAACGGTAACATGGACTCTTTGCAACTCCTATCTCATGTTAACTTTAACATTCCCCAAAGAAGTAAGAGACATTTGGGTAATTGTATACTTATTTCAAACTATCGGACGAATTATGAACGATTTTCTTCTTTGAATAAAATGTTTAAACTATTTAATTTTCTCAATAATAGATTTGATGATTATTGTTTGACCGTACTGTATATTCTTCAAGTAAATTTAAGTTAACTTTTTTCCAATTATATAATGTATTATGTAATTATAAATTTAAATGTAAGGATAGTAATTTGCGGTGTATTAAAAAAATTAGTAAGATCTTTCTTGCATCGATATAGAAATCTTAAGCATTTAGCAGCATTTCAACGAAGATCGTTGTTGATATACATACACAGTGTTGAGAGCTTTTCTGATTCTTCGATGACAGCGCCATTCAAGGAAAATGGTATGAGGGGTACTTTTTACTTTAACGACAATAGACAGCAATGAGTTTTCGAAGCATTAAACTCCACACGATTTGTATACTCTATTTAACAATGTTGTAAAGATCGGAGTTTAATGGGCTAATCATACCATATCGTTGCAATTCCATTTTCAATGGAGATGATTGTGAATTTGAGAACGAGTGTGGGAAGCCGAGGGTATAGTCGTTGGCAAAACAACTAAGGGGATTAGAAGATTCAGGCAAGAGATCATTTATAAAAATGTGGAAGAGAGTCGGAGACAAAACGGAGCCCTGGGTAACACCACCGTATTCCCGGTCATTAAGAAGATTTCGATATTGGAGATATTTCTTGAGCTGATAATTATCGATTCCATGACCATGATTTCAAGAAGGGACGCAAGTTCAATTGGTCGATAGGAGGAGGAGTGGAAGACTCCAGAACAGTAGGAGCGATGGAAAAGCTTACGCAATGGTTTTGTCATCGATGAAGAACACCTCTTCAGAAAAATCGATGGTATACCATCTGGACCAGCGGCTTTCTTTAATAATATTGTAAAACAATGTCTTCCAAAAATTTTCCACGGCTTTGCCTTCAAATAATCATTTTTATGATTGTGATGATTTCAAGAATAAACGTATTTTTTGATAATTTTTTTAGTTGTTGTATGAATCATTGGTCTAGAATTATTAAATTATTTTAAGCTCGAAAAAAAGTTAAATTGTATTAAATTGAATTATCTCGGCGCTCAATAAAAATCCCCTTGCAGGAAATTATACGCCCAAAAAGTTTGCAAGGCAATGGAAGCTTGCTCCACTAACTATGTCGCGTTTGTCTCCATCCTGGTGTAAGTAAATGTCCAGGTCCAAAGCAGTGTGTTCCATGACACAGCCAGCCCTAAAACCCTCACCAAAGTGTCAGTTGTTGTTGATAGAAAGGTTGTTTCAATATTAGTCTTAGGTTTTCGGAGCTCTCGACAGTTTGATTTGTTTAAGTTAACATAAGAAAAGGAAATGACCCTCATCACTTTGAATAATTGTGTGTAAAAAAAAGCATTTTCGCGATATTTTTTAAGACTTTAGTTGATTCTCAATATTTGAACCATTTGTGCGGCTATGTATCGATACTTATTACATAATAATTAATAGCCTTAGCAGTCATTTTAATTAAAGCTGAATGTTGACATTTCAAAAATTGTACAAAACCTCTTGTTGGATGACCCTATAAAATAAATCATTTTTTTTCTAAATATTCAAAAATTCCCTAAATACATTAAACATCTACTTTTCAAATTCAAGCCCTGAACTGTAAGGGTAGGTTCTTTAAGTATTCAAATACTTGGTGTCAATAAATCAAGAATTTCTTGGAAACAAAATATTAATATTTCCAGGACCAATTAATTAATTCACCCTAAAACACTTGGTGACAATTCAATTAAAATATTAATTTCTATCAAAAAGTAACTAGGTATTCATTCATATTTCATTAACGGAACCAGTCCCCTTCGATATTAACTCCACGTTCATACAAACATATAAGGGAATTCACGTTAATTTTGATATTAATAGAACAAGAAGAGAGAATGAAATGTAAATATTTCTGTGAAAGGATCTCATACATATAAGAGCAAGGAAATTATAAGAAGCAATTCATTATGTAAATTTGATTGCGTGTGTGTGTGTGGTAAAAATCAAGCCATGCATAAATTAAAAAAAAAATAAACAGTAATAATGCTGCTTCTGCCATATCTAGTCTACTTGCAGTGGTGAATAAATTATGTTAACCGTTTATTATTTTTCAGTGAAAAAGGATTTAATTAAAAAAGAAGCTACATTATTTGATTTGAAGGACTTTACATCTTTTTTAAACTAGGTCACTGGAAGGATAAAGAATATATTTTTATCTTCCAATAAGATTGTGTTTAGCGGTCAAAGTTATAAGGCAGGTTAAATTTCAGAGATTCTTTAAGTTCTTGTTGGTGGAAATCTTCAAAAGATAGGTATATGGTTGCCGGATATACTTAAGTAGCACTTCACCTCCATCTGGAGTAAGGTGCAGCAACAAAACCCCTCCATCTGTCACCATTTGACTCAAGCGCTTTTAGCTGTGGCCACGTACGAATATCCTAACACCTTCCTTCTATCATTACAGTTGACCTCCAGGTTGTTTGGTCTTCCAACACGTCTTGCACCTTGAGGATTCCATTCAAAAGATTGCTTCGAGATGTTATTGTTTCCTCAATGTATGGCCAATTCACCGCCATTTTCGTTGCGTAATGTCTACATCCACTTTTTTTCTGTCCGGTTCTATTCCACAACTCAACGTTTGATATGGTTTGTAGCCAGTAGATCTTTAAAATGTACCGCAGACATCGGTTAACGAAAACCTGTAACCTGCTCGAGATGTTAGCAGAGCAATTCCATGTTTCACAGGCGTATAACAGCACAGATTTTACGTTGGATTTGATGAGTTTAGTTGAGGAGAGAGGATTCCAAATGCATATTCTGGAGACAGATACAATCGGCATAGTCAATATAACTGAGCTTGTCAAACGGTCCCCATTGTATTCCATGCATCTCGTTTGAACCCACTGTAGCAGTAGTCATCACATCATCAATTGCCAGTAAAAACAGTATAGGTGAAAGAACATCTCCTTGTCTTACTCTTTGACGCACTTCAAAAGAATCGAAAAGCTTTCCATTGAGCAAAACGAAACACCTTGCGCTCTTGTAGGACTCTTTGATGACATTATAACTATCTTTATGGGGATGCCCCTCGCAATCAGAGATCTCCATATACATTCCCGATTAACCCGGTGAAAATCCTTTTCGAAGTCCACAAACAGGAGGTAACTCTACCATACATGTTTGATAATAGGATGATTTCAATTCAATTTTATTTTATTGAACATACTATTTACAATTTGGCCTGTGTCCTGTGCAGATCCTCAGTAGTATCTTTCTTTTGAAATACTAGGATGATTGCTCAAGTATAATTCGCAAGGTATTATGTGATCGACGCAAGATCGATCACTACAAAAGCTGGAATTTATCCTTTAGAAAACTATAATTCCCATCAACTTCGGGAACATGCAAAAAAACGGTGATACCATGCCAGTTATTACAGGTTTTAAGGTCACCTTTCTTTGGTAACTTGACTATAACGCCATCCCTTCCAATCACTGGGATAGCTTCCATTTTCCCAAACAGTCTCCACTAATGGTTACAAAATACAAGAAATTCGGTACGAAAATCACCGGCATCAGAGGTAATCTATGAAACGTCAACAAATGATTTTTCTTACTTAATTTAAAATCACATTAATAGAAGTTTAAACTTTTAATACCTTCCCATAGATTTTAGACAATCAGCTCATGGAGCTTAGTTCTTCTAAGTCTCCGAACATTGTCTCTTACATTTAAGACATTTTTCATCTCGGAGTTGGTTTGACTTAGCAATAAATGATTGTGTGATACAGCGTGTTTTTAACCACTTCTGTGATCATTTCTTTTTGAAGGTCACGATGTAGATCGCCATTTCTTATGTACTCGTACCAAGGGGGATTTTTTATTTTAGGAAAGACTTTGTTTTGGAATTTTTGAATGGGTTCCGCATTTGTTTTCTTTGTACAGCCCCATAGCACCAATATCACAGTATCCGTAGCAAAGGTGGCGCTGATGTCGTTTGGCATATCCCTAGTAAACGGTGGGCCATCTAATGGTTTCTTTTTAAATCATAGATTATTTTGACACTGACAGCTGTTTCCCGCTAGGTATATCTTGACAGAAAGTATTATACATCCGCGAAACGAGTCGCTTTACGTTTGAACAAAGTTGGGAAATATTAAAAACTTATTTTCAAAGTGAGTGCTGTGTAGCCCAAACAGTACGTTTTTATAAAAGAAGTCTTGGCCGAAATGCAGCATTCAATGAAGCTCCTGCTGTACGAAAGTGTGTGCAAAAAATTCGTGAGATCGGTATGCTAGTGGACAACGCTCCTGGTGCCCGTTGTTGCACGGTGCGCACATACGAGAATGTGGCTGCTGTAGCCGAGATTATTAGACTCATTTCACGAACGTCACCTCGCCATCGATCTCGACAGTTCAACATTTCACGCACTAGCCTGAGGAAAATTCTACACAAATATCTCGGATTATTCTTTAATAATGTCAAGTTGACTCAGCAATTGAAGGCGCACGACCGTCCGACCTCGGTTTCGCTTCGCCTTTATTGGACAACGATTTTAAGCAAAAAATCATTTTTTCTGACGAAGCGCATTTCAACTCGGAAGGCTACGTAACCAGAAGCCAATGCATCCAGAGAGAGTGATTGTGGAGTGGTGGCATCATTGGACCATTTTTCTTCGAAATGAGGCTGGGAACAACGTTGAGCGTGACAGAGCCTTGTTAATGGACTTTATTTTACTGAAATTGAAGACATGGATTTGGACGACCTATGGTGCACCACAGCCCATGCCACAATCGATCTTTTGCGCACCAAATTCGCAGATCGTGTTATCAGCCGTCTTACCATCAATTGGTCGATTAATAGCTGCGATTTGACCCCCTTGAACATTTTTTTGTGGGAAACCGTAAACGATGGATGTTTTTCCAACAATCCGTACACGATTCATGCACTTAAAGTCAAAATCATCCAACAATTCCGTGAACTACCGCCCTGAACCATCAACAAGTTCTTGGAAAATTAGAATGACAGAATGCGCTACTGCCAAGCCATCCGAGGGAGCCACTTGAACTAAGTTCCCATTCTATTCTATGAATGGGAATGTTTGGTCTTTCTAATAAAGCCATAATACAATTTGGCTCCATTTAATTTTGTTCATTTTATTACATTTTTAAAAAGAAACTTGTATTTGGCCCACCATTTATAAAAAAAAATAAAGGGTTGATCTCAGGACACTTCCTTATCCTTAGGGTACACAGGCTTCTTTAGTTCCAAGTAAATTTGGTCGTACCGTACTCTAAGGAGTCGGTTCTTAACGTAGGATTTCAGTATTTTGTAGTACCGCCTGGGAAGGTCCCTATGCAGTTATTACGAAGGCTTGCGCTTAGAATAGAGCTAAACATACTTGTTTTTCTTCAAGTGCTTTTTCTACACTATCCGTAATTCGATGCAATTTGTCTATCGTGAAATGTTTATTTCTAAATACTATCAGATGGTTCGGGATTAGTCTTCATTGTTCTATTATTTTTCTAAGCCTTTTCACGAGCAGTTCCTCGAAAACGCTTGCCATTATTGGTATAAGCGATATAGGTCTGTAAGATGTTACTTCTGTTGGGGGCTACCTTGCTTAGGTATAACAATGACTTCTGCAATTTTCCAATGTTATTGCACATGTCTGAGCTTGATGCATGCATCTATACTATTATATAAAAGCAAAACCATTTTAAAGTTTGTAACGCACGATCTCAGAAAGTAGTCAACCGATTTATTTGAAATAAATTTTATTATTTTCTATATTGTTATAAGAGTGTTTATGGCTATAATTTTTTTTCATTAATAATTTGTCAAACTTAAATATTATTAATTTTACATTTTTTGTCCATTTTTTTTCATTAGTTGACTTATACAACCACTCATATCTTAAAACCTATACAATAATCGACAAAGATTAGCATTGCTTTATAAATTCAATATTGTTGCGCAAATTTTAAGCCCAAAATCACTTCTTAGTTAAACATACAACCTGAGAAATAAATAAAAACAAATTATAAAATTATAAACTTTTTGAATTTATTTTATCCAGGAATTAGATTTCATCACAATCGCGAGGTCGCTGCTTTGTTTCATTTCATTATCATTCCAACATTTTTAATTTTCTTTAATATTAAAAAGATTTATCAGTTGGCAATTCCATACATTTGAACATTTTTATCTCATTAAATCCATGTTTCATATTTATAAAATGTATTTTTAATTCCAAAGTACTTTTGCATAAATGAGCAAGTTTTGTGTGATCCAGTCGTGCATTTTATTTTTTAAGTTACTTGAATACACTCACAATCATGAACAAACTCTTTTTTTCAAGTGAATCTAATTCGATACGGTATATACATATAAACTAAAATTAATATTATTGTAGAAAATTTGCTCAGTCCCATTGAGAAATGTTTTCATATGCTAAAATTAGTAGTTACAATTTGCGAAGCAACGCGAGTACGGGTCGGCTAGTTTTATATAAATTAGAGTTTTTTGAAGGCATTTTTTTCAAAACCTGAGCAGTTATTAGATCGTACCCAGTTGATCTTGTGTTAGATAACGTGTCAATGGGAATTTCACATTCGTTGCTTCTATCAACAAACCGAAAGTCATCTATAGCAGCTCTATTTGCTGAGAATGGCTTAAATACATTCTGTTTCGGGTTTCCGATCCAATTCTCATCTTGAGACTTCCTTAGCGAGTTTTGTGTCTGCGGTTTTTAAGGCGCTGGGCTTCTTTCTTTAAGGAGTGAAATGTTTTTCCCGGTCCAATTTTTCTCTCCCGTTCCGATGTTCAAATAGTTATAAGCAATGTGCATCAGCATCGCTATCTCCCTTTAAATAGTGTTCAACTTTCCTAAAAGCTTGTACTGTGGTCAAACATTTTAAGGATATTCATAATCGAAAAAATCTCCTAAGCGAAGAGGAAAACTTAAGCAACTTCATTCTTTATAAGTTCCAAGCAACCGCTAATCTTCTGGAAAAGCCAAAAACTTTGCTCTATTGCCTACTAAATAGGTCGACTCGTAAATTTTTATAACTTCATTTATAAAATGGGAGAAATTTGAATGTCTTCAAAACCATTGGGAAAATTACCCAAAAGGTCAAGTTCATTTTATTTTTTTTTAGAAAAGTACAAAAAAAATATTCAATAAAAAAATGTCTACACGTAGGTAATTTTCTCAACCCACTCCCCGACACAATAAACCCTGCTTTATCATGTGGCAAATTGAGTAAATATCCTTAGGGTTGATATCATCACGCACTTAATTGCACTTTACTTCCAGGCGATAGCAATTGCTGGAATCGGTTTGGTTCCACTTGACCAACTGGGCAATGGGACGACTTGGCTTCATAATAAGGGTCAAGTCTTCGTTCAGATGGAGCGGAGAGAATTTATTAATTACCACCGCTTTGGTTGCATCCCGATATTTTCCGGATGATTTCGTGAATTCACCATTCTCGACACGCTTTGCTGCTACAATATCAGCGTTATCATCGATGAGTCGATAACTGGGTTTTCGTCGGCTGTGGTAGCCCAGTTTTCGGCAAATTTCAGAGACTTCATTGCTATCGGGTGGTTGATGACGTGGAAAGCATTTTGTGTGCCAAACTCCATAGGATTGTTCAGTCACCTGTCCATAGCCTGATGTGTGCGCCTTAGAGCTTTAAAAAAATATACATATAACAGAGCTACGTATATCAGCAGAAGCCCAATTTAATTATGTATTTAGGTTTCTCCTTATGGTACGTACCTGTAGGTCTTAATTGGCTGTTCAATGCCATAGCAGTATCGTTCGTCCTCACCATTTGGGCAATCGGGCTCTTTGTCACATACAAAATCCCTGGGGATGCATTCACTGCGGGAACTGTTAAGGATGAACGTCACACAAACCACCCAAAGGGATTAATAAATCGATAAATGGAGTGTTTCACTTTGAAATTACCTTCCGCATGGGAATCGATCTGATGTACAATTGCAAAGCACAGAGCTCTCGTCGCTTTTGTCCCAGCAGTTCCGTATGCCATCGCATATCTTACTTGGATCTGTAGCCCTATAAACACACAAACAAAATGGATGATTTAAGTTGAAAGTGGGACAAAGTAAAGTTGGGGTGTAGTGGGGGTGGATTTGATAGATATTAAAAACGTTTGTTTAATGTGAGAGACTTACTGTAAATACGTGAAGCAGGAACAAATAGACGGCTCATCAGTCAGGTCTTCACAATCCGATATGTTGTCACAGAATTTCGTCTTTGGGATACATTTACCGCTCGAACGACATTTAAGCTCTGAAGGCTTACATTCTGTGAAAAGTTGGGAATACATTTTTGTGTATATAAATATATATGTATAACACTTAAGAAAGGTTGCAAGTTTATCGTTGGATAAAAACCTTTAACAGTGGAAAACTTTCATATATAATTTGCTTCGATCAATGGTAAAGAATAAGTTCAAGATGTTAACCAAACTCTTATTTTATTTATTTTCTTGGTTTCTAATAATATCGGTACAAAGAATAAGGTAGAAGGTATGGAAAATTGTCTGAAGTTTAAACAACATTTATTAACCTCAAACCCAAATCACCTGCAGGGATCAGACACAGTTCTAATAAAAAGGTGCTGTACAATTCTCTATATTTTCGGGAGGAATGATGGGGTCCTAAAAAAATGGTTTAGATAAGAAGCACTTTTTACGACAAGAGATATACACTTTGATGAGTTGCTACTTCCTCGAAAAGCAAGAAGCAATACCCTTGCCAAACAAAATAAAATATTTTTTGTTTATTTTTAGGTGGCAGAGGCTGGGATTTGGACCCTGACCTTCGTCGTGACAGTTCAGCACACGGGATGATAAATAATAAATACAACACAAAACCATGAGTTAAACGGACTATTTTTACATTTTAATAAGAGGAATTGTTTTTTAGCAGAACAATTTGTCAGCATGAAAATTAAGAATAAACTCACATCACTTTTCGAATGCGTAACAAGGTCCTATGTCACATGACCTTATTTCTTGGCAACCTTTAGAAGCATATATATTTAGTATTTGTGCAGTGAGAGAGCACGACCTGGCATGATGGTGAAAAATCACAGTCGTCTGTATTTGAAAATTAAATAGAATTTGTATTTTAAGCGACGAAGAGGGGGAAGATGAAATGAAAAAACAACAAAACCTGAGTCACAAGATAATTTTCAAAAAAATAGATAATTCTTAAACAAAAAATAAATTTATTTTCAGTTCAGTTACAGTTCAGGCAACAACGCGTGTTTTAAATGGAGTGCCTCACGGATCTATTCTTGGGCCAATTCTCTTCCCACTTTTACATAAATGAGCTTCTAAAATTTGTTAAACACTGTCTGATTCAATTTTACGCTAATGATGTACAGCTTCTGATTAGTCGACCGTTTGGTGAAAAGAATGATGCCGTTGCACTAATGAATGAGGACCTTCTTTTCATTTCTCCCTGGTCTAAGAAAAACCATCTGTGCCTTAACCCTGTCAAATCAACATTTCTTCCCATCTATCGCAAAATCTTAGATTTATCAGTCTTAAGTCCATTGATATTCAAAACGAAACAATCGAATATGTTAGCAGTGCTAGACACCTCGGAATGATTTTCAATCGTTGCCTCACATGGAACGAACAACTAATTTAAGTAATTGGTAAAGTTTATGGTAGTTTCCGCATTCTCCAAGTCTCTCGAAGTTTCATCCCTACAAAGACCAAACTTCTTCTCGCCAAAACGCTTTTACTATACCCATTATATTATATGGATATGAAATTGTTTGCAACTTGGACTCAGCCACTAACCGTAAATAATTAAATGTCGCATATAACAACATTGCCCGTTATGTCTGTAATCTGCCTCGCTATGACCACGTTTCCTTTTTTTGCTGTTCGCATTTCTGGCTGTAGCCTAGACAATGTATTAAATTTTCGCTCTCTTAGCTATCTACATGAAATCATTCAAACAAAACAGCCTGATTATTTACACGGTAAGCTGAACTTCCTTCATTCATGAAGGACTTTTGTTCTTATAATACCTCGAAACAATGTTTTCATTATTGAGCGTCAATTTTTCGTCCATGTTAATCGCCTTTGAAACTCCCTGCCCATACATATGTATGAGAAGTGTAAGAAGCACAAAAAGATTTAAATGTTTACTTTTCAACAATTTGGCAAATCATTGACAATATCTATCTAGCTATTTATTTTATATTATTTGTTTTCTTTTTTTTAATTTTAATTTGTTTTTTTTTTATATATATAAATGAATATGTAAATATACTTTATAAATTAATTGGCAAGAATAAGATAACTTAGGCGCCAAGAAATTATAACGGTTGTTTGTAGAACAGTTCAATACAAGCATTTTTTACTAAGGGAGGGGGGTCTATCTCCCCCCGTTTTGGCGGGAGGGGCAATTTTATAAAAAAGGTACTAAAATGGAAACAAAAATATTAAAAAATAACGGTAATACTTAAAATTAAGTATTATACCTTTTTTTAAAGCCAATACTCTGTTCTATTAGATAGTTTTTAAATCAAGTGAAATATATGCACAGGTTTTGAAAAAAAAAAACGAGTTTTAAACTCAAATTTTGGGAAAAAAAAACATAAAAAAGTCTAAAGTTTATTTTGTTTTTCCTAAAATTCGTTACTCTAATTTATTCTTATTCAAAAACTGAAAACTAGATGATTTTATGTCGTCTAGTTTTTGAGAAAATTGAAAATAACTAAAACTACTTTTTATGGGATATTTGTTTTTTTTTGCTTGCATTGCGGCGTATACACAGTGAGGTTGAGGTATGTATGCAACCTGCAACCCCCCTGCTTGGGCACACTATTGGATTTAGGATAGGTGCGAAGTTGAGTGTATGCAAGGTTTCTTTTGCATTTGCAGAATCTGGATTTAAAGAAACTTTGAATTTACCCTATATGTACGTAGCCCAAAGTTGCACATTTAAAATGTTCAGACATGAAAATTTAATACATTATGAAAAATTCACAATACCTAGGTACTACCGTACGAATGCAGCATATTTATACAATTCCTTAATTAATATGAATGTTTATTGTTTGTGTCTAACATTTTTAATGCTAATGTGATACAGGGGTGGAATCGCGTAAGGTGATAGTTGACTATCAATTCGTTGATTGTCGTTTTTGACTATAGCTGTCTCTATCATATCAATTAAGAATTATAGAGAGAGCGATGGTCAAAACGACAATCAACAAATTGATAATCAACTATCAACTTACGCGATTCCACCCCAGGTTATTGTTTAACAAGGTCATTCGTTATTCAACCTTTGTAAGAGTGAAGTATTTTTTTCTTTGAATAAAGAATGGCGACTAAGCCTAAATAAATTAAATAACTTTTCAATATTTCAAAAAAAATATTTCAAAAGCATCGCGATCTTGGAAGAAATTGGTCTAATTCCAACTTAAACGTCAACTCCCCCACTGTGTTGCAACTTATCGATGAAGGTAGAAAAATATAAAAATTTCAAGTTCCGTTGGATATGGCGGTGCTCCGAAAAAAGCTCTAAAAAAATGTGACAAAAATTGTAAGAATACAATAAGCCCATCTATCGGCACATTTTTTCATGGGCCTCAATATTGGCTAGAAACTCGGGAGGTGCTTGCTATATCTAATTATCTCTTTTGTGATCAAAATGCCTGTAAACACGGTTTTAATACATTGAACATTGAAAAATTGACTTGGCTCTTTTTAATTAACACCTGACTTACTCACAAACTGACTGACTGAGACGTGGAATGCTATGCAATTCTACCTCCTCGTGGTGCATTCTTGGTAACGCTAAATGATTTGCTTTAGTTACTTACAAATGAACCACATTAACATTAATCCTCAAAATGAAATCACCGTAGGTAAATAACAAAAATTTCATAAAAAGTAGTTTTAGTAGTTTTCGATTTTCTCAAAAACTAGAAGGCATAAAACCATTCGGTTTCTTGTGTTCGATTCAGAATTAATAATAGCATTGACCACAAAAAGCAAATTAAGCACTTCATTTCACAATTTTGAAAAAAAATTGATCTAAACTTTTCTTTTCTTTTTTTTTAACAAAATTTTGAGTTTGTATGCAAATTTTTCAAAAACTATTGACACAAATAATTAAATTTAAATTTAGGATTTTAGAACGGACTTCTGGCTTTCAAAACCGGTATAGTACTTTATTGTAAACGTTGCCGTTGTTTTTTCAATATTTTTTTTTTTCAATTTAAGTCATTTTTTTTTTTCTAAAATCGCCCCTACCTCCTAAAAGGGGCGAGATAGACCCCCCTCTTGTAGAAAAAAAAACGCTTGTATTTGACTTTTCTACAAAAAT
This sequence comes from Chrysotoxum bicinctum, assembly GCA_911387755.1. Classification (NCBI taxonomy): domain Eukaryota; kingdom Metazoa; phylum Arthropoda; class Insecta; order Diptera; family Syrphidae; genus Chrysotoxum; species Chrysotoxum bicinctum. The sequence continues at coordinate 214,613,853 of OU426989.1, read as the reverse complement.
CCGTTATCAATTTTTGGCGCCTAAGTTATCGTACTCTCCCCAATTAATTAAATTCAAATTCTTAATTTAATTTAAAGGCTTTCAACGATTTATAAGACTCTTGGCCTACTTTGTAAGCGATTTTGAAATAAATAAATACTAATACATTTAATACTAATACTTTCGTTGTATCTCTGCCTTTTTACTTGCGACTTATAGGTATTATAAGGCAAGTTATGCATTCGTAAAAAAAACCGAACCCGAGATTTTGATAAAAGTTCACATTACGATAATAGCGAAGAATAAATAAGTGGGTCTCGCAATTCTGTCTGTCTGTCTGTCCGCCTGTCTGTCCGCCTGTATGTCTGTTCGACTATGGCCTAAACGGCTCGGCGGCTGATCTTCCTTAGACTTGGTAGATATCATTTATAATTTTTTACCCCCGCATGTTTTTTTCTTTTTTTTTAAGTACAAAAATAACGGTATACCTGCCATACGAATTTTTTCGAAATTTTATAAACTTCTTTTTTTTAAAAACTGTCCCAGAGATTTAAAAAAAAATTCAAAAAAAATCATTTAGTTAAAGCTAAATAATGGTTCAAAAAAATTTCCAAAAACTGGTTATTTTTGGTAACCCCCTTGGAACCATTTTTTTGTTTTTGATTTTCTCAAAATCGGTATGACCAATTTTGATAACTTTTTTATATTAAGGCTCCGTAGTAGCAATATTACTGTGTGTTCAAATTTTCAAACATTTTTTTTTGGATATTTAAGAAAAATTTCAATTTTTTTTTTTTAAACTCAATATTTCGAAAACTCCATGCTCAATTTTTTTTTTAAACTAGATAAATAAAAGTTTCTTAATATATTCTATAAGATACGAGTATGAGAAAAAAAATTATTTTACCTAAAACCTCCATACAAATGTTAAAAAATGGTTTTTGGAAATCGTATTTTTCTCAAAAATGCTTCCGAGAATTTTGGTAAATTTTTTTTCCTTTGGATTGATTTTTCCGGTCTATGATTTAATAAAAAAAAATTGAAAACAATATATTACTGACTCTAACGACCATAGAACGATTTTTTCGAATTTTGAATTTCTCATTATCGCCATAACGGATTTTAATGAAATTTCTTATAGAGAAGCTTCTAAAAAGTTTAGAAAAACATTGCATTTTAATACTTAAAAAAATATTTTTTTTTGAGTTTAGAAAAAAAATTTTTTTTTGGAAAATTCAATATCTCAAAAACGGCTCAATATTTTTTTTGTAAATTTAATTTTTAACAACGAACAATAATAAAAACTTTAAATTGGCGTACCAAAATGATTGAAAAAAATTTTATAAAAAAGCTTAAAGAAACCACTATAACGACATATAATTTTTGTTCTCTCATAAATTCGTATCTGCATAGCATTCTGTTTTTATATCTCACTACTAACAGAGTATAAGAAATAACTTTTATCCTTAGGAACAGTTTTCTCTAATAACATTAATTTAAAAATTCCTAGTCCATTACATAGGAGCAAGTTCGTACGACCCAGTCGTGCATTTTATTTCTATGGTGCTCCTAAGTTGTCCCAAGGGTAAATCCCAGGATCAAAATAATTTTGACAAATCCTTTCTTTATTTCTTTGAATTTAATGAATCAAAGCTATCAGTACTTATTTCATTTTTCAAGTACGATTCGTAGATTTTTGTTCAGCTTTGTTTGACTGCTACGTTCGGAGGTACATTTTTTTGGAAAATTTCTAGCGAATTTTCTTATCGTTATAATTACAAGTGGCATTTTGCTTTAATTGATATTTCTTTTCAATTTCAAAACATCAATTACAAAAATTGACTTTGGATCATTCTTCATACGTTCCGTTTTTCAAACCGTTTTTTTTTGTGTAGGATTTTGATGAAGCATTAAGAGTACAAGACACAAGGTTTCTAAAAATATCGAAATATCACGTACCGATAAACTTTTTTTTTATAATGGTATCGGCCTTATTTCCAAGTTTATAATATATATATTAATTTTTTCAAAAAACCATTCTTCAGATTTCTTAAAAAAATCAAAAATTTGTTTATGTAAAAGGTAGCTTTCGAAAAAAAAAACACACAGAGCCATTTTTCTGATTTCGATATTTTCAAAAACGGTGCAACTCATTTTGTTTATATTAAAGCTTCTAAAAAGTTTAAAGTCAGAATTTGTTTTCTTATTTAAAACAGAGTTCAAAATATTTTTTTTTTAAACTGAATATATTTCCTTTGTTCAAAAAAATTGTCTAGTGTCCCTCAAGGCTCTGTTTTATCTCCGACTCTTTTTTTCATATTCATAAATGCTGACTTTAGCTATAAGACTGATATACTTTGCTTGTGAATCGAGAATATAATTAAAAAGAAGCTTAGTTTCACAACTAAATTAAAGTTAAGTGCATTGAATGGTTGAATCATAATCGGATTTAAAACTAAAATATTTAAAGCTGGAAGTTCAGTTTTGATAGGAAAATAAGAACTTTTTCGATTAACTGGCAAATAATCAAGAAAAACTAAGATCTATAGACTGTTTTGTATCTTTGAAGAAAATATTTCAAATGGCAGATAAAATTATCGCAAAGCTTACGTTAAACCCTTGCAGCTACCCTTCCTATTTATCTACCTATATCTAACTTTTTAATTTTATCCAAAACCCTTTTAAACTTACCATTCCTGTGGAGTCGACAGTATTCTTTTTCCTCATCGCTTCCATCATGACAGTCGACCTTACCATTGCACATCTGGTCAGGTAGCAGGCAATTGCCCAAAGGACATCGCAACGCCGGACAATGTGGCCGGGGTCTGGGCACACTGTCTTTACATTTTGGCTGATCTGAAAACGAAACGAATAAAATGGAAAAAAATGAATCAAGGACTTATAAGTTGACTCCGGCAGCAAGCAGGATGAGAATTTCTGTGCAAATGAAAATTGACATCCACTAAAGGATGGATAAAAGTGGAAGGACATTCAACGAAAAAATAGAAGATAGAACCAAGAGCAGGAAGACTTTCGTCCAAAATGATAGGATGTGGTAGACGTCTAAAGGACCCAATAAAGGAAGAAGAGGAAAATATGACTCGGACACTTCTGTTGCACATGAATGATTGATTAGTATCATTACTTAGAAGAACGAAGAGCTTTAGTGCATTGATGACGATAAAACTTACCAATGATTTCCTGTATGAAGCCATAGACTTTGTCCAATGTCCTTACAGCAAATGGCTGCTTCATATTATTGCAATCGGTAGCATTGAATGTGTAGTATGCCATGGGATACCAGCCGGTATTCTCCTCCCGACAAACTATAACTCCTTGATTGTAGGAATCTAAAAACGACAAGACTTATTGAAGTGGTAAGTGGATATAAATAAAATTATAAAAGTCCACAACTTATGTTGTCCTCGATGTCCTTGCAGAAGTCCATTAAACTTTTTACTTCTTCATCTTTATCTACTAGCGACGATGATAATACTCCTTCCTCTTCGTCCTCCATTCCAAAGTGCTTCAATTTAAAGTCCAAAATAGCTTTTGGATCCCACTGATAGCACAACAGTTCGTTACTCTTGCTACACATTGTCGCCTCTGGCTTTTCCATTGTTGGCGTTACCTTAATCCCACCGAATTTATCATGCACCACCGACATGCACTTGTTCGAAGTTTTCGCTTTATCCTTTTCTGTCAATATCCTGATGGTCAGCCAGAAAATGAAAACAGCAAGCAAAAAAGACAAAAATAGAGGTAAAGGACGTTTTTAACAAACTGCTGATGATTGTAATTCGTTTGCCTCATTCAATTACAATCACATTATTATCGTACATCTCTCCTGCCTGAAGCCTGATGCTCCAGCTGGTAGTCGCGAAGATGGGAAAAGATACTTACATATCCGGCAGGAAAGTCGGCAGCACATGACGGGTAAAATGAGCTGCATTATCCAAGTGCAGTAGTATTACGTCGCTGTTGTCGACGGCATCGAAGCAGTCGACACGTTTAATCTGCTCGTGGGGGCTTTTGTGGAGGGTTTGTTTACTCTTGCCACCACCAAGTAGAACGGTAACGACGTCCGTATCGAGGCTGGGAAAAAATTTATTTATTTTAATACCCTATTACTTAATGTTGAGGTTTTTCTTATTTATTTGGAGCAAGACCAATTTTGTTTGTTGGCTTAAGCTTCAGCCACTTTGAGGTTATTGTGGTTAGCCTTTAAGAATTGGAAAGTCTATATTTTTCTGTCGGAGAGCGCCAAAAACAACAAAACCTATATAAGTGATATTAACTATAGTTAATTAATTCACTATGGACGGGTAGATTTTGATAGTTCATGGCGGCCATGTTGTTTTCCAAGTAGTTTTAGTGATTTTTATTTAAAATTTACATATAAAGCAATTATTATTACAAAATCAAATATAGCATGGCATTGCCGTCTGCCAGATTGACAAATAATTACATAAATTTGGTTAATTTTTAACAATTAAAACATAAATAGTATTAAGCAAATTTAAGTTCAACATAGATAGAGCATTAAATATTATAAGTGCATTAAAACTTTTCATCAATTATCATCTCTCGATACGCAAGCGCCACCTTGCAATAATTAAAGAGTTTGGATACTTCCATTTCATTTAGATGCGATAACATCTCTTCGTCGGTTAAAGCATCGCAGCCAAAAAATAATCTTCTTGATTCCATCAACACCGGACATCTTCCTAGAAAGTGTAGCACATCTTCTCTTTCTTTCCGATTACACAGATGACATAATACAGGCAGGTCTTCTCTATGTGGTACATAATTGAGTCGCAAAAGTTCTCCACGCAGTCTTACCATCATAGATATTTGCTCCACACTGTTTTCATCTCGAAAATAATTTTTTTGTCCCAGATTGTAGCATAATCTACTATAAAGCGCTCTATGCACGGAAGTGGTAGCTTCTTGTATATATTTTTCTCGATATTTGATGTCTGTCGCCTCAATTAGTTTGTAGAGTGAGCCTTTCAAATCATTGGGGTTCTCTAAATCTAATTCGAGCTGAATCCCACACCACCGTGCCAACTCCATCCATTCAGCATACCAACTGCTTCTTCGATGTATTACCTCAAGGGCCGCTTTCCTTGGTAGTCTTTCATTGGACATTTTTAAAACCTTGATTATATAATCAAAGTGTAGCTTAAGTGTCCGTATGAAGAGTGGGGATAGTCCAGTTTCCAGCATCACGATATAGTTAGGGGTATTAGAAGGAAGACGAAATATTCTTTTAACATAGAACCTTAAGAGTTTTTCCACCAATTCAAAATGCTTGTATCCCCATACTTGGGATGCATAGAGCATAATTGACTCCGAGACTGCTTCAAAAACACGAAATTTACTACTATGGAGAATGTATTTACTGGCGAAACAATTTTTCCACGTGGCACCAATGGCATTCTTGGCCTTCTCAAGCTTCTCCTTCAAATGCTTTTCCATGCTCAAATTTTTGGTAAAACAAACCCCCAGATATCTATATTCGTGTACAACTTCTATACTCTCCTCGTTATAAGACCACCTCTCATTTAAACAATTCCTTCCACCACCTTTTTTAAAAATCATGACTTTTGATTTGTTCAGATTCACTTTGAGGCTCCAAGCTATGCTGTATCTATATAGTTGATTAATCATCAGTTGCAGTGATTCTGGTGAATAAGCAAATAGAACTATGTCATCCGCAAAGAAAAGTGCTTTAATAATAGTTCCTGCATATTCGATACCTCCAGACAAACAGTCAGAAAGATCCTCAATGTAAAGTGCGAACAGAAGAGGGCTCAACGCACACCCTTGACGTACTCCCGATTCGGTTTGAAACCATTCAGACATTTCCTCTCCATTCCATACTGCCGATTTAGTATCGTTTTCCAAGTATCAGCTGTTATTAACATTGCAAGTTACAGGGCAGCGTTGCCACAAAGTGCCCGATCGGGCCATTTGGCCCTCTATTTTAAATTTTGGCCCTTTGCCCGGGCCAATTAGAAATGGCCCCCAAATCTAAATTTTAGAAGATTTAACATCACATCATATCGTGCTTAGTAATAATTAAAAAACTTTACAAAATTAAATATAAACCATTGCTATGCATCGCCACTACAATGTGTTTCCACCACATACATACAAATAGCCATACTTAAAATGGAACTGAATTTATTCATTTATCTCGTTTAATGATTTGATTCACGTCAGTTTCGTCGAGCGTGTTGACTTCTCTGACGTCATTTATTTTCGTCATCTACAAAAGCGTTTATGTAACTTTAGTACCCCTTGGCATAATGGTTAGTGCGTTGGACTGTCATGCGGAAGGTCTCGAGTTCGATTCTCAGCCGCTGCAAGAAAGTTTTTTTCAGGGGTGTACTGCCTCTTGCGAGGAATTGACAAATTCTTCAAGAGTATCTCTTGTCATGGAAAGTGCTACTCATTAGCCGTTCGGAATCGGCAGAAAATTGTAGGTCCCCTCTGTTTCTGGTAACACGCACCCAGGAATGGTTGAGAGTTGTAAGTCACTAGGTCCTGGTTCACTTCGAGCTGTTGCACCACCAAATTTATTTAATTTATTTAATATCAAAAAACTTAATCTTACAAATTATATCGTAAATTTTCCAATAATGAAAATCTTCTAAAAAAAAAATATTTGCGTTTGCAAAAAGAATTTGATTTTTTAAATAAATTTTAATACAAGGACTACTTAATTCGAGCTGAATCGAGTCTAAAACTTAACAGTACAATTTTTTTGTCATTTATCAATGATTAAATATGTTTAAATGTTATCCCCAATTGCATGCAATATTCTGGAAATACATCTACATATACATTTCAACAATTTGCAGACTTTTTTTAACTCCGTTTATAATCCACAAAGTACTCCCTTAACCTTTCTGCCATGTTTTAGTTCAATCAATATCGGTCACAACTTAAGTAACAAAGATGTTGAAATAGTCTTAATTGGACTAAATGATGATAAGCAACCAGGACCCGATTGTATTCCTCCGAACATTTGGAAAATGAAAGAAGTTTTTATTCATTTGAATTAATTTTGTATTTAAGAATTAGTTTTTTTTTTTAAATTCACCCAGTTTGTTTATTTTTTGCTAATTACATTTAGTGTTTTTTTTAAGGAAAAAAAAATTATTTTTCTTATGAAAATAAACTGTGCTTTAATATAATTCATTAGTGGAGCAAACAAAATAAAATTATAAACTTAATCTAAAATAATAACTTAATACCACCGGATTATGAATTAGATCAATATGTGCTTCTTAAAAGATTCTCGACTTTGTTGAGAAAAAATATCAATATACATAATTACAAATAATACTTTTGGCTTCTCTAATGCATCGAGTTAAAGGTTCATGTTTACCCGATGATGAGGTTCATTAAAAAGGAAAAGGGATCGAAGATTCCTTGACGAAGCATACACAATTACAAGAGACAAAAGAAAAGGGCAATTTATATGGGATGTAATAATATCGCCCAAAAATATTATTGCAAAATTTTTACGACGAACGACAAGATATTATAAGCCAAGAAGTTGACACCGAGTTTTATAATTTGGGGTATGAATATTGTATGTTTGTATGTTTTCAATCCTATTAGAATGAACTTGAAAAATTGGATCCCAAATTAAACAGCAATACTCTAATGATGACCTTACATACGCAAAGAAATGAGATCAAAGAGTCAAAGGATCAGAGAACTCTTTAGAGTTCAGATTAATGAATCCTAACATAGAGTTAGCCTTAGCAATCACAGTCTAAGCAATCACAGTCTATATTGGATTTAAAGCGGAGTTTCGAGATCTTTCTTTTCGTTAAGTATTGAGAGTTCCGTATCATCTATAGAGATCTTTCTTTTCGTTAAGTTTTGAGAGTTCCGTATCTTCTATAGAATACTGAAAAGGAATATATGATATTCTCCTAAAAAATGATAAAGATTGACACTTTGATACGTTTAACAAAAGCTGATTAGCTAAACACCATTCAGACAAGCGATGAAGATCACATTGGAGTAAATGACAATCATTAATTGACGTAACACGACGGAATATTTTAATATAATCCGCAAACATCAAACAAGAAACATTTTTTAAGAAATCAGTGATATCATTGATCAGCAGCCAGAATAGAAGAGTGCCCAAGTAACTTCCTTGTGATACTCCTGATGTGACCTCAATTAGATCTGATAGTACATCATTAATACCCACAAACTATTTTCTTCCGTTTAGGTAGGATTCAAACCACTTTAAAATATTTGAGTGGAAGCCAATGGATTCTAATTTTTGTATTAGTATATGGTGGTTTACTTTATCGAACTCCTTAGCAAAGTCAATATACAGGGCGTCTCACAGTCACCGCCCCAAACGAAAACCATGGATTACCGAGGTCATTTTAAGTCGAAAACTTAAGAGGTAATTTTCTCGTTTTCGTACCGTTTTCGAGTTATAACGGTTTTTATGATTTTTGCCTTAACTGGCTTTATCTTTGCCAAACTACGTCCGATTCGTAAGATTATTTTTATAACCAATCAAGAATTTATTACAGTTTTAGATTGTTCCAAAACTTTTTTTTCTGCGGACAACCGTTTCTCCGCAATTCATTCAGGAAAACACGTTAATGATTATTAATTTTTTTCGCTTATTATTTGGTTTTTCTATTTTTCAATAAAAAAAAATGATTCGGTAGTCTGCGAGATTATTATATATTATTTGTATAAAACTGCTTGATGAAATAAAAATAATTAAATAAATCGTATAGACATTTGTTTTTTTTCGCCGCTTGTTGTTTGTTCGTTCGCTGTCCATTCATATATTGAATTAAAATATGAAAAAAGGAATATAAATATTAAAATAATATTACTGGTGTGATTTATATTTTTTCAAGATATTTTAAGGTAATTCCCAAGAAATCAAATCAGACGACAGAGTAAAGATCTGCTTCTGCTGCCTATTACATAGATTTAAGAAATGCATTAAATAAATAATGTATTAAATAAAAAGAACAAAAACAAATATTAATATATTGTAGTTTAATGTTTTAAGGACGGATTTGTAAGTAAAATATTTGGCCCCAACTTTTGTCAAATGGCCCTCAAAAAATTTCGAAATGGCCCTCTATGTTTTTTCCTTCGCGGCAACGCTGTTACAGGGTCAAGCAGTTGGAAGCGAACCCCGATTCCATCAAACATAAAAAGGACGACTCGACTGAGTCACACGAACTTGATCTTATGTAATGATTTTAATTTTAAATAATTATAGTGGGCCGTCTAGTGGTGTCTTTTTGAATCATAGGATATTTTGACACTGACAGATGTATAGCGCTCAAAATCTTGACAGAAAGTCAATATCATGCCTCCGCGGAACGAAATGAGTCACTTTACGCTTGAACAACATTGGAACACATTGAAAACCCATTTCCAAAGTGAGTGCTGTGTATCCCAAACAGTGCGTTTTTTTTTGAAAATGAAATGAAGCATCCACCGTGCCTGCTGTACGCAAGTTTGTGCAAAAAGTTGTTAAGACTGGTATGCTAGTGAACAACACTGAACCCCCAGACGAGAATGTGGCTGCTGATGTAGCCGAGAGTGTGAGACTCAATTCACATCAACTCGCCATCGATCTCAATATTCCACGCACTAGCCTGAGGAGAAATCTGCACAAAGATCTCGGGTTATACGAGTACAAGATCCAATTGACTCAAAAATTGAAGGCGCACGACCGTCTGCTTCGTTAGCTCTTCGCAGTTTGGGCCTCAGAGCAGCTTGAATTGGACAATGATTTTGGGCGAAAAATCATCTTTTCTGACGAGGCGCATTTTCATCACGGTGGCGGTGGTTACGTTAACAAACAAAATTGCCGATTTTGGGGCTTGGAAAACCGGCACGTTATTGTTTAGAAGCCAATGCATCTAAAGAGGGTGACCGCTTGGTACGAATTGTGAGTGGTGGCATCATTGGACCATTTTTCTTCGAAAATGAGACTGAGAACCTCGTTTCGGTCAATGGTGGGCGTTAGAGGGCCATGTTAACTGACTTTTTTTTACTGAAATTGAAGACATCGATCTGGACGACCTCTGATTCATGGATCTGGGTGTTGTCTAAGACCATATGGGTTAATTTGGGCCATAAGAAATTGGTTGTCTCCATTCTGTACCACATGGCATTGACGGTGACTGCCTTACCAACCTCGTTTTCGAAAAATTACGGCCCAATCACGCTGCCGGCCGAAAATGCATTGTCAGCTGTCAACTGGTGAGCTTCGTGTTGGTTGGTGTCGTCCCAAATATGGCAATTTAGCTAGTTAAGCCATTCATACAAGACTGCGCCACGTCGCTAAAGATGATTTTTTGGCCAAAGTTGGGCCTATTCCAAAAGCTCCGAAGCCCAGTCAGCGAACAAACGGAGTTTTTTAGGGTCATGAACTTCAAGCTCCTGGATCATTTGAATCTTGTAGGCCAAATGCCAGCAAGTTAAACGGGTGCAACGTGCCCAAAGTTTACAATAATGAACACTCATTTCGATAATAAAGTACAATCGTGCTGCTTGCCATGGTGATTTGTCATCAGTAACTGAATAAGAAACAACAGATTTGGCAGATGTTACCAAAACAATATGGCCGCCAAAATCTGCCAACGCCAATTGAAAAACCCTTTAGCACCTAAACATACTTGTATAACGCAAGCAAAAAACACACATAGTTAGGATGACATAGTATTTTTAAAAAAATTGTGGCATTGCAAATTGTTTTTGGTGGCAACGCTGTACCTTTCAAACAAACAGAAATCAGGATAATGTGTTTATGTCTACGTGCTAGTATTTTATAGATAGCTACTGCCTTAATTAATAAGATACCTTAAAGTTGTTTAAGTATTTCAAAATATAAAACAAACTTTAAGATTAAAAATACATACATATGTACATCCATTAGTTTTTCAGAATTATTCCTTATAAACCGATTTACATCATTCCCATCTTGTAGCGGAAATTGTCAAAGTAAATATAAGCGGGAAAAACTTTTTTTTTTAATCTATTGGCATCGTAGTAATCATCCAGTTTACGGCTTGACAGATGGAGAACGCTCTATATTTTGATACAATAAAGAATATTAAACAATATGGTATGACAGATAAGGGACAAACAAAATTTTGACGTATCGAGAATATTTCGTTGCAAAATGTCAACCGATTGCCGATTCCAGAAAATAAAATCAACATTTGTCGGATTCTTAAATGTCAAATCTGAAAATACATTTTCGAGAGCATAAAATAAAATGTAATCGTTCTAGCCAGCAGTGAAAAGTACAAAAATCGAGATTTCAGTGCCCAAAGCTTCCAATGTAAACACGATCTAGTAAGTACGCAATATTCCTAATGTAAACAGGGTATTGAATACAATCTTCCGTAAGGTAAGTTGCTACACGAAACGTGTAATTGTAACGGGCTACACGGAACGTATAAGTCTTACACACGTTTTTTGTTTACCCTACCGCCGGCATAGATGTTTAAACACCAAAAACAAATCTTTAACGAACTTCTTTTACGAAATTCAACTCACCATAGTGTAAACAAACTCATTTTGGTGACTTAAATAACTAAGACGGCCAGGCCAGAAAATGTGTAATTTTCCAGTAAGTTATTAGACGGGTTGTTCACTGCTTAAGGTAACTCTTAAGGTCCATATAGTACTGTCAAACCTAGTTTTGACATCATAATAAGTTGTTACAAGCTGGACTTTGTGTTTTAGTATTCCTCACAATATAAGTCACTTGACAAATATTTGGGGTAACCCTCTTCCTAACGTTTCTTCACCCTTTTTCCATCTTTATTTCTTTTAATGGACCAGAAAGGTCAGAAAGACTAATTTTAAAGCCACAAATATTCAGCTTGCAATTTTGAACATAGAATGTTGTACATTACACACGAACTTTCGCTGTCTGTCTCTGTCATATTGCACGAAAAAATGTGAAATTAGCCACGCTCAGCCTGCTTGGATATTTTATTCAGAGCGCGCTCCGAGCTAACCCTGTTTGAAAAAAGAAACACAAACTGAGCGCTCTGATGTGTCTGAGCTTAAACACAGATCTATTTTTGACAGTTTAAAAGAAAACCGACTAATCATAATTATTAATGAAACGTGACCTACATTATCGGATTGTCTATTTTTTTAAGCAGTTTGAAAAATTCTGTTATAAAATATTGTTAATATAAATATTCAAAGTTAATGGATCCAATTCTTACGAGCTTTAATATTAAGCACTTTATTCGTCTCTTTTGAATGATCATCTATAACAAATGCTCTTGCTAACCATTGTTGGAATTTCCCAAAATCTCAAAGTGGCATCACTTTAATCATCAAATCAAAATCAATAACTCACCTCACACCATAGTAACAAGATTCATGTACAAGAACCCAATGCTTATCCACCAGAATGCCAATACACCACAATTCACCATTAGCATATACACTAACCAACCATGGCCAATGGATTTTCTCCACACCTTCATACAATTTGTCATGTACCACAACCGTTTTCTTTGTTTCGATGAGTTTATTCAGTTTATTTAGAATTTCTGCCTTTTTATCCGAAAATAACTCCGAAATTGATGTAGTTTTCTTATTTGGCTTGGAGCTTTGAACATCTAAAGTCTTCGGACTTATTACATTTCCGGCCGTTAATGTTTTCAATGGCTTAGTTCCGTTTGATTTTGGGACACACTCAATATATAAACCTTCACAATTTCCGATGAATTTTTCAAGTCTTTCACTTCGTGGTGAAGATGGTAGTGCAATATTGAAATGATGAGTAAAATGTTTTGTTAAGTGTACACTGTCACCAGTTGCATGACGTTCTTTCGGGAAGCCTATCTGACTGAGATCTGGGTCTATGGGCACAATTATGTCTTGTGTTATTTGAGTGGTATTATAGAATTGAGTTCCTGTGAAACCGAGCAGTGAACAAACTTCTTCAGCTGTTTTTGCAACGTGCTGGTGAAACTGGGTATCGTGTGCACACACTACCCGCCATTGGCCATTGTTATTGCGAGAGAAAATTCCGGCACTTTGAAGTTTTGGTTGCTTATGAGAATCAAGATGGATTTCGCGTCCGTTTGTAAGGGCAACTGGAAAATAGTTACCGATATTTAAGGTTACTGAAAGTTCAATTGAAATATTTTGATATACACACAGCAATCTTTTTCGTCTTCCTTGAATTGACAGTCAACGATTTCATCACACCGACTTGTAGAGCTAATACATGTTTTTGACATTGGGCACAGAAATTCTGTTGCGGTACAATTTCCTATAGTAATAGATATTGAATGTAGTTTCAGTGTTTAAGAATAAAAAGGGCTTGTATAAACTCACCACAGTCATCTTCGTCAGTGAAGTCTTCACAGTCTATCTTTCCGTCGCATATCAGGATGTTAAGAGGTCCCTTTATTGAGAAAAAAAAGAAAGTAATATAGAGGATGATTTCAGTTGAGCCTAGAAAACTTCTAAGGGTGAATTGAAAGGCCGGGCAAAACCGAATAATTATAGACATGACAGGTAGATTCATTCTTTCTCTATTTTTCCTACATTATTCGATACAGAGGTTGGATTTTTTTTTTCAAATTGCATTTTGTAAGTGCAAGAAAGTCGATCGGTCTTTAATCTTTGGGGGTGTATCGAACTGCATGAGCATGGTAACTCTGCTGTCGATGTATTAAGCAAATATATAAACTTGTATAAAATTCCTTTGTAAAACTTAACGAAAGGAACGACAATGTTCTGAGAATTTTACTATTAATAGTCAGTCCTCAGTCGTCTTCCAGCAGGTTACAGAGTATGCGTGTGAATATTTAATAAAAAGTGGTTTTTTATAACATTTTTCCCACTATAATTGTTTGTTTTATTTGTTCTGACGGTAGTAATTTTACTTCCTGTGATGGTTTCTATTTAAATAAAATTGTTTCCCTGAGGGTTTTAGTAGATTTTTGAAATCTTGTTTCGTGCATAGAATTCAAGTTCGCCAAATGTTTCTTAGAAGAGAGAGAGAGAGAGAGAAAGAAATTCTCAAAAAGGTATTAGAAATTGTAATTTTGAAAATTTGGGCATTTTTTGGAACATTTTCTGAACTACCTGAACTAAAAATGCACCAATTATACTTAGTAAAATGTTTGTATTAAAATTCAATACGTCTTCAGTAACTCTAGACCAGTGTTTTTCAAACTGTGGGTCGCAAGCCGGTAGAATTGATAAACAAAAGTCCTGTGCTAAAAAAATTAAATAAAACAAAAAATTTTTAGTGCGACATATGTTCCTGTTTATTTTTTAATAAACGTTGAAATCTTGGATTAGTTTTTGCCACTTTTAAGATTAAATCAGTTTCCAAATTTAGTCTGTTTTGTTTTTTAGTTTTAATATTAAATATTGAAGAGAATGTGACTTCACACAGGTATGAAGTGATGAATGGCAGTAACAACTTCAAAGCCTCGTTTGTGAGCTTAGGATACTCTCCTCTTCTCTTTATCCAGAAATTGTCAATCGTTTTCAAAATGAATTCCATTCTCAGTATGCCATCTGCAGCAAAATGTATAAGATTTTATTTCATCTTTACCAATGGTAGATTGGCGAGCTTGACTGACATATTTAAAAAAGGATTTAATACACATCTTTGTCCATCTCCACTTTCAGAATCGAGTTCCGGAAAGTAACTTAATAATTTTCCTTCTATAAATTATGCAAACTCTGTACCATGAGAGGAACAGTTGGTCAAACAATCAAGCTAGCGGAGCACGAATTTGAAGTGGTACAATCCTTCAAATACCTTGGGTCAATAGTAGCAGCATATACCAATATAGAAGAAGAAATACGCGGGCGGCTTCTCAAATTCAACAGAGCCTTCTATAGCCTGTCAAAGCTCTTCAAATCTAGAAATCTCACCATAACTTCAAAACTGCTGCTGTACAGGACCATAGTCCTGCCAGTACTCACATATGGATCCGAGACTTGGGTGCTTAGCAAAAGGCACTCCGACCTCTTAGCTGCGTTCGAGAGAAAAGTCTTAAGGAGAATTGTTGGCCCCATATGTGAAGAAGGACGATTCCGGAGACGGTAAATCATGAACTGTACGCAATCTACCTAGAAGCTGATATCGTGACAAAAATTAAGCTCGGTAGACTCCGGTGGGCAGGGCACCTAGCTCGCATGAGCGAAGAGGAACCTGCTGATGATGATGATGTACCATGCGATGAATATGAGAACTTACGAGATGATATCGATTCATCTGATGAAATTTTGAAAGCAGGGAAAATAATCAAAACTGTTAATTCAGCAAAACAAAAATCATAATATACAAAACTGTTTGTTTGTAAAGACTCTAACCACAAACGAAGTTTTGCGAGGAATCCTTTGATTTTATCTTTGGCAGTTATAATGCTTTCTTCTCTCCCTTGGAGGCTCTTATTCAATATGTTTAAGTGGTTGAAAAGATCATCAAGAAATGATAATTTTAAGAGCCAGGGGGGATCAGGAAAATGATCCAAATTTCTAGATTTTGAATCTTGTAAGAACATTAATAATTCGGCTTTCAATTCTAAAAGTCGTGTCAATACTTTTCCTTTTTGACAGCCATCTGACCTCTGTATGAAAAAGGAGATTTTGATGGAGGGAACCCATTTCATCACATAGGATCCTAAACAGCTGACTTTGCAAGACCTTGCCTTTAATAGAGTTCACAACTCTAATCACATCTTTAAGCACATTATTTAATTCAGAAGGTAACACCTTGGATGCCATAACTTGTCGATGAAGAAAGCAGTATGTCCATGAAACGTTTGGCGTTATTAATGTTAATTTTGCAATGAGCCCAATTTTCTTGCCCGTCAAAGCTTTAGCACCATCGCTACAAATAGCAAAACATTTTTTCCAATCAACCTCATAGTTGCGAGAGCTTTCTAAGAATATATCGTACAAAAACTGGACAGTAGTATTAGCAGGAAGAGCTTTGCAAAATAAAATTTCTTCTTCAATGTTTTCCTCTGCTTCAAAACGAACAAATGTCACTGTGCACAGTCTGAAACATCAGTAGATTCATTCAGTTGCAAGGCAAAATTGGACTCTTCTTGAATTTTTCAATTAATTGTTCTTGAATGTCAACGGCCATGTCACTTACTCTCCGCTCAATTGTATTGTCAGAAAGTGGTATATTTTTAAGTTTATCTGTCTGCTCTTTGCCCGCCAAAAATAGGGGAGGGTGGGGCACATTTGAACAATGCTTATAAAATTTTACTTTATTACTCTTTTTTAAAAGTAATTTAAAATTTTAACCACTGTTCAATGTGAGTAAAATATCAGGGTAATTGCTCAAATATTTTAGGTTTTATCAGTCTGGAAAGCAAAAAGTGTTCAAATGTGCCCCACTCTCCCCTAATTTCAACCATATCAAGTGCCGCAGGCAAAATAAGATTCTCAGCAATTGTATGAGGTTTCCCTGCTCTGGCGACCCGGTTAGCTAGCTAACAACGCTTTCTCATTGGCACCAGGGGAGAAAATTTCATGGCGAATAAGTAAAATCTTGTGTAATTAGACCGGGCTTGGAAGGGGTTCAGTTCATGTAGCTTTTTAAATAACTGACACATTATAATGGGGGGTCGCCAAAATTTTGTTACTAGCAAAGGGGTCGCGTACTCAAAAAGTTTGAAAAACACTGCTCTAGACGATTGTAGTTTAAAATCTGATGTTGGACTCGTCCTAAGCACGACTGGATAGCACGTTCTTTCTCTTATCTACAAATGCTTTAGATAGTATAAAAATTCTATATTTTTAAATGCATTGATGCTGAATTTAAAAAAAAATCAAAAATATTATTTAGAAAATTTGTAAGTACAATGTTATTTTAAATTTTTATAATTACAAATTTTGATCGAAATCGGTAGAGTCGTTAATGAGAAAGTTAAAAATTAAAAAAAAAAAAGGTTCTAGCTACCTAAATGTAGACCATGTCTACAATAGCTTGCAACAT
This sequence comes from Chrysotoxum bicinctum, assembly GCA_911387755.1. Classification (NCBI taxonomy): domain Eukaryota; kingdom Metazoa; phylum Arthropoda; class Insecta; order Diptera; family Syrphidae; genus Chrysotoxum; species Chrysotoxum bicinctum. The sequence goes on along the minus strand of OU426989.1, from coordinate 214,596,839 downwards.
TTTTTTCTAATCAAAACTATTTTCGAGATAACTTAGAGTTCTTATAACTGCTGTATGTATGATACCACTAGTTTTGGAGCTATGAATGAATTATGTATTGAGTGTATTGCACTGCGACCTGGAGATCTATTTTGCCCCACTTGAATAAGGATGAGCTTGCTCAGCTTATAGTTTTTCTTCCAAATTTATTGCTTTGAGGAATCTTAATATTTGGGGTACCATTTGAGAAAGTAGGTCACTCTCTCTTACCTGGTATTGCCCCAGATGGTTTTTTTCTTTGGTGCATGAGTGGATAACATTTTTCTAGTATATGGTCTGGTGTTTCCATTTGCATGTTGCAGAATCTACATACAGGTGACACTGCTTATCACACCAAGTAAGCCTAGGAGTATTCTAAGTTTGCAGTGTCCAGTTAGGATACCTGTTATTATTCTTAGGTTGTTCCTACTTGTAAGTACATGCAGTTTGTGAAAAAGTGCTTTGTTGTAATTGCCTATTAGTAGTTTTGCCTGCCTTTGCTTTGGAAGTCCTTTCCAATTTTGGATTTGCTTGCCTCTTCTTCTTGTTTAATTGTGTTTTTGATGACATTTTCTCCTGTTCCGTAATAGGGCACACAGTGAAGTGTGACCCTGTTCTGTTTGCCAAAGTTCGCTTAGCCGGTTTATGCACTCCCACACTAACTTAGGGCCGATGGTATATGAACTTAGTGCCTTGAGTGCAGCTTGGCTATCTGACATGATGGCAATGTTTCTTGGTACGATAGTTCCTCTCGAGATTTCGATCCACGCAATTCCCTATGGAGTGTATCCCCACTTGGAAGATGCTGGTCGACTACCCCATCGGTATGGAAAGTTTGGTTCTAGGTCCAAAGATTCTTGCACCAGGTCCCTCGCTTGTTCTCGATTCTTCAGTGTATACCTTGATGGTATTTCTTTGAGGATGTAGTTTATTTCTTCTCCTCTGCAATCTTTTTTGGTGCTAAGCTTAGCTCAACAAGTTTTGGAGCTAAGAAAAAATTCAATTTATCCACTAGAGAGACTCACTGAAGGCCCTCAGGTTTGGTCTGTAGGTCGAGACATACGGACAGGCAGACTGAATTTAGGGCCCCACTTTTCTTGTGTTCTCTATAATCGTACTGTGAATTTTGATTAAAATCTCAAGCTCGTATATCGCAAGCAAAATGTATGGTATCTAAGTCTTACTAAAAGTCTATAGGGCAAGGATTTCTTTGAAAATTAGAGATCTAATCAAACAAAACTTTATGTTGATGAAGAAGTCAAATAAAATGGTTTGTAATACCGACTTTCAGACCATGCGTTCGTGCGTCCACTATAAATTGACAAGAGGCTAAACGGATAGACAAATTTTCTAGATATTATTTAGTACACATCGTCTTTACATGATTCCCCATAGAAACAATTAGAATTTTTATTTTAGTTCAATTATAACTTGACGAAAAACATGTGTGCCTGTCAGCCTGTCTGTACATCGAGCTCTAAAGTAAAATATTTTTTTAAACTTGTCTCTTAAGGTCTTAAGGTGATTCCCTAGAAGGGAAATTGAATGTTTTCGCGGTACCTGTTATAGCTAGTACTGTTTCTTTTTTAACTCAAAAGCTTCGTTTTTAGACTTTACAACTTTAAAAGAGTCCTTTCATCAGTTTTACTATTGAAATTAATATTTTTTCTCTGATTTTCTTAGATGTTTTATGAATAAAATTTGCTATTAGTGCAAGTTCGTGCGATGCAACGCCTATAATAGGTATATCACCTATCCTAATCACCCACATCTCCCAATATATAGAACGAATTATCGATAATTTTGGATTTTTGTATATGCCAATGCAGTTTCAAACAAAGGCAGCCAATTTCTATTTTTAATTTTCCAATACCCTTATGGACTTAAAAACCCAAAAACTGTATGGTGCGTTCCGAATAAAATCACCACTTAGCTCTCTGACCACGACTAATTTCGCAGACATATTTTAGAGAAGTTCCTAGACTTAATACCATACTTGTCTCACCTTCAAATACTGCCGGCACGTACATCCATCCTCATCGGTTCCATCCTCACAGTCACTGATTCTGTCACATCTATTGCCAATGTCAATGATCTGAGGAATCCTGAAATGAACACACACAATATTAACCCTCCCATTTGAACAATCAACCTTCTATCGACCATCCATACTTTTCACATACGAATTTCTGGGCAATTTTCTTTGGCATTGTTTTTAGTTTGACGGTTGAGGAGGTATCCTTTTCCGTTGCGTTTTCCCGCTTATGCACCGTTGTTGGGTTTTCCGAACTGACATCTCCCAGATTTGCCTTAAAATCTCCGAATCCAGTTACCGAAGTGACACTACTTGCTGTTGTCAGAGGGGTTGTGTTTGTATTTTCGGCATCCAAGCCCTCAGTAGCTGTTGATGCAATTTGAAATTCGATTGTATCTAAAAATTTAACTGCCAAATCTTTCAACTTAGATTGGTCGTCCTCGGATGTGGGCGGCAAAAACGACGAAGGAGAGGGATTGAGTTCAGTAATTGGCTCTGGAGGAGTTGCATCAGTTGGCGTTGTCATGGAAGGCATTGCCGGGGTGTCTGAAATGGTTTCGACTTTTTCGCTTATGGTATCAGTAAATAAAGTTGGGGATGCATTCGTTGTTGCATCATCAGTTGATGCGATGGCCATGTTATCATTTGGAATTTCCTCCAACGATGATGGTTCTGTGTCAGTTTCACCATTGAAATTCTTCCCATCAACTTCAGCATCGGTCTGTGTTGTTGTGGCTCCATCTTGATCTGCCTCATCCATCACTGAAGTCGTTGATGCATTTCCTCCAGCAGCAGTAGCCCCAACATCCGGAATGTAATTGTAAATGCAACCAACTTCATCCTCACCACCTAAGCAATCTACCAGACGATCACATCTCTTCGACTGGGGTATGCATCGTTTGCCACCCCAAATGCAAACATAACCAGGACACAATTGTTTCGGTTGCACCTTTGGAAGGAACTCGGACTTAATGGCCATCGCAATCCAATCTAGATACAATGCCACCCGAGTGTACACCCCGAACTCCTTAGCACGAGCACATCCGTTGCCATGGCTCACCACTCCGGCCAAATACCATTCATTGTTGTTGGACACACTGCGGCAGAAAAGTGGCCCACCTGAGTCACCTTGGCAGGCATCCCTCCCGCCCACTACTTCGCCCGCACATATATCCTCAGCTTCCTGGTCATCTTTCTCGCTACATCGTCTACGAATGGGTAGTTGGACTTCTTTCAACCGGTCACCTAATTGAACGTTTGCAATGTCAGACTAAGAGAATTGAAAATCATCTGCAATCCCCATAACCGTCCTCCACGATATACAGATATAGATAATACTCACTTCCTGGTCCTTTTTCTCGCACGGCACCCCACCCGACTACAGTACAAATGGTGTTGACTTCTGGTCCCCAAATCCAATCAGTACCCATTGTCGTCCTTCCTATGTCTGGCAAGCAAATTGGCTTCACCCACCTGTTAAACCGCAAAGGGGTATCTATCCGCATCAGGGCTAAGTCATTTTTCATAGTTCGACGTTCATACATCTGATGGACCACCACATGTGTGACATGATGGATCTGTGTTGCCGACGAGAAGCTCGAGCGTCGCAGCAATCCTGCACGCACTTCATAGAAATAGTTTTGGAAATTGATGGTGCAGTGGGCGGCAGTGATAATCTGGTGACGAGAGAGAATAACAACGATTCAAGTGACACAGAATCTTCAAAGTTTGACGAAAAAAAAAAATTCCTCACCCATTGCTCGGAGAAAATTGTTCCTCCGCAATGGAAGTCTCCATTTCGATAAATTGCTACAACAAATGGCCACTGAAGTGGTTTGCTGTATGTGCCACCGACAATGCGGCTTGCATCATCAAACAGCGATTCACTTCTTCGACGTCGTCGTCTGGAGCGCAACAATGGTGACGTCAACTCTTGAATTATACCGCATTTGGCTTGGGGACATCTGACGTGAGCTGTAATATCGCTGAGTATGTCTCTTTCTCGTTTTTGGCAAGACTGTGCAAAGTGAGCACCGCCACTGTGGTGAGATTCAATGAACGGGCCCGACAGTTCAACTTCCTGAAAAGTTACACTTGGCTCTTCGATCAGGACACCCAGTTCTTCTGAGCAGGCTTCTCGAGCCCATCGTTGGGCATTGTTGCAAACCGGATACCATTCTCCGTGAAAGTTGCGGTAAAGGTAACCAGTTGATCCAGATACAGCGTGGGACTTGAGAGATAAATGAAAAATGAGTACCGATTGAGTTGAATTCGCGGTAACCACTGAACAACCAATTTTGTAATAAACTTACCATATGGTGAGTAAGATCACCCACAATCAAGTTGCACCCCATTTCATCCCTACCATTTATGCAGTTCCGAACTCCATCGCACCGTTCGGCGGAACTGTAGCACATAGCGAGTGTAGAACGATTGGCTCTTTGGAATTCTTCTTCGTTATCATAGCAAGAGTACTTAAAGCTCTCGCAACCAAAACAGCCGATCTACAGAGACAACATTTGTATAAATTCTCCACGATCTTTAGAAGTGTCCAATATCTACCTCATCTTCTCCCAAAGGACAATCCTGGTATCCATCGCATATTCTACTCTCTAGAATTCTCTTCCTGCACGTGCAAGCAGCTTCATCACTGCCATCTGAGCAATCCACAGTATTGTCACACCACTTCTTCTCCGGAACACATTCGTGGCCACCATAGCACGGTACATCTCCCTCAATGGGACATTGAAATCGATCTTCCTCGCCCAAATTGGATCCATGATAGCCTGGCAGCTTATTCCAATATGACGAATAGATGATTTCAGATGGAGAGGAAACATTGCCTGAAGAATTTCGCAGCTTAAAGTTGACATTGTTGAAGCCTCGATTGCCAACTGATCCCGATTGTTTTCCGCCATTTTGCATATATGTACAGAAAAATTGTTGGTGTTTTTGTTGTTGTTGTGATGAGGCACTTTTTGAAAATATATTTGGGATATTACCCTGAGATCTAAAAAACATAATTTGAAGAAGTTTTGCATGGGTTTACGACTTAACAGTTTTGACTAGGTCTAATAAAACTAATCAAGATCCTGGTAAGTCTGAAAGCTTAGAACTGAACAGTTTAAAAAATACATTACTTACCCGCTTCCAGACGGACTCGTCTGGCCAAAGAAATTTCCACTATTTTGCATATTATTAAATGAAGGTGGTACAATAAACAAACCACCGCTACCAGAATTACCAGAACCTCCGATATTGCCACCTCCCATGCCATGCATTCCAAAAAATGGAGACCAGAATGGCTGCAACATCATTCGAAAAGTAGCTGGGGTAATGTAAAAGCACACCGGAATCGATGGGACACCAAAATTAGGATTGATAAAAAATTGCGCTGAGGCTTTCATGGTTTCTCCAGTCACTGGAAAACCTGGACCACGACTTGTAAATTGAATGTTCGGCGATGGAGTAATATCATCGTTTTGTTCTGGGCTGGATGTAACCTTACTGCGGGTTTGCTTAGCCAAGTAGTCGCATAGGGTTAGTAGCTGTTTGTTGTTGCCTGTAATATGGAAACGAATTGATAAGGTCGTAGATTTGATAGAAAACCCTTCTTTGCACTTTTATTGGAGACAAAACCTACAACCTTCTTTATAAGGAGTGAAAAAGCTCATTTCTTTTGCAGTCCACTGAGATACCATAGTGCTGTATTTTAAGACCACTATTTTTGTTTTAATTTTAATCAGTTGTTCTTCCTGGAACTTTGTCATTGGTAAAGTGGAGATGAATGCAAGGCATCTATAAAGTTTATATGAAATGTCTTTACGGTTTTCCGTAATTTTTTTTTCTGAAGGGAGAGGAAGGGGGAAGGTTTTTTAAATTTAACACAAGTCAAAATTGAAATTAAACGCTGGTAGATCCCTGAGCCAGGAAAATATAAGTATAAGTGTAAAGTTGTCTATCTTACAACTAAGTCATTCCAAAAAGATTAAGCTATTAAATTAAAGAGCAATGGAATAAAGATTGAATATTTTCCTGAGTTATTCAGAATCATAATCTAGAAATATTACTTTTGCATACAAAAATATCAGCCATCATTTAAAAACTCACCTCCTTCTGCCATTTTACTTGGGTTAATTTTTGGTCCAAATTTATTAAAATTCCCTTCATCTAGATCTCCGAACGTGTCAATAAGTTCAGAATTGGTATTTGTAAATTCGGTCAATTCGGTCGAAGGTTCTTGTGATCCTTCTTTGAATTTCTTTATCCACATTTCCTCAATCGCTGTAGTTTTTATTGTCGTTGTTAGGATATTGGACTTGTCACCTACATCGTCCAGCATGTTCTCCTTACTACTGGGGTTGTCTAAAGGATGTTCATTAATAAGTGACTTCAAAGTCGTTGTTAGTTCTGTGGAAGAAGTTTGTCGTTCTTGTGGATGTTCCCTAATAATAGGACCTTCTGTTGATGGATCTTGAATTTTACAGTCGTCTGCAGTTGAATTAACATAAGGAGTAGTACTGGAAACAGTCGTTGTGGCTAAGCACTTTGCATTGTAAGTAATTTCGACATCAGTGGTGTAGTTTGAAAGGACAGTTTTCATTCCAGGACGCAACTTGTCGCTAGACCGTTCTTCAGGAATAACTTTATCCGTATTTGAATTTTCAATGAAAAATTCATCAACTGCCATAGTAGTTATCTTTGAAGTAACGAAATCACTGTTGATTTCTTCAAATGCCTTGGTCATTGGTTCAACAAAATCATCGCTAAAACTTTCAGTTGTTGTATTCCAATTTTCGATTTTGGTCACATCTAAGGGATCAACTTTAAAAATGTCCAAAGTATCAGTTGTAACTTCCAAATAATCAGGTTCCGAAGAAATTCCAGAGGTGGCACCGCTCGTCGAAAATGTTGTTTGATCAAATATTGAGGTTTCGTTCACTGGTATATCTGAAGTGACTGGAAGGTTTTTTGATTTTTCATCAACATGTGGAACTTTATCTACTTCAACCCATACATCAGCAGATGGTACAAGTTCATCACCATCGGTTTTTATCAATTTTTTCAGTATTTGTTTAACTACTTCGGTTGTTTGGTTGAACGCATCAAACATAACTTCAGTGACTTCAGAGACCTTTTCTTGTTCAATTAAATCTACAAAACTTGTATGAAAGCTCTCAGTTCTGGCAGTTGTACTCTCGTTTAATATTTTGAAATCCAAATCGGAGACTGACATTTCTTCTTGAAGGGTCGTTGAGGTTTGAATTTTCGCAGTTTCGAAAAATGGATTAGTAGTTGGTTTTGAAGTCACGAAATCAGTATCAATTTCTTCAAATGCTTGAGTAATTGGTTCGACGTAATCATCGCTAATACCCTGAGTTGATGTATTTGAAATGTCGATCCTAATCATATCCAAGGGATCAATCTTGAAACTATCCTGCGTTTCAGTTGTGACTTCATAATCATCAGGTTCCAAGGTCGTGAGGTTTATTTCATGTATTTGTACCGTAATAAATGATATTCCATCAGTTTTTGGGTTCATAATGTCGTCATCCGCTATTGAAGGGGTTGTCGAAATTTCAAGATCAGATTTTTGATCCTTTCTTGATTCGTCAATTGGTGCATTCGAAGTCACTGGAAGAACATCAACAGTCTTCTCTGATTCCTTTTCGAAATGTGGGAGTTTGTCTTTTTCAACCCATACATCAGCCGATGGTATTAGTTCATCTTGATCGTTCTGTATCAATTTCTTTAGTCCGTATTTAACTGGCTCAGTTGTTAGATTCGATACATCAATCCCTGATTCTTCAACACCTTCTTCTGCCGTCACTTTCGGTTTCAAAGTAGACTCATCTTCAAACTCAGAGCTTATATGTTCTACGTTTGTGTCATAATTCTTTTTCTTAGAAGGTTTTTTCTTATCAAGATATTTCTCCATCGAAGATGACACAGAGTTGGCGTGCAAGTGAATTTCACTATCCCGAAATATTTGTTTCATTTTCTCCATTTTCTCACTTATATCCTTTGCTATTTTGTACATTTTTATAAAAGTGTCCATGCACTCGCTGTGACTCAGTGACTCTTTTTTACATTTAGCATAATCATTTTCTAATTTCGAAAGTTCAATAATTGTTCGTTTATCACGGATTTTTGTTCGAAGATCATTAAAGTCTAGTTCCATAGGATCTATCATGGCATCATTGATAAGATCACGCCGAACACGAATTCTCCTTTGATATTTGTGAAGTTTAAACTTACTCCATTTCTTAAGAATCTCTGCTGGATAGAGCTCTTCAAAAAGTTGTTTTCTAATTCGTTTTCTTAATGGCCCAGTTTTGAGATAAGATGGACCTTCGAGGTCTGTATGAACCACATTAATGTGCATTGTACCATGGAGTACATCTAAAATAGTTTAATTATTATACAAAATTCAAAGTTGATGAATTTATATTTAGTTGGGTACATACCTTCGGCTTGAAAAAACTCTCCATAGTAAGTGACGGTGAGAAAAAGAACTAATATGAACAATGCGGAGAGTATAAGTATTTTAGCAAAACTATGTCTAGGCCATCTGGGTTTGAAGTGTAATTTTTGGTCCTCGTGCTCTGTGAAAGTAAATAAATTATAAATATCAAATCGGTTTAATAATTTTGGTATTTTCTTCGATATCAATGATCCGAGAATTGTTACTCTAATTGAAATGGATGGTAAACAAATGAAAATAGAGTAAAACTCGCTGATTCAGTTTTGAGAAATGTTGGAAATGTTTCATAAAAACAATACTTCGTCTAAAAAATAACAATGAAAACTTATTTTATAATATTTTTGAAAGCAAACGATCGAAACGTTTTACTTCTTATTAATCAATATACAACTTCATCCTTTACCTTGAGCATTTTAACAACTATCAAGCTCAAAAAAGTCACACCTAGGAGACTCGGTGAATTTAAAAATATCAAAACAAATCAAGCTAAAAGGTTACCAATGCCAGGGAATATCGTAAAATAAGGAATATAAGAAGATTTACGAAATTCAGATCACTTCAGGGAATTTCGTAAGAAAATTACTCCTCCAGTGATACCAACGAGCTAGAACTTTTACCAACCCACAAAAAGTCATTGAATTTATGTATAGCATATGGAGCTGATGGTCCAGTCATCTGTTATTCTTCCTTCCATGATTATATTATAACAGAGAGCGATCAAAGACATTAAACTAAGACTGAATAGATTCCCAGATACATCCCTAAAAATCTTTGTCGAGTAGTTGTCATATTCCTTACGATCTTACTCAAAATAGCCATTTGAATAGTTCCTATCTCCCAAGAAGATGGAAAGCAAAACAAATTGTATCTGTATCGAAGAAAGGTTATAAGAGTAATACACCCTAATTACGATTGTCAATTATCAATTGATAAATATTAAAATTTGATATTCTATCAATTTTCTATTTCTATTACCAATTGATAATTTGCAATCTTTATATGTAGTATTGTAGTGCCCTTCGACATAATTTGACTTGTAATTTGCACAATCAAGCTGAATGTCTGGTGATCGATACCCAGCCCCTGCCACCTAAAACCAATAATTGATCTTAAGAAATGACAAATGTTCCAAGATTATTTCTTATCATGAACAAATTCTTCTCATGTTATGCCTTCCAGACTCTGCAGAAAATGGTACAAAGCTCGAACAAAAATTGTTGAAAAAAAATTGATGCTGTTTTGGTTCAAAATTTGCTGCATTTATTAATGAGGGCCAAGATCTTCTCTACCAATTCATCTCACACAAAAAATATTAAAAACAAAACAAAAAAACAATAAAAAATTCCACAAGTTAAAACAAAGAAGACCAAACAAATGTGCCAGCTGACAATTATTGTGTTGATGAACAAGTACAACATTTATACTGAGCATCCCATAAATATTAACCTGACCGCTTTGAACTTTTTATACTTTTACGGCCGCCGCACAGTGCGTCGATTGTATGCAGGTAGTAGAAAAAAATTTATTTTTCAAATGTAAGATAACTGTGATCGAAAATTGGTTGCTAAATGTAATAAATAGGGAATTTTACTGAATTTGAGGAATTTTCACGCCCCCTACCACGCCCATTTTTGATAGTAAATTACTTACATGAAATTTTGTAGTACGATAGTGATTTAAATTATTAATATTCTGGTCAGTGAAGAAATTATGAGTTAAAATAGCGCAAAGTTCGCCCACTTACACGCCCACTTTTGCTATAAAATTGATTTTTTTTTTAATTTTTCGTATGATATTGAAAAAATGTACAAAATTAATGTATTTCATAAAAAAAATTTATTTGAACAAAAATCCACCCACTGCCACGCCCACAATTGTAAAATGATTAGTTAGAAGCCAAACATTTAAAAAATGATGATTATATGATATACAAAAGTTGTAATATTTTAAAGGTTAGTAGGAAAGTATACATTTTTTCAAAGCACAACGACCACAGAATATATCGCATAAAAGATCTTGCAAAATATAATGGATGCTTTTATTGTTGACAAAAAAATTATTCAAAAAAAAAAATAATAACAAAAAGAAAAATCGAAAAATAAAAAATTAGGAAAAAAGATCACTATACGAGTCTTCGAGTGTATAAGCGATGGAAGTGATAACGTTTATTTATTTCTGAGCAAGTTGTTGATGTGTGTCTTGCTAAGATTTTCTGATCTTCAGGCTCTAAATTTGATTGCATATTTAATTTTATATCCATAAACTGCAAAACACCAGGTACTGGGGCTGTTGAGTTGGAAAACCAAACATCAAAAAGCTCTCTGTTTGAACACATTCTGTAAAAAATGCTTGTAAACAAACACTTGTTGCAAGAAAAAGTGCAAGTTGTTGCAAGAAAAACTTACTTTTTTTTAAAGATATGATTGTTTTCTTTCTTTAAATAAAAACACTTTTTTCCCATATGGCACCACACAAAATATATGACTTATCAAAGTCAGTACTTAACACGAACAAAGAAGCTTTGATTTAGACTCTCAAAAAACGATTTAAATTTACATGTAAAAAAAATATGCAGTTAGCATAACTATATTTTCTCTCCTGATTGTGAGCATAGCAAAAAAATATCGTATGTTCTTTTCTTTTCTTCAGTAAACGCTCTTTCAACCGGTAACTACAAATCCTACAAATCATTATTTGTTATGTTGCTGATCTTCTGACGATCTCTGACAACAGAAAATTGAACTTTATCATAAATAAACTGTCGATTCATTCATTTAGACTTATTATCTTGAATTTGGCATACTTGCTACACATTTTTGGCACATTTTTTTTTTTTTTCATTTTTTTCCACTAGTCGCCGCACTGTGCGCCGGCCTGCTAACGAAATCAGTTTTCCAGTTCCAATTACCGAGTATTTTTATGTGAGAGATGTATGAGGAGGTTACTATTTTCCTATCAAGTTGAGTAAGAAGAAGAAGGGATATTATCTACGGATCTGCACGACACTATACATACTGAACATCAACCAGAAACCAGATTTGGAGTGCTTAGAATAAATCTCTGATTTATGATCGAATCTGAACAAAGTGGCGAGAACTATTACAACTATTCCATCCAATGAGAACCAGAATGAGATATCACCGAACTCAAATAAGTTACCGACATTGTAAATATAATATCGCCGTAGTTCAATAAAAACTTCCTTAATTTGATTTAAAATTCAAATAATAATATTTAAGTTCTGTCAATAATTCTGATCCACACAGGCCTATTCCAGACATTTATTTGAATGGAGTAGTGCTTCCCAAGTGTGAAAAGTTTAAATATCTGGGGTCTATGATAAATAACGAAGCTACTTGTGATGACGATATCAATCATCGCGTAAGCGTAGGGTGGATGAAGTGGCGGGAAAATTCTGCTATCTTCTGTGACCGAAAAATGCCCCCTAAGCTGAAAGGAAAGCTCTACACTTCAGTTGTGCGTCCAGCACTCACATACGGTTCACAATGTTGGACAATGTACAAAAAGTATGAGAGTAAGCTAACGGCAGCTGAGATGAAGATGCTTCGTATGACAGCAGGAGTTACAAAGCTTGATCGAATTAGAAGTACGAAGATCCGAGGAAGCCTTCATGTTAAGAATACCATTTCCCAAAAAATTGAACACGACCGACTCAGTTGTTCAAAGGAGAGATCCTAAAAACCCCGTCAAAAAGGCAATATCATACAACGTTCCAATTCGGAATAAAAAGAAAGGTAGGCCTAAACACTCCTGGTACAAACAAATGCAAAAACACCAGCATTCAGTTGGCCTCAGAAATGGAACAATACAAAACCGGGAGGCTTGCCGCCGATTTCTGAGGTCAACCCGGCGAACCCCACAGGCGGATCACTAGTGTAAAGCAGATACGTGGGAGAGTTATGATCCCCTCGACATCGAGATCATAACAGCGCCGAAACAAAGGAAGAAGAAGAAGTTCTGTCAATAAAAATAATATAAACGCTGAAAACAAATGGTTTTTCCATAGAACGATAACGATATACTTTCCTAGGCTCAGCCGATTTACATACTTCTAACTTGATAGATATCCATTTAAAATTTTACTGGCCATACAATTTTTATGCGAAACTTTAGAAAATATTTTTTTTTTTTTCAAAAACTGTTCCAAAGATTGAAAAAATGCTTTTTGGTTAAAATTAGCTTGTGATTAAAACAAATTTCAAAGAAATTTACTGGTATCTCCCATGTGATATATTAAAATTCAAAACTCAATATTTCGAAAACGATATTAACAGTTTAGATAGTTTTCGAAATTTTATTTTTCTCCATCTATGTATGTATAAATATATCATTCAATGAAAAAATAAAACTCACGACTGGGTCGCACGAACCTGATCTTATGTAAACGACTAAGAGTTTCAAAAATGAATGTTACGAGTATTAGAGAAAACTGTTCTTAAGGATAAAAATAATTTTTTAAATGACTAAAATAACTTCTTTAGTAGTTGGAAGTAAAAAATAAGATGCCATATGATTCAAGCAAATATAGATTTATGCAAGAACAAAAATTATAAGTCCTTGTAGTGGTTTCTTAAAAAAAATAAGCTTTTATATACCAAATTTTTAAAACATTTTTAAGAAAAATTGGAACGCCAATTTAAAGTGTTCATTAATGTAAGAATTAAATTTACAAAAAAATTATTGATCCGTTTTTGAGATATCGAATTTACAAAAAAAAAACTAGATTTTTTGTTAAGTTTTGATATGCAAGGTTTTTTAAATTTTTTAGAAGCTTGTCTATAAAAAATTTCATTAAAATCCGTTATTCCGATAATGAGAAATTCAAAAATCGAAAAAAACGTTCTATTGTAGATACATTCAGTAATATCTGGATTTCAATTTTTTTATTAAATCATACTAATTTTTAACTAATTAAACTAAAAAAAATTTTAACAAAATTCTAGGAACCGTTTTCGAGAAAAATACGATTTTCGAAAACCATTTTTTAACTTTTGTATGGAGGGTACGGTTATTTTAGGTAAAATTATTTTTTTTCTTATATCTTGTAGACTAGGTATATTAAGAAACTCTTACACCCCGACTCCACAGGAGATAAATTCTCTCAGGATGCTCATGATGATATGAAATCTTCAATGGAGACGCGATATTTCCTCTTATGATCTGATGTCAGCGATCTATGTCAGCGGTTTTGTCTTGATATAGATGTCTGATATGAAATTTGACAGATGGTTTTTTTTCGTACTTTTGTCTCATTATTTCGTGTCTTCTCATTTGGTTGGTTCTTGTCAAGTATTCCGTCGGCAAATATTTTTTTTTATTTTGTAAGTAAATACATTAACGTGTCATGTTATTCATTTGTTCGTGCGTTAAGTCATGTTTGGTGTTATTTATTTATGCTTTAGGTAGATGCGCATTCTTTTCTTTGCAAATATATATAATTTTTGTTAGTTTTACCTTTTGCTAATTTCTGTTGTCCGCACAAAACACATCCTGTGCAGTAGGGATAGAAATGAAAAATCATGACATAATTTGCCCAGCGAAGCAATAAGAAAATGTAGAGATAGATATGTCAGACATTGAGTTGGAGAGACTGATATCTTGTGGAGTCGGGGTGTTATTTATCAAGTTTTAAAAAAACAGAGCATGGGGTTTTCGAAATATTGAGAAATTTTTCTTTAAAATCTGAAAAGCTATTTTTTGAAAATTTGAATTCACAATAATATTCAAACTATTGGAGACCTTCAGCAGAAAAAAAATATCAAAATCTGTCGAACCGTTTTTGAGAAATCAAAAACCAAAAAAATGGTTCCATGGGGGGTACCAAGAATAAAATTTGTTTAGAATTTTTTTTTTTTCAACCATAAGTTAGCTTTAACTCAATGAAATTTTTTGATTTTTTTTTAAGAAAATCTGTGGGATAGTTTTTGAGAAAAAAAAAACAGTTATAAAATTTCGAAAAAAAAATCGTACCGTTATTTTTGGTCTTAAAAAAAGAAGAAAATCGGCCGAGTCGCTTAGGCTGTAGTCGAACAGACAGACAGACAGACAGACAAATTTGCGAGACCCATTTATTTAGTCGTGGCTATCATCGTAATGAAAACTTTAATCAAAAACTCGAGTTTGATTTTTTCCGAATGCATAACTTGCCTTACAGTACCTATAAGTCGCAAGTAAAAATTAAGACAATACTAACAATACTAACAGTACCTAATGGATTTAAATTAATTTTCTTAACAGAAACTACTAAAAAGTCTTAAGAATATTGCATATCAAAAACTTTAAAATTAAATATTTTTTTTAGATTTTTGAAGAATTTTTTTTTAAATCGATATCTCAAAAACTGGTTGATGATTTTGTTTGAAACTGACACATAAAAACTTATTTTCTGAAAAAAAAACGCTACAATGATTTAAAATTCTTTTTCTTGCACATATGTATTAATTGCTTAGTTAAACTTTTTAAAGAGTTGTTTTTCAGAATATGAATTTTAAACTTCTGAACACTTTTCTACGTCTCTTAAAAATAAAAGCAAGTTAAAACGACTTAGTCATGCATTTTATTTTATAAAAATCTGTGAAACTGTTTTTGAGAACAAAATATTTTCTTCAAACTTCATCTTAAAATAAAATTTTAGAGAAAAAAATACGATTTTCGAAAACCACTTTTTAAGATTTGTTCTGTGTGTATCGTTATTTAAAAATAAAATAATCTTTTAGATTGTAATGAATGCTGCCCCTGCCCTACGATACAATGCGCGATGATTTACTTCCCAATAATGGAAGACAGGAATTCATTTGGAATCCGAGTGCGTTACGCACGACACTAACTCGTCAGAGTCGAACAAATATTTGAAAATAAAATACTTTTCAAACTTTTTAGTTGCCTTAGAATATAAACAATGATCAATGATAAAATCAGTGGCACTGCTTAAAAAAAACTATTTTGGTCTTAAAACAGCAAAAAACGTGTGGGTGCACAAATTTAAAAAAGATAGCTACCAGGCTTAAAAAAATCGACCGTAGTCGAACAGACAGAATTGTGAGACCCACTTTTGTAGCCTTCCCTACCAAAATAATGCCAAATCTGATCGAAATCTCGATTTCGATGTTTTTACGTATGCATAACCATCCATATAGCACCTATATATAAAATTAAAAAAATACAGGTCGGAGAGATAATCAAAAAATGTTAAAGTTAAGAGAAAATTAGTTGAGTCGTTAAAGATGTAGTCAAGCAGTCAGTCAGAATTTCAAGAATCATATTCTTCCTCTTGCCTAACTTCATAATATAACTCGTAGTTTGATCAAAATCTTGACTGTGAATTTCTTGCGAATGCATAACTTACCACATATGTTGGATTTATGAACCTATGCCTAATAACCGTTATGCAAATTTAAAGTAAAAACCAAGAAAAGCAGTTTTATTTCAATCATTAAAAGTTACATTTACGAAGTTTGATTTAAATTGCTTAAGTCGTTTTTGAGAAAATATAAAAAACAACGCGTTCTCTATCTTTAAATTGAATTTGAATAAAAATGCTTGACCTTTACAAATTTTAAAGTTTTTAAAAGAAGTGAATGCAGAGGCCAATATAAGGTCTAACACTAATCATTAGATCAAATCCTCAAAATTTATTTTGTATATGAAATCAATACTTTTTCCATGAAGAAGTACCTACCAACAAAACACACTCAACTAAAAATATCATATGTCACAAACATTCTTTAAGAATTTCTCAAATATTTGGTAATTATTTTTAAACCTTAAAAAAATGTATTTACTTTTTTTTTAGAAAGGATTTTAAATTTAAACAATTTCTGAAGATTTATACTGTTATGAACAATGTACGAGTATGTTACGAAAGCACAAGTTTTTCTAATTTTATTATAATTTTGTTTTTGTAAAAAGTGATCGATTTCGTTAATATTTTTTCTTAAAAAAATGTACTGTCAAAATCAGGTCAATTCTGTCAAAAAGAATCATATGAAGTCACACTCACACGTTTCAAGCACAAGAATCGCAATACACACTGTCGGAAATACAATACAAAATAACCACATTAATTATTTTAGGAAATATAATGAGAACCAATCTAATACATTGTGTATTTTTACATTATATATATTTTACTTTATAACTTTAATAAATAATAGAAATCTAAGAACCATATGGGTAAAAATTAAAAAAAGGAAAGAAAATAATTGTTCAGAATTTGCTGCTTTTTACATACATTAATATGTAGTTTGGCACTTCTTCTATATTCTTAACTATAGCTATGTATTTTCTTAAACTTAAAAGAAGTCACTTTTCTTGCCGGAAATTCGAGAAACTTTACAAACATTTATTTCAATCGAAAACTATAGACTCTTCGGAGACTATATTCATACCTTCGCCAAGCAAAATATGAGTTTTCGACGTCATCTCGCAATCTGACACTCAGTTTTTTTTTTTCAATTCATTTGTGTTAAAGTTGTTAAATGTGAATCTCGAAATTGTAGTCACTATGAAATTGAATATCTGTGGATGTCTCAATTTTTTTTTCTTTTAACTCCAATTCAAATAAATATGTCACTGGATTCCGAGAATTCTTCACTGGACAGACTGAATTAAAATCAAACAAATTTTCCCGGTAACTTAAGAACAACGTTCTATTCGCGCACGATTCGGTTTCAAACTAAGCCGGCAATCAAAAAATAAGAACCCTTTGGCTAACCATTTGATTTAAGCTATGTACAATGAAGAGAAAAAAAAATTACAAACCTAACAAAACACCTTGATCAAGAGTGACACACATTAATTTTATTTAATAAAAATCTGTCCATCTTGCATAATATTGATGACATTGTTTAAATCGATTCAGAAACATTGCAATTGTTTACAAATGCAAACGTTGACTTCTGATGTCTTGGGTTCATTAGGAAATTAATTGGAAATGAGTTTTGGTAAAAAAAAAAATGTTTAAGAAAAAATGCGTTACGCAGCAATCAGCTTAAATCGTGACCTATAAGGTATCAGGTTTCAAGTCTTTTGGTGTTTTTTTTTTCCAGTTATGTACTTATTAAAAAATCAGCAGAATTTTAATTTAATTGATAATTTCGTAAGGAGTGATATCAAGAAAGCTTTTGAATCAAATCCAACTTGGTTTTAAATCAAATAAATATTGCGTCATTTCAGCAGTAAGCCTACAACTTGACTTAGTGTCAATATTTCAATAAAGAACAATGCGTGAACATTGAGTGCCTTGTATTGACAAATATGATTATAGCGTAGGCGTTCGTGGAGAAAGTAAATATAGAAGTTACAGCCGCTTTAGTTGCTCCCCAATTTTATTTTGATAGCCAGTAACACATTTTTTTAAGACAATTATCAGCGAAAGCACATCTTCATAGGATATGACATATTATGTTTCCAAATATAGGCAACATAGAAATATAAGAGGCCAAAGATCGTTTCCTTGAGGTAGTTCAAACAATGAATCAATAAGACAGAATGGAAGAAATAGGTTTTAAACATAATGTACTATTAAACAAAAATAATTAACATGCATACATACGTACGGCGAGTATAAAATAGTGGAATTCATTTAATGAAGCTCTTTAACTTCCCAATCACCATTATTATTTTTCCTGATAAAACACAATGTTCGGCTCTAAATTTTACAGTAGCTTTCATCTTAATTGTAGAAGACTAGCAGTGCACCTACATTGTTTTGCTTTAATATTCCACAAGCAACCCCCAAGCGCTTTCGGCCCATCCAAATAACTAATCTGATTATGTGCTTATCTGAAATCCCATTACAGATTTAATCATTTGCATAGTTCGGCAATAAGTGGCCACCCTCTCACCTCATCTAAAAGGAACATATATTGAATGAGGTATGATCCACGACTAACCCCTTTATTCAACTAAGATACCAATACCTACCATTTGCCTTAAACTGACAAGCATCCCTTCAAAAACAATAGTGTTATCTAAAGGGCCCTATGCGTTCCCCTAACAACTCCTGATGACCAAAAACCTCCTATACGAATGCTTTTAGTTTGTACTCTGCCATAAATGACATACATAGGATATACAAATCCTGTCATATGCCACATTGACCCGTTAGGTGGCAGCACTGATACCATATAAGCGAATAAGTGGCAACGTGCGTTCTTGGCGTTGTGTATGCGTGTAATGCGATATAAACGTGTCTATAATGCAAATTACATGACAAAAACGACGACGACAAGGACGAAGACGGACCATAAGAGTTCCCAGAGAGTTGCCATCAGTTTCCACCCCGACAGCCCTCGGGGAATTCCATGCATTCGGCATACATTGCTTCATGCGCACATAGTCATCATTAAATCATTGACAAATGTGTGTGAAGGAATGTGCGGTTGTGTGTATGTAAACGAATCGTTTTATACATACATAAGTTTTAACATATGAACGGGCGAACATCCTGTTGACCAAGTCAGCCCCCTGGGGAGAGTCAAATATTTAAGCACCTTCGCGCCCGTTCGTCCCACAAAACAACATACTCGTAACAGTAGGACTTTCGGAAATTGTGTCGCACACAAAACCGAATCAGGATAAAAGTCCTTCGTTGGTTTTTTTTTTTTGTTTGTTTTGTTTTGTTTTTGTATCCAAAATAATCTTTTTGGACCTGTAGAATGAGGAGGTGGGCGAAATAAAATTTAATGGCAAATGTGGGGCACAAGGACATTTTTTTTATTGGGATAATGGTTTTAAGGTACTTGGTATGCCAACCCCGAATAAGGATCGTGAAATCGTTAAATTATATACAAAATAAGTAGAAAATAAAGTTTTATATTTTGTTGTTTTTTTTTTAAGGGTGGCTTCATATTGAAAATGGCGAAGGTCCAAGAGTGAATAAATGGGGTAAAAGGGCATGACTCGAGTTACGATTAATTTTTGGGTCGCAGAATTATTTTTATGTTGAAAATCCAAAAAGAATATACTATATGTTGTGGTTACTAAGCTTTAGTTCGATATGTTAAACGAAAATTGATTTTTCTTTTGTGCTACCCGATTCAGGCGAAAAACTTAGGAAAATTCATTCTTCTGAAGTTTTATGAAAATTCCTAGTAGTTTCTCTGGTGAATTAAAATCCTTATCTGATGAAAAATTCAATTTAATATACATAGGTTAATCATCAGCTTAAAATATCACAATATCAAAAACTTCTCAATAACTGGCGGTATGGATTTTGGAGCAATAGGTCAATTCAATGCTTTAAAAACTCAATGATATATCCTGTCTTGAAAGGCAAATTCACTGCACATGGCGCTATCCATGAGCGACACTTCCATCCATATAATAATCACAAATTTGACTTCACCAAAAATTCTGCTTAGTTTCTACGTTTTCTTTGATAATGCAAGAAATGTTTTTAACCATTCTGTCTTGGTTATATTCTTTCAAAGCCTGCGTATAACTCCGATAAATCTGCAGGTGCTGCTACAACTCAATAGAGTCTCTTAGACATAACTCAAAATAGAAAGGCGATAGAACTAAAAGGGAAACTTCTATATTACTCAAGCACCGCAGAAACGTTTCATGTCTATCAATATCTTATTACTATTTTCTAGTGAAATAGCCACCTGAATTCACCCACCTACAAATTTCCACTTTCTTTCACTTCTTTGAATGCTTATCCGCTTACCCTTGAGTTAGAGGGACGTAGTTTCAGGTATAGAGAATCTTTCTCTTGCTGCACTATACGAATGTGGAATGCTTTACATAACTATTGTTTTTTGTCCAATGTTACGTAACACAGGTTGACCAGTTTTACCGGGATCACCAGTTTGGGCATCGTTATATAGTGCTCCTGTTAATGAGTACTTTACAATGTGGGTATTAAGTCGATAAAAAGGTGTTCATATTCGACTTGAAATTCGTTTGAAGCTTAGTGACGTTTAGCAGAATATGCATCGATAGTCCTTGCAAAACCTAGGATCATCTTTTTTATAAATGGATCATATGGAGCTGCAAGTGGAAACGCAAAGCCTTCGACAATGGCTGACATTCATCAATGATAAAAACTTATCCGTCCCTAACATCCCTGAAAGCTGTTGAGTAGTCACTCTTGGTATTGTGCAGATAGTTCTACCAAAAATAAAATACCGATCTCTCTTTTGCCTTTTTATTTCATTGGCATTTATTTTCAATTTAGGTTTCATCTATACATCGCGTTTGGTCTTGATAGCCATACCAATTTGGCAGAAACAAAGAAACTTTTTCTTTGCCAAGACAGGCCTGATTGGACGGTTTATGTTAATAGCAAATTAATTTTGGGAAATCTTCTCGTTTTGATCAGCCATATTGATAGAAATGTAGTAACTTAACTATGGATACGAATATTAGTGATGTCACAAAACAGACTGGATGAATCAAGGAAAATGTTAATCTTAAGAGGCCGCCAAAACTTTTGACGATCAAGTCTTTCTGAATCTCTTTAAGCAAACCTTATCAATATCATCAAACGGAGAGGACTAGTAGCAATACTGCCAATTACAAGTTTCTTTTTAAAAATGCAATAAAATGAACAAAATTAAATTGTTTCCATTATTATTTATTTATTAGTATGAGTAAGCATTCCCATGAATTATGAAATACAACGTCGATAACACGATGTGGGAATTCGGTGCGCAAAAGATCAATTGCGGTATAGAAGTCGTCTAAATCCATGTCTTCAATTTCAATAAAAAAAAAAGTCGGTTAACATGGCTCTGTAACGCCCACCGTTGTCCAAAACTTGTTCCCAACCTCATTTTCTAAGAAAAATGGTCCAATGATGCCACCACTCACAATCCGTACCCAACTGTCACCCTCTGTGGATGGATGGGCTTCTGGACAATAACGTGCGGGTTTTTCGAGTCCCAGAATTGGCAATTTTGTTTGTTAACGTAGCCACCGAGATGAAAATGCGCCTCGTCAGAAAAGATGATTTTTCGCCCAAAATCGCTGTCCAATTCAAGCTGCGAAGAGAATGCTCTTGTACCTTCAATTGCTGAGCTAATTGGACCTTGTAAGCGCATAATCTGAGATCCTTGTGCACAACACTCCTCAGGATAATGCGTGAAATGTTGAACTATTGATATCGATGGTGAGTTGGTCTTCGTGAATTGAGTCTCACACTCTCGGCTACAGATGACACATTGTCGTCTGTGCGCACCGTTCGACGACGGAGACCATGAGGGCTGTCCACTAGCATATCAGTCTCATGAAATTTTTGCAAAATCTTGCGTATAGCAGGCGCGGTGAGTGCTTCATTTCGGCCGAAAAATTTGTTTTCGAAAAACGCACTTTTTGGGCTACACAGCACTCACTTTGGAAATAAGTTTTCCATATTTCCCAACGTTTCCCAACAGCTGTGAGTGTCAAAGTAACCTATAATTTAAAAAGAAACCACAAGATGGCCTACTTTTTATAACTCAAAAGTCCCATATTCTGGCTAGATGGTCACAACGATGAAGTGTTCGGGCTATCCCATAAAGTGAAGAATAAAACCAGAGCTGTTGAATAGAGCAGCCATGCAGGTCTACGGCAAAACGAAAACGTGAAGATGAACGACTTCTCAGGAGGAAAGAAAATTGGAGCTAGAAAGCGGGTGGTAGATTATATTGATTAAATAATAGCAGATGTGATGCTCCAACACCAGAACAGAAGCTACCGAAATGAGGGTGGGAAAACGGTATAAGATATATTACACTATTTGTATTCAGGATTTGGAAAGAACGCTTTTGTAAATTGCTACACCACGAAGACATACCAAACTCCGCTAATGAAAATTTCCGACTTGAAGCTATCTAACGAGACTTGCGTTCAGCGGGTAAAAAGTTAGTTAACAATATTTTTCTTTTTCCAAAACCAATCTATGCTTGGTTCCTTTATTCGTTAGAAATATGATGAAATTACCATCGGTTATAGATATAAATGCCAACTATGCAATGAACTTGGGAAGAAGGCAACTAAGTGCAATCGCATTATAGTTTTACATATTTTGGTTAATTGACGGGACGGCTGGACAAAAAAATTTAACTTTTTATTCTTTCGGAAAAAAAGATCAATAAATATTAAATTAGATGAAAAAGATATGCAAAGCTTTAGATGTTCACAGAAAATAGGCTTCCCTCCCCAGACTAATTGCATCTACTTAAATAACTTCAACACTGAGCGTGATGTTTTTCAATTACGATACAACAATTTTTTGACTCTTCAATATAAGGTGATTTTCAGCCCCATATCAATAAACTAAAATACTTATTAGCCATACAATTTAGGACCATCCCCTAAAACCTTACTAGAGCTTCCACCTACAATAAATGCTTCCTAACCAACCCGCCACTCCAAATTACCGCACCGCATATCAAATGTGCACTTTTTGCCTTAAAAATAATTTTCCCACTAAAGTAGGTATGTTTAAATGCGGAATTGCGTAGGGTTTCGGTTCAAAATGATATACTGAATGCTTATACCTATAGAGGTGAATACACATCTATATGTATCTGTATGTATAAAATCAACCTTTTTGTGAAATTAAATAAATTTACTGCATGTGATGGGTATAGTAACACCGACTGAAAATATTTTCCACCGACCATGATGCCTGTCATCATTCGCATATTATACACAATACACCCTACCTATTTGCACATCATCAAATGAGCTGCATTAAAAAGTATTTTATTTTGCTCATTTAGTTGCAACTTGTGTACTCCGCTCTGCTGTATAACCTCTATAGCCTATACCAATATACAAACCTTGACGAACTTTTATCCCATGAAGTAGCTTTTAACACCCCCACGAACAGACACACGACCCCCTGCATGTGTTTCATGTACCTACGCTTTTTGTGGCACAGAAGCAATAAGTGCATTTAAATTATTATTCCAACAGCCAGTTCATATACTCATACTCTCTCTTAGATATTTATGTATCTCTGTATCTATCAGCAGGATATCTCAATTTATATCGGAGAGTAGATTACCAAGCTAAATGTTAACTCAAACGAAAAGCACTGCGAAAAAGATATTTGTATTTTATTTATTGTTAGACTTTGAAAAATTTGGAATATTTTCGTCAGAGCTGTTTCAGCTATCGTAAATGATAAGTAGGTCCAGGACTTATATATTCGTTTTTGATAAATTCCTTCTTAAATTCTGTGCAGTCAACAAAATACTCCTGTATTTGATGCTTTGTCGATTTTTGCCAACATATTGTTTGCGCATAGTGTGAAAATCTTCGAGACCTTCATTTTGGTATGTATGTAAGAATCCTAGGCTCCCTGGATTGCCCACAATACCTTATAGCTCTATTTTTTATTAAAAACGTTATGAAATGCAACTAACTGCAGATATTGCACTTTTTATTTGTGAATCCTGTGGTCATCTTCGAGACCTTCATTCTGGTATGCATATAAGTGTCCTAGGGTCCATCGATCGCACACAAAACCGTAAACCCCTATTTTTTATTAAAAACGTTATGAAGTGCATCTACCTGCAGATATTGCACTTTTTATCTGTGCATCGTGTGGCCGTCTTTGAGACCTTCATTTTGGTATATATGTAAGAAAATCCTAGGGTCCCTGGATTGCACTTTTTACTTTGTGCATCGGCTGGCCTTCTTTTGGGATTGACGGTTATCATTTTCGTCATGATTGACCATTTCTAATTTGTCATCGGCGTCAGCTTCTTCAGCCAAACCGTGAGTAATTTTTGAGTGAATACAAGAAACACTTTAAAAATGCGGTAGCCTTAAAACTGGCAACTACAGAACACCAAAGAAGGCGTTGGATAGGATTGTTTTGTTTTACCTATGTCACAAAAAAATTCTGATCCCATCCCAACCTCAAATCAATTGAATGTTCACTGTCTTTTTGTCGTTTTTAATAAGATGGTAGTAGGCTTTGAAATCCTAAATTTACTATATAAGGCGGTGAGAATTCGGAAAAAAATCGTTACGAAAAAATATTTGTGTGAGAAGGAAGAAATAAATAGCTGTGAAAAAATATTGAATTTGGTGATAATGTGCTTCTTGAAAAAAGTAAGAAAATTATATTGTTAATATTTAAAAGTTAATTAATGTGATGAATATTTTTTTTATTTTTTTTTCCATAGATCTCTGAATTTTTTGGTAAAAGAAAGTCTTTTAAAGTTTTTTTTTTCAATGAAAAATCTGAAATTTTGGAAAAAGCCTACTGAGGCTGAAATTTTAGAAGAAACTGTGAGTATAATATTTTATGTAAATAAAAAAAATATTTATTTTGTTGTTTTCCTGTTTAGAATCTGATTGCTAGACCTTGTGCAACATAAGAAATAGTAGTCCAAGGAGAATACATTATGATAGTATTGGGAGAGGTAATTTTAGTAGTAGAAGAACTTTTATTAAATGTACTAACGATAGAAAGAGTAGCAGTAGTAGGAGTAACAGTGGAAGTAAAAGTCCAAGCAGCAGTACTGATATAACTATAATCAGGTGGAGCAATAGAAAAACCGGTAGTATTAGAACCCAAATAATATGTAGAGAAAGAAATATTACAATCAGAAGTAGTTCTACTAGCAGTAGTAGTACTGGAACTGGAACAACTATAATAAGCAGGACTAGACTAGACTTGACTAGGAAGAGAATTAGTTATAGAAATAGATGCATACCTAAACCTAGGAAGAGTAGTTGTAGCAGTTGTGAAAGCAGAAGTAATAGTATTATAAATAGTGCTTCCACTATAATTAGTTCTAATAGCAGGTGTATTAATAGCAGTAGTAGAAATAGTTGCAGTAGTTCAAGTTATAGTAGTAGTTGGAGAAGTTTTTGTAATGGTATAAGAACTACTTCTACTAAAATTAGCTTGTAGAAATACTTCTTGTTTGTAGTAGTTGAAGTTATAGTTTGTTGGAATAGGAGAAGTGATAGAAGTTAGAGGTATTGAAATGTTAGAAGAAGAAGGATGAAATAAGAAAAAAGAGTAGATAGCAGTAGAGCAGGTACAAAACCAAAGATGACAACGAGGAGTACTTTTGATCTATTATTTGAGGCAAAATGGACTTAAATGGTGTGTTTAAAATATTTCCAAAAAGTTCTTATTTTAATATATTTTGATGAATTCCGTTATATTTATATATTTATAAACTAACTTGTTTTCATGTTTCTTTTTTAAATGTTTTGTATTAATAGTATATTATATTATATTATGTTTATTATAATTATATTATTATTATATTATATATGTATTAAATTAAAACTAAATAAATTGGCTTTTTGCAAGAGTCTTTTCATTAAAGTCGAATAAACTTGAAGCCAGCCCAAGCAACACAATTGCCTCTTACAGATATCTTGAAAAGTTATTTTCCAAGTGTTTTCAACTCTTTGAACAATCTTAAAGAGGTCTGTAGTACCCAAAAAGGCCTAAAGGGGAGGAGTCTATTGTATTGAACAAAGAGTTCTAAGTAAAGTATTTATAAGACTTCATAAAGATCATTTTTTGATTAATCTATAATGACACTTTCAAGTGGTTTTCAAGATGTTTATATTTTTGAGTAGAAAGATTGAACTGCGAAGAAGAAAAATGTATAAAAAATGTCTTTCTCTTTCACGCAAATACAAATTTAATGCAATTCAAATAAAATGGATTGACTAATATAAATACACAAACATGGCGAATTCTTTCCTTCAATAATTTATTACTGGATTTACGATATTCATTGTATACCCTTTTTATGATTGTGTTTTGATTTGCGAGAGAAGATTAAATTTGAAACCGCATACTCTACCCTACTTGAAATTAACGCGCCTTCAAATAGTATAGTATTTACAAAGAAATATTCAGAAAAATAATGTTATAATAATAAAATGCCCTCAGAATAAAAAAAAGAAATGACGTTTAAGTATGCAATAGATATGGCCGATTCATGTATGTGTATGTATCGAAGATATTCCTACCTACAGGGTGCTTTATTTTATGAAAGGTCTTTTTTTGTTCGATCTGAATAATTTTAAAATGTAAAATAATTTCAGCAAATAAATACAACTCAAAAGGTTTACAAACTGAGCGAAATATTAGCACTTACGTCTTTAGAATTTTGTATGAAATAAAATGAAATCAACTTTTTTATTGTATATGGTGATGCTAAGATCTCCTTTATACTACAAAACACGAAGAAACATAATAATTGTTTGAAGAATGATTCCGGATTTTTATTGCATTTTTTTTTAAATTTAAATGTAAGTTGACAGGTTTTATACATCTTACAGAGAAAAGATACAAAAAGACATACTATATGAAAATAAGTGAAAATATATGTCATTCCTTAATTTTTATTTCACAAAGTGTTAAAATCCCTGGATTAAAAATCTGTTAGAAAGATATGCTAACTTGACATTTTATTGTTGCGTCAACATTCTATCAAGATACAAAATATTGAGTTCAACTGTCAACCGACTAAAGAATCACTGAAAATTCAGAAAATTTGATATTATACATAATCAAAATAATACCCATTATCAATTTTATTTAAATTTGAATTTTATTTCAACATTTCTTTTATATTCTGCCAAAGTTCTTCAAATAACAAAATTTCCTTCTTTCATTTACTTACATCCGTAGAAACTGATGACTTCGTATAGTAAACGATAAAACATAAAAATCTAGTAAATAATAATTTTATCTTCAATATACGTTTAACAATGTCACCCTTTACAAAATATATGTATTTTATACAGATACGCCATCCATTTGTTAAGAACTCTTTAAAATATCTTAAGCACTTCACAATAAGATATCGAAACTTAAATTCAAAGCAGATTGAAAAAAGTGTATACAAAGAGTAAGGGAAGAATATAACTGTTTACAATCAGTCAAATTCAAAGAAAAAAAAGAGCAAACAAAGTGTAAGCAAAGAGTAAAAGAAAAAGATAACAAATTCACAACAATTAGGCTAGGCGCGCACATTCAATTTTTAGTTTTGCAACTGTTTGTTACGAGCAACTAAATAGTTTGTTTTTTGACACAAACTAAACGATTGCCTAAAATGAGTTTGCTATTTTGTGTAACATATACGCACCTGCGCGGACATTCAACCAAATAGTTCATCTGTTTTCTATAAGCAACCAAACAGTTGTGCAGTTTTGCTTGTTTTTTGTTAAACATAATCATATGCAATGGCGCGCACATTCAACTAAATAGTTGAGTTGTTTTCTTTAAACAGAAGAAAGAAAAAAAGCTTTTCGCTTGGTTTCACAATTGTTAGGCGAAACAAAACATTTTTTTTTTCAACCAAAGAGAAAAGTAGTAATTCTTGATGTTAAGCTTTCATAAATACGTTCAGCATTTTAAAACTACTCCTTTTAAAGAGGTTTTATAGAGGGTACATAGAGAGTCAATATGATGACATTTGTCATGATTATCTCTAAAATGTTTTAAAGAGCATTTAATTATACTATAACAAAAAGAACATTTTAAAGAGCAAATTAGGAGGTCATAAAGTGAAATGGTATTAAGAAGATTGAACTAACAGCTTGTAAAGAGCTGATACATTTATTGAAGTACTCTCCAAGAGTTTATGTGTTGCTTGGGAGTCCATGGCGAAATAATCTGTTTTTATCTGAAAGGCTGCTTGTATGAATTTAACAACAAGAAAATTGAATGGTAAGAGTAATGCTTATTTTTTAATTTAGAGGTCCCTTATTGCCTTGTTTAAACAATAAAAACAAATTGGAAAAAAAATTTTTGATATTGTTGAAAAATAAGTATAACAAATATTTTAATATTTCTAATTCTTTCAAAGTATTCATTAAAGCATACCGAAAAAAAGTGTATGACATGACTATAGTCTGGGTCAAACTGAACTGTGTAAAACGGGACTGGTTCAGAATTATGAAATTCTGTATATAAAACGCTAAATTGTTTGAACTAATCTAAAACGCCATCTGATTTCTTCTACATATAGGTAACAATTTCCCAAAAGAAATAGCTGAAATAATCATCATCTGCAGGCCAAAGAAGTCAACCTGACCAAATGTAACATTCAACCACAAGTAGCACAAAATGGTATAATTTCGGTATTACATTTCTTAATTCATACTTTATTCCTTCTTTATTAGGTATGTCAATTTATGCCTACTTAATTCCATCTTAATATGATCTTTATTAGGTATTGTTTTAAAGAACTTAACTTGGTGTGTTTACTTCTACTCAAAGCATTCTTAAATACTTCTTAAATTGGCATTTCTTAAATCGTTTTTTTTGTTAATCCTTCTAAAAAGATAACTTTTTTGTTTTGATCCTAAATCGTTATTTTTCAGATTCTTTAATACGTATTTAAGTCTTCTTAAACAGTTTAATTAAAAACACGAGAGAGTTATTTGAGAAGCACTTTGAGACAAGTTATTTTATGTATCACAGTAGCACAATGGGCAGAGCACAAGCACGGCAAGCGGGAGGACTCGGGTTCGAATCTCAGTGGAGACCACAGAAGTAAATTTAAAAAAAAATAACTTTTAAAATTCTTTCACTCCAGCAAAAAATCACAATAAGATTCGAATGTAGGGGGGCAAAGAAAAAATGAAGAGAACTCCAAAATAAAAAACCACAGTTAAAAAAAAAACTTTATTTTTATTGTTCCTAATATTTTTTTTTTAAGAATTGCCGTAGCTCTTTAAGAAGGAGTTAAGAAGTATTTAAGAAGATGTAAGGAACTATTTAAGAAGGAGTAATGAAGTATTTGAGAAGAATGATATCCCGATTTAAGAACATTTTAAGACTCAATTTATCCCCCACTTGCGCCTTTTCTCTACTTAATATGAACTTAAATCCGTCTTATAGAAGATGTCAGATACCGATTTAGAATTCTTAAAGACTTCGTTAGGTAATTCTGTGCTACTTGTGACTTTATTGCAAAGAGAATTCCAAAGAAAATTTTAATCCTTCTAACCATCTTCATTAACAACAGCGTCAACAACAACTACTTCCCGCATTTTTGATTTCTACAAGAAATGGGGCATCAACATCAAAACATCAAAATCGGAGCTTGTCTTCTCAGGCAATATAAGTCGCCCAGCAGCCACTTGCAGAAACTTAATTCTGAAGCTTCAAGATGAATCCAATATTGAAGGCAAAAGGAGTTGCTAGGGTTTTTTTTTGCATAAACTTCTACTCGGCTCAGCGAAGTATCCGTTTAGAGCGGGCGGAAAATTGTCCGCAACGCATACTTTGTCGGAGGTTCAAATTGCTTTAGAGGTATCCTATCGGAAAGAAAAATAATACACAAATGCGTTGGCGCAATTTGTTCCGCGAAGAATTTGTGTCGCACGAAATCGGAAAAATAATTGCATTTAGCTGTCAGAAAATTCACAAATAAAGCATTTCAACGCAGTTCACCGGGTGGGTTAAAATAATGTCGGAGAAACATTCCGAACAGCTGTTCGGAAGAATACCTTGAAGCAAAACTCCACCGAATCGTACAAAATCAGAGAATTTTCCGCTTCGAACGGATACCTGGCTAGTGCCGATTATATAGAATCACATGGAATCCTATTTTTAGCTACTTAAGGAGTTGTTTTAGTAATTTAAAAAAATAATTTTATGCTTATGAACTGTTTATCTTTAATAACATTAATTTTTAAAACTCTTAGACTTTTACATAAGAGCAATTTGTGAGACCCGCAGTACCCCTTGGCATAATGGTTAGTGCGTTGGACTGTCATGTGGAAGGTCTTGAGTTCGATTCTCAGCTGCTGCAAGAAAGTTTTTTTCCGGAGTGTACTGCCTCTTGCGAGGAATTGACAAGTTCTCCAAGAGTATCTCTTGCCATGGAAAGTTTTTTATTTTATAATTTGTGAGACCCAAGCGTGCATTTTATTTTTTATCAAAATCGTATTAGCTATTCTCTAAGAATTTGAGACTTTTCTTAGTCCCACTTGGCATTTTTTCGGAGAAGTATTGCATCATGTCATGAAAAGTGCTTCCCATCTTAGTTCTTCCGATTTTGCAGAAAATTGAAGGTCCCTTCCTGAAATCGCGCTCACAAGAATGATTAAGTTAGTGTTGTCAATAGATTTATCATTTCCATGAACCGCAATGACCTGCAATTTTTGTTTATATATTTTGAAGGATTTTTAACAGCTGTTTGGTAGGCTCTAGCACATTTGTTTTCAAGAACTTTTTTTTAAAATCCTTTAATACAAATCATCCAAGTTGTTTTTGAAAAAAAATATAGTTTTTTTCCTTGTGAGTCAAAATATTATTGATCAAAACTGTCCAGAAGCATATTAACATTGATAATGATTTCAGGTTCTTCTGTATTTTGCACTTGGGGGCTCTCTCTAACTCTCTGTTTTAACGAACAATACCAAATAGTTTCTCTTTAACGTATACCTATTTTCACAAAGTTTGAAGTACCATATATGGCTTAGGTTGTCTCCAAATATAAAAGCTGATGATCCAGTTCAGCTCAGTTAGAAATATTGGTAGTTCAAAGAAGCATGTTTGAAGGACATTAGTTGTTAGCTGAAAATAGGAGGATAGGCAGAAATTTGGTGGAACAGTGCTTTGAGAATAAAGTATTTATTATATCTTACCCCATAAGTGGCGCCCAATTGAAACTACCTACATTGTTGCTGAAATCTTCTAAGTCAGCAGATATTTACTGCACTATTTCACACAGCTATTCGAATTTTAAACATTTTGAATCATCTATAAAAGTTCTCTCCGTGTATTTGATAGGATTAAAATAGTAAGTGTAGCACAAAGTGCGTGTAGGTTTAGGTATAGCTTTAAAGGATGTTATATAGTTAAGCTTAATCATTGGCATACAACAAAAACTATACTCTGTATCTGTATGTTTTTGAACACAGTATATCCATTGTCTGTACTTTCTGTGGTTAAAACCCACAGACTATGCATATAATTTTCAATTTAAATAGGCCGCGAACTCGTCAGGCAAGCGGTCAAGCCGACTCTCCTTTTATATACGATTTTCCATATATATATTTTTGTATTCCTTTTTTTTCGGGTTTTGTTCAATTAAAAATTTCAATATTGCGATCATAAATGTAATTAAATTAAATCTCTCACAGACACACTATCGAACAGTGGTCAGCCTCCCATCACTCCACCCAATGGG
The DNA here is from genome assembly GCA_911387755.1 of Chrysotoxum bicinctum. Classification (NCBI taxonomy): domain Eukaryota; kingdom Metazoa; phylum Arthropoda; class Insecta; order Diptera; family Syrphidae; genus Chrysotoxum; species Chrysotoxum bicinctum. The sequence goes on along the minus strand of OU426989.1, from coordinate 214,565,155 downwards.
CTTAGCCGTGAAAAATTATTATCCACACAACATCGAAGCACCTATCCTCCACCCTACCCCCTCCCCCTGACACACAATCAATATGTTCGATACAAAAAAAAAAAAAAAAAAAAAACAATTCTGAATCCCCATTATGAGATCACTGAATGTGAACAAAAATTTTGATTTTTATTTTTTAACATTCTGTCTGTAATTATTATGATTATTATTTCGAAAATGCATTTAATAAAAAAATAATAAAAAAAAAATATGTAAAAAACAATAATGTGGCAGGACGCTGGATATGTATGAAGGACGAATAAATGGTTGAATTTCATCCTGTTGACTTCTCCTTTTTTTTTTTGACTGATTAATAAATAAATCGATTTATCCTTGATGAGGAGCCAAACGAGAGGGTTTCTGATTTTGTATGCTTTGTGCTGGTTCATATCACAATCATTCGAAAACTGTTATTGGAGGTGTGATGTACCTACTTTACAGTACCATTCAAAAAATAAACACACACAATTTTTTTTTTGGAAATGTGGAGAATCAATTTTTCAATGACTTCTTTTACTTTAAAGGATTTTGTGTTTGTATGAATTCTGCACTTTTAATTTTTTTTCTATGTGTGAGACAATCCCAGAACCAGATCTAAACTCAAGTTAACTACTGAAGAACGATTTTCAGCTCGAGCTAACCCACCAAATGTCATAGTTAACTCAGCAGCACTTAACAAGCAAACTCATATGTATCACAAAGTTATATCAGTTCTAAAAAAAATGGGCTGAGAGAGCTTTTAGCCCTGGAAACAAAGAAATAAAAGACAAATATTATTTGAAAGAAACACTCATGTATTAAATGTATTAAACTTTAAACACAAATTTAATAACAGTGCCTAAAAAGAAACTCAAGCTTCTCTAAGTACCTGCAGTAATCTTCTGAGTACTTCAAATCTATCATTTTTTTAAAAGGTCTATCAAATTTATTGATGTCTATTCCGGCGGTAGGGAAAACCAACAACGTGGGTCTAACGTATACGTTCCGTGTAACCCTTTACAGTTACAAGTTCCGCGTAGCACTTTACCTTACGGAAGATTGAATTTTGGACGCTGTTTAGGAATATTTAGTACTTATACTTACTACATCGTGGTTAATTTGGACACTTTGGGGCGCATCAAAAAGAGTTCGCCTATAGTGTCAATGGATTGAAATCTTTCTTCCCCCAACCATTTCTTCATCTCTCACACAATATGTCGAAAAGACGAAACAACTGGTGTCAAATGTCTTTGCAGGTTAATTCAAAGTTTTAAACGAATCCCATTCAAGTTAGTGATGGACGATTTCATTTCATTGTATGTTCCGGAAAAATGCATTTTCAGAGTTGACATTTAAAAAATCCGAAAAATATTGTTTTTATTTTCTTTAAACGCATTTTCAGGGCAATTTGGTTGATATTTGCAAGGAAATATTCTTGATACGTCTAAATTTAATTTGGCCCTTATCTGTCAAACCACATAATGCCAAATTCTATATACATCAAAATATAGATCGTTCTTCATCTGTCAAGTCATGAACTGGACTAAGATAACTAAGATGCCAATGGACTAACATTTTCAGTTTTTTCCGCATATATTTACTTTGACAACTTTCATTACAAAATAGGAATGATGTCAATCTTTGTTTCTATTCTTCAGTTGTTTCGTCTTTCGTTTTTATGACATATTTGGTGTGAGGTGAAGCTACAATGAATCTACGTTTCTACACCCGTCAGCCAAACTTTCAAAAAGACGAAAGACGAAACGAACAAAAAAAAAAAGAATCGTGTAATCAAGCTCCAAGAGTCAAACTGAATCATCATATTTTCGTGCACCATAAGGGGCGTTCACATTCTTGAATGTGTTTGACCAGCATTGGCTTGATTTTGATAATGTGAACTGTCCATCCAGCGGCTCGTCAATAATGCTGGATGGACTTCAAAATGTTTTGATATTTTGGCTGCATGACAAGCATATTTGAGAATGTAAGTGCATGCTTGTCAAGACTGAAGCAAATTTCATTATCCATGAGTTCTCGAGCTTTGCACATCGTAAGAAAATATATATTTTCCTTTTTTCGGGACCTTTTTTTTAGTAATATGTCATTTAGTGACTTCAAATAAATTAAAATATTGATTTTCAATTATTAAAATTTGCATTATTCATTGTTGAAAATCAATATTAAATATTGAAATGAAGCCTACTTAAGGACAAATTGGTAAAAAAAATATATATCAAACTTATAATAGCGGTAATTTCAGTGGATTTTATTAGATTAATATAAGTTTTCTGCAGACTTGAAATATACAAATTATTTTCTTCATCTAAATTGTCATCTATGCTTTGAGTTGGTCCGCCCTAAGAAGTGATGTTTGGCAGCATGTTTGACGAATGTGAACGCTAAATTTTGTTCATCTATCAAATGTTCATCATGCCGTGCTTGTTTAACAAGCTTGAGAATGTGCACGCCCCTATTAGTGCTCCAAGCAAATAGTTATAGTTTTACATAAACTCCACTCTAATGTTCTTAAATTTTTCTTGAAATTTTAATTCCATAGAAATTTAGACGAACGTTTCAAGTTTTAGGTATCACTTTAAAAGAAAAAGATTTGAGCAATGTTTTTCGAACATCACTGTATGAAATGAACTACGGTGACCATATTTTCAAAAAAAATGTTTTTTTTTATTTACTCCTGCGACTAAAAATCTTTAAAAATTTAACTTGGGCGCGTTCAAAAACATTACTTCACTTCTTCTTACATCACTTCTTTGGGTTCATACATTTATGTCTTTGTACAACGTTTCCAGACTGGAGCGTACGTATACTTATTCGTATGTTGAAGTTCTTTGGATTTTAAAATTGTAGATGTAGAAAGGTGAATGTAAATAATTATAGCAAAATGTTCAAATGGGTAAATTTTACTGTTTCAATTGGTATCTTCTGTTTAAAAAAATATAAATTTATGCAAACAAAATTGTGAAAAATATTAGTGGATTTTTATTAATAAATTAATTTTTGTTATTATTTTTTTTATTTTATACGTGTTTTTCTTAGAATTTTCCTAGGAACATTTGATATTCATAATTTAAGTACGAGTATCTAGTGATAGTATAAGAAAATATCTAAAAAAACAAAACTTTCACCCGGTCTTAAGGATATAGATTTAAAACAAGAAATATACATTTTTAAAATTACTAATATAAAATTTTATTGAAATCGGTAAATCCGTTAATGAAAAAGCTTAAGATAAAAAACGGTTTTATGATAGGTATCATTACATTTATTTTAATTTTTACATTTGTTTTAATTTTACTTAACTTTTTTTTAAACTAAATACAAAAAATGTAAAAGGTAGCTTAACGATGAAAAAAATTTCACACAAAATGAATTTAATTTTACCTCTAAGAAAACCATTTTTTTTAGATGTTTTGAAACACGAAATAGCCAACTTTTTGATACATTTGATACTATTACTTATTTTGAATGGTATTTCTAAATGTTCTAAGAAAATTTGTTTTTTTTTTCTTGTGAAAACTCAACATTTTAAAAACCACACACTCAACTTTTGGAAGCTCAACAATTTATAGTTTGTCAATACTATGTTTAAAATGTCGAAATACTTTTTTTCTTTTATCCAAAAATAACAGTATCCAATAAATAAGTGTTGGAAAACCGTTTTCAAAATTTTTATTTTTCTCGAAAACAACTTCAACCAGTTAATTATTTTGTACCAACAATCATACAATATGGCTATAGAACCGTAATTTTGATTTTTGAATTTCTCAATATCGGTATAATGGATTCAAATAACAAAATGTATACTTCTAAGAAGTTTAAAAAAAATTGCATTGGGCATATTAAATTTTTGTTTGAAAATTCAATTTTTTAAAAAAATGTGTCTTACAAATGTTTTAAAATCCTTATATGAAACACTAAGTTTTTTAAAACAATCGTTGCAACTATTTAAAATTCACATTCATTCTGTTCTCCAAGGATTTTTTTTTGTAATCCAAGAAGTTGTTTTAAGTTTTTAAAAAATGGATACTTGTGAACAGTTTATATAGAAGATAATATCCATTTTTAAAATTCCCAAGTCTCTTAAACATAAGAACAAGTTTGTGCGACCCTGTTGCGTATTTTTTCCTATATAATTCAAAGCTGTAAAAATTTTTGAAAATGGTTTCTATAGGTAGTCTTATTACCCATGATAAATTAAGCAGTGAAATAATAAAATATTTAAAAATGAGTTGGAAAAATAAAGTTTTCTAGAATTTTCTGTCAATTAAAAAAAATAACAAGAGAACTGCGTTTGCTAGCTTTATATAAAATTTTGAACTATTTAGACAAAGGCGAATAAAAATAGCGTTTATTTCGACCCAAAATCTTTTTTTGACACAAGCAAATGGTTAAAATGTCACACAGGTATAAAAAAAGAAAAGCTTTAAATATTCAAGAAGCTGGTCACCCTGCATACTTTCTGTTATTAATAAATAATAAACGTGCACCTTTGCCGAGGAGCAATTTATTGACTGGTGGAATTTCTATATGAAGATGGCAGTTTGGCCGTGGAACTGTTGGCGTTGCCCTTCGAACTGACATGGCACAGAAAATAAATATAACACGTGTACGTACTCGTACATACATGTTTATACGATGTCCACACCACACAAAACGCACACAACTCTACACACATATCACACAGATAAAGGCCGACTGGAAATGGTAGTCATTATCTGCTTAACGGTCATCCCCGCTGCGTTTATATGATTAATTAATATTCCTACGAAGAGTTATTAGTAATGAAAACAACAAACCCCACGTTATTGCGATGGACGATGAAATGATGATGGTGAAGGGTTTGTTTCACTCATAAATAATGCTCATACCTTTTGGCCAGGCATTCAGGCTCAGGGTTGTTTTGTGGCTAGCTGGACTTGGGGCTGAGTGCTGAGGTTCTCCATAAACGGAGCGAGATAGAGAGTGACAATGTTTAAGTGTAATTTAATCAGGTTGCAATGCAGCTGATACCTTCAAGTGGCCGGTAAATGAACCTATCTATCTATATAAAGATGATGTGAGTGGGAGTTGGAGTGCAAGTGACATGGCTGCATGGAGATATTTAATCTATAAATTGTATGTTGTGGTAAACATTAATTACAATTATTTTATTGAAAATTTAATTATTTCATACGGCATTATGTGAATATGGCAATAGACCCGTTTCCAAAGCCCATGTACTACACTGTGGATCCGTGCGTCCATCCATAAGATACATGGTCTGTCGTGTTCTACATAAATGCAAAATTTTATTATGATTGACATTTTATTGAAGGTATGGGAGAATCAGAGATGATGTTTAATTAATTTCAATATTTGGAGAGTTAATGTTGTTAATTGGTAACTGAGTTTGTTAAATGGTGTGTCTGATAGAGTTAATGCAATTATTGTGTGTCGATGCAATTTGATGGCAATTTGATCTATTTTCGTCCATGAAACTTGTGTGTTTTAAATATTTTTATAACACTTCGTGATTGGTACTTCAGGAATGGGGAAAATGCGATCACAGTTCCTATGACCTTACATTTATTTTTAACATCCAGGAGAAAAGTTCTGTTTTATTGAAGTTCTTCGAAGTTAACCATTGAGAAACGTTTCGCACGATAATGCTACCAACACAAAATGTAACAGCATAATGGATAGGTAGATTAGTGGAAGAAGTTCATTGGCCCCAAGGGATTGAATAGTAATTTGTGTCTTAGGGTGTTGGTGTATATCTGTTGTGAATGAACATAACTTCGTACGTTCATCGTTACATCGAGCTTAAACCCAAACGGGTGATTTTCTTAAATTTTTGTAACATAATTTTACAAAAAATATTTCCATAAGCACTCTGAATTCAACGGAAATCAGTCAACCCGTTTAAGCCCTACCTCAATGTAAAGTGAAGAATGTAAAAAACGCAAATTATTTTATGGACTTATCATCTTTTTCACTAATCACCATAGATATGTTCTCAATAATGTTTTTTACTTATTAAATGGACTTCTGATCTGCACTTAGTCTCAGCCTTACCATCCTCATTACGAGACCCTAAGCAAGCTCCTTCCATACATTCAGGCCAAGCAGTCTTGCATCCACTAATACTTGACCTTGAAATCGAAGGTGGTGCGATCATACTTTTTCACTCGGACTTGGGTTTTTGGAATTCTAAGAACCATTTGTTGGTAACATTTCGCTTGATGTTTAAGTCATATAATGGTACATATTACGGAATTCGCAGTTGTTTCTTCCCCTCCATTCTTTCTCCTCGAAAGATTCCATTATTAACAAACCACTTGCAGGGCCCGATCTAGGGTGGGGCAAGCTGGGCAATTGCCCAGAGCGGCAAAAATTTGGGGCGGCAAAATCGGGACCGAGAAGCACAATAACAATTCATTTACAAACTGCTCAAGTCCTTAAGACTAAAATTTAAAAACTTATTTCAATCTAATTAAAAAATAAAACATCGACTGTGGGGTGTATGATGCCATTAAGATAAATGTAAATCCAAGTCAGAAGCGGCGAATTTCCAAAACCAAAAATACAAATTTCCTGGCAGCACAGTTCAAGAAACACTTCGTTTTTATCACATTTCGCCGGGGATTCCCCACCTAGAAAATGAAGACTATAAACTTTAAGGCCCACTCCGAAAGCTCAACGATTGCATTCTGACTTTTCCTTAAGCCTCTTTGTGACACGAGATGGGAAAGGTTGTTAAAACAAATTAAAAGTTTTAAATTTTTGTGCTCTATTATAATTTGGTACGAAACTTTGAATCGAAAAAATCTCGTCAGTAAACACTAATGCAAAATTAGGATTGAAGTTCTGCCATTAAATTGATAAAAAACACCAAAGTCTTTTCTGAAAACTTACTATCAAGGAGTATTTTACTCAAGTTTGTGAAAAGAACAAAGCTTTAGCTGCTGAAATTGATAGCGAGGTTAGACTTTGAAAATGTGCCTAAACATCGGGCCCGCTCTAAAAAGAGGTAGTTTGATTACGAATGTGATGGATGACGAACCAATTATTCATCCCTGCCAAAAATATAAGGTCGAAGTATTCTTTCAGATCATGGATACAGCTACGAGTATAAACTCATTAGAGTTAAGGTTTTCCCAAATTAATAAGCACAGCAAACATTTTTCATGTTTGTATAATATACATTATAATGCCTTAAGAGAACTACCTAAAGATGAATTTTATTGGACCAATGCAGAAACCTTAAAGTAATTTTGACACATGACAACTCCTCTGATATAAATGGGTTAAAACTTTCCGAGAAGTTGTCAGTGGTATGCATGATTTTAGATAGTCGTTTGTCTCCTGAAGAGGTTTTGACATTTATAACGGATTTAAGATTTGGTCCTAATATAAGTATTGCACTTAGAATTCTCTTAACCTTACCAATAACGGTTGCAAGTGGAGAAGGAAGCTTTTCTAAATTGAAAATCATTAAAAACTATCTACGGTCTACCATGACACAAGAACGATTAACGGGATTGGCTTTGATATCAATTGAAAAAAAGGTTAGCGATAGTATAAATTTAATAATTAAAGATTTTGCAGAGCAAAACGTGCGATGAAAATTATTTTAGTCACTAAAAAGACTTTTTTTTTTAAATAATATTTTAACAGAATTTGTTTTTTTTTAAGAATTGATTATTCGATTTGTAACCGAAATTAAAATTAAAATAAAAAATTGATTTTTTTTTTCATTGATTTAAACTTTATGAGTATCATTTAATTGATTAGTCGATCTAAGGAAGCATACATACTCGTTCGTACATATGTATAAAAAAAAAAACAATTATTTGAATATAATAAGTAGATTCGGAGAAATGTTTGAACAAACATACTCGTACATTTTATGGATAGGTACCCAGAAGACTAACATTATTTGAATATTATACCAACAATACAAACATAAGGTCGCAATAACTTTTGTATGCCTTTTAAGGTTTGATTTTAAAGGGCGGCAAATAATACTTTTGCCCAGAGCGGCAAAAAAGCTAGATCGGGCCCTGACCACTTGTAGTAATATTGCGTCGCAATTTGTTGTTTGTGGAGCTTATATTTAACACTTAGCAGATGAAGTGAATGATTGTTGTAGTACACTTTGGCATAATAGTTAGTGCGTTGAATTTTCATGCATTGTTCGATTCCCAGACCCTGGAAAAAAATGTTCAGGGCTATGCATATTGCCTCTTGCGAGGAAGTAACAAATCATCCAAGAGTATTATTATTTTATGAAAAGTGCTGCTCACTAGACGTTTGGAATTAGTAGAAGATTTTAGGTCCCCTTCATTTCTGGTAACACGCAAGGCGGAATGGTTTAGAGCTGTAAGTCACTAGGTTTAGGATTTCTAAAATCATCGAATTTTAGATGTACAAAGTCCTAAGCAACTTCGATAACCACTCTCACCAGTTTAGCAACTTTTGGAAATGCTGCTTTAATAAATCTATTATTCAGTGTGGTAAGATGCCTTTGCTCGTTTTCTGGTCTTAAAACAAGTAGCCACATTTTTTTGGCTTTTTCATACGTCTTCCGGAAATTTTTCTATAGCAAGGCTCTTCGATCTTCATGATCTTGGAGGCTGTGTACGCCTTCTTCCTTTATGAATGAGCTTCTTCTTCTCCTTTTTTTGCACAATACTCTTCTGTCGCTGTACTTATTTTGCGATCCATCATTATTCCATATATGCATGTTCTGTCACTTTTTTAGTTGAAGGCATATTTGATGATATCAGAATTTTCGGACCACTGGATGTTGGCGTTGGTGGTTAGTGACTGCACAACAAAAAGCCTCTCGCTCAGGTGTTCTCTCTAGACTACGAAAACTTTTAAGCGTCTAATTATGGCGAATTCGCTCTAAATGAACCTTGACGACTTCTGTCACGGGTATTCCTCGATCCTAAAATTGCGAGTAAGTGAAATAAGCGAACTTCAGAAAGAAGGAAGCCCATTAATTCTTATCATACCCTATTAAGTTTACAGGTCAAACGAGTTTTTGATATCAAAACGGCCGGCAGCGCTGGGTCACTGATCAAGACTGGTACTGGCTGCTATTTCCACCTACCTCTCTGAGTTGTCGAAAGTAGAATTTATTCTTCTGGGCGGTTCTCAATTCGTTTTCGTTCAACATCTGAATTTTGCCACAACTAAGAAATGACGGTTGGTTGTTCTTGGATACAAACAGAAGTGCCTTTAGTCGACTGTTGGTTGCTTGTCACCTACTTGAGATCCCTAACCTCGGAAACCTAGCTCTAGTTATAACTGTATTACGAGCTGCTGAAGAGTCTAGTAGTCGCAGGTTGGTAACTGCTGTCATTTCGTCGAGATTATATCAACTAATATGCCAAAGATGACTTAAGGATCAGTTGATGTTAAACTTCTACAATTTAGCAAGCTTCCTCCTCAGATAAAATGATATGTTGTGAGTAAAAATATTCACAAGACCTGAAAATAAAAAATTCTCCACAATATAACTTTGTGTTGGAACTCCACTAAGAAATATTGTATTTTGATTTCCAGGATATCTGTGCTTTCTTCGAACGTTTAAGTTTTAGATTTATTCAGATTTCTTGAGCTATAAATTTATGTTTTCGACTAAAAAGGCATTAGTGTTTTAATTTTTCTAAGACTCCAAAAATTTTCGAAAAAGACTCCAAGCAGTCTATATGAGAGCTTTGATTGCTGAAAAAAAAAAGATTACAACCAATTTTATAATTTGATATTATCAAAGTCTTTGTGTTCTAATTTAATTTTTCTTTTTACTCAATTTCATTCCCGATATGATCTTTATAAATCTGATAAGCCCATTCCTTCATTCATTCACATTTGCCTTCATTTCAAATTCAATTATTCTGATCTCTTTTTTCCCCCGTATTCATTTTGACTTCTTCACTCTATAAGCAATGTTTATATAAGCAAATTGCTCCTGTAAATATTATCCCTTAATTTTGTGTCTACCACACCACACCCCTCAGCTTACATGAGCGGCATCTAAATCTCCCACCCACCCATTGTATATTCAATTGATAACTGCCAAAAGAAACCAAATTCAAACGTACATAATTTCCAATTTCGTTGTTCGCTGCGAATGAATATGTACATTTTTTTTTTGCTAACTGTCTTAAAGGACGAAGAAGAAATCTTTAAGGAAACCATCATCCAACAATAATAATTTCTTGCCATTCAGAGGTTCATTACGATGTCATAAAAAAAAGGTTCCTTAGTACACATTAGCAAACAAACAAAATTGTTCCTCCTTTATATGCATAACAAAAGCGCAAAGGAAAGCTCTGTGTATTAAAGAAATAAAAAGAAAAAAAATTAAGGACGAGATGCTGGGAGTAATAGGATATCCCGGATGAGAATACGTGCGCAAGAATTTTTATTTGATTGCCACGCAAATGGCATAACATTCTGCAGAGCTACTACTTCTCGCATCCGATCCGCCATTATTGCTATCACGAGCTGAACAATCCAAAAGGCAAAAGTAATATACTATATATGAACAACGAAATAAAAAAAAGGAATACAGGAATATTGTTCACTAAATTTATTATTAACAAGAAAAGGCAAATAGCCATTATTTTCTATAACACCCTGTGGGTGTTTCACAATCGTACATGATATTCCAGGGGTCGGTCGAAGCGAAGTAGTTGCTGGAGAATTATGTATTTTTATGGGATTCTCATTCTTTGCATATTGCCAAAGAGGGCAGACTAATGGCGAAATCGAAACCCGAGTTTCCTTGGGGAGATAATTTTCGAAACATGACTTTTGGAAATATTTTATTTTCAAAGAGGGAGGTCGAGGCCGATGTGTTTTCAGAATGGGGCAATGCTGTGATTAAAAATTGTGGACTTTTTGAAAATAAATCTATCAAAGCTAATTGATTAATAAAAAAAATGGAATACCGTTTTACTTCTTTTTATTCTTCGTATTGCACATTTTTCTTCTTGTTTACCTTTTTGAATGTAATATTAGCTTTATCTTTCATTCTTATTGACGAAATTTTATTCATTTCATCGTATTCAAATTGCATTGAGTTCATACTGGACCTCCCTATTATGAGAAACGATAAGACCAGCAGAAGATCGAATGACATCCAGCTGTCAAAATATTCAGTGAGATCTGTCATTTTATCCTAATGAACTTAGAAAATGTAGTTAATTCGTTATTGGGACGCTTGAGATGTTTGCTGGAGAATATCTTGTCGAACCGGATCAATTTTTGACCCAGCGGCGATGACAAGTAAATATTGCTATTACTGCTAACATTCTACTTGACACCAATCGATTATTTTCTATTGGATAACATCGAGTTATTAGACTACGCTTACAAGTTAATCATTTTGGACAAGTTTAAGGCGAACAATCGCGACGCTATTGCCAGAATAACACGGCGAGTCTTCGAAAATTGGGCTGCCTACTTGAAGCACTGCCAGCAAAGCCGAGGGGCCATTTAAATGATAAACTTTCATATATGTAGATAATGGCATGGATGTATGTAGCTTCTTTATTTATTAATTAGCTTAATATGAGATTTTTTTAATTTAAATTTATTTTCTTATCGTTCTTATCTGTTCACCCTATATAACTACAGAAGCTTTCACTTGTAGCTTCCACATTGATGAAACCTACCATCACATTTACAGCCATCATAAATAAAACGAACATCGCCTAGACTCGTCAGAAGATCATAATATAGAATATAGATCACGTTAACCCAAGAGGCACTAAAAAGACATCAAAACCACCAGTAGGCATTTTTCTTTTTTAACTCTGCGCAGAGAATTGAACAGATCTTGAGCATGTCGATCAACTGTCAAAGGCGTCGATCTCCATTTGTATTTCTTTGTTTTTATTTTTTCACCGTCTGTCTCTGTCATATCACACGAACAAATTTTTGCCCCGCTTAACTTTTTACTCCATCTGCTCGGTTATTTGATTCTGAACTCATAGAGCTGCTACTAAACCTGAAAGCCTGAACTAAGAAAGAAACACAGATCTTTTTTTTTGACAGCTTCAGCAGTTCCCTGCTCGTGCTCTGAGTTTAGAAAGAAAAAAGCCTATAACCAAACGCATATACCCAATCAAAGAATTACAGTAATGGAGAAAGCTCAAAATACACATACATATGTACATACATGTATGTATGTCGTCGCGTGACCTGTGCGGACCCGGAACGCACTTAAGCGCCCAATACACGATACAATTATTATTGTACCGATTATCGTACAAAAGTTGAATCGCATCCGATGATTGTATCGTGTGTGCAAAACAAAGTATCCGCTGTACTGAAATCGCATGGTCGAATGCTATCGAGCGAAAACGAGAGGTTACATACGGCTGCTTTGATGGGAATCGTACCGTTTGTAACGTATGTGACGACCGTGAAACCGATGCTTTTGTTTTGGCAGCTAGTTAGTAGGAGAAAAATGGTTTCAATAACAGAAAAAGAATTCTGGTTAGAATTCATTGATAAATACAGGTCGTTGCCTTGTCTGTGGAATATTTACTTTTTTGACAGTTGATGAAATCGTGAGCTAATCGTATGGTGTGTGTGCTCACTTTCGATATCGCTACCGATATCGGTACAACTCAAGTCGGTACGATAGCTTGTACCGTGTATTGGGCGCTTTAAACATTATTCAAAATGAATAATACAAAACTCCTGTTTTCCTCTTTCTTATTGAAAAGGTGTGACTGGTGGATAATTATCAAAATGGCGACTGTAGCTCAAAAATAAGTGCGTTCTTTTTCTCTTGAAAGTGAACTATATTTAAATTGTATGGTTCCTTTCTTCCAAAAAGTTACTTTATTTGACATTTGACGTTAAAAGGCTCGTTGTTTTTTGCACCTATTGTTAATCTGTGAAAAATAGGTGAATTTGGAAATGTTTTCATGTTTTTAACTATTTTCTGATAAACTCAATTTAATATCGATCGTATACAATAATAATTAGTTGGAATTTTTGCAATAGAATTTGTGCCCATATTGAATAAAACTTGTAATCTTTATTATTCAATGCCTTGCAAAGATATAAAGTTAATGAAAATATTATTTGCAAATTGTATGCATTTTTGAAGTACATAATATCTATGTAATATTTTTTACTTTTAGATGGATTCGTTAAAATATCGAACTCTGAATTTTGATCAAACTTGACGTTACAATGATGAAGAACTAGAAAAAAATGGGTCTGGCAAATCTGTCTGCCTGTCTACAACATTATTTACGAAAGTTTAGGAAACATTTTATCCTCCAAAACTCAGATTATTTTTTTTTTAATTAAAATAAGTAATATTGTGCATTAAAATTTTCAAAAAATAAAAGAATAGTTTCGATTTAAATTTTTTTTTTGAACCAATTACTCCATTTTTGTTTTTAAACTCAAGAATTAACATAGGCCCAAAAATTTAAACGATTTAGTAAAATGCTATAGCCATTTTAGTAAGTTACTAAGTTAAAAAGATGATTTTGCTAATTTTAAACGATTGTACGATCTTACATTTTATTTACATTTTACTAAAGTTAAAATCAACAAAATGGCTACTTTAACTTTAAGTAACTTGCTAAATCGATATGACATCTATTATTTATAGCACATCCAAATGTTGCTTTGGCAAAGGTCAATCATAGATTTGCCGACGTCATCGTCGTTGTGTCCTTGAAAGTTATGATGAGAATATTCAAATAAGTGAAAATACACTCATCAAAATTGGTCGAAGTCTTTTGCTTCAAAATGAGACAATCCGAGGCATAAAGATCAAATACTTGAACATTTTGGTTGTACTTTAGATTGTCGGCTATTTTGTTGGAGTGAAATAATACTTTGCTGGGAGACTTGGTGGGTGCAGTTTAAACTTATTGAAAACCAGGAAAGAGAGCAATAAAATAAATATTTTAAGAAACACGAATCAAACAATCTACTCACTCTATTATTGTATTTTCTTCTTCTGCTCCATTCTTTTCGGACTCCAAGACAGCAAACTTTGCGCTATTTAGTGAAAAGGTGATTAGTTTTAGAAAGGATTTGAAATAATATTATAAAATAAATACATACATTCCTACAACGAATAGCAACTAGGCAGAATAAAATAACAAAATAAAGTGTTGCTTGTCACAAATAACAAAATGTATTATAGGTTTTCACATTGACTTTTGAGTTTCTGACATTACAAATAAGTAGTATTCCCCAGATTTAGGTTTGTTTGCTTTGTTTTTTTTCACGAAATGTCAGTGCTTAGAGGTATGTAGACCCGCCGTTTTGAATAAAAGCGAATTAGTATTTTACTATATAGTAACACGAAAAAAAAACTAAGATTTTGAAGAGCTAGTAAATTACTTAATTGTAAGCATATTGCTAACTTTTAACATGATATGCCCTTAACAACAACAAAATTTGCCTCATTCCTTTTAAGAATTAAAATAACGGTACCCACCATACAAATGTTATGAATTGATTTTCAAAAATGTATTTTTCTATAGAACAACACTTAGAATTTTGATAAATTTTGTTCATTAGACAGATTAAACAGATCTCTAGACGCACTTCACTAATAAGAAACTGAATATGTATGTATCTTCAATTGTGAGGCTTAAACCCTCAACATCAATCTGTTCTGTATCGGTTTCTCCTTTTGGGTTCTCTCCAACTTTTCTATGCCTGCTGGCCATTGTGCCCCAACATTTTTTGGCTTAGTAATAATTCATTTCAAAATCAAAACTAAAAAAACATATTTTTAACTTTCATCGTTATACTATGTTCACACCAACGAAATACGAGATTTCGGGTAAAAACTTTCGATATTTCAAATTGATGGAACAAGATTTAAACGAAATATGAATGAAAACTCTGGATTTCAATGAAATTCTGCTACACCTTATTTGAAATCTCAACATTTTTCAGCTGAAATCTCAGATTTCAGTAAGGTGAAACATAGTTTTATCAAATGCAAAGTTACGCATTGAGATTTCAACATTTTCTTGGTAAATCAAGTTTAAGACACTTTTTGACAGAAAAAAAACGGTCTCATGGTAGATTTTGCAGCAAAATGGCGGCTTTAGTGCCAAAGGTGAGTTTTTGAGAAGCTTAAGAATGTGTATGCATTTAATTTCATTTTTAATATAAATATTTATATACATAATGTGGGATTTTGAATGTAAAATAAAAACAATATAAAAGACTTCCGACATAGTTTCAACACGTTAATCATGGGTAATTTCGCTGTTCGCCGTTAAGTGCGTTCTTTTTCTCCCTTAATAGTTTTCAAAAGTCATCAGAATGCTTTGAAAGTGAAGAGTTGTAGACTGAATACAGCGGCTCAATTTCTAATCCCAAACAAATATTAGGGGTATTCATGTAAGCGCGGAAAACCCTCGTAAACCTCGTAAACCAGATAATTTTATCTCCGCAGAAACGAGCTGTCAAAATTTGTATGGGAAAAAGTTTCTGCAAATCGCATAAAATTATCTCACAAATTTGCTGCGGAAAGTGCAGAAATTAATCTCGTAAACTAAAGAAGTATGGATTCTGACTTTTAATTTGACATTTCACAAAATACCTATTTCCCACATTTACGCAAGTATTTCTTAGGGGGTGTTCATGAAAACATGCTGCGGAAAGTTATATCTTTCTACAAAGCGAAAAATTATCTCGTTACATGAATATCCTTATTGTCTAATTAATGCATTAGAAGCAACGAAAAGAAATATTTAAAAAGCATTTACTGATCAAAAGTTTTAAAAAAAGATATTTTTCATTTTTGAATTAAACGAGTTCATTGGCTATCAAACATTGGTTGAAACAATTTTCATTTGGATCAAATTTCCTAAACCCCTTAACATTATTTATGGATCTATTGATTCATTGTCTTTTAATTCAACCTGAGATTGTCCCCCAATGCATTTTAATTTCACAAACTGATGAAAAGCTTTTGTAACAATAGATTAAATGTCTATCACAGATACATTTATCCAATATCTAAATACCCATGACTGTTTGTATTGTATATACATATATGTATATACTTACTCGTAGGTAGTTGTGTATAATACAAAGGATACCTACTGCTCTTTGAATTTCACCCTTGTCCACAATTTGCGGATGGTAAAAACCAATTTACCAAAACCCCAAAATCACAGAATAACACAAACAATGCACAAATCGTCCGTTCATCTTCGGACGGAACGGAATATTGTACTTATGTTGTGAAAGCTAAACCTAAGGACAATTTCTCACTGAGTTAAGTGCCTTCTTGTTTCTTCGGCAATGAATTCACGCAAATGAACCCAACAATACTTGCCTACACTTTCTTTCTATGTTCGTTCTGTTTTATCTACAAAACTGTCTTAGCTTCTTCATCTTTGTCTTAATCTTCTTCCTTCTTTCAGTAACAACAAAAGTTTCCTTCCTAACTGAAGTAGGTACATATCTACAAAATACAGTTTCTTGTAATGGCAGGGTTTGGAAAAGCTTGGCATATTTATAAACATCTACAACCAAAACCATCACCACCCCCACAGGGGTTCCACTTGGTGTATTCATAACTTAACACAATACAAAACTTAACTTAAGTTTCCTTTGCATTGTGCTGGCAGCGACGACGACAACGAACGACGCACGGGAGAAGCTGAAGAAGGGCACACCTAAAAGATATACTATTTACAATAAATGTCTATACATACATACATACATATGCCGGCAACAAGGCAAATTTAAAGAATTGCAAAGCGGTTAGTGTTCCCACTTTAATAAGGAAACAGAATGTTAAATGTTTGAATTAATTAGAATGACTCTTAATAGGATAGGATAGGCTTTTGATTCTTGAATTTTACTTTGTTATTATAAGCCAGAAATAGAACGCCCAATAATGCTACAATTAGATGGTCAACGTAAAATTAATGTCAAACTTTGTCTCTCTAATGTCACCGAAATTAAAATACACACTATGAAGTTCAGAAAATCAGAAACATTTACATTCTTTTCATTAAAGTAACTGTCATCTGTTGAACAATTGCACCAACATTAGTGATTTTTGGTGATAGTTCGTACTTAATTTAATTACAAAAATTATAAAGTTCGTTCTCTTTATCTCAAGAAAGTTCGAATTTTCATCGAAGAATCGGTGCGAATTATTGATTAAAATGTATTTGAAAATTCAACAAATCTAAGATTTTGATTTCGTCTTGAAAAAGAGTAATTTGAATGCCTTGTGATGATACTAAATACTCCATATACGAGTACGTCAACATTATATAGTAAAACCATGAACTGTCAAAATTCATAATTAATTGTTACGATGTTCTTGTTCAATTAAATCTCAAATTAAAAATGAAAAGAGGCGGAGGTACCTTCAAGAAATAAATTCTGACAGCCGTCTAAATTAATAATAAAATAAAAATCGTACCTTTGTGATAAGAGCGAATCAATGATTTTGACATTTGTTGAGCGAAAATGACATTTTGGGAATATTATTTTTGATTTTATTTCTTTTCGGTGACATGTATGCTAAATCAAAATAAAATGCATGACTGGATCGCACGAACTTGCTCTTATGTAAAAATACTTATGAATTTAAAATATCTACATTTTATAAACATAAAACATGGATTTAATGAAATAAAAATGTTCAAATGCATGGAATTGCCGTCTTGTTAACGGAAAAGCATAAATTTACGCAAATAATGTTTAAAAACCGTTTTATTAAAGTAATTTTTTATATCAATAGAGAAATGAAAATTATTTCTGTTTACTAAGTGGAGTGATTGAATTAAATTCAATTTAAAAGTTCAAGTGACCTCAACTCCAAGGTGCGTTTCGCCCAGGTACGACAGTGGGCTCATCAGTTAGATGCTGTCGTACCCTTCTAAGACGCAAATATTGGTCGATGTTAACCGATGTGGTCCACTGTCGTACCTGGGCGAAACGCACCTTCGAGTTGAGGTCACTTGAACTTTTTAATTGTAATTTTTTTTATAACAAATTTCTTTCAATTTTTTCTAGAACAAAATTTGGGATGCCTATTTTAAGTGCTTAGTAATATAGATTTTAGAAAATAATTTATTTTATTATATATTTATTTTTTTTTTTATATATATATTTATTTTTATTATATATAAATTTATATTAATTTTTCAAAAAATAAATTTGCATTTAAAAAAAAAAAAATATTTTTTCCAATAACTGTATATAGAATATTATTTTAAAAGTAAGGGGGCTCTTGGTGAAAATTTTTGGTTAAAATCGTTAGAGACGTTAATGAGAAAGTCGAAAATAAAAAAAAACGGTTCTATGACAGGTACCATTAATAACAATTTGCCCCAAAATTTTTTTTTACCAAAATATAGTCCATATCCATAATATCTAACTCAATTTTTTTATCAAAATCGTTAGAGCCGTTTTCGAGATAAATAAGATTTTACAATACGGGTGTATGGGGGGTACCGTTAATCTTGGAGCTAAAAAAAAACATTCAATTTCTTCTCTAGGGAATCACCGAAGACCCTTAACTACCGAGATTGAAGAACATAGGTCCAGTGGCTTTGGCTGTAGGAAGAGGTACAGACATACGGACATCTGAAACAAGTTTTTTGTGTACTAAATTTTCCTTACAACTTTTATCAAAAAAATGTATATGCCAATTCTTAGTATTGAATGTAATACATTTTAAAACGTAATTTAAAAATTTAATCATCCGTTTTCAAGATATTGAATTTTCAAAAAAAAAATTGTATGTATTATTTTTAAAAAAATCTAAAAACTATTTTTTCGAAAAAAATTTCAGATTATATTTTTTAAAATGCAAAGGAGCTCCCGCATAAAAATGTAAGTTAAAATCGTTAGACCCGTTGATGAGAAATTCGAAAATAAAAAAACCGTTCTATGACAGGTACCGTTAATAACGTGTCCACCTATAGTACCTATATCGCAAATAAAAATTGAATCAAATTTCATACGCCCACGTTATGTTAAACTTGATTAAAACAACCTCCAATCTTTTTTATACGGAACCAATAATGCCCTATACGTATAGAAAAAAATAAAAGGGCATAGTTGATAGTTTATTTTAAATTTTTTTTGAAAAATTTTGTGAAGATGTTGTATAATAATTGAAAAGTGAATCTTATCCGTCATAAGCCTTATTAACGCTCTTAAATATTGACTTTCATGTTTTGGTGGATGAGAGAACTTACGACCTAAGACCCAAAGAGAAATAAATTGTTTGTCAATATTTTTTGCATAGAGTATTAATATTTCTGCAAATAGTTGTATATTGTGCGATTATCCCAATTATAACTGTGGGTCTTTTCACTACTCAAATTTAATAGGTGTTTCAATCGGTGGCCATGTTATTTTGGTCATATCTGTCAAATATGTTGTTTATTATATAACATGGATAATTTCACGATTTAACATCAGCACGTCCAAATGATAAAAACTTAAATGCAAAGTAGTGCAAACTTTGCGTGCGTTGCGCCCATTTGCGGTAGACGTAATGGCTGTTCATATGTCGACTCTTCAGTGTTTGGTGGGCAAATTTGAGATGACCGGTTCGGTTATCAATCAGCCAACATTCGTACTTCAAAGTAACGCAAGACCGTCCGAGAATATTGCCACGATCGGTGAAAGTATACAGCAGAACCCGAGGCAGTCGATTCCTCGCCGTGCACAAGAACTCAAACTCTCACAGACATCAACTTGGCGACTTGGGCCTCTCTCGTACAAGATCTAATTCACACAGAAGCTCAAAGTCCATGACCATTATCCGTTTGTTTGCTGACTGTGCTTCGGAGCATTTGGAAGAGAACCTCGTAGTCACCTTCAATTTCGAGTGGTACAGAAGTATGATAGCCAATTTCTTATTGAATTCGAAATTGAACCATTTGGACTTAGACGACTTTATAGTTTCAGCAGGATGGAGCTACGTGCCACACAGCGGATGCCACAATAGACATTCTCATAAACAATTTGAGGGTGAGGTTATTTCTCGCAGAAGTGACATAACATTGGGGGGTTTTGTTTTTTAAGGTGAATATAACACAGACCGCTACTCAAATTCATCCAGATCTATGCGGAAGAGTCATTGAAAATAAGACCATTTGGATCCGTGCCAACGTAAAAAGCCGAGGCGGGCATTTGAACTATCTCATATTCCATACATGATGGCATATATGGGCCTTTCAAATAAAATTTTGTAAATATCTTTATTCCACTTCAACATCTATTCACCCTCATTTCCTTAGAAATTCCCATCCTGGGCCAGAGGAGTAACTTGTATGTTGAAAAAAGACAAAAAATTTGCATATTAATATTTCCATTATAACCAAATGCCTTTACCAACTGTAAAGTGGGAACACTTTTTTATCAATATCCTCTAGTACCTAGATGGCATTAAATCACAAACATAACCCCTGCAAGTACCTAGGAATATACACACATACGGATGCCTGACGAACTGGGAATTGATGAGGAGGACGATGACGATGATATCTTTTAGGTTGTGCTTGCGTAGCTCTATACTGTGCTTCTACAATATTATATCCTTTGCTGTGCTGTGTCTATGTGTGTAAGGATATAGCAAAATCAAAGAGTAGCAGCAGCTACATTTACCTTATAGAGTAGTCTATCTCTCTGTTCACCCACAGACATAAATTGAAAGTAGGTACGGGTAATAGGTGGTTTGGGGGCGAAAATTCCCATGAAGGATATCCATGTTGTACTTACAACACTTTGCTTGACTAACATATGGACGACATACATACATAAATAAGCACACATAAGTACAGATGTTGCGTGTCATGAGTTCTATACGACGACCGTAAAGGTTGTACAATGTTTGGATGTTCATACAAACATATCGATCCTATAAAGAAGTATACGAAGGGATGAGTTAAGGGCAGACGATAAAAAGAAAGGACGTTGATGATTTTGTATGAAATGAGTAATTATATACTTAAAAATGACAACAATATGGAGAAATTGCTAAGCGAAAAAAAAATATCGTGCTCTATTGGCAAGATGAATAAATCATAGATGTAATTAGATAAAATCTAAGAACGACTGAAACCTGATCTTTAAATTGCTAAAATACTTTCTGTCTGAATTCTTGGATTAATACTCGTATATAATCTTGCAAGCAAAGTCCGAAACTCATTGGAGTGGTTTTCTTAAAAATAAAACTTCTTGAATATACACTGCCGGTCACTGGTGCTTTGTAAAAGTCTTACCTGAGTTTTCTCCCAAATTTAACTAAATTTCACGAAATTCGGTAAAAAACCGCGTACAATGTCTACGAACACACCCATGTAAAACCAATTCCTCACCTTCAAGAACCTAGCCAACAGGGTGTCAACCTATTTTAAAATGTTCTGATACCTTCAGTTGTTGTAACCTCGGCTTTTTTATAAGTGCTATTACAAGATGAATCTAGATACATGTGTCTTCTTCAAATTCTTCTTTGTTAATTCTTCCACTTATTCAAGCGCTATTACACGTTAAAACCAGATTTATTAATAAAATTTGACAGTTCTCTGTATTTTTCATTTCGGTGTTGTTCTGTGTCTATGCTCTTAAATAAAAAAATCAAGTACCTATTTCTGGGCTTTGCATCGAAGTTTGCTCCTGCCCTATGGAAATAATAAAAAGCTGTAGAAAAACGGACAAGAGAAACGTCAAAATGTTGCAACCGAAATTGAATTACATATGAGAGCCAATTCAATCTAGGGTTGCAGGCAGTCTATCTTGCATGATACTGCATGATTTCTCAAACACACTGCCACCAGCAACGTCATTTCATCTGCTTGACATTTCATATTGGAAAAAAGTTTTTCATTGTTGTGCCACTGAACATTGCAGTGGAAAAGTTGACAACACTGCACCAGCAACAGCAAATTTAGGACTTTGGTCTAACGACGCTGTTGGCGTTGCTGTTGCTGTTCTTATGTGTGTTGAACAATTGAAATACATTGGCTCTAAAATAATGGCGGCCGCTGTTGCTGTTGACGGTGCTGTTGTTGGTTTAATCTGTTTCGTGCATACGAGTCTACAACAGCAGTAATCTATCCAAATATCAGTAAAAAGATATCTGAACGCATCCATTTTAATTGAAATACATTTAAAACTTCTAAGTTAAGTATAAAAAACAACAAAAACAAGTTATTAACACTGCGATCAGATTCAAAATGAAATGAGCTGTCAAACGAAATCATCAATTTTGAGATGGAAATACTTTTTTGTAATTTGAGAAATTATATTATTTTGGCTCTGATGAAAACACTACACTGTTTCACTAAAAAATGTAATTTACTCCCTCTGTTGGTGGAAATTAAATCCACTTTGAAAATTGAAACAGATTGCCATGCAGAGCAGATCCCAGTAAAATATATTTTATTGCGAAATTTTCTATGGAGCTGGTAAAGAGTAATCTGAACGAAAAACGAAGAACCCCTTATGGGACGCCATTTTTAATTTTGAACGGTATGTTCGCAGAAAAAGTTGCTTAGGTGCGTATAGAGAGGAGAATAATAACAATGAATTATGTACTTGAAAAAGTTCACAGGAAAATGCAGTATGCAGGCCGTGTTCGGAGAATGTCAGGACAAAGTTTTAAAAACGTAGTACAAATATTGCAATTGCTGTACTTCGACAGCCCTGGGAGTGAGTTGCCAGGGCTGCTAGCTAACGTTTTGTTAGAAGGCAAAAAATAATTCGGTCTTTCAACTTTTAGCTATATAAAAATGCCAGTTGCATTCGTTGTAATCAAAATTCGCCATACCATCATATACTTTCCCTTTGATCAGACTTGATTAAAAAAAGTGTCTCGCAATTCTGTCTGTCTGTTTGACTATAGCTCAAACGGCTTAACCAATTTTCTTTAAACTTGGATAGTATCGCTTTCAAGTTTCATCCCATGTGTGTTTCTTCCAAAAATATCGAAACCTGCGCAATATTTCTTTCTTTCAAAGACTGTTCCACAGATTTAAAAAAATTCAAAAATTTCGTTTCCATAAAATGTTTATCCGGTATCATCCATGAAACCATTTTTTGTGGTTTTCGATTTTCTCAGAACTCAAAACCAAATTTTGACTACTTTTTACTTTCATAATAAAGGTCCTAAAAAGTTGGAATAAAATTTAGTTTAAATTTTTTTTTTAAATTGAATTTTTAGAAAATTTTTTTTTTGAATTTGATCTAAGAACAACATTTCGTACAAATATTAAAAATTGGTTTTCGAAAATCGTGTTTTTCTCTAGAACGGCAACTAGAATTTTGATAGAAATGTTTCTATTTCGGTAAATGTTTACGATCTAAAACATTGGCAAAAAATTTTAGTTGAATTAGTACGATGTTAAAGCTGTTTTAGTATGAAACTAGCAATAGAATATAGCATCATACTTTCTCTACCCTTTTTTTAAAGGTAAAATCGTCTAATACCTATTTTATTTGTTTGGTATCGTGATACTTGCAAAGGCCACAAAAGATCTATTTTATTAATTTCTTGCACGAAATGTCATTGATTTAGGTGTGTTCAGAAGCAATTTATTAAGAAAATTATTTGAGTACGATATTAGTTAAAAAATATTTAAAATTAAGAATGAGTTAATAAACTACTTTACAGTTAGCAAATGATTAAGTAGTATCATACTAATTCCTTAAAATAAGAGGATGTAAAATTTTGCGCCATTGCATTTAACAAAAAATGTTTTTTTTTTTTCTTTTAAAATTTATATCTCGAAAATGGCTCATGTCATTCTGTTTTTAGCTAAAAAAATTGGTTTAGTGTTTTGAAAACTAATTTTGTGCTTGTGAACATTTTTCACTTATAACATAGATTTTTAAATTTTAAGTATCGTAAACATAAGAGCAAGTTCGTGCGATCGAGACGTGTATTTTATTTAAGTTAAAGCCGAGTCGCTGAGGCCGGTCCTTCTTGAATTCGAATCATCTCCATGATTTACCTTCAGTTAGCCTTTTCTTGCCAAACCATGCCCTATCTACCCTATATGCTGACGGGTAAATCACTTTATAACATGTCAGAAAATATGTATATCTCTTGCAGCTGTGAATATATTTATCTTATTTGTATGGTTTTCGGAGATCTCTTGCAATAAGTGAAAAGCTTCTTTAAAATCGTTGGTGTTGTTCTTTTATTCTTGTTGTTCGTGGCTGTCTTGAATCTGGAACTCACACTCCATGAACATATCTTCATCTATCTATCGCTTCTTCGAATTTCTATCTTCTATCTGCACCTTGATGCTTCTATATTTATGTATTGTGTAGGTATACACATCCTTCAGGCATTTTTGTCTTCACACACAAAACATTTCTAACAAATCTATCTTCTCAAGTTCGTCGTCGTGTGTGGAGCAAATTTCTTCTTTCCTTTTTCATTTATATTTCCACCCGCAGCCACAATCTTCTTGCACACATATCAAATAATAATGTGCTGGGGGAGGGGGGCGATGAATAGCAGCGCTTTATACTCCTTTTGCACATTAACCCACCGCCACCCACCACCATGCGAGATATAGCTGTACCGGGATAGATGTCTATGGTATACGGCAGGATATGTGTTCGCAGCTTATTACGTTATTCTACAATCTTTCCATGATGGCTTCTTGAGAGAGAGATACTAATAAAACTTTATATCGGTTTCCTTTCGGCATAAAAGTCGTCCTTAAGTTCTATAAGTATGTACTGTTGTGGATTGGTTTATGTAGGTGTGTCATCATCCTTTACTGTTTTTTTTTTTTTTTTTTTTTTTTTTATTTTATTAACATTGCATTGTGTATATCCTTTTTACAGACTGAACAAGTATGTGTATTTATATCACCCATTCTCCAGAGACATGGATTCTTGGCTTGCCACCCGGCCTTTATCAACGTTTGTTATCTTTAAGCTTGTTGGGTTAAGTTTGGGCATAGAAGATGGCGATGGGGATGGATGGCAATGGTTGGTGCTGTATTTCATTTTGAGCATATGTACGATGGGAATTTCACAAGGACACACACTGCCGACAGGATTTATTCACTTTCTAGCATCCACATCCTATGTGAGCACATTATTCTTTCTCGTTGCTTTGGCTTGACAAGAGAAGTTTTGTTTTTTTTTTTTCGTTTTCTTCTTTGGATAGGCACCCAGGTACTTAGTCTATTTCCCACTAGGGTAAATCATCAACCTTGTCACGAGGGTTTTTGACATTTTTATTGTGTGGACTAACCAAATCCTGAGGAGTTTTTGCCTTCTGCTAATTTATAAGACGAACATTTATAATTTTTAAAAACTTATAGACCTGTAAGTACTCTTGTGTTTTACTGGTAACCCCTTCTGAGAACTGTACGCACGCTTATGTTATTAATAATTGTGTTTTGCTCTGTGGATTATTGGAGGGCTATATTCAGGTACTGCACAATCTCCCAAACCCCGATTTTAAGTATAAAGAGTTGCTACCACGGCTGCCAGTTTTGTCATTTATGACCATTATCATCGAATACCTATCTATTTTATTTTTTTAGTATCGTGCTATTTGCAAACGCCACAAAAGGTCTGTTTAATTAGTTTTTTGCACGAACTGTCTTTGTTTTAGGTGAGTTCAAAAGCAATTTATTAAGAAAATTGCTTAAGTACGATAAGAGTTAGAAAATGTTTAAAATTAAGAATGACTTAGTAAAGTACTTTAAAGTTAGAAAATCGCTATAAAATATCATACTAATACCTTAAAAATATAGGCGGTTTAAAATTTTGCGCCATAGTTATTAAGTGGCAATAATTTATCTTCATACATTAACATATCGCACAAAATTTTAAACAGATTAGTATTAAGGTACAGGTAGTATGATACTACTAACTTTTAAGCAGATTACTAACTCTTTCTAAATTTTAAACATTTTCTAACTAGTATCGTTCTAAGGCTATTTTTTTAATAAATTGCTTCTAAACACACTTAAAGTAATGTTTTGATGTTTGTTAATGTCAAAGAGTCATATGAAGTTAGCACGATATTAAATAAAATGCACGACTGGATCGCACGAACTTGCTCTTATGTAAAAGTACTTTGGAATTTAAGATACATTTTATAATTATAAAACATGAATTTAAAATTAAATTGCCGTCTGATTTCTAGAAAAGTATGAATTTATGCAAACAAACTTTAAAAAATCGTTTTATTATTAAATAAATAAATTTTTTATATAAGAAATTTCTTTAAAATTTTTCAAGAAAAAAATGTGCGATGCGAATTTTAAGTATTTAATAATATTGATTTTTGGAAATAATTTCAAAAAATAATCGTTCATAGGTTTTGAAGATATTGATTTTTGAAAAAAAAATTTTTTTCAAAAAAACCCAACAAATAATTTTTCGAATATTTTTATATACAATATTATTTTAAACTTAGGGGGACTCCTGCTGAAAATTTTTGGTTAAAATCGTTAGAGCCGTTAATGAGAAAGTCGAAAATCAAAAAAACGGTTCTATGACAGGTACCGTTAATAACATTTTGCCCCAAAATTTTTTTTTACCAAAACGTAGTCCATGTCCATAATATCACACCTAATTTTTTTTATCAAAATCGTTAGAGCCGTTTTCGAGAAAAATAAGATTTTGCATTACGGGTGTATGGGGGGTACCGCTAGTTTTGGAGCTAAAAAAAAATTTCAATTTCTCCTCTAGGGAATCACCGAAGACCCATAACCACCGAGTTTGAAGAAAATAGGTCCAGTGGCTTAGGCTCTAGATCGAGGTACAGACATACAGACAGACAGACAGACAGACAGACGGAATTGCCGGACCCACTTTATTCGTCTTCGCTATCATCGTAATGTCAACTTTGATCAAAATCTCGAGTTCGATTTTTTTTCCAAATGCAGAACTTGCCCTATAGTAGAGGAAAAGGTGGTTATATGGAACCTGTTGTTAAATCGGAACCCCCTTCTGGAACCAAAACTGTTGGTGCCATCTATTACTCTATAGCTAGACGTTGCGAGGACTCATACAAAATACTCATATTAAAAAGTTACACAGCTTTCGCCTCGATAAATTTACCGTAAGGTTATTTCCAATAACCGAGGGAAATCGAAAACTTTTTTTCACTGTTTTTGTAAGTATAGAACGTTTATGTGGGGCCCTGTTTTTGTCCTGCAGAAAATTTATAAATAATGTTTATTTTTTGATTATCAATTTTGTATGTAAGAATTTTCTCATTTCATTGAATAAGTGATGAAAACCACTGTTTTTGTTAAAATATGAAGTCTTGTAATATGGAACTCCTAGAGGAAGCGAATATGGAACCGGGTTGCGTATTGCCAAACTGTATATCAGCACAGATCTCCATAGTCTGTGCTCAGCCATTTTCTGCTCACCGAATTTGAAAGTATTGTAGAGCAAACTGTATGCTACCACAGAGCGCTCTGTGGTCACATGCAGTTTGCTTGTAAAATATTAAAAAAGCTGAAGCAAACTATATGCTAGTTCAGATCGAGCAATGTACCTGCGATTACAGAGCCATCGTTCACGTTGGTATAGTTATTGTGTGTGGTGAGTTCTGGGTTGGTATACATTTTGCTCAGGAAACTAAGAGCAAAGTACCTGTGATTACAGAGCCATCGTTCACGTTGGTAAAGTTATTGTGTGTGGTGAGTTCTGGGTTGGTATACATTTTGCTCAGGAAACTAAGAGCAAAGTACCTGTGATTACAGAGCCATCGTTCACGTTGGTGTGGTTATTATGTGTGGTGTGTGGTGCCGTGACATAAGGCCAAGTGACAAAAGGCCAAACATAAAATGGTTTGTCTTGAGCAACAGTACATTGGGTGGCCCGCTTCGCGGGTTTTCAGGATTTTAACTTCCTTTTCGGGGCTCACACCCGCTCACGCAACTCCGTTGCTCCGCTTAGGGTATGTTCAGTCGCCAGGCAGGCGCCTGTAGCAACAGTTTTGTATTTTACATTAATTGAAGTAAACAACTAACAGTTATGTACTGCTGCTCAGGAAAACTGTTGCTACAGGCGCCTGCCTGGCGACTGAACATACCCTAAGCGGAGCAACGGAGTTGCGTGAGCGGGTGTGAGCCCCGAAAAGGAAGTTAAAATCCTGAAAACCCGCGAAGCGGGCCACCCAAGGTACTGTTGCTCAAGACAAACCATTTTATGTTTGGCCTTTTGTCACTTGGCCTTATGTCACGGCACCACACACCACACATAATAACCACACCAACGTGAACGATGGCTCTGTAATCACAGGTACTTTGCTCTTAGTTTCCTGAGCAAAATGTATACCAACCCAGAACTCACCACACACAATAACTTTACCAACGTGAACGATGGCTCTGTAATCACAGGTACTTTGCTCTTAGTTTCCTGAGCAAAATGTATACCAACCCAGAACTCACCACACACAATAACTATACCAACGTGAACGATGGCTCTGTAATCGCAGGTACATTGCTCGATCTGAACTAGCATATAGTTTGCTTCAGCTTTTTTAATATTTTACAAGCAAACTGCATGTGACCACAGAGCGCTCTGTGGTAGCATACAGTTTGCTCTACAATACTTTCAAATTCGGTGAGCAGAAAATGGCTGAGCACAGACTATGGAGATCTGTGCTGATATACAGTTTGGCAATACGCAACCGGGTTCCATATTACCATTACGTGTTTTTTATGTATACCTCATACCAAAACTTAGGAAAAAAACTTCAAACAGAGGACGTAAGGCTACATCTTCAGCGGTTTTGACAGGGTCAGTCTTGCTACATATGGACACACAGTGATTGCGCAGGATGCGACCATGATTTTTATGTTTGTGATTTTTGCACACAAAATTATGATATAATTTTTACATACATTTAATATGGAACCCGGGGTTCCATATAAGGAACATACAAATTTAAAATGTAAAAATGACTTTTTTTGAATAAAGTAAAAAATTTAATACGAAAAGTATTCAGAATATGTTTTTTATCTTATATATAATGTAAGAATATATACTTTATATAATTGAAAAGTTTTTAATATCTTTAGATTACGGGTATGAACAAAAAGAATTTAAAACCAAATGGGGTTCCATATTCCCACCTTCTCCTCTACCTATATCGCAAGTAAAAAATTAAAAAGGTATTCGATGATTTTAACATTAATAAAAGGGTAGAGAAAGTATGATACTAAATGCGATTGGAATTTGCAAAATCGTTGGTTTTACCTAGTTTCATCCTAAAACAGCTCTAACATCTTACTAATTCAACTAAAATTTTGCGCAATTGTGATCTTATTTCAAATAGCTTTGAGAAGTCAATATTTACCTGATTTTTTATGTTTTTTTTTTTAACAATGATTTCAAAATAAAGTGAGATATGTATAATACACATATAGAATAAATGCTCCAATAAATGTGATAGATTAATTGTATGTGTTTCTTTTTTATTTTGGTCATTTTTAGCTACATTTGGCAATTTTTATTTTCAATTTTGGAGAACTTTTTTTTTCAAGTGGCAACCGTGGTTGTTACTCATATTATTTGACACATGAATTGTTTTTGAGAGATTGAAATGCTGTTGTCTCTTTTGAGCACAAGAGCCGAAGTTGGGTAATGTTGTTTAACTTTGAATGATTAAAAAAGAATTATCATGAGTTATTAACGTATAGTTTTTGAAAGCTCTTTATTTATTTTATTAAGTTTGAAAGTCCGATTTAGAGTTTTAAGTTAGTAAAACTTTGGGAGATATTTATTTTTTGTTGTTTTATTTTATTAATAAAAATAATCATGAAATAAATTCTGAGTCAAAGGAGTTTTTGTTTCTTAAGTTTGCGAAATGACTAAACTCCCATATGTCCAAGGATTGGTTGATTACAAATTAAAATTCATAAAGTATTACAATATAAGAAAAGTACCTAGGTGGTTAAGCTTCCTGTCGCTAATAAGAGCAAAGTGAAACAATTTCAGCGAAATTAGCTCAATTTAACTTCCAAATGAAGTAAATATAAGGACAATAGGTAGATACTCTGAAATTTCAATTCAAAATTTCGCTCAAAAATTTTTCAGTATCACTCTTGTAGATAGTAAAATGTCCAAAAATGTTTGATATTTTCAGTTTTTGCCTTCAGTTGAGTTCAATAAGAACTAAATGGCCTACAATTTCAGTTTATAAATATGGTTTATCAATAAGATGTTGAATTAAAATAAAACAAGCTCTGTGTAAAGAATGAACAAAATTCTTCTTTTATTTGAAAGGCGCATGTATGACATTATGTATGGAATATGACATCAATTTTCATTGACTCTTCCGAATATGTATGTCCGAATATGAAGGCTTGTACTATATTCACCTAAAGGGCATCGGTCGATTTTGGTTTATTAACATAATCCTGCGACTTGGGAAATCTAACAAGAGATAACTTTACCCTTAAACCGTTCATGTGGCACGTAGCGACAAATGCTGGTACCACATGTCGTCTAGGTCCATATGGTTCAATTTGGGAAATAAGAAATAGGTTAGATATCATCGTTCCGTAGAACCCGCCATTGACGG
Source organism: Chrysotoxum bicinctum (assembly GCA_911387755.1). Classification (NCBI taxonomy): domain Eukaryota; kingdom Metazoa; phylum Arthropoda; class Insecta; order Diptera; family Syrphidae; genus Chrysotoxum; species Chrysotoxum bicinctum. The sequence goes on along the minus strand of OU426989.1, from coordinate 214,534,563 downwards.
TGACCATTTAACCAAAGTCGTTTTCAAAAAAATACGGGCCAATGACACCACCGGCCCAAAATCTATACCAAACAGTAACTTTTTGAAGATGCATTGTCACCTGGTGAGCCTCGTGGTGTGAGTTGATGTCATCCCATATACGTCCATGTTGCGTCGTAGCACAGTCATTCATGCACTCATTACATCTTTTAGACATTTCTTTTTCTTCTTATTCTTTATTGTTCAAATTTGCTTCATTTCATTTTTGCCGTTGTTAATGACACGCAATTTAATATGGCGACTCATTTATACAAAAGGAACAAAGAACTTAGGTTAGGTTAAAGTGGCTGTTATTAAAGCATCTGACCCACTTAGACCAGTAGGGGTCAATTGTGATACCACGATCTAATAGGGAACAAAAAGGTTCTCTACTAGTTTAAACCATTTGGAGCTTCTGATCAAGCGAAGGAGACTTTTAATGTCTGTATTTATGAGACTTGGTTCGTTATAGAAATATTCTCCTAGACGAAGTTTGCGTTTATAAGAGAGAGCAGGGCATGTACAAACAAGGTGTGGGATTGTTTCCTCTTCCTCCTCGTCCAAGCAGCTCATGCAAAAATCGCTTGATAGTACAGCGAGTCGTGCGGCGTGTCTACCTATAAGACAGTGTCCAGTTATGACACCTATTACGGAGCTAATCTGAGATCTGCTGAGGGGCAATAAACACTTTGACCGCTTCAAATCCAGTTTGGGCCAGATTTGTTTGGTCGCCAAACAAGTGGTAGTGTTAAGCCATCTTGTGTTTGATTGTTCCAGAGCAATTCGCTTCAGCATAGGTTTACTTGTAGCTATAGGCATACCTATATTTACCCTACCGGGCAAGATAGGCATTTCCAATTCTGGCGAGTTCATCGGTTTTACAATTCCCCGGAATGTCCCTATGTCCCGGCACCCATAATAGGAGAATATTTAACTGTTTGGCCATCTATATCAGAGACCAACGACAGTCTTGGCTTGTAATGGAGTTTGAAGAGACTGATGAGAGGGATTTCAAAGCAGCCTGGCTATCAGAGAAGATGCGGATATCCGTACTAGATATAACGTTTTCTTTAAGCCAAGACAATACTTCCCTCATCGCCAGAATGTCCGCTTGGAATACGCTACAATGGTTTGGTAGGCGGAAGGTTTAGTCCATCTGAGTACATATAAAAATGTACTGATAAAGTAAAGTTCCATTTCATTTCTGCAGAATCCAATTCGATTTTAAGCCTTCCGGTTGCATTTTCTTTTTAATCAATTTTATGTTAAGACATTCATAACAAACTGTCAAAATAATGCACAGCACTCAAATCAGAAATGAGAAAAGTCTTCGATCAATAATGCGCGCATCATGGAATGAGTTCAAACGAAAATAACCAAATTATACGGATTAAATTGATATGCCGTGTAATATTACTCGTAGTCTAATCAAACTCCATGTTTAATGAATAGATAAGTTCTTAAAAATCTTACGCATATTTTTTGATGGAATCATAAACTATTAAAAGGACCCATTTCATAAATCAGTACATCTTTGTAATCATAAATCTGTGGTGCTTTTTGAAAAATGATAACTCCATAGAATAAAAAGCATACTTAAGTTCACTTCATAAATACTTCAAATTTGATGAAAATCAGCCCTAGCTGCTTGTAAAGTGCACGTGAAAACGCAAATTATTTTATGAACTTATCACGTTTGTACCAAACACCACAGGTATTACAATTTTCCCTTGATTTCATGAAGAATTAAAGTGCTTCCTTTGAGGGCGATTGGAATAATATAAATCAAAAATATGTCTTCTAATCAGAAAATTCATCAAAATCTACACAAAATAGAATTCCTGAAGGTTCTTTGAACCTATAGATAAGTCTGATATTAGGTTTTATATTATAATCATATTGCTCTTGAGTGTGAAGAGTGATGCGTGCGCCATCTTTTATGTTGATATGTAAACAATGAAAAACTTTGACATTTGTCAACCGATTGACATGCAGAGTAGACATGTTTTTTTTGAAATTTCAATTTAGTAAAATTTTACCCATGAATCGCTTCACACCAAAGCAACACACCGAAATAGTGACGCTATATATTGAAAATTGTGTTGACTCAATATGCATAGCTGATAAAAATATTCATCTTTTGGAATTTGAAATTTTGTGAAGCAAAGGATATTGGGAGATTGTTAACATGCCGTTCACAAATGGCCAAGACGTTCCAATGAACTGGTTGCAGCGGTATGAAAGAATGTTGCCATGGGCCCGCTTTAGTGGAACCACATAGCGGTGCATTTTGAAGGATGATTTGCATTTGCTTCTGGATTAAATGCAATTCCCTCAAAGAATATTGTCGGTAGACCTTCCACGGCGCTTGGAATACGCGAAACAGTCGATGACGCCCCTGTACATGAAATCATTTGGTTCTAGGTGAATTTGAGAATTAATAAAATGAAAATTCTTTTGCTTTTATATTATTATATTTATTCATATTTATATTATATTTTTCAGCCAAATGCCACAATATATGAGAGCATGATACGAGGGGTGATACGATGGTTAGTGAGAACCTGCCATAAGGGTGAAGGGGTTGCAACTTTGTATTTCTCAGGAAATTTTTAAATCCTCGTTTTCAAAGTATACTACTTTTCTTTTTTTTTAATCTATTCAAACCATATCGTTGCTCAACATTAAACTAAATTCCTTCAAAACTTCATGTGTTCAATTTTGACATTTGACATTTGCTTTTTAAAATTTTAACATGACCTACAATCCGTGTTCATAATATGTCTTTGTACAGTTATCAATTTCCAATCAAATAGGATTAACCATTAAATACCATATAAAGTGCATGTATCAATTAAACTTATTAAATATTCAATTTCAAACGAAAATAGGGTGCTATCAAACTTTTCAATCCATTGATGAGTTTTTCAACATAAAAAAAGAACAAAACAAAAATCCTTAACAAGCTTATATTGTACTCCGAGTTCAAAGTGCTTGTCGTCGTTGATGGTTGGCAAGCAGAAGAGTAGTTGTTAGAGCAGAGATGAGGTTGATGGTAAAATTTTACAGTTTTGTTTGCAATGTTTTGCAGGTCACAGGCACAAGCAGAATACACACACAAACTCATTCCCTTTTCAAGCTGCAAATATGGCAGCACATATGGCATTTATGTGGTTGAAATGGGTGCGGAAGTGGGTTTGCGGACAACATGAGGTGGAAATTAAAGCCCAATTGCAGAGTTTATGCTTTGTTTATGTTGTGACACAAATGCATACATACAAACATTATGTATGTAGGTACCTACTATACATTTGGTAATAAAGAAATCGTTGCAGTTTATGGTCTTTTATTTTGTTTTGTTGTATTTGGTGTCCAAGCTCTGTACTTGGTTTAGGGAGCGGTTTGTTATTCTGCATTATAAAATTGTGTACGGCCATGATTCTGTCATTTTACACTAAAATGAATAAGAAGAAATATGTGAGTGTATGTGTTCTAAAGTTTGTTTTGAATCTGATTAACACTGATTTAGAAACTTTGTAAGATCTGATCCGGATCAGATCGGGGTTACAAAACACACAGGTTCTCAGTTGGTGTTTTTCTTTTTTAGTTCAGAGTAGAACCTGAACTGTCAAACAAAAAATCGTGTTTCTTTTTTAGCTCAAAGTGTATAACAGTTCAAATTTGTGTTTCTTTTTTCGTTTAGAGCGTGTTCAGAGATTGTTCAGAGCGCACTCTATGAGCTCGGTATAAAATAGCTGAGCAGAGAGAGTTAAATGCTGAAATCATTCTGACAGACAGGAACAAAACTCAAAAACTCGCGTGTGATTATAAAATAATTCAGAGCTCTAAGAACACGCTCGATTCGGAGAAAGTTCAGAGCATGTTCGACATGCTCGTGCTCTGTTCAGTGCTTTACTCTGAATGAAAAAAGAAAAACGCCCAGTATGTCAATATTGTCATCTCTTTTTTCCTCATATTTCATTATTGTTTATGCATTTGTTGGTTTTATTTCTTACACTCCTGACACCATTTGCAAAACGAATAGAAGTGTTGAAAGAAAATATTTTGGAAAATCCAAATTAGAAATTAAGTTCACACGATGACAAGATTGTCGAAGAATAACTTCTGCCAATCACTGCCACTTAGGACTAAGAAGGCAATTGAGTAGCAAAGTTCTTTCTCGAGCAACTTAAATGTTCATTTATGTATAAGCCATGGACCCTGTCAAAGAGGGTTGAAAACGCTTCAGAATGTTTCGAGAGGAAAAATTTCCCCGGGTAATTGATGGTCCTGTCTCTATATATGGAGAGGAGATATAACCAAGAACCATGACCTGAAAGGACTTTACAGTGACTCCGACTGAGATGGGTAGGTCTTCTTCTTCTTCCTTTTCTTCGGCGCTGTTATGATCTCGATGTCGAGGGGATCATAACTCTCCCACGTATCTGCTTCACACTAGTGATCCGCCTGTGGGGTTCGCCGGGTTGACCTCAGAAATCGGCGGCAAGCCTCCCGGTTTTGTATTGTTCCATTTCTGAGGCCAACTGAATGCTGGTGTTTTTGCATTTGTTTGTACCAGGAGTGTTTAGGCCTACCTTTCTTTTTATTCCGAATTGGAACGTTGTATGATATTGCCTTTTTGACGGGGTTCTCAGGATCTCTCCTTTGAACATGGCAATACCAACTGAGTCGGTCGTGTTCAATTTTTTGGGAAATGGTATTCTTAACATGAAGGCTTCCTCGGATCTTCGTACTTCTATGGACTGAGATGGGTAGGTCATGTAGAGCGAATGTACCCCAACGTTCCAATCGAATTCCAAGGTATGGTGCGGTACAGGAATACAGTCACTAAGGTAGTGCACACAGGGAGAAGCTCGATGGGAGAAACTTGTTGGTGGAGACCATGGCGGACGAATATGGAACTTGTATTGTTTTGTAATCCATGATGTTTTAACGTTATTTAAAACAGGATTAAAATTTCTTCTCTACACTTATAATTCGAACGAAACTTAAATAGGATTCAAGATTTGAGTTAAAATATGATTTTATCCCTTAAGCCTTAAGTTTGGGTATATGTATACTAAGCGAAGTAAAATCACGCAAGAAATATATCATGCGAGAAAGCTATCATGAGAGAAAAATCGCATGCGACAAATACATTTATCATGCTAGAGAGCTGTTATGCGAGAAATTTATCATATGAGTAAAACTATAGCTCGAGAAATTTATCATGCGAGAAAACTATAGCGCGAGAAAACTATCATACCACAAATATATCATGCAAGAAGATAGGTATGCGAGATAACTCTCATGCTAGAAAACTCTCACGTGAGAAAACTAGCATGCGGGAAAGCTATCATGCGACATAACTGATATGCGAGAAATATATCACGCGAGAAAACTTTTATGTGGCAAATACATGATGCGAGAAAACTGTTATGTTAATCAAGCAAGGAAGCTATAATACGAGAAAACTTTCATGCGAAAAATATATCATACGAGAAACCTGTTATGCGATAAAACTATCATGCAAGAAATATATCATAACAGAAAACTATCATGTGAGAAAACTATCATATAAGAAAACTGTTAGCCGAGAACAAGATCAATCGAAAAATCTAGTAGACGACAAAACTACTATGTGAGAAAACATTTATGCGAAAAAACTATAATGCAAGAAATATACGAGTATCATGCGGTAAGACTACCATGCGACAGATATATCATAATAGAAAATGCTATGCAAGAAATTTATCATATGAGAAAACTATAGCGCGAGATAACTATCATAAGACAATTATATCATTTGAGAAGATGATTATGCGAGATAAGAATCATGCGAGAAAACTATCATGTGACAAAAATATCATGCGAGAAAACTGTCATGCTTGATAACTATCATGCGACAATTATATCATTTGAGAAGATGATTATGCAAGATAGGCATCATGCGAGAAAACTATCATGTGACAAATATATCATACGAGAAAATTATCATGTGAGAAAACTATCACATGAGAAAACTATTATGTGAGAAAAATACCATGAGAAAAAACCTTAAGGCGAGAACTAGATCATGCGAGAAAACTAGTACGTTACAAAACTACTATGTGACAAAACTTTCATGTGAAAAATCTATCAAAATACCTCATATGAGAAAAATATCATGCAGGAAAACTATCATGCGAAAAAACTTTCATGTGAAATCAATAGTATGCAAGAAATACATACATTATGCGAGAAAATTGTGATGCCTTTTTTGATGCCTCTTGTTTTTGAAATTATAAATGCGAAATTTTGAGTACATTTTCCTAACATTTACATTTTTTTGCAGCAAAAGCTTAAGCCTCATAGACAATTTTTTAATTAATCTAATGAAAGTCTTAAATTTTATAAACCAAAAAAAAATGATAGGTTTTGACTTTGTCCTTCCGCATATATAATTCATCGGTTAGCCATGTTTTAAACATAAAATTTCGCTTAAAATTAAACTATCGCTATAGGTAAATTTTAAAAGCAGGCATATACACATATGCATTGTAACATACAAACAACGAAGCCACCAACAAAAAAAAAATAACAAAATATTTTTGCAATTGATTAAATTTAATTACAAATCGATTTTCTCGCATAACGCATTGACCACACTGATTGAGCATATTAAATCCTTCGTATGGTCCTTCTTTGATTATGCTCTGCTTGCCCCTGCATACGACCGTATGAATTTACATATAGAAGCACTCTCGTAACAATAATAATTAATAACAACACGCCACCACTGCCAACAACAAAACGTTGTCAGTGGTTAAATCCCTCCATCCAAAACGCACTCGAGCGCTGACTTTTTGTTGAAAAAGCAAAATAATAATAAAAATAATAATAAAAATGTATATTCATATAATGTGTGTCCACATTTATATATGTTATGTATAAATGGCGTATGGTAGCCATACTGCGAGCATTAAATAATTTTTGTATTTACAATGCTATGGAAATGCTTGCGAAACGTGGCGCCCAACGTGAAACCCCCTCCAGATTATTTTGTGAAAATCATTATCACCGGATGCAGCTCATTCTCGGATTGAGCAAGGGAACCTGAAGCAGTGCAACTGTTAATGCAGTTAAATGCAAACATGTGGTCAGAACCAAACAACAGACTGGGAAAATAATAACAGAAAGCCGAGGTGTGGGTGTTGAGTAATGTTCGAGTGTGTATTGGTGAAGGATCAGAAAGGACGACGCGATGCGTATTTTATTTTAATTTTTTTCGTTCATAAAAAAAAAGAAAATTAAACACTTGACTCGAACACTATCATGGCTGAAAATGGGGGGATGGTCTGCTTTACTGACCATAAAGCGTACGGCCAGAGTGACCTACTTGTACATTATTTTCATGTGATGGCTAATGAGCCCGAATTTAATTTCCATGCATCAGAAATATTCGAAGGCAATGGGGTACTCGCTCCTCCTTCAATATAATAAATAATTTGTACTTCAATATTATTTGCACTTTATTCATATGAATTGTTTGTGGTGTTTGGTGCTCTTGGGCCAGCACCACCATCAGCAGAAGGCTGCAAAAAGATTTTATTTGATTTTAAATAAAAAAAAACTAATTATATTGGAATTTATAATTTAATTAATTTCGATTGCGATTACCACATTTAATTTTTGTTTAACAGAAGGCTGTCCAGCTATTTTTATGGCACTGATAAAAATTGAGGTTGAAAGGGAAACTGGATGATTTCTATCGAATTTAATTTAAAAGCTTTAAAATCTGTATAGATAAAAATGAATCTCCAAATGTATTGCTAAGCGTAAAACTCGAGAACGGCTCAACCTATTCGATTTAATTTTTTTTAATGTTTTTGCTAAGGGACAAGGAAGGTTTTTATAGAGAGAAAAACGCAAATATTACAAGGAAAACGGAATTGGTCGAGCTGTTCTCAAGTTTTACGCTTAGCACCACATTTGGAGATTCATTTTTATTTATGTAGATTACTCTTAGTCAATGTTCGAGGCCCAACATCATTCCAACATTTACGAATTGTTAATGGTGAATTATGTGTCTCTTATAAGAGACATATATAGACACAGAAGCCTGTCAGCGTATGCAACTTATAGAAAATGATGCTCATTGGGATCAAACTTTAAATGATGCTGTAATTTCTTCAAAAGCTCAACAAATTCGAACATTGTTTTCTATCAAAGGGCACGGTAGTGCCCAGCCAAGTTTTGGCACTACACCCTTTTTACAGGAACAAACTCAGGCGATTTTTGACCCCTTCCTATCTTCAGTACCAATGAAGTCAGAAACTTAAAACTCCGACTATATGCTGAGCTACTCAGGAACAGGCGTCTCACTAAATATCAATTTTCTAGCATAAGCGGTTCCTGAGATATAAGGCCTCAAAAATCACAAAAACCGTAACTGACTGACTGACTGACAGATCATCAAAATTATGGAGCACTTCTTGAGATCGTAGAATCTTGTAATTTTGCACAACGGTAGGTCTTGTCATGCAAGTAAAGGCAAAATCGAAAATTTGAGGTTTTCCATTCAGGGGGCGTGGTATCCGCCCACTTTCTCCGAATTGGTGTTGGTTGAATGGAGCACTTCCAAGTGCTGTAAAACGATGAAATTTGGTAAAGTGGTAGGACTTAAATTGCATACAAAGAAAAAAATATAAAATTTGAAGTTTTCCATTCAGGGGCGTGGTATCCGCCCACTTCCCCAGAACTGATGTAAATTATACATGGCGCACTTCCGAGTGCAGTAGAACAATGAAATTTGGTAGTACGGTAGGGCTCAAATTGCATATAAAGGACCAAAAATAAAAATTGGGGTTTTCCATTCAGGGGGCGTGGTATCCATCCACTTTCTGAGAAAATGTTTAATTTATATGGAGCGCTTCCGATTGCAGTAATTAAGGTAGGTATGTTAGTGTTAGGTATCTTGCCAGGACAAGAAGAAATAATTGAAGCGCAAGTCAAAACAACCAATAACAAAAAGAAAATATACCAAAAGAAATAGGAAGCTATAAACTATGTAAGTTGATTTTAGTAGGTAGAGTCCACCTTTCTATCTTTCCATATCTTTCGAGATTTTGACATGGCAAAATATTAAAATCTTTGCAAAAAGGAGTGAGATCAGACCAAAAACATAAATGTTAAAAAAAGAGCCAAGTTCTTTTATACAAAAACCTTTGTGTAACAAATCAGTCGTGAAAAGTACTTAGATCTAAAAGTATGCCAAGTTCTTACTTCATGAAGGTTTAATACCGAATATTTAAAGTAGAATGATATTGAAACAGCTACAATGTAATAGAGAAATTTTATTATTTAATGATTACTGACTAAAATTTGATGGGCTTACTTGGCAAGGTTTTTTTTATGCCCAATTCAAAAGGTTTTAAAAACTTGACTTGACTTACTGCGAAGGCTAATAAATTTTGGCAGAACAAACTCTATCGGGGAGGATCTATTAACATAAAAAATCAATGTTGTGTTGTTTTAGAGAAAATAAGGCAGAACAACGTCTGCCAGGGCAGCTAGTTTTGAATAAGAACATAATTATGAACTAAGCTGAAAAAATGTGGTTAAAATATTTTTGTTTTCAATATAATGTAAAATTTTTTTAAGTAATTTCTTTTCAATATTTCTTAATGAAAATAATTTTGAACCTCTTTTATGGAATTTTTTTTTCAAAGCTCAGAATATAGTTTTTCGGCAGTATCTAATGAAATGGAATGTTTTTTTTTCAACTTTTCGTCTTCTAATCCACCTTAGAAGTTGGACATTTTCCACACATCCTCTCTTTTTAACTGATGTTTTAAACTCAACTTGAGATACGTATTTTGTAAAGGTCTTAAATATTTAATTAAGCAATGAAAATAAAAAAAAAATCAATTCAAATTCCCTTTGTTGTCTGAAATGAAATGAATTTTGTTTTCTTTATAAAACCATTGAAAAAGTCCCTTCCACTTGTTAAATAAATTTTGCATAAAATTTAATCGAGAAAATTTACATTTGATTAATCACACCCCATTAAAGGAAAAGGGTTCAAAGTCTCCACTCCATACCCTGCCAAACAATAGCCAATTCTGCATAAATCACAAATTGTATCCTCAGGAATTCATTGTCTTCTCTGTTAAGTCAATAATCATCACACACATCCCAACTGATACTTTTAAGCAATTTGTAATTATGTTGTTGAGTCAATGTTTGTAAAATGTTTACCATGTTATACGTATAGGGGCTCTCGTATAAATTAATATTATAATACAATGTGATCACAGTGTAAGTAGGGATGTACATACATATATATGACTTGTACAGCACAGATGATTTGTCTTCATTTTGGAGGAGAACCTTTCTGAAAACAGTTATACTCGTACCGCTCACCAGGACATTAAACCTCTGTATCATAATGGCATGGCATGTTTGTGTGTCCAACAACACAGCACCCATCATCGACAGGACATAGGTACTTATATGTATATAATTAACAGGCATATTACACATTCGGGATAATAATAAACTTTGCAGGACGACATAATCATGTAGACATTTATATACATATGTCGGTATGGTCTCTCCAAGGACATTCTGAGGCGAACATACAATTTACCAGTATACTCTCGCAATTGCTCCACACGGCCACGGAATCAATATTTGATGAGGGCAGTCAGGCTGAAATCGGGATTTGTGCCTGGAGGAAATTATTTAAATCATGCACTAGGACGAAGGCAGGTAAATGGGATAAAGAAGAGGCCGGAAGGACTCAATGCAACATATACATATGTATTCACTCTCGTGGAGGAGTTCGTGAGATAATGTTGATTATGTTGTGACATTAAATGTTTGACATACGCAAACAAGGCATCTCTCTACTTAGTGTGTGAGTGTGTATAGCAATGCATCGACCATCAAGGATCAGGCAGCATAATGAAGGAATCAATTGTAGCCCATAGGTGACAAGGTGTGTACATTGGAAATTGCTAAGGTGGCGGTTAATTACCGTTGCACTATAGTGAACGAAGAGAGATTGATTGATATTTATGCAAGAGATTATGTGTATGACTAACATATACTTACGTTTGTATATGGATAGGTAGGCAAATAAACAACAGAGAAGATTCAAGAGCTTTGGAAGAGGGGCTTTGGAGGGTGGCGGTAGGGGTGTTATGCAAATTGATTTATTTTGTTCACATGGCACTCATTTCTTACAGAACATCAGCATGGCAGTCACTTCCTCCTTGATTTCAGTTTTCCACACAAAAACTCATCAAATAAAATGCCACCTACTTTACAATTCATTACATCCTTGATCCTTGCACACATTCAAATGTAGTTCATGCCACCCAGTGCAAAATACTTAATTACAAAACCCTTGCCAGGATACAGCTTATATTACGAATATACACATCTAGCTAGAAGTGTGTATATTGTAGTTGTAGGCTTGTATGTCTCCATATTTCGAGAGGAAAATTCAGAACGAGAATCCTTTTGCAGGCAGCTGTAGGAAAACCACAAACAACTGCGTTTTGCCGCTATCCTCGAGGCTGCATGTAACCATCAGTTTACTAAACGGATGTATAACGAGAAAGGAGCGCAATTTAAGTCTTTAATGGTTTAAGGCGCGAAGTTCTATTCCAAGGATTAAAAGTTTCTTAAATTAAGAAAGAAGAAGAAAGAAATGGCGGCCGCAAGCATGTCTTGCTTAGTGGCCAAATTAGTGCTGGAGTGGTATGATAAACTCGTTTCACATGTGTATTTATTGGGGGACACATGATCTTCCGTCTTGAAGTATGAGAGTACCCGTTTAAGAAGTCGTCAAGGTTAGTCTCAGAGCCACTTCTTCATGTTAAGAAAAGGGATTAAGTCTTTGATCTTCAGTTCAGATAGTTCGTTGAGGTCGTCGAGGAATAACTCTCCGAATAGTTGGGCTCTCATTCTTGCCAGAGCAGGACATTTACATACATTTGCTGATCCCCATAACTACGACAATGAGTATTGTAAAGAAAGAACAACTTCAATGCATGTTCCTTTATTGGCCAGTGTTCAGTGAATGTTGCTAGCTGATCATGTCTTGCCTGGGTCTGCATATAAGATCATTTTTTCGGGACTTATTATGGGTGGGCCACATCGTTTTGGTTAAACTGCTTCACTTACGTTTAGATTCTGTGAGGAAAACTGAGAAGATATTGTCCTTTATAACACCAATTGGAATGTTGACTGTTGAATGTTGAAGGTCTGATCTCCACTTGACCAGCTCGTCAGCCCATTAATTTCCCACTATTTCAATACTACCTGGAACCCAGATAAGAGTTACACTGAGGTTATTGTTCAGAATCGGAAGTTCATGACATTGCTGAACAAATTTAGAGGATAAAAAAGCCGAATGACAATTTGATTAATAAACAAAATAAAAGCAATAATTAATTACAGTCAGTAATATACAAATTTTATTTTTTTTTATTAAATTATAGATCGTAAAAATTAAATGAAAGAAAAAAAATTATCAAAATTCTCGGAACCGTTTTCGAGAAACATATGATTTTCGAAAACCATTCTTTAACATTTGTTTGGTAAGTACATACCGTTATTTTTAGGTAAAATATTTTTTTCTCACATCTTGTAGATTATGCTAAGAAACTTTTATTTATCAATTAAAAAAAAATCGAACATGTGGTTTTCGAAATATTTAGTTTTCAAAAAAAAAATATTGAAACTTTTTTTTAAAAATCCAAACATTTTTTTTTAGAAATTCGAATACACAATTCTAGTTAAATTTTTGGGGAGCTTAAGCATTAAAAAAATGATCGAAATCGGTTACACCGTTTTTGAGAAAATCAAAAACAAAAAAATGGTTCCAGTGGGGGTACCATTAATAACTATTTTTCGTAAATTTTTTTTCAACCATTGTTCAGTTTTACCTAAATGATCTTTTTTCTTTAAATCTCTTTTTTTTTAATCTGGCGGAACAGTTTTTGAGAAATACTATCTACCAAGTTTAAAGAAAATCGACCGAGCCGTTTAGGCTGTAGTCGAAAAGACAGACAGACAGAATTGCTAGACCCACTTTTTTGGTCCTTGCTATCATCGTAATGTGAACTTTGATCAAAATCTCGAGTTCGATTTTATTTACGAATGCATAAATTACTTTATAGTACCTATAAGTCGCAAGTAAAACAGTATAACATGATATAGGAAGTGTTGTCGCTGTTTTTTAATATATTTTTTTTTTATTTTAAGTATTTTTTAGAACATTTCCTCTCCTACCTAAACGCGACTAAATTAACTAACAACCTACATGCTCTAGTATTGTGTTAGACCAATCCTAAATTTTACAGATATAAAGGGTGTTTTCTTAAACACGAAGAACTTTAAATGGGCAACATTGTCTTTTGTTGTCTTTTATGACAATGGATTTGACAATTCATCATGAATAGACTCACGCCAAGACCGGCCGGAGCAACATTTGCAAATTTGTTTTAAAAAACATGGTTCAATTCGAGAAACACACCGGGCGTTGCGTCTGTTTAATTATGCTCATAATCTTTCATCTAATTAATCCAAAAGCTATGGATGGTTTTTGCAATACGTTTACTCTAAACGATAATGTTTCTGATGGGCAACAATTGAACTTGTGCCCATTCTCATTATAAAATATTTTGAGTGTCTGAAAATTGGATCTCCAGATAACGCCATGTATGGGGCCAGCCTCAATAGTCACAGAAAAATTATCTTTCAAATAAAGCCAATTTCGTGCATATTAGAAACATTAATTTTTCTGTGTTCTCCACTTTTAAAAGAAACACCCTTTAGAAATTTAATGCAACTAACTACACTAAGGAACAAAATTTAAAATAAGCACAAACAAATTTGCTCTGAAAAGAAAACTACTCGTATTTATAAGAATTTTCAAAATAAAAAGTCGGCCAAGCTCTTAAATGGTTTGTTTGTAGCGTTTTTTACAAGGGGTTAAAAGCTTCAGAGAATTAAATAAGAAAAAAAGTTCCAAGGTTTTTCAAAAATTATAATGACTATTCTCAACTTGTTTAACGTATCCACATATGTACATATGGATGTTCCTTTAAAGGATAAGCAGGACTTCACCAGTTTACAAAATCATCAAATCCATCCCTGTTTGACTCCATTTTTTCACTCAGAAAATACTGGTAGTTGCCATTTAGCTGTAAGTTGGTATTGTCAATGTTGTTGTTTTTATTCAAATATGAGTTCTGTATTGAGGTGGAATTTTGTTGCCTTTCATTAAAACACGGCGGTGGGGAAAAGCTCCAACACAAGCTCCTACAAATATTATTTGTAGCTAATAGCTATATGATTTAATGGAGGTACGATATACAGTGGAATCACTGAAACGACAAGGCTTTCAAAATGATAAAAGATTTGCCCGGAAAAATGAGCTCACAGTCACACATACATATGTATATACGAATGAAACAGAAATGAGGATAACGTTGTGCCAAAAAGTGTCCGTAGTTAGTTACCATCTCTGGTTGGCGTTAAATAATAAGGAAGACGGAGAATAGAATGAGGTCAAAAATACTCGTAGAAACAAGTTCATACCTATTCCTTCTGCTGAATAGATGCATATGTATATGTGTATGTATCTGCATAATCTATGGAAGGGAAATTTTCTATCTACTAAGTCTACAGTGAGTAAGGATTAATTTTTTTGTATCAAACATCTATCATCGATATTGACTAGGAGGATTTATCATATTGTTTATCAAAATGTATAGATAACTTTTGTTTTTGTTATGAAGAGATCCTTATGACACTCGTATTATAGTAACTTTTATTAGCGGCTAATAGGATAAATGCAAAGTATTAATTTTGAAGTGTTTTTCTTCATATGAGGAACTGACTTTACATACATCCGGATGATAAAAGTTATATTAAGGCTCACAGTTTAAGGGGGCCTAACTGAAAACATTACGAAAACCTTAGGTAGTGAAGTCTGGGACTAAAAGTAACACCTTTCTTAAATACCCCTTCGGGTAGGGGGAAAGAATATACCCGAGGTAGGAATGCCTGTCGTAAGAGGCGACTAAAATCCAAACTCCGTATACTGAGAAAGACGTATACAAAATATGGAATGAGTAAAACAAATAGATATAGTACCCCAGGTGGCAATTCAGATTTCCTGAAAAATCCACCCTCTTCGGAGGTCGGCTCTACGGATTCTGGGGAGAGCCAATTATTCCAAAACTTGATAAATCCTTTTTCAAGAAAACCAATGGTAGCTCGATCACCACCATCAACATCGAGTGCTTCCGGGAAAAAGAGTCCGCCCAAAGCGCCAGAGCGTGAAAAAGAAGACTCAGAGAAAATAGAATGTCTTGAAAAAGACAATAACGAACTTCGTCAAAGACTCGACGAAACTTTGAAACTCTATCAAGAGCTGAAAGAAGAAATACATTTTCTACGAAATAACAGCGATGCCGTAAAGAAAGCACAGAAAGAAATTGAGCTTCTTCGGAAAGAAAATGAAGAGTTGAAAAAAACTCAAAGACAAAACGATTCGAAAACAACTCCACAGCAGCTGGGTGTTTGCGAATATAAAACAGACGAAGAAGAGCTAGAAAGAGAAACGTCTTCAAAAAGACCTAGCAAAAAACGTAAAGCATTCTCCTCGCCAGAGGGAACCTCGTCTTCCGAAATAATAAAAGTAAATGTACCAAAAGATACGAATAAGAAAGAAAAAACTACTAAAATAAGACCACCGCCACCGATTAATGTCATCGGGATTGCGGAATACAATAAGCTTAAAATAATCCTTGAGGCGTTAACCCCAGCGAATTTTAAAGTTATCTCGCTTAATAACAACAAGTGGAAAGTTTGTGTAAAAGACTCCGATAGCTATCGTCTGCTTTCGCGAAGACTTAACGAAGCAAATGTAGAATGGTATACCTACGAAAACAAATCAGAAAGACCTTTACGAGTCGTTGCAAGAGGCTTACATTCCTCATGTCAAAAAAACGATGTAATCCGTGATCTTAAAGAAAAAAATTACAAGATCTTAAATGCTGAGAACATCGTAAAAAAAGAAAAACAACAAAAAGATAGAGAAACTGTCGTGGTAAAGCGTGGTCTCCCACTATTTATACTCACGTTCGATAAGACAGAAAAACTAGAGGAAATCTACAGAATTAAAACAATACTGAACCTCGTTGTTAAGATCGAACCTCTGAAAAGCCGTACAAAGCAAGTGCCTCAGTGTAAACGCTGTCAAGGTTTCAACCACACGCAAAGCTATTGTAAAAAAGAACCTAGGTGTGTAAAATGCGCGGGAAAACATTTAACTGCTGACTGCACTGGAAATAGCAAAAGTCCAGCGAAGTGCATAAACTGCAATGGAAGTCACCCGGCAAGCTATAGAGGCTGTGAAGTAGTTAAAGAGCTACAAAAACGCCGAGAAAAAATTCATATGGAAAGAAAACCAAAGAAACAAATAAAAAGCCCAATATCTAAGACTCCTAAAAGAATAAATACACTAAGAGTCGGCATCGGCAAAGAAAATCAAACCCCATCAACGTCAAAGACATCTCCAAAGAAACGTACTGTTAAGTCATACGCCGAAATGGCAGCTGCGCAGACATCTCCAAAGAAACGTAGTGTAAACACAAATGCCAGAATGGCGGCTGCACCCGTAATAAATCAACCTGACTCTGACGCACTATCTCAATGCTTGGCTTTAATTTTGTCAAAATTTGAAGATCAGGTCAAAATCAATAGAACTATTTCTGATAGGTTAGCAAAAATCGAAGATTTTATTCGACCCAAACGTTTTAAAAAAAATCATGATGGAAAACCTTAAAATTATTACGTGGAATGCCAACGGATTAAGGCAAAGACTTGAAGAACTAGAAATGGTCATACGGGAACAAGATATCGACATTTGTCTAATATCAGAAACCCACGTTAAAAAAGAATCAAATTTCAATATAAACGGTTATCTAGATTACCATGCAATTCATCCGTCGAACAAAGCAAGAGGCGGAGCATCATTATACATAAAAGAATGTATCAAACACTCGATAGGCCTTAAGCTTGAACTTGAACCGATGCAGCTTATAAGTGTGCAGGTTAAAACTAAACATGATACATTGAATTTCACATCTATATACTGCCCTCCACGGTACAGAATTGATAAAAATGATTTTTCAAACTTGCTAAAATCACTTAGACCATCTTTAATAATCGGTGGCGATTTTAATGCAAAACACACGTTTTGGGGTTCTAGATGCATTTCTCAAAAGGGCCGAGCGTTATATGAAGCCGGTATGGAGAATAATTGTGATTTTCATTCTAGTGGGAAACCAACTTATTGGCCGACAGATACCTCGAAAATACCTGACCTGATTGATTTCTTTATAGTCAGGGGAATACCGTCAAATCGAATAAAAATAACGGAATGCTTTGATCTTTTCTCTGACCACTCTCCCGTTATTCTCACTATGAGCGAAAGTATTGTTAAAATTGAAACACCACCTAGGTTAACAAACGGTAAAACTAACTGGGAAGGTTTTAAGAAAGATATTGAAGATAATGTTGAATTAAGGGTATCACTACAAACACCTCTTGAGCTTGAAGAAGCGGTAGATAAATTTGTGCATATTGTTCAAAAAGCCGCATGGAACAATACTCCTTACCAAAGACAAATGTCAGGCTATAGAGAAGCTAAATATCCCCAAGAGATAAAAGAGGTACTTAAAGACAAGCGAAAAGCGCGCAAAAAATGGCAACAAACTCGTGCTCCCCAACACAAAGCTAATTTAAATCACCTCAGTAATTTGCTTAAAAAGATGATATCAGATTTTAAAAACCGCGAAGCTGGAAATTACCTTGAAAACTTGACGGCAGGTAAAGAATCTAATTATTCTCTATGGAAAGCGATAAAAGCTACGAAAAAACCAAAGCTTCCAGCACCCCCGATTATGAAAGACCAAAATGAATGGGCAAGAAGCGATAAAGAGAAAGCAAACGTTTTCGCTGATTACCTAGAGGAAACATTTAAGCCGTTCAATGGGCAAGCATTGAATGATGATATAAGTGTGAATATAAATTCAAATGAAAGCTCCATCACAAGAAATGTTACGCTTGCCGAATTAAGCAAAGAAATTAAGAAACTGAAGTCAAAAAAAGCACCAGGATACGACTTAATTACTGCGGAAATTCTTAAAATGCTCCCACGGAAAGGTTTAGTAAACCTCCTTTACATAATGAACGCCACTCTAAGGTTAGAATATGTTCCAAATCAATGGAAAGTCGCAGAAGTAATAATGGTCTTAAAACCTGGCAAACCATCACATGAAAAGAAATCGTACAGGCCCATTTCACTTCTTCCTGTAGTGTCGAAGGTCTTTGAGAGAATATTTCTTCAGCGTCTTCAGCCCATAATAGAAGAAAAGGGTCTTATACCTGAACACCAGTTCGGTTTTAGAAGTAAGCACTCGACGATTGATCAAGTGCATAGAATCACCGATGTCATCGAGAAAGCCTTTGAAGAAAATAAAATTTGTTCAGCGGTCTTTTTAGATGTGTCTCAAGCTTTTGACAAAGTGTGGCACGAAGGCCTCAAATACAAATTGAGACAAGTCCTATCTGAAGGACTATACAACATTCTTAGAGAATATCTAGAGAAAAGAATTTTCCGCGTTAGGCACGGAAATGATTATTCAGATTTTAAAGAAATAGTGGCTGGGGTACCACAAGGTAGTGTTCTAGGTCCCATTTTATACCTTTTATTTACACGCGACATACCCCAAACAGACAATACAATTGTAGCTACTTTTGCAGACGATACCGCAATACTTGCAGTAGGCAAAACGGCTAACGAATCGACATGTAAATTGCAAAATGCTCTTAACAATGTCAATGAATGGACAAACAAATGGCGAATAGCGCTTAACGAATTTAAGTCAGTCCACGTGGACTTTACTTATAAGAAAATTAATAGATTACCAGTCTTTATTAATACAACTCAAGTTCCATTTGCAAATGAGGCAAAATATCTCGGGATGACTCTTGACGCGAAATTAAAATGGAAGTCACATGTTAAAAATAAATGTGATCAATTAAATATTAAACTAAGGGAAATGTACTGGTTACTCGGACGACATTCTAAACTTAGTATCGAAAACAAATTATTAGTTTACAAACAGGTACTTAAGCCTGTCTGGACATATGGTATTCAACTCTGGGGTTGTACCCACGATACAAATCTAAATAGTCTACAAACTTTTGAAAACAAATTATTAAGGTCCTTTGTAAATGCGCCGTGGTATATTAGAAACGAAGATCTTCACAGGGATCTTGGAATCCCCACGGTTCGCGAAGAAATAAAAACTTTTTCGCAAAGGCATAGAAAGCGTTTAGTTGAACATACCAATAGAACAATCTTAGAAATTCTTGACGAAACAAATTTAGTACGACGTTTGAGAAGGACCAAACCTTCCGATCTAGTACGGTGAAATTATTGTACTGTATTATGTATATTTAAATCATCGCTTAAAATAGAAAGAAGCTATTCAACTAGCTTATAATTAAACCAGTAGGAACTTTCACCGGAAAGTTGCCTACAACACGTTACTTAACTTCGAGAAAGATAAATTGCTAGATAAGTTCCATATGAACTTAGTTGCAATCGGGAGGAGGAGGTGGTTTTAGTGCGGTCGGCCTGATTAACGGTCTGCTTGCATAGAGTCTTACCTTCCGTAAGGCTTTATGGGGGCAGAGTTGTTGGTCGGGAGAGTCCCACATATCTATGAGCGCGCGTTTTTCGGTCCTCATAGAATCTTTTGAAGATTTCAACACCTACCCACGGGAAAAAAAAAAAAAAAAAAAAAAAAAAAACCTTTCTTAAATTGATGCTTCTCATAAGAATACACAAGTAAGTAAATCATACTTTTTTTATCCAAACAAATTTTAATCCAACAAAACCAACAATGTCTAGGTACTAAGAATTGATCAAAATATCTCACTTATAAAAAAATGGTTATGCTAAAACTTACTCCCAAACATTCCGACGCCATTCTATAGATGGAAATGATTCCATGATAGTTCTGTTTCCTATCAGTTTTAACGCTCTGTTCTGGATTCTATCGAATAAATGAAGAGTTTGGCCTACACCTGCACAAAGATGTGAGTTATAATCGAGTCTCAAATCAGAAGAAGTGAAAAATTTCTTAAAACGATAGCGAAATCCTAAATACTTAACAGATTTTTGGCCGTCTTGTGAGTGTGGTTATTCCAAAAAAGGATCTCCGTTGACACACATACCGGCAACTGAGAGCTTATATAATGGTATAGGGGGTACATTCTGGTTCAAGAACAATAGGCTCCAAATGCCCAATCTACCAAAAAGGCGATTCTATGTTCTGCAAAACTACAGAGGCATATCCCTGCTTAATGTTGCCTACAAGATCCTATCCACCGTACTATGTGAGCGTCTAAAACCTTTCTGCAACACTATGATCGGCACGTACCAGTGTAGCTTCAGGCCAGGCAGATCAAGGATAGACCAAATATTCCTGGCAAAGACCAACGAATTTCAAGTCGAGACCCACCATCTTTTCATCGATTTTAAAGCCGCATATGGTAGCATAAATCGCCAAGAGTTTCTATTGGCGATGTCGGTTGTCAGGATCCCGAAGAAACTGATCCAGCTATGCCGCATGACGTTACAAAATACGCGGTGCAACGGGCAAATATGGGTAACAGCTCATCCGAGCTATTCCAGATGTACACAGGGTTCAGACAAGGACATGCGCTATCATGTGATTTCTTCAATCTAGTCCTAGAGCAGATAGTGCGCAAGATTTGTGTTAACCTGGAAGGCACTATCTTCAACAGGTCTTCCCAACTGCTTGGCTATGCGGACGACATCGACATCATCGGCCGCTCCAAGCGACCTGTGCTAGAAGCGTTCACAGCTATTGAAGAACTGCCGAAACGCGTTGGTCTTGAAGTTAATGAGGACAAAACAAAGTATATGCCATTAACAAGCAAAGCCTCAGCTGTCCATCGTCTAGGACAAAACGTCACTGTTGGTAGCAGTAATTTCGAGTTAGTCAAGAAGTTCACCTTTCTCGGAACAAACACCAATCCCACGAACGACACCTTAGTTGAAATTCGATGAAGAATTACCCTAGGGAACCGCTGCTACTTCCGTTTGGCCAAACAAATGGGTTCAAAACTTCTTTCTCGAAAGACTAAGTGCACGCTATAGAAAACCCTAATTTTACCAGTCCTACTTTACGGCGCGGCGCCGAGTGCTGAACTATAATTAAAAAGGGGGAACTGACACTTTCGAGAGAAAAATTTTTCGGAGGATATTTGGTCCTATATGCGAAGAGGGCGAATGGACGAGAAGATTTAATCGTGAATTATACGAGCTGTACCAAGATGTGGATGTAGTCCAAAGAGCCAAAACACGTTAACTACATTGCCATGAAAATCTTCGAATCCTAGCCCCAAATTTCGAGACGACGCACGACGAGGAAGACCGAACCTCCGGTACAGGGACCAGGCGGTGACAGACGCGAGAGCGCTTAGTTCCAACGTCTCGAGGGAGTTCGCAACCGATGGAAGACCGCAATATCCCAAACAGAAGCCGTCCATAGATCGGGAGTCGGATAAGTAAGTAAGTATCTCCTATTTCGAACATATAATGCAAGAGCAAATATTGTAATTGGTAAAAGATATAAAGGTCATAATATCAGCGGAAAGAAGAACATTCTGAAGCCAATTATAAGGCCTAATACGCAGATCGGGAAAAATTTTGTCTCCCATACATTTTTTTTCCTGGGACAAATTTTGTCTTGGATATTTTTTCGAGCAGTACGCAGTTCGCGCGCAAAATTCATACTTGAGTGCATTGCTGTACAAAATGTCTCCACTATATTTTGCCAGAAAAAAGAATGATACAAGCATTATTTTGCGGGACAAATTTTGACAGCCACCGTATTTCCGAAAGTGATTTTTGTCAAAACTAGTTTTATGTAAAAGGTGTTGATGGTTCTCTTGAAAGCATCAAAAGGAGATTCCAAAAAGGTATGAACGACTTTTGTAAGACAACCCGTTCCAGAGATACACTACAAAACACATTAAATTAGATTTTGTCTCTCCAAATTCAAACTTTTGCGCGAGATTTGGAAACGTTTTGTAGAGATTAAAATTGTAGAGATAAAATTTGTCTTGTCTCGATCTGCGTACTAGGCTTAATCAATAGTAAATGAGTGGAGATCGTGCAGAGTTTATCGGTGTTCAGCTTTGACAACGAGAGGTTTCAGTTTAAATCATTCAAAATGTTTTTCTTTACTAAAAGTATATGATATATTGATTTATATCTAAACTACAATCTCAGATGTTAATAAGGGAAAACAATGTCTGCCAAGTGACCGCTTCGGTTCTGCTTACAAAATGTTATTGGTTTTATGAAGTCTTGCATTCCGTTTTCGTATAATTGTGCCCGTATTATGCGAACAACATATCTGAGTACATAATAGTATACGTAAATTGTTGGTGCAGTATTGGCGTAGACATCTTTGACATAAACCCCAAGAAAAAAATTGAATGCTAAGATGCAAGATCTAGAAGTCTCCAATTCCAGGAAATTTGCAGATTTATTGTTTTAAGAGCTCCATGGCATTGACGCCTTCCTGCTGAAATTAAACTTCGTTGACATACATATTTTCAGGCATAGAAAAGTCTGTTAACATCGCTCAGTAACGCAATCCCTTCACTTAATCGCTAACAAATGCGAGCTTCACTTTCAAAGAAATATGGCCAAATCGCATCGTCAGCCCAAAAACGGCACCAAACTGTCACTCATTGTGTCAGTAGAGTTTGTTCCACTCCTATTCTTGTATTCTCGGAGTTGCAAATGCGACTGTTTTGGTTGCTCACATACCCAGACAAGTGGAAATGAGCCTCATCACTCAGAATGATTTTGTGCTGACTTTTCTCCATTTCAACACGTTGTGCGAATTTATATCGATATATAATTAATTATCATTTACTTTTCTCATCGAAAGTTATCACAATTACAGTTTAATGTTGAGAATGAAAAAATGGCGCTAAATTGGAAGATCCTATGTATTCAAAAAATCTGACAGTTTTATTACTGATTTTCTTCTATTTCTCCTACAAAAAGAGCGATGTATTTCAAACCTCCCATTTAACTGACAGCTCGTCATAATTAGGTATGTCAACATTTTGATACGTCATTGAAATCTGTATAAACGTCAAATTATTCTTCAACCGAACATGTCAAACCCAATCAATCCTCATAATTTCTAACTATTCACACAAAACTGTCCACAATGGTGAAAGCAGCTTACATACACAAAAAAAAAAGAGAAAACATTAGACCGTCCTTCCTAAGCACACAAGGAGTTAACTTCTTATTCTCTCACATTTCAACTTTTGGCCTACATTTTATGCGCACTCTCCTCTTCTTCCGTAGCATCATCAATTCAATTGGAAATCAGTTCAGCACCATTCAACACCTGAACGCGGAAGTTTTATTAAATTAAAAAAAAAAAAACAAAAAACAACAGCAACAGCAGATCAAGTCACTCATCCCACAAAAGAACACAACATTCTAGTGTGGACAGTCCACTGGGACCGATGAATAGCACAAACATTCCCGCCATTACTCCTTGCTGCGCACGATTCGTTGCTCTAACATGGCTTTCATCGCAGAGCAGCAAACAATAGAAGACATATTTATATACCTACTCGCAGACACCGAGAAATAACCTCGGCACATGAACTCTTAATAATCCGCCCTGGGAGCTTGGAGCCGGAGAAACTGGCGAAAATCACTTCCAATTCCAACGCCTAAGACGGAAACCGCGAACACTCTAAGCGCTAGTTTCCCTACTTGATCGATCGATTTTTTTGTTATGACCATGCAGACCAAGATCTGATGCAGCACTCCGGCTGGAAAGTAGCACGAGCAAATTTTCCACCCAATAGAATCCCACATGGGCTACCACACCGCACCGCTCCGTATCGTGTCTTTTATTCTGTGGCACGACATAATTTGCAAGCTCGCATATACTCGTACATTTTGGGAGATCAGAAGCGCGCGGAATTCAATGATCAGTTTCATGGGAAGCACATTGGGAACGGAACAAGTTGGAGCGGAGTTGGGAGTATGGCTGGAGTTTCTCAAAAGCAAAACCAAAACATAATACGAATGAGACACAAAAAGACAGATTGACAAAAACAACGAAAACACACAATTTCCAAGGAATGCACTTGGTCCGCACTTGTTAGCCCGGTGATTGTGTGTTTTGGGTACAGTATGGCCAGAGCTATGCGCTTCTGTGTATGCGCAGCATGCTACTCCACCTGGACATTTGTCTCAGAGCACTCCGGCAACTGGATGCGGAGGAATGGTAAGGTCAATACAACTCGAGGAATTTCTGCAGTCGTACGCGCGCTCGAAGGATTGGAGAAAACCGGCCTTGGACGGCTTCGATTTGGAGGAATTAAGTATGGCAGGGTGGAGGAGATGTCGAATCTCTTTCTCCTGCGCTAAGAATGAAGTTGGAGTTAGTAGGATTGGAGGAGCTATGATAATAGCAATGATGATCGTCATCGCCATCATCATCAACATCATAGTCGTCGTCGTCGTGGTCATGGTCTTCGTCGTCATCACAGAACAGTACCCGATCCGTGCTGGTGTTGTTGTTTGTGCGAGTATATATGGATTGGGATCGGATAATATATGGACAGTGATCTTAGTGGTGAAATGTGGCAAAGAGCTTACCAAATGCAATCTTTTAAGTCAAAAGAGGAGCTCAGCTAACGCCAGGATTGTTTGACTTCGTTGGATTACACTGGGAATCAATAATATTCTGACTTGAAAATATTATTGTACAAAAAAAAAAATATTTTATTAAACTTAAGAGATACTTCGGTTTCATTAGGATTTTATCAATCTTTAAAAGCCTTACTAGTATGAAGACTTGACAGACGCCATCCTAAATTTTTTTGATAAGCTTGGTCCTTAAAGAAGCGTTTAGCTTTTTGGAGAGATAATCCATCCGACCATTATGTTTTCAAAATTTAAAATCAAGACTTAATTTTTTGATTGATTTAGATCCGTTTCGAAACTTAAACATTTGAGTTCAACATGAGAACTTTATGTGACGGTAAAAGTCTGTTTTTCAATGCTGGAGTTAAATCAGAGTTAGTTATTCTTCCAGATAAAGATAACCCGACTTAAATCACGGAGATTTTTTCAGTTCTCAAAAATCTATTGAAATCAAAGAGCGATTTAGAAGAAATCGACTCTTTACTGTAGAAATCGAGATGGCCCCACTTAGCTCTATCAATAGTTTGACACTTCGATTTCAATAGACACGTCACTTTCAAAAATATCTGTCAAAAAACCTGTTTCAGAATAAACTTAATACCGAAACTAGTGTGGTTTTGAAGTGTAGAACTGAGTGTTAGACATTTTAACTAAAGCGTTTTGGCTGAATTGAAACAGATATATTTGTCAATAGGTCCTTAAGAAAAGTAATCGATCTTTTCAAAAACTCGATGGAACTTTTTCGTGATAGGAACTTGTTTATTTTATTTGTTTGGATAGTTACTTGTCACACCTCACTGTAACCAAGATTAAACACAAATCTTAACCATCCTACTTTACTAACTCAGAAACACACACAAACAAATAAAGTAATAAACCATTTAAGATAGCTTCAAGGATCATTACTTAAGCGCTGGTCTTGGATACTGGTGTATGTGTGTTACAAGTTACACTATTATATGCCAACCGCAATACTTACCCCCCCCAAAGTTTGTTCCGTAGTGCATAATGTTTGTTGGATTCATTTGCAAGTGTCGCGAGTCGCGTTCTCTCAGATTTGTTGCCGGTAATTTTTCTGCTCGTTTAAGCTGCGCTCAGGATGTGCGAATACTCATTGAATTCCTATATACCCGCGACGAACTTCATGTATGCAAGGGAAACGTTTACCTTCCTCAAACCATGGATCGGGCTTAGGTCGTCTTTTAATAATTCGTCCTCTCTCGGTCTTTCATGATGATATCAGATCGCATCGATGTGGAGCTGATCGCCGTTGGTCGTTGTTGTTTTCGTTGTATCCCTTTCGAGCCAGCCATCCAGCCAGCCATGGTTTTGTACGTCGGTTGGTGTGGTGGCAAATGTGACAGAAGGCGATGCATTTGAAGAGACGAAGACGCTTTGGAGTTTATTTGTTGAATCAACAACAGATTCAACCTGGGGAACGATAATGATGATGCTTCGTCGCCGCACCGCCAATGGTGCTGTTGAAGATTGGATGAAATTGGAATTAGATAGGGAGGCTGTGACTCGAGTGTGTGAACGTGGGACTTGGTCATGAGATGCATAAAATTGAGGAGAATTTGTTCAAGAAAGATGGTCGAAGAACACATTGCTTTGATAGAAATAAAAATTCGAAATATTGAAAAAACTATTGATATTTTAATTATTTCTTGGAAAAGAAACGAAGAAGCTCAAAATTTATATGTTCAGGATTTTGTCGACTGTTGGAACTACTTGAAAAGACTTTCTTCAAGAAGTCTCTTACTAAAAATAATAGGAGGCAACTTCTTAACTAGAACAAAAAACAAACTAATAAGCCTTAAATTAGGATAGTTGAGATGTCGACAACTAATGGAAAAAGTATTACATGAAGCTTATAGCAAAAAATAATATAAGTCAACTTTTAAAGCATAAAACGAACGAATAAGTTCGAAATTTGTATAATAATATTGCTTAAAATAATACGAGCCAACTTTCAAGGCATTGAAAGATGGAAGAAATCCAATATGTTTTGATGTTTTGGATTTCTTTAACTATTAAAATCTTCTAGGGACATTCTTAAAATGAAGCACTTTTCTAAAAATAATAAAAGTCAACTTCTTAAGCATTTAGAAATGATGGAAGAAGTGCGAAATATTGTTCTTTGGGTTTTCAGGAACTATTGGAATCACTTGGAAACAGTTTTAGCATGAAGTTTCTCGATAAAAATAATAAGAGACAACTTCTTAACTAGTAAAAAGAATTAATTTTTGATAATTTAGACTGACTTGGAAAGAGTGTTTACATGAAGCTTCTCAATAAGAGGATAATAAGAGGCAACTTATTAAGTATTAAAAGAATAAGGAATTTCAAAATTTTGATAATTATAATTCAAACCTCGATAACTATTGGAATCAGTTGGACAGAGGTTTTACATGAACATTCTTGGTAAAAATAATTGGAGGTAACTTCATAAGCAACGAAAGATTGAAGAAGTCCAACATTTTGCAATTCGTAAGCTATTGAAATCGCTTTGGGATAGTTTTAAGATAAATCTTCTTTCTAAAAATAATATTTGGAGCCAATTTCTTTAAAATTTAAAAATGGAAGAAGTGTGAAATGTTGATGTTTTAGATTTCGACAACTATTGGAACGACTAGAAAAGTATTTTGCATAAGGCTTTTCGCTAAAAATAAAAGGGGGCAACTTCATAAGCATTAAAAAATGAAGGAGTTCAAAATTTTGATGATTCAAACTTCAACAAATATTGAATCAATTAGAAAGAGTTTTTTTTATCAACTGTTTGAACTACTTGAAAAGAGTTTTTTTTAAGAAGTTTACTGCTAAAAATAATAGAAGACAACTTTTTAAGTATAAAAAAAATTGAATCTGCTCAAAACTTCAATAATTTGGATTTCCATAATTATTGGAACTACTCTTGAAAGAGTTTTTATATCAAGGTGTTAGCTTAAAGTAATATCATCCAGCTTTTTAAGCATTGAAAGATGGAAGAAGTCCAACATTTTGATGTTTTGTATTTCTTTAACTAATGAAATCCCTTGGAGAAAGTTTAAACATAAGGCTTCTTTCTAAAAATAATAGGAGGCAACTTCTTATTTAGAGAAAGAACGAATTTTTGATAATTCAAACTTCGAAGACTATTCGGATGACTTGGAAATAGTGTTTACATGAAGCTTCTCGCTAAAGATAACAGGAGGCAACTTCTAAAATATTAAAAGAAAAAAAGTTCAACATTTTGATAATTTTGACAACTATTAGAATCACTTGAAAAGAGTTTTTACATGAAGCTTCTCCTTCTCGCTACAAATAAAGGGGTAGAAGTTAAAAATTTTGATAATTCACACTTCAACAAGTATTGAATCAATTAGAAAGAGTTTTTCGCCAACTATTGGAACCACTTAGAAAGAGTTTCTTCAAGAAGTTTTCTGCTAAAAATCTAAAAATAACTGAATGCAACTCCTTAAACAATTAAAGAACAAATTAGATCGGAATTTTGATTATTTGGATTTCGACAACTATTGCAATCACTTCGAAAGGGTTCTTACATGAAGTTCCTTCCTAAAAATAATATGACCCAAATTTCTCAGGATTAAAAGATGGAAGAAGTCCAACACTTTTGAATTTTGTCAAAAATTGAAATCACTTGGGCAAAGTCTTAAGAAGAAGTGCGAAATGTTACTGTTTTGGATTTCGGGAACTATTGGAATCCTTAAAAAGAGTTTTTGCATGATTCTTCTTTCCAAAAATTATTGAAGATCGAAAGTTTTGATTTTTTTACAATCTTTGAGGAAGTAGTTAAGTGTTTAATTGTTAATTGGTTGAATTGTTTTTATTGAACCCGAAGAAATACTGGTAAATTAATATCTATGAATAATAAGGGTTTTGCAAATGTTGAAAAAATTAAGAAAATTCTAAATCTTCAGTATTCAATAGAACAACTACTAGCTGTTAAATAAGAACTGGTGAAATCTCGCATCACCATCGAACAGTTGCCAATAGAAACAAGAATTACTTAAGCAGATTTAGTGAAAATGGTTTTTTGTCATCATTTTCTTCTTGGGCCGGTCGGCCGTTCGGCCGTTCAAAACCGAAGCAAACCAGTTTTGTTTTTGGATTTTGAACTTCTAACATATCGACGAGCAAGAGTCAAAGCAAAGAATTTCTATTTGCACTGGATTTAGATACGTTTTCATAGTCTTTATCCTTCCTGAATCGATGTTTATTTTATTTTTTAGTTTGATTCTATGTGCTCGTTGAGGCTGAAGCCGAGCTGCTTTAAGGACTTTAAGGTTTTATTTATATGAGCCTTTTGTTTTTTGCTCCCTGATATTCTAGCTGGTATGTTTCACTTTGTGGTTATTCCACTTGTAATCCGCGCGGTTGTGTATATCGAGTGTGATTATCAAAGTAGGGAAGGGAGAATTTCAGGGGAGGAATTGAAGTTTTTTTTTACGAGGACATGCACCTTGGTAACGTGGTGACTTGTCATATTGTTGTGTTGTCGCTGCACAGACCGTGTAAGGTATAGACACAACAACTGAAGAATTGAATAACTTTGAGAAGTTTTGAGTTTTAAGTTATTGTAGGTTCTGTTCTGTTTTTTTTTTGTTTTGTTTGATTTGTGCGATGGTGGATTTTATTAATGGAAAGTTTTGCACGCTCTGTTTCAGAATTGTATCTTGCTGATTTTTCGTATCCTTAAGTGAGTAAATAATTTTGTTTGATAGTAGTCGTGAAGGTATGTGGTTGATAAATTACATTTATGGCATGCACATTGTTATGCAGGAGCAAGAGTTAATAAGGATTTACTTGTGGAGCAGATTTCTTTTGGTGGATTGAGTAAATAATCGTTGACTTTTGAAAAAAAAAACAAAGAGTTATATTATTGCTAGCTTGCATGAGGGAAAGAGATTTAAATAATAAAATTGGACGTTTGAAGTTGATGCACACACATATGATTATAATTAATTTCGATATTCAGTATCTAGTAAACAAAAACTGACTTTATATACAAAAATACATTGTATAAAGTCTATAACTACAAGAAGGACATTTTCCACAAATTAGTTATGTGGAGAGGTAAAAAGTAGATTTAGAACTACCATTAGACAAAATGTCATTGAATTCGAAATTAATTTGGCGGCAGTTTAGGTACTTGAAATTTTTCAAAACATTTTGAGTTTTGAGTTTCTGAATATGAAGTTTATATGATGTGGATTCTTCTCACTCTTTCCCGGTGGACATTTTAATAAGAAAATCTTAACTTTCCAGGACCAGTATTTTCTATTTTGTATGAACATAAAAATGGTCTTCAATCTTTAAACTCATAGTATGGGTATAACATTAACATTAATAATTAACATTTAATAATTTCGTGCAGCACTTTGACATTTACTTCATACAAAATAAAATGCATGACTGGATCGCACGAACTTGCTCTTATGTAAAAGAACTTTGGGATTTAAAATACATTTTATAAATACAATGCATTGAATTGCCGTCTGATTTCCGGAAAAGTATAAATTTACGCAAAGAAAGTTCAAAAATCGTTTTATTAAAGTTATTTTTGTATATAACAAACTTCTTTCAAATTTTTCTAGAACAAAATTTGGGATGCCAATTTTAGGTGTTTAGTAATATAGATTTTAGGAAATAATTTCAAAAAATAATAGGTCATACGTTTTCAAGATACTGATTTTTCAAAAAATAAATTGGAATTCATTTTTTTCAAAAAACAAAATAAATATTTTTTTTTTTAAATATTCTTATATAGAATATTATTTTAAACCAAAGGAGGCTCCTGGTGAACATTTTTGGCTAAAATCGTTAGAGCCGTTAAACTCGAAAATCAAAAAACGGTTCTATGACACGAACCATTAATAACATTTTGCCCCAAAATTTTGTTTAACAAAAATGTAGTCCTAGTCCATAATATCACACATACTTTTTTTTATCAAAATCGTTAGAACCGTTTTCGAGATAAATAAGATTATGCATTCCGGGTTATGGGGGTACCGTTAGTCTTAGAGCTACAAAAAAAAAAAAAATTCAATTTCCCTTCTAGGGAATCACCAAAGACCCTTAAGTACCGAGTTTGAATAAAATAGGTCCAGTGGCTTAGGCTCTAGATCGAGGTACAGACATACAGACAGACAGACGGAATTGTCGGACCCACTTTATTCGTCTTCGCTATCATCGTAATGTCAACTTTAATCAAAATCTCGAGTTCGATTTTTTTTTCCAAATGTAGAACTTGCCCTATAGT
This sequence comes from Chrysotoxum bicinctum, assembly GCA_911387755.1. Classification (NCBI taxonomy): domain Eukaryota; kingdom Metazoa; phylum Arthropoda; class Insecta; order Diptera; family Syrphidae; genus Chrysotoxum; species Chrysotoxum bicinctum. The sequence goes on along the minus strand of OU426989.1, from coordinate 214,503,421 downwards.
ACCTATGTATATCGCAAGTAAGAATGTACTTTCTTAAAAATGATTTTATATAAGCAAAAATTATAAGTGAGTGAATTTAAGTATTTTAGGATGACTGTTACAAAATTTCATTTAGTCAAAGCTACGTAGCTTGAAAAAAATTTCCTAAAAATAGTTATTAATTATACCTCCTTTAGAACCATTTTTTTTATTTTAATAAATTGTATGCGCTCAATATCTCCAAAAGCTTGGATAGTATTGTAAATTGAAATTATTTTGTTTTTAAATTCTATATTTTAAAAGCGCCATGTTCGATTTTTTTTTTAAACTTGATAGTTAAAAGTTTCTTAATGGAATATACAAGATGTCAAAAAATTTTATTTTATGTATCTAAGAATAACGGTGTCCACTATATAAATGTTTATAAATGGTTTTCGAAAAAACATATTTTTCTCGAAAACGGAACCTAGAATTTTGATAACATTTTTTCCCCTTAGATTAATATTCGTATAATCTATAATTTAATATTATTGATTGTATCTAACATAAAACCATTTTTTCGAATTTGGAATTTCTCATTTTCGGGATTACGGATTTCAATCAAATTTTGTATACAGAAGATTTTAAGAGTTTGAAAATCTTTGCATTTCAAAACTTGAAAAAAAAATAATTTTTTGAATTTTTGAACAAAAAAAAAGAAATCAATTTCTTTTGTGAAAATTCGAAAGTTGGCGTTCCTAATTTTTGTTAGAATTCTCATAAATATTTTCTGCGTCGTTAAATTTTTTACAATCTCCGAAAATAAAACTATGTATTTTTAATTTACACTTTATCAACAGCTAGCTAACTTTGTACTTTGTTTGTTTTTGACTTTTTCACTATTATCAGATAATTGAATTTGTTTGAACTGAATTTAATTGTATAGAATCTTTTAATCTGCAAAACAAAATTTTTTTTTGGAAAATTCTACATTTCAAAAACGGTCTGATGATTTCTTTAAAATATAATATTTATTTATACAATAATAAAGACTTAAAATTGGAGACAAAATTTTTTTTCTTATTAATTTTTCAAAATATGAGAATAGTTTTTCTTATGTTTTTATATTTATTTATTTCAATTTTCATTCTTCCTTTTTCTTGTTTATTTATTTCTTTACTTAAAATTTAAATACTGCAAGCACGACCAGTCCAATCGCAATCAAAGTCTTAAGCAAACAAATTTTAACAAAATAGCCAAAGGACAGTGAAGTACACTTATTTCTGAAGTAAGTTGGTCCGCAAGTGATATGTACATACTCGTATGTATGTAGGTATAAAAGTTGTATATTTATTCGTTACCAGTTACTAAATCGGCTCCTGATCCATGAAGGGTGTCCACCTGAGACACAGCAACTTTCCATCGACATGCTGCTTCCAGTCATCTAGGCCAAGCGTTCCGGCATTCGCGATGTCACAGGGCAAACATTACAACATTCAAGGAATTTTGGAATTTCTGACCGTCAAATTGCAAGAAATATTGGCAGATCAATACGGTGTAAGGTATGAACAAATTTGTATAACTTAAAGCTTGGGACTAATTTCCCATAAAGAAACCAGCTGTTTTCTTCTCAAATATAGACAAGACTTAACTTTTATGTTTCAACTAACCACGTTAGACAAATCTTAAAAGTTAATCTGAGAGTTGTGTACAAAAAAGAAGCAGCAAGACCGAATTTCACTGAAAAGTGCATTCGGTTGACCAATGAAATGCTCTATGTTGACGAAAAAATTCAATTAAGATGGCCCGGATAGATTTCAAGATTTCAGTTATACTGCCTTACAAACTTTTTACATGAAGAGGTGATAACGACTCGCAACTTTATTTGTTACGTCAGTTTGACAGAAGTCCATCCACTTTTTACTTGCGACTTATAGGTACTATAAGGCAAGTTATGGATTCGTAAAAAAAATTGAACTCGAGATTTTGATCAAAGTTGACATTACGATGATAGCGAAGACTAAAAAAGTGGGTCTGGCAATTCTGTCTGTCTGTCTGTCTGTCTGTCGCTTCGACTGCAGCCTAAACGGCTCGGCCGATTTTCTTTAAACTTGGTAGATATGGGTTATGATTTTTTACCCCCACACATTTTTTTCTTTTTTTTTTTAAGACCAAAAATAACGGTACCTGCCATACGATTTTTTTTTCGAAATTTTATAAATATTTTTTTTTCTCAAAAACTGCTGGACAGATTTAAGAACTAAAAACACAAAAAAATTTCATTTAGTTAAATCTAGGTAATGCTTGAAAAAAATTTTCCGAAAAATGGTTATTGAGGGTACCCCCAATGGAACCATTTTTTTTGTTTTCGATTTTCTCAAAAACGGTACCACCGATTTTGATATTTTTTTTTTGCGAAGGCTCTTCAAAAATTTAAATAGAATTGTTTATTCAAATTTTCAAAAAAAATTTTTTTGGATTTTTAAAAAAAACTTCAACATTTTTTTTTCAAAACTCAATATTTCGAAAATCCCATGCTAGATTTTTTTTTTACTTGATAAATAAAAGTTTCTTCATATAATCTACAAGCTGTAAGAAAAAAAATTTCATTTTACCTTAAAATAAAGGTACCCACCATACAAATGTTAAAAAATTTAAAAAAATGGTTTTCAAAAATCGTATTTTTCTCGAAAACGGCGCCTAGAATTTTGATAAAATTTTTTTTCTTTCAATTTATTTTTATGATCTTTAATTTAATAAAACAAATTTTGAAATTAAGATATTACAGCTTGTACCTACCATAGAATCATTTTTTTCGAATTTTGAATTTCTCATTATCCACATAACGGTTCTTAATGAAATTTTTTATAGATAAGCTTTTAAAAAGTCTAAAACACATTGCATTTCAAAACTTTAAAATAAATATTGTTTGAATTTTTGAAAAAAAAAATCTATTTTTTTTCTTTTTTTGAAAATTCGATATCTCAGAAACGGCTCAATATTTTTTTTTTAATTTAATTTTTATTCGAACAATAATAAAAACTTTAAATTGGCGTACCAAAATTTTTTCTTAAAAATCTTTTAAAAATTTTGTATATAAAAGCTTTTTTTAAGAAAGCACTAAGACGTCTTATAATTTTTTTTCTGTTTTCGTCTCTTACTATTAAAAGAAGTTAAAAAATTAATTTGATCCTTATGAACAGTTTTCTCCAATAACATTCGTTTTTTAAAATTCCTAGTCTATTACATAGGAGCAAGTTCGTGCGACCCAGTTGTGCATTTTATTTCATTCATCGGTCTACTCAATGTGACTTTCAGAGAAATATATACATATATGACTTGCGGATCTATTAATAAGGCAAGTTTGCCATGCATATCACCTTAGCTCTCTTGAACAAGTTCAAATTCCATCGTTTTGAACTAACCGTCTTTTTCATATTGAAATTTTATTTTCAATCACCTTGAAATCTATGAGCATTTAACAATACACAAAATTAACCTGTGCAAAAATATCAACATAAAACTAGTTGATAGACATTCAAGCCTTTTCTCCTAAGAAAACTGCAAACGGTCTCTATATTCCGCAATGATTCGAATTATTCTTGAAAAATCTGAGGAAGCATGAAGGAGATATCGAAACACCCCTTAGAACTGAGCCTGTCACAATTTGGTATCAGAGATGTTACCCAATGCAACAATTAAGGAACTATACATATAAAATATAGATTACAAGATTTTGAAGTTTAACAACTTCGTAAATGACCAATCTGCGATTACATCATAATTTCAGCCATCGACATCGCATATTATTATGGATGGCATTCAAAACTTACCCCTTATACGCACTTCAACAACATCTTTTGCTCACTTAAAGCAGCCGTAAATCACCTTATCCAATGTTCACCATCATGTCATCGTCGAACAGGTACCACGATGTGATGCAATAAACTACGAGTATGTAAGTACGTAAATTAATTTGATTATTTTTTTTCGAGCTTCTGAAGCATTTGTGTAATTTCTGCTCATGGGCATCATAATCTGCTTGCCAAGCCTATCAATTAATAAGCCGAAAATTGAAAAGAAACTGTTACCTTTAATGGGCTGCAATATCAATGTTGGTGTCGGTAACAGGTGAATGCCACTCAACTTGGCCGAAAAAATTCTTTACACGCGCAACGCAACTCGACTCTCGACTTGACTCCACAACAAACGATGACAGCCTTGCAGCTATCTTTTTTCAGAGATACCAGGTGCAAACAGGTGTTGGCCGAGGCGCGGTGGCCAGCCACCGCCATTACTGTCATCACCACGGTTTTGTTCATTCAAGCTCAAGATGGCATTTTAATAACCATAAGACCGGTGGTGCAGCGCGCATACGCGTGCTTCGCGTCTCCGTTGCAGTTGCCCCAACAACCACAAATTGAGCGTATAAAACACTTTTAACCACCAACCGGGTTTAGTTTAGTTGCTGCGAGCTTGGAGCTGGGAGCTGGGAGCCGGGCCGTGCCGGGCCGGGAAAACATGCCACCGCAACACGTTGACAACTTCAGCGAACTGCGATGAAGAAGACTCACCGTCACCAGTCACCACTGACGTTATAAGGCCCAATCCGATGATATGTGGGCTGGCTGCCTAATTGAAATCGCAATAGGACACAAGTGCTAATTAGCTAAGCAATTAATTAATGACGACGAGGACGAGAGTGACTGTGACAGTATGTGGCTTGGCATGGTGGATGATGCCACAGACACACTACTTGTCTGTTTAAAGTGACGGCGTCGGCTAAAAAAAAATCTGCTATCGATAGACTGTTAAAGAGTGTCAACGGCATCGAATTATTTATGACCTTGCATCAGATTGTTGCGCAATGTCAGTCATTTGTTGCAGCTAACTTTAGCCACTCCATTGTTCGTGGGTGGCATTTCATTTGGGTAGTTATAGGTACAGTTCAGCTTTAAGATTTCTAAACATTTTCTGTTAACACTAAGCAAACTCACTTTTCGTCATCGCTCCGATCAGACGAAGAAAAGGACAAACAAACTCAAAAAAAAAAAACAAAGAGAATCAGCGCAAGGAATTTGCACAAAACTGGTTAATCTGGCTACGCTACCTGCTTCTTCATCGTGGGGCTTGGATTGGAGTTGGAGTTGGAGCAGACATGGACAACACCATCGCGTGGCAAAGATGTGTGCAATTTTAATCGCAATGTGATTAGTCTGGCTTAGTTGCTTCTAGTTCTTTTTGCCTTTTACCTTCGGCTCTAAGTGAGTTGCAGAGTTCTGCAAGCATTTTGTTTCTTGAGATTTTTTAATTTAACCATTTAGTATAGCTGTTTACACGTAAGGTATTAGAATCAAATATTTAGAAGGCTTTTGTCAGCGGTTCATAATATGGCTCACCACCGCAACTAAGTGGAATTATGTAGTAGAATAAACGTCATTTAAAGTGTTAGAATTTTTAATTTATTTCGAAATGACATTTTGTGTTTGAAAATAATGAGTTCGTACAATTTTAAGGACATTTTATCAAAGAGGGTTGCAATCGGAACTGTATAGTTTAGGGTTTTAATAGAATAAATTTAACCACATACCTGTAATATGGTGTTTGTCGGGAAGATAGGTTAACATTTTGAAATACAATTTTGTCTCTACTGACATGTCGCAATACAAAATATTGCATGCTTTGTCATCTTCCATTTTTCATATAAAGGAATATGTATACAAACCCAAATCAATAAGGGCTGTTTAAAGACGGTTTATCTTTAAGTCCTGGATTAGTATCAAAATTCTATTAATAAACCGAAATTCCCGCTAATTGGCTATTAGTAACTGCGATTAGGTTAAACCACCGAAGAACATGGTTAAGCGACTAATTTTGAATAGAAATATAATAACGGCTTATAGGTTTAACGGTTTTTTAAGCCTTCTAAACGTCACTTTACTATTCTGCGCGAACATTTCGTTCTTAAAATGTAAAAGTACAAGTCGAGACTTAACTCTTATTGCTTGGTATAGTAAAATCATGGAATATGGTAGCAACTATAGGGAAAGTTTTGCATTTGGAAAGAAAATCGAATTCGAGATTCTGATCAAAGTTGACATTACGATGATAGGGAACACGAAAAAAGTTTGTCCGGAAATTCCGGTTGTCTGTCTGTAAGACGTATGAATGTACCTCGACCCACATCCTAAGCCGCTGAATCGGTATTAAAGGTTCTTCGGTAATTCCCTAAAGAAGAAATTGATATTTTTGTTTTAGCTAAGAAACTAACGCAACCTGTCATATAGGCGTTATGCTAAATCTAATTTATCTCCAAAACAACTCGAACGATTTTAAGTGTGCTATTATTGGCATGGACTATGTTTTGTTCAAACACAAAATTTTATGGAAAATTGTTTTTAACGGTAGATACCCGCCAAGAACCGTTTTTTTCGATTTTCCCTAACGGCTCTAAAGAATTCGACCAAAATTTGTATACAGCAGCTCCTTTGAAATTGAAGAAATATTACATTCAAGTTTTTCGAAATACTAGTTTTTGGATTTAAAAAATATAAATATATTTTTTACATTTAATATCTTAATTATTAATTTTAACTAATTTTGGAAATAATGTAAAATGATTTTAATGTATGCCAAATATTTTTATACAGGATCTCTTTTGAATTTAAAATAATATTGTGTACCTGTATAAATTTTTGAAAAAATATTTTTGAATTTTTGAAAAGAAAAACTGTAAACTAGTGAACGATTAATTTTTGAAATTATTTCATAAAGTTTATATTAGTAAACACTTAAAATTGGCATCCCAATTTTGTTTCTAGAAAAATGTTTGCAAACATTTTTTTTTCTAAATGTATTTAATAATAAAACTTTTTTTAAAGTTTTGTTTGCATAAATTCATACTCTAGAATTCATACTTCTAGATATCACACGTAAGTTTTATGCATTTCAGGACTTTTTTACTTGCGATATAGGTACTATAGGGCAAGTTCTGCATTTAAAAAAAAAATCGAACTCGAGATTTTGTCAAAGTTGACATTAAGATGATAGTGAAGACGAATAAAGTGGGTCCGACAATTAAGTCTGTCTGACTGTATGTCTGTATGTCTGTACCTCGATCTAGAGCCCAGGCCACTAGACCTATTTTCTTCAAACTCGGTACTTAAAGGTCTTCGGGGAAATGGAAAGCTTTTTTTTAGCTCCAAAACAAACGGTACCCCCCATACACCCGTCATGCGTAATCTTATTTATCTCGAAAACGGCTCTAACGATTTTGATAAAAAAAAATTAGGCGATATATAATGGACATGGATTACATTTTTGTAAAAAAAAATTTTGGGGTAAAATGTTATTAATGGTACCTTTCATAGAAACGTTTTTTAGATTTTTGACTTTCACATTAACGGCTTTAACGATTTATCCCAAAAATTTTCACCAATAGCCCTCTTAAGTTTAAAATAATATTGTTTATAAAAATATTCAAAAAATATTTTTTGGGTTCCTTGAAAAAAAATTCCAATTTTTTTTTTTTTTTGAAAAATCAATATCTTCAAAACGTGTGAACGATTATTTTTTGAAATTGTTTTCTAATATCTATACTAGTAAATACTTAAAATCGACATCCCAAATTTTGTTCTCGAAAAATTTTAAGGAAATTTGTTATCTAAAAAATTACTTTAATAATAAAACGATTTTTAAACTTTTTTTGCATAAATTCATACTTTTCCGAAAATCAAACGGCATGCATTTGAACATTTTTATCTCATTAAATTCATGTTTTATATCTATAAAATGTATTTTAAATTCCAAAGTACTTTTACATAAGAGCAAGTTCTTGCGATCCAGCCGTGCATTTTATTTTTGCTGAACATAGAATTCTTATATGTATCGAAAATTAATAGACACAAATAAAGAAGTGATTTTTCTCATGATAGGCTTCTGGTCAACAATCATTGGACATATTTAGAGCTGTGACTTTTTAACTTAACAAGAAATATATTAAGATCACCTGTTTTGAATTTAGCGCCATTGTTTTATGTCGGTTAGACAGTTTTGTTGATTAACAGCTGTCATGTGTGAACTTAGACGCGCAAGGACTAAAGCACTAATTTTGTGAAATTTTAATTATTATAAATTCCGTTTACAGATCTTGACATCCTTAACGACTCGGCCGATTTTCCCCACACGTTTCTTTCTTTTCACTTGCGACTTATAGGTACTATAAGGAAGTTATACATTCGTAAAAAAAATCGAACTCGAGATTTTGATCAAAGTTGACATTACGATGATAGCGAAGACTAAAAAAGTGGGTCTCGCAATTCTGTCTGTTCGACTACAGCCTAAACGGCTCGGCCGATTTTCTTTAAACTTGGTAGGTAGATACCAATTTTCTCCCACCACACGCTTTTTTACTTTTTTTTTTCTAAGACCAAAAATAACGGTACCTGCCATACGATTTTTTTTTTCCAAATTTTATAAATATTTTTTTTCTCAAAAACTGTTCCACAGAATTTAAAAAAAAATTCTTAAATTTCATTTAGTTTAAGCTGGGTAATGATTGAAAAAATGTTTCCTAAAAAAATGGTAATTTTGGGTAGACCCCTTGGAACCACTTTTTTGTTTTAATTTTCTCGAAAGCTGTACAACCGATCTTAATCATTTTTTCTATGGCAAAGCGCTTCCAAAATTTAAATATTATTGCGTAATCAAGTTTTTAAAGTTTTTTTTTTGATTTTTAAGAAAATTTTAAAAATTATTTTTTTGGAAACTCAATATTTCGAAAACCCCACGGTCGATTTTTTTCAAACTTGATAAATAATTTTTTTTTAATATAATCTACAAGATTTGAGAAAAAAATTTGTTTTACCTAAAAATAAAGCTACCGACCATACACATGTTAAAAAATGCTTTTCGAAAATCGAAAAATCAAAATCGGAAAAAAAAAACACCTAGAATTTTGAGAAATAAAGTTTCGCTTTCCGCTGGCTCTCAATGCCGGCAAAACCATCGCGTAAGTTTTTTCCTCTGTCCCACTCTACTTATCTCGTTATGTCCAGTATATCCCTAAAAAAGGCGAAGCTTTTTCCCCCTCTTAGATACTATCGTCCAATTGAACTTACATCCCTTCCTTCTAAGGTCATGGAAACCTTGATAAATTATCAGCTGAAGAAATATCTTGAAGAACGAAAAATTTCTAATTACCGTGAGTATGGAATTCGTAGCACCAATAGTGATTTGATGGTAATATTATTATTATTCCACTTGATATTTCAATAGCATTTGAATGAGTTTCGCATCAATCTCTCTTATCGAAAATACGTGCATTTGATATTGATGAATCTCTTTCTCGTTGGATTAGAAACTACCTTTCAAACGTCGCCATACAAGTTGTTTTGAACGGTTTTAAGTCTGTAATTTATAAAATAAATCCTGATGTGCCACAGGGCTTCGCTTTGTCACCGACTATCTTTCTCCTATTCTTCAATAATCCTTTGTCTAATACTACTAATCCATTAAATTGTTTTGCTGATGCAATACTCTCAGCTTCTCATATTCCTTCCCAGATAGACGTCCTTGTCGTTTGGATGTGGATTTAGAATGCCAGGGTATAATAAGTTCATTAAATTCTTAACTTGATATTATTGCCAAATGTAGAACGAAAAACCGCGTATAATCTAATGCTTCAAGAACTCAATGCTGACTTCAGCCGCTAAAGCAGAACCTACGTCCCAAGTCACTATCCATGGGCGGCAGTTGCATTGAGGAAACCGAATTGCTCTCAGTTCTCAGTATATGCATCACAGACCAACTTGTGTAGAATGACCACAAATTCGACGTTGCCAAAAATGCTGCATTTACGTTTCCTTCAACGATTCTAGAAATTTTGTCACTTCTTCTGACCTTGCGGTAATCTATAAAGCGTATATTCGTCTAAGACTTAGATACAATTGCCACATTTGAACAGATGCTCTAACGACTCTCTTGAGTCCCTTAGATAGGATTCAAAAATGAGCTTTAAAAATGATAGGTGATAGAACAGAAACATTTGAATTTCTCGAGCACCGCTGCAAAAGTTTTTAGTCTTTCATTACCTTTACCATTACCATTATTTTTATAAGAATCAGTTTACCCCTTTGGAAGTACTGTTAAATTCAGAGATTCTTTTTTTAGCCACACTACAAGAATGTGGAATGGTTTATCCGGATCAATAGTTCCCTCAATAGTAAGGTATTCAGACATTCAAAACCAATGTGTATCGGTGTCACCTTTTAAATCCTCTCCAACTTTCCGAAAAGTGTCGCCTTTTGCGCAAATATTTTAAGGGCAGTCACAATCCCTTTAGTGCGCATAAAATATAAAAAAAAAACAAGCACTTTTATTTTTGGAGGACTCATCACTTCCTCGCAAAAGGCTGTACATCCGAAAATTATTTTTTGGTTTCATGTAGTAGCGGCCACATTACACTCAGGGATACTACCAATAGGTGATATGACATTATTTTAAAATACCCCCTCCCAGTATGGTCGAATTTTATTTTTGAACATTTTATTAAGTTTTCCGTAGAATCTTAAAATCTCCAAATTTACAAATATATTTCTACACGATGAAAAACCAACTGTTGGAGCGGTTTGCATGCGGAGAATTTGCGTCGGTGTTGTAGAAAGCTTCCTTCCGGTAAAACTAACAAACGACTGCACACATTTTTCCAAGGACGTGGAATTGGAAGCACTGGATTTATAACCCTGAGAAATACAACTTTCGTGCCAACAAAAGGCCATCGGTGAGTTCAAGAGCCGTCTCACTTGAGATTTCCTTAGCGGTTTGACACGAATCTGTTTTATCTAAAATTCTTCAATTTCTTGTGGACTGAGGAACTCCTCTTCAGGACGTTGAATAATATTCACAATGAATAGTGTGAAATGGACAGCATGAATACTGCTGTCCTTTTGACCTCGGTTTTGTCTCTCAGTCTCTTTTTCATATTTACCAATCAGCTCTCAATTGGAAGCTTCCTATCCGTAAAATTGCTTTGAAGACATCCCCAACCGGGATTCTTCCCCCAACATTTAAGAGTTGCCAATGATTATGTTCTCAAGTTATATAACTGATAACAGAAGATAATAAGCATAATTTATATTATGCTACTTTTCCCCATGAAGAGCAATATTTCAAGCATTAAACCGCATTTATGGGAACGATAATCATCCATGCATTACGTATCCATTTGATGTTTGCGTAAAAATTTACAAAAAAAAAAAAAAAACAGACAATTAATTTAGCAAACAGCCAATTCGGCGACGCTGGTTGGACAGGTGAAAAATAAGTCGCAGCGCAATCGGCACAGTGCTTACCCTACAGATGGTGTAGGTTTCCGCGAAATGCTATAGCAGATTGTGGAGTTCTCACATTCAAAACAATTTATGATGATTTCAACATAAATTTTCAATTTATGGAGTTTGTAATTTTGTTTTTATTATTTTTGAAAGGACGCAAGTATGGAGGTTCTTTCACAGGTGAAACTTGAAACTGTGAGTCATTAATTTTGAGGAAAGACATTGACTGTTGTGTCGGCGCAAGTAACTCTGACTTTTAAGACGGTTTTGGCTTCTTTAACTAAATTATTCAAGAGGGTGATTGTTAGTAAACATTTTTAAATTCAAAGACCAAAGAAATCATCTTCTTAATAAAAGCAAAAACACATTTACACAAATCTTTACAAAAAAAAAAACTCCACCCCCATTAATCCCCATGTCAAACTTTCCAAATTGACACATTCAAATGCAGAAACACCCTTCTTTTAATTAAAAGGGATAAAATGAAATCAATTCATCGCCATCGTGCAGAACCGGATTACTTCCGATTTTATTATAACTACAATCGGGCTTCAGCAAGACGAAAGCCAATTTATAGATCGATGACTCATTGACGCCATGATGATGTGTTGTCGCCATAAGACAAGACACCATTTAGTAGAACTAATGAAGAAATTAGTTAAACATGGTGATGACGACCAAGATGATGGCGATGAAGAAGACGATGAAGCTGACGATAGGACTCTGTATATGCCTAGATGGTGATTCCAAACCAAAGATGCTACGATGGTGTCAGGGTAAAATGCCTTTGGCAGGCGTGGCGTCTATACAATCATGTCTTCCAGAGACGATAAGGAGATGACAAGTTTTTCAACAGCTTGATTGGAAAACGTAGTTTATTTTTCTTCTTGATTCTTATTTATTGGAATTTCACTTTCTATGTAAGAAGCGGGAATTTTTATGGCCAGTGATTTCAATTAACACAAAATTGAGGAAAAAAATGATTATATTAGCCTAGTATAGAAATGGTTTATAAGCTGACTTTTTGTTAGCTCTGCGGGCTGGTCTGTTATGTATTTGAAAGGGCAGGCGGAGCTTTCTACAGGGCATACATATCCTCCTCCTCCTTATTTTATATTGCATTTGTCATACATCTCAGGTTAAGTGTATTTATACATATTGAGTTAAAATACTAAAATTTGGTGTAAACAGTCAACTCTGCTTAAAGGAAAAAATCGACTATCAGCAATTTAGCATTTTAGAGCCTTTTTCACTCAAACTACTTTGCGTAAATGAAAACCGTTTAAATGAAAACTCCGTAGCTGAAGCAAATATGTTCGACTGAAATAAATATTTTACAATAATGGAACACACTTTTTCGAGCTGTAATGTCAAAATCTCACAATGTTTTCGTTTCGTCCTGTCATTCCTTGCCATTCTCTCTAGGTGCCGGTTATTTTCTCAAGATTTGTTCAAGCTTTGGCTTATCCTCAAAAAATGTCTGCAGAAAACGTATGAATCAGACAATATTTTGGAAAATTGATTAATTTTATAATTGCAGGTATCTAGGAGTAGCTAAAGCAAGAAATGTCCCTGCTATGAATTATCACACACATGTACCTACAAGTATATAAAAATACATATTTCTTCATTTTTGAAAACTATTTTTTTTTTTTACAAACTCCGCTTATGTGAAACTTTTTTCAGTTATCCGAAAATCGGTTGGCTGAGAATTCAATTAACTGAAACAAAAGTTCTGCAATTTCGGTGTTTCATTTAAGCGGAGTCGACTGTAATTTTTTTTTCGATTCAAGCAACATTAAAAAAGAAATTTGTGTCGTTTTACTCTTTTTCAAAAAATTTAATTCGCCCTTAAGGCGACGTATTAGTTTCATGTCAAGAAAATATTCGAGGTTCTAATAAATAATATCACTACGATATTGGAGATCCCCAAAAAAGAACTTTTTATCATGATAATCCTTGATCTATACTCCCTCCATTCTGTGGGTCCACAAAAATAAATAGGGCTAATAACAAAGAAAGGATTTGGTTAAAATTTCTTACAGAGGATTTTGAACTGATACCCTTGAGGACTAATTCGAAATTTTTTCTAATTTTTCGAAAACAGTTGTAACATTTTCGAACTAGATTCTGACCTCTATCTTATATATCTAAATCAGTTTCAAGAAATCTGTTTTATAGAATTTGAGCGGAATAAGATCAATATTAATATTTTTTTTTGTCTTTTGCTAGAGGGTGGTGAATCTTCCAAGAGTATCTCTTGTGCTACTCATTTTACCCAATCGTACTCACGAATTTTTACTAGTATAAAGTATAAAATAAAATTCATCCAATTTTTAAAAGATCTTCCAATAATTGTCCATGCTTCTCATAATAGGTAAGTTATTAAAATAAAAATAGAACTCAAATACATTTACATATACAAATTTAAACTCAGCGTACAAAAAGATTAATAAAAAATAAAATGCACGTACTTGCTTTTATGTAAAATTACTATTTAAGCAAAATGTTCATAAAATTTCCGTCTGATTTAGAGAAAAGTATAGATTAATTCAAACAAAGTTTAAAAATCTTTTTTTTATTAAAGTAATTTTTTATATGAGAAATTTCCTTAAAATTTTTGTAGAAAAAAATTTGGAATGTAAATTGTATGTTTTTTAATAATATAGATTTTACGAAATAATTTGAAAAAGTAATCCATCACTCTAAACACACTGATTTAAAATTTAGAATTATTTTTCAAATATATTTTTTGAATATTCTTATATACGATATTATGTTAAATTCAAAGGAGCTCCTGTTAAAAATGTTGGTCGAAATCGTTAGAGTCGTTATTGAGAAAGTCGAAAATCAAAAAACTGGTTCTATGACCGGTATCGTTAATAACATACATTTGGCATGACGTCTGTATGCCAGGAACCGTTGCCTCTAGAAAATCACTGGAGGTCCTTAAGTACCGAGTTCATCGACTAAGGCTCTTGGTCGAGGTACAGACATACAGACAGACAGACGGAATAGCCGGACTCAATTTTCTTCGTGTTCTCTATGATCGTAATGTCAACTTTGATCAAAATCTCGAGTTCGATTTTTTTCCGAATGCAAAACTTTCCCTATAGTACCTGAAGCATATTTAAATATTTCACCCACACTTTTTTTTATTTATTTAAAAAATAGCAGCACCTGCCATAATTTTTTTTTTTTGAAATTTAAGAAAATATTTTTTTTTTCCCAAAAATTGATAAGCAGCTTAGTTTTTTTAAACATCAAAAAAATTTCATTTAGTAAACCATAAAGTTAAAGGTTGAAAAAAATTACAAAACATGGTTATTAATGAAATCCTCAAGAACAGTACAACTGATTTTGATCAATTTTCCTATGCTACCACACTTTAAGAACCCTAAAAGTATATATGAAAAATGTTTGTTGGATTAAGAACAAATCAAAATTTTATATTGAAAACTCTATGTTTCGCAAACTCCATACGTGATTTTTCTTAATCTTAACTCAATATGGTGTTTTTTAATACTATTTACAAGATGTGTAAGAAAATAAATTGTATTTTATCTGAAAATAAAGCTAGTTATTAACCTAACCTAAAAATGCTTTACGAAAATCTTAATTTTTCGAAAACAGCACCTAGAATTGGTACAAAATTTTAAATTAAAACAATTTAAATTTCAAACATTTTTTTAAATTAAAGTTTTATTTGTACAGTAACAAACACATTAAAACATTTCATAAAATTGTTTTAAAAATATTTTAAAAATTTTATATATCTATAACACCTTATTTGTTTCAAGAAACCGATACAACGATTTATTTATAGAATAAATTCATATTTGCTTGGCATTCTGTTTTAGGCCCCTGTCGTAGCTTTCATTGAAATGCATCATTGGACCAAATCAGTGGAATACTGAGTTTATTTTTTTGACAAGCCAGTTATAGCGATCATTGAAAAATTTGTTCCAGTAAATGATCCTGTCAGGGACTGATAACAACCAATTCTGGGTATTTGTAGTTAGAGTTGATCATTGGAAGCCAAAGTGACATTTGAGAACAGAAAGAGAATCGAACACATTCGGTGGAACGATTGGTATCCAAGTTAACGAAACGAAAATCAGTTGTTCATTGAAATTGATTTCTATCAGTGAAATAATAAAAGTGGATTTAGAAAAAAGTTTAAATCAGAATTTTGTATTTTATAGAATCATTATCTTCAATATGGTACCAATTAAAGCCATTACAGTTTGTTTAATCGTCCTAAAAATGGATATGAAAATTGATAGCTGTAACCGGCCCCTTAAGCTCCAACTATTAATGGAGTTGTTGTAGCCCTTAAAACATAATTGTTTTTCGGCTTATGAAAATTTTCTCTAATACGAGTATCATTCATTTTTAGAATTATAAGTCGATTGCATAAGTGCAAGTTCGTGATATCCTTTCGTGCATTTTATTTAAATTGCTTAAAAGGTCATCTGAAAAGTTTGAGCTAAAAAAAGGAATAAATATGAGTTTCTGCAGTAAAAAAATGTTAAAATCGTAAGAATTATTTCGTATAATAAAAAAAATACATGCTACTTAATTTTTTTATTACTGTTCTTTTTGTTCAGTTATGTAAAGTTCATGTTTAATAATTCACAAATAAGAACTTTAGACATTTAATAAAGTTTTCAATTTCATCGATGAATATATTAAAAAGCAATTGAACAAAGGTGACTATCCCTGAGGAACACTCGACGAACATTTAATAATTGATCTTAAGGTTCATTCATTAATATATACTTTGGAACTCCTTAAATTAATGATGATACATATAGATATTCTAAATTGCAATATGCAAAACGTTGTTGTTAGATTTAATATTTTTTTCTTTTATTTTCATACACTACCCACAAAAACGAAGAGAAAAATTGAGTTTTTGATAGGCGATCTTCCAAAAATAAACTCATGTTGTGCATCACTTAGAGCTCATAGTGTCCTTCCACAAGCAAATCAGGTTCATGTTTAAGTAAATTTTCAAAATGATTAAGAATATCGCTGATAACTTGCAGATAGTCCTATTAATCTTAAATTCATTTTAACCTAATAAGAAAATGGAAATAAAGAAGGAAGGTTTAATTTCATCTACAAATATACCTATTTATATTGGGTGTGACACATTTAAAATTAGAGCATCCTATAAAAAGGATGGCCGGTATGCCACCAACATTTGAATTAGACAATTCAAAGATCGAAATTGATTTATTGTACCAGATTACTAAAAAAACTACTTTTTTTAAACTTTTAAAGAGCTTTTCCCAAAACTTTATCTATATTTCGTCACCCCAGTATTGGAGTGCTCTAAACGACAAAAACCTAGAAAATGACGTTTGAAGTTTTAATTCGAATACAAGAAAATGTATGTATAGATCATTTTCAAACTAAACCATGGGTTTAAAAAAGGGGTATTTGTGTTTAATTGTACGTATAGGTCATTTAAAACATACCTAATTATGACCTTCTAATACAAAGGCTTATGTGGCAGACCAATACTGACCATTCATTCACAAAGGTGCGTTTAGATCACTTAGATCACTTAGAACACTGATATCTTTAGCAATAGTAGAGACAGGAGAGATTTAATTACACCAATAGAAAGACCTGCTTTTTGTCAATAAGAAATCATTCCTAACTCAAATATGGTGAAAATGCAATCCAATACTGGGGTGACGATTTCCTCTTTCTTTTTTTTTTGAGAATAAAAAGAAGAGAACGTCAAAAGTTCAATAAAGTATAAATCAATTAGGTATAACTTTGATTTTATTTTATGTCAAATTCCGGTACGCTGTAGATGCGAAACGAAATTTGCGTGGAGTCTCCAGCACGAAAATCAAATGCTTACTGAAACACTGTGGGCAAATATTCATATAGAATTTAAAAAACTGCAAGAATCATAAAAAGCTACAAAATAATAAAAGCATCAGAAATAGGAAAAATCATTTTTCCAAACACAAATAACGTGCAGGGCAATGTATTCCCCCAGGAAAAAGATGGAGACTTCTCTAAAAACTCTGCTATATTTATCAATAATTTATTTCGAACAGTGTACGAAAAGCAGACGAAGTTGATCGTTTTTGATTTCATTGTTTGATATTTTTCGTATTGTAAATAAAAGTAGCATCTCGCTATTTTTTATTGAAATTTTTGTGAGAATTTAAGAATTTCGTTGTTATGTTCAGACATTAGAAGAATGTTTTAGGAGCCTACAAAAATACGCTGGTAACCGAACCTTGTCCTTCTGGATGGACATTTCAAACCATTTTACCAAAGGCTATCACAAGTTTAAATAAGAGAAATCAACTTACCTACATACATCATTGTGGTTGTTGTTTTTTTTTATTTATCTTGCCTTTCGAGAGTGTATGTATATTTGTCAGTATAAATTGGTCGAATTTCGGTCACCTGACAAGAGTATATTTAAAATAAAATAAAATGCACGACTGGGTCGCACGAACTTGCTCCTATGTAATAGACTAGGAATTTTAAAAACGAATGTTATTAGAGAAAACTGTTCATAAGGATAAAATGATTTTTTTTTAATTCTTTAAGTAGTAAGAGATAAAAACAGAATGATATGCAAATATGAATTTATGCAGGAACAAAAATTATAAGTGTTTGTAGTGGTTCCTTAAAAAAATAAGCTTTTATGTAAAAAATTTTTAAAACATTTTTAAGAAAAAAATTTGGTACGCCAACCTTAAGTTTTTATTATTGTACGAATAAAAGTCTAATTTCCAAAAAAAATACTAAGCCGTTCTTGAGATATCGAATTTTTCAAAAAAAAAATTACTTTTTTTTCTAAAAATTGAAAAAAATATTTTTTCTTAAGTTTTTAAATGCAATGTTTTTTAAACTTTTTAGGAGCTTTTTTATAAAAAATTTCATTCAAATCCGTTAAATCGATAATGAGAAATTCAAAATTCGAAAAAATCGTTCTATGGTAGGTACAGTCAGTAATATCTAGATTTCAAATTTTTTTTTATTAAATTATAAATCGTAAAGATTAATCAAAAGAAAAAAAAATTTAGCAAAATTCTCGGAACCGTTTTCGAGAAAAATGCGATTTTCGAAAACCATTTTTTAAAATTTGTATGGAAGGTACCGTTAGTTTTAGATAAAACAAAATTTTTTTTCTCAAATCTTGTAGATTATAATAAGAAACTTTTATTTGCCAAGTTTAAAAAAAATCGAGCATGGGGTTTTCAAAATATTGAGATTCCAAAAAAAAATTTTGAATATTTTTTTAAAAATCCAAAAAATTAAAAATTGAAAATTTGAATATGTAATAATATTTAAACTTTGGAGGAGCTTTGGCATAAAAAAAATTATTAAAATCGGCTGTACCGTTTTCGAGAAAATCAAAAACAAAAAAAATGGACCCAGGGGGGCTACCGAAAATAACAATTTTTTGTAAAATTTTTTTCAACCATTAGCTAGTTTTAACTAAATTAAATTTTTGGAATTTTTTTTAAAAAATTCTGTGGGACAGTTTTTGAGAAAAAAAAATATTTATAAAATTTCGAAAAAAAATCGTATGGCAGGTACCGTTATTTTTGGTCTTAAAAAAAAATAAAAAAAAACGTCCGGGGGTAAAAAATTAAAACCCATATCTACCAAGTTTGAAGAAAATCGGCCGAGCCGTTTAGGCTGTAGTCGAACCGACAGACAGACAGACAGACAGACAGACAGACAGACAGACAGACAGACAGAATTGCGAGACCCACTTTTTTGGTCTTCGCTATCATCGTAATGTCAACTTTGATCAAAATCTCGAGTTCGATTTTTTTTACGAATGCATAACTTGCCTTATAGTACCTATAAGTCGCAAGTAAAAAATGTCTATAAATACCTACCTATACATATATGTAGTTTCTTCACAATCTAGTCAATTAGTCTCTTGAACTGTTTAACTCTTTGTGCGTCCAAAAACAAAAACAGCCCTTTTTTGTGCAATGAAATTCAGGTGAACCCGTTAACAATAACAATAGGTAGGTAAATGCCACCCCCTTAACCACTCTTACACATGCTGACATTATTATGTTAATTCTTTCACTTCTGAGTGCCGGTCCTTCCCAGCGAATATATTTATAACAATTTTCTATGAGAAAAAAAAAATAATGCTTTCAAACCCATAATTTCAACAAACTCAAACTAACCACCCTCACCCCCTTATAACTTTTTCTACATTTAATTTGCTCGTCTTTCTCCTCTCCATTCTGCCCTTTCATAATGTGCTTCTTCATAATTATTATTTCATTTCCTATACTCTTTCTCTGCCAAGATGAAAATGGTTACACATCCCTGAGCAACTATTTGGTGCCACTGTTCCTATGTCTACATGTCCCATTCCGAAACAGTAAAATACCCGGTCGAAACGAAGAGGTTGAAAGAGGGCACCACTGTTTACATTATCCTTTGCTCTGACTCTGACTGTAGCTGTATACACAGTACAGATGATGATGATAACGGTGTCGGTGGCTAGGGTAGGTGGTGTTGCAAAGGTTGTTGGCGGGGCAGAGTTCGTGTATTTAACTCCCAGCAGGAGTGGTAGGTCGAAGCGAATACACATTCATCCTTTGCTAACTTGTGAACGACGACGACAAAATAGACACAAACAAAAATCGTAAAACTGACTGAACGACTGCCATTGTGTGGGCTGGTGGAAACTGCGAGGAGGGGATGATAGAATTTAGAAATTTTTTCTCAGGAAAAAGGACGACGACAATGAAGAATAGAGAGAAAGCTGAGAAACTTTTCGATTTTCCTCTCTAGATTTCGCATTGCTTCTGTCTGTACAGGGTAGGTAGGTACCCCCATTCCCCAAACCACTCCATGAGTCCTTCGTCCTCGACAAATGACTTCATAGCAATACACGTATAGAAGATTCGCAAACATACTGTTGCCGTTATAAGGATTTATAATGCGAAGAAGAACAAAAAAAAGTCAAAACGAAAAATGTTAATAACGGCAAGACATAGTATGGAGGCGGAAGTACGATGTTAGGAAGAAGATGGTTGATTTCGAAGGGATTTTAATGCGATGATGTCGATCTCCATAAAAGAAGAAAGAAAATATAGGTACACAGTGGGTGTGATGGGAACAAGGACGAGAAACCAGAAGGAGCAAAAAATATTAAACACAGGCAAAATAAAATAACGAAAATCCAAGAACCAGCAAAACTTTATTGTTGCGAGAGAAAGAAAAACCTGGAGCTCAGAAGTTACAAACGGGATATTTGTTTATGATAAACTCGTGTCTGTGTTCAACTTGCAGGGTTTTCACAAGCACACCGACACACTGATAATAGAGTATTGGAATTGAAATTCTGAAAATATGAAAAACTTCTCGAAATGTCAACGAGACGAAGCAACGAAGGACGAAGACAACGGCAACGAAAACGAAGATTAGAACCGTTTGTTGTCTATGAAAAGGATATAGGTAGGTATGTATTTACTTAGGAAGTATACAAAATTTTGGTAGCTATAAGGATGTGAAAATGTTCGGCAAGCAGAGCTGCCAATTGATATATTTTTTCCTTATTTTCAAATTGATGATGATTCCGTGAAAGGAAATATAAAACGCCTAATCTAGAATTTCAAAAACAATATCTGATTACCATATACCTACCTATTTCAGTTATTGATCGAGGCTTGTGGCACAGTCGATCCGACTTAAATGGGAACTGTCAGAAAGTCATTTGGTTATCAACTGATACACAAGTTACTTCCATTGATCATTGCTCTATGGGAAAACTTCTTGCAAGCAATCTTATATACCTAGTGGAATCGCTTTGGCTGATAGTTCAGTGAGACTTTTTTTGATTGCTGTATTTTTTTTTATAATTAACGCGCACTCAAAGGATTATGACTACCCTTTAAATATTGGTTTAACACAGTGCGAGCATTTAGGAAACAGTCGGAGAATTGAGTAGGAAAAACCGATTACATTCGTTTTAAAAGTCTGGACATTGAAATGGGGAGGAAAAACAGAGTGGGTTAAGGAATTCCACATTCGATTCGTACGGCAAAAGAAAGAATCTCTGTACTTAACTGTACGTCCAAAGTTTGTCTCAAGGGTATATTGATGAGCATTCCCTGCGGCACGAGTATTACGGTAAACGAGTATTATGGTAAAATTTGTTTAGGGGGGAAATGCAACTCGCTATTTCAGTAGAACATTGTTTAAAGAAGTAACGATAAAATAGTGATAGACAAGAGACATTTCGACGATGTTCCAACGAAACAATTGTTTCGGAAATCGATCTGTCACCTATCAGCCTTAAAGCTATCAATAGGAGACTGTTCAAGACCCAAGTTTACTTAAATATTAAAATAATAAGTGAATCACATTTACTATGGACTGAATACAAGTTCCAGCTGACAACCTACCTTCATCAGAATATCAGCGCTGTGCCATACAAAAATAGTTTGATATTTCAAGCTGAAAGAATTTTATCCGGTCGATTTCGGAGTATCACCTATAGAAATTGTTGAAATTGTACGACCTCAGGAACAGATGGAAATGACATTGAGTCAATCGCCCGTATTATGATTGTCAATTATGAATAGAAAAATGTTGAAATTTGCTATCAGTATAATGCGGGTCAATAAGTCCGTGACTTTTTGAATTTCTGACCTCTTTACTGAAACAGCAACACTGCTCCTGTCAACAGGCATCTGTCAGTTGACTCCTGTCAAAATTTAAACTTGCTGAAGCACTGAAGATGCCGAACGTCCTCGACGCCCAGTTGAGGTCTCTACACCCGAAACAATCGAAAAAATTCACGATATGGTGTTGGCCGACCGAAGATTGAAAGTGCGAGAGATTGTGGAAGCCGTAGGGATCCCGCATGGCTCAGTGCTTTCAATTTTGAATGATCACTTGGGCATGAGAAAGCTTTCCGCAAGATCGGTGCCGCGTTTGCTCACAGTCGACCACAAACGCAATCGTGTAACAACTTCACAGGAAGGTTTGGCGTTGTTTAATCGCAATATGGAGGAGTTTTTGCGCCGTTTTGTAACCGTGGACGAAACATGGATCCATCACAACACACCAGAGACCAAACAACAGTCAAAACAGTGGGTTTCTAAGGGTGAATCGGCGCCAAAGAAGGCCAAGGTGGGTTTGTCAGCCAATAAAGTTATGGCGACTGTTTTTTGGGATGCACGCGGGATAATCCACATTGACTACCTTCAAAAGGGAAGAACAATCAATGGGGAATATTATGCCAACTTATGGGACCAATTCAATGACGATTTGAAAAAAAACCGACCTCATTTGGCCAAGAAAAAAGTTCTTTTCCACCAAGACAATGCAAGGGTGCACACATGTGCAGTTGCCATGGCAAAAATCCATGAATTGGGCTATGAATTGCTCCCTCATCCACCCTATTCTCCAGATTTGGCTCCGAGCGACTACTTTTTGTTCCCAAACCTGAAGAAATGGCTTGGTGGAAAAAGATTTGACTCCAATGATGAAGTCATCTCGCAAACAAAGGCCTATTTTGAGGACCTCGACAAATCATTTTTTTTGGAAGGGATACAAAAATTGGAGAAGCGTTGGACAAAGTGTATAGAGCTCAAGGGAGACTACGTTGAAAAATAAAATTATTTTTTTATCAAAAAATCTGTGCTTTATTCCAAAAGTCACGGACTTATTGACCCGCCCTTGAAAAACTGATCGACTAGGTGTTTATAATTATTTTGGATTTTTTTGATTTTCATAGGGTTCTCCGGCATAGTTACCAATTGAATTCATATAGTATATCAAATTTTAATATTTGTCAATTATAAATTTATAATTGAGAATCTATAAAGGGGTGTGTAACGTAAATAAAATGCACGACTGGGTCGCACGAACTTGCTCCTATGTAAAAGACTAGAATTTCAAAAATGAATGTTATTAGAGAAACTGTTCATAAGCATAAAATTCATTTTTTAAATTACTAAAAAAAAACTTCTTTAGTAGTTAAAGGTAAGAATAGGATGCCATGTGATTCAAGCAAATATAGATTTATGCAAGAACAAAAATTATAAGTATTTGTAGTGGTTTCTTAAAAAATACGGTTTTATATAAGAAAATTTTAAAACATTTTTACGAAAAAATGATGGTACGCCAATTTGAAGTTTTTATTATTGTATGAATAAAAATTAAATTTACAAAAAAAGTATTGAGCCGTTTTCGAGACATTGAATTTTCAAAAAACAAAAAATTGATTTTTTTTTTTTCAAAATTCAAAAAAATATTTTTCTTAAAGTTTTTAAATGCAATGTTTTTTAAACTTTTTAGAAGCTTCTCTTTACGAAATTTCATTAAAATCCGTTGTGCTAATAATGAGAAATTCAAAATTTTAAAAAATCGTTCTATGGTAGGTACACTCAGTAATGTTTTGTTTTCAAAAATTTTTTTATTAAATTACAGATATTAAAAAATAATAGAAAGAAAAAAAATTTAAGCAAAATTCTCGGAACCGTTTTCGAGAAAAATACGATTTTCGAAAACCATTTTTTAACATTTGTATGGAGGGTACCGTTATTTTTAGGTAAAATGAATTTATTTTACTCATATATTGTAGATTATTTTTCCAAACTTTTATTTATCAAGTTTTCAAAAAATCGAGCATGGGGTTTTCGAAATATTGAGTTTTCAAAAAAAAATTTTGAAAGTTTTTTTAAAAATCCAAAAAATTTGGTTTGCAAAATTTTAATACACAATAATATTCAAACTGCTGGGAAGCTTTAGCATAAAAAAAATGATCAAAATCGGTGGTACCGTTTTTGAGAAAATCAAAAACAAAAAAAATGGCCCCAAGGGGGGTACCAAAACTACTCATTTTTTTGAAAATTTTTTTTCACCATTACCTAGGTTTAACTAAACTAAATTTTTTAAATTTTTTTTAAGAAAATCGCAGGGACAGTTTTTGAGAAAAAAAAATATTTATAAAATTTCGGAAAAAAATCGTATGGCAGGTACCGTTATTTTTGGTCATAAAAAATCAAATCAAAAAACATCCGGGGGTAAAAAATCAAAACCCATATCTACCAAGTTTGAAGAAAATCGGCCGAGCCGTTTAGCTGTAATCAAACAGACAGACAGACAGACAGACAGACAGACAGACAGACAGACAGACAGACAGACAGAATTGCCAGACCCACTTTTTTCGTCTTCGCTATCATCGTAATGTCGACTTTGATCAAAATCTCGAGTTCGATTTTTTTTACGAATGCATAACTTGCCTTATAGTACCTATAAGTCGCAAGTAAAAAGGAAAGATAAGTAAAATGTATTCAGGAAGAAAAGATGAAATTTGATGTTATGAAAGTCAATGAACAGTGTTAGCCACTATTTCACTCAAACAATGATTTACCCAAAATACAAATTACCTGGGAACACACCGAAACACCTAATAGAAGCAATCATAACTATACAAAGTAAAGAATATGACTTAAAATTGGTCCGAAGGTTCTTGGAGAAGCGAAATTTAGTAACCTACACACTATGTTTATGCATGTTAAAATTCGGGAAGAAATAATGGGGCCAACAATTTTCTCCCAAATACAAAGGGCTAAGATAGGAAGAGATATTCTCGAAGGATTTGTCACTTCCCAGGAGCCCTCAGCTTGATAACCCAAGGCACTGATCTATACCCCAAGAGTAACTTCAAGAGCTATAACGAGTTACGATTACGACTATCTGAGAACATAAACACATACAAAAAATCAGTAAATTATCTCCTGACCTTCTTAGACTTATTGTTGTGGGGTCACCAATATTGTTGTTTTTCGATGAAAGAAACAACAATCTTTTTGTTTAATCACGAAATCGAATATATATTAATTTCACTTTTATCTTTATAACAATAATTAATCAAAATTTGGAAAAGCAATTTACTTTTGTTTTATGATTTTACAGAGCATCAACTTTTGCGTTTTAAAATCGCAGACCGAATAAATTTACAGTTCGCAAAGCTCATGAAACGGAATAACATTATTTAGTTCTTCTCCCTGTCGCATCATTTCCATCTAGTTTCTAATGTTTGAACTACGCTATTTGATCTGTTCGTTTTGATCACTACAGACTCAATGTGAGAGTTACCGAGTTGCCAAATTTAAAGTGATAACTTCAATTTAACTCTGACACTTGGATGATCTGCTACTAAAAATATGGGCCTAACAATTCATATAATTCAACAGGTGTAACATGGGAGCGAGTAGATGACTTTTTTCCAAGAACTTTAAGAATTTAGTCAACAACTTGTGAGTAGAGAGAACTCGTGCCAACAATAGACAAAAATTTGACCTGATTACTTGAGTGGAAGAACTTGTGATATCACTGCCAATTACCGATCCGACCAAGTCAATGAAATTTTTATCGCAGTCTCTGACGTACAAAATTACTTTCTTGTAGAATAGGAACTCTCAACTTGGCGATTATTCACCATTTACCACAGCGATCTAATAGGCAGTTTATAATTTAAGTCAGTCAATTGCGTTTGCCGATAATATCTAATCGCATACAGAGCATTTCCGAAATGACTAGAACTTATCACTTCCATTCTATTGAGCCTGAAAGTTTACGAATACGCACTGGCACAAGTTTTAGTAATTGTGGAGTCACATTGTCACGATCAGTTTTAATATTTCAACAGACATCATGAATATTGGTATTATCAGAGCAAAGTGTAATTTCGACCTGATAAAATGAAGAGTGATTTCCTGCATCCCTGCATGGTCCTTATCAGGCACATGATTTCTTAAGGATTCAGTTTTATTCAATGCTTTTGATTTGAGACTTTTAAAGATTCTGGTGCTTCAGAGATAGTGTCTTAATAGCCGCCGAATACTACAATCGTTGTATTCCTCTAATTAGACAGGGAGGATTGAACAGTTAAGAAAAGTAGGAATGCATCCGATTGAGACCGAAGAATTTAAAATAAGAGAAGTTGAGCAGTGAAAATTTGTCTAATATCTGAAGTAGACTAAGATTTCTTGGAGATAAAAGTTTTGACTGGAAGCTGCGTCCTCTGGATCGTGAAAAACCGGTATGCTAGCGTCGAGTTTTAGAAAGGAAATCAATCTTAGAATTTCGCTGTCACTTAAAAAAAAAAAATCTTCAGGCTTACTGCTTACGGCAAATACTCGAAGAATTCTTGACGTGGAAAGTTCCACTCATCTTACCCGTTTGGACTTTGCAGAAAATTTGAATACCCCTATTACGATTATCATTTATCGATTGTAAATTGATACAACTTTGATCGTTGAGATTAGCTCTGTTCAACCAGCTGCACTGGACTACTCTGGGCATAAAAGTGTAGCTTTTTGGTGTTCATTGAGAAAATTTCTGCACTGACACTGTTTAGCGTTCATTGAGCTGAACCAGTGTACTCTAGTTTTGAATATTCTGCATTTGCATTACCTTTTGAGCTAATGCAGGTTGGTGAAACTGTCAAAATCAATTGATGTCATTATTATATTATATTTTTAACGAATAAAGTTGATTTTTGTCCGCTTTCATGAACCTGCACTGCACTATACTACTCTATACTGGCATTTTTCTGGTTGAACAAAGCTATCGATACAGCCCATTGTGAATTGACGGAAAATTGACAACTATTGATAAATAGTTGATCAAATTTCTAATACATTGAGTTTTAAAATGACAAATCTAAAAATTTATCAATTATCAATTGATTTATTAACAATCGTAATGGGGGTGTAGTGTAAGTCTTTCTCGAAGTTGTTTTTTTCTTGAGTTTCTTGAGAGCTATTACACTTCAACTAATAACACATTTAGGTGGAACTAGTGGCATGGTTATTGGGATGAGAATACATACATTATGTAGTTAAAAGGAAAATAAGAGAATACCGAGAATTTTCTCTATTCTATTCGCTAACCATATTGAAGAGAATCTTAAAGAAGAAAACATCCATACAACGACAATATGGTGAAAAATGAACATACAAAAGAAATTGTTGCTGTGTTGCCTGGCATTCGATTCCATTCAAATAAGGTTGACTAAAGGCTGAACTATGATGAGTAGGGGAGCAGTTAAGAAAGGACGACGCGATGAGCCTGATGTTATTATTGTTGTTTTTTTTTTCTTGTCGGCAGGAAAAGTTTTTCCTTAGTTTGTTATTCTTTTTCATTTTTAATACATATCGTTTTGAAAACACTTGGAATGCTTTAAAATACTTTCATTCCAACACACATACAAGGGCAAATAGGGGGTTTTTGAATGTATTAAATGTATGTAGGTATATTGATGGAGGATGGGTTATTGAATACATTGAAGTGCTTGGAACTGCTGGACGGGATGCAAATGTGTAAGGAAATTTACCTCTTGAGAATGGGTGAAAGTATAAAACCGAATGAAAGTATGAATAGGTGCAATATGGGGGGAGGGGGTTCAGGGTGTGTTTGTTATAAGTTATGTTGATTCTTTGTTTTTCTGAAGATTATTATGCTATGTCGAGAAGGTGGTCACCAGGAATTTGCAAAGGAAATTCTTTCAATTTGAATCTAAGGAAGGTAACGAAAAATGTACCTTTGTAATAAATAATGTTGTATTTTTAAGGTATAGGTCGGTACACTGTGGGAATTATTTGGAAAATATTTAAAAATAAATAAATTAGGGAATGCGTGGATTCAGGCTGATGTCATGTGACTTCTTCAAGATTCTTATTTAAGAATGCATTTTTTCGAAGTGACACAATTGTTTCTTGTAATGTGTTCTTGGTTTTAGCGCAATCACTTGTGTTCAATTTAGCCATACAATATAAATGCAATACAAATACAATACAAATACAATACAAATTTGTAAACTCGAAAAAAATGTTAATACCTCGGATCTCAGGGATCAATGATCAAAGTCCAGCAACGAGAATGGATTGAAATCTAAATTTCTTTTTTGTTTAAATTTTGAAGAATTTTTCTTTTAATTTGTTATCATTACGATCATTTCAACGGTTTATTTGTTTTCTGTTTGGGAAGTTACCTTCATAACGTGTCCTCGAGTGAGATACGTAGATGTTATGTGGACAGAAGAAATAGCGGTAGTTACTGTTAGAATTAAGCGTACAAGTACATATAAGATCTGCATGTTTAAGTAGGTATATTATAATTTTAACTGAGTGAAACAGAGATTAAATTCATTAAGAAATTTAAAAAATTTCAGTAAAAACTCATACACGGAGTTTTCAGTTTTTTCATTTAGATGTCATCTTCGCTCGGTGTATCAAATTGATCGATTTAAATCTTTTAACTTACCTATTTAAATAAAGCTCCTTCAAAAAGTTTGATTTTATATTCTTCTCGTTTTCTCTTTCTCTTTTCCTTCCTTTGTGATTCTATAGAGAGCTTTATCATCCAATATTACCCTTCACCGAAGCAAGGACGTGCAAACTTTAGTGTTGATCTAAAACGTGTTGTATCCTTTTGCACTTCATCATACTCTGCCAGTGTTCTGTCTGCTGAACATAAACTGCATTTTCACTGCTCTCTGGCACGACAAAAACCAAGCAGATAGAGAAAAGCCAACCCCCTTATCCTTCCTGGTGTTCCTGTTTTTTATTTGGTTCTTATTCTCTAAACCCCCATTTTCAACCTAGTTTAAGGTTTTTGGCGCAAAGTTGAATTATTTTTTTTTTTGTGGTATTCTTCTCTCCTTCTAGCTATATTCGTTTTTCCATGGCTCCATCATCATGCCTCTCACCTAAATTTTATGTACGATGCCCAACTTCATACCATAGTCATTTTATGGGTCGAGGTTTCAGGTTTCATTGTTTGGGTTGAACGGTTCGTTGACTGTACTGAAGATAATTGGAGTGTTGGTTAGCACTCAATACTACCTACCCTGTGTAGAGTAGTTTTCACCCGGTGAAAAATGGGTATTCCATCATCAACCCTACACCTATACGCCTGTACTTACACATCCACTGACAGAGGGTATAATCGAAAACATTCTATCATTGCTCCTCGGTGTTTGAATTATTAATCGACGAGTATTGGCAACGCTTAGCACAATGTGAGTGTAATCGGAGTTTTGAAACAAACTTTGTGTATAGCGTGCGTTCGGTGAATAGTGTGGGGTTGTCAAACATCCACCCTTATTTAACCTATGCTCACTTTGCTGTGATTCTGGTATAAATCCTGGTGATTGAATGAAAAAGTTCAATTTTGTCGAATCCTGCTCTTGAGGAAGGGAATAACCCCGACTGCTTAAAATTTATTTCGAGTAGATATTTAGGAGCGTGTCGACAAATTTAATTTAAAACGCTACTCAAATTAATGTATAAAATACTTCACTTTATTAAATATTTAATTTGATAATTATTATAAAAGAAAGAACTTGACTTGACTGGCTGAAGGCAAAAAGACGAATAGAATTATATAAACCAAAATATGTAAAATGATAGGTTGATTGTAGATGGGTTAGTGTCGCACTCTTGCGGTTGGTCTGTGATGCTCTGGATTATTTATTTGGATTTTAAATTTGAATATTTGAGATAACGGGCGGTTGGATTGTAGACTCCTACAGCACTCCCCTTCCAGTGACTTTGTTACGATGGGATAAAAGTTAGTCCTTATTCATCCCAAGTCTCTCTGGAATCCGAACGGATCTCCCTGATCTAGTTTTTCTGTTATTGATGTCATCAGAAGTTTGTGGAAAGACGGGCAAAGGTGATGTTTGATCTGAGCTGGGATTATTATTGTCCTCTTTGGCTGAAAGTAGAAAAGCGGGTTTTAAACGATCGATTGAAACTGTTACTTCTTTTCCTCGAATCTTCAGAACAAAGAATTTATCTGATCTCTTCACGACGGGAAATGGACCTTCATACGGTTGTTGTAGTCCGGTTCTGACTGCATCTCTTCTGATGAAAACGTGGGATGCGGTAGATAATTCTTTGAACACAAAGATTCTTCTTGAGCCATGACGAGAAGCTGGAACTGGTGTTAGATGTTCAAAATGAAGTCGGAGTTGATTTACAAAGGTAGTCGGATCACTAATAGTATCTCTTCGTGGTGACAAAAATTCACCGGGAAGTCTGATGGACTCTCCATACAACATTTCGGCTACTGTAGATTGTAGGTCTTCTTTGTATGTTGCTCTGAATCCAAGGAGTACAACAGGAAGTTCATCGGCCCATGCTGGTGATTCATGGCACTCTATAGCAGCTTTCAGTTGACGATGGAACCTTTCGACCATGCCATTCGCTGCGGGGTGGTAAGCAGTTGTCGTCAGATGATTGATGCTAAACAATTTTGTCAAAGCCTGGAAAAGATCGGACAAAAATTGTCTGCCACGGTCAGATGTTACCTTAAGTGGAACTCCAAAACGTGCTATCCAATTAGCGAAGAGAGTTCTTGCAAGTGTCTCATCGGTGGAATCTTCTAAAGGGTAAGCTTCAGGCCAGCGGGAGTACCTGTCGACAACAGTGAGGCAAAATCTAAATCCTCGTGAGTATGGAAGTGGTCCCACGAAGTCCACATGTATATGCTCGAACCTCGATGATGGTTGTTCGAAGTTTCCAATCGGAGATGACGTATGACGAGTTATCTTCGATCGTTGGCACGGAATGCATGACTTTGCCCACGCTCTGCAGTCTTTGCGGATTGAAGGCCAGACAAATTTTGATGAAACCAGTTGAACTGAAGCGTTCGTTCCAGGATGGCTTAAACTATGTAGAGATTCGAATACTTGATGTCGGAAAGGTTTTGTTACAAATGGTCTAGCAACGCCCTTTGACACATCACAAAATATTTGCAATTGAGAGTTTGGAAGCGGAACTCTTACAACCTGTAATGCAGAAGCAGATTTAATAATGTTTTCAAGTTCTATATCACCTTTTTGAGACGCTGCTAGTTCTTCGAAGTTCACTGGCTTGCTAATAGCTTCGACGCGAGACAACGTATCTGCTACTACGTTTTCTGTTCCAGCAACGTGTTGAATGTCGGTTGAAAATTGACCGATAAGATCAAGGCATCTAAACTGCCGAGGTGATGCTTTTTCGGGCTTTTGTTTAAAGGCAAACATCAAAGGTTTGTGGTCCGTGAAAATGGTAAAATTTCTGGCTTCCAACATAAACTTGAAATACTTAACAGCTGAGTAGATAGCTAAAAGTTCCCTGTCATACGTGCTGTATTTACGTTGAGACTTGTTAAAATTCTTGGCAAAGTATGACAGTGGCTGCCAACCAATTGGTGTTTTCTGTTGTAAAACTGCACCCATAGCACAGTCTGATGCGTCAGTGAAAAGTCCCCACTCCAATGTCGGATCAGGATGTGCGAGCAAGGCAGCTTTAATTAGTCCCTCTTTACAAGCAGCGAAAGCTTGCAAAAGTGGTTTTGTCCAAGTGATGGGTTTATTGCCTTTGATGTTCGGTCCTTTCAGACACTCGTTCAGTGGAGCTTGTCGGCTGGCTGCATTTTTTACGAAACGCCTATAGAAGTTTATGGAACCCAGGAATCTTCTTAGTTGCTTAACTGTAGTTGGAGGTTTGCAATCAATGATTGCCTGGATTCGATCTTTGGGCGGTTCTATGCCATCGCTTGAGATTAAATAACCTAAAAATGTTACTTTAGACTTACCAAACTCACATTTTGCAACATTAACAACAACGCCAAATGAGTTGAGTCGTTCGAATAGAGTTTGGAGATGATGAAAATGTTGCATTTCGTCGTCCGATGCCACCAAAATATCGTCTACGTAGGGAAAACAGAAATCCAGACCATTCGTGACCTCGTCGATGAACCTCTGAAAAGTCTGGGCGGCATTTCGGAGTCCAAACGTCATGAACATAAACTCAAAGAGTCCAAATGGTGTAACAATAGCGGTTTTCTTGATGTCTTTTGGTGCAATGGGGATCTGGTTGAACGCTCTTACCAAGTCAATCTTGGAAAAAATTTTCTTGCCTGCGAGATTAGCTGAACAATCCTGTAAATTTCGTGGAGGGTAGTTGTCTGGAATCGTGCGGTCGTTTAAGGAGCGGTAATCTCCACACGGACGCCAATCACCTGACTTTTTGGCGACGAGATGAAGTGGCGATGACCAGCAGCTTTCCGAACGGCGAGCTATTCCCATTTTAAGCATTGTTTCGAATTCACTTTTTGCAATTCTCATCTTGTCAGGTGCCAAACGTCGTGCTTTGCAGCTAACCGGAGGACCTGATTTCGTATTTATGTGATGAACGGTGGAATGATGAATTTCCTTGAAGCTTCCATCTGGTCGAGTCAAACTGGGATACTGTTTAAGTAGCTCGATGTACTTTGAATTTCCGGAAACTGATTTGACATGTGATGAAATCTCGAATGCTCGGCAACCCAATGCGGAAAGTCCAGTAATTCCATCTAGCAATCTGCTGTGCGATAGGTCCACAAGAAGTTGATAGAAAGCTAGAAAGTCCGCACCTATGATGGGTTTGCTGACTTCTGCTACCACAAAACGCCATGTAAAGTCTCGACGCAGTCCCAGGTTCACCTGCAAAGTGCGAAAACCGTAGGTTGGAATTGGAGTTCCATTTGCAGCGAAGAGAGTATAGTCGGATGGCTTTGACTTGTGACGTGAACCGATGTGTGGAAACACTGAAACGTCCGATCCCGTGTCTACCAAAAACTGCAGTTTTGACGTTTTGTCCGTGATGAAAAGACGGCTGGAAGTTTGGCTGTCATTCACCGTCATCAATGACATCCGTTCTCGTTTCCCGCCTGCTGCCTGAAATCACATGGTGGGCGGCAATTTCTTGCTTTGGATCCCCAGTGACGATGGAAATAGCAAAAACCGGTTTGATTGTTGTTGTAAATGTGGTTTTTCTTCTCGTCTGAAGTCGGTGTTGGATTTTTATGTTGCCTTCCACGAGAGCGTGACCTCGATCTAGTCAGCCTGCGATTTTGGTTTCCACGATTCATGTACAAGGCATCAACTTGCTTAGCCAGTTGTTCTACTTTTTGCGTGAGACTTGAAAATGCGGATTCTGGGTGGCTAGATGTGCTGGCAACTTGTTGTTGTGGGATGACGTCGTTGATTCTGTCTGCGATCAGACCAAGGTTTTCAAGAATTGTTGGATTTTCGGCTGTGCCAGGAGGATGTGCAGCTAATATTGACTGAGTTTGGACGGGTAATCTATCAATCCAAATTGCCTTTAAAGCATCGTCAGTCATTGTTCCTCCAGCTAAATCCTTCAATCGACGAAGAAACTGAGACGGTTTCCTGTCGCCTAGCTGCTCTCGGTCTAGCATTTGCTTGATCTGTTTGTCTCTAGATGGGGCCAAACGAGATATAAGTTCTTCTTTTAATTCAACATATGCATTACCTTGTGGCGGATTGATTATGACGTCTTGTACTTCCGTGGCTGTGGCCTGATCCAGATGTGCAATGACGATGTTAAACTTTCGGGCATCAGATCGCAAATTCACCAGCGTAAACTGCGCTTCAAGTTGGGCAAACCACAGCTTTACATTTTCTCTCCAAAATGGTGGTGGTCGCACTTGAGCATGGCTTGATTCAATTTCCGCACCTCTCACTGCTTGTGCTTGTGACTGCTGGGAAAGAAGTTGTTGCTGAAGTTCTTGCAATTGATTTAATTGCGCTTCTAATGAGTTGTCTTGCGGAACATCTGCTTTAGCGGCTACACCAGGTAGTTGGTCATTAGTTCCGGGCATTTTCTTTGTTGAACGAAAAAGAATTCACAAGAATTAATGTAGATTAAGTAGCTTTTAGTCACGTGCGTCGGGGTCACCAATTTAGGAGCGTGTCGACAAATTTAATTTAAAACGCTACTCAAATTAATGTATAAAATACTTCACTTTATTAAATATTTAATTTGATAATTATTATAAAAGAAAGAACTTGACTTGACTGGCTGAAGGCAAAAAGACGAATAGAATTATATAAACCAAAATATGTAAAATGATAGGTTGATTGTAGATGGGTTAGTGTCGCACTCTTGCGGTTGGTCTGTGATGCTCTGGATTATTTATTTGGATTTTAAATTTGAATATTTGAGATAACGGGCGGTTGGATTGTAGACTCCTACAGATACATTGGTGTTGATGGACGGAAGCTCAATCCGCATATCCACGCACGAATATTCCACCAAAAATTAATACAAGTATATTTTGTTTTTTAAAAATGTTCAATGTTTTTTTCGTTTGATTTTAGATTGCATACGCTTATGCTAGGAAATACGTAGAAGAACCCTATCAAGTACTTTGCCTTAAAGGTCAATCGGCTAACGATCTAGACTCTTTTTTGTCTTTCAATATTGGTTTCAGCAAGGCGA
Source organism: Chrysotoxum bicinctum (assembly GCA_911387755.1). Lineage (NCBI taxonomy): Eukaryota > Metazoa > Arthropoda > Insecta > Diptera > Syrphidae > Chrysotoxum > Chrysotoxum bicinctum. The sequence goes on along the minus strand of OU426989.1, from coordinate 214,468,815 downwards.
ATATACTTTGCTAGATGACAGGTAGCCCAGCGCAGCGTGCTGGTGTTGGCTATAAATGCAAGCAACCACGCCGTATTTCAGGCAGATACACATTTCGCCCTAAGTAAGTTATATCGGGTTTCAAGTCCAATAAAGACTTTACATTTTCTCTTAAATAAAACGCAAATCATTTGAAATAAATATTTGTGTATGGAACTACACGTAGTTCAAATTTCCACCACAGTCACGTTTACAGTGGTCGATTAGTTGAACCCAATTTCCGATGACTCGGCCACACATTTCTGAAACGGTCGCTGTGTTTGGTTCTTTTTCTATTGGTTTTGAGATCTTCTCACAACGCCCGGCTTGTTGACATAAATAACTGATTTAACGCAGCCTCATATAAAAGTCTAGAATTGTTAGATCACATCATGGCCTAAGCGGCCAATCGAAACGAACACTTATCGATATACACCCGCTGTGTGACTTGTGCCACTGTCTTGTTGAAATCTCTGTTAACTGTAATTAACAGGCATGAAAAGCACACCATAACTTATTTTTTGTGGATGAAGAGACTGTGATGCTTTTCACCTGACCAAAAACGCATACTTTGTTTTTTAACGAAGCGGCTTAGCCAAAAATGCGACTACGCCAATTATGGCCAATGTTGGTGTTAACGCTCTTGAAGATGCCATCAAGACTCGGAATTTTGGTAATAAATTTTAACTATTTGTAGATAACCGTTTTTTTTTTTTGTTTATGAAATTTAACATGATGAGAATGTAGTTTTTACTGAATGTTTTGTGATTGACTGTTTAGTCAAAGAAAGATCAAAGTTGTCAATTCTCAATTGGAAAGCCCTTTATAAAATGACGTTGTTGCAATATTTAAGCCGAATTAAGGGAGTTTATTAGGACGCTTAGGATCATTCGATTCCAATTATAGATAACTATCAAAAAAGAACAAACTAATTAAATGTAATGTATTGTTAAATTGTGCAACCGACACAAGCGAGAGATATGATCATATTGACGATCTGTCAAACTGATCAACGGAGAATGAAAGATACATAGATAATAAAATTATAACAACAACATACGGACACAACGATGTAGCCAACCGGCTAGTCAGCTAGGGGTGGGTTCGTCTAATTAAAACGTTAATACAAAAGAGTGGACAGTTCAGTTCGAATAAAAAGAAGAATTTGGGTGTTATAAGAATTAAATTAAATAAATGCAAGTACGGGAGCGTACTTAGGTTGTAGGATGGGCGCCAGTAAACTGCTTAGGGTCCTTTGTCTTAACAGGGATTTTGAAATTCTTCTTCAAAAAATATGTAGGAAACACAAACTTAAATTCGCAATGAGAAGTAAGAAGGTTTTATTTAAAAATATCTCAAAAACCGTAGGTTAAGCTCGATCAAAACCCAGAATTTTTTCAATCATAGAAATACATATGGGTGATTCTACAAACGATGGAATTTTCGGTGGCCTAAGAAATATTTTAAAATCCGTTCAATTATTTAATCTGATTTTTTTTATAAAATTAAATCTTGTTGATATCTACCTGGCCTAACAATATTATTAGTTTGACCTTATTTTATCTTGCTCAAAAACTGTTTCAAAGTGTCTGATTCTCAGTCCCCTGACGTGTTGAGAGTGCGTTTTCGCAAAGAAAAATTGTTACCGTTCTCTTATTTCAGGTCTCATACTTAGATGAATTGCACCAAAGTTACGGAAAATAACACATCTTTGCTACGAAATAGATAAATGTTTTTTAGTAATTTATTTTATTACAAAAAAACTTAATTAAACTTTGTCCCCCGCTTTTTGTATCAGTCAGTCCCCTGGCATATTGAAACAGTCGAAAAAATCAATAACTAGGATATCGATCGAATTTCCAGCACTGGCAATTTGAAGTACCAAATCTCCTTACAATAAAATTGTGGTGCAAATCGATTCTGTTTCTTAAGTTAGTATTGTAAAAAAGACATTTGTGCAAGAAGTCGTGGATTGTCCGTTTAGTTTATCAGTCCTCTGGTGAGGTTTTACAAAACAAATTTGTATGTAAGAAGGCATATTTGTTAGAAGTATAGTATAGGTTTAATAAAACTGTAATATTATATATTTTTTTTTAAATTAAATTTGGTGGTGCAACAGCTCGAAGTGAACCAGGACCTAGTGACTTACAACTCTCAACCATTCCTGTGTGCGTGTTACCAGGAATGGAGGGGACCTACAATTTTCTGCCGATTCCGAAACGGCTAATGAGCAGCACTTTCCATGACAAGAGATACTCTTGGAGGATTTTTCAATTCCTCGCAAGAGGCAGTACACCCCTGAAAAAAACTTTCTTGCAGCGGCTGAGAATCGAACTCGAGACCTTCCGCATGACAGTCCAACGCACTAACCATTATGCCAAGGGGTACTACAAATATTATATATACTTATATTTTTATTTTTTAAAGTAAAACCTTAATACCTTTTTTGCACAAAAACCATGAAAAACCTCAGTCCCCTGGCCTCAGTTAATAAATGAGCAAATGATATTTTATTCATAAACCTGAGAAATTTTTAGTTATATTGAACTTCGAACTTCATTGCGAAATATTTTTAAAATTTTTAAAAAGAATATAATTTATTTTAAATTGATTCTTAGAAAAAAAAAATATTTAATTATAATATATTATATTCTCTTAATAAAATGCTAAATAATATTTATTTACCATGAATTTTTATGTTTATGAAGAATAATTAAATTTAATTTCTATATTTCAATGTGTACCCAAGAGAAAATAAGAAAAAAAAAATAAAGATTTATTCAGTTCCCTTAAAAATAAACTCAGTACCCCTCAGAACATCCTTTTTCAAAAAATGTCCTTAAAATCGTTATTTTTTTATTTTTTTAACTGGCCGCTTTTGACAACGCATAGGGACGTTCTAATGATCATCTAGCTAGAACAACTCTTACGACTTTTGGAATCCAAAAATGTCGTGCCGAAATTTGTATCATTTAATTCCATTGTTTGTAGAATCACCTAAGTATATAAGAGATTCCTTTGCCTTATAACTCCTCAGCTAAAAATTCAAATACAAAAACGTTATATGTCAAAAATGAAAGGTAATTCAAATTTTTACAGAAATTTCTTTACAATTTTTGTGAACAGAAAGTAGTTGTTCTTACTGATATTGAACAAAAGGCGTTTTTAAAAATGGCGGCTGGAATACAATTCTAGCAGTTGCGCCTCTGCTGACTGGTCTTTACACCATAGGCTCTCAAACATGACATTTTTCTGCTTCTCCTTTCAATTTGTCTCATATCAAGCTCAAACTTTCTTTCTTAAAACTTTTATTATAATTTTGTTTTTATGATGAATTTTCTAGAAGTGAAGAAATAAGGCGCATGAAGCAAGGAAAATGAGTAAAATCTTTCTAAGAAATATACATTATTAATGAAGATTTTCAACGGTTTTTCGAAAGATTTCCCAAAGTAATTCTACTGCGTCAGTGTCACTACTTGTTCGTTTCTTGTTTCATAAGTATGCGTTCAAGATTTTCCATATTGCAGTAGGTATGCATGTAGGTATATCCTTATTCCTGCGTTCTATCTTTATAAAGTTTTCTATTTTTAAGACGAACGTCTTTCGACTTTATTCAGTTAGTAGAAGAAAGTTTATTTAAGATATCCTTCTTTGCCTTGGCTGTCGTCGTTGTCGTTGCCATCTTGTGTCTATATTTTTTTTTGTTCGTCTTGTCTTTTCGTTCAAAGAGGAACAAAAAAGAAAAGGAAAAACCAAAAAAAAAAAGTCAATTTTTATGCCACTTGTTCTTTGTGTGCTTTAATTTAGGTTGGGAATGGCTGATGTCTGGAGGATGATGGCATTGGGTTGAGTTTTTTTTTTTTATTTGGTTTAAATAACAAAGTGGGCAACGTCCCTGAGGATGGGATGATTTTCAGAAGATTTTGTGTGGCATTGATTTTGCTCCGTCTTCAGATATGTACTTGAATATTTGTTATTTTTTTTAAAATTTAATCGCAAAGAAAACAGGGAGCAAAAAAATAATGATAATTTATTTTTATTCGTTTTTTTTTTTCTCTTTTATTTTTGCAGCTTTACGGGCTTTCATATAGAAATAAATATTGATTTTTATTTATAAAATTGTTGAAGTGAAATAAAACCCAGATTAAGTCCGGTAAAATCAACAGAATTAGGATTGTCTGAAATTTGAATTTACATTTGCCCTTTACAACCTTCAATTCTTTAATATTTTCTTGTCTTAGATTTATTTCACTTAATTTGATCTGAACTAATTATTCCTAGTTATTTTTCTTCAAGTTTTTGTTAGGGAAGCTAAGGAAATTTTCATTTGCCCCATCAATTAACAAAATAAATGAATAATTTCTGAAGGAGTTCCATTAACATTTTAGGAAGTCTTTTAGAAACCTTACAGAAGTTAAAAATTAAGTGTCAAAAATTTACAATTTGGATACAATATCTTGAGAAGTATGAAAAACTTACATTATGCAAACTGAAATGAATTGTTGAGTTAAGCGAGAAGGTATTAATAAGTTCAAATCTGTGTACCATTTGTGTTTTTATAGAAAGAAACTCAATTCCTAACGAAAATGAAGGAAATTAGAAATTACTTCTGATGCAACTGGAGTGATTAAAAAAGATTTAATTAAAAGTTCAAATGACCTCAACTCAACAGTCAGAACGATTTCTTCATGAACTTTAACTGGTCATTACCAATGCTTCCTGACGAGGACTCCAGTGGAAATATGATTTGAATTTAATTCCTTTTTTGAATGGGAAAGCTTACCCTGAAAAAATCTTTCAAAGCGAAAGAGAACTAATGGCTTGATTCGAGCTGCGAAGAGGTTATCAGGCTTAGAGAACTTTGTTTCCGATGTTATAAAGCCAAGCCTACTGAAGAAAACCGGAATAAGTTCAAACCAGCTAGAAATACCATTCATACATTTTATGAATGTCCAAGAATTAAGGCAAAAAATACTTTGATGTCCCGAAGTTATTAAACATTTTTGGTCATCAAAATTTTACGAAATACCTACTACTTCGTCTACGTTCCTACGTTCATCTTCAATAACACTCCTTATGAACAAGCAAATTTACTTGCAGCATAGTTTGCTGTTAATTTGACACTGCCAGATAGTGTTATGACTCGTCCTGTAACTGAGAGTCCAAACGATTTTATGGGACAAATATTCTTTTGCACCCGTACAAGTTGAAAATGTACTGAAAGAACTCGATGGCCCGGGATAGATAGATAGATAGGTATCTTTATACGATGCAACAAATTTACCAGCCCTTCTGATCTGGCTGTGATCTATTAAGCCTATATTCGTCAAAAACCTGATTTTAATTCCCATATTTGGACAGGTGCTCCAATTAGAATCTCTTGGCTAGAATCCAAAGACCACCAACATAATGTTTGTTATCTTTCATTATATTACCGTTATTACTTGCGATATAGGTACTATAGGGCAAGTTCTGCATTTGGAAAAAAAATCGAACTCGAGATTTTGATCAAAGTTGACATTACGATGATAGCGAAGACGAAAAAAGTGGGTCTGACAATTCCGTCTGTCTGTGTGTATGTCTGTATGTCTGTACCTCGAACTACAGCCTAAACTACCGGATGTATTTTCTTCAAACTCGGTAGTTAAGGGTCTTCGGTGATTCCCTAGAGGAGAAATTGAATTTTTTTTTTAGCTCCAAAACTAAGGGTACCCCCTATACACCCGTAATGCAAAATGTTATTTATCTCGAAAACGGCTTTAACGATTTTGATAAAAGAAATTAAGTGTGATATTATGGCCATGGACTACATTTTAGTCAAACAAAATTTTGGGGCAAAATGTTATTAGGGGTACCTGCCATAGACCCGTTTTTTTGATTTTCGACTTTCTCATTAACGGCTCTAAGGATTTTAACCCAAAATTTTTAGCAGGAGTCCCCTTAAGTTTAAAATAATATTGTATATAAAAATATTCAAAAAAATATTTATTGGGTTTTAAAAACAAAAAAAATTTTTTTAAATCAATATCTTCAAAACCTATGAACGATTATTTTTTGAAATTATTTCCTAAAACCAATATTATTAAATACTTAAAATTCGCATCCCACATTTTTTTCTTGAAAAATGTTAAAGAAATTTCTTATATAAAAAATTTATTTCATAATAAAACGATTTTTTAAGGTTTATTTGCATAAATTCATTCTTTTCCGGAAACCAGACGGCAATTTTATGCATTTGAACATTATTATCTCATTAAATCCATGTTTTATATTTATAAAATGTATCTTAAATTCCAAAGTACTTTTACATAAGAGCAAGTTCGTGCGATCCAGTCGTGCATTTTATTTTTATAAACATTGTTCTATTAAAACAGCCAGCTTCATTCCTCCTCTTGAAGAATTCAACCGCAATATTCGGGCTTCAGGAAATGACCATCAACTTACCCTTGGATTCAACTTGGGACGTACTGTTAAATTCAGAGATTCTTTCTCAAGCCGCACTACACGAATGTTGAATGCTTTACCCGGCTAAAAATTTCCCTCCATTATGATATTCAGAAATTCAAAACCAATGTGCATCGGTGTCTACTTTTAAATCATTTTCGACTTTGCTATAAAACGATCGCACTGAGGTCAAACATTTTAAGGGTAGTCAAAATCCATTTAGTGCGTGCATAATATATACAAAAACAAATTTATTTTTGAAGAATCCAACAGTTTTATTCTTAAATTTTGATATTCAATGTTTTTGAAACATTTAAGAAGCTTCTAAATAAAATTTCATCTATTTCAAGATCAAGCGAATCAGATGCAAATGTATCAAAATTCTATAAGCCGTTTTCGAGAGCAATAGGTTTTCGAAAATAATTTTTTATCATGTGGATGGTGGGGACTATTATACTCTGTTGCGAAGGTGAATGCCTTTTTTTCACTAAAGTCCTTTTTCTAAAGTTGACGTCAATTCATAATTTATTTTGACCTTTCTCCCAATAAAACATAATTTATTTCACAAATATATTTTTTTTTTCGCTTGCCACTATGCCACTTATCTAGAGCAATATTTGTATACATAACCTTCGGCATAGCTTCCTCTTTTTTGATATCATACCCACAAAAGCGTGAGCTGAGCCCTTACAAATGTCGAGAAGCTATGTATACATAGGTACATACAGCGTACAACAAATCACAAAATTATTTCCGATTACACTTTGGTTGTTTGGCTTAGAGTGTCCTTTATTTTTCTCGCGCGCGAATGCGAATATAAATGAGAATAACCGTTTGACCTTTCACTGTGTCAACCGGAACCATACAAGGACGAAAAAAAAGGTTCTGGAAAATTACTTTCTAACACATTGATGCGTGGGACTAAAGAGCAAATTCATGTTGCTGCTAACAAGTGAGAAGCGAAAATTGTTTGCTCCTTAATGGTTGGGTTTGGTGTGCAGTTGTGACCGGTAGCGCCAGAGGCTTTTATAATGTGTAATGTCAATTAAATAGCGCGAAAGGTTAATCTTGTATGTTAATTAAGGTAAATGACATGAACTTTTTCAGTAAACGTGTTATCATTTCCTTTATTTATACCAATTTTCCCACCAAAATGAAATACGAGATTTTGATGGAATACCATTAAATTGAATCTCAACATTCAACGAAAATCTCAGATTTCAGTTTGATGGGAACAAAGTATAAAAGATATTTGGAATTACAAATATAAAATCGAGATTTGAATCCCTTTCGAATAATCTATAAAATCAGGTTTTCATTTCCTACTACTGAAATAAGACAGCCAATTAGATGATCAAGGACTATTTGATTTGACTTTTTGAATTATTGATCCAACATAACTTCAAATGGACCTAAGGTAACACAAATTGTCATTTCAAAATTGAGATCAGGAGTACGATATGGAAGGTAATTGAAAGTTGTTTTCAACCAAGATTGTATTCTTTTTTTCTACAATTTTGACAACATTTTCTAGTTTCTACAAGACCTGCAGCACTTATAAACAGAGGCCAAATAACCGCATCAGTTTTCGAGTAAAACGTGACTGAATTATGTGAGTTTGGCATTACCGCTCACGTCATCGAACAATCAAGTACCATCATTTGACATTCTCTCAGTAATCGAAAAGAATTTTATTCGTTAGATGAACAGCCGACTGATAGTGTAAGTATTTGAAGTAAAATGTGTGAATTCTGGAGTTAAACGTAAGAATTATTGTATTCATTGTTTTTTTCATTTTATTTTTACGAAATGTATCCCTTTTAAGCAAAATTAATCAACAACACAAAAATTTAATGCCGGAATTCATGTCAAACCGCAACGATTTCGCAAAAAACTTATTACCGAATTGTCAGCAAGGTAAGGCAGATTTGAAGGAAGATTTGTAGAAACATCATCAAATGCTTATCATAAAAACTGTTTTCACTGAGGAATGAAATTCGTTTGTCCAAAAATGAATGAAACGAATACAAATTCCATCTGTCAACCAAAAAAAGACTCGATGAAAACCAATAGAGACTCGATGTAGTAGAATATAATTACTACAATTTTAAATAAGTATAGATACGATACATTAAACTACGAATGCCTTCATGCCAAAGTGGTCATTAGTTTATTCGATTACTGATAGGACTCGCTCAAGCGGTAGTTTGGCCCTAGGTCTTGGAAATAAGTTGATTCCATTTGTGTGTTGTTCATATTTACTTACAAGCTTCTAGAAAAATCTAAAAAATTTCAGTGATTCATTAATATTCTGCTTCCATGGAGTACAATATCGTCAAATTGGGAACACTAAATTGACAAGTGGGCACCCTGAAATAGACAATTATTCCAGCGTTGCAACCAAACTAAAAATAACTCTTTTCAATTACTCTGTCTTTGGGCTATGAAGACAATTGTTTGGTAAAGCCCTTCTCCGAGCAATTAAAGTTTCCCTTTCTTACACGTTAATAATCCCGGCCTTATTGTATGGTGCAGATAAGTGTTTTAAACAATATCAGAATCTTCAAACTATTCGAATATCTGGACGCCTAATATGAATAAGACAATTGAGATCCGAACCATCCGGATAATGTCGGATATCCGAATATTTAAATGAGACAGTTGAGATCTGACGACGACTATACTTTATCCAACAAAAATATGCAGTACACGTCTTATGGGAGTAGCGTGCTATATTTTTGCACATTACTAAATTGAAAAAACTCGTCCATAAAAAAGTGTTTGTGCGCCCGTAAATTTTCGATTGCATCTGACGCACACCCGACGCGACGTCCTATTGACTGCACATCTGAGTGTGCCTGTGCACTAGAGCTGTGTCAATCAGGATCGATTCTCGATTTTCTATTTCATTCTCAATCATTTCAATGAGTCTCGATTTTCGATATCAGTTAACTCGATTAACCATGATTTACTTGATTCCAATTGTTCTGATTCAATCAATGTGAATTATGAATCCCAAACGGACAGTGGACTGGAATGTCTGGGTTGAGCTCGGCATTGAAGAACATGATTGATCTAGTTGGTTGTTGATGTTGTAGGCCAAAAAAAACAATTGTTGGGTTGAACTGATGTTATTTGATGTATCAGGATCCGGTATGTTTAATGTAGATTCTTGGACGTTTCTTAATCCATCGACATCGTAGCCATCCTTTGATGAAATTTGACAGTTTATGACTTGACGAATAGAGAACCAATTCGGTTATGACTTTTTAATCCACAAAGTAGCCATCATTCGATGTTATTTGGCAATTAAAAAAAAGGGTCAATTTAAAATCAACACTACGACAACCCTGTGAGAGCTTTAATAAAGGACAGATTTATGCAATCCACTGTAGCCAGAATGCGAGGCAAACATCCTATCTTGCCCACACTGCATATTTTTGTTGGACAGAGTATAGTGTCGGATATCCGTATCCAGATTCAAAGCAGGATCCAGATTGATGACGTATGTGTAAAACAAGAAATATTAAAAAAAAAATTAAAAATCTTAAACTCATGAAACATGTTTCAAAAACAACCCTAAAATATCTAGGAAGGAAGGTTATTTTTAATTGAGGTCTTTGAACACTGGTATATTCTGGGTAATTGCGGGAAATGGTTGCTTCACGAATTTATGGGTATTCTGATGATTTACATTTCTGGATTTAAGTTTTTTATGTCAGGAATTGACTTTATTCTCTCTTAAAAAAAGAGTTCAGAATAATACTACGCACTTGACATCACTTCAAAACATCACGCTTTAATCGCTCTGGCATAACAGCAAATTCTATGTGCTTGGTTGCATTCAAAACAGTAAGCTCTGGAATATTGGCAGGTATTACAATACTGTTCGTATACAAAACAGCTGATAGATCAGCAGGTGGCCCTAGTTAGAATTAACGTAAAAGTCTAAATTCTCTGGTGAATAACGGTTACCGAAGCTTCTTCTGGCAAATAGCAATTCCTTATTACAGGGGGGGAATACATTAGTAAGAAATTTCTGCACCTAAATTTGTCTTTCAAACGAATCTTCTCCGATCGAAATTGCAAGAAAGCAAATACGCTAAGAAACCGAAACTACTTGAATCATCTGCTAAAAGTTATCAGTTAAACTATTTACTTTTGTCACACAATATTGACTACGACCGAAAGGATGCTTTTTGTCTTACAATTAATATAGTTAAACTCAGCTCATAGGGGTCCTGACTATATAAAGCGACTTAAGTTTAACAATTTATATAAGGCTTATATGTTTATTCTGATCTTCTTCAGGGTGTTCATTCCTGGTTGTTAATGATGATTTTGTTGTAGCTTATGGGCAGGTATGGCGTTTAGCCGCAGTGGAAGGCTGACCCAATTTCAGCGTAGAATGAGACTGCTTCCTCCTTGTCCATGACTATGTTGTCATCCAGATTTTCCATCACACTGAGGTAACGTTTTCGCTGATTACCTAGAGGAAACATTTAAGCCGTTCAATGGGCAAGCATTGAATGATGATATAAGTGTGAATATAAATTCAAATGAAAGCTCCATCACAAGAAATGTTACGCCTGCCGAATTAAGCAAAGAAATTAAGAAACTGAAGTCAAAAAAAGCACCAGGATACGACTTAATTACTGCGGAAATTCTTAAAATGCTCCCATGGAAAGGTTTAGTAAACCTCCTTTACATAATGAACGCCACTCTAAGGTTAGAATATGTTCCAAATCAATGGAAAGTCGCAGAAGTAATAATGGTCTTAAAACCTGGCAAACCATCACATGAAAAGAAATCGTACAGGCCCATTTCACTTCTTCCTGTAGTGTCGAAGGTCTTTGAGAGAATATTTCTTCAGCGTCTTCAGCCCATAATAGAAGAAAAGGGTCTTATACCTGAACACCAGTTCGGTTTTAGAAGTAAGCACTCGACGATTGATCAAGTGCATAGAATCACCGATGTCATCGAGAAAGCCTTTGAAGAAAATAAAATTTGTTCAGCGGTCTTTTTAGATGTGTCTCAAGCTTTTGACAAAGTGTGGCACGAAGGCCTCAAATACAAATTGAGACAAGTCCTATCTGAAGGACTATACAACATTCTTAGAGAATATCTAGAGAAAAGAATTTTCCGCGTTAGGCACGGAAATGATTATTCAGATTTTAAAGAAATAGTGGCTGGGGTACCACAAGGTAGTGTTCTAGGTCCCATTTTATACCTTTTATTTACACGCGACATACCCCAAACAGACAATACAATTGTAGCTACTTTTGCAGACGATACCGCAATACTTGCAGTAGGCAAAACGGCTAACGAATCGACATGTAAATTGCAAAATGCTCTTAACAATGTCAATGAATGGACAAACAAATGGCGAATAGCGCTTAACGAATTTAAGTCAGTCCACGTGGACTTTACTTATAAGAAAATTAATAGATTACCAGTCTTTATTAATACAACTCAAGTTCCATTTGCAAATGAGGCAAAATATCTCGGGATGACTCTTGACGCGAAATTAAAATGGAAGTCACATGTTAAAAATAAATGTGATCAATTAAATATTAAACTAAGGGAAATGTACTGGTTACTCGGACGACATTCTAAACTTAGTATCGAAAACAAATTATTAGTTTACAAACAGGTACTTAAGCCTGTCTGGACATATGGTATTCAACTCTGGGGTTGTACCCACGATACAAATCTAAATAGTCTACAAACTTCTGAAAACAAATTATTAAGGTCCTTTGTAAATGCGCCGTGGTATATTAGAAACGAAGATCTTCACAGGGATCTTGGAATCCCCACGGTTCGCGAAGAAATAAAAACTTTTTCGCAAAGGCATAGAAAGCGTTTAGTTGAACATACCAATAGAACAATTTTAGAAATTCTTGACGAGACAAACTTAGTACGACGTTTGAGAAGGACCAAACCTTCCGATCTAGTACGGTGAAATTATTGTACTGTATTATGTATATTTAAATCATCGCTTAAAATAGAAAGAAGCTATTCAACTAGCTTATAATTAAACCAGTAGGAACTTTCACCGGAAAGTTGCCTACAACACGTTACTTAACTTCGAGAAAGATAAATTGCTAGATAAGTTCCATATGAACTTAGTTGCAATCGGGAGGAGGAGGTGGTTTTAGTGCGGTCGGCCTGATTAACGGTCTGCTTGCATAGAGTCTTACCTTCCGTAAGGCTTTATGGGGGCAGAGTTGTTGGTCGGGAGAGTCCCACATATCTATGAGCGCGCGTTTTTCGGTCCTCATAGAATCTTTTGAAGATTTCAACACCTACCCACGGGAAAAAAAAAAAAAAAAAAAACACTGAGGTACCTCTGTTCAGGATGTCGTTTTTCAATGGGCATCCTTCTCATAAGCTGATATGGGATCTCGATGATGTTCTGTAGTGTTTCTATTGTTACCGGTCGAAGTAGAGTCCAGTGCAGGTACTCAGTATATTTCTTTCGAATAATTGAGGTTCCTTCATAGATGTCTTCGAGATTGAAAAGCAGAGCCGGAAATAATAGCTGATCACTGGTCTTGGGAGCTGCTTGAAGATTAGCATCTTTGTCGGTTGGCTTAGACCTGGGGCCAAATTACCGCATCAGTGAACGAGTGAGTGAGTCCCATCAGTGATCGAATGAAAACGTCAAATTAGAGTAATTGATTGCTAGATAACGTAAGCGGTAATGCCAAAGTCACATAATTCAGTCACGTATTACTCGATAACTGATGCGGTAATTTGGCCCCTGATCTTCTTTTCAGCAATGGATGGGTATGGACCCAGCATTTTTTGAGTGCGTGTTAAACCTTAGCAACTTGTTGAAGTGGAATCTCAATCACTTTACGTTTTGTTTGGCAGGTACGGTGGTGGTCCGTGTCGGGGTGTTTCAGTACCAGGTGTCTGCAAATGGATGCAAAGCAATTGCCTCTACCAGTTGAAGGTCTCCTGAAGCAGACAATTTTCGATTTGGAAGTGTTGGTCCGGATTCCCCATTTCTTGAAAATTGGAAGAGTCTGCTGATGTGGTTTTCTACTTTTCGGACAGCTATTAGAGGTCACATAGATGTGGCGTAGGTGAGCGAATCAACATACAGAATGTTCTCGCATTTAATTGAAGAAAGTGGACCGGATGTCATCATGTTGTAGGGGAAGGGGCCTAAATTTCAGCATTGGGCGACTCCAGCTCTGATGGTCTTCATATTTGACTTGCAAGATAGGAAAGAAAAGGGAATTTTTGTTAATGGCGGAGGTACTTGTTTAATAGTAAGTTTGTGGATTAGGCCGTTTATCCACACACTGTAGAATGCTTTCTCGACATCCAGAGTGAAATCACATGACCTTGGTGCCCAATTCAACCCGGCGAGAATTAACCTTACCCTCAAGTCGTTCATGCAGAATGTCAATCTTGGCGTCAGCTGTGTGGCACGTAACGCCGTCCTGCTCGAACCACATTATCATCTAGGAGCTTGTGGTTCAATTTGGGTTTTCGAAAAAGTACGGATCAATGACGCCGCCAGGCTAAAATCCACACAAAACGGTGAATTTGGGAACGCATGGTCACCAGGTCAACCTCATATGGGTTGGTGTAGGTCCATATAATGGCGGTTTCGCTTCTGCACAGTCGTTCATCCAAATATTCGCCTCGTCGCTAAGGTCGATATTTCAGCCAAAATTCGGGACCTCTTCCAAAGACTCCGAAATACATCAGTCAGCGAACAAACAGCGTTTTCTATGGTAATGAACTTTTAGCTCCTGGATCAGTTGCATCTTGTACGGGTAAAGGCCCAAGTCCCTACTTAAAATTCGCCAAATTGAATTTTTCTGCGAAAGGCCTAGTTCTTATGCACGCCGAGAAATCGACTGCCTCGGGTTTTGCTGTACAATTTCAGGGACCGTGGCGATGTTCTCGGCAATTCCTTGACGTACGATTCTTGGCTGATTGATAATCGAACCGGTCATTTCAAATTTGGCCCCCAAACGTTGAAGAGTCGACTGTGAAGTGCTACCAAGTATACTATAAAATGAGCGCAACATTTCCACTAACGCACCCTCATTTTGATATTAAAGTCTTATTATTTGGCCGTCCTATTCAAAACTGTTACTGGCCATGGTGATTTGCCGTATCAATTATTGAATAACAGACAATATATTTGACAAAAGAAGAGCATGTCTGTCACAGGCCGCCAAAATCTATCCGTTCTAATTGAAAAACCCTTTACTTAACAATTTGCTAACCTTAAAATAGTTAACTAGCTCCTCCTAAGTTTTAAACATTTTTTAATTACAACCGTACTAGGGGTGTTTTTTTATTAAATTGCTCCTTACCACACCTAAAAGCTAAAACAATGACAGCTTGTGCAAAACCTAAGTAAGCAGACCGTTTTTGACATTGAGAAGTCTCAAAAAATCATGTGAAATGTAGCAATATACTAGAGAAATAAAATAGACATTTGATGATTTTAACTTTAATAAAATGGTAAAGAACACATAATTTAAATTTAAAAAATCTTGGTTTAAACGTTGTACCACACCTAAACAATTTTACCATCCTACTTATTCAACTTAAATTTTCTCCATTCTTCACAAATAAGCAAAATCTTTCCCACACTTTGAAAAACTTTCTTAAAACTTTTCCTTAATCGATACAAAATGCCGCATCCTCCCTTTCTTAAGTTTCCATATCCAAACGTGTAAGACTTAAATTTCCTAGTAAAACTAAATCAAATTAGTCAAATCAATAATTTAAACAGCGAAAATTAACTGCTTTGCGTTTATAGTCTCTCTCGCATCTGCAACCCTTTTTCTTGTGGGGGAGGGATAATTCAGAGTATATGCGGCTATCCTTCCGCAGCTAAAGGGCTTTTGTGTGCTGAGCGCGAAATATCACGTAAATAAGTTCGCTTTAATAAAGAAAAAAGGACGATTTATTCTAGCCTTTCGCTCCGTTAACTAATGAACATAGCATAGTACAAGTAGTGTTGCCACTAAACGTTTTTCAATAAAATTTCACAAAAAAATAATCAAATCACAATACCTAAAATATTTTTGAAACCTATGTTTATAACAAAAAGTGACACAGTTAAAACCTCAAAAATAAAAACCTTCGAGTAAAGTTGAAAATCTTGCCTAAAATTATGCTATCTTTATTTTCCTGGTAGTTTGTGAGACAAAAATAGATTTTAATGAATTTTAATAAAAAAAAAATTGGTATAAACAGAGTTTAAAACTTAAAGCGCGGAACAGATTGAACCAGCAACAGCACCGTCAACAGCAACAGCGGCCGCCATTAATTTAGAGCCAATGTATTTCAATTGTTCAACACACATAAGAATAGCAACAGCAACGCCAACAGCGTCGTTAGGCCAAAGTCCTAAATTTGCTGTTGCTGGTGCGGTGTTGTCAACTTTCCCACTGCAATATTCAGTGGCACCACAATGAAAAACTTTTTTTCTATATGAAATGTCAAGCAGATGAAATGACGTTGCTGGTGGCAATGTGTTTGAGAAATGTTTGCTGGTCAGCGTGCTGTTTGCTGTTGACGATGCTGGTGCTGTTGCTGGTTTAATCTGTTTCGCGCATAAGATTAAGATTAGGTGTTTCCAACTTGAATTCCTAGGTAAACTTCCAGTTAACACAGGAAACGTGTTTCTAATAAATTTAGATTTAGCAATTTAAGTTCGGATTAACAAAAGATTTTATTTCTAAAACAAGAGTAAATATTTATAATTTATAAAAATAGTTTAACTCCAAATTAACTCAGTTGCAAAAATCGAGGGCTGAACGGCAACCCTGGCACAAGCTACTGAACAAAGTGTGTTTCGTTGGAAGGAATGGGAGCGCAGTGGATGGGCGTTTGGAAAATTCATCATCTTTACTGCCTTATTGCAAAACATCGCATCCCACAGTAAAGCAGATACCGTGAGTAGGTACACCATAAACTCTGTCCTCTTCTTTATAATAATAATAATTATTATTATTATTACGATTACTATTACAAGAGGAAATAATTAATGTGAAGTTTGTTGTTATTGCCCGGATGAAGGAAAGCAAAAGACAACGGTAACGCGCAGCAACAAAGGGTTAAGGAATAGCGCTTCTCGCCAAAAGCAAAGGGTGTTTAATAACGTTGCTTACAAGGGAAATATGGTTAAATAGATAAATGACAGCAGAACGACTTGGGTAGTTCTTGGAGTTTCGTGCCGAATATGGAAAGGGCAGAAACTAGGTGACACCAGGGGGAGGCATAATTAATTCAACGTTGTGGCATTTGCGTGTACATTTTGATACTTCAAAAATATAAAGAACAGGAGTAAAATACTGTTAAAGATATTGAAGTGGGTGTAAGGCCGTGGTGAACTTTGATTAGACTTCTTGGCAGTAATGTAGACTGGGGAATGAAGTTTCCACATAACATAGGATAAATGATTTCGAGCACTGTCTTTGATGGTGCTAAATTTTTAATTCCTTTGAGATTATATTTTCTTGTGTATACTCAGGCATAAATAGGTATAAGCATGTGCTTGCTGTGAAAATGCCCCGAGATATTTTCAGTAGTTTGTGATAGAACAATAAATATTTAATATTTGTCTTTTTGTTAATCTGATAATCAACATTGGTCCTTTTGTGAGAGGAAACTATGGCGTAAGGAAGGGTTGCTTCTGGCATTTGAAATCAAAAAAATTGAAATCAAATTAACTAGGGGGTAGTTTAAGGTTGGTAAATATCAAATTAAATCATAAAAAGTAACTTAATACTATGAGAGTGGTTAATCTGTACCTACAGAAATGAAGGAGTAAATAAAACATATTTGATCTATACTCGTCCTTGGAATTCGGTGTTCGATTTTTGTGTAAAAATTAATTTGGGTATTAACTTCAACTCCGGAAATTATCCTTTTCAAAAAAAAAAACACTTTTTCCAATTATAAATACTTTTTGGTATAATTTCCAATGTTAAAGTTAAAGCAAAAGTAACAGATCAGAAAAAAATTTTAATGAGAAACTATCGTCAAATAGCAGGAACTCATTGTAGATTACCTTAAGGAAAAAATCGTAGTTTTCTTAATTGAATTTACCTGATTTACTGAATTTGATGCAAATTCATCCTCCATCGGTTTAGACTCTGGCTAAATATCACCGAGGGAGAGCTTTGTTATTCAATTACCTTCTAAGCCTAAAGATGCAGTGAGGTAAGCGTAATTCTTCTGGTATTCTTGTCTGAGTTAATAGGGAAGACCAGATAGAGAAAGTCCTAAATTACCACAAAGTTATAATATAGCAGATATCTATGGATTTGTAGTCTCTTGGCATAACAGATCCAAAATAACTTTTTTAAACTTTTAAACTGAATTTAAGTTACTGACGGCCTTCACAGTCAACTGTTGAGTCCATGTGAGATTGTAGGACGAAACGCCAATTTTTGTGGACTAAAGGCCAAAAAAGATATTTGAATCAATAGTTCAGCAAGTCCAATAGTAGTGCTAAGTCTACTACTTGGCTGATTTATTGCAGTAGTATGTATGTATAAATTGTTTGTATTATGAAAATCTTTATATAGAAACTTGGCATAATAGTAAGTGCATTGGTGGGACATATCGAAGGTCTGGGTCGATCATCAGCCGCTGCCAGCCAAAAATAAAATTTATTTTATAGAGTACTTGTTAGAAGGGTAAAACCAAAAGTATCTTTCCATGAAATGAGCTTCTAATCCAAGCCGTTCTGCCTCGACAATAAATTTGTTTCCCCTGCAGTCCTGCCAACAACACGCATACAGAAATGGTTAATACTTGTAAGTAACTAGGACTTTTATTTTGTATAGATGATGCTTAAAGGTGAAGATACAACAGTGTACTGTACAGGCTGTATAGTGACACCAATCTTGCCAAAACAAATAAAAGTTCACTGGATCTGTACACTGGACTGGATCCTGTACATCAGATAGTCAGTAAGACTTAGGCCGGCAATTCACGACACAAAATAACTGCGAAAACTGTGGTTTGTGCAGTTTAGTTGTGTTGTGAATGGGGTTGCTTGTGCGATTTGTGCAGTTAACTGTGTAAAAATCACAGTCTGCTCAAGTCTTAAATTTGTGCAGTTATTTGTGTCGTGAATGTCAAAAACTGTGCAATCGCTCAGTTGAAAAATTTTATTTACGCAGTATATGTACGTTGTTTTTACTTGCGACTTATAGGTACTATAAGGCAAGTTATGCATTCGTAAAAAAAATCGAACTCCAGATTTTGATAAAAGTTTACATTACGATGATAGCGAAGACCAAAAAAGTGGGTCTCGCAATGCTGTCTGTCTGTCTGTTCGACTACAGCTGAACGGCCCGGCTGATTTTCTTCAAACTTGGTTGATATGGGTTTCAATTTTCCCCCCGGCTGTTTTTTTTTAAGACCAAAAATAACGGTACCTGCCATACGAATTTTTTTTTCGAAATTTTATTAATACTTTTTTTTTCAAAAACTGTCCCACAGCTTTTTTTTTAAATTCATAAAAATTCAATTTCGTAAAACCTACGTAGGTATCGGTTGAAAAAAAATTTCCAAAAAATTATTATTTTTGGTACCCCCCTTGGAACCATTTTTTTTTGTTTTGATTTTCTCAAAAACGGTATACAACCGACTTTGATCATTTTTTTTATGTTCAGGCACCCCTGCAGTTTCAATATTATTTTGTATTCAAATTTTCAAAAACTTTTTTTTTTGATTTTTAAAAAAAAAATTCAAATTTTTTTTTGAAAACTCAATATTTCGAAAACCGCATGATCGATTTTTTTAAAACTTATTGAATAAAAGTTTCTTATAATAATCAACAAGATATGAGAAAAAAATTATTTTACCTAAAAATAACGGTACCCTCCATACAAATGTTAAAAATTGGTTTGCGAAAATCGTATTTTTCTCGAAAACGGTTCCGAGAATTTTGCTTAAATTTTTTTTCTTTCGATTACTTTTTAAGATCTATAATTTAATTAAAAGAATTTTGAAAACAAGACATTACTGACTGTACCCACCATAGAATGATTTTTGAAGATTTTAAATTTCTCATTATTGACATAACGGATTTTAATGAAATTTTTTAGAGAGAAGTTTATAAAAAGTGAAAAAAACATTGCATTTCAAAACTTTAAGAAAAATATTTTTTTTTGAATTTTGGAAAATTCAATATCTCGAAAACGGCTCAATATTTTTTTTGTAAATTCAATTTTTATTCGAACAATAATAAAAACATTAAATTTGCGTACCAAATTTTTTTCTTAAAAATGTTTTAAAAAATTTTTATATAAAAGCTTATTTTTTTAAGAAACCACTAAAATGACTTACAATTTTTATTCTTGCATTGCTTGAATCACATGGCATCCTATTTTTACCTCCAACTACTAAAGAAGTTGTTTTAGTCATTTAAAAAATTAATTTTATGCTTATGAACAGTTTTTCTTTAATAACATTTATTTTTGAAATTCTTAGACTATTACACAGGAGCAAGTTCGTGCGACCCAGTCATTTTATTTAAAATGGCTGATGAACAAAAGTTCTGGAGCGAGTTCCTCGAACTTTATAAAGAACAGTCGGCTCTATGGAAAATTAAAAGCCCAGAATAGCAAGAGGATAATGAAAAGCAAAACCTATAAGCTCTTGGTCCAAAACTGAAAGAAAAAAACCCAGAAGCTGCCCGAGACACTGTTGTTAAGAAAATCTATAATTTTCGGTCAATTTACAGATAAGAATTAAAATAAGTTAAATGCAGCGAAAAGTCTGATGCCGGAGCCGATGATATAGTATGTACTTATATGAACCAATATACAGGGTGATTTGCATAAGGTGTGACAAAAAGCTAGGGCGTGTAGGTTGGACTAAGACAAGAAAAAAATCGTATGGGAGGGGGGGTCTATTTCCCCCCGTTTAGGCGGGAGGGGCAATTTAAGAAAAAAATCACTTAAAACAGAAAAAAAAATTATTCAAAAATAACGGTGATACCTACAGAGTAGTGCTATAGCATTTTGAAAAGCCAGAAATACATTCTTTAATTTTGTTTTTAAATAAGGTTGTTCAAGTGAATAGTTTTTGAAAAATTAATTTTCAAAATCAAAATTTTGAAAAAAAAATGAAAATTTTGTTTTTAAACAATTTTTTTCAAAATTTTACGTAATTAAGTATTATTTTTTTATTCAATATTCAATGCTCTTATTATTTTGTGATCAAACACAAAAAACCGGATGTCAAAATGTTTTGTAGTTTTTGAGAAAATCAAAAATAACAAAAACTACTTTTGTTCTAAGAAAAGCCTTTTATTTTAGTTTTTGGATTCTTAGGTGAATTTACGATTGAAAGGATTAACTTTCTTTTTACTATTTTTTTAACTATCGGTCTTATAAGCATACAATAATGTGACAAAGTACTGGATTAATCATATTTCACACATTTTTTCTTTGAGAACACCTGCTTGAGAGCATTGGTTTAAAATTGACCTGCCACTTTTTTATTACGGTGGGGTCACCATCTTCTTGCTGAAACACCGCACAAGTTAGGAGAAGTTCAGGAGAGTTGGTCTCTAATTGCACATTGCACCGCATATGTTCCAAAGCATCACAGTTGGATTAATTTTACGGGGGTCCTGAATTCGGCCATCGCCATAAAGAACTCCTCATGATGAATGCTATCATATGCCGCTTTGAAGTTGATAAATAGAAGGTCAGCCTCGATTTGAAATTCGTTGGTCTTTTCCAGGGGTGCCAGCACGTAACTTGATACAATCGAGTCTAGTCGAGGTAGTCGAGTATAGGGAGTTCCTTATTTAATTCAATTGAATCGAAAACAATCGGCTGATCATAAGAAAGAACTGCCTGTTCTCGATTGTATCGAACAAACTCGATCGTATCAAGTTACGTGCTAGGGCCCCAGGATTTGCCTTAATAAATATTTGGTCTATGGTCGATCTGCCGGGCCGGAAGCCACACTGACTTTAGTAAACCTTTCGATAAAATCTCATATCGAATGTTGATATTAAAAATAAAAAACCTTGGATTTAGCCATAATTTTGTTGTATGTTTGTAATAGATTATACTCGTATCTTTCCAACTGTCGAACTTCCAAAAATTTGACTCTAAGCTTTGGAACAGCACAGGGCAGTCATTTATATGCTATAATTTTTATTCAATTCATAAATGGCTTTCGATCCGTGTTGAGAAGTTTAAGGTGTCTCATTTAATCATAAGATTCAACAATCTTGAAAACTATATTTCAAATGGTCATGATTTTGAAGAGTTTCTATGTGACTTTAAGTCGTTTTTTGACTATAAGCTTTACGAATAAGCTTTCATAGCTGTGTCAGTATCACGTGTTAGCAATATGTCTGTCCTTGGTATGTCATTTCATGGGAAGTTTGAATTCATACACATCAATTAATTCCATATAACTAACAAAGCTAATTCAGGTAGAAATGGCGACCACTGGCAATTTAGCCCTGTGCAAAAATTAGAGATGAAATGCGCCATTTTGATACCATAATTGGTTTGAACCTGTGAATGGAATGAAATTGATATGGGAAATTGTGGACATTCTCGAGGAATCATCCGGTAAGGATTGAGTTCAAAAAAAGAAAACAATGCAATAAGACACATCAAAAAGATAAACGATAAAGAAAGAGGCAAGACAATTTAGCGCTCCTTTTGTTAGAAAGCAACTTTTCATAACATTTATTCGATCCGTTCTAGAATATTCTCTTCAAGTTTGGACATCAAATCACGCTGATCATAAGACTAGACTAGAACTTGTCCAATTAAAGGTTCCTGAAAATAGAGCGTAAGGGTTGGTTATCGTTTTGATCTCCCTCCTTTTCACAACAGATTTAAACTTTTCGATGTGACTAGTCTTGAAGGAAGACATTCTTATTTATGTTTTGTCTTCATTGTTTACTTCATAAATGGAAAAAGAGATACATTGTATCTTTTATCTCGTATCAATTTTCCCCAAGGAAACTAGAACAATTTTTCCAATTTTATACATATTTTAGATATGGGACTAACTGGGAACGAAAAACCTGGAGTGCATTCATGTTATTATCTACTCTTGTTACTACGACATTAGGGACGCAATTTTGACATTGAAAAGGGGTTATTTGTGCTGGACAACCTGATCATCAAACTTCTTTTTAATGATGATAAGTCTACTTGTTTAGTCATTATGAATTGAAGAACTCTTTTCCGTGTCGATTAGGTGCGAACCATATCTCAAGTAAAGCAGAGGCGTACATCTTACACATCGTCCTATTGAAGCCACTTGATCAGCTCAATCCCTATTTCCACACTCCAGCTGTTACTGCTTAGTTTATAAATTGCTCTAGTCGTTTAGATGTTGATGTTCAATTAGTTCTTCGTTCAATTCAGTTCATTCCGTGTCGGTTGTTATTTTTTTTAGAATTTTTTTGAGAATGAAGTTTTAAGATTTTGAGATTTCGGGGATTATATGGTCGGTCCCAGGAACTTAGTAAGAAGATCCGATATTGGATCAAAATCTAATGCAGATTGATCTGTAATATTTTATCAAACCCATAAATGCAGGCACAATAGCAACCTACTTCTCAATAAAATGCTCTTAACTAAGCCAAGTAATCAGCATTTTATATACAGTTCGTTCAATGTTTTCGATCCTTACCCTTTTGCCGTTGGGATGGAGTAATGCAAAAAAAGCTTCCACCCCAACTAGTTCCATATATTCACAAGGATAAATTACCATTCCATCATCTATGGCCAAAATAACAAGGATTTGCTCACCCCATCTTTTGACTGAGTAGCTCGAAGGATACGTATACGTATTATATTAGCGATAAACCGAAGTGGAGAAATGACGTTGTCTTCGGTTTCAGTTGACAGCAGTTGAAAGTGAAGGTTGCTGGTTTTGCGTTTGGGACTGGAAACGATGATGATTTGATGAGTCGACAACGACGATGCCGACGACAACGACGAAAGCTGCCATGAAGATTATATATGTATGTATGTTTGTACGTAAAAAGATAGATAGATATTTAGATGTGTAGATGGATGAATAGGTTTGATGGTAATGATGGTTTGGATGATATAAAAGTGCGGAATACGAGTTCTATACGAATGAAGTGGAGGAATGGGGTCAAGTGGTGTGCTTTTTTTTCCATTTTCCTTCTCCTTGTCTTGGCTTCGGGAGACTTTTCTTGAGTTGATACTTCGGTCTTGCCAAAAGTAAAGTAGATGAGATTTTCATAGCTGTAATCATATTGATGGTGGAATGAAGGAGCAGTCGAAAATGTAGAGTAACGGTTTCGTTGTGTGCTTGCCTTTTTTGGGTGGCATTTATACAGATGAAGATGTAGGTACATACCTATAGCTACTGTTATATAGGAAAGAAGCATAGGCTTTGAGATATTTGTCCTTCTGAATAATGCGTGACGAAAATGGTAGCCCAGAGGTTATAAGTTACTTTTGCTGAAATTAATAGGTATGTATATATAATGTACGCGTATGCTGGAAGTTAATTTTTTTTTGTTTAGGAGAGGGCGATTTGCTGAAAACGGATATAAATCAGTTGGAAATTTCGAAAGGTGGTGCAGATTAAGAGTAATTTAATTTAGATAGAAACATTTGGCGGTGTAATGTTTAACCTCGAATAGAACGTTTGAAGTTAAGAAACTTTTGAGAAAAGCAATTGTTATCTACCCAAAGGCAAAAGTAAAATATTTGGTGTGATAAACCTCAAAATAAAAGTTGAAAAAAAAAACATGAATCGAATTACCCATCAGGGAACTCATAAGTCCCTCCTAACTGTAGAGAGCCGAAGTCTTTCTAAAACCTATGTTTTCCAATGAATACAGTGTTTTGTTCACCAGATTTTCTCAAACTACGAGTATAGCTAGTTCAAATTCTGGCCCAACCGCAGAGCCAATTTTCAGAATCAGTCACTTAAAGTTTAAAAATTAGTTTTCAAAAAAATCAATAAACGTTGTTTGGAACATTTAATTTTCAAAACCAAATCGAAAATATATCGACATATCATTTTTTGTCAACGCTTTTTACTTGTGTTAGTAAGATTATTTTTAGAAAGTTATGGTTTGGTAAAAAATTACTCGACATGTTGATACAACTTCGTAATAAGAGGACAATGATATGGATGACGAGCTCAAGCAATTCTGTTCAATTTGAAAACTTAATATACATTTTTGAAAAACGACTTGGCCAAATTTCTTTAAACGTGACTCTCACCAGCTTCTAAATAGCTACTATCCAAATACCAAAAACAAAGTGTTTTGTAGCCTGCAATACAATTGTTGAAAAAACTTTCTAGAAAAATATGTACGGCTCGACCAATCTTCATTTTTTAATTTTTCTCCTGATATATGTCTATTTTAAAGACCAAACATAACGTTACTTATCAAGGAAACCTATTGATTAAAAAAATCTTAAAAATGATTGTTAATGGAACCTCCCATAGAATCAGCTTTTCTCAAAAACAGTACTTCTGATTTTGATGTATTTTTTTATGCTAAGACTCTTAAAATTTTTTAAAAGGATTGTATAATCAAACTTTGAAAGAAAAATTTTGTTTTGACTTTTTAAAAAATATTTTTTTTTAAAACTAAATATTTCCAAAACAATATACTTAATTTTGTCGCTACCTGAAAAATTACAGTTTTTTAATTCTTTGCACAAGATGCAGAAAAAGAAATTTATTTTATCTAAAAATAGCGGTATCCATACAAATGTTAAAAAACGATTTTCAAAAACCGTATTTTTCGATAAAAAAAATTTAAAGATTTTTAAGAAAAAATTTTGGTATAATAATTAAGTTTTTATTATTATACAAATAAAAATTGGATTTCCAAAAAAATATTAAGCTGTCTTTGAGATATCAAATTTTGCAAAAAAAAAAAATTGGCTTTTTTTTATTTTAATTCAAAAAATATTTTTCCCAAAGATTTGAAATGCAATGTTTTCAAACTACTTAGAGGCTTCTTTATAAAAATTTTCATTAAAATCTGTTATGCCGATAATGATAAATTCAAAATTTTGAAAAAAGCTCTATGGTAGGAACAGTCAGTAATAGTGATTTTTCGAAACTCTTGATGCCGGGCAGCTGAAGAAAAGTGGACAACGATGAAATCAAAATATCTAAAAAATATAAGTACCTATAGACCGAGAGCCCACAGCAAATTTTGGGTGTGATTGATAACAAACAATAATTAGCATAATTAGATAAGCCTTTTATAGTTATTTATAAATGTGAACGTCTTGCATACTCTAGTGGGCGCAATAGTGCATTATAGTGCATCAAGTATGCAGTTCTTTCCAAAGTCTAAAAAATTGGGTTACAAAATTTGCCATAACTTCAAAATGAAGAGCTAAGTGCCCTGATTGAAAATATCGAGGTCCAAGACGTTTTGAAGGTGGCCTTCTTAGTGCAAGAAGTAGCCTATTCTTATCGCGTCTTGCAGGTAGAAGGCTGTCTGTAAAACGTCTTGGACCTCGATATTTTCAATCAGGGGGCTTAACTCTAGATTTTGGCAAAGTTGTTATCATAATTATTTGGACTTGAACAAAACTGCATACTTGATGCACTTTTATGCACTATTGCTCCCACTAGAGTATGCAAGACTTTCATATTTGTAAATAACTATAAAAGGCCTATCTAATTATGCTAATTATTTTTTGTTATCAATCACACCCAAAAATTGCTGTGGGCTCTTAGTCTACTAGGAGTAACTCTAACTTATAATATGTTGTGGACAGAGCGTCTTACCCAGAGACTTGTAATGTCTAAGAACTCAATAAATCATCAAAAACAAAAACATACAACACTCAGTTAAGTACAAAATATATGAAACTGCTTCAAAATCAGTAATGAACTACTATGCGCAAGCTTGGCGTTGTTCCGAACATAATGAAGTCGAAAAATTGCAAAGGCTATTTATCAAGAGATGTTTTTCCTTACCTAATAATACACAAAATTGCGTGCTTAACCTAGAAACAAGAATTCAAAAAGCCTTCCTTTCAACACTCGAACTCTATTTCAAATACATCCAAGGAGTTTGTATGCTTCCCGAAAACAGACTACCGAAAAAACTTTCAGGTGTCATCGTAAGAAAGCAGATTTACTGGGTAAATGTGTGGTCAGAACTTTCCAATGAAGTCAATATTGAGTTTAACTGGTCAACAAAGTCTGAGTGGAAAGCATTGCATAGAGAAACTTGCACAAAACTTGTAGAAAGACATTGGACAGAATACACAAACAGAGCTCTTCAATCACGGTTCCACGACGAATACTATAACCTGAACTATGCCGAGGCGCCAAACTATTTCGAAGACTGTAATTCACGCGAGATGATTAGCATGGTGTTAAAGTCCAGGTGCGGATTGCTCAATCTCAATTCAAGAGCATTTAGAAGAGTTTCAGTAAACATTTGTACAATCTGTAACCTTAATGATACTGAAAATACATAACTTAGTTGGAGTTTGCCATTGTTTTCGGACATAAAAAAGACAATTCCTTGGAAGTGAAGGCCTTAACCGTGACCAGTTCCTCAAAATTCTCAACGGATAAGACTATAGTCAACCTTAAAATTTCTTAAAAAGCGCTCTAAGATATCTAAACCTAATTATAAATGAATATTCTTAAAAATATAAATCATTCGCTAAGTTTTAATGAATTTATTACAGACACTTCAACCTGACAGGCAACTTAAAAAGCTATTGTCATTTAATTAAATTTTAACAAAATGAAAACCAAACATTCGTAAAAACTTTCTCAACATAAAATTTTTTATCTATCAGTCAGTAAATTCTTAATTTCAAAATTAATTGAATTACATATAAAACGTAAAAATTAATTATTAAAAGACAAAAAATTTCACTAAAATTCTAGGCTCCGTTTTCGAGAAAAATCCGATTTTTGAAAACCGTTTTTTAAGATTTTTTTTAAGATTGGTAAGGACCGTTATTTTGTAGATAAAATATTTTTTTTGTCTCACATCTTATCGATTATAACTAGAAACTTTTATTTATCACGTTTAAAAAAATCGAGCATGTTGAGTTTTGAAATAAAAATTTTGAACTTTTTTTTTAAATCCAAACATTTTTTTTAGCATACAATTATTTTCGATTTTCCAGGGTCGAAAAGATAGACAGAATTGCCAGACCCACTTTTTTCGTATTCTCTATCATCGTAATATCAACTTTGATCAAAATATAGAGTTCGATTTTTTACGAATTCAAAACTTGCCTTGTAAGGCAACTATTAGTCTCAAGTTAAAACATGTTTTGTGGAATAAAACAAAAATATATAATTTTCTTGCATTCGAGGACTCCAAAACTGATCAATAATTTTTTTTTAAATTTAATTCTCATATGCACAAAATTATAAACCTAATATTGGCATATCAACATTTTTTTTTTTAAATTTTGAAATAATATAAAATTTTATTTTTAAAATTACAATGATTTAAAATTTTTTGGTCCTACATAAACTCATATTTGTCTGCAAAATAACATGGCATTCTTAATGAAATTAATTGTATGCCTCTAATAATGTTTCTCTAATAACATTAATATTTAGATTTCTCAAGGATATGAGCAAGTTCGAGCGATCTTTTCGTGTGTTTTATTTTTTTTTTAATTGTTATTTCAAGTATGTATGGTTAACTGATTCAAAGATTTATATCTTATCAGCAAATTAGGAAATATTTAAAATCAGTTTTTATAAAAAAATTTAAGAATTTTATATGTAATATTATTATTATTTTTTCTTTTGTTTATGTTGAATATTCTTACACATAGTTCTTATAAATTGAATAAATAATAAACCTTTACTTCATGGCAGTGTGTTCATAGATTTATAAACGCTCTAAAATCAATGTTCATAAATTACACCCATCTTCTAAATAGACAAGGAATCTGCTTTATAATCACATTTGTTAGAATATTCCGTTTCATCCAGTTCAGTTTAAAAGAAATATTTAAAAATGTACATATATCGTAGAAATAATAAACATTCGTGATCAAAATAAATATTGGCACACTGTGGCGTATACGTACTTTTTTAATTTATAGTTTTATTATAGTTCGTAGCCAAATCATTCCGAAAGTTTTATTTGCTTAGACCTTGTGTTTTCTGGAAGTTAATGGGCTTACATATATACACTGATCCAATATTAAATAAATTAAACATACAAATAAGATTGTAAGCTTACTAAATGGCAGCTCTTGACAGCCACCAGTTTAAGAACACAATTTTTAATAAGTTATTTTTTTTTTGTTTTTAAACTTTTTCTAACCATACAAAACCATCTTTAGATATATATTTGGGGAACATACGTACTTAGGTGCTTTAGAAAAACACGATTTTATCCTTCATCCTCTTTATTTTGTTTTTGGCAGTATTTTTCAAATTACCACCTACTACTTACCTACAACCTACTACATTTAAAAATATTTTTTTAGCCCCAATTTATTTACATTTATAAAGAACAAAAAACAAACCCATATTTTTTCTGTAGCAAACCACTTAAATTGCCCTACATTATTGTTAGGCAATAGATATCATTTTGAAAGGGAGCCCTCGCCACAAATTAATTTAATCAAGTTCTATCAAAACCGCTTTTCATCGTGATCATCGTCACCCATTTCTGAGTTTGAATTAACACGTTTCCACATACGTAAACATTCTTGACACTCTTGAGTGTTGAAGAATACCTAATTAAGAGGTCTTCTGGATACGGATGGGTTCCGTTGGAAAATTTATCTCTTTCCCTGCAATGACAACTCATGTCATGATATCTACTCCTATTCACACTCTACTATTGCCCTCACATTATACATTCAATGATGGGTTTTGCAGATATTCCAAAATGATGAAAAATTTTCAATAAAATTCACCAAAACCAATTTAAAACACAAACACACAAAAATGGAAGGATACACTTTTTTTTTTGCTATTTTTTGTTAAAGATAGGTACCTAGGTATATACTCCTTTTCCTATCATCCATTCGTCCTTGATCGGCGGCAGCAGCAGCGGCTTCA
Source organism: Chrysotoxum bicinctum (assembly GCA_911387755.1). NCBI lineage: Eukaryota > Metazoa > Arthropoda > Insecta > Diptera > Syrphidae > Chrysotoxum > Chrysotoxum bicinctum. Next base: position 214,439,292 of record OU426989.1, on the reverse strand, counting down.
ACGGGAATAAAAATCTGCACTCACATATTGCTACACATTCATAACAAAAAAAAATACACTCCCACTCTCATACACAAACAAGGTGATTGGTAAACGTGCAGAGATATCTTGATTTGCTGACTTTATTACAATCGGCTTCTCCGCCCCTTTCTCCCAGCTCCCCTTACTCATATTGTTCGTTTTGGCTCAAAGGAAAAAATAATAAAAACAAAAAATACCAACCGGGGATTCACCCAGCAGAGTTTAAACGCTTTAAGCTTTTGATATTTTGACTGCAATTCCATCTGCACAAATACTCCCTTCCACTCATGCACACATATTGCACATACAATCATGTATGTTCTCACAAATAACCATCACACTTCCGGTGATGCAGTGTCGTGTGAATCGTGAGATGAGAACGAGTTTGAGGGTGGGTTCGCATTTGAAATATTTACACTACAGCACTGCGATGTTTAAAAATCAACTATGATAACTTTACGAGTAGAATGGGAATGAGAAAAGGAAGAAGAAAAAACACAAAAACTGGCAACGAAGATGCGATAAAGCGGAGAGTCACGACGAAAAAAAAAGAAGTTTAAACTAAATGGAGCAACCATCCAGTACAACCAACAACCACCCTTACCACTCATTCCCTATTTTTCGTTAAATGAGGAATAATAAAGAAGAAAATGGTGCAAAAAACACTTCATTTTAAAGATCTAAAAGTTTATACGCCATTCCATAGAAATGTCGAAGCAGTGATGCCAAGCAGAGGTGTTGCCAAACTGTGTGTTTTTTTTTTGAAAAAAGTAGGGAGTCGATTTACTTTTCACTATGTCACACTTTTTTAAAAACTGCTGTAACAAATTTTCTGAAATTTTTTGAATTCCCTTTCGTCAAAAAAGAAAACAAATGTAATTTCTTGTATTCGTTCAAAGATTTTGTTTTTTGAAATCATGCACATTTTCATAGGCTGTGCAGTTTAGCCGCCATCTTGTTTTGGTATTGTTTTTTTTTTATTGAAACACAATTTAATCTTCTTAATGAAAAATTGCTAATACCTTTTATGTACAAAATATTTACATATCTAGCATAGATATTTTATAAAACGTACCACATCTCACTGATGAAACTGTTTTTTTTTTCAACACTACAAAAAAAAAAGCTTGTAAATTGTATTTGCTCTTATTTAAATGATGTTTTCAATATTTTTTCAATTGATGTCTTGTAAACTACAGAATTAATATTTTTAAATTATATTATGCATTGAATTATTAAAAAAACAATCATTGCCAATATTTTAAGAAGCAATTATATCATTTCGTGAAATATGAGATGATAATATTTGTCAACAAATTTCTGCCAGAAATCTCACAAAACAGTACCTGGAATGTATGCTTTATCAATAACATACCTTATAAATAGTTATATTTATATCCAAAGCGGTCAAATATTCCTATGTAGAACCAAAAGATCTCAGACCTATTAGTCTATGATGATCATCATTCATTCTCCAAATTTTAACTTTTGAGCGACTGATTGATATCCATTTAAGAACACTAGAATTTTTTTTACGGCCCAGCACGCTACTGTAAAGGGAAATTGGCTCTTCATACACTGGTAAAACCATCGAATACTCCCTCCATCATAAATAATTTACTATGGTTGCCTTGCTTACAGGGTGTTTTTAACTTCCCATAGGGAGTTATTGTAATCGGTCCGATTTGTCAAATTGGAATTTTTAACATTTATCGACGTTTCAAGGTCCCTAGAGGCTATATCAATTATTTTTAGAGAGATGTCTGTGTGTGTGTGTGTACGTACGTTCGTACGTTCTTACTTTCGTACGTTCGTACTTTCGTACGTCCGTACGTTCTGGTACCATTTTTTGTCGTCGATATCTCAAGAACGAGTAAAGATATCGTCTTCAAATAGATTTTGTTTAATAGATAATAACTTCGAAAGAGGCTGAAAAGGCGTTTATTAAAATTCAGTGAGTAGTTTTTTCACTATAACGGTTTAAAAAAAAGTAAAAATTTTGGTTAGTTTCAAATATCTCACGAAAACATAATGCTTTTGATTTCAAATAAAATTTAATGTTCTCATTATAAGGTCGTACAGATTTGGTATGAATTTGGAAAAAAATGAACATACCGTTATTTTTTTAAATAAAAAAAACTGAAAAAAAAATTCATAACCCAGATATTCTAAGAACGGAAAAAAATTTAAAACTCAAAATAATTTTATTTTACGAAAAATAATGTGTTTGACAACTGGTGAAAATTTCAAAAAAAAATCAGTTTACAGATTTTTTACAAAAAATAAAAAACTATATAAAATTCTATTGAAAATTTCTCGAGAACTAGTAGTGATATTGACTTTTAATTTAGTTTATTTTATACATAGTATAATTTTGTACAATTGGTAAAATGTTGACAAATATTGAATTAATAGTTTTTTTTTAAATAAAAACCTATTAAAAATTCTAGTTAAAACTAGTTAAAATTGTATTTCAATTCGAATTTCTTGGGAATGAACACCGATAGTGCCTTCTAAAGTATGTTGTTTTATACATCGATGCCTTCCCGTAAGAATGTATACTAAGCCACATTTCTAAAATTGTTCAGGAAACGAAAAAAAACGAAGAAAGTTCTAGTTGAATCATAGTGTGCTAAGAGACAATTTTGGTTAAACTAAGTGACATATAACAAAATTTTTCGTTGCTCACGACAATGAGATCTTTATTAATGTCGCTAAGCATAATTTTTTTGGCGGATAATATAAATTTCAGGGGGCAACATTATTTTAATGAGAAAACATGGCAGTTGATAAATTTTTTTATTTGTACTCTAGTTTCCTTTTCATGCATAATAGGTTGGCGAAACCCAGGCCAAAACTTCCTCATCAAAAAGTCATTTTCGAAAAAAGTGTCGCTTAGTACATTCTTACGGGAAGGTATCGACATAATACAATTATTAACATATGGTTAAATTTTGACAAGTATCGAATTGACAGTTTTAACAAAAGTATAAAAAAAATCTAGTAAAAATTGGTAATATTTGTTTTTCGATTAGAATATCTTGAGAACGAGCAATGATATTGACTTTGCCATTATTTAATTTTATACATAATACAATTTCTAACAAATGGTTTATATTTGACATATATCTAGTTTTAGAGGGGATATATTTTGTAAGTACTCTTCCATCAATAACCAAACCATATCTTTTATATTTGAATATTTCGTTTTTAAATTTTTTTCAATTAAAATGTTTGGAACCGAAATAATAAAGTTATTTCTATAATATAATACATAATTTTATAATTTTATTATCAACTTAGGTTTTAGAAGAATGTATGTACTGTACATACGTATATGAATAAGGTTGTTCAGTTGTACCCAAGTCAATAGGAGTTAATTTGAATTAAAAAAAAAAAATTAAATTAAAAAAACCTACCATAAGGCTGGCAATGGCAACCCTGAGATCAATCAACTAATGTATAGTCCCCGGCAAGCTACATGGCACTATTTTAGAGAGAGAGAGAGTAAATTCGCGCGTCGCTTTTACCTGAAAAAAGCGCTGCGCGAACTTTCTCTCCATCTAAAATCGTGCTCAGTTTGATGCCGAATAGTGTATGTGCGCGTCTATGGAACGGAACGGGTATTCCCCGTCGTTTGTTTTTGATCGGTGTATTTTTTCTACTCTTAGGTTAGGTTGGGTTAGGTTGGTGGGCTGAAAATTGATGTAACTATCGTCGCACTTAGATCAATGTAGATCCATTGTGTTACCCGTGAGTGTAATCACTCTTTTCTGATAAAAGCTATGCATGTGTTCTGATAATCAGTCAAGCCATTTTGAGGCATTGACGAAGTTCAATATGTGAATTCCTGAATATTAGAAAGATCTTCTAAATTGTCAAAGAAGTAACTACCAAGCCATTTCCTTCTTTGGTGGCATAGTGACGGGCAATGACAGAGAAAGTGTAATGAGTCTTCATGTACCTCTTCGTCACCATATCCTCTACATAGCTCATCCGTACTTAGTTTCATTGTAAATTTATGGTACATATTTCAATAAATTATGTCCGGTGATTATGCTCATAAGAGAGCGAAGGAACTTCTTACTAAGTTGTAAAATTTTGTCAGTCCTCTGCTTGTTAAAGCAAGGTCATACTTTCCTAGTGGTATCACAGGTGTCAAGTAGACTCCACCTTTCATTAGATTTCTTTAGGATTAAATCTGAAATTTTCTGTTTAATGTTGCAGAGTGGGATACTTACCATCTGTCTTGCCAACTCATCGGCATTTTCATTACCTGGTATGCCGCTGTGCCCCGGTACCAAGCAGAGTCTAATATTGTGATGCTGCGTACCAAGAACCTTAAGCTCTTTGCGACAGCAAGAGACAAGCTTCGATTTTATCACAGTGGTAGAAATCGCTTTTATTGCCGCTTGGATGTCAATGTAAAAGGTGATATTTGCCTGTGGTATCGCCATCATTGATACCTGTCTAGCAGCTGTTGTCACTGCCAGGACCTCCGCTTGGAAGACACTGCTATGATCTGGGAGCCTAAGTGAGTTGTTTAGCTCAAGAGGTTCTGAGAAAAAGCCTGCACCAACACCTGTGTCCATTTTGGAGCCATCAGGATAGTATTTGGAGTCATCAAAGTGACAAACTGACAGAGTTAATTGTTAGAGCTGTGTTTAGTGAGTCAGTTTACTAATGAGTAAGTGATAACTTAAAAGTTATGTCTAAATAAGTAACATTTGTTTATTAATACAAGATTTCTTGCTTTTATTTGGTAAGTAAAAATATTTATAAATCATGTTTTTCTTCTTTATGGTATTTTTAGGGTTCTGTACAAAAAAATGAAAAAAGAAACCCTTATATGATCACTCGTCGCTCTCACTCGTGCGCCCGTCTGTCTGTCACAGCTGATTTGATCCGAAACTACTGGATCAAATTAGGTGAAATTTGATAGGATGGTGTAATTATGAGCAAAAAAAAAGTTGTGCAAAGTATTTTTTTTAATCAGAGTCATTTTAATAAGGTTTGCTAATGTCACTGTGTCATATACTCGTATCAATAGAAAGAGACATATAGCAAAAAATTCAAATTTTTAATAGATCTGCAAAATAAAAATATCGGAAACATAGATTTGGAAAGTGCGCGTCATATTATTGATTATTATCCAGAAGACGTAGACGAGCATTTAGTGAATGAGTGCATTCAATTAAAATCGTACTTACTCCAATCTAAGCCAGAATCTTACTCCTCTTCCAGTGACATTTTTAAGCTCATGTATGAAAATAAACTTATTAGCGTGTCTCCTAACTGCTATACCATTTTAAAGATTTTTTTAACTTTGCCAATTACTAGCTGTGAAGCAGAGCGCTCTTTCTCCAAGATGTCCTATGTAGAAAATAAATACTGGACAACAATGTCGAACCATCGACTAAATAATTTATCACTTCTTTCGATAAATTGTGATCTAACAAAACACATGCAATGTGATGACCAAATAAAGGAATTTGCAGCACAGAAATGCAGAAAGGTTGATTTATAAATTATAAATTATATAACATAATATGTCATACACATAATCTGTCAATTTCATTTACTAATTCATACTAAATAAATGTTTTTATTGTTTTTTTATATTCTTATATATATCACTATTTCGTTTTCACTCTCACCTAAAGGTTGCCTGGAAGAGATTGCTACCAAAGCAATAAGGTCGCCGTTTGCACAACTAATGCTTGCATAGATTTAAGTAACATTTATGTTTTTTTTTTGTGCAATAAAGAATATACATATAATAATAATATATCACTATAGACACAGTTTTTTGACATGCCTTTTAGTTGAGTACTTAGGTAGGCCACTAAATAGTTTCAGCCCAGGGCCCCACAAATTCACGATCCGCCTCTGCCTACCAACCTTCGTAATTATTACAAGAAATTTAACATTTTAAATAGAAATGTTTAAAATTAGTTAAACACATTTTCTGTAAAAAAAAAACATAAAATGAGCGACTAGTATCCTCATCATCAACAAAACAAAGCAAATTTCCTAATATCATAGTATGCCACAAGCATCATCGATTTTTAAATCAGGAGTCATTGTATATCCAGTGCAGATCACAGACTTTCAATCCGGAAAAACCGCAACAACAATTACACTATGAAACCATCTACTTCGATCTTCCATCTACTGCTAAAATGATTAAAATGTTTTTCAATCTTAAAATAATGTTTGTTTGAATTTTACAGCTAAGGTTTGTTTCGCTGAAAATTTGGTTATTTGAAAAAAAAACTAAATATAAAGTTTTCAAGACCACAAATGGGAAGTTATCAGTGTGGGTCGCACCAAGCCTCTTTTTAATAATGTCGTTACATCTACAATCACGTCTATAATGTCATCTCTGAATGCAGTAGGTTCGCCGTAGGTATACCATAAGGCGGTGTCCTATATCCCCTTCTTTATAACTTGAATGAGCTGTTGAAATATTTGGAATTGGATAGTTGCAAAGTGATGGCCTATGCGGATGACATTGATTATAATGTAAAACATGTTTTACAAGCTTTCAATGTGGGCCGATCTGTGTGGACTGGGTGTTAACCCTTTCAAAACTCCGCATTACTCTAGAATCGGTCTATGGTGGACAGCTCTAGACGAAAACACTAATTGTTTAATACTGAATACGGCCGAAGGATCAGCTTGTTTGTGTATGGGCGAAGCATTTCGCACGGCTGCCTCCATCTAACATCCCTCGATATATTCGGCAAACAAACGTCTCTAAGCACAGCTATTCGTCCAAAGACTTCCTCGCAGTGGATCAATAATGAAATTGATCACTCCATCATTCTGAAATCATTCGGTTTACTTCCAAGTGGCATCGATTTCACCATCACTCGGATTCAATTTGATAAAAAAAAGTATCAGATAACCATAACTTCTAAATAAATCTGAGAGGACATGACATTCCGGGAAGATGATCCTAACCATTTTTGCCCCGATGGATCAAAAACTAATGACAAGGTTGGTAAAGGTATATACTCATACAGACTAAATTTAAGCCTCTCTTTTGTCTTCCGTTTCAAGAAATATTGTCTGAGCTTAAAGAAAACGTGATATCAATCAAAGATATCGGCATTGCTTTGGATAGCCAAGTATCATTTTCATTACATCCTCCCTGCAACAATCGATGAATTCCTAAGCCGAAAGATTTAAGGTGAAGTATGCAGTTTGTAACTATCGAACAAATGATGGCACCTGTCAAATTTATATGCTAATGTCTTCTTGTTTTCATGTTTTGGTTATCTATCATACGCCTTCTCGAGAAGATCATACAATACTTCATCTGCAGATTCACCCTTCACAATATGTCGGATGTCCTGCTGACGGATAACGGATCTTATTTTGGAGATCAACAGCTCCTACAGAACCACGTGGTAATGACTTACAACTCTTAAGAATTTCTGTTTGAAAGCTGTACTCTAAAACAGAGGGGACCTTCAATTTCATATCGAGTCCGAACGGCTAAGATAAGAAACACTCTTAATGATAGGGCACACTCCTAAAGGATTCTTCACTTCTTCTCAAGAAAAAGAATCCTTTAAAAAGCTATAAACGGCGGCTGGGAATCGCATTATTAAGGCAGATGGTTAGGTTAGGTTGGAGTGGCTGTCTAGCTGTTGTTGACTCACTTAGACCTCAAGGGTCCGTTGTGATACCACTAAAGAGGTTACTCATGGGAGAGTAATGAATTTAAACAAACCATTTCGTGCTTTTAATAAAGTTAGAGAGACATTTTGTGTCGATTGTTGCCAGTTCACTGGTATTATCGAAGAAGGGATTACCGAGATAATTATTCCTTCTATTGGAGAGTGCTGGACATGTACATAGAAGGTGTTGGACTGTTTCCTCTTCCTCCTCGTCCATGCAGCTTCTACAGAAGTCATTTGTGTAGACTCCTAGCCTCAAAGCATGTCTACCTATGAGGCAGTGTCCTGTTATAACTCCTATTGTAGAGCTTATATTTTGTCTGCTCAGGGAGATCAAACCTTTTGACCGTTTTAGGTCTATGCTTGGCCATATTTGTTTAGTTGCCAGGCAGGTGGTACCCTGTGACCATCTAGCATTTGTTGATTCTAGAGCATATTGTTTGAGAAGATGTTTGCATGTAGCAAGTGGTGTTCCTATGTTATGTTTTTGTCTAACAGTAGGCAGAAGTGTTCCGTTTTTGGCGAGCTCATCGGCCTTGCAATTTCCCGGAATGTCTCTGTGGCCCGGCACCCAAATAAGGTGAATATTAAACTGTTCTGTCATCTCATTCAGAGATGATCGACAATCGTGGACCAATTGAGAGTTAGTGGAGACAGACGCGAGAGATTTGAGGGCGGCTTGGCTGTCCGAGAAGATCCGTATATCCTTGCAAGATATAACGTTTTCCCTGAGCCAGGATAGTGCCTCTTTAATCGCCATTACTTCTGCCTGGAATACACTACATTGATTGGGAAGTCTGTATGAAAGACTGAGATTTAGTTGTTTTGAATAGATGCCACTTCCAACGCCGTGATCGGTCTTAGAACCGTCTGTATAGAAGTGTACAGCATTGTCTTCCAGGGGTCTCTCTTCTTCCCAAGACGATCTTGAAGGGATGGAAACCAGGAAGTTGTTATCGAATACCATTTTTGGGGTGGTATAGTCTAAGCGATCTGGGATAGATCTGAAGTTGTCTAAGATGGTTGTATGACCAGTATTGTTACTGATCCATTGAGAGGTGGCTCTAAGTCTCACGCATGAGTTGGCTGCCACCATTTTGGAGAAGATGTCAAGAGGTGTTAGGTTTAAAAGCACTTCCAGGGCTGCAGTTGGTGTCGAGCGAAGTGCTCCTGTGATGCACATACCTGCTGACCGCTGGACTTTGATGAGTTTATTTAGATTTACCATCTTGTCCAGTGCGGTCCACCATACGACAACTCCATAAATGAGTATCGGTCTAATAACCGAGGTGTATAGCCAATGGGTTATTTTTGGGGAGAAGCCCCATTTCGATCCTATTGCCTTTTTACAAGTGAAAAGCGCTACGGTAGCCTTTTTTACTCTTTCATCAATATTTGCCTTCCAATTTAGTTTTTTGTCTAAAATGAGGCCTAAATATTTGGCTTGGTCGGAAAAGCTTAATGGTATTCCTTTAATTTTGGGTGGGTTAATCTGAGGAATTTTGTACCTTCTCGTAAAGAGTACTAATTCTGTTTTATGTGGATTGACGTCCAAGCCACACTGCTTAGCCCATTTTGTTAGCCTGTTTAAGGCATTTTGTAGGAGTTCTGAGAGAACTTGGGGATGTTTCCCAGATACAGATATTGCAACATCGTCAGCATAGGCAATCACCTTGAAACCCTCTGCTTCCATTGATGTTAGCAGTTCGTTTACTACCATGTTCCATAAGAGAGGCGAAAGGACCCCACCTTGGGGGGTACCTCGATTCACCGATCTGGTGGTAGTAAAACTTCTCATGCTGGAAGTTATTGTCCTGCTTTTGAGCATGAGACTTATAAGATCAATGAGTGGTTTCTCTAATTCCAGCTTGTTCATTGCTGTTGTGATCGCCTGGTAGCTGACGTTGTTGAAAGCTCCTTCGATATCTAGGAAAGCTACTAGATTGTATTCTTTGTATTTGAGGGAATATTCAATACCGCGTACCAGCGAATGAAGTGCTGTTTCTACTGATTTTCCCTTAGAGTACGCATGTTGAGCTGTGGAAATGAGACATGGTTTTAAGTTATGTCTGATGTGAATTTCAATCAATCTTTCCAAGGTTTTAAGAAGGAAGGATGATAGGCTGATTGGTCGTAGATCTTTAGGGCTAACGTGAGAGGGTTTCCCTGCTTTAGGAATGAAGACTACTTTTGCCATTCTCCAGGCTTTAGGAATATATCTCAACCTTACGCAGCTCGTCAGAATGATTTCCAATGGTGGAATGATCATGTCAGAGCATTTTTGTAATTCGGCCGGAATGATTCCGTCTGGTCCTGGAGATTTATATGGATCAAAGCTGTCTACAGCCCATTGCAGTTTTTCCCGCGTTATTAGATCAACTGTGTCGCTTGTAGCGGTTTGAGACTCTGATGTTGAGTCGTAAAGTATGTTAGAGCTACCTGGAAAATGGGTGTCTAATAACAGATTAAGAGATTCTTCATCTGTGGTAGTCCATGTGCCCGCTTCTGTCTTTAAAGCACTGGGTATAGTTGGACTTTTTGAGAGAATTTTCCTGAGTCTTGAGGCTTCTGAAGTATTGTCTATGTTTCCACAGAAGTTTCTCCAAGAAGACCTCTTGCTCTTCCTTAATTCTTTCTTATATTGCCTTAGAGCTTGTTTATATAAGTCCCAATCAGAGGGGGATCTAGTGTATTTAGATCTATTGAAGAGTTTGCGACAGCTCTTCCTGAATGGTTCTAGATCTTTGTGCCACCAATGAGGTTTCTTTTTACCCTTTATAATGGTAATAGGGCATGAAGTCCTCATTGATTCGTTAAGGGCTTCGGTGAGATGATTTACCGAGAGGTCTAGTTCATCTTTGGTGGAGGAGCTTTTAAGAAGGTTGTGGTCAAGCAGTTGTGCGAGTACCTCCCTATATCGTTCCCAGTTAGTGTTACGGTGATTGCGAAATCCCGTAGATATATTTGCCACATCACTGAGATCAAACTGAATGTATCTGTGATCAGAGTAGGAATTCTCTTTTGAGACATACCAGTTTGAAATCAGGTTATGGATCGAGTCAGAGGTAAGTGTAATATCAAGTACCTCTTTCCTGTTCTTGGTTACAAATGTAGGTTCATTACCAATATTATTAATGAGTAGATTAGTGCTTAGTATGTAATCAAATAAGGACTCACCTCTCTCATTTATGTCAGAGCTACCCCATACCGTGTGATGGGCGTTAGCGTCCATACCGATTAGGAGACCCACTTTCTTCGATTGCGCGTCCGCAATTGCCTTCCTTAAGGTGTTTCCTGGAACTGGGCTGTCGTGGCCAAGGTAGGAGGATATGAGCCAGTAGGTGGCTTTATCCGTTGTTAGGACAGCGGTGGTAGTGTCCTTGTCGCTGTAATTGGGGAGTAAAAATACATTTAAGTCTTTTTTTACTAATATGCATGACCTTGGTTCACCTTTCTCCGATGCATATAATAGAGTATAACCAGGAGTCCTGAGGCCCCTGATGATGGAGTTAGAGACCCACGGCTCCTGTATCAAGACGATGTCCTCTTTGTTGCTATGCAGTCGGAGTACCAGGTTATTCGTGGCCATGATGGCGTGATGGAGATTAATCTGAACTAATCGCAGCATTGCTACTTTTAGCCAGATCAACCTCCACCACTGTTTTGTCGGCGTTTTCATCGTCTGAGGAGGAATGAAGTAGGATTTCCTCACTCAGAGTGTTGCCTAAGGTCGAGTCTTCAGTATCCATGTCGGAATTGCTGTCGACTATGGAATTTGCCTCCGCGTCGGATGGCTTGTTCGGGGCTTTGGAGATCGGTGGTTCCTCGTGTGGTGTTGCATCGACCTCCATTATTTGGGGTTGTGAAGCGTTTCCTTCCGCTGAAGGGGCTTCTGTGGGGGGCGCGTTAAGCGAATCTTCATCTTTTTTATAGATGCGAACTGTGACTTCGTCGAAACCATACCTAATCACGCCTTCGGTCGCGGCCAGTGGAGCTAGCGATTCCCTATTGATCACCAAGAGAGCTGATCTATAGCGACCCACTGTCTCCTTCTCAACCTTTGGGACTTTCCAGTCGTGAGTAGGCAGGCTTGGATTGCTGGTTTTGATTAATTTCAAAATCATATCCGGGCAGTTATGTAGAGCCGGGACCATTATACGTGCTCTTGGTCGGCAAGGGATATTCTCCCTTGTAACAACTTCGAGCTTGGCACCCGGCCAGACTTCTGGCAAGCCATTGACAGCAGCCCTGTACAGATCGAAAGATCTCTGATCACCACAGGCGATGAGTTTGATACGATTTTGGTACCATCCTGCATCGACTGTGTCTGGGAGAGGCCCCGGATTCTCCTCGATGACAGATAGAAATCTGAAACCAAGGTGAGCCTTGACGTCTGCCCATTGATCATGAGAGATGTTACCATCCACATGACTCCTGTCAATGACTGCGACTATAATCTTGTCTTTGAGCGCGTCTCTAAAAGAAAGATCTTTATTGAAGGCTATTGTGCTGCTGGAATGCACTTTCTGCCTTTTCGCTTCGGGCTTGTCGCCCTCCAGAGACCTATTGCGCTTTGACGTTGAGTCGCTGCAGGTCGATTTGTTGTTACTGCTAAGGAAGCCACTAGCCCACTCGAGTTTTCGCGTTTGCTCCGGGGTTCTCTTCGCCGCCGGTATGACACCGACTGCGGCCAGAATCCGCGCAGCATTACGCTGATCTCGACTGGCCTGTGCCTTCATGGACCTCTTTCTGGTCGACCCAGAACTATGTCCGTGTGACACAGTTGTGGATCCACCTCCAGAGTTAATCGCTATCGATACCAATCGGGGTGCGCCCTCATTCTTCGAGTCATTTCCACATGTCGCAGATTTTGCCTCTCCGGATGGAGTGTCCCTTCTTGGGGTCGCTTGCGACGTCCTAGCAGGAGCGGGGATGGGGTGTGATGTGGAATCACCGCCCTTGGGACAGCCGAGCGTCACAGCTGTACCACTGACGGGTAGTTCCTTTTTGTAGAGGTTGCGGCTAGTAGAGGGAAAAGGATTCCCGCCACTAGTAGCAACCACAGGGTTGACAACCCGTTCGCACCTCTGAGTTGACTCGACAGCCTTATCAGGAGATGCGACCGCGTTGTCAGCCCTGGCTCGATTGATTTTTCTGATTATTTTCCTGTTTGTTTCCTTTTTTTTCATTTTATTCCCACGAGTAATGCGGAAAGACGGTCAGCCCCGGCAGAGCCGCTTACCGGGGCAAGGCAAAAATATGACGGACCTTGCCACAGCATCCGAAAGAGCTCGTTAATGGCTGGTTTATCCCCCAGCCTTTCATTCTTCGGCACGGTTTTCGTACAAAGTACGCTCACACCACCACTGAAATTAGGAACCTCTAAACTATGATTGAATTGGGTTTCCGGACGTTGCACTATTGAGGAGTTACAACAATTCGGCGACCCAACTCAACCTTAGCTAATCACCATCCTGCCAAAAACGCACAGGACTACTGTGGTGATCATTGCCCACCTGGCACCCACTTGGAGGGTTTGAATGAGGATTTTTGCCGGGTTAAGGCAGATGGTACTCAAATGTAAAATAAATGGTAGGCTTTTAACAGTTAACACGATTTTGTCAAAATAGGAATGCAAATAAAAGAAATAATCGCAATTTTTCACCCGTGTATAACAGAATTCAGTGGTATTTTATTTCATGTAAAAATGTGTATAGGTATTGCAAAAAAATATATTTTATATAAATGAATTGATACTATCTATTATAAAGCCAATTTTGTCAAAGAGAATATGTCAGATTTGTATTCGTTTAAATTCGGCAATCGCATTTACACGACTTGAAACTTCTGATTACGTTTCAACAATTTGTACACAATTTTTCATATACATACATAAATCCATGATTTTGATAGTTCATTTGTTTTATTATTGAGTCTACTTTTAGACTCAACTTCATTTGAAGTGCTATATTTTCTTTCAATGATTAAATAATCATATTAATTTTAAAACTTAATAATTTACAAATATTCCCCGGAAGAAAACAGCAACCCCTGTCGAAAAGTCGGGACAGCAAATGTAACTTCATTGTTTCATTGGCAAAAATACAGTGACCAAAAAAAGCCGAAGCAAAGATTTTATTAATCACTTCCACTCATCTATGATATTCCAAATTGGTCAATAAATCATCTTAAGTATAATGATCTGTTCCTTCTAAGCACAGTGTTGTTGTTATATAAGTTATTTTGTCTCTTTTTTGGCAGAAATCATCACTGTGTGTCAGAATACATAGTGGTCGACTTTATGCAAAACTTATATAGGACCTACATTATACCAGTAAGTTAGTTGTAGCATTATGGTTAGTTTCTATGACTTTTTTTGTCAAGCTTAAAGTCTTAAGCCTAGTACGCAGATCGCGCTAAATTTTACTTCCCCATTTTTCTTCAAACATCAGCTAAAATCCAAGCTAAATTTTGACATAAGAACCTTGTGGAGAATATGTTACAGAATTATTAATGACAACGAATAAGAATTTTGAATTTTGAGTGATTTTTGCTGTGGAAAATCTTGTAAGAATTCTGTCACCAAATATTCTTCTAAATACGAGTATTATTCTATTTCAAATTGAAATTGAAATTTAGCTCGAGAATAAATGTGCCAGACAATTATTACGTGCGCTAAATTTTGACAGATAAGTTATGTACAGTTCGAAGAGAAATTTTGATTTTTTAGCTGTAGCAGCGTATCTCTCGGCTAAACTGCTTGACATAATTTAAGCTTGGCTAAATTTTGGAGAGAATTTTTTATGGGAGATAAAATTAAGCGCGATCTGCGTACTAGGCCTTAAGATTTAAAAATTTGGTGTCATTTTATTTTAATCACAACTTACTGTATTTAAATACTTTCTTTCTTCGTGACCTTTTATTTAATTCAATAATGTTTATCCTTAAGTGGGCTTTAGGTCAATTTTTGTTTTGTTTTTTATGTTGTGACGTTTCGGATGTGGTTACACCCTTCTTCAGACCTATTTATTAATTGAAATATAATTTAAAACATATATACATATATACCAAATATATCAAAATTCTAAAATAGTATACTTACAACTTTAAAATACAAATATTTTTTATTTGTTTGTAAGCTTTTGGTTTCCGTGTTTTCTCAAAAAAGTTTAAGAGACGTTTCAAATCTTTTTCTTTTTTGTTGTTATGTGTTATCTCTTTTGTTTTTTTATTTTTTAGTTTGTTTGAAAATTTATTTCAAACAAATTGATGTTTAATTATCTGAATTTTTTAAATTCAAATAATTAATTTTGAAAATAAATTCAAATATTTTTATGTATATATGTATAATATATTTAATCGTTGAGTTTTGTTTATGTAGATATGGTTTGATAATTAATAAACTGACCGTAAATATTACTAAGTCTATCACAATCTGAACGTCTATTAATACTATTTTGGGTGTTTCTAATATGTAACATTTCTAGTAACATTCTTTTATTATAATTCTGTTCTGATTGTAAAATTGTTATATTTTTGAAGTCAGGACGATGATTTTCTTCTATGCAATGGAGAGCTAGTGCAGTCTTTTGTGTACTACCACTATTTATATCAGATTTATGACCTGATATACGATTTCGAAGTTTTTGCATTGAGGTTCCTATATAGATTGATGGGCATGATGTTGAGCCATCACCTATACATTTAATCTTGTATACTATATTTGATTTTTCTTCTTTTTCTAATTTATCTTTTAATTTTGAGAAAACTGAATTTCTAAGAGTATTTGTTGATTTAAAGGCTATTCTAGTTTTTTCTTTATCTCTAATTGGTGCTTTCAACAAACGGTTTGAAAAATTTGGAACGTATAAAGCACTTTTATATATTCTTTGTGGTTCATTTATATTTTGAGTTGATCGTCTGACACCATTGAAATAGTTGTTAATAAGTGATTTAGTTATTTCTTTTGGAAATGAATTAGAGTACATTGTATCTTTTATTATTCCAATGTTTTTTTGTCGAAATATAATATCACATAGTTCCAGCAGATAAAGGAAATGTTACGGTAGCGATTTTAAAAGATACATATCTTCAAAAGATGAATGATATGATGAAAAATCGAGAAACCTATACTATTTTAAGAAATGATCCCACGAACAAACTTCAAGTTCGTAATAATAAGTATATAAAAGATTTATTTAATCAAAAAATTATAAATGAATCAGAAAAGAAATGTATGACAACATACACAGCCAATAGTCCACAAATTTATGGCTTACCTAAGATTCATAAAGAAAATTGTCCTTTACGACCAATATGCTCTTCTACAAATGTCCCTTGCTATCAACTTTCAAAATATATTGTTAAAATTCTTAACAAAATAACTGAAAATTCAAAATATAATGTTAAAAATACAAAACACTTTATTGAAACAATATCACCAATTATTTTAGAAGAAAACGATATACTAGTTTCTTTTGACGTAGTTTCTCTGTTTACAAATATACCAGTACATATGGCTATAGAAACTGTTGATAAAAGTTGGAATACTATCAAAGAAAATACACAAATTAAAAAGAAACAATTTTTAGAACTTTTACATTTTTGCATAGTTGATAATAATTATTTACAATTTAATAAAACAACTTATCAGCAAAAACAAGGTGTACCTATGGGAAGTCCTTTATCCCCAATTTTAGCAGATATAGTTATGGAAACTTTACTTGATAACGTTTTAAAAAAACTATCGTATACACCAAAAGTTATTAAGAAATACGTAGATGACTTATTTTTAATCATCAAATCAACTGAACTTAATTCAACTTTAACAGCATTAAATTCCTTTCATCCTAAAATTAAATTTACATTTGAAGTTGAAAAACAAGGAATGCTTCCATATCTTGATGTTAAAGTTATAAGACAAAATACACATCTAATTTTTGATTGGTACAAAAAGCCAACATCTTCAGGTCGTTTGATAAATTTCAATTCTCAACAACCCAAACTAGTAATTATTAATACAGCACAAAATTTCATTAATAGAGTTCTAGACAATAGTGATATTATATTTCGACAAAAAAACATTGGAATAATAAAAGATACAATGTACTCTAATTCATTTCCAAAAGAAATAACTAAATCACTTATTAACAACTATTTCAATGGTGTCAGACGATCAACTCAAAATATAAATGAACCACAAAGAATATATAAAAGTGCTTTATACGTTCCAAATTTTTCAAACCGTTTGTTGAAAGCACCAATTAGAGATAAAGAAAAAACTAGAATAGCCTTTAAATCAACAAATACTCTTAGAAATTCAGTTTTCTCAAAATTAAAAGATAAATTAGAAAAAGAAGAAAAATCAAATATAGTATACAAGATTAAATGTATAGGTGATGGCTCAACATCATGCCCATCAATCTATATAGGAACCTCAATGCAAAAACTTCGAAATCGTATATCAGGTCATAAATCTGATATAAATAGTGGTAGTACACAAAAGACTGCACTAGCTCTCCATTGCATAGAAGAAAATCATCGTCCTGACTTCAAAAATATAACAATTTTACAATCAGAACAGAATTATAATAAAAGAATGTTACTAGAAATGTTACATATTAGAAACACCCAAAATAGTATTAATAGACGTTCAGATTGTGATAGACTTAGTAATATTTACGGTCAGTTTATTAATTATCAAACCATATCTACATAAACAAAACTCAACGATTAAATATATTATACATATATACATAAAAATATTTGAATTTATTTTCAAAATTAATTATTTGAATTTAAAAAATTCAGATAATTAAACATCAATTTGTTTGAAATAAATTTTCAAACAAACTAAAAAATAAAAAAACAAAAGAGATAACACATAACAACAAAAAAGAAAAAGATTTGAAACGTCTCTTAAACTTTTTTGAGAAAACACGGAAACCAAAAGCTTACAAACAAATAAAAAATATTTGTATTTTAAAGTTGTAAGTATACTATTTTAGAATTTTGATATATTTGGTATATATGTATATATGTTTTAAATTATATTTCAATTAATAAATAGGTCTGAAGAAGGGTGTAACCACATCCGAAACGTCACAACATAAAAAACAAAACAAAAATTGACCTAAAGCCCACTTAAGGATAAACCTTACTGTATTTACCTATTTTAGTTAAATTTATTTATAGTTGGTTTGTAAGATCCATATACATATGTATAATTCTGTTATAGGAAATTGATTTATTGATTTCGTATGAACGAAAATTGGGAAAAAAAGAACATGACATTATGGGATAAGTTGTCGTGACAGTCTGTGAGTTTTAACAAATTTATATTTTTAACTGTAGATACGTTGAGATAGAGTACCAATTTTTTTCTTCCAATAAAAATCCTGGGGAGTCCTCGGAAGCATATCGTGACAAGAACAACTACTCGCTGTATTTTTTAGTTTCTGTAACACAATGTATGCTCTCAACAGCTCTTTCCAAGTGAACTTGATTTCAATTCAACTGTTATACGTTATTTCTACTTCTTTTCTGGGCAGCCTACTCTTCTTCTCTCAGATAAAGTAAGATTTCTCTGGTTGGAATTACATTTTCAAACATTTTGACTTGACTTCAAAACTCTTATTCATTTGCTACTTCCATTTTCATATAATGAGTAGCTACTGTTGTGATATTTGTTCTGAAGTTCGCCGTTTGAAATTCGGTCTCAATACCACCAACTGACAAGAGTAGTTACCTTCGAAGTATTGCATTCATACAAAAGAACTGATTCGACATTGCAGCGAAATAGTCGTAACTTTAACTGATATCAAATGAGGAGCTAAATTCCTGTAGATTACTTGCCATTTTTTTTTCAAAGTCTCGTATATTTTACCTACTGTAGGCCTCAAACCCAGTGCCAAAGTAAGAAAATATCATTAGCATGTCGTGAATAAGTGCGTAGGAAGATTTTATTGTTTAATGAACTCCTCAGTTTCCTTCCCGATATGCGCTACGGATAATATCAGTATCATTAGAAACAAAAATGGCATCGAAACAGAACCCTGCGGAACTCCCATTTAGCCTGCCAAGGCTTTTGACAAGTTTTTATTGTAAGAGACGTGCTAAACTTCCTCAGGAATAATCCCACTACGTAAAACATTCAATATAAATGTAAATATATTTACCATACTGAAATCCAGAACCCCAGTTTCCACAACGCATCTCTTTTCCCCTTTTTCAGAAATTTGACTAGTTCTGCGTTCTCACATATTTTGATGGTTGATCGTGCCTGGGAGGATTTTTATATTTTTTTTTAATATGCGTGCACTAATGGGCTTGTGATCACCAGGGCAAGGATTTTTATTCGCCAAAAATATGCACATAAAATTTATTTAAAAAATATGTCCAATAAACCAAAAAATGCATATACTGTAAGCAGTTTACCTTTAGCTTAATACAAAACTAAAAAAATATTTGGTTCAATAAATAAAAGGTCTTTCTTTGTCAATAGATCCACAACAACTGATCACCATCCCATATCTTTATTCTCTTAGTATAATTCTTCTGCCTAGCCGGTAGTCTCTTTCTATTAAATACAATCATTATATCTTTCTTTCATTATATCTTCTTTCTGAATATTCATTTGTTTTTTCTTTATTCTTTCTTTTGGAAGTGTTGCCACAATACATATGTATATGAGTAAAATATGCTCTTACGATTGAATACCATTTTTAAGGAATTTTACTGATTCGAAAAACTAGCTTATGTACATATTTGTTTTCGTTTATCAAAAAAGAAATATGTTTTATCATAGAAATCCTTGCTTTGGTGATCACCCTTAAAATGCTAAACAAAGTTCGAGCAATAGGATTGGATAGTTTTGATAGAATTCTAATTTGACATCATTTAAGCACTGGAGTCTAGGTCACTGTCGAAGAACCATAGTGACCATTACAAGTTCCCGAAACAAATTATTGATGCTGTCTTAACTGGCTTTCTCGTACTGCCAAACTGCTCTCTTCGGGACATCAACTGGGTTTCGTTGACATAAGAAATTCCCATATACCTATAACACAATATTTTGACGCTTGAAATCATATAATCTAGCAGTAGCTCGCATTCTTAGAAAATACAAAAATCCATGTCAGAGGTAGGGTAGGTTACTCGTATACCTATAATCAACCAGTTTCTATCCATTCCAAATTTGTTTGTCTTGCGAAATGACACATGCATGTGCGAGTATGAATGAAATCTAATTCTGGCAACATCTTGAACAGATTGTCAAAATCATCATCTTCATGCCGTAGTTAATTTGCTTTGGGTATCCAATTTTTTTTTCTTGTGTTCTTCCTAGAACAAATATACAAAACACAAATACAGACAAAGTCCAAAACAAAAGAAAGTAGGAAGTTTACAAGTTTCCAAGTTTCCTCGTGTCGGGTAAGGTATAGAATTCATATAAAAGAAAACATTGCGTCAAGAAACACCAAAATGGCAACTTTAACCTCCTTCATCTTGTGTTTAGTTGTACTTCCTCCCAAAGTATATTCCTCATCGTCGTCGCCATCACATCACCACACGCCATCCCCTAAGCTATCCTCGTGTAAAGCAAGCATTTCATGCATACATTTGTATATCGCCCTCTGAGAACAAAACGAGCAATTTTTTTTTTTTTTTAAATAAGAAAGATGAATATACAAAAAAAAAAAAAGAATATACTAAGAATTACGACGATAAAAAAGAGCAACCCAAATAAACCCCCATCGACCCAACAAACACACAAAACCCAGGGTGTGAGATGTAATGGTAAAGCAAAAAAGGATGATTTTCCATCCGCAAAACTTCACAATCTAGATACCCGACATGACTTACTCCGGTGGTGAAAATATTGAAACCCGTTATGTGATTACCAACTGCATCACTCTACCTCACCCCAACCCCACCACTTTGGCCATCTCATTTAACAACAAAACTCCTGTGCACCAACACAACCGAAACACATAGTTGAACCGAAAAAAGGACAAAAACCAACTAGAAATGGAAAAGTTTGCTAGTGTATTTCACTATTTCAACACTCCCCATGGGAGAACTCCCAGGACACAACCACCCAACACGAGGTGAATAAATGGCTTGATACACAGGGTTGGCCGTTGGATTCGGGTTCGGGTGCGGATCGGGTGGCCTGTATAGAGTGTATAGTGCAATAAAACCATTGTGGATTGAAATTGCTGAAGGTACAACCGAACAAAATAAAAGCAAAGCAAAAAAAGGACGAGGACGTAGTGTGAATACTTAATCAGATTGAAATGGAAATACACAGAATCCTACATAAATACACAAACACATAGAAAACCGTGCCGTGTCGGTCGATCTCATCGTCGTCGTCGCCGTCAGAGAGTTCGTTTCATTCAGATTTTGTTGGTTTTGGGCCATGACCCATACCATGATGGCGTTGACTTGATATTATATTCAACGAGGACAAACTAATCGTTGCTAACTTGGTTTGCTGCTCGCCTGGTAGCTTCGGCCTCCAACGTGTCTGTATGCAGCCTTGCTCGACATTTTCACATCGCACTCTTCCGTTCCCGCCCCAATAGTCAAGCAGACCTGTCACGACCCTGGAAAGAGGGCCTCTACTTGTATAATTCGGTATCTTACATCTGACAGTCGTTTGCTTTTATTTACTTTCGTCAGTCAGTTCAGGCAGTCCCAGTCACTCTGCCTATACCATACCACCCGCGTGCTGCCTTCAGAAGGCACAGAGGCTTTTCCTCTATACCTATTCCTTTAAAATTGGAGCCGCACATAGTATAGGTAGAGCATTCACCAGGCCACGCTGTATGGAACAGAAGGACTCTAAAGCATTATAACATTATCCTTCTGGTTATGTTTCCGCCACTGTCACTTTATGTGTGCGCATACCGTTACATGTGAAATACACCAAACGCCAAGCACTCTCTCTCTCTGTGAACAGAGGTAGGTACAGAGTAAATGAGTCTTCTATAAATGTGTGTAATGTGTATATCGGGCGATAGGTACCTATCCTCGAACACCGACTGTTTTACACTGTTTTTTTTTTCTATTTTTTTTTTTGTTGTCTCCACACCACCGTGAGAGAAAATTTTATCCACTGTATTCCTCCTTGATGAAACCGAATCAGTGATGACAATTTTTTTTATTTTGTAAAAATCATCAGTGCTGGAAATTTTACTTAAGATAATTTAATTTTTAGGGCTTTTAAAAAAGTTCCAAATTTCTATTTTCAGCTGCACAATTATCACATACCTTTTACGTGGATTATCAGTGAATGGTACCTTGATGTTAAATAAAAAGATAACTGGATAGATCCAAAGCTGATGTTACAGTTGTTCAGGAAGTGAGATTGGGAAGATAAGTAAGGACTTGTTCGGCGGTTTTTGATGACGATTTCATCAATAAATAAATTTTAGGCAAAAACTTAACCAAGCGAGCTTCTAAGGTCATCGCCAAATTTCAGATATATTAAGAAAAGGATGAATCGACAGGCTTTTGATAAATAGCCAAAATACGACGTCAAAGAGACTTTAACATATAAATTTGACAGGTGTTCATCATTATTTTGATAGTTTCAAAATGCAATCTTCACTTTAAATCTTTCGCTTGGGACTTTCATCGAATTTGGCAGGGCGAAAATTTATGATACCAACTTATCAGTTTTATACAAAATAGGACATTTAATCAGTAATAAATTTA
The DNA here is from genome assembly GCA_911387755.1 of Chrysotoxum bicinctum. Classification (NCBI taxonomy): domain Eukaryota; kingdom Metazoa; phylum Arthropoda; class Insecta; order Diptera; family Syrphidae; genus Chrysotoxum; species Chrysotoxum bicinctum. The sequence goes on along the minus strand of OU426989.1, from coordinate 214,416,859 downwards.
TCAATATTATGAAGCATTTTGTTACGTTACGTTACTTCAATTTACTTCATGGTCAAAGTATGGATATGCATGAAATTCATATCAAGAATCAATTGAATAAATTAATGATCAACGTTACGTAACATAATGTTACGTACGTTTCGTTACGTTACGTTACTTTAGCTAATGGTCAAACTATGGTTGTGCATGAACTTCATATTAATAACAAATTGACTAAATTAACGATCAGCATTATTTAAAACTGTGTTACGTTACGTAATGTTAAGTTAATTTTATCTACTTCATGATCAAAGTATGGGTACAAATGAATTTCCTATCAATATATCAACCGACTTAAGACTTAATTAAAGATAGATGTTATGTAACATTGTGCTATGTTACATTACATTACGCTCACTTATGCGTGACACTTTTCATAGTGAAATGTAAAAATATAGTGCGCAAAATTCATCTGTGAGCTGTCAAATTTGCTGTTACTGGAAACAGCCTTTATATGAATTTGAGGACCGTAGAAGATAAAAGCTGTTAGTATGTGGCAGTTCCTGCTATGAGGATATACATATAAAGAGGAATCTCAGATTATTTATGCATTAAGACAATAGAAAAACTCTTTTCTCTATGAGAAAACGTCGTGATGTATGAATATTACTGCGATTGGATTTTCTCGCTTAAAATGCGTACTGCCCAGGTGTACGACAATGAGCTCATCAGTAAGATGCACTGTCGAATCCTTCTAAGACGCTAATAAATATAAGTCGCACCTGGGCGAAACGCATTTTGGAGTCGAGATTACTTAACCTCAGAAAAAGGGTAAAGGCACACAGCTGTAACAATAACAAACATATTGATCCGAAGCCCACGTTGGGGACATTAACTTTCCTTCTGTTCAAGCTTACAAACGTTGTCTAGATCGGTTGAAAGATCGAACTTGTTCCTTTTATATTCATCAAAATTTATAACCTTTTTGTATATTTGATATAAAGTGGCAACTCTCTAAAAGATTTAAGTCATTTTTTCAACCTGACAGACAATAGCATCCTCGTTCGGTATATCCCTGAGTTGAGTGTACATACTCATGTAAATATATTATAGGTTGTACACTGAGGACAAAGTTTCATTCTACGTTGAGTATAGCAAGCAGTCGGTTGCTGGTATCTCGTTTTCGTGTCTCTACACTGTATACTATACCCTATACCTTACCATTGGAATATTATTCCCTCTTTCATTGCTCTTTTCATTTTTCCTTTTGGTTTTCAATTCCTTCTCTCTTTGTCGTTTAAATTCATAGATCCTACATCTCCTTTTCTCTACTATACTTTGACAAGAAAAAAAAAAACAAGAAAACAAAATTCAACGTTTTCAGGATTTTCATTTTTGAATTCAGTCTTGTGTTATAGCTATAGCACACTCAACTCCTACTTTTTCGTATCCTATCCTAAACCATCCAACACCACCCTACCTAGCATTCTATAAAGGAATAAACCTGCTCCAACAACAGATGATTTTCTCGTATACACAAGGACATTTTATTGAATCCACGTTGGTGCTTATAGCCTATTTGTATGATGATAACTGTGTGTATACCTATACTTCACCTTATAAACATAGATATACTGTACATAGCTTCAAAGCTGATGGGGTAGATAAGAATACATCTTATAATAAATTTTTCTTCCTTTTCTTTTGGTTTAAATACAGTCATTCACTTTATAAAGTTTGTGTGTTTTTTTTTCTGTTCGTTTTAATTTCCAGAAAAAGGCATATCGAGGAAGGTTGGTTGGATGGTCGAAGGTTATGCGATTATATGGGAACATGGTCGATAAAAGTCGACTTATGACTTTAAGGCCAAAGCCAAACTTTGCTTTGAAATTTTTCAAATATTTTTAGATACTTTATTTGGAACAGTTTATTTTTAACTCATACAACCTTTGAGCTGCTTTTTCTCACTCTCCCCGATAATATTTTTGCACCCATCAATATACACATCAATTATCTACCTACCACGGTGTTGGTACAATTTTCGTAATACAAAAAATAACTACTTTTTCCTCAAAGATCAATTTCAACGGAGAATTTTAATAAAACTGCTTTACCGGGTGTTTCAGAATAATTTGGTGAAATGAGATACATAATACCTAATAAACAAAAGGTTTGATTTCAAACAATCATTGAAATTTGCGATTTGGTATAAAATTAATTATTTCAATGACTGAAAAGTCAACTGACTGTTGGTGTTGGATTAAAGCTCAAAATATGAATGCTGATGTGCCACAGGGCTCCGTTTTATATCCGACTTTATTTCTACACTGAAAATAAAATCTAGGTATATATGACAAAAATGTAGGTTGATCTGATAAAAATTTTGTCAATATCCGTCCAACAAAATTGTTTTGTTAAATTAACAAAATTGTTTTGTTAAATTTCTTGTTATATTTTGTTAAATTAACTAATCTTACATCGATTTTTTAACAAAAATCAAATGTAAACTATATCATACAAAAAAGAAATGTCGTGATTAAAAAAATATACGCGCAGAATTTTTTGGTTTCCTTACAAAATAGTTTTATCTATCGGATAATATTATTTTATTAATATTACAAAATAATTCAACCCCAAAACAAAATATTTGTCATTTTAACAAAACTGTTTTCATTTTTTGTTAAATTGACAAAAAAAAAATTAACAAAAACTTTGTGATATTGACAAACATTTACAAAACAGATTTTTTGTAGATACAACAAACATTTTGTTAACATCACAAAAAAGTTTGTCGATGTGACAAAAATCTCTGTTTTATTTTGTTATTTTAACAAAATTTGGTTTGTTAAACTGACAATATTATTTGTAGTGCATATTTCGTTAAGCTAACAAGAAATCATGCTGAATTATAAAAAATTTGTGAAATCAACAAAATCATTCTTTTGTATTGACAAAAATTTAATCAAAACGATAAAATTGTTTTTTTAAAGGTCAACAAAACGTTTTTGTCAATATTACTTAGGAATTTATTTTCAGTGTAATCTTCATCAATGATCTTTTGTTTTTCAGACGACCGTACTCTCAGCTTCTCATATTCTTTTGCAAATTCACGTCCTTGTGTCGATTTAGAACGGGAGTGTAAGATAAGCTTGTTTGATTCTGATCTCAATGGCATTATCAAATGGCGAACGAAAAACTGGGTATATTTTAGTGCTTCAAAAATTCAAGCCGACTAGTATCGTTAAAGCCGTACCCACCTCTTATGCCGTTATCCATAAGCGGCACTTGTATAGAGGAAACCGTACAGCTCTCAGTTCTAGGTATGTGCATCACAGACCACCTTGTGTGGAATGACCACATATTCGACGTCACCAAAAACGCTACTAAGTGCTTAAATTTTTGGACAGCGAAAAGCTGTAATCTATAAAGCGTTTATTCGTATAAATAAAAAAAATTTGAGACCATGACGGCTCCTATCGAGCCTAAATCTATAGTGACTTATGACTATTAATATTAACCATTCCTGTGTGTCCAGGAATGGAGGGAACGATTTTCTTGCAATTCTGGAAGGGAGTTGAGCAGCCTTTTGCATGACAAGAGATAGATACTCTTGGAGAATTTATCAATTTTTCGCAAGAGGCCGTACGCCTCAAGGGGTATTACCGTTCTAGTGAAAAAGCCATTTGCATTCCTCCCCTTAAACAATTAAAACGTTTTACGCGCTTGATGGAATGTCCATCCGGTTACCCATAAGCAAAACGTCGGGGTACTTTAAAGGTCAGACGCTTTCTTTAAACGCACAAGCACAACACAAATGTCAAATGCTTAACCCGGGCGAATATTCTTTCCTTTTAAATTTTCTCCAAATTTTCTAAACCTTCGCCCTGTGCTCAAACGTTTTAAGGTAGATCAAAATCCCTTTAATAGGTAAGGCCTTATCGGACTTGCTCTTTCAAAAACGTGGTGGACGACTACTACAGAGCCATGCTGAATGGCTTTGCAGGAACCCCAACAGAAATTCTGAGGGCCGCCTTTCTGGACTGCCTGTTTTCTCGTTTTAGCAATTCACACTGGCCTCAAGTTCGTCCGATTTACCAGTTTTTTTTTGTGAGGATTTTTAAAGTCCCGAGTCTTTGCCAACAGGTTTCGGACTTTTAAAGCCTTCAAAAAGAATAACTGTGAAGAATGTGATTACTAGGGCTAGAATTTTCATGCACTTAAAAATGCAAAATATGCGCTTAAAATATGCTCTTAAAAATGTAAAATATGCACCTAAAACATGCATTTAAAACCATATACCTTGCGAACCATCTGTATGGGAATAACATATACTATTTAGGTTTATATAACAAATTCAGTCTTTATTATCGAGGAACACAAAATCTTATCAATAAAAACAGAAAATAAAATTCTTCATTTCAATTAAAATAGAAAAAAAAATATATTCAAAATAGCACAGAATTTGAATTACATCCATTATTGCATTACATCTAATCTTCAAAATTTTCGCATGCTTTATTTGCATAAATCTTAAAGCTTTCTCTCAAATTTTCAAACGTAAAACTTTGAAGATTCGGTCTCTGAAATTGTGTATACTTAGAATGATCGCTCAACGTCAACTGAAATTAACAGAGCATTCTTTAAAGAACATACGAGTATTTCTTGAGGTATTAAGTGCTCAATGTAATTCTCATCGACACAACTCAGTGTAAATTCCTTGTAAATATTTTTTTATTTTTGCGAAACCTTAATTTTTTTCTAGAACATCATCCCGTTTTTTTTTTTGAATTGCTGCACCAAAAGGTCCTCCAACTGCACTAATTTTTGAAAAAACTATTTCAATTAAATAGATGTTTTTTTTAACGTATTTTTTCCTTCAATCTATACAATTATATCGCGCAGGAAACTGTGGTTGGAACTGATTAATATGATTTGACTCCTTACCAAAGGCTGATTCAATGCTTCTTTTATATTTTTAATGGCAACAGCATCCGAGTTATCAAGATAATTCACAACATCTTCAAAATGTTCATAGTTTTTGGCGTAGTAAGCAACAACTTCCAACCAAGTTTCCCACCTGCTAACAATTGGCTGGGGAGGAAGAGGGGTCGAGGGATACTTTGCTTTGAAATGCTCAATGCGAGGTGTTGCTTTTAAAAATATTTTTGTTTCCGTTTAAGATTAATAAATCTACATTTTTAAAATTCTTCTTATTTGTTCTGCCACTCTATCTACTGGATGTGCTAAGAACGTTACATGATCATTTTTGGATATAAAATTTTTAATTCCTCGAGCGGCCATTACTATGTATGTGCATTTTTTACTTTAGGATTATTTTGTTTTTCGAAAATATGCACAAATATGCATTTATTATTGAAAATATGCAATTAAAAGTAAAATATGCATTGCATTTATAGTAAAATATGCAAAAATATGCACTAACGATTAGATGCCATTTTAAAGCAAATTGATTGATTCGTGTTTGTATTTTATTCCTGTGTTTCTAAAGTTTCTCAAAAAAAAATATGCATTTGCATGGAAATCCTAGCCCTAGTGATTACCTATCGCTGGAAGTTCTGGCAAGTGTGATGGGAAATCTCATAATTAGGGCCCTATTGGTCATCGAATCTAATGATGCCCACTTAACGGATATCATTTTTACTTGCGACTTATAGGTACTATAAGGCAAGTTATGCATTCGTAAAAAAAATCGAACTCCAGATTTTGATCAAAGTTGACATTACGATGATAGCGAAGACTAAAAAAGGGGGTCTGGCAATTCTGTCTGTCGGTTCGACTACAGCCTAAGCGGCTCGGTCGATTTTCTTTAAACTTGGTAGATATGGGTTTTGTTTTTTTCTTTTTTTTAAGACCAAAAATAACGGTACCTGCCATACTAATTTTTTTCGAAATTTTATAAATATTTTTTTTTCTCAAAAACTGTTAGACAGATTTAAAAAATAAAAACACAAAAAAATTTCATTTAGTAGGTAATGGTTGAAAAATTTTTTCCAAAAAATGGTTATTGAGGGTACCCCCCATGGAACCATTTTTTTTTTTTTTTTTTGATTTTCTCAAAAACGGTAGCACCGATTTTGAACACTTTTTTTGCGACCGCTCTTCAAAAATTTAAATAGCATTGTGTATTCAAATTTTCAAATTTTTGGGCTTTTGAAAAAAACTTCAAAATTATTTTTTCAAAACTCAATATTTCGAAAACCCCATGCTAGATTTTTTTTAAACTTGATAAATTGAAGTTTCTTAATAAAATCTACAAGATGTGAGGAAAAAAATTTCATTTTACATTAAAATAAAGGTACCCACCATTCAAATGTTAAAAAATTAAAAAAAAATGGTTTTCAAAAATCGTATTTTTCTCGAAAACGGCACCTAGAATTTTGATAAATTTTTTTTTTCTTTCAATTTAATTTTACGATCTTTAATTTATTGAAAAAAAAAATTGAAATTAAGATATTACAGCTTGTACCTACCATAGAACCATTTTTTCGAATTTTTAATTTTTCATTATCCACATAACGGATCTTAATGAAATTTTTTATATAGAAGCTTCTAAAAACTCTAAAACACATTGCATTTCAAAACTTTAAAATAAGTATTTTTTTGAATTTTTGAAAAAAAAAATCTACTTTTTCTTTTTTTGAAATTTCGATATCTCAGAAACGGCTCAATATTTTTTTTTCTTAAATTTAATTTTTGTTCGAACAATAATAAAAACTTTAAATTGGCGTACCAAATTTTGTATAGGTACCTATAAAAGCTTTTTTCTTAAGAAACCACTAAAACGACTTATAATTTTTGTTCTTGCATAAATTCATATTTGCATAGCATTCTGTTTTCGTCTCTTACTATTAAAAGAATTTAAAAAATTAATTTTATCCTTATGAACAGTCGTGCATTTTATTTTTTTACTTAAGAAACTTAAGTCATCAAATAAACATAACCGAAAAGCGAACCAAGTTCTTCAAAAAAAAAAATACGGCCCAAGAACTTCGGGCGATAATTTTCCCGCCACCTGGTACCCCTTGGCATAGTAGTTAGTGTGTCGGACTGTCATGCAGTAGATCTTGGGGTGTTCTACTTCTAGCGAAGAACTGACAAATGCTCTAAGATTATCTGTTGTTATGAAAAGTGATGCTCATTAGTCGTTCGGAATCGGCAGAAAATTGTAGGTCCCCTCCATTTCTGATATCACCAACATTTCGAATTGTTAAGAGTTATAATTCACTAGGTCCTGGTTCTCAAATTATTAGTTATTGTTTTTCAATTAAAAATCTGTACAATTTTTGTCTGGAATTGTAATACCCAAAAATCCTTATTTAAAATGCATAAACAGGTCAATTTGTGTTTGAAATATTTCATTTAAGTGTCCTCATAGCAAAACTATTTTAGCAGAATGGAAAACAACATTTCTATTTGTCCCAAATAAAAATATTTCCCAAAATTCTGAGAACATACCGTCTTAATATACCTACATATCTATCAAAATTCTATAAAATGTCTGAAGGCTGAAAGTATGTATACATTAAACACGTAACACTTTGAAACACATTTTAATGTCTACCCTCTGTCAGAAACAAAACCTTGAATTTATATTGCGTCCCCGTCCCTCTCCAACGCCGTTCAATCTTTCTAAAAACATAGCTCACCATTTAATCTCATATTGAAATCCCTCTAGCTATAATATATCTTCGATTTTTTATTTGATTGCAATATATCTTCAAGTTTGGCAAATTATTTTTTTTTTTACATTCTAAGGACATAGAGAATATTTTTTTTTTATAGAAAGAGCAAAAGGGTTCTTTTCGAACCATATTTACTTTTTTACACCCACAGTAGTACGAGTACATGGAGATGTATCGAAAATTTATTTCTTTTTTTTTTTGTTGTGATCCCAAATCCCCTTTGTCCAGTCTCTTATATAATAAGAATAACCATTCATTCCCAGTGTACCTACTTACGGGCATACCTACTAGCTGTCTATATTATCGTATCCCAAAAGAACAAGTAGGAATAATTCCTTTTTCGTAACAAATTACCATTTCGAGGAAGAAAAAGGATCAACAGCATTTATTTTTTGCCTTGAAAGATTTTTTTTTGTCTATCAGTGAAAAGGGTAGAAAGACACCTTCTTCATTTTTTTTTGCGTTGGTGTTGCAAAAAGTAAAAATTGGGCTTTTTATATAAACCTTCCATACAACCTCATACTGATATCCTCTTAGAAGGAACAAGGCAAACAAAAAAAATGCAAGAAACCATCGTCTTTTACATCCCCAAAGCATAAAACACCAAAATTGACCACTTCCATTCAATCCAAATGATTGCAATGAAAGGGGGAAGGACATATTATACCCTCGGTCTTTTATACACAGACTCGGAAACTGAAAATAAAAATAATAATAATAATAATAAAAGTAATAACAAGGAAGGGAAAAAAGGATTTTTACCATAAATTCACCCTCGAAACCCAAACCATGAATACGTTTTCTGGGTTGTTCGTTTGGCTTCCTTGTACGAGTATGTGTATATGCTAGACCAGAATTCCAAACCCGACTCGACCGACACTCTGTCACAATTTTTTTTTATTTGTCCTTTTTACCCGCCAACCAAATATAGACCCGAGCCAGACCATGACAGCTTCTGACGAAAAAAAAAGAAAAGAAAATCACCAACACACACACACACAATGAAAAATCTAAAGGACGAGAATCTTTTCAGAAAAAATAAAATGATACTTTAGACTTACTTTGCTTACTATGTGAATTTTTTTTGTGTAATGCTTTCTTTTCTTTAGAGTCGTATATATCGGTCTTACAAAATCAGGCCTTCTAGAAAAAAAAGAAGGAAACAGAACAAAAAATTAAGGACAAAAATGATTTGGCGCAAGGAAAAAAGAACCATATAAAACGAGTAGAAAATGTAAATTTTTTTCCTATTCAACAAAACTTTGCGCCTAGCCTTTCGGTCTATCCTTCTTCACACAAAAAACAGGACGATCTTTTTTTTTTTGTTCATCTTAGCTCTTTCTTGAGGCTGAAGATTGTGTGGATTTTTATTTTAAGCCAATTTCGCCTTCCAATAGCAATGTCAGCCTTCACTCATTCTGCTTCATTGAGTTCTAATTTTTTGAAAACTTTTTCGAGGACATAATGTATGTACATACAAAAACCATCATACCATCAGTTCTCTTGTTTTGATAAATACGCAGTAAGTGGTTCTGGGCAGATTCCCTGATTTCGATAAAAAGAACGCTATCGCAGTAATACCAGTCTAAACGATTGACTATATCTAATACAGAAAGATTAATTTTGTCAGAATAGGTATACAGAAAGTTGCCCCTAATGAGCCTAAATTACAGTTTGCGAGATTCTTGCGTATTTGACTTGTGCACTTTCGTGAATTTAGACAAATTGGATCTTATCAAATAACTCCTAGATATATTTTATATTTTAAAATCTTTTGTCAAGTGGATTTTTATACTCAACAAAAGATAATAATTTCGAAAAGCTTTTGGACAGCATTGATATTTTTCGACTAAATAAAAAATATATCATTAGTTTCGTATTATTGCGTTTATTTTCAATTAGTAGAAATGACTATTTTTACAACTTTAGTCTTATTTCATTTAAAAAAAAAGAAATAAATATATTAAACTTTAAATTGAGCTTTCGAATTTTTTGACAGTTTGTTGGAAGTTTTTGACTTTGACTGCTAAGTCGATTTCTTTTTAACTATGTAGATGGCGTTTGCAATTATTAACTTGTAGTACAAGAAATTAAAATGCCAGACACAAATTATCATTAAACGATTTATTACGGAGATTCTTTTGGCTCCTACCAACTCAAGCGACAGATTTTAACGTAAACTTAAGAATAACGGATTAAAAAGAAGGAACAATTAAATGTAAAAAAAAGTAAAGATACAAAAAGAGTAAAATGAATAGATTAGTTAACTGGAGAGATATAAAATGCTTTTTGTTACAGCTGTTCGTAAAATAGAGGCGCTGTTGTCGGAACAATGTCGCCACAAACTTGCGACGTTTTTTCATTTTTTTTTAAGACCAACAATAGCTGTTACCTGCCATACATTTTGTTTAAATTAAAGGAAATATTTTTTTACTCCACAAACTTTATAAAAAAATATGCAAAAAAATTCTCTTTGCAATAGCTAGCTTACAGTTGAAAAACATTGACTAAAATTCGTTCTTAATAAAACCTCCCAGAGGTCAATTTCTTTGTTTTTTGTCTGCCAAGACTCTAAAAAATTCAAACTTCAAACCTTTTTTTGAAAATCCAATAATATGTAGATATGTATTTTAAACTTTTACTAACGACATATGTGTCGCTCATTATAAAAGTGGTGTAAATCCATTTTTTTTAAAATGGATTTCTTTGCTTAATGGTATTATATTTGTTAATATCTTTCAATATAAAAGAGAATCTACTCCAAATACGAATTATATTTCCGATAGTTAATGTTTTTTGTTCTTAAAGTGATTTTATTATTTAACTATAAAAATTAAGTAAGTCACAAATGCGTTTAATAAAATAATTAATAAAATCTGTAAAGGTTATTATAATCTTGGACTTTTTACGAATAATAAAAAATATTAACCTAAAGCGCATTAATTTTGTTTTTTTGTCTATGCATCATTTCGCAAAAACCTTATTATCTCGAAATTCATTTGTATGGAGATAGTTCACTATTAAATTGAGCGACACATATATGCACATTATGTAGGTACTATATGGCAGGTTATGGTTATTCGTAAGGAAAATGAGATTTTCGTCACACTAACATTAAGATGACAGGGAAGCTCGGCTCGGCCGATTTTCTTCAAACTTGATAGATAGCAATTTTAAATTTTTTCCCACAAGTTTTTTTCTTTTTTTTTTGTTTGAAACCAAAAAAAACTGTTGCACAATGTTTTTTTTTAAATTCACAAAATTTCATTTAGTTAAACCGCTTAAACAAAATTTCCGAAAAATGGTTATTAATGGTACCGTACCCGGAGAACCATTTTTTTGTTGTTTTTGATTCTCTGAAAAACGGTACAACCGATTTTGATTATAATGCTAAAGCCTAAAATTGCGTTCTGATTTCTAGAAAAGTATGAAATAATGCAAACAAAGTTTGAAAATAGTTTTATTATTAAATTAATTTTGTATCTAAGAAATTTGTTTAAAATTTTTCAAGAAAAAAATTTGGAATGCAAATTTTAAGTATTTCATAACATAGATTTTAGGAAATAATTTCAAAAATATTCGTTCACACGTTTTGAAGATATTGATTTTTCAAAAAAACACAAGAAATTTTTTTTCGAAAATTTTTATATACAAAATTATTTTAAATATAAGGAAGTTCCTGTTAAAAAATGTTGGTTAAAATTGTTAGAGACGTTTTCGAGATAAATAAGATTCTTAATTACGGGTGTATGGGGGGTACCGTTAGTTTTAGAGCTAAAAAACAATTTCAATTTCTCCTCTAGGGAATCACCGAAGACCCATTAGTACCGAGTTTGAAGCAAATTCCTCCAGTAGCTTATGCTGTAGATCGAGGTACAGACATATAGAGAGACAGAAGGAATCGTCAGACCAACTTTTTTCGGCTTCGCTATCATCGTAATATCAAATCTAATTTTTCTGGAAAACGGTGCTTAGAATTTTGATAAAATTTTTGTTCTGTGAATTAATTTTTTACGATCTTTAATTCAATAAAAAATAAAATGCACGACTGGGTCGCACGAACTTGCTCCTATGTAATAGACTAGGAATTTTAAATACGAATGTTATTAGAGAAACTGTTCATAAGGATAAAATTTATTTTTTAAATTCTTTTAGTAGTAAGAGACAAAAACAGAATGCTATGCAAATATGAATTTATGCAAGAACAAAAATTATAAGTCGTTATAGTGGTTCCTTAAAAAAAAAGCTTTTATATACAAAATTTTTAAAACATTTTTAAGAAAAAAATTTGGTGTGCCAACTTTAAGTTTTTATTACTGTACGTATGAAAATTAAATTTCCAAAAAAAATATTGAACCGTTTTTGAGATATCGAATTTTCCAAAAAAAAATTATTTTTTTTTTCAAAAATTCAAACAATATTTTTTTTAAAGTTTTGAAATGCAATAGTCTTAAAACTTTTAAGAAGCATCTGTGCAAAAAATTTCATTAAAATCCGTTATGTCGGTAATGTGTAATTCAAAATTTAAACAAATGGTTCTATGGTAGGTACAAGCTGTAATATCTTAATTGCAAAATTTGTTCTATTAAATTAAAGATCGTTAAAATTAATTGAAACAATAAAATTTTTATCAAAATTCTAGGCACTGTTTTCGAGAAAAATACGATTTTTGAAAACCATTCTTTAACATTTGTATGGTGGGTACCTTTTTTTTTATGTAAAATAAAACTTTTTTTCAAACATCTTATAGATTATATTGAAAAACTTTTATTTATCAAGTTTAAAAATAATCTAGCATAAGGTTTTCGAAATATTGAGTTTTGAAAAAAAAAAATTTTTAAATCAAAAAAAAAATTTTTGAAAATTTGAATACACAATTCTATTAAGGTTTTTGAGGAGCTTTAGCCAAAAAAAATATTAAAATCGGTTGTACCGTTTTCGAGAAAATCAAAAACAAAAAAAATGGTTCCGTGTTCCTGTCGAACAGTTTTTAAGAAAAAAAAATATTTAGAAAATTTCGAAAAAAATTCGTATGACAGGTACCGTTATTTTTGGTCTTAAAAAAAAAAGAAAAAGGCGTGTGGGGGAAAAAAATAAAAGTGATATCTACCAAGTTTAAAGAAAATCGGCCGAGGTGTTTAGGATGTAGTCGAACCGACAGACAGACAGACAGAATTGCGAGACCTAATTTTTTAGTCTTCGCTATCATCGTTATGTCAACTTTGATCAAAATCTGGAGTTCGATTTTTTTTGTACAAATGCATAACTTGCCTTATAGTACCTATAAGTCGCAAGTTAAAAATAGAAATTGAGATTTTACTGATTGTATCTACAATAGAACCACTTTTTTTAATTTCTAATTTCTCATTATCGGCATAATGGATTTTGATAACACTTTTTATAGAAAAGTTTCTAAAAGGTTTAAAAACATTACATTTCTAAACTTAAACACATTTGTTTTTTTAGGTTTTGAGAAAAGAAAATCACTTTTTTTGGAAAATTCGATATCTCAAAAATGAGTTAATAGTTTTTTTGGAATTTAAAATTTTATTCGTACAATAATAAAATCTTCAAGTTGGCGTACCAAAATTTTTTCTTAAAAATGTTTCAAAAATTTTGTTTATAAAAGCTTATTTAAAAACAAAACACTAAAACGACTTACAGGGTATTGCACCCTGGTTCTATGGAATCATCGGAACCACTGGTAGGGCAGGCACTGTACTTTCCATACAAGTGTTAAAAATACATTTTGAAAAATCTTTTCTTACTCGAAAACGGATCCTAAATTTCTTTTTTTTTTTAATTTAATACAAAGTATTTGTATGATAGTTCCTAGAAGAGACATTTAAATGTTTCTTTTCAGTTCAGGTACTAGAGCCTGGGCATCCAATAATGAATTTGTAAAACATGGATACACAGACTCATGTTCTTAGTACACGTGATTTAAAATTATTAATTTTCTCTTATGATAAGTTTGTATCAGACATTGAAAAAAAAATTTGTAAAGCGGTACAGCCTTAAAACTTTTGTTATTAAGAGCATTAAGTTACTAGTGCCTTGTATTTATTTGGTTTTTGGGAGTATACGAGTTTGAAAGTTTTGTTTTAGCCTTGTGGCCACCTTTATTCTTAAAAATTTCATCTAATTTAATGAAAAAAAAAGTGATTTTAAGTCAAATTAAATGAAGCAAAAAGTGCTTTTAATGTTTAAAATTTAAAAATAGCGAGTTGCACTCATTCCTTAATCAGGTCACCTTTAATACCCGTTGCGATAGGAATGCTCAACACTTAACCCCCAAGCACAACACGATTATGAAACAATTTACTCGGCACGGTAGTCCCTTAACATTACAATTTGCAATCATTCAAGACCAATATTCATAGACATACTTCTCATGCCGAATGTCTTGTTAAGGAAGTTTTAGTTTTCGAAAGATTCGGTGTCAAGAATTAAGACATTATAAGATTTTGGGTTTCGTTAATTTTGAATTTTATTGAATTTGGTGCAAATAAAACATCTGCTTACAAAATTTTACTGATCATTTCAGCTAGTTTGCCTACCGGAAATTATATCGGAAGAAATTTGCCGAAAAAAATTTACAGGAAATCCTTGAATTCGAAAAATAAATTCTAACGGAATTTTAGATATACCACATTAAATTTTCGTGGTGTAACAGCTCGAAGAGAACCAGGACCTAGTGACTTACAACTCTCAAAGATTTTTGTTTGCGTATTACAAGGAATGGAGGAGAACTACAATTTTCTGCCGATTCCGAACGGCTAATGAGCAGCATTTTTCATGGCAAGATATACTCCTACAGGATTTGTCGATTCCTCGCAGGAGGGGTACACCCATGAAAAACTTCTTCCTTTTTTGCAGCTTCTGAGAATCGACTTCAAGACCTTCTGCATGAACCATTATGCAAAGAAGTACTTTATAGGTATTTACTTTAAAAGTGGAAACTATCCACGTCCGGATTAAAATTTTTGTAATCATCTTTTTGCGAAATTGAAAAAAGTTTATTGACTTTTTTATTTCCACTTCCCATTTAAGATAGAAACGCGCCCAAAAAGTGGAGGTGTCAAAAATTTTTTATCGAAGAACGTTTTTTGAAATTTGTATCAACTTTGATAATAGCATGCGTCTTTTTATAAAAGAGAGCGGGTCCTTTAGCGGACATTTGTTGTGATGATGTCTTCAAGAATCTCTTATCAAGCCTGAAAATTGTATCAATTTTAAAATAAAAACATTACGACTATGGAGAAGTCCCGATTTTCATAGTACATGTCCAGGCTGTGCTGGAAAGTGCGTTTTTGAAAAAATGCACACGTTCGTTGGCTAAAAATATACGTGTACGAGCGTCTTGCTATTTTTTATCTCGACTCGAAGTAGCCCAACACAATATTTTTGTAATTTGTTTTCATTATAAAATAATAATTTGTATCCTTTGCACTTGCCTGTAACCAATTTTTTCCAGAAATTAGTTTGGTCTTGCCATATACATTGCTAAATAACTTTCATGATATTTTGATCAAACATTTATGACACAAGCTTCTTGTGCTTAACTTTGGTAGTCTATCAATTTTTGTTTGGCAATTTCCAAGATTCAAACATAAACTTTCAACAAATTTTCCAGCCAAATAATGTCCTAAAAAAGATTTCAAGTCTACCCTGACGTCCTTATGGGTTGACATAGGTAATTTCAAGTAACGACAACGCCCCCTTCTTTGCATTGAGCCTTCTGCTATGATTTTTCATTTAATTTCAAAACAAACAAAAGTCACCCTCAAATTTCATTTAATTTTCCATAAAGTTCACTTTGGACACAAAACTCAAAACACAAAATGATAAACGAAAATTCCACCCAATTCAGTGCCCATCATCTATATCCGCTTTGAAATTCAATCTCAAAGTTAAGCTAACAAATTAACTCGCCAAAGACGAAATTTATTTCACTCTAACCCTTTACACTGCTGTAAGCCATTTTTCTCTTATTGCGTATAAATATTTTATCCTTCGACCCACCACACTATACCTACATAGTAGAGCCCTTCCACCAGCACCATCAACAGCACCGCACCATCATGGTCATAAAAACAATCTTAAACGAGTCCAGTTCTGGAGTTTAAGGCACACTATTGCTCGGCTAAAATTGTTGGTTGGTTTGGAAGCTATGTACGTAGGTATGGTTTTGCTTTCCGAAATAGGAAATCAACTGACTTGATGAGAATTACTTTCTTATGGCATACCTAGTAGCTTCCTAGTACTATCCAACGAGACAAGGACTACGGCTACGAGAAATTCATTCTCCTCCCATCATCATCGGGTTCTATATCTGTCCATTAGACAATTTTAGCCATCGTATCAGAGCCAAGGTCTCTATTCTATCCAAAGGCTCAGCTCCTCTTTCACCGAATTTCCTACACCGAACTTCCAAAACTTCATTTGGCAAAACGCCATAAACTTCTCTTGACGACGACGGCGGCGACGGAAGGCGATGAGAGAGAGCGAGAGGTTGGTGCCTAACTGTGTATAGCCATTTTCAACCGATAGAAGTGGTTTGGGAATGAAGGTTGATGGCTCCTTAAGCCCACACTTTTCACTTGAGGATTCATGACGTGACTCTGGTTTTCCATTAAAATGTATTCTTGTATCCTTTTGTTATGCTGCCCGCCTGTGCCTGAAAGGTCCAAACCAGAGAGAGAAGTCGAGAGATATGGCACGATATGAGAAAATTTTAAATAAAAAAAAAGTTAAGGAAAACTTCTCGAAAGTTTACTTCATCCATGATTCAAAGAACTCTCACACATTCATAGATAGATAGATAGATAGATAGATGGGGGTGGGGAGAGGAGGTTAACATGAATAAAAGAAAACGCAGAGCAGAAACAACCGACATAGAAGACAAACTTTTACATTTAACCTCATCCTTCCGGTGGGTCCTTCTGCTTCTGCTACATCTTCTACTTCTTCTTCTTCTTCGATAATATTCTTCATCTTATCCTTTGGACAAAAATTAAAGGACTAGGTACACTTTATTTCTACGTTCGTTGCCATCGCCATACATAACTGTGCACTCACAGCTTCTGTATCTCCACACAAAGGAAGACGCAAAAGATTTTCGCTCAAATTGTCGGAATAAATTTAGCAGCTTTTTGAGATATACCAACACAGTTTACACAGTGCAAGTCCTACCCTACACCAAAGGCGGCAAAGTTTAAGAATATGCGTAGATGAGAGAAAGGGGGTGAGTGTAGCTTGGTTGGAAAACTTTTGTCGTTCATATCGTTTGTGTATTTCCTTCTTTTTTTTTGGAATTTCATTTGGGTGCATTTTGATCTTGTTCTTCGTCTTCTTCTTGCCCATCAGAGTTTAAGAATGGTTTGGTTTTGAATCCAGAGACTTGGAATCAAATGAAATGGCGCATACCTACATAGAGAAGCGAAGCTTTTACATTTTTACTGATTTTCCTCTTTTCTTTGGAAGTATTTTTGAAGTAGCCTTTGGTATGGCAGCGATGGGGTTGTTGGTGGACTTTGGCTAGATATTCCGAAGGACGAAGTTGTCTTGTTTTGTGTTTGGTTTATTTTATTTAAGGAATATTTTTTATTTTAAATTGTATAAAGAAGAAAAGGAAAATTAGGACTTAATCCTTAAAAAAATCAAAAAGCAAAAAACATTCCTCTGGTTTTGACAGTCAAAGCAAAGATGAACAAAAATATAAAGCTAGCACAGTTTTGGCCTTCAACTGGAAATCTTAAAAGTTCTTGCTTTTCCAGGTTTTACAGATGCTTATATGGAATATTATTTAATTTATTCCTATGTCAGATGATTTGGATTTGATTATCGGATCCTTGGCTTTATTGTCAAGCTGTGGACAAAGCAAGAGAAGGATTGAAACATTCTTTTAAGAAAATAGGAAGAAAGTATTCTGACGTTCGACAAAATGAAAGAAGTCACAACAACAGGATTAATTTAAAGAACAAGCAATATATTTTCCATCGAGGGCTTATCCCTGCTTACAAACTCAAATTTAGGAATTCCTAAAAACTTCAGGACACTTATACTAAACATGCTAACTGGAGATGTTGGTTGAAAACATCAAAAGGAAAATAGATTTTATTTTTTTTTCTTCTATATTATATTGTTATAGACTGGCTACCTGATCGTAACGAAAAATTCTGCTTAAAAAAAACAATATTTCCGAACTGACTGGTATGTTAAGAACGCTTTTTTAAGTTACATTGAGTCTTGTCTTAGTCTATAGGAACCTAAAAAATAACAATTCTTAGTTTATCAATATTTCCTGGAAAATTCTTTCAGAATTTGAAAACTTCTTTCATAACCACAAGATCCATAAGGAGTCCGAGTTCGTTTCTTAAAACTTTCGTGCTATTGCCAAAATTCAATTTGCAAACATTCAAGACCAATGTCTATCGACACATCCTTTCTTTCGCATTTGTATCCTTTACGTTCTCCATCTTAAAAAACGAAAAGAAATGGATGAAGTCTTAACCAAAATGTTACATAGTCTAAACTGTCCATTTTATGGTTTGAACCTATATTTCTTTAAACCGGAAACCGTTTTTAAAATGTTCGTTTCATATCTGTTGTCTTCAGCCACTTCTTAGTTACATTTGGGTTTCCTAAAGGTAAC
Source organism: Chrysotoxum bicinctum (assembly GCA_911387755.1). NCBI lineage: Eukaryota > Metazoa > Arthropoda > Insecta > Diptera > Syrphidae > Chrysotoxum > Chrysotoxum bicinctum. The sequence goes on along the minus strand of OU426989.1, from coordinate 214,398,520 downwards.
TACAAAGGTCCAGTTCTTTGAGTTTTTGCCATTTAAAATACCGACATGGTCATCAAACAATGACATCAATATATGACAACTGTCATTTTTCCGACCATATCTTAAACCCATGCTTCTACTTTTTATCAACTATAGATCCCAACACTTTCTTAGTCATGGTAACTAAAAACTTCGGGCTTAATTTTACCAAATGATTATCAATCACTTTTTCCCATGAACGACTTATTAAAGTTTTTATTTTATCCATAGACTATTTCTATCACGGAGTCTATTGCTCGAGAGCCCGATTTCCTGACACATACCGGCAGTATAATTCTGAAAACCAACTCGGTTCAAGGGATTCTCCAACTCTTAATTGACGCAATCCCTTTACATAATCTTTGTTCGTTCTCCCTTTGAATACGTCTATCGGTACATTTATCAACAGATTGACATATCCGGAACTAAGATTCTTCGAAGTCATTTCCTACGATCGTGATCTGTCTTGGAAATATCCTTTGATTGTACCATCCCATCAGAACCACTTTAAACTAATTATCTTAAATACGTATGAAAAGTAAAGGACATAATTCGGAAGAGGGAACATCTTTAGTGGCACAATCGAAAAGTACACCCTACATGGCATTATCTTATCTATGCCTAGGATAATGGAAACAGGTTTATCGACATTACTGCGGGGTGAAACATTGAATTTCCACAATTGAGCATTCACAAAAGGATTTCCTATCCAACCACATTGCGATCAAGGATTGCAAGGCATTGCTCCAATGTTAAGGATGTCTGGATGTTCCGAAAAACCAATACATACTCTTATCTCTTTGTAGCAAATGTATTCCCAGGAATATTCTAACCAAACCCAAAAACAAGGAAATAATCTAGAGATCCATTTTAGATCGAATCTCTAATAAGACGTTAGTAAGTCCTATGCCGACATCATCAAGTATTGAGAACCAATGGAAACATTGCCAAGAAGCCGTTATAAATGAAGTCTGCAATGTGCTGAACTTTTAGCTAAAGAAACTAGAGAGTTCTTCGATTAGAAAAGGAGCTAGGATAATCAAGAGTTAAAAAGAGCCAAGTAGAACTTTAAATGCTGAGTAGTAACCCACCATCTTGTGCCAGAAGAAGGAAACAAATGCAAGCTCGCAGACATCGACTTAAACAGGTGTGTTTTTGAGCATTCAAATCATCGAATTAATGGGTCATCCGCCGCCGCGCCGTACAGTACTGATTTGATTTGACACCTGAAGAAGCAGCTAATTCAGTAAATGCACCCTTTGGGTTAAGAGGTACTTTAAATAAAAAAAGCTTTTATAAACAAAATTTAAAAAATTTTAAAGGAAAAATTCTGGAACCAGTTTTTGAGATATCGAAAAAGTTGTTTTTTTTTCAAAAATTCAGAAACTATTTCTTGTTTAAGTTTTGAAATACAATATTTTTCAAACTTTTTGAAAATGTCGATAGTAAAAAATTCAAAATTCTAAAAATATGTACAGTCCGTTATATCTTAATTATCAAAATTCTTGTGCTGTTTTCGGGAAAAATAGGATTTTCGAAAACCATTTTTAAACCTTTGAATGGTGGGTACCGCTATTTTTGGATAAAATATTTTTTTTTCTCACATTTTTTAGATTATTTTAAAATATTGTCAAGCTTAAGAAAAATCGAGTATGGTGATTTGGAAACCATTAATATTGATTTGGTACCATTAATATCCATTCTTCGGATTTTTTTTTTAACCTTTACCTGGCTTTAACTTAATGAAATTTTGTGGATTTCTTGTTCAAAAATCTGTGAAACAGTTTGTGAGAAAAAAAAATATTTTATAAAATTCAGAAACAAATTCATATGACAGGTAGATACTCCTATGAAAAATAGGGAAATATTTGTGGAGGTAAGAACTTAAAAATGTTATTCACCAAGTTTAAAGCAAATCGGCCCAACTGTTAAGGATGTATAGGAACAGACAGACATAATTGCGAGACCTACTTTTTTCATCTTCTCTATCATCGTAATGTCAAGACTGATGAAAATCTCGACTTCGATTTTTCTTAGAGTGCATAGCTTGCCATATACAACTACATACATATGCATATACATATCACAAGTAAATATAAAGAATTTGAAAAAAAAAACACATCCTTGAGTACATCTACCTTTACGCCAGCCATAAGTCTAAAAGCTATTCATTCATAACTTTTTAATTATATTTCTTATACAGTCATACATATGCACCCCTGAAGGGGCTAACACACGGTAGTGCGAGCGCTAGACTATACGACATTTGAAACGAGTGCGATTTAAACTATAAGTGTGTTTTTCGTAACTTTATTTTCATATCCGGATTGACAGTCTTTCATCTTCTACACTTGATGATGTAAGGTACTAATAATCTGCTACTTCCTGATAAGAGCATCTTAAAAAAATGAACTTTGATAAAACTATATAATTTATTTTAAAACGCTGGTACAAGTATATTTGTAAAGGTTCGTGTTTTCACGCATCCTTACTGTGTACAATTTACATTCACAGCAATAGTCTTGGCTACATATTTCTGACGGCCCTGGGATCTTGGTCTATAATAGTCGTTTTATTTTTCTCTCAACTTTTATACAATTCTAATCAAGTATTATTCCACCCATTTATTTTAACACTTCGTCTAGACACCCCCATCCGACATTCCAAGTTCATTTTCAAGATGGTCTTCAAAAGAACATACGCCTCAGAACTTTGTCATCGCATAATCACCATGCGCATCCCTCAATCTCGACAGTGTCTTCCACAAATAAGTACAATTTTCAACCCCTTTCCGTTTTTCTTATTTTTTATTTTTTTTTCATAAACAATTCATTGAACTACTAGGTAATCCAACAATTGACAATAAATGTACTAAATTTTATGAGAGGCAAACTTATTGGGTGGGAGTTTCTTCGAACAACAACAACACAATCTCACGATACCGACCGTCTGCATAGAAATCGTGTGAAGTGAACCCGAAAATACTTGTCGCATCCGACAAATTCCACCACCAATCGAATAGGCCCCCCACTGGAATGCAGCGGTAGCCAGACCATAGTTCTCTCTAACCAGGCTACCAGACTTGTAAGAAACTGAAAAAAATATAAAAAAAAAAAACAAACAATCACCCTTCAGCTACTTTACTACGATTGTGGAATGTCGATGAGGCATTCAAAGAAAACACTCGGAAATATTCTCGTGAGGTATAAACACTCTTTTACGCCACTTCGACTTCACGAATTTCATGTTGTTTGTTTCCTTCTCAGTCTCACTCGTCATCAGGGGTACAAGGAACTCCGTTTTGAGCATTGAAAATATTTCTATAGAGTTGTCAGCCTTACCTACCGCGTTAAGTGACAAGCCTTTGTGGTGTAAAGTCGGGCTCGGGTTCGTCGAGTTCGAAGCGATGGCAATAAATCATAAAACTCCAGCTCAGAGTTGCGAGGTTTAAATGAGTTTAGCCTCGAAGCCTGTGACTTCTTGAGTAATCACTTGTTATGAAGTATTTGCGACCTCCACCTTGGGCGGCAAACGGGTTCCACTCTGGGATGTTGTTCAGGAATCGAAAAATCGCCCAGACCAGGAACCGGCTTTATGATGTCTATTAGGTTGAACCAAAAGTCAGTTTATTGGTATATGGCCGAACGGACTATTAAGGCAATTTAGAATTTCGCTAAAATGTTTGGCAAGTGCCGCTCGTTTAAATCAAAGTTCATATCTTTCAATTTGTCGGGAGCACGAAAATTAGCATAATCCCTAGTCGAAGAGCACACTAAATGATGCTTAACGGCATATTAATCGGACAGATTAAAGATTACGCTAATTAATCTTATGCACGCCCTTTTTTTGTTAGTTCGAGATTGAAAGCTTATATGTATGTATGTATATTAGCTTTTTGGGGTGAGGGAGAGGTCAAGTTCAGTTTTTTATAGACAAATTAATATTAATGTGCGAAATTTATATTCCGAGAGAACGGTCTTAAGGGTAGGTGTCCATTAAAAAAATAGGTTAGGCTTTTGCGCTAAGCTGTATAACTTTCACAATTTTACGAATATTTCAATGAAATAAACGGTCATCGATTAGAAAAATGTTATTCAAAATACTTTTGCAGTTTTGAAAAAAATATAAAAAAATTGTGTGCCCAGAAACTGCCACACAAGTGGAAAAATCATACATTTTAGTAAGGTCCTTATTCAAATGATAGGGAAATTCCGAAAATATTACTTTTTTATTTTTTTTATATTTTTTTTATAGAAACAACATATTCCCAAATCACGTATCGTTCTTCTTTTTTTATTCTGTTTTATTATTTCTTCAAAAAAAAATATATAAAACTATGAAAAACGAAGGAAATTCGCATAGTGGTATGAATGCTCTACTGGATAAAACTTCATAAGTATAAAAGATAACGAAGTAAAATTCACTCTTGTACAAAGCCAATAAGCATGTGCAATTACGTTAATTTTTTTTTTTATTTGTTTTTTTATTTTTACAGTAACTTTTTACTAACAAAAGTCAAAAAATATACATTTTTTTACAAATATTTTGTTCTCTACCCTGGGAAATTGAGAGTTATATTTTTTAATTTTTGGAAATAATTTTTTAATCAAAGATTTATATTCCCTGAACAGCGTATCGTTCTTAAAAATTTAATAAAATTCATCTAAAGTTCAAAAAAATGCAATTCAATATGACAGTATTTGTAATGCATTTGCAAGAAAAGTATTAATAATACAGTTCTCACATATTTTTTTTATTTTTGTTTGATATTTTATTTACTAAATTCAAAAATACAAAATACTTTTTTCGCTCAATATTTATTTAATTTTATTTTTATAAAAGAGGTCTATTTTGCATTTTTTAACAAAAAGTTCCTTTGCACACGCACACAAGTAAGTTTTCAGTTCACAAGAATGCCACTGCAATATCAGCGCTTTGAAAGAGAAGGTTTCGTATTCTCTGTGCAAAAGAATTTTGTCCGCCCATTCGCTCTCTTGATTCTTTTTTTTTTGGTCTGGGCTCATTTAGTTTTTTATTCTTGTTTATGACTTGTCATCTTGCATCTCGTATTACAAGAACAGGAAAAATAAAAAAAACGTGTTAGAAATGATTGTTTTTAGTAGGTATATGATGCAATGACTATTCCACATTATCGGAGGTAGGTTGGAAAAATGTTCTTTGTGTATTTATAAAAAAGAATATAAGTAGGCATATCACACATTCGCTGTCATAAATTTTGTTTTTTTTTGTATTTTTTTATTTGCGATCTATCATCATTCTACTGTTTTTTTTTTTTGTTTCTTCTATGGAAAGCCATTTTAGGTACACACATAGTAATAAATTGCGATGCATAGTGATCTTAATTTTTTTTTTTTTGTCAAAGGGTGTGTAGTGTACATGATGGAAGAAATGAAATCTGCGATGTTGTGTGTAGAATAAGATACATATTATGCATATAAGTATCTACAATAGATTTTGTGTTGTTTTTTCCGATAGGTAGGTTCATAGGTAATGTAGAGGTGCAACGCCTTGTATTGATTTTGTATCGTAAGGATTGTTTTGATTTAATTTTGCGTAGGTAGGTAATGGATGTATCAAACATATATTAGATAAGTGCATGTTAATCCTGTGAATGAATGCAAATTGCATTTCACTGTAAGCGAATACGCAACAACCAAGGGATATGGCAAGTAGATGGCGCCGAAATATTATGTATGCAGGTATCTATTAATCTAAATACCTATGTACATATTTATATAAAAAAGTTAAGAAGGAAAATTCGATCACATTTTGTTTTCGGTGGTGACGTATTCCACTAGTAGAAGAATAGTTAAATTGGGAGGTATGTCAAAGTATGTAGAAAGTATATGGGAAGTGCGCTTTTTTATGTATTTTTGTTGGTTTTACATAGGAAGAGTTATCTCCTTTATTTCAATATGTCATGGTGATAGATAATACTCTCGTTACTGTTATTTTCTGTTGTGTTTTTACTGCACAAATCTATTTTGTACATATGTACCTATAAATATTTTTTGCAACAACCTAGCTGCAAAGGTATAATGCCTCCAAAAACAAACAAAGGAAACAAAAAACCCAAGCAAACAAAATTGATAAAAAGTAAGCAAATAGAAAATACATACATATGTTTGTAATACCTACTTCGTTTTCATTAGGCCACATGATGTGATTTCGTTGAAAATTTCGAAATGAGATAATTTTTAACAGAATTAAAAAATGATATAAAAATAAGGCAACATTTTTTGTTTTTTTTTTTTCGATGAAGATTTTGACATGTTTGAAAAACCAATATTAAGTTCGTTTTTATTAAAGCTTAGCCGGTTATCTGTACATATCCGCCCATCAACATTTTTTTCTAACACGTTTTACTTACGACCACCAATTGTTACCTTGGTAGTTGACAAATTGTGAATATTTTCGAAATTACCTACTTAATGAAATTCTTTTTTTTTTTTGAATAAGATCAGTTTTTATATAAAATGCATTTTTAATTTTTGCTTAGTAAAATAGAAGCTTACAATTAGTATAGTAGTATACAAAGTAAAATTAAAATACAATGATGTTATTGGAAATAAAATTGACAAACTTTTTCTTCAAAATTTGTTTCAGCTAATGGGAACCAGTGGCACCATTTTACTTCAATTATAGTAGATCTAGTTTTTTTTTCCAAAATATTTAAAATCTATTTCATCAGCCAAATACTGAAATCTACATCATTTTAAAAATCTCTGTTTCAACCTACTTCAATTTTACAAAAAAAAGTCCAAATCTACTTCTTTTTCTCTATTTCACTCTAGGTAGTATTTTTTTTATATTAAACGCGCACTCAAGGTCAAGGGGTTATGAACAAAATTAAAATGTTAAACACAGTGCAAGAAATTAGGAAAGTAGGATAGGATGAGAAAGGAAATACCGATACACATTGGTTTTTAATGTCTGCACATTACAATGAGTGGGAAATATTGAGCCGGGTAAAGCATTCCAGATTCGTGTAGTGGGGCTAAAAAAAGAATGACTGTACTTGACAGTACGTCGGAAATTGGGCCCAAGGGTAAAATGATGAGCAGTCCTAGAAGTACGGGTATTACGGTTGAATTGTTTGAGGGGAAGAACGCAACTGGCTACTTCACTAGAGCACTGTTTAAGAAAATTGTGGCGGTGCTCGAGAGATTCAAATGTTTCAGTTAGACAACGATCGCCTTTCATTTTTAGAGCTCTCTTTTGAATTATGTGCAAGAGACTCAAGTGTATTTTTAGAGCACCTGCCTAGTGGGAATTGCACTCGAGCTTTGGACGAATAAAGGCCTTATAGATTACAGCCAGATTAGCAGGGGTAAAAAACATCTAGCATCGGCGGAGAAAATCTGAACACTTAGCAGCGTTTTTGGTTACGTCAAACATGTTATCACTTCACAAATGATGGTCTGTGATGCACGTACCTAGAAGCTGTTCATTCTCCTCGATGCAAGTGCCAAACAGCATTGAGTTTTCGAAGCATTAAATTATATACGGTTTTTGATTCCCCATTGGACAATGCTATCAAGATCAGAATTAAATGAGCTTATCATACGCTGCCGTTGGTAGTCCACATCCGAAGGACAAGGATGTGAATCTAAAAACGAATATGAAAAGCTGAGGTTACTGTCGTCAGCAAAACAATTAAGCGTAGCAACAGTTATAGACAGAAACTGTCGGAAACCAAACGGACCCCTGGGGCACACCAGCATTCGCTTGCATATGTGTTTTTAATTTAAAATTAAACTATATTTAAATATAGTAATTTTAATGTTATTTTTTATAAAAGAATGTTTTATTAATTATATTAAATTAAATTTTTGTACACAATTTTCTTTAAAATTTAAAGAAATGTATTGACAATTTTAAGTATTTAAAAGTATACATTTTGGAAAACATTTGTCGTATACAATATTATTTCAAAATCAAAAAATCTGCGATGTAAAAATTTTGATCGAAATCGAAAGAGTCGCAAATGAAAAAGTAGAAAATAAAAAGAAGGTTCTATGACAGGTACCGATAATAACATTTATTTTTTACCAAAGTGTGGACTGCATTGTTGGTACAGTTATCTATACATAATTAAAAAAAAAAGCATGAATGCCGTTTTCAAAATAATTATAATATTTCATAATGGAACCGAGCTAAAGTAAAACCAACCATTTCAATTTCTCCTATAACCTATAGGCTTCAGATTGCAATACAGAGTTGCAGATAGACGGAATCATTACTCTTTTGTGTTGTAATGTCAACTTATGAAAATTCCCAGTTCAAATTTGTCTAAAAGCAAGTAAAAGTCATTTTAAAATCTACTTCGATTTTTCCCAATTTACTTCACTTTTTTCTTCAAATCTCCTTCCATTTTTTTCCGGAAGTGGTAACGCTGATAGGGATTTCAAGTCTAAGATATGTAACAAATGCAAAACTATGAAAATTGTTATCATTGTTTTTATTTTGATGATTAGGTACATAACATTCAGGAACAATAGATAATAAACGGTTTGATCAACCAATTTCAAAATTGATAATCTGTTTGTTTAAAAAACACTTTTCCACTTTTCTTAAATGAACGGTCAATTGTAAAAAATCAATTATGTATCTCCATAAATTGTTTCAAAGAATCCATTTTCTATAACGAATTTATTCATGTTTTCAAAACTGCCCAATTAACCTTTTATGTTGTCAATTTTTACATGTAAATTAGTGGTCAGACGGAACTACTTTTTAATCTGAGGCTATATTTTTTTGCACTTATTAATTTTATTGAATCATAAATAATCTCAAGACAATGAAGCCCTTTAAAAAAATAAAAATTTAAAATGTTTGACTATGGATATTTCTTATTTTTAGAAACTCTGAAACAAGAAAAAGAAATATTTAAAACGCTTTTTGTTTCATCCCAATGCGACCACTTTTCGCAGAGTTACAGCCCTTTGAAAAAGACTCAAAAGAACATTATTTATAGGTATAGGTACATAGTTACCATTATTATTTTTAAAAGTGTATTAATTTACTTTTTCCTAAAATTAATTGTCTACATTAAAAATAAATTATAAATATCAGAGCAAATTCCCCGGGTTCCTAATGTCTAAATCTGTGCTCCCTTTTCTTTATTTTTTAAAATATCCTGAAAAGTAAAAGTCCTAGAACCAACAGATTAACCTTGTAACTATAAATACGCAAAGAATAAAAACGCTATCTGCCTAAATGCGAAAAGTTTCAATTCACCTGCAACCAAAAATAAAACAGAAAACAAACCGTCTATTATTGTGTCTAATTGTGAGCGCTGAATGCAAAAAACTCAATTTGCGTTTCCTAAACCTCAAACAATCACGATTCACGAAAAATTATTTTTTCTACCCAAAATACAAAAGGAAAAGAAACTTTCATTTATCTTGTGCGCAATACGAGTCAATTCAAAATTAAATGCTTGTGCGCTGCCTGTGCGGCTTGCCAGCTTGCCACTCGTGCCTTGTTCCCGTTTTCTGGTATTTTTTTTTGATATTCTGTTCCATCTTTCTCTATCTCTATGCGTGATGCGAAAAAAGAGGTATCCTGAAGAGACGAGACGAGCTAAATTTATTTTCTTAACACAAAAATTCTTAACTAAGAGAGCCATATTTTTGTGCACCAATACATGTACACGTTTTTACATGAGATTTGAGTTTGCTTCTTAGGTAGACCTACCCTTAATGGGCTTCTAATATGGTATTTAAGAATCACGTGATAGTCAAAAATACACGAACAATAGGTTTAATGCTTTTAAATTATGTCTTGAATAGGTTAGACCAATAATATTTTTGTTTATTATTTTTAAATTGGACTTGGTAGAATGTGTGTGTTTGTGGATTTTATTCATTGGTTTTAGGAAAAGTGTTGAATATTTTTTGGTCTTGTTGTCGGACATGGCTTGCGGAAAAGATCGCTGAACAACTGAATGTATTCGCGTGGTTCAGAAAAGGTTTTAGAGTCCTGATTATTAAGTTCAAAAGTCGAGATGATATTTTTAAGTTTGTCACCGCCGCGCCGATGGCGAGTTAATGTCCAAAAACTGGCCCAGACGGGAGTGTCAACTGGAAAATAACGCGACAATATACAAAAAATGGAATTGATAGATATCAATTCAAAAACTGTATTGTATACTACCAAGTTTGTAGTATAGGTGTTGCTGTAATATTCAAACCTTCAATACCCAATATGTTATCATACAAGAAACCTTCTTCCTTAAAGCATTGACATTCTTAAATTCTAAAAATAAAAGCTTTTCATGCCATGTAGAACAGATATTAAAAAAAATATTGACAAAATTTTAAATTTTGCAAACGAGCCAATTTCTTGTTTTTTTATTTTTCTAAAGATCAAAATTTTTGCTTTTCTGCTCTCAATTTTTAGTATATTCAGAGTTTTTAGGCCCCTTAAGTGTTGCTTTTACTGAACTTCGTTTATATAAAGAATTGAAAAAAAGAATAAAAATTTTAACAGAGAGTTACCGAGCCGGATCGTGTCAAACTTAACCAATTTCAAACCGAACCAGGTATACAAGGAGGTTGAAGAGCGTCAAAACCACTAGATTAGCATTCAAATATGACTCTATTTGTCAACATAACGATCTTGAATTTTTTACAAGTGAAGTAAATTTATTTTAAGGAGTAATGTGCCAAATTATGTTTAATTTGAGTTAAATTGTTAACACTTATGATCTCCATCTATAAATGCAAATTTATTTTTTTTACACATAATACGCCACAATACTGCAGCAAATATTTGAAACAAGTTCAGAAAATTATTGTGCCTTTTTTAAAAAATCAAAAATCAACTATAAGAAAAGGTATCTTACATGTGATTTTTTGTATCTTTTTCTGACGTAGAATTATGTATGTGTGGTACTTAAAACCAAGCGCACTATATAACAACTTTTGTCTTAAAGCAAACCTCTCAAAAAAAAAAATGCAAATGCCACGAACTTATTTAAAAGATCAAGAAAAAATTTTAAAAATGAATATTATTAGAGAAAACTGTTCTTAAGGATAAAATTAATTTTTTAAATGCATTTTGTGGTGAGAGATAAAAACAGAATGCCATGTGATTTCTCAAGTGAATGTGAACCCATGCAAGAACAAAAATTTTAAGTCGTTTTAGCGGTTCCTTAAAAAAATAGGCTTTTATAAAAAAAAATTTTAAAACATTGTTAAGAAAATATTTTGGTACGCCAACTTTAAATCTTTTATTATCTTACAAATGAAAATTAAGCTTCCAAAAAAAATGTTGATCCATTTTTTCATTAAAATCTGTTATGCCGATAGTGAGAAATTAAAAATTCGGACAAATGGTTCTATGGTAGGTACAATAAGTAGGTAATATTTGATCGTAATATCGTAAAAGTTAATCGATAGAAAAAAATATTTTAGCAAAAACTAGGCACTGTTTCCGAGTAAAATACGATTTTCGAAAACCATTTTCAATATTTAAGGTGGATCCCGTCATTTTTAGGTTAGTTACAATTTATTTCCTCATATCTTGTAGATTGTAATAAAAAAATAAATTCTCAAGTTTAAAAAAATTGGCCGTGGGATTTTCGAAATATTGAATTTAGAAAATAAAAACTGTTTGAATTTTTTTTTTAAAACTCAATCTTAAAAAAAATAATATTGAACAATTTTTAAAATAACGCATTTTCAAAAAAAATTAATTTTCTTATTAAAAAAAAAATATATTATTTTTTGATTTATGTTTTTCAAACTTTTTAAAAGCTTCTCTACACGAAATTTAATTGAAGTCCGTTATGCGAAAAAAAATTCGAAAGTCAAAATTAAAATAAGTAATGGTTCTACCTATGCTGGGAACAGTTAGTCAGTTAGGTCTTAATTTAGTTTTCGAAATATTGAGTTTTCAAAAAACAAGGTTTGAAAATTGTATTAAAAATCAAATATAAATACATAATATGTTAGAAAACTTGAATACGCAATACTATTCAAAATTATAAGAAGCCTTATGATAAAAAATTATAAAAATCAGTTGAACCGTTCTTGAGAAAATCGGAAACAAGAAAATGGTTCTAATGGTTCATTAATAATCTTGTAGGATCTTGTTCAAGGATTAACTTTTACGAAATTTTATTTTATTATTGGAATTTTAAAATCTGTAGACTTGAAAAATAAAATGCTCGACTGGGTCGCACGAACTTGCTCCTATGTGATAGACCAGGCATTTTAAAAACGAAAGTTATTAAAGAAAACTGTTCATAAGGATAAAATGAATTTTTTTAATTCTTTTAGTAGTAAGAGATAAAAACAGAATGCTATGCAAATATGAATTTATGCAAGAACAAAAATTATAAGTCGTTGTAGTGGTTCCTTAAAAAAATAAGCTTTAAAGTTGTTATTATTGTTCGAATAAAAATTAAATTTACAGGAAAAAATATTAAGCCGTTCTTGAGATATCGAATTTTCCAAAAGAAAAAGACTTTTTTTTCTAAAAATTGAAAACATTTTTTTTAAGTTTTGAAATGCAATGTTTTTTAAACTTTTTAGGAGCTTCTTTATAAAAAAATTCATTAAAATCCGTTATGCCGATAATGAGAACATCAAAATTCGAAAAAATTCTATGGTAGGTACAGGTCAGTAATGTCTAGATTTCAATTTTTTTTATTAAATTATAAATCGTAAAAATTAATCAAAAGAAAAAAAGTTGACCAAAATTCTCGGAACCGTTTTCGAGAAAAATACGATTTTCGAAAACCATTTTTTAACATTTGTATGGAAGGTACCGTTAGTTTTAGATAAAACAAAATTTTTTTTCGCAAATCTTGTAGATTATGTTAACAAACTTTTGTGTCAAGTTTGAAAAAAATTGATCTTGGGGTTTTCGAAATATTGAGTTTCCAAAAAAAAATTTTGATTTTTTTGAAATCCAAAAAAAAAAAATGAAATTTTGAATATGTAATAATGTTTAAACCTTGGAGGATCTTTAGCATAAAAAAAACGGTTTAAATCGGCTGTAACGTTTTCGAGAAAATCAGAAACAAAAAAAAAGGACCCAGGGGGGCTACCAAAAATAACAATTTTTTGAAATTTTTTTTTCAGCTATTACCTAGTTTTATCTAAATGAAATTTTTCAATTTTTTTTTTTTAATTTTGTGGGACACTTTTTGAGAAAAAAAAAACATTTATAAAATTTTGAAAAAAACCGTATGGTAGGTACCGTTATTTTTGGTCTTAAAAAAAAGAAAAAAACGTGTGGGGGGAAAAAATCAAAACCCATATCTACCAACTTTGAAGAAAATCGGCCGAGCCGTTTAGGCTGTAGTCGAACCGACAGACAGACAGATAGACAGACAGACAGACAGTTAGAATTGCGAGACCCACTTTTTTGGTCTTCGCTATCATCGTAATGTCAACTTGCCTTAAAGTACCTATAAGTCGCAAGTAAAAAATTGTGGGAGAAGCACTGTTAAGACGTGTGGAGGGAAACATTTAAAAATGATATCCGCTAAGCTTAAAGAAGATTAGCCGAGGCGTTTAGGCTGTAATCGAACAGAGAGAATTGCGAGACCCTTTCTTGCTTGCGACATATAGATATAGGTAATGTTTTGCAAGTTATGGATTCGTTGAAAAATAAAAACAACGGTACCTACCATACAATTTCTTTTCGAAATTTTTGTTCGCAAAAATTGTCCCACAGATTTAAAATTATAAAAAAAACCTATTCATGAATACCAAGCTAGTTGTACACCCCATAGAATTATATTTTTTGTTTCCGGTTTTCTCAAAACCAATTTTAATCAATTGTCTTATGCAAAAACTCCTTAAGAGTTTGAATAGTATGGCTTATTTAAATTTTCTAAAAATTTTTATCGTATTCTAAAAAAAATAATTCCAAATTAAAAACAAAAAAAATATAAAAATAAAATCATTTTAGAAAATTCAATATCTCAAAAATGGGTAAACTTAAAATTGGCATACTAAAAGTTTTTCTTAAAATATTTAAAAAAAATATATAAATAGAAACTTATTTTTTTAAGAAACACCTTCAAAATATTATAATTTTTATTCTTGCATACATTTATATTTGCTTGCGATGCATTTCTGCTCTTAGCTTTTACTACTAAAAGGGAGAACTATAAGCCTTTAAGTAAATAATTGTTTTATTATGAACATTTATCTCTAATGACACCTATTTTTAAAACTATATGTCTAGTACATAAGAGCAAGTTCGTGCGACCCAGGTGTGCATTTAATTTCTTCTTCCCTTTCAGCCTTATGTCAAGTTTGATCAAAGTCTCGAATTCTATTTTTGTACGAACGCATAACTGGTCATATGTAAAATCACAATTTATCCTAACTAAATTTGGTGTACTATAGTAACCCTTGGAATACTGGTAAGTGCCGCTTCCATCTTGGCATAAAATGAAAATACTTTTTTTAGGGGTTGTGCCCCTTGCTAGAAAGTAACAAATCATCCAAGAGTATCTCTTGTCTTTTGCAGGTCAGGTCCCCAAAATTCCTGTCAATAACATACACCTAGGAATAGTTGAAATTTGTTGGTAAAAAACTAAGTTCAGATTCCCTAGGAGCTTCGTTGGCCTCGAATTTATTTTATTTTAAAAATCACATATCGAAATATAAAATTCAATAATCTATCACTTTTTTTTATTTGCTGCCCCAAACAAAATTTCACCCAAGGTCTGTGCCAATAAGCCGTCCACTCCAAAACTACCCCACTGTATCACGTCCGTAGTATACGCTTGTAGTTGTAGATTTGCCTACAAATACTGCAAGTAAAAGTACACAAAAATGAATGGCTTGGAAAAAACTAGCAAATATTAATATTTAATATACGCCCTCGCTTTTCCAACTAGTGTGAGAATCTAGTGAAAAAAAAAAAAACATAAAATCTATTATTCTCTCACGCAATAGTGTTTTTCCTTTATTGAGTTACTCGATTTCCTCAGAAAATTGTTGTTTATTTTGGTCATTTGCTTGTGTAACAGGAGTGTCGCCTGCTCGTCACATTCAAATATAGTATACCAAGCTAATTAAGTTAATTGAAGAAATTGTTTTTGGCCTGGCCATGTCCTTAATTCGTATCAAATCAAACAGAAAAATAAACTTCTTTTCCTGCTTTTTCTGGTAAATTTTCGTTTAACTGTCGTTTACTTATACACAAACGTATATATGTATGTAGCTAGTTTGAGCTAGTTGTGAATTTTTTCCCGAACAGAAGCCAAACAAAAAATCCTCACGCATTTCCTTACCGTACTTCGCGTCGTCGTCCTGTTCCAAGGCAAACGAAAAACTGCTCCTGAAAACGGAAGAATAAGAAAATGGTTTGTACTCTTGGATTTAAGTTGGTCACTGAAGTCATTTTTCATTTCATATATTTAGTACCTCTATCATCCCTGGGCTCAACCCTAAATCTGCTATGTTGTAATAACACAATCATTCATATCCCTCTCCCCATGTCCCTGTTAATGGATAAAATTGCTGTTTTGTTCATTGCTGCTTCGAGTGTGAGCTAAGAAATATTGACACAAAAACTGCTGTGAAAAATTTCCAGACTAATGTTACAGGAAATACGAAACTGTGCTTAATTTTCTTCATTAATAACATGCAGTTAAGGGTTGATTTCGCATTAAGAACATGAACATTTTTGTCCCTTTCTCTGTGTTAAGTAAAAGTAGGTAAGTTAATGTACATATATATATTTTTTTTTCTTGTGATGATGGTCTTTTGTTGTATAAACCCCAATCAAATATGACCCTCAATTAAATATGCGGGCTAGGGTTTTGTGTATAGCATAAACACCCACTGGAGAGTTTTGACGCAATTTGTGCAAAGCTTATAGGATTTTTTTTCTTTGACTTTGTCTTGAAGGATTTTGTTTTTGTATTGATTTTAAATGAGAGGCGATTCATTAAGACTCATATACAAAAGCCAAACTTACCTTGAGTTTAGTTAATTAAATATTTTATCTTTTCAGCTTTGATTGATTTAGAATGCCACAAATAAATACAAGCGATTCTAACAAAATATATCTGAAAAGTTGGTTTCTATGTTGTTGTTGAAAATCCCATATTTGGCCAGGTGCTCCAATGACCCACTTTAGTATTTTAAATAGAGTCCAAAAAAGAGATTGATGATGATAGGTGACTGAAACATTTGCTTCTTTCGAGCACCATGTCTTCATTATTTTTATAAACAGTGTTCGAGTAAAAAATAGCCCAGTAGTTCACACTTAAATCTAATTTTGACGTACTCTTAAGTACAGAGAATTCTTCTTCTATCCCAGTTTGCTTTCTCCCATTTCAATATCGAGAACAATCAGGGCGCTTCGGCTTCATACTCTGCTCTGCATCTTTGCCATTATTTCATATAGGTGTGCCATCTTCAAAGTCTATGTTCAATGTTATGTTACATCCTAGTGCTAGATACAACCACTCCCTGAACCAGTCGTCGTGGTCTTGCTTAGCTTTGAGCAGCACTCTTTTGACAAGACGTTCAGTAAATAGTCAGCTTGAAGCTTCAACGTTTTTATAAGTAGGTGTGACAATCCTGTTTCAAGCATAATAACATAGTTTTACATAGTGCGTAAACAATTTCTCAACAGAGTCGAACTTTTTATGTACATCCACAAGTCTGAGCACCAACAACAGTCTCCGCTCTGAGACTGATTCGAAAACCCTAGTTTTACTATGAACTAGGTTATTGTTAATAAAAAAACTTTTTCCACTCAATATTAATTGCAAATTTTGCCCTTTGCAGTATTTTGTTGAAATGCCTTTCCATGTCATCTTTTTTTGAGAAAAATACTCTTAAATACTTGTATTCATTGACACTTTCTATATCTTATCCACTTAAGGTCCATTTTTCATTCGACGCATTTCTTCCATCACCTGTTCTGAAGATCACCTTAAAATTTTTTGTATTGACTATTAACATCATAAGCATAAAGTAATGCTTTGATACATACCCCTGCCAAATCAACACCGCCAGAAAGATAATTGATTAGATCCCCTATGAAGAGCGTGAACAAGATAGGCCTCAATGTACATCCTTGAATCACTCCGTATTGATAATCAATCTAAAAGTTCCGCTCCACTCGAAACTGCAGCTTTTGAACCTCTGTACAACTGTTCAAGAACATTTCCAAGCCTCAACAACAATCCCAAGCCATAAAGTTTTAAAAATAATGGGCCGATTGTATCAAAACCAGCCTTAAAATCAATAAAAAAGGTTGTGTGTACTGACATACGCGCGGTAGAAGCAAAACTTCTTTTCCTTCAAGCAAAGCCTCTGTAAGATTCTAACCTATAAACGTACAAACATGTAGTATTCTAAAAACATGTCGCTGTCTTTGACTGATAGCGTGTCGTTTTGACATGTCACTGACAACTGCATAGAAAATTTTTCACCCCAACGGCAACGCCGGAAAAGAAGTTTTACTTCAAAAATACATACAGCATTCTGTCCTTCATAACAAAGCTCTCCGCTTTACTCCTCAATACGAAAATTTGGTCTATTATTGAGGAAAAATATATGTACGTAAGTACTATGGCATGCAATGCTTATACGCCGCGCCGGCCGAGGAAAATTGACAAAGTGCCACCTCAATAAATTTGTATTGAAATACCAAAAAAAATTCCACAGATTAAAAATATGGACTATATTTTGGACCCGAGAAGTGTCCTTTCTAGAAACACTTTCCAGAGCTAAACTCAAATACGTCATCGCTTTTATCTTTTTTTGTTTTTTGAGGTTATGAAACAATGAGAAGAAATTGTTTTCAAGAGCATTATTTGTAACGATTCCTGAAAGAATGAGCTTATCTCCTTCTACTTAAAAATTCAGTTCAAAGCAACAATTCCTTTCTCAGAAATATCTTGTTGAAATTTATGTACTTGGCAAATGGATATTTAAATTAATAGAGTTGCGGCATTTGGATCGATAATAATCCACTAGCCGGAGGTCAAAATAACATTACATCTAGAAAGAGTCACCTATTGGCGCGGCTTATATCCTATTAGAATCATTGTTTTATATGTCTTCAAAAATGATGATTGTCGGTCGGAACGTTACGTTACGTTATTTATTCGTGATTGCTAACAAACCATAAGATACAATATCGGATTGGGTTCGATATCCCGCTTTTTATGATCCCGTTTCTTAAAATCCAGATATTAAAATCCCGCTTTTTATAATCAAGCTTTTTATAATCCCGCTTTTTTAAAATCCCGTCTCTTATCTCATCCTTACTCATATTGTTTCTCTTTTTTTTTGTATAGTGATTTAAAATGTGTAAAATGTAATTTTAATTTAATCTTAGAGTTTAGAGATCAAATACTAATGCGTACAGTCAAGATAAAAAATCAGCTGATGTATTTTCTTTAAGTCTGGTTATTCTTAATCTTTTTAATGAAGGTATAAAGCGTTTATAATACTCAAATGGGAACAAAATGGAATCCTGCTTTTTAAAGTCCTGTTTTTCAAAAATCCCGCAAAAAAAAGTTTTAAAATACCGTCTTCTATAATACCGTTTTTTTAAAATACCGCTTTTTAAAATCACGTTTATTCAAAATCCCGTTCTATTATAACCCCACTTTTTAAAATCCCGTCTTATACCGCTTATCCCGTTTTTTTGAATACGTATAGCTAAAACTTATTGTTTTAAATTGGTTATTTTCTAGATTCTTTAAATGCTAAAGAAACTTTGCATACAACCAGGGGGTTATATGTTTATACGTCGTAATAAGAAGAGGAATTATAAGAAATGGGATTATAAGAGACGGGATTTTAAAAAGCGGAATTATAAAAGCGAGATTATAAAAAAGCGGGATTATAAAAAAGCGGGATTATAAGAAACAGGATTATGAAAACGGGATTATAAAAAATGGGATATCTTACGCAACCCTCCTCAAGTATAAATATACAAAAACGAGCTTGGGGGATTAAACGGAATAAGTCGGGATTTTAAAAAGCGGGATTATAACAGATCAGGATTTTGACTAAGCGGGATTTTAAAACTCAGGATTTTAAAAAAGCAGTATTTTAGAAGACGGGATTTCGGGATTTTTTAAAAACGGGATTTTAAAAAGTAGGATTCCGATACATTCCCCACAATATCATATAACTTAGTCTTAAGCTAATTTTAGTAGATAGAGCAAGATACAAATTAAACAATATTCAGTCTATCAAGTAATGGGATATACATATAATGTATATATACAGGGTCGGCCATCTAGTAGTTTCTTTTTAAATCATATCAAAAAATTCAGTATCATATCTCCGCGGGACGAAATGAGTCGCTTTACGAAATCTTGGGAAATATTGAAATCACTCATCGTCCCCGTCATCGTACGGTGCGAGAATGTGGCTTCTGGAGAGCTTGAGGAAAATTCTGCACAAAGATCTCGGATTATAAGCTTACATGGTCCAATTGACTCAGAAATTGAAGGCGCAGGACCATCCCCTTCGTTATCGCTTCGCAGTTTGGGCCTTGGAGTAGCTTGAATTGGTCAACGAGTTTTGGCGAAAAATTATCTTTTCTGACGAGGCACATTTTCATTCCGGTGGCGGCTACCTTAACAAACAAGATTGCTGCATCTGGGGCTCGGATGACCCGGATCCACAGAGAGTTACAGTTTGGTGCGGATTGTGGGATGGTGGCATCATTGGACCATTTTTCTTCGAAAATGAGGCTGGGAACAACGTTTCGGTTAACGGTGGGTGTTACAGAGGTATATTAACCGACTTTTTGTTTACTGAAATTTAAGACATGGATTTGGACGACCTCTGGTTCATGCAGGATAAGGTATCATGTTTCACAGCCCATGCAACAACCGATCTTTTGCATACCAAATTCCCAAATCGTATTATCAGCCTTCTTGGCGATGTCAATTGCCCGCCTCCGAACTACGATTTGAGCCCTTTGGACTTTTTTGTAGGACACCGTGAAGTACCCATGTTACTACCAACAATCCGGAAACGATTCAAGCAGTATGTGTTTTTGTATACCTATGCGCTGAATGGCATAAAATGGCTTAGTAATATTAGCTTCACACTAATTTTAAATAAATTTTTGAGATAAGAAAATCTAAGATTTGTTGCCAAAATTAGAGATTGACCTAAAAATTTTAAGTTCGCAACCATTTAAACACAAGACAACTATTCGCTTCTAAGCACCTGGAACACAGTTAAACAAATTGTCCGTATGGTGATTTCTCTTATTAATAAACAACGATCATCAACTTTTGATCAAAAGGGTTATCGGCTCATCATCTTATTTCACAGGCTGTTACACATTAATTAAAAAGAATTTGTACTGGATAGGTGCTAACTCGCTGTTTAGCTCCTTTCCACTTTATCTTGCTTTTCCATTCTTTTTTTAAAATTTTATTCTAATCCCTTCAACGATTAACTATTCTTTTAATTTTATTTTTCACGTAAAAGTAATCATATTTTGATTTCAATATAGTCTTTACTTGTACATACAACCAGTGCCGCCGCTGGGTGTTCGAGCGCCCTTGTGCAAGAACCTTAAATTACCGCCCCATGTCTCGGGTGCACGGGGGTATTTACGTTGAATAAATGAAAGTTTTATTTATTCTCCATTTCGCAGTTGAAAAATTTAAGCAAACGTGCTTGCTGTTGTCGCGTTCCCACCTACACCAAATTCTTATACAATGAACGTAGACATTAAAGCATAATATATGCACAGTTTTTGCATCCTTTTAAGATTATTTACTGTTCTTAATTGAGACTTATAGGTACTACATATAAGGCAAGTTATGCATTCGTAAAAAAATCGAACCCGAGATTTTGATTAAAGTTGACATTACGATAATAGCGAAGACGAAAAAAGTGGGTCTCGAAATTTTTTCCCCACACGTTTACTTTTCTTCTTTTTTTTTAAGACCAAAAATAACTGTACATGCAATACAATTTTTTCGAAATTTTATAAATTTTTTTTTTAAAACAATGTTCAATAGATTTAAACAAAAATCAAAAAATTTAAAGATTCGGTACAACCGATTTTGATAATTTGTTTTATGCTAAAGCGCCTCAAAATTTAAAATATTCCTGTGCATTAAAATTTTCAAATCTTTTTTTTTCAATTTTTTTGGAAACTCAATATTTCGAAAACCCCATGCTTGATTTTTTATAAACTTGATAAATAAAAGTTTTCGAAAATCGTGTTTTTCTCGAAAACGTCTCCGAGAATTTTGATAAATTTTTACGTTCTAGAATTAAACAAAAAAAATTTAAATCAATATATTACTGAATGTACCGAACATAGAAACATTTTGACGATTTGGGAATTTCTCATTACCGACTGAACGGATTTTAATGACATTTTTTATGTTTTTTTTTAAAAATTCGATATCTCAAAAAAGGGCGAAATATTTTTTTTTTTGGAAATTTATTTTTTATTCATTAAGTAATAAAAAAAATGTTTTAAAAATTTGTATATAAAAGATTATTTGACTTATAACTTATAACTTTGTTATAAATTTTGTTCTTGCATAAACTAATAATATTTGCTTGCATCACATGGAATCCTGTTCTCAGCTCCAGCTACTACTAAAAGAGTAGTGAACTTTATGTTTATGAAGAATTTTTCTCTAATAGCATTCATTTTTGAAATTCTTAGTCTTTTACATAAGAGCAAGTTCGTGCGACACAGTCGTGCATTTTATTTTAAGAGGAAATAAAAAATATGGCGATTGCGAATAATTTTCTTCAACAAAACCATTTTCATATAAAATACAAAGATTCCTAGCACAGTTTTTAATTTATGTATGTACGTCAAATCAATCCTTTGGTAAAAACCAATAGTTTATAGTTTGACAGAAAGAAGACAAAGTGGTTTTTGTTTCTACTTTCTTTTTGAAACACTTAATCATTTACTTCCGGATCTGGAAGTATTATATATAATTCCTTGACATCTTAGGTATGCTTTGATGAAATTTGACATTTTGTGGTCTGAACTCTGAATGTCAATTGAAAGCTTAAATTCGAACAACCAATGAAACGTTAAATTTCTGGGTTATTCTGATTTTGTTCAATCCGTTGACATTTAAGTTATTTATCAATTCAATTCCAAAATTAATTAAAAACTATTCGTAAACCCTTATTTAAAAAGAAACATAAATATTTAGAAACATTTTTTTTACCGTTGGTTTTTTTCCCAATGACTGCAATCGAAGAGGTTATTTGGTTTGAGAGGCGACAGTCACAAACAAAATATATTTGAATAAAGATTTGTAGTAGATTGTGTGTGGGAACTACGTAGTGAACGGTCAAATGCAAACAAGTTCCAATAGCTAAAGAAAAACTTTTGGAGTATGCTGTATAGGTTGAGTTATATCGATCTCTTAATTTTCCGCCCCTAGACGGTGGCGCCCTTGTGCGCCGCACATTTTGCACATATGGTAGCGGCGGCCCTGCATACAACCTATACATTCGCTCATGAACCTACAAATCAAAAACAAGCAAAGAAACCTAAACCTCTTAATAATCTTATATGTTTTCATAAAATCAAAAAAAAAAAAAGACCTAAAACTTGCTTCAATTTTTGAACCTTGTGCATATATGTAGGTATGCACGTGTATACCATTCGTTCAGACTTTAGGTACCTATCTACTCGCACTCTAGGCCATCCTTGCTTCCCATACTATCACATTCAATTAGATAAGAAATATTTGACTTTCATGCCAAGCTCTTCACAACTGGGGAGTCATTTTGCCTTGCCATGGTGTTCGTCCTTCGTAATAATCTACCTCTTCCATTGTATGTATGTATTTCATTTTGATTCAGGAGCGAACTTTAACCAAGATTAGTGTTGCCATACATGGGTTTGTTGTCAGAATAAATATGTATGTAAATATGCAATATAAATTCTGTAATATCCAATAATCAATTTGTATTTTGAAGCTTTTTTTTTTAAATTAGAAACTTGGTAACTACGAATAGAATACTATTAGACTAGTTTATACCAATTAAAAATGAACAAAAAAAATAATTACAAAGTTTTCATCTAATATTAACGAGAGAAATATTCGCCTTAATTTTGTTATAATAATCCAAGTGCCTGTGTTAAAATATTTGTTTTCGACGTATGGGACTTGGTCGGGATAGAGTCAGGGTTGCTGGTTTCTTTTATACCAGTTATGACCTCTAAGTGATTAATTTTTTACTCATAAATCCGTTTTTTTTTTTTTTATATAGTTTCCAATGTTGGCTAAAATATATATACAAGACAAAATTAACACTTAATCCACCTTGTGCGCCTGACTGGTATAATAAATCACGGACTTTAGTTACTAATTATATACATACGTAGTACATAAATTATTCTTACCATACTTGAAGCCTCGATATCTTTCAAAAAGGAGAGGAGCACTATCTCTACCACTTTGTTTTTATTTATAAACCCACTTATTCGTCTAAACTGGACTGGTCTAATCTGGATTTTGTATTATCTATACAAATTTTGAATTAGTCCAAAATTACTCTTATTGAATAAATTAATTTTGTACACAAAATTTATCTACGTTGTTCTGTTAATGGATTTCCAAGAATATACATTTATGGCAGCACTGACCATGATACACATACCATACCTTCCACATGTGAGATGTAATTTTTTAATGGGTTTCGTGTCCACCCGTCCCAAGTATCTACTATAACCATGGCCACCCATCAACACCGCAACTCTACTCGACATAGCCGATCTTCAAACCCAAACCCCAACCAAACATTCATTTCAACCTCAATAAATGTACCCTCTCACGTGTAGGCATCCATCCACACTCACAAAAAGTCCTGAGAACGAGGTCACACAGGAGGACAGAGATGCCAGGAGGTTGTCGTATATATTATAGCGGGTGCACAATACGGTAGAAAGATTTAGAGAATCCACCAAACACACATACAACATAACTTACAACCCTTCCTCCAACAAGGCGATTCTCACGAGATCCAACGATAGCTAGATGGATGGATGCTACTGCTCTGTGTTGTGCTCCTTGATTATGGTTATTCTGTTGGTGGTGCTAGTGATGGTGGTGGTGGGATGCAGCAATTCAAACCAGGATAGGTGTACCTACAAATGAATAGCTCGCACAATTCCTAGCTTATAGTCGTCCTCGTAGTCGTAGTCGTCATCGTCGTCGACATCGTCGTCCTGTTGCAGTTCTTTCAACTGCATTCAGTTGTGGCGGCAACGATAGGGTTGATGGGTGGATGGATAAGGCGAGGAATGGGCACAAGAGAAGATAAACTGTGCAGCGGAAGTTGCTAAAATAAAATTGTGTTCGCCTTACTTGGTTTTTGCTTCCATTTTTTTTATTCGTTTCTTATATTTTTTTTATTGCGACTGTTTCTATACAATGCAACAACCCCCCAGCTTTACGAGTGTTGAGTGCAGTGTGGGATTAGTTGTTTGAAGAGCCCTGATTGTACATTCACAAAATTAGTTTTCAAAATGTTTGACCCCAAAAAAATGATACCTAAACTAAAACTTTCTGTAATACTTAATTTAGGATTGAATCAACTTTAAAATACCTAATGAAAATAGTGACACAATTACTTAAAATCACTTAAATTTGTAACAACCTAGACTTTGGATATAATTGCTCCCTAAAATGTAAAACTATAATAAAACAAAAAATGGACAACCAGTCTCCTTATACTATTTCATGTAAACCCTTTTAAAAAAACGACTTATTCGCAGAAAAACGTTTGGAACATAATGGTGAAAATAAAATTGGTTTTCTGAGGTCAAATACGTTTCAACCTAAGAAAAACTTTAAACCGAAAATCTGTTCTGTTTTTGAACACTTTCTACAGACAAGAAAAGTTCGGAATCTCCAGCTGATCTAATTTTATATTAGGTTTTTTCTTCGACCAACGTGTAAGAGCTGTAAAGTAAATATGCTGCATTTGTCGTATAGTTAAAATTTTGGAGAACGATATAATCAGTCAAGTCTAGTTTTTTTATCAATTTTTGTAATCTTCCTGCATAATAATGTTTTGTGGAGGTTAGGTTAGGTTAAAGTGGCTGCTGACCGGAAAAGGTCAGCACACTTAGACCAATATTTGGTCCGTTGTGATACCACAAGGATTTCAAAAATCCCCCTTACTCGTTAAACCATTTTGAGCTAATAATGAAGCGTTTGAGACAGTGAATGTCGGAATTATTTAGATCACTAGGATCGTTATTATAGTAGTCTCCCAAGTGGAGTCTACGTCTTTGCGCTAGGGCAGGACAAGAACATAGAAGGTGAGGAACTGACTCCTCTTTTCTTCATCCACGCAGCTTCTGCAAAAATCATTTGCAGGAACTCCAAGACGAGAAGCATGTCTTTCTATTAGGCAGTGTCCAGTAAGGACACCTATAACGGAGCTAATGTGCAATCTACCAATAGAAATTAGTTGTTTTGAGCGTTTAGCATCAAACAATGGCCAAATCAGTTTAGTAGACCGGCAAGTTGGGGTGCTGGTCCACCTGTGGTTAGCTTTCTTTATGGTATCTTGCTTTAGCATGAGTTTACAAGTAGCTAGGGGTATACCGATGTTAGATTTGCTATCCAACAAAGGTAATATTGTTCCGTTTTTTGCAAGTTCGTCAGCTTTACAATTTCCTGGAATGTCTCTATGCCCCGGCACCCATGTAAGGTGAATGTTAAACTGTTTTGACATCTCCACCAGAGATGATCGACAATTTTGGGCTGTTTGTTAGTTAATGGAGACAGAGTCCAGTGACTTTAAGGCAGCTTGACTGTCTGAGAAGATACGTATATCGGTTGTCGATATAACGTTTTCTTTTAGCCAAAAGAGGACTTCTTTTATTGCTAAAAGCTCTGCCTGGAACACGCTACAGTGATTGGGAAGACGAAAAGATAGACAAAGATTTAATTTTTCGGAGTATACGCCTCCACCGACCCCGTCATCGGTTTTAGATCCATCTGTATAGAAATGAATTGCTTCGTCTATCAACAACGACTCATTTTCCCAAGAAGACCTGGAAGGGATGGATACTTGAAAATTTTTATCAAATTTTGGATGAGGGGTGGTGTAATCGACGTTACTAGGTAGACTACTGAACGAGTTCAGTATAGTAGAGTGACCAATATCATTATTGATCCACTGCGAGGAGGCTTTAAGTCGAATGGCTGTTTTAGCGGCCGATTGTTTGCTAAAAATATCTAGCGGTATGAGATGAAAAAGAACATCAAGTGCAGCAGAAGGAGTTGAGCGGAGAGCTCCACCCATAATTAAACAGGCTGTTCGTTGGACTTTGCTGAGCATATCGCGGTTTGTTGCTGTTTCCAGCGCAGTCCACCATACTGTCACTCCATATGTAAGTATCGGTCTAATGACTGAGATGTATAGAGGAGGTTAGGGTATTGTGGTATACATGTTTGTTTTTTTGACTTAACAGAAAAAGTTATGAAACGAATGCTCCTAAATTTGGTAGATTTTACCAAAAACATATAAGCTATCAAGTGATTTCTTTTTATCGAATTCTAAAAATAACTTACAAAGATTTAGACAAAATATTGATACAACCTCGAAATCGTCACTTTTGAAAGTTAAAGGGTAATGTGGTACACTATGCTGTCTATTGTGGTATACCCATTTTTTCATTTCTCACAGCATGATTCCATGTCTTTGGAATCTCATTTTCTAACTTCAAGCCTTTTAGACATTTTAACGAATGAATCTTTAGAAAAAAACACAAATAGCCAAATTTAAAAAGAAATAAACTTTTATGATGGGTAAAGTGGTATACTACCACATTGGCCACGGCTAGTATACCACATTAGCCAAAACCATACATTTTTACAAAAATAAATAATGAAATATAAAATAAACACTTTTGAACAAAACTAACAGTTGTTTTTCGTAGATGATTAATTTATTTTTTCAAAGAATTTATAAACTAGCTTGAAACACAACTTTTGAGAGCACACAAAAACTTTTTGTTTGAACCAAAAAAAACTCAACTTCACGCAATAACCCTTCTCTAATATTTGCTTGAGATAAACGAAGATTTTTGACTTGATTGAACACGAGTACTTAGTTTTATTGATATTACCATCCGCTAAGGTAAAAACCGTTGAAGAAACATGCTTAATTTTTGAGAAAACTGCCTATACCACATTACCCGCCTATACCACATTACCCCAAATTACTCTAGCTAGTGTGTTATATGAGTTTGTAGACCCCATTTGTTACCTACGGCTTTTTTGCAAGAGAAAAGAGCTATGTTGGCTTTGTTGACTCTCTCTTGGATATTGGGCTTCCAACTTAATTTCTTGTCCAAAATAAGACCCAGATATTTTGCTTTGTCTGAGAATTTAAGCGGTATACCTTTGATGAGGGGAGGGTGGTCTATGTGTGGGATTTTATATTTCCTGGTAAATAGGACAAGTTCAGTTTTGTGGGGGTTGACACCGAGTCCACATTGATCTGCCCAGTTAGTAAGCTTGTTTAGAGCATTTTGTAGGAGTTCCTTCAGAGTATTAGGATGCTTACCAGATATCGCTATCGCAACATCGTCCGCAAAGGCAATCACCCTGTGCCCCTCCCCTTCAAGAATCACTAGTAGTTTATTTACGACTAGGTTCCAAAGGAGAGGAGAGAGGACGCCGCCTTGCGGCGTACCCCTACTGACAGTCCTTCGAGTAGTAAAATCGCCCAGTTTTGAATTAATAATCCTGCTTATCAGCATATGATTTATCAAATTACTGATTGACTTATCCACCTTCAGAGATGACAGCGCAGATGTGATTGCGGATGCGTCGACATTGTTAAAAGCTCCTTCTATATCCAGGAACGCAACTAAGGTGAACTCCTTGTGATGAAGGGAGTGTTCGATAGTACGAACCAGCGAATGTAGAGCGGTTTCTACAGATTTCCCTTTGTTATAAGCATGTTGAGCATTGGATAGTAAGGACTTATCAATGTTTGCCCTCAAATGGATTTCAATCAGACGTTCAAATGTTTTAAGAAGGAATGATGAAAGGCTTATAGGTCTTAGATCTTTAGGATTAACATGGCTAGGTTTGCCAGCTTTGGGAATGAAAATAACATTTACTTCTCTCCATGACAAAGGAATGTGAGCCAGAGCGATACAACCATTTAAGATGTTTTGTGGAACTTTATTTAAAATTTTGGAAACTTTGAAATAACATTTTTAAATCTGATTTAATATTTTCTATCTCAATTTTGTTACAAAATCCTAACTTTAACTAGAAGATTTTCAAAATTCTTTCAACGAAATTTTAGCAAACCATTACTTTCAAAATTTTTCCCATCAGTTTTCATAGTTCTGAATCTGCTAATAGAACACTTTTTGTAATCGAAACACGTCTTAATTGGACCACACGTCATGCATTTCATGCAATTTTGCATACAAATTTCAAGTCGGAACCTCTGCTAATCGAACCATGGATCTCTATTATAAAGAGTGGTCCAACCATAATGCACGATTTTAATTCTGATTCACACCTCAACGTGAAGTTTTTTGCCCAACTTAATTTGACATTTCTTTGTTACAGTGTTTGACAAATTCAACCATGGAGAGGTACACAATTGAGCAACGCGTTAAGATTGTTAGAGCCTTTTACGAAAATTGGCCTTCAAATCAAAATTCATTTCGTGCACTTCGTAATTTTTTTGGTCAGCATAATCGACCAAATGTGTTCACAATCATTAGAAATATGAGCAAATTTCAGCAAACCGGTTCTGTAGAAAATGTGAAAACCCCTGTGCATGCTCGCCCAGTTCGTTCTGCGGAAAACATTGCTGTTGTTCGCGATATTGCCACCGAAGCAGTGGCGAGCATTTGGCCAATATTTTGTTTTAAACATAATTTTCATAGATCCTTATATCATAATAAAAAATATTGATATAATTCTCTGAAAACTTTTTGTTTTATTTGAAATTAACATCGTGCGTTTTCGTTGTACCACCCTATACCATGTGTTGCTTAATGTATTTACCTGTCTGTTTGGACCTTTAAGGATACAGTTGCGGTTCAGAAAAAAATTACTGATTTTTTATAAGACAGAAAAAAACAAAAAAATATTTTATATTTATATTATTCCCTAACTCCAGAAATTCTTTCTTCAGCCGCACTACACGAATACTTTATCCTGCTCAATATTTCCCTACTATTATGATATTCAAAACGAAATGTGCATCGTTATCTCCCTTTCAATCCTCTCCAACATTCCTAAGCACTTGCACTGTGCTCAAAAATTTTAAGGGTACTCAAAATCCCTTTAGTGCACCTAAAATATAAACAGAAATTTGCACATTGCTCCAACAGTTTACTGATTGTTGTTTTCCACTTGATGGAAGACCTGATGCATTTCGAAATGATGTGAACATTGCCCGCGTGCAATGAAATATTGAGAAAAATCCCGAAACTTCCACCACGTTTTCAGCAGTTGGTAATATCTAAGAATTACTCTAAAAAAGATTCAATTGGTTCCACATTAAGTATGCGTTTTCAAGAATTGTTCCGAGAGAACAACGAGTTTATTCACAAACTCATAATGAGCGATGACGTCCATTTTCACCTCAAAAGTATCGTCAATAAACAAAACTGCAGTCTATGGGGCATCTAAAATCCAAAAATAATTTTTGAACGTCAAATGCTTCCATTTAGATAAATGCATATTATAGTTTCAGAAAGGATCATTGGAACATGTTTGTTCTAAAACGACCAATATTGGAAACTTATTTCCAAAGTGAGTGCTGTGTACCCGAAACAGTGGCTTTTTTGAAAAGAAGCTTTGGCTGAAATGAAGCACCCACCGCGCCTTCTATACGCAAGTTTGTGCAAGTTTGAACTCGCCTGAGGAGAATTCTGCATAATATTCGATCACAAGGTCCAATTGACTCCAGCCAAGACAGCCACTTGAAAAACCTTGTTTTCCATAATTAATGGGAATGTTTGATCTTACTATTAAAGCCATAATACATGGAAAAAATATATTTGTGTTCATTTTATTGGATATTTAAAAAGAAACTCGTATTTGGCCCATCCTGTACAATAGTTTTTATAAAATAAGATACAAATTTTTATAGTTTTTAAATGTGACTTGGATTAAAATATTGAGAAATTGAATTAGATATTTTACATTTTTTCAAAGTTAAATTAGATATTAAATACAGCGCCATTTTTTCTAGACATACGACCTAAAAATGTGACTTATTTTTCTTTAAAATCAAACAAGATATAATTTTTTTTCGGAAATAAGGTGAGGTGTTTTGAGCTCCAAAATAATTCAGTTTTAAGATTAATTTTTTAATTCATCTCTAAAAAAAATTTTCTTTGTTTTTAAAAACTTAGTTAAAGCTGATTTTTTTTTTTTTTTGAAATAATTGACAAAATTTAAATCAATCAATTTAACTGCGAGTAATATTTACCAGTAAAGTTTTTCTCCATTTGAAAATATATCTTCGAATACCAACTATCCTTAAAAATGTGTATAAGGCTTCAGTTAGCAACAAATACATCACATTCTGGCTGCATCAGAATACAGAAAATATTCCCTCTGTTATATCAGTCGTTCTCCTCTGGTTTCATGGCTTCTTTGTTAATCTAGATAGGTGGCTCTAGATACGTCGAAAACGGACGGGATTCTTGGCTCAGATATAGGATGGTGTGTGGTGTGGCATCCGCCATACTCTTCTGTTCATAAACTCTATTGAGAAGAATCCTCTAAAGTTTGTTTGCAAGTGTATGTTTGTGTAAGTGTATGTTAAAGGGTAGTAAAAATGACATGGTGGTGAGAAAAAAAAAAAAGAAAAGAAAAACAGTAACAGTAACAGTTCGTAAAGCCAAGGACCGGAACTTGAATAGAGAGCATACTATCATGTGTGCTTGGTAGGTATTTGTTTTTGTATCGTTTTTAGGGATATTTTTGTGGATGTTACAGGATATTTGGAGCATTTAATTTAATTGCACTTAGAAAAAGGGGGATGGTATGGAATCGAAAAAAATAAAAATAAAGGGATAACTGCACAATACTGGTATCTAACTAAAAATGAAAACTTAAATGTTGTTGTCCAGAAAAGTTTCGTAAATTTGTGTGATTTATTTAACTCTTTCGGTGAATCGCTTGCAATTATTTAGAGGGTCTTTAGTGGTTGGATTAATTTTCATAATTACTAGAAAATGAACAGATGTGCCTACTTACCTTCTTTTGAAAAATAGACAAGTAAATAATGGAATTGAATGGTTCTTATACCTACTTGGTTTCGAAATTTTTAAGAAAAGATATAGTAGTAGACCTACATAATGTATGTATGTATCATTTCTTATTATCTTTTTACTCGTAATTTTTCATACCTAGGTATATGGAGTAGGTATTTAGAATAATAGTTGTCTAAAAAATCCATTTTTGCTTAATTTGGGTTTTTTTGAGGTCTCTCGAATGAATTATTCAATGGAGATAATAATATTAAGGGAAAAAACTCTTGACTTTGGATGTCCTTAAATGTCAAAATTACAAACACTTATTTCAAGGTGGGCTAAGACCGACACTATTAAATACTCTGAGCGAATCATATTTAACTCCTAATATTTAACTTTTGTGAAAAGACACGAATTCTAGGAGATTGGCATATTTATCAATAAATTGGTCAACCAACTATGCTTTGAGAAAGTTAAGCTTTTTTCAACTCTGCTATGGCACGCGGTGGAAAGTTGAAAGAGAGTTGATATCGCTGTCGTACAGAATCTTTAGGAAACATATTTTTTTTTGCGTTCAGGATGACTCGCAGTATAAGTCTTGGTTTTTCGAAATCGAATAAGATTATCAGACTGCTCCTTTGATAATTTAAAACCTTCCAATTGAGTTAAAATTGGGCTTTTTGATGATAGCTGCCATTTAAACTAAATTATTGTATTATTTTTTAGTAAAGGTAAGACCAAAAGTGTAAGGGGCGGTTTAATGCAAGGAATACAATCGTATGAGAGGGCTTGTCTTCTCAGGTTAAGTATTTTTTTTAAAATCAGATCGCCCAAGATTTTGGGTGAAGTAATTTCTTTTCTTTTTGTCAATTTGACAAAGTTAAAATAAATTACTTACCTGCTACCAACCTTGAACGATATTTGAACTAAAGTTAGACCACAAATCAACCAGTATATTTATTTAAAATTTTAATTAGAAAATAAATAGGAAATTCGTGAGAAATATTACGAATGTAAGTAAAATACACGACACAGTCGCACGAACTTGCTCTTATGTAAAATACTAAGAATTTCAAAAATGAATGTTATTAGAGAAAAACTGTTCATAAGCATCAAATTCATTTTTTAAATCACTTAAACAACTCCGGTTGTAGTTGGAGCAAGAACAAAAATTATAAGTTTTTGTAGTGGTTTCTTAAAAAAATAAGTTTTTTGTTTAAACCATTTCTCAGAAAAAATTCTAGTACCCCAACTTTACGAATAAAGATTAAATTTTAAAAACAAATACTGAGCCGTTTTTGTGATATAGAATTTTCCAAAACAAATTTTTTTTTTTAAATATGAGATGCAACGTTTTTCAAACTTTTTAGAAGCTTCAAAAAACTTTATTCAAATCCGTTATGTCGATAATGAGAAATTCAAAATTTGAAAAAATGGTTCTATTCTATGTACTGTCAGTAATATCTTAATTTCAAATTTTCTTTACTAAATTATAGATCGTAAGAATTAATAAAGAAAAAAAATTATCAAAATTCTATGCTCCGTTTTCGAGAAAAATACAATCTTCGAAAACCATTTTTTAACATTTGCATGGTGGGTACCATTATTTTTATGTTAAATACATTTTTTTTTTCTTACATCTTGTAGATTATATTAAAAAAAGACTTATATTTATGAAGTTTGAAAAAAAAATGCGTTTTGAAAAAAAAAAATTTAATTTTTTTAAAAAATTAGAAAAAAAATTGTTTGAAAATTTGAATACACAATAATATTCAAACTATTGCAGAGCTTTAGAAAAAAAAATATGAAAATCAATTGAACCGTTTTTGAGAAAATCAAAAACAAAAAAAATAAGTCCATTAATATCTTACCATTTTTCGGAAATTTTTTTTTCAACCATTACCTAGCTTTAACTAAATGAAATTTTTTTCTTAAATCTGTCGCAGTTTTTGAGAAAAAAAAATATTTATAAAATTTCAAAAGTTATTTTTATAGTACCTATAAGTCGCAATTAAAAATATAGTACAAGTAAGAATTGATTGAATGTTAAATTTAAAATTAAAGAGCAAAATAATGAAGTTTAAATCTGACTCGTTGATCATTAAACTTAAACTTGTAGAGTTTCCGCCGTCTTGATTTAAGAGCGGAATCATTTTCACTTGCAATGTGTACCCAATGTATTCGTACAAAAATCAAACTTGATATTTAATAGGGAAGACGAAAAAACTTAGTCTCGAAATTCTGTCAGCCTGCCTTTCTTTTTATCTGGCTGCCTGTCTTTTAGGGTAGACCTTACACGCCACAACCGATTTTCTTTTAATTTGGTAGATAGCATTTTTTAATTATTAACTCCAGTGTTTTTTATAAATTTAAGAAAAACAAAAATTTTTGTTTTAAATAACTGTTTCACAGATTTAAAGACAACATCAAACCTTCGATTGTTTTAGACCTCTGAAACTACAATAATTTGTTTACACTATCTATCTAAAATATTCCGAAAAGAATTGTTCTTTTATCAAAAAATAACGATATCCACCATACGAATGTTAAGAAAATCGTTTTCTAAAATTTTGTTTCGCTCAAAAATGACTTATAAGTTCTAGTACAATTTTTTCTGTTTCACCTAATTTAACTATGAATTATCGACTCAACCGATTTAAACATAATTTTTTATGCAGAAGCTTTTAAAGGTTAAAAAAAAAACTTATACAAAAATTCAAAATAATATTTCTTGGATTTAAAAAAAAATCATATAACCTGTACCTATAGCTTTTATTTTTGGAAAATATATAAAAGTCATTAAAATATTATTGCGCGTTGCCTTTAAAAAAAAAAACTAGTGAAAACTTCTTGATTTGAGTTACTCACTGAGGCATCCTTGGTAACTGTCAGACCTACCACTTGTTCGGACACTTTCAAATCTTCCCGATGATTATTTATTTTGAATAACCTGGAAATTAATAAAAATATTTGGAGCTACATATACATACATATGTATATGAACATCAAATTTCAAATCTGACTTTAAAAATACCTAGAAGGTGCAGGCCTAACTCAATTTTTTTGTTAGATTACACGTATTAAAATTGTTTTTTTTTGTAATTTCAAAAAGTAAAATTTTGTTCAAATTTCAAATCAAAAGCGAACACTTAGTTCGAAATTTTCCAAGTAGAAAAGTGTACATGTTTTTTTTTTACTTTATAAACTATGTTTTGTTTAAATGGCAACTCTGACAGACCCCAACTTTCAGTCTCATTGCTCACTCTGTGACATGACAATATTAAACCAACAAACAACCAAACGAATAAAATTATTAAAGATACAACAAAATACAACAGAATACACTAAGTGAACACTGCACATACTCAAATCATAATACCTGTTAGCTGTTAGGTTGCCAGCTGCCACCTTAGATGTCTCCCTTAAAATTGAACTCTCTTTCACGAGTTCTCTTTTAAAATAATACAATTCTTTTATTAAGCCAAGAATTTACATTTAAACAAATACATATAAAACAGTTGAATCCTATTCATATACTATGAATAATGTAGAATGGAATAGAGGACAACATTTTTTTAATACAAAAGAGAACATGAAAATAAACTTAAATTCATGTCAAAGTAAGAGAGAGCAAAGCGAATAAAAAATCACCTATGTGGTTTTGCTCTAATGTTTTTCATTTAGTTCACTTTGTTCTTATTTTAACCGCATTTTTGTCGGTTGATCAGCTAAAGAGTGATGTGTTGAGATGAAATGATTGGCTTGGATTCTAATACCTTTCGAAAATGCTACCTATGTATGTAAGCGAACGTAAGTATTGCCATGCAATTTTGTAAGCAAATGTCTTATTTAATAATTACACACAGACTCGATTTACGCAACTAATAGAAATTAAGGCAGTTGCAATAACCGAGGTTGTTGCACTTACTGGGTTATATTTTTTTAATACAAAATTATACCTGTAATTGCTTATTTTTTTTAGAAATAACGAAAATGTTATAAAACAACATTATTGAAACCAAACAAGTCGTTTTTGTTGGTTTTATGTTTTGATTTTAATGAACAGATGCATAAACACAAGAAGTTGCACTAATCGATGTAACATTTTTCAAAAATAGCACTTATAGTGTCAAGATGTGCTCCGATTTTAGTGTTGCGAAAATCGAAGAGTTGCACGAATCAAGGGTTGCATTAACCGAGTTCGTACTGTATTTTTTCATTTTCTATTAAGAAAATAGTTTTTTAATTTTTTACTTTTCTACATTAACTAAGGAAGAATAAAATACCTATATGTTTGCAATTTTTGCAAACTAACCATGAATGATTTAATATTCATTAAATATAAATTAATGTGGCTATCGAAAATAAAAGAATTCAATTTCATAAAGCAATAGTATCACTTGACATATCCCTCAGTTTCCATGAGATGCATAGATTTTCTGAAAAAATCAACATCTTTTATTTTTCCCAGATTCAAGTCCTTAGGATGAAATGTAGCGTCAACAAGAAAGCACAACGTTGTTTATCTTCTCAAGATTCTCAGCCGCTGCAAAAAAGTTTTTAAGGGATGTACTGCCTCTTGTGAGGAATTGACAAATCCTCTTAGAGCGTCTCTTGTAATGAAAAGTGCTACTTCTGAACCATTTGAAATCAGCAGAAAATTGCATGTCCTTTCATTCCTGGTGACGCACATTGGAATGGTTGAGTGTTGTAAGTTACTAGGTTAGCGCTGCCTACGAGCCATAATGACCTCTTTCTTATGTATTATTATTTTTCCCCTAATGACATTTAATTCCTTGGAATCCCTAATGCTTGATATTTTTTTTTTAAGAAAAATTTAAATATTTTGGAATATATTTCTGAAAGAAACTCCACACCATTGCGTAATACATAAATCAGCTGTATAAATGTATGTTTACCTCAGGACAATGTTTTTCATAAAAAGTCACTTTTATACATATGTAGGTATAATAACAAAGGTTTTTTTTCAAAGTTTCATAAAATACTATTTTCTCAAAAACTATTCCACAGGTTTAGAAAAAAACTTGACGAGATTTCATTTAGTTAAAGCTAGGCAACGGTTGAAAAAAATATCCGAAAAATGGTTATTAATGGTACACAACTTTAATAACCATATTTTGTCTTGATTTGCTAAAAAACGAGACAACCGATTTTGATAATTTTTGTATTCTAAAGCCCCCAAATAATTGAGATATTATTAAAGTTTTGTTTCTCAAAACTCAGTGATTCGAAAACCCTATATATATTCTCTATTTTTTTTTAATCTTAATTAAAAGTTTTTTAATATAATCTACAACATATGGATTTTTTTTAATTTTATATAAAAGTTATGGTACCCCACCAAACTAATGCTAAAAAATGGTTTTCTATAATAATATTTTACCCGAAAACGGCAGCTAGAATCTTGATCAACATTTTTCTCTTTCCTTGACTTTTACGATAACAAAAAATTGAAATTGGTAGGTATTACTGATTGTACCTTCCATGAAACCATTTTTTCGAATTTTGAATTTATCATTATTAGCATAACGAATTAGAATAAAATTTTCTTTTAGAGCAGATTCTAGTAAGTTTGAGAAACATAGCATTTAAAAACTAAAAAAAAATTCGATATCTCAAAAATGGGTCATTATTTCATCAGTACTTTAAAAATTTTGTATATAAAAAGCTTTTTTTTCTAAGTTTGCTTAAGAAATTATATTTCATTCTGTTACGAGCTCCAACTACTAAAGGAGTTTTTTAAGTCATTTAAAAACTGAATAGCCATAAACTATGAACATTTTTCTCTTCATTTGTACAATCTTTTACATAAGGGCCATAAGAACAATCAAGCGATCCATTCACGCATTTTATTTATGGTGACTGTCGTTCTAGAATATTTTTTAAAACACAAATTCTTGGTTTCCTGAAATTCTAATTCTAATTTTTGAATTTTCTTTTCAAAAATAAATTCTCTTTCTTTTAACAAATGAAAAATAATTGATCAATAAACAAAATACCTAATCAAATTAATAAAAAAAAATGTAAAACAAAAAAATACCTAACATAAATAAGATGTAAAGACTACCTCATAAATAATTATATTTATCCATAATCCATAGCAAGTGAGTAAAAATGCCAACATTCTACAAAAAAGCTATAAATAACCGTTCTCATTCAAATTTAATACTTCATACTAAAAATTAATCAAATATGTCAACAAAGTTGTTAAATTCAAATAAATAAATTGGCAACCTTTAGTTTCATGAATGAAAACAAAAAAAAAAAAAACTCAAACAAAAATCACTCATACGCCACCGGTGCCCATAAAACAAAAAATGATTATCTTCACGCAAAACAAAATGCTACTAAGTTATAGTACCCCCCAATACCAGTGTTCACTTATGTGATATTTTATGCTCCGTTAATAAAATTTAATCGGCAAGAAGACGAAGTATGACAACAATAAGAAACACAAATAAAAAGCAACAAGAAACAACCAAAAAGAAAATAGAAGAAAAATATTAATTCATTTAAAGATTCAAAACGTTGATGTGGATGCAGAGGTGAGAGGCGAAGAGCAAGAGTAATCCACAAATAGCGTTAAAAATAAATAATTCTCCTCCACCACGAATGAAATAAGCATTTTTCTCATCACATACAGCAGCTCCTCTTCGAATAATCGTGTATGCTGTGTGCAGCAAAATCAAAAAACTGCCTTATGTGTGCGTGGTGGAGTGGAAAGGGCAACAAAACAGTAAATAAAATGAGCATTACGAAACTAGTTCAAAGAGTAAAGTGGAATGGAAGTGATGAAAATGTATTAAAAACGCCACCCAAGAGCCAAGACCCAACGGGCAAAAAAGATGAGAGCAATCTGCTGAACGGAGGACACATACTGTTAAATGTTTAAAAAACTGTATCTATGCACCTGTGAACAAAGTGTGAGATGGAATCATGAACACAGATTGTCTGTGGGTATTTGTGGATTTCACTTCACATTCTATTCATCAGTTTTACTCCTACTCTCTTACGCGGTAGTAGTCGCTATAGTCAATGATAGGTGGCGGTGGCGGAGGAGGTGATTCGAGATTTCATGTGACTGGGAACGATAAGTTGAATGCTTTAGCAAAGTATGGCGATAATCGAACCAAGTGCACACCACTACCATGTTTTATGAGGCTCTTTAACCCCACAGCACAAGTCTGTGCCTTTTAAAGTCGGGGTTGCCAACACACATTTTTTTCTGTAATTTTGGAAATACCAATCTGATCTCAAGACACAGCCTGGCATGTTGTTTATGGTGTTCGATGCTGCCTTCGGAATGCAAATTGCTGGGCCAACATTTTCGTCAAGAAAGTGATGAAACCTAAATACCGTTTGTAGCTGTCACTCTAAAAGGAGTTCAATTAATGCTGGTAACTCTGAAAAGAGAGGTTGAATAGGTTGGCTGTTGGGTTGTTGCCGTTGTTGCTTGTCTACGCTCTACGTCTACTCTACACGCTAAAACACTACACTACCTGCAGTTGTTTACACATGCTGTGCAATGACTGCTCAGTTTCATAGTCTCGCACAGTTTACGTTTGACATTCATGCTGACCAGTTAGGTGTGTGGTAGGTCTCATGTGTCAAAGCAAGCTTAATTGAGCGATATTTTTTTCTGATGGCCCAGGGGGTTGGGATGGGTAGATGAATATAGATATGTATGGTAGCTGGATGGAGGGGAGAGATGGTGGGTAGGCTAGTGGTGGGATCAAGCGCTCAAAGATTTTATTATTTTGGCTTTTTTGTTGTGCGAGAGCGATTTAATTTGCTGTCATGTTTAAATGTGCATTCATATAATGCAAGTATGTATGTACAGTACATATGGGAAGATTTCATTTTATTTTTTTTGTTTTGTTTTTGATTTTGTTTTAAGTGATTTTTATGAAGAAGTGAATAAATTTTGTTGATGGCTAAAAATAGAAAGGCAAACAGAGAGGAGGAGAATAAAATGATGATGGTTGGGGTAGAGCTGGGTAAGAAGAACACTTACACAGCTTCTGTTGCAGTTGATAATGAATTTCAATATTCAAATTATTCGATTATATGTTATATGTTATAATTACATAGTATTAAAAAGTAAGACTTAGAACTGAACTTCTAAGAAGAACGTTAAGGGAAGGTTTTTGAGAAAATCCAAGACATAAAATAAAAATGTTGGTAATTAATTATTATTTAAGAAATCTTAAAAATGATGAGTGAAAAGGAGTTAACACATTGTTGTATTTAATTAACATGTTTTGATGATTTACGAAAGTGTCATTTTTTTATGAATTAATATTTGAGACGAATTAATTAAAACAAATAAAACAACTCAAGGAAATTTCCAAAACAAAGCTAACCAAACCAATATGGGATGGAAAAATCCATGAACACCTACATATTTACATTCAGGCTTATACTTTAAGACTTGATTTCAATATTTGTGATATACATAAATACTTACCTACGTGCTGTTCAACATGCGCGTTACAGACGGAGCGCTGCCGTTGTAAGCATTTGTTGTTCATCAAGCGTGAATATTGCTCAGATTCAGAGAAGAATGAATGAATATTGAGAGGAGGTTTGCACTGCAACCTTAAGATCTATGGTGTCCCCTATTTTTAGTGTTGCTTTTTGTGATCAATTGAATATAAATCAAAAACTGAAGAGCGTTCAGATTTGTATCTAGGCCTATCTGGATGACCTTATAATGTTTTAAGTAACAATCTTTAGATGTTAACATATAATTATTTGTCACTGATTGATTTTCTACAAAAGTAGTTCATCAATAACTTCTTGAACAAATACCTATGATATACCTATAGGAGAAAAATGTACAATTTACAATTAAATTAAAACAATTTCCATAATTTTTGGTTAACCAATTTGAAGTACTTAATAACGAGTGATTTTTTAAGAGCTATCTGGTCGATCTGCTTAGTCCAATTTTTGCATACTCTTTCTAACATTTCGGCCGGTATCTCACGAATAAATGTTTCAACGTTGGCTTCCAGTGCGTCAATAGAAGCGGGCTTGTCGCTATAGACATGAGCCTTAACATAGCTCCACAAAAATAGTATTGAGGTGTTAAATCGCACGATCTAGGCGGCCAATTGACCGACCCCAAACGTGAAATAAACTGTTCACCGAACTCGCCTCTCTTCACTCCAAATACGGCAGTTTTGCTTGTTCACGTATTCATTCAACCAGAAATGATCTTCGTCGCTGAACACAATTTTTCGATAAAAAAGTGGATCTTTGTCCAACTTTTCAAGAGCCCATTCACCAAAAATTCGGCGTTGCGGTAGTTCGTTAGGCTTCAATTCTTGCACCACATATATTTTGAAAGGCTTCACACATAAATCTTTCCGCAAAATTTTCCAGAGGTGGTGGAGTAACAGGGGCCCAATTGCTGCGAACGGCGCTGAATCGATAATTCACGGTCATAGCTAACACTGGCCGATACAGCTGCGATATTTTCCTCATTTCGCACTCTACGTAAGAGTGTCGATGGTTTAATGTCCAACAATGTGCGAAAATTAGTCACAACAGCCCGAATAGTCACCTCAGTAGGTCGATTGAACTGTCCATAAAGTGAAAGAAGCGTGCGATGAACTTTCTTAACAGAGCACGCATTTTGATAATAAAATTTAATAATTTACAAGCCTTGTCCGTTTGTAAGACGATTCTTGGTTAAATTATAGACCAAACTGAAGATGTTTGACAGTGACACAAAACCAGTGCAGAGTTGCCAAAAAGAAAATAGCAAAAAAATCACCCATTATTATAAAATTACATATGCAGCTATGCAATTATAGGGTGAAATGGCAAATGTCTCAGAGTTAAATGTTTTCCCTATTGATTGACTTTGACTCTGACAAACCTTCTTCTGTCAGTTCTGCATTATCTATTTGATGTACCCAGTAATATTAAGTCTTCGAAGTAAGGTCTATCTATCCTAAATTCTAATGTACATAGATTTTTCGGAAATCCACCTCCTGCTCAGCCCACTTTCTTATATTTTGCAGTTTTCTCCTTATTAAATGTGCCTAAGTAAAGCTTATAAGGTATACTAAGGATATTTAAAAATAGGTGTTAAAGGTTCAACAAAATTCAAACAAATATTAGCAATAAAAAACTTTCAAGCATATATATTTTTATAAAAAAAAAATAAACTACTTTTTATAAATATTGCTTTCGTTAATCTTAATAATATTCCCTTAATTAAAAATA
This sequence comes from Chrysotoxum bicinctum, assembly GCA_911387755.1. Classification (NCBI taxonomy): domain Eukaryota; kingdom Metazoa; phylum Arthropoda; class Insecta; order Diptera; family Syrphidae; genus Chrysotoxum; species Chrysotoxum bicinctum. The sequence goes on along the minus strand of OU426989.1, from coordinate 214,357,003 downwards.
AAATAGGATAAGATAAAACAGACTAATATAAAACAAAATAATATAAAAATAAATAAAATTAAAGATGAGAAAAGAAAATAATAAAATTAAGAAACTATAAATTTTATTAATTGAATAATTTGTTTAACTAGGTACTAAGCATTTATTTTGAGTTATGAAATACAGATATCCAAAATATCAAAGCTTCACATAACATTCTGCAGAAAAAAGATGCAAATACATATCTCAAATTATTTTCATTAAAAATAACTTAAAAGTATTTTGTAAATGCCAAAAGATCTAAAAAAAATTGAAGAACTAATGTTGGTGCAATCTCAAGATGTTTCACATGTTTCTTTTTTGAGATTGTACTTCGGTCACAAATACATATAATCGTTAACTAAAAAAATTTCAAAATGCATTATCGCAATACCTGCTCGCGATATAAAAAAAGCCATAAGGTCTATTTTGTTGTAATTTTTTTAAGGTAAATTCAAACTAACAGATATTTATGAAAATTATCTTTTTTTTGGGTCTCTAATTCCCTGTAAAAAGATACGCAAACTTCGCTTCGATTTCAAATTTGTACTGTTTCTTAAGAACATCATCCACTTTTTCCGAAGTCAATGTCTCAATGTACAGAAATAAATTACAAAAATCTATTGCAAATTTTTGGACCGAGAATTTATGACTCGACTACAACCTTATTTTTTATAACTTAATCTTTTCATAAATTTGTCCCTTCAAAAATGTTTCATTCTTAACTTTGTCCTTACAGAAGTTAATCATTAAGAACTTTTGTTTCCAGATCATAAATTAACTAGATATGCTATTTGAAAAGTCAGAAAATATTAAATTAGGTCACCCTGTGTCTCTGTGCTCGTTCTAGACCAACAGCAAAATTGTGGTAGTATGACACTGTAAAAAGGATTTGTTGAAAAATATTTGAGTTGTTAAAACTTTGCTTATGTTTTATGCAGAGCTTCAAAAGCCAGGAAATGTTTAAAAAAAAGCGAGCAATTTTGTATAAGCATTTGAAAAACAGGTTTTGGAACCATGTCACACTGTCACATTTTCATTTTGTTATACTTTCAAAGTCAAAACCCGAAGATACCTTCTTCACACTTCCACATTATTGGTATGTCTTAAGTCCCATTCTTTTTTTAAGTAATTTTTATAGTTTTTTGCAAGGTATCATTAATATATAGTTCTTTGCATCTTAACTTTCTTGACTTTAGAAAAGGAAACAGTCTGACTTATTTTGTGTGACCATTTTCTGCCCATTTATATGGCATAAATTAGTTTCTTGATCCCATCAATTTTTTTCGTTCCAATTTCAGTCCATCAGATAAACATCAATGTTTTTTTGCTGATCGTATCAAACTTAAATCATTTTCTAAAATAAATTTTACTGCGGTTCTTCAGATTTTCCTAATTCACCAGACTCCCCACATAGGAATTTATCGGCTTAACGCACCACATCGTTAAATGCTTAAGTGACAAACAATGCGTGAAACTAAGAACTTAACACATCATTCATAATGTCTCATAAGTGTGTGTATAACAGATTTCAGCACGAGTGCTGTCAGTTGGGGGTGTGTACGATTTAACGTCAAATCTGCCAACTGTGACGCCACTCTAAATACCACGCGCTACAAAAATAAGAAATAACATTCGCCACACATTTTTCATTCATATCGAAATGTCAACTTCAAAAAAAAAAATATATACATATATAAAATTTGACATCCATGCGCGATCACTAAAAGCCGTTTGTCACAAATCGCAAGCAAATTAAACTTTGGCATTTTAACTTTTGACATTAACTCGATTTTATTCAACTGCCGTCGATAAATGCCAGATTTGTTAATTTATTGACCAGCAATTATAATAATTTTTCATTATTTAAAAGCCTCACCTTTTGCCGGGTTATTATTATTATTATTAAACTTCTGTCACTGTTCACCATCCCACCCAATCTGTCATTTATATACTTCTTAGCCAAATTCCTGAAAGTGTGAAACACCTTAAATCAGTAGAAATAAAGATCGTGTTCTTTTAATTGCCACTGACAGTTCAAGCTACCCTAAAGAAAGAGTGTTATGTACACATAGAGGGCGTTAGTGTTGACAGTTTGTTGGTCTATCGTTGATATATTAATAACTTGTTTTTTTTTCGTATTGTGTGATTGAAACTTGTTTATCTTGCCAACAAGTTCAACTTTGGCTGCTAACGGTGGCATGTTCCGAAGACTATATACTGTGACATACCCCGCCGACGACGAGAACGAGAACGACAACGATGACGTTTATGTTGATTAATTGTTTGATGGGTGAGTGTTTAGCAAATAAGAAACAAATCAGACGATAAATTACATTTTGCTGGAGAGCTAGTTGTTTTTGTGTGAGTTTTTATTTTAATGTGGTGATAAGAAAAGTTTAAGAGACGAAAACAGGTCAAAGCTGCGCAGCGCAGATGAGTTAAAAATTTTGATGACATTTGTATGTCAAGTTATGAGAAATTGGTTTTCACTATTACTGACTGATATTTTGTCTTCAGGTGGTGTTGACATTTTTGCGTAGTAAGCAACCCCTAATGAACGAACACATCCCTATGTAAAATATAAGATGACGTGTGTGTCGAAATGGATCAAGAACTTTTTCATTTGTTTGAAATGCGTAAAATTTTCTGATGTATATCTACCGAGTGGATAAAAGGGGTGAGCTAATGGAGTAAATAACGATAAACGAACAAGGAGAACACGAAGCCAATGAAAGTCAAAGAATAAGAAAGCGGTTGATTTTTGTGCGACTTTTCATTAGTGGTTAGTTCACTTTATTCATAACCCTTTAAATACAAACATAATATTCATTACTTAAACCTTGAGGAAGAATGGTTTTTGTGAGTATTTTTTTCAGTTTCGACTTAGGGTGCCGAGCTCAATAGGTACTTATAATTCATTTTGTATTACGGTTTTTTTGAAAATGTCAGGATCAAAGGGATTATTTATAGAAGAGGTGACTGACTCTATATGACAAATAATCGCATTAAGATGTTTTCTTGTTTTTTTTTTGAACATGAAAAAAAAAAATACGGTAATGAAGATACGCATACATAAAATATTGTTTTTCGTTAACTGAGCTTTTGGTGTGGATATTTCATGCTAATATAAGTTTGTTTTGGTTGTTTATGTCATGTATGCCAATATATATGAAATAAAAGACCATTCAAATCCAAAACGTCCAATTTTTCATAACAATGGGGCATATAAAGCAAACTAAATTTGACAATGGCACATATTATGTTGGCTAGATCTGTAACTAAAGCAAATCCTACAAGAAGAAGTCCAGCGAGTATAAATCTCACGATCTCGGTGGCCAATTCACATCGCCTCCGCATAACATAACCGTATTTGGAAATTACTCGTTCAAAAAGTTCATTGCATCATCGGCTGTTTGGCACCGTCCTGTTGAAATCACACGTTATCATGTGTCAATATCAATTCAGGTCGCATTGTTGATATGCTGACCAACGTCGTTCTCAAAAAAATATGAACGTCTCAGGTGAGACGTCAGCGTCCATCGAATCCCTCCGTTTCCCGTCAAGGCCGCTCGCAGGACATCGCTTATCGCCAACAGAAACAATATTGGTGACAGAATGCAGCCTTGTTTGACTCCACTTTGGACTTTAAACTCTTCTGATAGCCTCCCTTCGTGCAAAACGTGACATTTGGATCTATCATAAGTTGCCTTAATAATAGCTATTAATTTATCGAGGATACCCCTTCTGCGTAAAGCAAGGTAATTATAATAAATTCTCTATTAACGCTATCGAAAGCCTTCTTAAAGTCAATGGATAGCAGGTGAAGTGGTGATCGATATTCGATGCACTGCTCAATTATGATCCTTAAAGTATTGATATGATCAATGCATGAGGATCCAGTGCGGAAACCTGCTAGCTCGGCATCGAGTGTGGCTTCTAGATGTTCCGTGATGCCCTCCAGTACTATTTCCGCTAATATTTTGGCAACGGCAGGCAGGACGCAAATCGCCCTCCAGTTTTCGCACTGTGTTAGGTCTCCTTTTTTAGGGAGCTTGATTATCATTCCCTTTTTCCACTCATTTGGAAATCCTTCGGAGACCCAAGCTGTCTTTATGAGTGAATGCAGGAGTTCGCACCGCTTGTAGAAGCTCTGCAGGAATTCCATCAAGTCCTACTGCTTTGTGCCTTGATTGCGTTGCAGATCTCACCTCTACTGGGGGGTGCAGTATGGATTCGGGAATTTGTTGTTCCTGTGTTAGCTCAGCAGTTAGCAGCTGCGCATTTCTGTCGATAACTTGGGTTAATACCGACGCAAAATGGTCGTTCCACTTCTCAGCTGATCCTCATCCGAACTAAGTAGCGAGCCGTCTGAGTCTTTTACAAGATGTGGTTTGGAACTGCGAGCACCAACCAGTTCCTTAGTAATGCTGTAGACGGTTCTACTGTCGCATCTGTTAGCAGCATCTTCTGCTTGTTGGTCCAAAGCGTTGATGTGATTACACTTGCCACGTCTTACACTTCGGTAAACCTCTCTCTTTCTCGTGCGGTACAGGGATTCCAGTTCTCTTTTTTCTACTCCAGTATCCAGGTTTCTTCAGAAAGCACAGCGTTATTGTTTTCCCTCGCTCGACCGCCTAATCTTTCAGCACCCTATACAAGAACATTTTTCACAGCACTCCAGTGGTTTTCGATGGATTCAGGTTCCGTGCTGCTGATTGTCATCTTTCCGTGTAAAAGGTGGTCTCTCAATTGTTGGCGTGTTGAGCGATCCTTTCATCTGTCGACGTTGAACCTGGGTAAGCGGGTTATGCCATTGGATCTCGGAGCTGCAGCTGTGCGAAGTCTTACAGTAGCTACCATAAGGTGGTGGTCTCAAGCATATTGTGTGTACAATCAATTTGGTTTAAGCGAGTCTTTTGTGTTAAGCCCTCGTTTAATCATGGCTAGGCAAAAAGATCTTTCGTCAGAGAAATTTTTGAAATAGAGTCTTTTATCTAACACCGACCACTCTCAGAGAAAAAATTGCATTGGTTTTAATAGTGGAAAAGTCATCGGAAAATCCCGCTCTTTCGCCTATGAGAATAGGAAAATCTGGATGAAAAAAAAATTACAACTCTTCGAGATGAGCGCAAAATTAAAGAAAAATATATTCAATATTTAAAATGAACTTCATTGTATGTGTGTGTATGTTTATTAGTAACGTTCGATAACAAAAATTTGGCACTCGGACGAAAGTTGATGTTTACACATCTCTACTGTGAGTCCCGGCATTCACAAGGGTACTGCCTCTTACCAGGAATTGAATTGTCATGAATTGTGTTTCTCATCTTGGCCCGTTCGGGCTCGGCAGAAAATTGTAGGTCCCCCACATTCCTGTCGACAACAAGCTACCGAGAATGCCTGAGTGTTGTAAGTCACTACTTATTTATTTTGTGTGCATATAAATTCATTGAAAATAAATTCAACTCTCCTTCTAACAATTACGTTAATCTGAACAAGTTCAGCTATTTTGGTTTGTATTGTTTTTTTAAACCTTTCCCAAACTTTAATTTGTTTCCCCAAATTAAATGCTAGTGAATATAAGTACCTTTGAAACTGGTATTGTGCATATCCCGGGCAAAGATTTTCTTTTTCACACACCACAAACTGACTTTCAATCCATCGAACCTTTTACCATTTACACCTCGTTGCTTGCACTCACGGGGCCAAGCCCATTTCAGTCCATTCTGCCAATTTTCTGTTTATGCCTGCGATTGCTGCCACCACCGTTACCGTCGCCATTGCCGACGTCAAATTGAATTGAACGTTACCTGCTCCAAAATCAGTTACAACAAAAAAACTGTTATAAATGTGCATCAAGTTCTGCTGTATCTATGTTGGACTGTACTTAAGTATCTTTGAGCTATATGGCATTCATGTGGTCTGCATCTCTGGGCGCAACAAAATTGTATACCTTCCTTCCACTATTGATCAGTTCGAAGTTGGCCTCATTTGGAATCTGTTAGTTATACATATACCACCATCAACAGCTGCTGTTGACCACCAGCACCAGCACCAGCGCAGTGCAGGCGTAAGCCCAGCGTGGCAAGAACTATGGACACTGCGGTGGAAATCAAAGCAAATTCCAATCGGAGTTGCGCAGCCGATGAGGAAAACTGTCCGAAATCGAAGAAAAATTTGTATCACCGAAGCCATAGATTATTATTTTTGGCGGGAAAATATTTTATTTGTAATTTTTGGTATCACCCTGTTTGGCTTGGTTATACCGACTTCATAATTAGGCTCCAATAGCCAGACTAGACTGCAATAATTTTTGTTTCTTTATCCATAACTCATGACAGAACTCTAATTTTTAATTATTTCTTCGTTGACGTTGTGTAGTCTTTTTCTAATGTGAGATTCCGCCATATTAAGCCTGCCTGGGACTGTATGTATAGAGATGATATCGATCTTTTCCTCTTCCTTTGGCTTCCATCCCGTAGGGGTGTGTTTCTACGTGGAACGAGCATATGGACGGACGAACTTCAATAGTTACCGAGATGTTGTCATACTGTACGACTGTCAATCATCCGGAGTCGGAGAATTGTGACTGTCATTGGACAGAGCGGCAAATGAAGTCCGTCGAGGACGCACAATGCAACGTGAGTTTCAAGTGATGGCTTTCTTGTTCGAATGTCACTCTGTGAAGAGTGAGTTACTCGGTGTATTGGCACTCTGGCTGTATCCACAACAACACACATATGCATTATAGTTTAATGTATTTTTACTTTGTTTTTTTTCGTGACAAAATATTGTTGTTTTGGCATTGTGTGGTCTTTTCGATTTTTTTTTTAAATTTATATTCTCCTAGTTTTAAGGCCTTGGATTCGGATGGAAGATAACAAACTTGAGTAGCATTTTTGATGTGTCATATTTTTGCTATTGTGATAGGTGATGATGAGTTGATGGTCACATGCAAGTAGCTTCCAGATTGGCTAGATACTTAATGCGAGTAATGTCGGCTGTCGTATATGTACCTATAGAGGTTTACCTACATCACAAGGATATAAATAAAATGATGGAATTCAGCGACATTCTCGTTCTTCTTCCTGTTAGTGTTTTGTGATAACTTTCCAGGCTTCATCACTGGAAGCACCCCGATTCTGCATTAAATTGAAATGAAATTCTAGCATGTGTCACAATCATGCAAAGATTTAGGAAATATATGCTTGTAGTAGAAAACAGTCCTACAAATGTATTCATGTGTGTGTTAAAAAATTATGTATTCATTGAACGCCTAATTTATTACATATTGCTATCCGATATATGTCACATGTTGTAACACATTTATTAATAAGAATTTCTAGTTGACAGATGGATAGTTGTTGACTCTCTTAGTTGAGCATTAGAAAATTTTTTGGTTTGGCTATTAAATACTCAATTAACAGATCGCCTCAACGTTTACCGCTATTTTGCTGATTTTTGTGAAAAAATGTGACTTTTTCGATGCCTATTGCTTTTGTTAGTAAAATGTTTAGTTAAGAGATGGCGTGGGTTAGTGCAGTTTGCTAGGTGAGCAGAAGGGGACAATATTACTTGTGGTATTGAAATTTATTTAATTTTTTGGATCTTCAACTTAGAAGCTTATGAAGTTCATTGCTTTGATTAATTTTTGCGGTTAAATTATCAAAATACTAACTTTGCGAACGTTTACGCCCTCTTCGTAGTTGGAAATAGAATACAGAGGGCTTAACTTATAAAAATAAAATGCAGGATTGGGTTGCACGAACCTGCTCTTAAGTAAAAGACTAATTTCAAAAATGAATGTTATCAGAGAAAAAATGTTCAGAAGCATAAAATTCTTTTTTTAAAAGATTAAAACAACTCTTTTAGTAGCTGGAGATATAACAGGATGCCATGTAATTCAAGAAAATATTATATATGCAAGAACAAAAATTATTAGCCGTTGTATCTAGTGGTTTCTTAAAAACAAACAAGCTTTTATATACAAAATATTCAAAATATTTTTGAGAAAATCTTTTGGCACGCCAAATTTAAGTCTTTATTATTGTACGAATAAAAATAAAATTTCCAAAAAACATACCGAGCAGTTTTTGAGATATCAAATTTCCTAAAAAAAATAATTTTTATTTTTAAAAATTAAAAAAAAAATATTTTTTTTTTTTTAAATTTTAAAGTGAATTCCAAATTTTTTAGAAGCATCTCTATCGTAATTTCATTAAAATCCGCTATGCCAATAATGAGAAATTTAAAATTAAAAAAGAAATGCTTCTAAGATAGGTACAGTCAGTAATATCTTGATTTAAATTTTCTTATTAAATTATTGATCGTAAATATTAATTAAAAGAAAAAAAAAATTATAAAAATTATAACTGCCCTTTTCGAAAAAAATAAGACTTATAAAAACCATTTTTTAACATTTGTATGGTGGGTATCCTTATTTTTAGGTTAAATAAATTTTTTTTCTCACGTCTTGTAGATTTTATAAAGAAACTTTTATTTGTCTAGTTTAAAAAAATCGGGCATGGGGTCTTCGAAATATTGAGTTTAAAAAAACTTGAAGTTTTTTTTTAAAATGCAAAAAAAATTGTTTTGGAAATTTAAACAAAATTGTCAAAATCGGTTGTATGGTTTTTGAGAAAATCAAAACCTACAAAATGGTGGTACCATTAATAACCATTTTTCGGAAATTTTTTTCAACCAATACCTAACTTTAACTAAATGAAATTGTTTAATTTTTTTTAAATATGAGGAACAGTTTTTAAGAAAAAAAAATATTTATAAAATTTCGAAAATTTACCGTTATTTTTTGGTCTGGAAAAAAAAAAGAAAAAAACGTGTGGGGGAAATTCAAAAAAGAGACAGACAGAATTGCGAGATCCACTTTTTTCGTCTTCGCTATCATAGTAATGTCGTCCTTAATCAAAATCTTGAGCTTTATTTTTTACGAGTGCATAACATTCCTTTACCTTAAAGTCGCAAGTTAAAATTATGTGTGCTACTGTAGGCATTTGGGCCAAACCAAATTTTGAGATAAAATGTTATTAACGGTACCTGTTTTAGAGTCATTTTTCTACGTTCGGCTTTGCCATTAACGATTCTAACGATTTTGACCAAAATTTTTAAAATAAATATTTTATATACAAATTTTCAAAAAGACAGTTTTTTAATTTAAGAAAATAAATTATTTTTTTTTTCGAAATTCAATATGTTGAAAACGGGTGACCATTTAGTTCTTCAAATACTGCATATCAATTTTTATACTTGCGTATAGCAAGTTATGGATTCGTAAAAAAATCTAAATCGAGATTTTGATCAGAATTGACAAAACTCAAAAGTGATCTCAAGCTCAGTGAATTAGCTACAAGTGAACTCCATCTTTGCTGTAAAGGCGCATCTAGAGCGTGTTTTTGAATAAACGAGCCTTAAGATTCTGAAAGCGCTTTTAAAGCATTTATGCAGCTAAATAAAATGTTTCTTGGGCTGCCATACGATTTTTTTCGAAATCTTATAATTTTTTTTTTAACTGTTCAACAGACTTTTTAAAAACATCTCATTTAGTAAGGAAATGTTTGAAAAAAAAAATTACGAAAAATGGATATCATTTGTACCCCCATGGAACCACTTTCTTGTTTTTGATTTTCTCAAAAAAGACAACCAATTTTAATAAGTTTTTTCGTGCTAAAAGTACCCAAAAGTTCGGATAGTAAATTCAAATTTTCAAAAATTTAGCTTTTGGGTTCTTGGAAGAAATTTCAATTTTTTTTCAAAACTCATTGTTTCGAAAACCCCATACTCGCTTTTTTAAACTTGACAGTTAATAGTTCTTTAATACGATCCCCTAGATATGTGAAAAAAAAATATTTGTTTTTCTTAAAAACGATACCTACCATACAAATGTTAAGAAATGGATTTCGAATATCGTATTTTTCTCGAAAATGGCGCCGAGAATTTTGATAGTTTTTTTTCTTTCGATAATTTTTTTATGATCTATAATTCAATAAGAAAAATTTGAAATTACGATAATACTGACTGTACCTACCATAGAACTATTTGTTCGAATTTTCGAAATTCTCATTATCAGCATAAGGGATTTTTATGACATTTGTTATAGTTTTTCATATCTAGACATACTTAAGTTTTATAATTTTCTTGTTTAAATTTAAAAACAAAATTGAAAACGGGTGAACGATTGCTTATTCCATTTAATGAATATTACTAAATAACTTCAAACAATTAATTCACGTATAAAACATTCGCAACGATTTTTTAAACTTTGTTTGCATGTTTAATATATTCTCTCTGAAAATCAGAATGCATTCTAATTTTCTTACACTAATTCAATTTGAGAAATATTTAGCGCTTCCGCATATTTTTCTATTATTAAATAGTTAAGGATATACATAAGTATGTTAGATATTGAACCATTTAAATTTATCTTCAATGTCTTGGGTGATTCGTTTTCAAATTATTTCAACTTTCAATACTAATTGTATTTTCTTTTCGAAGTCAAGGTTTCATTATAATTCCCTAAAAATAATTACTACATAAGGTTTTCGACCTATTGAAATTCAAACGAAATTAATTTAAAAACTATAAACGCTCAAGCGCGTACATTTACTATTCATATTTAAATTTTGACTTAATTAATGATTTTAGGAAACAATTAAACTGTGTTATTTTCAGAGCTTATTTCATCCCTTCAAACTCAAGTGTTAATATTTTTCCTTGCAAAAACAAACATTTAAACTTTGTACAAAATCTCACTAATCAACTGCCTTAAGAATCTCTTAAATATTCCGTTCTCACCAAAAAACACAAAAAAAAATATTTCACAAAATTACTAAAAACACAAAAATTCAAATCTCATGGATAAGCTCAAACTTAAACAAACAAAATACCGCCTTCGATTTAGCAATGGAAAATACCAAATAAAACAAAAATTAACTACCAAATCAAATTCTAAAAATATTCAATAAAATCTTTGACTGTTGAAAGCATTTTTTTTTTTTATTTTCTAAATTCTATTTCTAAATTGAATTTATACACCTATGTACTCGTAGCTAGGTAGGTACATAGACTTTAGTTCAAAAACAAAACAACAACAAAAAATAACAAACGAATCGAAAATTATTAAAACAACAAACAAGTGAATAAATCGCAAGTGCTAAATTATGTACCAGGAAAGATGCCCACGGCAAAGTTAGAAAAATATTTTCCCTCGATCCGGCGCAATTGTACGTTCGCATTGCTGCCGTTTCTCAAATACGTACATATGTATGTACCCCTGTAGCCAAAGTGTTCACGGGTTGAATTCAAAACTCAAACAAAAATATAGGAAAATTAGATTCAAATAAGAATTCTATTTTTTTTCTCGGTTCGTAGTGCTAAATGATATGAAGATACAAAACGGTCTTATTAAAATAATAATAATTGTTTGTATTGAGGAGAAATCAACGGAATGAGGAACATAAGATCTGGCATTTAGACTGAAAGTCCCCCAGTCTTCTGTTTTGGAATATATTAAATTAATTCACTTGGTAAACATTAGGGAAAGGTTTGCTTAAGTAATAATACTGGCGCCAAGAGTTTGAGAAATGATCTCAAGTCAAGGCGAAACAAAACCTCAATCAATTTGTGAGAGATTTTAGTTTAAATTTTGGGATTTTAGACGAAACGTAGCAAAAGTAATATCACTTTGAAGTGACACTGAGTTAAAATGTACTTGCGGAATGTTTTTAACAAAAATTGTGTTTTTAATTTAACGTTTTTAAACAGTAGGAGGAACCGTTAGTATGGCTTTTAGATTAAAATTCAAATTTATTTCCCAAAGTTCACCATGATGTAGACATCATACCAAAAATAATTTTTTTTTCAATTGGGAAGGCTTTGGCGGCCTATGGCGGCCATGTTTTTTTGTCACATTCTATCAAATATGATGAGGATGACTATCATTCAGCTGCCGATGCCAAATCACTATAGCAAGTAACACGATTGAACAGCACGTTCAAATGATACAACTTTATTATGAAAATGAGTCTTTGTTTGTGCAAACGTTGCACGCAACCGTAAAGGAGGTGATATTCACAGTCGAATTTACAACGTTTGGTGGCAAAATTTGGCGGCCGAGCGCATCGCCACGGTCCGTTAAAGTGTGCAGAAGAACCCAAGGTCGTCGATTCCTACCCGTGCACAACAAAACGAGGTTGGTAAGGCTGTCACCGTCAATGCCGAGCACTACTGAACGATGATAACCAATTTTGTATTGCCCAAATTGAACCATAAGGACCTAGATGACATGTGGTTTTAGCAGGACGATGCTATACGTGTCACACAGCGGATGACACGATTGAAATTCGAATTCGAATTGGGGTGTTTCGTTAAGGTGAACATAAAATAGTCCATCGCTCAAATTCATCCGGATCTATGCGAAAGAGTTTTTCAAATTGAACCACTCGGATCCTTGTCACCGTAAGAAACTGAGGCGGGAATTTGAACCACGTCACATTCCATACATAATGGCATACATGGACTTTTCAAGTAAAAAAATATTTCGTTATTACCACACACAGAGCTTGTTCTATTTTATTTCGACATCTACCCGCTCTTGTTAAAACCCTCTGTATCAACACGAGTACAGTGAAAACTCTCATAAACGGAAACTCGCGCCGATTAAGATCAAGTTTAAGAAAAAATACTTTTTTTTAATTTCATATTTAATGCTTACTTTTAAAAATAGGAACACTTTAATTCAAAATTTAAGCAATTAAAAGGAGGAAAGCCAGTTGAAAGGTATAAATCGAATGTAATCTACTTTTTGTTTTGGTTACATAACAAAATGAATGACTGTGAGCGAAAAAATTAGCTACAGAATATAGCAAGATTAGATAAACGGGGAAACCCATATTAAACTCAAAATCTAACGAGTTTGGTAAGAGTATAGCTAGTAAGCAAAAGAAAGGGGTAAACCCTTTCAAGCTCACAACGAAATAACGTTCTGTTCATATATTAGAGCTTGGCGTCCGATTATCAGAGATTTTCCACGGATTTGCCAACATTCAGAAAATTAAAAATTTGACTGAAAACATTTTTTTGAACATATCCGTTTAGAGACTATCGATTCGCTATGGTGAAGTAAGAGTTATTTTTGTTCTGGAATTATGTAATGGAAGACAAATATTTTGAAAGTGCGTCTGGAATATTACTTGAAAATAGTGTTAGCTTAAAGATACATTCTAGATTTTCTTAAAACATAAAATTAAAAAAATCATTTCGCGATTCCTTATAGCAATCTTCAGAGTCAACAAAAATCTACTTAAGTTGAAATTTACTGGGTACAAATTTTTCATAGTATAACCAGTACAAGTAAGCAAAAAAATGTTACTCAAAGAAGTGTTAAAACCCGTTTGGAGGTATGGAGCCTTACAACAAAAAATACGAAACCCATCTAAATTTCAAAACAAAGTCCTTAGTGTAAGACAGATAAAATTTACATGGTACATAAGAAATAGCGATCTTCATCGTGACCTTTAAATATAAATTGTCACAGAAGTATTTTGAAACACACGCTGTATCACGCAATCAGCTACTGCAGTCAAACCATTTTAGAATAACTAAGCTTCATGATCTGCTGATGGTCTAAGAATTAATGGAAAGTTTTAAAAGTTTAAACTTCCCTCAATATAATTTTAAATTAACAAAGAAGAATCATCTGTTGGTCTATCATAGATTGACCGTTATCCCTTTAGAAGAAGAGAGTAGTAAGTGTACCACACTGCTCTTAACCAAATATTACCAAGAGTCTTTTGACGATTTCTACTATTGCAAAATTGATAGTACACTGATAAATGAAAAATTTAGAACTTCTTCCAAAAATATTTTTCTTATATGAATTTTGGCAGCCTTTTGACTAAAATTAATAGAAGTTGACAGCTTTACGAAGTAAACAAACAAATCTTTTATGTATTCAAAATTTAATTTTTTTTCAAACATGACATGACTATGATTGAGACGACAACAAAAGTGAAAAAAATTTTTTAACTTGGCAGATATAAACTTTTGTATTTTTATCTGCGACTTATGATACTATAAGGCAAGTTATGCATTCGTAAAAAAAATCGAACTCCAGATTTTGATCAAAGTTGACATTACGATAATAGCGAAGACCAAAAAAGTGGGTCTCGCAATTCTGTCTGTCTGTTCGACTACAGCTAAACGGCTCGGCAGATTTTCTTTAAACTTGGTAGATATGGGTTTTATTTTTCCCCCCCGGATGTTTTTTGATTTGATTTTTTAAGACCAAAAATAACGGTACCTGCCATACGATTTTTTTTCCAAATTTTATAAATATTTTTTTTCTCGAAAACTTTCCCACAGATTTTTAAAAAAAAAGTTCATAAAATTTCATTTAGTTAAACCTAGGTTATGAATGAAAAAAAAATTTCCAAAAAATTATTGTTTTTGGTACCCCCCATGGAACCATTTTTTTTTGTTTTTGATTTTCTCAAAAACGGCACAACCGATTTTGATTGACAATTTCTTGGATTTTTAAAAAAAATTTCAACATTTTTTTTTGAAAACTCAATATTTTAAAAACCCAATGCTCAATTTTTTTAAAACTTGATAAATAAAAATTTCTTAAAATAATAATTATACAAGCTATCAGAAAAAAAAAATATATTTTATCTAAAAATAACGGTACCCTCCATACAAATGTTAAAAAATGGTTTTCGAAAATCGTATTTTTCTCGAAAACGGTTTCGAGAATTTAGCGTAAATTTTTTTTTCTCGATTAATTTTTAAGATCTATAATTTCATACAAAAAAATTTGAAAACAAGATACGAGTATTACGGACTGTACCTACCATAGAAGGATTTTTTAAAATTTTGAATTTCTCATTATCGGCTTAACAAATTTTAATGAAATTTTTTATAGAGATGCTTCTAAAAACTCTAAGAAACATTGCATTTCAAAACTTTGAAACAAAAAAATATTTTTTGAATTTTTGAAAAAAAAAAATCATTTTTTTTTTTGAAAATTCGATTTCTCAAAAATGGGTCAATTTTTTTTTTTGGAAATTTAATTTTAATTCGTACAATAATAAAAACCTAAAGTTGACGTACCAAGTTTTTTTTTCAAATACATATTTTAAAAATTTTATATATAAATCCTTATTTTATTAAGAAACCACTACAACGACTTATAATTTTTGTTCTTGCATAAATTCATATTTGTATAGCATTCTGTTTTTGTCTCTTACTACTAAAAGAATTTAAAAAATGATGATAATTTTATCCTTATGAACAGTTCAGTTTTTCCTAATAACATTCGTTTTTAAAATTCCTAGTCTATTACATAGGAGCAAGTTCGTGCGACCCAGTCGTGCATTTTATTTTTTTGCTACAGCTCGCAAGAAAATTTTTATCGTATTGAGTATTAATAGTTTGAAAGAAATTTTTTGATTTCTTTTTACAAAACTCAAAATTTCAAGACCACATTCTCGATTTTTTTTTAAATTTGACAACTTATAGTTTCAAAAAGATTTAGAGAAAAAATCGTAGAGTAAATCGTTTTTGAAAAAAGTATCTTTCTTGCAAGCGCGGCTCTAGTATTTTGACTATATTTAGCCTGTATAGCTTAGTTTTAAATACAATAGTTAACTAATTTTTTCTTATTTTGGATTAAAATTAAAATTAAAATTTTTATTTTTTTATCTTAAATTTTATTTTAAATGTTTCAAAAGATTTCAATGATCTCTTTTTGAAAATTAATTTTTATTTACACATTAACAAAAACTTAAAATTGGCGTAACAAAATTTTTTTTTTTAAAAAGTCTTTAATATTTTTAATGCATAAACTTGTTTTTTACTTGCTTACTTTTTTATCTGTAAGTACAATATTGCAAGTTATCCATTCCAAAAAAAAAAATGGAGATCAAGATTTTGATCAATCTAAGTTGATAGCAAAAGATACAAAAATGGGCTGACAATTCTGTCTGTCTGTTTGACTACAGCCTAAACGTCCAGGCTGATTTTCCATAACTAACCATGATAAATAGCATTTTTTAATTTTTCCTCTGAGTTGTATTTTCTTTTTTTTTATGAACAAAAAGCACTTTAATTGATAGAGATTTCTTATGTATATTAAGAAAAACTTTTCAGAGAATGAAAAAAAACTTCATTTAGTAAAAGCTAATTTATGTTTTTAAAAAAAACTCCCTCCTATAGAATTTTTCCTTTTTTTTAAAAAAAAAAGGTGCAACCGATTTTGATAATTTTTTGTACACTAGAATTTAAAAAAATAATTAAAAAGTATTGTGTATTAAAATTGACAGTTTTTGACAAAATTGACAGTTAATAGTTTGTAAATCTACAATATTTTGAAAAAATAAATAAATTGTTATTATAGTATACCCATAATACAAATGTTAAAAAATAATTTTCGAAAATCATATTTTTCCCGAAAGCAACACTTAGAATTTTGATGAAATTTTTTCAGTTTCGCTTAATTTTTACGATCTATAATTCAATAATTTTGACTTTCTCATCATCGAAACTATGGATTTTAAGCAAAACATTTATGCAAAAATTTCTAAAATGTTTATAAATCATTGCGTATCAAAGAATTAGAAAAATATTTATTCAAAAAAATACAATATGTTGCTACCCAACATAATTAATTAATAAGGAAACTGATCACTTTAAGAATTTAAATTGATTATAGTTCGGCTTCAAAGGAAATTAAAGAAACACATTTGCGCCAAGTCAGATTTACATTTATACCAAAACACAAACAATTAAAAGGCACTTATTAAGCTTTGGTAAATTTTTAAAATATAAATTTAACTTAAAGAAACATGAGCACTGCAAATTATTTAAGGCGCGAATTAAGAACTGTCAAACGTGTATTTTTTGTTATATAAGGTTTAGCTATTCTAACTTTAGGATTTATTAAATTAAATATTATTTATTTCATTTGCAATAAAATTATTGTAGTTATGAAATGAAACAAAGCTATATGACTCGAAGTCTTTTAATATGAAATAACAACAAGTTCATATCATGTTTATTGCTTCTAACATATTGATTTGATAATATTAAATTACATAATTAAATACAAATGTAATAATATGCTCAATATGTGTAAATACATAAAAGGTTAATAACCTCAGATAGAATTTAAAACTTACAGCTGATTTTGTTATATACTTGTTACACCGAGGTTAAAAGTTTTGCTCTAGCATGAATTTGTATTATTCTATTTTTTGAATTGTAATAAAGTGGTCAGTAATTATAACGTGGTTAATTTGGTATTTCATTTTCTTACCGTTGTACTTCAACTAAGTGCAAATCATTTTAATTTGAGTACTTCAACTAAGGTACATCATATAAGTTAAATTATAATTTCTGGGACTCAACTAGTCTCAGAACAGAAGATATTTGTCGAAAATTTATACAATCAATATTATTTCAAATTTATGAAATTTTGACAAAAATCATCTCAGTCGTTAAAAATAAAGTCGAAAATCAAAAAATGGTTCGATGGTAAGTGCCATTGTTTTGAAGCTACAGACAAATTTTGAATATTACCTCGAGTTCGATTACTAACCATTGGAAATTTGTCCTCAACTATCTTTTTGGAAAATAAAATGTAGATGATATTAAAAAATAGAAAACATTTAGAAGAAAAATGGAAAACAGAAATCATTGAAAAATTAATAATAGTGAAAAAGCAAAATGGACTCATTGAACACAAAAACTGATTATTATTAATATGTACATAAGCGTTTTTGTATTGACAATGAAATTGCACCTACCGAACTCCTTTTACTTAGTTTTCAATTCTTTTTATTTTTGTCTTTAGAATTTTAGTTTTAAATTGATAAAAATCTAGTTGAAAACTTTAGAGGAATTTGTAAGTTCTCAGCTATACCAAGCTTTTTGTCAGTTCAGTTAAAAATAAAATTGAGTTCTACACTACAGAACGTTTGTTAGATTGATATGAAGGTTTCGTATCAGAACGGTTCACTGTGACAAATTTAGCTGTCGTAAATGTAATTAAAGATTTATGTCAAGTTTTTGTAATTTACACTGATTTAAGCAAGTAATTTGATTCGGTTCAGGACAATATTTTATAAAAACACTCGAGTATTTTGGTATTCATTCTGAGATGATTAAATGAATTAATTTGTATTTAAAGAACAGAACTAAAAGTTTCAAAAAGTATTAAATGTACTTCGTGCTTCCAAAAGGAAGTCATCTTGGCCCTTTATGTTTTATATTATTTGTTAATGATATAGTACACAGATTTAATAGAAAATTCTAAGTATCTGCCTTACGAGGATGATTTAAAAATATTTTATTTTTTAAGTAAAATGTATGTTTGTGTAAGAATTCAATTCGATTTGGATCGTATTTCAAATTGATGCTCTTTAAATAACTTAAAAATAAATATCAGTAAATGTAAGATTATTACATTTTTCAAAACAGGGCTTGTTTCTTATTTTCCATATTAAATTTATATGTACAGGTCTTCTATTAGTAAGAAGTTACAATTTTGGATGCCACAAAAAAAAGCAGATGTTTTATATAATGTATGTAGGTAATTTCTTAAATATGAGAGTCTTAGAAGTAAAGTATATCCTAGAAAGACTATCAAAAACTTACATTATTTTTAGAAAAACCTAAGCATTTCGTCCCGGTTTTGGCTAAACAAGTTACAAAAGCTATATTGTCAGTTACTCACATGACAAACTTGTCAATTTTTTGTTTCAATAATAGATAAGATAACGATAGATAAGAATAAGATAGATAAATAAGCATAAGGTTCGTACTCGTAGATAAGGATCTTCAGATAAGAAATTGTTGGTGAATTTAAAAAAAAATCTAAGCATTTGGGATCAACAACTTCTGTTTTCAAGTTCGCATTAGTCCCACTCGAAAAAATCAAAACAAGAGACCAATTCAGATTAAATCATATAAAATGTAATTCTTATGAAACAATCCCCATTTAAACAGGTTACACTGTAAACACATAATTTCCACCCTGACCTAACAAATACCTTCCTTATTTCTCTTCCCTAATGAGCATAGATATTCTGTGCGAAATCTTTAGATAATCACTCAATTCAAATGAACTATATAGGCCTTACGAGTAGTCTATCTATGCTTTCTCCAAATAGCAACACAAAAAATTGCATTCCTCCTAACAGCTTTCCATAAGCTGCTCAACAAAAACAACCACAGGCCTGTAGAATTTCAAAATTCAGGTCATTTTGAATGATCATTGCGAATAGAATTATAGGTATACACCTTCCATAATGCCCAGATCAACATAATTATGCCAACAAAACTCTCTACCAGCAGCAGCGCCAAAGATAAACCTCCTCGTCAAGAATCACAATATTTACCAGATCCATCATCTGGCAAAATGGACCAAACAACACTGAAAGAGCAAATCTCTTACAACTCGCCACAATCCATTCGATTCAATTATAATTCAACCAACAAACCAGGCAACCAAATTAAAAGCAAATAAAGAATCCAAGAACAGAAATAAAGAGAAATATCTAATAACAAGAAAAAGACAATCGGAATGCAAATAGCTCGACGACGACGACGGATTCGGGCTCGAGAATCCAACGAGAAAAGCTCGCATGTGTTCGTTCCTCTGTGTGTGCTAAGTGAGCAGAAAACGAGACTAATTCGATCCGACACATCTTGTGCGCCGTCGTCGTCGTCACCGCCCCTACCTCTGCTGCGCCAGGCTGAGCCGAGCCGACCATAGCGGTGTGTTCTCGAAACCGCCAAATCAGGTTTTCCCGACCATACTACCTCCCGGCCGTCCGGCTCTCACCTTTTGGCCATTTTCAATTGTTGACTCCATGACTGCGTACGCAGCCACTGGCAACAACAACAACGTCGAAAACCGTAATACGGTACAGAGGCATTCTCTAGCTCTATAGCGCAAGAAACAAGCGCTCATAGTTCACTGACATTGTTCTACTTTCGGCTCGGTTCAGTTATGTTGAACCTGTCAAAAATGTTCTTCTATATGTACATATACCGAACATTGGGCCGGCCGGTCGGTCGGGTCGGTGCGCGATGCTGGTCGAGTTGGTCTCGGTCGGTTCTTGTGGTTCAAAACGGCTAACGACCGAAGACCACCGCCAATTCATTCATCCACCACCATTGAGGCCATTCATACTAAATGTTTCGGCTTTGTGGAGCTCGAGGGTACTTGAGGCGAGGGGGGCTGGATTGTGGGTATATCGTTATAACATAGAATGAGGTGAGTATATGGAGTTCAATTCGAGTCGAGTGCCATGAGGTGTGGAATGAAGCCAAACCAAACACAATATGTTCAGGACCAAGAGATTGGTATTAAGCAGCGGCACGCCGCGCGGTAAGACCTCTTTTGAGGCTTAAGTAGGCTCTTTCACTTCTAATGCTTTGTAGAAGTTTATCAAGTCGTCATAGTTCAGTCGAATGGCATAATATATCATCGGTTTGGGTTTTGTGGAGTAGCGAAGCAATAACATGCACTTGAAACGGATAATTGGAAGTGTGTTTAAGTAGTAGCTGGTTATACCTTGCCTTCTGTAATTGGTATTATTCAATTTGAGCCAGTAGGAAAAGATCGTTGGTGGTTAATTCGGGAGTAAAGATCTTATTGAACAACTTAAAATGGTTTTGGAAATAATTTTAAGATATCTGACGGCTTTATTAGGGATTGATAAGGAGGAAACCTTTGGGTTAATTGATGACAAAGAATGCCTTACGGGAAGGGTTTGTGCGTTGGACAACTAAAACCAAAAAAGTTCTTTCAAAGGAACGCTTTGGTTCCCGAAAGAAAATATCATATACTCGAAGAGTACAAGCTCTGAAAAATTGGATCCGGTAGCTTACCTTTTAAATTCGGCAGAAAATTGAAGTTCTTTTTCGTGTCTGCCAACATGCATTTAGGAATTGTTAAGTTTTAAGTCGTCACGAACTGTTACACTTGAAATTTATGTATTTTTAACTGACAACAAAATGGTGGTGGAAGGATGTTTTCCCCAAATAGCCAAAATTGTACCAAAAAATTAGTAAAAATATATAAAAAAAAAGGAAAACATGTTTTTAAAATAGAACCAAAACGGTGCAGCCTTACATTTCAAAGCCCTAACGGGGCACGCCACGACACACATTACGGATCGAAGTAAAAGATAATATTTTAATGAAATCCAAATGCGATATTCTTTAAAGTCTGTCAAATGTTTTCGAAGAATAGAATTTTCATTCAAGGTTTTGAAGTTAGTTCAACTAACGCTTCTATTAGGTTGCTTAATAGCGAGAGAAGCAGCTGAAGTTGCTTAAATTACTTCACCAATCAGTTTTATCACTTTGACGTATTGTTCTATAGACATAACCCATTTTATCAAATTAAGTTATAGATTTAAGCACCAATTTTTCTTTTAAATCATTAAGACGGGCCTCAATAAGAGGAACGTTCAAGATTCCGATCTTAGAATTAATACCCGAACCGAGACAAACACTATCATCTACAAATTCGTTTCGCCTTATCCACCACCATGAAAGTTATCTGACACCAAAATGTTTCCATTAAAAGTTTCATATCTTTAAATTTGACTAATATGTCACTGAAAGTTTCTATTTCCTATGGCCTATGTACACCATTATGTACATGATATAACATCATTCAGATTCCTCTACGCATCCGAAACTCTGGTCCTTTAACTGGGCTGAATTTGACCAATTATATTTGTTGTGTTGGACTTCAAAGCAGTGATGTGACTTAAGGAAACCCCACAAGAAAAAGTCTAACATGGTCAAATCGCAGGATCTCAGTAGCCAATTAGCATCGCCTCCTCGTGAGATAACCATGTTTAGAAATGAATCGTACAAAAGTTCATTGTGGTACAGTCTGTGTTGCACGTAGCGCCGCGGTCTGGTCGACACTAAATGTCGTCTGTGGCCATATCATTATGTCATTGACGGATCGCCATTGACGGTGGTGGTCTGGCCAACGCCAAAGTGCATCGTTCTCGAAGAATTATGAACCAATGATGCCACCAGTCAAAAATCTACCCCAAACAGATTTACTTTATCGGGTTGCATTACAACTCTCTCGTGTGGATTGTTATCGTACAAAATCGACTATTTTGCTTGTTGACGAACCCATTTTTTTATAAAGTCTGAGTATGATTTCTCCACCGAGCTTAGGGTCAACTTCCAATTGTACGAGAGCCCAGTTAGCGAACACGTTTTGTTGAGTACTCGTATGATCGGATCGCTAACTCTGAGCTCTTATGTATGTCAATGTAAATTTCACCAACAGAAGACACACTTTCATAAAACAATTTTATCAATTGCATATTGAATTGCAATACTATAACTCTACAAGTAATAGAAAAGACAGAAATTTGACAAATGTAGCTTCATCAATACGGCCGCAAACATCTGTCAAATTTTAGAAATCCTTATTGAAAATCCCTTTGTTTTCTGCCCCGAACTCTTGTCAAAACAGTTTAAAAAAAATACGCCATCACGTTCAAAAGCATTCTAAGGCTACGGATTGGACCATATTTTTTTAAACGAGACGAAACATTTGTATTTCTTTAAAAATCTGAGCTTAGATCAACAAAATATTAAAATATCTGTTTCTGGTATTTCGATGATATTTTTGCCTTTTGGTCGAACTTCTAATTGATTTAGATTTTTAATTTATTGATTTACTTTTCAGAAATGGGGGTCTTATAGATTTTAGAAAAACCAGTCTCTGCAAATGTATATATCTAAATCAAAAACGGAATTTGCCTGACTTGAACAACGTGTTAATAGCTCAATGTAACAATAATTTACTATTTATATGAAACGCGAAATGGTACACAAACTGACATCGAAGCCGTCATGTACTGTACATAGGTAAGTTTAAATGTACCAACTCAAATAAGGAAGGATAATTAATTTTGTAGTTAATGACTAATCTTACAAAGATTTCCCCAAAATATATGATATGCTGGTTTTTATCCCTCCTTTTCAATAAACAACTCGAATTTTAAGACGGCTTATACCCACGCCAAACCTTTACGCACATCCTAGTAAATTGTTTTTGAATAGTTTTAATTCTGAGATCATGAACTGTGTTGATTAGGTTCCAGACAATACAAATAATAATTATATCTTTATCCTGCTTAACGCAGGTTCACTTCTGTTATGGGAAAATATGATAAAATCAGCCTTTCTACTAAATGACTAGATTTGACACTTGGACACATTAAAATAAGGAACATTTTCGTAACACCATACGAAGAAGAAGATAAGCCTTCTTGGAGACAAATGTAATCAAGGGTTGGCAAATATAAAACTTCAGGTTACTGCGAGGATTAAAAATAATTTGTAATAAGTAAATAATTTGGAAATTTCGTTTATAAATACTAAAATAGAAGGGGTCTGCAGTGACTACCTTAATGTACTCTAAAAGTAGCCTCCAAGGGATCAGAAAGAATATTGTTTATTCGGAATTCTACCTATGAAAGATATGAACCAAACTTTTTTAAATTAAAGCAGAAAAACTCCAAACTTTTGTAGCATAACAGGGGAGTTAATAATTTCGAAGGCTGAAGCACCTTGATTTCCATTTGCGATTCCAGCATATGACACGCTTGCAGTGCTCAGCATCAGCTCGCCGTGGATTGGGATTTTGCTGCATCTTACACTGTGCACTAAGAGAAAAATATAAAAAAGATTATGAAGAGAGGTATGATCTAGGTAAGAGAAACTGAATTAAAGTGAACCGATCATTAACTATGGGGTGAGATCTCGGGTGGTTTAATCTCTGGAGGATACTCTCCTCTAGCAAAGGACACAATGCCATGGCTTCATGATTACCCCTTCCTCAATGTCTTTTAAGGTAGTCCAAAACTAGCTCTCCTCTATCTCTCACATATCACTTAAAAAAAATTCATCTGACACTATTATTTATTTTTTTTAATCCATCATTATTTTATTAAACAATTTATTCATTTAATTTTATGAAACCAATGTTAAAATAAAACAAATAAAATGCACAACTGGGTCGCACGAACTTGCTCTTATGTAGACGACTAAGAATTTCAAAAATGAATGTTATTAGAGAAAAACTGTTCATAAGCATAAAATTAATTTTTTTAATAGACTAAAACAACTCCTTTAGTAGTTGGAGCTAAAAACAGGATGCCATGTGATTCAAGCAAATATTAGCTTATGCAAGAACAAAAGTTATAAGTTGTACTGGATTCTTAAAAATATAAGCTTTTATGTACCTATAAGATTTTAAAAACGTTTTTAAGAAAAAAATTTGGTGCTCCAATTTAACGTTTTTATTATTGTTCGAATAAAAATTAAATTTACAAACAAAAACATTGAGCCGTTTCTGAGATATCAAATTTTCCAAAAAAAAATAGATTTTTTTTTTTCCAAAATTCAAAAATTATTTTTTCTTAAGTTTGAAATGCAATGTTTTTCAAACTTGTAAGAAGCTTCTGTATAAAACAAATTTCATTAAAATCCGTTTTGTCGATAAAAAGAGAAATTCTAAATTTGAAAAAAATGGTTCTATGGTAGATACAGTCAGTAATATCTTGATTTTAAATTATTAGATTATAGACCGTAGAAATTAATCAAAAGAAAATATTTTAGCAAAATTCTCGGAACCGTTTTCGAGAAAAAAATACGATTTTTGAAAACTATTTTTTTAAATTTGTATGGAGGGTACCGTTATTTTTTGGTAAAATAATTTTTTTTTCTTACATCTTATAGTTTATATTAATAAACTTTTAATTACCAAGTTTTAAACAAATCGAGCATGGGGTTCTTTGAAAAATTTGAAATTAAAATAATGTTCAAACTGCTGGGCAGCTTTCGCAAACAAATAAAATGCACGACTGGATCGCACGAACTTGCTCTTATGTAAAAGTACTTTGGAATTTAAGATACATACTCGTATAAATATAAAACATGGATTTAATGAGATAATAATGTTCAAATGCATAAAATTGCCGTCTGGTTTCCGGAAAAGTATGAATTTATGCAAATAAACCTTAAAAAATCGTTTTATTATTAAATAACTTTTTTATATAAGAAATTTCTCTAAAATGTTTCTAAAAAAAATGTGGGATGCGGATTTTAAGTATTTAATAATATTGGTTTTAGGAAATAATTTCAAAAAATAATCGTTCATAGGTTTTGAAGATATTGGTTTAAAATTTTTTTTTTAAACCCAATAAATATTTTTTCGAATATTTTTATATACAATATTATTTTAAACTTAAGGGGACTCCTGCTAAAAATTTTGGGTTAAAATCCTTAGAGCCGTTAATGAGAAAGTCGAAAATTAAAAAAACGGGTCTATGGCAGGTACCCCTAATAACATTTTGCCCCAAAATTTGTTTGACCAAAATGTAGTCCATGTCCATAATATCACACTTAATTTTTTTTATCGAAATCGTTAGAGCCGTTTTCGAGATAAATAAGATTTTGCATTACGGGTGTATGGGGGGTACCGTTAGTTTTGGAGCTAAAAAAAAAATTTCAATTTCTCCTCTAGGGAATCACCGAAGACCCTTAACTACCGAGTTTGAAGAAAATACCTCCAGTAGTTTAGGCTGTAGTTCGAGGTACAGACATACAGACATACAGACATACAGACATACAGACATACAGACATACAGACATACAGACAGACAGACGGAATTGTCGGACCCACTTTTTTCGTCTTCGCTATCATCGTAATGTCAACTTTGATCAAAATCTCGAGTTCGATTTTTTTTCCAAATGCAGAACTTGCCCTATAGTACCTATATCGCAAGTAAAAATTATAAAAATTGGCTGTACCGTTTTTTGAGAAAATAAGAAACCAAAAAAATGGTTCCAAAAATAACCATTTTTTTGAATTTTTTTCAACCATTAGCTTTAACTAAATGAAATTTTTTGATTTTTTTTTAAACCTGTGGGACAGTTTTTGAGAAAAAAAAATATTAAAAAATTTCAAAAAAATCGTACGGCAGGTACCGTTATTTTCAGTTTATAAAAAAAGGAAAATAACGTGTGGGGGGTAAAAATTAAAATAATATCTACCAAGTTTAAAGAAAATCGGCCGAGCTATCTAGGCCGTAGTCGAAAAGACAGACCGACAGATTTGCGAGACCAACTTTTTTAGTCTTCGCTATCATCGTAATGTCCACTTTGATCAAAATTTCGAGTTCAATTTTTTTTCCGAATGCATAAGTTACCTTAGTACCTTAGTACCTATAAGTCGCAAGTAAAAAAATATTATCGAAATTAAATCTCATATGGGTTATCAGAATATTATACATATGCAACTATTAAACATAAAAATATTTCCAAAGGTTCATTTATTTTTTTTGAAAAGGCCGAAGAAATGAAACAACAAACAAAATATATTATACAAAAAAAAATTATTACAAACGGTTTGCTTTTTTTTCTTGGGATCCAGCTCACTGAAATTGGTGCACCAAGTTCTGCTTCTCGGTCTCTCCTTACTCTTATTGATGTTTTTAACAGAAAATTAATATTGTTTTTTTCTTTTTTACATAATTTTTGTTTTCTTTTCACTATTTTAGGGCCACTTTTTACTTATTTTTCTAATTTTACCTTAAAACTTTGATTTTTAATTTTTATTTGTTTTATACTTTTGTATATATTTTTCTATTTATACTAATTTAATTTTGTTATATTTTTCTTGTAATGTTTTTTTTTTATTAAATAAGTTTTCTATTTTTGTTAATAATTTCTAGGGCTTCATTATTAGAAAGCGATGGAAAATGAGGCTGCAATTTCACTCCACTGATTATGTGATTTCTTTTTGGATGTCTTATATGTTAATCAGCGAAATTGAAAATTGGGTGGATTTCGATGTATTCTTTTGCTAGCGATTCAGGATGAACACTGATCAGTACTATACGAGATCGACAAAGACGTTATAAGTCCTCGTGATTGTCCAAAAAAAATGTTCGGTGTAGGTGCCTTTGAGAAACGCTAAAGTGAAGAAAAATTCACTCAAGAATCTTTCTTTCTTCAAGTTACGGAAGAGTTTGTTCGCTAAAAAAAAGGAAAGCTCTGGTCATTACCAAGAAATTCACTTACAAGAAATTGAATTCTAATATTATATTACCTCTTTTTCATAGTTATTTTTGTCGCATGTATCTTGAAATATTTAAGCTGGTTTTATCTGGCTAAAAGCAACCATCCAAGCTTAGTACCTTATCAGGGCTTACATCTACCACACTACTTAACAAAATTTTATTTTATTTAATTAAAAAACTTACTCGAAGAAAGACTAAAAATTGTCTTACTTACAGCGTACAGAGAGTCCAACCCGCTTAGTAAAAGATCAGAGTAAGAATGTGAAGATGGCAAAATTCGCATATCCCCCTTTAACAATATTCGACTTTCGAACTTTTCTTTTCGATGATCAACTAAACTAGTTCTAATACTTCATACTTCAAAGTGTACCAATATCATTTTTCAGAACTCTTTTTTTCGATTACATTTAAAAAATAGTGGAATTAGAAATTTATTCGCCTTAAGAATCCGCTTAGAAAAAAATTATTTTTACTCAAGGGGCATGCTACACTTTTTAGTTTAAAATGCAGGGTAGGCCAATTCTTAGCTTAGTTTTTATATATAGGGCAGGTCAAATAAAACCTTCCAATGCTAAGTACGTATAACTCTTGTAATAAAAATAAAATGCACGACTGGGTCGCACGAACTTGCTCCTATGTAATAGACTAGGAATTTTAAAAACGAATGTTATTAAAGAAAACTGTTCATAAGGATAAAATGAATTTTTTAAATTCTTTTAGTCGGTCGCAAGAGATAAAAACAGAATGCAATGCAGACATGAATTTATGCAAGAACAAAAATATTATAAGTCGTTGTAGTGGTTCCTTAAAAAAATAAGCTTTTATGTACAAAATTTTTAAAACATTTTTATTTTTTTTTAAGTTTTGAAATGCAATGTTTTTTAAACTTTTTAGGAGCTTCTTTATAAAAAAATTTCATCAAAATCCGTTATACCGATAATGAGAAATTCAAAATTCCAAAAAATCGTTCTATGTATACAGTCAGTAATGTCTAGATTTCAATTTTTTCTTATTAAATTATAGATCGTAAAAATTAATCAAAAGAAAAAAAATTTAACAAAATCCTCGGAACCGTTCTCGAGAAAAATATGATTTTCGAAAACCATTTTTTAACATTTGTATGGAAGGTACCATTAGGTTTAGATAAAACAAATTTTTTTCTCAAATCTTGTAGATTTATATTAGGAAACTTTTATTTGTCAAGTTTGAAAAAAATTGACCATGGGGGTTTCAAAATATTGAGTTTCCAAAAAAAAATTTTTTAAAAATCCAAAAAATAAAAAATTGAAAATTTGAATATGTTATAAAATTTAAACTTTGAAGGAGCTTTAGCATAAAAAAAATGTTTAAATCGGCTGTACCGTTTTCG
This sequence comes from Chrysotoxum bicinctum, assembly GCA_911387755.1. NCBI lineage: Eukaryota > Metazoa > Arthropoda > Insecta > Diptera > Syrphidae > Chrysotoxum > Chrysotoxum bicinctum. The sequence goes on along the minus strand of OU426989.1, from coordinate 214,328,467 downwards.
AGAAAATCAAAAACAAAAAAATGGACCCAGGGGGGCTACCAAAAATAACAATTTTTTGTTAAATTTTTTTCAACCATTACCTAGTTGTAACTAAATGAATTTTTTATGATTTTTTTTTTTAAATTCTGTGGGACAGTTTTTGAGAAAAAAAATATTTATAAAATTTCAAAAAAAACCGTATGGTAGGTATACCGTTATTTTTGGTCTTAAAAAAAAAAAACCTCTGGGGGAAAAAATCAAAACACATATCTACCAAGTTTGAAGAAAATCGGCCGAGCCGTTTAGTCTGTAGTCGAACCGACATACAGACAGACAGTCAAACAGAATTGCGAGACCCACTTTTTTGGTCTTCGCTATCATCGTAATGTCAACTTTGATCAAAATCTCGAGTTCGATTTTTTTTCCGAATGCATAACTTGCCTTATAGTACCTATAAGTCGCAAGTAAAAAGTTATTCGTATTTGTAGGTCTTATTCTGCTCGTCTTGTAATAAACCGCATTTTAAGTGAACGACTTTTATCATTTGTCACTGTTGTTTGACGTCATCATTTAGCAGATTGTGAGTTCTTTGAATAGCTTCACCGTGCAATCGTGACGACGAATGTATTTTTTCAAATTTCTCTCATTTTAGCAATTCAAATACAAATTTGTATCTAGTTTTTGTGAAGTTTTTAAGGCTTATAAATAATTAAAATTCAATTCATTTTTATAATAAAATTTTATGATTTCCAAAAATTGTTCACACTTATGGTGATTTGCCATGAACTTCCTAATAGTGTACAACATGCCTTCTGTATAGCCAAACAAACTTCGGACATCCCTACTGAAATACTCTCTGCGAAAAGCAAGTTGCGTAAACCATTGGTGCATTTTATTTTATTTTTTTTTGTTCGAATTAAGAAAGTTTTTGAGGAAAATGTTTATCATCGTTGTTGAATTGTGCTCTACTTTTTCCTAATTTGTAACTATTCACTTTAAAAAAAAAATTTATTCATTATAAGAGTTTATTAACCATAAACCTTAACTAATAACATCAATTAAATAAAAATAAATAATGAAACCTTTTGGCTTTTTGTGTTCTATGAAAAAGTTTTCACCGATTTATTGAGTCTATATCTATACATGCTCTTAGCACCTCTCACGTTTTATGAACGAAATAAAATCAAAGTGATTAATGGCACATCGAATCCAGATCAAAACACTAAAGAGCTAACATAACTATTAAACAAAATTTTATCTTAAAACATTTTTTATAGTCTTCCTATAGTTAAAATACTCACACCTCTTCACCATTCCGCTTATAAGAAGAACCACGAAGAAGAAAAAAAGAATAAACCTCAAATCAATTTAGGGCAAACCTACAAAAATTAAAACACCTTAAATTCGAAAAACGTGCCAACCCACTAAACTTGAGAAACACAAAAATAAAAGAATAATTACTTACCCAAATAAATAATAAATTGAATTCAATTTGTTAAAACTGATTTGATATGAATATTTAAGGCAAACCATATTCACATTTTGGAAATGAAAGGCCCAAACTTCTGACCAAATTTCAACTTAATTTCTCATCACGCAATACAATTAATATTGCTTTGAATATTTTTAACGTTAAAAGATTAACAAAAATAAAACTGATAAAATCAAAGCAAAAGAACTCGTAAAAATATATTTTAAGAAATTAACGAGTTTATTTTTTTTTTCTAAGTCTCCCGAGGGCATAACATTGTGAACAAAAAATGCCCATCTGTAATTTTTAAAGCCTCATTTGTGATATTGAAATGGTGTTTATACTCATGAAGGTAAGAAACGACGATCGGTTACATATTGCTAATGGACATACAGATGATCCCACAACTTAATTGAAATGATGCTTCTCATCGATTTCGCAATCGTAAGCTAGAAATAACCAAGACGAATAGATCATTGAGCCGACTATTGATTTTTTTTTTCTGATGACGAGGAGTTATTTTGCTCTGAGTTGAGCTCATTACGTAAATATTTCATGGAATATATCTTTAAGCTCTATTCAATTAGGCTGCTTGGTAAACGTAAGCAGATTTTCTATTTATCTTTGAACTTGTTTGTTTTGATTTCAATTTTAATAAACTAATGATCATCACCGATCATGGAGTGAAAATTCCTTTCTATTCGGGGTCCGTCAATGAAGTGGTACCAACTTTAATTGTTCAGTTCTCACAATTGACAGCGATAGAAGCTAATTCATGTTTTCACAAACTAGCAGTTGCACAAAAGGAAAATCGAAGGCAGCCATTTTGCATGACTTGCTGCATGTTAGTAGAATGTCTTAAGAAAACTCTTGTTTTTACTTGCGATATATGTATGTGTTTGTTCTGTATGGCATTCGTTAAAAAATCGCACTTGAGATTTTAAGCAGACTTGACATTACGATGAAAGGGAAGATCAAAGAGTGAGTCTTGCTATTCTGCGTTTGGCTTGGCTGATTTTCCTTAAACTTGGTAGATATCATTTTTAAATCCATCCCCAACGTTTTTGTTTTTGTCCAAAATAACGATACATGTCATACAATTTTTTCTCGAAATTTCAGAATTCAAAGCTGTTCCACAAATATTTTTAAAATGAATTCCAAAAATTATATTTAGCAAAGGCAAGATAATGGTCGGCAAACAAATTTCAAAAAAAGGTTTCAATGGTACCTCATATAGATCAGTTAATCAGTTTTTTACTTGCGACTTATAGGTACTATAAGGCAAGTTATGCATTCGGAAAAAAAATCGAACTCGAGATTTTGATCAAAGTTGACATTACGATGATAGCGAAGACTAAAAAAGTGGGTCTCACAATTCTGTCTCTCGTCCGTTCGATTGCAGCTAAACGACTCGGCCGATTTTCTTCTAACTTGGTAAATATGGGTTTTAATTTTTTCCCCCCGGATGTTTTTTGATTTGAGTTTCTAAGACCAAAAATAACGGTACCTGCCATACGATTTTTTTTCGAAATTTTATAAATATTTTTTTTTTCAAAAACTATCCCAACGATTTAAAAAAAGAATTTAAAAAATTTAATTTAGTTAAACCTAGGTAATGGTTGAAAAAATTTTTACAAAAAATGAGTAGTTTTGGTACCCCCCTTGGGACCACTTTTTTGTTTTTGATTTTCTCAAAAACGGTACCACCGATTTTGATTATTTTGTTTATACTAAAGCTTCCCAGCAGTTTGAATATTATTGTATATTCAAATTTTCCAAAAAAAAATTTTTGGATTTTTAAAAAAACTTTCAAAATTTTTTTTTGAAAACACAATATTTCGAAAACCCCATGCTCGAGTTTTTCGAAACATGATAAATAAAAGTTTGGAAAAATAATCTACAAGATATGGGAAAAATAAATTCATTTTACCTAAAAATAACGGTACCCACCATACAAATGTTAAAAAATGGTTTTCGAAAATCGTATTTTTCTCGAAAACGGTTCCGATAATTTTGCATAAATTTTTTTCTTTTCTATTATTTTTTAATATCTGTAATTTAATAAAAAAAAATTTTGAAAACAAGATATTACTGACTGTACCTACCATAGAACGATTTTTTAAAATTTTGAATTTCTCATTATTAGCACAACGGATTTTAATGAAATTTCGTAGAGAGAAGCTTCTAAAAAGTATAAAAAACATTGCATTTCAAAACTTTAAGAAAAATATTTTTTTGAATTTTGAAAAAAAAATCAATTTTTTGTTTTTTGAAAATTCAATATCTCGAAAACGAAAAAATGTTTTAAAATTTTCTTATATAAAACCTTATTTTTTAAGAAACCACTACAAAGACTTATTATTTTTGTTCGTGCATAAATCTATATTTGCTTGAATCACATGGAATTCTATTCTTACCTTTAACTACTGAAGAAGTTTTTTTAGTCATTTAAAAATGAATTTTATGCTTATGAACAATTTCTCTAATAACATTCATTTTTGAAATTCTTAGTCTTTTACATAGGAGCAAGTTCGTGCGACCCAGTCGTGCATTTTATTTTAAATTCAAAATATGATAAATATAAGGGCAAGTTTGTGCGATCCAGTGGTGCAATTTTTTACTTGCCTTCCGAAGATTTTTTTTTAGTTGTATAAATAAAGGCGCTTTCTAAGCTAATCTTAAAGCTCCTTTATTCAAAACAAGCTGTAGATGTGTCTTTAGAGCAAAGATGGAGCTCACTTGCAGCCAATTCAATTCCTAAATACTCGCCGTTTTCTTGAGCAGGCATGCAGATAATAGGTTACAGCTCTTAAATAACTTCTTAAAAAATTGTTTTGCTGTTAAGGAGCTATTTTAAAGAGCAAAGATTCAAAATGCATTTATGCTGTCCAATAGCTGATAAAAACATTATTATGGAATATATTTATAGAACAGAAAGCTATTAAACGTAACAGAGCTAAAGAATGTTAAGAAACTATATTATAGAGATGATTTTTAAATTAAATTTAAACAGCTGCAATTAGTTTTGAAATAGAGCTAGGACCTTGCACATAAATCTCACCCAAACAAAATAAAAGTGGCTTAGTGGTGGCTATCTTTAATTTGTGGAATAAAAATGTCATAAGAAAAACAAAATTTAAGTTTATGATGTTTAGAAATTGCAATTAAACTAAACTACCAAAGAAAGTGATTTAGAGAAGAAATAAGAAGTAGAATAAATTGTCAACCTTGTTTTTTTTTTCGTATTGCTCCATTAATAAACATCTTTGACATTTAAGCTCGAGTTTTCAATTGTTTTACGTTTTCTTGTGATATTTTTCATTCTTTTCTTTTTTTTATTAACAAATCGAACCAAAAGTTAGAAACGGACACAAGCAATTGACAATTAATTAATGTAGACATAGGATATAAAGAAAGTATGTCACTTATTGTAGCAGATTTTTGACAAACGTCACTTTACTATTCTGCAAACATTTTTGTTTTTTAATGTAAAATTATGTGTCGGAACTTACATAGCTCCTAATCCAAGTCTTAATAAAATCGTACAACAAAGGTTTTCTTATTGAGATGAAAGTGTCTTCTGATTCTCAAATTAATGTTTTTTCTAGATTTCTGAGAGCTCATAGAGACTCTCTCTGAGAAAATTGATTTTCCATTTATGTTCCCAGATTTATTACAATTAAAACTATTGAGAATTTTTGAAGGTTTCTGATTCAAAAATAAGACTTGTTGAAAATCAATATGTCTAGTATTCCCTTATACACTATATTTTTCTTTTCTACCGACCTATCAAACATGACAGAGATGTGGTGCATGTGTAATGGAAACTAAAACTACGGGAGGGGCAGGTGTTCTCAATGAAAAAATGTGTGAAATATGGTTAATCCAGTACTTTGTCACATTATTGTATGCTTATAAGACGATAATTAAAAGAATAGTAAAAAGAAAGTTAATCCCTTCAATCGTAAATTCACCTACATAAGAATCCAAAAACGTAAAAACTAAAATAAAAGGCTTTTCTTAGAACAAAAGTAGTTTTTGTTATTTTTGATTTTCTCAAAAACTACAAAACATTTTGACATCCGGTTTTTTGTGTTTGATCAAAAATTAATAAGAGCATTGAATATTGAATAAAAAAATACTTAATTACGTAAAATTTTGAAAAAAAATTGTTTAAAAAAAAAAATTTCATTTTTTTTTCAAAATTTTGATTTTGAAAATTGATTTTTCAAAAACTATTCACTCGAACAACTTTATTTAAAAACAAAATTAAAGAATGTATTTCTGGCTTTTCAAAATGGTATAGCATTACTCTGTAGGTATCACCGTTATTTTTTAATAATTTTTTTTCTGTTTTAAGTGATTTTTTTCTTAAATTGCCCCACCCGCCTAAACGGGGGAAATAGACCCCCCCCCCCTCCCATACGATTTTTTTCTTGTCTAAGTCCAACCTACACGCCCTAGCTTTTTGTCACACCTTATGCCAATCACCCTGTATAGACCGAGAGCCCACAGCAATTTTTGGGTGTGATTGATAACAAAAAATAATTAGCTTAATTAGATAGGCCTTTTATAGTTATTTACAAATGTGAAAGCCTTGCATACTCTAGTGGGCGCAATAGTGCATTATAGTGCATCAAGTATGCAGTTCTTTCCTTAATCTAAAAAATTGGGAAAAAAAATTTGCCATAACTTCAAAATGAACAGCTAAGTGCCCTGATTGCAAATATCGAGGTCCATGACGTTTTGAAGGTGGCCTTCTTAGTGCAAGAAGTTGCCTATTCTTATCGCGTCTGGCAGGCAGAAGGCTGTCTGTAAAACGTCTTGGACCTCGATATTTTCAATCAGGGGGCTTAACTCTACATTTTGACAAAGTTGTTATCACAATTATTTGAATTTGGAAAGAACTGCATACTTAATGCACTATAATGCATTATTGCGCCCACTAGAGTATGCAAGGCTTTCACATTTGTAAATAACTATAAAAGGCCTATCTAATTAAGCTAATTATTTTTTGTTATCAATCACACCCAAAAATTGCTGTGGGCTCTTAGTCTAATACTAGCGATGACGACTGACGACTGGGCTTACTTATTCAAAATTTGAACTCAAATTAACTAGATGAAGTCCTTGAAGCTGGATGCGTAACTATTTCATCGGCCCATTTTCAATTCTCGTTGTCTGATATTGAATCTTTCCGCATTCCAGATATCAACAAGTTTTCACTCCTAAATCTTCTCTATTCAATTCCAAACCTTTCGAAGATGCGAATTCCGACTTTACCTCTTACTGATACACCCTGTTAAATCACATCACTTTCTATTTTAATCCCAGACTTGCAATCAGGTTCATTGAACTCCACCATGGAGACAAAAACACAAAGTCCTTGAGAAACTTCCAGCGATTCTCTAAAAAAATCGTGCACTCACATTGCTATAATACTCCTGCCGACAAAAGCTACGAATTAATAAATCCAATCACGTGTGACAAGTTGCAAACACCACGATCACCACCATGAGTGTCACGAAACCAAAAAAACGCATGCGACAATAACTTACGCGCATTCCATTAGAAAGCACACGGGAAAGAATCCATCAAGTCGCTCAATGGCCATTTTTCATCATAGTAGCGCCCTCTTTTTCCGGTCTAGCCGCCGCCCACCATCGCCGCTGGCACCACGGACAAGAAAGTCCATATAACATAACCATCATCGCGTCATCATCGCCTACTAAATATAATCCCACCCGTGCGCCAATCCAACTGCTCAATTAATAAAAACCCATTAAAACTACATCTAATTTATAATTTATTTACAATTAAATGTCACAAATGATATGTTTCGGTGATAACAGAATTACGTTTTAATATTTATTGCGCTATTTTAGTTAAACATACATATTTTCTGCTTATTTAATTTAGTTAAATTTTGTGTTGTTGTTTTGTGAGTCGAAATTTCAAGTTTTTAGTTAAATTAGCATGACGGCTGACAACAAATTTGTTTGGGTGATGGGCAATCATCTGTGACACGAACCAGAAAAAAAAAGACAAACCAACATTATCTGGCGGTGGCCGGGACTGTAGTTTGCGATGATCGGAGGCGCGATTAAATTGTCGTGTTGTGGTCTTTTCGCTGTCGGCAATGATGTTGTTTTTGTCTTTAAATGACAGTTCTTTTTTAGTTTCGGTTAACAAGGACAGGAGATTGAGTAATAGTCTGGGAGGTAGCGTTGGAAATTGGCAAGTAACTGCGTTCTGGATTGAACTTTTTTTCGTTAATTTTTGAATTTCTATTTTTATTTTGAAAACTTTTTAACAGTAAGTTTTAGACAACTGAGTTGTCTATGTTTTTATTCTTGGTATGTATTGTTTTTGGTATATTAATAATCCAGAATTTATATTTGAACACAATTACGCAAAATTGCAATGTTTGTTAGTTCTTTTGCTTATGGACCAGTTTTGTATAGGTATAGCTTCTAGAGGTTCATCGATTCGTGTTACACCGAATGATAAAATGAGAATTTTCTCTCAAAATTTTATAAAATGTTAATCCTTTCTTGAAAAGGTCCATGATTATATCCTATACAGCAGGACTCAGCCATGAATAAGGTTAAAGGTATGTAGGTACATTATGTATATAGGAGATTCTATACTAAAAATCGATCATCCTATGAAGTGGTTTTTGGGACAAACTTTTTAATTTCAAGAATTCGGGATTATAATAACCCTAAAAAAAAGGAGGCGCAGTGAAGTCAGAAGGAGAAGGTATAGTTCAAGGAAACTAGATTATTGGAAATCAACTAACAAATGTTGTAATAAAGCATCCAATGCTACATCATTTTTTTCATTACTCTCGCAGGTCACATCTTAGCTTTTCTGATCATGTAGCATAGCAAATATTCATAAATAACCCTCACTTCCACTAACCTCTAATGTTCTGTCACAATGAATAATAAGTCAACCTGAAAGTCATCACCAGTCGATTGCCAGCAAACTTTGAATATCATTAATATAATTCACATTCGCTAGGAGCACGTGAAGTCACAATAAAATGTAAACAAATACCAATTTACATTCATCAGCCCCTCAGTTCACATGCATTTTTGACTCAAACATAGCATAATAAGACCTGTTTTGGACGAAAACCACTAGTGACCAGTCGTTCGGCAACGATTTCGTCTCTGTCAACAATAATTAATTGCTACCAGCGGCTTTATTAACCACCAGGAGTCTTGTATCTACCAGAGCGTTCAGCCTGCCGTTTGGCACCAGGGACTTTGTACCTGCTTATCTCCCAGAGCGTTTCGCCTGTTGTTAGGCAACAGGGGCTTTGTACCATCCAATCTACTAGAGAATTTCGCCTGTTGTTAGCCACCAGGGGATTTGTACCTGCAGATCTACCAGAGCGTTAAGCCTGCTGTTACATGCCACCAGGGGTGTTGTACCTGCTGATGTGCCAGAGCGTTTAGCCTGCTGTTCTAAAGCGCTGCCAGGGGCTTTTCTTTCGCTGTCGATCGAAGATTAGCGCGGTGCTTATCTTCAGAATTTTCCTTTCAATGAGTTGAAGCTTCTGCATTGCTGTCTTCGAAATGATGTACCATGTAGGAAAATTATAGCTGATGACAGGTCTGATTAGCTGCTTGTACATAAGAAGTTTCACTGGCTGGCTTAGTCCGGTTCTTCTGGCTAGCAATGGGTACAAGCGATGAAACGCGAAGTTGGCCTTCCTCAGTGCCTGCATTGAGTGAGGGTAGAATTTGGACAGCTCGTTGAAGTGGACTCCGAGGTATTTGATATTTCTTTTGGCTGCTATCGTTGACCCATCGAGGAGCTTCAGGATCAGATGTTTGCAAGTGGTTGCAGAACGAAAGCGGTTGCTATTGGTCGTGGGTCTTCTGAAACACACAAGCTCAGATTTGGCAGAGTTGATACCCCACTTTCTGTAATACTCGTAGAGTCTGGAGACGTGGGCTTCCACTCTCAGAGCTGCAATTTTTGGAGCTATTGATGAGGCGTAGGTCAGTGAGTCGTCAGCAAAAATCAGGTTCTCGCAATCAGTTGGCGCGGGTTAATCAGATGTCATCAGGCTATATAGGAAGGGACCCAGCTTCGATCCTTGGGCGACTCCGGCTTTGATGAATTTGATTGAACACTTGCAGCTGTTGAACGAAGAATTTTCTGAAAGAGATAAAAGAAAATAATATTTGTATTAGTGGCGAAGGTAATCCAAGTACTGGAAGCTTATGGATAAGGGCTTCTATCCATACGCTGTCGAATGCTTTCTCGACTTCCAGGAAGCATCCTGCGGTGGCATGACAGCTGTTGAATGCTGAGGAGACGTCAGACTGGAACTTTATTAACGGATGCAGTATTGAATGCCCTTCCTGAAAGCCAAACTGCATGTCTGGGATGATGTTGTTTTCAGTGCAGTACTTCTAGAGCCATCTTAGTATGACTTCTTCCAGAATTTTGCTAATATTGTTGAGGAGGAATATAGGCCTATAGTTGGAAACCAGGTTTTTAGCGCCTTTCTTCGAGATTGCAACGATTTTTTCCGTTTCCACTTATGAGGGAAGTAGCAGTTGTTGACGCAGTTGTTTATGATGATTGTGAGTAGTACCATCTTCATCACTGCATGTGAAAGCCTTTTGATGACGCAGTTGGAGACCCCATCCGGTCCAGTTGACTTCTTTGTCTTGGAATTGACGATGATTTCCGCAATTTCCTCTGGTCGACATAGTTGTGGATTGTCCGTTGGGCAACTAGCTGAAAGATGGTCGTCAAACTCCACTCCTTCCAAATTTGACTGTAAAGTCAGCTGGACGGATGTCCTGGGGTGGAATCGGCTAAGGTGATACTTGATTGTGTTCCTAGATGAACTGAAAATCAAAGAATTGATATCTTTTGTTAATACAGTGAAGCGTCTCTGCGATGAACCTCGATAACTGCTGTAATGGGTACTCCTCGATCTGAAGAACGCGAGTTAGCGAACTTGAGGTAGAGAGGAGCTCATAAATCGCTGAATAAATACAATTTAATCCACAGATCAAACGTATTTACGTTATCAAAACAGTACACTCCAGGGCCATTTGGGTCACTGTCTCACTGATTCTTGACGTTACTCGTATATAGAAGAAACTTCTGGAGCAAAACGATCGATTTTTTGCTCAACGTCTCTTTAAACATGTTTAAGAACATTCACTAAGATACATGTAATTTAAATCAAGAGCCTTACCCCCCATTCTCTCCAGCGCACATCATTGTTTAGGAGTTTAAAAATTTCTAAAATTAAATGGCCGCTGTAGTCCAAATTTGTCAAACTTACGAGTTGAATGCGAGCTAAAGTATTTTTCAATAAGATCTGTTTAAATAAAATAAATCAAACTGTACATAGGGGGTTAACAAAACTATTTTTTTTTATTTACAGGCCTATGTATGCCAATATTTTTTATTTATATTCATATAGACCTGCGACTTTAATAAAACCTACGACGCAAGAAAAAGTATAGCGGGGTAAATCGCATGATCTTATTGGCTAATTCACGTCGCCTTTGCTAGAGTTGATATTACCCTTAAATTTTGTATGCGCCATTCGGCTGTAACCACATGTTGTCTAGAACCATATGGTTCAATTAGGCTATAAAACATCATCGTTCCACCAAAATTAGGGTCCTCTTCCAAACGGTCCCAAGTCCATTCAGCGAACAAAACGGCATTATCTATGGTCATGCATTTTAAGCACCTGGGTCAGTTAATTTGGCATAAGAAATTGAATGATAAACAACAGATTTGACAGATGTTACGAAAACAAACGTCAAAATCTACCTGTGCCAATTGAAACCCCTTACATACAATAAATCGACTGATACAAAAATATAAACAGAAAACATATTATGCTGACACAAAATAACTCCTTAAATTTACAACCCTATCTCGCGAACTTTTAACAAGAGCTTATCATGTGCCCTTATGTAGGGGAATTTCGGGTGCTTCCCTGCAGACACTGTCCAACAGAGTCCCTGACATTATACTCAACCATCCCGTATATCATAGCGAAATTCTAATGTTAATTTGTGTTTTGACAGGGCGTGGTATGGGAATGTCAGCGGAAAAATTCTCGTAAATAATGCGGCAAGCACAACATCCACTGATCGCACGTTGATCGCGATCGCGATGTGACCTTTTTTCTGTGTCTTGTTCGTTATTTGCTGAGCCAGCAAGCAAATTATAAAAAATAATGATTTATTGTGATATGGGCCGTTTGTTAATAAGAGTTTATATTTTTATTTAGGTATTTGGAATTCCGTTGTGGTTTTGGATTTGATTTGAAATTAATTAAGCGGTCACTTTAAATTATTTAATCATTAATAGATGAGGGATGGGTTGTCTTGAAATTAGATTGTGGACTTTTGACGTGTGACTTGATTGAATCAGATGCATCGTGTGTAACTGGGAGGATAAGTTTTGTTTTGTTTTTCATTAATAACAATAAAAGATATGGTATTGCGAATTATAAGAGGAAGAATGATGTAACATTTTGGGGTGTAAGTTCAGACAAATGGTCGGCTTCTAATGCAGGATATTTTTCAGAGCACTCCTAGACCGTTCTTTTGAGTGTTTGGGGCTCTTTTCTATCGAATAATGATTCGGAGTTTTTGATTCTTGGTTTCGGAAAGGCTTAGGAGGAGTTTACTTAGAAAAATCATCATCATCACATATCATTTGTATCCTTATTTATTGTCTTTAGAAAATGAAAAATTGCATATAACCTATCTTAGACTTAAATCATTAAGAGTGCAACTGTCCATTTCTATAATATTGCTTTCTATAATATGTACATTTTGATAATTAAAAATTCTGGAATGTCATCTGCGCCAATCTATGCAAATCAAGATTTCAAATAGTGGTATATCTGGAAAAGGACAGAGATCTACAATTTCTTTAAAAAATCTGCTGTAGTTGCAATGACCAATCATCATCATCGAAGTGTAATAAACATACCAATCTTCCTGAGAATCTCGGGCCCGATTTTTGATACCCTGAAATGTACCGAGATATTCTCACTCGATTGGCTACCGAAGGATATGTTAGGTAAGCGTGAATGCACACTTAGACCATAAGTTTGTAAATTTTGATATCACATGATTCAAGTAGATTCTCTTCCTTCTCGTTGAATCATTTACAGCTCTTGATGAACCGTGCGAGCCTCCTAATTTCTAAAAATTTTAGGTCGTTAGGATGATTATAGTAGAACTCTCCTCGATGGAGCATATACCACTTTGTGATAGAGCAGAACTTATACAGAGAAGGTGAGGAATCGATTCTTCCTCGTCCAAACTGCTTCTGCAAAATTCGTTTGAGAATACTCCGAGTCTCGTTGCCTGTTTACATATAAGACAACGTCCGATTAGGAGACATATTACGCCAATAAGATAAGATAAGATAAGATAAGATAAGATAAGATAAGATAAGATAAGATAAGATAAGATAAGATAAGATAAGATAAGATAAGATAAGATAAGATAAGATAAGATAAGATAAGATAAGATAAGATAAGATAAGATAAGATAAGATAAGATAAGATAAGATAAGATAAGATAAGATAAGATAAGATAAGATAAGATAAGATAAGATAAGATAAGATAAGATAAGATAAGATAAGATAAGATAAGATAAGATAAGATAAGATAAGATAAGATAAGATAAGATAAGATAAGATAAGATAAGATAAGATAAGATAAGATAAGATAAGATAAGATAAGATAAGATAAGATAAGATAAGATAAGATAAGATAAGATAAGATAAGATAAGATAAGATAAGATAAGATAAGATAAGATAAGATAAGATAAGATAAGATAAGATAAGATAAGATAAGATAAGATAAGATAAGATAAGATAAGATAAGATAAGATAAGATAAGATAAGATAAGATAAGATAAGATAAGATAAGATAAGATAAGATAAGATAAGATAAGATAAGATAAGATAAGATAAGATAAGATAAGATAAGATAAGATAAGATAAGATAAGATAAGATAAGATAAGATAAGATAAGATAAGATAAGATAAGATAAGATAAGATAAGATAAGATAAGATAAGATAAGATAAGATAAGATAAGATAAGATAAGATAAGATAAGATAAGATAAGATAAGATAAGATAAGATAAGATAAGATAAGATAAGATAAGATAAGATAAGATAAGATAAGATAAGATAAGATAAGATAAGATAAGATAAGATAAGATAAGATAAGATAAGATAAGATAAGATAAGATAAGATAAGATAAGATAAGATAAGATAAGATAAGATAATATAAGATAAGATAAGATAAGATAAGAAAGACTTAGAGCTCTTAAAATCCAGCTGTGGCCAGATCTGTTTGGTACCCAGAAAAGTGGTGATGTTGTGTCATCTTAGGTTTGTTTTCTCAACAACATCTTGTTTCATCATAAATTAGCATGTAGCAATGGGTATACCTACATATGTTTGCTTTATTTGGAAAAACAGGTAGTGCAGTTCCTCTTTTGGTGAGTTTATCAGCTTTAAAATTTCTTAGTACTGACATCTAAAAGTACGCCAAGTTCTTAATTCATGAAGGTTTAATACCGGACATTTATAGTAGAATAATATTGAAACAGCTACAATGTAATAGAGAAAAATTTTATTATTTAATGAGTACTGACTAAAATTTGATGGGATCACTTGTCAAGTTTTTAAAACCTTTCGAATTGGGCTTAAAAAAAACTTTCAAGTTTCTGACTTCATTGGTACTGAAGATAGGAAGGGGTCAAAAGTCGCCTGAGTTTGTTCCTGTAAAAAGGGTGTAGTGCCAGAACTTGGCTGGGCACTACCGTGAGAGTTTGTAGAGACAGAGTTTAGAGGTTTAACAGTGGCATGGCTATTTTAGAAGGTGCAGGTATCACGTTTTCATTGAGCTAAGACAGTACTTTTTTTCGCCAAAACTTCCACCTGCAATACGTTACACTGACTAGGACTTAAGACTTAAGGTTAGTCTGTCTAAGTCCACACCTGCACTAACACCATCATCTGTCGATTCGTCTTCCAGGAGTGTCAAGTCCTTCAATATGGATCTGTAATCTGCTTTTTTGCATGCTAAAAGTGTCAATGTGGCCTCTTTAATTTAAGTTAGGTTTCCAGCTTAGATTCTTATTTAAAACAAGACACAATTATTTCGTTCTGTTGAAAAAGTTAGTGGCATACCTTCAATAGAAGGATGTTCTCTATCAGGAATTTTGTATTTCCTGAAAAAGAGAACAAGATCAGTCTTATGAAGCTTAAGCCCCAGTCCACACCGATCTGCTCAATTTATCAGTATGTATATTTAAGTAATTTTGTAAGAGTTAATGTTGCCTAGCGACACAAAATAGAGAAATGAAGTGACACTTTTTGGAAATGCCGAGAGAAAAATAATTCTTATATACGGGTTGAATTGGGGACCTAACAAAAGAACAACAACAAATGCATGCGGGTGTTTTTTTGCCATTGGCAGTTTTGACGACGGAAATTAATGTAAGAGCAACAAGAACGACCATTCACTGAAGGTCGCAAATGCAGTGCTGCTCTGTAATTACAGTACAGAATTTCCACAATGTTGTACAATGTTGTTAGAAATTAGTAGTAACCCTTGGCATATTTGTTAGTAAATGTGAGTCACATGATATTCCAAGAGTATCTCTTGTCAATGTTCTGCTCATAAGAAGTTTGGAATCGGCAGAAAATTGTTCATAGGTCCACTCCATTCCTGTTAACACGCACGCAGGAATAGTTGAGAGTTGTTATTCGCTAGGTCCTCGTCTCATCGAATTTTGTTGCACTTACAAAATTATTTATTTTACATAACCCATCATAAAAAATTTACCTGTAACATATAATGTCTACTGCAGTCCCAAGCTTTATTTTTTTATATTTCCGCCGGAGGGCGCAAGTGTTACGGGTACTTTTTTCTCACTTTACTCTCGCTGGGAAAAACCTTATTCGTTTCGTTAAGGCTCCAAGAAAAGTGTATTTATTTTCCATTTGTTTTTTGCCCCGATTTGTTCGTAGCCAAAAATTTCAATTAAAATTCCTCAGCAAACCACCCAAACACAAACTTGCTTTACAATATTTGAAAACATATCCCCAATCCAATTGTCATTATTTCATTCAGCCCATGTAAATTCCTTAAACCTTGCAAGCCAGACTTTCGAACGTGGGTGCTCAAAATTGCGTTCTTTTAACCAAATCATAAAATAATATATTTCCTTATTCAGTTGGTTCAGCTTCACCCGAAAATACCCCACCGTTTCGTTCGTCCTACAAATCTGTTCAAAAAACAAAATCTAAACCAAAAGTAAAAACTACACTAACCAGAGAAAAAGCTCCAAAACCAACCTGGACTCAAACTAGACACAAGCATTGTTGCTATCGTATAAACAAACCTCCATAGTTTAAGTAATAGCTGTCCCTGAGTCTGAGGTGGTAACAAAAACGGCTGGCTAGACAATGTGTCCACTCAAGCGCACAGCCATATGGCCTTTGACCAAACTATACACGACTAATTTGAAATCATTTATTTATACTCACACAAAATTATAAAAAAAAATCATTTCATAGACACTCGTACTTTTATTTCTTATTTTTTTTTTTTTCAATTTCCTATTTACATGAGTAGGTACCTTTTATTCTGGGCTGCAATTCATATTGTAATTTTCCATTAGGCAAACAACAGCAACACATTGCTGCGATTTACGTAGATAAAGTGCGACGCTAACGCTATGACGATGACGATGAATCGGATATAAAGAGTTGCTACTCGTTATCGCATCAATGACGAGTAATATTGTTTTGACAGTGGCAATGGGAACTTACGATATTCTATAGATACTCTTGCCGAAGGTGAAATATTATAATCACATTGAAGGGCAAAACACAACGTTGCCATCAGTTGAGTTTTTTTTTCTCACACGATCTTAAATAGTGGTTTAGTCCAGTCAAATTAGTATTTTATATATACAAAAAATACTGCGTCGAATTTTTTTTTTTGTTTCTTAAAGAGTACCTATTGGAGAGTGTAAATCCAAAAAGTTCGAACAAAAAGCGCCCATGCGTTGTCCGCCATTTTGAAAAAGGCTTTGGAATATTTTGTAGATATTTCGAATTAATTAATTTACTTTTACTGGACTAGTTAATATCTTCACATTGGGCGGGCAACATTTAGGGGAGGCAATAAGCCTGGGAGTTTATTAACTAAATGTGTAAGAGTTTTTGAACTCATTTATTATAAAAATTCAAGGACTTTAACTAATTGATTTTTATTAACGCACATGTTAGCTTACAAATTGGAAAACTGCAAACCTTAAATTAAACCTAATGCAGTGTTGGCAAAAATCATTCAAAATGCCCACTACTACGCCCATTTTTCTATGATACAAATTTTACTGAAATAAGCTTTCTATTTATTCATCGACACGGGACTTAAAATAGAGTTTAAAAAACACACATTGTTCATTCGTTGCTATTTTCCTAAACTTGAAACTCATACTGAGGAATATTAATGGAAAGGTTTTTGAGGTATACATTTTTTTATGTTTTTTTTTATACTCGAACACTCAATGGGTTATGGCTTCCCTTATACTGCTATGTAGGTAACACCGTGTGCGTATTCATGAATATTTCATGTCAACACTCCGCATTCAATCCGAAGTGTACGATGCGCATTTGAACCGGAAGGCCGACAATTGCGGTGTGCATGGACACGCCAAACCTGTTTTACTAAATATTTCGTCGTTGAACGCATTCGAATTTCCCAGTATTTCTAAATACTGGTTATTATCGATTTCATCAGCGTTGCCACTTCAAAAAAATGCGCAGTTGATCATTAAAAATATCTAGCAGGTTGGACCTTCCCGTAGAAAATTTTATATTTAAAAATATAAATACAAGGTTTATCGGCCTGAATTTGACAATATGAAGAATATTTTTGAAAAACTGGTACGCAAACAAAAATTGAAAAATCTAAAATTATTCAATTGAATTTGTTTTATTTTTAACTCGCCTTTTGAAATGTATAATTTTTAAAAGTACTCCGGGATGAGCTTAATTTTATCCAACAATCGTTGTTTAAATTATTGTTAATTTTCTTACAAGGAATATCATTTTCAAGAGCATTGCCACTATTAGGGTTTTCCATTAACAAAATTAGATGTCAATGAAATCAATTTTTGTACAGCGAATGCGATGTCGAATTTATTTATTTTTTTCTTGTCGTTGGATAAAATTTAGTGTTAGGCCCTTTCTGTAAAACGATTTTTTTCTTAGAATACACCCAAGAACCACGCCCTAAGATACTATGCACGAATTAAGGGACACCCTGTATAGGTTGAACAAAAATTCGTTTCGTGTCAAAAAAGTTTTAACGTCTTAATCAAAACTAAACCTACTACAATTGAGAAAATAAAAAACATTTATTTTCGTCATATCGTCTAATATTTAATGCTTTTATGCTTTATTTTTGAGATACTTCTGAATAGCTTAAATAGCTTCACCTAATTCAAGTACTATTTTCCGTACCAGTCCTTCTCAATAGTTTAACCAATTTTTCATATAAAAGTTTTATAAAAAATACCTGTATAAACAATAAAATAAAAGAAACATCAGTTTGTTAGTATTATTGTCATTTGTCATACCTTCTAGTTGAGTCTGTTGGATAAAACCTTTATAAAATAGATTTAAAAATGAAGGGTAGAAAAACTTTCATCGAAATATTAGTCGTGTTTTATTGGTTAGTGAATAAACTACATGGCAAATTTAACATGGAAAACAACAACAAACGATTAGTGCATACAAATAAGCTAGTAATTGAAATGGATAATTTAATGAAGATAGAGTTTCGGATGTTGAAATGTAGGAGGTGTTTAGGTGGTGTCCGAAAATATATATGTGGCATACTTGAGGGTGTGTTCGTTGGTATTTATTTTGTTATACTTTGCCTTTACTAATCCAAAGTGGGATCGCTCCGAAATTTACAGAACAAATATTTTTTCAAATGCAAAACTTTAATTCATACCATAATTCCGGCTTTATACTACTACCATTAATTTTGTCCTAAAATATTGAATCAATTTACGAGAAGGCGATTGGTTTCGATTGATATAGATATTTTATCAGTTCACTGGCATTTGTTCAAAAATGTCGTGTAATTGCGGCATTATGTTGAATTTATATAACAACTGAAAAAATTGCACATTTTAGTTGAATTAATACGATGTTAAGGCTGTTTTAGTATGAAGCTAGGTTAAGACAACGATTTTGCAAAACTTTAATCGGGCACATCATCATACTTTCTCTACACTTTTATTGAAGTAAAACTCTCAGAATACCTATTTTATTTTGTTAGTATCGTTCTAACTTCATATGACTCTTTAACATTTAAAAACGTCAAAATAGGTCTGTTTTCTTAGTTTTTTGCACGAACTACCATTGTTTTAAGGTTGCTCAAAATCAATTTATTAAAAGAAATTCCTTTGGGCTAGGCGGTTTCTTAACTGTTTGGTTCAAAAAACTAAAAAGTGTTTTGACATAAACTAAACGATTCCCTAAAAGTTCGCTATTTTGTGTAACATATAATTATATGCACCTGCGCGGACATTCAACCAAATACTTCATCTGTTTTCTATAAGTATCTAAACAGTTGCGCAACTAAAAATTGAATGTACGCTCCTAGCCTTAGGATGATATTAGTTAAAAAATGTTTAAAGTTAGAAAACTACTTTAAAGTTAGGAAATATATGTATAAGAAGTATAACACTACCATCTTAATAAGAGGCTGTTTAAAATTTTGCGCCAATGTTATTTTATTGAGTACTATGTTTTTTTTCTCCAATACTCAGTATATACATATATGCGAGAACATTTTGAGTAGATTGTAGAAAAAAAAATATATTTTCGCACTTTTGTAAGTTTTAAATCAAATTTAACAGTGAAAAAAAACTCTAAATCAACTCGATCTGCATTTTCATGAATATTTCAACTCAATTTGCATTTTCATGATTATTTCAACTCCAGTTTAAAACGAGATACAGATCTTTCGAACACATCCGTGTAAGTTAATTCAACAAGTAGGAAGGAAGAGTGAGTTAAAGAATGAATAAAGCGTTTTTTTGGTGCTTGTATTACTGCGCTAGATATAGATTACCAATGGCTCTTAATTATTTTATTTAAACTCTTGCTGTAATGCGCATCAATTCACCCTCGAGCGTACGCACAGAGATTCTTGAGTCGTACCACACGAATGGGGAATACTTTAATAGCTCTATTCCTAGCTTTGAGCATTGCATCTAATTTTCCAATTCTATATCCATAGATGCTCCTAAACAAATTTGATAAAACATTTAAAAAATAATATGAAAACCTGTTTTTCAAAAACATACATAAAAGATTTTATTGTTCGCTGGCAATACTCTGGTGTAAGTAGTGTCAGAGTAATATCACTTTTTTAAGTACAACAAATAAAAAATAGACAATTATTTACAAACAATAAAATATCTGATGCGATTGGAAGCGGTGGTTTACACGCCTTTTGACTCCGCATACAGATAGTATGAGCGGTATTCATTTGAACAAATTGCACGGACAGTTAGATCAATATAAAGCACATGTTAACGATAAAAATCTGTATTTTAGTAAATAGTTACGTATTACAATAATTGACTTGAAAACTTAACGACTCATGTTTATTTGGTTGATTTTTCGTTTAATAACAATTTGTATAATTTGTATAAAAGACAAAAAATGTTGGTAATATAGTATAATTTGATAATTTTTTTTAATCTTTTCTTATTTTGTTTAAAACTGATGCGGTTTTTTCACAAATTCCAACGGTTAGGATTATGAAACTAAGAATCAAAATTGTTGCACACCTTAACCTTGAAATAGATTATTAAAACAGTCTTGAATTTTTTAAGAAAAAAAAAGTATGTAGTGTATGTAGTACTTGTTACAATTATACTTTATATTTTACTTTTACTTTGTTAAATACTTTAGTATTTATTATTTTTTTTTTGTCATTAAATTAATAATTAAAAATCATTCAATAATAATAATTCAAGAGAATAAGATTGTTTTAAGAAATTAATATTTTATAGTAAAAACCATCCTAATATATATTTATAGATTGATACTGTTCATTTAAGATCTCAAATTATTTTATTTTATTTTAGATCTTATATTATAAGGCTTCCAAGAAAAATTTAGATTTAGATTTATTGGGTTTTGAGTATGTTGAAGAGCATGGTTAGCGATCGAAATTTAAGCAAGTTATCAAATTTTATATCATACACTTCTTTGAAAAATGAGATTTTCTAGCAAACCTACGATGGCCGAAGACGTATCTGATGGCGTTGTTAAAGGCAACATTAAATTTTCTTTTACAGAAGGCATCACACTTACACTTCCCATAAACTTCGCACCCGTAGGTCAAAATTGGAATAATTAGCGATTTAACAAGAAGAATTCGAGTTTTTATTGGAGTGTAGTACTAAGATGTCCATAAGGAGCGAAGTACAGCATAAACGTTTCTTGCAGCTTAGCTGATATAGTTAGTTACTCCAAGTAAACGTATTACCTATTAAAAGTCATTCCAAGATTATTTGCAGTAGAGACATATTCCATACGTGCATTATAAAGGACAAGTGGCGGAAAGTAAGGGGTGGACACAACTTTTTTGAAATAACAATACACTTAGACTTTTCATGTAAAAGACAATTTTTTTTTTGGGCCAGTTAGCGATGTTCTCAAGATCAGAATTAATTCGGCACAATTTTCAATAAGTTCTAGAGGACAACTTATGTGTAGTGAGCGTCATCTGCATAAAACTGAATAGAGGAATTGTTTATAACAGATGGCAGTTCGTTTATATATAGGAAAAACAGGATAGGCCACAAGATAAAACCTTGAGGTACCCCAGAAGGTACAGCTATAAAATTTGACAAAACATTATTTATGAAAACAGCTTGTTCTCCACCGGTAAGAAAATAAAATAAAAGTTTGGTAGCAGTAAGTGAAAAATTAAATTAATTTAAGAGTTTGCAGCAAAGAATAGAATGATCGAGGGTATCAAATGCTAGTGAAAAATCAAGTAGTAATAGAAAGATTATTTGGTCTTTATCAATATTTTGTTTGATTTCATCAACAACCGTCAGAAGAGTGGTAGTGCAGCTATGTTTTTCTCGAAATCCAGATTGCGCAGGGGTAAGCATGTTGAAGTTATTCAAAAAAGAGTTAATTTGTACTTTGTAATTTTTGTCTTTTTTGTTTTTCAAAATTTTAGCTCAAAATAAAAAATATGGTTCGGTAGGTAGGTAGAAATGCCGACCACTGGGAGTCTAGCCCTCTAGCCTAATCAGCTCTGAAGTGCGCTTTTTTGATAACATGACTCATTTTAATCTGTGGATGGAATTGTAAAGAAGGATTGTGGACATAATCCTCATGGATTTATCCTTTTTTTTCAACGTTGAATATGTGCTCAATCTACACAAAGTAGTCGATTGTTGATTTTGAAGCCCAGAACTGGAGACTTTTCGATTTCCTCAATTCATGTGCCACTAATCGATAGCGACTTGGGGGTGGGTCTTGCTTTCACGATAGAAGACAGCATTGAGTTTTTCACAATTTAAGTTAAACGCGTTTTATCCCCCAGTTTGCAATGTTATCGAAATCATAATTCAATGAGCTAATCAAATGTTGTCCTTCTAGATACACATCCGAGGAATGAGGACGTGAATGTGGACAAAAATATGAAAAAAAAAGAGAGTACTGTATATTAAAACAATTTAATGGGTTAAAAGTTTCACACAAAAGATCTTTAATAAATATGAGAAAGAGAGTCGGAGACAAAACGGAGCCCTGTGGCATACCAGCATTTATTTTATGAATAGCAGACTTGAAAATATTCAACAACAAAACTTGTATAAAGCCGTTCTTAAGATAATTTCTAATCCAACGAAGAAAAGAATCAGCAGTACCAAATGCACACTTTATAAATAAGAGGGCTTGATAAGAAACTCTATCAAGTGCTTTTCAAATATCAAGTTCAATAATCTTACTTTTTTCCAAAACGTTGTAAGGATTTGTACCACTGTTCGGTGAGATATACCATGAAATTACCAGTGGACTTATTGCTATACTAAAGCCGTACTGCCGGTCATCGAGAAGTTTTCGTTCTTCAAGATATTTCCTGAACTGATAATTTATCAGCGTTTCTAAAAATGCATGCTCGATTTAAATCTTGACGGTCATGTATTTCACCAAAATCCTGGAACAATTTTTCTTTACGGGACTTGTGTATCGAGTGATTACGAAAGCTGTCACAAGGACTGAAAGATATCAATGTTTATCATGTTGCACTTTTTATGACCCAAACGATTTTCGATGACACAGTAAAACCCGCTTAAGAGAAAAACCCGCTTAACTGAAACACTTTTTTCATCCCCAAGTATTTTCCGACCAATTTCCCTTAAAATACTCCGCTTAAGCGAAAAACCCGGATAACTGAAACATATTTTCCGTTAATTTTTAATAATTTTCATTGAAAAAAATTTTATTTACTAGTTTTCGTTCTTCAATAAATTATTTTTGTGTTATTTAATCGTTGTTTTATTTAACTTCTTTCAATGCAAGTTCAAAAGATAAAAACTATTTTTCACTAAAGCGGGGTTCGTTTAAGTGAAAACCCCGCTTAAGTGAAAGAAAGACTGTGACATTTTGCCATTTCTCTTAAGCGGGTTTTACTGTACCGGATTACAATACAAAGTTTTATACGAGCATGTTCGTAAACGTCAAATGCATTTGCAAGAAAATTTACCGACGACGTTGATTAGTAAGGTTTTGTGCAAGCAGAAAAATTGCATATTTGACGATAATACGTTAAAAACTGACGATCAAATGAATGTTGATTTGAAGTTTTCGAAAAAGCATGCAAAAAAAAAAAAAACAAAGTTGTAAATCAAAGTGTCAAAGATTGTACCAGAAAGTAGATTATAAAAGGCAAAGATCCAGTAGCGCAAAATTGTCTATTTATAAAAATGTGTACTTCAGAAACGCATCGTTTATCATCTACAGGGTGGACCAACTAGTGGTTTCTTTTTAAATCATGAGTTATTTTGACACTTAAACAGCTGTTTTCCGCTCGAAATCTTCCACAGGAAGTCAGTATGATACCTCCGCAGAAATGAAATGAGGCCGTTTACGCTTGAACAACGTTAGGGAATATTGAAAACTTATTTCCAAAGTGTATCCCAAACAGTGTGTTTTTTTAAAAGAAGTTTTGGCCGAAATGAAGAACCCACTGCACTTGCTGAACGCAAGTTTGTGCAAAAGTCTCGTGATTGGTATATTAGTGTACAACACTCATGGTCCCCACCATCGATCTCAATAGCTCAACATTTCAGGCACTAGCCTGGGGAGAATTCTGCAGATGCAGATCTCGGTTGTTCGCTTACAAGGTGTAATTGAAGTTGCAATACTAATACGAGTTAGCCACTTGAACGACATTGTGTTCCATAATTATTGCATTTTTAAAAAGCAACTAGTATTTGGCCCTCCCTTTATCCACTCTAATTGAATCAAAGTGAAAAATGTAAGTGAAAATTATATTTCCATAATGATCTTGGGATACTTTTCAATCAAAAAAATAAAGAACACAAAACAGTTTCAACTCCTCATGGCACTCTGTTCATTAATCTTCAACTACACAAAATATTATAGGTATACCTTCACAAAAAAAACCAGCAAGGAAACTTCAAAACATACATTTGCATAAAAAAAGCTCAGAGGTTATTGCAAAATATGAACCAAACCGGAAGCAGCTAGCTCATTTACAGCCGAATGGAACGTCACAAACGTGTACATCAATCAACACCAAAGTATGGCCATGATCTTGACTAAAAATGTCGGTCATATTCCATTGAACCAATAAGTGTTACATTTCAAAATGCCTTTGTTAGAAATGTCAAGTCGAGGCTACAGTTTCAGTCTGCACCCCAAACTTTTTTTTTATAATTTATTCACATTTAAAAGTAAACACACATCGAGAGTGATCTAATACTTCACGTTAAAGTCGCAAATGTAAACATCAACTTCCGGCGTTAAGTGGGAAACACAGAATTGGGATCGTTTTTTTTTTTTTTTGTCAATGCTTATCTATATTTTTCCAATCAGGGTTCAGTTCCATTTGATTCTATTAGTGAAACGTTATATTGTTTCAAGCTTCACGTGATGCCTCATGACACGCCCGCCACCCAGTAAGGTGAAATAATGAAATTAAAATTATACTACCCGAATGACATGAGTTAGTTTTTTTTTGTTTTGTTTACGTAATTATTACGTACGCGACGTGGTTGCTCCATCTTTGGGTAAACAATATCGCTTGTTTATTGCGTCGGATATAATTGTTCTTATCGCACTCTGATTTCTTATAGATAATACAGGGTGTCATCAGGCGGGATTTTTGCTATCTGTGTAGACGTATACCTACAGAACATATTGGGTAATTATTCTGTCAGAGAACAGGTGGTGTCAGTAGTCCTCAATGTTACGTAACAGAACAGACAGTAGCAGGTTGTTTTGTTTCAAATTGTCAATGTCAAGTTCGAATTCGAATTCTTTTTTAACTGTGAAAATTCGCAGAAAGGTGATTCGTGATTAAACTATCAGTGGCAGTGACTGCTAATAAAATAATTGACTCTGTCTCGCTTGTTGTGTCTTCATGTGCCTCTTTCCATCGCCATCGCTGATCGCCAACCCCATTGCTTTTAGCGCTGCTGGCTTCACTCTTCCGCTTGACACTTGTTTGTCATTTTGATAATAATTATGAAATTTGTAGTCAAGTGGCGGTGCACAATTTTTTAACACGTGCCGAATGTTTTTTTCTTGGGTGTTTTGGCATGGCGCGTTGCGTCGGCCACTGGCATGCCACGCCGCCGCTGCCGCCGCTCACCACCACACGATGATTTATGATGTTGCTAGTTGCTGGTAATGGCGCTGATCTGTTGCTGCATTCGCTGTCATGTTGTGAGTTGCTGGTACAGGGATCGGGATGTCGATGTCGAAAGTCGTCGAAGTCGCGATGGCTATGGCGATGATGGTGGTGGTTGGTGCGATGATGTTGCCAACAATGACGATGATGATGCCGATGATGGGAATGGGGTGTGTATGGCTAATTTGATTGAATATAGTGGCAATTTGTCAGAGACTGTAATATGTAGGCGCAGTAAACACAGTTCATACGGAATGGCATGGCATAGTAAGGGCGGTTGCGAGGCTGATGCGAAACTGCCCGGCAACATCAGCGGTGTTCAGAACTCGTGCGAGTGCTTAATGAAATCGAAACAGTTAAATGGAGTGCTACTGTCAAATTTATTAATTGTCACATTTATACACAGTTCCCTGTGTCTCATGCTAATTAGCATTTGAATTGACATCTCTCGAGATGCTTGTGTGAGTTTCTGTGCAAAAGGCCTTTTCCGTATGGAAGACTGACCTTTAAGAAAACCCGATCGGCGCGGCGGTGCCGTTATTTGTATGGTATTATTTCATTATTAATGGTTGGGGACATTTTTCATCGAGTTTATTAGTTTATTTCTATTATGCAGGAATTCGAAATTGATTGCAAGTGATGATTATCAATCACTCGGCATGGGTTTGACGCAAGATGACGCGAGATTGTTGTTAAGAGTTGACATTCTCAACTAACACACAATATACATACACATTGCTGTGGCTGTGGTGCAGGAAAATATCACGTAATGTCTGTATTTAAAATTATTGTTTAAGCTAATTGTATTTTTGTAAAGGAGGCTTAGGGGGATTTTAATAACGTGATTTAAGTTATAACAAAAATGATGTAATTTACGGATTGTAGTAGATTGAAGCAGGAGATAATAAAATTTTTGTTTAATTACTCAATGGGATTTATGAGAAACGATTCATAAGCAAATGAATGATTATTGTCAGACGATACAAAATTTGAAACCATATTCTTAAGCATTTACTGTAAGCATAAGCATTAATATAAATTTCAATATGTTTGAAATTATGATATTGACTCCGAAAACCTCCTAATCGATACTTAAGGAACCTTTGGTATTGTCTAGAAAGTGTTTCTGTTATGTTTGGTCAAAAACGGTTCTGCTGTTTTCCAACAATGTTTTTTGGTTTTGATCGCAAGAACCATATGACGCATTTTGAAAACTATTTTATACTATGAGGATGGGCTTATAGCGAAATATTTTACATTTTCTTAAATAAATAAATAAATAAAAAAATTAATTATAGATTGCGCGTCTCCGAGACTAAAGCGGGAAACACACTTGTCTCGTGTAATGTGTTGTGGAACGGTGTGCTATTTCGTTAAAACAAATGAATCTTGCAGTCTTCGAAACGTTTATTTTTTGCTTACGCTCCTTATTCAACAGAGTTTATTCTCTTTTCGGGAGTACTAACTTAATTTTTCCACAGCTTAGTATTAGACAATCAGAACACAAGGTATTTCAACACATCACGCAACACACTCCACAACACACGATATCTCACAAACTCTAGACAATGAAATACATAAATAGCGACACACCATTCTATAACGTACCACCCGAGAAAAGTGAGGTTCTGGCTTGATAAAAAATCAAAATATGTAAGACGTTTTGGGGAAAGTAGGAATATAGCATTATGATATTTCAAAAGCATTTGATAGAGTTTGGCACCAAGCTCTCTTATCGAAAATGTGAGAATTTGCTATTGATGAGGCTCTTCTTCGTTTAGTCTCTTCTTGGATTAGAAAATACGAACCGCTCAATACAAGTTGTGTTGGATGTACTTATAAGACAAAATGCTGGTGTATCCCAGGGCTCCGTTTTATCTCCGATTCTATTTCTCATATTCATCAATGACATTTTGTCTGAAACTTCCAATCCATTAAATTGTTTTGCTAACGACGGAACTCTCAGCTTCTCGCATTCATTTCCTGATTCGCGCTATTATCCTTCAAATGTGAACCTAGAAGGGTGACATATGATACTCGTAAGTTTATTGAATATTGATCTTGATAGCGTTGTCAAATGGGAAACCAAAAATACGTAGAACTTAATGCTTCCTATCCTATCCTATGTTATGTTTTAAAAACTGAACTTACACCAAGTCTCTACCCATGAGTTATACATACAATGAGGAAACCAAACAGTTTTCAGTCCTTATGGTATGTACATCACAGATCACATAGTGTGGAACGACCACATATTCGACGTCGCTTAGTGTTTGATTTCCATCTACGATTCAACAATTTGTTTACACTTTACACTGCAATAATATTTCAAAGCTCGAATACAATTCCCATATTTGAGCAGGTACTCCAATATCTGGAGTCTCTTAAATAGAATCCCAAAAAAAGAATTAAAAATGATAGGTGATAAAAGTTAAGGAAACATCCCTCGAGAACCGGCACAATGTTTCGTGTCTTTCAATATTTTACCGTTTTTTTATAAACCGTGTTTTAGTAAAATAGCCGCTTGGACTCCTGCCGTTAAAGAATTCAACCGTGGCACTCACGCTTCAAGGAATGGCCATCTGTTAACCCTTGAACCAAACTTAGGACGTACTGTTAAATTCACAGATTCTTTTTTCAGCCGCACTACACGAATGTGGAATACCTTACCTGGCTCAATATTTCCCTCACAGTAGGATATTCAAACATTCAGACCTAATATGCATCGGAATATCCTTTCAAATCTTCTCCAAGTGTTCAAGCGCTCGCAGTCTCGCACTATGGTCAAAAATTTTAAGGGTAGTCACAATCAATTTAGTGCGTGAAATTTATAAAAATAAATATTTTAAATTGGGACAGTCGCGGCCCTCCTATTTCTTGGAGTTTTTTAGCCCTTGATGAAGTGTATGTTGTCGATCTCCCACTGTCTCGTGCTCAACAAAATTTGACAACAAGCGACGAAAACGTTTGATTAAACAACTTAACGACTGTTTTCAATGAACAGCGTCACTATTTCGTCGAGTTATTTAGGTGTAAAGTGATTCATGGTTAAAAATTTACTGAATTAACGTTTCAAAAAAATGCCTATTCAAGTCAATCGGTTGATAAATAATGTCAAAGTTATATAATGTTTACGAACCAACATAATAGATGGCGCACCTGTTAGAATTATTAATTTGTAATCTTTAGAGTTTAAGATGGATTACATTTTGTTGTTGCTATTTTAGTTCATTTATTTGAAATGTACATATTTATGTCAACAAGAAGAACTCCAAAAACATGTTTTTCTCATCAAAAATTGCTCATTTTTGGAGTTCAACCATTTAACAAAACATCATGAAAATTCAACTTGACATCAAAAGGCACTTCCCGCGTTCATTTGATTCGACATAATTTAATTGACATTCGTGATTAATTTAAAATTAAGTAAAGTTCAATTTGAACCTTGTCGTGACTGAACCCCAATAAACCTCCCTCATTTTAAGACAAAAAAATACACAAAACTACTGAAGTAAGAAACAACAGCGGCGCGGCGGGGAGGGAGACAAAATTAAAACCAATTGGCTTGGCCGGTCATCTACGTGATTCTCATATTGGCAGCGAGACAATAATCGCCGAACATAAGTATGTACTACACAAACACACCCAAAAGACTCATAACCACCGCACTCACTCAAACAATAACTGAGTGTATAAAACAATTACAAGAATAAATCGAATTTATCACCCGAAGGTTAAATCGGAGATTTCCGCCCAAAGATCACAGAAGGCGCTCTAAAGCGTTCGCTTATAGCGCTTGTCTTAGATAATAAACATCTGCAACGAATGGCTTGAAACCACTTCCAAGCCATTCTATATTTTTTCAAATACACTATTTGCTGCTTTCACTTCTTCTAAAACAAAACAAATGAATCATCACCCCATACCAAAACAAAAGAATCGTGTATTCACTCGAAACGAATACACCATTTGATTTGTTTTCTCAAATGCATCGAATACAGCGAGTTTATATCGAAAACATCGAATACACCAAATAATACACTAAACACACCGAGTACACCAAGCGAACTGAGAACTTTCAATTGCTAAAGAATGTGAGGGTGAACAAATAGAAAAGTTGTTCACGGCAAATTTTACTTTAACTTTTAATCAAATTATCCGATCATTAAGGTGAAGATCAATAAATAAAGTGGAAAACTCAAGCAAAATTTTGATAAGAACTATTGGCAAAGGGTAAAACTGACCATATTAAAAGAATGGGTAAAGTTCTTTTTATTTCAACTTTTGTTATCAAAAATTCAAAAGTTGATGAAAAATTGAATAATTTTAAGAATCTTATGATGCAAATTTACTATCGTAATGATTCTCTATAATGTTTCATAGGCAATAACTTGATATATGCAACGGGAGACGAGGTAGAGAAACTTTATTTAATTTCTCACTATAAGATTAAAAATTAAAATCGTGAAAAAATGCCGATTTTACTGTATCGATTCTAACTTGAGTATTACGAGTCTTTATGATTGAGGTCAATAGTTCAATTAAATATGGTCATCTTTATTTTTGTTAATATTTTTTCCAAACTGACACAAAATTTAATACTAAAAAGCTGTGTGAAGAAAAACTGGGATAGGTTCTTATAATTAAAAATTCAAAAGTTGATGAAAAATTTCTGAATATTGAACAAAAATTAAAACTCATTTATTGCCCCAACCCTGCTCTAAGATAATGCCGAACAATATTTTACGATCAATTCAAAAAGTTACACACTAAAATTGGTCATAAGAATTCGAAAAAAAAAAAAAAACAATTTTCATAAAACAATTCAAACCAGATGGTTCATAAACTAGTTTATAACTTCCGAAATCGTCAACAGATCTATAAAATTAAGGTCTAATAATACTGTCATTAAAGCAAATATACAATTTGTGAAAAGAAATTATCCAACTCTACATGATTAATCTGAAAAAATAATATTAAAAGAAATTGAAGTAGTGTTTCTTTTCCATTGACTAAAAATGTAAAATCTGTATACGAAATTAAAAATGGAGAAAATAAGTATTTTTATATTATTGGTTTGCTTATTCTTTAAATAAACATATTATGTAAAAGATTACAAAACCTTAAATCTAAGAGGAAAGCTGATATAAAAGTATTTTCAATCAAGTTTTTTTTAAAGGCTTGTTCCAGTATACATACATATATCACTCATTAGTTGTGATATTACCATATTAACGCATTTTGAAAAATTATCTTGTCTACAAATAAGCTCTTATTCAAATATATAAGACATTACCATGAATGACATAGAAACTCTATTATAATGTTCTATAAAATTTGCCAAAAAAGTTTTCGTACATTTTCCTTGAACATATTTCATTTTTAAGAAAGATATGGGCTTATCCCTGTAAATTTTTACTTCTTGAGTTTGAAAAAAAAAAAACAAAAAAAAATAAAATGCACGACTGGATCGCACGAACTTGCTCTTATGTAAAAGTACTTTGGAATTTAAGATACATTTTATATAAAACATGAATTTAAAATGAAATTGCCGTCTGATTTCTGGAAAAGTATGAATTTATGCAAACAAACTTTAAAAAATCGTTTTATTATAAAATAAATAATTTTTTTATATAAGAAATTTCTTTAAAATTTTTCAAGAAAAAAATGTGGGATGCGAATTTTAAGTATTTAATAATATTGATTTTTGGAAATAATTTCAAAAAATAATCGTTCATAGGTTTTGAAGATATTGATTTTTCAAAAAAAAAATTTTTTCAAAAAAAACCCAATAAATATTTTTTCGAATATTTTTATATACAATATTATTTTAAACTTAAGGGGACTCCTGATAAAAATTTTGGGTTAAAATCGTTAGAGCCGTTAATGAGAAAGTCGAAAATCAAAAAAACGGTTCTATGACAGGTACCGTTAATAACATTTTGCCCCAAATTTTTTTTTTACCAAAATGTAGTCCATGTCCATAATATCACACCTAATTTTTTTTATCAAAATCGTTAGAGCCGTTTTCGAGATAAATAAGATTTTGCATTACGGGTGTATGGGGGGTACCGTTAGTTTTAGAGCTAAAAAAAAAAATTCAATTTCCCCTCTAGGGAATCACCGAAGACCCATAACTACCGAGTTTGAAGAAAATAGGTCCAGTGGGTAAGGCTGTAGAGAGAGGTACAGACATACAGACATACAGACAGACAGACAGACAGACGGAATTGCCGGACCCACTTTTTTCGTCTTCGCTATCATCGTAATGTCAACTTTGATCAAAATCTCGAGTTCGATTTTTTTTCCAAATGCAGAACTTGCCCTATAGTACCTATATCGCAAGTAAAAATTAAGGCACGCATGTAAATTTGAGTTTTTCTTCAATTATCAACCACGAATAAATAAAAAACTTCAAAATAACTCATATGTATTGTTTGTTGAAGAGTATAAAGGTATAAAGTATAGAAAAATGAATTTAAAATAATTTATTTTAAGAACCGAGTTAATTGATTTGGTTTTTATTTTTAATCTTCACAGCTTCTTTTTTAAAACTTATTTGTTTAACACTTTTACCATTTTTTTTATAGTTTCTACTGTTTAAATTACGCTCTTTTTAAGGGTATAATCAAACAATGCTTTGGTGTGCTAGTAAAAAATGTGCCTTTTTTGAAACAGTTACGTTTTTTACGTTCGTTTTGTTAACTTCATAAAATTTGTACATAATGAAGCACGCATTGAAGCCAAAGTTTTTTTTTACTCTAGATAGCTTAAATAATGATGCAGACCATAAAAAAATGCCCCATGATCAATGTTAAAAAAATAGACACGAAAATTTGTGACGATTAAACATTTACGAAAAATCACGCAAGGCTGTTTTTTCTAAAATTTATATCATATAGGGTTATTTATAAGGAAGGCACGCACTCAAAATGAATGATTTCAATTAATTTTGACCTTCATTTATCTGAAAAAAAAAAAAACAAAAATTGTACTAAGTAATCTTATGTTAAACATTATTTTTACAATAATACAAAACGTTAATTATCCACGCACGCAGCCAAAAGTCTCAATATTCGATGATTTTTTTCGATTTCAAACACTTTCGCACTATCTCGATGTTCATTTTATAAATTGAATAGTTAAAACTCAATGATATATGTTATATAATATTATAAGTTCCAAAACCTGAATATTTAATAATAATGTCTATATATTTCGACGCATGGCAAAAGTTAAAATTTGCACGGATAAGCCCATATAATTAAAATTTGTAAATTATTATCGATTTTGCTATACAAAATTATCTATAATTCCAGAAATACTTAGGAGAGACACCAAACAGTGTATTCGTTTTTATACTCGCTGCGTTCGCTGTATTCGGTGTGTTTATAACTGTTAGGCTTGTTCTGTTCTATTTGGTTCAAGCATTCAAGCCTAGGAGAGAAACCAAACAGTGTATTCGTTTTGTTATAAAGGAATCGAATGGTGTGCAGTGTTTGTTCTTTTAGAATAGTGTATTCATTTTCAGTGTACCTGTACATTACTTTCTATGCATGCAACGAACAGAATACACTGAAGTACTGTGCTTATTCAGAGAAGGTAAATGAATGTATTCATGCAGACCTTTATTAGATAAACCACTAAGGCGGGCGGCAGCAGCGGCGTCGGTCGCGGCGAACGGCTCGGCAGAGGACGCCTCAGAGTTTCCAGATCGAAGGTGAACCTATTTGAATACGAACTGAGCGGCCAGCACAATGAGTCGGCAGAACCTTAAAGCTGAAAAAATATATCAGTAAAATAATTTGTTATTATTTTTGTTTGTTTTGTTTTTATTATTTTTAACCATTTGTTTACAATTTATGATAATTGTTACAAAGTGCAGCGCGTGTGCATTGCGGAGCGTTGACATGCGATGAAAAGGCCGATAATCGCGGACAAATAAAACTAACCAAATAGCTTGATTGTTTTTAATTTGCTTAGTTTGACAGGATAGCATTGCCGCTGGCCAGCAATATGCTAATATGTACAGTCGATTCCGGTTAGGTGAAATCAATAGAAAAAGGAGGAAATTTTTCTATTGTCTAGATAAAGGGAAGTGCAGGTTACTGAGGGAGGAATATTGACTTAACATTCAAGCTTTAAATCTTATAAATAGCTAATTTTAGAAAGCATTACAAAAATATCAATAAAATTCAAAAACAAATAATTTAATTTGGTCTGTCAGAATTGACAGCTCATTAAAAGTGAATTGTGAGATATTAAGTTGAGGAAAGAAATAATTTAACTTATGATATAATGCAGAGCTATGTATATTTAAATTGGTATTAAGCAGGACCTTTTGTTCTAACTACCATTTTGTCTATATTTTTATGATTCACATCGACTTTTTACTAAAAATATGTTATGAAAAATTTAAATTTAGCGCTTATATTGTCAACTATTATTTTATTTTCAGAACCTAGCAGCTCACTACACTTATTAATTTACTACAACACATTCTAATTCAACGTTGGAAACCCCTATTTTAATAAGGAACTCCGAAGAACACCACACATTCTGAGCTTCTTCCCAGTTTCTTCCAATCTCATCATTCCTATCCAGGAAGTTATAGATGAAACAGAACGTAGGTACGTTGGTCCTGAATGAGCAGAAGAGACTAAAGACTTCCTGAAGGTATTATTCACTTGTATCCTATAGACAGCTGAAGTAACTGGATAAGATCCAACTGGTATTACAATGACGATAATCCTGTCAGTGATCTCGAGTATACTGGCAGCTTCACCAAACCCCAAGAAGTAGATTAATTATTTCATACTTAACGACTTAAAAAAACCCATCCACAGCAGACTAATTTCTAATAACAAACGAACCCCTGAAGAAGTCCTGGGCAGGATGAAACGTTGGGTTTTAGATGAAATGAAGTAATTTAAATTTAATAAAACATCATCCGAATGTTCTTTCAAATCATGTTGCTATTTCTTACGTTCATTTCCAAGAATTGAACCAGAAGTCAAAGTCACTCATTCTTAAAAAGATGGAATACATCGAAAATTGTTCCAATACCATAAAAAGTTGACCAGGTGAGCAACACCAGGAAAATCCTTGTAGGCTTGTTCTGCTGAAATTTAATGCGTTTTACGATTACAACACCATGATACCTTAAAGTCTATTCGGATCACTTTCCAGGTTTCACCAACTCTGAAGATTGCAGAATGACTTGCCAGTACGCTCAACGACAGCCAAAAGTTCCTGTTGCATGCTTCCTCGATAAAAAAAAAATATCTAACAGCATATTCTGGATAAGAGGACCAATATCTAAACTAATTCTTTTACTTTAAAAATTTGCAGGTACAGTAATCAAAACATTTGTAAGTTCCTTAAACCTTGACTTATCAATTTGCATTAGCTTGTTGCCTTCTCAATAAGGCCGGGTAGATGTTGAAATGGAACTAAGCAAGCTGTGTGTGAGGTTTTAACAAAATTCTTTTTTATTTGAAATGTTTGGAATATTACATCTCTCAAAAGACCGCTTCGGATTCTTAAAGTGGTATGGATCCGAGTGGTCCAATTTTCAATGACTCTTCCGCATAGATCCGTCTGAATTTAAGCGATGGCCTGTGTTATGTTTCCCTTTAAGACTTCCTGACTCTTTAGGTTATACAACAAGGAAAAGTATGGCGCGTTTCAATCGCATGACCTCAATGCCGAATTTAAGTGACCTCTACGAGAGAAAACTTTACCCGCAATCGTTTATGTAGAATGTCAATCGTGGCATCCGCTGTGTGGCACGCAGCACCTTCCTGGAACCTCATGTAGTCTAGTTCCATATGGTTCAATTTGGTCAATAAGAAATTACTTATCATCATTCTATAGATCTCGCCTTTGAAGATGACCGCTTCACGAACGTTGTTTTCGAAGAGTTAAGGACCAATGCCGCTAGCCCAACAAAACAAAAAATTTGTCTCGTCACATAAAATGATTTTTTGACCAAAATTGGGGTCCTTTTCAAAACGCCCGGGCGTACAGAAATAGGAATGGAAATAGATTTTCTTATGAACATTTTGAAAAAGACTGTGGCCTACAAATTTCTTAGCAAGCCTACCGATTTTGGAAATTAAAGCGCAGCTCAAATAACTGGAGTTGACTGTACACATTTATACTAACCAAGACCAACGACTAAAAATAAACTTAATACAAAACTAGTCATGGCCATATGAAACCACCAAAATTTAGTTTCAATGATTCAAGACTTATCTATTCATGTTTAAGGAAGGACTATTAAAAAAAAAAACATTTACCAGAACAGCCAAGATTTTATAACTTACTTATTCAGACACGTGTAAGGTGTTCAATAGTTAAAAATTAAAAAACAAAAATCTATAATTCATAACCCATGTTGCCAAACGAGATGTATGCTTAAGTTTACTTTAATATAAAGCACGTGGTGATTGTTCCACCAGGCGCGGATCCACAAGATCTTATCGTCAACTTTGGAAACGTTTCTTACCTCAGGAACTTATTTTTTAAAAATTAAGGCACAAAAATTTATTCCCAGTTTCACAGTGGAAGTTTAAGCACCACTTTTGGTTTAAACTTCAGTGCAACAATACATCTGGTTTCACAGTATCATCTCAACCTTGGACAGTGTTCATTCTGTAGTTTAAGTTAAACGACACTATTCTGCCGTTTAAAACTCAATTGAACAACTCCTTCAAACATTTGAAAATAAAATTTATTTTCATGTTTGATTTTTTTTTTTCCTGTCAGATGTCACAACTTAAACAAAACAAACTTTCCTTGATTGTTTTTTCTTTGATCCAGATAGAATGAGAAAACAATTTACTTAAACTGCGTTCAATGAACTAAAGTTCAGATTATATCGTGAAACCAAACGAGTTGAACTTCAAATTTAAGTTAAAGTTCAGCTGAACTTAAGCTTAAACTCCCACTGTGAAACTGGGGGTTAGTCGAATAAGTACGACGCTAAGACTGTTTTAGTATGACACTTGATAAAAACGACGATTTTGCACATTCTCTAGCACTTTACATATAATTATAAATACCTATTTTATTTTTTAATATCGTATCAAACTTTGACATTTACAAATGTTGAAAAAATTCTCGTTACTTCGATTTTTTAACGAACAGTAACTGCTTAAGGTGTGTCCAGAAGTAATTTGTTAAGAAAAAATAGCTTAAATTAAATTAAAAATAGATTTAGTAAACTACTTTTAAGTTAGTAAATTGTGAATTTGTTTAATACTAACACATAATCACTTGGCTGTTTAAATTATGTATTATTTTCTTTCGCCTATTTTGAGAAATGATCTACATGAGTTACTTGCTTCCTCCTTTGCGAAAAATCCCGGATCCGCTCCTGGATTATTCCAGGCACAATGACTCGCATTTTTGCGCTTATCGTGAAATTATATCCAATTATATCAAGGCAAAGTAATGGACAACAGAAAAAAGAACACACTGACTCACACGCTGACACAAATTGAGTAACACTCACTCTCGGTGTCGTTCCTTTGAAAAGATATTGACAAAACTGACAGACCAACTGACAGATATCTGTCATTAGCATTATGGGCGAAAATGGATAAATTATGTGACATTTTGAGAGTACGCTGCGCTGGCGGTTGCATACCATTCCGTATGGTTTGACAGAAGTATACAAATTCAACCGATGACGAACATCGTAATTCACAAAAACAAAGCCAACGAAGAGAATGGAATCAATCATGGGACATACATATAGGTATAAGCTAAGCAGTTGGGTCGATTGATGTATTATTGTGTGAACGACGGACGACGCGCGTCCACCCACCCATTATTGCAACCGAAATAACTATGGTGTCTATTTGACAGTCATGATGGTTGCGGCGGGCGGCTGTTGGTTTTTTTTTTTTTTGTTTTTGCATTGAAGAATGATTTTTATCAGATTAACCAACTTGGCTTACATTCCTCGAGTATTGTCAGGGATTTTTGGAGGAGGGCGGTGACAGGATGCGAATGAAGAGAGTGGCAACTCTGACTATGTATTTACAAGTAAGAGACCTTGGTTAAAGCTTGTGATTTAACTATGTAAGCCATCTAAAGTCTCGGGTTTTAAATTGCATGCGGTCATGAGCGAGCATTATGTATAATTTGTTGCAATAAAACAGTAGATTGAGTTGCTGCAGCACAGCTTTAAATAGTTGCAAGAAATAGTGATTGTAATCTTCGAATGTGATGAGGTCATATGGTTTGACTAAATCAATGCTTTTTGATCGAATTAGTGGGAGTAAGTTACCTACTGTGAAACAATAGAACAAAAGTTGTCCTTTCATTTTGTTGGAGCTTTTTTTTTAATTTAAAATCTAGTGATCTAATGGACTCATGGAAGTATCTATCCGAAATAAAAATCAAAACAGAAGGGGAGGCCAACACATACAAAAAATACAAAACTCCTAAACTGAGGAAGGTCCAAATTCTTCTTAGCAGTAGCTCCAAACGACACTTTACATCCTGCATCGGTTTAAACAGGAACAACCTCTGAATAATTAGGGGTTTTTTAAATGGCTTCTGATGTAAACTGAAAAGACCTCTGAATATTCTTGGTCTGATGAGCAGTGTCCCTTGCGGATTTTACAATACTCATAAGGAAACACCGGGCCACATATCAGATTGACTTGATGCACTCGTTCTTCAAAGCCTCCACAGTGTCAGAAATATATTTATTAATAAGGGGAAACATTTTCTAAATATCCTTCTTTTTTCTCCTTAAGCCTAGTACTCACCTAGCGTGAAATGAAAAATAAATACGTTCCAAATTACACGCGAAGAATAAAAATCAAAATAGGATAAACTTTTCCATGTGAATTTTTGATACTCACTTTGAATGAAAAAAAAAGACAATTACCTATTTGTAAACTGATTCGTTCTTTCTAAAGCCTAGTACTCAGTTCAAGTGAAAATGAAAATTTCATATAAAAGTGACTGCTGGTTCACTGGCATGAAATCCGCAACGAGAGGTGAGTACTAAAATGTGGATTGGAAAAACAAATATGTTCCACAACTTTTTCCACGCTACGATTTTCATTTCTCAATGTACAACCATCAGGAAAAATTTTAAGGCAACGTGGAAAACTGTGACATTTGTCAGTTGATTTCAATATTTTGTTTCAAAACAATTTTCATTTTCACTTGAACTGAGTACTAGGCTTTACATATTAACTCGAAAGTATTGGGAGTAGTAGTTGGTAAATTGTGTTGCCGTATGAATATATAAAATCTTTAGTAGAAATCTCCCTAGATTTGTTAGAAACAGCGGAACATGCATTCAGAATTCAAGGAATCGCTGCGTCCTCCCCTTTCGGCCAGATCTATTTTATAGCTCGCTTTACGAATTGGCACTGTAGAAGACTTTTTTGAATGAACCGCTGCTGATAGATTGGAGATACGTATTCATAGATAGATATGCTTTTTGGACATAGAAAGATCCAAAGTAGGTTGGTAGAAATGGCGACCACAGTTAGTCTAGCCTTGTGACAGAATTAGCGCTAAGGTGCGCCAATTTGTTTCCATAACTCAATTCAATTAAAGCTGTGGGAATTGTTACGGAGAAATGTGGATATATTATCACGAAGTTGTGCAGTTTGAAGTTTAAAAAAGAATGTAGTAGGTTTTGATGTGTCTAATTGTTGTGGTATGACGTGCCTTAGCACAATCATCAGGAATAGGATCACTCACGCAACTTGGCCACCACTCTCAGCCGAAACCATCTACACTGTTCTAGACTAGGCAGCAAGTTGAATGATGCTGAGACAGCAACTAATTTTATCGGGTGATCATCCAGCCACTGGGCACCATAATCGAGCCAAGGCCTCCAGTTTATTTACTTGAGTCTAATGAAGTAACACAAGTTTGTCCTAAAGTCATTTCGTTGCGTTTAAGAAAACGATCAAGTCTTTGATCTTCATACTCCAGCGCTCATCAATGTCATCTCAAAATGTCCTTCTAATTGATTGTGCTAAAATTTTGGACAGAGCTGCTGATCCGCATAGATACGATAGTGAATATTGTGAGGAATGCTTAGCTTCGTCTTTTCTCGTTTCCTATTCCTATCAACGATCCGGGCTTTGTCTTTCTTGAGTCAGATCAAGTGTTCGGGTTTAATATACCTGTAGGTTGCCCAAATTTTCCTAGACTTACTGCAGTTAGTTAAACTGTTCGATTTGCGAGTTGATTCGTTCAGAAAAATTAAATATTGCTCTTTACAACTCCGAGCGGAATATTGACTCTTTCCGCAAGGATGTTAAGGTGGGCTGAAATTTGCCTGGCTACCCATAATTCCCATAAATTTTTCTATGACCCGGAACCCAGACAAAAGCAAGTTCATTCCGGGCCAATATAGAGGATGATATACCTGAATTAATGACCTTAACAACCGCCTCACTTTCAATGAAAAAGTCGTATTACAGTTCTGAGCAACTTACATGCTTTCTTGATTACCAGTAAAGCTTGAAAAAAAAAAAAACAGCGCAAGGCAGGTGGTCGGAAGAACCTATAGAGATTAAGAGAATCAAAAAATTATTCCTCAACCTCACACCACACTCCATCATTGAGCCATCAAAAAAGTTAGTTGTGTCGAAGTCTTTCGTCACCACGGTCGTGTCAGCATCCCAATCCTTCCTGGATTTAAACAAAATAAACCTTAAGATCCTTACTGATGCTCAATTCAGCAGTTCAGTAATTAGTAGGATTCGAAAATATTTTAATTAAAATAAACTCATTGAAATTGTTGTGACCCTAGGGTTTATCAAGTTGGAAAAGGTACATAAAAACGACTAAGGCATAATTTGGTCAAGAAAGATCTTTGAACCCCTTTGCTGCCAACGTTAGCAGTTCCTTGAAGGATCTTAACTTTATCGATGTTATATGTTTTCATAAGTTCTGGCATCAATTGGACTGTATTTGAGTCCCGGCTGTGTATTATCATCTACAACTAGATTCCCCACTTTTTATCAAAAGTTTTTCTAAAGGAGTAGATATTAATGCAATTTATTTTCCAGTTCATTTTGTACTAGAGAATAGTGCAAGTGTTTGATCGTTGATTCGGAATAGGCTGAAAAGGTGGTGTTTAGTTTTGGTAGTAAATAAAATCAGTTCAGTTTTGCTTTGGTCAACTCCTACTTCACAACTCAAAGAAACGATAGGACTTTCGCAAAGCTATTTCTGTGATCTAACTAGAATAGACACCGATGAACACTCGTTTTCAATGTCTGAACGTCGCAATGGGGAGTAAATATTAGACTGGGTAGGGCATTCAATATTTGTGTAGTGCAGTTAAAGAAAGAATTTCTGAATTTAACAGTATGTCCGAAATCGGGCTCAAGGGTAGACTGTTGGGCATTCCCTGAACTTTCCTTACACAAAAAATACCACATATTTCTAACTTAATTTTTATTCGTGAAAAAGAAAAAAGAAGAGGGGGCATACCTCCACTCTGGGGCCTTACTTTACTTACTTGCTTAGTCGAGTTTGTATTACCTAGTAACTTGAATACTTTTGACGCTGACCATTGACACGAACCACTACCTAATTTAGTCTCTTTACACACAAAATCAACGTTATTGTAAGTCTGTTCTACACCTGAAAAGGTAGAGAGAGAATAATTCTGTGAACGTGATAGTTTTCGCTATATTGTACCAATAGTGTATTTCTTCTATTCGGTCCAGAATTCGGTCTTCAACATCGTAAGCAGCGAAAAAACTTATTTTTTTTTTCCAATGTATCGGAAATCTGTTGGAGACTAAAGTCGGAGTTGGAGATCGTCAGATCAGAAAGAATTCCCACTGATCTAGTTTTTTTTGCGTGGTTTCTCCTAGGAAATGGAGAAAAGAGAAATACCTTGTGCCAGTCTTTCATATGGAGTGGCACTATCATTAGATTAAGAATTTTTATTTGTTTAATTGTTTTATATGCAATTTGACTTGAAATTAACTTATTATTATAGAAGACGTTGATATTCTTCAATATTAACGCCTCCAGTGTCCTACTCAGCAGAGCAGCGAAATTGACCGATATTCTTCACTATTTTCACGGTTTGTCTTCTTCGTGATGGGGATAACTTCTACCGTTTTCCAGTCTGTAGGGAAATAGCTATTGTTCAGACAGTGTTGAAGATTATAGTTAGCAGGAGAACAGCAGGAATTTGGAGCATTATATGAATAAGAAATCTCGTCGCTTCTCTCAAAGCTAGTTTCTACTTATTCCATAAATTCAGGAAAGTGTATCGAAGACCGGTCTTTCATACCATTCTCAAAGTGATTGGCAAACTCTTCAGCTTTCTCAGCAGAAGTTGTTGAATCTACTTGTCAGTAAAGAATGATGTCTAGTATTGAGCTCACTTAACCAAAAATCAGATTGATCTTTTTAAACGTACAAGGTCCAGATTTGATATCTTCGATACTCTTTCTGAAATCATTTTCCTGATAATGTCTAACTGCCTAGTTGAACATTGTGTTGGTGCTCTAAAACTCTGAGTGCAGTCACCGGTATTCGTCACTATCCCTCTTGAAGGTCCTGTGATAGATTCTTTTGAGATTTTTGCGGAGTCTTTTCCGGTGAGTATATATTGTTTGTATATACTGGGAGCTGGGACAAGTTTAAGTCCTTGTCTTTAATAGCACAGGGAATTTTCTGCCTGTCGAAAGCATTTTTGACCACTGTTTCGAATTGATCAATGGCATTATCAATCTCATTTTTGGTGAGGTTTTTGGCGCTGGAAACTTCTGAGGAGTACTCTTCCAGTTCAATTTTTTGTATCGGAATGAAATTCCGCAATAAATCGTTCACTCTCATTCCCCAACCGCCAGATGGTCCGAGTCACTATCGTGTGCCATACAAGGGAAGTCTTGGAACTCTAAAAGGATGTTCGTAAAGTTGGACTTCACAAAAAAGAAGGTCAGGAGAGACAAAGTTCTTGGGAATGCCTGCGCCTCCGTTATGATATAACCACTAGTTTGCGAAGTTCGTGGCCGTGTTGCAGCTAGTCCACAATTAGTTTTCTTGTCTTGACTCCCTGGTGTCCATCCAGAGTGATTGGCGTGCAATGAAGTCACCTCCAAATAGACAGTACGTATGTCGCATAGCTAGATTGTTGATGGCGTTGAGGTCATGTATGATATCGCATCTTGTTGTGTTACACTAGTCGTGTACTGAGACCATTAGCAGAACCTCAGTATCCGCCATATTGATGACATCGGCTTCTGTGCAGCAAATTTTCACGTGTTTGCTTATGTTGTCTGATTTTAAGAGCATGGCAGTTCCTCTGCATTTAAATGACTAAGGTAGTTTCTTGCTGTGATGTTTGTTTTCTGTAAAAAGATGATATCGGGTTTCGTTGATTAAAAAATATTAAAAAAAGGTTTTGTGAAATATGTCTCACTGTGGAGCAAATAAAATCTACGTTATATGTAATGAGGGAGAGGTGAACATAATGAACAAATAAGCTTACGTAATAACTATCTTTTCTTTTTCATTCACTTCATCACTCACTATGACTTAAATGACATATACATTTTCGTCGTGAAGATAAGAGTAGAATTTTGAATATGAACTAGGAATTTTTTTCAGCTAAGTGTCCATTATGGCAGCTTGTTCAGATACCATTTCACAAGACAAGCCCTATGTTCTGAATGCTAAGAACAAGAACGTTCGATTAAGCCCAATAAGGAGGGTTCGTTCAAAAATAATAGTATATCTGTAGGTCCTCTTCTGGGGTACGTGACAATTTTTTGAATAAAAGGTAGGTTTTTTATGCGAGGAAGGTTGCTAGGTCGAAGGCAGCAAAAAAGCAGGTGTTTGATTCTTAAGTGAAGAGGTATCTACGAGTAATATGATCACCATCAAACTTTCTTTAATCGATTTCTGATGATTCTTTGAATTTCGAGTTGTTTGTTTTTGTTTAAAGTCGACTAAAATATGAATAACTTCTTCATGGCGAATTGTCATTTTTCCAACAAGTTTCCTTAAAAAACCATCGAAATGACCTTAGAAAATCTCAAAAAAAAAAAAAAAAAATTCATCAACAAAGTCTCACGCATAGCAAGGCCTTATGCACATGGCACATCTCATAACTCGCTACACCCTGAGATACAAATCGAAGTCGAGAACAAAGAAATATTATTATTATAAAATATAAATACCTCCAAACGTATTTATTCGAAAAATAAAAATCTCAGTAAATTCAATCTAAATATGGCAGTCAGTGTGACAGTGTGGCGCGTCGCCGCCCTCCGCCCGTCCCATAGTAGTCTTCATCATTCTCGTCAAAAGCAGTAAGCAAAAACGCGGATTACGACGACAACAACGACGACGACGGCGAGTAACGTCTCAAAGTTTTAACTTATAAGTTCGTACTCGGTTTCAAGGCACATATGCGAGCACAGTCGTTGGTGGTGGTGTTTGGCTAGTTGGTTGATTTTTTTTTCGTCTATAAATAGGTTCAGCAATTCCAAGTGACCGACTACTCTGAAATGGGAATTATAAAAATATTTATTTGTTTTTTTTTTTTTTATTTTTTTTTTACTATTTTAAAGCTCCAATATGCGTTGTAATTTGCATACA
Source organism: Chrysotoxum bicinctum (assembly GCA_911387755.1). Lineage (NCBI taxonomy): Eukaryota > Metazoa > Arthropoda > Insecta > Diptera > Syrphidae > Chrysotoxum > Chrysotoxum bicinctum. Next base: position 214,284,366 of record OU426989.1, on the reverse strand, counting down.
TTTTATATGCCGAGATTGAGTAATGGGTATAGGGGGAGGTTTGGGTTGGGTGGGGTGCGAGGGTAAGGGTGGTGGTTGGGTTCTGAGTAGGTACCTACTGTTTTTTTTTTTTCATACAAAGTGAGTAGAGTACAACACAATGGAGGTTTATCAGTTGTTGATCAACTTGTCAAGCTAGCGACTAATTGGAACATTCTATCCTTCGATTTTTTAATAAGGTTCGCTGATGGAGTGAATAAAATTGTACGGTGGGTATGTGTGTCTGTGTGTGTTTGATTATGCATAACGTTTTATGGGTTTTATAGAATGATGAATGGCGATTGATTTTATGCTTTTTATTACCCACAATTCGGGGAGGAATATTTCACAGTTTTTTCTTGTTTTTTTTTTTTTGCATTTTCTAATCAATATTCGAGGAGAAAATATATTTGTTCGTTCGTGTTCAAGAATTTTAAAATTATTCCAGGAAATACATATAGCGTGTGCAAAAGGCCCAAATTTCTAGTTGAAACAAGGGCAAGATCCAGATTTTATAAAATATGAAAATACTTATCTAGTGTGTAGGTATCACATTCGTGATAGTCATGAAAAAGTAGTTAAGTTAAGTTAAGGAGCAAGTGACAAACAACTCTCGATGAATACTAGTTGCGTGCGGCAGGAATGGACTTCAAGTTCAAATGGCTAAGATAAAAAGCACTTTTCTTGAATGTAGAAACTTAGGATTTATCCTAGCATTACCTCTCAAGATATTAACCCTTTCGCAACATAGCGGACTAAAAACTAAGGTAATTTTCGTAGATGTAAGAAACAAAATTAAATGAAATTTTCACATTTGGCAATAGATACCTTTCCAAATAAATAGAAAAATTTATAGTGAAATAATTGTATGAGATGGAAAATAAGCTTAAAAACTTTTGTCCATATCTATGTTCTTGTTCGCGAGCAATACTCTTTTCGATTTAAATCTCCTCTATGGCTCCTTCGAATTTACATAAAAACAATGACGGTAACACGACCGGTATGTGAACATCATCGCTCCTCCGTCGCGTCGTACCGCCATAGCTAAACAGCCTGATCGCCTGAAAATATATGGCTTGAGCGATCTCGATTGGGTTGTAGGGATTTTACAGGAATAGAATGGAACACATTCTCGTATTTTTTTTTTTTCAATTTTACGAATGAATCTACGTTAAATGCTCTCATTTCCGGTGATGTGAATTTGTTGGTAAGATGACCATACTTGATAGGCGTATTTAAGCAGAGGACGAACAAAGGTTTACAGAGGTATCGAGTCACGTAGGGTTGCAGAATTCCTTGGACCATTATTTAACGGAGCCAAGTGCTGAATTAGCTTTAAGAATTATATCGTCCTTATGGGAGATAAAGCTTAGTTCCTGACCACATAATATACCAAAGTCACGTATCTATTCGACGATAGATAACATTTAAAATGCTTTCGTGAAAAAGTGATTGAATGGCATTTTGCAATATTTAAATCTAAGTTGTTTTTGAGACACCAAACTGAAAAATTATCGAGATCGAGTTTGTAGAAGAAATGGTCTTGAAGAATTTGGCATCGTCAGCGTAGAGAGAAATATGAGAATATTTAAAGACCATTTCAATATCGTTATGCGTAAGAACAAAAAGGAGAGGGCCTATGTGGCTGCCTTGAGGGCCTGCGGACGTTGCTAAGAAAGAGAAAGAGGATGTAGATCTAAGACGAACATTGTATTAATGGTTTTTCAAATAAAAAGAAATCCATCTCAATAGAATGGATTCAAAACCGAATAGCTAGTTTGAAAAGTATATATGTATGTAAGTCTATGGAAGATTTTATCGAAGGCCTTACTAAAATCGATCTTTTGGACCCTTTTTGTTTGTTGGTATTATAAAAGAAGTTTTTCATATCTCTAGGAATTCTCCTTGGGTTAGGGATAAACTGAAGATTGTTGAGAGAGGAAGGGATAGCGATGAGGAACATTTCTTTAAGAGAATAGCTGGGGGGCCATCGATCGGGTCCTGGAGAGAATTCATCATTAAGCTGATATAATTTGAGTAATTTGGTAAATAATTGAAATGTGCAGACTCAAGTACAAAAGTGTCATCTGTGAAAGAATGTTTGAAAAACGAGACAAGAAAGTTGGAGATAGTGTGTGGATCATTTGATGTTTCATTGTTGAATGAGAGAGAGGTTGGGTAGCCGTCGGATTTTCTTTTGTAATTGACAAATTGAAAAAATGACTTAGGGTCGATAATAAGGTTTGCGTCATAATTATATAACGCTGGTATAAAGAGTTGTAAAGCTCACTAAATTGGAGATACATGCCATAGTAGTTAGAATAATTATTAGGAGGTCGAGTTCGAAGAAAGGTTGACCATAATTTATTTCTTTTCTTTCTCAGAGAACAGAGTCTTCGATTATACCAAGGGAGGAATACAGTTTATATGAAGCGGTTCGTAAGGTAGTTTCAAATCCAATGAAGAATAGCATCATATAAAACCAAATGCACGCATTTTCGATGAGAGAGCTTGATGCCAAAATCTATTAAATTATTTGGAAATATCAAGTGAAATAATCTTAATTTCTCCCAAACAATATAAAGATTTTTGGCCCCGTTGTGTGAGATAAACCATAAAAGCCATACTCCCGATAATTGAGAAGCTTTCGTTCTTCAAGGTATTTCTTGAGCTTTTAATTTATCAGCGATTCCATGACCTTGGAAAGAAGGGACGTTTGTGGTATTGGACGATAATTATAAGGGGAAGAATATTCGCTTTTTTAGTGACAGGCCGTATACAAATTATGTTTTTCCTCTTCTCAGAAAGCGAGCAGTATGAAAGGATAGATGTAAGATCTAAAGCAGTGGCTTATAACAGCGTTGAAAGACACCTTTTCAGAACAATGGACGGATTTCTTGTGTATCAAAATCTTTCAATACTCTTGGAACTGAGCAAGTTCGAAAGAAGATTGATCCTGTAGAATCGCCTATGCCTATGTTTCAATTGCCTTTAATATAATTTAAAAATATGAGCAGGTGCCCATTCATATCAAATGGACAACGTGCTCCAAGACTTATAGTTATAGAACTGAAAGTTTTATTTTCATTTAGAAAAATTGTACTTTGGTATTGCTATTGATAATTGTACTTCACCACATTCAATTCACACCCACCATGGACACATTAAGTCACAGAAAAATCTACTACATTATTATCGCTAATACATTTCAAATTCAGTCTTTACTGAAAATGTAAACTAAGGACCTACTTTGGATGAACAAAAATCACCTCTTCGGTAATACGTAAAGTCGATTCGATTCGGTCGCGTAGCTTTAATTGCTTTCTCAGAGCTTTTTCCATCAATGTCAAGAGTTTTCGTTGAAAGACAAAGTTAGGAAAGAATTTTCCAGCGATTTCTTACTAATGTTTCCCCCACCACCAGTGATAAGAGGCCTTAGTTTTATCGCCGTGTTTTGTCATGCGGCGATCCGGAATGTAAACTTTGGTAAAAGAAAAACACAAAACGCGCTTTTTACTTTAATTATATTTTTAATAAATTGGACTTCAAACTTATATTACAAAATACGATTTTTGAGGCGAACGATTTGGATTAGCACCAGCACAATCTTGTATAAATTAAAAAAACTAGACTAGACTGGGTTACAAAAAATTGCATCATTATATACTGACTTGAAGTTGGTTTCATTCTTGGTCGCGTTCGGAAAAGTTGTGTTCGGAAAAGTTGTGTTCGGAAAAGTTGTTGTGTTCGGAAACGGAGCACGTTCACAGGAGCAATTTTATATTGCGCTTAGAGGACATGATTTTATTTCGAAAATTGTAAATTTATTTTATTTTGTGAAATGCCTATCCGCTACAGTTTGAAGTCAAACGTCTGAACTGCCTATCTTAGAATGCTGTTTTGAGTACCTGCTCATCTACCAGGGTGTTTTTGGTCTGCTGTTTTGAAGTGATACCATCTGATACCGTCACAAAGCTAACGTCAGAATAATAGGAACAGTTGTACAAGCCAAATTATCAGAAGCCAGATTACCCGAAACCAGGAACCAAGAGTTAAATCCAAAACCTGAATCATCAGAAACCAATATATTGTTATATTTTTACTAAGTTCGTTAAATAAAACTTATGTCTTCCTAGTATTTCTTCTTTATTTTTACTTTCCAAATCACTACAATAAATCTCAATTTATAATCAACTCTAATACTTTATTCAAATTAAAATCACACTTGTTTTACACTTTCCACAATCCAATAAGCAGAGTTTTGCACACTTCCGTAATCAAAAATCAACTGTGTTGTGCTCACCGCGAGTACTCCCTTATATACTCAAGCTAGTTGTTCTCGAAAATTCGCGAAGGTTCTCGTCTTGGAATGTTCTAGATGGTTGGAATTAGGGGAAATACATTTGACATTCGAAAAGAGCTTTTTGTTTCTTCCATAAAGTAGATATGCAATTTTCCAACAGATGGTGCTGTAGGAGTATAAAGCTCTGTTCGCAACAATATATAACCGATGCAAGGCAGCATCCAGAAGCGTTAATATCTTTGAAATCGATTGCCTAAATTAATCGAAATATAATTAATAGTAAACTAAGGTAACAGAATATTGTGTCTTATAAATATAAGAGTTATTTTCAATAAACATTTTGTAATAAAGTTCGAAGACCTCTTCCTCTGAAATTTTATACTTTCTTCAACACGACCTTGACGAAAAGCACATCACAAAACCCTTTTTGAAATGTATTAGATTAGCATATTTGGGCAGTTAAGAAAGCTTGCGAACAAGACTACCAAGGAACTATCGTTTTCTAGAAGTAGATTCAAAAATAATTTTAAAAAGGAAATTATTAAGCACACATAATTCTTCTTTTATGGTTAATTACTTATAAGACGGCATAGTTTTAAATTTGAACTTATTAACCTTTTTCCGAAATATCGAATTTAAAAAAAAATTATCTTTTTTCTGAAGACTCGTTAAGGAAAATCCGACAATATCAGTTTCACGGGAAATTATTTGTTGCTGTAGTAAATTGATCTTAGAAACCATCTATGAAGATTTATTCTAAACCACCCTAATCTAATCGAAAATACATTTCAAGTAGGTAGATACCCTATTATTCTTATGTTAATCATATATGGATTAAAAGCTTTAGAAATTTGTAAAAAAACACATAATGACTTCCATTTGATTTCACTTTTCATAAAAATACTTCCTGACAAAACGCCTTCCATAATTTATTAAAAATATGTTTATTTTTTTTTCATAATAATTTGATAGACCAAAAGTTCGTTTGTCATATCAAAATTAATTTGCATAACAAAAGCCAGCTATAAATTAGCCGGGGTCACATTACAAAATAGATTACCCACTCACGGCAATTAAATTTACCCACCGAAAGTCTGATGTTTGCTCTTCATTAAAAAAAAAAAAAAAACTTAAAAGCTCACAAGATAGAAATAAATCAATTCGGCTTGCTATACTCCCCGTCCGTCCGGTTTCTTACCACAACTTAATTATGATACAAACAAACATCCCCCACACACTAGCATTTTTTTTTTATTCACCAAATCTAGTTTTATTTTTTAATTTGCTTATGAAAAACGTTTGTGAAGAAGAATGTTCCCACATCGTTACCTCATTGACAATATGTCAACTCATATGTCACAGTGGTTAAATAAAATTATTAAAAAATAATTAAAAGTGGAAGCTTTGAAATTTATGTAGCCATCAAACCCCATCCCCTGACATTTTAATTCACAGGAGCGAAGTCAAGGCCGCATCGACTCTTGATAGCGCCTTGCCAGTGTACGACAATAGCGCCAATTGTACAAATTGTTAATGTTAGCAAATTCAATATATTCTGCGTAAATCTCACAGAGCTGTAAATTAAGTAAGAGAGGATTAACATTTATTTACGAGTACATTAAATTCACAGTGAGAGTTCACAGTACTCCCACCCTATTCATGCCCTCTTTCTTAAGAAATGACGAATATGAAAGGCGGCAAATTGTAATATTGACAACTGAGCAATAGTTTTTCAACTTTTAGATCAAATATGTGGATCATGAAAAACTTGTCAAGGCCAAGATCAATGAGAAGTTATGTATCCGTATTTTCTAATAAGGCCACTTGGTAAAGAAAGTTTTTGAATTTGACAGTAGAAATATACAACTCAGAATTAGCTTGACTGATGGTATCTGGAATTTGAGAGTAACTTGACATGGATATCAAAATTTTGACAACAACATGATTCTTCTTAGCGCCACTTTTAGCTTTCCAAGTCCGCACATAATGCTCCTCAGCATGGCCCTGAACTTAGCAGAGCATTTTTTAGCCAGAAGCAGATTGATGGTGGTGTTGTTGGTGGTGTTAGATGTGGACAGTCATTTCGCCTTAAAGCTCCAATTGCTGGTAAGCGCCAAGCTATAATTTCGTGTACCTATATAATATTTTGACACACAAAATTACACAGCTTAACTTTATTAATGGGAATATTCTTATAAACGCAATAGGGTGGTATTTTGTGAGGATTGAAAAAAGGGGGAATTAGCAGAATATGTAGAGGAAGAATCAACGATAATAAAGCAGAAGTTTTTTTTTTAATTTTGAGGTATTATATGCCACCTCCACTATTTAACGTTGGTGTCATTTGTTCGCATATTAAGTGCTCGGAAGACGACAACGTCGACAACGACGACGACAACGACGATGGCAACGAGTTTGACCTCAATTTTTGTTTACACATTTTCCTATTTACATTATGAAATAGGCATTGGAGGCTATATAGGTATATTTATGCATGCAATCCAATCGCATTGAATTCAATGCTCATTAAAAAACAAAACAAAAAAAAACGCACACAAAAAAAATGATTTTAATTTATGGAAGGAACGAATGAATTACTCTACTCGGACTACTTCATTTATTATTATTTTTTTTTCTAGATGTTAAATTAAATGATTTGCAAGACATTTACATTTTATAGGATTTTAAAAAATACAACAAAATGGTGCGAGTTCAGAAGACTCCCGGTAAGGACAAAGTTGAACAAACAAATGTACATACATTTTTGTCTCGACCTTGAGGTGGTAGAAGTAATTGAAATGACTTCGGATATCCAAAATATCTTTAATATTAAAAGACATACTTTTTAGATTTATTTTAATTATTTAAGTAAACTAGTTATAAAATACATGTATCTATGCGAATTAAGAGAGAAGTGGACCTGGTTACTCTGTTTTTATATCTGTCTGTTAAATACTTTTAAAAATTTGTTTTGACCTCAAACAACAGTACTTTCCATACAAAATTTCTTAACCATTTAAAAAAAAAATTTTTTTTTCAAAAACCACTTTACAAATGTGTATTAAAATTATTCCAAGAAATGTTTAATAGACCCACCAAGAAAATTTTGATTTATAATTTTCTCAAAAATTGTACCCCTGATTTTAATCAAATACTATTTTAACCAACATTTTTAAAACAGTATTTTTTGGAATTTTAAAAGATCTTTTAGATCTTAAGAGAAAACTCTATATTTTCTAAAACCACAGAAACCACATGCTCCACTGTTCTTAAACGTTCTGTTTCCAAGCGGTTTAATAGTGTTAAAAATTGTAATAAAAAAATATTCTCTATCCAACAAGAACAAGAGAGTAAGACCTGTGGATACATTTTTGCGAAAAATCAGATTTTCTTTCACAGTTAAAAAGTAATTACAGGAAGTACCGTTATTAAAGGATGTTTTTTTTGTTTTAGGTCCTTACAAAAATATAAGAAACTGATTTAGTATAAGAACCAGAAAAGGCTAAGTACAAAGCTTAGAAAACTTCGATCAACCCGTTTAAGAGGTAACTTAATGGGGCGATAGATAGAATAACGAATATCAATTTTTAATCACGTTAAAAATGCATTTTAGATTTTGCTGTCACTAAAAGTTTTCAAGGATAAAATACCCAATAGCTTCTATTCACCTGACCCGTTTAAAAATATGGGTTTTTTTCAATTCCTACTTTTGGAAGTTGCTAAGTTTAAGATGACAAAGTAAGCATGGACGATAAAGAGAGCGAGCATAGTAGATGCTGGGATGTGACATCAATCCTTTGCCGCATTCATGCAGAAAATTTGACCAATGAAAACAAAATTTGTAGGATTTCAAGACTCAAAATTGTTGTCACTTTTAAAAGTGGTAAAATTAGGGTATGCGCTGGGACAGCTGACAGTGGACATGGCCATTGAGTACTTCTATAAGTTTTAGGTTTTTGAATAAGAATTTCCAAATTTTGACTGGTGGTTGCGGACTTATTATTGAAGACATATCTGTTGAATTGCGGCTGTCAGATATTATATCTGTGTTGTTACGAGATCAACATTTACCCCCAGTTTCACAGTGAGAGTTTAAACCCCACTTTTGGTTTAAACTCCAGGTCAACAACAAATTTGGTTTCACAGTTTCGTTTAATCCTTGAACAGAGTTCATTCTGTAGTTTAAGTTAAACGATACTATTCTGCCGTTTAAACCTCAGATCAACAATCCCTTCGAACATTTGAAAATAAAATTTATTTTCATATTTTAATTTGTTTTCCTGTCACAGGTCACAACTAAAACAAAGCAAACTTTCGTTGATTGTTGTTACTTTGATTCAGATAGAAAGAGAGAACACTTTTTGTTCCTTATTAGATCGTGGTATCACAATGGACCTCTAATGGTCTAAGTGTGTCAGACGCTTTAATGACAACCACTTTAACCTAACCTAACCTAACTCATTTCTGGGTCAGTGAGTTCGTCGAGAAGCAAAATTGTCGAATTCGAAACGATCTCATTCCATATGAGATCCACTAAATTCCAATGTAATCAGTCACTGTTTGGTGTTGATTTCGGACTGGTGGCATCCTTGGTTCATACTTCATACTTCTTTGAGAACGACCTTGGCAAGCCCACCACCGTCAATGGCGAGTCTTTTCGGTCGATGATAACCAATATCTTTTGACCCGAATCAGATGATATGTACACCAATGATGGGTGATTTCAACAGGATAGCACTTCGTGTCAAACAGCCCGTCCTACAATGGACATTTTGCACGAACTATTTTTGAACATGGTTAGACTTCTTCTTGTGGTTCTTATTACGTCACAAGCCTGCCCCAATAAAGCAGAAAGCACTGAAAGTCAACATAATAAATGCCATCGGTCGAATTCACCCTGATTTATTCGTCAGAGTTATGGATAATTACAGTCCCTGGCCATATTATTAGACGCACTATGAATTTTTCAGAAATTCATGGATTGCACTAGATTATACGCATACACTTTTTACTTTTAACCGAAATCTGTCATAACGGATCAGTTGTTTCCCCAGGTCGGATTTCCGAATGGTGAACCGTTTGTTTTTATACAAGGTAGACCTGCCTCTCATACAGCCCGGTCTGTAAAAACTTATTTACAAGGGGCTTATATCCCCTTGTTGGTTTTTAACAGCACTGACTTGAAACCTACTGAAAATGAGCGCGAACTGATGAAAAGGGAAGTTTCTAAAGAGTTGATCACAACCAAAATGATGATCTTGGAAAAAATCATTCATGTCGGAAATCATCCTCCACAAACGCAGCAGATAGTTCAGTCTTGCAGAAATAACGGCAGAAGAAGATTCAACTAAATATTTGATTTCTTTTTTTTAAATTTTCATCTTTGTCCAAAATAAGGTGTTCTATAATTGATAACAATTTGTATAGAAAAAGAAAAAGAAAAAAACAGTAGTTATTTTTGATTTTTCATAAAATCAATAGTGCGTCTAATAATATGGCCAGGGACTGTAGACGTTTCAGATGCGCGCCACCCAGCCATTTCGCGGCGGAAATTTGCATGATGTTATAATTCATACATAATGGCATACAAATTTCAATGATAAAATAGTTTGGTTCATTCAAACTTCTAGATAGAAACGGTTGGTATCAAAACCGTTTAATATGTTCCAACAAAAAAGAAATACGAGATTTCGGCTGAAAACTTTTGATATTTCAAACAAGATTTTATGGAGACTTTAACGAAAGTTCAATAAAAACTCTGGATTTCAACGAAGTTCCATTGAAATCTCAACTTCTTTTTTAGCTGAAATATCAATATATTAGGGTGGTAGCATCATAGTAATTGGATTAGGCAGAAAATTGTAGGTTTCCTCCATTACTGCCAACAACATGTACACATGAATAACAGAGAATTATAAGTCACTGAACCTTAGTCTTCTAAAAGCTACTCCAGCTCACATTAACTTATAGCTTTTGAAATCTTTGCAATCATAGACTTCAGAAATATCAGCAATTTTAAAAACCTGAACCCAATTTCTTAGGAAATTCCCTCAGGTTTGCTGTTAAAATGCTGAGAATTTAATTTGTGGTATTCAGTTGTTCAATTATTTCTTAACGCACTTGGTCAGTTGACAAACAAAAAGTGGACGCTTTGTCTTATCAAAGCCAACATTAAATAGTTTGGCGGAGCTTATACAAAATGCCACTCTAAATGGTGTGGCAAAAATCACATTCACCGTGTTCAGCAAGAAAATTTAAGTGTCGTTCAAATTATTAGTAACGTTTGTGTTATTAAAACTGGGCTAATGTTCACACACACAAAAATTATAACTACCAACGCCATCTATAAATCCACCACTACCAAAGTCTCGCACATAGCCTACCGCAATTCACGCGAAATATAATGTGCCTCCTTCACCTAACGTGTAGACTTAGTCAACGGGCTTATAATAAGAAATCACTAAATATAAACGCTAACATCTAGGCCTAATCGCATTACACTTTGTTGAGCGTCAGCTTGTGCAAGCAGTATAATTTAGTGGCATTGCTTATGTTTGATATTATTGCCGATGGCCGTTGTCATTCTGTTTTTGGAAATAAAATTTGCTGCTGAACCACAATCTCTGTCTCTGTGGAAAAGTGGAAGGCTTTAAGTCAATTCAATGCTAAATAGACTTGGTTTGGGAAAATCCTACAGCCACTGAAAGAAACACACGTGCCAAATAAAGTCAATACTCCATATTTGGCACAGAAATACATAATATCAGTTTTTATTTTTGGTTGGTGTTTTGTTGTGCATGTTGCGGCGAATCGGTTATTGGCGAAAATCAATGAATTTGTTAACACTTAACACGGTTGCCATTTTGATGGAATTCTACAAAATTTGTTAGATTCCTTAAGCTTCCGGGTGAACTGATGAGTATTCCTAGCGAAACAGGTATCAAGGGTGAAATGAACAAGATCAAAGGAATGACAAAAATTTCGACGAATGTTGGATTTTTCATTGGGGAAAATTTTAGTATTAAAAATAGTGGAATAGTCACTAGAACAAAAAACGGTCCTGCTTCTGAAACAAAGCTGTACAAGCCTAGAGCTACAATAAAATAAAAATCAATTCTTTAAGTTGAAATCAGTAAAAGGGTAATGACTCAGAAGTAGTAAAAGGCATAACTCAAATCAGAGAAAATTTTCAAAATTGAAACTTAAAATTTTGCAATTCATCGAAATATTTTTTTAAAGTATAGATAGAATTCCCTTTGAGTGGCAATCTTGATTTAATGATGTAATAGCATGGAAATTGATAGTTGGATTAGCGACTCTTATAAACTTCATTTCTTATAGGATCTGAGAGAACATTCGTGTGATTTGCAAACAAAGTTGTAAGTAAGGTATAGTGTAGAAGATCCCACAACCTACAACCTACCATCATCAAGATACAATATGATGAGGTAAATTTATAGCTTTTGTTAGGTATTTAGCGTCTAAGCAAATATTTTACGCATTGCTTGTCTGGTGAAATAATGTGAATACCTAGGATTACCAAGCTTTAAATGTCATGTTTTGCGTTTATTCAAAGTAGAATATGGACCTGTACGACGCGACGTATATGACGTCGATGTGATTTAATAGAGCAGAAACAGATCCTTGGAAATATATTAATACACGTCTTTATAAAAGTGTCAGTTTATTTGTCAATACGTCCCAGGCTTAATTATAAGATACAAAACTAATTTATTAATTTTATATTAAATTTTAAGTCGGAATGAAAAATTTTATAAATTTTAAATCCTTAATGGTGACTTAAATTTACTGGGGAGTGAATCAAATGGGGCTTACTTAAAATAAAATACAAAATCTTACTAGTTCGTCTTCTTGTGTTAGTTGGACAGGTTCTGAGAAAAAAAAACAAGGGATGGGGTCTGTTTCCCCATGCTTAAAAGATTCCTATAAAATTGACTTTAAATAAAAAAAATAAAAATACCTATAAAACTATGAAATACATTTTTGAAGCCAGGAATATAAATATTTGTATTAAAGGTTTCTGCTTTTAAATTTAATAAAGACAAGTTTTGAGTGAGCTATCAGAAAAAGTGTTTGAAAATGTAGAAATCCTATGTTTAAATGTCAGCCGCGGATGCTGGGTGGTGGGCTTCCGACACGTCCAATTTTCCATAACTCTTGCCCATAAATAAAGTTGAACTTGACCAATGGCATTGATTATGTCGCATTTTATGGCAGTTGTGGTTTATTCGCATAGACCTGTGACTTAAGAAAACCCCACAAGACAAAGTCTATAGGGAACAAATCGGATGAACTCGGTGGCCAATTCACATCGCCTGCGATGACAAGCGATAACAATGATCCGAAATCACTCATACAAAATGTCCAGTTTGGCACAGGCTGTTTGGCACGAAGCGAGGTCCTGTTGAAATCACTCGTCATCGGTGTCCATATAATCCAAATCGAACCAAGAGAGGCGGAAAGTGGTGGCTTGACCAAAGTCGTTGTTCTCCAAGAAATACGGACCGCCGATGTCGCCAAAATCCACACCAAACAGTGGATCTCGTATGGATTCTGATCATCCCAAATTAGAAAAATGGTCACTAAAGATGATTTTCCGACCAAAATTGTGATCAACTTCCAACTGCTTGAGAGGCCGAAGCTCGAGTTAGGGAACACAAATCTTTGTGTAGGCGTAAGTCATGGCGAAAAATGTGGAGTTCTTGTGCGCGGTGAGGAATTGACTGCTTTGGATTCTCCTGCACACTCTCATGGACAACAGCGGTATTTTCGGTCAGGTCTACATTAATATATCCACCATGTCCTCTCGGGAGGACGAGTAGAATGTGTGAAGCGTGCGAAATATTTTCTCGAACAGAAGACCAATTTTCATAAAACAATTTAATAATTTGCACATGTTGTTGAACACTTTAACTCTCTATGTTGAATTGGCAAGACATTGTAGCCTCAACGGTATGACCGAAATCACCTGTCGAAGTTAGGAAATTCCCTATTTGAAAACCGATTAGTTTCAGTAAAATTAGGTCTTAATCAAGCTCAAACGATTAATAAAATAAAATACACGAATGCTAAAATATGTTTGCTTTACCGACTAATCATAATGCGAACTTTAAATTTAAATTAATTTTGAGTACCTATAGGAAAAGCAGTAACTTCAATGCATCAAAATGCAAACTTAAAAATTAATATTTCAGTTCATAATTATCATCGTCCCACAGTGGCCATATTGACTTTCTTGGTTGCAAAACTCATAACTGTTAAACGAATGAAAAAACTATAGTATATTTTTTTAAATTTTGAAGAAAATTTCAAAGGCTATGAATGTAAGTTGCATACAAAATTTCAGTCTGTCAGAATTAGCTCTTAGAATATGGATTTTTGGTTAAGGCTTCTGAACAGTGGGAAAAATCTTAAACGTACCAAAAATGTACATACAATCATTGGATTTTTTGGAAACTATCATCTAGATCCTGGGTAATATATACATATAAGAAACACACATAATTTCGGGAGAGAATTGTGCTTTCAAACCTTTTTGGTTTCTTACATGCCTTAGGGAAGATATAAGTGGATCCGAAGAGGTTGCAAGCATGATAAATAGATTTTCATTCTACTGAATCCTTGAAACTTTTCACGTATTTAGATATTGTATTTCTTCTAGCCCTTAGGCCTCAGCCACGCACTGAGCGACGAGCGACTGAGCGATTGAGCGACGTCGCTCTGTCGCTTAAAACAATGACAAGTCGCTTAGGGTGTACGTGGCCACCTCCATACAATTTCATGTGTTTTAATTTTTTTGCGTCGCTCAGCGACTCGTCGCTCAATCGCTCAGTCGCTCGTCGCTCAGTGCGTGGCCGAAGCCTTAGCTTCTTATTCCTGAGCCTGTTCTAACAATTTTTCCAGTCGTTGTTATTGATATTTGATGATAATTTGACTATGAACCAAAGTTTTATGAGGGGTAGGTCCGTTTTTCAGCAGAATTTAGTTTCAATACTTTTACTGTTTCCTTGGTATACTCCCTAAGCTTAACTGCATTCACTACTTGCCAGTGATTTAAAAAATTACTTTTTTGTCTTCGTTATGTATATTGTAAAATGACAGCATGAACTTTGTTTCTGTGGCAAATTATTTCTTAAAATTCGTCTTTAAATCTTGAACGTCCTTTTCTGGTTTTTATTTTTTTTTTCTCGAATCCTTTGCTATTTACGATTTTCTTATAACTTCAAATCTCTTGAAGACTTCTAAGCACCCGTTTAGCGAATATGGAGATTAATGTTTAAATTCAGATGAGGGATATCTTGCAAGACGTTGATTGTCGAGAACTGAGATTTAATATTATTTTAAAGGAAGAAGAAAATGATCAACCATGACGATCATTTTCTTCTTCCTCAATGAATATTAAAATCCCATAGAAACCTTGAATTACATTGGCCCTTAAGGGTGACATCAAAAGTACCGCGTCAAATGTGTACTTGAACTATGTATTAGTTGAATTATGTATTGTAGATATTGCACTGCGACCTGTAGATCTATTATGCTCCCACGTAAAAATGAATGAGCTCCCTCATCCTACAATTTCTCCTCCAAATCTATTGCTCTTATGAATTTTGGTATGTTTGACACCTTCAGGGAGAAAGGTCGCTCTCTTCCACCTAGTAGTGTCCCAGATGGTTTTTCATCTGTTGCATGAGTAGACAACATCTTCATAGCATGTTGCAGAATCTACATGTGGCACTGCTTACCGTACCAAATAAACTTAGGTGTCATCTAATTTTGCAGTGTTCAGTTAGTTAATATTCTTAGGTTATTTCTACCTATGTTAATGCGGTTTTCGAAACGTTGCAGATTGTAATTGCCCAGTATAGTATAGTTTCGCCTGCCTCTGCATTGAGAGTTCTTTCCAATTCCTGGATCTGTTTGCTTCCATATCTTGCTTAGTTTTGTTTTTGCTGACAATTTCTCCTATTCCGCAAAAAGGCTCAGGCCCTGTGAAAGGTGTTGATGTCCCTAATTTTTCTAGCTAAGGAGTCTGCCTCTTCATTGTTGTCAGTTTAAAAGGTTTGTTTTTTTAAATTATGTTTTTTGATCATACCATCTCTTGGGATGTCAAGAAGGTTTGCTACTGTGGACCTACTTATTAGGTCCCTTTCCCTGAGACCATTGATTTTGCCTGTCCCAGTTCCTCCTTTGAAAACCATGATACCTACCATTGCCGGACAAAAGTATAAACGTATGAATTTTTGGCTCATGTAAAACATACGTAGTAAGAATGAAAAATCAATTGAATATTGATATTTCAAAACTTCAACCTCCAAAATAAAATTAAAAAAAAATATTGGCTCTTTCAAAAACCAAAATTTCTAAGGAAGTTAGAATACTCAATTTCGTCATTAACACACGCTTACTCATTATCAATATTATCAAAAACCAAATTTCTTAGGTTCAAAATAATTAGATTTTATTATTCTGCATACATTCCGATGAATACCACAATCTGGGAAGTCCAAAAATAGCGTTCTCATCAGACGACAACAGACACGACAGACAGTGCTGTTTAGTAAGAAAACAATGTTAACATGCTTCCAATCCATTTCCACCACCATTGTCACCATATTCATATCCACCACTACCACTACCACTACTCAACCAACCACCCACGTTTTGAAAATATGCCTCAAAAATATAACACAATAGCACTCATATACATAATGTATGTATGGCTGCTTATTAATAATTTATTTGAATATAAAGTATCATTGGCGTTAATTTTTTGTGCGAACTCTGGCCACTAATTTGTCATTTGGCATATCAATCTTTTAAGTTGAGACTGAGAGTGGTGTAATGAATGTGTTTTTGTATAATAATTTGTCAGCACAGAGCTTTTGCTCTCTTCCTAGAAGCAAACTGGCGGCGGCGGCAGCAGGCGTTAAGCGTTAAAAAGGTGGCTAAATGATTGAAATAAATCAAAAGCTTGGACGCAATTAATTAGGAGAATGATTAAGAGGACTTTGTTTTAATTAAGAAGTAGGAAGAAGAATGAATTTGATTTTTTTAAATTGGTATTTAAATGATCAAGGTGTGGTTGAAACGCAACTATTTATAACGAAATTCTTTTAAATATTTCCATTGGGAACAATATGTTTTCCTATTGATAGAATACATATTTGAAAATATTTGAAAATGAATCAGATGGTTTGATAGATCAGTAGATTTTTCCAGAGATTAACGATCAACAAGGACGAATTCTTCCAACTTACATGGGCTACCACTGAGTTAAGGATAGTTATAGCTACGAGTAGTTTAGGGTTTCAACTTGATCTGTAAAAATCTAAATTAGTTTTTGTTTTATTTTTGAGATGGACTGATTTATATTTATTTATCGCTAAATATTGTTATTGACTCTACAGATGGAACAGAGTAATAAGAGATCATTAAAAAATTTAGAAGGAAACCCGATTAAAATGAACTTTTTCTGAAGAGCAGGAAGATCAAATGCTCAACTGGTTGACAGGAACTTACTCTTATGTTTAATAGACTTAAAAGTTTTCAAAATGAATGTCATAACAGAAAAATGGTCACAAAGATAAAATTCATATTTTAAATGGTTAAAAAAATTCAACTTTTAAGAAAGGAATTTGTGAATTAAATATCAAATATCAAAATAAAAATTAAGTGTCAAAAAAAATACTCACTTGTTTTTGAGGATTGTAGGACAAAATTCGCAATCCGTGTGTCCCAATGTCCATTTTTCCCAAAATGTAATTTCCCAATTTTTGCCATTCCCAAGGCAATGGTTTCCAATCATTATTTGTCCCAATGCCAATTTTTTCCAATAATAATGTTCCCAATGTTAATTTTTACAAAATGAATAATTTAATTTATTACATATTAATATATTGAAAATTAAGAAGAAGATACGTAAAATTTAAAGTACGGCAAGAGTACGATAACTTAGGCGTCAAGAAATTATAACGTTTTTTGTAGAACAGTTCAACAAAAGCATTTTTTTACTATGGGAGGGGGGGGGGGTCTATCTCCACCCGTTTAAAATGGAAACAAAAATATTAAAAAATGACGGTAATACTTACAATTAAGTACTATACCTTTTTTTAAGGCCAATACTATGTTCTATTAGATAGTTCTTAAATCAAGTGAAATCTATCACAGTTTTTGAAAAAAATAATATGCACGACTGGATCGTACGAACTTGCTCTTATGTAAAAGTACTTTGGAATTTAAGATACATTTTATATATATAAAAAATTGATTTAATGAGATAATAATGTTCAAATGCATAAAATTGCCGTCTGATTTCTAGAAAAGTATGAATTTATGCAAACAAACTTTAAAAATCGTTTTATTATTAAATAATTTTTTTATGTAAGAAATTTCCTTAAAAATTTTCAATATTTTTATAAACAATATTATTTTAAACTTAAGGAGTATCCTGCTGAAAATTTTTGGGTAAAATGCTTATACCCGTTAATGAGAAAGTCAAAAATAAAAAAAAAACGGTTCTATGACAGGTACCCCTAATAACATTTTGCCCCAAAAATTTTTTTGACCAAAATGTAGTCCATGTTCATAATATCACACCTAATTTTTTTATCAAAATCGTTAGAGCCGTTTTCGAGATAAATAAGAATTTGCATTACGGGTGTATGGGGGGTACCATTAGTTTTGGAGCTAAAAAAAAAATTCAATTTCTCCTCTAGGGAATCACCAAAGACCCTTAACTACCGAGATTGAAAGAAATAGGTCCAGTGGCTTAGGCTGTAGTGAGAGGTATAGACATACAGACATACAGACAGACAGACGGAATTGCCACACCCACTTTTTTCATCTTCGCGAGATTTTGATCAAAGTTGACATTACGATGATAGCGAAGACGAAAAAAGTGGGTCCGACAATTCCGTCTGTCTGTCTGTATGTCTGTATGTCTGTATGTCTGTATGTCTGTATGTCTGTATGTCTGTATGTCTGTACCTCGAACTACAGCCTAAACTACCGGAGGTATTTTCTTCAAACTCGGTAGTTAAGGGTCTTCGGTGATTCCTTAGAGGAAAAATTGAAATTTTTTTTTTAGCTCCAAAACTAAGGGAACCCCCCATACACCCGTAATGCAAAATCTTATTTATCTCGAAAACGGCTCTAACGATTTTGATAAAAAAAATTAGGTGTGATATTATGGACATGGACTATATTTTGGTGAAAAAAAAATTTGGGGGGAAACGTTATTAGGGGTACCTGTCATAGAACGGTTTTTTTGATTTTCGAATTTCTCACCAACGGCTCTAACGATTTTAACCAAAATTTTTATTCAGGAGCTGCTTTGCATTTGAAAAAATATAAACTAAAAATTTTTTCGAAAAAATAGGTTTTGGATTTTTAAAAAAATAATAAAAATTTTTTTTTGAAAATTCAATATCTTGAAAACCGATACACGATTAAATTTTTAAATTACGTTTAAAAATGTATTTTATTAAATAATAACAATTTGCATATCAATTTTTTTTATAAAAATTTTAAGGAACATTTAGTACACAAAAAACATGTTTCAGTGTGTCTGTATGTCTGTACCTCTCACTACAGCCTAAACACCTAGACCTATTTCTTTCAATCTCGGTAATTAAGGGTTTTCGGTGATTCCCTAGAGGAGGAATTGAAATTTTTTTTTTAGCTCCAAAACTAACGGTACCCCCCATACACCCGTAATGCAAAATCTTATTTATCTCGAAAACGGCTCTAACGATTTTGATAAAAAAAATTTAGTGTGATATTATGGACATGGACTACATTTTGGTCAAAAAAAAAAATTGGAGCAAAATGTTATTAGGGGTATCTTCCATAGACCCGTTTTTTTTTATTTTCGACTTTCTCATTAACGGCTCTAAGGATTTTATCCCAAAATTTTTAGCAGGAGTCCCCTTAAGTTTAAAATAATATTGTATATAAAAATATTCGAAAAAATATTTATTGGGTTCTTAAAAAAAAAAATTTTTTTAAATCAATATCTTCAAAACATATGAACGATTATTTTTTGAAATTATTTCCTAAAACCAATATTATTAAATACTTAAAATCCGCATTCCACATTTTTTTCTTGAAAAATTTTAGAGAAATTTCTTATATAAAAAATTTATTTAATAATAAAACGATTTTTTAAGGTTTATTTGCATAAATTTATACTTTTCCGGAAACCAGACGGCAATTTTATGCATTTGAACATTATTATCTCATTAAATCCATGTTTTATATTTATAAAATGTATCTTAAATTCCAAAGTACTTTTACATAAGAGCAAGTTCGTGCGATCCAGTCGTGCATTTTATTTTGCTTGCTTACGCATTACGGCGTATAAACAGTGAGATATGTATAGGGGGGGCCAAAAAAACGTTTTCATTAGTTTTATAAGAAACATTAAAACAAAATTGGAAAAATTGTATTGGGACACCAATTTTTTGCGGAAAAAAAATATCCCGTTTGGAGCCATGGATTTTGAGAAAAATGGATTGGGTAAAATGATTTGGAATACTTGACCGCCTACCGATTTTGAGATATCGAATTTTGAAAAAAAAATAATGATTTTTTTTTAAGTTTTAATATTCAATGTTTTTTAAACTTTTAGGAAGCTCTTGTATAAATATTTCATTGAAATTCCTTATGCCGATAATGAGAAAGATAAAATAAAAAAACGTAGGTATTTGTATTGAATTAAAAACAAAAAAAAATTTACAGAATTTCAAGGTGCGGTTTTTGAGAAAAGCATAATTTTCGAAAACCATTTTTTAATATTTTTATGGATACGGTTATTTTTAGATAAAATGACAAGTTTTTTCGTTGTATCTACATAGTACTAAAAATCAGTTAATTGTCAACATTACGACATCCTCAGTTCCAACGTTCGTCTTCAATGAGACTCCGGGTGTAAGCTCGATACACAAAGCTAATTTACTTGCAGCACAGTATGCTGTTAATTCGACGCAACCAGATAGTGAAATGACTTGAGAGCGTAAATGATTTTATGAGACAAGTCTTCTTTCGCACTCGTGCAGTTGCTAGAGCACTAAAAGATCTTGAAATTCACAAATCCGTTGGCCCGGATAGCATGCCTGCTATTGTTCTGAAGAAGTGTTCTTCAACGCTGGCAAAACCAATGCGTAATCTTTTTCGTCTGTGCTACTCTACAGCATTTGTCCAATCTGTCCCTAAAAAAGGCGAATCCTCCTTCCCCTCAAACTATCGTCCAATTGCACCTACGTTCCTTCTTTCCAAGGTCATGGAAACCCTGACAAATTATCAGCTTAGGAAATATATTGAGCAACGAAAGCTTCTTAATTATCGGCAGTATGGCTTTCGTATAGCAATAGGTCCACTGGTGATCTCATGGTATATCTCACCTAAAATTATTTCACTTGATATTTCGAAGGCATTTGATAGAGTTTGGCATCAAGCTTTCTTATTGAAAATGCGTGCATTTGGTATCGATGAATCTCATCTTCGTTGGATTAGAAATCACTTTTCGGACCGTTAACTACAAGTAGTATTTGACGGTTTCAAATCTGAGATCCACAAAAAACGCTGGTGTGCCACAGGGCTCCGTTTTGTCTCCGACACTCTTCATTATATTCATAAATGATCTTCTGTCTGAAACTTCTAATCTATTAAATTGTTTTGCTGATGGCAGTAGCCGTAGATTTTCATCTGATTCACATCCTTGTCCTTCGGATGTGGACTTCCAACGGTAGAGTATGATAAGATCATTAAATTCTGATCTTGACAGCATTGTCCAATGGGGAATCAAAAACCTTGTAGAATTTAATGCCTCGAAAACTCAATGCTGTTTACTGTCACTAAAGCGTAAACCTCCCTCAATGCCACTTTGTGCGAGTGGCACTTGCATCGAGAATACTGAACAGCTTTCAGTTAAAGGTATGTGCATCACAGACCGACTTTTGTGGTTTTGTGGAGTGATCACATATTTGACGTCGCCAAAAACGCTGCTAAGTGTTTAAGTTTTCTCCGTCGATGCAAGAAATGTTGTACCCCATATAATCTGGTTATATGTAACGACATTATTTTTCCGAAGCTCGGGTACAATTCCCATATCTGGGCATGTGCTCCAAAAAGATACTTGAGTCTATGGACAGAATTCAAAATAGAGCTATACAAATGATAGGCAACCGTTGTCTAACTGAAACATTTACATAAATATATCATGTACCATGTAATAATTTTTAAAATATAATCAAATCCTTTAAGTGTTTTTTTTTTCTTCTTGTTCGTAAAAATTGCAACCAGATAATGGTACAATCCAATTAAGTGATCATCCGGCCACTGCCATAACCCCCCGCCAAAGTCCCCATTCCGCTAGCTCCTGGTCTAAGAAATGCAAAGGGACAGATGGTCCGTAAGTAATCGAAGTTCGTCCTAGAGTCATTTCATCGTGTTGAGGGAAGATTGATATCTTCCGAAAGTTCTTTAATATCACAAAACAATACTCAACAGAATGACTGCTCTAATTTTTACAGAATAGTTTATTTGCAGAGGAAATGAATAACTGTTTGATTTCCTTTTGATATCCACACATATGACAGTGAGTGTTGCGAGGATTGCCAAGCTTCACTGCATACTCTGCTTTTGGCCAGGGTCCGCTATAAAATATGGACGATCCTGCCTATGTCTTGCCTGGGTCTGCATAAGTTTCAGATCAAGTGTTCGGGGTTCATTATAGGCCTTCCAAATTTTCCTATATATGTATAATGTTCAACTGTTCCACTTGTAGTTCAATTCTCAAGGAATTGTTTCCAACTCAGAGTGGAATGATGACTCTTTCAACAAGTGAGCCATAAAGAGCTGATCATTGCCAGCTCTTAAGCTCGTTCATGCCCATGAATGCCACTATGACTTAAAACTTGGATAACAGTGACAATGAGGTTAATATTAAGCTCGCATTTTCATTTAGGCTTTGCTGAACCAATTTGAAGGATGATATACTCGAATTAATGGTTTCAAAATTCGCCTGACTGTCTTTGATAATACCCGCGATTTTTCTGATATGGATCTTGTTTGAGTAACTTGCATACTTCCGTGATTGCTAGAAAATCAGCGTAGAATCAGCTTAGCAGGGACAGATTGGTAGAAGGAACCGACTCAGAAAAGATTCCTGAACCAACATTACACTCCATCTTTTAGCCGTCTATAAGGATAACTGTGTCAAGGTTTTTGGCCATGACAACGTCATCATTCCAATCCTTTTCTGGCTGGATCCTTAACCTTAAAATCTTTGCTGCTTTAATGTTAAAAATTTTTGCCTACATAGATTTAACTTTGTTCAAAAATGTTTCAATGGTTTTTACCGGGCATTTTCTCTGGTGGAAATATAATTTTCCTCATAAAACCACTTAAAACTAATTCTAAATTAAATTCTAAAATCTAAATATGAAGACAAAGACTAAAGAATTGCACATAATACCTATGCATATCTAAAGTTTTTTTCTTCGACTACAACAATCTCAAACAATTTTAGATCTGTCAAACACTATTCCAATTTATATTTCCCTTAACATTTGCACAACACAGATATCATTCTCTGACGCTAATCTGAATTTAAAATTATATTAGAAAGAATAATAACATTAATGTCCCTGACCGGGCGCCAAATAACACCTCAAAATCTGACAAATATTTTAATCTCTCCCGCGCCAAATTCATATTCATATTAAAACGCTTACATCGAAAATTTTAAATTTATTCAAATCAATTCAAAATTCGAAATTATTGATCTAAATTTGTAAAAATTTCAAATTACAAAAAATCCAATCGGTAAATATAAATAATATACACATCCACTAAAAATGCTGCTGCCGCAATAATATACCGCACCATGATCATGATGATGAAACAATTTCCTTCTGATCGTTCTGATCATCTCCTCTATTTTTGTATCGCGCGAAAATAATTTGGCAAGTACTTACGGTCGTTCTGTTTTTTTTTTTATTATTATTTTGTTGGTTTAATTTTATTGGTGGGGTCGGTGTTGATAATTTTACCTCTTTCCGTTTTAATATAATTTTTGACGCATTTCAAAAATGCCCCCCTGCTAAACCCGCCAAAACCCGCCCAATATAACCAAATACCAAACGACCCATCATCGTCTTCATTTTCTGGCTTCTTTGGCATCTGGCACACACAAATTGTGACGTTTGACGTTTCGTGTAAACAAAATATTGCTCTGCCTAATTTTCAAGTGCACACACAACATACTCGTAGCTGCCATCGCATCGTCGTCGCCGTGTAAATTTGCCAAAGCAATCGAAAAATGGCTACTAAAGAGGTCTCGCTGTATGTCGCTTGCGTCTCTCTCCGATTGCCATTTCAAATGCCACTGTCCTGTCCTGTCCTACCTTCATCATCATTATCATCTTCATCTTGATCGTGCGGCAGAATGGCACACCAACATCATCATCTTCATCACTATCATCGGGGTGGAAAAGGCAGAACAGGCATCCCTAGGCAGCACCAAACCAACCAGCACTAGCGAGCGAGCGTTTAGAGTTGCGTCTTCTAGAATCGAGAATCGAGATATCTGGTGGATTGGGATTCCTTTCTGTTAGCTGTGTGATTTTTCATTGAGTTATTATTAGCGGTAAATATAGGAAAAATTGTATCTTTGAATAAAATAACAAAACGAATCTATTTCGGATGTTATTTATAATAAATTTGTTGGATTTCAACCAACAAAATGGTTTGATTTTTTTTTTGGATTTTTGTTTTCAATTTTGAATTTTTAGTTAATTTTCGAATCGGTTTGCGCGCTCCGTGCTTCTATTATGGCACGGTAAAAGGAGAACACCGCAAGCATTTTGATGAACTATTTGCGGCCCTGAAGAATATTTAAATAAAATTATTGTGTACATCGTTTTTATGGGGAAGATGATGGATGGCGTATATGAATAATATTTTACTTGATTTGTTTTTTGCTGGAGGTGTCATTGGTTTTTTTAATGTGAATTTATTATACCGAGATTTCTGATAATGCCAAAATTTACTAGGAAACATCAAGTAATTGTAGTCGAACTGGTAGAATATTAATTTTAAGACTTTGTTTTCATTCTAGTGAACTTAACAGAGCTTTATTAACTATTAGGGAAATTTTTTCGAAAGAAATTAAATTGAATTCACCTTTCTTATATCTACAGCCTTAGATCGGGGTTTCCAAAAAGAAAATTTTTTTGAATAAAACGAAGACCATATTCTCGAATCTATTTAAATATATCAAAAACTTAAGTATTCGAACCCAATTTTCGATGACTCGGCTTCACATTTAGACGGAAAAGGCTGCTATCTCTCTTTCAATGTTGGATCTGAACTCCTCTTTTAACGCGGACTTGTTGGCAAAGACCAGTGATTTAACGTTTTCCTCTAAAAAAAAGTCTAGAAGTCTGAAATCACACGATCTAAGTAAACAACCGGTAGGACCATTTCTCGATATAATACTTTCATTGAATTGAGTTTTCAATAAGTCGATTGTAACCGCCCCGTCTTGTTGAAATCTCATATCATTAAAGTCTAGTCCATGCCATTGATCAAAGAAATATCGTTGCAACATTACTCAGCAGGCATCTCCATTGACTTTAAAGTGACGGTCATCTTCTTCAACGAAAAATAAAACAAACTATCCAATGACACCACAGGCATGAAAACCAACTTCATAGTAATTTTTTGTGGATGAAGTCGTGTGTCTTGAAACTTATGCAGGTTTTCCCCTAACCTATAAGGCATACTCTGTTTGTTGACGAAGATACGCTTTATCGCTGAAAGAAAATTCGCGTCAATTTGCCTCGAAATTCTGGTAGTAAATTTTAATTTTATTTGTAAACGTTGCTCTTGAGTTTCAGGACAAAACGCCAAGTTTTGTGGACTTAAGCCAAAAAAGCAATTTTGAATCAATAATTCTACAAGTCCAACTAAATAGTGCTAAGTCTTCTACTTGGCTGATTTATTCCAGTAGTATTTAGAGTTTGTAATTAAAAAAAAAATAAAATGCACGACTGGGTCGTACGAACTTGCTTTTATGTAAACGACTAACAATTTCAAAAATGAATGTTATTAGAGAAAAACTGTTCATAAGCATAAAATTAATTTTTTAATAGACTAAAACAGTAGTATATAATTGGAGCTAAAAACAGGATGCCATGTGATTGAAGCAAATATTAGCTAATGCAAGAACAAAAATTATAAGTCTGTACTAGTTTCTTAAAAAATAAGCTTTTATATACAAAATTTTTAAAATATTCTTAAGACAAAATTTTAATACGCCAATTCAAAGTTTTTATTATTGTTGGAATAAAAATTAAATTTAAAAAAAAAAAATTGATATTCTGAGATATCGAATTTTCAAAAAAAATTTTTTTTTTTTTTTTAAATTCAAAAAATATTTTTATTTTAAAGTTTTGAAATGCAATATTTTTCAAACTTTTTAGAAGCTTCTCTATAAAAAATTTCATTAAAATACGTTATGTCCATAATTCTAAATTTGAAAAAATGGTTCTATGGTAGGTACAGTCAGTAATATCTTGTTTTCAATTTTTTTTATTAAATTATAGATTGTAAAAATTAATCAAAAGCAAACAAATTTAAGCAAAATTCTCGAAACCGTTTTAGAGAAAAATACGATTTTCGAAAACCATTTTTTGACATTTCGTAGGCTGGATGCTATCTTGTTCAATGTCCATTTTTCAAAATGTTGGGAAATCGATTTTTAAAGTTCAAATTGAAAGTTTTTGTTTATGTAAGAAAATATTTGATTGGTATTATTTTTTTTCTGAAAGCCTTGACAATTTTGTTTATAAATCAAGTTACAGAAATTGTTTTTCTTTTTTTTGAATTAGTTAAAAATTAAAATTAACGAGGAAGTCATTTTGGATATTTGTTTGAATGGAAAAATCGTTAAAAAAAGTGTCTTATGAACAAAACAATTCTCTGTAAATTGAAAACTAAAAGTGATAGAACAAAATGGTTTGCGCCAAATGAAAGAGCGTCCCAAAATTATGAGGACTGCATACCTAACTCAATTTCGTAAAAAAAGGCCTTTTGAACAAGATAGCATCCAGCCGACGATTTGTATGGAGGGTACCGTTATTTTTAGGTAAAATACATTTTTTTCTTACATCTTGTAATTTATATTACGAAACTTTTATTTTTCAAGTTTCAAAAAAATCGAGAATGGGATTTTTGAAATATTGAGTTTAAAAAAAAAAAATGAAAATTTTTTTTAAAAATCCAAAAAAAAAAATTGGAAAATTTGAATACCCAATAATATTTAAACTACTGGGGAGCTTTAGCACAAAAAAATTATCAAAATCGGTTGTACCGTTTTTCAGAAAATCAAAAACCAAAAATGTGTTCCAAGGGGGTACCAAAAATAACCATTTTTTGGAAATTTTTTTTTTTCAACCATTTCCTAGCTTTAACTAAATGAAATTTTTCGATTTTTTTTTAATCTGTGGGACAGTTTTTGAGAAAAAAAAATATTTATAAAATTTCGAAAAAAAATCTTATGGCAAGTACCGTTATTTTCGGCCTTAGAAAAAAACATATGGGGGTAAAAAATTAAAAATACTATCTACCAAGCTTAAAGAAAATCGGCCGAGCCGTTTAGGCTGGAGTCAAAAGACAGACGGACAGACAGAATTGCGAGACCCACTTTTTTAGTTTTCGCTATCATCCTAATGTGAACTTTGATCAAAATCTCAAGTTCGATTTTTTTTCCGAATTATAGGTCCTATAAGTCGCAAGTAAAAATCGTCATATAGTTCTTCATGATGAGAGTATTGTTTTGGCTAAATGTTTTCACAGAGACAGTTTAGTCATTGGCTTAAGCTCAAAGTTGTCAAGTACCAATTGGAAATCCATTTAAAGTCAAAATATGTTTAATGTTACAATTAGTTTTTTAGATTTCGGGAATTAGTGTTGAAACGAATGAAATTGTAGAGAAATGAGCAGTCAACAGATCCGGAAAGTATTTGATAAATAAAAGGAATGTCGCTTATTGGTCTTCGATCTTCCAACATATCCAAGTTAATTAATAGAAGGCGGTATAGATATGGAGGTAGAATCAAAGGGTTATTCCAAGCCAGACCATGTAGGACGAATCATAGCAAACGACGTTGAACGCTCTCGATTCTGGATATATGAATCTGTTGATAAGGGGACCATACTTGACAGGCTTGTTCAAGAAAGGGAAGAAAAATGTTATTTGTGTAAAGTTCGGATTATGTAGCGACAGACAACTCGTTAGACCATCATTTCATAAAGTCAAATGCTGAGTTTGCTTTAAGAATAATCTCGTCAATATGTATGAAAAAGTTGAGCATAAAACACCAAGATTGCGAATTGACTCAGCGATGGATATATGATGATAAAGGAGAAGCTTGAAACGGGAGGATATTTGATGCATTTTTGTAAAAAGGTGATTGAATGACCATTGGCAATATTTACCTTTAACCACCAGACAGAGAACCTATCAAGATGAAGTTAAAGAAGAGGAGAAACACTTGTTGTCGTTGGTATAAAAATATTTGATGATTATTTCAATTTCGTTAATAAAAATAATAAAAAGAAGAGGACCTTTGTGTCTGCCTTGGGGAACTCCGGAGGTAACTAAGAAATAATCGGAAATAGTAGATCTGAATGGAAGTTTGCAGTTACAATTTTTCAGATAAGAATAAATTTAACTCAAGAAGATTGGCGAAGGTATATATGAAATAAGAAAATTATTTCAATTTTTAAGTAGAGTGATTGAATTTAATTCAATTGAAAGCTTAAGAAGATAGGTTAAAACCCAAGGGGTAACTCTATGAGAAATTTTGTGAAAGGCCTTACTGCAATCGGTTGAGACAACATAGACTCAATGTTTGTTCTCTTTAAGACTGATAGGGTTAAGGTACAAATTCAACGAAATTAGTCGTTAAAACTTAAAACTTTGTAAAACTTCGAACAAAATGCTTTCAAAGATTTTGGGAATATCTGAAAGCTTAGCAATTGGACAACAGTTTGTAACTTCACTTTGTGGGCCCTTTTTATGTATTAGGGTTATGAAAGAGGTCTTCAATATCTGAAAGAATTCTCCTTGGGAGAGAGATAAAGCGAAGATTTTTGATAGGGGAAATAGAAAATATTAATTTTCTAGCATTAGACAACCATGATCAGAGTTGTCAATATGATCATAATCGCGTTAGTCAATATCATCTGCATCGATTTTCTCTCAACTTGATAGCTAGCGTTTTTTGTTATACCCCCGACTAAAATATCGGTTCCTGTGCTAAAATTGAAGACATATTTATATTTTTAAATTAAAAAAAAAACTTCAATACTTGAAGTTCCTTATATTTGAAAATAAAAAATTACAATTTGTCTAATTCAAAAATATTGATATCTGCTTATCATACAAATTGCAGACAAATAAATGCTGATGTCTCCAAAGGCTCAAAATTATTTGTACTTTTGTAACTTCAGCCATAATGGAGCTAAGTAGCTGTTTTTAATAACTTGTAAGACCAATCAAATATATTTATTTTTCTCTTAACCTCTTTTAGAGTTTTACTGTTAAAAAATAAATTTAAATTTATTATTTGAAAAGAAAAAAAAGTACTCAAAAATTGCATTTTTAATTCCATCCAAAATTCAATGAAATTAAAAGTACAAACAACTATTGACTAGCCTATAAGCCTTAACCCTCATCTTGTTGAAATATATAAATTTCAACATCTATACCATAACCCAATGTGTTCATCTCGACCAATATGTTGATATCTCATGCATTTGCAGCCTCATGTGCAATGTGCATCCAAACTTGTATTGCAAGAAGATGTATGTATCTATGTAAAAAAAATATAAAAAAATAAAAGCAGCATCCGTCGACGACGTATATTTAAGCAATTTTCATCGCTTGTCGACAAAACTGTCAACAAGCTGCAGCCGATCATGTAATGCACCACGAAGAATCAAAAACGCAAAGCGCGTGGTGTGCGTTAAATTGCCTCGACGCGCACCGCCCGACCCACAACATCACGCAAAAAATTCCTCTTTCTTCGAAAACATAAAAAATAAAAAATCAAGTGCCTATAAGTAAAAAATCAGATCCATATAACGATCCAACAAAATGAACATCAACAACAACTCAACATCACCTAGCAACTGAAATTATAAATGACAATCTAAATGGCCTGCTCATCTTATTTTGCAGGCCTGCCTCATAAGCTGCCAAAATACACGTATACAAGAGGAGAGGAGTCAACTCGACAACCGAGCATCATCAACCACAACCAACCATCGGCCCTCCCCTCAGCGAGTGGCTTAAGCAAAAAAACAACATACAAAAAAAACACGAAAACCGATTGAGAACGCTTCGTTACGCACACTTATCCACCGGTATGCGCGCGTACGGTACCCAGTATCTATATCTGGATAATTCGCGAACATAAGTGCAAACAACAACAACAAGACAACGACGGTACACCACCATCAGCTCACAAAAGAAGCCCAAGTCATTTTACTTTGCATATAGCAAAAGCCTCCGCAGAGACGACACTACATCCAGAAACAAGAAAACCAAGCTGATGACGATGGCGACGACGACGACGACCACGTCCTAAATACCCTTCAGACAAATTAATCAACAAATGAAATCCACCCAACAAGGAGAAAACAAATCCAGCCAACAAAGTGAATCAAAAACGGTCCCCTTATCCTCATCCGCGGTACTTTTAGATACACTTGGCGAAAACTTAGCGAAAAAACAGCGAAAAAGGCAAAAACAAGACTCGTATCATTTTATTTGCTTGTTTTGTCTTTCGACAACAATAATTCCAAGAAGAAATCTGGTTTCGAATCGTTTTTTTTTTTGTCGCGTTTGCGAGTGTTAGTTGTGCACCCGATGGATGCAATGGCACTGGCATAGGCAGTCCAAAGAGGACATAAATAATGAAAAACAACGCCATCTCTATTCAATGTGTGTGCGCACGCCAAGCGAAGCGACTAATTTTACAAATTAAGCCAAGAGGAGCTGAAACTCTCAACAAACAAAAAAAAACTTCAAAAACAATTTAAATAAACTCGCATAAGAACTGCAAACTTATTTGCTCTTATGTTGATTAAGAGAATCCACCAGATGGCAGCAGTTGAGATGAGAGAACGGGTAAGAGCGAGGAAATGACAAAGAAAAAAAGAAAACCGCTAAGTGGATTCGGTTAGCGGGATTAATGATTTAATTGATTATGATTCGATTGTGCACCATGAGTGTGCGAGTGCAGAAGAGGATAGCCAGCCACTCTATGCGACCAACCAAAGCCAAATGATGCTGGTAGCAGTGGTGGTGGCAAATAATGATGTAGAAGCTGATGAGGGTTAAATGGGGGATAAAATAAAAACGTGTTCACAGCCATGTAAACAGGAATGTTTCCACGTGATCGATCTGGAGTCGATGTCGAACCCCAAGGAATTTGGCTACCGAAGTCTTATTGTAACTTAGCTGTAGTTGATTTGCAATGATTAATAGAAGTGGAATGATTTTTCAATGAAGTCCAGCCAATAAGCATGTATCTATGCAGAAAAATCAGGAAGCGTATTCAAAAGAAGAAGAAGAGTAGTAGTTTTTTAGATGTTGTGTATGTATGTATGTAAGAAAATATAAATTATAATTCATAGGAAAATCTATATCTACAGTAATACAGCTATTAATACTGATTTTTTTTAAATGGCGCCCAACGTGAATTTTTTTTTTTTGCACCAAAGGAGTAATAATTGAATAATAAGTCATGCAATGCAAATATAAGTAAAAAGCATACGAATAAAAAAGAGATAGTTTATAGGTCTATACACTCGTAGTAAAGCGCATTCCTCTTATTCTATGATTTTCGGAAACGTCAAATCAATCAATTTGACCGTCAAATGATTTTCTCATTTTCTGACGTAGATATTGTTACAGTCAAACATGAAACCGTCCTGCTTGCACAACATCTATTTGATTAACGTCATATAAAGTTCCTGCAATCGCATTTGACGTTTAGGAACATGCTCTGTATGCTGAATATTTTTGTCATCAACTCGATATTTTTGCCTCGGAAATGATGATATGGACCATAATTTAACTTAAGCAAAACGTGTTACTGAAAATAAGGCTTTTACATAAAAACTTTGTTTTGGGTTATCGAACAGTTGACCCTTACAGTTTGCGTATAAGAACAGCAATTGCCTTTCTGACGCAAATGACATCTTCAGACATGGCTATTATTAGGAATTATTTTCAAAAAATAATACCCAGTGAGATCTTTTGATTTGGTATAGAATTCTTTTTCTATTATCTAATTTGGATTTCGAAAAAAACAAAAGCTTTTACATTAGTTCTGATCAAATAACAACTACTTGCTTAGTCTAAATGGCGCCCAATGTGAACCATTTGAAAAAATATACTGCAGTATTCACTGAAACATAAATGCTTATTTACAAAAAAATTGCAATAAAACTAAATCGAACTTATAATGGCTGTAACATATGGCGCCTAAGGCGGAGTTTTTCGCTAAATAAATATACAATATAAATGTAAAATTCTATGTGTTTGCTTTTTACAATTCAGTTGTAACTCAGTTTGGTCAAGAAATGGTGCACAACGCAAGCCCTTAAAATGATTCACAAAATGTGAACGCTAGGAAAATAGAATAATTAAAAATAAGTGGTATAATACTCGTATGTACTTTAACATGATGTCGGCTAGAATACACGGAGGACCATCATCGGAGAGTACCCCCCGAAAAAATTTTTGTTGGTTATAGGTGCTAGCGGCTGGAAATCGAGCCCAGACCTCCAGCATGACATTCCAACGAAGTTAATTTTGTCGAGAGATAGCTACATAGTACATGATTAGTCTAAATGACACTTCACGTTAGCTTTTTTGTTGCATTCGAAGTTATTATTTAAGTTTTTTTTTAGCATATTTATGCCTATTTATGCACTTTTAAAATAATTTTAATTTATTAGCATATTTTCTACGATTTAACTAAAAAATTTTAAAAAATTCTATAATATGACTTATTCTTACTCTACTTTCATGAGATTTTTAAATGGCGCCCAACGTGAAGTTTTTTTTTGGGAAGTAAAATAATGAAAAAAACAACAAAGTATTCGAAAATTCATCCTTAATAAATAAACGTATCCATAAATATATTCTATGATTAAATCAAGTGCAGCACTAAACAAACTTTTTAAAAACAAATTAGTGCACTCAAAACTTTAAAATAAATAAGTTCAAAACGAAAATGGATATTTTTTTCAAAATCTCACATAATTATGTTCATATTGAATAAACTGATCAATTTTTAACCGAAGATTCCAACTTAATTTTAATAGATATTTTATTTATAAAATGTAGTTTTGCCGAAGATTTTTGACATTTTCACCTCTTGCACCAATAGTTAGAAATAGATCTGTATAACATTCTTTTTTTTTTTTTTACTGTACACGTCCTAGTTTCTCTTGTCGCATATTAACAGAATTACTCTGTTTATATTTTCGCACCAATTGAATATATGTATGATGCTTATACTAAACATTTACTTAATTTTTTTAATATAATTTTTAAAATGGCGCCGTGAATTTCTTTTTCGGATCCTTAGCCATATACGTATTCCAAACTTTGCTGAAGCATTTGTATCGCTTTTTTTAAATGGTGCCCAACTTATTAACGTTCCTTATTCGATTTATAAGAATTAATGTTAGAAATCAATTTAGTATTGCTTTGCAAAGCAATATAGATATAAAATTGTAAAATAAGAATGGCGAAATGTCAATTGTGAATAATTGTTAATTAGTTTTATCTAACGTTACAAAATATTGAATAAAATACAACTGAGAGTAAGAAAAGAAATGTTTTGTACTAAAAAATAGGACAAAATCAAGAAAACAAATTCGTAATTATACGAGAATATTTTTGAAAATCAAGTATAAAAATAGTTATTTGTCACGCACATAACTGAGAACAAACTGTCTTGCCAAATGCTCATTGTGAATTGTTTGATCAATAGGGAAAGTGGGAAATCTCAAATTAGTTGAAATTACTAAATTGCTGAATTTAAGACTTCACACTATCATCCCAAATTGAGCTTCAAAACTTACAAACTAAGAGTATAAGTAAGGTTAGGTTGGCATGGCTGTCAGCATGAATACTTGAGACATGAATACAATAAGTGGGTCAATTACAAACATAAGAACTTGTTCGTGTTTCTCAAACTAAATGAGGGATCATAAGAAAAAGGGCTTCTGTCATATTTCTTACAGAAAACAACCAGACTAAGTCTCAGTGAAACGAACTACCCCATTCACCAACGTCAAAGTCAAAACAATATCAAAATGCAGCAAAGCCCATTACAGTGATCATTAACTCAACCTTAAGCTTAAAAACAATTTAAAACGAATTTCAATTCGTTAATTAACACCACAAGAATCGTATAAATGTCAATCTCTTGTCCGACCCCTAATTGTAGCAGCACGCCCCAACAACGAACCGCTAAGATCACGAAAACACCACCACCATAATCTAGCACCACGGCAACATATCGTTTGTTATTATGACCAGGCCAGAATAGATACAATTTATTAACTCCCAGAGCACCCTGCTGCCATCCGGTATCCATTTGTTGTCAGAACAAATCATCATTACACAGCGATCATGTTTGCCACCACATGTTGTGCAGAGATCCACACTATTTAACACAAAAACACTCTGGGCCAGATCCAACGTGTAAGCCCATAAATTTTATAGCGGACTTGGTCAAAAGCTCGCGGTTGGTTTGTTTTGGCCTCTAATCCGGGTATTTATGTTCGGGGTTAAATAAATTGAAATTTAATTCAAATTTGAAGATAATTTGATTGGGGAAACAATATAAATTTTTTTTTTATTTGAATCGATAACCGGATCGATCGGCTGCTTCGGTGAACCGTTTGACTTATGTGACATTCGAAGCTTTGTTTAGCAAGTTAAACACAACCCAGGTGTGTTGAGAGACTATTTAGAGCTTTTGATGGGCAATCATTTTGGGGATTTGGCGATTGTGAGGATTTAATTAAGATAATAATTAGATTTTGGCCGAACAAATTATATTAATTATTGATTGCATGCTGGTTTAACGTTATCGAAGGAATGGAAGCCAGTAGCGCCACCTACTGAGCGATTAATCTTATTCTTGTTTTATGAGATTGTTTATCGGAATAAACAAATTTGAATTAAATAAAAACCCAATCGAATACGTATTTTATTGTTATAAAACTAGAAACAAATTTATTGTCATTGGTTTATCGGTGTGATGGTTATAAAGTTTGAACCGGTATATTAGTTTAACATCTTAAAATCTGAAAGTATCGATGAATAATTTTGATTTCATTTTTTGATCACGATCGCGTCATATATTAATAGCGTGGGAACTAAAATTTGGAATGTCTGCTAATTTGATGCGAAACAGGTTAAAGCGAAAATAAATGACTGAATGCCTTTCAATCTTGTTTTGCGAATTTTGTGGCACAACACAAAAAAAAAAACTCGTGGTTTGTGGACTTTTTGCGAAAGGAGGAATAGATCTTTCGTCAATAACATATTTCAAGGTAATTTGGAAATTCGATATTCTTATGCAAATTCACAAGAAAGAGAATATAGCAGCCTTAAATAACTTTATAGAATTTAAGAAGACACACACAAAATTAGGTGAATTAAATATGAGTTTACTCACATGAACGGCGATATTTTTGACTTTAAAATCTATTTTGACAGTTCATTCAAATAAATATAAATAAATTTGGCGAATTCTGTCTTCAAGTTTCCTTATGCTTAGAACTCCGTGATCTTTGAAAAAAATTGCTTATCTATGTAGGTATTTACTAAAAACAGTCGGACCTTCGACAAGAATATTTTTAAGCTACATAATATTTTCTTTGAACAAAAGGAATTGAAAAAATAATGTGCGGAAGGTGAAGTGCTTCAAATATTACTTGACTGTCATAGACTTTGAGATCAATAAGAAGCAAGGTCCAATATTAATTAAAAATTAAATTTAAAAAATATTAAATTTGGTGGTGCAACAGCTCGGAGTGAACCAGGACCTAGTGACTTACAACTCTCAACCATTCCTCTGTGCATTACCAGGGAACAGAGGGGACCTACAATTTTCTGCCGATTCCGAACGGCTAATGAGCAGTACTTTCCATGACAATGGATACTCTTGGAGAATTTGTCAATTCCTCGCAAGGGGCAGTACACCCCTGAAAAAAACTTTCTAGCAGCGGCTGAGAACTCGAGACCTTCCGCATGACAGTCCGACGCACTAACCATTATGCCAAGGGGTACTACCAAGGTCCAAAATGCTAAAATTTATTTCAATTAAATTTGGTAAGTCAACATGAAAGGGTATGCTTTCTTATGTCTTTAAATAATGCAGGTGCGTATATATCATTATAAAAGTTAAGTCCCACAGAAGTGCAGAATTCAAACAATTTCTTAAGAATTGTTAACAACATATATTAAATATGAAATTATTAAAAAAAAAGTGAGAGTAAAAAGTACTCTCGCACTTATACAAAGTGGTGCAGTAGTAATGTCATACTCAGAATGGACCCTTAATTTTGAAAATGGCGTCAAATGTCATTGTGTATTTGACATCTATGTTGTAGACTGATAGAGAACTAGTAGGCAGTTAACTGCTTATTTGACAAAATTTTAGGTCTGTTCTTTTAACGCATCGTTAATTAAGTCCTAGTGTACCATGTGCGCCAACAACTATGTTTAACTCGCGCATCGTGCACACTTGGGTGCACTCAATATGTTGCAAGAAATGCGCGGCTCGTTAGAAAGAGATTCCTCAAACATCGACGAGACAACGATGCACACAATTAGGTATTAGCAGACGTTCAGTGCAACGAGTTTAAGTTCAAGATTTGAAAAAGTTTCCATACAAATCGTGGAAACCATTCACAAACTGCTGCCTGTATAATCAAAGACAATACATAGTTTTGAGCCACCTGTTATAAGGAGGTATGCAGATTTGAAACGGAATCGAACTTAGTTTCAACCATTTTGCGTATGACCTGTCTGAATTTGGCTTAAGTCGATTGAGCTCACTCAATTGATTTGAGTTCTTTCAATCCAAATCTTTCGCCATACTTCAGAGTATTTGAAAATTACAACAATGTAGACTGGGTTGAAAATATAGAACTGATCTATTAACGACGAATGTGACAGCCCTTACTTTGATGCATCTGACAGAGTTGAAGTTTGAAGCGAAAATAAAGCGTCTTTTTTATTATTAATTTTTCGCACGAAGTGACATACTATGATTGCAAAATGAGTTGCCATATTCGTCAGTTTAATCAAAGTGAAGATGCGTACGTTGGTGAGCAACTGAGAGAAGAATATAGATACATATCAATATTTGATTAAAAGCTTTACTGTTTTTTTTTCTGTTCTCTTTTGACGTTTCAATAAAAAGGACATCAGTTCAAAATTAAAAAGTATCGGCCCTATACTCTGGATTCTTAAGTAAAATCATTAAACAAGCTTCCTTTTCAGGTAAAAAATTTGTTTTTCTTCAAATAGAAACAAGACCCAGAAGTTCAAAGGATAATGACTTGAGAGTCTGAACTTGGGACGTGACAATATTTACCCATTCTACAGCTCAAAAGGTTTTCTCCGTTTTTAGTCCGATAATATGAGAGTTTGAGTCAAATATTACTGCTATCTATTAGATTCGATGGATACTCGTTTGATCAGATGTGATGACAAGCAAAAAATTGACAGATTTAGTGCAGCTGCGTTTATAGATTGCAAGAATGTTAGGAAGGGGATTCGTCAGGAGAAAATGGCTTGAAAATAAAGTTATTGAGTTTAATTTAATAAGTTATCTGCCTTGATGTGATCCGCATCAAAGACACTTTTCACCGATGAAGCTGGAAGACTTTTTAGGAGTACGATTGATATACAAATTTCTCGGTTCTTTCAATCCGAAAGTCGAAATGAAAGCCATTTTTGGCGGTTAACGTAGCCTCCGAGAAACGATAACAGATAAAGGCTTCTAACTTATAAAGGGTTTTTCAACAGAGACGCTACAAAAGTAGAGCGACAGGGACAGCAAACGACGCCATATTTCTTGCCGCTTTTTGACATTTCTCTTTCGTACGAATATCGAACGTGAAATTGCAGCAGTATCGGCCGACTTATGCTTGAAAACCGTCGAAAATTGGGTTCAGCGTCTGGACTTCTGCAAGCGTGCCCGTGGTGGCCATGCAAAAGAAATTGAGTTCCATACATAATGGCATCGAACGTACTTTCACAGGAATAAAGAATTTCATTGATATCCAAAACCGTTTTTGTTTTATTTAAAAAAACTTTTGTAGCGCTCTTATTGAAAAACCCGATATATACTACATCAGTTTTTAATTTAATTATAATGGGAGTTAGATCCTTAAGGTAGGGAGGCCAAACCCACCAAATAGCCGTGTTCTAATCGACTCAGGACGTGCACCATACTTCTAAGATGTGACATCATTTCAAGGGTTAAAGTCCTAATTCGACCATTTCCAAGTTGAGGCAATATTCGAAGCTTAATAATTTTGGAGTAAGCAGGTTTTACACAGACAATCTGAGCGGTAATATAGACGCCAGCAATCAATCAGTAGTTCCAATATCACGATATTGTCGAAGAAGTAGTTGAAACCACCGTTAACTACCAATCATATCGGAGGAAGAACCTGCTGAGCAAAACAGGGTATCAAGCAAGGAAGGGAAAGGGGAAAAAGATCCTATAAAAAAATAACATGGCGGACGTAGACATCCAGCTCAAGGAAATCGAAGAGCTTCATGATCGACAAAAATGCAGGGGTATTATAAGAATACCAAGGAACTGGATGTGTTTTAAGCTTGCAACACTTCCCGGTGGTCCAGTCGAGTTTGTCGTCGTGGTGGTAAGGGTTTAAAAGTTGCACGAAGAGCTGGTTGTGGTTTGTAGTCGATTCTCATAACTTTCCTTGTGAGAGTCTTCAAGTTTTCGTCATCACTGCAACATCCCGTTATGAGAAGCCTCTTGTTGTTGTTTATGGCATCGTCGTAGGCCAATTTGTTGGAACTAGAACAGGAATCCTGGAATGTCAGTTCGCTGGTTGTCATCGAATTAGTTTTGGGACTAATCGGACTCGATATTTGAAGAACGTTCTGACGCAGAATTGGAGATTGTTGTTGGTGTTGCTTTTAGAAATGGTCTTAAGACCAGAACGCAGGAATGAAGAAATGACAAATCCTCCAAGATTCAAAAGGCACGGCAATAAAGTCAGAAACTTAAAATTCCGAATATTTGCTAAGCTAGTTTGGCACAGGCGCCTCACCAAATTTAAATTTTGTAGCATAAGCGGTTCCTGAGATAAAAGGACTCAAAAATCACAAAAACCGTTACTGACTGACTGACAGATCATCAAAATTATGGAGCACTTCCCGACATCGTAGAATCTTGTAATTTTGCACAACGGTAGGTCCTGTCATGCAAGTAGAGGAAAAAATTGAAAATTTGAGGATTACCATTCAGGGGGCGTGGTATTCGCCCACTTTCTCCGAATTGGTGTTGATTGAATGGAGCACTTCCGACTGCTGTAAAACGATGAAATTTGGTAAAGTAGTAGGACTTAAATTGCATACGAAGAACAAGATATAAAATTTGAGGTTTTCCATTCAAGGGCGTGGTATCCGCCCACGTCCTCAGAACTGATGTAAATTATATATGGCACACTTCCGATTGCAGTAGAACAATGAAATTTGGTAGAATGGTAGGGCTCAAATTTTAGTCAGTAATCATTAAATAATAAAATTTCTCTATTACATTGTAGCTGTTTCAATATTATTCTACTTTATATATTCGGTATTAAACCTTCATGAAGTAAGAACTTGGGGTACTTATAGATGTCAGTACTTTTCAAGGCTGACTTGTTACACAAAGGTTTTTGTATAGAAGAACTTGACTCTTTTTTTAACATTTATGTTTTTGGTCTGATAGTGATATCTCTTATCATGAAAGATGCCTCTCAATTAGCCGTTCGGATCCGGCTGAATTGTAGGTCGTTTTCCTGCTATCACACACAGAGGAAAGATTGAGAGTTGTGAATCACTATGTACATATTCTTTAACAGCCGTTGAGCCCTTAGTTAGTTTTATTTCATGCTTAACTTAATCTTCTGCCTAATCTTAATTTTAAGCTAGGCAAGGAAATTGAGCTTGATCACATTAAGGTCGAAAAAGCTGATTCAAAAATGTTTGATAGACTTGTGAACTCGAACAAAAATAATTGAAAAATGAATACCAAACTGTCGGATACCTTAAACCCTTTTGACTTCATTGCTGCAAAATTTAATTTTATTATTCTCTGAATTTGTGTGAGGGTCACAAATCTAACCCTCTAATTTTAAAGCCTACATTGCAATATCGATCGTCATAAAATCAACTGCCCCCAAAGAGCCACACCATAAGCCAAATCATTTTACCTTTCGACTTTGTTGTGAGGGGAGGCAAGTCAGCAAGCACATTTCAATTAAGTTGGCCTTTGTTGAAGATCGATGACCGATTGGAACGAAGAGACGACAAGCTTGAACCATAAAACGTTCAACTCTTCAACACTATAAAATGCGCCGTAGCAGTATTTTCGTTTCACCCAAAAAAAAAAAAAAAAAAAAAAAAACAGTTGATAAGGTCACCGGCAAAGCTGCTTCAACCGAGCAACGGCTTGGCGGCACATTTGCATAAAACGTGCGAGCAGCGAGTTCTGGTGTATACGAGCAACAGAGACAGATTGCGCGCGGATCGCATTGAATTGCTAATTCAAGCTTGAGTTCGAGTTGTCTTTTTTTTCGATAGATATATTTTTGTTACAACTTTTCGGTCTTTTGCTTGACGCGAATGGTGAGTGATTATGCCATGTTTTCATATCTAATTAATTCTTTAACTCCTGCGAGTGTGGTTGAGTGTCAACAACACCGCGCACACACACCGGCCGGCTGTGGCGACCAGGGGGCCGATTCTGGTTCTGTGAAAAAGTGAATCGAATAGCTTCTCACTCTTTCACGCATAAATGCGATTCTCGTTCTGTGAAAAAGTGAAACCAAACGTCAAAAACATTCATATGAATAATTTGCTTTCACGCTCTTATTCGATGGTGAATATTCAAAGTGAATAGGTGAAAGCGGAAAATATGGAGATTTTTTTGAAAACAAAAAAAAAAAAATAAAGGAAAGTGTGACACAGGAACAAACGGAATTTTTGATTAGTTTTTTTTTGGAAATAAATTTGGAGATTGCTCATGATAGGTACGAAAATAAGTTTTGAAAATTTATTTCATCGCGTCTTAATTTTTTTTTGTAGATTTGTTTCAGTTGACGTTTCTGTTGATACAATTGTATATAATGCTTCTCCGTATTCATTTCGAAAGGATTTTCGTTGTCTCTCAAATTTCGCCTGATAATCCTCATATTTCTCCTACAAAACAAAAATCTATAGGAATACAATACAAAAATACATCTACATATATAAAGCACAAATAATTATCAAACCTATGAGCATTTCTCCGATTTGTTTCCATAAGAATTCTTATATATGTACGTATATTGAAGGCATTATAAAAACGTATACAAACAATTTAATATATTAATATATTATAAACAAATTCACAAATGTACAAACGTTTGGCAAAATTGAAACAACAATGAAAAATATTAATTTCGTTTTGGCATTAAGCATTCACAATAGTAGATAAATTCATAAGAGACAACAAAAAATCATCCACCACGGCAAATGATATTGAATTCACCACACCATTTTCATTCACGGAACCAGAATCGCTTATTTGCACCAAGTGAATCGAAAAAGTGAAAGCAATGCATGACAGCGAATGTGAAAACAATTTATTCGATTCACTTTTTCACAGAACCAGAATCGGCCCCCAGGGCTATCATCGTTCATCGATAGAGCCGGGATGTGCGACATGAGGGCTGAAATAATTAAATTTATTGTTTCAAATCTTAGAAATCGCTTATCGAATGAGTGTATCTGTGAGTTTGGTTTTGGTAGGTATTTGGATTGGAAAACGGAGAATAATTTTTTGAAACTAAGCGCGGGCAAGTTTTTTTTTTTAGTCAGCTTCTCATTGGTTTAAGATTTATTTTTGGTCATAACAAGAACTGGTTGATGGAAGTTAATGGCTAAATGGTATTTGGTTGATAAATCAAAATGTGGTTTAATGAAGTGTCGTCGGATGATGAGGCCAATAAAGACGGGCTACACAAACTGTGGATACATAAATGGTTAAAGATAAATGTGTATGATATCTCAGGTGAATGAAGGAAGATATATGTACATATGATTTAGCTGTGGGCTTCAGAGAGGTGGGCAGCGAAGATGAATATTTTTGAAAAAAAAACTCAATAAAAATAACTCAAGGCCATAAATGTAGCCTTAAACAAGATAAGACTTCGATTAGAGAATATTGAAATACAGTTTTTTTTTGACAACGGCATGTATAGGTTTTTAATTATTATCAATAAAGTAGTCGGTATTAAGAACTAAAGAACTCAGACAGAGGACATAATGACAAATATCAAATATGCTACATTTAACAAGTCCTTATAATTACATAAACAATACTATTTTAGATCCTGTAAACAAGTTTTCAATCAAATAATATAGGTATACAGCCGCTTTTAACAATTTTTATTTACCAAAATGAAGGCCATGCTATAGTTCTAATATTTTGTATCAGAACCGTTAGATCCGTTATCGAGATATATGAATGACGTTTGTATAAGATTTATCCAGTAAGGGGCTCACCGAAGACCCTTTAGTACCAAGTTTGAAGAAAATCACTAAGAATTTTAAAAACGAATGTTATTAGAGAAACCCGTTCATAAAGATAAAATTACTTTTTTAAATAAAGTAGTAAGAGACAAAAACAGAATGCTATGCAAATACGAATTTATGCAAGAACAAAAATTATAAGTCGTTGTAATGGCTTCTTAAAAAAATAGCTTTTATAGGTATAAAAATTTCTTAAAAGATTTTTAAGAAAAAAATTTGGTACCCCAGCTTTAAGTTTTTATTATTGTACAAATGAAAATTAAATTTTCAAAAAAATTTTAGGCCGTTTTTAAAATATCGAATTTTCCAAAAAAAAATTATTTTTTTTTTTTTCAAAATTCAAAACATATTTTT
This sequence comes from Chrysotoxum bicinctum, assembly GCA_911387755.1. NCBI lineage: Eukaryota > Metazoa > Arthropoda > Insecta > Diptera > Syrphidae > Chrysotoxum > Chrysotoxum bicinctum. The sequence continues at coordinate 214,241,743 of OU426989.1, read as the reverse complement.
TTTTTTAAGTTTTCAAATGCAATGTTTTTTAAACTCTTTAGAAGCATCTCTATAAGAAATTTGATTTAAATCCGTTATGTCGATAATGAGTAATTCAAAATTTGAAAAAATGGTTCTATGGTAGATACAAGCTGTAATATCTTAATTTCAATTTTTTTACTTGCGACTTATAGGTACTACATATAAGGAAGTTATGCATTCATAAAAAAAAATCGAACTCGAAATTTTGATCAAAGTTGACATTACGATGATAGCGAAGACCAAAAAAATGGGTCTCGCAATTGTTTCTGTCTGTCTGTCGGTTCGACTACAGCCTAAGCGGCCCAGCCGATTTTCTTCAAACTTGGTAGATATGGGTTTTAATTTTTTCTCCCCACACGTTTTTTTTTTCTTTTTTTAAGGCCAAAAATAACGGTACCTGTTACACGATTTTTTTTTTTCGAAGTTTTATAAATATTTTTTTCTCAAAAACTGTCCCACAGAATTTAAAAAAGAAAATTGAAAAATTTTATTTGGTTAAAACTAGCTAATGGTTGAAAAAAAATTTGCAAAAAATTGTTATTTTTGGTAGCCCCCCTTGGACCATTTTTTTTGTTTTTGATTTTCTAGAAAACGGTACAGCCGATTAAAATCATTTTTTTTATGACAAAGCTCCTCCAAAGTTTGAATATTATTCGATATTCAAATTTTCAATTTTTTTATTTTTTGGATTTAAAAAAAAAATCAAAATTTTTTTTTTGGACTCAATATTTTGAAAACCCCAAGATCGATTTTTTTCAAAATTGACAAATAAAAGTTTCTTAACATAATCTACGAGATTTGAGATAAAAATAACGGTACCCTCCATACAAATGTTTAAAAATGGTTTTCGAAAATCGTATTTTTCTCGAAAACGGTTCCGAGAATTTTGCTAAAATTTTTTTTCTTTTGATTAATTTTTACGGTCTACAATTTAATTTAAAAAAATTGAAATATAGATATTACTGACTGTAACTACCATAGAACGATTTTTCCGAATTTTGAATTTCTCATTATCGGCATAACGGATTTTAATGAATTTTTTTATAAAGAAGCTCCTAAAAAGTTTAAAAGACATTGCATTTCAAAACTTAAAAAAAAATATTTTTTAAATTAAAAAAAAAATAATTTTTTTTTGAAAAATTCGATATCTCAAGAACGGCTTAGTATTTTTTTTTGGAAATTTAACTCTTATTCGTACAGTAATAAAAACTTAAGGTTGGCGTACCAAAATTTTGTCTTAAAAATGTTTTAAAAATTTTGTACATAAAAGCTTATTTTTTTAACTACACTACAACGACTTATAATTTTTGTTCTTGCACAAATTCAAATTTGCATATCATTCTGTTTTTAGCTCTTATTACTAAAAGAATAAAAAAAAATCATTTTATCCTTATAAACAGTTTTCTTTAATAACATCCGTTTTTAAAATTCCTAGTCTATTACATAGGAGCAATTTCGTGCGACCCAGTCGTGCATTTTATTTCATTAAATTAAAGATCATGAGAATTAATTAAAACAAAAATTTTTAACAAAATCCTAGGCGCCGTTTTCGAGAAAAATACGATTCCAAAAAAAAATGTTTTGGAAAATTTGAATACACAATTCTAATCAAATGTTTGGGAAGCTCTACAAAAAAAAACATCAAAATCGGTGGTACCGTTTTCGAGAAAATCGAAAACAAAAAAACTGGTTCCATGGGGGTACCCTCAATAACCAAAAATTTTTTACCCATTACGTAGCTTTAACTAAATGAATTTTTTTTGTATTTTTATTTTTTGAATCTGTCGAACAGTTTTTGAGAAAATAAAATATTTATAAAATTTCGAAAAAAAATCGTATGGCAGGTACCGTTATGTTTGGTCTTAAAAAAAAAAGAAAAAAACGTGTGGGGGGAAAAAATTAAAAATGATATCTACCAAGTTTAAAGAAAATCGGCCAAGTCGCTTAGGCTGTAGTCGAGCAGACCGACAGACAGACAGTCTTCTTTTGGTCTTCACTATCATCCTAATGTCAACTTTGATCAAAACCTCGAGTTAGATTTTTTTACGAATACATAACTTGCCTTATAGTACTTATAAGTCGCAAGTAAAAATATTAAATGTTAAGCTCATCTATAACTCCTTAACTGCTATACAACAATTTTAGCATTACCAAATTTTAATGACGGCTGTTTCGATTTTCCTTAAACTTCGTACTTTTCACTTTCTAAACTATTTAAATAAAACAGTGTCTTTGGTTTAAGTGAAAAAACATAAGGGAAATGCGATGTTGACGTTTTTTGAAGAAATCGTATTGAGCTAGTGGTCCGAATCGATAATGATTCCTCAGAATGTGCGGACATCCTCTTTAATGCCTTGCTTCTATAACAATGTAGCTTAAGGTTTATGGATCAGGAGATCTCCATGTCTCTTTGTGTATATCGAGATGTTTGAACTACATACTAGCTACAAAAACGTCTCCACAACAAAGTAGTTAGATCAGCCTGAATCCTTTAACCGAGGTGATGCCATGCAGCCGCATCTTCCAACCGTGACACCAAATATGTTTTCTCTTCCTAGCTTTGCGTTAAATCCAAGGAAATTTTAATGTCTCATGTGTTTTATCCAGGAGCTCGTAGAATATGTCTTTGGTGTCTTCATCTTTCTCCTGTTGGGTCATGTAGCGGATTATTGTGAGGCACTCGTTTAAAAAGTTCCAACAACAAACTCTCACGCAAATAGAAGTTTTTTTTCTCGATAGCAATTTAAAGGGTTCCGCTAACTGTTCCAAGCTAAGAAGAGCAATCAATGTACAGATCTGAAGTTCGTTGTCTTTATTTCTTTGGCATGGTTCGTCGTCGGTAAATATTTCAGTAAATCCATCCGTTTCTAGGTCTTGTTGCTGCTTCGCAAACAAATTATTTTGTTCCTAAGATTCTTAGCCACATTATAGCCTTGAAACGCAATTCGAAGTACGTCTTACATCAAAGTGTTCTCCCATTGAATTACGGCCAGTCCATCAATGAAATGACAACCAAACACTTCATTTGCGTAGCAAAAACAACTTTTTATTGTTGCATCGAACACTCTTCACTTGGAAACCGGGCTTACAATTTAATTATTGAAAAAGTTCGACCACAAGGTATTAATTGCAGCCTTAGTTGAAGCCAGTTTATTTTCAAGATGAAAACGAAGATTGAGGTTATGAGTTACTCTATAGCCAATATACTTGAACTTCTTCACAACCTCAATGTTAGAATCATCAAATTCCAAACACAATTGTTAGAAAAAGTTCAAGAACGAAAAATCATAATTTAAGACTTTACGGTGTTGACATTGATAATTTATTACAAAGTTGCTTTAATTCATTTAATTGAGACTGTTTTGTCTTCATGTCATCAGAATAAAGCAGCACTTTGATAGTCCACTAGGGATATGAATTTTTACATCATTAATAAGAAAGGAGATAACATAAGTGGGCTCAAAATAGAACCTTTTGGCACACCTGTCTCAATTTTAAATTCGGTGGATTGATTTTTTTCCATTACCACCACAGTCATATTAAGAAGAAGTTGCTCGCATGTTTTGATAAATTTGGTTGCCAGTGATCTTCTGTTAATAGTGTGTAAAAATAAAAAAATAAATGGGAGGCAGAGATCCTAAACCTAGTGACTTACAACTCTCAACCATTTCAGTGTGCGTGTTTTGTGTTTTGGAGAATTGGGAGGACTTACAATTTTCTGACGATTCCCAACAGATAAGGAGCGGCATTTCTCATGACAAGAGATATTCTTGAAAAAACTTTTTTGCAACCAACGGTTGGGATTCGAAAATGCTCATACGTTTTATTAAAAAGCTCTAAAATAAGAATTGAAAATCTCGGTGGGGATAGCATCTAACCCAGGGTTTTATTATTTCTTATTCATTTAAGAGGTGACAGAATTTCATGCATCGAAATAGGAGTATCCAACTCTTCTATGAAGAGATACGGAAGAGTAAAACTTAGAGATAATTGATGTGAGTCTGACACCAAGAGACTTTTTAAAATCTGGCGCCACCTGGTCAACAATTTTAATATTTAGGACCGACTTCTTTTGGCCACATAAAACCGGAAAATTCTTCAAAAAGACCCTTGTTTTCTATAAGTTTGGAGCTGAATTTTTGTTTAAGCCATTCTTTTAAAACGTCATAATTCCTTATAAGCTTTATTGGACTGTGAATAAAGTATTTTACGAGCAACGTTGTTACTGCTAAATTTGTCCCTGTTTTTCTTACACTCCGCTTTATACCAGTGCATCTTAAAATCTGTTGTACAAGGGCTAGAGTAAGAGTAAGGCACGGCTGCCTGACTAATTGCTCTAAAATAGTTATTGTTAGCTCGTTAATTGTGTCTCTTATTTGAAAGGCTCATGTTTTCTGTGTTAGCTCCGTATGCCAGATCCCGTGTTAAAATAATTCTTTTTGAAAAATAAATAAATAATTAAATTCGTGAGTTTAAAGCTAGGTTTGATTTTAATAACAGAAAGCAACTTCGACTTATCGACCGAAAATTCACAGCATTAGGATGTTGTCCGTCCCCATTTTCGGAGAACTTGTTCATTTCGTATAATGAATATGATAAACGATATTTCCGTAAACATTATTTTTGCTACACAAAGAAAAACCATCTTCATTTTAGAACTTACAAAACCATAAACCACCTTCTGCCTTGGGCGATAAATCTTATAGCAAACTCCAAAGTTAAACGAAATTAAAAGAATAAAAAATAATTAAAATTTACTTTGGACACAAAAATAATAAAAACATCAACCACCTTTTTGATGTTAAATAATATTGTTTTCCTCCCTTATGATGATCTGACCATCAACTAACTTAAACTCATGTTAATGTGAACCTTCTTATAATTAACTTTACAGTTTCAAACTTAAATCTAATTAAAAATACATCGATTGGAAAAGCTATACCTAGGTATGTGCTATATAGGTACTTGTATCACGGTCGTTGTTGTCGTTTGGTTGCCATCACACACAACAACCACTACCACCGCATATTATCATCATCCTCGATACTTGGGTAAACAATCAATAATCAAAAGATAGATTCCAAAGTATCTACCTATATATCTCAAAATCAGAAGCAAAAAAAAACGATATATAGCCTCTTAGTTAAGCACACTGCCCACCCACCTATCTCCGTCTCCGTCTCCACCCACAACCCACCACCACCTCCAGAAGTTCTCCCCAGCATTAATATTGAATTATTTATCCAAAAATATTCCTCCTGCTCTAGATTTGTTTTGTACCTCAAGATTGACTCTCGCCGGCCGTACAGAAACGAATTGAATGTATTTATTTTCACGGCACATTTTTTGATGAGAAAAATAAAATAAAATTGAAAAAAAAAAAATATTTCTGGTAGGAAAACTCAAATCTATTTTCGTAAAGCATTTTCATTGAATGTACATTCAACCAACAATAACAGATACAAATTAGGGAGTATCTCATCTGCTCCTTAGCGTGCAAAGATTGTGTGTATATTTTTTTTTTTGTATTTTTATTTTTGTATGAAAAATCTTGGAAAATAAATTAAGATTCTTGCTGTTTCTTCTCATCTGGTTAGCTGGGCTTTGCTGTGATGTGATGTTGGCTTTTCAATTCCCCTGGAACGTACAGCGAAAACCATCAGCAGAAGCAGCAGCACACCTATCACCGACTTCTTAGATGGTTTCTACTTATTGTGCTGTGTATGACGAGGAAAATGAGGGAAATCGAATAGTGAAAAGCGTACAACAACAACAACAACAACGACAACAAAAAAGAAAGGCACACTACCAAATCGTTTCTTTTAAGTAAAAATACAACAAAAAATGGAAATGGAAATGAAAGTATCTTTGGCAGATCATCGTATTTATGGGCGAAAGAGGAAAACAAATACTCGTACACACTGTGCTATGCAAACTCTTTGCAATGAGCCAAGGGAAAAATCATAATTTATCATTAAAATACCGAAAATTTAGGTGGAAACCATATTTACAGTATGTGCAGCAAATTTGACAATTTGCACACGGACAAGAAAATATTTAATAAATCCGCGTTTTCTATGTGGGTCCTTGTTATATTATATTCAATTTTCAGGAAATCCTTCCAGTTTCCACCAACTCCTTACAAACAAATCTTTCCACAAGGAAGTTATCTAAACCAAATTCTTTTGGCAGAGATAGAGTTTTACAGTGTGCCATGTCAAAATGAACCCACCACAAAATATTGAAAAGAAGAATTTATTGAGCTTCAAATAAAACCGAAACTTAAATGGAAGTCAAGGCATGAAACTGTTTTTAAACGCAACCTTTATTCTAATTTGACTTCGCAAAAAAACTTGGACTTTGGACACTTAGTGGACGTGATTAAGATATCGTACACATCTTCATGTAATGATATGTCTGCTCGCCAAACATACAAAAAACCTTGGCTTTATAAAGACTACAAGAAAGCAAGAAAAATATCTTTTAAATAGCTCAAACTTTTCCGCAGTTGAAGTGATAATACTCAATCAAATATAGATTATAAAAAACTATCTATTGAAAAGAAGAAAGTCTTTTACGAAGCTCAAGCTTTGAGCTTATCAAAATGTAGAAATGCAGCAACACGCGACTAATAATCAAAACAGAACTAAGCCAAGATGTTCTAAGAATTCACTTCAAAAACTTGCTCAATCTCGACCTGTCATTCAGTAACAATATAAATTATGCCGCTCCTGCTTATTATAAAGAAATTTTGGACTTATAGATATATCAGTTCATGAGGTTCTAGAAGCACTTAAATTGATAAAATACCTATTAAAGCAATCTCTTCTCTTTTTAATTAAGGTGTTAGAGTTTAAAGAGAGTTTAAAGAGAATTTAAAGAGAGCCCCTATTTATAAGAAAAGTGACAAAGCTGATCCAGGAAACTATCGTGGCTTTTCGTTTCTCAATGCTTTATGTAAAATCTTTAAAGCGATTTTGCAGAAAAGGCTCACTTCGTGGATTAACCCAAATAATCTTCTCAAAGAGTACCAAGCTGGCTTAAGAAAATATTTTCTTACTTAGAAATATTGTCGAATTATTTCTTTTATAAGAAACAAGAAACTGTATACTTTTTCCTGGACTTCAAGGCAGCGTTTGGCGCTGTGAACAGAATATTCTTGTTATATAAGCTATTAGAAATTAGGGGTACAAAAAATTTTGTGCAGTTTAATGCTTCGAAAACTCAATGCTGTCTATTGTCGTTGAAGCAAAGACTACATTCTCGAGACAACCAAAAATGCTGCTAAATTCTTAGTATTTCCACATCGATGTAAGAAATTTTTCACCCCTTCTGATCTGGGTAGCATTTATAAGGCGTTTATATGTCTAAAACTCGAGTATAACTGACATCTTTGGGCAGGTGCAGCCCCAACTTCTTTCGACTTATTGTATAGAATTCAGAACAGAGCGTTAAAACTGATAGAAAACACAGCTATTATGGATTCATTCCCATTCCTTGAACATTTAATTTTTTTATCGCTTCTTTCACAAGCAATGCTCAGTCGAAATAGCCAGTTGCATTCCTCCCCGTAAATCAGCTCACCCGTGATACCCGTTTTGCTAGAAATGCTTATCAGTTCACCCTCGAGCCTAATTTTTGTCATACCGTCAAATATAGAGATTCAATTTTTTAGTCACACAACACGATTATGGAATAAATTGCCCAGCACGGTTTTCCCGTGCCATTTCAATTTGCAAACATTCAAGACTAATGTTCATCGACACCTCCTTTCTCTCCCCTCCCGTAATTCCCATCGCCATTGCTGTGTTGAACATTATTAGGGTCCTTAATAAACCCTTAAGCTCGTGTGAATTATAAAAAAAGAAATGGGAATGTTCAGAAAATTCGAGACGGTAATCAACAACTTGTAAGACAATACGTGGGCAGCAGTTTGGAACGAAGATGGCTTTTCTAAGTCTCTTCAAACCAATGTTGGTGTTAAACAAGGATGAACGTTGAGTCCATCATTATTCGCCCTGTGATGTGATGATTCGGATTGTGATGTGAAAGCATTGGCGCGAAATTTTAATTGAATTACTACGATGCTAAAGCTGTTTTAGTATGATACTAGGTTAAAACAACGAATTTGCAAATTTTAATCGAATATAGCATCATACTTTCTCCACCCTTTTGTTAAAGTTAAAATCATAGAATACCTACTTTATTTTGTTAGTATCGTGCTAGCTTCATATGACTCTTTGACATTTGCAGACATGAAAAAAGGTTCGTGTACTTACTTTTTTACACGAAATGTCATTGTTTTAGGTGTGTTCATAAGCAATTTATTAAGAAAATTCTTTTAGTACGATACTTTAAAGAGGAATTAGCGAACGCCAAGACTGTCATTAAAACAACATGGCGAAGATGTTGAAGAGCTAAACCTAGCCGTGAATCAACAAGAGTCTTGGAAACCATTATTATAAAAAACAATTGTGAACGTGGATTTGAAATGCTGGTAGAACTTTTTAAATGAGGCTTCAAGTTCTGTGCACAAGGCAATGTACAGTACACTCAATCTATAATTTGAACAATTGTAACTTTTTTCGTGGTGATGAACAAAGTGTGCAACGGATTTCGATGATGGAAGGACTACGAGGGGAACTTATTAGTTTGAATTACATCCCGTACAGAGAAGATCTTCCCATTTTGTGTAGCATCTGCAACTTGCGAGAGAGGGAAAATGTTATTCACTTCTTAGGACGATGTCCAACGTTGCGAGAAACTTAGAAAACATTAGCAGGTGACCAAGTAAATGAAATTTGAAACCAGTCAAATTTTCAATTATTATTGCAAAGCTCTAGGATATAGCGAGAGAATTTCAAACGAAAGCTTTTAATATAATACAAAGAAATTAAACTTCCTTTTAAGTACCTTATAATACTAATTAAAATTTTGTAAATCTTATTTTAGTCCATCGGCAGACGGCTGGGCTATGTTTTATTGTAAATTTGTAATTTTTGTAATTTGCTTGCACATTATTTTGCTAGTATTATTATATAAATGTTGTTATAAAATTATTTAAATTATAATTTAGTAGTTATAAGCTAAATCTGTGGATTGATTATCGTAGATTTGAATGAAATAAATAAATAAATTCAAAACGAGTTTATTAACATTTTAGGAGATAACATTCGTCAACAAATTTATATTTGCTAGCACCCTGGATGTATCACACAAAGATCAAACCAGTCAAGTATTGTGTTATCTTAAAGTTTAAAATCAGAAAACAGATTTTATTTGTTGAAAAACTGCTGACGTGATTTTATGTAAGCTCAAAGTTGATGGTCTTGATACTCGTATAATGTATTGCAGTGGTCAAGCATATGATAATGCTGCTTGTCATGGTTTGAAAGTATACAGAAGTGCAGCAAAGACTGAAAAACAAACCCCAAAGCAAATTTTACACCCTGCTCCAATCACTCTTTGAACTGGCTTTGTTGCTGCTTTTCGTGAGGCAACTTCGGGAACTTTCTTCGGTACTTTAGAATGCATATATTCATTTTTGTCCGGTCCACACACCGTACAGGTAGACAGGAAACGTTATTGCCTACTGAAATAATATTGAAAATTATTTTAGTTTAAAACACAAGATAAATAAAACTTATTTGAAAAAAAAAATCTAAAATCCACCGTTGGCAAGTTCTGCTCGGTACTTCAGGAAAAGCATTGAAGAGAATGCAAGAACCAAGATAAAGCGCCAGAGCTGATGCAGTCGAGAATACCTGAAACCATTATAAGAGTATTTTTAATACCTTGGAATAGCTGACGGAGTCAGAAGAAAAATTGAAAAAATGAGTATGAGAAAATTTTAAGTTTGTTGCTTCCTTTTTGCTTCACTTGCTAGAAAGTATTTGACAAAATTTTGAAGAGGAATTTTCCCAAGCTTATATAAATACATATGTACATACATGTGTATAACTGGTTGAAACCGTAAAGAAACTTTTTTTTTAATCTGAACCGCATTATATAAAAGTCATCTCGTTTTTTACTTGCGACTTATAGGTACTATAAGGCAAGTTATGCATTCGTAAAAAAAATCGAACTCGAGATTTCGATCAAAGTTGACATTACGATGATAGCGAAGACTAAAAAAGTGGGTCTCGCAATTCTGTCTGTCTGTCTGTTCGACTACAGGCTAAACGGCTCGGACGATTTTCTTTAAACTTGGTGGATATCATTTTTAATTTTTTCCCCCCACACGTTTTTTTCTTTTTTTTTAAGACCAAAAATAACGGTACCTGCTACGAATTTTTTCCATGGAACCATTTTTTTTCGTTTTTGATTTTCTCAAAAACGGCACCACCGATTTTGATCATTTTTTTGCTAAAGCTCCCCGAAAACATAAATAGAATTGTGTACTCAAATTTTCAAAAAAAAATTTTTTTTTCAAAACTTAATATTTCGAAAACCCCATGCTAGATTTTTTTTACTTGATAAATAAAAGTTTCTCAATACAATCTACAAGATGTGAGAAACAAATTTTATTTTACCTAAAAATAAAGGTACCTACCATACAAATGCTAAAAAATTAAAAAAAATGGTTTTCAAAAATCGTATTTTTCTCGAAAACGGCGCCTAGAATTTTGATAAAATTTTTTTTCTTTCAATTAATTTTTACGATCTTTATTTTAATAAAAACAATTTTGAAATTAAGTTATTACAGCTTGTACCTACCATAGAACCATTTTTTCAAATTTTGAATTTCTCATTATCCACATAACGGATCTTAATGAAAATTTTTATAGAGAAGCTTCTAAAAAGCCTGAAACACATTGCATTTCAAAACTTTAAAATAAATATTTTTTGAATTTTTGAAAAAAAAATCTATTTTTTCTTTTTTTTCGAAAATTCGATATCTCCGAAACGGGTCAATATTTCTTTTCGCAAATTTAATTTTTATTCGAAAAATAATAAAAACTTTAAATTGGCGTACCAAAATTTTTTCTTAAAAATCTTTTAAAAATTTAGTATCTACTACATATATAAAAGCTTTTTTTAAGAAACCACTAAAACGACTTAAAATTTTTGTTCTTGCATAAATTCATATTTGCATAGCATTCTGTTTTCGTCTCTTACTATTAAAAGAATTTAAAAAATTAATTTTATCCTTATGAACAGTTTTCTCTAATAACATTCGTTTTTAAAATTCTTTGTCTATTACATAGGAGCAAGTTCGTGCGACCCAGTCGTGCATTTTATTTTGTATGCTATAGCTTCCTTAAAGTTTGAATAGTATAGTGTATTCAAATTTTCCAAACAATTTTTTTTCAAAACTTAATATTTTGAAAATCATGTGCTCGATTTGTTTTTAAACTTGACAGTTAATATTTTGTTAATACAATTTACAAGATGAAAGACAAAAAAAAATTATTTCACCTAAAAATTAGTTTGCCCACCATACTACATATATATGTATGTATTTTAAAAAATTGTTTTCAAAAATCATATTTTTCTCCAAAATGGCACCTAGAATTTCGATTTAATTTTTTTCTTTCGATTAATTATTACGTTTTATAATTGAACAACAAAACTTTGAAATTAAGATATTACTGACTTTACCTACCATAGAACCATTTATTTCGAATTTTGAATTTCTCACTATTGGCATTACGGATTGAGAAAAACTGACCTCAGATTATGTGCTTACTTTGGAGCAAAATTGGTGCTTAAAACTAATAATGTGTCGATTTTTATATTTTTGGAAAACTAAGGATGTGGCAAAAAAATCAATTTCTTGTAAAATAACTCAAGTCGAGTTTTTGTATGGATTATAGTCTCTGGAGAACAGGTCAAATTTTCCTTCGCACAGTAAGTCTTCTTGCTAGCTAGAAGTAATTTGGTCAACTAGAATCTGGGCTTTGTGTGATAAAGTCGTACCTGCAATTAGGCTTACAAGATGAAGTCGAGTAAAATCTGAATGCAAGAACCGAGGTGGATAAAACAAATCCTCCTACATCTTAGACAGCTAGAATCTAGTCAAAATCAAACCGGCTAAAGTTAACAGAGCAGGGATATTCCCTCTTCAAATAAGCTTGTATAGTCTTTAAACGATTACGATAAGTTTCGAAAAAAAAAATTGGGATCTGCAAAATTGGTTTGTAAATCCTGTTTGTACTGGTTTCTACGAATGTATAGCATTACATCGATTTTTAAGGAAATTTCGGGAACCGGGAACATGAGCATTCTCTAAAAAAAACCACCACTATACATTTGAAATTGAATTTATTTTCAGCTCTTGTCATCAAAATTTCATACCAATATCTTTATCGCATTAAACAAAATTAGATAAAAATGCCATCAACACCTGTTTTCACGATAAGTCTCCAGCAGATTAAATGTTCATATGCTTAAGATACGATCAAAAAATTTCAAGCTCTGGGCATAATTATTTAAATATTCTAATATATTTCAAGTTAAAAACAAAAATAATAAAACAATAACGTGGCTTGGAACGAGGTGTAAATTACATTAAATGACGCGTCACTCAGACGTTAATTTATTTAATTTGGACCGAGTTTCATAATTTATAGCTTTATTATACACACACTGCAAATGTATCTAACTGTCAGAATAAAATTGTTTTCTATATCTCTAAATGATAATAAATACAAAATGAAATAAAAACAATACAAACACATAACGTGAGTGTATAAAATAGATACAAATCCTATAATAACCCCAACCGAGTGTATAATTTATGGGTTCCTCGCCGACAAACGCCCGTAACAAATTAACGCAAATGTTTAAACAAACAATATCTATAAATCTAATTCGCTGCTGAAAGGTATGTTTTAACGTTTTAAGTTTTTTTTTTTTGTGGATTTTATGTCTTTGATTCTACCTAACTTGACAGTTAATAGTCAAAATATAAGAAAACTGAAGACTTAAAATAAAAAAAAACAAGCTTTTCCGGCTTTGGGATGGGCTTGTGTTTCTCTGGCATTCATTCACTCCATAGGTATTCTAAGTCAATGCTCGAAATGAAAATGTATCTATTTTCTGTTTTTCTCTGGATTGGGTGACATCTGACATTCCTGTTGGTGCGTTTTCGAGTCCAAGATTAAAATCACTGAGATCGAATTCCAGGGAGATGTTACCGCCAGTAAATTATCTTTTTCAACCTGACCGTAAGGCATTTTTTGATTCTTCTTTGTCGTCATCGTCTAATCTAATCGTGGGAAGATGACGTATCTTTTGGGTTATTTCGGCTGGGTTTGGCCGGTGTGGATAGTTGGGGGTTCTTTTGGTGGCTTGTGCACACGCACCGTCACATCCGTGTGTATTTCCATATTATATTATACGAGCTAAGAAATACGGAACAAAAGGAATGACTCAAAGATGATATGTGAGGAACGAAAACAAGTTCGAGGCGTCTGTTAATGTATGACATGAAGGGTCCCAGTTGGCTGTTACCAGTGCGGTGGTAAGAAACTATTGCGATGACCGGAAAAAGGAAACATTATTATCGTCGCACCCGCGCGCCTGCTCTTAAGCCCAATGGAACCTTCTACTTTTGTTAAGTTTACATGCGGGATTCCCGGAAAGAAGACAAATTTAATTTGACCATTTCACGCCGCCTCACTGGCACATGGTCACATTATAATGACGTTTCACACTTTGCTTTGTAGCTTTTGTTAAGTTGATATGGGTGGGCTCTGGGATCTCTTTAAGTTCGGGTTTGAGACAAAAAGGCTTTGGATATCGGTGCTTGTTTGTGTTAAATAAGCAATGACGCTTTGTACATTATCTTAGATTTCTCAAAAATTTTATTTTTTGGTTCGCTTGTTGGGGATTTTTCAAAAGTTCGAAGAATTTTGTTGGGGCATTCCCGATTTGAAACTAAGAATTCCAAAGGTTTTACATACTGAAATTATTTTGGATGTTTATTCATCAATAAAAAGAGAGACAAAAGAGGAGCTTTTATTTCAAAGCCTTTCAAAGTTCTGTAATTCAGCATGCAATCCAGACTTAGGCAGATTTAAAATTCTTTGTTTAGTCTGCAACTTTGGAAGAAACCCCTTTTAGTTACCCATTAACTCATACTTCGAATTATCATAAATACGTATATCAGTAAAAGCATTCGCTTAATTTTTAAAAATATTTGCGTACACATCAACTCTATCTTCTTTAAAAGTAAATCCAAGCTCAATTGACTTGTTTATAAAAATCGAAACTCCCTCCAGATACATCAATATCTGCTCTGAATGGAGCTGTGGACAAAAGGCCTTGTATCACTAAAAACGTAACCTCAATAGAAATAAAATGCACGACTGGATCGCACGAACTTGCTCTTATGTAAAAGTACTTCGGAATTTAAGATCCATTTTTTAAATATAAAACATGGATTTATAGTAGGTGGCCACATGATTATGACCGATATATATTTTCATCAATTCTTAACGTTTTCCTCTTTTAATATAACGTTTTGATATCTTCTTATGTGTAATCGGGTGATTCTACAAACAATGGATTAAAATGATACAAATTTCGGCACGACATTTTTGGATTCCAAAAGTCGTAAGAGTTGCTCTAGATGATCTTTAGAACGTCCCTTTGCGTTGTTGAAAGCGGCCAGTTAAAAAAAATAAAAAATGACAATTTTAAGGACATTTTTTGAAAAAGGATGTTCAGGGTACTGAGTTTTTTTTTAAGGGAACTGAATAAATCTTTGTTTTTTTTTCTTATTTTCTCTTGGGTACACATTGAAATATAGAAATTAAATTTAATTATTCTTCATAAACATAAAAATTCATGGTAAATAAATATTATTTAGCATTTTATTAAGAGAATATAATTTATTATAATTAAATATTTTTGTTTCTAAGAATCAATTTAAAATAAATTATATTCTTTTTAAAAATTTTAAAAATATTTCGCAATGAAGTTCGAAGTTCAATATAACTAAAAATTTCTCAGGTTTCTGAATAAAATATCATTTGCTCATTTATTAACCAGGGGACTGAGGTTTTTCATGTTTTTTGCGCAAAAAAGGTATTAAGGTTTTACTTTAAAAAATAAAAATATATATATAAAATTACAGTTTTATTAAACCTATACTATACTTCTAACAAATATGCCTTCTTACATACAAATTTGTTTTGTTTTGAGAGGACTGATAATCTAAAGGGACAATCCACGACTTCTTGCACAAATGTCTTTTTCACAATACTAACATAAGAAACAGAATCGATTTGCACCACACACAATTTTATTGTAAGGAGATTTGGTACTTCAAATTGTCAGTGCTGGAAATTCGATCGATATCATAGTTATTGATTTTTTCGACTGTTTTAATATGCCAGGGGACTGATACAAAAAACGGGGGAACAAAGTTTAATTAAGTTTTTTTGTAATAAAATAAATAACTAAGAAATATTTATCTATTTCGTAGCAAAGATGTGTTATTTTTCGTAACTTTGGTGCAATTCATCTAAATATAAGACCTAAAATAAGATAACGGTAATAATTTTTCTTTGCGAAAACGCACTGGGGACACGTCAGGGGACTGAGAATCAGACACTTTGAAGAATTTTTTGAGCAAAAATAAAAAAAATCAGATTAAATAATTGAACGGATTTTAAAATATTTCTTGGGCCACCGAAAATTCCATCGTTTGTAGAATCACCCTAATAATAAATCTATCGTGTTCTGCAATTTCGATGATTTGACTGTGAGTAAACGCATGAAAAAAATCCGAAAAAATATAACTGCACCACGAGAAGACAGACAAATAGTAAATATTGCTTTGAGACATCGAAGTGCACCAACAAAAATTATTGCTGAAAAACTGCGCTCTTCTGGTGTTAATATATCCGCCAGAACAGTGAGACGCAGTTTAAAATAAAATGAGCTTTTTTGTAGGTGGGCTGCTGAAAAGCCATAGGTTACAAAAGACATGCTCGTGAAACGTTTATTGTGACCTAAATTGCATAAAGACCAAAATGTAGCCTATGTTCATAATATCACACCTAATCTGAAAAATCTGAATTTCTCTGATGGATTAGTTGAGAGTTCAGACTTTTTGTCCTTTCAATATTTTGCCATATTTGGAAAAACACTTCACCAAATTCTATGAAATATTCCAATACGACACTTTTCATTTTCACACACACACACAAAAAAAAAATAATCTTTAAATTCTCGTAATCCCATAATTCTAAACTCTTTAAATTGTCGTAAAGTGAATTTCACATTAATGTGGACTTTTGTAGTTTTTCTGAAGCATCATCCATTTTTGACATTTCTCGACCTTTCAAGGTCCCTAGAGGTTATATCAATCATTTTTAGAGAGATGTCTGTGTGTGTGTGTGTACGTACGTTCTCGTACCATTTTTCGTCGTCGATATCTCAAGAACGAGTAAGGATATCGACTTCAAATAAATTTTGTTTAATAGATAATAACTTCAAAAGAGGCTGAAAGGGCGTTTATTAAAATTCAGTGAGTAGTTTTTTCACTATAACGGTTTAAAAAAAAGGAAAAATTTTGGTTAATTTCAAATATCTCACGAAAAAATAATGCTATTGATTTCAAATAAAATTTAATGTACTCATTATAAGGTCATACAGATTTGGTATAAATTTGGAAAAAAATGAACATACCGTTATTTTTTTAAATAAAAAAAACTGGAAAAAAAAATTTCATAACCCAGATATTCTAAGAACGGAAAATTTGGAATTTGAAACTCAAAATAATTTTATTTTACGAAAAATAATGTGTTTGACAACTGGTGAAAATTTCAAAAAAAATCAGTTTACAGTTTTTTTACAAAAAATAAAAAACTATATAAAATTCTATTGAAAAATGGTAAAAATTGTTTTTTCGACTCAAATTTCTCGAGAACTGGTAGTGATATTGACTTATTTAATTTATTTTATACATACATAGTATAATTTTGTACAATTGGTAAAATGTTGACAAATATTGAATAAATAGTTTTTTTTTTTTTAAATAAAAAAACTATTAAAAATTCTAGTGAAAACTAGTTAAAATTGTATTTCAAGTCGAATTTCTTGTGAATGAACACCGATAGTGCCTTCTAAAGTATGTTGTTTTATACATCGATACCTTTCCGTAAGAATGTATACTAAGCGACATTTCTAAAATTGTTCAGGAAACGAAAAAAACGAAGAAAGTTCTAGTTGAATCAATTTTGGTTAAACTAAGTGACATCTAACAAAATTTTTTGTTGCTCACGACAATGAGATCTTTATTAATGTCGCTTAGCATAATTTTTTTTGGCGGATAATACAAATTTCAGGGGGCAACATTATTTTAATGAGAAAACATGGCAGCTGATAAATTTTTTCATTTGTACTCTAGTTTCCTTTTCATGCATAATAGGTTGGCAAAACCCATGCCAAAACGTGGCCATTAACATATAGTATATTTCCTCATCAAAAAGTCATTTTCGAAAAAAGTGTCGCTTAGTATAATCTTACGGGAAGGTATCGACATAATACAATTATTAACATATGGTTAAATTTTGACAAGTATCGAATTGACAGTTTTAACAAAAATATAAAAAAAATCTACTAAAAAGTGGTAATATTTATTTTTCGACTAGAATATCTAGAGAACGAGCCATTATTTAATTTTATACATAATACAATTTCTAACAAATGGTTTATATTTGACATATATCTAGTTTTAGAGCGGATATATTTTGTAAGTACCCTTCCATCAACAACCAAAGCATATCTTTTATATTTGAATATTTCGTTTTTAAATTTTTTTTCAATTAAAATGTTTGGAACCGAAATAATAAAGTAATTTCTATAATATAATACATATGTAATTTTATAATTATATCATCAACTTAGTTTTTACAAGAATGTATGTACTGTACATACGTATCAGTATATGAATAAGGTTGTTCAGTTGTACCCAAGTCCCACATATTCAAATTCCATTAATAGCTATGGTAAAACTATGGTAAGCTATGAAGAAAAAATCACAATATGTTTTTATCTAAATATAAAGTTTTCAAGACCACAAATGGGAAGTTATCACCCAGCCTCTTTTTCAAATTTCGAATTTCTCATTTTCGGCATAACGGATCTTAATGCAATTTTTCAAGGAGAAGCTTCTAAAAAATTTGACAAACATTGCATTTCAAAACTTAAACAAAAAAAAAATTTAATTTTTGAAAAAAAAAATCAATTGTTTTTGGAAAATTCGATATCTCAAAAACAGCTCAAATTTTTTTTGGAAATTTTACTTTTATTCGAACAGCAATAAAAACTTTAACTTGGCTTACCAACATTTTTTTTAATAGAGTTTAAAAGTTTTGTATATAAAGGCTTATTTTTTTAAGAAACCACTACGACTTATAATTTTTGTTCTTGAATAAGCTAATATTTGCTTCGATTACATGGCATCCTGTTTTTAGCTCCAACTATTTACTAAAGGAGTTGTTTTATAGTCATTAAAAAAAATAAATTTTATGCTTTTGAACAATTTTTTTTGAAATTCTTAATCTTTTAGTTCATGCGACCTAGAAGTGCATTTTATTTCAATCAGGCTCTTGAGCAGAAAGTCGTACAAAAGATGTTACATAATATGAAAGATACTCGGCCCTAGCGAGGTATCCGTTCGGAGCGGAAAATTGTCCGCAACGCATACTTTGTCTGAGAGTCAAATTGCTTTCGAGGTATCCTATCGGAAAGAATAAAAATACACAAATGCGTTGGCATAATTTGTTCCGCAAAGAATTTATGTCGGACGAAATCGGAAAAACAATTGCACTAAGCTGTCAGATATTTCACAAATAAAGCACTTGATCGCACTTCAACGCAGTTCGCCGGGTGCGTTAAAAAAATGTCGGAGAAAAATTCCGAACACCTGTTCGGAAGAATACCTCGAAGCAATAATCCTCCGAATCGTACGAAATCGGAGAATTTACCGCTCCAAACGGATACCTCGGTAAGGCAGACTATCATCAAGATATCTTGTCGAACTGCTAGGGTATGAGGAAGCTATCAATATTATTGACTTGAGTTTTTGAGGATGATTGGACTTGTAGTAAAATAGGACAAGATATATGATATCAAGAAAAAACTATCTATCTACCGATGAGGTTGTTAATGAAATCATCTGGAGGCAAAATTCGGTTTGACGAAGTTAATACGGTTTCAAGGCTCCTGACGCCTAAAAGGTGCATGCTCTACAAAACTCTTTTATTACCAGGGTGGCCTTATGGCACCAAGTGTTAGACGATAAGCAGAAAGGGAGTGCTGATACTGTGCTCTTTAGAAAAAAAGAATTCTTAGACTAATGTTTTCGTCCTGTCCGCAAGAAGGTCGAATTGAAGAAAAGCTATGTAGTACCCTTAACTCTACTTAGATGTAGATAGGGTCCAAAGAGTCAAAACACAATGACCAAATCGAGCTGGCCACTTTGGGCAAATGATCCACAATCTTTCATTCAAGATGGTCTGAAAATCGTAGCCTCTAGTTACAAAATGTCAGTAAATTTAGAATGTTACGACTGGCATAGCTCTATTTTGTGTTGATTTTTTTTAGTAACTGCAATAATATTAATTTGTTACTTAAGAACTAACATTAAAAAACAAAACAAACTTGGTATAATTTTATGTTTTTGAGAAAAAAGTGAATTTCAGTTTTCTAATCTGGCAACGCTCAGAGTGCAGCTCTGCAACGATAATTGCATTTATTAATTTCTCCGTAGCCATTCCTGCGCTATTATACCACTGCTCCTGCTGTTGCTCCTACTAATACCAAAGTTGATGGCGGCGGCAGCGAGTCGATGCAATCCTAGTCGAGTCGGCCATTCGTCTCACTACCGATGCAATGGTAAAACCTTGTGATTTTCTGCCACCAGATTGCCTACCGCCTACCGCCCCGCTAAATCTTTCTCGGTTTCGCCTCACATGTCCCGATATGCTCAGTGCTACCCCTGCCAGTTCACGGTGTATGCTGTGTTGATGTGCCAGCGCAAGAGAGAATGATTTATGTTCGATGTGAATAATTTTCGAATAATCAGCTTCGATTTGCGGACTATGTTTCTCGGATCGTTTTCTGTCTGTTGGTTCGAGCGCCGACAGGGGTGAAGGGACATCATCAGTCCGATGAAGGGAGCAATATATGGACATGGACGACATACCACCACCTCACTTGCACGTTCCACCTGAAACAAACGATTTACGCGACGAACTGTTGGTATAAATGGATGATGATGATGATTTTTGGGGGTTCCATGGAACAGGGGATGGCAGATGGGGCTGGGGTGCAGTAGACATTTGGTCAAACGGTATGTACCTACATGTGGGCACAAACGGTCCCTGCTCGGCTGATTTCATCTGCTCCCATGCTGCTGCTGTGTAGTGTGTAGCAATGGGCATCGCCCGCCACCCGTGTCCCGCCTCATCGACCACCGACGAGCATGGTGTTTGAATATTTAGTTTTATAGGTGAAACATAAGCATCAGAAGTAAGTGTGGTGGATTATACATTATTATTATTATTTTTTTTGTTTTTAGTGTTTCCTCTGTGTTTCTCGGAGATTTCTTTGGCTTGCTGGAGTTGGTTCATAATGTTTTTTTGTTGTTGGTTTTAGTCGGTTTGGCATGTTCTCTTTGATTTTTATTTCATTCTCTGTCTCTGTTTTATGAGGTTTTATTTATTTTGATGCTTTTAGCATAATTTATTTTTTGTTATAGATTTCGATCAATACACACACACAGAGTTTGGTAAGTGCCATAAATATTTGTAATGTGATTATTTTATTTAAATGTGTGGTTAAGGATAGGTAGGTATGGTGGAATTTAATTTCATATTGGAATACAGTTAATTAGACACAGTGTTGCTGTGTTTTATTATTTATTAATTTATTTAACCCTAGAAAGGTAATCATATTTTTTAGTACGTTAAAGGTAATCATTCGTCAAATCGACGAAGTAAAATTTAAATGCAATTTTTTCGAAAAGTTATTAACAAATTCTTGTAGATGTTAATAATTTATTTTTATCAAACCTTTCTTTTAATAAAAACACACTTCATTTTATTTTTTTAGATTTGTGACTTTTTATTCTCTATGAAGAATCTATGAGAAATTTTAAAAAGAAAAAATGATGTTCGTCTAATCGATGAAGGTTACCTTTCTAGGGTTAAAGATACTCGTATAATTGACAGTAAGAATTAATCTTTGAAGTGATATCCTTCGTACAGATAAAATAATCATTTAAAAAAAAAAATCTTGTCACTTATAAAGATAATACCAATTAATCAATTGCATAAAAATAAGTACACAAAATAATTAACTACAACAACAACCAAAAATAGCAGGCGCAAAATTTTAGGGGATTTAGTTCGATGTGTCTAAGTGGATGATTTAATCTAATCGAATTCAGCTTCTGACGACGCTAGGTCTGGGTTCAAATCTCAGTCAAGGCAAAAAGTTTTTTGATTAAACTTGATAGTATAAAGCCTAAGCACCACTAATAAAGGAGTCGTGAAATAGCTATAACTCCAGCCAAATAAGAACCCCCTTGATGGTAGTTCATTCAAGTTGTTGTTGTAATATTCAAAAATTCGGAAAAGACAAATCGAAAATACCGTTGCAGATTGTGGTTGGCTTTGGACAGCTATGGACTGCACCACGGGGTTTTTACTCCATTTGCTTAATTTTTGAAGCGCATGTTATATAATTGGAGGTATTTCTAAAATAACTTCATAATATTAGTAACAAGAATAAGAGAAAAATACCCTAATTGGGTACCTCAGGGATAGTGAGTTTGTCTGGATATGGTGTAAAAACTTTGAACTCACTGTCACTGGGTAGACCCTCTGTAAAGAGAGATCGAGTTGGTTGTAACCACAATAGTTAGATACAATTAGATCCGAACCAAAGGTGGTACTGCCTACACAGGGGGTGGCTCCCCTTCTTCCAAAGATAAACAAGCAACTGGGACCGCAGTGCTTGTCAGGTCAAGTAGTGAGATAGAGTCGTTAAGACAGGTGCTCACTATAAAACCTATTTCAGTTCTTCGAATAGATAGGTATATCTTTTATCAGCAAGGTTTACGGCACCTCACCCTTTTTACAGGAAAAAATTCAAATCCCTGGAGATAACCACCTATTTCATTGGGTGGGTCATTACAGCGCTTAATATCGATCGATCGAACTTCTGGCTACAGAAGGTCAGGGGTGTACTGACTCTTGCGAGGAATTGACAAATCCTCTAAGAGTGTCTCATAATATCATGAAAATTACTGCTCATTAGCCGTTCGAACTTGGCAGAAAATTGTAGGTCCCCTCCATTCCTCGTAACACGCACACAGGAATGGCTGAAAGTTGTAAGTCACTAGGTCCTGGTTTTCTTCGAGCTGTTGTAACACCAAATTCATTTATTATAAACAGCAACCAAGAAACTGTCTACAAACGTGTATGACAGTGACCACTATGGACTTGCGGCCGTAACACAGTACTGTGTACTCTAACAATTACTGTAAGATGCGCTGGCCACTATTCACCAACGCATTATCAAAGGAACTAAGTTCAAATAATATATACCCACCAAATTAGAGAAATTCAAAAAATTTTGAGATATACCATTACTTAGAACAAATTAAAGATACAATCAAACGAATAGGGGGCAGAAAAATACCAAAATTCAAAGAACGTGACTCTACTGACATGTAGCGTAACGCGATCATTAAAATACTGCACAAATAAAACTTAAACGCTTGTATATCGAAGCTTCACCTATACACGTGATCTGGAGACTAAGACAGTGAAGTCGTCAGTAAAAACCATCAACCAAATGATCAAGGACAATTATAGGTTAACCATTAATCTATTTTGGGATAACAGAATTCGGGCCTTTGATGCTAGCGCCTTAAAGTATGTTTCCATAAACTAATAAGATCTTTAGGAGTAATGATCAAAACGATCTTCCATATCTTGAGTTTCAAAGGAATACAGAAAACAGAGACGTACTTCTGACAGCAGGTGTAGATCAGGATGAAGCCGTTAAGACAGGGACATGGTACAATTCATGCCGTATCTAAGCTGGTCTCTGATATCCATAGGGATCAAAACTAAAAAGTAATGTACTGGTTGATTTGGGGGCCATTTCGATATCTTATGTATAGAGAGACTCTATCTAAACCTGTCCATATTCAGAATAATTAAACCATTATTATATTTGCTTTATGACATGTTCAATGGTAGAAAGTTTGTTGACAAAGTTGGCAATGTAACTTCTACCGAAATCTTCAGTATTAAAAATGGTCTTCAGCAGGCAATCGCGGATGCCAATGAGCTCTTTTGCAGGCAGATCTTGACAAGATTCAGCGATATTATGATGACAGCTTAGGAATCATCTGTTACGTAGAGCCTCAAGCGATACGAGAAGGAACTGTCAGAAGTTTGTGATCGTTGGGGCACATAGGCAGCTATCGACGAGATTGTAATTGAAAGTTTTTCAAAGTACCTTGGGATCCGGTTGGATCAGTATTTGTATTTCGACGGACATATAAATGCTGCTCTTGCTGGCTATACAATTATTTTATAGAAGCCAGTTTGATTTTTTATAGCAGAGTGAAGGTGATTTCCTGAGATAAAGGACTTCGAAAATCGCAAAAACTGAAACTGATCGACTAACTGACTTTTTCATATAAAAATTATGAAGCGTTTTCCGACACTGTGAAATTTGTAATGTAGCACAATGTTATGTCTTGTGGTGCTAACAAAGGAAAAACTCTAAGATTTTCCTTTCACGGGCGTGACATGCACCCACTTTCTTTTCTTGCCCAATTACTGGGCTTATCAAAAGGACCATTTGCGATTGCCTTGATACTACTCGGACTTAGTTAATCTAAGACTTCGTTAATTATAAGAAGCCAAAGCAGAGTATATAAGACTCCACCTTGTGGTGTACATCTACAATACCTTACTTTTTATTTGCTACCAATCTACTTTGAGGCATACAGTTCCTCACTGCCAGATCGACGTTTGTTGAGTTAAAGGCTTGTCAAATTGCATTATTTTTTAACATTACTAAATGCTCCTACTATGTCCAGAAGCGCTGCCAGCATAAATTCTCAAATTATTTACTATCTTCATTTTTTGTATCTAAATTTTAAGCAATTTTTTAGTGTTTTCACTAAGCAAAAAATGCTTACCTGCACGTCTTAAATGTTTTGCAATGAAAAAAGTACGCAAGTCCATTTTCTCAAATAGCAAAATTCAGTTTAAATCATAAATCAAATCATTTATTAAAATTTTCAAAAAACATTTGATTTGAAGGTGCAAAAAAAGCATTTATTTTTAAATGGAAATATGCTCATTCTTTTAAGAGCAGCAGTATATGTATTAAGTTTAAAGTTAATCGACCAAACCCTTTACGTTGTAGTCTAACAGACTACAGACAGTCAGGCAGAATCGTAATGTCAAAATTTATAAAAATGCGTAACTTGCCTTATGTGCATATTAAGGTAAAAAAAGATACCAATTCAGATATAGATACATACAATACCACAGGTAAACAAATTCTACATAAAAACTGAATTTCCAGCCTAGATACCTATAAAAATTCTTCGTTAAACATGTTTTCAAGAAAAGTTTTTTTTTTTTAAATTGGGTGTGGGTTGAATTAGCAGATATCATTATTTTCGGTCAATAGAAAAAGGGAATTAGCAAGAAACCGGTTTTTATAATAGACGGACGGAATTGGGGGAATTACTTTATTGCATTCTTAAGCTCGATCGAAATTCATAAAATAAATGCTGGTGTACCCCAGGGCTCTGCTTTGTCTACAACTCTCTTCATTATATTAATCAACGATCTCCTGCCTGAAACTTTCAATCCATTAAATTGTTTTGGTGATGATAGACAGCAGCGCCAGCTTCTCATATTCTATTCAAAATTTATTTCCTTGTTCTTTGGATCTGGAACTTGAACGGCAACGTAATATGAGCCATTAAATTCTGATCTCGTCAGCAATTTCCATTTGGGCAATTAGAAACCGAGTTAATGCTTCAAAAACTGAATGATGTCTTCTGTCGTTAAAACGAAATCCTCCTCTAATCCGTCACTATTCATGAGTAGCATTTGCATTGCGGAAACCGAACAACTCTTTCAGTTCTTGAATCTGCATTTCAGACCACCTTGTGTGAAATGATCACATACGAGTATTCCCAAAAACACTGCTAAGTGCTTAGGTTTTCTCCGACGCGACGATGCAAGAAAATTTTCACCCCTTCTGATCTGGCTGTAGTCTATGTATAAAGACTTTATTCGTCAGAAACTAGAGTAGATGCCCCAATAACCCACTTCAGTTTTTAACATAGAAATTTAAAGAGGACTTTAAAAATGAGAGGTAATAGAAGTATAACAGAACCATTTGCATCCCTCGCAGTGTTTGATGTCTCATATTTTATCGATATTTTTATCAAAAACGTTCTAGTTTAAGTTACATTCCTTTCCTCAAATAATTCAACCACGATTCTTGCGCTCTTAGGAATACTCATCAGTTTACCCTTGAGTCCAACTGCGGAAGTACTCAGAAGTATAGAAATTCTTTTTTCAGCCGCACTGTACGAATGTGGAATACTCTACCTTCCCATTATAATAAATATTTAGAAATTTTAAACTAATGTGAATCGGTATCTCCTTTCAAAATCTTCCCTGTTTTGGGAACGCTTGCACTGTGATAATCAGTGTAATAACCCATTGAATGTCGTTAAAGTGATATTACGTGCTGAAAACAAAACTAAGATAAAAATTTGAGGCTTCATTTAATAAAACTCTATGAATATGTTTTTAATGATTTAAATAAAAAATATAAAATAAATTTTAACTTAGATAATTTCCACAAATGGCAACACTATTTCTCAGAGCTATTAACTTAATTCACTTCCATCTCCATCGCCACCCTCACAACCACCCATTTAGCTTCCAATGTTAAGTTATACATAAGTAGTTGTTGTTTTATTGGGTTTTTGTTTGGATTGTAGGTAGGTATCCGATAGATACAGATACACGTATTTATTTCATTTACGCGCACTACACTATCGCATCGCTTCGTTTGGCATCTCATAGCTTCAGCTCGTTGTCCCGTTGCCCGCTGGGCGGTGTGGCGCGGTGGTGTGGTGTACATTTAATTGTGTATTCTATCTTTTATGGAGTATAGACTGTATGTTGTGTGTATGGATTGTTTTCGTTTTACTTTTCCTTTTTGTGTTAATGTTTTCTCTTTAATTTAGATTTTGTCTGTTTTTGCTTTGCTCTCGGTTTGTTGTGCTCTTTGATTTTTCTGAAATTTTCTTCTCGTTTGTATATTCTCTCTTTCGAACATTTTTCCATCTTCGTCTTTGCTATTTGATTTGATTTCGTTTCGTTTTGTTTTGCTTTTGTTTTTCTTATCGTTTAGGGAAAAAGTGAGGTTGGTAGCTAAAACTAAAGGAAAAGACACGCTCCCGGCGCAGCTTGTCCCGCTCCTGATATTGTACTCGTATCTTTGTATCTTTGTTTCTGTTTTCAGTGATTGTGTGTTGTGATTTTCATGTATGGAATTATGCGGTTGTACACTCGGCTAGTTTGAGTGTCACACTCTGATCCGAAAAGTCGAACTAATACAAATGTAATGACATGATAATTTATTAAAGACAAAGAGGTCGTTTTTTGTTTTCCTAAGGTGCTGGTGCGGGGGGGGGAGGGATAAATATTGCCGAGGGGTGGGGGGATAGTGCTGCTTAGCTCTGATCAAATAGGACGACGCGGTGCAGTGGGGTGCAGAGCTAAGACGCGCTGCAATTATTGTATATTTAAAAAGTTTATTTAGCCAAGTAACCGACCGTTCAATCGGTCGGCCGTATTCGCAGTTTTAATGCAAAGTCACTTAGCCGGGTCTGATTGTGTGTACATATGGGGCTTTTCGAGAATTTGGTGTAGAAATAAAGATACGCGATCGGGGGGGTTGCGCGAGGCAGGAGAACGTGGGAGGGTTGGTTGGTTTATTAGACTGATATGGTGGATGTTTTTTTGTGTTTCTTATTTTCATTTTTTTTTTGCATTTTGATTTTCGTTCGCAGATACCTAGATACTTCTGCAGTTTCGTATCTGTTTTTTGTTTTTGGACGCTTAGATATTTACCTAAAACGATTGATTTTGACTGACTTGGTGGGTTTTGGCCAACTGCATGGTTGTTTTTGCCGCAATTGTTAGTTGTCAGTTGCTAACACAATGATGACGGTGTGGGTGGGAGGGTGCGAACGGTGCGAATGATGCTGACGAACGGTGGAAGTAGAGAAGGGGCGGCAAAAAAGTATCTATCTAGCTAAATTTTTGCGTACGCGTGAGACAACTACGTCGGCGACGACAACGACAACGACGACGACGCCAAGATAGGTATGAACAAACGTGAACGAAGTGATTTGCTGGTTTATTATGTTTTCAGCACGGATGAGCTATATTTATAAATTCATACGTAATAGTGAGGGATAATTGTAGAAAACTTGTTGTGTGGATAGTTTAAGTAGGTAGGTAGGTATGTACCTAGGTTTGTGTGATGCTGTTCCGTTTTTAGAAAAGTACTCAATATATTGGAATTAAATTGAAGTGACGGCGGCGGCGGCACAGCAGCCGGTGAGCGGTGGCCAGTTGCGACTAGCGAGTTGCGAGTGGCGGCTGTTGCAACGTTGGAATGTAATGTTTATATGATTTCTTTAAATGGACGGACTGTGGTGTGTTTTCTGTTTTTTTGTTTCTAATAGGTACTATGTATATTTTTTTGTTGTTGCTATACCTACCTACAGTAGGTTGCGATGATATTTGTATGTTTTTGTTAAATGTTTTTGAAGGAGAGTTAATTTTTGATTTTTTTTTTCTTCTGTTTACACTATTTTTGTTGTGAGAGATAAAATAAGAAATTTTTTTAAACAAATTAAAATAATAGATACCTACAAACGATAGATACACCTACTCATATACATTTATTTTGCTTTGTCTCTATTAAGGGCTAAGGTATTCTGTTTGTTATCTATTAGATAGTTTTATTTGTTTGCAATGAGCAAAGTCAATAGAAAAATATTGTTTTGCTTCAGAATGTGTTGTTGAGCTGTAAGGCTTCCTTATATGAGTAAAATTCACGTGTTGTTATTGTTTATATATGTACCTAGGTACCTATGTACCTATTTTCAGAGAATATAATTTTGTTCAAATGAATATTGCAAAATTTTGCTTACTTTTAACTCAAATGCTAATCTATGTTATGGTTAAAAATTTGATTGCTATATTACGTAGATACGACACATGATTCATTGATATAATTTCGAGGCTTTTAATTAGGTAGGTATATTAAAATGAGAACTTGCATTACTAAAAAATACAGAAAGCTAATACTAGGTAAGAACGATAATAAGAAGAATTTACTTTGGAACCTTTTGCTAGGTATTACAAAACACATGAAACATTTTGAGAAGAAATAAAAAGTAATGATTCATTTTTAAAAGAAACATAATTTTCCCTTTACGATTATATGTACATATGTACCTACCTATACCTACATAGATATAACTGTAATAGTAGGTATCTTAAGTTAAGTTTGAATTCGAAAAAAATATATGTAACTCGAGATCTTAATCAAATAGGTAACGAAGTAAACATCAAAAAATGAAAGGGGGCAGAACTCGAAATCCAAAATTCAGAAAAGCCAAAATCGGAGATTTAAATCGAAGAATCACAAAATCTAAGAATCCAGAAACCTCAAAATACCGAATGTCGTGTGATTTCTCAAGCAAATATGAATTTATGCGAGAATAAAGATTATAAATCCTTGAAGTGTTTTTTTTTTTAATAAGTTTAATACCTACCTACCTATAAAACATTTTTTAAACATTTTTAAAGGTAGGCCAATATTAACAAAAAGCGTTTTTTTTTAATTCAAAAATCATTTTTAAAGTTTCTAGAAGCTACTGTATATAAAATGTCATTCAAATATTTTTTGTCAAAATTCGAAAAAATGGTTATACGGCAGGTACCTACAATCAGTAAGATCATAGCTTATAAGTAATTTTTTCCATTGAATTAAAGATATTTAAAATTATTGGAAGAAAACAAATTTATCCAAATTCTAGGTGCCGTTTTCGAGAAAAATACGATTTTCGAAAATCATTCATAAACATTTGTATGGTAGGTTATTTTTTTTAGTAGTATTAAAAAAACTATTAATTACCTATCAAGTTTTTGCAAAAATCGAGCATGTGGTTTTGAAATATTGGTTTCACATTCGAAAAATTTTGAACATTTTTAAAACTCAATAAATTTCTTGGAAAAATTTTTAAATTTTTTTCAAATAAACTGGAGAATAGGTTTTGAGAACAAAATATTTTTTAAGATTTCAAAATAAAAACATAGTGTGGAAGGTGGTTTAACAAAAAACAGAAAAAAATTTTTACAGGTAAAATTTAAAAATGCTATATTTTAAACCAAATCATCTAAGGCGTTAATGCCGTATTCAGACAAACAGAATTGTGAGACCCACTTCTTTCGTCTTCCCTATCATGATTTTGTTAGGTCTGCTCAAATTTTTTTTGTGTTCCATTTTGAACACATAGGAGATAGGACACTCTACAATTGCTTTAAGGGTGTCTCCCAATTTGTCAATGATATTTTGGGATTGAAGTTTTGGTAAATGTTGACAACCATTTATCGGAGATTTAAATCTTATATTATTCACATGCTTTGATGTACATATGTACATTATTTACATATACATATTTTTACATGTACATATTTTTAAGTCTTAGAAAGCTGTTTTACTTAAAGACAAATAAATAAAAAAAATGCTTATTTTGTTTGGTGTACCCTAATCCATGTTAGGAAAATTTATTTTTCAAAGAAATATATAACTTGAGATTTTGACCAGACTTGACATTACGATGATAGAGAAGATGAAAAAAGTGAGTCTCGAAATTCTTACTTTTTGTCTGCTTGTTCGACTAAGTACACCCTAAACGGTTCGACCAATTTTCTTAAATTTAGATAGCATTTAGATAGCATTTTTAAAATTCCTCTCTCCACACGCTTTCTTATATTTTTTTAAGACCAAAATTAACGGTACCTGCCCAAAATATTTTTTCGAAATTTAATAAAATATTTTTTTTATCTCAAATATAGATTAACAGATTCAAAAAATAAAATGCATGACTGGGTCGCACGAACTTGCACTTATGTAAAAGACTAAGAATTTCAAAAATAAATATTATTAGAAAAAATCTTTTCTTATGCATAAAATTCATTTTTTAAACGACTAAAACAATTCCTTCTAAAAACAGGATGCCATGTATTCAAGCAAATATTAGTTTTTGCAAGAACAAAAATTATAAGTCGTTGTAGTGGTTTCTTAAAAAACTAAGCTTTTATATACAAAATTTTTAAATCGAAAGAAAAAAAAAATTTATGAAAATTCTCGTAGCCGTTTTTGGGAAAAATACAAATTTCGAAAACCATTTTTTAATATTTGTATTGTGCGTGCCAATATTTTTATATAAAATAAAATTTTTGTCCTCGCTTTTTGTAGCTTGTATTGAAAATTTTGAATTTCTTCTTAAAAATCCAAGAAATATTTTTTTTTTATCTTAATTCACAATAATGTTCGAAATTTTCAACAGCGTTAACAAAAAAGTATAATAATCTGTTGAACCGTTTTTGAGCAAATAAAACAAAATATTCCAGGGGGGGGGGGGGGGGGTTTGAACCGTTAAAACAATTTTTCGGATATTATTTACAATCATTACTTAGGTTTAACTAAATGAAATTTTTTGAATTTTTTCTGTGGAACAGTTTTTGGAAAAAAAATATTTATAAAATTTCGAAAAAAATCCTATTGAAGGTACCGTTTTTTTTTGGTCTAAAAAAAAAAAGAAAAAATCCGCATGAGGGAGAAATGTAAGAATTATATCTACCAATTTTAACGAAAAGTGGCAGGAAAGATGTATAGTCGAACACACAGGCAGACAGACAGACAGAATTGCGATACCCACTTTTTTCGTCTTCGTTATCTCAACTTCTCAACTTTGATCAAAATCTCGAGTTCGATTTTTTCAAGAATGTATAACTTGCCTTATAGTACCTATAAGTCGCAAGAACGGGTCGAATTTTTATTTAAAATTTAATTTTTATTCATACAAAAATAAAACACTTTATTTGGTGTGCACAAATTTTTTCTTAAAAATGTTTTAAAATTTTTGTATATAAAAGCTTTTTTTTTTTAATAAATCGCACCAATGATATATAATTTTTGTTCTTGCATAAACTAATAGGTATTCGCTTGAGGAATCACATGGCTCCAACTGCTAATGGAGCTATTTTAAAAAATGAATTTTATGGTTATGAATATTTTTCCTAGTAACATTTATTTTTAAAATTTTTAGAATTGTACATAAGAGCAAGTTCGTGCGATCAAGTCCTGCATTTCATTTTGTTAATGGTTCGATTTATTTTGTTTCAAATTTCTATAGGGAGTTCTTTACAATGATGCAGCTAATATTGAACACAAAATTTTACAGCTAAAAAACTTTTATTATAAAGACAAAAATGTGAAAAGAAATTAATGTTGGTTATAGGTACTTTTCATTTTTTTTGTACTTTTTCAATTCGATGATACTAATAATTCTATTCATTCAATGCTTGACCACATAAAAGTCTTGAACCGCTTACATAGACGGTTCGTTCGATTCAGTCAAAGGGTGTATTGTTATTTTTTTTTTTTTTAAATTTTGCAGAAGCAATAAGTTTTATCAATGAAAGGGTTATATCGTCGAGCAGTCCGGAATTAAGCAGTCACAACGTCACAAGTGTATCCAGGAGTTTAAAACGCTGGAAAAAACAGGGCTGCAATTCAATATTCCGTTTAAAGTGAAAATGTATGTTGATATGCTTAAACAAGTTAATAGAATAGGCTTAAATAGATATTAGGCTTATTTAATTATATTTTGCCTAGAAGGTGTCAGAATTTTATTAAATAATTGCGTGACCATCTCAACTATCAACAATGAATCGTTTCAGGTCAAATCAGATTTTTTTTTGAATTAGGTGTATTACATACTTTATGATTCTCAACGTTCTATTAATTTTTAATTTTTCCTCAAAAATTATTATTTCAACATCATCAATGTTGTTTTTGCCTTCTTTGTTGTTGCTTCATGTATACACAAACAAAACATATTATATTATGTACCTATGTCTTTATGTACAAATATCCATTGCGCTAAAAATATAATTCAATCAAAGGCAAAGATACAAACGAGCTTCTTATAAGCAGACAATATACCTACATAATAAAAAAGAAAGCACACAAAAAAAAGCATTAACCAACCTGATCCATCCAAGAAGCACCCAAGACGGACGGACCAAGGAGAAAAAAAAAAAAACAAAAACAACATAAAGTGAAGAAGACGAAGAAGAAGCACATTATTATAATATTATTGAAACTATGTGTATCTATTTTATAGATAGATACAAAGATACAAATGAAAACAAGGCGCTATAGAGGTCGCCATATGTAAGTATCTTTTTTGATGCTGATGAATACGAATAAGTACGAGTACGTTCAGCAAAGCGCAAAGAGGCAATTATATGAACAAAACATTAAAAAAAAACGAAATCTGTTTTGTTTTTTTGAAAATAGATGGAAATGCGCAAACTAAACCAACTGATCCACAAGAAGGAATGGTCGAACCGAAACAACAGCAACAACAACAACAAAAAAGGTGGATACGGATACGGAGAAACAAAAGCAAATAGTCGTCTCCACACAAGACAAACCACCATCCCCATACCATTTTGCGTACACAAATCGCGTAAATCTGAATGCTCGATTTGTCTATTGACGCTTTACATGAACTAGCCAGGCAGTTGACTATAGCCTCAGCTACAGCAAAGCAGCCTTAGATGTCTACAAACGGACGAATGCATAAAGATTGCTTGCTAAGCATGTATAAGCCGCTTCTTAGGCAGGAGGGACAAGCACATACTTATACATACTTATACACACGACACCATTGCGCAGTGGCTTAAACATAGAGCTGCCTCAGCTCAGCATCAGTCTCAGCATCTGTAGATAATTTCTGCACTCTGAGCAGTTTATTGGTTTTCTTTTTTTTTTTTTTTCTTTTCAAACCTTTTTGAATAGAAAATCGCGAGAAAGTTATAAAATGAGAACCTAAGTAGAGAAGTCATCTCAACTTGTGAGCGGAACGAAGGTACCAACGTTAACAGGAATAAAGGTCCTTGATCCTTTTGTTATTTATATCGAATTGATTTGCAGTCGCAAATGGAAGGAACCAAAAACAATTAATTCAGCTTCTTCAAATGTATTTAAGCTCGATTCGATTCAAATTCTTTTTATATTTTCTTAAATAATGTTTATCCTAAAGTGGGCTTTAGGTCAATTTTTGTTAATATTTTGTTTTGTTTTTTTATGTTGTGACGTTTCGGATGTGGTTACACCCTTCTTCAGACCTATTTATTAATTGAAAAATAATTTAAAACATATATACATATATATTAAATACATCAACATTCTAAAAGAGTATACTTACAACTTTAAAAATACAAATATTCTTTTATTTGTTTGTTCTTTTTTGGTTTCCGTGTTTTTTTAAAAAAGTTTAAAAGACGTTTTAAATCTTTTTCTTTTTTGTTTTATATATCTTACGAGTATCTCTTTTGTTTTTTACTTTTTAATTTGTTTGAAAATTTATTTTAAACAAAATGATGTTTAATTATCTGAATTTTTAAATTCAAATAATTTATTTTGAAAATAAATTCAAATATTTTTATGTATATATGTATGTATAATATATTTAATCGTTGAGTTTTGTTTACGTAGATATGGTTTGATAATTAATAAACTGACCGTAAATACGAGTATTACTTAGTCTATCACAATCTGAACGTCTATTAATACTATTTTCGGTGTTTCTAATATGTAACATTTCTAGTAACATTCTTTTATTGTAATTCTGTTCTGATTCTAAAATTGTTATATTTTTGAAGTCAGGACGATGATTTTCTTCTATGCAATGGAGAGCTAGTGCAGTCTTTTGTGTACTACCACTATTTATATCAGATTTATGACCTGAAAAGTCCAAGCCATAATTTTAGAGAAAGGCAATATCGGTGATTATACAAATTTAAAAAATTCAATTCATATTTATAAATTTGTATATAGTACATATGAATTATACCAAATGCATTTAAGTGCATCTAGCATGATTAGATTACAAACTAGAAGAAGAATTAACGAAGAACTGAGAGGCTATAATTATTGACAAGAGAAGAATTTCCATGACTTGAAGTCAGGAAGTAGTTGATACTTGAGTGTTGGTAGGGAAAATCCTGCTCATTCTAAAAGAATCTACCCCATGCTCGATTTTTTGAAAACATGATGAATAAAAGTTTTTTAATATACATATGTAAATTATAAGATGTAAGAAAAAAAATTATTTTACCCAAAAATAACGGTACCCTCCATACAAATTTAAAAAAATGGTTTTCGAAAATTGTATTTTTCTCGAAAATGGTTCCGAAAATTTTGCTAAATTTTTTTTCTTTCGATTAATTCTTACGATCCATAATGAAATAAAAAAAATTGAAATCAAGATACTATACTGACTGTACCTACCATAGAACCATATTTTCAAATTTAGAATTTCTCATTATCGACAAAACGGATTTTAATGAAATTTTTTATAGAGAAGCTTTTAAAAGGTTTAAAAAACATTGTTCTTCAAAACTTTTAATAAAATAATTTTTGAGTTTTGAAAAAAAAAAAAATTTTTTTTGGAAAATTCGATATCTCAGAAACGGCTCAATATTTTTGTTTGTAAATTTAATTTTTATAAGAAAAATAATAAAAAATTTAAATTGGCGTAACAAAATTTTTTCTTGTAAACGTTTTAAAAATTTTGTATATAAAAGCTTATTGTTGAGTTGTTTTAGTCTATTAAAAAATGTATTGTATGCTTATGAACACTTTTTATCTAATAACGTTCATTTTTGAAATTCTAAGTCGTTTACATAGGAGCAAGTTCGTGCGACCCAGTCGTGCATTTTATTTCTTATCAAAATCCGTAAGGCAATTTTTGAGAAAAGTAATCTTTTCTGTAACGTATTTACTTCAAACATTCAAGGCCAATATTCATCGGCGCCTCCTTTTTCTCGCCGCCCCCTAATTCACCAATAGCTCGTGGTGTGTTTAACATGATAAGGTTCTCCCAATAAACCCGTGGGCGCATGTGAATTATACAAAAACAAAACAGTGGAACCTACATAAAGGACTTTTGAAAACGGACGGGTTCATGGCAGCCATGTTTTTTATATGTTGGTAAATTTCAAGCTTTTTTTTGTTTTATTTTTAAATACTAAAGACAAATCAGGAGGTATTGGAAGCAGACTAGCGTTGCCAGACGTCCCGGCTTTCGCGGGACGTACAGTATTTCAGATATAAATTCATCTGTCCCGCAGGGGCAGTTTTTTCCCGGGTTGTGACTCAAACTCACAAAATAATGCCTAAATTTCTTTCATTGATAAGGAACAATCGCTGCATTGTGATTTAGCCTTAAGAACTTGCTTTTAAAGTTTCAATCAAACAAACCTTACTTAACGAAGAATGTATTTTTGCAAATTGATATCTGTCATTAAAATTGAAGAGAAATATTTGCAAATGACAAATGACAAAAAAGTCATTTAATTAGTAATTAATAAAAGAATAATTTATTTATTTTGACCTACACGCATATTATGATTTTTTATTTTGTCCCGAGCAATATATTGAAATCCCAGGATTTTCCATCATTTTAGCCATTTGTCCCGCCGAGGTATAAGAAAAATCTGATAACCCTAAAGCAGACACTTATTTTAGTAAAAAAACAATAACTTTCGACGCTGATGCTTGGGATAATTGCATTCTACATGAAGTATGAAATGTGGGTCAGCAGCAAGATCAATCCGTAATTCTTCTAAAACGAACTATGACGTTGCCATCAACATTATCAGAGAGCATTACCTATTGCTTATGACGAATTTCTTCATTTGGCCGACATTGGATAATATAGATTTAAGCGACATGGTTGTGGTTCTAACAAGACACGCTAAGTGCCACACAGCTAATCCCACAATGGTCCCTTTCCACAAGAGATTTGATGGCATATTTATCTCACGCCGCCCTTCGCGCGAAGATGACATGACGTGATCACTGATAATTGTCCATAATTTTGTAGTCACTTAAGTGATTATGACTACCCTTAAAATATGTGAGCACAGTGCGAGGGCTTAAGAAAGTTAGAGAGAATATTTTAAGGAGATACCAATGCACAATTATTTTGAATGCCTGAATATCGTAATGGGAGAGAAATATTGAATCGTATAAAGCATTCCACATTCGTGTAGTGCGGTTAAAGAAAGAATCTGAAGTTGAACTCAAGGATAAACTGATGGACATTCTATGAAGCGCGAGTATTATGGTTGAATTGCTTAAAAGGAGGAATGCAACTGTAAAAATAACAGTCACACAATAGCAGTACTAGAAAGATTCAAATGTTTCTGTTATAGATACGAGTATATCACCTATCATTTTAAGAGCTATATTTCTTTGGTTTCTATCTAAGAGACTCAAATACGGGAATTGAACTCGAGCTTTTGACAAATACAAGCCTTATAGATTACAGCCAGATCAAAACCACTTAGTGGTCATTCCATACAAGTGGTGTGGCATGCACAAACCGAGAATTGAAAGCTGTTCTGTTTCCTCAATGCACGTACCGTTCATGAATAGCGGTATGTTGGGAGGGTAGCGCTTTAACGATAGAAGAAAGCATTGAGATTTTTGAAGCATTAAATTCTACGCGGCTTATGGTTTCCCATTTGACAATGCCAGCGAGATCAGAATTTAATGAGCTATTTATTTGCTGCCATTTTAAACCACATTTGAAAGACAATGACGTGAATCTGAAAATGTATATAAGAAACTACGTGCATTGTCATCAGCAAAAGAATTTAATAGATGAGAAGTTTCAGACAAAAGATCAATGATGAATATCTGAAAGAAAGTCGGAGACAAAACGGAGCCCTGTGGCACACCAGAATTTATTTTATAAATTGCAGAATTAAAGCCGTCGAATACAATTAATCTTGAGAAATCCAAAGGGTAGTTACTAATGCAACGAATAAGATTATTAATCAATACCAAATGCACGCATTTTCTTATAAAAGAGCTTGATGCTATACTTTTGTAAATGCTTTTAAAATATCAAGTTCAACAATCTTAAGCTCTCTTAACCTATCTAAATATGTATGATAGGAAAGATGTGTGGCACGATGAGACTGAAGGTTGTCGTCTCAGATATTTTATGTTCAGGGATGGCGGCTGAACTAAAGCGGAGAATGCCGTGTCTTATTTCTATGTCGCTTAAAATTCACATTATTTTATTCGAGTTCATCCTTGTTGGGCATACTAGCTTAACTCAATTACATGTTGTTAGTGTTATGCCTGAACAGCATGAGTAAACCAGCAACCCATTGATGACAATTTTAGAAGGTTTTTAATGGAATTAAATCGACATAGACGACGGCAGGGATTGAACCTATGATCATGAGGTTCACAGGCGAGCACACATCCATCGCGCCACGGCCACCCCTACGAAAGCCATGCAGCTGGTCGTTGACGAGCTTTCACTCTTCAAGATATATCAGCGACAGCTTGAAGTGAACCAGGACCTAGTGACTTACAACTCTCAACCATTCCTATGTGCGTGTAACCAGGAACAGAGAGGACCTACAATCTTCTGGCGATTCCGAACGGCTTATGAGCTGCACTTTCAATGAGAATAGGATATACTCTTGCAAGCATTTGTCAATTCTTCACAAGAGGCAGTACATCCCTGAAAAACTTTTCTGCAGCGGCTGAGAATCGCACGCGGGACCTTCCGCATTTTTTTTTTTTTTTTTTTTTTTTTTATAATCTACCCGCGCTCAAGGGATTATGATTATCTACCCTTTAAATGTTTCAACACAGCGCGGGCGTGAAGTTAATGAAGAGAAAGAAGGATAGGAAAGATGTGTGGCACGATGTTCTGAGACTGTTGGTGGTTGTCTCAGATATTTTTATCTCCAGGGATGGCGGCTGAGCTAAAGCGGAGAAATGCCGTGTCTTATTTTTATGTCGCTTACAATTCACATTATTTTATTCGTGTTCATCCTTGTTGGGCATACTAGTTTAACTCAATTACATGTTGTTAGTGTTATGCCTAAACAACATGTAATGAGTAAAGCAGCAACCCATTGATGACAATTTTTAGAAGGTTTTAATGGAATTAAAACGACATAAACGACGGCAGGGATCGAACCTGTGATCATGAGGTTGACAGGCGAGCACACAACCATCGTGCCACGGCCACCCCCATGACAGCCCAATGCACTAACCATTATGCCAAGGGGTACTTGCTGAAGATATATCTGCAGCTGGTAATTTAACTGCGTTTCCATGACCTTAGAAACAGGGCGCGAGAGTGGAATTGGAGGATTCTTACAGGTGGAAGAAGATTCATCTTTCTAGGAACAGGATGAAAAAATGTTTTTTTTACATCAACTCGGAAAGAGACCAGTAGAGTATGTAAGATGGAAAAGCATATGCTGTGGTTTTGCAAGCGTTGAAGAACACCTCTTCAGAACAATAATGGGATTCAATTTGGGCCAGTGGATTTGTGTATATCAGGATCTTTCAGTAGTCTTGTAATTGAATAAGTGCGAAAAAAGATTTGTCGCATAAAATCGTTCACGCTCTAAATTGGAGAAAGGCTCATGACACTGTAAGAAAAGTACGACTTCACCTCGTTAAACATATTTTTGTTGAGTTTTCGGAAAGCGAGGCTCTATACCAACAACCCAAAAACGCCCATATATCCCTTCCTATTGCTTAATTTTTAAGGCTTAAGTCCATTTCCTTTCAAAAGATATCAATTATAGGTCAAAGTTGTATGCCAAAAAGCCCACAACCACCAGCCTTGCATTGAATGAAATTCAATTGGCATTAATGAAATTTATGCGTATTTATGCAAAATGATCGTGGAAAATTTTGGTGAATTTATCTTACAGCAAGGCCGTGCACTTCGTTACTAAACCCTAAAATGTGTACTACTAACTGGATTTCAAAGTTTTTTTCATCTTTTGACAACAACAATTTATTTTGAGAGAATAATTTTTAAATTCTAAAATTACTAATAATAAATCCTTACTTTACCAATCCAATGAACCTTTCGCTGAATAATATTTGCCTTAATTTTGCTCTTCCACAAAAAAGAATTAAAATACACCGATTTAAGTAAACGAATTGATAGGTAATTCAATTAAAAAAAAAAGTGAATTTTTTAATAAAATAATACAGTTTTTATAAAACAAAAATAGTTTTTGTAAATACATGAAGATCAACAATAGTTAACTTAATAAACTAAAATAATTTTTTATTTCAAAATTTTAAGTTTTAAAATTATTTTTCAAAAATTATTTAATAAAAGTGATTTTTTGAATTGCAGGATAATTTTTTTTTTCTTCCAAAAAAGTTGTAACATGGTATTGTAACTTTTTAATATTTCAAAAATAAATTTCAAAACAGAATTTAAGTCAATTTTTAAAATAATTGTCTCTTCCAACTAGACAGGGGAAAATACTAAAGCATATGCACAATATGGGTTCATTATTCCAATCCAACTAAAACTGTCCTGTATTATTATGCATCTAAATCTAAATCTCTATTTATGAGTTTTCTTAAAAAGTTATTCCTTAAAAACTGTGGGTAAATGTTAATATTGACTTATTTTGACATTTCACTACGGTAAAAATTCTCTTTTTTTTTTTTTTTTTTTATAATTTACACGCGCTCAAGGGATTATGATTACCCTTTATATGTTTGAACACAGCGCGGGCGTGAAGTTAAGGAAGAGAAAGAAGGATAGGAAAGATGTGTGGCACGATGTTCTGAGACTGAAGGTTGTTGTCTCAGCTATTTTATCTCCAGGGATGGCGGCTGAACTAAAGCGGAGAATGCCGTGTCTTATTTTTATGTCGCTTATGATTCACATTATTTTATTCGTGTTCATCCTTGTTGGGTATACTAGTTTAACTCAATTACATGTTGTTAGTGTTATGCCTGAACAACATGTAATGAGTAAACCAGCAACCCATTGATGACAATTTTAGAAGGTTTTTAATGGAATTAAAACGACATAGACGACGCGACGGCAGGGATCGAACCTGTGATCATGAGGTTCACAGACGAGCACACATCCATCGCACCGCGAATGAGGAACACTAGCTATCGACATCATCTTACCATAAAATACTGCTTGAATTCCTCATTTCTGACATTTTGAAAAATTCCATAGACGAAAAATGGCGCGTCGTTTATATTCTAGTTTGTAGAATGATCATTTGGAAAAACATTTCTAAACTCCAAAATTAGGCTTTGAGAGATTAGGGTAAAAATTTCCAAATTAAAGCAAAAGTAGAATGCGCTGGCAACACAGAGACCATCAATAAAGTTTAATTTCATAAAACTTTTTCCTTTATGCAAATACAAACACACAGTTTTTCTACTCCCAATTGCAAGACAAGAAATGGTGTGTGTGATTCTAAAAGAGTGAAATAAGTAGAGAATTACAATAAAAAAAAATCAAAATTCATAGCAACTTTACTGATGGGCAATGGGAAACCATTTCCACAAAATATCAAAACTCCAAAAGTTCCAACAGAGTACTCATATCTCAACCCATTCCTCCTCGCCTGCAAACCACAACCGCACCACACCATAGTTAGCCTGCCATCAGCTAGTCAGGCACGCCAAGCCACGCCAATCCAAGCCAACAGCCAACCACCCACCCACCTAACACCCCAAATCTACATGATGATCAAATGTGAGCACATTAAAAACTTTTCACTTTGCATCAACAAAAATCCCCCACAATCATCACCAGTGTGCCTCGTCCACAAGCACGCATCTCATAGGTAGGTAGATGTATCTCAATATGTGCGCTTTGGCCTACCTAACCCCGGAGCATTCTCCGGACCAAGAGACAACACAGCACGGAACGGATAGTTCGGTTCGGCAGTGCGGAGCGGAGCGGAGTCTGTTCATAGAGCAGGGCCAGAGAGATACAAACAAAACAATTCAAACAGATATTATTCACCTAGCCAAGCATAGAGGCATGCCTCTGGTTATTATTACCTTGCTTCGTATAGCGACTCTGCAGAATGTGTATCGATAGAGTGCATCTGTGCATAGTTGGATCCACAAAAAAAGCAAAGTTATGTAGTTGTGTGTGCCTGCTATCCCAACCTCCAGGTCCATCAACCGATCGAACTTGGACAAACTTCACACTGGGCTGAACTCATAGTCGAGGCTTGCCCATGGGAAAAGCTGGTATTCCAAACCGTCCCTACATACCTTGTTGGTCAGATAGTTTTGTGCAAGAGTATGTGGCTTAAACACAATCAAAAAAAAAAAGATAGAAAGCAAAATGAAAAATAGTTTTGACGACTGTTTATTTGTTTAGTCTTAGATGTTTTTACCGGGTGGTAATTTCAGGTAATTTACTTATCTTTTCAACTCTGAATGTGCTCAAAAGTTAGTGAGGTTGGAATGAATAATGATTTGAAAAAATATAGTTGAACAGGGTGTTCACTGGGTAGGGTTTGCCACATTTTTGATGCTGACAAATAGTTGAATACTGATAAATGTTTTTTTTTTTTGTAAGACCAAAAATACCGGTACCTACCACACAATTTTATTTCAAAATTTTAGAACATTTTGTTTATCTAAAACTGTTCCACATATTGTATTTAAAAACAATTAAACAAATTTAATTTAGTAAAGATAGATACTATTTAAAAATGTTCTAAGACATTTTTATTTTATAATAAAATAAGGGTACCCACCATGAAATAGTTAAAAAACGTATTCCGAAGATCTAATTTTTCGCGAAAATGGCACCTAGAATTGTTATAAATTTGTTTTCTTTCGCTCAGTTTTAACGATATAAAAATCAGTAAAAACAAATAGAACCTATGACATTACTCAAAGTATTAGAATTTCTTTTCTCGATTCTTAACTTTCTCAATAACAGCATAACAGATTTGAATGAAATTTTTTATATAATGCAGAAGCTTCTAAGAAGTTTAAAAAGCATTGCATATTAAATCTTAAGAACAAAATATTTTTAGAATTTTTGTTAATTTGATATCTCAAAATCATCCTCTGATGAAGCGAAGATCAGGACTCAGCGAACAGACGAAGGTGCTCATCTAGGCTCTTCTGAGGCCAGTTATCAGCTATTGTTTTTGTTTTCCAGTCTGGTTTACGATCTCAAAGACAGCGATGAAGGAACTCCAAATCTTCGAGAGGAAGAAGCTA
Organism: Chrysotoxum bicinctum; assembly: GCA_911387755.1. Lineage (NCBI taxonomy): Eukaryota > Metazoa > Arthropoda > Insecta > Diptera > Syrphidae > Chrysotoxum > Chrysotoxum bicinctum. Next base: position 214,199,254 of record OU426989.1, on the reverse strand, counting down.
AGAATCTGCACCGGACTCCAATTCGACCCGCAGCGAGCAAAACACTACAGGAACGAAGAACTTTACACAAAAGCAAAAATAATACAGCTCGACAATTAACTTCTTTATTCGGCAAAGAAGCTGGTGCAGAACACCGCCAATCACCCTAATCACCTTGTGAGAAGGATTTCCACCGAGCAACGACATCCCGAGCCGAGGTACCTCAGTGTGGTGGAAACCCTGGACGACACTATTTTCACGGTCAACGGCGAAGAAGCCATTCCCTTCTACGCTGACACAGGGCCAGTCTCCCACCGCGGCTAAATGCCAACATTTTTCCAAATCAAATCCAAACCCCCACTGGACAGCCGGGACCGAACACCCCGAGAACATTAAAGTCACCCGACTCCTAATATTAAGTTAACATGTAAAATACGAGTATATATTTATATTCTTTAAAACTAAGCCATTGCACAAGGTAAGGCCCCATATGTGCCATACATTTTTATATTTTACAATGTATTATTTTTAGTTATAAGTTAATACAAATTGTTTATAAATGTTCAATAAAAATCGTTTAATCGTTAAGATCGTTCTCAAAGAAGTATGGAACGATAATGACGGCTCAAAATGTGGATCTCGTGTGGATTATGATCGTCCCAAATTCGACAATTTTGTTTGTTGTAGAAACCATTAATACAAAAATGAGACTCGTCGCTGAATATGATTTTTGGAGTCAACTATTCCAACTACTCGAGAGTCCAGTTAGCGAAAACACGTCATCTATGGTCGTTAACTCTGAGTTCTTGGGTCATTTAAGGTTTGTGCGGGTGTAGACCAAAGTCATGACGCAAAATTTGCCAAATTATAGTTTGTGAAAAAGAAAGTTCTTGTATGGTGAGTACAATGGACTGCCTCGGATTCTCCGATACAATCTTACGGACAGGGGTGATATTTTCGATGGGCTCGAATGTATCCACCACCCCAATTTATTTTTTAAATTGGATGAAGCGTGAGAAATTTTGCTCGAACAAAAGATATTCGACAGCCATTAGTATGGGTGAGGAATAAAAATATCGATTTTTCCTATTTTTCCTTTATTAAAACAGGAATTGATAGTCTGTTATTTTTCCTAAGACTTAACATCTTAGTTTTGACGATCAGATCAATAGAACTCAAAGAATAAGCTATTTACACGAACCTCATTAAATTTTTTTGTAAATTTTATAAAAAAATAATATCCAAGACTATTTACTTTCTTCCTAATTAACTCATATACATATACATATAGCCCAATACCTTACATTGTGAATGTCCAACATTAACTGTACATGTGTACATCATGGCTTAAAACCACATTCAGAAATTGCAAAAAGTGAGGCCAAGTTGGGAGTTTTATTACTATGCCAAAAGTAATAACTCATATCACAGGTCACTGTGGCGTATGAGTAATTTTTTTTAAGTTTCATACATTTATATTTTTAAGCTTTATTAAATAAAAATCAAAACCTTGGACGACATGAGGAAATATTTTGCCTAGTACAAGCTTTTTGTCCTTGATCAATAAAGAGGCCTAAATATATTTGTAGCACTCGCTTGACTTAATGAATTTCGAGAACGACAACAAGCCTCGGAAACGGACTGATTTCACGACGACAACCTACGCAAAGAAAAAGGAAAAACGATTTACGAATTTTCTTATGGAACGTACGATCGCTCTATAGAGCTCGAGCTGCTCAGCAGCTAGCCGATGCCCTGTCAAAATATAAAGCTGACATAACAGCTCTTCAAGAAATCAGATGGACAGGGAATGGTGTTTTACAGAAGATAGAATATGACATATACTACAGCTGTCATACAAAACACCATGTGCTCGGGGTAGGCTTCCTAGTCAGCGAAAAAATGAAGTCTACTATCATCGGCTTTAACGCTATAAGCGAAAGGCTATGCACCCTTCGCGTGCGAGGCAAATTTACGAACATCAGCCTCATTAACGTTCACGGACCTACGGAGGAGTCCTCAGACGAAGAAAAAGAGACTTACTACGAACAAGTCGAGAGGGCCCTCAATGCCTGTCCAAGGTATGATGTTAAAATCATCCTTGGGGATTTGAACGCAAAAATAGGTCGGGAGCCGGTATTCAGGCATTACGCAGGCACCCATAGTTTGCATGAGAACACTAATGACAATGGACTTCGAGTCTTAGAATGGGCAGCATCGAAAAACATGGTAGTTGCGAGTACCAGGTTCCCGCGTAAAGATATCTACAAAGCCACCTGGGTATCACCTGATGGAGTCACTCGTAACCAAATAGACCACGTGTTGATAGACCGTCGCCACTACTCGAACTTGATGACGGTACGAACGTACCGAGGTGCCAATATCGACTCGGATCACTATCTTGTTGGTATGGTTTTCCGAGGGCGGATTGCCTTGCGAAGACGCATTGCATCCGCCGATCAGGTTCGAATCAACACGGCTGCCCTGCGCAATGAAAACACCAGTAACACCTTTGGTAATGCGTTAGGACTCGCCCTAGAAACACCTAATTTAGGGAGAGTAAGTCCTGGAGCCAGTATGCTGGGCGTAAATGAGAAGTGGACACGTCTTAAAAATACTGTCATTAGTACTGCCAACTCCATCTTAGGCAGCTGTCGTAAAAATCGGAACGACTGGTTTGATGATGAATGCAAGCTAGCGACTGAACGTAAGAATGTTGCGTACCGAGCAATGCAACAATCTCATAGAACGCGGGCACGCGAAGAGGAATATAAAGAGCTCAGAAGAACAGAAAAACGGCTTCACAGACAAAAGAAATCAGCCTGGGAGAAGAACCTAATCTGTGAAATAGAAAACAGCCGAGAGCGAGGTCCGCACCAGGCGCGGAAGTTCTACCAATCCGTCCGAAACATGACGCAGTACACACCACGCTGCACATACTGCAAGGACGGAGAGGGAAATCTGATCACCGATCCTGAAAGCATACTGGAGCGATGGGAAGTGTACTTTAATGAATTGCTAAATGGTCAGCTCACTGCAGAAGTGGAGGCTCCACTACTTCAAGAAGAATACCCTATGTTGCCGCCACCAAGCATAGAAGAGGTTGAGAAGGCTATAGGCCGGCTTAAACAGAACAAAGCCGAATTATTCCATCACGGCGGGCCAGCCTTACGTCAAGCAATTCATGATATTATAGTACAGGTATGGGAGCAGGAAGAAATGCCAGAAGACTGGCGAAAAGGTTTAATATGCCCCATACATAAGAAGGGAGATGTCACAACGTGCAGCAATTATAGAGGTATCACGTTGTTGAGTACCGCCTATAAGATACTCTCCTCTATCCTACAAGACCGGATAACCCCATACGCTAAAACCGTTATCGGACAATATCAGTGTGGTTTCATTCCAGGCAAATCAACAACTGATCAGATATTTACTATTAGGCAGGCGATGGAAAAATGTCTAGAATTTAACATCCCAACATACCATCTGTTTATAGACTTTAAGGCCGCCTATGATAGCATAGCCAGGGTAGAACTTTACAAAGCCATGAGAGAATTCGGCATCCCAAATAAATTGACACGACTATGTAGGTTGACCATGACCAACGTAACAAGCCAAGTAAAAATAGCCGGATTGCTATCCAGACCAATCAACATCTTTAATGGACTCCGACAAGGGGACGGTTTGGCCTGCCTCCTCTTCAACCTGGCGTTGGAGAAAGGAATCCGTGACTCTGGCACGGCAACAAGAGGGACCATCGTCAACAGGTCCAGCCAGTTACTGGCTTACGCAGACGACATTGACATCATCGGAAGAACCGAACAAGCTGAACACGATTCCTTCATCCAGATCGAGCAGGCGGCACAAAATCTGGGGCTGCACATTAGTGAAGGTAAAACAAAGTACATGGTGGCGTCGAATGCGAGAGGAACAGTTGGTCAAACAATCAAGGTTGCGGAGCACGAATTTGAAGTGGTGCAATCCTTTAAATACCTTGGGTCAATAGTAGCAGCCGATAACAACATAGAAGAAGAAATACGCGGGCGGCTTCTCAAATCCAACAGAGCCTACTATAGTCTGTCAAAGCTCTTCAAATCCAGAAATCTCACCATAACTTCAAAACTGCTGCTGTACAGGACCATGGTCCTGCCAGTACTCACATATGGATCCGAGACTTGGGTGCTTAGCAAAAGGCACTCCGACCTCTTAGCTGCGTTCGAGAGAAAAGTCTTAAGGAGAATTGTTGGCCCCATATGTGAGGAAGGACGATTCCGGAGACGGTACAATCATGAATTGTACGCAATCTACCTAGAAGCAGATATCGTGACAAAAATTAAGCTCGGTAGACTCCGGTGGGCAGGGCACCTAGCTCGCATGAGCGAAGAGGAACCTGCTCGGAAAGTTCTTTGTGGTACATTCTATGGTAGACGACAGCATGGTAGACCATGCTTGCGCTGGAGAGATGGCGTAGACCAGGACGCCCGAAGCCTTGGGGTGCGCAACTGGATGGCGTCGGCTAGAGACCGGGATAGGTGGAGAGACTTGTTGAAAGAGGCCAGGACCGGAACCCGGTTGTCGAACCGATGATGATGATGATGATGACTCGCTTGACAAGGAGTTGGGCTTAGAGAAAGCTCCTGTGAATTCTGATTCTGCAAAATATTTGATATTTTACTTCTGTTTTTAACCAATTATTTATTTACCTTATTGTATATCAATATTCGAAGAGCTTAAATAAACTTAAAAACAATTACATAACAATTATTCTTAATAAATGTGTCAGACACTCTGTCATGTGATCTATATCTGGCCGATTTAATGACATATCACAGCTAAAAACTTACTTCTATCAGTCATCGTCTAAAGCGGCAAATACACACGACACTTGTGTGCACACCGGTGTCGGTGTACGAAAATGTGTCAAGTCTGTGGGCTGATGCGCACACCGATTTTCGGTGTCCGACACCGTGTGGGTAAAATCAAAAGTTTTTGATTTTTGGTGTCGGTGTCTCGATCGGTGTGATGTGTATGGCAATGTGCACGCACATTTGCTATTCAGTATTCACTATTCACTATTCAGTTGCAGCCGAATCGTTGTGCGGTAAAGCACGTCGAAAAATTTACTTGCGACTTATAGGTTCTATAAGATAAGTTATGCATTGAACTCGAAATTTTGACATTACGATGATAGCGAAGACTAAAAAAGGGGGTCTCGAAATTCTATCTATTATGTTTGTTTGACTATAGCTTAAACGGCTGGGCCGATTTACTTTGAACTATGGTAGATATCATTTTTAATTTTCCCCCCACAGGTTTTATTCTTTTTTCTTAAGACCAAAAATAACTGTACCTTTTATACGAATTTTTTTCGAAATTTTATAAATATTTGTTCTTCTCAAAAAATGTTCAACAGATTTAAAAACATTTTCCCAAAAATGGTTACCCGAACAATCGTATTTTTCTCGAAAACGGGCGCCTAGAACTTTGATAACATTTTTTTCTTTCAATAAATTTTTATGATCTTTAATTAAATAAAAAACATTTAAATTAACATATAACAGGTTGTACCTACCATAGAACCATTTTTTTAAATTTTGAATTACTTATTATTATCGACATCATTAACGCGCCAACCTCATCGTCTAATGGACGACGTCCATATCACTTATGGTTAGATCTCTCCAGTATGAGATCTCTTGCACAACTAAAGTGTGCACGATTCGGTGTGCCGTGTGTGGTGGAATGCTACACCAGTGTAGGCACACCGGTGTGCACACAAGTGTCGTGTGTATTTGCCGCTTAAGGTGCGATACAGTATGATTTTACATTTCCGATAGTTGATTTGAAGCTTCCAGTCGAAAATGTAGGTTCAAAAAATATCAAATTTGGTTTGGAGTTGTGTTTGCCCGAACAGCCGCATCAATAGGTCGATTAAAGTGACCATAAAATAGCAGAAGCGCGTGATGAACTTTCTTAACAGAGCACGCATTTTGATAATAAAATTCAATAATTTGCAAATGTTATTCGTTTGTAAGACAATCCATGGTTAAATTTTAGACCAAACTGAAGATGTTTGACAGTGACACAAAACATGAAACGTGCGTGAGCTGTCAAAACCAGTGTTGCCAAAAAGAATATAGCAAAAAAATCACCCATTACAATACGAGTACTTTGCCCTTCTTAGTTTTTCACCCTCATTGTGAAGTACAGGCTGTCAAGAACAATGCTCATCGACATCTTCTATTAAATTCTCTCCACTTTACCTAAATGCTAGCACAGTGTTACAGAGTATGTTATAAAAAAAACTAGTGAAAAAGAAGAAAAAAAAAATATCAGAGCATCTATAAAAAGTTCGAGAAGAAGGAATTGCTATTTCAGTGATAAAGATCATTTCCACTTGACTTGGTGTGTCAATTAGCAGAAAATACATTACTGAACTGACAACAATCTCCGGAAATAGCAGCAACCTAAAGTCAAAGTGGTTATAATGTTCTCAGCTGGGATTGTTGTATTTTTGAAAAAAAAAAAAAAATGAGGAGCCATATATTGTTAAAGCTTAAATCTCTAGGTTTTGATTCTTAGATGTTTTGGTAGATTAAAAGCCATCTAGTGAATAGAGTCGGATTAGTTAAAATTTTTCAAACTAAATCGGAACTAATCTAGAATTACTCAGGAGTTCCTCAGGGAAGTCATCTGGGTCCACTCTTGTTTTTGATTATATTTAAGGCTCACACTGCCTTTTATTTACAGAGGAATCAATTTAATTTCGGATTGAATGCAACTCCAAGAAGATGTAACTTCCTTGTCAAAATGATGTTTGTAACATTTGTATTCTCACATTTACTCGGTCTTTCATTCCGATTTTATTTGATTACTGTATATCCGAGAACGTTCTTCAAGGAGTTTACAATATCACAAGAATTTGATAGTTGTATGAAAGCCTGTTGATTATATCGTGTGCAGAGGCAGTTTTATGCTTGTATTTTTGTTAAGGAATTTAAGTGTCCTTATACAAGGGTGATTTGGAGTGACCGTACCATATCGCATTTAGGGAACTTCCGACTTAAAGATCAACATCCACAATTTACCAATATAACAGCTTATTCGTTGTTACGGGTCATAAAGACACCAGAAATTGGTGGGCGCTGGGAGAGTTCGCCAAACTCATAAAGTAGTCCATAATGTTCATACATATAATTGAATTAAGCTACTTATTGTAGGGCAATGCCGAAGTCCTATACTATAGTAAACTTATACTTCGATATTCATGTTGAAATACCCTAATAATACAGTCATTCCTCAAAGTCGATAACCAAACCGCGCACTTATCGAAAACCATAACGCATTTAAGTCTGAATGGAGTGACTAATGCTGTTTCCATTTACTTCAGTTTTGTTTCTGCTAATATTCTACGACACACAACATTTTATCTAACTCATGCTTTCATGTTACGTAAAAAAATTTACTTAAAGAAAGAGACACACCCTTCGCCCCCGCTTAGCGATTACAGCAGTGCTGGCACTATGGCACCCAATATCTAACGTCGACCTGCCGCGGCCGCCACCATCACTCGGTGGGTCTTGCTTGAGTTTGTTTACTTACAAAATAAATTTATTATTTCTCTAAGTTGAGGTGAAATAAAAACGGTACCATACCCCGAAACAGCCAACGTGTGCGCTTTATGCAATCACAGTTATGGTTACGGTTGGAGATGGAGTAAGTTCGACACCAAGCCTACGACGACAACGATTTTTCTATGCCAGCATGAGTGTTTGTTTCACAATTTTCGTCTACCGTTTTTAGTTTTTTTTGTTCTTCTCTTTATATTGTTAATGCATACATAGTACATAGATTCTTACTCCGATTTGTGAAGAACCCTTTTTGCCGTCAACAGTTTCAGAAGGTAAAAATAACCCAGAGGTAAGGAGGGAGCACATTTTTCGTGACGTCCCCAAAATAGTAAAAATATCACCATCATTGTCACCATCAACTCCAGCGGCAGTGGAACACCATTGTTAGCGAATAGCGAATAGCTCTTATACACCGTTTCTACCTTCTGTGGTGCTATAATAAACAAAACCATCAGCCACTTGCTTCTGTCTGAGTTTGATACAATTTGGTTACCTTTTGTTGTGCTATTATTGATCAAGATGTCAATCAAGGAGCTAAACAAAACAAAAAGCTCAAACAAATGGAAAAATGACAGATATGGTAACAATGTACATAAGTGCTACCATGTAAACATTTTTGAAGGGAAGGAGGGTGAGAGGGATTTCTTGTGACGAAACTAGTTTCTTGTAAGAATATCTGTTTGAAGAAGAAAAAAGTTAACAGATGAAGCTTTTCCAATTGGAAGCTGTTTGAAATTGACAATGCAACATCTCGTACTTTGACTTGGCTTGGGCTTCAAACAACAGATGTGTTCACCACCTTAGTTGCTGCAATTCTAATGAGAGGTGGATTTAAAGATTTTCTGGCTATCCGTCTCTTTTCTGTGATCGAGTCTCCCACTGATCCTGTATTAACTCATTTGACTCTCATCAGTATAAGCCGTTCTCATTCACCTTTGATTAAGTGCATGCCCCTTCGCCTTACAAAAAGATTCTGTGATGACAAAGTTCTATAGAGTCACTTTAGTATTTTGAGGTTGAGAGAAGGGATCAGTTCGATTATCAATCACCCATTTTTGTACGCGGTCCGAAAAATAAAACCCGAGGCAGTCGATTTCTCGCTGTGCACAAGAATCTTGCCCTTAAACTTGACGAATTTTGCGTCGGGGATTTAGCCTACACCCGCACAAGATCTAACTGACATACAAGCTCAAATTGTATGACATATGCAACACCGCCGTTTTTTGCTGATTAGCCTTAGGAGCGGTTGGAAAAGAACTTCAATGTTTGCCAAAAAAAAATCTGCTTCAGCGACTAGGTGCATTTTTGGATGAATGGATGTGTTAACAAGCTAAATTTCCGTATATGGGACGACAGCAACACACACGATGTTCGCCAAGATAAAAATGCATCCTCAAAAATTTTTCCACTGATATGGATTTTGAGACGACACGGCGGGATCATTCATCGTTTTTCGAAAATGACGTTGCGTTGGTGAGGCGGTAATAGGCACTGACTAGCTCTACGGAACGATGATAACCAATTTCTTATGGCCAAAAATTAACTAAATGGACCTTGACGACATGTAGGTTCAGCAGGATGGTAGTACGTGAAAAAGAACGGAAGACAAGATTGACATTCTGCATGAAAGATTTGAGGGCATGGTTTTCTCTCACGTGGAGTGAATTCAGCACTAAGGTCTTGCGATTTGACGAGGCTAGACTTTCTATTGTAGGGTTTCCTGAAGTCACAGTTCTATGTGTATCAACCACAATCGACCGATGCCATTAAAAGGTAAGCATAACATAGGCCATCACTCAAATTCAGCCAAATCAATGCTGAAAATTTTACCGGATGTGCCACCGAAAGAAACCGAGCTGATCATTTAAAAAAAAAATCGATGCATAGTGGCATATATGTACATATTGTACATGGGCCTTTAAAAAAAAGGATTTTGTTAATACCTTACACACGGTTGTTTTATTCTATTTCAAGATCTACACGTCCTTATTAAAAAACGCTTTATAAAAGAATTATTTGCATCTCTTGTCTTTAATTGTCTTACCATTATATTTAAAGCCAGTTGCATTCCTCCCACTAACCAATTTAACCATAAAACTCGTCCTTCGGTTTACAATTGATCCCAATTTCGGACGTACTGGTTAGTTCAGAGTTTTTTTAGTCGAACAACATGAATGTGGGATGCTTTACCCGGCTCAATATTTCAGTTCTATTTCGATATTCAGGCATTCAAAGCCAAAGTTCATCGGTTCGCCCTTATAAGAAAGCGGATAGACAAGGTTTTGGTGCCGTGAAGTAAGGCCAAATTTCAAAAATTGGCCTTATTGCACTTTTACAAAGTGAAATTCGGCCAATTTTCAGCAGTTAGTCTTATTGCACTTTTACAAAGCGAAATAAGGCCAAATTGGTCTTATTTCACTTTCAACAGTTGGTTTTATTGCACTTTGACTAAGCGAAATAAGGCCGAACTGCATTTTTATATTTATTTCATTTCATTTATAAGTATTATATATTCGTATAATACATAATTTATTGTTTATTGGGGGCCGATGTTCTGGGTTTTCTTGAGTAACAGTACCTTGTGTTGCCCGCTTCGCGGGTTTTCAGGATTTTAACTCCCTTTTCGGGGCTCACACCCGCTCACGCAACTCCGTTACTCCGCTTAGGGTATGTTCAGTCGCCAGGCAGGCGCCTGTAGCAACAGTTTTGTATTTTACATTAATTGGAGTAAGCAACTAACAGTTATGTACTGCTGCTCAAGAAAACTGTTGCTACAGGCGCCTGCCTGGCGACTGAGCATACCCTAAGCGGAGCAACGGAGTTGCGTGAGCGGGTGTGAGCCCCGAAAAGAGAGTTAAAATCCTGAAAACCCGCGAAGCGGGCCACCCAAGTTACTGTTGCTCAAGACAAAACATTTTATGTTTGACCTTAAGTCACAAACAAATTTGGCCTTTTGTCACTTGGCCTTATGTTACGGCACCGTTAAATACATTCAGTTGCTCTTATTACGCTTTCAAAAAGTGAAATAAGACCAATTTGGTATTATTTCTGAAAATCATTTGGCCTTATTTCACTTTGTCAAAGTGAAATAAGACCCACTACTGAAAATTGGCGTTATTTCACTTTATCAAAGTGCAATAAGGCCAGTTTTTGAAAGTTGGCCTTATTTCACTTGGCTTTATTTCACGGCACCCTTGACGACTTGTTCTTCGTCCATTACTGTTTGGATCAATTTGTATTTTACTTTTTCGTCAGGCAGTTTCAATTGAATTCGCTCATTGATCTTGTCGACAAGATCATTTTTGGTGACAATATTACACGTTCGCACAGCCAATCTGGATTTCTGTAGTTAGTTGTTAGATTTGGGCTTAGAACGGCTTGAATATTCTATAGAATCTCACAGAAGTTCGGCGGAGAAGAAATTTCATTCGTGGCGTGATCAAGTGTTATATTAATACGTAAGAATTGATTAGAGAATAACAAACAAGATCGGGGGAAATCACCAACAGAATAAAAGAGCCTTCCATCGGTTACTTGTTTCCTGGAAAATCACCAACAGGTCTGTCAAGCACTCCTATCGATTTCTTATGGAGCAATTTACATTTGACCGAAATGATACTTTTGCACGTTTTAAAGATTGTGGCCATTCCTTAATGTTTTGCTGATGTTGCAAGGTTTCGTGTTTTTCTGTCTGGTTCAAATTCAATGGAAGCTGGAGTGCTGAGTGCGCTGAACATACCCGCTGCCGTTTATTAGCGTTGCTCCAATTCCCGATGATACCACTAAAAATGCAATCCAATTTCTTTCAAATTGCTGAGGCATATTTTGCCTGTTATATCTGGTCCATTGAGAAAAAAATATCCGCCATTGTCGTTTGTTCCCCATTCCATGACCTTGTTGTAAGAAATTTTTTGATCGACAGTCAACTGTATTATTTGAGCTCACACATATTGTTATTGCTGGTTCAAATCGGAGTACTGTTCTCGCACCATGTCTCTGCCTTGTACACTGTTTCTATTTTATATCGAAGACTGTATTCCAAGTTACGAATAAATGTCTTCTTACATTGACACAGATCCAAATAGTCGAATTTTTAATAACTCTTCCATATAGATCTGATTCATCTTAAGGCCATCGGTCAATTATAATAGCACATAGCTGCGTCTTGTTGAAACCTCACGTCGTCGGTGCGCATATATTCCGATTCGGGCTAAAATATAAATCAGTTATCTTCGAACAATAGCGCCGCCGTTGACAGTGATGACCTAACAAACGTCGTTCTCAAAGAAGTATAGACCGATGATGCCGCCAGCCGAAAATCTACACCAAACGGTGACTTTCTCTTGCTGCATTCCAATTCTGTGGATCTCGTCTCAAACTAGACAGTTTGACTTGTTGACGAACCCATTCATGCAGAAATGGACCTCGTCGATGAATATGATTTTGTCGACAGAAATTGGGGTCAACTTCCAATTGTTCGAGAGCCCAGCAAGCAAACACTTGTAGTTGTATAACGACCATAGTTTTGAGCTCCCAGGTCAGTTAAGGTTTCTGTAGGTATATGCCCAAGTCATGACGCAAAATTCGCCAAATTATGCTCTGTTAAAGGCCGAATTCTTGAGTGCTCTGTGATCAGGGTTCGAAACTCAGTCATAAAATTTCGGAGCAAATTTGAAAAAAAAAGTGGAGCAAATGCAAGATTTCCGGAATAGATTTGAATCAAAAAGAAAATCCTTCCTTTTCAGGAAAATTACCATATAAAAAAATAGTATTAGCAAAAAAGAAAAATAAATCACAGGTTTCATTGGAAAACTTAGTATTATTTTCAAAAATTGTTCTCTGGAAATAAACAAATCACAAATTCAGAAAGAATTTTTGACAAAGGTTTAATGGTTTATTTCAACAATGACATATTTGTAATATATTAATTAGACAATTTGTCTGTGTCGAAAAAGTGGAGTAAATCTCGAAAAAACGGAGCGTTGGAGTAGATTTTTTTTTCTTCAAAAGTGGAGCAAATTTGCTCCGAACGGAGAAAGGTTCGAACTCTGGGCGTGATATTTATTGCTTCAGATTCTCCTGCACACTCTCACGGACAGCAGCGATATTTTCATATTTTCGGCAGATCTTGTGTGTCCTCAAAGACGGGTTTTGCCTGATTGTTCATTGAACAGGTGGACTTTAATTTATCCACACACTCAAAAAATTTATTAGTAAAATGGCTACGAATTATATTCGTAAAAAAAGAATTCGTGCATTGTACGAATATTCGTAAACAAGAAGTAAACAATTTTCTTGAGTACTTTGTACGAATTATTGTGTACATAATAATTAATAGCAAAATTTCTCGTACGAATGACTACGTACTTTAATTTTTAAAATTCGTAGTATTTACTAATAAATTCTTACTATTTACACAGTAAAACTAATATTAGTAGACAGAATTCATTCGTAGATTAACCGTACGCATTATGCGTAGAATGTACTAATAGCTTCGTACTTTCATGAAGTGCATTAGTATTATTTACTAATAATGAGTAAAAAAGTAATATGTGTTCAGCTCTAAAAATTAAATGTCATTCGTCAACAAGTTGAAACGTGTTATGAAATAATGCCAGACGTATTTATAAAGTTTTGCAGTGCTCTGAATTATTTAAAAATTTTGCAAATTTATACGGTGTATCTATTAGCTAAATATACAGATCTTGAGCATCAGACTAACATGTGCTCTTTTCGAAAAGACGAGGTACCTAGACATATATATACCTTAAAGCTTATTTTATATTTAACATACTGTATTGTATAAGCCGATGGTCTGAGTTACCAGTGCTTTCAGTGTCTCTACTTCGTAGATTTATCTACGGAGTAGTGGAATATGTAATGTAATGTAATGTAATATTTAACATACAGCATCTAGAAGCAGCAGAGCATACATATGTGGGAATTTTTTACTAAAAGAATTTTAATGTAAGTACATATTTTTTCCGAAGATTTTGAATGTTAAATATTAAATTAATTTTCAGTGGCCCTTTGAAAATGAGGAGTTTGTAAAAATTACTTTGATTCTTAATTATATTTACATATAATAAATTAATTAATTTTAAGATCCTAGTTTCTATTTTTTTAACTTTATTCATTATATATATACATATATGACAGTAAAATGAATTAAAAAACTATTTTTAACTTAAAAAATACATTACCTTTTGTTATTATTTCTTAAAATGGATATTTTAGGAAATTTCAGAGAACATATTTTATGGTAGTAAGTTCTACAAAAATATTCGTACAATATACTAATGGAGCTGTGTAATTTACGAATGTACATTGTACCAATAGTTTTCGTACAATATACGTTTGTTTTTCTACGAATACTTATAAAATATTCGTAATATGTACTAATATACGTCCATTCTACGAATACTATTCGTGGCTGAAAACCACGAATAAAATTCGTAGAATGCACGCAAGAATTAGTAATATTTACACACGAAATTTGAGTGCAACTTTCGAAAAGTCCTCTCGGAAGGACGATTATGGTGACCGTGTAATGGTTAAAGCACGAGAAATGTTTCCTGAACAAAAGACCTTCTTTCTTATAATAATTTATTCACTTACACATTTTGTTAAGCGCTTTAAGTCTCCATTTTGCAAACCAGACTTAATAAATGACAACAAACTTGGTAGATGTAGCTCTATAGCAATATACTAGCTATCTGTCGAAGTTTTGAAATCCCTATTTGGAAAACTCTTTATAAGGAAAACTTCAGAAAAGAAATACTTAAACCTTTTCAAAACAGTGTACTGTATACTAGTACTCAAATAACTTAACACACTATTCCAACACTGATTGACCACATTAGTCAGATTAGAGGCTTAGAGCACAAGAGCTATTTCGTGTAATCCAATCGTACGTTTTCGAATATTATATCAAAAAGGTTCTTATACATTATGTTGAAGAAAAAGAATTCCTCTTTGATTGACAGGACCACCATTTAAATCCAATCTCTCTCCACCCGTAGTCAATGAAAAAAAAATCAAACTTTGATAAAATCGATTAATTTAATGAAATCAGTGTATGCATACATACGAGTCCATGTGCAGTTACACAGCACATTCCCATAGTCATCGATAGCAAGTCTATTGAAGCTAGGAATGTGGGTATCACACTGCTAAAATGCCACTGCTTATGACAGTTTCCATAACACGATGGTGTGAATGTGCCAAAAATAAATTAGCACTGTTAGTATGAAGGACATTTGATGAGTTTGTCAGTGTGTTGGCTGGAGGCTGTCCCAGCCTTCACTATGCATACAAAGTCTGATTTTTCGATTCGAATCGACAATCAATCAATTTTTGTTTAGTTCTTTTTTTTTTTGTTGAATGAGTTCATTAGAATAGTTCGAGAATTGACAGGTTGTCAAATATTTTGAATTCTGTCTGGGGATATTTTTAAAAGTACTCGTACATCAAGACACAGATTGCTTAGGGAAAATTAAACCTTAAAGTTTACATTCGATTACACAGACATTTTTTCCCAAATCTTGAAACCTGAATTCCTTTACACTCCAGCCAAATATAAGACACAAGGAAGAGTCGAGACCATTAAGTCTAGGTGTTTCTATTGTGAAGAGAAAAATGTCAGCCCATCACTTTGCCAGAAATTATAAAGGATTTAAAATGCAAACGCTGAATACAAAGTTTAAATTAAAACAAAACAATTTTTTTACAACCTCATAAAAAGGCGATCGAAGCGACGAGACAAAAATGAATGAACAAAAAGAATAAAAACAAAAACCACCCTCACGACAAGAGAGTCAAAAAGGCAAACCAAAAGTGAAAATTGAACAAAATGTGAAGGAAAAAATCAAACCAAAGAACTGGAAGAACAAAAATAATTAAGACTCTACCAATTGTGTATATATGGTGTGGCGTTGGCACCCGCCCTCAACCTTTGAATACCGACACACACACATATATATACGAGACAACGAAAGACACAACAGCGCATTTAAGCGGCTAAGCGGGTGAAGTATTATTAACAGTGTGTCTCCTTAGACATCCGCTCATCCCCCAAATAAAATTGAGCCCCCCAACAAACATGAGTTGCAGCAGCAGCAAAGCAGCAAAAGCAGACTCAAGTGCTTAAGCAGAGGGTGTACTTACGTACAGCGTACATTGTGTGGAGAAAATAAGAAGTCTGATTTTAGCATTTTTACTGCTGATAAAAAGGTGTTTCTTTTGTTTGGTTGCTACACACAGCGGCAGACAAACCGCCCAAGTCATTGGATTTTCTTTTATTTCGAAAGACTCAGCCAAGAATGAGAAACACAAAAATACCTTTACAATATTAATCCTTGAAGTTTAAGGGCGAAAAGTCTTAATATTCTTTTTCTGGCAAGGTTATGCGAGATCGGAAGTTACTAATTCTCATTCACACTTATGTTATGGTCAGATGGATACAATTTCAAGGTGGCATATCCCTTCTTGAAGTCGTCGTAATATTGAAAAAAAAGACTTAATTTGAACGATAAAGCTTAATCAAAAAACAGAATTCATTCCGCGATAGCTTTCAGCAAAAATAAAGGCTTATACACAAAATTTGAAGTACAGAACCCTAATTGTCAACAGGATACGTAAAAGATCGTGTGGTTCTCCAGCATAATAACGCTACGAACTGAGTTTTAACTCTTCGAGTCCAACGTTCAATCCGTCCTGTTGTGCCTCTATGAAACATGGAAATGCTCCGCAGACATTTCGAGCACTCTTCAAGCTTTTGTCAACCGATGTTTACGCCATATTCTCATATTCGGGTTAGCCGATTTTGACAGTCTTGGGCGGGGTCTTTCAATTTTGTTGAATAAGAATCTTCTGCCCCATAAGCTCAAAATTAATGAAAATTAATGACCAATAAAAATGCTTTTAGTTTGCTAACTGGGCTTTGGGCATGTTTCAAAAAAGACCACAGTTTTTTTTAGGCATATGGCGCATTTCTAAATGAAGGTTTTTATAATACAAATTCTATATACTACTGAAATAAATCAGCCAAGTAGAAGACTTAGCACTATTATTGGTTGGATTAAAATTGTAATCATATAGAATCAATGCCAGGCCACCGGCAAAATCTTCCAACGTTAATGATTACAATTTTAATCTTGGTTGGGTATAGTTTACATTGGATTTTTGTCAAAAAATCGATGTAAGATGAACTGAATTTAACAAAAATTGTGTATTGACAAGGTCCTCACAGTCAACTGATGAGTCTATGTGAGATCACCCGGACGAAAAGCCGATTTTGCTGGACTAAAGGCCAAAAAAAAGTTATTTTGAATCAGTATTTGTTAATCAGTAAAATTGGTGTAGGGTTCTACGACGCCAATAAACACAGGGTTGATCAGGAGAAAATGCATCCACAAAAAGTTACTGTTTGGTACTAATTTTTTTTGCGGCAGCGTCATTAGTCTGTACTTCGTCGAAAACAATATTGATAAGGCCATTATCGTCAACGATTAGCCCTACAGATCAATGATAACTTTGTCCCGAAATCAGCGGTATAGAGAAACTCTTAATATTAATACAGTTTCTGGCTTGTTTTAAAGTTTCCGGGGTGAACTTTGGCTGTTTGCATAAAACTCGAAGCAAAACTTCAATAATTCAATTTAATTTGCAAAAGAATCTTGTGTTAAATTTGGAAAAAAGACATTTGTGTTGGGCGCCATTTTATTCAATTTTTTTTTATTGGAATTCAGACAGTGAATAATATACATATATTTTATTCAAACAGCAATTTCATCTAGCAAATTCACTTTATCAAAATAATATATTTAGAAGAGAACATCTTCAACTCCCTTTTACAACAATTTGATGTTTTGAACTTTCTGTTCCTCAATGATTGAGGAACACAAGAAAATTGTTTAGCATTTGGCTAGTTATAGCGATACGAATTGGCGGTCACGTTAACAATTTCTTAATTTTGTAAGAAATATGGATCAATGACAGCAATAGACCAAATAACACACCACCATACAGTAACCTTTTATGGATTCAATGGTCTTTCAACTGTTATGTGTGGATTTGCACTTCCCTTTGTTCAAAAATTTTACTTATTCACCGATTGAAAAATTGAGTTCGTCTGTGAAAAAAATGTTTCCTGAAAACTGATCATCCCAACGCTGATGTTTCCCGTATTCCGTAAATAACTGCCTTGATTTCTTAGGTGAGTTAAGCTTCTTAAAGGTAAAGTTGCAAATCTTAATACAAAATACGCCATAATATTCTTTAAAACAAGACAGAATGCTATGTTCGCCGTGAAATCTATAGGTTTGGATTTTCTTCAACGCTTTCACTAACGGAAGTCATACTCGTATTCTCTGTGCGATGTGCACTTCGATGCTGGATGGGTCTTAAGACAACTGTAACAGAACTAGTCTCTTTCAATTTTTTTTTTTTTTTCACTCATTTGATCATACTCTCAAATGGAACATTTTTGGCTGACGCAATGTGCTCGGGTTGCGAAACGTACCTCCTACAAAATCACTATATTTGTAGTAACTTTTCACAATTGTATAATGGCAAATCTTAAACTAAGGCTTAAAACACACCGGATAAACCAAAACATGTTTTTTTGTTTCGTGAAACAAGAGAACATTGTTTCTTATGAGACTATCCACACCAAAGAAAACGAAACAAAACACATGTTTTTGTTTTGAAGTGTTACGATGGTGGTTGTCGAAAATACATGCTATTGTATACGAGCAACACACACCGAATGTAACAAAACAGTTTCGAACAAGGGTCGTTGACGATAATTGCATATAACTTTCTTATGGCGCAACGCACACCAAATGAAACAAAACATAAAAACAAAAGCAAAACAGAAAAACATGCTTCGTTGCCGATAGCTGTCCCATTGTTTTTTGCAAAACGAAATTTTGATTCCGTTGTTTTTATTTTCTTTTTCGTTGCACTTCACAGATTTATTTGCTTCTACGTTTACTCTGTGCGCAAATTTTTAAATAAATATGGACGTATGTAGATGGAGAAAAATTGATTTTTTTAATTGAGGCAAGAAAATAAGGAACATAAACTTACTATTGATAAGCTGTGGATTGCTACTTCCTACTATGACATTTTTGGAGATGGGCAAGATTAAAAGCAAGATATATATAATCTTTCAGCCGGAGTTAGGCTTTCACGATAGTTCGTATTTTGTTTCCTTTCAACGCACACCAAACGAAACAAAAAAGCAAAACGTTGTGTGTTCAAATAAAAAATGTTTTTTTTGACTATCCTTGAATATACTGATATTTGCTCTAATTTATAAGAAATTGTATCTTACTGAGTAATATTATAAAAAAAGATCAATTCGATTTAGAACTTTTTTTGAACCAATTCTCGAAGCAGTTTTTCCACTTTAATTGAGGTTCCTCCAAAACGTGTATTTTGAATGCGTCATCCGCTAGTTCAGGAGTCGCGTTTTATGTTTGATCTGCGGGAATAATGAATATCAGAACTTTATGGAGAATTATCCATTAATCCCATCTTTGAATGCTCAAAAACACATTTGCTTGAGCCGATATTTGATAGCTTGCATTATCGTAGTGGAGAATGATTTGTCTTCTGCCATACGTTTCGCTTATTTTTCTGAACACTTCTGGCAAACAAATGGGTACGTACCATTCAGAATTGACCGTTCTATGTTGGCACTATGTCAAATTATTTCGAAAAAAACACACGAACACGACCATTAGCTTTAGAGTTCTTATTGGCCGAACAAAAATTTATTCAATTTTGCTCGTCTGGAAGGATTCATACAGTCGATATTTGTTCACTTAAGAATCATGTCACGCACAACATCTATGTTTTCTAGCACAACTTATTTTTGAAGAACTTAGCGAAATGCGCCCTGTAGCAAAGTGTGAACACGATTGAATTCGGCAAACTAGCAACACATTATGTTTTAAGATGGTGCTTCATTACCAAAAATAAAAATAAGTTAATCGGCACACTGTTGTTGGCTTAATCCACGTCGAAAAAAATTAGAAAATCATTGCATGAAAACGATTCACTTCCATTTGTTTATCAGTCGAATGTTTCAAAAAACTGTAAGCAACACAAATAGCACTCGTACGAAAAAAACGTTCTGAGTATGATTACGATAAAGAATTTCAAACATTGCGATGAAAATGTCAATTTTGACACATTCAAACTGGTGTTGCCCTATCTCAAGACTAACATAGCTCAAACAGCTGATTAATGAAATTTATACAGGAGTTTTCACCAGCGGTTTCCATATTTTTTAAGAGTATACAAGTTATGGCGTACAATTTTATATATTTCCAACTAAATTAATTTAAATTCAAGTCAAGTCGAGTCTAAACTCAGCGAGATTCGACTATTTTTGAACCTCTTAGTTTAAACTTTAATTTTAAAGCATTAGTTTTAATTTAATTTTAGCAAAATATTCTATATTTGTCTAGATTAATACTTTAATTAGTTGAAAATATTGAAACTTTTAAAGATATGAAGAAGGCAAGACCGTTTCAAACCGGGCCCAACTTATTGAAAAAACAAGGTAAAAGTTCAATAAAAAAATGTAATAAATATATAAATAAATAAGGGACTAAAGACTTGTAGAGAGCCTTAACCTATTGACTTACAACTCTTACAATTGCTTTGTGTGTGCTAATTGGAATAAAGGGGAACTACATTTTTTTTGCCGAGTCCGAACTGCTTATATGAGAATTACTTTTCATGATAAGAGATACTCTTGGAGGATTTTTCGCTTCTTCGTATAAGAGCAGCACGCCACTTAAAAAAAAAAAACATTTCTGCAGCGGAATGGTATCCAACCCAGACGTTTTGCATGACGCACTGACCAATATGCCAAGTGGTACTTCTTTTATATACCAAATCTAAAATTTCTCGAGTTGAAGGACATTTACTGTGAATATTGCTAGAGAAAGCTAACAAGCATTTCTGGTATGCAATAAATAGCGACCTTCTTTTTTTTTGGAAAAGTGAATAGCCACCAAATATTACCCCGCGAAAAACAACAAAAATATGATGTGATACAATTAAGGTCAGTGTGAACATAAAGTGAATTTATACTGTTGAAATATTGAGAGTTTAGATGGCGCTTAAAAATGTATAAACATGTGAAATATGACACTGATTGTGACTAATTTTAACAACGAACGTCATTGAATTTATCTTAATCAACCAGCTTGGAAATAAAAATAAGAGTGAATATAAAAGTGAACGTATTTCTTTTATTCACTTTTAATTGCTGCGTTGGTTTTAGTTTCACTAAAACACGCATAGAATCAAAGAGTTGATTGACAAAAACATCTGTATAATTCTACAACTAGAACTGGTGAAAGGTACAAGGATTGCAGCTTATAAGTACATTTTTGTTGTTATTAATAATTAAAAATCAAAGTAGCATTGTCCTCTTCCATTCCCACCCACAAACAAAAATTCAAAAACAACAATTCGTTCAGTTTTTTTTTTTTGTCATCGTCATCCATTTTTGTTTCCTGCGTTGTGTTCATTATTTTTACCCTACCGATATTTTTGCACTTCCCTTGTGTTGCGGCGTGCAATCGCTTTATTATATTTTTATCGACCTTTGTTGTGTTTCCATTTGCAACGATTTGATTCCGAAAACAGAATTCAATTGGGATAACGCTCTTCTGCATCGGATTCTGTGTTTAAATTTAGCGATAATTCGTTGCTTTGCTCCCCATCTTCATCTTCTTTTTAGTTTTTGTTTTTTTGTTTATCCTCTATTTCTGATGGAGGTCTTATTTTATTTATTTTATATATTGATATCTACTTCAGATTCAGAAATAAATTCTTTTATTGGAATTTATTTAACGATGCTATTCTGCTTTTGAGCTGCAAATACAACGAAACAAACAAAAACAATTCACCTTCGTGCACTATTGACTGCCAATTTGTTTATTGTGTGCGGAGTGCGGACTGTGTGTGGACTTGTTGCTTTGAGGCTTGGGGTCTGCTAAATTGCATGCTGTGCTCGCTTCACTGCTATTGTGTGAACGCGAACGTGAACGTGAAGTTGAAGAATAGAGACGAGCGTCGCGTCTCGCCGTTCGATAACATACTCGAATCTTTAAGGTATGCTCGCAATGTGCCACCTTAGAAGCCAGGAGTGGCTAAAGGTGAGCGACACGTAGATTAGTCAAAGCGTGAAGGTGGCATATCATGTTGATGATGATGATAGTATGCCTCAGGTTGATTGGTTGGGTCCTCGACTGTTTACATTCTTGTTTGGATTTCGATTAAACTGCAATTAATTCACACCTGTTTGGTAGTTTTTTTTTTTCATTATTTCAATAAAATTATTGGCATGACTGTTGGTGCACTTCTATAAACATAAACAAATCGTGGTTATAATTATGGTAATTTGTGCATTTTGATGGAAAAATTGCAGCGCGGTAGACGCAGACCGGGGTCAGTGATGTTGAGTTTTCTATCTAGACACCGAGTGGTGGCGTAATATCGTTAAGTGAGTTGTAAAATCCTAGCTAATAAAAGTTCACGAACTAATAAAATGTAGGCGTAATCTTTAGGATTCGGTTGATTATCTTTGGCGCATGGTGTGATGTCTGGGATAATAATAAAAAGAGTGTTTATTTGACGATAGGTGCTTAACCAACCACAAGGTGTGATAATCGATAAATTTTAACGGCATTTTGTTGTTTTATGATGATGATGATTATGTAAAATAGCGCGGAACCGATTTGATTGGAAATTAACTGATTTTTGTTTGCAAATAAGGTACTGAAAATAAAAACCACAAACCGGCTTTGGATGGCAACGGAATTAATTTTAAGGAAAAGAGAATTAGCTGTTAGTGTTGAATCGGGAATTACGTAGAAGCAGAAGGGCAGATCATAATAAGTATTTAGGTTGACCCTAAACATATTGTTATTAATGCAAGTCCAATGGGAACTGATTCAAAACTAAATACTTATTTAATAAGCCACAAATTCAGCCAAACAAATAAAAATATTATTTGTTGCTCACAGTTTTTCCGTTTTCATTCTTTCAAATCCCCTAAAAAAAGACAAATACATAATTAAAAAAAAATTGAAAATTATTTTTTTTTGAATGGGTAGGTACAAGATTTTACTTTAGCGGGAATTTAAATACATACATATACGCGAATAATCTAGTTTCGAGATGGTAGAGCGGCATTTTCTATTAGATTCATGCATTAAAATTCAAAGAAATCGTAGGTTATGACGAGCTTGTCTTAGCGGAAACTTGAATATTTAAAACAAAAGAACAATAAAACTATAAATTCATACGATTGAGGACAACAATCAAAGTGAACATAAAGTGAATTAAAATTGTTGAAATATTGAGAGCTTAGATGGCGCTTAATTCAATTGAAGAAAAATGTGGTCCGAGTATATGGAGTGTTGCACTGATTTTGACATCGAATATGTCATTGAATTTGGCACGAACCAACTTTTAAATTAAAAATGCAAGGAATGAATATAAAAGTGTTTTATTCACAAGCTTTTAATTCATGATTACAAGTTTTACCAGTACATGCATATTGATTCAAATTTTTATTCGGGAACTCCCTTTTGTAAATAAATAATTTTTTTTTTATAAAATACAGTATCTTGAAAACCTGTAAATAAATTCTGTTCAAATTATGTCCGCAAACGTTTATATTGAAAACTTAAAGTTATTCCAGCAATTTTTTACTTTAACTTGCGATCGCCTATATATCTATATTTCCAAGATCACTAAGATTATTGTAATAGAAATCTCTCAAATGAAGTTTACGCCTTTTTGATAAAGTAGGACAGAAAAACTGAGGAATCGATTCCTCCTCTTCTTCGTTAATGCAGCTCCTGCAGAATTTGTTAGAAAAAACGAACGTTCCTGCCTATCGAACAGTGTCCTGTTATAACAACTATTATGAAAACTATGTGCGATCTGCTTAAAGATGTTAATCATTTGGAACCCTTAAGATTTAGCATTGGCCTAGCAGGTAGTGATATTTTTATACCTAAGGTTTGTTATCTGTATAGAATCTTGCTTTAACACAATTTTACACATAGAGAAGGGGATACCAATATGTCCCTTATCTGGCAATAAAAGTATCATTTTTTTTACTTTTGATAAGCACGTTGGCCTTATAATTTCCTGAAATATGTCGTGGTCCGGCACCCAACAGAGGTGAATGTTAAACTGCTGCGCCATATCCATCAGAGACGATCGGCAGTTAAGGGCTGTTATTGAGGTGGTACAGACAGAAAATCCCGATAAGACATTTAATAACATTTTTTCCTTAAGCCTAGAAAGGACTTCTTTAATTGTCAAAAGAGAGATAAAAAGAGAGACTTAAACTAAGTCTATTTCATTTGATCCATCGGTATTCAAATGGACTGAATCATCTTCCAAGAATGCCATGTTCTCGCAGATTTCTCCAGAAGGGATGGTGACTTTAAAGTTGTGCGAAGTGCTCCGCCCATGCGGAGTGTTTAGTGTTTTTGTCTAGAATTGTCCACCATACTGCTACGCCGCGCCGTATGTAAAAATCGGTATGAATACTGAAAAGGGGGATACATATATGGGAAATGTTGTATTTCGTAAAGAAGAGGACATCATCTGTTTTGTGAGGGTTAATACCCAGTTCACACCGATCGACACAGTTTGTTAGCTTCGTTAATGCATAGTGCAATAGGTAGGTCTTGTAGGATATTAGGATGCTTTCCTGATATAGGTAATCACTCTGTAACTCTCCGCTATCAAGTGCCAAAGAAGGGGAGATAGGACACCGCCTTGCGGCATCCCTTTACTGATATATCTTCTTGCAGAAAACACCCCCAGTTTTAAATTTATAATCTTGTAAGTTAGTATTTGATTGATCAATTCTCCAAGTGAGTTATCTACATACATTCAGTGATGACACTGCAGATGTGTCGGCATTTTTAAAAAGTGCCTAGTAAATCAAGAAAGGTAACCAAAGTATACTCTTCATGATGGAGAAAGTATTCCACCAGTGTATGAAAAGCTTTTTCCACTGATTTTCCAATAGGCGATATGTAGACAGAAGTCTATTGACAATACTTGTTCTCAAAAGGATATCAATCATTCACTCAAATGATTTGAGAAGGAATGATGTTCGACTTATAGGCTTGAGATTTTTCGGTTTTACAAGGGAACATTTGCTCCTCGCTTTGGTTATAAATAAAATTCCAAAATAAAGATAAAAATGGCTGAAAACTGCAAGACTCACAAAATCATGCCTTACCTTTTTTAAATCCAGAAATCTTCTTTTTTATTATTTTTACTTGAGATATATATGGGTACTATAGGTTAAGTTTTGCATTTGAAAAAAAAAAACGATTTCGTGATTTCAATCATAGTTGACATCACGATGACAGAGAACACGAAAAAAACTACCCGCAATATCGGCCGTTTTCGATAACGTCATCTGCATCAAAAATGCATTTGCAGAATTTTCTTAAACGCAAACTGCAAAATTTTCATGCAAAAGCATTATTTCGATAACGTAGTTTGCTTAAGTCATAATATGCTCGATAACATCATTTGTGGAGCAGCTCTGCAGTAAAAAAATCGAGTTGACGACAAAAATAATCGAAGTTCAGAAAATAGGGTTTAGATTGTTTTTGTGTGTGTGTGTGTGGGTGAAAGTAGTTAAATTGGCGCACAACATTATCAATTTCTTCATTTGTAGTAGTCCATCTCACTAATTTTGAAAGTAAACACAAAATTGTTTTACAAGTTTTAATTAAAGTATGAAAAACGCAGATAGACTTGTTGAAACGATCTCCGATTTCTCGGTATGAATTTTTGTTGCTTAAAGCTCAAAGAGTAATGTATATGCCTTGTTCTAAGTCTCTACCTGGGGGTCCTGTTTCTGCATTTTTCCATAAAGGGCTTAGTTGTTCCTTCAAGCTCTAGAATTAGGTCTGAGAATGTTACTTTTTATGAATTGAAACGTTTCGTTTGTTTGTACTTACAAGAAATAATTGCTCTGACATTTTGAAATGACCGAAAAATTCATATTCCGAAAACTTTTTGATTGTTTTGATGTAATTACGCATACGCACCTTTGGAATTTTACGGCTCGAACTTCGGAGTTTAAACCAAATCGCCCTCTTTTTTTGTTTAAAAATAATTTTGTTTGCTATAGTAGCACGTATTTAAATTTTTCGAACAATTTTCAACCACAATTTTTGAAAATTTTTTAGCATCCATTTTTAATTTTGTTGACCGTGTTCGTAAACGTCAATTGCATTTGCCAGAAAATTCACTGACGTTGATCTCATAGATTTTGTGCAACCAGGACGATTGCATATTTGACGACAGCAATATTTGCGTCAAAAAATGACGAACAAATTGACGTTGATTTGACATTTTCGAAAACAGCCACCCTCTGTCCGCGTGGATGTCCGTATGCCTTCAGCCTTCAGCCTTCAGAGACACTAAAATTTTTGTAGGATCCAAAACTAATTATACCTGCCATACAGCCGTTATGCAAAATTTGTAAATTTTGTAATTTGATGTAAAAGTTGGAAGGCTAAAAATATCGATTAATGTGAAATCTCAGTATGGGTACTGATCACATCCCAGAATGAGAAAGAATTTGAGTTGATTAAATGCCGTTTAACCCTTAGCTGCACTTGTGGGGTCCAGGTGACCCCAGCGCTATTTAAATTACAATAAAACATACAATTTTCAAAATATTGGAATTGTGGCTCCATCTGTTATTAGTTGAAGCATACCTCTTTCCCCTGAAACCCATAGTACGATGATATGCGCGCTAGTATCGTTCTGGCAGTCGTTGGAAGTGGTGTGGTACCGTTTAAGACCCCAGTGTGGCAGTTATGATTATTTAAGTATTTTTTTTTTGTACTCTGTTTTTGGCTCTATTTCTCTTCAATAATCGTAAGTATAATATTTTGACTGCTCAGAATTTTTTACAACGCTTATAATATTTGTATAAGTATATTTATTCATAACCATTAGATGGCATACAATTTGCGCAATAGGACATTGCGACAAGAAAATGATCGAGGATGATTGTAACATGGCGTTGCTGAGAATATTTCGGATGCTGAAGTCGATGATGGTTCTGAGTCTGAATTCAACGTATCTGATAGTTCATCTTCATCGGAGTTAGATTTAGAGATCGAAAGTTGCGATCCACGTCTTTTACAGTCTCGAGCACGCGGTCGACCTACGTCGAAGCTCTTCATAGTACAAAATAAATATACTTTTTTTCTAAGACAAATATGAAGTTTTTTTTTTCTTGAAGGTATACATCTTGAGAGTATCTCATTAAATTTTTAGCTCAAAATATTAAAAAAATGAAAAAAATAGAATTTTTTTGGTGAAAATGATCATTTTCACCACTTTTTTTCAACTAACAATTTTTTTATTAATAATAAATAAGTATGAATATTTTTCTTTAAACCTACTTCATCTTATAAAATACATAGGTATTAATGATCAACACAGAATTTTTTCAAATAAAAAAATTCAATAGCTGGCTCACAATACGATATTTTTTTGTTTGGGGCATTTCGTACCCCAGTGTGGCAGCTATGTTATTCTACAAAAGTGTGGCAGCTAAGGGTTAAATACCGTTTATTTATCTCAGAAATGGCTCCGACGATTTTGATAAAAGAATTAGGTGTGCTATTATATATGTATAAATTATGGACTACATTTTGGTCAAAAAAAATGTTGTTAACGGTAAAACCTCTCTATTTACTTTAAAATTTACGCTTTTGACCAAAACTAATAGAATTTCAAATAATATTGTATTTAAAATTGTTCGAAATGTTTTTGGATACTAATACTAATAGAAAGATGACATAACCCAACATAGTCTTGATGAGCTATGCCAAAAATTTAAATTTTCCCTCGTGGTATAAAAAATACCTGTACCTACCGGCTTCGAAGAAAATTGGTTCAGAGTACAGATACACAGACCTTCGACGCCACTGACGCTCGTCTTGATGGCATACACCAATTTTTTTCTATTCTCCATAATTTTAATTTGTGTTTGATGAAAATCGGAACTTTTTTAGAAAAGCCGAAAGACCAATTAAATATTAAATCAATTGACTTCAAAATCGTTTTTCAAAATGCTTAAGTGACACTTTAGACATCACATAATGTACCTATATCATCTTGCTCAATTATGCGCAATAAATTATACTCCTCAAGAAAATATCAATTTAATAAATAAAATTTCCGTAAAACTATCACGAACTATACTATCAAAAGAATAATCTTGATAAATAAATCATGAACCCAAAACAAATTAGTTATCATCAATCAGAAGCGTATGAATAAGTTAGTCAGTCTCGCAGTCGTCTTAATGTTAAATGGATGTCGGAATCGTCAGTAAAGAACAAAAACACACCCTAAAAACCCCAGAAGCATTTTAACTAATAAATAAGCTCAAAACAAAAAATCCCTCCCAAAGAGACAAAACTAACAGCAAAAAATGCAACGAGCTAAATAATACAAGTTTATTTATTATATTTTCTTAGAATACTCAAATAAAATATTAACAGATCGAGCAAAAACATCAATCGATTGCGATCGAAACCGAAACAGCTCCGGAGTCAGAGTCTGTTCAGCAGTCAGCCGTCAACAGAATCGCGATCATTATGAAACAAAACTCTTCAACAAACAACAAAATTATAAATTCAAAGAAATGTCAAGAGATAATGGAATAAAGCATAAAAGCCGCAAAGTAGCAACGCCACAGTCACCGCCACCGTCCAACGTCGAACGGCGAACGCCGAACGTCACCGCCACCCCCTTAAGCAATTTAATATACGAGTTACGACTAGGTAGGTCCCCCGACTCCTTCAAAAAAAAAAAAAAATACCAAGAGATACATTTATGAAACTCTTCACTCAGGAATCAGGATGGCCGGGGCCGCAATGATCTCTTTTTTGTTCTCTTTGTCTTTGCGAGGTATTAAAATGATTTTAGGATTTTGCAACAAATCAAGCAAAAGCTAAAAAACAAAACAAAAACCCGCAAAATATGATAAAAAAAAGATTTGAAAAAGACAAAAGGTGAAACCGAACATAAAATGATGAGCAACGAAATGTGCATACACAAGACAAAACAAAATCCGACGGAGGATGCAGGACATACAGGCGAAAGCAAACAAACAAATAAACTTGCTAAAAGGAGCCCAAGTGGGGAGAAGGATATGTACGAGACGACTTGGATAAGACAACAACAATAACGCGTCGAAGACAACAAAACCACAACTACAGCCAACGACGACGACGACTACGACGACAGCAACAAGGACAGCGAATATAAATTTAATGACGAATATCGTGCTAAAAATAATTTAAAACCAAACGAAGGCACTTGCCTGTATAAACGGAGTTGAATTGGGCAAGCATTGACAGGAGGTGCTACGCAGACCGAGTGGGGTTCGGGCAGCACAACGCCCAAGAACAAAGACGAATATAGAAGTTCATTTGAGCCAACCCAACAGGCCAACTAACAGTCACCACACAAAGCTGGAACGAGGGTAGGTATAACGTTTATTTCTCGATGGTTTCTTGTTCGCAGTCATATCAGCCTGCAAGTGGACCTTGACCATCAGGACATATTCAAACTTATTATAGTTCACACACAAGAATAAACCACCTGCAAGACCTTCCTCTGCTATTTCGTCAGTGCGCATTTTTTGGCTTCTGCTTATTACAAGCGAGGGAACCGTACGCACCTTCTCAGAACACCGCATGGCTTTGAAATTTTGTTGAATAAATAAAGAAACGAAAATTCGAATCCTTAATAGTTTATTTAGTCCTCATCTGAATTAGGTTTAGCAAGGTACGCAATTGAACTGTCGCGTTCAAGTTTGATTTTTGGCTCTGACAACAGTTAATCACTTGGGATATTTTTGAGCGCCAAGGGTTCAACACAATACTCCTGCCCATTTATTCAAAATAAGTCCATAATATAAAGTAAAAGGTAATATAAGAAAGAGTGATTTTACCCATTATACGGGGGTTACCTATACGATATATTGCACACACACCTACATTGATATATTAGACACACTAAAGTAGTTCGTCTTATTATATGAAGTCAAATATTCTGCTTCAAACCTCTAACATTCCAATCGCAGAATTGGTCCGATGTATTTTAAAGGACATTTGTCAACCCCCAAGCAGAAGTGTAACGGGGTCAAGTTCCACAACAACACCTCCGCGTGAGATAACTATACTCGAAAATCGCTCGTGCAAATTGTCCATTGTGGCACGGGCTGTGGGCCACGTAGCGCCCACCTGTTTGAACCACAAGTCGTGGGTGTCTATATCATTCAATTTGGGCAAAAAGAAATTGCTTATTATAGACCGATAGCGCTTGCCCTTGACGGTGGTGATGGCCGGCGAAAGTCGTTCTCAAAGAAGCATAGACCGATGATGCCACCAGCACAGAATCTACACCAAACAGTTTCTTTCTCTGGATGAATTGCAATTGCTTGACGATTTAATTTGTTGACGATCCTATTCATCCAGAAGTGGGTCTCGTTCATGAATATGATGCTTCAAAAGAAAATCTACTTTTTTTTTTTTTTTTTTTTTTTTTTTTTTTATAATCTACCCGCGCTCAAGGGATTATGATTACCCTTTAAATGTTTCAACACAGCGCGGGCTGTGAACTCTAAATAATAAATAAATAATAGATTACAGATAATTTTACAGACAACTTCAACAATATGGCCGCAATCATTTGTCAAAGTTAAAAAATAAATGTAATATATTAAAAGACTAGCCGACCCAGCTCTCGAAATTCGAGTGCCAATTTATTTATTTAATTCATTATTATCATTCAATAAAAGACGGAGAATTCATGATTTTTTTTTAAATTGTATCTACTAAACACTCAATCCTGGAGTCCAAAGGAAAACAGTTAGTGATAAACAAACTTTTAAACCTATACACATTTTTCACACATTAACAATTTTTGTTTCGATTCTTTCATGTCATTGTCCTTCAGCTGTTGTTATGGCCATAATATTGCAATCGAACCCACGTCGCCGGAGTGACGTCAACCTGTGAATGTTGTGTTACATACATGTGAATTTTTTTTTTAAATTTCACTCTCATCATTTTTTCATATGTTTGACAAACACCGCCGTTTGATTGATTCAATCAGATCGATTCGATTTTTTTGATCCGATCATCGAAAAGTATTGATGATCGAAATCATTCATTTTAATCAATCTCAATCTCAATCATTTAGATGATTCTCGATTTTCTATTTCAATCTCAATCATTTCAATGAGTCTCGATTTTCGATATCAGTTGATTCGATTAACCATGATTTACTCGATTCCATTTGTTCTGATTCAATCAATGTGGATTATGAATGCTAAACGGATGGTGGACTGAAATTTCTGGGTTGAACTTGGCATTGAAGAACATGATTGATCGACTTGGTTGTTGATGTTGTAGGCCGAAAAAACAATTGTTGGGTTAAACTGGATGTTATTTAATGAATCAGGATCCGGTATGTTTAATGTGGATTTTTTGACGTTTCTTAATCCATCGACATCGTAGCCATCCTTTGATGAAATTTGACGGTTTATGACTTGATGAATAGAGGACGAATTCAGCTATGACGTACAAACTGTATTTCGTACAAAATGTCAGCCGAAAACTTTTTTGACACTTTTTTATCCATGTACAAAGTAGCCATCATTCGATGGTTTTTGGCAATTTATGGCTTACAAT
This sequence comes from Chrysotoxum bicinctum, assembly GCA_911387755.1. Classification (NCBI taxonomy): domain Eukaryota; kingdom Metazoa; phylum Arthropoda; class Insecta; order Diptera; family Syrphidae; genus Chrysotoxum; species Chrysotoxum bicinctum. The sequence goes on along the minus strand of OU426989.1, from coordinate 214,167,840 downwards.
AATAGAGTATTTTGTGAGAACTATCAAAGCCATAAGTAAATCTTATCATCGAAATCGAAATTTAAATCGAATAGGAACAGTATTGAATCATTTCAGTGAAAAGAAAATAATCGAATGATCGATTGGTTGAAATGATCCGATCATTTTCGTAATCGATTATTGAACGATTCAATCATTTGAAATGAACGATTTACTCAGCTCTAACTCAAATTTGATATTTTGTTTGTTTGTTAAAGTATTTGAGAATATTAACGCATTCTTGTCAAACCAGGGGGATATTTTATTTTCAGGGAAGATTTGAAAACAGTAACGCATAGAATAAAGCTAGAACTACATGCTCTATTTTTCCAACTCATTTCAAATTTCTATCTTCCATCTCGAAAACACAAAAAGTAAAAGTTGAAATGGTTCTAAATTCCAATTTTTCACTTTTTGAAAACACTAACACAGAAATTGCCCGACAGATGTAGTTAATACTTTAAGGCTTAACTACATTCAACTTCAAAGAGTGAAAAGTGAACAAATGTTCTGTATTTTTCCAAACAACAACAAAAGCAAAAGTTAAAATGGTTCTAACTTTTACTAAACTTAAACTGTATGACTGTATAGTGTAAATGTATGCTCTATTCAGCAACAGATGTCGGTAGTCGATTTGACATTTCTTATTGTTTTTGTTTTCCGGGCATTTTCTTGCAATTTTCATTTATTGTTTTAAGCAATTTCTGTGTAGTATATTTAAATAATTTTGGCATTCTGCACATCTATGCAAACAATGCTTTCGTTTAATATGTAATTTATGCCCCTTCAGTTTTTGTGGGCCGCGAAAAGTGTACCACAAAAAACATGTTTGCCGTTTTATTATATGATGTATTTATTTCGAAAGTAAAATAAGTAATGAAAAAAATATTGAAAACATTTTAAACAATCTCAAAATTAAAAAATCAAACAAAAGATTATGGACATTATTGCAAGGTAGTTTTCGTCAAAGTAACTGCACAGCTGAGATTAGTTTCTATCACTACTAGTGCTATTGATATCCATTAACGATGCTTCTACACTTTTACACTCGGTCATCCTGAAGTTCGTCATCATACCCAGATGACAAAAACTCTTCACCGTCGCAACTGGTTGATGTTGTAGACGGTCCTTTGCCTTGGGCTAATTTTTGAACAAGATATGCACTTGCTAACTTCCTGCCTGCAACGAACTGGTTGCGTTTAATTGCAATAAAATCTCCTAGTTTGTAATTATGTCCCTTCTTGCACTTTATGTCGTAACATTTCTTGTATGTTATTTGCGCTTGTTGTATCTCTTGTTTGGCTTCTTGACGTATCTACTCTCGTTGGTTGTTAAAATGTTCAATAACCTCCTATTTAAGCGCCTCCACAATTTCGAGGTTAACTTTATTTTTCATTTTTACCCCAAACATCAGTTCATAAGGTGAAACTTTTGTGGAACCATGGACTTCAGTATAACCAGCAAATCCATTTAAAGTCTTGTAAATTAAATCACCTTTAACTCTGAAATTTTCATATGGTCTACTTACAAGGATTTCTGCAACTGCTTTTAATGTTCATCTTTTTATTGTGCTTTTCGAATACGTGATGTTATTTCTGAAGATATTGTAAGGGCGTTCTGCGACTATCGGCTTAAACAATCAACATGCTTCATTCTTTCACGAGGGGTATGTTCATGTTCAACTATTGTTAAAATCTTGAAAATAAAGGAGCCATTGTGTTACTTCACGTGGGATATCTTTCTTGATCGCTGTTTGCTTAAATGCTGCACAATCTGTAACCAACTTAAAATGAGTGCCAAGTAAATAATGACGAATTTTTTTTAGAGCAAGGTCTGCTGCTTTGACTTCAAGTATATAACTGTGACGTTACGCCTCTTAAGCTGACGTCTTTTTGCTCCAAAAAAACACATGGTGCAATTGTCCGTTAATCATTTGCAACAGTGTTGCTCCAAAACCTTCTTTTGATGCATCAGTGTGACTTTCAGTAGGTGCATTTCTGAATTTAGTTCATCTGCATCCATCTTGAAAGCAACATTTTTGCGCAATAACTTTATAAGTGGTCGAGCGATATTAGCATAATCCCTCATAAACCTTCTAAGGAAACCAGTTAGTCCTAGGAAAGACTGCACAGCTTTGACTTTTTGAACTAGAACTGGAAACTTACTAGTAGCGATTGTTGTTTCTCTGCCTTGAGTCTCGCAATTCTGTCTGTCTGTTCGACTACAGCCAAACCGGCTCGGCCGATTTTCTTTGAAGTTGTTAGATATCATTTTTTATTTTTCCCCCATACACGTTTTTTTCTTTTTTTTTTAAGACCAAAAATAACAGTACCTGCATTACGATTTTTATCGAAGTTTTATAAAAAAAAATTTTGTTCTCAAAAACTGTGACACAGACTTTTCTAAGAAAAATTAAAAAATTCCTTTAGATTTTGAAAATCGTATTTTTCTCGAAAACGACAGTAATAATATTGATGCAAACTTTGTTCTTTCGCTTAATTTCTGAAATCTTTTCAATAAATTTTTTTTTTGAAATTAAGACATAAGGTACTAAATGTACATACCTTACCCCCATTTTTTCGAATTTTGACTATATCATTACCGACATACCGAATTTTCATATTTTTTACATATCAAATCTTAAAAATAATATTCGTTTTGATTTGTTTTTATCAAATTTAAATTTTAGTTAACTATGTATAATAAGAACTCAAAGTTGACATACTAAAATGTTGTCTAGAAAAAAAAATTATATACCTATAATAACTGATTTTTTAAAGAAACCACTACAACGATTTATAATTGCTTAAGAATTCACATGGAATTTTGTCTCCAACTAGAAATTAGGAAATAATGTTTGAACTTGTCATAAGTTTTCTAAGGTTCTAAAGTAGTACCGAAATTATCTCTTCATATATTCTCAATCTATTATGTAAAATTAAAATCTTTCCGTAGATATTAATATTCACATTTATAGTTAGTAGATATAATTTAAAAAACTGAAATTAATAAAAGTTTGCTAAAAAGTGGCGCCCAACAGAAAAAGAAAAAATTTCGTTTGTAGTGGTAATTGGTGTCAAAAATATATCACCAGAGAAATATAAACGAAGCTGACAATAAAATTTCATAATTTTCTATTGTTCAAACTCTTTCTCGGAACTCTACCCTCCATTATTCTTCGTATTCTACCCCTTTCATGTTAATAGGATATGGCGATGAAAAATTTAGCAAGCATTCGATCTAACAACACTCAATTCGCATCGAATCGAAATCCAGTGAAACGCAGGACATCTCTACGACAATACACATAAAGACTGAAAACACCAACGGTGCCGCTCGATGCGCCGACCAAATGATTCAAATGCAAACCACATATGCAAATCTACGAGTAGGTATGTATAGTGGACACATTTTGATATAAATACACACGTATCTACAATTGAGTGCCACAATACCACATTCACCGTCATCGCTGTTCCACACAAATTCACACACACACACTGAAAAAAGTCGTCATCGTCAACACCACCTGAACAAGACTCCCTCGATCACCTACCACACCCCTCCACCCATTCCACGGGCAGTCCGTTTTGGTTGCAATTTATTATTATTGCAACGTACTTAGTTCACTCCATTGCATCACCTCTCCACGTTCATCCCCAAACCCCCGGGAATATGGGATTATGTTGCGTATTCAGTACTTCATTGCATTGCTATTGCTATCTGGTTCGTCGTTTGTTGTCGCGTAGCGTAGTGAATGTGCAACATCGTCCTTTCCCGCCAAAAACCGAAAATCCATTTTGCCTCTCATTCTGTTGTTGTTTTTATTTTTTTCTCTGTTTCATTCAGTTCCTTTTTTTATTATTTTTCGTTCCTGTTTACTACCACAGCAGGTAGCAGCAGCAGGCAGGTACTCTGTGCTGGTGTTAGTGGAGAGCATGAGATTTTCCAGGCCGCAACTTGTTTTGTTGGAAAATGGCCCAAACTTTGAACAAACAGTAAGCCCGAACAAGAGATAGTTTGGTATTTTGTTTAGTTGTTGACATGGCCGGTTTCAGAATAATATTTTAGTTGACTTGGTGTTTTGAAAAATGCTTCAATAAAGAATTGAAAAGGTTTTAATCTGTACAACAGCTTAGCTTCTGATACGAGTATCTTATCTGCTTGAAAGACACCTTAGGTTCTTAGTGCCAGATGAAAGTTGAACTCGGGTCAATTGACCAAATCTGGAGGGTAAAACGGAATTTTACTATTAAAGTCAGTTATTGAATTCTGAAAAATTGGGGCCTAATAGTTTTTTTCTGAGAGCTTCAGACACTCCCAAGGTTACATATACCGTAGCTGTTTAGACCCATTCTGGGACTTGTTATAAAGCGTACTATTCCATGAAATCAGATAATTAATCAGACTTTTAACATAATCTTAGACCGAAAAATCCAGAGATAGGCCTGCATTCAAACTGGTCCCAACCTGGGCTATCAGTGAGTTAACCCAGAGGGAGAACACATTAGGTCTGATGGCGCTCACTTCGTCACTGTTCCTGCTGCTGCTGTTGCTACTTCTGCTGTTATATTGTGGTCATGTGGTGTGCAACGTTCATATATAGACAAACGAATGAATAAACAACACAAAACGCGAAAATCTGCGTGTCCACCATAAGGGGATCAGCAGGCAGGCTGAAAAACCCCAATGAAGAGTGCAATGGCAGAGAGAATGGACAGAGTTTTATGGTACAGAGAAGACGAGGCAGGCAATATGGGTACTGGGCATGGGAATCCTCGGTATCACCCTCGGGGTGGTGGTAAGCGGTGAATAGGCATTTTGTGCCGATAAACGCCAGAATAATGTAATAACACTGCATTCGTTTGGATTTCAGCCCAATCTCGCTACCATAGTTTGTCAGTGATATCCAACTTAGCCTGGCCATATATGTAAGTATGTACGTACTCTTTTGTTAGTTCGGTTGCAACTTGGAAGTAAGGTAGAGTAAAGTATAGGTACACATATCAGTCCCCAGTTCTGCTATCGTTGCTGCTGGACGATGTATTATCGCTGATGGTATTGGCTATGGACATGGACTGGACATGGACAACGATGACGATGACGATGGTGATGCCTTCAGTTGGAAATGAAATTTGTATTTTCCCTGCATTATTTGCGTGTATGAGAAGAGTTTCTACAAATATTATTGATGTGTGTACTGTGTATATGGGTTCCCTACTCTGAACGTTGAAAATATCTAAAATATTATATAAACGATATAATTCAGTCAACATTTTAGTAGTTTAATCGTGAGATAATTAGTGTAGAACATTATTATGTTAAAAAATGCCTTAAAATGTTATAAAATTCCCTTATTTACAATATATTGATTTTTTAATAGGTTTGTTAATGGAAACAGAACAAAAATTCAATGGCGCCCAATGTGAAACTGATACAAGGTACTCTATGGAGCAAACGAAAAAACTCATTATAACAACAATCCCTATAAACTGGCTTATGAACAGCGATGTGTTTGATGAGAAAGTGGAGCACAAAAGACAACTAGGAATGAGCTACATATTGTTTCTGGACTTAAAAGGTCCCATTTTAGAAATTTAAATTATAATATCCTTATTTATAACGCATTTGTTTTTGCATATAGGACTTGAGAAAAATGTAAAAACAAATTGTAATAGATTTGTTAATCGAAATAGTAGAAAACCAAATGGCGCCCAACGCGAAACCGATAAAAAATACACTTTTGCGTAAGGCTATTGTGCAGAAGAATTTCTAGAAATTGAGTGTAGCAGAAAAGCCGAAAGAACTAGTTATTTTCATTCATTTATATGTTCAAGACTATAAAGGTCCCAGTTTAATGCTCACTTATACAAAATGTAAATTATAATAATATTTTTTAATTTATATTTTCTTATATGTATATATATAGGACTTAAAAAAATATACGGATTTTTTAAAGCTTTGTTAGTAGAAACAGTACAAAACTGAATGGCGCCCAATGTGGAACTAATACAAAATACTGTATGGCACAAATGAAAAGATGCATAATGAGAACAATCTCTATAAGCCGGCGTATGGAGAACGAAATGTTTGAAATTGGAGTACAAAATACGACAGGGAATGAGTTTTATATTATCATGCATTTTATTTCTAGACTTAAAAGGTCCCATTTAAATGTTTACTTACCCAAAATATAGAATATAAAACCATTATTTATAAAGCATTTTTTTTTTTTTTGAGAAAAATGTACAGATATTTTAGAGTAGAATTATTGTTATTCGAAAAAGTAAGAAATAAAATTGCGCCCAATGTGAAACTGATATGGAATACTCTTTTGCGTAAGTCACTTTTCATCAAAATGCATAAACAGAAGAATTTTTAGAAATTGAGTGGAGCAAAAAAGACAAGAAAAAACAAGTAATTATCATGCGTTTACAAATATACTAGACTATGAAGGTCCCAGCTAAATTCTTGCTTATCCAAAATGTGAATTATAATAACTTTTTTGTAATTTACATATTTACTTGCGATATAGGCACTATAGGGCAAGTTCTGCATTTGGAAAAAAAATCGAACTCGAGATTTTGATCAAAGTTGACATTACGATGATAGCGAAGACGAAAAAAGTGGGTCCGGCAATTCCGTCTGCCTGTCTGTCTGTATGTACCACAAACTACAGCCTAAGCTACTGGAGGTATTTTCTTCAAACTCGTTACTTAAGAGTCTTCGGTGATTCCCTAGAGGGAAATTGAAATTTTTTTTTAGCTCTAAAACAAACGGTACCCCCCATACACTCATAATCTTATTTTTCTTGAAAACGGATCTAACGATTTTTATTAAAAAAATTAGGTGTGATATTATGGACATGGACTACATTTTGGTCAACAAAATTTGGGGGGAAATGTTATTAACGGTACCTGTCATAGAACCGTTTTTTTTTTTTTGATTTCCGACTTTCTCATTAACGAATGTTACGATTTTAACCCAAAATATTTACCAGGAGTTTTTTGAACTTTATTTGCGCAAATTCATACTTTTCAGGAAATCAGACCGCAATTCCATGCATTTGAACATTTTTATCTCATTAAATCCATGTTTTATATTTGTAAAGTGTATTTTAAATTCCAAAAAAATTTTATATGGAGCAAGTTTGTGCGATCCAATCGTGTATTTTATTTTATATATATGTATATGCTTATTTATATATACTTGAAAAAATATACAGATTTTTTAAAGCTACAAAACTGAATGGCGCCCAACGTGGAACTGTTAAAAAATTCTCTTTTAATCCAAAAATCTTGTAAGGAGCAAAAAAGACAAATGTATTCACATTCTAGACTATGAAGGTCCCAGTTAAATGTCCATTTACCTACAATGTGCATTTGATATACTTACTTACCTTTTTATGTAAATATGTACATGTCCGAGAAATTCAACGTTGAAAGACTGGAATCGGAAAAATCTACCTCGATCTATATTGAAAAAGTGTTCGTAGAGCTTTCGAGAAACTCTAATATTGATGATATGAAATTTTTCATGGGAGATACTAGGATTCTTACAGCAAACCTACTGTTATATGTATATCTTGATATAAGTATACCTAATTATAAAGTATACTCATGAAGTAAAGTTCCTACTTTCTATGTACAAGAACCATCACTTATATAGAGTATTAATGCGGTACAACATCACGCTATTGTTGTATATTTTTCTTTTTCTTGTATACTTAGACTTAAGACTAAGCTGTGATACCTATATTTAATGAAGAAATAAATGAACTGTCGAACTAACCGGTTGTCTTTAAATATATAATACCTACCCCTTGCCTTAATGGCTATTGTATTAGACTATGGCGTTGGAGGTTAAGATTCGATTTTTTTATTTGTAGAGATTACTTCCACCAACAGCTAAATGGGAATCAGAGCCATGGTCCTGCCAACAAGCATGATTGGCAAGTGAGCCTTTTTGAAAATTTATAGTGCCAACCACTCGACCTTAACAAGATCCTGCTAGCCATCACAGTCTAAGATCAAACAAATCACCTAGTCCCGTAGGCTTACAACAAGTATGTCCCATAGTTCAAACCTTTACCAGCTGCCCGATCCACGAAAAAAGCTATCTCCTCTTCTGCACGAACTAGAGAGCTATTAGACTTTTAATAAAATGCCTATTAGATTTTGTTAGGCTTTTTAAATGAACGTTGCTTTTAACCACCCACCGACCAAATCTTCATATTTGGCTCAATCCTAGAAAAGACTTCACAGTTAAAAATCGATTTCAAAAAGGCTTATGACGAGCTTGTGAGGAAGTAGTTATATTCTACCATGTCACGTTTTGTCGTCCCTTGGACAACGTTTGCTGCTTCGTCAAAATTTAAGAATTGTCTGAATTTTTTTCTAGAATACTAAGGATGTATTGCGTTACACCAAAGCCGACAGAACCAAACGGAATTCACACAATTTCTTGGTTGGCTGACGGCTTCAAATTGCTTGGTCTGCTGACGTGACGTTTAGTTCGTTAAAAATGCCTTTGCTTGGGTGGATTCTGAAGGAAACGAAATGGCGAAAAGACCAAGTAGACCAATTCATTAAATAGAGTGAATTCCCATCGTTGACTTGGTCAGAACGTGATCATTTATGCTACGGTATAACTTCGATGTATTGAATGAATTTGTCTACATTTAAAATTGTGGTAAACTCGACAAATCATATTAAAGCTTTTGGATTAGGTATAGAATATCTCTCGCTAATCATAGTTTCACTGTTAGAAACACAAATGAATGAAAGATGTCTTGGTGTTTTTTTTTAGAGAAAATCACAATATTTATGTCAATATGCTGAAAAAAGTTTGGTGAAAAAGATACAGTGAAGAACCTAAACTGCTATAAGTATACATATTTGGGTGTTCAACCATCGAGACGGCTGGGATATTTTCAACTAATGAGTACTGACGTTCCAGCTCTAAAAGTTTTCGACCCCAAAGCAAAGGAAAATCTGCTCTCATTAGTCATGGTAGGGTTGAGAAGACATCCATCCGTTTGAAAAACAATTAAGAAACAGCGACCTATAGAGATCAAGGTGGTTGACTATGACTATTGACTATAACTCAAGTCCCATCAGGAACATAAATAGCGCTGTAGTGTCAACTTAGGGAAGTTAATTTAATAAGAAGGAAAGTTCAATCGTATAACGAATAAATTGAAAAACAAAACGTGTCAGTGTTATGGATGAAACAAGAAATGTTTAAACGTGTAATGGAATGCCAACGGATATTGTCTGTCTTATATTTACGTGGTAAATGTATTGACATACCAAGGCAACAAGTTTAGTCAATTTGAAGCTGAAAAAGGATAACGTACTTTACTGAATGAAAAATAAAGATCTGTATAAGTCTTCCCATTATATTTTGAATCGAAAAGTTTTTCGACGAATCCGAACTGCTAGATGAGAGGCACTATTAGGTATCATGACTTCAAGGAACTATCACTTCTTCCCAAGATGAGATTCCTGGTACAAGCAAATGCAAATGACTCAAAGTTTTAAATAAAAGGCCTTGAACAAGACACGAACTGATCTACGAGTATTTAGAAAATTTTGTAAAATTTAAATTTTCGAATCCTTCAGATATGTAGCAAGGATATAAGACCTCTAAAGAGTTTTGTTTTACTTTTGTGGAACGTAAGCCTCACCTCTTGGGGAGCTTCAGACTTCTTGGTAGTAAAACAGTCAAGGATTTGAGTCGGTATCTTTACCTAATGGATAAAATACACACAATACAAAAACAATATCAAAAATGTCTTTCCTTGACATTCATTACCTCCCACGTTGTTGGTCAATGGTCGATATATTTTATATGATAAAAAGTCGGATCAGGTTTTACTTGCTGCACCTTCATTTCTAGCCCTATACGAGGAGTTTATATATTTATATATTTTTGCAAAAATTCTTGTCATCATCTTTCCATTTTTCAAGTAATTTCATTCGGACATATTGTGTCAAAATACAGCAAAATATTATAGCCCCCGTCCCGCTGGCTCGCGATGAAATTACCTGACGGCAATCGCCATCAGCTTATAGGCAGTTTGTCAAGGCAGACCTCTTTAAGAGGATTACTTCGAAATTCAAGCTAAATTCACGCGCGCCCTTCTTCCAAATGTCTTCCCTGGAATTGCAAAACAAAAAAAAAGCAGAAAAATTAAATATACGCAACAAAAAAAAAAAAAAAACTATAAAGTTGTTTACTTGAAATCCAATCTGCCTCGATTATTATCGATATCACTATCGATACACGCAATGGCATCGATTGCAGCAACAGTAAGAGCAACAGCAGCAGAATCAGCAGTAAACATCGCACAAGAGCCTCACTCGCCTTCCTGCTTTGGTTCAGCAACCAGTGCGACTTGGCCGGGTCGGGCCGGGCAGCGGAGGGAGTCTTTGTGACCAGATTCTGGTTTTGTCGTACGATTGCTCGGTTGGGTGTGTAAATTGTGCACACTTCGTTGGAGCTGGGCCGGGATAAGTCTCCTGCAAGACGAAGACATCAATGAAACGCGCGGAGCTTGTGACGCGACGACGCAACAACAAATGCCACACTGACAGGTTTCCAGTTTGTGGGACTATGCGACTTGGAGTGCAAATGCGCGAGCAAGAAAAACCACAGACAACAGAGAAGCTGCTGCTGCTGCTGCGTAGGTGCTATAAGGTATTGCACCAGTATCAGTTAGTGGCGGTGCAAAGGGATTTTCTCGATCTCTTGTCGTGGAGCCTGTTGTAAGCCGGGAATCAGGTTTGGAAGAGAGAAAAAGAGCCAGAACAAGTCGAACCACCATGTGACGATGGACGTATCCAGTTGGACGGGATTGAACTTCCACATTTTTTACTTCTTGATTCCTTCGTCTTCTTCTTTTGCCATCAGCGCGAAGACTTGGAGGATCTCCTAGCTTTTTGTGCATCCGTGAACCAGATTGAACTACCAATTCGTCCTCTCTTTTATGTCAACGCGATGGTTCTTTTACACCGAAGACTGTGAACAACACAAAGTCGAATGGTCGGTCAGTGGTCGGAGCGGAGAATTGTTGTAACTTTTTTTTTGTGTTAGGAAACAGGCCTTATCAGGTTTTGTTTGGCCGTCAAATTTATTTAAATGTGTACATGTGTACGGGTAATGTGTGGCGAGTGCAGTATGATGACGCACAGGGTGTTTTAGTTTTATTTTTTGTTAGCAGTTCGCATCCTACACTCAAAATAAAAATAAAAATAAATCTTATGGAGGACAACGACGCGTAAATGCGAGTTAATCATGACGCCTCTTTTTTGTTTGTTGTTGGATATAAAGTTGCCATATACTTTTTCATACAAAGCTCGGAAAGATTTGTAGGCGAAGGTGAAGGTAATTGAGGAAGAAACGGTTTTAAGCGGAAGAATTTATAATTTATTGTGGTTTTTCGTGTTCGTTTTGTCGAACAGAATAAAATGTATGAATATGTATGTTTTGTTTCGTTTAACGGTACATGTCAATCCGACCAAATTATTATTAACAGGATAAAAAAAAAAAGTTGATCTTAAAATAGATGCCCTCGTTTGATTAAAAATGATAATTTTGTATAAATTTGATTAAAATCTGACTAAATGAAAAATAAAAAATATTTTTTAATGATTTTGATATTGTTTATTGTTTTATTTATAACAAAAATTTGGATTTTTTTAGCACTAAGACCAGAACTTTTCGAAAGATTTTTTGATAAACTGAAACGAATGTTACCCCAAAAACACTTCACTCTATATTTTTTAAAATAATTCAAATCTTAAAATACAAGGGTAGGAAGGATACAAAATGCTAGGAATCCACTATCCTGGCTATTGCCCTAATTGTTCTGAGGTGTTCTTTCAATGCTGGCAAAACCATTGCGTAACCTTTTCCATCTGTATTGCTCTCCTGGTCTTTTTCCAAGTGAATGGAAAAAAGTATTTGTACAGTCTGTCTCTAAAAAAGGCAAGTCTTCTTCCCCCACTAACTATCGTCCAATCACACTTATATTCCTTCTTTCTGAGGTCATGGACGGTGATAAATTATCAGCTCAAGAAATATCTTAACGAAAGCTTCTAAATGGCCGATAGTATGACTTTCGTAGCAATGGGCCCTCTGGTGATCTGATGATATTTAGAATTATTTGATAGCGTCTGGCATCAAGTTATCTTATCGAAAATGCATGCATTTGGTATCGATGAATCTCTTCTTCGTTGGACTAAAAATTACCTTTCGGACCGTTCCTTACAAGTAGTATTGAACGGTTTCAAATCTGATATGCACAAAATAAATGCTGGTGTACCACAGGGCTCCGTTGTGTCTCCGACTCTCTTTCTCATATTCATCAATGATATTTTGTCTAAAACTTCTAATTCATTAAATTGTTTTGCTGATGACAGTATATCAGCTTTTCATATTAGTTCTCAGATACATGTCCTTGTTCTTTGGATGTGGTTCTAGAACGGCATGCTGCCTAATGACGTTAAAGTGCTATCCATGAGCAGCACTTGCATTGAGAAAACCGAACAGCTCTCAGTATGTGCATCACAGACCATCTTGTGTGGAATGACCACATATTCCACGTCGCCAAAAATGCTGCTAAGGCTAGGACCGCACTTGCGATTTTTCGTCGAGGCGATTAAAAAGTCGTAGTCGCTACAAATTATTGTCATGCACGCACTTGCGATTTTTTCCCGTGCGATTATTTAATCGCGAAAAAATAAAACACACTACGAGTACTTTTTATGTGAGTGCAAGCACTTGCTATAAATAAGTAGCGACAGAAAAATCGCTTGAAAAAAATAGAACTTGTTTCATTTTTATAATCGCTACGATTTTTAAGTCGCATGTGCGTGCATTCACATTTAAAGCCATGTGTCTTACTTTTTGCGACTAAAAAATTGTGGATTAAAAATCGCAAGTGTGTGCATGCCAATTTCTCTTTGCGACTACGATTTTTAATTCGTAGTAATTTAAATCGCAAATGTGGGCATATTCATGTGTTTCATTTAAGTTTACGACAATCGCATCGCAAAAAAAAATGAAACAAATTGCGACTTTTAAATCGGCATGATTTGTTGCTAGCAAGTGCGTTCATTCTCATTTAAATTCATGTGTTCTATTTTTGCGACTAAAAAATCGTGCGATTGAAATCGCAAGTGCGGTCCCAGCCTAAGTGTTTAGGTTTCCTTCGACATTGTAAGAAATGTTTTTCGTAGTCGCTACAAGTTATTGTCATTCACGCACTTGCGATTTTTTTGCGGCACGATTATTTAATCGCGAAAAATAAAACACACTACTTTTTATGTGAGTGCTCGCATTTGCTACAAATAAGTAGCGACAGAAAAATCGTAGTAATTTAAATCGCAAGTGTGAGCATATCCATTTGAGTACATTTGTTTCATTTAAGCTTACGACAATCGCATCGCAAGAAAAATGAAACAAATTGCGACCTTTAAATCGTGACGATTTGTTGGTATCAAGTGCGTTCATTCTCATTTAAATTCATGTGTTCTATTTTTGCGCCTAAAAAATAGCGCGATCGAAATCGCAAGTGCGTTCCTAGCCTAAGGCTTATATTCGACGATGGCTCAAGTACAACTCCCATTTTTGGGCACGTGATCCATTACCACACTTGAGTCTCTTGGATATAATCCAAAAAAAGACTTTGAAAATGATAGGTGATAGAAGTATATATAACAGAAACATTTGAATCGTTCGATCACTGCCGCAATGTTTCCTTCCTTTCACTTTTTCACCGTTATTTCTACAAGCATTGTTCTAGTGAAATAGTCAACATTCCTCCCCTTAAACAATTTAACCTTAATACTCGCCCTTCAGGGAATGTCCATCAGTTTGTACATAAGCCCAAATTCGGTTGTACTGTAAAGTTCAGAGATTCTTTTTTCAGCCGTATTACACGAATATTGAATGCATTATCCGGCCCTATATTTTCTTCCCATTGCAATATTCAGACATTTAAGACCAATGTGTATCGGTATCTCCTTTCCAACTTTCTTAGAACACTCGCACTGTGTTGATTATATTAAGGGTAGGTAGTCAAAATCCCTTCATTGCGCGCAAAATATAAAAGAAAAAATATTACAAGCCAACGTCAACGTCAATTTTTTAGTGACTTCAACGAATTGAGTATTTACGTTGACCGTCTAATTGTAGATTAATATTTCAAGGCACTTCATTTTGTCTCTGGTGAGAACAAACCATAAAATGAACAAATATCACCGAACACATCCCCCAATAATCAAAATCTGCCAACCTCACGTACAAAATATTCGTCTGCAATCCATTTGAGTGTCATTCTATTGCAGACGTTCCAAAACTTTATCCGCACTTTTATATACATTATTATGATTGGCTAGATTATCACCAGCATTCCTCTGTTGTTGTTTGCTGTGTAAAATTTTGCTGCGCTGCATATACATTTACCAATAAAACGCTACTTAAATTTTTTAATAAAAACTCTATGAACAATTTTAATTATTGTTCATAATATTTCTTTAGCCATTATATTGCTCCTTAATAATCATATTTCATAACCCCTTTCAGGTTTCAGGCTTCTTTTACTATCACATGTGCATGCCCCGTGCTATTTCCAAAACTTCAATATTATAAATGAGTTTTTATGGTAAACGATAATTTTATATCAGTATCACTTAAATAAAACATCTGCTTTATTTTGAATTGGCCCCTAAAATTAGCTGCACCTCAACGTCAATCGTCTGCGTCATCACTTAACTCCAATTTCCCCATTTCAATCACTGTGCAGTCACTCTTCTCATCCTAAAATTATCTGTCTTCGATCAGACTCCGCAGTACGTAACGAACTAATTTCTTTGAGTAAGGTGAGGCTGGAGGATAAATGCAATCCAATGTATCATTGGGAGGATTCCTCTAAAAATAGGAAAAATCTTTAGGTAGGTATCTAAAATTAGCAGATCACATCCTCCCCCAAAATAATAGTTGATAAGAGAACAAGGACCAAAGTTCCAAAAATAAAACATGTATCCCCCCTCCAGAAAGTAGCATCCAAAAATATAAAAATGCCCAACAATAATTCCGGTGGCCTCAAAATTCAGGAAATCTGTTATGCACATGTTTACTACAAATACTTGCTTCCGATTGTGTCGCATGGATTGTTCACTGTAGTGTTGAGTCCTAAATTTAGCCGCAAAACACACGCCGAAGACAACGGACGTCCTAACGTATGACGCGACACGACATTGCGACAGTAACAGTGCCTGAGAAACAAAAACATCGGAACAACCCTCGAACTCGAAGATAGGCAAACAAACACTGAAACTGAGAGCCATATGACTTAGGAACGCCCGTTCAGATGCCATTGTCCCCTAACTTTGGAGCCGATCATTTATTTGGTGTTGATAAAGGGACAACCGGTCGGTGGTGGTGGAGCGGGGAAGAATCAATAAATCAGTGCACATTCATGGCACAGCGTTTTGGGAATTTCGATTCCTTCTATATGGATGTCTGTTTAACTATTCACTGGTGGAATTATTTCTTAGTGCAGTTTTAGGGGGATTCCCCATCGTGCCTTATCTGTGGGATATTTTTTAAATGTATGACTATTGAGGAGGGGGCTGGGAAACACACAAGGTTACAGTGATAAATCGGCTAAGAGGAGGTCAATGATCTTATATGGGGGAGTCGAATGGAGTTGCAAGTAAGTGATTAGACTTAGGGAAACTGACTTATATTTAATTTTGGGGTCTTCAGAACGGAAAAGATTCGGTTTAATTTTTCTTGATAAGAAACTTCCTAAGGAATAAGATCGATATAATACGAGTATGCAAGCTTTAAGATGTATTTCTAATAAATATCAACAATTCAGAATAGGAAACAATCACTTTGCTTAGAAAATGTTTTCCATCGATCATGATAAGAATTTGAACGATGGGGCTTCAGACTTCTTGTCAAAAGTATAAAATGATTAATTGACACAAAATGATCGAAGGTTTTCAAATTTGGATTACAAGAACATACATACTTGGAAAAGCTGTTGACCGGAAGAATAGGACCAAAATAGTTTGGTCCGCCTTATTATTAGGGTCATAATTCTGTATGTGCCGAAATTCAGTTTCAAAATTCTTCTTTATATGTATGTCTGTATGTAAATATGTATGTATGTACAGTGATCGACAAAAGTCTACGTACGACGACTTTTTTAACCATTCTATAAAATCAAAAGCGTTTTATATTCAAATAATGATGCACTATTTTTGTTCAATTTTATTCTTATTAATCTGCATACTCACAAAGTTTCTACGATGCAATCTTTTAGAATTATTACCTAAACAAGATAAAAAAGCACTGACAAAAGTCTACATACGATAAGCATGCGTTTTTTTCTTGCTGAATGCTAATAGGGAAAATTGTTTACTGTTCTGTTTCTTCTAAAAAGCAGTGTTTAGTTGAAATTTAAATAGTTTAAAAAAGTTTTAAGCGATTATTAACGCTCCTCGTAAAGAAATTTCAATTGATGTCCGAAATTTGGTTGTAAAACACAGAAATGAATGCAAATCTTTTGGCGAAATAGCAAAGCTTTTGAGTTTAAGGAAGTCTACAGTTCAAACCATCTTTAATAACTTCGAAAACAATGGCACAGTTAAAAACAAGATGCGTAGTGGACGTCCAAAGAAGCTTAATCGCACAGATGTCAGCTTTATTTTAAAGGAAGTTAACAAAGATCCTAAAATTAATGCAACAAAATTGGCCACAAAACTCGGAACAAGATCAGAAATATTGGTGCATCCACGAACAATACAAAGAACCTTAAATAGTAATGGCTACCATAGCCGAACTCCTCGCAAAAAACCCCTTATAAGCGAAAAAAATCGAAAACTTCGTTTGGAATTCGCGCAAAAGCATATTGAAAAGGACATGCACTTTTGGAAGCGAGTTTTGTTTACTGACAAGTCGAAATACAACATAATTGGAAGTGATGGGAGAGAAAAAGTATGGCGAAAAACAAATACAGCGATGGATCCGAAGAACTTAGTTGCTACTGTAAAGCATGGTGGAGGCAGCGTAATGGTTTGGGGTGCTGTGGCAGCTTCTGGAGTTGGTAAGTTGGTGTTTATTGAGGGTATTATGGATCGTTATTAATATAAATCTATTTTGGAACAAAATTTAAAAGCATCAGTCGATGCTTGGAACCTTGGTCCGACTTGGATTTTTCAGCAAGATAACGGTCCAAAACACACCGCTCATATTGTCAAAGATTGGCTCCTTTACTAAGCTCCACGGCAACTGTACTCACCGCCCCAAAGCCCGGACCTTAATGTTATTGAGCACGTATGGGAGATTTTGCAACGAAAAATCCGAAAACATACCATTACACGCGCTGCAATGCTAAGAAGAAAGCTAGAAGAAGAATGGCAGAGGATTACATCGGCAGAACTGGAAAATTTAGTTTTTTCGATGCCCAGACGATTACAGGCGGTTATAGATACCCGTAGGGGCCCAACAAAATATTGATATAGACTTTTGTCAGTATTTTTTTTTAGTTTTTTGTTAATAAAGGTTGAAGTTGCTTATTAATGACGTTCTTTTTTTGTCTTATATCAATACAATAGATGTTTGAAATATAAGGGCATCATTAGTATTTTTCTTGATTGTTTCAAAGTCTCCAAACTGCAAAAAAAGCGGTCGTACGTAGACTTTTGTCAGCCACTGTATATTTCATTATTCTGAAAATTGAAAATTCTGGGTTTCAAAATTCTGAATTGAAAATTGTTGAAAAATACAAAAGAAAAATCAAATATAAAGCACTCTTTTTTTGCAGAATTTGGAAACAGAGAATTTTATATCATTAGAATCAAATACAGCATAATAACATATTCCCAAATAAATTCTATTAATTTTATTAAGAGGATACAATTGACTGTAGTGCAGGAATTTTCCTTGTTTGGACAAAAGCTTAAATTTAAGTCTCAGAACATTACAACGAAATCTGCTATATTGGAAAACGTGGATTGATTTATACCTTAGTAACAATTGCGGCAAGTCTCTAAAGACTAAAGTTATAAACTTGTAAGAAAGGAAATGTTCTTTTATTTACATATATGTATACATATGTACAAAGTCTATCTGTGCGCTCTGTCGATATTTTTTCGAAAAAAATATAAATTTTTTCTTAAAAACCCCAGCACTTTTTAAGGCGATTGAAAAAAATTGTACAAAATTATTTAGGCATGTGTTGTGTCGTCAAGGTTATAACCTTGTGGCGCGATTAGGATCATTTTCAGAAATAAGAAAATGTTGAAAATTTCATACTCTACATTTTTATGACAGTAATATATTAATTTAGCTTCTTACTTACTTATCCGGCTCTCGATCCATGGAGGGTCTCTGCCTGAGATATTGCGGTCTTCCATTGGTTGCGGTCCCTCGCGAGCTCCCTTCAGTCGTCGAGATCAAGCGCTCTTGCGTCTGTAACAGCCTGGTCCCTGTAACGGAGGTTCGGTCTTCCTCAACGTCTCGAACCTGGAGGCTGGGATTCGAAGATTTTCTTGGCTGGAGCGTTGTTGTCCATTCACTCGATATGATCGAGTCAGTGTAGTCGACGTGTTTTGGCTTTTTGTACTACATCCACATCTTGGTTCAGCTCGTATAATTCACGATTGAATCTTCTCCTCCATTTGCCCTCTTCGCATATAGGACCTAATATCCGCCGAAGAATTTTTCTCTCGAAAGTGCTCAATATCAATTCCCTTTTTTACTTATCGTCCAGCCCTCGGCACCGTAGAGCAGGACTGGTAAAATAAGGGTTTTGTATAGCGTGCACTTAGTTTTTCGAGAAAGAAGTTTTGAACCCATTTGTTTGGACAAACCGAAGTAGCAGTGGTTCGCTAGGGTAATTCTTCGTCAGATTGATGTTTGTTCCGAGGTAGGTGAACTTCTTGACTACATCGAAATTACTGCTACCAACAGTGACGTTTTGTCCTAGGCGATGGACAGCTGAGGCTTAGTTTGTCGATAGCATATACTTTGCTTTGTCCTTATTCACTTTAAGACCAACGCGTTTTGCCTGTTTATCAATAGCTGTGAATGCTTCTAGCACAACTCGCTTGGAGCGGCCGATGATGTCGATGTCGTCCTTATAGCCAAGCAGTTTGGAAGACCTGTTGAAGATAGTGCCTTGCAGGTTAACACCACTCTTGCGCACTATCTACTCCAGGACTAGGTTGAAGAAATCACATGATAGCGCATCTTCTTGTCTGAACCCTGTACATGTCTGGAACAGCTCGGACGAGCAGCTACCCATTTCCACGTTTTTTTCGGGATCCCGAGTTCCGACATCGCCAATAGAAGCTCTTGGCGACCTATGCTATCATATGCGGCTTTGAAGTCGATGAAAAGATATGGTGGGTCTCGACTTGAAAGAATTTAGCTTCTTGGGCCAAGAATATTTCAGTGACCTCTGTATTTGACGGAAGGACCAAAATTAGGCTTAAGGGTTGAACTGATGAGCATTGGTAGCAAAACGAGTATCACGGGTGACCTGATTGAGGTCCAAATACAACTGGCTACTTCGAGTGAGCATTGCTTGTGAAGGAAGCAACAAAACAAAGAAATACATGAAACATTCCGAGGTGTTCAAGAGATGGGAGTGATTCCATGATAGCTCTGTTTTCTATAAGTCTTAATGCTATGTTCTGTATTTTATTCAATTAATGAAGAAGAGTTCGGGCTGCACCTGGTCAATGTTTTAAAACATCATTGTATGAATTCCGCCAATTCCTATCAGCACATTCTTGCATATACGGATTCTAGGTCCTGAATTGTTTGGCAAATGTTCCAAACCTCCGAATTAAGGCCCGGTGACCAAGGTTGCTCCGATATATCTCCGTCCTCGCTGACAAAACTTATTATAGGACCCTCCATACATAATAACACGCACACACAGGAATGGTTAAGAGTTGTAAGTCACTAGGTTCTGGTTCTCTCCGAGCTATTGCACCACCAAATTTATTTATTCACGTGTTTGGAAGTGCCACAGCTCGTAGAGAACCAGCACCTAGTGAATTACAACTCTCAACCTTTTCTGTGTGCGTGTTACAAGAAATGGAGGAGACCTACAATTTTCTGCTAACCTATTGTGCAGCACATTATATGACAACGCAGGGGATATGATGGATTCTACCATTATTATGTGTGAACATGCCTTAAAAGTGTAAGAATCTTGATTTCTGTCGAGTGTCCACTCAATGACACACACGCTATTTGTATTTACTCAAGAATATAAATTGACTAGCAAATATTTCCTGCGTGCGTTTTCACGCATTATGCAAACAAAAATTCAAAAGACATTGTGAACTGTTCGATTGCAATTTGTGTTATATTTAGTCTTTTATTATTTAGTCGTTGTTGGACTTGATTTCATATGCTGAACAAATTGACGCTAACACTTTCATTTTTACATACAAATGTACGTAAATCAGTAAATAAAGGATATGTTATAATAATGAAAGCTAAACAATAAGGGGCTAGAGAAAAATAAATGGTTTTAGTTTTATATTTTTATTTTTTGAAGTAAAACTTCTTTTCCGGCGTTGGGGGTAAAAAAATTTCTATGCAGCTGTCAGTGACATGTCAAACCGTCACGCCATCCGTCAAAGACAGCGACATGTTTTTAGAATACAAAGTAATTATAACATGAAGTTGGATACGATTTAGAATTTACATATTTCAAATGGCTGCATTCAAAGATAAAAATAAAACTATAGATTCAGACGCGCAATGGCTATGCAACACGAATAATTATTGACAAGCATATTGCAATCCAAATAAATTTTAGCAACACCTAACCCTCGCATACAAAGTACTGGCCAAAAAGTTGGGTATATCCACTACCATTTGTATTCTTGCTGTCATAGACGGCATGGCATATGACCATCAGGTTGCCTGAAAGTTTTGAAATTATACTTTTTAATAATATTTATTCGCTTAATCGCACACGCCACCGACATTTGTTTTTGTATTTATAAATTTGAACGTCACCCGACTAATCAATCAAATACTTTAATAATTAATTTTACAAGAGTGCTGCTGTCAGTGTACCTGCTTTCCAAGTTGCCTGGATACTGAATTAATGCCAGGTGACTACTAAGTTGCTCGGGTTTGTACGGGTTAATAAGAAATGCTTGTGTACATTACAAGATTACAACATGCTTGCCAATACTTGCACGTGCAGCCCTAGGATAATACAAATAAAGTGAGGCAACTTGCTTGTCAAGTGGCATGGGAGTTTTGTACTTTTCTTCTCGATTTCATTTAAGGCTAGGCGCGCACATTCAATTTTTTGAAGTAAAACTTCTTTTCCGGCTTTGGGGGTAAAAAAATGTCTATGCAGCTGTCAGTGACATGTCAAAACGTCACGTTATCCGTCAAAGACAGCGACATGTTTTTAGAATACAAAATGTTTGTTTGTAGGTTATAATCTTACAGAAGCTTTGCTTGAGGAAAAAGAAGTTTTACTTCAACCGCGCGTACGTCAGTACACACAATCTTTTTTTTTTTTAAATTTGTGAGTTTCGGTGGACAGAGATCTTATTTTCGAACTGAAATTTCTGATATTCGAATTTAGTGGTTGGACGCATATTTAAATCGGAGAACTATTGTTTTCCTTCCTTTTACGCAGGATATTCAGTTTTCAAATGCATTTTTCTCAAAGTTACGTTTTTACTTGCGATAGATCCGGTGTGGCACATCAAACTATAAGATCCGGCATCTTACTGAGAATGTCTACTTATATCATTCTATATAGCGACTAGGACACGCCTTGAATGGATCAATTCTGATCACAATCCAACAGCAACTTCCAAACAATGTGAAGCTTCAGTGCTTTGGCTATTCAATGGGACTTGTTAGGCAAAATCCTTCAGAGTTAATGATAAAGAATTTTAATCTACATTGCATATAGTTCACATTATCACTAGACAACTGATGAGTCCAAGCTACATTGCCTAGACGTAACGCTAATTTTTGTGGACAAAGGGTCAAAGAAGATATTTTCAGTCGATGATATTTTTGTTGAAATCGGGGTCCGCCTCCGCCTCCTCTAGAACTTAGTCAGCGAACACACAACGTTGTCTGAACTCGCTGTAACTTGACTTGTCTTTAATGCCTAAGAAAGTTAACACAAATAAAACAAAATGGCTGTCAAAATCTACCCATCTCTTTTTTATTATTTAGTGTACAAAAGTAAACAAGAAGAGCAAGTCTGTGGGAGCCAGTCGTGCACTTAACTTTTTGTTAGTATTTTCAAATATTATAAAATCCCGTCAACTGTAAGTCCCCTCAAAAGAAAAAACAAATCACAACATTTAAAACTTGTGAGAAAAAGTTCTTTCAGAAATCTCATCCTGAGACTATCAAAAATCCTCCGATTTAAACGGTAGTGCATGTCTCTGCGCAAAGCCGCTGTTTATTAGATTTTAATCTTCAACAAATCCCATAATATTCCCGTCTGATAATCGCCTTGTTAGCTGCACAACCAAACATGACCAGGCAACATATAAAATATCAAACATTCAACAAGCCCACAAATCTTGAGGTCTCTCAAGCCCAAATGATATCGCGGTCGATTTCGTCACGCGAAATCATTGCCGAGCGAGCGTAACGCACACAAATTATCAGCTGCCGCAGCGCGTCAGTTAAGTGATTACATTTGGGCATTGGAGAAAAAAAAAACAGAAATACCCACCGGACTAGTGGTTTGTTGCGGCTGATGCTGCGTTCCACATCTGGGATTATGTCATAGGTAGTTAGTTTTGTTGTCGAAGTTGGATCGCTCTTTACACATATAACACACATACCCAACATTGACAGCTCCCTCGGGGCAGAAGTGAAAGTAAAAATCTCTGTCGAACTCAATCTCAATCACTTCCTCAAAATGGCGTAGAAGTACTCTTTTTTTTGTGTATCCATTCCAGCATATCGATTGGGGAAAAAAGTAGCAGCTAATGGATTCAATTCATTCCGACGATCGACGAACCCGATCGAACGCAAAAAAGTTCGATTTCAGTGCCTGGAAAATTCCAAATTTAGCTTACGAGAAAATGTAAGCATCCATGTGGTTAGGCTACCGCTGATGTTGTTGCACGCACCTTAAATGGTATTCTATGTGCGCCACAAGATCAGTGATGCTGGCGCTGCACCGCTATGAGAGGATGGACGTAACGGGGGCAGAAAGAGCGAGGATCTCATTCTCTCAAGTGTTGAAATTCGTGTAGTTTTTCATGTTTCCCTCGAGCAGCACAAGCCGATCGCTCGATCACTGATCTTCGGTGAGAAAATGTCGTCAATGTGCCGAGGCAGCAGCACGTGTGAGAGTATGCGTGCTGGGTATAGTGTATCTGAGACCCTATCAATGAACAATATCTATGATCATTCTAGATGCGGTTGATTTTTCATGCCTGATTAGAGGGAAATACCCTGTCGTTGTTCAATGTTCATGATGCTGTGAGGCACTCTCTATTATCTGGAGGAAGCAGATCTTTACCCAAAGATCAACTGTAACTGATGAAGATGCAACACAAATCGTATGAATCAGAGTGAGGATCTGCGTGTGTGTGCGACTTGGAATGCATGTGAGTGCGAGCAGCAGCACACTTGTCGGATTAAAAATGTTGATCACTGCTTTTACCGGCTGCTCTCTGGGAATGGGGCTCAGAGTCGTGGATTACAAATTGTTAATAAATTTACTGATTACCTTAGTATGAGATTAAAATCAATCAGGCATGAAAAGGTGTTTTTTCATGGGGCTAATGTAAACTTTCTTGTTTTCTCAATTTATTAAGTTTGTTTTGTTTTAAGTGCTTAGGTTATCTGTGGACTTTTGGGATGAGTTTTTAAAGTTGAAGAAGATCTTTGAATGTAAAGAGAGTGAGCTTAGCTTAGGTCAGAAATTTCTGAAAAGTTCATCTTCGTTAGACTTACAAATGTGTAAATTTTATTTTCTTATGTTTGAATTTGAGAGAAAATTTTAACACTTCTTAATGGAGATATTACAGATATTCTAAACAATGCCTCCTGGACATACTCTTTTGAAGAATAAATCACCGAATGCAGGTTTGATAGTAAAATAATATTTAGTAGGAATACAATCATGCGAGGAAAATGTAATAAGAGGAAACTATAACGCGAGAAAACCATCATACAAGAAAATAATCATGCGATAAATCAATCAGGCAATAAAACAATCTTGCGAGAAAACTATCACAACAAAAAAGGTATCATGGGATACAATTATCATGCGAGAAAAATACCATGAGAGAAAACGATTATGCGAGAAAAATACAAGGTGGCGCAAAATTAGTCATTCAATTTTGTTTTTGAATAACTTTTTTTTACTAAATAAGAGAAAATGATTTTGAGTGATGGAAATCTTTATTTGGGCCTCTTATTTTTTTGCTGTTAAGTGGAAAATATGATATCCGTCAAATGGCTGCCGCCAATGTTGATACACATTTGTGCCCGTTTTATCACATTTTCCATGACATTTCGCAAGATTTCCGGTGTCGCATTCCTGTCGAATATGCTCCTTAAGGGCTGCGATTGTCTGAGGCTTGTTGGCATAAGCCCGCGACATCAAGTAGTCGCAAAGAAAGAAATCTAGGATGGTTAAATCAGGTGGTCTTGCTGGCAATACCAAATCAGCAAAACGGGAGATCACGAACAGGAAACGCTTTCTTCACAATATCCACTGTGACTCCTGCTGTGTATGCAATTGCACCGTCATGAAACCACACATTCATCATGCCCGCTCATCCAATTCCAGCAGTAAAAAGTCGTTTACGAGTATTATGGCCTTGTAGCGTTTGCCAGTAACGGTGACCGTATTGCCGAAGTCGTCCTCAAAAAGATGC
The DNA here is from genome assembly GCA_911387755.1 of Chrysotoxum bicinctum. Lineage (NCBI taxonomy): Eukaryota > Metazoa > Arthropoda > Insecta > Diptera > Syrphidae > Chrysotoxum > Chrysotoxum bicinctum. Next base: position 214,142,890 of record OU426989.1, on the reverse strand, counting down.
GGCCCAATCACTCTTCCCGCGTGAATGCCGCACCACACATAGACTTTGAGTGGATGTAATGGCTCTTTGTGCATCACACGCGGAGTTTCAGTGCGCAATAAACGATGATTTTGCTTATTGACGTAATCTCTTAAGTCGAAATGCTCCCCGTCGATCATGATGATTTTCGACACAAAATCATCTTCTTCGTTGTTGAGATTGAGGATGGCTTGATAGTAACTCACACGCGATGGATGGTCAGCAAGCAATAACTAATGTACCGGAACATGTCAAAGTCTTTCACTAAAATCCACTCTAGGGTCCGCCTGGTGATGCCCAATTGTGTGACCCGTGCGTCGTCTGGTTGAAGTTTCCTCGTTTTCAGCAACATCAATAGCCACAGCCCCAATATTCTCGGCCGAACGACCAGTGCGGTGGCGGACATACCCTGCATGGTCTTCTGTGGTGTCAGTCTGTTCGAATCCAGATTTCTATGCGCTAAAATATTTGCTGAGTTGACGCGACACGATTAAGAAATCGACGTTGAAATTGGTCAACAAATCGATACAACTATTCCCCGCTCTTGCGATTTATAGCGCTCCATTGCATGTGTGTCTATTTACTGCACCAGTCTAATTAACAAATGTCAAATATGATTGACATACGACGCCATTTGCAAAAATTATAACATCTTCCGATATGTAGGGTGATTAATTCTGCGCCATCTTGTATCGTAAGGAAAAAGTATTCTGGGATAAAACTATCATACGAGAAAACTATCATTAAAGAGAACTATCATGCGAAACAATTTTTTTTTTGGAAAAAAGTATCTTGCGATAAAACGATCATGTGAGAAAAACTGTCATGAAAGAAAACGTCATACGAGAAAACTATCATGCGATAAATAAATTACGAGGGTGATCTGATAAGTACATAGCCTCATCGCCCGATGGTGCCAGTATCGCCAGAGAGATTAACTATCGTCTAGTACTGCCAAAATTTCAGCCGAATCGGAATCGTAGTTTTGTTTTGACAACGTGTGTTAGTCAGCTTGTCCGCAAATTTTAGAAAAATGGAAAAAGAGCAATATCGGTCAGTGATTCGATTCTTCTTTTTGGAAGGAAAATCGCTCATTGAAATCAAAAAACGCTTGGATGCTGTGTACGGTGACTCTTCTCCTTCCATGGCGACCATCAAAAATTGGAATAACGAGTTTTAACGTGGTCACACATCGGTTTTTGATGAGCCCCACCCCCAAGGTTTCCCCCCAAATGGCTACCACAGAGGATGACGTGTCAAAAAACTACGATCCGTATTGGCAGACCGCCGATTGAAGGTGCGCGAGATATCTGAAATAGTAGGCATCTCAAAAAACCGCGTGGGTCATATCCTCCATGAAATTTCGGCATAAGAAAGCTGTCGGCGATGCGCTGTAGGTGCCGCTTTTGCTCACTCCGGACAACAAGCGAAACCGTGAGACCACTTGAGAGCAGTGTTTGAAGCTGTTTAAATTGGTCGAATTGCACTACGAAATGCTGGCGAGCAGAAATTTGAGTCGAATGAGGAGGTCATCGCCGCCACAGAGGCCTACTTTGCAGACCTCAAGAAAACCTATTTTTCGGATGGGTTAAAAAGGTTGGACCATCGCTGGATCAAGTCTATCGAGCTAAAAGGAGACTATGTTGAGAAATAAATCGCCACTTTTCCAAAATTTTAGTTATCTCTTGTAGGCTTAGTACTTATCGGACCGCCCTCGTATGTGATAAAACTATCATGCGAGAAACTTATCAGATTAGCAGTAGACAAATCTAATTGTTTCTTGCATGAAAGTGATAAACAAACATTTTGTTATTATAAGCTGGGTGTGCTCTTTAGCAACGTCAAATTAGGTGGGTTTCACTGCATTTCATCAGACTGTACGTATTTTCTTCAAAATAGCTTTTGTAGTTATAAATTTATGTACACTCTGCCTACCTCTGAAACAGTTCCAATTATTTTCCATCCCATAAATTAACGATAACGCCTTAAAATTCCACTGTTAGGTCTACCTATGTATAAACATATATCCATTAAAACAAATCAATCAATATATACACTTGATCCCTAAATCGGGGTCAAATTCAAGTGATCGCCTTTTCCCCTCAATAAACTCACTTCCCAACTTAAAAAATAAAAATAAAAGAACAACTCATTTATTTATTAATCAGAAGAATCAGGAACTTCTTAAGGTTCAAAGAATACACACGATTTCTCTATTCAAATTTCCAGCGCGTTTGACAGCAACCAATTTATAAAATTAACTAAACCACTCCCTCCCTTCACACACACACACGCCCTCAAAATGTAAAAATCTAAAAAAAATTGTCTCTTAGTTGAATTTTTCTGTCCGTCCGTCGTCTGTCTGTGATTCTATAAAATGCCACTGACCATCTAATGAGCCATAATTTTTCTACATGAGAATTATCTCGGTATCTCGTGAAAACTTTGCCGCCAACAAACGTTATATACGCCCTGATGTGCTCTGCGACTACAATAGGATGTTAACCCTACAAATTCAATTAAAGTCCAAACAATCCCAGACATAGGGAGATTGAAGCAACTTAAAATACAAGACAATAAACCAAAACAACAAAACATCTCTGCCAAACGAATCACTCATGATCCAAATATGAAGAGTTTATATTCGGATTCGGATTCAGATTCGGAAATCCAACGCAAAGCAACAACAACAAAAAATATCAAAAGAGCAGATATACATTGTAGGTAGGTAGCTCCTTTCCAGCTTCCAGACCCAGTTGTTCGACAATGATGAAGAAGACTTTTATGTAGAGGGCGCTTTTTGGAAACGCACAACATCAAAGTAACTGTTGGCAGCTCTTTTATATTATTTCATTCTGGGGGCAGCACAGCATCCACATCATGCAAGCGTAGATATACATACTTCTTTATCGACCTTTGTGTTTTTTTCATGGCTGCAGTGCAGGGCGCAGCAGCAGCGGCAGTGGCAGAGGTGGTGGATGGATGATGGAGCTGCGAATAATATTTACCATCATGATTCAGATTCGTTGTCGTCACATGAGCCTAGAGTGCTTTCTTCGTGATCTTTTCTAGATTTCCCTCAGCGATTATGACTCTTGTGAATTTCTCCAGGAACATTTTTTTAACTCATAGAGTACGAATCGAGGAGGAATCGATGCATCACCTTCTCCGTACATGTCCCGCTTTATTCAAAAGAGGTTGACGCTATCTGAGAGAATTCTACTACAATGACGCAAACTTCATAAGGAGCTCCAAATGGATTAACGATTAGAGAGAAAGTCTCCAAAATTCAATGTGGTATCACAATTGACCAACTCCTGGTCTAGGTGTTTTGGCTCTCCTGCTGTTAGCCACGTCAAGCTAGCGTAACCTATGTTGAAGCACTTGAAGGTTAAAGTTTAATTAATGCAAATCGCTTACCAAGGTTTTTTTTAAGTTCTAAGAAGTTTATTAAAGTCTTAATTGAGTCTATTTTGACATTTAAGTAGAATTTGAATCAATTTCGGAAGACAATTTATCAGGTTTTCTTCTAAATAATAGAAAAGTACTCCAGGAGATTTGTTGTGGGAACTTGGACATAAGTAGGTATTCATCTTCTCGATGAATATAAGACATTCTCTCTTAAAAGCCTTCAAAAAGGTTCAAGCGGTATCCATGCTTAGCCATTACCTTGGTGGCTTATTTGGTTGAGTTAATCCTTAAAATTTTACGCTAAAAAACCTCTTAAAAAAATAAAAATTTGAAGCCGAATTTTGAAAAAATAAACCTGAACAAGCAAATAATTTTGAAAGAAAAATTCTTCGTCGGATATTTGGTCCTGTGTGCGAGGAGCAGAAGATATAACCTTGAATTCTATCAGCTGTTCCATGATGTGGATGTAGTCCGGAAAGCCAAAACACGTTGGCTCCATTGGCTCGGCCACATTGAGAGAATGGACAACAATGTTAGCTAATAGATACTTCGAATCCAAAGCCCCAGGTTCGCGGCGACAAGGGAGATCGCACCTCCATTCTAAAGAAAAACCGATCGCGGATGAGACATTTTATGGATTAGGAGTCGGTTAAGTAAAGTTAATATTACAAGAATTGTTTAATGTACTCTGTTCAATTTGATTTTAGTATCAGTACAGGGAAGATAGGGTATTTGGTTGAATGTGTCAATGAATTCTTGCCTTTCCTTGCTTTTGTGCCCTTCGAAATATTTGAAGCCATTTTCGATGTTAATATATTTGCACAACACTTAAATTGTATCTTGCCAATTCCTTAAAGTAAATTAAAACTTATTTTACGGAACTCCAAATAGCCAAAAATTCAATACGTAGTTGCATTTTAACTATTTTTCCATACATACAAAGAAAAACAGAAAACGGAAAAATACCAAGCGGTAATACTTATTTCACTTAAATTGAATTATTTCTTTTTAACAATTCTAAAAAAGCAATAGTCTTGGAAGCTCCTTATACATAAAATCAATGAAAGGCCTTTTTGAATTTCACCTAACTACGGAGTTTTAACTCTGATTCAATCCATTTATTTTAAATAGGGTTGATGGAATTTTGGCGATAAGTTTGCTATCACTTCTAGGATGTAAGGCAAGAGGGATGAACATGGGTTGAAGGAACATTACAAAAACAATTTCGAAGTAACAGAGTGATTTTATTTTTTATTATATAGCGATATCTCTAGATCAGTGCCGTAAAAACAGCAACAGGCACCAGCGTTTAAAAAAAAAAGACCAAGACCTGTTCTGAAAATTCAAGTATAGTATAGTATAGTATAGTAAGAAAATAACAACCTCAAACAAAACTAAATATTTTCTGAAATTTTTACTAGCGCAGACATTTTTTAACAACAGACTTTTAACTCAATGGGTTGCCTTGGCGCTGATTATTACTTTTCAAGTGAATGCTCTTTGCAAACTAAAGCCTATGTATAAGTCAAGGAATATTTATTTTCTAAGTTACAGGAATAATCTATACTTGCAAAACTAGCATAAACTGACTTTTAACGTGTAGAGTTGTATACAGTTGTGTTCTATAGGCCCCATTAATTCTCCTGGAAATACTCATATACCTAGTCTTCTCTACAAAAAAAGAACCATAACTTTAGTTAAGTACTTGTATAGTTAGGGTTAAGTCTTGCAAGATCGTTATTTAAAAAACCTTAAAATCATGTGTCATATGTTTATACAGTATCGAGGTAAATGTAATGGCTCATCAAATGATCGATAAGTTAGCTGTGCAATGGTTGCGTTGCATCTACACGATGGCGACGTTTAGCTTCAATTTTGCTTTAGATAAGATGGATGCAGAAGCTGTTTCATTATTGTAAGCCAAGCAATAATACGTGGACCACGCGTACCGTCGCGTCGTCACTGACCCATTATCCTTTGATCTGCGAATGAAACACCGACATCAACGCCATCCCATCGCACCACACCATAAACCATCCGACGCCATCGCCATAGACTCATTTACTATCAGGTAGAGTGATCATAACAGTATTATAAACCTTCAACCTGCACCCCCTCTGGATCGAAAAAAATCACGCTTCGAACTATGACATTATTATGATTTTTAACTTCCCATAGGGAGTTATTTTTAATATTGTTTTGTTTTTCAAATTTCGTAGGTATAACTTTTGTGAAATTCACCTTTCTTATCATGTGAATTCAACTCAAAAGTTTATTTGAAAGAAAACATAATAGAAGATATCCCAACAAAATTCTTAAGAATGAAACATTTTTTTTTTTTAAATATGTGAACAAAGAGGTGGAAAATATCTAGAACACCATATTTGTAGCTGGTGGGACGTTGGAGATCTTGGTTGCCAATTTGGTAGAAATCAAGGAAGCTTAATATATTTCGTTCGACTTTGATGATCCTAAAAATTGTTAAGCATACAAAACAAATTTATTTTAACTTTTAAAATTAGATTCTTGAAAAGGTTACAGATTCCAAATACCCACAATTTTCTAAAAAAATATAATTTTTAAATATAACACTTTTGGGGTAAGACTGATAAGATGTAGATTTACCTGTCGCAATATACATTAATGAAAATATTATTGCTTTTTATTAAGTGGACAATTTTTAAGAAACAAATTACCTTTATGAATTTTTTTTTTGCAACCAAATATATCTACATCAAATTGTTACAAGAAAGTGTAAGGAAAAAGTAAAAAGTACTAAAAAAATAAGCAAACAGACAAACAGACGATTGACGGATTGACAAACGGTATAAATATAAATTGCACCACTGGATCGCACAAACTTGCTCTTATGTAAAAGTACTTTGGAATTTAAGATATATTTTATAAATAAAAAGCATGGATTTAATGAGATAATAATTTTCAAATGCATAAAACTGCCGTCTGATTACTAGAAAATTATGAATTTATACAAACAAACTTTAAAAAATCGTTTTATTATTAAATACATTTTTTATTTAAGAAATGTCTCTAAAATTTTTCAAGAAAAAAATGTGGGATGCGAATTTTGAGTATTTAATAATATTTATTTTAGGAAATAATTTCAAAAAATAATCGTTCATAGGTTTTGAAAAAAAAAAAAATCAAAAAACCCAACAAATATTTTAGAAGAAAATACCTCCAGTAGCTTAGGCTGTAGTTCGAGGTACAGACATACAGACAGACAGACGGAATTGCCGGACCCTCTTTTTTCGTCTTGGTTATTATCGTATCTAATGTCAACTTTTATCAAAATCTCGAGTTCGATTTTTTTTCCAAATGCAGAACTTGCCCTATAGTACCTATATCGCAAGTCAAAAAGATGGATTTATCGGTAACCGAACATTTCTATAGAATTTCCTAGAGTAAAATTTCAATTTTTGATATACCTTGTCTAGAATATGTAGGGCGAGGGTCTAATATTAGTAGTATGAGAAATGTGTTTTTTTTTACAATTTTTGACGTTCTTTGTTTTACAATTTCACAGTTGAAGAATTGGCTTTTGGTGTTGGGTAGTCTGATATAACGTTTTGAATTTTTTTCCACTGTTCTCAAAAACAACTCTTTCCATTTTTACTAAACTCTGTTCCTACAATAAATGCTTAATACCTACCTTAAATATAGTTCCAATAAATCTGCGTTCGAGGTTCTTGTAAAAAAAATTTCGTATAGTTGAAATATGGTTTTGAAAATTATTTAACAGTTCAATCGATTTTGTTTTAATTTTTCAAACTGCTACATACCTTTTCGTAATTAGAATTAAATTAAATCTATGGAAATATTTTAATAAAATCTATTTATTAATAAAACCTTCGATGTTACTGCCCTAAAGAGCAATAAGAGGGTAGACGTTTTTTCTCCAAGTGGCAACCGTGATTGAAGAAGAAGAGGAAGCGCGCAATGCGCGATGTGTGTTCGTTTTTCTTTCAGTTTTCTTCTCATTTTGATTACATATTTTTTTTTCCAATTTCTTTTTTTTTTTCTATTTTTTTGAATGACAAAAGAATAATTTTCTTTTTTTTTTCTTTTGATTTTTTTTTTACTAAGGTATATTTGTTGTTATTGTTATTGTTATTGGTATTGTGGTTGGTTGTTTTACCTTCTCTCATCGCCTAAACTAGACTTTCATTGTGTAACTGTGAGGGCAAACAATAGAACCTATAGAATGATGGAATCTCCCAGATGTGGGAGACGAATTGGTTACAAACTCAAAAGTCAAACAATGCGCATGGAAAAGAATGTTACAATTTTTGAAAGCAGTAAATACATACATACATACATATATATATATGTATGTACAATGTATATGTATATATATTTAATATCTATTAAAAAAAAAAAAACAATTTTGATCACCAGTTGGTGAGTTTCGAGATGAGTTGACTTTTGGTGTCACTGGGCTTAAAGTTCGTACATCATGATCAAATTGAGCTCAATCACCATCGAGCGTTGGAACAGTAGACAAAGTGCATTTGTATTTGAGGTATACATTGAAAAAACCTTCGTTTTGATAAAAGGGAAGTTATAGTAGTTGCCAGACCCAACATTATTCGTATCGAAAAATGCACGCAACCACTTTCCAGCAACATTCAATATAGATATTAGAGTATTATTGTGTAAGCTTTTCTAAACACGTATCAATTGACTAAACTTGGTACACAATATGTTTTGCACACTCAATTCCATTTAACTCCAGGCCTATCTGGGAATTGCATAATTATGGTTTAAACAAAATTTAAAGAAATTTTATTTAGTCCTCCAAAAATTGTGATGTGCTTTTTGTTTTCAAGCCGAGGTTTTGCTCGCCGGATTTCCAGGGTCGCTTTGAAGAAAAAACCTTATACAAAATCTTTATTGAAAACAATTCATATAACAGCTAAAACATTCTGGACTTCAATATTCAATTAATTTACACCTTGTATTGTGTATCTGGGAAACATCGGTTATTCTCCTTGTACTGTGCTCCTGTCGGTTTCCTTTAGAAAGCTCTATTCGGTCATCTGGTTTCTCATACACTGGTATTCAGTATCGGGATACTCTTTGACAAGTACGGACTACTTGGCGCTTACAAGATCAGCAGGTTTGAGGCCCTGATGGCACTAGATCAGCAGGTTTGAGGCCCCTGGTGGCACTAGATCAATGCATATACACTGACAGATCAGCAGGCACCAAAGCCCCTGGTGGCAATTAGGACGTTTATTTTTCGAACCATATTGAGGACGAAATAGCTGGACAATTTCAATTTCCTTGTAAGCTAAAATCGAGCTCGTCAGCTTCGACCGTAGCAAACAAGTGACTTTCCTTCATAGAAGTAGATCCTCTTGTTATATTTTCTGTATAAACTACGTGTGAACTATATGCGGGTCGAACGCAAATAACCAAATGTGTTCACTCGGCTGTGACGTCATGATCTTATTTTGACTGTGTATTATATTAGAGCATGGTATCAAATCCCTTAGCTTGACGAAGTGACTGGTGTCATCGGCCGTTGTTGCGGCGGCGGCTACGGAATCATGGTTAAAAAATGATTTATTATTGATATTGGTGGAATCATGGAACGCTTCGTTACAAAATATAATCAAATTATGTTTTTGAACTTTTCCATAATCGCAATTTTATGTTAGATCAAAAAATATGCTTCTCCTGCAATCTGAAGATTAATTTATAATTCCCGCAGTGCCCAAGAACTCGGCCTTACGCAGACTTCAAGTTGTCGAATATTGCGTCGGAACTTTGGCCTACACCCATATAATTATAAAATCCAACTGACCCAGGAGCTCAAAGTTCATTAACTTAAGCAACGCCGTTTGTTCTCTGACTGGGCTTCGATGTCTTTAGAAGAGGACCGGAGTTTTGGCAGAAGAATCATCTTTAACAAAGAGGCGTATTTTTGGATGAATGGCTCTATTAACACTGCTGCGTGTAATACAGCGGAAGCCAAGATTGACATTCTGCAAGAACAATTCAAGGGTAAGGTAATCTCTCACAGAGGTGACGTTAATTGGCTACTAAGGGCATGCGATTTGACCAAACTAGGTTATTTCTTGTGGGTTTCCCTGAATTCGCAGTTCTATGCGAATAAAAATAATCGACTGATCGCCCTAAGTTGAACATAATACAGGATGAGCTCGATTAATTTACCCTTGAGCCCATTTTCGAACGTACTGTTAAATTTACGGATTCTTGCTTTGTCCGCACTGCACGAATGTGAAATAGCTCTGTTTTTGCCTCTCATTTGATATCCAATACTTCAAATTAAACGTGCATCAGTATCTCCTCTTCAATCCTTCCCTATTTTACTAACGTCTGCACTGTGTTTAACATTCATCATCATCATTAAGGGCAGTCAAAACAAACTATCTCCTTGGCCTGTACAGCAACACTCACCTAGACAAAAAAGTAAAAAGTTTATTATTGAGGTAGCTGAGGTCATTTAAAAAAATCTAAACTCGGGGTTAGCGGACCTTTACTTAACTTCAATTTCCATTCAAATTTATTTTTATTTTTGTATCAATTGTTGACCAATTTGGTGTGTGAAAGTGGCGGCAGTTAGCTCTGGGGTGCAGGCTAACTGGAAGAAGCTTATTGGTTAAGGCCCTGTTCCCATCCGGACTGTAGCAAAACCTGAAGTAAGCAAGTTATATTTGTTTCAGTTCGAAATGAGTCCAGTTTCCAGGAATTAGAAATCTTCCAGTCTTCACTCGATCTTAAAAGATCGAATCAATTTAATAACTGAAGGCTCTTGATCAGTTGGAACGCCAAAAACTTCTCCGATTAAACTCTACAAAAGTATGAAAAAAATACAGAATTTTGTTTAGTAAATTTATGAATAAATAAAACATAATGTGTTTTTGAAAGCAACAATCTTACAAGAGATTCCGTGCCACTAGGACAATTTGGCAATACGAGAAAGGCAACCGGTAAGGCTTTTTTAAAATTTTTAATTGGTCACTATGATTGCTCTATAGTGACGTTGATCCCAGACTGAAAGCAACATTGACCCTCCTGTATTAGAGAACTTAAATCATTCAATGGAACAGGTACATTTTCGCACTCGTACAGTTGTAAGAGCTCTTAGATATTTTGATATTTATGAACAAATCCGCTGATCCTGATAGTATAAACACCATTCTTCTTCATCGCTGGCAAAAGCATTGCATAAGCTTTTCCATCGCTTTTACTGTTCTGAAATCTTCCCTAGAAGATGGAAAACAGCCTGTTCCTAAAACAAGCTACCCATTCTCAACCAATTGCACTTACTCCCCTTCTTTCCAAGGTCATAGAATCACTGATAAATCATCAGATAAAGAAAAATCTTCAAGACAGCAATAGTTCCACTGTTGATCTAATGTCATATCTCACCGAAGAGTGAAACAGATCTTTACATTGTATTGGAGAAATTTGCGCTTGGTATTTCTAAGGCATTTGATAGAAATTGGCACTACGAAATCCTTATTCTTTTGATTAGAAATTATCTTCTAGATTGTATTGGACGATTTCAAGCCGGGTCTTAACAAAATATATGCCGATTTACCCCGCAGGGTTCTACTTTATTACCGGGTAATACCCGAGTACCCGAGTAATTCGGGTAATACCCGGGTACCCGGGTATTACCCGGGTACCCGACTACCCGATTACTCGATTACCCGATTACCCGGGTACCCGAGTATAGCTAAATAAAAGGCATTGAAGTTAAACTCTATTAAATTAAATATATCCGAATCAATACCGCTATTCGTTTCTAGGATGGTTTAGATTAAGAGGTTTAGCAAGTACACAATGAAATGCACTGATTAAAGTACAGATACAGCGGTTAGGCTTAGGTATGTTTTACAAATGGAACACCTGAACTTGTTTTCATAATGTTTTGCAAGTACAAAGAGATTTGTAAAAGTTCGCAAAATGATTCAACTCAAGAAGAGAGAATACAAATTGGTTTGGATTATTACCGTTAATGAATGTGGGTGACAATGTGAATTGTGCTGCTCACACCCTACAACTTTGTGTAAAGCATATATTTAAGTCTGTTGAATATTACGAAATTGTCCCAATAAAATGTCGAAGAGTGGTATCACATTTTCACCAATCGAATGTTGCTACGTCGGCCTTAAACAGAAAACAATTGCAGCTAGGAATGAAGAAGGAACGTTTAGTTCAAAATTGTCCAACACGATGGGATTCCATTTATTTTATGTGTGATATTTTGCACCACAATCGCTCCGACGTTATTGCAGTTCTAAGTGATAACAGCTATACGAGTTCTTCTACAACACTGAACCTGGAAATATCTGAGTACGAATGGGGAATAAGGGAAGAGTTAACCACAGTTTTGAAGCCACTATACATAGCAACAAAACTGCTATGTCGTGAAAGTAAAGTAACGCTTTCTGCAGTGCGCTTGGTTATCAAAACTCTGATTGAAAACCACTATGCACCTAAGCTCGAAGACACAGAAACAGCCACCATATTCAAAAAAAAATCCTTTTTTCTCTAAAAACGCGCTTTCACCTAGGCGAAATGTCCCCAGCCGAGAATATTTTACCAAGTAGCATCATTCTTAGACCCAAGGTACAAGGACCTTAAAACTGAGAGCAGTTAAGTAGCAGACTAAATCCGTACTTTTGTTAAGGAAAAAATTCTGGGAATGTGCTCTGACAAAATAACAGAAGAAGAACCTAGTGGAAGTAGTGATGACCAAGATTTGGATTTCCTCTTGGCAACTGAAAGGCTCTTTTCGACTGCCGGCAATATTATTACTGCCAAAAGATCATGTTTGGCCCCAGAAAATGTTTTTTTGTTGGTGTTCTTGCACAAAAATCAAGTATTAAATTAGAATTTAAACCAATCAAATTTTCCTCATCAGCAATTTATGAAATTTTGATAATTCCTTTGCTCATCTATATGTATAAATAAAAATTAATCGCAAAATGTGTTGCTAAGCGTAAAACTCGAGAACGGCTTGACCAATTCGCCTAATTTTTTTTTTAAGTTTTTGTTAAGGTTCAAGGAAGGTTCTTATGGAGAGAAAAAACGTTTATTGCGGCGTTCTTGAGTTTTACGGTTCGTAACACATTTTGCGATTAATTTTTATTTATATAGATTACTCTTAGTCAATGTTCCGTCAAACCCAATTGATTTATGGATCAAATACAAATATGATATGTGTGACGATATCTTGCATCAAATGCGCACAGGAAATCGATATTTACAATTCACTGAAGAAATTTACAACGAGGCGTTGATATCAATTGAAGACATGTGCTTGATGATGTCAAACAAATTAATATCTCAATTAGGAATGGCCGCGCCTAATCGCCCAATGCACGACGCTTTTAATCAAGAGTTGCTCGTTAAAAACTGATCGATCTCGATGCTTTAAGGAAGGAACCAACAGTATGTCTTTGATACACTTATGGAAGTTGTAAATGATGAAACTGGAGGATTTTACTTTTTGGATGTTCTTGGTGGTACATTGATTTTAGCAACAATTCGCTTACAGAATGCAATTGCACTCGCAATTGCTTCCTCTGGTATTCCAGCTACATTGTTGGAAGGCGGTCGACCAACCCATTAAGTGCTAAAATTACCATTGAATATTCAAAGCAACGAAACTCCGACTTGCACTCTGCAATGGCAAAGGTTTTTCAGCAATACAAGTTGCTAGTATGGAATGAATGCACGATGGCACATAAATAGTCTTTGGAGGCATTAGACAGAACTCTGAAAGATCTGCGAAGCAATCAAAACCGATTCGGTGGAGCGATGATTTTGTTAGCAGGAGATTTTTGTCAAACATTACCTGTTATTCCCCGGTCTACAGCAGCGGATGAACTGAATGCAAGTTTGAAGTCCTCCACTTTGTGGAAAAAAATTAAGATAATTATTTTGAGCAAGAACAACTCATTGACTTTGGTAATTGTAAAATCTCTGTATATGTTATGACAGGCTGCATTATTTCCTGTAAATTTTTGTCAGTTTACAGAATCAAAAACTGAGCATATAGAAAAGATGTTCCGAAACGTCGCTCAAAATTACAGAGATCATTGTTGGTTGAGCGAACGAGCTATATTAGCTGCCAAAAAACACGGATGTAAATGAAATTAATTTCAAAATCCAAAATGAAATTGCCGGTAAATTAAGGACATACAAATCAGTTTATTGCGCAACTAACCAAGATGATGTCGTCAATTATCCACCAGAATTGTTGAACTCACTCGATTTGCCAGGATTATTTCCCCATAATCTTTAAAAGTAGGATAGATGGTCATAATGTTACGAAATATCAAATGTAACGGCACACGGCTGGCAGTGAAAAAATTACTAAACAATGTGATAGAAGCAATCATTCTAAAGGGAAAATATAAGGGAGAGGATGTGTTGATACCCCGCATCCCAATGGTACTAACTGACGTACTGTTTGAATTTAAACGACTGTAATTTCCAGTTAGGCTTGCTTTCGCTATGACCATAAATAAATCACAGGGTCAGTCGTTGAGTGTTTGCCGCGTTGATCTGGGAAACACATGCTTCTTTCATGGACAGTTGTATGTTGCTTGCTCTCGCGTCGGAAACCGACAGCTTTATGTATTTTGAAAAGGCGATTTACATAGCCACGAAGGAGTTTTTCGTTTTTATACCCGGGTACCCGGGTAATACCCGAATACCCGGGTACCCGGGTTATTTACTACCCGGGTACAAGCAACCCGGGTAACCGGGTACCCGGGTAGTTGATTACCCGGGTAGAATCATCAGCCCTTATCCACATCCACTTCCACTCTACCCTCAGCTTCTCATACTCGTTCTCATACTCCATCTCCTTTGAAAGTGGATCCGATCCTTACAGCATTGTTAAATGGGGTCTAAGAAATCGTGTGGAGTTCAATGCTTCGAAAAGTCAATGCTGTCTTTTGTCGTTGAGGCAAAATGTACACCTTATGCTATTATATATAGTACTGGCATCGCAGAAGCCGAAAAGCTCTCAGTACTCGGTTTGTGTTTGAACGACGATCTTTTTTGGAATGACCACCTTCTCGAGACCGCCATCCTCGAGGATTATTTTGATCGTACCGTCAAATACAGAGATTCGGTTTTTAATGGTTCAACATGATTATGGAATAATTTACCAGGCACGGTTTTCCAAACAATTTGCAAACATTAAAGAGGAATGTTCATCGACAGCTCCTTTCTCCAACTCCGAAAATATACAAATATCTCGTTTAGGATTATAAGTGTCTCTCAATAAATTCGTGAGCGCGCTTGAATTATAAGCTACAAGAGCTTATCAAACAATTGGTATGTTGAATTCGGTAATTGTGTACTCTCAAGAAATGGTCTGGTGAAACTACCAGCCGTTTCCGTTGGATTTATTTTATTTGGTAACGTCGGCAACGTTACAGGAGCTCACAAGAAATATTGAACCCGAAACTACCATCGTTTCGGTTTATATGTGTGGAAAAGTTTCGGAAAATAAGCTCAAAAAAATCGATCACTACAAACATCCTCATTTCTTCCACCCACTTTTTAACCTTTAAAAGAAGATCTTACGGGAAAAAAAACTGGCATTCTGCTAAAATGACGAAACTAGTTGACCTGCCTTCCCCCACTGTCACAACAAAGCTCCAAACACACGGAATTCCAACTTTTCAAGGCACATTCTCTGGTGTTTTTTATAATTATTTTATACACTTACTGACTTAAATAAAAACCTATAGCTTCTCACCCTAACAGTTTATTCTCCTCAAATTATAATTCACGGTTTAGTAAAAAAAAAACTTTTAAACAAAAACATTTTTAATCTTTCAAAATCTTCTCCATTACTTGTCCTATTTGTGTTTTAATTATTCTCCCCATTTAAAATTAGGAATCGTTTAAAATATTCAAAGAATGTCTAACATGACAGATTCCCCTCTTTCAATTCCCATATAATATTCTCGACTTCATAACTTAGACCCTAGAGTTTTCTATTCTTTATTTTTTGTTGAACTTCTCACAAAAAATATAATTCAGAGTCACACTTCAAATGTCTGGCATCAGCAACACATCAAACCAACAACAAGTTGCCACACATTTATTATGATGCCATGCAACACAACTTGCACCCATCATTTCGTTTCGAAAAAAAAGTAATAAAGAATTTAAAGAAACAAAAAAAAAAGAGAAAAACATCTTCGAACTATGATACGTGGTAATAAAATTTATTGTTGGAATCCCATGTTGGTGGTTCCTCTTATTAAAAGACCAACAACAACAACAGCAACAAAATAAAACACCTCACTTACAGATATAGGTTGAAAGCATAGGCAAGACGCTATATAGAGAGCTGTAACCATTGAAGCTTCAGCATACCTACATAGATGGACTCCCGATAAAGGTAGAACGTAGAAGGAACAAACCAGAGGACCTAAACCTAGTTGAGCCTCGAAAAATCAAATGAATGAGATATATCTGGGATGCATTCGCATATAGAACCCCCCAAAGACAAGAAACCGAACCGAGCGAGGGCCCGAAGAATGTGAACATTCATATATCCAGAGGGAAGAAGAAGAATAAGCAGTGCAGTTTTCAGCTGATGATGGCGGAGCTATCCAGAGTTGTTGTAAGTATCTAAAACAGCACCAGCACTAGCACCACACACAGGACGACATATACCAACAAAAGGTCAATCACTTTTGTACTCCTAAGGCGATGCTGTGCAGTGTGGGGCGGGGTGGCTGGCGGTGCGCGCGGTTTGTGAGTCTCATTCTATCTGTGTATCTAGTATTCAATTCGTATATCCAGAACTACTTAACGAAATGATTACTGCTGCGCTGGAAATTTTCTATGCACATCCAGATACAGATACGAGTGGAGAGAAAAGACTAAATCCCAACAACACCAACACCAACTGTATGACGACGACAACGAATAGAGATGATGATGATGGGGCGATGCCTGGTGGTGGAAGCAGCGAATATCCAACGACCGGCGACGACGACGACGATGAGGCTGAGGCTGAGATGAAGACAAAGAAGCAACCAGCAACTAGCAACCGGGAACTTTGGGATAACAGCTAGGAACAAATATTCAACATATATGTAGCACCTTTAAGCAGATAGGCATAAATATAGAGAGTTGATTCTCTGATGCTGGAATTGGAATGAAGAAAATTGAGGGCGCTGAGTGGGCCGAGGGGAGGGAGTCGCTATGAGAACTGGCTTAAGCGAAATGCAGCAATTCGGAAAGATATTATTTCTCCCATAAGAAAAGCTAAGCCATAATAAATTGAACTTTTTGGTACATAGGTACATACTTGTACATCGAATATGGGTGAAGGAAACTCATATGCAAACTTGTTTAATATAAGCTTTTCTTCCATTTTTAAGGAAAATTTTAATCTTAGACTCTCACGGTGCGGCGGCGGCGGCGGTGGTGGGTTACTGCTTCACTGTTTGCCTGATAAAAATCGATAATTCTCGTTGTCTTAAGATTTCTTTGCTTCACCCAAAGTTATTTGGAGAAAGCAAATGCTTTTAAGGGAATCAGAATAATCAAGTCGTTAAATGATAAGGAATTTCAATCTGGTTGTCCTCTTATTTGTATTGGAGTACCAGAATTCGTACCTCTAATTTTTGAAAATATATTATTTCGTCCTCTGATAGAACTTACTCAATATGTGCTTGTTTCCCTTAGAACCTAGCACCTTCTGAGAAGATGAAAAATATCCTATCACGCTTCGACATTACACATCTGACAAATTATTGGAAGTTCTTCCCGATGAAGAATACAATTTGGAGCTCTTTAATCCCCTCTGAGACGGAACATGTTTGAAATTTGGGCAATGATTAAATCATCTCGAATATAATTCCTTTAGTTGAGGTCATGATTCAACCTACTATAAGCCACCCGATCTGGGGAATCTTAGGCTTTTTCCCTGTTTATCTATTTATGTTATTCATCCAAGCTACTGATTAGCTTGTACAGAGTCGGCTTCCATGCACTCCCTTCATCGATTTCTAGTTCGGCATCAGTTTTGGGGGCCAGTTCCACCCATCCTGTTTTGCACAAAAAAGAATGGATTCAGATACTGCTTCAATAATTTTATATCTGCTGATATGTGCCCTGTTATTGTTGTTAAGACAGTCTCTCGATTATATATTAATGGCGGATTTAGCGCTTAGCAGCTTTTCGGTCAAATGTTTATCCATGCTTAAGCTTTTTGTGAAAAGAACTCCTAAGTATTTATACTCTTTAACAACCTCGCTTCATTTGTTGTTAAAACTCTTTTGCTTGGTCTGTCTGCAACTTTTTTGAATACCATCACGTTCGACTTACTCAAGTTTACAATCAAGTTCCATTAACTTGCAGCATTCGGACAACTGGTTTATCATGAGCTGCCGCAATTCTGGAACCACTCAGTTATATTTTCATCATTCCAGACTGCTGCCCTTGTGTTCATGTAAAAATCTCCAGTACTCGTCCAAACTTCAGCGCCATTTGTGTTTGGATTTGTGACTTCTTCCTAATTTGCAATGGAGAGATTCAAGTGCTTCTAAATATAGAAGACAGTGATACAAGTGACCAAAATCCTTTAATGTACAAATTGTATCCAACTGTCTTCTAAAGTTGGAAGCGCTTCAACCTCTACATTACGATTTAGGAAGAAGTCCCAATTCCAAACGGTCTTCTTATCTTTTTCTTCACATTCAAATAAGACAATAACCAGCTTATTGTCGCAATAAGGTCTCTTTTGTACTTCAAAGTCCGCTGTAAAAGATGACATAATTCACCTGTTTCCTCACAAATATGTATTCACTGTACTTATCTTCGTTACTCGTACCATTTTGGACTAGAAACACACAGATAAAGCAGCTTAATTTCACTTGAATTTTTAGTTGAGCCTTTTATTTGTCTATTACGCCCAATTCCTTCGTTTTCAGCACCTCATTCGTCACTTGTTCTAGCATTTAAATCTCTAGCCAGCAGAGCATTTACCATGTAAGATACTCTTCGACTTTTCGAAATCCGTATCCGAGTGGTTACAATTTATATAGCTGGGGTATCATACGAAAACTCAGATGGAAAATATTACTCCAATACGGTAAATCTTCTATCGATACATTAAATTTTCTTTGGAACATCAGCAGGCTATCTGTATAAATGCATGCTCTCAAAGATCTGAATTAAGTTGGCTGTAGATTATTCTATGATGTGAAGAATGGACTTCTAGCTTTAATCCTGAATAAGTGTCGTGGCTTTCTTTCACTAATATTTTTTTTAAATAATGTCTTCAACACTGTTAGGTTCATATCGGGTGAAAAGTGAAGATTTTCACACAAACCAATAGTCAAACCCTTTCAATTTTTGACAAGGTAGATAACATCTTCTTAAGAACTTGTTTAGGTAATCTTCCGTCATCCATTTACAATACTTTTATTACATATTCAAATGCAGCGTGTTTGAAATCAATGGAGGTATATGGAGGTATAGTTGTTTCCATATAGTTTAGAGTGCAAGGTGGTAGCCGGAAAATATCCTAGAAACCTTTCAACCTCTTCGAATTGAAAATATCACAAAACTTAGAAGCTGCAGTTGGATAAAAGATTTTAAGTCTTAAGCTATTTTTGATATATTTGTTTTCAATACAACTGGCACATACTGAAGAAAAATCTCTTCTCACCTCCACTTGTTTGGAATCGAAATGTTTTCTCATGCTGCCTTGGTATACGCATATTTCCAAGCTACATACCCTCCAATTTTCTCCTCGATATCGTTAAAGAACAAAATACAAAGAAACGTTCTCAGAATACATCCTTGCTTTACCCAGATTTCTGTTGAGAACTCTTCGGAAATGTACTGATGCTTCCAAACATAGTTTTAAAGTTTTTGCTTTTTTGTATTGAAGCTCTACGCAATTATTCATCAGGATAAAAATTTGGTCTAAAGTCGAACAGTTTCTCCTTAACACAATTTTATTCAGTATTTTCTTAACATCGACCGACTGTTTAAGCCTATTGAAGATCTGAAAACTGATCAATTTGACAGAGGTTTTTAAGAGGGGAAATCGTAATTTTTTACGAATAAGAGCAACAAAACATAATCCTTTTCGGATGACAAGGAATTTTGACCGTTTTGTACCATTTCAACAAATAATCATCGTGTTTCGTTCACGGGCAAGTCTGTCAAAATCATGACCAAATAATTGTAGAAAGAAACTGTGGTGGCAGGTTCTGTAATAATGTAAGCTGCAGTTCGGAAAATTTTTTTTCACTCGTTTTAATTGAAGTTTCTTACCGCTTAACGGTCTCAAAAAAAACTCTTCTAAAATGGACTCGCAAAGAATTTAGAAACAGACCTTCGGTTTTTCGACAGTATATTAGATTTGTTTAGAAGCTGATTTTTTACCGTGGAACTTACGGATCTAGATAAAGTCAAGGCATAACAATCCGGGTGGTGGATCTCCGATGGAGGATCTTATGATGCCTTCTACGATAATTGCAAACCATTTCTGCACCAGGTCGAAAAGTCGAAACGGATTAGGAAAATATTACTTATTACACTGCAACGAAACAGTTTTCTTCTACCGCAATAATTTCCATTGAATAGAATAAATAAAATCAACTGTTTCATCTCCAGTTGTGAATTACTTAAAACACTTTATTGCTTGCCCGGATAAAATAAGTGGTTCGGGAAAATATGTATTGGTTTTTCCTATACCTTTCGTCCAAGAGATACAATACAGAACCTGGTCCTTCACATTAGGTGTTGTGCGCTTAGACTAGAGAAAGCAATGCACAGCCTTGCGTGAGGAAACAATTCAATTTTCTATTTGATCATGATTTTTGTCCCTATTAAATACAACAACAACCACTTACATACTATACCCTTTAAATGTTCTAAATCTGATATGATTCCAAACAGCCGATCAGCTATGAAAAGCAAAAGCTGCACCAATTTCATTGGTAAAAAGTCCTTAAAGTAGACAAATGAAGCTCCGTCAATAAGTCATGGTCTAATTATTGTCATAGAATTAACAGCCTTATAGGCATTTTAAATATCCATATTTTTTACTCAAAAGTCCACAAAATTGCAAATGTTATTTTTATTTGACAGTTCTTATAGGTACACAGGTACACACTGAAATTTTTTTTAAATGTCAAACAACTCTAGATTTTATAATCTTGTTTTCGAAATTCGAGATTATAATTCGATGCAAAAAGTCCACTGGAATGAGTTTCTGTAGGAACTTCTCAACTGAATCTGCTAAGTTTTCTATAAGCATGACTTTAATATCGGGCCTAGTAACTTGTTCGTCAATTAAACATGTTTTGTAACACGATCCGTAAAGATAGAAAACATAGTCTACAACATGGTACAGCATGCCTGGAAGGGAAGAATTTTGCTAGACTACGGTTTCAACACCTTAATAAAGTGTAGATGAAGATCTTCTAATTTATAAACCGTCAAAAAATGTTTCTATTGGAATCCACGGGAGACACACCTTCAGCATTCTTGACGTCATCGTGTTAAGAACAAAATTTGGCAGTAGTGCCTTAATACATATTCAGTTCTGTTGAAGTTGACGGACCATGGAGTAGAAGTTGCAATAAAAAACTGTGCAAGTGAAGTTATTACTAATTCATCGATTCAGCCGGCTAAAGAATGTAGAGCAAATGGACTTGGAATGGAATTAGAACTCAAACAACTTGCATTGATGCAATCAGGCGGTTAAAGGTAAGGCTTACTGAATAGGTTTGCTGATGGTTAGAGCGCCACTTCATCTTAGTATGTTATATTACAGTATGTTATTACTTTGTAAGCAAGGTAGATCTATAAACCCTCAAATGGTTGTGTTTTCATCTATATGAGAGCTGATTGACTGAGAGATGACTGATTCAAGATCTGATCCCATTCTTTCCAGTGATCGTTTTTTGGCTATATATACAAAGTATGATTCTTCTCCAATTATGTTTTGGTGTCTAAGACTTAGGAGGAGAGTGAAATCAAATGCACAGATCTTTGAGCAGTTTAAGACTTCTATTCTAAGCTTACAAACTAGATATAATACATACTTAAATATACTTTTATATTGAGTATAATACAGTGTGTTGAACAATGAAAGTACCTTTAACATTCATGACATATGGTAGTCTCGTTGCTAGGCTGTTTAGACTAACAATTTTTCTCACGATAACATAAGTTTCAGGATTAGAAAGATAGATCTATCAAACCTTAATAAATAAAAGCTATTCACAAACACATATCATTAATTCGTCAAAATCAAAGGAACTTTTTTGGGATTTTAAAGAAGTCTCAATATGAAAACATAAGTCATTTTAATGATATAATAAACTCGATTGAATATGAAACTTTAATACAAAATTGCCAGCATGAAATTTTAAGCTTCACACATTCGACAGCTTCTATCTCAAATCAAACCCGATTGATTGTAAAGTCTTAAACATTTCCCCTACTGCATCGCCTATTTCCCTTCATATCCCATCTTCAATCACCTAAAATTACAAGACTGTGGAATGTGTCGATCTCATATTTCACTTAAGGTAAGAACTAGGCCTTATGATAGAGCATACCAGAAAGATTTCTGAATGGGCTTCCTTAATTAAAAACATTTATTAACTACAATTAGGATCACAGCGACTACAAAAGTCGTTGTTCAGCATCTTATTGTCTTTATATTCATAGAAAAATCGAAGAACAATCAATCCAGAGAAAGAAAGAATCCACCATTAACAATAGCAACCGGACAGCAACAATAACAAATAAAAAGAAACACGGTCTTCTACCGATTCAAGTTTCTATACTAGTTAACATTGATACAAAAGACCAGCAATGAACTCTGGAGGAATTTTATTCCATTAAGTGTGTCCGAGACGAAGTGGTATTGCAAAAGTATCTCAATAAAGAACCAAAGAAACATCACAACAGCAGCGGTGGCGACAACGGTTAAAATTAAAATAAAACAACGAACGAATCAAAAAAAAAAAAAAAAAGATTCCATTAATTGATTTTACCCTGCGGAGTGTTCTTACAGCCGCGCAGAGATTTAAATCGGATGCCGCTCGGACAAGTTATCTCCTTGGTCTTGTAATTTGTTACATCAAGACTTCCAGATCCCAGACACAGCACAGAGAATATGGACAGGACAGACCATGCACCATGGACTATGGCCGACGGACGGAGTGGATCACCGCACTGGAGAGTGCACTCCAAGTCGTCCACTTAAAATTCCCCCCGATGATGATGGTGGGTCTGACTAAAAGAATATGAGTGCACATTACACATTCCATGCCGCAGATGCACAACTTTATTATTAGGATCAGCCCAGAAGCTTAAGTAGTAAAACTGATCACTCAGTCAGACACTGCCACTGATTAATTTCAACTTTCTTCAATTATACGAGCATCATGGAAAACTGAGTTCTTACGAATAACTTGGGGTTTTCATAGGAAATTCATCAAAAAGCCCCAAAACTGCCAGCTGCAGCAGCATTAAGATACATTTGGTCTTTCTCGTATTTTGAAAATACAAATTTAAATATAAATTATTGACTCATTGGCCGGAGAATTTATTTCGCCTGTTCACATCCCAATGTTGCGAGTCTCCATCCATTGGATGCGTAAATCAGAATTGTTCATTGTTGTTGTTGTTTTTGTTGTTGTGGCATATTTTAGACCGATCGCGCCTGCCCCTTCGTGTATCTAAAAATACCACAGATTGCCACGTATATGGCGTCCCAATAATAGCAGCATTTACATATTTTATAGTCAAATGAAAAATTTGTGGAAAACAATTTTTCCCGCTTTTCTCCTTCCCATCGTGTGTTGTGCGTCGTCGTTTTGGTTGTCTTTGTCGTCGTGATAGTCATCGCATTCGATCCTTGTGGTGTCGTCAGTCAGTCGACGGGTCGAATTCGGTCGGAATTCCGATCTTGGTTTTCGATCCATCCATCGTACACCATCAGCCACAATACAACAACAACACCAACACCAACACCACACACAGATGTATCTAGTAAATGCCTCTGATCTGATTGAAACATTGAACAATGAACTATGAGTTCGGATTCGTATGCATGGAACACTTGTACTTTTTGATACTGCGGCACATTCGAAAAATAGGCTCGATTCGTATACACCCCGCATCAGAATCATATCAGTGCGGCAGCGTGACGGAGAGTGATGATGTGATGCCACACAAAACAAAAAAAAATTATATACACCGATCAGTATCGGGATTGTATCTATGGGTTTGGAAATATTTTGAAATAAGAAAAATATACTTCAGATATTTGTATCTACAAGGGGTTTCTTTTCTCTGCTTGTTTTTGATTTGTTTCGGATATTTTTGGACGATTTGGTATTTTTAGAAAATGAGTTTTAAATGGAAATTATTTCTTATACTTATGTTTGGTCATAGCAATTGGGGATCAAGAATCGAGAATTTGTTTTTGTTTTTTTTTTTTTTGTTTTTAAACAATCTCCAGAGATGTAAATTGTGCAACACTTGAATTCAATGCAAGTTTTGGAAAGAAGTATTAAAATTATGTTAACATGTATTATGAATACATTCAACTACATTTCCACATACTTAGATGATTTAGTGAAAAGTTTCACGTTGGGCGCCAATCGTTAAGTGCATGAACCAATTTAAAAACTAGTCGAACGTATGGTTTGGTTGAGTATGAGATGAAACTTTTGTAAAAACATATAAAGTACTTCCTCGGTAAGAGCAACCGATACAAATTAGACCAGTTGCGTTAATTTAGGTTGTTGAAATAACCGAGTCACAAATGAATCTTCAATTAGATTTTAACATGTAAGCCAGAGCATAAAAACTAAAAGAAATTATTCGTCGTAAGTAAAAAAGAAAACAAATGTATAATTTAAATAATAAAAAAAGAAGTATTTATAGTTTTTAGTATATTTTGCTCTCTCAGTTTTTTAAGAGTCATTATGTCTTATACTTTTACTCAAACTGAGTTTTTTTTGGAACTCAGAATAATATATGAATTTGTTAAGCAAATTTTTTTTTGGATTTTGTTTGACTTCTACTTTCTAGACAAGAACATTTTTTACATTATACATAATTTCACGAATAACGAAGCAATAACCGAGTGCGAAAAATTAACCGAACAATGTTAAATTAAAACACAAATATGTCCAATCTACCTACGATTTAAGAATGTAAGCAATTCTGAGAAGTAGTCGTAAAATTACTGCCAAGTTACAATAAAAGTTTTTTTTTATTATTATTATATAAGCTTTTATTGCCTTATTTATTAAAAGTTATAAACATTGAGAATTAATAATTATTTAAAAGTTATTCTTTTCGGTTTAATTACAAAAACTAAATTAATTATAAATTTTAGATATTTAAAAAATTATGTTTTACAACTATGATTATTACTATTAGGTTATTATTTTAAATTCTTAAAGTTTTGAAAAAGTTAGTTAAAGTGATTAAATTCGATTTTTTGTTAGTTGCTGGCATAAGCCTCCCCCAAGGCAGCCCATCGGTCTCGATTTTTTGCATCATTATACCAATTTACATTTACTTGGCAAAGATCGTCACTCCATCTCTTGTTGGGTCGTCCTGTTGGTCTCTTGTTTTCCGGTCTCCATTTTGTTGTAATCTTTGTCCATCTTTGATCCTGAAGTCTTGAAATATGTCCTGCCCAACTCCATTTAAGTCTTTTGGTTCTCTCTATTACGTCAATTATTCGAGTATTCTTGCGGATTTCTTCATTTCGTATCCTTTCGGTAGGTCTTATGTTGAGGATTTTTCTTTCCATTTTTGTCTGGCAGATTCTCAGCTGGTCAAGTGATTTTGTAGTCAAGCTCAGGGTTTGTAGTCCATATGTAAGTACCGGTAAAATGGCGGAGTCAAAGAGATATTTTCTTGTTTCAACACTTTGGTCCAACTCTAAAATCTGTTTGAGGCTCCAAAATTGTTTCCAACTGTTTGTGATGCGTCTGTTGATTTCTTTCTTTTCTTGGTCCTTAAAAGATTTTATTTGTCCTAAGTATATGTAGTCCTCCACGTATTGAATTTTTTCTTCGTCCAAAATTATATCCTCTCTGATGTGGTTCGTCATCACTTTTGTTTTTGACTTGTTGATTTTCAGTCCATAGTTGTTGCACAAGCTAGTGAGTTCTGTTGTCATTTCTTGTATATGTGCAGCTTTTGTAGAGATGAGGACTATGTCGTCCGCAAATCTTAGGTTGTTAAGAAGTTGTCCACATATCTTTATACCATATTTTGTCCAGTTCGTCTTTTGAAAAATATCCTCTAAAACTGCACTAAATAGCGGTGGTGAAAGTGGGTCCCCTTGTCTGACTCCTCTTGTTATTTTAAATTTACGTCCTGTACTCTCTGTTTTTATTTGTGCTACATTATTTTTGTATATGTTTTTGATAGTCTTAATAACATTTGGGTTCATATTTTGATTTTCTAAGGATGTCCATATTGTGTTGTGTTCAACAGAGTCAAATGCTTTACTGAAATCTATAAATAAAAAGTATATTGGTTGTCTAAATTCATTGCACTTTTCTATTATCTGATTCATCGTCTGTAGGTGATCTGTTGTTGAGAAACCTTCTCTGAATCCAGCCTGTTCTATAGGTTGCTTGTTATTGAGATCTTCCTTGATGTTCTTGTAGAGTGTTTTTGAAAACAGCTTATAAATTGTCGAAATATTACTTATGGGTCTGTAGTTATTTAAATCGTCTTTTTTTCCTTTTTTATGTATAAGTGTTATGGTTGTTTCTCTCCATTGTGTAGGAATTTGTTGAGTTTGTGTTATTTTGTTAAATATATACGTCAAGATTTCAGAAAGTGATTCTTTTCCGTAAATTATCATTTCTGCAGAGATTCCGTCATTTCCAGTGCATTTGTCTTTTTTCAAATCGTCTATGGTCCTTTCAATATTTTCTTTGCAAAACAAAGGAGTTTGTGTTGTGAGGAGATCGATATCTATGATGTCAGTATTTTCTTCTTCAATTATGTTCTTGGTCGAGGAGAATAGTTTTTCAAAGAACTCAGTGGCATTTTCGTTTAAATCTTTTCTATTTGTTATATTTTTTCCATTTTGACTTTTTAAACTGAGTATCCATTCTTGTTGATTGTTAAGTAATGATTTTGTTTTTCTTAATGAAGTACACAACGGAAAATAGAAAAAGATCATGTGATCATAGAAAGTTGCTGAGTGATACTGTTTTCAAAATTTGCAATTACTGATTTGCTTTAACCGAGGTATTGCGTTTATAGAGGGATTCTTTTACCGAGAGAGTACTATTACTATTTTTATTAGTTGTCTTGAGTATTACCGATGAGCGTATTTTATTTTTTAAAGCATCCAATGCTAATGTAGTACCCCTTTGTATAATGATAAGTGCATTGAACTGGCACGCAAAGGGTTTTGTGTTCCATTCTCAGCCGCATCAAGAAAATTCCTATTCGAGGAAATGACAAATCCTCCAAAAGTACTCTTGTTATAAAATCGGAATCTGTAAAAAATGGCTCCCAACAGGCTTAAGCTCTATTACAAGCCTTGAAAGATTCAAATTTATTGTTGTATGCAAAGCTAATATTCTGGTTTTGATTTGAGACATATTGAAATCAGTTAAGATAAGAAAGTATAGGGTAAGTGCGAGAGAGATGCCGCGCTTTTCCAAAAATCAATGTAATTTTTTAATTAAAGTAAAATAAACTTTAATTTTGCAAAAAAAAACTCAACAATGTATTTATGTTCTACCATAAAAAAATACTTGACCTACAAAAATAAATATATACATTATATTAAATATATTAAGTGTGCCATCTCGCCCTGCACGTGTTGGAGAGATGCCGCATAGTAAATTCATTGAACTTAAAGAATTAATTTGACTGTGAAACATGTTTATTTCGTTCTCGATCTTGTCCACTGTCTGTGTAAAGGGTGAATTGTAGTTTTTTTAACCGTGTTCAATTTTCATATAGCGCTTTTCAACATTTTGTACATTGGATCCAATCTTCTTCTTCTTTTGTGAAAAATAATTTTCTCAACATTCGTCACAAATATTGGGATCCTCAGCCGGCTGGACTTTTCTTTGTTTGGAACTAAGAGAAGTTAAAACGTCTGCCAACTGCCTACTTCCTGAAAAATCGGCACTACAATTTTCGGTAGTGGTCAAATCGCTTGAACTAGTTTTTGATATTGCAGGTATGCAATGTATTGCTGGTGTTCGAAATTACCGCTTCCAAGATTGTTTCAGGACATGAAACGGTAGTTTCTGAAAGCAATTGAGTGTTGAACTTTAATTTCAGATGACTGTGATATGGTGAAAAAGTGCTCTGGAATAGCCTTAAGATTAAAGGGGTGCATTTCTGAGGCCAAAAATACTGAAAATGTCCATCTTTTAATCGTCTCGAAAGTGTTTTAGCTGGAACGCAAAAACTTTTTCCGACTTTCGGAGAGGCATCGCCTCTTCAATGTTTTTTCGGGCTTCTTCCAGCGCCTCTTTCGCCTTACGAATATTTTAATGGGGCATAACGAAGCTTAATATTCCTTTAAAAAAAATAGGTACATAAATACATTTAATACCCTATTTTACAACTTAAAAAAAGAAGAGGAAATACAAAAATACACAAACGTATTTTTATAAAAGTTATTAACCATTCAAAATACCTTCACTGGAAAAAACACGCGATAACTTGTTTCCGGATGGACTTTTTGCAACAAACCGAACAATTTCCATAGTGAGAAAGCAAGCATAAAACAAAACAAATAGAAAAAAATCCCGTTACTTATCCGATATTACCAAATTTTCTTCCAGCCTTTCTTTGTTGAATACCTAACTAACAAAAAGCAAAACAAAATATATCGCCCGGATGACTATATATGTATGCAGTTGGTTGAGTGTGCCATCTACACGGCATCTCTCCCGCAATTACCCTAATATAATTCAAAGTTGTAGGTATTGTTTTTTGCGGTTCCACGTTGGGCGCCAGTTTTGTTTTATTTCTAAATAATAAATTTTAAGTACTATCATTTAAAATTTTAGTATTGGCAGAGGGCTCGATTTTCAACTGCTGCAATCAAGCTAAGCTTATATTTTTTGGATGAATCTATGTAAACAAAATGATAGAAAACTGATCGAAATTAATTTTAAAGAATATTAAAATTTTGGGTTTAAAATGATAAAATAAGAGAAATTTGAGAAACTAAATTGGTCCTCACGAATTGCAATCTGATTGTTATGAACTGTCAAGCTATATTCGCGTTCCACATATCCACATATCCAAACATCAGCTAAAAACTAAGAAAGTACATTCGTCACATATTGCTCTTAATTTTGGCCATGTAAGAACTTTGGCATATACATATATATGTACATATGCCATGAAACACCATAAAATATCACAAGAGAACAAATATATTTTCTTAATGGTGCATTGATGCATGCAGCTTCCTTGAACCAAAAGAAAACCTGGAGTCCTAAAGGAAATACAAAAATTGTTGCACCATGCATTTTAAATTCAATCTCCGAAATTCGCCCTCATTTCCCGAACTTAATACCTTTAACGACCACTTGCATCTTATTCTTCCACATACTTACACCCCCAGGGTATCCCTTTAACTACCTTATAATACCTCCATTCAAATCCCATCCATCAAACAACTGCCATCGCCGATAAACTGAAAATGACTTGTCAATAAGTTTTGAATTCAATTAAAAAAATCCTTTAACTGCTGTCATCGTTTGTGCCGCCATTGGGGCTTCCTAAAAGAATAAAAAACAAAACACAAAAATTATAAATATTTTGACACCTGCCACTTTGCCATATGTAGATGCATCAAGATACAAAAAATCAAGCAATAAAATCAAGCCCATCACGTACGTGTGTAATTGAAATATAACAACAACACAAAAACACTCACACTCTTAATACTGAATACTCGTAGGTATACCTGAAGCTGAAGCTGAACTGTGCGCGTTAAAAAATTGAAACTCAAAAGACACAGCGGAAGTGCATTTTGCTTATGCAGGTCGCGTGCATCCATCACTGTATCCAGAGCCAGAGATTCATTCAAACGAGAATCCAATATTTAAATCCGTTCAGATACACAGCAACACACACACACATCCGAAGGCAAGAAAGTATTTGCATCCGTGTGAGGGCTTGACTCTCTTTCGTTTTTAAAGTCCATTTATGCTTTAACAAAAGATTTCCTCAAAAAACAAAAACACACAAATAAAAAGCCAGCAATCCACCAGATTGCCATTTTAATTCAATGCATCGATGTATCTTTTAACTTTTCTCATCATCATCATCATCCTCATCGCTTTATGAGGTCTCTCCTCCGCCAACCTCGAGGGGTAGAACGTAGCGTTAAGCTCCAGCCAAAGGCAACTCGGTTCATAATATGCTGATGATGATGATGAAGAATGTGAAGAAATAAAAGGCGAACGGCAACAAACAACAGCAACACCAGTGGCGGCGGGCGGGAGGCTGAGATGGGGGCTCGGAATTATAACGATTGTCTAATTGCGAACGTTTTGCGAATGTGTGGAAATAAATTGTGTTGTTTTTTTTTTTGTTTTGGTAAGTAAAACAGCACAAACAACACAGCGAAGACAATAACAAAATACGGGACGACAAAATCATTGCGAGAGAGCCAAAGCCATAGCCAGAGCCACCACCAGAGAGAGAACAAATTTTGTTTTTATATCCAACGAATAAAATAATATCCAACATGGAAATATCGAGGTCAGTCCAGGTCATGCCACTTTAAAGCGAGCAATATTGTGTGTATACAAAGTGGCAACGATGCGATGCGATCGATGGCGATGATGGTGTGGTGGAGTTGGGAGTGGAGACTAAGAGTTAGGGCAAACAAAAGACGCAAAGAGGTGAGCAAAAGCATTAGCAAGCATGGCCTATGCATGGGTCGCGTTCGCATCGCAGTCGCAGGAGTGAAGAGCGACAAAATGCGGAGCTTGAACTAAATGCTGCCACAGTTGGCAAATTAATTACACGCGTCCATTGAAGTGAAGCATCAACGATATATCATTGGGGGATATCAAGTGTTTAGGGTTACCGTTGTGGCGTGATAGTGTATACTATACATTGGGGTTTGCAGGTGCTTTCTGTGTGTTGAATTTTAAAGTGGAAAGTTGCTAGGTTTTGGGGGTTGGAATTCGTTTTTAGGGAGGTAATGGTACTTGTTTCTTGGTTAGACTAAAATTTTACGTGAAAAGGTTTCATTTATTCGAGATTTGGAATAAGTTATTCAATCAGGTTTCGTGGCGTGTAAGGCAAATTTATTTTTATTTTCAAGCTAATTACACCATGCCAAATGATGATTGTGAGCACTTGGCTTGAAGTATCTAATGTTGAAAAACTCCGAAAAGAAAGGAACATAAATAGAATAAATAAGGTGACACGACAGTTTGTGTAAAAGCAAGTCCTCGTGACTTACAACTCCCAGACATCCTGTGTTTCTACTGTAAGTGACCAGGAGTGCAGGGGACGTGGAAGTTTTTTTGTCGGATTCAAAGAGATTGGATGACCGACACTTCTTCTTGTTAGAGGTATAACCACCGAAAAATATGTTTCTTAGATGGAATATGTTAGGAATCAATCCGAAGACCTACGGGGCTTGGCAGTCTAACGCATTGACCATAACTTCAAGAGACTACGAGAGTAAAGAAATATTGATTCAAAAGTTTGTACGTACATTTTAAATGCGTGAAAAATGATGGATGCAGTTTATCCTTGAATAAAGTACAGTCTTAACCTAATCTCAGCAGTTTGAAAGTTATGGAGACTGAAGACCTACAAATTGGTACTCTAAATTAGGTTAAACTTTTAAATCTTCTGAGTTTGAGATATTGACGATATTATCGTAGAGCAGGTTGATCTGTCTAACTGTAGTCAAAATTTTGCAGCTAGTACAGATGAAAATTCAACAATCCTTTAAGACTTCGGCATCCCAACTTCTCGACCTGTCAACACTTGGTGAAGAAATAGTCCTAATCCAAGAACCTTGGATTGTAAAATCCATGGTAAGAGTATTAAGGACTCCTGGATACTACACACTGTATGCAGCAGAACCTATGTTCAATTTAACGTGAGCACCTGTCTTTACGACCTTATCCTACGGAGACCCTACCCTCATCGGAGTCAGATTGTGCCCTGACCATTAGCCCCGCGTCAGCCGAAGCCAATTCAGTAGCAAAGCTGTTACATGTTGCAGCATGTGCGCACTTCTTACTTAAAGGCGAGGTCTATCTAACACCGCTTGAATTCAAGCTTGAAAACCATATGTTTCTGCAAACCACAACCACCACGATACTCCCATTAGGGGGCCTTACTGCAAAACTCAGAGGCTGAAAACCCCAGGATACACACACCCAGCAATCGATCGAAGTAGTAACCAACCACCAGGAGTGTGCACCCTTTTATTAGTCTTTGTTTTAGGAACGATTCTCCTAAGCAATCTTCTTGATCTCAACGATCGTTTATTTTTAACATCATATTTCCAAGATTGCTAAAACCAAAAGTCGAGTAAAAGAGAACATTATCTCAATTACTTTAGTTTACGTTTTGGCCGTGACCTGGTGATCACTATTGAGTTTTCTTAGTTGTCTAAATCTCCGGAGTCATAAATCACCACGACAAGGTAAAACTCATCGGATTTAGATCCTGCATTCTAGTGTAAACAACCATTTATGTATTTATATACTCACTGATTTCAGCGATAGAGATATCACCGCCGCCGGTAAGAATGGCCAAGGGCTGGCTAGCTGGCTAGTGTCGGCTTATCTTGGCCACCACTACCTCAGTCAGCTCCCGGGACAAACTCTGGAGAGAATCATTGCTAATGCAGAACGGCAGAAGATCAGCCTCATAATTGGGAGTGATACTAATTCCCATCTTACACTAACGGTCCAGACACAAATTTGGCGTTTCATCCGCTTGGTCTCACCTTAAATCATAAACCTCCACTCGGCCTTTTCCAGCTGAAAACATCTTTAAAATTGCCAGGAAATCTAAATCTAAATGATTCAAACCTCTAAATGGATACAAACTGTACTAAGTTCCTGTTAATTTCAATAAAAAAAATTAAACAGTTAAGCAAAAGTCTTTAATTTCTGGCTGAAAAACAGAAAACAGAAGTTATTCAATCCACATTGACATTCTGTTTGCCTTTGAGACGATATTTTGAAATCGGATTTTTGAAACATCGGTTTTTTGAAACATTCAACCTTTTCAAAATATATAAATTATTCATATTATGATGGCAACCATACCATTAGTATTCCACACCGCATCACAATCACAGCCAACCAAATTTCCCCTACATAAGCATTGCACTCCCTGTATCAACTCCGTTCAACCTAACTCCACCGCCCTCCGCCTATGTTGCACCATTTGATGCTCGAAGCCACCGTGTGGCTGGATGGGGCGCGCGCGCGCACAAACACAAAATAAAACAGCAACGACATAATAACACGGCGCGCAGCATAATCCAAACGCTCCACTGCCACTCAACTTCATCGTCCGTCCTCGTTCGTAATGCTGCCGCCTGACGTTGTCGTTGCAACTTGCAAAGGCCGGCGGCGATTGCAGCCAGGGCGAGAAAAATAGAGAAAAAGCGACAAATGGAGTCAAATGGAATGGAAACTCAAAACGGTATTATGTGATGTTCTTTCATTTATTAAAAAAAAAAAAGTTTTCTTCTTCCTCTGAGTGTTTATGTTGCAAGTTGTGATGTGATTGCCACAGCCGCTATACCTAGCGCTTTTTTAAATTTTTCTCCCCACCTGTATTTTATACTTATATATAATATATGCTTATGCATAGGTATGTTTGTATGTATTTACCTGCGTATGCATGCTTCATTTCATAACTGTTTTCATCTTGGTTAAAGATATAATATACTTTGAGGAATGCGTAGCGTACCGGTCAGCGACGATGGCGACGACAACGACGCACCAAAGCACAAACCTGTGTGTTGCAAAGGTTCACCGGTTTCAATTGAGCTCTTTGTGCATAACAAATAACAACAGTTCAATGTGTAATTGATCGATAATACAAAAACGCCGCCACGATTGCTGAACTGTATTATAATACAGCATTGCTGTTTGTTATGCTGCTTCTCCCTCAAAGGTCGATTGGACCTGGTCCTAGAGAAGTGAAAAAACACGCAAACGATTCACCAACGTACCGATCTATCGAAACTATTGATCTAGCACTGATCTTTTTTTGCATCGACTACTTCACGAACACAGGGTGATGTAAAAAGTACCTACGATAACACTTCGAAAGTCACAGCAAACCTTAATGTTTTCATATCTGTATTTCTCAAAATTAAAGCTACATAAATAAAATTAAGAAATTTGGAGGTGCAACAGACCGAAGAGAGCCAAGATTTTAGTGACTTGCAACTCTCAACCGTGTGCGTGTTGCCAGGAATGGAGGGGACCTACAATTTTCTGCCAATTTCGAACGGCTAATGAGCAGCACTTTTTAGGACAACAGATACTGTTAAGGGATTTCTCATTTCCTCGTACGAGGCAGTTTACCCAGAAAAGCTGAGAATTGAACCAATGCGCTAACCATTATGCCAAGGGGTGCTAACGTGCTACAATTAGGACAACTTTGAACTTTCACTGTGTGTGCACGCACCTTTAAACCAATGAACAAACTGTCAGTGTCAAAACATTAGGTTATAATACCGATTGCAGTTTTTAGCGAATTAACTCCAACTTTTGATTGTAAGTCACGTAAGCACGTTTTGCCTTTGTCAAAAAGCAAAATATATATATATATTTCAAGATTCTGGACTTATATCTCGACATGAGACATAATTCTATGACCTAGTTTAAAGCTTATATCTCTTACTCGTTCCTTCTGCAGAAGTTAAAAACCTTTTTATATTCTATGAAAAATTTTACTTTTTATTATGTATAAGGCAGAATGCTTAGTAGCTCATTTTCCCGTGAAGTAATCTCTAACGACTTTATACTAACAACACCCTGTATAGCATCTTTAAGGTACTAACTAATTGCGAGATATTTATTACACTCTTGCGCAGCGCAGTACAGTATTAGAGTGGCAGCAATCGATGGTGTTGGTGGTGTGCATAGCCGGCTGAATGGCGGGCGGCCTCGATTTATCTCTCTTCTCGACTTTGTTGTTGGTGAAAGTAAAGAGCCATTGTGAAGTACCTACTCCCGATCACTGACCACAAAAGAAGCGTTTCCTAACCAATTGGTTGGTAAGGCTTCCTCATTTTCCCCCACACAATAACATCATTGCTCGTCGTTTGTGCAGCATTCATTTCTCTTTTTTGTTTTGTATTTTTTTTTTAATCTTTTTTTTTATGTTTCGGAATTTCTTTTCAATGATTTTTGTTATTTTCATATGAAGAGTAACCAATAATAATAATAACACCATCAGTAACAGTTACACCAACAATAAGCTATCTGAAGTGGTTAATAAGCCTTAGTTCCATAGCCAAACACTCTTCTCACTCTGGATTTCATTATTATATGCATGAATACAATGGGTTAAAGTTTTAAGCATTTTATAAAATACTCCAGGTAAGGTGCTGTGTAGAATTTTTTTTGTAACTTTTAGAAGTTTGAGATGTTATGAGTCTTTAAAAAAACTATATTAATCTGTTAAGAAAATGAGTTGTATGTTCTTTTTTTATTGAACAAATTGATAAAGGAACTTCAATTCGTAGTGAATTTGCGATCAATTACTATTTTAAAATAAAAAAGCATTTTAGTGGAATTAATAGAATTTTAAAACTATTTTAGTACGATACTGGGTCAAAAAGACGATTTTGCAAAATTTAATCGACTTTAGCATCATATTTCATATAACTTTGTTAATTTCCGATGTCAGAAAACGTCAGTTAAATTAGTTTCAGTTTTATTCAGAAGCTATTTACTAAAAATATAGACTTACTTGTAGTACGATACTAGTTAGAAAGCGTTTAAAATTACCAAAAAGCAAGTAAACTGTGCTTTTAAGTTAGAAATTCTTTGAAGTAGAATCATACTAATGGACTAGGTTTTAACCAAAGCAAAACTGAAATGATGCTATTTACTACCAAAAATAAGATACACTCCTTCGTTTTACCTCGACTTAACGTCCAAACACTCTTGCGTAATATCTAGTGATATTCCTGAACGAAAGTTGAACTGGAAACTGAATGTTGAAGAAAAGGGTTAAGAAGGTTAAGAAGGCCTGCATAACTTTTTACGACTGTAGCAAAACCTATGGTAACAAGTCGGATCTTTTATCTAATTTTGTGAACAAGAAACTGCTATCGTTGGCAACATAGGGGTTCTAAGATCTTTAGTGGAGCTTTATCGTTAAGTCCTTGACTAAGCGCGAAATTTCATTAATAAAACAAAATTTCTGTTAAGTGACGTTTACTAACTATGATTAAGTTAAACCACCGAAGTAGGTGGTTTAGCGAAGGAATAAGAAATAGAAATCTCAAATTCCTTTTTTTTTATCAGAAAATTAAAGAAAAGTGAGAAGTTTCTAAATTAATTTTGAAAAGAAATAGTAATAATAAAAATGGCACAAAGTTTTATCGATTTCTTGAACCGTTTGGATTTGCTGGATAATCCTAATTTTTCTATAAGAAGACCAAAAATCAACGAAGATTATAATGAAATAAGAAAATTATTTCAATTTTAAGCGGAGTGATTGAATTAAATTCAATTGAAAGTTTTATGCGACCTCAACTCCATAGTGCGTTTCGCCCAGGTATATTACTGCTGTGAAATTTATAAGCGTCGCTAAA
This sequence comes from Chrysotoxum bicinctum, assembly GCA_911387755.1. Lineage (NCBI taxonomy): Eukaryota > Metazoa > Arthropoda > Insecta > Diptera > Syrphidae > Chrysotoxum > Chrysotoxum bicinctum. Next base: position 214,106,595 of record OU426989.1, on the reverse strand, counting down.
CATCGACAAATAATAATTGCGTCTTAGAAGGGTACGACAGCATCTAACTGATGAGCCCACTGTCGTACCTGGGCGAAACGCACTATGGAGTTGAGGTCGCATAAAACTTTCAATTGAAGACCAAAAATCTATAAACTCCGATATGATCCAATAAAAGAGCTAAGCGAAGAGGAATTCCGAAATAAATATAGGTTTTCCATGTTCCATGTTCATAATTGATTTTTCAATATAATTTACAAAAGAAACAGCAATAAACATACACAATTAGACACAAGCAATTGACAATCAATTTAGGCAGCCACAGAATATAAAAATGAGATAGCTTACTTTTTGTAGTAGATTTTTTCAAAGGATTTTTGATTAACTTCACTTAACTATTCCGTTTTTATTAATGTAAATATTTAAGCCAGGACTCAACTCCTATTCCATGGTTTAGTTAAACTGTGGAATATAGGTGGAATAAGCGTTTTTTATTAATATGGCTGTAAGTATCTAGTATCTTGCAGAGCATTAAGACTAAACAAAATGGAACAGTTGGATTGAAAAATGTTATGGTGACAGCAATATTTAGGGCTTGATTCCAAAAAAGATTTTTACGACTCCTACTGACTACTACACCCCTAAAATCGGCATCAGTAAGAATTGTAAGCTTATTATTTTATTAAGTAAAGACTGGGATGATGACGTACGTCGTGAGTCAAAGAATAAGTGTAGTATTGGGTTAGGAATCTTTTCTGAAACTTTGAATATATCTAGGTCTTTTAGGGTATCCTAGGCTGTTAAAGCCATTCATTCTAGTACATCATCCTCTGAATTAGTCCAGCATTTCTATATTGAACTTGCTAGCCTCAATTTTAACAACAAAGTCTTTCTCATCTGGGTTTTGGGTCATTGGCATTAGTAGGAATGAACAGGCAGATGAGCTAGCTGGACAAGGTTCAGCCCTTCATAGTTCACTTGCGGGATGAGTCAACATTCCGATCGGAGTCATTAAGGGCAATATTCTCTCATTATTTTTCAATGAATCAAATCGAAGGTGGAGTAGTTTAATTATCTGCATTACATCTAGAAAGATTTAGTCCACCTACAGTAAATCCCGAATGCTTAAGCTGATATACAGAACCAGTCAAGACATAGCCAGGATCGTAGTTACCTGAAGCGGACACTGGCTTATAGGAGAGCATGCAGTAAACCTAGGCATTCCTCACAACACTAACTGTCATAGCTGTGAAGATCAGAGGTTCAAATTTACAGCATACAGAGCATTTTTTGAATACATTGAAGAACTTTGGGAAATGAAGATTAAAGACTTAATCTCTTTTCTCAACGCGAAGAAATGGGTCCAGACGATTTTCGGTTGATTCTGTACCGTGCTGTCCGTTTGATTCTTTAGATCCCGAGCTTTGACAGAAGTTTACGATGTGAAAGGCCGAATGATCATTCGAGATTTTAAACAAACTTTACATTGAAATGACAATAAAAGGAGGTCTCGTCATTGTGCTGTCCTTCTTGATATTGCACATCAAAAAAAAGTAATTAAAACAAAATTATTAAATAAAAAAGCCAGAAAAGAAGAACAACAAAATAAATAACGGGTGATTTTTTAAGAGCTTGAGAACTTTTTTAAAAAAAAAACGCATAAAATTTGCAAAATCTCATCGATTCTTTATTTGAAACGTTAGATTGGTCCATGACATTTACTTTTTGAAGATAATTTCATTTAAATGTTGACCGCGGCTGCGTCTTAGGTGGTCCATTCGGAAAGTCCAATTTTGGGTAACTTTTTCGAGCATTTCGGCCGGAATAGCCCGAATTTCTTCGGAAATGTTGTCTTCCAAAGCTGGAATAGTTGCTGGCTTATTTGTGTAGACTTTAGACTTGACGTAGCCCCACAAAAAATAGTCTAAAGGCGTCAAATCGCATGATCTTGGTGGCCAACTTACCGGTCCATTCCTTGAGATGAATTGTTCTCCGAAGTTTTCCCTCAAAATGGCCATAGAATCGCGAGCTGTGTGGCATGTAGCGCCATCTTGTTGAAACCACATGTCAACCAAGTTCAGTTCTTCCATTTTTGGCAACAAAAAGTTTGTTAGCATTGAACGATAGCGATCGCCATTCACCGTAACGTTGCGTCCAACAGCATCTTTGAAAAAATACGGTCCAATGATTCCACCAGCGTACAAACCACACCAAACAGTGCATTTTTCGGGATGCATGGGCAGTTCTTGAACGGCTTCTGGTTGCTCTTCACTCCAAATGCAGCAATTTTGCTTATTTACGTAGCCATTCAACCAGAAATGAGCCTCATTGCTGAACAAAATTTGTCGATAAAAAAGCGGATTTTCTGCCAACTTTTCTAGGGCCCATTCACTGAAAATTCGACGTTGTGGCAGATCGTTCGGCTTCAGTTCTTGCACGAGCTGTATTTTATACGGTTTTACACCAAGATCTTTGCGTAAAATCTTCCATATGGTCGAATAACACAAACCCAATTGCTGCGAACGGCGACGAATCGACATTTCACGGTCTTCAGCAACACTCTCAGAAACAGACGCAATATTCTCTTCTGTACGCACTGTACGCATTCGTGTGGTTGATTTAATGTCCAATAAAGTAAACTGAGTGCGAAACTTGGTCACAATCGCATTAATTGTTTGCTCACTTGGTCGATTATGTAGACCATAAATCGGACGTAAAGCGCGAAACACATTTCGAACCGAACACTGATTTTGGTAATAAAATTCAATGATTTGCAAGCGTTGCTCGTTAGTAAGTCTATTCATGATGAAATGTCAAAGCATACTGAGCATCTTTCTCTTTGACACCATGTCTGAAATCCCGCGTGATCTGTCAAATACTAATGCATGAAAATCCTAACCTCAAAAAAATCACCCGTTACAACAACAGCGAAAACCTTAAAAGTTATATAAAAAAAGTAATGCTGCAATGCAAAAGGTCCCAAAAGCCACTAAAAGTTGTTTTTATTAATCAAATTTTATATTATTAGGCTTTGATAAGAATTTCTTAAACACAGAATTTCATATGTTGAAGTTAGACCACAGGCTTATGCCCTAAGCGTAGAATTAAATTTATTTATGAATGGCCTAAGCTCTGGACTTAGCAAGAGTTAAGCAAAATTCTATGAATATGCCTCGATTATATTTTTCAAAAATCATATGATCGATTTTAAAAAAAAAAATTTTAACTACCTACAAGATAAAGAAACGGTTACAGTACCCACCATGCAAATGTTAAAAAACGTTTTCCTTAAATCGTATTTTACTTGAAAACGCCTTCTAGAATTTCGATAAAATTTTGTGTTTCGCTTAATTTTTACGATCTATCTCTCGAAGAAAAAAATTAAAACTAACACATTACTAACAGTATCTACAATAGAGCCACTATTTTGATCTTTAATTTTCTTACTATCCGAATAATAGGTTTGAATTAAGTACTTTATCCACAAGCTTCTGAGAAGTCCTTAAAAAGTGGATTTCAAAAAAAAAATATTTTGAATTTCTTAAATATATTTTTTTTGCAAGATTCCAAGCCTCCACGAAGGGAAAATTTAATTTTGCTCAGTAAAACCTAGTACTCACCTAGCGCGAAATGAAAAATAAATACGTTCCAGATTATACGCGGAGAATAAAGATGAAAATAAAATAAACTTTTCCACGTGAATTTTTGTTACTCACCTGAAATACTGAATACTTTCATTAAGTAAACTCTCGAGAGCAGTATCAAAAAGTTCGTTATCCATTCTTTAATTCTGTTTATATAAATTTTCAATTTTTTATTTTGAAACAAAATATTTAAATTAACTGACAAATGTCACAGTTTTCCACGCTGCCCTAAACTTATTCCTGATGGTTGTACATTGAGAAATGAAAATTTGGCCTGGAAAAAATTGTGGAACATAATTGTTTTACCAATCCACATTTTGGTACTCACCTCTCGTTGGGGATTTCATGCGAGTGAACCAGCCGCCACATTTATATGAAATTTTCATTTTCACTTGAACTGAGTACTAGGCTTAAGGAAAAATATACATAAATAAGTTCTTATATGTACAGATATTTGCTTAAGAAACCACATGGCATTCTGTTCTTAGCTCAAACTTCTAAATGAAAGAATTCAGAAAGCCGCACAAATTACAACAAATATTTTTTCACATCACTGTGAAAAACATCTGAGCGCCAGAAAATTTTATTAAATGGGAAAAAACGAGCATTGAAAAGGGGGCCAGGGCCAGGGCAAGCAATAATAAGTAAGTAAGTTGGGTATAAAATGTGAATTAAGATTGACGTAAAATAAGGAGAAAAAAAAAACACAGAAAATATAATAATTAGAAAGTATTAGTTTAGCTTTCATTATATTATTGCCTTTAGATGGTATTGTTGCGTTACGAGTGTTTGCTTATAATATGCCTAGTCTATAGAGTGTGTGGTGTGTAAAGATGTAAAGAAGGTATCACGTCAGTTAAGTGTCGGCAATATGACACAGATATTTTTTTTTATTTTCTTTAAGTTGACTTCATAATGAAGACATAATAAGTCGAAACTGACACTGGAAGAAATTATAATGATGATGTTTTAATGTTGTTGGTTCTTATGCTAAGATATATATTTTAAGTTTAGAAATTAGGCTTAGAACGATGTAAGAAATCGATTTTTTAATGACTGAGTTAAACTTGTGAAAATCTAACCTTTCACTCTAAAACTTTTTACCCCGAATACATTCTTTTGCATGAATGAGTGAATTCTTGAAAAAGCACCTTCAATTGATTGCCGTTAAATGAATGGGGCACAAAATCAGTGAATTCTTTTTAATGTCAAATGAGTGGTGATTGCAGAACTTAAATTCTAAGGCTCAAAGTGAAGTCAATGGGTGCAATATTTTATATGAATTTATTGAAGATTGCATTCACAAAAGATTACCGTGCTATAGAAGCACTAAAAAGATACATTTACTAAATCTAAGCTAATATAGTTTTCGATGACGAGAAAGTAGTGATCCTTCCGCTTTTTCGCCAATGCAGATTCTTCTCAAAATATTAAATACGTTACATGCACAGCAAGCATTGAGGCATGCATGACCTCAAGACTTCACTTCTTTATTTATGTGGATTTAAATCTCTGTGTATTTTGATCATAATCAATTTAGACTGAATCATTTTTTGGAACAGAGATATTAAAGTTCTTTTTTTAAAATGTTGGCAATTCGCACGATACGATCATCATGGATATTCCCAAATCGGGGCAATAAGTTGACTCATATGATAATCTCATGATCATGAGCAATGTTTCTCAAAATTTCTCCAAATCACATCAACGTGACAATTGCACTTCACAGTTGTTATTGTGCTATGAAGCAATTTTCATTTTTAAAATAAAACTTCAATCATACTGCTTCCCAAAATTTGGTTCACACTAAATAATCTGACTTTTGTTTCCAACGAATTTGACTTTAAACCTGACAAATTGGCAGAAGCAATCGGTACAACAACAATAACAAAACAAAAACCCAAAAACAAAAGGCAACCCATTTCGTGGGAAACTTTATTGTTCATTGTATTCAGTTCAACGAATTCAAATCACGTTTCCGAAATAAAATCTTATGTTCAGTTTGGCTAAGAAAATTTGTCTTCAGAGAGAACTTATCATAAGCTTCTTCCGGAAAAAAAGAAAGAAAACACATTTTTTTTTCGCTTGACAAAATGTATGTAAAATTTGCTTGACGAATGTGATTGTTTTTCTCTCTATCCAAAATGGAGTGTTGAACAGAGTAACCAATGTGATATTTTTTAGTGTCCCAATTAAAAAATAGAAGTGATACAGAGCAGAGGACTGAAGAGAAAATAAACCCGTCACGAGCAGAACTCAGTAACTTATTCCGAGCATTCCGATTTGATTAAGAATTATAATCGAATAGGTGAGTTCCTCGTAGGTCAAGTTGTACACGCCATAACTTTCAATTGCTTCTCTATTTCTCTCTATTCTAAATTTGTCAATTTTTAGTTGGTAGACTTTCTAAAAAAATTCTTATAAGTACACGCTACGCTTTATGATTTAAAGAACGCTAAATAAAACCAACCATTGCATTTTCTTATTTCCCGAAACCTGGCGTATTCATCATTTAAGCGCTTTTAATATTGTTAAATTGATTTATTTTTTATCTTAGAAAAACTACATATGTAATGTAGGCACAAAATATTCAGCTTAAAATTTTGAAAATTTCTTGTTATAGTTCCTAGGCTCTAGACTTAACGTTGGATGTTTTTAATTACAAACATGCACAGTTTTTTGGCAAGGAGATGCGCTTTAATGTGATTTCATCAATCTCATTCTAGAGCAGATTGTGCACAGGCGTTGACACTAATGGCACTATATTTAACAAATCGGTCCAACCATTTGGGTATACAGACGATATCGAAAGAAGAAAAAATAAAAAAAATAAATTCGAACCGCTCAATACAAGTTATATTGAACGGTTTTAAGTCAAAATTCATAGATAAATTCTGGTGTGCCATAGGGCTCCGTCTTGTCTCCGACTCTTTTTCTAATTTTCTTTAATGATCTTTTGTCTGAAATTAGCTACTCTGAGCTTCTCATATTCGTTTCTAAATGCATATGCTTGTTTTTTGGATGTCGATTTATAACGTCAGCGTATGATAATCTCATTAAATTCTGATCTTTATAGCATTGTCAAATAAGGAACGAAAACCGCGAAGAATGTAATGCTTCAAAAATGCAATTCTCTCTTCTACCGTTAAGGCGGAACCCAGCCCCCATGTCATGTATTGAGGAAAACGAACTGATCTCAGTTCTCAATACGTGAATCACAGGACACAGACTACCTTTTGTGATATAACCACATATTCGAGGTCACCAAAAACGATACTAAGCAGTGGTACAACTTTACTTCAATTGAAGTAGATCTACTTCTTTTTTTTTCAAAATATTTTAAAATCTACTTCCTACTTCGCACCATCAGCAAAATACTGAAATCTACTTCATTTTGAAAATTCCTGTTTCAAGCTACTTCAATTTTACCAAAAAAAAGCCCAAATCTACTTCTTTTTCCCTATTTCACTATAGGTTGTAAATGGCACCAGAATTACCAAAAAATTAATGTCAAGACAATAAATACACAAATTAGCTAGTAATTTAAAAAGCATAGAAGTATACGAATCTTATAAAAATTTCACTTGCGTCTGTTTTTTTAATGTTATTCTTTATAAAAGAAAATTTTATTAATAAATTAATTCTTCAAATACAAATTTCTTTAAAATTAAAAGAAATGTATAGACAATTTTAAGTAATTAAAAATAGAAATTTAAGGAAAAAATTGTTTGTATACAATATTATTTCCAAATGAAAGAAGCTCGGAAGCGGTAGAGTTGGAAATGAGAAAGTAGAAAATCAAAAAAAGGTTCTATCACAGGTACCGTTAATAACTTTTTTTATTTTTTGACCAAAATATAGATCCTATTGTTTTTTTTTTATAAAAATTATTAGAGTCGTTTTTGAAATAAATATGATATTTCATAATGGCTGTATGGAAGGAACCGAGCTAAAAAAAAAAACCATTGCAATTTCTTCTCTAGGCTGCAGGTTCAGGTTCAGACCTTCAGACAGACGGAATCACTCCTTTTTCGTGTTGTAATGTTAACTGATGAAAATCTTGAGTTAACATTTTTCTAAAAACAAGTAAAAAGTCACTTTCAAATCTACTTCGATTTTTCTCAATTTACTTCCCTTTTTTTTCAAATCTACTTCGACTTTTTTTCCGGAAGTGGTAACGCTGATACTAAGTGTTTAGGTTTCCCTCGACGTTACAAGAAATTCTTCACCCCTTCTCATCTGGTCATAATCTGTAAGGCCTATATTCATCCAAAGCTCGATTACAATTTCCATATTTGGGAAGGTGCTTCAATAACCCACTTGATCTCTCGGATGGAATCCTAGAAAAAGCTTTACAAATGATATATGATAGAACTACAACAGAAACATTTGAATCCCTCGAGCACTACCCCAATGTTTATTGTCTTTCATTACTTTATTATTGTTTTTATGAAAGTGTTCTAATGAAATAACCAGATGCATTCCTGCTTTTATACTTTACACGTTATACTCCCGTTTTTGTTAAATTCAAATATTGTTTCTTTAGTGTAGTAAACACGAATGTGCAATGCTTTACTCGACTCAATATGTTTATCAGACATTCAAAACCAATGTGCATCAGTATCTATATCCTTTTATATCCTCTCCAACTTTGCTTTAAAGCTCGCACTATGCTCATACTTAGTAAAGTTAGTCATAATCCCTTTGCAAAATTATAAAAAAAAGCAGGGGTGGTCCTATAATACTTCCTTGTGGTACATCAGTTAATTTGTTTTTTATTAATATCATTCCTTCTCGTACCGAACACGAGTTGGTCTAAAATAGACGGTGTAAGAATCTTGTTTTACGCTCCCTTTCGAAGATCCTAATGCACTTTGTGCTCAAGGCCAGAGATACTACATCTTGTCAAAGGCTTGAACAAAAAATGTAAAAATAGATATATTTGATCTATAGTCCAAATACGTTTACCCCAGACACAACAGTTGGGCTCATCAGTTAGATATTGTCGAAACCTCGGATGAACTTAAGTCTTTCTTAGACATATGTGTCTCTTCTTGGGTAGTGAAATAATCTTCCGTCAAAAATCAAATATGCCCAATGTAGTCGTGTTTTTCTTATAATACCTGATACTCGTAGTTCGCTTAGAAATTCAATGAAAAGTTTTAGCGATCTCAAATTCATAGTGCGGTTCGCCCTTGTACGACGCGACGGAGGACTCAATTGCTTCATTTAAACAGAAACAATTTTCTTCATCTTCGTTTAGAAAGAAAGTGTGGCAAGCCTACTGACGGTGACTTGATGTTGTAATTCCAAATAATGTTTACCTGCCCACCAGCAATGGTCCAAAAAAAATACCGAAATTTATTTTTTGAAGACAAAGAAGTCCAAAAAATTTCACCTCTTTAATTTGTATCTTTTCTGATAAAAAAAAAAAACAATAAATCAAAGAACACGTAAGATGTGCAGACAAAAACAAAAATTATCCACCAAACATAAGATGAAGAAAAAAAAACTCATGAAACAAAAAGTGGCCAAAGCAACACACAAATTAAATGAAGAAGAAGCAACAGCAGCAGCAGAAGGAGATCCAAGAAATTCAAATGATGAAATCTTCAATTAAACAATTTCAATTGGATTATTGCGGGAGCAGTTCAACTCCGCTGTTGAACTCCAGTGGACTCGATTGGCGTTTTGGCGCGACCATCATTCGTCCAACTTTAAGTTGATTGAGGCTTCGTGACAGAGAAGAGGTGCAGACGAAATACGAGGGACTCACCGTGGAATGCGTGTGTTTGGTTGGGTCTCGTTTTGCCTCAAATTGACACGTTTCTGGCCTTTTTGTTGGAAGATTTATTTTCGATTTTTTTCTGACTTGTTTTTTCTAAATTTTTTTTTCAAACCGCCAGACTTGAATATTCAAATTCCAATGATATAAGCCAATAAGACAGAAATACGGGTGTTTTGTAGTGCTCGTCTGTCTTCAGATTTGACTTACCTCTATCAGAAAAGTGTTTCTGATTCCAAATAACTACAACACAAAAAAAAACAACTAAAAGAATTATCATAATCACGATCACCATCAGTTATTTTTTGTTGTCTTATTTTGCTGATGAAGATCCAACAAACGGAAAAAGAGAATAATTTGACAAATTTAATAAAAACATCTGCAATAACATTAGCAACCAGAAAGTTATATCAAAATAAATTTATGAATCTAATAAATTTAAATTTCTGCGGTCACGTTTGATTTTTAGAAGATTTTATTTTGTTTTTTTTTTTTCTTAAATTTTGGATACAAAGTTCTGAGAGACGAGACAAAGAATTATCACTTGGTCGTTGGTCAGCATCAGTTTGTGATCACTTTTGGGTGGCATTATTTCAAAAGGTTACATTTATTGTGAATGAATCATTGTAGTATTGAAGGCATCCAAATTAAATGGAACGTCCTTTGTCTCTTTTAAAGAGGATTATTTGCAAATAAAAGCAGGTCTGAGCCTGACTTATATATTTTTTTTAGATCAATAAGATTTCGATGAAGCAAGATAAAATGAACAACATGTTACTTCCACAGAAACATTAAGCTTTAAGATTTTTGGATTTTTGAACAGTTTTGATTTTCAATTTCTTAATAGCTATTTTAGGATATATTTTTGAAAATTGGGACCTAACAACACCGATCAGAGAAGTTGCAAGATTTGTTACATTGTGGTCTTAAATTCAAATCCCATTATATTTTTGGTATTATTCAAAAAATAGGCTTTTAATTTACTTTCTTTCAATTTAAAAGTGAACATGAGTGTTTTGTCATTTGAATTCATTTCATACTTTCTTTGCAAGTATTTTTGTTAAATTTTGTGATCGGTGTTTTTTTGTCTTTCTCCAAAAAAATGGTTGGTACAAATTTAGACTTTTGGCCAACAAAAAAATATAAAGAATTCTGGGTTTTAAGTTTTTTGTATGTATTAATAAGATTCTAAATACATAGGTATCGCGTTAGAACATTTTTGCGGTCGTGGTAAGTTGAAAACAAAAAGTGTGTATACATTCGAGTACACTAGCCAAAAATGTGCAACATTTTTTTTTATGACTGGACTTTCAGAAAAATGGCTTCTCAAACCATAATTTGCAGGGAATTTTTATGGAAAGCGCTATCCTAGTCTGTTAATAGCTGTTGATGATATCCCAATTGATGTAAATGAACGGGAAATAGTAATAATTCCACCGGATATTGATGTTCAAACGGATAAAGGGGATTTATGCGAGGATGATATGATCAATTCAAACATTTCTTTTGACATCCCAGAAGCTGCCACTCATACATATTCCTCAGCCACAACTTTTAGTCTCATTCAATAAGGGCATTGGAGGTGTCGATCTTCATCATGAATTTGTAAACAATTACAGGATAAAAATAAAGGGCAAAAATTCTGGTGGCCAATTTTTACTCAAATGTTAAATGCAATGCTTGGTGGCTGAATTGTTTACGTATTGATAAAAACTGCAATCTTCTTTCATTTCTCAGGACAGTAACACGAACTTATTTATGCTCACCATGTCACCATCATCATGAAATGTGACATCTGTCAATTCCCCGCCTTGGCTTCTTAAGGTGGCACAGATCTGAGTAGTCCAATTTTAGTGGTGTCAAATCGGATGGTGACCTCTCCAACGCCATTTTCGAAAAGTACGGACCAGTACCTACTCCGCCCGCTCAGAAGTCCAGTCACTGAACAAACGGCACTCGTTTCCTATGGTCATGAACTTTGAACTCCTACGTCAATGTGCAAGTCCCGACGTAAAATTCGCGAAATTGAGTATGCGAAAGGTCGAGTTCTTGTGCACATCGAGGAATCGACTATCTCAGGTTCTGACTGTATACTTTTATGGACCGTGGCGATATTCCTGGCGTTCCTTTGGCGTAATAATGTTGGCTGATTTTAATTACCAAACCCTTCATCTCAAATTTGATGCAATGCACACAACGTTTGCACCACCAAACAGTCACTTTGATAGGAAAGTTTAATCATTTGGACGTGTTGAATAATAAAGAATAGATTTGACAGATGTCACCAAAACAACATGGCCGCCAAATTCTAAACGCGCCATTTGAAAAACACTTTAGATTTATCTCGATGTTTCTGCAGTTTATGGCTGGACGTAAACTTCCTCAATGATGAACGTGTTTTATCGAGAAATGGTCCTGCCGGTTGGCCTTCTATAGATCCTGTGATTTAACAACTCTCGATTTTGTGTATGGGGCTACGTAGTATATGTTATGTACATACACTGAGAAAAATATCAAACATATTCATATTTAAATCAAACTCAAACACATACGATTTGGCATGGAATCGATATCTATTTAATTTGAATAGAAACGTATTTACCCATGTTTGACCCGATTTGAACATGATTTGGTTTAAATTTACCACGTTTTCTATTTGATTTAAACATGCTTATCTTTGTTTTCATTAACTTTATTTGATGTTGTTTCAAATAGAATCATATTAATTTTTTGTTACTTCAGATTTTTCAGAAATTCAGAAATAAAAAAAATACTCAACAAAAATACAAATTAATAAGTACCTACATTATGTATGTATTTATATTTTTATTTTATTTATTTATATTTTTCCAAAAAGTCATTAAATTGTTGTGGAGCGCTTTGAGATCTCATCTTTGTCACATCTTGAGAACATCTTCAAATTCTGGTTCATATAATTCGTCTTCTGGAATTTGCTTTTCTTACGTCTTTCGTCGTGCTCTAGTCGTCCTGTGGCAAGAATATAGAAGTCAAATGATAGTTAATTATAAAACATACTTATTAATCAGTATTTTTTTAAATAAAACTATATAAATAAACAGTTTTTGAAACAATTATTTTTTTTATACTTACAATAGAGAGCAGGGAACAATGGTATTAACTTCCACTCCTCGAATAATCTTATGGTTTATATTTTTGCTTGAAACAGAACTTCAGTTATGTAACATTATATTGGTAATCAAATATTTCTTTATTATTTTATAAATTACTCACTTTAGTAAGATCACAAACACACGCGGAAAATAAACACACTCCATGACTTTCGATGCCAAAAAGAAGAAAAGTTGTATTTAGCTACTTCATTTTTATTCAATTCAAACTTGTTCGTGATTAAATTTAACATTTATGTTTAATCTCTTACTCATGTAAATATTTTAACTTCGTTTATATTTCAAACAAACTCGTTCATGTTCATTGTATGTTACAATTTTTAAGTTAGTAAAACAATTAAACCTGCATTTTAAAAATCAAACTAAAACTAATTTGAATACATATAAAAAATGAAGTGCAGATCTTAATGAAATTCTTAAACATGAATGAGTTTGATTTAAACATATTTTACTGTAAAATAATAGTATTTTCGAATCTAAACAGATTCGAGTTTAGTTCTAAACGAATTCTATTTGTCCTTATTTAAACATGCAGTTAAACATGTTTCTATTTAAATAACTCATAGTACAGTTTTCTCAGTGTATATTAGTCTATGCCAATAAGGCAGCCCCGTTATATTGAACTAGAGTATGGGGCATTTTCCATCAAAATGTGTGGCTGAGTCATCGAAAATTAGGTTCAATGAATCGATAGCTGCAAACGCGGCCATGATAAATACATATATGGACGACGTAAAATTCCATAGACAAATGTTTTAATTGTTCTTCAAACCAATAATAAAATAAATCTCAAATGGTTTGCGTTTTACTTCAAAAAAAAAGTTTTCAAGTCCTTATAGGCAACCCTGATTAAAAAGTCAGAAGCCAACACAAGTGACAAAATCTTTGGTAAGTCTACACAATTACTTGAATAAGTCATTGATGGTTGCACTGGTGATATCAGTGATTTCAGTGCTTGAAATGGATCTTGAGTTAAACGATGGGAAAATGAAATAAATGGTGCCAATAAGAAGAGATCACAACATGCATCGATGAATCGAACAGAACATCACACGCGATAGCTCTACTTTAGTAGAAGTCAGGGACTTTTTCTAGCATATCAACTCCGCTACAATATTTTAAAATTAAAATCAAGAAATCAGGGTATTATGTCGAAGAATTGACGCGACTCCGTATAAGACCTTGATCAACCTAATTCTACTCTAACGTGCTACAAGATATCCTTCGACGTGTCGAGCGAAAACTTCTCCGCTAAATGTTCTGCCTCGTTTGCGCTTGCAGGTTTCTGGGGGAAGATTTAAAGATGAGACTTAGGAGTTGTAAAATGACAACAAATTAGTTAAGTGAATACAAATTCATCAGCTAATTTGGGTAAAGCATGTAAAGTAAATGAACTCCAGTGATAAAACTTTGCGAGCCTTCGAAACTATTCCTGAAGAAAATCTCAGTACATGAAGACTTTTACATATCAACATTGGTCGAACAAGTAAAAGGGGGCCTCAACCAACTTGGGGTGCATAAATGCAGGCAGCTACATCGCTAAGGACCGGACTTACTGAATAGTTGTTGAGACACAGGTAACGTTCCATCTAAGAATGTAGTAATCGCTACATTTTGTAGCTTAGTAGGCAATTGAATAGCAAAGCCATTTGTTAAGCAACTTACAATCAAGAATACCTATGTTAGACATAAATCATTTTGGATCTACTGTATTTAAAACGGACTTTATCAAAGGTGGTAGTTGTAGGTTGTTTTGAGCGGAAAACTCTGTATCCCCTGTGAATGGAGGAGGAAATATATAAACAGCCACACCAATCCAGCCAAAAGGGTTACTGACTAAACACAGTGTAACGTATTTCATTTAAGCGTTTTATAAAATTTTCTTACCTTCCAATTTTAATTGCGTTACAACATTATCTTTAATGAAAAAAAAGTTCAACGGCTGGGGTAAGTAAAACGATGGCAAACTTATGTTAGGGTCCTATTGATCTGGACCCAAACATAAATCTGCCATCGCTTCAGTTGGCGAGCGTAAGTGAAAAGGTACTTCAACAATCTTAGTGAGCAAAATGATCTAGCTAGATATGGTTGCTATTTGAGGTGCAGTTTCGCACCAAATTGAACTCATGTAATTATGACTAAGTATATGTAAGTTAGGAAGATAAAATTGATAGCTCAAATCAAAGGTATTGTCCTAAGATTTTCTTTTCACGGGACCTTCATCCTAAGCTTACGTATAAAAGGCTTTTGAATTCTTATAGAAGGATCTTGTTTACTTAAGGAACGGAAAAAGAAAGATCACCAAAACGAAAACATTTTTCTTATATTCAAAAGCCTACAAATTGTATGCCAAAAAAGATGGTCGGTAGACTATTCGTTTAATAAAGTCATGATTCCCAACTGCTAAATTATTTTTCAACACATATTATAGACAGTCTTACATTCATTTCAATTTTCTGTTAAAAGAAATAATTAGCTTATTTTCAACAAAGTAAAAAACAAAATATGTACTCACAATAAATATGCGTGGAAAAAAAACTCACCTAACAACATCACTGATGAAAACTAAAATTAAAAACAAAACAAAAATTAAACAAAAGAAAAGAAATTCAATCCCCGTCCGAAATATGTATACACGAAAAAAAAAATTGTCTCAGCCATGATGATGATGTGAACAGCTCCTACCGGCTTTTCCCTCAACTACTTTAGATCTGGCCTAAATCAAATTAGCATTTCATAAAAGAGAAACAGAATAAACATTCCAAAACAGGGAATACGAATTCAAATTATTGTTACGCCTTATAGCCGAATGAATTAACAAACAAACCACACTAAGTGCAGTCACTCAATTCAAACCATCAACCCGTCAGCTATAGCACTGTGACGCCATCAGCCTTTCGCTACTACCACACTACCTAGAGAGCACCACCATCGACTGTTGTTGCAGCCGAAAACACCACTGACAGACGGACAGGCCAGCTCCACCACCTGATAAGCCAAGTGATGTTGGTTGGTGGAATCGAAAACGAAGAGGCTATCAACCTGGCATTTCCATCATTGTCGTAATGACGATGATGATGATCTTCATCATCATCGTCGTCCCATCTTTGCCGGTCTTTTGATGGATTTCCTTCATGGAACGATTTTCATGTGCTCTCGCCGCACCCACTGCGCCCCCTGTTGGCCGGCTTTTTGCCATTGTACTCTTCAACTTCAAGACTCTGTGAAAATGAGGGAAAAATTGTTACTAATGGATACGTTCGGATGCGGTTCAGTGGCTTTCTAGGCAGATAGGCATACACACGAACGCTTACACACTCCAGGTATAGCAACCAAAGCAGCGCTGAGTTGCGCGTTTTACTTGACTTACTTGAGCTCCAGAAAATTGGGTGCGAGGAATCGAAATGTTTGTGTAAATCTATTCAGGTGGATTTCATCAAAATCCAATTGTGATCAGTTACACCGATTTGCCTGCAAATAAATGGAAGTTATGATATTCAATTCAATTCAATTCAAATTGATAGGATGAAATCAAAAGAAAATGATGAATAAATAAATATTTATTATTGAAGGCATTTGAAAAATAATTTTAAGCAATTGCCGCTTTGAATTACTTTACGATAATTTTTCTTTCAGCTCAGTATATTCAAAATCAAACCCTACCAAAATCTATAAATATGTCTGTTTTCAAATTAATATTCCACAATTATCTAGCGGAATTAATCTTGTCTTAAGACAAACGCCAAAAAATATATAACTTGAGAAAAAATTGTGGGTCGTATCTATTTATTTCACAGATAACTTAAGTAGTTTTGATATTTACAATAGCTGTGTTTTATTTTCCCCCAGATCTGATCCAGATTGGATCTTCATTCAAAATTACATGTATAACAAAAACAAAACAAGGCCCAGTTTTGTTTGTATTTGTTGTTTTACATGTTATTTTGAAAACAAAATCTAATCCGGATCAGATCTGGGGGAAAATAAAATGCAGCTAATAGTTACAAGTTGACTTACATCAGGCGGCATTTAAATATTTCCTAGTATTTAAAAATGTCTCCATAGCATTGAAACTTATTACGGTTGTCAAATATCAATTGATTGATAACGGAAAGAATAAATGTTCGTTTTACCAGTGTCAAAATGTATCTAAGTACTATATTGTGAACATTGAATAAATAGTTACGATTGTGAATGGATACATGATTTGACGTTTCAGTTATCGAGATGTAATTTTATTAGTTTGTCGACGGCTTATGTCAATTTGTACTTTTTTATATTTTCCAATATTTATTTGCTTTTATATTATTTATATTTCAGTTTTAATAAATAAATTCTCTAACAGAGCCCAAAACTCTGATAATAAGAAATGAAAAAAAACTTATAAAAATGACACAACGAAAGGTCCGTTCGCGTACTCTTCAAATTACGGCATTCCACGAAATTAAGTCAAATAGTGTTTGTGAAGGAAAGAAATGTGTTACATATAATAGAAAGACCGCTCACGAGAGACAAAAATGTTGCCCCTTTCTGGGAATTTCTGTGCAAGGAAATTCATAGAAATACTAGTAGTTCTGTCAAAATGCACTTTACTATCTAACAGAACATCTCAGCAAATTGTGAATATTAAACAGAATTAACAGTACATAGGCGCACCATGCATTAGGGTTTTGCTTATCGAAGTCCAAGTTTGGATAGTAACTCGACTTCTTACGAACTCGATGCGCTGTCCGACTTTTTCTAAAGAATTGTTATCCTTTAGTGAAATCGTTGTTACAGGTGAATCGTTTGTCAATATGAGAAACACAACTGGAACGGTCTCAATGATTTCTTCAGAAACTTTAACTGTTCACTGTGCTTCATCGATATACTCGTAGATGTCGACTCCAGTACAGATATTTTTACAAATTTAGTTCTCTTAGAAATGAGAAATGTTATCCCGAATGGGGAAAATCTATCAAACCTAAAGGGAATTAATTGCTGGACTTGAGCTCTAAAGTAAGTTATTTGGGCATAGAAGTAAGTTTCCAATGTTATAAAACCAACCCTTCTGAAGAACACCGAAATAAGTTCAAAAAACATAATGACAAATTTTCTTTTACAGTCGTACAGTTGTAAGAGTACTGAAAGATCTCGATATACACAAATCCGCTAGCCCGGATATTATCTCCCCATTGTTCTGAAAAGTTGTTCTTCAACGCTGCCAGAACCATTGTGCAAGCTTTTCCAATTTATAATATCCTTGGCACTGGCATTGAGGAACAGCTTTCTGATATCAGTATATGTGTATCACAGACCACCTAGTGTGAAATGACTACATATTCGACGTCGCTAAAAACGCTGCTTAGTTCTTAAGTTTCCTTCGACTAGGCAAGAAATTTATAACCCCTTCTGATCTGGCTGTAATCTATAAGTGATATATTCGTCCAAAGAGAACAATTCTTATATTTGGGCAGTTGCTCCAATTACCCACTTGAGTCACTTGGGAAGAATCCAAACAAGAGCTTCAAAAATCATAGGTGATAGAAGTTTAACAGAAAGATTTGAATCTCTCGAGTACCGTCTCAATGTTTCTAGTCTTTCATTATTTTACGGTTATCGGTTCTAGTGAAATAGCTACTTCCATTCCTCCCCGAAACCAATTCAACCATAATAATCGCGTTTCAGGGAGCGCACATTAGTTTACTCTGAGCCCAACTTCGGACGTACTGTAAAATACAAAGATTGTTTCATTATCTAAACAACACGAATTTAAAATGCCTTAGGCAGCCAATACTTCCTTCCCATTGCGATGTTCAGACGTTCAAAACCAATATGTATCTGTATCCTCTCCTACCTTCCTTAAAGCTCGCAGTCTCGCACTGTGCTCAAACAATTTATGGTTAGTTATAATTTCATTAGTGAGCGCAAATACGAGTAGAAAAAAAAATTCATTTTCATTTCAAATTTCAAACCTATATTGAAAAAACAATATCTACTGTTGTTCACTGTGTTCGTGTACTATTTCACAATTGCCCTCTCTCTTAGAGATATTCAAACCCACTCCTCAATTTTTTTAGCCCAGAAAGTTCCCGAGTTCCTGAACACAGCTGAAAATCATGAACTAAACACACCACGTTGACAAGCAAATATTTCTCGAAGAAATGTCCACCATGCAACAAGACCTACAATTCATTAAAGTACATATTTGACATATCGAATGAAACCATTTTCTTTGTGGTCCCACAACTGCAACAGTAAATGACTTTGGCCTAACGGCGCTGTTGACATTGCTGTTCACATAGGTTCTAAATTAATGGCGGCCATAATGCTGTTGAGCCGTTAATGCGATTATCTGTTTCACACATTACTCTTTCGAATGATAGAAATTGGAAAATTGACATTTGAGTTGTTCACATTAGTTTTTTATTACGAGTATTTTGTATACTTTTATATTTTAGACCTTAATATGCAACTATGACATAATGACATTATTTGTTTATTTTTTTATTTTTTAACCGTTTACTAGCAACTTTGTTTTCAAAACTTGTCAATTTGACAGCCGTGTAAATCTGTCATAATTACATGGTAAATGAATCAAATGAATTATGACACTTCATAATCCATTATTAAAATAACAACTTCATGTGATTGCTTATCGAACTGGTAAAATCCACCCTATTAACAGCAGTGCTATCGTGTATCATGAACCGCCAACGCCTCAAGTTTGAACTCCCCGTTTAAACTTGCTGTTGGGTCTATGTCTCAGAAGATATCTATACAAAACCTATCCATGTAATTTCGTAATGAATTCAGTCGTCATCATGGTTGGTTAGATATTTCTGTTTCTTATGTATATGCTTCGGCTCAAAGCTCAGTCTCAGTGCTGAGCTGAGACTGAGAGTGAAGACCTCCACTAAACAATCCAACAATCCATTTTATTGCTGATGTTGCTCGACCAGAGTGTTCTTATTCTTGTACCTCTATTGAAGATACTCACTATGGATGGATGAAAGAAGAAGAAGTATCTATGTATCTATCTATGCTTTTGGTGGTATTTATTTCAAAAGATGTTTCGACAATTCTCAGGAATTAGGTGTCCCGGTCGCAGCACCAGTACCAGCATCGGAACCGGCCGCGGCCCCGGGATAGACGCAAGACGATCATGGTCGATTGTTATACTATTGCCGGTGTCATCACCACTTCTTCTTCATTTTCTTGTAACGCAGGTGGGAAACGGTTTCTTTATCTCACAGTATGAATCTTCTATGCAGAGAAGAGGAAACGATGAATAATGGTATCCATTTATTTGAATTCAGTTTGAAACACAGTTAGTTGGGGAAATGGCGGAATGCACATACCCTCCTACTCCAAACTCCAACCATAATGATATTGTGATGACATTGATTTCGATACCAAGTTAGTGTGTCTATCTGTGTGGGGGTGTGTTGGATTGGACGGACTGCAGCGATAATGAGGTTTTGAAATATTCTGCGTAGACTACTACAGAACAGAGGCAATTAGTTGTCGATAGTTTACACGGTGTCACGCAAATTTAACGGTGAATGTAGACAACAGTACAAACCGTGGCATATAATTAAATGAAAGGCATCAGCAGAGAGATGTGATTTGAAAATTCTATATAAGAGTTATAGGGTAATTGTACGAACAGTTGGGAAATAGTAGAATATAGATATGCCTACTTAGAGTCTATAATTAAATTTTTCGAGGTTGCTTTAAATTAGGTTTGTGTTTATATTGTGCCTGAGAGATTTAAGCAGTTAAACCGATTTCTTTTAAAATTGTTTGATTATAGCATTGCGTACCTACTAAGGGGGGCTAACAAATAGGTTTATTGTTGGCATATATCTAGCATATATCTCACTTGCATTCTAGGGGGCTTTTAAGCTTTTGTTAACATTTTAATATAAACTTTAATACATAATTTGCCGTAATTTTAAGTGCTTTGGAATACGTTGCCCGAAGAAACTTGGGTTCGAATTCGAGTTAAGCTCATTCCACAAAAATAATTTTTTTAAGGGTATACTGCCTCTAGCGAAGAATTGATAAATTCTCCAAGAGTACAAGTATTCCTTGTCTGGATGACGTGCCTTGATCTTAACCATTCATATTTGACAGAAAATTGTAGATCCCTTCCATTCCAATACATTAACAACATTCACACCGTTTATTTAGTTTGACTGTAATACAGTTCCAGTATTTGCGATCGTGGACTGATCATTCGGCCGGGCTTGCAAGAGGTAATATAGTCCAGTCAAAGCGTCATGAAAAAGGGCCTGACCTTGCGCGCAGAGGCATGGTCAATTTTTTTTTCATGGATCGATAGGTGCTTATAAGAAAAGCTTAAAACCAAATTTGCACCACATGACAACTTTTTTTACCAAAGTTATTGGTAAAAATGTGTTTTGTGTCATTTTTTGGTCATTTGCGAATATCTCGGCTCCACTATCCCGTACGAACAAAAATTAAACATGTATTTATTCCTAATAACATTATCTATTATGTTCTAAAAAAAAACATTTGTTTAAACAAATCAAAAAAAAAGTTATAGTAAGTTAAACAAAGTTTTTGTTGTTTAAAAATCACTTTTTCGTGATTATTAAGAAAAAAGCTCATTTAACGATGAAATTTTTATTTTTTATTATTAAAGTTCTTGTAATTCCCTACAAGCTAAAAAAAAATCAACACTCTACGATGAACGAAAGCCGAGTAATAAATTATTGAACATAGGTACAGTCTTGTGCAAATTAATTGGGACAAGCAGATTTTTGAGCATTTTTTTCATTTATTTTGAATAATGTTTATAAATAAGTATAAAAATATGAAATTAGTACTTTATATGCCCCCCTTAAGCATCTACGAGTTCTTCAACTATCTTCGGCATTGAAGAAATTAACTTCTCGCATATATTTTTCATTTGTTGGTCGTGGCACCATACCTCAAAAATTGCCGAAATTAGTTTGTTTTTAGTCGTACAGTCTTTTTTCCTGAGCCTCGCTTTTATAATAACTCATAGATTCTCAAGCGGATTGAGATCAGGTGAGTTGCCAGACCACTGAAGCACCTTAATATTTTTCTCCGCGAAGAATAGCTTCATTTTTTTGGACGTGTGACACGGAGCAAGATCTTGCTGAAAAATGGTTTCCTGCATCGAAGTTCGTCTTTGGATAGTAGGAAGGAGCAAATGCGTTAAGACATCCGCATACTTGGCGCTGTTTATCATGCTTTCGATCGGCTTTAAGCTTCCAGGACCCTCAGACGTGAAACAACCCCAAAACATAACTTTTGGCGGGTGTTTAAGGGCTTGGACGATATGTTCAGGTCGGAGTTTTTCTTTGTCACTTTTCCTCACGACACTTAAACTGTATCCTTGGACCTCGAAATGGCTCTCGTCCGAGAAAATTACTCTTTCCCAGCCCTCTGCAGTCCAATCCTAATGCGTTTTGGCCCATCTTAATATTTTTTTTGCACATAGCGTCCGTCAAAAGCTGTTTCCTTAATGGTCTTCGAGCCTTTCGGCCCACTTCTAGAAGACGCCTTCGAACTGTTGATGAATCCACATGTACTCCAGCTGTCTCCAAGTCCCTCTGAAGCTCACCACTTGTTTTTCCAGGATTTACGACGCTGTTTCGGACCAACATTTTGTCGTCATTGGCCGTTGTTTTCCGTTTTCGACCACATTTGCCCTTTCTCTGTGTTTCAACTGATCCTGTTCCATTGTGCAATGCAATTATCCTACCGACGCTTGATTTTGCTACATCTACAGTAATCGATATCTCCCTAATGGTTTTTCCTGTATGTTCATGTAAGGCGATGACTTTTGCTCTGTTTTCCACCGAGATATCCATATTTTTCTTGAAGCCGAAATATTGATAAACAGAGTACCTAGTAATATGATTTCAAAAATAATGCCATTCTTTTCAAAACCCTTAGAAAAAATGCGACCTACCTTCAAAAAGTCATCAGAAATATTTAAATAAAACTAATTCATGGAGCACTTACCAAAATATTCAAAAAGTTACCGCAAAAATCAAAGTCTACTACCAAATTCATTTGAAAATTTGTTTGTCCCAATTAATTTGCACAAGACTGTAAGTCAGCGCACCCACGCATTTTATGATTTTATATTTTAATTGATATCTCAGCCCCAGTATGTAGCAAAGTGAAAATAAAAAACCGTATTGCTAATAACAATATTTTCTATCAACTTGCATTTAATTTAATATGTTTGAGCAAAAGCATAAAAAGTTATCGTTGGTTTCAACGTTTTTTTTCTTTTTTTTAATACCTTTTTTTCATAGTTATTGAGAAAAAAACTGTATTTCACGGTAAATACTATTCAGTTTTGGATTTTTGTTTTATAGTCCTGCTAATTTTCTTCAAATTAAAAAAAAAATTAGTCCATTACGACAAACGGGAGCCAAGATATTCATGATTTAAAAATTTAGGAAAGCTTACAATTTAGTATTTTAACCTTGTAGCTTGTAATTTTGGTGTCGCCAGCAACAAGATATGTGTCGTTCATTTTAAAAGTGGTGTAAATCCATTTTTTTTAAAAATGGATTTCTTTGCTTAATGGTATTATATTTGTTAATATCTTTCAATATAAAAGAGAATCTACTCCAAATACGAATTATATTTCCGATAATTAATGTTTTTTGTTCTTGAAGTGATTTTATTATTTAACTATAAAAATTAAGTAAGTCACAAATCCGTTTAATAAAATAATTAATAAAATCTGTAAAGGTTATTATAATCTTGTACTTTTTACGAAAAATACAAAATATTAACCTAAAGCGCATTGATTTTGTTTTTTTGTCTATTCATCATTTCGCAAAAACCTTATATCTCGAAATTCATTTGTGTGGAGATACTTCACTATTAAATTGAGCGACACATATATTGGTATCCTTCAAACACCCCACACATACTTACACATATTTGTTGCTTCTTGTTGCTGGCGACACCAAAATTACAAGCTACAAGGTTAAAATACTAAATTGTAAGCTTTCCTAAATTTTTAAATCATGAATATCTTGGCTCCCGTTTGTCGTAATGGACTAATTTTTTTTTTAATTTGAAGAAAATTAGCAGGACTATAAAACAAAAATCCAAAACTGAATAGTATTTACCGTGAAATACAGTTTTTTTCTCAATAACTATGAAAAAAAGGTATTAAAAAAAAGAAAAAAAACGTTGAAACCAACGATAACTTTTTATGCTTTTGCTCAAACATATTAAATTAAATGCAAGTTGATAGAAAATATTGTTATTAGCAATACGGTTTTTTATTTTCACTTTGCGACATACTGGGGCTGAGATATCAATTAAAATATAAAATCATAAAATGCGTGGGTGCGCTGACTTACCTATGTTCAATAATTTATTACTCGGCTTTCGTTCATCGTAGAGTGTTGATTTTTTTTTAGCTTGTAGGGAATTACAAGAACTTTAATAATAAAAAATAAAAATTTCATCGTTAAATGAGCTTTTTTCTTAATAATCACGAAAAAGTGATTTTTAAACAACAAAAACTTTGTTTAACTTACTATAACTTTTTTTTTGATTTGTTTAAACAAATGTTTTTTTTAGAACATGATAGATAATGTTATTAGGAATAAATACATGTTTAATTTTTGTTCGTACGGGATAGTGGAGCCGAGATATTCGCAAATGACCAAAAAATGACATAAAACACATTTTTACCAATAACTTTGGTAAAAAAAGTTGTCATGTGGTGCAAATTTGGTTTTAAGCTTTTTTCATAAGCGCCTATCGATCCATGAAAAAAAAATTGACCATGCCTCTGCGCGCAAGGTCAAATGACGCTTTGACTGTACTAATACCTGAGAACTTTTGTCATAGTCATGGTAAATAGAACAATCCACATTCGTGTAGTGCCGTAAAGCTAATGCCAACCTCTATCAAATTCTTAAGAAATATCAAGCTCAATAATTGTAAATTACAATGTGAAAATTTGTTCCACTGCTCTACAAAAGCCTTTAATTTATTTCTTAAGCTGATAGTAATCCACAGTGTTTCTATGAGCTGGGGAGGAAGGAACGCAAGTGCAATAGGATGATTGTCAGAAATTGGAGAAAAAAAATTGCATTTTTTAGGGCCAGGCTGAACAATCGCTAATTTCTATTCGGTCAGAAAGAGGCCAAAACTCTTAGAATAGATTATGTGGAAAAGCTGATGCAGTGGTCTTACCAGCGTTCAACCCTTGCGCTCTTAAGTACAAAAGGTGTTATAACATTTTCTGACAGCATCGAACTAACAGAAAACTGTCTTGTGAACTGACAGTAGGAGTTTAGAAGAATTATTTCGTTTGTTTGTTTTTACAAATGGTCAAATATGTTTATCACAGTTGGTACATTGCTTTAATTTTTGATCACGGAAAATTTGGTTCGTCGATTCTGATGAAATTTTGAAACCTACTTCTGTAGCACCTGTAA
This sequence comes from Chrysotoxum bicinctum, assembly GCA_911387755.1. NCBI lineage: Eukaryota > Metazoa > Arthropoda > Insecta > Diptera > Syrphidae > Chrysotoxum > Chrysotoxum bicinctum. Next base: position 214,081,580 of record OU426989.1, on the reverse strand, counting down.
AGGTAACATCAGACCTTAAGTTTTCTTCCGGTTTGATACGTTTTTTCTGTTCGGAATTAAATTTCTCATACCATAAAGAATTTAATTAGACATTTATGGAAATAGAATAATTGTACTTAATTTCATCAATTTATCAAAATGGCACACTTCAGCGCTAATTGGGTCTTGCAGTGGTTGCCATTCCCACACCCATGCAGATTAAATTCCAAGGGATCCTTATTTTTACCTACGTGACTTGAACTTAAATACAAATCAGCTTGTTTAAGACTTTGAATTTCGAAGTATTACACTGAAGTTTCCTGGCACAATTTTTAAAAATCCAAAAGACCTCTATACTTTGAATTTACTAAACCATAGACAGGAGTTCAGTCGCGACTTATACTATATCCTCGGAATAGTAAAGTGATGTTTATCAAAAATCTATTACAATAAGGAAGAATTCTCTTCCCCATTTCTTTTTTCTACTTAATTTAGGTGTCAGCTGTTTCTATCTTGTGGTTTGTTTTGTTTTGAAATAAAAAAAATATAAATAAATTGTTTAAATTTTACAACAAAAAACGTAAAAGGATTATAAACTGAAGTTTAAATGTCAAAGCATGTTTTTTGTAATAGAGCGATAGACAAAATTTAGCAATTCCTTCGTTAAACTAAGAAGCTTGGACACGCTTATCTTCTGAATTAGGAGTGGATAAGCGTGTCCAAGCTTCTTCACAGTTAGTTAACATATCTTAGCAGAAATTTCGATTTATTAATGAAATGTTGCACTTAATCTATAGGGTTTATAGATAAACCGCCACTTATCCATGCGAAGCTCGAAGAAGAAGGTTGTTATTAGAAGATTCTAACTTTTGAACTTATAACACAATAATTGGGACCTTTCTCTGGTGAACAGCACACTTAGCCACCTCTCGCTGCCAACGGATACCCCAACTCAAGTTTTCATACTTGGCACAATCGTTGAAGTGCAAAAAGGATAAGTGTCGGCAATTGTGTCTCGATTTTTTTTCGAAGTATTGTTTAACGTATTGTTAATTTTTTCACTGATTCAACAGGTTTCGGAAATCATTTACGGGATCTTAGTTCTTTAACTGCAGGTATGTACTGAAACAATTATGGGTTAAAAATATATTCCATTGACAAAATGAGAAATTTATTGCCTTCTATATAGGATCGCAAACAATTCACCCGTGTTGGCATTTATTTATTCGTTTCCAATCGTAAATAGTGGACCTCAAGAAATAATTAACCTCATCTTTGCCATATTTTTGAGAAGAAAATAATGTTTTTTTTTTTCTTTCTGGCTAACCGGTGGTGGTGGTGCCACGATCATGGTCATTTATGAATATGTTTTCGATATAAAAAAAAAATATTGAATTGCAGAAGGCACGCAATCGTTGAATTCTTTTTCACGTAAAGGAATTATATGAAAAGGAGTAGAAGTCCAATGAGATCACACAAAAGAAGTTATAATAAAATGCACGACTTTGTTGTGTGTAGTTGCTTTTAAGAAAAAATTTGTTTTCATTGAGAATTATTCGCCTAAGAAACATTAAATCGAATTATTATACAATATAGTAAGAAATTCCTACATGAAACCATCGTCCGAACCCTGTTCATTTCACATTAATACTACTGATTTCCTCTCAGAACATTTTGGTTAAAAATATACAAATGGAAGCAAGTTTTATGAGATTAAAAAAAACCCTAGTTAGTTTCTGTAAAATAATTAAAGTAATTGTATCGCTGGTTTTACTCGAACAGAAAATATTCCCTAGTTACACATCACGTATAGTTTCCAATGTCACGTGATAAAATTGGGTCAGTTTATCTAAGATCACAAGTTCGGCTTGCCCTATATAAAACTCCTGGCTATGAATGTTGTTATATGAGGCTCTAACGACAATGAAAAGATGGTGAGTTATGACTTCACATTTTTTGGCCGAAGTCACACTGGCACTTCCTGATTAATGTACCACAGGAAATCTTGAGTGGTTCATACAATACGTCGGATTATATCTTATATATTAAGTAAAGTAATCCGGAAGGGCTTTCTTCCATCACTTCTTTCTTGATGATTGGATTCGTCCATGCCACCGAAACACCATCACCGTATTTGAAGAGCTATACTGGTAAGTCATCAGATCCTATGACCTTGTATTTCTTAAGCTTTCCTTATAGGTAAAGTCTATCACTTCTACACTGGTTCTTAATTGACTGAAAGTGGATTATCTTCTTGCCTTTTTACTATCTGGTGACTTCTCAACCCTTACAGTTTCAAACAATCAAACTGTCTGTCTTAAAACCACCATGCAGTGGCTTTGTTTTTTTTATCAAACTACTGGGTTCTATTTCGATCATGAGACTCTTCGATTCTCTTCAGTTGAGAGCCTGATGCGTACGTTGATTTCTCTCTACGGATGATCTTTTTGTTGATCTCTTCTTCTTGCTAGGTACTCTTCTGATTTTGTTAAACACTTACGGTTCGACCCTCTCCAGAACACCATTATTCGGAAGCCATCATTTTTTGTCGTTTCCTAAAAGTTCTACAAATTAGAAAATCCCTCGAAAAATGTCTTTATTTCTGATTTAAGCAATGAAGTAACCGGACATAACTTTGAAATCGTCCTGCTAACGCTATTCAAAATGTCCTAAGTTCTCTTTAGCTTCGTGAATAGGGGCGTGTACACATTTTAGGCTTATAAGTGAACTTTAAAGACAGACTATTATTTTTAAAAATTGAAATTCTACTATTGTGAGGCACAAAGTTGGAAAAGATTAAAACTTAATTACACAGATTAAACACGAGGAATCAATATTATTGTTGACTGAGAAATATAAAGCTGTATGTAATTTATTTATTTTTTTTTTCTGGATTATCCTGTTTTACAGATTCCAAGACTCTACCGAAAGTGAAAATTCCTCATATCCCACAAAATCCCTTTAAACTACTTCTATTTCGTCACAGAAATGTTCTAACGTGCACCAGTTTTTTTGGAAAAATTCCGATACCAATATCAAATATTTAAATGAAAATACGGATAATACATCCGCTTCCCAAGACTACAAATCCCAAAAGCAATACTTTTGTTGCAAGAAAATAAATTAGAGGCTATGACGACTCATAGAGAGCCTTAACCTAGTGACTTACAAGCCTTACAACTCGCCACCATTTCTGTGTGCGTGTTTGGAGAAGTGGCGGGGACCTACAACTTCCTGCCGACTCCGAACGGCTAATGAGCAACATTTTTCATGATAAAAGATACTCTTGGAAGATTTGTCAATTTCTCGCAAGAGGTAGTACACATCTAACAAACTTTTTTTGCAGCGGATGACAATCGAATCCGACACCCTCTGCATGATAGTCTAAAGCACTAACCATTATGCCAAGGGTGTAACATTTTTATTTCTAGAAATTCAGACATCAATCGACTCTCTGCACACGAAAATTCACAATACCCTTATATGCACTTTGTTAGTTTTAACGATTCCTTAACTCGACCTTTATAAGGCCTACCTACAATGTATGTGAGTACATAATGTATCTTAAGTTAAAAAAAAAAACCTATAGAACAAGATCAAGGAGCTCCAAAGCAGTTGTCATGATTAATAAAATTTATGTTTTTTTTTTTTTTTCATTTTCTTCTTTTTTTTATTTATAAAACTTATGCTATGCATGCGTGAATGGTGAATTAATAAATTATGGTACAATCTGCACCATCCATTGAAGTCGTTTTTTCAATTTTTTCTTGTCTTTTATTTTGTTTTGTTTAATGCATGCAATGCAATTTATAAACATGCCAAACATTATATGAATCCCTTTTATATGGGATATGTGAAACGATTAATAGTATTGAACTTCACGTGGTGCAACGTTTGGAATATTATTAAGTTTTTTGCAATACCTATTAGGAATATTATTTTAAACCGATACAACTTGGACGCCTTACAAGATAAATGTATGATGTTCGCCATTAATTAAGTGGATTTTTTAAGCAACTTAGCGTTAGAACTAAAACTGAGAAAGAATAAAATTATTTCTGAAAATATATTTATGGAAATGAAAATTCACATTTCGATATTTTGCTTGATCAAAATTTCGCAGTATCGAACTTTCGCATTTGCAAAATTTCGCATATCGAAATATTTTTTGCTTATAACTTTCCACAGACTAAAGGAATTATGACTTCCCTTAAAATGTTTGACCACAGGGCGAGCGGAAAATTGGAGAGGACTTAAAAGGAGATACCTATGCACTTTGCTTTTAAATGTTTGATATAGTAATGGGAGGGTTATATTGAGCCGGGCAAGATATTCCACATTCCTGTAGTACCGCTAAAGAAAGAATCTCTGAATTAAACAGTATGCACGAATATGGGTTAACTTATGGACATTCTCTTAACTTCGAGTATTACGGTTGAATTATTTAAGGAAAAGAATGCAAATGGCTATAATACTAGAACATTTTTTATAAAAATAACGGTAAAATCATGAAAGAAAAAAATTGAAAATATATGTATAAGAAGTATTCCTACTCATTGCACTACACTTCACAAAAATGTTCTATTAATCAATCTTCACCTTAACACACACGTTGCTCATTGTTCGGGGAACTAAGTACTTATTCAGCATGTCTTTGGGTTAGGCCTTTAGCTCAGGAAATAGCTTTTGGCCAGAATTATCAAGCGTTTGATTTTTGGACTGATGTAAATGTGAGATGTTCAAACGGATTTTACATGGACCCATAGGAAGTTCCTAACTACCTCGAAATTACAGCCGTTTATTGTGACTTTCTGATCCCTTCGTATTCCTTTTTTTGACACTTTTTAGCATAGTATACACAGTTTTTAAACCATTTATCTCAAGACCCATTTAAGCTGCTTTTGCATTTATACTTTCAAATGCCCCTGTGGTTGACAACCGGCGGATGTCTTGATAGCAAGTAATTTCATAGACTGGAAGAATGTGGCGGTGGTGTTGGCTTATGAGTTACGAAGAATGCTTTCCAATACTATTTTAAGCATGCCGCCTTGGCTAAATCGAAGTTCCCGATGAGTTCGTTCGGACCTTCGAGCATTCTCTATTTTCATTCTGTACAAACGAACGAGTTCGACAAAAATTTTGTTTCCCGAGTCCGAACAGTTTAAATGAGAAGCAGAAGCTTAGTCTGTTGCACTGTAACGCCCGGACGTTTGCGTTGCCAGCCACTTATGGAAATATTGTCTCCTTTGAGGAAGTGACGGATACTCCAACAGTGTATTCTGTCGTAAAAAATATTATTTTATATGGCCTTTAAACCTTCAAGATGATGGCAGGGATCTGTTGGAGTGTGAAATTTGAACCAGTTGTGTACTTGTAAATATTTTAGCTGTCTAGTTATTTCTGTCGCCTTTAGGCCATAATAAATTGTTATCGATCTCTCTCTATGTTCTACGGTTGTCAAATGCAGCTGACTAATTTAATTCACACTTAAATGGCAAACAAAATCCACCTGGAACATAAAACGCACCCTGTAGCTCCGCTATTATAGTTATACAGCTGTAATGCTTCGGCAATCCTGGGCAAACCAGATGTTTCATGGGGGTTGTGTGGTGAAACCCACTACATAAGCTGTGATTCCTTTACAGAATAATTCGGTACTTGGTGTTGAAGGTATTCAGACGTCAAATTTCCTCACTGTTATCGCATTATTACCTTGGCCACAATAAGATAGCAATAAGATAGCGATCCCATTTTTTATTGGAATACTGCAAACTTGTCTTCTTCTATTATGCATATTCAGGCGTGGACACTGTGTGCAAGCTATGGTTTCCTACGTTTACACCCAAAACGAATTCAATAAGTCTAAATCCTTTTCCAGTCGTGATCGATTGGCCTACAAAAGATGTCCTCCTTCACTATGTGTGACATAAACAGGACATTGCCCATATGTTTCGTCAATGCGTTTCTTAAAATAGTCCTTGGTATTACATAGGCAGTTTCTTCTGTTTGTGCCTGAGCTCATAAGAGACCTATTGTAAAAAATTTAGCATAAGCATAAATTGTAATAAAGAGTTCACTAATATGTCGGAAGCTGATATAATAAATAAATCAACAAACATAGTCAATTTCACAAAAAAAAAAAACATTTAAATTTGATTCCGCCCACTTTTACACCTATATTTGAAATAATTCTGGCAAAATAGTAAGAGAATCATATTGAATTTTCAGTTTTAGAAGTTTTTAAGACCGCTATAAGACTGTTTTTGTTAAATAACATCTTCTTTTTCTGAGAAAATTTTATTTCCTCAAAAGATTATTAAATTCCCTCCAAGCAATATTCACTAAATTTTTCTTAAAGCCTTTGCAGAAGAAACTTCATCGGTCTTTTTAAGTATTCGTTCAAAATAATGTAATTTTTCAACGAAAAGTCACACTATTTCAATTATCAAGATATACCTACCTACCTTAACAAATACGAATCATTATCCAGGCAGATAGAAGGATTCCATGTTGTTTTCGTATTGCATACTTATTAGTGTTAAGAAATTATGATAATTCTAATCCAGATCCATAGATAATAAGACCCTGCTACAGCTATTAGGTAGGTATTTTATTTCGAAGTGTTTAATTTTATTCCTTTATTTCACTCGTATATCATTCAACTATTCTCAACCAACGGACGTTAGACTCATGTCCGTCCTTGTCATATCAAATTATGTAGCTGATACTATCAGATAGGCCTATCAAGTCCTTTACCAATATTGTTTTGAAATATTGGTAGGTAGACCTTTCTTTGAAGTAAGATCCTTATCAGATCTTTGTGTTTTCTAAACTCTATCAAGGTAGGTATTAAGTAGTAACTTATTCACCCTTTTGACCTCAGAAATTAATTTCCCTAGTTTTATTTAATTTATCTATGTAATGTTTCTGTATCTATTAATAAAGTCACTATTTACCAGAACAGCAAATGCCGCAGTTAATTCGAAAATTATTCGTTTTAACCAATTAATAATAATCTATATACCAAAATGTGAAAAAAATCCTTGATCACATCCTTTTCGAATTAAGTTAATGAAAAACAACTGCTCTCTGCGCATTCAAAAAAGGATCAGCTGTAATGCAGGAATGTTTGAACACCATGCACTCTGCCGAAGATGTTCAACACACGATGACGACGACGAAGACGCACGATGCGCTGTTGTGCTTGTGTCCTTCCTTTCTCATTCCGGCAGATGTTGCGAATGTTTACCTAGTTTTCTCCTCCTTTACGGCTCTTTCGAGTTGTTGTCTGTTTGTTTGTCTGATCCCTGTTATTGCTACAATACCTGCGACGCATCGCATCAATTGAAACATAAATTATCCCCTTTCCTGAAAATTCATTACTGTCATACTTATCCGGCAAAAATACACACATAGATGGAGATGGAGACAGCATAAAAAACCGCACACACCATCAACACCACATAAAATGGATTTTCATTATCTGTTATACGCCTTGTAAAATAGACAACACGTGCACATTTACTCTCGTACTCAGGCTCGCTCACCCCCACTATATATATCTTGAACTCCTGTTTTTATTCGGGCAACTAATCTCTCCTCTCATAAAGAAAACCAAACTACGGTACCGGCACGAGCCATCATGAGAAGAGCATTATCTTCTGTGTGTGAAGTGATTCACTACGCGGTGTTCGGTGATCGCCAGGCATCATCCGATACCAAACGAACACGGCCTCAAGGAGTATTTAACGATCGAGAAGTACAAATATTTCCACTGCGCAGCTTGAGTTGTATATCATCGGTTAATTATTTTTTGGGGCTATGGTCTCAAGCGCAGTTACAATGCAACGAAGTGACAGTGACAGCGGATTAGACAGAGATGGAGATTATCAGAGTTGTTGCACCTTACACATGTTCAGTGTGTTAAATGGCACGTATACACAAGCCGGCGCAGTCATATATTTGTGCACGAATATGCGCACCTTTCTCTCAACACATTCATGAAGATCTACTAATACCTTCTTAAGTGATGTTAACTAGCGGCATTTGACACCGGTTTAAGCAAGGCTTTAAAGAATGAAAATGAATTGTTGTCGTCAGAGGGCGTAGATGCATGCGTGAATGATAAACAGGGTTGGATTTCATTTATAACATTAATGTTATACGTACGTTCAGGACTTGTGACACATTAACGATCTTCTTTGAGATGTCAAACTTGGAACTTGCCTCAAAAGTTTTACTTTCAGTTTTACCTTGATCTTGCAGGAACTACATACCTACGAGTATTATATTATTTTATCTGAATAACACATCACATACATTTTATCTGGGTTTCAGCAATAAAATATAAAATGAACATGCATTGTGCAAATGTTTTAGTTTTTCAATCTTGTACATATGTATGTACATAATTTTTAAATTATGTACTTATGTATGTATGTATACCCTTTTTAAATGAAGTTCAATGAAGTTCAGCTTGCTTTTTATAGAAAAAATATAATCACTTGACATTTGTACAAAATTACATTGATACATTTTTTGACAGTTGGGCATCAGAGGCTAGAAATGAGGTGTGAAATTGATACAATAGCCGTGTTTTATTGGTTAGTGATTACGCTAGATCGCAAAATTTAACATGGAAAACAACAACAAACGATTAGTGAAGAAAAATAAGCTAGTAATTGAAAAGAATATTTTAGTGAAGATGGAGTTTTAGATGTTGAAACGTAGGAGGTGCTTAGGTAGTGTCCGAAAAAATATATGTTGGCAAGCTGGAGGGTGTGTTCGTTGGTATTTATTTTGTTACACTTTGCCTTTAAGATACTAGTACGGTCTGACAAAATTTGCACAAAAATTTAGTTGAATTAATACGATGTTAAAGCTGTTTTAGTATAAAACTAGTTTAAGACAACAGTTTTGCCTTTTATTAAAGTTAAACTCATCGAATAACTATTTTATTTTATTTTTAGTATTGTGCTAACTTCATATGACTCTTTGAAATTTATAAACGTCAAAATACGTCTGTTTGCTTAGGTTCCTTGCACGAACTGTCATTGTTTTAGGTGTGCTCAGAAGCAATTTATTAAAACAAATTGTCTTAGTACAATATTAGTTAGAGAATGTTTAATGTTAAGAATAAGTCAGAAAACTACTTCAAAGTTAGGAAATATACAAGATATATTATGCTATATTAATATATTTTTTTTAGAAATGTAAAAATTAACAAATACTATAGGAACACGGGAACATTTTGAGTAGATTGTAGAAAAAAGATATATTTTCGCACTTTTGTAAGTGATAATGCAAAATTTATTAGTGAGAAAAACTATAAATCAACTCGATCTGCATTTTTAGAATATTTCAACTCCAGCTTTAAAACGAGATACAAATCTTTCGAACACATCCGTGTAAATTAATTCAACAATTAGGAAGGTTTTGGCACATAATACACTGATATCAATTTTGAGAGTTTATTAAGAGTGAGTTAAAGAGTGAATAAAGCGTTTTTTGGTGCTTGTATTACTGCGCTAGATATAGATTACCAATAAAACATGCCTAATATAAAGTTATGTGGAAACATATATGATATTTGGAATGATATGTATTTCTGCTTCTAAAAACAAAGAAAATATTTCAATACTGGAGCAATTGAAACGTAGAGAAGAAACTACATAATAGCGTTCATTTAAGAAAATTTAAGGACAGCGAGAAAATATCAGTTGTCCATTAGTTATCCAGAAGCTATTTAAATCACTCGTCAAAACTTCAGTTCAGTTCTCATGAAAAGAAGAAAATTTGCTCTTACATTGAAGAATAAGGCTGAATATGGAAAACGTAAAATTTGTATGTTTACATTATAATGATATGACCTGTGGTGGACGTGCAAGGTGTAATAGTTTTTTTTTTCATCATAAAAAAGTTGATCGAAAAATTGGATTTATGTAAAAGAATTGAAGTATTGATGATATTAATGTAAATTTCCTTAATGACTTCCACAGGTAAGATTATCGAAAGCGAAATCTAGCTCTTCCTATTTCCCACTTCCCTAGATAAAGGATTAAATAACTTGATTAATCACCCTATCGGAAGGTGTTATAATTTTAACAAATGGTGTACTACTGCAACCATATTTGACATTTGTATAATACAAAAAGACAAGCATTGGAGCGCTATAATTCGCAAAAGCGTGGAACAATTGTGTCAATTTTTTTCACCAACAATGGGTCGGTGGTGTTAGTGCAGTGTGAATTTCGACGTCGATTTCCTTATCGTGTTGCGCCAACATGGCAAAAGGCGCTTAGCTACTCGATCGAACAGACTGGAACTACAGGAGACGATACAGAGTTTGGCTGCCACCGAAATGGTCGTTCGGCCGAGAATATCGCGGCTGTGGCTGCCGATGCTACTGAGAACGAGGAAAAATCAACCAGACGACAACGACGGGCTACGCAATTGGACATCACTAGACGACCCTTTCAGTAAATTTTATAGAAAGACTGAAGCATGTTTTGGTTACCCGATTTGATCCTCCAGGATTTATGTTTTTTTTTTTTGGTTACTTTACGTTGCGGACTTATGCCAAGAAGCCTCAGGCAATCGTAGCCTTTAAGGAGAATATTCGACAGGAATTCGAACAGTTATCACCGGAAATCTTGCGGAAAGTCGTGGAAAATGCGATAAAACGGGCAGAAATTTGTATCAACACTGGCGGCATCCACTTGACGGGTATCATCTTTTCCAATTAACAAAATATATTTTAAAAGAACAAATAAAGATGTTCGTGACTCAAGATCATTTTTCTTTTTTATTTCAGCACAAACTTCTCTTCATTTACAGGATGGAATCCTAAACAGAGTCTTAAAACTGATAGGAAACAGAGCTTTTATGGATTCATTCCCAGTAGCCAGTTGTATTCCTCTCCTTAATAAGTGCTCAGGTTTTACTAGGAATGCTGATCAGTTGACCCTCGGACCTACTTTTTATCTTACCGTCAAATACAAAGATTCGATTTTTAGGCGCACAGCACGTTTATGGAATAATTTACCTGGCAAGTTTCTCCATTACAAGGTCCTCACAATAAACCCTTGAGGGCGTGTTTTACCCATCCCAGTTTGCCCAGAAACTCTAACCAATAACAACCCCTTGACCCTTGCTCATCTATCTTTGGAGTACCTCCAAATGCCCAATGGGCCTTAAGCTCGTGTCACATTGGAACTCCAGCACTGTTCGGGTCCCAAATTTCTCCCAGCTATTAACAAACATTAAATTTTTTGAAGCGTTCTCTTCAATCCAATGTTACTATTATACTTCTTCTTCTCGGGGTTCTTCAATGTTACTCCGAGGTGCATCCTGTTTCCGTCGAATTTTTGGCTGCAGTCTATTCACTCATATAAATTTTATTTAAGGCATTTTTTCATCGTTTACGCTGAGCCGCGCCTGATGGCGATGGCGCGGTGGCGGCAGATATTTGTGTTGTTGCTTGTTTATTTGTTGACGTCGTATTATGTGGAGAACTGTCAAAAATTGTATTATTATGTGTGTATGTGCATCTTTTCCTGTTCTTTTGTTTGTTTGTCGCACACCGATCATCGGAGCGATCATCATCCGATCCGATCATCTTTTTTGGAATTGAATGCATTGTTGTCAGGCAGGGGCACCACCTTTTCTTTTGGGAACCTTGCATTTTAAAGATATGTTCTTCTTGTTCTTCGTCGTCTTGATGGTTTAGTTTTTTTTTATTTTTATTTTTATTATTTTATTTTATTCTTTGTTTAGGTTTTTTTCTCTGTTGGTTTCGAAGATCATTTGGAGAGACAGATGTGTGCTTACCGACAACGATCTGTTTCTTTTTAATTTTCGGAGGAGAAAAGATACGAATAAGGTACCACTTTTTCTCCTGTTGTTTTTTTTTGGCCGTGTTTTGCGGAGTGAAGTGGGATTTTAACAATGCCATCATGGCCACTATTATTGTGACGCATTGATATTCATCGATTTGTTTTTGAGTTTGGTGTAGATGGATGGATGGATAGGTCTTGATGGGATTGTGAGCGAGTTTATTCGTGTGAGTGTGTGCGAAGGTGATAACTGTCTGCGGTAGTTACTGTGCGGTTGTACAAGGAGAGATAAAGAATGGAATGTTTTACTTTTCTTTACTTCAAGGGCATTTAAGATAATGACATTGAAATTATCTGTCATGTACCATTGTGTTCATGTCCCTGGGAAGGCTTTTGGTGAAGTTGTTTTCGAGAAAAAGATCAAAGATAAATCTTGTGGTTTTGACTCAATTAGCATAGTTTATTTTAAACGGATCTAAATTTGTCATAAAGCTGGATTGACAAAGGACCCTAGCAAACATTTTGAGGTTTTTTGAAGAATTTTGAGAGCATGGTTTGAAAGTAGAATTTAAGAAATTTGGTTATTGACAATCGTAGATAGGGATGTCTAGATCAACAGGTCTTAATTACATTTCGTCCGATCTTGATACTTACTTTAACTTTTAAAAGCTTATGATAAAAATATGTCAAACTAAAATCTGAAGGAAACATCTTCACTATATACAATCCTGTTTTCTTTATGAATAAGATATTAAGATTCAGAATAGGTATATAAATACTGGGACTATATCTTTTGGGGGAAACAATCAAACGTCAAAAGGTTCAAATATTGCACCAAGGCGCTGCAAAATAAATAAAACCATCAAAACATGGACTTAAATGTACCTATAGTCAAGTCATATACTATACATAAATGTCAAAATAGCGGAAATATTCCCGCAGTCATTGTTGGCTTAAATCTCCTATAAGTGGATGTAAAGGAAAAGACCACGCTCTTAGAAGGCATCTACCTCACCTTAGCCAGGTGATTATGTGACGACAGACATTTCTTAAATGATTTAGAAGTACCCTCCGACATTTCAGGCTATAGCTTGCTGTAACCCTTCAACACCCTTAACGGGTTTGATCGACATAGGATTATCATAGGTTTCAATTAAAGGGGTCACAAACCCTAGGGTATCATAACGGATCCACATTGATCTAAGTGTGACGGTAACAAGATCAATTGTCAGCCCACTATAACCTAACCTAACCTAAAGCTCTCTCTCTATAAAGAAGCTGTAACAAAATATCATTAACTGTGCTATGGGTGAAAAAATTAAGGGTTCGGATGTCTAACGAAAAGAAATTTCGAGCGTCCCACAAAAACAAATTCCAAGATTGCAACGTTTGTCACACCCGGAGTTACCATCTTCTACAGAGCGCAGCACAGGACGATCTCTGCTGGGAATTCACTTAATAACAACTCCTACATGGTTCTAACTAAGAGGTAGCCCGATACCAATCAAGGCTGCATGGCCTAGGTAACATATAATTACCTAAGAGTTAGATATAGCAGCAGAAAGTAATTAAGCAGCGTTTCCAAATTCTGGCAGTAAGGCGTCATGTAGCGGGAGTAACCAAATTTCAAAACCAGACTCACAATCGTTTCATCGATTTTAAGCATCATATGTTAGCAGTCATCGTCAGCAGATCCCCGAACTTGGGAACCCGAGAAATATGATGCAACACTACTTCGCGTGACATTGGAATATATTCGGTGCAACGTGGCTCTAGAGAATAAGTCTTCCCAACTATTCAAAATGTTCACAAAGTTTTGAGAAGGAGATGTGAATTCTTCAATTTCATTCCGGAGCATATAATACGCCAGAAAGACGATAATGTGCAACCTGTAATGATAAACAGACCTGTTCAACTACAAGCGTATGTTAACAAAATCGATATCATCAGGCGATTCCAAAGTGCTGAGTTCACCTTCCTTGCAGCAAGCATTAACTCTCCCAATGAAACCTTAGTAGAGACCTGGGAAAGAATAACCTTAGGAAAAATCTGCTAATCTAGTTTGGCGAAGCAAACGAGTTCAAAGTCCTATATAACTCTTAAGCTATTAGTCCTACTTGAAGGTTTTCGAGTGCTGGACCATTGGCTCTTCCCACTCGATATTTCTCCCTGATCAGCAGAGGACAAGATACCACAATCTTTATAAGATGATAAAAAATGTTGATATTCGAATACTCATGATACATCGATCGAATGGATAACAATGGTCCAGGAAAGAGGGTCTTCAAATCCCATCTCCTGATTTTAGACGACAAGAAAGATTTAACCTCTGATTGAAGGCATCGTGAAAGCCAAAGCCCTTGGTCTCATTGTCTGGAAACAGAGGTTTTGGTATCTTAGAAGATGGAACCATCACACCGTGTCTCAGAAAGGGACCGTTCATGGAGCAGAAGCCATTTAAAAAAGTAGCATAAACATTTACTGAACAAGATATGAATCGGAATACGATGGCTACCCACAAATATTCGTGCAAGAAATATTGCAAGAATTTTAATATATTATTCGCCCTGTTTGTTGTTACAATAAAACCCCTTAGCAGTTTTTAAAAATTAAAAATTAGTTCCTGAGCTTAGCTCTTCAAAAAATTTCAGTTTTCTTTCCTTAAATCCTCAAAGCTGATAACATTTATTTCAATTAACTTGTGTTCGTTTCAACTGAAATTACCACCACGGATCGGCTTCAGTTTTAGCTGATCCTCAAACTACCGTCTTCAAATTTATAATCTAAAACTACCAACTTTCTTGGTCAACTAAAACCAACCCTCGAGATTAAATCGACCAATTTAAAACAAGGGTGATCATCAGCCGTATCCATATCCAATGTCTGCGTGTTTGCGCGCTAATGATCACCATATCTTTTTTATACACTAACCTCTCTTAAACGGCTCTTCATATCTTGGCTACGGTACTTTGTGCCATCCATCCACACAACACGTACACTGTTCAGTGTTCACATCGATGCAACAGCTACAAAACAATGATCATAGGTGGTTGGGTTTTACACGTGGTTATAGGGGAGAGACTGCGATGCGCCGCACCGCGCCAGTGATCATGTGAGATACGACATGCGATAACCCGAGCAGATTATGTGGTGCTGATGACGCTGGTAATGGTGGTAGGTGGCAGCAGCGATGAACACCGCCGCGTGGTAACCGATGATTTAGATTGTAGGCAGACTTTCGCAGAGCGATAATCCTATCCGACCGACATACTCGTACAACGAACGACCGTAAGGGATAATTTATAGTTGCTAATTGGTCAGGCCTCTAGGTGGCGCTTGGAAGTGTGTTAAAACAACAGGGGTGAGTGAATGGTGAGTGGGTAGGCGGCGTTTATTAGCCGTATGACAGTTAATTTGGAAGATGGCGTTGAAAGTTTGTTTACCACGAAGGTATATTTCTCTCAGCCCACATCGAAAAGAAAAATCAAATTCCACCCGCATAAAAACACTCATTCCAACCAGACATATGCATTTAACCAACACACACACACTGCTATGAGAAATGCAAATGATTCAAGAGATAAATTAATCTGACAGCGATGAAAACGACCATTGAATCCAAAGAATGCATGATGCATCTCTGGTGAATCTCTTCGTTCTTTTCTCTGGTATCGAGATAAAGAGGAGAATTCAATGGTCCCTGGGTTACAAATCGATGCAGATACCACACGTGGGATATTAGGTAGGTTGTAGACATGGGTAACGCAGTAAAAATTGGTGCGCTGATACACTAACTCAAGCGCACTTCACTGTATCAGCGCAATGCGCTAGCGCAGTTTGCGCCATAGCGCAATTTGCGCCATAACGCAATTTGCGCCGTAACCCAATTTTTTTTTAACTCATTTGAAGCAAAACAGCGCAGCGCAGCGCAACGCAGCTGTATTTGGTTAACTCATCAATTCATCATCATACAAACTTCGTAGCGCACAAGCGCACACAAGTTGTTCATCGCCGACCAAACAGTCTGAGTGAGAATGGGGGTGTCTTTTCAATTTTTTTTTTTTTTTCGTTCGAGGTGTGGAGACGTTTGTACTTATATCTTTGGTTCTACTACACCAATTTTCAAGGTTAAGGTCTTAAATGGAAGATGGAATGTTTTCCTAAATATTGGTCTAAAATTTATTGAGGAGGGGCAAAGTTTTTCTTACTAAAAGCGTGCAAGGAACTCTTTTCGATTCGATTTTAAGAACTCTAAATTCAAATGTTGATGAAAAATTTAACAATTTAAAAAAAATAAAGATGCAAATTAATTGCAATAATGCTATTCTACAAATGTGTCACAGCTCATTTTGGAATATATGAAACAGGAGAGGAGGTAGGGTGACTTTTCTCAAATTTTCAATAAAAATTAAATTTTAATTAAAAATTTAATTAAAATCTTTGAAATATGCCGATTTAAATGGTTTCTAGGGCTTCTAACATCAGTATTATGTTTCAGATCTTAATTATTGAAGTATATATTTAATTGATAAATGTCAAACTTTATTTCTGTGTAAAAAAAAATTCAAAATGACAAAAAATTTCATACTAAAAAGTTGAATGACGCAAAAATCAATTCAATTCAAATCAAAAATTCAAATCAAAATTCAAAAGTTGATGAAAAATTTCAGAATTTTGAAAAAAAATTACCATCTTCTTGTTGCCCCAACCCTATTCTAAGGTAATGCTGAACAGTGTTTTGCAATAAATTCGACAGGAAACACGCAAAAATTGGTTGAAAGGATTTGAAACGAAAAAAATCGATTTTCATACAAAAAAGAAATAGAGATGGTTTCATAAACTATTTTTACTTGCGACTTATAGGTACTATAAGGCAAGTTATGCATTCGTAAAAAAAATCGAACTCGAGATTTTGATCAAAGTTGACATTACGATGATAGCGAAGACCAAAAAAGTGGGTCTCGCAATTCTGTCTGTCTGTCTGTCTGTCTGTCCGTTCGATTGCAGCTAAACGGCTCGGCCGACTTTCGTCAAACTTGGTAGATATGGGTTTTAATTTTTTACCCCCGGATGTTTTTTGATTTGATTTTTTAAGACCAAAAATAACGGTACCTGCCATACGAATTTTTTCGAAATTTTATAAACATTTTTTTTCTCAAAAACTGTTCGACAGATTTTAAAACTAAAAACACAAAAAAATTCATTTAATTAAAGCTAGGTATTAGATGAAAAAATTTTTCCGAAAAATGGTTATTGAGGGTACCCCCTAAGGAACTCTTTTTTTTGTTTTTGATTTTCTCAAAAACGGTACAACCGATTTTGATAATTTTTTTTTGCTAAAGCTCCCCAAAAACATAAATAGAATTGTGTACTCAAATTTTCAAAAAAATTTTTTTTTGCATTGAAAAAAAAAACTTCAAAATTTTTTTTTTCAAAACTCAATATTTCGAAAACCCCTTGCTAGATTTTTTTTAAACTCGATAAATAAAAGTTTCTCAATAATATCTACAAGATGTGATAAAAAAAATTTTATTTTACCTAAAAATTAAGGTACCTACCATACAAATGCTAAAAATTTAAAAAAAATGGTTTTCAAAAATCGTATTTTTCTCGAAAACGGTTCCGAGAATTTTGCTAAAATTTTTTTTCTTTCAATTAATTTTTACGATCTTTAATTTAATAAAAAAAAATTGAAATTAAGATATTACAGCTTGTACCTACCATAGAACCATTTTTTCGATTTTTGAATTTCTCATTATCCACATAACGGATCCTAATAAAATTTTTTATAGAGAAGCTTCTAAAAAGTCTAGAACACATTGCATTTCAAAACCTTAAATTAAATATTTTTTGAATTTTTGAAAAAAAAATCTATTTTTTATTTTTTTGAAAATTCAATATCTCAGAAATGGCTCAATATTATTTTTGCAAATTTAATTTTTATTCGAACAATAATAAAAACTTTAAATTGGCGTACCAAAATTTTTTCTTAAGTTTGTATATAAAAGCTTTTTTTTTAAAGAAACCACTACAACGACTTATAATTTTTGTTCTTGCATAAATACATATTTGCATAGCATTCTGTTTTTGTCTCTTACTACTAAAAGAATTTAAATAAAATGCACGACTGGGTCGCACGAACTTGCTCTTATGTAACAGACTAGGAATTTTAAAATCGAATGTTACTCGTATTAGAGAAAACTGTTCATAAGGACAGTGCCGGATTAAGCCAGCGCGGGGCCTGTAGCAAATTCTATTAAGGGGCCCTTAGACTGTTTTAGGTTAGGCACTTATCAAGTTTATGGTATTAAATAAAACAAAACTGTTACAAACAAACTTTTCTTGATTTAATTTGGGAAAATTTATAAATAATGCTGTTGATATCGACTTCTCGGAGTAAATCATGTTCAATATTCATTAAAGTGAGGAGATTAAGACGTGTTGGCTCATCGTGTTCCTCAATTCATTTTTAACGCGTTTTAATGTTGAGAAAGATCGTTCACTACTGCAGTTGGTGATCATGAGAGACAAATAATTGAGCAAAGCAATTTCAACGTTCGGGAAACAAGATTGTAAAGAATTATTTATCAACAGCTTGTAATCCTGCATTTCCAGAGCCTCATGATTCCTGCTGTCAATAATACCAGCCACATCAGGGGCCGAATTACCGCTTCAGTGACGAGTGAGTGAGTCCCATCAGTGATCGAATGAAAATGTCAAATTGGAGTAATTTATTGCTCGATAACGTAAGCGGTAATGCCAAACTCAAATAATTCAGTCACGTATTACTCGATAACTGATGCGGTAATTCGGCCCCAGAATTGAGCATTGAAGCGAATTGCACTAATTCGTTGCCCAGACTGTCCTCCAAATCATCTGCGTAAGTACTTACTATGGTTGCAGATTTTTAATTTCTTCTGGTGGAAGAGATTTTATATGAAGGTTTTTATAATACAAATTCTATATACTACTGAAATAAATCAGCCAAGTAGAAGACTTAGCACTATTAATGGACTTGTTGAATTATTGATTCAAAATAGCTTTTATGGCTTTTAGTCCACAAAAATTGGCGTTTCGTCCGGGTGATCGCACATGGTACATGGACTCATCAGTTGGCTATGAGGACCTTGTCAATACGCAATTTTTATTGAATTCAGTTCATCTTACATTGATTTTTTGACAAAAATCCAATGTGAACTATATCCAACCAAGATTAAAATTGTAATCATTAACGTTGAAATATTTTGCCATTTTCAACAAATTCAACAAATCCATTAATAGTGCTAAGTCTTCTACTAGGCTGATTTATTTTAGTAGTATATAGAATTTGTATTATAAAAACCTTCATATAGAATCAATGCTCGGCCACGGGCAAAATATTCCAACGTTAATGATTATAATTTTAATCTTGGTTGGATATAGTTCACATTGGATTTTTGTCAAAAAATCGATGTAAGATGAACTGAATTCAATAAAAATTGCGTATTGACAAGGTCCTCACAGCCAACTGATGAGTCCATGTGCGATCACCCGGACGAAACGCCAGTTTTTGTGGACTAAATGCCAAAAAAGCTATTTTGAATCAGGAAGAGATTTTAGCTCTCGGAATATTCCGAAAATGCCAGCAATTTTATGATAACTGTTCATATACATACGTTTACCTAAAGCAGTGAGTACGTTATCAATGGTGACAATAAATACCTGAATTTCAAACCGTTGTCCAATTTGCGTTTGGTGCGGTGCGAAACATGATTTTTGGTAAGACCAGCAGATAGAAAAATAAAATTTTAGTTGATCATTTTGATGCAAATATTTTCTTCTTAGTAATTTTGACTAAATCTAATATGTAAATAATACTTTTTTATGGTCAGAAAAGGTTGGTGCGCGGGGCCCCCAAATGCGCGGGGCCCGTAGCATTTGCTACTCTTGCTTCGTGGCTAATCCGGCACTGCATAAGGATCAAATTATTTTTTAAATTCTTTTAGTAGTAAGAGACAAAAACAAAATGCTATCCAAATATGAATTTATGCAAGAACAAAAATTATAAGTCGTTGTAGTGGTTTCTTTAAAAAAAAAGCTTTTATATACAAACTTAAGAAAAAATTTTGGTACGCCAATTTAAAGTTTTTATTATTGTTCGAATAAAAATTAAATTTGCAAAAATAATATTGAGCCATTTCTGAGATATTGAATTTTCAAAAAAATAAAAAATAGATTTTTTTTTTCAAAAATTCAAAAAATATTTATTTTAAAGTTTTGAAATGCAATGTGTTTTAGACTTTTTAGAAGCTTCTCTATAAAAATTTTCATTAAGATCCGTTATGTGGATAATGAGAAATTCAAAATTCGAAAAAATGGTTCTATGGTAGGTACAAGCTGTAATATCTTATACTACGTTTTCACCAAAGGTAAATCCGGGATTTAAGTGGATTTACCATAAATCTCCTTTAAATCACGTAGATTTACCATACAAATATAAATCACCTCAAATGAAGATTTAAAATAAATCTCCTTGAAATCTTCTCGCAATCAGAAGATTTGCAAAACAAACAAACCTTATTTTGCAGAACGCACCTATGAACACCCACTTTCTTCATTGACAATCAACACAAAATAGAAATATCTGTTTTTTTTCCTGTTTACTACCTAATGCATTTTTTTTTTTTGCTTGTTCAAATTGACAATTGAATGACAAGACAGAGTGAAAACGTCAGATAAATCTCAGTTTCTTTGGTGAAAACACTTCAAGATTTATTTTAAATCTCTAGCGGATTTACTCTTGGTGAAAACGTAGTATTAATTTCAAATTTTTTTTATTAAATTAAAGATCGTAAAAATTAATTGAACGAAAAAAAATTTTATCAAAATTCTTGGAACCGTTTTCGAGAAAAATACGATTTTTGAAAAGCATTTTTTTTACTTTTTAAGCATTTGTATGGTAGGTACTTTTATTTTTAGGTAAAATAAAATTTTTTTTATCACATCTTGTAGATTATATTGAGAAACTTTTATTTATCAAGTTTAAAAAAAATCTAGCAAATGGTTTTAGAAATATTAAGTTTTGAAAAAAAAATTTTGAAGTTTTTTTTTAAAATCCAAAAAATTTTTTTTTTGAAAATTTCAGTACACAATTCTATTCAGGTTTTTGGGGAGCCTTAGCAAAAAAAAATTATCAAAATCGGCTATACCGTTTTTGAGAAAATTAAAAACAAAAAAAATGGTTCCATGGGGGGTACCCTCAATAACCATTTTTCTGAAAATGTTTTCATCTAATACCTAGCTTTAATTAAATGAAATTTTCTTGCGTTTTTATTTTTAAAATCTGTCGAACAGTTTTTGAGAAAAAAAAAATGTTTATAAAATTTCGAAAAAAATTCGTATGGCAGGTACCGTTATTTTTGGTCTTAAAAAATCAAATCAAAAAACATCTGGGGGGAAAAAATTAAAACCCATATCTACCAAGTTTGAAGAAAATCGGCCTAGCCGTTTAGCTGCAATCGAACGGATAGAGAGACAGACAGACAGACAGACAGAATTGCGAGACCCACTTTTTTAGTCTTCGCTATCATCGTAATGTCAACTTTGATCAAAATCTCGAGTTCGATTTTTTTTCCGAATGCATAACTTGCCTTATACTCGTAGTACCTATAAGTCGCAAGTAAAAATCATTTTATGCTTATGAACAGCTTTTCTCTAATAACATTCGTTTTTAAAATTCCTAGTCTATTACATAGGAGCAAGTTCGTGCGACCCAGTCGTGCATTTTATTTTAATTCGAAAATATCATACAGATCTTTAACATTAAAGTCTTTATAGACATGGATACAATTTATGAAAAAAAAATTGTCTTTCCTTAAATTTCCTTTCCCTTTCCCTTCATACACCATATCATGGAATTTAATGAATTCCGTCAAACATGTGAAAAATATGGAAGCGCTACAAGGAAGTCATCGCTTTTTTTATCTGCTTGAATGGTTTTTGTTTGTGCAGCGCAGCGCTGCGCTTGTCAAAGCGCTATTCGAATATTGAGTTGATGAGTTGAACTGCGCTTTTGCGCCACTGAGTTACAAATTGATGTATCAGCGCACATAACTCAGTTGCTGCTTCAGCGCATTGCGCTAGCGCAGCGCTGCGTTACACATGTCTAGTAGGTTGCATCAGCAGCAGCAGTACATATCTTCCGACATTTATATAGTGTTGGGCCAGAGTGTAAGTAGTATGTGTAAAGTTGTGAAATACCTGTTTGCTACCATACATATTTCGATGGATCAAAATTCAAAAGTTTTCTGGATGTAGGAATGAGGAATGTGAGAATGTGTACGTGTGTGGGAAGAAGGTGTGTGGAGGAAAATTCCTGCAATTAGCCCAAAAAATATAAACCAAAGGTTGATGTTTTTGGGAAAATTTGTATTTATCTACCTGTAAGCAGGCAAGTTATCTTTCTACATGGTTAGGTCTTGCATGAACGGATATATGATACTTTCACATGCCCCGAGGAAGTCATTCCTCCGATAGCCTGTTTAATGTTAAGGTTGAAATGTTTGTTTCCAAATATACAAACCTATGAATTAATCAGAGTGTGGGAATTTAATGTTTGAATTGGTACTTCTGGAAGAAGTACGCACTTGTTGTTACCATGATTGACAATAATTCTGCAAGGAAAGGCTTATCACGATTAGATTATCGAGAAATGAACCATTAGAGTTAGAGTAGAGAATGTACAATATATAAATAGGTTGTAGCCAGAGCATGGTTAGCAATATTCACGTCTTTTGTAGTATTTTTAATGGTTTGGCACTTTATGAAACTCATTTAAGGCCAGATTTGAACATTTCCTTAAAGTCTTTTTAAAAAAGTAACCAGGCCAATTGTCCTCTATTTTCCAAATACAATATAACTTACTGAGGACATCCCAGTCTGAATGTGAAGACCCAAATTTCCAAATGTGGCAGTATTTCATTAAATTAACACCAAGTTCAAACGTTCCGTTAACAAAAAGCTCATACGTATTTATTGTTAGAAAGAAATCAAAGATTTCGAAATCTGGTTAATATTGTTTATTTTGATTCTAAGAATTCTTGGTCTTTATTGTATACCTATGAAAGTTCAAAACCTAAATTTATTGAGGTTTTTTGGAAGGACAAGCTATGGAATGAATACCAAACCTTTTCTGCCACTCTCCTTAGACAGAACGTTGCAAGGTATTTTGGAGAATGTTGGATTTGACGAAAATTATTTAAATTTGTTCGACTTTACGAACTTGCTTTATGACTTGCTAATCCAAACGGGAGCTTCACAATAATTTCGATCAGAATTTGGTACGAAATTTTAAAATTCCAAAACACATTATCGTCAAAGTTAGTAATTCGGTTGAACCTTCATATGTTATGAAAAGTCCCAAAATATGTGTTTGAATGTATGCTTTCACGTTAATCTATTGCAAATTTGTACGTACCGAATTTAGAAGTCCAAATTTTTGCGCAGTTTTCTCCAGGAATTACAAATAGTTTTTGTGATATTTTTTGATATTTTTAATTACTTTATTGAAAATAATTTTGAAATCAAATTTGATTGACTCTGACAGAAATTTAAGAATTTTGACACCTAAAAGTGGCCATCCCAATTTCTGGAAAACTAATAAGAAACTCAAAGAAATCCAAAAAAGTCGTTTTAAAACTGTTGTTATTTTTTTCTGGTTGATGTATTTATTTTAGAATAAGAATTCTGACAGCAGACAGTTGCAAACCAGCCCTTAAGTTTCAGTTAATTAACATATACATAGATTTAGACAAATAAGAATTTTTGAGTTAGTTTATTTGAAATGTTTAATAATTCATCTGTTGTTTTTTAGTTAGTCAGAATTCTTATCCCTATAGAAAACATGAAACAATATTCTATTCCAAATTTGGCACATATCATAACTTTCATATGAAAGAAAATATTGTCAAAAACAGAAACTTAGTAAGAGTTGTTAATTTTGATATTCAAATCTAAATTATGAAGCCCCAATTTTTAATAGATCAAAATTTATTGTACCACTATATTCGGAAATCTTAAATGATTGAGTTTGACGGAGGGAAATGATTTTTGTTGCCAAATTTCAATAAAAAAGTGACAACTGTTGTCTGAAATGGTAGCAACCTTTTCTTCAATTTTTTAATATCTTATAGATATATTCAAAAACAATTCAAAAAATATATTCTGAATATGTATTCTTTTGACCTATTCAAAATTGGGCAGTTTTGCTTTCAATAAAAAAAATGTGACAAAAAAAGCAAACTATGATATATTTTAGTGTTTTTCTGGTTTATTTATTCATTTACCTTTTCAAAAATAAAAAAATAAAAAAATAAAAGTAAATGTAAAAAATTTAAAACAAGTACCTAAGTTTGCACAAAATTATCTTATTTTCTTTCTTTGTGACCTTTAATTTAGTTACATAATGTTTGTCCTTAAGTGGGCTTAAGGTCAATTTTTGTTAATATTTTTTTGTTTTTTTATGTTGTGATATTAAGGATAAACATTACAAAATTATCTTATGTTTAAAATTCCAACTATAAAGCCTAGTACTCACCTAGCGTGAAATAAAAATAAATAAGTTCCAAATTACACGCGGAGAATAAAAATGAAAATAGAATAAACTTTTCCAAATGAATTTTTGATACTCACCTAAAATACTGAAATACTTTATTAAGTAGCAGTATCAAAAAAAATCGTTATCCATTCTTGAAAATTTTCAACGAAACCCTGTTTACTTACACCAAATAGGTAGCTAGGTTTGCAGTCTCCAGTGACAAATATCTTTGGCTGTAACTACGCAGTGGTAGTTTCGCCTGCTTTAGCTTTGAGAGTTCTTTCCAGTTTTGGATCTTCTTACCTCCTCTTCTTTTTTTATTTTATTTTTGATCACGTTTTTCCCTACTCCGACATAAGCCGTAGGTTCTGTTAAGAGGGTTGATGCGCCTATTTTTGCTAAAGAGTCTGCGTTCTCATTTCCCTGAACACCAACCTGAACAGATACAACCTCGATAGTTGTGGTAAGGCAGATTTTCTCCTAGGGTTTTTCTGGCTGTACATCCACCTGAGGATGTTCGGTTTGCAACCACATGACTTGTCTGCGAGTCAGGGTTACCCCTGGGATTTTTTAAAAAGTCGCAGAAAAAAGTCGCATTTTTGAACAAAAAGTCGCAATTGCAAGAAAAACTCGCATAACTAAATATTATTTTTTTTTTACTATAGGAAGAACAATTTAGATATTTTTTTGAATTTCTTTATTTAAACACTTAGATAGGTATACATTAAAAAATAATAAAAAACAAAAAAAAAAAACCTAATTTAAAGACTGCATTTTACATAAATTAATATGTATGTAGGTTTTAAGTTAAAATAAATACCTAAAAAGATTATGTAAATCACATTAATGTTTCGTTTTTTTAATAAAGTTTTAATAAAGTTTGAATAAAACTTGCTCAGCGCAAGCGCTGCTGTGTGACAGCGTTAAAATTTTACAAACAAATTCGTAAAGGTCAAAGTATAGGTTATCACCTAAACTATTTTTTAAAGTACCAACCTTGTACCAAAACTCTTCTATATTTTTAATTTCAAAATTTTTGCCATAGTTTTTGTCAAACGCTTGAAGCTCTAGGTGTTTGTATTGATCTACCACTTTTTCTGGCTCATTTGTAAAGCTATTAAAATTTGAAACCAACCGAAAATAGTTAAAATCCTGATTTGACCTAATTATTTTTGGATCTATATGTTTTAAAATAGAAAGCTTCTCATCTTTAACATTAAAAAATTTCTTAGCAAAGCGTCAAATAATATTGAAGTACATTTTTTTTATGCAAATAATTTCAAAATTTGTGAGTTTTTTATCCTTTAAGCAATTTTCGGCTTCCATGCCGATATATATTTCTTCAATTTTTAAAATAATTTTCGTTTCGATAATCAATCTCAGAAATAGATTTTCCAAGAACACATTCTTTCAATAAAAAATTTTGAAAAATAATAAATAGAGGATCTTCTATATAAGAGCACAAATAAGCAATTTGTGATGTTTCACTCTGAAAAACTTTGTTTAAAATATTTATTTTTGAAAGAATATATTTTAGAAACTTTAAATAAACTAAATTTTCGTTGTTCACATTTTCGAGAATAATATCAATTTTTTAATTTGTACTTTCTTCAAATTTAGCCCTAATAAAAAAATGTTGCAAAACAACCCATTGCTCCACGATGCGGCATGTTACATGTTAGAGAAAAAGCACAAAGGTAAGGAGAAATTCCAGGAAATGTCAGTGTCAGTCGTCAGTGCCAAACACGTAAGAGAACAAAAAACAATCTAACAGCGCCCCCGTGGTGGGAATGGGAAAACAAAAACTACTTTCGAAAACGAGAATGCGAACAGAAAACAAAGAACAAAGCAAAGACAATCATACTCACACATTCTCAGAAAAGTTTGATGGTAAATGTTTAAGCAAAGAAAAAGTCGCAATTGTAAACAATTTTAAAAAGGTCGTCGCATAGTCGCACAGCACAAAAAAGGTCGCAAAAATGCGACTAAAGTCGCATAAGGGTAACGCTGCTGCGAGTCTCTAGTAAATCATTAGGGCTTTTGTGGCTCTCCCGATTGTAGTTTCTAAGTGTTTGATCCAGAGAAGTTTGAAATAAACAGTTTATTGTTGCAAGAAAGTACAATACGGTCCTTAATTTTTGAATAAAATTAGAAATTCAGCTCACAAAATGTTTAGGAATTTTTTTTTCTCCAAAAACGTCTCCAAAAATGTTGACAAAACTTTTTCTGTGTGATTTAATTCTTAGGAGCTTTCATTCAATATGAAACAATTTCGAATAAAGAGGTTATAAACTGATCAGTACTTTTGAAGTAAATTTTCACAATTTTAACGCGGCCAGATAATGTTAAACGATCCATATTGTAAAATGGCAAACATAAAATTAAACCAATGCAGACTCAAATGACAGGTTATTTTGAAGTGCGTGATTGATACAGGGATGTCAAATTCGGACCACGAATTGGTTGAACCTATATTTTTTTATATTTCGTTTCCATAAAAAAAATAGATTCGATATTTGTTTGGCAAAAAAAAAGGAACGGAACTCAAAATCTCAAAAGAACGCTATTAACTCCGAGTATCGGGTTTTTCAATAAGAGCGCTACAAAAGTTTTTTTTTAAATAAACAAAAACGGTTTTGGATATCAATGAAATTCTTTATTCCTGTGAAAGTACGTTCGATGCCATTATGTACGGAACTCGATTTCTTTTGCATGGCTACCACGGGCACGCTTGCAGAAGTCCAGACGCTGAACCCAATTTTCGACGGTTTTCAATCATAAATCGGCCGATACTGCTGCAATTTTACGTTCGATATTCGTACGAAGTTCATCAATCGTCGCTGGCTTGTTGGCATCGATCATAGACTTGACGTAGGTGGATTCAAATTTTTCCACTAGACGCTCAATTATTGTTGATCTGCTAGGACGATTATGACGACCATAAATTGGACGTAGCGCTCTTAACGTTGAGGCTACTGACTCCGAATTTCGGTAGTAAATTTTAATAATTTCGACTCGTTGTTGGCTCGTATATCTTTCCATCATGAAATGGCAAACCTTACTGAAAAGAAATGTCATAAGAGCGGTAAGAAATATGACATCGTTTGCTGTCCCTGGTGCTCTACTTTTGTAGCGTCCCTGTTGAAAAACCCTTTATAAGACTAAATAAAGTAGTACCCATTGACATAATGGTAAGTGCGTTGTCTTCTTAGTGTTTCAAGGGTGTACTGCCTCTTGCGCGGAATTTACAAATCCTCTAAGAGTATCTCTTATCATGATAAGTGCTCAGAATCGGCAGAAAATTTGTAGATTCCCTCTACTCCCGGCAACACGCACACAGGAATAGTTGAGAGTTGTAAGTCACTACGAGCCGTTATGGCCTCCTTTTTATTTATTATAAGACTAAACAAATTACAGCAAATTTGACAGATGAAATCTCAAAAATACGGCCGCAATTATCTGTCAAATTTCGGATATCCCTATTATTATCTAGCGACCAGACTTGGGAAGAATATTTTACATCTTGCACGATTTTATGGTTAAGTCTAGTTATTTCCTGAAATATGTTTTCAGTCAAATGAAATCTCGAGTTAAGTTGTAGTCCGCCCAACAGATTAGAT
Organism: Chrysotoxum bicinctum; assembly: GCA_911387755.1. NCBI lineage: Eukaryota > Metazoa > Arthropoda > Insecta > Diptera > Syrphidae > Chrysotoxum > Chrysotoxum bicinctum. Next base: position 214,053,573 of record OU426989.1, on the reverse strand, counting down.
GAATTAACTCTCAATTAACTGAAAATATATGTATATATTTTTGACATTTGCTGAAACAGTAATTAAAAATAAATAATAAATTTGTATGCAAGAGAACCCAACTGTTGTTGAACTGAGAGTTAAGTTAACCCAGTAAGTTAGAGGAAAAACTGAAGCTAATCATTTATATTAATTCAAGAAATTAATTATTTTCCATATTTAGACATTATTTTCCCGTTATTGCCCTTCTCTCTATTGAAAAAGGCAATTGGTATTGGAATTTCGCTTGGATTGCCTTTTATGGTCCAAATCTCCTTTACCTTTTATTCAATTTCTTCGTCTAAATACCAAAAGTCAAAACAATTTTTCGAATAGAAAGAGTTTCTCCTTTTATGATGTCCTGGTAGCATTCTAATTCATCCCTTTGATTTGGATTAGAAACTCACATAAACATAATATATGTATGTATGTACGTTGGTACCTACCTACACACGTTATACTTTTTTGTCATGCATGCTTGTTTGTGTATGTCCTTTTTGAATAACCCTAATCCTTTCACAATACAAATCCATTTTTGTCTGTACACAAAAATTTTCCATGAAATTCTTGAATATTCATAAGGTTTCATGGTTATGGGTACAGAGCATACGATTCTCCAGTGAAGAGGATCCCCAAATTATACGATGGATAAGTTTATGCTCAAGGACGACAAAAGAGGCTTTAGGCAGAGTTGAGAAAGAATTTCTTCTTTTTCTCCAGGATAAAATAATCCAGACTCATGTTTATTTTTGTCTTTCTTTCAAATTCGAGTTCGATTTCTATTTCTGTTTCTGGTTATCCTGGTTGCCTGGTACAAAGATTTTATTTTGTTCGATTTTTTCGACTTTTAAGATTTTTTCTTCTAATCGAGAGTGAAAGTGCATGGGAAGAAGGATATTTTTCTCAAGCGGATGAATGGTTTCACCCGATGGTTATCTATTTAATCCTTGTGGGAGTTTATATTGAACTTAAGTGTATGAGTACGTACAGTTGACTCCTTTTCTTGTTAGTATTCTAAAAGGATGTCTCTATACATGTACATACTCGTACATATGTGAAAAAGGCAAGAAGAAAATGTGTAAATTGAGCTGCAATTGCAACATTTATCACACGCTCAATCAGGGATGTAGATCCTGATGCTAGGATTACCCTGATTATGCATACCAAGCTATAGATATTTCGTCGGAGATGTATGTGTTAATTGTATGTATATGAAGTTTCTTTTTTGCAGTTTCCTTTTCCGGTGTTGGCTATAGAAAAACGTGTGAATGATAGATCGTTGACTTTTATGAAAATGAGAATCCCCTTAAACGAACAGTCAGAGGAAAATGAATCAGGTTAATGACTTAATTTGGTGGTGTCTCTTAAAATAAATACATTTTGGTAAAATAGCTTATTTAGAAGAATATTTAGATATTTCTTAAAACATGCTAAAATAAGTATCTAATCTCAGTTCAAATTGAACACTTATGTTCCCACCAAATAAGAATTAGAAGACGGGTATTTTATCATTGACGCCCCAGAATAATAGCGGATTTTTGTAGAAGGACAAAATTCAAAAACGGGAAGGTCTATATCCTTCCGTTTAAGTTTAAAAATATAAGTGCTTAAAAAAAACAAACAATGTTTAAAAACAACGGCAAGACTTTAATATTCTGGAAAGATTGCCAAAAAAGTTTATAGGAATTTAATCCTTTTTTTCTATTTTAAATCCTTTTAGACGTCTTCCAGAAAATTTGACTAAGCCAAAATTACCATTTGCAATAAGAAGCTACCCCAGATACCAGATATGCTAAAACAAAAATTCATATGAATCTCCCGTACCTGTTTCAGAAGCACATACTAACGGACGTAACGACGAAAACCTATTTTTTGATTTATTTCACCAACTAAGGTCTAGTGACTTGAAACCAACCATTTCTGTTTGCGAGTTATTGGTTGAAATTTGAGCGAACTTATGTAACACGTGTTGGCCGAACCTGAACGTCTATAGGATGAGAAATCACTTTTTCACGGCAAGATATACTCTTGGAGGATTTGTCCCTTCCTCGCAAGAGGCAGTACCTCTGCAGAAAAAAAAAACACTCCATCGCCAAACTTTTAACCTGACAGTCCCGCAAACTAAGTATTACGATACGAGTCACGTCCAGGGTTCAAACCTTGCTCCGTTCGGAGAAAATTTGCTCCACTTTTGAAGGAAAAAAAAAATACTCCAACGCTCCAATTTTTCGAGATTTACTCCACTTTTTACACATTATTAAGTCTTTGTTAAAAATTCTTTCTGAATTTGTAATTTGTTTATTTTAACAAAACAATTTTTGAAAATAATACTAACTTTTCCAATGAAACCTGTGATTTATTTTTCTTTTTTGCTAATACTATTTTTTTATGTTCATATGTATGTTTTAATTTTCCTGAAAAGTAAGGATTTTCTTTTTGTTTCAAATCTACTCCGGAAATCTTGCATTTGCTCCACTTTTTTTTCAAATTCGCTCTGAAATTTCATGATTGAGGTTCGAACCCTAGTCACATCTATCTACTTCCAGTTTCACACAAGTTTATTGGTCAAATGAGTAGCGGTCTTTATTTAATACGCCCAACAGAACCTCGTGTTTTAATTGACAAATTTTTCGGGCTACAACTCGTTCGACGTTCACTCTTTTTTCGCAAGGTTCGTATACCTTTGAACAGTAAGCACATCTCGATATTGTACCCATTGCATTCACCGATTCGACCGATTAGATTAGACAAAACGTCGTATTAGAGACAAAACATCACTCAAAACATTGTCCTCTTAAAAATTCCTTGTCTTGTGTGTGACAGATCTTTTGTCCTGTGGGTTCATCATTTAATTTCATTTTAGGAACACAGAAAATGTTGTCTCCGTTATTTTTTCGCGAGCTAACTCAAAAAGTTTTCTAATTTTTGGGAGGTGTTAACCATAGGTGCATATGTCGGATCTTGGCCCGTAATAAGTAAAAATAAAGAGATCGCTCGAAAAAACAATTATTTCAAGGATTTCTCCTTCTATGTTTGCTTAAAGATCTGACAGAGACACCTATCGTCACAACTATAATCAAAAATCAGTTGATTCAACCCCAGTTATTGGAAGAACAGAATAAGAAATGACTTCGGCTGAGGTGATCGGTAAATTTTAGACCCCATGACTTCACATAACACTCTCACGATGAAGTTATGTTTCTTTTTGTCATAGATTTCATCACAATGACCTTTTGTTTGATGTAAATTATTAAATCAAAAATATTTACGTTATGCTTTTCTCAATCAATCTGTCAAACGTCACTCTATGGAATCGCGTTGCTCTTTCTTTTTTAGATGTCAGCACTTTGATTTGACTGACGCAATGCCACTTTTGGTCATCAATTGAATTCATCACTTCACCATCGAATTCCAATCCAGCAACTGTCAAAAGTCCCACAATGATTTTCTCAGCCATTACTCAGGGTACATTTATATAAATCGATCATCTACCGTTCGCCACTCACTGTCATTATAGAGTCGTCGTCAAATGCGAATCTCTTCGAGCTTATTTGCAAATCTCTGTGCATAAACGCTGGCCGGCTAGCTGTTTGGGTTCGCTCTGTCATCTGTCCGGTCTGGCCTTATTGGTCAAAACCAAAACGATAATAAGTTATGCATGTATAATACAATAAAATTGTGTATAAGGTAACAATTTGGAACAAGGTCATTTGCTCTAATACCCCCGCTCCCAATATCGCCCTAGCCGGCGAGTAAGCGGGGCAAGCATAATTTTTGTTTTGTTTTGCAGTTCGTATGCCGCAGAGCTATAAGCTGCGACTATGTGACACATGAAACGCAGTCGTTACGTCTGCCACCCCACCCCATGCAATTGACAACTGATTCACATTAGATGTGTATACAGAGCATACGCTTATATAGTGCGCAATTATTATTATAATGCCCGACTGCCACTGACATGACAGTAGGCGAAGTGAGCATCATCTCTGTGTCGCGTCATTTGTTGCAGCAATTTGTTGTTTGTACCCTTGAAATGACGACGACCGCGACGTCGTCGTCGTCGTTATTATCGTTGTCGTTGTCATCGACGACAAATTGCTTCTATAAAAGAGAAGACTGAAATCTCAATGAATTTGCCTACATTGACATGTCGACGAACGAGGAGCACACTGTATACCCTCTGTACACACTGTACAGTGCACAAAATGATGATTCCTTGAGTATTGCGTGATAATCAAGTGTTGACAGCTTGAGAAGAGTCGAGAATCGAGATTCAACGATGTCGTCGTCGCACTAAAAAAAAAACTAATAAAAAAAAAGTTCGTCTTGATTCTGTGAAAAGCAATTAGGTCAGCTGATGAAATATACTTTTTGTAAAGGAAATATCATTTTGTCTTCAATTAGTGAATTAGTTTGGGATCGCTGTTGTTGTTTATGAAATCTAATTTTTAATTCTCGAATGTCAGAGAGTGATCCCATAAAAAACTACGACTGGAATAATTCTATCGAAGAGGAAATGAAAAATGGAGTATTTTGTATTCAACGATAAAAAAAAAGTAATAAAGTAGACAATTTGATTAACTGTATTAAACAAAAAGAACAATGGAAGATATTTTTGTTTTGTTATATACAAATTGATGATCGAATTGTTAATTCAATAGATATCTACCTACAAACGTAAGATTGATTGTGTTTGTGTTCTTTTTAATGGTCCGGATCGGCTTAGGTGCCATTTTTTACAAAGACAAATTGTTCAACGCATAATTTTTAATGACCATCTGGTAATTTTTATGTTCAATCCATTGATTAGAATAATTTGAACTAGCTTAACCATCTCTCTCATTTGTTTGATTAAACACGCCTATCGAAATTGACCATGTGCGGTTGAAAGTGCAACGACGCATGCATTCGTATTGGGCCGAATTCCAATTTGCCACCAGGATGCACCGGGTAACTTCCACATATAAATTCATTCGAATTCGAACTTAAGGACTATGGAAATGAGAGCCACCAACGACCCAAAGATGAAATAACGAACATTCGTTTATTTTGACGTTTCCTTCACATAGCATTTTTGTATTCGTCTCAAATGAACATTAAAACAAACAAAGCAATCGAAACAAGAACGGTTTTGAAGTTTGTCGCGCACGAACGATTCATTCGTTTCAGTGTGGATGGTATGTGGAATGCGAACAGAGTTTGACAGTTTACATTCTTTTTCAAATTTCTGTTGCCTTAGCCATTAAAACACAAATTTTAATATCTTTACATTATTTTCAATAAGTTTTTTACCATTTTGTCTAGTTCTAGTGAAAATTTAGGCTTACATCCAGGTTCTGCGTTTCACTTTCACTCGAAATGAAATTGAAATCAGTAAAAAATAAAATTTGGTGTTTTGTAATTCACTTTTATCGATATTGATTTCATTTCTTCGAAGTTAAATTCATGCGAATTTCTGTGTTCCAGATTTCGAATTTCTTGATTATCAGGTGATTAAAATTCGATCAGATCTGGCTAATTGTGTGAATTTATTATTTATTGTAGAATTTACAGAAAAAAAAATTAAAAATATCTCTCTATTACCTATAGAATAGCGTTGGAACCTGATTTGCGCCCCATCGATGCATTCTATGACTCCAGTAATATTAAATTTTTCAAAAAAAAAAAATAGTTAAGATTTTCATGCTTCTTCACTTCAAATCAAAATCTTTGACACAGTAGGTACTGCGATCAAAAAATCTTTTCCAACTGATCTTTGCAAATTTCCTTCGGCACTAATGGCACTAAAACCACTGCAATCAATAAACAATCATTGCAATATTTTATATAGAATTACTTTAATCAAAATATACACATACAATTTTAATAGCAGTCATAAAACTTCACAAACAAAATAGTTTTGTATTTGCCAACTGAGGAGTGACAGATGACAGCTGTTTTCAATTTCACTTAAAGTGATTTCGAAATTGTGAAATCGAGTGAAATGTCGAACCCTGAAATCCAATTCACTCGATTTTGAAGAAATTTCTTCAGTAACATGTGGGCTAGTGGTCCACACGCGGGTCTGCTAGGGTTTATTTGGCACCAAGGTTTCATATAGTCCACAGAGCAGAATCCGCATTCCAAGTATATCTTTAATGACATATCGGTCATTTGCATAGGTGACAAAGACTCCTTAATATTTAGGATCCATTCTCAATTAGGATCCAGTCTCAATGTTTTCGGAGAGGGCTATTCCTAACTTGGTGGATAAATTCGAGTCAATTGGTTCAGTAAACAATTCATACACACCAGGTCGCGTTTACAGGATAATCAACTCCACTCTACCCAGAAGCTCAGAGTTAACAACCATAGACAACGACGCGACGTGTTTTTCGCTAACTGGGCTCTGGAACAGTTGAAATTCGACCACAATTTCTGTCAAAAAAACATATTCAGCGAAGACCTAATTATTACAACCAGTCTCTCTTCTGCACTTATTGGGTTTACTTGCTTTTATATTTTTTGACTAACTTTTTCTTGCAACAAGTCAAAGGATTGTACTGACATACGAACATATCGCCAAAATCTGTCTAGCTATTGCCGTAAATTTTTAAATAAATGATGAAATTCAACGTAATTTAACCTTTCTTGATTAATAGGGTGTACACGTACACCATTTCGTTTTTTGTATGGTAGATATTATAGATCTGTACAATTAAAAACAACTTTCAAGCAAAGGCCTACAACTAACTGTATTTGACAATGGAAAACTGGACGTTTCCGATGCATGCCACACAATTTTGACTAAGCGGATATTTCAATGGTGAAAAATTTCATACAAAATGGCATAGGTAGATAGACCTTCTTTATATAAATAAATTTCAATGGTAGTGTGCCTGAGACAGTTTTTTTTTATTGAAATTTAGAAAAGGAAAACCCTTAAAATTATTAAATTAATTTTTGTATACAAATTTCTTTAAAATTTTTCAAACAAATTTTGTTGTCTTTTTTTCAAAAAACGCAAACAAAATATTTTTTTTTTCGAATATTTTTTATATAAAATATTCACCCGTATTACGATTGTCGTTTTAATTAAAACGACAGTAAAACAACAGCGTATAGAAGCGAAAATTGCGGTTTAATTCAAATTCAAACTTTGACATTCTCTCTGCTTTTCACCTATCTTCCCATTACAACGATAGGTGTTTTACTGACACGTCAAATGTCGCTTCTAGAGCGAGTCATTTTCTTGACGTTTTAGTCAAAATGACTATAGTAATAGGGTTGATTATTTTAAATTCAAAAGAGCTCCTATTAAAAAATGTTGGTCAAAATCGTCAGAGTCATTAATGAGAAAGTCGAAAATCAAAAAAGCAGTTCTATTGTTAATAACATTTTTCCCAATTTTTTTTTGACCAAAATGTAGTCCATGCCCATAAGAGAACACCAATTTTTTTTTTATAAAAATCGTTAAGGTCATTCTTGAGGTATTCAGTAATATTTATTTTCGCATTACGGCTGTATTGAGGGCACCTTTAGTTTTGAAGCTAAAGAAAATCAATTTCCACTCTAGGGAATCACCGAAGACCCTTAAGTACCGAGTTTAAAGAAAATGCAGAACTTGCCCTATAGTACTCGTACCTATATCGAAAGAAAAATGATGAAATGCACCGTAATTTAACCTTTTTTGATTAATAGGGTGTACACCATAATTATAAATAATTAATAATTTTTGATTGACATGAATTTCAAGCAAAAAAGCCTTCGACCAACCGCACTTCACAATGGAAGATTGGACGTATCCGATGCACGCCAGCCAATTTTTCAGCGGCCGATATTTGAATGATGATAAATTACATACAATATAATGGCAATAAAGGACCCTTTTTTATCAAAATCGTTAAGCCGTTTTAGAAATTAATAAGATTTCGGATTACCTGTGTATTGAGGGTACCGTTAGTTTTGGAGCTATACACATTTTTTTGAATTTCTCTTCTAGGGAATTATCGAAGATCCTTAAGTACCGAGTTTCAAGAAAATACCTCCAGTAGTTTAGGCTGTAGGTTAAGGTACAGACATAGGTACAGACAGTCAGAATTTCCAGATCCACTTTTCTTGAGTTCTCTATCATCGTAATGTCACCAGGCTTACCGGTTATAAAAGATTTACATACATTCAAAATTTTACGGAAATTTTTAATTTTATAATTTTGGTCAAAATTAACCTTGGACTATACTTCCAATTTCTTCTGTTTTTGTGTGATTCAAAAGTTGTTGGGCTACATTTCAAATCTATTTGGGCGCTTTTGGATTGGACATTATTTCCGAAGGAGTCTTGTCTCATTTTTTGCTGCGAATTGATTCTTTTCCTTCAAATACTGCTGAGCTTGTAGAACTATTTCTCATCAAAACTTCTCACATATTTCATCAGAAAATGAGCCAATCTATGTTTCTCTTTAAAGTGCTACAATATCTTAATCATCACAATATAATTCATTAAGAAATTCCAACTTATTTGGCCTTCTAAGACTATCTATCTGTGTATATCTATCTGTCTTATCTTTGTCAAAATGATTGTCTCATCACTTATTTATAGGCAAAATAAAAATTGTCTTTCAAATTGAATTTTCCTGTTTTTTTTTTTTTTTATTTTTGTTTCCAAATCAATAAGCACTAAAGTGCTATAAAAATTTACCACAACATAATCAGCACGCTCCGATTTGGAAAACCTCCGCATGTGTGCCATTTCAAAGACCCCTCATCCCCCTTATCAACAAGTAACAACTAAAAAAAGACAGTATTGCGGTCTTGTTTTTTATCGGCTTAGACCTAGAAAAATAAAATTAAAAATGTAAACAAAAAACGATAAAGAAACGAAGACAAAAAAAAACTACTCAATGACATGTTTTCCTTCCACTCGTCGTCGTTGTATCTTACTTTCAATTGTCACTTTGCGGTTGCGCAACAGCGATAAGCTCCACAATATACAAAACCTCAGAGAGTGTGTTAAAGTAAAACACACCACACACAAGAATGGCAAGCAAACGGCACTGGTGTATCTTGTATCTACACCATTTACACAACGCTTGTAATTACCATTATGCCAGCCAGACAAAGCAATATGTTAAATCGAAGTGAATTTCATTAAAAGCCAAGACTTGCTTTTGCTATTGCATATCTAATGACACTCTCTCTCGCTCTGATGTCGATGGTGATGGTGATGTCGATGGTGATAGTTATGGTGATGGCTTTCCCTGGAAAAGTTTTCCTTCCTCGTCACAATTATTTCACCAAAATCCTCGCGGACGGACATGCATTTTTCTTTATTTAATCAAAATCAATTCGAGGAAAAAGATGTACAAACAAATTTCTCGAAGTTTCACTCAAATATTCAATCGGCCATTCAACCAAAATAAAATGTTGGCTATCTCTGTGTAGGTGGGTTCGAGTTTAATGTCCTTTGGCTGAATTCAAAATTTGGATAAAAAAAAATCAAAAATATTGCCACCCCCTACAATTTGGGAGGGTTGGGGGTGAAAGGCACCCAGTTGCTGTTTGCTGATGATGATGTTGTTAAAGACTATTTTTAAATCGACGTCGCACTTATGTTTGTGCGCAGCGAGAAGGCCAGTGCATTATCGCCAGAACTGCGCTGAGTAAATCACGACAACGACAACGACGAGCCGACGACGATTACTCATACGCGCTGATTGCCGCTCCGAAATTGGCGGTCCGACTGTAATTATTATTTCTACGTGTACACAATATTTTAATCTGTTTTTTTTTTTTTTTTTTTTTTTTTTTAAGGTACGAGTATAATAGGTACGAGTCGAGTATATGCAAATGTTTGGCTGCGATTTTTTTTTTTGTTTGTTCAGTATTTGTTGGAAGACTGCGCTTTACGTCATCTTAAATACGTGAGGTTGGATGCTGGCATTGTCATTGAATCGTTTCGTTAGGATTTTTAAACGATCGGAAAGCGTGTGCAGCGATATGTATGGCAGTTGGGAATATTTCATGAGGATTCGCTCAATTTACAAGCTAAATTAGATTTCCATGGAAAATTAATATACAGGTGCAGGTAGAGAACGACGATTTATAAAGGGAGGGCTTGTGGGTGGACCCATACTTACTTCTTTAGGATTTATATATTTAGTACACATTTTTCTTCTTAAATATACCACCTGCAGGCCAGTTGGATTCGGTGTTAGCATCGTTAAGGCCTAGTGATTTTTACTAGCCTCTTACTTTCAACTCAAGGTCAGACATGCATATGACAAAAGTTGTTTCAAACATAATTCCTACGATTGATATTTTTGGACTTAAATGCTAGTGTCTCGTTTATTTCGAAGCTAAGCTCATTAAAAAACTACTCAACCGATTTCACTGAAATGTTCCTTTTTTCCTTGGCGTTGTGGTATGTGCGTTGGACTGTCACGCTGCGCCGGAATGTTATGTGCAGAAACAAATACAAATGTTCCAGCTGTAGGAAGTGCCAAATCCTTCAAGATTTTAGTGGAAAATTGCTTTTTTTCCTTCGTACTCAGTTGCAAATTGATGGTCCTCTGGTAGGTCTTGAACTTAGATTCGGTAATCTGAAGAACATATCTTTCATCTACTTTCTCTATCAAAAGCGATTTTGCCATTTATGACGAATAATTCCCCAAAGTTCCGTATCGAATGGTAATTAAAAAATACAAACATTACAGAAAAATTAAAGAAATCATTCAAAGCATTTTAAACCTCATAGCCTACTGACTTTTTTTTTGACAACGGTCTGTATTCTGAAATGTCTTAACTGTGGCAAGTCGATTGAACAGAATGTCCAAATTATAAAACTTTATTATTAAAATTTCTGTTCTTTAGATATAACGTTTTACTGCAGACAACCGGTTCGGTAATCAATCAGTCAAAATTCCTACGTCAAAGTACGCGCGTTACGTGAAAGTGTACAGCAGAACCCTATATGTATATTCGATATTCGATACAATATTGGTACGCTTACCTGAATGAGAAATTAAAAAGCCGAAAAAACTGATTCTTTTTACTTGCCACTTATAGGTACTATAAGGCAAGTTATACATTCTTAAAAAAATCGAACTCGAGATTTTGATCAAAGTTGACATTACGATGCTAAAAAAAAATGGGTCTCACAGTTCTGTCTGTCTGTCTTTTCGACTATCGCCTAAACCCTATACGGCTCGGCCGATTTTCTTGAAGTTTGGAAGATATCATTTTTAATTTTTTCCCCACATGTTTTATTCTTTTTTTAAGACCAAAAATAGCGGTACCTGCCATACGATTTTTTTCGAATTTTTATAAATTTCTTTTTTTTTCACAAACCGTCCCACAGAATTTTATAAAAAAAATTTCAAAAATTTCATTTGGTTAAACATACGTTATGGATGGTTGAAGAAAATTTTATCAAAAAGTTTAAATAGTATTACATGATCAAGTTTCCAAAATTTTTTTTTTGGAAACTCAATATATCGAAAACCCCACGCTCGATTTTTTTCAAACTTGATAAATAAAAGTTTTTTAATACAATCTACAAGGTTTGAGAAAAAAAAATTTCTTTTACCTAAAACTAACGGTACCTTCCAAACAATTTTAAAAAATGGTTTTCGAAAATCGTATTTTTCTCGAAAATAGTTCCCAGAATTGTGCTAAAATTTTTTTTCTGTTGATTTATTTTTAACGATCTATAATACGGTTTTCGAAAACCAGTTTTTAACATTTGTTTGATGGGTACCGTTATTTTTAGACAAAAAGTTTTTTTCTCATATTTTGTAAATCGTATTAAAAACTTTCAACTTTCAACTTTCAAGTATAAAGAAACTCGAGCATGAAGTTTTCGAAATACATATTGAGTTTTGAACAAAAAAAATTGTTTGAATTTTTTTTAAATCTGTAGCACAGTTTTTGAGAAAAAAAATATTTTATAAAATTTCGAAAAAAATTCCAATTTGAGGTTATTTTTGGTCTTAAAAAAAATCAAAAAACCTGTCGGCGGAAAAATGATATCAACTTAGTTAAAAAAACATCGGCCAAGTCGCTTAGTCTGTAGTCGAATAGACAAACAGAATTGCGGGACCCACTATTTTCGTCTTCTCAATCATCGTAATGTACACTTTGATTAGAATCTCGAGTTCGACTTTTTAACAAATGTAAAACTTGCCTCATAAGTTGCCAGTAAAAATAGATAATACATATTCCAATTTAATTTTGGATTTTGATAGAATATTTTTTTAAATTTCTTTTTTATTAAAATTGGTGTGCCAATTTTTCTGAAAAATGTACTTTAAAAAATACTTCAACGATTTTTAGCATTTCAAAAAATCAGATGGCATTCTTTTTTTAATGCTAACAATTTGCAGTTCCAATAAATCAAATTCATATTTACTACAGTTTTTACTTGCGACTTATAGGTACTATAAGGCAAGTTATGCATTCGTAAAAAAAATCGAACTCGAGATTTTGATTAAAGTTGACATTACGATGATAGCGAAGACTAAAAAAGTGGGTCTCGCAATTCTGTCTGTCTGTCTGTCTGTCTGTCTGTCCGTTCGATTGCAGCTAAACGGCTCGGCCGATTTTCTTCAAACTTGGTAGATATGGGTTTTACTTTTTTCCCCCCGGATGTTTTTTGATTTGATTTTTTAAGACCAAAAATAACGGTACCTGCCATACGAATTTATTTCGAAATTTTATAAACATTTTTTTTTCTCAAAAACTTTTCGACAGATTTAAAAAATAAAAACGCAAGAAAATTTCATTTAATTAAAGCTAGGTATTTGTTGAAAAAAATTTTCCCAAAAATTGTTATTGAGGGTACCCCCCATGGAACAATTTTTTTTGTTTTTAATTTTCTCAAAAACGGTACAGCCGATTTTGATGATTTTTTTTTGCTAAGGCTCCCCAAAAACCTGAATAGAATTGTGTACTCAAATTTTCAAAAAAAAATTTTTTTGGATTTTTAAAAAAAACTTCAAAATTTTTTTTCAAAACTCAATATTTCGAAAACCCCTTGCTAGATTTTTTTTAAACTTGATAAATAAAAGTTTCTCAATAAATTCTACAAGATGTGATAAAAAAAAAATTATTTTGCCTAAAAATAAAGGTACCTACCATACAAATGCTTAAAAATTAAAAAAAATGCTTTTCAAAAATCGTATTTTTCTCGAAAACGGTTCCGAGAATTTTGATAAAATTTTTTTTCTTTCAATTAATTTTTACGATCTTTAATTTAATAAAAAAAATTTTGAAATTAAGATATTACAGCTTGTACCTACCATAGAACCATTTTTTCGAATTTTGAATTTCTCATTATCCACATAACGGATCTTAATGAAAATTTTTATAGAGAAGCTTCTAAAAAGTCTAAAACACATTGCATTTCAAAAAAAATCTATTTTTTCTTTTTTTTTTGAAAGTTCGATATCTCAGAAACGGCTCAATATTTTTTTTTGTAAATTTTATTTTTATTCGAACAATAATAAAAACTTTAAATTGTCGTACCAAAATTTTTTCTTGAAAAGCTTTTAAAAAGTTTGTACATACCATTATAAAGCATTTTTTTAAAAAACGACTACAACGACTTATAATTTTTGTTCTTGCATAAATTCATATTTGGATAGCATTTTGTTTTTGTCTCTTACTACTAAAAGAATTTAAAAAATAATTTGATCCTTATGAACAGTTTTCTCTAATAACATTCGATTTTAAAATTCCTAGTCTGTTACATAAGAGCAAGTTCGTGCGACCCAGTCGTGCATTTTATTTACTTGCGACTTATAGGTACTATAAGGCAAGTTATGTATTCGTAAAAAAAATCGAACTTGAGATTTTGATCAAAGTTGACATTACCATGATAGCGAAGACGAAAAAAGTGGGTCTGGCAATTCTGTCTGTCTGTCTGTCTGTTCGATTACAGCTAAACGGCTCGGCCGATTTTCTTCAAACTTGGTAGAGATGGGTTTTGATTTTTTACCCCCGGATGTTTTTTGATTTGATTTTTTATGACCGAAAATAACGGTACCTGCCATACGATTTTTTTTCGAAATTTTATAAATATTTTTTTTCTCAAAAACTGTCCCTGCGATTTTCTTAAAAAAAATTCAAAAAATTTAATTTAGTTAAACCTAGGTAATGGTCGAAAAAATTTTTCAAAAAAATGAGTAGTTCTGGTAACCCCCTTGGGACTATTTTTTTTGTTTTTGATTTTCTCAAAAATGGTACCACCGATTTTGATCATTTTTTTTATGCTAAAGCTTCCCAGCAGTTTGAATATTATTGTGTATTCAAATTTTCCAAAACAAATTTTTTGGATTTTTAAAAAAAACTTTCAAAATTTTTTTTTGAAAACTCAATATTTCGAAAACCCCATGCTCGATTTTTTCAAAACCTGACAAATAAAAGTTTCAAAAAATAATCTACAATAAATCAGCAAAATAAATTCATTTTACCTAAAAATAACGGTACCCTCCATACAAATGTTAAAAGATGATTTTCGAAAATCGTATTTTTCTCGAAAACGGTTCCGAGAATTTTGCTTAAATTTTTTTTCTTTCTATTATTTTTTAATATTTGTAATTTAATAAAAAAAAAATTGAATACAAGATATTACTGACTGTACCTACCATAGAACGATTTTTTAAAATTTTGAATTTCTCATTATTAGCACAACGGATTTTAATGAAATTTCGTAGAGGGAAGCTTCTAAAAAGTTTAAAAAACATTGCATTTCAAAACTTCACGAAAAATATTTTTTTGAATTTTGAAAAAAAAAATCAAGTTTTTGTTTTTTGAAAATTCAATGTCTCGAAAACGGCTCAATACTTTTTTTATTAATTTAATTTTTATTTATACAATAATAAAAACTTCAAATTGGCGTACCAACATTTTTTCTTAAAAATGTTTTAAAATTTTTTTATATAAAACCTTATTTCTTAAGAAACCACTACAAAGACTTATAATTTTTGTTCTTGCATAAATCTATATTTGCATGGCATTTTATTCTTACCTTTAACTACTAAAGAAGTTTTTTTTAGTCATTTAAAACATGAATTTTATGCTTATCAACAGTTTCTCTAATAACACTCATTTTTGAAATTCTTAGTCTTTTACATAGGAGCAAGTTCGTGCGACCCAGTCGTGCATTTTATTTTGTAATAACATACATGTTAAAAAATGTTAGCCTCTTAATTTTATTTTTGCCATAAAAGTTGTTAGATACTTCAATACTTGAAGCTTCCACCCAAGAGCAAAATACATAGATATAACTCAAAATTTGGCCCCATTTTGGTTATCGTTATTTCACGTCTTTTTCTACTGTCATTGCCATGAATTGCCCCATGCCACACAAAAGTTCATGATACAATGGGTCTATTGCGTGAAAGATTTGAAATGACACCTCCCTATATGATGACCCTATACTACCGTGGGTTTGTTTACACATTTCTAACATCTGTCTAAATGATCTACCACTGTTTTCCACGCTCTTCACGGATAACGAATTCAAAACCAAATTACAGTTGTTGGAATAAATCTTACCTCCCTGATGGATGCACTATAAAAGCCAACAACCGACAAATCATTTGCAGACAAATCTCACCTCACATCCGACTTCTGACTTCATAATTTAAATAACACACCCCCAATCTAGAAAACCATCTCCATCTCAATCCCAATATTCCATCCACATCAGTTAATTATGTTCCCAGTTTTCGAAACAAAATCTACAACATAATTTCTCATGAAATAAAATTTTATTGTTGATGTAAAAGTGTAAATAGTTTGCCCGGTTGGATTGCCTTTTGAATAATATGTTTCCACGGACGGACGGTGCGGTGGCAACTCCTCCTCGGTCTGCTGTCAACCATGTCGTCGTTCTTCGAGAAGTCTCTTCATTATGGCTCCATCATCATGGTAAAGCTAAAGACAACAATGGCTAATTCTGAGCATACATAATTAAAAATAAGTCTCAGTTTGCAAATGGGACTGCACTTTTTACACCGAGTGTAGAAGCAGATACAGAGATACACTGCACTATAGAACGGTTAACGGATACTGCCACTTAATAAATATGAAGGCGGGCAAAACCCCAACTACGCTTGTTCATAATATTGTTATTCATTTTTTTGGACAACATTATTTCAGACGAGAAAAAATGTAAATAATGTAAATTTATAAATTTATATCAAGGATTCTTTCTTCGGAAGTTTTTTTTTTTGTTGTTGTTGAATTGAGGTAATAATTAATTTGTCGGTTGACTACCACTAAGGTCTGGTCTTGGCCAGTTCCAGTTGGCAGTTGTGGCTGGCTACAGAAGCGCTAATACGCCACCCTACCTTATTTGGCGAAGACTAATTGAAATTGTAAATTCGGACGCAATGAGAGTGAGGAAAACATCGTGTAAGTGCAGATTACTATTTTTTTTTTTGAAGACTCTGCATTATATTCTTTTGCTGACTGAGATGTTTCTGTTTGGAAGGTTTCGCATATTTTGTCTGGATTTTTTGTTTTTGTCTTTATTTTTTGTATTAAGTTACGGATATTGGTATTGATGTTGAATTTATTAAGGCTATTTGTGAGCTAGTTAAGTCTGGCTTCTGTCATGTGTGCCTGAATGGTTGGATACATTTTAAATCATATTCACAAGGGGTTGCAAGCGTGTTATGGAAATAATTCTTAATTAATATTTTAAATATTAAAACTCATTAATAGTAAATTAAAGAACTTAAAAATTATATCATCATCGATTCGATTAAATAGTTAAAAGAAATTGTTTCATTTTCAGAATCTACCCAAACCCATCGAATGATCCTGCATTCTTAGTGGAAGTCGTATCAACAACAGAGCAGCTGCAGTAGTCCTTCACTGAAAATAATGTGTTTGAACATGATGATCCTGCCATTGATTCCGACTGAACTTGAAGATTCACCAACGCTGAAAAAGTAACCGAATTATTTATTCCATAGTAGACGAACTTAGAAATTATTCGTGTCATACTTGATTTCCAACCTTACATACACATGTCATTCATTAAAAGTTTCCCCAATGCTTGGTTTATTTTCCCGTAAAAAACATTTCTCAACATGTTTCATTTCCCGAAAAGATGAAAAGAGCTAAAATTGTACCAAAGAAAGCCGGCATTTGCTTTTCTACAACTCAACAACCACTTAGTTGTTATTCGATGCTTCGTTGATACAGAGAAGGTATTTATCATCATCTTGATACATGAAGGGCTATTACACAAACTAACCCTTATCAATTTTCCATAGATACACTAAATAAAGTAATTATTGTTGTTTTGATTCTTCGTCCAGACTGAACCATCTGAGCGAGAGAGTTCGGACGAGTGATTTTTTAAGAGCTACTCGTATCTGAAATTAAAAAAAAAAACACATATTATGTACAATTTAGAAAAATGCATGAAAGCTTTATTTGAATCGATAGTACGGTCGATACAATTTAATGTTTGAAGATTATTTCATGCAAATGTTGGTTGCGGCTGCGCCTCAAATGGTCCATCCACTTAGTCCAATTTTGGCATACTCTTTCTAACATTTCGGCCGGTATCTCACGAATAAATGCTTCAATGTTGGCTTCCAGTGCGTCGAAGCGAGCTTGTCGCTATAGACATGAGCTTTAACATAGCCTCACAAAAAATAGTCTACGGGCGTTAAATCGCACGATCTAGGCGGCCAATTGACCGGCCCCAAACGTGAAATAAACTTTTCATCGAACTCGCCTCTCAATTGGTCCATTGTTTCGCGTGCTGTGTGGCATGTGGCACCGTCTTGTTGAAACCACATGTGATGCTAGTCAAGCAAAAAAAAGTTTGTTGTCATCGCACGGTAGCCCTCACAATTCACAGTAACGTTGCGATTCGCATCATCTTTGAAGAAATCCGGCCCAATGATTCCGCCAGCACGTGATCCGCACCAAATGCTGACTTTTTCTGGATGCATTGGTAGCTCTTGCAATGCTTCTGGTTGCTCTTCACTCCAAATACGGCAGTTTAGCTTGTTCACGTATCCATTCAACCAAAAATGAGCTTCGTCGCTGAACACAATTTTTCGATAAAATAAGTGGATCTTCGGCAAACTTTTCAACAGCTCATTCACCAAAAATTCGACGTTGTGGTAGGTCGTTCGGCTTCAATTCTTGCACTAGCTGCATTGTGAAAGGCTTTACACTTCACTCCTTCCGCAAAATTTTCCACGTAGTGACGTAGTGGAGTAACAGAGGCCCAATTGCTGCGAACGGCGGCGGGCGTCGAATCGATAATTCACGGTCATCACTAACACTGGCCAATACAGCTGCGATATTTTCCTCAGTTCGCACTCTACGTAAGGGTGTTGGTGCCTTGGTGGTTTAATGTGCAACAATGTAAATTTGGTGTGAAATTTAGTCACAATAGTCGATTAAACTGACCATAAAATGGAAGAAGCGCGCGATGAACTTTCCTAACAGAGCCCGCATTTTGATAATAAAATTCAATAATTTCCAAGCGTTGTTCGTTTGCAAGACGATTCATGGTTTAATTATAAATTAAACTGAAGATGTTTGACAGTGACACAAAACACGAAACGAGCGTGAGCTGTCAAAACCAGTGCTGCCAAAAATAAAATAGCGAAAAAAATACCCTTTAAACATCGGGGCAAACACAATCTAAAAATTGAATGACATACGCCAAATTATAATCTCCTATAATCGCGGCTCAAAGAGTAAAAGAGCATGTCAGACGCCCTTGGGAATATTACGAAGTATGAGACATCAAAGTCAATCCATCGATATCCGATGTGCTTGCATCAGAAGGCCCTTAAGTTTCTGATAGAACCTATTAGCATCGTCCTTAGTCTGCCATATGGATACTAGCTGACAATGAAACAAACAGTCAAGTACCTATGTACTTGGGAAATCGTTTCCAGCCGCAACTGACGACAAATTTCATGGAGTGGTTGAGATCATGGGCAACTTTAGCCTGATCTACTCTGTCGATTCGCAGAGATCCAGTTGCACGAAGAATTCCTTGAAAGAAAACAAATATTTGAATTAAAATAAGGGGTTAGCTTAGAACTGTCATTAATCCACGTCAAGAAAGCATACAACAGTAACTCGGTGGTAACTAAGAACTATGGTGATGTCGTGTAGAAGTTCCAGGAGAGATTAGATTGTGGAATGATTTTTCGCCAAAACAAAACCACATGTCTTTGTTTGGCTACTGAACTTCTTGTGTTTTTTGAGTATTAGTTCTTACAAGAGCTTACCTATACATTTGAGGAAGGAAATCGGTAGTTTTTCGTAATGCTTTTGACAGATTTCTTTGGAAATGCCGTGAAGTTTATATTTTTATGGAAACTGTAGATTGTTTACGGATATACATACTGTTGTTGTGGTCGAATTTTTAGAAGTGGAAGACTCTTTAGGACAGATTGGTTCATTCGGTTTGGCCGACTTCTTTGGTTCGAAGTTACTGACCATATCGACAATTACTTTTAGGGTAGTCAGGTTCGAACTATCAATTCTGTCACTTGGTGTCATTGAAGTTGTTTCTATCCAAGTTAGACTTATGGTAAGGGTTTGTTGAAAACATTTCTCCACTTCTTCTGAAGTTTTCTTCAAAATAGCCAGCCAATACTTCATGTTTTTCTTTTGTTTTTGTTACTTCTCCATTATCGGTAACAATTTATTATTTCCAACATTGTCTAAGGAGTTTGTTGATATGCTTGAAGGCATTATTAGGTCCAGGTTTGATGGAGTGCAGTGTATTCTGAAATCTATAGTTTCTAGATAGATAGATTCCACAGTTTCTATTTTAACACAAAGCTTATTTTATGCAAAATGAAAATCGACAACTTTCTCTCTTCCTTTTCCAGAATAAGATTACTTTGGTAAGAGTGAGATCTATTGATATTTCTCTCCGATTTTTATCTCACTTCGCATTGAGGTGTAAGCTTGTCTATTCAAAAAATTCTGCTTATTACTTGCGATGGAAAAAAAATCGAACTCGAGATTTTGATCAAAGTTGACATTACGATGATAGCGAAGACGAATAAAGTGCTTCCGACAATTCCGTCTGCCTGTCTGTATGTTTGTATGTCTGTATGTCTGTACCTCGTCCTAGAGCCTAACCCACTGGATCTATTTTCTTCAAACTCGGTACTTAAGGGTCTTCGGTGATTACCTAGAGGAGAAATTGAAATTTTTTTTAGCTCTAAAACTAACGGTACCCCCCATACACCCGTAATGCATAATCTTATTTATCCCGAAAATGGCAAAATGGTATTAACGGTACCTGTCTTAGAATCGTTTTTTTTATTTTCGACTTTCTCATTAAGGGCTCTAACGATTTAACCAAAAATTTTCACCAGCAGTCCCCTTAAGTGTAAAATAATATTGGATATAAAAATATTTTTTTTGTTTTTTTTTTTTTTTTTAAATCAAATTTATTTTTTGAAAAATCAATATCTTGAAAACGTGTGAACCATTATTTTTTGAAATTATTTCCTAAGATCTATATTACTAAGCACTTAAAATTGGCATCCCAAATTTTGTTTTAGAAAAATTGAAAGAAACTTGTTATATAAAAAATTATGTACTTTAATAATAAAACGATTTTTAAACTTTATTTGCGTAAATTCAAACTTTTCCGTAAATAAGACGATAATTCCATGCATTTAAACATTTTAATTTCATTAAATCCATGTTTTATATTTATAAAATGTATTTTAAATTCCAAAGTATAAGTACTTTTACATAAGAGCAAATTCGTTCGATCCAGTCGTGCATTTTTTTTAAGATTGTACAATTTTTGTTGTAACAGAAATTGTGGAACGTATTTATCTGTCATTTCATATGAGCTAAGTTACTGCTGGAATTCATAAATTTAATTTAAAAAAAGCATAGAAACTAAAAAAAAAAAAAATTTAAATTCATAGAAATTGATTATATTATTAACTTCGATATAAAACCACACTGTAAGCGATAAGCACCCCAGAACTTACAGTACTGTCCACATTTAGTAACAGGGAAATAAATACTATATTAAATTAATCGAAAAAAAAAACATAATACAAATTATTTGAATTAAAAAAACAATTATTCGAGTGAGAATTATGAGCAAATAATTTCCTTACACCGCGCGAACTGGTAGCAGCTGACGCTACGCGACGGTAGCAAACTTCAACAGCCCAATCTTATAGATAAGAACTTGTAGTTTATTCTTGATGATTATTATGTGAATGTATGTACATACTATAATTAAGTATTTTCATATTGTTTTTACATTGTCTATTATAAACCGCCGCTTACAATGTTGCAGACTGCAGACTTATCCGGATTTGGGTGGTGCAAAGCAACTTGTATAACAACATCGACATGGTAAGGGAGTTGGTCCACCGCCACCGACCGGTAGTATGCTGCTGATCTGCTGACTGTCTGAGAATATGAATGTCAATGTGACAGCTTTATTTGTGGCAGATTTAATTGGTTGATTATATTCCATAGCAATTGCAGTTGCAAATATTACCTAATATCCTATTCGGCATGGAGAAGAATTTAATTGAAACCTTAGTTGAGGTTGATGGAAATATGATGGGAGGAATTGAAATGTCATTAATAGAAATATGTGGGAAAATACATAAATACGAGAAGTTGTCTTAAGAATGAAAAACTTTTTAAAGAATTTATATCCTCCTGCGGTGCTTAGCACTAGAGCTGTGCCAATCAGGATCGATCCGATCATCGTATAAAAGTATATTAATGATCGAAATCACAAATTTTCATTTTAATCTATCCCAATCTCAATCATTCAGATGATTTCAGATTCTCGATTTTCTATTTCAATCTTAATCATTTCAATGCGTCTCGATTTTAGATATCAGTTAGCTCGATTAATCAAGATTTACTCGATTCGATTTTGTGTTATTTGTGGTATCAGGATCCGGTATTTTTACTGCGGGAATTAAACCCAGCATGTACTTAGCTTGTTGAATATTCACTAGTAATGGGAATTATCGATTAAAAACTATCGACCTACATATGCGATAGTAGCTAAAAGTTAATTTATTCGATAGTACTAAGTCTAAGTATTACTCCTAAAATTGATCTTTTCCGGAGCAATAAGTAAAATCTATTATTTTTTTTTTGCATTTTTAGACGTTTCTTAATCCATCGACATCATAGCCATCCTTTAATGAAACTTGACAGTTTATGACTTGAAAAATAGAGGACGAACTCAGTTATGAGGTACATAGAGTATTTCGTTCAGCCAAAAGCCCTAAAATTGCTCTTTCCTGGAGCAACAAATAAAATCTTTTTTTCTCGAATTTTTTGACGCTTTTTAATTAATGGACATAGTAGCCATCATTTGATGTCATTTGGCAATTTATGGCTTAAAATACAGAGTATTTTGTGAGAACTATCGAAGCATCAAGTCAATCTTATCATCGAAATCAAAATGAAAAACGAATCGAAACAGTATTGAACCATTTGAATGAAATGAATTATCGAATGATTGATCGATTCAAATGATCGAATCATTTCCGTAATCGATTGTTGAACGATTCGATCATTTGAATAAACGATTTACACAGCTCTACTTAGCACGTCTTACTTTGAAGAAATTCAAAAACTAACGTGTAATAAAATAATTTCCACCATATGCAATATACAAGGATTGACGAAAACTCACACCGAGCTAAAATTTCCATTATTTACATATAAAAACAATTTAAAAAAAATTAATCCTTAAACCTAACCACCCTTAAAAATAAATGAATCTGCTTGTCCAATAGCTCGTAGAGAACCAGAAACTAGTGACTCACAAATCTCTACCATTTCTGTGTAAGTATTACCAGGAATGCAGGAGAAATACAATTTTGTGCCGATTCCGAATGGCCAATAAGCAGCACTTTTCATGACAAGAGATACTCTTGGAGGATTTGTCAATTCCTGACAAGAAGTAGCTTATCCCTGGAAAACTTTTTTGCAGCGGGTAACACTAGCCACTGTTTCAAGGGGTAACTAACCAAGCATAAATATTGTTTCGATAGGAAATTTACAGGTTTCATTTTGCAACTTAGGGTAGATCATCTTTAACACCTCATTTGTGGAAATTTTGAAAAAAGTAAGTAGACCTTAATAACTTCTTAAGCTGGTGTCAACATAACTTTCTTGAACTTAATGAAAGCAAAAGTCAAGCCATTACTTACTCTCACAAGCGGACGCCATTGCCACAACGTTAATACTTGATTAATAATCTAGCAATTTCCACTGTAACTTCCCTTCGTGATCTAGTCGTTATTTGCGACTGTCAACTTAACTTTCGTGAACTTTCGTATTCTAGGGTTTGTAAAACGCTGGTCCAGGTAGAGAACAGGTTCCCAAATTGTTTTTGTAACAATTAACAATCCATATAGATCCGTAGATAATAAAACGCACCTATTATTTGTATACACCAGATCTTGACTGCTGACATCGATTGTCAAGCTATTTATGAAAAAATTAAATGGAACGCAAATGAACATCATTCAAGGATCATACCTCATTCTCTTCCGTCGAACTGAACACGGCCAGAATGAGCCGATGACTAGAATGCTTCAGACAGCTAACAGTTGAACCATTTTCGATCCTAATTTATCTGTCATGTCCCTATTACCTGGCTCTTTAGTTTTAATTAAATCTTAAGGTTTAAATTGTTAAGATACTCGTAGTTTTAAGAATGTGGCAAGCTTGTATTAAGCTTATAATATAATGTGTATATACAATCGTCCTTATCCTATTTGCAAGTGGATTTTCGTCTATTAACTAAACTAATGAACTAACGCCAAAAAGAAATCAGATTGTCGGGTTTTTCCCTTCACTGAAATAGATACTTAATTCTATTTGGACCAAATAAATTTGGTGGTAACTTAAAAAATAAGTCTGCTATCGTATTTTGTTTAAACCTTTCAATCCACAGGGCAATATTAGCATTGTATCTATACGCATTGTACTATATAATTCTATTTCATAAGTGTACATACATAAATCTATTATTACGAATGGTTTGTTCTGAAAGTTAAACATCACAAATCGAAATATCTAGAAACTTGATAATTTCGTTGGTGAAAAATATCATTCAATTAAAATATTATTTCTCATGTTCCGATACCTTAAATCAACACAAATTATAAACTTAACAATATTATTCAAGTACACTTTCCATAATCAATTCATTGCACTTATTTTGAAAACAAAAATGCCCCTGAAATCATATGGTATACCTATATATACCTACTCGCTTAGGTGCTACTACCTACTTACACATTACACAAGTCATTAACTACATTATTAGCAAATCACATATTACGCCATCTTTTGTCATCCCCATTTACCTACCCTCTCAATATTCCGCTTGACATATCGTCCACAGCAGCCGCCATTGACAGGCAGACAGTCAATTCGCTTATCAGCTCCACACGTCATTCTATTCTATTTTCTTTCCCTTCATTTTAAATTATACAACTGCGATGAACAACTAATTTATCGTAGATAGCAGTGTTTGTCTAATACCTTAACATCGACTTGCACATACCTACCTTAAAACAATGGCGCGCTGTTTATCGCGCTTGATTTCTATTGCTAAATTCTCTAACAATATAAATACAAAAAAATAAAAACGAAGCAAAATTAAATAGAAATTCGCGAGACTTTGCGCGACAAACCAAAGTCATGATAAATAATTAAAAAAAAAACATCGATAAAATATAAGCAAAGTCAACCTAACAAAAGGTACTTACGCTGATATATGTATACATATAACTAAGCAACTAACTAACGCTTCCTATCTAATCTGAGTATCTGTTTTGTCTAACGGCAGTTTGCCGTTGTAACTTAGACTTGCATTGCACTGGTATTGTATCGGCAGCAAACGTGTTGATAGCGTTCATAATAAGCTTCAGCAGGGTTCTTATCAGACTTGTTGGATATTGTTTTCTTGCGTTACACTTACGTCACAGTTACGAGTAGTTTTTTTTCATAAGGATAAGGGAGTAAATTTCATAAACTTATCTCTACACGAGTAATTTTGATTTAATGTTAGCTTTTTTGCTTAAAAATATTTCAAGACTACAACCTACACGAGGTTTAATTTAATTAAATGTCTCCACTCTGTAGTTCTTCACGTAAGGTTTCTTGTCTTTTTTCCTAAGTTTTACCAAAAGGGTTTGGTTGTTTGAAATTTTAAATCACTGTTTCAATATCGAAAGTTGTTTTTATAAAATATTGTGGCAGGTAATTTTCACGAACCTTGTAATTAAAATATGAAGACTCGTTGAAAAGTTCAAAGATATACATACATATACATATGTAGATATAATAGTTGTTGTCAGAACAACATTTTTTTCTTCCTTAAATCAACGCGAAACTTTCGCTGTTGACAACTTATTATTCATCAGCCAACAGACTCAATGCTGATATAAGCAGGCTTGTTAAATTGGGCTATTTATCGGAAATTGGTCTATAGTATGACTGTCCAATCATAATTGGGCTAGAAATAGACCAAATTCCCATAAACATATCCTTAATGCATTTCACAATTTGGTACCATTTTGTGTTTCCTGATTGGCTATGACATTTCAAATCAACAGCAACAATCATAACTCTAAGGCTAGCCGCGCACTAGCAATTTTTAGTTGCGAAACTGCTTGGTTCGAGCAACTAAAAAGTTTGTGTTTTGACACAAACTAAACGATTGCCTAAAATAAGTTCGCCATTTTATTGAACATATAATTATCTGCAAATTCACGGACATTCAACCAAACAGTTCATCTGTTTTCTATAAGTAAACAAACAGTTTCGCAACTAAAAATTGCTAGTGCGCGGCTAGCCTAATATCGTTCATTTTCTCCAATGTTCCCAGAATTTCCATGTCAATAAGAAATTTTTTTATTGGTATTGGGCTACTATTTGGACAACTTTTTCACCTCCGATGTTGGGTGGCAACCCTGGCCATGCGCGGTAACTCTCATTTACTTCCATATTTAAGTTTATATGACAGGGCAAAGTTTCGTTGTGCTTGCGAACATTTTGTATTATCTGGAAGGCCCTTATGTCTGTTTTTCTTCGCGATAATTGGGATTAAAGTGTTCGCTCTCAAACTACAACGCAAATTTTTGGAAAAAAAAATTCCAGACTTTGATTAGGAAACTACTCCAGATCACTTGGGAAAAAAACAATTAACGTTACGAAACACAATAGACCAGTTGAAGATATCTGATTGGCATACACCTTGACAAATGAAGATGAATGCCAGATTAGTTTTGAAAAACCAGCAGCCTGATTGGCTTTCTTCTTCTTCCTTTGCTTCGGCGCTGTTATGATCTCGATGTCGAGGGGATCATAACTCTCCCATGTATCTGCTTCACACTAGTGATCCGCCTGTGGGGTTCGCCGGGTTGTCCTCAGAAATCGGCGGCAAGCCTCCCGGTTTTGTATTGTTCCATTTCTGAGGCCAACTGAATGCTAGTGTTTTTGCATTTGTTTGTTCCAGGAGTGTTTAGGCCTACCTTTCTTTTTATTCCGAATTGGAACGTTGTATGATATTGCCTTTTTGGACGGGGTTCTCAGGATCTCTCCTTTGAACATGGCAATACCAACTGAGTCGGTCGTGTTCAATTTTTTGGGAAATGGTATTCTTAACATGAAGGCTTCCTCGGATCTTCGTACTTCTAATTCGATCTAGCAGCCTGATTGGCTTTAACTATTCTAATTTAAATTCAAATAAAGTTTAAAGTCGAAAATTACAATCAGATGGGGAAAGTCCCTATATGAGATTCTACCAAAAATTTCTCATGTTTTGTGCACCGCTGTTGATTTTTATCGAATGAAGCATAACCGTCACATTAATTTTGAGCCTTAGGCGTAAGAACGGGGTAATGTTACGAAACACAAAAGTGAAAAGTAAAGTAACTTTTGCAATTTGAATTCAATGAAGTTGTTTGGTTAATTATTAATAATAAATACATTCTATGCTAATACAGATCTTGGATAGCCAGAGCTTAGTGAATCAAAACTTTCAAACATTCATGTGTGCGCATTATCATCAGGAATGGAGGGGACCAAAAATTTTTTGCCGAGTCCGAACAGCTGAGATCAGAAGTACTTTTCATGAGGATTCGACAATTCCTCTCAAGGAGCAGTACCCCTGGAAAAAAAATTCGTTTTTTTTTTAGGTAAAAGAAGCTAGGAAGAATTCTAGATTTCGGGCATGACAATACAACACACTTGCTATAATACCAAGGGGATAATACTCCCAAAGGATTAAAATTATTTACTTTTTTTGTACTATTTTGCTTTGATATTTTCTGAAGAAAAAAAATTAAATCTAGAATTAAATAGTTTTAAAAATGTTTTTACTATTTATTTAATCTGACGTTAAATTAATAATTCTGACAATTGTTAATTTAAAAAAAGGTGTTTATTACAAAATGTCAATTTGTTTGTAAATTAAATGTCAACAACAGCTCTCTTGAACCAATGAGACAACGAGTCGAATTAAATATTAATAAGTCCTCTACTTGTCTGATTTATTTCAATAGTTAATATAAAATTTATTTTAAAAGAAAAAAATATGAAACATTTAATTTTTAATTGACTTATACTTATTTAAGAAGAAGTAAAAAATATAAGTTTTAACTTCTCGCACATTTTTTTTAATTAAATTATCTAATCATTATAATGGTTTTATGTTTGAAAGAACGCATGAGCGATTTTTTAAGTTTTAGTATTTAGTCTGATATTTGATTTAAACTTTTTATTAAATTTTTATCAAACTAAGTATCATACTTTCGCATATATTTTATTAAAGTTAAACCCATATTTCATACTTTTGAAATCATATTATTTATGAAGTACATGACACTTTGATATTTCGAAATGTCAAAAAGATATGTTTGTTTAGTTTTTTGCACACATTGTCTTAGCCGTGTTCATAGCCAATTTGTTAAAACAGCCTTACAACTATACCCGTTGAAAAGTATCAATAATGAATAAAAAATTAGTAAAACTCTTAATTTTTAAATCAACTATACCACGATACCTTCAAATTATTAACATATGTACATAGTTTTGAATTGTTAATAGCTGTTTTCGAATGAATTAGCTGGCTCTGTGTGCAAATTGGGGTACCACCACTACAATATAAAATGAAATATTTTTCAAACATCGCTCCAACGTTTTTAAAATTGGTAGTTGAATTAATTTTAACTCAAACTATTAGGGGAAAAGTTTTATAAAATTGAAAAAAAATATGCTTTTGAACAATTACATACATATTTGTAAAAACATTCACGTTTTAAACATTTAATCTTTGAAATTCTAACCAACTTTTACAATAAGGCCAGGCGCGCACATTCAATTTTTAGTTTCGAAACTGTTTAGTTGCTAAAATGAAACATATGGGCTTATATGGGACACCGCGCACTTAGAGCAACTCGATTCGAGCAACTAAAAAGTGTGTGTTTTGACACAAGCTAAAGGATTGCCTTCGCAACAGTTGAGCTGTTTTCTATAAGAGCAAGAGAGAAAAGAGTGTGAGCGAGAGTTAAGAGTTGCCAATGCGCGGTTCTCTTTCAACTGGTGGATTAAACTATTTGATTTCGATCACAGTTGCCAGTGCGCGACTAGCCTAAAAGTGAATTCATGCAACCCAATGGTGCATTTCTTTTAGATTTACAATGCTTATTTTAACCCCTACTTCTGGTTTAAACTTAATGTTCAACAAGTAATTCGATTTCACAGTTTCGTTTAAGCATTAAGTTAAGTTCATTTTGTAGTTTAGAAAACGCCGCCGCCGTTTAAACTTCAGTCGATGATCGATATAAGGAGCCAATTTAGAAGTTGAAATAGTTTGAAATGCACTTCCTTGCAGTAGTTTTTTCTTACACTTATTTTTCATTACCAATTCCATCAGCAAATTTACATATGCCTGTTGTTAAACAAATGCAATATCTGTTTTTGTTTTGCATAATGATTTTGGAAAAGCCTTACTAAAGCGACTTACAGTTTACATTACGTCACTTACCTTAGCAGCTATACGTATAATGCCGCCAACTTAGATAAACTACGTCTAATTGAACTGAAGTTCATATTACATTGTTAAACTGGAAGAGTGAAACTTTAAATTTACACTCGAGTTCGGTATGTTCAAACTTCCACTATGAAACTGGAGGGTTAGATGTTGTTTGTGGTTCCCTAGAATTAAAAAAAATCGATCAATTTTAAAATAAAGTTAGATTCGAGTAGGTATTTACGCTAAAAACTAAAGCTTACATTGAATAAATCCGTACAGCTTTAGATTAAAAGCTCAGTTTTCTCAAAAACGATTGTCAGATTTATAATTCTTATACACTCCGCTTCAACTGAATACGCACAAAGTTTTTTAAGGTATGTTGTTCATTTTTTTCAAACTTTGGGCCTTAATGTATCATTTGATGATGTTTTCTGTTTGCTTAAAATATTGAGAAAACAAATCAGAAAGAATAATTCAAAAAGTACCGTTATTTTTTCTCTCGCTTTCTTGCAAAGCGTTCCATATGGAAAAATGCAGAATTTTTTTGCGTCAACTGAATAGGCACAACAATCAAAATTGGAAATAAAAGCTAACGGAATTAAATAAAACAAGTTTTTCCTTCAAATATTTGTTTATTGGTTATTTCTAGTAGTGGGTACTGACACCTTTATTGGTAATTACTCGTACTTTATGAATTCGGCCCGGCATGCTCTTTAAGCAGTTCAGCAAAATTTGTCTCCAGGCTAATTTAATGGCTGCAATTACGGGTTCTCTGCCCTCAAACTGATGGACAGACTCATAAACTTTTCGTACCAACCATCCCCATACATTTTCTATAAGGTTCAGGTCGGGAGAGTACGGCGCGCATTGAAACAATTCCACATTCTGGTCCTATATCCAATTTTGGACAATGCGCGCGGTGTGGATGGGGGCGTTATCCTGCTGGAAAGTGCAGTTAATGGGTCCTTAAATATCCGCAAATTTAGTAAAATTTCTTTTCAAGATTCCTTTGTGTGTAAATGCAGACATTTTTGACTTTTGAACTTAAAGCTCAACAGTCTCATAGTAGTTTACTGAACCCCATACCATAACTCGACCTTCTCGACTATGATGCCGCGCTAAAAATCGTTCTTCTTTCCACACATTGTGGAAATAATAATTACAACTATCAGAGCCATGAAATTTGATCTTTTTCTCATCAAGCGACGTGGTGCCATTCATTTTTCCAACTCATATGGAGTCTAAAAAATTCTAAACGCATACCTTTTCTTTGCTCGTTTAGTGGTGGTTTCTTTTGAAGTTTCAATCGTTTTAAATGATTTGCACTGTTTATTACTCTACGGAATGTTGAAACGCTTGCAGTTACACCGGCTTTTTGTTTAATTTTTACCGCAAAGTCACACGAATCAGAAACACATCTTAAAATTGCTGTTCGATCAATTGCAGTTATTGCCGTTTTTTTACTTCCTTTCATGTTTTTTCCTTATAAACTTTTATTTCTTAGTTGGGAATAAACAACACTAAAACTTTGCCCATTTTTGGCAGCTTTAGCACGCCCAGTTAGTCCTTGTTCTTTTAACAAATCGGTTTTAGCTCTTTCGACACTATTTAAAGCTTTTGATCTACCCATTTTTTTTTAATTTCAATTAAACGGCTAAATTTCATTTAAAACACTTCAAATTTTGATTAAATTTGTAAATCGTTTCAAAACTCTCATAAACAATGAAGATAATGACCGATAATGATCGTGTACCTATTCAGTTGACGCAAAAAAATTCTGCATTTTTCCATATGGAACGCTTTGCAAGAGAGCGAGAGAAAAAATAACGGTACTTTTTGAATTATTCTTTCTGATTTGTTTTCTCAACATTACAAGCAAACAGTAAGCATCATCAAATGATACATTAAGGCCCAACGTTTGAAGAAAATGAACAACATACCTAAAAAAACTTTGTGCGTATTCAGTTGAAGCGGAGTGTATATGTATTTGTAAGAATAGATAGATACCTACTGGTTAACATTTTGTTTTAAAGAAGACTTTATTTTTATGTTGATTCGATTTTTTAGGTTCCAAAAAAAGGAAATAATTATTAATAATTTATTTTTTTTTTAAATAATAGGTATCTATATTTTGTTTTTAAGAAAGTTCTTAACTTTTGGCCGCCTTGTTACCTTGACTTTGAAAGAAACTCTACATACATATTACATAATATTTTACATTTTTTTGGAAAAAAAAAATAATTGATTGTCTAAACGCTCTTTTGAATTCCTTATTTTCAATTTCATTTTTAACAGGCACTTCCTTCTAAGTTCACAGTTCAATAGCCGACTTAGTTGCTGTATGGCTTTTTATAATACCCATCGAATGTTGTCTCTTTGATGCTGCTTTCAGTCAAATCAGCTTCATTAATTTAATTATCTCCTTACGTTCCCTCGCTTTGGTCAAACTCTCCAGCCCATATCATCATCGATCGTCCAACATTCGTTTTATTTATCAATTCACATTCGTCGGTGGTCTTCTCAAACTATGCACAAGCAACATGTAAGCGTGTTGAAATAAGACCAACCAATCAACACACATCTCAGCAGTATCAGTCAAAAAAACACGGAGAATGCGTAAAACGACAAAGGCGATCCAAGAACCTCGCCGGTCACGCATACACCTTAACAAATCGAACCGCTTTCAGAGCTCACACAATAAATCACTCAATAATAAAATCATTCGCCATCAACAAAAAATAAAAATAAAAAAGACACTTTGGAGGTTCCAGCCAAACATACACGCTGATAGAAAGAAGCTACAGCATCTTTTTTTGTATATTCCTCAAGGCGATTCGTCCAACCATTCTGTGCCTGTATCTTTTTTTGACCGAATGAATCCTATCAAGTTCCACTTTAAATTGTTTGTCTTGTCCGATGACGATGCCAGCAGCTTCTCCAGCCTGTTCCAATTCTGCCGCCGAATATTTTGGCATTTTTGCAGGATAATTAAACCGATTTACATCACACGTGCACAAACACACTGGCAATGCAGAGAATCGATTTATTCCACCAGTGATGCCAGGCCGAATGAAATTCATCGAAGTGACAGTGAGAAGTCTTTAGGTCTGTTTGTTTATTTTCATTTATTATGTGAACATTGACAGACTTAAATTGGTACTTATAAGGACATGGAGTACACATTATGCTAAATTTCATGTATTTTGATTTTTAGGCCAAGCTCCAAAAAGTACAGAAAATGTGTGTAGCAAAAATATAAAAATACAAGCACAGCTTACTTCAGGTTGTGTTGTTTTGATTTTTTTTTTTTTGAGAAAATCGATCGAGAAATCAAAAACAAACAACAACAATTAGTACATTATTACTAGCCGTGTTTTTTGTTTTGCAAGTGCATATAGAATTGTAGAAAACGACATCGGGACTTAGGAACTTCTTTCCAAATAGTTGGAAGCACTGTGTATGCTATGGCATTTGTCAGTTGTATTGACGACTAGCATCAACCAACTTCCAAAACTTCACTTTTGACTTCTCTGAACAAATTATCGATAACATACATGTAGATAATATTAATTTGGCATCACGGTTTTATCGGGTCTTAGATTAAGTCTCGAAAATTATCTGGACTTAGCTAAGTCTGTATAGACTTAAATAGTTGTTGTATTTACATGTAAAGTCCCGATGTTGTTTTCTTCTACAATTTCTTATGGACTTGTAAAAAAACACGCCTACTATGAGTTCTTCTACTATACTTGTATTCCATTTATGCTTTACTCATAATATTTCTTTTATAAAAGAAGGCCATGCTGCTTATAATATCGGATTTGATTTTGAAACCATAACCATTTTTGGTACATGAACACATTATCGAAATTCAAAAAAGTAAGTCTTTCTATATGCTTCCAATTTGTTATCTACCTCAAAACAAAAATTCATAAAATTCGAAAATTTTCCTAAAGACCCAATTTTTATTTTTGATTTTTCCCGAAAATAAAAGTTTTAATGTGTTGCGCCAAATGCCAAAAGATAAACGGAAATCCGTAAGTTTGCAGCTTTTACGACGAAAATACATTTCACCAACTTAGCAGCACCATTTCCAGCTACATTGAGCTATTAAGTGCCCAATATTCCATGTGGATTTGAGATTAAATTGTAATTTCGAAAATATGCTAGTTCTGCAATGGTTCTCAAAATTTGCCTTATTTTTTTTTAAATATTTACTGCATATTGCTGGCTGAACACAATAGACCGATTCAACTGGAACTGAAACTACAACTGTCAAAAATTGTCATACGTGATATTTTTTTTCATGAGCACAATGTTGCAGTACATATTCCTAAGATTTGAGTTTTGAGGTAATATTTTGAGTCAGCTGGTTGAAATCTTTCTTCCGAATTTATCAAGTAAATTCATCATATGAGAAATGGAAGAGAGCTTGAAGTTCAATTGAACTATATGTAAATCTTCAATCGAATGCTTCAACTATGTATAGTTCGATTTCGAAACGTCAAAAGTGTAAGAAGTGCATGTAAGAGTTAAAAGTTGGCCAACTTGTGTTCATAGTATTTAATATTATAGAAACTATTTTATATTTTAGAAACTATTTCAGCTGCAGCTTCAGTTTTAGTTCCGTATTCATTGGCGCAAAATTTTAAACAGTTCTCGTTTAAGGAATTAAACCGGCTCTACTTAACGCAGTCGTTTAGCTTGGAGACTTGGTCTAACTTTTGCATAATTTTAAACACGTTAGACAACTCTTCTAACTGATGTGGGTTTTACAACAGAACCTAAGCGAATTTGCGTTGAACAACCCTTAATTTGACAGATACATAACTCACACAACTACAAAAACGCAAAAAAAAAGTAAAAAGAACAGACAACTTTAAACCAAAAAATTTTTCGCCGAAAAAAGTACATTTTATATATATATATATAAGGGTTTTCCAATAAGAGGTGTTATTTTGAATAGCCCGCTATTTCGGTAGCTGTCACTTTTGAAGCTGTCATTTTTCGACATTTGACAAGTAGAAACTACGCTATTAATAAAAATGGAACGATACACGCTTCAACAACGCATTGAAATTATTAAAATTCACTATAAAAATGGTGAAAAGTTGGCAGAGACGGTTCGTAAAACTAAAACAATTTTGGGTCGTCGTGAAGCACTTTGTCGGACCGCAATACAGAAATTGGTGGACAAATTCGAGCTGTTGGGACAAGTTAGTGATGTGAAGAATAAAACCCGTGCACGTCGCTCAAGAACAACTGAGAATATTGCTGTTGTAGCCCAAAGTGTTGAAGAAAACCCAGGTTTGTCCATTCCTCGTCGTTCTTTGGAATTAGGCATTCCACAAACGTCATTACACCGTATTTTGCATAAAGATTTGGGTCTTAAGGCTTATAAAGTTCAGTTAACACAAGAACTCAAGCCGGCTGATCATCAACAACGTCGTGTCTTTGCTGATTGGGTCCTTGAAATGCATGAAAATGATCCGGAATTTCATCGAAAAATCATCTTGACTGATGAGGCCCATTTCCACCTCGGAGGCTACGTCAACAAGCAAAACTGTCGCATCTGGGGCTCGGAAAACCCAAGAGTTATTGTTGAAAAGCCTCTCCATCCTCAACGCGTGACTGTTTGGTGCGGTTTATGGTCCCCCGGGGTCATTGGACCTTACTTTTTCGAAAATGAGGCTGGAGCAACAGTTACGGTCAATGGATTGCGCTATCGAGAGATGATTAATGATTTTTTATGGCATGAATTGGATGGTATTGATCTGGACAACGTTTACTTTCAACAAGACGGCGCTACGTGCCACACAAGCAATGAAACCATCGATCTTTTACGGGAAAAGTTTCCGGACCGTGTTATCTCTCGAAGAGGTGATCACAATTGGCCACCGAGATCTTGTGATTTAACATCTTGCGACTTCTTCCTTTGGGGCCACGTGAAAGATAAGGTCTACGCCAACAGCCCAGCGTCGATTCAAGACCTCAAAGATGAAATTCGTGAGGCTATCGAGGACATAGGGCAGCCACTTTGCGATTTGGTTATGGAAAATTTCATGAAAAGGATATGGTCCTGTAAGCGTGGTCTTGGCGGCCATTTGGCTGATGTTGTGTTCCATTATTAACGGCATACCTTCCTCTTTATAATGAAATAAACATCCGATCATTTATCTCCAAAAATGCCATTTTTCTTTGAATATCAAAATAACACCTCTTATTGGAAAACCCTTTACTACCTCGGTACAGATTTTGATTGTTTATAAGTTACTTACATTATATTAGATGGAAATAAAGTATAAATTGCAAATTCACAGCATAAAAACTCAATTTGTTGTTGCAAGGTGCAGATTCATTTAGCTATATCTACTCGTCTCGGCCGGCGGCGCGGCGCGCGTGCATACATAAGATATATATATGTACCTATATACATTTGTATTTACAGATTTGTTCATCGTAGAGCACTTGCGTACGATTGTTTTGAATTTATAATATTCAGTCTATTTACAAAAAAACATCTTTAAAAAATCGAATAAAACATCAGTAAACATGAAATGACCACTGTCAATATGGATAAAGTATACTTTAAACGATAAACTAGCTATTTGCTGCTGTTAAAGTAAGACGAGCTCTTTAACGTTAAAGTATAGTTTATATCCTTTAAAATTAACAAAAAGTCGGTTCTCGTTTTATACTCAATATTTAGAGTCGACTCCCATTCTTAAATTGATTTAGAGTAGGTTTTAAATGTTTAAAATTTTGCGCCATTGTGTTTAGCCAATAAGGGAAAACGAAAAAAGTGGTGCTAACTTCAAGTTAGAAACCATGGAAGCGTTCTAAAAATTAATGCTTAGCACGTTTTGTTTTGAATTTGGTACATAATACGAGTAGCATTTTTAAAAATATCAAAAGTTAGGGTGATAACTTGAGGACAACATTGCTAAAGCAGTTTTTTTTTTTAATTCTTGTTTTAAAAATAAAGTTACGTCTTGCAACTCTTGAAAACGGTCTTATAAATTTGAACAAATTTTATAAGTTTGAGAAGGTACAATGACCAATAAAATCTTCAAACTTATTTGCATATTTAAAAAGTATAAAATTTTAAAAGTCGAAATTTCAACCCTTTTCTATAAAAAAAATTAAAAAACCTAATAACTTGGAACTTACAAGTTTACGCGTTCTTCGGAATTGTTTGTTTGATCCCGTAAAGGTTAGAACTTACAACTTCCCTAGCCCTTGAAATCTTTAACAGAGTGAGTTAAAAATATACGGTAGATTATGTAGATATAAAAGTTTTGAATTTCTAAATAAAAAATAATGATTGGGTATATAAACCCAGAAAAGTGTACAAAATTCGTGAAGTGCAGCTAATTAAATAATATCTCTACAGCTTCCGAAAATGAGCATTCTTAAAATGCTGTCTTATTAAAGTGGGGACATTTTTGGGTGAGGCTTTCAACGTGGAAAATTTTTTTGTAATATAGGTAGGTAGGTACCTCTTCGCATAAAAGTTTGTTAGTTTTCAGCTCCTGCCACTTAAAACATAACAAAAAAAATTGTTTAAGGGGTACTACCGCCGACGAGCAAGTGACAAATGCTTCTAGAGTACCTGTATGTATATAAAGTCACAAAAAGTGCTTCTCGCGTAGCCTTTATGGCTCGATACTAGGTTGTGCCCTTAATCATTTTTTTTTTTTACAATAGGTATTTTTGAAATTTTTTTTTGCAAAAAGTATGGCAACACTGTTTCAAATCTGAATCCAAATATTATCAGAATTCACGCACAGCAAAACAGATACAATGGTTTGTCATGCCTACAAAATCTTATGTCGCCGGTGTCCCTCATTGATTCAGATATTCTTCCCGTTTTTATCCCACATAATCAACAATAAAAACAACAACAACAACGACAGCAAAAAAATAAACATACCTACAACCGAAAAATATTTATTTTTCTGTATGTGTGTTTCGATGTGCCTGTGCTAGTGTTAGTGTGAGTGTGAGATATAAAATTGTAAAAAAGACAAATTTCCCACGATAAGAAAAAAGCCTCTCTGCTTGTTTGGTTGCCTTCTCTGCCTATCA
Source organism: Chrysotoxum bicinctum (assembly GCA_911387755.1). NCBI lineage: Eukaryota > Metazoa > Arthropoda > Insecta > Diptera > Syrphidae > Chrysotoxum > Chrysotoxum bicinctum. The sequence continues at coordinate 214,016,427 of OU426989.1, read as the reverse complement.
GTCAGGGAGTCAGACCAAAAAGTATGAGATTCCTTTCAAAATATACTTGGTCGTCATTGACGTACTGCAAGAAGAAGGGCAAACAAGAAGGGATTCCCCTTTTTATTTAAAGAGAACCACGAAGACGAAGAAGGTTCTTCCAGCTCTCACCCTCGTTCGGTGTATTTTTTTTGTTTTTGTATTCAATTTTATCCCGACTTCCTTCTTTTGCAGTCGGGTTCAGCTTCGGGTTCGAATGGAATCTGTGTGTACCTCGATTTTGTTCTTCTTCAACATCAGCCTTTGACTTTTTGTATTTTTTTCGGTGTTAAATATGTGTGGGTTCGTGTCGAAGTGTGGTATCGAATTTTCCAAAACGAAAAAAAAATAACAATTTTTCTTAATCCGAAAATTTCCCACAGGAACACTGTGAGCAAAGTTGATGTTTTGTTTTTTTTTTCTCCTTTTTCTTCTTTGCATCTTCTTTAATTTTTCGCTGTGAGAATGAGATCAGGAGACGAGAGAGTCGTTTCTTTTTTTTTGCAATGAAAAAGATATCCTTTCCTTAATATTTAGGTAAAAAAAAATATCTACTAAAGAGGAAGTGTGAGAGAGAGTATGGAAATAAGGTTTAGGCGGGATGTAGGACAAAGTACGATTTACTTGTCAGTCTTTTGAAATAATATGACCAACAAAAAAATAATTCTACTTTTGCTCCCATCAATGCAGGGCAAGTCGACAGAACTTTTGAAATTATGGGCACCCTCAAGTGCTATTAAAAAGTGATACCTACTTAATTACATTTTATTTGACTTTTATATTTAAGGAATATTGCTGACAAATATGAAAGGCTTCATACGAAACAATGGATTTATTGTTCTATGCCTAAAATAAATTTCAAGTGGACTTTTTAATTTTTCCCATAGAAATGAAAAGAAAAAAGTTAAGTAGAAGAATTAATTGCTTAAACTCCAGAAAATGAAAAATGATAGTCCCTACGTATCTTTTTTAGACAATAAATGTTTCCTTTCTTCGTGACCTTTTCTTGTTTTTAAATAATGTAGGTATAACGTTTTTAATTAAAATTTGAAACGTCACAACACACAAAATAAAAAATAACAATTAAAACTTGACCTTGAGCCCACTTAAGAACAAACATGCTATTTTAGACATTTAATTATTTTTAAATTTATTAAAATCTGAAGTTTATACATAAATGGCGCCCAACAGAAATTTTTAATATTTCTCAAAAACTGATGCTAGGAAAAGATAAAGAGAAGATTTTTCTTGACTAGCATAAACAGAAAACATGGCTTCGTCCGGGGCCAAGAGGACATAACTTACCCACGATTAAGTGCTCAATTTGTTTCATCGCGGTGAACACCGATTTATCTCTTTAATGTTCTTAGTCGTATATACACAAAAATATGTGAATAAATTGAATTTTGTAGCGGATAATTTAAGACAGAAATAGGCTAAGAAAGGAAATGATGATCTCAAATCAAGACATTCCATACACTTAAGAAGGATTTCAGAGGTCAGTAAGTTTGCATACTTGTTTAAATCATTTATCATTTTCTATTTTATAAATGGACTACTTTGAAATCGGTTTTCGATTAATTGGTGTTCTTTGGTTCAACTCCTAAATTTTTTTCGCAAAATCGATTCGAATATTTATTGCACGTTGTTTTCTATTAATTTTAATATCTTTTACTATGCCCCTCCTATGTAAAAACTATAAAGCTCTATTTTATAGCACGAGCTAAGCTTCCAAGTGGTTTCAAACAACTAACTTCAAACTTCCATTTCCAAATAGCGATAGGTTATGTGGAGGGTCTGAAATTGACACCCTACCCCAAAGTCAAATCTTGAAAAAATTTCGTTTCAGTTTGCTTCTTTGAAAAAGCTATCGGTTAAGGAGCTGTAATCAGCCCTTATAACAAACTTCAGCGGTTTTTCGTTAGTATTTCTTGCAATAATCAGGTTGTAAGGACCCATTTTCCAATTATATGTTCATTGTTTCGATAAAATATGGGCTTTCACTTCTCCAAATTAGGTACCAACATTTTTGTTTAGTACAATTAGTACTGGACAGATTTAAGTTTGATATCCACAACATAAATTCTGGTGTGCCCCAGGGCTCCGTTCTGTCTACGGCCTTCTTTCTCATTTTCATTAATAATCATTTAAAACTAATAATTGTTTTTTTGACGATAGTAACCATAGCTTTTCATATTCGTTTGAAGATTAACACCCTTGCCCTTCGGAGATGGAACTCCAACGGACACGTATGATAAGCTCATTTAATTCTGATCTTGAAAGCATTTTCCAATGAGGAACCAGAAATCATTTATAATTTACTGTCTTGAAAACTCAACTCTGTTTCTTATCGCTAAGGCGAAACTGACGTCCCGTACTGATGTACCGTTTATGTGGATAAGGCATATACGTGATGTTGCAAAGTATTTGAGTTTACTTAGTCGGTGCAAGAAGTTTGTCTCCCCCTCCGATCTGGCTATTATATGCAAGACTTATATCCGTCTAGAGTTAGAGTATAACACTCATATATAAGTGGGTGATCCTCGAACTCACCTGTATCTTTTGGAAGGTATTCAGAGAAGTGCCTTCAAATACAGAACTTCAAAACCAATGTGCATTCGGTAGCTCCTTTCTAATCCTCTCCACTTTCCCTACTGATCGCACTGTGTTGTCTAACATAAATACAAATTCGTATAAGCAATTTTTATTTGGATTATATAAACAGTGCGTTTGCTTTTGCTTTCAATTTACATAAAGTAACAAGAACATTCCTATAATTTCATGTCTTTTTTAGAAAATAAAATTAAGTGTTAACATCGATTTATGAATTTGTTTTTTTCTTTTCTTAATTCAACCCCTGAAAAACTTTTCTGAACATTAGCTGAAGATCTTATTGAAATATGAATTGCGAGAAAATTACGTATTAACATCCAAAATCTGGCGATTAGAAATATGTACCTCTAAATATCGGAAGAAATAAGATAAATCATTGTTTCTGGCAACACTGAAAAGTGTCAAAAAATTACATTTTATATGATTGTGTTCGTTTTTTTCTTGAACAGCGTGATTATATCAATTTCCATAAAATGTTTCGAATTCCTGTCATCAACAGATAGCAGATAGCAAACCTTATAACAACTACAATACCTACTTTAAAATTTGTCAAGTTCCAAATAAAACTGAAATATCAAACATTTAAAAAGCTCTCTTCCCCAATTGAAAGGGAGTCTAAATTATACTTTTAGAGATTCTATGATATTTTCGTTGGGCGCCATTTTGAATTTCAGGCAATTTGGTACCTTACCCTCTTTCAACTTATGACAAAAGTCGTTCCAATTTTAATTTCTAACATTTCAATGAAGTTGTTGTAAAAAGTAAAAGTAATATAGGCGCAAAATTGTATTTGAATTATTACGATGTTAAAACTGTTTTAGTATGGAACTAGGTTAAAACAACGACTTTGCAAGTCTTAATCGAATAGAGCATCATACTTTCTCTACCCTTTTATTAAAGTTAAAATCATCGAATACCTATTTTATTTTTTTTAGTATCGTGCTATTTAGAACGCAACAAAATGTCTGCTTACTTAATTTTTTGCACGAACTCTCACTGTTTTAGGTGTGTTTGTGTTCAGAAGCAATTTATTAAGAAAATTGCTTTAGTACGATACTAGTTAAAAAATGTTTAAAATTAGTTAGTAAACTACTTTGTAGTTAGCAAATTGTTAAGTAGCATCATACTAATACCTTAATAATAGGCTGTTTAAAGTTGTGAGCCATAGTTATTAATTTTTGCTGTTTCAAATCATCCGATCGACTCTTATTCCGATATGTAAATTTTACCCACAATTTATTTTTATAACCCAACAAATATCAGCACTTGTAATGAATCGTCTCTGATATTATTATTATTTATTTGTTATGTTAACTTATTTAGTTACGTAAGGTCAGTATGTGTGCAAGCAATAAAGTTTCTACATTATAGCACTTTTTACTGAAATCCAATACAAAACTAATTAAGAAAATGTTCAAAAGAAAAATCATAAAAAGCGTATAAAAATACCATAAATGAAATCAATATGTCAATATTACTAATGTCAAACATGACATTTACCCAATCATTGTGACATTCAACACAGCATACCAACGGTTCACTCGATTGGTACCTCCACTCCACTCTACCATCACTAGTATAACAAATAAATTGTGCGCCACATGCTTGTGTCTATGTCTACAAAGTAAATCGATCCAAATTATGAACCTAACCCGGCTTACGGTACGGCAAAGCTCAGCTCTCACACACTAACCGGCATCAATTATCGAAAGTGGTGTCTCTATTCGATTGGCTTTATATACATACAGTCTTTGGAAGGATTATTCGAATCACCACCACCGCCACCATCGTCAGAGCCACTGTCAATTCTTGAGCTTGCGAAATGATTTATGAACCCGAAAGCCAATCTCCATACAATGTGTGTCCGGACGGACTAGCTTTGGTGGCAAACTTTGTTCGGATAGTATTTCGGCCATGTTAACAAATGTCGTAGCCAATATCGTCGGTTGTTGGTCGTCGGGCCCCTTTCTGGTGATGCGAAAGAAGTCATCTGATCTGAGCTGCTGTCTGATCGAAGGTGGGTTGGCCTTACATAAGCATATACCTAATAATGATCATTGATCTCTGGTGCCACATTTGGTGATTTGGACAAATCGTGCCGCAACGGCCCAAGGGAGCACAAGTTGTTTCGATTCATGGGGTTTTGTTTTTGTTTGTTTATTTGATTAGGCTCTTGCTGGTTTATATGGCGTACATAGGTACGCATGAACTGCGCGCCTGGGAATTTTTTGCATTGGGATTTGGGTAAAAGCCGATCATTTGCATGACGGCTTTAGAATGTATAGACAAAATGGTATCTTAGATTAAGTTGGTATATGGTTGATTTCAATTAGTTGGGTGCGACGGAATTTGTTTTCGTTACTTAACATTTGGCAGGAACTTTATAATATTAGAGGAAACTTTTTCATATTTTGGTTATAGATCAATATTTTTTGGTTTGTTTTTAATATGATGTATAACTTATGCAAAATGTTAATGTCAAATAAAGATTACTTGGGCCCTGACAAGAATAAAGTTTCACAGTAACACTATGTTCCCACCAAAACCAAGTACGTGATTTCAGCTGAAAACTTTCGATATTTTAAATTGATGGAGATTTTAACGAGGAGGAAAACAATAACACAAGGGATACTCAGTTGGGTCTTAAGGCGGGATATGGTACAATTCATGTTGTAACGAAGCGTTCCATGATACGCCACTCTATTACTTTCGTATTAATACCCAGAATTATACTTCGCCCAAATGCAATTCACACACACCGTAGACACATGACGTCACAGGAAAATCAACAACATTAATATTTTTCGTTCGCCACCTACGTAGTTCACATTCAGTTTTTACTGAAATGTCAACATGAGGACCTACTTGGGTGAACGAAAAGTAAAGTACCCTTTCGATCATACACACAGTCAGGCGGCACAGTAAATTGATTGCATCAATCATTCGAAATCCAGTCGTAGACAAGTGGAGACGAATTGGTCACTTCAGCTTTTCTTGCTTTTGCGAGGCTTAGGCTTCCCCCAGTGGTAAGGGGTTTCATGTAAAGAAAAGGTAGGTGAGATTGTCCAGCTATTTCGTATTAAGGTTTCCCCCACCAGTGGTAAGGCTTCGGTACATGCTGATCTACCAGAGCGTTTAGCCTGTTGTTTTAGTGCCACCAGGGGCGTATAGTACTTGCTGATTAGTGCCATCAGGGGCGATTTTTAACTGCTGATCTACCAGAGCATTTAGCCTGCTGTTTTAGTGCCACCAGGGGCGTATGGTACCTGCTGATTACTGCCACCAGGTGCGATTTGTACCTGCTCATCTACCAGAGCGTTTGGCCTGCTGTTCTAGTGTCACCAGGGGCGATTTGTACCTGCTGATTAGTGCCATCAGGGGCGTTTTGTAGCTGCTGATTAGTGCCACCAGGGGCGATTTGTACCTGCCGATTAGTGCCATCAGGGGCGTTGTACCGAATAGTGGAGCTAGCTTGAAGCGGAATTATCAGAAACCAAAATGCTCGTTGCTCGAATAAATGCCAGAAGACTGGCGAAAAGGCATAATATGCCCCATACATAAGAAGGGAGATGTCACAACGTGCAGCAATTATAGAGGTATCACGTTGTTGAGTACCGCCTATAAGATACTCTCCTCTATCCTACAAGACCGAATAACACCATACGGTAAAACCGTCATCGGACAATATCAGTGTGGTTTCATTCCAGGCAAATCAACAAATGATCAGATCTTTACCCTTAGGCAGGCGATGGAAAAATGTCTAGAATTTAACATCCCAACATACCATCTGTTTATAGACTTTAAGGCCGCCTATGATAGCATAGCCAGGGTAGAACTTTACAAAGCCATGAGAGAATTCGGCATCCCAAATAAATTGACACGACTATGTAGGTTGACCATGACCAACGTAACAAGCCAAGTAAAAATAGCCGGATTGCTATCCAGACCAATCAAAATCTTTAATGAACTCCGACAAGGGGACGGTTTGGCCTGCCTCCTCTTCAACCTGGCGTTGGAGAAAGCAATCCGTGACTCTGGTACGGCAACAAGAGGGACCATCGTCAACAGGTCCAGCCAGTTACTAGCTTACGCAGACGACATTGACATCATCGGAAGATCCGAACAAGCTGTACACGATTCCTTCATCCAGATCGAGCAGGCGGCACAAAATCTGCGGCTGCACATTAGTGAAGGTAAAACAAAGTACATGGTGGCGTCGAATGCGAGAGGAACAGTTGGTCAAACAATCAAGGTAACGGAGCACGAATTTGAAGTGGTGCAATCCTTTAAATACCTTGGGTCAATAGTAGCAGCCGATAACAATATAGAAGAAGAAATACGCGGGCGGCTTCTCAAATCCAACAGAGCCTACTATAGTCTGTCAAAGCTCTTCAAATCCAGAAATCTCACCATAACTTCAAAACTGCTGCTGTACTGGACCATGGTCCTGCCAGTACTCACATATGGATCCGAGACTTGGGTGCTTAGCAAAAGGCACTCCGACCTCTTAGCTGCGTTCGAGAGAAAAGTCTTAAGGAGAATTGTTGGCCCCATATGTGAGGAAGGACGATTCCGGAGACGGTACAATCATGAATTGTACGCAATCTACCTAGAAGCAGATATCGTGACAAAAATTAAGCTCGGTAGACTCCGGTGGGCAGGGCAACTAGCTCGCATGAGCGAAGAGGAACCTGCTCGGAAAATTCTTTGTGGTACATTCTATGGTAGACGGCAGCGTGGTAGACCATGCTTGCGCTGGAGAGATGGCGTAGACCAGGACGCCCGAAGCCTTGGGGTGCGCAACTGGATGGCGTCGGCTAGATACCGGGATAGGTGGAGAGACTTGTTGAAAGAGGCCAGGACCGGAACCCGGTTGTCGAGCCGATGATGATGATGATGATGATGATGAGAATGCTCGTTACCAAGTGCCAGATCCGAATCATCAGCAACCAGTACAACTGACAGCGGCAAGACCAGGACCCGGACGAGTTGATGCCGTGAATCTTTCAATTACCAGAATTAAGTGAAATATTAGTAGCAGAATATTGTGTGTTATAGATTTAAGAGTTATTTTCAATAAAGATTTTGTAATAAGGTTCGAAGACCTTTTTACTCTGAAGTTTCGTGTTTTCTTCAGGACGACTCTGGCGAAACCGGCGAGCAGAACCTCGACTGGAAAGCAAAAAGCACATCACAATTTCTCGTCTAAGCTGGTCTCTGATATCCAATGGAACAAAACTAATAGGCAGTTGAAAATCAACATTCAGAAGTCTGAAACAATTTTGTTTAGGACTCCGTTCCTAGTGATTGTAGGGTCACATGGACCGCCACTTGTGAGTAAAAGTGTTGTAAAGTATTTTGGCATCTGGTTGGATCAGTATTTGTATTTCGACAGACATATAAATGCTACTCTTGCCAAGGCTAGGGAACCTTTTGCACTAACGAAACAGTTGTTTCACAGTAGCCGTTTTGATAACAGGGTAAAGGTGATTGGCTACAAAGCCCACATCGGGTTGATGATTGTCTATGGGTGCCCGGTGTGGTTCAATGTTGCGCCATCTCAAATGGAAATGAATCGGACAAGAGCAAGAGCGATGTCTTCGACCAAGTGCTTAGTTTTTGAGGCTTACTACCTTAACGAAGAATACTACGAAAATGTGTTTCCCAGCGGCCTTATCCCGACCAAAATGCCAAACATGATATTACGACATTAAGCTGTTATTACGAAAAATTGAGTGTTTTCCCTGCTAGGTGTACTTTTGGTTTGGTGAAAATTATAAATTTCATTTTCTAAAATATGGATACAATATAATTGGATTAAAACAAATGTGATACTTACATAATTCATAAGGCCTGTATCCAAAAACTAGTAAAACACAAGAAGATGATAGCCAAATAAATATCTTGTAATCTCTATCGATAAGAAGATAGTAAACGACAGCTTTTTTAATTACTTGAAGTGAAAACCAAATCTTCAAGTGAATATAGTTTGAAAAAAAACAAGCTTTCTAAGATTTTGAAAAACATATCGCCAGACTTACGTGTCCTGAAAACTCAAATTCCCAAAGGCTAATATTCCGTAACTAAAATTGAAAAAAAAATATAATTCAAACGTTTAAGAATAAATTCATCTTTCTCTGTGAAACTTTTACTGATCAAAAGTAAATAATTATTATTTAATAATTTAAATACTATAATGTCTCACGAGTCCCAATACATCTTATTGTAGATTATGATCTATCTTACTTATTCAATTGATCGAAAAAAAAATGTAAAGTACGAAATTAAGACTTATTGGAGAGAGAAGGCTTAAATACAGAAGATCAGCATTTAACATCCAAAATAATCAACCAAAATTACAAACAAGAATCCTGAAATTGAAATCCGGGAAAAATTTGTCAGATAATTTTTCTTGTTTTTGGTCTTAAATTATTTTTCGGAACATTGTGTGTCTCTCTTTAAGTTTGGTTTTTCTTGTTTATTGGGATTTTCGGTTTTCGGGACAAAAATTTTGTTCTGCGTTCGGTTTGCTTTCATTATATCTATCTTTTAATTTTTTTTAGATCCGAGTATTTTATCAAGTAAGGTGTGTATCTCTGGACAGATCGCGGTTTTTTCCCCCTGTATATTTGACTGACTCACTGGTGATTTATTTGTTGGCCTTATTGTACATAAGTCAGCTTAATTACACCAAAGCAAGCAATAACAAAACCTAAATCTACCTCTGAAAATGATTTCATAATCTCAAAAGGCAAACAAATTTTCGGCAAAGCTGTAATCTGTAAATTAAATTGAAATCAAAACTCCAACAAAAAGCAAATTAAAAAAGAAAAAACAAAAAAATCATAATCCCAACTACCGAAATATGTCCATGTAACACTTTTGAACCTCTTTAACGCTTCTGCTTCATCTTCTTTATTAGCTTCTCATAGTCTCTTCACATCATACAAATAGCCACCTGTAAAGAAATATAACCAAGCATCCCACATTCAAGCCCCCCCAAAAACAATTCATCAATTGAATTTCTTCATCTCTCAACAGCACAGACCCCAGCTACACACTCCGTTCAGCAATACAAAATAATTTACCAAACAACAAAGCTTTTCCCCACCCCTCGCATCTTCATCCCAAAGACTTTTATTATGATCGCCATGGCATGATCATTTTGTTGCCATTGCACCGAGCTTCGTAATCACCGAAGAAGACTGTAAACGAGAAAAGGTTAAAAATAAAAACAACTTCGACGAAAATAATAACACAAAATAATAACAATACGGCCCCGCTTTTTCGGTATGTATGTCAGTGCATCAAACAACACATAACCAATTAGAAAGTACAGAGAGAACTGAAAGATAAAAATGTATCTATAATGCGTTGTATTTGTATCTATTGTGGCTTAGTGGCTTCCAAAATGAAAGGAAATCATAAGACGAGATCATCTCGGGTATTATGTATCCACCATCAACCATTCCATACAGTTGCTACTTTCGCGAACAGACATTTGAAGACGGATGGGGTACTAAGTACCCTTTGCAACTTCAACTCAATTCATTGATGTTAAGTAGATTTTTGTATACATCAAACAAAAGATTTATGTTTTACGTGATTTGATTACTCGATTGGGAACGAATTTTATTTTTATTTCGTTCATCATCGGCGGTAACTCCTACGCCTCTTTATAGGGTATGGGGTAGGTGGTAAGTTTGGGGTAAAAACACAAAGCTGAATGAATATTTTTGTTTTGCCTCGTAAACGTGAAGTCGTCGTCTCGTCGCCAAGTCCATATAGTCATGTCCATAACTCACCCACACTTTCCTCCGGATCTAACTTATTATTTATGCAGATACAGCACTGAGCTTTAGATACCCCGATACACACAACTTGACAACAATATTTTTCGGGGTAACTTCGACTTGACCGAATATGTTAATTGAACACGCAACACACATTTGGACACATTAAGTATACAAAATATATTTTTTATTTTTATTTTGTTTCTCTTCGTCCGAATGTTTGTTTTAGAGGCAGACGGGCCGATGTACTGACGGATTAGTTTAACGGGGGGTTTCTTGGAAATGGTCTCTGCTCCAGAAGAACACAATTATTCAGATTTTCTAGAACGAAGTTCTGAGCTAATTGAAAAAAATGAATAATTCTATGTACTGAGCGTGTTGGGCTATTCTTGCTCTATAAGATTTATGGTAATAAATATATGTCTCGTGGCTCGAACTCCTCGTAGATAGGTACCTACTTCATTCTTTGCGTGTTCTATGGAATAAGATTGTATGTCTGTTTTTTTTTTTTTAGTTTTTATAATGATACGCTATGCACGCCCATATTTGTCTTTAGGGTGTTACTTGATCTTTTTCGCGGCTCGCAGAAGTAACCTTGTTACTGTGTGTTTTTTTAGATTTGATATTTCTAAACACTTCAAAGGCGGCACAGTTATAGAGCGGCGCGACGGCTATACAGAGCGTAGTAAAAAAAAAGATACTATAAGTATTGAAATGCGAGTATACAGATTAAAATTGAATTATTTAATGTTTTTTTCTTATTTGATTTTTGTTCATAATATGGTGGCAACTTACAACTTTGGAAAGATTTGATTCCATTTCAAGAACTTTTTAGTATCAAATGTCAATTGTTTAAATTCTTACATTTTGTCAATTTAAAGAAATCTTTCATTGAAGCTACTCAACCTAGATTTATAGAACTCAAAATAATACAGCAGATCTAAAAAAATATGTACTTAAACATACTCCCTTAATACGGTTGTTAGATAAACGATAGAGCTTATCAATTGACTGAAATTTTGTCACTTTAGTTGTCAGTTGATGAATTTAACTATTATTGTGAATATTGAACAAACATTAAAGATTGTGAATATATACAAAGATATTTTATTTGAGATTTCAGTTTTCAGGTATTGAATTTTCTGTTTGTTGTGCTTTTGTTAAAATTTTTTTTTGCCACAATTTGAAAAAATTAAACAGTAGATAATTAATCAATTTGCTCTATTAATAATATTTGCTCTATTAATAATAATAAAACTAAAAAAAAATGTTTTTTCACATGCCAATTACTCCGACCGAAAAAAAATTCAAAAAACCTAAAAGGTGGTTAAATTTTGAATAAAACACAAATTATTTAGGAAATTATTGTCATTTCTTTTTATTATGATAATATTGGTATGGTTCAATTATGTATGGAACAAAATATCGGCCAAATGACCTCGGCGGCACACCTCCATCCGATGGCCCAAATTTTCCATGACGCTGAGGCATAATTGAGGTTCTATGCCGTTAATGTGCCGAATTATTTCATCCGTTAGCTCTTGAATTGTTGCTGGCTTATCGACGTACACCTTTTCTTTCAAAGAACCCCATCAAAGAAAGAAGTCTAATGGTGTCAAATCACATGATCTTGGCGGCCAATTGACATCGCCACCACTTGAGATAACACGACCATTTAATTTGTCGCGCAAAAGAGCCATTGTTTCGTTAGCTGTGTGGCAAGTGACACCGTCCTGTTGAAACCACATATCGTCCACATCCATATCTTCCAATTCGGGCCATAAAAAGTACGTTATCATCTCACGATATCGAACACCATTCACAGTAACTGCCTGATTGGCCTCATTTTGGAAAAAATACGGCCCGATGATGCCGCCAGCCCATAAACCACGCCAAACAGTCACTCTTTGTGGGTGCATTTGTTTTTCCACAATCACTCTTGGATTATCATTCGCCAAAATCCGGCAATTTTGCTTATTGACGAATCCACTGAGGTGAAAATGTGCCTCATCCCTGAAGATAATTTTCTTCGAAAATTGATCATCCACTGTTGCCATTTCTTGCCACCATTCTGACCATTGACGAAGCTTGAAATGGTCAAGAGGCTTTAGTTCTTGAGTCAATTGCACCTTGTAAGCGTATAAATACAAGTCTTTATGCATAATGTTCATCAACGACGAGCGTGAGAGGTGCCACACTAACGCGAACAGCAGCAATATTTTCTGCAGTACGAGCTGTACGAGCATGCACTGGTGTTTTTACATCTCCCACAGACAAATTTTTGCACGATTTTTCCGATTGTACGCATATTTGGACGATTAAATTGACCGAAAAAATCACGAAGTGCACGATATGCATTTTGATTTAAACGCCCATTTTCATAATAAGTCTGAATAACCTTAACGCGTTGCTCGATTGTGTATCTTTCCATGGTTCAAATTGAGTTAGTCTGAAATTGAGAAATGTCAAATGAAATGCAGAAAAAAACTTGACGTTTAGGTGTGGTTCACATTCAACATTGGCCCTTAAAATTTAACCACCATTTAAAGGGTTCAAATACGTAGTTCTAGTTTTCAATAAGCGAAAACAAAATTGTTGGCTGTGTTGCGGTTTTTTAAAATTTACAATAATACTTGGGACAATAAACATTTAGTGGTGTAACAAAGAGAACCGTGTCGATGTGATTGCACTGCACTAATCCGATAACTCTACAACTGAGATTTTCGAGCTTATAAAACCATTAAAAATAACAGTAACTTAGAAATTCATCTATCGTGCTATAAAACAGTAAAATGAGGTCTTCTAATCTATGAATGACAGAGCAAGAAGTGGCCGACACATCGACAAATTAGGAAACTAACTGTGGTAAAAGCAGTTGCAGAAAGAATCCTCTTCGCAAGCAAAAATGTATGACTCCTGAAATGAAAGTACCCCTTAGAACGATGTCGCGTGTTATTAAACAAGACCTCAGGTTTGGTGCTTACATAAGAAGTACTGCGAGATTAAAAGTGTTGCTTTAAAGACATGCTAATGGCGGACATCCGGCTTCAGTGATAGTGTCGTACGATGGTTTTATTAACCTGCAATTTCTACAGACTATCAAAGTGACGTTTTGGAGAAGGTTGTGAAGTTCATAAGTAACACCTTATTTGCGGAAAAGAACTTAAACAGCAAGTTGTGCATATTTTTTTTTGTGATGATATTTTTCGGGTAATTACAAAAAAAAATGTTGGAAATCTTCCGAGTATGGGTTTTGTTTTAATTTATGACCCTTATTTTGGAAAGTCTCTGATTCCAGTAAAAATGAAAATGAAAATTCTAAAAAATTTATCGGCTACATAATTTTGGGAAATTTTTTTAAAGTAGTCAGAAATCCATACGATATCTTCAAATAGTTATAATAGTTATATATAAGTACTTAGTTCCGGAATCAAGTTCTGATTTGTTTTGCTATTTTTCGACCATTTCAAGTTTGTTTTCAGTATGTTTATCTAATCAATAAAATTGCTTATTTATCTGTAAATTTTCAAGTACAGAGGGTTTTTTTTTGTGTTGTTTCCTAGAAGCTAAAAATACATACAAAAATCTCTTCTGACTTCTGATATGAAGCGGAAGCACTTCAATGATAAGGATCTAACACCTCCAACATTGCCCTTAATTGAAAAACTAACTTGCCTTCATATGACATAAGTATGTATCTTATGTATATACATACATATTTAAGTATGTAATTCAATATTTCTGACGTCACTATTTTAATGGCAACAATCTCTTCCACCAATCAATTACTTTTTATGAAAAAATGCACTCCATCTCCAATGCGATACCCATGATAAATTTCCTAAACACCTTAAACTCTCAAAAATCCACTAAAAGCCAATTGATTGATATTATTTTCAAAACGGCAGCAACGTTCTCTAACCACCTTGCATTTAACTTCACAAAGATACATACGGAACCGTACCTATATCTGAGTTCATTCCTATTCAATTATTGTCCGAAAGCGTTCAGTAAAAAAATCAACATCAATAATTCGCTTCAATAAAAATATTAAATAAATACTTTATTGGTACTATTTTGTTTGTTGTGGCACAAAACAAAAAAATCCCATAAGCGCACACAGCTATGGAAAATAAAAGCGGGAAATTAAACCTCTTCGTGATTCACTTGAAAGTCGTACCTACTAGTTATAGTTTACCCAAACATATACCTACTATCTGTACTTACCGACAGTAGGTATACAAAAACAAGCGAATCTAAAAACTTATATCGTTAGGGTTTGAACAAAAAAAAAATTAAATAAAAAGTGAACGGTATACTTGCCATATTTAACTATACATTGATACAAAAAAATATTAAGTCCCCTCTCCCCCTCCTTCCATCGAAAGCAAAACACTTAATTTTTGTTTTATTTTTGACAATTATTATGATTTTTCGCAAAATTTTGTGAAACCGGTCGTCAGTCGTCGTCGCTAGTGCGGTGAGCAAGAGATTCATCTGCATTCAACAAGGTGTTTCTAAAATATTGTGAAAAGAATGTAAAAATTGCAGTTTTTTAAATCTTGATATAACTTTGTCATTTTTGTAAAATTAAAAAAAAAGAAAATAAATAAATTTAGGTTCTAGTGAGAATATTTTGCGCAAAAGATTATTCATTTATTTACATGAGAATACTTAAAACTGTAAAATACAATATCTTATTAGCTTAGGGCTAAAGCTTATTTTACGAAAGAGCTAATTCAATAAGTTGACCTTATACTTTAATTAATAACAAATAAATAAATTTAAAAAAAAATAAAAATTGAATTCAAATATTAAAATCTAATTTAGTAAATTTTCTGAAAATGTCTTTAAAACTTTTCTCATATTTGTTGTATTACATGTATCTTTATCACGCGGTCACAGACAAACCGCATGGACAAAAATTGTCGTTCATATGTTAAAAAGGAATAACGAGAATGAATTAACCATGGAATGTACCTATGCGGGGATGCTAATTTCAAAACAGTAATTTCGAGTACGAGTCAGCAAAATATCTGAGAGCAAGGTTAAGCTAAGAAGTTGGAGATAGTTTTAGGCATATTAACGGGGGGATGGTTATGTAACTAGACAACCACTCATATCGTCTCAACCCATTAATGTTACGTATAATACTGTTTAATGCAACACTCAGCTATCTTTTGCATTTGTGTTACAACTATGTAAAACAAAATTTCGCTTCTAAAAGTCAATATCGGTATTACGAAAGTTTTCGCTAGGAACTAACGAATTTCTACAGGTGTGAACGATTAAGATAGCCATAAATTCCGCAGTATGCTGTAAGTTTTAACAACAAGTTAATTAACATGGTAAAAATTTAATAAATGAGAGACCATAATGGCTCATAGAGAGCCTAAATCTAGTGACTTACAACTCTCAACCATTTCAGTGTGCGTGTTTTGTGTTTTGGAGAAATGGAGGGGATTTACAATTTTCTGCCGATTCTAAACAGCTTATGAGCAGCACTTTTCATGACAAGAGATACTCTTGTCAGCAGCAGCGGCTGAGAATCGAACCCAAGTCCTTCTGCATGAAGCATGACAGTCCATTTATAAAGGTTTTACGCATACCATGATTTTTTTCAGTTTCGACGTATTCGATTGAAACTTTGCTTAAATAAAACGAAGGAAAGTAGGAAATATCTGATAGTTTTCTTAAGATCGCCAAACACGCGGGAGGCACCATGCTCAATAAGACCGAGAGGGCAGCAAAAATACACTTAAACGTCATCACACATGTGGCAAGAGCATTTCTCAATAATATACATATAAGTGTTCATTAACATACAATGTTAACAGAAGAGGGCACAGAATTGAACCCTGAGGGACAGCAGTTTGGGAGGAAATCAGATAAGTTATCACCTAATAGGGCAGTTTGTTTTTGATTTGTCAAATAGGAATAAATCAACTTTGTCCCAGCAGTTGGGACATTAAATTGCTGCGTTAGCTTCGTGCAGAGGTTTATGTGGTTGACTGTTTTAAATGCTTTTGAAAAATTGTTTCGGAGTAAGCATGTTATTGGCAGCAGAAAAAGCATTCAATTGTTTTTAAAGAACCTTTTCGAATGTTTTTAATAAAAATGGAAGGACTGAAATGTGACTGAATTCGATGCCTTTTGCATTTTTAGTTAGAATAACATTTTTGCAAACACTTTAGTAAAATAATTTTTAAAAATGCAGGGTGGACAACGTCTTGTCACATGGCTTGTGATTTTATAAAAAGAATACTCCCTAAAACATCAGCCCTGTCGACCGCTGAAAACCGAAAACCAATATGATCATCCTGATCTGATAAAAGGATTGATGTATTAGTATTGGAGTTAGCTAGAAATTGTGTAGAGACAAATGGTTTCTTCAAAGTTTTAGTATCAATATCCGGTAATCGTTGGGGTCTTAACTTTCCTATATTGCGTAGATTAAAGGCCAGCTTCACACTGCACACTTACCGGGATAAATGAGACTTATATCTCCTCCAAATTGACGATCACTTAAGTTTCATTTAAAGCGACTGATCACTTAAGCCACCATGGGAAGCTAACAAAGAAAATTTGTTCATCTTTTGATTTTTCGTTTATTTTCTTATAATTTTTGTGTGATAAAATACTTTTAGGTAAAAACTTAAAAATGTAAATAGATCAGGATGAATTTAAACGACGACATCATAGTGAAGTTTTCTCAGATCGAGTACCGCTTCAATTACAAGGCATGTTTATCTCTGTTTCCTTGGTGCGAAACTAAAGGTTTCGGGCTCTAGTGTACACTCTCACGAAGAGCATTTGACTCGAATTTTACTATCAAACGTTAAATAATTATTTATTATAATGGACTGAAGAGCCCAATCATGTAAACCCTGAGATGGCACTGCGCATGCATCGGTGCCACAAGATAACTCTCATTTTGAGATCTGAAAAATATAAAAAAAAGGAAAATCAATATCAGAAAAACAACATGGATGTAATTAGCTGTCAAAATGCATCTAACCTAATCGAATAACCCTTTAGTTCTTAGTTTACTTTCACACGAAGAAATTTAAAACTTTCTTAGCCGATCTTGTTGATTCTTTTATCGAGTACTACTCGCTTCAAACCTAAAAGGTTGAGACTCTCGCGTGGACTGATTTAGTTCAATGTGGGTACAAAACGCGCACTTTTAAGTGATTTCATAAGGGAAACTTTAAAATTATATTTCAGCCTTTCTACGACGGATAACTACAGGTTAATTTTTTATTTTTTCCGATATTCTCAAAAACGGCTTAAACGATCCTGACAAAATGTCTTACTTATAATGCAGATACTCAGCTTTTACAATATAACTGTTTTTTTTATTTTGGTTTTTGGCAAAAAATCAACACAACAGAGTTGGGATTTTGACTTTTTTTTTAGAAAATTGTTACATTTTTTGTTATTTCGGTAAATTTCTCCATTGGCTCGACCAATTGTGTTCCTTATGTCAAAGATTTTCCTCAACGGAACAAGTAATATTTCAATCCAAAATTGTACAACAAAAAACTTTTTATATTGAAACAAACCTTCTATTGAATAAAAAGAAGACAAATCTGGAATTCTCTAAAACCTTAAGTACCCACCAATTTTGAAGTTTAATTTGTTTCAGCTGTTCAGTTCAAAAATTAAGGAATACAGATATTTTTCTTTAAACATTGTAAAAAGGTTAGCGTGGATATCGAAAGTAAAAATAGAAACACCCTTTACACAGTAAGAAAGATAATGCAAAAAACAAACTCAATAATACTATTTGCGCGCTCTATTGGAATGAGTTTAAGAGATTTTGTTTTTTGTCCACCACTCAAAGTAAGCTCAGTGTTCCCAGCCTAAGTGTACTCGTATATAGTAGGTATGTATATTATAGTTGTTAGAGTTACTTTTCTATGACCGAACTTATGCTGCTGCTGCTGTAGTATGTAACAACATACAACACCACGATCATGTTGTTGATCCATCTAACCGCGCAGCTATCCGCAAACACCCATCCCGTGTAGAGCACCAGAGAGTTCATTTCAATTTGCAGAACTATTACTTTAAGACTGGCAGCCTGGCGCTGACTTGGCCTGGCTTGGTCTGCACTGGCACTCTTTTTGTGGCCATATGATACGTCCTCTTCATCTGGGAGGCCGGCTGGGCCACCATCGACAGCCTCGCCTCAGCTTCAACTTCGAACATCAAACACTCAAAACTCCATTTGGTTATGTGCGCTTGTTTGTGGCTTTATTTTTTTTTTGTAAACACAATTTTATAATTCGCCTCGATTTTGTGGCATTTCATCAGTTTGCGTTTGTCTGTGCAGAAATCTGAAAACAAAACTAACAAACTAAATGAAAATAGTTTTCTACAATTTTTTTTCTGGGTTAAGATACGAACTTGGTTTTGTATCGTTTCGTTTTGCTGGAAGAACAGTGTGCTCTAAAAGTCAATTTATCTAGCTTAAAAAAAATAGATACCGAGAAAAGTTTATATTTTTAAACTGAAGTCCGCAACACCTTACTTGACTTCCAAAACCAGTTGCAAACCAGTTGGTGACTAATTATATGAATATTTTCAAAAATTTCACGTGCAGTTAGAAATTCGTATCCCCGTGTATTGAACCAAATAAAAATGCAATTATCATATATTTTTAGAAAAAAGAAACTTGTTCGGTATTGAACTTCGAGGTACACCAAAATTATGTTCAAAAACTTATTTGTATCATCAATCAGTCACATTTGTGTGAGAACAAATTTGATACCAGTTCGCAATCGATTTAGCAATAAAATTTAGTTTCAAACTAGTTGAATATGGGACTTACTCAATCAATATCTTGAGAACGGCTAATCGTTAAAAGAAAGTTTACAATATCTGGCTGACGTATCGAATGGGCACTTTTCAGCCAAAAGGCAGGTTTACCCGCAATATTGATATCTTGGGTTTTAAAAGGTTTTGCGCATTAATTCGATCTCTAAATCAAAATCAAACCTTATAATGGGTTCTCCAATTGACGCGGGTAGATTTTGGCGGCCATGTTCTTTTGGTGACATCTGTCAAATCTTTTTATTATAATTCAGTTATTGATGCCAAATTACCATGGCAAGTTACACGATTGAACAGCACGTCGAAAAGGTAAAACTTTATTAATAAAATGAGTGTTCTTTAGTGGAAGCGTTGTGCGAGTTGCTCCCACTTTGGCCCTTCACAGTCGACTCTTCAACGTTTGGGGGCCAAACTTAAGAAGACCTGTTCGGTACTCAACCAGCCAACATTATTTGCTTGTCAAACAAACCCCAGATTTGACGAGAACATCGCCGCGAGCACAAGAACTGAGACTGGGTTCTGGGGTGTTTGGAAAAATACCCCACCACCAGGTGACAGTACATCCCCAAAAAGTTACCGTTTGCTGTGGATTTCGGTGAGGCAGTCACCGGGAATGGCGAGCACCACAGAACAATGAACGCACTAATTTCTTATGGCCCGAATTGAACCATAACGATCTAGACAACATGTGGTACCAGCCGGACGGCGCTATGGCACGATTGAGATTTGACCCTGCTAGACTTTTTTCTACTGGTATTCTTGAAGTCCCAGGGCTAAGGGAATAAATCCCAATTGTCAATTGTCTTTGCTCAAATTCAGCCGGATCTATGTGGAACAGTCATTGAAAATTAAAAACCCATAAAAAGCTAAGGAGGGCATTTGAACGATGTCATATCATCATGTCATCCGTACATAATGGCATACATGGGCCCTTCAGAAAGAAAGTTGTTAATACCTCACACACAGCTTGTTTCACTCCATTTCAACATCTAACTGGTCTTATTGAAAAAACCTTTAGAATATAACAAATCATGACGAACTTTGAGCTTGGCTGTGATCCACGTCAGGAGTTATATACGGTTTGTTATGAGAGAAGAACATCTGACCGTTAGGCTTAACGATTTCAGGTTAAGTGTATTGCTGAGTCCTAGCTTCCTATACCCAGCTTAGGATAGTAGCCAAGTTTTTGAAAAGTAATATCCAGGTCAGCAAACTTCTTAATACGTAAACAACAACAAAACTAAAAATGAATAGTCGGTAACCAGTATGACATAAGGTGAATTTAAGTTGTTGAAATATTGAGAATTTAGATGGCGCTTAATTCAATTGTAGAAAAATTCGCGATATGAATGATTTTGAGATCGACAACCTAACTTCTTTTCCTCCAAAAAACGAACTTTTCAACACCACTGTTATTTTTATCCATTTTGCATCTACTTAATCAACATCATTTAGCCAATTGTGCTTGTGGAGAAAATGCAAAAGCATAATGTACCATTGCTGAGTGAATTGAACCCAGATATATATTCGCGAAAGAGATTAGAAACACAAAACAGCAACAGCAACAACAATAATAAAACTCCTTCAGTGTCTGCCAAATAGACAGACAGCCACTCAGCCTACTTATCAGTCTAAATAGCAGCAAGCGAATAAAACTCGCGGCTTCTTCGTCTTCCTCTTGATTGCATTGCACATTGAACTGTTGCTGCTTGCTGCTGCTCCACCAGCACCAACGACCAACCTTCCATCACATCCCATCCCAATCCTCAATCCAAATCCAAATCCCATATAGTTAAGAGATACACCCCTACCCGTAGAAGTTGTTGGCGTGGAAAACAATTGTACAATAATCGTTTGGAACACTGTGGCATGCGGATGCAATGCAACTGCAGTACCAACCAAGTTGTTGCAGTTGGCAATAGAAACACCAAGAGAAAGAAACACCATAGAGATTTGGATTGGAACCGTTGCCGTTGCAAAAGCAGCCAGAAGCAGTGTAACCCGCTCAGTGTTGCTCACACATATGCAGCAGGGCTGGTATCTGGTACCAAACTCTGTAGATACAATTACAACGCAAATAGCAACAAATGGATAAACTAATTGTTTTCGAAATCGCCATCATCATCGAGAGAGTGCCTTGGAGTTTGAAATTTGTGCCTGGGTCGTGTCGTTGTTTTGCTATGCGACGACAACATCGCATCATTAGAGAGCCAAATAATGGCCGTGGCCGCCCGGAAGAGGGGGCACCGAAGACGAAGATATACCAAAGCCAAGTGAAATGCGTTACGATTTCTACCGAAGCGAAGACCGACTTTCACTTAACAGCACAGACGGATTTTTACTTTGCCTCGCTTTACTTCCGTTGACCTTCTAAAACCGAAGCCAACAAAAAAAATTATGTTTAATCAAAAGATACAGAAGGCGGGGAACGGACCCTCTCACTGTGCTCTGTGCCAGTACCTTTAGACACACTCACCTTGCCTTTTGCCGAGCACGTAAACAAAATAAAACAAAAAAATATAAATATAAAAAACAAATAACTGTGTTATTCACCTGCTGCTGGTGCTGCTGCTGTCGCTGTCGATGGCTGCACATTTTAAATTAGCGTATAGCTTTGACTTAGCATACGTTGTCGGAACATGCACTGCATACACACTGATACGGAAACCAACTAGGTGCATACTATCTTTTTTGAGGAAGTTTTGTCGCTAAGGTGACCATGTGGCTTTATTTGAGAAGGATGAGAATGTCCTTGCATTTTATAGGATAAAGTAAAGGTGCAATTTTCAAACATAGTTCAGCCGAAGAACAGTTTTGTACCAAACTTGGAAAAAAGAAAAATACAAAGACTAGCTACATTTCTAGAAGTCAAAAACGAATAAGTCTTTAAATGATATTTGAAATTGGGCTACAAGAATGTTCATATTCATGTGGTATCTTTCATGGATGCAGCTGGCTAGGAATTGTTGAAACTTCACACACGTCACAATTCAAATTTACATGCTGCAATGCTACACTGAAACTGGAATTTGAACTGGAATAGCCGTCAAAAATTATATTTTTAACGATAGCCCACAGTACTGTTGTTCAGATTTCTGACATTTGATTTTCGATGTCATTTTTTGGATCAGCTGATTGAAATCTTTTGGGAATTCAAAAAATAATGGCGCAAAATTTTAGTCGAATTAAAACTGTTTTAGTATGGTAGTTGGTTAAAACAGCTGTATTGAGAGGTTTGACTAGTTCGATTTTAAAAATCAAAAATTATGCGCGCAAAAGTTAAAAGTTAGTCAAATCTTAAAACTAAGGCTGCAGCTCTGTCTCTTCAGCTGTATTGCGTTCTTTTCGTAATATAAAATTAGTGTATAAGTTGTAGCTCCATTTTCATTGTATAAGCCAGTAAAAGAATTTTTGACCAATATCTTTTCGTCGATACGAGTTAGTCATCAAGCACATTACGAGTCTACCAAACTCTTGTTTTTGTAAATCAAGTACAACGTGTGAAAATTGCCCTTTCTCGCGTAAGATGCTAACTCTTACTCGTAAAACTTTTCTCCAGAACGCCCGGTAAGACAAGACTCTTAATACAAGGTGGCTCGAAAATTATCATACAATTTTGTTTTTCAGTTACTTTTTTACTAATTAAAAAATAATTATTTTGAGTGATGGAAATCTTTATTTGGACCTTTATAATTGTGTCTGTTAAGTGGAAAAGATGATATCCTCCAAGTGGCTGCAGCCAGTGTTGATACACATTTGTGCCCCGTTTTTTTCATGAATTTCCTTAAGATTTCCATGAATAACTGTTCGCATGGTTAAATCATGCTGGTCATGCCAAATCGCAAAAAACGGGAGATTAAGCGACCAGAAAACGCTTCCTTCACAAAATCAGTTGTGGCTCGTGCGGTGTGTGCGATTGCACTGTCTTGTTAAAATCACATGTTCACCAAGTCCCGCTCATCCAATCGCCTATGGCGTCTTAAAAAATACGACCCAATCACTCCTCCCGCGTGAACGCCGCGCCGCACTACAAAGTGGCATTGATGATGGATGTAATGACTTTTTGTGCATCACACGCGGATTTTCAGGGCCTCAAAAACGAAGATTTTCCTTATCGACGTAACCGCTTAAAGCCGATGGTCTGAGTTACCAGTGCTTTCAGTGTCTCTACTTCGTAGATTTATCTACGCAGTAGTGGAATATGTAATGTAATGTAGAAATGGGGCTCTTCGCTCATGATCATTTCCGACAAAATCTTTAAACAAAATCAACACACATTATTGAAATCTTCTTAGTTAGTATAGAGCTCCATTGCTTGTCGATTAGTGTACTGCAGTTGTCTAGTTCATAAATGTCAAACATGATTGACTTACGACGCCATTTGCAAATATTATAACATCTTCCGATAGGGTGATTAGTTTTGCGCCAGCTTATAGGAACCCAATCCTTAAATCCATGCACATGTAGCTATGTGAATGCTAAACGAGACAGTATTGTACAGAATGCAGCTTAGAAGTTAGTTCTATAGAGAAAGCCATCGTGTAATTCGTCTTTACTTCATTATTTAAAGAATTCGTGTTGGACTTGTTCTGATCTTGTGATCTCTGATGATGTAAGATGGCTGAACTTCGTGGTAGGTATAGGTCAAATTCATAAATGTAAAATGCAGTGGCCTTGCGTGATTTGGGTTCACAAATGTAAATAAACTGCGTTATATTTGACGGCTGTGTTCATAAAATCATAATGACAGTGAAAATGCGATCAATTTTGCAGTGGATTTTGTTTTGTTTGCGTGTTGTGGGCATAGTTTAACTATTTTCAGAAACTAGATTGTTTTCTAAAAACTTCATCTGGAAATGTTCTAATTGTTTTTAGGAACAAGTGACTCAAACTATTTTTATAATATACTATCTGAACCCTTCCTTAGGCAATCTAGCTCTAGAAAGTGTCGAACATGACCCATGCGTAGTAGTAGGCAGATTCCCAAAAACCTACACTAATCATGCTTTAAGTTCAAGATAACTTGAATAAAAAAGACGGCTTGTTAAATAACAATAAAACTTAAATACAATGAAAGTGGGCGTGGCAGTGGGTAAATACCAAAATACATTGTAAACTTTTTCTTAAAAGCAATGGAAATATTCAAGATTAGAGATTGTAAGTTGCAACGGTTTCCTACCTACACAACATTTTCAATATAAATTGTTTGAAAGCTTTTGACAATTCGATACCGTCAATTAATTTAATAGAATATTTTGAAAATGATTCATTGTTTTTCATCAGTTTTCAAGATGTTGACAGTTGCCAAGCCGTTTTTTAGGCACAAGGGGAAGCGGTAGGAACTAACGTATTTTAGGGACATTGACTTAAAAACATTAAGACGATTCTTTTATTCAAATCAGTATAGAACGTAGATTGTTATATTACGTTTTGAATAAAACATTTCGAAGATGATGGTCGTCAGCTGCAATGAATTTCGAAATGAATTTTCATAATTTTCGAACATCTAGACCGTAATCGCTTCAAGTGACTAAATGAAACATAGCCCCAAAATGACAAATTTTTTCATAATTAAAAATGACCCCAATTTCAAAATGGTAGTATCGCACCAAATGAATAAAAAATAATACAAAATATTTGGGTTATTTTTAATTTTTCTAATTTATGCAAAAATGTTGCTTAGGGTTTGTTCATCGCCAAACCAGTCTACTTACAAGTATATCTCAGGATTTTATTTCCCTTATTTGTTCCTCTGTTCTGTTCATACACTTCCGTTGATTTCATTGGGCAATGTTCAATCCGTTGCTCCGCCTAACGACTGAATATACCCCAAACGAAGGAACGGGGTTGCGTGAGCGGTAAAGATGACCCAAAAAGTGTTTTCAAATCCTTGAAACCCGCGTATCGAGTCAGGCAGGTACTGTCGATCAAAGAATTGTTTGCTTAGCTACATTTTTAAAATAAAATTATATTTGCTTTTATACAAGAAATCGGATTTTGGGCCATTTATTTTTACGATTAAAAATATCTGGTAATTTTTCATAATGAAATTTGACCTCAAAATACGAATGGCTAAAAACCACCCCAACCCGTCAAAAGAAAAAAATTTTTGTTTTTGTTTTGTGTTACATTTTTCGACCTATTTTTTAATTTTAGTTTTTTTTTCATTTTTTCATGTCAGATGATAATTCCATATTTAAACTGGGGTAATTTATTATTATGAAAAAGGTCCCATTTTTGAGGCAATTTTTAATTTTTTAAAGATTTAAAATTTGGGTCTATTTTTTATTATGAAATTTGGCTCCAAAATGAAAATGGCAAAAACGACCGAAATAAATGAAAAATAACACCAATTCAACGAATATTTATCAATTTCTGTTCCAAACTCTTTGAACTCTTCTTAGGTGTGAGCGTGAGGACGACAACTGAAATTTCCATCTTTCAATTATTTCCAAGGAAGAAAACTCTCAAATGATTAAATCGGCCGAACTGGCCGACAGATGAATCTACAAGGATGTTGTGTGCCGATCAGAGGATTTTTAAATGTTGAATGTTTTTAAAAAAGAAGATAATGCACAACGAAAAAATTTAAAATCTGCTTTAAATTAATTTTAGAATAAGAGTCGACTCTAAATATTGTGCATAAGACAAGAACCGACTTTTTGTTAATTTTAAATGACATAAACTGACATACTTCAACGTTAAAGAGCTCGACTAACTTTAGCAGTAGAAATAGCTACCTACTTTATCTTTAAAAGTATACTTTATCCAGAAATGCGAAATAATCGTACAAAAGTCCTCTGCGATTAACAAAGCGCGGTACGGAAAACAAGATAATAGAAGGAAATACATGATACCACGCCCATTTGTCTGGTTCACGTTTAAGTCATATCTAAAATTTTAGTAACTTCCACAGACATAAAAGTCTGCAACAATTATAAGCTTATGGCTAAACCATTTGATTCTAAGGATTTCCCCCTAACCCAGTTAGAGAGATAAATACCGTTACTGTTTACAGAAGCCTATCAATATTCAATAAAAATAAATAATTAATAAATTAAATTACAGCAAAAAGGAAACTTAATTTTTCCAAATAAATGTATAGGTACACACAATTATTATGGTCACCTCATGATTCGACTCACATGTGTCACACAGGAGACATGTGTGTTGTGGCTTTATCGCTTATGTCTTATTTCGTCCCCCTTGTTCTCAAAATTAACTGCAAAAAACCACAAGAGCTTGTTATTATTATTTTTATTTAGTTGGTGAATTAAAAATTTATTCAAAATCGTATCACTAAATTAAATGACACTGTGAACGCATTGACAGGTTGCACCAGCAATATTATAATATACAAAAGTCTAAGGAGACTTTCTTTAAGATCGCGCGCCCAAGTCGTTTAATAAGACATTAAGACCAACGACCCCGGTCATTACTTGAGGCAAGTGATGCCGTTGTAGCATGCATTAAGCGCCAGGCAGCAACATCATATGTATATAGCGAACGGCTTGTTAGCTCAGTTGGTAATTAGAACTACCAAGAGGTGAGGCTACCGATTTTAGGTTTATATTTCGTGTAAATTTTTAATGATTTTCGAAAAGTAGCTCGACAACTAGCGATCAAATTTAATTATAGCAATAAATTCAATTCCTCCGGGCCAGGGGAGCTTCAGACATTGCATTGCATTTTGTGTATGTGATCCCAGCTACGAAAGTGAGTCATTAAAGAAGGAGGTCGAATTAGGTGATTACGGTTTACGAGAGTGGATAACAAATTGCCGAAGGGAAGCGATTTTGACAAATCCATTTTTATTTTATCAGTTTTATACGACAAGGGTGTTTAATTTGATTAAATTAGTAAAATATATGCTTAAGAAGTACTGCACTTGTTGTTGTGATTTAGACTAAAAGGGGAATGGCTATAATTATATTGTGCTTTCAAAATTCAATTTTCACATATAAAATCACTTTTAGTTCAGTCAACTAATTATCGAAATTGAGTTTGACAGGTAATTGTCGGACTTTTAGAAAATGTTTGAAACGGTGGCAAATTAAATGTTCAAAACTACAAGTACAGTACTGTGTTTGATGGATCCAGGTTAGCATAAGACGAATGGACTGTCAATAATATGAAAGGACTTCTTTAACAAGGACATGAATCTATGAAACTTCTGTCTTATTAAACCTTCGCATGAATTGAAGCATTTGTCAGATTACTAGAATCATTACTGCACACCAGCAGATGAAAAGATTAATGCAAGAATAAAGTCAAATCCTGTAAACTTTTATAAGGGATTAGAGATTCCCAACAACTTTCTTACTACCGACAAACAGACAGTCAAAGACTTTTTCTAACAAATAATTGCTGTAGGTATATAAATCCGTGCGACAAAATCCAACGTGAGCTATTCCTAAAAATTACCCAGAAATCTTAAATTTGTATGAAGCTCACTTCGAACTACGAAAAACTGTTAGCAGAGAAATAGAATTAGGTAACAAGATCCAGTTTTCCATCATTGGAATGTGTCCATGTAAAAAAGAAGAAGCCTCACTTTGAAAAATATAATAATATTGTAAAGAACGCATTTTCATTCATATTCAAGCAACCTTGATTGCAAGGGAATGTTTTAGAATTGTCGTTGTTGCGAATGGCCGTGATCAGTTCATAATTCCAGGAATTGGAAAAACATTTTTTTGAACCAATAATGAAAAGTGCATCCAATGCCATTTTTAGCAGACGAAAAATTGGATCATGGATAATGCTACATTTATTTATTTATTTATTTATTTATTTTATTTTGTGATTGTTTAATAACTGTAAGATACAATATCTTATAAGATAGTTACAAACTAATTTTACAAAGTTGAGCAAGAAATTAGTTAAATTAATATTAAAATTCAAGCTAAATTAAGATACAATTTTAGAATTTCAATTAAGTAGGTACTTAATGAAAAATGTCTTCTTAAAACTTTTTTAATTCTTGTTGTGTTTTGAATTTCTGTTATATTGCGCGGTAAGAAATTCCAAAGCCGGATTGAATTTACAAAAAATTGGCGCTCGGATGTTAAATAATATGAATAGCGAGGATGAATCAATTGACGAGATCTATGCAAGGGAGCAAAACGAAATTTGTTAAAACAGTATTGTAGTTGGCGTGTAGTCAGTATGTCAGAGAGCAAAATCAAACTCCGGAGTTCAATATAATTTTCAAATGGCGTATCCACTAGCAGATTAGCAAAATTACCTAATCGATCGTATCTTCGTAGGCCAAAGACATAACGAATAGTACTGTCAAAGGCAACATTGAGTTTATGTTTACTTGCGTAATTGCAGTTGCAGTAAATTTCGTACCCATATGTCAGAATCGGTAGTATTAAGGTCTTGGCAAGAAGTAAACGTGTTTTTACTGGCGTAAAAGACTGGGTTACCTATAAAGCACGTAGCACACCATATACTTTCCCAACAAGCCCATTTATGTGATTGTCCCAAGTCAAAAAGCGGTTGAAAGTCACTCCGAGATTTTTGGCAGTCTCAACGTACTCCATTGGAACATTGCTCAACATAATCGGCGGAAAATAATTAAAATCTAGAGTCTTACGGTGTATAACTACACATTAAGATTTCATTGGGTTCAAAATAAGACCATTGAAATGGGACCAATTTAAAATTTTTCTAAGGTCTTCATTGACACTGAAAGCTCCATGCTCAATGAGTCCAAGAGGGCAACTGAGATATAACTGAACGTCATCAGCATACATATAACAAAGGGAGTGATATCCTAACGGGTGTGCCACTACGTCAACATTTTACGGGCAAAATACTAAGATTGTAGCAGTTGGAGCTAAAAACAGGATGCAAGAACAAAAATTATAAGTCTGTACTGGTTTTTTAAAAAAATATGGTTTTATATACAAAATGCTTAAAACGTTTATTATTTTTCAAATTAAAATTAAATTTACAATCAAAAATATTAAGCCGTTTCTGAGATATCGAATTTTCCAAAAAAAAAATTGATTTTTTTTTTAAACTCAATAATTATTTTTTTTTAGTTTTGAAATGAAATGTTTTTTAAACTTTTTAGAAGCTTCTTAATAAAAAATTTCATTAAAATCCGTTTTGTCGATAATGAGAAATCCTAAATTGTAAAAAATGGTTCTATGGTAGGTACAGTCAAAAATATCTTGATTTCAATTTTTTTATTTGATTATAGATCGTAAAAATTAATCAAAAGAAAAAAAATTTGCGAAATTCTCGGAACCGTTTTCGAGAAAAATACGATTTTCGAAAATCATTTTTTAACATTTGTATGGAGGGTACCGTTATTTTTAGGTAAAATATTTTTTTTCTTACATACATACATTTTCATTAAAAAACTTTAAGTTATCAAGTTTTAAGAAAATCGAGCATGGGGTTTTCGAAATAAAAAATTTGAAATTTTTTTTTAAAAATCCAAAAAAAAATTTTTTTTTAAAATCCAAAATTTTTTTTTTTTTGTTTGAAAATTTGAACACACAACAATATTGAAACTGCTGGAGAGTCTTAACAAAAAAAATATCAAAATCGTTGGTATGGTTTTTGAGAAATTCAAAAACAAAGAAATGGTTCCAAGGTTCGTGTGGGGGAAAAAATCAAAACCCATTTCTACTAAGTTTGAAAAAAAATCGGCCGAGCCGTTTAGGCTGTAGTCGAACCGACAGACAGACAGACAGAATTGCGAGACCCACTTTTTTGGTCTTCGCTATCATCGTAATGTCAACTTTGATCAAAATCTCGAGTTCGATTTTTTTTATGAATGCCTAACTTGCCTTATAGATTATAGTACCTATACTAAGTCGCAAGTAAAAAAGAAGTAAGAGCCAAAAATCAAAAAAATTGAGTAAGAGTTAGAGGAATCGTAAGTATGATTGCTCTGTGGAAACAAGAAATCATATTTCCAACTGGAAATGGCTCAAAATTACGAATAAAAATTGACTCTTTTCCTAAGGCCGGGCATTCACGACACAAAATAACTGCGCAAACTGGTGTTTGCGCAGTTTAGTTGTGTTGTGAATGTGGTTGTTTGTGCGGTTTGTGCAGTTAACTGTGTAAAAATCAAAAAATTTTAATATTTTTGCTCAAGTCTTAAATTTGTGCAGTTATTTGTGTCGTGAATGTCAAAAACTGTGCAACCGCTCAGTTGAAAAATTTTATTTACGCTGTGTACATTGTTTTTTTTTTATAATGGCTGGTGCCGGAGCCGATGATTATATGATATGAACACAGAATGAAAACTTTTTAAAACTGAGAACTGTGCAGTTTACTTGTATCGTGTTTTGCACAAACCGACTTGAGTGAAATGTCAGTTTGCGCAGTTATTTTGTGTCGTGAATGCCCGGCCTAAGCAAAAAAGGCCCATTTATAGCATTTACTAAGTAAAAAGGGGCCATATGCCAAAATGTTTTTTTTTTTTTTTGCTAAGTGTCTTACTACTTACTTACTACTACTTACTACTTACTTACTTACGACTTGTTGCTTGCTTCTTAATTATCTTTATTTTTTTATTTTGCTTAGTCCACACAAATATTTGATCATTTGTGGACTTTTCTGAAATAAAGCCCTACTGATATCGACCTATCAAGTCGTTGGTGAACGTCTTCAGGTGGAAAATAGTACGCCGCCTACATTTGGCGCAGTTAAAAAGGTATCCCTTTATTCTGTCTTGAAGATCGGGCAAACAATGCTGCGTTCCCATTCAGTGGGTCTCCGATCAAAGATATAATGGAAAAGTTCAGTCTCCGAACATTGTCTCTTACATTTAAGACGGTTTCCATCTTGGAGTTGGTATGTCTTTGATGTAATCTTTCCATTTTAAATTTATATCCAAATTTGGCAGTATTGGCCTAAGGTACAGCTTTACCGTTGATAAAAATTGGAACATTATTTAGTTTTTTGCGTGTAAAGTTTATAAATGTCGATTTTGTTTCGTTTAATTTTATAAGCCGTCGTTGCGTCTAATCTCTAACTTTATCGACTGCATTTTTCTCTATAGCTCTCAAAACGGATTTATCAGTCACCAATATCGCAATATGGCTACGACAGCATTGATGTCCCCTGGAATATCCGTAGTATATAACAAATACAGACTTGGTCCTAAGACACTTCCTTGGGGTACATCGATTTTGTTTGAAAAAAAGGCAAGTAATAGAATTCTTCTTCAGGGCGATTTATTTCTGAGATTTATTATGAACAAACGAAATCAATTGACTTTTTTTTTCTTGCATCTGAAAGGGTTAAGGACGCATAGTTTTAGATTAGTGTAAACACAATTTATACGAATATTTATTAAATAAAATCAACAATTGAATGGAATTGTATTCAATTCCACCCATATCCAATGCGTGTGCGTTTTTAATTACTTTGATTATTTCACTTAAAGAATTGCTGATCAAATTAACCCACCATCCCCTATGGGCATATATCGACTTTTTAATTCCCAACGCATGCTTTCGTGTGTATATTATCATTTCCCAAGAACTGTGTTTCGATTAAATTTAAAAGAGGACTCTTTCGCCAATCGATACTGGTTATTTTCCCAAAATTAACTGTCTACACTCACCCTGGTCAAAGTTCACTTACTTTCCACCCTCTAATCAAAACGAAACATTAAAAAATATGTCATCAGTCATTTGGTCTTATGGTGGTGTGCGTGTGTATAAGGGATTAGAATTTTTAAAAGGAAAGTAGGTATCCTCCGGATTTTGCTCTGCAAAAAAAAAATACACAACGAGCAACAGGAAAGTCATGAAAAAAACGTGTGTGCGTGAGAAAATCTTCCAACGAATTTGTACGAAGGGCAGAGCGGAGATAAAAGGAGCGAACAACTGTTTCACCCCGCCACGGCCACCAGTAAAATTCCTCACATACACCCACATGAGGGTAATTTAACTGAGCTCACGCACTTTACGAATTGCGTAGGGAAGACTACATACATACATTCACACATACGTACATATGGCACAATAACAGCTTAAACCATCCAACCACTACAACTAACATCAACGTCATCATTACCATCATCCCTGGGCTCAATTGGGTTCACATATCTGGAAACCAGGTCCAATCATGTGGGCTACCACCTACCACCGAGGACAGAAATACTCAGGCTTTATAATACAGTGGCAGCGGCAGCCTGAGCTCGTGGCGCCCCTCAAGAAACCTGACCCAAATTTTGATGAGAAATGGAAACACAACTCAGATCTGTACACACATCAGCATCCAAATCATCATCGTTTCCAGAGCAAGAGCATTCGGAATCTGCTCTTCCTTGCTGGTAGCACTTGGGGGATGAAAAGTTGAAATTTTCGAGTGAAATAAATTAGATACGACAAGCACTACACGAAAGGACACAAAAGCAGGCGATGATGGGGATTGTTTTGTAGTTTTATTATATTTCTTTTCTTTGCGATGATGGTGGCTTTTTGTTGCTGTTTAAATTATATTGACGGACGGACATACGCATGGTCATCGATTTGTTGATAGCTTGCTTGGATTGATGATGATAGGATTTGTACTAGATTATATGGTAAATGAATTTGGGAATGGGTGTCAGGGCTCGGACCTTAATTCAATAGGAGTAAAATTCTTATTAAATTTATTTCAATCAAAAAATTCTATACGTCTCATTTCCCTCCCTCTATTTCAGTGATATTTTGAACTTTTATCTAAAAAAAGCTTTCTTGTACGTTTTAACGTAAAGCGCGGAACAGATTGAACCAGCAACAGCACCGTCAACAGCAACAGCGGCCGCCATTAATTTAGGGCCAATGTATTTCAATTGTTCAACACACATTAGAACAGCAACAGCAACGCCAACAGCGTCGTTAGGCCAAAGTCCTAAATTTGCTGTTGCTGGTGCGGTGTTGTCAACTTTCTCACTGCAATATTCAGTGGCACCACAATGAAAAGCTTTTTTTTCTATATGAAATGTCAAGCAGATGAAATGACGTTGCTGGTGGCAATGTGTTTGAGAAATGTTTGCTGGTCTGCGTGCTGTTTGCTGTTGACGATGCTGGTGCTGTTGCTGGTTTAATCTGTTTCGCGCATAATGGTTTGTGTATTGGACTTTTGTCGTTTTACAAGCTGTGGAATTGTTCAGAAAGTTGTTGAAGATTATAGTCATCAGGAGAACAGCACTATTTAGTAACTTTTTAGGTACGAGTACGCTTTCTGCTGATTTTGTTGGAGTTTCCAGTGATGATAAGTCAGCCATTTCTTTAGGAGAATAGAAAGCATTGGTCAGTATCGGCTTCCATGAGGGGTTTTCTGCGTTGAATGATGTCCTGGTTTCGGTGGTAGCTAATATATCCTTAAATAGAGTTTCTACTTCTTCGATAAAGTCAGGAAGATGTATGGTAGGGCGGTCTTTGAAAGTTAAATGTCTTCGAATACAGATATGTACCAAATTTAGAAAAGGAAGTCTTGAATGTTGCGTTATGTTTTCAAGAGATAAGAAACTAATTTCTGTCTGTGCTGTTTAAAACATAAAAATCGGCTCGTAGAAAATGTGAAACTAGTCTGCCGTCCCCAGGAATGGAAGGGACCTATAATTTTCTTCCGAGTTTGAACGGCTAAGATGAAAACATTTTTAATGAAAAGGAATACTTTCTGAAGATTTGTCGCTTCCTCGCAAGAAGCAATAAGCCAAGGGTAACTTGTGCTATTAGTTAAATATTTGTATTTATTTAAAATGATTTGAAGATCGAGTCTGATCGAATCTTATATAAGTTTGACAATTTTGAGAGTTAAAAGTTGCCAAACAAATTTTAGGTCAACTACCAAAATATTTATATTTGTCTATTAGGTATTGCGGAGATTATAAAATAACGCTCAGTTCACGACTTGGCCTACCAAGAATTATTACTGGATGAAAAGAGCCAAGAGTACACAACAATTTCGACAGAACAAGGTCTTTTCAAATACACGAGATAGGTTTACTGAATTGGGTCTTCGGCAGCTGAGTTTCAAAAAGTCCTTAAAAGTCTATTTATAGGAATGGACGGTGTCATTATATTTATTGATAAATTACTCATAACAGCTAGATCAAAATAACTTCATCTAGAGTTTTTAGCTAAAGTGTTATCAATTTTAAAAAAAGGCTAGTTTGAAACTCTCAAAATGAAAATGTGAATTTTTCTGGAGATCGGCAAACTATCTCGGGCACACAATGGATAGCGATGGTCTTCATACTTCTGCGGAAAAAAGAAAAGCAATTAAGAATGCAAAAGAGCCAGAT
The DNA here is from genome assembly GCA_911387755.1 of Chrysotoxum bicinctum. NCBI lineage: Eukaryota > Metazoa > Arthropoda > Insecta > Diptera > Syrphidae > Chrysotoxum > Chrysotoxum bicinctum. The sequence goes on along the minus strand of OU426989.1, from coordinate 213,981,891 downwards.
ATCGTTAAGGAACTCCAATCGTTCTTAGGACTTTTTAATTATTATAGAAAGTTTTTTCCCAACGTGGTATCAATTTGTTCATCCGTCTACGATCTGTTAAAAAAAGACAGAATATATGAGTGGGAAGCGAGAGAAAAAGAAGCCTTTAAGAATATTAAAAACTTGCTTCTATGTCAAATACTTGCCCGCTACGACCCAGTGGTGTAGACGCTAGTCCAGGAGGATTAGGCGGAGTTCTGCCTCGTGTTTATCCAAAAGGTACTAAAAGACCAATAACAACACGAATTTAAGAATCTGCCTTGCTAAATTTTTACTCTAGTACTATCGTAACTCCATTCATTGTACAACCGAAGCATCCCCTGCTCAAATAATGCTAAAAAGAGATCTTAAAACAAGATTAGATATTTTAAAAGTTTTAAACAAAACTAAAATAAAAATTCGGTAAAAGACATTCACAGCTAGGTTCCACAAATCGAGTGAAATCGAAATGAAAACGAATTTCTAAATCGGGGGAATTTGTTTTCAGTGTTCTACATTTCACTCTATTCCACAATTTCGAAATCCATTCGAAATCACTTTAAGTGAAATTGAAAACAACTGTCATCTGTCACTTCTCAGTTGGCAATTACGAAACTATTTTGCTTGTGAAGTTTTTTGACTGCTATTAAAATTTTGTAATGAGTGCTTTATTATACATTTATTAATATACAGAAAGTTTTAAACAAACAATATTACTATCAGCAGGGAATCGGATCTGAAATCGAACATAATCTTGAGATTCATCAAAAAATTACTGAATTTGTAAATCTTAGTATAAATAAAATATATTATTAAGAACGCTACAGGTATCTTAAATTTTCTTGGGTTTTGGACATAAATGTAGGCTAATAGATTTTAACTGGAAAAATGGTCAAATTTAAATCAGATACGATCAATTTTGGTCTTAAAATTATTAAAAAGAAACAAACAAAAACAATGCAATAAATCAGTTGCTGACTAAAATGTTTCTTAAACTTCAATTGTGAACCAGGGGCCTGTTTCAGCGCTATTACATCAACTACATCAACTACATCTTACAACTACATCCTACAACTACATCAGTTACATTTTTCTGTTTCACACATAAAACTGAAAGTGTTTTATGATGTACCTGGAAAACATAGTTGATGTAGTTCATTTGACATTTCTTCTGCATATTTTTATTTGAGCAAGTTTTCATGTTTTATTGTTTATTTCAAATTTCGTGAAAAAAAACTTAATTTAACAAAAATATGTAAATATTTTCGATGATGACTTTGAATTTGATATACGCGTTGAAAGAAGAAGTAATGTATTTTTACAAAGAATCAATTTTAATTTGGAAGATCCATATTTTGTGGAGCGATTTCGAATGCCAAGAAATTGTATTGAATTTTTGGTTGAATTGAATTTTTGGGTAAATATTTTATTTTCTAATAACGTATCTAGGCTAGTCGCGCACTGGCAACTGTGATCGAAATCAAATAGTTTAATCACCAGTTGAAAGAGAACCGCGCACTGGCAACTCTTTACTCACACTCTTTTCTCTCTTGCGCTTATAGAAAACAGCTCAACTGTTGCGAAGAAGGCAATCGTTTAGTTTGTGTCAAAACACAAACTTTTTAGTTGTTAAAATCGAGTTGCTCTAAGTGCGCGGTGTCCCATATAAGCCCATATGTTTCATTTTAGCAACTAAACAGTTGCGAAACTAAAAATTGAATGTGCCCGCCTGGCCTTAAACTCTTTCCAACTGCTTCTACATCAAACATTTATAGTGTATCAATGTAGCAAGATTTTACTGTTAGTTGTATTACAACAATGTAGCTCAAAAAGCTGTGAAACAGAATCATACATTTTTCCAATAATTCCAGTGTATCATCCATATCTACACTGATATACTACAACTGAAAATCGAAAGTACCTATGAAACAGAATTGATGTATTACAACAGTCAAAATGATACATTGTACTTGATGTAGTATCGCTGAAACAGGCCCCAGAAAATGAAAAACTATTTAAAATAAATAAATTCGGTAGCGTGACGGCTTATGAGCATCAAAGCTTAGTAAGTTCTATTCTCAACGATTTCTGTGTGTGTGTTGTAAACGTTTATTTAATTTAAATTTAAAAACGTTTTTTGAATTTTTTTCGTTAAGATCCGAACCCTAATCCCTAATCAGGGTTGATGGTTGAAAGTTGAAATAGGCGCGTGTTGAAAGAAAATGACAACTCCGCATCTCTTAACCACTTTAAGAGGACTTTGGGGAGTTGCAATGTTCTATCATGTGATTTCAATTACTCGTAGAAATTCTTTTCATTTCAATTCCCTTGTGGGACGTTGGGTCTCACATTTCGTTTTTTTTTTGTCATAATGAAATCAGTTTTGTAAGGAAGTGAAGCGCTGTTTGTACATAGTGTTATTTAATTTTGTGATTTGTATACAAGGAAATAGAGTTGAGGGGATTTTTATTGTTTTTTTTTTTTCTAGCTGAGGGTGGAATGGAAAATAAAATGCGTACATTTACTTCTAAGACCCCATTTTATTTAAAAAAAAAAGGGTTTCTTGTTTTTTTTTCTTTAATAAATTCAGTCTTATTGAGTCTAATGAACTAAAGCTGTGTGGCTGGGTATAGTAGCTGCTTGATCGGATTATTGGTAATCCATCATTTGTCAACTGACAAAATGGTAAACAAGCATTGTAACTCTACAATTCACAGAAAAATATCTCCACAGAAAGAGAATGTAATCAAAGCTGCATTGCCTCGTTGAATGCATTCATTCTGAATTTCGAAATCAGCCGTCAGGTACGTCATGGAAATTGTGAAAACAAGACTGTTTCTTAAAAGGTTATACAATATAAATAAAATGCACGACTGGGTCGCACGAACTTGCTCTTACGTAAACTACTAAGAATTTCAAAAATGAATGTTAATAGAGAAAAACTGTTCATAAGCATAAAATTCATTTTTTAATAGACTAAAACAATTTCTTTAGTAGATGGAGGTAAAAATAGGATGCCATGTTATTCAAGCAAATATTGGCTTATGCAAGCACAAAAATTATAAGTCATCGTAGTGGTTTCTTAAAAACATAAGCTTTTATATACAAAATTTTTAAAACATTTTTAAGAATAAATGTTGGTGCTTAGCTCCAACTGCTAAAGGAGTTATTTTAGTTATTTAAAAAATGAATTTTATCCTTAAAAACAGTTTTCTATAATAACATTCATTTTTGAAATTCTTGGTCGTTTACATAGGAGCAAGTTCGTGCGACCCAGTGGTGCATTTTATTTTATTAAATTATAGATCGTAAAAATTAATCAAAAGAAAAAAAAATTATCGAAATTCTCGGAACCGTTTTCGAGAAAAATACGATTTTCCAAAACCATTTTTTAACATTTGTATGGAGGGTACCCTTATTTTAGGTAAAATATTTTTTTTTTTACATCTTGTTACTTTATATAAACAAACTTTTATTCATCAAGTTTTAACAATATCGACCATGGGTGTTTTGAAATATTGAGTTTTGAAAAAAAAAATTATTTTTTTTTGTTAAATCGAAAAAAATACAATGCACGACTGGGTCGCACGAACTTGCTCCTATGTAATAGACTAGGAATTTTAAATACGAATGTTATTTAAAAAAAACTGTTCATAAGGATAGAATTAATTTTTTAAATTCTTTTAGTAGTAAAAGATAAAAACAGAATGCTATGCAAATATGAATTTATACAGGAACAAAAATTATAAGTCGTTGTAGTGGTTTCTTAAAGAAAAAAAAGTTTTTATATACAAACTTAAGAAAAAAATTTTGGTACGCCAATTTAAAGTTTTTGTTATTGTTCGAATAAAAATTAAATTTGGAAAAAAAATATTGAGCCATTTCTGAGATATTGAATCTTCAAAAAAATAAAAAATAGATTTTTTTTTTTCAAAAATTCAAAAAATATTTAATTTAAGGTTTTGAAATGCAATGTGTTCTAGACTTTTTAGAAGCTTCTCTATAAATTTTTTTATTAGGATCCGTTATGTGGATAATGAGAAATTCAAAATTCGAAAAAATGGTTCTATGGTAGGTACAAGCTGTAATATCTTAATTTCAATTTTTTTTTTATTAAATTAAAGATCGTAAAAATTAATTGAAAGAAAACAAATTTTACCAAAATTCTGGGAACCGTTTTCGAGAAAAATACCATTTTTGAAAACCATTTTTTTTAATTTTTAGCATTTGTATGGTTGGTATGTACCTTAATTTTTAGGTAAAATAAAATTTTTTTTATCACATCTTGTAGATATTATTGAGAAACTTTTATTTATCGAGTTTAAAAAAAATCTAGCAGGGGGTTTTCGAAATATTGAGTTTTGAAAAAAAAAATTTGAAGTTTTTTTTTTTTTAAATCCAAAAAATTTTTTTTTGAAAATTTGAGTACACAATTCTATTTATGTTTTTGGGGAGCTTTAGCAAAAAAAAATTATCAAAATCGGTTGTACCGTTTTTGAGAAAATCAAAAACAAAAAAAAGAGTTCCTTGAGGGGTACCCTCAATAACCATTTTTCGGAAATTTTTTTCATTCAATACCTAGCTTTAATTAAATGAAATTTTTTTGTGTTTTTATTTTTAAAATCTGTCCAACAGTTTTTGAGAAAAAAAAATTTTATAAAATTTCGAAAAAAAATCGTATGGCAGGTACCGTTATTTTTGGTCTTAAAAAATCAAATCAAAAAACATCCAAGGGTAAAAAATTAAAACCCATATCTACCAAGTTTGACGAAAATCGGCCGAGCCGTTTAGCTGCAATCGAACGGACAGACAGACAGACAGACAAACAGACGGACAGACAGACAGACAGACAGACAGAATTGCGAGACCCACTTTTTTAGTCTTCGCTATCATCGTAATGTCAACTTTGATCAAAATCTCGAGTTCGATTTTTTTTCCAAATGCATAACTTGCCTTATAGTACCTATAAGTCGCAAATAAAAATAATAATTTGAAAGTTTTTAAGTTTAAAACGTAGAAAACAACGTTCAATTCTCTCGATTCAGGAACTTGTTGATATGAGGACCATATTTCGCAATTGCGATTTGAAAACAAAGGTTATGTTGTTCGGGTGGGAGTAGAAGTTAGAGAATTCTTTGGGCCATCGTTTCACAAATTCTAGTGCTGAGTTTGCTTTAGGCATAATTTCGACAATATGTATAAAAGGTCATCTCTCTATCACATAAAACACCGAGATCACGAATGTACTCAGCGGTGGATATAGGTTGATAATGAAGAAGGTAGAGACGGGCAGGATATTGGATGCGTTTTAGTCAAAAAGTGATTCAATGGGATTTGGCAATATTTAGCACAAAGCTATTTTTCAGGCACCAGACAGAGAAACTGTCAATATCAAGTTGAATAAGAGTTGAGTTGAATCATATGTTGAATTTGATGACTATTTCACGAAGAATAAAAAGGAGAGATCCCAAGTGGCTACCTTGTGGGACCTCAGAGGTACCTAAGAAATCATCGGACAAAGTAGATAACAGATCAAGGGGCAAACGAGTGAATTAAAACTGCGACTGGCTAATGGAACGGTTACGAATACACATATTTTTACATATTTCTTAGCGAGTTCAAGTAGATTGGTGGGTTTATTAACAAAAATATACACTCGCTTTATGTCTTCGTTTAATAAAAACTCCTGTGTGCATGTTTCTTCTATTGAATGCATTTTATTTACATGAGACTTGGGACTGAAGAAAAAAAATGAAAATTACCTCACTTTGGGGATTTTATAAATTAGAAATAAAAGAATATAATGCACAAAAAGCCTTTATAGAACTTGGATTTTGTTATTTGATTTGCTGAAGCTTACATTTTCAAAGTTGCGGGAACTAAGTTCTCTAGTTTTATTTGAATCGCGATGGGAGCAACTTATTGTTTCTTCGTTTGAACACGACTTTATAGCATGTGTGTTCGGATTTCTTGAAAGGCAAAATATAATAAAATAATATAATTAAATACCTACACAATCTCCCGAAGCAAATTTTAACACTTCAAAAATCCGAATTTCCGAGAATCCACAATTTAATTTTACCCTCATAATAGCATAGTAGGGACAAAAATTGGGGTTCAATAGTTTTGTTGTCTTGTTGTAAGTTTAAGCAATTTCAAAAATAAATTTATTAGCCTGTATGCGTAATAAGTGCTGCTTTATGAAATCTATTTCTGTTGAATGTAAATTTTAGAAATTCGGTTCATCTTAGTCAATTCCAGTAACACAGGATAAAGAGTTTTTTCAAACTCTGACTGCTGATGTCCTGTTCGGTGCCACCCTCGGTAGAGATGATACTTCCAAGATATTGGAAGCTCTGTACTTTCTCTACCGGCTGTTGAGAAATATTTATGAGAGAAGATGATTGCGTTCCTAAGCTGATCATCTTTCACGATTTCTGCTTCCCTCTCCACCCCTGTTGTCATTTGGTGGAGATCCACGATCCTATGAGAGAGCAAGCATACGTCGTCCGCAAATTTGACAATTTTTTTGTTTTTGTGATTTGACATGTTTCCAAACAAAATTCTATATAATTTAGAAATTTAAATCACCACAAACTTGTGATCAATATTCATCCCATACATTTTTGTTCTTTTAAGGGACAGCTTCGCGTTGACCAGTTGATCATCTCCATCTCTCCTTAATATAGCATAAGCTCCTAGGACTTGTCTAAACCCTTATTGCCATTTTACTTTTTGCTTATGTTATTCACAAGCTGTCCTACTGATAATAGATTCAAATTTTCCTAGGAAAAACATTCGCATTTTGTCGAAAAACATTTATCATTATGCATAACATAAATTACTTAAATTTTATTATAATATTTTTTCTAGTCCCTGTGTCATTAAAATTTCATAAACGAAAAATTCTCTAATAAATAAACTCATAATATTCATTTAGTTAACATTGTTTTCTTTATACACATTTATTAGTCTATCGTGCGTAAATTAGACATCCCACTCAATTAACCTTACAGCTTTCATTACAATGTCATACAGCTGTGTTCGACACACAAATCTATACATTTTGTTTTTTAGTCATCCTCATTTTTATCCTTCTGCCGATGACTCTTGTTTTAACTTGCGATATATAGGTAATTTACGAGTAATTAAAGGATACACATTGGAATCAGGGACGAAGCGTTCATATATTGAGTGGAATGAGTGCTTCTGTTGAACCATTTGAAAAAATAGTACCTAGCTAGGAATTAAATTCAAAATTCCAAATTGTATTAATATTTTTATTATAATATTTGTATTTTTTATTAATGAATCTTCATTTACTCTGTAAATTACATTCCAACATCATTATGACAACATTATCATCTTTTACTAAAATTACACTAAAGGAAATCAAGATCTCTCTGGTTATTACAACTTAAAATGCCACACTACAAACCAACTGAGAATGCTCAACATCACTCCATTATTTATAATGCTCAATCTCTTGAAAGTTCTTGCTAAAATGCTTAACGGCTATGCATTCCTTATTATCGCCTCCTTAACTCAATTTCAAAATACCCTTTCACTCCAAGTCAACTGAAAATATACCTACAACATCACTCACCAATATTCACAAAATGCTCAAACAATAATGATTCTCAAACAATATATAGAATGCACAACAGCTGGGCATTCCATTATTTCGCATACTTAACTTAAATCTCAACCCAAAGTCAAAATAATTTTGTCTCGTTTATTCTTGCCTTTTGCCCAATGTGTGAAGAATGAGTTGAGTGGATGCATTACGAGAATTTCCTTCAAGAGATAGATAGAAAAACAAAGATGTATCTATTGAGTTGCTTATTGTCTCAATGGCCCTGAGTAATAGATCCGAATCTAGCCTAAGTTCGATTTTAACCAAACATTCGTAGAAATAAAACAAATTTCAATTATAAATACTTAAAAGCTGCTTTCCTGTAACTAAGTTAAATTTAAAATGATAGAATCACAATAGAACTTTTCGAATCTGGTTAATAGAAATCTGTTTGTGTATCAGTTCACAATAACGAAATTATGAAAATGAGTCACAATTATTGGTATAAATAAGACTTTTGTAAATTTGATCTGTTACTACCAAATTTTAAAAGCAACTTTTCTACATCTAACAAAAAGTGACTTTAAAACCGATTCTATGAATGTCTATTACTAAGGGCCAATGAGTTTAATTTCATAATGAGTTTAATTTCATGGGCAAAAGGGGTAGAAAAGTTTTATTTTAATAAAATGTGTGCAAATTTAGGTGCAATTCATAACTATCAGGAAACAAACAAATAATATGAATTTAAAAGGTGGTAGTTTTTTAATTATTTTCGTGGTACTAAATACAATCCACCTGTTTTCTGTTTATTTTTGTTATTATAAAAAAAAGTGGTCAAAAATAGTATTTCTAATATTCATATCTGAGGTTTCTTGACATTCCAGCAGAAATATAACTAAAGGTTATTGTCAATTATGAGAATTTTAAATCAAAAAACCTTCAAGGAATCTTAAGATTTTTAATATCCCGTAATAATGGCATCTGTAGAGAGATTATATTCATGTTTTAAGAGAATTAAATATTTTTTTTAGAAATAAATGTGGACAAGAAAGGTTATCTACTCGTAGCTTAGTTCTCATTAAATCGTACTTAGATAATTTTGCCTTAAAAGAAAAAGGATAAATCTTTGCGCAAGGCATTAAGCTCTTTTTTTAAATTAGACTTTACTGTAATATATTATTTATATATATTATTTTATGTGTATTATTATTAAGTGGATTTTAAAAGGTTGGATCTCAAAGGTCTTTCATTTTTGGTTTTATGTTCAGTGCTTCCGCTATCGAAAAAGTCACGCCTCGTGCCTGATTGGAATCTTTATAAACGAACTTGTGTTAATGGTTTTGAAAATTTGTGGAAAATGGCAATAAAAGTTAACATACTTTAATTGATTTGTATGGAAAATATTTAAATAAAAAGTTTTACAATATCATAAACTAATTCGTATGAGCTTATTTCTTGAATTTAAATAAAATAAAAACATGGACAAAGGATCGTTATTCTGCATTCCAAAATTTTGCATGATGAAAATTCATTAAGCGAATCAAAATAAATTAATACAAACCATCTACAAAAATGATTGTGAGAGGTAGATTTTTCTATGAATTTTCATATTTTGTTTCGAGATTTCTAATAACTCTGAAAAATTGGAAACTTCCAAAATTCATAAATTTCTTTCGCTGCCATTTACTGAAACTTTTTATGATCTTTCAAATGGTTACTTAGTATTTCTAAAAATTCCACAAATTAATTTAAAATTTTAAATATTCTATATCTAATAAGTTAATAAAACTAGCTGACCATTAATGACAAAATAGTATTTTTTTTATTTGAATATTTGTATTTATTTATTTACTTATATATTTATTTATCTATCAAGTACACTAGACTTTCGTAGACAATGATACAAAACTAAAATCTAAAATATTTATACCGTATTTAAAACAAAAGCTTTGCATTAATTTCTGCTTATTTGGAAATCTACTAAGTTTTCAAAATAATTACAACGTACTATTGGATTATTTCCACCATAACTAGTAGTGTCCAGCTACATAATAGATATCGTTTTGTCTTGGCCTTATCGAGCGCTACCGAGCATAATTATTAAACAGTGACAGTAAATATGATATTTTTGTGCGAAAACACTCGGAAGATTACTGTTAGTTATTCTGTACCCAAAAGAATATGATTCTTATGACTCGTATAAGATATTATGGAACATTTACGTGATGTTCCTAATTCACCATTTTGAAAGTCTGTCGATAACTTGTTGTAGTTGAAAACAATCAGACACTGATTTCATTAAACTAAAAAGTTTTGAGATCATAGGCAAAAAGTAAGCCAATAGAATTTAAGACACATTTGGGTAAAATTAGAAATTAAAAAAAACAAGAGTGGTCCCAAATGGCTGCCTTGCGGTGCATTTGAATAATTAAAATTTACCTTTGAAAGATGAGATCCAATTTTAACATATTGTTTTCTACTTTATATTCATTAGTTACTCATCATCTAAAATTAATCACCATCTAACTAAAGACTAATAAAATACTGATAAAGGATCCAACGGATTTCCTCAGAGTGTTCAAAAAACCCAAAACTCTTTAGAGTAACTCATTTTTTGTATATTCTAATGGTAGAAAAACACACACTTTTAATTTACAAATCCCTAAAAACATTACAAGAAAGCAAATATTTATCACCTACGGAATAATTCCATCTTATGTTGAATAAATTAAGTTACCTAAAACTACAACATAAGAATTTGAATCTTAATTATAAATACTATCATTAGAGCAAGAAGGTATATTCTATTATAGTAACGCCATCAATAACTTGAATGTAATCGACAATTTTACAATTTGTCAAACCTTATGAATCGTCAAGGTTAACCGATCTACTGAAATTTTAATTTAAAAAAAATGTCTTTGTAAAACCTATTGGCTAACCAATTAATGCCTGACATTTTCTGATCTTTTTGGCATGATAAACTTATTTTTTTTAAAATTTATTCTATAAATGAAGTGCTTGAAATTAAAAATTGGATAAGATAAAAATATTTTAGAGGCCATAGAGTGCCTAAACCTAGTGACTTTTGGAGGATTTGACCATTCCTCGACAAAATTGTAAATGGTATACCAATTACAGAAACTTGTTGATATTTTATAATCTCTTTTTTACCATTTGCTTATTACAAGGTTTTTTCCACAAAATGAATTAAAATATATTTAAAACAAAATTTCAACATTTCATTATTTAATATACAAACCAGTCCTATAAATAAAAAACACACTACCCGCTCCTTAAAACATCCGTTAAGCATGCATATAGAACTTGTCCATTTGATAAGATTTCTTATGGATCAACATAATTTTGGCTTATAATAACTTTCCAACTTTCATCACTTCTTCACACGACAAATCTTCATCATATAATCTCAAATACACATTCTGACACATTCATGCATGCCTTCATAGCATAGGTCCAATTGGTGACATATCTCACCGAAAAGTGGAACTAATCCATATATCAGTTTGGAGGAAAAAAGGTTTTTGCACTCGATATTTCTAACACATTTGAAAGAGTCTCTTCTTCGGTGGATACGAATTTACCTTTCTAACCGCTCAATTTAAGTTGTCCTGGACGGTTTTAAGTCTGATATTCACTGGTATGCCACAAGGCTCCGTTTGGTCTCCGACACTCTTAATCATATTCATAAATTATCTTTTGTCTGAAACTTCTAATTTACTTCATTGTTTCGCTGACAACACGATCTTCACCTTATATTTATATTCATTTCAAGACTTACAACCCTCTTCTTCGGCTGTATTATACAGCATTCAATGGAGTTTTAACAACCAAGTGGAATTCAATACTTCGAAAACACAAAGCAGTCTTTTAGCGTCCAAGCTTCAACACATCCCAGAGACTTAAAGAAACTGAAAAGCTATCCATGGTCGGTATGTGTGTTAGTGACCATCTCTTAGGGAAGGATCATATATTCTAACGTAGCCAAAAATGCAGCGAAATGCTTAGGTTTTCTTAAAAGATTTCCCCTACTGATCTGGCTACCATCTATAAGGCATACATCCGCCCAAAACCTTAGTATAACTCTCATATCTGGGCTGGTGTTCCTTTTGGTTAGAATTCAGAAACTTATAGGAGAAACATCCATTACGGAATCTTTTGTTTCTCTTGACCACCTTCGGCGTCGAAACGTCTCCTGTCTTTCATTGTTTTATCGCTTTTTCTACTAACAATGTTCAATTGAAATAACAAATTGCATTCCTCCTCTTAAAAAATTCCGTCGTTATACCCAACTAGCTGAAAATGCTCATCAGTTCACACTAGAACTTAACTTTGGATGTACTGTCAAATAAAGAGGTTCTTTCTATAGTAATCTCGATTTTTTCCACTCATTGTAATAAACATGCTTTCAATACCAATTTGCATCGACATCTCCTATTAAATACTCTGCAATTTAACTTAACGCTCGCACTGTGTTCACCAATAAGGGTAGACATAATCCCGTATTGAGTGTGTGCAAATTCACCGACTTATGAAATTTGAACTTGTAACAGTAATCGGTTCATTCAAATTATGTTAGGATCCATTCTTCGACAGCGAAATTTTTCCTTTTTTTTTGTTTTTCCTTTCGTGCAATGCTTCTAAAAGTCAGAAAAATATTTTGATAAAAAAAAATATGTCTTTCGAGCTTAAGACTAATTTCGTACGACCCATTTGTGAACATTAATTTATATTACTTTTTAAACGTAAAAATTTCGTTGCTGTTTTTTGTGGGGTTTCCTAAATACATTCATTAATACTTGCGTTATATGGCAACTGTGACAGAATATGTGTGGAAAATTAATAAAATGTATTTATTTAGCTACACCCCATCTCCCTTAGATGGATGTCAACATTCCACAACACGCACGCATTTTGATAAAGTAGCTCAAGCTTAATGAAAATGTCAACGAATTTTCCCTAGTCAATCTGTACAAGGGTTATAAAGTAGACTACATTTTTTTCGATCTAGAATATGAATACAGGACTTTATTGACAATTCTGCGTGTTAACCTTGTTTATTTTTCGTTTGAATAAATATGTACCCTAAGCCCTGTAGCTCATATTATCCGATAAATTTTTCGATTGATTTTAATTCTTTTTTTGGATTTTATTTGATGTCTTTTTTTTTTGTTTTGTTAGCTTTCGGGCGTTTCCAGTCTATCACATAAATGATACAATGTCGGTCAAAAGTGTTGACCGAAAATTCGAACTAATTTGATGGTCGGTCTTTTGGCTTGGATATATGTACAATCCTCCAGCTATGCGGCATAAAGTGTGTCCTACATTTCAATAGTTAGCTAGTTGATGGTGGTGATAAATCGATTGATTTTGAGCAACACCAGCGAGGATATGACTTATCAAAAATTCTGTTGTTTGAGTTTTGTGTTTTGACCTATATTTATATTTAGAATAGTTATAGTTTTTCAGGTCAAAATTAAGTTTAAAAAAAAAATGAGTTTTATTTTTGTAGATAGGAAGCGAATGTATATTTAAAGTTGTGTATTTGGGATGACAGTTATTTTTGGATATTAATAATTGAAATAAATATATTTTTCTAGTGTGTTCGAATTGAATATTCCTGTTTGTGTTCGAATAACATGTAAATGTACAACAAGGTGTTCAAAACGGTTGAATATATTTTAAGCTATTTGTTTTCATGCATTTATTGACACCTAATTTTTATTCGATAAGTATGCAATAGTTATGCACAAATCTGTTAGATAATCCATAAGAGCAGGACTTATTTAAAAATTTAAGAAAGGATGAAAATTCGTTAACCTACGACTGAAAACAGATTACCACATAGAAAGAAATAGTTAAGTTGTTGATTTTTACATATCAGTACGCAGATCGGGCTAAAAATTAGCTGTTGTAAGAAATTTTCTGCAAAATTTAGCCAAGCATTTTCGCCCAGTTAAAAATCAAATTTTCGTTTTTTAATATGCAGAATGGGCCAAATACAAGTTTCTTTTTAAAAATGCAATAAAATGAACGAAATTAAATTTTGTCCATGTATTATGGGTTTATTACTAAGAGCAAACATTCCCATTAATTATGGAGCACAATGTCATTCAAGTGGCTATCTCGGCTGTCACTCCAATTTTCTAACATCTTGTTGATGGTTTCGGGCTGTAGCTAACGACTTGCTTGGATGATATTGGCCTTAAGAGCTTGAATCGTTACCGCATTGTTGGCATAATACCGGTCCTTCACGGTTTCCTACAAAAAGGAGTCCAACGGAGTTAAATCGTAGCTCTAAGGCAGCCGCCAATTGACATCGTTAAGACGGCTGATAACACGATTTGGGAATGACTTTAATTTCAGTAAAAAAAAAGTTGGTTAACATGTCTCTGTAACGCCCAATGTTGACCGTTGTTCCCAGTCTCAATATGGAAGAAAAATGGTCCACTGATGACACCACTCCACAATCCGCACCAAACTGTCACTCACTGTGGATGCAATAACGTACGGATTTTCCAAGCCTCAGATGCGGCAATTTTGTTTGTTAACGTAGCCGCCGAGATGAAAATGCGCCTCGTCAGAAAGACGATTTTTGGCCCAAAATCGTTGCCCAATTCCAGCTGCTCTAAGGCCCAAACTACAAAAGGATAACGTAGCGGATGGTGAGCTGTTGAGATCGATGGCGAGTTGATGTTCGCGAATTGAGTCTCAGACTCTCGGCTACAGCAGCCACATTCTCGTCAGTGCACCATGAGTGTTGTCCACTTGCATACCAGTCTCACGAGTTTTTAGCAGAGACTTACGTACAGCAGGTGCGGTGGGTTCTTTATACCGGTCAAAACTAATTTTTAAAAACGCACTGTTTGAGGTATGATACTGACTTTCTAATAACAAGATTTCGGGCAGGAAACAGCTGTCAGTGTCAAAATAACCTATGATTTGAAAAGAAACCACTAGATGGCCCACCTTTTATAAGCTCCATGGTTGTTGAGTTTGAATTATTTTGTAGAGTAGGAAAAGTGTTCTATACCGAAAAAGATGATCAAGGGAAATATTATAGATTTGAATCGAGAAGCTAGATATGAGATCAACACGACATAGGTCAAATATATAGCGTGCAGTATAGTTGAAGACCACATTCAGCTTTTTTCTACTGGCAGCGTCACAGTTGCAGTAGACTTCGCAACCATATGTTAATATCGGCACTACTACAGTTTTGGCTAACACTATCCGAGTATTCATTATTCCATAGGTCGCATTTATATGGACGCCCTCAGCCAACGACCAGTTAAACAACATACCTAGATTTATTGCAATAGTTGTATATGCACAACTTTCAAAAAAATACTTGGAAAATTATTTTTTGTTAAGCACCCTCCTACTAATCACAATGCATTTGGACTTAAATGGGTTATAGTTAAGTCCATTATCCTGTGACCACCGATAATTTCCTCAAAATCCTTGTTAATTGTTTTCATCAGCATATATTTAAATAAAGCAGATCCTGGTCTTTGGTGGAAAATCGTTTATACACAATGAAAAGAGAAAAGCCCCCAAAATTTACCCCTGGGGAACTCCCATTTAGTTCCAAAACTAAAGGTACTTGCCATACAATCATTATGGAAAAAACATATTTATCAATGTTAAAAATATTAAAGGCATGGATATTAATTTGAAAGTTTGGTCGTAACCTGCCACAGCAAGACACCTAAATCTACTTCAGGGCGAGTTCAGGGCGACTCAGGATCTAAGAAAGCACAGAATTTATTCACCACTGTGAGTTCAGGTTTTTCAAAAAATGATTAAGAGTGATCCCAGGGTGACTTACGACTCAACGAACAAACCTATTAAGAGTTTTTGAACTGGCCATGTTGTTTTGATGACAGCTGACAGATCTGTTGTTTATTATTCAGTTACTGATGCCAAATCAATGTGGTAAGTTAATCGATTGAAATTTCTATATATGGGGCGACACCAATCCACAAGAGGTTCACCAGGCGACAATGCGTCCTCAAAAAACTTACCGATTGGTGGTGATTTTGGGTGGGTTGAATCGTTGATTCGTACTTTTTCGAAAACGATGTTGATGAGGTCAATGGCAAGCGCTACAGAACGACGAAAAGCAATTTGTTACGGCCCATATGGACCCACATAGCATGTGATTTCAGCAGAATGGCGTAATCGTTCATGCAGAATGTCACTGTGGTGACATGAATTGGCTACCAAGGTCATGCGACTTGACACCACTACACTTTTTCTTGTGTGGATTTTGCTTATACCTCACAATACACAGCTTGTCTTATTTCATTTCAACATTTAACCGCCCTCAATGAAAATCGCTTAAGTTGAATTTGATTTCAACGATATTGAAAGTTGACTTTACCTTAAGTTGTATATACAATTAAAACCGAGTAATAAATGAAAGAACAAACTTCTACAAAGTGTTTAGGCTGGGGTTAGGTAGAGATATCCGACCGGAAAAAAACAACCAGACGATCATTAGACTCTATAATAAAATCTCACCAGGTAGCTCATACTAAAGTATCACCTCCACATAGTTTCAAAGTCATCCGTATTTGTAATATCTATCTACACTTCTTCGCTGTTCTTTTTTCGCCACAACAAATCAAATTAAAGATGGAGGGCAACTTGATCGCTTTTCTCCATCGTGCCTTAAAACAGCTTCTTTTTTCAAGGCGTGAGAGCCTAGTCCGAACGGCTAAAATGGGAAGCAATTCTTCATGATATAAGATAATCCTTGATTTCTCCAAAGACTTGTATTTTCTCTTTAAACTGTAATATTCGTAAAGTTGCAGCGAAAATAATTGCAGACAAAATTAGAAGTTCCATCTATTGTACTTCGAGTTGGATTAAACACACAAATTGGGCTATTTTTCAACAATAGAAATAAAAAAAAAGCCCAACCATTCATTAGATCAAGTATCCTATAAGTCTTCCTCATCCCCATATTTCTAACAAAAGATTCCTATAAGAAGTTCCTTAATGAAATTAATTGAATCAAAAGATCAATCAAAATCAATTTTAAGATTTGTCTCTTTCCACAAAATGCTACAACTCAAATCTCAAAGAATATAAAAGGTCTTACAAATACAAACATTTTTCTGTTTCTTAATAAATGTCAAACATGCCTTTAAACATACGAATTTAATTCGCCTTTTATACGAATCAATCATTTAGCTCCCTCTTCCTCGACACTGGAACTGCTCGCTCACATTTATTTTATTTTATTTTACCAATGTTGACTCCTGCTGAGTGAAAACCTCATAAAAATCAAACACACAAATACCAGTTTGACCAACAGGTCCTTTTTTCCAGAAGCAGCAGTTGTAGTAGAATATTAGCAGAAAAGCCTTCTAGCAGCAGCCACTCCCACATTTTCGTGTAGATATGTATTTTTTTTTTAATTTCCCTAGATTTGAAAAATTCATTTTGCCTTTAAATATGGACGATAGTATGAATTTATAAACCACCCTTCTTTCAAATTCAATTCGAGTGCGTAGTAAATGTGTGTGTTGTCCTATATTTTATACTTTTTTCGTACAAGTCCTCCCGATTTTTTTTTGTTGTTTTGTATTTACAGGATCAAACAACACAATGTCCAGTTTTCCTAGCATTTGTTCGATTTTCCTGAATATATAAAAAAGGATAATAAAATTCCGTCGATACCTAAATCCAAGTGTTTTGTGCAGCTGAGTTAACAAAATGCTCAGGGGGTTAACTGTGAATACATCAATATTCAAAAACCAACTGCCACCCTCGAAATACAAAAATACAAAACAAAAAAACAATTCCTCGGGAAACAACAAACCAGGACTCACCTTTTACACCATTATAAACTAATAGTCATAACGTTGGTTTAACCACCAAATTCAACATAAACTGGTTCTGTATCGCACTGTTATACAATGTATGTATAGAAACAACAACAATAACACAAACAGGACGACGACGACAACGAAATGATAGCCTCTGCGCCCTCTGCTGTTTTTGTGATGAATGAATAAGCGCGAACAAGTTAAGCCAAGCCACCACCACCCATTGACAGGGTGCAAGGCTGGCATGGTTCACGATGGTGTTGGTGGTGTGGAAGGAAATATCAGCCAATCCCCTGCTATCATCATCAACCCCCATCATCCCACTTCCGGTGGTCGTCTTCACCTCGGTTTGTGCCCGGAACGGAAATTTGTTGTTTTGTGTATACTCGAAGAGTTTTGTTTTTTGTATTTGTTTTTATTCCCGTTGGGAATTTTTTGCCCTGAGTACCAAAACAAATTGCGGGATAGTACCAGTCGACCAGCATTGGTATCCCGATTGTAGTAGGTAAATTCTGAATTCGTGTTTTCCTGTGTAAAGCATGGTTAAAAAGTTGCTGAATGTTTCGCAGCAGTGATAGCATGGAGAATATAAACAACGAGGACGACTAATACAGAGTATGGGTGGGCAGGAAGGGTGAAAAAACTGTGGAACAGGCGAAAAGCGCACATTGAAGAACTTCAGGCAGAGAGCATCATTAATATTAAATTGCAGAGTTTTATGTGAATTCGATGTTGCCAGTTTATGTTTTAAGTAGTTGAAATGTATTATTTAGGAGTGTTTGGTAGGAAATGGGAGTTTAAGGAAGCTCAAGGGGTATTTTCCATTATGTTTTTTATCGTATCAGACGTACTTGTGTAAGGGTTTTTGTGAATTGGCCGTTTTTAGTTTGTCTTTGATTTTACTACTCGTTGCTTGGTATGGCTTCTTTGAAAGTACAATTTCTTCGTAAATTGTTCGGCCCAAGCCATTACAAGATGAAATTAAGTCAAGAACTGAAGCCTTTTGATCATTTGAAGCGACGAAACTTCTTCAATTGGGCTCTAAAAAAGTATACAAAAAAATTCAATGATGCGCTTTTATACTGGCGCCCAACGTACGAACTGCCTTAAACGACTACTTGTATGTATTGATTCACATGTCAAGCTAAATTAAAAAGTTTTTAATCTATTACGATTAAGATTAAAGAAATCAATATTTGAGGATATTTCATTGAAATAAGCAATGGACCTTGATAAAGTTTCATTATTACCATAATTTGTCGTATGAGTTCTTTGGAATAAGAAGACTAGTTCTCATAGACCTAGGGGGAGCATAAATTGGTACTAAAGCAAGAAGTGATGGACATTTAATATGGTAGCATAGTAAATCTGTAATAAGCATTACCTATGCTTTGGATTTGTCTTCTTGGTTGTAACGACTAAATTCCAAGTAATTGGCCTCATAACTAGGACTGAAATTGCAGCCCATTTTTTTAAATATACTCGTACATACATATATATCGTTAATCGTCTTTATAAATGGGACTCCAAATAATATCTGCGTATTCCAAAAGAGATCTGTACGCGAAGAGATGTAAACAGCGATAATAACACAAAAGGATCTCTAAAGCCTTTTCCATTTCGTTTTATAAAACCTACCAGCGAGTTGGCCTTTGGAACAAAATAATCAAGATGACTCTTAAAAGAAAGAGGGGAATCAAGTATAACTCCTAAGTCTTTAATAAATTGAAAACCTATCTAAAGTCACAGATTCTATTGCATAGTTGAATAACACACTTCGAGATTTTTCGCGTTGCACCTGATAATCAATTTAAGCCCATTTATTTGACTCCAGTCAGATTGGGAATCAATGTCAGATTGAATAAGTCCAAACTCGAAACTTTTAAAAATAGTTTCAGATCGTCCGCATATAATAAGTATTCACAATACTTAAATACCGAGGCGATGTCATTAATGATAATTATAAAAAGGAGCGGACCCAGATGGCTACCTTGCAGGACCCCTGATGTACACTGAATTTCTTTTGAAAATGTTAACTTGTTGCCTTCTTAAAGATAAATATGATGATAACCAACGAAGAAAGTCAGAATGAAAACTAAAAATCTCAGGTTTATTTAGAAGTGTTTGGTGGTCTACATAATCAAAGGCTTTACTAAAGTCAGTGTATACTGCGTCCACTTGAAATTTTGTTCCATATCGTCAGTGACGTACGAAGTAAAGTAAGTAAGGTTGGTAATAGACGACCGACCGGAAATGAAACCATGCTGTAATACTGATAAGTATTCATCATACTTTCAAGAAATTTGGGAATTGCGGAAAGTTTACAAATACCCCTGTAATTTTCTACATCGTTCTTAGAACCTGATTTATGAATAGGGACCCAGTAAGAGAGCTTCAATAAAAATACCTTCATGGAGGGACTTGTTGAATATGATAAGTAAAAAGGTACAGATGGAATCACAACAACTTTCAAGCACTGCGAGAGGAATGCCGCCTGGTCCAGAACTATAATTAGATTGAAGTGATTTCATCCCGGATTTAACACTACTTAACTGGATCGATCCAATATCAATCCTACTTATTACGTTATTCAGTGAACAATGTTTAAATCCTGAATAAGAGTAAGCCGAATCAAAATAGTTAGCAAAAAATTCGACTGTGGACTCTAAATCCGACGATACAACACCTCTGAAAAACATGGAATTTGGAATCCCTACTGACTTTGTACGAACAGAACGATTTACTATTGTTTTTGATATTGCTTTCAATATTTAATATAAAAGCTCTGTACAGAAACTTACTAAGAACTACAAATTCTTTACGTAATTTACAAACATTTTCATAATCCCATTGATTCAAATATGATTCAGCTTAAAAATTCCGGAATTATGTCTTTAAATGGCGCCCAACACATCAATTCATTCATTTCACTATTTCAATCTAAATAACTTTTCCAAGTCTAGAAAACTTTAAATTGACTTCGTGATTTTGTGAAGCAGAACTTCACTTTGAACTTTCCCTTGGTTGATATACATTTAGAAATGTCTGCAGTGAGCAATTAAGTGAGATTAAGTGTGGATATGATGAATATTTAGTGCTCTCACATAACTCCAATGCAGGATTTTTCTCTGGAAAACTAATCCCCGTTCAAAATCAGCTCAATTTTTGCAAATTTGGTTCAAATTCTGACTGTGTTCCATTCAAATAAGGCTGGAAATGCCGAAAGTAGCCTCACAACTGGCGCCCAACGTGAGATTTCTTCAGCAAAAACATATCGTCCATGTACTATCTTACAATTTTTTCGTTTATAATCAACAGCACGACAACACCAGCGACCCTTTACTTCAGCGCGAAATTGCTCCTCTATTTCACCCGTACCTGTCCCCCCAAAAAAACACACATCTCTTTTAAATGTATATTACGCTGGTATGTTGGTGGCCTCTCCTCTGGTTCTCTTTGTCTCTCCTGAGGCAAAAACATTGCAAAATCCAGTGAAAACCACCCAACAGCAATCTGGTAACGTACTATAGAATTTTACTTGCTTGTATTTCTGATTGCAATGGTCCTTAGAGCAATGATAGTCTTGGCATACCTGTCTCTCTTACCCATCCCCATCTTCAATCAGCTCACTATCTATCTCACTCTAGTCTCTTATCCATTGTTATGCTGTTCATAATAATGTCAGTGGTTAGCTGAAGTGCGGGTGGTGTGATAAGCAGAGGTATGAGAGAAAATGTAGTGGGTTTTGGTGGCGGAGGGTGGTGTACGACTGACTCGACTGGTTGACAGCCAGCCAGCTATACCTCGCTCGTTTGTTCGTTCGGCTTTTGCTCGGTGCTGTGTGTATAGGTTGTTGTGTGTGATGAAAGTCTAAATTGACACTGAGTGGGTGACGGGCGGCAGGCGGACGGCTGCCATACATACGCTACACCATCACCGTTATATGACTATACGGCAGAGAGGAGGTCATGAAAAAACCGTTAAAGCAAAAGCGTTACCATATTGAATTTTCATGGATAACACAAGTTTTGGGGTGGTGGAAAGGGCGACAACTCACAATCCCCACATGAATAGATAGATCTAGATAAATGAACACAAACACACAGATATACTGTGAAATGCGGGAGTATGGGAGAGGGTGTAAAAGAAGGTGGCTAAGTACAATGTGCACAAGGATTGTCATTTTGTCCTTTTGTAGATTTTCCTTTCGTTTTTGGTTGTTGATTTTTTTTTTTATTTTCTACTTTTTATTTTTCATCCTGTCATGGGATGTGGAATCAGAAAGGACGACGTTTTGGGGTAGACTGTGTGTATACAACGGTGCGATGGCTGGATAAAAAGGACGACATTGAGATGGATACGGTGGCAGGGCATAGTATGGCGTAGAAGAGTCAATCTACCCTCCTTTCCACTCCCCCACCCCGCCGGATCTTCTCACTGTGTATGTTTAACTGTGTGTATTATAACTTTGGCTAAAGAAACGTATAAACGAATTGGTAATATAAATACAGGACCGACCGGAGGAAGAACGGAGGTGGCAATGGTGGTTGTTGGGTGACTTTTATCCTTCTTAGAGGGAATATTTTAGGTTATGCTTCTTTCTTTGTTGGGTTTTGTGTTTTCCTCTTTTTTTTTTGCTACTTTGCTGAGTTTGTCCTTTTTCTTTGGTCTTTTTGTGTTTGACTATTGTTGGAGTTGTTGAGGAGTTGTTTCGACCCCCCTTCCTATATTTTATGGTCGCCACTTATACATTCAGGACTTTTATGAGTCCTTCGAAGGTGTTTTTTTTTTTTGTTCTGTGGGTGGATGGTGGGTTTTTGGATTTTTTTTTTTTGTTTTTAACTTTGTCGTCCTTTCTTCGTAGTCGTCTTCGTTATCCTGTCCGTGTGTGTTGGGTTGAATGTTGTTGTCATTGTTGCGTCATCAGAGTAGATTATTTAATATGGGATTGAGTTTTGGAATGGCGATGAATGTGCTGTCAGAGGGCGGGGGCAGTTGGTATGTAAGCATTATCTTTCTATATCAATGTCCTTTTTCTGCAGCCAGTGTTATAGAGGATACAGTATGTTTCACATTCAGTTCGGATCGTAGTCATCCATTCTTTTTGGGTTTTCCTGGGTGCTAGTGCTAGTTCTAGTGTCCTGCTAGTTGTAAGGTCTGTCGGTCCTCTGAGGAATGAAGGATAATGGAAAATGTGTTTTGTCAGAGGAGGAATTGAATGTGAGAGTATGAGATGCCGCCGCCGGTTCGTAGTTCGATTTGTAACTGTAAGTATGTACATACCTAGTGCCGAGAATCATTTTGTGTGTATCTTTCTTATCCTTTTTTTGTTTTTTTTTTTTTTTTTTTTTTTTGCTGAGGAAGGGAGAGAGGGTTGTATGATGGTTGCAGGAAGAGAAGGTTGGTTTGTTGAATTAATGAAAATGGAGGGTAATTTTGTTGCTTTTCTTGGTTGTTTCCTTTTTTTTCTGCACAGCAGAAGCAGCAGCAGTTCAAGCTCCTTGTGTATCCTTGATGCTGTATGTTTCGTATTTTATGCACGTTAGAAAATTTCATTGTATCTTCAGCTCAAGAGTTAGTTTTCTTTTTGTTTTTCTTGAATTTTTCTTTGTGTTTTCTTTTTGGAAGTTCGAGTTCAGCTTCTTACTGGCAATACAGGGTAAAAGAAAAAAAAGGACTAAGACCATTCTTCTTCACGAGCTGTTGGCAATTGTAATTTGTACGCGTGTAGGTGTTGGTGTGCAGAGAATATCAGAGGTGATAAAAGTCAAGGAGGGAGGCAGAGCGCAGAGGGTAGTGACGGTGGTGGTTATTTTGATGTTTTCGAGATTGAGAATGATTTTATCTGCGCGTCTGTAGATATTTTAGATTTATGTTGGGTTTTATATAATTTTTTTTTTTGCTTTTGATTTTGTTTCTCTTCTTTCTTTCGGAATAATTTTTCTTTTCATTTCCTCCGTGTGCTTAAAGTGTATATTTTTTTATTTTTACTTTTTGCCTTCAGTATCACTGTAGATCGTCGTTGTATCTATAGTCTACCTTCCACAGTCCCCTTTTTTACTTCTTCTTCTTCAAACAGAAAAATATAATGTTGGAAGATTTTTACTCAAGAGTGTCTATATGGATTTTTCTATACTTTTTTCTACAGCACGTGTTGAGGAGATGTGTGTTCTGTGGTGGGTGGTGATGGCGTTTTTTTGGTGGAGCATTTTTATAGTACATGTCAGGATTTTGTTTTATAATGTACCTTTTTTTGGGTCCACTGGCTGTTTTTTTTTATTTATTTTTATTTATTTTTTGTGAAGTTGCCTTTTCGTATAGATAGATAGGTATACATACGAGTAGGTATCTTTAAACAGAGCATTGTAAGTTGGGATTGCTTGGAAGAGAAAGGTTTTTTGTTCTTTCTTTTGTTGGCGATGTAGGAAGGTAGACGATGAATCTGTTTTTTTTATTTTTTTTTGTTTCTAAAAATATTTAAAAAGCTAAGGATATCTACTTTTGTGTACATTTTTATGTATAGGTATGTGTATGAGTGTATTTTTCTGCTTGAAATGTTAGCGTTTATCCTGTTGAAGTGCGGACTTTTTGGGTCGTTGATTTGCTGTGCTGCTTATTAAGGGATAGAGTGTGTAACTTAACATATATTTATGTGAGGATAGGATAAGAGATTTTCGTCAAGATTTTTTAAAAAAAAAGGATGAGATTTTTCAATACTTACAAAATGTATTGTTGACAAATATTAGGAATCAAAGGAATATGGTATAGTTTAAACATATGTATAAGTGGAACTTGTTCAACAAAATTTGGTTTTCCTAAAGTCGGCAGTGAATACGAGGGAGATTCAAATATCTAAAGGAAGAGGCTTACGTTAAATTCACAGCTCTTTTTTAGATCGAATCAAAAGCCTGGGTAGATAAGGTATATAACTCAATAAGTAATTAATTGTTTGTATAAAATTGACGGCTTGAAATTTATAACTTTACTTTGTTAAAATGTTGCTTAAGATTTTTTCTATGGGCGATCTGTCGGACCAGAATTCACTAAAATACTATCCAACTGTTGTGTTGCAGGCCAAGGAAAGGACCTCTTCATTTGACCGGTAAGTCCAAAGTAAGGTTCAAATGTAAATTGATGAGCTTTCATAGCTAGACACGGTATTGATTGATGGGAAGAATGCATTTGAACACCGTTGATAGAAAAACAGATAATACTATGAACGAGCATGATTATAAGACCTCCGAAAGTTGTTTTGATCGTGACATTGTTAGATTTCTTTGACCTGAAAGATTTCGTACTCTCTCTGCTTTCTATTAAGGACCTTTTTTCCCATCTCTTCTGCACTGAATGTTACTGAAACTGGAAGGTGATCAAAATAGACATTTTCCTGCTCGAAATGAAGGGAAATGAAGAAAATGGTTGGTGGCTCTCTCGTTTGGAGAGCGGATTGCTTTGCTTTGCCCTTGAATCTTCAGCTACTGTTTCGTTAAGGCCGTTTTTACCGACATATCCACCGTTGATGTCATTTTTCCAACTCTAACATTAAAGTTCCCGAACACAACTTTGACATTATACTCCATACAAGTTCCACGGGTTACATCCAGGACCTCCTTAAGCTTGTCCCGGATAAGTTCTTTAGCTCCATTGTGTGTAGGAACGAGAACAGAATGCTCTGAGAAAGAGAAACAATTCTGTTCAAGACACTTCAGTCAAATTTTCGCCTCGAATTCGCTGGCAGTTCTTGAAACGGTCCGTCGGTCTAATATTTAATTACGACTCGTGGCATTTTTACAGCATTGACGTCTCGAATTCTGGCATTGAGCTTGTCCAAAGTGATTGGCTTATTAGAGTACACTAAGTACTTAACGAAGCCCCAGAGAAAATAATTATTCGTGTCAAGTCGCATGATCACGGCGACCAATTGATGAAGACTCACTTTTAGATGACGCAATCGTCAAATTTCTTCTTCAAAACTTCGTCCATATCTTTGCTTGTATGACATGTAGCGCCATCTGGTTGGAAGCATAGCTCGATTTTATCAAGCGCTCGCCACAGCCAGTAGGTTAACATCGCACCCAAGACTATTGGAGGTGAAAGTGCCTCCTTCCTCATTTCGAAAGAAATATTGTCAGATGATGCCGCCATGAGTGAAACCACACCAAAGAGTCAATCTTTATAGGGACATTGATGGTTGATCGAATACTGTGTTCGCAAATTTGCATGTTGACATAGTCAGCGAACCAAAGATGGGCCTAGTTTGATAAAGTGATTTTCGGCCAAAGTCCGGATCTCCGGCCAAATAGACAAACTCACGGCGTTCCCTATTAATTTCCGAAGAAAAGTTCTATGCTTTATCGTCACTTGATTAAACACTTACAAGTTTTCTTTTCTTTTCAAAGTTTTTATCAAAATTTATCATTTGAAGTACCTACCACCTGTTCTCCTCTACTCGATAAAAACAATTCCACAAACTACTCGACGAAGACTCATCTAAATTTTGAAAGAGAACTTCCATTTCATAGGTATGTCCTTACCTTTTTAAAGGGTTCTGTTTGCGATTGGACTCGTTTTGCCTAGAACACAGACTTCTTTGATAGAACTCGCCTTTAATACAAGAAGCCTTCGAAAAAGTATACCTACTAGGTTTGTTATTTTATGTGTATTCTCAGCTGCCCTGGGGCTTAGTTTAGTTCCACGACAGTGCCTAATTTTGGTCTTTAACCTTTTTTTTCGAAATCATACGTTCCCTCTGAATAGATTAAATTAAATACTTTTGATTTCACAATCAATTAATTTGACGAAAAGCATGATAATCTGGGTGCTTTTCAGCTATTATTTTACAAAGCAACCCTTTTAAACTATATGCCCTTCTTATCCTCCAATAAATCTACAATAATTGTCTCTGCTTATTAATAAAGCAAAATCTGCTTGTGACACATTCACAATCAACAACATCTTGCAACAGTTCCATTGTTCTCAAATATTGTCTCTATTGAGGATTAACTTTGCATGAATCCCACGAAAGCAACAACAAAAAGACCACACTCACTGGCTCTGCTGCTTTATTCTGATCGCCGGCTGTTTGCTTTTGTCTCTTTCGATTTGATTTTAGTCACCCTTTTACAATACACCAAAACATATCATTCCAGAATCAAGCAAAGCAAATGGCTTGCTGCCCCATAACAATCCCCCCACAGAAGCAGTCCCCCTTTAGGCTATATGCAAGGATACGGATCTGATACAGCTTACTATGCTTCTACCACCATCATAATCGAAAGGACGAAGAAGTCGAGAGTGTTATGCTTGTATACATTACCGCACACTGTATTATTATGTGATCCGTAAATTCTTATTGTTTTAGCCTCTTGGTACCGTTTATTTGCACCCGGCTCAGGAGTGGAGCTTGCTTGTTTTGATGCTATTCAAATGGGTGGGAGGGTTGTGAAGAATCGGACTGAGATGACTGAGAGGGTAGAGGGTGGCATGTGGAGGTCGGTCGGTCGGTCGGATGGTTGAGTTGAGGTCGCTAGTGGTTCATTGTTTCATTATTGGTGAATCGCTTTTGTCCGGTCACACAGAAAACATCGAGTTTGGGGGTGTGACACATAATGTTCTCTCATAGAAGACTGAGTGTTGCCAAAGCCTTTGTTTTCGATGAAATTTAATTAAGCTACTTTTGGTTAAACGAAAACTAATGGCATGGATTGGTTTTGTGTGTATTTGGTGTGTTTTGAACACATATAAGTCATTTGCATATATTAGAATAGGGGATTAGACGGAGATTGTTTCCTGTGGTGTGGCCGTGTTATTGGTGGTGTAGCCCTATATCCTGTAGTCTGTAGACTGATGATGGATACACTTGATGGAGCTTAATTCGAAAGAGTGAGAGAGACATATGGTGAAAGTAAGTGTTTTGCTTGAGTGCATCGTTATTGTGTATGATAATTATATGAGTTTGTATGGTCGAGCTAAGCAGATATGGGTAATTAAGAGAAATGTTAGTGTTTAAGCTTTTAGACAACCATTCACTAGTTGGTTGCAGCAAATGCTGGAAAGGCTTGGAAAATCAAATTTTCAAGATGATGAGCTTATAATATGCATTAAATTGGATATTTTTGATGAAAGAAGGAAGTTTTTATTTTTGTTGAAAATTGTTTCCTTTAGAAAAAGCACTCATACGCCACAGTGTACAATATTTTCATAATTAAATATTATTGACCAGTTGTAATAATATCTTAGGGATTAAAGGGTCAATATTGAAATCGCATGATCTTGGTGGTCAATTCACGAAACCTCTGCGAAAGACATCCTTACCCTGAAAACGTTCATGCAGAATGTCTATCTTGTCGTCCGCTATGTGGCAAGTAGCGCAGCCGCCATCCTGCTGGAACCACATGTCGTTTAGGTTCATATGTTTCAGTTTGGGCCATAAGAAATTGGTTATCATTGTTATGTATCGCTCACCATGGAAGGTGACCGTCTCACTATCAATTTTTTTTTTTTTAAGTACTATCCAATGACGCTCCCAGTCCGAAATCCACAACAAACGATAAACTTTTCAGGATGTATTGTCACCTGGTGAACCTTGTGTAGGTTGATGTTGTCCCATCCACGAAGATGAAGTCTGGGAAAGGCCGAGTTCTTGTCAATGGTGAGGAATCATATGCCTCGGGTTCTGCTCTACACTTTCACCTACCGCGACGATGTTCTCGGGCGATATTACATTCTTTTGACGTACAAATGCTGACTCATTGATTACCGAACCGGTCGCCTCAAATTTGGCCACCATAAAATGGGCGCAACAACAGAATTGACAGATGTCACCAAAATAAATTTAACTTATTTGTCTATAATTGAAAAAAAAACTTCAAAAAGATAAGCTTATTATGAATCAATAACGGGCGAATATAAGCTTCGTTAAGATTTCATATTGTGTAGTTCATTGTTTAACTAAAATATTTAAGAATTTAATCAATAAAGCGAAAAGAATTGAGAAGGTCCATGCAGCTTCCGCAGAAATCATTAGAATAAATTACAAGTCGCGTTGCGGCCTATAAAAAGTGTTCTGTTATAACACCTATGACGGGGCCTATGTGCAATCTGCTTAAAGATATTAAACCTTTGGGCGCTTCAGATCCAGCATTGGCCAAATTTGTTTTGTCAACAAGCAGGTGGTGATATTGTTTCACCTAAGGTTTGTTTTCTGTATAGCATCTTGCACCCAGCAACAGCAGAAATGAATGTTAAACTGATACGCCATTTCGATCAGCAGTTGGGGCTGTTATAGAGCTGGCAGAGTGGTAAAGATGGAATAAAGAGATTTAATGTTCGACAAGAAGAAAGAGGAAGGAAAGAGTGACAGAAACAGAAACCGGACGTCATCATACCCGGAGGAGGGATAATAACGTCATCACCACACCGTCACAGAAGGGAAAGGAGGGAGTTATCGTGAGAGGAAGGGGTAATGGGAATTAAAGCACCTTTTTGTTTCGGGACTCATCTGGAGAAATTATCTCGAGCACAAACTTGCTCTTATGTAAAAGAATAAGAATTTCAAAAATTAATGTTATTAGAGAAAAATTGTTCATAAGCATAAAATTAATTTTTTAAATGACTAAGACAACTTCTTTAGAAGTTGGAGGTAAAAATACTCGTAGGATGCCATGTGATGTAAGCAAATATAGGTTTATGCAAGAACAAAAATTATAAGCCTTTGTAGTGGTTTCTTAAAAAAAATAAGCTTTTATATAAAAAAAATTTAAAAACTTCTTCTTCTTCCTTTGTTCGGCGCTGTTATGATCTCGATGTCGAGGGGATCATAACTCTCCCACGTATCTGCTTCACACTAGTGATCCGCCTGTGGGGTTCGCCGGGTTGACCTCAGAAATCGGCGGCAAGCCTCCCGGTTTTGTATTGTTCCATTTCTGAGGCCAACTGAATGCTGGTGTTTTTGCATTTGTTTGTACCAGGAGTGTTTAGGCCTACCTTTCTTTTTATTCCGAATTGGAACGTTGTATGATATTGCCTTTTTGACGGGGTTCTCAGGATCTCTCCTTTGAACATGGCAATACCAACTGAGTCGGTCGTGTTCAATTTTTTGGGAAATGGTATTCTTAACATGAAGGCTTCCTCGGATCTTCGTACTTAAAATGCGATCAAGCTTTGTAACTCCTGCTGTCATACGAAGCATCTTCATCTCAGCTGCCGTTAGTTTACTCTCATACTTTTTGTACATTGTCCAACATTGTGAACCGTATGTGAGTGCTGGACGCACAACTGAAGTGTAGAGCTTTCCTTTCAGCTTAGGGGGCATTTTTCGGTCACAGAAGATAGCAGAATTTTCCCACCACTTCATCCACCCTACGCTTACGCGATGATTGATATCGTCATCACAAGTAGCTTCGTTATTTATCATAGACCCCAGATATTTAAACTTTTCACACTTGGGAAGCACTACTCCATTCAAATAAATGTCTGGAATAGGCCTGTGTGGATCAGAAAATGGGCAGCATAGGTATTCTGTCTTTTTCGCGCTTATGCGGTACCCACTTCCTTCTAGAACATCCACCCATACGTCAAGTGCTCGTTGTAGGGATATCGGGTCTTCACTTATGATGGGTCCATCGTCAGCAAAGAATAACTGATGTACTTTTGGATCCGTCACTTTGCCTTCAAGCAGGTAATCAAGAACTGTAATAAAGAGCAGGGGACTCAAGACACTTCCCTGGTGTACACCTACTGTGATTTCGAATTCTTCGGTGACTCCAGCTGCGCATGGTGTGACATCAGCTTAATCGAACGGTAATTATCACAGCTTCGAGTTTCACCCTTTCCTTTATAAATTGGAAGAAGGTAACTTTCCCTCCATTGATTAGGCATGCGATCACCTCGTATAAGTTTGGAGACAAGAATCATGAGCCATCTAAACCCGATGTCTCCCATCTTTTTCCAAAACTCTGAGGGTATTTCGTCTGGGCCAACAGCTTTTCCCTTTTTGGAGTATTTTACCGCCTCACTAACTTCTTCGACTGTGACGTCGGATACTTCGCTTAAGTTAGGTGAAGCTATTGGAAAGTATAGCCTTGGAAATTTAAAAACATTTTTGAAAAAATAAATTTGGTACGCAAATTTAAAGTTTTTATTATTATTCGAATAAAAAATAAATTTACAAAAAAAAATATTGAGCCGTTTTCAAGATATCGAATTTTCCAAAAAAAAAAATAGATTTTTTTTTAATTAAAAAAAAATATTTTTCTTAATGTTTTGAAATGCAATGTTTTTTTAACTTTTTAGAAGCTTCTCTCTCAAAAAAAAATCATGTAAGTCCGTTATGACGAAAATGAGAAATTCAAAATTTTAAAAAATCGTTCTATGGTAGGCACAGTCAATAATATCTTGTTTTCAATTTTTTTTTATTAAATTATAGATCTTAAAAATTAATCGAAAGGAAACAAATTTAAGCAAAACTTTCGGAACCGTTTTTGAGAAAAATACGATTTTCGAAAACCGTTTTCTAACATTTGTGTGGAGGATACCGTTATTTTTGTAGATTATTTTAAGAAACTTTTTCGAAATTTAATTTTTTTTTTTTAAATCCAAAAGAATTTTGTTTGAAAATTTATATACACAATAATATTGAAACTGCTAGTGAACCTTAACATAAAAAAAATTATCAAAATCGGTCGTACCGTTTTTGAGAAAATCAAAAACAAAAAAAAAATGGTTCCAAGGGCGGTACCAAAAATAATAATTTTTTGGAATTTTTTTTTCAACCATTAGGTACCTAGGTTTAACCAGCAATTTTCTGATTTTTTTTTTTTAAATCTGAGTTTTTGAAAAAAAAATTCGTTTGGCAGGTACGGTTATTTTTGGTCTTAAAAAAAAGAAAAAAACATCCGGGGAGAAAAAATTAAAACCCATATCTACCATGTTTGAAGAAAATCGGCCGAGCAGTTTAGCTGTAGTCGAACAGACAGACAGACAGAATTGCGAGACCCACTTTTTTGGTATTCGCTATCATCGTAATGTCAACTTTGATCAAACTCTGGAGTTCGATTTTTTTATGAATTCATAACTTGCCTTACAGTACCTATAAGTCACATAATACTTTCTCTAACATCTTATTGAAATTGAAATCATCAAAAAGATTTTTGTATTTTTTTTTACCATGCTTACTTTATATGATCATTTGACATTTACAAACGTCACTTCATTTTTGTGCACATATAACATTATTTTGGGTGTTTCGGGGGTGTTCAGAAGTAATTTATTACAAAAATAGCCTTAACACGATACTAATTACCCATTCAAAATTGAAAAAAATTTAGTAACCTTCTTTAAAGTTAGCAAATTGTAGTATCATACTAATACCTTAACACTAGGCTTTAATAATAGATTTAATGTCAACATTTCGCTTGGATTTTATCTGATGTTTGAAGAGAAATATGGGAGCGTAAATTTATTGCAGTCTGCCTACTGGGCTAAAGTCCTTTATGGTTTGATAAAAAAGTTATGTTTAAAAAAATTCATGCCAAAAACTACCTTCCTTCCGTTGAGTCATCCAAATGTTTCTGAGCACATTTCGCTGGGTGCTTTTGTGCCCTTAATTGTTTTTATTTTATGTTTTCTAAGATCTTATTTACATCAACATTTAGCCTTGAAACTTTCTTCTGGTTAATAACAGAATACTTAAGTTTTTAAAAAAAAATCATTTTCTTTACTAAAAAATAAATCATTTCACAGTTTGATAAAGTGATGTTAATTCGGCGTATTTTTTATATCTTTGTCGACTTAAAAGAGATCTGAGGGCAAACTCTTGACTTGATATATCAATCCATTCCCAGCTGAAACGAAAATACAATCTATTCAATTTTGCATCCCTTTTTTGTGTTGCTGAAAAAAAAATTACTTTGTTTCCCTTCTTGTGTGTCGAGATTCCTGTTTGTGTATTTGTTTGCAAAATGGTTAACACAGGGAGTTATTTTGTGTGTTGTTATATTATCCTTTATTCAACAATCCATTGCTGGCCTAAGCCGCCCACTAATACTTGAATGCCTTCAAGGATATGGCCAATTCTTTATTCAAAGTTTCTCTGCCTAAATATACATATCTACAGGAATACAATACATACAATCGCAGATTCTTATAGCCAACCAACCCCCTATCTGGCGGTGCAGGATTATAGTCGCTTGAGAACGACTTTTGTGGGACTCTATGACATCGACCGACCGACCGACCGACAAAGGGAAGAGACAAGTGGGTGTTATTGAACGCCACCGTGCGTCGCGTCGGTTGTTGGTTAGCAGTTCAGATATGTAGACACTTGTTATTTGCTCCGTTTTGTTGGGCCTTCTGTGGGTTGCAAGATCTGAAATCGTGAAATTGTCGTTGTTCATGCTTAGGGGTTGAATTGTAAATCGTTCTAAATCGACTGACCGAACAACGAATATCTACCATTGCACGACTGTTGGTCGGTGCCAAGTGTCTGCATAGGGATGAAGACCGAGCACTGCCGCAAGTATTATCCCCCTTCACATATTCATAGCTTCAGCTCAGTACAATTTTTATTGATCTTTTGTTCAGTGTAAGCTATGGACGGGGTACAGCAAGCGGTGCGCTAGGAGAATGGTATCGCTTATTTGTACATTCGTGTGTCATCATCCCCACACATGTAGGGTCACTAGCTTAACAAGACAAGGACACGGACACCGACTAAAGCTCATGATAGGGTTGATACCTCCAAGAACAGTTCAGGATCAGCCCCCTCGAATAAGTGATAACAAATTATGGCCATCGTGTTGATTTTCTTTCAATCATTCAGCAGTGCCTTATGTACTATTTACCCTTTGCGGGGGGCCGGATTATTATTACTAACAATATGGCTATTGGGGTGACTTATTATGATTAGATTTTAGTCGAGTTGGTCTTTATTGTACGCCTGAGTGTTTATAAATTGTATGAAACGAAAGGCAGCACAGCGGCGTTTGCCACCGCAATAAGTGGTCACCATGTTGTGAATTAGGACGGCTAGCAAAGGTGTGGGGTTAAATGGCGACTTGAAGAGACCACCCGTTGTTTGAGCGGAAGATTGCTTTTTTTTCCTTCTTTTTTTCTTTCTTTTGGGTTTTCTGAATATTTTTCTCTCTGCTCCTTCTTTGTTCCAGATTGTTTTAGTGCTTTTTATGTATAATATGTATTTTGTTCTGTGTTGTTGTTGGTACTGTTTTGTGAGGCTTAAGGATGTCCCGCGTGTTGTATCCTTCTTCTTTGTTTTCTGTGATATGGATGGCTGGTATGGCAGAGTATACTTTTCCTATTGTATATTTGTATTCTCTTGGCATCTTCAAGCACATGCTCGAAAGGAGAGTGGGTTGAGGATTGAGGGAGAGTGGTGGTTCTGTTTTTTTTTTGTATACTTTATTTATATTTTGTTTTCCCTCAGTCTCCGCATAGAACGACGACGAGGACGACGAGGTTTATATTACGTTTGTTCATAAGTTTGTACGTGCAAGGATTTATGTTTAATTTTTTTTTTTTTGGTTTCGTTGCTGCTGCTGCTGCCTCAACTGATTTTCTTCTTTTGTTCTCATTGCTGTTGAAAGTGGTGGTTTTCTGTTGCAGGGGGTGAATTTGGAAAACTTTTAACGTTGACTGTTTGTAAATGGATATGTACACGAACAGTGACTCAACAGAGATGAGGAAAAATGTTTCATAGAATGGCTGAATTAAATGAATTTGGGTTTATAAGAAGTGAATAGGTATAAAAACCCTTTCAATTGAAAAATTTTCTCGAAGAAAAGATTGACAAATAAAGCGTAAGCAAATTTTCGATTGAGTCGTGGGAAAATTCATTTACCAAAACACCACAGTGGATAAACACAAATATTAGCCATAGAATAATTGCCCAGGATAGAATCTTTTGAGACAGCAAATACAGAATCAGCGAGTATTTAGTATATTCACGCTTTTAATTGGTACTTTTCTTTGGGCAATATTGCCCATTGAATGGCGTGCTTGCAATTGGATTATATTTGCGTTGCGTTAAAGTTCGACCAATACACTGTTACTTCTTCCTTCCTAAAATGTTGTCGATTGGTTTCTGAAGGGTTTCAAGACCCAATTTGCTAACGAAGAGAAGAAGAGCAGCCATGTTGTTTTGGTGACATCTGTCAAATCTCTTGTTTATTATTCAGTTACTATACTCTGCTCAACAAAAATTGTCAGTACAGGAAAAGTAGGACGTTTGCCTCTCACTCTGGTTTCATTGGCTTCCATAAGTGTGTCGCCCTTTAAAGCTCTCACAGGGTGTTTCTAGTTTACATTATAAATCGCCAAAACTCAACATACTCAACTTCATAAAATTTGTTCTCAAAAGCTTTAAACCCCAAAATCTCCTTAATAAAATCCACTGAATAAGCTTCTTGCTTGTAATTGAGAATGATAATGGTAACTCTGTTTTGATGTAGATAACAAGCGCACGCCCCGCGATCGTATCGACATAAGCAGTGGGATACAACTGTCGTGTTGGGGTGTACAACTTTTTGCGAAGAATTACAACAACAATTCTTTAAGGAATGTCAGTGGTTTGCTCTTTTTTAAGTGGCATTTTCCCCAATGCAGCGTTGAAAAAAGCTCTTCCATAAGGCCTGTACTGACAATTTTTGTCTAACAGAGTATATTGCCAAATCACTATGGCAAGTTGCACGATAAAACAGAACGTCCAAATGATAAAACTTTACTATCAAAATGATGTGTGTTCTTTAATGCAAACTTCGAGTTGCGCCTATTTTACGGTAGGCTTGTTGGCCCATCACAATCGACTCTTCAACGTTTTGTTGCCCAATTTAAGATGCCCGGCTCGTTAATCAATCAGCCAATATTAGTACGTCAAAGGAACGTAAGATCGCCGGAGAACATTGCCTCGCTTCGTGAAAGTGTAGGACAGAACCCAGAGCCTTTCTCAAGACTTCAACTTTTGCAAATATTGCGTTGAGACTCGCGTCTACATCCGTACAAAATTTAACTGAACCAGGAGCTTAAGGTCCATGAACAAAAATCAAGCCGTTTGTTCTCTGACTGGGCTTCGGAGCATTTTGAACAAATTTGGCCAACAAATCATATTCAGCGAAATTGACGTATATAACCAAGAGGTTTACCATATGATAATGCATCCTCAAAAAGTCACCGATTGGTGTGGTCCGTACTTTTCGAAAACAGCGTAAGTGAGGCAGTCACCGTCAATTTTAAGCGCTAATGAACGATGATAACCAATTTTCTATTGTCCAAATTGAACCATAGAGGAAATGTGATTTTAGTAGGATGGCGTTACGGGCCACACAACGGATATCACGTTTGAAATTCCTTTCTAAAGTTATCATACTATTTGAAGCCATATGACTATGCGAATAAACCTCAATCGACTGATGCCCTTAATGTGAACATAACACAGGCCATAGCCATCTTTCAAATTCAGCCGAACCTATGCGGAAGAGTAATTGAAAATTGGATTGGTCTGTGTCACCGTAACAAGTTGCGGCGGGTATTTGAACGATATTATATTTCATACATAATTATAACCAAAAGCATTTTAAATAAAAAAAATTTTTAATAGCTCACACACAGCTTCTTTTATTACATTTCAAAATCTACCAACTCTTATTGAAAAACCCTTTACTTTATTCCAATGTAGAGTTTTGCATTCGTTTTAGCCAGAATACTCTCACAAAAATACACAAACACCTGTTTACAAAGTTTTTCAGCTTGCTAGTGATTGCGGCAGTCACCTTCCAAGTACGGTCGCATCTTCGTGTAAGTGCAATAAGCCCAACTTTTCAAAACCTTAAACAGCATTCCGAAAGCAGCTTTTGCCTTGCCAATTCCACCACTTACATCAAGTACTGTCCTCCCTTCAGACGAGATGATGTTTCCGTACTTTTTCGATCTCCTATCTATCAATGTTTAGTTGAGCGAAAGAGTTTTAAAGGCCTCAGACATTGGTTTTTGACGTATTTATTTTACGTTCCAGTCTGCTAACTTAAATTTGCACAAGCAAGTTAAAATGTCGGTAGCTTAGTCAAGATGTTTCAGATAAGATGGCATGGTACATTGGACTCTCCCGTTTCTGCCTCACAGTGCTGCGTTGATAACATCACTTATTTCGACGATGAAAAGATGCGGTGATAAAGTGCAACCCTGACGAACTCCACTTTATACTTCAAAATTTCTAACAGGTTATAATTATAAAGAACATGACATTTTGTACCTTTTTCCTATGTAGCCTTGATATTGTCGATGGTTTTCTCAGGAATACCTAGCATGTCCACAACTTTCCATATGAACTCCCGATTTCTATAAACTATCAATGCGGGAGTAGATAATTAAGATCGACACTTTTGATCCAAGTTAAGTGATTATCAAGGCGATAATCGTTGCGTTGATTTCAAGTGACATACATTAATGTCAACTATCACGTTAGCCGATTCCACTTCTGCAATCTAACTGCAGTCTGTTTTCTCAAATTTTACTCCAAATATTATCATAAAAATAGAAATCAGTAGACATTACATACAACTTTTTTCAGTACGATAACGCCAATTTTTTTTCTTAGCAAATTTCCCTGACTCACTGTACAAATCAGCACATCCCACATCCATATGCAATAGGACAAATGTCAGGATTAACATGAAATCGTAAGGGCAACACCATACCAACATACCTATCTCTTTCTATCACACCCGTTCTCTGTTTATCTTGCATGTGTTTGTATATGTTTGTGTACATTTCTGCCTCATGAATTGAAATCGAGCGCGTCGCTTTAAAAACAAGGACACACAACAGGCTGGCAGGAAAACTCAGAAGCGCTAAATGCTACAGGCACCCAAATCTCTGGCCCCAGCCACCCCCAGAAAAAGCAAATAAATAAAAAGCTCATTAATTTGATAAATCGAATTGGCAAAGAGAGAACAACACTGCTCCATCGTCGTCGTTGTCCTCGTCCTTTCAATGTTCACTACGAGCACGGTACAGTTCTTCTGCTCTGTTCGGTCGTCCTCGTCATTGGGTGGAACATGGAAGTTTGATGTACACAATTGGGTGGCTGGAGAGCATTCGTGCTGTGGGATGGGGTTTCGGTTCGGCATATTCTTGTTCGTTGGAGTTTCATTGCGCTTCGTCCTATTTTGGTTTTACTCATTCCTTTTGCAATCCTGTGCTGATTTTTTTTCCCTTGTATTTTCTTCCTTCTATTTCTTGTGAATTTTTATTGTTGGAAAAGCGAGAAGTAGAGAGCAGAAAAAAAATTTGAAATGAACACAGAAAAAAAAGTTGCAGAAATGAGGTCATTTTTTCTTGCCTCTTCTCCTGCTTTGATATCAATTTAGTAATACAATAGAATAAAAACAGGAGCCATTCAATGGGTGGAGGTTGATAGGGGGGCCGGGCTGGTTTTTGGGGTCGATTTTAGGACGAACTACGGGTGATAGTTGTGATACTTGGAGGGAATTTATTATTTAAGTGCTGCGCTCTTGGAATTTAAGGTGGGAAAATTATATGGAATGTGCGCTCATTTACTTTTTTTCTGCTTCTTTCTAGTTTTGTTATTTAATTTTTTTTTGGTCGGGAGGGAAAGTTAGGATGAATAGGATTAAGTTTATTTTTTCGAGCGGTGTATAATTAAAGAATTTACTGTTGGGGATTTTTATTTTTTTAAACGATTTGTTTAATTTTGAGATTTTTTTGCATAATCGGACTAGAAATGTAATTCTCAGAAGGAAAGTGTAATTTAAGAAGGAAAAAGAGGACAACAGACACATTTTTCAAGAAGGAATGTTGATTTGAATGCGAAATGCCTAGCGAGAGAGCAAACTCTTACATATTTCTGTTATACCTATAACTTTTTAAAATAGTAAAAAATCGGTAGATGAGATCAGTTGCTGAATTTGTAACTTAAGCCTCCCCAAGGGTTTTAAAGTCAAGATAAAAACTGCGTTTATCATTTTTTTAAATTATCAGTTGTCAGAAAAGGGGCTTCAAGACGTTGAATTTAAATTCTTAAGACTTAAAACAAACGAAGAGTTGGACATTTTCCATCTTTTGATATTCAATGTCAAACTTTAATCATTAATACAAATGTCTACGCGCCAAACTTCCTTCATTGTGTAAGAACTACAAGAGATTGGTACGTTTGGGGAATTTCAAATGAACTGAAGTTAAGGGTATAGTAGTACTTTTTCGAAAAAAAGTCATATTTTATACGGTAACATCCAAGATTGGAGCACTTAAGTGGACAGTTTCATTAAGAAATTACTTTTAAAACAAGGTTTTCTAAAACTTCAATGGACATTCTACAACTGATAATGCCAAGAGCATTTTTATTATTATTACAATACCCTTTGGTGTAATTTTTAGTGAAGTGGAATATCTCTCTGAAGGTCGGGGATAGGTTCCCAGCAGCTTCAACTAAAACCTCAAAACTTTTTTCAAGGGGAATTTCTCTTGCGGGGAAATGACATATCCTCAAAGAAAAATTCTTGTTATCAAAAGTAAGACCTACATCTAAGCGGTTCGGAATCAGCAGAAAACTGAAGATCCTCTCCATATGTCAATAGCCTAAACATATTTTTTCGTTTATTTTTATTATTGGAATTGTTGAACTAGCTGCAGTTCAACTAAGAAATTAAAGCAACCTTAACATTAATAGTATGTTCCTAATTAAGCTTAAATTGCGCAATTTCGACAACTAAACTTCTAAAGTAAAGTACTGTCTTTAAAGAACGGATATTTGTGGAGTGTCTTCTAAGCAAGTAAACCATTTAATGTTTCAATCGCAAGATTTGACTCTACTATTACCCGATGGGAAATGGAAATACAAATACTGCGTCGAAATATTTCGATCAAATTGACGTTGATTTGACGTTTTCGAAAATGGACCTATCGAGAATCTCTAAAAGAATTCTGTTTCTGCGAAATATATTACTCCACTGAAAATGTGTGTGCTATCGTTCATTTACCCTGGAATAAATGTCCCACGGTTAAAATATTCTACGATTTATTTATTATTGCTATAAATTTAGAGCAAATCTTTTGATAAATTAGTCCCACTTCTGATCAGGCTACCATCTTTTAGGCCTATATCCGTCTAAAACCTAAGTATCACCCAGGTTCTACATTTCACTTTCACTCGTAATGGAATTTAAATCGATACAAAATAAAATTTGGTGTTCCACAATTCATTTTTACCGATATCGATTTCATTTTTTTTAAGTGAAATTAATGCGCATTTCCGTGTTCCAGATTTCGATTTTCTCGATTGTTAGGTGATTTAAATTCGATCAGACCTAATTGTGTAAACTAAATATTTATTGCGATTATTTATCGGAAAAAAATATGAAAAAAATAATAATATCTTTTTTTATTTTGGAATAGCCTTGGAGCTTGATTTGCATCCCATCGATACATCCTATGTCTCCAGGAAAAAAAATAGTTTAGATTTTCATGCCTATTCATTGATCATTTCACGTTGAATTCAACATGGACAAATTTTACTCTCCAAATCAAAATCTTTGACACAGTACTTCGACCAAGACCAATATCAAAATTTTTTTCAACTGATTTTTGCAAAATTTACACCGACAAGAAAACGTAAGGCC
Organism: Chrysotoxum bicinctum; assembly: GCA_911387755.1. Lineage (NCBI taxonomy): Eukaryota > Metazoa > Arthropoda > Insecta > Diptera > Syrphidae > Chrysotoxum > Chrysotoxum bicinctum. The sequence goes on along the minus strand of OU426989.1, from coordinate 213,941,788 downwards.
GCGGCCAGCCACAACGATGCAGGAAAGGAAGTTTTCCTGATGGAATAGCACTTATATGAAGTCGATAACATAATACAAGTCGTCATCAACTCCTAGTGGGTTTCAATTATCTCTCAACATTATTCTTCCTTCTGCATATATTTACTCTGTACAATATTTTATAGAATAACTTTTATCAAAATTTACACACAAAATTTTAATAGCAGTCAAAAAACTTCACAAACAAAATTGTTTTGTATTTGCAAACTGAAAAGTGACAGATGACAGCTGTTTCCAATTTCATTTAAAGTGATTTCGAAATTATGAAATGAAGTGAAATGTAGAACACTGAAAACAAATTCACTCGATTTGGAAATTCGTTTTCATTTTGATTTCACTCGATTTTTGGAACCTGGCTGCATATCTCTGATATCTTGTCGGATGATCCCAATAATCATTTAAATCTATTAAATGAAATCCAGAAAAAAGTCTCAAAACCTAATGGAAACACATCCATTACGGAAGCTTTTGTTTCTCTTGAACATCGTTATAACATCTCCTATCATTCATTGTTTCATCGTCTTTTCTGTCAACAGTGCTCAAATTAAATAGATCGTTAAATTCCATCCCTCAACAAGCTAAATTGCAGTGTTTTCGACGATGTCAATCCACACGAGGTTTACCAATTAGCAATGCATCCGTAATTTAATACGTAATTTATACGTAATTCTTTGAAAACAACGGATGCATTGCCATCACTATCAACGTAGAACACTACCGATCAATGATTTTTTTTGGCAAAAATAAGTCGATATGGATTTGGTACAAATAAGATGATATGGATGTGAATGACATTTGCCGCCAGCTTGTACCATAATGGACATTCTGTTTAAGAGGTTTGGGGTCATGGTTATCGCACGCAAAGACGAGTGAGATGAACTGGCCGCTGAGATCGTATGATCTCACTCCGTTGGACATTTTATTGTGAGGTTTCCTGAAGCCGAAAGCCTACAAAAATCTAGTGGAAAGTCTTTTCAACCAACCAAATTTTTGTAATAATTTTGAGAAATTAAATCCTTCTTCATATCCATATCTTTGTTCTGGCCATTCGTACGTCAACTACTAGCCTTTCCCGTTAAGCCTTGTAGTAAAAAGCTTTTTGTAAAATAATCAGACAAATACTGCCATCAACTTGTACGCCATGTCCATAGATTGCGTCATAGCATCAATGCCATTCTCTGCCATTCTCAGAAAATAATCTCACGTGGTTGCTTATTTGAAACTATTAAAACTGGCCCGCATCAGTGGTTACTGAATTAAAAAAAAAAGCTGTTTTTAAAAAATTGTATCAATAACATAATCGCCCGTCAAATCGTCTAGTGAAAATTATTCATGGCAGACTATAATTCTTGAAATACTTTTTCTTAAACAAAGAAAATCTCCTCAATGCCTATCATGTATGACCAGAATTTTATGACTTTTTGGTGTACATTTTTACGTCCACATCTTTCAAGTGCATTTAATGACTAATTCGAAATTAGAAGATGTAAACGTCGGCTGGACGAATCTTTGTGAAAAATCTTAGTTAACATTGTCAAGCATTATATTGAAGGCAAAAAGTCGTAAATTTAGTTGCCAGTGAGCTTGGGTTCAGATAACTACATTTTAAAACATTTTCTGAAAGTAAGTTAATTGCAGAGTGAATTGTGGAAGTGAATCAATAAAATGAATCGACGACGACGTCGACAGTGGCAAATGAATGATGTCAAAAAAGATGGAAAATCGAAAGTGCCATATGGATCACTTATCCGAAAAAATAAAATTGACAAATGCATGGCTCAACTTCAAGAAATATTGTTAGCGCAGTAAGTTCAGAAAGTGCTAAACGATTAGATGCATTGACTAAGCTAAGGCAATTCCGGAATTACTTTTGTATCATTATCATTGTATCATTTTAGATATATAATTTTAAAATACGTTTTTTTGAATGATTTTCTTTTATTTTGTATCAGTTCATAGTGAATGATTTAAAGGCAAGACAAATGTATGTATATCAAGAATTTTTTGTAATTTTTCGTAAGACCAAATTTTGATAGAAAACTATTTATGAGTTAAAGCTAGTTTAAAGGTCCGTTTAAGTATATTTTATAAAATTAAAAATTTATCCAATTTTCTTAACAACCACATGGAGCTCAAATACCCGGGTTCTATTGTATCAGAACACACAAAAAAAACTGGACCAACTTTTTCGTTCATTAATTTAAGTAAAGTTGAATTTTCTGTTACTCTAGCCGTGGGTGTTTGTGATTCTGTATGTGTGTATTTGTTTTTCGTTTAAAATCATTTTATTATGTCGATGTCTAACCCTCCCTCACAAAATAAAGTCTTTCATTAATTTGATAAATAAACACACATATTGACGAATGGACGGGCGATCGCTTGTGACGATGATGACGTCGTCGACAGGGCAACTTTTAATGCACAATCAACATAATCGAGACGAGTTAATTTTCTGAGGAAGTTCGAAAAGAGACTTGACTTTTTTTTTGTTTTATTTTCCAACAAGTTTAAGTGCACAAATTGATTTTAATTAAATTTATTAGAGAGCATTGAACTATATAAGTTAATTTTTGTTGGATGCGATGTTAAATACTTATGGGCGTTATAGAAAATATTGGATCTTTTGACACATTGATTGCAGCATAGCAAATACAAAATTATTTTTATAAAACTCGGATGTAAATTAGAATTTAAGTGTAAGAGAAAAGTTTAAAGCAAAGTGTCGTGTAAACTGGAAAGACGATAATATTAACAATGTGACAAATAGGATGTGCGCTTTACAAAACATTATATTCTCATTCAATAGGGATAACTAGCTCTTCATTTTACTGCTAGCTCTACGTTGCCTGATAGCAATATAACTCCTCCTGTACTTGAGAACGTGAATCATTCAATGGAACAGGTATATTTCCGCAATACTATAGTTGAAAGAGCCCTTCGAGATCTTGATAGAAACAAATCCGCTGGTCTTGATCGCTGGCAAAACCATTGCGTAAGCTTTTCCATCAGTCCTACTTTTCTGGGATCCAATTACACTTACGTCCCTTCTTTCCAAGGTCATGGAACCGCTGATAAATCAGCAGCTGAAAAAATATCTCGAAGATGGAAAGCTTCTTAAAGATCGTTTCACTAGTCCTGTGATTGCATACCTCAAAGGAGAGTGGAACAGATCTTTACAATGTTTTGGAGAAAGTAAAATTCTGGAACTTGATATTTCTAAGGCATTTTATAGAGTTTGGCATGAGCCTAGGGCCTGCGTTTAGTATCAACGAAACCTTTATTTTTTGGATTAGAATTTACTTTCTAAATCACTCAATACATCTTGTATTAGACGGTTTCAAGTCTGATCTTCATAAAATAAATGCTGCTGTTCTCCAGTGCTCAGTATTGTTTCCGCCTCTCTTCTCCATTCTTATAAATGATCTTTTGTGTGAAACCTCTAATCCATTTCATTGTTTTTCCGACGACTGTACTCTCAGCTTCTCAAGCTCGTTCTCAAGTTCATGTTTATCTCCTTCGGAAGTGGAATTGCAAAGGTATCATATGATAAGCTCATTAAACACCGATCTTTACAGCGCCAGCGTTGTTAAATGGGGCGTACAAAATCGTGTGGAGTTTAATTATTCGATAACTTTTAGCACAAAGAAGCAAGTATTGGCAAGAGTAAGTCTTCGTTTCGTTTCAGCTCTTTCATCCTTACCTGAGTTTAAAACGAAGCATAGGTAAAAAAGTCTCTTGCTACCTCGAAGTTATAACTGCATATGATGACTTTCTGTCGATATTGGGCGTTCTTTCTTGATGGCAGTATATAAAGGGTTTTTCAAAAAGCGCAGGTAGATGTCGAAATGGAAATGGCAAGCTCTGTGTGAGGTTATAACAAAATTATTTTTTATTTAAAAGGTCTGTGTATGCCACTTTGTATGGAATATGACATTCTTCAAATGGCCGCCTCAGCTTCTTCCGGTGGCATGGATCCGAGTGATCCAAATCTTCTTCTGCATACATCCGGATGGATTTGAGAGATGGCCTGTGTTATATTCAACCTTAACTCCGTCGGTACATTAAGGTTTATGCGCATTGAGCTACGACTTCAGGAAACTCTACAATAGTCTTGTCTAGGAAGGTCAAATTGCATGACCTTCGTCGCCAATTTACCTTACCTATGCAAAATTTAAGTCGTGGCGTTCGCCTAGTAGCATGTAGCACCGCCATCCTGCTTGAAAAACATGTCGTCTAGGTACATATAGTTCAATTGGAGCCACATAAATAAAGCACTCGTTATTGACGGTGACAGACAAATCAACCTCATTTTCTAAAAAATAAATAAATAAATAAATTTAGTGGTGCGACTGCGACAGCTCGAAGAGAACCAGGACCTAGTGACTTACAACTCTCAACCATTCATGTGTGCGTGTAACGAAGAATGGTGGGGACCTACAATTTTCTGACGATTCCGAACGGTTAATAAGCAGCACTTTTCATGACAAGAGTTACTCTTGCAAGATTTGTCAATTCTTCGAAAGAGGCATTACACCCCTGAAAAAAAAAACTTTTTTTGCAGCGGCTAAGAATCGAACCCAAGACCTTCTGTATGACAGTCCAACGCACTTACCATTATGCCAAGGGGTACTACTAGTGATAACGCCACCGGCCTAAAATTCGCGCCAATTTTCATAGACAAACGAGTTTGCTAGAAATTTTGTTCAACTGACCCAGGTCATGACCATAGACAACGCGCCGTTTGTTCACTGACAAATCTTCGGGGCGTTTGGAACAAGACCCCAATTTTGTATGAGTCGCATTTTTAGATGAATGGCTGAAAGTTACTGTTTGGTGTGGATTTTTGGACGATTATGGCGTAATTGATCGGTACTTTTTCGAAAACGACACGTTGATAAAGCGATCACCATCAATGAAGATCTTTGGAACGATGATAACCAATTCATTATGGCCCAAATTGAACCATATGGATATGGACCTAGGTTAGGTTAAGTTAGGTGGTCTGATGATGCGGCAAGCCGTATAAACTTAATTGGCATGGGAAGGGTAAGAGGAAGTATTAGGTATGGGTGTCCTCTCTGAATCATCCTGATTTCTGAATGAAGTTAAGGATGTTTTTTTTTTTAATGGAAAAAATTAGACGTTGCGCAGTTCGTTGAACAAACATTCTCAGAGGGCATATTTTCTAGTTCACGCTAAGTTGAACCATTTACATAGGAAGTGAGATGAGATGATAACATAAGAGTACCCAGGGAACAATGTTTTTATTTATTTTTTTATTAAGTGGTTCCAGCAGAACGGCGCTATGTGCCTCACAAGATTTTCTAAAAATCTATGGGAATAGAGCAATCGACAGATGACCATAAGGTGGACATTATACAGCCCATCGCTCAAATTCAGCCGGAATTATCCGGAAGAGTAATTGAACATTAGACCATTTAACGTTGTCATATTCCATAGCATCCAAGAGCCTTCAATTAAAAATATTGTCAAAACCTCACACACAGTTTGTATTATTCCATTTCAAAATCTATCCGTCCTTATTGAAAAACCTTTTAAATGTCATCAGTCATTATTGGCGATACTTAAGATTCGTTTGTCGCTTTCTTTATTTAGGAACACGAGTTGTTGGACGTTTAGATCAAAGAGTTAAAATGTGGCTTGAATAAGGAAAGCCAGTTCACAATATCGCGGGGCTGTTCTTCAAATGGAATAAAACATTGTTGTTTAAGCATAATTCCATAGAATTAGGTGAAGAGAATGGATGAGTTTCATTTCTGTACTGTGCGCTTAAGCAATAATGTTTAGTTTTAAAACCCAGTTAAAAATTTTTAAATGACACAATAATTAAGATTACAAATATTTTTACTTCTTGCTGATTGTTCACAATATATTTATATACAAACATACATAACATTAAACATTATTATTTAAATTTTAAACTATCCTGAAAAATCTTACTCACCATTTCAAAATCGAATATTTAAATTTTTTTGAATCACGTCCATATCGAAGATAAAACAAATATGTATCCAATATCAATTTACATTCACTGTGGCGTAAACGTAACCTTAAACAAAAATCAATAAAACAAAAAAATTTACAAAACTATTTCCCACCCACACAAACGCACATGCAACATTTCTGTGGCAGCAAAATCAAATCAATTTGCCAATTCATTAGATAAAATCACTTGAAATCATAAAATCACGTAAACGTAATAACAATAAATCGATAGTAAATATTGCAAATATTTTAATGCAAATTCTGTTTATACCTCCCACTGTGAATGGCACTTGTGTCAAACACCCTAATCACTAATCGGTCACAAAGTAGCGTAATGCTAAACCAGAGAAAATCAATTCCTAACTGTAAGGTGAGACGAGTTGATGCGTATGTGCGTGCTAAAACCCTCTATATGTTATTTAATATACACAACATGTGCATATACAATATATATACATGTATGCTATAGCAGCCTATAACGGTAGATAAATCGAAATCTTGAATTGAATCCAAAATGACAATTCGGAGAATACCTTCAGCTTCACTTATGTCTCTCCTCATCGTGCCATGGGGCGTATGAAGCATCAGAAATTATGACGACATGTTTATTACAATTATACTGGCAAGAGCATCCTAGCACTGCATAGCATATAGTGCTGTTTATATGTGTATCTGTTTGTGTATTGTCCTGGGAGATTCTCTAGAAACACTTTCGCATTTTGCTACGTCAAAGAACATTCCATGGATGCTCTAGCGGTATATCATTTAAACATACACAAAGTTGAACAAGGACGGGATAGAACAGGACGAACATACACTTTTCGACCAATAATCGAACAAAAGCAGCCATTTCTGCACCAGCCAGCGTACAGAAACCGTATCCGGTCAGAAGATAATTGTGAATAATTCATTTAGTTCGGGCGGGCAATGCCTTTGCACATCACATCCCTTTCGCCATGGGATATAATAGAAACAAACAGAGAAAATCATCTTCAAGACTATATTCGTAGATGTTGATAGTGACCTCTGTGACTTTGTATGCTTTTATACAATGGAAAGGAACTAAGAGGGTGATATCAAACTTCTTGAACGTCATTAAGGCGATTGGGTGGAGAAAATTCGCTCAATACCTACCGTCCATCTTTACTTCCAGATCAAACGATGTTGGCTACATTGGGTTTTAGAAATTTTGTTTTCGAGGTATTGTTATTAATATTAGTCTGGAGTTAAGCTGTGGAGGAGATGAGGCACAAACTGTATTGATGTGTTTTCATTATGTTAATACGTCTGATCTTTTGAACAGGGTGTCTTAAAAACATAAGGTAATTTATATTTAAATTAAAATAAAGCAAAGACAAAATTGTGTTGCGAAGAGTTGTTGGCTGGATTATTGAACAGATCAAGACAAAAAAAAAGTTCATAATAAGAATAACAAATACCTTTTGCCAACAACATTCGTCTGATTATACTTAGAAAGCTTTCGAGGTGCTTGCCTTCGATCTTTTTTTAGAACCTAGCACAATCTGATTAGATTTTACCGATTGTACTTTTAAAAGACTTTAAACTACATTTGACAAAAATTGAACCAATCAGATTGAGGTTTGTGACAACTAGACTGTCATTCCTTTCCAAGAGCTATTTTAAGTTACCATGAAATGAGGTAGTCTAAAGAATTTTAGATAATGGAACAAAAGAAGGTTGAAAAAGGTCTTCCATGAACCAAAATTAAGGCCTTATTCCGGGTCCACTCTGAAGTCTAGTCAGCGAACAAACGGCATTGTCAATAATCTTGAACTTTTAGCTTCTGGGTTAGTTGGATCTTGTACGGGTTTAGGCCCCTTAACCCCAACGCAAAATTCACCAAGTTAAAGTCTGCGAAAGGACGAGTTCTTGTGTACGGGGGCAAGATATGAACTGTTTTTACTACACACTTTCACGAACCCCGGCGATTTTCCGTTCCTTTGACGAACGAATGGTGGCTGATTGTTTACCGATCGTCTCAAATTTGGCTACCAAACATCATAGACTGGATTATGAAGGTCCAGTGGGCGGAAATGGGGCAACGTTTGCACTAACTAATACTCATTTTGATAATGAATTCTTTGTCAGTTGGACGTGCTGTTCATTTGAGTAACTTACCATGATTTGGTATCAATAACTGAATAATAAAAAACAGATTTGACAGATGTCACCAAAACAACATGGCCGCTTTTTGAAAAATCATATATTAGTTCGTTATAGCGACTTACTAGGTTCGTTGAGAATAGCTGGAGTTACTCGGAAACACAAGGTGCCTTAAAAAATATAGGAATAACAATGATATTGGTTTTATAACAAACAATAAATACCGATGCTTAAGTTAAGTAAAAACCTTTTATTATTTCTTAAGAGTGCCCAGTAATCTTTGCAGACAAATATTGTGTTTTTTTTTATTTTAGAAAAATAATTAAGACTCGTGTTTCATAGAAACAATCTTTTATGTATCGTCTCCGTTGAAATGGAGTATCTTGAAGAAACCGGACGCTAATCACGAACTTATTGGAAACACAAATTCCCAAAATTTCTTTCACAAAAGTAAATTTTGTTTGAGATATGACCGATTTTTTATTTGAAAGGCCCTTCAAAATAATTATGTGTGGAATATGACATTTTTCAAAGGAAAGTTGGGGAGGATTTAAAAGGAGGCAACGATGAACTATGGTTTTAAATGTCTGAACATCGCAGTGGGAGGGAAATATGAGGCCAGATAAAGCATTCCACATTCGTTTAGTGCGGCTAAGTAAAGAATCTCTGAATTTAACTGTACGTCCGAAGCTGTGCTCAAGGGTAAACTGATGGGCATTCCATGAAACGCGAGTATTACGGTTGAATTGTTTAATGGGAGGAATGCAACTGGCTATTTTACAAGAGCTGTTTATAAAAATAACGGTAATATAATGAACGACAAGAAACATTGAGGTGGCGCTCGAGATGCAAATTTTTCTGTCGTAGTTCTGTAACTTATAATTTTTAAAGCTCTTTTTTGGATTCGATCCAGGAGACTCAAGTGGGTTATTGGATCATCTGCCCGAATATGGGAATTATACTCCAGCTTTGAACGAATATAACCCTTACAGATTACAGCCATATCAGAAGGGATGAGAAATTTCTTGCATTGGCATGAAAAACATAATCATTTAGCAGCATTTTTGGCGAAGTCGAATATATGGTCCTTCCACACAAGGTGGACTATTATGCGGTATGGGGGATAGGTTTTACTTTAACAGAGGAGAGCATTGAGTTTTTGAAGTATTTAATCCTAAGTGATACTTGGTTCTCCATTTGACAACGCTATAGAATTCAAAACTCAATGATCTTTTTATACACTGCTATTCTAGATCCAACTCGAAAAAATGAGGACATGAATCTGGAAACGAATATGAGATGCTAAAATTACTGTCCTCAGTAAAACAATCTAATTGATTAAAAGTTTCAGATAAAAGCTCATTGATGAATATGAGAAAGAGATTCGAAGACAAAACAGATCCCTGGGCACACCAGTATTTATTTTATAAATATCAGACTTCAAACCATCCAATTCAAAATTAATAGAGCGGTTATAAAGTTAAATTCTAAAATATCATCGATCCATAGCGCTCTCCGTGACATTATGTGGATCTTTGCTTGTTGACATACTCGTTCATCTAAAAACAGGCTTCGTCCCAGAAGATGCCTTTTTTTTGCTGCAACTGTTACAGAACCCAGTCAGCGAATACATTGTTTTCTATGGGTATTGTAACTTGCCTGTGATTTTTCTGGAAGAAAAACTAACAATAGATAAAGAATCATGGCTACCTCGAACTTACAAAATCTACCCGACCCTATATGAGACCCTAATAGAATGAATCATTCTGAAAAACCTTATGACATCTCAGTATTAGCCTGATGATAATATAAAAGAAAACTTACATTTTTATTATCTCCAATACAATAGCATCAGTTTAATGTTACTTTTTTATTAAATTTATTCGATAAAATAACTGTCAAATTTTAGGCCTTTTAGACATTCAAAATTCAATAAATTCTACACTATCGACACACACAAACTTAAACTACTTTTCCCAGATGCATAATATCTCTCGACTACCCCTACAATACACAAATTTTCTACATTAGTGTGAAATATTGCTTTTCTAAATCACCCTGTATCAATACCTTAAAGCATAACATCATTTCAGCACCGAGCAGCTATGTATGTAGCTTCCAATAACATCGATTGCTTTGCATAAGTGCCTTGGCATGTCGACAGCAAATATGGCAGATTTCTGCATCACCAATTATTGGTGTTACAACGCAATCTAACCCTTCTCACTTCCCGAATAACTATTACAAATACAGCAACTACTACTAATTAAATGAATTTTGACTCTACATATATATAAATACGCGTGAAATCAATACTACTTAATACATGTACGAGTAAGCCACCTGTGAGCAATCCTTTGTCAGGCCCGTGATTGGGAACTATTCGATTAAATTATCATTTAATTTCAACTGAAGATGGCGCACGGAATTGTGATTACATCGTGCAACTAGGCTGAGAGCGAGGGCGTGGAATCTATTTCACGAATGATGACACAGACGACAAGACAGCAGCAGGAACACTGTGCATTCCAAGGGAATGATAGTCATAGACCGATTAATCCATGGTTATATCGATTGCTCATGGTTGGTTGTTGTTGCTATGCAATATGATACATTAGCAGCATAACACCAGCTTCATATAAAAATGAATTCAGCTATCCAGCACCCTTCGTTTTCAATTAGCTGTCACTGTCACTTTGAATGAGTGCGGGAGTGCTGGAGCTGGAGCTCGTATGGTCTGGCTAGGCAACTGGCGCAATGTGTTGACATTTTTATGCGCGAATTGACAGTATCTTTGTCGCACCCCCGCTTGTGATCATTTTCGCAATATGCATTAATCAACCGTATTATGAATTTATACATATTTGCGTGTGTTTATACACAAAGAGAAAATTATTATTAGATAATAATAATTAAAGAAAAAATATTTTGCATTTTTTATTTTATTTTGTTTTTGTTTCATATCAATTGATTCACTTTGGATATACACACAACACGGAAGTGAGGCAAACTCGCGCATTTGCTTGAATTCAAGGTTGACAGCAGCACTAAGTTGTACTACGTTGCGCTGATAATAATGTCAATTTCTCGAGAGTAATGCACTTGAGAATCTGTTTCAGGTAGTCAGTTGGTATTTTGTTTGTTATTTATGAATCTACTGTGCATTTAATTTAGCCTTTTCTAGAAATTAATACTAGTTGAAAAATATAGATAAGAAAAAAACTACCTGACGCCAGTCACTCTCAAGTGGGTGTAATTCGTTTATTTGTATTAGAGAACGACAAAGTAATAGAAAAATTGATATGTGAATATCTTTTTTTTTGTTCACATTTCTTATTTGAACTTTAAAGAATTTAGCAAAGAATAAAACCAATCATGCAGATAGATTCTTCAAGAAGGTCATCAGGGCAATACCTACCAATTTTTTAATTTATATTATTTGTTTGTATAGAGACAGCAAAATTTTGACAGTTCATGGCAGCCATGTTTGCACTGCGTTATAAATATCTATTGCACCCGATCCACAACTAGATTAGAGCTGTGCCAATCGTTCGGTTTGAAAGATCGAATCAATCATTGATTGATTCAAGGAATCGATCTTTTCAATCAATCGTTCATTCAATCAACATCATTTTTATTCAGTCGTTTCATTCATTCCGAATGAGATCAAGAACGATACAAAATTTTTTCAATCGTTCATTTAACCAAAATATTTTTTTTTTAATCGTTTCGTTCTGACCGAGACAGAAAAAATGTGAAAATGGACTAATGTTTTGCTTTATCTACTTTTTTTCGACTTCGCTTACGCCATCTTCCGTTGTATATAAAATAAAGAATATAAATTCCGCTTCGTTTTCGTTTTGGTATTGTGAAATGACTGAAAACAAGTTGAATGAACGAAACTTAACTTTTTTTCGATCGTTTCGTTCATTTTATGTTTATCAGTTTGAGTGGCAAAAGATTGACATTAGGATTGATTGATTTCGTCTATTGTGATTGCAATCAATCAATCTTTTTGGTGAACGGATCACAAAGACCGAATTAATCGCGATTGACAGAGCTCTAAGCTAGATTAGTTGCTCAGCCTACAGTTCTTACTCCAAGTTTAGAGAGGATAAATCAATCTCTTCCACCTGGAAGCGTACCAGATACTCCATTCTTTGATGCACATACATCCGCCTAGTGTGTTCTTAGTTTGCAGTGAGGAGTTCCGTTACTATTAGTAGATTGTTGTCATGGAACGGATTTGGTTACACTTCCCAAGAAGTAGTTTTGTCTGCCTCAGTTTTGGGAGCTCTTTCCAGTTTTTGGATCTTTTGATTTCGTTTTTAAACCTGTTTTCTCTATTCCCCAGTAGGGCTCTGGCCCCATAAGAGGTTTTTTTAGGAAGTCTGCCTCCTCATTCCCCTGAACAATGAAGTAAGGCATATTATTGTTCTTGCCAAGTTCGTTTAGCCCGCCTTTACATTCCAAGACTAACTTAGACGAGATGGCTTCAGGTGGAGCTTGGCTTTCTGACATAGTGGCAATGTTTCAGTTTCGGTAATTTCTTTCGAGATTTCGACCTGCACATTCCGCTATGGCATTGACTTTCGTATAGAAAATGCTAGTGTCTCATTGGTATAGAAGTTTGGATCTTAGCCCTAAAATTCCAGTACCAGTCCCTTATGTCGATCTCGATCCATTAGTGTACCACTAAATGGCATTGGCTTTGGGTGTGTACTTTTCTGTTTCACCTACCCACTTTCTTTGCAACTGAACTCCGTGTAATAATTTTTACAAAATTGTATTTCGTAATCATTTACTGCTAACTTTAAAAGGCAGCCCCTTTCCCTGTGACTTAGAAATTTGACAGACCCAGTCCTTTCCCTGGCAAATCTCACAATGGCTCCCTTATCAGCACTTTCAACTACTGCATGTTATGGGGACAGATGCAGAATAACTTCCATCGCTGATGCTGTAGGACAAGTTCTCATTGCTCCAGTAATGCATAAACGAGCCTTTGGACTTTTCCTATTGCTTTCCTAGGTATTTGCAACTCAGTTCTTTTGTGCCATGCAACCGCACCATAGGTTATGATATAAGGTTTGCCTGTAAGTCTCTTGGGCTTTTGTAGCTTTCTCGACGGTATGTTGTAAGTGTTTATTGCAGATGAGTTTACTACCTAGTATGATTCTTAGAAATTTCACTTTCTTCTCTGTTACTATTTCTTTGCCAGACAACCGAATCGGTTTGGTCTTTTCTTTGTAAATGGTACGAGTAATATAGTCGTTTTTGTAGAATTGATTGATAATCCTACAGCATTTGCTTGTAATAAATAGTTGGTCTTCTCTGCATGATATCACAGAGAGTTCCTTCAAACTTCCTGAGAGCTGTAATAACGATATCATCAGCGGAATCGATGCAGCGTGTACCTGGATAGGTAAGATTTTCTAGCAGTTCATCCACTACAAGACTCTACAGCAAGGGTGATAGTACTCCTCCCTGCGGACAGCCCTTTGTTGTGAAGATTATCTGTGTATTTGATCCTGTTTTTAGCTCCGCTGTTCTAGTGCCCAGCATTTTACCAATCCATCTAGTTATGGTATTGGGTACACATTTTCTTAATATGGATTTATTTAATGGGACCTATTATCTGCATAAATGTTACTTTAACTACTTCTTTGCTTTCAACCCGTTTTATGAAAAAAAAAAATGTTTGAAATAAGTTACATTTATTTTGAAAAGTTTTTATAGAAACGTTCTCTTTTTAAATCAATTCCAGTCTGTATTATACAAACACCAAAATGGCGCCCAACGTGAATCTTATTTTACAGCAAGCAGTGCTTCAACCATTACGCTCATTATTATGTTAAATAAGGACGAGAAAAGAAAGAAATATGCCAATTTATAAAACTTCGATGCCTTGGAAACAAACTATGCCAGCCGGCATGGGGGGCATACAAATTACCAATATAAACATATCCTTTTTTTTAATTTTCTTCAGTCACTCCCAGAAAGCAAATCCTTCTTTGGGGAAGTATAACTATCAGAATTATCCCTTTAAAATATATTCTCACCATCAAGTTTTGTTAATCCTTACTTGAATAAATAATACGGTTATAAGTAGCAGCACACTTTTTATTCATTTTCAAACATGTGATAATTTTCATTAGAAACACCATTTAGATCAACACTCAACACTTTCTGGTCAAAGTTCAGCTTTTGAAGTGTGAGGCCCTTAAGGCTGATGACACACACTTTTCGATTATAACATCTTTACTTTTCGATGTCGACAACGACGTCGTCGTCGACTCAGACAAAAGTTAAGCTGACAGCTTTGAATATGATTTCCATTAATAAACCATACGATATAATATATCATTTTTCACAATTCACATCCACCACCAACCAACAGAAGCAGAGAGCCGCAAGGCAATTTCAATTAAATGAACGATGAGCCTTAAATATCCCTTCCTAATTTCTTTTGCAAATAGTGAGTGAAAAATTTCAACATAAAAACCCTCTTCAGAACCGAAAATAATAATAAAAAAAGAAAATTAAATAAGAACTGTAACCAAAATGGTCGAAGATCGGGGGTTGATACCCTATTGTCATCGCTCAACGTATAATAGAAAAATCCCCGAAGAAGAGGATGACGGTGACGAAGAAAGAAATAAGCATCATCTCGTCTCAATATGACCCTTAAACGATCCACAATGGAGATGAAAGGATATAAATTGAAAAGAATACAAAAAAAATTATCAACAAAGAACCCACACCAGCACAAAAGCAAAAACACACACACTGTCACAAAATCGGAATCAGTAGCCAGCAATAGAGAGAGAGAGAGAGAGAGAGAGAGAGGGAGAATAAAATAAAATGCCTAATAAATTCGAAGGGATAAAAACATCATCATCATGGCATAGTTTGCTTCTTTTGATAAATGTGTCCTTTTTGTGGTCCTCCTCGCAGTTCTCGTTCACTGCTAGCCACATTCATGCCCAGTAGATGTCCTTATTGTATTCATCCTTGCCAATCATTCGCATTTACCCTCTCAGCATGCTTTACAAACAAAAGACCTCAAAATTATAAGGGGCTCACCACTTTGCTTTATCGTAAGGGTTGTTTGCGTGTAAATGCGAATAATCCGCGAATATCAATATCGACAAATTTTCAGCAGCTTTGGTGGTGGTTTGGTTGGTGAATGATGGATTTCTAGGAAGCCAAAATCTGAATAAGGAAACTCATACAAAATAATCAAAATAAAAAAAATAAAAAAAAAAAGAAAATTTAAATAAAATTAAAGGGTTGTTAAGGCGTTTTGTTCATTCGGTATTGGTATTGGCTTTGTGTAGAGAAACTCATCAGCGAAAAAGGGATGAATATACCAACAGCACTGTGCTAGTCTTTATTAACAAAACTCTATTTTTTTTAAAATTAGGAAATTTAATTTAATTTTTTTTTAATCTTAAGTTTTTATTTAATTATTTTAATTAAGCTAAATTAAAGCATATATCTTAAGCAAAATAACAATCATTTTTAAATCTATGAAAATAAATAACTAAAATGATAAATATGAAAAAATTCTCTATGGAATGTGGGAGAAGAAAAAGGATAGTTATTGGAGAGTTTTTGAACAATTTAGATCAAACATATTTAAATTGTTGGCTTCTCGCAGCTTTCTTGTCATTCTTTGTTAAGCAAGTCTATCCAGTCAACAGATAGGTAAAAATGGCGACCACTGGGGACTGGCAGTCTAGCCCTGTGGCCAAATTACCGCTGAAGAGTGCATTTTTATTAAGGTGGAATTGATATGGAAAATTGTGGACATTCTTACGGAGTCATCCAGTTTGGATTAAGTTTAAAAATATGGATCTAGTAGGTTTTGATGTCTCTTATTGTGTTTGATTTTGCATAATAATTTGGAAATTCGATCCCTCACTCAGCCGGATCGCCACACTCATCCGACACCAACTAGACTGTGCCAAGCTAGGCAGCTTGTTGACTGGTGCTGAAGCAGTAACCAATCCGATTGAGTGATCACTCGGCCCTCCTTCAAAGCCTTCACTCCACTAGCTAAAGATCTAAGGAGTCAAACAGAGTTCACATCACAGAAGTAAACGAAGTTCGTCCTAGCGCCATTTCGTCGCGTTGGGAGAGAGATAAAATCATTGATCTTCATTTCCGAAAGTTCGTCAACATCGTCAAAAAATACCCTTGTGCTATAAATTTGGCCAGAGCAAGGCATTTGCAAAGGAAATGAAGGACTGTTTCATTTTCCTGGTGGTCCCAATCATCTATGATAGTAAGTGTTATCAGGATCCAGTTAATCGGCCCTAGCGAGGTATCCGTTCGAAGGGGAAAATTGTCCGCAACGCATACTTCGTCGGAGGTTCAAATTGCTTTCGAGGTATCCTATCGGAAAGAATAAAAATACACAAATGCGTTGGCGCAATTTGTTCCGCGAAGAATTTGTGTCGGACGAAACCGGAAAAACAATTGCATTAAGCTGTCAGAAATTTCACAAATAAAGCACTTGATCGCACTTCAACGCAGTTCGCCGAGTGCGTTAAAATAATGTCGGAGAAATTTTCTGAACAGCTTTTCGGAAGAATACCTCGAAGCAAAAATCCTCCGAATCGTACAAGAACGGAGAAATTTCGCCTCCGAACGGATACCTCGCTAGGGCCGAATAACTGATGCAGAAAGATTAGTGCTGAGGGTTTGCAAATTGATCGGTGTAAGACGCTTCTCGTAGGGTGCAGTATTATTGGGTCGTCCCATCCAAGTCCCAACTAAATCTAACAATCTTGCACTGAACGGGTTCAATTCTCTGAATGTGGACATGATGATAGAGTGACCAGACCTGAATTTTAAGTTTTGGTGGGTGCAATACTAATTCTTAATCTTACTTAAATATAGCTCTTAAATCTAGGATTGGAGTGAATTAGAAGGTTAATTAAGTTAATTGACAGAAGTCGGTCCCGATACGAAGGTAAAATAAAATTAAAGGGTATTTCCAAAACAGACCCCGAAGTGCAAAACATAGGAAACGACTTTGAATGCTCTCGATTCTGGATATATGAATTGGTTGATAAGGGGAACATACTGGACAGGGGTATTCAAGAAAAGGGCGAAAAAAGGTTATGTATAAAGATCCGCTCACGTAGGGGTCAGAGATTTCTTTGGATCACCGTTTTACAAAACCTAGTGTAGAGTTTGCTCGTCAATACAGGGTGTCCGGTAATTCGTGTGCCATACTTTGGGATGTGATTTTTGGTCATGTTTTAAGAAAAAAAATTGTTGATTTTCAACTTAGACGTCACTTTTTGACAATTTAAAAAAAAAGGCTAACTTTGGTGTACCCTGACATTAAGGTTAATTTCTCTGTCAGTACTAATGGTAGGGACCTCATTTTGAACTTTTTTTTTTTAGAAGAAATGCCAGCCTTTAAAACTACGTTTAAATGTAGCTGATATATTTTTAGGGTTGCAAGATATTCAATTTTGAATGGTGCTCAATTTTTCTTGCCCCAGCAAAATTTTGACTTTATTGAGGTCACTTTTTTTCAAAAAATGCGTAATAAACAAAGTTTTCTTATTTTTATGTGATGAACAAAACATAAATAAAAAAAAAAACATTAATAAGTGCACCCAAAAACCCATACATTTTATGATACTTGGAAAAATCTAATATTTAAAGATTATTTCAATATCGTTAATAGTAAGAATAAAGAGGAGAGGTCTTAAGTGGCTGCCTTGTGGGACCCTGGACTTAGCTAAGAAATCATCAGAGAAGGAAGATCTGAGTTGAACTTTATAGTAACGGGTTTTCAGGTAAGAAAAAATCCATTATAAGATAGGTTCAAGTCCAAGGGTGGACAGTTTGAATAGAATAAGCTTACAAGTGTGAGATTTTATCAAAGGCCTTACTGAAATCGGTTGAGACAACGTCGACTTCCTTTCCATTTTCTAAGGCTGAAATTAAAGGATACGAATTCAACAAGGTTAGTCATTAAGGAACTATCCCTGACAAAGCCGTGTGAAAACTTAAGATATCATACAAAATGCTTTCAAAGATTTTGGGAATATTTGAAAGTTAAGCAATTGGACGATAATTTGTAACTTTACACTTTGGACGCTTTTAATGTAATGGGGTTATGAAAGATGTACGTCTAAGTTGGAGATAGTGTGAATAGGATGGCTTGAGTAGAGATTCACATTAGCATTAAAATTCGTCAAATAAGAAAACCTAGTTCGAAAGACCTTGATCTGATTTTGCCTATGATCTTTTTTCCATTATTTATTTCTTTTATTACGAAGGGTACGAAGATCTTTGTTGTACCATGAGGGAGGTTGTAAAATTCTTTTGAGGCATGAGTGAAATAGATTGTCAAAAACGGTTTTGTAGTTGACCATAAAAAGTCATGATATTAAGGTCAATCTTGAAGTCGTTCGAGATAAAGTCGAAGTTTACTTTTCCAATAAGGTCCTTCAGTTTGTCGAAATAAGCTTTGAGAAAATTATATTTCTCTAATGTGAGAGGGTAAGGATGCATATTTTTTCGCAGTCAAAATTTAAGTGGAATAGGTGGATGATGATAGTCAAGCTTAGAGAGGATTTGATTATTGTCATTAACGACTGTATTCTAAACATCGGCCCAGAAAACCAAACCTTACTGCCTTTCCAGTAAATTTGTATCCGCCACTAGTCTGCGCGAGATAAAAAGGCAAAAATTCATCAACAAAAAGGATTTCTTTTTCAGAGATTGCTTGGGAACAGACATAATAGCTCTCGTCCTCTGAAACTGAAGATCAAAGTCGTCAACTACTATAATGTCATCTTCAGCGTCATCGGCTAAACAATCAATTGTATTTAGATTTTGGTAATGCATCATTAGGAACTGAGGTTTTGATGGGTTTGAATGATGGCAATTAGGAATGAAAGGGATTATTAGTTACTCGCAGATTTTTATGAGACTAGGAAAACCGTTAAAAATCGACATATGAGGCAAAGGTGGATAAATAATTGTGTACGTCAGTGTACGTAAAATTAAAAGTTTTATGATATAACAAAAAATATTTTCAGAAAAAGTGTACATAATTCTATTACTAATGACATGTCCTAATGACATGTTTAAATGGTCTTTTCACATTTTTGGAGAATAAAACTACTCCAGTCTTAATTCTACAAAATGGAATGAAAGCCAAGATTTAACAGTTTCATGTATACCTCTCGAAACTTCATAAAATTATCTATGTTCACAGCTCTTTCCATCTGTCAAAAGAATGTCATTCAGTGTTGTCAATACCATAAATTAATCTGGTTCGTATTTTTCTCCACAGCACTGTTTTCAGATATAACATTATAAGCGTAGCTGTTTATTTATTTTGAAGGATATTTTTTTTACTAAAGGCATCAGTTCAGTAAAGTTAAGTTACAAAAGAGAATCATCAACTATTTATAAGCAACCAAAGGGTAGACTTCCATTTCACACCAACACTTTGACGCATTTAAGGCCGCTTACGTACCTACACTCTTCTAGGTATTATTCTTTTGTTTTTCTTCTCAATCTCTAGTCAGAGGTTGCACGAATGCACGTGTCAATTGGTTTTAGATTATGTTGCTGCTGTTTCTGGATGCCCGTATTTTATTCGGAAATAAAACGGAAATTTTCAAATGAACTGAGTTTCCGAGTATATTACAGTTGTTGATTCGGCAGACTCCGAGCTCAGACACAAATATGAATGAAAAGGGATGTTTTTATCACCCCAAATGTGTGTTTTTGCTGCCCCTGTCTAATGCATGGGCCTTATTACTATGAAGGAAGGAAGAATTATACAACAATATTCACAACAAGAACAAACTACTTAGACGACAACGAGGGCATATAGTGTTTGGAGCGTCTGAACTTCCTATTTATGGACATGACGATATGGCAACAACGACGACCGACAGCGACGACGGCGATGGCGACAACGATGATGAAGTGGATTAATGTTTTTCAATATTTCTTGTATACACGCAAACATATTTTTTTTTCTAAATGGAATGGGGTATATTGTAAAAAGAAATTGAAATAAAAATGTAGAGAGAAGGACCTTTTTATGGAATATATTACATATATCGATGTCCTGGCAAAATGGATAAGAGAAAAGTAATATGCATGTTGCTTCGGTTTTTTTCTCCACATAGATATATGTAGGTATTATCCTTTTTGTGTGTTGTGAGTGCATTAAATTGGTTTTCTGTATAAGCAAACACAGCGGGAAAGCAATGAATGATGAAATATATTAATTTTGTATTGTAAGTTGAATGAATTCTTTTATATTGAACATGAAACGAATGATATTAATGGTAATTTTGAGTTTTATTAATAAGATTAAAAGAATGTTATTTCAAATGATCAAAACTGTTATGATAGATGAACAATGAAATTAGAAAATAAATTGATATATTAGGCTTCGTGAAATTTAAGGAACGCGTCAGCATGGAAACGCGCTTGGTTAGGTACCTATACCTATTTAAGATCAAACACGCCTTTTGCATTCCTTTAATTTGTTTTTGATGTTTTGTAAAAGAAGCTTGTGGGGGTATTAGAACTTAATTATATCTAAGAAAATTAAAAAATGAAAATATTTTAAATGGTTAAATTTTATAAGATGTGCAAAAAGATAGATGGTGAAAACGTTAACAAACATTTCCAAAAAAATCAGACTTTTCTCACTTTTCTTCTAATTGACAAAACCACTCGATTCTACTATCACTGATTTAAAATTTGATCAGACACATACATCTGCAGTATTTATGCACAACTATTTTCTTTAAATATTTATAAATATACCTATCAAACCGTAATAACTTTTTAAGGGCCAAGTACTTATTTATCGAAAACTTTCAATAACAGATATAAATCTTCAAGACGAAGTTTTTGATTCGTTCTTACTAATTCATTTTATCAGGATCAGATGTGTAAAGGACTAATTTGACGTTCATTATTTTAACTGAATTTTTTCGTAAATG
Organism: Chrysotoxum bicinctum; assembly: GCA_911387755.1. Taxonomy (NCBI): domain Eukaryota; kingdom Metazoa; phylum Arthropoda; class Insecta; order Diptera; family Syrphidae; genus Chrysotoxum; species Chrysotoxum bicinctum. Next base: position 213,920,615 of record OU426989.1, on the reverse strand, counting down.
GCGCCCAACGTCAGGGTATTTTCTTCCATCTTGGTGCGTTTCTTTGAGAAACCTAAAAAACTAGTTAATAAAGACACTTATAGCCGCTCCCGCTTCATAAGGGGTTCATAAGAGTAGGGAGAACATTTCTAGATTCATGTTGTATCACAATAGACCAACTCTGGTCTAAGTGTGTCAACTGAAAAATATTACCTTTACTATCTGTTGTATAATTTCTAAAGAAGACCTAATAAATTTGAAAAAAGAGAATTCTTCAATAAGGGCGGGTAGATGTTTAAATGGAATAAAACAAGCTGTATGTGTGGTATTAACAAAATTCTTTTTTATTTGAAAGGCCCATTAATGCCATTATTACGGGCGCAAGGATCTGAATGGTTCAATTTCAAATGATTTCCACATATATCCAGATGAATTTGAGCTATACTCTGTGTTACGTTCACCTTGACGGGATATTGTAGCCTATTCGCGTAGACCTACAACGTCAGTAAACCCCAACAAAAAGTCTGGAGGATTCAAATCGCATGATCTTGGCTGAAAATTCACGTCACTTCTTACTTACAATCGTGGCATCCGCTGTGTGGTACATACCGCCGTCCTGCTGGAACCACATGTAGTCTAGGTCCTTATTGTTTAATTTAGGCCATGTAGCGCTCACCATTGACGATAACCGCCTTTTTTCGAAAAAAAAAGTACGGACCAATGTTGCCACCGGTCCAAAGTCTAGCCCAATGGTAACTTTTTGAGGAGTCATTGTTACCTAGTGAGCCTCGTGTGGGTTTGTGCCGTCCCATATACCGAAATTTTGCCATTCATTCAAAAATGTGCCTCGTCGATAGACGATATTCGGGAAAAATTAGGGTAAACGCTCTGAAGTCTAATCAGTGAGCAAACAGCATTGTCTATGGTCATGAACTTTGAGCTGGGCCAGTAGGATCTTGTACGGGTGTAGGCTTTTCCAATTCAAAGTCTGCGAAAGGCCAAGTTCTTGTGTACGGCAATGAATCGACTGCCTTGGGTTCTGCTCCACACTTTTATGGACCCCGGTGATGTTCTCGGCCAATCTTGCGTTCCCTTACCGTTCAAATGTTGGTTGATTGATTACCAAATCGGTTATCTCCAATTTCGTCACCAAACATTGAAGAGTTAACTGTGAAGGGCCACCACGTCCACAGAAAAACAACATTTGCACTAACGAACCCTCATTTTGATATAAGGTTTAAGAAATTTGACGTGCTGTTCAATCGGCCATGGTGATTAAACATTAGCAACTGAATAAGAAACAATAGATTTGATAGATTTCAGGCGCCAATTGAAAAAAAAACCTTCATAACGATAAATTATACAATTTCTTTAATTTTATAAGAAGTTTCTATTTATTTCGTTTAAGCAATTTTGTTGCGAGAAACAAATCTTTTATCAGTAGTTTTTAAATATTTTATCAAACTGTCTTTATTTGAAATGCAAGTTAAACGTAAAATAGATGGCGCCCAACAATTCAGAAGTTAAAGGGTTCATAATATAAAGTAAAAATTCTTTAGCATTGCCATCCAAGATGATCATCTATTTTTAATGACAGATCAGTTAAAAACATGATTATGAATGTGGGAGTTTGGTTACCAAAAAACAACGTTTTGTTTTTGTTTTGACTGTCAAACTTAATCTGTGTAGTTTTATTTTAGTTTTACAAGTTTTTTTCTTCAAGGAATTGATTAAAACCATAGCAACTTTTAACAGTTCTGATGATACAAGGACTGTTTGTTAGGCCCGGAGAACCAAAAAACTTTGCCGGTGGGGATAGTATGAGTAACCAAATATTTTGTTAGCCATACGCCATTACTTTTACTGTTGTAAAAGTTATGAATTGGTGGATATATGTATTAAGTCTCGTCCTTATTTTAAAATGGAATGGTGACATATTGAGCTTACTTGAAGTTTGATGACAAACCCATATCTGTATAGAGAAGCTTGTATAGAGCTTGTGGCCTTCACAACCTTTGATTTCCGGGCATAACCTTCGGTAAATCCGAAATTAGAAGGTCTACAATTTTACTTGACTTTGCTAATTTTCTGTTGATATTTTAATATTGACAAGGATTTTATTTATTTACTTAATTGTTTTTTTCCAACATTAACATTATATTTATAACTATCTTCAAGCTAAACAAAAATCCATACAAATTCTTCTCAGACTCACAACTTACAACTAACTACCTGGCCCTATGCTGGCGCTTTAACATTTTTTACTTGCGATATAGGTACTATAGGGCAAGTTCTGCATTTGGAAAAAAAATCGAACTCGAGATTTTGATCAAAGTTGACATTACGATGATAGCGAAGACGAAAAAAGTGGGTCTGACAATTCCGTCTGTCTGTCTGTCTGTCTGTATGTCTGTATGTCTGTATGTCTGTATGTCTGTATGTCTGTACCTCGAACTACAGCCTAAACTACCGGACGTATTTTCTTCAAACTCGGTAGTTAAGGGTCTTCGGTGATTCCCTAGAGGAAAAATTGAAATTTTTTTTTAGCTCCAAAACTAAGGGTATCCCCCATACACCCGCAATGCAAAATCTTATTTATCTCGAAAACGGCTCTAACGATTTTGATAAAAAAAATTAGGTGTGATACTATGGACATAGACTATATTTTGGTGAAAAAAAAATTTGGGGGGAAATGTTATTAGGGGTACCTGTCATAGAACGGTTTTTTTGATTTTCGAATTTCTCACCAACGGCTCTAACGATTTTAACCAAAATTTTTATGCAGGAGCTGCTTTGCATTTTAAAAAATATAAACTAAAAATTTTTTCGAAAAAATAGTTTTTGGATTTTTAAAAAAATAATACAATTTTTTTTTTGAAAATTCAATATCTTGAAAACCGATACAAGATTAAATTTTTAAATTACGTTTTAAAATGTATTTAATTAAATACTAACAATTTGCATATCAATTTTTTTTATAAAAATTTTAAGGAAAATTTAGTACACAAAAAACATGTTTGAGTGTGTCTGTATGTCTGTACCTCGAACTACAGCCTAAACCCTTGGACCTATTTCTTTCAATCTCGGTAGTTAAGGGTCTTCGGTGATTCCCTAGAGGAAAAATTGAAATTTTTTTTTTAGCTCCAAAACTAAGGGTACCCCCCATACACCCGTAATGCAAAATATTATTTATCTCGAAAACGGCTCTAACGATTTTGATAAAAAAAATTAAGTGTGATATTATGGACATGGACTATATTTTGGTGAAAAAAAAATTTGGGGGGAAATGTTATTAGGGGTACCTGTCATAGAACGGTTTTTTTGATTTTCGAATTTCTCACCAACGGCTCTAACGATTTTAACCAAAATTTTTATGCAGGAGCTGCTTTGCATTTTAAAAAATATAAACTAAAAATTTTTTTGAAAAAATAGTTTTTGGATTTCTAAAAAAATAATACAATTTTTTTTTTGAAAATTCAATATCTTGAAAACCGATACACGGTTAAATTTTTAAATTACGTTTTAAAATGTATTTTATTAAATACTAACAATTTGCATATCAATTTTTTTTATAAAAATTTTAAGGAAAATTTAGTACACAAAAAACATGTTTCAGTGTGTCTGTATGTCTGTACCTCTCACTACAGCCTAAACCCTTGGACCTATTTCTTTCAAACTCGGTAGTTAAGGGTCTTCGGTGATTCCCTAGAGGAGAAATTGAAATTTTTTTTTTAGCTCCAAAACTAAGGGTACCCCCCATACACCCGTAATGCAAAATCTTATTTATCTCGAAAACGGCTCTAACGATTTTGATAAAAAAAATTAGGTGTGATACTATGGACATAGACTATATTTTGGTGAAAAAAAAATTTGGGGGGAAATGTTATTAGGGGTACCTGTCATAGAACGGTTTTTTTGATTTTCGAATTTCTCACCAACGGCTTTAACGATTTTAACCAAAATTTTTATGCAGGAGCTGCTTTGCATTTTAAAAAATATAAACTAAAAATTTTTTCGAAAAAATAGTTTTTGGATTTTTAAAAAAATAATACAATTTTTTTTTTGAAAATTCAATATCTTGAAAACCGATACAAGATTAAATTTTTAAATTACGTTTTAAAATGTATTTAATTAAATACTAACAATTTGCATATCAATTTTTTTTATAAAAATTTTAAGGAAAATTTAGTACACAAAAAACATGTTTGAGTGTGTCTGTATGTCTGTACCTCGAACTACAGCCTAAACCCTTGGACCTATTTCTTTCAATCTCGGTAGTTAAGGGTCTTCGGTGATTCCCTAGAGGAAAAATTGAAATTTTTTTTTTAGCTCCAAAACTAAGGGTACCCCCCATACACCCGTAATGCAAAATCTTATTTATCTCGAAAACGGCTCTAACGATTTTGATAAAAAAAATTAAGTGTGATATTATGGACATGGACTACATTTTGGTCAAAAAAAATTTTGGGGCAAAATGTTATTAGGGGTACCTGCCATAGACCCGTTTTTTTGATTTTCGACTTTCTCATTAACGGCTCTAAGGATTTTAACCCAAAATTTTTAGCAGGAGTCCCCTTAAGTTTAAAATAATATTGTATATAAAAATATTCGAAAAAATATTTATTGGGTTTTTTAAAAAAAAAAAAAAGTTTTTAATCAATATCTTCAAAACCTATGAACGATTATTTTTTGAAATTATTTCCTAAAACCAATATTATTAAATACCTAAAATTCGCATCCCACATTTTTTTCTTGAAAAATTTTAGAGAAATTTCTTATATAAAAAATGTATTTAATAAACGATTTTTTAAGGTTTATTTGCATAAATTCATACTTTTCCGGAAACCAGACGGCAATTTTATGCATTTGAACATTATTATCTCATTAAATCCATGTTTTATATTTATAAAATGTATCTTAAATTCCAAAGTACTTTTACATAAGAGCAAGTTCGTGCGATCCAGTCGTGCATTTTATTTTTTTTGGTGTTTAATTTAAGTGTTTTCAGCTAAACGATTGATTCAATAAATGTTTTTTATTCCCATTGAGTGGACCGGGTTCCGGGTGACTTATTTCACCGGACACTGTAGTTGCCAGAATGTCATGAATTTATATCAATTTATTGTTATTGGCATCAATTGCATTAGTCCCCAGACTTCTTCACCTAACTTTCATAAATATTGAATATGAATCAAAAGATTCACATCAAAAGATAATGCATCAGCAATACCTATCTAACCTTCTTGTTTACAATTTTATTAAATCACTCTTCTCCTAATTCAAATTAAAAACCCAAACAAATTAACTATTCACAAAAGATAAGGACTTAATTCACATCTTCATTTTGTCGCCTGATTATGCGCCTTCTCAAAAATATCTCGTGTCACTAATCACTTTGTCATCCTAAGGATTATCATATAAAGCATAACAAAACACCTCCTTCAATTATACCTACCTACCACATTAATCAAACACAGTTTCACCAAATTTTTCGATGGCAACACCAACCAAACGAACCAACAATAAACGCCATAAATGAATATCACACAAATCTATCACTATAAACTATTCAACCACTTTACTTCCTCTTCCTACATAAATAAATCAAACAAAAAGAAAACGAAGAAAAAATACCAAACAAACACACACAACCAAAACAGAAGAAAAAAAACACAAATTCAAAAGATTTACCTACCTTTTCCAAATCAAAACGAAAAACCGTAACAAAAGCTAATTTGCTTCCTTTCTCTTTCTAACACGCATGCCTTTTATTTATATTATATGTATATTTAGAGTTTACAAACGAAACGACCCTGTTTGTCCCAACAATCTGGCAACACTCAATTGGTATTCAACAAACACAAAACGATCATAACATCAACGGCGACGGCGACGACCCTCACTCGAAAGTGCAATCTCTCTCCACTACCAAAATGTAAGCAGCGCTTCGCGCAAAGCAACACAGCAAACACAGGGAACAGCAACAGCAGCAGCAGCAACGGCAGCGGCAGCGGCAACAACCAAACCAACAGCAACAACACACCGGAACACATTTTCAAATACACAAACGATATGATTAACTAACGAACAAACAAAAATGCACCACAAAACGACACAACGATGACGGCAGAACGAACATTTTACACCAAAATATACACACAAAACAACACAGAACAACAGAACGAGGAGAACAGGATAAGGATTGAAGGGCTATTAATAACCCGAAGGGTCATACCGCGCGTCGCCGTCGTCGTCTCTCCGTCTCCGTTTCGTCACACCATTCTCATGCCTGCCTTGTGCATTTCATTTCACCACCATTTACCATCTCCACCAACCACTACTACTGTGAATTTATAAAACATCATCATCATCATCATCAATGGTATAGAGATGAAGAACCAAAACTCGAAAAGAAAAAAAAATATTACCAACCAACCATTCACCACAGTCAGTTCTCAGTTAGAAGGAATAGTTTAGTTAGTCAACGAGGAGCGCACTTGCACTAGAAGATAGAAGCTAGAAGCCCTCCTAAAGCTAGCAAAGCAAAAAGGTAGATAAGAACAAGGATGAGGGGAGAATGCATATCTGTCAAATGTTTTTTCTTTTTGATGTTTCGAATACTGTCAGATGGTTCAGGCATTCACTTGTGTAGAAGCTTGCATCTGCACCCTAAAATGTCAGTGTCACCCAAAAATGCACGGCAACTTCAGAAGGGGGTGTTTTGCGGCGCTCGCTATGTGCAGTCACCCCAACTTAAGCCCTCGTTTACATTTTTAACACATTCCTCCCTCGATACAGTAACATCCAAACAAAAACCAAAAAAAAAATAAAAATAATAATTTAACTCGACAAAATCGAACGAATAAAACCTTCATTCATCTGAAATGTTTATGTTTTCATTACTCTCGGTATCTTTTCTATATTATGTGTATGAAATGTATCTATCTAAATAGAGATACGTCGTCGTCTATCTTTTGCAGTACTCATGTCAGCAATATACAAAATATCACTGTAGATATGTGCTTGTATGTGTGTTTTGGCCTTTATCTACACAAGCAAATGAAGTAAAGACTACAAAAGAGCAAAAAAAAAAAAACAAAAAGAAAAATATTTATAAGAAATAAAAAAAAATTATGAACTAACGAAAAATAATACAAAATAACCTCAAATATGCGATTCAGGTATAAGATACTGTATCTGTAGTTGTATCTTTTGTGTTTTGCATGTGTGTGTGTGTATGGCCCAAGTTTCTTTTTTTCATTTTCGTCTCCGCTTTGCTTCTTCCGTACCTTCGGTTTTAGTCTTCTTCGGTGAACTGTCGTTTTGGCCTCATTTTAGTTGCTGGATTTTCTCTTAAAACATCAAATAAAAGAGCATTTTTCGATGGTATTAGTTTAAATCTAACCAACACCACTAAATATTTCCTCCTTGCACACTCTTTTATCATGAATTTCCTTTCGACAGCATAAGAAAGTATCGTTTTTTGCCACCACTACAATTAAATGTGGATTTTTTTCTATCTGTCAGATTGTATAACTGTATCTGTATCTTGCGCCAGTTTTCTACATTCTCTCTCTTTCCTTCTCATTCTCATTTTGTCTTCCATTTTCATCAGTTTCGTGCTGGCTGTGCTGCTCTGGTGTGTAATATGCCATATGTGTAATTATTGCCCGATGGGAACCATTGACGGTTGACAAATGATGGTCTCGGATCGAAGGTAGCACACAGTCAGGCAGTAGTTCCTTTTCGGCTGCTGTCAAATGTCGTCATGTTTGTTTCACGCTACGTATGGTTAGTGGTCGTCGGGAAATTGTTTTAGAGAGAACGTGAGACGCGGAAAATCCGGTTTTGTTTCTATACAATCTTCTTTGCGAAAATCGTAAAAATATTATCAAAAAAAAATATATACAGCAAAAAGCAGTCATTAATTTTTTTTTTAAATTGTACTTTAAAGCTCTGATTACACTTTTCATATTTCAATTTTTAAAACACAACAAAAATTGTCCTAGACATAAAATTATTGTTATAAATAGTTTAATTTTTTGTTGTGTGAAAACAAACAAAAAAACAAGTGAAAAAATCAACAAATAAAATATTGACAGTGCATAAAAAGTGTAACAGCAAAAATTATAAAAATACAATTAAAAATATTGAAGTTATTAAAAAAAGTATTTTTATACAAAAAAAAAGTGATAGAAATACATGATTGTATTCATAAAACAAAAAAGTTTTTCGTGACACTCTTAAGTTTTGAAACATCAAAACTTCTCTCAAAGGATAACTCAAAACATTGGATAAACTCAACACATTTTCCAGCACTAAGAATTAAATAATAATTTGAAAAATAAAAACAAACAAACTCATTGATAGTAGACTAACTGTCAAAAAAATGGATTAAAAAACCAAAACAATTTTTTAAACTGTGGATTATTATAAATAATGCAAATTTTAGTAGACAAAATTCCCATGTTTTCGAAACAACAATCGAAGCGAAATTTAAAAAAGTAAGTTTGTTACAATACAAAAAAAAATTAAACCAAACAAAAGTTAACAGTGACACGAAGAAAAAAGAAAAGTGAAAGAAAAAAAATAAAAAGTTTATTTTCCTAAAAAAAAGATAAAAAATTGTGTTTCCAGTGAAAAGTCTTAAATTTTGTTATATCTGTCTCTACACAGCTACTGGAATATATAAAATAAATATTATTGAAAATTTATAAATAAATGCGAGAAATAGTATTTGGCACATATTAGGTAAACTATACAAAAAACAAAAAGTTTAAAATAGATGTGTACTTAAATTTTCAATTTCATTTTCTTTTTTTTTTTTCTATCGATGTCAGTGTTAAAAAATTGTTTCGTTTTATTTAAGTTACTTCTCATAATTATACATAATTTTTTTTATTTTGCTTCATGTGTTTTTTTTTTGTCTGTGGTGAATATTTAAATAGCTGACAGCATCTTTTACTTTTAACTCGACACAACACAATGTTTACAAATTTTTGACCTTAAAGATTTTTCATCTGATATTTTTCTTTCACATTCGTTATATTCATCAACGTTTATTACAGTTATGTTGACTTGAACGGAAGAAGTCATTAATGTACCGTTCGAATTGACAAATTACCCTTCATTTATGATAAAATACAATTATTAATCAAATTAATTTCAATTAATACCATTTTCCATTAAATAATATAAATAAAAAGTTCCTAATTAAAACATCGTTACACCTGTTTTCGAGAATACAAAACTCAAAGTAAACCTTATCTGCTAAATTTTAATAATTCACAAAAATTGACGTGTGTACATAAATGTCAATATTACCAGCTTACAAAAATTTTATTGCTTATCGATAAATTAATATTTTTATAAAAGCTGATAACCAAACATTTTTTGTTAAAAACAAATAAAATTTATTTATTTTTTTTAAGGTCCGTTCATTGGTCAGTTAATATTTCTAACATTGCCCTTATCTTGAAAAATATAAACAAAATTCCTCAATTGAGTTTTTCAATCAAAATAAACTAACTGATTTCTGTTTCTGGGATTTTTTGACTTTTTATAAATTTTTAATTTCAGCTTAAAACGACCCAAAATAAAGTTTTAAAAATAAAAACAAAAATAAGAAATTAAAAAAAAAGACACTAGTTTTCTTCAAATTTATCAAAACTGTCAAATTTTTTTTTAACTTCACGAGTAAATTATATTTATTTAGTTGTTGTTTACTTAATCAAAAGTTTAGCTTAATCATAAAACTTAAAAAATATGAAAAAAAATTTAAACAATGAACTTACCCCTCTACTTTCTCATAATAACTATCTACTCCTTGTTGTATTCAAAGTTCCAGCACATTAACTTATCTACTTGATATAATTTTAAAAAATTGTTGATTTGCTGCGGAAATTAAAAAAAAATATATAAGCTATGACATACGTAATTAAACAATTCAGCTCACTTTTCTTGCTGCTCTCCTTTGTCCTGTGGTAACGAATTTTGTTTTCTAATAAGATCATTCTTTTTTTATATGAATTCTGAAATATAAAATAAACATTAATTAATTTATAAATTATACATACCTACCATTTTATTTTTTTGCGCGCCATCTTCTGGTAACTTATTACTTTGACATTTAATGATAAGATCTTATAGCTATTACAAAACTTACAATACATGTCAGTAGACTTAAAGTACGTTATTTCAGAGTGATAATTAAATACAAAATAATAAATTAACAATCTTATTGAACAATAAAATATAAACATATTATAATCCTTCATTTGAATACGACAAACAAATATCAAACAAATGCTAAACATGCTACATACATATGTATAAACTGTCAAACGAATACATATACAAACACAGATTTTAAATGTCAGCTAAATTTTATACAAGATCTTACTTTTCTTATAAATAATTAAATTATAAAAAAGATAGTTTTAATTTTATTACTGATTTTATATTTCATTGAGGAGACAGATTGTCTTTCCTGTCATCTTTTCTCAAACGTCCATATTGACAATATATCGAATTCCAACATGTACGAGTATGTTCGAAGGCATCAATTCAAGATCCAACTGCAAACAAAAATCAGTACAAAATAAAATAAGCACTTTGTTCATATAACACAATAACTGTTATAATTTTTTAAATAAACACAAAGATGTTTTTGTCGAACTCAACGAAAGTTAACAAAATCATAATTTGAAATGTGCTTCTTATTAAAAAATAAATATTCGTCTTTCATCTTTCATCTTTGATTTTATAGAAGCAAATGTCAAAACATGATAAACTTAAATTGACATTTATAAAACTAAAAATATCCCATTTTAGCACACTCTTTTTTTTACAGAACAAAAAATACAAACTTTCACAAACTTCAACCAACATTTTGACTTTCTTTTGACAGATAATACATTTTGATAACGTTAAAGAATAACAACGAAAGTTAACAAAATCATAATTTGAAATGTGCTTCTTATTAAAAAATAAATATTCGTCTTTCATCTTTCATCTTTGATTTTATAGAAGCAAATGTCAAAACATGATAAACTTAAATTGACATTTATAAAACTAAAAATATCCCATTTTAGCACACTCTTTTTTTTACAGAACAAAAAATACAAACTTTCACAAACTTCAACCAACATTTTGTCTTTCTTTTGACAGATAATACATTTTGATAACGTTAAAGAATAACAAATATTTAACCATTTTAGACAAAAATATTGGTACAGTCGAGACCTATTTAAAATTCTGTCAACTCACAAAAGGTTTTGTTGTATGACCATGAAGTTAAAAAAAAGAAAAATTGCCATAAAATACGAGCACAAAACAGAATACGTAATAAATACAAAACACCGCAAAAAAGTATCTCGGTTAAATACATACTTGTATATCTATTACTACACTATACCTACTACTAGACAAATTACTATCATTTACTATACGAAACTTCAAAAACTTAAACAAACAACACCTGCTTTTAAAACCACATCAAATCAAATCAGTTTAGCGTATTTTATTTAGACGAAAAAAATATGTATTTAGAATCGTACGGAAGTTTTTAAAACAGCAATGGGTATATAAAGTTGAATATTTTTTTTCTATATAAAGAACAACAAACAAACAAAAAAAAAAACAAAACAAAACAAATATCAATTGCATGGGGATATACATAGTTATTTAGATCATGCGACATGATGATCCATTTGGAAAATGTACATAGGTATATACATACATATACAAAAAAAATAATATAGACAGCGCAATTAGAATTCTAAACAGAAAAAAAATAATAAACCTTTTAAGTTTAGCGTTTTTAAGAAGGTGCTAATTAACCGAATGAAGTAATTAATATTCAACAAAGTCTCTAACATTCAATCATATTCTAAACTATGCGGATTTAAACTTAGTATGTATGGAAAAACAATAATTTGTTTGCAATCATTTTTCGTATGAGTACTATGATCTTGATATCGTAATAATTAATATGGTTAAACGTGTGTGTTAAGAAAATAACACGAAGGTACAGTTAGTCAAGGTATACCTATATACAATGTGTTTTTACCATACGTCACAAAGTTTGATATTTTTTGTTGGTTATTTTGATTGAACTTGATTCAGACACACGTGTATTCACAGTTAAAAATGTGGCAGACAGATTTTTAAAATTGAATTATTATGACAAGGTGAACAAAACCTTGTGCTGCCACAAATAGGTACATACCTACCTGTCAAATACACATGATTTTCTACAGAACTGAAAGAAATATAAAACACAGACATTTCTGCCGGTTAGTTTTTACTCAAAACTACCCCTTTGCAGTATAACAAAAAAAAAAATATTCTGAAACAGGTTGTGACGCTGATAATGACAACTGTGCCAAAAATTTAGATATTTATTTAAGTAACTATTTTGTATCTTCTGATTGTGCAGATATCCAAAAATTGATATACATACGAGTACATACATTAACTTTTAGTTGACATAAGAACTGACATGAGAGCTCAAATCGAATACTTAAATCGCCGCATTGAACCCGGTAAATGTCAAGTGTTCGAACATGTTACAAATGTGAAAACAAACACTCCAAATTGATATCAAACTGTGTTCAACTGTTTTACGTGGTCTTTCACTGGTTTTAGTACATGTAATTAAGTCTTGGCAGCCAAGTGCACAAGACTTTCTTTTCCATAAGCCATAAAACGCAGTGTGATATATGTATGTTAATACAGTGGCAAGTACATATATAACAAGATAAGTATTTCATTTTAAGTAGTCCTCCTAGTGTTGCACTATACAACACGTGGTACGATAATGAAACCAACAATGAACATTCTCAATGGACAGCAAACTTCATTCATGGGCTTCTGAAAAAAAAACTAGGCTTTGTTTCGTAACCAATAATTTTGAAAGTTCAGTACAGGTATAATATTTTTAGTTGAAATGTTTGGTTGAATTAAAACTGACACATTTGTCCTTTTAAACCCTTGAAATATTTATACAAGATCAAATCTGTCATGGAATTTTCTAGAGTTTGTATCCTTTTTTGGCCTTCAAAAAAGATAGAAGTAGGTAATGTACACAATCATATATTGTGGCGGTATAAATCTTTGATCTTGCAAAGAAAAAGGATATTTTTACAAATCTACGAATTTATATACCTATTTATATACCTATACATATGTACATATACATAGATAGATTCCTTAAGGTAAACCAAGTGTTATATAAAAGGTTTTCAGTTCAAATACCTAATATCAACCTCAACGTTTATCTACAATGCAACTGAATGTACGAAAACATTTCTTCCTTTTTTTTTTGTTTCTTAAATGTAATTTCTTTGTTGTCTCTTTATATATTGTCTGACAAATACAACAATATTTAACGAAAGGAAACCAAAAACACAAAATTTCATAAAAGCAGACAAAAAACAAATGAAAAATGATGAAATTTCAATAGATGAATAATCTCTTTACTCAGGAGATGTTCACTTCTTTTTTTTTTTAAATAAATTTGTATGTACATACATTATGTGTATACGTATAATTTCAACTTAAAATGCACAGTGTGAACAGGTAGATTTATGTTGCACACAGGTGTTCTATATTGAATTTGACCGGTTTTGTGTTTGGTTCTATGGGAAATTCCCTATGTATGCACCTGTATTGGTTTTTATTGCATCCTGTTTAGATGATAAACGCAAAAAAAACACATTCAACAAGACAAACGTTTATTAAAAATAACTTAGTCGATCATCGATCAATAATAAAACATGCATAAATTTGTTTTCCAAAGCAACTCCGGATGTATTAAAATATCACAGTTATAGTACTCAAAAACTTATTTCAACTCATTGGCAACTCTGTTTAGCTTTTTCATAAACTGTCTATTAAACAGTATTAAACTGGAAGATTGACACAGTAGATTTCTAGTATTGAGCTGTCATATTTTTGGCGTTTGATGCTACGCACCAGATTGTCAAATTTATTTGATGTTAAACTGTCATATTAAAATTTATGAGATCATTCTGTTGATAAATTAATTTTGACACGGAGGATTCAGGGCATCCATTATTTTTAATCTGTTTATATCCATAATTTAGTACATTTTGTAAAATGTCAGAATATGAAGTTATGTTTGGTTAAGCAATAATAGGTGTGTTCAGCAAAATGAGATCTCCGAGATATCAGCAATCTCAACAGAATTAACAGAACATGAAAATTCGTCAATTTTGCTCTCAAATAACAAAACAAAGTTTGTCAGATATCGTTCTAATTAACTGACTAAATACAAAAGGAGTATTCACGATCTGGTGTAACACGTCTAGTAAAAATGTAAAGTTTTATTTTTTATTACTAGATCGTGAACGCATTTTTTGTAATCTGTATATTTGCACTGAAGCAAATGTCAAAATTTAACATTTGTTATTTCAATTTCTTTATAATTGCAAAGAAAAAGTAGAAACAAATAACAGCTGGCAGAACGAAATGACATTTGGTGAGCTGTCAAACTAAATTAAAAACGTTACACCATTATATTTTTTCTGTAGCAAAGGGGTTAGGCCGTAGGGTTGCCATCCGTCCGTATTTTCCCGGACATGTACTCTTTTTTCACTGTGTGGGGGAGGTCCGGGATAGTTTTTGATAATTGTCCGGGATTGTACTCCTTTTACCCATTGTGTATCTATTTACTTTTATGCTACTTATAATTAAATGGTTATTCAAAAATGAACCGAGGCCCATTAAAATTAAGTGAACGAACAGATCCAATATATGAGAAAAGAAATTATAGAACAACTGCCCAACTTATTGTTAAAGCTCTTACACAAAATAACTTATTATCAAAAGTAAGTGGATTTTGCGCTGACAATTATTGCAATAACAATTTTGGTGGAAGACAAAGGAAAGGTTCAAACAATGTCTATTCGAAGTTAAAATCTTTAGTCAACCAAAACATGATAGGTATAGAATGTCCACCACATTAGTCAATGCGATCTACCATTGATGTGATACTTTACCAGTTGACGCCGATATCATAATTGTAAAAATATACAACTATTTCTCTATCTACACAGTCAGAACGGAAAGACTTCGAGATTTTTCTGAATTTCTTGAAAATGAATATAAGCCTTTCTTATACCATTCGAAAACCAGATGGCTTTCTCTCTATCTTGCTGTTGAACGTCTTTTACTTATGTACGAGAATCCGCCTAAAATATTGCAAACATTTTTTAAAGACGACTTAAGCGAGGCGTATTTATTTTTGGTTCATTCTCTCATGTCAACATTCAACGTCAATATTCAAAAACTTGAAAAACAAGACATTTCTATTATTGAAACCGTTGAAATTTTACAAAATATTGTCAATAATATTTACGAGCGAATCGATAACAATTTTGTTCCACTTAAAATTAAATCTATTTTGAAGAAGCTTGATGATTCCGGCTGTAAAGAAAACGTTATTAAATTCACGTGGACAAAAGATATAAAACAAACTGTTACCTGATTCCGTCAAAGGAATTATTTTAACAAAGGAATTAATTTAACAAAAAAGCATTAGTGATATACTTAACAGTATTAGATGTAATGAAAAGTACAACAAGCACTGTAAAGGCTATTTATTAAAAAAAAAAACAAATGAAGTTCCTTTTTTTATACCTCAAAGATGTTTTGTAACTTAAAAATGTGATTTTTAAACTAAATATTTATTTTTATTTAAATGTTAATACAATTTTTTGTTTCCTCTTACAATATAAATGTGTTTATTCTGTCCTTGTTTTGTACTCTTTTTTCAATCCTCATTTGTCCGGGAAAGTCCGGGTTTTTGAAACTCCAGTACTAGTTTCATCTAAACATATCTGGCTACCCTAGGTTAGGGTATAGTAAATGTGCTTGATATGTATAACTGTCAATTTTTATAGCATGCTTTCAATTATAATAAATTTCAAAATCTATCAAATCATCATAAATAGTTTCACACTCAAACAACCTTAACAAATCACCTACATTTACTTTGATTATGGTTCTTTGATTAGAGAAATTAATAAACGACTTCGCGATTTTTATGGTCTTTTATGGATTTTTATGGTTAGGCTCATTTCTAAGTTAATTAAATATGTAAACAAGCAAAAGAAAGAAAAGAAGATCGAATACCTCGTAACCCAGAAAAAAACCGATTTTTAGGTAATGATGCAATTATATTGTGAAAAAAATTCCGCATCTAATGAAAAATATCCTGTGAACCTAAGAACTATATTGCAGAGCCACGCGCATAATTAACAACACGTCTCTCATTGCCTCTCATTGATTTGATAATAAGTTTTTTGTCTCTCCTGAAAAATCCACTTTTCTGGGTTACGAGGTATTCGATCTACAGCGACGATATGTTACATTAAACACAAACAATACATAGAATGGTGGGATTTGTATTACGTAACAACGGTTCGGGGTGGCAGTATAAGTCCTTTTTTCTTAAACACAAAAATACGATTAATAATTAACCATAAGAAAAATGATTAAGGATTATCTGTTTCTTCCTTTCTTTCCCAATTAAGTGTGATTTGACACTTCTTGTTTTTTTCTGTTTTCTACTGAAAAAACAGCTTTTGTAGCAAACATTGTTCGGATTATTCGTGATAAGCGGTCACAAATGTTGAAATTATCTTGAAATAGTAACTGTATTAAATCAATTCTTCTAATTAACATCAAAATTTACTTATTTATTAAGTTTCAAACACAATCTGAGAAAAAAAAACAATCATTACAAAAAAACCTCCCAAATTAACTAATAAGAAACACATCGAAAATTCAATTTGCATTCTGAGTTTTAATTAAATTAAATATGCAATTCAAAAAATCAACACTGGGTAACCCCAGAAACTCTCAATGAAATCCCAATTCCCAACACCGTAATACCCTCTAAATACATAATGTTCACTCCAACGATACAATAACCAATAGAACATAAATTCACATTCTCGATTCGGTTGCATATTTTATTAAAAAAATGTTAATTACATTACAACGGGTCTGGCATTAACTGCCAGGCAAATAAAATAAAAACGATAACACATCAATGTTGTTCATTTGGTAACTTGGCTTGTAAACACAAAATTAAATTATTGAAATTTAATTTCCATAAAAAAAAGTCCACATATAAATACAGAAATTCTAGGTGGTAGGTGATACAACTGTCACTTTTCGATTCACCTATCAATTCACTCGTAATCCTAATATGTCATTAAGCCAAAAATGAAAACCACCCCAATCAGGCTGGCATAATGTACAAATAATATTAAATAATAATAGATAGAAGCAAAGAGTAAGAGAAAGGGAGAAAATATCTATCATCATAATTTGGTGCAGAATTCGTGAAGTCGTTGAATTTTTAGCATTTTCACCCCCGTGTGTGCCATGAGTTATTTAATTTACCCATCACCACCACCACCACCAGTCGATGGTTTTGGTTATGCTTGATGGAGATGGTAGAATGCGTGAGAAAAGAAAATCATTTTAACCTAAAACAAAATAAAAAACAATTAATAAAACAGAAGAACACATACAAAATATTGTATATGTATATAATCGGCAGTAAACAGTAATAGTATGTACATTGTGTCGAATCGGTTTCGTCACACATGCTTATTCCACCCTTAGTTTTATTTGTTTTTTCGTGACGTATCTAAATTAGGTTTTTATAGACAGCAAAACACTATCAAACAAAACCAACAAAAAAAGGGAAAAACAATATTGCGATTGAACTTCTCTATAATTGCATTGCATGAATTTTATTGATTTTCGTCATAATTTATTGCCTGGGTACCGCAAAATATTAATTTAATAACGAAATGCGCCTATTAAATGAGTATAATTTATTAGAGATTTTTTTGAAAATCAAATGTCTCATTTTTAAATGTCAAACTTATAAGGTTTGTTCAAATAATTTTGACAGTTCTTTATGTTAATGCTCATATACTAGAAAGAGTAGGTACCTTAAGGGTATTCTAAAGTAAGTTTGAATAACATTTGACTCCAGCTAAGAGCAACCTTACTTCACATATGATCCAAACATTAGTTGCTATTCTGACAGGCAGGTGGCAACAAACTGATGAAACAAGAAAAAAAGAAATGAATATACCAAGAACAATGCTGTCAGTCTTTGATTTATGACAACTCTGTAAAGTCAGGGACGATATAAAATTTGAAATATTATTCGTATTTTACTCAGGAAGAAGAACTGATTGTTTTTCTTTAAGAGCAATATTAAAAAAATCGAATGTATCAAGATTATTTCAAAAAGCCAATTTAAACTTTAGTATCTAAATCCAAATGTCTAAAAATAAAAGTCACATTTAAAAAACAAAAGAATTCTAAGTCCATTGCACACAAATTTTTAAGTAATAAAAATAAATCATAGACATTGCAATATGCCACTGTTATCAGCAAAAACATTCCTGTACTGGTTAAATAAAATTAGAAGAAGAAAAAAGCAAAACAACTTCAAAAATCATTTAATATTGTGTATTATGATAACAAAATGTTTAAACCAGTTTTCACCACTTTGATGACTTACAGTTTTTGCTTTTGGTAAAAATTTAAAATAACACCTAATCGTATTTGATAAGACGAGAGAATAGCCAAGCATATTATAAGCACCTAACACCATTGATTGCTGTAAAATAGTCAAAGGAAATCATACAATAAAATAGAAAAACCCATCACCAACTACTGACTACTGTATCCTTATATATGTATTGTATATATCATTTAATGTTATCATATCAGATAAGATATCAATACATTCAAATTGTTCAATTAACAATGTTCATTTATTTTTCTATCATCTATCAAATTATTGGAAAAATAATATAAAATATCGTTGAAGATTAACAAACATGCATTAGAGAGAATTGAAGAAGAAATCTTATCTCTAAACAGCTATAATGTCTAACAGAAAAAAAAATCATTCTCAAATCTTTTACTATCATGCATTTTTTATTTAAGCTTATCGCCACCTTCTAATCGAAGACAAAAAAACCATTCAACTCAAAAAAGACACAAAGTCATCGATTTTTTAATTGAAATTAAACGAAAAATGAAATTGAATTAATCGCCCTAAAGAATACCTTAGAAATAATTGTTTTTGGGTTAGATATATATACATATATATGTGTAGAATTGATATCACAATTTAAATCAGCGCGTGTAATGTTTTACCTCAAAAAATAAACAGATAAGATAAACGAGCAGGTTGCAAATGCAATACAAAGAAAATACTTTATATAATCAGTTTAAAAGCATTAACTTTTTTAATTAAAAATTTAAGTTTTTGAACATACTCGTAATTGTTTAATCATATTTTATTACAAAAAAAACACCTCAGACCATCCCTGGGTTCACCGTATGTCATTTCATTAAAAAGCAAGTGGGAACAACAACTGTCATTTCAATTTACCACCAACTGTTCGATGTTAACAAACCCACCCCTACCACTGATTCTACTCGTATTCACCAAACACTCCCTCATAGAATGAATTTGACTAAAAACTCAAAACCATATCATATGTTCAGTCGTTCAGAGTGAAAAGTAAGTAATAAATACACGAGCACTCTGTTGAATCATTTCGAATGGAAAAAAAAGTAATCAAACTCACTCTTCATTGAAAACCCAACAGAATCGAGTTCGAAAATTGTGTGCGAGCCTTAGGGAATCATCATCTCCCATGGATTTGCAAATTGCCACAAATGAAAATCTATTTTAATTCCTTCGTTTCTCCCTATCTTTGGCCTTCTCATACAATTCATCTCTTTCTCTCATACTTTCTACTTTATTTTTTTATTATTTTGAAATCGTTTCGTATAAATGTATTCCTGACTTCGAACATGTTCTATCCACCTACACACACACATATACACCGTTAAAAACAGGAGAGCGAGTATTCAAAACAGTGGTGGTAAAGTTCCTGGTCCTCCTTATATTTATTATTCCTCTTTGGGAGAAATACTCGTACTAAATTCCAGGAATGTTTTTGCGTTGTTTTAATAAGCGATTTCGACGACAGACAGGCGCTTGCTCTTTGCGCAAACGTCAGAAATGTATTTGCTTAAAAAATGTCAAAATGTTCACCCTTAATATACCTCTACTGGAGATTATTTCCGGTGACAGGGATACATGTGGGAGGACATCGACTTAAAGTCATAGAAAGGAAAAGTACTTACATAAAAACGATGATTGTGCTTGGGGTGGAGACGTGATTTATGGTTTAAAATAAAGAAGTTCAACACGATTAAGTGCTAGAAAGTAGGAGATATAAATTGAAATATAGCAACACTATTTCATAGGGTATGCTGTGTTTAAGATGAGAGAAATTAGTGTTGATTATATCACTTTTTTCTTGCATGTGACGTTTGTTGCGGAGGAAGTTTTACTTATATTTCAACAAGTATGAGCACAGCAGGACGAAAACGATTGATAATAAATCAATATCAACCCTTCTACGATAAAAAAAAGAAAACTTTCGTTAAGTTAGTTATTTCCTGTCATGTGTCTTATGAGAAATATGTTTTTTTAACCAAATGTCAAAAATTAGTTTGAAGGTTTCTGCACTGTTGAAGAACTGTGCTGTGACTGTACCAAATATTTTGATAAAGGATATATGGTATGGCATGACAAAAGAGAAAAAATTAAGAATCGCCCCTGTTATTCAAATTCATCTCCTCTCTCCCAACTGCATTTTGTTTCATCTTTTTTTTATTATTCACTTCATCGGTCCCTTTTTTTCAATCGGAAATTTTTTTACTTCGGAGTTCGGATGTTTGATGGACAAGGAGACAAAAATGGATTGGCAAGGATTTTTTTGGTGCCGTGTGTATAGTTGCCGTAGTGGATATATTTGGTTCTTTTTTTTTAGTTGTCCTTCCGTTTCATAAATCCCTCTTTAGTGAGTGTATTTTCTTCAGTTCTTTATTTTAATTTTTTTCTGTACACATTTCGTTGTTACACAAAACTGATTTTTTTCATATCATCGCAATCGCAGCAGGATACCTGCGACTCTGATATGTTTTCCCGGTATTTTGCATTTGCAATGCGTTGTTGTGTGGCAAGGTATTATTTGAATGAGGGTTGTTGCAGTTTTGTATGTTCTTGGTTTGCTTTACTGGCTTTTACTACTGTTGCTATTGGTTATGATTTGGGTGACTATGTGGATGTTATATTTCGTTTTGTATTCGTTGATCGAGGGTGAAATTTAATGCAATGAGACTTATGGCGGGAAAGAAGGAAGTCGTTACATGACTATTTTAATTTATTTTGGTTGTTACTGCACAAATTTCAATGGCGTCTTAAGTTTTTGATTTAACTTGTATTTTAAATTATTTCTGAAGCTGAGGTTTTAAACGTGTTAAGTGTTAAGACTGATAACTTTTTTAAAACCTTTACCTTCAGTTAGAATTCGATTATCTTATAGAAATACCTTCACAACGGAATATTTTATTTCAACCATTAACTCAGTATGGTTGAAAGCCCGTAGTATCTATTATTCCCATATTCTGAGGCAAATTTTAAACCTATCTAAGGACAACAAATACATAGGCAGCCAGGCTGAATAAAATAATTGTAAAAGATTCGTTGGAATTCGCTTGTGTGCAAAGGGAGAAATCGAAACCAGGGTTGTGCTAGCAATAACTCAATAAATTGCATCTTTAAGGTGCATACACATTACACATTACATTTTTTTTTTTTAATTAAGAAAGTTTTTTTTTTTTGTATTCAATTCAAACAAAAACTACAAAAGAAAATGCAACTTCTTCCTAAATTATTACACTAGCCACACTTAGACCTAATAATCACAATAATATTGAAACCGGCTTATACAAGCATTTAATTTACACGCATCGTTGGATAATGCATTGGTGAAGTTAAGTTTGTAGGTTGGCTTAAGCTACATACACCGTAATTATTATCATCTACGTTTTAATATAAAATGTGTGAACATGTTTTCTCTCCTTTCTCTTTGCTATATGTCGATTGTACATACATATAAATTTGTGTTATTTTTCATTTCTTTCTTTCTATCTTTCTTTTTTTTAATATTATTATTATTAATTGAAATTCACTCTCGCCCTGTAAAGCAATCAATCTACTTTTGCTTGTCACAATGTTGTGTGGTTCAGCAGTGTAGTCGCCATCATTAATGATGTTTCTTTTTTTTTAGTTTTTTGAACAGTTAGAAGTGTTCAACATAGATGTCAATAGGATAACACTGTTTTGCCATCGAATTTGAACTCTATTTCTTTTCAATGTTATTGATGACAAACAGATCTTTCGAAAAATTCAGCTTGTCGGTAATATAGTGATCAATAAATTAAAAAAAAAAATATTGAAAGCGGGGTTCTTTATGTAAAAAACCAACAATCCTATTCTTCATTTATGAGGGAATGAGGGTTCACAAGCCTCTGCCTACCGTAAGATTGATTTTTTGAGAGGTTTGTCACGATTTGATAACATTTACTGAATTCTCAAAAAATCTTTACCACCCAAAAAACTCACCACACTTGATTGAATATGTTCAGAAAGTTCAGATATTAAAAATTTCTAACTTTTTCGTTAAGTATTACATAAGTCCTATTATAGTTTTTCCCTTACGTAACAATCTATTTATTTTTGGTCGATAATGCAGTATAAAATGTGTTCAAATAAAAATTTCACCTCTTAGAGTGTGTTAAGGGTTTGACAAATAGAACGCAATCTGTCAAATGTTAAATAATGTTGCAAGCGTTTTGCCTTTACGCATTCAACACTTCTATTCTAAACGTCACTTCTAAGGGTTGGTTGTGATATTCATTTAAACCATCCGCCTTTATTTGTACGTTTTTGTTTTTGTTTTTAAAACATAATTACAAAGCATCATCGACGTCGTCGTCATCTTCCGATGGTTATAATTTTCTACATTTATTATTGAATACCCTCATTTATAACGAGTGGAAGAGTACACATAACCTTCGCGTTATTGCGGCTTTTGTGTATTCTCAATTCCCATTAGTATGTAGGGGTATATACGAAATCAGGGGTAGGTAGTTGTTGTTTTTTTGATTGCGTGACTAAACGCGCAAATATTTTCAAGCATAAGCAAAGCCAATGATGCCGATGACGAGAAGTAAGATGACAATCTCTGCTAGCCCATAAACCGGGTGGTTGGTGGTGTTTTTTTATTTTGCAGCCATGAGTCTTGTTTAATTCCCTTTATATCCTTCTTGGTTATATGGATTATAAATGAAATATTTTGTTTGGTATAGTACTATTATACATTGACACGTTAATTTACCCTCCCTCTGATGATACTATGGGATATTTGTTGTGTAGGTTGATTTGTGTGGATATGGTTTTTGAGATGTGTTACTGATGTTTTATGCTCGTATAAATTTAACCCTTAGCGCTTAGCCTAAATGTGGCTGAATATTTAACTTAATGGTTGAATATATGTCTATGTAACCCTTTTGTATACTTAATGACGTCATGTGATTATTAATAAAATTTTCTGTTAATTTAAGAACGATGATGGTGAAATTATTTTTTTTTTGTTTTTGTAAATGGATTTCAAAGATTATTTAATGGGTAAATAATTTAAAAGGCAGAGACACACATGCATAGTTTGTTACACACGGGTGCAAAATGCGTTTTAATTATTAATTTAAATGTTGGCTGCAAGCTTCAGAAAAAGTAGATATTTGGTTTGCATAAATAAAGTTGATAACCCTCAAGGGTCGACCGTGGGACCATCATGTTTTATTTCTTTATTTTGTTGTTATAACTTCTGATAGAAACTGTTTTTGTTCGCCATCTACATACGTTAAGGGAAGATCTTAAAATATTCTTGAGAGTAGGACGTAACGTGCTAAAGCAGGGTTGTTAACAAGTCATGTTTAAAGTAGGAATACTCGAAGACAGTTTCATTTTTAATTTTTAATTTATGAGAACCTTAAGGCTGGTATTCACCGAGCGCTCTTAAACGGCTCTTAACTTTACGAGGCTCTTAACTTGAAATTTCTTTAGGGTATTCACCAACCACTCACAAGTGTTTTTCGAAGTTCGAAAACGAGAGCCAATTTCTCTTGTTCAGGCATACCCAAACTGTGAAATCAAACTGTTTTCGAACTTGAATGACAGCTGGCAGTGAGAATCCTTCGGTCAATTTCGTATTTTGCTTGGGGAGCGTTGCTGGTGACGAGAACTGGTTTTGATTTTGCACTCACCGTCGTTTGTTAAGTTTGTTTAGTTTTCGAATTTTCGAACAAACTTTCGAAGAGAGCGCTCGTAAGTCCCGACCACTCCTAACTTTTAATAGCGCTCGTAGATCTTCACTAATATTGCTTGGTTTATGAGCTTCTTAAGTTATGAGCGCTCGGTGAATACCAGCCTTATGCCCGATTTCACGAAGGACTTTTAAACATTTAACAGGCTTCTAAACCTTAAAATGAGATGTTTTGGTTTCACCAAGCGCTTTTAAATTAAACAAGCTTTTAAACACCCTTATAAACTAAATGCCCATTTTTGGCTCATTAAATTTTAAAAGTGTCATTGAAATGTCATCAGATGTAGATAACAACAATTGGTTATAGGTATAGCAGCTGAAATTATCGTTCTGTAAGGATTTAGTGTTCAATTTTTGAAGATACAAAATAAATAAATTAATACTAAATATTTAAATGATTTGTTTCTTTATTTCGAAAAAAATATTGATCGTCTTCATCCAATAATAAAGTGCAACACAAAGTTATTCGCTGAGCAAGAATATTCCTGGTTCACAGAAATACATTATATGACTTCAAAATGTGGTTCCGACTTTCCAACGCATCTGTGGATGAGTTTGTTGAATATGTTTGGTCTTCATTTGGAACCAAAACAAACACAACAATGCAATAAAAAAAAATTAAGTGGTTATTACTTAACGATTTTAGGCCACAGAATGTCAGTATCAGAATCTTTCCAAATATTTTGTGTGCATTTCATTTTTTTTTTCATTTCTTGGCATTTGTTTGAACACATAACGCTTTCTCATTTCTTCTCATAGATTTCGCTTGTTAGAAAGAAAAAAGCAATTTATTTTTCCCAGGGATGTGAAGAGAACTCAATTTTAACAAAAATTTCCCCAAAATGTCCCTTTTATAGATTGGTGAAACTCAAAATTTTTAAGGGCCTGATAAAATTTAAGAGGATTTTTGATAAAAGTGCTTTTAGTGTTTGTTTATGAAATCGGCCATTAATCTTTTTAGTTTCACCTATTTATACTCGTAAAAGGGAAATTTCAGGGAAATTTTTGTTAAAATTGAGAACTTTTCACATCCCTGGAAAAATGATTTTGTTTTTTTCTTTCTAATGAGCGAAATGTATGAGTAAAAATGAGAAAGCATTATGAGTGAGACTGTTCAATGTATAAACTGTCGCTCGTAAAATCGGATATAAGTTGGGGACTTTAGAAACAAAAGAATATATGTTTATAAATAAAGATTTTGGAATTGGACGGTGTTTCTTGGGCATTCGTTTCTTTCCCTCAATAGATGTGTTGATATTCAAAATTTACACAGACTTTACATAATTCGAACCCCTGACCTGAGACCTGGCAGTTCAATGCACTAATCACTGATTTAAGGACTTTTCTTTTGGTTTTGATTCCACCTTAGCAAATGACTCTGATTTTTTATCGGTCACTGGCGTTAATTTTAATATTATGTTCTTCGTAATCAGACGATTTTAAGTATTCAAACCATCAGAGAAATTATTATCATTATCAACTCTTTCGTTACACAATCTTTCAATCACTTGCAATTGAATAATACGAGTTAATTTATTGATGATTATCACCACCCATCATCATATCGAAAAAATCTACACAAAAAAAAATATTTTAAGACCTACTTCGTTAAAATCAACAATTAATATTCAATTAAGCGCACTTAGGCTTAAATCAAAATAAATAACCTTACAGGAATCATAAAAAAAATTGTTTAAATCTTATCAGTTGTTATCTCTGTTTCTTTAGTCTTATTTCGTTCTTCTATTTCGATACTTGGAAAATATCAAAGACTTCTACTCCAAGTAAGAAAAAAGCAACAGCGATAAGACAAACAATTTTTCTAAACCTAAAAAAATAATTGTGAAACCAAGCAAAGCACCATAAAAAGTGTTTTTTATCGACTATAGAACAAAATAGAATAAAGACAATCATGTGAACAGGGGCAAACGAAGAGTAGTAGTATAACACCATAATAAAATTAAAAAAAAAAACCTTCACACTTTATCTATTTTGAAAAAAAAAAAAACAAAAACAAAAAAATAAATAAAGCACACAACAACTATTACCAAAGAAAAAATGTATTTTGTATGATGTTTATGTAGTATCTATCTAGGTATGCACTAGTACTACTATCGTCAAAGTCTTCCTAATAGCTATTTAATTTTATCTGTTTTTTTTTACTATCTCAAAAGGAGATAATATACACAGATAAAGAATATCCGACAAAAGAATAACGCACTTGAGATTCAAATCAATGCGATTTATTTCTATAACCTGTCTGAGGTTTGAAATTATACATAAATATTAAATTTAATTTGAGTTTCTTATTTCAACGCGTGTTGATCAAGACCGATCGCAGAAGGAAATTTTGGGCTAACACCTCTTAGCGACACTCACAAACATGAGTAGGTACTTCTAAATCAATATTGGTTTTTTTGTCAAGTGCGTAGAGTATAAAAAAAAATCAATAAAAGTGTAAAATACGTGATTGATGGCAGCCCTTCCATGGAATTGAAAGTCAGGTATGTTAATGAGGTACAAACGTCAAATAAAACATTTGACAGTTGTCGACTCTGATCAAAGCATTTAACAATGCAAACTAACATTTTATTTTACAAATAATACCTATGACAACTTCCCTTTTACCTGTCAAAAACTGACAGTCGACATAACTAATTCTATTTTGTAATACAGAGAGGATAGCATGTCAATCGAAATGGAAACACGCAAATGTCACATAGAATAGGAACAATGGCTGATCAAAAATATGACCACGAAATATAGTCTTATAAATAACGTTAATTCGTGTCGCAATAACCAATTAAATAGAATAGTTAAGCTCCGTATAATAGTAATGGGAAGATTTAATGGATAGAAAGAGACAATGATATTCTATGCATAGGAAACAAACAAGATAGAAGCTTTCATGTAAATTAATTTTCCTCTAGAGGGTGTAAGTGTGTTATATCTAGGACAAATAATTAATGTAGGAGTGCCGCGACGACGACGACGCCACTCTGTGGTGTTTTGAGTGAATGATTGTTCACCGATTTTCTGCTGTCCTAGATAATATCTATACGTACAAAAAAAAAAAAAACAAAAGCAAAAAGAGCTGGAGTAAAATACAAAAAAAAAAATAATAAGAAGAATAAAAGAAGAATACATATGTACATTATATCACAGATGGATAAGAGTCCTTCTCGAAGAAACTCGTGCGTGTGTATTTTGTTTGTTGTTGTTGTGCTGTCTTAATTTCAGGACTACGGCTGGATGTACCCCCTATACGAGTAGTTTTAGTAAAAGTGATTTTGTTTGAATGGTCTTTGTTTGTATTTAGCGTAGGACATTTTCAGCTGCGTATAGAAGAAACAAACAACAAAATATAACTACGAAAATGGTTAATGTGAATTCGAGGGCACATGTCATGAATTCAGGGCAGGTGAAGAAATTATATATCCTTTTCTCCAATTAAATAGTTAAAGCGAATGAATTTAATGGATTTGTAGGTTTTGACGTCATTTTTTTATTTTGAGACAAGATTAATGTTATCAATTACTCATTTGAACTAAATTTGTTATTTTTGGAAGAAAACGTTAGAAAAAATTATAAGCATAGACCTCTTAAAGTTAACCCACAACCTTGTTTTGTAATAATAATCCGGCAAATGGTATCAACAATATTTACACGATGCCACTTTAATGTTAAAATTAAACGACAAATGGTAATTTTATAATTCCTCAGTCGTGTTAATTCTGTTTAAATGTCAGTTGCACTTGCAAGTTTTTAAGTCTTAAACAATAAGAAAATTGAAGAAATAACGAAAACTTGTCACCCGTTTAAATACAGCATTATACGATGAAGTAAAAATGATATGAAAATGGAAGAGATTATGTCCACTGATCAGTCAGCATATAATTAAAGTGATGCCATATTACACTTCATCAAATTTTGTTTTTGAACTTTCATCTATCGATGTGCTTTGCATTTAATATTAATTTGATATCATCGTTATCTTGCATGATTTTAATCACAAATTGCAACTGTATGTACTCAAGCTTATTTTTGTTTCCTTATTTTTTTTTTTTATAGAAAAGATGAAGAAATGAACGCCCAGGGGGGCTCCTCAAGGGCTCCAGCCTTAGGGGGCCAAATATCACCACCCGGGGCAGCATATACCACAAGCGAACAACATCATCTTATTCAACAACAGCAACAACATCATCAACACCAACAGCATCAGCATCAGCATCAGCAGCAACAGCAGCAATCATCTCTTCACCAGCAACAGCAACAATTTTTGCAGCAACAACAATTCTACCAACAACAACATCACTTTCAACAACAGCAACAGCAGCAGCAACAGCAACATCACCAACAACAATTGCTACATTCTCAGCAAAGTGGTGCAAGTTTTCATTCTGCAGCATATGATTCGGGTTTCAATCATAGCAGTGGTTCTGGTGGATATTTAAGTAGCAGCGCTAGTGATAGTTTAAATAGTCTAAAGAATACGTTTGGGCCAAATTCTGAATTTCCATATTCGGCGACTAACTCAGCGAACGCCAATAGTAACAGCAACAATAACAGTAGCAGTTCATCCGGTAATTCAAACAGCAATAGTGCTCAACAGCAGCAGCAACAACAACAACAACAACAACAACAACAACAACAGCAACAACAACAACAGCAGCAACAACAACAACAACAACAACAACAACAACAACAACAACAACAACAACAGCAGCAGCAGCAGCAGCAGTTGCAAGCAGAACAACAGTCTGCAGCGGCAGCGGCAGCATCAGCAGCGGGCTCAACATCCGCGGCATCTGTTGGTAGTTACGGTAATATGGTAGCCGCCACCAGCGGCTCCTCACAGCAAGCAATGGATACGATGGGTGGTTATGGACAGGTACGTGTTTTTCTTAATCGTTATACTTTTGTTTTATGAATCAGTTTAAAAAAAATAAATAATTTAATCCTTTTTCATCCTCATTTACAGATGGGTATGCACAATAGTATGCATTCGGGTGGCAATGGCGCCGGAATGATGGGTGTCGGTGGACAATCACACCACCCGCATCAGTATATGAACGGGGGAGTTGGAAGTGGGAGTGGAAATGGTAGCGGTAGTGTTGGAATGAATGGTGGACAAATGCACGGCAATTCTGTAGGAATGGGTCCAATGACAGGATTGGCAGCGAACGGAGCCAGTGCAGGGATGATGAGTACTGGTGGTGGAGCAAATGGTATGCAAATTGGCGGCGGCAATGGCGGTGGTGCGATGCAAATGAATTCAATGGGACATATGAATGGGATGTCGTATAACGCATCCAGGCATCATCATGTGAGTATTTGATGATTTTTTTTTTAACTCCATTTTGTTTGTTGTAAATCCTTTTTCTTCGCTTCGATTGCTGTTTTTGTCGTTCATATTCATTTTACTGTTTGCCCGGCAACGACGGCAATGCTTTTCCATCGAGGGATTGTAATTGCATTGACGCCGCGAAAGGGAAACATGGATTGCAATATCCGACATTAAAAAAAAATAAGAGCCATGTTTTTTTTTGTTCTTTTTCTTTGTTCATTTATTCCCTTCTGTCATAATTCTGTTCGTACTTTTTTTGTGTGCAAATAATTCA
Source organism: Chrysotoxum bicinctum (assembly GCA_911387755.1). NCBI lineage: Eukaryota > Metazoa > Arthropoda > Insecta > Diptera > Syrphidae > Chrysotoxum > Chrysotoxum bicinctum. The sequence continues at coordinate 213,890,701 of OU426989.1, read as the reverse complement.
ATTCAATGGAAGGACAGGAAATATACCGTTCTCAAACATTTGAGAGGGTGTATGCATTTGAACATGTACAAATATTTATCAGCAATATCGACAGAACGACTTGATTTTTTTTTGGCATTTTCGTTTTTTAACTTTTAACGAGTAAACGTTTTCGGACGTAATTTGCAAGTATTGATGTTCTTAATCATATTATATGAAAACAAAAAGCTCACATAACTTCGTGTAATAAATGCACCCATATGTGCATAAAAGGCAAATTCAAATTTTGGTGTCAAGTTAAAAAATTTAAATTAAATAAATCTTGAAACGAAAAAAATACGATAAGGCTGCTGTGGTCACACATCTGACGATTTCAAACATTCAAACTGACAGTAATTTTTAACTGAAATCAACTGAAACCTCAAAATATCCTTGAAGCTTTGTCATTCCAGAATATTTTTAAACAAATTGTATTTGAAGAAAACTCTTCACACGTTTATTTTTGGGTGACAATTTTAAATGAGGTACAGTGTGAACTTCCTTAAAGACAATTATATATTTTGAACATTCGAACTTGGGAAAATATCACTTCATATTTATTTCAGTAGATATCTTTCCACGCTTCGTTTCTAGCTTTGTTAGAATGCCAGACGAAGCAAATGCCCCGTGTAAACAGTCAGAATTAGCATGTACACTGCACACGCACAGAACAAATCTACTTCGTCAAGCAAATGAAAAAAAAACTAACTTATGATTACTTTAATGAGATCAATTAAATTATTGTGTCTGGCATTGGTGTAACAAATACACATACCGCCTCATTGAATAACACCTTCTCTTTGCAATATCTATTCCTACCTACAGACGTTTACACGCCGAATCAATATATGCAGCAGTTTTATTATAAAATTGTTTTTGTTTTTCTGTTTTTTAATAGAAAAAATCTCAGAAAAGCATGCAAATCAATTTTTCATTTCTCGATTTAAATGCTCATTTAATTGTTATTAATTATATCGTCGGTTATAAATAACCTTCGAAATGAGCTACACGCTACACCTGACAAATTATGAATAACAATAATAAACGCTCGTGGTGCTCCAACAACCTCTTATGTGTGTTTTGTTATAATTTTTTTTCAGATGTCACCAATGAATCAAATGCAAAGTATGAGCATGGGCATGGGTCCAATGCGAGGTAATGGTGCTGCTGGGATGGGTGCTGGTGGCGGCGTAATGAATGATGCCAGTCAAATGAGTCATCAAATGACAGCGATGAATCCCATGGCCAAGATGCAGGGCATGGCAAACAATGGTTATCCACCACGAAGAATGGCTCCCTATCCTAATCCACAAATGCATGCGGCTCAAAAACGCGCTGCTATGTATCCTATGAATCATCAGGCAAATCCTCAAAATGTTCCTCAGCATCATGCGGCAGCGGCGGCAGCAGCAGCAGCTGCTGGCCAAATGCAATACAACCCACATCACCAGCACCCGCATCATAATACACATCAGCCGAATGGTGTTCCAGTTCCTATGCAAGCCGGTTATGGTCGGACAGGTGGTCAGATGAATCCGTACGGCAGAGGACCTGGTGGAATGATGGGGCCAGTAGGTGCGGCAGCGGGCATGATGCCGCAGCAGAGGGTGGGCCCTGGAAGCTATGGTAGTGGTGCACCAATGGGTGCGCATGCGCAGCAATTCTATGGTGGAGGTGGTGGCAATGCGGTCGGTGGTATGGGACCAATGGGCGGCATGGGTGGTGGTAACGGTGGCCCCGCTGGTCCGGGTGCTGGTGCTGGTACACCGAATGCTTATCATCAAAACGCGCAAGGGTAGGTTTCTAAAAATTTGAGGAATCCAACTGTTTCTCACCTCATCATTGTTTTTTTTTTAGTTTCCAACAAGATGTCCGGAATATGAATTATCAGCATAGTCCCGTTCCTGGAAATCCAACACCTCCTCTTACTCCCGCCTGTTCAGTTCCTTATGTTAGTCCAAATCCTGACGTCAAGCCACAAATTGATCACAGTAAGCTTTAAACCGTTTGCTTTTGTAAAAACATTATTTAACAAATTGTAATCCTAATTAGATGAAGAAATGCGCTTAACTTTCCCGGTACGAGATGGAATAATTCTTCCGCCATTCCGGCTTTTGCACAATCTTTCGGTCAGCAATCATGTCTTTCATCTGAAGCAGAATGTCTATAACACGCTGATAAACAGGTAAGCGCCTCTCAAACAAGATCTTGAAAGACAGATATGAATTAAATATAATCTTGTTCTTGTTTTTATAAGGTCCGATTTGGAACTGCAGCTAAAGTGCTTCCATCAAGACGACCGACAAATGAACACAAATTGGCCACACACAGTGACGGTGTCGGCAAATGCAACTCCCTTGGTGATTGAGCGTTCAGACAAAACTGGACAAGCACTCAGGCCATTGTATCTTAAACAAGTATGCCAGCCGGGTAGAAATACCCTCCAGTTAACAGCCAGTTCCTGTTGTTGTGTAAGTTTTTTTTTTTTTTAAATGGCACCCAACGTCGAAATATAATAATATTTGTTATTTTCTTGTTATTCCAGTCGCATTTGTTTGTGTTGCAACTAGTGCATCGACCTTCGGTGCGGCAAGTCCTTCAAGGCCTATTGCGTCGCAATCTATTGCCCCGTGAACGAAGTGTTTCCAAAATAAAGGGCAACTTCGCCATGGGAATGTCAGGTTCCACGCCTCCAGCATCTGCTGGTGATGCCACCAATCCGAATGGTGGCAACGATCATCAACAACAGCCATTTGTGAAAATATCCCTTAAGTGTCCCATCATGAAGAGTCGGATACGACTTCCAGCGCGAGGTCTTGAATGCAAGCACATTCAATGCTTCGATTTAGAGGGGTATCTGTTGCTGAATTGTGAACGCGGTAGTTGGCGTTGTCCTGAGTGCAAGTAAGTTAAAATACATCAAAGTGAAATAAAAGTTCAAAATCTAACATCCAAGAGTTCTTTTCCTTTGCAGCAAATCAGCTTTGACAGAAACACTTGAAATCGATCAATATATGTGGGCGATTTTAAATACCCTCAACAATGCCGATGTCGATGAAGTTATTATTGATTCATCCGCGAATTGGAAAATTGTCCCACAAGGTGCAGTTCCTGGCATGCATAGCGGTGGGGGAAATCCCACACCAACGTCAACCCTAACATCGAATCAATCGAATAGTTCTACACCGAATATAAAACAGGAGATCGATGATATATCGAAGGTGATGTCACCCGGTTCGACGACGCTCCCCACTTGGGATAACTCTCAAGCCATGAGTCCGTACATGGGTCATGATATGAATTCAATAGCTAATGGAAATATGATGGGACAGAGGTAAGTTAGAAGCTTTTGTGAGCGAACGATGTATTAAATTTAAATGAAATTCTTATGATCAGTTGTAATGCCAGCAGGAATTCCTATGATGCGTACAGTGGGAATGGAAATGGCGGCAGTGGAAATGGTGGCAATGGTCAAAGTGATACATCCGGCAATGGAAATGATTCATTGGCACATTTGAGTGAATCGGTGAATTCGCTCGATCAATTAAATGCCATGGAAAAATCTTTGAGTGATCAGGTTTGTTTTGATATTGTGTTATCCTTAAAAAACTGTTTTTTATAACTTTTTGTCTATTTTTGTGTAGATGCCTCACACGCCGCACACACCACACACTCCTGGCGGATCTGGTCATCCGCATACACCTGGTGGACCACCAAGCGTTAGTTCTGCGCACAATGAACCCTCGAATAGCAGCACCAATAACAGTAATTCAAACAACAATTCTAACAATGGCAGCAATAACAACAGCCAAAATGGTATTGGCAGCTGTCACAGCTCACCACAACCGGGTACACCAACTAAGATGCCAGGAAGCAATGATAATTCACATCATCAACAACAACAACAGCAACAACAACAACAGCAACAGAGCCATCAACAAATTATCAATTCATTGATAAACTCGCAAAATGATATGGTCAACTTGAATGACAGCGATTTAAACGCAGAGCTGAGCAGTTTCGATCCGTCATCGGTTATCGATAACGAAACTGCAAATGAATTGAATGTAAGCAACTTTAATAATGTTTTACTGAATTAACATTTTGTTAGTTATATTTTTGATCTATGAATTAAGTTAAATATTTTTGAGGATTTTGAAAAAAAATTTATTCAATATTGTGCTTTTTCATTCCAGCTCCTTTCGGACAGTGTAGTTGACCCAATGGAAATTCTATCATATCTAGATCCCCAACCGGAACTAAATACCCCGCCATCTAGTGGATCTAGCAATAATCCCAATCAAGATGATATACTTGCATCCTTGTTTGATTAAGGCAACTTAATACAACAAAATAAAGTTAATAATTCAATTTAACACCAACACACACACAAAAAAACAAACTGGTTATTAAAAAAAATCCCTTGTACATAAAGGAAACTTTTTTTTTGTGTATATAGTATTATTAAGCGAAAGTTTTCAACAAAAAAAAATTGTTCCATGATTTCGTTTTAAACTAACAAAAAATATATATAAAGCTTTTCCGTTTGAACTTTTGCATTCAAACTGAAGAGCCACCCAAAAATTGTGATGTAAAAATCAATTTACTTATAGTAAAAAAAAAACAATATGAAACTATATTTTGTATGAAAACTGTGGCATTATTATGAATTTTGTTTTTTTATTATCTGTAAATTTTTTTGTATTACTATAGTTAGCTGATTATTAAAAAAAAAAAACAAAAACTACGAATTCCTCAAAAAAACAAAAATCGTTCTTAAAAAAAGCACAACGCAAAAGTATTCACACACAATACAAAAATAATATTTGTCCTGTTTAATTAATTTACGATTAAATTTACATAAGACTGTTCCTAAATTGCAAATTAAATCATGCAAAACTTATTTAAAACAAAAACAACAACATCAATAACAAAATAAACAAAATTCTACCGCAATCTGAACAAAATTTTATATTTTTGTTACAATTTTACTTACAGAGGAGAAGAAAAAATAAATGTGTAAAATATTTTTTGTTAAGAAATTTAAAAAATAAATAATTGTAATTGAGAAGTGTTTACATTTTTTCTTATTTTTACATTAAATAGAAAGTATTTATACATTTTTGATCAAAAAAAAATCTAAAAGTTTAGAAGAAAAAAAAAACAAGCAAAATATTGTACAAAGTATTAAAACAACATTTTTTTATTAGAAACTAGTTTATATATTGTTGCATATTTTTAAATATATTTGACAGAACGAAAAAAAAACAAAAATAAACCTATTAACAAGTAAGATGTAAAATTTATTCAAAAACAAAATGCGTAAAAATATATATATTTTCTTGTTTTTTTTTTATTTTTTTTTAATATTAAGGAAGAGATATTAAAATATTGTAGTGTACATTTATGATAAAAGAAAAAAAAAATGAATTGTAATAAGAAAAATATTAAATATATCCCATAGAAATTAAAGAAGATATGAAGAAAAAAACAACAACTAAACTTAAATATACATATAGAATAATTTCTAATAAAAAAAAAAGAAGTGAAAAATGAAGAAAATAATTTTAATTCCTAAACAAAAGAAAATAAAAAATAACATCATCAACTAAATGTTATCAATTTCTATTATGATTTTATTATTATTTTTTGTATTCTATGCATATTTTTTTTAAATTTTGTTTTGTTTTGTATATTGTTTACATGAAATATAACACAAAACAGGAAAAAATCAATATATGATTAATATAACTAATTCAAGCAAATAAATTAAAATATTTATAATATGAAAATGGATTATTTTTTTTTATTTTTTTATTTATCTTTGATTTATTTTTCCCATTTTGTTATACGGTATTTTTTTTAAACGAATGGACAAAAAACAAAAGTTCAGATGTGGATTTACATTTAACTTCACTTTGACAAGAAATCCAAAAAACATCTGTCAAGATCTAATTTCCCACAGAAAACTCACGTATTTACATCATTCAAAATATGTGTTTTGACGTTTTGAGGTCAAATCAACAAAACAGCCAGTTCAGGTTTGTGACATATTCATAAATTCAAAAATATGAACTAAAGCTCAATTGATTGATCGTTATTTTGATTAAAGCTGTCATAGAGAACGATAGAGAGAGAGAGAGCGATTGTCAAAACTACAATCAAATAAATGAGCGATCGCTTTAAACTTTAAAGTGTTGAAGTGTATAATTTCCTTTTTTGCTTTTTACAAAGTAAGATCATTTCATACTGTGTCTCAAATCACAGAACACATTAAAGGTACATTTCATTTTCCTTAAAGCTTGAAAATGGCCGTTTTCAGACACGTAATCTGCATCAAAAATTCATTTACAAAATGTTCTTAAGCATTGCGTTCACTTATGGCATTTTTCATTTGCAAATTTAGATTTCAATTAAAAATTGATTTTTTTCGCGGCGTATGGAATGCCATTTCAAATTGATTTATTTTTGTTATTGTGTTATTGTTATTTTGTATCTCTGTTATTTGAAAAAAAATTCATTCTTAATTTACATTAAATAGAGAAACATGAGCTTGATGAATTTACGAAATCAGTTTAAACGGCTTCCAGTTTTTGCTAGAATAAATTTCTTTCGTGTTTTGGATATAATTTTGACAACTGAAATAAACTAAACAAACCTAAAGCTGTATTTGGCAACTGACAGCTGAAAATTGTTTTGTTATTAGTACAGAGAGGGGTAAATCTGCCGCAAAATTTAGATTTACAAAATTGATTTTCAATCGAAATATAAATGAATTTTATTGACCGATTGCCAAAATTGGCATTTTAACAGATCTATATTAAAAATAAATTGATTTATTTTGCCAATGGAAAACCATATTAATCGAGGAAATTATTCGCTTTACATGAAAGAACAAACAAGAACGTTGAATGTGAAAGATGCTAAGAAAAGAATCATTTGATAATTACCAAAGAGCAATTGTTGGCGCAGGACGATTTCATATAATGTATAACAATAGTCCGTCAAAAAATGGCAAAACGACAAATATTTGTCAGTCAAACTGAATTCGATTTGACGTTTTCATTTTTGTCAAAATGTATCAATTTTTTTCATCCAAGAAACCATTTAATTGTAGATGAACATATGTACATATTATGTATGTAATTATATGTTTTGTAATCCATCTCAATCTGTCACTTTTAATAGAAAAGTCTCCGCATTCTTAGAAATATGAACAGGAGAGTTTTGCAGTTTTTCTGCAAATAAGAAACATAAATTGTGGATTTACTTGCTTCCTTTTGCGCAACAAAATTTGTGACATTTCAGATACGTCAACTGGCAAACTTGTACATGACGTACTTGGATTGTCAAAAAATTGTTTAACTTTCTTTTAAACATGAAAACCATTTAATTTTCTTTATGAAACTTATAAGAAATTTTGTTTTGTTATGTCATGTTAAAATGCGATTATCCATCTGTGCAAATAACATTTTCTCTGAAGAATTTCCATCTTAATTTCTTACAAATTTCCATTCAAAAACTATAATTGATCATAAGCTTGTAGAAGTTTTCTATGCATAGCAAAAATTTATTTTCACATTGAGGAAATGTTCAAATTATATTCTTAGCTTAGAGAAAAAATGAAGTCGTACAATTAAAATGTTGGTAACATTAAAAAGTTGCTTTCAAAGCAGCACTTTTGAAGTATTTAATCCTAAATACAATTCCTGGAACCAAACTTTAAACGAATCAAACTGATTTCGTTAATTTGTTATTATAACCAATTCTTTAACCAATTATTACCAATTATTAAACATGATTTATACTGTTTCTTGTTTTTTTTTTTTCGTTTTTGTTTTTTTTTTATTTTTATTGAAAAAGGACCAATTTTACCATTTTATACACAACCAATTAAAAAACAAATATTTTTGTTGCACAATTTTTTATAATTACACATTTCAAAGAAAAGTAAAACAGTTAAAAAAATCCCAATTAAAACCAAACGTAAAGCTAAAATTTAAACAAAAAAAAATATTCTTAAAACGCATTAAATAGATGTTGCTTTTAATGAAAAAAAAAAAAAAAATAAGTAAAAATGCATAGCAATTCCTTAAATCAAATTCAATCTTTATAAACCAAACAAAAACAAAAATTAGTAAATAAACTTTTACTCTTATAGATCCATTTTTTCTATACTAGCTTAGTAGATAAAGGCATTACAAAAAAAAACAATCGGAGTTTTACAAAAGTAATCTGAATAAATAAACAAAAATGTAAAAAAAAAATATGTACATTCTATTACAAATTAAATGGATGTGAAATAAAAATAATTATTTAGTAGTGGTTTCATTCTAAAATAATTAAAAGAAAAAAATACAAAAAAAAAAAAACGAATCTTACTAGATTTAAAAAAAAATTAGTTTAAGTTTAAAAATTTAATATAAATTTTTGAATTTTTGAAAAACAAAAATTACAAATTAATCGAGATCGTTCGACATTCAAAATGACGAATTATAATTTATTATGTAAATATTTAAAATCAAAAATGATTAATGCAAAACAAATATATAATATTTATCCTAAAATAATGACTTCTTTATTTTATTGCTGAACGGATGTTTGTTGGAATAATATTTGTGACTTGAAGATTTCACTACGATTTTAAGTTTTCTAATAGGACCTTGTTTCTGGGCTTAAACACCAGCTACACATGGAAGTGTTGTATGATGTAACTGGATGACGTAGTTAAGTTAGGTTAGGTTGAAAGGCATGACGATACGAGGAAGTAGTACCGTCTCACTCGGGTCAGAATGGATCCATTGTGCTTCTCAGGGAATAAATAAGGAAGGTGTCTAGAAGACGAGGGAGTGAATTGAAAGGAGCTTAGTTATTTGATGCTCTATTGAACCATTCCGAATTCTGAATAAATTTAATGATTTTTTTTAGCGGCGGGGTAGATATGTCGCCCAAATCGTAGACAAATTATTCTCCAGCTGAGGCATTCACAAAGGAAGTGAGATGAGCCCTCCTCCGGCTCTTGATCTTGACATCCACTACACAAGTCCAAACAGCTAATGCAAATTCTCCTCATGAGGGTTCCCATTGCATTGTGGCTCGTTACCAATCCAATTAGGATGGATAATTGAGGCTTTCTTATCTTCAGTAAGTATTCTGTTTTTTCCTCGAAATATTCGGCCAAAGGTTCCTTGAAACTACAAATGTTTATTGTTGATCATCTGACGCCCACAGTCTCAAGGAAATTCAATGACTACAATGATTTGCAACTAAAAATGAAATGTACTTGTAAAACAATCGTTTCGATGTGTTTTGACTTTTCGACTAAATCCACATCTTGATACACCTCATAAAATTCGCAGTTATATTTTCTTCTACTTTTCCCTTCTCGAAAAAAGGGCCAAATAGGCCCCTGTTAAAGAATTTTTCCAATTGAAACCAAGGTGTCTGAGGTATATTGACTCCTTCACCACTTCGAAACTCATCAATAGTAAAGTGACGCTTTTATCTAGTCAGTGTATGTTTGTTGATAGAAGGTACTTAGTCTTATTCTCACTTACTTCAAGACCAACTAGATTCGCTTTTTTTTAACTCCATGAAAGACTCTATTGCAAAACTTTGGGAACGGTTAAGAATGTCGATAACATTCGTGTGCCTTCCAATATCTTTAGGAACGAAAGCTTCTTAATGACCGGCAGTATGGCTTTCGTAGCAATAGGTCCACTGGTGATCTGATGGTTTATCTCACCGAACAGTGGAACAAATCTTTACATCGTTTTGGAGAAAGTAAGATTATTGCACTTGATATTTCAAATACATTTGATAGAGTTTGGAATCAAGCTCTCTTATCGAAAATGCGTGCATTTGGAATCGATGAATCTCTCCTTTGTTTTATTAGAAATTACCTTTCGGACCGTTCACTACAAGTAGTTTTGGACGGTTTCAAATCTGATATCCACAAAATAAACGCAGGTGGCTCAGGGCTTCTTTTTTTATCTGAAACTTCTAATTCACTTAATTGTTTCGTTGACGACAGTGCCCTCAGCTTTTCATATTCGTTTTTAGATTCACATTTTTGTCCTTCGAAAGTTAATTTCCAACTGCAGCGTCATTAAATTCGGATCTTGACAGCATTGTCCAATGGGGAATCAAAAACCGTGTAGAATGTAATGCCTCGAAAACTCAATCCTGTTTACTGTCGCTAAAGTATAACTCTCCCTCAATGCCACTATCCATGAATGGCACTTGCATCGAGGAGACTAAACAGCTTTCAGTTCTAGGTATGTGCATCGCAGACCACATCACATATTTGACGTCGCCAAAAACCCTGCTAAGTGTTTAGGTTTTCTCCGCCAATGCAAGAAATCTTTTACCCCGTCTGATCTGATTATGTATAAAGCCTTTATTCTTCCGAAGCTCGAGTACAATTCCCATATCTGGGCAGGTGCTCCAAAAACCCACTGGGGTCTCTTGGACAGAATTCAAAAGAGAACTATAAAAATGATAGGCGACCGTTTTCTAACTGAAACATTTGCATCTCTCAAGCACCGCCGCAATGTTTCATGTCTATCATTGTTTAAACGTTATTTTCATAAAGAGTTAGCCAGTTGCATTCCCCCTCTCACGCAATTCAACCGTAATACCCGTACTTCTAAGAATGCTCATTAGTTTACCTTTGAGCCAATTTCGGAGGTACTGTCAAGTACAGAGATTATTTTGTTATCTGCACTACACGAATGTGGAATGCTTTATCCGGCTCAATATTTCCCACTCATTGCAATGTGTAGACATTCAAAACCAATGTGCATCGGTATCTCTTTCTTATCGTATCTCACTTTCCTAATTGCTCGCACTGTGTTAAACATTATAACGGTATTCATAACCCCTTGAGTGCGCGTATAATATACAACAAAAAATTGTTGTGCTTTTCAAAATATTTTTTTTCTTCGTTTTAACGAGAAAATCTGTTCGGTTTGACATTATATAACAATTCACTTGAATTGATTTTACTAGTCAAAATATTAAACATAAAAAGTGTATTAATAATATTATTCGTCTTTTACTTAAATTTTCAAATTTATAAGTTTTAATCGATGTGTGAAATGAGGCAAGTTGACAAGTTTTCGATTAACATTATTTATCCAAAATAACAACGAGATCACAAAGAAAAACTACCACCTTTCAAAGAGTAATCGGCAATGAAATTATTTATAAACAAAGAATATAGTTTACGGATAAATGTCATTAATTAGTATTTCGACAAATTTAACTCCATTTCATTAGTTTTGCGCCAATTACTTTTTGATTGTAGGTTACTTTGGAGAACCAGGGCCTCTTCGTAGTTTTTGAAAGACAAGAATAATTTTGTATCATCTGAAAACATGAGCATCTTAGAACAAGTAATCACTTTACACATCAAATGTATATAATATAACAAAAATAATGCAATACGACTTAATTTAGTTATTAAGATGACATCATTAACACGTTCAAATGCTTTTGCGAATAATAAATAGATGATCTGTTTGAAATCCTTCCTGGTTCTTGATTATAGCTTCAGAGCAGAAGTTCATTAGATTTGTAGCGGTAGATGTTCCTTCTGCCAAGCCATGCTGATAGAGGAAATCAATTGATTCCAATAATGATTTGTAGAATCGCAAACAATATTTTCAAATATTTTCGGAATGCATGAAAGCTTGGCGATTCCTCTATAATTTTCCATATCAATAAAATCAGGAACTAAACAGAGTCGTCGTAAAGATGATTTTTTGTTGGTGTAATGTACGGAAATTTTCTCGAACGGAACATTGATTTCGAAAAAAAAATAATTTAAAACGTTGTTGAACGCTATCAATGTCCATGATTATTTGCTACACTACTGACTGATGTTGCTTTAGCAACATTTCTCCTACAACCTAATAATTTCAAACATCCTTTTTGAAAAGTCCTTTCTAATTCTTGATCTTCAAACCTTGATATTTATTTTAAATTGATTATTATGAATAAAATGTACCTACATACATACATATATAGATAGATAAATAAGCGAGATATCGTATTCGATATTAGGAGTGTTTTTTGTTTACTAATGCTTTATATGACACAGCACTAATAAATAATCATTTCAATGACGTACATACATAAGAGAGAAAAAAAAACAAAGCTAAAGAATATAACGTAAAACTCACAGCCGATATCTTTGATATCAGTTAAAACAAAAACACAATCACACACTTTTAGTTATTTGTGCTCGAGTAGAAAAAACAAAAATATTATTAAACTAGCTGCCCCGGAAGACGTTGTTCTGCCCTATTTTCTCTAAAACAACACAACATTGATTTTTTATATTGTTCCCCCCCCGACATACATTTTTCTGTCAAAAGTTATTAGCCCTTCTCAGTAATAAGATATATTTCAGAGTGATCACTTTATTTATATATTTATGTCTCCATAATAAACAACAATTACTTAGAAATATAAGTTTTAACTTCCCATAGGGAGTTATTGTAATCGGTCGGATTTGTCAAATTGGAATTTTTGACATTTCTCGACGTTTCAAGGTCCCTAGAGGCTATATCAATCATTTTTAGAGAGATGTCTGTGTGTGTGTATACGTACGTTCGTACGTTCGTACGTTCGTACGTTCGTACGTTCGTACGTTCGTACGTGCGTACGTTCGTACGTCCGTACGTTCTTGTACCATTTTTCGTCGTCGATATCTCAAGAACGAGTAAAGATATCGACTTCAAATAAATTTTGTTTAATAGATAATAACTCCGAAAGAGGCTGAAAGGGCGTTTATTAAAATTCAGTTAGTAGTTTTTTCACTATAACGGTTTAAAAAAAAGTAAAACTTTTGGTTAGTTTCAAATATCTCACGAAAAAATAATGCTATTGATTTCAAATTAAATTTAATATACTCATTATAAGGTCATACAGATTTGGTATGAATTTGGAAAAAAATTAACATACCGTTATTTTAAAAAAAAAAAAAAACTGAAAAAAAAATTTCCAGATATTCTAAGAACGGAAAAAAATTTGAAACTCAAAATAATTTTATTTTACGAAAAATAATGTGTTTGACAACTGGTGAAAATTTAAAAAAAAATCAGTTTACAGTTTTTACAAAAAATAAAAAACTATATAAAATTCTATTGAAAATTGGTAAAAATTGTTTTTCGACTCAAATTTCTCGAGAACTAGTAGTGATATTGACTTCTAATTTAGTTTATTTTATACATAGTATAATTTTGTACAATTGGTAAAATGTTGACAAATATTGAATTAATAGTTTTTTTTTAAATAAAAAAACTATTAAAAATTCTAGTGAAAACTAGTTAAAATTGTATTTCAAGTCGAATTTCTTGGGAATGAACACCGATAATGCCTTCTAAAGTATGTTGTTTTATACATCGATACCTTCCCGTAAGAATGTATACTAAGCGACATTTCTAAAACTGTTCAGGAAACGAAAAAAACGAAGAAAGTTCTAGTTGAATCATAATGTGCTAAGAGACAATTTTGGTTAAACTAACTAAATCTAACAAAATTTTTTGTTGCTCACGACAATGAGATCTTTATTAATGTCGCTTAGCATAATTTTTTTGGCGGATAATACAAATTTCAGTAGGCAACATTATTTTAATGAGAAAACATGGCAGTTGATAATTTTTTTATTTGTACTCTAGTTTCCTTTTCATGCATAATAGGTTGGCGAAACCCAGGGCAAAACGTGACCCTTAACATATAGTATATTTCCTCATCAAAAAGTCATTTTCGAAAAAAGTGTCGCTTAGTACATTCTTACGCGAAGGTATCGACATAATACAATTATTAACATAATGGTTAAATTTTGACAAGTATCGAATTTACAGTTTTAACAAACAACAACTTATACATCAACAATCTCAATTTCAAATCTCTTTAAATAATTAAAATGTTTTTCAATCTTAAAATAATGTTTGTTTGAATTTTACAGCTAAAGTTTGTTTCGCTGAAAATTTGGTTATTTGAAAAAAAACTAATTAAAAGTTTTCAAGACCACAAATGGGAAGTTATCAGTGTGGGTCGCACCCAGCCTCTTTTTGTTTTTGTACATTGAAAGACTTTAGTAGTAGTAGAAGTAATGTGGTATTTTCGTTGAAATGCCTTATTGTACACGATATTTTTTGTTTGATTACCTGGCGCGTAAATAAATAAAGCTGTCGGTTTTCCGACGTGAGAGCAGCAACCTACAACTGTCCATGAGAGAAGCATGGGTTTTCCAGTTTGACGCCGCAAACACTCAACGACTGACCCTGCTATTGCAGTCGTTTAAATTCAAACGGTACGTCAGTTGGTACCATTGGGATGCGGGATATCAACACATTCTCTCCCTTATATTTTCTCTTTAAAATGGGCTTCGATCACATTGTTCAGTAATTTTTTCACTGCTAGCAGCGTGCCGTTACAAAGTCGCGGCTGGTTGATATTTCGTAACATTATGACCACCGATCCTACTTTTAATTGAAGATTATGGGGAGGTAATCCTGTCAAATCCAGTGTATGTCCTTAATTCACCGACATTTTCATTTTGGATTTTGAAATTTATTTCATTTACATCCGCGATTTTTGGCAGCTAATATATCGAGCCCTAACCGCCAAATTATCGTAAGCGACAAAATATAAATTTTACAGGAAATACATTTTTTTGTTTTCTTCCTGAGTTACAAATCCGAACGAGCTTATTTTCAGTATTCAGTTATATTTTTGCAAATGCAATTAAGTGACTATAAACTGAACACTGATGTTGCCAAATTTACGTTATTTTTAACGTTTTTGGCGTTTACGATAGTTTTTGTGTTCACTAACTATTAACTCATAATCAAATTTTGGCGTTTACGATAAAATTAAAAAAATACAAAAAAAATCCTATTTTAATGAAAAATTCACATTATTTGTTTATTTTTAGTGGAATTTATTATTTAATTTTTAAATTAATAAAAAATAGCGACAAAAAATATTCTTAATTAAAAAAAAAAAAAATTTCAACTTGGTCTTATAACATCATTCAAGATGTTGATTACTAGCTACTGCAGAAATACGGTTTGACCTCAAGGTATCACTAAAACTATCAAACAATGAAAGACATTCTTATTATCAACCACCTTATACATATACTGTGGTGTTTGGTACAAACATGATAAGTCCATAAAATAATTTTCGTTTTTACGTCCACCTTACATGGAGCTAGGGCTGAAACGGGTTGACTGATTTTCTTCAAATTTGGAAAACTTTTGAAAATATTCTTTGAAAAATTATGTTCCAAATTTTAAGAAAATCGGTTTACCCGTTTAGGTTCGAGCTCGATATGAAGTGAATGTAAGGATGCAAATCATTTTATGGAATTATCATGTTTCTACCAAATACCACTTATATGTATGAATAAGTTACGAGTATGAAATGAATTTTATTCATTTATTTCTTTGTAAACTTTTTTTTTTTATATTTTTCATCTGAAAAAACTGATTTAAGTATGATACGAGTAATTTGGTGAAAAAATTAGATCCATTCTTCTTTTTTTTTTTATTTGCGAATGCATTCACCACATCTTTAGGTTTAACTTCGATTTCTTTGTTTAAGTTCAACAAAGCTAATCCATTGAGCCTGGTCTCAGTTGTTGTGGCACTCAGCCACGTTTTTAATCGTCTCAAAGTTGAAAATGAACGTTCTGGCTTAGCAGACGTCACATGGTAGCACACAAAGAACTTCAAATGTTTTCTTAAATGAGGATACAAATTCCGATTGCAAAATGGAAGCGACGCTAGAACAGTTTCTGGTATTGCACTTTCGGTTTCATCCTTCCACATTTGTTTCCATATCTAAATAAATATTGAAATAAAACTACTTTTAAAAACTTTGCGTATTATATAACCCCTTTCACCAATATTGTCTAAGCATTTATGATGGTACATGATGACTGACTTTTTGTTTTTATGAACTATGCCCTGCTACGCATTTTTAAATAGGTTTTCATTCTGAAATACTTAACCTTCTCTGCGTACGCAACTGACCATTGTACATGAACTCTCCCGGCATCCAAACATGATAGCTACTCACTCTCCTATAAATGAACTATTCCTTACAGTGGCCGATGGGTACACTGATACAAAAGTAGCATCAATTGGATAATTCAGCAAAGCTGATTAAATATCAACAACACTCTACCTACTATGTCATTTGCGATATTTAGCTGTAAATAGAAAATATCAGTGTCGCTTACGATAAATTTTGTTTTCTGTGTAACTTTTTGTTAAAAAGTTGTATTGAAAAATAAATGATATGGAAAGATGCGTAATAGCATTCGCTGTCAAATCGCATAATTAACTTGATTTTGTAAAAAATGTCGCTTACGATAAAATGGCGGTTAAGGCTCGATATCTCTTTCATTCAACCAACAATGATCTCTGTAATTTTGAGCAACGTTTGGGAACACCTTTTCTATAAGCTCAGTTTTTGATTCTGTAAACTGACAAAAATTGTAAGGAAATGTAATGCAGCCTGACATAACATCTACAGGGATTTTACCATTACCAATGTCAATAAATTGTGTTGAAAATATTTCTCCAGATCGATCATTTTGCAATTCGACACGCATATTCTTGCTCAAATTTAGTATCTTAATTTTTTTCCACAAAATGGAGGACTTCAAACATGCATTCAGTTCATCCGCTGGTGTAGACCATGGAATAACTGGTAATGTTTGATGAAAATCTCCTGCTAAAAAAATCATCACTCAACCGAATCGGTTTTGATTGTTTTGCAGATCTTTCAGAGTTATGTCTAATGCCTCCAAGAACTTTTTATGTGCCATTGCAGAGTTCTTCGAAATGTTGCAAGTCGGATTTTCGTTGCTTTGAATATTCAATGCTAATTTTAGCGCTGAATGTGCTATTCGACAACCTTTCAACAATGAAACTGCAATACTAAAGGAAGCAAGTGCGAGTGCAATTCCATTCTGTAAGCGAATTGTTGCTAAACTTAAAGAAATTAAAAATGTCTTTCCTGTACCACCAGGAGCATCCAAACCCTCCAGTCCAGTTCCATCATTTACAACTTTAATAAGTGTATCAGACATACTTTTGTCGTTGGTTTAACAGCGGAACATAATATTCGAACCGATTCCCTTAAAGCATCGAGATCGAACAATTTTTCACGTTGCAACTCTTGATTAAAAGGGTCGTGCATTGGGCGATTAGGTGCGGCCATTCCTAATTGAGATAATACTTTGATAATAATTGTTCGTATTTGTTGAGTTTTTGAAGAAATAACAGCATCATTTAAAGTTTGATCCCAATGAGCATCATTTTCTAACAGTTGCAAACGCTGACAGGCCACATAATTCACCATTAACAGTTCGTAAATGTTGGAATGATGTTGGGTCTAAAACATTGACTAAGAGTAATTTATAAAAATAAAAATTAATCGGCAAATGTGTTGCTAAGCGTAAAACTCGACGTAGGTTTTACTAAAAGTGTTGTTTTCATTATTTTATTGTTAAAAAAAAATTAGCCGGATTGGTCGAGCCGTTCTCGAGTTTTACGCTTAGCAACACATTTTGCGATTCATTTTTATTTATATAGATTAAACTGATTTGGGATTATTTTTTTCTATTTCTAGGGCGCTTAATAACTTAAACTTAAGAAAGTTGTGAAAGCAATTATATAGTTTCATAATTCAATAATCATTTCTCATTAACTAATCAAAATAGTATGTATATCGAACAACTTTTCTCGAAATGATTTTTTTTTTTTTTTTTTTTCTTTTTTTTTTTTTTGTCAATATTTGAAAGGCACGTGCAGTAGCGTGCTCTATAGTTTATTAGACCCGTATAGCCACAGACATCATGTTAAAATTCACATAGGTATACATTATTCGCATATCGCAATTCACTGCGTTTATTCCGTTTGTTGTCTTTGCATTAAGCAAAACCAAAACTAAATATGAGTTAAATTGGTTTAAGTGTGAAGTGTGCAAAGCCTACAGGCTACAGATTTAACTTTGCATTAATAATTAATAACGCGGTGCCTATTTTGCATATCAAACTACATCATACACATTTGATACCTACATACATACTGCGTTTTCAAACAACACATAATTTTCTGTTGCTAACATTTCATTAGAAGGTACTTATTCTTGTAGTTCCAGTTGCTCAGAAAAGTTAAACTTTATATCTTACTAGATATTATAAAAGTGAAAGTATGTTTGTTTGATGGATAAGATAAGATTCTTTTTATAATAAGAGGAGATCTAATACTTATACTAAATAGGAATTGGATTGCATTCTCGTTTACTTATGGTGGCATAAGCTAGATTGTACCTATTATAGTTGGGCGTTAATTTTGGTGGGAAATGAAAACGAGTACCTATGAATAGGCAATAATTGAATGTTTTTAATTACGAAGGTATAAAAATTCTTCCTATTCTAAAGCTTTTTAAAAATTACATATTTTGTTCATTTATTCAAATTTCTAGGTTTTCTAGTTTTTACTTGCGATATTGGTACTATAGGGCAAGTTTTGCATTTGAAAAAAAAACGAACTAGAGATTTTCATCAAAGTTGACATTTCGATGACAGAGAACAAGAAAAAGTGGGTCCAGCAATTCCGGTCCTTATTCGGAATTCCCTCCCCCCCCCCCCTCCCACCAAAATGCACTTTTTTTTTAATGAATCGATAAAAAAAAGTGTGCTGTTGATAAAAAACATCAAATTATGGTGGAGAAACACTTTTTTATGGTAAAAAAGTGAAGTATAAAAAAATTAATATAGGCCATAGGGTAAATTCAAAGTTTCTTTAAATCCAGATTCTGTGAATGCAAAAGAAAATTTGCATACACCCAACCTCGCACCTACCCCAAATCCTATAGTGTGCCCAAGCAGGGGGGTTGCAGGGGGGCAGCATGCCCCCCCATACATATATCACTGTTTAAACGCCGCCGTTATGCGTAAGCAAGCAAAAAAAGCAAATATCCCATACAAAAGTAGTTTTAGTTATAGTACTGTGGGTGGTCCGCTTTTACTTCACTTTTTTACCATAAAAAAGTGTTTCTCCTGCATAATTTGATGTTTTTTATCAACAACAAACACTCTTTTATTGATTCGTTAAAAAAAAAGTTAATTTTGGTGGGGGGGGAATTCCGAATAAGGGCCAACAGTACTGGGGGTGGTCAGCTTATACTTCACTTTTTTACCATAAAAAAGTGTTTCTCCTCCATAATTTGATGTTTTTTATCAACAGCAAACACTTTTTTATCGATTCGTAAAAAAAAAAGTTCATTTTGGTGGGGGGGGAATTCCGAATAAGGTCCAAGCACATTTTTAATTTCATATACAAAATAAATAAAAAAAAAGTTTTAATGTTACTATTTGGTGTCGTAAACATTATTTTTGATGATTACATCACATCGACGAGGCATGGAGGCAATGAGATTGTCAATTATTTATATGGGGATGTTTTCTCAGGCAGTTTGTACTTGTTGTCAAGTAGCGAGTCAAAATTGTTACATTTCGTTCGATCAATCCTCTAATCTACCATTTCCCATAGATTCTCCGTTGGGTTGAGATCAGGGGATTGCACTGGCCACTTTATAACCATGATATTACCTTCATTAAGCCAATCTTTCAACAATTTAGCGGTATGTTTCGGATCGTTGTCATGTTGGAAGATCCATCTCAACGGCATATTCTCCTCCGCATACGGAAGCATGACGTTTTGAAGGCTTTCCTGGTACATGAAACGATCCATTATACCACTTATCTTATGAAGTGGCCCGATCCGTTGACTGGAAAAACATCCCCCCACAGTAATGTTCCCCCCCGCCTTGGTAAATCGAGGATTGAGGCGTTCACCTTTTAAATTAAATTTCCATTCATCAGAGAATATAACCGTCTTCCATTTTTCCCTAGTCCAGCTAAGGTGCGTTTAGTCTTGCACGTTTATTATTAAGGGAAATAAATGGCCCTTTTTATAGCACGACGAGCTTTCCAGCCACTATCAACCGCTCTTCGCCAGATCGTTCTACAAGAGATTTATAAGTCTGGTTATTTTTTTAGGGTAATATAAGGGTCCTTTTTGATTAACCTCATTATTCTTTTATCGCAATGCGACGTGGTATTTCGAGGTCTACCACCATTGTGCACTGTTTGAACACTACCCCGAGCACGAAATCGAGCTATTATCCGAGAAATAACCGTATGGCTTATACCATATTTATTGCTAATAAATGTAATTGATTCACCCCTTTGAAAGTCGAACACTATTTTTTCTTTTAATTTATTGGAATGTTTATTCCGCGCCATTTTAACAATTTTTATTTAAATTTTAAATTGTTCATTACCTTCGACCGTTAGCATGGTGCAAAGATCCGCGATTAACTTTTTTTGTTTTGCATAGAACATGCTTGACAAAATAACAAGTGAAGGTAGTAGCATTTAAGAAGTAAGCGGTAAAATTCGATAACTGTAAACAGAAATATGGTACATGTGCTTTAGTTTTGTCGCGCTACTTTTTAATGAGTTTTGAACTATTTTTATTTTTTAGAAATATGTTAAGATTTAAAATCAAATTAAAAGCTGTAAAATATAGAATAATATGTTGTGATTAAGAAAAAATAAAAAATATAAAAGTATCACGAGTGTTTTCACTTTTTATTCGTATGTTTCCAATGTGATATTTTTTCGTGCTTTAGTTTTGTCCGACACTGTATGTCTGTGCGTCGACCTGCAGCCTAAACCGCTGAAGCGATTTATTTTGTGCAAACTCGGAACTTAAGAGTCTTCGGTGATTCCCCAGAGGAGAAATTGAAATTTTTGTTTGAGCTCCCAAACTAACGGTTCCTCCCATACAGCCGTTATGCAAAATCTTATTTATCAAGAAGACGTCTTTAAAAAAAATTTGGCATGATCTACATTTTGGTCAACAAAAAAAAAAACGACTGAATATTTTCTCAATTTTCTTTTTTTATTTGAAAGTACAATCCTTCCGGTTAATAATGGAAAATAATTTCATTCAAATGGCCGCCTCGGCTGGCCATGCAGTAGCCTACACGATCGGTACAATTTTTAAGCACATTATCGATTGTGTGCAGCTGTATTTCACCAATGGCTTCACGAATATTGTCCTTTAAAGCGTCAATTGTCTCTGGCTTGTCGGCGTAACACATATCTTTTACGGTACCCCACAAATAATAGTCCAACGGTGTCAAATCGCAGCTCCGAGGTGGCCAAACGACATCAGCTCTGCGGCTGATAATGCGATCTTCAAAAACAGGGCGCCGCCGCACAGTGCGGCGACTAGTGGAAAAAAATAAAAAAAAAAATGTGCCAAAAATATGAAGCAAGTATGCCAAATTCAAGTTAATAAGTCTAAATGAATGAATCGACAGTTTATTTATGATAAAGTTCAATTTTCTGTTGTCAGAGATCGTCAGAAGATCAGCAAAATAACAAATAGTGATTTGTAGGATTTGTACTTACCGGTTGAAAGAGCGTTTACTGAAGAAAAGAAAAGAACATACGATATTTTTTTCGCTATCGTCACAATCAGGAGAGAAAATATAGTTATTCTAACTGCATATTTTTTTTTTACATGTAAATTTAAATTTTTTTTTGAGAGTCCAATTCAAAGCTTCTTTTTTCGTGTTAAGCACTGACTTTGATAAGTCATATATTTTGTGTGGTGCCATATGGGAAAAAAGTGTTTTTATTTAAAGAAAGAAAACAATCATATCTTTTAAAAAAAGTAAGTTTTTTTTGCAACAACTTGCACTTTTTCTTGCAACAAGTGTTTGTTTACGAGCATTTTTTACAGAATATGTTCAAACAGAGAGCTTTTTGATGTTTGGTTTTCCAACTCAACAGCCCCAGTACCTGGTGTATTGCAGTTTATGGATATAAAATTAAATATGCAATCAAATTTAGAAACTGAAGATCAGAAAATCTTAGCAAGACACGCATCAACAACTTGCTCAGAAATAAATAAACGTTGTCAATTCCATCGCTTATACAATCGAAGACTCGGATAGTGATCTTTTTTCGTAATTTTTTATTTTTCGGTCTTTCTTTTTGTTATTACTTTTTTTGAACAATTATTTTTGTCAACAATAAAAGCATCCATTATATTTTGCAAGATCTTTTATGCGATATATTCTGTGGTCGTTGTGCTTTGAAAAAATGTATATTTTCCTACTAACCTTTAAAATATTACAACTTTTGTATATCGAATAATCATCAAATTTTTTAAATGTTTGGCTTCTAACTAATCATTTTACAATTGTAGGCGTGGCAGTGGGTGGATTTTTGTTCAAATAAATTTTTCTTATCAAACACATTAATTTTGTACATTTTTTCAATATCATACGAAAAATTTAAAAAAAAATCAATTTTATAGCAAAAGTGGGCGTGTCAGTGGGCGAAATTTGCGCTATTTTAACTCATAATTTCTTCACCGACCAGAATATTAATAATTAAAATCACTATCGTACTAGAAGTTTTCATGTAACCAATTTATTACGAAAAAATGGGCGTGGTAGGGGGCGTGAAAATTCCTCAAATTGAGTAAAATCCCCTATTTATTACATTTAGCAACCAATTTTTGATCACAGTTATCTTGATTTTGAAAAATAGATTTTTTTCCACTACCTGCATACAATCGACGCACTGTGCGCCGTCCTGTTGAAACCAAATGTTGCCAATATCCTCCTCTTCAACTTTTGTGAACAAAAATTCGTTCAACATGGCCCGATAACGATCGCCATTGACTGTAACGGCCACTCCTTGCTCATTTTCTAAGAAAAATGGCCCAATTATGCCTCTGGACCAAAATCCGCACCAAACAGTGACTCGTTTTGGGTGTATAGGCTTTTCAATGTATGTGTGCGGGTTTTCTGTGCCCCAAATGCGACAATTTTGCTTGTTTACATACCCGCCAAGATCAAAATGAGCTTCATCTGAAAAGGTGATTTTTTTGGCAAAATCAGCATCTTCTTTAAGTCGATCGCAGGCCGACTTAGCGAAGCGAAAACGCATTGGATTGTCAGTTGGCTTCAGCTCCTGAACTAATTGGACTTTGTATGGCGTCATACCAAGGTCTTTATGCAAAATTCGTCTCAATGATGTCTCCGAAATGATCAATTGTTGAGAACGACGGTGAATTGATGTTGATGGCGTTTCACGCACACTTTCTGCCACAGCAGCAATATTCTCGGGTGTTTTTGTCTTTTTACGCTTTGGTTTATCGATGAGGATGCCAGTTTCTTTCACTTTTTTCACAAGATAACGAACATACGGAGCTGACGGTGCTTCTCTTCTTCCAAAATCCGTACGCAATTTTCGCACACATTCTGCAACATTACCATGATTTTCAAAATAATGTCGCAATATTTCCCAGTGTTGTTCAAGCGTATACACAACCATATTCGTTCAGCGGAAGGATAAAACTAATTATCTGTCAAATCAGACATGAGCTAAGTGTTACCATTCACGAAATAAGCACTAGTTGAAAAAAAAACGTAAGATGGCGGACCCTTTATTAACGGTACCTGTCATAGAAGCGTTTTTTTGATTTTAGACTTTCTCATTAAGAGGCCTCCGCCCAAAATATTGAGAAAAACGTGAAATTGGGCAAATTCGTGCAAGGTTTGTGAAGTCAATGCAAGTCGTATTGAAATAAAATAAATTACATATGAAAGAATTACATTTTATCTTGAAAAGCGTCGAGCCACTTTTTTAATTTTTTTATATTTTTCTTATTTAATTTTAATATTTCGGTTGCTTCTTTCGTTAAATTCCACAAAACTGCAAAAGTTGTGCAAGGTTTGTGAGAAATTGAAGTGGAAAACTTATAATATTTTTACGTCATTTTAAAGGTAATGAAGAGACTTAGAAGAGCGTCGGAGCGGATTTTTAATTTTGGGCTCTATTTTTGAATAATCATCTTTTGAAAAACATTAAAATTGCTCATTTTCCAATGCATTTTTTAATGTGTAGTTATGTGTAAAGATCATCATAACTTTCCCAAAATGACATAATGATTTCTGAAATTGTTTATATTAAAAAAAAGTAATCAAAAAGTAACTTTTTATTCCAAAATAACACATTTTATAAAAGCCTTTTTTTTGCACAAAAGTCGTTACTTTTATTTACTGGCTGTTTTTAGTTCATCTATTTGCCAAAACGTGGTTTTTTTCGAAGATAGCTATTTTTTGTTGGAACTGAAGCAAAAAGAAGTATGACGAACATGAAAGGCGAGTAGGCTTTTGGGTATAGGAGAAGTTCAGTAAAGGGGTGGTGTAGAAGGGGAAGAAATGGATGTGAGCAGAACCACGGTGACGGTGGATGATAATATTGAGGGCTATGGTGGTATAGGGATTGGTAAGCGATGAGTATGGTGTGAATGTAAAATGAAGCAAAGGAGTAGATTTAACTTGTTGGATTGTTTTGTGTGTTTTTAGGAAGAAAAGTAACTACTATGTACATTGGTTGGTATGCGAAAAGTATTGAATGTATTATTATGAAGCTCGGTATGTTTGTTATGATAAGAAATCGGTTTGTATCTTATTTTGTATTGCGATGAACGACGAGGTGAATATCCTTTTTTCGAATAGGTATTAGTTTTTTAATAATTTGGACAAATATTGGATTTTGAGGGAATTGAAAAATCTTGAAATTTTTCATTTTTGAGCTAAAATTTTCAACTTTTTCATTTCAAGGCAGGTATTAGTTTTTGCAATTTTGAGAAGAGATATTAAAGTTTTTAGGACATTACCCAACCCCTTTTTAGTAAAATGACTTTTTTTAAGCAGAATACAATATTCTCAGAAAATAAAATATTAAATTATCCTTTCTTCGTGAACTTTTCTTATATATAAAAATGATGTTTGTCCTAGAGTGGGCGCAAGGTCAATTATAGATTTTGTTTATTTTTTTGAGTTGTAACGTTTCGGGTGTGATTACACCCAAGACACGAATACAAAAAATGTTCCAATAAATAAGAAAAAATTGGTATACATTCTTAATTATTGCAATTAAATAATTATTGTAAGTATCTACAATCTTTTTTTTTATTTTATTGTATGTACATAGATATGTATTGTATACTTAAATGTTTCTAATTAAAATTTTGTTCATGAATGGTTGGAAGGAAGGTGTGGTATCAGCTACGTTACAACTCAATAATTAATCCACAAACATGATTTTCATAAACAAAATGGCGCAAGATTTTTAACATTTAAAACCTACTCTAAATCAATTTTAGAATGGGTTTGACTGTAAATATCGTTTATAAAACGAGAACCGACTTTTTGTTAATTTTAAACGCAAAACTACACTTTAACTATAAAGAGCTCGTCTAACTTTAACAGTAGCAAATATGTAGCTACTTTATCTTTTAAAAGTATACTTTATCCAGATTAACAATGGCCATTTCATACCAAAACAAATTGGAGTTGATTTTTTTTAAAAGATGTGCTTTGTAAGTAGATTGAATATTAGAAATGCGAAACAATTGTTCAAAAGTGCTCTTCGATCTTAAATTTTCCAATATTGCAGCGGGCGATGGATAAATAAATCTGTTATTATCTATTATAATTATAAAATTCTTTATTTAGACAATACAAGAATATTATAAGAAGTATATAAAAGAAAATAGAACAATGACATAATATGCCGTCTGTCGAAATAACTGACGTGTATTCTTATACATTGATTCATTACTGAGTTGAAACTATAGCGTTACAAAATAATTAATTTAAAATAAAAACATTAGTTAGTTTGTTGGATTTAAGTTACTGTTTGCAAATACATTTATACAAAGCAAAATTATAAATTTATTTGTTTAATTATTACAAAGTTATTACTATATTTACAATAGATATCTAAAAAAAAAAATTGTCCAACATATCGTAAATTATGAAAAAGTCGAAATATTTGACAATTTATCAGACGAGGAGTTAAATCAATAATAGGTTTAGCGTAACATTTCTTTTTTTTTTACAGAAAACCATGAAAGCAATAGTGGCGTAACCCACTTTTTTTCCAAAATAAAGTTGAATTTAAACAAAAAAGCTTGCCCTACAAAATATGCCTTTTTTCAAACTATTCCACGTTTTTAGATAAATCAAAAATGTCAAAGGAAAAATACAAAAAATGTTTAAAGAAAACATGTTTCTTTAATCTCTCGTAGCTCTAAAGTGAATTTTATGGGTTACGCCACTATTGCACTAACAGCCTCATATAGGTATGTACCAACCCAACTAACATACTCTTCAGAGCTTAGCTCTTTAAATCTGAAAAAAACTCTCATACAACTCTTTTATATCCCATTGCTATACTAAAGTATTAATATCTTGTTATGAAACTCAACTGGATGTCATAACACTTTTATTTTAAGAGTTAAACACTTTTCCAGCTTAAAAGAACTTAAATCTTATAGCAAAACTATTTTCTCTTCTTGTAGTTAGATTATATAAACTTATAGTCTTATAAGAATCCCTTTCCGAAAACTGAGCTCTAAATATGTCCAAATAATCCCATAACAAGTCATATTTAAGAGTAAAGTTATTTGTATACCACTTTGAAAATTCTAAAAGAATTTGAGTTTAAATCCTCCTATATCAAGAAACAATTTGGAGTTCAAAGAATATAAGCTTTGCAGTAAGATCCTAATAAGATCCTTAATGCAACAAGCACAACTATTCACAAACTTCAGTTTTCTGATGTCAACATTCTCCTCTCACTCGCACGTAAGTACACATAAATCATAAAGAAGCGTCTAAGATCCTATAGAAAGAATAAAGATGTTACTAGAAGAGTTAGTGTCGCGTCAGCAGCAGCCATATTCCTATACACAAGCAAAGTAGTTCCTGTACATTTGAGGGTTACCATAACTTAAAAAATTATGATCTCGATAAAATAACTTGGCTGTAGCACTGACTTAAAATTTATTAGGTGGCATTTTCAAGTTTACATTTAGCATTGTTGTGATTACATAGAAAGTATAAAATATATTGTGTAACTTTTTTTCAATTTAAACTATATACATTAACATCTTGGGATTTTATTGCTACTACTATCTTTTCATTCAAAATTAACAAAAAAAAATGTATTATTTATGTTGCATTACACGAGTAGTAATTTTTTGTGACAAGAGTAATAGTAGAAAATTACAGAGAACATGAGATTTTATTACTCTTGTTAATGCAGCATAAGACTCTCAGTGTGTAATTTGGAATGTTTTATATTAAATTTGACCTTTCCTGTTTCCTATTTACTCTCACAAGCAAATGACCCATGACCTAAATAAAAACAAAACAAATTTCAAAGTTAATTTTGATTTTATTTGCCTACGAAAGAAATATATGGTAACCCTATTTCCGATAAAAGTTATAAATAAAATAATTTAAATATGCATTATTTTGAAGGGGCTTTGTGTTTTTTCGAAGTAAAATGTTAGAATTAGTAGATACAATTTCAACTGCATTTACATTTCGGTTCCCATAATTATGTGCAAAATAATAAATATCATGCATCGCCATTATAATAGTTGATAGACTTACAAAATAAATACTATATCAAGCCTAACAGTTTGTTGATATAGCAAATCATGTATACACACAAACTTAAAAAGTATTTTGTTTCATTCTTTATTAAGTTAACAAATATTCTGTTCTCTTTTTATCACCTCTTATTGGAAGAGACGCTTTCTCATAATAGGATTTTGCGCATCTCTATTAGAGCCTTAGAAGTACCATTTTAATATAAACGTGCATCTGTCATCCCATAAGGAAACTTCTGTTGCTACTATGAGTAGGAAGAGCCTCTCATAACTAGGCCATTTAAGGCTTTTAACAGTTTTAAAAGAATCTCGTAGTATTCTTTAAGATTACTTTTAGCTCTTCTTAACTAATCTAGTTGAACTCTTGGAGCATCTTATGAGATGAAAAATGTTACTTGGGAAGTTTAACGAAAATTGGGCGAGTCGTTTAGGCTGAAGTCGAACAGACAGAATTTCGAGACTCACCTTTTTCGTCTTCGCTATCATTGTAATGTCAACTTTGATCAAAATTTCGAGTTAGATATTTTTTAACGAATGCATAACTGATAACTGGCCTTATAGTACCTATAAGTCACAATTAAAAATAGCTTTGTAGTTAAAAGTGAACAAAAAAATTATGCATGAACATGTACAATGTAAATACAATGTAATTTTCCCTTTTTTGGTTGTTTAGCCTTTTCTTAATCCGTTTTTACTTTTTTTTTTATCAAATTGGAAACTAGGTACCTACTAAGAATAAATATGAATGTAAATTTAGCAAAAGCTCGATCACCATCAAAATTATTTTTAAGAGAGCAAAATTCGTATTCAGAATTTAAAATAAAAAAACCTTTCTAATTCATGCAAGTCTTTCTTTTTCATTTTATCGAAACCTGCAATTACAAATAAATAATGTACATGACAACGTATAGGTAGGTCGAAAAAATACATCTGTAATATACATAGGTACAAAATCTTACATAATAACTCTGAATTATTTCAAATTCAAGGTCAACATCACCAATTTTCCATTTTATGATATAGGTCTATACCTACATATATACATGCACAGATATGTATGTAACTTCATTTTACTAGACATATTGGAGCTTCTAGGTAGATACAAATAATATTTTTTTCTTGCTCAAATGTTCCATCGCCTAATACTTCACACAACGGAAAGGTTGAACCTACACTTACCCCTCTATACATCTTTACACTACCCTTTTCTACAAACAGATCAAACAGAGCAGAGGACACAAAAATAAAACAAGCAAATGAAAGAAGGTTGTGTGTAGGCTGTAACTTTTATGCAACCCAAATGCAACTTTCGAAGATCAAACATGTTGAATGTACAAATGCGGAGTGATTATTTTAATTCGAAGTTCCAATCTTCGAATCTGAGTTCGACATTTTGGACGGAGGCCTCTTAACGGCTCTAACGATTTGAACCAAAATCTTTATACGGGCTACCCTTTAAATTTGAAAAAATATTGTTAAATTTCCTAAAAAATAGTTTTTGGATTTTTAAGAATACATATAATTAAATTTTTGGTCGGAAATTCAATATCTTCAAAGCGGTTACACGATTAATTTTTGAAATAATGTTCTTATATGTACATGTACATACAGTGGTGGACAAGAATTTAGCACATTAATAAAAGAAAAAATTAAACTATATTTACAAAATTTGTTTTTATTTCAATATTTTCATTTGTATGTTATTTACATTATTTACGCATATATTTTTCCAAAATACAATTATATATTTTTTATATCTGAAAGAAAAAAATGAAAAAATAACAGAAAACATACTTTTTTGTCTGGACATGAATTTAGCACATTTCATACAAATTGCTTAGTTATGTTACAAAACTATATTTTCTTTAATATTTTGTTGTAAATCCTTTGTTCTTTAATACTGAATTGAGTCTTCTTGGCAAGCTCTCGACTAAGGCCTCACTGCGTTGCTAGGTATTGAATACCAAGCATTCTGTATCTCTTGCCACAAATCTGTTAAATTTTTCGGTTTTTGTTTTTCAATGTGTTGCTCAACGTCATACTACAAATTTTCGATCGGCTTCAGATCGGGTGATTAGGCAGGCCACTTTAAAACGTTCACTCTATTGACCTCTAAGGCATTTTTGACTAGTTTTGAAGTGTGCTTAGGTTCATTGTCGTGCATAAAGCGCCATAAAACCGGCAAATTATCATGTAAATGACTTTATCTTCCCTCTTTGTTGTCTTTCGTGTGCGAGGGGCTTGTTTTACATGTTTTGTCACTCCATACTTTTCAAAATCTCTAAGAGTATTGTAGACCATCTTCCTGGAACATTCTAGCAGCTCAGAAGTCTCCGTTACTGTGCGACTCTTTGACTTCATCTTAATGATAAGACTCCTTTTTTCCTCAGAACACCATTGCCCTTTTGCCATGACTATTTATTGTTTTTTTTTTCAAATTTTATTTGAATATATGTACAACATTAAGAACATATAAAATTACCTCGAAAATAATTTTGTTCTCTTAAAAACCCACAAATTAAAACAAAATAACCAACATTTGTACACGTGCTAAATTGATGTCCAACCAAAAACAATGTAAATGACAAACTATCAACGATTTTTTCACTATGTAATTGGATTGCATATGAAAATGTACAGTTTTGTTTTTTGATTTGTTGTCAGATATATTAGTTCAAAATGTACCGTTGCTTGGAACAAAACAAGAGAGAAAATTAAAAATATAGTAGAACCTATCTCAGTGTGCTAAATTTGGGTCCACCACTGTACATGTATCATAAAATACTAAAAATTGGCATCCCAAGTTTTTTTCTAGAAAAATTTTAAACAAATATCTTATTTAAAAAATTAATTCAATAAAATGTTTAAGCTTTGTTTGCATACATTCATATGTTTCTAGAAATCAAACGGCAACTGAATGCATTTAAACATTTAGCTCTAAGTAAATCCGTCCATTTATAAACGAATTTAAAATTCCAAAGTACTTTAACATAAGAGCATGTTCTTGCGATACAGTCGTGTTTTTTTATTTTTAAACAAACTTTTCGAAAAATTCACAAACTTTAAACAAAATTCACAACTTGATGACAAAAAAATTTGTTTAAAATTCTCACCGTAGCTCAGCCGAAATATAATTTAAATTCGATTAAAAAATGTATTTTGAACAGGCAAAATAAACCAGAAATTTCCTTCTGTAATAAAATTATAAAGGTGTTAAAATCAATTTCAGACACACAAGATCTTTTATATATAATATAAATTTTTATATAAGTCTATATAAATTAGTCATTCCTGCCAAAAACACACCCTCTCTTGTTAAGAGTTGTATGTCACTACGTTCAGGATTTCTTATGAGCTGTTGTGGCTCTAATTTAAAGCCTAAAACATCCAGTTGTATTTAAACGAATAATAAAATAAAATAAAAATTAAGTATTTATTATGAATTTTACTTTAACTTACTAACTTTATTTTTCACAAGTGTTTCGGAAATAAATTTTATATTCGGGCTTTTACGACTGAATTAAATTTAATAAAATTAATAAATAAATGATTTGTCTTTTATTTTATTTATTTCATTTAAATAAACAAAAACACTTTGGAGACGACAATCAACAACATTTATCCACCTGTAGTTTCCTCTCCCCTACCACACCTTCCATTCAGCCCCTTTAAAATTTGATTTAATTCGTTTTTTATTATTTGGAGACTTACTAGTGTAGGTAAATAATCTTCTCGTAGACGCATTGTCCATCTTAATCCTCGGGCCGACTTTGCCGGACCAGGTAAAGCATCTTTAAGTTTCCACTTCCATGCTTCGTTCCTTTTTTGATACTTGATACTTTTCGAGAGTAAAATTCGGTCAATACACTTAGAAGTTGAAGTATTTAGGATTGAATTGGGGTAGATTGGTCAGTTGGACAAATGTTCAGTGTGGTTTTAAGAAGTATATTTAGGTAGGATTCAGCTACTTTTTAGTTTAAAGTTTTTAAATCATTTTTTCAATAGACTTTAAACTTATAAAAGAAAAACATTCAAAATCATCAATTTGACTGACATGCATACATATTTCAGCTTTATTATTTATTTAAGACACAGACACACATAAATTCTGTTGCCCTCCTAACTCATTAAAAAAAATAAATCCGCCTCTAAACGAAAGCAAATTTACCAAATTTTCTTAAATGATGCTTTTTTAAATAAATTTCCTTAACTTCAAAATTAATATTTTATATTTGTTTTTTTTTTTAATAAATATGTAAAAAATATTCAAATAATACTGTTTTACAAAAGGCAGCTTCAGACCAAAATCCACATTCACTTGAATTTTCATTAAGTTTTGCATTGTTTTATCCAGTAATAACTGAAATAAAAAGGCAAACAAGAAATCCAACACTAGTTTTAGGATTTTTTTGTGAGGGGAGAAATGAAATCTTAGTTAGTTAGTTAGTTAGACGTTTATTAATACACCCCCAGCAGTAAGTTTAGCAAAATAAAAGCAAATAACGTCATTAGCAATATAGAAGACTGACTGACGGAAGAATGTTTAACGCAATTGTCTTTGTTCTAATAAAAAAGCTCTCTAAAAAGTTCGTTACCAAATTGCGTGCGCATAAAAAAATTGTTCCAGGTAAAATATCGAAAATACAGTGGCGTGCAAATAATTAGAAACGATTTCTCATAGTCATTTCGTCTTGTCTGTCGTGCTTTCTTCTTCAATATTTTTGTAATTCTTTTTTTCTTAACATTTTTTTCGTTTCTATTTCATTTTATAATTTTTTTTTTAATTTATAAAAGATAAAAAAAGATAAAAACAAATAAAACCAAAACCTGAAAAATAACCAAAACTGGTAGGGCACATACATAATTAGAAACACACGTTTATATTGTTTAATTTATTAATATTTTAGTATTATAATATTATTTTTTAATATTTTACTAAATTTGTTTTCAATATTTTTTCGAATAACCACGGTTATCAATTACACACTGTAATCTTCTGGGCATAGAGCTAACCGAATCCTAATAAACTTTCTTTGGAATCGATTTCCAAACATCCTGAATTTCTTGGAATAAATTAGGCATGTTTCCAATTTTTTGTAGCTCATTTTATTTTTAGATGCTGCCACAAGTTTTTTATTGGATTTAGGTCCGGGCTGCACGACGCCCAGTCCAAAAGAGTGATGAAGTTGTCTTCGAACCATTTTTTTAGTGTAACTGGCCGTGTGCTTTTGATCGTTGTCCTGCTGAAATTTCCATATTACGGGTAGGTTTTCTTCCGCGTAAGGCAGCATAACATTCTCAAGCATGCTGCAATATTGAATCCTGTCCATATGACCCTCAATTCTTTTAATCGGGCCAACGCCACACCAAGACATTACACTGCCACCACCATGCTTGACAATGGGGCGAGTGTACTTTGGATTATATTCTTGGGATCTCGGACGGCCAATACAAGCTTTTCCATCAGAATTAATCCTATTAATTTTTATTTCATCCGAAAAAAGCACATGTTTCCCCTGAATAACTATCCAGTGCTCTTACTTTTTAGCAAAAGCCCAGCGGGCCTTTCTGTGACGTTCAGTCAGGGGCCCTAGCACGTAACTTGATACGATCGAGTTAGCTCGATACAATCGAGAACAGGCAGTTCCTTGTTATGATCAGCCGATTGTTTTCGATTCGATTGAATCAAATTAAATAACTCCCTATACTCGATTACATCGACTAGACTCGATTGTATCAAGTTACGTGCTGGCACCCCAGTAATGGCTTCTTCCTTGCTATGCGTCCAAAGAGTCCAGCTTCATGCAACCTTCTTTTGACAGTGTCTACAGACGGTCCACTGTTTCACCAAAAACTGCCCTTCTAATTTCCCTCGCAGTTGAAAAGGGTTTTTTTTTTGCTTTCCCAAACAATTAGCGCATCTTCTCTATGAGAGGTTGACCTTAGTCTCGGCTTCCGTGGTATTTTTTCTATCGTGTTATTTTTCTTAAAATATTGAATAGCATTAAATACCACCTTTTTTGAACACTTTAAAATGTTAGAAATCTCGCTATAAGATTTTCCTTCTTCATGATGGCTCAAAATTTCACGTCGAGTCTTTACATCACATGATTTGTTTTTTCCCATTTTTATGACCTAACTAAACAATTTAAATTCAATTGTAGAAAATAGTTAAAAAAGTATAACTTACAATGCCCAGAAATAACTTTTAATCTTGAAATTCTTAAAATTAGGTTCGTTTCTAATTATGTGCACGATCGATTTTGTAATTTTATGCTTTTTGCTTTCTTTAATGAAAAAATAACTGTGTATTATGATTTTATAGTGAAGTTGGCTAGATTTCAATGTAAAAGAAAAAAATGGTTGAGAGTTGTAAATCACTAGGTCCTGGTTCACTTCGAGCTGTTGAACCACCAAATTTATTTATTTATAAACATCGACAGCACTTAACACTGTCGTACTCGGGCAACATTTTGGACTTGAATAATCAATTAAAAATAAAAGAATAAATTGGAGACACAACTCGTAGAGAACCTAGTGACATAGCTCTCAATCATTCCTACGACTATTTTTTCAACAGGAATCACACCTAGTGAACATTTTGAAGCTAAAAACCACGAATTTGCTTGTTATATGCAGAACATTATGGGGATACAAACACTACATCAAATCGAGGTTAGTGAGACGCTAAGGGTAGATTCACACCAAATACTGGTGCATCACAACCTTTTTCCGATACCTTTGCGAAACTTAGTTTATTAAATTGCAATGCATCAGCAACAATAAATGAAGAATTTTATTGATTCTGTTCAATTTGAAGTTGACTAATGAG
Organism: Chrysotoxum bicinctum; assembly: GCA_911387755.1. Classification (NCBI taxonomy): domain Eukaryota; kingdom Metazoa; phylum Arthropoda; class Insecta; order Diptera; family Syrphidae; genus Chrysotoxum; species Chrysotoxum bicinctum. The sequence continues at coordinate 213,856,261 of OU426989.1, read as the reverse complement.
TGCATATATGTTTGCAATAAGCTATTGTTATAAAATACGATGGCTATTCTAATAATAATGATAACTCTTATTGATAATAATCCACTTTCCGCTAAAGTAAAACATATTTTTAAGAAAGTATGTGTATTAAGTGCGCTCAATGAGGTTTCATAAATATCTGCGACGATAAATTCAACAGCTTTTGTTTTTTAAGAAATTTATTATATTTTGAAATCATCACAATCTGAGAGAATGCTCATTTCTTGGCATTTTTATCGCCAGCCAAACTACAGTGCTACTTACGTGTTATTCAGGCTTCTGTTCTTCGTTTGAAGGAAAGTATTCCGACGTATTAAAAATACCAACTCTTTGAAATTCATCATCTTTCAGATTACTTCTAATCTCACCGTCGATGTGTTTCGATCTTGAGAACAAGGGTTTAAACAGAAGACCCTTCAAACTATAATCTGTGACCCCGAGCTCCCCTTCAGCTATATCAATTGACCTTTCAACTGAATTAACATTTTCATTAACTACATCAACGAATTTCTCAAGTTTATCAATTCGTTCGCAAAGATTTTGAAAGTTTTTTTGGAAGCCAAGAAGTGGGGCGACATTGTTTTCCATCGTGGAATTTGTTTCAATTTTAACCTTTACAACAAAATACAAATAATAGTTTATTTAATTGATTTGGTTCGAAATAATTTACATTTGTGAGTAGAGTTTCGAACTCATCGAGTCTGGTCAGCGTTTCTTCAATACTTAAGCAAAGTGGGTTGATCTTTAAAAAAATAAGTACATGGAATTAATTCTTTTTTACAATTAGTGGCATACCTCTTTGTCGACATTACAATTTTGAAAGTATTTGGAATAATCGTCGGCTAGTTTTTCGACCATAGTTACCTATTTATTTATTTACTGTTATCAAAACAAGATAAAAGGCAACAGCAACAATAGGGGGGTTTATATGGACCAGCATGCTCGACAACATGGCTTGATGGCAAAAATAGCTGTACGCACAACTTTGCGTTTACATTGATACTGATGTTGTCGAGCATCAGTATTTTAAAATTTTCGAATCAAACAGACGCAGGATGGCGAAAATAATTTTGCCATCGTTAATTTATTATGAATGAGATTCTTGAAGAGGAGGAGGAAGAAAAAAAATAAAGGAAAAAAAGAAAAAACGTTTATGGGTAAAAAAAATGGATTAAGGACAGAAAAAAAATACAACCATACAAATTTGATGAACGAAATCGACTACTGGCGCGAATTGAGTTAATTTTTTTTTTGTACCGTTTCTAAACTGGAATTAAGGTCTATTTCCTTATATTTTCCCAACAACACTTCGTATCGCCTTAGCTTTAAATATTTGTTTTTATAAATTTCACTTTTTATGTTCCATACCTCAGGTAAGCTTTTGTATAGTTCAAAAAACTCTTTCCAAAACTCACTGTTATTTGGTATTGTTGCCATTATTTTCTCTTAACGTGACCGTGTTATCTGGCCGAGATAATTTACAGAATGAGAAAAAAAAACGAAGTTGTCGAGCATCTGTTCACACAAGTTGGCTGGTTGGGCGAGCCTTCAGGTTTTCAAAAATTTCTGAAATCCATCCAGCATGTTGGTCAAGCAGTTGTTTTCGCGTTTTAATGATCGAGCATCGATGGTTGTCGAGCCATGTTGTCGAGCATGCTAGTCCATGTGAACTCCCCTAATAATGCAGCCAACCGAAAATGAAATGTCAAACAAAAGGACAAGGAGATAACGCTGAAGTCAAATTTTATGGAGGCAAAAAGCGAACTGGACAAAGATTTATTAAGTCCGGCTCACATCGATTGGGTTTTTTTATGGTGAACTTGCGTCAGTTTTTGCAAATGTCAAGAAAATATAAAAGTAGCCGTATTTTTTAGAAAATGTATCCGTAGTACAGTAGGATTTTATATGAATAACAATTACAACATCCGCAGTAGGATCACTGCCGATACTCGAATAAACGTTGTATCTCTATCCGCAGCAGGATTTCACTTCTCCTTTTATCGGCAGTGTACTGCGGATGTTGTAATTGTTATTCATATAAAATCCTACTGTACCACGGATAACTTTTCCAAAAAAAATACGGCTAGTGTACCATTTTCTCAGTTCGTTTAGGTACCCAAAATAACCACAGCCGCATCTATTAGATTTTCTCAAACGGTATCTTAAACCTAGTACGCAGATCACGCTAAATTTTATCCCCAACATTTTGCTCCAAACATCAGCTAAGATCCAAGCTGAATTTTGCCATAAGAACCTTGTGGAGAATATGTCACAGAAAACAGCTGTTCTAGCCTAGTACGCAGATCGAAACAAGACAAATTTTATCTCTACAATTTTGATCTCTACAAAACGTTTCCAAATATCGCGCAAAAGTTTGAATTTGGAGAGATAAAATTTAATTTAATGTGTTTTGTAGTGTATCTCTGGAACAGGTTATCTTACAAAAGTCGTTCATACCTTTTTGGAATCTCCTCTTGATGCTTTCAAGAGAAAGCATCATCAGTTTTGACAAAAATCACTTTCGAAACACGGTGGCTATCAAACTTTGTTCCGCAAAATAATGCTTGTATTATTCTTTTTCCTGGCAAAATTTAGTGGAGATATTTTGTACAGCAATGCACAAAAGTCTGAATTTTGCGTGCAAACTGCGTACTGCTCGGATAAATATCCAAGACAAAATTTGTCCCAGGACAAAAAATGTATGGGAGACAAAATTTTTCCCGATCTGCGTACTAGGCTTTAAGCGCGTGGATGGCGTTTAAATTAAGAGGCCGAAGATACCGATTTTATACTTAAGAGCTGTTTGAAGGTATCTTAATAAAGTTAAGCATCCTTTAAAATTTCTTTATAGATTCGGCTGCCAATTTTTGCGTTTTTCTACCAACTTTAGTTCTATGTCTGTCAAACTTCATAGATGGGGGCTGCTGGGGGCATTGGCCAAGGCAAAATTGAATTTATATTTTAAAAGAGCAATGCAAATGTTAATATCCTGCTTAGATTTGTGCCTATTCACAACACTATTGCAAAGGATTTATGAGTCCTTAACCGGGAGACGCATGTGGTGGCGGTGTTGCAAAATATTACTGGTTGTTGGAAAAATTGCAGATATTGTTCTTTCCCATGATCTTGTGAGGTTGTTGTGATCGATAACATTTTTGGTATTCCCAGACAATCCTCATAAGATACCTTACAACAAATTCACCACAGTAAACTGAATCGCAACAGCTGATTATAAAATAAAAAAAAATTATCAAATTCAAGAGGAAACCAAGAAACAAATAAAATAATGGAAGGTTATTTTGTATTTAAAAAAAAAGACGATTTATAAATACCTAAATATTGATTAAATATTTTAGTAGGAGATTGTCAGGGTTCCAAGCGATACTATTTTGGAGAGCAAAGGGATCATTAGTGTCTCTTAAGGATGTTAGAAGCCTTCGGCGCTGCAATCTAATTAGTATGATAAAAAGAAAAGAAAAAGAAAAAGAAAGAAAAAGAAATATAATAGCAATTGGAAAAATCTTACTTTTCATTTTCGGATGCAATTTCTGCCATAAGATGCACCAGAACGTATCCTATTTCCATTTTTTTGGGTGTAATGTGAATAATTCCTAGTCTTTTTTTCATAATATATATATTAAACTTCAAATTAATGTCAAAACTCTAGTAATTTGTGGGTTTTGTGATCTGCTTTGAAGGAGATCACAATATCGATAGTTCTTGGGAGGCTCACAAGTTGTGAGGGTGCTGTTAGAATACGAAAACCTCACAAAATCATATTTACCTCACTTTGTGAGGTTGTTGTGACTTGTAAGGTTTCATTAGGTGCGTTTTATTATTCACAAATCTATCTGGATCCGGATCTGAATCTTCCCTTGAAAATAAAACGATACAGATCTTAGTGACAGCAGTGTTATAAGTCCATCTCTTTTCATCCTTGGGTTTGGAAATTTTCAATTATTTCTTGTCTTTTTTCTTCACACTATAGCTTTACACTACCTTACCATAAAAAGCCATCTACTCGCCAGTGTAGTAACTGATTTTTGGATCTTTGAAATAGATCCCGATAGAAAACAGGATCCCAAATTGTTCTTGTAATACATGTTAAAACTTAATCCAGATCCGGATCCAGATAGATTTGTGTATAATAAAAAGCACCTATTGAGGTTATGCAGAATCGGGCTGTTTGTTACATTATAAATGCACGCAAATATTGGGCGTTTTTCTTTTTTCATTCAGATTTCAGAGTAGAGCACTGAACAGCAACGATCGGAGCATGTCGAACATGCTCTGAACTTATGAACTATAGAAAACAGATAAACTGTTTGGTTGAATGTCCGTGAATTTGCAGATAATTATATGTTCAATAAAATGGCGAACTTATTTTAGGCAATCGTTTAGTTTGTGTCAAAACACAAACTTTTTAGTTGCTCGAACCAAGCAGTTTCGCAACTAAAAGTTGCTAGTGCGCGGCTAGCCTAAGAGCTTTGAATTATTTTATAAACACACGCGAGTTTTTTCCTGTCTGTCAGAATGATTTCAGCATTTAACTCCGTCTGCTCAGCTATTTTATACCGAGCTCATAGAGTGCGCTCTAAACAATCTCTGAACACGCTCTCAACGAAAAAAGAAACACAAATTTGAACTGTTATACACTCTGAGCTAAAAAAGAAACACACTTTTTTGATTCACAGTTCAGGTTTTACTCTGAACTAAAAAAGAAAAAACGCCCATTAGGCGTTTTTCTTTTTTAGTTCAGTATAGAGCTCTGAACAGAGTCCGAGCATGTCGAGCATGTTCCGAACATTCTCTGAACCAAGCGTGCTCTGAGCGCTCTGAGTATATTTTGAAACACACCTGAACACTTATGTAGCTGTCGCCATTTTTTTTTAATTTCCATCTGTCAAATGCTTGTGTTAAGCATTTTACTCTGTCTGCTCAGTTATTTTATTCTGAGCTCATAGAGCGCACTCTGAACACGCTCAGAACATGCTCAGAACGAAAAAAGAAACACATTTTCGAAACTCTGAACACTCTGAACTAAAAAAGAAACACAATTTATTTTTTGACAACTCAGGTTCTGTTCTGAACTAAAAAAGAAAAACGCCTATTGTATATACATTTTGCTCAGCTTTTCCAACGGAAAACCAAATAATTCAAGAGCACTGAATACATAAATGGAATAACATACGGAATTCCACATCGAGAATAATTTCGTTCACACAGCTTGACGTTTTATTTTGACATAAGTCAATTGCAGTTTTTAGTCAATTTGCCGAAATTGTAATTTCTCTATAGTATTTTCATTTTCCATTAAAAGAAAATTCTATTTTCTCAATTTTGAATAATTTCTTTAAGAGAAAAGTTCAAAACATAACAAAAAAATGAGTTACCGTGGCATAGGAGGTGGTGGATATCCCTACAAATCCTCAAGTCGCAGTGGTGTTGCAATGAATGCTGTACCACCTCCTCCATCGACCTCTGCTGCTATTAGCAGACGCGGTGGTGGTGGGTCAGATCGAAAACCTGGAGCAAGCAGCGGGCTATCGAAACATGGCTACACCACTATGGAATCGATAAGCCAATTCACTAGTACTCAACAATCGCTTGGCAAACGAAAGGCTCACACTGAAGATGAATACTTTGACGACGATGAGGATCAAACCCCAGAATTGGCTTATATTCCAGCACCAGGTAGTCCAGGAGCCACGAAACAACGAGCCGCAGCTTCTGAAAGTGAAGAAGAAGACGACCCTCTTGACCAATTCATGGCTGGCATCGAACAGCAAGTCCAGAAAGAGAAGGTTTATTCCCAGAAGGCTGAAGTTGCTGTTGTAACTTCGATTGAAGCCAAAGGAGTCCGAACAGATATTGACGATGAGGATGACGAGGAGAGCTACTACCGCTACATGGAAGAGAATCCCATGGCTGGCGTTCGTGATGATACTTCCGACGTAGAAATCGATTACGACGAAGACGGAAACCCCATTGCTCCACCAAAGAACCGTAACATTGATCCCTTGCCACAAATCTACCACTCTGAAATTGAGTATGAAAAGTTCGAGAAGAACTTTTACGCACCCCATGAAGACATTGCTGCATTGTCTGAGACTCAAGTCGCAGATCTCCGAAAAACTTTGGGAGTCAAAGTCACTGGCCCGGAACCGCCGAAGCCTGTCACGAGTTTTGGTCACTTTGGCTTTGATGAGCCACTGATGAAAGCTATTCGCAAAGCGGAATACACTCAGCCAACTCCTATTCAAGCTCAGGCTATACCTGCAGCTCTGGGAGGCCGTGACATAATTGGTATCGCGAAAACAGGAAGTGGTAAGACTGCTGCCTTTGTTTGGCCAATGCTAGTCCACATTATGGATCAGCGAGAATTGAAGGAGGGCGATGGACCCATCGGACTTATCCTTGCTCCCACGCGAGAACTCTCCCTTCAGATATACAATGAAGCTAAGAAATTTGGCAAAGTCTACAATATAAATGTAGTTTGTTGCTATGGTGGTGGTTCGAAATGGGAACAAAGTAAAGCCCTAGAGCAGGGTACTGAGATTGTGGTGGCAACACCAGGTCGAATGATTGACATGGTCAAGATGAAAGCAACAAATCTCAGGCGAGTTACATATTTGGTACTCGACGAAGCAGATCGCATGTTCAATATGGGATTCGAACCGCAGGTGGGTTAATTATCCAATTATTGATTGCTTTGACTTTTCTATTTCCCAAAATTTTAATTTAAAAATTTGGCATTATTATGTTTAGGAGTGTCAGCTTGTAAATTGACAAAATTGGAGTGTTGATTGTCGTTCAATTAATTCAAACAGTTTTATAAACAAAAATTAGTTATCAGCCCTGTCACGAATTTCATCGTACCCCCTATTACGTTTTGCGAATCAAACGTTCGAGGTGAGATTTTTTCATTAGCGAATTAATGTCGATTTCCTTTACACATGAGAAATCAATTTCTGTGTGAAGATTTCGATCTCGACAGATTTCACGTTCCTTTACACCAAAAAAATCGATTTTTTTCTGACAGAGATCAAATCCCTCGAATCCGTATTTGAAGAGGGATTTACATGTATACGAAATATGCACACCAAAAGAAAAAATTTGACAAGGGATCAAAATCCCTAGTGAGTAAAGGAAATCGACATAGAACTGTTCAGTGACTGTTCCGATCAGTTTAGAGCAGTTTGGAACAGAAAAGTACACCTTTTTGCTGTTCAATGAGAAATTTTCTGTTCTAAACTGTTCTGATTTGCTGTTCAATGAGTCTGTCTGGAACAGTTTGGAACAGCTTAGAACAAGATTTCTTGCACTCGCTTTTTAGTTAGAGAAAGGTAGAACAGATAACTGACTGTTCTAACTTGTCTGACATTTCTCATGGAAACTGTTCTGCTCTGCTCTATTCTGCTCTGTTCTACTCTGAACTTTTATTCACTGAACAAAACTATAATATATTCGACATATACCCCTAACACACGCCACGAACTACTTCATCGAAGCATATTGTCGATAAGGTTTTTAGGTCGTGTGAAATGAATATGTGTCGACATAGCAGTGCGAACTCTGGGAATCGAAGTAGTATGCCGACATGGCGTGTAAAAAGGACCGAACTAGTTTGTCGACACAGTTTTTTATGATGTTATTCGGTTTTAGTTGTTAAAATTTACAAATCGCTTGATAAAGCAAGAATAAAATTCAATCTCCAAGCAATAATTGAATAAAGCTTTGATCAACACAAAAAAGTGGTTCTGGAGCATTAAAGTTCAAATATTTTTCGGTCATTTTCACTTTCCATTTAAAATTTCACAATCCTACCATTTAACAGCTGATTTTGGCATATACTTCTACATCGGCGTATTGGCGTGTAAATGCCCATACAAAAGCGAAGTACTTTGTCGATTAGGTTGATCGATGTGGCGTGTGTTAGGGGTAATAGACGGCTTTTAAACGAAGCAATATTACCTTGCGATTTTTAAGCCCGTGGGAGAGAGACGTGTGTGGTTGCGGGGTTACAAAAGGCGGAAGATGACTCCAAAAGAGAAACTAGGATTAAAAATCGCTTTCGTGTAAAAGCAGTAATAGGTACTGCGGTTGGTGAACTTTACAATTCGAGTTCGAAATTTGATTGTTAAAATATCAAATATATGACATTTAAGCCGAATCAAAGGTTCTAGATTCGTCAACCATAATACTAATTTTTCACACTCACATGTTTATTTGTTCGACACGCCAGCGGTAATAAGGGGGATAGTATCTACAAAATTATGCACATAAGTACATAATATGATCGCAAGTAAAAAATACCTTCGTTTGCTTTCTTCAGACTTCCAGTAATTTTTTTTCATATCGACTTTTGATTTACGTTTTTATAAACATAATTTATAAAACATTTTTTCCATTTTTACAAATTTTTTTTTTTTTAATTTTTCTAGCGACACGTGAGAAAGTTTCTTGTTTAAGTTTTTTCACTTGAATAGTTCAAACAGGCAAGTAATTTTATCGAACATCCCAGATGGACAGAATGACAGCGGATTCTTTAAATTTCCCCAGTTGTATATTGCTTTAATAAGAACAAAACGTCGTCCACATTTGGCGATCGTACTTTATTTGCTGGCACGGTATAAATGTATGTTACCGATTCCGAACGGCTAATTAGTAGCACTTTTCATGACGAGATATTCTTAGATCTGTCAATTCCTCGCAAGAGGCAGAACACCTCTGAAAAATTTGTTTGAAACGGCTGAGAATCGAACCCGACCTTCACAATGAGGGGAGAATTCAACTGGCTACTTTCATTGAGAAGTGCTTGTGGAAGAAGAGATAAAACAAAGACAGACATAAACATTCCGACGATGTTCAAGAGATGGGAATGATTCAATGATAGCTTTGTTTTCTATCAGTTGTAGCGATCTGTTCTTGATGCTTTTCAATAAATAAAAATAAATTTGGCCTGCATCTGTCCAAAGATGTGAGCTATACCTGAGTTTTGGACGTTTCAAAGCCTTATAAATGGTAGCCACATCAGAGGGGGTGAACAATTGCTTACCTAGATATAGAAATCCTAAGCATTTAGCAAACATTTTTAGCGGTCTCGAGACTTGTCACTCCAAGAAAGATCGTCGTTGATCCATATCGAGTGCTGAGATCATTTCGGGTCATGCAATGGCTATTATTCAAGGACAATGGCATAGGGGTGCATTTTGCTCCAACGACAATAGATATTGATTTTTTATGCCTCACTTAACAATGCTGCAAATATCGGAGATTAATGAGCTTATCATATGGTGTCGTCTCAATTCCGCTTCTCAAGGAGATGGACGTGAATTTGAGAACGAGTATGAAAAGCTGAAAAGTTTCAGAGAAGAGATCATTTATAAAAATTAAGAAGAGAGTAAGAGAAAAAACAGAGCCATGGGGAATACCAGCATTTATTTTGTGAAGAACAGACTTGAAACAGTCCAATACAACATATATTGAATGATCCAAAACGTAACGTCTAATCCAAAGAAACAAGGGTTTCGTTATTACCAAATACACACATTTTCGATCAGAGAGCTTGAGACCAAACTCTATCACAAATAATCAAAAGCAGTAATCTTACTTTCTCCAAAACAATGTAAAAATCTGGTCAACTCTTTGTTGAGATATGCCACCCGATCACCAGTGGAATGATTGCTGGGAAAGCCGTGGTGCCTGTCAAGCAATTTCCATGAAAAGAGATATTCTTATTGGATTTTTCACTTTCTCGCTCGAAGGTGTTAAGCCGTTGTTTAGAAACAAGTGCATAATAAAGTGATGTTGCCAGCAGTTTGTTTTTCATGAGAAATTTATTCGAATTCTTATTCAAATAACAAACAATTAAAGCGTGATGTGCGAAATTTGGTAAATAGAGTTATAACAATTTACAAACTTACTTCATGAACTTTGAATTCGACAGAAAATTGTAGGTCCCTTCTATTCCTTCCGACAAACAACACGCACACAGAAAGAGTGTTAGTTACTACGCTATCGTTCAGATTCTCGCTGACAGCTTTGTTTATATAAGGCACATAATTTGATCTTTATGAGATCGTGAAAATATTTTTCTTTGAAATTTCTAATACTCAAAATAGGAAAACAGGGACGCATCCCAAAGATGTGTAACAGTCTTGACTTTACATTTTAAATCCAGCTCATTTTTGCAATGATATTTTTTATTTTCAATTTATTTCTGTCTAAAGACATTTCTCTTTTATTTTGACTACAATTTCTTTTAATTTCAGGTTCGGTCTATTTGTAACCACGTCAGACCAGATAGGCAGACGCTTCTCTTCTCGGCGACATTTAAAAAACGTATTGAACGTCTTGCCAGAGATGTCCTCACTGATCCGGTACGCATCATTCAAGGTGATCTAGGTGAGGCCAACCAGGACATTACTCAGCAAGTATTTGTCTTCAATAATCCTCAACAAAAATGGAACTGGCTTTTGTTGAGATTGGTGGGATTCTTATCTCACGGTAGTGTCCTTGTGTTTGTAACTAAAAAACTTGACGCCGAAACAGTGGCCAACAATCTGATGGTCAAGGAGTTCAATTGCTTGCTATTGCATGGAGATATGGATCAAGCTGATCGTAATAAAGTAATTACTGCATTTAAGAAAAAAGAATGCGATATCCTTGTTGCTACGGATGTTGCTGCTCGTGGGTTGGATATCCCCCACATCCGAACTGTTATCAATTATGATATAGCCCGTGATATTGATACGCACACGCACAGAATTGGGCGAACCGGACGTGCTGGTGAGAAGGGTAATGCGTTTACTCTTGTCAGTGATAAAGACAAGGAATTTGCTGGCCATTTGGTGCGAAATCTTGAGGGAGCCGATCAGGAAGTGCCGCAGGATCTAATGGATCTGGCTATGAAGAGCTCTTGGTTTAGGAATTCAAGATTCAAAAACAGCAAAGGAAAAAAGATTAATGTTGGCGGAACCGGATTGGGATACCGTGAGAGAACCGGATTCGGGAGTGCCAGTAGTGGTGGACGTAGTGAATTCACCGAAGGTAAGCCATCGACAGGAGTGGTGCCATCAACTACGTCTACGAAGCCAGTTGGCGGACCTGCATCGGATAGATATAGTGCAATGCGTGACGCCTTCCGTACCCAATACATGTCACAGTTTAAGCCATCTTCAGATCGCACATGGGAGCAGACAGTTCCCGAAGCAGGCGTGTTTGCTGCTCCAGCACCACCTTCATTTGTATCCTCCTCCAACAAATCGCCCGCTGAAGATACCAATAACAAGCGTGGAAAGAAAAGTCGATGGAATTAGTATGCTTTTAAGATTTTTTTTATTAATAGAAGAATAGCGATTGATTGAAAAACTTAGTCTTATGATAAAATATAACTCTGTAAACAGCGCCCGAACGCTTCATGTGTACTCGTAGTTTTAATTTTGTTTGGTAATTTTTCACCCTTAAATAATACCTTCATACAAATGCAAATATATCTAACTTCTAAGAATACTATAAAAATAAATATAAAATATTTTCAATAGGGGTTATTTAAGTAGATTATGTGCATTCGATTGAAATAGTAAAAAATCAACATAAAGTTAACCAATATATTTACAAAAATATTTTTGGTATTTTATTTAGGTACGTTCTGCATTTTTACATGGATTTTTTTCAATGCTCAGATTGAAAGTTTGGAAGCTGTAGGCCGATTATGGAACTCAAAGTGCATGGTATGTGGTAGGGTTTATGATGTTACATTTCGTACCCTGACATCACTTTTGGAAGTAATCATTTTCAATTTTCAATTTTGATAATTGATCAAATTTGAGGGTATTGAATTAAAAATGATCCTTTTGATGAGTTTCGTTTTATAAGTTATTTGACAGTTTTTTTTATTTTTTTAAACGTTTTTGTTCCTGAAGTAAATGCAAAATTACTGTAAGAAGTATGCACAACGTCATTTTTTGTTATTTCAAATTTCTTAGTAGTGTTAGGTATTATTTCTTGTACAATTTTAACAAAATTAAATGTTTAAAAAGTTTTAAGCCTAGCCTTTAAGATTCATAATTCAATAAATGTTCTTTTTGAATTTATTTTTCTTTTATTTTATTACAGGAATTCTATTTTTTTTATCCAAATTGGTTCATTGGTTTTCATTAAATTTTCTAAGATGTACGTACGATGTAGATGTACGAATTTCGACAATCAACACCCTGCAGAGCTTCCGCTATCTTGATTTAAAGATTGAACTCGGTTTTCGCTCTTTTCTAAACAGGAGAAAGTAGGGTGTTTTTCTATCTATCACTCGTGGGAAATATCCATTGTCACACGTATCGCCATAGTGTTGGACCCATATGTCATGCCGTTCACATCCAGAACAACCAATTTGACGGAAAAGATCATTGATCGGTCTATCCGTTGATAGTGATGGAAATCCCATTTTCATTTTCGGAGAAGTACGGACCGATGTTGCCGCCGGCCTACAATACACACCAAACAGTAACCTTGGGATTCATTGCCAGTTGATGGACGACGTGTATTGGTATCGTCTTTAATCAAGATATCTAACTTCTTAACATAAATGTTCATCAGAAAATGGGCCTCATGATCGTCGCTAAAAATGATTTTTATTTGCGACTTATAGGTACTATAAGGCAAGTTATGCATTCGTAAAAAAATCGAACTCGAGATTTTGATCAAAGTTGACATTACGATGATAGCGAGTTTAACAATTCTGTCTGTCTGTCGGTTCGACTACAGCCTAAACGACTCGGCCGATTTTCTTTAAGCTTGGTAGATATCATTTTTAATTTTTTCACCCACAGGTTTTTTTCTTATTTTTTTCAAGACCAAAAATAACGGTACCTACCATACGATTTTTTTTCGAAATTTTATAAATATTTTGTCTCAAAAACTGTTCGACAGATTTAAAAAATAAAAATACCAAAAAATTTTATTTAGTTAAAACTAGGTAATGGTTGAAAAAAAATTTCCGAAAAATGGTTATTGAGGGTACTCCAAAGAACCTTTTTTTTTGTTTTCGATTTTCTCAAAGACGGTACATCCGATTTTTCTTGAAAACGGCGCTAGAATTTTGATAAACATTTTTTTCTTTCAATTAATTCTTACGATCATTAATTTAATAAAAAAATTTAAATTAAGATATTACAGCTTGCACCTACTATAAAACCATTTTTTTCACATTTTGAATTACTCATTCAGACATATTGTGAGTTTCGCCCGGAAAACATTTCCCCCGAAAAAAATTTGTTCCCCCGAAATTTTAAAAACTATTATGAGTTTCGCCCGAATAAAAATTTTACTTCGAATCAGGAGTGACTGTTCGAAAAATAGACACGTTCAGAAAAATGAAGCCCGCAATAAATTCTCACTCCACTGTGTTGGAAACGGAGAATGAAATGCAACCTCCAAATTCTCTGTTAACTAAAATAGTAATATAATTGAATTTGGGGCATCAGTTATTTGTCGAAATTACTTGCAATAAAGATAAAATTGTGGCTACGCTAGTAGTGCCACTCATTGTGGCTCCCAATTTTTAATTGGATTATCTGAAACTAATAATTTGCACACCTATTTTTAAACAGCGGACTTATCGCGTTCGGTAAATGAACAGACCTTCTGGTGAGTTTGAACAAACATATGTATGTTTGTTTTGACAATTTGTAAATAAGAATTTCAGGATATAAAATTAAATTATTTTATAATTATCATAAATATAGCATAGCATAGCGCTACATATCTTTTCTGAGGAAGAACAAATGTTTGAGGAGCGAGCACTTGAAGGAATTTGTGGGATTACTCGTTCTGAACCAAAAGAAGCAACCCAACAAAACAACACAATACAATATTCTCTCTTCAGTTTTATCTAAATAACTAAAATTTGTTTAATATTTTCGTTGTCTTATAAACAATGCATTAATTTAATCAATAATGGACCTCTCGCCTTCAGAATCTATTGATAAAATCCAACAAACTAATCCAAACAACACCCCATCAAAATCCACCCGGACTTTGACAGTCGACCAGCACGACATCATTCGTTGTGTGGAAAAGGATCCTCTCGATAACGCAGCCAAGCAAAGACTGCTTTTACACGAAACCGATTTTTAATCTTTGATTCTCTTTTGACTTCCCTTCGATTGCATGAATGCTTTTAAACACAGCGATTTTTAATGAAAGTTAACTTTTCTTCTATTGAAAAGGAATCATCTCTCCGTACTCTTTACTCTAGTGAGTAGATAGAAGTTCACTGAGCGAACGCCAAATAGAAATGAAACATACCTGACAAGTTAAGAAAACCACAAAGAAGAAAGAACGATAACTCTGCAATTTTTCCAACCCTAGCAATTTTGTGTACCCCCGCCACCACACACGTCTCTCTCCTACGGGCTTAAAAATCGCAAGGTAATATTGCTTCTACTGCTTTTACACGAAAGCGATTTTTAATCTTAGTTTCTCTTTTGGAGTCATCTTCCGCCTTGTGTAACCCCGCCACCACACACGTCTCTCTCCCACGGGCTTAAAAATCGCAAGGTAATATTGCTTCGTTTAAAAGCCGTCTTCGTTTAAAAGCAGTCAAAGAGATCTCAGAAGTGTAGTCAAAAGATCTACGTTTATATGGAGAATTGAATCGGAATTGAATCAGGATTTAGCTTTATGTATACCTGGATCGGATTAAAATAGAATTTCTCGATCCGATCCCACTAAACGAGCTGAATCGAATCAAAAATATGCTTGTATACCAGAATCGAGTGTGTGTACAAAACCATATTGTCATTTCAATCCCATTTCAATTCAATCTCACGATCTAGTGCCACCATATACCTGGATCGAAATCTCAATTCGGATTCGATTCGATTTCTCAATCTTCTCTTGTAACCGGGGTAAGGGGCCAGTTATAGCTCATCAGAAAAGTCCATCAGAAAAATTGAAACAAGCGAAATCTAAAACATTTTTCTGATGGCCGGTTATAGCTATGTACCAATAATTTTACGTCAGAAAACAAACAATTTTTTCTTGTCATATCATCAGACAAAATTTTTCTGATGCATTCGGAACAAAAAAAATCAGAACACAAAAGAAAAACGAAATGGAATATATTTTGAGTTTTGGCAATCAGCTGTTCAGAAAAATTAAATTCCATCAGAAAAAATATTTAAATCCATTTTCTGAGTAAATTTAGCAACAAAATGTTGTAATTCTCTTTGTAAAAATTAGTCCAAGCAAATATTCGTCTAATTGCATTAAAATTTTACTCAAAATCGAGTCGTAATATGGTCAAATTTGGAAGACAAAATTTTTTCTGATGGACTTTTCTGATGAGCTACTCGTATAACTGGCCCCTAAATGAGCTACAAAAACGTTTCGAAAGTGCTCGCAATCAAATCAAACAATTGCCAGGCATAAAATTAAAACAAAGAAACAGCAGTTGATATCTTTCGATATCTGGCCAACAGCTATTGATTTGCCCCTGCATTTTAACAAAAAACATGAATTTTAAATTATCTTATTTTAAAAAAATAAACAAACGACTTACATTTTCCGCCTTATTGTGCTCTCGTTCGCCTAATAAAAAAAAATGAAAATTATGGCTGTCAATGGCATATCATTCCGCCCGAAATGATTGTTCACAATAAGGGGAATTTTTCGAACATGAAAAATGTTGTATATAAAAGCTTTTTTTTTTAAGAAACCACTACAACGACTTATAATTTTTGTTCTAGCATAAATTCATGTTTACATAGCATTCTGTTTTTCTCTCTTACTAATAAAAGAATTTAAAAAATTAATTTTATCTTTCTCTAATAACATTTGTTTTTAAAATTCCTAGTAGGTATATTACATAGGAGCAAGTTCGTGCGACCCAGTCGTGCATTTTATTTTTGATAACACCCGTAACTCGTGACTGCAACTTGCCATGGCAACTTCAAATGAAGAAAATTATTTATACGATTTTGCTAATGGAATTGTATCATATTGCGTTGCGCATCAGCATTCCAAAATATTTGTTGATTCATAATTGAATTTTTTAATTGAAGTATAATTTTGATTTACCCCGTACAATATATTTAAATGTTCCTTCCTATATTACAACTGTAAATGTGGTGCTTCAATTTTTATAACCGTTTGGGAATACAAATTTTTAAACTTAATTAGAAAGTTTTTATGGAGTTTTTAAACATAAGATTTTGAAAAGTAAAAAACCAAAATGATTGGTTTTAGATGAAGTTAAACAAAAAATCACATTTCGTAATAGTAAAAATAAAAAAATGGTTCTATGGTAAGTACCCCATTATACATATAAGTATATCGTAAGAATTAAGCGAAGCAGACTTTTTCCAAAATTATAGGTGCTCTTTTCGAAAAAAGTAAGATTTTCTTTTCACGAGTTCCATTTATTTTACGAATTTTAACTTGCGACATGCATAGTATGTAGATATTACTGATATATCGCAAGAAAAAATACTTAGTGGATGAATAAGTAAGAAGAACTGCTAGTTAGGTTAGAATAGGAACGAAGAAGACGTGAGGATTGATGATTTAAAAAAAAAATAATGCATGCTATTGCTTACGCTTGTCAATTTTCTTAAATAAGAATTATTTATTTCGGCAAGTAGATGCGCTAGCATGTGATTTCTTCAATCTCGTTCTGAAGCAGATAGTGAGTTTCCAGTGCAGTCGTTAATACCGTTGTCTAATTTCAACAAACCTGCACATCTCTGCGGACTTTTTTGGCGGTTCCCAATCATCCGTAATAGAGTCCTTCACGGAGATTGAAGTATACGAGAAACATGTTAGTCTTGAATTAACTCCAAGTGGAGTTTTTCAATAAAAACGGGACAGAGCTTATGCTTACAAGAAAATGTATATTGTAGTGAAGTGGAACTATTGAATTTTTGGTTTGGTAATGAGATCGAAAACGAAACCTCCATTGATTTTTTAATTAACATTTTAGTCATTGACTTATTATATACTAATAAATATTATATGTATACTAATAAATATTTTATACTAATAAGTAAATAATTTTATTATTTTAAGACTTAATTAATGTGTTTTAACAGTTTTTCAACATCCATAAATATGGAGTTATCTGGTTCTTTTAAAATATACTTTAATATCCTAAAATAGATGTATATAGTATTTAAATTCTCAAAAATTTGATTTTAAGAAGAATTTTTGAAACAAATTTTTAACGGATAAATATTAACTCAAATTTTTGTCGAAGTGGTTGGTTTTATTGATGCATGTATGTATGCGTGTCTTGAAATAGTACGTATACTTGTTAAAGTTTGATGTTTAAGAAATGTGGAATTTTATGATTATTATTATTATTATTATTATTATTATTATTATTATTATTATTATTATTATTATTATTATTATTATTATTATATTTTATTAACCTATAAATAAAATTACAAGCTAATATTACAAAGAAAAAAAATGAGCCTAGCTGCGAGGACTATTGGCTCTGTGATGATTATAATTAAATATTTATCTTGGCTTGAGAGAGGAATCTCGTAATGTTTTCAATGTTATCATAGTTAGGATTTTTTAAAATTTCGTAAATTGAGTTGTGCTTAAATATAAGGGTTAGTGTTTTTACAATGTTTTAAGATGTGTGGTAAGTCTATGTTTGTTCCGCAGTGGTTACATATTGGGGGCTGATTCTTTGTAAGTAGGTGTTGATGGGTTGCAGTAGTGTGACCTAGTCGGAGTCTTGTGAAACTGGAGATTTTGTGCTTTGCATTAGTGGTTGGAAACTTAGGGCTGAGTCGTTCGGGGTTGATTTTTTTGTAGTGGTATTGATATAGACTCCAGTCTGCTTTTAAAGTTGCGGTTGTAGTATTGTTTATGTGTTTAGTAAGGTCTTTTTTTTGTAAAAATATTGAATAGGATCAAAGGAGAGTTCCTGGCGGAGTTGGCTGCGGTGTCGGCGTGCTCGTTACCTTTGATGTCGACGTGACCGGGATTAATGAACTTCCTTAAGTAGAATTTCTCTACAACTCGTAGTTTTATGGATACATTTTCTTTTTTGATTTTATTTGTACGAGTATGCACTTTACCGTAAAACTTCATAGTTCCTAGTTTTGTTTGTTTTGTAAAGTTTCCTAGCAACAAGAAGAAAAACATAATCTATTTTAAGGAAAATTGACTGAAGTTGAGAGGGGTGCTAAAAAGAAAATGTTGGCAATTAAAAATCGTTTACCCCCAAGATTCTCAAACTTCAATGAAAAAAATTTCCCTTAAATATGACTAATATTACTAGGTTGACAGAACTGTCTCAAAATGGTTTACGAAAGCTCGGAATGTAAACTTGCCGATTTCAGGAACAATTATATAGGAGAAGGATAGATATGTAGATAGAGGAGTCTTCAAGTTCAAGGTCTACTATTTTTTTTTTTTCAAATGGCATTTTTCAAAGAGAAAAACAAAGTTTTACAAAAACTTATCAAAGGCTACAATAAAGATGACATATTTAATGAAGTGGACTTTTTTATAAATGTTTTCCAAACAGAACTTTGGCTTCTTAAGGCTAAAGGAAAAGAAAAATTAAAAATTTTTTTGATCGGTTAAAGGAATAAGCTACGTTATATGTATACAATAATAATACTTGCCTATCAAACAAACACAAATCATGGATGGTAACCTACTCTTTTAGAAGGCTGTAGCTGAGTGTAAATTTTATAAAAATTAATATTTTTGACAACGAAAATGATTGTCAATGTTTTGAATTATCCTTATAATAAAATAACTCAATAAATCTTAAATGTTTGTTCTAATTACTTTAGATCGAAGTTTCTACAGGTAACACGAAATTCAGAATATTTATTAGAACATGTTTTTATAGACTATTTTCTTAATTCATATAACTTGTGATTGTCGATCATTGTCAACCCAAGGAAGTCCTCTGAGAGCAAAACGGGTTAATTGATGCTGAATTGGTTCAATTCTCTTAATATGAACGCTTATGCTTAGCTATTATATTCAATTAGAGGTCGAACAAAGTTTGTATAGAGAGATTTCGTAACGAAAGGGTATGCCCAAATTGGCTACACATTTCTTTAAAACAATTGGTGGCAAACCATTTGCACCAGAAGAGAAATCATGTTTAAGTTTTTATATTTTGTGAATCACATCAAATCGAGATTAATGCTAATACATTAGATACCAATTTTGGTTTGAGATATTCAGATATGAAATTTTTATCTGGTTAGAAATTATCATCTGAAAAAGCAAGACTGAATATGTTTTTAACTAAATTAGTTTTAATTTAAGAATCATTAAAAGAATGATTTAAATAGTTAAGGTTAGTTAGATACCCAACAGACTTTTTTTTGTATTAATATGTCCTTAAGCTTTTTTTTTGTATATTTTGCCAAAATCGTTTAGGATCAGTGATTATAACGAATTGCATTTGGTTTGATTAAGCATCATATACAGTGTAGAGAGAAAAATTCATTGTACGGATGCAGATAAAGAGAATGTCTTCTCTCCGCAAAAATTAAGTTTGATATGAGTTTTTTTAAAGTTGGGCTTTTGTTTGTACCTATAATTTTGATCCGTTGACCCAGTGGTTCTTTAGCCATCAGATAAATTAGACCACTAGAATTGTGTTTCATTTTGTAGTTTTGTACGTGAAGAGTGCCCATTCAACTGGAATTAGAACTACAGAGTAGATGAAGTAAAAACCTGGGCACATCTTATTATGAAGCTCTGCGAGTACTATTTTTCACGTTTTTTTCGTCAGATGATTTCTAATCGTATGGCAGTTTAATGCTCAAAAGTTACCCCGTTTAGACTTTTACAAACCTTTCCTAGCAAGGAGAACTGGCAAATCAACCTGCGAATCGATGATATCAATATATATCGAAGGTTCCAAGATGGAAACCGGTATTGTTGTTCATACTTCCTGAATACAGCAGTGTCTTTCAAGCTGGGGTTCTGGCAGTGACGAAAGCTGCTAGTCTCAATGATGCCAATACCACTAATATCACCTTTTTCATTGATAGCCAAGCGGCAATAAAAGCGATTTCTGCCATTGAAATTACATCAAAGCTTATAACTTGCTGTAAAAATTCTCTTTCTTTTCTCGTGAGCATTGTCACCAGGGTTGGCCCAATTAACTACAATACATTTTCTACATCATTAACTACGCGTAGTTATTTGAATTAACTACATGCCTTTTTTACTACAATTTGTTACGTTTGCTACATATGTAGTTAATTCATAAAAAATCACTAGAATAAAGGAAATCAAACAATTTCGGACTTTTATGTTTTAATGAAGGTTTGTAAAAAATACTGAAAAAGTTTAATTTACCATAAGGAAAGGAATTTTAGGAATCTTACAATTTACTTTGGCATAATCAAAGGCTATAAATTATGAACACATTATATTTTTTGATAATGAATTTTATGTACATCGTACATACGAGTACATACAAATATTTCCGAAAAACTGTTTGAAAATAATGAAAACCAAGAACTAGTGTAGTTATGTATATTTAAACTTAAAACTGTTGTATTTCTAAGAAGCGCAGCACACGTGTCGGAGAGAGCTCTAATACGATCATTTTCCATTCAAATTAGAGTAAATCCACCTTCAGCTCACATCGCTTATTAAAAATGAAAAGCTGAACGTTTGATTTCAAAATTCAAATTTAAAATGCACAACTGACAGTAAATTGATAGCAATGACATTTCAAACTACGTCTGCTACAATTTGTTACATTAACTACATAAATTATGTAGCAGACGTAACAAATGTAGTTATTTCTAAAAAGTGACAGTTCGGCCTACCCTGATTTGTCACCAGTCACAACCAACTGGGTTAGTACATGTACATGAAAAAGGTTAAACTCGGTATGGACGACTTATGCAGAGGATGCGGTGACTCCTCACTACCTATGTCACTGCCCGGCGCTATATCATCTGAGAAACAGCACCTAGGGTCACACTTCTTCAACGACTTTGAGGATCTCTCTGATATTCCAAGCAAAATCATATTCATGCTTATTTTGACATTCTCATGAATAGTCTATTCGTTAGAATGATTCTATTCCTTCGAATGAACTTTCTTAATTTTGAGATTCGAACGAATAACATTCATTTGCGAAAGATAGCATAAAATGAACTTCAAAAAAGATTCATTTTCATTGTCAGCCGTTTGACATTTACTATATTTCTATTTGAATTAGTATGACCGTTTTACATTTTTTTTGTTTCTAAACATTTTAAGGATGTTGGATAAAGAATCAGGAAACAAAATAAATAATACACTTTTCATTATAAAGTTAAGTTTAACCATAAAGAACTACATACCATATTCATTACATTTTTTGTGTCAACTCAGCTGTTTTGAAACTGTTCTTGAAAAAATGGTCGCGTTCGGGTACGTATCCAAAGGTATCCGGATTTGTTGGTGTTGTTGTAATCCCATAGGAAAAAACAACTGATTAACGAAACAGCTGATGTCAAGCAGAAATCTAAAGCTATCCAAAAATTTTTGGTATACTAAACTATCCAAGGGGAATTTTGAAGAACAGCTGACATTTCAGCTGATTTATTTTCTTTTGTGTCGAGTACAGGGTTGGCCGAACTATAACTTTTTAACATTTGTTGCGTCTAGTACTAATTTACTAATTGAGAAAAGTAAAGTTTGTTGCATTGAAGATCTCATTCGGATCCTACTGCAAAGCTTTTATTCTTTGAACTTCAGATTATTTCTTGATATAGGAGGTATTAAACTCAGATTCTTTTAGGATTTTCATAGAAATATGAAATGATCTTAACTCTTATATGGACATATTTAGAGCTGAGTTTTCAGAAAAGGATTCTTTTAATACTATAAGCTTATAATCTTATTGCAAGATAAGAAAATAGTGTTGCTATAAGATTTAAGTAGATTTAAGTAGTTTTAAGCAGCAAAAGTGATTACCTCTTAAAATAAAAATGTTATGAAACCCAGTTCAGTTTCATAACAAGATATTAATACTTAGGTATAACAATGGGATATAAGAGAGTTGTATGGGAGTTTTTTTTGTCAGATTTCAAGAGTTTAGCTTTGGAGAGTATGTTAGTTGGGCTTATTCATTTTTAATAAGCGAAGTGAAAATGGCTGGTCAAAAAGCTACATAATTATTGGACTGAAGGTGGATTTACTACACAATTAAAATAGAAAATGATCGTACTGGAGCTCTATTCGGCAAGTGTGCTGCGCTCCTTAAAAATAAACAGTTTCAATATAATTACCAGTTCTTGGTTTTTATTATTTTTAAAAAGTTTTTTTGGTAATATTTATATGTACGTACCTTGAAACGACAGCGTCTGCTCACCAAATGTGAACAAGCACTAAAAGAAATCGTAGCTTAACTCTGTCGGCTTAAAGCTCACCGCTCATTAAAATCTCAAAAAAAAAGAAACCTCGTTGGCGTGAGAAAATTTGTGGTTAAAAAATCTGCCCTTTTCAATTTACCTTTCCTCATTGCAGGATTTAATTCTCAAAAATTTGAACTAAAAACTTAATAGAGACATTGTCAGTTGTATATATTTATAAGGGCTATACCATATTATATTTTTAAATATTTAATGAATTATTATAATAAAAAAAATTCATAGGATTTGTAATCCAGTATACATACATATGTATAATATTAATTGTTTGTTTTGCGGATTAGCAAATGGTCTCTTGCTGCAACTAATATCTTTAAATCATGTGTTCATAATCCAAATCCTTTGATTATGCCAAAGAAAATTGTTTGTCTGTAAAAATAAACTTCCCATCTATCATGTATCATTCCTACAATTTCTCATCTTTATGGTAAATGAAACATTTTCAGTTTTTGTACAAACCTTCATAAGATCATAAATGTGCAAAATTGTTTGGTTTCCATTATTCTATTTTTTTTATGAATTAACTACGTATGTAGCAGACGTAACAAATTGTAGTAAATTAGGCATGTAGTGGAATCGGCCAACCCTGGACGATTCACGTCTTTTTTTGACTTTGACAGTAAATGGTACCTATCCGGTTTTTGTCGTTCGCCAACGTATCGGATACTAAAGTATCTTAGATACCCTATCGGACTACGAGGTGAACGCGACCAATAAGTTGATCATGACGCGTTCTAAATTTTTATTTTTTTTTTTCGTATACGCTTGGTCACACTAACATATCGAAAACAAAAGAGAAGTGTTTGTGAAATGTCAAAACCAAAAAGTGAAATCTTTGTTTAGTTGTAATTGTTTTGTTTATTGTTTAAAAATTTAAATTTCTTTGATAAAACCATAAAATAATAAATAAAAATATGGCATTTGTGTTGGTTATTAATGAAGATGGTGTTGAAGAAGTGCAGAGGAGAAGGAGAAGGATAGTGGATGCTTTCCGTATCAACGCGGGTGGTAAAAAAAACCCTTTGCTACCTCCGGATTTTCTTCCACTATTTTGATTAACTTTTCCTTTTGTTCGCGGTTTGTGCATTTGGAATGCGACCTTTAAACATAAAACAACAGAAAAATTAATAAAAGTCATTTATTTTCCATGAAATAATTAAAAACATACATGTTTTGTTGCTTACTCGACAGAAAAATTCAAACGACACAAAAATGACATTTAATTCTATTCTTTCGAATCTCAAAATTGAATTAGCTTTCGCAAATGAATGAACTTTCTATGGATTGGGTGAACTTTCGATTTGTTCGATTAACATTCTAATCGCCGAGTCTCAAAATTAAGCTTCAACGAATTCGACTCACTTTCGAACGAAAGAGAATGTCAAAATAAGCACCATTGAAATTTATTAACGATAGTGATATTACGAAGGAAAACGACTTAACGATGCACATGTTTCTTGCAGGAGTGGAAAGAAACGGAGAATGGCCACCTCGCCTATACACCTGCGATTGCCACTCCTACGGTGAACACGATCGTCTGGAGCTACCTCTTCTAATATTGGTAAAATCCTCTTGGGGAAAGGGACAGCCCCTTCAACTTAATATACACCAAACACTGACATATCAAACTCATCTACCAGACGATGCAAGGAGTCTTCTACATTTCAGGCTATAGCTTGCTGAAACTCATCAACACCCCTAACGGGCTTGAATGACATAGGATTATCATAGGTTTCAATACACGGGGGTCACAACCCCTAGGGTATCACAACGGATCTACATTGATCAAGTGCGACGGTAACAAGTTCAACTGTCAGCTCATTAACCTATCTAAACCTAATGCTCAAAGGTTTTTCGAAGAACTCTGATTGTGCAAATGACTTGCATAAGTTTTGCTTAGACTCAAAAAAAAAAAAAAAAAACAACAAATTACTTGCCTAAAGTTGAAAACTTTCCTTATTTCTGCTTCAATGTGAGCAGTTGACCGTAAGCTCCTTCATTTTCACTCAACGTTGTCGATTTCCTTTATACACCAGACTTTCTATTTCTATCCCGGATCCAATTTTTTTTTCTTTAGTGTGTGTGCAAGTGCGTGTTTCATGTACATCGGTGTAAATACCTCTTCAAATAGGGATTTAAAGATTTTGATCCCTGCCAAATATAAATCGATTTTTGTTTTGGTGTGAAGGAACCCAAAATATTAAGAGTTATCAAAATCTTCGACTTTTTATACAAAGTGAGAAATTCCAACTAAAAATGTTAAAAAAACAACAGCATTCTTTTTTCCATTTCCATTTTTATTTTTTATTTTTCATTGTGTTCACAAACGCTTCAGCTCTCAAAATGTATGTTCGTGTGTGTAAAATTCACCACATAAATAAC
The DNA here is from genome assembly GCA_911387755.1 of Chrysotoxum bicinctum. NCBI lineage: Eukaryota > Metazoa > Arthropoda > Insecta > Diptera > Syrphidae > Chrysotoxum > Chrysotoxum bicinctum. The sequence continues at coordinate 213,831,437 of OU426989.1, read as the reverse complement.
AAAATAATGAAATAATTTTATTATTTTTTTTCATTAATCATGCAAAATTTACTTTTTTATATTTTGGTTGTTTAAATTTTGTTTCAATTTGTTTTCGAAATTCTAATTTCTCTTAAAAATATTATTCTTAAAAAATAATAAAACCCCCCTTACAACATGGTTAAATGCATTTAAAAAGAAAAACGTCAAAACATAATGTTGCTAAACAATATTGTATTATTATATTTAGAATGACTTGTGGTTGTAATACATAATTTTATATATCATCATGACTTTTGTTGAAGCAATTAACAAAAAATTTAAAATCTTATAAGTTATTTGGTTGCAGTGTAAGAAACAAATTAATATGAATTAACATACATTTTAATAACAAATCATCATTGCCATATAAGGAATTATTGAGTTCGATAATTTCCAAATAGAATAATTGGGTTCCCTTTCGTGTCGACTTATTTATTATTTTTATTTCTATAATTCAGCTCAAAAAAGTTTTTTTTTTTTTTGAATAGTTTTTAAAAAACTGCATTAAAAGAAGAACATAATTTTATCGATGCAGTTTAAAAAAAATAATCCGAACTCGAACATTTAATATTGCAATAGAACATATTGACTTGACTATTTTTTCTTTATTAATAAAATGCGTGTATTTATTTAATGTAATTCAACAGTTTATTTATATTTCTTCTATTATTAATACATATTTTTGTTTAACTGTTTTTTGTTTGTTACTTGTTTTATATTGTACGGTGTTGTTGGTTGTATGTGAAGCAATTGAAGGATTTCTTGTTCTTCTGGTCATAAATATTTAGTTTTTAAATAGTATACATACCTACTCGTAATTTTTTTTATTTTATTTACAATAAAATTAGAAATAAATAATTAGATTTTTAAGTTAGTTTTATTTTCGAGTAGTTTATCCCCACCGACAAATTTATGTTTTACAAACTAAATTCTATTTAGAATAGAAAATATCAGAATGTTTCATTACAAATTTTTAAATAATATAATTATTGTAACAAAAAAAAATTATAACATTACAAATAAAACCCATATAAAATAATTGTAGGAATTTTTTTCATTTTGATAATTCAGCACATAGAAACGTGGGACAACTGGGCGTGGCCCCACGATTTATCTTCATTTTACAATAACTTTATATAAAAAATTATGTTTTTGTTTTGTTTAGCTTTAAAAGTCTATTTTTGCATTCTGCATTTTAAATTGGTGTATATAGTTGTGTACGTAACTGGTTTTGTGTGTGTGTGTTGTATTTGTGTGAGTCCTCGAGACGACCGGCCGCAAGTTTACTGTGCCTTCATTTTGCCATTTTGTGCGGTAGATGACGATGAAACTGATGAGGAGGTGGAGTGGTGAACTTTGACAAAGCGACTCTTCTTACCCTCGGGCGAGAAGTAAGTCTTGTAGAAGAACCTGGCGAATAATACAAAATAACTGAAGTACATTGCAATGGAAAGCTTTATGTTTGTCGGTGAAATATTGCAGGACTGTCGGCCGTGGGTCGTTAGGAAATTGTGAGCCCAAATGTTAATCGCACATCCGACCACCATTTGCGTGAGTTGCAGTGATGTGATGATCATTGGAATGAAACGGGGTGGATTGAAGCGGGCTGCCTTCAAGGCGTAGTATGAGTACATTACAGAGTGGACGCAATAATTCATCACGATGAACCAACGGGCAGAGGCGGTGTATTCTGTGTAGGAGAACCACGAGTAAATGAGGACGGTGATGTGATGATACCAGTGGAGGAAAATCAACGGCTGCTTGCGCAGGACAATGAAAAGTGTATCTCCTAGCTCTGGAAGCTTGGATAGAACAAACAGCCATGTCCAGAACCCGCTGACACGATCATTTGTGATGAAACTGAAATGATTTGAAAAAAAGGTTTTAATTTGAATGGAAGGAAATATAAAAATTTATATGTTAATACGTGAAAACGTTGAGCATAAGAACTGTCCGTCCGTTTCTAACACATATTTACATACGGGTCCCTCCACTAAAATTTTAATTTTAATGGGCATGTGATTTATTGTGGTGTTTTGCCCCAACATGTTCACAGAGCAATAACTATAGAGAGAAACAAAATAAGACTAACTTGTTCTTATTTCTCTTGCTTTAAAGTGTGAATGGGTAGTCTTTTGTTGGTCACTTTACAACCGCATTGGGATATACTAGACCTTATAATATGAAAAATAGAGAATAGAGGATATACGGCTAGGTTAGGTTAAAGTGGCTGCCAGCGGCCTAACTGACACTTAAAATAGAGTTGTTCCAGTGTGATAACACATGATTTTAGAGATTTTTTCCCTACTTGTTGAACTATTTGGATCTCCTTATGAAGCGAGAGAAATTATAAATGTCTGTATTAATTAGATCATTACTGTCGTCGAAGAAAAACTCTCCAATATGGAGCCTACGTATATTCATAAAAAATAAGGAGTTATTTCTACCTCTTCCTCGTTTATATAGCTTCTGGGAAACTCGTTTAAATAAATGGCAAACCTCGTTGCGTGTTTGCCTCAAAGACAGTGTCCAGTTATGACACCAATTATGTAGCTGATATGCAATCTGCTTAACGATGTAAAACACTTGGAATCCAGAGATTTAATAACCGCTTAGGAGATGCGTGTTCTTTGAGCCAAGACAGAACTTCTTTAATCTTCTTAAATCTCCTGGAACGTTTGCTTAAGCGCAGATAAGATGATCGTTGGACTTGGACTAGCTTCTCATAATTTCCAGCCTTTTCTAGAGCGATCCACCATAAATGAGGTATGGTCTGATTACGCAAGTATAAATCTAGTGAGTTGTGCGGGGTTGAAGGCTCCATTTGTTCCGAATAACTTTTTTACATGAGCTTTTAATTGGCCACTGTGGCGGGATCTCCGTTAGAAATTTTGTACTTCCTAGTAAATAGGACAAGTTCCGTTTTGTTTAAGCAATAACTCTTCAGTTCTTCGCTTCCAGTCATATCAGCAGATCATTTACTACCAAGTTCCAGAGAAGAGGAGAAAGAACACCGCGTACCTCTTTTGACAGATCTTCTGGCAGAAAAGCCGACTAGTTTTTAATTGATAACCCTGCTAGTTAACATTTCGTTAACTAGTTCACCAAGCAACCCATCTACCTTCAGATATGACAGTGCAGATCCGATTGCAGATGTGTGGACGTTCGATAGTTCGAACTACCGAATGTAAGGCAGTATCTACCGATCTTCCCTTGAAATAAGCATGTTGAGCTGTAGACAAAAGTCTCGTATCCATGCTTGCACGTAAATGGATATCAATCAATGAATCTTTAAAGAGTTTTTAAAAGGTATGATGATAATAGGTTTGATGAGGTAGGATGATTAATAGGTTTGAGATCTTTCGGGTTTACTTGGGACCTTTTACCGTCTTTGGTTATGAAAACAACTTCTCTCCATAGCAGAGGAATGCAGACCAGATTCAAGTGACTGTGAAACAGTGTCTCCAGAATAGATACAATAATATCTGAATTTCTTTGTAGCTCGGCAGGAATAAAGCTTTTAAGTGCCCATTATAGTTTTTATTGTAGTAATCAGACCTTGTGGATAGTTAAAGTTCTTACTACGTTTTGAGTGCTACCTGGGAAATGGGTATCCAGACCAAAAATTGGTCCACGAGCCATTGCCATTTTTTAGACTATACTGGGCATTGTTGGATTTGTAGAGAGGATTTTTCCTAGCTTATATGCTTCTGAAGTTTCTTCTAATCTACAGCGGAAACTCCTCTAGGAAGATCTCTTTGATTTCCTCAACTCTTTATTGAACTCCTAAGCGGGAGGAAAAAACAATCTGAACAAACAATAGAAAGCCTTCAGAGTGGCGGTGGTCTTTCATTGACCAAAGCAAAACGTCTTAAGCTTCCTGAACTTGGAAATATGAAAATTCTGTAAATTTTGTCTTCTTTTTAAGCTAACTCCATACATCGTTCGCAATCACTCTTATAAGTGATCCTAATATTTAACTTGAAGGGTAATTCCTCTTTCCATTCCAATCTAATGGAATTATCAATGAGAATATTTACAATATTAAATAATTTTACTTACCTAGGAACACAACATGAATGGTAAAGTCCATAATGACGCAAGACGTGTAGTAGTTCAGGTGCCGTCCTAAATGCTCCCATAATACTGAACATAGCCAGCAGTGTATTCCAAATGATCAAGAGTCCGCGTAGCTGAAATCTGGAAAATAGAAAACAGACAAAACACATTATTCAAACAAATTCCATAAATCGATTTGTTTTCAATGTAAATAATATTCAAGGAATGAAATTTTCAATTAATGGAATAAATATAATATGTGTAATAGGGTGTAATGAGCTGTAAAGAAACAAAAACACACTAGTGGTGTACAGTGGGAAAGCTTACACATGGAGACAGCATGCACCATGTTAAACCATTATTTCCTTTCTGAACTTTTCCAGTCAAGGATTTTGTGTTTGCAGTAAGAGAGTAAGCTGGTGACATGTGACCTTTTGAGTTCTATTTTTATCACCTGAAACGGAACTTAGTAATGATTGGCTATTAATTGTTCATTGGATCTTTGGGGCAAGGATTTTGTGAGTTTGCATTTTCGGTTTTCTTTTTCTTTTATCCAGATTTATAAAATCCATTTGGTCTCTAGGCAATTATAAAGCCATTAGAAAACGTCATTTTGATTGGAATGTTTATAAGGATTCGCATATTTATTTGTTTCATTCTTCTTATCTTAAAAGCCACCAGACCCAATTACAAAATAACTAAGGCATATACCCAAGTTTCTCTGATTAGAATGAAATCAACTAAAAGTGGAATATCATATACATGCAATCATGCATACTGTACATATGTATGTAAAGTATGTACAAACTTATTATTATTTGCAATTATTCTGGTCTAGTCATTGAAGGCATTATCAGCACTTGGGTTGGGGTGTTATAGAGTCGTGTGGTGGATTCTTTTCCTCATATAATGAGATTGATTGCTTTCGAACACTCAAACATAGTAGTTTTTTTTCACTTATCTAAAAAAATTCAGACGCTTACTCATTAAAAGAAACGGAAGACATTTTATTTTTGGAATTGGGGATTGGTTACAAAAATTAAATTTTTCAAGATTTTCAAGATTCAAAAGTTTCTTTATTTTTACAATAGTATCATTTTAATAGTTTACCCACAAAGCAAAGTGCTTATCTGCAGGTGGTTATTAACATTGGTATTATTTAATTTTGAAAGTGATTAAAGTAATTCAGTTGATATTTTAATTTCAATGATCTTTTAAATATTTTTAGTTTATTTACATAATAATAGATTAAGTTTAAGAGTTTTACATAAGTGAAAAATTTAAGGAAAATGAATATTATTATTACTATCGAACGAAGCTCAATTCTAGAAAATGTTTTGTATTTCATTTAATAATGTTGGAATGATACATCTTAGTTCTCTTTTTCCGTATACGTTGAAAGTTTTCGGCAATTCAAACATCCCTTGCGCTCTTCTTCTGGTGTTCTGATTATGTCGAATAGGTTGTAGAAATCGTTGATCATCTATGTAATGTTCTATTGCTGTCATACGGTATATAGCGTTTATGTCTAAAACCTTAAATTGATTATTAACAGGTTTAATTAACTTAACTAGACGATGTTGTAGATTGAGTATTTTATCTAAATGCATTTTAGAAGCATTTCCCCAGGCCAGGATCCCATATCGAATTCGCGATTCTGCTAACGAGTAGTAGACTTGCTTCATAACTTCAAAATTCGAGAACCTTTTAAGATACACTAAGGCAAACATTGTGCTTTTGAGTTGAATACGTAGTGTTTATATGATCACGCCAAAGGAAATGTTCATCTATGGTAACCCCAAGATACGTTATTTTTTTGACGATTTCGATTAGTTTGTTGTTAGTTAACAGTAGGCACTTGTCGTTTCGGTGATAGATGTTGATAGTTTCTTCCCTCTTCATTGGTTGGCGTATGTGCATTATCTTAGTTTTTTTGTATTTATGACAAGTCCATGGTCATGACACCACTTGGCTACAGTGTCCAGATGCTCTTGAAGTATTTCGATTGCTGAATTTAAGTGCTTGTGTTTCACTATGATGGCTATATCGTCTGCATATGCGTAGGCTGTGTTATTCGCAAATAATCGTAACAATTCATTTGTATACAGGATAAATAAAATGGGTCCCAATTTTGAGCCTTGTGGAACACCATATACAGTGGATTTTTCTGAACTCACGGTCGTTGATACCTTGACCTTTATTGATCTATCAGTAAGGTAGTTCTTGAGCCAGTCGGACAGATATCCCCTAACACCAATTCTGTTTAAACTTTCTATAAGCTTATCCGTACTTAGAGTGTCAAATGCTTTGCTGAAGTCAACGAATAGCACAAGGACGTGGTGGTTTCGATTAAGCCCTGCGTTAACTGTATTCGTGAACTCTCCAAGCAGCTTTTCTGTGCTTTTGTTTTTCTGAAACCCATATTGATTTTGATTCTGTTGTTAAAAATATTCAGTCGTTTAACTATGATTTCTTCCAAGCATTTCTCTATGACCGACAGAATTGCGATCGGTCTATAGTTTTCAACTTTATTTTTCACACCTCCCTTGTAAATAGGCCGAATAATTGCTGTTTTCATCAATTTTGGCACGCAACCTTGTGCCAGGCTACGATTGATTATGGTTTGTATAACCGGGGCAAGAGTTTCAGCGTTCAATTCAAATTAAAAAATATATAGGCCAAAAAGTAACCAAATATTTCGGAACCAGATAGCCGAGAAATTAAAAACAGCGAAAGATTGGTTAGTACCGAGATAAATTTGAGACCAATCCAATTCCCTGGCATCTCGATTTATATAAGAGGGGGCTCTTAATGTCCCATATATTGGGCTTTTCCTCAATTGCTGAAATCAATTGCAAAATTAATTCCGTGTTCCACTCTGTTTTTTTATCACCTTTCATGACGAAAAACCAAAATAAACTACAGTTTGCAAGTTACAACAACTGCAAGTTCATGGCAACGCAAGCGTTCAACCACGTAGACACATTTCACTGCAACCAACGCAACGCAACACAATATTACGTCAAGAAATCATAAGGAAAATTAAAAAGTTGATCAACGCTTTCAACAAATAATGTGCTCAACGTGTTGATCGAACATTTTCAAGGAGCAACACGAGCTCGTACACTACCCGTACACTTGTTGCGCAATTCGTTGAGCAACGGCTAACAACAGAATTAAAGGCACCGTACATTAGAGTTGAATGCGTTGAATTCGAAATTTGTGCGTTGATCGCCTAGTGGACGACCGGCATAAGTTTTGAAAAAATAAATTGTGTTTCTTTTTTAGTTCTGAGTGTTCACAGCTTCGAATATGTCTTTCCTTTTTCGTTCTGAGCGTGTTCAGATTGCTTAACACAAGCATATGACAGATGGAAATTAAAAAAAAAAATTATGACAGCTAAGTATTCAGGTGTGTTTCAAAACCAACTCAGAGCACGCTTGGTTCAGAGCATGTTCAGAACATGCTTCACATACTCTTCACATACTCTGAATCTGTTTAGAGCTCTATTCTAAACTAAAAAAAGAAAAACGCCTATTTACAAAGGACACGACACAAGTGAGTTATAGGAGCACCTGTCCAAAAGATAACTAGGGTAGAAATCAATTCAATCCATTTTTATTTATTGAACATAGAAATTTCTAGGTACGAGTAACTTTTTCAATGATATACAAATAAAGGCTTCAGACAAACTTAAAGTCCATTGGTTCAATTAAAATCCAAAGTCTCGAGCCCGTTCAGACTTCGTGAGGAATTCAATTAAAAGTGGCATGTTTCAGTTTTAATCACCATAGTTCGATAAATTTTCCAAAGATAAACAGTTCAAAGTACAATTTATAAATAGTTTATTTTAATAATTTTTTAAACCTTTGCTCATTTAATTGGTCAAATCGAACGACTGAAAAATTATCTACAGGCATTTGACTTTCAGTCGGATTCTTTAAAAATAACGCGTAATTTGAATGCTTACAATCTTTTTATGTTTATTTGGCTTCTGTTATTTTCCATTTCGCAGCAATCGTTCCACTATTGATCTGATGGCATATCTCATCGAAAAGTGGAACAGATCTTTACATTGTTTTAGAGAAAGTAAGATTATTGCGTTTGATATTTCTAAAACATTTGATAGAGTTTATTTGGTATCAATGATACCCTTATTCTTTGGATTAGAAATTACCTTCTAAATCGTTCAATACATGTTTTAAAACGGTTTCAAGTCGGATCTTCACAACATAAAAGCTGGTGTTCATCAGGACTTCGTTTTGTCCCCGACTCTCTTCTTCATTTTTATAAATGAAGTGGAAATGCAACGTTATCGTATGATAAGCTCATTAGACACCGATTTTACACTGATTTTTACACCATTATTATAATTATTATATGGGGTTCACAAAATCGTGTGGAAAACTCAATGCTGTTTAATGTCGTTGAAGCAAAATGCAACCCATATGCCGTTTTTCTTGAATGGCACTTTCATCTAAGAAACTGAAATGCTATCAGTTCTCGGAATGTGTATCTTGACAATCTTCGTTGGAAAGACCATATTCTCGACTTTCTGTAAGAAAATTTTCACCCTTTCTGTTCTGGCTACAATTTAAAAGGCGTTTTTACTTTCCAAACTCGAGTATAACACATATCTTTCGGCATATACTGCCCAAATTTCTCCTCATTTACTAGATAGAATTACCAGCAGAGCCTTTGAACTGCTAGGAAACAGAACTATCATGGAATCATTACTCTCTCTTGACACTCTTCCTGTGTTTAACATTATAAGGGTCTCAATAAACCTTTTGGAAAAGATTTAAAAGCAAAATACAAAAGACCTTAGAGAATATTTCATTACCCTTTTACAACTTGTATTAATCGGACATTATTAAAAACGGTTATTTTTTGGTTCCAGAGGGCCTTTTCGAAAAAGATAAGATACGAGTATCAAGCAAATTATGAAGATCAATGTTTAAGGAACCGAAAAGATTCCAATTAAACTTTAAGACTTCCATTAATGATTTAATAACATATATCAAATACTATAGAATACCATTTCAAAGAGTCCCTTTGGACAAGAAATAATAAAGAGTCTTAAATGAAAGAAACCAATTTCATTAACCTTTCTGACCTTCAATTTATCGGACATCATTCAACATGTTCAAGGTTCTTTATCTAAAGTCGCTTGTAAAAGATAGCAAAATTGTTTTTTAAATCAATTTCCTTAAAAAGCTTCTACAAACTTTTTCAATTTAAATCTATCCAAAACCTTAAAAATCAAATGGCGTGATATTTTCAAATTCGAAAATAGCTTAACAACATGATAAAAATAAATTGCAAGAGTCAACTATCATACGATTATTTTACGTACCTTTGTTCCCTGAAAATGAAAAATCATACGATTTCCTATTCATGGAAATTGTATAATCAGTTTATCTATCATGCGAGGTCACAAACAACAAACGATAAAATATGTTTACTATCTCAAGTTTAGATAATACCATACAAAAAATGATTCATTATTTTAACTTGCAAAAAACTTATTATAGAGCAAAATTTGGATTAGTAAAACAAATCAAACTTGAGATACGAATGAAAAGAAAACAAAAAAAATTGGGTCCTGCGATTTTGTCTTATTATCTTTGCCTTAACAACACTATTTAAAAGCTAAAAAAAATACTAATACAAAATAATAATAAAATTTCAAACAATAAAATCCGAAATAATTATAATTAGCAAAATAATAAAATGCACGATACAAATTGCAAAGTGAAAAATGCGAAATGATGATTTTGCGAAACAGTGAGTTAAAAACTTGTCAGGCAAAAATTGACAAACAAAATTAACAGCGAAGTGATTAAATTGCAGACAAGAAATCGCAAGATGATAATTGCGAAATTGAAAACAGCCACATAAACTACGACAGAAGAATGCTTCCCCCTTTAGGTTTGTTTCATTATAAATTTATGCCGTTATCTGGGTTAAAAGGGCTTTATCGTCATAATTGTCATAAAATAAAATTATATATATTTTTGTTTGTCTTGAAATATGAAATTAAACACTTTAGACTTTATTCGTCGGATTATGTGGTGATTTAATTTGACATTTACTAACATAGGTTAGGCAAATTTTTCGTTTCATGATCAGCTAATGTCGTTTTTATTTGGCAATCCGGAATCTCTCTCCGATCCGGAATCCCAATTGAACACTTTTGTTTGCTTCTGATGATTCTGAAGTTTTGTTTGATTGTATATGTGAAACATCAAATGCGTACAATAATCAAAATCAAGAAAAATGTTTTTGAAAGCAGGGTTGGCCGAATTGTCACTTTTTAGAAATAACTACATTTGTTACGTAGTTTATGTAGTTAATTGTAGTTAATGTAAGAAATTGTAGCATTGCTGTCAATTAACTGTCAGTTATGCATTTGAAATTTGAATTTTTAAATTAAACGTTCAGTTATTCATACAATTCTTCATCCTTATGGTAAATGAAACTTTTTTTTACAAACCTTCATTAGATCATAAAAGTTCAAAATTGTTTTTTTTTCCTTTATTATATTGATTTTTTATGAATTAACTATATACATATGTAGCAGACGTAACAAATTGTAGTAAATTAGGCATGTAGTTTCTTCAATAAACTACGCGTAGTTAAATACTACGTTTATATGAAGTATCGAAAGATCGAGTTGGATTAGAGTCGGATTTTCGACCCACATTTCTACTCGAAACCGCTGAGCGATTGGGATCGAGTCGAACGAAGCTCATTTCAACTCAATACAGGGGTGGAATCGCGTAAGGTGATAGTTGATTATCAATTTGTTGATTGTCGTTTTGACCATCGCTCTCTCTATAATTCTTAATTGATGTGATAGAGACAGCTATAGTCAAAAACGACAATCAACGAATTGATAGTCAACTATCACCTTACGCGATTCCACCCCAGGTATATAAAGGTTCGAAGCGAGCTTCAAGCTCGCTTCAACACCTCATATAAACGTAGTAAATCATGTAGAAAATGTAGTGTAGTTAATTCGGCCAACCCTGGTTCGCACAATTTGGATACCAAAAATCACAGCTGTTGAGGTTGACGTTTAAGTATATGAATGTGTGAGTGCTTCTGGTTTTGCTTCTGATTTCAAATCCAGAAGCAAATTTCTCTTCTTTTCAGAATCAGAACTGTCATTTTTTCCCAATTGAACACTTTCAGAAGAGTCCGGAAGGCTTCCGGATTGCCAAATAAAAACGACATAAGGCTATGTTTGACTAAAATTCACCTTGACTATTAAAGCCCATTGTACATACAATGAATCACATTCATATTTTAGATGAGCTTAATAAAAAGTTAAGCCAGTCACGTATTCAAGGGAGGTTAATGAGAATTGTTTTACCTTAGAATTCTTGGAAAATTTTGAAATGCACGTTTTAACCAATATCTTGAGAACTGTTCATCAAACTGTACAACAAATTTGTCAATATTTTTATTCAGAAAACTTAATTATCTTTCTTTTCACATATAAAATGATATTAGGCCAGTGGCCAGAGAAACAAAAGATGTTTTAAAATTGGAAGGTCGGTCGTTCAAGAGAATTATAAAAAACCTGGGATTCTGATATCTGAAGAACGAATTGTCATACGAAAATGTTTAGCGTCATTTCAATAGGCATTTGAATTATATTTCATTTTTACATTTTTGTAAAGGATTAAAACTTTTACCAAAACTAATAAAGGCGGTTTATCTGTAAGTTCCAGATTAATGTCGTTTTTATTTGGCAATCCGGAAGCCTTCCGGACTCTTCTGAAAATGTTCAATTGGGAAAAATGACAGTTCTGATTCTGAAAAGAAGAGAAATTTCCTTCTGGATTTAAAATCAGAAGCAAAACCAGAAGGACTCACACATTCATGTACTTAAACGTCAACCTCAACAGCTGTTACTACGTTTATATGGGGAATTGAATCGGAATTGAATCAGGATTTAGCTCTATGTATACCTGGATCAGATTGAAATAGGATTTCTCGATCCGATCCCACTAAACGAGCTTAATCGAATCGAAAATATGCTTGTATACCAAAATCGAGGAATCGAAGAATCGAGTGTGTGTACAAAACCATATTGTCATTTCGATCCCATTTCAATTCGATCTCTCGATCCAGTGCCACCATATACCTGGATCGAAATCTCAATTCGGATTCGATTCGATTCATCAATCTTCTCTTGTAACCGGGGTATGTGATTTTTGGTATCCAAATTGTGCGAACCAGGGTTGGCCGAATTAACTACACTACATTTTCTACATGATTTACTTCGTTTATATGAGGTGTTAAAGCGAGCTTGAAGCTCGCTTCGAGCCTTTATATACCTGTATTAAGTTGAAATGAGCTTCGTTCGACTCGATCCCAATCGCTCAGCGGTGTCGAGTAGAAATGTGGGTCGAAAATCCGACCCTAATCCCACTCGATCTTTCGATACTGCATATAAACGTAGTATTTAACTACGCGTAGTTTATTGAATAAACTACATGCCTAATTTACTACAATTTGTTACGTCTGCTACATATGTATGTAGTTAATTCTTAAAAAATCAATATAATAAAGGAAGAAAAAAAACAATTTTGCACTTTTATGATCTAATGAAGGTTTGTAAAAAAAAAGTTTCATTTACCATAAGGATGAAGAATTGTAGGAATAAGGCTAGGACCGCACTTGCGATTTCAATCGCACGATTTTTTAGTCGCAAAAATAGAACACATGAATTTAAATGAGAATGAGCGCACTTGCTACCAACAAATCATGACGATTTAAAAGTCGCAATTTGTTTCATTTTTCTTGCGATGCGATTGTCGTAAACTTAAATGAAACACATTTACTCAAATGGATATGCCCACACTTGCGATTTAAATTACTACGACTTAAAAATCGTAGTCGCAAAGAGAAATTGGCATGCACGCACTTGCGATTTTCAATCCACGATTTTTTAGTCGCAAAAAGTAAGACACATGGCCTTAAATGTGAATGCACGCACATGCGACTTAAAAATCGTAGCGATTATAAAAATGAAACAATTTCCATTTTTTCAAGCGATTTTTCTGTCGCTACTTTTTTGTAGCAAATGCGTGCACTCACATAAGAAGTAGTGTGTTTTATTTTTCGCGATTAAATAATCGCGCTCAAAAAAATCACAAGTGCGTGCATGATAATAATTTGTAGCGATTACGACTTTTTAATTGCCTCGACGATTTTTTAGTCGCAAAAATAGAACACATGAATTTAAATGAGAATGAACGCACTTGCTACCAACAAATCATGACGATTTAAAAGTCGCAATTTGTTTCATTTTTCTTGCAATGCGATTGTCGTAAACTTGAATGAAACACATGTACTCAAATGGATATGCCCACACTTGCGATTTAAATTAGTACGACTTAAAAATCGTAGTCGCAAAGAGAAATTGGCATGCACGCACTTGCGATTTTCAATCCACGATTTTTTAGTCGCAAAAAGTAGGACACATGGCCTTAAATGTGAATGCACGCACATGCGACTTAAAAATCGTAGCGATTATAAAAATGAAACAAGTTCTATTTTTTCAAGCGATTTTTCTGTCGCTACTTATTTGTAGCAAATGCGTGCACTCTTATAAGAAGTAGTGTGTTTCATTTTTTGCGATTAAATAATCGCGCGCAAAAAAATAGCAAGTGCGTGCATGACAATAATTTGTAGCGACTACGACTTTTTAATCGCTTCGACAAAAAATCGCAAGTGCGGTCCTAGCCTAACTGAACGTTTAATTTAAAAATTCAAATTTCAAATGCACAACTGACAGTTAATTGACAGCAATGCTACAATTTGTTACACTAACTACAATTAACTACATTTAACTACATTAACTACATAAACTACGTAGTTATTTCTAAAAAGTGACAATTCGGCCAACCCTGCTTTCAACAAACATTTTTCTTGATTTTGATTATTGTACGCATTTGATGTTTCACATATACAATCAAACAAAACTTCAGAATCATCAGAAGCAAACAAAAGTGTTCAGTTGGGATTCCGGATCGGAGAGAGATTCCGGATTGCCAAATAAAAACGACATAAGTGTAACGACATAAATAAAACAAAATGTCTGCTAATGGCATGAACTACATATTCAAGAAGGCGGTTTGGCGAAGGAATTAGAAATAGAATGGTCAAAATTGTTTTTTTTTATTGCTCTATTATAAAAACAAACTTTATCATTTAAGCTCAAGTTTTCAATCTTTTTACGAGTTTTTGCGATATTTTTCATTATTTTCTAAAGGATGTCCGATGATTCACGAAAAATTCGAATTTTGCGCCAGTGTTGCCAACAAAAAAAGAAATATTAATGTGACAGCTGAAAGTTCGGGATTAGTCAAAATGGAGCGCTATACTAAAGATCAAGGCATTTTTATTGTTGAGCAATATTTAAAAAATAATGAAGGTTTCTCAACAATTTTTCACACAGTCATTGTCAGTGACAAAGTTCATTTTCATCTTGATGGCTTCGTTAATCGTCTAAATTGTCTCATTTGGGCTTCAGAAAACACACGAGTAATTGTTGAGAAATAAATGCATCTACAACGCATGACTTTTTGGTGGGGATTCCGGGCTGGAAGAATTATTGGACCATTACTCAGTAACAATTAATGGTGTTCGTTATCGTGATAACCCAGTTTATAAATTACAAGACATGGAATGGATGTGACCAACATGTGATTTCACCAGGACGGTGCCACATGCCATAAAGCCAGAGAAACAATTCAATTACTGCATGGCATGAGTCATGCCTAACTGTTTAATCGGCCGTTTTTGCCATCATAATTGGCCATACAGATTTAACTTTTTTCTTTGGGACTTTTTTCTTTGGGGGTTTTTGAAGACAAAGGTCTATGCCAACAAGTCCACGACCACCAAGTTCTTGACAGTGTTTTAAAGAAATTCAACCACATTTATGCGAAGCGGTCATAGAAAATTTCAATAAAAGAGTAAGTGCTTGCCAATAAAGCCGTGGCGGCCATACATAACCCCAATATGTATACTCTATGTATCAATACAGAATTTAAACTTTCTAATTAAAAATTTGTATTTTTTATGAAAATTACATTTTGCATGAATTATGGGACACCTTTTTTAGTTAAAAAAAAAAAAACAAACTACAAGTAATAAATAGACACAAGCAGTTTACAATTTATTAAGGTACTCGTATATGTATATGGGATATAAATAAGAGAATTCTTACTTATCGTAGAAGATTTTTGAAAAACGTCACATTACTATTTGGCAAACATTCGCGCAAAATTTTAGTAAATTTTAGTGAATTAGTACTATGTTAAATAAAGCTGTTTTAGTATGAAACTGGGTTAAAACGAGGATTTTGCAAATTTTAATCGAATATAGCATCATACTTTCTAAATCTCTTTATTAAAGTCAAAACCATCGAATACCTTTTTTATTTTTTTTAGTATCGTGCTATCTTCATATTACTCTTTGACATTTACAAATATCAAAACAGGTCTGTTTTCTTAGTTTTTTGCATGAACTGTCATAACATTAGGTGTGTTCAGAAGCAATTTATTAAAAAAAAAATAGCCATAGCACGATACTAGTTAGAAAATGTTTAAAATTAAAAAAGAGTTAGTAATCTACTAAAAAGTTAGCAAATTGTTAAGTAGTATATCATACTCAAGCAAGTACTCGTAACATGTACAGAAATATGCCATTTTAAAACGGGTGTCTTATATTGAATAAGAGTTCTCAATTATAAGCGTGGGCATTAAGTTAACATGTTCGTTCAGATTTTTTTTTTTGGTTTCCAATTACATACTTCCAAAGCGAAGTGCTGGCTACGTCCCTGACCTATATCAATAGGCATAATCATAAAATTCTCAATCGTTATTCTGTTGGTTTTTTATGTCACGATACATTACCGACTATTTTTAACGACTTGCAAAGTTACTTCAAATAAAAGCTTTGAATTATTTTAAAACTATTATTAGACCAAAACTTACATGCTATCGTTTCGTGTACAGTGTTAATCTATTCAGTTTTTAATCTTAAAAAAAAAGCTTTCCTCTATAGAAATTAAGTACCTTTTTAAAATTAGTTCAAGCTCTAGTCGCTGATGTACATTGTGTGATTCATCTGTAGCCTTGGGAAGTTATATTAACTCTGATTCAAACAGATGAATTACATTATGTAGGCGTGTGCATTTGCATGAGTGTATTATTTTTATACAAAATGCTAGGGGTATTATAATAGTAGCCGGGCGCTGTCAGCGACCTCTGTAAGGGAGGTATATGGATTAAATAATCACGATTGTATTGTTGACAATGTTTTGAATTTATGTCAGCGTATTTATAAATGTGTGCATGTACTTAACCTTACTAATCTATCCGTGAAGCATAATTCAAGCATGTCTGCTTGAAAAGATAAAGAACGCAATTAAGAAAAATTATCAACAACGACAATTGCAGATCGAATAAAACAAAACAAAAACATGCTTTGGGAGTTTTTTTCCACTTTGAACTTCGTGCTGATAATATTTGTATTATAATTAAATTATATAAAAAAACAATGCACGCATACTATACAAAATTGTCATTTAAAATGATTATAAAGAGATTCAATTATTTAAAAAAAAAAAAACTAGCATTAACTTTTTATTGCTTTATTTTATAACGTAAGGCTGAGCGGATTATTATAGCAATCAACAATAAGTCCAACGACTAGAGAAAAGTTGTTCTTTATAATAAGGCAATTACAATTACTCTGATTTATAAACAAAAACTGGTGATCATAGTTAACTAAGAGTCCAGTGAGAAGGTTCAAGTTCAACCATCTTTTTTCTTAAATCAGTTTAACCGGACGTGATTGCTTTTCTTTTAATTCAATCCCTTAAGTAGTTTGAAAAATAAAATAAATCTGGTTTGAGATCAAAATTCTGAAACTATTATCCTAAGGCTTAATTTTTAAAAACATTATATAAAAGTGGATATAAATTATATTAAACATAAAAAGGATGTGGGTCTATCGTATACGCTCCGTGTAACCCGTCACGTTTACACGTTCCGTGAAGCATGTTACCTTACAGAAGATAGCATTTTAAATCCTGTTTATATTGGGAATATTGCGTACTTACTACATTGTGTTAACATTAGAATCTTTAAAGCGCTTCTAAAAAAACTTCGCTTATGGTGCCAATGGATTTTAGTACTTTCCATTGATATAAAAAAATATCTTCATTCCGCCAACATTTCTTCACCTCAAACACAATATTTCAAAAAGACGAAAGACAAAACATCTAATGTCAAATTGTATTGAAGGTTCATTCAATGTTTTTTTTTTTCAATAAATCCCCTTCACGTTAGTGATGTAAGTTTGCTTTTTATTTTATGCTCAGGAAAAATGCATTTTCAGAGATGATATTTAAAAAAAATCCGGAAAATGCATTTTCAGGGAAATCGGTTCATATTTACAATTAAATATTTTCGATACGTCAAAATTTAACCTGCCCCATATCTGTCAAACTACATAATGCCAAATTTTGAATTAAATATTATAAATATTTCAATATTATGTACATTATGTACATATACAAAATATTTTTTTTTTTTTTTTTTTTATAATCTACCCGCGCTCAAGGGATTATGATTACCCTTTAAATGTTTCAACACAGCGCGGGCGTGAAGTTACGGAAGAGAAAGAAGGATAGGAAAGATGTGTGGCACGATGTTCTGAGACTGAAGGTTGTTGTCTCAGATATTTTATCTCCAGGGATGGCGGCTGAACTAAAGCGGAGAATGCCGTGTCTTATTTCTATGTCGCTTATAATTCACATTATTTTATTCGTGTTCATCCTTGTTGGGCATACTAGTTTAACTCAATTACATGTTGTTAGTGTTATGCCTGAACAATATGTAATGAGTAAGCCAGCAACCCATTGATGACAATTCTTAGAAGGTTTTTAATGGAATTAAAACGACATAAACGACGGCAGGGATCGAACCTGTGATCATGAGGTTCACAGGCGAGCACACATCCATCGCGCCACGGTCACCCCCAAAATATAGATCGTTTTCCATCTTTCTGGAGCCATCATAAGTGAAGACCCGATATCCCTACAACGAGCACTTGACGTATGGGTGGATGTTCTAGAAGGAAGTGGATACCGCATAAGCGCGAAAAAGACAAGACAGAATACCTATGCTGCCCATTTTCTGATCCACACAGGCCTATTCCAGACATTTATTTGAATATAGTAGTGCTTCCCAAGTGTGAAAAGTTTAAATATCTGGGGTCTATGATAAATAACGAAGCTACTTGTGATGACGATATCAACCATCGCGTAAGCGTAGGGTGGATGAAGTGGCGGGAAAATTCTGCTATCTTCTGTGACCGAAAAATGCCCACTAAGCTGAAAGGAAAGCTCTACACTTCAGTTGTGCGTCCAGCACTCACATACGGTTCACAATGTTGAACAATGTACAAAAAGTATGAGAGTAAGCTAACGGCAGCTGAGATGAAGATGCTTTGTATGATAGCAGGAGTTACAAAGCTTGATCGAATTAGAAGTACGAAGATCCGAGGAAGCCTTCATGTTAAGAATACCATTTCCCAAAAAATTGAACACGACCGACTCAGTTGGTATTGCCATGTTCAAAGGAGAGATCCTGAGAACCCAGTCAAAAAGGCAATATCATACAACGTTCCAATTCGGAATAAAAAGAAAGGTAGGCCTAAACACTCCTGGTACAAACAAATGCAAAAACACCAGCTGGCCTAAGAAATGGAACAATACAAAACCGGGAGGCTTGCCGCCGATTTCTGAGGTCAACCCGGCGAACCCTACAGGCGGATCACTAGTGTGAAGCAGATACGTGGGAGAGTTATGATCCCCTCGACATCGAGATCATAATAGCGCCGAAGCAAAGGAAGAAGAAGAAGATCGTTTTCCATCTTTCAAATCATCATCTAAAATTTCATCTATGCTATGAATTGGTTCGCTATGGTCGAAATTCTAATAATAAATGATGTCTGTAAGCATGTTTGACGAAAGTAAACGCTAATGTTTTTCATACATCAAGTATTCATCATGCCGTGCTTGTCAAACAAATCTGAGAATGTGAACGCCGCTACTAATGATTGTAGTATTTCGTATCAGATTACATCAAATAACATCTCTGTTTAAACATCAGTCTTACAACCTTTACGTTAGGTAGCGGTGCATTTCTATGAATTTCAGTCAAAAGTTCTGTCAAAATTCTAATAAAAAAAAATTCTATTAAAATGCACAGAAAATGTTTTCAATATTTAAAAAAAAAAACGATTTTTAAACCAAAAAACTCGCTAGCGAAAACTTACATGCTGCGTTGCCTCGAGACACATTTTCACTTAATAATAATAAGCAAAAATAATAAGAATAAGAATAATCAAAATATGCGCTATGAGACGAACCTCAGAAAGAGTGACAGTATGCTGTACAATATTAAGAATGAGGATCGTTTCCTTACTTTTTTGAATAAAATGATCGAGTGGCCACTGTGACTTCTTCACTTTACATGAATAAGATTCATAATTATTTCCGAATCGGTACAAACAGAGCTGAATCTGGTTTCAGCAGAACGGAGCCACGGCCCACACACTCAGAGATTGCATGGAATTTTTGCGAGACAGATTCTCCGGGTGCCTCACCTTTTGAGAGGCGATTTAATAGCCTGTGAATTTTTCCACTTGGGATGTATAAAATATCTTGTTTAATAATGATAATGATCGTTTCAGGACTCTAGAAGCCCACAAACGAAACATTCGAACTCGCATCCTGCAAATTCGTGTACAAATACTAAAAAAGAGTGCATTAAAACTTTATAAAAGGCTAAGACAATGTTTGGAAATAAAATAAAAAGATTGGTCATGTTCAAACGATTTTTTAAATCCTTCCGTCTGCTATACACCGCCCTGTATATGATAATACTTCGCAAACCACCCAGCAAATGTTTTCATATTCTATTCTAAACGAGAGACTGCAAGAGTTAAGAGTTTAACAAAATCATGGACATATCGAAGAAATTTGAAATCGATGTTTGAAAGTCGAAAATTGTACTATAAACGTTTGAAAAATAATTCTTTACAATTCAGAGTATAATATGTAATTGAAATTCATTTAAATGTAAGTTGGAAATTACTCAAGTAAATCTATGGAAACAATAGGACTCACCTCAAACAAATAGTAGCAAAAGTAAAGAATGGGTTGTAAGTTTCATAAAAATATGCGACAGAATTATTCAAAAGCCGCCAAATTACATCGAAGGAAATTGGGTTAAAATTAACTTTTGAAGTAGTCCATATTTTCATGTTAATAGATACTTTCACTCGCATTTGTGGTATCTTTTCAGGCACTTAATATGAAAATAAACTTGTAAATATTTTTTTTAAATCAGTACAAATGTAGATTTTTTTATTTAACAGCAATTGCCTTAACAGTCTGAATATCACTTTAAGCGCGTAATTAGCATGGGCAAATAATGTTAAGTGTCTTATTAGCTAAGTAATCAAGCTTTATTAATTAACATTTATGAGCGCCCATAAAACTTATAAGTGATAACGAACAAGACTATACCTTAAGTTATGATAGCGCTGTCATCGAAAACTTATTCGGAAACTTTCAAAACTGAAAGAGCATTTATTTTTATACTTAAAAAAAAACTTTCAATAACCAAACAGTAGATTACCTTAAAACCATAAGTTTGAAGAAAAAAAAATTTTTTTTCTTACACCCTTATTGCGATTGTCAATACTGAATTGATAGTTGCTATTTGTCAAACAATTTCTTCAATCGTCATAAAAACTTTTAACATCATACTTTCATCCCTTCAAATTGGCTGATAACGTTTCATTTTTTGGAAGTAGATTTTTAGATTGCTGAATATATTCATACTCTGCGAAATTAGTGTACTAACTTAAGTTTTTTTTAGAGAATAGAGATATTTCAAATTGTAGTTTAAAATTTTCTTTTAAAGAAAAAGTTATATTATTTGCGATATTTCACTCAAATGTGTGTCTTATATGGCCGAAAGTAAAATAAATCCAATAAAGTATAAAGAAAAGCAAGCAAATAGAACAAAATTAATTAATTTATTATAAGGTACTTCATTTGTAATAACTAATAACATTAATAAACAAAAAAAAAATAATTATTATATCCCAATCTTGAAGTATGGTAAGTTTTTATTTTGCCATCATTAAACTGGATTTGATGAGCAGCCAAGATGTTGCGAACATCTGGCGGTTGAGATGAGAGTCAGATTGAATTACAAGATTACAACGAGAAACTGAACTGGATAAGATTCCGTTCAGAAGTTGAAGAACGCTTACCAGAAGTCTCCAGCGTCAACAATCTCAACAACAATGAGATCGATGACACCATTGCTCAATTTGAAACAGTAGTCAACAATGCTTTGGGCAGGCAGAAAACACCCCGCACCAGCAGAGATAAATATGCAAACTTACCCAAGCATTATACAATTAATTATGCTCACCGGCAGACTCCGCAAAAGCCTCCAAAGAATATACCACAGGACCTTTAACAGGGAAAGTGTCGAATACCGTCGGCTACATTCCGAACTTCAGTGCACTAACATAATGTTCAACCAGGCAATAAAACATCAGGAAAAGGATTTCAGGAAGAGACTCGAAGATATCAAACCTGACACGTTTAAAAAGATCAATATGATTGTCGGAAGAGCGAACTCAATTCCAGACACCATGCTTCAGCCCTTCTCAAGGTCACCTAAGAGTAAATAGAGTTTCAAAAGTCAGAAAAATTCATCTTCATTGATTTCGCCAGAAAATGTCTTATAACGTTATACATCCTTTGTTACAAATAATAAATGATGTTTAAGAAATAAACGGATGACAACCTGTTCCAATGACTTCAATTTATTAAAAAGGAAAGAAATTCATAAGCTTACATTTTAGTTTTGATTGTTAATATGACATATGTATGTGACTTATAGGAATGACAATTAAGTTTAAGGTAGGATTTACATTATTTTGAACAGGGATGTTGTGTAATTACTTCAACACACCTCCTCAACATTAATATTCAAAATTTAATCCAAAAGAATTAAAACAAAAGCGATGTTTTTCTCGGGAAACTGCTTTGGTTAGTCCATCTGCTGCCATCTTGTCAGTCTGGAGATATTCTACAGCTACAATACCTTTTTCAATAGCATCTCTGATGAAGTGATATTTGTAGTCGATATGTTTAGTACGTGAGTGTCTACCACCATGTTTTGCAATAAACATCGCACTTTGGCTATCACAGAATATGGTAATTGGGTATGCGATGTTTGCTATTAGCTCCTGCAACAGAAAGCGGAGGGAGTGCGCCTCTTTCGCTGCTTCACTAAGGGCGATATATTCCGCTTCTGCACTCGATGTAGAAACAGTCCGTTGTTTTCTGGACTCCCAACTAATAGCTGCTCCTGCAAGTAAAAAACAAAAACCACTTTGAGACTTTCTATCGTTAATATCTTCTGCCCAGCTAGCATCTACGTAGCCTATCAAGGGTAATCCGGTTTTATGATATACTAGTTTGGCGTTTCGGGTACAGTTCAGATAACGAAGCAATTGAATAGATGCATTCAAGTGTTGCTTTTTCGGATTTTGTGCAAACTGAGCCAAGCTGCTAACGCTAAAAGCAATATCTGGTCGACTAAAAACAGCAAGGTGCATCAAGGACCCAATCATCTCTTGATAGTTTTTTATTTGAACAGGAATCCTTTCTCCTGGTACACTTGGTTCCTTTTCCAGTTTCAATTTAACATCCATGGGAATATATTTACTTCTGGAATTTTGTAAATTATATTTGATTAAAAGATTATTTATAAAACGAGTTTGACTAATAGAAATCGTATCTTTTGTTCTTTCTATTTCAAGGCCAACACAAAGAGAAGGTTCTCCAAGGTCTCGAATTTCGAAATGTTTATTAAGCTTTTGCTTTATAGAGTCAACTTTTACTTGATTATTCGATGCAATTATAATGTCATCGACATACATATATTCCCAAAATTGTTTCTTCAATTTCGTTTATTTTAAAATAAACACATTGATCGTATTTAGATTGTATTATATCTAATTCCTGAAGCTTTTCACCTAATGTTGTATGCCACTGTCTGCTTGCTTGCTTGAGACCATAGAGTGCCTTTAGTAAACGACAAACCTTTTTCGGGTGTTTCGTATCAATAAATCCTTCGGGCTGGACCATATAAATTTCTTCACTCAGTACCCCATTTAAAAAGGCTGTTGACACATCCAAGTGGTGAAGTTTTAAGTTGTGTTCAGCAGTTAAAGCATATATTATACGAAGTGAACTCTGTCGCACCACGGGCGAATAAGTATCAAAGTAATCGATACCAAATTTTTGAGTGTAACCTTTGGCTACAAGCCTCGCTTTACGTCTTTCAATATTGCCATCTGCCTTATATTTAGATTTAAAAACCCAACGGCACCCAATTGTTTCTCTTCCCTTTGGTAAGTCTTGCAACTCCCAAGCTCCGTTTCGCATAAGGCAGTCATACTCCTCCTTCATGGCCTCAAACCATTCTGACGCATGCAAGGAATTATTTGCTTCTTTGAAACTATTCGGATCTCCTGTGACAGATTTCATCTCTTCAAGCGATTTAAGACTCTCTCTTAATGAAGGACAATTTTTATTTCCATTTTCAGATAAATTTATATTTTCCTCTGCATCATCGGCTGCTTCTTGATATTCTTCCTCATCATCATCTTCTGCTGATTCTTTACTTTTACGATCGCCCTCCACTTCATCATCACCAGTTTCTTCTTTTCCCAATTCTGTTTTCTTATCGGATTCATAATCTCTCTTATCTCCCTTTTTATATTCAAATTCATAAAAACTTTTGTTATCATTTTCTTTCTCTTTGTCATTATTTAAAATCTCAATAAATCGAACGTCTCTGCTTTTTATTACAATTCTGGTTCCCCGTTTCCATAAGCGATAAGCTTTGGACTCTGCAGAATAACCAATCATTATGTATTCGTCACTCTTTGGATCTAGTTTCGATCTTCTTGAGGTTTTATTTAAAACAAATGCTCGACATCCAATCTGACGGAAATGTTTCACAGCAGGTATTCGACCTGTCCACATTTGCTCTGGTGTCTTCTGGTGATTTAATGAAGTCGGACAATGATTGCGTATATACGTTGCCGTATGTATCAACTCTGCCCATAAGAATTTTGGTAAGCTGGCTTCTATAAGTAAACAACGGGCCATTTCGACAAGCGTTCGATTCATACGTTCGGCAACACCGTTTTGCTGCGGTGTGAATTCAACAGTTAATTGACGTCTTATGCCCTCATCAGCCAAAAACTTTGAAAACTCGTGGCTTAAAAGCTCACGTGCGTTGTCACTTCGCAATGTTTTTATTTTTCTACCTGTTTCGTTTTCTACAAGTTTTTTAAATTGTTGAAAAACATTAAGATATTCACTCTTCTTACGTAAAAAAATACACAAAAACTTTACGAGTGTAGTCGTCTATAAATGTTGCAAAATATAGACTTCTGCTTATAGATTCCACATTTATTGGTCCACATAAATCTGTGTGTACAATTTCAAGAATATTTTGAGAAGATTTTTCTTGTTTGGCCTTAAATGGAAGTCTTGACTGCTTAGCTCGTATGCATGAAACACAATTGAGGGGAATATTGTTGTTGTTAAAAGTTGGTAGTCCCTTTACCATACAGTTTTTCTTCAAGAATCGTAATGAAGAAATGTTTAAATGGCCATACCTCTTATGCCAAATGTCCAATGAATCGCTCCTAGAACCAACTTTTTCAGCCTCATGACAATATTCTTTTTCATCGAATTGTGTTTGGTCGACTTGTTCATCCACATTTGTAGCATGTAATTTAACCAAATATAACCCTCTCTGTTTTACTGCCTCAAGAATAGGCCTATCTTTCTTTATAATGCATGCATTAGTTCCTTCTATAAGAACCTTACAACCACTGTCTGTTGCTTTGCTAGCAGAGACGAGATTACTTTTCAAACTAGGAACAAAAAGAGTTCGATAGAGTGATATATTTTTGACTTTTCCACTGACTTCTACCACCAACTGCACCGTTCCTACTCCTTCTATACTTGCAGACTGATTATTAGCTACCTGAACCGAACCTTTGTAATTTTCATCCAAATTAATAAAATATTCCTTCACGCAACACATATGGGAGGTTGCTCCACTATCAATGAACCAACTTCTATATTCAGATTTTCGATCAGGGGTATCTACATTTTTTGACATTTCTTGTCCAGGTAAAGAATAATCCTGAAGCTCCGTAGCTATAAATCCTTCCTCACTTTCAGAGGTATAACTATCAACGAACATATTCTTCTCTTTGTAACCTTTGTGCAAGTTAACACGGCAGTCTTTTTTTATGTGGCCTTTTTGACCACAACGATGACAATTAAATGGGAAATTATTGTTTGACGTACCTGGTTGATGATAAGCGCTAGGTCTCTTATAGTGCACTCTAACCTTCAATGCATCATCTTTTCGCTCAACAGAGCTCCTTCTTTTATCACTAACCTCTAGTAGTCTTGCTCGTAAAACATCCATTTTTGGGAAATCTGTTGATACATCAAAAGCTGCTTGTATATCCTTGTAGCTATCTGGTAAACCATCCAACATCAGCACCGCCAATAACTCCTCGTCGAGTTTCGCTTCCATCTCCCGTAGCCGATTAATTATTGAATTAAATTGAATTAAATATGTTTCCATGCTCTGATTTTCATGCATTTTAAAATTTATTAACTTACGAAACTCTTCCACTTTTTGACGAGTGCCCTTCCGATCAAAAGTATTTTGCAAAAATTTCCATAGGTCTTCTGAAGTTTTTTGAAATTTTACAAGCGCAACTTGAGATGGTTCCATCGCAATAATCAACTCGCATTTAGCGTCCATGTCCTTTACGTTCCAATCCTCCAGTTTTTCAGGTTCCACCGGTTTCTGCTCCAGTCCTTGTACCATTTTAAGAAGCCTATTCTTATGCAGCACAGCCTCCATTTGAGTTTTCCATGTGGAGTAATTTTCTCCATTGAAAAGAGGAATTTTTCCAGTAAATGTTGTCATATTAATTTTATTACGTTGCTTAGCTTTTTATTCTTATTGTTCTGGGCCCATAACCTGTTACAAATAATAAATGATGTTTAAGAAATAAACGGATGACAACCTGTTCCAATGACTTCAATTTATTAAAAAGGAAAGAAATTCATAAGCTTACATTTTAGTTTTGATTGTTAATATGACATATGTATGTGACTTATAGGAATGACAATTAAGTTTAAGGTAGGATTTACATTATTTTGAACAGGGATGTTGTGTAATTACTTCAAAATCCTTTAATTTTGTTTAAATGAAAATGGTCGCTTAATTTGAATGATTTTTTAATAGTTTTATTAAATAAATACAAAATACTCAATAAAAATTCAAAAAGTTCAATTTCCAAAAATTTCATATCATACTCGTAAGTAAGAAAACTTTTAAAAAATTTGGTCTTAACGTTACACAAAAGTAGAGCACGTTCGTTATGTAAAATTTACAAGTTTGAAAATTTTGTTGACCAAAAAAACGAGATATTTAGTTAAGGTAAGACTTTTTCATGAAAATTATAGTGAAATCGCAATGACTAAACCTTAGTCTCTCCTTCCGCCTACCAAACCATTGTAGCGTATCCCAAGCGATAAAAGAAGTACTGTCTTGGCTTAAAGAAAACGTGATATCTAGCACGGATATCCGCATCTTCTCAGATAGGCGGGCTGCTTTGAAATCCCTCGCATCAGTCTCTGTAAACTCCATTACAGCCCAAGACTGTCGATCGTCTCTGATGGAGATGGCCAAACAGTTTAATATTCACATATTCTGGGTGCCGGGTCACAGGGACATTCCTGGGAATTGCAAGGCCGACGAACTCGCCAGAATTGGAACTGAAATGCCTATCTTGCCCGATAAGGTAAATATATGTAGGTATGCCTATAGCTACAAGTAAACTTATGCTGAAACGAATTGCTCTGGAACAATCAAACACAAGATGGCTTAACACTACCACTTGTATGGCGACCAAACAAATCTGGCCTAAACTGGATTTGAAACGGTCAAAATGTCGTTTGTCCCTCAGTAGATTTCAGATCAGCTCCGTAATACGTGTCATAACTGGACACTGTCTCATAGGTAGACATGCCGCACGACTTGGTGTACTATCAAATGATTTTTGCAGGAGTTGCTTACGAGGAGGAAGAGGAGACAATCCCACACCTTCTTTGTACATGCCCTGCTCTCTCTTACAGACGCAAACTTCATCTAGGAGAATATTCCTATAATGAACCAAGCGATCTCATAAACACATACATTAAAAGTCTCCTTCGCTTCATCAGAAGCTCCAAATGGTTTTAACTAGTAGGGAACCTTTTTGTTCCTATTAGATCGTGGTATCACAATGGACCTCTACTGGTCTAAGTGTGTCAGACGCTTATGACAGCCACTTTCTTTAACCTAACCTAACCTATGTCAAACTAGAAATATTTTGCTGTTGATAATACGAGTACTATCAACCGTTTCTATGAGATATTCTTTCTAAAAATGAGCATAGTAGTGTTAGATTCTAAAAAAAACTGTGTGGCTTGGTTTAATTTCTCGTGGCCGTGAATTATTCACTAGAATTATTCAAAAACTGTTTTGTGTTCCTGATAAGATATCAAATAAATTTTGTATATTATAAAACGCGAGCATTTAACAAAAAAAAAAAAGAATAAGAATTATTTTTCTCCGCATAATTTTATTTTTAATACCAGTTTGTTTCACTAATTGTTTTGTTAATTTAATAATTCAATGCTCTTTCAGTTATTGGAATTTTAAAATAAATAATTTTCTTTGGGACGTTTTTCCTTATCATCCTTTGTTGTTAAGTTTATGAAAAGAAAGGAACAAATTTGTTTAAATACTCGTACACAAGTACATATACAGTGCATTTCATAAGTATAACCGCACCTGTAAAAATGCGTTTTTTAGAAAATTAAAGTGGGAATGACACCTTAGTATTTTTTTTATTGAATGGCATCACTAATCAAGTAAATTGAGAAGAAAAAAAACTTCCGTTATTTTCTCTTCTGGTGTTGAAAAATTAAAAACAGATTTTTATGTATTGCAAAAGTATAACCGCACAATGCAAACCTCTCTGAAGCTTTATTCAGTTATGTGCTTTGAAATGACAAACAATAATGCCGCTTGGTACACATTTAAGCGATACGAAAAAAGGTAAAATTCAAGCTTCTCGGTTAAGTGGCCTAAGCTTAAGGGCTATTGGGAGAAAAATTTCAAGATCCGATCGTGTCGTCCGAAATTTCTTACAAGATCCAGAAATTTCGTGCCTTAAAAGCAGTAGAGTGATTATTCGGGGCAAAATGGTGCCAGCTCCAAATCTGACAACAGCCCACAAACAAAAAGGTTAAAATTAGCCCGTAAAAACATGACCCGGAATTGGAAAACCGTAAGTAACATTCCATTAATTTACACTTAACTCTTGTTATTCCAAAGGGAATAATCCAATGAATGTTTTTCTTTTAGATTATTTTCAGTGAGGAAAAAAAATTTAATCTTGATGGGCCACATGGTTTTAACGGATATTGGCACGATCTGAGAAAGGAAACAAAGTTTTTTCCAAGAAGAACTTTGGCGGTGGCAGTTGTATGGTTTGGGGGGCCTTCTGCGACCGTGGTAAGGTTGCACTTGCCGTCACCTCTACAAAGATGAACAGTTCAGCTTACACCCATGTGCTTCAGGATAATTTGGTACCCTACTTGAGACGATTTCGTCGAGTTCGGCATGTCTTTCAGCAAGATAATGCCCCAATTCACGTTAGTCGTCAAAGTTTGGAGTGGTTCGAATCCAATAACATAAATTTTATGGAGTGGCCGGTACGTTCTCCAGATTGTAACCCTATTTAAAATCTTTGGTGAATTTTGACAGGCAAAATGTATGCCCATAATAGGCAATTATTCAGTGCTGCTGAGCTGCGAGAAGCAATTGTGGAAGAATGTATGTAACTTTATTGACGAATTCATATTAAAAAAACCTTATCAATGGTATGCCAAAAAGAATTTTTAGCTTGTTTGAAAATAGGGGTAGCAAGATCCCTTACTAGTTTTTCCTAAAAAATGTACTTAAAATAAAAAAAAATTAAAATGAAAATGCGGTTATACTTTTGCAATACATACAAATCTTATTTTAATTTTTAAACACCAGAAGAGAAAATAACGGAACTTTTTTTTCTTCTCAATTTACTTGATTAGTGATGCCATTCAATAAAAAAAATACGAAGGTGTCATTCCCATTTTAATTTTCTACAAAACGCATTTTTACAGGTGCGGTTATACTTATGCAAGGCACTGTATGTTTTTTTTTTTTTAAATACACTTGAGCATAAAGGTGTCAGCTTCATCCGTCATTTCCAGTTTGTCTGAGTATTTATTTTTTTTGTTCACGAGTTCATTTATTAAAGAAACACATCTGAGCATTGAACTGTCAATTCACGAGTCGGTCGTTTCAATTTGTTCTGTTCATGTGACGTTTGTCATGCTCAGATTGCTCAGTAATGTGCTATGGAAGTCGTAGTGCATGCTCCAGAACATTTTCTGATCATACTTTCAATATAAGAATAAACTCCATTTCAAAGCTCTTAGTGCTCTGAGCTTAAAAAGAAAAACAAGCTTTTTTAAAAACTCAGGCTCTGTTCTAAACTAGAAATTAAAAAAAAAATCTTATATCTGTCAGAATCGGTCAATGTGAAACAAAAGTTCTTGGTGGCTTTGAACACTTTTGAAATGTGGAACAAACAAACTGGCGAGTCATAATAGGGACATCTTAAAAAGTAACACATAATCAATATTTAGAAATTGCCATGACGTAGAGCTACTACCACCGCCACTTTGCATTCTGTCACGATTTTCAACTTGTATTGAAAATTGTTCAAGCTAGCGGTTGACTCAGTTCTGGATATATGTACAAGTAAGTTGAAATACAGTGCGGTTCATTTGTACAGACGTATTATTTTTTTTTGAATTCATAAATCCTATTTTTTCTTATAATTGAATGTAGGAGAAAGATTATTTAGTTATCGAGGTAAAAATATAAGCCCAAGTAGATAAATGTGTGCTCAAACTACTTTGATTATGGCACTAAAATCTTCACACTTTCCATACAGTTGCTTTAGGTATTAATCAAGGTTATAAAAAACGCAATTTTTTATAAATTTAATCTTTAAAAATGGCGGTCAGCCATCAGACGAATAGGGGGAATAACATGTAGCATACGAAAACATGCACGTGCCGTAACTATTCGGGACTGGTGGAAGTCTGATCATAGCCTCTTCGTGGCGGCCGCTAGAAACAAGCCTTTAAAAAGGTTTGGCTAATATGATCAGGCTGGTTCCTCAGGTTGGCGACAGGTTAATTCCCTGTCCCGTAAAACTTTTGAATTACGAGACCGACAACAAGCCTCGGAAACGGACTGATCACACGACGACAACCAATGCAACGAAAACTGAAAAATGATTTACGAATTTTCTTATGGAACGTACGATCGCTCTATAGAGCTCGAGCTGCTCAGCAGCTAGCCGATGCCCTGTCAAAATATAAAGCTGACATAACAGCTCTTCAAGAAATCAGATGGACAGGGAATGGTGTTCTACAGAAGAAAGAATATGACATATACTATAGCTGTCATACAAAACACCATGTGCTCGGGGTAGGCTTCCTAGTCAGCGAAAAAATGAAGTCTACCATCATCGGCTTTAACGCTATAAGCGAAAGGCTATGCACCCTTCGCGTGCGAGGCAAATTTACGAACATCAGCCTCATTAACGTTCACGGACCTACGGAGGAGTCCTCAGACGAAGAAAAAGAGACTTACTACGAACAAGTCGAGAGGGCCCTCAATGCCTGTCCAAGGTATGATGTTAAAATCATCCTTGGGGATTTGAACGCAAAAATAGGTCGGGAGCCGGTATTCAGGCATTACGCAGGCACCCATAGTTTGCATGAGAACACTAATGACAATGGACTTCGAGTCTTAGAATTGGCAGCATCGAAAAACATGGTCGTTGCGAGTACCAGGTTCCCGCGTAAAGATATCTACAAAGCCACCTGGGTATCACCTGATGGAGTCACTCGTAACCAAATAGACCACGTGTTGATAGACCGTCGCCACTACTCGAACTTGATGACGGTACGAACGTACCGAGGTGCCAATATCGACTCGGATCACTATCTTGTTGGTATGGTTTTCCGAGGGCGGATTGCCTTGCGAAGACGCATTGCATCCGCCGATCAGGTTCAAATCAACACGGCTGCCCTGCGCAATGAAAACACCAGTAACACCTTTGGTAATGCGTTAGGACTCGCCCTAGAATCACTTGATTTAGGGAGAGTAAGTCCTGGAGCCAGTATGCTGGGCGTAAATGAGAAGTGGACACGCCTTAAGAATATTGTCATTAGTACTGCCAACTCCATCTTAGGCAGCAGTCGTAAAAATCGGAACGACTGGTTTGATGATGAATGCAAGCTAGCGACTGAACGTAAGAATGTTGCGTACCGAGCAATGCAACAATCTCATAGAACGCGGGCACGCGAAGAGGAATATAAAGAGCTCAGAAGAATAGAAAAACGGCTACACAGACAAAAAAAATCAGCCTGGGAGAAGAACCTAATCTGTGAAATTGAAAATAGCCGAGAGCGAGGTCCGCACCAGGCGCGGAAGTTCTACCAATCCGTCCGAAACATGACGCAGTACACACCACGCTGCACATACTGCAAGGACGGAGAGGGAAATCTGATCACCGATTCTGAAAGCATACTGGAGCGATGGGAAGTGTACTTTAATGAATTGCTAAATGGTCAGCTCACTGCAGAAGTGGAGGCTCCACTACTTCAAGAAGAATACTCTATGTTGCCGCCACCAAGCATAGAAGAGGTTGAGAAGGCTATAGGCCGGCTTAAACAGAACAAAGCCCCGGGAGCCGATGGCATACCAGCCGAATTATTCCATCACGGCGGGCCAGCCTTACGTCAAGCAATTCATGATATTATAGTACACGTATGGGAGCAGGAAGAAATGCCAGAAGACTGGCGAAAAGGTTTAATATGCCCCATACATAAGAAGGGAGATGTCACAACGTGCAGCAATTATAGAGGTATCACGTTGTTGAGTACCGCCTATAAGATACTCTCCTCTATCCTACAAGACCGGATAACCCCATACGCTAAAACCGTTATCGGACAATATCAGTGTGGTTTCATACCAGGCAAATCAACAACTGATCAGATATTTACCCTTAGGCAGGCGATGGAAAAATGTCTAGAATTTAACATCCCAACATACCATCTGTTTATAGACTTTAAGGCCGCCTATGATAGCATAGCCAGGGTAGAACTTTACAAAGCCATGAGAGAATTCGGCATCCCAAATAAATTGACACGACTATGTAGGTTGACCATGACCAACGTAACAAGCCAAGTAAAAATAGCCGGATTGCTATCCAGACCAATCAACATCTTTAATGGACTCCGACAAGGGGACGGTTTGGCCTGCCTCCTCTTCAACCTGGCGTTGGAGAAAGCAATCCGTGACTCTGGCACGGCAACAAGAGGGACCATCGTCAACAGGTCCAGCCAGTTACTGGCTTACGCAGACGACATCGACATAATCGGAAGAACCGAACAAGCTGTACACGATTCCTTCATCCAGATCGAGCAGGCGGCACAAAATCTGGGGCTGCACATTAGTGAAGGTAAAACAAAGTACATGGTGGCGTCGAATGCGAGAGGAACAGTTGGTCAAACAATCAAGGTTGCGGAGCACGAATTTGAAGTGGTGCAATCCTTTAAATACCTTGGGTCAATAGTAGCAGCCGATAACAATATAGAAGAAGAAATACGCGGGCGGCTTCTCAAATCCAACAGAGCCTACTATAGTCTGTCAAAGCTCTTCAAATCCAGAAATCTCACCATAACTTCAAAACTACTGCTGTACAGGACCATGGTCCTGCCAGTACTCACATATGGATCCGAGACTTGGGTGCTTAGCAAAAGGCACTCCGACCTCTTAGCTGCGTTCGAGAGAAAAGTCTTAAGGAGAATTGTTGGCCCCGTATGTGAGGAAGGACGATTCCGGAGACGGTACAATCATGAACTGTACGCAATCTACCTTGAAGCAGATATCGTGACAAAAATTAAGCTCGGTAGACTCCGGTGGGCAGGGCACCTAGCTCGCATGAGCGAAGAGGAACCTGCTCGGAAAGTTCTTTGTGGTACATTCTATGGTAGACGACAGCGTGGTAGACCATGCTTGCGCTGGAGAGATGGCGTAGACCAGGACGCCCGAAGCCTTGGGGTGCGCAACTGGATGGCGTCGGCTAGAGACCGGGATAGGTGGAGAGACTTGTTGAAAGAGGCCAGGACCGGAACCCGGTTGTCGAGCCGATGATGATGAATCTTTAAAAATCATTCATTAATTTATTCAAAAGATTGCATTCATTGACTTAATTTTAAGACATTCTTTGCATCCTTTTGCATTCTTTGCGTTCATTTGATGTCTTTGCATTCTAAAGAATGGAATCAATTGAACTCAATCAAGAGAATAAAAAGAATGCATGAATTCTCAAAGATTGTAATCATTTGGTTGCTGTGCAAGGAATTGGGAATTGCAATACATTTTAAAGCCAAATCAATCATGGTTGCAAATTTGAAGTCGCAGTCACAAAGTGATTTCAATGAATGCAATCTTTTAACTGAATACATTAAAATTAAAGATTGCATTCACAAAAGACTGTATCCATAAAAGAATTTTACAACCGTGGTTATAATTGCACATGTGTAGCCCTGCAAATTTCGAGCGCTGATTCTTGGTTGTGGTGATTTTGTTTTTAATTTAATTTACCGTGCTGAGCGCGGAAAATGACTTGAAAAGTATGAATTGCTGGCATTAATTTATTTATATCAATTGAATTTGATACAATTCTAAACATATTTCGCTTTTCAAGGAGTCTTAAATGAATAAAATCGTGGTATTTTCATCATAATAATTACCATAAGATGCAGTATTTTTGATACTATATGGTAGGCATTTCCTTATCCTATTTTCCAAGCAATAACATGTTTTCAAACCATTTATGAATAGTATTTGTCAATTTTTGTTCTTTTTTTGCCATTAAAACCCTTTTAATCAATTTCAGATTTAAATGTAGTCAAACACATTCTAACCACTTATTAAACAATCATAACAACTTATCGTCACTTAATTAATATGTTCAAATGAACCAATCAAAAACTATTATTATTTTATCCTTATTGGTCCAAAAAAAAAAAAAACGATTTATGAAAACAAAAACGGTGCATCTATCCAAATGAACCGCAGTGTACAGACAGATGTAAATACGTATTACATTTTTTGTTGCCTCCTTCTCGATTAAATTTCGCATTTTTGATGAGTATTCCAACCTTCTCGCTGACGTTTGCACACAATGGAAAGAAAACGAACAACTGGTGGTTTTTGGATATCCATGTTTAAACGAGTATTGATTTCAATTGAGTATTGATTACTTATATTTAAAATTTAATTAACTAATTGGTTGGATAGAACGGTCGATTTTTTGTTAGATAAAAAAGAAATATTTATCACTGCTCTAAGTTAAGTTGAGTGTCTAACATCCCAGTGATGAACACCCACATCTTCTTACCAATAAATACTCGATTTTATAAACATCAAATAAAAACTACAATGATGTGCAAAGCAGTTACCCATGGTAAACTTAACACCAAAAACGGTTGCCACGTTTTGGAAATTAAAAACCAAAGCAATATGTTTCTTAGAAGGCACGATAAACAACTGGGTTAATATTAATAACATTATAATAATTTTAACTTTTATATCGAAACAAATTTGCCAATGAAAACATACTGCCAAAATATATCAAACGCAATTTGAGTCCATGACATTTTTTTTGACATTATTGCGGTGAACATATGTAACTATAAAGGTGTCAAAAACTATATCTGGTCTGAGAGCATATTTAAAATTTATCTAGAGGCTGTTTTTTAATAGTTAAATCTTTTATTGAGAATGGAAAACAATTTCCAATGAATAAATGCTATCAAAATATATGCGGTGAAATCCCACGTAAAATTTTGACACTATTGCGGTCAGAGTACGTCTGAAATTCATCTAGAGGTTGTTTTATAATCTAGAAATTTAGCATAATTTTTAACTTCGCTATTTAAGAATATAGCAATAAAACGATATTTTTGACTTTTGAATAAAATCATACATATATAGATTTTAGAAATGGTAGCTTTTTCAGTGTAAATGGAAATATTTGTGAAATTTAGTGTAGACTATTTTTCGGCAACTTTGCGATTTAAAAGTAAATGGATATTTCTTATATTGGCCCAGTTTTTAAATATTGATATCAATGCAATGGTCACTCATAGAATACAAAAAAAGTTTATGATCCCTTGTAGAAGGTCACATAATTTACAAACATGACTGCATCAATCAAAATGATTGGTATTCTATAATTTTGTTCTTCAATGTAAATCTCTCTTTTCCCCTAAAAGTATTCTCATTTTTTCGCGACTTATTTTTGACTATACTTAAATTGTTTGAGCACAGTGCAAGCATTTAGGAAAGTTGGAGAGGATTTAAAAGTAGATACTGATGCACATTGGTTTTGAATGTCTGAATATCTAAATGCGAGGGAAATATTGAACCGGGTAAAGCATTACACATTCGTGTAGTGCGGCTGAAGCTCTACAACCAACCATTATCTTTGGTTAATTTGTATCCATTATCTTCTTAACTTAAGAGAAAAGTTGTTTCAAAGTCCATGTACATGTTTTCAATTGATCAATCTTGGCTTTGAAGTCATTTTGCAAAGATGGATTTCTTATTACATACCTTCCAACCTTGTTCGTGTAAGTTCTCCCCCTCTAGCTTTTTCTTGGATACTTCCAGTGTCACCAATGCAGCCACATAGGTCCACTTCTCTCCTTTGTCACTATTAACGAAATTGAAATGGTAATTTCTCAACCCATGACTCTTTATTAATATGTCTTTCAGTCCAGGGCTTGCAAACTGGTTCGTATCTTAACATAAGCAAGTGTCAATCAATAACTTTTTCACGGAAACGAATCATATATCCTCCCATTTTTATCTTCTCCAAATTCACCGTTCAGACCTTATCATATTATGTGACTAAGAGCTTAACCCTTTACCGCATGGTGGCCAAACCATTTTAGTGTGAATATTTTCGAATTTTCAACAAATTTGGTTATTTTGTGCATACAGTTTGAAATAAGTAACATAGACGCTCTAAATTATATAAATAAGCGTTATCTATGAACGAGTTGCGGGAACAACTTCTTTCGTCAAACTCGTAAAACAGGTTGCAGTGGGTGAGAAGCGTGTTTGAGAAATTCAAAATTATATATAAAATATTATATAAATATTATTGATAATATGAAGGTTTTATAATACAAATTCTATATACTACTGAAATAAATCAGCCAAGTAGAAGACTTAGCACTATTAATGGACTTGTTGAATTATTGATTCAAAATAGCTTTTTTGGCCTTTAGTCCACAAAAGTTGGCGTTTCGTCCCGGCGATCTCACATGGACTGATCAGTTGACTGTGAGGACCTTGTCAATACGCAATTTTTGTTAAATTCAGTTCATCTTACATCGATTTTTTGACAAAAATCCAATGTGAACTATACCCAACCAAGATTAAAATTGTAATCATTAACGTTGGAAGATTTTTCCCGTGGCCTGGCGCTGATTCTCACAGTCAACTGATGAGTCCATGTGAGATCGCCGGGACGAAACGCCAATTTTTGTGGACTAAAGGCCAAAAAAGCTATTTTGAATCTATTATTGATAATGTGAAGTTTTTCGCCCGGAAAGATCTCCCATATAACAGCGATAGAACTTGAACAGTTTGTTGGAATATGCCTTTACATTTCCTTCGTACAGTTGCCGTCAACAAGGTTTAATTAGAATGAAAGTCTAGGTTACCCAAAAGTAAACAGTTTAATGCCATGTAACCGGTTCGAAGAAATAAAACGGTTTATACACTTCAATACGAACACGACGCAAGTACCCAAAAGTCATTCAAGACATGATCTTCTACACAAAATACAACCATTCTTTGAGAAAATTAGACAGAGACTTCTTACTGTACCTAAAGAAGAATACATGCCAGCTCTATGAGCAAATCATACCAACAAAAAGCAGGTCATCTATGCGGCAATATAACCCAAAAAAAACACACAAATGGGGATACAAAAATTTCGTTCTTAGCGGTAGCTCTGGGTTCAGCTATGACTTTGAACTTTATACCGGAGCTCAAGGACCTGTACAGTTAGTTACCGATTTGCAAAAATAAGTACACCCAGCGACGTTGTTGTTCGACTTGCGAGAACAATTCCTGAAGGAGTCAACTGCAAATTGTTCGTCGACAACTGGTATACGTCTTTGCCGCTATAGACTTACCTGGCAAAGGAGGCGATTTTACCGTTAGGCACAATAAAAGCCAATCGGCTTCCGGGTTACAAAGTTCCTGCAGAAAAAGAATTGAGAAAAAAATGAAGAGGTGCAACAGTGGAAAAACTGGCAGCGGTGTAAGGTTCCAGACTGCAATGCAAGATCTTTTGTGGAGTGCCAAAAATGCAAAGTAAACCTTTGCCTGAATGAGAAAAGCAACTGTTTCACGATATTCCACACTTCATAATTTTTTGAATAAATAATTGATTTAATTTGTTGAGATAATTTGTGTTTCTTTTCTGCTCAGTGTGACATATATGATCCACACAGGAAAGAATTCTCGAACCGAAGTGTGACCCTTTCCCCATACATAACACTTGTTCGTCTCATTCTTGAATATACCTGTCAAATGTGATTCCCTTCTCAACATAAAGACTATCTTAGATCATTGCCTTCCTTTTGTTCTTCGGGGTCCGTCCAGGTACAATCATATGACCCTACCTCCCCACCTAGACCACCCTGACTGCACCCTACCATTTACAGCTTTATTTTTTTTAATTCAACCCCCGTAATATACGAAATTTTCGAATCTTCTATGTGCCCATTTCGAAACGTTTGAAGTGTGTTAAACTTTCGTTATAGATTCTTTTTTGACATTTCTGCGTTCTACCTCCTAGTGTCTGTCAAAAATTGTTTAAGCACTTTTATATAATGTTTCTTCTATTTTCTTGTTTGAGGTATTTTAAACTTCTTAATTTGTTTGTAAATTTTGAGAAATCATAATTGTAGAGGTTCAAAAAATTTTTAAAATTCAACCTGAAACTTTTAAATACTGTTTCCGATTCTATTATAAAACACTATATCAATGACTTTAATTTCAGTGGTCTGACACTGGCAACCATATAATGTAGTAACTGGCAATTTTTCGATGGCGAACTTAAGTGCATCCTATAGACGTAAAATGCAGTTTTAATTGTTAATGCCCTTAAATGCCCTTTTATAGATGCGATGATGTTAATCTGACAGTGCGGTGTCTCGTACTGTCAAGTGTTAATCTACTACGAGTTTATACATATAGATTCCCGGTCAAAGGAAGTCAGTTAAAATCAAGTTTTGTTTTCAAGCAGACACAAAAACGTTCCCTTATTTTCAAGGCCATTCATATAAACAATCACAATTCTAGAACAGGTTATATTAATTTCTGCAGTATTAACATCATTTACATTAATTTAACAAAAAAAAAAAACTTCTTTTTAAACCTTCGAGAAAGTAAACTTTAAACTAAGCTGACGTCAATAAAATAAAACGGTTCAAAGTCAAACTACATTATTTAAACTAATACTTTTTTTTGTACTTTTAAGTAAACGTAGCAGAGAATATTTTTTGTTGATTTTTATTACATAGGTACGAGAACATAAGTTATACAGTTGTTTAGTTTGTGACGTCGCGGCAGCAGCCGCCGCGCCATGTAGACTCAAGTGTTTTTACTAGGCGGAATTAATCAATATTCAGCAATTGAAAAAAGGTAAACCTTAAAGAACGATAAAGTGATTGATTATTTTAGTAGTCAAATATTTGTTTACTTTTTTAAGTATTTTTCTTTGGAATAGACTAATCTCAGAATCTTAGATGTATGTAGGTAAAATGTACTAAATGTTTGTATTTCAATAGCCGCGTTTAATTGGTAAGTGAATGAGGTATATTGCAAAATTTAACATGGGAAACAACCAGGACCGACCCGAGCTAAATTAGAGCCCTGCGCAAGCCTTCACTAGCGCCTCTCATTTGGATTGGAAAAAGTCATTTCCTCATTACCCAAGGGGTACCCTTTGCAATGCGTTTTTTTAACGAGGGATCCCTAGGCCTATTCCTAGATAATACTTATATTTAATTAAAATAAATATGATTTTTATTAAAAACTAAGAAATCAAAAATATATCACAAAAATAATAGTCAAAAAATATATCACAAAAATTTAGGAACTGAAAAACCTATTTTTTGAAGTAAAAAATATTTAAAAACTAATTCAAAAACATAACGACATACAAATAAATAAATGAACTCATTAATTGTTGTTGAATTAAAAGTTTTATATTCATATTTAATTTATTCAGTGTAGGATATAATAATAAGATTATTATTATAATAAAAATAAATAGAACCGAATTTATTGCAATAGATTAACTTTTCTGGCTTCTGTTTTAGCAAACTCAGTTACCACATCATCATAATATAATGAATTGACAAGCTCTTTCTCTATAGCCATGATTGACTAGTCAACTTATCTTTCCTGAGTCATTGGGGTCCTGAAGTAGTTTTTTATTAATTTTAGTTTCAAAAAACTACGTTATTTGAGGAAACTGTGATGGTATTTATAGATTTAGAGCTATGGCTTAGGTGAACAGAACACACCTAAAACATTAACATTTCGTGTAAAAAAGTAAGTACACGAACCTTTTTTGAGTCATATGAAGCTAGAAGCTGAAGATACTAAAAAAAATAAAGTAGGTATTCGATGATTTTAACTTTAATAAAAGGGTAGAGAAGTATGATGCTATATTCGATTAAAATTATTGTTTTATCCTAGTATCATACTAAAACAGCTTTAGCATCGTACTAATTCAGTTAAAATTTTGCGCCATTGTTTTTTTCTTAAATATCAAACTAGATTAATATGTAACATATAAACTTGAAACTAAAATTTTACTTCCTAATGACAGCATGTTTCTATTCTCAACGTTTCCAGCCTCAGATATTTCAATAAGAGCTTCATATTATAGCTTCTAAGATTTTTTTGAATGGTTTATTTGGTATTTAGTCTACTCCCATCTGGTTTCAGAAAGGGGTTTTAAGGTCAAACCAGCGAAATTTTTTCTATATATGTATGTCCCAACGCATTGTTGAACCTGATACAAAGTTTTATATGCATTGAGCAATGTCAAAATAAATCATTAAAAACCAACAACAACCAAAAGGAATGCAAGCAGCCTGAACAAAATAAGCTCTTGGTTCAAAACACTTAATTTTGTTTTGAACACCAGCCTCTTTTCCTTTCATGTTTGAACCATTATCATAACCTTATACATACTCGCATACACTACTAAAATAGTAGCGTAGCAAGTTTTATTGTCAATATAGATTCCCTATCCTTTCTTTTGTTTTGAGTTTTTTTTTACCATAATACATAGACAAATAAAGTAATTAGATCAGTCCAAAAATTCCTTTTTTAAATGTAAACAATAACTGGCAAGAACAAAAAAATAGAAAAAAGGAGAAATTGAATAAAACAAATTCACTCATTAACGACAAACCTCAACATTAATCATCGCATCATCATCACTCAAGTATTTCCATATTTCAACCCTTTGTGTCATTCTCGACACACGACAGTGATAAAATTTCACTCATAAACAGAGGCCAGTGCCAAACTAAAACATAGTACAAAAAACACTCAATCGGAAGAGTTTAAATTCCTAGACGCAACTTTTATTTCTGCGCACTGACATGTCAATGAGTATGAATTTTGTACCTCAGAGTAACATTGCTGACTTCGATTTCATATAGAAGAATTGGCATCGTGCGCATGTTACGAGTAGTTATCAACTTGCAAACTGTTAACTGTCTGTATTTGCTGTTGAAATTCTGTTTTATGTTACACTGCATAGGAGAGGGATAACAAAATAAAATAAATGCCTTCGCTCATACAGGCGATGGTGAGTGTGAAGAATAACGTAACAGTAGATTGTTAAAGAGAAAAATAGCAAATATGTAGGTATCTGTTGTTAAGCGAACAAAATTGTGCACTTTGTAAAGATTTTGTGATGTAGTTTTTTTACTGTGGGAATGGGGGTGTGTATAGGAAATTAAACATCGACTTATTTTTGGAAAAGTAGATATGTATCTATATATATATGTATATCTGTCTTTAAATTCAGAATCAGCTGTTAATTTTATAATAAATACCAATATTGCAGTGAGCTATAAAAAGAAATGAAACTTAAAAAAGATGGTAGGTAGTTGAGTTCAGCGCCCTGCGCATTTGCACAGTTTGCACGTATAGCTTGTCCGGCCCTGGAAACAACAACAATCGATTTGTGAAGAAAAATAAGTTAGTAATGGAAAAGAATATTTTAGTAAAGATAGAGTTTCGTAGGACGTGTTTAGATGATGTCCGAAAAAATATATGTTGGCATTCTTGAGGGTGTGTTTCTTGGTATTTATGTACTTATACTTTGCCTTCACTAGTCCAAAGTGTGATCCCTCTGCAATTTACAGAAGAAATATTTTTTCAATTGCAAAATTTTAATCCATACCATAATTCCGTTTTTACACTTCTGACACTGCCATTAAATCAATTTACAGGAAGGCAAATAGTTTCGATTAGTATATTTTATCAGTACACTGGCATTCGTTCAGAAATGTCGTGTAACTGCGGCATTATGCTGAATTTATATGACAACTGATAAAATGTCTTTGAAAATTGAATATTATGTTTTTTCTTTCTCCAACACTCACAAGAATTCAGTATAAAGCAAATAAAAATGTTTTTTTTTACAAATGTGTTCAAGAAAACAATAGTAAAATGAGGGATACGAGAACATTTTGAGTAGATTGTAGGAAAAAGATATACATATGTTCGTACTTTTGTAAGCATAATGTAGTCAAGTGTGTAAAATTTCAGTGTTAATGCTAATCCAATAGTGAGAAAAACTCTAAATCAACTCGATCTGCGTTTTCAAGAATATTTCAACACGATCTGCATTTTCATAAGCATTTCAACTGCGGCTTAAAAACGAGATTAAAATCTTTCGAACACATCCCTGTAAGTTAATTCAACAATTAGTAAGGTTTTGACACAAATTCCACTGATACCAACTTTGGGAGTTTATTAAGGGTGAGTTAAAGAGTGAATAAAGCGTTTTTTTGGTGCTTGTATTACTGCGCTAGCTATAAATTACCAATAAAACACGGACAATATTAGGTTAGGTTGGAGTGGCTGTCTAGTTGTTGTTGACTCACTTAGACCTCAAGGATCCGTTGTGATACCACTAAAGAAGTTACTCATGGGAGAGTAATGAATTTAAACAAACCATTTCGTGCTTTTAATGAAGTTAGAGAGACATTTTGTGTCGATCGTTGCCAGTTCACTGGTATTATCGAAGAAGGGATTACCGAGATAGTTATTCCTTCTATTGGAGAGTGCTGGACATGTACATAGTAGGTGTTGGACTGTTTCCTCTTCCTCCTCGTCCATGCAGCTTCTACAGAAGTCATTTGTGTAGACTCCTAGCCTCAAAGCATGTCTACCTATGAGGCAGTGTCCTGTTATAACTCCGATTGTAGAGCTTATATTTTGTCTGCTCAGGGAGATCAAGCCATTTGACCGTTTTAGGTCTATGCTTGGCCATATTTGTTTAGTTGCCAGGCAGGTGGTACCCTGTGACCATCTAGCATTTGTTGATTCTAGAGTATATTGTTTGAGAAGATATTTGCATGTAGCAAGTGGTGTTCCTATGTTATGTTTTTGTCTAACAGTAGGCAGAAGTGTTCCGTTTTTGGCGAGCTCATCAGCTTTGCAATTTCCCGGAATGTCTCTGTGGCCCGGCACCCAAATAAGGTGAATATTAAACTGTTCTGCCATCTCATTCAGAGATGATCGACAGTCGTGGACTATTAGAGAGTTTGTGGAGACAGACGCGAGAGATTTGAGAGCGGCCTGGCTGTCCGAGAAGACAATATTACTAGTCAAGAGTTTTTAAAGTTTCAATAAGATAGCTATTGCACTGAACGCCGAAGGTTTTGCACGAACCAAAATTTTAAAATATTGTTTTCTATAGTGCCTCTGCTTCTGGAAAGGAAGTTACAAACTGTCCAAAAGTAAGTGCCTTGCAATAATTCACTTCATAGGCTTGTACATCTAACTGTACATCTAGTTTGGAAATATAAACGGATTGGCAGATTTGTTTCAAATTTGAGTTTTGGAGCAGAAATTCTCATTTTAGTTCTACATAGATAGCTCATCTACAGGGTGCGTTTTATGTCGATTTTGTTTGGTTCTCATTTTTGGGTGAATGAAATTTATCAGTTGTATAGAGTAGTCGATAAAAATTTATTATTGATAGAGCATCTAACGTAGAAACAATGTGTTGAAATTATTGAAACATTTTTTTTTTTGAATAGTTGTTAAATTGGAGAAAATTATATGATTTTGTTGATGATAAATTGTGGCGAACAAGTTAACCATTCAGCGTATAATTTTTAGTTTTGAAAATTTGCATAAGCTAGGAGATAAAGTACAAGTACTGGATGACAAGTAAGAGATTGGAGTGCTCGCTTTTACAGCTATTTTTGGTAATTAAAATGCACCACTGGGTCGCACGAACTTGCTCTTATGTAAAAGACTGGGAATTTCAAAAATTAATGTTATTAGAGAAAAACAGTTCAAAGCATAAAATTCATTTTTTTAATTACTAAAATAACTCCTTTAGTATTTGGAGCTAAACACAGGATGCCATGTGATTAAAGCACATATTAGTTTATGCAAGAACAAAATTATAATGCGTTGCAGTGGTTTCTTAAAAAAATAAGCTTTTATGTACATATGTACATATATGCAAAATTTTTAAGAAAAAATTTTGGAACGCCAATTTAAAGTGTTTATTAATGTACGAATGAAAATAAATTTGCAAACAAAATATTGATCCGTTTTTGAGATATCGAATTTTCCAAAAAAAACTAGATTTTTTTTTTTTCAAAATTCAAAAAAATATTTTTTTTTAAGTTTTGAAATGCAATGTTTTTTAAACTTTTTAGAAGCGTGTCTATAAAAAATTTCATTAAAATCCGTTATGCCGATAATGAGAAATTCAAAATTCGAAAAAAAATCGTTCTATAGTAGATACAGTCAGTAATATTTGGATTTCAAATTTTTTTTTATTAAATTATAGATCGTAAGAATTAATCGAAATAAAAAAAAATTACCAAATTTTAGATCCGCTTTCGAGAAAAACACGATTTTCGAATACCATTTTTTCACCGCTATTTTCAGGTAAAAAAATATTTTTTTTTCTCAAATCTTGTAGATTATATTAAGAAACTTTTATTTATCAAATTTTAAAAAAAATCGAGGATGGGGTTGTCGAAATATTGA
Source organism: Chrysotoxum bicinctum (assembly GCA_911387755.1). Taxonomy (NCBI): domain Eukaryota; kingdom Metazoa; phylum Arthropoda; class Insecta; order Diptera; family Syrphidae; genus Chrysotoxum; species Chrysotoxum bicinctum. The sequence goes on along the minus strand of OU426989.1, from coordinate 213,786,591 downwards.
GTTTTCAAAAAAAAAAATGTTTTTTTTTTAAATCCAAAAATTTTTTTTTTTGAAAATTTGAATACACAATAATATTGAAACTGCCGAGGAGCCTTAACATAAAAAAAAAATTAATAACGGTCGCACCGTTTTTGAGAAAATCAAAAACAAAAAAAAAAATGGTTTCAAGAGGGGTACCAAAAATAATAATTTTTTTGAAATTCAACCATTACCTAGCTTTAATTAAATGAAATTTTAAAAAATTGTTTTTAAAAAAATCTGTGGCAGTTTTTGAGAAAAAAAAAATGTTTATAAAATTTCGAAAAAAATAATTCGTATGGCAGTGACCGTTATTTTTGGTCTTGAAAAAAAGAAAAAAACGTTTGGGGGGGGGGGGCGAATTAAAAACGATATCTACCAACTTTGACGAAAATCGGCGGAGCCGTTTATGCTGTAGTCGAACAGGCAGACAGACAGAATTTGAGACCGACTTTTTTCGTCTTCGCTATCATCGTAATGTCAACTTTGATCAAAATCTCGAATTCGATTTTTTTTACGAATGCATAAAAATCACTATGCCGCACACAAGTTTGAGACTCTCGGTTCAAGATAAATTGGGTATCTTATATCCCAAATTTAATTTAAACTTTAAAAAAACTCAAAACCCTAATAAATATAGGGCCAAAGTCATGGTAACCATTTTCGCTTGTTTTTCCACCCTATTCTCCAGATTTGGCTCCGAGCGACTACTTCTTGTTCCCAAACCTGAAGAAATGGCTTGGTGGAAAAAGATTTGACTCCAATGATGAAGTCATCTCGCAAACAAAGGTGTATTTTGAGGACCTCGACAAATCATTTTTTTTGGAAGGGATAAAAAAATTGGAGAAGCGTTGGACAAAGTGTATAGAGCTCAAGGGAGACTACGTTGAAAAATAAAATTATTTTTTTATCAAAAAATCTGTTTTATTCCAAAAGTCACGGACTTATTGACCAGCCCACGTATTATGAAACACGACTAAAAATTAAGTTGTACTTAATGAGAATAATTTCTTAAATCAATGCAACTAGCTTGACATTTGCAAAAATTCACATCTATTGAATATTGATGTTGGGAAGTTTTTTTTTTATTTGAAAAATGTCCGCAAATGGAGAAACATTTGATATTAAAAAGTAAAAGACCTTGCAGCTTGCAAGTGATATGTTGTATCATCAGTGTCAAAAGGATCTAGGTGCATCAGTCCTTACTAACCTTTCAACCACGAACATTTTTATAGAATAAAAAACTTTACAAGAGGGCTTACGAATAGCATCCACAGCAAGAAAGGCTGACAATGGAAGAATTATTTAGGGAATGGAAGTACCTTTTTTTTATTTTCTATTATTTGTTCTTGAAACCTGCCAGCTCGGGGTCATCTGTTTTTTTGAATGAAAATTGTGTAGGTTTTATTGCAGCACGTGCGAGTACTTACCGGGTGCTCTATACATAAAGTGACCATTCCTACTATGTTAACAGAAGAAAATTTTTTTATTTCCTATATACCGTTTTTTTTTTTAAATTCTTCTCGGTGAAAAAAATAAGATTTTTGGCACTAATATAGTTTTTAAGCCGAAAGGAATTAGAATTAATATATAAGAGATATAATTATTTGAATGCCCACAGAGGAGACAGTATGAATATTCGCCAAGCTTTAAAGGACTATTCACATTAGAGCAATCAATGATTGATTGTTTCAATAATTTGATCTTTTCAATCAATCGTTTATTCAACCAAAACATTTTTTTCCAATCGTTTCGTTCTGAGCGAGACTGAAACAATGTAAAAATGAACGAAAGTTTGGATTAATCTACTTCTTTTCGACTTCGTCTTCCATTGTATATAAAATAAAGAATATACATTCCGTTTCATTTACATTCCTATTTGGTATTGTGAAATGAGTAAGAACAAGTTGAATGAACGGAACATAACGTTTTTGTTCGTTTCGTTAACTTTATGTTCTTTTCAGTGGCAAGAGATTGACATTGTGATTGCAATCAATCAATCTTTTTGGTGAATGGATCCCAAAGACCGAATCAATCGCGATTGACACATCTCTAGAATGAACGAACATTCGCTTAAGTCAAAATTGACTTCGTTAACATATGTAGCATTTTTTTTAAATTCGTCACGAAGTTTAAAACAAACAAAGTAACAAAAACAAGAATCATTTTGGGGAATTCGCGAGTGGACAATTCATTTGTTGCAATTTGGAAGATATGTGGAACGCGAATATGCTTTGACAGTTCGCAGCAATCAGATTGGAATTCGTGACGACAAATTTATTTTATCAAATTTCTCCAATTTTAGCTAATTTTATCATCTTCACATGAATTTTAGTTAGTTTACTATGATTTTCTCTCTCTTTTGTGAAAAATTTAAGCTTATAAATGTTTTGAATAGTCCTTTAGGGCTATTCACATGAGAGCGACGAATAAAAGAATAAATGGGAATTAAAACATTTAGAAGCCTAAATTCTTTACAAAATCTAGACAAACTGGTAAAAAAAACTAATTGAAATTAATGTTAAGATACTAAAATTTGCGTCTATATTGGTAAAAGAAGAGAAATTTGAAAAAAAAAATATTGGTCGTCACGAATTCCAATCTGACTGCTGCGAACTGTCACAAAGAGTATTAGCGTTCTACATACCATCCGCACTGTTTGTATTAAACGTTATTCGTGAAGAACTAAAAAGAACTCTATGTGAATGATAAAAGTCAAAATGAACGAATCTTCGTTCATTCGTCGGTCCTTGGTCGCTCTCATGTGTACAGTTCTTTAGATAATTTTAAGTTAATGCAAAATAAAAATGAATATGCAAAAAATGTAGTGACTACGTAGTCAAAATTCAAGTATCTTCCACCAAAAATTTAGTTTGTATTTTCATCGAACATCTGATTGTGAAATGTCAAAATCATATACTACGTCGGAGGGGAGATTTCAACTCAATTTTTAGTTGTCTTTAGCCAGTCAGAACGAGTTGACTATATTAGTGAATGCGCCCAATTTTTTAGGTGATTAGTTGGTCCAATAAACATTTTTTGCATCTCTCGAAAACCTCAGCTCCGCAATGTTTCATTTCTTTCATTATTTTTTTTTTGCTATTTTTATAAGCTTTGCTCTAGTGCCTTCCTCCTTTTAAAGAATTCAAATATGCCATTAAGTGTTTGAATCGCTGATCTGGTAATTAAAATTCTTTTGTATGCTGACTATTAAAATTTTAACCGAAATCTAAAATCTATTAATGTGTTTTATTTAAATTTACTTTCAGAACGACAAAATGAATGACCCTGTATTAATTTTAATCGGTTTTGTTCAGTGTATATTCTTAAAGCTAAAGAAGATTTTATCCCCAACTCTTCAGTTTGTTTATCAGATTAGCAAAATATCAAAGGTATGCTGAATTAAATTTTTTAAGGAATAAAATTATGGATTTCTAAATTTAAGTCTTCAAAAATATGGTCACCACACGGTATTTTTCAACAGGAAGTTTTCTCTGCTATACCCACTCACTGCAGCAAAGCCATTGACATTGACATTGGACCGACCAACCACCATACCCACCACTATTGATTTTTCCCCTTTCACGCAGGCCATCTACTTGACAGAAGTTTTAACTTTTTTTTTTATTCTTTGATGAATTTGTTGTTGTTTTTAAAGAAATAAAGTTATAGTTCCTTCGTATGTATGCTCTGGTGAAATATAAGAATTTATAAAAGATGAGAAATTAATTAATGACAGCAAGAAGTATCATCTTATTGAAAACGAAAGAGAAGTATGGTGGTGATACTGGATGCTAAAAGAAATATGAAAGCTGTATCCATCTTTCGGTCGATATGATTTTGATACGAGTATGATTTACATAATTGCTGAACGTATTCAAAAGATGTTATGTATTTTTTTTCTTTTTTATCAAAAATCGATTCAGTCATTGGGCCAGTGAAATTATATTTACAATCCAAATGAGATATCAATTGCCCAATGGAATTTGGCTTGCGAATAAAATCAGCAAGATATAAACGTATGTTTACGTAAGATTTGCATTAATTAACCTGTTTGTTTTTGTTGTTGTTTGGTTTCACTTAATATGTATAAACATTTAATTTTTGGCAAAACTTTTGTCGGAATTGAGTAGGCAAACATGTTTAATTTGTATAAGGTTTTATGATTGTTTGTATTTCCAAAATGTAGAAGGTTCTATAAAGTAAAAGACAAAAAACAAGTCCTTAGATTTATGCTTATTAGTTTATTTAGATTAAATACCTGTCTACTTTTTAAGGTTAAGCTTTCATACACATGTATACTTTGAAATATACACATCAAGAGTCGTTATTCAAATTTTAAAAATCAGAGGGTAAACCATTCAAGGAGATTTGTTTGGTCTTGTTTAGTCTAGAAAAGAGGCGGAAAAAGCGTTTAGATTTTTTATTCCTCAAGAACAGTTCTCATTTTTTTTATAAATATTAATGTGCGCATATGTTTGATGTACTCTGTGACAATTGCAAATTAGAAAGTGGGTCAAGATTATTTGACTTAATTATTACTTAATAGATAGTAAACCTTGTGTAAGTCAGTTCGAAATATAGAACAATTGATCCAACAATTGAATTAATTTCTAATCTAATAGACTGACGAAATAAATTTGAATTGTAAATCTTTAAAAGGTTTTCCAATCGACAACTTTGAACTTTCAGTTTGAAAGCATCCTTAAGCCAATGACCAAACTGCCAATGTCAAACGATTGAGTAAACAGCATTTTCATCATGGTTAACTTGAATTTAAAAGTTAAGGAAATTCATTCAAAGCCGCTTATCCTAAATATAAGTTTCCAAAACAATGTGTTATATCAAGAAAATGTCCTGTTGATTGGCCGCCTAGATAATGTGATTTAACACGTTTACTCTGTTCAATTTATACTTCCAGTACAGGGAAGATAGGATATTTGCCTTTCAGTCTGACTATTATGGATTTGAATAAGCTGTCTTCAATTTAAAGCTCTTACAGGGTTGCCGTAGTGAGCATTAACAAGTGCCACAAATCTCTCAAAAATATCTATAGAGTTATTAATACACGAACATATTATAATGAAAAACAATGATGACCTAAATAAATTGAACCTATCTTTTTCCACAACATCAAGATAGCAGGTGCGTTTTTTTAAAAGTATCCCCAGTAGTGCTAATCCATTTCTAGAAAAAACTTGATTAAGTGAAAAAAAATTACGTCATTACTCCGATGCCGATGAGTAGTTGTTACTGTTACTCGTTTCTCCATTTAAGCATATTATCAAAATTTCCACTGCACCTTAAATAAAAACATCCATTTCCCACATCTTTGGCTGAATCATTTTCTCAACGTGTTCGACACAACAATGCCATTTTTCAGTATCAACCTTCATAAGTCATAATAAAAACTCTCTAAAAGATAATAGCCACAACAATTGTATAACTGCATAAAATTTTAACTGTTTTTCCATACATTCCAAAAGGAAAATATAAAACATGAAAACTGAAAAACACCAAGCGTCAACATCTTTTTCTCTAAAGTAGGAATATTTGCTATTAAAAGCTCTAAAAAGCTCAAATCCTAAAAGTTACATACCAAAAACCAAAGGAAATGCCAAATGAATTTCCATCAAGTGGAGAATGGGAACTCTGATTCAAAGTGTTTTTTTTTAATAAACACAATCCCAATAAGGGAAGTGTTGGTTCCAAATTGGCGATCAGTCTCCTTTCATCCGGGGAGCAGATATGTAGGTAATGGTAGGATGTACGTGAGCTCAAAGGCGATTACACAAACAATTTTAATGTAACTCAGTGATTCCCTTTCTTATTTCAGTGGCAATTTCTGCTGCAAACAGCAGCAGGCATCAGTGTTTCTGAAAAAGCTCTCCCATAAGGCTTGTACTGCAAATATAAATTAATAGAGTACAGAATTTTTTGTGAGGATACATTAAGGCTCGTATTTACCGAGCGCTCCTAAACGGCTCTTAACTTTACCAGGCTCTTAACTTGAAATTTCTGTGGGGTATTCACCAATCACCAACCACTCGCAAGTGTTTTTCGAAGTTCGAAAATGAGAGCCACTCTCTCTTGTTCAGGCATACCCAAACTGTGAAATGTTGTGGAATGTTGGTCTTGACAGCAAATGGATACTCTTCTACTTGGCATTGCTCACATGGATTCGAGTCAAATGCGTGCGTGGCACACGCAAAAGCGAACAAACTTTCGAAGAGAGCGCTCGTAAGTTAGGAGTGGTCGGGACCATTCCTAACTTTTAAGAGCGCTCGTAGATCTTCACTAATATTGCTTGGTGAATAGGTTTATGAGCTTCTTAAGTTATGAGCGCTCGGTGAATACCGGCCTAAATTTTTGTATGCCAACAAACCGGCGCGGCGCGTCGTTAAATGCGTTCAGAGCCAATATTGAACGAGAGATAATGACCGTTTCCGTCGAAATGTGTGCCCGAGTTATCGAAAATTAAGTTTAACGAATTGACCTCGTATTAATGCCATCGAATTCCAGACATAAATATTTTAATTGTAGAAAAATCAAAACAGCGTTGCCACATTGTAACAGAACTTTTACAATTTTAATTTTTTTTATTTCTTTTATAATATATTTGTCTTGAATTTGTTCTTCTTATAATTCTTTTTAACGTACATTTATATTTATAGTTGAAGTGAGTTTGTATTTGTATAATTTTCATCCCGTTCAAAACTGGCTTTCTTCGACTCGATAGTGAAGTTGAGTCGGAATCTTGCTATTTAATCTATCTTATGCAGGAATGGGGGCTATCGTGAATAAAATGTCCTTCGGAAATTTTTTCCAACTTTCAAAATTGTCAACTTGAATAATGTCGAAATTTTCCCTTGGAATTTACTGATATTGGGAATAAGTTTCGTAAGGACTTTGGTTCTCATCTCAAAAGGCCAGCCGCCAGCTTACAATAAAAAGTGCAGGAGTATTTTCGTTTCCAATTTTCCAAGATGGAAACAATTTCAAAAAAAATTTTGCTCACGATATCCCCCAATATTTTATATTTTTTAACGAGTTTCTCGCACTTGTACGTTGCTGCAGGCATACTTTTATTTTGAATTTGTTACAATTGTGAAAAAAAAAAGAATCGTTACACTTTCATGAAGGCCTGCGCAAAGCGCAACAAACCAATAATAAAATGTTCGATATATGCACAAGCGCTTTTACACACGATAAGCTAAATGCCCATTTTTGACTTATTAAATTTTAATGAGTTACTCGCGGAAAAAGAGTATTCCGGATTCACGAGAACCCATTCTCCGATTATGACATTATTGACTTCAAAATGAGGTTCCGACTTTCCAAAGCATCTGTGGATCAGTGGTTGAATTTGTTTCGTCGTCATTTGGAACCTAAAACTAGCCGAAACGAACCCTTATAGTGCATTAAATCAAGTGGTTATTACATTATGATTTTATGCCACAGAATCTTTCCAAATCTATTATTTGCATTTGTTTTTTTGCACTTCTTGACATTAGTTACAACATATAATGCTTTCTCATTTTTTCTCATATATTTCCCTTATTAGAAAGAAAAAGCCTATTTCTTTTTCCAGAGGTGTGAAGAGAACTCAATTTTAACAAAAATTTCCCTGTTATAGATTGGTGAAACTAAAAGGATTTTAGGAGTCGGTTAAAATTTAAGAGAATTTTTGATAAAAGTTTCTTTAGTGTTTGTTTATGTCTGGTAACACTGCAGTTTGCTCCGAAATCAGTGTTCACAATCTAAACATTGTCATATAGGTATTTACAAACGCAGGCTGAATTTCTAAACCATTGACATACATATATAATAAGTCAATGTTCTAAACGTATTAATTGCGAAAATTTTGCTAAGCAAACAGTTCCAAAATGCACACATAAAAATCCCTACTCAGCAGAGTGTCCCAAAACGCAATTGTGGATACTTTTTTTTGTGCAAATGTTAAAATTTCCTGTATATGCGTACTCTGTTATAATATATGCTCTGCGTGGGTTTCGCTTCGCGTTTATGAATTTAGCTGAATGTATGTCCGAGTATAACTAAAACAATGTGCAATTTTATGAATGAATGAATGAATGTTTTATTGAGTCTTTAAGTATCAATTACAAAGTCGTTTCATCTTATTCTAACTTTAACATAGGTACAAAAGTGGCTGTAGCGTATGGCCTTCTTTAACAATTACTTTATTTAAGGTTAAGCCTCGTGGCATGTCAATTTTTATATAATAATATAGTTTTGTTCTGCTCGTGCTCAAGAGCGTTATACATTTGCGTGAAACGGATGTTTCGTTGACTATATACATATTTACAATTTTATAAACTAATACTAACTTAAAAACTAAAGAGCTAAAAACTAAAAAAGCGCCATGCGCTATATCTTTTTTTTTAACATATAATGTTGATATTTCTTGTCTTTTTTTTTGAAAATGAGAGCGAGAACGCTCTTTATGTTTGAATATGCAATTAGTTCAGTGATAGAGTGATAGAGTAAAAAAAAAAAGATAGTCAGATATGAGCGATAGCTCTATACTGCTTATATTTATACATTTAGAATGAGTGAGAAGATTATACGGTTACACTAATATCACATGACAGAGATAATAAGTTGAGAGCGATGGCTCTATACTTATACATATATGTATAATATAAATATACGATTATTACGAGTTGTTAAACACTGGAATCAGATCCGTTACTTGTTGCGTTTGGTGGTGATTTTGTAAGCCCCAGTTGTTGGCTATCGCCGTGAGATCCTCAGTTCCAGACCCAAGTGAGATTTAGTTGTTGTTCGGCGGACTGTTGCCCGCAGAATTGCAGTTGCGGATTTTTTTTAATGTGCAGGTTCGCTTCCTGCTAGGAATTAGCCATATGTCGGCGTCATCGATTGTTGTTCGGCGGACTGTTACCCGCAGAACTGCAGTTGAGGATTTTTATTTATGTGCAGGTTCGCTTCCTGCTGGGAATTAGCCACATGGCGTCATCGATTGTTGTTCGGCGGACTGTTGCCCGCAGAACTGCAGTTGCGGATTTTTATTAAAGTGCAGGTTCGCTTCCTGCTGGGAGTGAGCCATGTATCGGCATCGTCGATTTTTGTGTAGTGTATTACACTGTTGCTTAATCCACTTGTTAGGTTAATGCCTCATTTTGAGGTTCTACTTTTTCTTATCTCGCTGGGGAGAACTAATGGGCACTTTGTGTTAAAAAAGTGATCCAGTTTTTTCGTTGTAATCACAGCACTATCCGGCGTTGAGTTTAATTTAGGATATTTAGGAAGTTCGCTTTTAGTAAAAGCGAATAAAATTTAGTCAAAAAAGACATTAAAAACGGAAAAAAATTAATTTAAACCGTAACACGTTTTTACAAGAATTATGTTAATTTTATTTTTTGGAGAGTGCAGACGCAGAAACACGTCTGCACTCTCGGACACTCCAATGCAACCCCGTGCAATTTTATGTCTTAGAAGTTTTTTGACACTAGCCACTAGCAAGCGAAACTTCAGTTTTGTACTTCTAACTTATTTTTTCAAAATTCAATAAACAAATATGAACTTTAAAATTTACTTATGGGTGTACCTACATACATATATGTATATTTGTATATTGACCCACCTTGAATTAAATCTGAACTTTAAAAAAAATTCTTTACTCCATACCGAAATTGCGAATGGAAAATAACTTTAACTTAAAAACATAATGAATATGTAAGAGCTAAATATAATGTTTGCACCTAACAATTTTATTTCTAATATAAACAATGAATAGACACATGATGTATGAAACAACAAACACTCAATTAAGTTTCCTATTTACGTTAAACTGTTTGTTTCAAGAAATTCTAAGAGATTACCTTACCGATAAATAATCAAATTAGTTTTTTTTTAATTAAAACCTATGTAAATAATTCAAGGCCAGCATAACAAAACTTTTTAAATAAATATGTACCTACATACAAATGTATGTATATTTTCTTCCGAAAATGTTTAATTCATCTGAGAAGCGCATGGAGAAATATCATTTTTGAATTGACTGAAATGAACATAGCATATTAAAAAGAAAAGCCATCTTCAAATAGAGTCGAATAATGTCTATAAATACATATCTCGCTGTAGAATTTAAGTAAAACCATTATAAATTTCAACTCAAGTCAAGCTCGTAAGGTTCAAAGTGATATAACTACACAAACTGTTTGAATAAGTACTTTGTTAATTCAATAAGCAAATTTATATTACTTTTGTCATTAGTAACACTGTTTTTTTTTGCACTTCGTTATTACTTATAAGCCATTTAAGCAAATGTTTACGGAATGATTAAACTAAAATCCGCTTGCTTCCTCAATCTAAGAATTGTAGAAATATCATTAGAATTTAATGTTATAGGTTAGTGTTGCCGTTGTTTGTCAATAATATTTTTTTGGGGAATCACACAAAGATACTTGTATTTTCCTATATTATGATCATTTTATGATATGCCTACGAATTGTTCGAGAACCAAGTACAAAATTTATAAAATTATCATCATCGGCTCGACAACCGGGTTCCGGTCCTGGCCTCTTTCAACAAGTCTCTCCACCTATCCCGGTCTCTAGCCGACGCAATCCAGTTGTATAAAATTATACGTGGTTTTAATTCAATATGTTCATTGTTCACCCTTATTAAGGTTGTCAAATATCAATAAATTCATAGTTTCTAAAATGTATCAATGAATTGATAAATCATTATTATAAACTCTAATGGATACATTTTTAATCAATTATGAACTAAAATCAAAAACCTATTGTGAATAACTTCCGTTGAGGAATAAAGTCCAGAGCTCGTCAGTGGAATTTCTGCAATCTAAATTAAAGTGAAAAACAGGGAATTATTTACAGTGAACAAAATTGAAATTATTGCTACTGGAGGAGGGCCAAACAAATTTTACCTACTTAACGACACCAAAGAAGCAGTAAGTGCTCTTATGCACTCTGATTCCTGCGTTGATCCACCGAGCAATAAATTTGGTATGGAATTACCGTATATGTCTTCGAATAATGGCTCAATTTCTTTCCATGTCATTTTCTTCACCAACAAAATTGAAGACATTGCATTTTTAATTATTGATTTTTTTATAAATATGATCTCATTGTAAGTATTTATCAACATCGAATTTACAATTGAGTCAAAATATGATGTTAAGCCATTCACAATATCTCAGATCTAAAGAATGTTCACAGTTCATCAAAAATTTGAAAAGTTGACAACGATAACACCGATTCGTTAATTTATTGATAAAACATCAAAAATCGCATCGATAATTGACAACCATAACAGAAGTGTTGGTCTTATTTTGGGATTAGGTTATTTAGTATTTATGGATTTTCGTATGTCCTCCGAAACACTAATCAAAGCAGTGATGCAACTATTTCCCGCGATTTCGCATCAATGATTGAATTTCATTTGTGCACCATGGTTTGTTTTGGGGATTACAAATTTTTGTTTTCAGCGGCACATGTATTTCAAAGAGTCTTAAAACATTACTGTTCAGATAATCTACCTTATCGCTAGGTGAGGGCTTAGAAAAGATAAAGCCACAATATATGTATGTATGTACTTCGGATTGAAGTGTTGATGTGTCTGAACTCTGAAGTCTCTGTATTCGGACTAACTACTTGCAAATAAGAATGTTAGCAACTAGATCCCGGTTCTCCACCAGGAGTAGCGCCAATAATTTATTTTTTGGATGTACTCTCCACTAGGACACGAACAATTACCCACCATTCCTTTGGAAGTTGTGTTTATCAGCATACTACCTGGGTGATGCGTTCGGATCCCAGACTAAGTTGTAGGGTTAAAAATAAAAATAAATAAACATCCCAATGAAGCAAAAATATCCCATTACATAAAAAAAAACTCAAGGCCTATATTAAACACAACCGTTCTCAACTGTTCCTTCTACGCAAATAATTTGTATCTTTCAGATACTTCTTACTGGCTATCAATAATTAAATGCAATTTTATTGGTAACAATCACTATACAAATGCAGCTTATGGTTCAAAATTATTTGCTATTGACAATGATCCACAAATCATTATGCAGGTCTACCTTCAAATGTTACCTTTTTGTCATATTCATTACGTCTCATTAAACTCATTCCATGCAACCAGCTCCTCCTACCAAAAGGTTTTTTAAAAAAAATATCGTATGATTATGTTGCGTATGATTTCGAACAACTTTTTTCAATCAATTTCAATTTCAACTCGTTTAACCCCACTGTCGATCTCAACTGTACTCTTCGTTACATAATAAACATGCCAATATTTCGCATCTAACCTCAAAGCTATTGCTCAATGAAAAGCAGAAAATAAAAAAAAAAACTAACCCAACGAATGAACCAAATAACCAACACTGGCAATGGCTACTGCACGCTACAAACGCAAAGCACACTTTTAAGCGTGAAATGCACTAAATGGTCAGAAGAGTATTGCAAAAAAAAAAAAACAGTTACAAAACTTTCAAGTCTTATAGACGACCAACGAACAACATGGGCCACATTACGAAAATGGAGAACCCTTGTATCTAACATATAACATAAATTATTAATTTATAACAATTATTTTAATTATTTATTAAACTTCAAATGAATACCTTGGTATTTTTTATTATTGTAATTTTATACGCGCGAAGAAAATTAGTTTATATGCACTTAGCTGCTTATTTAATGTTTCATACTTTACTTGATTTTGAGCTTACGAAGAGTGTTGTTTGAAAATTCCAAACCCAAAGCAAAGCTTCTTCGCGTGTGACGTGATTTTATGTATGCACAACCATCACGCGTAAAAAAGCGGAAGAAATCCAAATCATTGCCCGCCAAAAGAAAGTTGTTGACTCTTTAATTTTATGAGTGGTTGTGTTTTTTGTGTAGTTAGTTCGTATTTATTTACATATTATACCATCGCACTCGTGCAGTTCTTTGCGGATCATTGGAGGACAGTATAACAGGTGTGACCTTTTTGTTGGACTGCGTCAGCCGTTTTTTTGCTTTTTCGTTATTGGGAACAAAAATTCAAGTTCGGGTTGCTTGTACACATACCTTTATGCATATAGTAATAGAGATACATACATATAATGTAAATATCTTAGATCTCAATAAAATTTCAGAATAACAATATCAAATTGATATTTGTAAGTAAATATTATATAATTGTGTTGATTTCTTTTAACAGCAACAATCGTCGTGGCAGTGTCAAATATTTTGCTACCTTCCTATGCATTTAGGCTAAATTTCACTTTCTTTCGCATGTTGAAGTAATAAAGTTAATCATCGATGTTTCAAAAAAACTTTCACAAGTTGCAATTATTTGACTTAGAGAGTTTTTGTTAAGTTCAGGTCAACTTACATCGACTTTTTGACAAGAAATCCAATGTGAACTATTTCCATAAAGATTAAAATTCTAATGTCGATTTCCTTTACACATTAGGGATTTCGATCCCTTTCTAAATTTTTTTCTTTTGGTGTGCGTATTTCGTATACTTGTAAATCCCTATTTAAATACGGATTCGAAGAATTTGATCTCGGTAAAAAAAATCGATTTTTTTGGAGTGAAGGAACGTAAAATCTGTCGAGATCGAAATTTTCACACAGAAATTGATTTCTCATGTGTAAAGGAAATTGACATACATACATATGTTAGTCATTAAAGCTTAAAAGTTTTGCCGGTCTTTTTGTATGGTCAAGCATGCTTTTTATTGACTAAATCCCATTATAGTGGGTAAGGTAAACCGGTGACCTCCAATATATTTTTTTTTTCAATAAAGAATTTTCTAATAGGAGCGGGTAGATTTTGACAGTTCAAGATTTACAATAAGTGCCAGAAAAAAAAAACAGGAAAATTTACAATAGATTTAATTCTCCTTTTTTTATTTTTTACAGGCGCAAAGACAAGTAACAGCATGGAGCAGCACGTGCAAATAGTAAGGTTTAGTATGTGGAACAATTGGAACCAGACCACGATTTCAGCAAACTAAATCGTCTTGAGCAACGAGAGCCAGTTTAAACTGAACGGATACGTCAAAAAGCAAGGATTTGAACCGAATCCACATGAGCACTAAGTGAATCCAAAGAAAGTCACTGTTTGGTGTGGATATTTTTGATTGCAATATAAAATTTAAACTTTTTAAAACTAAAAATTTGCTAAGTTGTAAATAAATAAATTAAATACGATTTATAGAAGGTTTAAATGATAATTAACCAAAGTTGTCCATTTCTGATCCTAATAAACAATGGACAACTCTACAGGTCATGACAATGTGTGCCTCGCATTTATTTTCACCCATTTACCAAATGTACCTATGTAATGTATGTACATATGTACATATATAAATAACAAATTGAAAATAAACAAAATTACAGTCAAATGGAAGCTAAAAGTAATAAAAAACATTTATTGAGATGATATCGATTATACATACATACATTACAAATATGTGAGTCGTTTTTGCTGAAGTTCAATGCCAAAATGAATAACGTACATTATGTACCTACATCGATATAAGTAAATATCTTAACTCTGAAACTAATAAATCGATTTATCCATTTAATACCATTTTTTCGAAAGTGCGAAAGAATTTTTGGAGTGGTTAAATTGAATGAGTGGACTTGTGTTTATTTAAAATGACGCATGAACGTGATCGTAAATATTTCATTGGGAGTATTTTATTATTCAAACGAAAATTAAAGATAGTGCAATAAACATACATATACATCCAAATGTATGTTCATATATAAATGTGTACTGTATGAATCGGTGTTGACCTTGCGTGATTTAGCTCACAGAATGTGTTTCCATATTGCACTACCTACCAAACACCCACCATACTGTGGAATCAGCAATTGATATTATTCTCAAGATGATGAATATTGCATTTACTTTACTATTGATGGTTTTTATAAAATTAAATGATTTGTTAATGGTTTGAATGAATGATTAGCAATGTACATATTGTCGCGACGGCCGCGTCGTCATTACGGAAGAAAATCGTCACAAGTCAACAAACGGTGCTCTGAGTTAAAAACGCAGTTTTGTATAGAAAAAAAGAATAGACAGGAAATACAGTCTTAGTTCATTACTTATTGTTTGGTACTTGGGGGGCACTTGTGTTCTTTTTACATTTTATCGCATTAACATTAAGTTTTTTTTTATTTTTCTGAAAAAATGAGGTGTGTTCAGATTTATCGGTTTTCTTCCAGATCGATTTATATGTCTGCACTTGTATAAAACGTGATACAAACGCAGGTTTTTATTTACCTTTTTTATTCAGGTTTCTCATATACATATCTCAAATTAAAAAATATTGTTACTAAACAAATAGATATATAAGAAATAAAATATTAAATCGTCTTCTAGTCTATTAAATTAAACTAAATTGTGTTGAGTTGATAAACGATATCCATACATAAATGTATGTACCTATATATATTGATATAATAATAACGTTTTTATTACGAAAAATTAAATAATTTCGGCATACATTAATATATGTACATGCATATTTATTGTTGCTCTACTATGTATTATACAATAAGTGGCTACAGTTTTATTTTAAAACACATACTTGCTCATATTTTGTCGCTGAATCAAAACAAAACTCACAAAAAAATTAAAAATAGCCAAAGAGTGCGCCAGTAGGAAGATTTTGTTGCTTGAAATAAAATGTCAGTAATATTTGGTTCTCTTTATAGAGAATTTTGAGGATAATGTGTTTTATCTGAAAAAAGTTCTTCTATTGTGCACTTTCTTAATATATCCAAAATTTTCAAACCTCTTTGGGGAATGTTAAAATTAATACGAGTCAGGAGGTGCAAAGAGTCTATGTTACCGTTTAAAAGTTTTACAATGAAGACAAAAGATAAATAGGATTGTCTGCTCTAAAGGCTAGGCATGTCGAAAAGTTTAAGTCTACTGTTGTAAGGAGGGAGTTCATAGGGATTTTGGCAACCAAAATTTCTGACCGCAAAACATAAAAATCGAAAATCTTAAAAATCATATTTCAGAATGGGCCGAAGAAATTATATAAAAAGCTGAAAGGATCTGAAAACTTTCTTCACTCCCATTCAATCCAACCTTGAATTGAATTGGCCTTACTTGCTATGGCGATGATGTGTTGTATGAATTAAAGATTCCGATAAAATAAATAAATAAATAATAAATATATAGTTAAGGTACTAGTACGGTCTAGAACGCCAAAAAAAACGCACGATTTTTCGGAATTTTTTTTTTTTCGGAAACCTTATTAGGTATTATTATATTTTTTTTAATAATACATGCGTCAAAAGTACAAAAAAAATTCGTTTTTTTAATTTTCGAATTTTGGCCGAATTATAGAGGGCACCAACGTCGACTCATTAAAAACAAGTGGAAACCTAGCATTACTGCAAACATTTGATTTCGTGTACATTTTCAATTGTAAAAATTAACAATTATCTCTGTTTTAAAAATTAAATTGCATTTAAATTTGTTTTTATATAAATTTATTAAAAACTTTAAAAATGAACAAAAACAAAACAATTGACATTTTTAATTAGTCAAATACATGTAGTAATAAAAAAAATTAATTTTTATACAAATTTGGTTTAATCCCTGTGACGGAAATTTGTTATTATGGATTATTAATTAATCCTTCTATGTACAAAAAAAATATATCTAATTTGTGACCATATATAAAGAAAAGACAACAACTGTCAAACGTTTCATAAGTGGTAGAAAATTTGAATGCCTAATTGTTGGGATTAAAAAAATAAATTTTTAGGCAAAATCTGAGAAAAAATAATTTTTTAAAAAGTTTAATTCTCTGTAAAAAAAATGAAAAACGTATGGATACCTGCGTGTTGAATGCAAATTTCAAAATGGCATGTATAATTCTGTATTGTATCGGCAGCCTGTAAGTTAAATGCAGATTTTAAAATGGTAGGTATTATTTTGAAATGCATCTAGATTGAATGAATAGTTTTTGGTAAAAATCTGCAACTCGAATCAATTCAGAAAAGAAAAAAATGAGTACAACAATTAATTGCAAAACTAAACAATAACATGCAACATGCGAATCGACAAACGCCAACAAAAGAAATAGATTGTAAAATCTCATGTGACTTGACAGATTGGTCGTTACCTGAACTCGCAACAGCAAAATACCTAGATCTACCTAATGGCAATTCCACGTCTCAAAAAGCACAGAACTTATTCACCAGTGTGAGTTCAGGTTTTTCAAAAAACGATTATGGGCAACACAGGGTTACTTGAGGGCTCAACAAACAATCCTAATAGGTATTGGTAAAAATCTACAACTCGAATCAATTCAGCTAAAGAAAAAATATCAAAATTGGATAACTTTTTACTAGCAATAGTAGTTCCAGGACATTTAAAATTTTCTGAATAGATACGTCCAGAAATGACCGTATTGTATCATCAAATCATTTCCAGAATAAGGTAGTTTTATCTTAACGAACATCAATTAGGTACACAAATGATTTCCAATTTCATAAGTGGTTTTAAATAAAAACACACATTTATTTGCTCAGTTCAGATTAATTAGATATCAAATGTCTTCGTTTCCCAGAACACTGGACATTTTTTTTAACTGAATGCTTGTTCCAAACAAAAAAATTATACCATCTAGGTATCTAATTTATTTTTTTGATTTTTTGAGTCTTGTGAAATTTTATTAAATAAAAACAGTTTTTTTCTATAACTCTGAGTAAACGGTGGTAACCATTCACTGAGTCTTTTCCTTATTAAGAATTTGTAATGGTCTTCAAGAATTATATTCGAAATGTCTTCTCGTACAAACAAAATTTTTAGTCTGTCACGAAAAAAGAGGCAAAGGTTCAATACATTTTTAGCAAAATATCAATTGTGACTTGCAACGAGTTTTTTTTTAGTCTTTGGCTTCTAACTAGCTTTTAAGAGAATCAGAACTTATATTTCTATCAATTTGCAAATTTTTTTTACAAGACCACAAGATTTAATATTTTTGTTTTTACCATAACGTACGAATAATAATAGTGTCTTGCAATGCAATTTATCTATTCTAATTTCAGCCGCCAAAACAAAAGAGCAATGATCTCCTCAATGGGGCAGTGTTTTTCCTTATAAGAATAAGAAAGAATACACCTATCTAAAGCTACAAGACACACAATTTGTAAGGAGGGTCTTTGTTGGGGGTGATTATTGTTCTGCCTTCTGCTCGCGTGATACTCATGTGTCATATCATGTGCGCTACTTCTTCATTCATACAGCAACGAATCCACAACAACAAAAAACTACCCCTTTCAGATGCATAGTATCAAAGAATCAGGGGGATACGAATTTCAGATTCACGCATCACACCCATACCAACACTAGATTTCAATCAATCAATCATTATTTCATTAACAACTTACCTTGGCCTATTTTGCATAAAGTGTTGCCCGCCGAATATAACCATCATGTAGATGCCACAATAGTAAAACACCCATGTCCAATTTTCCAGCATCCATTTCCTTGTGCGCTGATGAATGAAATCATTTTCGAAATCGAAAATGTAGGAATAGTTCGGTGTAACGCTGATATCCATGTTGATCATTTTGAGTGGATGCTCTTTTTTTTAAATTTTAATATTTCCAAAATATGAATTTAAAAAAAACCGTAAGAAAAAACGAAATAGTTCTAAACGATAATATCCGGTTTTTATTCGCTGCTTCCAGTCAATCAGTCGATTTCGATGAATTCGCCGTAAACGCGGTGGAGCTATTTAAAAGCACACTATCGCGAAAATTGTGGGAAGTTGGAAGGTTGGCAAAAACTGAAACAAATTATGTCACAAAAATAATTAAAAAAAAAACAGCGAATGAAGAGAATTGTAAGAAAATTGAAACAGAACTTGCTGTGTAAAAATAAATACTACAGCGAAACTGCTATAGCGAATGGCTGCCTCTATAGGGAAGGGACAAAATATTTTAAGCAGCAACCAGATAGAAGAGAAGTAAAAAAGAAAGCTTAGAAGAATATTGAACTTTTTCTCTACGGTTTTCGTATGCATCAATTTTTTTATTTCACAATTTTTTTTTTCTATTAAATTTGAATCAAAATTTGCTTCAGGAATTTTTGTTTGTTCTGTATTCAAGGGAGTAGGCGAACGCGCGTTTTGCAAATTTACTTTTTCGCGATATACAGTCGTGAAAAAGAATGTATAGATACGCAGGAATTTGACTTTAATTTAAAAGCATTCACCGTGGAATTGTGATTTTAATTCAGAAATTAAATGATTTAGGAAAAAAAAAACTTTTTTATATTTTTTGCATTTGGTGGAATTTATTTTTGCTACTTTTAACTCACACGTACACTATGTTCGTTGCGACAGCCGGCGTCTGCGTCTGTCAGAAACAGAAAAGATTCATCGGTCTTATAATTTTATATGAATTTGAACGGTGAACAAATGGAAGTTCATCCCAATTGGATTGGAATTTGGAAATATTTTGTTTTCCATTCAGCTGAAGCTTGATTCAGCATTATCAGCAATTTCAGTGATGACACTTACAGCCTTATTTACTAACTCGTTTTAGCGACGGAGTAAAGTTACTTCGACTTTACAACGGCTCTAATCCTGAAAACCTTATTTATAATGAAAATGCACGAGGAATAGCGTTGGAATAAGCTAAAACTGGTTCATAGAAGGTTTAGCTAAGCCCATATAGACTTAAGTCGTTGTTGTATTTACATGTAAAGCGCTTAGTCCCGATGTCGTTTTTTCTACAATTCCTTATGGACTTGCAAAAAAACATGCCTATTCTCACTTTTGATACTTTATTTGACACAAGTTTGTTATCTTATAACTCATTCCCAACTAACAATTTTACTTCTATATTCATCTAGAGAAGCTTCTTGTTACTGTCTATTACACACATTTAAGGGTTATATAAAACTCCAAAGAGTTAAAAGGGCGATTTTTTTTAACTCCTATTCCACCTTTATGGAGTAAATTGTGTTACTCCGAAAAATATTCTTATCGTTATGTGATAGAGGTACTATATGATATTCTACGTCCATAAGGTAATCAGAGAATATTTAGTCCATCACTATAGGAGTAGTAGTACTACTATAAAGCTCATCAAATAATATTTGTGAACATAATATATGCTTTATAGCAGCAGTTGCTTCGATAGTGACCATGAAAAGAAGATTTACTGTCACAAGAATAAAATATTAATAGGAGTATGCAGAAATAAAAAAAAAATATTTATTTGTTTCTGCTTATTTGATTTCATTTTTATTTTGATGCTTTTTTGCATGTTTTTCGGCTTTTTCCGCATAATTTCTGTAAAGATCTTAGAATTTATTATTTTGTATGATTTCATTCCTACTTTTACTTTTAAAATTAATTTAAAAATTACTTACATTGTGTAGGCAGATCTGGGAATCGAACTCGGGTCCTCTCACACCAAATCTCTTGCTCGCTAACCGCTCGGCCAAACTGGTATTTGTAAGACCGGCGTTGAATTGGGATCATTTTTATCGTGAATTAATTCCTATAAAGCCACATAGGTTTTCTTTATAGGTGCTTTTAAGACTAAAGTATTAAAAGATAGCGATAGCGAAGAAAAACTCGTCAATCAATCCACAATACATAACACTCACGCTAAAAAAAAATTGTAAAAAATACTTTTTTCCTTAAAAAACTGCATGATTCGAGTTTTATATCAATAAAAGTTAATTTATTTTTTCAAATAAATTGCATTGTTCACTTTTATCTTGCGACATAGCACTATATATTGACTTACTAGATATAGTAAGTCAATGTTATAACTATAATGGGTAGGTAAATGTTTATTAACAGGAATTTGAATAACGGATGAATAAGTTCTTTATAGCTATTCACCCGCTAAAGCCTAGTACGCAGTTCACGCTAAATTTTATCTACCATACGAAATTCTCTCCAAAATTTAGCCAAGCTAA
The DNA here is from genome assembly GCA_911387755.1 of Chrysotoxum bicinctum. Classification (NCBI taxonomy): domain Eukaryota; kingdom Metazoa; phylum Arthropoda; class Insecta; order Diptera; family Syrphidae; genus Chrysotoxum; species Chrysotoxum bicinctum. Next base: position 213,765,594 of record OU426989.1, on the reverse strand, counting down.
AATTATGTCAAGCATTTTAGCCGAGAGGTACGCTGCTCCAGATAAAAAATCAAAATTTCTCTTCGAACTGTACATAATTTATCTGTCAAAATTTAGCGCACAAAATAATTGTCTGGCACATTTATTCTTGAGCTAAATTTCAATTTCAATTTGGAATGTAATAATATTTGAATAATATTTAGAAGAATATTTGGTGACGGAAGTCTTACAAGATTTTCCACAACAAAAATCTATCATAATTCATAATTCTCATTCGTTCTCATTCATAATTCTTAACAAATCGTACTTTAAACCAAGTTCTTTTAAATCTTTGAAAAAATTTATTTAGAGAACATCTGTTTTCTGTGACATATTCTCCACAAAGTTCTTATGTCAACATTTAGGCTGGTATTCACCGAGCGCTCTTAAACGGCTCTTAACTTGAAATTTCTTTGGGGTATTCACCAACCACTCACAAGTGTTTCGAAAATGAGAGCCACTCTCTCTTATGTTCAGGCATACCCAAACTGTGAAATGTTGGCCTTGACAGCAAATGGATACTCTTCTACTTGGCATTGCTCACATGGATTCGAGTCAAATGCGAGATGCCAAATACAGAATTTGTTAGATATAGGGAAAAAGAGCAAAATGCAGAAGAACTTCATTTCTGCATGATATAAAAAAATCATTGAATCGAAATGGAAGAAAATGGAGGTAAGTTAAATTTTCATTGCATAGTTTCGTATTAACAGCCAACAAGTTATGGTGGTACATGTAAATCCACCATAACTTGTTGGCTGTTAATACGAAACTATGCAATGAAAATTTAACTTACCTCCATTTTCTTCCATTTGACTTCTGCAAAAAAAGCGATGCCAAATACAGAATTCATATTTGTTAGATAGAGAGAAAAAAAGCAAAATGCAGAAGGACTCCATTAGTGCTTTATAGGAAATTCGAATTCAGAAGTCAAGATAATAGTAAAGACGAACATGTTCATCTTTATTGTAGCATCTTCGTCTGCATTTTGTAAATTTGCGATATTTTCACATTTTTCTACAATTTTTGTTAATGAACACATGATATGGAAAAGAAAATGGAGGTAAGTTAAGTTTTCATTGCATAGTTTCGTATTAACAGGCCAACAAGTTATAGCAGTTTATAGGAAGTAAAAAAGAGTTACCACCTGTGTATTCTCTTCTACTTTCGGGTTTCGACATACATCTGCCTTTCTCTACTTTTCTGCATTTTGCAGATGCAGAAACATGTAAATCTACTTTAATAGAGCTGCTAGTTGATAAACTAGTCGGATTTTAACGAAAAAATAAGTTCCTCGGTTACACAAGAAGTTGGTGAACTCGTTGATATACACTAAACCAAGCATCAGTTGTTGGGAAATGTGTAGAACACATACTCATTAGCTATAACAGCTGCACTAATTTTGTGTTGAGTATAGTATGTAATTTCAAGCTTTTCCTTGCTTTTCAATTATAAATTCTACTGAAAACAAGAAAATTGGCTTCTACGTTGATAATATTAGATATTGCACGGCAAAGAGGAAGATTACAAAACAGAGAAGACGTTTCCAAGACCATTTTCATGACGCAAATCTATAAACAGCTTACTATTTAGGAATAAGTATGATACTACTTAACAATTTGCTAACTTTTTAGAAGATTACTCTCTCTTTCCTAATTTTAAACATTTTCTAACTCAAATCATGCTATGGCTATTTAAAAAAAAATGCTTCCAAGCGCACCTAACGTAATAATGACAGCTCATGCAAAGAACTGTGTTGATATTTGTAAATGTCAAAGAGTCATATAATTTCACGATACTAAAAAAATAAAATAGGTATTTGATGATTTTAACTTTAATAAAAGTTTAGAGAAAGTGCTAAATTCAATTAAAATTTGCAAAGTCATCATATTAACCTAGTTTCATACTAACAGCCCGATTCTCCCCCTTGTGAGGAGTCACAAGTCACAAGCTCTTGTGACTATTCCTTGTGAGGATTGTTGTGATTCGATAACATTTTGGTATTCTCCCCCTAATCGTCACAAGAAAACTCACAACGAAACTCACCACCGCATGGTGAGATTTTTAAGTGTCATTATTTGAACAGCTGATTATTCAAAAGGAAGAAAATACAAAACGCAAGTTAACATTATTATATTTTATTATTATTATTATTATTAAATAAACTGACTATCGTGAGGCTTCAAGCTCTGATATCCCAGCATAAAGTTTTCGAAAGCGACAAAACTTTATAAATGTATGTATTGTTTTGGAGAACGAATGGTTCATTTGTATCTCTCAAAGTTTTCAAAAGCCGTCGGTGCTGCAAATACGATTAGTTTCTTAAAAAAAATTTGTTTATTTAAAAATGTTACTTTTCATTTTCGTGGGAAAGATCAGCAATAATATTCACTAGAGCACTTCCATTTTTGTGTACTCATAATTATTCACAAATCTAGAAAATTTTCTTACAAAATATGCTGAATGACAATCCAAGAAATATTAAACATTTATGAGTTGAGTTGTGACCTGTTCTGAAGGAGGTCACAGTTTCGATTGTTTTTATACTCTCACAAGTTGTGACTGAGCGGCAGAATTCGAAAAAGTCACAAAATCAATTTCACCTCTTCTTGTGACTTGTGAGGCATCACTGACTTTGGGGAGAATCGGGCTGTAAAACAGCTTTAACATCGTATTAATTCAACTAAAATTTTGCACCAATGTCTGTATCAATATCTTTGGTTTTTGGCTAACAAAATTGCTTCCTATTTCTGAAATTTAAGAATTATTTTTAGGTAACAGATTCCTGTTTCTCTTATTTTGTCGAAATCAATGATTGAAACTCTTTCTTCTTCATCTATTTCGCCAATAAAACAATTCAATTTTCATGGGAGAAAAGCTCCTCACGATCATATTTCTTAATAAAATATTCGTCATGGCGTAGTGAAAACTCAAAAATCACAATCTAAGCATGGTCTTAAGAAATACGACTTACTCGATATGTAACAGTGCCCTTACCTGTTAACAACTTGTTTTCTGTTTTGTTGTTGTTCATTTTCAATGCCCGCGAATCTGGAAAGTGAACATTTTTTTAAATATTTAAACATTTCTGATTTGGATTTCTCTTAAAAATTAAGAATAGAAAAACAAAAAATGCGGCGTTCTGGGGCTCCATCAATGAAAACTTCATACTCAAGGGGAAATGAAGTCCGTGTAATTACTTCATTACCAGGAATATCCGACAATCCTTCACAACACAATGAAATTTCTTCTTCAACATCAACATCTAGAAAGGGTAAAGAAAACTTCAATGGTCCGCCGCAAAATACTAATGATCGGAACAACAAAATTCTTTACAATGTCGTCTGGCGGAAGATCACAACAAAGAAACACAAAACCTGGGAAGGTGATGGATCCCTCGAGGTAAGACGAAATATTTGCATTCTTAAAAGCGAGACAGGGCAATTTTTGGGCACGTCGAATGCAATTAAGACTGAAGAACTAAGTGAAGGATCACTTGTAGTCATTGGGGGCAAGGAAGTAGAGATCCAAGAAAAAGTAACAGACCTTAAGGAGTTCTATGCAAATAGGACGATGCTAAAAGGGTCTTCCGGTGAATGGCATGAACCAGAAGAGAAGAAAAAGAAAACTCAGTCCAATTCCTTCTTTCCAATGCTGCACTTAACTGCACCTAAGATGTCAAAGAAAAAGCCTTCCACAACGAAGATTCTGCCAGAGATAGATGTTGAGCCCTTGGTACTTCCTAGGCCGCAGGACGAAAAAAGGTTCAACAAACTAAATCGTGCTATTTACGAAATGCGAGTATCGCCACTACTAGTTCAGCATCTGCGTCCGCACCAGCGTGAAGGGGTTTGCTTCCTTTATGAGTGCGTAATGGGCTTCAGAAATCCAGATTTCTTTGGAGCTATACTTGCAGACGAAATGGGACTGGGAAAAACCCTCCAATGTCTAACTCTTTGCAATACTCTCCTCAAACAAGGACCTTTCGGAGGCGACAGAGTTCTGCAAAGAGTTCTCATTGTATGTCCCAGTAGTCTCACGTCAAACTGGAACAACGAAATCAACAAATGGTTGAAGAACGAACGCATGTATGCTTTTATTGTGGATGCGAAACATAAACTCAACCAATTCTCCCATCAGAGTCATATTCCCTTTGTTATTGTCTCCTATGAAATGTTTCTTGGTCATTCTGATGATTTCAAGATGCTAGACTTCGATCTGGTCATCTGCGATGAAGGTCATCGGCTAAAGAACAGTGCTACGAAAGTTTCCATCGCCCTGCAAGCCATGAATATTCAACGGAAGATCATTCTAACCGGAACACCAATTCAGAATGACCTGCAGGAGTTTTTCACCCTGGTAGATTTTGTTAACCCTGGAATCCTCGGTTCATATCAGGATTTCAGGAAAGAATTCGAAAATCCTATCGTTCGAAGTCAAGCACAAGATGCCGATGAAGACATTAAATTGAAAGGCTCTCAGAAAGCTGCAGAACTCAAGTCAATATCGAAGAAATTCATTCTCAGAAGAACACAATCTGTGAACCGAGAGTATCTGCCAAAGAAGCGAGAGTATGTGGTGTTTGTGAAGCCTTCTGAGTTACAACAATTTCTCTTAATCAGGGCTCTTGAACTATGGGAGTCGCAAAAGGAAGATATTCTGAAAAGTATGAACCCCCTTCAAATTATAACGATTTTGAAGAAGATTTGCAATCATCCGTCATTAATTTCTCGTTGCAAGTCGTCAAATATTCTGACGAAAAGCTTGGAAAAATTCCTTCCTGATTGGTCAGAGATGGGTCCATTTGACTCGGGTAAGTTAGAACTAGTCCAAAACTTCTTGACTGATATTGCATTTTCGGATGAACGAGTTGTTCTTGTGTCGAATCACACCAAAACCCTCGACATGCTTCAGGGGCTCTGTGATTTTCTTAATCTTGGGATATCTCGCCTGGATGGAAGCACAGCGGCGGCTGATAGGAATTCGATAGTAACAGAATTCAATGCAGAAGCATCAACTTCAAAGGTTTTCCTATTAAGCGCTAAGGCTGGTGGTGTTGGTTTAAATTTATGCGCAGCATCACGTTTGATTTTATTCGACAACGATTGGAATCCAGCCACCGATCTACAAGCCATGTCGAGAATCTGGAGGGATGGACAAAAAAAAGATGTGAAAATCTATCGTTTGATAACGGTGGGAACTATAGAGGAGAAAATATTTCAAAGGCAAATTGCCAAGACCAGTCTCGGTGGATGTGCGTTGAAAAATGATGATAGTGCGATGTCTGAAGAGTTTGGTCGAGAAAGTTCTGTGAAATTTTCAGCCGAAGAACTGACCGGGTTGTTTGGTTTTCCAAACGATTTTGATGACTGTGATACGCATGAAAATCTACTTTGCGATTGTGATGGAACTGGAAATTTCAATTCTAACGTTCCATTCAAGGATTCTCTTCAAATAAACGAATTGATGCAATGGCAACATTATAAAAAACCATTTTCGAATGATTTTCTAGAGGTTAGTTTCTTCTATTATCCTAATTCGATGGCTTAGTAATTCATAATCGTTTGATCTTTCTAGGAAGCGTGTCTTGGGTCGTCTGCCGAAAGTATATCTTTCGTTTTTTCTTCTTAGACAGCGGTAAATTTGAAGCGCAATGAGTAATTGAGTTGTTTTTTGATTTATGTTTAATAAACTATTTTTAATTTGATTTGAAATATTTTATTGGTTGGCTTAAAGAAGATCGGTATTGCACCAAGGAGTTTTCATTAAAATTTGAGATTGGTCATTCTCAGACAAAAATGTCTGAGGTTTAGTTTTTTTTTAGTTTTTATTGACTAAATATTCATAGGATAAAATTGTATAACCAATTAAAGAATTAACTTATATCCTAAATGGTTTCGAAATTTTCCTACTTCCAGATTGACAGTGCACCACAGCTTTTAATATAAAAATAAACAGCTGAATTTATTAAGAGTTGCCTTCAAAAAGTCGGGTTCTGTATAGTGAAGAACTGACAATATATTTGTACAGTAAGTCCCTACCTCGGTTTACCATTCAAAATACCCAATGTATCATCCATCTCTAGTATATACTTTCCAAAATGCAGTCCTCTTAGCTCGCATAAAATTGGGCCTTTTGCAATGAAACGGTAGACATCTTCTCTTTTTCTTAGATTGCAGAGGTTACATTCGACAGAGAGATGGTATGTAATTAAGATTGGTAAGTTCTCATCTTCTTATTTTGAAGAGTATATTTATTTTTTCTGTGGAATTCGTGTTCACGAAATAAGTTTTGTCTTCTAGGTCGTGCGTTTGTTTTACTATAGTACTTGCGGTATTGCTACGTTTAAAAACAAGTACAGAAAGTTGCCTATTTTCTCTAGAATTTTAGTGAATATACTTTTAGAAATTGTGCCAAAATAACTCATTCATTCACACAATTTTCGTAACAAGCATGTGCGAGAGTAGAGTTCTTGGCAGTCTTCGCTCATCCATCTCTATAACTTTGTTAACGTTATCAAAGTATTGCTTATTGTTTTTAAAAAAGAGTGGTGGCATACCTGTCTAAAGATAGATCATGTGATCTGAAACGCAGTTTCCGTTCCATACCATCGCTAAGTTATTTGATTTAATTTATTTGTAAATAGAGTATAAAGATTTTTATGCTTTCTTATGTATATTTCGGCGATATTTGCAAGTGTAAATATTTTGTCTGTTGTTGAGTAGCTTTCACTGAAACCTGCTTGAAATTCATGCAGAATCCTCCTTTCATTAACCAGCCGAGTAAGCCTATTAAAAAGTAAAGCATCAAACAGTTTAGAGCTTGTATTAAGGAAAAATATTCTTCTGAGGATCCTTTTTTGTGTAGAGGGAATATGATGGCTTTTTTAAAATTCATAGGTAAAGATTTTGTTATACTCCTCCGCTCCATTGTACAGTTTTTGTAATACTCAAACGGTGTTCGACCTTTTCTTGGACGGTTTTGACTTCATTTATTGTAAGAGGCACATCTAAAACATCATCCAGAAAGAATGAAGCTACATATTTGTGTTTACCAAGTTTGTAAAATGGTTCGATCACATGTTTCCTCCCATTTAATTGTTTGACAGCCTTCAAGAAATCCGATGGGGAACTGGCGCTAGTTATTGCATATATCTTCTTTTGTTCAAATTCCATCTTTTTTGATTAACATAGATGTTTATATTCTCTGTTGAATCTTGCATACACATTTTTAAGGATATCAGAGTTGTGTAGCCTAAGTAGTTTGAAGTATATCAACGATTTCTGCCCTGCTTTTAAGCATTCATTATCAAACCATTTCTGCTTCCTTCTTCTGATAGTTTTCGTTGGATTTGGTTTTGATGGTGCAGTTCTTTTTTTATAATATCGGTCAATAGTTCGATGTTAGGGGATCCATTTGTTGTGTTTAAAATTTCCAGTTGCGCGTTTAAGTTCGGCTGGTATATTTCGCCGTTTCTAATACATTTTAGGTAGTAGGTTAAGCAAATTTTCGTTTCCTTTATTATAAACTTGATCTTTTATCTCATTTTCAATGGTCATATAATGAGTAAATGTATTTAAGGTAAACTTCGTTAACTCTACGAATGTAGAATGTGATGTGAAAACGTAAATCGAATGTTGTAAATATTTATAAATCAAAATCTTTATTTTTCTTAGTATTTTACGGAACTGATTTAAATTTGTTTAGCTTAATTTTAGATAACCAAAAAATTCTGTATTTGTTAGTTAATTCTAGGCAAGCCATATGAATGAGAAAGGTCTCAAAAAACATTAAGATTTTCATTGAAATTTCTCCTATAATTTATTGATTTTGTATAAAACTAATCATAAGAAATCTGCATCTTTTCTTAGCAATCCATGCTGACCTTAAAAGATAAACTTGAGCAACAGTTCGAAGATGATTATAGAATTCGAAAAAACTCAAACTTTCTCTAAAGTCATCTTAAAAAGTAAAAAGGTGCCGCCCTCCCGTGCACAATGAGTCACAAATCAATTATTCGATTCTAAGCGTCGTTTGTTTTTATTTCATTTTGGTTTTATGAATGTTATTCTAAAAAATTCCCAATAAATATAACGTGTGTATTAAATGTCATAAGAATGATCTGCGATTAATTCCTCAAGTCCGAAAGCAAAGACCTAATCATCGCTCTCCAGGGAAATATTGCTTCCAAATCGCTGGTATAAATGCGCTTTGAGTTCGGCCATTTCCGATTTGATGGCGTTGCTTTGCTTCTCGATGTTTTTAGCTTCCAATTTAATCTTTTCTTTAGCCTCTGCGAGAAGTTCCTTTTAGGAGGAAACAAAAAATTAGCTACTTATCGACGTCTATTTGTTACTTATTATAAATTCTTACCTGAGTTTTCGAGAGATTGTGAGAAAGAAAGACTTCTCCAAACAAAAATGGAATCATTTCATCTTCATCGAATAATTCGATTTCTTCGCATGCCTCTTCCAGATTCTTTAATTCATTGTTCCTTTGCTCTAGCTCGGCTTTTAGGTCATCCATACGGGCATTGTGTTTGGCAAAACGATTAATTTTTTGTTGATCCTCAAATGAGATGTGAACGTCGTCCTGCGTGTAAATTACAAAAATGAAGAGGTTAATTTGGCGAAATGAATGTTGGGAACAAAATATTCAAATTAGAATACATTTCTCAAAGAAATTAAATAATTTAATTACAGTTTGAAGATTTGCTACTTTTGCGGCCATTGCTAATAAAGATATTTTAATAAATTTTTTGGAAAAAGGAGCAGATGACAAATTTTAACTTTGGTTCGGACGGCGAGGAAATATCTGAATATTCTGAATTTGACGTGCGAGAAATGTCAAAACAATAAAATCGGAGCTGCCAAATTTTCGGTGTTTTCCCTCTATTGCATGGTAATGATCAATGGGGGCATTGATGTAGAATAGGTATTATGTAGTTTCCGTTTTTCGATTCTTTTTTTATTTAAAAAATGGTAAGAGTGAAAATAAAATTAGTAACTGGTTGAATGGAATAATCGTAACACAGACTGAAAAGCGCTTAGAAAAGCCGCACTGTGAGTGCAAAAGATACAATACATGCAATCTCATTAAAGTGAATACAATAATGCAGCTGCAGCTATAACTAAATATTAAAAGAAAAGATTTAATCATCGTAGCCGCACTTCTTGTAGCTATGCGGTTAAGAATCTACATGGTATATACATATTTACAGCCTTTGCCTTTTACTTGTTATTAAAACTAAAACTGTATGTTATTTTTATTTTTTGATACTAAAATGTAATATTATATTAAAAAAAAGTGGATGAATAAGTCCTTATGCTTTGCAAAACGATTCACCCGTTTAGCAAATTCTAATAAATAAGACTGTAATGCTAGCTATACACGAGGCAACCGTTGCAGCAACACGGTCATGTTGAAGTAACGGTTGCTTCGTGTGTAGCTGTATTGCCGATTAATTTAAAGTTGCTGCAACCGTTGCCAGAAATATCAAAATGTTTTGATATTTTCGGTCGGTTGCTCCAACTGTAATGTGGTTGCGGCAACAGTTGCCTCGTGTGTAGTGAACAAACGAAACACGTTGCTGCAACACGTTGCTTCAAGGGTTGCCTCGTGTGTAGCTAGCATAACAGTTTAATGTCCTCGTGACAACTCCAGGATGATCAACAGCCGTTTTTTATTACCAAATTTGATTCATATACAAATAATTAAAAAACATGCATTACAACTTCTGCTCTTAACCCCGAAACAAGAAGCATATCCACACACTAATGGGGAATTTAAATGTATCTGCATTTGATTTCTGCAAAAAAAGGGATGATAAATACAGAATTCATATTTCAACATGTTCATCTTTATTATAGCATCTTCGTCTGCATTTTGTAAATTTTCGATATTTTCACATTTTTCAATAATTTTTTTTTGACGGACGCATGATATAAAAAAAATCATTAAATCGAAATGGAAGAAAATGGAGGTAATACTGCTTTTACACGAAAGCGATTTTTAATCTTAGTTTCTCTTTTGGAGTCATCTTCCGCCTTATGTAACCCCGCCACCACACACGTCTCTCTCCGACGGGCTTAAAAATCGCAAGGTAATATTGCTTCGTTTAAAAGCCGTCTAAGTTCAATTTTCATTGCATTATAGTTTCGTATTCACAGGCCAACAAAAGTTATAGCAGTTTATAAGAAGGAAGTAAAAAAGAGTTACCACCTATATATTCTCTCCCACGTTCGGGTTTCGAAATACATTCTGCATTTTGCAGATGCAGAAACATGTAAATCCACTTTAAGTAACCTAAGCAACTTGCTCGTCAACTGGCATGGAATTTATCAAGCCAAGGAAGTTGAGAACCAATCAGTCTGACAGCTACGATTGTAAAATTAATTATTGGAGTATTTTACTGTTGTGTAACGTTCACATACATAAATACAAATATTTTCATTCTATTGAGTGTGCGATCAAACGAATTCGGTAAACAAAAATTAAAAATTTCAAACCTTCCAGGCAACTTGCTCGTCAAGTGGCATGTCGCATACGTTATAGAAATCACGTTTCATGATTCGAAAATAATTTTGTACTATATAACAAATAAATTTCTATTTAATTTTGAAAATGTGCCGGCACTATTTCATTAATTGTGCCACTCCACAGTCAAGATGATTAATTTTTCATCTTTATCACTTTTCAAAATTTAAATCCAACGACACTTTCCTGGTGAATATCTGTCATACAATTCTTTCTACTCTAATAATTTTTAATCAAAATATTATTAAAATGTCCTTGAAATAGTTGTTTCTTTCATTCCAAGGTAGATATCTAGGTAGAAATGGTGACCACTGGCAGTCTAGGCTTGTGGCCCAATTAGTGCTGAAATGCGCCGTTTTAATACCATAACTCGTTTCAAATTTTTACGGAATCGTCTAGCTTGGATTGTGTAGTGGGATTTGATTAATCCTTCCTCAATTCGCTATCTCGTTTTATAAGGAATCAAACATCTCGTTTTATAAGGAACAGAAATAACGTGGTTTGATCAATTTCATAAAAAAGGGATCAAGGCTTTGTTGTTCATTTCGTAAAGTTCGTCAAAGATTACCTTCTGAATGATTGTACTCCAATTTTAGCCAGAGCAGGGTATTTGCAGAGGAAATGAATGACTGTTTCCTTTTTCCGCTAATCCCCACATCTACGACAGTGAGTGTTGTGTGATTTGCCTCGCTTTGATGCATGCTCTTCTATTGTCCAATGTCCGCTACAGGGAGCATCGATTCGGGGCCAGTATATCAGATCAATGTATTCGGGGTTTATTGCCTTTTTTCCGAAATTTTCAAAGCAATGGTACCTAGCATTTTTCCAATCTAAAGGCTTTTATTTTTGTGATTCTTAAAGCTCCTGAGGCTGTTCGAACCAGACCAAGCGAGAACATATTTACTTATGCTTCGACAACACACAATTCGCACAATTCTAATGAAAATAAACAATGGACACCGCAAGTTTCCCCCCTTTCAGTTGCCTTATATAAGGCGTATATTGACTAGTTTATTGTCGAACTTTCACATCCGTTCCAGATTTATTTTTGTATACACAGCGATATTGTTGTAACGTTTTATTTTCAATTGATGTCCGTATGGATAACTAGCGATAACGGCTCTAATTTGCATATTTAAATAGCCACCTACCCGCCAAAGTAAGAACCTTTTTCTTGGATCATTTAAACAAATTAAGGTAGCATTTCATGTTGTTTTTGTATTACATGGTAAAAAATTATCTCGATCCAGCACACTTTTCAACTAATTTCTAAATTTATCTAATTTTAAATTTATCTGAGAGGTTTATTATCTGATTATTTCTTACTTTTTATATTCATCGCGGAAATATAAAAATAAAAGATTTGATCGAAGTTCCCTTTTCCAGATAAATCGGTTTTCAAAAATAACGCCATTAAAATTAAATCAAAAACGATATCTTTTAATTTTATTATGTTTATCACTCTAAAGTTTCGAACATTTTGAATTGAATTATTAGTATGTGTTATTTAAAACCAACATAATGTTCATTCAAAAATTAAAAATCATGCACAACTATAAATAACAACCAGAGGCATAAATTATATTTCCATTAATCTTGAAACTAGCAATTTAGTTATGTAAATATGTAATTAATAATTATAAATCACAAATTTTCTAGCTTCTTCCAAATTCTAGTTTTCTTTAAAAATTCACTTAAAAAAGTGAAAATGGAAAATGACGGCTTAAATGGCTTGAATAGCATAGATACATTTCATATGAAAAAAGTGGTCATTTAAAACTGGTTCAAGATTATAGTTTAGGCGGTCAGAACGAAATAGCCACACCATTTATGAAAAGCAATATAAAGGTGCTAACCACGATCAAAATGCTCTTTGACAAGTATGTAATAGATATTAAAAAGATTAACTTCAGTTTTTATTTGATTTTCAAGACTTTAATTTTCGGCAGATGAACCGCTCTCAGCGGTGTGTTTGGCAAATGTGATTTTTAAAACGTTCTCGTTTCGTCATCCAGAAAAACCTCCGGTACTCTTCGATCCAAAATGCTAAACCGACAAGCTTCGTTGTATTTGTGAAACGTTAAATGCAGATGGGAAATTGAAGTTGTTTTTGTTTTTTTATTAAATTTGGAAGATTTTGATCCTACTTGCGAGGAATATTCCACAATAACTTAAAAAAATTCTACTTGGGGTCTTTGAGTTAACTTCTTTAGTTAAAATTTCTCAATTCATTCATCATCACAGATGAAGATGTCGAAGAAAATAAAATGTTTGGGCTGTCGATAACAAAACATACCATATCGGATTATAGGTTTTAGTGTAAAAGAATGTGTGCGAGTTTCTGGTTTTTGGGTCTTTCTTCAAATCCAGATACTCTAGTCATCTAGTACCAAATCAATGATTTCAGAAGCATTCTGAATGCTTCCAGATTGGTGGAAATTATTTTGGTTGTGAAAACATTATTCAAAATATTTGAAAATCGGTTTTTGACACATCTAAATGAGAAAAACTAGAAACTAAAAACTCTTGTAGTTTAAGTTATCTGAGACTTTTATGTTATATAATATGTGATAGAACAATAAATATGTACACCTATGACCTTGTGTTAAAAATCTAGTGAATACAAGGAAATCACATGATGTGACCCATAAATGTAGACTTTCATTGGTCTGCTATTTGTTTAGTTTGTGAATTTGTGTCTCTTTTCAGGAATTTCTTAGAGAAAAACAATAATATACATATGTATATAATTTCTGCATGATCAACTGAAGACAAAACTTTAACTACACAAAGTTTAAAATTTGACACTGATGACATTTCAACAAAATAACTAATTTCTTTCGTCAAAATTGCATTTAACGAATGCAGTTGACTGCATATGAATACCTTATGTCTCTTAAACATATCCATTCATTTTAGTGAGCCACCGACTATTGTTTAGATTTTACATTTTAGACATGTTTTGTATCAACAATAGCCAGGCGTTTTTCTTTTTAATCTCAGCACAAAAAATAGATCTGTGTTTCTTTTAGAGCTCAGCCGCATCGGAGGTTGAATTTTATTTTCAATCAGAGCCAGCGCAGAGCGTACTCTATGAGCTCAGAATAAAACGATCGAGCAGATGAGGTAAAGAGTTCAGCGCGGCTAACTTCACCGTTTTCGTGTTATATGATGGAGATAGACGGCGAACAAAAAAACAAACAAAGAAATAAAAATGAAGATCAACGCCTATTTCAGTTCCGTGCTCCAATGTGTTTTATAAATAAATCGGAGACCTCTTGTCAGAGCGTATACTCGACATGCCCAAACTCTGATCAGTGCTCTGCTCGGAGTTAAAGAAGCAAAACGCCTAATGCAGTCAAAACAAATCACATCTGAGTACAAAATCAACACTGTCAAATCCATGTTGAAACATTGGCTTCTCCTTTGTGGAGAAGAGACAAACATTATGTTCGTCGAATTGGCTTTTGAAAAATAAACCATCGTACTTCAGTGGTTTTCAATTGGAAAAATAAATCTACTTTTTTTAGATTTTAGAGCTGTCAAAGTGCCGATATCGAAAAGTTTTGCATTCCATTGAGCAAAAATTGTTTTATTTTACGATTTAAAATCAATTATGCAAATCTAAAATTTTTCGGCAGATTAATCCCTCCCTGTACAAATACCAAAACAAATTTTCAGCTGTCAGTTGAAAGGCTTAAGGTTTGTTTAAATTACTTCAGTTGTGAAAATTATCGACATCAAAAATATGTAGAAAATTATTTCTAGTAAAAAATGGAAGAACATTTAAATGATTTGGTAAAATCGTCAAACTTATACATATTCCTCTACTGAAAGTAGCCTAGTATACAGTTCTTTTTTAAAAAAAAAACCAATGTATTTCTTATGGGAGAGTTTTTTCCCGAAAAAAAACTTTTTTCATTTCACCAAACTGTAAACCAAAATCGAAAAAAAAAATTTATACTCACCACGATTTTTTTTCACGCAAAACAATGTGCATCCCATTGTTTTGACGGAAAAAAATTACAGAAATTTTTTCATGAGAAAAAAATTTTTTTTTTACCACTCATTTTTTTTTTCTTCAAAAAGAACTGTATACTAGGCTTAAATTAAGAAAAATTTAAAAGATACAAAATTACACTAATACAACGACAAAAATAAATCAATTTGAAATCGCTTTCCTTTCGCCGGAAAAAAAAATCAATTTTTGCAATCTGAGTTTCCCAATGGAAAACGGAATTAATTAAATTAATGACATTTGGGCAATTGAAAATAGAGAATTTATTTCATTATTAGGTCCCTTTACCCACATTGAACTTGCAATTTATTAAAATATTGATCATGTGGAGATATCTTAAACATAGTGGGAAGATGACATTCCTAATCCCAACACTTCTTCCTCTGAAACGATATTTCTATGTAACTCACGCCTGGGTGAAGAACGCACATATCATGTTGTGCGAGAGATACAGAATACGTAGCCATCTCACTTTTCTTTGGCATTTTTGTTAGTGAAGTAATTTTTGACGAAAAATGTAAGCAGATTCCACTGCTTTGCTTTTGGCTGTAGCAGTATTATTAAGATTCCTCAAGATTGGTAGTGCATTTCGCGCTCCGTAAATTTTCTATCGATTTTTTTATGCTTCTGCACCTTCTACTATACTTATTTTCACATTATTTGTGATGGTACTCGACCAAAGCCACATTGCTGCTGCGCGCTATTTACGAAACAAATCGGAAATCCATGTTAAGATGATATTCCGCAAGAGATACAATCATGTGCTACAACTTTGAACCGGGAGATAGTGCAGAAAGATCCAAAATACAATCCTTACTGGATTAGCTGGCTCTGTATGGTGGTGGGTACCTAGTATAACTGAAATCTCCAATAAATGGTGAGGCAAAGATGAATGCACCAACCATTTGCCGTTGGGTAACCTATGAGCCTCTTGGCAACAATACCAACTGCAACACTTAAGACAGCTTGGATCGCCTTCATATATCTAAAATAAAAAGATGGAGCATGAAATACTCGAGATCAATAAGAGACAGAACACGATTATTTGTGGTTCCGAGTTTTATAACTTTGTTGTCAAAGCGAAGATGTGAACTTTACGCTGTCGAACATGAGGAATCACTGTGCCGCCATAGTATATTGTGCCTTGGTTATATTATATTTTCTGCTTCGTCTTATGGAGATTGAGTGCACCAGTCGAGCACAAATTTCACCAATGCCAACATTCGCAAGACAAGACAACACGTATGCAGATGACAGTACAGTTACATATCACCGTCACTTTTTTTTATAAAAAAAAAAGAAATAATAATAGATCATTGTGTTTGGCTTAAGATGTTCATGATCTAAACAGGAGATGGTGTTAGTATTCACTAAGTTGGGTGTGCATCATTGTCTTAAACAAACTTGATTACCAAAAGGGTGATATGTCAACTTCGTTTACTCGTGTGGGTAGTCCGAGTTCCGAGAGATGCTTGATGCCATCAGTCTCAGAATTGAAGATGTGCTCTTTGTGCTGTGCTTAAAGGCCTTTCTCAGATGAAGACGTGTGTGAATTGTTGGTGCAAACAATACAAGTCCAAGTTCAAATATTGCGACAGCACGTATGAGAATTAAAGTTAAACATCACTCAGCGCATATCGGATGAAAAATGGAGTTATCTACATACATATGCCTTTGCTTGTCTTCTTATTCTTCTGCTGATTATGCATACGAAACGAAGTCGATGAGTTGAGTGCATCTTGATTATAGTTATAGTTTATGGGTATATTGACACGACATAACATTTTAGCATTTGCTTAAATGTGTGAGATGAGATATGTAAGCGCAGACTCATACGAGAAACTCGCAGATACACTTCTTTAAATAAAAGAAGCAAACGCTTAAATTATGCAAGTCAACAATGATGAGTAGATGCTCCGCGCATAAACTGATCGTTAAATAAAAGCTAGCTATCAACTAAGGAGTAGAAATACACATCATATTTATTTTGTATTTAAAGATTCCTATATACTAGAGTCATCTAGAAAGAGGCGCCATTTTAAATTTTTTATTTTCACCCAATAAAGCCATTGTTCCACGAGCTGTGTGGCATTTGGCAATGCATGTGGCATCAAATTCAGGGAAAAATGTCAGCCAACATCAATATATGATACCACTAGCTCAAAAACCACATAAAACTGTCACTCGTTTTGGATGGAAGAGTACTATTATTCTTGGGTTTTTGGGACCGCAGATACGAATTACTTAGAATACTTTTATGTAAGAAATTAATGGCGCAAAGTTTGAATTAAATTAGTACGATGCTAAAGCTGTTTTAGTATGATACTAGGTTAAAACAACGAATTTACAAATTTTAATCGAATATAGCATCACACTTTTTCCAGCCTTTTATTAAAGTTAAAATTATCGAATAATTACTTTATTTTTTTTAGTATTGTGCTAGCTTCATATGACTCTTTGACATTTGCAAACATCAAAAAATGTTCGTATACTTGCTTTTTTACACGAAATGTCATTGTTTTAGGTGTGTTCAGAAGCAATTTATTAAGAAAATTCTTTTAGTACGATACTAGTTAGAAAATGTTTAAAATTAAGAATGAGTTAGTAAACTAGGTACTTTAAAGTTAGCAAATTGTTAAGTAGTATCATACTTATACCTTAATAATAGGCTGTTTAAAATTTTGCGCCATTATATTTAAGAATCTGCTAGTTTTTTGTTATCAGAAATCATCGCAATGAGAGTTGAAAGAAATTAAAACTTTTGTTGAATCACGCTGAGTATATCAATATTTCAAAAATAAAAAATACCCATTTTAAAAACATATTCTCTTGAACAATAAACCTGGGAACTTAAAAATTTGGATCGTTTGTTGCCTTGTTTTATTAAAGGAACTGTCAAAATTTCTACAAGATATTTTTTACAACAAATCATAAATTTTCTGGCGAAAGTTTTTGTCGTAAGCGTCATAAATAAAGATGGGTAGCATGAACAACTTTTTGTTATGATATTTTGATATTTTATGTGTTTTACAAGTTGTTGAAAACCCCGAAGCAATTTATTTAAAAAATAAATCCAATTCTTAGTATTTTTTCAGAACCTCGAATAAAATAAATGAAATGAATGTCGTTATCTATCATTTAAATCAGGAGTCCGGTGGCGGCCCCGCCCTGCATGGTCTCATGTGGTCCCAGTCCGTCTGCCTGAGTATAGCACTCCATTGCTTGTCTAGTTTACAAATTTACAAATGTCAAATATGATTGACGTAAGATGCCATTTGCAAAAATTATAACACCTTCCGATAGGGTGATTCGTTTTGCACTGCCATTAACCACATTTATGCAAGCTGGTTTTGGGTCGTTTGAACGTTTTAGGTTTACTGTTGCCCTTAAAATTCTACGATTTTAGAAAGTATACTATGTTTTATGAATAATCATACATTGATATTAAGTGAGATATGTCCATATTTCTGCATCTTGAAGTCTCAAATGTTAAACGATCGACTTTTTGGACTCACTCCGCCATATGATTTTAACACGACCGACAAAATTCAATCTGAACACCACCTTTTAATAGATCTTATATATGTATATATAAAAGTTATTTCAAGCTTATTAGTAATGTATTCAACGTTCAATGCAAATAACTGTCATCAATGTATCCATGAATAATTTTATTCTTCCATCAAAATTTCTATCCAACTCCAGCCCATTTTCCAGCAGAGTTGATAGAACTGCACCGAACTAAAATTTAATCATAAATACCACCAGCATCACTTACCTACGAGTACCTATACTTATCATTTTCGATGTTAACATACGACAAAAGAATAACTTAAACTGCCACCACCTCCGCCATCTTGTGAATTTCTTTTGTTCCCGAAAAACCATCATTTTTACCAGAAAGCGAAAGTTTTTCTTCGTCATCTCCACAATTGATGACTATGCAGTTGGGGTTTTTTTTTTGTGTGTGTTGCGCGAGCAGTCGTTGCCCTTTTATGTACTCTCAGTGTTACATTCACAAAGTGCACCACAAACTCGCTGGTGTACTTAGTTCGGTTGTACCATTCCCCAGTTAAATAGCCAAACAATAAGCCACGACAATAATGCTATGACGATAATGCGCAACGCTTCAAAGCACACAAGTCTATGAAACGACTGAGTTTACTGTATTGGGTTCAAGGTGTAAGATGAAAGATTTCTATGGAGACCATTGT
Source organism: Chrysotoxum bicinctum (assembly GCA_911387755.1). Classification (NCBI taxonomy): domain Eukaryota; kingdom Metazoa; phylum Arthropoda; class Insecta; order Diptera; family Syrphidae; genus Chrysotoxum; species Chrysotoxum bicinctum. Next base: position 213,746,808 of record OU426989.1, on the reverse strand, counting down.
GTGGATATGTTATGTGGTGTCATCTATTTCAAAGATGACACCTTCGAGAGGTTAACAAAAGTGTCATTTATCTATGGTACCTCTCGAATTGAATGGCGGTTGTGTGGGGCTAGTTTTGTTTCATATTTAACAGTAGGTTTTGAAATCTGCTTTGAATATATACATATGTACATAACCTATACATATGTTTTAGCTGTCTATATTTGGGTTGTTTTTGTATGTTAATGTAAAATGTTATGCGAATGCGAATCCAAAAATAAACTTCAAACTTTGCATAAATATAAAGTGGAAAAGTAGCTATGTTTGTTTGATTCGAAAACCACCATGTCCATTTTTTAAATTTTTTTTTCCATCTGATATATGTACATCTTACTAAGAGGATTTAGGGTTAACAATCTTTCAAAATTTATTTTGGTTGATTTTGCCGGAAATGTTGTTTTGGTGACATCTGCCAAATTTGTTCTTTAATATTCAGTTTGATCAGTGATCACCAATTTACACGATCCAAATAATAAAACTTCATTATCAAAATGAGTGTTAGTTGGTGCAAACGTTGCGCGCGTTGCCCCCATTTTACGGTAAACTTGATGGCCTTTCACAATCGACTCTTCATTGTTTGGTGGCCACATTTAGGACGACCGGTTCGGTCATCAATCAGCCAACATTCGTAAATCAAAGGAACGGTTAGATCGGCCGAGAATATCGCCACAGTCCGTGGAAGGGTACATCAGAACTAGAGCCAGGCGTGATCCTGGATAAGAAATTGAACCGGAGTCTCAACCTTAAAATTATGACCAAGGTACAAAGCATGGCATTTATTGGAATTACTGGGGCAATGAGGTCCACACCCATAGCGCATCTGGAAGCTATACTCACCTTAAGCTCGTAGATCTTTTTATACAAGAATCGGCAGGCAATAGCGCACTTTCGTTTAGCTGGATAGCTGAAGACATACTGCCATAGGTTAAATAATACCAGGTTATGACTTTTACAAGCCGTTCAAGACCACTTTTCCTATCAGAGAGGACTGACAAAACAACAAGCCATTAATCTTATGATAGCAATATAGACTGACGGTTCCAAGATGCAAACTTGTTTTGTTGGGGGATTATTTTCAGTAAGCCTTGAGCCAGCTCGGTCAGACTCCCTTATAACAGCAGTGTCCTTCAAGTGGAGGACCTGGCAATGATGAAAGCTGCTAGACAAGTCAATGATGGCAATACCACAAGCTGATATCACCTTTTTCATTCATAGCCAAATGGCAATAAAAGCGATTTCTGCCATTGAAGTCAAATCGAAGCTTGAAACTTGCTGTCGTGAAGAGCTAAGGGTTCCTGGTACACAGCACAACATTAGGCTCTGTTGGAGTTCCTGGTCACTGTGGTGTCCCAATGTCAATACTTCATATTAATCAGACTGACACAACAGTTCAAGTCCCACCATATAATCTTAAACAAGCAATCGAGAGCCTTGTTGTAGCTACAAAAAACAAGAGATAGAGCTCGCTCGACACTTCTTCAACGACTGTGAAGACATATTGAAATTTATTTTAGATACTAAATGGCTTGATCTATCAAGCAGCCGATCACGAGGCTGGAAATCGCCTCCAACCACAGTCAGAAAACATAAATAGAGTCACAGACGACAATGATAGTACGAACGAAAACGACTGAACGATGCACGTATTTCTTGCAGAATTGGCAACAAACGGAGAATGGGCACTTCGTCTATACACCAGCAATTTCCAGTCCTCCGTAAATACTAGAGTCAGTGAGTTGATGGGGCCACCTCTTCCAAAGATTGTTAAAATCCTCATGGGGAAATTGACAGACGGGATTTTTTCTAAAATGATTTCTCAACCAGGTGATTATGTGACGACATTTCTTCATGGGAGTCTCAATCCCTAGGGTATCACAATGGATCTAGATTGATCTAAGTGTGACGGTAAGAAGATCAACTGTCATCCCATTAACCTAATCTAATCTATGCGCAACGACTTTTTCGTAGACTTCAAATTGGCAAACTTTGCGTTGACACTTGAGCCTACACACGTACAAGATCCAAATAACCCAGGAGCTCAAAGCTCATGGTCATAGATCTTCTAAACCAAAATAAAACTAATTCAAGTATTTAAATAATTGTTTCTAGTACTCAAAAATCGTTTATGTATGTACATATATAGTTAATAGGTCATGAATGCATATAGCCGCGAATACTTCGATTCACACTTATTGCCGTTAAAAAAACACAATTGCATTAGAGGTGACAATTAACTCCAATAGAAGATATCACAACATCACCTCCGTGAAACAAAGACAATTCATTTGGTTTTGCCAAAAACCTACATTATGCTTTTTTATCCTCACGCTATCTTAACAGCACTGCACGTTCTTTTAATTAAGTTAGCGTCGTCTTTTTGTTTTCCTATCATTAACTTCCCAATGCTAATCTGACCTAGATCTTTCCCTTGAACAAACCTACAATGCAATCTAATTGCTATTTGCTATATCTGCTAATAGATGTCTTATTCTTCGTTACTGGTTCTATCGTGCACTAAGTTCATTGCTCTGTTCAATGGAACTTAAAGTAAAATATGTATGCACGTAAGTACCCATAAAAGTGTATTAGATTAGAACTTCAATTGAGTTTTAATATCGTTATAAAGCCGTCAAACATTTTAACCTCTTTTCTTAAATGTTTCGTTCCATGATACTTTGAAACACACAGTGTTAATTCTAAATATGAGTTACTTATATTCAACATTTAGATTTAGAGTTGAAGACCCATCTGCTCAAACGCTTCATAAATAATGTGTACATTAGGAATACATAAATTCAATATTAAACGCTCGTTATGAAATGCTTTTAGGACGCGCAGGTGAGGCACAGTGTAAGCACATGTAAAACTTGAATTTATCTATCATTTGACTATTGACTGACAAAATATCAAACTTTTTGTCAAAAACTGGTAAAAATTTGTATGTTATTATTTTATTAATATCATAAACATTTGTGCGAAGTTAATTAATAGCAATTATAAACTCTTTTAGTTATACATATATTGACGATCTAAGACCGTGACCACATAAGCATTAGACACGCAACAAATACCCATGGTTTAGTATGACAATTACTCACACATGTGAATTTTTAAAAAAAGGTTGGGAAGAAGGAGACATGAGTTTAAATGTCAAATTTAAAGTTGAATTTTTGTTGCTTACATCTTCGTTTGGTCAGCCCTTATACTCATTTTGCACTCACAATACTCAAAAAACTTTTCATTGGCTGTTCGGAGTGATGGTTATCTAGTCATATTTACATCTCGATTTTATTTATAGGACATTTACAATGTCTTTTTTGTTTGATTAAATGCCAACGAAAAGAAACCATATTTTAACCTGGCGAAGTAAGTTTGATAGTTTGTATGTTAATTTGAGGAGGTGAATTTTTTAATTCCATTGGAATCAAACAAAGGTAAAACACTCCAATGAAAAATGACAATGATGTTTTTTTTTATATTTTGTCCGCATTAAAATGTTCGAGTACAGTGCGAGCGCTTAGGAAAATTGGAAAGGGTTTTAAAAGGGAAAATCTTTTTAAATATCTGACCAAAAAAGTTCGAGGGAATTCTTGAACCGGGTAAAGCATTCCACATTCGTGTAGTACGGCTTAAGAAAGAACTTTTGAATTTAACAGTACTTCTGAAATTGGGCTCAAGAGTAAACTGATGGAAATTCTATGAAGCGCAAGAATTACGGCTGAATTGTTTAAGGGAAGGAATGCAACTGGCTATTTCACTAAAACACTGGAACCAAAATTTAAACAGCCTATTATTAAGGTATTTGTATGATACTACTTAATAATTTTCTAAATTATTAACTCATAAAGTCATTCTTAATTTGAACCGTTAGCTAACTAGTATCGTATTAAGGGAATTTCTTAATAAATTGATTCTGAATACACCTAAAACATGGACAGTTCGTGTAAAATACTAAATAAACAGAACTTTTTCTTTCTTTCAGTACTCTTGAAACTGTACGAATGCGAAAGAAGATTTGTTTAACTACAAAAGAAGACGATTTTATGAGTTACAAGAACTATTGAGGCACATCCCGCTTAAGCCTTGAATAAGATACTATCGATTGTATGTATTGTTTGAGGTGAGGGTCCTTAGATGTTCTGTAAAATAATAATCGGCAAGTACCAATGTGTTTTGCAGGAAATATATCAACCCCTGATCAACTCAACTACCATAACACTCAAGCAAATCTAGGAAAACACATATAAATTTCAAGTCTAGACTTAAGGCCTTTTTATCGGCTTTCAAAGCCGCATTATTTACCAAAAGCTCTTAATGGCGATGGCCAAACTCCAGAACATAATAAAACTGATCCATCTTTGTCGTTTATTATAAGAATACAGTGCAATTGGGAAATATCTCCTTCAAACATGAACAGAGTATCGGCGAGGTGATGCGATATCATCTGATTTCTTCAATTTCGTTCAACGGGGAACTCTTTGAGCTGTACCAAGAAAATATGAATGTAGTTCAGAAAGTTTAAAACTCGTCTATGCATTGGCTCGTTAATTTTTTTGTTTTGGTAGTGCAAGCCTGAAAAACGTTTTTGCCATTATACTACGGGGTACTTTAACATCGCATGAAAAACAATGCTTCAGTCAGAAGAGTCTACGTTTAACAGCTCCAGCCTCGAAGCGACTTGGAAGACGAGACCTTAAAGACAAAGCAATTGCGAATATCCTACCGTTTTCTCTAGAGTACTGGATAGAAAGCGCTTGGAATCCTAGAGGATGGAAAGCCGCCATGTTTCATACAATAATCCTTCATGAATCGGGAGTAATCATGGAAGTAACTTCACTTTTGATTGAGGGGATGTTTTGATTAAAGAAAAAGAGTTAATAAAATACGAAATATTGGAACAATATCCCCTTTTATCATTTTTTCTAAAATATTATAACGAAATTCTCATCTGAATAGGTTTACTGTTTTTTATAACTTACTGTAAGACTCTCTGTATATACATATATATAGCAATGACACTTCTGTCGTATATATGTAATAAAATAGCATTATTATGCACTTAGTTTGGGAGAAATAATTTTCTCTTAAGGCTTAGATACCGTTATTCTTACACGCTAGCTAAACTTAATTCATTAAAAAAAACTAACGGTTTTTTGGCTCATCTGAATATGTTCAAAAGCAAAAAATGGAAGAAAACAAGAAAAATAACTGTAATTAAATGATTTATTTTGCACATTAAATACATAGGTAGGGACATAATAATTTATATTAATAATGTGTATTGCCACCTTTTTTTGAAATTGTTTCGAAAATTCGATTTTGAATGGAGTCATACAGTTTTTCTAGATATTGCAGCGAAATATCTGCCCACGCTTTCTTAATTCGCTCGATTAAGGACTCCTTGTCTCCATATTGTCTCCCCGACTCATACACCTTACGAGAAAGAAGTCTCCAAACATTTTTAATTATGTTAAGGTCAGGTGAGTATGGAGGCCATACCAACACCTTTACATTTTGGTTCTCGATCCATTGTTTTACAGACCTCGCAGTATGGACAGGGGCATTATCATGATGGAAAGACTATGGTCTGGTCCTAAAAGGTCAGAGATTTGTGGGAAGGCCTTTTCCAGCACACCTTTGTACACATTGGCATTCATTCGCGATGTAAGAAATTACAGCTCAAAGGTTCCATAATAATGAAATTGCTTCCCACAGACGGCTTAAATAATGTTCTTCTTTACTAAGGTCATGAAAGTAACAGTTGTAGCCATCTGGGCCCTCTACGTTGAATTTTTTTTTATCTTAAAATATAACTCACCTCCACTTCGATTTCGATTTTTGAGTCTAATTTTTGAAGCGGAATCATGCGAATTAGAAGCAGCTCTTATAATTGCGTGTCTATCGGCCATTGATTTGGGCCTATAACATCCCCTTTCAAATTTTTCCCGTAGTTTTCGATGTTCCGCAAATATTTGGCTTAGTCCTAATTCAGGAAATGCTTTTCTTTTGCCTTTTTCTTAATCGTTTAAGTGTTTTCCGCCAACCATTTTTCTTCTTGAACGGTTTAAAACAATTCGATTTACTAAAAAACTTAGCTTTTAGTAATATCACGCACGCACATCAATATAAAATGATTTTTTTGCTTTCGAACCTATTCAGATGAGCCAAAAAAAACTTTAGTTTTTTTAACGAATTAAGTTTAGCTAGCGTGAGAGAATAACGGTAAGCTTTAAGAGAAAATTGTTTCACCCAAACTAAGCGTATAATAATGCTCTTTCATTACATACATAACAAAGACTTGTCATTGCCATAAATGTATATGCAGATAGCCTTTCAGTAAGGTTGGTTAATCCAGCAATAACACCGACATTTTGCTTACGATATTTGCAATCTAAACCTAAACTTCATATATTATTTCTGACACCTATTTTTTGTCATCAAACGCAAGTTTTATACCTAATGGGTGAAATAATGTTATGTTATCACTAGTTTAAATGCGGTACTATGCAAATACTCCATTGTTCACCTCAATAGTTCAACGTTACTGACGGAAAAATGTGATTTAGATATTAAAATATAAAAAAAATACTTAAAAATGTATGTACTCGTATTATCATGTAAACATTTGTTATTTTTTTGATAATGTAGTTTTAAAACAAAAAAAAAATATTACAAAATTTCAATAAATACTTATATAAAAAAATAAAAAACCTAAATTGCAGTTTAAAAACATGTAAAAATGCTTCTTTAGTATCTAATAAAACGCAGTTTCAAACTCGAATAAGATCACGTAAAGCCGGCTTGTTTGATTGATAAATAATAATAAAACTATTTTAAAATTAATTGTGTTTTCCATCGTTATCAATGTTTTTTTTTATTTTTTTTTTAAATATCTGGTTGTGGAAATATCATTTGAAACTTAATATATTCCACTTTAATTTGACCTTCGCAATAAAAATAGGCACATTACCCCGACTTACTTGATAACAATCAGCGATTGTTTAGACAAACTCAACAATTTCTGCGATCGAAAAACTTATTCTTATATTATGTACATATATGTAATTTGTTAAGACTAAAGATTCTTATATCTGCAATATTACCCATCTTTGTTTAATATCAATGACACTGAAACATAACACGCCATGTGATCATCTTCGGTTTATATATTCAACCAACAAATACTACATAATTACCTTTACTGCAATAAATAATAAAGACAAAAATAATAATAAGAAATCAAATTAATGGATCTCTTGTAATTATTATATGACGACAAGACAACAACTAACATATAATTTAAATTTTATGTGATCGTTACTTCAGTGATTTCTCCTCTAACCATGCATTACGAATTGCACTCTTGAGATTGAGACTCCTTCACACTTGATTGAACAAGATATCCGTCCATAATCGCGATATCTTTTTTGCTTCATGGAATGCACTCACTTTTCACTTACAAACTGGATTACAATGGTAAAAGTATAATAAAAGCAAAACACTAAAACACCTTGCATCGACTTACTTGCAATTGGTTTTACTTTTAAATCAAGTAACGAGTAGTTTAAGGTATTTGCTTTGAGTTAAAGAAATTGTTCTTGTCTCTGAGTGTCAGGAATAATATTTTGACGTTTCTTGTGATTTTATCACGAAAGATATGTTTTGGTTTCGTTGATATTCGTCAAAAATTCATAACTTTTGGATTCCTTCCAAAATTCTAAATCATTTTATTTAGAATTTGGTGTGGTTTAGTTTATAATAGGGCTAGAAATTGTTCGTTGATACATGATGCAATATGAAAATATGATACAAAATTATAGCCTTGTGTAATATTATGTCGTTTTTATTTGGCAATCCGGAAGCCTTCCGGACTCTTCTGAAAGTGTTCACTTGGGAAAAAATGACAGTTCCGATTCTGAAAAGAAGACAAATTTGCTTCTGGATTTGAAATCAGAATCGAAACCAGAAGCACTCACACATTCATATTCTTAAACGTCAAACTCAACAACTGTGATTTTTTGTATGCTTATTGTGCGAAGTGTATCTTTCAACATACATATATTTATTCTTGATTTTCATTATTGTCCACATTTGATGTTTCACATATACAATCACAAAAAACTTCAGAATCATCAGAATCAAAAAAAAGTGTTCAGTTGGGATTCCGGATCGGAGAGAGATTCCGGATTGCCAAATAAAAACGACATTAGTTTTACTTTTTTATAGTTGAAAAGTTTTTTTATTGAAAGATTGTTCTCTAGAGTTTGCCCACGTGAAAGTTCTTTTAAGAACAAGGTTAAGGAAGTTACATGACAGCGCTTCGCCTTGTGTTAAACTCTTTTTAGCATCAAATGTATCACTGAATTCCTCTCCATCGTTATCATTTATGTGGAAACGGATGAATTTCAAAGAGATTGTGATATATCTTTTGAATCTTTTAATCTTTTGAATATTTTATTCAGCGAATCAATTCAATTTCAATTTCAATTTTATTATTTCATTTTATACAATTTGTTTACAAAAAGAAATCTGCGAAGCCTGGATAGGCTTTTCTGCAGAAGGTTATATTGATTGATTGATTGTTTATATAATTAAGTATTCTTGAAAGCAATAAATTACAATAATAAATACAAACTAACTTTTTTTTTTTTTTTTTTTTTTTTTTTGTGTGATAGTGTTAATTTAATAATTTAATAAGTGATTCCTTAATAGTTTTTTTCTTAACCCATCTGTGGATATGTTGAGGAGCTCTCTAGGTATCTGGTTGAATGTTTCCGGAATAATAACCGATAGTTGTTGCCTGCCGTAAGAGTTCTTGTACCTTGGTGTTTCCAGGTAGCCTTGTGCTCTTCTTCTCGTGTTAAATTGGTGATCGATTTGTCGTTTATAGTACTGATCGTTGTAGTATTCTTCGAGGATATTCAGCTCAAATAGCTGTTTTATGTTTAATAGTCCTAGTTCTTTGTATGTTCTCTGGTGGTTTGAGTCATATTGCAAGTTTATTCCATGTTTTGATCTGATTAAAATTTTAACAGTGCGATTTTGTACTTTTTGCAGCTCTTGTAAGTATGTAGGCGTTGTATTTCCCCATGCTAATAGACCATATCTTAAAATTGACTCCACTAATGAAAAATAAGCTTGCTTGAGAACATTATATGAAGTATAATTACTCAAATGATGTAGAGCATATACTGCCTTTCTTAGTCTTTTACATGTGTGAGTTATATGTAAGTCACATTTGAAAAAGCAGTCAATATACACACCTAAGTACTTGAAATGTTGAACATTTTCAATTACTTCCTGACAGCTATCATCGTATCTAAGGTTTTCGTTGTTTGCGTTTCTATGTATGCATTTTGTTTCATGAAATTTTATGTTTATTTTAGTTTTCAGTACATGTGCTGGTCTGATATGCATCAATTTAGTTTTTTTAACATTGATTATAAGACCAAAATCGTGACACCATCGTATGATCAAATCAAATTCCGTTTGCATAATCCTGGTTGCTGCTGATAAGTCTCGCATAATCCTGCGACTTCAGGAAACCCAACAAAAAAATGTCTAGTCAAATGGCATGACATTGGTGGCCACCTCTGCGAGAGATAACCTTACTATCAAACCATTCATGCAGAATATCAATTGTGGCGTCAGCTGTGTGGCCAGTAGTGCCATCTCCATGGAACCAGACTTGGTCTTGGTCCGTATGGTTCAATTTGGTTCGTCTTAACACAGCCATTCATCTAAAAATGCACCTCGTCGCTAAAGAAGATTTTTTGGCCAAAATTGGGGTCCTCTCTGAAACGCTCCCAAGCCAAGTCAGCAAAACAACGGCGTAGTCTATGGTCATGAAACTTGAGCTCCTGGGTTCGTTTTATCTTGAACGGGTATAAGCCAAAGACCAGACGCAAGTTGAAGTCTGCGAAAAGCCGAGTTCTTATGCATGGTAAGGAATCGACTTCGTCGGGCTCGTTTGTGAGAGACAGTAGACTGTAAAGGGCCACCACTTTAACCGTGAAATGGGCGCAACCCACGCAAACTTTGCACTAATCTAATATTCAATCGTGTAACTTACCATGGTGATTTTTTATCAGCAACTGATTAATAAAAAATAGATTTGACAGATCTCACCAAAACAACATGCCCGTCTCAGGCTCCAAAATCTACAAGCGGCAAATTAAAAATTCATTTGAAACTTTCATACGTGCCCTCGAAATCGATCGGTGAGTACCGATTTGAAGATCCTGTGTTGTCTCGCAGAGGTGACGTGAATTGGTAGACATAACATAAGCCATCGCTTAGATTCAGTCGGATCTATGCGGAAGAGACATTGGAAATTCGACCAATTGGATCTGTGCTACCGTAAGAAGATAGGCGATGTCATATGTCGTACATAGGCCTTAAAAAAAAGAATTTTGTTAATACCTGCACACAGCTTTTTTTTTATTCCATTTCAACATATTGAAAAACCCTTTATTTTTACAAGCAATCATAAAGTTTTTGGAATATGAAATTCGATCTAAGCTTGGATTTTCTACTTCGTCGGGCCATCCACATAGAAACAAGTTAACTATATCCAATTTATGTTTTCCACAGATCCTCGGAATTTCTGATTAAATATAAACTTTATCTTCAATGAAGCCATTAGAAAATAATGTCGCATTGTCAGAGGCGATTTTAAACTTTCTCGAAACACATTCAGTAATGGAAAAAGCCCAATTAAATCATTTCCCTCTCACAAAAAAAAATGAATACCTCTTTATCATAAGCAAACATTTACATTTTAAAGCTAAGAAAATATGCAACTCTTAACAAAAATTAAAAAAAAATATTCACAAACAACATCTAAGTTATTTCATATACCTGCCTTCATCTCTAACAAGATTATAAGCCCTCCTCCATTCGAAAGCGAAAGTTTTTGGAAATTATTCGTCTCTATGTTAAACAACACTCTTGAAATGTCCAAACGCCATCGCCAGCAAGTCGCCATAATCTTCATCATTTTCTACTTCAGCTTCAAGTCGAAGAATAGTTTACGATTGTTGAAGTTGCAAGTACCATCATCACCATCACCACATGGTCCGTACTCAGCTCTCAGAAACGAAACAGGATTTCATGATTTGGGCATGCTGGCAAGTACCAGTTGGGTGGTGAATGCACATATTTTTTTTTCCCCAGTTTTTCCCATCGCATAAGTATTGTCGGTAAAATTTTTTAATACAACAACAAAAAAAAAACACGCAGATTATTATAAAACCCGCACATCAAAGAAAAAATAATTTGGATAATCACTTTGCGACCAAACCGAGACATGTAATATTTGAGCACCATCGGGTCCATGGAAATAATATTCAATGAAGATTGGTTGAGTTAGCGGACCAGGTTTTTCTATGATTTATGAGTGTGTACAGTGGGGGCTTAAGCCCAATGAATAGCTTGATTACAAAGAAAGTGGCCATTGTGTTATGTGGATTACAGACATTAAGCTTCAAAGCATTTCATCTGCTCACTGTTTGCCGCGGCACGCGGACAACGAAATATTGCAGCTAGCTGATTTATGCAAAAGCAATTCATTTGCATATGTTGTACATTAAAAGTTTGACTATAAGAAAAACTAATTAGCATAGTTTCCAAATAGTTCATTGTTTGATAAAGATGGAATGACACTGAGAGGTCAATTCACTAAGCCTCTTTAAAATTCGTTGAAACGTGGAAAAGCAATAATTAAAGGCTCTGAAAGCATAAATCAGGGCCTATCTTGTTGATTTGTTGATGATAGGTAAGCGTAAGAAAAATTAAAAACCCTAATTTTAGCTGGGCCTTTGGTAATATGTCTCATATGATAATAAATGCTTCCCTACAAAATATTATGCTTGTTTGGCCAACATGCTTTTAATATTGTTTGGTGTGCCCAGACTAGGCTTATTCAAATGTAATAATTCATTGCACTAGCCTAAAGCAGCCTTCATCCAGTTTCTGTTAGATTTGCCTTTTGGCTACCGTACCGATAATAATTGTCTTGTATTGTGTCAGTTGCGAGCATTCCCGGTCATCAAACCTTCAATATTAATACGTGCGGCGGAAATCCGGGTGGTCTCAATGAATTCAGTCGGATATTTGACGTCTTGTTCTTCGTTCATTACTCTGTAGAATGACTTGATTATATGACTATGTTCATATCATCACTTTTTTGTTGCATTCGACAGAACTTCGAAGAAACGAAATCTCGTTCGATGGCGATTTTTTTTTTAATTTTGTCATTTCCGACGTCCAAATGCTGTTTTGAGAATGTTTGGAAAGATGGGTCTTGCAGCAAATGCTCATACATGATCGAAAATAGCGCGATTTTCCTGATTTGGTTCCAAAAATATGATGATTTCAAGCATACGTTCAGCTCATCTGCGATCACCGATCGTGGAATGACAAAGTTTGGGGGGAAATCACCAGCAAAAAGAATAAGAGCGCCTTTTCATCGGTTGGTTGTTTCCTTGAAAATTATTCTGATTCCGGGAAAGATCTTCGAGGGCTTTATAAATGAGTCATTAAGCATTTGTTCCAAATGATAATTTTTCACGTTCTACGTTTTAAGGATTGTGGTCAGGTCTGAGATTGGAAGTTGGTATTTCTGAGTAGTTCAAATTAAATGGAAGCTTAGACGCTGATTATGCCGTTCAATAACGTTAATGAAATTCTCAATAATTCCACTGTGTGTGGAAAGCATTTCTGCATTCAAACTGAGCCAAACCTAAATTTATAAAGAATATTTTGACTGTTCCTCCTGTCGTATCGAGAAAAAAAAAATCGGCAATTGCCGCTTCTAACACATTGCATGTATTTGTTAAAAAAGATTTTTTTTCTATCAGCAAACAACTGTCTTATTTGAATATAAACCTGTTGCTTTAGCTGATTAACATTGTTCTCGCGTCAGATCTCTGTCTTGACCACTGTTTTGTATCTCGTATAACCCCGAAATTCCAAGTTGTCAACTTTGTTGTTGATAGGTAATAATATGTTCTCAATCAAGATTTTTTGTTTTAACCTTACTAACCCCTGTTGCAATAAAAGTAAGTCAGTTTCTAGTCGAAATTTTCTTAGGTTTCCCTGGCCTGATTTATGTACAAACTTGCTTGCATGCGAGGTTAAGTTTTGAGGCAAGATAAGTCCTCCCCCCACCCATCCGACGAGCTGACGCCATTTACCTCAACCAGGCCGCGTCCTCCAAAACTTGACTTTCATTCCCTTTTCTGATCTTTTTCAACGTGTTAGCTTTGATTTTTGTAGTTTTCCGTTTTGTGATAGTCAAACCAAACTTTCTGTGGATTCTCAAACGCTCGTCGGAATATATTCAGGTATTTCTAAAACTTTCCTCTGAGGACTTGAAGGTATACATAAATTTAGACTTTGTAGATGCTTTTTCTTCATTAAAATATTCCATTCAATCTGAAATAAGCAATTATCTGAAGGATTAGATTTAGCATCAGCTTGGATGATTCCCCAAAGAGTTGAATCTAGCAAAACTCACTGAAACAAATAACGAACAAAATCCTAGACCACCAGTACTTTCTTATTGTTTTTCACCACCAGTACATCCACCACCGACTCAACGTTCTAAGCCAGAGTCAAGCCGAAGTGCTTCCGTCCCTTCTGGACAGCATCGTAACAGATCGTTCGAACAATTTAGGCAAAGTTAGGTTAAAATAAACCAACCCTATGAATTCCGTGACCAAGCTCCGGCTAGAATTCCATTGAATTCATAATACTATCCATAAATACCATACTATCAACTCCATTTTGCACCTCATTTGTTGATTTATGGATTTAAATCTTCAATCAAAATCAACAAATGGGCCTTAAACTGGAAGGTCCAATGTTAACTCTGACGGTGGAAGATTTTATTTTTGGACTTGAGACGCTACAGAGCCAATATCAGTGTCCGTAGCCGGAAATATTACAAGATTCTTACCTCGATAGAGCTCTGTAGAGGGTAATACATCTACTTGACATTCTTGTCCTTTCTTTCAAAGTACTTTCTTTTCTCTTTCCGACCTATTACTTTTTGTAGCCTATTCTTTGTCGCCTACTCCTTTGCCGACATTCCTTCACTCCTTTTGCCTTGCAAGAATTGAAAATGAATTCTCTTTAATATACACCCTTACAGTAGTTGGGACAGGTATTCTCCGAATTCTAAAAAGCTCATAGCGATCATCAAAATATCCTTCTTCTTCAAATTAATTTGAACATGTATTAATTTTTTATCAATTTTTTCATCCCTCCTACGATTGTCAATTATCAATTGATAAATATTGAAACTCAATATTTTACAACCAAATTGATAACAACTTTTTCATCATTGAGAATGGTGCAGGACGCTGTAAATTACTAGAAAAGAATAGTTGATCAATTTTACTTTTAAATTGAGTTTTAAAATATCAAATTTCAATATTTATCTGTTACAAATCGATAATTGACAAACCAATAATGCGATATCGATATCGGACAGCTGAATATAATGTACAAATAAACAGGCATACATGGCGTATACGTTACATTGTCATTGCACTTAAACTTAACGAATGAATGAATTAATTAAAAACTAATTTTCTAACCAACAACTCGAACAATAAAACTGAATTTTCTAAAATGCCATTGACTATACAATAATTAAGCACTTAAAGTATTCATTGCCATATAGCTTTAACACCTAATAATGGAGTTGTGGCTTGCGATTGTGAGTATATAAAATTATAGGAACTATATAATTGATGCCAGTGCACTAGCTGCAGTGTGAAACAAAAATGCTGAGCTTGACAGATGTTACTGCTGCAGCAAAATCATCAGCAAAAAAAAAGTTTTACCTGTCTGCAATAAAATCTATTTAATAATTCCTTACTTTATTGCACTAAAGTTTGATGCACGATTTTTTCGGTTGTTATATAGCAGGTTTATAAACAAAAAAAAATGATGTATATCTTTTGTAGCAGTAATAATAATAAATTGCATCAGTTACACGAGTCTATATCAAAGTTAATAAATCGAATTTGATAATGTGAATAGAAAGTACCATTGCGAGAAAGGTTGACTTGGAGTGGAAGAGTATCAAATATCTCAGGTACATAACTGATTATACATCCCTCACTAAATGAGTGAGCAGGCCCGTAGTAAGGAAAATATTGAAATTATTTACTAACTCGTTTTAGCGAGGGAGTATAGTTACTTCGACTTTACAACGGCTCTAATCCTGAAAACCCTATTTATAATGAAAATGCACGAGGAATAGCGGTGGATTAAGATAAAACTGGTTCATAGGAGGTTTAAGGCCGTTTTAGTATCTAAATGTCATTTTGAGATGACATCTTGTGAAATTTACAAAAAAGAGTGCAAGCAATTTTTTTTTCGTTTCTTACTAAGACAAAAAGGATAGATATTTTGCATTAATAAATTATTTATATTTTCCAAACGCTCTAACAGTTGTACGGTATTGGGAACGCAATGTGATTGGTACTCGTACATTCATTTATTGGATTTGAACTTTATACAATCCAGTTTTAAATGTATCCAATTTCCAATATGCATACAATGTTAATAAAATGAATAATAATGGAAATCAGCTGGGGTTTGTTTTACGTGTATAATAACTAGAGTTTTATATTGGTGACTTTTTTCCCAGTATATTTAACATAAGGAAGGCGTAGCTAAGCCGGCTAAGAAAATATATTATAAATAAGGATTTATTTGACGTGGCGTAAACCCGAAGTAAGTGCTTCGGCTCGGTTTAACTATTCCGAGGTTGAACCCAGTATTAGTGAAAAATAATAAATAAGGCTGTTAGATTTCAAAGATTAACTTATCATCACTAGATTTCACTAGTTATTCATAAATTTTGTAATATCTTTTTTATTTATTCCAACAAAGAAAAACTGAAACTAATTTGGCATATAATTTTAAAATTATGGGTGCACCTGAGTATTAAAACGTCAAAAAATAAGTTCAGATGCAGCAGTATTACACTTTTTGCACACATTGAACGCATTCTTGATGCTTTGCTCAAATTTTACATTTGCTTTTAGTTTGACATTTTCTAAATGTATTTTATACAACACTCTGGGAGCTAAAAAGAAAGGGATGGAAGAGTTCATTTTACCGTTCTCATTTTATGTCATTAGATTCGAGAGTAGCCATTTTAATTGAACCAAATTTAAAATGACTCGATTGAATGTTTGAAATAAAAATGTTTGCTTTGTCTGCTCAGCTAATGGTCATCGTTGACAGGAGGATGCGTTAAGAAACTCGTATCTTTGGCAACATTTTATCTTTTGACATTCAAAACTTATGACTCTGCATCAAATACGCATCTGATGTATTTAGCACCTCATGCTAATTCTAAGCTCGGAACTAAAATAAAATACAGAAGTGTGTTCACTTCTTTTAAGTAGAATACAACAATTCTAATAAAATACGACATTCTAAACACTTTCAGAATAATTCAGAAGCATTTCTAACACTTTTAAATTACCAATAAGAATACGTTAAATCAACTTCTTTTTTAAATAGTCGCAGTTAAGCACTCTGCATATAATTTAAGCTTGATTTCGCTGTCAAGAAGCACGTACTAGAATTTAAAATTCTTAATTTTCTATGCCTTAACTGTTGAAAATAGATACATTTTAAGCTAGGATAATTGAGGAAATACTAAGAAATACATATAATCCAAAATCATAGGTTTCTCATTAACATTTATTTTAAAAATTTTGCTGCTAAAATAATATCTTTTCGCGTAATTTGTAGTGCATTATTACAATCAAACCCGAGATCTGGGTCATATATGTACATATTATTATTTATTAATATTTAAATTTAATAAAAAAATAAGGGTTCGAACTCTTTCGAGAAAGTGATAAATCCACCAAAAATAATTTCTGTCATAAAAAAAAATCTTGGGGTTAATAATTTTCGTTCGGAAAGATAATTGTCCGTATGATAGCTGGCATGTATTAAGGAGCAATTAATGTTTCTTTTTACAAATCATCGCAAAACTTCACCCAATACAACGACACGAAATTCACTTAAATCATGAATTCTGCAAAATTAAGTTTTGTCACTAGCTTATAGACTAATTTAAATATTTTCGCACATAAAAAAAGGGTAAAGCATAAATTCCCTATTATTATTTTTTTTTTTGACCACGGTCTTGAAGTGTTGAATAGCTTTGAAATGCAAAAATATAATGAAAAATCCAATAAGCATTAAAAGAAAATGTAATTATACTTGTAATTGCAGCATTATTTCCTTTATTTCTAGTTGTGGGAATATAGTTTCCATTTCAATGGACTCTCTCACTGATAATGGGATTAGACTAGAGGAACCCGCAATGGCAAAACTCGTGATTGGGAAAACCGTCCGTAGTTGATGTGGATGTGAAGGGAAATGTAAAGGTTGCGTTTTAATTTTGTCATTTGCTTATGAAAGCTGAAGATTTTAATGGAAATTGCGGAAGAAGTTAATAGTGTTGTCTTGAGTTTTGCATCTTCTGTATTGTACACTTCCACCGGAACTGTTTGTTAGTGTCAAATATATTGTAAAGTTATGTAAAGGTAAATTAAAAAATTTGCCTCTAAGGAAATTATGTGGATATGAAATGAAGAGAGTTAAATATTTAAAGATTGCTCTGAAATGATTTTGCTGAACAAAATTAAGAGGAGGAGGAGTTTTGAAAATAAAACTAAAATTTGCTAACTTTCTGTGTTTATTGGACTGTGTGACTCTTTTTCTTTTGATATTTAGTTTTTAATACACTAAAGCAATTATGTTAAAATTATAATTTAACTTTGGTTTGACCTTAAATTGGTGAGATCACAAAAATCCGTGTTGTTGAAATCAGCAGATTGAGTCTTCATGTTTGGGAGACAATAAAACATGGCGAAAACAAACTAATGAATTATTTCTTCCCCGTTTAAAGAAAAAGCTCTATGAAGACCAGAATAAAGGCGTAAGAATAATTTGCACAAAAGTTTATTGACAATAATCACTGATTTAAATTTTGTGTATACAAATTTATGAACCAGTGATCACTACCTGTCAAAAAATTTTTTCGTTTGGATTTGTTGCTAGACAAGTTCTTTTGTGTATCTACACCGTTTTGCATAAAAAAAAATTTATAAAGAAAATAATAGTTCAACATTTTGTTGCTGTGTCACATGATTTTGCTCTATGGGTGCAAATTAAAATTGTTTATCAAAAATTATATTCATATTCTAATCCGACTAACATTTAATCCAAAAGTTTTGCAATTTTGTTAGAAACAAAATTAAAAAAAAAATGTTTGCAAGATATGTGTGCAAATAATTCTTATTAATACTGCGGAATTCCAAAAAAAACTATACATATTGACAATGGCTATCAAGTTTATACATATAAAGGTACATTTAAACTAGGTTATCTTTTTCAACCCTCTGATCTAATTCGAATTGGATTTGCATTTGAATTTTCATGAACTTCAGGGTCAAGTCGAAAATTATGAAATTTTGACAAATACTTGTACTGCGTTTGGCTTGGTATTTGGATGTGTGCAGAAATATGAATTTGTTTTGACAGCTACGATTAGTAGAGGTATCCGTAGGTTGATATTTTTTATTATATTTATGTCATTACTGGAACTTCAACTTCATTTTAAATCATTTACGTGTTAAATTCAATTCAATCCGAATTGCAACATCATTTACCCCGTTATAGATAGTCAGCCGTATTTATTAGAATTCCCTAAACGCGTGAATAGTTATGCAATGCATAAGGACTTATTCATCCACTATGCAAATTCATATTTATAAAACATTTTGCCTACCCTGCATAGTTATAATGAGCTTGTGTCAAATAAAGTACCAAAAAGTAAGAATCTATTACATTTAGCCTTCATAACATTCAGCTGTTTGTCGCAAAACAAAAAAAAAACATCTTGTCTGTTTATCAAATTTAATAAACTAAAATGGAACTACCAAAAGTTAAAAGAATTCGAACAATTAACTTTGATTCATCAGATAAAGGTATGTAATTATCTCTAGCACAAACTGGAAATCAAATTGTTATGCGTTTTATCCTAGCTGGAATATTCCTACGACAAGTTATTGAGGATAAAATTCAACAATGCAAAATAAAAATTGCAACACTAACACACCGGATGAAGAAGGATCCGTGGAGAGAGATCACCAACAAGTATATTTATCTATTTAATTCTAAACAATTTTCAATTCAATTTGTTTGTAATATATTAGTATAACATTTTAGTTTTAATAAATAAAAACAACAAAGCTTTAGTTTCAATATCAAGTAAAAGTCATTTTATTTTGTTGATAATTTTTATAATTCAATGTGATGTCAAAGTGAATGTGACAGTTCAGTACTAAAATGTCCTTATGTAGGCACTATTCAACCTCCAAACGCGTTTAGCTTATAATGCCTCTATTCAACGTCACATAAGTTTTATAAATAACGATTTTGCGTTTAGAGGAATTATAAGGGTTGCATAGCCCTATGTACTCACTATAATGAGTTTATAAATATGGCTGAGTATGTATAGTAAGCTCGTTGTCTTTAAGTTACTCACTGTATAGTGAGTTTGACAGCTGACAATGGGCGTGTTAAAAAATATTAAGGCACCTGTCTCTTGTCTTTTTCCTTTGTGGCCCTTTTGATTGGTAATTTAACAGAATTCTTTGATCTGGAATGCCAATAAAACAAACAAACGGATCTGAATTGCTAATCGAAAAGACCATTAGTCACTCCTGGCGCTCATTTTGTATTTCTTTTTCGTACCCGAAACATTGGAATAGCGGCTCATTTATTTGTGGAGTGTTTATTTCTTCTTGATTTCATTTAGCAGTGCACTCTGAACATATTCATATAAGGTTTCTTTGGTCACAATACTTGTCAAAGTGATAAATATCTGAAGAAACATTTTGTGCCACTTTGGAAAAACTAATATTATAATCGAAAAGGAGTGAAACACTCAGAATGAAAATGACAGACGATAACAACTTTTGATATTTTTAATTGCTTAATGAGAGATTATTGGTAATCAAAATTGGAAAAATCTGTTTTTCGGAGTAAAACATAACCATAAAAAGATAAAGTATATAAAATCTCTTGAGAGGAAAAATGTTAAAGTACCTAAACTTTTTCACATTTTTTTTAACCTTGTATATTTTAATCTGATTGGTGCTTAGATTTGTGTTTCTAAATTATTTCGATTTTTTCATTCTAATACGGATAAGATCAATCGGCTAAACATAAATTGCAGGAAAGCTCCTACATAATTAGAATTGTAATAATGGATTGGAAGAAACATGCCTCAAAACGATTTGCAATGGTTTTGTCGTACAAAAAAACTATACAACTCTGCATACAAATTCATGCAATTTAAGATCTTGGCATGAAATTCATTATTTAAATAGACCAGATGTTTATGTCACAAGATGGACTCTATTTATTTAGTAAACCAAAAAAAGCATTCATTTTGATATGATGTCTATAGCTGTATCACAATGAAAAAGAGGTCTAGCTAAATTGGCATAACAATTAAACTTGATTAAAATCTAGAATATTTTGTGCGAAGTTATACTCAGGCATTTAGAACCCCATCAAATATAAGCTCCATAATATAAGTACAGATTTGTATAACACGAATGAGTGTTTAAAAATAACTCAGTATTTAATTGATAAGATATTGATATTAAATGTGGAATTTCCCTTTGAGAAAAATAAATATGCAAATAATTTAAAATATATTGTGAAATGTTTTTCAACTAAAAAAATGTTCTTTTTCCGATTGAAATAGTCAACAGCCACAAACCTTATCCAAGGTTATCAGAACAGAAGATTTAAAATGTTGATTGAACAATATATTAGGTACATATGATTTGTTATATGGAAACAATGTATTAAGCGAAAAATATGAAAATATCGTTTACAGCCGGGGAGTAATGAATAATAATAACCAATTAAAATTTTGGCGATAGTGAAAAAGTATTTAGCCGAAAAAATACCAATATCATATTATTCACAAAAATTGAAAAGCCTAATTTTTTGTAGTGACCATTGGTATAATTTTTATTGCGTTGGGCTGTCATGCAGAAAGTTTTGGGTCCTGTGGTTTACTGTCTCTTGCGAGGAATTGACAAGTTCTCTAAGAGTATCTCTTGCATTGGTGTTTTATAATGGCTTGTCAGATAGCCAAGTCCCACTCAAGGTGCTAAGCTTATACTCCATCACGTCTAAGTTGGTGTGGGAACTTATTGGCATGCTAAACGAACTTGGCAAGAACAATAATGTCTAACTTTGTCTAGGGCAATGAGGAGGCAGACTCCTTAGGAAAAAATAGGTGCAAGGACGCCTTTAATGGGGCCAAAACCCTACTGCGGAAGAGGAGAAAACGGGATTATAAAAACGAAATCAAAATAAGAAGGAGGCTAAAAGATCCAAAAAATTGAAAGGACTCCCCAAACTGAGGAAGGCCAAACTACTTTTTAGGAACTATAACCAAGATGGTTACATGAACGGTATCAGCTTAAGTAGAAGCAATCTACAAATAGCAACGGGACTTCTTAAAAGACACTTAAGCATTTTTGGCCTAGAAACGTACGTCGAAACACATTACTAGGCACATGCGAAGTACTAATGCGTCAAAGAAACAAGTATCTGGGATGCAACTAGAAAGAAAAGAGTGATTTATCCTCTCTGAAGGTACTCCAAATAATTAAATTCATCGAAAGGATACAATTGGAAAAAGAGCTGTGTGTCGATTTGTGTGCTGATTTTCTAAGCATTCTAAGAATGTTAATTAAAAAAAAAAATTGAAATATAGAAAAGATGGGCTGGGTAATAGGTAGGGAAAATTACGTTATGTCATGTTTTAGCTTTAAGATAACTTATTTAAAATTTTTATTCACTAAGTAATATATGGGGAGAAGAAATAGAGAATAGACGCAAGAAAAGCGAATTTTTAATCATTTTCTAAACCTCTGAAAATATCATAGAAATCAGTCGATTGGTTTCTGAGATTGTAGAGTAGCAGCAAAACACATTTGAAAAAAGAAAACGATATACTTAGAAATGTATGTTTACTTAAGATTTTCTTATAATTTTACAAAGCCCCAATTAAAACATGTATGTATGTACATATGTGTCTTATTTTATAAAAAAGAATTTTGTTCACACCTCACTCACAGTTTGTTTTATTCCATTTTAACATCTACCTGCTCTTATTGAAAAACCCTTTAAAAGTTCTATATATTTGTACATTTAAGAAGAAGACTTTTCAATTGGGAGTGTTGTAGGCTTTTATATGTACTATATATACACCTAATATGTTCACAAACATACATAAGTAATATATACATAATATACATACATACGTAATTCCAGAAAAATATAAATACACAATTAAAAAAAACCTAGGCTAAAGGTTTCATAGATTTAAAATTCAAAACATCTAGGAGACTCATGAAAATCTTCTAAAGTAGGTTATAAGAAGTTACAAAATATTTACCTTGTCAAGTAAGTACAAAAAATATTTTTATTTTTAAAATAGACACAGTGTTACTTTATTTACACATCGAACGCAATTCGCTAAGGAATTACACACCAAGGTGATGAATCTTCTGAATCATTTTTTTTTCTTAGAAAAAGTGTAGGTACATAAAACTTGTTCATCAGCTTAGAAAAATTTAATCTCATATGACATTCCACTTATAAAGTAAGTACACTGACACCTCCGTTGCATCTTCACAGAAAGGTCAACTTGTAATACCAACCCAAGACCTTTTAAAACCAAGTGCTATAAATGCACTTGCTTTTCAACTTATGTAGTATACTCGTAACATTTTGTTCACCCACATCTCACATCTCCAGACGATAGATACAGAAGTCTTTTATTTTTTTTTTTAATCTTAAATAAATAATTTTCCACTTCTACGCAATTAGCATAAATCGTAAAATTTAAATCAAATAAAAAATTTTTAGAGTTAAGTCTGGAAAATAAGATTTGCTTAATGTCAACTTCTTCTATTTATTAGTCGGCTTGGATTCCTGCTTTTCGGATCATCTTAATGCGAACAAAATTTGCTCAGCAAAAAAAAACGTTATTCAATCGCGAAAAAGCCTCGAAGCCAATTGATTCAAGCTCGATTTAAGTACCAGGTGCTTGCGTTGTACGCTTTTTTTTTGTTTGGTGGTGCGGCTTATTGGTGGATGGTGGGGCACCATACCACCTTAATGCATATAACGTCGGTCGTGACGTCTCACTTAGTTTGTTTTGTTATTTTTTTGTGTCCAATTGTGCGTCCCCCAACTAGCAGATTGGTCCACCGAACTTCTCAAAGACTCGACACAGTGTTGTTCTCATTTTGTGTTTAACAACATAAAGGCAAGGTTTGAGATTCATACATAAATTGAAATTTAGTTTTTTTCGTTTCCTACATATCTATGGGCCTTGTGAATAAAAAAAAGCTAAAGCTAAAACTTGGATTTTTAAGTAAAAGCTTGATTTTTAGTGAATAAAAATAAGCTTAAGCTAGCTAGTTAAAGATGTTTTCTAGTAAAAGCTATTTTAAAATAGCCAAAGCTAAATTCATTTAGTTTTAGCTTGTTTTCTTACCTTAAGCTTCAATTTGTGTGAATAAAAATAGCTTAAACTAGAATATTATAGTTAAAGCTACAAAAATTTCAAGATTTTTTCGACCTGTCTAGAAAGCTTTGACTAGGTCTTATTTTCAGTATTAACTTGTGCGAGTTGTTAATTAAACATAAGGGAATATCTCAAAAAATAGGACTGTGAACGTATAGACCCAGAAACTGAAATACGAAATGTTAAAAACATTTTTTAGCCGAAAAATACTTGCCCTGTAGAACAGATAACAAATTGAGGCAAAAAAACTTTCCTTCCGGTCATACATGTACCAGTTTTAGCTAAACCTAACTAGCCGAAACATGTGAATAAAAAAACGAACACCTTAAATTACGAAGCTTAAGCTAGAATTTTCCAGCATAAGCTATTTAGCGTTATCATTTTTTTATTCACATAAAACAAAGCTTAAGCTAGTACTGTATAGCTTTAGCTGCTAGTAAAAGCTATGACTAGTTGGCTTTAGCTTCCTCCAAAAAAAGCTTTAACTTTTTTTTTATTCACAAGACCCTATGTATGCCAAAAAAGAGACTACAGAGTAATTCGCCAAATAAAAAATTAATACGTTCCACAGTTTAAAATTCCGCTGGTTGGGACCATAATTACATAAATGTCAATAAGTAGATTTGTTTTGATTGAAGATAAGAGAATCAAGTTCATTTCCACTCGAACTATAAACTAAATATTATTTCAAGCGAAGTGAAACATTATAAAAAGATTTTTGTAGTAATAAGTTATGATTTTAAGAGTTAAATTATATTTTCAACAAACGAAATATCCTGGAAAATGGGAAGTTGTTTGAGAGTTTTACATATCAAACCCAAAGGAAAGTGCTAAATTCATTTTGAATTGTTGTTTTAAAATTATTCCTATGTTTGTATTTTTTTCCAACTTGACGTTGCTAGATCAGCTATTGAACAAAATTGAATCAGAGCTCCCATACTTGAAGATTCATCATCCTATAGACCTGATGAAAACAAGGCTTCATTGTTAAACGTTGTATTTCTTCTTTACTTGTGATTTGATACGCATAAGCGCATGGAGAACAAGGGCCTAGTCGCCTAGTGACTTAGAACTCTAAACTGTGAGCATATTTTCGGCAGGAATAGAAAGTCCCTAGAATTTTCAAGCCGAGATCGAATGGCTAAGATGAAGGATAAGAGATACTTTTGTCAATTTCGTCTCTAGGGGAAGTACTTTTGGAAAAAAATGTTTCTGGACGGCTATTCAAAAGCATTCAAGACTATTTAACTCCCAAGTTGTTTTTTGTAAGTTTGTTTGGCAACTAAACATAAAACCAGATGTTCCGGCATTCCTCAAGGAAGATACCTGGGACCCTCTTTAGTTTTTATTGATTGATTATAAAATGCAATCCTATCTGTTTTTCATTTGTTATCTGATAACGCTAAGATTCACTTATCTTAAAAAAATAATGAAGACCATGAAGAAATACTCGTATCTTTCCACATATGAACTGACGAACAAGAACATTGATATTGAACCAAATGAATCATGGAATTCAGCAACAGTATTTAATAAATATTAAAAGTTTTTGATTTCAATATCCGTGTTTTTTTTTTAGAAATCTATCCGTAGTATAGTAGGATTTTTCACGAATAACAAGTACAATATCGGTAGTAGGAATGTTACCAATAAAATATAAAGTAGAATTCCACTGTGGATGTATTTTCAACCTTTATTTGAGTATAAAAAAGATTTTTTGTGAGTTTATTAGGCAAAAAAATAATCTTTTTCCGTTATTTTCGTATACCCATTTTTCATATTCGAATCGGCATCTAAAAATATAACTTATTTTTATTTGTAACTAACAGAAAAAATAAATCGTTTTTAGCTAAAGCTTCCTATTTTTTTGCACTTATTTATTTTTTTAAAACTTTTCTATTTCCCTTGGGCAGTAACTAATTAATATATTTTTTTTCCTAAAAACACTTTTTATTTTCGATTTGACCAAAAAATTTTACTAATTTTGTTTGATATCGATTTTAGTAAAGTTTGACTGGAAGCCGAGTGTATGTATATGCACTTGCGATTCAACTAAAATAATTTCGATTGAACCAGAGTTACTTGAAATTTATTAAAACTAATCTTATGGGATTTCCTTTGGATAAAAAATTCTGTTAAAGACAAACAAATTGATTGAAATCCCTATTAGCATAAACCCGGATTATATTCCTGTAATTCAATCAACTTCAACCATAAACCAATGGACAACCTAATGCAATTCATTTGACAAATCATGTTTTTATTGATTCAACAAGAATAGCCGCCGATGGTGTCATCTATATTTACATGATACTCGTACATAAGCGACGACATTTTACTTTGACCATAATCTACGAACCAACCCCTTTTACAGAAATAAATATGGCTGAAACCAAAACTATAGGAGAGTGTTCACATTCTCAAATATGTTTGCAAACAGAGTTTGATTGACACGATTTTGAAAAAGTGAACGCTTCATCAAACGGTTTGTCAAACATACTTGATGAATATCAAAAAATGTTGATATTTTTCTGGGTTTACAACCATATTTAAAAATGTGAACGCATGCATGTCAAGTCTGAAGCAAATTTAATATTCCATGAAGTTATGGAGCTACATATGCACGTCGTAAGAATATAACCAAAATGAGTTTTATAAGCAATAGCGGTAATAATAAGTTTTCACAGTTCGTCCGCTATAGTAAACATTCTAATGAGCAGAAATGTTGGACAACATGTTTGACGAATGTCATCCATCAAATATTTATCATGATGTGCTTGCTAAACAAATTCAAGAGTGTGAACGCCCCTATTCACGATCAAAAATATCGAATGAACCTTACCAACAATGAATGATATTAAAAAAATTAACGTACGCTTTATGTTAACAATTTCTGAACGCGCCCATTTGAAGTATATGAACCATAAGGTTATGTTTGCAATTGTTTTTGATAAAATATTTTTTTTTTAAAAACAGATAAATCAAATATTTAAAGTGAAAGCGGAAATTTGTCAAGTTTGCAGTAAATTCTGTTTTCTGCATTTTTAGGCCTTTTGGAATATTTCTAAACATTAAAATTTGAAAACATCATAAAGATAGATAAATATAATAAAACAAAACCACCATATTTCCGCACTAGTTCTGATATTTCAACCATTTTTTAAATATCCAAAGATCTGTTTAAATCAAATACATAACTATATGTTTTAGACATAAGTATAGTACATTATAAATTTAAGATGAAATTTGTTTTGTACAACCAAAATGTGAATAGTACCATCAAGATAGTCGTACCCATTCATGTGCTTTAATTTCAACCATAGGTATACCACAACCGAGCAAAAGAAGCTTTTTCGGGTTTTTAATGTTGTCTATATCTAGCAGATACATTATAATTCGTTTTTTTTTGTGTTGTTTTCTTTTATTGTTGGTTCGCGGTTATTTTTTTTTCTGTTGCTGTCGGTGTTTATCCCCATCAAAATGCACGAATGTACAAACAACTTTTTCCGCAGTTGTTTAAAAATCTGGTAGAAAAATCTCCGAACGTTGACTGGCATTATCTCAGACGTCGAGTAGCAGTCGAAGTGTTAAGACGTGTTCTGCTTTTTCTGAAATCACAAACCCTTTTTCGTTTTTCTTCAGTTTTTTTTTTAAATTTGATATATGATTTGCTAATTTACAAAACTTTATAATTTCGTGCATCCTTATAATAGAATTCGAACTGTCCATTCGTGACCGATTTACAATAATTTGGACTGTGAAAATTTGAACCATATAACTTTGAATCTATATTGTGATTTATATTTGTTTGAACGTTGTGTGGATTTTTGAATTTTTAACGACAAACAAATTAAGAAGGACGTTTGTTACTTCGTAATTTTGATCTTCGTAAATTCTTTTATTTTTGTGGATAAATGAAGCCTTTGGCAGAAAAGGACAACGATTCAATGGCTACTGTGCAAATCAAGCCTGAATATGCTCCTAGCGAGGTTTACAGCACTGCTAGTGAACCACCACCGGTAAGGATTTTTGAGTGATATAATAAATGTAGTACATAACATTATCTTAGGTTAAATATCAATATTATGCATGTACAACTTTCGTAAAGCTGATTTAGGAAAAAGGAGAAATTAGTGTGTTGAACAAGAAGACTTACAAAGTAGTGCTTAAAATGCAGGTGAAATTTGGAAACATTTAAATGTTTTGCAGTGTTATTGAATTTCTATCAAAGATTTAAGAAGTTCCAAAGGTATTAATTTGTGGCATGAATAATTAAATATTTTGAGTGAATTTGAATCTAAATGCTGAAAATTCACTGTCAGAATTCATTTTGCTTTACTATTTCAATATTGAATTTAAGTGTCATCTAATACCTTATCTAAACCATAAATTTAAACTAATCCTGAATGAAAAATACTTCTAGTCTTTTACATTGTTGAAATGTTTTTTTTTTTAACTGTTGCATAACTAAGCAAATTAACTCGTTGGTTCGAAGTACAATTGTTAAATAAGAGCTTTTTTCTTGTGGTTTCAAAAGCTTTTGTTCAAACCAAATTTTGTCCCAAATTTGCTATATGAGTTCATGAAACAGTTTTTAGAAGTCTGCAGGGCATATATGAATTTTATTTCAAGCTCAAAATTGGAACTTTTTCCAATTTATTACTAGGGTAAAAATACTAAAAATATTGGTTGATTTTCACCAAACATCAGCTATGCAATTTATTGCGTTTCAGAGGAGAAATCAGAATTTCACTTTGGCATTTAGTGTCAATTTCATATAGACAAATATACTTCTTAAAAATATTACGAAACATTCCCCTTCAGAAATATTTAAAAGTTAGAAAGAAAGTTATTAAGAAAAGAAACAAAAAAACTTTCAATCCACAAATGATTTTGACAGTTTTCAGAAATCTATTATAACTTGTTCTGTTTTTCGTGTACTTCTCAAAACTGACAATTTCTACCAGTATTCTATTTTCTTATATGAACATTGACGGACAAACTGAGTTTTCAGCAGTCGAATAATTTTGGAACAATTATTATTCTCAATAAACATCAACAAGGTGTTCTTTGCTGTTCCAAGGAGTCTGGAAAAAACTAAAGAAATGATCAGTTTTGATCAAATTCGTCTGGATACTTTGGAATTCCTTTAAAATGGCATTTAGATCGTATTAAAAAAGGTTTTTTCTCAATTTTGTTTTAATTTTTTTCATAAAACCATAATATTTCCAATAATCGTTACTTTTTCAAGATATCTGGTTTTTCAAGCCAATACATAACATTCAGAATGACAACAAAATTTTCGCTTGTCAAAGTTAATTTACATGGCGAAATTTACCGAAACTGCCGTGATGCTGTGGATATAGCTACGGCTAAATTGCCACCGCACCTTCATCTCCGTATTGTCAGAGTTGTGCATGTGACATTTTTTTGACATACTGATCTGGTTAAAAACGATTTGTTGCTAACGACTAGAGTTGGTAAATTTTCTTGTAAAATACGAGTATCGTTCCGAATATTTTGAGTTGGCTTAGAAGAGCCGTTATTATGGATTTGTTTTTGTTATTCAATAAAATTTGGTGGTGCAACAGCTCGGGGTGAACCAGGACCTAGTGACTTACAACTCTCAACCATTCCTGTGTGCGTGTTACCAGGAATGGAGGGGACCTACAATTTTCTGCCGATTCCGAACGGCTAATAAGCAGCACTTTCCATGACAAGAGATACTCTTGAAGAATTTGTCAATTCCTCGCAAGAGGCAGTACACCCCTGAAAAAAACTTTCTTGCAGCTTCTGAGAATCGAACTCGAGACCTTCCGCATGACAGTTCAATGCACTAACCATTATGCCAAGGGGTAGGAGATACATTTGTTTTCGTTGCGAACTTTTATTTTCAAAAACTTTGATGTCTTTTGTTGAACTGTCAAAAAATTCAAAAACAACTTCGAGTTCTTTTAACCGAAGCTACACAATAGCTGTGTTTTATTTTCCCCCAGATCTGATCCAGATTGGATCTTCATTCAAAATTACATGTATAGCAAAAACGACAAAAGGCCCAATTTCGTTTGTATTTGTTGTTTTACATGTTATTTTGAAAACAAAATCCAATCCGGATCAGATCTGGGGGAAAATAAAACACAGCTAATGTTGTTTGTGTTTTTATTCTAAGCCGTATTTAATTACATAAGTGTTTACCAAACCAATCTTAAAACCTAATAAATGGAAGGTGCTTCCAAGACACATAATGTTTAGCTGTCAAATTTACACATGAACCGAAATGAAGTGGCAAGTTAAAAAGACGTGTTCAGTAACAGAAAACTAATTTTATTAATTCAGTTAATTTGTATTTGTGCAACTGTTTAAATAGGTATCAAAATGTATAAGTTATCTTAGTAGTAATTGTTTTTAATGTAACTTATACTAATGATTTAACTAAAGATAAGCGAAGTAATAATTCTACTTGATATAAGTAAACTATTCGATTTTCTCGATATACTGTATAACAATTTATTTAATCATCTAGAGAATATGTTTTAATATACAATATATTCAACCCACTCACTAATGGCTTAGGTTCTTGGCTTCGTATGTGCTGTACAAAGGAAGTGTTGTTGTTTTCAAAATCGCTTGAAAACTGCTTTAAAGATTTTGATTAAACTTCGTACATGTGATTTCCTTAGTCATTGTAATAAAATTGCGATTTTGGCACAAAACATTTTCGAGATATTGCAATATTTCCGTATGCGTATTATATATTTTGTATTAGGTTACTGGCTCAAGCAATTTAGTTCCAATTACATAAGGATACTTATATATATTATACAGTCAATAGTGCCTTCCTTACACTTTCCAGTAACAATGCGATAATAATAATAATATAACACTTTATTCCGTTTAGCCACATTACAGCCTTGAATCACATAAGCAAGTATGTATTGAAAATAAATTATATTTCTGTACTGGACAATCTACAACCCACAAACCATCAGATTAAGCTTTATTCCCCACACTAAAGTCGTTGCATAACCAATAAGTGCAGCCATTTTGTATTTCCTTTTATCAGGCACAATGGTTAAACTTACTACTTTACCAAAACGGGTAATCTTAAATTTTATAAGTTGTGTTTTGTATCTATCTTCCTACTTTCAATGTTGCTACTAATGGAATGAAAATAAAGAAGTCTCTAACATCAAGCTACAAATCAATTGACAAGTTTGATTTTATTAAAGCCCAAAAGCTTTGAAATCTTTCTGGAAAGTTTTCAATCATGAGATTTATGAATAATAAAAAAATCAAAACTTGTTTTATAAATTAAGCAAGAAACTTCAAATGCTAATTTAATTAACTAATAATTCATCAAATTTTGAATGGATAGCAACATTGTATATTTTATATTTATATACCTATAATTTTTGAAAATTTAATATTTTGTTTTGATAATATTTTATTCCAACAAACTACGTAGATACTTTTACCTTCATATGTGTATGCCTTTAAGGTCAATTAAAGGTCAAAGTATTCAAAGCTCTATCGCTGCAGTTTTGTATATCTTCTCAACCACTTCAAATAATAACAACTTCAATATCAAAGAACCTTGACGTATAAAATTAATTAACTTTGTATAAGAAAAACAAGCAACACAAAACAAATTTACAACAAAACAAAGTCCAAAGAATATTGTATTGCAGTTACATTTTATAGAGACGAAACCTGATTTAAGTTAATGTGTAGGTATAGGTTTTTCATATATTTCGTCATTATAGCAGAAATAAAAACCTATCAACTGAAATTGAAGCTGAAGTTCTTATAGCCAAAGCGGTATAAATATAGTCAGTTCGAAAGCTTAGATGATTGGGCTCTAGTTTGTGGAAATCCAATACTTCCACTTACTTTCGTTCTTTTTTTTCTACTTTGGTTTTTGTGATGAAATTTCTTTTCGTGTCTTGCATGAAGATTGTTTATTGAATTTTCGTAAATAGTCCAAGTGGTATTGGTAGTTTGTATTTGCCACTTCTTTCAAAAGCTTTACCACGGATGTTGGTTAAAGTTTTGTAAGAAGCTGACAAATATTAAGTAACATTTTTACTGAGAGTAAAAACCTTTTCTATTGTTGGTCAATTAATGTAGATAGTTGGAGTCTCTATAGATCTTTATTAAAGCTTAGAATGAAATTGACTAATAGACATTCTACAACTTTACTTGAAGTAGCTTTGTTTTGTTTTTGTTGGTGTAACAAAATAAAAATGAAAAACATAATATGGAATGCATTTTTGTGTGTTGAAAATAAGTGACGACAAAAACCAAAGACAGACGTTAATAAGTTAGAAAAATAATTCCAGAGGAGGAAATACGACTACAAAACCTTCTCATTGCGCAGATATCCAAGCTAAGGACGATCTAGTTTGTCGAAACATGTTATTTAAGCTTTCCAATCAGCTTATGTGAGAAATGTTGTACTTAATGCCGGTTTACTAACTTATAATTAAATATGTGACTTAAGGTGGTAATTAAAGAGTTTTAATTGAGTTAATAAGATTAAAGCCCATAGTAATGAAGCTATAAAAGTCAATATTTAGAAAGACTTATAAAAAGTTTATGTGGTTGTTAAGAAACCTATTAAGTTATGATTAACTAAGCGTAACCCAAAAACCATTTCAATGTTAGCCCATAAACTTAAGGAGGGCTTGATAATTACAGTCCTTGAAATTTGAAAGATTTCATATTTAGTGTTTCCCACAGTCTAGACCATAAACGAAAACTTTAACTTCCTGAGGTTATTTGTATTCAAGCACAAAATTTTAACCGTTCAAATCTAGTCAGCGACATTTTCCTGTAGATACGGTTAACAGGTTTCTTGAATTATTTTATCAGTTTATTTAAAACAAAATAAGTTATCGAGACATTTTTTTTTTTGAAATGCCAATTTATTTTCTTGAAAGAACTTAAATTTTTTTCTGTAAATAACAATATTTCAAAATATTAACAGAAACAAATAACAGTTTGAGGTGAATAGTTGAAAAAATTTAAACGTTAAAAAGATTCGATTCTCTTGTTATAGCTTTTTATTCGTTGAATTTCCTTTTGTTGTTGAAATATTTAAGTATTGCGTTTTGGGTTTTTCGTGTTAAAAATAATATCAGGAACGCATCGTTTTCATTTTATCGCGTAGACTGTAGTACACCCTGTATACCTAGTTAATTAGGGTGTGTTAATGGATTTATATTGTTCTGGATTTATATTGTTCTTATAGAAAGTCTGAGTCAAACGATTAAAAAAGTCCAATAAACCAATTATAAAAGCAAATTCTGCTACTTACGTCACTTTCATTATATCCACGTCCGGTACCAGAATTTTATGAAATTAATAAATCGCAATACAAAAATAGATTCAACCCGGTATAGGAACCTACCCACCCTTTTGCAAACGCATCTATAGCATTTTAATGTCTGATGAAATAATGGTAGAGGATATTAAGTACAAGTAGATACTATATAATACAATATGCAGCTATAGAAATTTTTTTGTATGACGAAAACATTAATCTTTTTATTTTCCATGCAAAAATACACAAACCATATACATACTATACTCTCTAGTCTAGTCATTGGCCGCAGTAGACACAACTCAAAGTTGGTATTTTGGATTTTCCTTGAAAATTCGATTTGTAGACGTATTGCACAATTTGAATTTCAGACGTATCTATAGGCTTTTGTTTTAAATAAATTTCAAAAAAAAAAACAGACCCAATAAAAAACACCTATCTCTGATTTGAATATACGATCGTTGTTGTTTGTGTTGATGGATCCGTGTGGATTCTGTCGTTGGCGCGGACGGCGGCATGGCGTCCGCGTATTTACGAATACTTCGCTTTTTATTTGCTTGGTCAATGGCTAGTCGGGTGGAGTAATTTGCATTTTGTTGGCTATTTTGGTATTTTTTTTGTACATATGTATATAAATTTGAGTTGAATTTTGCATTTTGTTTGGCTCATTTTTTTTGTCCAGTATCTTGAATTGCTTGCATTCAGAATATTAATGATTTTCAAGAATTCATAAGCATTTAGCTTAAGTGCATACATAAAATCATATAAAGCCACTCAAATGCTTAAGAAGATTAAAAGAACTTTAAGTTAAAAAATCTTGCAAACATAAATACAACAAACGAACTCTTATACGAATCCCTAAAATTAAGTTTTGAAAATTTAAAATACTTTGGCTTCTTCATTTCTTAAGTTTTAAAGCCATGTTCATATTCAATTAATTCTATGAATACCAGGTCACTGTTAGTTTAAGCTTTTTCTATGGTTGTTACAAGCATCAATTCTTTTAAAAATATTAGATCCTGATCGATCGACGCTAAGTAGAATATTTTCACAATTTCACAGCTTTTTTGGTGTTGTGAGTTTTGTTTGCTTGAGCTTAACACCTTTAAATCAATTTATATTCGCATTAAATTGGGATTTCTTTCAATTACTCGAGCATATTGCCTTCAGATTCATACTTTTCTGATAATGTTGCTATTTTTCCAGGTGATTACCATCAGTACAACTTTGGTAATATGTTTGGCAGAAAAGGATCTTAATTCTAAAAGAATTCTGTCCAGTATATATTATTTATCCCAAGTGCAAAATTTGTTTACAAAATTTTACTATGCAATATAATTACCACTACCTACACTATGAATATTTGTATGCAAAATTGGAACACAATTGTAAAAGCCATTACCGATATATAAGTGAATAACTCATAACTCTCTTTTTTCATTATTTGAGTTTTTCGCCAGAAGTTTGAAACCCTGTTTTATTAATACCATAGCAACAATTTTAATCATAATCGTTATTGGTGTTCTCGGTACGATCAAAAAAAAACATATCGTTCATAAAAAGAGGAAAATAAGTACAATACTTGTCCTATAGAGCCATTAGGTGCGTTTTATTATCTACGGATCTATATATAGATACGGATCTTGATTAATTTTTAACACATATTATAGTAACAATTTGGGATCCTGTTCTCTATCTGGATCTATTTCAAAGATCCAAAAATTAGTTTTTTCTCTGGTGGGTTGATGGTTTTTTATGATAAAGCCTAGTACGCAGATCGAGCTAAATTTTATCTCGCATACAAAATTCTCTCCAAAATTTAGAAAAGCTAAAATTATGTCAAGCATTTTAGCCGAGGGGTACGCTGCTCCAGCTTAAAAATATAAATTTCTCATCGAATTGTACATAACTTATCTGCCAAAAAAATAATTGTCTGGCACATTTATTCTCGAGCTAAATTTCAATTTGGAATGGAAGAATATTTAGAAGAATATTTAGTGGTGGAAGTCTTACAAGATTTTTCACAGCAAAAATCACTCATAATTCTCATTCATTCTTATTCATAAAATTCTTAAAAAATCATACTTTAAAACAAATTCTTTTAAATCTTTGAAAAAATTTAGAGAACAGCTGTTTTCTGTGACATATTCTCAACAAGGTTCTTATGTTAAAATTTAGCTTGGATTTTAGCTGATGTTTGGAGAAAAATGTGGGAGAAAAAATTAAGCACGATCTGCGTACTAGGCTTAAGGTAGTGTAAACTGCAGTGTAAAGCAAAAAGTCAAGAAATATTTGAAAATAAACAAACATATGGATAAAAAGAGATGGGCATATAACACTGCTGTCACTATGATCCGTTTCGTTTTATTTTCAAGAGATAATCTATATGGATCATTGGCGATAATAAAACACGGCTATGAAGAACTATCAAATACAAATTGTTTTTAATGTTCCCATTATATTGGAAACATTTAAATATTGCGCTGATTTATACCATTTCAATGATGGCATATTGTCATTGTTGTGGAAAACTGGCATAATTAATGCAGCAATTCACGAAAAATAATGACTGACATTGATTTTTCTGCGAAGTACAAGACACTGAGGCTTATTTAATTTCGCATTATTCTCTTAAAATCCAAAGAAGAAGTTTCGCTTATAAAAAACTGTATCCACTGTCAATTAGTGTGAAAATGCTAATCAGCATTGTGAAAACAAGTTGAGTTGATGCACCAACTCGAATCTGGTTATCTCAATGTAAAGTAAATAACACTTAAAACCAAGGAAAATCGACATTGGTCACATCTCGAAATCGTATAATACTTCATTTGTCCTTAAATGATCCCATCTAAAAAATTAAATAGAAACCATAGTGTTAAATTAGTTTGAGTTGCAAAATTGAAAATTTTAGTATTTTCTATGCAATCAACAATTTCTGTAAGCTGCAAATTACAAGAAATCGTAAAAATATAACCTCAAATTTTTGTTTATTTTTATGAGTTCATATTTTATAGTAATTCGCAGCTTTTAGTGACAAAAAAAATACTAACTTGAAAAAAGTCAAGATTTACGACCATTCACTATTTGCAATTTGCTCGTCGTGGATCTTATATCATAACCTGTCAAAAACCTGGCCAGAATTGTTTGACAGCTCCACGTGTATTTCCGCATTGCAATGCCATGCAGCTCCGTTTCTATGACACTCCATATGTTATATATGTATGAACGCGCCCAGTGGAAGTATGTAGTTTAATTTTTTTAGGAGTTAAACTTATTTGCGCAAAATTTTACTTGAATTACCATAGTACCATGCTAAAGCTGTTTTAGTACGAAACTTTCTCTACCTTTTTATTAAAGTTAAAAACCGAGTACCTATTTTATTTTGTTAGTATCGTGCTTGCTTCATATGACTCTTTGATATTTACAAACGTCAAAAAAGTTCAGTTTACTTAGTTTTTAGCACAAAATTCAATTGTTTTGGGTGTATTCAGAAGCATTTTTTAAGAAAATTGCCTTAGTTACTAGTTGAAAAATGTTTGAAATTAAGAATGATTTAGTAAACTACTTTAAAGTTAGCAAATTATTAAGTAGTATCATACTGTTTGAATTCTGTTTAAAATTTTGCACCATTTTTACTTGCGACTTATAGGTACTATAAGGCAAGTTATGCATTCGTAAAAAAAATCGAACTCGAGATTTTGATCAAAGTTGACATTACGATGATAGCGAAGACCAAAAAAGTGGGTCTCGCAATTCTGTCTGTCTGTCTGTCTGTCTGTCTGTCTGTCTGTCTGTCTGTCTGTCGGTTCGACTACAGCCTAAACGGCTCGGCCGATTTTCTTCAAACTTGGTAGATATGGGTTTTAATTTTTTACCCCCGGACGTTTTTTTTTTTTTTTTTTTAAGACCAAAAATAACGGTACCTGCCATACGATTTTTTTTCGAAATTTTATAAATATTTTTTTTTCTCAAAAACTGTCCCACAGAATTTTTTAAAAAAAATTTGAAAAATTTCATTTGGTTAAACCTAGCTAATGGTTGAAAAAAATTTTACAAAAAATTGTTATTTTTGGTAGACCCCCTGGGTCCATTTTTTTTGTTTTTGATTTTCTCGAAAACGGTACAGCCGATTTAAATAATTTTTTTTATGCCAAAGCTCCTCCAAAGTTTGAATATTATTGCACATTCAAATTTTTAATTTTTATTTTTTTGGATTTTTAAAAAAAAATCAAAATTTTTTTTTGGAAACTCAATATTTCGAAAACCCCATGCTCGATTTTTTTCAAACTTGACAAAAAAAAGTTTTTTAACATAATCTACAAGATTTGAGAAAAAAAAAATTGTTTCATCTAAAACTAACGGTACCTTCCATACAAATTTTAAAAAATGGTTTTCGAAAATCGTATTTTTCTCGAAAACGGTTCCGAGAATTTTGCTAAAATTTTTTTTCTTTTGATTAATCTTTACGATCTATAATTTAATAAAAAAAAATTTTAAATCTAGATATTACTGACTGTACCTACCATAGAACGATTTTTTCGAATTTTGAATTTCTCATTATCGACATAACGGATTTTAATGAAATTTTTTATAAAAAAGCTCCAAAAAAGTTTAAAAAACATTGCATTTAAAAACTTAAGAAAAAATATTTTTTCAATTTTTAGAAAAAAAAAGTCGTTTTTTTTTTTTTTTGAAAAATTCGATATCTCAAGAACGGCTTATTATTTTTTTTTGGAAATTAGACCTTTATTCGTACAATAATAAAAGCTTAAGGTTGGCGTACCAAAATTTTTTCTTAAAAATGTTTTAAAAATTTTGTACATAAAAGCTTATTTTTTTAAGGAACCACTACAACGACTTATAATTTTTGTTCTTGAATAAATTCATATTTGCATAGCATTCTGTTTTTATCTCTTACTACTAAAAGAATTTAAAAAATTAATTTTATCCTTATGGACAGTTTTCTTTAATAACATTCGTTTTTAAAATTCCTAGTCTATTACATAGGAGCAAGTTCGTGCGACCCAGTCGTGCATTTTATTTTTGTTGTGTTTGCTTTTCAATTGTTATTTCATATAAAGTGAAAGTGGAATTCCTTAATTTTTCAGTAAGCGCTTTTCGTTTGACAATTAATTATTAGAATTTGAGAGCACAAGTAAAACAAAGTAAAAATAAAATACATGCATATATTATAAACATATAAAAATAATAAATTTAAATCAACCAAAAAACTTTTTGTATTACATAATTGCCTTCTAGTTGATATTATATTCATATTCGGTTATAGCCTCCTACACAGGTTCAATAAAGACCTAAAGCATAAAAGAAACACACATTTTCACCTATGTATGTATTTCATTCCACAATATGTTTGCAACTCAAGCATGAAAAAAATTTTCACAAAAGCGGATGCATTGCTCAACGCTTCAGTAAAATTTAGCTATCCATCAGCCAGCACTAATATTTCTGCTTTAGATTTTATGTTCTGTTTGTCAGGTATTTTTTGTTTAAATTCGAACGCGACTATGGGGTGTTCGTTTTAATTCTTTTGGAAGAACAGTGATTGGAATAACAAACGTTGTATGTTTTATTGATGTCAAAAATTGTCACAGCTTTAATTAAACCACAACACAAGAATTTATTTACTTTGCACTTTTATAGCCATCATCGATTTAATATTATAGTGTAGAGTTTTTAGGTAATGTGCTATAAATGTTGACATTGAAGTAAGATTTATTTCAGAGTACTTTTTTTGTCATTATGTACATGTTTCGTTGGCTGAATTAATTGTTCACGAAAATAATTGTTTAAAGTGCTCGTGATTTTTATTTTTATGATTTTCATCAACACAAAATAAATTGTTTTGTCCTTGTTCTGTTTTTATTTGAATTCTTTTTTTTTCGTTATTTTTATTTGTATGTTTGTTGAATACTAAAATGTTCCTTATTTTTTCTTCTTTTTTTTCTGTTCACCATGATTGCAGATGGGAATGTTTAGCTACAATCAGGTTTGTCGCTCAAGTCTTTTGTTTCTGTAGTTTGGTATTTTCTTCTTCATTTTTTGTCTTTTTTTTTATAAATATTTGCACATTGCCATCTTTGGTAACACTATAGCACTTGCAGTATTCTTTTTATTTATAGATATTTTCTGTAGAATTTTAATTTTTTTTTTCCGATTTTAATCTCACAACTTTGTATGCACAAACATCTCCCACCATCAGACTTAAGTTGCATTACTCATATAAACCATACTTTTTTCTTCTTTTATACTCATTTTAAATTTCTACATTTTTATCTACATTATACAATATTCTTGAAAATTTTTAAACATAAATTTTTTGAGAACAATTGCAACAAATGCTGATGCTGCTGCTCCTTAAATTTTTCACATTAATTTCAGCAAAGTGGAGGCGGATGAAATATGATTGTCTGATAAATCTGAACAAATAAGATTTTGTATGTAATATGTGAACAATTTATGAGTTTTTTTTAAGTAATTAATTGTAATTTAATGCTTTTAGTAATATTCTCGCCATATAAAGAAGGTGCGGTGCTTTGTGTAGGCAAGACTGAATTATGTTTCCTTTATTGTTTAATGATGCAAGTTTAATTTTAAAATCACAACTGGGTGTGATTCAGTAGTTAATATATACAAACGCGAGTGTATCAATAAGGTACCCATAGCTATTCTTAATCTTATGAGCATTGCAAACGACAAAATGTACACAAAATTAACCCTTATAGTAAATAGTAGTTTTAACTTTATGTCCATTACACCTATGCCTCATTTTAATGCAGCCTTAATTGCACAGCACTAGTAAAAAGTTATAGAAGAATAAGAAATAATTTGTTTTGGTACGGTGAATAAAATATAAGGTTTATTGTCTCAACAAATCTCGCAGAGTGTTGAACCTATAAACACATCTAAGTTGCCATTCCAGCCTTATATCGACTGTTATTTTCACCCCCTCTTATTATCGGCGAAGGTTCTTATTTAAATCAAGAAACTCAACTATACATTTAAGGCTATTCCTGTAGAAGATAATGATCTTACTAATTATGACATATGGATTCGAGACTAGACTTGAGACTTGAAAGGGAACTCCGATCTCATATTCGAGTTCGAGAAAAATTTCTTAGGGAAAATTGTTGATCACATATGAAGAAAAGATGCAACAACCCTGAAGTGTTGCTTATGATCTACTTCAAAGGAGACTGTGCTGATATTCATCACTAAATCCGTTTTGGATGAAGTGAACACAACTCAGTCTTGGGATTTACAACTTTGTTACATGGACTCAAGTTCGGTATAAGTAATTGGAGGTTTTTATTTTAAGAGGCCGGGAGAGAACCATAATAACGATGATGAAAATAAACTATAGAAATAAAATGAACAGGTAAAATTGTACTACATTTGAAAATCTCACAAATTAGAATTTCGCATAATTGAAATCTCGCAATTACAAAACCTTGCGTATCAACACTTTGAAATCAGTATAAATGAGGCACAACTGGTAAGATCTCCTTAAACAAAAAAAAAACTTGATTTTTACTGACTTTCTTTGACAGGGATTCTAAAGGGTTTTTCAATCAGAACAGGTAGATGTTGAAATAGAAAAAACAATCTGTGTGTGAGATATTTACAACATTCTTGTATTATTTGAGAGGCCCATATTTAGAATATGACTTTGTTCAAATACCTGCCTCGGCTTCTTGCTGCGGTACGGATCCGTGTGGTTCAATTTTCAATTACTCTTCGCTTAAATCCGCATTAATTTTAGTGATGGTCTGTGTAATTTTCACCTTAAAAGCATCGATAGATTGTAGTTTTTTCGTATAGAGACCTGCGATTAAAGAAAACCCCACAAGAAAAAGTCTAACAGGATCAAATCACATGACTTTGGTGGCCAATTCACGTCACCTCTGCGGGAGATAACGTTACCTTCAAATCGTCAATCGTCACGTCCACTCTGTGGTTCGTTGTATCACCCTGCTGGAGCCATATGTTTTCTTGTTCCATATGGTTTCATTTGGGCCACACAAAATTTTTCATCATCGTTCTGGAGCGCTCGCCATTGACGGTGACCGCTTCGCCAACGTCGTTTTCCAAAAAGTACGGATTAATGACAGCTGGTGAACCATGTGTTGGTTGGTGTCGTCCCACATACGGCAATTTTGCTTGTTAATACAGCCATTCATCAAAAAATACGCCTTGTTGGTAAAGATGTTTTTTCGGTCTAATTTGGGGACCTCTTCCAAACACTCTGAAGCTCCGTCAGCGAAGAAATGGCATTGTCTGCATATGGTCATGAACTTTCAGCTCCTGGATGAGTTGGATCTTATACGAATGAAGGCCCAAGTCCTGACGCAAAATTCCCCAAGTTGAAGTCTGTGAAAGGACGAGTTCTTGTGCATGGCAATGGATTGCCTACCTCGGATTCTGTTGTACACTTTCACAGACCGTGGCGATGTTCTCGACCGATCTTGCAGTCCCCTGCAAAAAATAACCCAGTAATCCGCCGATACTGTCACATGCACCTATTTATGCAAATACAAAATATAAATGATGCTATGATAAAATAAAATCTTTCTAAAAAATAGATTCTTACTAAATGAAAAATAATAAATATTTTGGAAACTCACCATTTTCAGACACTTGATTTGTTACTGTTGTGTCTTCATATTTTAAAAATTAAATTTCAATAAGAAAGTTTGAATGATTAATGATTAATCCATTCCCACTACCCCGATGTTTCGGTGCCTTTTCACTCCATAAAATAATCGATTTCATTTGGTGGAATACTTCCACTTAATTTTCATTTAAACGAAACAGCTTCAGTATCCATCTAAGTCATGGCCACTTTGATATGTTATCAGCACTTCCCCTTCCTCTTTCTAAAAAAAATCCCAGCTACGGCTATGATTTCTATCTAACTTATCATTTTTTGCTGACTATAATAAATCAACAAATAAACTAATCTCTTATATAAATTATATTTTGATACCCTCTGTCACGATTTGATCTTCCAATGATCTTTATTAAAAAATAAGATTAAGCAAACAAAACACTATCAACATTTTTGTTTGTTTTGCTTTAACTTAGTTTTTCTTTCGTTTTTAACCTTTTTTTGTCTGCCAGCACGTACTAGAACAAGCACGTACGCAAACAATACAATTTTCACCTAGAAAACTTTCTTTTAATAACAATAATGACACTGACATTGAACAAATTTGTGTTTATGTTTCAGTTGCTTTTGAGACATCATATTTAATGACACTGAACAGACTGTTTCTCAATTCAAGATTTTTACTCAATTATTTATTAACTTAGCAGAATTTCAAGTTTAAAATGTAATTGACCCGGCTTTATATGCATGCATTTTTGTTATGCATCAGCAATGTCAGTTAAATGATGCGCAATTCAAATAATCACCCGGCAGGGTGCAGTAAATAAAATGGAATCTTTAAATGAAATAAACTGACCTACGACAGACATCACCTAATAAATCAGACATATACAAAAAACAAGCATATGTATGTACATACATATATACTCGTAGATGCCGCGAGTTGCAATTTCCATTAAGTAAACTTTCTCAATTTGCTTGCATCACCAAATGCAACGAACGTATATAATAACATGCACTTAAATGCGGTCGATTAC
Source organism: Chrysotoxum bicinctum (assembly GCA_911387755.1). Classification (NCBI taxonomy): domain Eukaryota; kingdom Metazoa; phylum Arthropoda; class Insecta; order Diptera; family Syrphidae; genus Chrysotoxum; species Chrysotoxum bicinctum. Next base: position 213,704,113 of record OU426989.1, on the reverse strand, counting down.
ATTTAATATAATACAAGTGTTCTTTGACAGCTGCTGTCTCCTTCTATAGTTTGACATTGAAATTTTTTCATCATAAGCAAAACTAAACTATCGCTTTTCTTTGATTGGTGTTAGTGAAATTGAAGGTGCTTTCTCAAATGACTTTCTGTTAGAAAAAATAAACTCTAACGGTCAAATGAGGTTATACTTATATTACAAACGTGATCATCGTCGATAGTATAGGGTTCTGGTCATTCGTATTAGGTGTGATGTGTTTGTTGTTTATTGCCACTTCATGATAAAATGAGATCATATATTACAAACTGAGTGTATCACGTTTAGATGATAAGTTTCGTGATCAAGGTTTGAATACAAAAATGACTTTTATTACAGAAAGCTGTGACTTCAAACAGATTTTGTCACAAACACGAGAATTGGGTTTTAGCAAACTAGGAAATCGGAGATTTAACGAAAAATGATATATTTTATTTCTGTTCAACCCCACATCAAATATTAAGCTCCATGAGTAAAATAAAAATAATTTAAATATTTTTAATCTTGTGTTTGGGGGTTTCTATACTAATTCTTGAAAAAGTGGTAAAGTTCATTTTATCAACATTTTATCAATTACGAAGTTTGAATATTTTATGATCGACTTTTTCAGAACGGCTGAAACAAAACTGAAGAATAATTTTTGTAACTAACTCATATTCTTATATTTATTTAAGTTATGATACCCAACCCATGCTTCCATTCAAAATCATAAATGTATTAGGCCAGCTTACATAAATGAAATCTCACAGATTTAATTCGAAAGAGGAAGATGATTCCTCGTTAAAATTTATCAGCTTAGACATAAAATACCGCAGATAAAAATTTTATTCCCTACCTTAGTTTCTCTAACCTGAACTGGTTAAAGGTAGAACTATAATGGGCAATAGCTCACTGGATTTCCAATCCATTCCAATTCTAACTTTATTTTCAATTCAGTGACGTTTGTTCAGCGAGCAAAGTAGAAGTGACGAAAGATAACAATCCACAATTGTGAGTGCGTCTTGTGGTTTTCTTTTATTCGCTTTTTTTCGTACGATCACTTTTTGCCCTTCAGACAATTTTAGTTTCACCTTAAAGTATTAAATCCAAAACTTGGAATTTTTCTTTGAAAATTAAATCAAATTGAAATTAATGGGATTTCCATTGGTAAGATAAATCAATTACCTATTTCTTGATTGAAAATTAATTTTGGAAATCTACATATATTTTTCAAAACATGTAGAACTGAAAGTAGATAAAAAGTTAAAAAATTTTGAAATTATAAAAATACCACGAAAAGCAATTCAAAATCGTATTCCATTTGCCAAGAAAGAAATCAATTTAAAGATTGAAATCCGAATTTACAAATGACCCCGTACTCAGAAATTGAAACTTTCAACATTTTTCATTTTTGCTGTCAAACACTGAGGGAACAAAATTTATGTCGATTTCCTTTACACATGAGAAATCAATTTCTGTGTGAAGATTTCGATCTCTCGACAGAGTTTACGTTCCTTCACACCAAAAAAATCTATTTTTTTTTACAGAGATCAAATTCTTCGAATCCAGGTTTAAAGAGGGATTTACATGTATACGAAGTACGCACACCACAAGAAAAAATTTGACACGGGATCGAAATCCCTTGTGTGTAAAGGAAATCGACATTAGAATTCGCTTTGTCAAATTTTGACGGAGACATTTTTTTGATAAAAATAGATGAAATGACTCAATTGGCGACCGAATCACTTTGAAGTCTAGTAGTTACCAAACCAAAATATTTTTTACATAAACAGATTTAAAAAAAAAAGGAATTCCTTTTGGGGTGGTTTTTGAAGGCCAATAGATAAGTACAGGAAGCTAAAATAAATTTCAAAACTGCAGATGTAAAGAAACCCAGATTTTGAAGACACAAAAACTTCATATCTCATTTTCCATTGGATTTCGTAATGTTTCACTAAATAATTGAATCGATGAGTGGAAGAACAGTACAAAAGTATAAATTGGCGCTGGTATTGTCAGCTTTGATTATTTCAAATTATTTGTTTTGAGAAGTTATTCGATGAAAAACATTGTTATTTATATTTAGAATATTTTTGAATTATTGACACGGGAACACTTACACTGTTAGGATGGTCAAGAAAAACTGGAAGCGATATCGGATAAATATCTAGACTTTACAATAAGTCTGTACATTGAGACTTTTCTGAATAACGTCTCTAAAAGTTTTCATAAGCAAAATCTAAATGGATTAAACGAAAGCATTAACTCTGGTAGATAGCCTAAACCAAGTGACTTACAACTCTCATCAAGATAAACCCTTGGAGAATTTGTCACTTCCTCGAAAGAGGCATTTTTGCAGCGGCTGAGAATCAAACTCAAGACCCACTGCATGGCAGGCCAATGAAGTAACTATTACGGCAAGGTGTGAAGCATAAGCAGATGTTATTCAATCAAAAAATGATTTTTCTCAATTTGCAATATTATGTTCAGCCATCTAACACACTTTTAAAGTCAACTGTCAATTTGCCAATATTTGTCACTTATGCAAGATTAAATGTACGTCTACACAACTACTGACAGTATTTTTATTGGGTAATTTTGCTGTTGTTGACTCTGTAGATGGTAAAATGTCAACAATAAAAAGCGAAAAGCAGATATAGGGGCTATGATTTATGTAGCAAACCATCAAAGGGGCAACATACCGACCATTGGCCTGTGTAATGATGATACTATCGTAAGCAAACTTTTTTTCAAATCATAACCAGATATAGCCACACTAGATGTGCGTTGTTGAACGTTATTTCGTAAGTTTTTCATTCATTTGAGTGCCAATTATATTTATGTACTTTCAACTTTTAAGTAGGTAATCTATTCAACGTTGACTTTTATTTTTGCAAAACTGGTATTACGCAACTGTTCAGTGTTGATAGATTGCTATTTTGAATAAAATATAAAGATGATTTTATGGAAAATGAAGATAAGATAGGTATTACAAATGCAGCCATCAAAAATGCAGTTTCAAGTCAATTCAAAAATATGGTGAAATGAGATTAGTTGAGCTTATAAAGTTTTCTTATTTACATATCAATAACAATCTAATGACTGGAATATTTGAAATGATTATCCGGTGGAAAATTATTAACTTTGTTGGATCACAAACTATAAAAGTCGAAACCACATCTGTTTCGTGTGGCGTGTTGTGGATTAGTGTGTCGTTATCGCTCCAAAGGATTTCACATGCGTGAACCCATATTTGTTTGATGTTATATGTGTTCTGCTGAAACCCCCCTTTTTCAGCGAGCAGTATTTTCTTTTTCCCACATTCTGAAGAAAATTTCTTTAACACAGCTTGGTATGGCGCAATCGGTCCCGACAATCTTTCACAAATTCTTCTTTCTTCACTTCAGAGGGATTTTCTCTAAAGATAACTTCAGATACCATGCTTAGTTAAGGCAAATTTATTTTAAGTAATTAGTGCATTCAGTCTTTTTTTTTCTAATAAAGTTACATACGATTATGTACATAACGTGTAGGTATACCCTCATTAATATGAATGATTTTTGTTCGTTATTATTTCTTCAATGAACCGGAATTTACATTAGTGCGGTCTTAAACAACTTTTAGTAGACAAATATTTTCACTACGGGATTTTTTCACTAATGTTCAAATAAGAGCAGTTGGCAATAATGGGTCTACCAGAGAGAAAATTGTAATAGTTTCTTCATCGTGCGCTGTCATTGTTTGCAATATGGTGTCTACACAATATTTACTTGATGCAAGTATAATAGTAAAATTAAACACCACCTGTTTGTGCAATTTGTCACTTTTTTAAATGTCACTCGAAACGTATTTTTGTTTTTGTTCAAGTATCTGTCATTTGTTTTTTGTCTATTATCTTTGTATTATAACCTATAGTATTTTCATGGAGCGTGATTTTGGAATGCCAACGCTATCCTGGTGGTGGCGCTGAAATTAGCACATTATTTTACAGTGAAGGGTTGAATATGATACAAAGCTAGTAGTAAAAAAGAGAATATTTTATTATTAAATTTAGCAGAGACAAATCTAATAAGTACTATCGCTATGCTTAAGATGTCGCCCCAATCGTTCGTCTTCATCAGAGTACTATAAGTTTTATATACAAAGCTATTATGCAAACAAATTAAAATAATACCTTAGGCACAGTACACTTGTCGTTAAATATTCCTTTCGCAAGGTATGAAATTTAATTCAATCGAAAATTTTACTGCAACTATCTACTTTTCTCCTATTAAAAAAAAAAATTAAATCTTACAATTTTTTATACACATGTATGTATGTATGTATATATGTATGTATTTAAAACCAGATTAAATGAAAATCTATACCACTCTCATCCATCAAATTTTATAAATTGTATGGTTAAATGATAGGCCTGTTATAAATCATCCCGTCGACTTTCAAACTATATACATACATATATAATAAGTATGTATGTATATTATTTTTGCAACATTTCGATTTTGTTTTAAAACTCTAAATCGATGCATGAAATTTGGGTCAGATTAGAGAGGCACCTCAACTTTTCCTTCTTCATCTTAATGACGGTGACTGTGACTGTGACTGTTTGTATAGCTACTCTTCATCTGCAGCAGAGATTGTCATTCACTTTATATGAGGAAAATTATATTCAAACTGATATCTCTTTTGCATTTTTGTAGATGGGTTTTGGTTACTATTCAGTTTTTATTTTCACGTCAGCGCCATCTTCGTCACGTCGCGTCGCGTCGTCCATCGTTGGTTGTTCGTTCGGGCGGATGATTCAAAAAGGTTTCCATTTCACCATCATCATCACCATAAACAATAACAAAAAAGAAACAAATTAAACCGTGATTCTCATTATATTGAAATGAGAACAGAGCAGCTCCAGCAGGAGATGCAGCATTTCATACATAATAAAATTTAATTTCTCTTTTTCTGCAGAAGAGAAAGATTGAAATTTAAATTGAATGCATATTTGCCAGGTGGGTGGGTTTTTTGTTGTTGCGTGTGAATCGAAAAGAAAAACACAAGTTCAAGTGGGGGCATTGTTCGAGTTTTTAGTGCACTCTGTCGACTGAACGGAGATGCTAGTTTACTAAGATGGATACCAGTCAAATATTTGGCGTTCCTTTATCGAGATGTTCTCATCGGTTTTAGAACCACTGTCATCTAACTCTAAAAAAAAAAAAAATTTTAAATCTTTCTAAAACGATTCAACATATGTTTTCGTTGGATTTTTTTTGTTTTATAATTTTGCGCACACTAAAGTTTCATACATAACCCCTAAAATGTTTGAGCACAGTGCGAGCGTAAAAGAAAGTTGGAGAGAATTTAAAAGGAGATACCGATGCACATTGGTTTTGAATGTCTGAAGATCGTAGTGGGAGGGAAATATTGGGCCGGTAAAGCATTCCACATTCGTGTTGTGCGGCTAAGGAAAGAATCTCTGATTTTAAAAGTACTAGTACGTCTGAAGTTGGGCTCAAGGGTAAGCTAATTGGCAGTGTCTGAAGTGGGAGTATTACGGTTGAATTGTTCAAGGGGAGGAATTTAACTGGCTAGAACATTGTTTATAAGAATAATGGTAAAAGTGAAACAAAAAAAAAAAAAAAACGCAAAACAAGAAGATTAACATACAAAACATGAATTCTAGTGCGTGAGTACTTGTTCTTTACAAAATAAACTGTTTTATTGTTTACATTTACAGCTTCTTATTATTAAATTTGGTACACATAGATTTAAAAAAAAAACAATTACTCGTATCAAAGCAAATGTGCAAGATCCAACCCCTTTTCCGTACTACTACTCATGCGTTTCTTAGAAAACGGTCACACTGATATTACTCGAAAACTAAGCTGATTTTGGCAATTTTACTCAAAAAACTTTTGTATAAAAAAGATTTCCTATCTATATGGATGGTTTAAAAAAATGTATAAGAAAAAATAACGAAGAAAGTTAAAAAAAAAATTAATTCCCTTTAACCTTTCTTCTCTCTTTCATTCCACTTGGAAGCAGATATCAAATTTATTTTAGTAAAAAAGGTTTCTAAAAATCATGTTAATCAAAACACGAAAAATGATGTTGAAAACTTTGACAATTTTCAAAATTGCAACAGAAATAAAATTAATCCTTTAAGAAAATACGCAATATACCATACGAGTAACTTACTTATGGCCATGCATTGAAAGCGTAAATTATTAGGTCTGTAGCACTATCGCATTGTTACAGGAAAGCTTGAAAGAAGTGTATAAAGAAAAATCGGTTTTTCTTTATAAATACAAATTAAAAAAATGTAAAATTTTAGAATGCAATATTATTTGTATCATTTAGAAGTAACGTTGTATAAAATTGGTCAAGCTTTTGAAGAAATATACAGAAAAAAAATAATAACACAATTCGCACTACTAGTTTTATAACAATCGCATCGGGCACATGTACAAAGTTTAATCCAAATCCTGATAGCCGTTTTCAAAAAAATTTAAAGCTTTTAATTCTCTGTGCCAAATTTGAGACAAATCGGCTAACAAGTCGCATAAACGAACTTACGTCCAGACAGACATACTGTATAACGAAAACCACATTGTTGGATTCCTTCATCATATCAGTTTTAAAATTAATTAAAACCTCGATACTTTTATTTATTCGAACCAATACTGGCACATAAGATGAAGTACTAAAAAGGATCGAAATGAGGGAGAAGTGGAGTTGTGCTGGGAAACATGTCAAATTTGTTTATATGCTTTAAACTTTAAAAAACAGTAAAATTCAAAACACCAGGCTGCTTCAATTTTTTTTAGTACAACCTTTAGTTTGACAGTACTACATACATATTTCTCAAGTAAAAAGTATTACCAAAAACCTACCACTATAGTCCATTACTAACTTTCGAACTAAAAATTTGCTCATCTCATGAGTTAATGACCTACATTTTTATCATTAAATAAAATCAAAAATCATTTACTATAGCTTGGTTTATGGAAATTATAAAAATAATAACAAAACGCTTACGAAAGCACACAAATTCATCGGAAAATAATAATTACATATATTAATTTATATGTCGAAATAATTGTATAATTCTATATTATTTGTTTTTTTTTTCTTTGACTATTAGGCTTACAAACGTCAATCGAGTTCAGTGAAAATCGCTAAAATTACAGCATTCACGATTATTGTATCGTCGTTTATAATTGGATCTTTCATTTTGGCATCAACATATTTGCAAGCCAGAGTATCTTGTGATCAGGTTCAAGCCCTCGACTCTGTACTCGAGAAAGAGCTGATGTTAGAGACCCTGCAGCAGGTGAATAAGGTGAGTAATAATGATATATTTTTTTTTTAATGACTTCGTCGAAATTGTGTTCCTAGAAAGTAACGAACTTATACCGACCGACCTTTTGAACAACAGCCTATTTGCATATTTACTTTTTCGGTTGGAAATTGGAATGAGCAAATGGGTATTTTCATTTTGTTAATGATTCTAGATTTATTTTATATAAATTGATAAAAATTTAAATTTAAATAAATTACTTCCCCAACGAGGTCGTGTATTTGTCGATAAGAAAAAAGAGATTGGAATTATTGGGTTCAGTGAAGCAGTACTATGAATAGCAGAGATGATATCAATTGATTTTAGTTGTTGTTGTTGTTCCTTATTGAACACAACAGAGAAGCTGTTTATTTTGTATACTTTAAATCGTTGAATTGTAGGGTTAAGTAAGTAAGATGAATTTTCAAATGTATGGTTTACACATTTTAGTTATTCTTTCTTTTCAAAAATGTCTTTTGGGATTATTAAAACTAAGAACAAAACTCTACAAATGAGTATTACAAAATTCCATTGAGATAAATCATTGGATCAATTGTTCTTCAATTCGAACTGATCTATATCCATATCGTGCTAAGCTATCTCGATGATTTTTCATTTTTTGGCACAAATGAAACTTTCTTTCTCTGGCTTCCACTTTATAAGAAAAATTGACACACCATTAGCATTTCGATAGATGCTGTCAAAGTTAGTCTTCTTTTTAATCTTTTAGTGCGGTGAAAACACTACATAAATCTAAGAAAATCTTTCGGTGAAAAGGTAGTATTAGACTGTATACATGGAGAGCTATCGATAGTCTCCGCCGTCGATAATTATCGATATTTGATTGTAAAGTATCGATATTTATTAATTTGTATTCAAATTTTTTTTATGTAAATGACTCAATGCTATAAATTGGATGAGAACTTGATGTTGTAAGTGATTAAACATTTTGTTCTATTTAAATTTTTTAGACTCAGAATCTAAAATGTAATCAAAACAAGCTTAGAAATTTCCAACCTACCAACTAGCTTATGAATTAATTTTTTTTTAATTAATAAGTCACTTAGTAGTTTGTTTTTTTTTTTTTTTTTTTTTTATAATCAACTCACGCTCAAGGGAATATGATTACCCTTTAAATTTTTTTTAATTTATAAGTCACTACGTAGCTTATGATTTAAATTTTTTTATTCAGAAGTCACCAACTAGCTTATGTACCTATTAAATTTTTTTTAATTCATAAGTCAGTAACTAGCTGCTGAATTACATTTTTTGTAATTCATAAGTCATGATAAGTAACTTTTAGGAATCGGATTCGAAGCACATGAAACTTCAAATTTCTATTTTACAGTATATGTTTATTATATATGAGTAGTCATAGATACAAATGAGCCAATTAAAAGATAAATTTGCATTGGAACTGTTATTGTTACGCGTTTTTTCCACATGCGCCTATTTATGGGCTACTTAAGTAATTTCTCCGAACAGAAGAAAACTTAAGGTAAAATTATGATATTAACTTCCGTCCGTTCGATAATAATTATAGTTTATGCCTTATAGTGTATGTCTTAAAATTAAATTATTTTATTTTTCAACGTCATGTTTATTTCATGACTATTTTAATGAGCATCAGCAAAACAAAATAATGGCAATTTAATGAATACTTTGCTACAAGTCATGAATTTTGATTGTTGATATCTTGTCTTCGATTTGAATTACAAAAACAAATAGGCTTCACCAGTTGAAGAACAATTGAATTTTCAATTTTATTTTAAATTGCTCTCGGGAATCCCAACAATTAAAATAAGGAGAGAGAAAAAATAAACTTTCAAAATCTTTAAAGCAACAACTTATTTCACAAAGTTTATATTTGCTGGCTTACGTAATTTCAATTTATATCTCCACTTTAGACTTTATGAAGAATTTATTGACACAAACGCACAGCAAACGCTTTAAGATTAAGCTGAAAAGAGAAAAGCAATAATGCTTCACACACACATGAAATATGTGGTAAAATGTAGTTTCTTCCTGGGTCGTCAGACATATACATTTATGTACAACTTGTCCAAATTGATATTGTACCGTTCTCATAATAAAAGGTCTTTAAATTCGATACTTTTTTCATATATGTACATGTTCATGTATGTATTTATATTATATGGATTAAAAGAAAAAAATTGAAAACTGCAAATTCTCTACTTTAAATGCATTGCACTACTCACAGGGAAGGAACACGCAATAACTATTTACACCTGGAGGTTGACGGTTGCCATCTTGTTTTTAAAAGCCCAAAATTAATCTTAATTCAAAAAAAAAAAAAAAAAATAAATAAATAAATTTATGGAGGTACATCTCGTTAAATACAAGAGCCTACAATGACTTATCATTCCTGTGTTCCTGATCTTTTTGGGCAGCAGAAATAATGAGACCAAATCCAATCGGATAAGATGTGGGAAACCTTAAGGATTTTTAATTTCCTCGCAAGAGATATGTAGTGCCTAAGAAAAAAAATTATAGCAAATCTGACAAAGCAAAATGGTCAGTCAATGATTACTTTAATGTTTTAGATACATATACAACTTTTGCTGAACACTTCAAGCACCAGTTCCTTGACATACTACATAGTTTTATTTTCAAATAATTTAATTATATTCCTTTTCTTTTTGTGTACTATGTACCTCTTGGTGAGTCCTTCCAGTAGCTTTGTTTTTTGCTCACATGAGGACTCCACAAAATAGTACTTAAGCAACATACAGTTTGTATCATACAAATGCTAGTATTGGAGTTGATAATCTGTGATCAAAACCAGAATAACTATGCAACATTTTGAAAACTATTCACATTAGACAAGAAGCATCGAAAAAAGCTGTTAAGGCAATTTGGCTAACATACCGTTTCATCCCGAAAATAATATTTTATTTATCTTTAAGGAAAACACTGATGATAAAATTTATACATACATATGTACATTATGTATATCTATTGATACAATTTGAATTATAGAAAGTCACATTTGACAATATTTCAAAAAGCAAATATAAATATGCACCCCCAATTGACATTTAAAATCCCATGGTGGTAACTATATGTCGGAGGAAATATTCAGTGGGAGATAAAACAAGTATAGTGTCTAAGGTAGACTTTCAAAACAAAAAAAAACTGATTTAACAAGCAATGTGCAATCAACGAACAAACTTCATCTAAAGTGAAAGCAGTCAGCGAAAAATAAAATATTATATTCGTATACAGATATACAGACTATAAAAAGCACTTGCAACTATGTATGCCTACAAAAAAAAATTAAAAATGTTAAAGATCACGAATGTTTCGGAGAGTGGTAATAACCGACAGATGGAATTACGGTGGCGTGCGGGTAATGTGAATGAAACATCTCCAAGTTGAGAGTTTTTTTATAAATGGTACATACTCGTGCTTGGTACGAGAAAAAAAACTCCTTTGAAACTTTACAGAAATATGGTTTTGCACTCAACTCTTTCGTTTTGGATTTCTACCAGTCGCCTGTCACAAAAACACGTCTCGTCAAAATGGTGACGTTGATGTTAGCTTTCAGATTATGTAATTATTGTTGTTGCAAATGAATCATCAAATATAGAAACGCCTTATTGATGTGGTGAATGGTGTTGCAAGTTTGATGGAAGTTCTTCTTTTTTTTAATATTTATACTTAACTTATTGTTCGCGGCAGAGATTGTGGCTTTTTTTTGTAGCTGAAAATGCAGGTGGTATGCATTTGAGTTATGTTGCGAGGTAATGCAATGATAGTTATTTGAAATATATATACATATATACATGTATGTACATATACATATATATATTTAATTTGTAGCACAAAAATGCTGGTATACGGGTCATTTAATTTAGTTAAATAATAATAAACTACGGAGAGGGATGATGTTGCATTCATATCTATATTTGAGGCGTTTACAGTTTAGCATTTTTATCCTTATTCAGAACTTTATTTCAAAATATAAAAATAAACAGGACTTTGGACGCTTAGATTTTATATTTATTACAGAAAAACAAAACAAATTTCAGAATTGATATAGTCGGTTCGAAAGAAAAACGACGCCACACAACAAATTAAACGTTTTACATCACATTGCAGTTTCGTTTAGAAAAAAACATACTTATGAATGATACCAGAATCTTCTTTAAATTCTTCTCTTACAAAGCTCTTTTGTGGAATTGATAATTAAAAAGATTAATGGAAATTCGAAACTTTATTGAATTTTCTTTCGCCTATTACAAAATGTAAATTTTGCATGTTGTAAATCAATCTGCTTATGCTTCGTTTCAATTAAGTTATTGAGGAAATATCAATTAAATTTGGACGAGAAGTATTCAAAATTAAAAGTCGAATAGTCAATTCTTAAAAACCTATTTGATAGACTTTAAGCAGACATTAAAAATAATTATAATTGACGTTTAAACTTTTAATGAATATCAAAAGTACAAGTCACGAAATAACATCAATAAATAATTATAATTATTATATTTTGACGTTTTTTTTTTGCTTCGTCGCAATAAAGCGATCTTGCTACCAAATCGAATGGGCAATTAACACATATATGTTTATAAAGTTAGATAATATTTATGCATATCTGCATTTGCTAAGCTGTATATTTATAGATATGTATGTATTCAAGTGTGTACATATTTATATGTACATAGTTTATTTGAAAATATCTATGAAAATAATGGGTAAATCTCACTGTTAATTATCGTTCCTAGGCACGAACGGCACCGGTCTAACCAAACAATTACACAAAGCATCCGCCATGACCAAATGTTAATATAACCACAAAGTATAGTACATACAAAAATACATACATATGTATGTATGTATCTGAAGTTTTTGAAATTCGAATATGTCTACTGACTCGTACATCATCACGTCATATCATTATTATATCTTTATTTTTTTGTTTTGTTATTTTTCTGTTGAGATAAGCATTTGATTGAGCCACGTTAACTAGCCATAATGATAATTATGGATAGTATAATAATGATCAGTAAACCTTGAACAGATTAAAAAGTTCTTGACGAATAATTTCAATGCCAGATTTGGATAAATAAAAAAAAGGAAGATTGATGTGAATTTGATAAATTTAATTTTAAAGATAAGGTTTACTTTGTTTATCTACAGAAGTTGATGCAATTATATACTCAAATACTTAACAGTCTATTTATATTTATACGAAATTCTTTGAAGAAATATATGGCATTGCTACTGTATCCATTAGGTGGAATAAAACTCCAAACAAATTTATTAGCCATCGAGTGGTTTGGTGTATGCAAACTACGTGCTAAGACTTCACAAATATTGAAGATTGACGTAGGTTTATCTCCTGATGTTGATATGTAGTTTTTCGTGTTGTGTCATTGTCAACTTTGGATGTTGGTTCTCAATAAATATTAATTTTTTTTGTCTAAGAATATTTGTTAAATAAAATTTAAATAAATAACTCATTTATCAATACAATATCAAACACATGGATAGAGAGTATTATGTAAGATATTTCATATAACGATCTTTGAGTTTAAGCAAAAATTTATTGTTGAACTTTAGCTGAAGCTGCGCGTGTACTTAATCATTGATTAACATTGACTAGGGGTAGCCTTCACATCTTTTAAAGTTGCATGCAAACAATAGAATTGTTGGAGTATTTATTGTAAGTTTATTTAAATTTTTTTAAAAGAATCTATCGCAACCTCCTTTTCCAATGGCATTGAGTTCAAGATCGTATAAAGATACAGCTTACGTTGCAATCGTTGTACCTACATTTGAGCTTAATAAATGAAGTAACATATCTTATCCCATGGATCATTAGTCAGTTTGGTCATATAGATTATGGTATACCTTAAAAAGATCTCGCAGTTAATGAACTAAACTATATCGCAGACATGGTAATAGGATTTGTTTCATTTTCTGCAAATGGAATTGTTTCCTATACAAATAAAAGTGCAATAAAAAAGGTTAATAAATTAAAGAGAGAAAGTCGAGAGAAAATTTTTTATTTGTGTTTTTTTTATTCTTTACAAGAAAGAAATAAAATTAATGACCCATATAGTAGGTGGTCATCATGCTGCGCACAATCACATAATATGCTAAGAGTGAATTGGAAATTTACGATGTTTTCTTGAACTAAACGGAAAGTTTATTGGTAAAAGTTGAAAGTGAACAAATGCAAAATGGGTTTGATACTCGTATTTGTTTTTTTGGTGTGAAAGATTGTGAGAGGTTACAATATAATGGACTTTTACTTTTTAAATGTCTTAATATTGCAATTCGTACACATTATTGACTCTTTAGTGATTTCATTATGGGACACTGATGACTGATGGCATTTCACTTGGATGATATTAAATTTTTAGTTATTGAAATAACATTTGAACATGTTTTTGCTTTCGATTAAACTTTGCTGTTTGGTTGCAATCATTAAGCTGTGGCATATTTATATGACCTTTCTCATAAGTCGAAAGAATCACTCAGAGAAAGCACTAGATAAAATATTCAAGAAGCGTTTCGTTAAATTAAATTTACAAGATACACTTTTCCATATTGCAGAAAATTCAAAAACTTACATGATATTATGATTAAATATAATCATAATGGAATTATTTATGATCTTGAAAAAAAAAAGGCTTTTATTACCCCGTACAGCCTACCTAAAGTATGAAGAATGAACTTAACCTGGTCTCTAGTTAACTTAACGTGTGTCTATTCATTTAAACAGAGCATCGTGTTAATGGTCTAAAAATGAATCTACGTGTATGAAATAAAACTTGATTACATTGAAAATAATGTTGATTTACAATATGTCCCTTCATTTTTTGTATTTATTATTCTCTTTTACATGATATATATATTCTATATAAATAGTTTTACAATTAAGAATAGCTAGTGAAATGTTTTGCATCAATTGTAGTACCAAGGTATTTAAAGTTCCTGACTACTTCAATTTGAAAACACTTTGAGTTGCAGGCCGCATTTTCATTAAAGGTTGTACACAGATGTACAAAAGCAATTAATTAAGCTAAAGCGCTGGCAATCATACGAGTGGAAGTTGACTTCGAAATATGGTGCGACTCAAGAGAACCTAAGAAAATAAAGAGTTAATGAATATCAAAAACAGAACCGGTCCTACGACTGACCCTTGGGGGACACCTAAATTTAGCACCTGGGGGTTACTACACAAGTTACCATTAAAATCTTGTTAAATGTGGGCCTTTAGGAATTGCTTATCATCTTTCTGTAGCGCTCACCATCGACGGTAAACGCTGTCGTTTTCGAAAAGGTACGGACCACTGAAGCGGTCAAAGTTCGTGTGGGTTGGTATCGATCCATTTACAGTAAATTTGTTTGTTAACGCAGCCATTCATCAAAAATTGCGCCTCGTCGGTAAAGAAGATTTTTTGGCTAAAATTTGAGTCCAAAGGCTCTGCTCTGAAACCCAGTCAGCGTTTTAAATGGTCATGAAATTTAAGCTCCTGGGTCAGTTGGATCTCAAATGAGTGTAGTCACAAATCCCGACGCAAAATTTGACAATTTTAAGTCTGAGAAAAGGCGAGTTCCTGTGCATGGGGAGGAATCGACTAACTCGATTGTACATTTTCACAGATCCTTTCCTTTCTTTTTTAACTCGGAAAAGTCTGTTTTCATTGTAAAGCATTAAAAGATTGCAAAATGCGATGCTCATGACATATAGATCTGTTTCAGAGTCATATCGCTTAAACTTGTACATACATTATGTATTAATTTTACTGTTGAGTTTGATAACCGGAATTAAATCATCTTATTTTTTTTTTTAATTATAAAAAGCTGGTATTTATGTTTTTCTCTTTGGAAAGTTATTGAAAGGTTTTGTTTTCTTAAAGATCTTTTGTAAAACAATTTTAAACTTCTTTATTGACATTACTTTATTTGTTAAAAGTACGACATACAATCGTAACAGTCACGAACTTGCTCGAATCAAGTTTATCTAAAAAATAGTCGGATACAAAGGCCTTTCATTTTGTGTTAGTTTTTATCAATTTTGGTCAATACATACATTTAATAAATTAATATAAAATTTTGAGAGTCAAACTTTAAACACAAACATCAGGTTTGAAAAAATCTTTTTTTCACTCAAGCTTAAAATTAGTTTAAAAGTGATATGAGCATGAACCATTTCGATAACAATAACAAAAAAGCTTATTGTGAAACATTTTTGCCCCAAGACTGCCATTGAAGTATGACTTTGAATTAGCAGTGATGTGTGACTTCTTAAATAATGAATATAACAAGTGACTTCTTGGAATGATTATTTACTTGAGAGCAATAAATCACGATAAACATCCAAACCTCGATATGCTTAAAAAAAGAAAAGAATTTAAAATATATGAAAAAAAAATTTGTTCTTTCACAAAGCTTAAGCTCAACACATACACACATAAACACTTTTACCAAAATCAAATTTGTTTCATCAATAATAACAAAAAAGTTTAATAAGATCATTATTAGATAATATGTGTAATTGTATATAACGTAATTTATGGAAAATAACCTGTGATTAAGCTTGAAAGCATCAAATGATAAACACACATGACATTGATTTATTAAACAAGCTTTACATATATTTCAATATCGTTGGAAACAAGTTTGTTCAGATAAATATTTTTACGAGTTATTAAAATTTTGTCGAAACTTTTAGATTGTTCTTCTACTTTGAATAGTTTATATTTATAATAATACGATTAGTCAGATTTTTTTATTGGTTTTTATTTAACAATTATAATAATATTTTTTTATTTTTTGAACAAAATCGTTAAATTACCATAAGAAAAAGACGATTTCATTTTTATTTATAAGCCGGCTTCAATCTTTTTTTTTGTGTCCTACGAAATTCATATCAAAAAAATAATAAACAAAATTTGAAAGAGGTTTTTTTGTTAATTATTCTTTTTTTATTATAAGCCATTTGTTTAAAAATACACATTAAAATTGTTACATAAGTTCAGAAAAACAAAATCAAATTCAATACTTAAATAATTTAATAGGTCATTGCGGGTTTTTAAAAGTCAATTATTATAATTAATATTATGTGTATGTGTACAAATGTATATGTATACATAAATATAAGTAATATAATAAGTTATAGAACTGACGCATTCAAAATTTCATTTGCTTTATTATATTGACAAAATTTATGGGATTTAGTTCTTGAAAACGATCCGGCACATTATTACCTTGATTTTGTCTAATGTAGACCATTTGAGCAGACCACTTTTGGGGCTAATTTGACCGAATGGTCTGAATATTAACTTACAAAATTGATATTGGTGGATGAAGACAATCATGTATGTGATACTGGATTTATTCCGGTAACAACTCACCATAGGTGATGGTTAGGAAATAGTTAAAATATATCGTTTTGTCAAAGCCGCACATACGGGCAAAATTCATGATAACTGTTGCACAATATTATTGGCAAGGCGCCCCAGAGTAGACGGTTCAATATTTTATCCAATAATTTAGTTGCCAGCTGATACTTGAACAGGCTTTTGACATTTTCACTTATTGAAATCACTCACCGAAATGTTTATTCTTCGACACTCGAAAATTAAATATACAAATATTGTGCAACTGTACCCACAGTTGATACAATATTTTTATATTGTGCAATAAATATCAAAAGGGTTTTGATTTTCTTCAATATATTGCACAACCTTGCAATATTATCCATAGACGGACAATAGCGAACGCCACGATTGACATTAATGCATGGACGATTTGATTTGGCCACTAAAGTCATGCGATTTGACCCCGCTAGACTTTTCTGGCAGGGTTTCCTGAAACCGCAGGTCTATACGAATTAAACATAATCGACCGATGCCATTAAGGTAAACATAACACAGGTCATCGCTCAAATTCAGAAGTCATTAAAAGTTGGATCACGCGGATCCATACCACCCTAAATTGCAAAGAGACGCATTTGAACAATTTCATATTCCATACATTGCCATTATGTGGCAATGGCCATTTCAAATTAAAAAAAAAAGAATTTTGTTAATACCTCACTTCAACATCCTCCCTAATAAATCCAATATGCCTCGTTAATAACACTTTTGCACTTTTGAAAATTACTTTTCAAAAAGATTGACAGAATTTAAGTAAGGATGTCAAAGAATGGAAGTAGTCAAATTAAAGAAATTGTGACAATTTGGCAGATCATGTATCTCTGAAATAAGAATCAAAAAAATAGAAACCAATAAAGCACAAAAAAAAAAGAAACATTTGATAATTACTATCAAAATAAAACAAACAAGAAAACAACTTTTAAGGCTTCGGTGATTTTCCATACTTAAAATGCAAAGCATCCGGTTCAATGACTAAAGCTACTCATTTTTAAATATACCTCTACATACACAAACTCTTGAAAGACTATAAAAATTGAATAAATCAAAGACTTACGATCCCAAACTCTTGTTTTGTGTCGTGATCAGCTCCAACACTAATCAAGGAAACAAATTCAAATAAAAGGTGTTTTTTAATAGAAGAAGTTGAATAAAACAAAGAAGCTTTGATATAACCATTAACCATTTTGTTTTAAAAATAATTTTGGGTACTTATCTTTGAAAATATGGGTGATTCTACAAACAATGGAATAAAATGATACAAATTTCGGCACGACATTTTTGGAAGCCAAAAGTCGTAAGAATTGTTCTAGTCGATCCTTAGAACGTCTCTTTGCGTTGTTGAAAGCGGCCAGTAAAAAAAATTAAAAATGACGATTTTAAGGACATTTTTTGAAAAAGGATGTTCAGGGGACTGAGTTTTTTTTTAAGGGGACTGAATAAATCTTTAGTTTTTTTGTATTTTCTCTTGGGTACCCACTGAAATATAGAAATTAAATTTAATTAGCCTTCATAAACATAAAAATTCATGGTTAATACATAATAACTTAGCATTTTATTAAAAAAAATAATATATTATAATAAATTTTTTTTTCTACTTAGAATCAATTTAAAATAAATTATATTCTTTTTAAAAATTTTAAAAATATTTCATAATGAAGTTCGAAGTTCAACATAACTTAAAAATTCTCAGGTTTCTGAATAAAATATCATTTATTTATTTATTATCCAGGGGACTGAGACCAGGGGACTGAGGTTTTTCATGGTTTTTGCGCAAAAACGATATTAAGGTTTTACTTAAAAAATCAAAAAAATATATATAATATTACGGTTTTATCAAACCTATACTACGAGCCCAAACGCAAAATAGTTGGACTACCTATGATAAAAAACAAAAATCTTCTGATTCTTAAATTCTATCGGAAATAAAATCAATATTTTGGTATTTTTCTTAAGATATATTTATTTTGAATAGGAATAAGTAACAAAAACAAAATGACTTCAATTAAATAACGGTATAGAGCAATCTTACAAAATAAAATAACGATTTAAACATTTTTTTAAGTGCAAAATAGTTGGCCTATGGGTCTTAATTTTTATTTTACCATGGTGTTACGTCGCCTTTGGCCTTGATAACTGCTTTTATGGGTCGTGGCATTGTGTCAACTAATTTTTGACATTCTTCGTTCCAAAAGACTCCCAAATATTTATGATTTTAGCTTTAAGGTCTTGAAGAGTACGGCATGGTTCTTTTCGCAGTTTTTGATTCATTTTATGCCAGCCAGTTTCAATTGGTGAAAGATCCGGGCTGCTGGAAGGCCATTCCAGTAAAGGAATAGCTTCAGCAGATAACCACGCCATTGTAGACCTTGCAGTATGACAAGAAGCTCCATGCTGTTGGAAAATATAGTCTCCATCACTAGTTTGAAGTCGTGGTATTGATGGGAGAAGCTCATTTTCCAGAATATCCTGTACTTGGCAGCATTGACAATTCCATTTACAAAATGTAAATTGCCCAAACCCCGCCCCGACATGCATCCCCATATCATTAGAGATGCTGGAAACTTGACCGTTTTTTTAAGGCAATCTTTGTGAAAAACCTCTTGAATTTCTAATGACTCGTTTTCGTTCGTCGCCCACGCAAACTTCAAACCTGGACTCATCACTCCAAATAACGGACCGCCATTGACTTAAAGTCCAGTTTTTACGTTGTTTGGCCCACTCTAGCCGCTTTTTCTTTTGTTTAGGTGTTAAAAGTGGTTTTTCTTTGGCCTATGTTTTTAACGAATTAAAATTGCTCTAATTTAAATAAATCTAAAACAAACCTTATAAAATTTGTATCCAATTTTTTTCATAGTCCGTTTGCAAGTGTCGACCGAAACACTTTTTTTTATTCTTTCCCTCCATTGAACAGTTATTGCAGCGGCCGTTTGACGTCGATTTTCTTTTATTATTTTTTTAAAACTCGGTAATCTCGAGGTTTTGCAATTGGTGGGCGTCCCGTTTTTTTTACCGATCTCCACATTTCCACTATTTTTGAACTTTGAGATAATGTTTCGAATTGATGAGCGCGGTAAATTGAATTGTTTTGCGATTTTATAGCTCGATAATCCCGTTTGGAAGGCTTTATTTATGGATTCCCTAAGGTCTCTTGATAATGCAACGCCACGCACCATGGTTGACATTAAACTGTTGCTGGCTTGCATAAAACAGGAGATCAATAAACAACAAAACAAGTGCATGTCATTTTTTTAATAACGATTAACTGAAAATCTATTTAAATCTTCATAGGCCAACTATTTTGCATCCCAAAGAGAGTAGTCCAACTATTATGCACTATCTTTGTTTGAGAGAATGCAAACTGGAGCCATATGTGCTTTCTCGAATTTAGTTCTGTTTGGTCTAATTTACTTATTAAATGTAATTTATTACATCGACAAAAAAAAATTAAAAAACAACTGCTTGGGGACCAGAAAATATAGGCACATAAAAAATGTTAATTTGTTAATTGATGAGTAGGCCAACTATTTTGCGTTTGGGTCGTATACTGCCGAAAAAGATGCCTACTTGCATACAAATTTGTTTCGTAAAAACTCACCAGAGGACTGATAAACTAAACGGACATTCCACGACTTCATGCACAAATGTCTTTTTCACAATACTAGCATAAGAAACATAATCGAGTTGCACCACGATTTTATTGTAAGGAGACTTGGTACTTCAAATTGCCGGTGCTGGAAATCTGATCCACATCCTAGTTATTGATATTTTCGACTGTTTCAATATTCCAGGGGACTGATATGAAATACGGGGGACAAAGTTTAATTAAGTTTTTTTGTAATAAAATCAATTACTAAAAAATATTTATCTATTTCGTAGCAAAGATGTATTATTTGGCGTAACTTCGGTGGGATTCATTTTAGTATGAGACCTGAAATAAGAGAACGGTAATAATTTTTCTTTGCGAAAACGCACTGGGGACACGTCAGGGGACTGAGAATCGGACACTTCGAAGAATTTTTTGAGCAATATAAAATAAAGTCACCCTAATAATATTGTTAGGCCAGGCAGATATCAGTCAGATTTAATTTTATAAAAAAAAATCAGATTAAATAATTGAACGGATTTCAAAATACTTCTGGGGCCGCCGAAAATTCCATCGTTTGTAGAATCACCCATATATTTCTGACAAATCGATGCAATATTTAATCATTTTTTGTTGTCAAAATTCAAATTAATGGGGAATGTCATTTTATTAAGATGTAAATATTAGGTATTTAACACCTTAGGAAACACCCTCTATGATCTAACTTATTTTTATAAATATAATGTAACAATTTATTTTAAGAATAAAAATCAACGGCAAGGTTTATGCATACAAATAGGCTATTCACTGATCGTATTAGAGATTGTATTTTCAATTCAATGCACGTATTGCAAATATTATACAATAGCAGCCTATGATATCTAAACGAAAAAATTTAATTAATTTTCATTTTGATTAGATACATGCATACCTATGTATCTGTTTGATTTATGCTGAAAATGGAAAGTATGCACGTTTTTGTATTTATGTTTATTGTTAAGGAAACTCTGTTAGATTGTCACGTTTTGTGCATTTTATATTAGTTTTAATTTTTACTAGACGATGATGAGGATGATGAAATGAAAAATTCAGAGAATTACATTTTTTATGTATGTATATGTAGGTATGTTTGTTGTATACGACCGAAGTGTTAGAAGTGTGAAAGATACTTTTTATCTTGATATAAGGTTAATGTTTTTAGTGAGTCACACTCCGCAGACTTGGCAATAAGCAACCGCAGAATGCTAACATACGATAAAGGGTGTTTTTTTTAGATATTTTATAATTTCAGAATTAATAATGACTTAGATGAATTCAAAATTATCAAAATTTTTGTTATTTATACATAAAATAGAGTTTAATGCCATAACATCATTAAACGTTGTATTTCAATATAAACTTGACTAATAACTATGCTTCAATTTTGAAAACCGTTTAAAAAAAATTCAAGTTTCAAATACATAGGTACTCTTTGTTGAATTAAAAAAAATAACAAAAATATAAAATCAGATTCATCTCGGCTTAATAACTTATCTCATCAAGATGCTCGTTCAATAATAAATACATAGATTATGAAATGTAAGAAATGTTAATCACATTTAAATATAACCAACCCAATCTCTCCAATGCCTGAATGTATAACATCATAACCAATTATAATCGTGAAGCAATAACTTTTACAGATACCTACATTACAACCCATTTTCAAAGTGAACCAAAGCTTAATCAGCTGAAACATTTATTGCCCAGCCCATGCTTGTATATGGCCCTCCTCTTTTTATGTAATAAGATTAAAAAAAAAAGAAATTTTAATTACAATAAAAACAAAAATAACTTTGGACCCTATATAAGATTACCTTAAAGCTGTGAAAGTTATTTCGCCTTTTTTTTTTTTATTTAAAATAATTTTTGTTATTTAAAATAAGAAACTCCTCTACCGGAGGCACGGTTTGCTGGCTATGATAGAGTATTTAACCGACTTTCCATATATGTCCACGGTAAACAAGAAAGGCAATTGCATAACGTTTTCCCATAACAGATCGCAAGTCAAACAAACACCACTATAACTTCCTCAAGCCATTGAACTCTTCCGTATGGCCAACACGGTTATGTAATCGTGTACCATTAAGACATCATTTGCTAGTTGTTATAGTGATGTTGTCCGAAGTATCTATCAAGCCAACAATATAATTTTTTTTTAGTCTTTTTCAATTTTATTCAAACTCTTCCTCATATTGTTTTTTTTTTATATTTATATATTAACAGGAACTTCCACGTGCCGATGCTTTGATTGGTGTTGATTCGAATGATGAAATTGACTTGCAAAATATCGACAAAGAAGAACCAAGAATGGTCAAGAAAGTGGAACAACCTAAAGAAGCTGCTGCAGCACCGGTAGATTCTCGCAACGAACCAACAAATGAAAGTGAAACCGATTCATCTTTCTCAGACAGCGAAGAAGCCGATGATCTGCAAAAGATTTCAAACAAAGTTCCTCTTGAATTAGATTTAAGCGACCTAGCAGCTGCTCTTTTACGGAATAACAAGAAGTATAACTACATTTTTTATGATTCTAACCTTTACCCAAATTACCTTTGATTTAAATTTTTCTAGATCTCGCATGAATTGTGTAGTCGAACGTAAGCACGCTGAAGAAATAGTCGATTCTCCCTCAAAAACCGTCAATCTTCCATTCGGAGTAAACCTTACAACTGACCCTAAGAAGGCTCGCATTACCGGTGAACGTATTTCCATTTTCTGTGAAAGTGGCAACGAGGAAAAGGAACAACAACCACGCCCCAACTTGCGTGAAGAAGTCGATGATGTCGAAGCAATCCGTCCAATGTTCATTCCATATCAACGCGTTCCCATTCCATTCGGTCAGACCCCAAATCAGTTCCCATTGACCCACATGCCACAACGTATGATGCCACAACGCATGAACATGATGCCACCTATGCCCCAACAGCAACAACAACCACCAATGATGGTCCGTCAAATGCCCCCACCGTTCCAACACATGCCAACAATGGGAGGCCGTCCACCAATGCCACCACAAATCATGCAAGCTCCACATCCCGAACCCATGCAGGAGCAACAAGTTCGCATCCATGTCCAACAGTTGCCATTCCGTGAAATCCATGTTTCTGAAAATATTCCCGTTCAAATCCCATCCGGCAACCAAGAACTACCACACATTCAAGTCCAGAGGGTGCCATTGGGATTGGCTCTACAACGTGCCGGTATTACTGCTGAGGATCTAAGAAATATCCAACGCGCAGCTGAAGAGAGAATTACCGATGAACTAAGACGACTGGCGGCCGAAGAAGCTCTTGAATCTAATTCTGAATCAGATAGCAATAGCTCCGAGGAAGATGACTCACAAACTCAGTCAAACGAGCAAATGAATATTCAAGAGCAGCAACAGCAACAACAACAGCAACAACAGAGACAACAGGAAGAGGAACAATTAACAACCCAACAGTTGCCTATGGAACCCCGTGACACCATGACACCTCCAATGCCCGATCAACCCCAAATTATTCAAATCGGTCGAAACGCCTTTGGACGCAGCTTGATGAGCCCAGTGAACATTCCTATTCCAATGAATCAAGCACAAGCCGATATGAATCAAGAAGCAATGGAACCTGAGAGGCCACACTGTAAGTTGGAAATGAGTTGAATTTTAAATTAAAAAAAAAAAAAAAAATAACAAAATTTGTTAAAAGTAAAAAATCTTTACAAAAAAGTTGTGCCTTTTACACACAGACTATCGAATCAAACATTCTAACTAAACTTAAGAAATTGTACGAGCCAAGTGGAATAATGGCTGCTACATTTTTTGTGATAAAAACAAAAGCTAATTTCAACTTAAACTTCGTTTTAGTTTTTAATTTTTCTATAACGAATGCTTCTATCAAGCTTGATAAAGTAGCATAACAAAAAAACATTTCTTAAATCAGATTCATATTATTATTTCAAACAGCCTATATTTTGTTATTCATACAAATGTAGTTTTCTTTGAATTTTCCATTCATATCTTATATTTGTATTACTAATTTTGTCTTTGTCTCATTTCAGATGTCCAACCACGCTCCATTCGAAGCACAGACAACATGTTAAAACCAGATCAGTGCGCCTGTGAATGCAGCTGTTAAATAAATGATTTTTTCTATAAAACAAAAAATGGAAAATCATAAACAAAAATAAATTTAACAGCCAGCCAACAATTTCTTTTTCAACAAAAATAAATTTAAATAAAAAGATGCAAAATTTCTTTTATTATTATGTATATTATGTTAATGTAAAAAAAAAATGAAAAAGAAAAAGATGTTTTAACAATAAATTCAGCAAATTGGTATTATTTTGAGATATTTAAACTTTTTAAAAGAGTATATATAATTTTTTTTTGAAAGAGGATACATGAAAAAGTATATTTTTTTTAATGTATAGTATGAAACCAAATTGATGGAATAAAATTGTAAATAAAATTAGTTTTTATAAAAAAAAAAAACTTTCGTTGTCGTTTGTTATATTTTCGTATTGTTAATATATACATACAATGAATATGGGATTAATTAATAGAACCTTCACGATCAAACAACTGGAAACGTTTAAGGACTCAACAAGAAATGAGGAACAGCTTTACAACTAAGTTGTAAGAGAACTTGTATGAATTAAGGTTTTTTTCGAATTCCTAGAATCATTTTGCTAACAAGAAGAGGAAAATGTCATAAACATGGGCAATCCACAAGGCCTTATTATGGCTCAATTTCAACTAAGCTTGAAACAAAAACAGTTACGGAAAAACTTTTCCTTTGGCAGTTTTTTTCTTCACAGTAATTTTAGCAATAATTAAGATCTATGATTTGACATTCAACGCTGAAGTAGAAATTTTTCGTCGGTCTAATATAGCATAAATTGCAGGATTCAACAGTCTTACTCATGCAGTTGATCCTATATATAACATCCGTGCATTTATCTATGTCAAGTTTCTCCTTTAATTTAGTAAAAAGATGTGCCAATGCTTGGTTGGATTTAACCGCTAATCGAATATCTTGAAATTTTTTGTTAACAATCTCTTTAAAGTTGTCAGTTAAATTAGGAACATAGACAACACTTTTGAAGAAGCCATCAGCATTTGCTTGACATTTTTGGTGCGAGATTTTATCTTGGTTGTATTTTAACAACATATTTTAGGCAGGATATCCATTATTAATTAGAATATTAGTAAGTTCTTTACGATTGATAGAGTAAAATTTTTCATCACTCCAAGTGATAACTTTATTTATTAAGTTGGGAGCCATATTCATTATAATGTGTTTGGCTTGGTTGGAACGCAAGTTGATGAGTCGCCCTGAAGCTGTATTTCTTTCAGAACGAAAGATGGTTTTCTTCTCTAAAGATTTTGACATCGAAGAAAGCTAACGCATTATTATTTTCACTTTTGACAGTGAACTGTAATTTTGGGTTGAATCGGTTAAGGATGAGAAAATCATTTACATATTTTGCCATAAAAGTACGTTTGTCTTTGGAATTAGCAAAACATCCATCCACCAGCTTATAATCCTATGTTTGTATGAAGATGAGTTAGCCAGTTCCACTCTATATAGTTTTCACTTGTAATTGAAAAGAATGAATACAAAATGTTAAACCACCTTTTTATCGACATCTGAAGCACTAAAACAGAAACGATTCAAATTGTTGCATACAATACAAACACGCATCTTTTTATTTATGGATCATTTATGCAAATAACACCTTTTCTTTCATCAGTTAACTACATGAACGACTATAAAACAATTAAAAAAAATTGGAATTAGATTTAAATTACTACACCATTATTACAAATTCGAGCGCTGGAGTCAGATTCATTTTTGCAATTTTAACGATTTCGAATCCGCGTAGTATCCGCAATCCATATCCTTTTGCTTTCATAACTTCATCAAAAGTGTTGTTAATTGAAAACAATATATTACTTCAATTAATGTGAAAAGTCCTCGACTTTCCGGAAATAAAGTGTTGTGGATTGCTTCAACAAAATATGGTTGTAAAACAAAGCTAGGATGAACGGAGGAGAAGGGTGCTGGTGATGTATCAAAAGTAAACATTTACTTTGACACAATTCAAGTATAATGTACGAGTTCATTTGTATTTTAAAGAGCTTTATAAAATGATACTAAAGATAAACCGGAAATGGCTACCCTAAACAAATATGTTCTGTCCAAGTAATAAGGTCTTTATTTTAGTACAATTAGAAAATATGTATTACCGAAAAGCTGTTCAAAATAATAATTTAACAATAATGAGGGAAAATAAGAAACATCTAACTTACTCTTTGAAATCACTGAGCATTTCGATTTCTTGGGGTTTAGCATTAAATTATTTTGGTGTGACCAACGTTCAATATCCAACAAATCATCTTTTATGCAAGTGGCATAGTGTTCGATTAGCCCCAACGGACAACTAAGGTATAACTGAGCATCATCAGCGTATAGTCGTATAGAGCAATATTTAATAATTGTTGGAAGTTCGTTTACATAAAGGGAAAAAAACAAAGAGCCAAGTATAGATCCCTGTGGGACACCATTATTGTTGGGTAGGAAATTGTTTAAATTGTTAAATTCAACAGCTTGTGTTCTTTTACTCAAATAAGAGAAAATCAGCTTGACTGCATCAGGAGAAAAGTTATTAGAATGGAAAAATTTTTTGCAAAGGGTAGAATGATTTACCATATCAAATGCCTTGGAGAAGTCAAGGAGTATCAAGAACGTGACGTAATCATTATCGATGGATTTCCTTATTTCCTCTGAAACACTTATTAATGCAGTAATGCAACTGTTTTTCTTGCGAAATCCAGACTGTTTCGAAGTAAGTATGTTATTGTGATCAAGGAACGTATTAATTTGATTTTGAATAATTTTTTCAAACACCTTAGACAGGAATGGCAGTATAGAAATTGGACGGAATTCGTCTCCTTTCGATGTTTTCGGAATAGGTATAATTTTTGAAATTTTCCATTCTGTAGGAAACTCGCTTGTGGATATGATTGAATTGAAAAGATGAGTTATATACGGCAAAAGAACTGGCAGCAGAAGTTTTAAAAATAATGGATGTATTTCATCAAATCCAATAGCATTTGATTTAATAGATAGCATTCCTTCTACTACATCCTCAGGAGATATATTTGAAAAACTAAATGAGCTTTGACCTGGTGAAAAGCTATTGTAAGCAGTGGTTAAAGCGGAAGATGGAGGTGTATTGGTGGTAAGAGAACTACTTATAGATACGAAACTTCGGTTAAGTTCATCAATATCTATATCGGCAGCGGCGGCGGCGGAAGAATCACTCCGAGATTTACCAACACCAATTTTCTTAAGATTTTGCCAGATTTGCATGCAACTTAATGAGTCATTGAAACGGCTAGAATATAAAGCAACTTTGGCGTTACGAATTGTTAAAACAGTTTTGTTACGTAAAGATCTAAACTCTTGGTGGAAACTATCAAAACGAAAAGTTTGCCAACGAGATTTATTTCGACAAAAAATGCAAATTGCTATTAAAGGTATCAAATTTACAATTTTCAATTATGAGTTTTTGGGTTTTTCAATGTTATTGTAGGTATATCTACATATTTGTATAAAATAAGAAGGAAATATGTTCCTTATTCCTTCCTTAATGCTAATGAAGAGTCTGATTGTTTTATTATCGTTCTTTAAGCAACTAAATTTGTTTTTGTTTCTTAGACTAAGAATGATTTTTGTTTACCGATTGCTTACATAATTTTTGACTGCTCCACACCTTTTGGTAATCCTACAACACTTTTTCGACTTCAATATTTCCGTTTTAATTTTTACTTGATATTTTTAAACCATTTTATTCTCTCACATAGACTTACCTACATACATGTTGTTAGAAGTCGCTCTAAGAACTCAGAACCGAACGCAATTTTAGAACCCTGGCCTAGTGACTTACGTCTCTTACATTATTCTTTTGTGCACGTTGCCGAACAACTAAGAAGAGTAGATAGTACTTTTTTATGGCAAGATATACTCTTGGAGAATTTGATACCTATTCGTAAGAGGCGAATGGCTGGGAATCAATCGTCAAACCTTCGGCGTGGTATTCTCACAACCTTACCATTTCGCCACGGGGTACTACATAGAACTCAGAAAAAAATATTTAGTTCATACTTTACAGAATAATAGAACAACCACGAGTATATCAAGATGGTTTGCTTATGTCAATTTCCGTTACACAAACAAAATCAATTTCTGTGTGAAGATTTTGATCCCTCGCCAGATTTTGCGTTCCCTCGCACAAAAAAAATCAATTTATTTACACGTACATACATGAAACACACCTAACGATAACTTCGATCCGTGATCAAAATTTCTAGTGTGTAAAGGAAATCGACGAATGAACAAACTACACTTAGTTCTTTGCATAAGGTACATACACAATAAAAACCACACGATTTCAAACTTCAAATGAATTCTATTTTATCGTTTATTTAAAAAATAACTTAAAACTAAAAACCAATATAAATCATAATCGTACGTACATTATGTATAAGTTTAAGATCTATTTATCAACCACAAATTTTCAAAGGCGTGCTAAATTTTACATTTTACATGTTATACTATTCTGTTTCTCACGTTTATTAGTTTTGTTCTTCGTTTTCTTTGTTTGCTTTGTGTTTTACAATAAAAACTTGTATTATTAATGTCGATAATTGTCTTCAATGAATTAATTTTCATTACATATATTTCCCTAACAATATTTACAAAAATTCGTTAATACAACAATAAATTAATCAAACGAAGAATTGTGTGCAGAGCTATGTATCTCCCATTCGTATTAAATTAGATTCAATTCTTGTTTGCAAGAGAGAGAATTGAATTAAAATTTCCAATTCAGATTTAATACAACTAGAAACGGGGAGCCTCTCGACATTAAATGAAAGGTCATATACTAAATAAAAACAATCTTGAGTAATCAAATATAACAAAAAACTCATTTTACAATAGAAATTTATAAAATAAAATACAAATAAATATAGGTACAACTGATAAAGATGAATGTTTTTTTTTAATTATTTGTGAGTATTACGAATTTTGCTTTATTTTTGTTTTTATTTATAAATAAACTTTCTCTCAAATTTAAATAACAAAAAATCCAATCTTGCATTTGGTTATTTTTGGGATTTTTAATAAGAAATTTGTTTTGCTGGCATGGGGAAGTGCAGGCGGAGGCAAGTGATCAGGAAATATAGTTTGCGGTAATTGAAGTTACTAGTTGCTTAGGTAGATATTGATGCTCTGCAGAAAGGGTCATCGAATCTAATCGCACCCGAGTCTTCTATCCGTTGTCACACTGGTGACCCTCGCAATTACCCCAAAATATGCAATTTCCCACGCCACTGTAGCATATCAAGAACACGGCTGTGAGAAATACCAGACTGCAAATGGTGCAGGGCTTACGTTCGAGGAAGAAACCGATCAGATAGAGAACAATGAACATGACATGGGTCTGCATTAGAGCCGGATTCGTTGGTTTTGGAATCAGGAGCACTGGGATGAGGCATTGTAGGCAGTACATTTTTTTTTGCAAATAATGAAGGTTGCCAAGTTTTTAACAAATTTCAGTCCCACAGTGAGTTCTCGGTGTTATTTGTTATGAACTGCAAGGCAGTTAATGTTAACAAAGTTTTGACGTTGCCATTAATTATAATTTTATTTGATTTATTGTGAAAAAACAACTATTTTAATACTTTATTATTTTTCGGGATTCTAAATTCTCAGAATGAAAAAATCATTCAACTGTTTGACAGCAGCAAAAAATAACTACTTCAAATACGGCGAATTCGATGGAATTTGTCAAAAAAAATTTTAACAGGGTGTATCGTCAAAAATGAATCAGCAATAATAGGTGCGTTTTATTATTCACAAATCTATCTGGAACCGGATCTGGATCTTCCCTTGAAAATAAAACGATACGGATCTTAGTGACAGCAGTGTTATAAGTCCGTCTCTTTTTATCCTTGGGTTTGTAAATATTCAATTATTTCTTGTCTTTTTTCTTTACACTATAGCTTACACTACCTTACCATAAAAAGCCATCTACTCGCCAGTGTAATAACTGATTTTGGGATCTTTGAATTAGATCCCGATAGAAAACAGGATCCCAAATTGTTTTTGTAATACATGTTAAAACTTAATCCAGATCTGAATCCAGATAGATTTGTGAATAATAAAACGAACCTAATACTATGGCTTTTGTTTTTTTATAATTTTCATAAAACTGTCTTTATTTGCTTATTATTTTATTGAACGGAGTTCTTTCTCTCTTCGATAGCACTTCCTTCTCTTTCTAGGACAGGGGGCCCCTATTTGTATCTATAATCGATTTTTCATTGGTTCTTAACTAAATGATGGTTTTGTCACGTGTCACATTTGGAAGACACATTTTTATATCTGTGAAAATGAGAAAAACGCCATGGAACACAAACCCACTCCCGTCGCCACGAAAAAAACAAATAGATCTGAAAATTGGGACAAGGAAACGTCTTTATTTTAAAATATGCAATAACAAATTTAAAAAAAGAAATTATTTGATTTTCTTTATCCTAATTCATTTGCATTTTATAATCCTAAAATATCACAACAAACAATACACAATTTGAAACTTCATAATTTCAAAAATGACAAATGATATGTCAAAATACATTTTAAAATGTCTTTAAGTAAACTTTAAACGCGGTGGATGGCGTTTAAGTTAAGAAGCCTTTAAGTAACGTTACTTAAATGTGAAAATTGTTTATAGATACCGATTTCATACTTAAGAGCTGTTTGGGGGTATTTTAAAGTTAAGCAACCTTTAAAATTTCTTTATAGATTCGGCTGAAATAGTTTTATCACCACTTGATAGAGAACCACGCACTGGCAACTCTTCACTTACGCCCACACTTTTCTCTACTATTTAGTCAAATGTCAGCGCAGGTATATATAATTATATGTATTTGTAGTTTGTGTCATATTATATGGGTAACAATTAATTTTGGTAAAAATGCTACATTCAACAACTTTACAACGGAATTTTTAGTAAATATCAATTTGTAATTTAATTACAATCGATTAAATTAAACGTAAATTTTCAATAAAACCTGGAATAAGAAATTTGATTGTTGCTAAGTGAAAATCACTGAGCGAATGCCGAATTGAAAATTAAAGTGGATTTACATGTTTCTGCATCTGCAAAATGCAGAAAAGTAGAGAGAGTTAGATGTATGTCGAAACCCGAAAGTGGGAGAGAATACACAGGTGGTAACTTTTTTTCATTTCCTATAAACTACTATATAACTTGTTGGCCTGTTAATAGGAAACTATGCAATGAAAATTCAACTTACCTCCATTTTCTTCCATTTCGATTTAATGTTTTTTTTTAATATTATGCGTCCGTCAACAAAAATTATAGAAAAATGTAAAAATATCGCAAATTTACAAAATTCAGACGAAGATGCTATAATAAAGATTAACATGTTCGTCTTTACTATAATCTTGACTTCTGCATTTCTCGAATTTCCTATAAAGCAGAAATGAAGTTCTTCTGCATTTTGCTCTTTTCTCTCTATCTAACAAATATGAATTCTTTATTTGGCATCCCATTTTTTGCAGAACTCAAATACAGATACATGTAAATCCACCATTAAACATACGCTATTAACAAAAAAAAAATGATGCATTTACATTCGGCTTCATGCAAGTTCTGCAAAAAATGTAAGATAAAATATAAATTTGGTGAATACAAAGAGAAGACCAGTGTTGGCAACGATGCCACAACCGACATCGAGAATATTTGAACCTGAACGCAGCCACAATTCCGCCAGAGCTGAATGTGCTTACGAAGCCACTTTTGAATAAAATCGTTTTTGCTAGAAGATTCATTCCATAATTTTTCTTGTAAAGTAAAGATCTTAGTAGTAAAAAAAATACTAAAAAGAATTTTGTAAAAAAGAAAAGAAAAGAAAAGAGTAAAGTTAAGTTAAAAACTAAGATATAAAACTAAAGACAAAAAAATAAAAAAGCAAAATAAAACTAAAAATCTTTTTTACAAAATCTGAATTTCATTTGATATTGCACGAAGCAATAGTGTTACAAAATTCTTTTTATAATCTCAGTATATTTGATAAATTAAAGTAAATTAACATTAAAACTGATATGGAAGACCAGCCCAACCCTCAAGGGCAAAGTTCCCAGCGTGAATCACGCACTGGTGGTGCACTAAATAAATCCTGCCCGTTGTGCTCTGAACCAGACAATGAAGAGATGGTGGCATGTGATGTCTGTGACATATGGTTCCACTTTTCATGCACTGGAACAACAGCAGACATCGCCAATGAAGATTGGTCATGTCAAAAATGCATCACAGACAAATCACGAGCAGCAGATGAAGAACGCCAACAAAAAGTCAAAGCAGATAACCTTTCCAAGCGCAAGACAATCCAACTTCAACTACTGGAAGAAGAAATGACACTGATGGCAAAGAGAGACGCTGAATACCTACGCAGGAAATTTGAGCTGTTGATGGATGAAAGTAATGAATCTAAAGATGTTTGCAATAATAACGAGCATCAGAATTCATCAACAGCCACACCCGATGTCCAGCCAAAATCAGTAGCCATACCTGCAGAAAATCCTGTTGCTGTCTACTCACCACACAATGAGAATCAAGCTCTCAAGACAACAGATTTTCAATCAGAACTCGGAAATGCAATTCCTATGCAAAGCAACAATAATTACGCTGCTACATCCAGATACATTCCTTCATCAGCATTCGGTCCAGTTCCAGTACCGGCAAAGGTGGTATATAATCACCAACAAGTCACGACAAATTTACAAACAGACAACGACCTGAGAGCGGAACAGAATGAAGATATACTTGGTTTACCCACCAGTCGACAACTTGCTACTCGACATTCTTTGTCTAGAGAATTACCCATATTCAGTGGCACTCCAGATGAGTGGCCACTGTTTATCAGCAGTTTTGAAGGAAGTACAAGACTGTGCGGATTTAACAATCAAGAAAACCTGATGCGGCTACAAAGGTGCCTTAAAGGGCGTGCAATGGAAGCCGTAAGAAGTAGAATGCTTTTACCATCGAACGTTCCGCGCATTATATAAACACTGCGTATGCTATATGGACGTCCGGAAATAATAATCAACTCTTTGATGGTAAAAGTACGCAACGAACCTGCACCCCATCCAGACAAGCTGCACACGTTAATCACATATGCCCTAGCTATTGAAAACTTGTGTGCAACTATGGAAGCATCGGGTCTCGAGGATCACCTAGCAAATCCAGTACTTCTTCAAGAGATCGTGGAGAAACTTCCAGTAAAGTTCAAGGTGGATTGGGTCCTCCATAGACGGTCACTTCCAATTGTCAACCTGTCTTCATTTAGTAACTGGCTGTTTGAATTAGCTGAAATGATAAGTGATGTTGCATTAACACCTTCCTATTGCCTTGAGACCAGAGGTGATAGACGATCAACAAGAGGCAGCGGCCGCATCAACACCCATGCAGAAGGTGCAGAAGCCACCCACAACAATAACAGCAAAGTGAATACACGTAAATGCAAAGTGTGTAATCAGGAGTGCAGCCAAATAGGAAGCTGTGTTAAATTTGCAAATATGAGCTTGAACGAGAAATGGGAAACGGTGAAGCGGCTACGTCTGTGTCGCACTTGTTTGGTGTCACACTTCAATTCACGATGCCACTCCAGTAAAATATGCGGAATCAACGGATGCACCCGAAGACATCACTCAATGCTGCATAAAATTTCAGATGACGCACTCCAGTCACCGCATACAACAGCACCCGTTCTATTCAACTGCAATCAACATAGATCGGCCCATCAATCAGTGCTTTTCCGAATCATTCCCGTTGTACTGTATGGAATCAACAGAAAAGTAAATACCTTCGCATTCCTGGATGAGGGATCTTCGTTGACACTCATGGACAACTCACTCGCCGATGAACTCAACCTCACTGGTCCAAAGGAACAACTCTGTCTCAAGTGGACGGGCCAAACCCATCGAGTTGAAAATAATTCAAAAATTGTCTCGGCCGACATATCTGCCTCAAACAATGGAATCAAATATGCACTACGGAATATAAGAACTGTAAAAAGTCTCAACTTACCAGAGCAATCTCTCCATCTGAATGAGTTGAAACAAAAACACCGACACTTGCGAAGTATTCCGATTCAATCCTACGAACATGC
This sequence comes from Chrysotoxum bicinctum, assembly GCA_911387755.1. Lineage (NCBI taxonomy): Eukaryota > Metazoa > Arthropoda > Insecta > Diptera > Syrphidae > Chrysotoxum > Chrysotoxum bicinctum. The sequence continues at coordinate 213,669,488 of OU426989.1, read as the reverse complement.
TGTTCCGAGGATTTTGATTGGATTGGACAATTGGAAACTCAGCTTCCCCCTCAAAGCAAGGGAAGGTCAAGAAAAAGAACCTGCTGCGATGAAAACACGACTAGGATGGGTTGTGTTTGGCGGAAACGACCAAACCCCAAAAGATTTTCGTCATTATCACATCTGCGAGTGCGAAAGAAATAATGAGTCTCTCCATAACATGATGAAGGAGTACTTTTCACTCGACAGTTTGGGAGTTTCAACGCAAGTCACAGTCAGATCTGCTGAGGAGGAACGCGCAATCCAAATGCTTGAGTCCCAGACCATCAGAAAAGGAGATCGATTTCAAACACCATTGCTCTGGAAGTACGATGACATTCAATTGCCGAATAGTTATCCAATGGCAACGAGACGTTACGAGTGCCTACGTAAAAAACTATCCAAAGATTCTACGCTCGCTGATAACATCAATCTTCAAATAAAGACGTATCTGGAAAAGGGATACATACGAAAGCTGTCTGACGTCGATTTAAGAAAAGAGTATAGCCGAATATGGTACTTACCTATCTTCACAGTCATAAATATAAATAAGCCTGGAAAGCTACGCATCGTGTGGGATGCAGCCGCAAAGGTCGAAGGGATTTCACTTAATTCAATGCTATCGAAAGGACCAGATCAACTTTCTTCATTACTATCGGTCTTGTTTAAATTCCGTGAAAGACGAATTGGAATTTGTGGCGACATTCGAGAGATGTTTCACCAGGTGCTGGTATGCGAGGATGATCAACATGTGCAACGCTTTCTGTGGAGTGAAGATGGGTTCGACCGTAAACCTGACGTTTACGTTATGCAAGTTTTAACGTTCGGAGCAACGTGCTCCCCAAGCTGTGCACAATTTGCAAAAAATAAAAACGCACAAGAGTTCGAGCAAAAGTTTCCACGAGCAGTTAAGTCCATACTAGAAAATCATTATGTAGATGATTTGTTGGACAGTGTCGATACGGAGACCGAAGCAATACAGCTAGCGAAAGAAATCCGAAATATCCATTCCAAGTGTGGATTTGAAATTCGTAACTGGGTCTCAAACTCTCCAAAGGTAATCGAGGAACTTGGTGGCAAGCAGCGAGATTCAAAAATAATTAATGTCAACCCCGAAGTCGAATCAACAGAAAGAGTCCTAGGGATGTATTGGTGCACATCATCCGACAGTTTCACGTTTATACTGTCACCGAAATCATCTTTACAAGATATTATAAACACTAATACTCGTCCCACCAAAAGACAAGTTCTACGTGTCATGATGACTATCTTTGATCCGCTTGGGCTTATAGCCCACTTCATCGTCTACATTAAAATCCTGATGCAGGACATATGGCGAGCTCCACTGGACTGGGATGATCCTATCTTGGATGAGCATTACAGAAACTGGTGTAACTGGGTGAGTCTTTTGAAAAATATTCACAACATTCGTATCCCAAGATGTTACTTGAAAAATATCCAATTCGGTGACCAAGAAGATTTACAACTTCACGTTTTTGTGGACGCAAGCGAAAATGCGTTCGCAGCTGTCGCTTTCCTGAGGGTATCCAAGGGTACTGAGGCTCGGAGCTCGCCTAGCCAAGACTATTCTCAAAGCGCACAACATAATCGTATCGAAACAATTTTTCTGGTCAGATTCCAGAACTGTTCTCTCATGGATAAAATCAGATCATAGGAAATATCGCCAATTTGTTGCGTTCAGGGTTAGTGAGATAGTTGACATGACTGACATGAACCAGTGGAGGTACGTTCCGTCAAGGGAAAACGTAGCAGATGACGCTACTAAATGGAGTGGAACTCCAGATTTCGGATCGTCTAGCCGTTGGTTTAATGGTCCATCGTTCCTGAAACAAGATGAAGACAAGTGGCCAAGAATTATTTCTAACGAACTTACAACTGAGGATCTAAGGGCACATGTTCTTTATCACACTAAGGTGCAACAAAATATATTCCAAGTTGAAAGATTCTCCAGTTGGTGGAAGTTGATACGAGTTGTGGCTTTGGTTTACAGATTTCTTTGGAATTCGCTTTGGGCAAAGAAAAGGTGCGCTGCGAAGAGAACCGGATTTATTGAAAAATGCGAATATTTGAAAGCTGAAAATTGTTTATTTCGACAGGCACAATCAAGCTACTACTGCGATGAAATTTCAATATTTCAAAATAACAAGTGTTTACCTATCGGCAGTAAAGTATGCTTAGATAAATCTAGCCCTTTGTATAAGATGTCACCGTATCTCGATGAGGAAGGAGTTCTACGCAGCCATGGTCGTATAGATGCAGCGATTGGTATTAACAGTAGTGTAAAACGTCCAATACTACTACCGAAAGACCATTACATCACACGTCTTATAGTAAATTCCTATCATCTTCGTTTCCATCATCAAAATAACGAAACAGTAGTTAATGAACTGCGGCAACGATTTGTTATCCCTAGATTAAGAGTCGTCGTAAGAATCATTAAACGAGACTGCCAAGCATGCAAGAATCAAAGAGCCAAGCCAAGACCACCAGAGATGGCGCAATTGCCACTAGCCAGACTTGCTTCATTTACGCGACCATTCACATTTGTAGGACTGGACTATTTCGGTCCTATGACAGTTACCATGGGTCGGAGAACGGAGAAACGTTGGGGCGTCTTGTTGACTTGTTTAACAACTCGAGCCATTCATATTGAGGTTGCAGGTTCCTTGTCATCGGATTCTTGCATTCTTGCAATAAAGAGATTCATCGCTAGGCGTGGTGTTCCAAATGAGATTCGTTGCGACAATGGGACTAATTTCCACGGGGCTGAACGAGAGTTGCGCGAAGTGACTGAAAAGCAAAATAAACAATTAGCTGATGAATTTTCCAGCTCAGTCACTAAATGGATATTTAATCCGCCAGCAGCACCCCACATGGGCGGGAGTTGGGAGCGTTTGGTGCAGTCCGTCAAGAAGACACTGAAGCAGATAATGCCTACCCGGAATCCTAACGATGAACTTCTCTATAGTATGTTAGTAGAGACTGAGAGAACTATAAACACCAGACCATTGACATACTTACCGCTTGACAGTGAAGGCGATGAAGCCTTAACACCCAATCATTTCTTGTTGGGTTCCTCGAATGGTGAGAAACCAGATGGAATATTGTGCGATGGAAATATCTTGATGAAAAGAAATTGGACAAATGCTCAGAAGTTTGCAAATAGTTTCTGGAAGAGGTGGGTAAGGGAGTATCTCCCAGATTTGACTCATCGTACGAAGTGGTACAACCAAGTAAAACCAATTGAGAAAGGAGATGTAGTCATCATAGTGGATGAGAACAATCCCCGAAATACTTGGCCTAAAGGGCGCATCCTTCAAACAACAACAGGGAAGGATGGACAAGTTCGTAAAGCAGTTGTGCAAACCTCTACAGGGATATACATCCGGCCTGCCGTTAAACTTGCTGTGCTCGATGTCTTCAAAAACAGTAAGTCTGATGATATCACCGACATACCAGGGGGGAGTGTTGGCAACGATGCCACAACCGACATCGAGAATATTTGAACCTGAACGCAGCCACAATTCCGCCAGAGCTGAATGTGCTTACGAAGCCACTTTTGAATAAAATCGTTTTTGCTAGAAGATTCATTCCATAATTTTTCTTGTAAAGTAAAGATCTTAGTAGTAAAAAAAATACTAAAAAGAATTTTGTAAAAAAGAAAAGAAAAGAAAAGAAAAGAAAAGAAAAGAAAAGAAAAGAAAAGAAAAGAAAAGAAAAGAAAAGAAAAGAAAAGAAAAGAAAAGAAAAGAAAAGAAAAGAAAAGAAAAGAAAAGAGTAAAGTTAAGTTAAAAACTAAGATATAAAACTAAAGACAAAAAAATAAAAAAGCAAAATAAAACTAAAAATCTTTTTTACAAAATCTGAATTTCATTTGATATTGCACGAAGCAATAACCAGATTGCAGAAGTCTTCATGAATGCAGATTATAGGAAACTCGAGAAGTGAATGAAGATTATAGTGAAGACAATCATAATGTTCATTTTAATTATAATTATAAAATCTCCATCATCATTTCTTTATTTTTGAATGTAATGGACTCATCAGTTGACTATGAGGACCTTGTCAATACGCAATTTTTGTTAAATTCAGTTGTTAAATTCAATTTTTTGACAAAAATCCAATGTGAACTATACCCAACCAAGTTTAAAATTATAATCATTAACGATGGAAGATTTGATTTCTAATTTATAGGTTTGTATACCAACTTCATTAAGGCTAGTAGTCACGCACTGGCAACTGTGATCGAAATCAAATAGTTTAATCACCAGTTGTTAGAGTACCGCGCACTGGCAACTCTTTACTCACGCTCGCACTCTTTTCTCTCTTGCACTTATAAAAAAACAGCTCAACTGTTGCGAGGCAATCGTTTAGTTTGTGTCAAAACACAAACATTTTAGTTTCGAGAATCGAGTTGCTCTAAAAGTGCGCGGTGTCCCATATAAGCCCATATGTTTCATTTTAGCAACTAAACAGTTGCGAAACTAAAAATTGAATGTGCGCGCCTAGCCTAAGTGTGCGGTGTCCCATATGTTTCATTTTTAGCAACTAAACAGTTGCGAAGCTAAAAATTGAATGTGCGCGCCTGGCCTAAATGTTTGTGGTTGACAGATTCGTAATCTACGTGAACTCAATAGCGTGAACATGCAGAATTTAAAAGGCCTAAAATTAAAATGAACTGCGCCATTGATTGTACGTTTCGTGAATCGTGACTTCGGTTTCGGTATTTGGTCTTCGGATTCGCCGCTGAATTCTGGGTTATTTATTTATTTTTTTATTTAGATTTGCTATTATGTACAGATAGGTAACTTATAAGTACCATCCATGAAGTCCTAGCAAATCAAGTCACACTGTAATAAAGAAAGATTATCATACATTTAATAATCTATCTCTTTGTTAAAGCCTGCACCGGGTGTTCAAGTAGTGTTAAAAAAGGTCCACAATTGTATTTTATAAGAAAACGAATTCAAATTTGTTGTAAATTATCATGGCTTTATCTAAACCAATGTACACCATTATTGGTGCATACCTAGAACAACTCTTCAACCACCCGGTTCGCACAAAATCAATTACCAGGTGAGTTGTTGACTATATATATAAAGGTCAATACTCAATAGTTGAATAAATTTATAATTCTGTTTATTAATATGCTCGATTTTCCTTATTCCAGTTGTATATTGGCTACATCAGCCAGCTACACTTCTCAGAAAATCGCAGGCAATAAATCTATCAGTCAAAAGGCATTACTGGCTTATGGAGCCTTCGGGTAAGTTAGTATAGTAGATGATTAATACCTACTTTTGAGAAAACAATAAGATTGATAATGATGCAAAATATTTATTTATTTATTAAGTTTATTATACATACATATACCACTAATCGTTAATTATTCACAAGCATCTTAATTGAATTCGAATCAAATTGGACATTATTTTATTTCTAGACTATTATTCGGAGGCACTGTGCCACACTTTTTCTACCAACTGGTTGATAAGATGTTCCCTCATAAAATGGCCTACAGAAAAATTCTAGTTTTCCTGGCCGAGCGACTTATATTTGCACCTTTTTATCAAGGTCTTTCACTTTATTTCCTTTCCAGATTTGAGGTGTGTACAGAAACTATAGCAGTGTATTGGTACCAATAACGTAGGTTCATTTAACTTGATCATATTTGTAGGGTAATACTCACGAGCATGCTGTTCAGAATTTCAAAAAACTCTATGAGAAGCTCCTTCAAACAAATTGGACATACTTATCAATTCCAGTGTTCCTTAACATGAACTACGTTCCTCCGATGGTTAGTTAAACAAATCATTTATTTGTCTTAAATCAAAATTTGTACTCTTATGATAATCTTTATTTGAAAAATGGGTGGTTAATAATGTTTTTCTATTGTAATAGGTTCGTACGCTTACGTTCAACATGATATCATTTGTTTGGGTTATATATCTAGCTGGTGTGCGTAGACGTCTTGAGTCCAAGAAATCTGATGAACCAACTACATCTAAAGGAACGAAAAGCATTTTAAAATAGATTACTATATTAATTATAGAATTTGTAATTTTTTTTTTTTTTTTTTAAGATGAAGTGTTTTGATAAAACAAAGATAATAATTCTATGTTTGGATGAAGGGTAATTTGTTAAAATTTTGTTTTGGCACAATGGTTCTTTAAATATTTATATTATGGATACATGTATATTTTTAAGATAATAAGTTTTGTATGGCATTTATAAATGTTTGTATTACATTCCAAAATTATAAAACAAAATACTTAGCCCTGATAATTTTCATAATACAATGTAAGGAAGTTTAGTTTTCTTTAAATTGATATAAAAAGGAATTACTATGTACCATTGACATAAATGTATTTGTGCAGAAAGAGATGTTTTCTACTTTGACATGGTTTAACATGTGGGTGGAATCATTATAGTGTTCTTCAAAATTCGATGCTATAAAAGTCGATCGTATCAAAAAGAATGTATAACTTTGTATATAAAAATTAACTTGAGCTGTAAAGGCTCGTGCCCTCATGTCATGCATGTACTGTAGGTGCTGTTTTTTTCGGAAACTAATAACTTTGATCGACTTTAGATTATTTGCGATTTTTTTTTAATGTAGAGTAAAGTTGATGCAATCGAGGACAGGCAGCTCCTTATTAAAATCAGCTGATTGTTTTGGATTAGATTTAATAAGAAAATAAGAAACTGCTTATACTCGATTGGATCGACTAGACTTGCTTGACTCAACGTGCTGGCACCCCTGTTTGTTTGTCTAATATGAATAATTACACGAATGTGGAATTCTTTAACCGGCTGAATATTTCCCTCAAATTACGATGATCAAATATTCTTTATCAATGGGCATTGGTAACTTCAACTAACCTAAACGCTCGCATTGTGCTCAAACCTTTTAATTGAAGTTCGCTCAAAGTTACTGTAACTAAAATCTTAAAAAAAGAAATACTTAAGGTCTAAGCTTAAATTAAATCCTTAAACTAATCTTAAATTATTAAGGAAAATAAAATTCAAACCTTCGTTAAGGATTTGCAAGCGATCATTTACAAAAAATTGTTGAATTGTAATGGTTTGGAAAGCCTTTTCATGTTATGGTGTTGGCATTGCTAGCCAACTGGAGGAGGAAAAGAAAAACGCTCTAAACTGGCAAATGGAAAGTCCCGGCCTGAATCACATTGAGAACTTGCAGGATAATTTTGAGAGAAGTTTAGGTTAGATAAATTAAAAAAAACATCAAACTTAAGTGATGTCATAAAATAATTATGTAATTTAACAATGACATTGCATTAATTAAAAATAAATTAGTGGCCAACGCCTCGTAGACAACCTAATCCTAGTGGCTTACAACTCTCAACTATATCTGTGTGTGTTAGAAAGGATGGAGGGGGACAGAATTTTCTGTCGAGCCCGAACGGCTTAGGTGAGAAGCACTTTTCATGACAAGAGATACTCTTAGACAAATCGCTTCCTCGCAAGAAATAGTACATTTTTGTAGTGGCTGGGAATCCAACCCCGATCTTCTTTTTGTCAGTCCAACGCACTAACCATTATGCCATGGGGTACTACTATTTTTTTAATTGGTAATTATTAAGTCACTATAGCACTGACCAACAGGAGCAAGACTGCGGCATCTTGTGCTGCATTTTATTTGATATAACTTTATGTAATGCCAGATAAATGCAAGTTACTTTGTTTGATTTTACATGCGATTTTTTGACATCAGAAATCTTTGTCAACAAAAATGCAACACATTGCTCTAGAACGTTCTTATCAATTAAATAACTTAATGCGTCTTCAATAACGGATAATATGCTTTAATCACCACTTTTAATCTTATCTGTTAAATACAAAAAAATTTAACGATTAAACTGATAGTAGAATGAAATGATTATGCGAAAAACTTTAGGTGTCATGAAAAATAAAAAGAACTCACCATTCTTAGGCTTCAAAAATTCCTTCCCATCTGAACAAAAAAAAATATCTTTCTTTTTGCTTTCACCTCTTATAGTTTGCCTTTGCATTATAATAAAATAGAATGAGCTTTATTTTCAAATAGGATTTTTTCTCAAAAAAAAATAAGAAAAAAAGAAAAATAAAAATACAGAAGAATAAAAATGTTAAGTAAATTATTATCACTAAGGAAAGCTAGTCCGTTGTTTGTTTGTGCAAAAGCCAACAAGGACATTGCTATCGCGTTTCTCCCATCTCATAAGCGTCTACTCTAATCGTCATCATCTTCACCCTCCTTCCGCGTTGTGAATAAGGAATATCATATTATGGAGACCAATTGAATATCAGTTATTGTAGTTCTGTCGTCCACCAAGTTCCAGAAGATATCTATCTGGATGATCCATCCAGTCTGCCGCTGTTAATTTTACAGTACGCTGGCGCTCGGCTTCTTTGATTTGCCACTTTTTGATATCCAGTTGAACTTCACGGGAACTCTTATCACCGCATCCCCAGATTTCGATGGAAGTCAAGACAGCAGCAATTCCTTTGCAATCGATATTCTCGAAATGCTCGTCCACAGCTAGAATGGGCTTTTTTGGATCGGCCCCGGCACGCAGACCCTTAGGGTAACCACGCACGCAAGTGTTTAAGTACAAAATGTTTGGCTTTTTCTCCAAAATTGCGAACTTAGGAAGGAGTTGAAGCACTACACAGCCTTCTGAACCTGTATATAAGTGGGTTTCTTTCCATTCGTTGGGCGAGCCGATGCAATAGGTCTGGTGGTCATTTGTGTTTAACAATATGAGAGTAGGTCCGCGGTAGCCTAAGAGATGATGCAAGAAACGATTCGACCCAAGTCCGTGCTCATTTGAGTCATAAAGCAGTGTCCAATGTGAGGGGAGCATCGACAATTTATCTTTAAAGATTTGGGCAGCTGAAGCTGATTTATTGGCACTTTGTGAGACCACGGCCTGTGGCTTTGAATACAATGGTGGTAGCGCTCCAGCAAGTAGCCAGGCCTGAGACAGGGGCATCAGCGTATTTAATTCCGAGTCGGCTTGTTCAGGGAATGGAGTTCGTTGTTCTAATACTGGTGTTGACAATTCTATACCAGACGATTGTTCACTCTGTTCAAGTCCGCGGTACGCTGTTGATAGCGTATGAAGACAATATTTGTGCACCAGCAGAACCGACCTAATCAAATTGTCCTCGAACCATCGACAAACAAAGCCAATGCTTAGACTATCAGACTGGTTGAAGAAGATTGACTTCAGCACAGAGTCGAAAGTTCGATTTATAGCTGGACAGAGAACGGCGTTACCCGAATGATCCATTGCAATTGTGTAGCAGATCAAGAGTAACCTTGTAACACCTTGCTTATTGATAAAATCGGGCCTATCATCCTCTGCGTACATCCTAATATAACACTCCAATATTTTCACATCATCAATTATGCCAAGAAAACGTTCACATTGTTGACGAAATGCCACTGTTCCAAGATACTCGGTTTGTGCTCGTGAATTGTGATGCAGTAGTTTGAAGAGGCGATGTCCCAAATCAATGTAACGCGGAAAAACTTGACTTACAAAAATATCACCCATAATTCCATTGACATTGTATTTTAATGATTTTTCTTGGAGTTTTTGTGCCAACTTCTCCACAGGCACAAACTGGGTGAGATATTTTTCGCTTATTTCAGCACCCGATGCTGATCGGGACATTGTTGTTTTATTGTTGCTGCTTGTTGTAGCTGTTAAGTGATGGCCATTATCTGTGGTTTGACCTTCTGTGTGCTGGTTGATGGACTTCGTGTCCGTAGTACGAGAATTCGAGTTCCCCATTTTAAAAAGGCGTAGTTAAGTGAATTAATTTTAATGATTGATGGTTGCACTTGAAAAAAAAAGTTTTTCTGCGATTTGTTTTGCCAAGACGTCGCTGTCATGTGTCAAGTTCAGGTGATTAAAAGAAAACACTTGATTCAGTAAATGGTTGCATTCAGAACGGAATTGGAATATAGGTTCAGAGCCGTCTGTACTATTTCGTTTTTTGGTGACAAAAACGGGTTTGACATCAACTTTCTGAAAATTAGATTGGCTCATTGGCATATTTCATTAAATTATAATCACAAATTTGTACTTGTTAAATATGCTTACAAATTTGTAAACCAAATTTTCGTTTCACAAACAACAAAAGTAGTCCCAACGATTTTGTTAAAAAAAAAGTAAAAAATAGCAGAAATTGTACTCATACAGTCGTATTTATTAGAATTCGCTAAACGCGTGAATAGTTATGCAATGCATAAGGACTTATTCATCCACTATGCAAATTCATATTTATAAAACATTTGCCTACCCTGCATAGTTATAATGAGCTTGTGTCAAATAAAGTACAAAAAAGTAACAGCCGTATTTATTAGAATTCGCTAAACGCGTGAATAGTTATGCAATGCATAAGGACTTATTCATCCACTATGCAAATTCATATTTATAAAACATTTGCCTACCCTGCATAGTTATAATGAGCTTGTGTCAAATAAAGTACCAAAAAGTAAGAATCTATTACATTTAGCCTTCATAACACTCAGCTGTTTGACAAAAAACAAAAAAAAAAAAAACATCTTGTCTGTCTATCGAATTTAATAAACAAAAACGAATCTACCAAAAGCTAAAAGAATTCGAACAATTAACTTTGATTCATCAGATAAAGTATGTTATTATCTCTAGCACAATACTAGAAATCAAATTGTTATTCGTTTCATCCTAGCTGGAATACTCCTCAGATAAGTTCTTGAAGACAAAATTCAATAATGCAAAATAAAAATTACAACACTAACACACCGGATGAAGAAGGATGCGTGGAGAGAGATCACCAACAAGTATATTTATCTATTTAATTCTAAACAATTTTCAATTCAATTTGTTTTTAATAATATTAGTATAACATTTCTGTTTCAATAAATAAAAATAACACAAAGTTTTAGTTTCAATATCAAGTCAAAGGCGTTTTATTTTGTTGATAATCTTTATAATTCAATGTGATGTCACATTGAATGTGACAGTTCAGTACTAAAATGTCCTTATGTAGGCACTATTCAACCTCCAAACGCGTTTAGCTTATAATGCCTCTATTCAACGTCACATAAGTTTTATAAATCACGATTTTGCGTTTAGAGGCATTATAAGGGTTGCATAGCCTTATGTACTCACTATAATGAGTTTATAAATATGGCTGTAAGAATCTATTACATTTAGCCTTCATAACACTCAGCTGTTTGTCAAAAAAAACAAAAAAAAAACATCTTGTCTGTCTATCGAATTTAATAAACAAAAACGAAACTACAAAAAGCTAAAACAAATCGAACAATTAACTTTGATTCATCAGATAAAGTATGTAATTATCACTAGCACAATACTGGAAATCAAATTGTGATTCGTTTTATCCTAGATGGAATACTCCTCAGATAAGTTCTTGAGGATAAAATTCAATAATACAAAATACAAATTACAACACTAACACACCGGATGAAAAAGGATGCGTGGAGAGAGATCACCAACAAGTATATTTATCTATTTAATTCTAAACAATATTTAATTCAGTTTGTTTTTAATATATTAGCATAACATTTTTGTTTCAATAAATAAAAATAACACGAACTTTAAGTTTCAATATCAAGTCAAAGGCATTTTATTTTGTTGATAATCTTTATAATTCAATGTGATGTCAAAGTGAATGTGACAGTTCAATACTAAAATGTCCTTATGTAGGCACTATTCAACCTCCAAACGCGTTTAGCTTATAATGCCTCTATTTAACGTGACATAAGTTTTATAAATAACGATTTTGCGTTTAGAGGCATTATAAGGGTTGCATAGTCTTATGTACTCACTATAATAGGTGTGTTTTTTTTGCAAGTCCATATAGAATTGTAAAAAAAAACGACATCGGGACTAAGCGCTTTACATGCAAATACAACAACTACTTAAATCTATACAGAGTTAGCTAAGACCAGATAATTATCGAGCGTTAATCTAAGACCCGATAAAAATGGTGATGCCAAAATAGTATTATCTATATGTTATCGATAATTTGCTCAGAGACGTCAAAAGTGAAGTTTTTGGATTGGTTGATGCTAGTCGTCAATAAGCTGACAAATGTCATAGCGTACACAGTGCTTCCAGCTATGTGGAAAAAAAGCTCCTAAATCCCGATGTCGTTTTTTTTTACAATTCTATATGGACTTGCAAAAAAAACACACCTAATGAGTTTATAAAAGGCGTTTTTCTTTTTTAGTTCAGTATAGAGCTCTGAACAGAGTCCGAGCATGTCGAGCATGTTCCGAACATTCTCTGAACCAAGCGTGCTCTGAGCGCTCTGAGTATATTTTGAAACACACCTGAACACTTATGTAGCTGTCGCCATTTTTTTTTAATTTTCATCTGTCAAATGCTTGTGTTAAGCATTTTACTCTGTCTGCTCAGTTATTTTATTCTGAGCTCATAGAGCGCACTCTGAACACGCTCAGAACATGCTCAGAACGAAAAAAGAAACACATTTTCGAAACTCTGAACACTCTGAACTAAAAAAGAAACACAATTTATTTTTTGACAACTCAGGTTCTGTTCTGAACTAAAAAAGAAAAACGCCTAAATATGGCTGATAATTTACAAATCTAACAGCCCGATTCTCCCCAAAGTCAGTGATGCCTCACAAGTCACAAGAAGAGGTGAAAATGATTTTGTGACTTTTTCGAATTCTGCCGCTCAGTCACAACTTGTGAGAGTCACAAAAACAATCTAAACTGTGATCTCCTTCAGAGCAGGTCACAACTCATAAATTTTCAAAGTTTCTTGGATTGACATTCAGTAAGAACATTTTCTAGATTTGTGAATAATTGTGAGAACACGAAAATGGAAGTGGACTTTGTTCTAGTGAATATTTTTGCTGATCTTTCCCACAAAAAAGAAAAGTAATATTATTACATAAACAAAAATTTCTTTAAGAAACTAATCGTATCAAGAAGTTTACAGCGTCGACGGCTTTAAGAACATTGAGAGATACAAATGATCCATTCGCTCTCCAAAAAAATTCATTTATAAAGTTTTTTCACCTTCCGAAAACTTTATGCAGTCGCCACGATTTTTTTCTTCTGAAAATGTTATATGGTATTTACATTGTTTAAAAATTATGTTACCTTGCATTTTGTAATTTCTTCGTTTTGAATAATCAGCTGTTCAAATAATGACACTTAAGAATCTTACCATGCTGTGGTGAGTTTTGTTGTGAGTTTTCTTGTGACGATTAGGGGGAGAATACCAAAATAAGCAAAATAGTATTTCACCACTTATTTACTTAAGCCTAGTACGCAGATCGAGACTAGACAATTTTTTTTTTCTACAATTTTAATCTCTACAAACCGTTTCCAAATCTCCCGCAAAAATTTGAATTTGGAAAGATAAAATCTAATTTAATGTGTTTTGTAGTGTATCTCTGGAACGGGCAGAAATAATTATTAAAAGAGCAATATACGTGCTGAATAAGTTCTTCTCCTTCCGACGGGTGAAATTGTCACAAAATAGCAAGAGGTATATTCTAAGCGTTGCAGCTGCGTGCCAGCTGCCATATAGCCAAACGGTGCTTTGCTAAAAGAATAGCCATTGTATATATAAACATTTTCAACAGCAGTTAGTATCTATTTATAACAGTTATTAGCATTTTAAACAAGATTTTGAATTTTGAGCACTGCTTAGTATGAAGGGGACCCACTGTGTGGCGTCGGGAGGAGTTGGACAAGCTATTTTTAGTTAGTGAAATAGGCCACAGGTTGTAGTAGGATTAACACGTAATACTCGCGCTTCAGGCAATGCCCATCAGTTTACCCTTGAGCTCAAATTCGGACGTACAGTTAAATTTAGAGATTTCTTCTTTAGCCGCACACACGAATGTGGAATGCTTTACCCGACTCTATATTTCCCTACCATTATAATATTCAGACATTCAAAACAAATGTACATCGGTATCTCCTCTTAAATCCTCTTTCATTTTCCTAAAACGTCCGCACTGTGCTAAAACATTTTAAGGGTAGTCATAATCCCTTTAGTGCGTGAAAATTATAAAAAAAAGGTTGTGTACTGACGTACGCGCGGTAGAAGTAAATCTTCTTTTACCTCAAGCAAAGCCTCTGTAAGATTCTAACCTATAAACATTTTGTATTCTAAAAACATGTCGCTGTCTTTGACTGATAACGTGTCGTTTTGACATGTCACTGACAGCTGCATAGAAAATTTTTTACACCCAAGCCCCAACGCCGGAAAAGAAGTTTTACTTCTAAAAGCTGTTTCAACAAGAAATTTAAAACAACAGAACGGGTAAGCCAACAGATGGATATTCCTTAGACTTGGGATTTAACCATTTTTATGAAATTCTTTAAACGCCAAAAATTAAGAAGAAAGTAAAATTTTGAATGTATATTTTACTGGTACAAAGGAAATGACTTGAAACTACTTACGCATTCAATTTATTTTTATTGCGTTTGTACCCAGATAAATTTCACAAATTGTACATTGATATCTAAATTAAATAATTAGTTATCTTACAGATGTATGTATTCCCTTAAAAAATTAAAAAGTACACTTTTAAATTTATTACGACTTCTGAAGCACATTGAAAGTGTTCCGGATGCAACTGAAATAGTAATCGCAATCGACAAATTTGTAATTGTCATGCCTGCACAAAATCTTTCTGATCAACGAAAGTCAATTTGGCAAACGCATTTCACGTTAACCAACATGCTCCCTGGCTTAATAATATTTTTGTCGTCAACCTGATTTTTTTATTGCAGATTTGCACCGCAAATGATATTATCGAACATCATGATTGTAGAAAACTGCGTTATCAAAAATATTCACCCTTATTCCGATACTCGTTTTACTAAAACTCCAGTAAAACGACAAGGCTCTAGAAACGAAAATTGGAATTTTATTGAAACGACTATCGTTAAAATGCTTAGAAAAGTGAAGAACATAGAGAACGCTGCCCTTTTCCTATTATTTAAACCCAAAATGTGGACTCTGGAGCCTTCTCGTTTTAAAGGCGTTTTATTAAAACGACTATCGGAATAAGGGTGATTACTTTTGTTTTTTAGAACATCTTGCAACCAGTATCGTTTTAAAAAAAGATTACCGTAAAACCTAATCGCAATATAACGGTCATGAGGCATTTTGAACTGTTATCGTAATATTTAATACTGTTTGACAACCGAGTAGATATAAGACCATAAATCTTTGTTCTAATGCAATTCGGCATAAGATTAAGACTATGCTTTTGAAAAGCAATTGAGCAATAGATTGTACGAAAAGCTTATAATCATTAAATTATGAGCTGCAAAATTATTGATTAACAAACATTTTTCACCATTAATATTAATTTTCGAACAAATCTTTACCATTGATTTGATATTTTTTATTTTTGTTTGATATTTTATTTGTTATCTTTTATACTTATGAAGTTTTATCCAGTAGAGCATTCATACCACTACGTAAATTTCCTTCGTTTTTCATAGTTTTGTACATTTTTTTTTGAATAATGGGGGCTATCGTGAACAAAATTTCCCTCGGAATTTTCCACATCTTCGAAAATTGGAAAGGTCAATACTTCTGCACTGTTCATTCTAAGCTGGCGACTGGCCTTTTTGAATGTCACTTTGAAACTTGATTCCCAATATCAATAAATTCCAAGGGAAACTTTCGACATTATTCGAGATGACAATTTTGAAAGTTGGGAACTATTCCCAGGAAAATTTGATTCACGATAGGCCCCAATATGTCGCGCAGCAATGGTTGTATCGAAAACTTGAAATGAACTTCAGGGGTTGAAATTAGTAATTAAAATAAATGCTTGGTAATTAAATAATCAATACTTTTTTATTATTTCAACATTTACTTATTTAATTAAGTGTTATAAATGGATTAAGCGTGCATGCAAATTTAAAATTTCTCTATTTTTAATAAAACAAGTTTTTGTATAAATATTAAATTAAGTATATATGTATGTATGTATAAGTACTTAAACTGAGTATATGGAAATTATTTTACATCTCATGTTTTTTTTTTTTGATTGGTCTACAATTTCAAGTATTTGTATCAAATTATAACTTTATAAATTCATAATATCAACATTTATTTTTTGTTAGGTATTTTATAGTAATGAGTATTTTAGTTTAGGACTAGAATACGAGATCATTATTAGACTAGAACTGCACATTATTAATTTTTTGTTATGGCTTACAGTTACAGATAGGAAATTGGTTAGATTTTAAACTGGATTCATTGGACTTGGGGTGCGACTTCTTGTTGGGGAACGAAATGATGGCGGTGAGCTTCCTCGACTATCAAAGCTAGAGCAGGTCGATGCATCCGAAGGTGTTACCCGATGATATGGAATAGGTCGTTTTCGCGCACTAAGATTAGTTTGATTAGTATACTTGGATACAAAAATTTTTATTTTTTTTCATTAATAAAGATTGAAATAAAACAATTCAAAGGAAAAGTAATGAAAAACAATAATTTAAAAAAAAACTTACCAAACAAAATAAACGTAAGAGGAAACTTTCTAAATTATAAAATAAAAAAAAATCTTCAAAATGTGAAATAAAAATATTTAAAAAAGCAATTGTTTGTGGATTTCTCTCCTTCTGTTTATTGCGAAACAACGAAATGTTCTCCAATTCAATTTGAGGTATACACGAAGATAAATTGAAATGAAAATGATTATTTTTTTTTAACAATACATTACTACATATTGCAGTATCTGATATATTAGAATAATAATAAAAATAAAATGCAAATTATCATTCGCTGTGGTCTAAAAGCGATAATTACTGTGATATATTCAAGCTCAAATTACTTATTCTTAACTAATTTTACAGTAATGAATCATTCTTTTTTTTTAATAAAAATGATATACGAGTTTGAATACAAAAAAAAAATATATAAACATAATTATATATGTGGTGCCTATCTTCGATATCTGGGTTTGCTACAAAAAGAAAAGAAAATTATAGTTCTTTTTAGAAAATGGTTAAATAAAGTCTTGAAATAAAAAAAATAAAAAATAAAAATAAATAAGAATATGTGTATTTTGATGAAGATAATAATGTAGTGCAGTTTCGTGGTGTATTTTGCTAGTGAAATCTGAAAGGCTCTGAAATATTTACCTGGTTATCCTTCGACGATCTAGAAAGCTAGGTGAGCCACGGCGTCGTGGAATGGAAGGAGAACGATAACGGGATCTGCTATGCGAATGTTTTGAGCTACCACTGAAATAATATAATAATATCAAATATTTTTAATTCAAACGTAATATTTCTATGTATTTCGAAAAATAATTGTCAAAATGACAGTCGTTTAAACGAGCGAACACTTTAGTTTTACTGGCTACGGGCCTTGCTTTTAAGTAAATATTTTATAAGAAATGACATGGGCAGAGCTAATCCCGCAGACCTAGTGACAGTGGCTTCACTTCAAACGAATTTTATCAGTCGATAAATTAAATTACATATATTCGGTACGAAACGAAATCAATTTTTGAAACTTTTTTTATATTAACCCAAAAACCTGATACAAACAAATCACAAATTAAAAAAAGGGGTGACTGAAATTTGAGCCTCATCATCAGCCTTGTTCATCTTTCCCTTTAGATTTTTATTTTTTTTTCTTACCTTGATGAACTTCTCGAGCTACTCCTCGACGATCGGCTAGATCTAGAAGAATGGCTTCGGGATCGTGATCTGGAACTTCCACTTTCACTGCTTGATGACGATCCATGTCTGTAATATAATTTCCAATAATATATAATAAATAATAAGAAATAATAAACTTACGAAGATCTCGA
Source organism: Chrysotoxum bicinctum (assembly GCA_911387755.1). Classification (NCBI taxonomy): domain Eukaryota; kingdom Metazoa; phylum Arthropoda; class Insecta; order Diptera; family Syrphidae; genus Chrysotoxum; species Chrysotoxum bicinctum. The sequence goes on along the minus strand of OU426989.1, from coordinate 213,651,596 downwards.
TTGGCTTGTTGATCGTCTGCCACTCTCATCACGGTCACTTCTACGTGAACGACTCCTGCTACGTCTAGCTAGGCTTTCAGCTGCAGCAACTGTTGCATTCGAGACCTTTGCAACAATGGTATCCACTAGCGTGCTATCGCTCAACGCCGACACAATTGGCTGGGGGTCTTGTAGCTTAAAAGGTTTAATTACAATTTTTGGTTTAAAATAAGCTGCACTATGATGATGGTGGTGATGGTTATTTTTACTGTTATAATGATTGTTGTTAGTAGCTAGAATTATTTGATTGTTACTGTTAGTAGTGGTGACTGTCGTTAGTTGCAGAGCCCTAGTAGAAGACATAGACATCGAAGCTAACGATGTCACAGCCGATGAAGAAATCAGATTTGAGAGGTTTCGACGAAAGTCTCTCCTTCGGTTAGTGTTATTATTAAGTGAGTGATGGCTGTTTACTAAAGACAACGGCGTCACAATTACAGTGGGAGGCTGCGAAAATAGGAGCTTCCCCGCTGAATGCGGCGGTGGTGTTACACTTATTAGAGGAATGGATGATATTGTAGGACTAACATCCGCTTGACCATTTGCTGTACTGAGAACAGTCGTGGTCAAGGGAAGACTGTCCACAGTAAGGAGTGGATTATTTGCGGGCAACGGAGCAGCAGGATAAATACAACCACTGCCTATGGCCGCTACCGTTGCAGCATTATTAGCTAAGAATTGGTTCAGAGAATTTGTACGCAATAAATCGCGCTTGGGACTTACTTCGTTGGCCATCTTCTCAATGGTTTTGATTTTTTCTTTTGCCTTCGCCGCTATGCCTGATTTAAGTTGTTCAAGCATTTCAATCTCTTTCAGTTCGTCTTTGCGGTCATCTTGGGTGAGGGACTCAATTGAAGGTCCACCGTTTTCTTCTTCGTTTTCACTTTCGCTTTGGCTGTGTAAGCGTACAACTGGTTTTGGTTTTGATGAAGCGCGGAGGTTCTTTGCTGCTATACCATGTGAACGAGATCTTGAACGCTGCGATGAGGATAGTTCTTGTTTATGATCTTTTTGCCTTTCTTTCTCTTTCTCCTTTTCTTTTTCCTTTTCCTTGGGTTTGGCTTCTTTTTTAATTGATTTGCGTTTTTCACGTTTTTCTTTTTCGATCTGATTAAGGATATCGCGATAGCGTTCAGGATTGCGTCTAGCTGGTGAGTAACTCAAATCAGAACCTGACTCATTTGAGGTGGATGAGGATGATCTTTTTTTAGTGGGTTGCGATTGAAGAGTTTGTTTTGTTTCTGGAATCGATTGAACTTTCGTGGATTCTGTTGTTTCAATGGGATTTTGTTCGGTTTTGGGTAAAGGGAGAATTGGAAGGTCATCTGTGCCGGGAGCAGGAGGTTCTATGGAACTCATATCTGATTTAGGTGGGGATTTTAGAAATTCTTTTCTCCGCGAAGAAGACTTCCGAAAACGAGTTGATTCCATATCCGGGTTACTTGCACTTCGGCTCCGGGATGAGTTTCGACGACTAGTGTGAGGTATAGAGGATCTATGACCTGGAGACGCTGCTGACTTTGCATGAGATGCTGGACGCGAATTTCGTCTATTGCTACGTGAACGACTTTTAGTGAATGAGTTTGGTCGAATCATCGTATCACGCAAAGGAGAACGCGACTTTTTTAATTGTTTTCTAGGTGAAACAGAGCCTCGTCTCGAACTTTTTTGACCCGATCTGGATCGAGGTGATCGGGATCTTGATCGTTCCTTCTCTGCTGATCTATTTCGACGGTAAGATGATGAGCGACGAGGGCCTTTCTTCGAATGAGAACGCTTACGGTCTTTTGATCGTAAGGATGGTGATCTACGATGATGACGGGAAGGGGAACGTGAAATGGATCTACGATGTTCTCGTGATCTTTTTAGTGATGATGATCTTTTAACACGGGATCTGTCATGAGAAACATGTTGTCGCCTTGTCTCAGCTGGAGAAGGTGATACCGATCTACGTCTTTCACGTGATCTTGAAGCCGAAGTCGAACGACATGGTGGACAAAATTTTCTGTCAGCTTCGCCCCTTCTCGGAGCCACGTTTGAGGGTGATTTTTTCGATCTCGATCTTTGTCTTCTACGATCGCCACCTCTTGAAGTTGAGCGTCTTCGATCTCTCAACGGCAAACGTTGTTGCTCAGTTGGTGCTCGGGAATCCGATCGTTTTCTCTGAACTAACCCACGAGACACTGATCGCTTTCGAGATAATGATCGTTTTATTTCAGGTTTTCCTCGCGACAGTGATCGCTTTTTCGGAACCGATTCTCGAGAAATTGAACGCTTGCGCGATGTTACACGCTTTCGATGGGGAGACCTTTCTCTTTCATGTGAAATTCTCGATAACGAGCGTTTTGCTTCTCGTGATATTGAACGTTTGCGTGGTTGGGATGCTTTTTTAAACGAACTTCTTTCTGTACCTCTGGAGTTAGATCGACGTTTTCGGGGGCTATTATTCGAAAGAGATCTTCTTTCTTTTCGTGAAATATGTGCTTCCTTTGAAATTGAACGTTTCTTCTCTAAGCGTTTTGTAGATTGTCTCTCTGTTTCATTTTTAATGGGTTTTCTATCTTGATTGCTTCTTGAGCCTGATCTTCTAACTTCTGAACTTTCTTTCAATGTCGAAAGTTTTGATTCCAATCTAGAAGAAGGTTCCTTCGTTTGCGAACGCCGCCTTTCACCGAAACCACTTCTTGAACAAGAACGTTTTCTATCGAACGTAGTTGAAATCTTATCTTTATTTGACTTAATTTCTCTAGATAAAGAACGCGGGCGGTCAGAAACTCTATTTCTCTCTAAACTTTTCGGAGCAGATCGTTTTCTACGAGGTGACTCTTTACGCTTTTCTTGCTTAAGTAGATCTTGAGGAATTGACTTTTTTCTTTCGCTTGTTTCTGTTTTTGATAATTTTGAATGTTTAGTCGAAGGCGAATCTTTTCTTGATGATTTCTCAGACAATCTCAGAGACTTTTTATTTGGCGGAGACGCCGATGCTGAACTGCTTGATGATCCTGATGAAGAAGATGATCGCGAAAAAGAACGAGAAATAGGTCTTCTGGGAACTGTTTCAGCAGCAGCAATAGTTTTTGGCTCTCCCACTGCAGCCATTTTAAAAGGATTAATAAAATGTTTTCTAGTGGGAGTAGGTGAGCGTTTCTTTGCTTTTGGGGACTCAATTCTCTTTTCAGTGATCTTAGAATGGCCACTGTTTTTTTCAATTCTCCGAGGGGACTTTGATTTGGAACGTTCATTACGCCTTGCAACTCTTGGCAATGATTTTTCGGCCCGTCGATCTTTCGATCTATGAATTGGCGACCGAGACCTTGAACGATTTCGACGCTTATCTGTTTGACTTTCATCCCGCTTGTTCCCATCTTCTCGTTTGCGACTCTCATCGCCCTTACGTGCTGCTTTCTCGGGCGATGTTTTTCTTTTGCGATCACCTCGGTCAAGAGATCTTTCTTTCACCGGAGAAGAATCTCGTTTTCGAAGTTTTTCTACATCCCTGTTAGGTGCTGGACTTTGTTTACGTTTATCTCTAGTGCCGCAATTTTGAGATTCACGATGGTCTCTACTTTTTGACAATGGTGACAATCGATCAACTCGACGTGTTGGTTTGGATGAAGATGAAACTGGATCCCTACGCTCTCGGGATCGACTCCTGAATGGATTTCGATGTTTTGGGGGTTCCTGTATGTCAGACTTTTTCTTAGAGGATGATTTTAGTTCTTTATCACGTCGGGGTGAGCTGTAATATGTTCAAATCAAGTGAATTGTAAAATGATAACTTCGTAAAAGTAAACTCACCTCGATCTAGAGTCGACAGACGATGCTCGATGCTTCTTCTTCTTCTTTTTCTACACAAAGAGGAATCGAAAAAAAAGAGAGAAAGTTTGAAGGTGGAAAATGCAATAAGTTGTTATAATTACTTAGAAAGAAAACTTATTTTCTTAAAATTTCTTTTGTTTTGCACCGCACAATATTTTTTTTATTAATTTTTTTTTTAAACATAAAAGATATTAGATTTTATAGCGTTTTTAAATACATAAACATAGAGTGCTAAGTAATCGAGAAAACGCAAAACCGATGAAAATAATAATTTGACAAAATGAAAGTACTTACAAAACTACAAGAGAGCCTTTCGATAGCTATCCTATTTAATGAAGCGCCAAGGGTTTTAAACAAAAAATATAATTTTTTTCTTTGATCTCTTAAGTTTTTAAAATTAATATTGTTTTTTTTTTGTAATCAGTTAGGGTTATATAGAAAAAAAAAACACAAGGAGATATTAAAATCCCTTGGGAGACGTAAATCCACCTCAATTTAAAAATTAAACAAAACACTTTTAAATGAAAAAAAAAAAATTAATGTTAATAAAAAAAAAAAGAACAAAACTTAAGGAAGACTTAACCATGATTGATAAAATTTACATAATTACTTATTACCTTCGTCGTTCGTGTGTATAGTGTTTGGGGTTTTATTTTACGAAAAATGTTTAAGCAAAAATAGATTAGGATTTTGTCCATCATGATATTATTTTTTTTTTAATAAAATTTATCATGCGATTAAGGAGAGTACATTTTGCGAATAATTAGATTGTGAGGTATAATTATTGTCTGCTTACCTTGTCCTTTTTAGATTTCTTGCGTTTTTTTACTTCTTTTCCGCTGTCAGATGAATCATCATCAGAATGGTGTTTCTCTGAGTCCGACGAATCGCCGGATTCACTGAGTTTGCGTTTTCTTGATTTCTTCTTTTTAGATTTGCTGAAATAAAAGTAAAAATATACTTTGTATACAATGGGAGAATATACATACATATGTATGTTTGGTTATTTTTTTTAGAGAAATTTGAAGTGGATTTAGTGTTTTAAACTCGAAGGCGGGCGGTCTAAGAAGTTGGATGGCCTTAATTCGAAGCTCAAACTTTTTCTAAGAAAATGAAAGGAGTTAATAGAAAATGAGTACATCGCGTTTAAATAAGACAAATCGAAATAGATTCATGATTAATCGATGTATGTAAATGGCCAGTGATATAGAATTTGGAACCGTAAGAGGAGTTAAAAAAAGATTGCCATCAATATTCATTATGAATAAATACCTTTTAAAAACGGCTTTGCATGGGCAGCAAGGACAATTCACGAAGGAAAGCAATAATAATTATTAAAGTTTTGTTTGTATTTTGAATGCGATTTTATTTAATATTTTAAAATCCACTTCAAGTCTCAAATAAGATATATTTTTACCTACGCTTATTGCTAATAAATTATATTTGATTATTCAACTTCACATTGAATAGTTATGATATTAATCTAAAGAATTTTAATCTTTTTAAACACAGACATAATTTTGCACATTAGTTTTTGTTTAAATTTTTACCTTATTCAAAACTCATCATAATGGTCTGTTTTAAGGAAAAGAGAGATGAGAAAATATTTATTTTTTGTTTTACATAATTCGAAAATGTTCGCATATTTACGATGATTAAAAAAATTGTTTGGATAAGAGAAAAGGATAGAAAACCAAAAATGTAAACAGTTAAATTATAAGATATTTAATTAATTTGTAACTACTGATTAAATTAATATTAATATTTAAAAAAAAAATATAAGTAAGTCTGTAATCACTTTAAAACTATGTATGACCAAAATATCATAAAACTCGCATTTATAATAACAAAAACACTATTTTTCACACTATAAATACCATTCATTAGTGTTTCATAAGATTCCGAAATTTTTTCTTAACAGAAAGTCAGTATCATACCTCGGTGGAACAAAATGGGTCGCTTGAAGCTTGAACAACGTTGGGAAATATTGAAAACTTATTTCCAAAGTGAGTGCTGTTGAGCCCAAACAGCGCGTTTTTTAGAAAGCAGTTTTGGCCGAAATGAAGCACCCAACGCGTCTGCTGTACGCAAGTTTATGAGACTGGTATACTAGTGGGGAACACTCATGGTCCCCGACTCCGTACGGTGCGCACAGACGAGCATCTGGCTGCTGTAGCCGAGAGTGTGAGACTCAATTTACGAACAGCAACTTAACATCGATCTTAAAAGCTCAATATTTCACGCACTAGCCTGAGGAAAATTCTGTACAAAGATCTCGGATTATTCACTCACAAGGTCCAATTGACTCAGCAATTTAAGGCGCAAGACCATCCGTAACGTTATCGTTGTGTTCCATAATTAATGGGAATGTTTAAACTTACTAATAAAACCATAAAACATGGAACAAATTTTGTTTTGTTCATTTTATTGCATTTTAAAAAAAAAAACTTGTATTGGCCCACCCTTTAAACTTAGGAGGGGAACGCAGGTCGAAGAGGAGCTCAACCAACTATGCTTGCGAAATTGAAGGCAGCTACCAAAACATCGAGCTTAATGGAAGAAGCTAGTAAATTTAGGCCCTAGTCCACTCTGGATTGTAACGTATAAGTAACGAATAAGTGTATGATAACTAGTGACTTTCCATGAATTTGAATGATTTGATTGATGTAAAAGTGTTCGGAACATTTTTCAGAACTTTATGGAAAGCAATGTCATTTTATAACTTTGGGCAATATGATCTACTTTTAATGTTTGAGACTATTTCTATTATCACTTGGGATAATATACGTAGCCTTTTAAAAAAAATTAAACAACTATTGATTTCTTGTCTCTTAAAGAAATAAAACTTAATTAAAAGAAAAAAACAATTTTTCGCTCGGGAAAATAAAATTAAGGTTAACAAAACTAAACATTTTTGTTATCATCACAACGAAGTTACTTACCATTTTAAGCATCGTAAATATCGTTTACAATTTTTTGTAATAAAAATTAACAATTATTAAAATTATTACAATTGAACATTTTCTATTTTGAAAATTATTTGCTTTCATGTCTTATCCCTTATTTATGTATTGTAATGTACAGTAATTTTTGTTAAGCACGAAGAAGAAAAAATTTAACTCTTAATTTTCATTATATTAGTAAAAAATATTTCATCTAAACTTACTGTCAAAAATAATTTAAATGAGAAAGGTATTCTTAAGAAAATTCTTACCTTTCTTTCTTGTGTTTTTTGGATTTCTTCTTTTTATCCTTTTTACGTTCTGGACTAGCTGAACTGCAATACAAAAATTAAAAAAAAAAATGTGACATCATTTATGCACATCAATATGGAAAAAAACTTACCCATCGCGATTTTTCTTCTTTTTTTTCTTCTTCATTTTACCCCGAATTTCACCATCCTCACCATTATCGGGTTTTGCATCTTTTTCCTTTGATGGAGTTCGGACTAATCCATATCGCCGGCTTTTATCCTTTTCCGTATCCTTCTGAGCATCTAGCTCTTTTTGCAATGCAGAACTCTTCGCCAGATCTTCTCTTGCTTTACGATCTGAATCAAAACTTGTTCCTTCTACAAAGTATTCAGATATTCCGAATGCTTCGCGGAGTTTGGCGTTTTTCTCCTGTTGAGCTTCTGCAATTTGATGAGTCTCACGAACACTGAAATCAAAATAAATAGATACTTTAAGTTTCATAAATAAACGAGTCGATGATGCGTCGTGACGGTGACCTATAGCTACATTCTTCTATTCAATAATAAGAATTGCGTACGTCATTGTTGAAATTTATAAAACAAACTTTTACCTCACAACACTTCTCAGCTCTTTCTGACACACGCGATGTTGGTGGTTGCCATAAAATGGGGTAGTGTTCAAAAATTCTATGGGAAATTGCTGCTGTAGGGTATTCATTCCACCACCAGCTATTGGAATGGCAGAGATCCCGGCAAAATATCGTACGTCATTGATATCAACATGCGAAGCTTTATTTTCTCTCATCACACTACCTACTCCACCTGCTGAGAGTGCAGAATTCAAGAGAATTCCATGCACATGGTTATTGTTGTGGTTACTGAGTGGAAGCGTTGATTGCCCATTCCCTGCGCATGCACATTGAACTATGTACATGGTTTGAGGTGGTGTTGGTTTTTTGCGGACACGTTTCAAGGCGGCCACTGCAGGTTTCAGTGGTTTAAACTTTTTCCTCACTGTTTGATAAGCCATCACAGAACTTCGTGGCGACTTAGGAGCTGTCGAGATGTTCAAGTCGCGATTGTCATGCTCGAAATACTGTCGAGCTACTTTCTTTCGACGACGCCTTTTAGGTTTTGATGTTGGTTTTTCTGGAGGAGTGTTTATGTGTTGCAGCAAAACACCACCATTTTGTGTTGAATACATTTGAGATGAAAGCATTTCAAAAACTATTCAACCGGAAGACTTGTAAAAACTACTTTTTATATACTATCTTAATTAACTAGGAAGACTTTTGATTTATAAAAAAAATATTTGTATTAAACAATCGCGCGAACTAAAAAAGGTAAAGTTTAAAACGCGCGAACTACACTAACAGCTAGATGGTACCCAACTGTGGTTTTGGAAGACTTTTTAAGTGATTTTCACTTTGTCAAGGATTTATTTTGTGCTCTACATAGTTGTATCAATTAAATTTTCTTGTTTTTCTTTTTATCTTTATTTGCGTGTTCTGTTCGAGAAATAGGTTTCTCCTTAATCCGTTCGGATTATGATGGGGGTGATTTGTTGGGACATCATCGTAGTTACGATGACAGTTGAAATTACAAATCCCAATAGGTGGTATCATATTACTTTTTGTCAGCTTCATAATACCACCTGCTCCCCATTTACGCAATTTACACGATGATTTTTCTATTTGCATTTAGATTTTTTTCAAAATCTGTCCACATCCCCCCTCTTTAGTTGATTTGTTTACAGGGATTGCTAATAACAGGGCTTCACAGTTTGCAGAAGATTATTGATTTTTCACATTTATTTTCTCGCAAGTTTCATGTTTTGTTATTTTATTTCGCGAAATTTTCGATTATGAAGGGAAAGTAACTTATTTAAGATTTAACGATTTCAAAATAGTTTTCTCGATTTTTTTTTGTTAATATTTGTATTCTTTATAATGAAAAAAGTGTCTACAATGGCAAAACACAACCATTGTCGATGGAAGACTTTCGGAAACTAACTTTATACCGGGGTGATATTATTAAACTCAACCCTTAAATTCAACTTGTTATTAAATGGAGATGCGCAGAAAAAGCTGGATGCTATTGTTTGACAATCTAGAAAAAGAAGATTTATCTCCCAAAAGAGTATACATGAAGGGATGTTGTTATTGATTTTAAAAACTGAGAAGAAAATTAACTTCTTGAAATTGGCTATTAATTTCCGTTCATTTAATAAAAAAAAATATACACCTTATTTATAAATGCACACTATGCTGCAATATTATAAAAAAATTTAAATATTAAAATACTTAAATATAGTTTTTTAGTCAATTTATAATTCTGAAGAGCCTCAACTTCTCCTCTTGCTATAATTGAGCAATTTGCAGGGTATCTCTAGAATATTAATACTGAAATATTATAAAATAACCAAATATCTTTTAAATGGTGCCGCATAGTGGCAGCAAATTCCAGAAGTCGTGATGGAAATTAATTAATTCCGGGGCCTGATTATGGAATCCGAAACGAATCATATGTTGTTTTTTAATGTGGATTTGATTTTAAGAACTAGTTTTAGACTATGCCGCAAAGAAAATGCCATTTGGATGTAAACTTGAAAGTCGAAAATGGCAATCAAAAAAAAAAAAACATTGCTAGACCTCTTACATTAAACAATCTCAGATTTTTACACTTTATTAAACCATGTGCAAAATTTATTTTTGCTAGTTTAAGAGAAAAAGGATATTTGCAAAAAGAAACTGTTAAAATCGCCAGTTATTAAAAAAAGAATGAAAACAATGTATATCGAAAGTCCAGTCAACTTTCAAGCATGGACATTTAAGATAAGGGTGCATTTGTACGCATCTTATATTTTCAAATCGGTTAAATTTTAACTCAAGAAGTAATTGCGACTACAGTTGATCAGAAGTTTATGTCACACATTATGACATTGCAGATTCGAATGAGGTATTGGACAAGTTGCAGTAAGTGTATACATAATTCCAAAACTCATTGACAAAACGCTACTATTTACAATAACTATCAAAGTCTCAAGTTCAAAAACTATTCATAAAATAAAACTTAAATTAAAAATAATAAATATGTACACATTGCTTTAAAAACTAAAGAATAACATTGAAGATTTGCCGTTGTTTTGTAATATTTTGTTAAGTATATTTTATAGAAAATATACCTTTCCTTCAAGGGGGAAAATATTTTTTTTTTGTTTTTGGACCCTTGGATAGATCTGGGGTAGCTAGATATCAGGACACCGCAATATGAACGACAATAAAATTCAATATGACCTGGGTAAAAAAAAAAAAAGTTGTCGCTTGCTCCGATTCAAACGGAATCCTCATTACTTACGCCATCGAAGCACGAATAGAGTAGAATACAGCAATCGAAACTTGTCGTGCATCGATAAAAGTATGCTGGAATGTTAAAAAAAAGCTTGACAGATCTCAAATGTCCTTTTAATTGAAATTGTGCCATAAAGTGTCATGAAAAAAAGGCGGAATAGCCGAGTCTATCTCAGACTAAAGAAGCATCCTATCCTATGGAGCGCAAAGTATCATTTAGTGACCATTTTCAAATGCTAAGAGTGCAATTTGCATGGAAGGAGTATAATATACGACGTGTTTAAAAAAATTGTGAATATATTTGATAAGCTGATGTTTTGGTTTGTTTATCTTAGAACTTCTAACTTCAATTTTTCATTTTTTCTCAACTAATTCATCATTGTGTCGGAATAAAAAATAATATAAATTAGTTTTATAGAAAAATAAATCTGAGGTTTTATAGGTAGAAACATGATAACTCCGTAAAATAATTTGCATCTTTACATTCACTTTATATCGAGCTCAAACCTAAACGGGTAAACCGATTTTCTTAAAATTTGAAATATAATTTTTCAAAAAGAATACATATTTTCAAAAGTTTTCCAAATTTGAAGAAAATCAGTCGGCCCTAGCTACATGTAAAGTGAACGTAAAAACGCAAACTATTTTATCATGTTTGTACCAAACACCACAGAAATATTTCGGACTAAAAACCACTTAATAAGTAATGGAAAAAATGTATTGTTTGTTGTCCGAAAAAGTAAAAGAAAAATCAATAATCTTTATGAAGAAACATTAATGTCCAACTTTACACTTTTTAATTTATGGAGTGCGCCAAAATTTACTTTCGGATTTCAACTACATATCTGCATATAGAAAAAACTATTACGCAAGACACGCACCACATATCAAACAAATTAAAATTCATATTTTAAACTTAAAAAAAAAGAAGAAAACACTTACACTATTCTTCCAAATTCGTCCTTAGCTTGGTCACTTTTTCCTTGCCCTGTCAATTTGAGTCGATAAGAGTTAATCTTGACCGCAATCTCTTCCGTTGAGTATCTATAAGTTGGTGACAAGAAAAATGAAATTAGTCACAAAACAATTTGACCAAACTCGAGTAGGATAAATCAATAAACGTACATGGCCCCCTAATTAAAAAAGGAACTTTTCCTAAACTAAATCAACCGTAAAGACTAGACGACAACTTTGTTGAAAAATGAAAATAAAATTGATTTTGTTTTCGCTCTTTCTTGGTCAAACAAACGTAATTTTTTTGGAAAGTGCAATGTTATTGGAATTTTGTCTGCATTTCTATGATTGCCTCTGCGACGGACTAAACAACAAAATATGCGAGGGTACGTTGGTCGTGCTCTGCAACTGTGACAAAGCTTTAAGGGACCTTAGAAGAAAAAAAATCCACCCATACCGCACTTGGGAGAGTGATGACGGTGACAAGTACTCTATGACGTATGAAATGAACACAGGAAATAGGGTGGCAATTAGGGGTTGATGGGTTTAAAAAAGCAGGGAAGTGTTTACATATACATATGGGATGTGACACAACCAGAACGACCACACGCAAGGCAAATTCAGAACTAAGCTCTCATTATGCTGGCGCAATATAGAAACTTTCATGGAGCCTTTTCCGACTGGCATATCCTTTTTTCCGATGCAATTTCTTTTAAATATATCACTAATTATCAGGTCATGCATCTTTTCCCGTTTTCCATTTATTATAACTACGACTTACCCCTGTTTTTCGAGAATCTCTTCAAATTCTACACACTTGACTTCGATTTTGCGCTTGCGATCGTGATCAAGTATTTCCTGATTTGGTGGACGATTAATGGAAGCATCCAATTTTTTTATATCGTCCTCTGATTTGTACGTCGGATTATCCTTCTTCCCAGGTCGAACAAATGCCCAATTGCGTTGTACATGACCATTAGTACCAGAACCACGAGGGGTCGTCAATCCAATTCCATTGTACATTTTAGTTTAAACTATATTTGCAATTTTATTTGAAGTTCATTATTCTGATCATTAATTATACGCAATAGTTTTTTTTTTTTTGTTAAAGGTAACCTGAATCTTCTTCTGCCGGGTTTTTTGAACAAAATCAATAAGAAAAGAGAAATTATTTTTGTACATACACCAAGGATTTCATTTGATTTAATAATTACATAATATATCCTTTGTAATAAGTCTGGCTTATTTATGAAAGAAATCAAATACGTATTTTTTTATTTATTTATAGTTTTTAATAACTTTTTATTAATGTGTAAATTAAATGAAAATTTTTGAGATGCAAGCAAACAACACCCGCGATTTATGAATGTGTAAAGGTGATGGATGGACGTCTTCTTGCTTGTCTTCTTGAAAAATATAATTCCCCTGTCTTTGACATATGACGCCATTTTTATTTGCAAAGGGAACATTTTTGTTCAATAGTTTTGAAAAGTGATGCCAATAACAATAAAATCATCAGGAAAGTACATTTTTTAAATTTTCCAGTTCATTTAGACAGAATGTAGTTGAAAATCCCTTATTTAGACCTAAATCAGCGTGATTTTCTATTTTCCTATTTTGTTATTCTGCTATGAATTTCCATATACAAATTTGAGCTGATTATAATTTTGGTGTTCGGCATGCAAAAATCTGTTATGAACTGTCACGCTGGAACTCAGAAAAAATCTTTTAAGAATCGCATTAGGCGTGTTTTTTTTGCAAGTCCATATAGAATTGTAAAAAAAAAACGACATCGGGACTAAGCGCTTTACATGCAAATGCAACAACTACTTAAATCTATACAGAGTTAGCTAAGACCAGATAATTTTCGAGAGTTACAGCCCGATTCTCCCCCTTGTGAGGAGTCACAAGTCACAAGCTCTTGTGACTATTCCTTGTGAGGATTGTTGTGACTCGATAACATTTTGGTATTCTCCCCCTAATCGTCACAAGAAAGCTCACAACGAAACTCACCACAGCATGGTGAGATTTTTAAGTGTCATTATTTGAACAGCTGATTATTGAAAACGAAAAAATTACTTTATAAATGTATTGTTTTGGAGAGCGAATGGATCATTTGTATCTCTCAGAGTTTTTAAATGCCGTCGGAGCTGCAAATTTGTTGATACTATTAGTTTTTTAAAAAAATGTTTGTTTATGTAAAAATGTTACTTTTCATTTTCGTGAGAAAGATCAGCAATTATATTCACTAGAACAAAGTCCACTTCCATTTTTGTGTACTCACAATTATTCACAAATCTAGAATGTCAGTCCAAGAAACTTAAAAATTTATGAGTTGTGACCTGCTCTGAAGGAAATCACAGTTTCGATTGTTTTTGTGACTCTCACAAGTTGTGACTGAGCGGCAGAATCCGAAAAAGTCACAAAATCAATTTCACCTCTTCTTGTGACTTGTGAGGTATCACCTTTGAGTATATACAGGGTGTCCCACAGTCACCGCCCCAAACGAAAACCATAGATTCCTGAGGTCATTTTAAGTCGAAAAACTTAAGAGGTCATTTTCTCGTTTTCGTCCCGTTTTCGAGTTATAACGGTTTTTATGATTTTTGCTCTCTTTTCCCTTAACTGGCTTTATCTTTGCCAAATTACGTCTGATTCGTAAAATTTTTTTTTTATCCCATCAAGAATTTATTACAGTTTTAGTTTGTCTCAGAACTTTTTTTTCTGCGGGCAACCGTTTCTCCGCAATTTTGCATCAAACCCAATTTTTTTCGTTTTTTAAGTTGTTTTTTTCACTTTGATATTATTTTTTTCAAAAAAACACGTTAATGAGTATTAATTTTTTTCATTAATTATTAAAGCCCAGTTCATTTTCTTAAAAAAAATATTTTTTTTTCCTTAAAAAGAGTACTAAATGTAATTAACAACAAATAAACAAACTGAGTGAATTCAAAAAAAAAATAATTTTTAAATACGAAATTAACTTTTTCTGAGCTATTGTGGTTAAGAAAAGGACAAATAGATAAAGCTGTCCCATTTTAGCGTATATTAATAACATTTCCAGATATTCTTGATTAGTGTAATGCATTGTTCGCAAATAATTGAGAAAAAACTACAACTTGAATAACAAATCCAAAATGGAGTATCAAGTGAAAGAACACGACGCGGACACTAGTTCACGCGAGAAAGACATTTACAACCTTCAAATCATAATGCAAATCTTTACTGTTTACATTAGTTAACGGTCTTACTTATTAACTTTATCTATTTGTCCTTTTCTTAACCACAATAGCTCAGAAAAAGTTAATTTTGTATTTAAAAATTATTTTTTTTTTAAATTCACTCAGTTTGTTTATTTTTTGTTAATTACATTTAGTATTCTTTTTAAGGAAAAAAAAATATTTAATTTTGGAAAATGAACTGGGCTTTAATAATAAGTGAAAAAAATTAATACTCATTAACGTGTTTTTTTGAATAAATTGATATCAAAGTGAAAAAACTACTTAAAAAACGAAAAAAATGGGTTTGATGCAAAATTACGGAGAAACGGTTGTCCGAAAAAAAAGTCTTTGGACAAACTAAAACTGTAATAAATTCTTGATTGGTTATAAAAAAAATCTCACGAATCAGACGTAATTTGGCAAAGATAAAGCCAGTTAATGGAAAAATAATAAAAACCGTTATAACTCGAAAACGGGACGAAAACGAGAAAATGACCTCTTAAGTTTTTCGACTTAAAATGACCTCAGGAATCCATGGTTTTCATTTGGGGCGGTGACTGTGGGACACCCTGTATAATATGGAGGGCTCGTTTCTATTCCAAATGCGTGCCTAACATAGGGGTCGCTACTCCAATTTGTGTGAGTTGAAGTTTTTTGACAGCCGTAATAAAAAAAAAAGGTTTTTGGAGTGAAGCAAATTAAAGTGAATAGATTAATCAATGTGAATAGACTTAAATCAACAGCTAATTGTATAAAAAGCTAGCTATAAATAAATAAAACTTTGTTTTTTTGGAAGAAAAATATAATAAAAATAATATATAAGCAATTACAATTTGATAATAATGTCAAGAGTGTGCACAATATGTGGTAGACAAAGTGGCGAACTCATCACACTGTTCAGGTGAGTTTGTGAAATAAAATAATGAAATTCACAGACATTACATACATATATGTTTTATAATTTATTTCTTTTGCAGTTTTCCAACAAATGAAGATTACAGAAATCAATGGTCCGTCTTCTGTAAAACAAAATGCGAGGACTCAAAAACAAATGTTCGACTGTGCTCATTACACTTTGATCCATCCGCATTTTAGATCTCACTAACCAAAACGGAAAGAAGATTGCAACTAAGACCCAATGTAGTTCCAAAAAAAAAAAGGTTTTTGCACTATTATGCACTATTTGCTCCCACTTGAGCATGCAAACGTTGTAGGGTAACGCGACAACTGTTAATTTGTCTCAATTAACAACTGATGATAATAAACATGTTACATCGCCCAACCCATTGGTGGTTACAATTATGAATTGGTAAATCAAATGCAACTTAACCAAGGTGGAACTGTTGGTATCGCGACTGTTGATAATCAAGGCCGTTTACAAGTTATAAATAAACCCATCGCGGCCGTAAGTTCTTTTTTCTATTTTAATTTCATTGGAATGAAAATAATAATCTCTATAATTATAGAATACAATTTCGAATATTAGTTTGACTCAATCATCACAAACGAATTCATGCTCAAGATGGCAGCGATGCAAATCAGGATCAGATTGCTCTAGTAAATGCACAGGGACTTTTGCAAACTCAGAATATAATAACCGAAAATGGGCAACCTCTGGGGCAGATACAAATCGTTGCCACCGAATCATTGGAACCTGCTAGCTCACATTCCATGCAGCAAACGGCAAATGAGGTGACGGTTACCACAGCTAAAACTTTAACTCTAGAAAAATCCAAATGTATATCATGCGGTGGACAAATCCTTCAGCCTACAAAAAGAAAAGGCCCGAAGATTGTGCGTTGTGATAATTGTGCTAACAACGATAATGCGAATGGCAATATGCAAACACAATCGTCACAGGCGACTCCCACACAAATTTTTGTGGCGCCTGATGAAGAAATAAAATTCGAAATGAATGAAATTCCAAGTGGAACTAGTGAATCATCTATGGATTCATTGAATGCACAAAACATTATTCCAATGCAACAAGGAAATGGGGGCAATTCGTCGAATAGTGGTAGGAAAAACCAACATCAGCATCAACATCAACAGCAGGAAATCATAACTGATAATAGTGGATGTAATGAAACCATTGTTGGTCACCATCCAGTTAAAAAGAGAAATCTTGCAACAGTCACGAAGTGTCAAAAGTGCAATGGATCGGGGTGATATTTGTAGGTGGCAGTCAGCGACAAGTCAAATCAGAGTAAGTACATACATTCATAATGATGCCAAACAAACAATTGTTAAATAAACGTTTATGTTCTAGGACACCCAAACCTTTTACTTGCAATATTTGCGGAGGGACATTTTCGAGGTATTCAAGTTTGTGGTCCCATAAGAAGTTCACAGCGGGGAGAAAAATTATAAATGCACCATCTGCGGCTTGGCGTTTGCAAAAGCGGTGTATTTAAAAAATCATGCTAGAATTCATACTGGAGAAAAGCCTTACAAGTGAGTATCTAAAATGTTTAAGGAACTTGAAGTATGCCTATATTACTTAAGAAGTTTCACATTAATAAAAATAAACTCTCTTTCTTTAAAATAAAAGGACTATCAACTAAACTTTCAAACTATTTTCCACTTAACAGATGCCAGACATGTGGAATGCAATTCTCTCAGTCACCCCATCTTAAAAATCATGAACGAACTCAGCGGCGAGAAACCGTATGTATGCGAAGTTTGCGATAAAGGATTTGCCCGCCATGCAACTCTATGGAATCATCGTAGAATCCATACCGGAGAGAAACCATATAAATGTGACATTTGTGGATCAGCATTCAGTCAAGCAGCCCACCTTAAAAATCACGCCAAGGTTCATTCTGGTGAGAAACCATTCAAATGTGATATTTGTTCAGCAGCGTTTGCTGACCGTTTTGCGCTTAAGCGCCACCGAGGAATCCACGAGAAATATGGTATGTACAAAAAAACCTTATTAATTATTAACATTGGTTTTGAATGTTGCTTTTTTATTTGCAGGCCAAACAGCACCTCGCCATTCATCTCAAATACAAAATCATGACGAACAAGGTTAACAAGTTAACGGGCAACTATACACTTGTGACTTTAGAGACGTTGAACCTTCGCCAGCAAAACAATAGAAAAACATCTCTATGGATTTACTTAATAAGGTACAGGAGATTTTGGACAAGCGAAGAGGAGTCAAACGTAAAAATTTCGTTCTGGACGAAAATGCAAGGTCAGTACTTATTTAAACTCATTTACAATTGAATATGAGTTGTATTTCTGGTATAAAATTAAAGGAAATTTTGTGTATGATTTTTTTTTATTTTATTCTTTCAGAATGACTGGACCTGTTAAGCCCGACTGCAAATGTAACAATGCTAAAGATTCTAAAGATTTCGATTTAAGCAAATTGACAGTACATCAAGCTAAAACATTCGAAATGGAAATTCAAGTAAAAGTATTAGAGCTCGAGCAAGCTTTACAAACTGAACGACTTAGATTAGCAGCATTCCGTAGGAAAAATTATAGAAATGATTGTGATTAAATTCTTTATTATTGTATTGTTGTTAAGCATTTATTTAATACCATGTCATGAAGTATGCTATCAAAATATTTACATACTTATTGAAAAATGTAAACAATAATTGATGAGATATTGTAAAATATGGTTACCTTTTTGTATTTTTTATGTTTAAGCAAAGTTAAAATTTTATATTCAAATAAAATATAATTATTATATTTTTACATTGTTAACATCGAAATTATTTTTCAATTTCAATATTTTTACACACAAACCTATGTAATGTAGGGTTTATAAATTGTTTCTATTTAAATCGTTTACCTATTTATTATTATAAACAAATATAAACTAACAAATAAAACGAAAATATACCCAATCGAACGAATTATTTGAGAATGTTTAATATTTCATAAAAATAAAATAAACAAAATACTACACACACATACAAGACTGCCAAATAAAAAGACAAAAAAAAAAACAGAATTATGCTATTTAAATTCTTTTCGAAAAAACGTACATACATTAATTCTAAACTTTTTCTAATTTAAAAAAAAAACTACTCTAATGGCAAAGATATACAAAATAGTTTTGTAAATCAATACTTTTTTCTATTACATCAATATGGAGCTCAGCACAAATTCAGTTGTTAGAATCCAACATTTAGGTTTTCCTTGACTCATTATGTAAACTAGAAGTGGTAAATCTTGAGGACAAGTTATAATTATGTAGTTATCCGGCGATTCAGCGCATGTTTCGTTGATTTGCTTTACAGTACGTCGATTTTCCTCAACTTTGCCACCCGAGCTGACAATCATTCGAACAATTTCACTTCGCGGTGGAAAAACATCGGGTCTAACGTAGAAATATTTATTAACAAACAACGTCCGGCGTTGCGTTGACATGAGTGATCGCTCCAAAGGTACTTTTATGTTTTCGTCCACTTCTATGTATTGAATTTTGTAGTTTTCTGGAGAGAGAAATTTTCCAGATTTAGCACTATATAAACTGTGATTGCGTCAATATTCCGTTAAAGCTCGTGAGCTCTTTGTTTATCATAAATATAACTTGATGTAAATCAGCTCGATATAATCCATGTGTGAGAACATCGCAACAAAGTAAGTATAGTTTATTAACATAAATCCCACTGGTAAGATAAAAAAATAAATCAAAATAAAATTAAATTAAATAATCAGGGTTCGTATACCTTTCTGGGTTGAAAACTGCACGACTGAAGAAAAGATACAAAATCAATCATCATAGTTTGACCTGAATCGTCAAGCCATACTCCTTTGGCAAATTGTATGCAGAAATGCTAAAACCGCCAGGTAGATGGAAATTTTGCGTTTCAATTTGTTTTCTGGACACTTTTATGCGAGCGAAATGAGGTTGTTTGAATTTTTCAGCTCCCTTGATGATAAAATCGAGAAATTTCGAACCAAGAACCATTTTTTTCTTCTCGCGCAGAACTCTTTTCAGATGACGATCACAGGTAGTGCAGATGCGATATTGTACTTCTAGTTGATTTTTGTACACCTCGAGTTCGTCTTCGAATTTGGGCTCGTTTTTCGGTTCGAATTGTGCCTGTTTCTCAATCTTTAAACGCTGACCCTCATTACAAACGTGACAAAAACCATTTGCAGAGAATTGATCGCTGATGTCGGTAAAACCATTCTGCTTCTGCTGTTCATCTCTTAGTCGAAGATAAATTACTGCAGTCCAGCTGTACATCTCCCGATTGTAGTCGCCATCCTTGGTAAATCCATTGTATTGGTTACATTGCGGGCATGTAAAGCTATTCGCCTCCAAGTAGGGAACTTAAAACTTTGGTATTTTGAAGTTTGATCTTATTTTTACGCACAATTTGTAAAGAATTAAAACAGTCACAAAGCACTGATAGCAAAGGTATGAGGCTTATCGCCAGTGGCAATTCAATTAATATTTTATAACAAAACCGATTGGATAACAATTTATTAAATAATTTTTTTCTGTATTTTGCAAACAAGACTGAAAATTAGCCGATGTGCGAGAAAAAGAAAAACACAAATTGACAGCAAACAGCTGTTTCCTCAACTCACAGAAAGTGAGACAGCGACCCCTATCACAACTTCAAGTACTACAATGCATTAGGGATAGGAACGAGCCCTCCATATTATATATACTCAAAGGGTATCACTGACTTTGGGGAGAATCGGCTTGTTAATCTAATACCCCTAACACACGCCACATCGATCAACCTAATCGACAAAGTACTTCGCTTTTGTATGGGCATTTACACGCCAATACGCCGATGTAGAAGTATATGCCAAAATCAGCTGTTAAATGGTAGGGTTGTGAAATTTTAAAAGAAAAGTGAAAATTATCGAAAAATATTTGAATTTTAATGCTCCAGAACCACTTTTTTGCTTTATTGAATTGTTGCTTAAGGAGATTAAATTTTATTCTTACTTTATCAGACGATTTGTAAATTTTAACAACTAAAATCGAATAACATCATAAAAAACTGTGTCGACGAACTAGTTCGGTCCTTTTTACACGCCATGTCGGCATACTACTTCGATTCCCAGAGTTCGCACTGCTATGTCGACACATATTCATTTCACACGACCCAAAAACCTTATCGACAATATGCTTCGATGAAGTAGTTCGTGGCGTGTGATAGGGGTATATTATACCCCTAACACACGCCACATCGATCAACCTAATCGACAAAGTACTTCGCTTTTGTATGGGCATTTACACGCCAATACGCCGATGTAGAAGTATATGCCAAAATCAGCTGTTAAATGGTAGGGTTGTGAAATTTTAAAAGAAAAGTGAAAATTATCGAAAAATATTTGAATTTTAATGCTCCAGAACCACTTTTTTGCTTTATTGAATTGTTGCTTAAGGAGATTAAATTTTATTCTTACTTTATCAGACGATTTGTAAATTTTAACAACTAAAATCGAATAACATCATAAAAAACTGTGTCGACGAACTAGTTCGGTCCTTTTTACACGCCATGTCGGCATACTACTTCGATTCCCAGAGTTCGCACTGCTATGTCGACACATATTCATTTCACACGACCCAAAAACCTTATCGACAATATGCTTCGATGAAGTAGTTCGTGGCGTGTGATAGGGGTATATGACCCGATAAAAATGGTGATGCCAAAATAGTATTATCTATATGTTATCGATAATTTGCTCAGAGACGTCAAAAGTGACGTTTTTGGATGCTGTTGATGCTAGTCGTCAATACAGCTGACAAATGTCATAGCGTACACAGTGCTTCCAGTTATTTGGAAAAAAGCTCCTAAATCCCGATGTCGTTTTTTTTTTTACAATTCTATATGGACTTGCAAAAAAAACACACCTATTATTTCAATTGGAAAAAAAAACGAAGAAGATTTATTTCTACCAAAGAAATGGAAGCAGTTTAATATGTTTTGGTACATTTATCAAACTCATATTTTTCTACTGAAAGTAATTTAAGATGAAGATTTTCTTTTTCAAAATAATCAGGCACACACAAAATTACAGAGATAAAATAAAAAAATAGATCAATTTGAAATCGCATTCCATTCGCCGCGAAAAAAAAATTAATTTTTGATTGATATCTGAATTTGCCAATGAAAAACCCCGTCAGTTTTATTTATAGATTTCACTTATACTCGGTTTAACCTCTGGAATAGTTAAACCGAGCCGAAGTACTTACTTCGGGTTTACGCCACGTCAAACAAGTCCTTATTTTAACTACGCCGTCCTTATGTCAATATTATAAAGGGTTTTCCAACAAGAGGTGTTATTTTGATATTCAAAGAAAAATGGCATTTTTGGAGATAAATGATCGGATGTTTATTTCATTATAAAGAGGAAGGTATGCCGTTAATAATGGAATACAACATCAGCCAAATGGCCGCCAAGACCACGCTTACAGGACCATATCCTTTTCATGAAATTTTCCATAACCAAATCGCAAAGTGGCTGCCCTATGTCCTCGATAGCCTCACGAATTTCATCTTTGAGGTCTTGAATCGACGCTGGGCTGTTGGCGTAGACCTTATCTTTCACGTGGCCCCAAAGGAAGAAGTCGCAAGGTGTTAAATCACAAGATCTCGGTGGCCAATTGTGATCACCTCTTCGAGAGATAACACGGTCCGGAAACTTTTCCCGTAAAAGATCGATGGTTTCATTGCTTGTGTGGCACGTAGCGCCGTCTTGTTGTAAGTAAACGTTGTCCAGATCAATACCATCCAATTCAGGCCATAAAAAATCATTAATCATCTCTCGATAGCGCAATCCATTGACCGTAACTGTTGCTCCAGCCTCATTTTCGAAAAAGTAAGGTCCAATGACCCCGCGGGACCATAAACCGCATCAAACAGTCACGCGTTGAGGATGGAGAGGCTTTTCAACAATAACTCTTGGGTTTTCCGAGCCCCAGATTTGCTTGTTGACGTAGCCTCCGAGGTGGAAATGGGCCTCATCAGTCAAGATGATTTTTCGATGAAATTCCGGATTATTTTCATGCATTTCAAGGACCCAATCAGCAAAGACACACACACGGCCATTTGGCTGATGTTGTGTTCCATTATTAACGGCATACCTTCCTCTTTATAATGAAATAAACATCCGATCATTTATCTCCAAAAATGCCGTTTTTCTTTGAATATCAAAATAACACCTCTTATTGGAAAACCCTTTACTATCAAAAAATCACCTCTGGTTATTATAAACGTAAGCAAACCCCAGCTGATTTCCATTTTTTATTATAATTGTACGCATATTGGAAATTGCAAACATTTAAAATTCGATTGTATGAAGATCAAATGTACCAACCACGTTGCGTCCCCAATACCATACAACTGTTACAGCGTTTGAAAAATCTAAATAATTTATTAATGCAAAATATTTGTAAAATACCCAAGAAATTAAGGTTGAATTTTTACATAAATGTTAATATTGTCGGTTTCTGGGGGTTATTCTAATAAAATGCAAACCGTAATTTGGCTGATTATTACTAATGACTTATTGAAATCAAAACCTTCTGTCTTGAATAAGACAATGTAATGTGTAAAATGTGCTTATAACAGTTCGTTTTGAAAGATTTTAAAACAAAAACAAATTAAATATTTTTGTTTGACATTATTTATTTAAATATAAAAGATGTTTCCATTAAATATTATTTTTTATTTAGATCAACAACAGCCACTGGACTCCTGGAAAGAGAGAGAATTTCATTAAGAAAATTGTACTAATGTGGAAGAATTTAAATTATTCATTATTTTTTTCAGTGTTAATTTTGTTTTCATTGCCATATAGGCTCAATGAGATTCCTACTAACGTAATCATCATTAATAAAAAAAAACAAAGTTGAAAAATAGAATTTTATCTCACCTCAAGTCCAAGAAGCTGGTTACTGTTGTTTACTTGGAAAAACAGGAACAATCTGGAAAAAATCAAAATCTTTATAGAAAAATGATTTAATATTTTTAAAAAAGTATTTATACTTTTTTAATCAGATAATTAAATTTATTTTCAACGCAACAGAGGCTCAATGAGATTCCTACTAATAAGATCATCACAAAAGCTAAATAATAACGATTTTAACGAATTCTTACCTTATCGATCTAATGGTCCAAGCACCTCTTCCCTACCATCGCGTCTTCGAAAAACCTATAATAGAAAGCTAAAACAAGTAGTGATAAAACAAAGATTTAAATTTTTGTTTTTTTTTTTTTTTATTTTAGTTCTGTTGTTAGAACGAACACTTGGACCACATCGCTGTCAGCCCAAACAAACGCCTATATCTACATATAAAAAATAACAGCAAAGGAACTGTTTATATGATGCCAATCTTGTTGGCAATGTCCAACGCGTCGTAATCCCTAGCCAATCGTACGTAAGCCTTCTTTTGTCCATCGGGCCTGATAAGGATATTGACCTTAGCGACCTTGATGTCGTAAAGCTTGCGGACGGCAGCACGAATGTGGTTCTTGTTGGCCCTCAAATGGGTCAAGAACACCAAAGTGTTGTTGTCTTCGATCTTCTTCATTGCTGCTTCAGTGGTCAATGGATACTTGATGATATTGTAGGCATCCATGCTAAGGAAAAAAAAGTTCCGCAATAAGTTTTAGAAAGAAAAAATGGGGAAAAGTGACGTCTCTTACCGATTCCTGGTTGGGACAGACTTCCTTGGGTATTTGGGATTGCGGGGCAATTTCAAAGTTTTTGGTCTGCGGAAGTGGACGTTGGTGCGGATCTTCCTGGTACGTGTACCAAAAGCACCCTTGATAACCTAAAACAAAGAACAAAGCATTAGAAAGATCTGAGAGTCAACACATAAGTTTCAAGAAGATTTCTGGTAAAATCAGTGTGGAAAGTTTTATCACAGAATTCACTCAATGAGATTCCTACATACAAATTCATCATTCAACCAACACCTCGTGGTGGACTTCAACTAGAAAGCCATCAATGAACTTACCTTGGTTTGAGCCTTTTTGGCCTTCAACATAGCAACAGCTTTAGCCTTAGCCGTTCCCTTTTGTATTTTCTGGCCTGGTTTGGTTGGTTTCCTAGACTTGAGGAGAGCCTTAGCTTTGGCTTTGGCAGCCAACTTAGCAACCAACGATTGTGGTTTGCCAGCAACCTTCTTGCCCTTGGCATCCTTAGCTTTGGGCTTGGCGGCAGCCTTGGCTCCGACCTTCTTGGTTGGGGCGGCCTTCTTGGCAGCTCCTGCTGGTTTCTTGGCTGAAGCTGCAGGCTTCTTTGCTGGGGCCTTCTTGGCAGCACCAGCTGCGGCAGCAGGTTTCTTCTCAGCTGCAGGCTTCTTTGGGGCAGCTGCGGCTGGTTTAGCTGCTGGTTTGGCGGCAGCTGGCTTGGCAGCACCAGAACCAGAGGCAGCACCAGCTGGTGCAGCGGCGGCTGGTTTCTTTTCGGGTTTTTTGTCTCCCGACTTTGCTGTAAATAAAAGAAAAGTCGAATTAAGCTGCTGCGTGATATTTGCTTTTATTTTTGTCAATAAAGAGGTTATGGATAAACTCAACAAATTTTATCCTTAAGAAACTTAATCGAAATTCAATTTTTATTTCAATATTAAACACAGATCCTTTCAAACTCAAGGCAAATAAATTCAAATTATATTTACACCTTCCGAGCGCACTGTCATGACAAAAACCACATGGCAAAATTTACTTTACACTTTTGAACTTGTGTTTAATCGAATTTCGGGATAAAATTTGGATAATTATTTCAATCACATCAAAACAATTACACTTCTAGTTGATGTTTTTAATTATTTGACTATTTATTAACTATATTTCATAAAAATTTCCTCACCGGACTTCTCTGCTGGCTTTTTGGGTGCCATTTTTTACGAAAAAAGAAATAGAAAGGAAGGTTTTTTGTCTTTGTCAAATGCCGGAAAAGAAGATTTTCGAAAAATTTAACTTCGAAAAGATGGCGGGTGATATTTTCGAAGAAAGCGTTTGGAAAATGGGGTTGTCTGCTGTGAGTGGCTGCGTTCAGGGTTCAGGCATGATGTGATTTTGCTGTTGTGTATTAATTTTGCTAGATGGCATTAATAAAAAACTGTCAGAGAATCATTCTTACTTCAATTAACGTGAATTTAAAATTATTCATATACATATATACATAGCTTATTAGTACTTACAAAATTTCCATGTCTATGCAATAAAATATCCAAAGATTGTTGATTGGGTTGTGGTCTTGGACATAGTTTATGTCTAGAGCAGGCTGTATTTTATTAGAAGTTATAATCGTGTTTCATGATAGAAAATAAGTACAAAATGGCAGAAATAGGTGTATTTTGCAACTAGGTTAAATGTAGCATATAAGCCATGATGTTTTTTTGGAAAAGTTATCCGTATTACAGTAGGATTTTATATGAATAACAAATATAACAACCACAGTATGAGCACTGGCGATACTCGAATAAACGTCAAATCTCTATCCGCAGTAGGATTTCACTTCTCCTTTTATCGACAGTCATCCTACTGCGGATGTTGTATTTGTTATTCATATAAAATCCCACTGTACTACGGATAACTATAACTTGATTTTTAAAAAGTTTATGTGTCACTATGTCAATATCAATGACATGACAATTTACGGATGACTTAGTAAATGTTCATTGGCTTATTATTATAGCTATATTGACTACAATGGTGGATTTACATGTATCTGCATTTGATTTCTGCAAAATACAGAATTCATATTTGTTAGATAGATAGAAAAGAGCAACATGCAGAAGAACTTCATTTCTGCATTATAGGAAATTCGAGAAATGCAGAAGTCAAGATATAGTAAAGACGAACATGTTCATCTTTATTATAGCATCTTCGTCTGCATTTTGTAATTTTGCGACATTTTCACATTTTTCTATAATTCTTTTTTGACAGGCGCATGATATGAAAAAAAAAACATTAAATCGAAATGGAAGAGAACTGAGGTCAGTTCAATTTTCATTGTATTGGGCGCATTCACTAATCTAGTCACTACGTAGTCAACTCGTTCTGATTGGCTAAAGACAACTAAAAATTGAGTTGAATTTTCCCCTCCGACGTAGTGTAAAAATTTCTGCTTCAAAGCTAGTGGATAATGATTTTGACATTTCACAATCTTCTGTTCGTTGAAAATACAAATAAAATTTTTGGTGGAAGATATTTTTGAGGTGAAATTATGAAACAAATTAATATTAGCTGTGTTTTATTTTCCCCCAGATCTGATCCGGATTGGATTTTGTTTTCAATATAACATGTAAAACAACAAATACAAACAAAACTGGGCCTTGTGTTGTTTTTGTTATACATGTAATTTTGAATGAAGATCCAATCTGGATCAGATCTGGGGGAAAATAAAACACAGCTATTATATCTTATATTTGATGTTATTTAATTTAAACTGTAAAAAAAGTTTATTTGAAGTTCTCAAAACACAATTTTTCTTATTTTATATATTTACACCTGTCATTAATATGACAGTTCAGGATTGACTAGCTTTGTAGTGCATTTTGCATTCACAAATCTAGTTGAATTTTGACTACATTAGTGAATGCACCCATTAGCCGTGTTTTTTTTGGAAAAGTTATCCGTGGTACACTAGTACCCCTAACACACGCCACGAACTACTTCATCGAAGCATATTGTCAATAAGGTTTTTGGGTCGTGTGAAATGAATATGTGTCGACATAGCAGTACGAACTCTGGGAATCGAAGTAGTATGCCGACATGGCGTGTAAAAAGGACCGAACTAGTTTGTCGACACAGTTTTTTATGATGTTATTCGGTTTTAGTTGTTAAAATTTACAATCTCCAAGCAACAATTGAATAAAGCTCTGATCAAGACAAAAAAGTGGTTCTGGAGCATTGAAGTTCAAATATTTTTCGGTCATTTTCACTTTCCATTTAAAATTTCACAATCCTACCATTTAACATGTGATTTTGGCATATACTTCTACATCGGCGTATTGGCGTGTAAATGCCCATACAAAAGCGAAGTACTTTGTCGATTAGGTTGATCGATGTGGCGTGTGTTAGGGGTATAGGATTTTATATGAATAACAAATACAACATCCGCAGTAGGATCACTGCCGATACTCGAATAAACGTCAAATCTCTATCCGCAGCAGGATTTCACTTCTCCTTTTATCGGCAGTGATTGTACTGCGGATGTTGTATTTGTTATTCATATAAAATTCTACTGTACTGCGGATAACTTTTCCAAAAAAACACGGCTATTGTTTCGTATTAACAAAGTCAACAAGTTATAGCAGTTTATAGGGAGTAAAAAAGATTTACCACGTGTGTATTCTCTCCCACTTTCGGTTTTCGACATACATCTGCATTCTCTACTTTTCTGGATTTTGCAGATGCAGAAACATGTAAGCTTTAAGGAGCCAATTTCATATTCGTTCCATCTATAACTATCCGCCACTAGTGCTCGTTGGAGAAAAAGTGAGAAACATGGTGTAACTTTTGACACTTTTGTTTAGAGCTTGGTTTATTGACAACAGCGAAGAAGAAGAAGAATCCACAAAAAGCTCCGGCTGATGATGTTGATCCTATTCTGAGATTACTTAATGTAAATTCATTCCAACGACACCAGTTGGACACAGTGAAACAGTTGTTGCTGCTCGGTATCGGTGGTACTCATCATTCTGTTTTCAAATATAAATTAAAAATGACAGAACAAGCACCAAACATTGTAAAATCAAACGGTCAAAATGTTTTGCACCATTGCGTTTTTGAAACTAGCACTTTTTTTTTTAAATTTTTAGTTATAAAAGAACCATTGTGAAGTTAGCTCCAAGAAATCCATACATACAAATCCAATTTGACTTATGTATATAAATTATTTATTTTCCAAATTGTATGACTTTTTATAAATTAAAAAAAATTACTAAGATAAATACAAAAGAACTATCAGCATAAACATGTTCTGTTGTTGGATATACCACTGCTTACACTGCATTCGATACCATTGAGAAGACCTTTAAAAAAACCTTCAATAGAAAATGATCATATAAACTCAATTATAATAAAACTGAAGAACTTAACATTTTAAAATATTTCACTCACCAACTCTAGCATGCTCATTCTTCTTGGCAAAAAAATTTGTTTCAACTATGCACTGCTTCATTGTTGAGTCAAATGATAGGGAAGAAATTCTTTGAAATAGTTCTATAATATTAAAGCCAGTTCTTGCCGAAACTGACCAGTATTCGGCTTTTATTACTCTGGCAAATTCATAACCAAGTCTTTCCATTGAAATAAATTCTTCTTTTGTCTGAAAGTTTAAAATACTATGTTTTCATTTGTATCGAAATGATGTTATTAAAAATCTACAAAAAAAAAAAATTGTAAGGCGTGTTAATTTACAACGGCTTACAAATTAGACTTCATATGTACATGTGCTGACGACATTGTGATGCTTGCTGATAACTGATAAAAGTACTCCAGTTAATGATCGACAAAATAGCGGATTATACCCTACGACGGTGGAATCTTCTGATTAATCTAGAAAAGTCCGAAGTTCTAGATGCCCAAGAATGCTGGAAGCTAAACGACAACCAATTTAAGATGTCAACAAGTATACGAGTAAGTACCTGGGAGTATGGCTAACACCTGTATTATACAAAATAACAATAAATCAGCGGATATATTGGTTCCAGAGTTGGGTTATCAACATCAGTCAGGCTAGAAGTTTTGAAAATTTACAAGATTTTGTATCACATAGGAATATTTCAATGATGCTGTTAGTGAAGTGGCGGGTACAATTATTGAAGAAGACAAACATGAAGGTCAACAACAAGGTCCCATAGCATTTACCATCTTATTAATTTCGATGCCGGTGAGTATAATGTGTCTGTGATGATCAGAAGTTCGCATTAGCCGATGGATATTCAAACCACGAACTGGCCCGATGAGACTCAATGAAACAACAAGAACAGAAGGCTATAGTACTGATTGCTAACTCTGCAACATCCATGAAGAAGAATCGCAGTTTGTCCAATTCTGAGAAGTATACGCGGCATATACTTAGAAAGAGCCTCGATGGACGAAATCATAGTTGTCAGCTTACTAATTGGAGAAATGAGCTGCGCACATATTGTGAATTACCTGTAATCTGAACTCAAATGTAGATAGTTCAATTATTAAAATTAAAAACGGAAGTAAGCAATTATGGATCATATTGTTACGAACAGAGCTTTATACTCCTACAGCGCCATCTGTTGGAAAATTGCATATCTACTTTATGGAAGAAACAAAAAGCTCTTTTCCAATGTCAAATGTATTTCCCTTTATTCCAACCATCTAGAACATTCCAAGACGAGAACATTCGAGAACAACTAATTTGAGTATATAAGGGAGTGTTCACGGTGAGCGGAACACAGTTTATTTTGGATTATGAAAGTGTGCAAAAGTATTGTTTATTGGATTGTGTTATTAAACAAGTGTGATTAAAATGTGAATAAAAGTATTTGAGTTGATTATAAATGGAGATTTACTGTTTTGAATTGGATAGTGTAAATAAAGAAGAAATACTAAAAAGAGTTATTAGTTTTATTTAACGGACCTAGTAAAAATATTACAATATTATACGGATATGATCATGAAAAGCAAACTCACAGAGAATATGGCGATTTGTCAGCGGGAACTGTCAATATCGCTTAGGCCAAATATTTTTGTATACAGATATGTTCTATCGTTAGGTTCGTTCATTCAACTTTACCCAGGGTTAAACCAGGTTTTATTGACAACCCTGAGAGTTATCAAGAAAAAAATTGGGGTTTTCGGTTTTCAAAAAACACAAGAGCTGTCAATATCTTTTTGTTGACAACTAAAAGCAAGAAACAAATATGTAACTTTGTGCTCTGATAAAACTTTACGTTTGTAGTAAAGTAGTTAATTAATTAATTAAAAATAAACAAAAAAATGTTTGTTACTCAATATTTTCGATTTTAATTGATTTGGATTTTTTGTTTTTTTATATTACACGCGCACGCAAGTGAATAGTGAATAGACAAACGACAACAAAATAAATAGATATGAAATCTCATGTCACTTTTGACAGTTTTGTTGTTACCTGAACTCGCCACAGCAAAATACCTAGATCTACTTTAGAGTTGGTTTGAGGTGACTCCAGGTATGAAAAAAAAAAGACTCCAGGGTGACTTCAGGGCTCAACGAACAAACCAAATATGTGATCAAAAATATTATGGAAAATTTTCTAAAACTAATTAGGCCCTACAAATAAATCCACGACTATATAGCTTAACTTAAAAAAAATGTCAAATAACCCATTAACACATTGGTATAAAATTTTAAACAGTTTAGTATTAAGACATTAGTACGATGCTACTTAAAAATTTGCTTACTTTTAAGTGGATTACTAACTCTTTCTTAATTTTAAAATTATTTTAACTAGTATCCTGGTAAGACTATTTTTTAATAAATAGCTTCTGAACACTCCTAAAGTAATGGCGGCTTATGCAAAAAACTAAGTAAACAAACCAGTTTTGATGTTTGGAAATGTCAAATGACGTTAGCACGATACTAAACAAATGAAATAGGTATTCGATGATTTTAACTTTAATAAAAGGGTAGAGAAAATATGATACCATATTCGAATAAAATTTGCGAAATCGTCGTTTTAACCAAGTTTCATACTAAAACATCTTTAAAATGGTACTAATTCACTTAAAATTGTGCGTCATTATTTTTAAGAAAATCCCTCAAAGTCGTTTTTAAAATTAAGAACCCTTTAAAATTATAAACTCACCAACAAATCTGATTTAGTTCCAACCAAGAACACAAAAGGCCTGTGAACGCGATTTACGGCTAATGCACTTTCAAGCCAAGTTGGTGTTTCTTGAAGACTCTCTTCATTGGTCATATCATAAACGATCACTATAACTTTTAGATTTTTAAAATAAATTATAATTACATGTGATGTTTTTTTAACAGATAACCATATCTTACTGTTAGCATTTCTATAGTATGCTTGGGCGATGCATTTAAACCGTTCCTGACCAGCAGTGTCCCATCTGAAAAAAATTACAAACAAATGTCAGACATTTTGAATTTTAAAGAAGTACCTATTAGCCGAGACAATTAAACCGCCTCCACTGGGTTTGAACAATGGCGACGGTTGTATTTTGAAGTTCTCTTAAAAAAACAAACAAAAGAGGCACAAAAATCCGTGCCTATGAAATGACCAAACTTATTTTTAGTATTGAATCGGAATTGAATCAGGATTTAGCTCGTCGTATGCCTGAATCTAATTGTAATCGGATTACTCGATTCGATCTCATTAGACACACAGCTGTCTTTTTTCTGTTGCATGGTGTTTCTCATTTTTCAAGCAATTGCATACGTTTTGCAA
Organism: Chrysotoxum bicinctum; assembly: GCA_911387755.1. NCBI lineage: Eukaryota > Metazoa > Arthropoda > Insecta > Diptera > Syrphidae > Chrysotoxum > Chrysotoxum bicinctum. The sequence goes on along the minus strand of OU426989.1, from coordinate 213,619,644 downwards.
TTAAATTTTGCATCTATTTTACATAATTTCCAAAATATAGACAAATAATTTATTTATTGGTATTACCATTTTGAACGAACGATACACACAACACCGTAAGCACATAATTAAATCCAGACTGGGACTGTCATTTCGATTTCATTTGAATTCAATCCTTAATACGGATTCAATTCGATCCCCCAATACACTCATGTAATCGGGGTGTATATTGTTGATTGGCTTGTGGTTACATGAACACCCTTATTGTACTCGTAATTATGATCAAAAGCTTGATCGAATTCTATTGTTTATTACTTCTACAGAATACAGTTTACTGCGACTGTTTTTTACTTTGTCAAAAACTATGTCAGATTCGATTAAAATTAGGAAATTTTAAATTAAATAATTGACATTCCCGGCACCCGATTATACTTTCATACATAGTACCGATTTAAATTAGGTTTAACTGTCATTCATAGCACCAATTCCGATTAGAATCGAAAGAAACTTTCGAATAGAATCAAATGCAGAATTATTTTACATACTTTTTTGCCCCCTGAATTTTGGTCTTCTCTTTCTATTTAACGGATAATGCTTTATTATCTCCCTCTTTTTGTAGAAATGAAAGGCTGCGGTGCTAGTAAACTAGGTACTAAGAAAAGATACCGGCACTTGACCGCAACAGCACGTTATCGACTTTAATGGAAACACTGCTTACAATAACTTAAAGAACCAATTTAAACTTACATTTGCAAACAATATTCATGTCCAAGTATTCGAAAATTTTCAACTTCGAAATCCACTCCAATTGTAGCTTTGTAGGTGTGTGGAAACTTGTCATAACAGAATCTGTAATACAATTACATATATGACAACCACTTTGTAAATTTCACTGATCTTCATTTTTTACTCTCACCTATTCACAATAGTTGTTTTACCAACAGAAACGTCACCGATAAAAATAGCTTTACACGGAGACATCTTCATTGGTCTATTCAATGCCATTGCATTTTTAACTTCTTCCGAAAAATCCGATTGCTGGTATGGCGAGCAGTATTCATCATAGGCCAACGAAAACAAATCAATAATTCGACGATCTTGGTTGACCTTTGGGATTGTCAATTTCCTATGATCCATAACCACAAATGACGGTTATACGAAATAAATAAAAACAAAAAGCAAAACACTCTTAAAGCACTCGGATCAATCAAACTATAGCGGTCTTCACAAAACCTATTGCAACACTGATTTGCTTTCGATATTTTTTTTTTAATTTTTCCCCTTCGAGATAATATTCACCGCAGAAAAGATGATTTTTTGAACTTGAGCTATCAGATTACGGAGATCACTTGTTGTAGTGGTGTTATTTAACCGCAAATGCAGGGCTTGTGATTGTTCACCGCGCAAAAATATTTATCGTTGAGATTGAGATGAGAGTGTCACACACAATTGGAACGTAAATGAAATGAAACCTCGCATAGGAAAGTAGACTTTCAAGCTTTTATTTTGGAAATAGGAGTTCATTTTTATCAGTATTGTAGGTATAAATAATTACCTTACCCTACATTTAATGGAGCTGTTGTTTCTTGCGTTACGTATTTAATTGTATAAAATTGATAAGAAAACTACGGTTTTTGAATAAATGAAGTAAGGTTTATCAATGAATTGAATATTTCTGCATATAATTGACATTATTTTGAATGTAAATATTTTCCAAACGAATCGAGAAATGTTAAGACAAAAACTGGAATGTGTACTTAATGTCATTTTCATCTAGTCACTCATTGCACACATTTTTCATTCACAAAACTCCAAAATCTTTCGTTGGGTGTTCGATGGAATGTTTTTTAAGGCCAATAGTTCAATTTCGGTATTACAATAGCGAACATTCATTAAATTTCACCTGTTCGCCGATCAGTCATCAACAATTTGCATTCGCTTACGTTTGACGTTTGAGAGGAGCTACCAACAGCGGTGTCACTTTCCTGTAATTGCAATAAATCTACTACTTTTTCAGGAAAAAATTAATCTACTTCCATAAAATTAATTGGTTAATTTGCTTTAACAAATTTTCTCGTGTTTTACAAGGGCTTCCACCATCCTCAATGATGCAACACTTTTATCAAATCGATTGTTAAATATCGAGTTTTAATATTTATCAGTTGATAGTAGATAAATGATAAATATTGAAATGTAATAAACTACTCATTGATAATTTCCAATTTTCTTCCAATTCACAATGGTCATTCTCAATGATCAAAAAAATTTATCAATTGAGTTGCTAAATATCGAATGTTTATAAATTTACAATTGATACCATCGTAATTGAGGTGAATTTCAGAATATTTCTTGCTTCTATCAATGTACGAGATACTTTCACACCAAAAACATATACTAAAATTAATTAATTAAAATTTACTCATTTATAGAAAAATGAAATAAAAAGACGCATACGCCTAAGTGTCCCGTAAAAATAATGATACAAATTTTATTTTGCATTTTTCCAGTGGAATATTATAGCAACCTTTAAAACAAATATATTTCTTGACTGCACAAAATATGAATTGTTACAAGCAAATTACAATATAAATCACTAATCAGGTATTTTCTTTTTCGGATATCCAAAATATCCTACACTCTTGAGTTCATTAACCAAATCTGGAAATGGCATTAAAGCCTTAAAGATAGCTGTCTCCAATTCTTCATATTGAAAATGCGGTGGAAATGGCATATCTTCTAAAGCACAAACATAAACAGCACCTCGCTCATTTCCTACGGCAATTGAACGGCCACAATTTGAAAACCTTGGAAATTATGAGTTAAAGTTATGAAAATGATTTGTTTTTCCAAATGTAACGCTTAATTACTTGGTCATGGTAAGATAAGATCTTTCCAGTCTTTTCGATGACATCGGCTTCAATGTACTGCGTCTGATATCCCAAACATCCACAGTTTTTCTATTTATTGATACAATAACCGTTGAATGTGTTTTACTCCAGCAGGCACAATTTATGGGGCTTAACTTGTTTGTCAATGTTATGAGAGGTTTGAAAATTCCATCAATCCATATCCGAATGCACCTGATGATGGATTAACAAAGAGAACTTAACGATTATAACTTATATTGATTCTATCTACCAATCATCTCCACAAGTGAGAAATATTTTTGGAGACCATGGCGAGAACTCCATAGAATAAACTGCTCCTTCGTGAGTTTGCCACAGACTCAAATGTTGTTGTGGATAGTTTGTTGAGCATTTGTAGATGACGCCTTCATTTGAGATTACGTAAAATATATCTTCTAGAAGTGGATCCAAAGTAATACCCAAACATTGGGCATGTCGTACAGCTTCCAAAGTGTTCCAAGGACGTTGCACTGGAAGTCCTTCTGGAGAACCTTCCACTCGATTGAGAATTGCATGAGTGTATCCAAGTAGATATGGACTATTGATAACTCGGTATTTCATCACGCTGGCATCTTGGGAAACAGTGAGAAAAGGCTCAATATCGGCTGTTTCACCAGCATCCATTGGAATCCACTTAATGTCGGTCACTGGTTGGTATCCTGGAGAGGTTTCTCTTTGTGAAATGGCAACAGTGCAATCGCGATTTGTAGTTATATCCCGAACCTCGACACTTCCATCATAAAGTCCAATAGCTAAGAGTTGTGGTCTATATGGTGAAAACTCAACCGATACCACAGAAGAATTGTATTCGAATAACTTTTCTGGATTCACAGGATTTTTAATGCTCCAAATGCAAACATAACCACGTTTTGGCGAATAGTTTGGTGCACAAGTAAAGACTCCATAGCCAACAGCTAATATGTCTCCATTTGAAGGACACCAACTCATGCAACTCACAGCATGGCGTTCTTTGTCCTCAGATTTTGGCCATAACACCCAAAGAACTTCGGTTCTATATAAGTACTCAACTTCCATTGACAAGGGATCTGGCATGAACATATTCCGAAAGCGACGTTGCTGCTCTTTGAAGACATTCCCCGCCAGAATCCGCTGCGTCACCATCTGGGCAATATCAAATTGTGGCAAACGTCCTATCTGGTCACACGGGTCACTACCACCCACTTTATATGTCATGACATCGATCATCTTCGAATCATCCATCTGAAGGCTAGATTTAACAGGCTTAAGCTGCTGCAGCTGGTATGTATCAAACATGTCGAAATTCGAAACATATGAGGAAGCGTTAGCTTTTCTGATGGTATCGGTATTGGCATCTCTTGACTTAAGCAGAACATTCGTTGTTTGGGCTTCGGAATCAGCCTTACGTCTAAGTCGACCCTTGCCCTTGGTTATATATTCGTAGGCTTTGTTTTCCTTTTCCACACGTTCAGCATCTTCGGTCCCAAATGGCACTGTTGTGCTTCGTTGTTCGAAGAGCAGAATATCTTTTGTCTGTCGCAAATATATTTTGATGAACGGTAAGACTTTTTTTTCCTTCTCGCCAAGTCCCTCGAAATTATTTGACTGCTTTGTTGATGATTGTGTCTGTTCATGCAATATGAAAAGGCCTTGGGAAATCTATAGATAGACAAAAACATCAAGAATCTTAGCTTTCAATAAACTTTCTCAATTTTCTTACTCCATGAACAATATCGTCCATGGAAACCCTTAGGGCTCCTCCTAAACTGCTTCGTTTCATAGACGTGTCAACAAAGTCAGGTTTTTGACCAAGTGATTTGAAAAATTCGTCAGCTTGCTGGTGTAGCTGTTGAAAGGCTTTTGTACTTTTTTCAGATTCAATGAGCTTGGGAGTGACATCTTCTTTATTATCGATTACCTGCGCAGAGTTTTTAAATAAACAAACTTATTGCAGTTACTAAGCACTATTTTGGTTAGATACCTGAAATTCTTTTCTGCGACGCAAAGATATAGCCACATCCTTGGAATACCTAGCAGTCGATTTAGTTGAAGAAGATGAATTTGTTGCAAGGCTTGAAGTGTCATCGAGGTCTTTGTTGGCATTGATAATAATCTTAGATGCGGATTTGTTTATTCCTTTTCGAAAGGAAGTTCTTGAAACTGTTGACTTTTTCATTTTATTTTAAAAATGTTTAAACTCACTTTAGGATTAAAAGTCAAAAATTTAATCGATTTATTATTTTTGAACAGGTGTTGTACGAGAACGTATGTACATACATACTTTTTTGTATAGTAAGGAAATCTCAGATAAAAGGTAGGTACGTCAAACTGCAATTTTCGAATCGTAATGTTTAAAGCTCTTTTCTGAGTCCGTTAGCCAAAAGACTCAATTGAATTGAAGAAACTCCAATGGAAAATTTATTCATGCTTTGGATTTGAATGTCATCTTTACCTTAAGCAACCAAATCCGTGAAAATAGAGAGTACACTCCCCCAGATGAAAACAATTCGCTTGCAGAATTAAGTTAATAATTTGCAGACAAATTTAATTTAATTTAACTTAAACCGAGCTGTTTCTCAAATTCGCAAGGAAAATGTATTAATCTTAGATGAGCTCTAATTAAAGCTTTTTATTTTCCTTTGTTTTCATTAGAGCCGAAGTGAGATAAATACCAAATACCCAGAAAAAGTATTTTCATCTAAAGTGTGCTAATTTTTTTTGACAGATTTACTTCTAAGAAATCATTTTTATTCAATGGCCAAAGATACCGATAACAGACAAATTTTCGAAACTATGTAAGTCATTAAAAGCTTGAAAATGTTTTCATTTAAAACTACCCAGTAGCATAGAATCATCCGAGCTCAGTTATAAATTTGAAATCATCAAAAGGGTTTGATAAAGTGTTTTTGACCAATTCATTAATAAATATAAAGTAACGGAAGATATTATAATTTTTGCAAATGGCGCCGTACGTCAATCATATTTGACATTTGTGAACTAGACAGGTGCAGTATACAAACAAGAGCGTGAAATAATTGTGTCGATTCTTCTGCCCAATATTCCAACGTTCAGCTACTTGACTAGAATAGACTGGAACCACAGGAAACCATGTAGGGCATGGCCGCCACCGGACTGGTCGTTCGGCCGAGAATATGACAGAATATAGACAACCAGACGACGCACGGGCCACGCAATTGGACATCATTATACGGACCCTACACTGAATTTTAGTTCCCGTACAAAGTGCAAACAGTGCATCTGTTATTGCCTGCTAACAGTCCGTTGTATGTGAATTACTGTCATCATACTGACATACTGCCATCCTCAATCTCAGCAACGGAAAGCGGAAAGAGTAATTTGGTTGCAATTTTTTGGGAACGCCATCGGCAATACAGTCACTGTTACCTGTAGCGTTAGGCCATGATTAACGACTTCTTGTTATGGGAATCGGACGAGCGGGTTTTGGTGAATATGTGGTTTCAATAAGACAGTGCAACCGCAAACACAGCACGAGCCACAATAGATATTGTGGAAGGTCGCGTAATCTCTGGTTTTGGTCATTTGGCATGGCCAGAAAGATCACCCGATTTAACCATCCCAGACTTCTTTTTTTGGAGCTAATTGAATCGTGGGCTTATGCCAATAACCCTCGGTTCTCGTACAGTCTCGTTGACCTAGGTACGATAAGATATACAATAAGAACCAATTAGTATATTCAATAAATGGGTTCTGTTCCAAAACAGATTAAGTCCAACTTTCGTTTTGATTGATTTTAAAGAATAAATGGTTTTTCAATTAGCAGGCCATATTGTTTTCATGACATCTGTCAAACCTGTCAATTATTATGTAGTAATTGACAATTTTACGGCAAAGGTGGTGGCTCATCACAGTCGACTCTTCAACGTTTGGTTGCCAAATTTGATACAACCTAGGTGACATGTGATTCCAGCAAGATGGCGCTACGTGCCACTTAGCGGACGCCATGAATGACATTAACGATTTGGGGTAGAGTTAACTCTTGCAGAGGTTATCCATTTAACATTTACAGTGAATAATTTGAATAGTTTAATCTGTCTCCTTCCAACGTGAGGTTCGAGTATGTCAACTTTTTTATAGAAAATTTGTTATTTTTAGGTGTTTTAATTTCTGATCTTTCGTAACTTAATGAATTTTAGTCCAATTTTCACAATCAGTCTACTGTCGGAAAGGGTAAATAAACCAATTTATTCAAAAATATTTGCTGAGAGGTTTGGCAAAAAATTTTTGACAAATCGCCGAACTGGTAAAAATAAATCCTAAATAATTTAAATTGATAGCTAGACACGTTAAAAATTCTAGATTTTGTAGTGCAGCTGCCATGTGCACACAACCTAACAATGACTTTTACGCTGAACAGATCTAAAAACACCAATGTATATGTATAAAACTACGTTAGCATTAAGTTGAACAGGGCTATAGCTTTTTGATTTAAAATACTTATTTAACGGCTCGTGCAAAATCGAGCTCCGAAATAAAAAGTGTATAATATTATTAAATCTCTTGATTTATGTTGCCCTCTTGGCAAACACTACAGATTTTACTAATCAGGTTTTCTAAAAATATAGTTGTTGAGGTTTAATGTAACATTACTAGCGAGGGATTAGAAAATATCGTTAGGTTGTAACTAAGTCCCTACTAGTATCAATGCAAAACTTAAGTGTTTCTAAGTCGCAATACAACGGCGATATTTATTAAGATTTTAAAAAAGATACAAATAATCGCACGGTTGGTATATTAGATATATAATATAATAAATGATACAGAAATATAGCTGCTTCTTTCAGCCACTTTTACTGCGAATGTAAGAAATAAACTTTACATTCTCCTCTCAAATAAACTTCCCTGTAATAAAAAATGATTATTATACATTATTGCAACAATTTTATACATATTTATTTAGATCATTTGGGAAAAATAAGCTTGTGAACATTATTATGTTCGTAGTAAGTTGAATATATTAAAACTCTTAAGACGATAGTGCACCGTATCGGACATGCAAGACATCGACTAATTTATTCCGGTTGCGCTTCGCTTACCCGACTGAACTGACAGAAACGAAAAAATATGTTATCTCACAGCGCGTAGTCATTGTCTTTTTCGAGCAGAACACTATTTGCTTCCCCGCGAAATTGTAAAGTTTGTTCTTCATTTTCAATTCACATGTACATATCAACTACGTTAACTTGCCACCAGTTCTGGCTTGGTGTAAATTTAAACCATAATATACTTTTTTACGGTTCGAGTTGATACAGAATCTAAGTTGTTCTACTTTATAACTTTACTAACTTAAATCACTGATGTATAAATAACTAATTTGAGCAGTTATTAGGATAATTATTATAAATAAAAGAATAAAGTAAAGATGCCACAGATTAGGGTTCGCCATATAAGATTGCTTAGTTTTGTACCTGCATACCTTAAATAAAAAAAAAGAACACTTAGTGCATTTTTTAACAGTATGAAAAAAAGAAAAGATCTGAAATAAATACAACAGAGCGAAATTTAACCAGTGCTTAAGTTATTGGCACAAACAACCTAGTGTTAAGGCATGAGTATAATACTGCTTATAACAATTTGCTAACTTTAAAGTAGTTTTACTAACCCTTTCTTAATTTTAAACATATTTGGTTAGGTTAAAACAACGATTTTGAAAATTTTAATCTAATACTGTATCCTGCTTTCTCTACCCTTTTATTAAAGTTGAAATTATCGAAAACCTATTGTATTTTTTTTGTATCGCTAACTTCATAAGACTTGTTGACATTTACAAACATAAAAAAGGGTTTGTTTACTTAGTTTTTTGCAATAACTGACCTTAGTGCGATACGAGTTAGAAAATGTTTAAAATTAAGAACGAGTTAGTAAACTACTCGTACTTTCAAGTTAGGAAAGTGTTAAGTAGTATCATATAAATAGATCAACAATAGGCTGTTTAAAATTGTGTGCCATTGTAACTAGAATGTTGCTATTTTTTGATAAATCGTTTCTGAGCATACCTAAAACAATGTCAGTTCGTGCAAAAATCAAAGTAAACAGACCTTGGCGGTTGTAGATGTCAAAGAGTCATATGAAGTTGGTACGATACGAAAAATATAAAATAACTATTTGATGATGATTTGTTAGAGAAACTATTATGCTAAACTCAATTAAAATATGCAAAATCATTGTTTTGACCAAGTATCACACTAATTAGTTTTAAATTGTACTAATTTGACTAAAATTTTGCAACATTTTTTTTTAATAAATACACATTTAAAACAGTGACAGTTCGTGCAAAAAATAAGAATATACATAAATGTCAAACAAGGTGAGTTTGCTTATATTTTTGCATGAACTGTCAATGTCGAAGGTGTGTTCAGTTTTAGTTTATTGAAAACGTAGCTTCAGCACGAACTAGCTAATTAAACAATTTGTTACTCACAGTAACTTTCAAAGCAAGAAATTTCCAAGCACTATTTTTAAGTTCTTAATTTTAATCTTTATTTCCTTAAAAAACAGTTGTTCAAATTATTATTAATAAAAAGTAGCAAGAATAAAAAATCGTAGAATAAAAAATCGTAGAATAAAAATCGTATAGAATAAAAATCGTAGACTAAAAATTTAGTGCAACCTCTTCCTGCAGCGCTTCGAAAACGAATCCAAAGAAAGATACAAAAACGTCAAAGCAAAAACGAATTCAAGAACAGGGATGGCATCTAAAGTATCTGACTTAAGGTTCAGCGCCCATTCCATCAGTAACACAATTTTTGAGTAATATGACTGCTTTAACCGAAAAGCGATTTTTAACCATGTTTTCTCTTTGGGTTACCTTCCGATTGTATGGAAGCGAATTCATTTTACCATGGATTTTCTATACGCGAGGAATTATAAAGCTTATTCGTTTTCTAAAGGTGAACTCTAATTCTGTTATTCACGAATCGAATCTAAGAGTGAACTCTTCTACTCTAAAGAGTTTGAGTGTGTAGAAGTTTGGAGTATTCTTTGGTAGATGGAGATCATTTATTCAATGGTAAGACATCTTCTTTTTAATTCGGTACAGTATAACACATTAAGACAATATTATGAAGTTATGATTATTCCTTTTTAAACTAAATCTTACAGTGTGGATTTGTGGCCATTTTTATTTTGTGAAAATAAAAGTTCACAATATACAAAAATACTTTTTTACCAACCATGAACAGTGAATTCCATCAAACTTCATTTCGATTTATAGATAGAGAGCACATAGATAAAGAACAAAAATTTTGCTTTTGTGGAGTTCAAAATAAATACAAAATGAATTTGCTATCGTTTCTTAGACTATTAGACATTCGAAGTCGAAATCACTAAAGCCACTATTTATGGGGATTTTCCGTTATATTTATGTAGAAAACTAAGAGAAGAATTCGAACTTCTCCTCAAGGGACTAACATAGCAAATCTGTCCGCTTGCACATGGTCTTGGAAATGTGACAGAGAAGACGGTACAGATGTTGCTGAAGTTCGTCTATAAGACATTTCGACTTAAATACATCCTCCTCTACAAAGTGTAGCAATGAAAGAAGCCACTTAAAGCTATCTGTCACAAATAAGATATGTGTTCCTATGAACCATTACTGACTTGTTCACTACACTGTTCTTCCATCCACTATGTGCAACTAGTGAAGAAACTTTTCGCTTGGCTGCCTAAGGTGTTTTTTTTTTGTATTATTTTTGTTTATTAATTCCTTCAAAATGGCCAAAGAGTTGTTAGTTGTTTCCCTCATGAATGGGTTGAGAAAAGAGCCGATTGAATGCCTAGAAGACCATCCGCAGACAATTCGAGTGATAGTTGAAGCTTCTTCTATGTTTCATTTTTTTTTTGTTCAAAGCGCGTTCAGTTCGGTATAGCACGCTTTGCTGATTTCGTGTCGATTTTATTGTTTAATATGCAAAAGAAATTGTTGTACTTGCCCTCTGCTGCTGTTGCTGTTGCTGGTGCCTGTGGCGGCATTAAAATCAGCTTCGCCAGACGGTGGTGGCGCGGCTTGCTGCTGGTGGTATTTTGTTGTGCCATGGACACTTTAATGAGAGAATTCCCTCCTCCATGAAGGAAATGTTGTGTGTTGTCTATCTTGGAATATCTAACTTAGGTTTAAAACACACCACTGAAGCAGAAGACGAACAACAGAGGACACAAACAAGAACAACAAAAAATCAACTACCAGGTTTTCGAGTGAGGTTCACATCACACGTGTGAAATTGTATGAACCCTATGACGAAGTTAGTCGGTGGAATCACGGTGGCGGTGTTGGCATTCAGCTGATGTCTTATTACTCGATAATTATTCGTGAAGTCAAGTACGGCACGAGCTAAGAACGGAGAAGCACCGTGGTAGCTCCCGCAGTCTTTTTAAAGTATCGTCTTTCATCAATCCAGTCCGAGTATATGTACATTGGTCAGTGTGATTGATTTTTTTTCTCTCTGCGCATTTTGTTTATAAACACGTCGTTTCAAATATGGTGTCCGGTTTGTGTCATCGATGTTTGTTTAATATCCGGTGACAGTTACCTGCAGAAGCCAAGGCAGCTAAATCATACCTCGATCAATTAATACAATAAAAGATAATAAAGTGATCTGTGCGAAAAGATATTTACATACGTCTCATATCTTTGAGCTTTTGTATCTTCTTTTTTTTGCGCGAATACTTATTTTCGTTCCTTTTAGTCTCGGTGTCGCGTTAAGTGTGAAGTGTGTTCGATGATGTTCTTTCGGAAATTGTGTCGTAACAAAGGTATACAGCAACAGCAGCAGATGCCCACAGCAGGTCCATCAACTCCAGGTAAGTGAGAAGTGTTGGTTTAGCTCATAAAAATCATTTTAAATTGACGTGACAACCGGTGCGGGTGGTGAGAAACTCACACAAAAAAGATCATAAAACGTAAACATCACAATCATATTGCATTTCAGTTTGTATACGTATTGAATGAAAGTTTGTTACCGGCCAAATGGACCTATTAACATCAATCTTTAGGTAATTGTGTTTAGGTTGGTATTTTTATTCGATATTAATTTTTTTTAATGGAAATCAGATTTCTGTATTTATCGGATTTTAATTTAAATGCGGTAGTACCCCATGGTGGGCAATGGTAGATGCAATGAATTGTCACCCCGGAAGTCGCATCCCCATACCATGATACTAGATCCTTCATGCTTTATCGTTTTTGTGGTTTATCTAGGATCATATTGGGCATTTGGATTGTCTTACATACTGCCGAGATCCTTCACTATCAAAAAGAACAATTTAACTTTCGTCAGCCCAAAGAATATTCCTCCAATTTTCAGGAAAACATTTCAAATGCTCTCACACAAACCTAATTATCTTGGTTATGTGTTTTTATTGAGGGCATTTAAATTGAATTCCATCAATCGTCTTCTTACCTTATGGTAAATCAAGTTCATCTACTATTTCCATAGCTACTGCAGTAGGACGCGTTCTTGAAAACCGAATAAAACGTTTAAAGTAGGAAGGCGTTAGAACTTGATTACGTCCGCGGATTTCAGACTTTTCTTCAGCGTTTCTTACCATTTTGCTGAAAAACCGACAAGATCCAGAACTTCCTTATGTATTTTGTCATTCATAATAAACTTTTAAATAAATTTCCGTCTTTCTGGTGTACAGTGTTTAGTATGGCCTACTTCAAAGGAATAAATTCAACGGTTTTAAAACTAATTCTGTGGAAATATAAAATAGAAGTACATATAGGACTTATTTTTACTAAATCAAAAACAAAATTTTTTTAAACACAATTTTTAGACAGACAATCGCTGCTATTATTTTGGTCGCCTAAAATACTGAAAGGCACCAGACAAAGTTACATTTAACAGGAGAATATAGATATTGTACCGTTACATTATCACTTCAAACGGTTAACCTAACTATGAGTATCACCTTCCAATAGAAGTTAGAAATTTTATAATTTGTATTTTACCTTGTTTCGTTATTCTTTTACAGCAAAATAATATTCTCGACTAAGTTGTTCGTTAACCATTTTATTTTATTATATTCAGTTCAAACGTAAAAAGAATGTGTTCAGAAACTATAAAATGAAAAAAATGATATGATGATACATAACTACTTTCTAGTACCGTACTTCAACAAGAAAAAGCTATTAATTTGCTCAGCACTGAAGACTGAAGTTAAACTGAATTGTCATTGTCAGTCTAGACTGTATTGCAAAAGGTTTTACAATTGGCGCGGGTAGATTATGGCGGCCATGTTTTTGTTTTGGTAAAATCTGTCAAATCTATTGTTTATTATCTAATTACTTATGCCAAATCACCATGGCAAGTGGCACTATTGAACATCACATACAAATGATAGGATCTCATTTTCAAAATGATTGTTCTTTAGTGCAAATGTTGCGTTCGTTGCGCCTATTTGATGGTACACTTGGTGGCTCTTCACAGTCGACTCTCCAATCAACCAACACCAACATTCGTACGTCAAAGAAATGCTAGATCAGACGAGAACATCGCCCTGTTTCGTGAAAGTGTACAGCAAAATCCAAGGTAATTTCTCGCCTTGTACAAGAACTCGGCCTTTCGCAGACTTCGACTTGGCGAATTTTGCGTCGGGATATGGGCCTTAAATATTCAACTGAGCCCAGGTGCTCAATGTTCATGACCGTGGATAACGCCGCTTCTTCGCTGACTTATAGGCTTCGGGGTTTGGCCGAAAAATCATCTTTAGCGTGGGGGCGCATTTTTGGATAATTGGCTGTATTAACAATGAGATGGAACGCACAAACCCACCCGAGGTTCCCAAGGTGACAATGCATCCTCAAAAAGTTTCAGTTTGGTGTGGATCTTCGACCGACAGTGTCATTGGTCCGTAATTAATTTTTCAAAAATGACGTTTGTGAGGCGGTTACCGTCAATGGCGAACGCCTTTGAACATTAGACCACTCAGATCCACGCTAACGTAAGAAGCCGAGGTGGAAATATGAACGATGTTACATTCCATACATAATGGCATAAAAGGGTCATTCAAATAAAAAAAAAAGGACTTTGTTAATACCTCACTACCAGCTTGTTTCAACATCTACCCGTCCTTATTGAAAAACTTTTTATATTGTGATCCTGAATCCGACACAATTTTTTTTAAAGAATTTATATAAGTTTTTAATACCATAAAAGTGTTTTAGGTATAACAATGAATGGTAATGGATTTTGATATTACGGCAATTGTGAATGTAAAAATGCGTTATATGCGCTACATTTCGATTCCAAATTATCTTATTTTCTTTAAAAATTCAGATTTATAATTCCAAATTTTCACAAAATTAGGTTGACTTAAAAAAGTTTATGTGTAGAAATTTCAAAAGTCGGTATATCAGTTTCGAAAGAGAAAATAATAATTGGTTAAATTATTCAAATTTATTGTCAAACAAAATTATCATAATTTATTTCATTGGAAATAAGTTGGTAAAAGATAAATAATATTATTTGAAACCGTGACCTCCCCTTTATATACGTGGGTATGTCCAGGTCAACCGTATACGTAAGAAGTTCCTAATACTAAATAACAGAATCCACCTTATTTATTTACAGGAAAAAAATAGGCCCCAGATGACTGCCTTCTGGGACTCCAGGTTTCACAAGGACGGATTTGATTTAAAAAACATTAAGACTAGGAATTCAGTATTACGATAATTCAGTTTCGATATTCGATTAGAAGACCAGTGTACGTGTACTGGGTTGCTTGGTCGCAAAGACAAACATTCTCAAAACTAGAAATAGATACGAGTATTTACGAAAAAATAAGTTTGCTTAAATAAGTCGCCAGATTTGATCCACTATCATTATATAATTTCATGTTAAATCTTAAATACGACCTTTTAGTTCGAATCCATTACTTGGTCCTTGAAATATCTCATAACGCAAAAAAAGTTGTTTACAAAAAATTATTGTTCATGCAGGTTTATTAGAAATTCCTAACAATCGATGTGAGTCCTTTATTGTTTTATGCACTTGTAATTTTGTTCCACTCATTGAAGCCTGCAAAACAAACATTTCCTATTCTCCATCACTTCATAGGTAAGTAAGTTCAAAGCTAGGAACAGCTTTTATCCCTTTAATATCCTGAGTTCCTGAATGTATGTTGTAAAAAACTGAGTATATCTACACAAAAAAAGTATATTCTATTCATAGAACGCAGCAGGTAATTGGACACGAGATAGAGGAGCGGCTCATAATCCTTCCGCGTTCGCCGAGTTCCAGCTTCATTGTCAAACAAAAATTGCACACTTTCACTCAAGGATGCAAGCGTGCCTTTAAATTTAATATTACAATATTAATCTAATGGCTTTGTTCCCATTTTGTGTATGTTCTTTCTGTTCTTTTTTTTGTTTGTTTTGAACATAGTCGGCCAGCGTGTGTTTGAAAGGAAAAAAAAGAATATTCACAATAGGGACTCACTTGTGCCAGGGCATACGAGCCGAGCCAGAACCAGGATCATATGCAATATGCATAGAATCCAAGAAAAAAAACAAACAACAAGGATTTCACCAACCCCTTCACGCCATTCCAATTTCAATTCAAGTTAGAGTTTATTTTATGTTTTCTCTCGAAAACAAACGCAGTTTTGGGACTTTTGTTTTAGTTCGCGAAAGCAATTGTGATTCTGCCAGAGAGCGAGGGCGAAACCAAGGAAGGGCTTTAGGTTTCGCTCGTCATAAAATCGTTCTGTGAATTAAGTTTTTTATACAACATGTGAATTATTTTCTATTTTGGCGTGATGTTTTTTTTAGGGATTGTGATGTGATGCTTCTGATTTGATGGTGCAAGCGGTCGCTTCAAAGGGCTTTGCATTGAAAGTCAGATGGATAAGTTTTTGTTCATTCATTGACGGAGAAAAAAAAAGATTTGTGAAGCAGTGCAATGGACGCACCAAAATAATTAAAAAAAAAATATGACGTGGAACAATTAATTTAAAAGAGAGTTTTTGTTTTTTTTTGTTAATATTTTTTTGCGAAGAGACTTTGCTAGCCAGCCTTGCGGAAGCATTCTAAGAAAACAATGTGTAGTAGACCTAGTTAGATATTTTTTTTTGGTTCTACTATACTAAAAATGAGGTCTTTAGTGGTCTATTTTACTTTAAGTGGATGCCCAGAGTTGTAGACTAGGAAGTTTTTAATTGGGTGTTGTTGATTTTTTGTTTTAAAGCTGATGTGTAGGACTTTTGTGGAAGGAAAGTGCTGAAGTAGGTAGCCCTTTATTTTTGTTTTGTTTTTGTATTTGAGAATACCTTAAGTACCTGCATATATAAGAATTCACGAGCTACAAGTCTTTCTTTTTGGTTAATTTGAATTTATTGTTTTATTTTAAATAAGAAGAGAAGCATTAAATGGCGCCCAACAAAACGAACTACGGAATTTTTTAAGAGGGGCTTATAGAAGTATTGAATGAAGGTATTGTGGAATATAAATGAAATTGAAATTTTAGCAGTCGGAATCTTACTATTGGGAATATTTATAGGTACACTTATCACCCAATCTTAATCAAGATGATTAAGTGTATTCCTTTTATCTTCAGATCAGAGTTGTGAATTTTTGTCGAAACCAGTTGGAACCATATTTCCATAAGCTCTCTAAAGACTTCATTGAAATGAAGTGACTTAATTAATGAAGAAATGATAAAACATATTGGATGGAAAGGTGCCTTTTGATTTTTTTTTTTACTCGTAGATAATACAATTTCAACTTTTACTTGCGACACATACATACATACATACATACAACGGTAGAACCGATCTTGATAATTTTTTTTATGCTAAAGCTCTCCAAAATTTTGAATATTAGTGTGCACTTATTCAAATTTTCAAAAAAAAAAAATGCTTGTTTTTTTTTTTTAAACTTGATACATAAAAGTTTCTTAATATAATCTACAAGATGTGAGAAAAAAATTATTTTACCTAAAAATATCAGTACCCTCCATTTAAATGTTGAAAAATGGGTTTTGAAAATGGTATTTTTCTCGAAAACGGCTCTGAGAATTTTGATACATTTCTTTTCTTTCGATTAATTTTTACCATCTATAATTTAATAAAAAAAATTCAAATCCATTTTTTCAAATTTTGAATTTCTCATTATAGGCTTTTAATGAAATTTTTTATGGAGAAGCGTCTAAAAACTTTTAAGAACATTGTATTTTCAAACTTAAAAAAAAAAATAGTTTTTGAATTTTTGAAAAAAAATCTATTTGTTTTTTGATAATTCGATATCTCAAAAATGGCTCAGTATTTTTTTTTTGGAAATTTATTTTTTATTCTTACAATAATAAAAACAAATGTCTTAAAGAAATTTTATATGAAAGCTTATTTTTTTAAGAAACCACTAAAACGACTCATAAACTAATATTTGTTTGAATTACATTGCATGTTGTTTCTAGCTCTAACTACTAAATAAATGTTTTCATTTAAAAAAATAAATTTTATGCTTATCAACAGTTTTTCTCTTATGATATTCATTTTTGAAATTCTTGGTCTTTTGGTTTTTGTTTTGCTTGGAACATAAAACGTTTATTAAAGAGCTAAAATCATCATCTTCCTAGTAGTTGCAATTAATAGGTGCGTTTCATTATCCACAGATCTATATGGATTCGTATCTGGATTCATTTTTAACACGTATAACAAAAACAATTTGGGATCCTGTATTGATCTGTTTTAAAGAACCAAAAATTAGTTTATGCTCTAGCGGGTAAATGGCTTTTTATGGTTAAGTAGTGTAAGCTACAGTGCAAAGAAAAAAGACAAGAAATAATTGAAAATCAACAAACTTAGGATAAAAAGAGATAGGCATATATCACTGATATCACTAAAATCCATATCGTTTTAGTTTCATGAGTTAATAATCTCTATGGATCATTGGCGATAATAAAAAACACGGCTTATGTATGCCGGTAGGATACAATGTTTGCAATTGTTCTCAAGGTTGAAGTTAATAATGCTATTACGAGGGCGGGTCAATAAGTCCGTGACTTTTTGAATTTCTGACCTCTTTACTGAAACAGCAACACTGCTCCTGTCAACAGGCATCTGTCAGTTGACTCCTGTCAAAATTTAAACTTGCTGCGTCAGTTAGTTTGTGTTTGACAGCTATTTTTATCAGACTACTCACTAATTTGAGGAGAAAATGGAAAAAAGTGAATTTCGTGTGCTTATTAGGCATTATTTCTTGCGAAAAAAAACCATTACCGAGACCAAGGCTAAGCTTGATAAATACTATGGGGACTCTGCACCATCGATTTCAATGGTAAAAAAGTGGTTTACTGAATTTCGTTGTGGCCGTACAAGCACTGAAGATGCCGAACGTCCTGGACGCCCAGTTGAGGTCTCTACACCCGAAACAATCGAAAAAATTCACGATATGGTGTTGGCCGACCGAAGATTGAAAGTGCGAGAGATTTTGGAAGCCGTAGGGATCTCGCTTGGCTCAGTGGTTTCAATTTTGAATGATCACTTGGGCATGAGAAAGCTTTCCGCAAGGTGGATGCCGCGTTTGCTCACAGTCGACCACAAACGCAATCGTGTAACAACTTCCAAAAATCCATGAATTGGGCTATGAATTGCTCCCTCATCCACCCTTATAGAAATCAGATGAACTATTTGGTTGAACGTCCGCGCAGGTGCATATGTGTTACACAAAATAGCGAACTCATTTTAGGCAATCGTCTAGTTTTGCTCGAACCACGCAGTTGCGCAACTAAAAGTTGAATGTGCGCGCCTAGCCTTAAATGACAATTAAAGAATTCATAACTTTCTTTAAATAAAAAAGTTCCAAACAAAAAATTTAAATTAAAAAATTTTATTTATAAATTTATTAATGGTTATCTACGAGCTGTTGCTTCAATTTTTTTGTATAATTAATAATTTAGAACTTACTTAATTGAAGTACATAACTGTACAGTAGAGTGAAGTGGTGGAGAAAAAAAGGCCTGAATCACCAAACTTCTTTTAACCAGTTTTATCTCAAAACCTGATACATGTACCTAGAAGGAAGTTAACGCTACCACATTCGCACTCAACCCGAAGACATACGAATTTGCTTAAACCTAAGACAGCGGGCCAGATCTTACGGGGAGGTTAAAGCTGCTATTGGTTCACATTATTTCTTTGAGGACCTTGGCTGGGCCTGGAAATACTTACTAATCACACCTGTATGTATTTCAGAGTAGCTAACGCAAGGTATCTATCATCCAGACTGTTGATGATATAATTGATTCACTCTACTGAATTCATTCGCTTTCGTGGACGAGACCAGTACCCAATGGTTCCCGGCCCAACTAGGAGCTTAAATAGGCAAATTTGTTGTGTATATACTGATGCCAGTCGGTGCTTCCATAGTTCAAAAAACGCCCAAGTACTAATTAATATATTTGGAATATGCCAATAATTGAGTGCGAAGAATTACGTTTCAGAGCATAGTCAATATGCTACTCCTAGAGTTCTCGTAATCTCAAAAAAAATTTATAAATTTTTTGGCTCTTTGGAAATATACATACATACATATACTTTTCCAAATAACTCTTTATTTATAATTTAAGGAAAATACTTAAAGAAAACCCATTTTCATGAATCAGTTCAGTGATTTAAAGGACGCAAAAGAGAATAACATGCTAAATATATATATGTACTTTTATATATTTTTACGGTTTCTACCTGAATAAGTATCATATTACATCAAGCAAAAGGACACGTGCGATGAAAGAGAAGTGTTACTGTAACGTTAAACTCTTCAAAAAAAATCCTTTTTCATCATAAATAATTAATGAAAAGCAGTAAGCTTAAGCTCCCTTCGAAAAGTACCGAAAAGTATAAAATATAACAAGTACATTCAAACATTCATTGCCAAGCATTATATAGCAAGAATGCTAAACCTCAGCAACCACAGTCTTTAATAGCAGTGATAAAAGTCGTTTGTTTCCCCCTTTACATTCTCCACCCCCCAAAAAAAAGAAACCTCCAATCCATATCATATTATTTTAGTATGTGAGTCGGAACCAGAAATATCCCTAAAACACGATGATATGAAATTTCAAAAATGCAGTCCATGTTTTGCACGTTAGCCAACAAGAAAAAAAAAATAACTGCCAACATTTCATACAGTATTTACTCGTATATACTTTCATTTTGCTTCTATTTACATAAGGGAGTGGTTGGATATGGATTTAATTTTTAATAAATCCTGTATCCTCTCCCTGGTGGGTGCTGCGCTGCGCTGGAGGGATGAATTTGAAAGTACTCAAATAAATCGAATGCATTCCCTAAAGCAATGAAAGTAATGAATGTGCGTTTTTGGCCGAGAAAGACAATATTGATATTAAAACAATAAATCTGATTTTTTCCTTTATTTTTTTTACAAAAAAACCACACATTCACAAACGGTTTTCCATATCGATAAAACGAGATTAATTATACTAGATTGAGAGCTCTCCATGAATTCATTTGGGGATAGTCTTTACAATACACCGTCTATTATATGCACACAAAAAAAAGGTATATTTTCTGTGATATAACAATTAATACCAATTCATTGTGTGGAATTGAAAGGATTGAATAATAATTGTTTATATTTTACCAGAATTTCATTTCATTGTTTCAAATAAATTGACAATAAAAAGAAGTTTGTTGATGGAAAAAAAAATATAAGGTGTAATTTCGAGGGCGACTAATTAACAAAATTTAACAAAAATAAACGGTGTGCACTCAGAAATATCTATAACTTGTGAAAGTAATGGCCAAAGTTAGGTACCCCAATATGCACAGGGGCGGACACAGGACAACTTAAGCCCACATCACAGGAAAACTATAGTCTTAGGTAGCTAGATAGGCGACCACCGGCAGTTTAGCCCTGTGGCCCAATTTGCACTGAAGTGCTCCATTGAC
The DNA here is from genome assembly GCA_911387755.1 of Chrysotoxum bicinctum. NCBI lineage: Eukaryota > Metazoa > Arthropoda > Insecta > Diptera > Syrphidae > Chrysotoxum > Chrysotoxum bicinctum. Next base: position 213,598,837 of record OU426989.1, on the reverse strand, counting down.
CGTATGAACCTTTGGATGGAATTCATATAGAAAATGTTGGACATTCTCAAGGAGACATCCAATTTGGATTAAGTTTAAAAATATGGATCTATTAGGTTTTTGATGGCTTTTATCGTATGGTTATTTTTGAACAAACATCCGGAAATTTGATCATTAACTCAGCTGGATCACCACACACATCCGACACCATCTACACTGTGCCAAGCTAGACAGCTTGTTGACTAGTGCTGAAACAGTACCCAATCCGATTGCGTCATCAACCGGCCCCCCGCACCAAAAGCCTACCTCAAAGGCCTCAGTCCGCTAGCTCGGGATCTAAGGTGTCAAACGGAGGGCACGGCACAGAAGTCACCGAAGTTTGTCCTAGAGCCATTTCGTCGCGTTGAGAACAAAGATCAAGTATTTGATTTTCATTTCCAAAAGTTCGTCAATCACCTTCCTAATGATTGAGCTCTAAATTTGGCTAGAGCAGGGCATTTGAAAAGGAAATGGAGGACTATGTCCATTTCCCGCTGGTCCCCACAGCTATGACAGTGAGTATTTTGAGGAATGCCTAGCTTCGCTGTATGCTCTCCTATTGGCCAGTGTCCGCTACAGGTGGCGTCCATCCTGGCTATGCCTTGCCTGGGTCTATTATACATAGGTGGGCCAAATCTTTCTAGATATAATGCAGTTAGCTTAACTACTCTACCTACGTTTTGATTCGTTAAGAAAAATTGAGAGAATTTTGTCCTTTATAACTCCGAGCGGAATGTTAACTCATTCCTCAAGTGAGTTATGAAGGGCTGATCCTTGCCAGGGCAGCTCGTCCGTTCTTTCATTCCCATCAATGCCACAATGAAACAGAACGTATGTAGGTAAGAGTGATGTTGTGGTTATTTTTGAGACCAGCAAATTCATCCCGGCATTGCTGGGCGCCAATTTGGAGTACTGTACTAGAATTAATGGCTCTAACAGTCGCCTCACTGTCTGTGATAATAGCCGTATTCCGGTTCTGGTCTGGATCTTTTTTGAGTACCTTGCATGCTTTGCTGATAGCCAGTAATTCAACTTGAAAAACACTAACAAAGTCGGGTAACCTTAACGACCTACATAGATAGTGTATATGAGCATGTTTCCAGCACAGAAAAATTAGCAATAACTTTTTAGACATATCGTTTTGCTTTAAGTTTTGAAATTTGTTTATAATTAAGCATTTATTAAAAGACATAAATTTGAAAAACACTAGCTAGGCCTGGTGTGTGTTGTCATCAGGAATGGAGGGTACCTAAGATTTTCTGCCGAGTCTGAAGCACTTTTTACGACATGAGATACTTTTGCAGGATTCATCACTTTGTCGCGAATGGCAGTACCCTTCAAAGGATTTTATTAGATAAAAATAGAACTAAGGTTGCCTTACAGCTCTGTGAATAATTTTTATTTTTTTGGTGTCACACTTCACACATAACCTCAAATACAGCGAAATTTGTTTTTAATAATCTGAAAGAAAGTTATAAAGAACATTACGGAGAAGAACACTAAACAAACGCTATCATCACTGAGCGCAATGGGCCCAGCTCCATGTTAATTTCATAGATAGGCGCCGGTTCATCTTCGACTGGCAAAATAACTTTTATTTTTCAAAATGGTGTTCTTTCGGTGAACGGATTATTACAGTGTAGATTTTCCTATCACCCTCATTTCAACGATGTACATAATAACAAGACTGTACCGCTTTTTGACTAGTTCAGGAACGCCTTCACTCTATTCTCGAAATTTGGGAATTCTTCGGATTAATTATTTTAAAATCAAACTCCGGAAATAGCCGTTGGGCGAAATAAAACCACCCTTATCCGAAATGTGGCATTTCATAAACTATTTCAATTAATTTTAATATTTTGTCATTGAGAATATCTATCTGGCAAGACTGCATTGTGTATAATTTTCTGCAAAGTTCATTTAGAAATTTTTGGAATATTCCTGTTGCTAAGCAAGTTCAATGATTTTTGTACTCTTACCAATAAACTAAAAATTGCCTAAAAATAAAAATTGCCTGAATCTCGAATACCAAGAATAAATACAACAACAAAGTTCACATCTTAAATTGCTTTTAACAGCTCTCTTAAGTGAAGAGATTAAATTTGTATTGACAATTTATTCTAAAGAACTTTTAATTTCATGCAAGCCTCATATTTTTACGTAACCCTAGAGAGTGAGGAAATTTAATCTGTTGCATAAAACCTTAGAGTAATAATAACTCCTCGACATCATTGAAGGCAGCTTCAAGCTTTTTGTGCTATGATTGCATTTCAGTCTACCTGCAATATGTAGATATATGTAAATGCACTTACCATATAAGCCCAGCAATAAACATAACTATCAAGGGCTGATCCAAATTAACACCAGGGATTTATGTTTTTCTCGGCACATAAACATATCCACCAAATGCATTTACTCCTGCGATTTCGATGATGATGATGATGACGACGACGGCCATGAAGATACGACACACGATGCATGTAAAAAAGGGAAAATCACATCAACCTGAAATACCTATGACCCTAGGGTCCTTCGCATGAAGTTAAGTCGACTGTGGAAGAACTTGTATAACTATTGCATTTCTTCCACCACAACGCTCTGCCATATCACCCGCTGCCACCGAACACCACCGTTGCGCTGCCATCGCATGAGAACTCGACCCGCAAAGATAAATTATTTATGACTTTGCAGATCAACAAATTGACCAATAATTTCCATGATAAAAATTGGTTTAAGTATACCACAGCCATTGCCACAACCAGATGCGTTTACAGACAGAGTGACGAGGGATAGGTGAGGCATCGTCGTGACCCATCGTTGTCTTATTTTTTTTGTTTTGTTCACTCCGAACAATATTTCACAAAAATTTCAACATTCCAATGGGAAATTTCTATAAAATCCAAAATTACGAGCAAAATGACTTTGTGCCGTCGCCATCGTCGACAACATGGACCATGATGAAGATGATGCGCCGGTTACCAACCAGTGATGCATATACGCTACGCATGCGGCCGGCATAGCAAGGCCCATATAGCACGGCCAACTAACACACAATATGCGAGCAGGGCGCAGTCGCAGTCCCCTGCGCTCCTCCAAACAATAAATTACAAAGAAAAATTGTTAAATTTATTGCACGATTTCGGTATATAGTATGATAGTTTTTTGATAACCCTCAAAAAAAAATATCCAGACGAGGAGTGCTCGAGACGACTAACTGCTCAAACGATGTATAGATGGATGGATGGATTCTTAAAATCGCGAAGGAATAAAAATTCGCAAAATATTTCCAGCAAATCAAGCGAAAAACGTTTAAACTTAAAAGTTTTATAGCCAACGGGCGTTAAGTGCCACTTTAGTGTTGGTTTATTGTTAAATTTATTATGACCGTTATTTAGTTGATGATTTATTGGTGAATATCTGCGGCTATGAGGTGAAAATGTTATTTTAAACGTTGTTTATACATATATCGACATACCCGGATATAGGGAGGGGGGTAAGTGGTTAATTATTCTCTCTTCAAGTTCTGCTAAAAAATTATCGCTTGAAAAACCGTTTACACAAAAAAGTAAAACGTGCGTTTCAAGCTTGGATTTGTCCAAAAAGATATAGAAATATAGTTTCAGAATGAGAAATTACATGTATTTGGAAAAGAGTGAGAGAGAGGGAGGCAAAAACCTCATATCATTCTTTTTACCAAAGTCTGCAACTCCGCGTAACTTTGGAGCCAAGCGTCTTTCCTTGAATCATAAGAGTGAGTGCATTTGCATTGCTTAAAATTATATTCCTTTAAATTAACGAGGAGTCAGGCACTTTCTCTTGGATTATCAAAAATAGATTGAAAAACAGATAGAGAGAGAAAGAGAGATATATAAAGCCTCCATATTGCCATTGTTGGCAGAGTTTAGCTTAGATGTGCTCTGTCCGAGGAAGGGTTGCCAAAAGCTCAAATTACTTTAGGTCAGAGCTGAGTTCACTTCACTTGTGAGCTAGCTCAAATGAAGTGAGCTATTGACTGTTGGTTGATCTAAGCTGTTGGTTGAGCGGAAATCTCCAAAACACACTTCGTAATATTCAGTACCAAGTAGTGTCGGACTCTTACTGCACCAAAAACCACCGGAATCAGAATAGAGCTGTGCCAATAATTCCTTTTGAAAGATCGAATCAATAAATGATAGATTGGTTCAAGCATTCTATCTTTTCAATCAATTGTTCATTCAATCAAAATCATTTTTATGCAGCCGTCTCGTTCCGAACGAGTTTAAGACCGATACTTTTTGGTGAACGAGTCATAAAGATTGAATCAATCGCGATTGGCACTGCTCTAGATCAAGGGGCATTTATTATTCCACGAAGGAATTTGTTTTGGATGGGTTCAGCATTTATATCTAAGCCCCATAGCTGAATGCCATGCGGCCAAACGGGTGTCAGCACTTGCTTGTATAAAATGATTTTGTTCTGGATAGATAGGCCAGAATTCTGTCCTAGTAACCAGTATATTTTTTTGTACTTTTTGTTCAGTTTTTTTCTTTTCTTTTTGATGTGTTCTTTCCATTTAAGCTTTCAATCCAAAGTCATATCAAGGTATTTGGCAGTTTTGGCTTAACTTAATCGACTGAATTTTAGAGATTTTCTACAACATTCGTAACGACGGATTTATCGCAGTATACTCAGCAAATAAGGCCATGATAGCGCTGATGCCCACTTTAATATCCCCAGTATATAAAAAAGGTTGGTCCTAAGACACTTCGTTGGGGTGAACCGGATTCATTTTTCTTTAGCTCCAAGTAATTTTAGTCGTACCGTACTCTTAAGAGTTATTTCGTAAAGTAGAATTTCAGAATTTCGTAGTATTGCCTGGGAAGGTCAATATGCAGTTTGTACTCAAGTCCCGAATGCCAAACCTTATTAAACGCTTGAGCTACAACATCCGTAATTCTATGCACTTAGTCTATCGTGGAATGTTTAATTCTAAATCCAAACTGATGGTTCTGGATAAGTCTTCTTTCTTCTATTATTTTGTTTAGCCTTTTCAGGACCTGTTCCTCGAAAACTTTAACCATTATTGGTATAAGCGATATAGGTATGTAAGATGTTACTTAATTCTGTTGGTTGCTTACCTTGCTTAGGTATAACAATGATTTCTGCAATTATCAAATGATGTGGCACATATCTTAAGGCTTAAGGCATGTGTTTATTATAAATTGTAGTTTTTTTTTAAGGCTATTAAAGGCATTTTTTTCAAAACCTGAGCAGTTATCAGATCATGCCTTGGTGATTTTTTGTTAGATAACTTATGTTGACACATGCTTCTTACTTCTTATAGCGTGACAATGGGAATTTCACATTCGTCGCTTCTATCAACAAACTGTAATCTATATTTGCTGAGAATGGCAAGACATTCGCAAGATGTTCAAAGAAAGATGTCAGCCTTCTGTTCCTGGTTTCCAATCCAATTTCCATCTTGAGACTTTATTGGCAGGTTTTGTGTCTGCGGTCTTTTTAGACGCTTGGCTACTTTCCATAAGGAGTATTTCTTTCTTTTTAGGAATCTATCAAGTCAATCATTTTTGAATTCACTGATTCTTTTTTTTTTAGTTAAGACGATTGAATACTGGCTTACCGCCTGGAAAGCTCATAGTTTGCCATCTTCTTTGAGTTCTTCTTTTTTCTACTATCAGCTCCTTTATTTCATTTTGTACGAAAAATCCCTTGCATAGTTAATATAACCTGCATCAGCTGAAGCTAAGGCTAAAGGTGACAATTTAACTGTAATACTGGAACTTAATAAGAAATAATCGCAAGTTTTGTATTTACACCCACAAAGAAGAAACCCACCCCCTGAGTAACTTTCTAGATCCGTGCCTGCTGACTTACACTTGTCTATCGTTTAAACAACTACCCCAACTAAACTATATAGAGTCTATGTATGTGCGGTTTCTAGATCTTGAATCTGGAGTTGCTTATCTAGGTACATAGGAGTTTATAATGCCTCGAAGATATTAATCCTACAAACTTTCTGTGTGGTTAGTTTGATTAGTTTATGGGAATTTAATTGAGTTCAGACTTTTGAAAAATATGCATTCAGTGTTTGTTTTTTTCTTCTTGTGTCGATGGAATTTATGGAGGGTCGTTATAAATACGATTCACCGTTATGTTGATGATGTAATTGATATCAAAATAAAAATTGCAGCCTAACAAGTAATGCTTATGTTATAATCTTAAGTTTCTTCTTTTTGTATATTTATGCTCATTATGGAATTCAACGAGGCGCATAAAAAACAAAACGGAAATCACGCAAGCATTTCAAAGTGTGAAGATACTTGTTCCAAGGTGTCAGTTTCCTGTCTGACATGATGGAAAGTATATAACAAAGGAATAAAATAGAAACAATAATACGCTAAGGTGATAGATAGGTACATATATTCATATAATGGGAATATGAAAAAAATTGATACCAGACAGAGGTTTGAGTTCTTTTTAATGTGACTGCGACACACAATATGGTTGAATTAATTCAAATATATTTAAATAAATTACTATTAACAAACTATTTCTGGAAAAAACAAAATATTTATGTTTAGTTTCGTTAATGGTAAAAGACTTTATTCTTACAATGAATTACTGAGAAAACACAATCGATCACTGTTATTTCAAGTCCTCTATTCAGTATTTCTCTCAGTAATAACGAAAAATCACTGCACATTCTGATAAAAACTATCAGAAATATAAATAATAAACTTGGAACTTGGAACTGAATGGAACCCAACTTGAAAAGAATTCAAATTTCTTACTTTCTGCAGTGAAAAAGTTGCTTAGAATCTGGCACAGTAATATTCAGGGAACTTATTATAAAAAGTGGGCGTTACAGTGGGCGTTTTAAAGAAAAGTACGAAAGCCTTATAAAAAATTTGAATTTTTTTGTAATTTAATAACAAAAAAGCTGACGTTCTAAGGAGTTCTAAAGTTCTATAGAGGTATTTAAAATTTTCAGATTTAAAGAGTGAATGAATGAGGAGCAATTTCAACAATTGGGAAAATTGAGCGTTGCAGTGGATGGATTTCAAAATAAATAACACTGGTTTGCTTTGGATTGAAGATTGCTGAAATTCAAAATTTCAAAATTTCAGTTTTCTAGGAATGTTTAACAGGAAATACTAAAATATATAAAAAAAAGTTAATGAGAGCTTGATTGCAAAAATTATAAAATGTTCGGTGGGTTAAATAAGAAGAAATTTGAGACAATTGGGCGTGGCCAAAGTTGGATTTTCAAAAATTCTAATAAAACCACTATCTAAATAAATATATCACCGCTAATAAAAACAAATTGTAAGAATTTCAGAGAAATTGCTTTAATAGTTTTCGAGTCTAGATAACCAAAATGAACTATCAATTTTCGGCATCCATCCACGGTCAATTATGCAGTTACAAAGCTCTTAAAAAAAAATTCAAAGATTCTCAAAATGGTCCAAAAGCCTGTTCGAGACGGTTAATTGAGAGTTGTTATTTGTTTTTCCACAAACTAGTTCCCCAGCAGCCTTCGTGGGACTTGAATAGAGTATTTATCTATTCTTTTTCTTCTGGAATATGAATTCGGTTGGTTCGTCGGATTTATTTTAAACTTGGTAGATATCATTTTAAAATTTTGTCTGCGTATACATTTTTCCGGAATTTCAGAAAATATTTTTTTTTCTCAAAAACTACTGTTTTAAAAAGAAAATAATTTAGTAAAAACTAGCAATGGTTGAAAAAAAAAATTTGTTTACTAAAATTTTATTATTATCTACTATTAGGTACCTCCCATAAAACCATTTTTTTTTCGATTTTCGCAGAAACGTTCAACTGATTTTGATAAATTTTACTACGCTAAAGCTCCAAAAAAATTGGATAATGTTTGTTATTAAAACTTTCAATTTTTGTTTATTTAGGAAAATCTATTATTCTTTTTTTCAAATCAATATTTATAAAACCATATATTTGATATTTTTGAAACTTGATACCTAACTGTATTTTCACATTTTCTACAAGATGTTAAAAGAAAATTGTTTCTTTTTTTAAATAACGGTATAACGCATTCAAATAAAAATTTTCATATAGAAAGTTTTAAAAAATTAAGAAAAAAACATTGCATATCAAAATTTAAAAAAAAAATGGTTTTGCATTTTCAAATTTCTTAATGTTTTAACTTTTTTTTTTTAAAATTCGATATTTTAAAAACGGGTCAATGACTGTATACAAACTTAAAATTGTGGTACCAACATTTTTTCTTATATGTCTTTATGTTTTATTATGCTCCTACCACGGTTTATAATTCTGTTCTTGAATATGTTTACCCGCGACCATATAATGTCTCTCTCTTTCGGTCTTAAAATTCAAAAGGTGAAAGTTTCGCCCGTCAAGTTGGTTGAGGTCCTCTCCCACTTGTTTGCGCCAGCTAAGTCGCGGTCTTCTTCCACTGCGCTGTCCCTCGGGTTTAGATTCGAAGACTTTTCGAGTCGGAGCATTTAGGTCCATTCGCTGAACTTTCATTTGTTTGAATAGGTCGGTTTCACTGTACAGCCCATACAGTTCATGGGTTATATCTTCTTCTCCACTCCTCGTCTATGCAGACCGGACCTAAGATCACACGGAGAATTTTTCTCTCGAAGAAACCTAAAGCGTTTTCATCCACTTTCGACAAAGTCCATGTCTTTGCACCATAGACAAGGACTGGGATCATGAGAGGACTTTGCTATTCAATTTCCTTTTTTAGTCCTAAGAAGTAGTGATTGGCAAAAGTTCTACTAGTGCTATTGTCTGAATTAATAGCGGCGCCTAGGAGTATACAAAGAACTTAAATACAGGGTGGCGCACCAATTGTGGTACAAAAATAAAACGTAATAACTTTTTTTCTGTGTGAGTAATCGGCTTATTTTTTTTTTTTATTTTGTAGGTTATACTATTTAGATTTATAAAAATGGATGCTTGGGATACGGAGAAAAGAATTTGGATAGTGCAACGGTACCATGCTTTGCAGTCCGTCATTTCCGTCCAAAGGGAATTTAGGCGGGAGTTTGGCGGTAATCCCCCGAGTAGATGGACCATTATGAGGTTTGTAAACATGTTTGCCGAATCTGGAAGCATCGCACGAAGGCCGTACCATCGAGATGCCAATGTTCGGGTTCAGGATACAATCGCAGCAGTAGCATCTGCAATACAGGCCAATCCGAGCGTTTCGACCCGAAACTTATCGGGGCAAATTGGAATTAGTAGACGGTCATTACAACGGATACTTCATGACGATTTAAACTTGTTTCCGTACAAAGTCCAAATTACTAGCAAGTTAAACCCTCAGGATTTGCCTGTTCGCCTGGAATTTTGCCAAAAAATGATATCAATGGCCGAAGAAGACAACACATTGATCAATTGTTTGTTCATGTCTGATGAGGCCCATTTTGATCTTAACGGCAATGTAAACAAGCAAAATTGCCGTATATGGAATGAGTCTAATCCAGAAATGCTCCATGAGACGGAACTGCACCCAGAACGAGTCACTGTGTGGTGCGCAGTTTCATCAAGGTGTATTGTCGGGCCGTACTTCTCTGAAGAAAACGGTGTAACCGTTACTTTCAATGGGGACCGTTATTTAAAGATGTTGAAGGAGTTTTTTTACCCAGAACTGCGCCGAAGACGTATACCATTCAACAGCGTTTGGTTTCAGCAAGATGGAGCAACTGCACATATAGCCAGACCAGTAATGGCGGAGCTAAACAAAAAATTCGCAAACAAATTAATTTCTAGGAACTCCACTCTTCGCTGGCCCCCAAGGTCACCTGACCTTGTGATGTACTTTTGTCAAAGGCTGAGGTTTTGCTCGCCGGTATACCGGGGTTCTATCTAAAGTAGTACTAACTCCAGATTTTAACGTCAATATTCCTTTATTAATAAAAATATCGAAAAGCAGCTTAACTTAATTTTACATTTATTAATTTATATACAATTTTAATAAGTAATGATTTTCTGTGTGGGTATCCTTGGTTCGTTCTTCTATGTGGATTTATTCTCGTTAGATATCCCTTTAGTGCATTCGCCTGGTTTCTGTACTAGGCAGCGTGTAGATGAACGTGTACAGGTGATGCTTCGCTTCTGATCCTGGCAATCTTCAGTTGCATCCGGTAATCATAGATGAATTTTGGCAATCACAGACGAATCTGGCAAATCACAGACTAATCTGGCAAATCACGGACGAATCCGGCAAATCACGGACGAGTCCGGCAAATCACAGACGAATCTGGCAAATCACGGTCGAAACCGGCAAATCACGGACGAATCCGGCAAATCACAGACGAATCTGGCAAATCACGGACGAATCCGGCAAATCACGGACGAATCCGGCAAATCACAGACGAATCTGGCAAATCACGGTCGAAACCGGCAAATCACGGACGAATCCGGCAAATCACAGACGAATCTGGCAAATCACGGTCGAAACCGGCAAATCACGGACGAATCCGGCAAATCACAGACGAATCTGGCAAATCACGGACGAATCCGGCAAATCACGGACGAATCCGGCAAATCACAGACGAATCTGGCAAATCACGGTCGAAACCGGCAAATCACGGACGAATCCGGCAAATCACAGACGAATCTGGCAAATCACAGACGAATCTGGCAAATCACGGTCGAAACCGGTAAATCACGGACGAATCCGGCAAATCACAGACGAATCTGGCAAATCACGGACGAATCCGGCAAATCACAGACGAATCTGGCAAATCACGGTCGAAACCGGCAAATCACAGACGAATCTGGCAAATCACAGACGAATCTGGCAAATCACGGACGAATCCGGCAAATCACGGACGAATCCGGCAAATCACAGACGAATCTGGCAAATCACAGACGAATCTGGCAAATCACGGACGAATCCGGCAAATCACGGACGAATCCGGCAAATCACAGACGAATCTGGCAAATCACAGACGAATCTGGCAAATCACGGACGAATCCGGCAAATCACAGACGAATCTGGCAAATCACGGTCGAAACCGGCAAATCACGGACGAATCCGGCAAATCACAGACGAATCTGGCAAATCACGGACGAATCCGCAAATCACAGACGAATCTGGCAAATCACAGACGAATCTGGCAAATCACGGTCGAATCCGGCAAATCACGGACGAATCCGGCAAATCACAGACGAATCTGGCAAATCACGGACGAATCCGGCAAATCACAGACGAATCTGGCAAATCACGGTCGAAACCGGCAAATCACAGACGAATCTGGCAAATCACAGACGAATCTGGCAAATCACGGACGAATCCGGCAAATCACGGACGAATCCGGCAAATCACAGACGAATCTGGCAAATCACAGACGAATCTGGCAAATCACGGACGAATCCGGCAAATCACGGACGAATCCGGCAAATCACAGACGAATCTGGCAAATCACAGACGAATCCGGCAAATCACGGACGAATCCGGCAAATCACAGACGAATCTGGCAAATCACGGTCGAAACCGGCAAATCACGGACGAATCCGGCAAATCACAGACGAATCTGGCAAATCACGGACGAATCCGGCAAATCACAGACGAATCTGGCAAATCACAGACGAATCTGGCAAATCACGGTCGAAACCGGCAAATCACGGACGAATCCGGCAAATCACAGACGAATCTGGCAAATCACGGACGAATCCGGCAAATCACGGACGAATCCGGCAAATCACGGACGAATCCGGCAAATCACAGACGAATCTGGCAAATCACGGTCGAAACCGGCAAAACGTGTTCTAATTTGTTGAGACCCCTTACCACTGGTGGGGGGAAGTCTACAACTACAATACTTATTTTACTTTCCTGGTCGACCGAAACTAGACTTTGCGCTGCACTTCTTTGTGCGATGTTACTTCGGCGAACGTCTTCTGCACTCTGTATCCGATGTTACTTCGGTAATGGACTACCGCACTCTGTGATCCGATGTTACTTCGGCAGTGGACTACCGCACTCTGTGATCCGATGTTACTTCGGCAGTGGACTACCGCACTCTGTGTTTTTGTCGAACGTTGGGCGGTCTTTTATCATACTCTTCAGCCAAACCATGCGTGAGTTGTAAAGTTATGAAGCGCACATTTACACTCAACATGCTATCTTTTGCTACGTCATCGCTTTTGTCTATTTGTCACATTTTACTAGTGAGGGCGACGGGGGCATCATATTTAACTATGCGTTATCTCATACTGAGATTACTTATGGTTGCCGGTGGGCGGCAAGAGGGTAGTCAGATCTTGTCTGAGCCTTAACTCACCATCTTAGTTCTAGGCCATAGTTGATAATTAAAGGGGGCGACCGGAAAGAAGACGAACGATCTCTCCTTTTATTGTTCGAAAACTCACCATCGAGGTTCTTCATCGTTGACCAGTTGCTGCCTTCAGTGGAGTTCTTCCTTCTTCGTAAATAAATTGCTGCTATCAATTCACCACTCCTAGTAGTTGTTGTTGTTTTTGCGTAGCTGGTGTGGTGTAATTGTGCCATTGATTTATGTTTACTGATAAGCTCCTTTGTAATTAGTTGCTGGCCATGGCTTGCGGTTGACACATGCTATGGGAGCATGTTGTCGCTTTGGTAAGTATTTGTTTATTTAATTTTCTTACAGGTCCGTAGCATGGGGGGGTGTCTTGGTTAGATTAATATGGGACCTTGTTGGATAGGGGATTGGGGGTTGGAATAGGGTTTAGCTATGGTAAGGTACTGGAATTAACAATAGGACAGGTCCGTAGGTAGGGGGGGACGCAGAGTTGTAATGCTTCATTACAAACCCCTCCTTCTTTGGAGACGAGAACCTTCTCGTCTAAAACTCGGGTTTTTTTTTTTTTTTTTTTCTGGTTGATTGTTCAACCCTACTTTCTCTTAGTACTTTCTTGAATTTCTTGTTTATTATCTTTTGCGGGGCGGGGTTTCTGGGATAATATTTTTGACGGAATGGTGCATTTGACTTTAGTCGTATCCTGTATACTACAGCGTTTGTAGTATTAGGCAGTTTTTCGAACATCGGTAATTGCTTTCTTAGCAAATATGTAGGTAACTTTCTTTGTGCTCGTGGAAGGGACTTGCCCCTCTGAAGGCGTAGATTTTGGGTAGTCGTTACTTCTCTACCTCTAACAGCGTTTTCAAAATTCGATTCCTTAACGTAGTCGCTTTGCCCGTATAAACAAACAGGCAGTAACCCGCGTGGATCTCTCAATATTTCTTGAGTAGGCGTGACTGGTAGCGGCTTTGCTTCTCGTTTTTTGATCAGACTCTTGGGTTCATGGTCTATTGGGTGCGGGTTGGCACTTGAATCTTGGCTATGTGAAAGTTCTGGTTCCGTTTTGAACAAGTTTGTGACAACATTTACACAGGCTGCCCGTACATCTGCTGCTGTATCTTCTGCTAGCTCTTCGTTCGTCGGGATATCGAGAGTCACCTGAATGTCATAAATGGGGTGACAGGTCCTTGTTTCTGGGGAAGCTATCTCAGGGTCAGGGGTAGCAGTTCGTAAATCGTGTAGAATAGAAATTCTATGTGTGTTACAGGGACAATCTTTCGTCATGCGCCCGTCTTCACCACAGAAAGAGCAGAACATTCGAAACGGGCGTCGACAGTCAGCCCTAGAGTGCCCTCGCTGTTTGCAATGCCAACAATGGGTCGTGCGATCATACTGGTCTTTCGCTGGCACCTGATCATGTGCTTCTCGTGGCAAGGTCCTAGGCATAGGCTTAGCTGAGGCCGGAGCCAGGTTTCGACTTTCATCCTGGATATGCTCGAACTCTTCGGCTAGACCAGTTAGTTCGTCCAAAGTACTAAAATCTTTGCGGCGGATATAGAAATGATATTCGGGTCTTAGTCGGTCGTAGATTCTGTCGATGCTTTCCTGTATGCGCATAGTGGGGTGCTGATGTATCAAGTATTGCAAGGCTTGGATAAAGTCTTTTGCCCTTTCGCGGGGGCCTTGTCTTCTTCTCACAATTTCCTCCTCTAATTTGTGAACAAGGCGTACGGGGAGGAAATGTCCCAAGAAGGCATGATAAAAATCCAACCATGTCTTAAAATTCTCCCTATTTATTCGGAACCATTGTAGAGCGTTTCCTCTGAATATTACTGGGAAGGTTCGGGGTATCTCATTCAGATGAATCCTGTAGCAATCAGCGAGTTCTTCCACTCTTTTGATAAACTCGAGGGCATTATCAGTTGAATCAAAGGTAAGACCCCAGTTACTAACGATGTTTATTACTTCCACTTCCCGGCCAAGTAATAAATAATCGACGGGCGGAGTAGCTGGCGGGGTTCTGGTTTGATCTGGTAACTGGTATGATGCTGAAGTCTTGGCTACAAATGGGACTTGGTTCTGGCGAGTACTGTGGGGATAGCACCATTCTCTATATTTCGGAAAGTTGATTAATCGATCGTACGGAGTTACGGCCGGGTAAGCAGTCTTATAGGTCTGAACACCGTGTACTGGTATACTGGGAACATAACTGTTGTATTCTAGGTGTTCCATTGTACCTATATTCTCTGAATTGCTTATATGTTGGGCGGATTTTAAATTTCTGGGCTCTTCTGCATATTCTCGTTCTGTAACGAGTTTTCCTAGTTCCTCACAAAGATTTTGAGTAGATTTTAAAGCCCGCGCTTCTTTTATGTGGACGCTAAAACGAACACGGAGTGCAGCCATTGTTCCTTCCGTACTCAGTCCTAAGCGCGTCATACGTTCAATCAACTCCACTTTGTTGAGAAGGTAAATCCCACCTATACTGGCGAAAATGTCAAAACCTTTTTCAGTGTTAGACATTTTTGTTTTTATTATTTTCTTGTCTGATTTTCTTATCTTGATTTCAGTTCCTTTTCTCGGGTCGGCTTAGACTTATATCTTTATCGTCAGTCCTTGTTATGGTTAAGATCTAAATTTTGATCTTCGGTTTCGGGTTTCAGCTTAAGATAAAAAAATTTTATCTTCAAGTCTCGGGTTTCGGGTTTCGGGTTTTGGTTAAGATCTACAGCTTGATCTTCTGGTTTCAGGTTTCGGTTTAGATCTAAATTTTGATCTTCAGGTTTCGGGTTTCGACTTAAAATCGAAATTTGTATCTTCAAGTTTCGGGTAAGATCTATTTTGATCTTCAGGTTTCGGGTTGAGATCGAAATTTTAATCTTCGAGTTTCGGGTTTCGGGTAAGATCTATATCTTGATCTTCAGGTTTCGGGTTTCGACTTAAGATCGAAATTTGTATCTTCAAGTTTCGGGTTTCGGGTAAGATCTATTCTTGATCTTCAGGTTTCAGGTTTCGGTTAAGATCATTTTCTTGATCTTCTGGTCTGGTTACGATTAAGATCTATGCTTTGATCTTCAGGCTACTGGTCTCGGGTAAGAACATTTTCTCTGTCTTCTGCGGGTCTGATTGCGGGTAACATCTATGTTTTTACCTTCTGGATATCAGTTTCAGCTAAGATTTTCTTCTTTTCTATGTTGGATGGACGTTAATCATAACGTCCCTGCTCGGGCGCCAATTTGTGATGTACTTTTGTCAAAGGCTGAGGTTTTGCTCGCCGGTATACCGGGGTTCTATCTAAAGTAGTACTAACTCCAGATTTTAACGTCAATATTCCTTTATTAATAAAAATATCGAAAAGCAGCTTAACTTAATTTTACATTTATTAATTTATATACAATTTTAATAAGTAATGATTTTCTGTGTGGGTATCCTTGGTTCGTTCTTCTATGTGGATTTATTCTCGTTAGATATCCCTTTAGTGCATTCGCCTGGTTTCTGTACTAGGCAGCGTGTAGATGAACGTGTACAGGTGATGCTTCGCTTCTGATCCTGGCAATCTTCAGTTGCATCCGGTAATCATAGATGAATTTTGGCAATCACAGACGAATCTGGCAAATCACAGACTAATCTGGCAAATCACGGACGAATCCGGCAAATCACGGACGAGTCCGGCAAATCACAGACGAAGCTGGCAAATCACGGTCGAAACCGGCAAATCACGGACGAATCCGGCAAATCACAGACGAATCTGGCAAATCACGGACGAATCCGGCAAATCACGGACGAATCCGGCAAATCACAGACGAATCTGGCAAATCACGGTCGAAACCGGCAAATCACGGACGAATCCGGCAAATCACAGACGAATCTGGCAAATCACGGTCGAAACCGGCAAATCACGGACGAATCCGGCAAATCACAGACGAATCTGGCAAATCACGGACGAATCCGGCAAATCACGGACGAATCCGGCAAATCACAGACGAATCTGGCAAATCACGGTCGAAACCGGCAAATCACGGACGAATCCGGCAAATCACAGACGAATCTGGCAAATCACAGACGAATCTGGCAAATCACGGTCGAAACCGGTAAATCACGGACGAATCCGGCAAATCACAGACGAATCTGGCAAATCACGGACGAATCCGGCAAATCACAGACGAATCTGGCAAATCACGGTCGAAACCGGCAAATCACAGACGAATCTGGCAAATCACAGACGAATCTGGCAAATCACGGACGAATCCGGCAAATCACGGACGAATCCGGCAAATCACAGACGAATCTGGCAAATCACAGACGAATCTGGCAAATCACGGACGAATCCGGCAAATCACGGACGAATCCGGCAAATCACAGACGAATCTGGCAAATCACAGACGAATCTGGCAAATCACGGACGAATCCGGCAAATCACAGACGAATCTGGCAAATCACGGTCGAAACCGGCAAATCACGGACGAATCCGGCAAATCACAGACGAATCTGGCAAATCACGGACGAATCCGGCAAATCACAGACGAATCTGGCAAATCACAGACGAATCTGGCAAATCACGGTCGAATCCGGCAAATCACGGACGAATCCGGCAAATCACAGACGAATCTGGCAAATCACGGACGAATCCGGCAAATCACAGACGAATCTGGCAAATCACGGTCGAAACCGGCAAATCACAGACGAATCCGGCAAATCACAGACGAATCTGGCAAATCACGGACGAATCCGGCAAATCACGGACGAATCCGGCAAATCACAGACGAATCTGGCAAATCACAGACGAATCTGGCAAATCACGGACGAATCCGGCAAATCACGGACGAATCCGGCAAATCACAGACGAATCTGGCAAATCACAGACGAATCTGGCAAATCACGGACGAATCCGGCAAATCACAGACGAATCTGGCAAATCACGGTCGAAACCGGCAAATCACGGACGAATCCGGCAAATCACAGACGAATCTGGCAAATCACGGACGAATCCGGCAAATCACAGACGAATCTGGCAAATCACAGACGAATCTGGCAAATCACGGTCGAAACCGGCAAATCACGGACGAATCCGGCAAATCACAGACGAATCTGGCAAATCACGGACGAATCCGGCAAATCACGGACGAATCCGGCAAATCACGGACGAATCCGGCAAATCACAGACGAATCTGGCAAATCACGGTCGAAACCGGCAAAACGTGTTCTAATTTGTTGAGACCCCTTACCACTGGTGGGGGGAAGTCTACAACTACAATACTTATTTTACTTTCCTGGTCGACCGAAACTAGACTTTGCGCTGCACTTCTTTGTGCGATGTTACTTCGGCGAACGTCTTCTGCACTCTGTATCCGATGTTACTTCGGTAATGGACTACCGCACTCTGTGATCCGATGTTACTTCGGCAGTGGACTACCGCACTC
Organism: Chrysotoxum bicinctum; assembly: GCA_911387755.1. Classification (NCBI taxonomy): domain Eukaryota; kingdom Metazoa; phylum Arthropoda; class Insecta; order Diptera; family Syrphidae; genus Chrysotoxum; species Chrysotoxum bicinctum. The sequence continues at coordinate 213,581,103 of OU426989.1, read as the reverse complement.
TGTGATCCGATGTTACTTCGGCAGTGGACTACCGCACTCTGTGTTTTTGTCGAACGTTGGGCGGTCTTTTATCATACTCTTCAGCCAAACCATGCGTGAGTTGTAAAGTTATGAAGCGCACATTTACACTCAACATGCTATCTTTTGCTACGTCATCGCTTTTGTCTATTTGTCACATTTTACTAGTGAGGGCGACGGGGGCATCATATTTAACTATGCGTTATCTCATACTGAGATTACTTATGGTTGCCGGTGGGCGGCAAGAGGGTAGTCAGATCTTGTCTGAGCCTTAACTCACCATCTTAGTTCTAGGCCATAGTTGATAATTAAAGGGGGCGACCGGAAAGAAGACGAACGATCTCTCCTTTTATTGTTCGAAAACTCACCATCGAGGTTCTTCATCGTTGACCAGTTGCTGCCTTCAGTGGAGTTCTTCCTTCTTCGTAAATAAATTGCTGCTATCAATTCACCACTCCTAGTAGTTGTTGTTGTTTTTGCGTAGCTGGTGTGGTGTAATTGTGCCATTGATTTATGTTTACTGATAAGCTCCTTTGTAATTAGTTGCTGGCCATGGCTTGCGGTTGACACATGCTATGGGAGCATGTTGTCGCTTTGGTAAGTATTTGTTTATTTAATTTTCTTACAGGTCCGTAGCATGGGGGGGTGTCTTGGTTAGATTAATATGGGACCTTGTTGGATAGGGGATTGGGGGTTGGAATAGGGTTTAGCTATGGTAAGGTACTGGAATTAACAATAGGACAGGTCCGTAGGTAGGGGGGGACGCAGAGTTGTAATGCTTCATTACAACCTGACTGCACCAGACTTCTTTTTATGGGGTTATGTCAAGCAAGAGGTGTATAAAACGAAGCCCAGGAATTTAACTGAACTAAAGCAGTCCATAACGACAATAATTGAGGCGATCCCAACTTCAACTCTTCAGGCCGCAATGAATAATTTTTTGACCAGGTGCCGCATATGCGTGGGACAGCGTGGAGGTCATTTGCGGTCAATAATCTTTAAAAACAACTAACTATTTAAAATAAAATTTAATTTTCTAACCAATAAAAAAAAAATAAATGAAATACATCGATTAAAAAAAAAGTTATTTGAATTTCTTATTGTAGCACAATTGGTGTTCCACCCTGTACCTCAAAACTATAGTTGTCTATGGTAACGTTCTGTCCAAGACATCACTCGGTGTTGTGTGTCCTTTCTTGATGACAGCATATACCTGGTCTTGCCCTCATTGACCGTTAAACCCATCTGCTTACCTTCCATCTCAATGCTAACAAATGCGCAACTGACATCACGCACACATCCGGCTTTGTTCTTCCATCAGTCAAGATGATTAAAAAAGTTGAAAACATAAGAGGTGTCTTGTTATAAATATCTTACAGATGGGAAATGAATGTGGATACAATAAAAAAGTGCTGCCAAGTTTAAACTCTGTTCAATAATTAAATGAAAGCATTACATAGAGGTTTAAATCTTTAATTTCCCAGCCAGACTATTTTTTATATTTGAAGAAAGGTATTAACTTTTTCTTTTGAATTTAAAAATGAATATGATCCACAACTTTTACCATACCTTTTATTCATTTCAAATACCTACTGTGACCGCAAGGGAAACCTTTGATGTATCGTAAAAAATTTTGACATTTGCAATCAATTATTAATATTTTTATTTTGTTAACAAATAGTACAAACATTTCGTATTCTAAAAACATGTCGCTGTCTTTGATGGATAACGTGTCGTTTTGACATGTCACTGACAGCTGCATAGAAAATGTTTTACCTTCAACGGCAACGCCGGAAAAGAAGTTTTATTTCAAAAACGATTTTGAGGAACCGCATGAAAGAGAAAAATGTTCCTCTTTTCTCTAGCTAGCGGTTTATCTGCTTCAATTTTTAAGTACCAATTCGTGGAATGTTTATTTCAAGAAAAGATCTTTAAGAAGATATTTTTGAGACAAGGAGCTCTAATTACTATTTTTAGTTCGTCCAGCCAAGAATCTTGTTTTGTTTTTTCCGTTTTTAGTCTTTCCACATTACCTTAGACCTTGACCATAACAAGCGATAACAACCTCCCACTAGCCTCGCCCACATAATAATTCATTTTCATACTCTCACCTTTAGCAAAATATCTATTCGTAGTTTTGCTGCTATATTCAACCTAATGGTACCACTCAACTCCCTGACAATACCATCGTTCGATACCTCATGTTCCGCAGGTAAATACAAAAAAAAAAAAAAATAGAAGACTCCAAGGAAAAACTCCATCATTATCATAAGAGAATAACCAAACCAATCCAATTTAGCCCCTCAGAGTTCAGAAAGTCTCTGTGTTTAGATGTAAGTTTGTGTGTTAAGACCGTTTGCTTTTTCCCGAACATAATATTGTTGGATGGCTTGACATTAGCCATATGTAATAGAGCGTAAATTTATTGCATTATTACGTCGATAGCTTATTACAAGAATGTACATATATCCGCTGTGGCCTGGCTGGATTAGATGGTCTTAAACTCATAATGGTTGTTATATAGGTAAAATCATACCATCACTATAACGAAGCTTCGACCATAGATACTTTAATGTACGGCTACGATTCGAAATCAATGATTTTCGATTCTTTATCGCTTCCTTTTATTTTTCGAATTCTATGTATACTTTAACTTCTAATCCAAAAGGCGAAGCGCGTATAACTATTATTGTTTTTGCTTCTTTTTTTTTTTGTAGGATATTTTTGTGGGGGATAAGTTATTTACCGCTGCAAGGAGTCTATCCATAAAGTTATATATCTGTTAATGTGGCCCCAGAGCGTCGCTTCGGTCGGTCGGTCGGTTGGTACAATTGTGGATTGTTCTTAACATTTCGGTTAAGTGTTAATAAATATCTTAAATGGATAAAGTTGGTTTTTGGGGAAAATATTTCACTTATAACAAAACTGATTTTCTCTCTTTAATGGAAAAAAATGGATAAATGAGATGAGAAGGTGAAATTGATACACATTGCGATTCAGTTGGTTAGAGGCATATAGAAGCAATTTTCTGTAATATGTATTTGCTATATTCCAATTTTGTATTGGCTAAAGACAGTTGGTGCAAATAACTAAACAAACACACCTTTTTTGACGTTTGTCAAAAGTCAAAGTGTCAAGAGTAAAGTTAGATACTGAAACATAAAATATAGGTATAGGTAACAGGTACATATGTACAAATTCGAAATTTTGCGAAATTGTTTATATTTTAATTACATGACTTTTTGCAAGCGGATATGCCAAAAGAAATAGTAATACAATATAATTAAATAATTAATACTAACTTACAATAAATTCTTCTGAATGTAGAATGTAGCATTCTACTCATTGGGTTAAAATGACCGTAGTTAGAGCGGATGAGTAGGGAGGCAGAAAAAACGGACAAATCGTAAGTTACGTGGATTGGTATTAACGAGAGAAATCGAAGATATCAGTGATAAGTTGTTGGAAAAATAGTATTTTAGCGGTACGGAGACGTCGACATTGAGAAAGGAGTAAGATGAAGGGATCAGACCAAGACATATTGTGCAGTGCGAATCAGAGAAATCTTCAATTTTTAGGAATTGAGCACCTCACTAGCATATTCAAAGATGGGCCTGACGTATGAGATGTATAACATTCGGTAACGTAGGCATTGGAAAATTCTTTTGACCACTGTTTGAAGAAGAAGAATTTGCTTTCACAATAATATGATCTATGTGGAAGCGGAAATTTAGCTTCTTATTACGTATTGGATAGGAAACAGTAGGAATGGATACTTTACAGAAGTGATAAATTCTAGGATTTTATGGTGATTTTTTTAGGGAAGAAAGTCATAAATTGACATTTATTAACATTAAGTTCCAGGAAGTTGTTATTACACCAGATAAAACAAATATTTAGGTCGTGTTGAAGAAGAGAAGAATCATGAGAAGATGAGATTACTTTTATTATTTTAATATCGTTTGCATAAATAGAAAGATCGGAAAAAGAAATGATTGTGCTCACGTTATTAATGGCAAGCACAAGTAACAGTGGGCCAAAATGTCTGCCTTGAGACACTGCACTTCCTTTGTACAAGTTTACGAGGTTTGATTTAACCCTTTCGATAAACAAGGTGGAAATAGAGGGTGCCGTTCATTATGCTTTCAAGGAGCTTCGATAATTGAGAGCTTAGCCATTTGTTTAAAGTTTGAAAATTTTTTAATCGATCACAGTATGGGGAAAAGTATCAAATATTTTTCATTGGAAATATTATAATCTACAAATTCTTAAAAAAATCATTTTTATACAACTGGCAGCAATAAAAACAGATAATGATATTTATCGACAACCTCTAAGACTGAAAGTAGCTAACATTATGGCAAATTATTTATGAATAAAGAGAACAGTATAGGTCCAAGATTTGATCCTTGAGGAACACGAATTGATTCAAATGGACATGAATTCCCTTTTTAAGTTAGATAAGACAGTGCGAGCATTAGAGCCAGTCGGCTCTAATTAAAAACAAGGAACATTAGCTTATAAATTCCACATATCTGAATGGGAGGTAGAAATGGAGCTGGGTAGAACATTCCACTCTGCAATTAAAAGTACGCTCAAGTGTAAATTGTTAAGCACTCCTTTAAGAGCAAATATTATAGTTAAATCGTTTAAGGTTAAGAATACAACTTTTGTAAAGGGATCAATTCAAATGGAAAGATTTTTCTCATGAGTATATAAGTAATTTGGTAGAAAATAAATCAGTAATTAATATGTTTTATTATACATATTAAAATATTAAATATTAAAAAAATACATAATTTTGCGCCGATAAACATAGAGTTTGATTATTCTGAAGGTAAACTGCACTATAAAATAAAAATTAGAAGTTACCAGCATAAGCTTAAGACTTGCAGTTCAATTGAATTTAACTATAAAAGCGCTTAAAAATGCGCTCATTCTACACATCATAATTAATCTAGAACTGTCAGTTTTGTGTGATAAAATGTTATTAAAACTTCTCAACCTTTTGATTTTCAGTGAAACCTATATCGAATTCCTAATGCACTAACTTAAGCAACTGATCGATAACTTTTGTTAGAAAGACATTCGGTATTCCTTATTTTTTAGTGAAAAACCATCAATGTCGGATTTACATATAATCACCAACTCCGAAAGTAAATGAATGAAAAGCTTTGTAAGATTTTCCACTAGGTATTGTTTGTTGCCATGAATCCATGGAACGATGGAATTTAATATTAAATATTTAGTTAAGTTTAAACAAATTCAGTTTCCTTTTGGCTTCTTCTACTTATTTTACTCTTCAAGCACTACAAAAATCTTCCATTGGCTTTTCGGTGTGTTTTTTTCGCTTCTCAAGAAAAGTATACCCTGAACACACCCATATGATGAAGTATTTCGTTGGATGAATTGTCAAATGTGATGAATACTTGAAGAAAATATAAATTTAAACGGGCAGAGTTTGGTAGTGTATGCGTGTAAATTTGTGAAGACGATTTATTTTGTAAAAATATCACATAAAATGCATTGCAAATATAATCAAGATATAATTTTTAGTTTTATGACATTGCAACATAAAAATTGCAAAATTTAAAGGTACACAGCAACCATATAACTTTATTTTGATTCAAACTTTCTTTTTCACATCTATAGAAAACGTAGTCTAAAATCATTTAAAATTAACAGTTGAATATACTACATTCGAATATAGAACATTCAGTCTTTAATAGTTGTCATTGTCTAAATTGCTGGATATCTTACGTGAATGTGAATAGAATAGATCAAACAAACAGATCTAACTTCTCAATCCGATTATGAAGCAGACGTGTTTATTTGTTTTTCTGATCTATTGTATTTTGTCACAATATAAATATGTATACGGATTCTATCAGTTTTCGAAATTATGCGTTGACGACATTCACTGACATTATGTACTATGTACCCATCCGTAGGTGTCAATCTCGAAGTAATTGATGAATTTGAGTGAACTTCTGGGTAGGTTAAAAGATCAATTCATTTATACCGGTTTTTTCTTAGAATTTTTTTTATAAACTTAGACTTATGTTATATTTTGGTGTATCTAATCAAGGAGCCCGTATTGTATGAATTACATAAATATTTATAAATCACACATAAATTAAAGCTTAAAGTAATTCAAAGAAAAATGGAGTATAATTAATGAATTACATCAAGCCTTGTCTTACCTATTTCTTGGGTTCAAGAACAACCCGGTGACACATTAAGAAATACGAAAAAAAGCTGATAATAACCTTTTAAGAACCGAAGATGAACCCATGTGTATTATCTTTGCAAGAACAGTTTAAATTTGGGGTCTCCTTTTTTTATTACTTTAATTTCCGGTTCACATTAAGTGTCCTTTCAACTAATGATAACTTCTTTATGGTGGAGAAGGCTAAGTGGTGGTTAAAGAGCAGAGATTCAATGAAGCTATTTTAACCACGATTTAAAACATATTATATTTAAGTACATTTATAGTATTAAATTAGTGTGTAGCGTTTGTTTTGTCTTTTATAATGTTTTTTATTAAGGTTCTGAATTAACAAGGTGGAATGTAGAAGTAAATTTATTTTAAAAGCCTGTAGCCAGAGGAAAACTCACAAACTCGTACCTTTATCCCTTGGTATGCCAATTGCTAACCCTCAAGATATTTAATTACAGAAATTCTATGGCAGTGTAAACACGAAAGGGAGTAGATACGTATGTGTGCGCCACCTTGTTTCCTTTTGCTTTTACATAAATCTTCGACGAAGTTCAGACTTCCTCTTCGTTTTCTTTGCTACTTACTCTCTCAGCTTTGCGTACCTATGTATATTTTCTAGTGCTTTGTTTTAACGTTTAAAGCTTTGAATTCTTGAAAATTTGTTTCCCATACATCTGTACGTAGATTGTAGTTACATACACAAGATAAAGGCTTCAAACTGTAACAGTAACCAAACCCGTACTTGACATTCAACATACAGAGGTTTTTGCAATATAAGGGTTTGTTATAATACCCCAGTATCAGAGATACTCTAAGCGGTATACGTATACCTATCTACCTTACTATACCTACCCAACAAACGATGATAATTGTGTCGTCACCCAAACTCCACGCGAAATTGTAAGACAATCCCAATTTTGACATGTACTGTTGCCAACATGTCTTAAATTTAGCAATAAACTTAAGGCTTTAATTTTCTCAAAAGCACTTTTTTATTATTTTTTTTTAATTGCACATGGACTTTGTTTGCGATATAGCTTGTAAGTATTAAATATTATATACAGTAAAAGAAAAGACGCCAACGAAGCTTTCAAGCTAGATAATGGATCAACATATTGTGAATTTGAAATCAGTTATTAAAACGTACCAAAATTCTGTATATAAAAGCTTTTTTTTAGGAAACTTCAACAACGACTTATAATTTTTGTTCTTGCATAAACTAATATTTAATATTATGTGTTAAGCTTCAACTACCAAAAGAGTTATTTTAGTTATTTAAAATTAAACTTTATGCTTATGAACAGTTTTTCTCATACAGCATTCATTTTTGAAATTCTTAGTCTTTTACATAAGATCAAGTTCGTGTGACCCAGTAGTGCATTGTTTTTTTTTATTTTTCTAAAACTGTACAATTTATTTTGATCAATTTTTTGTTTATACTAAAGCTTCTTAAAAGTTTGAATAGTATTATAAATTGCAACTTTGAAAAAAAAGTTGTTGGATTTTTAATTTTTTCTTTTGAGAATTTTAATTTTAGCTACAGATTAAGGATTTTTTATTTTATTTTATTTTATCTTAAAATAAAAGTACTCGAAATACAAATGTTAAAAAATGTTTTTTGAAAATGGTATTTTTTCTAAAACGGCACCTAGTATTTTGATAATTTTTTTTCTTTCAGTTAATTTAAACGGACTTTAATCCAATAAAAAAATAAAACTAAGACATTACTGACTTTACCAACGATAGAATCATATTTTCGATTTTTGACTTTCTCATTATTGACACATGCGATTAGAACGAAATTTCTTATACAGAACCTTCAAAAAAGTTGAAAAAAAAAAAATATTATATTTTATCAAAAGTTAGAAAACATAATTCTTTAGAATTTTGGAATATTTTTTTTATTTTTTGAAAATTTCTTTTCGGTTTTTCTTAAATTGCATTTTTGCACAGTAATAAAAACTTAAAATTTGCGTAACAAAACTTTTTCTTAAAAATGTATTAAAAATCTTAGTTAATAAAAGAAATTATTTTCTCAAAACAAAAAAAAGAAACAATACAAGGACTTATAATTTTCTTTTACCATATACATACGCATATGCTTGGCATTCTGCTTTTAGTCCCAAAATAATTAAGGAGTTGTTTTAGCCACTTAAAAACTCCATTTCATTCCTATGATTTTTTTTTATCTTATAACATTTTTGTTCTCCCTAATCACTATATGAGTATTTAAATTTGAGTGAATTTCTTGTGGATGCATTATTGTTGTTATAAAAAAAAACTCCCATAAAGTAGGGTTGCTATATCTCGATAGATTTCAATTTGTTTTTTTTCGTAGCCGAAATGAAAAAAATCTTAAATATTTTATTTCGATTTCATTGAAAAAACTTAAATTTCATTACAAAAAATAAAAAAAAAACTAAAGACAAAGGCGCAAAAATTTAGTCGAATTAGTACGATTTTAAAACTGTTTAAGTATGATACTTATTTAAACCGACGAATTTGCAAATTTTTATTGAGTTTTATATCATATTTCCGATAACAATTTATTAAATTTATTTTGTTATTTTAGTATCGTGTTTATTTCATTTCATTTCCTGACATTTACAAAAGTCAAAAAAGTATGTTTACCTGCTTTGTTCCCTTGCATTTGTTTCATTGTTTTATGTGTTTTCAGAAGAAATATACTAAGAAAATTGCTTTAGTACGATACTAGTTAAAATTGAGAATGAGTTAGTAAACTTCTTTAAAGTTAGCAAATTGTAAAGTAGTATCATACCAATACCTTAATAATAGTTTTTTTTTTTAATTTTGCATAATTATGTTCAAGATTTCAACATAAAATTCACAACATTCATTACAACACACTGATATGATCACAATGTTGGTTTTTATCAGGTTTCTGTTATTTTAATATTTTCTCGTGGAAATTTCAACTTTATTACACAGTGCATATAGGTGTTTTTATAATAATTGCTTACCCGGTAAACCTAACCTAGCCTTGTTCATTTAAGCTGATAATTAAGCTGATAATTGCATCTAATTGTGTGAAAAAATAAATTTATGAAATGAAACTTCATATCACCTGCGCAGTTAACCAATTTCTTCGGCTTATTGAGAAAAGTCACTAAATTCCATTTTAATAGGTTTGAGATTTTCGAATTTGATAATTTATAGATTTTGTATTTTTGATGTCTTATGCAGTTATTACGTGCCTCGCGTCGTCGTTCGATCGAAATTCCCAGCTTAGTGATATTAGATTAAAATCCATCAAAGTGTACTAAGTGACTTCTTGCAATAGATCGAACATTTTACCCTGTTTAGTATAATAAAACAAATAAACAAAAAAATCTAACACTTTTTACAAACTTTTGCGTTAGTACAATGGAAAAAGGAGGTCAAATTGACGTCATTTATACAGACTTTGCAAAAGCCTTTGATAGAGTGAACCACAAAATACTTATTAAAAAGCTAGGTTATATCGGATTCAATGGCCCCTTACTCAATTGGATAGCTAGTTATCTTACGAATCGTATTCAATACGTCAAATTAGGTTCAAGTCGTTCTGAAATAATATCAAATAAATCTGGAGTTCCTCAAGGAAGTCATCTGCGTCCCTTGTTATTTTTACTTTTCATCAACGATCTCCCTCTTAATATTTCTTTCTCTCAATGTTTATTATTTGCTGATGATGTTAAGATTTTCAAAAGGGTTGAATCAATTGATGATTGCAAAAAACTTCAGAGCGACTTAAACAATTTTTATAAATGGTGTGGTCGTAATGATCTATCTCTTAATATCAATAAATGTTGCCAACTCTCTTTTACAAGATCTCTCCTTCCATTATTTTTTTCTTATAAGTTAGAAACAAGGCAACTACAAAAAATATATAATCATAAGGATCTAGAGTAATTTTTGATTCCAAGTTGGATTTTAGAATGCATGTGGACTTCATTATTTCTAGGGCTAACTCTATGTTAGGCTTTTTAATTAGAAATTCTAAAGACTTTCGCTGTCCATACACATTAAAAAATCTTTTTGTTAGCTTAGTGCGGCCAATATTGGAATATTGTAGTGTTGTGTGGTGTCCTTTTTATAAAAATGCTTCGAATAGAATTGAGAAGATTCAGAAAAGATTCACAAAATATACTCTTCGTCAGCTTAATTGGACAATTCCATTACCACAATATAAATCGCGTTGTCTTTTACTAGACTTGAAAACCTTGGAAACAAGACGAGTTTATTTCTTGATATCTTTCGCCAGAGATATTGTCATTGGTCATATTTGTTGCCCTTCTTTACATCTATTATTTAGAACGCATAACCCTTCACGCTCTCTAAGGCCAAGAGTTAACCACTTTTTTGATATTCCTCATCATTCTACAAATTATGGCTGTAATGAACCTGTCACAAGGTGCTGTAAATTTTTTAATAAATATGCAAATGTTATTGATCTTGAATGTTCTAAGGAAACTTTTAAATTCAAAATATTAAATATTATATCATTCGATTTTTAGATTAAGAAATTTTGTTTTACATATTACATATACAATACCTACTTATTTATCAATATTTTATTTATGTTCATTGTTATTATGCTAAGTTCAAGTCTACGAAAGTTTATACTTATAGACAATAAATAAATAAAATAAAAAAATGGGGGAATTTTCATTATAACTTACTATAAGCAGTGTTCGTTTAACAGTAAATCTGGGGGGTCATTCCGTAATTTTCTAAACGATAACCGTCAAAACGATAATCGTCGACGATATCGTCCATGATTTGCTTCACGTAACTCGACTTCTATCGTCTCGTCTATCGATCACAGTTTTAGAGATTTGTATGCATTTCAGAAACTCTCAAACTGTAGTCAATCTGTCAATTCAATAAAAAACAATACAAAATGTCAATTTACAGTGGAAACTCAATCACTCAACTACAGTCACCTACAAAATTCAAAATTAATGCTAAACGATACCTATTTGTAGCTATCGTCCAAACGCTTGACGATTATCGACTTACGTGAATCAAAAAAAGGCAACGCTATCGTTCAAACGATATCGTCTGACGATAATCGAGTTACGGAATGACCCCCCTGGTTATCTCAATTCAAACAATCTGATTAACTTGTGTGTGTATAATACTACGTTTTCACCAAAGGTAAATCCGGGATTTAAGTGGATTTACCATAAATCTCCTTCAAATCTCGTAGATTTACCATACAAATATAAATCACCTCAAATGAAGATTTAAACTAAATCTCCTTGAAATCTTCTCGCAATCAGAAGATTTGCAAAACAAACAAACCTTATTTTGTAGAACGCACCTATGAACACCCACTTTCTTCATTGACAATCAACACAAAATAGAAATATCTGTTTTTTATTCCTGTTTACTACCCAATGCAATTTTTTTTTCGCTTGTCCAAATTGACAATTGAATGACAAGACAGATTGAAAACGTCAAATAAATCTCAGTTTCTTTGGTGAAAACACTTCAAGATTTATTTTAAATCTCTAGCGGATTTACTCTTGGTGAAAACGTAGTATAAGATTCTCTTGAATGTATTTGATGATCGCTAATTTCACTTCCAAAAAAGAACTGTGTACTAAAATCAGAGAATGAGCGGTGATGTCGAAGATTTATGGATCTGTGACAGCTATTTGTCTTCACTCCTGGTTGGTATTTGTTATGTAAAAATAATCTGTTTATTTCTTAAATTCAGATATTAAACTGTTTCCTATTTTTAATTTTTTTATAAAAATATCTAGGTATAATAGCTACTTGATTTTATTTATGGATTTTGATACAAGTATTTTAAAAACAAGTATGTTTTTCATATTGCTAACATCTCCCTCTTTTATTTTAAACATTTTATAATCCTTATGCGATGTTATGCTTTTTCAAGAATTTCAGCAACTGTTCCATTCCCTTAATAAACAACTTGACCAGAACACCAAGTTGGTTGTTCTTGTATTGGCATAGAATCATTTATTAGTTCCACGGGTTCAAAAGGTTCAATAGCTAATGCTGTAGCTTCTAGTTCTTCAACAATAGGTGATATTCCATCCATTGTTTCAGAATTCAGACGGTCAAATTCATAAAGAATTAAGGTTGTTTGAAATGTTCTTTTCAATGTAGCTCGTGTTGTGAGGAGCATAGCGAGTTCTTTACTGATTGGTGTGTGAACGTATAAGTCTGGAACGATTTGAGAGTTATTCGTTCAATTATTATTCCAGGTATCCAATATGTCTAACTTGTTTTGTACAATTTTGCATATACAATATCGCCCGGACTGCATTCTCTCGTTTCTAACAGTCGTTTTTAGCATTAAACAATTATTGATTTTGCTGGCTTTTGGTACAGTTGTTAAATTATCTTGTCCTTTATATTTCATAAGATATAAAGTGATTTTTATTTTTCTGCCAAAAAAACAGTTCTACTGGCGATTTGTTGTTAATAGTGTTGTTTGGTGTTGATCTGTATGTTTGAAGAAATGACTCAAGATTCACTTGGCTCGTCCTCTCCTGATGAAATTTCTTAAAGTCTCTTTTGAAAGAAGTATCAACAAAACGCTCCACCTGTCCATTTGATTGAGGATGAAAAAGGACTGTGCTCGTGTATTGTATACCTTGATTGCAGAAACTGTTGAAATTCGGAGCAGTTGTCTGACACAATTTGTTGACAATCTCCAGAATGGGAAAACATTTAACTGAGCTATCTTAATACTGTTGATGATTATGAATATGGAAAATGCGTCTATTACGATAAAATAGTACTTGGTATCACTATGTGTATGTGTAAGTGTTCCATTGGTAAAAGAACATTGATTTTGCAGCAGTTGCACAGTTTTAACACTGTCGGACATAATTTGTAATGTCCTTATTAATGTTCGGTCAATAAACGTAACTTCTCGCGACTGCTTTTATCATTTCAATTCCTGGATGGCCACGATGAAGCTGTTTAAGACTCGTTTATGAAAATATGATGGAATAATGAATTCTGTCGTTAAAAAGAAGGCATTCGACAACTATTGAAAGCGCTTCTCTGCGATCGAAATATGATTTACATTTAGCTGGAATTGATGTTTTACCTCGCAATTTGGATCTCAAAAATTTAATGATAGTCAGGAGAACTTTGCTTTTTGTGCTTGTTGAATTATTTTGTACGTCAGTGGTAAATTATGCAGTTGCTCATTCAAATTTAATGACAATTCTTCTTCTAAGACTTCTAAGACCGTTCATGCGACTACATATATTAACTCTTGGATCTGTCGTATTTTTTTTTTAGATGTTTGATTTAGAATTGATTGGTTTGAGTTCGAAGAAAAAAATATCTATTTCTTTAAAAATTGTCATGTTTTAAAAATAATCTGTTTATTTCTCAAATTCAGATATTAAACTGATTTTTTTAAAAATTTTTTTTACACAAACATCTATGATAGCTACTATATTTAATTCAAGTATTTAGATAAAAGTATTGTAAAATGAAGTAAGTTTTTCATATTACTAACAGTATTCAGTAAACTGTAGTGAATCAACTTGATTGGAGTAATTGGTAAATTGATTGCAATTTCCTTTCCTCAAGGTTGAGAAGTCGGTGAATTTGGAATTGTTAGCAGCTGATAATTTTTCATATTAATTCATTTTAGTCTTTACATGTTATCTGTTTTAAATAAGGATCAGGTTAGTTAGACAGCCAAGCACTGTCAGTTTAATATTAGACCCAGGATTATATCAGATATTATCAGAAATACTTCTAACAATAGAATTTAACAATTTTAATTGTTTGAAATGACATTTTTGAATGCCTTGCATTAGTTTCTTAATGCAAATATTTAAAAAAAAAATATATTTTTTTTTGTCAAAAAATGTTCAATTTAATGCCTTTTATTGCATTGATATTCTTACAACCCCTGCCTATATCGAAGTTGGCAATAATGAAAAGAACTTCTCCCATTCCGTTCATCCTGTTACACAATGCGGGAAGCAGAGGCAGGTTGTGTACTTCTCATAGATTTTCAGTCCTGGATAAACAATTATCCTGGATACAGGTAAAATAAAAGTTGAAGTATGTATTTTTTTTGTTTTTATTTTTCCACCCCCACTACCGATTCAGGGTTGGCTGCCTTTTGTTGCAGAAGCTTCCGTTTAAAGAAGCGATTGCTTGAGAGTTTATATGCGGGGGAGATCACGACCTGTGTTGTGTATTATGATGATGGTATGTCGGGAACTCTGACATTTGGCACTGTTGCTTGCTCCATCATGTGTTGTATATAGACCTCATATTGTTGTTATCCTGAATCAGTGAAGAGAGACTGAGTTACATTGTGTGAAATCTGACGTTCCTAATGATTACACGTAAGTCACTTCTCATAGGGTAGCTTGTACTATATACATATACACGTCTACAACTCTTCGTTAAATTTTACGGTTGCGTAGATCTCTGTGTGTGGATGGGTGAATCCTGAACCCTGAACCCCTACACAGCCTCACAGATATTATAGAAATATAATTACTTTAAAATTCATGTTCAAGCAGCTATGAATTTTTATTTTATTATGTGTAAGAAAAAAATTTAAAGGGTTAAACGACAAGCAAGAAAATAAAAAACAAGCAGACTTGAGAATATGTATTGTTCTAAGTCGAACAAGGAAATTCGATTAATTTTTCCCCACAAAAAAAAAATTAAATTATTTTCAGCAAACATTGCTACCTTCCAGGACAAGTTCGGGAGTGTTCCACTTAAAAAGTTACATTGTTTCCTTATTTTTTTTCGTTGGAATTAAAAACAAACTCTAGCTTTGTTGAGTAGCAAAAACTATTCCAACAGAAAAAAAGGTAATACTATGACTATGCAAATGCAAGGTGCAAGGTGCAAGGTGAGGATGTGCACATGGAGATCCCTGCCAACTACATGTTATTCTGTCTAAGAGGATACTTTTGCAGGCGAAGAACATTGAACTTTTTTAAGTGGACAAAAATAGAGTTCTAAAAAGTCTGTTAGGATTCTATGCAGGTGTTTAGATCCGTACTGAAAGTGTGAGGTTATGTAAGAGCAGAATTGTTGTTAAAAGAGTTTTTATGAAAATATTTAGTTAAGGAGAGTTTGTTCGACTTTAACGATTTTAATTTAACACTAAATGAACTGTAACGAGTAAAATGCAAAACTCAACGAAAACTAAGTTTTGTTCGACAATTTTTTTGAGTTAATTTTTTTTAATTCTGAGCAAAGTATAAAGCTTATACATATAGGGAATTGGGCGCTTTCCCCCTCGCAGTTTTCATTGCTATCTTTAGTTTTATTATCATAAAACTAATTTTGTTCTTCTGAACATTTTCCTTAAAAAAAGGGCAAGTTCATGTGATACATCCGTGCATTATATTTTTGGAATGAAGTGTTGTTTTTTGAAGGACAGCACCTAGTTTTCGCCTGAAAAATAACTCATATTTTGTTTTGTTGAGGAAGCTGTTTAATTTTGCGATGGTATTGGTCATCTTCTTCCAAAATTTCTAGAGCACAATTCGAGAGGATACGTCACTTCATATGATTCGAGTTGATTTAGTTCTTGAGTTCACTTCATCTTTTAAGGCTGCAGGCTAAGATTCTTTCAGAAAAATTCGCCATAGTGTGGTCTTAGCGATGCCCAATTCCTAGGAATGCATTGGAATGAAGTGTTTTGGTTCGTTTGCAATAGCCGATTGCTCAGCAGCAACATTTTGGGTACTTAGACAAACTGTCCACGTTTACTTTAAGGCCAACAAGTTTCAGCTAATTTTTAATTGCCGTGAAGAAGCCTTTTAGGGAGTGTTGGATTAGGCTGATAATTTCGATATCGTCCGCATATACCCAATAGTTGGACAGATTTTTTAAAAATGATGTTCTAGGTATTAATAATTGACCTGAGCACCATTTGATCCAGATTGAAGAAGTCACATGATAATGTAAACGCCTTGTATGTGTTCCTTAGTTATGTTCCAATGTTATGCAACACAGCTGGATCAGTTTTCGTGGGATCCAAAGGCATCGGCCAAATACAAGTTTCTTTTTGAAAATGCAATAAAATGAACAAAATTAAATTGTTTCCATGTGTTATGGCTTAATTAATAAGAGAAAACATTCCCATTAATTATGGAAAACAATGTGCGTCGTTCTAGTGTCTGCCTCGGCTGGCTTCGCAGTATGGCATTCTGTCACTTCAATTTTCCAAGAACTTGTTGATGGTTTCGGGATGTAGCTCATAGATTGCTTGGATGATATTAGCCTTAAGTTTCCCGATTGTTGGCATAACATCGGTCCTATACGGTTTCCCACAAAAAAGTCTAAAGGGGTGAAATCGCAGCTCCGAGGCGGCCAATTGACATCGCCAATACAGCTGATAACACGATTTGGGAATTTGGTGCGCAAAAGATCGACTGTGGCATGGGCTGTGTGGCATAAGGCATCATCCTGCATCAACCAGAGGTCTAGAGGTAAGAAAAAGTCGGTTAACATGGCTCTGTAACGCCCACCGTTCCAAGCCTCATTTTCAAAGACAAATGGCCCAGTGATGCCACCACTCCACAATCCGCTCCAAATTTGGCTTTTGGACAATAACGTGCGGGTTTTCCGAGCCCCATATGCGGCAATTTTGTTTGTTAACGTAGCAACCGAGATGAAAATGCGCCTCGTGAGAAAAGATGATTTTTCGTCCAAAATCGCTGTCCAATTGAAACTGCTCTAAGGCCCAAACTACGAAACGATAACAAAGCGGATGGTCATGCGTCTTCAATTATTGAGTCAATTGGACCTTGTATGTAATCTTTATACGGAATTCTCCTCAGGCTAGTGCGTAAGATGTTGATCTGTTGAGTTGAAATCGATGGCGAGTTGATGTTCGTGAATTGAGTCTCACACTCTCAGCTACAGCAGCCACATTCTCGTCTGTGCTCACCGTACGACGACGAACTTTTTGCACAAACTTGCATTCAGCAGACGCGGTGGGTCCTTTATTTTGGCCAAAACTTCTTTTCAAAAAACGCACTGTTTGGGCTACACAGCATTCACTTTGGAAATAAGTTTTCAATATTTTCCAACGTTGTTCAACCGAAGGTATGATATTGACTTTCTGTCAAGATTTCGAGCGGGAAACAGCTGTCAGTGTTAAAATAAACTGTGATTTAGGATAGGATAGGATTTTCAATGCAACATTTAGCAGGGATGTGCCTTAATAGTTCTTACAGGAGGGAGGATCAGGTTTTGCCGAATGGGGTACATAGAGCATACAACAAGTTTTCTACCATCCATACATGGTTCATGGTCTAATGCGTGGAGTCTACCAAAACATCATCCTCGTATTTGGGGAGTTCCTCTGGCAAGCCATCAAATTCTGTAGTCTTGTTGCATAGCTTTTACATCGTCCATCGGACAAGGTCTGTAGGTTCCATCCAGGAAGTCATACAACTTCTTCATCAGTTCATCAGTTTCATCGGTAGGAGCGTCTGCACATTTTAGGCTTCTATTTCCTATATTCCATACATTCCAGTACATACTCTTAGGTTCTTTGATGTTCCGGGTCTTGTTCTCATTTGTAGATAATCATTATCTGAGGTTTCTTGTGTCTCTTTAATAACCGGTAAGCATTACGTACGAAGTTTTTATGAGAAAATCAACCTGACAAAACAAAACCCTATACCCGGAAGACAGGACTCTTGCTTTAACTTATGACACTAGGCTGGATAATTCGATACCACAAACAGACAGCAGGGATATGAGAAAGTCGGGCCATAATGGGTTCATTCGCCACCATCTATTTTCCAGCAAACTGGCTAACCTATACTGAAACCCCTTAAGAAATTTTATCAGTAAGCCTCAGATTTGGAGACAGCTACCTAAACAAGTACAGAATTTAAGCTTGTACCGTAGTTTTGACTTTCCTGTTAGGGGGACTCATTTGAACACAAAATCACTGTTGTAATTGATATAATTGCCGTAAAGCAGTTGAATATAACTTACCAATAGATAGATATATCCAGACCTACTTAATTTTGAATCTTTAAATATTCTGATGGTTCTAAAGGAATATTGAAACAAGCATATGAAAGCCTTGCATGAGATTGGATTTATCTTAAAATCCTCAAGTCAATGTGAATACCTACCTTTTACCAAATGTCGTTAAATTGTTAGTCTTAACAAATAATTTTGGAATAGGACTTCTCAGAAGTATAATATAGCCTGTCAATCAAAATCACCTACAGCCATGACATCTACCTACCTGTAGTTGAAACAGACATAATATCTTAATTTGTGTTTTCTACTCAACACACCCCAAGGCTGTTTTCAACAAATGTCCAAGTGTGTCAAAATGTTATTTTAACCAAAATGAATTTCTTAAAATTAAACCGTCTTCAATTTCATGCTCCATTCAATCAAACTCTCTCTAAAAAAAACAACAAGTCCTTTGGAAGAAAAAATCACCCCAAGGGCATTCGCGCTAGTTGTTTTCATTCTCCCAAATGACGACGATTTCTTTTGCCAACAACATGCCAATAAAAATTAATACCAAAACCAAAATTTATATTCATTATCCTTTCAAATCTTGAGACTCTTAGCATCGATGGAGTGCTGGTGGAGCGGATGCGACTCAGAGGTAGGGTAGTTGGACAGTATATACATGGTGCCGCCGTCGTCGTCCTCATGCTTCTCCTCCTCCTACACCTTAGCCTGTGCAGAAACACCTGCTGCTAAGGCAAAATGTTGTATAACTTCGACCATCGATTGTATAAGTTTGATTTGACACAGCTTGCGAAAACTTAAGGCGGTTACGGCAAATTAACCGAAAACGAAGTTCTTCTTTTGAAAACAGCCAAACAGCCATAGCGCATCGCGTCTCGGGTTCTTAAAAAGACCCAACGACCTATGACCGAGTTTTATGATAATTATCTGCGGCAAGGGACGTGCTTTATGGTCGTTGCTGGATCAACAGGGATTTCAGCTGCGGAATGCGTGGCGAAACTAATTAAATATGATATCTACCGAGAACGATGGTGGAAGAATTTGGTCAAAAAAATATATCTGGGCGTTGCCAATACATTACTGATGGGTTTTTTGTTGTTGTTTCAAAAGATGCATGTACAGGATACTGGCCATGGTGTCAGAAATGGGTCACTTAGGCTGAGACTGAGAGTTCCTTTTTCTAGTGTGAGTTTGCTATAGAACGTAAAATTACAGATCCAAAGGCATACAGAATCCTCCATACCTGTATGTAGGTATATGTGTATGTATGTATGACCGATGCCTTGCCAATTATGCATGCCAGCTAATAACCGTTCCGAAGACGCCAATCATGACGGAATTCGCTGTAATCCTCCACGAGTCCTTTATAATCCTCCTTAGGAGTTATACCTGTGAAAGAATAGTTTATCCCGCACAATTGAACCAAGTCACAGAGAAGGAACCACAAGACGACGGAAGGGGAACACATAACCCATCCATCTATGCATCCATAAGTCGCGGATGGATCTACTCTACACAGAGCATCGGAATCAAGTACGGAAACACTGCCATTAAGGTGCTCTTTCGCATTTAAGAGGTGGGAATTTAATAGTTTGATCGTGAGATGCGTGACTTTGAACTGCGGTGGTTGTTAAATGAGTTTATACATATCCTTCGCGCTCTCTGACTGGGTGACTGGCTGGTTTGCTGGCTGGAATGGGATGAAGTGCACTTTGGAAACTTTTAGTTGTGGTGTCTTCGTTAGAGTCTGAAAATTTGATATAGGGAAGACTCCATAGAGAGATGGTATTGTTTTAAATTTTAAAATTGTTTTGTTCTTTTTTGCTTTCTTGGTTCTTGGTTCTTTGTTTTTCTTTTTTTTTTTTTAGTCGAAAGAAACAACAGAAGGTTCTTAGGTTTAAAATTTCCCACATAGTTTGAGGGATCAGTCTGTAGTATATTGGTTGGTCAAGACAGACGAAGTAATCAAACTTTTTTGTGGCTTGATTGTTTAAAATCGTGTAGCTTAATTTTTAGTGAGGAATTTTTGATTTCTTTTTAACTAGCCTGAATTTATGGGAAAAGTACGGAGTACGGTAAAAGGAAATCAGGATTTCTCAAAACCAATTAGTCCTCAAACTAGGTTTTAAACTTGGTGCTCGGTTCTACAGGGTGGTCCACCAAAACAGTCATCAGATGATGTCTTGGACCTTTAATTTTTATTTTGTTTCCTTTACTTTTTCAAGATGATGCTCTGCTGGAAACACATCCTTTAAAATGTCAGTTATCGAGCGACCTCTGTGTGCGGTTTTCCCGTGGTTTAATCAGTTTCCAATTGACGACCAGGTACTCTGTCGTAAATGGTTTCCCATGCTGTGCCTTTGAGTGGATGTCGTGGCTCTTCGTGGATGTTATACGTGAACTCATCAATCAATACGAACAATCGTTTACTGCCTCGTATTAGGTTCAGGAGAGCTTGAATATTATATTGACGGTTTGAGAAGATATTCTGATGAACTGTCACGACTGATAGTGAAGAACTTCAAGTCCTTCCCCGGTTTATTTTATAAGTATGTATGTTCATTATTGCGTCCTTCTGTATGTTAATCGATTGTAAAAGGACTAACTAAAGAAACTAGGTAATAGATTTGCCATAATTAAAGTCTTAATTGATGGTAGCTCAACAATCTTAAATTATTCAACGAAACATTTACTTCAGCAAACTTGTTCTTTTGGCATTCTGGACCGGGAAGTTCTGGAAGGTTCTTCCAGACTACGAAACAAAACCGCTATTGCTTTCGCTTTGCAATTTTCCAACTGTCAGTTTCATCAAAATAGTATTTGTCTTGGAGAATGAATCACTCAACCATGTTAATTTGAGGTGAATTCATGAATTCGGAGTTATAGTTAACACTTAACACTGCGGACTCAATCTATCTTTCAGCAGTGAAAAAGTTTCTCCCAAACTAGTACGAAATATGAATCTGAGACATTAAAATCAGTTGGCAGAGTGAATTCAATGTCAACACCATCTACATAGCCGCGGTCTCTACCGTGCACAAGAACTCAGCCATTTGCAGACTTCAACTTGGTGAATATTGCATCGAGACCTGGACCCGTAGAAGATCCAACTGACACAGGATCTCAAATATTATGACCATTGACCAGCGGTTTTTTGGGCTTCGGGGCGTTTGGAAGAGGAACCAAATTTTGGCCGAAAATCGTCTTTAGCAATGAGTCACATTTTTCGATGATTTGCTGTGTTAACAAGCATGGGACGACACCAATCTACACGAGATTCATCAGGTAACAAAGCATCCTCTAAAAGTTACCGTTTGGTGTCGACTTTCGACCTGCACGGCGGCATTATTCACCTGTACTTTTTCGAAAACGACCTTGGTGAAGCGGTCAATGGCGAGCGCTACATAACGATGATAACCTTTTTCTTGTACCCCAATTTGAATTATATGGACTTAGATGGCATGTGGTTCCACCAGGAAGGCCCTACATGCTTCACAGTTGGGCGACACGATTGACATTAGGTGTGTTTTTTTGACAAAAATATCCGTAGTAGTAAGTGCCGATAAAAGCAGAAGTAGGATCCAACTACGGATAGAATTTTGACGTTTGCTCGAGTCTCGAATATAAACGTTGGTGTTGGTACAATTGAAAACTCTTGTGTATCTCGAAGGCATGTTCGTAGAGTACGATAAGTAGTTTGTTGTTTAGCATTTTCCATTGAGAGTTTACGCCTTTTACCGTTTGCTGCAGTTTTTGAGATTTCATGTTTTACCTGCAACCAAACTAATGCGAAACAAAATTAAAAACGCTGTCCACAGCATTTTTATAAGAAAAACGCTGCATTTTGTATCGCGTTGGTTTCATAGAAAGCTGTGTAATCTCTCCTAAACCAACGCGTTTTTGTAGCAGCATGTAACAACATGTAATTGAGTTGAACTAGTATGCCCAACAAGGATGAACACGAATAAAATAATGTGAATTATAAGCGGCATAGAAATAAGACACGGCATTCTCCGCTTTAGTTCAGCCGCCATCCCTGGAGATAAATTATCTGAGACAACAACCTTCAGTCTCAGAACATCGTGCCACACATCTTTCCTATCCTTCTTTCTCTTCCGTAATTTCACGCCCGCGCTGTGTTGAAACATTTAAAGGGTAATCATAATCCCTTGAGCTCGGGTAGATTATAAAAAAAAAAAAAAAAAAAAAAAAAAGCAAAATAAAGTCTCTTAGCTATCTAATTTTAGTAACCCATGGTTTCATGAGTGTCCGCAAACTAACGCGACAAAAAAAGTGCAATTTTTTGTCTCGTTGGTGACGAACTCTTATAGGAAGCTGTTTAATAACTAACGCGTTTTTGTAGCAGCGAATGTAGCTAAACAGCGACATATAAGAGTTACTAACGCGACAAAGCCTTCTTCTGAAAAAACACTGTTGATAAATCCAAAACGAACTAAAGTCTGCGAACATATCCCTTGAATTTTGTTTTTATATTTGTCAAAAAAAAAAAAAAAAATACACAAACAAAACAACTTCTGTGTTACTAAGAATGGCTGACCAACAGAAAAGGTAAACAAAAATTGATTTAAATTCGAATGAATAAATAAAAACCACAATATATATTTGCAGAAACAAGAAAATTACATGAACCAAGGAAGACACTTCTTATTCTCAGCCTGGCAAAACGTTTTTGGTTGTTTTTTTTTTTCAACTAAATATTTGACATTCGGGCAGTAGTACCAAATTTAAAGTTGAAAAATCGCACAACTGCGGATACGTTTTTTTTGGGAAATCATACTTCACTTAGGATATTTTTGCCTAAAAAACACACATATTCTACATGAGCGATTTGAGGGTAAGGTTATCTTTGGTAGAGATGACGTAAATTGGTCAGATTATGTAATTTGACCCCACTAAGCTTTTTCTTGTAAAGCTTCCTAAAGTCATACGTCTGTGTAAATAAACCACAATTGAACGATACCCCTTAGGTGAACATTTCATGGACCATCGCTCAAATTCAGGAGCTATGCGAAAAAGCCATTGAAAATCCATTCCACCGTAAGAAGCCGAGGCAGGAATTTGAACAATGTAATATTTCATACATAATGACATACATAGGTCTTTTAAATAAAATGCAATTTTGTAAATACCTCACACACAACTTGTTTTATTGTATTTCAACATCTACCCGCCCTTGTTGAAAATTCCCTTAGGACACACAACTATAACGGTAACGTTTGTTTCTCTTGAACACCATCGTAACGCCACTTGTCTTCTATTTTTCTATATAATTCTATAAAAAGGTTCTTATAAAACATCTTAAAGAGGAATTCATTTATTTTCAAAAGGATTCTTTTGTCAATCTCTGGGATTAATAATTAAAACTCTGATAACACTGGTACTGGTTTCAATGTGGGTGAAAACATATAAAAGAAATGTTTTCACCCACATTGAAACTCATATGATCGATGCGATAGAGATCACACGTGCGTTCCTAGCCGTAGCCTAAAATATTGAATCAGCTCTATACAGCTTTGCAAAGAAGAACAAAATTTCAAAACAAGCTATTAAAGCTCAAAATTCACTTATTTATTTTTAAAGCTGCAGTAAAAAATAAAAATAATCTCAAAAAAACATAAAAAAAATGGAAGCCTGAGGGGATTCTTGAATAAAAATTAAATTTGGGAACATTGTTGAATCTCCCATTCAGCATCTCCACTGTGTAACCGATTGCTTTTGAAAATGTTGGTTCTGTTCCCTACAGTCGTCATATTAAATTTCAGTTTGGGATAACTCAACTTTTGCTTTTGTTACATCAGGCTTCAAAGGAAATACTGTAGAATCTATGTTAGTGGTTGATGGGGGCTTAATGCATATCTTTTTCAAGCATCTCTTGAAAGCCTTCTACATAGATACGAGTGTTGCAATAAAAATGTTCAAACTCAATTAAACTCCATGCGAGTATACATAAGTATGTAAAAAGTAACAAAATTCCATTTTTGACTACGACATAATCAACCCGCGGCTAGATTGTATGGTATTATTTCAAATTCATCCTGAGGCATCCTTTTGTGGTATTCAACATTCCATAAACAGCCGCAAGTTATGTAAATAATTATCCAAACATTTTCCCTATTAAAATCTTCAAAGTCAATAAGTACGTTTACATAGCTATTATGTTAACATAATCCTCCTCCAACCGTCAAACTACAAGGTTACCTAAACCAAAATATCAAAAACCTACTTACATAAACATTTAATGCACCCATTTTCCAACCCTTTCATTATGAAACTTTCTAACCCTATATACGAGTATGGTGTTTATTTTATTATAATTTTTATTTTATGTTTTCTTCGTTCCTTTTTTTTCAAGGTAACATTCCCACATTAATCTTTATTTAAATTTAACCATCCAGACCTGTAAACCAAAGTTTTATCCGTTCCACTGAGTGCTATTTCAACCCTAAATGGGAGTTAAGTTAAAAAAACAAAATACAAGAAACAACGAAAACAAAACTGAATTTTCCAGTTGCAAGTTCAATTCCTCTCAACGAGCAAACATCAGGACTCTCCTCACATTTTATTTTCTGGATCGTGGTACGTGTGGAAGAAAAAAATAATTAAAAATTTAATGTAGATATTATTTTTTCCTTTTATTTTATGTAATAATTGAACTTATAGATGAATGAAGGCTTTAAAAGAATGAAAACATATTCCTGAAATTTAAGTTGTGTATTTTATTAAATTTTTGGGAATTAAGCAAGGTTTTGGGAATGGGGTGGCCATTTCTGATTTTAGAGAATTCTTTTTCTATTTAAAGAAAATATTTGGATGAAGTAAATAATTTTTTAAATAAAATTATTTATAAGGTGAAATGGGGTTAAAAGAAGAAGAGGCATCAAATTTTGAGGAATTATCTTTGTGTTTAAAATGTTTAATTAAGGGAGTAGATTTAAAGGACGGGTTAAGGGCTAATTATTTTTAATTATTTACCAAAATACACCTAATAACCTAATTAACGAATTGTCCGTTATTGAAATATGCTTATCCAAAACATAAGTAGTTTTTTATTAAAGTGAAGAGAATTCCAGATATTTTTAGCTCCAAGCCACCGTGAAAAAAAAATGTCAAAGTGTCAGTGAAAGTGCATTCACCAAGAAAAAAAGTGCCTCCATGAAAATATATAAATAATTTGATTATCACAGTGAGCGGTAAATTTCCTTCTTTCTCGTTCAGGAGCATACTCCAATTTCTGGTGTTATACGTCAATCCGCTAACACCTTAAACTTGTATCTTACCTCTGACCCTGATAGATACACTATAAGTATAGTATGACTTCTATGTACTTCAGACCTGCATTGTGTCATTACTGCAAACTTCTTGTGTCAACAAAACACAGTTAAAAAAAAAGTTCACCCGAGAAAGCCAACTAGGACGGTCTTAATGATTTCTTCAGGAACTTTAACTGGTCACTATGCTTCCTCATAGTGACGTGGACTCCAGTGTATATATATTTTCAAATTCAGTTCTTTTTGGAATGAGAAAGTTTATTCCGACTAGATAAAAATCTATCAAACAGAAAGAGAATTCTTGGTTTAATTCGACCTGTAAAAAGGTTATTAGGGTCAGAGAAGTAAGTTTCCGATGTAAGAAGGCCAACCCTTATGGGAAAACCAGAATAAGTTCAAGCAAAATAGAAAGACCTATAGTGATCATATTCGACGAACCAAATTTTTCCATGACCAACAATTAAGGCAAACAAAACTACAAAGTCTCAAAAATAGTAACATTTTTTGGTTATTTTGTAACAAATTTACGAAATGATACTTCGTCTTCAGTTCCAGTGCTCGTCTTTAATGGCGTTCCTTATATCATCTCACAAGAAAAAGCCAATTTTCTTGCAGCAAAGTTTGCTATAAATTAATTCGTCGTTTCCAGAAAGTGTCATGACTTTAAGAGTGTAAACAATTTTATTGGACAAATTTTCTTTCGCACTCGTACAGTTACAAGGGTACTAAAAGATATCGATATACACAAATGCACTGGTCCGGATAGTGTCCCTCCCATTGTTCTAAAGAGGTGTTCTCCAACGCTAGCAAAACCATTGCGTAAATTTTCCATCACTCCGAGAGGATGGAAAATAGCATTTGTCCAGCCTGTCCCTTAAAAAGGCAAATCTTCTTCCCCATCTACTCGTAACTATCGTCTAATTGCACTTATGTGCCTTCTTACCAAGCTGATGGAAAGGATGATAAATTATCAAAACTTCTCAATTACATGCAGTATGGCTTTCGTAGCAATAGGTTGACCGGTGATCTGACAGATTAGAAATTACCTTTCGAAACACTCTATACAAGTTGTATTAGATGGTCTCAAGTTTGTTATTCATAAAATAAATGCTGGTGTGCCACAGGGATCTGTTTTGTCTCCGAGTTTTTTTCTTTTATTCAGCAATGAATAATCCATTGAATTATTTTGCTGATTCATGTCCTTGTACTTTGGATGTGGATTAAGAACGGTAGCGTATAGCATTGTAAAATGGGAAACCATAAACCGTGAGGAATTTAGTTCTTCAAAATCTGTTATCGTCAAATTGCAAATGCTTTGATATGGACAAGGTAAGGACGGTTAAGATATTTGATGGATTTAGATGAAAAAGTGATTGATTGATTGAAAAAATGATTCCATTGCATAACGAGAGGCTATAATTGATGATTATTTAAATATTGTCAATGGTAAAAATAAATAGAAGTGTACCTAAGTGGCTACTTTGAGGGCGCTGGATGTAGTTTAGAAAGAGGTACAAGAACCAGATTGTTCCGAATTGAACACTTTACTTGTTTTTCCAGGTTCAAAGAAATCCATTTAACAAAATTGCTTAAAAGCCGAGGGTGCACAATTTTAAAGTAGGTATTAGTTTATGTGAAATTTTCTCAAAAGTCTTATTTTTGGTGTATGTGAAAGCTTGACAATGAGATGATAATTGTAATATCGCATTTAAGAATGTTTTAGTTTGTTGGATTTATAAAATAGGTTTTTCATATTTTAGGAAGTTTTCCTTGATCATTTATTTTTAAAAAACTATCAGCAATGAATTTATCATAAAATTAATCATTTTCCATAACATAAACATCGGCAGTTTCAGGAATTAATCGCACCTCCAGTAAAACAATGACGAAAGTGCGAAAAATTGATTTTCTGAGTTCAGTATGTCAAAAGCATCAAATAAAACAAACATCTACTTGATAAACACTAAATTAGCCACTAGGGGGCAGATGCGTTTTTAATTCGTTCTGTTCTAATACACCGCCATTGAAAAAAAAAATTGAAACAACAAATTCAAATGCGTTTTTCTTTGAATCAACATTTTTGCACTTAAGTGTTTGTTTTACTTAACCATAGAAAGGTCACACTACTTTCACTTTAAACTTCAACTAATTAGAGATGATGGCTTGTAACCCTAACTACCGAAAAAAAAAACATTGCGATTCTGCAAAGCTGGTTTGTTTTTTTTTCTGTTGATGAGGTGGTTTTTTTTGTTTGCACTGGGGAGCAGTTAACTTCAACTTTATAAACCAAACTCTGTTTGGGGAATAGTTTTCGGGCTTGGGATATATTGTTATCAAAAACACAGAATTGCTCTCCATTACGTATCATCCTCTTCCAGCAAAAATAAATTCCAAACTATTATGGAAGTGAGTTAACAAACCTTGAACGTATCCATGGTTGGGAGATATATGTGTGTACGTATACCAGATGAGACACCTTCCTTAAATCAATAGAAACCACAAAAACCTTCCTTTTCAGAGATATGGGAAAGTCTTCTTCTTCTTTCCGCATCAGTGATTGGTAACATATTTCTTCCCTTAAAAAAAAAAAACAAAACAAAACAAAAAAAAAAAAAACAGAAAAACATTTACTAAACGGACCTTTCCTCAAGCGAATCAACCAACGTCAAAAAGATAGAAATACATCCATCTATTCATTCATCCGATAAACCAACGATCCGCAACACTGTGCGAAAAAATAACGACGAAAACAACCGACAGACCAGACCACAAACTCTACAACTGTCCAGTCCACTCGTTCGTCTATTTATCTAGCGAAAATGTTAAGGTTCTCTTCGTCCAACTCCATATCCAGGTCTACCCAAATCCCACCCGTCAACAACGCCCTCCGAACCGAGAGTACACGTTTATAGATGGGTTCTGTCTGTGCAAAACCGTGATTCCTCCATTTGTTTGGTGGTTTTGGGATAACTCAATGATTTTTTTTTTGTTTTCAATTTTTTTTTTCGCACTCGGAAGGTCTGGACTTCTGTAGCAGGGGTGGATACGTGGATAAATGTGAATATAACTCAATAGGAAAAGAGTTCAAACCTCAGTTTTGTGTTGATGATTATCATTCCTTGGCTATTGAAACGCATCATTAAATGAGAAATATGTACAGTGAGTCCGGTGATTTCTATTGAAAGTAATTTGAAAGCGGGAATGTAGGAAAAATATTCGTTTTTAATGTCATGTTTTGTTAGGAAAAAAATAATCAAATACTTATATCGCGTGCAGATTTTTGAGTTTGAAATATTTTGTCAAAAATTTGGCAAGAGTACGATAACTTAGGCGCCAAGAAATTATAACGGTTTTTTGTAGAACAGTTCAATACAAGCATTTTTTACTATGGGAGGGGGGTCTATCTCCCCCCGTTTGGGCGGGAGGGGCAATTTTATAAAAAAGGTACTAAAATGGAAACAAAAATATTAAAAAATAACGGTAATACTTACAACTAAGTATTATGCCTTTTTTTAAAGGCAATACTCTGTTCCCTTAGATAGTTTTTACATCAAGTGAAATCTATGCACAATTTTTGAAAAAAAAAAACGAGTTTCAAACTCAAATTTTGGGAAAAAAAACATAAAAAAAAGTTTAAAGTTTAATTTTTCAAAACTGCAAAGTTAAATACTCGTATTATTATTTTTTCTTAAAATTCGTTTCTCTAATTTATTCTTACTCAAAATCTGAAAACTAGATGATTGTATGTCGTCTAGTTTTTGAGAAAATTGAAAATAACTAAAACTACTTTTTTATGGTATACTTGGTTTTTTTTGCTTGCTTACGCAATACGGCGTATAAACAGTGAGGTATGTATGTATGGGGGGGGGGGGGCATGCTGCCCTCCTGCAACCCCCCTGCTTGGGCACACTATAGGATTTGGGGTAGGTGCGAGGTTGGGTGTATGCAAGGTTTCTTTTACATTTACAGAATCTTGATTTAAGGAAACTTTTAATTTACCCTATGGCCTATATCCAATGTCAACTAAATATATACATATGTATGTAGCCCAAAGTTGCACATTTAAAATGTTCAGACATAAAAATTTAATACATTATGAAAAATTCACAGTACCTAGGTACTACTGTACGAATGCAGCAAATTTATATAATTCCTTAATTAATATGTATGTTTATTGTTTGTGTCTAACATTTTTAATGCTAATATGGTACAGGTTATTGTTTACCAAAGTCATTCGTTATTTAACCTTTGTAAGAGTGAAGTATTTTTTTCTTTGAATAAAGAATGGCGACTAAGCATCCACTACTTAATCCTAAATTAAATAACTATTCAATATTTCAAAAAAAATATTTCAAAACATCGCGTTCTTAGAAGAAATTGGTCTAATTCCATCTTAAACGTCAACTCCCCCACTGTGTTGCAACTTAGAAAGTAAAGGTATAAAGGTAGAAAAATATAAAAATTTCAAGTTCGGTTGGATGTGGCGCTCCGAAAAAAGCTCTGAAAAAAGGTGACAAAAATTGTAAGAATACAATAAATGCATCTATCGGCACATTTTTCCATGGGCCTCAATATTGGCTAGAGATTCGGGAGGTGCTTGCTATAATTATCTCTTTTGTGATCAAAATGCCTGTAAACACGGTTTTAATACATTGAACATTGAAAAATTGACTTGGCTATATTTAATTAACACCTGACTTACTCACAAACTGACTGACTGAGACGCGGAATGCCATGCAATTCTACCTCCTCGTGGTGCATTCTTGGTAACGCTAAATGATTTGCTGTACTTTACTTACAAATAACCCACGTTAACATTAATTCTCAAAATGAAATCACCGTAGGTAAATACCAAAAATCAAACATTTCATAAAAAGTAGTTTTAGTAATTTTCAATTTTCTCAAAAACTAGAAGGCATAACACCATTCGGTTTTTTGTGTTCGATTCAGTAATTAGTAGGATTGGCCACAAAAAGCCAATTAAGCATTTCATTTCACAGTTTTGAAAAAAATTGGTCTTAACTTTTTTTTTTCATTTTTTTAACAAAATTTTGAGTTTGCATGCGAATTTTTCAAAAACATTGACAATTTAAATTTAGGATTATAGAACAGACTTCTAGCTTTCAATATACTACTTTATTGTAAGTGTTGCCGTTGTTTCTTAATATTTTTTTTTTTAATTTAAGTATTTTTTTTTCTAAAATCACCCCTATCTCCTAGATGGGGCGAGATAGACCCCCCCTCCAGTAGTAAAAAACGCTTGTATTTGACCCTTCTACAAAAATCCGTTATCAATTTTTGGCGCCTAAGTTATCGTACTCTCCCCAAAAATTTTTAGTAGAAAAATTTGATTTGAAAATAAAATAAAAAGAATATTGTTAGTGTTGGTGTTGTTTTTAATGATTCGGTCCCCGTTTACAGTCAATTTTTTAGGCTATTGCTTTCTAAGGTTTACTGGGGAAATAGACCCCATCTCACACGATTTTTTCTTATCTTGATATAACCTACCCGTCCTAGGTTTTATTTGTATGAGGTTCACACTACATATTTTAAAAGGTACGAAGGAAAAAGCTTCAGCAGTTTAGGATGTTAATCGACTTATAAGCCGAAATAATTGTGGAAACCATTTATTTCCTATATGCGTCGGTTTTAAGTTTTTGTTTTTATGGGAAAATGTATTCAATCAAAATTGTTTAAAATTTGACCATATCTGCCCACTGGCTTAATGATTGGAACCGTAGGCGATCGATCCCCGAAATGTGTCAAACCTAAAAACAATAATAATTTTTTCTCAGGGGTACTGCTTATTGCAAGGAAGTGACATAATTCTCCAAGGGTAAAACTTCTATTCTTCCCGAAACAACACACAGGAAAGGTTGAGCGTTGAAAGTCACTAGGCCCTGGCTGTGGGGTTGCCAAGTTTATTCAACTTGCTCAATAGGGAAAATATTATTTTCGTTTACCTAAAACTTAACAGTAGTAGAGAGGTCAAACAAAGAGGCTTAGGTGGGTTCCAGATGGATTAGCCTAAACTTAGTACAGATCATTTATTTGTGATTCCCTAGAGAAGAAGTTCGCATTTTTGTTTTAAGTTCTCTAGAAAAGGTTTACATATGAGCAATCATTAGCTCAAGAAATATAGAAAGCGAAAGGTTCTTAATGACCGGCAACACGGTTTTCGCAGCAATCCTTTCCTGCCGATGTGATGGCAGGTCTCTCCGAAGAATGGAACAGATATAAATTCCTTTTTAGAAAGCAAGGTTTTTGAGCTTGATATTACTAGGGTATGGTATTTAATAGATTTTGGCATCAAGCTCTCTTATCGTTGTTTTGCCGACGACTTTACCTAAAGCTTCTCATTCTCGGTCTCAAATTTGCGTCCATGCGCTTCGGAAGTGAAACTTCAATGGCACCGTATAATAAGCTCATTATACTCCGATCTTTTCAGCATTGCTAAATGGGGTATACAAAATCGTGTGGAACTTAGTGCTTCTATTGTCGATGCAGAAAAATGTACCCTGTATGCCATTGTCCTTGAAAAGCACTTGCATCGAAGAAGCCGAAAATATTTGAGCACTTGATATGTGTCAACGACGATCTTCAATGGAATAACCATATTTTTGAGACCGCCAAAAACAGTGCTAAATGCTTAAAATTTCTATTTCGGTATAAGAAAATTGTCATTCCTTTTGATCTAGCTAGAAATTATATGTCCAAAACTCGTCTACATCTTTTTGCAGGAGCCAAAGATAAGATCCAGAACAGAGCGTTAAAACTGATAGGAAATAGAACTATGATGCAATTATTCGCTGGGAATGCTCATCAATTCATCCTCGAGCTTAATTCTGGAAGTACCGTTAAATAAAGAAATTCGATTTTAGTCGCACAGCACGATTATGGAATAATTTACCCGATACGTTTTTACCTTGCCATTTCAATTTGCAAAACCCTCAAAACCAATGTTCATCGACATCTCCTTTCTCTACCTCACAAATTTTCTCCACCACTTGTGCTGTTTTAACATTATAAACGTTTCAATAGAACAAACACTTCCATTTTTTTTTTAAATACAGTAAAATTTTCAATAGCTCGAACTATGATATCTTGAATCAAATTATGTGTCAGCAGCCTTAAAAGCTGAAATTTTATAAATTTGTACGAATGAAAAAATGACAAGTATTATAGATCGATTTTTTGGGGAAGTCCCCATTTTTTGAGAGAAAATCAAAATTATGCAAGCATTTGAAATTTTTGATGCGATTTCTCTTTTAAAAAGAGAATGTTTACTGTGGTTTAGTAAAAAAAAACATTGGCGCAAAATTTTAAACAGCCCATTATTAAGGTATTGGTATAATAGTACCTAAGAATTTGTTAATTTTTACGATAGTTTACTCTTTCTTACTTTGAAACATTTTCTAACTAGAAATAAACACACTTTCAACAATGAACGTTCGTACAAAAAAATAAGTAAACAGACCTTTTGTGCCGTTTGTAAATAGCGACGATACTAAAAAAATAAAATAGGTATTTGATGGTTTTAACTTTAATAAAAGGTTAGAGAAAGTACTATCCTATATTCGATTAAAATTTGCAAAATAGTTGCATACTAAAACGGCTTTAACTTCGTACTGATTCAACTAAAATTGTACGCCATTGCTTTTAAGTATACTAGTAGAGTTCCACTTAGTACGCTGCGCTCTTGTTTTAATGTTTTTTAACACAAAATATATTGAACTAACAGTATTGCATGCATATGATATTTATATATGTATTTGAATAACTCGAAGTCTTTATAAGTCAAACTTTTCTTGTGAGTAATATTGGTTCAAGCTATCGAAGTATGACTGTTTTTCGATAACGACTTTATCGGTTTTTTGAAACTTCACTTTTAGCGATATTTTAATAGGACCTCAAAGATTTTGAAAAAGAACATTCGTAGAATTCATTTATTTAGCAGCAAACTATTACGAAGAGAGAGGGCAGGACCACCTCTCGTCGCAAGAATTTGTTTAAATATATTAGCTTAATGCAAAAACTAAAGGATAACTTACGACTCATTTTACAAAAAAAAGCTTAAAAACTGATTAGATTAAAGTGAGCGTTGGGGTTAAGAATTTTTGTAGAGAGAGATTTTGAGAGAATTTTTGGAGGAGTAGAAGTCAAAAGAATTTTCCATATTATTAGGAGCACATAGCATGCAATTTATAGGTTCGTTACATCCATAGTTAGTGCGGAGAAAGTTGGGTTTAAAGAGTGACACTGATCTAAGACGTCTAGGGTTGGTGTAAAGTCAAATTCTTTGAAGATATTACCAGCTAAAAGTTGATGGATAAAAATAATGTCGGCCACTTTCCTGCGTTTATCAAAGAGTTTTAAGTCTATAAGCTCTAGGCGATCAACATAGGCTGGGAGGTTAAACATATCTGGCCAAGGTAACCCGCGAAGTGCAAAACGAAGGAATCTACATTCAACGGTTAAGAGAGTGACACCGATCTAAGACTTCTAGGATTGGTGAAAAAAAGCTGCCTGTGATATATTTTGATCAAAGTTAACGATGATAGAGAAGACGATAAAAGTGGGCCTGGCAATTCCGCCTGTCTGTTTGTATGTCTGTTCCTCGACTTACAGCCTAATGCGCTGAAGCGATTGCTTTCAAACTTGGTATTTAAGGTTCTTGGGTGATTCACTAGAGGAGACAATTTGTTTGCCTCCAAAACTAACGGTACCTGTCATACAGCCACTATGCAAAAATTTATTTATCTCAAAAAACGGCTCTAACGATTTTGACAAAAAAATTTGTTTTGCTATTATGGACATGGACATGGACAATGTTATTATGGGTACCTGTAATAGGACCACTTTTTTATTTTTGGTTTTCTCATTAACAGTTCTAAAGATTTTGACCAAAAATTTTGTATACAGGAAAATATATTTATTGGATTTTGATATTAATATATTGATTCATATTTGAAATTATTTCCTAAAATTTATGTATATTATTAAGTACTTAAAATTGCCACCCCAAATTTTTTTTTTAAATATTTAAAAGAAATTTCTTGTATAAAAAATCAATTTAATAATAAAACGATTTTTAAACTTTGTATGTATATATTCATACTTTTCTAGAAATCGGACGGCAATTGTATGCATTTGAATATGTTTCTCTAATAAAATTCATATTATTATATTAAAGAAGTATTCACATGAGAGCGACCAACGACCGACACGAATGAACGAATTCGCCCATTTTGACATTTCGTTCACATGTATTTCTTTGTATTCGCGCGAATGGCGTTTATGTATTTAGATAACTGTCTTAGTTTCAGCGATGACCAATTACCAACAAAATTCTTTTAGAATGATTTTAAGGTTAGTCGCACGCGAACAATTGATTCGTTGCAGTATGGATGGTATGTGGAACGCGAATAGTGTTTGACAGTTCGTTGCAATTCGCGACGACCAATTTATTTTCTCAAATTTCTCTCATTTTAGCAATTACAACGCAAATTCTAAAATGTTAAGACTAAATTAAACTGGATTTCTACCCTTTTGTAAAGTTTTTGTGAAGAATTTAGGCTTATGATATGTTTTAAATCCCATTTGTTTTTTTATTCGTTGTTCGTTGGTCGCTCTCATGTGAATAGCCCTTAATAAGTAATTTTTTAATTGCAAAATACTTTTACAAAAGAGCAAGTTCGTGCGACAAAGTCGGTCATTTTATTTGTATGGATGAACTGTAGAAAATTCGCTTACAAATTAGTCAATAAATAAATTTCCCTTGAGATAAATACTATACACAAAATTACGGTGCTTTGATTCACTGTACGAGTAGCTGTGTTATCAGAATATCCGCAAAGTCCAACTGACAAAACTCTTTTATAAAGAAAATAGCCGCCATGAATTCCATTTAAACTGCACACAATTCCATTATTTTATCTGCAACAGTTTCTCTTGTGTATCGTATGTGGAACGTAAGTTAATTTTCCCGCTTTAATGCTCCCCTAACAGACTCAATTTGGGCTTGTAAGTTCCTAATCCTATGAATGGATTGCATAGCAGCTCACTACGCAACATCAAACCGCACAAGTCTTGGATGCTGTGTATGAGACGGTTTGATGCCCACAGACAGCAGGTTGTTAAAAATTTCAACAACCTCCATGCAAAGATAGATTTTCGCAAAGCCTTGCCTCGTATCGTCGAATCATTCGTCGTCGCGTCGTCGATGTCAGCCTCATAGCCTTGTGGGGGATGTGTAGAAATTCAGTATCAACGAGTATCTGAACGCGGGTGGTTTGCTCTTTGCATCAGGTTGTTGTAGAAATAGGTACCTTCCTAATTTGAAAGTTATTCTCGGTGTGAATCTTACCGGGAAGATAATAATAATTCATAAATTCGAGTGATAACACAAAGTGAGGTGTAAAAATTGGTGAAAAATTATAACTCAGGCGATTTTGTCGTGAAGAAGCCCGCCTGTCACTTATATGAAGTGAGTCAAAGAATTTAGTTTGATCTGTGAAATTGATCCAATGGATTGCTCCATCTGGAGATAGTTAATTTTCTATCATAATCTAAGAAGTACGTGAGATTATAAATTGTGTTCCCTCTTCGCTCAGTTTGAAATTACAAAATAAAATAAAACGGTATAGACAACATGATTCGCTGACTTTTGAATGTCGACATCAACTACAACGGGCAATGTCAATATCACATTACCTTAGCTTTAGGGTGAGTATTGTTTTACATTAATAGACACACACCTTCCCGCCCACTTGGCGCTGCGCTGCCACAATTACGGAAAGTCTCTATTAGAGTTTTCCGCTTTGAATCTCAA
Source organism: Chrysotoxum bicinctum (assembly GCA_911387755.1). NCBI lineage: Eukaryota > Metazoa > Arthropoda > Insecta > Diptera > Syrphidae > Chrysotoxum > Chrysotoxum bicinctum. The sequence continues at coordinate 213,544,751 of OU426989.1, read as the reverse complement.
TCAATATTTAACGAACTTTGATTGGAAAATGCAATGACGTGAGATAAAAAAAAAATTACACAAATTGTACTCGAATCGTTGTTATAAAAAATAAAAATAATATTGAAGTAAAATAAGGGTATGGGGGTGTTTATTTATTGATGTCGAGTAAATCCTTGGTAATTGGGGATTTTTGTTTGCTTGTTTGTACTTTTTTTTTGTGTATATATGATTTATACGTGATTATCATATATTATACTGAGGATTCGAATCGGAAATTCGAATCCTCCAAATCGAATCCTGGCAGGATGAGACGGATGTTGGAGCTCATTAAATTTAAATATGTTGCCATATGAATGGTTATTATTATATCCTTGTAGTTCGTAAGTTCGTTTGTGATTTATGGTGAAAACAGCGAAGTAATTAAAAGAAAATAAAGGAGCATTTAATTATTAAGTTCATCATGTGGGTATTTACGTTGAGTTGAGCTTAAGTTGAAATTCAGTTTATTTTTTATTTTGGTTGGTTGTTGAGAGTTGATTGAGGCAGTCCAGCTATTTATGTAGTGGCTCATTAATTTATGATTTAAATCGGATTTTATAATTTTATTTACGTCATGTCGATTACAGAATTCGCAGAACTTTACTCCCGGTGAGTTGTCTCGATCCTTTGACCTTTCGCATCCGCTGTAAAACTGAATTATGAATTATGAACTACATTGTCGATTCCTAAAATTACCTTATCATTTATGAACTTTTGTATCGACACTGTCAGCTACAGACATTTAGTCAACCGGCCTAGGCTTTGATAATGGTATCGCTATCGATAAACGAAATCAAGCATCGTTTTGAGTGGTTAGTACTTGGATGGGGAACGGTTCAATACTAACCGTGTGCTCTCTTTTTTTTTAGATTTCTGGCTCTCCGGTTGCATTGTTAGTTGTCCGTTTTCTATTAAAATTTGTTAAGCAAACACTTTAGCATTCAGTATGATAAGCTTTTGAATTATATTTTTGTGCTTTCCATTGTTTATTTTCGTTTTTTTTTTCGTTTAATCAAAAATTCACTTAAGATTCGTCTCGAAACTGGTGCGAATGTAAAATGATAGAAATTGTATGGAGTGCGAATGGATTGCGAATTCAGTAATACCTTATAAGATTAACAAAATGTCGGTGGTGCAGGGATTGTTACCGACATTCGTTTCATTCGTCGAATTCAGTAATAGCAAAATTTTGGAAATTAATTGAAACTGTCACTTTAGCTCATTCGCCGAATTCTGTAATAGAGGTAATAATTGCAGTTGGTTAAGTCTTAAATTTATATTGTTGCTTATTTTCTATTTATATCTTAATAATAATATATTTAATTTGAATCCTAAGACTTGGCCGAGCTAATCTCGTCGGTCGATTTTGGGTCACTTTTTTTTTAAAGAATTTGATAATTTAGCGAAGTTGTATTGACGGTCTTCGCCGACTTACTGTGTCAAAGGTTTTGACACATTACTTTCAATATGTTATAGAATAAAATTTGTCTAAGTTCAATTCAATTGAAAATCAGCAATGAAGAGGCAAGATAATCTAAGCTTCATTTTTTGACAAAAAAAAAAATAAATAAATAAATATTCATGGTGTCATAGGATGTATCGATGAGACGCACTTAAGAATTTCGTGGAGCCAAATCAAGTTCGAAAGTTAATAGAAAAACATATATTATTTTTTTTTCATAATTTTTCTGAAAACTTCACAAAAAATTATAAGTTTCGCAAATAGAATTGATCGAATTTAAATCATCTGAAAATCGAAATATGGAATTTAGAAATTTGCATCAATTTAACTTCGAAAACCATGAAATCGTTATCGATTGTTTATTTTTTGTAGAACACCAAATTTTATTTTGTTTCGATTTCAATTCCATTTAGAGTGAAAGTAAAATGTATAATCTGGCTAGAAAGACTTTAAATGACTTATTGCGTTATGGTTTTCTTATTTCACAAAATCCTATTTTGTAAAAAGAAATAAAAAAAAAAAGTTTATAAAAATACAAAATTCTCTTTTACGCAATATTTCCTTGTATGAAGCCAAAACAGAATTCGGTGCTCAAAAGTAATCATCGAGCTTTATCTTTTACAAAACTTACAATTTGACAAATTTTCCAGTCAAATTAGCACAGTTGTCTATTTGTGAGTTGAAAATTAGCTTGTAAGGCATGGATACTTTTGCTTTGTCTGCACACACTTTTACTGCTTAACAGGAAATTTATGAGAATAAGTCTTGTAATGTTCACGTGCGAGTTTTCTGAAAAACCGTTTTTGACAGATTTTAGCTTTCTGTAAGGTTTTACAAAGAAATATGTATATCAAGGCATCAATTTTATGAACATGTAGTAACTTTTTAAGTTAGATGAATCTAACTATAAATATATTTTCTATGTCGAAAATCACTGTTCGAAAAACTTATAAATAGATATAAGCTTGGTTTCTGTCAGTTATGTTTATTATAAAAAAGAACCAACAATTACAAATTTGCTGAAAGTTGTACTTACAATAAATTATAAGGAGAAACTTAAGGCAAGTATTTAAAAGACGGCAAATATAAATATGTACAAAAATATAAAGAAACTGTAACACTTTTGCAACATTGTGGCAACGCTGGTCCCAACAGCTCGTCCTAGTGACTTATAACTTGCAACCATTCCTGTATGCGTGTTGCGTTGTATTGTGTTGGATTTGTCATTACCTCTCACAAGCGGCAGTAAAGCACTACAGCAGTATGCCAGTAGCTGCTGTTAATCGAACCCAGACTTCCGTCATGACAATCCAATGCTATCTAGGGGTACTACAAAATAAATAAATTCAAGACTTAATTCATCAAACTCTAAAAGATGCTGGTGCTGGCAAAGTATTCCACATTCTAGTAGTGCGGCTAGAGAAAAAACCTCTTTATTTGACAGTTCGTCAATGAGCTGATGAGCATTCATAGCTAGACGGGTATAACGACAGAATTGTTTGAGGGGAGGGATGCAATTGGCTATTTGAGCATTGTTGATAGAAAAAGCGGTAAAATAAAATTTTCCGTAATTGATTTGTCTCCTATAAGTTTTTTGGCTTCTATTCTGGATTCTATTTAACAGACAACAGTTTCAAATGAGTAATGTGGGTACCACCCCAGACATGAAAGTTATACTCAAGTTTCTGGCGGATGAATGCCTTATGTATAGTAGCCAGATCAGAGGGGTAAACTTAAGCATTTCGCTGCGTTTTGGGCTACGTCCATTATTTGATTAATCTATAAGGTATCGTCCTTTACTACATACATACCAACAACAGAAATCTTGTCGGTTTCTTTAAAACAAATGCCATTCACAGATAATGGCAAGGGTGGTATATTTCGCTGGGTATCACCTGATGGAGTCACTCGTAACCAAATAGACCACGTGTTGATAGACCGTCGCCACTACTCGAACTTGATGACGGTACGAACGTACCGAGGTGCCAATATCGACTCGGATCACTATCTTGTTGGTATGGTTTTCCGAGGGCGGATTGCCTTGCGAAGACGCATTGCATCCGCCGATCAGGTTCGAATCAACACGGCTGCCCTGCGCAATGAAAACACCAGTAACACCTTTGGTAATGCGTTAGGACTCGCCCTAGAAACACCTAATTTAGGGAGAGTAAGTCCTGGAGCCAGTATGCTGGGCGTAAATGAGAAGTGGACACGTCTTAAAAATACTGTCATTAGTACTGCCAACTCCATCTTAGGCAGCAGTCGTAAAAATCGGAACGACTGGTTTGATGATGAATGCAAGCTAGCGACTGAACGTAAGAATGTTGCGTACCGAGCAATGCAACAATCTCATAGAACGCGGGCACGCGAAGAGGAATATAAAGAGCTCAGAAGAACAGAAAAACGGCTTCACAGACAAAAGAAATCAGCCTGGGAGAAGAACCTAATCTGTGAAATAGAAAACAGCCGAGAGCGAGGTCCGCACCAGGCGCGGAAGTTCTACCAATCCGTCCGAAACATGACGCAGTACACACCACGCTGCACATACTGCAAGGACGGAGAGGGAAATCTGATCACCGATCCTGAAAGCATACTGGAGCGATGGGAAGCGTACTTTAATGAATTGCTAAATGGTCAGCTCACTGCAGAAGTGGAGGCTCCACTACTTCAAGAAGAATACCCTATGTTGCCGCCACCAAGCATAGAAGAGGTTGAGAAGGCTATAGGCCGGCTTAAACAGAACAAAGCCCCGGGAGTCGATGGCATACCAGCCGAATTATTCCATCACGGCGGGCCAGCCTTACGTCAAGCAATTCATGATATTATAGTACAGGTATGGGAGCAGGAAGAAATGCCAGAAGACTGGCGAAAAGGTTTAATATGCCCCATACATAAGAAGGGAGATGTCACAACGTGCAGCAATTATAGAGGTATCACGTTGTTGAGTACCGCCTATAAGATACTCTCCTCTATCCTACAAGACCGGATAACCCCATACGCTAAAACCGTCATCGGGCAATATCAGTGTGGTTTCATTCCAGGCAAATCAACAACTGATCAGATCTTTACCCTTAGGCAGGCGATGGAAAAATGTCTAGAATTTAACATCCCAACATACCATCTGTTTATAGACTTTAAGGCCGCCTATGATAGCATAGCCAGGGTAGAACTTTACAAAGCCATGAGAGAATTCGGCATCCCAAATAAATTGACACGACTATGTAGGTTGACCATGACCAACGTAACAAGCCAAGTAAAAATAGCCGGATTGCTATCCAGACCAATCAACATCTTTAATGGACTCCGACAAGGGGACGGTTTGGCCTGCCTCCTCTTCAACCTGGCGTTGGAGAAAGCAATCCGTGACTCTGGCACGGCAACAAGAGGGACCATCGTCAACAGGTCCAGCCAGTTACTGGCTTACGCAGACGACATTGACATCATCGGAAGAACCGAACAAGCTGTACACGATTCCTTCATCCAGATCGAGCAGGCGGCACAAAATCTGGGGCTGCACATTAGTGAAGGTAAAACAAAGTACATGGTGGCGTCGAATGCGAGAGGAACAGTTGGTCAAACAATCAAGGTAGCGGAGCACGAATTTGAAGTGGTGCAATCCTTTAAATACCTTGGGTCAATAGTAGCAGCCGATAACAACATAGAAGAAGAAATACGCGGGCGGCTTCTCAAATCCAACAGAGCCTACTATAGTCTGTCAAAGCTCTTCAAATCCAGAAATCTCACCATAACTTCAAAACTGCTGCTGTACAGGACCATGGTCCTGCCAGTACTCACATATGGATCCGAGACTTGGGTGCTTAGCAAAAGGCACTCCGACCTCTTAGCTGCGTTCGAGAGAAAAGTCTTAAGGAGAATTGTTGGCCCCATATGTGAGGAAGGACGATTCCGGAGACGGTACAATCATGAATTGTACGCAATCTACCTAGAAGCAGATATCGTGACAAAAATTAAGCTCGGTAGACTCCGGTGGGCAGGGCACCTAGCTCGCATGAGCGAAGAGGAACCTGCTCGGAAAGTTCTTTGTGGTACATTCTATGGTAGACGACAGCGTGGTAGACCATGCTTGCGCTGGAGAGATGGCGTAGACCAGGACGCCCGAAGCCTTGGGGTGCGCAACTGGATGGCGTCGGCTAGAGACCGGGATAGGTGGAGAGACTTGTTGAAAGAGGCCAGGACCGGAACCCGGTTGTCGAGCCGATGATGATGATGATGGTATATTTCGCTTGATCGACAGAAGACAGCCTTGTATTTTCGAAGCATTGAATTTCGCACGGGTTTAAATTCCCCTTTGTATAATGCTGTCGAAATCAGAATTTAATGAGCTTAGGATAAGCTGTCATCTTAGTTCCACAACCAAAGAACCGGCCTGTGAGTCTGGAAACGAATTTCTTATCGATTTGAAATAACTGCAGCTGGTTTGAATCTCAAGCACAGAGATTCTTTTTTTTTTATGAAGGTTTTTATAATACAAACTCTACTGAAATAAATCAGCCAAGTAGAAGACTTGTCACTATTAATTTTTTTAGCCGCACTACACGAATGTAGAATGCTTTACCAGGCTCAATATTTCCCACTCATTGCAATGTGCAGACATTCAAAACCAATGTGCATCAATATCTCCTTTTTAATGCCATCCTGCTTGCTCGCATTGTGTTTAACATTATAAGGGTATTTATAACCCCTTGAGAAACAAAATATTTAAAGCACTTATAAGTGATCGAATATCGCGATTTCTAATATGAACTTGAAGAATTTTGTTGTTAAAAAAAGGCAAACTATTTGAGATACCTCGAACATTTTATTTCTGGATTTAATAGTCCAGTCAAAGCGTCATTTGACCTTGCGCGCAGAGGCATGGTCTATTTTTTTTTATGGATCGATAGGTGCTTATGAGAAAAGCTTAAAACCAAATTTGCACCACATGACAACTTTTTTTACCAAAGTTATTGGTAAAAATGTGTTTTGTGTCATTTTTTGATCATTTGCGAATATCTCGGCTCCACTATCTCCTAGAAACAAAAATTAAACATGTTTTTATTTCTAATAACATAATCTATTACGTTATAATAAAAAACATTTGTTTAAATAAATGAAAAAAAAGTTATAGTAAGTTAAAATAATTTTTTGTTGGTTAAAAATCGCTTTTTCGTGATTATTAAGAAAAAAGCTCACATAACGATGAAATCTTTATTTTTTGTTATTAAATTTCTTGAAATTCCCTACAATTTAAAAAAAAATCAACACTCTACGATGAACGAAAGCCGAGTAATAAATTATTGAACATAGGTAAGTCAGCGCACCCACGCATTTTATGATTTTATGTTTTAATTAATATCTCAGCCCCAGTATGTCGCAAAGTGAAAATAAAAAAACTGTATTACTAATAACAATATTTTCTATCAATTTGCATTTAATTTAATATGTTTGAGCAAAAACATAAAAAGTTACCGTTGGTTTCAACGTTTTTTTGCTTGTTTTTAATACCTTTTTTTCATAGTTATTGAGAAAAAAACTGTATTTCATGGTAAATATTTTTCAGTTTTGGATTTTTGTCTTATAGTCCTTTTAATTTTCTTCAAATTAAAAAAAAATTAGTCCATTACGACAAACGGGAGCCAAGATATTCATGATTGTGATCATAGTGTGAAGCAGATACGTGGGAGAGTTATGATCCCCTCGACATCGAGATCATAACAGCGCCGAAACAAAGGAAGAAGAAGAAGAAGAAGAAAAATCTGCGACTGAAAAATCTGCAAGATATGAGTTGAAATCGCTCATAATGTTGTTATCAACTAACTCGATTTAGAATTTTAATTACAAAAATTCTAATTTGTTTAATGGTTCTAGATACATATATTCTTATAGTTCTATTTTTACTACCAAACTTCATCAACGCAGAATTCTTAATTTAACTGCAATCATCATCAATCAAATCGATAAAACTTCCCATTCACTTAAGAATAGTTTTTTCCTTTATTCTATCTTGTTTTGAAAAATCTCCTTTTTCTTCTTCATGGATGGCATAAAATTGATCCCATGGCTGTACAAAATAAAAACACAGAAACAGCAAAATCAACCAAACACTTATAATTCCAAACAAGTGAATTCATTTGCACACCTTACCATGATCCTTGTGTTCAAACGAAGTCTGCTCCCACAACCAGGATGATAAATCCCAATCCAAAACACCATCTTCTATTTTATCTATCCAAGCCATTGATGAAGATACACATAAACACACTGAACGTGGTGCTGTTGAGCTCAATTTTTTCCCTGCACCTGATGCAACTCACTCTATTCATCCATCTACATTATATGAAAAATGTTATTTAAGAAAAACAAACGAAAAATGAAATGCCAGCTAGTATCCTGAAAAATACCACAAAACGAATAAAAATAAAAAGGACGATATGGGACCTCCAGCATTGCGCTATAGCAATCCACTTAAGTACCTTCATCCGTTTTACACGAATTTTCCATAACATGAAGCTTGTGTCATCGTTGTCGTGGAGTGGTGGTGGAACGATACTATCTCTACTCTACTACTGCTCTACTGTTCCCTTCTCGGGCACTACTTTGCACTGTATTGTCTTTGTCTGAGACGAGGATATGCATTTAAAAGAGTCCTTATTAACATCCAATGATCCAACACATCTACTTCCCTACAGCATTGCCATTTCGCATAAGTTTCAAAATCAGACAAAAATTTTAACAGATTCGATTTTGGATTTTATTTTTTCTCAATGTCTAATAAAGCCTAGATCGGAAAAAATTTTGTCTCCCATAAATTTTTTTTCCTGGGACAAATTTTGTCTCGGATATTTTTCCGAGCAGTACGCAGTTCGCCCGCAAAATTCATACTATTGTGAATTACTGTACAAAATTTCACCACTAAATTTTGCCAGGAAAAAGAATGATACATGCATTATTTTGAGGGACAAATTTTGACAGCCACCGTATTTCCGAAAGCGATTTTGGTCAAAACTGGTTTTATGTAAAAGGTGCTGATGCTTATCTTGAAAGCATCGGGAGGAGATTCCAAAAAGGTATGAACGACTTTTGTAAGACAACCCGTTCCAGAGATACGCTAAAAAACACATTAAATTAGAGTTATTCTCTCCAACTTAAAACTTTTGCGCGAGATTTGGAAAAGTTTTGTAAAGATTAAAATTGTAGAGATAAATTTGTCTTGTCTCTATCTGCATACTATAGGCTTAACCAATAAGGTTGGCTTAAAACATTATGAATTTGACAGTTTTGAACTTCCACTGTGAACGCACCTTTAAACCAATGACCAAACAGTCAATGTCAAATCATTCAGTAAAATCATTTTCAATTTGGTGAAGTTACAAAGGTTTACTCATAAATAAATTTTATTACCAGAGTTCATATTGGGTGACGGTAACTTTAAGAGCTTTAACGCTAATTTTTGGTCTTCAGTGATGAAGCGTATTTTTGGCTAAGCAGGTTAATCACCAAAGTATTCCTTATTGGTGCTTCAAAAACCACAATTTCAACTACAAAAATAACTCTATGGTTTTCTGGTAGGTGGTGCCTTTAGGCCATGTTTTTTTATGTTAATGAAAATGAAGTAACAGTAATGGAGATCGCTACAGAGACATATCGCAACATTATTTCTTTCGTCAATTGCATGGACGGGTATACAGCAGCTACCTCGATCGTGTGATTTAACACATCTAGATTATTTTTTATACGGCTACATTAAATCATTGGTCTGTGCCAACAAAACGAGGATGCTATTCTGATTCTATGGAAACAATATTAGGGTTGGTGAGTTTGAGTTAGCAATATGTCAGAAAGCAGGATCAAACTGCGAGGCTGGATATAAGCATCGAAAGGCATACCCAGCAAACTAATAGAGAAGCCAGGCAATCTGTCATATCTACGCAGCCCAAATACATAGCGTACATTTCTGTTAAGGGCTACATTCATCTTTCTTCTTTTGTTGAAGTTACAAACAAAATGCACACTCGTGGATCAATATAGGTATGACCAATGTCTTTGCAAGTAATAAAAGTGTTTGTACAGGTGTAAACGACTGAGTCACCTACAAGGTACGTAGCACAACGTATACTCTTCCGACGAGTGCTTTAATTTAGTTATCCCATTTAAGATAGCGATTAAAAGTTACCCCAAGATTTCTTGCTGTTTCGACATATTCGATGGGAGCATTTCTCAAAACGATCGAAAGAAAATAAGAGAGGAAAATAAGAGGTCATTTAGATTGGACCAGTGTACTATGTTCTATTGATCTTCGTTAACATTTATAGCACCATACTCAATGGGCCCAAGAGCAAACTTAATAACGTACATCTGAAACAAAACGGGCTCTAAAATGGAACCTTGACGAACGCCAGTAGCATTAGGTAGAAAGTCAGATAACTTGTGACCAACTTGAACTGCTTTTTTTCTATTAGTAAAGTAGGACAAAATTTACTTTGCAATGCTTAATGAAAAGTTGTATTGATGTATAGGCTCTACACATAATTTAACATGATTGACTGCATTTGAAAAGTCAAGCAACACTAGAAGAGTTACTTCATTTTTATCCAACACCTGTCTTATATCATCAGTAACGCTCAACAATGCTGTGATACAACTGTGTTTTTCACGAAATCCAGATTGCTTTAGATGGAGCAAATTAATTCTTTCAAAGAGACTTTGGATATAAATTGAAATTGGTCAACACCTCTTGAGTTTTTCGGGATATGTACAGTTTTAGCTCATTTCCATTAGCGGGGAATTCTTCCGACATCAAAATTGTAGTGAAAATTAATCTTATACATATGAGGTAGAATTGGTAAAATCATTCTTAAAAATGAGGAGTGAACTTCATCCTGCCCAACACAATTATACCTTATGGAAAGCATACTTTCAACAATATCAGATCCGCAGATGAAAATAAAGATTCTGTTCTCAAAAGAGGTTGCAATGATGACAAAACAAATTGTTTGTTAAGAATATTACCATTAACATACTCAATTCGTTTACCTCCCATAAAATCTATTCTTGACAAATTTAAGAATTAAGAAAAAAACGAAAGCAATGTTAATGTAACTTCCGATACTATGACAAACATTGAAAGTAAATAACTAACCTTATAAACATATTTGCGCAAAATTTTACATGAATTAGTACGATGTTAAAGCATGTTTTAGCATGAAACAAGGTTAAAACAACGATTTTTCTAATTTTAGAAGTATCGTTTACCTACTTAGTTTTTTACACGAACTGTTTTTGTTTTAGGTGTGTTGAGAAACAATTTATAAAGAAAATTGTATGATACTAGTTGGAAAATGTTTAAAATTAAGAATCAGTTAGTGAAGTATTTTAAAGTTAGCAAATTGTTAAGTAGTATTATACTAATACCTTAATAGTAGACTGTTTAAAGTTTTGCGCCATTGTTATTGAATACATTTTTGTATATTCTTAAAGCTTAGAAATAAATAAAATTTTCAAAAATGGTCCATCACTTCATTCTGGATCTTCAGGAGTGAGGTGTCAAATGAAAGATAAATAAAGGGTGGTTAAATTTTAAGGGCCGATGTTGATTTTGAATAAAACACAAATTATTTATGAAATTATTGTCATTTCTTTTTATTATGATAGTATTGGTATGGCTAAATTATGTATGGAACAAAATATCGGCCAAATGGCCGCCGCGACCTCGGCGGCACACCCATCCGATGTTTCAAATTTTCGATGACACTGAGGCATAATTGAGGTTCTATGCCGTTAATGTGCCGCATTATCTCATCCTTTAGCTCTTGAATTGTTGCTGGCTTATTGACGTACACCTTTTCTTTCAAATATAACCAAAGAAAGAAGTCCAACGGTGTCAAATCACATGATCTTGGCGGCCAATTGACATCACCACCACGGCCATGGAATTTGTCGCGCAAAAGAGCCATTGTTTCGCTAGCTGTGTGGCAACTGGCACCGTCCTGTTGAAACCACATATCGTCCACATCCATATCTTCCAATTCGGGCCATTAAAAGTTCGTTATCATCTCACGATAGCGAACACCATTCACAGTAACTGCCTCACAGGCCTCATTTTGGAAAAAATACAGCCCGATGATGCCGCCAGCCCATAAACCGCACCAAACAGTCACTCTTTGTGGGTGCATTTGTTTTTCGACAAACACTCTTGGATTTTATCATTCTCCCAAATGCGGCAATTCTGCTTATTGACGAATCCACTGAGGCGAAAATGTGCCTCATCACTGAAGATGATTTTGTTCGAAAATTGATCATCCACTCTTGCCATTTCTTTCCACCATTCTGACCATTGACGACACTTGAAATGGTCAAGAGGCTTCAGTTCTTGAGTCAATTGCACCTTGTAAGCGTGTAAATGCAAGTCTTTATGCATAATGTTCATGAACGGCGAGCGTGAGAGGTGCAATTGTTGGGCACAGCGACGAGTTGAGGTGGACGAATATTCAGCCACACTATCGCGAACAGCAGCAATATTTTCTGCAGTACGAGCATGCACTAGTGTTTTCACATCTCCTACAGACCCGGTTTGCTCAAATTTTTGCACGATTTTTTCGATTGTACGCACATTTGGACGATTAAATTGACCGAAAAAATCACGAAGTGCACGATATGCATTTTGATTTTAACGATCATTTTCATAATAAGCCTGAATAACTTTAACGCCTTGCTCGATTGTGTATCTTTCCATGGTTCAAATTGAGTTAGTCTGAAATTGCGTAATGTCAAATGAAATGCAGAAAAAAACTTGACGTTTAGGTGTGGTTCACATTCAACATCGGCCCTTAAAATTAAACCACCCTTTATAAAAGAGACATTAAGCCCGGTATTCACCGAGCGCTCATAACTTAAGAAGCTCATAAACGTATTCACCAAGCAATATTAGTGAAGATCTACGAGCGCTCTTAGAAGTTAGGAGTGGTCCCGACCACTCCTAACTTACGAGCGCTCTTTTCGAAAATTTGTTCGCTTGTGCGTGTGCCACGCACGCATTTGACTCGAATCTATGTGAGCAATGCCAAGTAGAAGAGTATCCATTTGCTGTCAAGACCAACATTACACAACATTTCACAGTTTGGGTATGCCTGAACAAGAGAGAGTGGCTCTCATTTTCGAACTTCGAAAAACACTTGCGAGTGGTTGGTGAATACCGCACAGAAATTTCAAGTTAAGAGCCTCGTAAAGTTAAGAGCCGTTTAGGAGCGCTCGGTGAATACGAACCTAAATATTTTACTCGTTTCAAAGGTTACACTGTCGATCAACATAGTCAACATTTCCACATAGCCTCAGTTAGTGTGTACGACGTGTGAATATCAACGTCTAGAGTTAAAATAATGCACAGAACTTAGACAAAACAAATCTGACTGCTGTATATTGGGTTGATTAATGTTTGCGAACTAGAAAACTATTGTTCAGTCGACACAACTTTGTTTATTACTATTCATTTGGAATCGAATTGAGTTTGTATTAGCGAAACTTAATTGCCGCTGTTGATTGTCAAGTCTGAATATGCACACTTGTGTGTAGTTATGATCTTTGTACTCCCTACATTTGGTGTTATAAAGAACATCATTTTGTCTCACCAGTTCTATTTAATGTTTGGTCATCTCAAACACAAATAGGTATATTTTGTTTCAAAGTGCGAAGTCAAAACTGTTCGTTTTTAACTTTTTTTTTAAATAATATAGATATAGTGTACTCTTTCTTATAAATAGTAAAATATCTTTTTTGACATTTAAATATTTGTTTTATTTCATATACTCAACATCGTGGTATTTCGCAATCGAGATAGAAGCGATTCTTCTACAACACACCACTCCATAACACAACACATTTCATGATAGCGACACACCACTCCACTCGAAATAGGTGTGGTTTCCGCTTTACTCATCATTATGACGACTCGACTTCTCTAACCTTTGCTTTTTTGCTGCATTCCTTTATTGGTTCTTCCTCAAGATCCAGTAAATATTGTACCAGGTTTCAGCGGACTATTAGACCTTTAAAAAAAATAATATATTTCCCATGGAGTCTTTATGTTACTATTTCCTTTTTTTTTAAAGTATGACTCTCCTCCCAACAAATATTTCAGGCCGGAAGAATTAAAATTTTAAACTTTTTAGCCAAAATACTTAGGAATGCGAAATTAGAAATTTCACTCTGACGATTGTATCATTTTCACTTGAACTCTCATAAGCCTGTAGATCGCAAAAAAAACACTGTGGAATGAGAAGCTCTTGACCGTTTTGCATTGTGGAAAAATTAATGTGTTCGTATTGCGTAAAAAACGGCAATTAAACAAAATATTTCAAATGTAAATTATTGTATTATTGCTTTAATGTAAATTATAAACTATGTGAAATCAACATAGTGACAATTAAAATAAAAGATTGTTAAGCTTTGATAAAATTTCAAAAAAAAAAAAATGAATATGAAAAAATGGTGTGAAATCTACAACATTACATTCCACACCACAACTTCTTTTTTGGAAAAAAATTAAATTATTTAAAGCAAATTTCAACAAATTTTATTCTTAAATTTCATTTAAAAAAATCAATTTAAAGTGGGAGTAATTTCAAATGAAATTTTAAAGATTTTCATCTCTAAAACACTATTTTCACCATGGCTTAATCTTTGCCAATTGCAATTAACGAATTCTGCAATTTTGATATCATTCAGGATAATCCCTTAAAATGAAAAACAAAAAAAATCTATTTCACCTGGCATTTCCATTTCTATACCAAACCAACCATTGCGCTGATGCTTTTGTAGCCAATCATTGAAGTTTGCTCAGAGGATCTGGTGGTTTATAGTTTATAGTTCCTGATGCTAGTGAAACAGGTAACTAGCCATTCTGGCACTGCTGCCTGCTGGGGACAGGGAGGCATCTCTTCTCAACATCATTGCGATGAATAAGAAATGTGCATAGAGAGCTCCATGTGGACAGAAGATGCATTCAATTGAATTCAATGGAACTGAATTTGCGACACCCCTCAACATGAATCGGTTTACGTACCTACATGTGTATATTCATGAGATCTCAATGATGCACACCTCTATCTCCCTCTCTATCTCTTTCAGTGCATGTGAAGTCGTTGCATAGTTTTTTTTTTTTAGCATAGTAGAGACTTTTAATCTGATGTAGTGACGCGTGTGAATGGTCCTGAGGGTACAACATCATCCCACCAGCAGCGTCATCATCATCTCACTATCTGTGTTTGTTCATTATTCATTCTTTTCGATTAGTCCATTATCCGTTCTGTGAACCGTAATAGTTGGGCGTTGTTTATTGAACATTGTGGATCCTTGTGGGAAAAGCGGGAATCAGCCCCAACACTAGCCATCACAAGCATCCAAGCACCATGGAGGCCTAAGCAAACAACCCAATAAACGACAGGAGGTGAAAGAACTCGCGAATGAAAGATAACTAAGGCCCTTATTGCGAGTGTCGTTTCCTTATCGATAAACGACTTTTATCGATAGTCGAAAGTCGAAAATCTTTTTTGGTATTGTGGATCTCTACTGTGAACGAAATTTTTCGACTGGACAATCGATCTTTATCGTTTGCATTTTACTGTTCGACTGGCCAACGAATATAATTTTCTAGGCAAAAATGTATTTTTTTTTATTTTATTAACTTATTATTTCCATTATAATAATTATTTTAACCACAGGGCAAAAGTATTGTATGATCCATGGGCAAAGAATCTTAATGCAGTGGCAAGTTTTATTATGTTTGGTATTGCCGTATTTCTTTTAGTTGGTTTGAGATGATTTTCAATAATTGAACAAATGGTGGCTTTGACAAGCGGAAGTATTTCAAAAATCTGCAATGTAGTATGTTAATAAAAGAAAATTTATTTTTACTCATTAACGGACATATTTTCTTCAAGATGCAGAGGATTGGAAACATCTCTAAGTTGTCTCCTATTCCTGGCAATCATTATGTGGTCGTCGTTGGTTGTTTCATCATCTGTATTATCGAAAAAGAACTCGAAGGAAATCATTTCTTGTTTATTTATATGAAATTTATTGCATTTATTATTGTTTGTATTTTAATTTTACACAATTTCATCACTTACATTTAATTTATTTCACAATTTTCTCGTCCTAATACAAAAATTCAAATTAAAACCATATGGCAGTGCTAGTATATCAAAACAATAAAAGTACCTACATACGTGTATAAGAATATACCTATTTTTCCCCCACACCGACGCAATTCACAAAAAACACATTATAGTCGCGTATTATAATCACATACAAATTAAATTCTCTACCACAAAGAATATTGACACTTGCGGAATGAGTATCGTCATATCTTGTTGATATTTGATTGCTGTCACTTTTGAACTTGACGGATTCGTAAAGTTCTTAATATAGTGAGTTTTATTGGAAAATATTTTATCTAGCATAATAAAACTTCCCTCGAAATACAACAAATCTCGTGTCGATAAAAGTGGCTTTGTTGTTGGTTACCTAGGGAAATTTAACTATGTAATGCATAAATTTGGCTCTCCATTTCCCAATAAAACACGCTTGTATTTGACTAGAACGACTTTGTGTTCTACCTCTGCTTCATGCTGCTCTTATTATACTGCTTGAACACAACAAATTTATCGCGTCAATCCGTCAACTTTGTCAATTTGCTGTATTGGTGTTTTAATTAAAAATGTTTTCTTGTGATTCTTCTATTGATCAAACTATTTGATCCCTAAGTAAAGGAATTTTTTTCCACATACACAATCACTGAAACATGCCCAAATGTCAAAATATAGGATTCATTAACAATAAGCACATTCGTTATTCACAGTAACTATTGTATCTGTCGATTGAGATACACAATACCAAAAAGAAAATTTGTCGTTGCTTTCGACTTTTGTCGGGTCGAAAGTTGAACGACACTCGCAATAAGGGCCTAAGCTGTTGAAAGCTTTCACTGCTTTGAGAAAGTCTTCTGTAGTCTATGTGCATGGGCCTAGTAAAGGTTAAGGGAGGCGTGTTTTTGTTCTATAAGACATCCAGTAACTTCTCATTATCTTGGCACCAAGATTTTTATGAGGCGTAAGATTTAGGTTCCCAAAGGCAATAGATTATGGAGATGAAAGAAGATTTAACACCGTATTCAAAGTGGTTAAAAAAAACGAATACTCTACTAGTTCAACGTTGAAGTCCATGACTCTGAAAAGGAGAGAAATCTTATTAATATTCACCAGGGCCGGATAAGTTCATGTGTAGGCGCTTTAAGGCATCTAAAATCTTGGGGAGCAACCCCATTTCGTTTTAAGCTGCAGAATTTTTTTTATCGATTCTTAGTGAATTCATAAAGCCAATGGAACGTGTTCATTCCTGCGTTAGCCGAATTCGATCAGTCAAGCTATATAAATAAATACTTTTCAACATTCCCAGTCAAAAAAGTTGAAGTATAAAAACACAAATGCAAATCCATAATCCATAAACAAAAATTAGAAACAATCAGATACAATAGAAACTTGTGGAATCTATGTGGATTCCATTTATTTAATAAAGAAACAAATTATTAGCTACAAGAATGGCAAATAATTGATGTAGAACATGACTCGAACAGTTATAAACAAAAAGAGAAAATTAAAAAAATTACATTTCCAATATGTTTAACATGAATTCAAGCTGCCAAAGGTTTTGTATTATCATTTTTCTGTGCAGTTAGATTTGGTAATTCCATTGCAACATTGTGTACGTTTGGTGTCGGACCATGTATAAATTCATGTGATAGACTTGGAAACAGTTGCAAAGGATCAACTCCTTCAGAATCAGCTTGAATTATGATGGTTTCCTGAGGCATTGGTCGGTTGACTAAATACTCTAGCGGAGAAAATGGTATGAAATCTTCGAAAAATGGTGGTTCATCGATTTTAACTTCGATGATTTCTGTGCCATTTGGTTGAGCAGCTTGAGAATCTTTTGTTGAAGTTTCGTTTGCGTTCCTTCCAATAAATTCATTGACCTTAGGCAAGACACCAGCTGCAATTTCGAACAGAACTCCTATTTCTGATTCTACCTCGGACAAAAGTGATGTAGTAGCATTTTCGAATTTTCGAGAATTTTTCACAGAACTCGGTCGTCGAACTGAGAAGCAAGTACAGTTTTCTTTTATGATTTGCAAGGGCTTGCTCAAAATATTAAGCACTGACGGGGATTCTCCAGGTGTAGAGGAATTTGTGTGTTTCGGTTCTTGGGGTTTTTCAGTTGGAACTTTTTCATCAACAGGAACAGCTTAAGGAAAAACAATGTTTTCGTACATTTTTACATACACATATTTGAATACCTTTCAAAAGAACTTTCAGGTCCGACTCATTGGATTGATCAACTTCAGTGGCTTCAACGAAAGGATGAACCAGTATTTCAGGTGCTTCTGTTGAAGAAACTAAACTCCAGTTTTGCCCTGAAGGACCAGCAATAGTTTCGGGTTCTCTTAGCATTCGAGTCGACGACATTTTAGGTATTGTTGTTGTTGGGATGTGAAGATTTGTTCCGTTTAGCAAATTGGTCTCTTTAGTTGGTGGTTCTTTTGAGTTTTCCAATAGTCTTTTATGGATTGTATGCCCAAAGGCTGGTGCGATGCAGATCAAGCTAACAAATATTGCAATTGTGATGCCGTTCTGTTGAAAATAAAAATTCAAGTTAAAGGAAACTAATTTATGCATCGAAATAGAAATGTTTAATACCATATTTAAAGAATAAATTTCTGAACTATTCGTGTGTATTCTCGAAGAAAATTTCAAATCGATTGTGAAAATATTATTTATGTAAATTATTTTTATTCGTTTTTAAACGCCTGTTATATTTTGGAAAAATTCAGCAAATTACAGTAAGCTTCTTTCAGGTCAGTGAATTTATTTTAAGATTCCTTTGACTGATTTTAAACGAAAATATATTGCCTTGGCCCTTGGGATTTTTAAGCCTGTTGGTGAGAGACGTACATATTTGGTGGCGGGGGTTCCCCAAATTGCTTGAGTTCGAAAAATTGCAGAGTAATCGTTCTTTCTTCATTGTGTTTTTCTTTATTTCTCGGCATGTTTCATTTCTATTTGGTATTCGGTGAGCGATATTGGATTAACTTATGCCGGTCGTCCACTAGGCGATCAACGCACAAATTCGAATTCAACGCATTCAACTATAATGTACGGTGCTTGAAATTCTGTTCAACCAACGGGTTGGATCTAGTTGTTGGCCGTTGTTCAACGAATTACGCAACAAGTGTACGGCTAGTGTACGAGCTCGTGTTGCTCCTTGAAAATGTTCGATCAACACGTTGAGCAACATTTTCAAGATAATGTGTTGCACATTATTTGTTCAACGCGTTGATCAACTTTTTAATTTTCTTTAGGATTTCTTGACGTAATATTGTATTGCGTTGCGTTGGTTGCAGTAAAATGTGTCTACGTGGTTGAACTTTTGCGTTGCCATGAACTTGCAGTTGTTGCAACTTGCAAACTATAGTTTATTTTGGTTTTTCGTCATGGAAGGTGATAAAAAAACAAAGTGGACCACGGAATTAATTTTGCCCAATATATGGGACATTAAGGTTCGTATTCACCGAGCGCTCCTAAACGGCTCTTAACTTTACGAGGCTCTTAACTTGAAATTTCTGTGCGGTATTCACCAACCACTCGCAAGTGTTTTTCGAAGTTCGAAAATGAGAGCCAGTCTCTCTTGTTCAGGCATACCCAAACTGTGAAATGTTGTGTAATGTTGGTCTTGACAGCAAATGGATACTCTTCTACTTGGCATTGCTCACATGGATTCGAGTCAAATGCGTGCGTGGCACACGCACAAGCTAACAAATTTTCGAAGAGAGCGCTCGTAAGTTAGGAGTGGTCGGGACCACTCCTAACTTTTAAGAGCGCTCGTAGATCTTCACTAATATTGCTTGGTGAATACGTTTATGAGCTTCTTAAGTTATGAGCGCTCGGTGAATACCGGCCTAAGAGCCCCTCTTATAAAAATCGAGATGCCAGGGAATTGGCTTGGTATCAAATTTCCTCGAAAATGCAATTGCCTAATGTACCGAACTGAAGTCAAAATAATTATTTCAGGTTTGATGTTTGAGTTTTTTGTTTATCGTGGTGCGTTCAACGCGTTCCCCAACGAGTGATCCTTGGTTAAGTGTACGAAGGTATCAACTCGTTCATCAACTGGTTGAGCAACCATATCGAAAACGCAGTTGATCAACTCGAAAAACTTTTTTTTTGTCAACATTTGAGTAAGTTGGTGAACTAGGTGTTCGGAGCTTTTCCTTAAGAATAAGTTTTGGAACAAGTTTGGAATAAGTTTTAAGAGTTGATCAACTAGGTGTGCGAGGTTAATCAACATATGGGAAAGTTGGTCAATTATGTGTACGGGGCTCCAAACGCATTTTGATCAATTTTAGTTGCTCAGTGTGAATTACGTAAGTTGCTGCACTAGTGTGAGAGGTTGCAAATTCGTTTATCCAACGAAAGAGTTGAATAAAAAGTTGAATGAAGTTAGTTGAACTTATCGCGTACATAGTGGACCAGGACGACCGGCATAAGTATAGTAAAGAGTGTGGAGAAATGTATCCTTTTCAAAAGAACAAAGGTAATTTTGATTAAAAACCGTTGTATTAAAAAGCATCCATGCAAACGAAAGGGAGCCAAAAGAGAAACAAAGATTAAAAATCACATTCGTGTAAAAGCAGTCTTATGAGTTAATTATTTGTATTCCGTTTTCATTGGAGGAGGCTATGATGTGTAATGTACAAATTACATGTAATTACACGGTTACAGACGACAATTTATTGGCAACACCACTGCTGGACGATGTTTATTTATACCTTAAGCTTAGTTGGTACTTATTAATATCCACAGAAATTTGAAAGAGAGGATTTAAAAGGAAATACCGATGCACATTGTTTTTGAATATTTGAATATTATATTGGGAGGGAAACATAGAGTCGGGTACAGCATACCACATTTGTGTAGTGCGGCTAAAGAAAGAATCTATGAATTTAACCGTACGCCCAAATTGAGGATCAAGGTAAAGCTGATGGGTATTCCCTGAAGCGTATTACGGTTTAATTGTTTAAGGGGAGGAAATCAACTGGCTATTTCACTAGAACACTGTTTATAAAAAAAATGGTACTAGTAAAATAATGAAAGGCAAGAAATATTGCGAAGGCGCTCAAGAGATTTTAATGTTTCTGTTATAGTTCTGTCCCTATCATTTTTAAAAATCTTTTTTGGATTCTATCGAAGAGACTCAAGTGAGTTATTGGAGCACCTGCCTAAATATGGGAATTGTTCTCTAGTTTTGGACGAGTATAGGTAGGTCTTAGAGATCAGATCAGATCAGATCAGAAGGAGTACAAAATTTCTTGTAACTTCCAAGGAAACACTTAGCAGCTTTTTTGGAGACAGCGAATATGTGGTTATTCCACACAAGGTGGTCTATGATGTTACATACCGAGAACTGAGAGCTTTTCGGTTTCCTCAATACAAGTGCCGCAGTCGCTCCTGTATAGCGCCATGGAAACTGGGTTGCGCTTTAATGACAGAAGACAGCTTTGAGTTTTTGAAGCATTCAATTTTACGCGGCTTATTATAGTCCTTCGTTTGATAAGGCTATACACTGCCGTTATAAATGCACATCGGAAGAACAAGAACATGATTCTGGAAATGAATAAAAGAAGCTGAGAGTACTTTCGTCAGCAAAATAGTTTAATGGATTAGAAGATTCGGACAAAAGATCATTGATGAGTATCAGAAAGAGAGTCGGAGACAAAACGGAGCCCTGTGGCACACCAGCATTTATTTAATGAATTTCATGCTTAAAACCATCCAAAACTATTGAAAGGTAGTTTCTATTGTATCGATGAAGAGATTTATCGATACCAAATGCACGCATTTTCAATAAGAGAGCTTGATGCCAAACTCTATCAAATGCTTTTGAAATATCAAGTGCAATAATCTTACTTTCTCCAAAACGATGTAAAGATTTGTGCCACGGCTCGGTGGGATATACCATCAGATCACCACCTGTAGATTTATTGCTACGAAAGCCATACTGCCGGTCATTGAGAAACTTTCATTCTTCAAGACATTTTTTGAGCTGATAATTAATCAGTGTTTTTATGTCCTTAGAAAGAAGGGATGTAAGTTGTATTGGACAATAGAGGGGAAAGAAGATTCGTCTTTTTTAGGACCAGGCTAAACAAATGCTATTTTCCATCCAGTCGGAAAGGGACAAGTAAAATAGAACAGATGGAAAAGCTTACGCAATGGTTTTGCCAGCAGCGTTGAAGAACATCGCTTTAGAACAATAAGAGAAACACTATTCAGGCCAACGGATTTGAGTGTATCGAGATCTTTCGGTACTCTTACACTGTACGAGTGCGAAAGAAGATTGGTCCTATAAATTAGTTCAGCGAGAGTTTTTGTGATCTCTTTTGCAGTTGCAGAAAGAATTTCTTTTTTACTTGCAATATATATTAAGGTTCTTTACAGAGTATCCCCTAATTCTTTAAGGCTATTTTTGATGTTACTTGAGTATATTCTAAGAACAAAATCCTTTTACAGTATGTGTCTATCTCCAATGTCGACATAATGCTTCGGGGATTTAAGAAAAAGACCACTTTGGTCTACCCCGAACGATGTTAACGAGAATTGCTCTGCTAATACGAATAGTAGAAATTTCGGACTTTATTCTTACCCTTTATAACTGTGGTTAAATAAATGTGATATCTTATTGGGGTTTTAAGATATCCAATATCTAAGCCCGTTAATTTTTTCTTACATGCAAAATTTTGACTTTGGGGTTAATTTAGTCCAGAAATACGTAAGAAACATACCGTTTTACTATTTTTTCTTATGTATTCGTAATAAGCGTCCTCGAGATTTTGATAAAGATGATGAAGAAGAGGACAAAAGTTGGTCTCGCAATTCTATCTTTTATTCAATGTTTTATTTAAAACTCAAAGTTCAATTGAAAAAATGTGAAAATTTAACAAAGAAATTCATACAAATAATTTGGAAACGCAAAATAAATTCATTATTATCATGGATTTAAAAAAAATCTGCTCTTTATATTGCATCTTCGAGACTCCACTTGTCTTAGAGTTTGACTTCATTTTAACTTGTTTTTCAATAGGCTTCAAATTAATTAAAGTGCCATTGGATTGAGCAGATTTTGTAGTTGTGACTTCGGACAGAACAGTTTTTACTGGTATTGTTAATGGAACAGGAGATGTTTCCTTCGGTTCTTCAACGTTTAATGGAACAGGAGATGTTTCCTTTTGTTCTTCATCGTTTTTAGGTAAACTTTCTGAAGTTGCTGTAGGAGAATATGCTTCTGTAAAATTATCAGCTGCAACATTTTTCGAAACTTCCGTAGTTATCGGAATAGAAATTGTACTGGTTTTCTCATCTAAAATTGACATTTCTGTAGTTACTGCCTGTCGTTTATAAATGTTATGTCCATAAACTGCTTTTAAGGCAATGATGATGCAAACAACGAATGTAATTTGAATTGATTTCTGTTAAAAAAAAATGGAAGAATAATATGATAAAAAATGCTTGAAGTCACATCCGTATGTATGTATGTATTCTCGTAACAGAACTTACCATAATTCCAACGAAAAAAATTATATATTTCTTATAAATTCGAAGTATGTAAGTTCTTTTGAAAAAAAATTCTAAATGATAAAAAAATATTTTGAAATTTAAGATTTTGTTTATTGATTATTTGGGAAACAATTTAAACAAGCAGGTATTTTAAGAAGTTGGGTGTTTATAATAATTTAAATTAATACAATGTTTATTTAACAATGATACCGATAGAGGACACGATGGGACACCATGTACGAAAATGTGCATTCCATCTCTAAAGTTGAACTTCTCCCAGCCGTATAAATTGGACCAGTATTGGTTCTAGGGAAATTTATTTGTGAAACGGATTCACGTTAAATCTGTCATATCTATTTACATTTAAATAAAATTAATAACATTGTTCAATTTGTTAATTACTCGTGAATTAAATCCGTTGTAAAATTCGAATTCCTTTGAGTTATTTCTATATGTTTTGAGGTATTACATTAATTTTTAGTATCAATTTTATTTTAATTTTTAACAATTCAATAATTTTTTTTTCATTGCGTTGATTTGCCACCTGGTGGGGGGTTCCTTTTTTTGAATGGCCTTAATCTTTTTTCCATTTAAATGGCCGGTTTATTTCCGATTCCGAAAACATAGAGCTGTCACCAATATGTGAATTAATTAAACTGTTGGTAGCAATAGCAACAAACATATTCAATAACATTCCTGGATTAAGGCAAAATATATTCTTTTGCATTCGGTACATTATTCCATATTCATTTGAACCCAAAGTGAGTGAAAACTAGGCGGCAAACTTTATAACAACAAATCGAATACGTGCCATACCAAAGGAAACAGAATATCTTCAAAGCAAATATACATTCATTATTTCTCGAAAATGTTTCAATCTACTCGTATCTATATACACATAAAAATCAACTGCTGTTCGTTTGTCTCGCTAAAACTCGAGAATGGCTGGACTGATTTTGCTAATTTTGGCTATGAAATATTTGTGGAATATCAGGGAAGGTTTAAACGGTGAGAAACATAAATATTAAGTAACGAAAAATACTAAAAACATTTGATGTCTTTACATTACAAATTACTGTAGAAGACATTGATCATAATAGAAGATATGTGTTTATTGATGGTAAATAAATTTGTGTCGTGCTTGGGCATGACAGCACCCAATCGTCCTATGAGCGTGGCATTTAACCATGAGTTGGAAAGTGAACAACAATACAATACTGAAGTATTGGCCGAAAAAGTTCGTTCAAATCTTCCGCAATTGTATGAACAACAAAAAATTTATTACGATACTTTGATCTAAGCTGTGAACAGTGGATCTGGTGAAATTCACTTCCTTGATGTCAGGGAGATTGGAAAAAGGATAGCTGCAACATTGTTAGAAGGTGGACGAACTGCATATTCTGCCTTGAAATTACCACTAAACATGCAAATCAACGAAACACCAGTTTGCAGCATCGCCAAAAATGGCGCAATAGCGAAGATATACAAATTGATCGTTTGGGATGAATATACGATGGGCCAATAGAGGTCACTGGAGGGCACTTAACAGAACGTTAAAAGATCTTCGTTAGAACCAAAAAATTTTTGGTGGAGCTCATATTATTTTATCAGGTGATTTTCGTCAGACTTTTCCAATTATTCCCCGATCGACTGTTGCTGACGAACTAAACGCAGGCTTAAAATCAACTAATTTGTGGCCGCATGTAAAGACAGTCCAATTACCAACTAACAACTATCCCACAGAGCTTTTAAATTCCCTGCATTTGCCTGGACTACCGTCTCATAATTTACAATTTGATCAGCTGTTATTATGCTGCGTTACATTAATCAACCTCGACTGTGCAATGGAACGAGACTGGCTGTAAAAAAAGCTAATGAATAACGATATCGAGGCCAAGATCATCAAGGGAAAATACAAAGGAGAGGATGTCTTGATTATGCGTATACTTTGACAATATTTTTCAAAAATATATGTGGGTGATACGAAGTTCACCGGGTCATCTAGTTTAAATATAAATAAAATGCACACGGTGGGCCATCTAAGGGTTTCTTTTTAAATCTTAAGTTATTTTGACACTGACAGCTATTTCCCGCTCAAAATCTTGACAGAAAGTCAGTATTATACGTCCATCCGTGGAACGAAAAGAGTCGCCTTACATTTGAACAATGTTGGGAAATATTGAAAACTTATTTCCAAAGTGAGTGCTGTATAGCCCAAACAGTGCGTTTTTTGAAAATAAGTTTTGTTCGAAATGAACCATCCACCGCGCCTGCGGTACGCAAGTTTATACAAAAAGTTCATGGGACTGGTATGCTAGTAGAAAACACTAATGGTCCCTGCTGTTGTACAGTGCCGTGCGCACAGACGAGAATGTGGCTGCTGTAGCAGAGAGTGTGAGACTCAATTCACGAACATCAGCTCGCCATCGATTTCAACAGTTCAACGTTTCAAGCACTAGCCTCAGGAGAATTCTGCACAAATATTCCGGATTATTCTCTGAAATATTTTTAAGATTTTCATGGAGTCTGTGTATGTTTTTGTTTTAGAAAGAAATATATTTTCTTCAATGCCTAAAAAAATGTTTATGATGTAATCTTAGTTTTTTTTAAAAAAACAAGATCTCCTCCTTTTTATAGGCTTTTATTTCTTTTCTTCTCTGGCATTACCAAATTAAAATTCGTTGGAGCGTATATGGAAAGTAAGGAAAGCAAAGTAGGACACTTAATTTGACGACAAAATATATCTCGCACAAATAATAGGCTTAAGTCCCGTCCCGTAAGCTGCAAACCCAAAAGCGTTTGCTTGTCTATAGACTTTGGATACAAATTCCAGCGCATTTTATCAAAAAAACTTATCTCCTAAAATGATTTTGAACCTTCTGGATTCTATCTGAAATCGGTTTTTGGTGAGGGTTCTAGATGACATCTGCATATTCTAGGTTAGATCTTACTAGGGAGGTATATGAAATGACAAGAGTGTAAGGATAGGAGAAATCTGTTGGATTTCGGATAAGAGCCATCTAGATATAAAAATGGATGATAAAGTTTCAGAGTTTTAATAATTTTGTATTCATCTTTAGTCGTTATTTATGTGAGATAGTGGATCCCGATTAATGTCACTCTTCCATATCCAATTCTGAAATTGGATACTGTATCATTTAATAGTGGATGGCGATTAAACAAAAATACACAGTTTGAGCGAATCAAACATGAGTTATTGTGTTTTTTAATAAATTTTTCAGTTAAAATGTATAAATCTGTGATTTCTGCTTCCAAAAAAATTAATTGAATAAATAATGTATACTTATTTATTTTCTTTAATTCACATTAAAAAAGAAGTCAAAAAGCTATTAACTAGGTAATGACTAATGAGAATTCGATTAATTAGTTAGAGATCAAATAGGAAAACATTAAGCAGGTTTTTTCATTAAGAACCCAACTTGGTTACCTTCAATCAAGATTAACCAAATCACCTTAGTGCTATTAGGTAATTAATACCACCTCTGTTAATAGAACTCTGAAAAAAGAAATAATTCCCATTAATCCTTTGATAACAAAGATTCTTAATTATTTAGCTTCAATGAGTCTGGTCTATCTTCGAAGGCATTCCCAACTCTAAGCATTCAAAGTCCTATTTTTCTCTACAAAGTTGTGTGTGAATGAAACTTACTTACTGACTACTTAAGTACCCCATTGATTCATCCTAGGAGAAAGCAAAGCCGCCCCCACTTATCAACCCCCCATTGTAATCAGCAACACACAACAAACAAGAATCTACCCTTCTCGAGTCGATACTCCAACTTAAACCAAACTAACTAGCAAATAATGAAAGATTAACTCTAAATAATTGAGTATTTTTCTTTTGCCACAAAGTACCAAAGTTCCTGGTGAGGCATCCTTGAAATATCTTTTCTCCAACTAATTAATCATTACCTATAACCGTCACCTCTCCTTGCTATTGCCACCAAAGCACTTTTCAATGCGCCTTGAAACTTTGTGGCATATTTGCTCCTCTTCCTGGTGTTTTCGCTTTTAAGGAAGGACCAACTTATATTCCCCATTTTTTTTTTGTAAATATTAAGCAGCTCTGAAACTTTGTTACTCGCTACATTAAGTTGTTTAAGTTTAAGCATCTTAATGTTGTATTGAAAAAAAAAGGACTCAAAGAAAAAAGTTTGTTGGTTTTTTTTGTTCTCTGTTTGTGCTTCGTAATATGTCTGCTTTTTATTTAAAATGTCTCCCAAAACTTCCTGTTCCCGCCAGTGAGTGTCTCCCTGCTGTAAGTTCTGTCAAATTAATAAATAGAAGTTGACAACTTTTTTCCACACACAAATAAGAACATAATCTTTTAAGCATATATCCGAGTAGAATATTCAGCTCAGTGAACTATATCTGCTCTGTAGCCTTGTATTATGTAAGACGAACTATACAAAACTTCCTTTATTCCTAAACACCCTAGATCTAAAGCAGAGGTCATAACTTCTGTGTTCTGTTCTTAGGAAAAATCCTTCCGCACTTTTCCGTATTTTTTCTTCCTCTGGGTTTATTTTTCTTTCTCGGCTTCTTTATGGATTCTTGTCAAACTACATTGAAACTTTGTTGCATCATCATCATCATCATCATCATCTTTATCATCATTATCTTTATTCCTTCTTCTGTCGTCGTTGTCTTGTTACAGTTGTTGTTGTTGATGTCATCATTTTAACTTAACCCACCTTATCCACCAAAATATAACAAGGTAGCCAACTGGTAGACAAGATGATATACCTACATATACTCGTACAATGTTGCAAACAATATAAAACACAGGTGGCTTTTGTTGGTGGTCATGGGCTTAGCCGATGGCATTTGGTTCCGAATGCCTATGCCTGTGGGAAATATCAATGAACAGTGGGGTCAGTCAGAGATAATAGTCGTTTTGAAGAAGTGGGCGTTTAATTATCTGCGGATCTATGTGGATCGGGATCTCGATTAATTTTTAACATGTATTACAAAAACAGTTCTCTATCTGGATCTATTTCGAAGATCCAAAAATTAGTGCTTACTCTGGCGAGTAGATGGCTTTTTATGGTAAGGTAGTGTTAACCACAGTGTAAAGAAAAAAGACAAGAAACTTTTGAAAATCAACAAACTTAAGCAAAAGAGAGATGAGCATACAACACAATTGTCACTATGATCCGTATCGTTTTTTTTCGATCATTGGCGATAATAAAACGGACGAATTTTAAGTCTCCCATGAGTGACATTTGATAAATTCGGAGACAGTAAGACTTTAAAAGCTTAAAAGGCATAACACATTTTCTATTTTGTATGTTGAATCAACATTAATTTCCTAGCTGTTGCTAAGCTTAGTTTTCGTTATCGTCAAAATGGTGTATTTTAAGTATGCGTTTTTTCGTGATGGGTAATTTTCGAGTGAACTATTGTAACATTAGGTGCGTTTTATTATTCACAAATCTATCTGGATCCGGATCTGGATTAAGTCTTAACATGTATTACAAAAACAATTTGGGATCCTGTTTTCTATCGGGATCTATTTCAAAGATCCAAAAATTAGTTATTACACTGGCGAATAGATGGCTTTTATGATAAGATAGTGTAAGCTATTGTATAAAGAAAAAAGACAAGAAATATTTTAAAATTTACAAACTTAAGAATAAAAAGAGACGGGCTTATAACACAGCTGTCACTAAGATCCGTATCCGATAGATTTGTGAATTATAAAACGCACCTATTAGTGGTTTAAGAAATAATCTTCCTACTGTGTATATCCGGTCTGTTAAGTACAGACAAGCTTATTTGGCACTGAGAGAAAACCAAGTGCAAACTGGCGCAAAATTTATCATCCGATTTTGTTTTTTAAGTACTTTTTTACCAAATAAAAAAATGTTTTTGGGTGATGGAAATCTTTATTTGGACCTTAACGATTTTTTCTGTTAAGCCGAAATGATGATATCCGTCAGTGTTGATACGCACTTGTGCCCGTTTTATCGCATTTTTTATGACTTTCCTATCCTGTTGAATATTCTCCTGAAGGGCTGCTATTGTCTGAGACTAATGAAAGCCCGCATTTTCAAGTAGCCCAAAGAAAGAAGCCTGGGATGGTTAAATTGGGCGACCTTGCTGCTGGTCATGCCAAATCACTAAAACGGGAGATTACGCGACCGTGGAACGCTTCTTTCACAATATCCTTATCCATTATATCTTCGGCTGTGTGTGCGGTTGCACTGTCTTGTTGAAACCACATATTCACCAAGCCCCGTTCATCCAATTCCTTCAGTAAGAAGTCGTTTATCATGGCGCTGTAGCGTTCGCGAGTAACAGTGACGCGTATTGCCAATGGCGTACTAAAAAAAAAGAAGCCCAACCACTCCTCTAGCGTGAACACCACACCACACAGTTCCTTTGAGTGGATGCAACATGCAATGGCTTTTTTTGCATCCCACGCGGATTTCTAGTGCCCCAGAAACGAAGGTTATGCTTATTGACGTAGCCGCTTAAGTGGAAATGCACCTCGTCGCTCATGAGGATTTTCGACGCAAAATAGTGATCTTCATTGTTGAGATTGAGGATGGCTTGACAGTAAATCACACGGGACGGACGGTCAGCAGGCATTAGCTGAAGCACTATTTGCACTTTTTACTGGGACATGTTTAAGTCTTTCATTTGTCAGCAAAATCGGTAGCCACAGCCGCGATATTCTCGGCCGAACGACCAGTCCGGTGGTCGGAACAATTATTACATGCTTTTGCGGAGTATAGCGCACCATTGGTTGCCTGTTTGTATACTGCAGCTGTTTAGTTCGCAAATGTCAAATATGATTGACGTACGATGTCGTTTGGAAAAATTATAACAGCTTTGGACAGAGTAATTAATTTTGCGCCACCTTGCATATAGTGACACCTCAGAATTTGGCCTACAGGGCTATAATATAGTGTCTCATAATAACTTTCTCACACCATAGTCAGTCTCGCCCTGTAAGTAAGTCTAAGTTCTAATACGGACTTAAAGTTAATGTGGCTTAAAATTACTGTCAGTAAACACTTCATCCACGTTTGTTTCATTTACAGGAGCCTGAGAAATATCTCGATGAATGAAATCTCTTTAATGACGGGCAGTACAGCTTTCGTAGGAATAGGTTCACTGGTGATCTGATGGCATATATCACCAAAAATTGGAACTAATTTTAACATCATTTTGGAGAAACAAAAACAAATGTGATTGCATCAATATTTCTGCGTCCATTTGGTACCGATAAGTATCTTTTTTGTTAGATTAGAAATTACCTTTCTTACAGTTTAACTGGAGTTAATCTGGACTGTCTTAGGTCTGGTATTCATAAAATAAACGCTGGTGTCCCCCAAAGCTCCGCTTTGTCCCCGATGCTTTTTCGTATTTTCATGAATGATCAAAAAAATAAATAAATAATAGGTCATAACGGCTCGTAGAAAGCGCAAACTTACTGACTTACAACTCTCAACTATTCCTGCGCCGATACCGAACGGCTAATGGGCAGCAATTCTCATGCCAGGAGATACTCTTAGTGGGTTTGTCAATTACTCGAACACCTCTGAAAAACTTTCTTGCAGCAACTGAGAATCGAACTCAAGACCTACTAACGATTATGCCAAGGGGTACTTTCATAAATGATCTCTTGTCTGATACTTTAAACACACTTCATTGTTTCGCTGGGTTACAGCATCTTTAACTTTCCATATTTCATTTCGATTGTGGAACTGAAATTGCAGCGTGTGCTAAGCTCATAAGATTCCGATCTCGACATTATTTGGGGTATTAATGGGGTAATGCTTTGAAAACACAAAGCTGTCTTCTATCGGCCAAGTGAAATAAAGCACCCATTCTATTATCCTTGTATTGCAATTGCATTAAAGGAACTGTAAGACCTTATATATTCGGTGTGTCAGTGACCATCTTTTATGAAATGATCTTATATTCGATGTAGCCAAAAACACAGCGAAATTCTTAGGTTTTCTTAAAAGATGCAAGAAATTTGTTTTCCCTTTTGATCTGGCTGCCATTTTTAACCTCAGACTTAGGTATAACTATGATATCTGGCGTCTGTCCTCATTACTCATTTGAAACTGTTGGATAGAATAGACCCCTCAGTTTTATAGGATACACATATCCATTACGGAAAATTTTGTTTCTCTTGAACACCGTCGTAACGTTTCCTGTCTTTAATTAATTTAAGCTATAGCCTAAAACGTCGGTGGGTACTTTTAAGGCATTGAAGAAATGTCTGTCGTCACATAATCACTTGGTTAAGGAGAGGTAGACATCTTTTAAGGACGTGATCATTTCCTCTACCCCACTTGAGAAATCATGTCCACAGGAAACCTAAAAAGTTACTGAAAGGCACCACTGGCAATGCCAGAAAATTATTTGGTATTTATGTATTCAAGCTGAACCAATAATAATCCAACCAGGGTGAAAAGAGAGTCTTAAAGTTTTCTTTTTCTTTTGTAAACCTTGATATTCCTTTTTAGGCCAACTCAAACATAAGTAAGAACTACAAACATATTGCTATAGGTCGTCTTTGTTGGCCGGTATCTATCCCCGTTCTTTTTTTTTGTGTTCATTGGGTATGGGGCCTGAACTCGAACTCTTTGGGAGCATCTTATTCCTGAGTTCCGATGTCATGTCATGTATGAACAAACTTTATTTTGGTTTCCTTGAAGATAATATCAACTTGGAACCCATTTCAACTAGCTATAGTTTTTTTTTGTGGCATATCTATATCATGAAGCCAACATTTTGTGGACTTCTTGCCATTTTATATTGTTGCCCTTTGGGTTTTGTTGTTGCTGTTGTGCGTATATTTGCTGGGGTAATACATAAAATTACTTTAATCAAGATGTTTCCTTATGGAATTCGGGTAGACAGACGAAGTAAAAACGTTTCAATTTATATTTGCAATTTGAGGTTAGTTCAGTGGGGAACCCCTGCTCAACAATGTTTCTAATTGAGTGAACTATAATGCTTCGCGTAAGAACCAAAAGATGTGTAGACTTTCTTGCAGGTATTTTTATTTATTTTTAATCAAACAATAATTGAATTAAGAGCTTTAAGAGCCCTTAACAGATGTTAATTAGTTGAAGTTTAGGGCTTAAGTAAGGATTATTCAAATTGAGCTATAATGTGATTTAAGCCTGGTAAGAAGAGAATTGAACTGACTTAAAGTTGTTGCCGAATCGGAAGCGAAAATTGAATTTTTGGAGGATTATAGCTGTATCCTGGATGTGTTAATGATCCAACTGGAGCCTTATTAACTTCTGGAACAATTTGAACCGTAGGTTGAGCCGGAGACTGCTGGATTATGAAAGAAGGTTGAAGCAATACCTGATGCTGTTCTTGAATTGCATTTTGAACCAACACCTGCTGAGCTGGAAGGGGAGGTTGAACCAATATTTGTTGAGCTGGTTGAATGTGCGAAATACCAATGATATGTGAACTGATATAGCCAGGAGCGAGGTGGATCTGTGACGATGGTTGGTGAGCTGGAGTGGGTGCTTGAGCAATTGGATTCTGGTTGATTTTATCTACGATCGGAGTCTCAATTAAAGCAGGAACAGGTTTGTTGTAAATATAACCATCTTTGGATTCTTCAATTATTTGAGGTGATGCGGGAATTATAGGAGCTACGGGAAGTGCTGGAATATCGGTGACTTTTGGAGGAATTTGAACCAAAATAGGTGATCCATTAACTGAACTTGGTTTTTCCTCTTCAACCAACACAATGCTGGGTGGCACTATTGGAGCTTCAGGTAATGCTGGAAGTCCCGGTTGTATAAGAGGAAGCTCTGGTTGCGGAGGAATATAGGTGTACCCTGGTTCAGGTTGAGTTTGAACGGGTTGTTCAATAGCGATAGTTGGTGGAACTTGTGGAGCTTCTGGCAATGCTGGAAGTCCCGGTTGTAAGAGAGGAAGCTCTGGTTGCGGTGGAATATAGGTGTATGATAGTTCAGGTGAAGGTTGAATAGGTTGTTCAATAGGTATTAGTGGAACTTTTGGAGCTTCTGGCAGGGATGGTAATCCAGGTTGAAGAAGAGGAAGTTCTGGCTTTGGTGGTAAGTAAGTGTTCGATAATGGAAGTTCAGTGGGTTGTTCAATTGTGACAGCTGGTGGAACTTGTGGAGCTTCTGGCAATGCTGGAAGTCCAGGTTGAAGAAGAGGAAGTTCTGGTTTTGGTGGTAAGTAAGTGTTCGATAGTTGAGGTTTAATGGGTTGTTCAATGATGAGGGGTATTTTTGGAACCTCTGGCAAAGATGGTAATCCCGGTTGGAGAAGAGGAAGTTCTGACTTAGGCGGTAAGTAAGTGTTCGATAGTTGATGTTCTATTGGTTGTTCAATAGCGATAGTTGGTGGAACTTGTGGAGCTTCTGGCAATCCTGGAAGTCCGGGTTGAAGAAGAGGAAGTTGTGGTTTCGGTGTTAAGTAAGTGTTGGATTGTTGAAGTTTAATGGGTTGTTCAATGATGAGTGGTATTTTTGGAACCTCTGGCAAAGATGGTAATCCCGGTTCGAGAAGAGGAAGTTCTGGCTTAGGCGGTAAGTAATTGTTTGATAATGGAGGTTGAATGGGTTGTTCAATTGTGACAGTTGGTGGAACTTGTGGAGCTTCTGGCAAAGATGAAAGTCCAGGTTGAAGAAGAGGAAGTTCTGGTTTTGGTGGCAAGTATGAATTAGAAAGTTGTTGAATTGGCACAATAAGAACAGGTGGCACGATTGGGATCTCAGGCTTTGAAGGAAGATTATCGTTAACATTGCTTTGAATAGGTTGCCCAATATTAAGTGGTACAATAGGAGCTGCTGGCAGAGTCGGAAGTCCAGGTTGAAGTAAAGGAAGATCTGGTTTTTGTGTTACATATTCGTTGGGACTTGTTGGTTTGTCTGAAGGATTTCCAAAGTTCACAGCATTGTCAATCAAAGGTAGATCGTTAATAAATGGCTTAGAAGTTATTGGTTCTTCTTGATTTGTCAATTCGGTGTTGATGGCATATGGTTTATTTTCAATTTCTGGAACACCATATTGCTTGTGAGGAATTATAGCAGAAAGTCCACGAAGACTACCTCCTTGAATTTGCCCAACCAGTGCAATGCACAAGAATGATGCGGCAATGAGGAATTTCTACATATTAACAAAAAAAAAAAAAAAAGAAAAAAAAAATTTTAAGAAAAAATGCTTAGAAGAAATTTTTTAGTATTATTCCAACTTACCATCTTGGAGTTTGCGCTCTCTTTGATACTCCGTCCAATTCTGTTCGACCTATTTATACAAAAATAAATCGGAAGAAAAAACTTTAGGGTCAGTTGTTAGTTGTCTTTTTAGGGTACCTACCTAAAAAGTGGAAGAAAAGATATTCAGGTTTACATTCTTGTCAATGCTAATTGTCTGAGTTGTAGATGGAATACGTTCTTAATGACTTTTGAATTGCAATTCAATGGAATGTTGGCAATATGAATCTTATCGATGTTTATTTCCTTTCCATTGTAGTTAGTTAAGTACAAAGATAAGAAGTTTAGGGATTTTGTCTTTGTATTCAATAAAGTGGTATCATACTTTAATGGACAAATTCTTTCTTGATAAAATTTAAATGTTTTTGAAAGACCAATTTTTAATCTTTCAGCAAACAAATGAATAAATTGAATAAAGAGAGTTCTGTGCACATCCATAAAATATATAGTGTCAGTCAAAAGGTAAAACCCACACAGGTATCCAGAAAAATATTGAAGAAAATGTAATTGATATCGGCATTTTAAATCTTTGCGGGTCGTTTTTCGAAATAGATTTGCAGTCGAAGATCGAAATAGTGAAATTGATGATTGGTTAATGGAGGTGATATCCTGTTTCTCCTACAAAAATCATTTATAATTTTTCGTTCTATATTAATATGTATTTGAATCCTAAACCTCATTGGGCACTCTTTCCCGTCATAACAAACGTTTATAATTTTATTAATTTATCAATTTCTTACCCACTTACTAAATTTTTGACTTTAGCTCTTCATGTCATCTAATTATATAAATTTTGAAAGTTAAACAATATCAATGACTCCACTTAATTCGAAGTAATTTGTAATTTTCTTCAACTACGTTATGTAAAATAATATCTTAATTTAAAATGTTCATGCAATTTGTAAGTGTCGTTATGACACTCGGAGCACTTTGGTGCCCCAACGATACGACATTTGATGAATCGTATCTTTTTTAACTCGGAAACCAAATGTTATCTAAATTCATATTACCAAATGCTTCAAAAAAGGTGTCCTTTTAAGACTACCTATTTTGAAACTAGCCCCATTTTATTGTGTCAATAAAAAATCGTTATTGTTTGACAGCTGTCATGGAGAACACCACGAATGTAAAACGCGTAGAACTTGTGAAAATTGACTGTACTGGAATGTTCAAATTCTTTCGTAACTGTTTCAAAACTAAGGTGGAAATTTCAATCCTATAAATGGACCTTCTTACAGTAAGTCGGGCCAAATGAAATTGGTTATCATTGGCCGATAGCTATTGCCCTGGTCGGCAATGGCCAGGCTAACGAATGAACCAATGATGCCACCAGCTTAAAATTTACTTCAAACAGTGACTTTCACTAGATGCATTGTAATTTAGTGGATCTCGTGTCGATTGTGATCGTTCCAAATTTGACAGTTTAACTTGTTGAAGAATGTCATTAACCATTAATGGGCTTCGTCAACTTAATATGATTTTTCGGGCGCGAAATGTTGTTCGAACTTTCCACTTTCATAAAACAATTTAATCATTTTGACATGTTTTTGAACGATATAAATCTCTATGTTGAATTTGCGAGATATATTTAATAAACGATAGCTAATTTGACAAATATGGCTTCCACAATATGGCCGGAATTATATTTCAAAATTTAGAATACCCTATTAGAAAATCTCTAAAACACACTTAAATAAGGCATGCCCCGAAACATTCTTCAGACTCAGAATCAGACTTCTCGATCATTTCATTTCATTTTTCATTTCATTTATTTCGAAGAAACATTCAATTTTTAATGACACATTAAGATCAAAATCTTTTTGAGTATCGATAGTTTTACAAGTAACATAGTCTTTTTTTTTTAATATTCAAAAATATGAAACATACTTCTTAAAGCTAAACAACTGAATTCAAAAACATAATTGTATATAACTTTAAATAATTTGCAAAAAACTGAAAGAAGAAATAAGATAATTAGAATTTAAGTTTAAGAAATAGGACAAAGCAAAGTATGTATTTAAAAAGAGAGAGAAACAAAATAAAAAAGATAAGAAAAAGGATATATGTGCATAATAAATCTATGTTCCTACGTTTGATTTTTATAGTGCAAAAATAATTTCCTTCTAAGTGCTGTGGGCGCGGCAGTACTTTGCAATTCATTTGGAAGAGCATTCCATAAACTAATTGCAGAAACGTAAAATGAGCGTTCCGCTATACTCTATGCGAAACGCGGTAAAATTAGTTTCAAACCTCTTTGGGAATGGGCATAATTAATTATTTCGTTCAGATAGTTAGGACACCTATGTTGTGAATGATATTGTGGAGATTCAAAACTAACCTAATCTTGAGGTGCTCATCAAGGTTAAAACCAAAGAGCGTATGACGCAGATGGGCAACACTGGAATATCTAGGTACATTATAGATAAACCGAATACAATCATTGAATGCAACGTTCAATCTGCGCCTACATTCACTGTCCAAAATTGGATACACAGAAGAATTAAAAGTGAAATATGGCATAATTAATGATTTAATGAGGCGGATTTTCATATTGGGAAGCAATAAGTTTGAAGAAGATCTCAGAGAACGTAATCCAGAGTAAATTTTCCTAATGGTATCTGAGATTGCACTACAGCAAGTTAGATTGTTATTAATTCCATATCCTAAGTACTTTACACCCTTCACATAGATAATAACTTCATTGTCAAGTACGACTGTGGGAAAATCAAAAGAGTTGAGCTCATCTCTAGAACATAACATAGCAACAGACTTAGCAGGATTAAGCTTCATGCTGTTAGCATTAGACCAAAAAAGGATATGGCTTAAGTCCTCATTTAAACGAATTATACAATCCTCCATCAAACCAGTTGTACGAAAAATGTAAAGCACAACATCATCAGCATACATTGAACTTGGCAATTGGAAATGACATTAGGAAGGTAATTTATAAATACTGAAAATATCAGAGGACCCAAGACGGAGCCATGGGGTATTCCAAGATTTGTAATAAAGGGGTTTGAAATGCCAACCTCAGTTTTTATTCGCTGTACCCTGTCAACTAGGTAGTTACACAGTAGCTTAAGTGATGATCTAGAGATCATCGAAGTGTTAAAAAATTAACTTATCTGTTTTATTCTTTATAAAATATAGTTTACATCATTAAGAGGCATATTTTTTCTAAAATTGGTCCAGCCATTCACGAGATAAATCCAGAATTAAAAAATAAAAATAAGACATTTTTTTCAAACAGATTCTATATTATGTTTGCGTTATCCATATTTTTTGCCAAAAATCATTTAAATCGCAGCCTCGGCCATATAGGTTTGAAAAAATCGGAAATTGTTGATTGCATTTTGTATTTCGTTGTCAAAAACTTAACTGCCTTATCCAGCACGTTTTGAATAGAAACAATTTTTGTAGTTGAAACACTGTTCCGGTGAGCCCAAATCAATAAATCTGCCAGAAAACATGAGTTTTTGTGAGTGATGTCTCGTTGAGGTCCTCCCACTTCTTCTAAAACAGATGCAATCATCTTAATTTGAATGGACGGAAATGTAGTCAGAGTTCCAAACTTCAACTTTACGATCTGTAATCGGCTTTCCAAGTAGGTTAAACAATTCAACTGTTTCTTGAATGAGAGTGTTGGGAATGTTGGGTATGTTGTCTTGTTCATCGAAATCCGTTGCCTCAACTAATTCAGAAGTGTAGCTATTTTATCTATGAAATGATGCATTGAGAGCACTAGTGGCGTTACCCCAATATTCACTTATTGTGAAAATCACGGTTTAAAAAGTTAACGAAAAAGAAATGTTTGTTATTAGCTTCCTATTTAAATAAATAATCAATAAACTTCAGTTATGGCATAATTAGTGGGATATCTCATATTTAAGACCTTAATCTTCTCTTTAAATTATTACTTACTGGATTTTATGTGGGTTACACCACTATTGCTTCTTGGATACTGAAATAAATTTAAAAAAGAAAGTTGGTTACACCAATAATTTCCAAAACAGGTTATGAAAAAAGAATTATTATCGCTTTTTACTACAAAATAGTTAGAAAGTTAATTTTAAGTTTACACTACTATGATAGGTTTTCATTCTTCTTCGTCATCTACATACGTACTCAACCAGCCCAACGTCTCTGTCCATAGAAACAGTTTTCAATTTTTTATAAAAGTCGTGGTAATTCGGTGGGATTAAATAAAGTAACTCGAATAAGTCTTTCTTTTTTGTTTCACTTACGACATTCCCTTTTGGAAACAATAGTTAGAGATCAAAAAGCACGTCTTCGTTATTACTATGCTTGTAAGAAATATTGAAAGGTGTCTCTTTCAGAAATTTTAGCGATAGAATTTTAAGCCATTCCACCTTCCCTTTATTTACATTTATTTTCGGATTTGTTTTATTTTTTTCTAATTTTTTCGTCGAAAACATCATAGATCCATCCATAACAATAATTTGAAATGGATCCTTCTTTCTTGCCGCTGCTAAATATACATGTAAGCTTTGTTTCTTACCAAGTCATGGACAGTATGTCCAAAGTTGTCTCTTGTAATAGCACACACCCGTTGAAATGACTCGAGTGGGCAAGGTCTTCATGAGATCAAAGGTAATCACCGAAATGTCTGATTCCTTTGCTCGTGTTGCGTCATCTCTCATGTCATTTCTAGCCGAATCCGCTTTTCTAAGATGAAGTTCATGTTCAATTTGTATTTGAGGCTTCTCGTGATCAGTCGAAAACTTTAGTTTATTGTAAAAGTCATACTTCTTACAAGAATTCTTTATTGGAGCATGGAATGAAAGGTTAAAATCACGATTAAAAGTCTGCCGGAATACGTACTATAAAACAGGACTGGTGTGAGAATGCTTATACAAATTAAACATTTGAGATATGTTAAGGTCGGAGGATAAGAATTTTCTCTTCGACTTATGGCGGGTATAAATGCGATTGCTAACACCACACAAGAAGCAAAGACCACACAACATTGACAATGATGTTTTACATACCATACTATGATTGACGTAAATGTGTTTGAAATCTACTCATTTCCAATTGTACTAGCGCAGAAATTGCGTAAGTGGGTTACACCATTTCTGCTCTAGGAAAAGTTCCGTGCAGAAACAATGTTTCAGCATTTTTGTATTAATTTATGAGCAAATATAAGTTACGCCACTTCTGAGTTGGAAGAAAATTTTTTTTTGACCATTGTGGATTAAAAAGTCAAAATTGAAAAAATGAAATGCCTCAAATATCTTATGGCAGCACTTTTTCAATTGTTCTGCTGTTACTTTATCCCATGCTAATTTTAGAAAGAGGATTACATCTTTTATTGTAACTTTTTTTTAAAATGTCTGCAATTGATTCATTCTCCGCAGCAAGCTTTGTCTATAGTAGAGCTTATTTATGGCACTTTGGTCCAGTTTTTTCTGGCAGTAGTCTATAAAAAAGACCAGATTCGTCTGCATTATAAATCTGATCCCGCGTCAAAGACTATTCTCTGATTTTCTGGTCAAATTTATGTTGAAATGGCCACACACTTTCAGATGCCTTAATCCAAAACGTTTCCAATTCGCTTTTAAGTACCTAATATCTACTCAACAAAACTGAAAAGTGAAAAGAATTACGATTCGCTCAAAAACCCATTTGTGAATTTAGTAAGACATTGGGGTTAAAGCACTCGTTGGAAGCAAACAAACATATTTTAATTATTATTAATTATGTAATATTGTAATTATGTAATATTGTTCCTTACATCCCAATATTTCCAGTCTATACAATAGAGCCTATACATATTTGTCTTCCACAAAGGAAAGGTCTATTTACACCAATACTATTTGTTGGCAATACTGCACAGTTTTCGGTCTATAAAGGATTTGTTGATTTTGCATTTCGAATATTTGCATTTTGTGTTTGTGTTTTGCAGGATATACCTATTCGTAAGCAATTTACCTTATCTATCTGAATAAGGCACTCAGAAACATAATGGAATTAGAAAAAAGCTTCTCAAAAATTAAGTTTAATTAAAAATTAAATTACATAAAGTCCTTAAGGAAAACAAATTCAATATGAGAAAAACCACGTTCTGGGGTTGGAAATTTCAATTTCCATTTTGAAAGTCACATTAAAAAATATATATAAATTATTAAAACCAGAAACTTCCTTGCCAAAGATGCGGGGCATGTGGCAGTTAGTTTCTTTTTGTATAAGTTGCTTTCATAACATTGCATTGCCATGACTTCCTTTTGGCTTGACATTTGTTGCTAATTTTCACAATTCAATTATAAGGACCATAGAATGGAACAAGTCCAAGCACCTATCTTATAGGGTAACGTCTTCTATGGAGATGTGAGACCAAAGTCAGCATTCAACTCACGTAATTCCCTTCATAACCCACTTAAGAGAATACTGCCACGTTTCCATACGATGGAAATCTTCTGAATTTTTACAACGCAAGAGATGTCCTTCGAGGACTTGACAAAAAACCAAAAAAAAAAAAAGAATAAGGAAACCCTCTAGGTTTTTGTGTGTCTAGGTGTGTGCGTTCCGTTGACTTGGTTCCAGATAAAATCGCACTAATAGATCTTTAATGGAACGTGCCATTGTATGTCCAAGGTGCTCTGTGGACATAGTGTGTTTCACAAACGAGACTCATGTCCCTGTCCTTGGCCGTGTCGGATGACCATGCTAGGCAAAGTGTAGGCACCTTCATATTTGCGTTCGTGGAAGCTTTTTTTTATACTAAAAGTATTAACAATTTAATTGGAAGCAAGTCTCCTTCATTTTTGTCTCACGTGGATGTCCGGCCACAACTCAATTTGGCGATTGAATCGTTGACCTGAACTGCCATTATGGGGGACGATAACGATGGAATCTATCTTAATAAAATCATAAGAAGCACGTAATTGCCATGAAGCATGTGCGCACGAAGGAATTCTTTTCAAACCGTTTGGAAAGAAAATTATGGACTTGATTTTTTTCTGCGGCACCGATAGCAGATCTGAGGTGCCATTTATGATTTCTATTTGAGTTTTCAGAGTAAGGCTTTTTTTTTTTTTGTCTAAGATTCCCTCTCAACCCATTGGCGTTGCGGTAGGGTGTCTCAATTCACGGTGCCTCGGCACGGACTCATGAATTATCAAGTCTTGATGCTCATCAAGATCATCCCGCATCATCATAAACCATCAAAAGGCGTCAGGTAATACAAAAAAAAAGCTGATGGTCTATGGACGAAATCTGGACGAAGAATGACGAGGAAAGGAATGAGTTTGAGTTGGGAATACGGCCATATGGACGTGTGCGGAGTTGTG
This sequence comes from Chrysotoxum bicinctum, assembly GCA_911387755.1. Lineage (NCBI taxonomy): Eukaryota > Metazoa > Arthropoda > Insecta > Diptera > Syrphidae > Chrysotoxum > Chrysotoxum bicinctum. The sequence goes on along the minus strand of OU426989.1, from coordinate 213,503,041 downwards.
GAGACTGCCGTTGTGCCATCATCATCGTGGTCTATGATGCGTAAGGCTTGTATGACAGACGAACGCATGCTTGTGGTTGAATTATGGCTTATCTGAGGAATTCGATATGTGATGATGTTCATGGTGATTATGGAAGATTCATCGGGACTGGGGATAGTACGCAAGCTCTGTATTTACGATGAAACGTTTATTTTGATCTGAAATGAATTTGACGGATGCACATGCAATATGCAAACAGGAATTCGAATCTTCGATTTTATGTTGATGGCTTATGGTTGGGTGGAGGGGTGGCGGATGTGTTTGGCTGGCAATTACAGGCTTTAAGGGAATTTGCTTACGATTGATTGAAAATATATGGCAGCAAAGTAAAATATGCAGATACACATAGGAACTTGTCTGTAGAGAGAGATGATGATGGCCTCTAGGAACTGACCATACATACAAATATAGAAATTATAAGCCTTGACCAAATAATATTATATGTATGCTGGCAATTGATTGGATCTGACTTTCAATCCGATATCCCGTAAATAAAAGTTGATTTAAATCTCACCACGTTGCTTCTTAAGGAAATATGGAAAAAGAGAGTCTCTGTCTAATAAAGTAGGTAGGTAGTTGAAGTAAGGAGTCGAACACAAAGTCGATGTTACTAATTGAAATTGAATTAATTAATATTGAACCGTATTTAAGAAGAAATCCGAACAGCTTACCCCAGTTAGTATAGTATCGTAGAGGACTTCTTTATAAATATTCTCATAACCAGCCTAGAAGTCAAAGAGAAGATGTTGTGTATTGATTTGGTATTCTTTAGTCTTTTCCGATGTCAGTGGTATGGCGAAGATTATATATCGATCATAGACTGTGTATATCTATAAAACATATAAGCTTTTCAAAAAATTGTATTCTTGCTGAAAAAACTCGCTTCGTTTATTTTATTTGCTCTTTAGAGCAGGTTTTATGGTTTCATGTCAAGGAAATGTCGAAGTTTTAGACAAAACTACTATTATGTACAATGATTTTCGTCATGACGTTGATCTATTTATCGCTGCATTCAGGAAACTTTTTCAAAAGACTATTAGCCTTGCACTAGTAGACTTATATATAAACAAGCCAAAAAAAGTATAGAGTTGTAGTTTTGTGTTTTATAAAGATTTATTTAAGCTTGAGAAATTCAAACTACATACATATATAAAAATAAGCTACTATATAACTACAAGTTCCCAATTACATTTAACGAAAAACAATAAATAGTTCGTCTTTTTTTTTGAATCATCAGCGGAGGACTGATTTAGCATTCCCGATATGATCGTTTTGTGATGAAGGATTTTTGTATGATTTTCGCTTTTCAAAATACAAAAGTTAATGGAAAGTTACAGAACTGTACTGAAAAATATAATTACAGACCCATTGCTTTCATTTTGAAAAGTTCGCTAACTCAAATCTTCTCAGCGACACGAAATACAAAAGTTCTCAACGGGTGATGAACCCACAACACATTTGAGAAAAGAAAAGACGCAATTATTTTAGTATATAGGTTCATAAGGCGAAAAGTCGACAATGGACATTCGAACCAACCCAAGTGGGTGTAAAGTCTCTTGGAGATATCAGAACATGCATCGTATGAATCCTGAGAACATTATGTTTGGAAGTTTGTGTCAGGTTCACCCTGCGAACAAATAAAATTTAACAAACAACCAAAATCTGTCGAGTCGTTACCTTAAAGTACGACAAGAAAAAAAGAGGATGTGTTCATAAAACAGAAAAAGGATCACAAATGTTGAAAATTTAAATGAGTTAGAGTATAAAAGCTACCAACAAATGACTAAAGCTCTAAATTTTTGCTCTCATTTTTAATGCATGGTCGAAGTCTTCTTCCACTTGTGCGCGCCACCTTAGCCTTGGTCTTCCTCTATTGTGCCGCCTCTATTGCGCCGCCATCCAATTGGGTCCATTCGCTCTACGTATATATTACCTATCCAGCTCAGTCGTTGCCTTCTTAGTCCAAAGAATCAGCGATTGGCAAGAGATATTTTCCATTTGATTTCAGCGCTAGTATTATTGTCTGAACAAATAGCGGCTATGCGCCGAAAAGTTTTCAACTACCTCAAAATTATAGCTGTCTATGATGACGTTCTTTCCAAGACGTGCGTCGGTCTAAGTGCCATTTTTCTAAAGTTTATAATAGATTTACTTAAACTCATTGTCATATTGATGTTTTTATAACTTTTTTTTTTAATATTTTCAAATTTGAGATTTTAAAATGGCAACGAATTTAAAAGTTCATGATTTTGAATATTTATCTATACTAGATGTGTGTCACGGGCTTAACACCGTTATTGTTATATTTAAATTTCTTTATATGCAGACAAATAAAATCTTACCGAAAGGATTTTTCGAGCTAAAAAAATGTGTTAAAAACAACGTAGTCTCGGTTAAAAACTACGTAGTGTATGTTGCTAAAAGTAACTTAGTACACTCGATTAAATGAAATTGTTTAAAATAAACAGCTAAGAATATTAGTTTAATCTAAAAATTTAGTTCTATTAATCGAGAAACTAATATTTTATTCGTAATTTCCAAGATTGTTATCTTTAAACGTGTAACATGTTTAAATCAAATAACTACACTTAATTAATTTAACACATTTCTTATTTAATATTGAACAATCTGCATGGTTAAATTAAAGTAATGGTTATGTTGTTTAAATAAAATGAACATCTAGATTTAAACAATTAACTAGATTTATTTGCTCTTACTAAGTAAATGGGTTAAATTTTTAAAACTTAGTAATCTTCTCGTTTGATTTAACCGAATAGTGATGATAAAATTAATTCCTTATTTTAACTGTCTGAGAATTGTTAAAACTGCCCGCCAATTTAGTTAAAACAATTAATCAGTTTTATTTTAATAACTAACCGAGTTAAATTTACACCACATGTGACCTTGTAAAATTTAAAACCCTGTTTACCCTGACCGTTAAGTGGCAATTAAAAGGACATACTTATATTTTTTTAAATTTCTCAAATGAAGTGCCAAAAATTGTTCGTGTCCTTGAAACAACTCAGAAAAAAAAAACATTAAAAAAATCTATGGCTGAACAACTAGTGAAAATAGTTGACCTTTTATCAGGATCTAGTGCTCTTTCGGATGATTTATAATTTTAACATAAATTAGGCGCCGAAAATCGCTATGACCTTGAAAAAAGTTTAAAACAAATGTAAAAAAATCTATGACTGACCAATTACTCAAACTAAATGACCTTTTTTACCATTTACTGACCTTTATAATGCCATACTTTTTTTTCTCAATGACCCAACCAGGGTGCCCAAAATGTTTGGCCTTGAAAAAAAACTTTAGAGACTCATACAAAAAATTTATAGCTGACCAATTTCCAAAACTAGTTGACCTTTTTTGAACAATAAGATGGCGTAATTTGTTTACGATTATCCCATATATGGAGTGCCAAGATCGCAGAGTCACAGATCTGACCTTTATACAAAATTTCTCAATTCAATTTGAATTCGATAAATTATGCTAATATTCTCGATGAAAAGGACCATTTTCAATATTGATTTTTTGCACCAAAAAAGGAACACAGATGTAAAATATATGTATGTGACCATATATTGAAATAAGGGTCTAATTTAATAAACATATATATTTTATATAAGAAATTTTGAATGAATAAAAGTTATTGAATTAACTTGAACAAGTTGATTGATTCATTAGTCATTAACATAACTTTTTCAATTAACAGTCACGTCATCAAAGGTTTGAATACAAACGTAACTTGAAGCTATACAGTCATGGATTTTATTTTGCCATTATTCATCGTTAGTTTATGTATCCTTAATAGTCTGTAATTGTGTAATCTTTCATCTCTTATATTTAAGAAAAACAAAAAACTAAGTAACTAAACTAAGAGCGAAGTACAAATTAATACAATTTATTGCTACAGGTATAACAGCATTAAGCCATTAGTAACCCTTACATGCTTTCAAAAAAAATTATTCCCTTAAAATTCTTGCCTAACGTATTCTTATCCTTTACTAAACACATTCTAGTACCTTACCAAGAAAAGTGGTGTGTTAAGTTAATTCTAAAGAAGCTAAGGAGTTTATTAAGACATTTTTCTTGTCACTTTAACTTTTCAACTTTAATTCGTTGATAAGCCTTCCGTAATATCTCAATGGCTTCGCACCACATTCTATTAAGTCAACATTAACATTCTCTTACGCACCCATAGCTAAAAGTTTTTCCAATTAAAAGAAAATTTCTTAATTACACTTACGCAAGACTTCCCCATTGGAACTTTTGCCATCATGCTTTACTGATGCGGCTACTCTCATCCCGAGGACATTCCCGGAAGCCATTTACTACGGTTTATATTATTCACACCCCAAAGATGAAGAAGAATAAAAACAACAACAACAACCCAATCGTGTTCGTGTGTATAGTTCGAAAGCAAGTGAATATTTATGTTCTAAGGTCTACAAATTCTTTAAAGAGAATCCTTGTCGAACATCGTCACCGACATCCCAGAGGCAACAAAAAAATTGTAATTACTGTTTAACTGGTGCCCTTAATGTTGTTTCTTTCCACAACCAAGACAGCTCGACGCGATGCAAGGAGACAGAAGTTACATCTAATTAAAATACCATCGAGTCAAGGCAGCTAAACTAACTGAACCGAAGCGAACCGAACTGAACTGAACCCAAGATGAAAAGACCGGCAAAAAGGATAGAAGGAAGCCATATTCACCCAGAGTGACACACGAATACGTGAGCTTTACACCGGGAGTCATGTGTGTCATGTTCAACTTGTTTATTTGCTCGTATGTCTGTGATAAGTCTCTAGGTGAAGATTGATTTTCCATAACCTCTTGGACTTGACTCCTCCAGAGGTTGATGACTGTCCTCATTTTAAAATGCTTCCAGTCTTATTTCAAGGAACAAATTTTCCTTCAAGCGACCTTTATTGGCATATTTTCGTGGAGTCGAGTCGACCGGAATTCAATCAATCCTTACCTCATATCCATTCCTGTAGGTTGTTTTTTGGACCAGGGTTGCAAAAGCTTAAGTCACTTGTTAGCTTAAGCTTGGCTTTAATTCACAAGCTAGTGAGTGACTTATGAATTAAAAAAAATATAATTCAGCAGCTACGAACTGACTTATGAATTAAAAAAAAATTAATTCACAAGTCAGTTGGTGACTTGTGAATTAAAAAAAATTAAATCATAAGCTTCTTAGTGACTTATGAATTAAAAAAAATTAATTCAGAACCTACTAAGTGACTTATGAATTAAAAAAATTCAAGTCATGAGCAAGTAAGTGCCTTATGAATTAAAAAAATTCAAATCATCAGCAAGTAAGTGACTTATGAATTAAAAAAATTTAATTCAAAACCAACTTAGTGACTTATGAATTAAAAAAAATTTAATTCATAAGTTAATGGATAAATGCTGATTAGAAAAATTATGAAATGGATAATTTATAAGCTAGCGTGATAATCTTATGATTTAAAAACTAGATTTGAAAGCTTTCGTTAATAATTAAATAATTATGTAGTCAAAACAAGCTTAAAAATTTCCAATCTACCAACTAACTTATGAATTAAATTTTTTTTAATTCACAAGTCACCAACTGACTTGTGAATTAAATTTTTTTTAATTCATAAGTCACTTACTCCCTGATGACTTGATTTTTTTTAATTCACAAGTCACTTAGTAGGTGGTGAATTAAATTTTTTTTAATTCATAAGTCACTTTGCTGCTGATGACTTAAATTTTTTTTAATTCATAAGTCACTTACTACCGGATGACTTGATTTTTTTTAATTCATAAGTCACTTGGTAGGTGGTGAATTAAATTTTTTTAATTCATAAGTCACTTAGTAGCTTAGGATTTATATTTTTTTTAATTCATAAGTCACTTTGGGGGTTGTGAATTAATTTTTTTTTAATTCATAAGTCACCAAATATCTTATGAATTAAATGTTTTTAATTCACAAGTCATCTATAGACTTATGACTTAAGGATTTTTTAATTCAAAAATTCGCAACCCTGTTTTGGACGGACTTATCCGACGACGACCGACAATGTGCAAATATTGATACAATCTCACCAATTTTGTTGAAGATTGTTTACACTCCTGTCTGCTTATCCATTTCGTTCTGTTTGAAGCCGCCTCCACTGCTGCTCCCCGATACCGCACAAAGGGGTAACAGTGGTCATCATTTGGTCAGCCAAACGCGAGTGATTCGCGTTAGTATCATAAACACCTTCATCTTCAAAAACAAAAAAAAGACACTCTACAGAAGCGATACGGGTTCGGAATGCTTTTCCACTCAATAAAAGAGTCATTTTTGGCAACAATGTTGCTTCCAATGAAACTCTACACCGGGAATCTGTTTACATTTTTGTTGTTAACCAAGTCGTCTGTCAGGCGATAATTTGCGATTACTTTTTTTTGCTCGTACGGATTTCTTCCTTTGGCAACTTTGTAGCTTCTGCTTGAAATGACGACATTGAATAAGGTGTCTGGGAATGATGGTATCTTTGTGGGAAGTCAAGGTAGTTGTGATATTATTGTCAATGGATAAAACATAAAGGGTTTACAACTAACGCATAAAAGAAGAACGAATTTCGAGACTGTGATGGTTTTGGGTTTATTTTTAAAAGACGTCATCATGGTTAAAGGCTGGAAGTTTATGTCTTTCAAGGTAGTTTATGGGAAGTAGGCACAAGTCGAATGATATTATGTGGGAATGTTGTAAGGCTACGTAAGGTGGGACAAAATTAAACTTTGAATTGTTTATAACCTTTTTATTCCGGAAAAATGTTTATATTTATTATTTTTTTAAAGCTGTTACGGCAAGTCCTTATTGCCAGATCTTATTGATTTAAACGTGACAAAGTGTAACAGTTTTATGCATTTTTGTCTTTAACTTAGTTTAATACAACTTAAAATCAATCGAATGTCTATAAAAAAATTTATATTGATACTTAGCTTCGAATGTTTTCCAGGTTGTTGATTGATTTTGGTAAATTTTTATAGAGCTCATCTCGTTTTATTTATATCCTGAATTTCCATTAAGGCAAAGTTATACTTTTGCATATGCTTCTTGGTCATATTCGAAAAAAAAAGAAAACGTAACTTAGAGGGTTCATTTCCCCGATAATTTCGGAAGGTACCTTTCAAAAACGTGAACTTGAAATGGATAAAATTAATTATAATTTTAATTTCTTACAATTTAAATTTCAAATGAAGACTTAAAGTTATCAATTATAACAATTTAGAAACCAAAAATAAAATCTATAATTTTTTGTAGGCCACCGTCCAAGCCCTCAGTCCGCTAGCTCGGGAGCTAAGGAGTCAACCGAAGGGCACGGCACAGAAGTAACCGAAGTTCTTTCCATAGAGCAATTTCGTCGCGTTAAGAAAAGAGACCAATTCTTTGATCTTCATTTCCAAAAGTGTCATCAAAAAATGCCCTTCCTTATGATTGTGGTCTAAATTTACCCAGAGTAGGGTATTTGCAGAGAAAGTGGAGGACTATTTTCTTTTCCCGCTACCCAGATAAGAGTGATATTGTGGTTAATATTAAGATCTTAATTGATGCCCATTTTGGGGGTGCAGTAGTTAGTGGGAGTCAAAAAGATCTCAATTGGAATCAATCCCTTAATATTGCTGTGGTCATAGGGTTTGGCAATCCAAGAGTTCGATTCCTTTAGTCTTAATGCACTGCAATATACTAGATACCTAATGTGCAAATCAAGTGGTAAAAGGTACATAAACACGCTTAAGGCATCTGTTACTGTTGGGTACGGTTTTAGAGACCCTAGTGGTGCCAACGTTAGTAATACTTTGTGCCTTCTTTAGCTTATCGATGTTATATGTTTTGGTAAGAAAAGCTACTGTCATGGGCGAAAACTATTATCCACAACAATATATCATACAAAAAAAAAACCACGGGAGAATTATATCAAGCTTGAAATATATCACGCTAGAAAACTATCAGGCAAAATAAATATCCTATGCCTACACATTTGTGAGATGTCAGTTTTCTGAAATGGTCAAATATTACAATTAACTGGAAAATCATCATTCGAAAAAACTTGTATGCTAGAAAACTATCATGCATGAAAGCTATTATGCGACGAAACTACTTTGTGAGAAAAATATCATGCAATACAATTATCATGCGAGAAAACAATCATAGTAACTAAACTATAATGCGGAAAACTCTCATGCGAATAAAAACTTATGCGGATAATAAATATTATCTTGAAATGGATTTCGTCATATTCAAAAATAAATGTTACAGTGTTTCTTTTATAAATGAGCATTCAGCTAAGTTCTACGTTAGCTCAGGTATTTCTCAAGGTAGCCATTTAGGCCCAATATTATTTATTTTATTTATAATTGACTTGGTTTTAATTAAAATAAGTTCCTCTGTTGTTACCTATGCTGATGACAGTGATGACATTAAACTTTACAAAATCACTCAATGACTGTATACCTACAAGACGATCTTATAAGGCTAGTCGCGCACTGGCAACTGTGATCGAAATTAAATAGTTTAATCACCAGTTGATAGAGTACCGCGCACTGGCAACTCTTTACTCACGCTCACACTCTTTTTCTCTCTTGCGCTTATAGAAAACAGCTCAACAGTTGTGAATTAATTTAATTTAGTTTGTGTCAGAACATAAACTTTTTAGTTGCTCAAATCAAGTTGCTATAAGTGCGCGGTGTCCCATATAAGCCCATATGTTTCATTTTAGCAACTAAACAGTTGCGAAACTTAAAATTGAATGTGCACGCCTGGCCTAAGATTTAAGAAATGGTGCAATATAAATGGCCTCTTTTTAAAATTATAAGCAAGTGCAAGTTCATGTGTTTCAAAAAAAAAATAATTATTATTACAATTGAATCGGTGAGTGTAAGAATAATACAAGTACAAAATCTTAGTTTTGAGAAAAACAAAATAAAAATTTTTTACAGAAAATCTATCAACTCAATCAATCAATAAACTCAATTGAAAAAATGAACAATTAAAATTCGTTTTCATTCCAAATTATAGTTCAGTAAATAATAGTAATATTCTGGAGGATCACTAGATGTTCTTTTCTAACATATAATGTGAAAATAAAACTCCAGGGCCTCTCCAGATATATACTGGATAATGATGAATGAAATGAAAATCAAAGAAATAGCAGCTTAGTTTAGTATGAATGCGGCTACCCAAATTTACTATTATTTTGCTCATAAGCAGGTCTACATAATGTAGAGCATTTTTGCATTTACACCTCAAAATTGAATTTTTGGCACTTGTACTGTTCTTACACTGACAAATTCAATTTTATTTTTGATTCTTGTCCTTTAAATAAACTGTCTATATTTTCAGATCCTGGAATCATTTTGGATTCTAAGTTGTCATTGAATGAGCACTTTAATTTAATTATAAAAAAAGCTAACAGGGTTTTGGGATTTATTAAATGTTTCTCGCGTGAGTTTCGAGATCCATAAGTTTTAAGGCTATTTTTTGTATCTTTTGTGCGAAAAAGTCTTGAATACGAATGTGTTGTCTGGGCACCAAATCTATAATGCGAGAAAGCTATTATGTAAGTAAACTCTCACGCAAGAAAATTATCATAATGAGAAAACTTTTATGGGAGAAAGCGCATGAAAAAATTATTCTGTCCCTTAACCATTTCATTCTTTAACAGTTAACTGCTTAATAATGAAGAATAAAAATTTGTGAGATGTCATTTTTATCAAATGGTCAAATATAACAATTTTACAATCTTGTACCGCCTTTATTTTAAGCACTCATTACTTAATACCGGATTTCTTCATCAGTTTTTAACCGTCAAAGTGTTTTGAGAGTCTCCTCCAAACTATTTCTTAAATAAATCATTATAAATTATCATTTGCTCTCTTGATAAGAAAATACCATAAAGTTTTAAAATGTGCATCGTTAATACAATCCATATACGAACAAACTAACTGCTATAATTTTAAGCTTTTAATAAAAGCATTTTACTTTGTAAATATAAACAACTGATAATTTTATCTGGATTATAATTGAATTGTTGAAGCATTTTAAGTTCGATTATCATTCAAAATTATAAAAACGAAACTTTTTATTTCCTAAATAATTCAAAGGTTTGCTCTGGTGACCTTCTAAATAAATCCACAGAAACGCTGAACTAGATCGATTTGTTTAATTAATACGAAATTCTCGTGAATTTTATTACTTGATACCAAAACCAATTTTTTTGCACTGCTTTTTTTCCTGCAGTTATAGATTCAAACAAGAGTTCCATCATTCCTCTTGCTTTTCATTCACTACTTATCACCACAGATGTCGAATGTACTCTTATATTTACATTACGTTACTTTGGTATTGAAACTTATGGTACGTATGATAAAACGGATATCCAAATAAATATGACAACTTTAATGAAAAGTGAATAAGTCAGGAAATATCAAAGGTCACAATAATAAAAAAGACTCAATTGAATATTAATAAAATCAACGAAAGCATGAAAGACCTTTTTAGAATTTATGTTTCAGAACAGTTAAAGTAAAGAGAGGCCAAGCTGATGGTAGGTTATCTCTTACAAGGCGTAAACAACGAAATTACAAAAAAAAAACCAACGTGTACTCACGAAAACCCTTAAAGAGTTCTTACTCTTTTAACGTGATACAACAAATAATATTATTTTCATATCTCACGAAATATCTCTCTACCCTTAATAACAACAACCACTGTCTATATACCGCGTTAAACTGCTTATACTTATATTACAGTTCTGTTATATTATAATTACCAGCTCGTTTTTAAACATCAAGAAAGAATTGTCATTGTAATAGGCCATTTTCGAAACAGTGCTAATCAATTCTAAGAAATTCGGAAACACATCATTGATAGCAAATGTAAAAAGCAGTGGCCCTAGTTTTCTACCTTGAGGTACCTTGAGATACACCCGAGGAAGTGTTTATTGGATCAGAAGTGATTAATCTGAAAAAAAAAACTTGGTATGTTCTTCTTTTCAAACGAGATATTATCCATTTTATAAAATAAATAGGTAAAAGCGTGTACAATAAGAAATAGGATAACAAATAACTTTTCTTGAACTTCTAATTGAATAATTTTCAATTGTAAAATGCGACATATTGCGCACTGTAAAAGTGATTTTGTGTGGTTGTGTTGTTGATTCCTTTATAATTATTGCTACCAAAATTATAAATAAATTGCACCACACAACACAAGTACTGAAATAACAACATTTTACTCGTTTTTTTTTAAACGTCAGAATAAACAATTATGAACTTTCTCGCACAAACTCGCTTTAAAAATGGTCAGAAGAGCTTCAAATATCGCTTCACTGTGCGCACGTAAATATATAAGAATAAATGTAAATATTTTTCTCGCAAGCAAACATTTCTCTCATCGCAGGATTCTGCGACACCGGCATGCATGCATTTAATTAAAACCAAAGCTGCTATAACATATGGTTAAGTACGGGCCATGCAGGTGTGGATTATATTTTTTCATGTCGATTATGGAACTCGCAGTATTTTATTCGCAGGAAATAACTGAATTCGTCAAATGAACTTTATTATCGATCCGTCAACTTTCTTACCATTTATCGAACTTGAATATGACAGCTGTCATTTGTTGACATTTAACGTCATCTGGCAAGTAAAGTAAGATTTCACTGGGGTTAATATGAGATTTAAAAACACATTCTTCAAGGTATTAACGCATAGAGACAAGATACAGAGCGAAAAGTGCAAACTTATAGAGGTAAACTATTCTAATCTATCGAAGGGGTATACACAATGTAGCCTGCCATTTGAGGTTTGTTTAAAAACATTTATTTTTATTATCCGACTATATATGTAGTCGAATTTAATTCTGCTTAGTAAGATCTTATGACACTTTAACATTCACAAATGTCAAAAAGGTTTGTATACTTAGATTTGTTTGTAAGAACTTTCATTAGTTTAGGTGCGTTCAGAAGCAACGATGAAAGTCAAAAAGTGTTAAGAATTAAGAAAAAGTTATTAAACTGCTTTGAATTTAGAAAACTGTTGGCCTTGTTGAGGAAACAGGCTGAAATTTTAGGAACTGAAGAGTTTTTGAAGTTCTCTTGAATTTCTAATCTAATACAAATATATGTGTTAAAAAAGACATTGATCTTTTTAAAGGTTTATGGAATCTTTAATTTTTTCAGTGTTTCCCAATTCGTGAAGATAATGTGTGCTTTTAAGTTGTACAAACTGCTCCCAGCGGCAGTTTGTAAAAACGACAGCACTGCCCATCTTCATCTTCATAATGCGCCAGCATCAACACTTTTTCTTCTATTTTATTTTGTTTTTTGTTAATTTCCCTCGTGGATTCCATAGATTAGTTCTTACCATAATTGGCGCACAAGAATTATTGTTAAATAATTATGAGTTCGATAGATAAAACAGACGCAATAATTCCGCATCTGGTTCACACCACGATTCCGTCAGTCAGCCGTAGAATCCATGCATTGATGATCGGTTGTGCGCATTACAACTTATTCTTGGAGGCATCTTACCTCCACGGGGAAGCTGCACATCATCAATCTTGGCACGTATAGGCAAGAGAATGTGCACAGATGCTGTAAAAAAATCTACACACAGACTTCTCATCTGCGTTTGGCCTTCTTTTTTGCTGGAATCAGATTTCTAGCTTCGCTGTGGTATTCCCCATTGTTGGTCTAGATTGTGGACCGTACGCGTGCTTTTGCCGGTTCATCAGGTATGTTGTTGTGAGACTGGGGATCGAATGAATCTGGCTGGCTATTATCTGGCTATTACCAATAAATGAACGCGCATTGTGGTTTTCGCCTTCGGACAGGTATACGAGTAGGTAAACAAGGAAATACCTCTCAATACCTGAACCGCACAATGCGGTGGAAGGGACGCATCGGACGGACAAGTTCATGAGATGATCCAGCAGGGGCTTCCTTTGTTTTTGTGATTTTCGTATTTTCTTTGCTGCCTCTTTAGGGGGAGCTGCTGTTTTCTTGAGATTTCCATGTAGACCACGTCTGCTTTTGTGGCTTGTAAGTGTGAAATTGGTTTTCTTTTTCTTTCGATTGAATTGCTTGCACTTTTAACTTCCAATATAGGAGCTATGCATAAGGGGTAAGTTCAAGATTTACCAAAAAAAAACTCTTGAGATACATATTATAGGTATAATAGAAAAGATGGGTCTGGTAAACTGGAAGAGTTTTCATTCAATGTGAACAAAATGATTTCCAGCATAACTGTCACAAGAAAATACGAGAAGGAATGTAAATTTGTAGAACGTGCAGTTCTGCATGCATTTTTTCTGCATATTAGCATTTGATATTGCACACTTTTCTAAAGTTTTAGTGTTATTCATTTTTGAATACGTCTAATATTTTGGTTCGAATTGGTTTATGTATCCTTTTTTAAAAGCAAGTACGTACGATGCAGTTAGGAACTTAATTTCATGTATTTTATTTCTGTTTTCTTATTTCGTTAAATAAGATGTTTCATCAGGTCTAACGTCTGATCAAAGTGATTAAACATTAAAAGGCAGACATAATTGAGGTGCATATAAAATTCAGACCTATGGAACTCATTGCAAGTGTGAAGATTTGCTTGTGGAAATTTGGTTATACAGTCTTAACAAGTTTAAAACGTTTAAAAAAAAAAAATATTATTTGAATATTCTGTCTATGTGTAAATAAAAATGCAAGGTAATATAATTTGGCTTTGACCAAAAGGTGTGGCGAAAAAGCTGTTAATACTAACATTACAAATACATAGATGATGTATAACAAGACACCATAGCTTGGAAATATTCGGACATTTTGAAGTGAAAGTCTTAGAAGTTACACTGACAGACGATTGGTGAACAATTTTTAATTAGAAATAGTTTTGCAATAGATTGAGCAGCACGTCCAAATGATAAATTTTGATTATCAAAAAGAGTTTTCGTTAGTGAAATCGTTGAGCCCATTTTATTGTAGACGTGGTGCGCTTTCACAGTTGACTCTTGAACGTTTGATGACCAGATAGTCAATCCGCTAATATTTGAACATCAAATGGACACAAGATCGGCCTTAAACATTTGCGCGGTCCGTGAAAGTGTTAAGCAGAAAATGATGAAGTTGATTACTCGCCGTGCACAAGAACTCGCACTTTCGCAGATTTCAATTTAGCGAATTTTGCGTCAGAACGTATGCCAACACCTGTAAAAAATACGATTGACCCAGGAGCTGAAAGTTCATGACCGTAGACAACACCAATTTTGGTCGAAAATCATCTTTAGCCGCGAAGCGCATTTTTGGATAAATAGCTGTGTTAACAAATGAAGTGGTCGTATATATGTATATAGGACGGCGGCGGCGCCAGCCCACACGAGATTCACACGGTGACAATGAATTCTCAAAAAGTTACTATTTGTTGTGGATTTTGGGCCGGAGCGGCGTTATTGGTCCGTACATTTTCGAAAACGACGTTGGTGAGGCTGTCATCATCAATTGCAAGCACTGCAGAATGATGATAACCAATTTCTTTTGGCCCTAGAACCTGCTAGACTCAGATAAGTTTATTCGAATAACCCAAAATCGACTGATGCCCTTCGGCTGAACATAGCTCAGGCCATTACTCAAATACAGTCAGATACATGCGAAAGAGTCATTATTGAACCACTCGGATCCGCGTCACTGTAAGAAGCCGAAGCTGGCATTTTAAAAATGCCGTATTCCATACGTAATGGCATTCATGGGCCTTTCAAATAAAAATTTCAAAAAAAAAATTGTGAATACCTCATACGCAGCTTATCTTATTTCACTTCAACATATACCCACCCATATTCATAACCCTTACTTTTAGTTCAAGATAACTGGATTACAAAGTCAACTTAAATGCAATAAAGTGGGCGTGGCAGCAGACGGATTTAATTAAAACTACTTTTTAAACCTTTCTGTTATAAATGAGAAGGAACTTTAAATATTTCAGCAAAATCAATAGTCTTCGAATTTGTAACAAACTAACATTCATTTCTATATGAAGTTACATACATATAGACTAGCGGAACCTGGCAAGCGTTGTATCACTTTAAAAATGCAAAACACTCTCACCCAAATATAAAACAGTTCCTAAATGATTAATTTTCCTTTTTTATCGTTTAGGAAAACATCGAGATCACGATGATCATTCAATTAACTGATCGTTTTAGTCTTACGTGATATGGGCCCTGTTTTACTCAAAATGCTGCCAAAGAGGGCTTAAACTTATTTTAGGGTTTTGGTCTTATTAAATCCAAAAGTAAAATGAATCTTCTGTCATATTATTTAATTCTGACACATTTACATCTTCACAGCAAGGGTAGTTTTTGAATTTTTACGGAATTAACCTTGATGATAAATTGTGTATCGCCTGTTCCCTTGTTGCAAAGCCATCAGGTTTGATTGCTTAAAAAAAAAAAAAAAAAAAAAACCTTGAGCATTTCATATTTAGAACTGATTTACAATTCTGACTTTTTTCTATTATGACTGAAGTTTTTGGAATAAAAATGTACCTATAGTTCAAAGTCGATCAAATTCAGGCGCATCATACATTTACGACAGTTTGACAAATTTCTAATACGATATTAAACTAATTTATTGAAATTAGTCAAAAACAACGTGTGTCGGGTCAGGTAGTAGATATGTATTTACGAACATGTCGCCAAAAAAAATATTTTATAAGTAAGAAATATTCGCTAAGATTTTGAGCGTTTTCTTGAGCAATTACCTAAGGATTTTTCCAACATATTCAAATATCAAATATCAATCTACATATTTCCAGCCCTCCATTTTACAATTCAACAAAATTTTTAAACAAAGATCTAAACATGACAGGTTAAAGTAAACTAAACTCGTATATCCTTTTTCGAAGATTTCTAAAAAAGGTGCTTTGTATAAATAAGACGTAGGCAAAAGTGGGCAAGATTAAAATTACAATAACAATTAAACATTCGACTTGTTGGCTACTTAAATCTGAGCTTAACTAAAAGTATGAGAGTTATTTCAGTTCCAGAACTAACAATTACTAAAATTAAAGTAAATACTTATAATACAAAAACATAGATGCTAAGACTTATAGTGTTAACTTTCTTTGATATTCAACATACTTAAATATCTAAAAATAGCCCCCGTTGATACAGCTTTTCTCTCAGTTTTTGAACATAACATACATATCAGCAGTTCCATCCAAAGAAATCCTTGATAAATGATGTTTTGGTTTATGAAATTCACCAAGCCTGTGAAGCTCTTGACCAGCGTCAAGCCGTTCTTGCTATCTTAGGCGATTTGATCACAGCTTTCTAAACATTGAATCGCTCCAATTCACACATGAAAGTCGGGGAATAGTCTGTACTCATCTAAAGGCATAAAAGGTAGTGTTGTACCACTTTTGATGAGTTCGTCAGCCTTATAGCTAATTATTCCTATTTTTGGAACCCAACAGAGTTGAACATTGAAATGCTGCGCCATCTACATATGAAATAAATGGTAGTTAAGGGCTGTTATAGTGTTAGTAGAGATCGAGCCCAGAGATTTAATAGTTGCTTGACTATCCGAGAAGATGCGGATACCAGGAATTAGTAACTCGTTTTCATTGAGTCAAGACAAGAATTTTTGTATCGCCATTAGGCCCGCCTAAAACACGCTACAATGATTAGGAAGCAGGAAAGGGAGACATAATTTTAATCTACTCGTATCTACCAACCCCATTTGAAAAGCAAAATACGTAAGGTTTGTGGTTGCTCTGCTGAATAAATAAATATTGCGAACTAAAGATTTATTATGCCCTCATCCAGAGCTAAATGAGTTGTTAACCGTTAACCCTACAGCTCTTCCTCCAAGTTTATCCCTTTGATGACTTTGGTTATTTGGAGTACCTCAGGGGAGATTAATCACTCTCTTCTAAATCGTAGTGTCTCAGATACTTGTTTGTTTCTCTGATGCATCCGCCTAGTATGTGTTTCGGCTTTTCGTCATAAGTATTGCAGAATCTGCATGTGGGGCTGTTTTTGAAGCCTAGAATACTCAGTATCTTCTTAATTTACCGTGACCCTTGGGAAGTCCCGTTACTATTGGTAGATTGTTCCTACTTAAGCTGATACAATTCATGAAAAGATCTTGGTTATAATTGCCAAGTAGCAGTTTGGCCTGTCTCAGTTTTGGGAGTTCTTTCCAGTTTTTGGATCTATTGGCATTCTCCTCTATTTTGATTTCGTTTTTAATTTTGTTTTCTCCAATCTCGCAGCAGGACTCTGGCCCAATTAAAGAAGTCCTTATGCCTATTTTTGCAAGGGAGTCTGCCTCCTTATTTCTCTGGACACTAACATGTCTAGTTGCTCTGATGTCGTTATAAATGATTTGAGTGAAGAAACCCTTGTTTTGTTTTTCCTACAAAAAAAATCTATTCTCAGTTTTGTTTGCAGGAGAGAAAATTCATAATCCTAAATGTGAGAGGATGTATTTTTGTTACAATTTATTTAAAGTTAACCCTCCTTTTTCCATTAGCTTATCTGAGTTCTAAAAAAGTATTCACTACCAAATATTCAAGTTCAATTTCTACAATTTTTTACTATTTATGAAAAGATTGAAGATTTAAAAGATTTTTCTAAATAGTAATTCAGCTGACAAAATTTCCCATAGACCAAACACATACCTCCGGGGTCTCCTAAGCAGCCACTAAGGTCCCTTTTCATTAATACCATTACCGATATTGATATAAACATTAAACATTTCCATATTCCACTTTTTGCCGAAGGTACCAAGTTTGTCAAGACCATATCTTTGATACATGGTTCTACTCTTTTAAGATTTCTACAGGTTCTCAGCCTGGTACCTCAAAAATTTCATAGAGTTAAATATTATTTACTTAATGCCAATTTATCACTTTTTCATGTAAATGCATAAGATCGCCATCCCTGTCTCTAATTTCTCCATAATGAATCCATTTTTACTCGATTCGGGTATTTGATAGTGAGGTCAACTCCCTGATACATTTCAATGATATTTTTCTTAAAGCCTTTCTTCAATATTGATCCAAACTATTGAATCAAATTGATCTACCCGTTAGAACTGGTAAAAAAATATATTGCATTTCAAAACTAACTTAGCGATATTTTCTAAACTGTTTCAAGCAATAATTTTCATACTTACTCCGCTAAAGATGATGGATTGGTTACATTAAGTGGCAATTTTTTCTTAAGTAGGAAAGTAAAATAAAGCCTTTAATGCGCAACAAATTGGTTGATTGATGGTTCTAACAAAAAAAAAAAACAAAGGAAATGCATATTCGGTTCCAGATAAGCAAGATTTCACTCCAAAGTGGGCACGTTTTTGAAAGACGAAGGTAATTTACCTTGATACAATGTGTTCTTAATTCTCTTCCACGAGAACATGTCTAACCTATTAGCAAGTCTGCATAGCCTCAGCTTGCCGAATTGGCAATATCTAATAATTCCATTGATGATGAACCTCCGACAAGTTCAAAGCTATTTACACCTTTAACAGCAGCACATCGATTCAGTCGTCACCGTCGTTTCTGCAACATTGTAACAAAAAATTCACAACACCAGTCAACACACTGGATTATAGAGGCTCTGAAAGTTGCGCATTGAGGGTAATCTATACGCGCTCTCTGGGCACGATTTTCCAATCACAATTTATCCAGCGATTTCTTCTCAGAAATATATCCCCATTCACTGCGCTTTAATGCTGAATCCTCTTCTCATGAAGGACGAGACGAATGCGATTTGGCTTGAGAATCTATCGATAGGCTCTCGATTCGACTGTACATAAATATTTTGAAGAAGAAAGAAAAAAATCATATCGTGCAATGGCGCAACGTTAATAATACCAATAAATTCCAACTGCTTAATTGAATAAGGAATGATTTTCAGTTTCCAGGATGCGTCTTCTTCGTCGTTATCTTTCTTTCTTGAGGGTTTTTTGTCTGTGTTTATGATTTGAATCTTGGCTTCTTTATACGCGGTTGCAGGAATATAATGTACATATTTCAATAATGCGATTCTATTCGCAGTAGCCTTCATTTTTCTAGCTTCCTGTTTGGGTGGTCTGAGAGTGCTTAGCTTTAAATTTGTTATTCAGGCGGAAAGCCATTAAACATGGTTTAGATGAGATGCGATGATGTTGGAATATTAAAGGCCACAAAATATGTATCGTTCACCTGAATGGGAATAGCAAGACTCCCATTTATGCAACATTCTATAAAATGGGAGTTTCCCAAGATGCAGATTCTTTGATTTGGCAAAGAAGTTCGCACAAGGCATAGAAAAAGGTTTAAATTTCTTTCAAGTTTTATTTCTGACTTAGGGCTATATTATCAGCAATGGGGTAGTTAAGGTCAAATTTTTTTTTTTGTAGAGTGCATCTGCTAAGCTTTAAAAAAAGAACAAAAATGTAATGTGAGATTTAATACTGGGTGAAACAAAAAGCTGAATGGTGTAGGTTAGCTGTAGACAAGAACGAAATTGTGTGTGAAGGGATCTATTCCCTTCGCAAAGGTGGGAAGTGCATTTTTCTAAAGATCCAAGCAAATATTTGAATATTCAAAAAGAGGAGGTCTGTGGTAAAGATATAATTTGTTTAGATCTACAACTTGTAATATTTTTTATTTACACATCAAAACCTTCGAACCATCATTCCGAACCATTTCAAAACTTACTTCTGTCCAATGGTTAATTTATCTTCCGAACCCAGGTTCGATTTTTATTTATCTACTACATTAACGCCATACCATAACTCAAAATCATTCTTATTTTTGTTTCCTTGGTGATTGGTCATCAAATGCTATGTGAACGAATTTTCAATTTTTGTATGTCTAAGTACACTCTGACGTCACAATTATGAACTTGTAACGATCCAATAACATTTTGATAGTCTTTTTAACGAAACATTATTTCTGTTAATTATTTTCCAATCAAACATTAAATTAAATTAACATAAATTATATATTTACATTTTAATTATTATAATTTTTTTTAAATAAAATCTCATAAATTATTAAAATTTGCATTGTATAAATAAATCATTGACTCATTGTCACTTAACGAAAAACTTAACTACAAGAAAATTATTGCAGTTTATGGTATTTAAAATTTCATTTATAAATTTTTAAAAGCTATCGGAAATTAAAAACAAAAACACATAAAATTCAGAAAAATGCATGAAATCTTTATTTGAATCGATAGTACGGGTCGATATAATTTTATGTTTGAAGATTATTTCAAGCAAATGTTGGCCGCGGCTGCGCCTCAAATGGTCTATTCGCTTAGTCCAATTTTGGCGTACTCTTTCTAACATTTCGGACGGTATCTCACAAATAAATGCTTCAATGTTCGCTTCCGGTGTGTCAATCGAAGCGGACTTGTCGTTATAGACATGAGCCTTAACATAGCCCCACAAAAAATAGTCTAGAGGCGTCAAATCGCAACGATCTAGGCTGCCAATTGACCGGCCCCAAACGTGAAATAAACTGTTTACTGAACTCGTCCTCGATTTGTTGCGCGTGCTGTGTGGCATGTGGCACCGCCCTTCCATTTTGCGCAAAAAAAAAGTGTGTTATCATCGCACGGTAGCGCTCACCATTCAAACGTTGCGATTCGCATCATCTTTGAAGAAATACGGCCCAATGATTCCGCCAGCCCATAATCCGCACAAAATAGTGACTTTTTCTAGATGCATTGGTAGCTCTTGCAATGCTTCTGGCTGCTCTTTACTCCAAACACGGCAGTTTTGCTTGTTCACGTATCCATTCAATTACAAATGAGCTGCGTCGCTGAACACGATTTGTTGATAAAAATGTGGATCTTTGGCCAAATTTTTAAGAGCCTATTCACCAAAAATTCGGCGTTGTGGTAGGTCGCTTGGCTTTAATTCTTGCACCAGCTGTATTTTGAAAGGCTTCACATCTAAATCCTTTCGCAAAATTTTCCACATAGTGGAGTGACAGAGGCTAAATAATTGTTGCGAACGGGTGGTCTCCGAATCGGTAATCCACGGTTATCACTAACACTGGCCGATACAGCTGCGATATTTTCCTCAGTTCGCACTCTAGGTAAGCGTGTTGGTGGCTTAATGTCCAACAATGTAAATTTGGTGTGAAATTTAGTTACAGTTACTGACCATAAAATAGAAGAAGCGCGCGATGAACTTTCTTAACAGAGCACGCATTTTGATAATAAAATTCAATAATTTGCAACACGATTCATGGTTTAATTATAGACCAAACTGAAGATGTTTGACAGTGACACAAAACACGAAACGTGCAAGAGCTGTTAAGACCAGTGTTGAAAAAAAAATAGCAAAAAAATGACTCATTATAACAACTGATTGTTCTAAATCTAATGATCAATTATATGCAAAATCATTCTTATTTGAGTCATCGAGTAATAAAGACGTCTCTTCTTTTTAATCTTTAACAAGTCTTTCTTCTTTTTTTTTTTAAACCAAGACGATTGAAGACCTTCGGTCGATGACATTTGAAGACACTTTAAGCTGTCTCTAATGGACCGATAATTACACATAATTTATTTAAGCTGTGTTAAGAAACCTCTTTACTACAAACTCGAAATAAATAAATAAATTTGATTGTGTGCCACAGCTCGAAGAGAACCAGGACCAAGTGACTTACATCTTTAAACTCCCGAACAGCTAATGAACAGCTCTTTTTATGACAAGGGATATTCTTGGAGAATTTGTCAATTCCTTGCAACAGGTAGTACACCCCTGAAATTTTTCATAACCTGGAAAAACAAAATTTGTTATGATAATAACTAACTTAATTTTTTTGATTTTATGATCTTCTATCTGAAACTTTTAATCTATTGAATTATTTTGGTTTGTATACTAATCTGAAGAGAAGATGAGAAGATTCACGCCCGTGTCCTTCGGATGTAAAATTCCAACGGGATCGTATGATAAACGCATTAAATTCTGATGCTCAAGGAATGCCCAATGGGCAATAAAAAACCACGTAGAATTTAATGCTTCGAAAACTTAATGCGTCCATAAGTTGGACTTTCATCGAGAAACTTACAATCTTTAGCATGTACATTACCAACCACCGTCTGTTGAATGAGCACATACGAGATGTCGCTAAAAGTTCCGCAAAGGATTTCCTCCGACGATGCAAGTAATTTGTCTCCCCTTCTGATCAATTATATAAAATTATATTACTCTATTATGTGGGCTTGTACAGTGATGAGTGATGCTCATCAATTTGCGTCCAATTTCGAAAATATTGTTAAGTAAAGATATTTTTTCTTTAGCAGGACTTCACGAATGTAGAATGCTCTAGCTATATCTGGCGCTTTAATTATAAAAAAACTCAAAAGCTTGAAGTCAATAAAGAACCAAACTTGCTTTAAATACTCTGAAATTATGTTCATCATTCAGTGATTTTTGTCTTTTTAATAATAATAACCTACAAGCTTTAGCTTCTTGTCGAATCTTATCCAAAAATCCCTCTTAAACTATACACTTTTAACGATTTAAATTATGACTTGCTTTATACAATAGTGAAAGTTTTGGTTTCGTATTAGACCAAGAGCCCTGCATACTTGATGCACTTTTATGCACTATTGCTCCCACTGACTAGAGTATGCAAGACTTTCACATTTGTAAATAACTATAAAAGGCCAACCTAATTATGCTAAATATTTTTTGTTATCAATTACGACCAAAAATTGCTCAAATTTTAAGCTTTTAATTTAATTAAAAATAAGAATAATGGCCAAGTCCAACAAATTGGTTTTCTTCATAATATCGGAAGGTACACTCACTTTATATATACATATGTTTCAGAAACTCTGTTACTCTTTGTTATAAGAAATACTGTCAGATAAATGGCTACAACCAGTTGACTTTGTAGTACCCCTCGGCATTATTATTAGTGCATTGAATTTGCATGCAGATGGTCTTGGTTTCACTTCTCAGCCGCTACAAAAGTATTTATCATTGGGGCAGGGCGTCTTGCGAGGAAATGACAAATCCTCCAAGAGCATCTTATACCATAAAAAGTACTGCTTATCTTAGCCGTTCTGAGTTTTTTATTTTATTTTATAATTTAAAAACGGGAGAGTAACGAAATCTCGCCGCACAAAATCCCGAATCACGAAATCCCGCCGAAAGATATTTTTGGAAATATATGGCGGGATTTTCAATACTATTTTAGTACTATGAATTAAATATTTTATTTTGATTTATTTTTAAACAAATGTAAAGTACATATTTAAGGAACTGTTGGTTCGGGAAAAATTCAGTTCTTGTTAGAACTCCGAGGAGGTAAGCCTCCTCCATCTCCTCCATATTTAGAGAGATAAGATGATTTTCAATGGTTTGGCCAATTATTTTTGGACCTTTGCCAAAAATATTTTTGGACATTTTGTCAAAAATATTTTTTTAACAAAAACTTTTTTTCAACAATTTTTTTTGAAGAAAACTAATTGCCGTAGACCTATCAAAGTTGACACCTTTTTTTATTAATGTGATTTGTGGCTAAACCAAGCATCTTAGAGAATTAAAAAAAAAATATTCGTGCCTTAGAGAGTGCCACCTTTCAATCCACGTATCGCATGAAACGAAAAACAAATTTTGATCTTTAAACGCGATTTGCGGCTAAACGGAGCTTCGTAGACCCTCCAAAGTTGACATTTTCAGACGTGATTTCTGGCTAAACTAGACATCTTAGCGAGTTAAAAATTGCATATTCTTGATGTAGGGAGTGATGTATAACATGATTTTTTTTTTAAACATTTTTGGAAATTTGTTTTGTAATCTTTTTATTTTTGTAATTTTTTTGACTCAAGATACTTTCAAGACTTCATACTTATACTTTTTTTGGACTTGTCTTCAGCTTTAACCCAATCAGAGCTTTTTAAAAATTAACGAAATCAGAGCGGTCTTCTTCGTATTGAATATTCCAGTGCAATAGCAGGGAACTTCGTTGTCGTTGCTTCTCATTGATTCACCATTACCATAGAAATGAAAATCCATACTGTGCTGTAAATTAAGTATTGAAACGGCGGGATTTTGTGGATCGAGATTTTGTGAATCGAGATTTTGTGATGCGGGATTTTGTACCCAACCCTTTAAAAACAACATCGTCTAACTGACGTAAATTTCTCTCAAAAACACTCGAACTCTTAAATTTGTGAACACGCAAAAACAAAGCGTTTCATTGTTTGAGCATTGTTGCTGCAAGGCCCTACACTAAGATATCTCCATACAAATACGTTGCAAGGTGTCCATCTATTTTAACCTTAAAAGTTAATTATATTACAGTAATTGTTAATTGTTTTGAGTCGAAAGTTAATGCCATTTAATAATAATAATAATAATAATAATAATAATAATAATAATAATAATAATAATAATAATAATAAAAATCTTTATTGTTGCCATTTAATGTAGTATACAAACTTAGAATATACATAAAGATTTACAATCATGGCTCATAGGCCACCTGCCGGTTAGTTTTCAACTCTTAATATTGTGAGAGAAAATACAAAATTGGAATTATGTATATGTATTAAAAAAAAAAACAAAAGATTAATTATTAAATTTAAGTAAAAGAAACAAGTTTTTAGTTTTGTTAAAACAATTTTAAATATTTTTTTATTTTCAAATTTTAACAACATTTATTAAATAAATAGGGAAAGCGACGCGTTTCGAAAATAATTCCATCATCGGCCTTATCAAAAGTTTTTAGTTCAAAAGATTAATTGTTATACAAACAAAAAAAAAGTCAGCAAAGACAAAGAAAAAGAAAATGCCAGAATGAATATCCTTTATCGAATAACTAAAACAGGAATTCTGAGATAATTAGTTAGATATGATGAGACATGTTTAACAAATTCAAATTGAAAAATATTTATTGCTTTTAGCTTAGCTAAAACGAAATAATTAATATGTAATTGATTTTTAAAAGATAGACAAATCTGATAAATACAATAATCTGAACATAATAATAAATTAAATAAATTGAAAAAGCAAAAACAAAACAAAAATCAACTTTACTGGTAATGGTAAAAGAAATACTATCCAATTAACGAATTTTATACAATTATAAAGCTTTTAGTTTAGCTAAAAAAAAGGGGCAAAATAAAGCCTTCAATATCGTATGGTGTTGGGCTTTTAGTTTAGATTGACCTATGTATTTCTATATGAAACTGCATGTGAGGAAAACCGAATGAGTAGCCTCCAACTACATTCTCCATTTTGATTTAACAAGATGTCAAACATTCTCAATGACATTTAAGTCAGATTTCCGCGGGGGAAATTTTAAAACTTCTTGGTCTACCTCAGATAAAAAAGGTTTTATTGTCCGGGCCGTATGTATGGGAGCATTATTTTGTTAAAGGATAAAATTATTCCCGATGAATATTAACCATGCCACTAGTGCAACATCATTAAGTATTTCCAAATAATGCGACTTTGTCCTGGGGTGGAACACCTTACATTTGGTCCTACGCCACAATATGATATGCATCCCCACATCATTATTTTACCTCCTTTGGAATGCCTTGTGAGTTGTGTAACGGGTCTTTTGTTTTTTAATTTGCGATCGGAGTAATAAAATTTTCGGTCATAGTTACCATTCAACGAACAAGTAGTCTCATCAGTGCAAAGTACACTTCTCCAAAAAGCCGGCGCGGAGGTTTATTGATATGCTCCCTGTTTCACGATCTTTGTTTAAATTATTAAGGACATTTCGAACTTTTGCACAGCGGTTACTTGTAAAGGAACGGATAATTATTGTGTCTTCCCTTTTGTTTGTGGCCTTTTTTCTTCCTCTACCAGCAAGATTTTTTACTCTTCCATGAGTTTTTTGTTTTTCTATAAGGTAATAAACTGTCCTCCGGGCGCAGCGATATTTACATAGCTGAAATGTTTGCTGTCGGAACACCAGATCGGAACTCGGCAACAAAAGCGGCTCGTTTTTCTGTTGAAAGTTCATTCGTTTTAGCCATTTGAAAAACTTTTCCGACGACAATATCACAATAAAAGAAACAAAAATATCTAATTTACCGTTCACTATGATTATTCGGGTAAATAAACTACCTGTAGTTAGTCTAAGCAGTTCTTTGCACTTGTGCAAATAATTTTGCCGTTTTAATATGATGTGCAAATAATTTTGCCATTTTTGTTTTCATGTTTTTAAAACGAACCGTTAGAAATTCGATTTTATTATTTTGTGTACCGCTTTGAGAATATGTATTCATTATTAATTAAAATAAATATTAACAATATCTTTTTTATTTTGAAAGTTATAAGGCTTCAATGAAGAGAAGTTGTGTAAATTTTACGTTGTGGAAATAATTTTTCCATTGACTATATATACACGTATATCTCTTGAAACATTTTTAAAAATATCTAAATAATTATAGAATTGGTTTCTTTTATGCAACGTGCAAAAGGTTCGTTCATACTATAGTTTCTTCTAGAAAAGTTTTTTTTCGGAAATGAAAATCAATTTCTAAGAGTTCTACAAGAAGAGTCAAAATTTATTCTTCCCAACAAATTCGTGCAGTTAATATGGTTACAAAGCAAGTCTTTTATAAGCACGGCACTTAGGATAAGGGTTTGAATATATTTATAAATATATAAATATTTCATGTTATTTTAATTTCGTTGACCGAAATTTCAACTTAAATTATATGTAGGTATATCGTATATGTTTTTTTCAAAATTTCTTTCAAATCAAATATTAAACAAATATCTCAACCATATTAACTCCCACCTCTTTAAGCTGTTCATTTTGGAAATGTTTTTATCTGTAACGAGTAATCACGATTACCATTTTTATCACTCCTGAGATAAAATTCAGTTGAGGCTGAAGAAATGAATTTAACACTCCCGGAATCAGCATCTAAAAAGATGTTCTTAAAAAAAAGAAGCACCTTTCGTAAACAATTTACTTCACTCAATTCTTCTAAAAGAAAATATTTAAATTATTCAAAAACCATCTTCTATTTCTTTTTTTGCATATACATATTCAAACGAAAATCCTCAATTCAAAAAGTCCAAGCCCGAAGTCAATAAGCATTGCAAATAAACAAATCCATTCCATTCAAGAGGGTTACTTTTTAAAACATGAAATTGAGTACAATAAAACTTACATAAATACATACCTACATGTATATTTGAAAAGGCTCAGAGAGCACTCTTGTTATCCCTGAATAAATGATGTTCTATTCAAATACGCAATGTAATATTACAAATCCTTTTAAATGCCCCTCATTTCCTTTGCATAATTGATAGCAAAGCCATCATCATCTCGTCTTACCTACATTCAAAATTGAAATATAATATTTGAAAAAAAAAAAAAATCAAATACATATTCTTCTTAATCTTTTAGCC
The DNA here is from genome assembly GCA_911387755.1 of Chrysotoxum bicinctum. Lineage (NCBI taxonomy): Eukaryota > Metazoa > Arthropoda > Insecta > Diptera > Syrphidae > Chrysotoxum > Chrysotoxum bicinctum. The sequence goes on along the minus strand of OU426989.1, from coordinate 213,475,582 downwards.
TTCATCATTTTCTTATGAAGGCAATTATAAGTAGGTACAACATCCTTTTTTTTTTTGGCATACACAACGAGTATAGCTGTGTATAACACATCAAAGGAAAGTGAATGTTTTCGACATCTCTTGTATCTGAAAATAAAATATGTAAGTAAAAGGACCGAACAGGCAAATTACCCTACTCGTACAACAGACTAAAGTCGCATGAAATTAAAAAAAAAAAGAAGACTTTATCTACACAAAGCTAATATAAGAATTCCTTGAATACAAAAATGTCCCTTTGGGGCATTGTTTTATTACAAAAGCTATATGGAATGTAAGAAACCCCTAATACAATCGCGTCCTCAATGACAGTCGGCGGTGGTGTTTGCGGCAGTGGGGCACGGTGGAGGCTGGTCGGTGGTGTAGTGGAACGCATAGCACATAAGTGGCATCAGATGTAGGGGCTTCGCCATATTGGCTTGCACTCCAACTCCAGTAAAGGCATGCTTACTTACTTACAAGAAAGTCCTTTGAAAATTGTCGTATTTCAGTCTTTTTAGGACCTTTTTATGGGATTCCTAGGTTTAGCAGTTTTTTTTTTTTGTTCATTCCACCATCGCCATTCGTTTAAGTCGAGACAAAGCCATATTTACACAGAAAAAGCAATAAGAACACAAGTGCCTTACAATTTACACAAAAATATACAAAAAAAAAATCTAATTTAAGAAATAACATCTTTTGCGTCATTTTGTATAAGTAAAAGGTACCGGCCTTTATTTTTCGGGGGTTTTTTACATCAGATATCACGATCCACGAATGCAGGGGAACAAAATTTCTTTTTTTGCGCGGTTTTTTACGGATTTTGTTTTACGACCAAATGTCAATCAAGTTATTTCAACCTAAAGGGATTTTCTTTAACGATTGTGTGTTCATTAAACATCTGTTCAGAGAACTAGGGAAGGTGGATTTTCGGGAGATAAGTTGTATGATTGATGTAATCAAGGGAAACTTATAGCCAAATTGCGGAAGCGGAAATTTATATAGAAAGTTTATTTCCCAAGCGGTTTATGTTGTTGTGGCAGTAAAATGGATTTAATAGTTAATATCCATTTAACAAAAAGCTCTAACGTACTTTGTTTTTGGTAAAAAAAAAAACAAAAAATTAGAGGGCAACGGCTCGTAAAAACACTGAACCTAGTGACTTAAAACTCTCAGCCATTCCTACGAGCGTTCTGTCTGTGGGAATGGAAGGGATCGAAATTGTATGCCAAGTTGGCAAGAGATACTCTTTGAGGATCTGTAACTTTCTCACGCAGGTTAGTAACCCTGATTTTTTTTTTAGGTAGCTGATGGCCAAACTTGAACCTCATTGCAGCTTTTGCTGTTTGGTATGGTCTTAATATGCATTTTGTATGTTCCAATTCATGGTCTTAGAGATTGTCATTAGTGGAAGTAAAAATAAATCTATTACATACTACGCGATAATACCCGGCGTTGTCCGGTTCTTTTTTGGCAAAAATTTAGTAGAGGGAATCTTGTTAATAATGGTAGATTGACCTGAAGGGAATAAAAGGCAAATGTTGGAAGGCATTCATTTATGGAATGAATACAGATATGTTATACTATTATTAATTACACACATTTGCTTTAAATGCGTCATAAAAAAAAAAAATCAACACAAAAAAAAACATTTTTTGAATATACATAAACTTCGGTATAAATTACAAAATTCATTATGAATTATAAATTCCTAGTGTAAAACACATTTACTGGAACTCCACACGTACCCTTGAAGTGAAATGCAAAGTAAATACATGAACACACCAATTTTTCATTTTGCACAATTAAGACTGCTTTTACACGAAAGCGATTTTTAATCTTTGATTCTCTTCTGACTTCCTTTCGATTGCATGAATGCTTTTAAACACTGCGATTTTTAATGAAAGTTAACTTTTCTTCTATTGAAAAGGAGTCATCTCTCCGCACTCTTTACTCTAGTAAGTAGATCGAAGTTCACTGAGCGAACGCCAAATAGAAATGAAACATACCTGACAAGTAAAGAAAACCACAAAGAAGAAAGAACGATAACTCTGCAATTTTTCCAACCCCAGCAATTTCGTGTACCCCCGCCACCACACTCGTCTCTTTCCTACAGGCTTAAAAATCGCAAGGTAATATTGCTTCGTTTAAAAGCAGTCTAAGTTTCTTTTTTTCGCTTACAGCGCCATTATTTGTCATGATTTAAGGATTGATTTGGATTAGATTGTCGATCCATGAGTTGAAGGATCGGTTTAGAGTTGGACTGTCATGCGGAAAGTCTCGAGTTCGATTCTCAGCGGCTGCAAAAAAGTTTTTCAGGGGTGTACGTACTGCTTCTTGCGAGGAATTGACAAATCCTCTAAGAGTATATCTCTTGTCAAGGAAAGTGCTGCTCATTAGCCGTTCGGAATCAGCAGAAAATTGTAGGTCCCCTCCGCTCGTGCTTAAGAGTTGTAAGTCAATAGTCCTGGTTCATTTCGAGCTGTTGCACCAAGAAATTTATTTATTTTATAGAGTACTGTGTATATTCATCAAGTTGACCTCAACACTGTATAGACAATTTATACGTTGCAATTTTTAAGTGGTTTCGTTTATGTTTTTGGTTGCCTTGCAACTGCACAAGGCGACTTAAGCTATGTAACTTTCAGACTTAATTACATTAAAATTTTTGACAAATGAAAATTCTAAACTGAAAAGCTTCTGTTGAGTTTATTCGGAATATCTACTAAGGCTAAGACCGCACTTGCGATTTTTTGTCGAGACGATTAAAAAATCGCTGTCACCACAAATTATTATCATCCACTCCCTCGTATTTTTTTTGCCGCGCGATTATTTAATTGCAAACAAATAAAACACATTACTTTTAATATGAATACATACATTTGCTACAGTAAAATAGCAACGATTAAGATTTTCTTTTTATTTAACTCAACGTAACAAATAATCGTTTCTCAAGCGATATTGAATTTCTCCATTTTGTATTTTGTCCAACTAGTTGCAGTAGTTCCTTGAACTATTGAATAATCATTCTTTAGTATCTCAGTGGACAGTCTTTTAAACTATCGTTTGATTTTATAAAACTGACCGTTAAGTATCTGCCACTTATAACCGGATGCACCCAATACTTTTTTTTTATGTTTTTGAAAAAATAGAACTTGTTTCATTTTTAAAATCGCTACGATTTTTAAGTCGCATGTGCGTGCATTCACATTTAACGCAATGTTGTGTCTTATTCTTTGCGGCTAAAAAATCGTGCGGTTGAAAATCTCAAGTGGGTGCATAACAATTTCTTATTGCGTCTACGATTTTTAAGTCGTAGTAATTTAAATCGCAAATGTGAGCATATCGATTTGAGTGCATTTGTTTTATTTTAACTTACGACAATCGTATCGCCAGAAAAATTAAAAAAATTGCAACTTTTAAATCGTCACGATTTGTTGGTATCAAGTGCGTTTTGTTCTCGTTTAAACTCTTGTGTTCTATTTTTGCGATTAAAAAACCGCGCGATCGAAATCGTAAGTGCGTAAGTGAGTTAAGCTCAGGAGTGAAAATGTTACCTTTTTTTAATTACAAAAATATTTGCAGGTTTTAGAATATTTGCGCCCAATTTTCAGTGCTGATGGTAACTTTAAATCTGCAAAGAAATTGAACTCCAGTTATGTCAACCGCCAATTATCTATCAAAATCAAAGGGTGACACTATGTAAATGCATTTTGACTATCGAAACAGATATGTACATACGAGTATATTGGATAATTGGATAAGGCACATCGGTGAATTTTGGCTGGGTGGAATCTGTTTTCAACAAAATAAGTATGAAAAAATACACTTACCGCCATATTGTTCACTCGGTATATCCAGATTTAAACCTAAATCTGTTATGAATTTTCTGTGGGGAATCTTTAAAAAAATCCTCATAAGATTTTCTGACTTGTAAGGTTTAACAATTGTAGAATTAGGTGGTTACAAACAGTCCTAATACGAATTCCATCGTAATCAAAAATATAATACGAATTTTGAAAATCTATCACAGATTCGTAATAGAAAATCTGCTACCAAATATGAATTTCGTGAAATTTTGTATCACTTTATTCGAAAGAAATGGAAATTTGACAACTTTTATTGCAAGAAATTTGTGTCGGGGACACTGGGAAACTTGTATATATGGTATACAAAAGTTGGTAAAGTAGCCCCTCTTTGGTGCTTAAAGTGATATATTTGGATTCGCATTTTAAAAGGCACATTTATTTAGGGGTGGCCGTGGCACGATGGTTGTGTGCTCGCCTGTCAACCTTATGATCACAGGTTCGATCCCTGCCGTCGTCTATGTCGTTTTAATTCCATTAAAAAAAAAAAAAAAAACCTAAAAATTGTCATCAATGGGTTGCTGGTTTACTCATTACATGTTGTTCAGGCATAACACTAACAACATGTAATTGAGTTAAACTAGTATGCCCAACAATGATGAACACGAATAAAATAATGTGAATTATAAGCGACAGAAATAAGACACGGCATTTCTCCGCTTTAGCTCAGCCGCCATCCCTGGAGATAAAAATATCTGAGACAACCACCAACAGTCTCAAAACATCGTGCCACACATCTTTCCTATCCTTCTATCTCTTCATTAACTTCACGCCCGCGCTGTGTTGAAACATTTAAAGGGTAATCATAATCCCTTAAGCGCGGGTAGATTATTAAAAAAAAAAAAAATGTATATATGTATGTATATATTAAAAATTGGAGATTAAAAAAAATACGTATACGCCATAGTGTCCCGAAATAAAATTTTGTTTACAAAAAAACAAAAACGGTAAGTTTCCTAAGCCTCTAAATATTTTTTTTTAAATTATTATCGGACTAGTTGACATCCAGCTGACAGCCCACAGTGGTCTTTTTTTGAATTTTGGGAACAAAAAATATTGTACATGTCAATTCTTGACAAAAATTAATGAAATTTGTCGTAGTTAACAGCAGATAATAGGGTTAGGTGTACTACCCATTTGTTTGAATTCGAAATGGAAAATGGAGATTTACAGTTTAAGCCTCAATTTATGTAGCAAATTTCTTTCCAGCATATCGTATCACTTCTTCAAACCTATCCAAGTCTTACCATTGGCTTGGAATCCAGACCTTGAGCACTATAGTCCAACACTTGACCATTACACCAAGAAGTCGAAAAAAAATCTTAGAAAATGTACTATACATTTATACATACGTTACGTAGGTGTTCATTATACAAATTATTAAACGTAAATTTCAGCACAGATTTCTCGACCATCCTTCGTCAACTGTTAAAGGTACTAAGGGTGGTTTTGTTCACTCGAAGTTGAACTCAACTTGAGGATTTTTATTGATAACTCGTGATTTTGATTTTACTGCCTTTTTGCGTTGACAAAATTGCTTCGAACAATAGGTGCCATAGATTGTCATGTCCGCATTCAGTCACCAGGTGGACATGAATCAGAAAAATTTAGAAAACAAAATGGATGGTTCCCCGTCAATGTTCAAAAGGTGTTTGCAGCGAACTTGAAAATAAACGATATAAGGTGTACGCTCTATGTAAATTACAAATTTAACATCGATTTTCACTGATTTTTTAAGAGAAATCGACTCTTGGCGGCACAGCTTAAAAAAACGATTTTATGAAGAAGAGTTTGAGCAATTCATCATTGTTGAAGAATCTGTCTACACAAATACGAACTTCTAATAGTTAAGGACGCCTTTCCTGAATGTCAGGAATGGTTTTTAACGAGTTTGCATATTCGTACTCGCAATTGAATTGTGTTGACAGTTCATATGGCCTGGTTGATGGCAGGATTCGATAACATGCAGCAGCAAAAAATGTTCCGTCAGATACGTTTTTGAGTACGTACTACTCGTATGTATGGTTTTTTCAGTCAATGTTTAATCACTAGGTAAATATTTACATACTTACTGCTATAATAAGTTTATATATAAATAAATTATAATACAATATAACGGCCGCAGCCGTCGACACTGGTCTTATTGTTCTTTGGTTGTTATTAGATTCAGGTTTAAAAGTACCCAAATGAATGCAAGGAATCTCCTTATCGATGCTGCAATTCAATGGTTGAACGCTCTCGATGTAGCTCAGCTCGTTATACTCGTAGATCTATTGCAGCTTATTCGCTTTTAAACTAGTATCGTTCACTCTAGCCAGCTAGGCTTCCAATTTCAATTTGATGTTTACTTTCGGAATTTTTCGATTTTTCTTCAGACAATCTAAGAAATGTATTTGCAATTTCTTCCTTTTCTATTGTGTGTCCACTATTTTGCGATAAGTCATTTAAAGGCTTCCTTAATTTCGAAGAATTCACCATCTTTGAGTACGCTCAACAACAGCATCTTCGTTCAACAACATTGACTCTTTTTTCTGCTGTTCTATTGCTTTTAAGTAGCCATCGCGAACTTCATTTTCAAATGGCTATATTTGCACCGCTACTTCACCATTTGAACATGGCCACTCAACAATTATCTCTTCAACATATCTGACCAGATGAAGCAAATTGCATCAACAAATTGCACATTGCAGTGCGAACTTATTGGCTGTGGAATGGTCATATTCACCCAACGTAAAACTTACCAAAAAAACCTCTAATTGTTGGATTGGTTTGCTAAGTGCTGGTAATTTTTTTATGAGTAGACCACCACTGGTCTTTTTGGTTTCAGTACAGAAAATTGAAATACAGATTGTAAATCAAAAGTTAAGAACAATATTTCATGAGTCAACTTAGACAGATATTCCATGCAGCTTTTTGAAACTGCAAAAAAAAACGAATTTTCAACTTGTCGATCGAATCTCGAGTTGCGACCAATTGCGAAGTTGACCAAATTAGGATTTTCCGCCAAGTTCAACAATAGTGACTAAATTCACTCTAGACTCTAAGGCGTTTCGGCACTCTCCTCGAAGAGACCAGAACAACATGAGATGGAAGAAATAGAACTCAACAACCAAATCTTTTTATTCACATACTCGTTGTCATCGTTTGGTTTAAACAAAAACACATTCATTCATAGTCTGCTGAAAACCAATAAAATTTATTAACCAACTAGTGTGCCTTCACTCCAAGAAGCCGAATCACAGTAATTAAATGCTTCCCAACTATCCCAGAGCTGGCTTCATGTCTGCTGTGGATAAACCGCATCCCATAAAAATAACATCCACAATGACTATACTAACTCAAATTAGCAATAAAACTGCTGCTCTTTCCTAATCAAATTATTCCTGAACCAGATTGACCACGATCAGGGCGTAATTGAATTGAGAACGTTTAGAGTGAGCGAGCAACTTAAGTGCTGGCACGCTAATCCTTTATCATTGGCCATAATGAAAGCAAATACATATACCAATACCGACCAACTCATAGGACACACTCGGTTTCTTCGGGAGGAAATAAAAATTCAAAAATTATGTTGCCTATAAATTCACTGACTTAAGTGGAAGACTGTTGCGGGACCGATGGGCGTTTGTGTCACCGGAGCTCCAAATCCAAGATTGTTCCTGATTTTACGACCATGTTCGCAAAGATTTTTCAAAAACCTTTATTGATTCGGATGTGAGGGTAGCCATGTGTGTGGTCTTCTGCATATGCCCTGATCCTTAGGCGAATTGTGGAATCGAAATCGTTATTGTTAGTTAATAGCGAGCTTAATGGCAATTTACTATCGTTTTAAGTGCTTTTTCTGCAGGATGATGATGATTTGGAACTTGGTTGGGAGTGGTTCTTTGAGTTTAACTGCCAAAGCACTTTATAACTGATTCAGCTGCTGTTGCTTATTTTCTCGGTTGGTGTGAATTTATATTTTTGTCCACCGAGCACAGCACATATGGTTGCGTGCAGGGTTTTATGATGAGCCGCACATTCAAGACTGTGGAGTGGATTATTAAAATTGTGGTTTATTGGATGTGGCAGTTGTATGTGGAGCTAAAAAGGGGACCATAGCAGGCGTATATATTGATTGAGGGCTTGAAAAGAAAAATAGTGACGGCATTGTAAATTCAATACTTGACAGTTGTCATAGGGTTCTGAGTTTATTGATGAAAAAGTTTTAGAGCACGAATTTTCTGATTAATGGAATGCATAGGATTTGACTTTGACCATAAAACTCAAGCTGGAAATTCACATTTGCATAATAGATTTAGGATCTCTGCAGTGGCTGAGAGTTTTTGGTGTGGAAACTATACGGAAAGTATCTATGTATGTAGATCGGAAGGTCTTGGTTCATACTTGAATTTATTGCGAAAGTTTTGGTTTTGGAAGAAATAACTGGCGTGGATTTCAACTTCTTTGCTTTTGATTGAGATATATTTTTCTAATTATGTTTTGTTTTTTTATTGTAATGTAAATTGAATCTCTCCGATTACAAAAATAAGTACATAAGTAGCAACGATGCAATCAAAATCTGAAAGTCACCCGTTTTTCATAGCTTTTTTAAGGTGTTTGTCTGGCTTATAAAAAGCTATTATAAAGGAATCAAAACGTATTTTCCGGTGTACCAACTCGGGAGCTAAACGCATATGATTGGCCAAGTGAAAAACATGAATTTTCAAAATTTAAGCCAGAAAAAGTCAATGGTTGGCCTTGTTCTCTATTGATGTTGATAGCAAAGGCAAGACGCAAAGAGAACTGAAGCCGCTTGAATTCAGATAGTAAATCGTTAGAAATCATCGGTATGTGTGTAATCAGGAAGTTTTTGCCTTTGAATATTCTACCGATGATTGTTGTCTCGATTGGTGAGGATTTTGTAAGGTCAATCAAGATCCGTTGCATATCTTTGGTGCGTTTCAAGCATCACCGGTAATCCAACCTCCAATGCTAATACGTGTTGTTGAATTTCAGGTGGTTCCAATAAATTCGAAAATTCAGTCTGATAATGAACGACTTGCTCTTCGTCCATTTCTGTGTGGATCGATTTGTATTTGACTATTTCGCACGATGCGCAGTTTAAATAGAAATTGCTCATTGAGCTTATTGATTACATCAGTTTTTGGCGCCAAAATTACACGTTCGCCCAGCAAATCCGGATTGGTAAAGCTGCTTGTTTCCCTCGGGAATACCCCCTCGTAAAAGGCAGTTGCATTTGAAATAAGTTCGACTCGAAATAAATGAGTTCATGGCCGATTATTTTGAATTTTGGCATTTTCGATGTCAAAAAGTTATTTTGAGAATATTTTGACAGACTGGTCTTGCAGCAAATACTCACACATACTCGTCAATGGCGTGATTTTCTTGACTCGGTTCCAAAGATATGATAATGCGTTCAGCTCATCTGAAACATTGGTCGCGGAATAACAGGCAAAGTTTGATGGAAATAACCAGCAGGAGCAGCTTCCCATTGGTTAGCTGTTTTCTCGAAAATCAACAGTTTTGGTGCAATTCGCAATAATACCAATGCGAGTGCAATCCAATTCTGTATTCGAACTGCATGTATATGAAATTGAATAGGAATGTTTTGTCTGTTCCTAATGAAAAAGACAAAAATACCAAAAATTTGCCTTTTATTTTAGCGATAAATAATACAATTGAAGCGATACGAACAAAATTTGTATCAAAATTATTGATGGAGTTTGGAGAAAAATAAATTTTTTCATTAAGTTTTCTAAACATTTGTATGGTAAGAACCGTTATTTTTGAATAAGAGAAAAATGTTTTTCTAAATATTGTTTTAAAAAACTCTGAAAGTCCTTTTTTTGACTATAAGAAAATATTGAGTTTAATTGGCATGGTTTTAAATAAAAATGGTTAATAACCTTTCTTCATACATTTTATTTAACTTAAAGTTGGCAATGGCAATTTTTCTGTCTTGGATTAACTATAAATTTAACACTTTTTAGATTTCTGCAAACAAAATTTATAATATATAAAGTGAACATGATTTTGTAAAACTTTGCCGATTAAGTGTAAAATTGTACAATTTTGAAAACAAGACAGACCATAAATAAAAATAAAAATTGTTAGAACCTTTTAGATGGGACATTTTGTAGTCTACAAACTGAGCAGTTTTGCTATTTAAGATCAAAAAACGATATTTCTGACTTAAATTTGACGAAAGTTTGAAAATATAGTTATTTTTTGAAGACAATTAATAAGTTCTTTTGTTTTGTTGAGACTGGATAGCAGCGAATTTGTTTATATGTAAAAGAACAAAAATTTTAAAAATTAATTTTACTAGAGAAAAAGGTTTATAATCATAAAATTCATTTTAGAACACTAAAACTAGAGATCTTAAGCGGGGGTTTTTAAATGAAAATTAAATTTCAAAACAATAAATATTGAACCGTTTTTCAGATATCCTATTTTCATAAACAAAATTCATTTTTTTTTTTTTTCAAAATTCGAAAAATATTTTTTGGTATATAACCAACATTTTCAGAAGCTTCTCTTTAAAAAATTTCATTAAAATCCGTTATGCCAAAAATGAGAAATTAAAAATTTTAAAAAATGGTTCTATGGTAGGTACAGTCAGTAACAAAATGTTTGTATTGAATTATAGATCATAAGAATTAATAGAAAAAAATTCAAAATTCCATGTGTTGTTTTCGAGAAAAATTTTATTTTCAAAAACCATTTTTAGTATTTGTATATTTTATATTTAGATAAATCTTGTAGATTGTGATAAAAAAAATCAACAATTTGTTTTTCAAAATATTGAGTTTTGAAATAACAAATTTGAAAGTTTTTTTTTTAATGCAAAAAAAAATTTTGTCGAAATTTGAATACAAGAAACTATCCAACGTTTTGGGGAGCTTTAGTATTTAAAAAAAATATATTAAAATTGGTTGTACCGTTTTTAAGAAAATCAAAAAGAAAAAAAAATGATTCTAAAAAGGTAGGGTAGAGCGGGGCTAGTTGGACCGTTTTTTTCCTGAAGTCTCATAACTATCATACTATTTATAGTACAACTTTGGACCTGGTATCAAACGAAAGACTGGACTTCTGGCTTCAAAATCAAATAAGAAAAAAAAGCAAATATGTTACCCCAAATGAATAATGCTGCCTTAAATGGATCAAGTCCAAGTGGTCCAACTAGCCCCCATAGTGGGGCGAGTTGGACCAGTGTGTGGGGCTAGTTGGACCAATCCCTGAAAAGTTCCAAAAAGTCATCCAACAAATCTAAGTTTTTATTTTTTTTGTTTTATTATTATTTAACACAGTTCGACTAACAAAAACATATAACAAAAATACTTCACTCAGTAAGAAAAAAAATTAACAAAAATAAATTTAAAAAAAATGAATTCACAAACATAAATTAAGCTTTGTATTATTGACTTAGAAATGTTAATTCCTAAATTCCTTAGGAACTCTAAGAGTCGTAATCGCTGTTGCAATTGACGCAAATTACATGCAATATGTATATTTATTTTATTTTAGGGTAGTAGTTTTTTTCGAGAAGAAAATGTAACGGCTGTAAAGTGGGAACCCTGGTTTGTTCGTGCGTATTCTAGGAATTGCAAGTAAAAACAGATACAAACATATGAAATATGGTTTTTTAAATCAGCGGGCTAGTTGGACCAGGTGGTCCAACTAGCCCCTCACCTGGTTTGGTTTACATATTTCATCATACACATAAAAATACTTAAAACTATTCAATTAAACACACAAAATATGAAAATACAATATATTCACTAATAAAAAAACTTTACCTTAGTCCAAAATTCTTTTTTTTCACTTCACAAATATAAAAACTAATTTTTCCGAATTTTTTACTTTTGGAGTCGAAAAACACTAAATTGTGCGTAGTTACTGTTCGGGTGACACAATGAAACTGAAACCGGTTTAGCACGTGTTGGTAAGAGAGAACGCTTTATTCGTGTTTGATCATGTTCTTGTAGTACTTTTGGTTTCTGAGTAATTCGCGTGGTCCAACTAGCCCCGTGGTCCAACTAGCCCCGCTCTACCCTACCTTAAAATAATCATTTTTCGTAAATATTTTTTCTAGCATGACCTATTTTTAACTAAATGAAATGATATGGCCTTCTTTTAAAAAAATCTGCGGAATAGGAAAAACGGAATATCTTATGAAATTTCGAAAAAATACCGTTATCTTGTATCTTAACAAAAAAAAAAGTTACAAAAAAACATATGGGAAAAATTTTAAAACGAAAGTTTCTTTGCATTTACGCTCAAAATATTAACATTTTTAATTTGAGAGCACAAAAAGGAGTCTGTTTGTTTCGTCAGGTTGGTTATGTTTTCTTGTTTACATTTGTATTACATAAGTACCTAAAGCCTAACATGCGTTTTTCTTAGATTTAAGATTTTCACGTATCGGCTTGAACAATGCTAACTACCAAGAATAAAGAAAATCAGACGACCCGTTTAGGCTGAAGTTGAAAAGACAGACAAACAGACAGAATTGCGAGACTCACTTTTTTTCTCCTTCCCTATCATTGTTATGTCAAATCTAATTAAAACTTCGAGTTCGATTTTCTTTACGAATGCATATCTTGCCATATATAGTACCCCTTGGCATAATGGTTAGTGCGTTGTACTGTCATGCAGAAGGTCTTGGGTTCGATTCTCAGTTGCTATAAAAAAGTTTTTCAGTGGTTAACAAATTCTCTAAGAGTATTTCTTGTCACGAAAAGTGCTGCTCATTAGCCGTTGGGAATCGCCAGAAAATTATAGGTCCCCTCCATTATTGGCAACACGCACACAGGAATGGTTGAGAGTTGTAAGTCACTAGGTCCTGGTTATCTTTGAGCTGTTGCACCACCAAATTTGTTAATTTTTTGTATCTTTCCATATAGTACCTACATAATATGTATAAGTCGCAAGGAAAAATAAATGTCATGCTTTTGAACAGTTTTTTCTTTTATATTTTTTATGTACGAGTATGTATACAATTTTCAAAATTAGGAGCAATAGTACACCAAAGTTTAATTCTTTGCACTATTAGTGACATTTCCAGAACAAAATAAAAAAATAATATTGAGATTTTATTTACTCATCTAAAAATATGTTGGACCAATGCAAAACTTTATTTTACGCTGTTTTGCATTCATATCATTTTCTCTGTACTCTGAAACGACTTATTTATTTTAATGAAAGCTTTTACGTTATGTTGTATCAACAAAAATGTTCTCAATAAATGAACAGAATAAAAATAAAAATTTTGTATTGAACACTTAAATTTTTATTTAGCGTGAAATCTATCTAATTTTAATTAATTTTTGGTAGGCTTTGGCTTAACCATGTTAAACTTAATAAAAACGAATTGATAATAAAAAATTATGTTTTGGTTAATGGAGTTTTCTACTAACTAAACAAACTTATCTTTTTATTCCTTTGAACGAAATTAAAAAATTCATTTTGATCATTCTAGATACAAACACTCTTAATCACTTATTCGGTCAATTTTATTAATTCATTTTCCACATAATGTAGATACTTTAACCCAATGTATTCATCTCTTTCTGTATATCTACTTTTAATATGGTGAAAATCATAATGACTTAACAAAACCCATTAAAGCCTTGAAATGTTGTTTTCCTTGCTTCCTTAACACACGCATGTCATATAGTATGTGTATGTTTTATAAATTTAAAAATAATAATAATAATTACTTGCCATTAAAACTTTGAAAGTGAATTACTTATCAATTTTTAAAGGTAAATAAATATTCCATTAAAAAAGGATTTTTTTCCATAAACGATAGCCATAAATACCTTTGAGCTGAAATTGTTGCCTAAATGCAATAAAAATAAAATTCAAAGTATGACAATAAAATATATTAAAAAAATAAAATCCATTTTACAGCCCCGTCAGCTATATGGACAAATGTTTCTTTTATTTTATATTGATCATTTTTTTATTTTGTCATTATTGAATATTTTTTTATTACTTTATCTATAAAATGTAATTCAATGGACAGATAAAAAGTTCAAACTAAAAAAAAAAATAAAGTTGAATGATTTTTTATATTCACACATCAAAACAGGGTGTTTCTTTCTAGTTTAATGAGAAAGTTTCGAATTATTATAAAATCAATAAAATACCTCATACATATGTACTTTGAATAAGGCGCTCAACTCTTCCTAATTAAGATAGTGCGAAAAATTTCCTTTAAAGTATTTAAAATAGGAAGGTAAAACTCAATATACTCATTTGATTCGATTTGTATTAAGAAGAAATCATTTCTTAGTATTGAACTTTAATCAATCAAAAATTGACTTTTTTCGTGGCGAATGGAATACAATTGCAAATTGAAATCGTAAATTTTGACAGATATGAATTGAAAATAAGTTCATTTTTGTTTGCCAATAGAAAACCACATTAGATCAAAAACGAACAATCGATTTTATTTTGACATTTCGGATTTCGGCTTTATTTTTTATGCCTAATTTTTGGATGTCAAGTTTTACCCTGGGCCAGTGTTCGATTGGAAAATTATTGGATGAAATCTTATTTGAATGCAGGCTGCCATGCAACCAACAAGCTATTTTTTAAACAGAATTTCGGCTGAATTAAAAAAAGAGAATATGAATAGAAATCAGCATGTAAAGTTGAAAACCAGTCAAAGTGACATAAGTAGATGTCAAAATAATTCTTCACTTATTGCCATAGAGATGGGAGGAAAGAAAACTCTGAAAAGAATTCTATGAAATTTGTGGTCTGTTACTACGTTTATATGAGGTATGGAAGCGAGCTTGAAGCTCGCTTCGACCCTTTGTAAACGGGTATTGAGTTGAAATGAGCTTCGTTCGACTCGATCTCACTCGCTCAGCGGTGTCGAGTCGAAATATAAGACGAAAAACCTGGGTCGAGGAGTTGGCTTAACAAAATGTTTCAGAATCGCTCAACACCATTTCAACTCAACTCCAAATCGAGCTCTCAACTCAAATGACGAAAAACCAACCTGGGTCGAAAATCCGACCCTAATCCAACTCGATCTTTCGATACTGCATATAAACGTAGTATGTATTGGAAATTTTCATTGCATGTCCGATTTTCTGAAATGAATTATTGCTTTTGGAGGCTTTGAATTACGACCGCAAAAGCAAACTTTACTTCAAGTTAAAAATTTAAAAAAAATTATAAAACGATGAAGAAATCGATTTTATTGAAGAAATATTCAAAATTTTAATGTAATCTTAAAATGTAAACTATATCCCATTATCTTAAAATCATAAAAAAAGAATACAGAACAATTGAATGAAATTGACATTTTGTGCCTTAGAAGAAAATGTTACAAGAGGAATCGAGAAAATTAATCAATTCGAAGGTTATCGAATTACTGGATTCCATCATTTACAATTTTTAAGTCGTCTGTATTCTGTTAAACAATGTCTGGGATATTCTTTAAATACTCTGTTTCGAATGTAATGATTTAAATGCGATGTAATACTACGTTTTCACCAAAAGATAATCCGAGATTTAAGGCAAGAGATTTATGTGGTGTTTCCACCACACTAAAAGAATAAAAAAAAGATTAACTTTGACAGCATCTATCAAAATGCTAATGGTGATTCAATTTTTCTTATAAAGTGGAAGCAAGAAAGAAGGTTTCAAAGATAGAAAATCATCGAGATAATTTAGCACGATATGGATATTAGGTCAGTTCGAACTATAGAACAATTAATCCAATGAAGATTCAACAAGATTAATTTCTAAACTACTAGATTTACGAAATAAGTTTCCATATTTACCATTTAAAAGAGATTCAAAGAAATCCACTTAAATTCTGGATTATCTCTTGGTGAGAACGAAAACGTAAAAAAGTAAAGTACGAGGGCGGGTCAATAAGTCCGTGACTTTTGGAATAAAAAACAGATTTTTTGATAAAAAAATAATTTTATTTTTCAACGTAGTCTCCCTTGAGCTCTATACACTTTGTCCAACGCTTCTTCAATTTTTGTATCCCTTCCAAAAAAAATGATTTGTCGAGGTCCTCAAAATAGGCCTTTGTTTGCTAAATGACTTCATCATTGGAGTCAAATCTTTTTCCACCAAGCCAGTTCTTCAGGTTTGGGAACAAGAAGTAGTCGCTCGGAGCCAAATCTGGAGAATAGGGTGGATGAGGGAGCAATTCATAGCCCAATTCATGGATTTTTGCCATGGCAACTGCACATGTGTGCACCCTTGCATTGTCTTGGTGGAAAAGAACTTTTTTCTTGGCCAAATGAGGTCGGTTGTTTTTCAAATCGTCATTGAATCGGTCCAATAAGTTGGCATAATATTCCCCATTGATTGTTCTTCCCTTTTGAAGGTAGTCAATGTGGATTATCCCGCGTGCATCCCAAAAAACAGTCGCCATAACTTTATTGGCTGACAAACCCACCTTGGCCTTCTTTGGCGCCGATTCACCCTTAGAAACCCACTGTTTTGACTGTTGTTTGGTCTCTGGTGTGTTGTGATGGATCCATGTTTCGTCCACGGTTACAAAACGGCGCAAAAACTCCTCCATATTGCGATTAAACAACGCCAAACCTTCCTGTGAAGTTGTTACACGATTGCGTTTGTGGTCGACTGTGAGCAAACGCGGCACCCATCTTGCGGAAAGCTTTCTCATGCCCAAGTGATCATTCAAAATTGAAACCACTGAGCCATGCGAGATCCCTACGGCTTCCACAATCTCTCGCACTTTCAATCTTCGGTCGGCCAACACCATATCGTGAATTTTTTCGAATGTTTCGGGTGTAGAGACCTCAACTGGGCGTCCAGGTCGTTCGGCATCTTCAGTGCTTGTACGGCCACAACGAAATTCAGTAAACCACTTTTTTACCATTGAAATCGAATGGTGCAGAGTCCCCATAGTATTTATCAAGCTTAGCCTTGGTCTCGGTAATGGTTTTTTTTTCGCAAGAAATAATGCTTAATAAGCACACGAAATTCACTTTTTTCCATTTTCTCCTCAAATTAGTGAGTAGTCTGATAAAAATAGCTGTCAAACACAAACTAACTGACGCAGCAAGTTTAAATTTTGACAGGAGTCAACTGACAGATGCCTGTTGACAGGAGCAGTGTTGCTGTTTCAGTAAAGAGGTCAGAAATTCAAAAAGTCACGGACTTATTGACCCGTAATTTTTACAAACGAAGCAAATTTAAGAAAATTGATATGTTACAATGGTTTAGAGATCCCTAATCTAATTCAGGAGTGTGCCGATCGAGAGGTAGAAAAAGATATATGTACAAGACATCATGGATATTCCGAATGAATCGCAAATATTTAAGAAATCTAAACACTAACGTAGCAATTTTAAACAAAATCTTTTTTATGTTTGTAAAAAAATATAAGATAAGTAAACAGGCTTTTCAGAATGCTAGGTTTTCAGCTACCTTCTTGGGCACATATATGTAGAGCACAGTATTAGGAGAAACATGAAGCAAAATAATACTTTTTCGAGAAATGTTTGATACCATGTGTCATAAGCAGCGTTGCCGCGAAGGAAAAAACATAGAGGGCCATTTCGAAATTTTTTGAGGGCCATTTGACAAAAGTTGGGGCCAAATATTTTACTTACAAATCCGTCCTTAAAACATTAAACTACAATATATTAATATTTGTTTTTGTTCTTATTTATTTATTGAATGCATTATTTATTTAATGCAGTTCTTAAATCTATGTAATAGGCAGCAGAAGCAGATGTTTACTCTGTCGTCTGATTTGATTTCTTGGGAATTACCTTAAAATATCTTTAAAAAATATAAATCACACCAGTAATATTATTTTAATATTTATATTCCTTTTTTTCATTTTTTAATTCAATATATGAATGGACAGCGAACGAACAAACAACAAGCGGCGAAAAAAAAACAAATGTCTATACGATTTATTTAATTATTTTTATTTCATCAAGCAGTTTTATACAAATAATATATAATAATCTTGCAGACTACCGAATCATTTTTTTATTGAAAAATAGAAAAACTAAATAATTAATTAGTGGAGCAAACAAAATAAAATTATAAACTTAATCTAAAATAATAACTTAATACCATCGTATTACGAATTAGATCAATATGTGCTTCTTAAAAGATTCTCGACTTTGTTGAGAAAAAAAATCAATATAATTACAAATAATACTTTTGGCTTCTCTAATGCATCGAGTTAAAGGTTCATGTTTACCCGATGATGAGGTTCATTAAAAAGGAAAAGGGATCGAAGATTCCTTGACGAAGCATACACAATAACAAGAGACAAAAGAAAAGGGCAATTTATATGGGATTTAATAATATCGCGCAAAAATATTATTGCAAAATTTTTACGATGAACGACAAGATATTATAAGCCAAGAAGTTGACACCGAGTTTTATAAGTTGGGGTATGAATATTGTATGTTTGTATGTTTTCAATCCTATTAGAATGAACTTGAAAAATTGGATCCCAAATTACACAGCAATACTCTAATAATGACCTTACATACGCAAAGAAATGAGATCAAAGAGTCAAAGGATCAGAGAACTCTTTAGAGTTCCGATTAATGAATCTAAACATAGAGTTAGCCTTAGCAATCACAGTCTAAGCAATTACAGTCTATATGGGATTTAAAGCGGAGTTTCCAGATCTTTCTTTTCGTTAAGTTTTGAGAGTTCCGTATCTTCTATAGAATACTGAAAAGGAATATATGATAGGCTCCTAAAAAATGATAAAGATTGACACTTTGATACGTTCAACAAAAGCTGATTAGCTAAACACCTTTTAGACAAGCGATGAAGATCACATTGGCGTAAATGACAATCATTAATTGACGTAACACGACGGAATATTTTAATGTAATCCGCAAACATCAAACAAGAAACATTTTTTAAGAAATCAGTGATATTATTGATCAGCAGCCAGAATAGAAGAGGGCCCAAGTAACTTCCTTGTGGTACTCCTGATGTGACCTCAATTAGATCTGATAGTACATCATTAATACCCACAAACTATTTTCTTCCGTTTAGGTAGGATTTAAACCACTTTAAAATATTTGAGTGGAAGCGGATTCCAATTTTTGTATTAGTATATGGTGGTTTACTTTATCGAACTCCTTAGCAAAGTCAATATACAGGGCGTCTCACAGTCACCGCCCCAAACGAAAACCATGGATTCCCGAGGTCATTTTAAGTCGAAAACTTAAGAGGTAATTTTCTCGTTTTCGTCCCGTTTTCGAGTTATAACGGTTTTTATGATTTTTGTCTAAACTGGCTTTATCTTTATCCAAACTACGTCCGATTCGTAAGATTATTTTTATAACTAATCAAGAATTTATTACAGTTTTAGTTTGTTCTAAAACTTTTTTTTCTGCGGACAACCGTTTCTCCGCAATTCATTCAAAAAAACACGTTAATGATTATTAATTTTTTTCACTTATTATTAAAGCCCAGTTTACATAAATGCTTTGGTAGACGACGAAAATAAATGACGTCAGAGAAGTCAACACGCTGGACGAAACTGACGTGAGTCAAATCATTAAACTAGATAAATGAATAAATTCAGTTCCATTTTAAGTATGGTTATTTGTATGTGGTGGAAACACATTGTAGTGGCGATGCATAGCAATGGTTTATATTTAATTTTGTAAAGCTTTTTAATTATTACTAACCACGATTTGATGTGATGTTAAATCTTCTAAAATTTAGATTTGGGGGCCATTTCTAATTGGCCCGGGCAAAGGGCCAAAATTTAAAACAGAGGGCCAAATGGCCCGATCGGGCACTTTGTGGCAACGCTGGTCATAAGTTATATATATGAAAATACACACCTCTCATAATGCTTACCATCCTCGAAAATTGGTCACGCTTTATTAATTTTTTTTAAGAAAAATTAAAAATATGCATTTGTACGCCTATTTTTATCCTTAATGGTCTTTTTTTATTACGGATCAGTTCCAGTTTTATATGGAGCTAGGAGCTGATATATTCGCTCCTTACAAAAATGGAAAACCGACGGGGAATTTTTTCCTTCGAAAGTGTAGTTAAATTAAAATTGTCGATTTTCGAATAATCATTCCCCCGACGCACGTATAATGATGTTAGTCTTGGAATCAGATTCATACCGTTTTTTGAATTCTCACTTCTTGTTTGCTTCTTTTTAATAACAACTTGGTATAAGTATTTTTCATGTATGATTTGTCATTTCATCGTGTTCGTTAACTAAATGAAAGAATACAATGCCACAACCCCTCAATTTTTAACCACGTATAATAACGTAATTGGTGAAGAGAATTTTGTTTGAGATAAAAAGGGACGTAAACTATGAACTATTTCTTTTATTTTATTAAGAAATTGGGAATCTTTTAACGTCAAAAGTGACATCAACTACTTTATTGATACCTTGACAGGCCAAACATTTGGAAAGCAAAAACAAAATAAGGTTCTTATATTTTAAGAATATTGTTTTTAATTATAATTTTTTTAGTGTAATTTCAAAACATATGTATAGTATATGTATGTATAAACATTATGTATGTATTGCTTACAAAAAATTAGAAAATATATCTTTCTAAATTTCAGTATTTTTAGAAAAAAAAAAAAATAGATTTTGACGTTTATAAATAAACTAGAGACGGATATAGGTATTATCTACATAGTATTACTTAAAAATTAATTTTAATGGTGGCTGAAGTTGACAGCTAAATGTACAAATTTATGTGAAAAATAATTCAGAGCACAGTATATTCATAATACTTATAGTTCAGAAAATATTCACAGCACTGCGATCGAGCTCCGTTCATAGTTCTTCTTTGTACGAAAAACTAAAAAAATACTTTTTGTAATACTGGGGCCAAATTACCGCTTCAGTGACCCATCAGTGATCGAATGAAAATGTCAAATTAGGTAATCGGTTGCTCGATGACGTAAGCGGTAATACCAAACTCATATAATTCAGTCACGTATTACTCAAAAACTGATGCGGTAATTTGGCCCCTGGTTGAAATAAAATCGTACTCAAGTGCTTACATTTTTATGTATTTTTCGAATATCAATTTCACGAACCGCGGCGATATTCTTGACTGATCTAGCGTTTCTTTAATGCACGATTTGTTGACTGATTGTTTCCGAACCGGTCTCCTAAGATTTGGCAACCAAAGAGTCGACTGACAAGGGCCACTACGTCTACCATTGAATAATGTTCTATCATTTGGTTGTGCTGTTCATGGTACGAGTAATTAAGAATCAGTAACTGAATAATAAACAACAGATTTGACAGATGTCACCAAGACAACATATAGCCGCCACAGGCCGTCAAAATCTACCGCGCCAATAAAACAACATTATAAAGAATAACCTATATACCGAATTTAGTCCTTCATTGAAAAAATTCTAGTCATACACCTAGACCACCCTGTAATAAAATTGCTTTTCAAAAATTCGAAAATCCATTGAAATGTGTTTTTAAGTAAACGAACACTGAATCCTATTCTGCCACGTAGCTTGTCTTGGCTTCAATAGTTCTTGTGTGGGTATATCCGTCAATTAAAAAAAAAAAAGAAAACCTAAAGACAAAGCCACAAAGATAAAACCTAAAAACGTTCATCGTCTACCAATCTAGCTAATCTGAGGACAATGTGGAAATTAAACCCTAATCCAAACCGTCCACCCATAAAAGATACTTAATTTCAATTCGTTCGAGATTTCTTTCTGTTGCCCCACTCAGTTCGTCCCTTCTTTTTCTGTTCAGGCACCTGGTGGGCGGCTGCGGTGCGGGGAATTGGCCAAAGAATTAGTTAGATTATGTGAAAGGTGCTTTTTGTTATAAAAACCCATCAGACGAGGAAAGGATTTCGTATAGGGCAGCCTTTTGTTTTTATCTTCCATAGGTGTGTGTTGAAGGAAGAACATCTGCTAAATTTCTATCCTTTAGTTTTTTTTGTTCGGTTTGATAAATCCGGCGGCTTCATCATCATGGTCGTCTTCATCATCGTCATTTTGTCTTAGATGTGGTTTCAAAGTTATTTTGTTTTTCTGTTCTAAAGGAATTTTTGGTCTTAGAATGAAAAATATACATATATAAAAAAATAAAAATAGCGTCTGGGTGGGAGATATGAATTTGGATGACCTAATCTTAATTGCGATCTGTTTGCTTGATGCACGGCTGAATCTTTTATGAGCGTACATTTTATAATTCGCGTTCCGAGATTAGGTTCTCTGCCTTGCTGATATACGCTAGTATATATAATACATTCTGACCCAGCTATTCCTATAGATCGAGATCAAATGAAAACAGCGCTCGGAGCGTTGTGCTCATGATTAGAAATTGGTTTTGGCTCCGGTGTGCTTCTCTGTTTAATTGACCTAAATTGGAAATCGGTGCATTGGGCCCACACCTCCGTACATTGAAAAAGCATAATAAACATACATGGGGCTCTGGAAAAATAAATTTTTCGTTTAAAAAATGGAATTTGCTCGATCTTGGAAAAGAACATAAAACTTTAGGATACATAGTCAGCGCCACCCACCCAGAAAGAACTTGCTCTCGATTCATCACGATATAATATGACTCTACCAAATGGACAGTAGCAGTCAAAAGTATAGCATATAAATTTTCTAATTTAAATGAAGCATCATTCATAACTGGCTAAAAGCAATGCAGTACTGCATTGGGACTGCAACTGCAGCTGGAATAACTGTCAAAAAGTGTCATACGTGATATTTTTTTCGTGATTACAGATTTCTAACATTTGGGTCAGTTGATTTAAATCTTTTCCGAATTTATTAAACAAATTCATTATATTAGAAATTGAAGAGAGCTTAAAGATCAATTCAACCTGCATCGACAGGTTTGACTAGTTAGATTTTGAAACGTCAAAAGTGCTGCACGTAAAAGTTAAAAGTTGGCCAACTTTTGACATCTATTTCAATTGCAGCTTGGTCTCTACTGCGTTCAGCCATTGAAGTGATCTTACAAGGTGGCGGAAGAGATGTCACCGTATCGGAGGATGATATAATTTGTGCCAATGGCTGAAAATGTCAATTCTAATCAGCGACCGCTCCCCATTATGGCTAAAACATATTTATTAACGATCTTTGTCTACCACTGGGACTCAAATGAGCCAAATGGGACTTATCTTTTTTAGGCTCTCAGACACTCATCTTTTATCTCTTATCATTTAACTTATTTTTTTTAAGAATAAAAATAAAGACTTTATATAAAACGGTTAGATATTGGCAAATTTATTTCATTTTGAAGAAAGAAATAAAATGCACGACTGAGTCGCATGAACTTATTCTTATGTAATAGACGAAGAATTTTAAAAATGATTATAAAAATGATTGTAACATAAAAACAGAATGCCATGTGATTTTTATGCAAATATAAATGTAGATATGCAAGAACAAAAATGATAAGCCATTTTAGTGGTTTCTTAAAAAAAATATGCTTTTATATACAAATTTTTTAAAACATTTTTAAGAAAATATTTTAGCATGCCAACTTTAAGTCTTCATTATTGTACGAATAAAAATTAAATTTCCAAAAAAATTATTGTTCCGTTTTTGAGACATAGAATTTTCAAAAAAAAATATTTTTTTTTTCAATAATTCGAAAAATTATTTTTTTTTTCAAACTTTTTAGAAGCTTCTCTATACATTTTTTTATTAAAATATAGTATGCCGATAATGAGAAATTCAAAATTTGAAAAAATGGTTCTATGGTAGGTACAGTCAGAATCGTCTTTGGGCTTTACGTGAGTACCTGCCGATTACCGGCTCTACCCTACGGGAAGCCTACCCCCATCGGAATCAGATTGGGTCCTGATCATTCACCCCGACATAGCCGAAGCCATCTGGGTCGCAATTCTGTGACATGTTGCAGGCATGAACACACTTCTTGCCTTGGAGGCGAGGTTTATCTAATACCTCTTAAATCCAGGCACGCCTGGAAACCGTGTGTCTCCGCATTTGGAATAAACCAAGCCACCATGATACTCCTACTAGGAGGCCTACCTCATAGATAGTCTGAGAAAGAGAGCACGCACGCGACCGCTGCACCTCTCTATCCGAAGATAGAATAGAAGAGCCCGAAGACGTACGCCATGCTTCCAGAATTAAGCTTCCGGTCGAGCTTCGCCACCATAATGGTCACTTACAGATGAGCTCCTGTAAAGCTACGGGGCCTGTCAACCCTGGTATACACACACCCAGCTATAGTCGAGGTAGAAACCACAACCAAGAATGTGAACCCCTCTGGTGAGTTGTACACACTCCTTAGCGGATTCATACCTTTAGGACAAGGTCCGGTAGGTACAGTCAAGATCGTCTTTTGGTTTAACGTGAGCACCTGCCTGTTACGGCTCAATCGGACGGGAGGCCTACCTCCATCGGAGTCAGATTTAGTCCTGACCATTAACCCCGACATAGCAAGCTATCTCGGTCGCAAAGTTGTGATATGTTGTAGTATATGCACACCTCTTGCCTTGGAGGCGAGGTCTATCTAACACCTCTTGAATTCAAGAAAAGAATCTTGAAAACCGTTTGTTTTCGCATTCGGAGTAAACCAAGCCACCATGATGATCCCACTAGGGGGCCTACCTCATAGATAGGGTTTGAGCAGAGGATAAAACTCAATCCTCAAACTCAAATGGGCACTATCTCCCATGGTACCAGAATATACCTTCCGGTGGAGCTTCGCAACTTCGTCATTTCATGGAGCTTCCTAGGTGATCCGAACCCGGACTTAGTCCAAGTTCTTGTCTCAAGCTTCGGAATTTCCAGATCTGAACCCGCCACTTCCAGATGGGCTCTTGCAAAACCCTGAGCATGTCAACCCTTAGGATACACACCAAGAAGTCGGTCGGGGTAGAAATCAACAACTCAATGTGCATCCTAGTCTTTTGCTCACCTTACGGCAAACTAGGACAGACGCTCCTAGTCTTTAGTTTACCTTACGGCAAAAAAGGAAAGACGCTCCTAGTCTTTGTTCTAAAGAACGAGGACGACGATCCCCCTATTATTTGCTTCTATAAATAAGAACCCTTTTACAACCTTAAATAACCTTAAAAGTCTCCAGCCACGTAAGCAGCCGGAGACCTCACCAGTTAACTCCTCGTTATAACCCAATTAAACCTTAAAAGTCCCCAGCCACGCAAGTAGCCGGAGACTTCACCAATTTCACCCTTCACCAACCAAGATCAATCTAAAAGTCTTCAGCCACAAGTGGACGAGCCCCGAAAGTCAAAGACCATTATCCATGCATTAGCCACTTGCATCACCATCCAACAACCATGGCCTTATGCTCCCCGCCACCCATTATGATTGTGGGAATTACGCAAGCTGCCACCCGGACAGGTATGCCACCACAACCATAACCTTGGACTAACGCATTGCTGCCATGGTGCGATGTGTGGTTCAGTAGCAATACACTTCCAACAGTCAATCCTCCCAGAGCCCGAACACGAGCAACCAAAGACCTTACCAATTTCACCCTAGACCTCCTTAGTAGACCCTTCAAAACCTGGAGAATACCTTAAAAATCTCCAGCCACGTAAGTAGCCCGAGATTTTACCAACACACACCCGTCTTGACCCTACTACTCCCTTGGGTTTTCTTAGTTGTCTAAATCTCTTAGCTGATCAAACAGCGAGAGAATAGACGTAAGCCTCCCCACCACGACAAGGTGAAACCCGTCGGGGGGGTGGTAGGTACAGTCAGTGATATCTTCATTTCAATTTTTTTATTGAATTATAGATCGTAAAAATTTATCAAAAGAAAACAAATTTTATCAAAATTTCAAATTTTCAAGAGTATCAAAAAATATGTAAAAACATTCAGCCCTTGGTAAAATGGTATCGTGTGCTATTTAGAAACGAACATATTAATAATTTAATATTTCGAGAACGAATAGAAATCGATTTGCGAATCTTTTGGAATTAATAGAACAAGAAATCCGCAAAATCATTCGACTTTAGTCGAACTTACGATTCGCTATTCATAATGAGGGACTATTTTTAAGAATTTAAATGTTAGACGGCAGTAAATCGATGAGTCCACTCAATTCAGTTATACATACATATTTGTTTATTTAAACGAATTCAAAGTTAAAAAAAACATCATTCATTGTTCATATCGTTCCTCATAAAATAAAATAAACAATCTATTTTAATAGGAAATTATTATATTATCTATATTACATATTATGTTCATATGTAGACGTAAACTTTTTATCACTACTGTGTAAGGCACTATTGAACCTATCATCTCAATCCCACATCCCACCTTCATAGCAGCCCCAGCCGACATGCATGAAAACGTGACGGTATTTCAAATTCGTTAGCCGTCATTTCAGTTTGATCGAACTCATCAGGTAGACAGCCAGAAAGACCGACCAACTCCTGCCACCAATAATCATTCCGTCTGTCTGTCTCTGTGTCCGTTTGGTTCTTCTTTGCGGACTAACTTCTGAGCGCGAGTTGTGTTGTGCTATATGTTTGTTGTGGGTTGTGTCTCAGCTATGACACAAGCATTTAAGCTTGGGCGCGCGCCCGTTCTCTCATTGGAAATCCAAAGCAAAGTCAGAGCCTTAGTGCAGGCGTGTGTAGAGCAATTTAGTGATCCCTCACGTATTACATAAGTGCATACGTCATGTAACGCGATGTGATCTCTTCTTACATGATGATCACCTAATCGCAAGTTATTTTCCCGCAAGAGGTTTTTTTTTAGTTTAGTCCTTTTAACTATATATTCCTCGATTGTTAGATGGCGGATTCATGGCAAAAGCAAAAGGTACATAGTTCACTGTCGAGAGTTGTATCTACCTCTTTTTGTTGGACAGGAGTGAAACCTTTTTCACATTGTATAGTCTCCGTGTGTTGAGACGCTGGCTGTCGTTCTCAAGAACCCGCAGAAGGAGGCAATGGAAATTTTTCGCTTTGCTTTTAACAATTTAATGGAATTTACGTGAGAAGGAGAATCCTATAATAATAATTGCTGGATTCGTAATGTTCGGAAGGAATGACAAGAAAAGGTTGCTAACCTAGGTGGGTGGGTTTGGTTTGGAAAGGAAGGATTTTAATTAAGTTTTTTTTTATAATCAAGATTACTTTTCCTACAAAAATTCTCTAAAACGAAATTTTAATATTTATTCTTGATACAAACCATTCTAAAATGGTTTGGCACACAGTATTTTATGGATTCATGCTTGATCGTTCTTCGATCGTTAGGTGTTAAAAAATGGATTCCGCTGCAATTATCTATTAATTTTCAGTGTTTATGATTGGAAGGATTGCAAAATTGAAAAGTATTCGGGAATAAAATTTCTTTTTTAGCTATTTTTTTGACGATTTTCGACTGAGAACCAAAGGATCATTTTGAAATTTCACTTTTGGCCATCTTTTTTTATCGAAGTTTCAGATTATCTTGTTCGTCAGCTTTAACTACACGGGTCGAACTCAACTATATCCCTAGCTCCGGAGTCATAATGGATCGCGCTTGAGAAATTCCTATGCGATTTTTCCCCAAACGTGTGGGCTTTTCGTTAGTTTTATTGAATCGACGATCATATACATAGTTGAATTGCGTTGCGTATACCTGGTGGCACTTTTTTCCAAAGAAATAAAACACAAACTTAAATTAATTGATATTACTACGAACTGAAAATATGAAATATGTTACAGTAGAACTGTCAAACTAATCGTTTTTGTGAAAATATGTGATAGCAGAACTGTCAAATTGAATGTCACATTTATTTTAAATTTTAAACTTTCATAGAAAAATACCATAGGAATTTCCCAAATTTACAAAAAATTTCCTTGATACAATCCTGCAATGACAAATGATCATTACATGTGACAGTTGATCATTTTTTATTTAGATTATCGATCATCAAGCTCAATCGGATAATTTTTGGCGCTTCAAATGATCTTGAGGGTTCAGATCTTGAGTTAAGTTGATCCAGTAAGGATATAGGCCAGGAATTTCCTCCTTTAAAAAAAATTAAATAAGGGATACTGCCCCTTGCTAAGAATGAAGAGTATTTGTTGTTATGAAAAGTGATCTAAGATGCTTGGAATTGACAGAATATTGAAGGTCGTACATATTTTATGCTAACACGCTGTGATATGCTTTTTGCTTTCCAGTCAAAGTTATGCTTGCTGTTGCTGGTCTCGCAAATGTGAAAAAAAACACGAAAGTTCAGAGGAAAAGGTCTTCGAACCTTATTACAAAATCTTTATTGTTAATAACTTATAGGTATGTATTTAAAACACATAATATTCAGTTACTATAGTTCACTGGTATTTCGGTTAATTCTGGCAATCAGTATACTAGTTTCTGATGATTCGGGTTTTGGAGTTAATCCTAGTACTTGACTTCGGGTAATCTGGCTTCTTATAATTCGGCTTTTAAAAATTGTCCTATTGTTCTGACGTCCAGCTTCTGACGGTATCTAGCTCTTAGCTTCACTTCCAAACAGCAGGCTAAAAACGCTTTGGTATATAACCAGGTACTAAGCCTCTGGTGACACTTAAAACAGGAGGCTATGGTACATCTGGAAGAAAATGGCTGTTTCGTCTTTGTCCGAGAAAATAGTGTCGTCCAGGGTTTCCATCACACTGAGCTACCTCGTCTCGGGATCTCGTTGTTCGGTGGTCATCTTTCTCATTAGTTGATACTTCTTGAGTCCGGGTTGAACCTTAGCAACTCGTTGAAGTTAATACCCAGGTATTTGACGTTCCTTTTGGCTGCAATAGTGGATCCGTCTGGAATTTTGAGAACTAAGTTTCTGCAGGTTCTTGCTGAGCAACATCTGCCTCGCGAGGTGTCCTGAAGCAGACAAGCACTGATTTGGCAGTATTGATTTTGATGCCACATTTTTTGTAAAAATCAAACAGTTGATATGAGCCTCTTCTTTCGGAACAGCGACTAGTGTTGACATTGAGGTTGTAAATTTAAGCGAGTCATCAGCATGCAGCAGGTTTTCACTACCGTTTGGGATGGGTTGGTCTGATGTCATTAGACTGTAGAGGAAAGGGCCTTGTGCGACTCCGGCTTTGATGTTTTTCATAGTTGATGATTAGTTTCCTAATTGCTCGATGAAATTTCTGGAAGAAAGAAAAGAAAAAAGAATTTGTATTAGTGGCGGGGATAGATGTACCAGATGGAGTTTGTGTATAAGAGCGTCTAACCTGACGCTATCGAGTGCTTTTTTCACATCCAGAAAGCATCCGAAGGTAACACGATGACTTTTGAGGGCTATGGTGGTGTACTTGAACTTTGCACAAGAAAAGGCTTTATAGATTTGAGGCAGATCAGAAGGGGTTAAAATGTCTTGCATCGTCGAAGGAAACCTAAGCACTCAGCCGCGTTTTTGTTGACGTCGAATAAGTGGTCATTCCACACAATTTGGTCTGTGAGACACAGCGAGATCTGAAAGCTTTTCTATTTCCACTCGTGCATAGTGGCATAGAGGTTGGATTCCGCTTTAACGACATGACACAGCATCATTGAGTTTTTGAATCATTCAGGTCTACGCTATTTTTAACTTCCCATAGGGAGTTATTGTAATCGGTCCGATTTGTCAAATTGGAATTTTTGACATTTCTCGACGTTTCAAGGTCTCTAGAGGCTATATCAATCATTTTTAGAGAGATGTCTGTGTGTGTGTGTGTACGTACGTTCGTACGTTCGTACGTTCGTACGTCCGTACGTTCTTGTACCATTTTTCGTCGTCGATATCTCAAAAACGAGTAAAGATATCGGCTTCAAATAAATTTTGTTTAATAGATAATAACTTCAAAAGAGGCTGAAAGGGCGTTTATTAAAATTCAGTGAGTAGTTTTTTCACTATAACGGTTTAAAAAAAAAGTAAAAATTTTGGTTAGATTCAAATATCTCACGAAAAAATAATGCTATTCACTTCAAATAAAATTTAATGTACTCATTATAAGGTCATACAGATTTGGTATGAATTTGGAAAAAATGAACATACCGTTATTTTTTTAAATAAAAAAAACTGAAAAAAAAAATTTCATAACCCAGATATTCTAAGAACGGAAAACAATTTGAAACTCAAAATAATTTTATTTTACGAAAAGTAATGTGTTTGACAACTGGTGAAAATTTCAAAAAAAATCAGTTTACAGTTTTTTTACAAAAAATAAAAAACTATATAAAATTCTATTGAAAATTGGTAAAAATTGTTTTTCGACTCAAATTTCTCAAGAACTAGTAGTGATATTGGCTTCTAATTTAGTTTATTTTATACATAGTATAATTTTGTACAATTGGTTAAATGTTGACAAATATTGAATTGATAGTTTTTTTTTTTAAATAAAAAAACTATTAAAAATTCTAGTGAAAACTATAGTTAAAATTGTATTTCAAGTCGAATTTCTTGGGAATGAACACCGATAGTGCCTTCTAAAGTATGTTGTTTTATACATCGATACCTTCCCGTAAGAATGTATACTAAGCGACATTTCTAAAATTGTTCAGGAAACGAAAAAAACGAAGAAAGTTCGTTGGCGAAACCCAGGCCAAAACGTGGCCCTTAACATTATTATATTTCCTCATCAAAAAGTCATTTTCGAAAAAAGTGCCGCTTAGTACATTCTTACGGGAAGGTATCGACATAATACAATTATTAACACATGGTTAAATTTTGACAAGTATCGAATTGACAGTTTTAACAAAAATATAAAAAAATCTACTAAAACGTGGTAATATTTGTTTTTCGACTAGAATATCTTTAGAACGCGCAATGATATTGACTTTGCCATTATTTAATTTTATACATAATACAATTTCTAGCAAATTGTTTATATTTGACATATATCTAGTTTAAGAGCGGATATATTTTGTAAGTACCTACCCTTCCATCAATAACCAAACCATATCTTTTATATTTGAATATTTCGTTTTTAAATTTTTTTCACTTAAAATGTTTGGAACCGAAATAATAAAGACCACTAATGGGAAGTTATCAGTGTGGGTCGCACCCAGCCTCTTTTTGATTTCCCATTTGACAATGCTATCGAGATCTGGGGTGCCAGCACGTAACTTGATACAATCGAGTCTAGTCGACGTATTTGAGTATAGGGAGTTATTTAATTTGATTCAATCGAATCGAAAACAATCGTGTGATCATAACAAGGAACTGCCTGTTCTCGATTGTATCGATTGAACTCGATCGTATCAAGTTACGTGCTAGGGCCCCAGAATTAAATTAGCTTATCATGTAAACCTTGACTGACATTTCGATATTGACATATCCTAAATTAATTCATTTACAATTATTCGTTACTTTTCAAACCTGCACAAAGAAACAAAATATCACATCAACCAACCGAAGTTATTACTGTAGTTAACCGCACTTTCAATCAAGTAGTTTCGAAACAACCCTCAAGACTAACCACTTATATCTTAAACTTTGATCGTTCATTTTTTATTCTTCTTCTTTGAATTTCGATTAATTGGGGTAGAAACTTAAAACACTTTGATATTTGTTTATTACTTCCTCCTTCCCATTGATTGCTCCAATTTGCGAGAAAAACACCTTTTCCAACTCATACATGAGAACTTAGGTAGTCTTTTATGCATTTTCTATGTGCCAAGTGAACCAAGTGAAAAAGACTCTGAATGGTAAAAGATAAAAACCAAGAAAACTCGTCTCTTCAACACCAACTTCAACAAGTAGTGCACATTACTTGGGGACTTTTTGTTTTTTTTTTCAATAAGACAGAATATCCATCCTTTTTCGAGATGACTGTATATTGACAAGTTTTTTTTTTTGTCCAGCTCAGGTTGACGTAGTGCAACTTCTGCCGCACGTTTTATTGTTTTTACGCACCTTTGACAAAAATGAAGAAAAGTCCTAGTGTTTCCTGTTTTTTTTTTTTTTTTTTTTAATGGGAACTCTGGTAGCAATTTAAAGTTGTTCCTTGATTTATTTTTATTTTGCTTGTCTAACATAAGGATTCTTGGGTGAAGGTGTGAGGATACAACAACGAACCTGGTGTCAAGTGCAACTTTTACGAAAAGGGTTTCCTGTTCAACAGAAGTTTGGGTTGGCCGTATTTTTTTTTTTTGCAACTCAGCGAAAGGTGAAAATATTTTATTTCACTGTAAAAAAAAAGAAATATTTTTATGACTTTTAAGGATTCTGGTTGGAGTTTTAAATTTAAGTGCATCCTTTGGATAGAACGTGAAATAGGAAAGGATAAAAATTTGCGAAGTGGAACTTAAAAAAATGTGAAAAAGTTAGGTAAGTTGGAAACATATTTCATAGGGAAATAACTTTTATAAAGGGTTATTTTGGCAGGCATATTTTACTTTAATTTAATAAACAGCTGGATAAGGAAGTCTATATATCATATTTAGGCATCAGACACATACTGATAAAAATAGAATGGGTTGGTAGGACGTGATGTTATTCCGTGTTTTAGGGTTTTATTGGGATTTATTATTATATCTGCAAAAATAATTAGCAAACAAATTGCCACTTTATAAAAAATGATTTACAGAAAATGTTAAAGTGTAGTCGAATGTGTACTCGTTGAATACAGTTGGCTATGAAACGATGTTCATTCGGGAAGATTTTTAATAAAAATCGATTCTTTTCATAAATAAAGATGAAATAGAAATTAAAAAAATAGAAAAAAAAAAAACAAATATTTTGTGAAAACAAATATCTGCAAAAGAATAAAAGATTTATTGGTAAGAAGGCCAAATAGGTGTGGGGGACATAAAGGAAATTTGAAAAATTAAAAGGTTTTCTCTAACAAATTGATTTTGTTCAAAAAAATTGTTTCTTGACTATAATCAGCCCATCAAACATTATCTTGCCTTTTCTAAAAACTGCACTTTTTCAAATTTTTTGCCATAATTATTAAAATAAAATGCACGACTTGGTTGCACAAACTTACTTTCATGCTTATGAGAATTAGAATTTAAAATATGAACGCTATTTGATAAAAATAATCAAAACCATAAAATTCAAATTTTAAATGCCCAAAACTATAATATATAATATACAGGGATTACATTATACATATTTCAAAGATAATGGCGCAAAATTTTACTTGAAAAGTGCGATGTTAAAGCTGTTTTAGCATGAAACTAAGTTGAAACGACGATTTTGCAAATTTTAACCGAACATAGCATCATACTCTCGAATACCTCTTTTTTACACAATTTATTGCACGAACTGTCATTGTTTTAGGTGTGCTCAGAATCAATTTACTAAGAAAACTGCTCAAGTACGATACTTGTTAGAAAATGTTTAAAATTAAGAAGAAGTGAGTAAACTACTCGTACTTTACAGTTAGCAAATTGTTAAGTAGTATCATATTAATACCTTAATAAAAGACTGTTTAAAATTTTGCGCCAATATCTCTCAAATGATGCTCATTATTTTCTTCAACTTGACGTTCTCTTTCCAGAACATTTTCCATCACTTTTCTTAAAATTTCAGGTCCCAGTGACCTCACTTCTTCTCGGATATTGGCCTTTGGCTGTTGCATCCGTTTTTGGCTTATTGGCATACACCTAACTTCTCTGAATTGTTCTCTACCTTTGGCCTTAAAAAATTTTCAATCATTGCCCGGTATTGAAAGCCCTCCGCATTAACCACAACTTGTACATCACTTTCGAAAAAAATATGGTCCAATGATACTTTCTGAGATTATTCCACACCATACTGTACATGCAGTGGGTGCATTTGATGTTCGACAATTATTTTTAGATTTGAATTGCTGAGAACGTTGCCTGTGGAAGTTTTGGGGTTTTCCTCAATACTTGCTTGCACCCGAGCAAAATGCATCTAATTTCGAACTGTATGAGGTCTTCCAGCAATCGAATGTCGGCTTTCAAAATAAAATTGAAAAACTTTATTTCTTTGTTTATCTTAAATTTCAAAGTTTATTATGACAAAAAAAAATCATAACGTTACTTACGCACCACCCTGTAGTTAGAACTGAAATCACAATGCCATGTTATCTCTAATGCAAATATTAATAAACAAGAGCACCAAATTATAAACCGTTGGCGTTGTAGTGGTTTTTAAATAAGGCCTTATACATAATATAATGTAACATTTGAAATTTAAAAAAAAAAATGTTTGGTAAAAAATGTTGGTACTTATAATAGTGCAAATGAAAAAAAAAATGGTCAAGTTTTTGAAATATCGAATTTTCAGAACATAAAAAATTAATCTTCTTCTTCCTTTGATTCGGCGCTGTTATGATCTCGATGTCGAGGGGATCATAATTCTCCCACGTATCTGCTTCACACTACTGATCCGCCTGTGGGGTTCGCCGGGTTGACCTCAGAAATCGGCGCAAGCCTCCCGGTTTTGTATTGTTCCATTTCTGAGGCCAACTGAATGCTGGTGTTTTTGCATTTGTTTGTACCAGGAGTGTTTAGGCCTACCTTTCTTTTTATTCCGAATTGGAACGTTGTATGATATTGCCTTTTTGACGGGGTTCTCAGGATCTCTCCTTTGAACATGGCAATACCAACTGAGTCGGTAGTGTTCAATTTTTTGGGAAATGGTATTCTTAACATGAAGGCTTCCTCGGATCTTCGTACTTCTAATTCGATCAAGCTTTGTAACTCCTGCTGTCATACGAAGCATCTTCATCTCAGCTGCCGTTAGTTTACTCTCATACTTTTTGTACATTGTCCAACATTGTGAACCGTATGTGAGTGCTGGACACACAACTGAAGTGTAGAGCTTTCCTTTCAGCTTAGGGGGCATTTTTCGGTCACAGAAGATAGCAGAATTTTCCCGCCACTTCATCCACCCTACGCTTACGCGATGATTGATATCGTCATCACAAGTAGCTTCGTTATTTATCATAGACCCCAGATATTTAAACTTTTCACACTTGGGAAGCACTACTCCATTCAAATAAATGTCTGAAATAGGCCTGTGTGGATCAGAAAATGGGCAGCATAGGTATTCTGTCTTTTTCGCGCTTATGCGGTACCCACTTCCTTCTAGAACATCCACCCATACGTCAAGTGCTCGTTGTAGGGATATCGGGTCTTCACTTATGATGGCTCCATCGTCAGCAAAGAATAACTGATGTACTTTTGGATCCGTCACTTTGCCTTCAAGCAGGTAATCAAGAACTGTAATAAAGAGCAGGGGACTCAAGACACTTCCCTGGTGTACACCTACTGTGATTTCGAATTCTTCGGTGACTCCAGCTGCGCATCTTACTTTAGTAACTGCTCCATCATACATGTCCATAATTATCCGCACATAGGTTTCTGGAACTCCTCGTTGCCTGAGGGCCACCCATATTAGATCTCGTGGTTGCCGATCGAATGCTTTTTCAAAATCAACCAACACGACATGCAAATCCTCCAAAGAATCCCGATGTTTTTCCATAATTATTCTTATACTCTGGATTGCATCCGTGGTTGACTTACCCCCGACAAACCCGCACTGGTCATCAGATAGCCTAATTATTTTTCGCAGTCGGCTACCCAAGACTCGCTCAACGATCTTCATGGTATGTGACATCAGCTTAATCGAACGGTAATAAAAAATTAATAACATTACAAATTACACAAGACACACCAGTAATTCACTTTTTAATGCTGTTTTTAGTCTGTTAAATTATACAATATCCGTACTACTTCCAAAACATATGAACCCTAAGCAATTGATGCCTTCAAAGTCAAAGTTTGTATAGATGCCTATGCCTGGAAATAAAAAGACTCTCACTCCAAAAAATATCCGACAAAGCTGAATTTTGGTGTTTTAAGCATTTTTTAAAAGGTTCATTATATTCGGAACGGGGCTAAACTTTTTTTAGATAGGTGAAATTATTTTTTTCTTAAACTAAAAGTTCCCACATTAAAGCATATGTAATTTAATACAAGAAATGTTGCAGTACTTTTTTTCGTAAAATCAATAGATTTTGAGAAAAACCTAAAAAAATGTTATGCAATAAAATTATAATTTTTGTTGCTTATTTTTTGTATAGTATATGTTTGAGTTCATTTCAATGCAAAATAAATTGTTTAGGGTGCTAGGGGTTGAAAAAACCTGTCATTTTAAAAAAGCAGTTGTTTTCGTTTTGAATTACAAAAAACTTGAATGAATTTCATTTTAGATACATTAAAAAGACCAAGCAAAAACAGTTTGAGCTATTAACGAGCTTTCCTTGTTGATTTGTCCTTATTTTGAAATCTGTAGCTTAATTGTGAATGTTTTAGATAATGTTTAAAAATATAGTTTGTAATTACCTATAAAATTAATGCTATATCGTGATTATCAATAATCTTAGCTTTCCTTTCGCTTTGTCAGATATTTTTTTGAGCTTGGTCATTTTCTTTTTAATATTCTCGGATTAATTTTTAACGCCACAAGGTTGTCTTTCAAATCAAAATAATTTGCACTACTGGGTTGCTCTTATACTTAAGAGAATTTAAATAGAAAATTGACAAATTTTGTATGTACAAACATGTAATAGAAACAAATATGCAGAAGCAAGAAATTTGTTTCATAAATGACAACAACTCTTTCGGTAAATCGAGCTTAAAAAGCAAATATGAATTCATGCAAAAACAAAAATTTAAATAGTTGATAGCATTTTATTGTACATAACATTTTTAATAAATATTTTTGGTTCGTATGTCTAAAGTTTTCATCATTGTGCAAATAAATATTATATTTAAGAAAAATATTAATCCCGTTTTTTAAATATCGAATTAACAAAAAAACAAAATTGTTTTCAAAAATAAATTAAACATAGATTGGCTTTTAAAAACATTTTGTTTGGGAAACCTTTGAATCAGATTCCAGGTTGAAACCCAACATTTTACCGTTAAGATGAAAGAAATAAAAGAAAATGGGCCGTTAACGATAGAACTATATAAAAGTACCGTGTCCAACCAACTGGGATAATAATTCGAAATTCAACATCGAAAATAAAACACATGATCTGGCTCGGCCATCCCATTCACTCACACATTTATACAAACTGCCACTCGTTTTCGAGATCATCAGTTACGGGATCATGGCTTCTTGGAAAGCTACGTACTCTCCTCGAAAACCTCAGTTGTTGAATCTCAACGAAACTTTACACTGACTGTCACAGACAAGGATTCAGCAAGTTGTTTGATAACTTTACCAAAACTTGGCGAATTGCAATGGCCAAGTTCACATTCATCCAAAACCCAATTTCTCGAGAAAATTTAAGATGAATAAAACCAAGAAAAAGTCTAAGATAGGCATTATACTAGTTATTATCAAAAATCTAGTCGAAAAAGAAAGCATATCTTTAACTAAAAATAAAAACAAATTCTTTCGTTCATTTTAAAGAACGTATTTATTAAAAATTGTCTTTAATTGAATGGTAAAACGCACAAGCTTAGTGATTGGAAAATTTTTCAAAACTTTTGCAACTGTTTTCGACAGAATTAATATTTCTTATAACATTTCTTAACATTTCTACTCTAGTTACCGTTGCTTTTAAACAAAAGAACAGTTTTGTATACATGTGTACGAGTACATTATGCTGTAGTAAAAACTATTAGGAGCAAAGTTTCAAGAAACTCGAGAGTTTTTTCTCTTTCGAAATTTTCAAAAAATACTTTGAAATATTCAATGCCAAGTAGTTGGAGACTTGAGCCGCACAAAAACCACCGTAATCTGGACCAATCTTTAAAAATATACACAAATCTATATAAAATCGACAAACCCATTTTTCTTTCTTAATTTAAAATCACATTTACGGAAGTCTCCAAACATTGTCTCGCACAGTTTCCATTTCTGAATTGGCGTGACTACCTCTTCTGTAACCTTTTCTATTTGAAGGCCATGATGTAGATCACTACTTCTTATGTACCAAGGGGCATTAACCATTCACAACACAAAAGACTTTGTTTTGAAATTTTTGGATGGGTCCACTATTCGTTTCATTTGTACTCATAACAGGCTACCTACATAATTGTTCAAGCAGGTTTCAGCACTTTCTTGTGTAACATTATTTTGTTCTGGATAGATAGACTATTGTTATTTCGTACTTACTAGCACATTTGTCTGAACTTCAAGCTAAGTTCTTCTCTTTTCATGTTGATGCGTTCTTTCCTTTTCAGCCATAAACACAAATTAATTCCAGGGTAACAGCTTTACCGTTGATAAGCTTTCTAGAAAATCCTCTCAAAAAGATGAGTATTATCTCCAACTTTTAGTTTGGATTACTAAAACCTAACCTAATTCTAGAAATGAAGTATAAGAACCATTCGGGGCAATACCACATACGCGTGAAAATAATATTCTTGTATTCGCATGACAACTCGGTAGTCATAATGGTTTTGATTGAAACATTTTCACTACAAAGCTCAGTAATTGTTCGAACTAGTACAGATATAGTTTTTGACAAATTCAACCAATATAGGATGATAAGTGTTAATTTAATAAAAAGACAACCGACCTCTGTGGAGTACAAAACTAGAGTGAGTAGTTTATTTCATATTATGTATATAGTTCACTTAGATTTACATAACAATAACTGGCTTACAAAAGAGAGAATAAAATATATAACAAAGTGTAGGCTGTATGTATGTATGAATGCATGTTACGAGTAAGTAAATATTGCTGAATATTATCAACACTCCCACTTTCATCAATATTTAAATAGAACTTTAACTTTCAAAATTATAAATTCTTTATAATGTATATTAAATTCTTTTAGTTAAATAAAAATAACAATCTACGAGTATAATTGTGTAATTCCAATTTTGTTTCTTAGAAATTCAAATCGCATTCTTGCCAACGGTTTAGTAAACATATCGGCCAGCTGATCTTGAGTTGGTACATAGGTGAGCTCAAACATACCCTCAGCGAATTTTTCACGGATGAAATGAAATTTCACATCGATGTGCTTGCTGCGTTTATGGTATTCTGGATTGCGCACTAATTTGATGGCGCTTTGGTTATCCAAATATAGATTTGGTTTTGGACATCCTTCTATGAGTAGCTCGTTTATTAATCGCAACAACCATACTATTTCTTTCACTGCGTTTGCACCTGCCATATATATTCCGCCTCCATGGTAGATAGGGCAACACATTTTTGGCGTTGTGAAGACCACGAAATCGGTGAATCACCCAGTAAAAACACAAAACCACTCGTAGACCGTCTTGTCTCAACATCTCCACCATAATCTGCGTCGCTGAAACAACTAACGATTAATTTATTATTTGATTTAAAATAAATACCAAGGAGTCTTGTTCCCTTCACGTATCGTATAATACGTTTAACAGCAGTGATGTCTTGTGTAGTAGGCTTTTCCAGATGCCGACTAACAATCAGGGTTCGAACTTCATAAATCGGAGATCGCAGTAAATTGGCCAAGAAATCGCAGTAAAACCAAAATTTTCGCAGTAGAATATTTTTTTGATTAGGTGACAAAAAATTATAAACAAAGGAACCAAAGATACACACACATTTAAATCATCGTTGATTGTTAAAACAACATAAGTGATATTTTAATTTTTTATGGAAGAGAAAAAAAAACAATATTAAAAAATCCTCTATAAGATTTTTGGGTGACTACACGGCCAAAAATGTAGGATTTCTTGTATCTCTTTTGTATGTGTGAACAAAATATACTCTTACTTTATAGTGGAAATGTATAGTTTTAGAGAAATATATGGAGCTAGGTAATCAAAATAAATTTACCATCTACAAATTTGTACTTTTTGAAACAGGAACAAATTAAAGATTAGTAGAAATAAAAACGTATATAGCTGACAAGACTTGCACTAAAGAGACGAGAATCTTTTTGAATTTTGAGATTTTGTTATGAGCACATTTATTTGTATGGCCAGTGCTGCTATTCAAACAAAATCTGAAGAATCGCAGTAGATTGTAGGAAAAGCGCAGTGGTACAGCAGATTTAAAAAATAAGAAAAAAATGCAGTAGATCTACTGCTTTCGCAGTAAAGTCCGAACGCTGCTAACAATCCCAAGAGCAAAAGAAATGTCCGGTCTGCTGCCAATCGCCAAATACATTAGGCTGCCTACCGCCTCTCTGAAGGGAAAATTATGTACTTCCTCATTGGAATTTGTCGATTCCTTGTATGTGATACTATCAGCCGGTGTAGTGACAGGATTTGCTTCACTCATATTGAACTTCATCACGATTTTATCAACATAAGCAGATTGCTGCAGAAAGATCGAACCATCTGCCTGTTTACCAATCTCCAACCCCAAGAAATAGCGAGCTTCAAACACTTTCACCTCGAAAATTGTTTTCATTTGCTGAATGAGTTTATTAATTTCGTCATCATTGCCTGCGATTAGACCGTCGTCTATGTAGATAGCCATGATGATATGCTTTCCAACGAACACACATGGGTCAGCTTCAGTTGTTTTTAGTTGAAACGAACGTAGAAAATTTGAAAA
Source organism: Chrysotoxum bicinctum (assembly GCA_911387755.1). Taxonomy (NCBI): domain Eukaryota; kingdom Metazoa; phylum Arthropoda; class Insecta; order Diptera; family Syrphidae; genus Chrysotoxum; species Chrysotoxum bicinctum. Next base: position 213,435,259 of record OU426989.1, on the reverse strand, counting down.
CTTTATGTTCCAACATCTTGAAGCTTGTTTGAGACCATAAAGGCTCTTCTTCAGCATACATACTCGGTCCGTTTTATCTTGAAAGCCAATAGGTTGTCGCATATAAACTTCATCTTGAAGGTCACCATTAAGAAAAGCTGTTTTTATGTCAAACTGTTTTAAAGACATATTTTTGTTAGCCGCAATAGCGAGAATTGAACGTATGGAACCAAATTTAGCTACAGCGCTAAATGTTTCCTTATAATCAATCCCATGTTGCTGTGAAAGTCCTCGTACAACTAACCGTGCTTTATACCTTTCTGGTTCATTACTGGTTTCATGTTTAATTTTAAACACCCAACGATTATCGATGACTTTCTTTCCCAATGGAAGTTTGACCAGTTCCCATGTGCTGTTTCTGTTGAGTGCTTCAACTTCTTTCTCCATTGCCGCTTGCCACTTTGACTTATCTTTTGATTCAAGAGCCTCTTCATAATTTCGTGGTTCAGAAGTTGTAGCCACAAAAGCCCCCGCTTCCAAAATACAAACTAAAGAATTTCCATCTTTTTTCTGACTACTTCTCAAACGACTACTTATGTATTCCATTGACTCAGGTTCTTCTTCATTCACCTTTTTAGCTTTATTTACCTTTTCGTGGGCTAACTCTTCAACGTCTTTATTTTTGGATAAATACAAGGAAATGTCAGCGTCGCTATCTGTTGAAATTGGTGTTTCATTTTTAAACTCTTTCATCTTGTCAACTTCGGTTTTTTTTAGGATTTCATCATGCAGAATCACCGTGTTATCCACCAGATTTTTAAAAATAACATCACAATTCACCTCGATCTTATCACTAGTGGGAAAATACACACGGTAGCCTTTTGTGTTTTCTGGATATCCGACAAAAACCCCTCGCTTGGATTTTGGATCCCATTTTCGACGTTTTTGCGAAGGAATATGAGCATAGCATTCATCCCCAAACACCTTAAAGTTCTTAAAATCTGGTTGCTGATCAATTGACATCCACAAATCGATTGGATTTTTCAAATAAGAATCTGCAGGTCCCGTCCGGTTCAGTAAAAAACATGCAAAATTGACTGCTTCTGCCCATAATCTTAAGGATAAACCTCTTGCGTGAATCATAGTTCTGGCTGCCTCAACGATTGTTCTCAAATCCCTCTCAGCTCTGCCATTCTGCTGTGGAGAATAGGGTACTGATGTTTGATGCCGAACACATTTTTTATCGAGAAACTCCTTGACACCTGAATTCACAAATTCTAAGCCATTGTCTATCCGAATCGTCCTTAGAGTCATTCCAGTTTCTATTTTTAGTTTACTTACAAATGTTTTTAAACATTCTAGAACCTCACTTTTCTCTTTTAAGAAAAAAACAACTCTATATTTGGAGAAATCGTCCTTAAGTAAAAGAAAATACTTAGAACCACCAACTGAAATATTCTGCATAGGGCCGCACAGATCTGCATGAACTAACTCCCCTATACGGAGCTGGCTCTACTGCCACTTTTTTCGAAAGGAAATCGATGCATTTTTCCTATAGTACATGCGTCACAAAAGGAGTTATCTGAGTCCCGAAAACCTATGCCACGCTCTTTCAAAAAACTGCGGACATAATTTAGATTCTGGTGTCCTAATCTTTCATGCCAAATTTGTATATCATCAATTTTATCGCTCACATTGGCTATTGCAGGTGCATTAATCTTGAACATCATCTTAAAAAGTGATGATTCCCGCACTCCCACTGCCACAATACGCTCACCTTGCAAAAGATGACATTTAAATTTTATTTGATATTAATTTGAGGTTTTTGTCCATAGCTGCATTTGACGAGAATAAATTTATGTGAATAGCGGGAACATACAGAACATGCGTGAGGAATTTAGGTAACCAGATTTCCCCGTTGTATGAAAGAATGTTAATTTTACCGCTACCAAGTGCATTAATTGTTTCTCCGTTACCCACGCGAACAAATTGGGGATTTGCAAATGGAACATAATCTACCAACCAATCTTGACGAAATGTCATATGGTCACTGGCCCCGGAGTCCAAAAACCAATCACTACACCTGCTTTCGGTTGAAGTGACCATCGTGTATGTACAAACAAAAGCATTGCTTTGAAACTCCTTCTGTGCAACATGCCCATGCCCATTTCCATGCCCCTGCCTTGATGGACAATCTTTTTTCCAATGGCCTGGTTTCTTGCAGAAAAAACATTTCCCTGGTTTGCCCTTCGATTTATGATAACCCTTTGAAAATGATGCTTCCTTTTTGGCAACCAATGCACTTGTTGCCGCCGTCACAGTTTCATCATGCACCTGTACATTTAAGCGTGACTCTTCCATTATCAAACGAGCCGTTAAATTTTCTATAGTCTTTTCACTTTGTGCCGTTGACTCCAAAGCGGTAAAAAAATGGTTATAATCTTTTGGAAGTCATGATTATTTTTGTTATCAGCATGGTCTCTGAAATTGATTCACCGCAATCTTTTAATTGATGTGCAATCGACTCAAGCTTCGAAATGTGAGTAGCAACGTCATCAGATGCATTTTTCGAAAAACTAAAATTTTTGTTGAAGTAGGTGCACATTAGTTGCGGCTTTTTGCTCATAAACTGATTCTAATTTCTTCCACATGGCATGCGATGTTGAGCAGTTCATAAGATGGATAAGTGCTTGAGAACCAACACCCATCACTATAACCTTTTGTGCTTTTCTATCAAGCTTTTCCCATTCCGCCAATTTTACAGCCTCGGCTTCAGCGGGGCTCCTCATCACCCCAGTAACAATATCATACATATCACTGGCGCATAGCATGACTCTCATTTGAAATTTCCATGTACCCCACTGGTCTGCACTCAAAAGCTTGTCGATTTTTATTAAATCACTTTCCATTTTTTATGTTTTATACTACAAAAAAAATTAAATTACTGCGTTTTTAAATAACATGCAATAAAACAAATTTCCAAAGTAAATTTTACGCTTTAGTATAACTGACTAAAAAAGAACCGTTTACACAGTAGACTTGGGTCTGGGCCCATAACCTGTTAATTTAATAAAAAGACAACCGACCTCTGTGGAGTACAAAACTAGAGTGAGTAGTTTATTTCATATTATGTATATAGTTCACTTAGATTTACATAACAATAACTGGCTTACAAAAGAGAGAATAAAATATATAACAAAGTGTAGGCTGTATGTATGTATGAATGCATGTTACGAGTAAGTAAATATTGCTGAATATTATCAACAATAAGAAAGCGTACTAATCTTTCTATCAAAAGCTACCCACAACTCTTCTTCCTAAGTTCTATAAAAGCACTTAAATAAATCTCTTATTTTGAATCCATCATCTATTTTCATGAATCCTAAGGACATAAAGAAATATAGAAATATATAGAAACCTTAAATAATACGAGTAAGACACGTTTTCCCATCTAGATTGAAACTGCTACGTGGTTTAAACCCCACATCATTAACTCGTTTTATTTTCCTCCCGGTTTTGCAAACAATGAAAAAAAACCAGGTGTTAAATTGTCAACAAAGTGAAATTTCCTCCTTCTAAAAAGTTAAGCTTTCCCATTTTAACCCTCATAATGGTGACTAATTAGGCAATTAGCTTTATATACCTATTTGCAAAAGAAATTTTCTAACCTTTAATACTTCTTTATTGAAGAAAGAAGGAGAAGGGAGCAAAATTAAAGAATTGTCTTCTAATTGGCAACAAACTGAAAACGGTCTGTTTTTTTGTTGTTTTTCTAACACGCTTATGCAAAGACTTTGCTGATTGAATCCTATACTTCGGATTTTAAGGACGTCATTATACATAAGTCCTTCCAATTTAAAAGAAAGTCCTAATTTCGAAAGATTTTAAAGGAACAAAAGACAATTAAAATGTTTTACTTGACTAATTTAGTTTTTTTTTTTTTGCCTATTTTCAGAACGAAACTCTTCTCGCCAGCAAACAAATCCTTTAGAAATCACAAGACGACCACTTGCCGAGGAAGCTGTTTCGGTCAATTTTAGTCCGGTACCACCATTTAGGGACTATAACCCATTACCATCAACCCCACCACCCTCATACACTCCAAGAAAGCCCGAACATCAGGACTTTAACCCGGCACAAGAAGTTAACAATAATGGATATAATGCCAGGACACTGCCACCTAGACCAGAAGTGAGGCGGACAGAGGCGCAAATAGCTGCAGCTGGAGGCAACAATCGATGTAGAAGACATAATGAGTCCGAAAGTAGTGACACCAGTAGGAGTAGCAGAAGCACCACCAGCACCAGTACTAGCACAACCAATAACAACAACAATAACAACAGTAGCGATGAGGACGATGACATTAACAATGGACTCTCAAGGAGGAATGCTGCTCTTCGAGTAAATAATGGTAAGGACTAACAAAGCCAGTAGCATTATTACTTGTGGGGTAAGATAAATCTACCCAGATGATGATACTTAGAATGCAAATTGTAGGAATCTACTTTTGGACAATTTTATTGTTTGTTGGATAAGAAGCTTTTGTCGTGAGGAAAAAATAAATCTTTGTACTGGCTTCAAGTGTTGAACCTGGCTACTTGACACAGTTTAGCGGAGTTCCTTCTGGGGTTTCCTTAATTATTTCTGACAGAAGAGTCTTCGAAATGATTAATAGGACATTGTTTGATGGTTGAAATCGTTCGAATTGCAGAAGAGGAATTTGTTTTATTGTTGTTGATGCTGTAAGGTTTTGTGATCTTCGTAGAAGTTGCTTGAAGAGTCCTTTATTTCATTTAATTTTATTATTTTGTTTTGAATGGAAGTTTGGAACTGTTGGCATTGAATTGCTTCAGGGTGCACTGTGTGCGGAAAAGAAGCAAGAAAATATGCAATTTAGTCTACATTGAGTCGATTTTTTACTGTGCAACGAAAGTGAATTTTATTTTCACAATCTAAATTACTGTTTGATGAATCGATTTTTGTGAAGTCGATTTATACACAAATAGAAATGGTTTGATACATAAATATGTAAAAGACAAGATAAATCATCATAAGTATTTTTCCAATCTGACCATCTGAGCGCAAACGAAGGTGTTTTCTTTTTTAATTCAGAGCAGAGCCTAAGTTGTCAAAAAATAAATTGTGTTTCGTTTTTAGTTCAGAATGATCAGAGCTTCGAATATGTATAGCTCTTTTTAGACGATCAGTTGTCAATTCAGTTAAAAAAGACAGTGTATTTAGACGTCAGTCCGGTGTTCAGTTGAGCTTTCATTTTACTTGTGAGCAGTCGAAAGTCAGAAAGAAGTACATTTTGTAGGAGATAAGGCATTTGCTCTACGACGCAACTTCTTGAAACCATTCGTTATTTTTTTTTCATTCTCAGCATGTTCTAAGCGTGCTCAGAGTTACAACTAAGTGTTCTGATGTGTTTGAAAAACGCTTGCTTCAGATGATGTTCAGAACATGCCCGACATGCTCGGACTCTGTTCAGAGCAAAGGTCAAGCAAAATTTTTGCAAATCTAGTTTGTAAAAAAAGGATCGGAAACATTTTTTAACATTCTCCTTCTTTATCCAACGTCATTTACCTATTATATTATAATAAGGTTTGCGATTAAATGAGGTACTAAAGGCAGAAGCGAAAAATTTTGAACGATTTAGTAAAATGCTAAAGCCATTTTAGTAAGTTACCAAGTTAAAAAAAAGATTTTGCTAATTTTAAGCGATTTTAGCATCTTACTATCTCTTAACATTTTACTAAAGTTGAAATCACAAAATGACTACTTTAACTTTTAGTAACTTGCTAAAGCAATAAGACATCTAGCATTTTCCTCAAAAAAAATGTCTTACTAATTTTATTAAAAACACCTAAACTGTGTTTTTTTATGATTTGTGAGCTAATTGTTTTAAAAAGTAAATAAAATAATATAAAATGTTTTAAGACAGAGATTTCGAAATGTTTGGAGACTCAGCTTTGTTCACAAAAGTGCGATATCTTTAGTTCCGAAATCTGCCATTGAAATCAAATCGAAGCTTGTAACTTGCTGTCGCGAAGAGCTTAGTGTTCGGTACACAGCACAACATTAGACTCTGCTGGGGTTCCTGGTCACATTGGTGTCCTAGGAAATGAAAGCGCTGACGAGCTGGCAAGAATAGGATAAACACTTGATCTTAATCAAGCAGATACAACAGTTCAAGTCCCACCCTGTTATCTTAAACAGGTAATCAAGAGTAAAGTTTTAGCCTGTCTTACAACAAGAAAATTATGGCCTAGTTTCAGTAAACAAAAGACCGATGTTATCATCCAACTGAATAAAAAGTTTCTTTCTCTTCTCGTGCGCATCATCATAGGTCACAACCAACTCGGTTATACCACAAGAAAAAGATAAAACTCAGTATGGACGACTTATGCAGAGGATGCGGTGACGAGGAGATACATGAGGATACTCCTCACTACCTGTGTCACGGCCCTGCGCTATATCATCTAAGAAACAGACATCTAAGGAGACACTTCTTCAGCGACTTGACGGAGCTCTCTGACATTCCAAGCAAAATTTTGTTAAAAATCGTTAACGATACCAAATCGCTTGAGAATTTCTAAACTCTGAAAACGCCTTCAACTACAGTACGATAGTACTGTAGGAGCAGCATCAACGGAGAATAGGCATCTTGCCTATACACCTGCGATTGCCATTCCTACTTTGAACACGAGCATCAGTGGGTTGATGGGGCCACCTCTACCTAAGATTGCTAAAATCCTCTTTGGTAGGGAAACAGCCTCTTCGGCTTAACTAACGACCAAACAAGCGAACATACACACCAATCACTGACTTTTCAATCTCATCTACCAGACGTTGCAAGGAGCCACATGCTCCTACGGGCCTGGTGGGGGATCCCCCCCCCCCCCCCGAAATTTCAGGCTATAGCTTGCTGTAACCCATCTACACCCTTAACGGGCTTGATCGACATAGGATTATCATAGGTTTCAATACAAGGGCTAAATAATCCATAGGCATTCAATTCATATAAATTTGCTCCAAAAGAGTAGACAAAAAAATCTCCCATCAGTAACTCTATAACCAAAGCTCCAACTCGTTGAGTTTTCCTTTCAAAATCTGGTTTTTGATGTAAGCTTTATATTATTCCCAAATAAGAAGATTTACCCGAAATGCCCACATGTACCCAACTTAAACTTAAAATTCTTCCGTTTCAGGTGCTTACTGTCCAGATCTTTTATACGCTTGTTCACTGATACTCCCATCCCAAGAGAGTGATTCATCACCTGAGCGACAAAGTACAAATCAAAGAAGAAGAAGAAGTCAATTTAAACGTCAAGTACCATCTCAACGTCCTTCATCGTCGACAGGAGCAGCGGCAGCATACTCATCTTCGGACTACGCTGAAATCGATGAAATTTCCAATACTATTAATTGTAGAGGTAATGCTCTTACATCAGCTAAAAGTACACCCGCACTATATCACCAAAGAAGATCGACCAACGAAGGATGTGTAACGAACTCAAATACAGCACAACAGCTGAATCAAATGGGTCAGAATTTAAGCCTACGTAGGCCACGTATATCATTGACTTGGGTTCTCAGAGAGCAACAAAATCAACATCAACCACAACCAGATCAACAACAAACTAACGAACAAGATGCCGAATATCAGAATAACAACAATCCGTCGACCAGACTCGATGCTAAACCGAATTTATCGGCAGGTCTGGAGTTCAAAAAGAAACTCAAAGCAAAGCAAAATAATAAGGAACACGATAAACTTTTCCATGAGAAGTATGTTAGTAATCACAATCTGCAGCAGCAATTGCAGGAGAAACGAGAGCCTTCCAAGGATCTCATGTTTGTGTGCACCCCGTCGAGGCAGCCTATTTCCCTCAAGTCCGGCGATACCACGACCGCACCGGACTCGACCTTACGACGGCGATTCGTTATCGGCGAGACAAAGAAAGTTCCCGAGAAGAAATGCTTCAAAGTCAGTGACGGCAATGTTCTAGAGAAATGCGAGAAAGAAGAAGCTAAGTCCCTCAAGGGAACCTACTCCGAGCCTAGTCTAATAGCTGCCAGTGAAGGCCACCATCGTCGACACAGACACCGAAAACGTCGAGACCGAAATCGCGTTCAAAAATTTGGATACGAAATTCGAAATGTAGATGAGTTCCTGTCTAAGTGTTCGCTGGCTTCTCCCGGCAACATTCCCGTGGTGTTGTCCTCTTCTAGCACACTATACCAAACCCGTCCCGGAGGTTATCAGATAGAGATTCCACTTCCACTGGGCATGGTCGTAAATGCTGTTTTTAAGAATCAAAACTGGCTTTATGTACAAACTCCTCACGCCGAAGAGGGTTATGTAGGTTATAACGCTTGTTTGCCACTGGGCATTTTGCCACCAGCAGCGCGAGGGAACTCCACATCAAAGCCGACTCCCTGCTGGGATACCAATGGTGATGTCTTTCCACGTCCCTGTGGAAACATGACAGATAGCGAAAAGGAAATACGCCTTCGCGGTGGAACAAGATCCGATGGAGCTCGAACGCCACGTCTCAAACGGATTCCACCGAGCGGAACTCTTGAGCACCACGTTGACAAGTTGTATCTCCGAGCTGCAAGTCAACCAAAGCTCACTGAAAAAGCTTACGCCCAATTAAAATCAACGAATTTGTATAAGAAGCAAGCTGCAGCCACCGCTGCCGCTGGTAAAGCGGTAGGAACATCCCAAACCCCAACAGCCTCTCCAGCAATAGTCAATTCTTGTAATGTCACTGTCCGGACCTCCAACAACGAGTACCTACAACAACATAAGACAAAATTGCTCCAAAAGCAACAATGTTTGATGAGTCAAAAAGCTGCTTCAACAGCGTCCTCTGAAAATAGAAGCCTCCGACAAACCCTCGTGGCTATCATGATGGACTATGCCACGCAGAGTATCACTCTGCAAAAAGGTGAGATCGTCACGCTTTGTGAATGCCGGGAGTCAAAGGATCGCCGTCATTGGTTCTATGTAAGAACTCGAGATGGACGTGAAGGATATATTCCTGCAGAAGTGGCCGGACATGGATTTTTATAAAATAGTTGAAGAATAAAGAATTAAATAAGCTTTTAATGGGCTTTTTTTCTATAGGTATTGTAATTTTTTAAGGATGTTATATTTTATTATTTTATGGTCCTTTATCTTAAACTTACCAAATGTTTGTATTTTAAAGTGTAACAGATTACGGCAAGCAAAAAAACAAAAATAAAATGTTTTCAGTAATCGGGTATAATTGATAAGGAAATGTGTAATTATTTTAATTATTGTATAAATAAGACAAACAAAAAAATACACACACAAATTAATAATAATGCTAATTTATTAAATATAAATATTTGTAAATGTGTTTTAATTGGTGAGCAATTAACATGAAAAGAAGATGAGTTGAATTTTTGAAAGAAATTAATAATACCCAATCAAGTCCACTGGAGGGCTTTTATACGCATCATCACGCCTCCCACTTTTGAAAAACAAAAACATGTTTGTTCTGAAAAGTCGAAAACTAAAAATTGACGTATTCCTTCCCCATTAAAAACAGGTAAGAAATAATTTTATGGCAAGAGGTTTTAACGTCAAAAATGTATATACATAGATGGTTCTTGGATACTCAATTTATACTTATAAAAAAAAAAAAATAACAACCAGCCTTATTTTGAGATTCGAACGAATAGCTAATTCGATAGAATACTCGTAGATACTTTCATTCGAATGAACTATCCATATTTTGACATTCGAACGAAAAATGTTCATTGTCGAATGATTGCATAAAATGAACCTCAATTGAATTCATTTTCGAAATCAGCTGTTTGAAATTTACTGACATTTCTATCTGATTTAGTATGACAAAGCTGTTTTTTTTTGATAATTTGTATTTCAAAAAAAATATGGTCTAAAAATAAAACTTTATTATTTAAGAAAAATAAAGTAAAGATAAGTGATGCTAACAGCCCGGTAAAGTTTGAATTTGAATACATCAATAAAAACTGACATTTTCAAATTTGGAGCATTTAGAAAACAGTATGGTAAGTTTATTGATATCAAAAAGATGTTAAATAAGGGTAAAACTTTCCTGAATAATAAAATACGTGATTTATGTTTTAATTTTCATGTAAACTAATTTTGTTTTTCAAATTGATAAACAAAAAAAGAAGGCAACTTCAAAGCCATTTAATTTACACAAATCTGGTCACACTTGAATTTTGAACTACCATTTGTAAATTGTTTTATGAAAATAATTGATAAATTGAAGCCAGACGTTAAAAAATCAAAATGGCATTTGTTTTATATGTGAAAAGAGAAAACGGTGAGGAGCAGTTGTATAGGAGAAGGATAATGGATGCATCACATCCATTTTATGCATCCAATACTACTAACATTATACTAAACTTGCATGTTTTATGAATCTATTCGCCAGAAAAAATTGAACGAGAATGAAATGACATTTCTTTCGAACGATTCGAAAGTGAAAATTTGCTTAGTTTTCGAAAGATAAATGAACTTTCCATTGATAAGGTAAACTTTCGAATCGTTCGAATCTCAAAATACAAATTATTCGAATTCGACATACTTTCTAATGAAATCGAATGTCAAAGTAAGGCTGAACATCTCGTGTTGAGAAAATGTTCCACATAAGCCACCCGATCCACACCGTTAATAAGCTTTAGAAATTGTTCTGCGAATAACTACCAACTTGAAAATATAATAAACTGGAGCATACCTACTACATATTAACGTTTTGATTTATGTAAGGAATTACTTTTGTCATCGTCATTTAATTTAATTTTGGCACCTATTAAAGTTTAGATTATTGTTTGAAAATATTTTCACACTATCTTTTGAGGATTGACGTGCTCTTCTTTTTAAAGCATTTTCAAAACCTTGATGTGCTCTTCTTTTTAAAGCATTTTCCAAACCATTTCTTAGAGTTTCTGCTCTCAGCGCCCTCACTTCTTTGGGATATTGTAGGTAGGCCTCTTCCAGGTACGGATCGCTTTCAATGGCGGATTAGTATTTTCATATTGTCAAAAGCGATTCGCTTTCCATTCGACCTTATATGGAAAGCGAAAGATCATTGAATGAATGTCATTTGTTTTGAAAGCGTATAAAATCGTCTTTGATGTCTTCCACAACATATAAAAATGCTTCCCTCGATAAAAGGTACTATCTTTTTGAGAGGAATATCAAGCGGGAAAGATGCACTTCTCAGTAGTTTTCTTTCTATTTTCGACTGCAGGCATCTGCTTAACTTGCTTTTCGCGCTGAGCATTTAAACAAATACATATTTGTGGAATCCATAGAATTAGATAGATAGATAGATAGATAAGATCTTTATTTACTAATCTAATTACAATACAATTGCTATAATGACAATAATCTACATATATAGCATGGCATAGCCGTCTGCCAAAAGAATTATAATTTTTTCAAAATCACCAACTGTAAAATAATTTATTTATAAAATAATTGTTTTCCGAGAAACAACTGTCACATTTTTGCAAAGAGCTGCCATTTAAGTTGGAAGGCTGGAAGAAAAAGTGGAAGTCTTGGAAATATATGACATTTTAAAGACAGGTTCCAAAAAATCGAGTGACATCGATAGGAAAACGAATTTCCAAATCGAGTGAATTTGTTTTCAGTGTTCTACATTTCACCCGCTTTCATAATTTCGAAATCCTTTCGAAATCACTTTAAGTGAAATTGCAAACAGCTGTCACTTTCCAGTTTGCAAATACAAAACTATTTTGCTTGTGAATTTTTTTGACTGCTATTAAAACTGTGTGTGTAATGTCGTTTTTATTTGGCAATCCGGAATCTCTCTCCGATCCGGAATCCCAACTGAACACTTTTGTTTGCTTCTGATGATTCTGAAGTTTTGTTTGATTGTATATGTGAAACATCAAATGCGTACAATAATCAAAATCAAGAAAAATGTTGTTTGAAAGCAGGGTTGGCCGAATTGTCACTTTTTAGAAATAACTACATTTGTTACGTCTGCTACGTAGTTTATGTAATAAATGTAGTTAAATGTAGTTAATTGTAGTTAATTTAACAAATTGTAGCATTGCTGTCAATTAACTGTCAGTTGTGCATTTGAAATATGAATTTTTAAATTAAACGTTCAGTTATTCCTACAATTCTTCATCCTTATAGTAAATTAAACTTTTTTTTACAAACCTTCATTAGATCATAAAAGTGCAAAATTGTTTTTTTTCCTTTATTATATTGATTTTTTATGAATTAACTATATACATATGTATGTAGCAGACGTAACAAATTGTAGTAAGTTAGGCTGGTAGTTTCTTCAATAAACTACGTGTAGTTAAATACTACGTTTATATGCAGTATCGAAAGATCGAGTTGGATTAGGGTCGGATTTTCGACCCACATTTCTACTCGACACCGCTGAGCGATTGGGATCGAGTCGAACGAAGCTCATTTCAACTCAATACAGGCATATACATAAACGTAGTAAATCATGTAGAAAATGTAGTGTAGTTAATTCGGCCAACCCTGGTTCGCACAATTTGGACACCAAAAATCACAGCTGTTGAGGTTGACGTTTAAGTATATGAATGTGTGAGTGCTTCTGGTTTTGCTTCTGATTTCAAATCCAGAAGCAAATTTCTCTTCTTTTCAGAATCAGAACTGTCATTTTTTCCCAATTGAACACTTTCAGAAGAGTCCGGAGGGCTTCCGGATTGCCAAATAAAAACGACATAAGTCTTGATAAAAGTAATTCTTTAAAATATAGTGATTGCTTGCAAAAGCATTACAAATTACCAATCGAGAATATGCAGAAGGAACAAAAAGAAGCAAGTGTTGGGAGATCATTCAAACTCATTAGGAATTGATGACGCTGCGTATGTGGTTAAAAGATTTGTATCATACTATCGACTTGATAAACGAGCCTTTCCATCAGGGCCTCAAAAATTTCACAATAAATAATAAATTCACACAACTAGATCTGATCGAATTTAAATCACCTGAAAATCGAAATCTGGAAAATGGAATTACGCATCAATTTCACTTTGAAAAAAATGAAATCGATATCGTCAAAAGCGAATTTTAGAACACTAAATTTTATTTTATATCGATTTCAATTCCATTTCGAGTGAAAGTGAAATGTAGAACCTGAGGCTTATTGCACCAACTACAAATTACAAGTACAAATTTGTGATTAAAAAAAATTACACATGAAAAAAACTCGATTTTTTACAAATTTGTTAAAAAAATCCTTGTAATCACAATTTTGTAAGATGGTGCAATAGGCCCCTGGCTGTTAAATTGTAGATCTGAAAGAATCGTTTTTATTCTTATTCGCCTTTTAGAATAACCCAAAGCGAAGACGGCCAAAATTGAGGCATCGTTTTCAATACGATGCAAAGCACTTTCTGGAATAGGGCTATTAGTCTCATGCTATTGCATAGTTTGAAAATAATTGGCATATAAGTACCTTGCCCTTTAGATACCCCAAAGTATAAAATCAGGAGTTGTTATATCAGACGAACATGGTGGCTATTAGAAATCACACAAAGAGATTTTATCCGATTGCAAACTAGCTGTGGGTGCTATGGCTCTATTTTGTTGGAACCACAATTCCGGATTGCCCTCTACCTCACGCATTTAAAAATTGTAAATCATTGCCAGGGGCCTATTTCACCATCTTACAAAATTGTGATTACAAGCATTTTTTAACAAATTTGTAAGAAATCGAGTTTTTTTCATACGTATTTTTTTTTTAATCATAAATTTGTACTTGTAATTTGTAGTTGGTGCAATAGGCCCCAGGTGGTGTAGAATGCTATCCACTTGCAACTTGTTCGTCGTTTTCGAAAAAATATGGGCCAATGATCCACACACCTAAATAAGTGCATTTAAGTTGGTGTATTTGATGTTCAATAATTATTTTTGCATTTTGGATCTGTCGAACACATATTCAAAGTATATTTATAGTTTATTTGGTTTTAACTGGTGTACCAATAGAATCTTAAATAGATAAAAGATTTAACGGGAACTGCCGTAAAATAACAAAAACCGCGCTTACATCACCAAGTGCTCACAACGTCACCTGGTGGAAGTTTTAGGGTTTCCTCAATACTTGCTTGCTTCGAACTGCACGAAACCATTATTGTTGATAACGCCCAAGCAAATCAAATAAATTGTTGGACCACTAGGCACATTTCGAACACAAAATTAATTTCGATGTGATCTTTGCTCTTGAATATTCGAATGCTAACAAACAAGAAATAAAATCAATTGCACGTACTTGCTCTTAGGTAAATGTAAAATTTTACAATTGTTTAAAACATAAATTTAATTAGAGAAAATTTTTCAAATGCATAAAATAGCTGTCTGATTTCTAGAAAAGTATAAAATTATACAAACAAAGTTTACAAAATCGTATTATTATTAAATTAATATAATAAATTTCTTTAAATTTTCAAAATTCAAAAACCATTTTTTCGAAAAATTGTCCTTTGAAATTGAAAAAATTTTAAAGGACAATTTTTCGAAAAAATGGTTTTTGGATTTTGAAAAGCACCTGTATACAAATTTGGATTAAAATTGTTAAAACAATTGATGAGGAAGTCGAAAATCAAAAAACGGTTATTTTCCGATTTGTTCGAAATCGGAGAATTTTCTACCGAGGTACGCTGTCCGATTGACATATCGGAAAATCTTCCGATAAAATGTGACGCTCATCAACGCATTGCGATTAAGTACATTCAGCAAAGAATTTTTGATAGTTGTGCGTTAAATTTCTTCGAAAATTCTCCGACAGAAAATAGTTGCGGATTATTTTAAGAAAAATGAAATAGAATGAATGCGATTATATGCTTCATTTTTGTTTGTTCTGAAGTAGATACCTCGAACGAAATCTAAGTTCCAAACGGAAAGGACTATCGTTTCGGAACTTCTTCGGAACGGATACCTCGATAGGGCTGATTATCACATATCATGCAATCCGGCCCTAGCGAGGTATCCGTTCGGAGCGGAAAATTGTCCTATCGGAGAGAATAATAATACACGAATGCGTTGGCATAATTTGTTCCGCGAAGAATTTGTGTCGGACAAAATTGGAAAAACAATTGCATTAATCTGTCAGAAATTTCACAAATTAAGCACTTGATCGCACTTCAACGCAGTTCGCCGTGTGCGTTAAAATAATGTCGGAAAAAAATTCCAAACAGCTGTTCGGAAGAATACCTCAAAGCAAAAATCCGATCCGAAGGGATTCCTCGCTAGGGCCGATTATCTGATATCTATCCCGTTGGGTGAAGACAATAAAAGTCTATGTAATTTCATCTTTAAACATAAAACGGCTTTGAATTTTGAAATTTAAAAACTTTGTCTATTCATAATTTTTATGATGACCAATTTGGAATTAATAAGATGAGTGGAATCGATTTGTAATCTTTCCATCGTCTCTGTTTTTTCTTTGTATTTTTTGTATTATTGAAGTTCCCCTAAAGAAGGCAGCAAACCCTGTCGAAACGTCGGTCAAGCCAATGTAACCTAGTTGCCAAAATTGCAGTGACCAGTGATTTGAAATCGAATCCACTCATCTTATTCATAATTTTTGCCAAACAAACATTGCAGGAATTCAAAAAAATAAATGTAAAGAAGAAAATCTGAATAGAACACTATGACTATAACTAAAGGAGACTAGTTGGGCATTTTTGTCACACGAAACACAAACCACGGGTTTCCCAAAAACATTCATATATGTATGTATGTGACGATACACCGCACCATCACGAAATTCCATGCGAAAAAAAATTCATTCTTTTATGTAAATATGTTTTTATTTCAAAATATGAACTATTAATCATTTCAATACAATCAAACTTTTGATTTTCTTTTTGTGTATAATTTAATCAATTACATTTAAAAAATATAATTTTAATTTTGAAAGTAAAATTTTTGTTTTAAAAATCATTTTTGCACAACTTCATTAGGTACCCTAAGGGTTTTTTTTTAAATTTTAAATTTTGTTTTTGTATATAAAATATAAATATATTTTTTTTTAAATTAATTTTTTTTTCAAATACATTATGTACTTCAAAATTTTCTTAGAATTTGAACATTTCTTTTGTTGTGTTTTTAATTTAAACTCTTAAGATCTATGAATACGATGAAGTCTGATTTTATTTCAATGTTCTCATTATTACTGTATGTGTTTAATAATTTTATGCTATGGCTTATAATGTCATATGAAAATAAATTGAATATTAATGGATTTAAGTTCTATTAATCTACCAATACATAATATAATTGAAAATATAAGTAATATGTTTATAATTTTTTTTTAAATTATTATTTACTGCTAATAATCTTACAAAATTGAGTTTTTAAATAAAAGAAATATAACAAAAATTCAAATAAAAGCAATATTTACAAATGAAGAATACGAATCTACATATAGTTAAATTAATATTATTTTTTTGTATATTATTAATAAACAACGGAAAGTTAAAATTGAATAAGAATCAATCTTTCAGTCATATAGTTTACATTCATTTTAACTTGAGCAAAGCGATTCACTAATTTAAACACAATGTTGGCCTCTTCAGTTCAGCTAAATTAAACTTATATTTAATCATTTAAAGTTTACACTTTAACTCGTTATTAATTAAATATGTTAACGTGCATTAATTATTTACTTATAGTTCAACGTCAAAATTTAGTTTTTAAAATGTTATGTCATCTAGAGTATGATTCAGTGCATATACATAATATGTATAACACTGAGGTAGCTGTCTGGGTGACAGAAAAATGTGAATTGGACCAACACCAACATTTAAAATATTCTGATAAAAGCATTTATCCCGATGAAATATGTATCTATGCCACAAAAATTTGGTGTTATTTTGTTGTTGATTCAATCAATTCCAAAATGTATTGCTTCTTACTCTAAAGCTAAGACCAATCCAAACAGCATTTCATATAAAACTAAAGAAGTCGGTTAGAACTTCCAATGTGAATGGATTCAAGTAACTAAATATCGTAGAAAGAAATATGATAAATGTATGGTTTGATTAAAATTAGACATTCGGTGTGAAAGTACATTGTATAAACCATAACGATACGGTTTACAACAAGTTAAAATTAAATCTTGTGTCTAAGCACTTTAACCAATAAAAACCTAAGGGATCTTATCGTACAATTTTAAAAATACAAAAATGCGTGTCCTTTAAAAATTGGCACGGAGTGTGTTCAATTTTATGAGTTCAGTTTAGCAGTGAACAACATATATTTTGGCAATCATATCAATTTTTAACAATGTTAAAGGCTCCAAGGATTTAATGCTCTTTCTTCGACATATTTTTGTTTCACTTTCTGTCAGAAAGAATGGCAATGATCACAAGGATTTATGGATTTTATTGAGAATTTTCAATAAATCAAGACATCAAGTATTAATTTTATAGTTAAAACTAATTCGGGGTCTAATAACCAACAACATATTTTTTTTGTATATCTTATATGTAATAATTTAACAATGCATTGATTAGCAAATATGATTAACAGAGCTTCTACAGTTTTTATTATTTTTTTTTTTTCGCTTTTGAAACAATGCATTTTTTTAAAAGATTAAACATTACCATACCGACAAATTCGGAAATGAAGATAAACCTTGAAATATTAACTTATTTCTATATAATGAACAGAATTCGTATAGAAGGTTCCAGACCTTATGACTGCTGTAGAAACTCTGATGTTTAAATAGAAAGTTAAGAATAAAAGTGATCCAAGTTACATTTTGTAGACAAAATAGAATAAGCAACTTCATCAGTAATACAATAGAAAATTGTTTTTTTTTTTTCTGTCACAGAAACTATACTTTACTTTTCCAAAGCATGTAAGTACCCTGAATTTGAATCCCACTGCAGACTTACTCACGTCTGGTTTTCGAAAAATTCATCTCTGAAAGTGAGTTTTCCAGATTAAGTTGTTAAGGCGAAACTTATTATTCAATTAATTTTTGACGGTAAACTAGCACTTGCAGGTACCCTAAGAAGTTTTAATAGAAAAATTATTTCGTTATATAAATATATGGGATTTTCTGAACTTTAAAGTAAGAAAATCTCAATATCTCGAAAAACTGGTGCGATGAAGAATTTCTTAGAATGGATTCGAACTTAAAACAAAGGCCAACGGCTTGTTGAGAACCTTATCCTATATATAGTGACTTACAACTCTTAACCATTCATGTCTGCGTGATAGAAGAAATTTTATGCAAATCCGAACATCTAAGATGAGAAGCCCTTTCATGACAAGAGGCACTCTTGGAGAATTTGTCAAGTGGAAGTACATCCCTGAATATCATTTTTGCAGCGACTGTGAATCTAACCCAGACATTCTGCATGACAGTCCAACGGGTGCCACTGAATATTACAATTCGATTCGAACTCAGACCATACGAATCCTTGGAAAAAGTATAGACCAGTTTCTGTAACAAAAATTGTGTTGACCAATGTAATACGAAATAAAATGTTACTTGGATCACGTTTTTTCTTAAGTAGTCCAATTATCATGTTTAAACAAAAGTATTTAAAATTCGTTTATAAGTTTTTTAAATAATATGGAAATTTACTTTAAAAATTGTAAACATGCTTGACAAACATTCGACATAGGATAACAATACATTTTAAATTAAAATAATTAAAAAAATCACGTTAATTATTTTCTTTGCGAATAAAAAACTAATAAATAAAAACTCTTTGCTCTTTTCCTTCCGTTACACTATTACACATTATATGAATAATATATATAAAAAAATATTTAAACATACATACTTCGACTTTAGTATTCGACATCTTAGCGCATATATGCACACTAAAATCTTTTACAGTGCTATACAAAAAAAAAATATTTTCCTTTCACTCTTTTTTTCAATTTCTAAAAATGGATATGCATTTCACAGATCGTTGTTTTAGAATTTATCTAAGTTCACTTCTTTGGAGAAATACTTGAACTTGCTGACGCTGTTGATACATCCATGTTGTCACAAATGCTCTCATCACCAGCAGCCTCTTCACTATCGGTATCGGTTGGTTTCTCCAAGAGAACTGACATAGCTTTTAAATTACTTGGTTTCTCCTCATCACTATTGATATTTAGAATGGTGCTATCGTTCATCCGATGATAATGTGGTTTAAATGAAGTACTGGGCCGTGAGTAGTCCAAGTGATCGTATTCATCTGGAGGAAAAATATCAATGCCTGATTTTAAAAACAACATCAAAAACAAATCGAGATGAAAATAGTAAATATTGAATGAACTTAAAAATGTTTCAGATTTACGTCTTACCATCAGGGAATAATTTCTTTCGATATTCCTTAACTGAAGGTGCGTTTTATAAAAAAGGAAGATAGGAATAAAGGTTAAC
Source organism: Chrysotoxum bicinctum (assembly GCA_911387755.1). Lineage (NCBI taxonomy): Eukaryota > Metazoa > Arthropoda > Insecta > Diptera > Syrphidae > Chrysotoxum > Chrysotoxum bicinctum. The sequence goes on along the minus strand of OU426989.1, from coordinate 213,415,844 downwards.
ATAAATTTTCATGCAAATAGATACGAACAGGCAAACAATTTTAACAAAGAGTACGGCTTTCATTAGGGAATTTACTTTCTTTTACAAATCACAAAATATTCAATAAAAAAACGATACAAAAAATACTTTCGTTCTTTCTAAGATAAAACTCACTAATTAACAAAATATACTTTTTGAGAAAATCAGATTGAAACAATCGTCGCGATTTGTTGATATTGAGACATTGAGATCGGAGATATCTTTAAATATTTCTATTAATATCTCGACTTTTTGGATTAAAAAATTATGTTTCAATCTCATTTTGGTTGGTGCTTACACATACACATTGAAAAAAATAAAAGCTAAAAATACAGTAGAAGATCATAAAACTGAGTATAAAACGTAAACATTTTAGATAATCCATTTTCGCCATTTAATATACATACATACATACATATGTAAGAATTCAATATTTAACGTAAAAATGGTAAGGATGGGAATAAGAGGAAAAGTAGCTATAAGTAGTTATAATGTGTTTTTTAAAAAATCGTCCAGTTCTACAAAAAAAATGTTTTAGTTTCAGCTTCACTAGGCATAGAAGAAGATTATCATAGCTTGCTTAAGCGGATTTTCATGCGGGTTTGACTCATTAGGATAATAATAAAGAGATAATCTGCTTAGAAGTATTTTTAAGAACGATTTAGAATGTAAGTTTTAATCTTTTGTTGTTCAATTGAGAATCGATTTTTGTGAACTTATGGTTCCCTTTTTCGTCCAATAGTTTGCTGATAACGTATATGTTGAGACCACTGGTTAAAATGAACATTGTTATAATAAATTATTTGGATGTGAATAAAGTTCAAGATGCTTTTGTGACCGGAATAGCTCTTATTTTAAATATTGTATTGTTTAAGTCGACGGTCACCTGCGACAAGTGGTACCAGCACTCCAGTAGAGGTGAAGTGAATTGGCTACCAAGGTCATGCGTTTTAACCCCGTTATACTATTTGTTGTAGGGTTTCCTGAAGTTGAAGGTCTATGCGAATGAACAACAACCGGCCGATGCCCTTAAGGTGAACATAACACAGGGGATTGCTCAAATTAATCCGGATATATGCGGAAGTCAATGGACCACTCGTATGCGTTCCATTACGTGAATTTTGGGAATACCTCACACACAGTTTTTTTTTACTTCCATTTGTATTCTGGGTAGTGTTGTAATAAATAAAAAACCTTATCTTATCTAATCTATGTCATTTCAACATCTGCCCGCCCTTATTGAAAAACCCTTTATAACAAAGCGCACTCAATGGGTTAGGAGTACCCTTAAAATGTTCATCACAGCCAGAAAAATAAGGATTAGAAAGAAGATAGGTAGGTAGATTGAAATGGCGACCACGGGAAGTCTAGCCATGTGTTAAACTTGAACCAAGAAACAATATGTAATACATCAGTAGACTAAGGATCAATGGTTTTAAATATTAACGATACCACCTATGCAATTAAGCAGCTTAAGCCGAATACATTCCGGGTATCCCAGCTTGCTCTTGAACAAACAGAAGCTTAGCTGTACTCATTGTTTTTAATGTGTCATTGCGTGAGGGAATTTCTCTTAATGAATGGAAAATATCTCTTGTCCCAATCTACAAAGCTGGCTCAAAAAATAATGTTGACAACTACAGAGGTATTAGAGGTAACATCTATTTTCCAATTCGCACAGGTTCTTCTTTATGCAGATGATTTAAAAATGTTCGCAAGCATATTAAACACCACTGATTGCTGTAGTACGCAGAAAGATTTCGAATTTTTAGTATTATGGTATATGGTGCAAGAAAATGAATCTTTTACTTAACATACGAAAATGTAATGTCGTGTCATTTTATAGAACCGCGGTGCCTATTAGATATAGTAACTCAATAGATTATATCCTTTTGAATAGGTTGGATAAAATTTAAGATCTTAGAGTAATTTTCGATCGGACTTTATCATTTAGTGATCATATTGATTATAATATTATGTCAAAGGCAAATTCTATGGTAGAATTTCAAAAGAAATGCAGAAAAGTTAAGTGATCCATTTGTTCTTTTATGTCTATATCTCGCATTAGTAAGATCAATCCTTGAATACTGCGACACTGTTTGGTGCCCCGAATTTCAGGTACAATCTAGTCGTATTGAAAAAATCAAAAGAAGATTTACGAAATTCATCTTTGCTAAAATGACGATTCTCACCAAGTTATGAAGCAAGAAACTTATTTCTAGGTAAGTCTAAACTGGATATTTCCCGAAAAACCCATGGCATAATGTATGCATATCTTATGTTATTATATAAAATGTCCAAAACTACTTGGTTTCAATATATGCTCCCGTAACACCACTTAGACAGTATTTTCTTTTTCAGCCTCATCAAAGAACTAATTATGGATCTAATGAACCCCTAACAAGATGTATATCAAACTTTAATTCAATTTGCAACCTTATTGACTTAAGACAATCAAGACCAATGTTTAAAAATTCTCTGATTAACTTATCAATTTAATGATGTATTTTTAAATTATGTATGTATGTATATATGTAGATTTAAGTTTCAATTTTCTCAGAAAATCATTATATGCTATTTTTTAATCGAATAACTAATCCTCAAGATTTTTATTTAAGAGAACTTATATTGCGTAAAAAATGTTCATCAAAGGACAAAATTTCGATAGGCCTTAACTCTTTATAAAAATTTGAGAACAATACGAACAATTTTGTATCGGAGTTTTTTATGTTTGTATAGTATTTTGTAAAATGATATTATATATGTATCTAAAATCCTAGAGTTGGATTTTAAAAACAAGTAAACGCTTATAAAAAAAAAAAAAAAACTTCTACATTGGAAGAAATTAAAGTGCAAGTTTTGAAACAAAATAACAAATACTGTTTTTATGTGTTGGTTTAAACATCCTAAGCAACAGAAAATTATACATAACCTAATGCCTTCTTACCAGGATCTTTATATCCTTCCTTTTGTTTAATCTCATCATAAACATGTTCCTCTTTGAGTGGATCTTCAATACTATTATAAACATTAGGATTAGTGAGATCAGCATTAAGATTTTTCTGCAACATATCGCTATTGTAGTTGATCGTATAAGTGCCAGCTGCAAAATATTTTCAGAAAATTAATTATATTTATCTTGTTTTTCAAAAAATTAAAAAAAAAAACTTACCTCTGCTGCTGGCATTGGAATCATCTCCATATTCGGAATTGCTACGATCTAAATTATTCATTTTAGGACGTAAATTATTAAGCAATCTAGTGTCAGGACCTTGGAATCCATAAACAGGATTATCGAAGTTATGACGATCTGGATATGTTCCATGGGGATCGGTTATATACTGAACATGTTGGATTTCAGTTTTAAGATTCGAAACACGACGACGGTAGTAGAAAACAATTGCAACAACAATTCCAACAAAAAGAATTGCCAACACAAGACCCCAAGCCAAACCGGCACGACTAGCTGTTGGGAGGGGAAATTACATTTAAAAAATACTTCTGAAAATGGGTTTTTTAATGAAAATTTACTTTCAATAACAACTTCTTGAACTCTCTGTTCAGCTGCTGGAATATCACAGTTTTCACCCTTATATCCTCGACGACAAACACATCCTTGTGTGATGTGACACTGGAAGTTTTGACTAGGACAATCACACACATGTTTGCAATGTTCTCCATAGAAGCCTTCAGGACAAACTGAAATTCAAATTAACCGTTATTTAATATAGAAGAAGTTTTGTTTTCAAAATTTAGAAAATAAAAACCTTCATCACATCTCGTTCCTGTATAACCTGGAAGGCAAATGCAATAGCCGTCATTTTTCCTGCACTTTTCTGCAAATGCACATTGACACCGATGAGCACAGTTCAAGCCATAGAAACCTTCTGGGCAGGATTCATTGCAATTGGCGCCAGTCCAACCGGGTAAACATTGGCAATGTCCATTAATGTGATTACATTCACTTCCATACTTGCAGTTACATTTGAGTCCACATCCTGGTCCATATAGACCTAACGGGCAAGGATGCTCACAAGTCATTCCAACATAGCCAGGTCGGCAGACATATTCTCCAGTTATGTGATCACAACTTTTGTTTCCTTTAAAGAAAATATACATATATAACATTAGATATTGAAAATGAGGCATACTGTTGAAGCAATCTCACCATGAATAATATCCGGGCATTTCTCCTTGCAACCAGCTCCATAGAAACCCTTCTGACATGGTTTCGAACAATCATCGCCAGTCCAACCCTTGGAGCAAATACATTTTCCAGTTTCGGCATCACACGAGGAATTATTCATACATCTGCAAGCTTGTTCACAATTTTCGCCATAATAGCCAGGTGGACATTGTGTTTCACAATGGACTCCTACACAACGTCCGTGTTTGTACGCGGTTGTTAAGGGAACCCCACCAACATTAGCACGACCAACAAAACATTAACAAACAAAACAAAAAAACGAAAAACAATGCAAATAAAAATATTAACTTAATGTTAAATAATTAAATTCAATTATTGTTTTAATGCTGTGATAAAAATGAAGTATTTGTATGTGGCAAGTGTTTGTGAGTGAGTAATGTTCATGCATATTTTTGATTAATAATATAAAAGGCTTACTTCTTTAAGTCAAGGTAAATGAATTTATCAAGCTTAAATCATACGATAAGTTAGTCTGGAAAGAACTTTGTACTGATATTATCATGCTTAAGAAATATTGAAATGAAAATTTATTCTTCCCTAGGCAAAATAAACAAGCTTAAATTAATAAGTTTAGGCACCGAAGATACCTTACATCCATCATGCATATAAAACGGGAGCATTTAATTCCAAATCAATTTTATTATCCTGAAAGACTGGGGAAGGAAGTTTTTGAAGATTTCCTGGCACTACAAAAATCTTCAACTTTGAAGGGGTGTTAGTGTTACTTTTAGGCAAATGGGTGCTATAGTGTAGAGTATACCTACAGAATATTTACATATAGACAATATATAAGAAGAAATTGACCTAAGAGAACATGATATATTGAAAAGATAACGAAGACCCAAAAATATATAGAGAGTTTTAAAAAACTATAACTTTGAAACTAAGGATTCGAATTTTTTTCAAAACAAAACTCAATTACTCGTAAATAACCAATTTCTCGTTAGAGACTTCAAGTAAGTTATTATTCCCTTGCAGAAGTACTCTTCTGCTTGAAAATCAAAATCCATATTCCTATTTTTCCAGCAATTGATTATATTAGCTTAATTTCCCAATTTGATGGCGTAAAAAGGAAATAAATTTTTAAAAATCAATAGAGAAATTAAAAAATATTTAGCCGAAATTTTTTGTATAGCGCAAGGATAAAAATAAATAAATTAGAGGCCAGGACGGCTCATAGAAAGCCTAAACCTAGTGACTTACAACTTAGAAATGGAGGGGGCCTACAATTTTCGATTTTAGCTGATGAGCAGCACTTTTCATGACAAGACAGTGCAACGCAATAACCACTATGCCAAGGGGTATTACTCCAGGTAGAAAGATAGAAGGCTCAAATATTTATGTGGAGCAAATTGAATGAAGCATTCACGTAAATGGAAAATTCCTATCGAGTCGAATAGTGAAATAGGAATGAATGTCAGACAAAGCCTATTTCGACCTCAATATCATACAGGGTGGGTCAAAAGTGACTTCCTAATTTAAAGTGATAATATCTTTTATAGATTTAATTTTAGAATCACAAAGTATGATCTATGCTAAGTATGGAATATAATGTCCCTCAAAGGAGAACAGAGACGGGCTCTTTCTAGAGCGTTTTCCATAACACTTTGGATTTTAAAGATTTTGCATATAATATATGGAAATCTAGAAAAGCATTAAATTCGTTCTTTAAATTGCCAAAACAACACCTTAAATGGTTTGTAGATTAAATATAAATTTATATAGGGTGATCCAATACGTCAAATCGAACTGTCATATGAGATACGAGTAGTATATTATATTTAGATTTAGGTTTGCTATTTTACAATAAGGGTAAAATGTGTTCAAATTGTAAAAATCGAGTCCTAAAAGAACTGTCGTAGATGACATTTGCATGATGTTATATCCCATTTATAATAGGTTTGTCTTTGAGCCCTGAAGTCACCTTGTGGTCGCCCGTTTTTTAAAAGCCCTAAAGTACGAGTAGCTCTAGGTATTTTACTAATTCTAAATCATAAATTTGTTTTATGAAATCTATTTTCAAAATTACAAAATATTCCTTGACATTTTCAAAAAATAAATTTGTTAAGCCAATTTTAATTTAATTTAAAAAAATCCATTCATTTTTGAAGTATGTTTAACTTTATATATTTGTTTCAAAAATTTTATATTCAATAGTATTTAAACTTTTAAAGAACTTCCATATAAACATTTTAATCGAAATCAGTTCAACCTATAATACATTTTTCGGGTGTTAAGATCCCGTGACAGCGGTTTGCTGTTGTACTCGTACATACATACATCGGCTGATAAAAAATTTAGAGCCCCATTTCTTTAAAAACAGAAGTGGTAATTTAAACTGCTTTTAAAGGGTGTTTTTCTTAGAGGCGGAGGACTTTAAATTGTCAACATTCAGATTTGAAAGTTTTCCGTCGTTTAAAGGATAATTTAGTGTGACAATTCATCATGAATAGACTCACGCCGGATCAACGTTTGCAAGTCTTTCAAATTTATTTTAAAGAACGTGGTTCGATTTGAGAAACAATTGGGGCATTACGTACGTTTAATTGTACTGATAATCGTCCATTAGAGCGATTAACTTGAGAAAATATAAATCGTTTTCGCAAAACTTTTACTCTAAGCGATAATACGCATCCCGTAAGACGTCGTTAAGTGCATACAGAACTAGCGATTGCTTTTAATTATCAAAAAAGTGTCAATTCATCATCGTTTTAAACCCGTGCTCATTAATGAAAAATTTCAAATAAAATTAATTGGACCTGTGTTTTTCTTTCTTCAACTAAAACAAATACCCTTTATATTCTTCTAATTTTAATTTGAGTCCTCAAGAAAAAAAAAAAAATACATTCAACTATTAAATCACACATAACTGCATGAACAAAAATTCTACTACATACTTGAAATATAACCACGAGAGAAGAAAATTCATAAGCCGATTTTTCATACGTATTTGCCTCTAGATTGGAAGAAAGAAATTAAGGGAAAGCTAAACTCGAATTTGCATAACTTTGTTCTCACTCCCCTGCTTCATCAAAAAAATTTTAAATTTTTTAACAAAAAAGTCAGCTAAACTTCGGATTGTTTTACTAGCGTGTACAAGCGAAGCCAAAACATAACTAACTAACACATTCCCTTAAAAGGCATCAAATACTGCCACGCACAACCGAAAAATTTTACTTAAAATCGACGCACATTCAGGAATATTCATAATTTTAAGCTTAAACAAAACCCTTACTTTGCTGAAAATCCTTCTTTGCTATTGAGTCTAAGGCGGAAGCAAAAGTTAGGTACTCATCTAACAATTCGCATTGAGAATGAAAGCTGATATACATATTTACTTTACGTTCATTACCCCTCTTAGAAAAAAACCAATCACCAATAGTGACTAATCAAAGTGTTATGTGTGTTCTAATTGTAAATGAGCTTATGAATGATTTAAATGAATGTAAAAAATGACAATGCTACTAAGTATGCTGTGTTAAGTGTATAATATGATTGTAGTTTATGATCGAATGATTTTTTATGTCTATTCTCGTATGCAATGCACGTACCTCCCCAATCAGATTTACAAATACATCGCCCATCGACGGCATCACAAGCAATTGTATTATTAAAATCACAATCGCACTTTTGTTCACAGCCGTGTCCAAAGGTTCCAAAGTCGCATTTACGTTCACATTTTGCTCCAGTGAAGCCGGCCGCACAAGTACACGCTCCTTTATTACGAATTATGGTTTGGTTTAAAATAAATTCCATTACCTAAACTCTCTAATAAAATAAATACCATTTTCTGGATTGCAAGATGCATTATTTTTGCAGTCGCACACTCCGCGGCAGTCTTTTCCATAGTGATTCTCTTCACAGGGTCGGTCACATTTGATGTTTTTCCAGCCAGGAGTGCAGAAGCACTGGCCAGTTTCAGGGGAGCATATGGCTCCGTTCTGGCAATCACAGGCTTGTGAGCAGTCCTGTCCATACTTGCCCTCCTCACATGTCTCTTCACATTTAGGTCCACGATAACCAGGCGAGCATAAACACGTTCCATTTATGGGGGAGCACTTGGCGTTGTTTTTGCACTCGCATGCTAACTCACAGTTTTTACCGTACTTAAGGAAAGTACAAGGACGATTACATTCATAACTACTCCATCCAACGGCGCAGTCACATTTCCCCGTCCACGGATGGCACATTTCGGTGTGTTCCATTTCACAATCACATGTGGCATTGCAATTAAGGCCAAATTTGTCGTCTGGACAGGTTCGGTTGCTACAGTCTGAGCCAGTCCATCCCGGTTGGCAGCTACATGTCCCAGTCGCTGGATTACAAATAGCGTCATTCTGACAAGCGCAATCTTCAGTGCAATTCAGACCGAACTTATTGTTTGGACATTCATCGAAACACTTTTCACCCATATAACCAGGTGGACATTCGCACTTGCCGGTGATATGATGACACGATGCATCTCCAAAGCACTCACAATTCAGCTCGCAGTTTTCACCATAACTCCCTTTGGGACATCGATTGGCACACACCAAGCCCATCCAGCCTGGTGTACATTGACATTCTCCACTGTGGGGATCACATCTACCATCATTCTGGCAGCGGCAGTCTTGTTTACATTGATCACCATGTTTGCCATCTGGACACTGGTCTTGACATCTTTGTAAAAGAACGTGAACGTGTAGTTTCCAAGTAACACAAATAACACAAAAAAAAAATTCTGAACAAACTTACAATGGTCCAGAGTAGCCGGGTGCACATGTGCACTCACCAGAAACATGGTGACAGCTGCCCCCATTTTCACAGCGGCATTCTTCCAAGCAATTAGCACCATATCGATCAGGTGGACAAAATTCTTCACATTTGGTACCCACATAACCTTTGGCGCATTCACATGCACCGGTGTAGGCTTCGCAGGTGCCTTTGTTCATGCATTCACATTTATTTTCGCAGTTTTGACCCCAACGACCAGGAGGACAGTCTAAAAATTTGATTTGGAAATGGGAGGAATTGATTTTTTGTTTTTAGTTCAAAAGGTCACAATCTATTTGGAAAAACACAATGTTAGGTGACAAAACTACTCCAAGCCACAAGTGAACAATATTTTTTCCTTTTTTTGTTAATTGGGTTAAGGGATTAGTGGAAAAACATCAAGGGGGGCACACACACGGTGAATGGTTAGTTTGGACGTACAAGTGGATGGGTAATTAATAAATGTAAAGCCGAAAATTCTAAAAGTGTTATTTAAGAGTTTTTTATATACCTCGCTAAAAATGAAAATTATGTTCAATAACCTGAAGCATCTATGTATCTATCTAGCTACACTATCTTCTAAGGGGATTTATGAAGGTTAAGAACAACCAAATACCTGATATTCCTAATAAGAACTCGTAGACTTTTCTTTGTCGATAAATTGGAAGACGACTTACTTTACATAAATGAGGGAAAAAAAGTACTAGTAGGTATTATTACTGCAACACAAAAATCTCGGCAAGAATAACGTCTCACAATACTTTAATTCAGATTCCTTAAACTTGATTCAGGAAATCAAATTCAATCCATAGTGGTTAGCCACTCTATTCTTAGATTGTGATCCAATTTTGGGTTGTGAATAGAATACGAGTGGATTGCAGGAAGTCCAAAGCAATAAAAGGAAATTTTAATATTTAATTCAAAAATTTTAAGCATCACTTCATGATGTATTCTTATTTTAAATATTTATCTGCTGCCCAAAAAATGCAATGGTAATATAGACTGTGATTTTTGGCTGACACATCTGAAGGGGTTAAACACCGCCATGCAAAAAAGGAATCGGACCAATCTAATTCTTGAAGATTCCAACAGAATTCCCCTTTGCGACTTGGTATCGACTTATATTTTATGTTTAAAAAATAGCTTATAAACAATTCCCCTAAAGAAGGCAGTAAACCCTTCCGAAACGTTCGGAAAGCTAATGTAATCTAGTTGTTTAATTGCCAAAATTACAGTGACCAAAAGAGCCAACGGAAAGATTTCAAATCAATTCCACTCATTCAAACGATATATGTACGTATATCTAGAGTTCCTTGGGATGTGAAGGTGAGTCAAATTTGACCATTACATTTAAAAGAGAATCAAATGAAGCACACTTTTTTCTGCAGAATATTCAGAATTTTAGTTAGGTATCTGAAAATACTAATCTTTTACTCCAAAATTAATTTTGTATCTCTTTCGTTATTTGAAAATTTGAAAGATGTTTTTTTAAAAGTGTACTATTTGGTGGAAATCTACAAAAAGCAACACCTGATCTTATTGCCGCCAATGTTTATTAAAACGGTTAAACTCCAAACCGAATATGTTTTTAAAGTAATGCAAATGTCTTATTATCGACTACCAAAAGAGGCAGTAGTGCAAATGATCCAAAGAAAAGCAGGGGTTTTTAAAGATTGGTTTAATTTGGCTAGAGAATTTGGAATGCACCTATAATCTAGAGAATACAAATTGGAAACCAAATTTATATGAGCTTTTTGAGCGTGTGGATTTGCAAACGAGAGCAAAATTCTAACAGGAAGCTCCAATTCAAAAGACAATAATTTATACTAAACTAGATTATTAATCAAAGAAACTACTTCAGAGATGAATACAAAGTAGAGGAAATAGCTATGATGTTTCTCTTGCGAGAAGAACAACAGAACCTGAATAATATATACCAAACAGGGAAGACCTGCCAATTAAAGGTATGCAGTTTGTGCAATTGGGAAGAACGGGAATATATTTTTCATTTCCTGGGTCGGAGCCCGATTTTGAGAGAATTTAGATGAAATATTTTTGGAACAGTTTAATGTTACCAGAAGAAGAAGTTACAAGAGAATTTATTGAAATCGATCCGATCAAACTGTTAAAATTTTGTAAAATTGATTTAAACAGTCTTATATGAACTGATTTATTTGTTAATGTCTTAACAAAATTATTTATTTACTTTAAAAATAAAATTGCTAATCAGGCAGGCTTGGCAAAGCAATGTAAATTATTCTAAAGTAAAAATAAAATCTTCATTGTTGTTGGATCTAAAAATATCAAAATCAAGATGATACAATAAAATTTCAACTTTAAAATATCACATTATCCCATTCTCCTTAAAAATACCGTTTTAAGCTGTGTATTTGGAAAACATAATACCAAAGTTAAAACCCGCTTGATAAATCATGATAAGCATCACAAAAATTAATTTTTTCGTATTCAAGCGAACTAATAGCACAGATTTTGTGGGATTTCGGATATGTCTCTAGTATGAGTGGTGTGATTCAATCCTCTCAGAATTAGCTTATGTTACAATATACTTGGGGTCAGAATCATGAATTTACTTGACTACGAACTCTAATTGATGGACAAAAAAGGATGAAAGAAGGAAGCAGGAAGTTACCCAAAAACTGATTGAACACAATTCATTAAATTTTAAAAGATGATGGTACCAACACTCTAGCTACTCGTATTTTGTTTCGAAGCTTAATATTCTTGAGAACCAAAACTGGTATTTTTAATAACTTCAAAGGCATACTAGGAACTATATTTACGATGAGAGTAATGGATTTTACTTTGATGGTTGAAACAGTCAAAATCGTGTCTTACTAAAAAAGCACTCTAAGCAAAAGCATTGTAGTAATTTCGGATTATTTTTCATAAAAGATATAAAAGATAGTGAAACTTACGTAAATGATGAATGTGCAAAATATTTGAAAAAAAAGCTAAAGCTGTGAAACATAAAAACAAAGCGTAAAACAATACTTAAGGAACTAAAAAGCCACGAAATCAACTTTTAAACAAAACCCACACATATGTATTAGTTACATTTATAGGTTTTTTTTTAAGAAATCCCATGTGTACAATACACGAACATTGGGTTGGAGAGAAAACCATTAACAATTTTTTTTGTTAGATACTTACTTATATCACATGAGGGTCCACCAAATCCATGTTCACATTTGCACTTATTTGGTGCAACGCATGAACCATGCTCACATTTTAATTTGCATACAGGTATGCAAGTATTTTCTTCTGGGTTTAATGCGTAGCCCTCTATGAAAAAAGAAAAAAAATAATTAAAGATTTTCGTGATACAAAAAAAAAAACAATAAAATAATCAAATTCTAACCACAACAGTCCTTCACAATTCGAGATTTGGATAATATTTGCGTTTTGTTCACTTTTTTTGTTTTAAGTCGGTAGGTTGAACAACGGGGTGGAACATTCCAACACCAAATTGATACTCGTTCCTGAAACGATTGCATTTCCGTTGTCGTAACTTCAACATTGTAACTAAAAGAGAAAGTTTGGTTAGGTAAATATTATAAGGTTCTTTTTATTTTTTTAATCCACTTACTTTTCAGTTTTCTTGCAAACATGGGGACCTTCTAGTTCAGAATCATCTGATTCCAATACTTCAGCATTAACACTAAATATCGCAGTGCATACACCTAGTGCCAGCACTAGGTAAATAAATTTCAACATATTTGCATTCATGATTCCATTAAATGTTTCTATGATTCGGAATGGATGATAATTTTAATCGCCTGAATAGATTATTGTTTTTCGGCGATAGGATGGATATCTCAAATGCAGGTAGTTTCGATTGGATTTTGATTTCCGCAGTGGCAGTGTTTTTATGTTTACTTTTAATATTATTCTTTTAACATTCTTTCCTTTGAAAATTGAGATTTTGCTTTTTCCAAGCAAGTTAAAACGGTATTTGTGTACCTGAAAGGAAAAGATTGTTTTCATAAATTAGATAGTTAAATGAATAAAAATGTTATACGAGTACGTATGAACATATTTGTTTTTTGTCAAATACGATATTAATTTGTTTTTTTAGTTTCTGAAGAAAATGATTTCAGAACCAAATATAGCTATTCTGGAAATACATATTTTGCAGGGATCATTCTTCCGTGTCCAGGCAAATTCGATTTTCACTTTGTGATGATATTTTTTTAAGGACTTTTTGCTTAGTGCTTAATTTACATAAAGATTAAATATCAATTCTTAACTTTTTGCCAAGGATGTCAGAAATTTAAAAATTAAGCCATTGTAAAAAAATGTCGAAATTGATGTCGACACGATATTTGGCTTCCATTATTGTATTCTCATAGGTACCAACTCTCAAAGTGAGCTATGAGTTTTAGTCCGCTTGATGATCTTGGACTGAAAATCACAGACAAGGGGTAAATTTTTTACTCCATCGCATCGGGAGGGGTTTCTTTAAAAAAGAATAATTTTTTAAACACCACACTTGTTTTAGACTGAAAAATGTATTGAAGACCACATATTAGGCGTTTTGTTTAGGGCATAGGAAAAGGGAAGACTTTTAGACACAACTATCGTACAATTTGACGTTTGAAGGAAACAAAACTGTCCATTTTCCTTTATCTTTATAACAAATAAAATAAATTTAGTGGCCTATGACAACACGTGAAAATCAGAGCTTGGTGACTTACAGCCCTAATGTGCTATTCATGGGGGAAATTCATTTTTATATTCACTAATCACTATGCTGCTATGCTCAGAGATGGATCTGATTCACCTTGTTTATATTGGGTACACAGGGTGGATTCTTTTTAAATCATATGTTATTTTGACACTCACACTGACCGCTGGAAATCTTGACGGAAAGTCAGTATCATACCTCCGCGGAGCGAACAAGTCACTTTACGCCTGAACAACGTTGGGAAATATTGAAAACTTATTTCTAAAGTGAGTGCTGTATAGTCCTAACAGTGCGTTTTTTTTAAAGAAATTTTGGCCGAAATGAAGCACCCACCGCGCCTGCTCTACGCAAGTTTGTGCAAAAAGTTCGTGAGACTGGTATGCTAGTGGATAACACTCATGGTCCCTGTAAAGGTTTCTCGTATCGAATTGTTTGTCGCACCACTGTATGTGCAGCCTTAAAATATTTAACCAAAACTTTAATTCACTAGGTTTTCAGATTGAATGAACAGCTGTTAACGTTACTGTCAAATCGAGTTGTGACATTGCAGTATAATGCGGTTGCCCGATGAATAGCAAAATTCATATGAATATCAGAATAGAGCTTTTATATTCCCAACCATTTCCGTTGTGCGTGGAATGGAGAAGCGACATTACATTTTCTCCCGAATTTCGAACGTTTGAGTTGAGAGGCATATTATCATTATAAGACTTACTTTTAGACGATAATTTATTTCCAAGCAAAAAATATTTGTAGGTACTTTTGAAATGTTCGGTCGAACTTGGAGTACTATACAAAATTAAAAGATTTTTGCACTGAATGAAAAAAGTTAACGCTGATTCATTGATAGTATAAGAATGGAACTTTTGGCTTAAACGTAAAGTGAAATGACTGTGTTCCAGTTCGGCCCGAACGATAATACATTAAAAGAAAAAGAACTAAAATCGCAACGCAAACTTTTAAGTCTTTTTTTTTTAAATATTAGGTAAATAATAGTTAAGCTCATGCAACAATGAAATAAAATATTCTACCCTGATAACAATTACAACTTATTAACCTATAATTTCCAGACCCAGAACCATACATTTAACCGAACCATATAAAGTGTAACCTATTGCATCACGCAACAGTTGCTTTTCGTTCCTCACAAAGCTTGTCTGCCTGTAGTTTCAAGGTTCAAGAACCAACCAAACAACAACAAAAAAAAAAAAATAAAAACAATTTCAAGGTTGCCACCCAGTAATTAGTTTGTCTTTATTTTCAAAAAATAAAATACTCCATAAAGTTAACTCATTAAATTGATAATTTCATAGGAACTTCGAAAGCAAATATAATTACAATATCCAAATATAAAAAATACAACTAAAAAGCCAGAAATTGGAGCTAAATTACGACAAATATAATTGACCCACCAATAAAGAATATATCTTCTTCGTACAAAAAATCTCGCCACCCTTTTGATAATATCCAAGGAAGACAGAATCATTAAGGCAATTAGGAAAATAATAATTGTTATGATTTGAATCAATTTTTGATAGAAAACATTCTTCAAAATAATATTCGATAAATAAGGCGATAGTTCAAAGAGAAATAGTCGATTCCTTAATGTCTCCAGGGTATTTTCAGTTTCATCGAAATAAGTTAGATGGTTGTATTCTTCATCGGAATCAGAATTATTATGAAGAGGTGTCGAAATACGACCTTTTCTTGGTGATGTTGTAGCTTGAAACATTGTTAAATCGCCTTCATAATTCCCAGAATAATTCGATGGAACAGTAAATGTACTAAAAGAATGGAATTTAAATTGAATTTGAACATTTTTAGAATTTTTAAATGTTAACCTGCTTAAGAATCTTCTAGGAATTCTGCGTTGGTAAGGTAGTGTCAGGTTGTCATATGTCCGCATATTTGTTGAAAACTATTTGTTTTTGTAAATATATAATGTGACTGCACGGTTTAAGAAAAACAGGTGTACTATTTATTGTTTTTTTTTCTTTCAGGAAACGAAACACAAATTTGATTTTTGAGAACAAGATAGCTACATAAAATTTTTAATATTACAAAGTAGCAAGGTCAATTCGTTTTTCAACTAGAAACAAACGGTATAAGCGTGTGTCTGATGTGGTTTTCCTTTGGTAAAATAAATCAATTTATTTTCGATTTAAATCTGTCAAAATGTCGATTTTGGCAATTCTTGCTTTCCATTGGGAACAAAAATGATCTACTTTCGAATTAACATCAATTTGCAAATTTGGCGTCAGATGTACCCTGTCTCCCTGTACTTAGGTTAAATAAGGGTAATGGGCTGGTAGTTGATCTTGTTACCGTCACACTTAGATCAATGTAGATCCGTTGTGATACCCTTGGGATTGTGACTCGCATGTAATGAAACCTTTGATAAATCCTATGGCTCCCAAGCCCGTTAAGGTTGTTGATGATTTTCAGCAAGCTATAGCCTGAAATGTCGGAGGGTACTTTTACACATAAGGCGTTTTTCTTTTAAAACTCAGAGCAGGGAACTCAGGTAAATTTTTTAGCTCGGATACATTAGAGCGGAGCGCTCAGGTTGTGTTTCTTTGTTCAATTAGAGCTAGCTTGGAGTGCTGTCTGTGAGCTCAGAATAAAATGGCCGAACAGATGGAGTACAAAGCTGAGCGCGGCAAACTTCACTTTTTTTGTGTGATATGACAGACGGCGAAAAAAAAAACAAACAAACAAACACATAAGAATGTAGTTCGAAGCCTTTGACAGTTCAGTTCTCCAGTGTGTTTCATAAATAAATAGGAGAGCTCTGATCAAACTCTGCTCAGCCCATACTAGACATACTGCTCAGTGCTCTGCTCAGAGTTAAAAAGAAAAACGTGTATAATCACCTGGTTGCGGAGAGGTAGACGTCTTTTAAGGACGTGATCCTTTCCTTTAGGCTCGAAAGAGCAACGTCTGATAGATGAGTTTTATATGATAGTGGTTGGTTTATGTGTTCGTTTGTCCGGTAAGGATTGCTGAATAATTCGAAGGGGCTGTCTCTTTCCTCAAGAGGATTTTTTTGATGGGGCAACTCAGTGACTCTCGTGTTCTATTATTGTCCTCCTGGACGCTTTTTTTGTCTTTTAACTTTGGTTGAAGGCGATTTCAAATCTCGTGGTCGACTGGTTGATACGAGCTTAGGAATTTTCAAGCCATTTTGTAGCGTTAATAAATTTCAACGGGTTTTTCGTTGGAATGTTAAGAGTTCTATAAAGTCGTTGAAGAAGTCGTCACCTGAGTTCTATCTTGTTCAAAGTCCATTTTGGAAAATGTTGGGAAAACGATTTTTTAACTTCAGAAGCAAAATTTTTACTTAAATTTGCAAGGAAAAACTGTGGAGTTTTTTTCTCCATTAAACTCAATAATTTTTTATTAAATCCTGAAATAGTTAAAAAATAAAATCAAGTGGGGTGTCATTTTGGATATTGAACAACGTTGTATGGGCTGTAAACAAGTTGATTAAATTGGTGGATATAGAACAAAAAAGCTAAATATTGAACAAAATAGAAGCACTTAATAATTAAATCATTGAAACTACGAAAATACTATGAAAATAGAACAAAAAATTCTAACTCATTCTTTGAGTTAAGCACTAGAATAATGGGTGATCAGAAAAAATATTGCTGCTGCTCGTAGGGTAATGAAATTCAAAATTTGTTAAACATTTTTTTGAATTCACTTTTTACCCTTCTTTTTTTAAATAAATACATTATTTATTTTACATACAATTTTTAATTTAAATTTTGTTATTGTTTTAAACAAACTGGCGCAAAATTTTAATTAAATTAGTACTTAGTTCTTTGCACGAAATTTCATTGTTTTAGGTGCAATTTATTAAGAAAATTGCCTTAGCACGATAATAGTTAGAAAATTGTAAGAATTAAGAATGAGTTAGTAAACTACTTTAAAGTTAGCAAATCTTTAAGAATTATCATACTAATGCCCTAATAAAAGGCTGTTTAAAATTTTGCGCCACTGAGTTTTATTGTAATTGGTTTCTTATTATTTTTTCATAAAAATAGTTGTTTTAACCTAGTTTCATACTAAAACAGATTTAACATCGTACTAATTCAACTAAAATTTTGTGCCATTATGATTTTATTTGTAATGCATTGAAAGAAGATCAGGGGCCTGTTTCTCAGATCATACACATCATACATTTTATACAACATACAACATTTTTATACAACATACACATCATTCTGTTTCTCAGATTTCATTGGAAGTGTTGTATGACATTTGTTTTGTTGTATGATGTGTATGATTCTGACATTTCATTATTATTTGAGTGTGAGGTTAATATAAATCTCAATTTTTGGTAAAGACGTGTTGGAACTAGTTGAAATTAATATACGTGTCAGATGACGCCCTAAAATAATAAAAGAACCTGTTAATTTCAATCTTAAAGATCCATATTTTATTGAAAAATTTAGATTGCAAAACATTTTTAGTGGAAAAATTGGGAAGATCAATTGTGCGTTCAACTAATTGCAACGAAACCTTGTCACCTTTGCAACAAATGTTGTTAACCCTTCATTAGCTTGGAAATGGAATCCATTATCATGAAATCGGCATAATGCAAGCCCATAAGACAACCCCAATGAAACTACCTCTCTCTATGCCCTACAGGCTCTACCATGTTTTGTGAGTGTCGAGCCAGAGAACTTCTCAAATAAATTTTGTTTCCCCAGCATTGACTGATGAAAACAATGTTGTTACATGTTACATGCAGCAGCCACTATACAACAGAATTTTGTGCTGTATTAAATGTATAATCATTTATAGGTAAATTTGCTGTATGATGTAAATGACACATTTCTGAGAAACAGAATCATACAACATTCCAATATTTCCAGCGTAATCTTCAGTCATACATTGTTGTATGACAGTGGATCATACAACAAAATTGAGAAACAGAAATCATACAGCAGAACTGTCAATATCATACAATGTATGATGTGTATGATCTGAGAAACAGGCCCCAGATTGTTGATATCGTATTTGTCTACATTGAAAGTATCTAAACTTTTTTCTTGAAATTACTTTAGCTACTCTCTTTCACTTTGGCTCCGATCTTATCACAAATTTGGAATAAAACTGTCCTGTTTCAGAATCTTTTAAGCTAGGCGCGCAAATTCAATTTTGCTTGGGTCGAGCAACTAAAAAGTTTGTGTTTTTACACAAACTAAACGATTGCCTAAAATGAGTTCGCTATTTTGGGTAACATATAATTATATGTTTTCTATAAGCAACCAAACAGTTGTGCAACTAAAAATTGAATGTGCGCGCCTAGCCTTAAGGTCCAAAATGAATCAAATATTTTCACACGTTCATCATAAGAAAATTTGGTAAAACAATTATGACTGCAACTAACGTCGCAAGCGGATGTCATTTGAATATTGCTTACCACCTTGACCCATCCGTTTTTGTTTCCACAAAAATGGTTTTCGATTTTTTTTTTACTCCATCCAGGGCTTCTCTTGGTGTAGTTTGTTTAGATGAAACGGAACCTTCTGCTGGTACTACATTTTCCAATGAAGGTACTGAAATGACTTTTTCAGATAAAGGAGCTATATTAGAATTCTGAATCATAGAATTCTGAAATATCAGATCCTGTATTAGCTGGATTTATCATACTGTAAGCGACAAATATTGTATTCAAGAACTGTGTAAAGATAAAAGGGTTTCTCAAAATACCTTAAAAGCGTTTGAAGATTACGTTCCAACTTTTCGCTTACATCACATTGTGCTTACAGCTTCCAATGTTATATCAGTATTAATTTTGTGTGGTACATTACAGTGCAGTGTTATTGAACAAAAATGCGGTTTTCCGTCCGCATAACTTTTTTAATAGGATTTTGTTCAATAACATACAAAACTAAATGGATTAGATATGGATATTGAACAACAAAGAAATACATGGTAGTTTTTTTTAAAGTTAATATAAAATTGTTCAATTTCATATAAAAACAAAAAGCAGTGGTTGATTGAATAAAAAAGACACTCAAAATATTTAATAAAGTGGTTTATTGAACAAAATAGTTCTTCATAACTTTAAAACTAAAAGAGATAGAAAAAAATGGAGTACGCCATTCGAAAGAGCGTGTTCGATTTATAAAAACTGCATTTCTAACTCAATTTCGCCAAAAATGGTCTTTTGAACAAGATAGAACTCAGGCGACGAAGTGTCTCCCTAAAAGCTTGTTCCTCAAATGATATAGCGCAGGACAGTGACACAGTTAGTGCATAAGTCTGAGTTTTATTTTTTTCTTGTGGTAACCCAACTGCTTATGCCTGGGGATGATGCTAAAGTTTTCTGGTTATAACCCAGGTATCGAATGAGCTCCATCTCTTGTTTGTTGTAGCTAGAACTTTGCTCTCGATTATCTGTAAGATTAAAGGTTGGGACCTGAAATGTTTTGTCTGATGCCTGATTAAGATCAAGCGTAGGTCCTATTCTTGACAGCTCGTCAGCGCATTCATTACCTGGGACACCACTGTGTACCAAGAACCCTTAGCTCTTCCCAAAAGCAAGTTACCACCTTCGATTTGATTTCAATGACAGAGATCGTTTCTATTGCCGCTTGGATATCAATGAAATAGGTAATATCAGCTTGTGGTATTGCCATCATTGAGACTTGTCTAGCAGCTTTCGTCCCTGCCAGGACCTCAGCTTAGAAGACACTACTGTAATCAGAAATTCTGAATGAGGTGGCTAGTCCAAGAGTTTCTGAAAAGAACCCTGCAACCACACCAGTATCCATCTTGGAACCGTCGGTATATGTTGCTATCATCGATTCGCAGGTTGATACCTCGTTGATTTTCAATTTCTCTCTGCTAGGAAAGTCGGTCGTGAAAAGCTTGTAAAAGTCTAAACGGGGTGTTAAGCAGTTTATGCATACCCTATTTCCCGCATATTTCTGTAGAATCTGCGCACTGTGTCTCCCTGTAGTTATACCAAAACAATTTTGAACTGTTAGTTTACAAATCGTCGCTTTTCCGGCAGACTGACATAAGTCGAAATTCGCAAATTTTCAGGAGAGCCTTTTAAAGTTTTTTTCATACTGAAAAAAAAATTTCGTTGTTCATAAAAAACAAAACTTGAATGTTGAATACGTGAAAAAATTGCATTTTTTGTTTGTTAAGTTTTATAAAAAACGAAATATTAAAAAAAAAAAAAACTAAAATTGATTTATGCCGAATTTATACGTAGAAAATGACAGGGATGTTTGTGAAAATTGAGAGCGGCGCTTTTTCATAATTCGGAAACTAGAAGAAGTTAAGTTAATGCCGATTACACAGAAAAATTGTGTTTTTTTTCAGCTCAGTTCTGTGTTCTAAACTAAAAAAAAAACGACAAATTTCGACTTATGCCACTATGCCGGAAAAGCGACGAAATGTGGTTTAAGGTTCGTTTAACAAATATCAATTGTGATATTTGTGTTCAAAGCACAAGGAAATTATTTCTAATATAAAATGGAAGCAGTTTGAAAGATTCGATTAATTCGTCAAGCCCATACTTCTCTATTGAAATTTAATTAAGGTTAAAGATTTTTGGGCTAAATCATGAAAAAATTAGACTAATAGAATAACAAAGATTAATCAATTTGACGTCGCAGTCCATTCGTTGCGAAAAAAAATAAATAATTTTTGATCGAAATCTGAATTTGCCAATGGAAATCCTCTTGAGTGTAAATGCCTTTAGCATATTGTTGCAACTGAAGTTCTTGACGTTGACGTCCGCCCCATGCCCAGCAAACATGTGGCCCTTTCAGAATGAAAGACAACTAAAATGGAGCTGGGCACCCTGTATATTAAAATAAGAAACACTTGTTTCAAATATATTCGGCAAAATATTCGCTAAAAATTGTTTACATTATCAGATTGTGGAAAATGTACAGTGAGTAGATACAAATAAATAATATAAATATTAAGGTTTCTTTACGATAAAATTTTATCAGTTACCCAAAAAACAACGTGAAAATCAAAACAAATAAAGAACATTTAAATATCACACAAAACACACCAGAAACTGTCAACTTTTTTTTTGTAAAATGAACATGAAGCCCGCATTCGATCAATTCCTTATCGTATGTCAAATACACTCAGTCATCAAACATCTAAGACCCGCATACTACAATATTTCACAAAAAAAATGTTTATGGCAGTTTTTATCTTTACATAAATTATCTTTGAAGGGAATGAGTAAAATCGAAATTAAATTTAACTTATTGCAAAGTTCTCAGAATTCTATTTGTCTTCCGTTATCTAAAGTGACATTTAAGAAGTATACAGATTGGCAAGTAGAGTTGCAAATTTTGATCTAAAAATCGATTTTGTTTTTGGGGGAAATAGAATACGATTTCAAGTTGATTTCTGTTTTGTCATTATTTAAAAATCAATTTAGTCACTAAATAGATTATCTGAGGAAAAATGAAAGACAGGTTTGAAGATTTTATTGATTCATGATAAACAATTTTCTTTTTAATTAGAGATAATTTGTATCATAGTTTCAACACATTTTTCATAACCGAAATAAATTAAACGAATCAAAGATGAGCGGTTCATATACCAAAAAGTTTAAAACAGTAAAATTCATTTTCAATCAATGTCAATTAACTTGCCTAATGGAAAGCTAGAATTATAAAAATCGGCTTTTTGACTGATACAAATTGATATTTTTACTAATCACGTTGGCAGTCTTGGGTTAAATCTGATATATCAAAATGAATTTTTAGAAAAACTAATTTGTTCATATTAGGTATAATTGTAAGATTAAAGTGAAGATGAAAACTGACACACTTGTCTTTGAAACACACAGTTTGACATGACATGGTGGTTCATACCAGCTATCTACTACCACTCAGTTTCTTTTTTTTCTGATTTAGTTACCGTTTCTTATCAAAGTTCTTTTTACTTTTGGTATAAGTCACACTTTCTTGTCAAAATGCATCTTAGAAATACAAGTGAGAATTTAGCATTGACTATAAGTTGATCCATTGTATCAAATGACAAATTAGGTATATTCGCGTTTAATTTCTGTGCTAAACTCTTAACCATGTACCTATACATATGTGAACATATTAGAAACATACTATAATTTTCCTTCTATCAAAAGTCCATCAATCAAGAATCATTTAAATAGAATCTGCCTCCCACCCGTCACCATTGTTTTCTAGTTTGTTTGGCATAAATCAACGATTTTGTATTCCGTACTTTTTTCATCTCCGTTACTTACTTTAGGAAGTTCTCATTGACATATCTTACAAGTGGTCAATTAGAGCCGCTGTACAATTGCATTAGTATGTTCCGTTCACGCATTCCCAAGACTCCATTTAATTATTCAAATTATATCTAGATTCTAGATTTAAAGAACGAACCCATACTCGTTGAGTTGCACACTAACTGTTCACTCTGTCACGCGTTGCAATGACCTGATTTCCTGTGACGACTACGAAGTACGATGACAGAAAGATGCATGGAAAAAGAATGTTTTTCACTTGTACACATCGTTCTAGTTGTAGTATCGTATCGTGTCGTCGTCGTCACTCGTCACTAGAGTGTTGTTGAATGAGAACAATAAATGTCAAGACTTGAAATGGAACTTAGAAATATGAATGTGGTCTCTCCCTTAAAGCCATACGATGAAGACAAAAATAAAAAACCAAAGAAGATTATGATGATACTTTTTATGAGAGGTAATTATGTTAAGTTCACCATTTCAGCGTATTATTTGTGGATCGAGGGCGCCTTCAGATGTATAGAAACTTCTTCAAAAACATTCTCTGTGTTCCCCTTCATAAATCGATTAACAATAATTATTGTCTCCTTTGACATTTAAGGCAGTCTATACCCACACCAAGATTTAAAGAAACCTAATCCGTACGCTTACAAAACGTATCCCGTTACAATCAATGTTTTATCATTTGTTTTGACAAAACAACTGATTCAACTGTTTGTTTATATTTCTTTGTTCCATTGGCAATCAGTGCAAAACAAAAAGCCAAACGACCACAAAGATTTAGCGTTATCAGCAATTTAAGAGACACTATTAATACGAACCCAACAAACATTACTCACTTTACTGCATGGGGGGTAACAATCACACAGACAAACAATACCAATCTCAATGACATTTGTGATGACAGTTAAGCAAAAATTTTACCGCTACCGTTCTGCTTTGTTTATTTTATTATGATGTGAATGCGAACGATGGATACTAGATTCGTGACTTACGAGTACGGGTGTGTGAATGAATATTATGAAGTGCGGAAGTTAGCAATAAAATTGATAATAATAACGTTTCGCATATTTCTTTCGGCTCATCATGAGTCTGAAACAAACAGTTCTTTGTGTGTGAATTGTTTGAAGGGTGGTGAAGACCACTTACAAAAATAAAATCAAAACGAACTCTGATTTGATTGCCTTAAAGTGAAAGACGAAAGACAACATCGCTTGTATTCATTATATTGAGACAGGTTGTTTATTTTAAGTCATCGCTGTAAACATTCAGACGGCCGACATTTTTATCGTTTATTTGCTTTTGATACAAATATCTGGAAGTGTTAATTTGATTGTAGGGACTGTCTTTTGTTTAAACCAATTAAAATAATTGTAACTGGTTCGGTTTGTATATATATACAAGTTTGAGCATATTGGACTTGAACTTCAATCGACAGACAGACAAATTTAAAACTACGTTTTCACCAAAGGTAAATCCGGGATTTAAGTGGATTTACCATAAATCTCCTTTAAATCTCGTAGATTTACCATACAAATATAAATCACCTCAAATGAAGATTTAAAATAAATCTCCTTGAAATCTTCTCGCAATCAGAAGATTTGCAAAACAAACAAACCTTATTTTGTAGAACGCACTTATGTAAACCCACTTTCTTCATTTACAATCAACACAAAATAGAAATATCTGGTTTTTTTTCTTTTTACTATCCAATTGCAATTTTTTTTTTCTTGTCCAAATTGACAATTGAATGACAAGACAGAGTGAAAACGTCAAATAAATCTCAGTTTCTTTGGTGAAAACACTTCAAGATTTATTTTAAATCTCTAGCGGATTTACTCTTGGTGAAAACGTAGTATAAGTCTCATGTACATATGTAAGAGTTGTGAGATCTCATTTTTCTGAACTGGCCTTTCTTTGATTAAAAAAATCTTTTAGCTAGTTCAGTTTACTCAGGTCTCAAAATCCTCAGCAATTTCAGGAATCTAAAAGCAAAATTTATCGATAAAAAAAAAACAAATGAAGAGTTATTTTGACATATTAATATTATTATTAAACATATATAATTGATGGCCAAAAAACAAAGATGTCACTTTGAAGTTTTACCCTGCCATTCAATATTAACATGACAATATTAACACGTTGGCAGTGCGAAGAATAAACACCGCTTGCACTTGTCAGTTTATATATGACTTGTGGATGTAAGATCATTTACACTATGAGTTTAAAAATGGTAAAAAATGGAAGAAATGAGGTATGATAGTTTCTCTCTTTTTTATTATTATTAATGCAATCATTTTAATAACTGATAGAGAAAAACTCATAAAAACCAAGCTGTCATTTTCTTCTCCAACTTATTTTGACAGATTCCATTCAATTGCATTCATCCACACTTTGTTCATTAAATCTAGAAGTTTCTATAGGTTAGGTTGAAGTGGCTGCTGAAAAAGGACCGATACACAGACACCAAACGTTGGTCCGTTGTGATATTTCTAAACTGTCTAAAATTTTCGCATCAATCAATTTACTTTTTTCGTGTCTTCAAACAGAACATGCTGGTTTATATTCAAATAAAAATACCCGCATCGTATGGTCGAATATGTTGGCAGAAGTGTCAAAAAGATATTGGAAAGGCATTCAAATTCTATAAAACTGATTTTCTGCCACGATGTTTTGTACTAACAGTTCTGTAGTAAATAAATGTGAAGAAATATAGCAACTTTTGTCAGTCAATTGGAAATGGAATACAATTTTTCACACATGGTAGATTCTCTAATTACTATACTATATAGTACATCAAACATCAAACGGATATAAAAAGAATTTCCTAATGAGGGTGGAACAATTTGTTCTGCTAAATCATTATGTATGTGTTCTGCGGTTCGACTTTAGATTCGTTAGGGATTTTCTTTTCATGGTAATTACTTCGAGTAAGTACATAATGTAATTAAAAAAAATTCTTCAATTATCATGTTCATAGCGAGGATTTATTTGATTGCCTTATCTTGGTGTTACGAAATTAATTGGCGGCAAAAATTCCACAAGTTAAAGGCTTTCCTAAGATCTTTGTTATTTCCTACAAAGGTAGAGAGAAAATTTACAATCCTTGGCATCATTGCAAAGCCGAAACTATTTTGAAAGTTTGAGATGCTTCTTGAATAAGGACAAAGAAGGCTCTTCGGCAACCAGGTTCCGTATCGCGTAAGAGTAAAGTGATCACTAAATTAATTGATTGTCGTTTTGACAATCGTTCTCTCTATATTTCTTTATTAATATGATAGATACACCTATAGTCAAAATGACAATCAAAAAATTGATAAACAACTATCTTATCTTAGCCGATTCCATCCCAGGATTTCTCTAAAAGAAAGCAACAAAATTTGGGTTCTTTTTGTAAAAATTAATGTTTTTTTTTTGTGTTTGGAGTGGAAGTCTGAAATCTCTCAAGGAAACATTGTGTCCATTGGGAGGTTCACTAACATACAAAAAATTAAACAGTATTGATTGGCTACTATTGAACCCTGAAACTTGGTTGAACAACACTTAATTCGCGTGCCAGCAACAGGAGTAAAAATAAATATGAGGCAAAGGGCGCGTTGAGTTCCCGGAACCTAGTGACTTACCCCTCTCAATCATTTCTGTCCTGTGTGCCTTCAATCGACAAGAATTCAGGGTGCCTACAGTGAGAGGTACAATTTGCTGACAACAGAAGTTAGACTAGGTAGAGTTGACGTGGATGTCAGTAGAAGAACCGAAACACCCTACCATGAGTTTGTCCATTGTGGTACAGCGTTGAATCTTGGAGACTTTCCACCTAATCGTTAAACCATTTGGAGCTCCTAATGAAGCGACCGAGATTCATTTTATCTATACATGCCAGTTTACCAAGGTTATTATAAAAGAAATCTCCCAAATGGAGTCTACGTTTTTGAGATCAAGCAGGACATACACATATACATACAGTGAAAGTGAAAAATCGATTCCTCCTCTTCTTCGTCAATGCAGCTTCTGCAGAAATCTTTAGTCTCCTGTTATAACACCTTTTATGAAGCCGATGTACGATCTGCTTATAGGTATTTAACATTTGCATCTTTTCAGATCCAGCATTGGCCATAGCTGTTTTGACGCGAAGAAGTTGTTGAAATTATTCTACCTAAGGTTTGTTCTCTGTTCTAGCATCTTGATATATTTGTTCGTCAGCTTCACTATTTGATGAAATTTCCCTGTGGCCCTGCACTCAACAGAATTGAATGATTAACTGCTGCCTGTGCCATCCATATCAGAGATGATCGGCAGATATTGAGATGGTAGAAACAGAATACAAAAATGTAATGGCTGTTTGGCTTTCAGAGAAGATGCGGATATCTTTATTTGATATGAGGTTTTCTTTAAGCCTAGAAAGACCTTCTTTAATCTCCTAAATTTCCGCCTAGAACAAGCTACAGTAATTGGCAAGACAAAAGAGAGTTTTAAATTTAGCCTGTCTCAGTATACACCTCCATCGACCCCGTCATAAGTTTTTGATCCATGGGTGTAAAAATGGATTCAAGAATCATCCAGGAATGACTGTCCTCTAAGATTTCTCAGATTGCAAACTGCTCCACCCATGCATGAATCTTGTTAAGTTTTAAGCAATTAGTGTTTTTGTCTGTCCACCATACTGCCACGTCATATGTTAGAATCTGTGTGATTAACAAAGTATATAGCTCAGGTTTTGGAGCTCCCATTTATTCAAAATGTTAGGTTACCAACTTAACTAATTATCTAAAGAGATCCAAGTATTTTGCTTCGTCGGAGAATGCTAGTGATAAATCCTTAATGGATGGGGGATCTTTATGGGGAATTTCATATTTCCTAAAAAAGAGGATACGATATGTTTGGTTAACACCTAGTCCTAGTCCTAGTATAAGGATGCTTTCCTGATACGGCAATAGCAATATCATCCACATATGCAATCACTCTGTAACTATCTGCTTCGAGATATCTCAACAGCTCACTAACTACCAAGTTCCAAAGAAGGGGAGATAGAACACCAACTTGCGGCGTAGCTCTGCTGACTGATCTTCTTGCAGAAAACCATTAATTTGTTTGCATTATTAATCAGCAGGAATGAAAAGGATCCGCTAAGATGAAGTGGACTTTGAAGGATTTTCAGTTTCTCGCAAGATGCAGGAGCTTTTGAAAAAACCTTTATGAAGAATAAGGCTACGATATAATCTTAACGTTCTCCAACGTGACAGTCTAACACACTAAACATAAGGCCATGGGGTACTGCTTACCTTACGTTTTAGTTTGTACAAAATAATCGTTTAGGGAAATTTTGGTTGCAGGGTGAAAAAAAATTCATGAAATAAAAACCCATACGAGGTTACTCGAAAATAAAATAATTTCTCAAGTTTCATGACAAATGTCATCTGCTTTTGACTTTATGCGTTTCAACTTTTCTGTGGTTTAAAACATCACAAGCCTTTCACCTAAACATCGTAAAATATAATACTCGTACTTCAAATGTTTTTACATATTTACGTGCTTTAACACCCTGATTCAAGCTATAAAAAAATATAAAAAGCCCCATTTAAAAAAGTGGTTTAAGAAACTCTTTTGAGACAACCTTCCTTCGCTTTAACTACCCTAAAATATTTAATAATATCTCATATTTCTCAGAAGTATTTTGTTAGTCAACCCTTTGTTGCTGTTTTTAGAACCATTATTTATATAGGGGTTAACCTAATCCTGTAATCGATCATACACCCAGACTTCAACTGGCAAGGCATTGTTTTTCTGTGCAAAAACAGGTCATGGAATCGATTAATTATTTGCTGTCATAGCACGGCATTGTTAAATTTCATATTAAAATTGAACAATGAAATATTTTCAAGTACTGTCAGCAGGTTGCAATTTAATTTCCTATATACTAGTATCTTTTGCCAATATTCATAGAACAACACATCTAAATACCTAACCTATTGATTGTAAATTACTATTTATGGCTAATTGAGTACTTATTCGGTTTAAATCATGAATTAGTAAAATTCTTTTGTAACAGATGTTAAATTGTGTAAAACCTTCTCAAGCTGAATTAGGAATTAACAACTTAAGCCGGTTTATAATTAGTTATAAAAAAAATTAGTACTAAATTACTGGGTCTATACGTCAAGTTCCACGCATACACTTGTTTTTATGTCTTATGGCAAGTGGTTATAAAGTTTAACGGGAGATATTGTAAACAAGTATGATTGTGTATAAATCTTTATTATTTAAAAAAAAAAATAATATTACGAGTAATTAATGTCAAATGTCATACTTTACGACGCCATATCTTGACAATTTATTCGATTTATTTGAGAACTAATAAGACTTAGTCTTTTAATTAAGTTCATAAAAATCATTTCAACGAAGATCGTCGTTGAAACACATACCAAGTACTTACACCTTTTTGGTTTCTTCCATGAAAGTGCTGAGGGTAGAGTCGTTGTTTCAGACAAGAGATCTTTTTTATATAAATTAGAAAAAGAGTCGTAGACAAAACGGAGCCCTGAGGAATACAAGCATTTATTTTGTGGAGATCAGATTTGAAACCGTCCAATACAACAAGTATTGAACGAACTAGAAAATAATTTCAAATCTAAAAAATAAGGTTTTCAAGCACGCATTTTTAATAAGAGATCTTGATGCCAAACTCTATCAAATGCCTTAGAAATATCAAGCAGAATAATCTTACTTTCTCCAAAACAATGTAAAGAGCTATTCCACTGTTTGGTGAGACATGTCATCAGATCACCAGTGGAACGACTGCTGTGAAAGCCGTATTGCCGGTCATTAAGAAGCTTTCGGTCTTCGAGATATTTCTTGAGCTGATGATTGTTCAGCGATTTCCTCACCTTGGAAAGAAGGGACTTAAGTGCAATTGGTCGATTGAAGAAGAATAAGGAAGGGTCGCTTTTTTTAGGAACAGGTTGAACAAATGCTATTTCCCATCTTCCAGTTAAAATTCCAGAAGAGTAGGGGCGATGGAAACACTTACACAATGTTTTTTCCAGCAAGGAAGAACAAGATCTCAAAGGGCTCTTGCAATTATACGAGTACGAAATATACCTATCCCATTGAATGATTTACGTTCTAAAAAACAAAAGAGGTAATGTTGCTGTAAGGAAACGTAGAGCTAGCAGCAAAAAGCTGCGAGTACATTGACCCTATCTGAAGTGCTAGTTATCGGGTTGTCGAAGATGATGATGAATTTTTACTTTATTGACAAATGAGAAGAAATTTCTACTGTCTTTGGCACATTCCAGAATTGTTTTTCTGGTCAAGTTAGAATTTGGTTCTTTTTATAACAGCGTTACAATGACTTCATACTTTTTTATGCTTATTCCGATTTTCCCTGGTTGGATTGGCTTTGTAAAAGCGGAAACTTACTTCAACCAACCTGATAGCTTCTTTACAGATTGCATCGCACCAAGACTCTTCTTAAATCTGTAAGTATTAAGAGCACACATTCCAAGAATAATTACTTCTGTTTCGGCACTCGCATCAACGTCTCTAGCAAGGAAACATATTGATCCGTTAAAAATTCGAAAAAAATGTTAATAAGACTGTCTCAGTAGGCTTTTTCCTATTGCCAAACGGTCCTGGTCCAAACATTTGGCGAAGGAAAAAGTTCTTTTCCCCACCAGGATAACGCAATGGAAAATTGCAATATTAAGGCTACTAACTGCATAGGTACCTACATCATATTTTCCAGATTTAGCTCCCGTGCAACCAAACATGAAGGAATTGCTCGGAGATAAGAGATGAACACGCCATCGTTGAAACAAACGCATATTTTGATTATTTCGAGAAATAGTATTATTTTAAGAGGATCGAAAAATTGGAGAAACGTTGCAAGAAGTGTTTCTAGCTAAATGAACACAGCGCCGCTGCTGACATAGTTAAATCAGAGTTGATCAATAATTGTGATACCACATGAATCTACAGATTTTCTCGTTGAACTATTTGAAACTCCGAGTGAAGCGAGAGAATCTAAATGTCTGTTATAGTAACATCACTAGATTGCTAGAAGATGGAGCCTTCGTCTTCTTAATTTCGTATATTTATCAAGCTAATATTTCTTTGCTGAAAGTGAAGGATGGAGATTTGTTTTCCAAAAAACGCATTCCGTTCGCAGCGAAAAAATAAGAATATTTGGATTGAAATCTGAATTTACGAATAGAAAATGCCATTGATTAAACAGCCAGACAAAAAGAAAATCCCAATGGAGACTATCTATTTTTAAAAGATTTTTCACACTGCGGGCACGGACACAAACAGATACATGTACATACCATACATATTATGTACACTCAGACGAAGAACAGAATTGAAGGCCACACTAATTTCGTTTCTAATTTGATTCTCGAGTTCTATTTTTTGCCAATGCATAAGTTGCCCTTAAATTGGAAGCAAAAAAAAAACAACATGGTTGTCAAGTTTTTTGCTCCAAGCGGATCCATTGCATTCGAGATATCATTTACAAGTTTGAAATAGATATATAATTTCACACTCCACCTCGGATGTGTTCTACTTTTATATTTTGCCAACTGACTGACAACTGTCAGTGTTTTTTGTGTTTATTTATTTTCTGTGCGACGATGGTCTCATTTAAATTATGTTACTGTTTTGTTTTAACGAGGTGACATTCATGCAAAGCAACTGTGACAACTGACAACCAGAAACACCATGCACGTCAATGAGTTATTGTGTTGTTCGTTTTCATGTGTACATGGCCTCGAATCTTATTTATTTTGGTGGATACTGCAATCAATTGACATAATTCGTTTATCATATGCATCCAATATAAGTAAAAGCGAGAAAATTGATAAAATTAGGTCTGTCAAATTTGTGATGAAGTTTATTTTGATAAAATCAAAATGACGGCCGAGTGGTAATATAGTACTAAAACTGCTGAAGGTCAATGACACCCTGGCCTAGAAAATTTTGGTTCTTTTCAAAATAAATAATAAAATGTTTGCTTCTTCTATGAATCTTTAGCCTTGATTACAACGACATTGAATAAGTTTCTATGTTGAAATGTGATGATAAGCAATACTTAGGCACAACAGTTGATTAAAACAGAATTACAACTTCCGGAGGGTTGGCGATTAAAATTAAAACAAAACATACGATTTCAAATGAATTACATATGTTTATTAAGTAAATAGAAACACCTTTTTGGATCAAAAATATTTACCATTTGAGCTTTCAATATGAGTAATTGTCATTTGACTTATTTTTAAACAAATTTCAAATAATAAACAGTTGTTTGTTAAAGGCATATCACCCCTGTATTCCAGAACCAACCCTGCACGCGAATATGTTTTTATTTTAATTTTTACAAAAAAAAAATGTGCGCAGTATTTTTCAAACCGGAAATTCTTCTCAACTTAAACTCTATTGCGTTTCTATATAAACCAGTATATGGATAAAAAAAAAAACATATGTCCATTGGGAGGAGTGTAAAGTACTCTTTCTGGATTCATTAAAATAGGGTGCAGCTTGGTTTCCCATAGCCAATTTGATTTTATGGGTTTAAATTGAGTGCTTCGTTCGGTGACCAAGGAACTGGAAATTATAATTTTGCAACATACAAAAATAAATCATCAATATGATACAGAAACACTCCCATTCATTGGAAAATATGTGTTTGCTAAGTCGGAAACAGCCACCAAGTCGAATACCAATGCACACCAGCAAATTTGTACTCTTTGCAGAGTGAATTATGGAATATTTTTTATCGATCTTTCTTTTCATGATAAATATATCGATATGGAATCAGCAGGAGTCTATTTCTATAAAAAAAAATAAAATCCAATCTGGAGTGGATTTATTTGCTTGTCTTATTGAAAATCCACTTAGTGTAGGTCAAAAACCTTGAAAAATGCTGAATCATATAAGTTTTTGGAAATTCTGTTTGTCTAGACTCTATGTAGGTTGTTTATAGTTGAGAAAAAATAATAAATTATTACTCATCTAAAGTCGTCAAATTTTGTTTGTGTGTGAGATGTTAACAAAATAATTTTTTTTTAAATTTGAAAGTCCCATGTATGTATACCTACTAAGTATAAAGAATATGATATCATTCGAATAAACGTTCCATCTTCTTACGAATGGTCCAACTTCAATAAATCTTCCGCATAGATCTGTCTGAATTTGAGCCAAAGCCTGTGTTATGTTCATCTTCGGTCGTTTGTGGTTTATTTGCATAGACCTGTGACTTCAGGAAATCCCACAATCCCGAATGTAAAACGTGGCGTCTGCCGTGGCAGCGCCGACCTGCTGGAACCACATGTCGTCTAAGGCCATTTGGTTCAATTCTGGCCATAAGAAATTTATTGGTTATCATCGTTCTGTAAGGCTCGCCATTAACAGTAACAGCATCACTAACGTCGTTTTCGAAAAAGTACGGACCAATGACACCTCTCACCGGCTCAAAATCCACAGCAAAGGGACACTTTTTGAAAACGACGATTTGTCGCCCAAATTAGCGGTCGTCTTCCAATTTCCAAACGCTCTGAAGCCTTGTTAGAAAAGAAGCGAACGGCGTTGTCTATGGTCATGAACTTTGAGCTCCTGGGTCAGGTGGATCTTGTACGGGTGTAGGCCCAAGCCTGGATGCAAAATTCGCCAAGTTGAAGTATGCCGTTTAGTGTCATGACTCCCCCAATTCTTGAACGCGTTAATGATTCTATGGGACAAATCTTCTTTCGTACTCGTACCGTGGCAAGAGTCTTAAAGAATCTCAACATACATAAATCCGCTGGTCCGGATGGTATCCCCGCTATTTTTCTGAAGAGGTGTTCTTCCACGCTAGCAAAACCCCTGCGTAAGCTTTTCCATCTATCCTATTCTTCTGGGCTCGTTCCGAGCAGTTGGAAAACAGCATTTGTTCAGCCGATTCCGAAAAAAGGCGACTCTTCTTCTCCCTCAAATTATCGACCGATCGAACTAACGTCCCTTCTTTCTAAGGTCATGGAAACGCTGATTAATTATCAGCTCAAGAAATATCTTGAAGAACGAAAGCTTCTTAATGACCGGCAGTATGGCTTTCGTAGCAATAGGTCCACTGGTGATTTGATGGTTTATCTAACCGAAAAGTGGAACAAATCTTTACATTGTTTTGGAGAAAGTAAGATTATTGCACTTGATATTTCAAAGGCATTTGATAAAGTCTGGCATCTTGCTCTTTTATCGAAAATGCGTGCTTTCGGCATCGACGAATCCCTACTTCTTTGGATTAGAAATTTTCTTTCGAACAGTTCAATACAAGTTGTACTAGACGGATTCAAGTCTGAAACCCACAATATAAATCCTGGTGTGCCCCAGGGCTCCGTTTTGTCACCGACTCTCTTCCTGATTTTTATTAATGATCTCCTGTCTACAACTTCTAATCCAATTAATTGTTTCGCTGACGATAGTACTCAGATTTTCATATTCGTTTTCAGACTCACATCCTTCCTCTTCGGATGTGGAACTGCAACGACAAAATATGATAAGTTCATTAAATTACGACCTAAACAGCATTGTACTATGGGGAATAAAAAACCGTGTCGAATTTAATGCTTCGAAAACCCAATGCTGTCTTATATCGTTAAAGGGTGATATACCCTCCTTGCCACTATCTATGAGTGGCACTTGCATCAATGAAACTGAACATCTCGATATTCTCGGTATGTGCATTACGAACCACCTCTTGTGGAACGATCACATACGCGATGTTGCCAAAAATGCCGCAAGATGTTTGGGTTTTCTGAGACGGTGCAAGAAATTCTTCTCTCCTTCTGATCTGGCTACAATCTATAAAACCTATATACGTCCAAAACTTGAGTATAACTCCCATCTATGGGCTGGTGCTCCAGTTACTTACTTAAGTCTCTTGGACAGTATTCAAAGTAGAGCTTTTAAAATGATTGGCGACAATAACATCATTGACTCAATTACGTCACTCCAACATCGTCGCTATGTTTCTTGCCTCAACCTTTTTTACCGTTATTTTAACGAACTATGCTCTAGTGAAATAGCCAGCTGCATTCCTCCCCTTAAACAATTTAACCGTAATACTCGCACTTCTAGGAATGCCCATCAGTTTACCCTTGAGCCCAACTTCGGCCGTACTGTGAAGTACAGAGATTCGTTCTTCAGCCGTACTACGCGAATGTGGAATTCCTTGCCTCGCTCTGTCTTTCCCAGTCATTGCAATGTTCAAGAATTCAAAACCAATGTACACCGGCACCTCCTTTCCAACCCTTCCCTTTTTTCTTAATGCTCACACTGTGTCTCTGGCATATTAAGGGTATACATACAAAAAACCCCTTGAGTGTGCGCTGATTATAAAAAAAAAAAAAAAAATGCGAAAGGCCGATTTCTTATGCACGGCAAGGAATAGATTGCCTTAGGTTCTTCTGTGCACTTTCATGTTAGGAGGCGATTGATAACGTCGTCTCAAATTTTAGCATCAAACACTGAAGAATGTGATTGTGAAGGGCAAACCGTAAAATAGCTGCAAAGTTTGCACTAACGAAAACTCATTTTGGTAATAAATGTTATCATTTGGACATTTGCCATGGTGATTTCAGATCAGTAACTAAATAATAAATAACAAATTTGACAGATGTCACCAAAACAACATGGCCGCCATAGTTCGCTAAAATCTACCCGCGCTAATTGAAAAACCCTTTAATAGGAGTAACAAGTGACAGTTTAAAAAAATAAAATGCACGACTGGATCGCACGAACTTGCTCTTATGTAAAAGTACTTTGGAATTTAAAGTAAATTTTATAAATATAAAACATGAATTTAATGAGATAAAAATGTTCAAATGCATGAAATTGCCGTCTGATTTCCGGAAAAGTTTAAAAATCGTTTTATTATTAAAGTAATT
The DNA here is from genome assembly GCA_911387755.1 of Chrysotoxum bicinctum. Lineage (NCBI taxonomy): Eukaryota > Metazoa > Arthropoda > Insecta > Diptera > Syrphidae > Chrysotoxum > Chrysotoxum bicinctum. The sequence continues at coordinate 213,379,980 of OU426989.1, read as the reverse complement.
TTTTATATAACAAATTTCTTTAAAATTTTTCGAAAACAAAATTTGGGGTGCAAATTTTAAGTATTTAGTAGTATAGATTTTAGGAAATAATTTCAAAAAATAATCGTTCAACGTTTTAAAGATATTTATGTATTTTTCAAAAAAATTTTTTTTTTTTTTTTTTTTTTTTTCAAAAATCCCAAAAAATATTTATATATACAATATTATTTTAAACTTAAGGGGGCTCCTTCTTAAAAAAATTGGTTAAAATCGTTAGAGCCGTTGATGATGAGAAAGTCGAAAATAAAAAAAAAAAAAAAAAAAAAGGTTGTATGAGGAGGTACCGTCAATAACATTTTGGCCCAATTTTTTTGAAGAAATGTAGGGGTAATCAGCGAACACCCTTAAGTACCGAGTTTGAAGAAAATAGCTCCAGTGGATTAGGCTGTAGATCGAGGTACAGACATACAGACAGACAGACGGAATTGTCGGACCCACTTTATTCGTCTTCGCTATCATCGTAATGTCAACTTTGATCAAAATCTCGAGTTCGATTTTTTTTCAAATGCAGAATTTGCCTTATAGTACCTATGTATGTATGTATGTATGTCTTAATCATTATACGAATAAAATTAAATTTCCAAAAAAATATTAACTTGTTTTTGAAATATCGAATTTTCAAACAAAAAAAAAAAAAAGATTTGGTAGTTTTGAGCTAAATTATATATATTTCAGCTTGGCTTTAAATCACTTCTTTTGGGATGTCCTGTTATTTAATTTGATGGAGGTTAATATGAAGTTTTTAACTCGTTAGATTTTCCCAATTTAACCCCAGTTACCATATAATTATCCAGATCTGTTTGCATCTACTTTTTGTTATTTCAAAACTCGGTATTTTTTTTAAAATTTCAAGACTTTTTTTTAATTTATGTGAAACCGTGATGCGCATGAATTTGAAAGCGACTAAATATCATATATCTACGAGTATTTTTATATATCGTCTTCGATTTTAAACAAGTACATTTTTAAACTCATAATATATCCATCAAATAAAAACAATTTCACGCAGCCCAGTCGTGAATTTTAGACCAAATAAATCATACTGTCATAATTTGTCACCCAACAAGAATTCTGTCAACAACTTTAATCAGTTCGGCACCTTTAAATCAGATTTTCTTTAAATGTAAATAAAAGATTGATCTCAATTCTCAGAAACAATGAGATACGACTTTTCATTCATAAATCATGAGGTGTATTCGTATACTCAATCTGAACAATCATTCCTCGATTCCCGGAATTGACCAACCGGCCTCGTTCAAGGTGACTTCAGATTTTTCTCAATGAATTATTTTAAAGCATTCGAAAAACAAACAAATGCCTACATACATAGACACTACCTACAGCCGTGATCATAGAAAATCGAATCGAATTTTCAATTTCTTCGAACTATAAAAGAAAAACTTAATGACTAATCGTGTTTATTAGCGCGTTCCGGCGGCGCGGCGCGGGGGTCGGCGCGACGAACTATAAATGCACATGGACATTGAACAGGCGGCATGTTGTTTTTTTTTTTAAATCTGCTACTATCTGAATTATTTTTTTTATAACACAAAATATTGTTAGCACATGACAGAGTTGTTCAACATTTGACATCCATATTGAATTACATATTACTACAGGGTGACTCTAATTTGAAATGAAAAATTCACATTAGCTTAAAAGATCAGATTAAAGTGACAGATTTTGCTGGCCTATTTTTAACATTAAGTGGATTTTTGTTACATACTTAGGACATATACTTAGGATCAGTTTTTTAATAAGAGATGATCCTAGTCTCGAGTTAGCTTCTCAAATATATTTTTCAGTCAATTGAAATATCGAGGGAGTTAATCCACTTTAGTTAGTATTGACATTTATAATGGAGGTACAATCTGAAAACAGGGCTTTAGTCTATAACTTTCATTTAAATCTAATTTAAATATTGCCTTACGAAATTTTAGAACATTAAATGCTTACAAAATTTTGTTCTTCTAAGTCAACATTACACCCAAATTACTAGGTGGTTTGGTGTCGGTTTATCTTCAGATCCTGTATTAAGTGAAGAATTACATTTAAAAAACAAAAATTCTACTACAATTAAGCTAAACTTCCGAATGAAGGTGGTTTAGCGGGGGACTAAGAAACAGAATTAACAACCATGTTTTTTTTTGTATAATAATGGGTCATAGGTGTAACGATGTCTTATATCGTCTAAAAATTAATATATTATTCCCCAAATATTTTATAAAAGTATAAGTCCAGTAAAATCGTGGAATAGAGAAGCGTTTTTTTAATTGATTGGGCTGTTATAATACATATTTTCCTTTATTATTATTAATAATGTTCGTACATATAAACTTTGTATAAGTTAAGACTGCCGTCCTTGAAGTTGGACTATGAATAACCATTTGGTTTGAATAAATATTTTTAATTTGTATTTAACTGTTTTCTATTTAAAACATTATAACCGGTAGCCTAAGCCCTGACTAAGGTGACTTTTTTTTATATATTTGAATGTTTTGAACTATTTTAACTATTTTCACAATGTTTAACTAAACACCTGTTTTTTTTTAATCTAGTAAATATGACTGCAAAGGTTTAAATTTATGTTTTCTAAAGCAGTACCCACGAAATAATCAATTTTATAAAATGTATTTAAATTAAATCGAACTTTATAAGATATCTAATCTCCCACAAGCTTTGAAAAAATTTGTTTATAAATAGCCTAAAGCTTAACAAGTTAAGAACACAGAAAGCTCCATGGAATGAAAAGATGAATGCGAATGAACTGGAATTTTTTCTGATTTAAATCTAGAAGTTGTATCATTTAAAAATTAGAAACACCCTGTGTATTTATTTATCTTTTAAAAACTGTCTCTGCTTTTTATTTAACAAAATATTTTATTGTTCTCTTGATAGAAATGAATGGAAAATATTTTCATCTTTCATCGTTGGGGTTGAATTCCTGGAAACTTGTATGAGTATAGCGAGAATTTAATTTGATAATTGCCACAGTAGGTTCGTCAGATTTATTATAGTCTGGTAAATTGTTATTATTATTATTATTGTTTTTTTTTTTTTTTAATGAACACACTCACTCATCCAAGACAAAAAAAAAATCAATTTATGATGTCTATGTGAATTGATACGAGGAGATATGCTTTAAAACGTTTGATATGGCTGCAAGACTTTTTGAAGAATTTAGCGTGGGTGGTGCCACCTCGAAGCGAGTTATGGTAAAACTGTCAAATATTGTTTTATACTTTTTTTTTCATAGGTAAAATAAAAATTGAATACTCATATGAATTTTATGTATATCATTGGTTTATTCCAAGAATACTACGGAATAGGTTTTCGAATTGATTTTTTTATGACCTCTAAATCTCAAAACAAGTTTAACGTTTTAACCAGGGTGAAGTTCAAGAGCGAGCAACAGCGTGACTTGAACGCTCTGACCTGTAAGAAACACAATTGATAACTAAACTTTCATTGTATTATTGCGATATAGGGACTATAGGGGAAGTTTTGGATTTGGAAAAATAATTTAACTCGAGATTTTGGTTAAAGTTGAAATATCGATGAAAGAGAACACATAAAAAATTGGGTCCGGCAATTTCGTCTGGCAGTTTGTCTGTATGTCTGTACCTCAACCTACAGCCTAAGTCGCTAAAGCGATTATCTTCAAACTAGGTATTTAAGGTTCTTCGTTGATTGAAAGCTTATTGTGACCTCTGGACTAGAGGTCACAATAAGCTTCCAATTGATTTATTCAATATAGTCCAAGAAAAACAAAAACTATAAGAATTTTTTTTATATTTTCTGTTTTAACTGGTTCTTCGTTGATTCCTTGTATCCCTTAATTCAAACTACGTGCCCCACCCTTTTTTTTCGTATCTTATAATCACCATCACCTTGGTAGAAAATTACTTGTCAAGTGTTCGTCAAAATTCTATATCCGATAAGACAGACTTTTTAGGATATCAGATGTATGTACTTGAAAAGTTTAATCAAAATCTTTAAAGCCGTTGGAGAAAATATGGAAAAACCAAAACCGATTTATAGCAGCTACATGTTATAGATAACTTAAGATGGAAATTCGAATTTTCTTCCTGCTCATCCGTTTAAAAGATGAATAGACCTTTATACACACAGGATGATGAAAATATCTTTCTTACTTTCAAGTTTCATTAAAACCTCGAATACGTTTTTTAACAGGAAACTAATACCTGCCTTAACAGTAAAAAATTACAAATAAAAACTGAGTGAAGAGCATTATTTGTGTGTCTTAAGTATTTCCTCAAAAGTTCCCTAAATTTGATCCGGGGCTTAATTTTTTTTGGGGATGAAATTCAATTCCTTGAAAATTTCTCGAAAACTATCCTATTCGAACTTTAGTCCTGTGTTACCAAAAGACGAATCAAATTACAAAGCTCGTTAAAAAGGTGGTCTTGTATAGTGTTTTATACTATAAAAGTTATTAAATCAAAATGAAAACATCACCTTTTTCAGAATGGCGGCCTTACTGTGACTTCTACCACCCCAAATGTCCAGTCCTTTTTAACACAAAAAAGTAAAGCTTATTTTTCTGGGATTCTAGGCCAGTTTGACTAATTTATAACTAACATAGAAATGGTTGAGAGTTAAAAGTCACAGGGAGATCAAAATTGGATTAAACAGTAATACTTCAAACTATTTTGTTTGTAAACACAAGAAGAATTATACAAATTAAATAAAATGAATATTAATCTAGTACTTTCTGAAAGAATTCAGTAACAAGTATAAACTATGTATGTATGTAAATCCAATAATATACTTAAGTCTATAGTATTTCCTATTCCTCATCTTTTACTTTTAGTAAGTTGTTCCAAAATAAAAATAATTTTTTATGATTTTTTTTTTGTTTTTGTTTTTGAAATTTCAATTCGGCATAAATTTAAATAAAATTTTACTATACATTTACGTCACCCCAAGATACCATACAATTATTAAAGCAGTCATAAAATATGACACGATGTTAACTTCATGGTTCGCGACACGACGTCTTGGCGTCGTATATCATATTGTTTTCAAAAACTTTCTTAACAGCTTTTAACCGCAATTCCTGCAATTCAACTTAAATTAGCACAAATTTGTAAAGAAAAATAACAAAATAAAAAATAACAGAAGGGTATTAAAACAAAACAAAAACGTGTCCACATGACAGAAATTTCCATATTTACCTACCTACACTATGAAACAGAAAACATTAGGGTATTTGATTTCAAAAGCTGACCAAAAGTTTTTTTTTATTGAAATTAAAGAAATACATATTTAGTTGAAATGAAGATATTTTTCTTAAAACGATGGTATAACAGTTAAATTGCTAGTTATATGGGTTTTTTTTTTTTTATTTCTATAAACTGAGATTCGAAATATTGCTGTTATTGGTATGTACAGAATTAATCTCTATCAGACCTATTGAGGCAAAAAAAAATAAATATTAATTTTCCCGAAAATAAATTAGTGAAATGTCTGGCACAAAATGAAGAAAGTAAATAACCTTTTGTTAGTTTTCAGATCAACGAAACGAATTCAAAGAAATCCAACATTTTAATCATTTACTAGGGCAAATGAAGTTATTTCCAGATCACCTCATTTGAAATAGAAATTCAAATTTCGAAGTTTCAGCAACATTGCACGAAATTAGGGTGGAAATTAAAGTTATTTTCGGAAATTTTAAAAATTCTTTTGAAACAATTTTTCGCCACAAAAAGTACTCTTCTGACTATTCTCTTTAATTTTAAATCAGATTTAACTCATTGAAACTCAAACGTCAAAAAAAAAAAATGGCAGGTAACTTTGTTTTTTTTTTTTAACTTATAACTAATCAACAAATCACGAAATCATAAAAAAAATATTATTTGTACATTGTAAGTAGAACCACTATTGTTTTTTGCTCCAGCAGATAATTTAACGTTGGACTGTCATGCGGAAGGTCTCGAGTTCGATTCTCAGCCGCTGCAAGAAAGTTTTTTCAGGGGTGTACTGCCTCTTGCGAGGAATTGACAAATTCTCCAAGAGTATCTCTTGTCATGGAAAATGCTGCTCAAGTGCTCATTAGCCGTTCGGAATCGGCAGAAAATTGTAGGTCCCCTCCGTTCTTGGTAACACGCAAACAGGAATGGTTGAAAGTTGTAAGTCACTAGGCCATGGTTCACTCTGAGCTGTTGCACCACCAAATTTTTTTTTTTTTAAATAATGTAACGATTCACGAAAAATAGACTTAAACTTCAGAAATGAAGAGAATCAAATATCACTGTTTCATTTGAATTAAATTTCCAAACAAGTGAATCCCTAAGTTAAACCAACACCTATCCAACACACCCATTTAAAAGGCTTTGAAAAACGTTTATATGTTTAGAAATGTCAAAACTGAAAAAGAAATGAACTCGAGATTGTGACCAGACTTGACATTATGATGATTCGGAAGACGAAAAATGTGGGTCTGCCTATTTTCTTTAGTTTTTTTCCTTTTTTTAAGATACAATTTTTCTTCCGAAATTTAAAAAAATATTTCGTTTGCTTAAGTTCCTTAAAAGTATTAGCGCAAAATTTTAATTGAATTAGTACGATGCTAAAGCTGTTTTAGTGTGATACTAGGTTAAAACAACGAATTTGCAAATTTTAATCGAATATAGCATCATACTTTCTCTACCCTTTTATTAAAGTTAAAATCATCGAATACCTACTTTATTTTTTTAGTATAGTGCTAGCTTTATATGACTCTTTGACTACTAAAAAGTTAGCAAATTGTTAACTAGTATCATACTAATACCTTAATAATAGGCTGTTTAAAATTTTGCGCCATTGGGTATAAAAATTTCAAAAAGATTTTTTTTTTTATTTAAAAAAAAATCAAAATTTTTGTTTGAAAACCCAATATTTCTTGAGTTTTTGTTTTTGAAACTTGACTATTGACTAGATGTAAGCAATTTTTAATTTTTTTTTCAATATTACATAATAGTACCCACTATACAGATGTTAAAAAATGGTTTTCGAAAATAGTTTTTTTTTCTCTCAAAAAACGGTAGCCAGAAGTTTAATACAATTTTTTTTTTTCGCTTATTTTCTACAATCTATAACTCAAGAAAAAAAATGAAATCAAGATATTACTGACTGTTGTTACCAAATAGCCGTTTTTTTATTTGGACTTTCTCAATATCGGCATAACGTATTTTAATGAAATTTTTTACATTAGCTTTAAAACATTTAGAAAACTATAGGCTATCTAAACTTGAAACAATTTTTTTTAAATTGGATACCTATCTTAAAAACAGGTCAACATTTTTTTTTTAAAGTAAAGTTTTATTTGTAAAGTAACAAAAACTTTTAATTGGCTTATCAAAAATAGCTTTACAAATTTTGTATTTTAAAGCTGCTGCAGCGGCTTATGAATTTTATTCTTGCATAAATTTATATTTGCTTGAGAAATCACAGGGAATTTTTAGTTTGAATTTCTAAAGGAGTTGATTAAGCCATTTAAAAATAAATTATATTATGAACATTTTGCTCTAATAACATTGGCGCAAAATTTTAGTTGAATTAGTACAATGTTAAAGCTGTTTTAGTATAAAACTAGGTTAAAACAACGATTTTGCAAATTTTAATCGAATACATACTTTCTCTATCCTTTTATTAAAGTTAAAATCATCGAATATCTATTTTATTTTTTTAGTATCGTGCTATTTACAAACGTTTTTTGCAAGAACTGTCATTGTTTTAGGTGTGTTCAAAAATAATTTATTAAGAAAATCGCTTTAGTACGATAGTTGTTAGAAAATGTTTAAAATTAAGAAAGAGTTAGTAATCTACTTTAAAGTTAGCACATTGCTATTTGGTATCACACTATGACCTTAATAAAAGGCTGTTTAAAATTTTGCGCCATTAATTTAAAAAATCCTAAATCTACTATAAATCTGTGCGACTTAGTCGTGCATTTTATTTTATAGGAATTGATATTCATGTTATGAAAACAAATTTCTTGAATTATTATTGCGCTTAAATTTCTATACAAAATCATTGGAACATAAATTGAAAGATAATTTTGTTTTAACTCAAAATACAGAACAAATACCCCAACGTGGAAATTCGAAATCCGTCGCGTCGTGGGCAATTTCTGTGCCAATCGAAGTGGCACACTTTCTTCATCATTGTTTTATCGAATTTGTTGGAAAAATAAAAATTTAGCAATCATTAAAAATTAATACGAACGGAAACGGTTTGTTGAAGTGCTTACCATGGATTTGCATAATGACCATCACTCACAAGTCATTGTGTATAGGTTAACTGACTTGCTCGTATAATAAACTTCTGACATTTTCATGCTTAGTAGATTATGATCAGCACTCAATAGGTTCCTGATGTTTATACATGTGTACTAATAATGTTCGTTTTTAATTTCAAAATTATTTTAAGATTTAGCTCCAAAGAAACACACTCATTTCTTTTAATTCGAACAAACAAACATCCAAGTATAGTATCTTCATTAAGCATTTAAGGCAATTGAAAACGTATACCAACAACGTCTAATACCTCTAGAATCTTCCCTGAACTATATTTAGAAGTTGAAACATTTTCATTTCGAATTGTTGGAGCATTAACAACATCGAAAACGGAAATAATAAAGGGAGTCCATTGGGATCAGCTAAAATTCTAAATTGCTTTGGGTAAAATACTCGTTCGTAATGAAAATTTACTTTGGTTTAACAATAAATTTGGAAATGCTGAGGGGAAGCGAACCATGATGTTGAGAGATAAAAGTTTATTTTTGCCTTTGGGGGAAGAGCAGTTTCTGTTTATGGAAACGAGGCAATTTGCACTAACAATGACACATTTATTAGAGCAAAACCAATTGAATGCGTATAAATATTAGATGTACATAAGATTTAATTTGGTTTATATTTATTTCTAATTCTAACGAGGAAAATTATTAAATTAAATTCAAGGAAAAGACAAAACGTACTAAACGAAATCAGAGCATCAAAAACCTACGCAAACTAAGGTCTGGTTTGGGCATTTAATATTTTGGTCATAACTGAGAGTTGTCAAGGTTTTTTCTTGCTCTATATACGAGTAGGGTAAGTTATTGTTATGTGTTAAAAAAAAGAAGTTTTAGTAAAATTTAACAATACAACGATTGAGAAGTCCAAAGTCATACCGTTCGTCCGTCTCTGCGTCTGTTCGTCTTTACTTCCAGTGCATGTTGAGCTAGAGCAAAAACGGGTGGGCTGTTTTGCTTCAAATTTAGTACAGATTATTTGTACATATGAAACCTTATAGAGAAATTGGAAAAAAAGATTCAAGTTCGATGTGGAGTGGACATATGTATAGACGCATGGGCGCACAGGCAGTTGGGTTTTTAAAATTGATTAAAACCTCGATATTAAGTAAGAAGAACTATAGGACCTAGTGACTTACAACAATAGACCATTCCTGTGTGCATGTTACAAGGAATGGAAGGGTCCTACAATTTTCTACCGACTCAGAACGACTGATAAGCAGTACTTTTTATGACAAGAAATACTCTTAGAGGATTAAATTACTTGCAAGAGACAGTACACCCTTTGAGCTGTTGTAAACAGTTCAAAGCAATATCCATTATGCCAAGGGTACAATATTAAACAAGTAGACAAAGTAGAATGTAGGGCTTTTCAATTAGCGTGGGTAGATTTTGGCAGCAGGTGGCGTTTATGTTGGTTTGTGACATCTGTCAAATCTGATGTTTATTATTAAGTTACTGATCACCATGGAGTGTTACACGATTGAAACGAACGGTTCTGAAGTCAATCAGCCAACATTCGTACGTCAAAGCAAAGCCAGATTGATTTTGGATGAGAAAGTATGGTGAAAGTATACAGCAGAACCCGAGGCAGTCGATTCCTCGCCATGCAAAAGAACTCACAGACTTCAACTTGGCGAATTAATTTTGCGTCGGAAAATTGAGCATACAACCGTGGGAGATCCAACTCACCCAGGAGTCCAAAATTCATGACCATAGACAACGCCATTTGTTCACTGACTGGGCTTCTGAGCACTTGGAAGACGACCCCAATTTTGGCCAAAAAATCATCTTTAGCGACGAGGCGCATTTTTGGATAAATGGCTGTGTTAAAATCTATAATTGCCGTAGATGGAACGATACCAATCCACACGAGGCTCACCAGGTGACAATGGATTGTCAAAAAGTTACTGTTTGCTGTGGATTTCGGGCCGGCCAGAGGCGCCTTTTTCGAAAACGACGTTGGTGATGCGTTCGATGGCAAGAGCAAAAGAATGATGAAAATCAATTTCTTATGGCCCAAATTGATTCATATGGACCTAGACGACAACTGGTTTCAATATGACGGCGCTATGTACCACAGCGCACGCCACGTTTGATATTCTACACGAACGATTTGAGGGTAAGTTTACGTCTCGCAGAGGTGATGTGAAGTGGTCATCAAAATCATGCGATTTGACCCCGTTATACTTTTTCATGTGCGGTTTCCCGAAGTAGCAGACTTATGCGAATAAACCACAATCGACCAATGCCCTTATGGCGAACATAATACAGGTCATCTCTCAAATTCTATGGGGAAGAATCATTGAAAAGTTAACCGCTGTGATTCGAGCCACAGTAAGAAGCCGAGGAGGTCATTTGAACGATATCATATTCCATACATAATGGCATCAAAGGACCTTTCAAACAAAAAAATGTGCTAATATTTTTTTATTCCATTTCAACATCCACCTGTCCTTATTTCAAAACCCTTTACAAAACCCTTATTTTGCATTTCACAAAAACCCCATACAAAAATTATACAACGAAATTATGAAATTATGAATAAACAATTCTGTTTTGCTTTTCATTTTGCATTGCCTTGTTCTACGAGCAAAATTGAGTTGTAGCAGATTATTCGGTAGCAGTCTCCACTCGTTTTTCGCAGGCAATTATTTTCGTGCGAAAAAATGACATTTGAGATTATTTTCGTTTTTGATTTCATTAAAGCACGTCTTTTTCCGATGTGTTGTTTTTGTTATATTTTTATAAAACTTTTAAATTCTTGATGAAATTTTTTTTCGCTAAGTTTTCTCAAAGAAAACAAAAGTTTTCTCAACTGAACAAAAATTAGTTCTTGAAGTGAAATATTAATTATTCTTGTTTATGTATTTTAATTAACTTGATTTAATCGCACGAATTAAATTTCATGTGTAATTTATCATAAGTGACAGATGATGATATTTTCTTTCAGTAAACTTGTTCGCCTTCACTTTTTTCTTACATGCATGCCTTAACTAACGTCTTCCAACAGTCTACCCATATTGTATTAAAATGCAAACTACATACCTGTATAGCATTCCATCTATGCAGTTGTTTCACTCACCAGTAAGTTCTTACGTATCCAAAAGACAACAAGACTACTAGGCTAGTCTGTATAAGCTATATGACGAAGTAAAGTTTGAAATGCATAAAGCTCATTAAGACTCGTAATCCTATGGATGCATTTGATACACTGCGATACAATTGGTTAGACACACTGTTTGGTTTTGTTTTTTTTTATTCAGCAAATTGAGTTATTGACTATATATTGACAGTATAACTTGTAGCTTACTTGTTATCTAAAGGTGCAGTTTAGATTAACATTGGCCTTTCAAAAAATGAGCTTTTACATAAAACATAACAAGTTTAATAAAATAGGGTATTCGAAAAAATGGCCGGAGGACAACAATATCATACCGGATACTCAGTTCGGTTTTAGGGCAGCATAAGTAAATCACTATAAAATCTTCAATATTAAAAATGGTTTTCAGAAGAGAGCGGTCAACTCGCCGACTCTATTTAACTCTATTTAGCATTTACACCAGCGATCTGATAAGTAGATAGGTGATTCTTTTGCGGCGTAACTTGGACTAGATTCAGCGATATCGCGATGACTGGAAGCTGAAAATCAACCTTCAGAGATCAAAAACTATTCTGTTTAAGACCACGTTGCATGGAGCGTCAAGGAATACGAGAAAGAACTGGCGTTAGCTAGTGATCGTAGTGCCAAATGGACAGACACTGGTAATTGAAAGTGTAGTAAGGTGCCATGGCATCTAAATCCGGTTGAATCAGTGTTTGTATTTCGGCAGACATAAAATGTTGCTCTGACCAAGGCTAGAGGAGCCTTTGCTGTGACAAAATGGTTCTATTACAGCAGCCGGCTTGATAGCAGAGTAAAGGTGATTTGCTACTTTGCCCTCATCCGGCTGATGATTGCCTTTGAGTGTCCGAAGTGGTTTAACGTTGCCCCATTTCAAATGGAAAAGATTCGTAGCCTTGGGAGGCAGTGTTAGACGTTGCCTTAGATTATACAAAACACCAAACATTATTATTCCAACCAGGTTCTATACAGCGGAGCCAACAAAAATAGAATTAATAATTCTTTTTTAAGGCTGATTCGGGCTCATATTGCAAGAGCGACGTCCTCGACCAACAGCCTCATTTTTGGGGCGTTCTACCCTAAAGATGAATATTATGAGAGTGTGCGTCTAAGCGGTTTCATCCCGCCCGATGACTTTCTCTACTAAGACAGTTAAGTGCTGGTTCTGGATTCCGCTAATCTACCACGTCGGCCATACAACTGTGGATAGGCGGTTGTAACGAAGCGTTCCATGCTTCCACCAATATCAATAAATCATTGTTCAACCATGATTTCGCAGCCGCTGCCGCAGCAACGTCCGACGACACCATACGACGCTGCAGCTACCGACGACACCAGTCACTTCGGCAAGATAAGGGATTTGATATCATGCTCTAATATAATACACATGTCACTATAAGATCATGACGTCACAGCCGAGTGAACACATTTGGTAATTTGCGTTTGACCCGTATATAGTTCACACGCAGTTTATACAGAAAATGTAACAAGAGGACCTTCTTTTATGAAGGAAAGTCACTTGTTTGCAACGGTCGAAGCTGACGAGCTTGATTTTAGCTTACAAGGCAACTGAAATTGTCCAGCTATTTCGTTCCTCAGTTTGGTTGGAAGAAAAAACGTCATAATTACCACCAGGGGCTTTGGTACCTGCTGATCTGCCAGTGCATATGCAATGCATTGATCTAGTGCCAGTGCCACCAGGGGCCTTGAACCTGCTGATCTAGTGCCACCAGGGGCCTCAAACCTGCTGATCTAGTGCCACCAGGGGTCTTGAACCTGCTGGTCTAGTGACATCAGGGCCTTAAACCTGCTGATCTTGTGCCACCAGGGGCCTCGAACCTGCTTATCTAGTGCCACAAGGGGCTTCAAACCTGCTAACCGTACTTCCAAAAGAGTAACCCGATACCGAATACCAGTTAATGAGAAACCAAATGCCAGAATAGAGCTTTCTAAAGAAAACCGACAGGGGACAATACAAGGAGAATAACCGATGTTTACCAGATACATAATGCAAGGTGTAAATAAATTGAAGTCTAGAATGTTTAAGTTGTCATATGAATTTAAGATTTGTTTTCAATAAAGATTTTATATAAGGTTTTAAAGACCTTCTTACTGAAGTTTCGTGTTTTCTTCAGAGCGACCCTGGAAATCCGGCGAGCAAAAACCTCGGCTGGAAAGCAAAAAGCACATCACACGGTTCCTCAAACTTTTATTTATTTACGTCTGCCAGTTCAGACTGTTATGTAGTAACGTCAATTTTTAAACAAATATCAGGCTGAGATTTAGTGAAGTCTACTTTCTTAAAATAAAAATTAGTGATATCTTCTTCCTAAAGACTATACTTTATTTGCTTATGCTCAGACTGTAAATGAATTGGGCTATCTAATATAAAGTAAGTGCCTTCAGCTGTATTAGACAGTGATTTATTGATGTCTGCTATATCAGATTGTTATTTAGTGACTTTTATTTCTAAACAAATCTAAAACAACGGTGGATTGACGTCTGCTACCTTAAGCAGTAAAATTTGACTTTTGCTATCTTTGACTATTTAGTGGTGTTTACTGCCTTAGACTGTAAGTGACGTCTACAAGAGGTAGTAAAAACCAGACAATTATGAACACATAAACTCAAAATAGAATAAAGTGAGCTGGTTCTTTGGTAAATCAGGGGCATGTCTCAGCATATGATAAAAAAGCATCTCACAAATTCTTTACAGCTTAAGATGTCTAGTGCACTCACTTCGATGAAACTAGACCCACTGATTGGCTGGTGGATTGTCAATCAATTATGAAGTCTTAAGGAGTGCTTAAAAGCAGAACCCGGGGAGCCCTTATAGGCATACGAGTACATGGTGTGTTGAATATTTTAAGCAATCATTCTTCGAATTTTACAGTTCTCCATATTTTTAGTGATGGGTGTTGATCCTTATTCTTAGAAAAATAAAAGGCTTGATTTGTAAACAAGTGAATATTTATCAGATGTACAACATGGTTTTGTCCGCAAAATCTAGCCTAGGAATTTGACCCATTTCACTTCGTACGTCACCAAAGCTTTGAAACAAAAAGTTCAAGTGGACGATGTCTACACGGACTATAGATTCGGTGAATCACCAAACACTTATGAAAAAACTTGAAGCCTTTGGTTTTGACTTTACGGCTCTTCAATGGTTAACTTCATATTTATTAGCAAAATATAACTAATTAAGATTGGAGACACTTGTCAAATGAAATTAAGTGTACATCAGGAGTCTCCCAAGGCAGCCACTTTGGACCTTTACTTTTCATAATTTTATTGATGATATCATTTTAACTTGTTTTATATTATACGTGCACTCAAGGGGTTATGAATACTTTTATAATGTTTAACACAGTGCGAGCAATTAGGAAAGTAGAATAGGATGAGAAAGAAGATACCGATGCACATTGGTTTTGAATGTCTGCACATGGTAAATTCCTGCTAAATGCTGATTTGAAACTATTTTTTGAAATTTCGAGTCTTAATGATTGTCAACTTATTTACCCTGATTCTTTGTCAATTTGGTATCACATAAATGTTCTTAAGTTAACAATAAAAAAGTGTAATGCGACTGGGTTTCAAGTATTAAAGACTTAGGTGTTATTCTCGACTCCTCACTTTCTTTTAAAAGCCATATCGATTATTTGGTCCCTTGAGCCGATTCATTGATTGGTTTCATAAACCGCAATAGTAAATATTTTAAAGATCCCTTCGCGTTATTATCCCTGTTTATATCTCTTGTTAGATCTCTTTTAGAATACGCAGATGTTATTTTAAGTCCCGCATACAAAATTCATTCAGACCGGATTGAAAAAAATTCAAAGGCGTTTCACAAACACATTTTTAATAAAATGTACTGGGGATTTTGAGCTAGCTTGGAAGCTAGATGTCAATTACTTGGAATAAAATCGTTAGAATCAAGACGGAAAATTTATGGTGTAATGCTGCTTATTAGAGACTTACTGTGCTACCACATTAAATGTTAACCGCCTTTTACATTAATACCAATTTATGTTCCCCCAAGGTCAATACGAACAAGATACTTTTTATTTCAAAGACCTCACTTAACAAACTATAGTAGTTATGAACCGTTATCAAGATCTATTGTAGATATGTATATTTCAATGAAGTGTTCTCAAATATCGATCCTTTTAATCTAAGTCGGTATAAATTTAAGACTGATGGTGGGCCAAATATAAGTTTCTTTTTAAAAATGCAATAATATGAACAAAATTAAATTTTGTCCATATATTATGGCTTGATTAGAAAGAGTGAACATTCCCATTAATTATGGAACACCACCTCGAGTGGCTGCCTCGGCTGAAGTCAATTGGATCTTCTAAGGGAATAATCTGAGATCTTTTTGAAGAATTCTCCTAAAGCTAGTGCGTAAACTGTTGAGCTGTTGAGATCGATGGCCAGTTGATGTTCCTAAATTGAGTCTCACACTTTCGGCTACAGCAGCCACATTCTCGTCTATGCTCACCGTACGAAGATGGGGACTATGAGTGTTGTCCACTAGCATACCAGTCTTATGAACTTTTTGCACAAACTTGCCTACAGTACAGCAGGTGCGGTGGGTGCTTCTTTTCGGCCAAAACTTCTTTAAAAAAAACACACTGTTTGGGCTACACAGCACTCACTTTGGAAATAAGTGTTAAATATTTCCTAACGTTACTCAAGAGTAAGGTGGCTCATTTCGTTCTGCGGAGGTATGATACTAATTTTTCTGTCAAGCGGGAAACAGCTGTCAGTGTCAAAATAACCTATGATTTAAAAAGAAACCACTAGTTGGCCCACCCTGTATTTATTCATATTTCAAGTAACACTTGGAGTGCTCATATCTCTAAGGAGTATTAAGCTGGTAGACAAATAAATAAAGGAATATTTGGTTTTAAATCAAGTACTATAAAGTGCCTAACCAACTGAACCGCAGTGTACCTACATTAGCAGTGAGTAGAACTTGATTTTCTGGATTGTTGATAGGTACATATATGTACATATTTTATTACAACAAGTACACCAACACGCTTGCCAACTGTGCTCATGGTGTGGAGGTCTTTACTTGAGTGGACGTCTTATGAGATAACAATAGGAAGAAAAAGTTATAATTTTTTTTATACATATAATTTATTTATATTTCTTATAATTCTTCTCCTTTGGAATTAAATTGCAGACCAATTTGTGGTTTAATTGAAATTGATATTCTTTTTTTTTTTTCAACTATAACTCTTCGTCTTCTCTTTGTCGTCGTTATATTTGTGTAACCATAAAAAATCTCTAACGCGGTACAGTCTTTGTTGTTGTGTCACATGAAATGCACTTTTTTACTTTTTGTTCACCATTTTCTTATGTAGCTTTTTTTTATTTGTTTTATATAACAAACAAGAGTATTAATTACCAACAAGTCTCTTCTTTCCTATTTCGTTTTCGCTTAGAATCCTTTTTCAACAGGAATTAATGCTGACTGAAACAATGGATGTCCTCTTGGTTGACAGTTAAGCAGCAAGTTCGCTTTGTAGTTTGAAAAAATTATCTAGGATCTGGGATATGAGAAAATAAAAAAAAGGATTTTTTTTCGCATTTCTCTTTTGCCTTGACAACTGCTATGAAAGAATGATGTTTAATTTTTTTTTTTCATGCGGAATTAATTAAAGTGGAAGCCATTGAATAGAGTCCATGCTTCAAGTTGTGTTGGGGAAAATTCCTATGCGCCCGGATGGACTGGAAGGTGGCGCTGATGATGATGATAATGACGGTTAAAGAGGATCTTGACTTGAAGTGTAAAAAATCAGTGCGGCGCATTATGATGGGAGGTGGGTGCAGCTATAGTCCTCCCTTACAGTCACAACAAGAAAGATGGCTGGGGACAGTATTTACATTGTCGTTATGGTGTTGTATTGATTTTTTAAAAGCGCAGGTATTTTATCAAGCAATCGCACCATATTACATATTCACATATTTTATTTGAACATATGTGCACATTTCAAAAAGGGCTTTAAAATGTTGCAAAAGGGGTTGATTTTTATTTCAGTTTTAATTAGACAAATAATATTTTGTATGGAAAATAAATGAAAATTAGTATATATAGGTAATTGCCTTTTAAAAATGGCTACGTTTAATGTACATTAATGAGTGATATACGCTCCCACGATAAAGTATTTTCGTGTTCAAATGTTATTGTTCCTTTTTCATTGTTAACCAATCAATTATACAATATTTCTTCATAGGTAGTTCATGTCTTTGCATTTGAGCATGCAAGTTGAAATAAAGTGAGTATGTAACAAAAGTTACATTATTTTTTAACAAAAAATAAGTGTGAATAACTTCAGCTTTTATATGGGAAAATTTCATGTATTATTTTAATGAGAAAACTAATTATCATTCATTTTGAATTAAGAGATTTCAATGCAAGCGATTTATTGCCATTTAAATACCTTTTGTATTGTTTTTTTTAAGGAATAGGTTTTTGAAATAGTTAAAAAAGACTATTAAAACTTTAAGATAAAAAACAAACGGTAAAATGTACTTATAGTGCAAAAAATTCGTTTTGTCATTTTTCAAAATCCTTGTTCCTGCCTTTCCATTTCTTTTATTTCGCTACAGTTGATTTGATTCTTTTAATATACTGGGAGAGAGAAGGGCAGCAATGGTCCATTACCCATCGGTTAACGCTCTCAGTATTTTGAAAATGGTGATGGTGATGCCGTTATTTGCACACATAAAGTGAATCAACTAACTAATTGATAGATGGGTGCCTATTTTAATATTTTAGTATCGTGCTAACTTTATATGACTCTTTGACATTTACAAACGTCAAAAAAGGTCTGTTTAATTAGTTTCTTGCACGAACTGTCATTGTTTTTGGTGTGTTCAGAAGCAATTTATTAAGAAAATTGCTTTAGTACGATACTAGTTAGAAAATGGTCAAAATTAATAATGAGTTACTAAACTAATACATTAATAATAGGCTGTTTAAAATTTTGCGTTACTTCTACCTGTTGAATTCTTCAAAAAAAAAAAATTGTGGTAAAATGGCTGAATGCGTTCATTGTTTCCTGCTTTGCATAAACCAGAAATTTGTGCGAGTAAGTATGACCGTTGGATTTCGCGAACGGTGAAACAACTTAGATGTGAGTGGCTTACAAATGACGTGATCCAATTCTGAGGCTTCAAACTGGCCGAAAGCTCGGGGGATGAGTGCAAGATTTGGTTCGAACAGACATCGAAAAATCTGGTCGGGCTCTTCTTATCAGAAGAGCTTATCGAAAAGTCGAATTTAGGGAAAGAGCGTTATCAAAGAAAAAAGTGTCAAAATATTGAAGGAAATTTTAATTTTGAGATTAAAGAAAATCGAAAGAATTTAGTAATTTTGCTGAAGAAGTTAAAGGAAGCTTTGGAAAAAGTGAAGAGAAATCTATGATGCAGTGGAAAGTCTTCAAAAACGCTGAAGGAATTGGTTGCAGATATCAAATTTATTTTTATTATATATCGTTTTTATTTCTTTGTCTGTTTGGTCCACATTGGGCAATTAATTTATTGTTTAAATCGGTTGGTTTTCGTTCCTTAGAGTTTTCTTTTCAAAAATGTGAGACGGACGACCCGTTTCATTGTCCGTTTTGTTTGGACGAAGTAATAACGGTCCATTTTGATTCGACATTGTAATCTTTTTAAGAGATTTCCCAAGCAATTTAAAGTCATTTAACATCCCTATTTCAACCACTCGATTCAGGTTTTCATAAGATTGAAGTGAGCTTCAAGCACTCTTCAATTTCTCATAATATAATGAGTTTGCTTAATAGATTCGGAATTTTCTTAAAACTTAGATTTTGTTAGATTTGTTTTTGAGAACATTTGAAAATATAATGCATAACTGGATCGCACGAACATGCTCTTATGTACGAGACTAAAAAAAAATTAATGTTTTTCATAGAAAAATGTGTATTACCATAAAATTAATTTTTTAAACGTCTAAAACAACTTCAACTACTATTTGTAGCTAAAAACAGGATGCCATGGTTTTTAAGAATAATTAAGCTTTTATGAAAAAGACAAAAATTTTAAAACATTTTTAAGAAAAATTTTGGAACGCCAACTTTAAATTTTTACTTGCGACTTATAGGTACTACATACATATAAGGCAAGTTATGCATTCGTAAAAAAATCGAACTCGAGATTTTGTCAAAGTTGACATTACGATGATAGCGAAGACCAAAATAGTGGGTCTCGCAATTCTGTCTGCTCGGCCGATTTTCCTGCCGAATGTTTTTTCTTTTTTTTTTAAGACCAAATATAACGGTACCTGCCATACGATTTTTTTTCGAAATTTTATAAATATTTTTTTTCTCAATAACTGTCCCACAGATTTAAAAAAAAAAAAAAAACAATTCATAAAATTTTATTTAGTTTACTAAACCTAGGCAATGGTTGAAAAAAAATTTACAAAAAATTATTAGTTTTGGTACCCCCCTTGGAACCATTTTTTTTGTTTTGGATTTTCTCAAAAACGGTACGATCGATTTTGATCATTTTTTTTATGTTGAGGTTCCCCAGCAGTTTCAATATTATTGTGTATTCAAATTTTCAAACAATTTTTTTTTGGATTTTTAATAAAAAATTCAAAATTTTTTTTGAAAACTCAATATTGATATTATGTACATTATGTTATTGATATCATATAATAAAACGGCGAACATGTTTTTTGTGTACACTTTTCGCGGCTCACAAAAACTGAAGGGGCATAAATTACATATTAAACGAAAGAATTTTTTGCATAGATGTGCAGAATGCCAAAATTATTTAAATATACTACACAGAAATCGTTTAAAACAATAACTAAAAATTGCAAAAAAATGCCCGGAAAACAAAAACAATTAGAAATGTCAAATCGACTAGCGAGATCTGTTGCTGAATAGAGCATACATTTACACTATACAGTGATACAGTAAGTCTTAAATCATCTATCGGGCAATTTTTGTGTTAGTGTTTTCAAAAAGTGAAAAAGTGAAATGTAGAACCATTTCAACTTTTACTTTTTGTGTTTTTCGAGATGGAAGAACGTTACTGCAACGACGTGGGTTCGAGTCCCAATAGAATGATAAATATTTTTGAAGTAAAACTTCTTTTCCGGCGTTGAGGGTAAAAAAATGTCTATGCAGCTGTGAGTGATATGTCAAAAGGACACGCTATCAGCGACATGCTTTTAGAATACAAAATGTTTGTACGCTTGAAGGGTAGAATCTTATGGAGGCTGAGGGAAAAAAAGTTTTACTTCTACCGCGCGTACGTCAGTACACACAACCTTTTTTTTTATTGCCGCGATATGAAAAAATGATGAGATTGAAGTTGAACAACAGCTGAAGGACAATAACATGAAATAATCGAAACAAAAATTGTTAATGTGTCAAAAATGTGTATAGGTTTGAAAGTTTGTTTACCATAAACTGTTTTCCTTTGGACTCCATGATTGAGTGATTAGTATGTACTTCTCATTGCATTCAACAATTTAAAAAAAAATCATGAATTCTCTGTCTTTTATTGAATGCTAATAATAATAATAATAAATAAATTGGCACTCGAATTTCGAGAGCTGGGTCGGCTAGTTTACATAAAATGACAAGTTGTGTTGAAAATTCCTATCAAATCTGCCGGATTTTTTAACTTAAAAAAAACTCGCATAAAAAATGTATGTCATCCACCACCATGCATGTACTGATTAAATTAGTGGTTAAATGAGAGTTCGCATTTAAAAACTGTTTTAAATACGAGAAATGCAGCAACTTCCCCTAGTATGCATGTGTCAACCCGCGATACGATAACACTCGATTAAACTTGAAAGAAAATCTGCAGTTTCTTTGAGACTCTGCTTCCTGAACTTTGCTAATCGAGAATCCGGTACTTTAGATATCCTTATCAATATTCGCAATAAGCAACAAGGGAAGCCCCCTGCAAAAGTATTAAATTAAATTGATTTCTGTCACGTTGCGTAGTTGCATCATTTTCCAACACCAAAAACGGACAACTTATTCGACCTTGCAACTTATCAATTAATTTTCTATTTCAATGCCATTTTTTTTTTCTCACCATAAATTCGTATCTACAGAAACACTGCGCACATGTACAAATGTGTCCATTTAAACATTCGAGTGTGAATTCAGTTATTTTACCTTTTTATAGATAAATAATTATTATTGTTTCTCGATTCGACAAAAAGTCACGTACACTTCAAAGATTTTCGAAAAAATAAATAATTGAGTTGCAATTCGTTGATATCGACTCAGCTGTTTTTTTTTTTATTTACTCCACAGCTATCAAAATATGAATGATTTTTTTTGTTGCTATTTGGCAAACACTATTTGTATGTCCAGCTTTCAATTTTTCGATAAAAAATGTCACCAAATGAGTGAAAATCCGCAAATGACACATCACTGAACATCTCCATGGCATTGGAGTTATAAGTTATTAAATATAAAATAACAAAATTAACTGAGACAATCTCCTCGTTCCATAATAATAGCTTATAATAAATAAATTATCGGCTGTTGCCGGTACGAGCTTATACGAGTACAAACAGTGGTAATATGACAGTGAATCAATCGAAGACACAAAGGCTGTCGTAAAAAGCTTTGTAATGCACTTTTATCGAATAAATTTTCTCTAACAGATCTACATGGATGCAAATGCACAATGCTTTCACGTTAATCAGTGACAAGTGCTGGCTGTGTCATTAAACTGAATGTCGTCATTATGCATTCAATTGGTGTCGACATAAAGTAAGTAGTGCATTCATGCGCATTATTTTTTTTTTTTGGTTTAATATCAGTAAGTTGTTGGACTTCTGGTATGTTTGTGTTTTTCTATTCGATTGCGAAAATATGTTGATTACAGGGTGTTACTTTAAATGTTTATTCAATAAAAAAAATAACTCAATCGGAATCTTATGCCTTCTGCACAATATTGACGCATGCAGATCCATCATGCAGTGGTGATTCCTGTACTGAAAGCCTCTAGTCATAGGCCAAACACTGACAATTTTCATAATTTACTATTTATGTAGACATACTTTCGTCATACATCCGACATTTCATGAAAATATTCATTTTAAGACCCTACGCCTGGCGATTGACATTTGAGTCAATGAGTCCAAAGAACTCTCAAATTCACGAATTTACATTGTCACCTGTTTTATCAAAAGTTTGCCATTGAATTCTTTTTTTAATATAACATATCACAGACTCTGTTCTGTCCCATGAGCAGTTTTGTCTACACTTCTCCTAAAAAATTCTTAACGAAAATATCCAAGCGCTGCCGTCGCTTTCCTAGCATAATTCATTCGTAAAATGTGGACATTTAACAATGAATATCCATTTACTCTGATCGACTTTTACATGTACTTGGGAACTTTCAAGTATAGAGATTATATATTTAGCCACACTACACGAATGTTGAACATGTTGATTTAATTTACTTCCTGATAAAAGACGGAACGAAATAAACCAAAAACCATTTAAACATTTTCCGTTCCAACGCTCATCTACAACGACAACCCGATAATTAGGTCTTCAGATAAGGTAAATGTATAGGGTGCACCAACTAGTGGTTACTTTTTAAATTAAAGGTTATTTTGACACTGTTTCCCGGTCGAAATATTGACAGAAAGTCAGTATCATACCTTCGCGGAACGAAATTAGTCGCTTTACGCTTAAACAACGTTGGGAAATATTGAAAACTTATTTCCAAAATGAGTGCTGTGTAGCCCAAACAGAGCGTTTTTTGAAAGGAAGTTTTTTGCCAAAATCTGGGGCTCGGAAAACCCTCACGTAATTGTTCAAAAACCATCGCATCTACAGAGAGTGACAGTTTGGTGCGGATTGTGGACTGCTGTCATCATTGGAGCATTTTTCTTCGAAAATGTGGCTGGAAACATTGTTTCGTTGCAGACCCATGTTAACCGACTTTTTTTTACTGAAATTGAAGACATGGATTTGAACGACCTCTGGTTTATTCAGGTTTATTCAGAATACCGCACCACGCAACACAGCCCATAACACAATCGATCTTTTGCGCCCCAAATTCCCAAATCGTGTTATCAGCCGTCTTTTCGATGTTAGGGGCCAGTTATAGCTATCATTAAAATGCATCATTGAAAATTTTCCCATTTTTAAGACAAATAAACAAACAGCAATGGCTATAATTGTTACCAAACAAAATGAAGGTAATGAGAAGTAGAATTTGTTTACTCTATAAAATAAAGGGTTTTCGAATAAGAGGTGTTATTTTGATATTCAAAGAAAAATGGCATTTTTGGAGATAAATGATCGGATGTTTATTTCATTATAAAGAGGAAGGTATGCCGTTAATAATGGAACACAACATCAGCCAAATGGCCGCCAAGACCACGCTTACAGGACCATATCCTTTTCATGAAATTTTCCATAACCAAATCGCAAAGTGGCTGCCCTATGTCCTCGATAGCCTCACGAATTTCATCTTTGAGGTCTTGAATCGACGCTGGGCTGTTGGCGTAGACCTTTTCTTTCACGTGGCCCCAAAGGAAGAAGTCGCAAGGTTTTAAATCACAAGATCTCGGTGGCCAATTGTGATCACCTCTTCGAGAGATAACACGGTCCGGAAACTTTTCCCGTAAAAGATCGATGGTTTCATTGCTTGTGTGGCACGTAGCGCCGTCTTGTTGAAAGTAAACGTTGTCCAGATCAATACCATCCAATTCAGGCCATAAAAAATCATTAATCATCTCTCGATAGCGCAATCCATTGACCGTAACTGTTGCTCCAGCCTCATTTTCGAAAAAGTAAGGTCCAATGACCCCGCGGGACCATAAACCGCACCAAACAGTCACGCTTTGAGGATGGAGAGGCTTTTCAACAATAACTCTTGGGTTTTCCGAGCCCCAGATGCGACAGTTTTGCTTGTTGACGTAGCCTCCGAGGTGGAAATGGGCCTCATCAGTCAAGATGATTTTTCGATGAAATTCCGGTTCATTTTCATGCATTTTTTCACCATTTTTATAGTGAATTTTAATAATTTCAATGCGTTGTTGAAGCGTGTATCGTTCCATTTTTATTAATAGCGTAGTTTCTACTTGTCAAATGTCAAAAAATGACAGCTTCAAAAGTGACAGCTACCGAAATAGCGGACTATTCAAAATAACACCTCTTATTGGAAAACCCTTTACAAAATTCTGATTTAAACTTTTTTTTAGATCCACTTTTATAATTTCACTGATAGAAATCAATAAGTTCAGAGTAGAACCTGAACTGTCAAACAAAAAATCGTGTTTCTTTTTTAGCTCAGAGTGTATAACAGTTCAAATTTGTGTTTCTTTTTTCGTTGAGAGCGTGTTCAGAGATTGTTCAGAGATTGTTCAGAGCGCACTCTATGAGCTCTATGACAGACAGAAAAAAAACTCAAAAACTCGCTTGTGTTTATAAAATAATTGAGAGCTCTTAGAACACGCTCGATTCGGAGAAAGTTCAGAGCAGCTGATTATCGTTTCTTTAACATGGATCACACTGAATGTGTTCGATTCTATTTCTATTCTCAAATGTCAGTTTTCCTGGTAATAATCAGCTACTGACAGGATCTTTTACTGAAACCAATTTTTCAATGATTGCTATAACTGGCTTGAAAAAAAAAAATGGAAATGTTTGCTCTTACCATAACATATGGAACATACATGGAAACAAAATTGCATTTATTGCATTTTTAAAAAGAAACTTGTATTTGATCCGTCCCGTATAAGCAGCGCATTTTATTGCTAGCTCTACATTACCTGACAGCAACATTGCCCCTTCTGTACTTCACAACGTTAATCATTCAATGGGATAGGTATACGAGTACTTCCGCATTCGTAGAGTTGCAACAGTTCTTTGACATCTTGGTGCTCATCTACCCCCCCCCCCCCAGGGCTCCCTTTTGTATCGGACCCTTTTTCTGATATTCATAAGTGATTTTTTGTCTGAAACTTCTAATCATTTAATCGATTAGAAGTTTTTCTGACGACAGTACTCTCAGCTTTTCATACTCGTTCTCAAATTCGGAAGTAGACTAATGTTTCGAAAACTCAACGTTGTATATTGTCGTTGAAGCATTTTACCCCCTTTGCCATTATTGCTAAATGGCAAATGACAGTTTCATTAAGAAGACCGAAAAGCTGTCAGTACTCGGTATGTGCGTCAACGACGATCTTCGTTGGAGTGACCATATTTTCGAGACCGTCAAAAACGCTGCTTAATTCTTAGGATTTCTATATCGGTCCAAGACTCGAGTATAACTAACATTAGGTCCTGTCCAAACTTCTTTTCATTTATTGGATATAGAATCCAGAACGGAACAGAGCTGATAGGAAATAGAACAATCACGGAATCATTCCCAATTCTTGAACACCGTCGGAATGTTCCATATCTTTCCTTGTTTTATCGCTTTTTCACATGCAATGCTGCCTTAAAATCGCCAGTTGCAAGGGTTTATTGACTGTTTATTTAGGGCACAATAGATATATAGGTCGCAGTTCACCTAAGCCCCATATTTATTCATAGGTTTATTTGATTATTATTTTTTAACACCCTGTGGACTGTGTAACTGTGCATGTGAAATGAATACTTATGATTGCTGATAATAAAGCAAATTATTGAAAAGAAGCAATTGTTGACAAGCTACAAATAGGAAAAGTTCAAAGTGTAAACGAATTGTGGTGTCGGGTGGTTTAAAAAATGCTTTGTTTATTTTCGTTTAATTTATATCTATTTGTTTATTGAGCAGGCTTCAATTAATTAGTTTAAATTTTACACAAAATACATGAGTAAATAACAAAAATAAAATGCAGGTCTGGATAGTACGAAATTGCACTTGTTTCAAAGCTAGGCATTAAAGAATGGTAATGAAACAATAATGTCATTAGGTATATTTCTATCGCAAAAAAGATAAAAGTCTTACCCCCAATTTCACAGTGAGAGTTTAAACCCCACTTTTGGTTTAAACTTCAGTTCAACAACAAATTCGGTTTCACAGTTTCATTTAATCCTTGAACAGAGTTCATTCTGTAGTTTAAGTTAAACGATACTATTCTGCCGTTTAAACCTCAGATCAACAATCCCTTCGAACATTTGAAAATAAAATTTATTTTCATGTTTTAATTTGTTTTCCTGTCACAGGTCACAACTAAAACAAAGCAAACTTTCGTTGATTGTTTTTACTTTGATTAAGATAGAAAGAGAAAACAATTTACTTAAACTAGGAAAAATAGAGCATCAACTGGACTCTCACATCATATGACAGAAAATGGACACACCGCTGATTTTGATGACGTAAGAATTCTTGACAAGGAAAGAAACATTAATAAGAGATTTACGCTGGAGAGCCTAAGAATACAGCAAAACATTAAGAGAACAATGAATTTTCAAGAAGACAAAGACAAGCTGAGCGCAAGCTACAGTGCCGTCATAAAGTAAACATTGAGTCTGTGATACTAGTTCATAATTTTTGTTTTGTCTTGGTTTTTTAATTTATTTATTTATTTAGTTTTCCGTTTTAAAAAAAAATTGTAAAAAATACAAAAGTGCAATATAAATGTTTAAAAACTATAAATGTAACTGACAATAGTAAGTAAAATTATATAAAAGTTATTAGTACTCAAAATTCAAGAATTATAACGCGTTATAGGTCCAATAAAAATATCCCTTGAAAAAGTTGGAAAATACCCAACGAAACGTCGGTAATAATTTAAAAAATGGATTAATTTGTTTTATTAATTGCATAAAAAAATAAAAGATCAGAAAGCCCAATTAACGCACACAATTAATTTCAATATAACTGATCAATTCTTCATAATAACTTAAACTACGTTCAATCAACTGAAGTTCAGATTAGACTGTGAAACCGGATGAGTTGAACTTCAAATTTAAACTCCAGTTCAGGTTCAGCAGAACTTGAGTTTAAACTCTCACTGTGAAACTGGGGGTTAAACAATGATATTTTGTTTGACTTTTTGTGTAAACTGCAAAATTTTAACAATATCAGTTAAGGTATTGAAAAGATATACGGTAATACGCCAAATAGAATGCAATTGTCTAAAAAGAAGTTTTAAAAACCATTTCCGTTAGACGAAAAATTGAAACGCAGTGTTATTTCAATTGATTTTAGCATTACATTTTCGAACTTCGGAAAAGGTTAGAGTTTTTTGATAATTTTGTTTCACTGAAATGCTATTTACATATTTTGACCAACATTTTTTTAAATAATTCATTTTTTATTTATTTTTTTATTTATAGAAACTTTATTTTTTTATATTCCAAAAAATGTTCGATCTACAATAATTTTTATTAAGTCTACTATGGTTTGGCTTAAGGCCGTCTATCAGAATTTTAAAAGTCGCCTTCGATTATTCGGCTTCTATAATTCAGTACAATCTTTCCCCAAACAAAACTTCCATTTAAAATACATACAACTTCATTCATAATAGGTTTGTTCGTTGAGCCCTGAAGTCACCCTGGGGTCGCCCTAAATCGTTTTTTTGAAAAACCTAAAGTCACCCTGGTGAGCAAATTCTGTGTTTTTTGAGACCTGGGGTCGCCTTGAACTCGCCATGAAGTAGATCTAGGTATTTTGCTGGGGCGAGTCCAGGTAAAGAATAAACTGTCAAAAGTCATATGAGATTTCATATGTATTTCTTTTGTTGTCGTTTGGCGATTCGCACGTTGCATGTTATTGCTTGTGTTTGCAATTAAATGTTTGTTGTACTCATCAGATGAAACATTCAGCAACAACGCGAAATTGTTTTCGTTCATTTTTAAAACTAATTTATAACAAATTTAAAGTTTTATCAGATCACAAAATTATTTTGTGTTGCTTTTAGTT
Organism: Chrysotoxum bicinctum; assembly: GCA_911387755.1. NCBI lineage: Eukaryota > Metazoa > Arthropoda > Insecta > Diptera > Syrphidae > Chrysotoxum > Chrysotoxum bicinctum. Next base: position 213,351,631 of record OU426989.1, on the reverse strand, counting down.
GTCAACAAAACAGTTGACAGCCCTTGGGTGTTTTTTGAAAACCGAAAACCCCAGTTTTTGTTGACAACTCTGAGGGTTTTCAAGAAAACCTGGGTCAACCCTGGGTAAAGTTTAACGAACAAACCTAATGATTATGGATTTATCTGACACGAAATTCTCTTAGAATCGGACATCTGGTAATAAAGTGGTCAAAATCTTCTCTTTTCTTGAGGTTGCAAATATCGCATAAAATAGCCAGTTCCGGACGATGTGAAATGCAGCTGAAGTTGATCATTTCCCCTTTTACTTTAAATAGCACACTTATCATTGAAAGTGGCAACCGATTACGAAGTACATACGAGCTTCATTGCAAGTTTTAGTCCAGCTGGATATAAATACATTATCCTATACCAAGAAGATTGAGCTTCCAAGACATAACCTGTAAGCTGAGCGAGCTACACCATCAAGTAAATTTTCAAACAAGTTTCTTAAAATAGCGGGTTCGATGTGTGTTTGAATCTGAACTCTTTCTCCACAATCAACCACTATTTCTTCACATTGTTTGACAAAGTTGCCTCTCAAAGTACATAATTATATCTTTGAGGTCCAAACTGGACATTTTTCTTTCATCTATCCACAGTAGCTTCAATATTACATATATTCGAAATGTAGTTTGAGCATATTTAAGAACAACGATGGCATAGTAGTTTCAAGTAGAACCATTTTTTAAATATAAAAAATAAAGTTTCTGTAAAATTTTGATCTTTAACTTAATTCATGTATTATTTTCCTACTATGCTATTGCAATATTGAGTAATTAGTCTGATCCAACCAAAAAACTTGTATGAATCTTGTCATCAGTAAATCCAAGCATGTACGAACCGACCATTTCAACTTAACTAAAATCTCAAGTGTGTGCATAATTTATAAGTTTAAAAATTTTGTCGCGGTAGACGAAATATATGCACAAGTTAGTTAAACTTCGAACGTTGCTTGGTTTGTTTTCAAATCAAAACCTAACAAACTAATACAAACATTGAAATTAAGTGAAAGTTTGAATCTGGCAAAAGCTCGTATCTATACCTTTAATTAATATCGTTAGTGCAAATTTCTAAACACTGTTCGGAGACAGTGGGGGGATATCTGACCGACCGACACGACGCCACCGCCGACAACAAAAAACTTTCCATTCTAAAACGAGACAAGGAATTTTGTTTTGGACTTTTGATGGGTAGGTAGGTAGGTATGCGTAGTCTATGTGAACGTTGAATTCATCAAATAATTTTATTTCGATAGAATTGATCTTATAGCTTGAAAACAAAAATATATGAAAGAAAGAAATTCACTAATTGAGGTAAAATTTATTTTTAGCTACCGAACGTACAACATTGGCTGACATGTGTGATGATCTATATTGAGGAATGAGCAGAGAATTTTAAAATTGTGTATGCTGGGATATAGTAGAATGTGCAATACATTACTGTATGTCTCCATACATACATATTTCTACACCAAAATTTAGATATCCGCAAAGTGAAAACTTTGAAACATCCAGACATTCAATTAGATATACCTACAGGGTGTTTCAATTTCAATTTCCGAACTAATACCAAAATTTGAAATTAGATAAGAAAATTTACAAAACCGAGTATAACAAATATGACAACGCTCGCTTCCTCATTTACACGCATGATCTCTGGTACCTAGGTATGTACCTCGAAATTTTTCACGTAAAACATCAACAGCCTTATTTATTAGAATTGGCTAAACGGGTGAATAGTTATGCAATGCATAAAGACTTATTTGAAGGGCTCACAGCTGTACCGAACCAAGTCATTTTAAAGAAATCGAAAACTAACGCCAGCATTTCCGCAAAATTGACCTCTATTTAGAGCTGTAATGAACTACATAGATCATTTAGAGCTACATATGTAGTTCTATTTAGAACCATAATGAACTATACATAGTTCATTACAGCTCTAAATAGAGGTCAATTTTGCGGACATTTTGGCGTTGGTTTTGGATTTTTTTAAAATGACTTGGTTCGGTACAGCTGTGAGCCCTCCATTTATCCACTATACAAATTCATATTTATAAAGCATTTTTCTACCCTTCATAGTTATAAGAGCTTGTGTCAAATATAGTACAAAAAATTTAAAATCTATTACATTTACATTTTACATTTATGAGTTTATAAAAAAAGCACTTTTATCAAAAATCCTCTTAAATTTTATCAGACTCTTAAATCTTTCGAGTTTCACGTTTCACCAATCTATAAAAGGGAAATTTTAGGGAATTTTTGTTAAAATTGAGTTCTCTTCACATCCCTGTAAAAAAGAAATTGGTTCTTTCTTTGTGTGAGAAAAAATGAGAAAGCATTATGTGTTGAAACAAATGTCAAGAAATGTAACAAAAAAAAACGAAATGCAAAAACAAATACATATACCTATTTGGAAAGATTGTGTGGCATAAAATGCTTAAGTAATAACTACTTTATTTATTGCACTGACGGGTTTGTATCGGTTCCAAATGACGACCAAACAAATTTAGCAACTGATCCAGAGATGCTTTTGGAAATTCGGAACCTCATTTTGTAGTCATATTCGGAGAATGGATTCTTGTGAACCCAGGAATACTGTTGCTCGACGAGTAACTACGTGTTTTTATTCTAAATAAAAAACAGATAATTTAAATATTAGTATTTGTATTTTAAAAAATTGAAAACTAAAATATTACAAAACAATAATTTCAGTTGCTATATCCAATTATACATCTGATGACGTTTTTAAAATGTATTGAGCCAAAAATGGGCATTTAGTTTATAAAGGTGTTTTAAAGCTTGTTTGATTTAAAAGCTCTTGGTGAAACCAAAACATACCATTTTAAGGTTTAGAAGCCTTTTAAATATTTAAAAGTCCTTCGTGAAATCGGGCATAAGACCCGATAAAAACCGTGATGCCAAAATAATAATATCTATATGTTATCGATAATTTGTTCAGAGAAGTCAAAAGTGACGTTTTTGGATGCTGGTTGATGCTTGTCGTCAATACAGCTGACAAATGCCATAGCGTACACAGTGCTTCCAGCTATTTGGAAAGAAGTTCCTAAGTCCCGATCTCGTTTTTTCCTACACTTTTATATGAACTTGCGAAAAAAAAACACGGCTATTATGTGTAATCTATCAGCTCTTAAGCTCCCGACTACTCGATTTAACATCTGAACATCTTTAACATCTCCAGATATCTCGATTCTTCAAAAAAATATTCTAATACTCATATTATTCTACTTACTCTAAGCGACACCGAGTGTCTATTCAAGACCGAGCAGCGAATATTGAAAATGAAGATTGTGAATTGAGTTTTGGGAGATGAAAATTTGTATTCTACATTTTGAATACATAGCGTTTAACGGTAAATTCAATTCACTTATGCCGCGCGTACAGTAGTGCAAATGCTTCTTCGTTTAGTCTGAAGCTTCTTTTAAAACTACAAACAATTCAAATACTCGTATAACCATGTTAATTCATTCCCCATTTCAACTTAAGCTGCTCTTGTGATTTTGTGACTTTTTTTGTATTCTGCTATACAGCCACAACTTGTGGGAGTCACATAAACAATCGATATTGTGATCTCCATCGGAGCAAGTCACAACTAATATATTACTTGAGTTTTAACATTCGATATTATGTTGTGAACATAATTTGCAATTGACTTTTATAGATTTGTGAGTGTAGACAGAAATAGAATTTTAGTGCATCTTTTTGCAGAACTTATATCAGTAAATTAAAAGTAACGTCTTAACAATATAGCACTGATTTTATTTTAACAAACTATTCATATTGGAAAGATTGCAGAGCCGAATGGAAGTCCGAATAAAATGCTTTTTTGACTGCATATACACTTTTACTTTAAATTTTAAAGTTGGTATGCTTTGCATTTATACCCGTGTCAAAATCAGCTGATTTGGAAAAGAAGTAAAATAAATACATATGTAATTTCTTACAAAAATAATACAAATTGAAATGAATAAAGATCCAAAACAGAAAAGGGCTGTACATAATTTCCGAGTTTCTTTTAACAAATCATCTTAATTTAGTAGATATTTCAGACTCATTAAGTGAACAAAGTAAAAGGAATCAAAAACTAAAAATCAAATAAACAACAATCCACTTTTGAATAAGCTAAGGGATCTGTTGGAAAAGTATACGTTTTGATGTGGTTTATGCTGAATTAACATCACTGAAAAATTTGTTGTCAAACAAGTGGCAAAATTATTAATAAAATCAAATCTCAATGGCATGTATGTACACAAAGTAAAATTAAGGGCTTGGTGTCAGAAAAAAATCATTTTCATGTCCTTTTTAATAGTTTGGCATCGCAGCCATTCTCACCTAACAGATAGGGAACATGCGCACGCATTAAGAGGCAACATTTTGACCATTGACTATAAACGTTTAGCGTCTAATCGTAAATTAATATTCCAAACCACATCATTTTGGCTCTTGTGAAAATATACCATAAAATGAACAAATATCACCGAACACATTTCCGAATAATCAAAACCTGCCAACCTCACGAAACATAAAACTTTTGCAACCAATTTGAGTGTCACTGTAATCCAGATGCTCCAAAACTTTATCAGCACTATTACGTGCACTCTTATTACTGCCTAGTTTATACGCACTGTTCCTTTGTTGTTGTTTACTGTGTAAAATTTTACTGCGCTGCCTGTACATTTCCCAATAAAAAACGACTTATATTACATTGCATTTTGGAATTTTAAATGAAGATAAATAAAATATAGATAAAAAGATAAAATATTTTTTGTTTTGAATAATCAGCTGATCCATTAATGACACTATAAGCCTCACCATTCTGTGGTGAATTTCGGTGTGAGTTTTCTTGTCAGGAATATCCAAGAATTCCAATAATGTTATCGAGTCACAACCATCCTCACAAGGAATCAAGTCACAAGAGCTTGTGACTTCTGAGCTTCTGACCCCTCACAACGGCAGAATCGGGCTGTGAAATTCATTTTCAATTTGCTTTCACTCGGAATACAGAACATGGGTGATGTGATGATATTGTTTCGAAGATCATTCGATTCTTTAAATCATTCAATTATGCCCAACACCACTCATAGCCATTAGGTTAATCGTTTGAAGTGATAATTTAAAAGTACCTACAAGCTCAATATCATAAAAAAATTATGTTTTTTTGAGAAACGGCAGGTTTCGGAAAATAAAAAAAACACTTATTTTTCAGAAATAAAATAAAATAATTTTGAATACAAAGTAAGCATTTTATTTTTTTTTCTAATTTCCACCGAATTAGTTTCACAACCGTTAAATTTGTTCCTTTGAAATGGGTCGTACTAAGCACTGCACATAAAAAAGATGCAAACTTATTCAAAAGTTCAGGATCTTGTCGGTTGTTCAGCGAAAATGATTTAAAAAGTTGAACCCCGTAGTCGTTACACCTTCCTACATCAAAGATGTTATACGTTTTTTTTTTAAAACGCATCCTACTGCAGCAGCTACGGCAATATTGGGTGAACTTGATTTACCATGCGGTGTCTATCCAGTGAGAAGACGATTGATAGAACACACAATTTAAATGCTCGCAATTCACGGAAAGTCCCACTTCTAAAAAATCCACATAACCAAGAGAATTAGGTTTGCTTGCGCGAGAGCATTTGGGTTGGGTTCTTGAAAAATGGAGGAATATTCTTCGGACTGACGAAACTAAAATTGTTCTTTACGGTGGTATAGGATCTTGGCAGTATGTAAGACGACTACCAAATACCGAATATGATACTAGATACACCACAAAAACCCTAAAACATGGAGGATCTAGTATCATGATAAGGGAATTTTTCTCATACTGCGCAGTTGGTCCAATATTTTGGATAACAAGTCACATTAACATAAATTAAATTATGGCAGCTCTAACCTTTGTATTTTATATACAATATGCTCCAACATGAAAATATGCTGATTTCATTGTTTGTGTTTAGTGTCGGTTGAATATTGATGACTCTGAGTCTGCCAGCTTTTCTTCCAGACTTGGAGGATTTAATTCATTTTGTTTTAGTAGATCTTCAGATATTTTTTTGGAATTCAAAAATGCCAGGTGAATTCCTCAACCTTTACTACGTTTTAAAGAAAGCTCTTTATTTTTTTACCTCTACTGCCATGCGAATTTCCTATTTTCTTGGCGATACACAAAGTTTTTAACTTTACTCTCTAAACTAAGTAGAAAATTTATTACAGACCGCGTCAGCCTTGAGACTATCTCAAAATTACAAATTATGGCTTAGGAATCAGGTTACCTCCATCAAATATTTGATTCACTGTACATACGAGTAAATACGTACATATGTATTTATTACAGAACAAGTACTGCCTAGGTACTCGTCTATCTACATGCCTGCTGCGCTGCCTATAAGTCTATTTGAGGCTTATCCACTTGAGAACTCGAAAAACGAAAACAAGTCAACGAAAGATGTCAAAAGCAGAACAAAAGAAAACCAATCACTTTTTAAGTCGAATGCAATAAGAATTTTTACTTTAGCTTTTTCACTTTCTGTGTCGTCGTTTTATTTTGGAGAAAAAAAAAAGAAACTTTTCGTCAGCTAAATAATTCCGAGCAACAAAAACAAACCCAAGAAAATTGCTGCGTACCTGGCACCGAAGAACTCGAATTCCGATCAGAAAGAGAATTTTTGTGAGAAAAGAAAAATCCAATTCTAAACTTACGCCCGAGAAGAAACGCTTTTAATCCAAAAAAAGAAGCACAAATCCTGTTTGGTGGCGATGGTTTGGTGGTCATCAAAGATCAAAGTGGTTACAGCATCCGTGTTCGGGCAGAGAAGATGTTAATTCATCCGTCTACACTGTGAGTTCTTTGTTTTGTTTTTTTTTTTTTAATTTTCGATAAAAATAAAACAAGCAGTAAGACAAATCGCACTCAACATTTACATATTTATACTTGTCGATTGGATAATTAGAAATTATTTGGGTTTCCCTTTTTCTATTTTTTCAATCACAAGAAAACCACTTCACTTGCTTCTTCAATTTTGTTGTTGTTTGATTGACTTGGCACACAAATTTACAAGAAACCACTTGCGCGGGGGTGAGAGGAGGGAGTTGTTTTAACAATTTAACTGATTTTGATTGCTAGAAAAATATAGCAGATTGAACATTTTTAAATTAATCTGAGAATTGTGAACAAACTTAATGAAAAATTGCCCGACGCCCACTGCTAATTTAAAATCGCACGATACTTTTTTTCTTCCGAGAGCAGCGTTGCCTGTTGACAAGGCCGAATTCTTTTCGAGAATGATGATGATGAAGGTGGTGGAAAATGGCGAGTGTTTTTTTGTGACGTTTAGTGTTTCGATTTTCATTTTGTTCCGCGGGCTTTCCCCGAATATTACCCCTATCACACGCCACGAACTACTTCATCGAAGCATATTGTCGATAAGGTTTTTGGGTCGTGTGAAATGAATATGTGTCGACATAGCAGTGCGAACTCTGGGAATCGAAGTAGTATGCCGACATGGCGTGTAAAAAGGACCGAACTAGTTCGTCGACACAGTTTTTTATGATGTTATTCGATTTTAGTTGTTAAAATTTACAAATCGTCTGATAAAGTAAGAATAAAATTTAATCTCCTTAAGCAACAATTCAATAAAGCTCTGATCAACACAAAAAAGTGGTTCTGGAGCATTAAAATTCAAATATTTTTCGATAATTTTCACTTTTCTTTTAAAATTTCACAACCCTACCATTTAACAGCTGATTTTGGCATATACTTCTACATCGGCGTATTGGCGTGTAAATGCCCATACAAAAGCGAAGTACTTTGTCGATTAGGTTGATCGATGTGGCGTGTGTTAGGGGTATATGGTTCTATAATATCAGGGTTGTTATAGATAATAATGAGATGTGGAATTCTGTATGTTATTTTGAATAATTTTACACATATACCCCTAACACACGCCACATCGATCAACCTAATCGACAAAGTACTTCGCTTTTGTATGGGCATTTACACGCCAATACGTCGATGTCGAAGTATATGCCAAAATCAGCTGTTAAATGGTAGGGTTGTGAAATTTTAAAATAAAAGTGAAAATTATCGAAAAATATTTGAATTTTAATGCTCCAGAACCACTTTTTTGTGTTGATCAGAGCTTTATTGAATTGTTGCTTAAGGAGATTAAATTTTATTCTTACTTTATCAGACGATTTGTAAATTTTAACAACTAAAATCGAATAACATCATAAAAAACTGTGTCGACGAACTAGTTCGGTCCTTTTTACACGCCATGTCGGCATACTACTTCGATTCCCAGAGTTCGCACTGCTATGTCGACACATATTCATTTCACACGACCCAAAAACCTTATCGACAATATGCTTCGATGAAGTAGTTCGTGGCGTGTGATAGGGGTAATAGACTGCTTTTAAACGATGCAATATGAAATTGCGATTTTTAAGACCCTAGTTGAGAGACGTATGAATTTGGTGCCGGTTGTACAAAAGGATCGCGCACTGGCAACTCTTTACTCACGTTTACACTCTTTTTCTCTCTTGCGCTTATAGAAAACAGCTCAACTGTTGTAAAGGCAATCGTTTGCTCGAATCGAGTTGCTCTAAGTGCGCGGTGTCCCATATGCCCATATGTTTCATTTTAGCAACTAAAAGTTGCGAAACTAAAAATTAAATGTGCGCGCCTGGCCTTAAGGTAGCATGAATTTTCAAACGAACGCGTATAGATTTATTCGGTAGATCAGCCCTTTTTACAAGAAAAATGTAACAATTTTAAAGGGAGCAAACGTTTTTAATTAATTTTTAAAGTTCCTCAATTTGCACACAAAATGCACTTTTTTTGTTTATTTTGATATTTCTCTTTGTATAAGTATTACCAGAGTAGGGTTATTTTTGGCAAATTTTGTTAATTTTGTAAGGGAATTATTTGTTGATTATAGGGAAGTTTCTGAACCTACAGTCTTTTTTCAAGTGAAAAAAAAAACTGTTGACATAGGGGTCTCCACTTTCAGTACTGTTAGTCAAAAAACAGTTTAACAAAAGTGAGGTTAAAACTGAAAAAGTAAAACTTTTTTTATCATTTAACGGTGTTTCTTCATTTTAAAATTATAAATCTGTTATAATGGGACCACTAACTATCTGTGCAAAAAATCAATATTATACGCATTCTACTGCTGGAGTTCGAAAAATTACAGACTTTATTGTTCTTTCCCTTGTCGTTTTCTTTATTTCTCGGGTATGTTTTATTTCTATTTGGTGTTTGCTCAGTGAACTTCGATTAAAAATGTTCATTTAACCAGTTTTTGCATTTAAACACAGGTTCCTTGGATAGCTAGGAACAACAAACACCCAAATCTCCGAGTTCCTATGAATTTGTTCATTCTTCATTTGTTTTTAGTTCGTTTTTAATATCATTTACATTCTCGTTGTTCCGCGTACGACCAACAACGAACAACGTACACAGAGCACAACATCGGCACCCATAAAATTTTGTCTTGGATATTTTTCCGAGCAGTACGCAGCTCGCGCGCAAAATTCATACTTTTGTGCATTGCCGTCTCCACTAAATTTTGCCAGGAAAAAGAATGATACAAGCATTATTTTTCGGGACAAATTTTGACAGCCATCGTATTTTCGAAAATGATGTTTTGTCAAAACTGGTTTTATGTAAAAGGTGCTGACGCTTCCAAAAAGGTATGAACGACTTTTGTAAGACGACCCGAACCCGGTTCCAGATATACACTACAAAACGCATTTAATTATTTTTTATTTCTCCAAATTCAAACTTTTGCGCAACATTTGTAAAAGTTTTGTAGAAATTAAAATTGTAGAGATAAAATTTGTCTTGTCTCCACATTTACGCAAGTATTTCTTAAGGGGTGTTCATGCAAATATGTGTCGGAAAGTTATATCGTTTCATGAATACCCTTATTTATTTTCCTTTAAACATACTCCCAATCATGTATTTGAACAATGTATATCTGGCTTTAGCAATAGAAGCAAATGCGTTGTCAACAAACAAAATAAAACATTTGTTGATTTTTTGCCTACATTTAAGTTTCATTAGCGGTTTATATAGTTCTCTCATCATGCTATTACTTCATAATCCCCTTTTTATGAAAAGTCCTAGGGGCACCACCCAACTTACCACACCGAACACAGTAAAGAGTTGTGGATCCACCTAGAGGCGCTACATTCGATCGTCACTAGTACTAAAGATTATATATTCAATAGTTATTCTACATTATCAGCCGTATTTATTAGAATTCCCTAAACGCGTGAATAGTTATGCAATGCATAAGGACTTATTCATTCACTATGCAAATTCATATTTATTATATATACCCTGCATAGTTATAATGAGCTTGTGTCAAATAAAGTACCAAAAAGTAAGAATCTATTACATTTAGCCTTCATAACACTCAGCTGTTTGTCAAAAAAAAAAACATCTTTTCTGTCTATCGAATTTAATAAACAAAAACAAAACTATCAAAAGCTAAAAGAATTCGAACAATTAACTTTGATTTATCAGATAAAGTATTTAATTACGAGTATCTCTAGCACAATACTGGAAATCAAATTGTTATTCGTTGCATCCTAGCTGAGATACTCCTCAGACAAGTTCTTGAGGATAAACTTCAATAATGCAAAATAAAAATTACAAAACTAACACACCGGATGAAGACGGATGTATATTTATCTATTTAATTCTAAACAATTATTTTCAATTCAATTTGTTTTTAATATATTAGTATAACATTTTTGTTTCAATAAATAAAAGTAACAAAGTTTTAGTTTCAATATCAAGTCAAAGGCATTTTATTTTGTTGATAATCTTTATAATTCAATGTGATGTCAAAGTGAATGTGACAGTTCAATACTAAAATGTCCTTATGTAGGCACTATTCAACCTCCAAACGCGTTTAGCTTATAATGCCTCTATTCAACGTCACATAAGTTTTATAAATAACGATTTTGCGTTTAGAGGCATTATAAAGGGTTGCATAGACTTATGTACTCACTATAATGAGTTTATAAATATGGCTGTATGTTTATACATAGATCATTAGCAGTGGCGTAGCAAGGGTTTTTGCCGCCCGGGGCAGAGCCAATTTTTGCTGCCTCTAAGCGTTTTTTTGGCGTCTTCGATTCAATGAAATAATGTTGATGTGTATTTGGTCCAAGAAAAATAAATGATAAATTATGACAAGAAAAATCGTAATAGGGCGATTCTATTACCGCTAGTACGGTTACTATGGGGTGCAACATGGCCAGGTATAAATAATTAGCTAGAACCATTTAAATGAAAGAGTGACGAATAACAAAACTTAAAGAGGAATTACAGGGATACGCTCTTTTTTTCAAAACAGTATTACAGTTTTCATACAGCAAGGAAACCATCGGTGACTTTAAAAATGGTGACAAATGGGATGTTTTTATGTTTTTTTATGTTTTAATGGCCTGTGTTATATTCACCTTAACGGCACTGTGGTTTATTCGCATAGACCTGCGACTTTAGGATACCATATAAGAAAAAGTCTAGCGGGGTCAAATCGCATAATCTTTGCGACTTATTCACGTTACCTTTGCGAGAGATAATCTTACCCTAAAATTGTTGATGCAGAATGTTAATCGTGGCGTTCACTGTGTGTGTAACACAGCCATTCATCCAAAAATGCGTCTCGTCATTGAAGATAATTTTTGGGGTCCTCTTCCAAACGTTCTGAAGCCCAGTCAGCGAACAAATGGCGCTGTCTGTGTTTATCAATTTTGAGCTCCTGGATCAGTTGCATTTTGTACGGGCGTAGGCCAAAGTCCCTACTCCAAATTCGACAGTTGAAGTAAGCGTAAGGTCGAGTTCTTGTGCAAGGCGAGAAATCAACTCTTTTGGGTTATCCAGTACACTTTTATGGAGCGCGGCTATGTTCTCGGCCGATCATGATTTCCTTTGATATATGAATGTTGGATAATAATTACCGAACCGGCCGTCTTAAATTTGGCAACCAAACGTTGAAGAATTGTCTGCAGTAAAATGGACACAAAGTTTGCGCTACTAAACACTCATTTTGATAATAAAGTCTCATCATTTAAAAATGCTGTTCAATCGTATAACTTGCTATTGTGATTTGGCATCAGTAACTGAATAATAAGCAATAGATTTGACAGATGTCACGAGAAGAAGATAACCGCCAAAATCTACCCATACCAATTGAAAAACTCTTTATTATGAAATAGTCTATGATCAGCTTCTTCCCCTATCTGATTTGTGAATTTACTCCAATCTCTATGCTTTAAAAATAAGAAAAAGGACTTTAATGAGCTGTCAAATTAATTTTAAAATAAAACATCATTCGTTTATTTTTTTGTCTTAGAAAAGTTTTTTTTATTATTTTTTTTTTACTTTATTTGTATTCCTTACATTTTTGTTTAAGCAGATGTATCTTTTATGAATTAAAGTAATGTTCATACAAACTTAAGGTAAATTTTGTTATATAATTAACAACTTAGAAATGTGTATTTAAAATACAAACTTATTGATTTCGAAATAATTATACATACATGCTTCTCGCAGCATAATTCGTTTTATGATGCTGATAATTTTGTTTTTGTTAAATTTAATGAATAAACTTAATATTGTTAGAAATTAATTCTTTTCTTGTATTTTCTTTCAAATCGGTTTTTATATAGTTTCTTTTCTTAACTATCAACCAAAATCTATCCAAATATATTTTCCTATTTTTATTAAGAACATTGAAAACAAATATGCCTTGGTGATAGTTGTTTATATATGTATACATTTATGTAAACTAATTAAAAAAAAAATAATAAATCACAATGTTACGACAAAAAATAATAAAAATAATATATCATATACTTAACAGGTACTATACATTAAATATGTGTTAAAACTTAAAATAGTTTTAAAATTATTTTACTTTTATACAATGCTCGATGTAAGAATTTATGAGTTTTATTTTATTTATTTTTGTTTTAAAAAGCTGTAAAAATTAAGGCACCATAATTTTCTATTTTAAGTTAATTTACTTAAAAACAGATTTTGAGTTAATGAAGTTTGATGGTTTATTTCAAATTATATTTGTTTAAATTTAAGATGAAAAAATTACAATCTACTACATGAAAAGAATAATGTAATTAATTGAATTAAAAAACAAAATTAACTTGATGAGAATATTCTTAGAACCAGTCCAAGAAAAGTCAAGTTTTTTTCGCTTAGAATTGTTTCACTTTTTATGTTGTTAAACAAAAAAAAAAGGATGTGATGCACGCCTACCAGAATATACTTTTATTATTAGTTGGTACAGTGATCTTGGAAAGTACTATTCCTTTTATTTCAGCATCATCTTCGCTGTCACTGCTGAATTTCGATAAATTGATTTTTGTTTTTGAATGAGTGCGAGTTTGTGATCGTGACAAAAATATAATAAAATAAAAAATAAATAAAATTCCTTAAAAAATCACATTTAAAATAAATTACATAAAGAAGTAGAAGAAGAAAAGAGAAAACTATATAAAAATAAAATATATCTACATAACAAGACTTTTACAAAAAAATCAGGCAAAACAACACAATATTTAAATAATATAAAACTTATAATTTAAATGAAATATTTGTAAGCAATAATGCAATGCACCTTTGACCCCAATATTCAATATAACTGAATATTAATAGCTTTCTGTATAAATGGGTGTATTGATGCACTGTATTTATACAATCATTCAATTTAATGCTGTCACGGACACATCAGGCATAACGGAGATGACTTTTTACGGTCTACAAATAAAAAAAAAAGTGGAAAAAATGTGATTTTGATATTTTAATAAAACAACATTTAAAATTTAAAATTTAAAACAAAAAACTAAAAACAAGCAATTAAAACGAAAAACAAACACAAAACAAACAAAGAAATCAAATGAATCATTTGATGGAATAACCAAAATTTTGACAAAAAACTTGAGGAGTTTTGACAGTCATAGAGCAAAGGCCATTTGGCAATTTTTGTTGCTCGATTTTTATTGATTTGAAAGTTGCCGCAAACAGTTTGACACGTACTTAACTCGATTTGGGAGCAACACAAAATTGTCAACTGGGCTCTTTGCCTTAGGCAAGTTAATGTGGTCTTGATATGATTTGCTTGTGGTTAATAAACGCTGCAGCTAATCATCCTTTAATAAATTGTAGTTAAGCTAATCAGTTTATCTCTCCATCTTGGAGAGTTTATTTCTGAGGAACCTAGTGATCTACATAATTTAATATAAACATTTGCAATCTCTTTCGCTTCATAAGGATCTCCAAATGGTTCAAATGGTAGATAGAAAATCTCAAGATTCATGTGGTATCCCTTACCTAGTAACTTTTCAAAATTTGTTATGGTCGTTGCATCCGTCACTTTGCCTTGAAGGCAAAGTGACGGATCCAAAAGTACATCAGTTATTCTTTGCTGACGATGGAGCCATCATAAGTGAAGACCCGATATCCCTACAACGAGCACTTGACGTATGGGTGGATGTTCTAGAAGGAAGTGGGTACCGCATAAGCGCGAAAAAGACAGAATACCTATGCTGCCCATTTTCTGATCCACACAGGCCTACTCCAGACATTTATTTGAATGGAGTAGTGCTTCCCAAGTGTGAAAAGTTTAAATATCTGGGGTCTATGATAAATAACGAAGCTACTTGTGATGACGATATTAATCATCGCGTAAGCGTAGGGTGGATGAAGTGGCGGGAAAATTCTGCTATCTTCTGTGACCGAAAAATGCCCCCTAAGCTGAAAGGAAAGCTCTACACTTCAGTTGTGCGTCCAGCACTCACATACGGTTCACAATGTTGGACAATGTACAAAAGAGATGAGATGAAGATGCTTCGTATGACAGCAGGAGTTACAAAGCTTGATCGAATTAGAAGTACGAAGATCCGAGGAAGCCTTCATGTTAAGAATACCATTTCCCAAAAAATTGAACACGACCGACTCAGTTGGTATTGCCATGTTCAAAGGAGAGATCCTGAGAACCCCGTCAAAAAGGCAATATCATACAACGTTCCAATTCGGAATAAAAAGAAAGGTAGGCCTAAACACTCCTGGTACAAACAAATGCAAAAACACCAGCATTCAGTTGGCCTCAGAAATGGAACAATACAAAACCGGGAGGCTTGCCGCCGATTTCTGAGGTCAACCCGGCGAACCCCACAGGCGGATCACTAGTGTGAAGCAGATACGTGGGAGAGTTATGATCCCCTCGACATCGAGATCATAACAGCGCCGAAGAAAAGGAAGAAAAGGAAGGTTATGGTCGTTGCATCGAACGGCTCAGTAGTCGTGAATTCTTTCCAGTCTCAATAAAATCTCTACACACATGTTATGACAATAATGAATGAACTTTTTTTTACAACATTTTGAAATACGGTCTACTGCTTAAGGGATTTGGAGCAGATTGTATTTGTTAGCGGATTTGACATAAAGTATTGAACAAATTGATTCACTTTCGCTCGAGGTAATATTGGTGCTATTATTGACACTTGATTGGAAATATTGGAACTTGTAAGTATTTCCTTCAAATTTTATAATTGAATAGTTCGAAGCAAGTCGAAATTGAGATTTCGGATTCGGAATAAATATTTTTGAATGCTAATATTTGGCTTTAAATATTTCCAACTAATTATAGATTTATGGAAATGTAAACCAGACAAAATCAATTAAGCGAAATCAATTTCCACTTCGAAATGTCATTTTGTGTATGAAAGCGATAGGTGTATGTGTGACGAATTGTTGTTTTGATAATAAATAAAGTACTGACAGTTGTTTTGACGTGTCGTGTTCGATTTTTTTTTAATACAAAATTGGTCAATAAGACATAACATAGAAACAAAATGAAGATACATATCAAATAAATTGTAAATATAACGACGTTCATTACAACAAAATCACTAAATTAAAAATTAAAACACCAATGAAGATAGAAAGCAATTATTTCTGTTTAAGTTGAGTGATTGAATTAAATTCAAGGGTACGGCAGCATCAAACTGATGAGCCCACTGTCGTACCTGGGCGAAACGCACCTTGGAGTTGAGGTCACTTGAGCTTTTAATTGAATTTAAAAATTAAAACACCTACTTTTTGTCAAAGAACATACATACCATGTATGAACAAAGAATCTTTTAGGCCACAGACAACTTTGAAATTTTTGAAATAGCTGACACTGGGAAAAACTTGGAAATATTTGACATTTAGATGAAAAAAAAAATTTGTATCCATTTTCAAGAAGCGAAGATTTTCGAAGTGTAGTAAATGCTTTCAATACGATCTGTCGCACTTTCTGGAATAGACATTCTGATTTTACTGACAAACTAAGCATTAAAGGTCTCTTATGTTGAGATAATTGAAGAAGCTAAGAAGCGAAGAAAATGATTAGTACCAAACGATCAAATTAAAAATCATGCAAAGGGAAATGAATTAGTTTGAAAAAAAATTCAAAACATAAAAAAAATTAAAGGAATAAGTAAAATTTGATAAACTAATATTATAGAATCATATTTGATGGATAAAAAAATGAATACATATGAAGGTACTCGTAGTTGCGTTTTAATATTAAGAACGTTTTGATAAGATCATGACTGTGTCAGATATTTAAGAAATTTTCCTCCGTCACTTTGGCCTTTCACGGTGAAGGAGGGCAAGACTGAATTAAGCGAATCCTAAAAAAACCCATTTACCATATCTGTCAATAAATTCTGTTCACTCTCTTCTATGGAAAATATCAACGAATTTTTTAAATGGGAACGCACTTTGAATTTTTGACAATTTTGACAGGAAAAGTCAGAACTCTTTTACACGAGGAAACAAATAACTGGAGATTTGGTGAGTAGGTACTGCGTAAAGAACTTTTAAATGAAACCAGGAAGCAAAAAATATTCACAATCATCACTACGAACAGTTAATGGAAGGGTTTTGGAATTGTTACAACTGAACTGACCAATGGAATACGACGTAACATCCGTATATTTTCTGAGCAGTCAAATAAGGTAAACTCAAATCCACAACTCAAATGACAAGATTATCCAAAATAATTCATAATGACATAAGATCCTTATTAAAGTTAGCCAAACAAACAGTTCTTAAAAAATTGTAAATGAAGTTTATAATGGTAAGGAGGCACTTGACTGCTCTGTTTGCAATCTGGAAAAAAAACACTACCAAAACTGTTGTTCCATTCTTTCGAGTTATACTACGTTTTCATCAAGAGTAAATCCGCTAGAGATTTAAAATAAATCTTGAAGTGTTTTCACCAAAGAAACTGAGATTTATTTGACGTTTTCACTCTGTCTTGTCATTTAATTGTCAATTTGGATAAGAGAAAAAAAAGTTGCAATCGGATAGTAAGCAGGAAAAAAAACGGATGTTTCTATTTTGCGTTGATTGTCAATGAAGAAAGTGGGTTTACATAGGGGCGTTCTACAAAATAAGGTTTGTTTGTTTTGTAAATCTTCTGATTGCGAGAAGATTTTAAGGAGATTTATTTTAAATCTTCATTTGAGGTGATTTATATTTGTATGGTGAATCTACGAGATTTAAAGGAGATTTATGGTAAATCCACTTAAATCCCGGATTTACCTTTGGTGAAAACGTAGTATTATCAACATAATATGTATATGTTATGAGAATATTTTTCGCTTTGGTGTTCAATTTAAAATCCCATAAACTCTTACGAATTTGATTCGATAACGGACGGACGTGACAAAAAAGATGGATACGTTATTTTGACTCATTTGTGTTTGACAGTTTAACTTCGCAAGGGTTTTCAATTAAATTTGTTGAATCGAAAGATTTTGTCCCCAGTTTTTTTTTCAAGGGAAATAAAAATTTTCAAAATGAAATTATTTGAACATATTATTAAAGAGTAATTTAAAAACTTATACATAAGAAACACCAAAACACAAATCTTCGAACTACTATTTCAAACTAATGTCAACGGGTTTGCGATACTATTGTACATTTTACTATCCCTTTAAAGTATTTTACTAACTCATTCTTAGTTTTAAACATTTTCTAACTAGTATCGTACCAAAGCAATTTTCTTAATAAATTACTTCTGAACACACCTAACACAATGACAGTTGGAGCAACAAATAAGTAAACAGATCTTTTTCGACGTCTGTAAATCTCAAAAAGTCATATGAAGTTAGCACGGTACTAAAACAAATAAAATACATAGCTTTTTGATGATTTTAACTTTAATAGAATGTTACAAAAAGAATGATGCTAAATTCAATATAAATAAAACAGTTTAAACATCGCACAGTGCGGCCGAAAGCCACTTTGTGAGGCCAAAAGTCGAAAAACGTAGAGAATGATCCACAAATTGGTATATATCTAGGGGTTTTTGTGGTCGCTGATTACGAATCTGTTATCAGAATCAGCAAATTCAAAATGGCCGACCTAATATGACGTCATGTCATACGAAAAAACTTAAAAATGAAACTTTGATTGTTGGTTCAAAAATTTTGTTTTGATATTATTAGGGCATGTACTTGAAAATTTATTAAAAATGAACAAATTAAAAATGGTGGAATGCTATATGGCAATATTATATAACAAAAAAAATGGAAAAAAATTATTTATATATTTTGATTGAAATCGAACACAGTAATTTATAAATCGTAAATTTAGAAATTCAAAATGCAATATGAGCAAACAATAGGTATATCTATAAGTTAATCCGATATTTACATGAAAAAGTTTTCATTGCCCATCTCGTAACAGTCACAATCATCTACATCTGTATCTGTTTCAGAAGCGGAAGACCTGTCAAAAGTTTGTTGTTCATTTACTGTTTGATTACACTGGTAAACACTGTTTTTGTCACACGAACTTTGTTATGATTTTTGTTTATGTTGATGTACCCTCATTAAAAATATATAACAGTTTTGTTTCTATCACATCCAGTTTTCTTGTGACAGCTACATATTCATTTCTGACCTTATATACGTTTCTTTGCTTAAAAAACTGCATTTAGTCGACTGTGTAACTATTGTGATTGCTAAATTACATATTATTTACGTTAGTTAGATTGTAAATATGCCACGAGAGTGGCAACCCGGACAGTTTTTGTTACTCGTATGTTGTGTGGAGAATTAACTTTTACGTCTCAGCGTCGAAATTTCACATCACTAATTGAACAGTGCTATTTAGACTATTTTGGTTTTCCTGTAAGGAATCAAACAAACACTGGGGTGGAATCGGCTAAGGTGATAGTTGGTTGTGATTGTCATGTTGACAATCGATCTCTCTATATTTCTTTATTGATATGAGGAAGACAGCTTTAGTCAAAATGACAATCACAATCAACTATGTATCACCTTAGCCGATTCCACCACTGTGTTGTGTAACGTGTGTGAGGCTCCAATTAGGTTGGACGAAACAAGAAGAGAAATTCTCCAAACTCAGCGAGGCGAAAATAAAAGAGGGAATATTTGTAGGTTCACAAATACGGCAATTCATGAAGGATAAGAGCTTTGAAGAAAAACTAAATCATCAGGAAAGACTCGATTGGAAATGTTTTCTGAATGTTGTTCAAAAGTTTCTAGGTAACCATAAAGCGGAAAAATACAAAAATTTAATAAATGAACTTATGATATCATATAAAGCTTTGGGGTGTAATATGTCCTTAAAAATACATTATGCTGGACTCTCATCTGGATTCCTTTCCGGCAAATTTGGGTGCCATGAGTGACGAACAAGGTGAGAGGTTCCGTCAGGACATTTCCTTAATGGAGAAGCGCTATAAAGGGAAAAGGAGTCCAGGAATGCTAGCAGACTGTTGTTGGATACTTAAAAGGGACCTACCTACAGCCAAATATTCAAGAAAATAATAAGTATTTATAAGATATTAGGATATAATTCTGTAAGTGTGGCTGATTTTTGTACTTTTTACGAAAATATATGTTTTGATGTCACAAGAAAACCTGATGTGTACATTTTTTTTAATTGATATAGGTATTATTGTTTGGTGGCCCTAGTATATTCAAAATTTGATATAAGTTTTCATGTGACAAAAAAAATGACAAATTTGTTGACCAGTGTTATTTACAGGTGGAGGTTCTAACAAATTGATACAGTCTTTAGGCAAAGATTTAAGTGGTTTTAGAGGTAATTCCCGATAACTAGATATTAATGGATCGGATGCGATTACGGATCTTTTCAAACATCCTGCTTGATAGATTTAAAAATAATTATTACATGCTTCTTGTGCATCTTCCGACGTTTGACAGATAGGTAACACTGAATATTTTATTATTTCGGGGCCATGAATTAAAAGTTTGTGAACTAACGTGGGCATACAATACCAGGGATATTGTTGTAAATTAAGGTACTAGTACTGTCTAGAACGCCAAAAAACGCATGATTTTTGGAAATTTTTTTCTCGGAAACTTTATTAGATAATAACATAATTTTTTCTTTTAAATAATGAATACATGCGTCAAGAGCACAAGAATATTTTTTTTGTCTTAATTTTCTAATTTTGGCCGAATTATAGAGGGCGCCAACGTTGACTCATCAAAAAACACATTGTCCCATTGCGGACAGTTAATCTCCGCATCTACTGAACCGATTTTCAAAAAACTTGTTGCAACTTGATTGTTTTTATGTTTTCTAAGACAATTTACCAAATTTCAAAGCTTGACATTTTTTGTTTTTTTTTTTTTTACTTTTAAAACAAATTGTGATAAATCTCGTAAGAAACCTTCCTTAAAATAACCCGCTTTGTTTTTTTTTTTTTTGTTTCAGTCCTGCCAATCCTGAGATTAACTGTCCGCAATGGGACGATGTATTTTTTGAAGAGTCGGCGTTTGCGCCCTATATAATTCGGCCAAAATTCAAAAATTAAAAAATTTTGTATTCTTGACGCATGTATTCATTATTTAAAAAAAAAAAATATGTTATTATCTAAGAAAGTTTCCGAGAAAAAAATTCCCAAAAATCGTGCCTTTTTTTTTTTGGCGTTCTAGACAGTACTAGTACCTTAATGCACAAAAAAACTCAACGGGCAGCTACGGGCAGCTGAATTTTATTTTATTTGGTACACTTTATTACTTTTATTAATTATCTTAAATAGCTTTGAGAACAAGAAACAGCAAGAAAAAAAAGTTTTCACTAAAACAAATTTTTTTTTTGAAGTAAACAAATAGTGTTGACATATCTCTGTCTTACAATGTACTATTTAGGAGTTTTTTATTCAGAAATTCTTTAACTTATTTTACGCACCTGCAGCTGTTGAATTCATTTTATTGCAATAGATTTGTTTGGAAATAAAAACTTTTACACGTGTTTTTATGGAAGTGTATATTAGCCTATCTTAACGACGCGTGACTACGTTAACTTAGCAACCACATTCAGACTAATATTATGGAGGGGATTTGCGGCAAGAGACTCTACTACGAACATTTTTCGTCTCCTAGGGGTCTCTTTTAGACAGCCTGATGACAAAAAACTCCTAACTCAAAACTTTTATTTTGGACTTTTGGCCGCAAAAAGATGCCTTCGGCCGCACTGTGCAACGTAAAAATTCGGCTAACATTTTTCGTCATTGTAATTCACAAGTGACGATCTTAGTACAAAATGACAAACGAGTTTAGTTTTACTGGAATTATGCAACACATAACTTTTCGACTGTGAATTTAGTATAGAATTTAAACAATGTTAGAGTCTGCTTAATTCACAATAGATTTCTGTTTAAGAAATCAAATTTTTAAATTTATTTAATTTAAGATCATAGATATTGGATCGGGCTTATGTCAAAAATCATAAGTTCGAAATTAATAGAAACAAGGAATGAAGTTATGATAAGGTTATGTATGAGCAAAATCTAAATCTAAGCATTTGTAAATTCATTTGAAACTACCTGTTCAAGTCAAGTATTTTTTAAAATATGCTCAACTGTAAAATTGTAAGGGCACTTGTTATCGACCGCTTTTAAATTAGTGATATTATACTAGAAAAAACTTTTCGAACAAGCTTTCATAACTTAAGAGCGCTAATAAATTTTGACTTTCACATAAAGCTAATAATAAACTACGAATAACCCTAAACATATACATATGAATATGCACGTATTAGGTTAGTAGAAAAATAAAAGCTGAAAAGGTATGCAATGTTTTTCATCTCAAATTTAAACTTATTTTTAGCAAGTTTTCTTTTCATGTTTATGTACGCGTATGTAATTTTCAAAAATTGTCCTTTTTGCTATGACGAATGTTTATGGTGCATTCACAATGGAATTTTCTTTTTTGTTAAAACGTATTTTATCACATTTTTTTTAAATGACGTTTACCAAGTTTAATCAATAAGCAAAGACTTCTGAAATACATATTCTCAAAGTTCCCTTTCCTGATGGATGGGGAGCAGTGGTCTTAGATTTACAATTTAGGAAACAAGCATGACATTCTATATGAAATGTCACCAGCAATTTTTTTTTGTATATAATATGTAATACATATGTACAAACAGTTACATTAAGAAGCTTTTTTTAGCGCTAGATGGGATGATATTTCGAACTATTTTCAAACTACAAATGAGCTATAGTAATAGTAGTATATGTATAAAAATTAATGTTAAATGTGCAATTTCATTTTTTAGGGTGGGATGAAAAGGCGCGCGCACAGACAGCATAGGGCGGTTTTTTTGTTTAAATTTTTTAAATAAGACAACATATTAAAATATGTAAAAAAGACTCATAATATTAAAATTATGGTAGTAATAAAAGGCATTCAAGCCAAATATTGCTTACTTTTTCATGAGCGACCGGACTTTTTTTAAAGTCCGATTGAAGAGGGTTTTCTGACTATTTGAACTTTTACCGGTGTCCTTTGAGCCGGTACTGTAATTCGATTGGGTATCTTCACGGTCATCTTCGGCCGAGCTGATGCCTTCGGGGCTTTGACGGGACACTGTGCGTTCAGGTGTGACGGATTGTGAATCTCTGGTTGATTGCGATGGGCTGGCGAAAGTCTTGGATGGTTGTGGTGATGATTCATGTAGGGATTCCATATGTTCCAGGCACCCATTGATTTCGGGTGTCACTGGTGTGGCAAGATTGTGCATGCTTTGAGTACCTTCAGTTATGCCGGGAACTGTTAGTGGAAAATCATCCAACAGTTGATCTAGACTGCGGGATTTACGGTTTTGCGAATTTAGCATTGTATTTGACTTGTCTCTCTTGAGAACGACCGAATCACAGCTTGCTTCGATGGGTGTACTTTCGTCGTTGCTGCCATTGACCACAACAGCCTCGTCGTCTGCAGATCCTCCGTCCAGCAGACCACCCAGACTGTGACTCCGAAAGTTTGGTGTAGGCGAATGTGGAGACGCATTTGTGATGGCAACAGCCGAACTTCGACGTCCTGATCTGTACGGAGATACTGGCACTACAGGGCCATTGATGCCGATATACGTCCCATTCGACGTATTATCATTCACGGTTCTGGCCGAAATAGGACTTGTTCGATACGGCGGGAAAAGAAGATTCCTTTTTGATCCACCACGACCACCATACGGACCAATGCCACCCACCGAACCTGTACCAGAGATCACTCCGCTACCTCCGTGGTGCCCGTTACCACCAAAATATGTGCGGCCCGGACTGGATGATTTACGGTATCTATTTGCCGGATGATTAGCTGCTAGGTTATGATTAGTATTAAATTTATTATTATTATTATTAATTAAATTAGTGTACGTAGACTTGGGGAGATCTAGTCAACAATCAGAACCTGATCGCCCCGTTGTTGTTGTGTTCGAAGGCCCACCTTGTCCGCCATTTGTTCCTTGACAGTTGCCCGAACCGTTGCTGTTTCCACTGCCCGCACTGCATCCGCCATTGGTGCCAACTGAACTGCCTCCACAACTACTCACGCCCGTCTGATAATCAGAATCGTTGCTGTGCATTCTTTGGTATGTCACCGAAGCAGATCCCGGTGTACTTGGAGCCATTCCAATTCGATCGGGATTCTTTTCGCCACGCATGAATCTTAAAGAAAAGAAAGAAGACAACATTTTAGAAACCAACTGCCGATTTTTAATTTTTCCAACTTTGTACCTTTCTAGTTTATCGATGCAAGCGTCCTGATAGTCATGTATCCATGTGACTCCATTGAAATGGCAAACACTGCGCATGTCTTCTGGAAGCATTTCGGCTTCTGGCCAACGGAAGTTGTCTATGATTGGGATAATGTTGCAATTTGAGTTGAGAGCAGCAACGATTTCCTAAAAATATCACATTTTCGAAATATTTTTTTTGCCAAAGCTTTCTTTACATCTTACCCTGTGAACCCAATCCTTGCCATCGTAGTCTTCAACGCATCTCTCCAGTGCGTTTGGGGTTAATACTAAAATAAAATGTTTAGCCTGTTTGATGCTGTTCAACAAACCGTTATCAAACTTTCCAGCTTCAAGTCGTTCAACGTCAATAAACACCGAAAACCCTCGTAATTGTAAATGGACCTATTAAATTACAGAGAGTAGGTAAGGCATGTATTTTTTTTTTAAGGAAGCTCAAACTCACTTTAAGAAGACTGGCCAATTGCGAACCATTTGATCGCCTATAACTCACAAATACATCAAGAGTCTTGGCCATATTCTCTTCCGATACACTCTGTAAGGAATTCTCAAGCGACTTTACAGCATTTAGAATTCTGAACCTGTGAATTGAGTTTTGAATACCACAATCTGCGAGCAGCATGTCTTCATTTAATTGTCTCAGCGAGGATTTGTCTATTCCAGCATTCAACATGGCATAGGTGTAGGTGCAATACTCGGGCCCAATTTCGTTTAAGAATTGGCACATTTTCGCGCAGTCTTTCGATGAATAGTCGGCCATCTTTTTCAAGTTCTGCAGCTCACGCGCGAAACGCTTTCTAAGAATTCCATTTGAGATACCGATATCTTCCCGGAGATTTTCTTCGTTAAGTTTAAGTAACAGATCACCATCTACCTGTGACTCGGCGAACTGACGCTCGAAGGCGGCAAAACCTATCTGTTTTACCCATTCTTGGACATCTTCAACTGACCACAACGGAACTTGCTGGGAAAGCTTATGAGGAACAGTTTCGCCGATTAGACGTAAGGCCTGAGCAGCGAATTTCGAGGCAATGGCATTTGGACAGCTTGCAACAGTTTTCAATGGCTCTATAGCACCTATTTCTCGGAAGATTTCAGTGTTTCCTTGTTCCTTCTTAATACCGGCTTCCATACAGAAATGGAATGCTGCCAAGTTTCTGGCTTCCTCGCGGTTCGAACTAAGAACCGGTACCAGTCGCTCAAGCCAGTGTTTGCTCTGACCATGTGCATGTGCCAAATTTGACTTAGCGAACTCCGAGGGATCGTGAGAGGTTACAAATGGCTCTACCAAATCCAAAGTCCCTGACTTTAAGACCTCTGCTTCAATTTCCTTATTGGCAACTAACACAGCAATGGCCAAACACGCGTAATACTTAATATTATCATCATGATGGAAAGCTAACGGGAAGAGCCACATAGGGACTTTCCTATTGATCATGGCTTCCTGATTCTCTGCACCACCGTACAGAGACAGATTTGCTAAGGCACTAGCACAATGTCGTAGAGTTTCCACGTCGTTAGTTCGGCATTCAAATAGAACTGCATCAAGACCGCCTAATCGAATCACATCATAACATGTTCCCTCACTGTGTTTGAAGAGATGCTCTAAGATCCCAGTACCGACTCTCGAGTGTTGAGTGTCGGTGTTCTTTGTACAAACGCAGGCTACTTTAACAACTTTATCGAGCCCATTATCTACCACGTGGGTTCTGTTTTCAGTAGTCAAACATTGCTCAAGCAGTCGTGCCGATGAAAACTGTACAGCTTGATCGTTTAGCTCACAATTTTCCATCAACATGTCCAAACCGCCACTTACACGCAGCGAATTACACAAGCTATAACCAAGTTCATGACCATGAGTTGGAACAGCCCAAGCATTTTGTATAACCTTATTGATGGTATCCAAATAGACGGGTTTCTCGTGCGGATTCGTTTCTTGCAGGCTATTCACAAAGGTTTTGAGAAAGTTTGAATATTTACTCTTGGCATTTTCAATATCACGCAATGAACTGCCAGATGTCAGGGATTTCAAATCGTCAAATTTCACATCAGACCTAATTTGTCCATTCGAGGACATTTGTGATGATGATGAGATCGTGTTTGTGGCCGAACTTGACACACCTCTCGTTGTGATGGTATAGTTGGATTGTGATGCTGAAGATACTTGCTTCTCCTGATTTATAATACCACCATTTGTTGTCATTGTTTGACTTTTTTGTTCCTGTGAGATTGCCTTTCGTTCGGCGCTGAAACTGTCACCTTGGACTTTTATACTTGCGGCAGCTACATTGTTGAATTTTTGTTGGGTAACGTCACCGGTCCGCAAAGATAAGGCTTCCTGAAATTATTCAAGAAGAAAAGTATTGATTATATTGCAGTCAAACTTCCAATGTCTTAAAGAGAAGTCTTGGATTTTAAAACATTGTTAATCTTTTCGAAAATATAAAACCTTATTTCTTGGAAAGTACCCTAGAGAGATTTGTTGGTGACATAAGATTAGGACTGGTCTTGCAACTGATTAAGAAAAATACAAGACGTCAGCATGGATTTTTTTTTGAAATTACAGAAAGTCCCGATGATAAGCAAGTCGAGGGAAAAACACTTATATTTGTGCTATTGCAATTTGCAACAGTGCCCAATGCACATAAGATTTCTAAATGAATTTATTTTGATTAACTCTAGTTCACATATTGTAATAGAATTGGGAAAAAAAACAATTTGCAAATATCACGTTCCATTTTTCACACTACTCTTTTAAAATTTCTGTAAACAAATTCTGAATCATAGAAAATCCAGATGGTCGGAATTGTAATCTAAAGCTTTGCATATGTGTTTTCTGGATGAATCATATGTTTAACGTTTAACGCAAGATGACAAGAGAATTATTGTATAATCTTATTTGTCACTTGGAATACTTGATGTACAAGAGCATCATCATCAAACTTATCGTATAACGTTAGCAGGGGCATAGATTATAAGTTTATCGTTGGAAAAGCTTTTTCTCACAAATGTGCACTTATAGAAAACCATGTGTGTAGGAAGCCTTTGAGGCAGGTAAAGATTTTTTGAAAATGTGATATTTTTATTTAGATATAATTGATTTCGAGTTTAGGTGAAAATTGCATTTTCTAACTTACTGGTATGCAGAGAAAGTTACAGTTAAACAGTACTTAAACTTGTGAATAACTATTGAGTGGTACAAGTGGTACATTGAAATATCAAACGTAACTTTAGGAACTTAATATACGAGTACACGGTTTCAATATAATTTTAAAATCCTCGATAAATCAAAGCAAACAATTACCTCCTTAGTGTCCCGTTGTTTTATGGAAGCTTTCAAAACAATCGATATGGTAAATTTAGAAAGCTTATAGCTTACGAAATATTTTTATTCGATTCGTAAACTACGAGTTAGCGGGTTGCGATCTTATTTGTATACTAAATAAGTTGATCGAAATTAGAATTAGATCGAAATAAAATGTTTGCATTTCGAGATGATGGGAGTGTCATTGTCATCTTAAACTTATTCCAAAGAGAAATGCAAATTTTTCATTAGTCCAGTTCGTGGGAAATTTAAAGCTAATTGAGGTCACAATGAGTGAGATAGTGTTGATGGGGTCTTAATGATTTTCAAGTTGTACTTATACAACTTTATCATTAACGAAACAAATATACATGAGTGGGTGACACGAACTCGCCTTGGTAGTTCAAGGCTATCATGATGGAAAAAATGTTAAGTTAATAATATCTACATAATTCTTACGGGAAAAGACTAACTTTTTTCCTGATTTTATTTTTATAAAAAAGTAGTTTTGTTGTAATATTTTAGAACGCAATATAATTTAGAAGTGCTGAATTGGGACTGTATTGGTGGGGCCATAAACAAGAAAATACGGGAATAATATAAAATAAAACAATATTATCGGAAAACGTTAAAACCTGAATTGACGGATGCTATGTCGAAAACCCACTTTGCTGAATTTCTTCATTATAGTAGTGTCAAGTTTAATTGAAACTTCTGACACGCTTTGTTCTGGCTTACCTCTAAGATAACAGAAAAAAGCAATTTTTCAATTTAATATCAATTTATTTTTTTAGGTGTGGGTCTCCTTGAAACAGCTATTAATCGAACTAATAGAATTGGTCACACTATATTTAAGCAGTTTGCTGTTTCATAGAAACATTAAAAATTTATATTTGGGAAAAACAAAATCGAATAAATTACATAAATATTAACGGCTTGTAGAGAGCTTAAATCTTGTGACTTATAATTCTCAGCCACTCCCGTGTACTTGTTAGGAGAACTGAAGGGACTTTAAATTTTCTGACGATTTCAGGCAGTTAAGATGAGAAACATATTTTATAATAAGAAATACTTTTGAGGGATTTTTCACTTCTTCCCAACAGTTTAAAACATTTTTGCAGCAACTTGTAATCAAGCCAAGGGGAAAAAACGTTACTAAATTACGTAAGAAATAGTTTTCATTCAAAATCGTAGAACCTATTTCAGAGATAAATAAAATGCACGACTGGGTCGCACGAACTTGCTCCTATGTAATAGACCAGGAATTTTAAAAATAAATGTTATTAGAGAAAACTGTTCATAAGGATAAAATTAATTTTTAAAGTATTTTAGTAGTAAGAGACAAAAACAGAATGCTTTTAAAAGATTTTTAAGAAAAAATTTTGGTACGCCAATTTAAAGTTTTTATTATTGTTCGAATAAAAATTAAATTTACAAAAAAAAATACTGAGCCGTTTCTGAGATATCGGATTTTCAAAAAAAGGAAAAATATTTTTTTTTTTTTCAAAAATTCAAAAAATATTTATTTTAAGGTTTTGAAATGCAAAGTGTTTTAGACTTTTTAGAAGCTTCTCTATAAAAATTTTAATTAAGATCCGTTATATGGATAATGAGAAATTCAAAATTCGAAAAAATGGTTCTATAGTAGGTACAAGCTGTAATATCTTAATTTCAAATTTTTTTTTTATTAAATTAAAGATCGTAAAAATTAATTAAAAGAAAAAAAAATTATCCAAATTCTAGGCGCCGTTTTCGAGAAAAATACGATTTTTGAAAACCATTTTTTAAATTTTTTAGCATTTGTATGGTAGATACCTTTATTTTTAGGTAAAATAAAATTTTTTTTCTCACATCTTGTAGATTATATTGAAAAACTTTTAGTTATCAAGTTTAAAAAAAATCTAGCATAGGGTTTTCGAAATATTGAGTTTTGAAAAAAAATTTTGAAGTTTTTTTAAAACTTCAAATTTTTTTTTTTTTGAAAATTTGAGTAGGTACACAATTCTATTTATGTTTTTGGGGAGCTTTAGCAAAAAAAAATGATCAAAATCGGTTGTACCGTTTTTGAGAAAATCAAAACCAAAAAAATGGTTCCATGGGGGGTACCCTCAATAACCATTTTTCGGAACATTTTTTTCAACCATTACCTAAATTTAATTAAATGAAATTCTTTTGTATATTTGTAAGATCTGTCGAACAGTTTTTGAGAAAAAAAAAAATGTTTATCACATTTCGAAAAAAATTCGTATGGCAGGTACCGTTATTTTTTGTCTTAAAAAAAAAAAGAAAAAAACGTGTGGGGGAAAAAATCAAAAATGATATTTACCGAGTTTAAAGAACATCGCCCGAGTCGTTTAGCTTGTTTTCGAACAGACAGACAGACAGACAGATAAACAGACATACAGAATTGCAAGACCCACTTTTTTAGTCTTTGCTATCATCGTAATGTCAACTTTAATCAAAATCTCGAGTTCGATTTTTTTTACGAATGCATAACTTGCCTTATAGTACCTATAAGTCGCAAGTAAAAAGCTTACCCTACACTGAAATTTATATTATTTTCGAACCTTCCAAAAATGCTTTTAAAAGAACTTTTGAGAACTGTGCCTGGTCTTAAATTAAGAGATAACCGAAAATTAAATGAGGATCTTCTAACTGGTCTCTAGTTTTAAGAGTTGACCTCTTATTCTGTAGAAGAACTCAATATTATAGTGCAAAAAGTTGATCATGCAGTTGAATAAAATTAGAAACAAAGAAAATGGATTGAAACAGTAGAGAGAGTTTGAGTTCTCAGAATCAGAAGGCTGACGATTCTGGTTTGCGAAAGTCCAGAACAGGGACAGAGAAACTTTTTCGTGAATAGAAATAAAGATAAGGTGATGTTTTCATAACTAAGAAACGGCAACTATAAAACAGCTAAAGTTCAGGTTTTCGATACATCATGATCCTCACAAAATCCTTCATATTGGAGAACGCGAATTTATTTACATACATATGGGGTTGGCCGTGGCGCGATGGATGAGTGCTCGCCTGTGAACCTCATGATCACAGGTTCGATCCCTGCCGTCGTCTATGTCGTTTTAATTCCATTAAAAACCTTCTAAAATTGTCATCAATGGGTTGCTGGTTTACTCATTACATGTTGTTCAGGCATAACACTAACAACATGTAATTGAGTTAAACTAGTATGCCCAACAAGGATGAACACGAATAAAATAATGTGAATTATAAGCGACATAGAAATAAGACACGGCATTCTCCGCTTTAGTTCAGCCGCCATCCCTGGAGATAAAATATCTGAGACAACAACCTTCAGTCTCAGAACATCGTGCCACACATCTTTCCTATCCTTCTTTCTCTTCCGTAACTTAACGCCCGCGCTGTGTTGAAACATTTAAAGGGTAATCATAATCCCTTGAGCGCGGGTAGATTATAAAAAAAAAAAAAAAAAAAAAATATGTATCCGAAATTATTGGTTTAAGTGGAAAGTTATAAGTACAAAAGTAGCAGACAGTGAAATCATTTTTTATTAGTAGTTACAAATACATATATATGTACATTTATATACATACGAGTATATAGGGTGGTGGGTTTTATGTTCCTGGACGATTTTTATTTGATTGCCATTTATGTGTGAATAAAATTTGTCACTAACTTGGCATTTGACACTCGAAGAGAGACACATTTATAATGAACATCTAACGCAGCAACAACGTGTTGTTTAATTTTAAATTCGCAGAGAAAATTACTTAACTTTTTGTTGTTAGTCATGCGCCGATCAAGTCAACCAATCAGACTATAATTTTAATTTTTTTAAATTTGCATTCACAAGAGTAAAAGTAAAGACTGGGTGACAAGTAAGCCAAACGTTTGCCAAAAAAGATTGATGCAGTGAGGCAGACAGCGGGCCCAAGAATTGAAAATGTCTCAATGCTATGCAAAATGTTCTTAAAGGAGCTCACCTTTGCGCCACGGCCAGAGGCATCCACTTGACCAACATCATATTCCATACACAATGTTAAAGACAATATACTCAAACATATATACAATAGTAAATACAATACAATTGTATTTCAATTATCATTATTAACAAAAAAAAACATCGACCTGGAACATCAAACGCATCCTCTACTCGTATATAGGAAGGTCTGATAGAACTCTCAAATGACGTTTTGAGCATTAAAATTAACGCGAGTTAAAAGATAAAAAGATACCCTAAAGACTAGGGAGATCAATACGTTTGAACTGGCTATTATATGAAGAAAGATTTAATGAGTTATGAGAGAATAACTTCGTGAGAGCAAAATTCAAGATACTTTTTAAAATTTTTCCAATTCTTTTTTTTTTATGGCAGCCGTAGGCTCACACCGAACAAGCAATCCTCATTATGGGTCTGACAAATGAGTTAAACAATTTTTTGATAACGCATGAGTCAGCAAAAAGTATAGAATTGGGCTTATGACATGCCACATTAATATGATGGATGAATTCGAGTTTTTTACTAAACAAAACTGTAGGGACAGATACTAGATTTACATTTAAATGATTAACGCCCTTGAAGACATAATAGAAAAGGTAAAATAATTTTTGTTTATAACGCTCTCAAGCTTTTATTGTGACACTCTAATAATGTTGAACATAAACAAAGCACGAGCGATGGAGAAATTAGGGGGGAAAGGGAGAGAAAGCAGGTGCCGAAGAAGATAGGCCTTGAATGTTTGCAAATTGAAAGGCAAGGGAAAACTGTGGCCGGGTTGATTATTCCATAATCGTATTGTGCGACTTAAAAACGAATCTGGGTACATCCAAAATAAAATGCACGACTGGGTCGCACGAACTTGCTCCTATGTAATAGACTAGGAATTTAAAAAACGGATGTTATTAGAGAAAACTGTTCATAAGAATAAAATGAATTTTTTAAATTCTTTAAATAGTAAGAGATAAAAACAGAATGCTATGCAAATATGAATTTATGCAGGAACAAAAATTATAAGTCGTTGTAGTGGTTCCTTAAAAAAATAAGCTTTTATGTACAAAATTTTTAAAACATTTTTAAGAAAAAATTTTGGTAAGCCAACCTTAAGTTTTTATTATTGTACGAATAAAAGTCTAATTTCCAAAAGATATCGAATTTTTCAAAAAAAAAAGACTTTTTTTTCTAAAAATTGAAAAAATATTTTTTCTTAAGTTTTTAAATGCAATGTTTTTTAAACTTTAAAGGAGCTTTTTTATAAAAAAAAATTCATTAAAATCCTTTATGTCGATAATGAGAAATTCAAAATTCGAAAAAATCGTTCTATGGTAGGTACAGTTAGTAATATCTAGATTTAAAATTTTTTTAATCAAAAGAAAAAAAATTTTAGCAATATTCTCGGAACCGTTTTCGAGAAAAATGCGATTTTCGAAAACCATTTTTTAAAATTTGTATGGAAGGTACCGTTAGTTTTAGATAAAACAAAATTTTTTTTCTCAAATCTTGTAGATTTTGTTAAGAAACTTTTATTTGCCAAGTTTGAAAAAAATCGAGCATGGGGTTTTCGAAATATTGAATTTCCAAAAAAAAATGTTTGAATTTTTTTTTAAAAATCCAAAAAATGAAAAATTGAAAATTTGAATATGTAATAATATTCAAACTCTGGAGGAGCTTTGGCATAAAAAAAATTACTTAAATCGGCTGTACCGTTTTCGAGAAAATCAAAGACAAAAAAAATGGACCCAGGGGTGCTACCAAAAATAACAATTTTTTGTAAAATTTTTTTCAACCATTAGCTAGTTTTAACCAAATGAAATTTTTCAATTTTTTTTTAAAACAATCTGTGGGACAGTTTTTGAGAAAAAAAAATACCGTTATTTTTGGTCTTACAAAAAAACAGAAAAAAACGTCCGGGGGGGAAAAAATTAAAACCCATATCTACCAAGTTTGAAGAAAATCGGTCGAGCCGTTTAGGCTGTAGTCGAACCGACAGACAGACAGACAGACAGACAGACAGACAGAATTACGAGACCCACTTTTTTGGTTTTCGCTATCATCGTAATGTCAACTTTGATCAAAATCTCGAGTTCGATTTTTTTTACGAATGCATAACTTGCCTTATAGTACCTATAAGTCGCAAGTAAAAAGGCTCAAGGGTGAACTGATGAGCATCTCTAGCGAAACGCGTATCACGGGTGAACTGATTGTGGGGAGGAATGCAACTGACTTTTTCGAATAAAGTAGCAAGGAAAGACATGAAACATTCCGAAGGTGCCCAATAAATGGGAATGATTCCACGATAGGTCTGTTCCCTATCAGTTTAAATTCACTGTTCTGAATTATATGCAATAAATGAAGAGAAGTTTGGGCTGCTCCTGTCCAAAGATGTGAGTTGACCTCGATAGAGGGGGTGACAAATTTCTTATTTCGATATAGAAATCCTTAGCATTTCGCAGCATTTTTAGCAATTTCGAGAATGTGGTAAATCCAACGAAGATTATCCATGACACACCATACCGAACACTAAGAGCTTTTCGGCTTCTTCAATGCAAGTTCCATTCAAGGAGAATGGTATGAGGGGTACATTTTGCATCAACGACAAAAGGCAGCATAGAGTTTTGGAAGCATTAAACTCCACAAGATTTTGTTACCCTCATTTAGCAATGCTATGAAGATAGGAGTTCAATCAGCTTATCATACGGTAGCGTTACAATTCCACGTCCGAAGGAGATCAGAACAAGTATAGAAAGCTGAAGAGTGGTCGGCAAAAGTGGATTAGTAGTTTCGGACAAGAGATCATTTATAAAAATGAGTAAGAAAATCGGAGACAAAACGGAGCCCTGGGGAACACCAGTATTTATTTTGTGAAGAGCAGGTTTCAACCCATCCAATACAACATGTATTGTACGATCCAGAAGTTAATTTCTAATCCAAAGAATAAGAGTTTAATTGATACGAAACGCACGCATGTTCGGTAATAGAGCAAGACTCTATGAAATGTCTTAAAAATTTCAAGCGCAATAATCCTACTTTATTCAAAGCAATAAAAAGATACTTTTGTGTAAATTATCAATATTCAACAACCAATAATTATGTGAATACCAGTTATAAAAAGCATAAAGTTTAAACTTTTTGCAGTTAAGCTTATTAGAAATAGTATATGACAGTTTGACTACTTTAAGACTGCTGAATTATCTTGTATAAATAATATTTAAAAGAAACTGGATCCAAATTGCTAACCTGAGGAACTCCAGAATTGACTGTGAAACTCTTTGCCATTCAAGTTCACAGAGTAGGATCTGTCAACAAATAAGATGTTAGCAAAACAATGAATTTTACACTTAGCCCAAGCTTGCTCATTTTTTGATGTGTAATTTTTGGCGAAAGCCTTACTAAACACAATCCGTTGTTTTTAGTTCGTTTTTAAATGAAACAGAGATTTCCAATTGATACAAGTTTAGAAAAGTTTGATCTCAGAAAAATACCGAAGAGAACTGTGCTATGATTAACATATTAAAAGTTGCATTGAATGCGTACAATTATCTGTGAAGTAATTGACACAGGTGTTAAAAATTGTAGCTCACCAGTAGCAGTTCTTGGAACTACAAGGTTTCGTGACATATAATTAATAAAAAATAAGAGTTGGTTGTATGATTCATTAAAAACTTTATCACGTTTTGGAATACCAAAGTTTCAATCTAGTTCAAAAGCTTTAAGAAGGAGCTTTTCTAGAAAAATTATCGGTTTTTAATTTTTTAAAATGTATAATAATCAAAATTAGTTTGCAGGGAATTGTTTGCAAAATAGCTTTTAACACATTTTGTTGCACTATGACGAATTTAAAAAAAAACTGTTTTCCACTTTGTTATAAGCAACACAATCTAATACTTTAAATTGAAGTTTAAGAATGAAGAACTGGATATAGATTCTAAAAAGAAGCACTTTAACATTTTAATATTTAAATATAGGGAAATTAATTCATGAGCACATACAAATAGTTTATTTTTAAGAATTATAATCAAAAAACTGTAGTTTTCAATTTTGAAGAGCACTCAAGAACGTATTTCGCGTTACAGCATATCCAGCTTTGAATTTAAAAGAAGACTAAATCGCATTGTCTATTTGCTTTAATTTCGTACTACATCGATAAATACGTTGCTGATGACACAGATAAACAATTTATTGGTATTTTTTTTATTTCAAAAATATAGATACAATACGTAGTTAAGAGACAATGGTTGATTCTTGATTAATTTATTAATTTAAATTTCTTAAGTGCTCTTAGTATTATTTGCATAGTTTGTACTAAAGTTACATTTATATCAAAAGCTCGTTGTGAGGTTATGTCATTGAGACAGTCAAAGAATTGTTTATTTAGCTTATTAATTGATAAAGAAACTCGAAACTTGCTGTTTATTTATTAAAAAAAAAACTTATACATACAAAATATTGACAACAGATAAATTTGTTGATAACTACATCTAAGATCAGTGTGCAAATAATAATTTATTTAGCTATATAAAAGACAACCAAAAGCTAGGTCTAAGCTGAGGACTTTCAAGTTTTCTAAAATTTGATAAATCAACTTAAAATCCTCAAGTGGAATAAATATTACTCCATAGTAGTAAAAGGACTTTGCAAAGTACACAAAAAATTACCGTTTGTTGTTCAACTTCAATTGGAATATCACGAACATAACGTTTCTTCATATTGTTATTATTGCTTCCTGTAGATAATGGTGGCGATGAAGATTGCTTCCTACCGCTACGCGACGAAAGCGAAGATGGCGGCGATGGCGATTCACCCGGTGTAAATGGACCTTCAACAATTGTCACACACGGACTAAACGGACTTCCGCGTTCACTTTCATAGCGTGAATTTGAACTGCTACTAAATTCAGATCCGGATAATGGCGGCGGTGATAGCGGCATCTCAACAATGGGACTTGGTGATCGCGTCGGAATAAAATCAGATTGTCCACTCGACCGAAAAATACCTTTTCGAACACCCCACGGAGCATTAGTTGACATTCTTTAAGTTCTATTAAGTTTTGTTATTTTTTGATTTGGGATTGTTTGTCGCAAATAAAAAAAAAACTCGAAAAAATCGGTCGTCGCGTCAGGAAACAAAAAATGATAGACAGAAATTTATAAAAATCAAGCAAACCACCAGTATCACTGAATCGTTTCAAACAAAAATATTTAAATTTAGCATCTGTGTGAATTTTATTTTTAAACAAATTAGCTAATGTTGATAAAATTTCTTCTCGAATTGAAGAACTACAAGAAAATTAATTTTATAAGCACCAACACCGCTCTCAAAATATATTACGCGAGGCAACGTGAAGCTTGCAAATAACAATTCAACTGCCTGACTGACAGTCTGTATAGATCACATTAAAATAAAACTTTTTCTACCGCACACGCAGAATAGTTCACTGCGCATAAAATATGCAACTACAACTACGAGTAAGTACAAAGCGATAAAATTAACATACACAAGTTTTTTTTTTTTAATCGAAAATTTGTAATTAACAAATGCTTCCTAGAAGAACATGCGAGAGCAACAAATTTCAAAAGGTTCTATTTATACGAGTCAGTCATCCATCTGAGAGCATTCGACCAGTATTCGACGAAAACAAAACGATTTAAATATCAGAAATCACACACATAATCAATGTGTTATTGCACTTTTGAATTAAGTAAAATACACTTTAAGTATAATCTTCTTCGTAAAAATGCACTTTTTGTGGTCGATAAAAAAATGTCGTTTATTTCGTTTTTGTATTATTGACGTCTCCTCGTAGAAGGTCGAATCGTATCTATAATTAAATTAAGAAGCAAAGTCCGTCAAAAAAATTCTTTTTAATTGTTAGTGGAGCGCGCTTAAAGCAAACACAACCGCTTTGAGGAACAACACCCGAATGGAAATGGATGTTCTGAAAAACGCTCTTCGAAAGATCATGAGATTTTTTTCGCTGTGTTTTTGAAATAGCCAGTATTTTTTTCTATTTCTCTTTAAAATAATCGAATGGTCAAAAATAGATCACAAAAAAAAAAAAAACATAACAAATGTTCCAAAAGCTCAATAAATAACATTTACATACAATGTATTATATCAATCGACATGAGAGGAATTTCGGAGAAAAAGAAAGATTTATTTAGAAGCGAAAATTGTTAATAAACAAATAAAGTTTTTCCAAGTTTTTCAATGTGGCGTTGATTATTGTGTTTTTAAGGAAAACAGGTGCTTCAAACACTTGTTTGAAGGCGAAAACACAGTGAATTGTTGAAAATCCACATTGCTTACGAAAATCACAAAATAAAGCAAAAAACTAAATATTCTGTATTTTAAGAATATTACCGTGTGCCAAACTGACGGTTAACCCAAACAAGTCAGTGGCTGCTTAATGGAGTACATTGATTTTGGGTTGATATTGATTTCTGTAATTTTTTTTTCAAACATTTAAGATAGAAACCTAAAGTGATCATATTTTTACGATGCAAGACCGGGGAAGTTTTAAAAATACACATTAATGGACGAGAAATAACAACACTTTTGTACGTTTAAACGTCAGTTTAGCTAAGAATCTTCCGCTCATCCGCTCATCCATACATTCTTAATTTTTCAAGAACCAACAATTATTTTAACCTTTTTTCTTTACAAAGATTTGGCAAGCGCGCACTAAAGGGGACTACCCTTAAAATATTTGAGCAAATAACCATCGCTTAACTTAACAATATGTTCGAAGTTGGGATCAAGAGTAAACTGATAGGCATTCCTGGAAAGGCGTATATTACGGGTGATTTGTTTTAGCCGAGGAATGCAATTGGTTATTTGGCTGAACACTGTTAATAAATACAGCGATAAAAGTTTAAAAGACAATGCAATTACGGTACTCTAGAAATGTAAACGCTTCCATTATATTAACATCACAAATCATTTTCAAAGGTATTTTGTGAGTTCTTTGCAAGATTAGGTTGACTGTCAGCCTACATACTTTGACCATGAGTTGGTCCCTTGTGATACCACATTGAATTTTGAAACTTTTTCTTTAATCGTTAAACCAATAATTGGAGCACCTTATGAAACGAGTGAGATTGCTCTTATCTGTAATTCCAGATCACTAACATCATTGTAGCAGTATTCTCCCAACTGGAGTCTACGTCTTGGAGATAAAGCAGGACTTGTACGGAGAAGGTGAGGAATCGTCCCTCATCTTCTTCGTCCATGCGGCTTCTGCAGAAATCGTTAGACTAAAATCCAAGTCGCTTGCCAATCGAAAAGTGTTCTGTCATAACACCTATTATGGGCCCGAAGTGCGATCTGTTTGTGATATTAAACATTTGGAGCTCTTAAGATCCAGCACTGACCAAATATTTTTTGTCGAAAAACAGGTGGTGAAATTGTTCCACCTAAGGTTTTTTAGTATCTGTAAACCATCTTGCTTTAGCATAAGCTTATACGTAGCGATGGGCATACCTTTACTTTCCCTATATGGCAATTAAAGTTTCGCTTTTGGCAAGGTCTTCGCCTTTACAAATTCATGAAATGTCTGCGGCCCGTCACCCAGCAGAGGTGAATTGCTATTAAGCTTGTTTGCCTAGAATCAAGAGATTTAATGGCGGTTTGACTGTCAGAGACAGGGGCGAACGCAGGTAGGGGTTTTAGGGGTTCAAACCCCCCC
Source organism: Chrysotoxum bicinctum (assembly GCA_911387755.1). Taxonomy (NCBI): domain Eukaryota; kingdom Metazoa; phylum Arthropoda; class Insecta; order Diptera; family Syrphidae; genus Chrysotoxum; species Chrysotoxum bicinctum. Next base: position 213,312,503 of record OU426989.1, on the reverse strand, counting down.
CGAAACGACCAAAAAAATAAGGGTTTATTTTGTTAAAGAAAAAAAAAAAAAGTGTTATTTTCATGCCATAAATTCTTCTGTTAGTGTTGTTTTTCCTTACGACTTATAGGTACTACTTGCCTTAAGTAATGCATTCGTAAAAAAAATAATCAAACTCAAGATTTTTATCAAAGTTGATATTACTTTGATAGCGAAGACGAAAAATGTGGGTCCCAAAATTCTGTCTGTCTGTCTGTTCGACTACGGCCTAAGAGGCTGGGTCGGTTTTCGTTAAACTTGGTAGATATCGTTTTGAATTTTTTTCCCCCACACGCTTTTTTTTTTCCTTTTCTTTTTAAGACCAAAAAAACGGTAGCTGCCATACGATTTTTTTTTCGAAATCTTATAAATATTTTTTTCTCTAAAACTGTCCCACAGAATTTTGAAAAAAAAAAATTCATAAAATTTCATTTTGTCATTTTAGGTAATGGTTGAAAAATTTTTTTCAAAAAATGATTATTCTTGGAAACCCCCTTGGGACCATTTTTTTGGTTTTTTGATTTTCTCGAAAACAGTAAAACCGATTTTAATCATTATGAAGCCCCACCAAGGTTTAAATATTTTTGCGTATACAAATTTTTAAAGTTTTATTTTTTGATTATTCAAAAAAAATTCAAAATTTTTTTCTGGAAGCTCAATATTTCGAAAACCCCATGCTCGATTTTTTTAAACATGATAAATAAAAGTTTTTTAATATAATCTACAAGATCTAAGTAAAAAAAAAATTTGTTTTACCTAAAAATAAAGGTACCCACAATACAAATGTCAAAAAATGGTTTTCGAAAATCGTATTTTTCAAAAAAATGGCTCCGAGAATTTTGATAGTTTTTTTTGTTTCGATTAATCTTTACTTTTAGAGAAGCTTCTAAAAAGTTTAAAAAAACATTGCATTTTAAGACTTTAAAAAAAAAAATATTTTTTTTAATTTTTGAAAGAAAAAAATTTATTTTTTTTTCAAAATTCGATACCTCAAAAACTGCTCAATATTTTTTTTTTGTAAATTAAATTTTTATTCGAAAAATAATAAAAAAGTTAAAATATGCGAACCAAAATTTTTTCTTAAATATGTTTTAAAGATTTTGTATACAAAAGCTTATTTTTTTAAGAAACCACTAAAACGAATTACAATTTTGTTCTCGCATAAACTAATATTTGCTCAAAACACATGTCATCCTGTGCTTAGCTCCAACTACTATGCTTTTTCTCTTAGCATTAATTTTTGAAATTCTTAGTCTTTTACATGAGAGCAAGTTCGTGTGACCCAGTCGTGCATTTTATTTCATGTGTCTTCGTATTTTAACGCAACTCTCTTAATTTGAATTGATGATTAAAAAATAGAGACGAATCGAACAGCAATTGCGTTTTTGATAATTAACATTATGTATAGGGCAGAAAACGGACTAACGGAGCAAATATACCGATACAGATATCCGTGTTAATCTTAAGGGGCGATTTATGGCTAATACAGCAATAGAAAAAACTCACTCATTTCGTTTGTGTGAAAGTTACAGTTATTACAGATGAGTAGCACATAGTACCCTCTGAGAGCGTTTTGGTTATAATTATGTAGTATACTCGTAGTTAACGTAGGTACCAATTGAGTTGAGTGTCGATGGTGTCCTTATGTTTTCGTATAACTCTTTGTCCTATGATCACAAAAGTACAACAAGTTATAACTTCACGTACTAATATATACCGGATTTAGTTTTGCAGATTTGGACCACTAGGCGGACCTAGAACTTATTATAACTCTATTGTTAGGTACACTTATGGAATCACTTACACTCTTTTTCTTCTTGTTGCATTAATGATATTTTACGAACCAAATGATGGCCTCCATCACAGGGCCCGTAGTAAAAGTCTATGTCTAAGAATTAATTCCGGAATAAAAATGCCCAAATGGGAAGCACCAAAAAACGCCCTCGTAGTGAATATTTTCCAACTTTTGGTAACATTATTTAAATTTGCCAAATTGGTATCCGTTGCAACATCTTTATGATGTTTTGTTTTTGCGATTAGCTGTATGAAATTGTTCCGATAGGTCCTATCCCTAAGAGCAAATATTATTTACTTATAACGGGTGATTTTTTAAGAGCTTGAGAACTTTTTTTAAAAAAAAAAACGCATAAAATTTGCAAAATCTCATCGTTAGATTGGTCCATGACATTTACTTTTTGAAGATAATTTCATTTAAATGTTGACCGCGGCTGCGTCTTAGGTGGTCCATTCGGAAAGTCCAATTTTGGGTAACTTTTTCGAGCATTTCGGCCGGAATAGCCCGAATTTCTTCGGAAATGTTGTCTTCCAAAGCTGGAATAGTTGCTGGCTTATTTGTGTAGACTTTAGACTTGACGTAGCCCCACAAAAAATAGTCAAAAGGCGTCAAATCGCATGATCTTGGTGGCCAACTTACCGGTCCATTCCTTGAGATGAATTGTTCTCCGAAGTTTTCCCTCAAAATGGCCATAGAATCGCGAGCTGTGTGGCATGTAGCGCCATCTTGTTGAAACCACATGTCAACCAAGTTCAGTTCTTCCATTTTTGGCAACAAAAAGTTTGTTAGCATTGAACGATAGCGATCGCCATTCACCGTAACGTTGCGTCCAACAGCATCTTTGAAAAAATACGGTCCAATGATTCCACCAGCGTACAAACCACACCAAACAGTGCATTTTTCGGGATGCATGGGCAGTTCTTGAACGGCTTCTGGTTGCTCTTCACTCCAAATGCGGCAATTTTGCTTATTTACGTAGCCATTCAACCAGAAATGAGCCTCATCGCTGAACAAAATTTGTCGATAAAAAAGCGGATTTTCTGCCAACTTTTCTAGGGCCCATTCACTGAAAATTCGACGTTGTGGCAGATCGTTCGGCTTCAGTTCTTGCACGAGCTGTATTTTATACGTCGAATAACACAAACCCAATTGCTGCGAACGGCGACGAATCGACATTTCACGGTCTTCAGCAACACTCTCAGAAACAGACGCAATATTCTCTTCTGTACGCACTGTACGCATTCGTGTGGTTGGTTTAATGTCCAATAAAGTAAACTGAGTGCGAAACTTGGTCACAATCGCATTAATTGTTTGCTCACTTGGTCGATTATGTAGACCATAAATCGGACGTAAAGCGCGAAACACATTTCGAACCGAACACTGATTTTGGTAATAAAATTCAATGATTTGCAAGCGTTGCTCGTTAGTAAGTCTATTCATGATGAAATGTCAAAGCATACTGAGCATCTTTCTCTTTGACACCATGTCTGAAATCCCGCGTGATCTGTCAAATACTAATGCATGAAAATCCTAACCTCAAAAAAATCACCCGTTAACATATTTATGATAATTACAATAAAGAATATGTAATTAACAAGTACCTACAGTATAGTAATAAAATAATATATTAAGAAAATCTCATATTTTTTTGAAAACCCCCCCCCGAAGTTATTTTCTGCGTTCGCCCCTGGTCAGAGATGATGATATCTGTCTTTAATATAACGTTTCCTTTAAGTCAAGACAGGACGCTTTTGACGTTTAAAATTGAATCTGAGGGATAGTACATTCCTTATATCATAAAAAGTGCTGCTCATTCGCCGTTCGGAATTCGCAGAAAATTGAAGGTCTTTTCCATTTCTGTAACACGCATACAGGAATGGTTGAGAGTTGTAAGTCACAAGGTTAAGGATCTCAGCGAACCGTAATGACCTCTTATTTATTTTTTTTGGACGTAGTTTCGCCATATCATAATTTAGAACATCCTAGAAATATGTCTGCAAATTGGAAATGTTTGGGCCAAATTTACAATTTTCCCGAAATTCGACACAGTGTGATCTTATAGATATCCAGTTCCTAAGAACGCTGTTTTGGACGGACGCTTTAATTTCAGCAATATTCTCGGCACTTTGACCAAGTCGTGGTATCACTGACACAAGAACATCTAGCAGCGAAAATTTAGTTTCGAAATTATTCACTAGACTTTGATTTGCTTGCATACTGGGATAAAAAAATAGCGTTAACGCTCTTACAGTTGCATTCACCGACTCGGAATTTTGATAATAAATTTCAATTATTTGAAAACGTTCTTCGATCGGGAACTTCAATATAATGAAAATATTGGTTTTACTGAATGACATTGACAGTTTGGTTATTGGTTTCAGGGTGCGTTCAGAGAGAAAACCCTTTATTATCGAACGACCATTTGTAAATACATATGTTGAAGGAATACAAATCTTATTGTAACATAGAGTGCTTTCGATATTTTGCAGTTATTGGAATACGATCACTTTAAACAATATTTAAAAACTTAGTGAAACTTCTTTTAACAGATAAAAAAGTTGGATTGGAGGTCGCGTACTTCGAAGTGGCAAAATCAGTCCTTACAATTTCACTACCAAACGTCAAAAGATTAGTGAAAAGTGACTGATAAATGCCTTTTTTAAACCAATTGCTTCATAAAACACAATATTGTCAATAATTTACAAAAATATTGCGGGCGCACTTAATAGATTATGACAACTTTTAAATGTTTGAGTGCAGGGCAAGCTTTTGGGAAAGTTGGAGAGGATTTATAAGGATGCACTACATTCGTGTAGTGCGACTTAAAAAGAATCTCTGATTTTAACAGTACGTCCGAAGTTGGGCTGAAGGTAAAATTATGGAGTGAATATTAAGGTTGAATTGTTTAAGTGTTCAAAAATTCTGGTCGGGAAAGTTGCATTATTCTCTATATCATGTCCTTTCAATTCAGAACAAAAATTTGTATACCAATTGTACACAGAGATATTTGTGATTACTTGTTCGAATAACATTCTTTATCAAAATATTAAAAATAATTTAATTTAATGAACATGGAAAGTAAAGTTTAAAAGTCTTTTTTTAATCAATTTTTAAGATGTTGAAACTCAGTCGTTTTGATTTGCTTTTAATCAAATTGATTAAGCGTCAGGTTGAGCCCCTAGAAAAATAAAAAGGATTTTAATTTGTTGGATGAAGAATAATATATGTATTAGGAAAAGATACTGGCGTAAAATTTTATTCGAATTCGGACGATGTTAAAACTGTTTTAGTATGATACTTTTAGTTAAAATGACGATTTTCCAAATTTTAATTGAGTTTAACGTCATACTTTTTTTAACATTTTATTAAAGTTAAAATCATCAAATAGCTACATATTAATTTTTATAAGACTTTTTGACATTAACAAACGTCAAAACAGGTTTGATTACTTTTTTTTTTTGCACAAACTGACATTGTTTGAGGTGTGTTCAGAAACAATTTGTTAAAAATTAGACGTAGCACGAAACTAGTTAAACATTTTTTATAGACTAATAAACATTTAGAAAATTTTATTGTAAGCAAATCACACTTACATATGTATATTTTAATATTAGACTGTTTAAAATTTTGCACCACTATGACTTAAATTTTGGTTAAAAGAATATTTTAACCAAAACTAAAGTATTACAGTACAACTGTCCTGGTAGTTTCCCATCCATTCATCAAATAAAATTGTTTCTTCAGGTACTATTTATTAAGTATCCACTATTGGAATAACCCTGAAAAGCAAATGCAGGAATTCTATTATATGTAATATTACCAGGAAATAGCAACAAAAGCTTATCTGCTAATTAGCAAATTTGTAACAGTATCAAGTTATAAGAGATAATTATTATATTCATATATTTCATTAAAATACTTGGTTATGAGATAAGCTTTTCGCTATAAATATATTTTCCATAAGGCTTAGGTTAAAAACTGAGCTTAAACATGAATTCTAAAACTATAGTTAATGCATAACTATTGAGGGCTTGAGACATACGCATACGTAAAGTCTATAGGCTTCTCGCACTATCATATATGAATATTGATTATTAGTTAGAAAAAAAACAACAACTTGAGTGCACGAAGTTGGTTAAGCTTATTAATGCTTCTATTGAATTTCAGACTCCACTAAATGACGTACTCTAAGTTTCTTAAGGGATTAGTAACAAAAAACTTATTATGAATAATGCCTTCTTTTTTATAGTAGTGTGATGGTTCACTGTAGGAATTATAATCACCAGATTCTATTTCATAATATTTTTTGATAAATTATTTATTTCAATACACACAAAAATGATTCATACATAGAACCCGATAGAAATAATAAAGTATCTTATAGTTAATGTTTCAATGTCTTTGAAAGAATTCACAAGATTTGTGTTGCTAAAACGGGCTTTTGTTTTTCAATTAAAATATTTGCAGTTTCCTACCTGTAGACAGAGTTTTTTTTTTCAAATTAATATAGTGACAAGAATATTCTAATAAAAGACATGATATGTTCTGTCAATTTTTTTTTTAACATTTTCTTGGCTATCTTCCAAATGCCAAAAAGCTTGGGAAATCATATTTGTATACAAATTTTGTTTCAGAGAAGGCTTCTAAAAGAAATAATATGACGAATTTTTCTTACACACGTGGGTTATAAAAAAGAACAAAAACTCGTAGATATATCCAAGGATATTGTTTAAAACCTTATTTATTAGAATGTCGAAACAAGCGAGTGGCAGACAAAAAACAAAAACATGTCAAAATAAATAAAATATTTCACGTTTTTTTTTTCTTTAAAATTGTAACATCCTGAAGATATTTATAATATTTTTGTTCTAAAAAAAAAACAATAATTCAATATTTTAGAGATTGATTTATGTATATTTACCGACAGTTTTTTGAAAATTGATTTATTGTGTTTGCCTTTTTGTTGAAATGATGACGTCAATGGTAAAAATCTGACAGACCTCGAAGCCGGAAAACACTTTGTAAGTAACATTTTTCTGAAGTTAAGTTAAGAATTAAGCAAAGACACTATTCACAGACACTTTAAAATTAAATTAATTAATACATAGGATAAAATCAATAAATTAGCAAGCTTTCTATTTAAAAAAAAAGAATAACACATTGTCTATGTTAAAAAGTTTACGTGTTTATGTTTCCATTTCTATGGTACAAATAAGGTCATCACTTCTGCAGTAGTCCTCCGAGTAGACTGCTAACAAAAATTCCCCTAAAAAAGCGAAAGTTGTAGTTTGATATTATCTTTTTCTTCGAAAAAGAGGGAAATCACAGGGACGTTTGAATTGAAGGGAGTTTTTTTTTTATTTGCATATAACTTCGTTATAGTATACCTACTCTTACAAGAGCATGCATACATATAACAGAGAGTTAACAAAGCTGTATGGGGGTTGGATTTGCGCAAAATGATTTCTGGTTAGGACAACACTCCTTAAAGTCGAAGAATGTTAATGTGCCTCGAAAGAAAAGAGCTTCAAGTTCATTTGGGGGTTTTCATAAGCTTTTACAGTGTAGGTAGAATGTTTTAGGAGCTTAGTGGTATTTCCATTGCGTGTGTAGTTTTTTTGATCTGAACAAAGATAAAATGCAGTTTTTAGAATTAGGAGTTAAGGTTACTGTCAAATGTGTTTATAATTACGGCCATTGCAAATTGCTTTAGTTTTTCCAAAGTGAAAAATCAATAAATTCTTAGAGAAAAGGTCACTCATACGCCCCATGTTACCTTCAGATTATTGTTGATTTTCCTTTATTTATTTTGATAAAGTGCTGTCAAAAATATGAAATATACACTCCTTAATGCTTAATATATGTCTGCTTTTTCCAAAACGCGGAATATGAGAAGAATGAAATTAACCTTAAAATAGTGAAAATGGCGGGTGACAAGTTGGGGAGGAATATAAAACGACTATAAACTGAAATTTTTGAGAAAAGAGGTTCCTTATGCAGACATAGTAGGTTGCAACAGACATTCTACTTTCACCAGAAAAAGCAAACAACGAAAGCTTTAAATTAAACAGTAAAACAGAGTTTGAAAATGCGAAGGATCTCATTTTTCTTATTTGTACTATTACAATAGAAGTCTAGGTTAGATTTCAACAGCAGCTGGCACTCAAAACAAAGAAAAAATGTCAACGGTCTTGCGAGGCAGTGATAATTGTCTTACTATAATGATACTGATAATTGTTTGAACTTGCAGATATTTGTTTCCTTCCATTTTTGGCGCCAAAATGCGTAAAGTAAAGTTATATGTCACTAGGCCTCAGTTTTCTTCCTGCTGTTGCATTTTAAATGAAATTATTTTTCAACAATTTTTTCGAATTAAAGAGGCAAACTTATCCGTATTTAAGTAAGTTTCATTCGCTAACTTTTCAAACGTGAAATACTCGTCAGATGGGAATAATGTTGGATCTCTTAGAACTTAACCTTTGAACTAGATCGACATTCTTTTTCAAAAAGTTCAGGTGCAAATTGAATTCGTCACTAAAGAGTAAAGATTTTGTTATTGCAGTAAAACAGTTTTCCCGAAAATCTGTCATAAGCAATACTATCTATGAGTTCTTGGTGGAAGAATATTTACAGCTTTATGCAGTTTGGGACTAGATTAGGTTAGGTTAAAGTGTCTGCTGACACACTTAGACCAGAGTTGGTCTATTGAGACCAAATAAATCGAGTTTTTCTCTCTGTACTCTTTGAATTTTTTGGACCTCCTTATGAAGCGCGAGAGACTGTAAATGTCTATATTAATTAAATCACTTGGTTTTACTTAAGGGTATCTAACACTTAGAGCGTTCCGTTTAAGTATTGGTAGTTAAATTATTCAATTTTAGGTTTATCCTTTCCATATCATCTTGTTTCAGCAAAAGTTTACATAAGGCGATGGGAATATCTATGTTAGCTCTATCAGGTAATAAAGGTAATATTGTACAACTTTTGTCAAGCTCGTCGGTCTTAGAGTTCTCTGGAATATACCTATGCCCTGGCATCCAAAAGAGGTGAATTTTGAACCGCTGCGCCAGGTACATGAAAGATGAGAGTTGAACGGCAGTAAAGGTCTATTATAGAGTTAGTAGAGTAAAGATCGAATCTAGAGATTTAATATCTTGATTGACTATCAGAAAAGATAGATATATCACATTTCCTTGTGCCAAGATAGGGCTTCTTTAATCACCATGGGTTCTGCCGTTAAAATAATTAGAAAGACGAAAAGATAAGCATGATTTTAGTCTATCTAAGCACACACATCTACCACCCATCATCAGTTTTTGATCCGTGGGTATTCAAATGGATAGAATCACCTTTCAAGAAACTCATATCCTCCCAGGAAAATCTAGAAGGAATGGCTACTTGGGAGACTTCAATGTGACTTCGAAGTGATTCTTAGGATTTTAAAATTATGGAAATGGTCAATGTCATTGTTGATTCAATTCGAAAATGCTTTGAGATGGCAGAACATCGAAGTGCTTGGCTCTTGCACAGCCAAATTATTGTTGGACTTTGCTTAGCTTGTTACAATGAATAGCCTTTTCTAGAGCCATTCACCATACCATTTCACCATAAGTAAGGATTGGTCTTACTACCGAAGTATATACTCAGTGAGTAATGGGGGTTTGGAGTGCCCGTATCAGAAAGCTAGTGGAATACCTTTGATGGAAGGATGATCTACATGAGGAACTTTACATATATTTCTTAGATAATAGGACAAGTTTCATATTATAAGGGTTGAATCCTAGGCCACACACTCTGCCAAGTTTATAACCATTTTTAAAGGGTTTTGTAGGAGTTTTTTTTTTTTTTTTTTTAAATATATTAGGATATATTCCTCATACGGCAAAAGCAAAATCATTAACATAAACAATCATTTGTAGCTCTCCAACTGTCAGCAACTCATTTATTAACAAGTTCCAAAGAAAGAGAAAAAGAACACCGCCTTGCGGCGAACCTATAGTGTCAGATCTTTTAAAAGAAAAGTCACACAGTTTTGAATTAATAACTTGCTTACCAGCATTTGAATCAGTTGACCAAGCTACTCATCGAACTTAAGATATGGCAGTGCAGATACAATTGTAGATGTGTCGATGTTTATATCTAGAAATACAACCATAGTGTACTCCTAATTGTGGGGGGAATATTCAATAGTTTTAAAATTTTTCAATTTTAAAGACTGAAAATATTATGAATTCAATGAAATTATTCCAGAAGTTAATTTTTGTTAGCATAAGTTGAATATCTTATTTTAGCAATTTGTTTGCATGGTGATTTAAGAGCCGTTTAATTTGGTTATTCGATTGTTAATACAAACTTATTTTTTGGTTAGTTGTTGCATGAAAATGATAATTTGGGGAAGTTAGAAGAATATATGTAATTATCGACCGTCAGACAAAATTTTAATGAATTGAAAATATAAGCTGATCTCAAATTTATAGTTCATATCACATCCATAACAGTTCACAAAATCGTTGAACTTCGGTTTCACATTTCTTAATTCATACGTTATTCAATCGCTAATGGGTTTGCCAATTTATGGAATTTTTGTTTTATTTTATTGCCTTCTTTATAAGATATTTTCATCAAGAACTTTAATTGGTATATTCACTTCTACTAATTCTTAAATACTTCTCAAATTTGCATTTCGTTAAAAAGTGTTTTTTTGTTTCTTTAATGCTTCTTTAAGCCTTCTGAAAATATTCAATTCTTTTGCACAATTGAACAACCAAAGTAACTTTTTTAGACAATCATTGACATACATATCAGATTGGTTGAGCGCACAGGAACGACAAGAGAAAGTACTCGAGCTCGAATTTCGATGAAAGCACATTATCTGGCCAAAATAAGATGATAAATAATAAAAAATTGTTCAAATACAAAATAAATAGTAAAAAATGTAAGATAAAAATTGATTTTTGAGAAATAACATATGTATTAGAAAAACTCAAAAAGTATTATAGAAGTTTTTTTTTTGAATGGCAAAAAAATTATATAATTATTAAGGAAAGAGTAAAGCAGTAATTAAGATCAATGTTGTTCCGATTTAAGAAGATCTTCAGAATCAATTTAGCTTCTTAGTTCCTTCTAACGGATCGCCTAATAGCACAAATTCTCTCCTTGATAAGAACTGAAATCCATTTTAAAGAAAAAATGTAAGTAACGCTTTAAAATTCTAAAAGCCTTCTTTAAATAATTCTGTGATACTTGTGTGACTTTTAGAATCTTTATCTTTCTGTTTTGCAAGTCATTTTGAGTTTTTTCGCTTCAAGATATGGAATTAACAATGCAGGTATATAATTCTAAATCTACTCTGTTTGGATATTTAATTCACACTAAGTGGCATATTAAAAGAAAAGGAACAAAACTTTATTGAAGTGAGAAGCTACCAAAGATCAAGAAAACTATTTTTGAAATTTCAACTGAATTTACTTCGCAAATTAGTTATTCAAAAAATTTAAGAAATCCGTAATAAATACTGAAACTGAATGTTATCCCAAACTGACAGACAAGACCAACAAAATATGGAATTGGTCGAAGATTTTTGAAAAAAAAAAGAACAAAGCTGATATTACTATAGTTCATAGTAATGGGGAGAAAGCCACTGATTTTGAAAAATATTTCTTTTCTAGTCAAATAATATTAGACGGCTATAGCGACATTCAAACAAAGCTTTTAGTTCAAAACAATATCAACTGAATTATTTTATCGTCAATTGGTACACACAATATCCAGATACAAATCTCTTGTCAAAAACATCATTACTTCCATTTGCAGTAGGTAATGAACAAGGTCATTAGAAATGTACCGAAAAATGCTGTTAAGTATTCAACATCCCTTTTTGAAAGTTGTCTGCAACATAAATGTTTGCCTAAAAATTTGGAAGATTGCTGAAATAATTTCCATAGCCAAACCAACTAAACGTCTAGTTATCGATCAGTAAACTTGGTTAGCTGATTAGATAAACTTTTTGAAAAAAAAAAAAAAAAAAAAATTTCTAGAGATGAATGACTTTGCAGAAATAAACAGTCTTATTCCAATTGAACAGTTTGATTTTAGAAAGGAACACTCGAAGACTCAATCACTGAAAAGGATCACTAACATAGTAAAAGAGTGACTTAAAAGCAAAAAAAAAGTGGATATGGTATTATTTGACAGGCAAAAAACATTCGATAGCGTTTGGGATGAAGGCTTACTTCACAAACTATTTACACCAAATTCTCTTATCTAAAAAATTAAAATAAATTAAAGCTTTCAAAATTTTTGTCTGATTCATCTACTCTGCTTCGAACAATTCAACTAGATTTTGTTATCCTTTTGCCGAAATCCGAGATTATATTTTTTTGTAAAAACCCTACGCATTTATAAAAAGACATCAGATAGATACATATTTTCCATTTAACACTCTACAGAGCTCCTATATTTTGAAACGAAAAATATTGACGGACAAATATTTCAGCACCACACTTCAGGGAAGTAACAGCTGAGGACAAAATGAACATTCAATACAAAGTTATCAGCATGAATTTTTTAGCTTTAGAATAGCTTGTTTATTTTTTTCCGTTATTGTTGTTAAAGTGTCAAAAACAATAAAGAAATAACAGGGAAAAGGTTTTAGCAAATTCATTTTTGATTTCACCTAAACATGAACTTAGCCACTGCGAAAATGTTTTTCAGGGGTGTATTGTCTCTTGCAAGGAAGTGACAAATCCTTCAAGAGTATCTCTTGTCATGCAAAGTACTATAATTAAGCCGTCCGAAATGAGTAGAAAATTCTAGTTCCCCTCCATTCCCTCTAACACGCAAACAGGAATGGTTGACAGTTGTAAGTGACTAGGTTTAGGCTATACGAGTAGTAATGGCCTCTTATTTTTTTTTAAAGATGAGTTGTGGGCTTTAATAAGACCTTAAATGTCTGCAAGTTGTACCCAAGCATACGAAAAAAAAAGTTCTTGTCATTAAAAAAATAAAAATAAAACTCAGTTCATACCTGAACAACAGCAGCATTTTCTTCTGACTTAACACCGTCTACTTCCAGTCTATTTCTCATTGCAGATGCTGCTTTCGCCTCCTTGTAATCAATATCACCAGCCTGCAGACGTTTGCTTAAGGCCATATTACTAGTGGCTTGTTCCGAGCTAAATCCATCGGTAATCACTTTAGTTTTCGATTCGGTTTTTGTGCGTTTCTCTTCAAATTTCACTGTATCGACGGTCTTTGAAGATCCGCTCAAACCATTTGTCAACGCATTCTTTGACGCACCAACTAAATCCATCTTAAGATCATGATGATCATCTTCACTATCAGGAAATGTCACCAACGGTTCACCACTTGGACTATCAACAAGATTTTCAATGGAGGAACGAATTCTACAAAAAAAAAAGAAAACAAAATTTAGCTTAGAAAAGCTTCGAATACATACAAAATTTAAAATCTCTTACTTCTTTTGAATTTGATCGAGCGTTGCTGAACTATTCATCTTCAAGTCGTTTAGTTTTTGTTGTGCTGTACAGCTCATTGCAAGATCATTTATTTCAGACATTGAATTTTTTATTTCATTTAAATCACGTTTAAGGGCGGTCGCCTTCATTTCAGAGGTTGATGATGATGACGACGATGATGAGGAAGTAACTTGGTGTAAGCGTTGGGATTTTTTTTCAACACGTGTCGTCGTACTGCTACTATTGACGACCTGCAAAATAATACAAAATTAATAAACAAATTTTGTTTTGAAATAATAAATTAAAAATAGAAAATTAATAAGAGTTATTTTTAAACAGTGATAAAGCCAATGTAAAACTGTTCTATCAAAATTAAGGTGGAGTTTTGTTTAATAAATATCTGTGAAATTTCAAGTTCTATCAATCGCCCTTAACTTTATGTGAAGCATTTTTATCTAAATTTGCTATTTTATTTATTTAAAATAAAAATATACTATAAGGGAATGATTTGTTTACCTCAAAGAAATTAATTACTATCTTGTTTTGATGTTCTATTTTTAAACATGACATATTTGGAATAATAATGCAAGTTTTTGAAAAGATCCATAATATTATTCATACGAAAAAAATAGTTTCAATTAAAATTAAACTAATTTTATGGATCATAAACAGATTGTAATGTTCTCGAATAGAAAATTATCATATAAATTATTATTATTTTTGTATTTTAGTTTAAAAAAAAAGAAAAGTTCTTTAACATTAATTTACATTTTATAAATAATTTCTTAAATACTAGCAACTATGTTTAACAATTTATTGAATATTAAAATTTGATTTATCGCAACTATAAAAGTTGTTCAAGTTTATTAAAGTCAACCCAAGTCTTTAAAAAAGTTGATTTTGATTTAAGTTCGACATTTAGCCTGAGCAAAATTTTAAAATTTTATAATCATTGAGTTTTTAACACGGCTCTTTTTTTTGAAATTAAGTCCTACTCAGCGTCCTGAATTTAAGCATCTGAGATTAATTCAAGCAAACGGACTTTGATAGCTTATTTTCAATATTAACATTAAAAATTGGAGAGAACTTAAAAATATTTTTGAATGTAAAAACACAGTTTGAATCTTATGAGCTGTAGTAAATTTGTTCAACAAGCTTTATATAAGGCGCTTGTTCTGTAGTCTCTAGGGGTATTTCAAATGAACTTAGGAATCTTAAATATAACGGTATCTGATATACATATATCTGTGGCACTAATACAACCTTGGATAAGTTAATATTTTTCGGGCAACTACTGTTTTTGTTAACGAGTTTAATGCAATCCGAAAGTTTTTTTTTTAATTCAAGAGCCAAACTCATTAGAATGTGAAGTATCCAAAGAAAAATAAATAGCACGATTGGGTCCCATAAGCTTGCTCTTATCTCTTATGCAGTAGACTGAGAATTTTAAAAATAACTGGCACAATATTTAAAACAGCCTAGAATTAATTATTAGTATGATACTACTTAAAAATTTGATAACTTTTAAATAGATTACTAACTATTTCTTGATTTTAAACATTTTCTAACTAGTAGCATGCTAAGGCTACTGAACACACCTAAAGAAAGGGCAGTTCATGCAAAAAACTAAGTAAAAAGATATGTTTCGATGTTTGTAATTGTCAAAAAGTCATATGAAGTCAGCACGATACTAAAAAAATAAAATAGGTATTCGATGATTTTAATACAAGGGTCAAGAAAGTATGATGCAAAATCTAATAAAATTTTGAAAATCGTCGTTTTAATCAAGTTTCATATTAAAATAGGTTTAACATCATACTAATTCAACTAAAATTTTGCCCCAATGTTATTAGAGAAAACGTTCATAAACATAAAATTCATTTTTTAAATTCTTTTAGTAGTAAGAGACAAAACAGAATATCACGTGATTTCCTAAGTCTTCTATTACACGATGCATGGTTTGGTTTCAACGTGCAATCAGTGGACGAAATAAAATAGAAGAAGTCGAAGAAGGCACATGCATCAGATTCATCGTGTAATAGTAGACTTAGCAGACCATGAATCTAGATGCATGCACCATCTTCGAATTCTTCTATGTTATTTCGTTCACTGTTTCAATAGCTATTACACGTTGAAACCAAATGCATGGATCTAATTTGACAGTTCTCTTTATTTTTAATTTCGGTGCTGGTTTGTGTCTGTGCTCTTTTAAATATAGGGCGAATAAAAATGTATTTCTGTGCCTTACATCGAAGTTTACCCCTCGCAGAACAGTACAAAAATGTACAAGAGAAAAGATAAACGTCAAATTGTTGCACCCAAAATTGTATCCACGCGACACACATCAGTTTTTTCCGTCTCACGATTTTGTTTTCTCTTTTGCATTTTACGTATAATAGCAGACTTATCAAATATTAATTCTCGCAAGAACAAATAAATTTTAAATTTAGAATTTAGATGGACAGAATCGCAAGACCTACTTTTTTCGTGTTCGCTATAATCGCAATGTCAACTTTGATTAAAATCTCGAGCTTGCTTTTTTAAAAATTCATAACTTGCCTTGTAGTACCTATAAGTCGCAACTAAAACTGGTTCTAGAAGGGCGCCAGTAAAAACGATTTTTCGGATTTCGAAATTAATTTTTTTTAGTAAAAACTATTTTTCGGATTTCGAAATTAATTTTTTTTTTAAGTCTGTAGTACAGTTTTTGAGGAAAAAAATATTTTTTTTAAATTTCGAATAAAGATTCGTATGGTGTTAAAAAAAAGAAAATCAGCTGAGACATTTATGCTGCAGTCAAAAAAAAATCAGCTCATTTTGTTCAATTGTTCAGAAAATAAAATTTAGAAAATAAACTCCTTACCTACACTTTAAAAATTTAGAATTTTAAAATCAAGAACATAACTAAAGTATTGGTTTCTTAAAAAGATCCAAAGGTCGATTTCATTGCTTACTCCGTTAAAAATTTTTAAATAACCCATAGTTAGTCCTATGAGGAACTATGTGATATAATTCACTTCTATTTTGAAGCAGTCTCAAAGGGGCATTGAATAGAATGAAGGAAAGCAATTCCATAAAAGATATTCGATTGTCTAATATATAATTACAAATAATATGCACTTGGCTGTTGCATTTAAGCGTTTTTAAAAATATGAAAGGGCACCTTGCATTATAGTCTGGTAAAGATCCAACCCAATCAAATTTTATAAAAGCATAAGTGGGAAATCATTTTTGAATCCCTTCTATTCTGAAAATATTACTTTCTTAAAATGGCGACCAAACAACCAAACAGTATTCTAAAACTGGTAAAACTAGGTACAACATAATCAATGTTCGTTCTAAAGTCTAACTTCGAATCAAAATGGAATCCAAGATCGTTTATAATATTGACTCTTAGAAGGCTAAAATCATGGAATTTGTAAAATTGGTAAGAGATGGAGATCTTTGTAGCACTAAATAATTTATATTTTGATTAGTTTAGTTCCAGATGATAGTAGCTACTCCAATTAACATATTGATTATGTATAATTGCAGAAATTTACAGTTTGTAAAAGTAGGCGTTGAATTAAAAAATTGTACGTCATCTGCGTACATCAAAGAGTTACAATATCTTAAAACAGCAGGTACGTCATTAGTGAATATAATGAAAAGTAAAGGGCCGAAATTACAACCTTGTGGAAGACCCGATACAACTTCTATATTTTTTTATATTATACGCGCACTCAAAGGGTTATGTCTACCCTTATAATTTTAAACACACTGCGAGCAATTAGCAAAGTAGAATTGGATCCAGAAAGGAGATATCGATGGACATTGGTAATGAATGTTTGCAATGAGTGGGAAACATTGAGCCGGAAAAAGCATTCTACATTCGTGAAGTGCGGCTAAAAAACGAATCTACAGTACGTCCGAAATTGGGCTCAAGGTAAAAATGATGAGCATTCCTTAAAGTACGGGTATTACGGTTGAATTGTTTGGGGGGACGAATACAACTAGCTAATTCACTTGAGCACTGTTTATGAAAATAGCGGTGAAATAATCATAGACATGAATATTTTGCGACGGTGGTGCTCGAAAGATACAAATATTTCAGTAAGACAACGGTTACATATCATTTTTATAGGTCTCTTTTGAATTCTGTCCAAGAGACTCAAGTGGGTTTTTGGAGCACCTGCCCAAATATGGGAATTGTACTCGAGTTTCGGAAGAATAAATGCTTTATGTATAACAGCCAGATAAGGTAAAAAACTTCTTGCATTAGTAGAGAAAACCTAGACACTCAGCAGCGTCAAATATGTTATCACTTCACAAAAGATGGTATGAGATTAACATACCAAGAACTGAAAGCTGTTCCGTTTCCTCAATGCAAGTGTCACTCATGGATAGTGGCATTGAGGGAGGGTTACGCTTAAGCGACCGTAAACAGCATTGAGATTTTAAAGCATTAAATTCTACACGAGTTTTGATTCCCCATCGGAAAATGCTGGTAAGATCAGAATTTAATGAGCTTATCATAGACTTCCGTTGGAAGTCCACATCCAAAGGACAAGGATGTGAATCTAAAAAAAGAATATGAAAAGCTGAGGGTTCTGTCGTCAGCGAAACAATTTAGTGGATTAGGAGTTTCAGACAAAAGATCATTTATGACCATAAGGAAGAGTGTTGTAGACAAAACGGAGCCCTGGGGCACACCAGTGTTTATTTGGTGGGTATCAAATTTGAAACCGTTCAATACTACTAACTTGTAGTGAACGGTCCATAAGGTGATTTCTAATCCAACAAAGAAAAAATTCATCGATACCAAATGCACGTATTTTCCATAAGAGGGCTTGATGCCAAACTCTATCAAATGCCTTAGAAATATCAAGTGCAATAATCTTACTTTCTCCAAAAGCATGTAAAGATTTGTTTCACTGTTCGGAGAGAGATATTGTTTGATGTACAGCCATCTATCTTTACATTTGATGAAAGCTTTATAAGATCCCAACCTTGTTAATAAAGAGAAGACCATGATGGCTTAAAAAAGTCGGTGTATAGAGGACATCAACTTGTTTACCATTTTCTACTAGATTGCCACAAAAATTTGTAAAAAGGCTTAAATTTTAGAATTTCGATCTACCGATTAAGAAGACATATTGGTATGGGGATTGTGATTCCTTAACAAAAAAGTAGAGCCTTTGAGTAAGCTAAGGTACCGTAGAGAGTTTTGAAATAGTTCTGAAATTTTTCACTAAATGGTAAGATCGGGAAAACACCATCTGAGAGAGATGTATTGAAACTACAGGATAGAACATAACATAAGAAAGTTGAACATTTCGAAAGTAGAATACGAGGAATCAAATCCAAACTAGCTTTATTTTTGTCGTATCGATATCACCTGAGAGATTATTTTACAGACGATTTATCGAAACTTTTACTTGATTCATCGCATAGTATAAACCATTTTTTTAAGATTAAAATCTACGTAACTGTTTAAATAAATCTTTTAAAGGAAAGTAGCTTAAGCTATTGGAACAAGTCTGAATTGTAGTACATAGACCGAATGTATTTGTATTGCCATTCGAAGCTGCGAGTATCACCCCGGAGGCCTGGCGCATTTTTATTATACATACATGATTTCATTTTAAATCGAACACATGTCAGTACAATATTTATTTCTGCATATCAATTATAAAAGTTATTTAATTGCAAGCGACTATCTCAACAAGCAAACTTCGCTTGGTAATCTAATCATTTTAAGTATTATTAAAACTACATACGGACATTATGTATATTTCATACTCAAGCACGTTTTATAGATAATTTGCTTTTTACAAATAATTAAATACAGGAAAAATATTTATGTGTCGTTACATAAAATGAATAAAACGCAAATGGTATTCCCCTCCGTTTCTAGTAACGTAATTAACGTATTTTAATTCATCAATCAAGAATGCATCAAAGGAATGTTTATTTTCTAAAATATTTTTAAATAACTTTTTAAATTTATTTAATTTTTTTTACAAAGATTGCATTTACAAGGAATTTACTTTGATCTCAAAAAAAAAAAAAAAAAAAAAAAAAAAACAAACAAAAACAAAATGATAGATACAACTAAAATTAAACGAGTTTTGTATCTATTTTGGTGTAAGTGACTTATTCAAGACCAAAAATAGACGGGCACGAGTATTCAAATACTTAATAATATAATAATTTGTTGCAATGGTTTGAAAGCCAAGAAAAATCTTCCTATCAACCTACACACATGAAGTTTGAACATAGCTTACAAAACTTTTCTGTGAGAATTAATGAAACTCTTTTACTAACCTTGCTTAAAGCCTTATTTTGTGTAAGTGGGCAAATACTTTTTGAGATATAGTATCTGCAACATCCGTCTGGTAATCGGCGATTTCCTTAAATATCACTGAGTGCTTATTTTGCTATATTTTATTTAATTTATAATTTTATTTAATAGTAATACTTTTTATATATATAAAATTCATAAACTATATTATTCGTTCGTTTGATCGTTTTTTCTTTATTATTAATTTGTTAAGTTGAATTTCATTAAAATAAGGTTCGTTTTTTGTTTTTTTTGACTGATCGTTTTGAGGAGCGCAAAGACAATTTATTGAACAAAATTAAAAGATTAAACAAAAAACTATCTACGCGCGCAACAGATGATAGTCTTCGTTCGTTTGACTGAGTGACTGAATTAAAATAAGCTTTTACCATTGCCATAGATACAACCTACAGCAGCGCCCTGTAGTTAGTAAAAGATCGAAAAAAGCTTTTTCTATTTAAGATCGTGGTGGTGGTGAAGTCAGCTTTTTTCTAGGAATTTTCGCATTTTTTTTTGTTTAATATTTGTTTTGATTTTGGTTCTGTTTTGCCATGTTTCATGCTTTAAGGTGGTGATAGTCTAAAAATATTTTCTTTCATCTACATATGTACATATATGTTACATTACTTATCGTACGTTTCCAACCCACCACAGTTAAGAATTAGTGTGTGTTCGATATGTACATATGTAAATGTGGTGGCTATGGAGAATACGAAGACCAACACGATCGCACTTTCGATCAGGTGATAAGACAAACGTGGTGGGTTTTATTATTTTGCTTTTATCAGTTAAGTAGATATAGAGAGGGTGGTTTTTCTGGTGAAAGCTCGAAGATATATTGCTGCCGGCTTTTTATCTAGGTATATAGGTGTAATCAAATGACAAAACTAAATATATTATCTTTTTTCTTCGGCTAATTCATGCGTTGGATTGATTAATGTTTTAGGAATGGAATAAATGTGTTGGTAGACGTGAATAGAATTTCAAGTGAATTCATATTATTATGCTTGACTTCTTCTTAAGGGGCTTGGTATTCTTGGTATACTACTTGTTATAGATAGGCAATTTATTATGAAATCTATAAACGGTTTGAAGAAGTAGTTGTTTTTTATTGAGAAGGTGCAAATAACTGCCTGTAAGAACAGGCCATTAAAGATCTTCTATAGATGAAATGAACCCCTTGAAAATGTTATGAGTCATGGGTATTTAAATAACCTTAATAGGCTAATAACAGGAGTATTATTTTTTTTTTTTTTATTTTTTGAAGAAATTCTGTTTTGTAAATATTTCATTCTAATAAACTGATATAATTGTGTTGTGGGTTGAATTTACAGAAATTAAGAGTGACAAGAAATTCTACCATTGGTATGGATTTTGTGGTGAATGAATGTCTATATTTAAGAATGTGACTGGTGACATCTTTTACAGTGAAGCTTTTAATTATAAATTGGACCAGTGTATAAAATTAATTAATTCCAAGAATTTTTAAATGA
The DNA here is from genome assembly GCA_911387755.1 of Chrysotoxum bicinctum. NCBI lineage: Eukaryota > Metazoa > Arthropoda > Insecta > Diptera > Syrphidae > Chrysotoxum > Chrysotoxum bicinctum. Next base: position 213,291,398 of record OU426989.1, on the reverse strand, counting down.
AAATTTATGGTAACGTGAAAAATGTTTTAATTAATAAAGAATAGTTTAAATAGTTACAACGAAACCAAAAATTCATAATGACAATTTAAATCTGCTTTAATTTCTAATTATATGCAGATTCTGAAGAAAAATAATATGAACGTACAAGTACTGGTTCTTAGAATTTTTAAGATTTAATACTTATGTATATTCACATTAACATGTCAAATATACTTAGTTTGCTATTGTACAAATAAAGTGAATAGATAGGAAAGTGGCCCACAGTAGTTGGCTTGTTAGCGTAGACGTCAATGATGTCGAGCTATGGCCACAGAAAGTCGGTTAACATCGCTCCTTACCTAAGATTGTTGACGATAACGGTGTGTCCTTCCTTATTTGCAAAGAAATATCAATCATTTTGAATGAATTAATGCTTGCTCGAACAGTCTTGTGGATTGTGTTCGTTCCAATAACAGCAATTTTGCTCATTGACGACTTAGCCCTGTGCCAAAAATAGTCCTTGCCCGAGGAAATGATTTGTGGCGTAAAATCAGGATCTCCGCCAAATAATTCGAGCTCCCAATTAACAAACTCACGTCGTTGTCTATGGTAGTTCTGAAGAAATAGAAAACCTTACTGAATTTTTGACAGATGGATTTCGTTGGTAACTTTGACAACTGTTGAAAGAAATCTTTTATTGCAAGTAATTTTGTTTGTATTTTTAATTTTTAATTTTTGATTATACCTACGGTAGTACGCAGATTCTTGTATTTAAATCGTTAGAGCTTAGTTTTTTAGCTAAAAAAAGTATTATTGCCCTTCCAGAGAATAAGCTAAGACTCTAAATCGCTTCTACGGCTACGGTCAAGGTACTCGTACAGATGAATAGATGGAAATACAGAACGCACTTTGTTAGTTTTCCCTATCCTCGAAATGACAAGTCCGATCAAAACCTACAGTTCGAATTTATCAAAAATATAAAGGTGTCATATTATGAAAAAAAAATCGATCGAGTCCTTAAGACTGCAGCTATTGCGAGACCCATTTTTTCGCATTCTCTATCATCGTTACACACATCTTGATCGAAATACCAAGTTCTGAAAAATTTAAGTGTTTCCTAAATTTAAAAAATTCAGACCCTTAGGTCTGTCTTAACAGATAATTTATTTCGAGAAATTTATATGTTTATATGTTCTAAGCCTATAGTTATCAAAATCACCCTCTTCGTTGTTGAGGTTAACTAAGGCACTGTTTGCGCTTCGTACAGGAACATGTGTTAAGCGGCAAACACACACGACACTTATGTCCACCACACACGGCACACGGAATCGTGCATACTTTAGCTGTGCAAAAGGTTTCAAATCGGAAAGATCTTACCATGAGTGCCATTTAACCAAATATTAAAATTCTACACTCCCCACAGCACAACGATTCGGCTGCAACTGAATTGAATAGCAAATGTGCGCGCACATCCATATAATACACATCACACCGATCGATACACCGACCCCAAAAATCTAAAAATTTTGATTTTACTCACACGGTGTCTGAAACCGAAAATCGGTGTGCGCACCAACCCACATACGGCACACATTTCTGTACACCGACACCGGTGTGCACACAAGTGTCGCGTGTATTTGCTGCTTAAGTCTTTCACTAAAATTCGCTGTAGGGTTCCTCTGGTGATATCCAATTTCGTGGCCCGTAGTCTCGTTGATGATTCTTCGTTCTCAGCGAAATTGCCAGCCGCAGCCGCAATGTTCTCGGCCGAATGACAAGTCCGGTGGGGACCACGCCCTGCATGGTCTTGTGTGGTACCAGTCTGTTTGAATAGCTAAGCGCGGGAATGTTTTCCCAGCTGGCGCAACACGCTGCGCTAACGCCACCGACCGAATTTCTGGTAAAAAAAATTGACACAATTATTTCATGCTTCTGCAAAGTACATATATATCGCTCCATTGCATGTCTGTTTGTATACTGCAGCTGTCTAGTTCACAAATGTCACATATGATCGACGTATGACCCCATTTGTAAAAATTATAACATCTTCCGCTAGGGTGATTAATTTTGAGCCACCTTTTATGGTTTTCAGCTGTCGGATCTTGAAAATTAAAGTGTTAAAAAGCCTTTGTTTTCAGATTTAACAATAATCAATTGTCAACTGATAAATAACAATCGTCATAGTCTCTAAACATCTCTAGAATTGAGTTTTTTTTTTTTAATTAATATTTCACATTAAACTACTTTCACTTTTGAAAAAAATGATGAACAACCTAAATGAGTTCTAAATAACACAGACTATTCATATTTTATTATTCTCAATAATAATAACAAATCACACCCATTCCCAACATTTCAACTCGAACTGTGTTGAGTAAATTATTATCAATTAATAAATTCGTAATCGAAGATAACACCATAAAAGTTATATTTATTTATCAACATACGATTGTATTGAACTCAATATAATTAAGTTTAATACACAAACAATTACATAATAATGAATGCCTTCTCATTTACATACTTATTACGGCTCTTGAAAAATATAAACAAAATAAAAATATTTATATCTACACAAATTATTAAAGCCCTCTTGAAAGCATAAATCAGAGATAAAATATAAAAGCCTATGAAAGTTCAAGTTATAAAAGATTTTTATATTTTTTTTAGATGCCTATTTTATTGCCTTGACTTTTTGTTGTTCTAGCAGACTTGTCTATGATCTGTATTAAGAATGATGACCAAGAGGATTTTCCTAAACTTTACGGCCTAGAAATCTTGTACACAATATAACTTATCGTCTTCAATCTGTCACTTCATTTCAACCCACTCATGATTTAAAAATTGGCACACAAAAATTAATGAATCAGAGTATAAAAATTGACAAGAAGCGAATCTATGTTTTTTCAACACAATTTTGACAAATCCATAAGATTTTTCTAGAATAGTAAACACTGCGTTGTTTAAACATAGAAAAAAGCTCATCATTTTGCAAGAAAGATACGAACAGAACACATGTTGGAAAATTTATCCACAACAGAAATAATAAAAATTCGAAATTACAGACAATTGAGAATTTTCGAAGAAATAAAATTATTGGCACCAAATTTCAGTAGAAAAATTTGACTTGGCCTTTCGGAGAAACTCAATTTAAATTGATTGTATATAAATTCATGATAAATTATATAAAGAATTACTAGGTACTTATGTTTTATTCTTCTCGAAAAAATGTAATCTTTTTTTTTTTTAATTTTATATGACTTTGCTGTCAGAAACGAAATAGCAATAACCATAAAACGTCTGTGGGTAACTGTATTCAATGAAAGGGCTTTTTACTCTTTTCGAAGTCAACAACCCGAGGAAATGTTAAGTGTAATTGAATATTATTTACCTTTCAACCACAGAAACAATGAATCTTACTCAATGTGAATGTGGTTATTGGTTGTGTATGATTAATCAACAACTGGGCAGAAAATATGATACACAAATTACATGTCAATGTTTACACGCTCTAATCGTTTCACGTGAAAATAGTCAAAGGAAGTTCTCACTAAATGTTAAAACAATTGTTCTAACTAGTCAATGTAAGACTGCGAAAACAAACAAAAATAACAATAAATAATTGTTCTGTTAACAAAAAAACAAAAATGATATAAACGCTTTAGGTTTCTTTTTTTAAATTTATGTTTACACTTTTTTTGGAACACCACCTGTATTAAAAAACCTCATCCTAACTTTAAAACTAACAACTTTACGATTTTAAATAAAATCTCAATAAATTCCAGTGAAAGTGTAAACCAAGTATCTATCACAGATCAATAAATATGCCCTTTAGAACCACATAAAAAAATGTCAAATAAATCTCACAATAATCGTGCCATAAAAAAGAGAAAATAAAAACAATCCACACCCATTTCCAATCTTAAGCTATATAACTTACCTGCTGTGATGTGGATGAGGTTTCCTTAAGACTACTACTAGAGCTAGAACTTGTATTGATTAAATTTTGTCTGGTATTTGATGACATTGCACTGAGGGCATTAGCTGTGCCACCAGTTACTGTTGGTGTACTTGTTCCGCTGCCACCATTACCCACTGTAGTGGCAGCACTGGCACTATTTTTCTTATGGAAGTTTTCCATCAAAGATGCTGCCGGGCTCACATGCTGTGTTGAATCCGAGAAGTCAGACATCTATAATAAAGAAAAGAAAACAAAAATCAGACTTGAGTTGAATTGAATATCATTATAGACGCTAATGTGAAAAATAATCTTATAAATGGTGTTAGTTCATAGTGTAAACATCGCATTTATTATTTTAAGAAAAAAGTGTTTTAAATATAAATATTTGAAGATGAATACATTTTTATTTTTACATTTTATTTTATTGTCAATAAATCAAAGAAAGTTAATTTTTTTTCTGTAATTGATAATATTCTTTAAATCTTTAAGAAAACAAAGATTTGGTTCTTAAAAGATGTCTCATAATTTGCTTTCGTTTCGAATTTCAAAGTTTGTCATCTTATCATAATAAGAAAAATCCGAACATTCCATAAAAAAGCGCACAATTGCAAGAAAATTCGGATTCTCGGTGAACATGCTTAGTTCTTGAGAAAATTGAATATTTCGAAAACTACTTTTTTCTAATAAAAGATTTTTTTTAAATAACCAATATAACCAAAACTATCTTTCAAAATCAAATACAAAAACTAGTAATATATATCATAAGGCCATGGTGACCCTTCGCAGTCGGCTCTTCAACCTTTGGCTAAATTTGAAACGCCCGGTTCTTTAATCAACACACATTCGGTCTGTGAAAGTGTACAAGAAAGCCCGAGGGCAGTCGTTTCCTCGCCTTGCACACGACCCTTGAACTCGACCTTTCACACACTTCAAATTCAAATTGACGAATTTTACCTCGGGACTTGGGCCTACACCCGTAAAAGATCCAACAGACCCAGGAGCTCAAAGTTCGTGATCATAGACAACTCCGATTGTTCGCTGACTGGGCTTTGGAGCATGATCCTCTAAGTTGGAAATTTTCAGGGGGTGCAAGGGTGAGCTATATGGACGGTGAAGAAGGGTGAGGTTACGGTCAGGAAGACCGTCAAAGGGGAATCTGGCGAACATTGGCCATCCAGATTCCAGGCGAGGTGTGGGAAGCCAACTCTGCGAATAGACCTAGCAGAGTCCTTAAAAGTGGTGAACAAGAGCAGATGAGGTAAGAAAATTGTAGATCGTGTCGGCATGAAATTAATTTTGTAGCGTGGTGAGGTTTTAGGGAGTGGCAAGATCCCCCCCTATATCCGGCGAGCTTAGCCGCGCACGCCCGCATGCCACTGCCGCGCCCATAGAACATTCAATTCCTTCCTACCCTATCCTAAAATGAAACCATGTCCGCTTCCTGTCCATTCCGGATTTCCATTCCAAATTCAATTTCCTATCCAGATCCAATTCCTATTCTTAGGTCCTCATCCAATTGCCCCGCAACAAATGGCGTTTGGAAGAGGACCCCAATATTGGCCGAAAAATCATCTTTAGCGACGAGGTGCATTTTTGGATTAATAGCTATGTTAATAAGAGAAATATATGAGATGACAGCAACCTGGGGTGCCAGCACGTAACTTGGTTCAATCGAGTTTAATCGATACAATCGAGCTTCGGCAGCACTTATTTTGGTTCAGTCGAGTGTCCTCGATTGTATCGTCAGATTTGGTAGCACACAAACTTGAAAATGAGGTTTGAAACAAAAGTTTCCACTCGGCAGAAAAAAGTTATCGTTGGCAGTGATTTTTTTAAGAAATAGCATGGAAAAACAAAAAAATGTCAATAAATAAGAAACAGACGGAAGTTTCAAACACTTTTATGAGTTTTCACCATGATTTAGCCATAGGAATGCTTAAAAGTATCCAAGGTAGAAAAAACAGAAATTTTCTGTGGGTAAAACCATTTCTTAAAATACAGTGGGTCCTCTACAAAAACATCTAAAAGATTGAAAAAAGATAGGTCGTTCTTAAAATACAAGTGCATATGTATACAAGCACATATTTTTCAAATCATTTTTTAGACTTACAAGTTACATACCTAATATAAAACATAACTAAAAAGTAAAAAACTTCACTAAAAAGGCACGGGCCGAGTTCCATACATGATTTTAGCATTAAGTACTTCCTTATCTTCACTTTCCGAATCAAAAAATATCAGAAGAATATCAATTTGACATTTCACTTTATAGTTCACAATGATATTTTTAAATGGAAGTCACAAAGAAACTCGTCTCAAATTACGTGCTGCCAAAAATAATTTGTTTCGAGTTGACCTACGATCGACAATGCTAGTTTGTATCAAGTTACGTGCTGGCACCCCTGCACGAGATTTACCAGGAGGAAATGCACCTATTTGACGTTGGCAATGGCTGGCGCCACAGAACGATGATAACCAATGTTTTATAGCCCAAAAACTATACGAACCTAGACTACATGTGGTACTACCAGGATGGCCCTATGTGACATACAGCGCACGTCACGATGGACATTCTGCATGAACGATTTATGGGTAAGGTTATGCCTAGAGGAGGTGACGTGAAATAGCCACCAATGTCATGCGATTTGACACTTCTAGACACTTTTTTGAAGGGTTTTCTGAAATCATAAGTCTTTCCAAATGCACCGCAATTGACTGATGCTCTCTTAAGGTGCACCTGAAAGGTCATCGCTCAAGTTCAACCGAACCTCTACGGGAGATATTGAAAATTAAACCACATTGATCCGTGCCTCCGTAAGAGAACGATAATCGAATTTCCATACATGTGCCCTTCAAATAAATTTGTGTTATAACCTCAAACACAGCTTGTTTTATTTAATTTTAACATCCACCTGCTCTTATTGAAAAATCCTTTACAATCTAAAAAAGAATCAGTATACAATTTGAATTCTTAATTTTATTTTTAAATCTATTCATTGAAACTTCTTGATTTAAAAACAAATTAAACAAAGAATAGATTATTTATAAATTGTATCTTTTATTTGAAATCTACTTAAACCTTAAACCCCATTAAAATAAGCCAGAAAAATGCATCACAAAATAGTTCTTCCTGACTAAGGCCCAAGTTATAGCTATCATTGAAAATTTAGTTTTCACTTTTTGGGGTAGTTAAACTAGGAATATTGAGAACGTTTGGTATACAAATGAAGCTTATCAATTATATATTTTAGTTTTGCAAATAAAAATAAACAAATGTGTTAAATATTTCTCATAAGACTACTTTTAATTTTTCAGTGATGAAAATCGTTTTCAATGAACAGCTGATTTTCGTTCCAACAAAGTGGAACACAATCGTTCCAATGATTTGTGTTCGATTCTTTTTCTATTCTCATGTGTCAGTTTTTTTTTTCAATGATCAACTCAAACCTCAAAAAACTATTCAGTTTGTCTTTCTACTTTAGCAGGCATCCAAGCGACAGATCTTTTCAATGACAGCGAAACTATTGATTGCTATAACCGATTTGTCAAAAAATATTCCACCGTTCCACTGATTTGTGTTTCAATGATGGTTTTCATTGATTCCTATAACATGGCCCCTAACATGCGGTCTCCACTAGCGATAAATCCAGAGCATGCTTTTAGTTTGAGATTTACGTGGGAAGACAGCTTTTGCTTCAGATTTACGTTTTTCTAACAAAATTTAAAAAAATCTAATTTGAAATTGTCCATAGAACTTTATATTACATAATTTCCAATTTGAAAGCCTTTGCAATTTGATCCAATGAAATTATTCACTATACTAAAAAAGTATGCGATGAAATGCCCAGCCACAAAAATCTGACAATTCTTCTGCTCACTGCTTTCTGCTTTGGCTATTGCGATTGCGATGGATTTATCGCTAGTGAAGACAGCGTGTAAAGGTGAAATAAAGACCTCATTCCATATGATTTTTGTACACAAATTTAATTGGAACAAATTGGGATCCGGACACTTTTCTACTTTGTTTTTTTTTTAAAGAAGTTCATTTTGTTCAAAAAATCTTAATTATAGGGTGACCAGATAGCAATAATATTTTTTTTTTTCAAATTTTGTGTTTCAGCACCTGTCAAAGTTACCAATGACATCAATCTGTTATTTCATCAGGACTTAAAATGTTATGAGTTTACTAGAAAATGAGAATGAAGAATCGACCTCTCACCTACCATACTCTCTACATGTCTTGCCTTATCCTAAAGAATCAGACTCCATCTTGGAGATTTCTCGCTTGCTTCATACCAATTGGTTAAACGATAAGGGAGAAAGTCTCAAAGATTCAATGTGGTATCACAAAGAACCAACCCATGGTGTGCCGGCTCATCTACTGACAGCCACGTCAATTTAACCTAACCTATGAAAGGAATTGAATGTAAGAAGAATAATGCAATAAATGGTGGAGTTCCACAAGGATGTGCTATTGGTCCGGTACTGTTAAATACTCTTAACATTCGTATTAAGGTTCTAGAATATAATTTAATTATATAGTAAAAATGCATTTATATCAGAAAGCCAACACAATTTAGATATAATATCATTTACATACTTGATCTGACCATTTTTTGAATCTTAACAAATAATATATTTCTAAAAATTATAAGAAAAAATAATAAGACACCCTGCTGAGTACTCTCAAACACAGTCTTTTGTTTGCGTTGGTATTTAGAACGCCAGACGTGCACGCCTCGTTTGCATGCAGCTAATTACATTTTCCACCTACATATAGAAATTCTAAAGGCGTCTATAAATTAAACGACAATGTTCACGAACACCTTTCCTCTTTTCAAAAACTATAAACGAAAATTTTCTCTGATTCTAAATCTAAGATCTCGCTAATGGAATTGGTTGTAATTATTGCGTAAGTCATTTAAGACAGGGGGTTCATTCAAGCTTTATCATGCCGGTTGCTGGCGCAAATGTAAATAAATCCGCTATTAAAAACCTATGAGTACAAACAATCAATGCGAGTAGGTATTTCTTCGTTAAGCAAAGTCGGCTTCGGCTATAAAGCTATTAAGACCAGCTGAAAATAACAAATTACAAAAAATATAAACAAAAATCCAAAAAACGTGATCTGAATGTGTGATTCATTTTGTATTTAAAACAAGTCACGTGGTGGTCAGGAAATGCCAAAGCAATGCACTAACTAAAAAAAAAAAACACTGTTAAGTGAAACGTTTTAAATTGTGGTGAATCCCAGTGAAGTGCAAAGAACAAACCTGAATGCAATTTGAATAAATTAAAAACAAAAATGTCATAGACAGAGTAAGGCCTATTTCTATGGTCATAGACCATTTATTGCATTCGGTGACAATGCAACTGGTTGCAAAGTTACATCGAACTATTAAGTATAGTAGATATAGGCAGGGTTGTACGAGTACGAGTTGGAAAAAGCGTATGGCGGTGAGTTGGAAACGTGGTGTAATTTAAAGCTATGTACATATACAAGTTCAATTGTGAGAGCAGAATTTTTCCCTTGGTAAGGTTTTTAATAGGGGTTAATGTCAAATTTGTTGTCGATAAAAAAGGTAAACAGAATTTCTAAATTAATAAAAGTTATTATTAACCAAAATACTAACTAAGTACATATGTACATATATGATGTTGTAGTAAGACCCTTTTTGCATTTTCAGCAAAAAAAAATGGATACGTGTAAATCCCATACAAACCGCAAAATCGGACCCTTGCTTAGGAACATATTATACGTCTTATACGTATAAGCGGATTTGTGCAATATGAAATTTTTAGCATTTTTGAGTTTGCCATTTCGGTTAGGAGTTCCTCAAGGATTCCTTTTAGGACCTCTTTTATTCAAACTATTTATAAATAGTGTTTCTAAGAATATTATTGATTCTATACATCATTTATATGCGGATGGTGTCCAAATTTATAATACATTTTCTAGAACTGATCAATCATATGGTGTAGCAGCCCTAAGCAATGATCTCAGCACATAAACTAAATTTGAACCAGTTAAAAACTAAAACTATCAAAATGCAAAGATATCCATTCCTTTATTTTACATTAACAACTTCTTGCTTTATTTAAAATTATCCAAAGTTAAACACTGAATTATATCTTTTACAAGCTTAAGTTCTCAGAGGACTTTATTGCTTATACTCCCTAGACATAGGTATTTGATAAAGCAGTCGTTAGTTTATTGCTTATGAGAGTTCGCCTATGGAATAAGCTTCCTCATAACATTCGAAGAATAAACGTAATGGCTTAATTTAAAGAACAACATTTCCAATACTACGCAAACATCAGCAACTAAAATCCCCTTTTTTTTCCCTACTGATAAAAATAGTTACTCATTATGCTAGATACACACGAGGCAACCGTTGCAGCAACACAGCCATGTTGAAGCAACCGTTGCTTCGTGTGTAGCTGTGTTTCCCATTGATTTTTTGTTGCTGCAACCGTTGCCAGAAATACCAAAAAATTTTGATATTTTCGATCGGTTGCTCCAACAGTACTGTGGTTGCGGCAACAGTTGCCTCGTGTGTAGTGAACAAACGAAACACGTTATGCTAGCTACACACGAGGCAACCGTTGCAGCAACAAGGTCATGTTGAAGCAACGGTTGCTTCCTGTGTAGCTGTGTTGCCGATTAGTTTTGAGTTGCTGCAACCGTTGCCGGAAATATCAAAATGTTTTGATATTTTCGGTCGGTTGCTCCAACTGTACTGTGGTTGCGGCAACAGTTGCCTCGCGTGTAGTGAACAAATGAAACACGTTGCTTCAATGGTTAACTCGTGTGTAGCTAGCATTATGCTAGCAAACAAGAAAATACTGTGAAGAAATTCTACGTCGGATCGGAAGGCATAGCCAGTTCCTTTTCCTATTGAATATCTAATAATTTTTTAAGATAGCCTATAATGTAGGACTAACATAGTATTGAGAATCAGCAAAAACATTGTCAAGATGATTCGGAATTGCTGGGTTTTACAAAACTACCACAGTGAATTTCGAAGTCTGCCGATAAGTGCACACAACCATATGCAGCTTTAGCACATATAAAACCCAGATCTACGATTACAAGGAGAAAGAGGAACACCGGCTTCTCGGAAGAAAAAGAAGTTGCATGAAAAACACTCCATCAAGGAAATAGAGGGTATGACAGGATTGAAGTTAGGAAGTTTAAAGATAATGGAAAGAAAACCTCTAAAGGTCAGAAGGTCCGAATTAAGCACTCAAAGAACGTTCAAAAGGACATGGTAGTAGAATCGCAATCAGTGCAACAAACCAATTCTGCAAAGTATATAACAACAAAAACCGAGTTCTGCTGTCAGGAAGTTTGAACTATTCAATCTAGTCTAGACGATGTAGACCAAGAATTTCTTCCACTCGAAGATCAGCGAAATGATGATACTTATTATAAACTTAATCCTAACTAAGCTATTGGACTTGACGTTCTTGCTACAGAGCTGTTCTAAGTGCCAGGCGATCAACTGATTGGAAATATGCACCATTTCAACTATAAAATATGGTCGAAGAAAAACTATCCTGATAAATAGGAACTCGGTAATGTTTGTCTAGCCGATCCTAAATAAAGACGATTCTCTGATTTTCACCAACTAAAGAGGCATAAGTTTTCTAAAATTTTGCCTACAAGATCTTTTCTGCAAATAAATGTGAATGCCTACAGATGTTCGTCAACAACCTGGCCCATTTTAGTGAAGCTTAAGGCCAAAAAAAGTCCACTGTCAAAAAAAAAAATTTAATTAAAGGTTGAAAACAATAATTTGAAAACCGCTTCTACAATCATTTCATAGAACTTAAGGTAGAGTATGCTAGTATTATTAGAGACGAGCTAAATCGTGCGAAGTTTACTTTTGGCACTTTTGCAGAATGACAATTGAGACAACTCATCAAGATGCTCTTGATCTCAAAAAATCTTGCTGTCTATAGCAAACAAGTTAGTTAGTGTAAGGTTAACAAATTTATAAATGGTATCTGAACGAGGGTGGGTAGATGTTGAAGTGGAATAAAACAAACTGTGTGCGAGATATTAACAAAAATTTTAATTAACTTGAAATGTTTATATATTATGAAAGTATACAATGGAACATGACATCGTTCAAATGCCTGCCTCGACTTTTTAGGACGGCAAATATACGAGAGGTCCAATTTTCAGTGGCTTTTCTGCATAGACCCGGCTGAGATTGAGCGATGACTTGTGTTATGTTCAGCATAAGGGCATCACAAAAATGCGCATTCTAGCTAAAAATGATTTTTTCGGCAAATATTGTGGTCCTCTTCCAAAACGCTCTGAAGACGAGTCAGCGAACAAACGGCATTGTTTGAGCTCCTGGGTCAGATGGATCTTGAAGTTGAAGTCTGCGAAAGACCGAGTTCATGTGCACAGCGAGGAATCTTCTTTGCACTTTCACGGAACGCGGTTATGTTCCCATTCTCAGTCAATTTTGGGTTCCTTACCGAATCAGTCGTCTTAACTTTGGTCACCAAACGTTGAAGAGTTTACTGTGAAGGTCCACCACGTCTACTGGTTAATGGCCAAGGATTTCTACTGACGATTACTCATTTTGATGATAAAGTTTTAACATTTGGACTTGTTGTTCAACCGTGCAACTTGCCGTGGTGAATTGGCATCAGTAAATGAATAATAAACATAAGATATGACAGATGTCACAAGAAGAACATGGCCGCCAAAATCTACCCACGCCAATTGAAAGACCCCTTACAATATTTACTAATAAAGAGTAATAAGGAATTAATAATATTACAAATACTAGGCAGATATTGACATAATTTGAAGAACAAGGTGTGATGTCAGTGACATCGTAACTTCGAGCTGATTATTTCTACCTAGGTGGCGCTATTAACTCAGCAAAAAGAACCAGCCCTAAGATCAAATGAAGAATCATTGATGCAAATCACTGCTTCCTTGGACTTACGTGTTTCTTTATAAGTCACTTATAGACCCAGTCCTAATATTAGGTCCAGAGGTATATGTACTCTTTCAAAGAAGGATGAGAATGAGAACACTTTTGGGTAGGTATTAAGGTATTTTGAGAGAAATACTCTGAGGTTTGATATTGGTCTAATTTCGATTCGAGTGATGGCGCATTTGAAAAATACCGCCATTCAGTTGGGCACATATGTAGAAGAGCATTTCACAAAAATCACCATGTGAAACTGAAGACAGCTAGCTATCGATAGAGCTGGCTAAAGGCCAATCTGTACAGTGGCGCCACCTTAAGTATGTAAATTTGACAGATCACATATCAACCAATTTACCTTCCTTTCTTGTGGTACCGAAGTCTACTAAGAGACTAAAAATATCATAATAAATTTAACAAATTTTCCTTAATTGTATATTAATTTGGCGTTTGCAGGAATTTAATAATGTTGTCATTATCAATTAATTCAGTCAAATCCAAAACCATTGATTATGAAAATCTGTCCACAAAAACCTTTCAATCCACAAACAATATGCGGCTGCCTTATAATTAATAAAAAAAAATAAAATTCCCAAATAATTGTGACCTTCGAAATTTTGCTTCCAGACACTTTTCTGACGATATCACATGCGTCTGATGGCCATAAAACGTAAATTTATTACTTTTGAAATGTATCGTTAATTTGCAAAGCATATCACTGCATTACTCAGAACGTCAGAACCCATCACGATAGGACAAACAAAAAGATCTGATTATTCAATACTTCAACCGGCACCATCTGTTTTGATTTTAAAAACATCATCGGAACGGAACATGTGAGTTGTCAACGTAGATAACAACTGCCGGCCGGGCTGTCAAGTTCATCTAGCAACTTTAACTGGTTCAAACTTTAGCAGCAACTGAATCTAAATGCTTTCTAGTTGGCAATCAAGCTTGTGCTTCTCATTACAATTAGCCAGATTCTTCATCCGTAGAATTCAAAATAAGTTTCGGGAATTGATTGGATTCAGTGTTGCATAGGCACGTATATGAGATTCCACTGCCAGGGGCTGTCAAATTCAAAAGCGTGCTTGTGCATATATGTACATAAGTATTTTTCGGTTTGTTTTCTTAAACTGATCTTTCAACTTCAGTTTCACATAGACATCTGACTTGTTTATTTATACAAGTTTCTTAAAAAATATTAATAAATACCGATAACCACATGAGAGCACGAAAGATACTTGGACTTTGGTTTGAGGCACAACAAAAAACATAAGTGTTGGTCGTATTATAGTCTTTTTTTTGCAGTTGAAGAATCTTGAAGTTTATTTTTTTTTAATTCAATTTAACTTTTTTTTTGAACATACTTGTTCAGCCAAGTACTTAACTCAAGACAGACGGCTTCTTTGTCAGGCGGCTGATGGTCGACCCAAGGGGAGCAAGAAAATCCCCGACATGGCGTCAAGTGGAAAATTGAAAAATTATTGTTGAACTGCATGCCATACGAGGGCTTTTAGCGATGGAAGCAGTGCGGTTTGGGCGGCAGCACTCAAACCACAAATTCATAAAGTACACGGGGATCGGTGGCATGTGTTTTTCTTGTAGGTTTTTCATATTTCGGTTTTTAAATAAATATTTAGCACATCAAGTAAGTGGCGAAGAATGTTTTCTTTTATAATTTCGTGTAAATATTTACATATTTCAAATAATTCAATTGTTATGAGGGATTTGTGTAATTTTGATAAAAAGTTACTTCAGTATGTGGAATTCCCCATTAAGGTGGCTTACCATTTTCAAGGAATGGTAAATCAAATCATTTAGTTGGAAAGTTCTTGTAAAAGAAATAAGGTTTTGGAAACTACATACACGGAAGCAGACATTTCACATAGTTTGGGTTCCAGATTTTGTGAAATCGTGTATTATTTTATCCAAGAACTTGAAGATACCTTAATTTTGTGTGACAACTCGAGTCCATCAGAATGATGTTTGAAAGACATGTTAAACAGAATAACATTATAGCCTTAGTCCCAATTTGAACACGTTGACTAATAAAAATGTAAGGATTTTTTCATTTGGCGCCAAAATTTAGGCGGCTTGTGGCGGCCATGTTGTTTTAGTGTCATCTGTCAAATCAGTTGTTTATTGTTCACTTGTTCAGTTACTTATGTTAAATCACGATTGCAAGTTAAGCAATTGAACAGCACGTCCAATTGCCACAATGAGTGTGTTCGTTAGTGCAAATGTTGCCCACGTTGCGCCCATTTTATGGCAGTCGTCTCTTCAACGTTTGGTGGCCAAATTTGAGACGACCGGTTTTCGGTAATCCATCAGCTAACATTCGTATGTAAAATGAACACAAGATCAGCTGAGAACATTGCCGCATTCCGTGAAAGTGTACAGCAGAACTCGAGGCCTTTCGCAGACTTGCTGAACTTGCTGAATTTTGAGTCGAGACTTCGGCCAACGCATGTTAAAGATCCAACTGACCCAGGAGCTCAAATTTCATGATCATAGACAACGCCGCCGTTTGTTCAATGACTGTGCTTTGGAGCGTTTGGAAGAAGACCCAAAATTGGCCGAAAAATCATCTTTAGGAATAAGGTGCGTTTTCGCATTAATGGCTGTTTTAATAAGCGAAATAATGAGACGACAGCAACCCGCACGAGATTTGCCCCGAGGGAATGCATCCATTTGGTTTAGATTTTAGGTCGCCGTCAACGGTGAACGCCAGAGAACAATGATAACCAATTCCTTATGGCCTAAATTAAAACATACGAACCTAGACGAAATGTGGTTCCGGCAGGATGTGCCTATATGTGCCACACAACGGACGCCAATATTGACATTCTGCATGAACGATTTGAGGGTAAGATTATTTCTCGCAGAGGTGACGTGAATTGGCCACAAAGGTTATGTGATTTGACCTCGCTAGACTTTTTCTTGTAGAGTCGCAAGTCTATGCAAATAAACAACTATTGACCGACAGTAAATGAAGAGAAGTATGGGATGCACCTACTCAAATATGTGAGTTGTAATGGAGATCAGAGG
This sequence comes from Chrysotoxum bicinctum, assembly GCA_911387755.1. Classification (NCBI taxonomy): domain Eukaryota; kingdom Metazoa; phylum Arthropoda; class Insecta; order Diptera; family Syrphidae; genus Chrysotoxum; species Chrysotoxum bicinctum. The sequence continues at coordinate 213,275,450 of OU426989.1, read as the reverse complement.
GAAAATTTCTTACACCGATGTAGAACTCTTAAGCATTTACAAGCGTTTTTGGAGTTCTCGAAAATGTGGTCATTCCAACGAAGATCGTCGTTGTCACATATACCGAATGCATAGGCTTTTTGGCTTCTTCGATGCAAATAATTTTAAATGGTAAAGGAGAAACATTTGCGATAAAAGACTACATTGAGGTTTGTTTCAAGGCATTTAAGTTCACACGATTGGAGTTTCATGTAGTAGCGTTACAACTCCACGTTCTTGAATTTAAGAACAATTATGAAAAGCTGGGGATAGAGGCCGTGAAGTGGATTTGAAGTTTCGAACAAGAAATCTTTTATAAACATGATGAAGAGAATCGGAGACAAACGGAGCCCTAAGGAACACCACCATTTTTAATTGAGACTTATAGATACTATAAGGCAAGTTATGCATTCGGAAAAAAAATCGAACTCGAGATTTTAATCAAAGTTGACATTACGGTAGTAGCGAAGACCAAAAAAGTGGGTCTCGCAATTCTGTCTGTCTGTCTGTCTGTATGTATGTCTGTTCGACTACAGCTAAACGGTTTAGCCGATTTTCTTTAAACTTGGTAGATATGGGTTTTAGTTTTTTCCCCCGGATGTTTTTTGATTTGATTTTTTAACACCAAAAATATCGGTACCTGCCATACTATTTTTTTCGAAATTTTAAAAATATTTTTTTTTCTTAAAAACTGTCCCACAGATTTTTTAAAATTTAAAATTTCATTTAGTTAAACCTAGGTTATTAATTGAAAAAATATTTCCAAAATATTAATATTTTTGGTACCCCCCTTGGAACCATTTTTTTTGTTTTTGATTTTCTCAAATACGGTACAACCGATTTTGATCATTTTTGTATGTCAAGGCTCCTCAGCAGTTTCAATATTATTGTCTATTCAAATTTTAAAAAAATTTTTTTTGGATTTTTAAAAAATTTTTAAATTTTTTTTTTGAAAACTCAATATGTATTTCGAAAACGCCATGCTCGAGTTTTTTAAAACTTGATAAATAAAAGTTTTTTAAAATAATCTACAAGATATGAGAAAAAAAAATTATTTTACCTAAAAATTACGGTCCCTCCATACAAATGTTAAAAAATGGTTTTCGAAAATCGAATTTTTCTCGAAAACGGTTCCGAGAATTTTGCTTAGATTTTTGGTCTTTCGATTAGTTTTTTAGATCTATAAATTTAATACAAACAATTTTGAAAAAAGACATTACTGACTGTACCTACCATAGAACGACTTTTTAAAATTTTGAACTTCTCATTATCGACATAACGGATTTTAATGAATTTTTTTTATAGAGATGCTTCTAAAAACTTCATAAAACATTGCATTTCAAAACTTAAAAAAAAAAATATTTTTTGAATTTTTTGAAAAAAAAATCGTTTTTTTTGGAAAATTCGATATCTCAAAAATGGGTCAATATTTTTTTTGGAAATTTAATTTTCATTCGTACTATAATAAAAACCTAATGTTGACGTACTAAGTTTTTTTTTTTAAATATTTTAAAAATTTAATATATAAAACCTTATTTTATTAAGAAACCACTATAACGACTTATAATTTTTGTTCTTGCAAAAATTCATATTTGCATAGCATTCTGTTTTTGTCTCGTACTACTAAAAAAATTTAAAAAATGATGATAATTTTTTTCCTTATGAACAGTTTTTTCTAATAACATTCGTTTTTAAAATTACAATTTTCTGCCGATTCCGACTTATGAGCAACACTTTTCATGACAAGAGAGGATCTGTCAGTTCCTCGTAAGAGGCAGTACACCCCTGAAAAACTTTTTTGCAGCTGCTGAGAATCGAACCCAAGACCTTCTGCATGACAGTCCAACGCACTAACCATTGTGCCAAGGGGTGTTCCGATGCTGAACATTAATTCGAATAGTTGGAATTATTTACGCGCTTGCTACGGAAGTTTGAACCTACAAATATATATGTACATGAGAACAAATGTTCAAAATTGAAACCCTGATAGCTTTTGCCTCAACACATTTCCTCTCCAACATTTGAAATAAATCGGTTTAAAAAAGGGTGTAATATTGATTTTGTATACTCTTTTTAACTCGAAAAAAAAATACTTTTTAATTTCATCAAAACAGCGGAAGAAGAATGATTGAATGATTGTTAGTTTTAAATATTTTTAAAAGAATCTTGTTCTTGATATTAATGAATCTTTCATGCTATACAATATAATATTTTCCACAATTATTAACATCCCCCACTGTGTTAAATCTTGGACCCACGCCTGTTTTAACAACGCTTGAAATTCCTCTTAATTAGGTCAAAACATCAACATTGTTTTTATTTTCATTTTTTGTATTGCCTGCCATGCCCTACTTTTTCCATTCGGCTCATGTGTGTGCTATACTGTTATCCATGAAAGAAAATAAATGTCCTCCAATCACGCAATCTCTTTTTTTTAATTTGTAAAAATCACCTTGAAATTGAAGAAAACTTGCAATAAAGGACTGAACCAGGGGCAATGGCCTTCGATGATTTTTACCTTGAGTAATTTTGGATTTATTTTTTTCTTTTGATTTATAATAATTAAGGTCTAGAGAGAAATTATTGTAAGCGAGTTTTGTGTTTTTTGCTTAAGGTTTGGCAAGAACTTACAAGTTGTTAGTTGTATTTTGTCTCTTGACAAGCCCCTAGGGATATTATTTTTTTACAAGAAAGCTCAACAGTTTGGCTGTGGACATTTTCATAGATTTTATATCGTTTTCTATTTTTACTTTGTTTGTTTAACAATCAATAAAAATACTAACTCAGATAAAGGTGGCCCTTGACAAGAAAAAATTGGGCACACCGCCTAAATTGGTTGGCTTGAATTAATACAAAAATATATTGCTTGCTCGACTGGATCTCAGGGATATGTCTTATGTACAAGAACGTTGGAATTTCAAAATTTCTAAAATGTTCTTATGCATGAAATGAATTTTTTTTTAAATGTGAAAACAACTCTTTCAAAAGTTAAAGCTCTAAAAATAGAAAGTCCTCTGACTTGTGGAACAAAAAGAAAGATTTTTATGTATTTGTGTACGAAAAAAATAAAAATTCATCAGAACAGTTTTTTCTTAAAGAATTTTTTGTATATAAAGTTTTTACCACTTTTTTCAAAAATTAAAACCGGTTAAACGAGGGTCGCTTGTACTTTATCTACAGGGTTGCGCAATATTAATACACAATGTGAATTGGCCACCATTTTGTTAGAAACGAAAAATAGGAACTTCGTTTTCACGAAAAGTTTATTTTAAAGCCTAGTACTCACCTAGCGTGAACTGAAAAATAAATACGTTCCAAATTACACGCGGAGAATAAAAATGAAAATAGAATAAACTTTTCCACGTGAATTTTTGATACTCACTTTGAATGAAAAAAAAAAAACAATTATTTTTAAACTGATTTGTTCTTTCTGTTTATAAATTTTCAATTTTTTGTTTTGAAACAAAATATTCAAATCAACTGACAAATGTCACAGTTTTCCACGTTGCCTTAAACTTTTTCCTGATGGTTGTACATTGAGAAATGAAAATCATAGCGTGGAAAAAGTTGTGGAACATATTTGTTTTTCCAATCCACATTTTAGTACTCACCTCTCGTTGCGGATTTCATGCCAGTGAACCAGCAGTCACTTTTATATGAAATTTTCATTTTCACTTGAACTGAGTACTAGGCTTAAGATACAAATTGGGGACATTAAGTTTTGCGGCATTTTGAGTTGTTGCTCGCAAAAAATCTGGCTCCAAATTGGCCATTTCTTCTAATCTTTCAAGAATCGAGGGGTTTGTGGTTTTTTGTGGTAAGAGCGAGATTCCAAAATGCTCCAATGGGAGAAGTTTTTCGATCTGGGCGGCCTGTTCAAATCCCAAAAAAGGAAGATCTCTCGGCTCGTAAAATCTTCATCATTGCTTGAACTGTGTGAGCCAAGACCCAATTCAATAGTTTGTCGAAGAAAAACTCGTTTAACATATGCCTGTAATGCTTACCAGTTACAGTTAAGATGGTTCCATCGGCGGCGTCCTCAATAAAATAAGGCGAAGCACTGACACTACAAATGCCAAAACAATCACTTTGAGGGGACGCAATGAATCTTCTTGCATTTCATGTGGGTTATCTGTGAAAATTTTGTTTGCTAACATAACCACATTATGATTTTGGATACGAGATCATCCTCTTCTTGCACCAAGTTTAACAGAGAATAGGAGGAAGTTAACCTCATTTGACGATCAGCACTCAACAAGTCGTGAACGGTTTTGCAATTTGCACAGCCACAGCAGTGATTTTCTCAGTCAAACGGGTAACGTGAGGCCGTTGACTTGTTGCGATGTCTTAAGTGGACCCAGTTGTCATGAGCCAAACTTAATTATTCGCGTACGACGATCAGGAAAGCGACGACAAAATTCACGTTGCGTTAAAACAACAGACCGAAAAGTATACAGTAACGGTAATTCCACGGTCTTCCATTGAATATCTTTCCATAGCTTGTTGTCAACTAATTCCCTTCTCTCTATCTGTCTACAAAATAGATCTTAAAGCACAATGAATCAATGACATTTGACGCCATTTAAAAATTAAGGCACATTTACATTATGACATTTTTAAACTTATTAAACGTCATTATATTTTCATAAATTTTTGTTTGTTTGAAAGGTACAGATAGTCCCTCTACTACAAATTTAATTATACGAGTACATATGGGGTTTTTCAATAAGACCGCTACAAAAGTTTTTTTTAAATAAAACAAAAACGGTTTTGGATATCAATGAAATTCTTTGTTTCTGTGAAAGTACGTTCAATGTCATTATGTATGGAACTCGATTTCTTTTGCATGGCCACCACGGGCACGCTTGCAGAAGTCCAGACGCTGAACCCAATTTTCGACGGTTTTCAAGCATAAATCGGCCGATACTGCTGCAATTTCACGTTCGATATTCGTACGAAGTTCATCAATCGTCGCTGGCTTGTTGGCAAAGACCATAGACTTGACGTAGCCCCACAGGAAATAGTCTAACGGCGTCAAATCGCACGACCGAGGCGGCCTGTGCCTGTGAATTCAATTTTTTCCACTAAACGCTCAATTGTTGACTGACTCCGAATTTCGGTAGTAAGTTTTAATAATTTCGACTCGTTGTTGGCTCGTTTATCTTTCCATCATAAAATGGCAAACCTTACTGAAGCGAAATGTCAAAAGAGCGGCAAGAAATATGGCGTCGTTTGCTGTCCCTGTCGCTCTAGTTTTGTAGCGTTCCTGTTAAAAAACCCTTTACATTATGTTCCCGTTAATTGAGGTAAAAGTAAGTGTTATTTCATAGAAAATGTACACATATCGAATTATTTACAGAGAATCCACCGTGTCATTACCTGTGTGCCTGCTGTGTCGTTGTTTATTTTTAAAAATTTCTTGCTTCTTTAGAGTTTTTGTGTACCAGTTCTTATTGGTCGAATTGCATCCACTGGGTTATACTTAAAGCATAGTTGATAAAGTTGTCCAAATTGCATTAAAAGGTAAAATATTAACAGAAATCAAAACAACTGAACAATTTAATGGCTTTATCACATTATAAGCAATATAAATAAATCCATCCCTGTTTGACTTTTTTGACTTTTTTTTAAGTTCCTATGTTCATTTATTTCTATTTCTTGCCCTCTCGAACCCTTAAGCCACGTGAGATGCGACGTTTAAAAAGTTTTATTCCACAGCTTAAATATCTGAAGTTCGCTGTGTCTGAGATAAGTGGCCGTTTCACTTAATTGTATGGTCTTTTATGATCTTGATCTTAGATAATTATTGCTAGAGAGATCAACAAAAGTTGTCTGTTTCTAAAATCCCAACATCACTCACTACTCCTCCTACACTGAAACAAATAACAAATAAATAAACTTATTTTTTTTTTTGGAAAATAAAACATATCCTTGAACAATTATTGTCATTGTAATAAATAAAGTTGCGCGATGATGTCGCCATTTGTCTTCCCAGCTTGAAGTTTACTGAAATCAAATTTAGATGCAGATTTTTGTTTCATTTGCATTTAGATTGATGTGGGATGGATGTTTGTGTGGTAAAAAAAATACCTAATTTCATATGCACACTCGGGTAAATTGATTAAAGTCATATACTCGTATTTTGAGGTCGAATTAAAGCACTTCTATATACTCGAATTTGTTTTTCTGAACTTTGTAGAATCAATATATGAAGTGTGAAGGGATGCCTGTCAAAGTGTGATATAATTAATAAATCAAATTGTTTGTCGTATCAACTCTCTATAAATGAAGTTTTTATGTAACTAGTAGATATGTATGTAGAAAAATGTGAAGGTAAAATAAGATTTGCGATAACTTGTCTTTATTTAAGTGGGCGAAAAGTGTATGTTAATTGTATGACCTTTTTAACAAACAAACAATTCATTTGAAACATGACTAAGCAGATTTTCTTTGATAAAATAATGTAATACAAATGCAACCTCCATTCAAAAAAAGAAATTAACAAGAATAACAAACTCAAGAACACACACATCCGCATTGAGTGAATATTAACCATAAATTTTGATTTACAATAAATGTATTATTAAAATAAATTCTTACTTTAAATAGTGTTTTAAAATAGTTGGTGTGATACGAGTATCTAATAGAGTGTCTTCAGTTTGAGTTGATTTTCTTCCACGTTTAGTTTTAGGATCGTTTGTTGTTCCACAAGTTAGCCACCTTGGACCTCTTCTTTTTCAAATTTGTATCAGTTAAATTCCTTATACTGTCTTATATTACCTTGGCCTTTTGTTTGTAGAAAATATTTAATTTTGTAGCAGTAGGTACCTGCTATGTTTGTTAACGATTACCTCATTTAGCAATATGATCATGAAAGAATAACAACAATTAATAATTTTCAATTCTCTTTTTTTAAATTTAAATTTAATTTATTTCAAATTTAACAAAATAATTGTATAATATAACGAACAACAATAGCTTATAAATATAACAAGAATAACTAATGCCATCTTTTATTTAACAAAAAATAGAGATGGTTGCACATCAATTTCATATTATGTGCGGTATGGGTTTTATACAATTAAAAAAAAAACTAAATGACTGAACGAAAAAATCAAAGGAAAACCATCAAATTTAAAATATTAAAAAAGAGGAAACAAGTTAATTAGAAAAAGGCAGTAAAATACTAAATTTTTCAACATATTTCGTGTAGATATATTAACAACTTAATTTTTTTTTACTAAAGTGCAAAATTAAATAACATATCGTATCAAATTTTCAACTTCCCGATGACCGTAAGCAAGAAGCTATTCTTTTATTTCATCTAAATAACCGATCACATTTCTCAACTAACAAATTTCTATTGGGAGGCTATTATAAAGTTTGCAAGAAACAATGGAGTAAAAGTTTCTGCAGTTTCTGTGCTTGTAATACGAAATAAGGTATATTTACTTAGAAAGCGAAATTACTACGCATCATGTCCGAATTGGGGCTTTGTAATCAACCCGCACTCTTAAAAAAACTTTCAAGACTTCAAAATGATATAAATGACGAACTAGCAATCATCGAAAAAATTCTATTGTGTGCGCTAATGAATGAGTTCTAAAAACATTTTGTACAGCTGATTTTTGAATAACAGTGAGTTGTTGAAGATCATTGACATTTGCATCAACCCAGCAGCATATACTATATTGCTATTTTGAATGGAAAATGTGATAGTAAGCAATCTTCAAGAACAGAGCTCAAACGGTAAAACAGCGACTGGAAGACAAAAGATAGTTTTTAACTTTTTTTCAAAAGTATTTAGGGTTTTCTACAAATTCAATTGATTTAAATGATTGAACTCTTCGAGAACTGCAATTGCTGTTAATTTAGTTAAGATTGGCACAATCATGTGAATGGAAGTTAATGGGAATGTCTGGCGATACTTTGCGAGTAATGCCCGTGACACACATCTAGTATAGACATCATGGTATGAATACCGTAGTTTTCTCAATGCCATGCTAGATGTCAAACTGTAGAACGTAGTAAAGTTTGAGAATTTCACGTATTCATATTCCCGTCCTCTGCCAGCTCAGCACACATTTTTTTATAAATACGGGAATTTTTAATATTCCCCCTTAAACCGTTGAAATTTTCCCTCCAAATATTCAAAATTTTGGAGATATGGGCACTGTCAAGAACTTTCCGTTTTTTTTTTTAATTCGTTGCCATTTTGGAATCACAAATTTTAAAATATGTTAAAATCATAATAAACAATATGAAAATTGGTTTTAGTAAAACTATTATATACCTTAGAAGACTGGCGCTGTTTTCGCTAAGGAAGAAACTATACCATATATAAAAGCGTGGAAGTAGATTTAAAGAAAAAAGTGAATTAAATTGAGAAAAATCTAAGTAGATTTCAAAATGACTTTTTACTTGCTTTTAGAAAATATATTGCATACAAAAATTTTTTTCCTTAAATGAATATTCTAAAAGATTTAAAATACATTTCTTTTAATTTTAAAGAAATTTCGTATAAAATTACTCATTTGTATATTTGTATTGTGTTCCTTTATTTTATGGTAATTATGACGAAATTTAAATACTACTACTTAGAGCGCAATAGAGAAATTGAAATAGGTTGAAACAAAGATTTTAAAAAAGAATTAGATTTCGGTATTTTGCTGATGGTGCGAAGTAGGAAGTAGATTTTAATATATTTTGAAAAAAGAAGTAGATCTACTTCAATTGAAGTAAAGTGGTAGCACTGTATCACACTCCTTCCATTTTGCTGGGTTGGTATTACCGTAGTATAGACTGACAGACATGTAGTTTATTGTATACTATGTTATCTACTAGATTTGTGTCAGAGGTATAAGACTAAATAACACAAGATTTGTTTTATTACTGAAGATCAGTTCATGTTTCGCGAACCAACATCTAAGAGCTGAAAATCATGATTTATTTCACAAATTTTATTTAAAGGACTAGAAGAGCAGTAAACAATACCGAGATCATCTGCAAAATCTGTGATTCTTCCTATAAAAGGAAGTTAAAAAAGAGAACTAATGTTATGAACTAATATTGGACCAAGTACGCAACCTTGTGGAACTTCCAAATGCCCAGTTTTAGGCCAACTAATAATAGACTGAATTTTGACACACTGTGTTTTCTATTTAGGATAGGACTCGAACCATTTTAAAACACATCCACGAAAACTCACTCTATCAAGTTTATCTAATAAAATCTTTTGGTTTACCATGTCGAAGGCCTTAGTAATATCAACAAAAAGTCCAGCACAGTATTTTAAGCGATCTAAACAACATTATAAAATGCTAAATAAATTAATTTTATCAAGATAATACAGCATTTTCGTTTTAACAAGATTCTCAAACACTTTTAATATTGAAGGGGGAAAATAAATTGGTCTGTTGTTAGATTTATCATTCCTTCTTCTTCTTTTTTTGAATAAAGATATAACTATGCCAACTTTAATTCCATCGGAAAAAGCCTATACTCAAATTGAAAAGATGGTATATCAACTAGGTTAGTCCCAACGTCTTTTAAAAGTTTACCTATCTGAAATCCTGTCTCTACCTTGTATTTAGACGTTTTGAAATGTCAATGTTTTCAATTCAGCCAAATTCCTCATCAAAATACTTTAAATATATGAAAGCAATCTAGATCTCGTATTGAATTGTTGACAAGTTCCTGTTAAATCGAATTCTATATTACTTCTTAAAAATGTTTACTTTCAAGTGAATTTTAACTTATAACCCACGTAATACTTGACAGACATTTTTTTTTATTATTTCAAAGAATCGATCGTTTAAAGTCAAATGCACAGATAAATAAATTGTTTAATTTTTCTTGTGAATTTTTAAAACAAACCCATCAGCAAAATTCATAAAAATTAAATATTTTTTTGTATTTTAATTGCTATTCAATATCAGTGAATAACGATTATTTATATTGGATTTCGAATATTTTTTTGCTTAAATGTGGTTGTGCTTGATTAGAAATTGAAATTGTCACCACATGTATACATTTTTCGTGATACTTATTTTCATGAATTAATGCGTTCATGACATTTACCGATTGTATTTATCAAAACAGTTTGACTTATTTTTCCGACAAACAAACATTTCTTTGAGTTTATACCGCTGGCAATTTTTTTTGCCTTTCTGCATACATACAAATTTCGCAAATAATAAATTGAATGAATTAACAACGTTTATTAATACTTTTACTATTTACTTTTGACACACGAAGTTCCAGTGAACGAGGGATGATAACAAGTATTATACAAGATAAGAACTTGCAAAACATCCATCCAATGTGTCTACTAAAATAGCAAATTTGGGAAATTTGTTTTTTCTTTAACCTACAACTATAAATTTAAAGATAAATGATGACAGTTAACAATTTACAACATAAATAATGTAGATTAACATAGATAAACTCGCAAAAATAAAAACAAAAAAATTATCGTTCAACTAAAAGACAAGTTTTTTATATCGCGTGTAGCTTCAAAAGTGCTTATTAAATTGCTATTACCTTTCAAAAAAAAAAACTGAAAAATGCTTTCAAATACTGATTGGAATTAAATGTTGCAGAAAGACAGACGAGACATGATTTCTGTGTGAAAAAAATTAATATAGAAGAAAACAAGGCGTGGCAGTGGGGAGATTTATAAAGAATTAATATGTACTTTAAGTTTCAACCAGTATATTGACAAAATGTCAAGTGTCTAGAGGAACAGAATTAAAAAAAAAACTAATATATTGAAAAATAGTGACATTTGATTATACTTCTGATGGTATTATAATCAAAAATCTAGCATATCGGAAACTAGATTTACTCAAAAATCAATCCATGCATTTCACATCCATAGTTATACTCGTGATTTGTGATTTTAAAACTAGAGTTGAGATTTTTCGATTGAATATGAAATGAACCAAATAAAATTTAACGAACTTAAATTTTGTTGGTGATTTTTACTTTTTATAACAGGTTGGTTAGTTACCACAGGTCGTGTTTTTCAACTATTATCCAACCAGATTTTTCCCATACGAAATTTTCACATAGCGAATTTTATATAGAGAAACGCGCATTCGTGCTGTTTTTGATTTTGTATTCTTTTTCCTTCCCCAAAAAATTCTTTGAATTTTTTTTTTGAAGTTTGAATTTTTTTCAATATTTTTATTTGACTCGAAGAAATTCTTAGATGAAATATACAAGTTTTGTAAAAAATAGTGGTGTATTCGAAAATTCAATACAAAAGGTCAAGAGAAAAAGACTAAATACTAAGGAAAATTTTTTTCGGGGTTGATATTAATGATTGCAAAGTATAAATATGATTTTCGAAGGTTGGAACAAGTGTTTCTATGCACACTCTTGGGACCTATAACTCATAATGTTTTGAGCTATCATCTCAGGTTTTCGAAATATTCCCATTAAAAAATTAAAGAAAAATAATTTTCAGTAGATATTTCTGAGATTTCGTAACAACGAAAGGTAATTTTTTTATTCAACAAAATCATTGAGTTCTGAAAGTATTAATATGCTTCTTCAAATTTCAGTATAAATGTCTTCAATATCTATTTATTCTTCGACAAGTGCATAGGTAGATGTAAGTCTTCACATATTTCAAATAAGAAAAAAATCTAAGGTCGTAGTTCAGTAATCAAATAAACCGAAAATGGATGACAGACCGTGTTAACCTGCGTTACAACTTTTATATGCTGTAAAAATATTTGTAAAGGAAAATAAATTCGTGTTAAAATGAAAGATCTTATGTAATTAAAAGCTGACGTGATGAAGCAAATAAGGAATTCAGCGAAACGAACACCTTCGGTAAATTATAGTGTGGTAGTGAAAAATTTGCGGCGCCTGTCTAATTTGGTTTGTATAAAAATACAATTTTGTATTCATAAATTGGTTATAGAGACAGAGAGTACGGAGAGCTGCCACGTCTCATAGGTCATAGTTCGGGAGCCTGTTAAGTATGTGGACCATCAAACTATTTTGACACTAACAGCTGTTTCTTGCTCGAAATATTGACAGAAAATCAGTATCACACCTCTGCGGAACGAAATGATTCGCTTTACGTTTAAACAAACGTTGGGAAATTTCGAAAGTTGTTTTCAAAGTCAACAATTTTAAAATTTCAGCAATAAAGAAGACTAAAGAAGAGTAAAATTCAGAGAATAAAAAGAAAATGCGAATCTGCGAAACTGTGGTCATCTTAACGATCATGGATTTTTCAAAATCTTCAGAGAGCACCTGAGCGAGGAGATATCCACTTTGAATTCACCTAACATATAGACGTCAAAACTCAGTGGTCCCAGTATTGCGATGTAATTTATTGTTAGATACACTCTAGATTATATCATTAAGGGCAGCCGAAAGCGATGACTGGACTATCAGCTCCATATGCCTCATCTACAAAAAAGCGAATCTTATGTCCTTGCAAAAACTATAGAAACATGCTTCTGCAGTCTAGCTTCCAAGCGGAAAGATCATTCTTAGACCAAACCTTCACACTGAGGCAAGTCCTGGAAAAAAAACAATGAATTTTAAGTAAGTCGAGACATACAATTCTGCTTAACTGATCAAGTTACGTCGCGTGGAATTAGAAAAGGCACGGTGAAAATGTGCAAGTAGGGTATAGCTCGTCCTATTCCAAACAGATAAAATTGTGTATTTGTATTGTTTTGACGTTCTTTTATTTTATTGTAATTATGAGGTCACATACTACTACTTAGAGTGCAATAGGGAAATTGAAATAGGTTGAAATACAGATTTTAAAAATGAAGTAGATTTCGGTACTTTGCTGATGGTGCGAAGTAGGAAGTATATTTTAAAATATTTTGAAAAAAAAGAAGTAGATCTACTTCAATTGAAGTAAAGTGGTAGCACTGTATCACACTCATTTCGTTTTGCTCGGTTGGTATTACCGTGGTATAGCCTGACAGACATGTGGCTTATTCATATACTATGTTATCTATACTAGATGGGTGTCACAGGTATAAGACTAAAAAACATAAGATTTGTTTTATTACTGAAGATCTGTTCATGTTTCCCGAACCAACATCTATGTAGGTGAATATCATGATTTATTTCACAAATTTTATTTAAAGGACGAGAAGAGCAGTTAACAGTACCGAGATCATTTGTAAAATCTTTGATTTTTCCTATAAAAGGAAGTTAAAAAAGAGAATTAATGTATATATGAACTAAAATTGGACCAAGAACGCAACCTTGTGGAACTCGCAAATGCCCAGTTTTAGGCCAACTAATAATAGACTGAATTTCGACACACAGTTGTTTCTATTTAAGATAAGACTCGAACAATGTTAAAACACATCCACGAAAACTCGCTCTATCGAGTTTATCTAATAAAATGTTATGGTTTACCATGTCGAAGGCATGGTTCCACTTCGCGTGGAATTAGAAAAGGCACGGTGAAAATGTGCAAGTAAGGAATAACTCGTCCTATTCTAAACAGGTACAGTATTTCAGTAAGAAGGTACGTTATAATTTGACGTTGAACTAATAATAAAATCACTATCTTCAACAGATCCGCCCAATTACTAGGACATGTGGACGATAGTGACATCATCGTTTGCTCAAATACCGTTCTGCAGTGTATCAGCCTGAGACCCTTTACGAAACCTAACGAAACGTTTTCAATATAAAACGATAATTGATGATTTTGACAGTAATATTGATTAATAAATAGGTGCACATATTTTTTTTCAATTTTTAGACTCACTGACCTTCGACCCAAAACATTTTGACACCTTTGACATGACGAAACAAATATTTACAAATTTTTTAACCAAGCGATTTTATTCACTTCCTTTGCTTTGTGTTTTTCTAATCTATTATAATCTATGAGCAATCTCACTTACATCTTTGGTGAGTTATTGGCATATTAATACAATGCTGAAGTAAAGGCAAAGTTAAAAAATAGTTCAGTGCATCAGTAACATTGACATTTTCCTTAACTGGTAGGTACATTATATCAATCCTCTTAATTCACCATCAAGTCAACTAAAAACAAAAGTTATGGCCGCCACCTTAACGTTTTAGTTGACTGTGTGTATGTGTATATGAATGAAATGAAATTTGATCAGTTCGATGCAAACAACTGAAACGAAGTTAGATGGTATGTCCTTGAAAATAAATTAAACCACAAAAACCCGAATAGACAGTCAATTAAAAAGAAACTTCTGCGCAAAAGACTTCTGTATATGCAAATCGAAAGCAATTCATAACAATCTTGCAACTAAATGATATTTTAAACTTAAAGTGACCATTAGAATCAATTTCTTTGACAGATCACTTGATTAATTTATTTTTTAAGGCAATGTGATTCTGTCATCGTGTGTCTCAATAAATTAATACAAAAACTTGATTTCTTAGAATTTTCATTATAATCCTATAAAATATCAGCAGTGAATTCATAAATTAGAAAAAAAAATTCCTGAGAATAGAAAACAAAGTTAAGGGGTCCATTCATTCGCTAGTAAAAATTATCTTTATTTATCATAAATTTTTCAAGATAGTATTTTTTACACTCTTTAGCAATTTATTTATCTTAATGGAAAATCTAATAGTCTGAATAAATTCGATAAGAAAATCATAAACAAATTATTTGGAAGACACGATGGGGGATTCCCATGCCGAAAAAATTGGAAATTACTGCTAAAATAATAACATACGTGTACGATCTTTGTTGATATGAAGAAACATTAAAAACAAGAAGATAAACTTGAAGGAAAAATAAACTATTGTACATACATATGTATGTATGTATGGAGCTAGTGCGTGTCGAAAATGCCAGTTGATACAAATATAAACACAATATTGAACTTTTCAACAAATATTCTTACGTAGTTAAAAAATACCACGTCGAAGGTGTTCAAGGTCTATGTTTAACTGTAGATTGTTTCTACTGCTTTTTTTTAAAGAAAAAGATCTTTAAGTTCTTAGAACTTTTTAGGAAATCAAATAATGATACTCCTGCAGCAAAATAAAATCCATAAGGATTTATGCAGTCATAAAAAACAGCTGTGCCTAAGGAAAGGACCTCAAAATTTCATTGACTCTAAAAACTCTTAAGTAATTTTAGTGTAATGGGTCAGTATTGGGAGGGTACAATAAATCAGTTTTTCAAAGCATAAGTGATAATCACCTCTCATGGTATTGTGAAAACAATGTGCTACCAAAACAAAACAAAATACAATAAGTTTTGCACCCACAAGTTTTCCGATGGCAGAACTAAAGAGTTTGCAAAAGTGATTTTCGAAATTTGAAAGATGATTGGGGCCATATTGTTGAAGCTACATCTGTCAAATTGACTGTCATTTATTAAGAAGAGAGTTATAACGTTTAAAAAAGAAGTGCAACTGATTAAATTGTTTAACGAAAGTGGGTCTTCTGTTTGAGCAACATTTTGCGCCCTTTGGTAGAAAAATCATATTCAGTGACGAGCCCAATTTATGGATGAATGGGTTTGTCAACAAGTAAAATTTGTTGATTTCAGGACAATTAAAATCCACACGAGATCCAAATGGCAAAACATGGAGAGAAAGTCACTGTTTGTTTGAGAACGACGTTGGCCAGGCAATCACCGTCAACGAGGAGTGATAACCAATTTATTTTGGTCCAAATCGGATGATATGGTCATTAATGACATTTGGTTTGAACAGGACAGCCCTACGTGCCACACAATCCATGCCATAATAGATATTTTGTATGAGCGATTTTCGAACATGGTTATCTCACGGGGAGGCAATGTTAATTGGCCACCAAGATCGTTGGATTTGACCTAGTTAAGTCACAGATCTATGCGCATAAGCCACAAACCACCATTGCCCTGAAAGCCATTATAATCCATGCCATTGTTCAGCTTTATTTATACTTTAGTTATGAAAAATTAGCCGTTTCGGATGGGCGCCGCGCCGCGACCCAGAAAATTCACGGGAAATATTTTAATGAAATTATATTTCATACAAAATGGCATAAATGAACCTTTTAACTATGCTTTGTTTTATATAAATTCAAAGATAGGAAACGTTTAATGGAAACCCATTTAGATTCCACTGTTACAATTAAACTTCTCTATTACTTATTCTAAATCAAAATTTTTGCCAGCAGTTTTCGCTCTTGCAAATATATTTGTCAGTTGAAAAATTTAACCTAAATGAAACTGAAAGTTTTAGAGGTATTTCAATGTTGATTTCTTTGAGACAACTTTTCACTGAAATTGATAAATAAGGCCCCTATTAAGGAAGAGCAGTAAGGCCACGAGCAGTCTTGCTCAGTGACTCAAATAGCTCTGGACTGTGCCATTTTTTAGAGTTCTTATGTTCTTCTACTTTTTTCAAGACTAGATTAATTTTACAATGGACCAACAGGTGCGACACTGCATGGTCACTTCAACCCAGACTAGACTAAACCTACAGTAATTGGTGTTTGAACTAAATTTACTCGAATTCTTATAGGTCACAAAGAGTTTGGTATCTCGCAAGGATGCATTCTAAGCCCGTTAATGCTCGGGCTTGGTCATCAACGATTCCGAAAATCATTAAGGGTCTCTTTTGGAAATATTTTTTTTAAAACACTTGTAAATAAGTTTTACATATTCTGATGTTTATAAAAGAATAAATAAATTCGGTGCCCAATCAATGACTGTAGTAGATTGAAAAAGTTCAAAAATACTATTTTAATAGATTACAGCTATTAATGTTGAGTGCGGTGTACCGCAAATTCATGTAAGAAATTTAAAGGCTTATGCAGAATTTTTAGGCAAAGTTATGAAAAGATCTTATCAAAACTCATAAATAAACGAATATTACTTGTTTCTCTTTACTGCGGTTTAACTCCTTTTTAGAAATAGAAAAAACTTTTCTTGAAATATTATGTCTCTGTGGTTTTGAGTACTAATTATGTAAAAGATTAGCAACATATGGTTTGTGTCTATATTTCAATAGTATAGACGGAGTAATATATCACGGGGATGCTCGGTTTACATCAACGTAAGACTCATGTTAAACTATACAAATGAAACTTTTAATATACAACCTGCAAAATAACCCGGTTAAAATGACACGAGTCAACTTTGTTGATTGTTCATTGTTTTTGGTTAAATAAATGTGGTTAATTATTTTAACCTAGATAATCGTTTAATTTAAAAAAAAAAAAATAAATATTAAGTTTAATTTAAAAAAAAAAAAACACAATAATAAGTTTAATTTAACAAAGAAAATTGTTTAATATTAAAAAAGAAATTTGTTTAATTAACTAAGTGTAGTTATTTGATTTGTACAAGCTACTCGTTTAAAGTATACAATTCTGGAAATTGCGAATTATGGCGACTAAATTTAACTTATATTTCCTATTAAATTAACAATCTACGTTGTTTATTTTAAACAATTGAATTTCATTGAGTTAACTAAATATCTTCAATCAACATACACAACGTAGTTTGCACCCGATATTAGGTCTTTTTTTTAAATATTTTTTTAAGCCCACCGAAAATGGTTTTTGGTTAGATTTTATTTTTCTGCGTGTAGATGTAGTTGAAAAAAGCTCGGAATCAACTCAGAATACAAAAAGTAGATAAAACTGAATTTGGGTGACAACAATTAATTTAAAATTAGAATTCCATTCTCGAACTTAATTTTAGACCATATCGAATGGACCTGTTCTCTGTGCAATTCAAACCAAAAAAATTTAAGAAAAATTATTCACACTTTATTAAGAAAGATTTACTTTATTTTCAAGATATGTTTCAGTGCTCTGAATGTTCTGTTCGGAAGTTTCTGAAACAATATATTTCTTGCCACAACAACTCTATGGAACTCCATCAGACAGTATTGGTGTTTTTTTTCAGTTAGGTATAGACAGTCACTGTTGTATCTTTTTCCAGAATAATTGACGAGTTTGTGGTATCGAAACTGCAGCAATTTCCCAGACTCAACAATGAAAGGCAAATTCAGCAAAAATGGACCACCCTACACACATAAAACTGGAGTGTCAATGGATAACCTTAATTAACCAGGAAATACCGAGACATGCGCTGTGTAGCCCGCTCACCGGACCTTACACAGAACCGAATTTCGTTTAACGTGGACACCTGCCAGTTTAGGCTTGATTCCACGGCGGGCTTACCCACACTAACGGAGTCAGATTAAGCGCTGAGCACCGCCCTGAGTAAGTACAAGGCCACCCAGTAGCATTTCTGCGAACATGTTGGGGGGCATGTCCACACCTCTTTCTGAGGAGCGAGGTCTACCTAGCACCTCTTGAATCCAAGTAAACTTGGAAACCATATGCTTCCGCGATTTGGAGTAAACCACAGTCACCACGATACTCCCACAAGGCCCACCTCATAGATAGTCTGAAGCAGAGAGAGAAGTAAGTGTCTTGCGACACGAGAACCACTTGGGCACTACCTCCCATGGTACCAGAATATAGCTTCTTGTGGAGCTTCGCGACCGTAAAGTCACTTTTAGATGAGTTCCTCAAACCTAGAAACCTCAGATGCACACACCCAGTTATCGACCAACAGCTAAGCGTGACACCATACTAGTGATAGTGAGTTGTTACACACTACTTAGCGGATTCCGACTTCTATGGCTACCGTCCACCTGACCTTACACAGTAGGATTTTTTTAAGGAGATTCCTAAAGTAGAGGGTTTACTGAAAAAATATCCAAGCAATTCTGACCCTTGAAATAAAGATTTACCGTGAAGTTCCTGCCATTGATGCATTTTCACAAATTTAAAAGACCAAAGAAAGTGATGAGATGAAATGACGGCATTTAGGCGATATTGTGGAAATATAAAATTCACAACATTAAAAAAAAACCCGCTGAGCACCCTAAACCTGCATTATGTATTTGCATATTTTGTTCATGCTTGTTTCCAAGCACTAAAGTGGAGTTCAAATAAGCCAATAAGCGGAATTCACTTAGGTCACAAAATCAAGAAACATATCATTGGCTCGATTGGAAACCAAAGATGATACTCGTATGTCAATCGTTGAGAGCATTTTCTGTCCTCTTCTCAATTCTTATCAATAAAGAACTGCTGAAAAAAAATAAATATGTATATGTATGTCATAATGCTTGAATCGCAATTTTATAAACTTAATTTAAATCTCTAAAACACATCAAATGCCAAGCACGTTCTACCTTTGAAAGAAACAAAAAAAAAAAAACAAAAAAAACTCAACCCAAACAAAATCAACACAGATGTTTTAACATCTGACTTCTTTATGTTTAATTTTAAACAACGTCAATCAATTAAAATGTTTATTTTTATCATCATTATTTGCATCATCTGTGGCAAATACATTTGCACAATTTAAATACCAAAAATACAACAGATTATTTGCAACAAAAGTTTTCATTAAAAACGTACTTATGTAGCTTTAGCCGCAGGTAAAACTTGGCATGACTTTTTTTTCTAAGAATTTTAAAAATACAATTTAAGATGCGAGCTCCGCGATTTATTCGCTTCGGTGATTATTTTATAGGAACATAAAATCGGTCATAATTACTTAAGTTTGCCTTAATAAAATCACATAAAACTGAACCGATGCGGATGCTCTCGTTAAAATACCATTTTCTAAAATAATAAAACAAAGTATTTCTTGAAAATGATGATGATTTTGAATAAAAATTCACCTTAACGAAAAAACAATGCCAAGCTGAAACACGAATAATTTGCCAGAGACACACTCATCTATGACGGTTTTTTTTTGTAAGGTATTGAAGATTATAATTATTACACTTCCTAAAACCTAAGGGAAAGACCATTAACCACATGAAAGACTGAAGGCTTTTGTTTAGGTTCTTTAAATGAATGAGGTGTTAATTTTCGAGCAACTTTTTTTTTAAATTTTAATCATCAGATGATAACTTACGTATAAGTATTTTCCTTATAAATTATGATCATTTTTGGAATATTAAATTAAACGAAGGGTAACATATCAATGAATTATTCATGCGGATTTACAACTGAGAGCAGAATTTATATATTTTTATGAGACTCGAAGTTGAATGAAAATGGGATCTTTGTGAGGCAGATTGACGTTTAGCTTCGTGCCATTAATTTGAAATTACGCATCTTTAATAGTTTTATAGATTAAATGGTTTTCAACACACATTTTTATTTAGAAATATGTAAATTTTATATTTTATAGTTGAGTGTTATGTTAATTATGGATTTCCACATTTTTATAGCTTTCCTTTGAAGTGATATTTTAGTTCTTGAAATGAATAATTTACGAGTATACCTTATCTTATAGGAATAAAATGTCTGCATTAAAACAATCAAATTTATTTGAGATGTACAATAATTGATAAATTAAAAAAACATATTTTTTTAAAAACCAAGCTTTTTTATTAAAAAACCATATTGAAAAAACTGAAATAAATAAATATAGGGTGTTTTTTTTTTTAAATGGTTCGTTGACTTTCTGAAAAGTAAAGGAATAAGTTTATTTTAAAATTGATGATGACGGATAAGTTTTTCAAAAACATTCAACAGGTTTTTAATACTACCTACAAAAATTAAGAAACAAACGGTTAATTACTTCAAAAATACGAGTACGGAATATATAAACCTGGTTTTCGAAAATCGTATTTTTCTTGAAATCGGCTCCTAGAATTTTGATTTCATATCTGAGATTGATATTTAATTTGCTGATTTACCGCGTTTAAAATTTCTTTAATGCCTTCGCCAAACATTTCGATAAGGCTCCAATAGTCTTTAGAAAAATCAGGCCAGGCTTTTACTTCATTTTAATGACTGTAAGTCTGTTCAGTAAATTAAATATAATTTTGTTCTATTCTGGTTAATTTTTATAATATAAAACTCAATGCTGGTAGTAACTACAATACAACCATTTCTTTAATTTTTATATTATTTGTATTTTTGAAAAACATTATATGTATTTTTTTTAAATTCGATACCTCAAAAACGGGTCAATGATTTTATATATTTGATTTTAAATTGAGCGATAATTAAAACTTAAAATTGGTGTGCCGAAATTTTGTATTATAAATGTTTTAAAAAATTTATATATACAGAGAAGTTTATAAGAACTTATATACACAAAAATTGCTACAACCATTTAGAAAATTAGATTCTTGCTTCTAAATATCGTTCTCTACTAAAATCCATGTTTTTATAACAATTTTTAAAATTCTGTCTCGTCTTACATTGTAGTTTTATTATTTTTATTAAAATCGTTCGAGTCGTTTTCGAAACAATTAACAATTTTGAAATGGTTGTATGGTCATTTTTTGGAACTTGGCAAAATTTAAATAATCCCTCTAAGGAATTACTTAACACCTTAGGCTGTAGGTCGAGGTACAGACAGCAGACATATGGGGGCAAACTGACAGGCAGGCGGAATAGTGGGACTCATTTTTTCGTGTTATCTATGGTCACAAGTTTGAGCAAGTTTTTTTTTTCAAATCCAAATCTTACTCTTTACAGGTATGTCGCAAGTTTAAATTCTGGGTTTGTAAAAGACATACACAATAGCGAAATTATTTGATTCCGTCAGAAAGAGTTTGACAAAATTAGAGACGTGAAATACCTACTGGGTTTTGGGTTAGTGCCAAAGTATGTATGTATGTAGGTACCCACTTTTAACTTTTTGAATTGATCGTATAAGTATATTATTTAATGTGACGTATACATGTAAAGTTGGCAAAAGAAAAGTGTCAGTGTCGATTTTGTCAAAATTAATGGGTTACATTACGTTTGCACTCGCAACATTGTACAGATTTTCTTTAAAATGAAAAAGAGCATTGAAAAACCATTAATAAGTAGAAAAAAAAATAATTCACACTCGGGCGCCATTTAATGAATTTCTCTAACCAATTACTGGAAGGTGAATGTATTCTATAGCTTACGGATGTATTTTTAAAATGTGTACATCAGGCCACCACAAACAAAATCTCATTGCTTAACTTCTTATTATGTTCAATGCAAGCTCCATACCACCATCTATAGATATTTCATCAGTCAATGAAACAACGAGGAGGTAATACATGTTTTATCTTAAGCCCACCTTTTATAAGCCACAATAATTCCTGGGTAATAAGTTGTGTAGGCTTACAATGTAAATAACTGGTTTCTTTTGTCAGCTTCAATTCAATTTGTGGAATACAAACGGTGCTAGCTAATTAGGAAGAATTTACTTAAAACACTCGTTAACACTTTTTAAAATAACTCCACTGTGACTTTAAAACGGAAACAGAGTTTACGTACACACCTTTTTTTTGCATTCACAATCACCTCGTTTAAAATAATTTTTGTTCCCGTTTTTTTTTTTTTTGTTGTTGATGATATACAAATAAACTCTGTCAATTTTAAATGACAATACACTCAACTATAAAAGAAAGAAGAATTATTCTGTACATGTACATAATTCATAGTTCAGAAAACACGTTTTTGGAATATTTAATTACATATATACCCTTCTTTTGGGGAAGGGGAAAGAACATGCACGGATGCACATTAAACTGGAAATCTCCACCACAACAACTCGGTCAAGCACTTCTCGTTCTCACCATAAATATACTCGGGACTTGATGGCGACACTATCACAATACAATGACGGTAACGATTATGGTTTTTCTTGGCGCGCCTCCAATTTTCGAAAATTCAATCAAAAATAATCACAAAAAAAAACTAAGAAGTAAATTTAACAAAACAGCCCTGCTCTTCTTCTTTAATTATTGCAAAAAGAAGAAATTCCGATAATCTACAAACATTTTCAACGAAAGCCTATTTTTGCACTTGAAAATCGACATGGGTGCGTGAGTCTGAAAACTATTACCGACAAATACATACAACTACAACTAGTTGCTTGCTATTGTGAACATTCTATTAACAAAAGTCAAAATGTTTAACTGACATCTCTACTTTTGTAAGCGAAGAACGTGTTCACCGTAGTGAAGTAAGCCCGGAACTGATACTGAACTCACCACACCACTGCATGAAATCGAGTTCGACTGAACGAAGTTCATTTTGAAGAACTGATTTGTTCGCCTTTAGTACCATTTTAGCTGTATAATTTTCATTCTCGAATATCACCATCCATCTCGGCCAAAGTGCCAAATGTCAACACAAAAAGAGCAATGAAATAGAAACAAAGGGGAAATGAACAACACAGCACGAATAAATGGAAGTCTCTCTTTATTATTGAGAATATGTTTTGTTCCGATACTATACCAAACCAACCAACCGTTCTAAGAAGGAAGAGGGAAAGAGATGTTTAGCGTGCTTAAGATCCACTCACAAAATGTTGCCTTCATATTGGAAGCGAATAAACATAAATTTTCATTAATTCCCCTGCCTAGGTATTCGCAAATGAATTAAAACAAAATACACAAAGTGTTTATACGAAAATCTTCAACAAAACCTGAATTCAGAAATCCCTTCTTGCTTATCTGCTGTGTAAATCGTAATCAAAGCAAAATTCAAAAATTGTAGATAAACAACAAAAGCAATGCATCATTTAAATCCAATAGGTAAGTTGCTTCAAATGGTAAAAAATCAATGGTGAATTCAGCGGCCATTTGTAAACTAACAGTGAATGAACGTAAGACAACACAAGTCAAGGCGCATGTCGACCGGTATGTGTAAGACAAATGTCAAATTACAGTGACATTTAAATAAAATGTTTGCGTCTTTTTGAGTGGACGCATACAAAATATATTGCTGTAAAATTTCCAATTAATTAAAAAAGTGTTAACAATAATTACTTAATAACAAAGACAATAATTACTAGTGTAGCTCGGCCAATTCTAAGTCGGCAAATGTTTTATATTAGTTTAAGTACAAATAAATGTAAAAAAATGTAAATGTAAAATGGACTAAATCTCAATAAAGAATACATACACAATACATACATACATTAAATAAAATGTCAACATTAAAATGAATAATTTTTTTCGAAACATGGAGCATGAGCGGAGCCGGTTTTATTTTTTCTGTTTTTTCTGTTGTTTGTTTTGTCTATTTTCTTATTGATATAATTTATTCGGTAAGATTAAATAGAATTTTTCACCTTGGTATATAAAAAGCGAAAATGAACTGAAATAGGAACTGTGGTGAATTCGTTGGTAGCTGTCATTTTAAGAGGTTGTATACTTTTAGGATAGGTTAGGCAAATTCATTTTAAAATTTATCTTAAGAAATAGAGAGCTTTCATTGTTTAAAGAAGAAGTTTTTCAGCAGTATTGAGGATATCATTTTTCTATTAATATTTTTGATACAATAAATCAATTTGCAAAAGATATCAATTACGATTACGTAGAAATGATTTATTGATCTGATTAACAGGTCCACATATTGATTGATGATGTTTTTATTTGCAAGTAGCAGAAGAGTGTATATTTTTACAGTGCTGTTGAAAACAAATTGCGGGGAGAGTACGATAACTTGGCCGCCAAGATTTGATAACGGGTTTTTGTAGGGGGGGTCAAAAACAAGCACTTTTTACTATGGGAGGGGGGGGGTCTATCTCTCCCCGTTTAGGAGGTAGGGGAACTTTTAGAAAAAATGGTTTAAATTGACAAAAAAAATATTAAAAAACAACGGCAACACCTACAATAAAGTGCTATACTGCGTTTGAAAGCCAGAAGATTGTACTATAATCCTGTATTTAAATTTTATTACTCATATCAATAGTTTTTGAGAAATTCGCATTTAAAGTCCAAATTTTGATAAAAAAAACGTGAAAAAAATATGTTTAGACCGATTGTTTTCAAAATTTTGAAATGAAATTGTAAATTAACTTATATGTGATCCATGAATCTATCAGTTCTTAATCGAACACAAAAAGCCGCATGGTTCTATGTCTTCTAGTTTTTGAGAAAACCTCCATTTAAGAGGTAGGGGCACTTTTAGAAAAAAATGGTTTAAATTGAAAAAAAAAAAATATTAAAAAACAACGGCAACACTTACAATAAAGTGCTATACTGCGTTTGAAAGCCAGAAGATTGTTCTATAATCCTGCATTTAAATTAAATTACTCATGTCAATGGTTTTTGAGAAATTCGCATTTAAAGTCCAAATTTTGATAAAATAACGTGAAAAAAAAAGTTTAGACCGATTGTATTCAAAATTTTGAAATGAAATTGTAAATCAACTTATATGTGATCTATGTATCTATCAGTTCTTAATCGAACACAAAAAACCGCATGGTTCTATGTCCTCTAGTTTTTGAGAAAATCGAAAATTACCAAAACTACTTTTTTTGATTTTTGGTGGTGACGGTGATTCCATTTTAAGGATTAATGTTAATAAACATAATGAATCTTTGTTAGTTCAGTACCGCAATTCATTTAGCGTTACCCAGAATGCACCATGAGGAGGTAGAATTGCATCTGGGTCAGTTATTTTGTCAGTTAGTCAGGAGTTAGTCAGTCATAGTTAGTTAAAAATGGTCAAAATGTATTAAAAAGGTGTGTAAGTCTCGTCAATAAAGCCATCGTCCGTACTATAACTGTCGAGTTCGTTGAGTTACTCTTTTATGGTGGGAAGCCGAGGATGTTTTGGCGGTAAAACACTTTCTAAATTTTCGCTCTGAAGGGTGGGAGGATCGATGTCTTTTAACGGTAAACCCTCACATATATCACCATCGGTATAACAAGGGTAAACTTTTTTTACATCTGATAAAAACTCTATTATTTGCGAACCCCAGTCGTCCTTATATTTCCTTTCTAGGCAGTATTTTCGATAGAAAAATAGTGCCATGTATTGGTGAACATGGTCGGAAGTTTGTTTTGGTTTTCAAGATCGTTTATTGTATTTTATATGTATTTAGTGGACATTGGATAAATAGAATAAATTTGATTTTTTTTAAATACAGATTCTGTAAATGCAAAAGAAACTTTGCATGCACCCAACCTCGCACCTACCCCAAATCCTATAGTGTGCCCAAGCAGGGGGGTTGCAGGGGGGCAGCATGCCCCCCCCCCCATACATACTTTACTGTTTATATATTGTAATGTTGGAAGCTAGCACTGATTTATTTATGTAAGGAAGCAAAAAATATCAAACATTTTGTAGAAAAGTAGTTTTAGTTATTTTCAATTTTCTCAAAAACCAGAAGACATAGTACCATGCGGTTTTTTGTGTTCGATTAAGAACTGATAGATACATGAAACACATGTAAGCTAATTTACAATTTCATTTCACAATTTTGAAAACAATCGGTCTAAACTTTTTTTTTCACGTTTTTTTATCAAAATTTAGACTTTAAATGCGAATTTCTCAAAAACTATTGATATGAGTAATAAGATTTAAATACAGGATTATAGAACAATCTTCTGGCTTTCAAACGCAGTATAGCACTTTATTGTAGGTGTTGCCGTTGTTTTTTAATATTTTTTTTTTCAATTTAAATCATTTTTTCTAAAAGTGCCCCTACTTCCTAAACGGGGGGAGATAGACCCCCCCCTCCCATAGTAAAAAGTGCTTATTTTTGACCCCTCTACAAAAATCCGTCATCAAATCTTGGCGGCCAAGTTATCGTACTCGTGCCCAAATTGCTATTCTCAGTGATTCGGACTGGTAGTTTTTGAAATTTATGATAGTCACGATGTTTAATTGCTATACGAAGCAACATTTTCTTCATTCTGCAATCAGTAAATAGGTGCATAATGATGTTAAATGAAAAATATTTTTAGCTGGTGAAAAAAAATTAAATAAAACATAAATTGAGACAGCAAATTTATTAGTTTTTCTTGAGCACTTTTAAATTTGGCAACGCTTCAAATTTTTGAAAGATTTATATACTGTTATAAGTTAAAAGAAAACACAATTCGCTCATTAAAACACGTGTTAGCTGGCACACGATAGACAAGTTATTTGTTTGGTTACTTTTTTCAATAATAAAGAAATTTTGTATCTAACTACTCTTTAAAAAAATTGGTTACGTCCAGAAGAGATAAATATTTAATTATTATTACTATTTAAGTAAACGCTATATACATAGGCTTATCATGAGACGAGATAACACGAAATATTTGAAAGTTTCGTCAACCGGTCTCGTTAAAATCCAAAAATTCCATTAAAACAGCTTTCTTGGAATGTTCTCTGATTTTCTGTATACTTATGAATTTAATTAATACTAAGTTCCCACAAAACAAAAATCAGAGATTTGAGCTGAAAATTGTTGGGGTTTCAAATTTTATTGAGATTTCGTTGAATCCAGAGTTTTCATTGAGATTTCGTTAAAATGTCCATGAAATCGTGTTCCATTAATTTGAAATATCGAAAGTTTTCACCCGAAATTTCGTTTTGGTGAGAGAATAGTATGTAGGTATATTATGTATTACTCCCAGTTTCACAGTGAAAGTTTAAACCCCTCTTTTGGTTTAAGCTTCAGTTCAACAATAAATTTGATTTCACAGTGTCATTTAAACTTTGAATAGAGTTCATTCTGTAGTTTAAGTTAAACGACACTATTCTGCCGTTTAAGCCTCAGGTCAATAACCTCTTTATAAATTTGAAAATATAATCTGTTTTCAATTTTTAATTTTTTTTCCTATCACAGGACACAACTGAAACAAAGCAAACTTTCCTTCATTGTTTGGTTTTTGATTCAGATACATATGTAGAAAGAGAAAACAATTTCATGTCATGTCAAAGTCATTGAAAATCGCCATAAAAACATTTTGAAAAGTTATTTATTTGGTTTTTGTATGGATTTAACATTTATGATATAGGGTTTCAATAGGACGGAGCCACAAGCCACACAGCAGTTCTTAGAAATGGTCAAGTCAATTGGCTGTGTAGACCTTGTGTTTTAACACCTTTATACTTCTTTTTGTGGCCTTCGTTAAATCATCAGACTATCCCAACAAGCCAGCGTTCAAAAATGTTTGAATGCATTAAATTGCCATCTAATTTCTAGAAAAAGTTTGAATTCAAGCAAAGAAAATTAAAAAAAAATCGATTATTTATAAAATTAATTAGAATATATAAAAAATTTCAAAATTTTTGGAAACAAAATTTGGGATGTCAATTTCAAGTAATCAATAAAATACATTTTAGGCAATAACTAATCGTTCACTCGTTTTCAAGATATTCAATGAAGCTCCGGTACAAAAATTTTGGTCAAAATCATAAGAACTGTTAATGGGAAATTGGAAAATAAAAAAAAAAACGTTCTATGACATGTACCGTTAATAACTTTTTTTTCCTTAATTTTTGTTTGACCAAAATGTAGTCCGTGTCCATTATAACACTGTTTTTTATGAAAATCATTAAGAGTCGTTTTCGAGATAGGTAATAGCAGTCACCAAAAACACTATCATCGTAATGTCAACAAAGTTTGGAATTCGATTTTTTTTCGAAATGCAAGTTCTAACTTTGAAGGTGCTCTTCACAAAAATATTGATTGAAATTGGTGAAGTTGTTAACGATAAAGATACAAAAAAATTAACAAATTAGTTATATGGCAAGTTTTTATAAACAACAATTTTTTTTTATTTATTCTTAGTTTCAATTTCCTTTCCAGGGAATCACCTACAGCTCCTAAGTTACATATTTGAAGAAAATCATTAGATCGATTAAGGCTGAAGGTTGGAGGGACAGAAATACAAACATACATACAGACAGCCATAAAGAATTGCGTGACTCAGATTTTTCGCATTGTCTGTTTTCGTAATGTCAGGTTTGATTAAAATCTGGATTTTGATTCACAAAACTTGCTCTATCGCACCTACATGCATATTGTATGTACTTGCCAATGATTTCATTATATAGATACTTAACTTCACAGTACGTCAAGTCAACTTCCTTAATTGTTTCTTCTTTAAATAAAAAAAGTAAACAAAAATTTTCACACAACGCGAATTCTGAAAACAGGTTTTATTAAACATTGCTGTTTTCTTTTTGTGATTTGTGACGTCAGTGAATTGAATCATGTATATCTATACCTATTAAGAAATTTGTTAAGAGTTAATAAATATTAGACCTCCCTGGCGCATGAGATCTTGCCCTTTAAATTTTATTTTCATTTAATAAAATGTAATAATATCGTCGGGGGTTTTTTTGTCTTGAATTTGGAAAGGGTGTTTCTTTTGGATAACAAATAAACTTTTTTTATCATTTTGAAATGACGACAAAATCTATTCTTTTAAAATATAATATTAAGAAATAATTTTTTTAAAAGTTAAATTCAAAATTTCTTAAAATCTTCTTTTCTTTGGACTTTCCTTCGGATCACTAACCATATCTTTTTTGAAAACAGAGATGTTCGATATACATATCTCGGAACTAAAGTAAATATGTGTAATACATTTTTGGCCCAACAGCTCATAGAGAATCAGTAACAGTGAGTAGCAACTCTCAACCGCTTGTTGTCTGTTTTTAGGTGAGAGCGTCTGGGAAAGATCACCACACCTTTGGTGTGACAGTCCAACGCTCTAAGCATCACAGCACGGGCAAGAAGTTTTCCCATTTCTACCTATATGTTTTCGAAGTTGTTCAAGATTAATACTGATCTACCCTCAAGCATTGGTTGGTGGTTCTTTTAGCACTTCTTCATGGGAACCGTAGGATTAAGTCATAAAATCAGGTGATCACGCCAAGACTTAACTGTCTTAACTCTCTATGAAACACTCTTTTCAAAAACTAATTCTAACTTCTGCAGAGTGCTTTTAAATTAAAACTGATTCAAGATCTTTTAAAATCACAACTTGAAACGAAACACCCTGTAGACAATCCACAACCATCTATTAGCGGAGCAAGTTATTTTCATGTTAAACACTTTAAGTTACAAGTCATAAAAATACATTTGTTCAAACATGCGTAGGCCCACTATACTGCTCGTCGCAGATTTCAAATTCTGATAGCTTCTAAAGCTGACCCCGTAGCCGTTTTTCTATACACACATAATCATCATCATCGTATCGTAAGACAAGAAGCCAGATCACTTAATCAAATCGTACGATCGTACTAAATCAATCTTAATTAAGTAAAGTTTGCCAATTAGAATATTGTTGGCTTTTTCCAGCGACTCTATTTAAGCAAAAGCGTCTGCAGCACATTCAAAGAATGGAATGTGCATCAACTAATTCAAT
Organism: Chrysotoxum bicinctum; assembly: GCA_911387755.1. NCBI lineage: Eukaryota > Metazoa > Arthropoda > Insecta > Diptera > Syrphidae > Chrysotoxum > Chrysotoxum bicinctum. The sequence goes on along the minus strand of OU426989.1, from coordinate 213,245,313 downwards.
CTTTGTGGTTAATTGACACTTTGGCTTCGGAATCAGATGGGAGCAGCGAATTGTTGTGTTTGATAACACAAAAAAAAAACGAAATGGGTGCAATGTGCAGTCTTGAGATATATTTTATTGCATTGCAGTCGCAGAATTAGAAGCATAAATTGTACTTAATTGTCAGTGCAAGTTTGTTTAATTATAGTCATTTCGACATTATTGGACATGGGTTGGGGTTATGTTGGGGCAGATAGTTTGTATAATGCCAAAGACTCATGTTTGCTTAGCAATTAAGTGTCAACATTTGCAGCATTTATAAATGGGAAGAGGGTGAAAGTGAAGCTCGTTCTTTATTGAGAAATATTAATATAAGCATTTCAACTGGCACAGGATTCCGCAGCTTAAAGAAAGGCGAGTGAGAAATTTTTGTAAGTATAGTTTAATCTATGTATAAGAAGGCTATACACTGGAACTGCACTTTATATCTATAACAAACGTGTTAAAAATATGTTTGAAAATGTATATTAGTTTTGTTTTTATAAAGAACATATGTACATATTTCAAACTTGAATATTTCGTTCAAATAGAAAACTCAAGCTTACGACTTGTTTTTAGAGGTGATGCAGCAACAGAGTTATTTTCCCAATATTAATTAAATTGCATAAGTATTTTAAAATGTATAAAAAAAAATTAAAAAAAAAAGGAAGGTTTTGAACGGAGGTACCGATGCACATTGTTAGCTAGAGCACATAAGTATAGTGCGGTTGGAAAAATAATACCTTTATTTGACAGTACCACTGAACTTGGGCTAAAGGGTAAACTGATGAGCGTTCCTAAAAGTGACACAAATAGAGGAAATTTATAAGACCAGAAGCACTTTTCATGACATGAAATGCTCTTGGAAAATTTTGAACTTTCTTGCAATTGGCAGCAGCTCTGAAATACATTTTTTTTGCATGTGGCATCGGCTAAGGAATGAACTCAGAACTGCAGCATGACAGTCCACCGAACTACCCATTATGCCAAGGGGTACTTGCAGCTTAAAAAGATATTAATGTAAACCATACGCCTCCCAGCCCATCTTGTCTAATAAATAAATGACAATATAATAAAATTGTATTTAAATGCGATACTTTTAGTGCATGTTTTATCGTTATCGGTTTATTATCTTCAATTACCTGTGAAACAATTTTATTTCTCAAGAATATTATAGCCAAGAAATATTATTCATTTTCTACTTAACTGCTATATATGTATAATAAAAGTTGGTATAATTGACAAAGATATAAGAAAGACGTTCCGAAAAACATTGAAATGGAAAAGTACTAAGATATATACAGGGTGGTGCATAAGAAACGTTATGAATTAATTATTGAATTCATTCTTTGCTTACGTATTTTTTTTTTCAGAAATAACTTTGAAAAACTTGGAAATTCATGATGGAAAAACCCAAAACAAAACAAACATCCAAAGTTGTTTAATTTTATTTTGAAATTCAACATTCAATTATTCAGACAATAAGATCTTACCGAAATTTCGTTCATGTTCGAAATGCGCCCATTACTCCAAAAATGTAGTTATTGGTACAGCGTTTTCAGCAACAAGAAGCTGTCTCTGATCTTCCTCGTGCATTTCAAAATGATGTGAACTTTGCTCGGATGCAAGAAATTATTGAGGAAAACCCCGAAACTTCTATTAGGCGACGTTCCTCGCGTCGAGGCGGTCTTCTGAAAGAATTAAACGGCAGTAACACCTCTTTCTAAATAATTAGATTCAATTGGTTCACGAATTGAAAGCAAATGATCCACAAGTACGCTGGGCGTTTTCGAGAATTGGTCTGAGAGAACAACGAATTTATTCACAAGCTCATAATGAGCGATGAGACGCATTTTTCCCTCGACAGTCTATTGTTAAGGTATAAGTATGATACTACTTAACCATTTGCTAACTTTCAAGAAGTTTACTAACTCATTCTTAATCTCAAACATTTTCTTACTGGTATTGTACTAGAGAAATTTTCTTAATAAATTGCTTCTGAACACAACTTAAAAAATGACAGTTTGTATAAAAAACTAAGTGCACAAATCTTTTATAAATTTTTGTAAATATCAAGAAGTCATAATAAATATGTAGTTAGCAAGATACTAAAAATAGCTATTTACTAATTTTAAATTTAACAAAATGCTAGAGAAATTATTCATGCTTAACTGAAAATTGGCCTTTTAACCAAGTATCATACTAAATCAGTTATAACATCGTACTGATTCAACTTAAGTTTTGTGCGATTATCTTTAAAACATGTGAAAATATTTCCAAACCACAATCAATATTTTAATAAATGCCAAAGTTTAATAAAATCATAAAGAAAAATGTTATTCATCAAATAAATCATAACTCTACTTATGCACCATTCTGTATTATGAGCAATTTTGTTGACAAGCATGGGTTTAAGTTTTTAGGTTCAGTAGAAGTTTGCAGCCAGCAGGAAAGCTGAGGCATTTAGACCATAAGTCGGTTCACTTTATGATAAAACAAAAAACCACTTGGAGCTTCTGATTAAGCGTGTGAGACTTCTTGATTCTATGACCATTGAGGTAGAAAGGTAGAATCTACGATACTACTTTGTCATAGTGCACGACATGTATCCGTATAGAGAAGGCGAGAAATTGTCTTCCTAGCTTAAATAACTTTTGCGAAAATATATACCTCGTTTGGTATGCGGGGAATGACACATGTAATGCTCAATCAATTTACATAAAGACATCAAACACTTCTCGTGTTTCAGATCCAGTATTTGCCAAATCTGTTATGTTGTCAGGCAATTGGTGATGTTGTTCCAACGTCAGCTATCTTTACGTATATCATCTTGCCTTAGAGTAAGTCAGCATATATCGATCGGATGGGTACATCAATATTTACAATATCTAATAAAATACGTGGTGCTGTTCCCAGGGCCGGCCCAAGCCAAACTTGCGCCCTGTGCAAAATTTGTAGAAAGCGCTCTATTTATATTTGCACACTTATTTACATACATACATACACAAATACACATGATACACATAAATAAGACATACATAATCTAAAAAATAATAAATTTCCTATGTTCATTGTGCAGGAATTTAAACAAGCACAGCACGGCATTAGTAAACGGAGACCATATTATATTTTTTTTGAAGCAAGGTGACAGCAAGCAGTATCTGATGAAGATTAGAGATGTATAAGGCAGTCAATAGAAGTACAATAATATTTGGGCAAATAGTATGCCAAGAAATTTTGAGCGATAAAGTTTTTTGTGCCATGATATTTAATCGTGTGAACTGAAGTTGCACGGGTTAACCCATAGCTTTTTCCAAAATGCCCAATAAATATCTAATTTCATACAATATATTGCGACACCTTTCAGTATGAAAAGCATAAGCGGCTACATTGAAAATTTTATTGTACGTCTACATAAAAAACCTCTAACCTATATGATTCCATATAAAAGTGATGTTAGTTAGTGTGGAGTGCAAGAAATAAGTTAGTACAGTTTTTTTTCAAATCAAATCAAATTACATTTTCTTGCTCCTAGTAATGCGCCCTCATAATCTTGCGCCCAGTGCATTTGCACTTATTGCATACATGGTTGGTCCGGCTCTGGCTGTTCCACTTTTACCTTGGATAGAAAATGTCTAACGGCATGTTGAGTTGAGCTATTCTTCATAAGAGTTAGCTGAAGAGCTAATTATTTTTCGATATTTTGATACTTCGGAAGAAGTCTTCTATTTTTACTAACGATTTTGTATTCGTATTTTATTATAGATTTTACATTCGAAAGTTTGAATAACTGAGTGAATATTGAGAGGGGGTTTGCAATGGGGCCTAAAGATCTAATGTGTCCCCATCCAGAGCTATGTGAGTTGCTAACCCTACAACTCGTCCTCCAAATTTATCCTTTTAATAAGTTTGATTATTTGGAGTACCTTCAGAAAAGATAAATCACTCTCTTCTACTTGGTAGCGCCCCAGATACTTGTTTCTTTGATGCATTAGTGCTTCGTTTCCGCCTAGTATGTGTTCCATCGTTTCGTCATAAGTATTGCAGAATCTGCAAGTTGGTCAGTTTACCAGGCCAAGAATACTTAAGTGTCTTCTTAGTTTACAGTGACCCGTGAAGAGTCCAATTACTATTCGCCGATTGTTCCTACTTAAGCTGATAGAGTTCATGAAACGATCTTGGTTATAGTTCCCAATAAGTATTTTGGCGGCCTGTTTCAGTTTAGATCTTTTGACCTCCTTCTCTATTTTGATTTCATTTTTAATCCTGTTTTATCCTATTCTGCAAAAGAGACTTGCGCCTATTTTTACTAGGGAATCTGCCTCCTCATTTCTCTGGGCACCTAAATGTTCAGGGACCCAATGAAGTGAGACATTATTATTCTTGCGAAGTTTGTTTAGCCTGCCTACAAATTCTAATACTAACTTAGATGTGATGGTGTATGAGCTTAGTGCTTTAGTACGGCTTGGCTATCTGACGTATTGGCAAAGTTCTGGTTTCGGTAGGTAATTCCTTTCGAGATTTCGACCTGCACATTCCGCTATGGCATTGACCTTCACCTGGAAAATGCTACTAGATTGTCCTATTGGTATTGAAAGTTTTGGTTCTAGGGCCAAAAACTGCACCACCAATCCCTTCTGTGGTTCTCGAACCAATACGTGTACAACTTAATGGCATTGGTTTTGAGTGAGTAGTTTTCGGTTTCGCCTATACTCAGTCTGTTTTACAACTTAACTCAGTGCTAATTTTTTTACAAAGTTGTAAGGTTAGTTACTGCTCACTTTAAAAGGTTGTCCCTTTTCCTGTGTCTTAAGCATTTGCCGGACACAGTCCCTTACTTGGCAAATCTCATAGTGGCTCCCTTAGCAGCACTTCCAACTACTACATGTAATGGAAACAGGTGAAGAATAACCTCTAAGGCTGCTGTAAGACAAGTTCTCATTGCTCCTTTGAGCTCCATTGAGCCTTTGGAGTTTAGCTAGTACTTTCCTGATCGAAAGTTGAGAATCATCTCAAAAGTTTTGTTTAAAATTTTAGGTATGAAGATATTACAGTCTACTCAAATTTGTATGCATTTTGTGAGGAAGAATTTGAAAGCTTAGGGTAAAAATTTTGCGAAGTGACAAGCAGAAATTCATGGGTAGGTATACGTGACTTTTGAATACATGTGAGAAATTCCTTAAATTAAATTTATTTTTAAATAAAGAAATATTAAAATATGTACCTACATTTAAATTTAAATTATTACATTTAAATTTAAGTATTCTTAACTTATTTAATAAGACAAAATTTGTTCAAAAGAATTATGTATATTACCTGATGACTTCTTGGAAAAATCAGCCTCGACGACCTCGTTGGTGGCATTGGATTTCTTGCCGATGTAACAACCATTTTATGGCTTTTTTTAAGGTCCGATGCTATTCGTTGCTGCTTATAGATTTTTAAATAATCACGATGATCTAAATCGTTTAATTTTAAAGAAGCCAGGATTATCACTTCGAATTAATATATTTTCGTATTTCACAATATTATGTGTTATTACGAGTACTCTGCTTTTTTTTTTTTAATTTCAAACACTTTAATTTTTATTTTTTAAGGAAGTTCGCTCCGATTGCTCCTCAAATTTATTGAGTTATTTTCCAATTCACTTTTGTCACTGAAATGATTTTAGAAAAATATATACGTGATCACACTGCAGAAAAGGCCAATGGAAGAAGACTACCATTCCTTGTGATAATCTCCGACTGTCACAGTAAAATAAATTTTTCCAAAAGTTAATCCGTAATGTTAATAAAATAGAAGAACCAGTCCCCAAATGCATGACCATAACACACTTTAAGTCATCAACAAAAGTTTAGTATTAACAATTTTATTTGCGTAGCAATAAACTAGCCGGTAATGTACAGCTCTGTCATAAATCTGGTCTTACCAATTATGGCCAATCTCAAGCCAATCTCGTTTATAAAACCTCTCATCTAAGTTGACTTATTTTTCTGACCAAAACTAAAACCAGTTAGGTGAGTTGCACATTTCGTGGAAGAAAATAAAAGAACTTCAATAGAAAGATACACAGCGGCGTCATATCTACCCACCCAACTGTTTATAGTGTAGACTTCATAGATAAAAAGTATTTCACAAGGTATAAGTTGCGCGTGTAACATTCGCGGAAAGGTGCGTGGGTTTTGTCGTCTTTATTTTTTCTGGAAAAATCGTGTCAACATCATGATATAGAATACAGTTGGAGGGGCAGGGTTTTAGTTGGAAAAGAAACCTTTGCCCACCTTAAAGAAGTCACTTTGACTTTAGCGGAACATCTATCGCAAGAACGGAAACACGCTTGTGCGATAGGCATGCGAAGAGAGGGAGAAAGATGAACACACGACAAACGGATGAAGTCGCGCTTAATTCAAGAAGTTGTGGCCAAAGGTAATAATGAAGCATTTTTACATTTTCTTTAATGTAAATTTACATCCATAAGATACATTTATGGTGGCTCTTTTTATTTGTAATTTACTTGAGTTTAATGCTCGATTAAATAACACGGTGCACTGTTCGGATATGTGACGAAGAGGAAATCGAATGTAGGTTGGCTTGACAACTTCTGTCAAAGAAGAAGGTTCAAAACACAAGTTGTCGATTGTTTCTTTTTTGTTTTTGCTATAAAATCGAAGAAGACAGTCATAAAAAGAAATAAGATAGAGATTGTGTAAATGAGTAGAAGTAGATGTCAACTTTAGCTTTAGAAGACAACGTGAGACAAGTAAATGTGGAGGTTGTGTAATATGTTGGTGAATGACAGATAGCAGGATGTTGTGGTGCTGCATCCGCCCAGGAATGAGTAATGATAGTAATGGAAAACTTTTCTGTTTTTTGGGGAATTTGGAGTTAATAAGAGGAAATTCCAAAGGAGAGAAAACAAAAAATCATCGTGCAACCGAGTATTAACAACCAAATGGATGATGTTTAACATTGAACTGTTTTTGACATTAATCCACCTTTTGTTGTTGTTTTTCGGACATTATTCTACTCATTTTAGCAGTTTTTAAAAACGTCAAATCAACTCCAATTTAATCGACACATGATAGTAATTTTTTGACGTTAGATAATTTAATCATTAAAAATGGCAATCGTCATGCTTGCTCAAAATCTGTTTAATTAAGTTCAGTCAACTTTTTGGCAAACACAATTGGCGTTTAGGAACACGCCTTAAGTTACTGACATAGACTGTTTAAGAAAAAGCTTTTATGAAGTATCAGTGTAAAATAGATACATATAACAAAAGTATTTGTAAGATTGCTGGTTGCTACATGGTGTACGGGCATCTTTTATTCCCCCGCAAAAAAAAGACAATCTTAACTCTTAGCCCTGGCTTTTTAATATTTTCGTCGTCAATTCGAGTTTTTTACTACATAAAATTGCGCAGCAAATGATGTTATCGAACTTATGATTTTACCAAATTGCGCTATCGAAAATTATGTTTTTGCACACAAATTTCGTTTTGAGTATTCGAACAGTTAACTTTTGATGATTGCGTTTTAGAATATCGTTTTCGAAAACGATTTTATTTAATTCCGGTTAAAAATTCTACATAGTATAATGTTCATCTACATGAATAAATTCCCGCATTGAACAAAGATCATCACTTGAAAACGGATCTAATGATTTGGTTAATATTCGTAACTGTCCGGACAAAATTTGGATTTTTGAAAATTTCACAAAAAAAAGTCAGTAATTTGAATGACATTTTTGTATGAAAATCTCAAAAAGAAAATGTGACGTTTTGTTTGACAGTTCAGCTGTCACATGGGTTCATAGCAACACAAAATGTTTGCATTGAATATTTATATTTTTCGAAAAAGATTTGAATTGTATTAAATCGGTAAGTATTGGACATATCTTTGGTGTATAAGTACGTTAACAATCTTTAATTTCATGTGTTTAAAAGTTTTAAATTGATTACAGTTCGTAGTGTACTTCTTTGAGCGGTCCAATTATTTCGAAATATCACCCACGAAGCGTGATCCAAGTTCGTGACGAGTTCGAATTATTCCACTACAACAAAATTAAGGAACATTGACAAACATAACATTTCAAAATGAACGTGTGACGTTCGGATAAGATAGTCACGGACTTGGATGTATCAGTCGACTTCGGAACAATAAGGACTGCTCGTCAATTAAAAAATTTCCGGTTCGGCTTGCATTCGCAAAACAATTAATAAATCGCAATACTAACTGTTATAAATAAGGCGACTAATACTACGTTTTCACCAAAGGTAAATCCGGGATTTTAAGTCGATTTACCATAAATCTCTTTTAAATCACGTAGATTTACCATATAAATATAAATCACCTCAAATGAAGATTTAAAATAAATCTCCTTGAAATCTTCTCGCAATCAGAAGATTTGCAAAACAAACAAACCTTATTTTGTAGAACGCACCTATGTAAACCCACTTTCTTCATTGACAATCAACACAAAATAGAAATATCTGTTTTTTCCTGTTTACTATCCAATTTTTGCTCTTGTCCAAATTGACAATTGAATGACAAGACAGAGTGAAAATGTCAAATAAATCTCAGTTTCTTTGGTGAAAACACTTCAAGATCTATTTTAAATCTCTAGCGGATTTACTCTTGGTGAAAACGTAGTATAAGCCTAGAATTGTAGAGCACAGTTAGTTTTACGTGGCGTGATTGAGAGCCGGTAAGCCATCGGCTCTGTTTGATTTCTCTCTGGACAAAAAATATCATTTATCTCCAAGTATTGTAATGAACGCATTAAAAACAACATTAAATGATTGTCAAAACAATGAATTTCATAAGTTTTATTTAAGTTGAGTGATAAGTTTTATTTAACAGACCTAAGTAAAAATATTACAATATTTTAAAATTCCAGTAAGATCTTAAAGCATAACATATTATTTCCCTTTTTCAAAAGTGAGTTTTGCAACAATTTTTGTTTTATGGCAATTGAGAAAAAATAAAAATAAATTCGTAGTGCAACAACTTTTTGAGAACCAGGGTCTAGTTACTTATAACTCTTAATTATGCCTTGTTTTCCCAGGAATAGGGGGACCTCTAATTGTCTGCAAAGTCCAAACGCCTAAAATGGGAAGCATTTTTTAGTCTCGAAAAATGTGTCCCTTTCCTGCAAGAAGCAGTATTCTCCATGCTACTCCACCTTATGTTTTTTGGTATTTTTAGTGAGAATTACTAGTGAGAATTGTACGTCACCACATTCAATTCACACGCATGAACACATGGCGTTACAGGAAAATCTACAACATTATTATTCTTTGTTCATCACTTACTTATAATTAACATGCAGTCTTTACTGACCCTTTCGGTCATACGCAAAGTTAGACGACAAAAGTAAATTTGATTTTATTGATCATTTTAAATCCGATCGTATAAAAGTGGAGACGATTCGATCATATAGCTTTGATTGCTATCTCTGAGCTTGCCAACACCAGTGTTGAGGGGTTTCGTTGAAAGATTAAGTTTGCTAGGACAGGTTTTCCAGCTATTTCTTATTAAGGCTTCATCTTATCAGTGGTAAGGGGCCTTAGTTCAAAGTCAAAGTACCTAACTACTGATGTATCAAAACGTTTTAAGCCTGCTATTTGGAGTGCCAGTAGGAGTGTAGTACCTGGTGATGTACCAGAGCGTTTTTAGCCTCCTGTTTTAAGTGACGTTTAGAGCGTAATACTGTCTGATCCCGTCACAAACCTGACGTCAAGATAATAAGATCTGTCTTAATAGCCGAATTATCAGAAGCCAGATTACCCCAAACCAAACACCAGGAGTTAAATCCAAAACCCGAAACATCAGAAACCAGTATAACCGAAATAAGGCAGCAAGACTAGTATCCAGAAGCATTAATGCCCTTTAACCCGATTTCCAGAATTAATCGACATATAATAAATAGTGAAATATACTAACAAAATATTGTGTGTTATAAATATATGAGTTATTTTCAATAAAAATATTGTAATAAGGTTCGAAGACCTTTTCCACTGATATTTTGTGTTTTCTTCAGGACGACCCTGGCGACACCGGTGAGCATGAGCATAACATCGGCTGGAAAGCAAAAAGCACATCATAGTCTTGTTTCTCTTTGTTTTTTTTGTAGCAGCTACTAAGACTCAAACCCAGACCTTCGGGTGTGACAGTCCAAGGAAGTAACCATTACTCCGATAAATTATAACGGACAACGCAACGTTTGCAGAACGTTTCTGGGAAAAATACATATGAATACATATTTTTTTCTTTTAGTATATCGAGAATTGTCCTTAGATTTGTTAAGAAACTTTAAACATAATAAACAAATATTGATTAAAATTTTCAAGTGTAGTGATAAACTCGGCCATACATACAACCCAGACTAGGTGACTTGAAAAAAAATTATTGTAGGAACTTTGCTTGACTAATTTCCTCTACAAAGTGTAAAATTGCTTAGACAATTTGTAAGAGAAAAATACAGTCAGAAATTATTAGCATCTATTAAGTTAAATAAATACAAATTTATTTTCTTAAATATTTTGAAAGTATAGACACTTAAATTGCTATGCAAAAGCCCAGTCGATCGATTAACACCCAAGCAAAGTGAAATTTTTATTATACCTATGTATGTTCCTAATTTGTTTTTTTTTTAATCTTATGGAAAACAACTTTAAAAAAGACGATACTAAGGGATTGTACATATACTTCGAAAAATTGTGAAAATACCTAAAACAAAGAACAACAAAAAATTCATAGAACAGCTGAAACGATTTTGTTATCTTTTAAAAATAAATTTAAAAAAATTACGAATGAGTTGAACTTTTTTTTAACCAAAAATGACTTCTGACGTCATTAACAAGGTCAATATTTTGAAGTGATATAAAAATCAAAAGTGGAAGGAATCAATTCCTGCAGAAAAGTGTTATTTGTCGAATATTGTCATCTTTATGTCAACCCCATTAAAATTAAACGAACTGATTTTGTCACTCTGTCGTAATATTATTTGAATGCATATTTTTTTATTTCTCGCAAGAAAATCGCAGAAACATTAATGTGTGTCACTAAATGTGCTCTACACTCCCAAATTATTATTCTAGAAACAACACTGCTACAAAAACCAAAAATTTTAATAACTCGAATATTCTTCACAAAGGCTTTTCAAATTTCAAACAACTTTTCTATAATCTTCTTCTATCAGTCAAACCTGATAAAAAGGTCTTAAAGTGTGTGTTTGTGTGCATATATTTACCTTCTGATAATAAAAATATATCAAAATCGAATAAGCAAATACAAATAAAATAACTCTGTACCAATAGCAAGTTCAATGCCGGTCAAGTGTATCTTTCTTTAAAGTAAAGGTAACATTTTATTAGGAAAGAAAAAACAAAAATTTTATTATTGTAATATTTCCATGTAAACAATAATAATCCACAATATTTATGGTGTTTTGACAGAACCACACTACGAATGATAGATAATAATTCTTCCATCGGCACAATATTTTAAATCACAAGTCACAATAGAAAATATACAAACTATTATAATTTATAATATTTTGAATTAATTTTAGAAATGTGAAGAATTTTTATAGTTTTTTTAAAAATAAACCAGACCACCAGAGAAGACAAAATTTTGAAGAAGTTCTCTTGAACAAGTTTCTTTTTTTAATCGAAGGGATTCTTTTTTTGGATTTTGTCTTAAAAGAGCACAAGAATTCACAGTAGGTTCGAAAACTATTTTTAATTTAATATTCACAATGGATAAAAGTTTTTTTTTTACCTTTTAATTTATTTATAAAACTAAACAAAGAAAAAATAATTATCGAATTTGATGGATGTTTTTCAAGAAATATATTTTACTCGAGATCAAACGATCACTTGAAATATTTTTGAGTAAAAGTTTTCGTTGTATAGTTAACTTTTATTTTCTATTTTGAATCAATCGCACAAACTATACAAATTTTTCAATTTATTTCGGTTTTTAGATAAAAATAAAGATATTGTATCTATGCGCGAGCTATGGAGAACTTTTTTTGTGAGAATTTTTATTTTCTATATTAAACTCGTAGATACACCGCTCGCTTGTGCTCATTCGTCTGAGATACTCGAAGTGCAACTAAATTTAGTCGCTTTGTACGTTGCGTCGTCGTCGTCGTTTGGATACGTTAACGAAACGTTCGTTTCCATTGAGAGTTCGAAAATGGACTGAGAGGCGCGCAGAGACCTTTGAATGAAATTCAACGGTCTCGACAAGCGACGACGACGACGCGCAAAGTGTGAGCGTATCTTTGGAGGCATATAAAATACATCGATAAGCTCACAGTCTTTCAGATACTAGTTTTTTTTATTCTAGATAGTTTTTTTTCTTTGCACCATTTCGTTTTGCTTACTCGGGGATCGTTCGGTTTGGGGCATGTCTGATCTGGTGGTGTAGAGACGTGCGGGCGCGTGGCGGCAACTGGTAAGCTCAAGACCTGTTCGCCTAAATAAGAAAACCAAACAAAATAGAAGAAACAAAAATAATAAAATAAAAGAAGACAGCAGTTGGGTCTTGGGTGTATGACTTATGGACGAGATAGAGCGACTCCGACTATACGACAAGCTACGGCCGACGAGGAAGACTGATGCACGCACATATAGCATGCAATATTGACGCGAGCGCGTCGTGTTTGTGTATCGTCGTCGTCATGCCGCACCTTCTTAACTTTTTTTTTTTTTGAAATATCATGGCGGATAATGCAGTCTACTTAAAATAAAGCCCTATTGGGTGGATCCATGGAAATGGAAGTGTTATCGTTGTGGGTTTTTCCTAAGAGAGATTTTTAGTTTTTCACTTGATTAAATATACAAATTTTAGGAGTAGATTTGATTTGTAGTCATCTGCACCTGAATGCGACAAGTCAGCTTCGATGTAAGTAGCAAGATAGCATTTAATTCAGAAGCTTTTAACAAATTGTATTTGTGTTCTATTGACTTTCTCATTAGTTGTTCAACAGATATTGATAAGTTATATCTTATACGCTCAAATTTCCAGGTATTCAAAACATATCGTAAAGGGGGCTTAGAATGATAGATCTTTTGTGTTTCTTTTTTGACAGCTCTTATCTTATCTACCTGCTGATAAATTATACGGAATATGTACCTAATAGAGTTGGTTGCATCGGGAGTTCACTGATGATGAATTCTTCAGTAGCTTAGAACTGAACTATATTCTAATAGCCCCATCGGAATGTAACCTTATTTGAAATAAGAAAAAATTAAAAGGAGATCTTTGTTGGCCAATGACGTAAAAATAATACTTTTTGAGATTCTAGTCCATTTGCGTTGGACGCCATATTGAATTTCACGGAGATGATTTTGTATTACATACTTATAATGCACTCATTTTGAATTTCCAATTGCTCTCCAAATTGAACGTACATAAAAAAACATATTTTCCAGATATTCCTTTTTTGATATTTTATTTGAATAATTTAATAATTTACAGGTACTTGAGTATTGTCACTATCATGTTGAAGGCCTAAATACAAATTCCAGCTAAGTTCATCAAAAACCAAAAAAATAACAGTTTTAATAACACCACTTCTACGAAAATTAATCATCAATTGATAATTGATAATAATTATTGATAGCTATTTGTCATTTTTACTTGTGACTTATCGTTAGATACTATAAGGCAAGTTTTGCATTCGTAAAAAAATCGAACTCGAGATTTTGATCAAAGTTGACATTACGATGATAGCGAAGAGTCTCGCAATTCTGTATGTCTGTTCGACTACAGCTAAACGGCTCGGCTGATTTTCTTCAAACTTGGTAGATATATTATTTTCTTACCCCCGGATATTTTTTTCTTTTTTTTGTTTAAGACATAAAATAACGGTACCTGCCATACGAATTTTTTTCGAAATTTAAAAAAAAAATCAAAAAATTTCATTATCAAAAACGGTACCATCGATTTTGATCATTCTTTTTATGTTAAGGCTGCCCGGTAGTTTCGATACTCGTATTATTGTGTATTCAAATTAAAAAAAAAAAAACAATTTTTTGGATTTTTAAAAAAAATTTCAAAATGCTCGATTTTTTTAAAACTTGATAAATAAAAGTTTCTTAAAATAATCTACAAGATATAAGAAAAAAAAATTATTTTACCTAAAAACAACGGTACCCTCCAAGCAAATGTTAAAAAATGGTTTTCGAAAATCGTATTTTTCTCGAAAACGATTGCGAGAATTTTTCTGAAATTTTATTTCTTTCGATTGATTTTTAAAATCTATAATTTAATAACAAAAAAATTGAAAACAAGATATTACTGACTGTACCTATACCACAGAACGATTTCCTAAAATTTTGAATTTCGCATTATCGGCATAACGGATTTTAATGAATTTTTTTAGAGAGAAGCTACTAAAAATTTTAAAAAATATTGCATTTCAAAACTTTAAGAAAAATATTTTTTTTTTTTGGAAAATTCAATATCATGAAAACGGCTCAATATATTTCTTGTAAATTTAGTTTTATTCGAACAATAATAAAAACTTTAAATTGGCGTACCTTAAAATGTTTTTAAATTTTTTGTTTTATATAAAAGCTTCTTTTTTTAAGAAACCACTACAAAGACATATAATTTTTGTTCTTGCATAAACCTATATTTGCTTGAATCACATGGCATCCTATTCTTACCTCTAACTACTAAAGAAGTTGTTTTCGTCATTTAAAAAATTAAATTTATGCTTATGAACAGTTTTTCTATAATAACATTCATTTTTGAAATTCTTAGTCTATTACATAGGAGCAAGTTCGTGCGACCTAGTCGTGCATTTTATTTTATTCTCAATAATAAAAAATTTGATCAATTGGGTAGTAAAATATTGAATGTTTATATTTATAAATTGTCAATTTATAGTTGAAAATCATAATCAGGTTTCTTTTTTTTCCTGAAATTTTCACAATTCTTAAGCAAAATATCAAATTTATTAATAAACCAAATTTTATAAAGGACAAGATTCAAGCCAGGATAAATTGCCAGTAAAATCAAATAGTAATACAGTTTAAGTTGCGGTATGTATATGCAAAGTTCCCGCTTGCTAGAAGAGTTTATACTTAATTTTAGGAGTACTGTTAGTCTAAGAAAGTGTTGGAAATTTCATTTTCTACAACTTTTATCTAGGTTGATTTTTGCAATCTATTGATAACAGCTATTTAAAAGATATTACAGAATCTATTCTGCTTGAATTTTTACGGTTTATTCTTATTATATTTTGTAACCTCCTACTCGAACCCCTTATATTTTAATTGGTTTTTATTTAAGCTTAGCTCTCTTTAATCTTAGACTTGGTGGAGTCGCTCTAGGATAAAAACTTGGACCGCTGCTTTTCACTGTTCAACACTTATACTGCTGATCTATCAGCCAACATACGCGATACCAAGACGAAGCCTTATGCAGATGACTCCAACATATGCACCACCGCTTTTTCACCAGAAATTGCTGCCAGGAGAGTGCAAAAGCACATTAAGAACCCATGGAAATATTATCTCAAATGAAGACTGAAGATAACTAAAATGTTCAGATAACACTCCTATTCACGAGGCAAAATAGACTAAGCAAGAAGACCAAACTGATTATATGCAAACAACTTATGCAAACCGTTTTGACCTACGCCTTTTCATATGGTTTACTATATCACCCTCAGAAATGAAGAAGATGAATCAATTTGAAAGAAAGATGTTCCGAATCAGCAGAGGAATACACCGTAACCCACTGTCGAAGAAATATTTACCAACTAAGCAGCTTAATGAGGAAGCAAAATTAACACCACTGGACTAGGATTTGCTGCAGCTCTCCGAAAAAATCAACAGGAACCTGATGATCATCCCAACTCAGAAGTGCAGCAACTCCTCCAGCAGGTATCTTTATACCCAAGCCATCACTGACGATCAATTTGAAGAAATCATAGATAACGACGAAGCACCCTTTTACGAGAAGAACAACAATCACTATTACAGTGATAAAAAGCTCACTCATCAAAAATTATAATACTGCTAATATTAAAATAATCATGAATTATATTACGAACACATTAATATGATATTGTAAGCAAATAGCATTATGTAAAGCCAAAAGAAGATGGTTGGGCCCCTATTGTTGAGACAATATGATTTAATTAAGTAATAAGTTGAGTCAAATTGTATATAAAACAAATTGAAAACTAAAAATTCTTAATCTAAAAAAAAATTAAATCTCTTTTATCTAACATAATGATAGTGCACTTCTTTCCATCCATTTGAGGATTTCAGAGAAATCTTTTAAAAATATTACAAATAGCGGATTAATACATTTTTAACAAATATCAAAAAAAAAAAAAACTAAAAATAAACTTTAATTATATTTTATTTTTAAATGTTAATTTAGAAAAAACTAAGTTGACTTCAAATATTTACATATATGTAATAAAACTTACAACTTGTGTCCAATTTCATAAAACTTACCTGAAAAAAAAAGAAAAACGTTATTCAAGTCATAATAAAAATATAATACATTTCTCCTATACAATTTTTAACTAAAATATTTATAACAGAATGACCAACGGGTGCGAATCAAATAAATTTGATGTTCCTGACATATTGTAAGTAACTCAAATCAAATGTATTTTCTTTGAAATGCAGATATCGAAGTTAGTATCCATATGTTCATTGTACATTTAAAATTCATTTTAAAAAATTAGAGATCATAAATGCTGCACGGCTGTGATTATATAGTATTGCGAATTTTATGTGCTCAAATGAGTTTTATGGATAAGTTTGATGGTGAACGTGGGAAAATTAAAATTAATGATCGTAAAATTCAATCTGTTGAGGCATTTAAAAAAGAATGATATAACTTTTCTGGTGCAAGCAAATTTAGATTGAATTGTGCTGTGCAGTGAAAAAACATAATCCTGATTTATTTTCACCCCTCTCTTTGTTTGTCGTATATCAAGAAATTTATTAATTTTATACTCTCGTAAAAAACCATACAAATTTTGAATAATTTTTTGTTATTTTAGTTTCGCCAACAAAAAGTTTGCATCACCTTTTTTCAGTTGATTCTCGGAAGCAGTCTCAAACCACTTCCATTTTGCTGCATACAAAAATCGACTCAAAACAAAACGTAAAAATTAATTTCCTAAGGAAGAAAAGACTACAAAATTTATAAATAACTTTATTTTATGAGTACCATATATGCTTGCTATAGCAAAACACATTAAGGCATAAATCAGTGAGACAACAAATTGTCTTGAAGGAGTTTTTTGTGAAGGTTTACATTTGCAGCCGTTGCGTTACATCACAAGGTCAATGACTAGAAAGCCAAAACAATTTTTTCAGGATATAAGGATATGGAAGTAGGTACTTTGTTTACAATTCCTAAAGATGTGATGGCAGAAAAAAAGTACACAAAATATCGACATGAGCTTAATTGAAAGTTCCCAAGGAATGAAGTTAAACAGGTTTCAAATTCAGAACGAAGATACGAGTATGTAAATATTAAAGTAGCTTTTGATTCTTACTTGCGACTTGTAGGTACTAAATATAAGGCAATTTATGCATTCGTAAAAAAATCGAACTCGAGATTTTGATCAAAGTTGACATTACGATGATAGTGAAGACGAAAAGAGTGGGTCTCGAAATTCTGTCTGTTTGTCTGTTCGAATACAGCCTAAACGGCTCGGCCGATTTTCGTGAAACTTGGTCGATATCGTTTTTAAATTTTCATCACCCCAACCTGTTTTTTTCTTTTTTTTTAAGACCAAAAATAACGGTACCTGCCATACGAATTTTTTTGTCCAAATTTTATAAATATTTTTTTTTCTCAAAAACTGTACACAAATTTTTTTTTTAATTCCAAAAATTTTATTTTAGTTCTATTTTCCAAAAAATAGTTATTTTTGGCTGCAGTTAAGAATGGTACTGGCTTATTCAATTTGCGTCAAGGGAGTATCACTTTCTTATAAATGAAAGAATTCAAGACTTCGGATATCAGTTCACTTTGAGTGGTCTTGCAAAAATTTAGATTATGAAACACGTCACAATCAATCGATTCTCTTAGAGTATTTAAAGTATTTTACTAACCATTAAAATAGAGGAGAATTAGACGTAATTTGGAAAATTATTTTCCTTTCTCACCCGGGCGCCATTTTTTTTTAATTCTGTTTTTGAGTATATATGTACATATTGGTCTTTCTACTGCCATATTTTTGCCCGTCAGTTATTGCCGAGTTTGTTTTTTGATATACTTTTTAAGACATCTCAATGTAAAATCTGTATTTTCCTACTTTAGAGGCAAGCTTGTCACAAGACCAGAGTAAAAAATAAGTGATTTTCTTAACAAAAAAAAATCTGTCAACAGATCGCCTCAACTTCTACACAATGTATGAATTTTTACAGAATTCGGAATCAATTTGATCAATGGATCTTTATAATTTCCTCTTTTGTAAATAAACATGCGTAATATGTCGAAAATATTTGTTTAAAATTCTTTCAATTTTTATCGATGAACTTTACGTATTTTCATTCAAATCTTGAATCGGTTAAAATTCTTCATTTTTTCTTTGTTGGCATTTTGATTACTCACACCTGTTTACTTCTCTACAATAAAAATGGTTTGTTCATTTTTCTTTCATCAACTAGTACTAATTTTTTTTCAATGTAAACAAACAAATAAACAAAAAAAAATACAATGCTTTTGCCAAGATAAATTTATTAGTTCCTGGAAAAGTAACCGGGTCCCCTTTCTCCGCTTGCATTCAAATTTCGAATAAATATTTACCAACTTTTAAATAAATTGTTTACTCTTCACAAAAGAAAAAATCGAAAGAAATTTATTTTTATTTTGATGTTCATTCTCTGACAGAAGAGTATTCTTGGAATATGTTTAAAAAGTTCACATGAATACAAAAAATATTATCGACAAATAGGTATGTTTAGAAGGTTTAGTTTCCGCTAAATTTGTAATATTTGGAAGTCAGGAACTCCACTTTACAATGTTTTATACAAGATGGCACAAAAGTTGTTCATTCTTCTGTCACATTTGTCAAACAAACAGAAACGAAATACACGTCAACAAGACATGAATCGAACAAAAGTTTTTCATTCATTAAAAAGTTACAGCACAAGAACTTCGGGTGAAAACTTTTGCGCCACCTTACTTACAAAAAAAAAAAATCAACAAAAACGAAATACCTCAAGGTTGGGTTGTTGGAGCGGTTATATTTGCTAAAGGTTAGTAATCAGATGGTATTGAACAAACTCATTAATCCGACTTCCTGTATTGAAAACCTCAACAATTTAAATTACTTATGCTCCATGATGTCTGTCATCTTGTGCCAGTCCATTAGCAGTAGCGACTAATTATGTCAGATCAAATAAAAAAAAAAAAAAACAAGTAATTTCGTAAAAAAGAATGATTGTGAACCATGTGGTCAATTACATTGTTCTCTTTGAATCGATGGTATGTGGTTGCCACATCCAGATCCAACTTATTCTATCCAGCTTAGGATTGATGCCACATTAATCTATACATTTGAGTTCTGTGTGCACATAAAAACAGAAGATATCGCCTCTGGAGACGGAGCGAGACGTGACTCGTTATACTTTACGTAATTTTCACTCCACGCCATCCGTCATGTCAGGAATGGTATTTGCCTGGATAAAAAGGGAGAAATGTTTTTTTTTTGTGTGTTTTAACTTTTAACTGCTCCCGCTGAGAGGGATTTATGAATTTCTGGATGCCAGCAGCAGCGGGTTGATATTGAGCAAGCAGCAACATTAAGTGCTCTCGAGCGGAACGAAAATGACGTTTGTGTTTGGAACTGGAGACTTTTTGTGGTGCGATGCAATGGCGCCCAATTGACAGTCACTTGGCGCAAATGACATCGAGTTCATATTTAATGTCAATTTAGAGTATTTTTGGAAGCAAGTTGCAGAAAGTGCTATTTTAAGAAGCAAAACGAAGAAACTCTACAGGAAATTCTTTGGTTGTCGGGTAATTTTTTGGAGGTATCTATAGCAGCTATAAAATATATTTACTAAAGAGAGAAGTTTCAAGAACGATTGTACAAAATGGTGATCGAAGGTCAATGAACAAATTAAGAGAGTTGTGTTTAAGTTGGGTACAGGGGCGTATTTACCCTAGGGCTAAAAGGGCTACAGCCCGGGGCGGCAAGGCTGCTAGGGGCGGCTTGCGCTTGGCCAATTTATAATATTTTTTTTGAAGCGATTGAACTTTCAAAACATACAAGCAAAAGGGCGCAAGCCGCCCCTAGCAATTGACCAGTTTATAATATTTTTTGAAGCGATTGAACTTTCAAAACATACAAGTAAAAGGACGCATGCCGCCCATAACAATTGTCTAATTTACAATATTTTTGAAGGATAAACAAAAAATATAAAGATTTAAAAAAAAAAATGCGATTTTTTGAGTTTTTCAAGCATGACGATTTTTTCAGTGCCTTGAGTGTCCGGCTGTAAGAGAGTTCACTGTAACATGTCACTCACTTTTTTCAACAATTACTATTCTTAATCTTAATAAAAATTCATAGTAAAAATATTTACAGACATGTACCTATTCTTTGGAACAAAATCCAATGAAACGAAAACATTATCTAAAAAAAAACACTTGTTGCTATGTAGCTCTACAAAAACGGGCTGGAACGGATCTTAATTTTTTTTCTAAGCCATCTACAAAAAGTTCCTTTTTATTGAAAAAATCTATAAAAATCCATCAAGCCGGATTCTAGACATTAGGTCACACACAAAGTTTTAATCTTTATATACCTAGCAAATCATGCCTCAATTTTTTTTAGTTTTGGCTGACTCGTGTCCCTATATACAAATACCCTTCCCTTCGTCAATAGTTTCGAACGACTTAAGAAACAATATAATGATTGTTTTATGTACAATAGTTTAAAATGATGGATAAATATAAAGATAGGTATTATTTTAAAAACTATTGATGCTAAATTTTAACCAAATTTAGCATCATGCTACCTCTAAAATTTTACTAAAGTTAAAATCGTTGAATACCTATTTTATCTTTTTAGTATCGTGCTCACTTGTCCCACTTGAAGTCCCTTGAGACAGAAATATTGTCTTAATTTTGGGGTTCTATACTCAAGCAATTCAATATTGTATCAAAAAAAAATTCAAGGTGTTGATACAGACGTTGAAACTGTGTCCAGGATCTACAAGGCACTCATATTGTTTGTGAGAGAAAAACGAGAATGCTTTGATGTTTTTGAAGAGATGGGAAAAAGTAAAAAATCTGAAAATTACAAAATGGACCAAAAAAGAATCGTCAAGATGAAAAAACGAGATGATGAGTGTCGCGAAGGGAGGTTCTTTTTTGTGGTCGTGAAAATTTCAAAATAAATACATTCATTCCTATTTGCGACCATTTATTGAGTGCGCTGAAGAGAAAAAATTCATCCTATGAAGCAAAAACAAATGGTTTTATTTTTGTATCTAAGCTTGATCACATGAGTGAAGAAGCAATTCTAAAAAAATCAACCAATCTTCAACCACGGTTGATCTTGGGGAAGATTTTCAAGAAGAGTGTGTCTTACTTAAACATATTTTCTGGAGCATAACAACTCTGAAAATATGAGTTTAAGGCAGCTTAACCTTCATATAAGAGAAAAAAATTGAAGGAAGCATTTTTATATGCTGATGCTGAGGTTGCTTTAAGAATAAACTTGTCCACTGCAGTGTAGAGCTGTGTAAATCGTTCATTTCAAATGATCAAATCGTTCAACAATCGATAATGAAAATGATTCCATCATTTGAATCGATCGATCATTCGATCATTTTAATTTCACTCAAATGGTTCAATACTGTTCCGATTCGATCTTCATTTCGATTTCGTTGTAAGATTGAGTTGAGGCTTTCACAAAATACTCTATATTGTAAGCCATAAATTCCCAAATGACATCGAATGATGGCCACTATATCCATTGATTAAAAAGATAAAGAGATTTCATTTGTTCTTCCTTAAAAGATCAATTTTAGGACTAATAGTTACTGAATGACTTGGTACTATCGAATAAATTAACTTTTGGATACTATCGCATATGTAAGTTGAAAATTGTTACATATTCGATAAGTCTCATTACTAGTTCAATTCCCACAGTAAACATACCAGATCCTGGGCCCGTATCGCGTAAGAGTAAAGTGATCACTAAATTAATTGATTGTCGTTTTGACAATCACTCTCTCTATATTTCTTTATTGATATGATAGAGACAGCTATATTCAAAATGACAATCAAAAAATTGACAATCAACTATCACCTTACGCGATTCCACCCCTGATACCTCAAATAACACCAAATCGAATCGAGTAAATCATGGTTAATCGAGTTAACTGATATTAAAGATCGAGACTCATTGAAATGATTGAGATTGAAATAGAAAATAGAGAAACGAGAATCATCTAAGTGATTGAGATTGGAATCGATTAAAATGAAAATTTGTGATTTCGATCATCAATACTTTTCGATAATCGGATCGAAAAAATCGAATCGATCCTGATTGACACAGCTCTACTACAGTGACGAATTGTAGTGCAGAAAGATCGTTTTCCATATTGAAACGAGTAAAAACCTATTTAAGGTCTCGCATTAGCGCCTTAATAGTTTAGCTTTATTAAATAATATAGAAGCTGAACTGACAAAAAATTTAGATAACCAATCTACTTGTTATGAATATACACACAAAAAAAATTAATACATCAAATATTACGCATTTTGTGTTTTTTTTATTATTATTTTCATTGTTCTAAAGGGCGGCAAAATTTATCAGCCCGGGGCGCCAAATCCTTAAATACGCCTCTGGTTGGGTATGATGCATATTAGGGTAAACGTTATGTTTTTTAATTATGATTGTATGATCTTAAACCAGTTTCAAGTAAAGAATACGAAAATCTCTCAAACTTCTGTATTGCCTGTCATGTAACGGTAAATTCTTATTTTATTTTATTTTATTTAATTATATCTACGGTTTGTACATAATGTATATAACGATCAAATAAAAAAAACTACTATTCGTTCCCCTTGGCATAATGGTTAGTGCGTTGGACTGTCATGCGGAAGGTCTCGAGTTCAAGAAAGTTTTTTTCAGGGGTGTACTGCCTCTTGCGAGGAATTGACAAATTCTCCAAGAGTATCTCTTGTCATGGAAAATGCTGCTCATTAGCCGTTCGGAATCGGCAGAAAATTGTAGGTCCCCTCCGTTCCCTGGTAACACGCACACAGGAATGGTTGAGAGTTGTAAGTCACTAGGTCCTGGTTCACTCCGAGCTGTTGCACCACCAAATTTATTTATTTTTACTATTCGGAAAAGGTTCGCATTCCTCACGCATAGACGAGAAAGGCAATTACTTCACTAAAACAAAAGGCGGTTTTTGTGATTTTCATTTTTTTTTTCAAAACTTGTACATAGGTAGCTTCCATTCGCAAATTTATTCAACCAAATAGCAAATCAATTTGACCCAAATGCAAAACGATTTAAGCTATAAGCAAATCAGTTTAAACTTTAAGCAGTTTAAATTTGTTTTAATCCATTTGCGGTTGGGTTAAATCTATTTGTGCTTACGTTAAATCTGTTTGCGTTTAGGTTTAAATTATTTGAATAAGGTAGATATACATAAATTGTAAATCAATCTGCGTTTAAGCATTCGACAAAAAATGTATA
This sequence comes from Chrysotoxum bicinctum, assembly GCA_911387755.1. NCBI lineage: Eukaryota > Metazoa > Arthropoda > Insecta > Diptera > Syrphidae > Chrysotoxum > Chrysotoxum bicinctum. The sequence continues at coordinate 213,221,571 of OU426989.1, read as the reverse complement.
AGAACTTTGAACACGAGGCAAAAATAGTAAATTATTATGTAAACTTTAAAAAAATTTTATTTATATTTTTTTTTAATTTTGCTTAATTCCTGGAGCTAATTTCAATATGGGAAAGAAAATTAAAAAAATTATAACTTTGACTTCACAGTTTCGCTAGGTTGAGCCTATCTTCAAATGGTCTGTCTCATACAGGGTGGGTCATCTAGCGGTTTCTTTTTTAATCATAGGTTATTTTGACACTTGACATGTCGCTTTACGCTTGAACAACTTTGGGAAATATTGAAAACTTATTTCTAAAGTGAGTGCTGTGTAGCCCAAACAGTGCGTTTTTGAAAAGAAGTTTTGGCCGAAATAAAGCACCCACCGCGCCTGCAGTACGCAATTTTGTGCAAAAAGTGGGACTGGTATGCTAGCGGACAACAATCATGGTCCCCGTCGTGGTACTGTGCGCACAGACGAGAATGTGGCTACTGTAGCCGAGAGTGTGAGACTCAACTCGCCATCGATCTCAACAGCTCAACATTTCACGCACTAGCCCGAGGAGAATTATGCACAAAGATCTCGGATTATTCGCTTGAAGTGACAGAATGTGCTACTGCGAAGTCAGCCGATGCAGCCTCTTGAACGACGTTAATGGGAATGTTTGCTCTTACTAATAAAGCCATAATAAATGAAAAAAATTAAAGTTTGTTCATTTTATTGCAGTTTTAAAAAACTTGTATTTGGCCCACTTACTGATCTGTAGACAGAGTAGGGGTTATAAGTATTTTTTTATTTTCGTAGTACTTTTGGAAAATTATAACAGATGTTTCTAAAGGTCAAATTTTATAATTTTTAGGTATGTTCTCTAACACAAATCACACATGGTGAGAAAGTGGATGGGGGCAGAGGAAAGGAACACTCTCATCACCAAGAAATTAGATCCATCTTATTTTTGTCATTTAACCTGTATACGAGTACGAAAATATGAGTTTACTGGTTTTTGTTCCTTAGAATGCCATTCTTATAAACATTTTTTTGATCTAGTCACATACTAAATGGGTTTATTAAACTAAATTACTTCATTGCCCAGTATTTATTCATTAATCTTGTAATCTTTTGTTAGCTTTTTTAACTTTTATCCAAAGTATAAAATTTCTTAAATTCTTTAAATTCTTCTGGTGAAATTAAATCAGTGTTGACTCATTGTTATTTTACTTGAATTTGTAAAAGACAACTTTCAGTTTTAATACTATTTTATTAAACTTCTTAAATTGACGCCATACATCTTGATTTCTGGGAAATTATAACCTTTCATAACTTGACTACCTCTTTTAACAATTTTAACAAATGCTTCTTAATCCTCTCTTTATGTGAACCTCTATATAAGTATCTACCTCTACACACGTTACGTGAACTTGTAGATGTTAACCTTTACACAATCTACTTCTTTAGATTCTTAGTAATGAAGTCCGTAAACTATAGTAAAAGACTCTCGAAATTCCGATAGATGAATCATCCCGTCATCATCGTCTGACGTATACGGTAATCCGTCGCCATTCAACAACCTAAATGGCCCCCATCCGCCTCAATACCATCGTCGTGTCGTTTAGTAACTAACTAGAAAGTTCAAGTGATCGTGAATAAAAGCGTTGATAAGAAGACTCTGTCAACGGAGCGTCGCCGTTTGTCGTCAGAAGGAAAGAAATTATTGCTACAGACTTGGCGAATGGTGAAGAATTCGCATTGCTCCAGCTCCAGCAACTGATGCCAGATGACTAAACATAGAGACATTCTCACGATGTCCCGCGGTGCATTGCACATTGCACAACCGTGAGATCGATTGTGTGGAATGAAGACAAGTATTTTTCTCTCTAGACATGTTTAAAGATTTATCTCGCCAACACCTCCATTTGCCTCGATCACGGTCGCAGCACCATCGTCAATCATTTTGGATTCCGGATGACTAAGTGTTTTGGTTTTTTTTTTTACGGGAGAAACTTAGATTTGGCCATTTTTGGTCAATAATTTGAGAATTGTATGGGTGTAGGGTGTAGGAAGGAAAGACAAGTAGCATGTGTCACGGATTCCCTGAACGTGATATGAAGACTCTTGATTCTTGTTTTGGGCTTTGAGATTTTAAATAAATCTTGTTATGAATTTAATTAAAATAATTTGTGTTTTATTTTGTGCATTGGTCCGGTGAATTGTATATTGAAGTTAAAATTTTAAAGAAATGTTAGAAATATCACATACAACCGGACAAAAATGTTTGAGCACAGTGCGAGCGTTTAGGAAAGTTGGAGAGTTTTTAAGAGGGGATACCGATCAGGGATGGAAAATTCGGTACATTTGTACCGAATTCGATACAATTGAGTTTGTACAAGTACAAAAGTACAATTTGTCTCAATTCAGTACAATTTCAAAATTTCCAATTTTATGTATTTCACAAAAATAAACAAAAGCACATAAAAGGAAATTGAAAGTTGAATTGAATACATCATTTTGGCCTAAACGCATTCATTTTCATACAAGAAAAATAACTCTCAGCTGTAAGCCATTATAACTCTTAATTACTGTTTTTTTTCACTTCTTGATGGCGTCTTGCTTTTCTGGCTCTTTATCGATCAGCTTTTTTTCAGACATCGCATTGTTTTGTTTACAAAACGCTAAATTGTAAACTTGTGGATGTGATTGCGGTTTTTCGGCTGTGCATTTTTAAGATTTTAATTTGTGAATTTTAGTTTTATATTTCAATTTTTTTGTATAAGCTGGTGCCGAAAAATCCACAAGTAAAAGATTTAGTTTCGTCACTACAATACAATACAATACAATAGTTATGCACTTTGAAAATGAAGATAATGACGCAAAATTTTAAACAGCCTATTATTAAGGTATTAGTATGATACTAGTTAATAATTTGCTAACTTTAAAATACTTACTAACTCATTCTTAATTTTAAATATTTTATAACTAGTATTATAAGTGCATGAATAAAACCCAGAAATTATTTTTATACTTATGTGTATTTTATTATTTATGTAAATAGAATCTTTTTAGTTCCAGAGTCTTTTTTCAAGTGTCTATTTATATTTTTTATTTTTTCTACTTATAACCAGCAGCTATATAGATTTATTCTAAATTTCATATAAACTTATAAGTAATATTTTATATAAAGTAATTTCTTCATTACTACAGTATCGTACTAAAGCAATTTTCTTAATAAATTGCTTCTGAACATACCTAAAACAATGACAGCTCTTGCAAAAGTAAACAGACGATTTGTGGCTTTTGCTAATAACAGGATACTAAAAAAATAAAATAGGTATTCGGTGGTTTTAACTTTAATAAAAGGGTATAGAAAGTATGACGCTATATTATTAAAATTTGCAAAATCGTCATTTTAACTTAGTTTCATACTAAAACAGTTTTAACATCGTAATAATTCAGCTAAAATTTTGCGCCAGTATTTTTTTCTGTGGAGCTATTTTTATTTATTTATGTTCTTTATAAGAAGACAAAGTGATCATTTCTGCTTTGATTTTTTTAAATAAAATACTTTGGAAAACTTTTAAATAGTTGAATTATTGATTTTTTTTTTCATACAAAATTCGTTTTCGGTACAATTGACATCATTTCAGTACAATTTTATTCCGGATTTCAGTACAATTGAAAAATTTCATTTTCCATCCCTGATACCGATGCACATTGGTTTTGAATGTTTGAATATCGTAATGGGAGGCGGCTATATCGTTCCACATTCGTGTAGTGCGACTGAAGAGAGAATCTCTGAATTTTATAGTACGTTCGAAGTTGGGCTCAAGGTTAAACTGATGAACATTCCCTGAAACGCGAGTATTATAGTTAAATTGCTTAAGGGGAGGAATGCAACTGACTATTTTACTAAAACACTGTTTATAAAAATAAAGATAAAATAATCAAAAACAAAAAACATTTCGGCGGTGCTGGAGAGATTCAAATGGTTCTGTTATATTTCTATAACCTGTCATTTCTTAAGCTCTTTTTTGGATTCAATCAATGAGATATTGAAGCTTTGCACGAATATGCGAATTTTATACGAGAATTGCATGCATATAGGGCTTATAGATCACAGCTAGATCAGAAGGAGTACAAAATTTATCAAAACGTTGAAAATAAAATGCACGACTGGGTCGCACGAACTTGCTCCTATGTAATAGACTAGGAATTTTAAAAACGAATGTTATTAGAAAAAACTGTTCATAAGGATAAAATTATCATCATTTTTTAAATTCTTTTAGTAGTAAGAGACAAAAACAGAATGCTATGCAAATATGAATGTATGCTAGAACAAAAATTATAAGTCGTTGTAGTGGTTTCTTAATAAAATAAGGTTTTATTTATGTATAAAATGTTTAAAATATTAAAAAAAAATTGGTACGTCACCTTTAGGTTCTTATTATTGTACGAATGAAAGTTAAATTTCCAAAAAAAATATTGACCCATTCTTGAGATATCGAATTTTCAAAAATGATTTTTTTTTCAAAAATTCAAAAAATATTTTTTTTTAAAGTTTTGAAATGCAATGTTTCTTAGAGTTTTTAGAAGCATCTTTATAAAAAATCTCATTAAAATCCGTTATGTCGATAATGAGAAATTCAAAATTTTAAAAAATCGTTCTATGGTAGGTACAGTCAGTAATATCTTGTTTTCAAATTTTCTTATATTAAATTATAGATCTTAAAAATTAATCGAAAGACTAAAAATTAAATCAAAATTCTCGGAACCGTTTTCGAGAAAAATACGATTTTCGAAAACCATTTTTTAACATTTGTATGGAGGGTACCATTATTTTTAGGTAAAATAAATTTTTGTCTCATATCTTGTAGATTATTTTAAGAAACTTGTATTTATCAAGTTTAAAACAAATCGAGCATGGGGTTTTCGAAATATTGAGTTTTAAAAAAAAAAGTTTGAAAGTTTTTTTAAAAAATCCAAAAAAAATTTGTTTGGAAATTTGAATACACAATAATATTGAAACTGCTGGGAAGCCTTAACATAAAAAAATTATCAAAATCGGTGGTAACTTTTTTGGGAAAATCAAAAACAAAAAAAATGGTTCCAAGGGGGGTTCCAAAAATAATAATTTTTTGGAATTTTTTTTTTCATTCATTAACTAGGTTTAACTAAATGAAATTTTATGAATTTTGTTTAAGAAAATCTGTGGGACAGTTTTTGAAAAAAAAAAAAAAAAATATTTATAAAATTTCGAAAAAAAATCGTATGGCAGGCACCGTTATTTTTGGTCTTAAAAAATCAAATCAAAAAACATCCGGGGAAAAAAAACCCATATCTACTAAGTTTAAAGAAAATCGTCCGGGGCGTTTAGCTGTAGTCGAACAGACAGACAGACAGACAGACAGAATTGCGAGACCCACTTTTTTGGTCTTCCCTATTATCGTAATGTCAACTTTGATCAAAATCTCGAGTTCGATTTTTTTTACGAATGCATAACTTGCCTTATAGTACCTATAAGTCGCAGGTAAAAACCTAAACACTTAGCAGCGTTTTTGGCAACGTTGAATATGTGATCATTCCACACAATGTGGTTTGTGAATTTGTGATGCACTCACCGAGAATTGAGAGTTGTTAAGTTACGTCAATGCAAGGGTGGCATAAGTGATATGGGGAATGGCTTCCGATTTAACGACAGAAGACAGCATTGAGCTTTTATGCGTTAAATTCTACGCGGCTTATGGTCCTCATTTGACAATACTATCTAGATCAGAATTGAAAGAGTACTCGCCGTTCTAAATCTTTATCCAAGGGACAAGGACGTGAATATAGAACGAATATGAGAAGCTGAGAGTACTGCCGTCAGCAAAATAATTTAATGGATTAGAACTTTCAGACAATAGATCATTGATAAATATGTATAAGAAAGATATTCGGAGACAAAACGGAGCCCTGCGGCACAACAGCATTTATTTTATGAATTTCAAACTTGTATTTAGTGGTTCAAAGGTAGTTTCAAATCCAACAAAGAATAGATTCATCAATACTAAATTCACGCATTTTCGATAAGAGAGCTTGATGTCAAACTCTATCAAATACTTTTGAAATATAAAGGGCAATAATCTTACTATATCCATAATGATGTAAAGATTTGTGCAACTTGTCGGTGAGATAGACCATCAAACGCACCAGTGGACCCAACGCTACGAAAGAAATACTGATGGTCATTTTGAAGCTTTCGTTCTTCAAAAAATTTCTAAAGCTGTTAATTTATTAGCGTTTTCAAAACCTTGAAAAGAACGGACATAAGTGCAATTGGACTTTAAGTAGAGAAGATTCACATTTCTTACGGACACTCTGAACAAATACTGTTTTCTATCCACTCGGAGAGAGACCAGTAAAATAGGAAAGCTTATGCAATAACACCTCTTTAGAATAATCCAGGCATGTGGATTTGTACTCTCAAGTACAGCAGGAGTCATGACAATTTCTGGCAGCGTCGAATTAACAGCAAATTATGCTTCAAGTAATTTTTTTTTTAGAGCTTACATAAAGATTGTCATTGAATACGAGCGTTGGGCCAAAAGAAGAAGTAGTATTTAGTACATTTCTTACAAAACTTCTTTATTACATTTGGCCTTAATTGGTGTTCATGCAAAAATTTGGTTCGTCGAATATGGTCATTACAGGGGTTTCAATCTTGCCTAAGCTTTAAAACATCGCAAACTTAAAGCTGGAATCAAAACAAAATTGTACATGTATCTTCTTCCATAGCTTGATTCTGAATAGAAGTGCAACCCACATTGTATTTGTATATCAAAAACAAATAAAACATTAATCATTGTGTTTACACGTTGGCTGAACACTTTTTGTCACACCCACTTAAGTCTACCAAGAAACTCAATGATACGAGTAAAACTGAGGGTCAACATTTTTATATTCCAAAATAGAGGTCAGACCCACGAACTTTTCGAGTCTATTTTTATATTGAGACAAATTTTATATATATAAATCCGCTGAATATTACGCCTGAGTCAATTAATTAGCATTAAGTAGGTAACAAAATTGCTATAATCCAAAATCAACAGTAAGACTTATCTAACCAAGCCTTCGAACCATTTTATCTTAAAGCTTGTCACAATTCTCGAAGAAACAGACATCTAAAGGCAAAGATAATTTTTAATTAAAGAACGAATCAACTTGCTATGTATATAGCAGCTTGTTTTATTTAATTGCAGTTTTGGTTAAGTGTTTCGAATCATGGAATGCAGATAAAATAGTCAAATATCAATATTATCTATTAGCGAAGAAATATTTATTCGCATTCAATTCGCACGACCTAAAACTGTCTTACAATTTAGTGAATATATTTTACTGTGATTGTGAAAATGAACGACATTTTGAATATCAGCAGCTTGTATGGCTAGTAATTAATTGAATAACGAAAGGAAGTGAGAATGAACTTGTTAGAAATTAAAAGTGTATTTGTGAATCATATGACTTTATTACCTTGATAACGACAGTATGTGAGATTTTCTAACAACTTATAATGATGAAGATGAGCTTACTGTTTACACAATATTATACTTTGTTTCATTTTGATGAGATCATAGTGCTTTATATGAAAGAAGATAAAATTGGAATGTGAAAAATTTGAAAAATGTCATTACTCATAATGGTACAATTAAAATGTCATAAATGAAGAGGCCGAATGCAGATATTGGGCTTAGCTAACATTTTTCAGGGCCTATTTTTGTTATTCAGAGAAAATTAATTTATAGTGCAAAATGATGATAAAAATTTTATCATTTTTAGTCTAAGAATTATTTTTAAACTGAAAGAAAGTTAAAGCAAGAATTTCTTTAAAACTATGTCCACCTCTAACAATTCAAAAACTTTAAGAAGTTCGAAAACCGTACAAATGTTTCGCATATTATAAACTACACCAATTTTTGATTTCCCATTCTTTTGTAACTGAAAGCACAGGGTTGAATTTTTTTCAATACGGATAGATTCCGGAAAAGAAATTTTTCATTTTTCACTTCTAACCAGGACCATAAATCAAAAATTCTGCCTTAGAAACTACAAATTGATTTATTGAAGGTATAAATAGTGTTAACTCATCAAAATATGAGATCAACAGAATAATACGCATGACGTATTTTGGTTTTATAGTTCAAAATTATGAATATGTACTGTCAAATGAGGGACATGTCACGAGTTTCTTCTCAACTTTTATGAATATTTTTTAAATCATTTTGTTGCAAAATATTTTGAAAATATTGCACTTCGGAATTTGAGTCTTTGGTGTTCAAAATGCCCACACAGGCACTAACTTATTCATTACCAATATTCAAAAGAGACGATACGATGCACGTGATTAAGGTTGTGCATCGTGAAAAGTTTAAAAATCTGTTAAAAAATTTTGTAAGGAAGTACATTTGAACTCATATTTCATTGTAAACGAAATTTTAAAAATAAGTAATAATATAAGTAAACTACTTTTTTTACTACGTTTTCAAAAACATTCAAATGCTCTACTGAAAAAAATTTATTTTTGGAATTTCTATGTATCCCAAAACCCTACGATTGACTATGTTATTTTTAAAAAACTTAACTACCCGATTTTGATAAAATTTTCAAATGGAGATTAAAGAAAATTAAAATAAAATGCACGACTGGATCGCACGAACTTGCTCTTATGTAAAAGTACTTTGGAATTTAAGATACATTTTATAAATATAAAACATGGATTTAATGAGATAAAAATGTTCAAATGCATAAAATTGCCGTCTGGTTTCCGGAAAAGTATGAATTTATGCAAATAAATTTTAAAAAATCGTTTTATTATTAAATAAATTTTTTATATAAGAAATTTCTCTAAAATTATTCAAGAAAAAATGTGGGATGCGAATTTTAAGTAGATATTAAATAATATTGATTTTAGGAAATAACTTCAAAAAATAATCGTTCATAGGTTTTGAAGATATTGATTTAATTTTTTTTTTTTTTTTTTAAACCCAACAAATATTTTTTCGAATATTTTTAAATACAATGTTATTTTAAACTTAAGGCGACTCCTGCTGAAAAATTTTTGTTAAAATCCTTAGAGCCGTTAATGAGAAAGTCGAAAATAAAAAAAAACGGGTCTATGGCAGGTACCCCTAATAACATTTTTCCCCAAAATTTTGTTTACCAAAATGTAGCCTATGTTCATAAATCATAATATCACACCTAATTTTTTTTTTATCAAAATCGTTAGAGCCGTTTTCGAGATAAATAAGATTTTGCATTACGGGTGTATGGGGGGTACCGTTAGTTTTGGAGCTAAAAAAAATTTCAATTTCTCCTCTAGGGAATCACCGAAGACCCTTAACTACCGAGTTTGAAGAAAATACCTCCAGTAGTTTAGGCTGTAGTTTGAGGTACAGACATACAGACAGACAGACGGAATTGTCGGACCCACTTTATTCGTCTCCGCTATCATCGTAATGTCCACTTTGATCAAAATCTCGATTTCGATTTTTTTTTCCAAATGCAGAACTTGCCCTATAGTACCTACATACAGTGGTGGACACAAATTTAGCACACTGAGATGGGTACTACCATATTTTTAATTTTCTCTCTTGTTTTGTTCCAAGCAACGGTACATTTTGAACTAATATATATGACAACAAATCAGAGAAAACAAAACTGTATATTTTCATATGCAATCCAATTACATAGTGAAAAAATCGTTGATAGTTTGTCAATTGCATTGTTTTTGGTTGGACATCAATTTAGCAATTAATTTGTGGGTTTTCAAGAGAACAAAATTATTTTCCAGGTAATTTTATATCTTCTTAATGTTATATATTCAAATAAAATTTAAAAAAAAAACATTAAATAGTCATGGCATAAGGGCAATGGTTTTCTGAGGACAAAAGGAGTATTGTCATTAAGATGAAGTCAAAGGGTCGCATAGTAACGGAGATTTCTGAGCTGCTAGAATGTTCCAGGAAGATGGTCTACAATGCTCTTAGACATTTTGAAAAGTATGAAGTGACAAAACATATGTAAAACAAGCCTCTCGCACACGAAAGACAACAAAGAGGAAAGATAAAGTCAATTACATGTTATCATCAAAGGATCCATTTGAGACCTCTAGTGTCATTCGAAATTAATTAATGGAGTATTACAATGTCAATATATCCTGAAGAACCGTGAGACGACGCCTGAATGAAAAAAATTTGAGAGGGTGCATTGCGCAAAGAAAACCATTGGTTTCGAAAAAAAATCTGAAGGCTAGATTAGAGTTTGCCAAATTACATCTAGGCAAACTACTTAATTTCTGGAAAAATGTACTTTGGAGCGATGAATCAAAGTTCTGTCGATTCAAATCAGATGGAAAAAAATATGTGTGGCGTCCACAAAATAAGGAACATGATCCAAAATACACCATTAAGACGGTGAAGCACGGTGGTGGAAACGTGATGGTCTGGGCTGCCTTTTCTTGGAACGGTGTTGGTCCAATAGTGAAGATAGACTTCAAAATGGACCAGCACCTGTACAAAGATATTTTCTCGAACCATATGATTCCATATGCCGAAGATAATTTGCCGGTTTTATGGCGCTTCATGCACGACAATGACCCCAAGCACACTTCAAAACTAGTGAAAAGTGCCTTAGAGGTCAATAAAGTGAATGTTTTAAAGTGGCCTGCTCAATCACCCGATCTGAACCCGATCGAAAATTTGTGGAATGACGTTGAGCAACACATTGAAAAACAAAAAACGAAAAATTTAACAGATTTGTGGCAAGAGATACAGAATGCTTGGTATTCAATACCTAAGCAACGCTGTGAGGCCTTATACGAGAGCTTGCCAAGAAGACTCAATTCAGTATTAAAGAACAAAGGATTTCCAACAAAATATAAAAAAAATATAGTTTTAGTAACGGTAAATAACATAACTAAGCAATTTTAATGAAATGTGCTAAATTCATGTCCAGACAAAAAAGTATGTTTTCTTTTAATTTTTTCATTTTTTCTTTCAGATATAAAAAATATAAGATTGTATTTTGGAAAAATATACTTATATCCGTAAATAATGTAAATAACATAAAAATGAAAATATTGAAATAGAAACAAATTTTGTAAATATAGTTTAATTTTTTTTTTATTAATGTGCTAAATTCTTGTCCACCACTGTATGTACATATATATCGCAAGTAAAAATGGTTCCAGGGAGGTACGATTAATAACCATTTTTCGGATTTTGTTTGCAACCATAAACTAGCTTTAACTAAATGATGAATTGGGCAGGTACCGTTTTTTTTTAAGTTTAAAAATTCAAGTTTTAATCTTCAAGGAATCATGAGAAATCCTCAAGTCGTTAAATTTGAAAAACATCGATTATGCCATTTTGTCTATTGATCAAGGTACAGGAATACATACTAGTGATGCTCATTAATCATTATGTACATCGATGCATCGAAAACATTGATGTTTTCGTATTCAATTAATGTCTGTGATAATTAATATTCGTGTTCCGGTTCTGGTTCGGATCTTTTTTGAGTACTTTGCATGCTTCTCTGATGGCCACTAATTCAGCTTGAAAAACAAAACAAAGTCGGGTAGCCTTAAAGACCTAGATATATCCAAAGTCACAGAGAAGATTCCGGAACCGACGCCATAATACATCTTTGAGCCATGAGTAAAGATAATTGCTACGAAGTCTATAGTCACGCCTTCATCATCGTAGTGCTTTCTTTTAGTGGGAACAAAACTTTAATTATTTACTGATGCCCATTTTGGGGGCGCATTAGTCAGTGGGAGTCGAAAAGATCTTTATTGGAATCAACTCCTTAATATTGCTGTGGCCATTAGGTTTTGAAATCCAAGAGTTTGAATACTTAAGTCTTAACGTAATGCAAGATACTAGATTCTTAATGTGTAAATCAAGTGGTAAAGGGTACAGACAAACGCTGAAGGGATCAGATGTGCAAGATCTTAGAGGCGCTGTGGAGCCAACGCTAGTACTTCTTTGTTAGAAGAAGGTCAGATTATCGTCTTATCGAACCATACGTGAGGATCGGTCGCATCACGGCTCCGTATGTCCACAAAATTATCTTAGATTGAAGACCTCACTGTCTCACCAAAGGTTTTACTGCAGGCGTAGAAAGCTATGCAGAACTTCGTAATCTTTTCATCAATATTCAGTTTAAAGTGCAACTTAGGGTCTTGAATAACCCCTTGATACTGGAACTGGAAGAGAGCAAGAGCGTTGGGTCGGGTTAGAGCAAAGGAGTGTGTCTTAGTGTTATTAGTAAATAGCATCAGTTCAGTTTTGCTTTGGTTAACACCTAGTCCACAATTCGTGGCCCCGTTACTAACTTTTCTTGAAGCCATGTAATTAAGTTTCTTTTGAAATTGTGTGAAAACTAAAGACTTAAAACTTAATTAGAATTTCTCAGAAAGATTTAAACTGAATTTTAAAGATCAAGATTAATACTTTCAGGAACCTATAAATTCTAAAAAAAAATCACCTTGCATTCTATGCTAACAACAAAAATAGTGAAAAAAAAAACCGAGAAACGGATTTTTGTTCAACGCAAAAATTACCCTTAGAATGACTTTTACTTGTCATTTTTAAAAACTGTGCCGGGCTGCGAGGTTTCTATTTTGCTTTGATATTTTCATGTTTCAAAGAATAGGAAGTTGAATCATGTTTAAAATCCAAATGATATTGAACAGAACGCAAAAACATGTTCTTAGAACGAGTAAGTTATATAGAAACATATTTACCCGTCTCTTTTGTATTATTAAAGTTTAACATTGCTTTCGGAATTATATTAATAACAAACTCAAATTTTAATCATAATAAACCTTATCCAAATCTTATACGACAAAATACAAAACAAGGTCAACGAAACCAAATTAACGGTGTTGTGAGTATAATTATTGACACTCAGTCAAGGTCAAACAAACACAAAACACACCGGATTCAACTGTCACTATACAACAACTCTGTCACCACCTACAACATTAAACTATAAAGTGATAATCATTCCAATTTGATTAATGATCAAAAATCAGCATCACATCAAAATAATAAGCAATCAAACAGTAGGCGAGTAAAAAATGTTAGAAAAACAAAACACATTTCCTCACCTTGTGCGTTAGGTGTTCATTGGCTTCTGGCACAGTCTTCACTGATCTTATAACTTCCGCTTTACCACTGTCATTATTTGATTCGTTTCTTTTGTCTTTCGGTGATATAGTTAATGTCTTTTTGCACCACAAACCATGCATGTTTCCCATGCTACAGGAATTTTATACAAAATCAAAATTACGGAAAAAGTATAAACAGCTTTTTATAAGATATTGTATCTTTAACGATTTAACACTGTTAAGTGAAACAAATTTAAAACACATTTTCACTCATAACTTCTAACCACCACCGAGCATTGAAGACAACAATAGCGAAAGTTGATGTCATCATGAAAATTTAGCCCGCACCCAAAGCCTGTTTGAGTTAGACAGAATACTAAACGGTTATACCTACTGTAGATAGAAAAATAAACCTCAACTGAGGACGCAATATCAATACTCAAAGCTTAACTTAGAGCTTAGACGACACGAGGTTACGATGTTAAGTAAATCCACCAAGTCACGCTATTATACCCAAAGAATCAGAATACAGTTCCAACCCCCAAACACTTTCAAATAAAACTCAACAGATACTGAATTAAAAGCCATAGATACTTTGTCTTTTTTTCAGTTCTAGATAAAAACATTTCTGCTGTTAAGTTTAATTCAAAAATTGATTTATCCAGTAGAAGAGTGGAAAAAATACTAATAACTTTATTTTTATAATATTGTAGACATTGGCATGCGAAGAGTTGGCAAGAGGGTGAGGCCAAGTTCGTGTCTTGTTTTTAGTTTGGAAGATGTGCGAGTATCTAGCCTTCTTAATGTTATGAGTTTTTTTTCAGCAGAAAATAGAATACAAGACAACACAGCCGGCATTCTGACTGAACGTTAATGGAATTTGTGACGACATTCCTACGTACTAAATAGTTATCTGAACATAAGCGATACAAAAAGAAAAGAGCACGCTTTTACAGTGTTTTGGTATTTTTGTAGCAAACATTTTTTCCAGTAAAAAAATATTTCCTACAGTTCAAATGTTTTTTTTTTTAAATAGATTCAATTAATTAGCAAACTAATATACATACATATCTATCTTATCTTCGAAAAAAACAGAGAATTAAATTAAATCATATTTATCTTTATAGACAAATAACAGGTTTGAGATTTTAGTCTGATCAATTTGAATTGCAGATTTTCATAAAAAAAAATAATTTAATGGACTATAATGCCGTACGATCAAAATAATCTGACAGTTTAATGTTTACTGGACTTTTCTTAGGCATTTGACAAAGTCTACCATGAAACCATGATGTTTTGTCAAAAATTTAATTACAATTTTGGGTTTTCTGAATTGGCTGTTTCCTTTATTAAAAGTTATTTATATAAAAGAATTCCAAAGTGTTGGGGTGCAGGATGATCTGTCACGGCTAAATTTCTTACGTACCGATGTTCCACAGGGCTCTATCTTTGGCCCTAATCTCTTCTCTTTATTTATAAATTAATTTACCTTCTGTTTGTGCAAATGTCTCCTTTCATCTTTATGCTGATGATATATAGATTTATCTTTCGAAGACTGATTGATGACCTTATTTTCCGCATCAACGAGAACCTAATGCTTTATTGGTGTTCAAGAAGAAGTACAGAACAGCTCGCTACGATATCCCTAAGTGATTCAATTGCTTCTAATGTCAAATCTGTAACCAGTAATAACGAATGACTTATCCTGTAGTTGCTCCATAAGGAACTCTAAGAAAACTCTGGATATCAAGTAGTTTTACATCAACTGAAATACGATTTCGCTTGGTTAAAACGCTAATTGTTTCTTTTATTTCATTTTCGGAATACCGGATTCCATGTACGAATAAAAGCTCAATATTGCATAAAATCACATGACGACGTATTTCCCTACAGTGCCAAAATTCTGAATTGTACCTTAACAATTTTCGAAATTGTATATTTTCCCATAAATTGATATGCAAAAAAGAAAGGAAAAAAGTATTATGATATTATTATTGTACTACTATTCACTTTATAGTTTTAAGCTTACATTATAATCAAACAACTCTGTAAAATTACTACGAAAAACTAGGTCTTACTGTATTATCCAATAAAATTGGATTTGCCCTCAGATGTTCTAGATGGCCGCTGACCTAAGATATGAATATTGTAAATTTCGAAAAAGAAATTATTATTTTTTGTGTTGAAATAGCTACCTACTTAAAGTTTTGTTTTTTAATTTCATATTATTTATCTACCCCTCAACAAGAATTATCCAAAACTAATTAATTAATCCACTCAATACTTACATTATCTAACGCGTAGCTTCTAATTGATGATGGGCTCAGGCTAAATAGCCGATTGAATGTTGGTGAACTTGAGCTCGTTGATGGTGATATCGATGATGCCAATTCGGAAAAGATCGGTGAGTCTTCTGAAATATATAAGAAAGTTATACATCAGTTTGTGCTGTATTATGCAAAATTAAGCTTTGAGAAAAATGACTAATTTATTAAGAGAAAGAGTTACCAATTGTTTGCAAACATAATTGGCCTTATGGCCGGACAAGAAAAATCTCACCCTAAGTTTGTGTTTAAAAATATTTTCGATGTTTTAATTAAATCTAAAATTATGCTGATGGTGAATTGATGATGAAGAAGAATGCAAAAACATCAAATAAATGCAGAGAATACAAAAGAATGCATGAATTCTCAAAAGATTGCATTCAATAGATTTCTGTCAAATTAATGGTGAACATATAATTGCAATCGTTTGAATGATTGGTGGTATCAGACTTTAAGATCAAAGACTCAAAGTAAAGCCAATGAATGTAATATTTCAGTTGAAGTTATTAAAGATTGCATTTTTTCAAACCCTAAAAAATAAATACTAACGAGAAATTAAGTACAACAAAAAAAACATTAAGAAAGCCTAACAACTATGGACTAAATTAAAGCTATGAATAACTCATTTCACATAAATATTTAGCTCATTGAGATCATAGTTAAGTTATGGTGATAGTAGTCCTGATAAAAATGCAAATTTTTCGAAAACTGGCTTAAGCAATTAAAAGAATTTTGCCTAAAAGAATCCATTAATCAATGGAACCGAAACGTAGTTGGTGTAAAAAGATAACATCAATAACTTTTTAGAGTTTTTCTAAAAAAGTCATGTTTGAAAGAAGAAGGCGAGAGCGCTACATACGAGTAAATTGAAGTAGTTGGTTCGGGTAACTTCAATTTAAGTAACCCATTACAAAATGCAGACATTAAAGCTGGACAGATTTGATGCGATCAATGCGTACAGCGTAACTAAGCGATAAAACAGCCGACGTCTATTACTCGTATAAGTTGGAATCAACAAAAGACTTGTACAAAGAAGATTTTACAAGTTTACACAGTAATTCCTTGCTCCAACGTTTTATAAGATCAAACATAACATTGACCTTTTTTACAATATTTTCTAAGTTAAAATTAAACTTTTTTTTATGGTCCCATTTTGTTTTTGCCTATCCTAGGTTTGAAAAGAGTTTGAACGTTAAGAGTAAGTTCTCCAGATCGAGGGCGGTCTAAGCTCTCTTATTTTTTAAATGTTTTTATTAAAAATATATTATATTTTTCGCCAATTAAAAACCCGGATGCGTATTGCCAAACTGTATATCAGCACAGATCTCCATAGTCTGTGCTCAGCCATTTTCTGCTCACCGAATTTGAAAGTATTGTAGAGCAAACTGTATGCTACCACAGAGCGCTCTGTGGTCACATGCAGTTTGCTTGTAAACTATTAAAAAAGCTGAAGCAAACTATATGCTAGTTCAGATCGAGCAATGTACCTGCGATTACAGAGCCATCGTTCACGTTGGTATAGTTATTGTGTGTGGTGAGTTCTGGGTTGGTATACATTTTGCTCAGGAAACTAAGAGCAAAGTACCTGTGATTACAGAGCCATCGTTCACGTTGGTGTGGTTATTATGTGTGGTGTGTGGTGCCGTGACATAAGGCCAAGTGACAAAAGGCCAAACATAAAATGTTTTGTCTTGAGCAACAGTACCTTGGGTGGCCCGCTTCGCGGGTTTTCAGGATTTTAACTTCCTTTTCGGGGCTCACACCCGCTCACGCAACTCCGTTGCTCCGCTTAGGGTATGTTCAGTCGCCAGGCAGGCGCCTGTAGCAACAGTTTTGTATTTTACATTAATTGGAGTAAACAACTAACAGTTATGTACTGCTGCTCAGGAAAACTGTTGCTACAGGCGCCTGCCTGGCGACTGAACATACCCTAAGCGGAGCAACGGAGTTGCGTGAGCGGGTGTGAGCCCCGAAAAGGAAGTTAAAATCCTGAAAACCCGCGAAGCGGGCCACCCAAGGTACTGTTGCTCAAGACAAAACATTTTATGTTTGGCCTTTTGTCACTTGGCCTTATGTCACGGCACCACACACCACACATAATAACCACACAAACGTGAACGATGGCTCTGTAATCACAGGTACTTTGCTCTTAGTTTCCTGAGCAAAATGTATACCAACCCAGAACTCACCACACACAATAACTATACCAACGTGAACGATGGCTCTGTAATCACAGGTACTTTGCTCTTAGTTTCCTGAGCAAAATGTATACCAACACAGAAAAATCTGCTTTTGATCTGACACAGTATAT
This sequence comes from Chrysotoxum bicinctum, assembly GCA_911387755.1. Lineage (NCBI taxonomy): Eukaryota > Metazoa > Arthropoda > Insecta > Diptera > Syrphidae > Chrysotoxum > Chrysotoxum bicinctum. Next base: position 213,203,813 of record OU426989.1, on the reverse strand, counting down.
AGTATGCTCTTAATTTGAATGAGCATTCTGTAGTCTATTATAGAGCGTCGGAGCTCTGTACTGATATACAGTTTGGCAATACGCAACCCGGATAGAATATTTGGGTTATTAGTTATGTATTTATTAATTTTTACTTGCGACTTATAGGTACTATGAGGCAAGTTATGCAGTCTTAAAAAAAAATCGAACTCGAGATTTTGATCAAAGTTGACATTACGATGATGGCGAGGACCAAAAAAGTGGGTCTCGCAATTCTGTCTGTCTGTCTGTCTGTCTGTCTGCCTGTCTGTCTGTCGGTTCGACTACAGCCTAAACGGCTCGGCCGATTTTCTTCAAACTTGGTAGATATGGGTTTTAATTTTCCCCCCGGAAGTTTTTTTCTGTTTTTTTTTTTAAGACCAAAAATAACGGTACCTGCCATACGATTTTTTTTCGAAATTTTATAACAGCCCGATTCTCCCCAAAGTCAGTGATGCCTCACAAGTCACAAGAAGAGGTGAAAATGATTTTGTGACTTTTTCGAATTCTGCCGCTCAGTCACAACTTGTGAGAGTCACAAAAACAATCGAAACTGTGATCTCCTTCAGAGCAGGTCACAACTCATAAATTTTCAAAGTTTCTTGGATTGACATTCAGTAACAACATTTTCTAGATTTGTGAATAATTGTGAGAACACGAAAATGGAAGTGGACTTTGTTCTAGTTAATATTTTTGCTGATCTTTCCCACAAAAAAGAAAAGTAATATTATTACATAAACAAAAATTTCTTTAAGAAACTAATCGTATCAAGAAGTTTACAGCGTCGACGGCTTTAAGAACATTGAGAGATACAAATGATCCATTCGCTCTCCAAAACAATACATTTATAAAGTTTTTTCACCTTCCGAAAACTTTATGCAGTCGCCACGATTGTTTTCTTCTGAAAATGTTATATTTACATATTATTTAATCATTTTATTGTTTAAAAATTATGTTACCTTGCATTTTGTAATTTCTTCGTTTTGAATAATCAGCTGTTCAAATAATGACACTTAAAAATCTTACCATGCTGTGGTGAGTTTTGTTGTGAGTTTTCTTGTGACGATTAGGGGGAGAATACCAAAATGTTATCGAATCACAACAATCCTCACAAGGAATAGTCACAAGAGCTTGTGACTTGTGACTCCTCACAAGGGGGAGAATCGGGCTGTAAATATTTTTTTTTCTCAAAAACTGTCCCACAGAATTTAAAAAAAAAAATTTGAAAAATTTCATTTGGTTAAAACTAGCTAATAGTTGAAAAAAAATTTACAAAAAATTGTTATTTTTGGAGACCCCTGGGTTCATTTTTTTTTGTTTTTGATTTTCTCGAAAACGGTACAGCCGATTTAAATAATTTTTTTTATGCCAAAGCTCCTCCAAAGTTTGAATATTATTACATATTCAAATTTTCAATTTTTAATTTTTTGGATTTAAAAAAAAAAATCAAAATTTTTTTTTGGAAACTCAATATTTCGAAAACCCCATGCTCGATTTTTTTCAAACGTGACAAATAAAAGTTTCTTGACATAATATACAAGATTTGAGAAAGAAAAATTGTTTTATCTAAAACTAACGGTACCTTCCATACAAATTTTAAAAAATGGTTTTCAAAAATCGTATTTTTCTCGAAAACGGTTCCGAGAATTTTGCTAAAATGTTTGTTCTTTTGATTAATCTTTACGATCTATAATTTAATAAAAAAACATTTTAAATCTAGATATTACTGACTGTACCTACCATAGAACGATTTTTTCGAATTTTGAATTTCTCATTATCGACATAACGGATTTTAATGAAATTTTTTATAAAGAAGCTCCTAAAAAGTTTAAAAAACATTGCATTTAAAAACTTAAGAAAAAATATTTTTTCAATTTTTAGAAAAAAAAGTAATTTTTTTTTTTGTAAAATTCGATATCTCAGGAACGGCTTAGTATTTTTTTGGAAATTAGACTTTTATTCGTACAATAATAAAAACTTAAGGTTGCCGTACCAAAATTTTTTGTTAAAAATGTTTTAAAAATTTTGTACATAAAAGCTTATTTTTTTAAGGAACCACTACAACGACCTATAATTTTTATTTCTGAATAAATTTATATTTGCATAGCATTCTGTTTTCATCTCTTACTACTAAAAGAATTTAAAAAATTTATTTTATCCTTATGAACAGTTTTCTCTAATAACATTCGTTTTTAAAATTCCTAATCTATTACATAGGAGGAAGTTCGTGTGACCCAGTCGTGCATTTTATTTCTTTCAGCACTAGAATCACACGTATTTATTTGCTAAGTATTTTTTATTTCTCTTTACTCTTTCATGAAAAAAAAAAAAAAAAAAAAACAATTCGTATCGTGTATATCTCACTCATCGGCCTGATCTGATACTAAGACTGAGCCCGATGCAGAATGAAGTTGTATTGTAGTTGATCGTATTCGTATGAAAGGAGAAAATATGCCTCAAACTCACTACATTCGCACATTCTCTCCCCACCAAACATTAAACCAATGGAAATAGAATGAAAGGAATGAATGTGTTGTGAGCACGGTTGCCAGTTTGGTCATTTATGACCAAATCTGGTCATTATTTTTTCACTTGGTCACATGGTCATTTTTTATTCCATTTGGTCATTTTTTCAACCAATTGAAAAAAAAACTTTTTTTTGCTTTTTATGTTCTTAAAAATGAAATGTATACTAAAAGCAGTTTTATTAGCGTATTATGTAAACAGTGCATTAAAACTAAATGCGTTCATTTTCATCACTTGCGAATTTAATGATAGATAGCTGGAAAACTTAAAATTGTGTGTTAATTTTGCGCAATGTTGCTTCTTCGCTGGGTAAAAATAAAATATACTATTTGAAAATTTAATTGGTCTTTCAACTGATGAGGCTAGTGTTATGGTTAGTGAGGTTAATGACTATCAAGCCAATTTGAAAAGCAATGGCGCAAAATTTTAATTGAATTAGTACGATGCTAAAGCTGTTTTAGTATGATACTAGGTTAAAGCAACGATTTTTTAATCGAATATAGCATCATACTTTCTCTACCCTTTTATTAAAGTTAAAATCATCGAATACCTACTTTATTTTTTTAGTATCGTGCTAGCTTCAAATTATTCTTTGACATTTGCAAACATCAAAAAAGGTTCGTGTACTTACTTTTTTACACGAAATGTCATTGTTTTAGGTGTGTTCAGAAGCCATTTATTAAGAAAATTCTTTTAGTACGATACTAGTTAGAAAATGTTTAAAATTAAGAATGAGTTAGTAAACTACTATAAAGTTAGCAAATTGTTAAGTAGTATCATACGAATACCTTAGTAATAGGCTGTTTAAAATTTTGCGCCAATGTCATTTTTTTTAATGCAATTGCCATTCGCTGCATCTTCGCTTTGCATATTATTGCAAAAAGTTCCTAGTGAAGTTGAAAAAAAGTGTCGCAACATAATACATATATTTTGTGCTTAAAGTGCCCACCGCATCAACCAATTTAAAGAATTTCTAAAAATATTGCGCAGTCCCACCGCACAAAATATTGGATATTTTGCGAGCGAAAATTTTGCGAATTAAGTTTAATAACAACTAAATTAAGAATTGGACTCAATTTTGAAACCATTAATAATATAATGCTAGCCAAAGAGTCTAAGGATCAAAAAATTAGCAATGGTTATTGGTCTGCAAAAAAATTTGTTTTAAAATAGCGTTTGTGAAAACATATATTTATTTTTATAGTTTTAAGTGGCAATAATTGATCTTCATACATAAACATATCGCGCAAAATTTTAAACAGCTTAGTAATCAGGGTTTACGATGATACTACTTAACAATTTGCTAACTTTTAAGTAGATTACTAACTCTTTCTTAATTTTAAACATTTTCTAACCAGTATAGTGCTAAGGCTAGTTTTTAATAAATTACTACTAAACACTAAAGTAATGACAGTTCATGCAAAAAACTAAACAAACAGACCTGTTTTGATGAAGTTAGCACGATACTAAAAAAATAAAATAGATATTTAATAAAAAGGTAGAGAAAGTATGATGCTAAATTCAATTGAAATTTGCAAAATCGTTGGTTTTACCTAGATTCATACTAAAACAGCCTTAACATCGTACTAATTCAACTAAAAGTTTGCGCAATCTTGATCTTATTTCAAATAGCTGTGAGAAGTTAATATTCATGTTTTGAATATAAGGTTCTTTGTGAATTTTTGTAAATGATTTTTTATGTTTTTGTTTTTTAATAATTTAAAAATAACGTGTAAGCTGTATAATATTCATAAGAACATATGCTCCAGCAAATGTGATGAATTAATTGTTCTGTTTTTTGTTTGTTTGTGTTTCTTTTTTTTATTTTGGTCATTTTTAACTACATTTGGTAATTTTTATTTTCAACTTTGGACACAATTTTTTTTTTCAAGTGGCAACCGTGGTTGTGAGTTGAGTTGTTGAGTACTTTTTACTCAAACGTCCCATTCAAACAAAATTCGTGACATTGTCGCAGGCTGGGTTTTTGTATCAGACTGACTTTGTACCAGGCTAGGACTTTGTACCAGGCTAGAACTTTGTACCAGGCTGGGACTTTGTACCAGACTAGGACATTTATCATTTGAGGATTGAGGTGAGGTTCTTTTGTATCTGTTTGAGGAGACAAAATGAGGAGAGATAATGAGTGGGATTTATTAATGAATGAATGTTGCACTGACTACAACGTAACAAACAATGAAGATAGATATGTAGCATTATCGAAAATTATACAATCAAAGGGTTAAAAAAGGAAGGAGGTTTTTTACTGTTTGGAGTAAGAGGTTTTGTTAATTTTTGAAGGAGTAGGATTTTTTTTTTGATATGCAAATGCAAGTGCATTCCTTTTATTTGTATTTGTTTTGTTTTAAGTGTTAGAAAATAGAGATTAGGGTTTAGAGATCAAGATAACATATGAGAATTGAAAAAAAACAATCAATCAATTCCTGAGTTTGCGTACGTGGAAAGTCATTAGTGTTTTATTTAGTCCAATGTCCTGTAGGTAATCAAATTTGTTTGAAAAAAAAGTAATCAGAACAGTCTTAACAAAAAGAAGAAACAGGTTGAGTGAAAACAAAGTAGGGCAAATATTGTTTCTAAATGCAAACATGTAATGATGTATTTTTTTTAACTCATTAGATTCAATTTATTTTGAATGTGATAAAATATTTGTTTTTTTTTTTTTTTGTTAAAAAAATATATTTTTGTTATTATCTTTTTATTAAATGCTTTTGTTTTCTTTTAATAACCTAAATAAAATTAAAAAACACCACTTTTTCTTTTAAACTTTTTTTTTAAATTCATTTTTTTAATCTATCTTTTTATATTAACTTATTTTAAACTTTAATTTTGTTAAAAACTAAAACCTTTTTAATTTTGTTTTTAAATGTTTTATTTTAAAATAAAGTGTTTTGTATTAAGGATATTTAATTAAATATATTATATTTATTGATATTTATTTTTGTAACCTTTTTATTTAATGCAATTTTGAAAACTGTTTTTGAAAAAATATATACTATTAAAAAAAATACGCATTGTTTAATTCAAATTTCAAAATATCCGTTTAAATAGGAATGTACAATGGGACATTTGAGGTGGGACAAAGTACCACCTCATTTCAAAAAATGAGTACCTCATACAAACTCATTTCAAATTCGTGTCCTACCCATCACTACAATTTTCTGCCGATACCGACCGCGACTGGCTAAGGAGCAGCGTTTTTCATGCCAAGAGATAATTTTGGAGGATTTGTCACTTCCTGGGAAGAAACAGGAGGATCTGCATTACAGCGCAATGCACTAACTATTATTATACAACCTTAGAATCAATATTAAACAAAAAGAGAAAAACTTTGCCTATGAGCTAACGAGAAAGATTTGTTAACATTAAAGTTCGTCTGTGAAAGCATTCGTAAGTAATACCTTTGTATACATAACATATAGTATTATCATGGAGCGTGATTTTGTATTGCGAACGCTAGCCTGGTGGTGGCGCTCAAATTAGCGCACGCTTTTACAGTGGAGAGTAGGATAACATACAAAACAAGTAGTAAAAAAGAGAATATTTTATTATTAAATTTAGCAAAGACAAATCTAGCAATTGCAGTCCCTAGCCTTAAGATGTCGCCACAATCTTTCGTCTTCTTGATAGTATTATAAGTTTTATATACAAAGGTAATACCTACAAAAACAAAATGGAGGGGTGGAGGATTATAAAATGAATTAGTAACTACAGAAACCAACATGAATCACGCTTAAATCCTAAAGCGTTACATTTTCACCACAAGACAATCCGAGATTTAAGGCAAGAGATTTATGTAGTGTTTCCACCGCACTAAAGATTAAAAAGAAAAATATCTTTGAAAGCACCTATCAAAATACTAATGATGTTTCAATTTTTCTTATAGAGTGAAAGAGAGAGAAAAATGTTTTATTTGTGACAAACGATGAAAAATCATCGAGATAATTAAGCACGATATGGATATAGGTCAGTTCAAATTATAGAACAATTGATGCAATGAAGATTTAAGAAGATAAATTTCTAATCTACTAAAAAAAATTGTGTATGGTAAAACTTCGAGATTTGAAGAAGATTTATTGTTAATCTACTTTAATCCAGGATTCTTGGTAAAAACATAGTATTAATGACTATTCACATTAAGAGATCAACGATCGACGAATGAACGAACATTCGTCCATTTTGACATTTCTTCACATAGCATTTTTTATTGGTCGCGAATGACGAACAATTCATTCGATGCAGTATGGATAATATGTGGATGTGGAACACGAATAAAGTTTGACAGTTCGTAACAACCAGATTGCAATTCGTGACGACCAATGTATTTTCTCAAGTTTATCTTACTTTACCAATGAAAATGCAAATTTTAATAAGTTTACTACCATTTTGTCTAGTTTCGTGATGAATTTAGACTTATGTATGTAACGTCATTGTACGCCCTCATGTAAATAATTTTTTACACTCGAGCATAGATAAATGTAAAAGGTTTCGCTATTACATTATTTAACATCTCGAAAAAATATTGAACTCTTTCAAAATAACTATTTCTTTAGATTTCACTTCAGCATCCATTATGCTGAATATGCCATAGGTACCATTGTGAGTTTCTGAAAAAAAAGACATCCCAAGAAATGTAAAAAAAAACTTACCACTTAAATGATCCACCGGGGAGCAATCCTTGGCGAAGGCAAACATCTCGTTGTTATTGGTAGCATCTGCTGAACTGAGTGTAATGCTGGGTTTTCTTACCCCCAAAAACTTCCCATTCATGGGATTGCATGTCGAAGAACCTAGTCCCAAATCCCGAATGGGTGATGTTTTTTGAATTCCATTCATAGTTATTATCGGCGCCGAAGGTGCTTTTCCATGGTGCAATCCATTCGACGACCGATAGTAATGCGACGTTGGATGCTGAATTTGCGGCGGAGACACATGTGGTTGATATCTACTGGCACTTGTGCTATGAACCGACAATCCATTACCGTTAGTGCTGCCGATGTAGCCACTTCCAAAGGTACTATCACATTGGTACTTTGGTATTGCCAGTCGAAGAGTATGACGCGAAGCTAGTCTACGTGCAGGCGCATATTTGTTTCCCGCCACCGAATGAATCGAGTCATTCACCGATGAATTTTGATGATGGTGAGTGTGTGGTGAATTCATTTTGCTTAAATCTTCTCTTCGAATTTGCGTGAGCCGAAAAAGCTTTTTTTCAAATTTCTCTCTGAGTGTTTTTATTTTTTATAATTATTATGTTTTGGTTGTGAAAGCCAATTTTCAAATACGGTTAGCGTCTCTGTTTTGTTTTTAAATTGTTTATGGTGAGTGCGCACTGGCACATGATGCGCTTCACTTGGGTCTTGGTATTTTATTAGTATTTTTCTTTTTTCTAATTTCCTATCGGGAAGTTCAAAAATAGAGCTAACGATAACAAAGACACGAACTTTTGTGCAATCAGACACCGAATCAGACGTAATTTATGACTGCGGGTAATGAGAAAATAAATAATTGTTGGTGTGGTTGTTTTGTGTGAAATCGTTCACAATTTTGAATTAAAATTCAGTTAATGCGTATGTGTTGCGGTAGTCGTCAGTGTGTAGTGACGATTTTTTGTATTGTAGATGGCGTGTTAGCAGCTGTGACCCATATTAGCGGTCCGTTTGTAGGTTTTGTCTTTGCTGTGCTTGATTGTACAATCATATCTAACGTGGGAGATCATCTGTGGATGTTATGTTGATTTAGATGAGCATAATTAGAGTTGCCGCCGCATGATAATTGGCTGACTTCGACACCGGAAGGTTATCGGTCGCTTGTCTGCCTGGAATAAAAGAGAAAATAAAAACGAGTAATTAATAATTAAGCTCTAAACACAATAACATTCGTTCTTCTTTATGTTTTTTTTTTGCTTTTCTCAGGAAGGTAATAAAAATATCAGTTAAAAAAGTCAGACATCATGCTTGCGTGAGTGTGAAGGTCGTAGGTAGGTATGTAGGTATTTATAGTTTTTCGTGGGTTGAAAGATTTAAAAATCATGAACAAGAACATGATCATGAACATACACTGCCGGTCATTAGGTTAGAAGCAGGCATTTTTGAGAAGTAAAATCGACATATCTCCCGTTACATGATGGATTAGAAGAAAACAACTATGGTAAACGAAAGACTATTTTGTTAACAACAAAATATAAAATTTGGGTATAAGAGAGATTTAGCTAACGGAACTTTTATGACAAATTGTAAAGTGAGTCAAGAATATGCGAAAATAAATCGGGTCATTAGATTAGAAGCATTGAACAAATCAACGTTGTTTTGTGAAGTGAATAAATTTTTGTTCGGTTTAAACGGTACATTTTATAAATTAATTGTTCTTGATTGAGTGTTAGTAAAAATGGGCAAGAAAAAATGTTTGATAGTGGAGGAAAGGGCAAGAATAGATGTTTATTGCTCTGAAGGTCTTTCATGCCGTGCTATAGCCCGAAAAATAAATCGAAGTGATCATTGTGTCAGCAATTATTTAAAAAATCCATCCTCTTACTCAAAAAATTATAAAGGAAACACTTCCTCTGCCTTAACACTTCGCGAAACGCGAAGTATCCTTAGAATAGCGTCAAATTCAGCTTTATCGGCAGCTAAAATAAAGGAGAAAGCTAGTGTTAAGGCCAGCTTGTCCACTGTTAAACGCACGATTCGCCATGCTAAGCACTTAAAGCGCCTGAAGCTTAAAAAAAACCACCACTTAATGACGCAAGGAAGAAGCAACGCTTGTGTTTCGCGAAAGATCACATGAGCTGGGATGTGCAAAATGGAATGACCACAAATGATTGGCGGAAGGTTATTTTTTCCGACGAAAAAAAATTTAACCTAGATGGGCCAGATGGTTATAATTATTATTTCCATGACCTGAGGAAAGAGGAGCGGTTTTTAAACCGTCACCATAGCAGAGAAGGAGGCGTTATGGTCTGGGGCTTAATTTCATTCTATGGCGCTATAGACTTGGTAGTCCAAGATACCAAAATGACTGGGAAAACCTACAAAGCCTTGCTTGAATCAGTATTCCCCAAAATTAGCGAGGTGTTTGGACCAATTCCATGGATTTTTTAGCAGGACAACGCTCCCATACACACAGCCCGAGAGGTAAAATCCTTCATTGCGAACCAAAACGTCCACTTGCTGCCTTGGCCACCATATTCCCCGGACCTAAACATAATTGAAAATGTGTGGGGCTGGCTTACACGTAAGGTATATGAGGGAGGGAAGCAATACGATGACAAGGAAGCGCTAATTCATGGTATCAAATTGGCCTGGAGTGAGATTTCACTGGACTACTTGGAATCTCTTTATAAATCCTTAAAAGATAGAATTTTTGAAGTTATTTTGAAGGCTGGTGGCAGCACACATTTTTAAAAATCTAATAAAAGCTAAAATAAATAACAAATTATAAATAACTGCATTTTATTTTCATTTATTTGATGTGCTTCTAATCTAATGACCCGATTTATTTTCGCATATTCTTGACTCACTTTACAATTTGTCATAAAAGCTCCGTTAGCTTAATCTTTCCTATACCCAAATTTTATATTTTGTTCTTAACAAAATAGTCTTTCGTTTACCATAGTTGTTTTTTTCTAATCCATCATGTAACGGGAGAAATTGTTGATTTTACTTCTCAAAAATGCCTGCTTCTAACCTTATGACCGGCAGTGTATCAAGAGTAAGAAGGGTAGGCTCGTGTACCAATAAAACACAAAGGCACTGGAGCTAGTTAACTGGATTTTATTTGTAGAAATAACTGACACTATTATCTGTTGTACTTATTTGAAGTTGATGTTTTAGATGATTGAAAAAAATTAAGTGTGTCATGTGTGACACGAGACACATAAATCAAAAACTAAAATTAGTGCTGCCAGTGGGTATGAATTATTTTTGAATGATTAAGTTTCGTTACGATTATGTAGATTGCAAGTAAATTATGCCGCATTTGATGTTTTAAATTTTGATTAATATTAATTGCATATTTATGTATGTATTCTACATTTTTGAATTAAGTTGTCCTGAATTTCACACAGATTTAAGATTAAGCTAGAGGGCTTTGTGTGTTTTCTTAAGAAAATCCGTAACTAGTTCTTGGAAAGTGTAGGTATGAATTTGTTTAGATATCTTTACCTACCTAAGGTACTCGTATGCTATACAAGTAAAAAATCTTTCGAGTAAATGAAAATAAATCAAGCAATATAGGCGCATAGATTGATAACCAACTTAACGTGACAGAAAGCAAGGTCTTTAAATGTTCGTTTAATGGAGTAGATACACATATTAAAAATACGTACTAGGTTTGCCAAAAATTTTACAACTAAGGAGTATCAGAAACCCCAAACAAATTAATTTATGTAGATTTTTTCAAATATTAAAGTTGATACAAATTTCAAAATTTTTAAAAATATAACCCAAAAATTGCGGTCTTTTTCTACAAGAATGTAAGCAAATCGGAGTTCATCCAACAAGATATAATATTTATTTATATATATAGATATATGTATATATGTATATATAATATTTAAATAAATAAATAAATAAAATAAGAAAAGAATAGAAAGCAAAACAAGTTGTTAAATAGATTATTTTATTTACTTGTTTGAAGTCATATACAAAAGATCTCTTTGTGTGATCTTGCTGTGTTGACAAATCAAAAATGTATTACAATTAGAATTTATTTACCAACATTCTAGTAACTGATTCATTTCTACCATAATCTATTCTGTGAGAGGCTTGATGAAAAAGGGGTATTGATCTAAGATAATGTGAGTTGATGTTGAGGTACATTGCTCCAAGGAGGACAGACGAATCAGTTAATATCAGCTACTTCACGACGTTTTTCTAGCGTTTGCAACCTAATGACCTGCAACCGATCTTAATATGGGGCAAGTTGTGATTGTCAACCCAAGGAGAGAAAAACGGAGGAATTGAATCAATTCTCCTAATATGAATGATATACTTGTCTAGCATATTCAAGTAAAGGTTGTATACAGATATTTCGTAACGAAAGGGTCTAAAAACTCCTTTGGCTAACGAAATCAAGAACTGAATTAGCCTCAGCCACAATGTTGTCATAGTAGGATCTGAAGTTGAGCAAATCGCAAATAACTCCCAGATCCCGAATGGTAGTTAGTCTCGAAACAATCGTTTCGTTAATATAATAGTCTCGAGGTGATGTGTGAAGACATTTACGGGATTATATATGATTGCTAGGTATTTGCGGACATTAAGTTCTAAATTGTTTTTTTGGCATCAAATAGAAAAATTGTTCAAATTTTTCTGCAAAGGTAAGGAATCATTAGGTGAAGCAATTAGACTAAAAACGTTCATGTCAACATTTTTATGTTCAATTAAATTTAAAGTATTAGAAACAATTTTAGTTGAATTTGTGGTCGTATATTTAAGGTTTACAAAAAAGTAGCAAGAAATTTCAAAACAAAATATGCGGGAGGAGTACTTACTTAGAGAAATATTAACTCGATTCGTAGCATTCAAAAGTTGACGAAAAATATAGTTAAGACTAATTTCCTTAAATATATAGTCCTTAGATAACATTTATTCTTAAAATAACCTAACAGAACAACATTCATTTAAATTATACTTTTTAGCACTGTTCATAACTTTTTATAACATAACAAAATATAAGGGATATGAATAATTTTCTGTTCAATTCATTATCAACAAAGTTCAAATTAAATTAAAAACCACATCTAGTACACCTAATGAATACTTGGGAAATTTATAAAAACTCTTCGAGGAAAATTATAATGAAAGATTATAAAACAGAGATAAAAGCTTTGTTTTGAGTTTATTTTTTTTTAGAATTCACACGCGCTCTATGTTATATAATATATTGGAACCCTCAAACACAGGTTAACATAGCACGAGCTATGAACACTGGTCTTGAAAATTTTGCAAATTAAAATGGCAAGGGAAAACAGTGCCGGGTACATTATTCCATAAATGTGTTGTTGTTGTGCGACTTAAAAAGAAATATCTATCTGTTTTTAACGCTATGTCAAAGATCAGGCTCGAGGATGAACTAATAAACATTCCTAGCGAAACGGGTATCACAGAGGTGAACTAATTGAGGAGAAGAATGCAACTGGCTACTTCAAGGGAGCATTGCTTTTGAAAAAAAGCCATTGATTGGTCGAATGATTACTCAGGTCCTCATCTTCTATGACATAACAAAAAGACTAATGAATTTTAAAAAAATGCAAAAAATAAAGCCCACAAGTCATTCAAAGGATCAAACAATGTCAATGATAAACATTTTCGTGAGAATTAATTATTGAGCAGATTTTTATTTTTATATGTATGAAATAAGGGTAAAAAGAAATTTTTTGATTTTCAAAGAAGCGTGGAATATACCTCCTGGTATTTTATTTGCTGATATTCAAACTACGAGTGAGTTATTTCCTCATTTTTTCAATGGTTTATTTATAAGTCATAAAAATACTAAACCCCTTGTTGTTAGTATTATTCCAGCTATCGCTGATATGGTATCTATATATTTGCCAACTCAAATCCATTCAAGAAGATATCAAGTCAATAAGCTATAGGAACAATGAGGCCTTAGCTAAAATTTCCTCAAAACGCATTGAATAAATGTTGTCAGAATCTTTTACGTTGTTCATTAAAATTAATTTTTAATTTGCCTCTGATCTAAGATTTCAGTTATCCATTAGTATTTCGAGCATATTGTTATAGAAAATTTGTACTCTAATGATAAAGAACATACGATTATATCTCCTTATCAGCATGGTTTCGTATCAGGTAGATCAACAACATAAACAAGCTTCTAATTCTTTAGAAGAAGGTGGCCTGCACTGATTTTGGCAAGGCGTTTGATACTGTGTCACATGATATTTTAATTTTTAATAGATTATAATCTTTTGGAATTCGCTTTATTTTTTTTAAATATTTTTTAAGCTATGGAAAAAATGGATAAAATAGTTAAACTAGATAATGCGTATTGGAGAACTACGAGTATTGAAGAGCTAGATAATTTATTTGGACCCATTGTTCTGCAATATACAGGGTGGGTCATATAGTTGTTTCTTTTTAAATCATAGGTTATCTTGACACTGACGCTGTTTCCCGCTCGAAATCTTAACCGAAAGTCAGTATCATACCTCAGTTAAACGAAATTAGTCACTTTATGCTTGAACAACGTTGGGAAATATTGTAAACTTATTTCCAAAGTGAGTGCTATATAGTCCAAACAGTGCTTTTTATAAAAAAGAAGTTTAGGCGAAATGAAGCACGCAAAGCACCTGCTGTACGCAAGTTTGGACTGGTATGCTAGTGGACAACAGTCATGGTCCCCGTCGTCGACGAGAATGTGGCTGCTGTAACAGAGAGTGTGAGACTTATTTCACGAACATCAACTCACCATCGATCTCAGCAGCGCATTAGCCGGAGGAGAATTTTCCACAAAGATCTCGGATTATTCGCTTACAAGTTCCAATTGATTCAGCAATTGAAGGCGCAACACCATCCGCTTGAACGACATTTGGTCCCATAATTAATGGGAATGTTTGTTCTTACTAATAAAGCCATAATACATGGAAATTTTTTAATTTTATTCATTTTATTACATTTTTAAAAAGAAACTTGTGTTTGGCCCATACATACATATCTTTGTATATCAAAATTCATTCTGGCTTTTTTTTTTGATATGTGCCGATAATTTGAAGACATTTTTACGAGTAAAAAATTTTCCAAATTCCGTCATGTACACGTTTCAAAAAATCATAGATCGAGACGAGACTTAGGCGAACGAGGCCAACACCTATACCGAGAAGGTACTAAGATTTTTCGGTTTTAAAGAAACCAAGATGAAACTAATAAATTAATTGAAATGTAGATACGAAATTATTATTAGTTAAAAGTTGATTTTTTCACAATAAAATTCTGCAAATTTCTTAAAAATGTCAAAATATTTAAAAGGCTCACAAACAATTTTTAATTTTTTTTTTAAACCAAACGCCATTACCAAAAATGGTCTCCACAAACAATGTAAATCCAATTGAGACTCGTTGTGCTACATTTGCTGTGGGTTTATTAAAACAATAAATAAAATATATATTTTAAATAAAAATTTAAGGGTTTGTAAAGCCAGAATAAGTCCTGAGCTCATAATTTAATTTAAATCAATAATATCAATATAATATCAAATTTCGAGCTATAAACGTACAAGTGTTTTTAGGTAAGAGCATTTTATAAATAAGCAAGAATTTTGACAAAAAAAAAAGAAAAAAGAATTTTGATCTATTCAGAATTTTGACACCTACTCCTATAAACAGCACACACATTTTTTTGTCACCTGCCGTAGAAAATGAATACCAACTAGCCTTTGAAAATTTTTCCAAAATAAAAAAAAATATATCATAGATTTTTTATCACCTGCTTTGTTTATAGCGCACTACCCGGGCTTTAAAGAAAGATTGCACGAAATCAATCCTTTTTTTGTTTAAATTTTCAGTGAGATTACTTTTTTTTTACTTGCGATATATGTAGGTACTATAGGGCAAGTTCTGCATTTGGAAAAAAAATCAAACTCGAAATTTTGATCAAAGTTGACATTACGATGATAGCGAAGACGAAAAAAGTGGGTCCGGCAATTCCGTCTGTCTGTCTGTCTGTATGTCTGTACCTCTCTCTACAGCCTTACCCACTGGACCTATTTTCTTCAAACTCGGTAGTTATGGGTCTTCGGTGATTCCCTAGGGGGGAAATTGAAATTTTTTTTTTAGCTCTAAAACTAAGGGTACCCCCCATACACCCGTAATGCAAAATCTTATTTATCTCGAAAACGGCTCTAACGATTTTGATAACAAAAAATAGGTGTGATATTATGGACATGGACTACATTTTGGTAAAAAAAAAATTTGGGCCAAAATGTTATTAACGGTACCTGTCATAGAACCGTTTTTTTGATTTTCGACTTTCTTATTAACGGCTCTAACGATTTTAACCAAAAATTTTCAGCAGGAGTCCGCCTAAGTTTAAAATAATATTGTATATAAAAATATTCGAAAAATTATTTGTTGGGTTTTTTTGAAATTTTTTTTTTTTTTGAAAAATCAATATATCTTCAAAACCTATGAACGATTATTTTTTGAAATCATTTCCTAAAATCAATATTATTAAATACTTAAAATTCGCATCCCACATTTTTTTCTTGAAAATTTTTAAAGAAATTTCTTATATAAAAAATTTATTTATTTAATAAAAAAACGATTTTTTAAAGTTTGTTTGCATAAATTCATACTTTTCCAGAATCAGACGGCAATTTCATTTTAAATTCATGTTTTATATTTATAAAATGCATCTTAAATTCCAAAGTACTTTTACATAAGAGCAAGTTCGTGTGATCCAGTCGTGCATTTTATTGGAATTGGAATAATTTTATTAGATTATTTCATTTCTGTATACCTGGCGACTGATACTTGTCAAAAGTAGTTAAGAAAAACATATATCTATCCATTAATTTTTTGTACTTCATTAATGAACTTATAAAATGTATCTTAGTTTGTTCATTGAAAATTAAACATTTAACATGCAATTAGTCTTCGAGCTAATGAAGCAGAACTGCGTTCAGCATAATGTTCGGCAATACCTTATTTTGTCATTTGACAGATGTGGATAATTCGATATGGAACTGAAATATTTACATAGGATTGAACTTTCCGAATCTAAAATAACATCGATCAGAGATAAGAAAAACTATAATTGACTTAATGGCAATTTGCCTATAAAATTTAAATATCATTAAAAGTATCTGAGTTTTATTTAAGTTCTGGTAAATTTAATCGCATAAACTACGCAACACGCATAAAAATCCCACCAAGGTTAACATTTTTCTTAGTGGCTATCTATAAAAAGCATGGGTTTAAGTAATTACCTGTTTTGAATGTAAAACTATCTGGAAATTAAATGAGTTCATAAAATTTTGATTAAGTTAACCATGTATATGAAAAATGATCGAAGCGAGTAATGCGGTCAAATAATAGCAGTAGGTCCAACATTTTGTTATGGTAAAAATATTAATTTCGAAAAAGAAGAATTATATTTCGAGAAAATTAAGCCATAAATAATGACAAAACTAGGGATAAGCTTATTTTATATACAAGTTCTATTTAAAAATATGTTTCACTTTGTGGAATCTAATTCAGAAGTTTGCTTGATTAATGCAACAGAATGTGCCTTTGCAATATTAGAGTTGAATGTTGTGTTTGTCTTTCAACTCAAAGTTGAGGGCTTAAGCCCCACTTTAGCCATGATTATTTTTTAGTTACTCCCAGCTTCAACGTAGTTTGTACAAGATTTCATAATTTTAATATTAGATATATTCAATATTTGGAATACAATTTACCAACAATAATTCCTTTTTGCTCATTTAAAATTTCGAACTTGTGTCTTGCAATACAAGTTACATTCGAAAGACTTAAAGAACAACAAGAAGTTTTTGTTTCGGTTTCTTTATTACAAGTGCATAATGACAGAGGTAGTATATTTGGCTTGGCCAACAGAAAACAGCTTTGTGTTTTCGAAGCCTTAAACTCCATACTGTTGTTAATACCCCATTGTAGTTATAAAGTCAAGATCGCTATCTTATGAGCTTAGTATATGGTTGCCATTTCAGTTCCACAACCGAAGCGTCTGGAAATGACTAGGAAAAGCTGAGGGTGCTGTCCTCAGCGAAATAATAGGGTAGAAAAGAAGTTAAAAACTGATAATTAATGAAGATAATGAAGATTGTCGGAGTCAAAACGGAGCCTTGGGGCACACCAGCATTTATTTCATGAATATCAGAAAAACCGTCCAGAAAAACTCGAATTGAACGGTCAGAAAGATTATTTCTAATACAATGCTTTAGAAATATGCAGTGCAATTACGTTTGTTTTTCCAAAATGATGTTAAGATTGTTTCCACTTTTCGGTGAGATATGCCATCAGATCACCAGTGGACCATTGCTACGACAGCGATAATGCCGGACATGAAAGAACTTTCATTCTTGGAGATAGAAGGAACGTTAGTTCAATAAGTCGGTAATTCGAAATGGAGAGAGATTTGCCGTTTGTAGGGACCAGCTTCACAAATGCAGTTTTCCATCTATTCGAAAAAATACTTAAAGAGAATAAAATAGATGGTAAAGCCTATGCAATGGTTTTGCCTGCGTAGAAGAACACATCTGCAGAACTATAGGGGGATATATAATTTGGACCAGCGGATTTATGTATTTCAAGATCTCAACTACAGGAGGAGTCATAATACTGTGTGTCAAAGTCGAATTTACATCAAACTGCGTTGCAAGCAAATTTGCTTTTTCTTGAATGATATTGCGAACGAGTGTTAGAACCGATATTTCGGACAATGTAGTACTTTTTGACGTAGATTTTAATCATTCAAGAACTTTGTTCTTAAAATACAAGCATTGCAGGTATTCCTCGCTTGCCTGTACTTTTCCCAGTTTTCCTCAGTGGGGTTTGTTCTATCTCATCGAAAGCTTAACTCTCTCAACCTGATTACCTCTTAACAGCCATATTCGTACCAAGAATTCTCTTTGGAATTGACTCATTTAGTCCAGTTAGGGATAAAATGCAATAATAAAGTGTAATGACTACCCTTTAAAGATTTTACACAGTCCGAGTGTTTGAGAAGAGGAGCGTTGATCGATTAAGAGATAACAGTTAGATAACTGCTGGATGAAGAAAAAAAAAAATGGGTAAAGAATTTTTTATTCGTATGGTACGGCTAACGACAGTACGTCCGAAGTTAGGCTCAAGGGTATACTGAAGGACATTCATCATGGACCTAGTGTCAGACTGAAATGGCTTAATTGGAGGAATGCATCTGGCATCTTTTAGATCGAAGAATCATTAATTCCTCAAGATATTTCATAAGTTGATGATTGATTAGCGGTTTCATGTATTCCGAATAGAAACCAATAATCCAGCAAAAAATATCAAATATTTAGACAGATGGAAAAAATTCATCTAGAAAATCGTTCTAGAGGAACTATATACTGAGATAGAGATAATTAGGCAAGCTGAAATCGCGACCGGGATATGATAGTTGATCGCTGAGACGTGACATATGGACACTTTCGAAGAAAAAAACAATACATTTTATCCTATATTGGAATTCGATGTGGATTGCACACTATTAGTAACATTTAGGGATAATCTAGGTTATTGAAAGAATAACTTTTAAGACCTTTTAAATTAATATTCCACTAAGCAGAGCTTTTAAAAAATCCACAATGTTGACTGAAACACTTAGACCCTTGCAGGATCTACCGAACCTCCTTCAGATGTGCAAAATTCAAATTGCAATTGAACTTCTCAAATTAACAAATTTTATTTGGCTGGTTGAAATACCAGTTGAGTTCTACTACTGTTGATACCAAAAGTTTGGAAAAAGAAACCTATCTGAGCAACTCGAGAGAGACAGTTATTATTAAGCTGTCAAAAAAACCGGTATATTACTACAGATTTGTTCATTTTTCATAAAAATTATCGGCATATTAGAGGAATAACTTGGATTTAAGTCACCGTATCGTGTTCTTGGATTTTGTAAAATCTTTTGATCAAGTTTAACGTGAATGCTTATAAAGATCACTTCTTCGAAGATGAATTCCACCAAAAATAGTTACGGTATTGAAACAGTCAGTAGACAAGAGGTTGTTCTAAAAGCAATCCTTAACTACTAATTGGGACAGTTGAAACCATTTGAAAGGCAAGGGCATTTTAACTGCGCTGATGAAGGTAATATATCGTAGCTGTAGTTCTAATATCTCGTAACCCAAAATAGTACATTTTTCAGAAGACACAAAAAACGAATTTAAGCGAAAATTAGAACTTAAGAACTGACCAGATCTTAGTAGAAGCTTTTTTAATTGCAACTTCTCGTTGTGTCATAATTTACTGCTCTTAAAAATGGAGTTAAACTCCTATTATTGGTAAATAATGGTTAAAGAGGTATTGTATTGATATGTTCGAAGAATTATTTCTTGTTCGCTAGGTATATTTCTTTGCTACGAGGTATTTTCTTGTTCACTGTGTTTTTGGAGATATTTCAGCCAAATAAGTTCATGTTGGTTATTAATAACTTTAGCGGTATTGTAATTTATCGGCTTTCGAGATATTTATCTGGGTTACGAAGTATTCTGAAGAATTTTTTTTCATTGCAAAGAAGCACACGACCCGTGTTTACTAGATATTTCACTAAAAATGTTTTTCTTCGGATATCTACGAGGTATTTCTTTTTCGATTGTACATGGCTATAAAGGTATATTTTAACGCTGGTAACGATAATCTGTCCATCAGATTCGGAACATTGTTTACTATCAAACTGTATCAAAATCAACAATTTACTTTTTTATTATAACTACAGCTACGATTTTTAATATGCATGACCCCTTAGAGTTAAAAATATGTGTCAATCACTGCAGGTGAAAGGAGTCAATTGTTTCAGGTATTTATTTTGGCTATTATTCAGCAAGAGACCGCAAGAAGATGTCGAGCAATTAAAAACCTTTCAAGTACGAGTTTGTTATCAGGCGATGGTAGTAAGGGAGGTGGTGGACGAGAAATTAAGAACATTATAAGGCTTGTATTACCTTCGGCACTTTGTCTCTAATTTTTAAATCCTGTAAAATATTCTTAAGTACTTGGTTCAGATTATTCGATTTCAATGTTAAATTCGAGCTATTATACGCTTGCGACACCTAAAAAAATGTGATCACAGTTGAAATATCTTGTAAAGGACAGAAAAGATTTGGTGGTGCCATATGCTACATACATACATATGACCAAAAAGGCTTTACACGACACAATGTTGATTAACATATACGTTTTCACGTAGAGTCTATGGTTATTGTTTTCTGACCCACATTAATCGACTTAAAATCATGTTCGAAATTCCTAACAATTTTGATCCGTTAAAAGTTTATAGTTAGATACTTGCAAAATATCTCTTCTACTTCTAGAGAATCCGAATAATTTATTTCTAACAAAAAGAACTCAGACCTTATCTGATTGAATTAGACTTAAAATGACCAAGTGTCGGCAATCTTGAAAACGACACAAAATTGTTCCCCATTTACCATTAAAAATAATTAATGTGAACAAATTTGCAAACAAAATAGATTTAAATGAAGAAGCCTACATCACGAACCATTCGTTTGATGGGCATTCAATTCACGACTCAGTCGTCAAGTCGTGCCAGTCAGAGGTTACAAAGTTGTTGTGGTCAGACAAATCAATTTTTACAATCAACCATTTATTATGTAGAGTGTATGACTTCTGTTCGAAGTTTCATACGCCCCACATCTGTTATCCAATCAAATCACGCACTATAGCGCTCGGCTTCCAAAGACTTCAAAGTACCTCTAGTCTCCAAAAGCGGATCTGCATGTCATGCCATGCGGGAAATTACTCACGAATTACAACTGAAATCCCGCAGTCACACGAAAGGTGTGTACGTGATTCAATAAAAGCGCCAATTGCAGTAGTCAGCTTGCTTTTCTCAAATTGGCAACTAAGCTAAGAACGCTTAATATTCAATGAGGTCATGAAATCGTACCTTACAAAATTCCCAACTACTGTCATCCATATGCCCCAAAGTTCAATGATGAGCTGAAATGAATCACTTTTGTCTTTGCGTTTCTTTCGTTGAACATATGGTGTGCAAAGGAGAATCAACACCAAAGAGGACAGATCGGATAACACGAGTCCGTTTGGGGAAGCCTGAGACCCTGACCAAAGTAAAATTTCCCCAAAATGAAATAAAGTTCCGAGCTTACGGTTGTATGTGAGTTTAGTCTGTCTGCATGTGCAGACACAACCATCAAATATGGGCAAGTTGTCAAGTTTTAATTTATTTTTATTGTTCTTATTACCTTTTGTTTGGCACCGAAGCTGGTTTTTAGTCATTTTTGGTTAAACAGCGATGACGGTTGCGACGCAGCACATTCAGCGTGGGTGCAAAAAAATTCGACGACCAAACACGCTGTCAAGACGTCATCGAAATCAAGTACAACTTTTATGTCCATAAAGAGTTCTTACGAAATATCAAGTCGCATCGCATCGAGCGGAAAGCCATTACAATACAATTCTTCCAAAAATGTACATAAAAATACTTTCACAAACGGTAGGTCCTAAAAATTAAAAAAATGCATCTTTGATTCACAATGAAAGCCAGTCCAGTCCAGTTCAGAATGCTATCGCTTATTCATAATAATCACTCAAAATGGATGACATGTGACATCTGCCGTGAATGCATAACGAGTGTAATGGCTGTCAGCAGTAATTTTTGGCTTGAATTGTTCTTCGTGGAAGAGATTGTTGTTTATCTTATAAAACAGCTGTAAGCGCGAGTTATGTACGGCTACAATAAATTTCCGATTAAATTATATAAAACTGAGAAATGGGAGCATAAAGCGAGCAAGAAAAATAAAAAGTAATGTAATTATTGGCCTGGTGAACTAACGAGGTGACACAGTTATTGTGAATTTATTTTAGCGACAAGTTTGAACTTTGTAAAACGAGCCGTTGTAATATAATATTTTATTTAAAAAAAAAAATAATAACTTTGCTTTATCGAGCGAGTATCAGGTGTTTGTTTACATTTTTCTGATTCTTCGGAAATTTAGTTCAATATGTCGCAGTTGTATGTCAATCGTTTTCTTGCATTTTAAATATAGGTTAGAAAGGCAATTGTGTGGGTCAAGTTTTGATTAAGTGCTCTTATTTATTTCTATTACATAGTTATTGAAATAATAATATAAGAAGGCAATCAATTGAAATAATTAGCGCGATTCACATAAATCGTTAACGATTAAGGGACGGTTGGATAAAAATTCCCATAGACAAATCGAGTTTCTTCAGCAATAAGTTAAGTTTAAGAAGGCATCAATTTTCTTGTTTCTGTTTTAGATAAGTTTAAATAGAACGTAGTATCTACGCTATTGGGAATCATTATAGTTACTCGTATAACTTCCCTGTGTTTTGACAATATACCTAATAAAACTAGGTACATACTCGTGAATAATTTTTGGGGCACATTTGTCTGGTACATAAACGTGTTTGATTTAAAATGATTGAAAAACAACTATTAAACTGAAGTAAACAACATTTCAGTTGGTAACTTCTACAGAAGTTTCATTCGTTTTACACTTTAAAATAGTTATGTTATTTTACTTATTTTTATTTCTAAAATGAAATGAAACGTAGGAACAATTGTATGTTTTAAATATTTGTTCATATGTTCACATATGCATACAAAAATAAAATGCACGGCTGGGTCGCACGAACTTGCACTTATGTAAAAGAATGAGAATTTCAAAAATGAATGTTATTCGAGAAAAACTGTTCATAAGCATAATATTCATTTTTTAAATGGCTAAAACAATTCCTTTAGTAGGTGGAGCTAAGCACAAGATGTCATGTGTTTCAACCAAATATGCAAGAAAAAAATTATAATTCGATGCAGTGTTTTCTTAAAAAA
Organism: Chrysotoxum bicinctum; assembly: GCA_911387755.1. Taxonomy (NCBI): domain Eukaryota; kingdom Metazoa; phylum Arthropoda; class Insecta; order Diptera; family Syrphidae; genus Chrysotoxum; species Chrysotoxum bicinctum. Next base: position 213,180,702 of record OU426989.1, on the reverse strand, counting down.
AATAAACTTTTACATAAAAAAATTTTAAAACATATGTATTTACAAAAAATTTGGTACGGCAATTTAAAGTTTTAATTATTGTTCGAAAACAAACTAATTTACAAAAAAAAAATATTGATTTGTTTTTGAGATATCGAATTTTCAAAAAAAAAATAAAAATATAAAATATCAAAAATTAAAAAAATATTTTTTTTTAAGTTTTTAAATGCAATATTCTTTAAACTTTTTAGAAGCTTCTCTTTTAAAAGTAATAATAAAATCTGTTATGCCGATAATGGGAAATTCGAATTTCGAAAAATCGTTCTATGGTAGGTACAGTCAGTAATATCTTGATATGAATTTTTTTTATTAAATTATAGATTGTACAAATTATTCGATAGAAAAAAAATTTATGCAATATGCTCGTAAACGTTTTCGAGAAAAATACGATTTTCAAAAACCATTTTTTAACATTTGTTTGGAGGTTACCGTTATTTTTAGGTAAGATAATTTTTTTTTCTCACGTCTTGTAAGTTATATTAAGAAACTTTTATTTATCAAGTTTTAAAAAAATCGAGCATCGGATTTTTGAAATATTGAGTTGTGAGAAAAAACAAAAATTTGAATTTTCTTAAATCAAAAAAAAATTGGATACACAATAATATTCAAATTGCTTTGGTGCTTCATCATAAAAAAATGATCAAAATCGGTTGTACCGTTTTTGAGAAAATTCAAAATTAAGAAAACGGTTCCAGAGGGGTTACCAAAAATAACCAATTTTCGGAAATTTTTTCAACAATTGCCTAGCATTAACAAAATGAAAGTTTTTGATTTTTTTCTTAAAAAAATCTGTGGGACGGTTTTTGAGAAAAAAATGTTTATTAAATTTCGAAAAAAAATCGTATGGCAGGTACCGTTATATTTGGATTTAAAAAGAAAAAGAAAAAAACGTGTGGGAGGGGGGGGAATTTGAAAACGATATCTACCAAATGTAACGATAATTGGCCGAGATGTTTGAGCTGTAGTCGAACGGACGGACAGAATTTCGAGACCCACTTTTTTTGTCTTCGCAATCATCGTAATATCAACTTTGATCAAAATCTCAATTTAGATTATTTTTACGAATGCATAACTTGCCTTATAGTAACTTTAAGTCGCAAGTTAATATACGACTGCAGCGTACGAACTTGCTCTTGGTGTTCAAAGCTGCAACAAAACTATACATTAAGTGCGTTTTGTTATTTACGGATCTATGTGGATCAGGACCTGAATTAATTTTTGACACGTATTATAAAAACAAATTGGGATCATGTATTCTATCTGGAGCTATTTCAAAGATCCAAAAATTAGTTCTTACTCTGGCGGGTGTAAATTACAGTGTTAAGAAAAAAGACAAGAAATAATTGAAAATCAACAAACATATAAGGATAAAAGGGCTGGGCATTGGGCATATAACATTTCTGTCACTAAGATGCATATCGTTTTATTTTCAAGAGATAATCTAAATGGATCACTAGCTAAAGTAAAATAAGGCTTTCGCATAACGGCGCATAATGGCAGGTACCGTAAGTTTGAGACCTAAAAACAAAACTTTAATTTCTTTCCTAGGAAATCACCAAAGAGCTTTTAAGATATACCAAGTTTGAGAAAAATCGCTTCTGCGGTTTCGGCTGCAGGTCGAGGTACAGACAAGCATATTGCAAGACTAGGGTTGCCAGATTTTTCTTACACCTCGGCGAGAAAAATGGCTAAAATAATGAAAAATCCCGGGATTCCAACATATTGGCCAGGACAAAATAAATAAAATGCACGACTGGATCGCACGAACTTGCTCTTATGTAAAAGTACTTTGGAATTTAAGATACATTATAAAAATATAAAACATGAATTTAAAAAAAAATTGCCGTCTGATTTCTAGAAAAGTATGAATTTATGCAAACAAACTTTAAAAAATCGTTTTATTATTAAATAAATAAATTTTTTATATAAGAAATTTCTTTAAAAATTTTCAAGAAAAAAATGTGGGATGCGAATTTTAAGTATTTAATAATATTGATTTTAGGAAATGATTTCAAAAAATAATCGTTCATAGGTTTTGAAGATATATTGATTTTTCAAAAAAAAAAAAAATTTCAAAAAAACCCAACAAATAATTTTTCGTATATTTTTATATACAATATAATTTTAAACTTTGGGGGACTCCTGCTGAAAATTTTTGGTTAAAATCGTTAGAGCCGTTAATGAGAAAGTCGAAAATAAAAAAAAAACGGTTCTATGACAGGTACCGTTAATAACATTTTGCCCCAAATTTTTTTTTACCAAAACGTAGTCCATGTCCATAATATCACACCTAATTTTTTTATCAAAATCGTTAGAGCCGTTTTCGAGATAAATAAGATTTTGCATTACGGGTGTATGGGGGGTACCGTTAGTTTTAGAGCTAAAAAAAAAATTTCAATTTCCCCTCTAGGGAATCACCGAAGACCCTTAACTACCGAGTTTGAAGAAAATAGGTCCAGTGGCTTAGGCTCTAGATCGAGGTACAGACATACAGACATACAGACAGACAGACATACAGACAGGCAGACGGAATTGCCGGACCCACTTTATTCGTCTTCGCTATCATCGTAATGTCAACTTTGATCAAAATCTCGAGTTCGATTTTTTTTCCAAATGCAGAATTTGCCCTATAGTACCTATGTCGTAAGATCAAAATAAATAAATAATTCTATTAATTACTAATTAAATTTTTTGGTATTATTTTGTCTTTTGCAAATATTTTTCTTTTGTCCAATTTTAAATAACTGACATCTGCAGTTTTTAAAAATACAATCTTCTTTAAGTTAGGTTTGTTTGATAAAAATCTTAAAAGCAATTTCTTAAGGATAAATCAGTATGTAGCGATTGTTCCTTAACAATGAAGGATATTTAGATACTTAGGCATTATTTGTGAGTTTAAGTCCCAACCCGAGAAAAAAGCTGTCCCGGCAAGACAGATGAATTTATGTCTGAAATCCGAGATGTCCCGGGTAAACCAGGACCTCTGGCAACGCTATGCGGGACCCGCTTTTTTCTTGTTCTCTATCAGTGTAATTTACAAATGCAAACGTGCTCTATAGTCCCCATATCGCAAGTAAAAATTGGCACAACTACAATAACTTGCTATTTTTACTTGCGATGTAGGTATTAGGTGCTATAGCTCAAGTTCTGCATTTGGAAAAAAATCGAACTCGAGATTTTGATTAAAGTTGACATTACGATAATAGCGAAGACGAAAAAAGTCTGTCTGTATTTATGTAACTAGATCTACAGCCTAAGGGTACAAACAGAGTGGAGCGGAGAGCAAAGCTGCGAAATTCATCAGAGCAAAGAACAAAGAGCTCGAGCAGCGAGCAAGGATGATGACTAGCCAGAGTGAGGAGCAAGGAGCAAGAGCAAAGTAGAAGAAAACAAGCAAGAGATTATTCTTTTTCATTTAAATATTTGTATTTTTCAAATAAAAATGGATTCTAATAATTTGAATCTGTACTTTATTAAAACCCATTTTTAAGCATATGATATTTTCTGAAATGCGGAAACAGAAAATCATGTTAAGTTTGAAGCATATTTCCGAATGACCATGAAAATATTCGGTTATTTACTTGACAAAATTCAAAACAAGCTTACGCAGAAGTGGACAGATTTCGTAGCAAACCCGATTCTAGTCAATAAAACATCTTGCAGTAACTTTAAATACAAAAAACAGTTCAAAATATCACCACTTCTAGTTAAAAATCGCAGCGATGAGAGCGGAGAAATCAAACATGTTTGAAATCGCCGCTTTGCTCTCTTGATGACTCTTTGCTCTATCTTCGAACTACGCTGCACTTTGTGTGCTACCCTTTCAATGCACGTGTTTGATTTCTCCGCTTTGCTCTTTGCTCGCTGCTTTTGCTCACTCGCTGCTCCACTCTGTTTGTACACTAAGCCACTAGAGCTATTTTCTTCAAACTCGGAACTTAAGGGTCTGCTGTGATTCCCTATAGGAGTAATTGCAATTTTTTTTAGCTCCAAAACTAATACACCCGTAATGCAAAATCTGATTTATCTCGAAAACGGCTCCAACGATTTTGATAAAAATTCGTGCTTTGTGCTATCATGGGCATTTTAGGAAAAAATGTTATTAACGTCGAACCGTTTTTTTATTATTTTCGACTTTCTCATTAACGTCTTTAACGATTTTAACCAGTATTTTTGAACAGGAGCTCTTTAAATTAAAAAAAAAATATTGTGTATAAAAATATACAATTTTCGAAAACCATTTTTTAACTTTTGCATATCGTTATTTTTAAGTAAAATACAAAATCTTTCTCACATCTTAATAGAATTGAAAAACTGTTGATTGTCAAGATTCAAGAAATCAAACATGTAGTTTTCAAAATATTGAGTCATGTCAACATTTTTTCGTTTTTTTTTTTAATCCAAAATAAAAATAAAATATTGATCACAATCAGTTTTACCGTTTTTGAGAAAATCAAAAAGAAAAATGGTAAACACGTTTTGGATATTTTTCAACTTTTACTAATGTTTTTTTTTTTAATTATGTATGTGGAATATTTTAAGACAAAAAAATATGTTCTAAAATTGCAAAAAAAAAAAACGAAACGAAAAAATGTTATCTAATATTTATATGTTAATCGTTGTTGTAGTGGAGCAGATAGACAGTCAGGCCGAATTTTGAAGCCCACTTTTCTTTGTCTTTTTTACGATCGTAGTGTCAAGTCTGATCAATTCGATTTTTTTTTTACGAATGCATAACTTGCCATAACCTACCTACTAAGGAAATAAAAATAAAAAATAAAAACAGACTTCACATGTGCAGCCGTTGATTTTAAATATTTTGTTTTTTTTTTCTACTAGATGTACTTTTCTTAGAAACCCTTGTGAAAGTCTTCTCTTCTCAAAAAAAATTGTTTGGAAATTGTTAGCTTTGATTAAATAATCAAATTTTTGTTTAAACAAAACCAATACTTGCCTTCTAGAGGAAGTACTAACATATTTACATATCCACATCTGATATAAGGTCAACGCCTTTAAAGTTGTGCTAGGGGAAACATATTGTGATAACAAACTTCGAATACAAAATTCAATTAATTTTTAAGTAAATTTAATTCACGAGAAGCTTAAGCTCTCAAATTAACCATTTAAGCTGTTAATGGATTTCTGTTTTGCTAATTTTAAGGTGTGTAAATGTAAATATAAATAAAAGTGTTGGTTTCCTGTAAAAAAATTTAAGTTTTAATGAAAATTAACATTTTGATTTTGGAGAAGTGTGTGACGGAAAAGTCTAAAAACTTGATTTTCATCATACCTTCCATCTAAAAATTGAATATCTCAAAATATGGTAAAATGATAAATCTTAACTTGTGACGTAAATGGTTACCATTTTTTCAAAAAATAAATTTATAAATATAAATTGCCCCAAGGACTATTACCTGTTTTGAAGTTTATTTTATTTATTACACAGAACATTTTTTGTCAGAATTTGTAGATGAATGTTTAAGCTTTCGGAAACGTGTAATCGCTAAGTTTAGCTAAATTTAATACTCAAGGCAAAGGGCATCTTCAAAAAAAGTTTTTTAGGTTGTGGTTTTTGTTTTCACTTTTTAAATACAAAATTGAGAAAAAAATATTAAAATATGTATCAGCGCTTTGTGTAGTTATCGGATAGTTATCTGAGTTACTCGTACCTTGGTTGTTCGGACAAGTATCTGAACGGGCAAAACCGGTTTGCTCTCAAAAGTCAACTCAAAAAACAATGAAATTTCTTATTCGAATAAGCACTTTTTAATATGAATATATTTAAAAAGTCGCGGCCCTAACCTCACAAAATAAATAGTCAGAGTCAGATGTTTTTCAATTCCCCCCCCCCCCCCGGTTAACATACTATCTATACCAAACATTTTAGAATAGCTTGAGAGTTGATTTTGACAACATAATATGTTTTGTTCATGATTAGTGTTTTCCAAAGAGATTCATAGGCCGGCAAAGGTGTTTACACATCAAAACAAATTTTTAAAAAATTTAAATGCATGACTTGGACACGAACAAATGTTTGTACATTTGAAAATTAAAGATGCGAAAGTGAGTCTGAGGTATTTTCTTAGAAATAATTTTCTAGTTCGATACAAAAATAAATCTTGGGACTCTTTCTAAATAATATTCACTTTTAGCACTCAGTTTGATTTCCTTATTCATCGTTTATTAATGAACTCAAATGAAATATCGTAAATTAAACTAAATCGTTATTAAATCAAACCCCTGTGATTGAATCTGACTGCTGCATTTTTCACCTTCCTGATGAAAACGCCTCCTCATAAATCATTGTTATCTGACATTGACAGACATGTGCAAAAATGCATGCTACTTGTTTGCGATTTGCAAAAAATCTAAATACTTATCTCTCAGACAAATATCTTTAAGTCAATTCTTTCCTCCACAAAAGGATAGATACATTCATTTAATAATTAACTCAAAGTTGTTATGATTTATTCAAATATAGAATAAACATTAAATATTCATTGGGTAACAATACGAGTATAATATCGTTTTAATGCCAAATAGGACTTGTTTAGCATTTTTCTGATTTAATGTCATTATCGTTTCTTTGTGCCTACGTATAATTGAGTATTGTGGATCGTAAAAGAGCAATTGTTTATGCAATTTACTAACGCAAATTATCTTAGAATTCAGAATTATTTCAGAAAAACAAAATAATTCTTCGGCATAAAGGAATTGCGCTAGTCCGTGGGGCTATAACTCAACCGAGTCTCTACACGAGAAGCTCAGAAGTTTACACCGTTTATTAGGAATACAAATCTATGTATCTTGCATCTGTTTTGCTTTTATTATTTCGCTTCCTGAGGCCTGGAGGTGGTAATGAAAGTGAGTACAGATATATTGGACATAAACAGAGTCATCCTCCACATGGGTTCTTGGGAATCGCTGGCTATAGGAACACTCAACGCTTATTTCGGTTTAACAAAGTAAATTTTGAGGGTCACTGATCAGGATCATCTAATTTGTTTTGCAAGATCGGTGGATTTTGAATTAATTTTATACCTACAGAAAAACACACAGCAAATGGGAAACCAAAAAAAAGTTCAAAGTAAAAAAAGAATTAAAAAGCGGAAACCCGAATTATTTACATTTATGGGAGACTATATACAACTTTAGCAAATATTTTGGGTCTATTTTAAGAATTTAAAATTACTTAGCCTACGCCAAATAAACTTTGGAAGACTCGATATAAACAAAAAAGTGAATGACGATGAAGGGCGAAGCACGAAGAATGTAGACCAAAAGCTATAAAAAGAAATAGTAGCAAATGTTGGAGCTGTTGTTTGAGAGATATTTTACGTTGCTGTTATAGCCTGCAGTCCAATGTTTTCGCAATAAATTCCACAGGAATTCAGATGTAGGCAAATTATTTTTAAAGTATATATCTATAGAATGTGCACTGCAACGCAGCGCGTTTATTTTTATAAATTTAACCTAAAGACAAGCCATACTGGAAGGCTACTGTTTCTATTTCAATTGTAATTTTACCAAAAATAGGTGGGTGTTAAGGAAATTGTAGTGAACTCCAGCAGGAGAAATTATTTAACTACGAGTATTAACCAAATATTCTGCCTAATTGAATGTAAAAGTAGTGCAAGAAAAAAAAAAGAGAAGACATAAATTTTTGTCGAATTCAAGGCGGCTTTTGATCAAGCGAATCAATAAAGGCTTCTTTTGTCAATAAAAATAAAATACACGAAAGGGTCTATCGAACTTACACTTCTTGTTGCTTTAAGCAAGTTCTGAAGATGTGTGATAATATAATGAATTATTTAGTACTAAAATATAAATATAATCTTATAAAAACAAAGACTTTTTTTATGAAATCTATAAAACTATGATATTAAGTTTTTAAAATAAAAGCTTAAATAATGTTATATAAAAAAATTCAAATGTTATTTTTATGTCGATATTAAATATTTTTTTATTACACACAACTTTGGTTGAAAAACAAAAACTGTGTAATGTGATGAGATTTTTAAAGTTGAGTGAAAAGTCAGTTAATGCCTTCCAAAGTACTGGAAATGTTTCTACGATAAAAAGTGGGCTCAGAGAACGGTCTCTACTTCAGAAAACATCGAGATGATACAAACTGCATTTGAAGAATCTCTCAGGTGTTCATATTTCGAGACGTTCAACGAATCGTTAAAGAACATCCTCATTCATGACCCTACAAGTGATTGTTGTCCAAGAATTGTCGCCAAATGATTTTTAAGCCAGACAACTTTCCAGTTAAAGCATGCTTGCTGCATTGCTTCGAGACGCTATCATATTCTTCTCTGACGAGGCTCATTTACATCTAAGTGGATGCTTTAATAAGCAAAATATGTGCTTCTGGGGTGATACAAACTCCCAGGAGCTCCATCAAAGGCCTCTATACTCCGAATGACAGTTTGGTGTGCAATACCAAGAATGGGGCTATTCGGTCTTTACTTTTTTAAAGCAACCTAACCTAACCTAACCTCACCATGATTCAGAATTTTCTACTTGCCCGAATTGAAACTAATTGAGCTGGTTTCAGCTGGATAGAGCCATAACCCACACAGCCAGAGTTTGCATAGACTAATTGCGAGACAAATTCACCGGGAGCCTCATTTGTCTGAGATGAGATTAAGGCTGGTATTCACCGAGCGCTCATAACTTAAGAAGCTCATAAACCTATTCACCAAGCAATATTAGTGAAGATCTACGAGCGCTCTTAAAAGTTAGGAGTGGTTCCGACCACTCCTAAGTTACGAGCGCTCCCTTCGAAAGTTTGTTCGCTTAGACGTGCGCCACGCACGCATTTAACTCGAATCCATGTGAGCAATGCCAAGTAGAAGAGTATTCATTTGCTGTCAAGACCAACATTCCACAACATTTCACAGTTTGGGTATTCCTGAACAAGAGAGAGTGGCTCTCATTTTCGAACTTCGAAAAACACTTGTGGGTTGGTTGGTGAATACCCCAAAGAAACTTCAAGTTAAGAGCCTCGTAAAGTTAAGAGCCGTTTAAGAGCGCTCGGTGAATACCAGCCTAAATGTTGCCAGCACCCTCAAATGAACCATTCCAATTCGTATCATCCTGCAAATTCCTGTAGCAATTGCTTGTAAGAGTGCAGTGTTTGCATTTTATTGATTTTTTAAATCCATCCGTCTACTGGTATAATGGAATTACTCTAAAATAAATTTAAAATTTACAGAAACTTTAAAACCATATTATTTCTATTGTACGATTTCTTTTGGCAAAAACCTGATATAATGATTTATTCAAACTATGAAGATATTACAGGAAGTTTATTGAAATTTCGAGAAAATTTAAAATAACCAAAACCGTTGTAGGACAACTAGTCATTGTAGACGATTTTACCATTGAAACTTTGCATACTTCATCTAGGGAATACCATACAAATGATCTGTTAAAAGTTAGAAGCAAATCCGTTCATCTGTTAAGACTCTAGCTCGTTGCAGACCTGGATTTACTGACGATCAGAAAAACAGATCAACCGAAGTCATGATCACTTTTTTTTAAACTGGAATAAATCTTCAAATGATATTTGACACGAAACCATTACTTCGTCATGGTCTTTTAATGGACCATACAAAATTTTTATTAAGACAAGATCTAAAACACACATTCTCTGCTTTTCAGTCTTTTAAATATCAGTTTTTAGTAAAAATTTATTTAAATTTATTTTTTGTTATCTTATCTTATCTGGAAGGGAAAGCCTTTATTTATTTTTAAAATTTTCCCAAAATTCTCTTCGATTCTTTTGATTTAAATTCGTATTTAAGATGTTCTAAATGATTGCAATAATACGGAGTTACAGAGACCACAAATTTACGTAATGGAAATACGAGTAGGTTATGCACGATTTTTGAGAAAATTTTATTATTTTTTGGGTTATTCATGTATATTTCGTTGATGGCTTAACAAATTTTGTTTCACTTTTGCACAATTATCCTTTTAACAATGGAAAATAATTTCTATCGTAAAAAATGTACAAAATTAAATTGTGTTATAAAAACAAGTACGCAGGTTACGCCAAACTTAAGCTGATACATTTCTCTCCAAACATCACATTAAAACCTGACTAAATTTTGACACAGGATTTTTGTGGGGAATATGTCATAAATTTTGTTTTCTGAGTAGAAATTTTAAACAAACATTTTACACTACTTTTTTTAAAGAATGAATTTCATAAAATAAGGTCGTAAATTAAATCTTTGTTGAACTATGGAAAGAGCAAACATATTAACAATAACAATAAATTTGCATTTTAAGCATTGCACGAGTATGTCAAGATCATAATGACGTGCATTTCTGAGAACTGACAAAGCAGTAGATAGCGTATAACTCCTTTTAAAAACTCTAAATTTAAGGCTTTAATTCATAACGTTCAAGGGAAAAGCGCTTTAATTGATTTCGAAATATAAATGGCGGGGGCTTCATCAAATTTCAGCTCTTAAGCAGTAGTGGCCCTAACTGACTGATTCACTGTCAGATCATCAAATAATTTCGCACAACGCAACGGTATGACTAAAATTTTTAGAGTTTACTTGGCAAGTTTTCTCTTATTACACAAAATTTAAAAGGTCATACAATCTTGAGCAGTGAGTCTTCTTAAATCTAGTCACTCTTAATAATAATAAAATTGTCACTTATAACTTTGAGTTTTGTCGATATTATTCTACTTAAGAAATTTGATATTAACTTAGAACTATTCTGCATGTGCAAGCATTGGCCAACTGTTATCTTTTGAGTGCAACATTTTTGACGTTTCAAAATTGAACTATTCAGCTGGCCCACAAATTGACATCAAATCAATCAAATGTCAGAAATATGTGCATATAACAACAATCACATACGAGATTTGTACAATACATTTACTATTTTAGCCCTCCATTTTGTTTAGCTGATAAGAAAAAAAAAAAAAACCGAAAACGGGTTTTAACAAGACCTTCTACAGAGTCGTAATTTTGAACATATATAAACAAATTTCTTCTGCCCTTTTTGAGGTAATTAATAATATAGGCACAAAATTTTAAACAGCCGATTATTAAAGTAGGAGTATGATACTCGTACTACTTAACGATTTGCTAACTTTAAAGTAGCTTGCTAACTCATTCTTAATTTTAAACATTTTCTGACTAAATAGTATTGTACGAGTATTAAAGCCATTTTCTCAATAATTTGCTTCTGAGCGAACCTAAAACAATGACAGTTCATGCAATAAACTAAGTTAACAGACGTTTGTGCATTTGTAACATAGTATCTACGATACAAAAAATAAAATAAAATAAAATAAAATAAAATAGGTATTCGATGCTTTTAATTTTAATAAAAGGCTACAGAAAGTATGATGCTATATTCGATTAAAATTTGCAAAATCGTTGTTTTAACCTAGTTTCATACTAAAACAGCTTTAACATCGTGCTAATTCAACTAAAATTTTGCGCCATAGATTTTATGAAATAGCTTCAAAAACAAATCGTTTAAATTTTTTCAAGATATGTATTGATTTTTCAAACGAATTTCAAATATGCTAAAAATATCTTTTCGAATATTTTATACAATATTACTTTAAATTCAAAGAAGCTTCTGTACAAACATTTTAATCAAAATCATTAGAGCTGTTAATGAGAAAGTTGAAGCTAAAAAAAAAAACGGTTCTATGACAGATAGGTACCGTTAGTAAATTTTTGTTCCTAAAATATTTTTGAAACAAAAAATTTAGTCCATCTCCATAATAACACACCTAATTTTTTTAAGATTTTGCATGCTGATTTATGGTAAGTACCGTTAATTTTGGAACTAGAACAAATTTCAATTTCTTCTCTTTTGAATCACCGAAGACCTTTATGTTTGAAGAAAAAAGATACCGTAGCTGTAGTTTGAGGTACAGACAGCCGCATCATCATCATCCTAAAGTCAACTTTGATCAAAATCTCGAGTTTGATTTTTTTTTTGAATTGAAAACTTTGAAAGTTTATTTTTGAATAAATTTATATTTATACTTAAGAAATCAGATGACAACTTTATTGATTCCAAAACAATTTAAGGAAGGTTTTTAGGCTTACTGGTTACAATTTTCTCTGATTATTATACACATTTTATTATTTATATATTTATTTATTATTTTTAATTGATTTATGTAATATACTTTGATTTAATATTAAGAAAATCAGGTAAATGTAATTTTTATGGACTTTTCGAAGGCATTAACAGACTAAATTATAAAATTCTGCTTAAAAAGCTTGAGTCTTTTGGTTTTCAATGTCGATTACTTAACTGGTTGAATATGTAAAAATCGGTCCTGAAAAATCTGTGAACATTTTTAAGCATTTAGATGTTCCTCAAGGCAGTCGTCTTGGGCCACTTCTGTTCTTGTTATTTAGTTATGATTTGCCTCTACACATTTTTTATTCATCATGTTTAACCTTCCCAGATGATGCTAAAATTTATAAAACAATAAAATCGTTTCAGCTTCATGAGTATTTAGGGTTCTGTCATTTTCAAGATTATTCTTTCCTTTTATTTATGGTTACCAAGTTTTAAGCAATGAGCTTGTCAGATTTTGTACCCACAAGGATTTTGGAGTTATATTTGATGCAAAATATGTTTTAGAATGCACGTGGATTACATTATCCCCAGAGGTAACTCTATGCTTGGATTTCTGATAAGGAACTCTAAGGATTTTAAATGTCATTTCACTTTGAAGTGTCTTTTCGTTAGTTTCTTTCGACCGGTCTTAGAGTACTGTAATAACGTATCAAATCGAATAGAAAGAATTCAAAAACGATTCACTAGATTTTTGCTTTGGCATCTAACTTGTACCACACTTATGTCGTATAAAGCTCGATAGACTAAAAAAAGTCTTGAATCTTGGAGAGTTTACTTTTTGTTCTCTCTTGCGCGTAATGTTGTAACTGGTCATATTGATTGTCCTCCTTTGCAACTGCTGATTACACTACGGGGCGTTGTTCAAGACCAAGGGTTAACCACATTTTCTTTATTCCATATCATTCAACTAACAACGATATCAATGAACCATAGTAACACGAGCCTGTAAGCCTTATAATAATTAATATATCGATGTAATAGATTTCGAATGCTCTAAAAATATTTTTAAAAATAAAATTATGAATGTGATTTTAATTGAATAATAATAATTTATCTAACTTTTAACAAAACATTTTATATATATCGTCTTTTGTCAAAATCTTATATAATTACTAATTAAGAAGTTTAAATATTTTTAAGTCTAAATAAATAATTAATCTTCCTTTTATAAATCTATTTAAGTATTTACTTAATTATTTATTTTCGCTATAGGTATTTTGTTGTTGGCAATTTTGGTCTTCGTTTCCATTTGTATATTTTATTTTATTATTTTGGCAGTTTCAAGTTCGAAGTTTCACAAAACATCTAAGACGTATGTGCAACTTGATAATTTTTATATCCTTTTATGAATATAAGTTATAAATAATTCATAAGCCACCAATAAAATCAATGTTGTTTATCACAATAATTGCACATTGGCATGCAAAATACATGTTAAATTATCACTTAACGACTTTTTTCGAATACTACCTGATACTAGCTGATGACTCGAAACGTTTTAAAACGTGGTAGGTATTAAAACTCACATATGCATACATACATGAAATCACATGAAGGAGTAGAGATAACAAAAATAAATAAATTAAAATAAAACCTCCTAAATGAAACGATAAACATTAATTAAAGAAAAAAACCAACGGAAACTCAGAACAACCACAAAAGACCGGTTGTTTTTTATTGTTCCAAATATGGCCAAAGAAATAAAAATACACATTATAATAAATTTAAAACAACCGGAGCGGAAGATAAAGGAAAGAAAGGCGTGTGGAGGAAATTTGCTTATTTGATTTTTAGAGGTACAAAACTAAAAAATTTTGCCAACTCTCTAGATACCAATACATAATTTTCGCAAAAGCTTCATATGTGTACGTACCTTAAGGCTTTTGCTTGTTACTCGTACTTATGAAAACTGTTAACACGTCAGCTGTTCCTATTCTATCTTGTATTTGTTTATAATAGAGATATTTTTTCCCAACGAGAATTGAAGTTCATGTAAATATTATTCCACATTAAAGCAATATAATCATAAGCAAACGTGCTGAGAAATTTTCTCACATACTCAGATAAATAAAATTAACAAACAGAACTCGGTTATTATAAACAAAATTTGGTAGAAAGGTATATAAATAACTTGGTTCACTTTTATTACCGATTCGTGAAACTACGTTAATCACGGTAAGACTTTTGTTTTTGTTGATATGAATGACGTTGGCATATATTTATGATTTTTCGCACACTTCACGTTTTTATAGATACTATGTACAAACTAAACTGCATTAGATAAACAGTTTAGATACGAATAATTTCCTGTAACATATTTGAACAGCCACTCATCTTTCCACCCACTATTGATTTTGATATTCTTCAAGACACCTACTGCCGAGCAGGTCGGTTTATTTCATCAAACACACCAAAACAAGCTGGAAGATACAAAATGTATCTCGAAATGATGAGAACAGATACACACCACGAATGAAATATGGTTATTTATGGAATCACCTTTGAAACTTCGGACACGATCGACCCGAACTCGAAGTGACATGAACTTTTTTCGAAGTATCTTTTAAATCTCACAAAAGAAAGAAAACAGATGCAATATCTTTTCTATACCCTCGAAGCCTGAATGAAGATACTTTCAACCGAACCGTTTCGATTTCCAATGTTTACTGAACGCAGTCTGATGTGCCAAAACATTGAAGAGCTAACAACAGCGAAGCAAAGTGAAGGCTTCTGGTCTTGCTTCGGTGATTTTGGCTTGAAAAATCGTTGTTGCTTGGTTCTTTTCCATCGTTCACCCGATGAGAGATTTTTTTTTGTATGGATTACCCTCTCCGTCCATTATGCCTCTCTAACTTTTGAATTGAAATATTGTTAAATAACTCTACAAATTGGAAATGATATTGTTTATGTTTTCGAGACTTTTTGAGCTTTTTTCTTGGAGGGAGCAAAGCTTTTTTATATTTATTTTTTGTATATGAATGAAGGAAACTTTGAAGAGAATGCATTGATCTTTTAGAATGTTTAGGTATCTACATATATCTATGAGATGTGAATGAATTGACTTGTAACACCTGCTGAGTGGATAACAAGAATTGTAAGATCTTTACTATCGTTTACATATCGATTAGAATGAAAATGCAAATTTGTTAATATTATTAATATGTTGACACATTGAATAAATCAATTAATACAATCAGATAAGATAGGCATTTTTTTCACCTTTTATTTATTGACTTTAAACGCTTACGATTTTTATTAATTCGTTCTTTAAGGAGGCTTATTTTGAAAGGTGATTTAAAACCGTTTTTAAATTAAGGTTTTTGACGATAGTTCCGTGGTGACCGTGAAGAACCAAGATGCGATTGATTGATTTCTATTTTGAAATCAATTTATGTATACTTACCTATTATGAAGTTATATCTGAAACAGTGACTCATTAAGAAAGAGTCACAATATCTTTTGTGCTAGAAATTTTCGAGTCACATCGTTTTATCTAAATTCTACAAACTACAGCGCTATTAATAACGAGATCTTTCGAAAGCAAAGCATAGTTCTATACAATTCCTAGTTAAAGTACTTTCTTATCTTTTAAGATTTGGTAAGATCTTGGCAGACCGTATTCACAGCCAGAAAGATCGAATGGCTTGGTAAATTGACTAAATTTTTAAACAGTGATGTTTGATATGAAATTAAATGCACGATCCGCGTTCGATTGGCTTAGAATTTTAAAGATTTTGAATATTTATTTATTTGTTAATTTGATCTACTAGCAAAGCCTTGCAGATAACAATACAATGAAAGTACAAAATAACTTAATCTACTATTTACATAATTACGACAACGAATTGAATAAAATGTTTTTGAAGAAATTTCATTACAGATATAAGTCCATAAATTCATAAGTCCAGAATTCATAAAATGTTGAAGTAGCCCTCGTTATTGGCGCATTCTGACCACAATTTGATCTATGTAAAGGCTGAGAAAGAAACTGTCCTTCCGTTATAAGTCTAGAACAATGGTAAATGGGTATCATAAGCAAAACAGCAGTCCTTTTTATATGATAAAATAGCAAATAATGGCAGGGTTCCTAAAAGTTTACATCTTGCATCATAAGATGGTAAAAAATTCCATTTCATTTTCCAAAAATATATTTTGTAAACGTTCTTTGAACTTTTTCAATGCTATGCGAAAGAATTATAATGCTAAAAGTGTGTGAGGGTCAGTGACGTCCTTAGAATGAAACCTACAATAGAATTTGCCTTTGATGCAATATGGTCAATTTGTAAATTGAAAGATGCCTTAGATAATAACGCCCAGAGGGCTATCCACAAGTGAATAATAATATAAAATAATATTCTAACCGTCACAAAAAGTAATTATATTTGGCTATATTTAAATTTAAACAGTTACTTAAACACCAATTTGACATTTGATTTATGTCGTGTTGATTTAATTATGTCCATGGATTTAATTTTCAAAAAGAGCTTGATATGGTCAGTAAGTGTCAGACAAAAACTATACTTAAGAACAGATTGATAAAGATAATAAACAGCAATGGTCCAAGATGACTGCCCTGAGGTACTCCTGAAGATTATTAGATACTCTTCAGAAAGACATGCACTTAAACATTGCAGAGTGTAATCCAAATTTATTTAGCTTCTTAGTAAGTAAAAGATGTCTTTCGTCCGAAAGCATTGTTTAAAAATTACTGCAGGAATACCCGAGGTATTAGGCACGATTCAAAGCTAGTGTTGGAATTAGAATCTGAATAAACAGTCTAAAAATAAGTTAGAAAAAATAATTCAAGACTTTGGTTAACATCATTAAATTTAAAATTAACAACAATATAAAGAGAAATGGTGAAAATATTTTAATAAGGGCGGGTAGATTTTGAAGTAAAATAAAACCAGCTGTGTGTATTTATTTTTGAATGGCCCATGTATGTCACTATATATAAAATACAACATCGTTTAAATGCCCGCATCGACTTTTTTAGATGGCACGGATCCGAGTGGTCCAATTTTCAATGACTCTTCCACATATATCCAGCTGAATTTAAGCGATGGCCTGTGTTATGTTCACCTTAAGGGCATTGGTCGATTGTGGTCGATTGTATTTGCATAGACCTGCGACTTTAGAAAACCCCACATCGGATGACTTTGGTGGCCAATTCTCGCCACCTCTGCGAGAGATAACCTAAACCTCAAAACGTTTATGCAGAATGTCAATAGTGGCATCCACTGTGTGGTACGCAGCACTTTTTTTTTATCTACAAATTACCAATGACGCTGCCGCACAATATCCACATCAAACTGTAACTTTTTGAAGATGCATTGTCACCTGGAAAGCCTCGTGTGGGAAAGTGTCATGCCATGTATGGCAATTTTGCTTAACACAGCCATTAATCCAGAAATACGCCTCATCGCTAAAGATGATTTCGGTCAAAATTGGGCTCCTCTTCCAAACGCTCCAAAGCCCAGTCAGCGAGCAAATGACGTTGTCTATGGTCATGAACTTTAAGCTCCCAGGTTAGTTGGATCTTGTACGGGATGTACAAGTCCTGACGCAGAATTCTGGCGCAAGTTCTGTGCAAGGCGAGAATTCGACTGTAGAGTTTTTCTGTACACTTTCACGGACAGCGGCGATGATCCTGACCGATATTTCCGTTTGTTTGACATAGGAATGTTGGTTTTTCTCCAAACACATGATCTTAAATTTGACTTTTCAGCATTAAAGAGCCAACTGTGAAGGGCAACTAAGTCAACTACTACAGTAAAATGGGCGTAACGTTAGCACTTTCGAACACTCAGTTTGATAATTACGTTATATCATTTGGTCGTGCTGTTCAATCGTGTTACTTGTCATTGTGATTTAGCATCAGAAACTGAATTATAAACAATAGATTTGACAAATGTCACCAAAACAATATGGCCGCCAAAATCTACACGCGCCAATTGAAAAACCCTTTATATGAATGTTAATGAATTTAAAACAAAATTTAAATTAAGAGATTATAAAAAGCCTTCTTTAAAAAGAAAAACAAATCAGTCCTAAATGGCAATCCCATGTATGTATATTTTATTTTCACCAAAAATAATTATAATCCTGTAATTAATGTTTCTGTCAGTGAAATACAAACATAAATTAATCAGCTTAGCTACATAAAATAAACCTCATAAAGGTATTATGAGTTAATAGCCTATCGGGTGTTGACAAACATCAAACCTTCCATATGCCGTAGCCCGTTCATATTTGCATTTTAATTGAAATTAAATTCAATCTAACCAATTGTTACACCTAATCGATCATGCGCGAAACACCTCCAAATGTCGGAAATGTCAATTTTCATTTACAACACGCCGTCTTTCGACACATAATGGTAGTCTAATCTGCATAATTTATAATTTTAAGTTTCCAAAATTCCATTGTTTATCAATCTTATCCACATGCATATGGAAGTTATAAAATATAAAAATTAAAAATCTAACGACATCACTTCTTGTCTTACTGAAAACACTTCTCTAATGACAGCATCCAACAGCCAATGTCTCAAGACATGACACCTTATCTGCATAATCTGACCGAATGCATTGCCTCAGAGGCATTCGTTCGCAACGCAGAAGGGGAAAAGCTGCAGAGAGAAACCATAAACAATTTTTCTATGACGCTTGCCGCCACCATCACAGCACTAAAAAGCCACAACTTTTCGCAATTGATCAGCGCGTCCTGTCTGTCAGTCAATAAATCAATTTTTCTGTGGCATATTCCAGCTCAAGACCGCATCAGACAACGACGAATGAGCCATCTTCTCACTCTTCTTAGATAGTGTGACTTTGTCAATTGCTGCGAGCTGTACGAGTAAATGTGCATAAATTGTAAGACATCAGCGTGCGGTAATGTTCGCCACAGCACCGTATCGGTCGGCCGCTTAAGTCGTAACTATGCTGCCCGCGTCGCGTCAATTGAAAACAGTGTTAAACACTTAAGATAGTGATCTTTCGCTCTCCAAAGATATGCCACCAGAAGATGCATGCTTAAGGTTGAGCTGCAGTTCGCTTCCAGCCATTGACAGCTTTTCTCTATGCCCATGGTGTTGTAGGTCAGCGAGAGACTTGCATCAATTACAATACGAAGCGGACCACCATCATTAGTTTCATTGCAGCTTGCCTATCGAGTGATCAGTGGATCTAGGACAAAAACGCTTTGGAATGAGACTGTCAGCTCTTTCTGAACCACAACACTGGTGCGGGGGCTATATCGCACATTTGGATGCCCATTAATGGATTGTAAATGAAGACAAACATTCTAGCCCGGCGGAGGGAGTTGCTCTGCGAAAATGCGTTTATTGGTCATTGCAATTGTTTCGTTCAAAATATGCCGCCAGCCAATGTGACGGCTGTCAATGAAAATTACTCTCATGGTAATAAATGTCAAATCGAAAAAACAGTACTGCTTACATGCATTTATGACAGACGCTTTCAAAATGACATATGTATGAATCTGATGCCTATAGAACACTGTTGAGCAGAGTGCTATGATGGTGATCGATGATTGTGACCTAAATTTACAGCTAAGACAGAAATAATGACTAGGCAACTAATAATATTCTGTGAGATATTACAATGTGTTGCACTATTATACAAGACAAGAAAAAATACAACACACTTCGCCAGACACAATTGATTAAATGTTTAAGCTTGGGGCTGCTTAAAGTCAATTAAATTGTGAGAATTGTAATACGTACTACGTCGATAGTTGAAGTACCACCCTATTGTTGCATTCAGAACACTGAAAAAATTTAATGACAAACTGTCAACAACAAACTGTTACAAGCTATCAATTTGCTAAACATTAAGTAGTAACATTTTTGTTTTACTAACTAGTAAAATACTAATTTTCTTTTATTAAAAACGGAGAAACTATGAACACGTCTAAATAATGACAGTTAGTGAAAATTAAAAATCCAAACAAAACTAAATCTGGGGAACAGATCTATTAATTTGAAATGTCAGAAGCTCAGAAGTCAAATTGACAACCTACCTACAATTTATTATATTATTATTTGTGTATTTGTGACAATCTTTTTCGAAATGTTTTTAATTATTTTCCCCACTGTGGCCTGGACATTCCATGTAAGGCTAGTCGCGCACTGGCAACTGCGATCGAAATCAAATAGTTTAATCACCAGTTGAAAGAGAACCGCGCACTGGCAACTCTTTACTCACGCTCACACTCTTTTCTCTCTTGTTCTTATAGAAAACAGCTCAACTGTTGCGAAGGCAATCGTTTAGTTTGTGTCAAAACACAAACTTTTTAGTTTCGAGAATCGAGTTGCTCTAAGTGCGCGGTGTCCCATATAAGCCCATATGTTTCATTTTAGCAACTAAACAGTTGCGAAACTAAAAATTGAATGTGCGCGCCTAGCCTAAGGCTCCTATAAATAAAATTGTTGTGTATAAGTACATTCTTTGTGTTCTATTAGGAAGTTAATTTACCAGCACCAGACTGACGGATAAATGTGTACTTGTAATTTTAGTGAAATCAGAAGCCCATGGCTTGTAATTCAGTCATGGATGTTTAGGTTTTCAACCAAGAACCGAACTGTTGTCTTGTCTTGGAGTAACATTCTCCAATGTATAGCTTTTCAAAAGAATTTTCTCGGGACTTAAAATATCGCACTTTACTGCACAAAGCTGAGTCTTCAAACATGTATATCAAAATATTCGTGTTCCCAAAACATTTTAAATTATTTGATTTACTTTTAAAACCAACAAGCTTACGAATCATAAAAAAATACAATTATTAAACTTTTTCAAATAAAATTGCACCCTTTGAGATCGCTCTAATTATAAAAAAGCAAGTTACATACTAAAAGTTAAAGCAGGCAGTCTTTAATTATAGCTTTAGTAAAATGTTAAAAGAGATAGTAAGACTCTAAAATCGTTTAAATTAAAAAATAATGTTCACACTTTTCAATATTTAAAAAAAAAAGGTTACTGTTGCACCAGTCCCAAAACCCAGTTGTTCACAATCCACGATGGAGTTAAGTAATCAAAATAATCTAACGTCCCGAGCAAAAATGAATGCCAATGAATGTTGTTATATACAAAGAAAATCATTTATGAATAAAACAAACAGCAAGGGGTCAAGATAGCTTCCCTGAGGTACACCAGAAATAACTTTAATTTGACATGAGCTATCATTTTCACAGATGAATTCATAATATCTATATTTATGATTTAAAGATACACAAAACGAAACGATCATTGAGTCCAAGTTTTTTTTATTTATTTAAAAGTATTTATGACTTAACTTATCAAAAGCTTTACTTAAGTCTGTAAAAATATTTGCGCGTGATTTTCAAATGCATCTGAACAAAAAGCGGAGAGTTGTAGTAAATAATAATTGACTGTGGCTTTTTCTTTACAAAACAATGTTGATTTTTACATATAAACGACGAACAAATAAAAGGAAGTATGTCACAGACCAGAAATTCAAACAGTAGGAAAAGCAGTTAGTTTTGCAACAGGATGATAGTTTTTCTTTATAACACATTCTTGGAACTTTTTTATGGATTGGCGTACGAATATTTCCGAAGAGAATTAAATTTTAAACATTTTAGGAACTCATTGAAAAGAACAAATTACGGATAGAACAAGAAGATACATACTCTTTCAACATAAATGATGGAACACCATTCGGGTCAGGAATAAAACATTCATCAAGTTTTAATAGGTGCGTTTTATTATCTACAGATCTATATGGATCCGGATCTGGATTAAGTTTCAACACGTATTACAAAAACAATTCGAGATCTTTTTTCTCTATCTGGATCCATTTTAAAGATCCAAAAACTAGTTCTTACTCTGAAGGGTATATGGCTTTTTATGGTAAGGTAAGATGAGCATACAACACTACGAGTACTGTCACTACGATCTGTATCGTTTTATTTTCAAAGGTTAATTTATATTGGCGATAATAAAACGCGGGTAATAATGTTAATGTTGTGTAACACTTAACTTAAAGAAGTACTTGTTGGAGAAAAGTCTTCTAAAGTACTTTTAGAATAATCTTATATAATATCGTCTCTGGGTAATGACTCAAAAAATTATTATAATTCATGCTTGCCGTCAAATCAGTAGTAAAGAAAATTTATACAGGTCTAAAAGTCGGTCTGGAGTTCTTGATAAATTCTAAGAATTTCATCAGCCTTTGATAGATTTAAATCGCCTTATTTGTTTTGTTTTGTTTTGTTTTTAAAGTTCTTATTAATCAAACCATAGCGGAATATTACTTAAATATATTTTTTGCGCAGTGATAAAATTTCATAACACCGCAAAATCATTCCATCTAAGCTCAAATTTTTAAATAAGACATCTAAATTGTTCACGATTAGTAAACTAAAAAGTTTATCGAAATTACATTTTTTAAAGTCGAACCCAAGTTCGTTTTTGCAAGTATTTTGAACATTGCATACAACATTAGATTCAATATGATAGTTAAGGCAGGATGATAGCGATCTTCTTCGACAAGCTTTGAATCGCATGAGATAAATTTACATTTGATGCGTTAACAGGCAATTAGATTTACCATTAGTAAATATACCGATCAAAGCTGTCAAGATAAAAGTCTCCGATAACAAAGATTTCTTCAGTTGGATCAGTCTTCTCATAGATTGTTTCCAAGAAATTATACAATTTTTCATGAATTTAACTGTTAAAGCTTATACCTATGATCTAAGGAGATCAAACATGAAAAAGTCTAACGGGGTCAAATGGTACGATCTCTGCCGGTAGTTCTGTGTGAGATAACAATTCCATCAAACAGATCATACAGAATTTCCATTTTGGCCTTATGTGTGTGGCACGTACCGCCGCCGCCCGTCCTGCTGCCGAACTGAATATGTGTTCCACATCCATATCGTTCAATTTTGGCAAAAATAAATTGGTTATTATAGATCGGTGGTGCTCTTCATTCAGGGTAAAAGCTACAAACGCCGACTTTCTGCCTGCTGATGCAAAAACGAGCCACGTCGCTAAAGAAGATTCTTTTTGGTAAAATTTGTGCCCAGTACTCAAATGTACGGCATTGGCTATGTTTACATTCCTTTAGCTCCCGTGATTGGTCTTTTATGTCTACAAAAAATAAATAAATAAATAAATGCGAAATATAACTATAGATACAACAAAATGGCCGCCATGAACTAAACGATATTAAAATATCTACATATGTACCTATTCTTTTGCTTAATGGTTATATTATGATACCAAGTCTCATAAAAATTGACTCAAACATTCAGGCAGTAGCTTCCGATATTCAATCACAAGGATAGCTTTTTGAAATTTTTCCTTGAATGTATACTAAAGGTATTTAAAATTAACATCCCAAAATTTGTTATAGAAAAATCTTAAAGAAATTTCGTATTTATATAAAAACTAATTTAATAATAATGCTCCGTTTTAAAGGGTGGTTAAATTTTAAGAACCGATGTTTAATGTGAACCACACCTAAACGTCAAGTTTTTTTTCTGCATTTCATTTGACATTTCTCAATTTTAGACTAACTCAATTTGAACGATGGAAAGGATACACAATCGAGCAACGCGTTAAAGTTATTCAGGCTTATTATGAAAATGGGCGTTCAAATCAAAATGCATATCGTGCACTTCGTAATTTTTTCGGTCAATTTAATCGTCCAAATGTGCGTAAAATCGGAAAAATCATGCAAAAATTTGAGCAAACCGGGTCTGTAGGAGATGAGAAAACACCAGTGCATGCTCGTACAGCTCGAACTGCAAAAAATATTGCTGCTTTTCGCGATAGTGTGGCTGAAGATCCGTCCACCTCAACTCGTCATCGTGCCCAATAATTGCACCTCTCACGCTCGTCGTTGATGAACATTATGCATAAAGACTTGCATTTACACGCTTACAAGGTGCAATTGACTCAAGAATTAAAGCCTCTTGACCATTTCAAGCGCCGTCAATGGTCAGAATGGTGGCAAGAAATGGCAACGGTGATGGTCAATTTTCGAAGAATATCATCTTCAGTGATGAAGAGACACATTTTCACCTCTGTGGATTGCGGCAGAATTACCGCATTTGGGCGAATGATAATCCAAGAGTGATTGTCGAAAAACAAATGTACCCACAAAGAGTAACTGTTTGGTGCGGTTTATGGGCTGGCGGCATCATCGAGTCGTATTTTTTCCAAAATGAGGCCGGTCAGGCAGTTACTGTGAATGGTGTTCGCTATCGTGAGATGATAACGAACTTTTTATGGCCCGAATCGGAAGATATGGCTGTGGACGATATGTGGTTTCAACAGGACGGTGCCACTTGCCACACAGCTAACGAAACAATGGCACTTTTGCGCGACGAATTCAATGACCGTGTTATCTCACGTGGTGGCGATGCCAATTGGCCGCCAAGATCATGTGATTTGACACCGTTGGACTTCTTTCTTTGAGGTTATTTGATGAAGTAGGTATACGTCAATAAGCCAGCAACAATTTAACAGCTAAAGGATGAGATAATTCGGCATAGAACCTCAATTATGCCTCAGCGCCATCGAAAATTTGGACCGTCGGATGGAGGTGTAGCGCCGAGGTTGCGGCGGCCATTTGGCCGATATTTTACTCTATACATAATTGAACCATACCATATTATCATAATAAAAAGTAATGACAGTAATTTCCTAAATAATTTGTGTTTTATTCAAAATCAACATCAGCCCTTAAAATTTAACCACCCTTTAGTTCTGTTCTCTTACTATCCGAAATACCAAATTTCTACAAAACTTAGAGCACAACGAGTACCTACCACCTACCTACTATCAAAATGTCCATAGCAAAATATGTTAAATTAGTACTGTTGGACAACACATCAATGGATCTATTGACTCATACAATGACGACATTTGAAGATCAGATGCCACAAGCACCAGTCACGTCTCAGTCACCAAAACTAAACCGACATAACAACAATTCTTTCATCAGTCATCATTCATCATAAATCCTTCGAATGCCAAGGTGAAACTACAGACTGGCTATACAATTTCGACTGAGAAGTTTCGCACGAGTCTGCGATTTTATCTGCGACTTTTAATAAATTTACCCTCTGTCAAAATAAGTGAATTTTATACGAGCTTTGTCTGACATTGAATATCTCACCGACCTTGTTTTTTTTTTCTGCAAAGACTTCGGAGCATAAAATAGGGTTAATAGAAAATACAAAAAAAATAAAATGCACGACTGGGTCGCACGAACTTGCTCCTATGTAATAGACTAGGAATTTTAAAAACGAATGTTATTAGAGCAAACTGTTCATAAGGATAAAATGAATTTTTTTAAATTCTTTTAGTAGAAAAAGATAAAAACAGAATGCTATGTAAATATGAATTTATGCAGGAACAAAAATTATAAGTCGTTGTAGTGGTTCCTTAAAAAAATAAGCTTTTATGTACATAATTTTTAAAACATTTTTAAGAAAATAATTTTGGTACGCCAACCTTAAGTTTTTATTATTGTACGAATAAAAGTCTAATTTACAAAAAAAAATACTGAGCCGTTCTTGAGATATTGAATTTTTCAAAAAAAAAAATGACTTTTTTTTCTAAAAATTGAAAAAATATTTTTTATTAAGTTTTTAAATGCAATGTTTTTTAGACTTTTTAGGAGCTTCTTTATAAAAAATTTCGTTAAAATCCGCTATGCCGATAATGAGTAATTCAAAATTCGAAAAAATCGTTCTATGGTAGGTACAGTCAGTAATATCTAGATTTAAAATTTTTTTTATTAAATTATAAATTGTAAAGATTAATCAAAAGAAAAAAAAATTTAGCAAAATTCTCGGAACCGTTTTCGATAAAAATGCGATTTTCGAAAACCATTTTTTAAAATTTGTATGGAAGGTATTGTTAGTTTTAAATAAAACAAAATTTTTTTTCTCAAATCTTGTAGATTATATTAAGAAACTTTTATTTGCCAAGTTTGAAAAAAATCGAGCATGGGGTTTTCGAAATATTGAGATTCCAAAAAAAAATTTTAATTTTTTTTTTTAAAATCCAAAAAATTAAAAATTAAAAATTTGAATATGTAATAATATTCAAACTTTGGAGGAGCTTTGGCATAAAAAAAATTATTAAAATCGGCTGTACCGTTTTCGAGAAAATCAAAAACAAAAAAAATGGACCCAGGGGGGCTACCGAAAATAACAATTTTTTGTAAAATTTTTTTCAACCATTAGCTAGTTTTTACCAAATGAAATTTTTGGAATTTTTTTTAAAAAAATCTGTGAGACAGTTTTTGAGAAAAAAAAATATTTATAAAATTTCGAAAAAAAATCGTATGGCAGGTACCGTTATTTTTGGTCTTAAAAAAAAATAGAAAAAAACGTCCGGGGTAAAAAGTTAAAACCCATATCTACCAAGTTTGAAGAAAATCGGCCGAGCCGTTTAGGCTGTAGTCGAACCGACAGACAGACAGACAGACAGAATTGCGAGACACACTTTTTTGGTCTTCGCTATCATCGTAATGTCAACTTTGATCAAAATCTCGAGTTCGATTTTTTTTACGAATGCATAACTTGCCTTATAGTACCTATAAGTCGCAAGTAAAAACATAACGAAACAAGAACAATACGAAAGGAGAATAAACGGACTTGGCCTTCGTAAAGTTCAATAGCTTCTTCTAGCAAAACAAAAGATACATGGCTGTCGTTGTATCCATACAAATGTATGTACGAGTATTACTATGGTAGAGGGGCTTAACAAAAGAACAAAGTGAAAGAAACCCCGAAAGCTCGTGAACTTTTGCGAGCTTGACTTAGATAGTTTTTAATTTATCTCAAATCCAACAGCAGGTAAATGTATATCTGGTACATGATGAAATACAATAGCTAATCTTTTAAACCGTTAACTGCTTTTGTTTCTGACTCTAATCCATCAACTAGGTGCATAAAATGTTTGAGGTTAGATATGTACAGCAGAAGAGTAATGGTTAATTAACTTATAATTTATATGAAAGTGGGAACTTCCGTGTGTAAATAGGTATATTAAAGTTTTCGTAAAGATTTAATGGAACTCAATTAAAAGTTCAATTGACTTCTAAAAAAGTTATTTTCTTTCCTTATTTTCTCGATTTGATAGAACTTTCGCTATTGCGAATTATTTAATCTAAATAAATATCCGCCTTAAAAGTGATTCGGTTAGTCATAGACTAATGCTTAATTCAGTGACATCATTTTTGCCGGAAATGTGTTCATGTCACTCAGCGCTCAGGTCGTGCAATTTAAGAGCTTAAAATTACTGCATTTTTGTTTATAGCATAGGTATTACAAAATTGGAGTAAAATCTTGAAACAGTTCATCAAAAAATGAAGAAGCTAATGTAAAATTTTGAACTTCGGTATTTACCAGCAAAATTGAGAATGAGAATTTTTGTAGATGAGGTGTAAATAGATTTTATCAACGAAAAATTAACGAGATTTCTGAAATTGAAATTTAATTTTTCAAACTGGCTTTCTTACGACATCAAAACAAAAACTGAATTTCTTATGAAAATTTGTAGATTCAAATAGTTTTCGAAACGAATTAAATTTTATAAAGTAATTCATATTTATTAAAAAAAAACAAGGACAACATAGGTATGTATTTATTGTAAGATCACTTAAAAAAAAAAATTTCGCAATATTAATTCATTGACTCAAAGTTCTTGACAAGTCCTTGATCTATTTGTTGCAAACTAATATACATAAATCAACAATTTATCAGAAACACACAATACTTTACTTATCTGATTTCAAGATAGAAAATAATTTGTGTTCTATTTTCCTGTGTCAACTTAAGATCTAGGTAGGTACAATGTTTCAACGAATAGCAACCAATAGCAAACGAAATTGTCTAGAGGGCGAATCGTGACAGACTAGTGAGAATTTTCTAATTCCATCACATCAATCATAATGAGAAAACAGTCGCAGCATGCACTGGGAAAAATCTTAAAATATATTTAGAAAATAAAAACAATTTACTTTTATAACCAAATAAAAATCTAATTAATAGAACAAACATTATTAAACTTTAATTTGATATTTTAAATATTTACCCAACCCTCTTTTGTCCTGGGTGTTCGCCATAGCCTTCTTGATCTTGTGCATACATCAGACTTGAATCTGGTTAAATTTTTCAATCAAATTGTTATTCCTGGTATCCCATCATACGAGTACCATCATTTGTTATTTGTCTCTTGATATTTCTTCCGATTCCCGACCTTCTGAATTTACCTATCGAGAATTGAATAGAATAAATCAGAATGAACTATCTCGAGATCCTGGAAGCATTGTTAGTAGTGGCTGCAGTCAACGGTAGAATTGAAACTTTCCAATCTATGCTTCAGGACTTATTATTTCTTTTTATAATTGATGCGCACTCAAGGGGTTATGACTACCCTTAAAATGTTTTAACACAGTGCGCGTGTTTAGGAAATAGAAGGAGAATTGACTAAAAGATAACGATGTATAACTGTCCTAAATGTCTGGAAATTGAAATGGGAAGGAAAAACAGAGTTTATTAGGCACGTTCCTATAAGGACTACAAAAACTAAAAGTTCCGTAGTGCCGTGGTTTTCTAAAAAAATAGAGGATCTTATTAAACTATTATAAGTCGCTTTTTATTATCGCAAATGATCCATTAAGATTAACCCTCTAAAATAAATCGATACGGATCATAGTGACAGTTGTGTTGTATGCTCACCTCTCTTTTACTTATGTTTAGCTTACCTTACACTACCTCACCCTAAATAGCCATCTACTCGTCAGAGTAAGAACTAATTTTTGGATCTTTGATATCGATCCAGTGATGAGATATAAGGCCTCAAAAATCACAAAAACCGTAACTGAATGACTCACTGACTGACTGACAAAATCAAAATTATGGAGCACTTCCCGACACCGTAGAATCTTGTAATTTTGCACAACGGTAGTTCTTGTTATGCAAGCAGAGGAATAAATCGAAAATTTGAGGCGTATGGTATCCGCCCACTTCCTCAGAACTGATGTAAATTATATGGCACACTTCCGATTGCAGTAGAACAATGAAATTTAGTAGAACGGTAGGGCTCAAATTGCATATAAAGGACCAAAAATAAAAATTGAGGTTTTCCATTCTGGGGGTGTGGTATCCGTCCACTTTCTGAGAAAATGTTTAATTTATATGGAGCACTTCCGATTGCTGTAGAATGATGAAATTTGGTAGAACTACCTGTTTCAATATTTTTCTACTTTAAATGTTCGGTATTAAACTTTCATGAAGTAAGAACTTGGCGTACTTTTATATCTCAGCACTTTTTACGGCTGCCTTGTTACACAAAGGTTTTTGTATAGAAGAACTTGGCCCTTTTTTTAACATTTATGCTTTTGGTTTTCAGTGAGTCATACTCATTTTAGAAATTTTGAACTGACTTGTTTTTAGTAAAATTTGCCCGTATTTTCCTTTCTAGACAGTAATATTGTTGTTATGTATATTCTTATTCTTATCGGAGATTGTCCTTAGGATTGTGAGTTTTTGTTTGCTTTGCCTCTGTTTAGTGTTGTATGGGTATTAGTCTGTGATCACTGTCGAAATCAAATCAATTTATTACTGACACATGAGTTACTGTTTTTAATAAAACGAGGGATAAAATGTATAATAGATGGCGCCGAAGTCGTAGTGGAGTCAATTATCAAATATACACAAGCTTAAGAAACAAATATGCTGCTGCGGTAAGATGAGCGTAAGCGATGTATTTCTCAACAAAACTAAAGCCTCTCCAATTTCAAAAAACATTATACAAGTGTGATCTCGACCAAAATCACATTAATAATTATTTTCTTATTAATAATGGGCATAATACTGAAAGCATTAAAAAAATCTTTGTTTGAGGCCCTGGTCCACTACGGACTACAGCGCCACTTTGTAAGTAAGCTTCCAGAAGATATTTTGAAAATCAAATTTTGTAGTATTTCTATGAGATAATTTGTTTACTTCTTCAAAAAATTAAAACAAAAATAAGTTTCTACGATTAGGTATTTGTTCTATTTGAATTTTGCGAATAACTACATACAAACATACATTAATTTACTGCCACACAGGGTTAAGTGTCAAAACTGTAGGTAGTAATTTTTTTTTTGTTGTCAAAAATCATAATTTTAATTTATTTGTTCGGTGAAAATCTAAAGAGAGCTGCGCCACTTAAAGTCAATTAGATCTTTACTAAGTATTATGTATTTTTAACAGTTTAATTGTTTTTATTTAATTTGTCTGCCTGTTTCGGATTTAAGAATAATTTTTAATTTAAATAAAAAAAAGTCTGTCAAAATTTATATTTTCTCGTTATTTTTTTCTTCATCTAAGTGTCGTTGATGACAAATTGTAACATGATAGTTAGGCTAGTTTGCGATTATTATTTGTCATCATTTTTTTGTGTTGACCCCTTCACGATGCAAATAAAATAGAAACAAGTGGCAAGACACTGAAAATAATTTGCATGGTTTACAACTTTTAGAGTTTTTTTTCAACTCCAAAATGTTCGAATAGAAGACAGAATTTAGCAGGGAACTGTAGAGGCTTGACAGATAAAAAAAACTACACTACAAAAAAATGGGAACAACCAATTAACTTCATTCGGCAGGCCTCCCGTCGCGTTGTCGCGTACATCTACCGCGTTCTTGTGGGTGGGCCACGAGCCATAGGTTCGTTGTTTTACCATAATTTATACCTCGTAAGGATTGTTGTTAAATTGTAATATTGTTGCAGACTCAATAAATGGACATAAATCGCACTTGTTTGATTGTGTTGTTTGGAATTTTTTTTTATTACCAGCCGCCAGCCGCCAGTTGTCGTTTTATTGTTTTTTTTAATAACCGTCTTGTTAGCTCTGCTGCAATGTTCGTGTTGGTCTGTTGTATCTAACTGCAACTTACTTGCATTTTGTTGATAGATTAAGGTACATAACAATTACAAATTAAATTTTTATGAACGTTTTAAATGCTTAGCGATCATAAAATCGAATAGAATAATATGAATTTATGATCGCTTATGTGGGCTTAATAGGTAGAGATTATTATCAACTGTCCTTGAAATTTTAAATTGATCACTTATTTACTTGTACTTGTATACAGTTAACTTTTCAGTGACCCTCGTAGTTTCGTAAAAAGTAAAGACCGCGCCTTAATTCAAATACATATGTATGTCTATTATTAATACACCCTAAATATTCACAATTAAAAACACGCTGTTAACACTATAAAAACATCGCAAGAACGGGTCAGTGGAATTTTATTTTACAGGAAACATTAAAAAAAATGGTGCAACATTTTAAACAGTCTAGTGTAAAGACATTAGTTTGATTCTATTTAACCATTTTCTAACTTTAAAGCAGTTTACTAACTTTATTATAATTTTAAACATTTTATAACTAGTACCCTACTAAAACTATTTTCAATAGATTTCTTCTGAAAACACCTAAAATATTGACGGTTCGTGCAAAAACCCAAGTAAACAGACCTCTTTTGACATCTGGAATTGTCAAAGATAGTCATGTGAAGTAAAAACCATACTAAAACTATAAAATAGGTGTTCGATGATTTAATCTTTAATAAAGTGCTGGAGATAGCATGAAATGTCTTTTTAACCTAGTATCATTCTAAAACAGTTTTAAGATCGTACTGATTTGACTAAAATTTATCGCCAATTTAATTAAAAACCACACATTTCTACAAATTTAATTTTAATTTTTTTCAAAATTAGATATGTAAAATTTTTGTATTTTAATTTTTTCGTCAACAAGATTTTATTAAAATTTGTTGACAGTTCTGTAATGAATTCCAAGGTTTAAAGTGGAGAGAATTTAAGAGCAGATGCTGATACACATTGGTTCGAAAGCTTGTACACCAGAATGAGGGGAAAAATGGAGAAGAGTAAAGTATTCCACATTCTTGTAGTGCGGCTAAATTAAGAATCTCTATTTTTGACAGAAAAACATGCTCCCAGCAAAACTAAATTAAAGATTTCGACTGAAAACTTTTGATATTTTGAGGTTTATGGAACAAGATTTTGACGAAATCTCAAGGAAAAATCTGGACCACTATGAAATCTTGCTACACTTATTTGAAGTCTCTACTAGCACTCATTGCTAGTATTATGGGTGGGACACGAGCCTTTGTGGTTATTTGAAGTGATTAAGACAAAATTCTTAATTTACTTTCTCGTTCCTATTCTCTATACTTCTAAAAGATAAGTTTTTGAAAGAAAAAGGGCGTTAACGCGTTGAATTTTGACGATGTGTCTTAACAATTTTTTTGTGAAATTAACGCGCACTCAAGGAGATTGATTACACTTAAAATGTTATACAATACAGTGCGAGTATTTGAGGAAGAGGAGAGGATTAAAAAGATGGTACCGATGCACATTAGTTTTGAATTTCTCCATATAATAATAAGAGAGACAAACAGAGCAGGGTAGAGAATTACGCATTCGTGTAGTGCGTCTAAAGAAAGAATCTCTGTAGTTAACAGAACATTTTAAATTGAGCCCGGGGGTAAATTGATGATTCTTTAAAATCCGAGTTTTAGTGTTTAATTGTCTAAGGGGAGGAATGCAACTGGCTATTTCACTAGAGCACTGACTATTAAAGAAATGATAAAATGAGAAGAGACAAGAAATAATAAGACGGTATTTGAGAGACGTAAATTTTTCAATGATATTTACCTACTAACCAATCACTCTCTGAATACTATCCAAAAGACTCCAATGAGTTGAAAGAGCATCAACCCAGATATGGCAGTTATAATATACTCCAATTTTGGACCAATATAAGTTTATTATAGTCAGATCAGAAGAAAATCTTGCACCGATGAAGGATATACCTAGACACTTTGTGGCTTTTGGTGCACATACCACAGAAGATGGTTGGTAACAAATATAACGGGGACTAAAAATTTGTATTAAAGTAAAACTCATTGAAACTTGCAGGGTGGGTAAGTTTTGGTTTTACGTCAAAAGACATCCTTGGGTTTTCGAAGCATTAAATTCTACGCGGTTTTATATTCCCAATATGGACAATGCTTTCAAGATCAGAATTAAATGAGCAAATTATACACTGCCGTTGAAGTTCTACATCCGAAGCATAGGGGTATGAGTCTTCAAACGAATATGAAAAGCTAAAGGTAAGTACATAAATAATCATAAATCATAGAGAATCTGTATGTTCACAATAACAAAAAGTAATATTTAATAACTTTTTTTGATGACGAGTTAAAAAAAGCAAATAAATTTCGCCTCAAAATACATTTGTTTCAATTTTTTTTAATTTAATGGATTCTGCTTTTAAATTTAAGGTTGTGGATTGTGCTTGCGCATTTTACCCAAATGTAGTTTTCAGCATTTAAGATCCTCGGGACAACTATGCCATACTCACTCACTGTGAGCATTAGCTTTTCACTACAGCTTGTAGGGTGAAACAGAACAAACAACTAAAGTCGGTTCTCTAGATATTAGGTGTTTTTATAGGCGGACAAATTTAATTTGGCTTCGCACTGTTTTCTGTGACGGCTGATTAGTTTTGTATTTTGTTTGACAATTCATCATGAATAGACTCAAAAGTGCACCAACCTAACGAAGATGAAAAAATTACAAAGAAAAAAAAAGATATGCCCCGGGTGAGGCTCGAACTCACGACCTTAAGATTATGAGACTTACGCGCTGCCTACTGCGCCACCGAGGCTGTGAATAGAATAGTTCTAAGAAGAATCTTATTGCCCACCTGATTTTGTGAACTTATAGAATCAAGCTTTTATAAAGAGCTTTAGAATGTTTTATTTTAAGAAATAAATAAAAATAGATACGAATGCCAAAAAACGCTTTAAAGTTATATTTTAAAGCAAAATGCTACTGCGTAGAAATACAATTTAGGTTAAAGTTAGCTTTTGCGAATTCTAAAAAGCTTATGGTGTAATGCTAAGACATAAAGATACCTAAAGATGGGCGTATAATGGTATAGGTTTGATTTTATATAATTTTTTTTTTTGTGATTTAAGCTCATGAATATGTTTGCAATTTAAATAATTTTAAACCATAAATCATTGTATTAAATTTTTGAGTTAAAAGTTGCACGGAGCCAGGTACCTACCTATCTATTTAGGTTCAACTACTTTTGTACATTTTTGTTACTGCGTAACGGGTGAGTATGGAGTTATGTTCAAAACTAAAAATTCAATTTCAAGGATGTGCACATGTGGATATTTTTAACTTTAAGAAGAAGAAATAAAAATTTAAATGCCAGATAAGCGGGATATAGGTAGGTATAAGTGAATAAAATTCGTTAAAAATTTATTGGAACGTTTGGAACGTGTGTATACAAAATATGCCAGCAGGCATTTGCATCAATCTATTAATGTAATAATGTTATTCATTACTTCTATTGAATTAAAAAAAAAATAAAAGTCTCGAACGGCATCATCAATAGCAACAATTGATCCATTGAAGAATTTGTGATACATATACCTACCTTATTCCATAGGTTTTTAATTAATATAAAAATGTTTGCTTGCTTAAAAGTCCAGTTAAGGACGAGAATAGAAATATTTGCATTGTCCTTCATTTTAATAAATAATTTTTAAAATCTATAATGCTTTTATCTGCCGTAGAGTTCTTAGTCCTCTAAGACTTTTGACTGAAAAAATGTCGGTAACTCTTATAATTTTTGTCGATCGAAATTTGTATTAACAAAATAATGTTTTAGGTTTATCTTGCTCTGTTTATCTTAACAAAAACATATTCTGAAGATGTTTTTGTAGAACTCTTAATTTTGTGTGCACTACTTAGATACCTACCTTCTAACCTATCTTACTCTGAAAATATACCTAAATTATATGTTAAAGAAAAATTTTAAAGAATAATGTTATATATGTACTTATGTTAAAGTACTCGTATCGCAATGGGCCAACATTTGGTCTAAGTGTATCTCGGTTCTCACCCGTTATATGCTTCTATCTAACCTGTTATCAAAAATATAAAATGTTTTTTCAATAGGAATTTCCAATTGCGGCCATATTGTTGGCGCTACATCTGTCAAATTGGGTATAATTTATTAAATCTGTCTTGCCAATCAACATGGAGAGTTATAGTGTCATCATAGTCACCTTTTATTCGATGATAACCAATTTGATTTAGTCAGAATTGGATGATATGGACACTGAAGACCAGTGGGTAGTTTCAAAAGGACGGCCGGCGGCGCTACATCATGCCCAACGGCCCGTGCCACTATGGACATTTTGAACGAGCGATTTCCGAAAATGATAACCTCACGCGGAGACAATTTGAATTGAATTGATCGTGGGATTTGACTTCGGATTTGATTTGGATTTTCATAATTCGCAGCTCTATTCCGCTAAAACAAAAACCTCCGCTATCCTGAAAGCCAACAGCATGATTTATGTTAAAGAGTTACGGAAATTTGACATTTCGGATTAGCGCCAATAGCGGACATTTGAATGGAGTTATATTCCATAAATAATGACATACGTGCGTAGTGTTGGGCATAATCGAATGATTTAAAGAATCGAATGATCACAGTTAAAAAAGAAAGTAGGAAACAAACACTCCATTTCAAGGCAAAAAAAGGAAAAACCAAACAAAAAAATCATAACATTATGGTTCTCGTTTCTTGTCTTTCCTTTACAATTCCATATTCAACCCTCAATCGAGTGCAAAAATGAGTAGGTATAAATATTTACCCAAAGTCATTGAATACACACACACACGAGATACAGAAATACCCAACTTCTCGATTTCTCGATTTTGTTTGTTTTCTTTTCTGTCCTTTCGATCAATATTCGCTTTTCGGTCCCGAATAGGCACTCGAGTGTCGAGTGTCGAATCCTCATTTCTCTTATGTCGTTTTCCATTGGTTTCACTCAAGGATCCACTTATTCTGAAATCCAATGGAACGGTGCTTCTACTTCTACTCAACTTTTGAAATTTTGCCTCTGTATTAGTTAATCGTCGTGTTGGTGAAAATCTGCGATAGTTGCTTTTGACATTTGGGTATGTGTATTAGTGCTTCTTGAGTGGATTCTGACTTGAAATCGTGAAGCGAAATTCTCTTCTCAGAAGAGAATTTTTTTGCCAATGGAAGACTTCTGGACGACCAATGGAAAATGACATTAGGGTAAGTAGATAAGAAAAATCATTCGAATGATTTGAGTATTCGAATGATTTGTGTGAAGAATCGAGATATCTCGAGATGTTGTCTGAATCGGTTTATAATCGATTATATCATTCGAATGCGTCCATCACCTAACGTGGGCCTTTTTAAATTATATAAAATTTAATTGTTTGTTTTATTTAAATTTTAAGATAGAAATCGGTTCATTAAAAACCCATTACATGCGCATAATCCTCTTGGTATGGTTTAACTTTAGTGGAGAGTTTTTTTTCTAAATTTTTTTCTAATTTCAAAATTCAATTTAAATCCTAAAAAAAATATGACATAATTTAAATTTGTCTTATATTTTATGATAAATTAAGCAATACGCAAAAGTTGGTAACAAAATTCTTAGAGCTGTTTGCTCGAAAACTGAGATATTCGGAATTATGTTTTTAAACATCCCTGTTATTTTTATATTAAAGGACATAATTTTCTATTATCTTCTTTTATATAGATACCTAGTGTTAAAAAACTGTTATTTGGAAGGTTTAAAAAATTTAGCATTTTGGTTTTTGAAATATTGATTCTCAAATAAAGTTTTGTATTTTTTAAACATACACTTCTTGGATTATTCATAAGCTTTAATGTGTAATACTCTTAACTGTCTATCTGTAGAGTGAGTCCTTGATCGTGATTGTCATCGTAAATAGTTCAGTTAGATTAGTTTTTCAATTCACAAGAAAATCCATTAGTACTGATTTTGGTGAAGTTTTAGATGTTTATCTTAAAAAAATTCTTAAAAATTTCTGATACCTAAAATTTGACTAAAATGTCAATTCCTTGAAAAACTTGAGTTTTTCGAAGCAAATGTACAATTTTACATTATATTACATATCTACATTATTTTTGAGAAAAGAGTGTGCAAATCGCCCAGGATTGTAGGGTATTGGCTTGAAAAAATCATTAAAAAAAACAGTTATGGTTATGTTTGTGCACGTTTCACTGATTTAATAAATAAAATGCACGACTGGATTGTACGTACTTGCTCTTATGTAAAAGTACTTTGAAATTTAAAAATTATGTATTTATAACTACAAAACATGGATTTAATGATATAAAAGTGTTCAAATGCATAAAATTACCTTCTGATTTCTAAAAAAAATCGTTTCATTATTAAACTATTTTTTAATACCTACCTATAAGAAATTGCTGCAAAATTTTTCAAGAAAAAAAATTTGGGATGCCAGTTGTAAGTATTTAGTGATATACATAGATATTCAAAAATAATCTACACATTTTGAAGATATTGATTTTTAGAAACAAAAAAAATTGGAATTTAAAAAAAAAACCCAAGCTCATATAAAATATTATTTTAAATTTAAGGTGGCTCGTGAAAAAAATTTATTTAAAATCGTTAGAGCCGTTAATGAGAAAGTCGAAAATCAAAAAACAGTTCCTACCGTTAATAATATTTTTTTGGACGAAAATGTTATCCATGTCCACATAATTTTTTTTATCAAAATCGTTATAGCCGTTTTCGAGATAAATATGAATTTACATTACGGCTGTATGTGAGGTGCCGTAAGTTTTGGAGCTACAAAAAATTTCAATTTCTCCTCTAGGAAATCACGGAAGACCCTTAAGTACCGTCTTTTAAGAAAATATCTCCAGTAGTTTAGGCTGTAGATCGAGGTACAGACAGACAGAAGGAATTGCCGGATCCACTTTTTTCGTCTTAGCTATCTTCGTAATATCAACTTTGATCAAAATCTCAAGTTCGATTTTTTTGCCAAATACCTACAGAACTTGCCCTTATAGTACCTAGTATGTATGTATGTCGCAGGTAAAAAATGATCCCAAAATTTTTATTATAAAAAACAAAAATCGATAAGATTTTGTTGAATTAGCTTTATTTTTCATTTATTTTGGGCCTTATTTCAATTTGGATTTTGGAGCCAAATTTCATTATGATAAATGGCTCCATATTTGTAATCTTAAAAAAAAGATACCCAAAAAGTAGTAATATCTTTGTATAGGTATATAACCTATAGTATTATCATGAAGCGTTATTTTGTATTGTGAACGCTAGCCTGGTGGTGGCGCAGAAGTTAGCGAACGCTTTTACAGTGGAGAGTAGGATAACATGCAAAACTAGTAGTAAAAAAGAGAATATTTTATTATTAAATTTAGCAAAGACAAATCTAGCAATTGCAGTCCCTAGCCTTAAGATGTAGCCACAATCTTTCGCCTTCTTGATAGTACTATAAGTTGTATATACAAAGGTAATATAAGAGCAAATATAATTTAATTTTTAAAATGTAGCTACGCGTGTTCCAATGATTCCTTTTTGGGTCACATTTACCGCTTAAAGTATGTTCAGTTCCAAGGCAGGAGCCTATATTAACAGTTTTCTTCAACCTTTACTTGGGTGACCCGTTTCGCGATTCTTCTAGATTTTAACTAACTTTTAGATGTTCGGTACCACTTAAGGACTTAGGTACCCCGTTTCATCACTTAAGGTATTTTCAGTCAACAGACAGAGGTCTATATTAACAGTTTTCTTGTGAAAATGTACCTTCAATTTTTGTATTCGAAGAATTAAATAAGATACAATCTTTTCCGTGACATTTTGTTAAAAAAATTTTACTTTTCGAGAAATTGAGCAAAAAAAAACTGACTAAACCAAATTTGAAAACCCTTACACCCCGACTCCACAAGATATCTGTCTCTCCAACTCAATGTCTGATATCTCTATCTCTTCATTTTCTTATTGCTTCGCTGGGCAAATTATGTCATGATTTTTCATTTCTATCCCTACTGCACGGGATGTGTTTTGTGCGGACAACAGAAATTAGCAAAAAGTAAAACTAACAAAAATTATATATATTTGCAAAGAAAAGAATGCGCATCTACCTAAAGTATAAATAAATAACACCAAACATAACTTAACGCACGAACAAATGAATAACATGCCACATTAATGTATTTACTTACAAAATAAAAAAAAATATTTGCCGACGGAGTACTTGACAAGAACCAACCAAATCAGAAGACACGAAATAATGAGACAAAAGTACAAAAAAAAACCATCTGTCAAATTTCATATCAGACATCTATATCAAGACAAAACCGCTGATATAGATCGCTGACATCCCATCATAAGAGGAAATATCGCGTCTCCATTGGAGATTTCATATCATGATGAGCATCCTGAGAGAATTTATCTCCTGTGGAGTCGGGGTGTTAACATTTCGCCCTCCCTCGCCAAATTTAAGGTATTTCTTTTTTGAAATAAAGCTCTCGATCAAGTTTCAGTTTTGTATGATTGTTTTTGAGTATGGCCGTCCAAGTAGATATAGATATACCTACTATCCTATCAAGACAAATTTAATCAAAATATACATGGGTACCTAAAGGCCTACTTTTTAGAACAAACCTTCGCTATTGCCACTCACAGCATTCTTAACACTCGAATTGCTTTTCACATCACCTCGGTTTCTCACTGCGCAATTCAGTTGTTTAATGAGCAAAGTACTACATATAGAAGTTCAACAAAACTAAGCCAATTTTGATGATTTATGAACTCTACTTATTTGCTAAAACATTCTTAACATTCTTCCAACTAATTTTCATTTTTTTCCATTGCTCGAATGAAGAGGTACTTACAAATGTCTATTTAAGAACCTATGAGATAAATATATGTATAATGTTTGTATATGTGTAGGAATATGCATGATGTAAAAAATTAATCAAACAAAGGTGCTGGTAAATGGTTATCATTTTTTTCGCTGAGGAATATAAAAGAAACTCAAATAAGCTTGATTGATCCTCCCCATAACATGATCAGAAACAAACACCAATATACATATACTTAAATAGTTATGCACTCAATTTATTTAAAAACCAAACTTAAAAAATAAAAACATTGTAGAACCTACACAAAAACCTGATCAAATTGTAAAAGATCGATTTGTTAAAATAAGCCATGAAGTATAAGACAGTGAAGGTTCGTTTTATAACCATATTAATTCATCTTTGAGTTAAAATCGGTGTCAATCCGATTCCTTATAAGTACCACTTAAAAAAAAAAAAACGAGCTTTATTTTTAAGGCCCAAAGAACACTTTTAGATCGCGAAGCACAATCCGTGCTTTTTGAGTGAACTTTTTACATCCAGGAAAAAATCATTAGGGTCGCTTTCGCTCACTGCTCCTATTCGGATGACACTCATACAACGGATAGCTTTCATTTCGCTTGTATGGCTCGGCAGTGTCGGCTTGTTTCTAAGTTTTTTTATTTTGTGACAATACAATAATATTCAAGAGGAATTTTATAATTTGTGCGGAACCGACTATAAATTCAATCAAAACACGTGCACTTTGTAATAATAAATTGTGTATTTAATAATTCGCTTACGATTAATCGATTACTGCTCAAACGGGCTTGTTTTAATCAAAGAATATAATATACATAGTATATATTGTTTAGCTTTTTTTGGGTTTTGTCTGACTGTGTTTGAAAGTTCAAAAAAGTTTCATTGCAAAACACCATAAAAACGAGGAAAAAAGCTGAGCTTATAAAAGCTGGTAACTTGACTTCTCTCAATTTCTCATATAAATTCGAAACAGGAATGAGCGAGAGCATGGGAGAATGTATTGACGATGGGAATGGTACACAAATGGATAACAATACCAACACCACGGGAAAAAGCTCTGACTCCATTGATGATAGTAAGAGTAACATAAAGAAATCGAGTCGACGCTGCATGTTTGGATGCACAGATGGATCGTCAACGCTTTGCCGATTCCCCATACACGATGCCCAGAGGTGAGTAAAGCTCTTTATAAAGTTTTCTTCTCTGTGTATAGCTTTTGAGAGGAGAATTCTATTTTTTTTTCTGATATGTGGGAAAGTTTCTTTCCGTTATGATATCCATGTGACAAAGAGACTTATAAATGTGACGTGTATTTATATTGTTTATGGTTCAACTCTACCAATGATTCGAACAGCTGTTGCACTTTTGGATTTCCCCTTTTATTCGCTTTACAATTTGAACAGGGGTAACTGAACCTTAAACAAAGATACACACAAGACAAAATTGTGAACACAACATACGAATTGAGTTGAGTTCTATGCAAAACGTTGGTTTGGATTTGGTAAATTACCTAGTTGCTCTAAGGGGCAAGTATGGGTTTTGAATATAGAAATAATTTTTGTGAGTTTTTCGGTTTGTAGTATTAAAAGTTCTTTTGAATGTCATTTCGATTCTTATAAAAATGGTTTTTGAGCCTTTTCTCACTTAATCAAAATTCAGCCTTCAAGCAACAAATCCAAAATCTCATCAAATCAACGTTTTTACGAGTAGGTATTCTGAAATTTTTCTTTGTGTAAGTATTACCAGCGTTGGGTTATTTTAAGATTTAAGGACATTATTGGGAATCTTATAGCTTTTCCACACCGAACCGAAAACCCGGTTTTCGGCTAAAAGTTTTGAAACCTCAAAAATATTTACAAGTTTTCGTTTGTCATTTAAATTATTTTGACACACTGTCGTACACTTTTCTTCTCAGTAGCTGTCAGATGTTTTTTTTTATGTCTGATTGGTATTTGAATGTTTTCATTCCATTTCAATTGAGCTTTGAATTTTTCATTAGGTATGTTTGTTTACATCATCTCTGAATTTCAACTGCTTTTCGAGAGGTTTTATCAAAAACTTGTCAAAAACGAAAACTTGTAGGTAGTTCACAAAAATGTATGGGAAAACTTGTGTTTTCGATGCAGGTTTTCGACGAAAACCGATTTTTTGGCGAAAACCGTGTTTTCGGCTCGGTGTGAAAAGGCTATTAGCTTCTTTGTTGATTTTGTAAGGCAATTATTTGTTGGTTATAGGGAAGTTCCTGGTTTCGGTACAGTACTGTTAAGTTAAGAAACTGTTGACATAATATATTATGCGCCTGCGTGGCGACTTAACATACCCTCCGGCCCCGGAAAAGGTAGATAGTAACTGAAAACGACATATTGGCCACTTTCAGTAGATACTGTTGGTCGAAAAAAACACTTAAAAAAAAAGTGAGGTTAAAACTGGAAAAGTAAAACATTTCTTTTTATGATTTTAAAGGTGTTTTATCACTTTAATAATTTACATCTTTAAAATGAAACCCCTGGCCGCGTGTACAAAAAAATTATACGCGTGCTACCTTAAAAGATAGTCGTCCCCTAGTTTATGCTACCAATTCGACGTTTGTACTTTATTAATCTTTTAAGAAAAAAAAAGGTGATGAAGATTTTACTTTTATTGAGTTTCTTTTATAGGTACAGTGGTGGAAAAAATAATAATAAAAAATCATACATACTTAAGCTTAATAAAGTTAACATGACGGTATTTTATTCAGCTGCATGTTAAAAGCCTACTGCACATGATATATCATTAAAAGCTCCCATTAGTGATTATTAGTGAAGCTGTGCGAGATAAGATTAGAAGTCCTATTCGTTTTCGGTGAAAAAAAAAATAGGTGTGTTGGTTTTACGCATATTTAAACCAGAAAACTACACTATAAAGCAACATATTTTTACTGTAAGTTCTATTTTGTAATTATTTTCCCATGAATATTTAAATGGTAAAGAATTTTTCAAAATAATGGGTCGTGCCAGACACTGCACTGATGCATAGAGACGTCTCATTCGAAAGCTATGTACGTTCTAAGAACAAAACGTATACATACATTTATTGCTCAGAGAAAATAATAACAAATGTTTTAAAGCCGAACAAATCTCAAGAAACTAGAGGAAGAAAAAAGAAAACGTCTGATAGCTAAAAAAAGACCCCTCCGTGACTTCTTCTGAAATTAAGAAAACATTTAATTTAAGCGTGACGACAAGAACTGTAAGAAACAGGTTAATAACAGCTTACCTACGTTCTCCATTCGCTTGGAAGACGCCATTTGTGTCAAAAAAGAACAAGAAGAAAAAAAGGTTGGGATCAAAAAAGTTTGGGAAAAAGTTCCAGTGCAAAAGTGCAAAAAATAAGTGGAATCCCTGCCGCGACGTTACGAGGAAGTATTAAAAGTTAAAGGTCATCCAACCAAATATTAGTTAAAAACTAAGTTTTGTACCGATTTTTTCTAAATTTATTTTTTCTAAATTTATTTTATTTAATACATTATTTTTCCCAACTATAAAAATAAATTTTATTATTTAAGAAAAATCAACTACTTTTTTATGTTTTCTATATATAACTATTTTAAATAAAGGCATTA
The DNA here is from genome assembly GCA_911387755.1 of Chrysotoxum bicinctum. Lineage (NCBI taxonomy): Eukaryota > Metazoa > Arthropoda > Insecta > Diptera > Syrphidae > Chrysotoxum > Chrysotoxum bicinctum. Next base: position 213,137,088 of record OU426989.1, on the reverse strand, counting down.
GACTTATATTATAATACTGAAATACAAATATATATAAAAAAAATGCTAGTGTTAAAAGTTTTGCGTATTTTTCGTTTACACCTATTATTTTTTCCACCACTGTATGTACATACATATGTATATGGAACAGAACTTTTTCCATTTCTAATACATAGTGTTGGAATTATACTTAAAAAATGTAGTGAAATGTCTTGAAATTCAGGAATTAGACTTGTTAGGATTCGGGATTATTAGATTAAGAATTTTGGGATGTACCTAATACTTTGAGATTCGGAGATTAATTACGGTTCCTATCTGTTTTGGCTCTTTATATGTACATATAAATATATCGACTTTCAACAAGATTTGTATCGAGGATTATCGAGTTCTCTTAGACTTGAAGTACCTACTAATAGTTGCATATTTGTAAAAATTTTCGAAAAAAGAAAATGTTTTTGGATTTTTGAATTAAAATTGAACCTTTATTTTAAATTAATTTTGTCTAAAACTAAATTAAATAATAATTTTGTTTCCATATAAATTCATATTTCGTCAAGTATTCCCACGGGATTCAATTTGAGTTTTTTTAACTGTTTAAATGTTGAATTTTATGCTTTTGGACATTAAATCCATGTTTTGTTTATATCATTAAAATACAATTTTTAAAATTCTAGCCAGGTTTAACATAACACCGAGGGTATACTTGCGGTTTAATGGTAAATTTTGTTTTAAATAATTTTACATACCTGTGTAAGCCCCAGGTGAACAAAACTATGCTCAACTTGTGTATAAGCAGTTCCGCGCGACTAGGACGTGCATTTAATGGTATGATTTTTTTTTTCGAAAAGACAAATCGTTTTGTTTTTAGGGTGAAAAGAAAGGGGAAAGGCTGGAAGAGTATTTTTTTTTGGCTCACTCATAATTATGTGTACTTAGGTACTAGTAATTCATCCACCATCCACGTGCATATAATGCCGCTAAGCTATATTGAGGGGAAATGCAAGGCAGGCCGAGGCAATAATGCGATATTCTGAAAATGCAGATCATTCAAATTTCAAATAGAGGTATGTACGAGTAGGTATATGACGCGACGGGGGATGTTTATGTTTCTTAGGTTCCGTTATTACTCTGAGTGAGTTTGTTTATATTGAACTCAAACAGCTATTCCTATGCTATGCTATAAACAAAATACCTCGCGCCGCGCCGGCCGGTAACAAATTAATGTTTTTTGTGAGTGTGTGCGCGCATTGCGTAGGTACATATTTTGTTTTATATAGGTATAAAAGATACAACCTAGGTTAGGTTAGATAAGATACGTACCTTTCATTGCAAGGGCAATGGAAAAGTGTTTTTATGTATACTCGTACACTTTTAGATGCATTTTCCATTTAGTAAGTATCTTTTTGGTTTTCGTGTCCAGGAGTGGATGGAGGAATGAATTGTTTCTTTGTTCGGCCACTGGAAGTTAGTTTAGTGATTCTCCTTCTTCGCTTCGGTTATTGTTTTGTTTTCGGTGTATCTTTTAACAAATTTTCTGTTCTTTACTTAGTAAATATACCTAGTTTATTTTACGTTGTTCTCTGTTTTGGCAGGTAAACAAATATAATTACATATTTTATTTAAAAAAAAAAAAAAGAGTTTTGATCCGCAGAAAATGGAGATCATCTCTTCACTCTACTCAATCCACTCCAAGTTCCGAGTTCCAATTATTTATTTGTTTGGTTTATCTTGCGCTGTGATTATTTTTCCTTATTTGTTTTTTCAAGTGCAAATGTATGTATGTACCTATCTATATATATCTATGTAGATATAGGTACCTAATGGTTCAATGGCTTTTGTGTTGATGTTTTGGTTTTGTTTACATTATTCAGCCGATAATCTTTTAGATGCGAAAATCGAGTGTGAAATGTATCTTTTAGCTAATGTGTACATACATAATTTAAACATAATATGTAAGTACATAGGTACATATTATTTTTAATTTGTGTTAGTAATCAAATTGCATAAAAGGCTTTAAAGAACCTACATACCTACCTATCTTCAAAAGTTTCAAATGTCATATTTTCAATTGATTTGATCAAAAAGTGTATACCTAGTAAAACTTCGCAAAGTTATTGATTAATATTTATATTTAATTTATATTACATTATTAACTTTTCAACTAGTAGATCCGAACTTGCGTTGTTTCGCTAAATTTTCAAAGTAAAAATTCTGAACGTTTATGTTGATTGACTTTACAAAGAGACATAAAGTCACCCATATTCTGAAACTCGTATTTATGACTCGTATTCGACTACAGTCGTACATAATATGTTGTTATTCCAGGAGTCTAACATCCGACTTCATTTGTACTAAACATATTGGGAAACGAAAAACATGGCATGGCATACGACTGTTCCTACGACTTGAGTCCAATACGAGTCATAAATACTTAGGTACTTTCCTCCTAAAACGACCAGTGAACGATTGTTAAGATTAAGATCTCTATATGAACATTTAAAATGTTTTATATAAGGAATAAAACTGATGAGATAACCTCCCCCATCAAGTTTTGTTAAAAATAAATGAATTTATTATACTAAATTTGACACTTCTATAAAATTTCATCTGTTAGGTACCTATATCTGGTGTTGCATTCAGCATAGGTATGACACAAATTCTGTTATGTTATGATTTATTTTAGTTGACTTTTTAAACAACGATGAAAAATAAATACAAAAAAAAAAAACACGTCGCAATATAGTTTTGACGCATGTCAAGTTACGATTTTAATAACAAATATAGGTAGGTACCTAGGTTGATGTTAAGAAACGCTTGGAGTTACCAAGAGGAATGGTATTTTACTCTGGTGACCCTGGGAATTAATTGTTCCGGCTTTCTGGCAAAAATTTAAAAAACTTCTTCCAAAATTTATTTTACGCAGCGAAATATGAGTTTGATGAATTTACCGATTCATTTTAAACTTGTCCCATTTTTTACTTGAGATAATTTATTGTGTTTTAAGCAGAATTTTCACAATTTAAATTTATTAAACAAACCTAAATGTTCATTAATAAGAATTTAACAACACTTTTTTCACATTCAAATAATTTTTTTATTATTTGACGATTCTTATCTTCATAGATTTTTCAGGAAAAATATCAGAAACTGGAGTTCTTACGAACTGTTAAAAGTGTGATTTATAGTCTTGTCTTGGCCTGTGATTGGCGGTAGTGAACTAACTATTGATGTTAAAGCTAGAGATCAGAAACGCTTATGAATTCTGTGACCGGTTATTGGATCACGCAGTTTTTGTATCTGAAATTATAAAGTTACATTTTACCATTGTTCTAGAATAAATTTGTATATCTACTATCTAATGAAAATGAAATGAAAAACACAAAAATGTCTATAGCTTCAACGTTTGGGACTATTTAGGTCCGACATTTGAAAAAAATCATCAAGGTTTTTGATGACTTACGAGAACCTATAATAAAAAAAAGTCTTAATAGTCACTGATTGGTTTCCATTATTTATGACCAATTTCATAAACAAACACTATAAGCACTTTTATCAAAAAATCCTCTTAAATTTTATCAGAATCTTTTGAGTTACACTAATCTGTAAAAGGGAAATTTTTGTTAAAATTGAGTTCTCTCTAAATTTGTGCAAAAAAATTGTTTTTTTTTTTCGTTCTAATAAGCGAAATGTATGAGAAAAAAAATGAGAAAGCAGTATGTGTTGAAACAAATGCCAAGAAATGCAAAAAAAAAAAAACGAAATGCAAAAAAAAAGATTTGGAAAGATCTTGTGGCATAAAATAGTAAAGCAATAATCACTTAATTTAATGCATCACTGATGGGTTTGTTTCGGTTAGTTTGAGGTTCCAAATGAGGAACAAACAAATTCGATCCACGTATGCTTTGGAAAGTCAGAACATTATTTGAAATCAATATCGTCATAATCGGAGAATGGAATCCTGTGAACCCAGATTACTTTTGGATGTCTATACTCTGTTCAACAAAAATTGTCAGTACAGGGAAGATAGGACGTTTGCCTCTCACTCTGGTTTCATTGGCTTGCATAAGTGTGTCGCCTTTTAAAGCTCTCACAGGGTTTCCCTAGTTTGCATTATAAATCTCCAACACTCAACATACTCAACTTCATAAAACTTGTTCTCAAAAGTTTCAAATCCCAAAAGCTCCTTAATAAAATCCACTGAATAAGCTCATTGTTTATAATTTAGAATGATAATGGTAATGGTAACACTGTTCTGATGTATATAATAAGCACATGATCAGGGTTCGGACTTTACTTCGATCGAAGTAGACCTACTTCGATTTTCAGAGAAAAATTTAATCTATGTACTTCTCTACTGCTCTTTTTTATGATCTACTTCTCTTTGAAATTCTTAACCAACATATTTAAAGATAGCGCTGAACACTCTGTATTACATAAAAAAACACTTACAGAAAAATTAAAGATATTATATGAGCCACCTTTTGAATTGATAAAATTCATACAAAAGTCCAAGTTCGTTGATGGAAAATTTACTTTAAAATAGGTATATTTAATTAAAAAAATTTTAAAAGTCTGAAATCAGAATTTACTTACATATATATGTTATGTTTATATAATTTAATTTCTTAAAACTACTTCCAAAATTTTGGATCTATGTACTTCAGTTTTTTTGCGTATCTACTTCGAAAATTTAAAACCTAAGTCCGAACCCTGCACACGATCGTATTGATTTGACATGACAGTATCCCTTGACCCTTCAGCAGTGGTGTTGAACGGTCGCGTTGGGGTGTATAACTTTTTGAGAAGAATTACAACAACAATTCTTAAGGGAAAGTCAGTGGCCCGCTCTTTTTTAAGTGGCATTTTTCCCAACGTAGTGTAGTGATAAGTGCATCAGGCACCACTGCTTTGGAAAAAGCTCTCCCATAAGAACTGTACTGATAATTTTTGTTGAAGAGAGTAGGTATAATAACTATTTGTTGCTATTTCTCGTCGAATGAATATATTTATCTATTCTAAGTCAAAAGCCAATCATTAAAATGTTATTATTAACATGCAAAGTGGAAATTTGTTCAGCTATTCATTTTGTATCGTCAAAAAATGAAAACTAAAAATTTGAGCTGCCATATCCTCTTGTTAGCTGCATCTGATGACATTTCAATTATACTTTTTAAAATTTAATGAGCATTTAGATTATAAGGGCATTTAAAAGCTTTTTTAATTAATAAACATAATGAATAAAGCGCTTAGTGAAACCAAAAAATCCCATTTTAAAGTTTAGAAGCCTGTTAAATGATTAGTCGTTTTTTATTGGGAATTGTATAGACAGCGCATTAAAATTTTACACAGTAAATCACAACAAAGGAATAGTGCGTATAAACTAGGCAGTAATATGAGTGCACATTGTAATAGTGCTGATAAAGTTTTGGAGCATCTGGATTACAGTGACACTCAAATTGGTTGGAAAAGTTTAGTTTTCGTGAGGTTGACAGATTTTGATTATTCGAGAATGCGTTCGGTGATATTTGTTCATTTTATGGTAAATTTTCACAAGAGCAAAATTATGTGGTTTGAAATATTAATTTACGATTAGACGGTAAACGTTAATAGTCAATGGTCAAAATTTTGCCTCTTAATGCGTGTGCATGTTCCCTAGCTGTCACGTGCGAGTATGAAAATCATCGAAGGATGGATGTGATGCCAAACGATTAAAAAGGACATGAAAATGATTTTTTTCTGACACCGAGCCCTTAATTTGACTTTGTGTACATACATGCCATTGAGATTTGATTTTATTAATAATTTTTCACTTGTTTGACAACAAATTTTTCAGTGATGTTAATTCAGCATAAACCACATCAAAACGTATACTTTTCCAACGCATCCCTTAGCTTATTCAAAAGTGGATTGTTTATTCGTAGGTATATAGTTTTTGTTTCCTTTTACTTTGTTCACTTAATGAGTCTGAAATATCTACTAAATTAAGATGATTTGTTAAAAGAAACTCAGAAATTATGTATAGCCCTTTTCTGTTTTGGATCTTTATTCATTTCAATTTGTATTATTTTTGTAAGAAATTACATATTTATTTTACTTCTGTTCCAAATCAGCTTGACACAGGTATAAATGCAAGCATACCAACTTAAAAATTTAAAGTAAAAGTGTATATGCAGTCAAAAAAGCATTTTATTCGGACTTCCATTGCTGCACTATGTATACATTACCAATAAAATACGCCTATTAAAAGTACTTCGTGAAATCGGCCATTATTATGATAAGTTTAACCAGGTACGTTGACAAAGTGGCCAAATACTGAATTTCAGCGGATGGATATTGGTTAAATGCTCAATTCTAACGTAAGCTATTTTAGTTTTAACTGCATAAAGGCAAGATCTTTAAAATATTTTATATTTTGTATTATTGCCTATACGAAAACATGAACGCAAAAAATGTTAGAAGCATGGTTGGCTCTGGGATCTTGGCACCACATACATATATGGCATATTCGTTTAAACAAGTCATAGGAATTTTTGGCTCCTTGGGATATTCGCAAAAAATTTATACCATCGGAAAGATCACTAGATTCTGATAAAAGTTAATAAATCGTCATAAAGGGTCAGGTAGTTTGAGTAATTGGTCAGCAATAGTTTTTTTTCTATGAATTTTTAATGCCTTTTTTTTTCTTGTTCACAGTAGAGGACAGTAGCACCAAAGTAAGATTTTCTGGAGGTTCGTTAACAACAAGATTGTTCTTACAGATACAAAGATAATTTCTGATGTGACTAGGCTTACGTGTTCAAAATGAGCTGCTTACATTCTCTTATACATTTAAAGAAAATTTAAAAATTCATAAACAAATACCTATGGCTGACCAATTACTCAAAAATGCTGACCTTTTTAGAGCGTTAAGTGGTTGAAAAAAAGAAACTTTAAAAATCATTAAAAAAATCAATAGCTGGTAAATTACTGAAGCTAGCTGACCTTTTATATGAATGTACAGACCTTTGAGGTGGTATAAAATTTTTGTGAATATCCCACAATGAGGTGCTGAAAATTTCAATGACCTTGTTTTTTTTTTTTTAAATTAATAAAAAAAATTTTTACTGACCCGTTACTGAAACTAGCTGACCTTTGAACATTTACTGAGGTTTTAAATTGAATTATTTTTTTTTTATTAAAGAACCAAATGGGGCTCCATTAGTCTGTGACCTTGAAACAAAATTTAAAATTTCATAAAAAAATGTATGACTGACCTTTTAATATAATCTAGTTATCTTTTAGATTTTGTATAATTTTTGCGAATATCATAAAAATGAGGTGCGTGACCTTGCAAAAGCTTAAGCTGACCAATTACATACATAAGTATATGGCATACTTTTTTTTTTACGAATATCCCATAGGTAGATATATGGAAAAAAAGATTCCAGAGCCTGAAATTTTCACGAAAAAATCACAATTAATCAATATTTGATTTTACTGTGAGATTTTGAAAATGCGAAATTCCATTGGGTATACTTAGGTGCACCCATTATTCAACCAAGGAAATTCTTTGATATTTTTGCTTGGGGGTCACTTGTACCGCTCCTGTCCCATTTGTTTTTCTTTCCATAGGTATTTGTATGTACATATGTATCAACAAATACTTTAATGAATGAAAAAAAAATGTCAAGCTTTTTAAATAACTGTATGTTAACACAGAGCTGTATTTTTTCTCAAACATTTCGAAAACTTCTCTTCTCATACGAGTGTTCATCAAAACAAAACCATAAGTCGCTTGTTTCCAAGTTGAACTTTTTTTTATATATCGAACTCTGCCGTGCCTCCCATTTAGGTACCCATAAAACAATGAATGCGCAACTTATTACTCGAACCAAGAGTCATTGATTCTTAAAACCTCTATAAATAACATCCCTTCCCCTGCCTCTCCTAACTTTGTTTTTTTTTCTTTTTAATTTGTAAAGCACTAACCATCATAATTTCTGTTCGTTTTCAAACGAAATCAAATTGAGAACAAAATCTAAAATAGATTGAAGAAACTTAATTTCAAAGCTGTAAAAGACTTTTATAATTTGCAGTTTAACATACCTACGTTTAGCTTTCGAGATAGTTTCCCCTTGTAGCTTTTTCTGTTAATAATTTTTGCTTAGTCTGTGGTAACCTAAATAAAGAACCCCAATTTTCTTTTAAACAGATGCCAAGATTGGGTGGACTTCTTTCAAGTCAGCGAGGAGCACATTCGGAATAATAGCTTGGTAAATCTGCGTGTTTGCATGAAACACTTCAAGGAGAAGGTCACAATGATAAACGGCAAAGTAACTCGACATCCATCCGCAGACAGTATTAACTCGAATCAATCATCAAAAGGAACAAAGGTATGACCACATTTTCAAAATAATTCAAAAGATTCAAATAAAAAAAAAATTTTTTACTATAGCGTTCAAGACAAAGCTCGACAAGTGGATGGAATGTTGACGCCAATAGCAGAGCATCATCCGTTCACAGTGATTGCACATCAGATTCTGAATCAAAATCCAAGCGCAGCAGCAATGACTCATTGAAAAAGCTTCCGCTCGAAATGATAAACGGTGGAAATCGTAAGCTTTTTGTTATCACTCCCAGCGATGGCAACGCAGTGCCGGGACAGAAAAGTAAAATGTTTTTGATTCTCGAAAATGGCGATGACAATGACGAAACAAAGAAACACCAGAAAATCACTCTCATTGCCGACAAATCCGATGCACAAACTGCAGAGAAAATAGAACAACTTCTGCCACAGCTTATTGAGAAGATTCAAAGTGCCAATGAGGCGAAAAATGCCAAGGAAGCGGTATTACTGATCGATTCGGAAGAGGAGGTAGAAGAAGAGGAGGAGGAAGAAGAGGTGCAAGTTGCAGAAATGGAGCAAGCAAAGCAAGAAGTTCCCATAGAACTTCCATTAAAAATACAACGAGTTGAGACATTAGCCAAAACTTCTGCACCTCCAACACCAGCCACAACAGCCACAGGTACAGGCACAGGCACAACAAAGACCAATGCAGTGAATCTATCGCCAGATTTTCTGTTCCTTATGAAAATGGTTCCAAAGTTGGAAGCAATTACAGAACCACTGAAGACACATATCAAAAACAGAATTGAGAGTATGCTGAATGAACCGTTACATGAGATTACTTTCGAAGATTCGTATGAACCGAACTTGAGTGCAACTGTAAACGGCTTTAGCAATACGTGATGCGGTAGTAGTTTTAATGTTAAGGTTTTTTATGTCGAATAAAGGATTATTTTTGTAAGTATTGGATAGAACAATAATCTTTCAATTTAATGGAACTTTAGCTGCAAATTCGATTTAAATTCGGGATATGTAAGTTCAAAAAGAATGAGAATTAAATGTAAATTCCTTTTTATATTCGAACCTACGCAATACCGTGGTTGTGAATTTTACTTGCGATATGCATGAAGAATGTCAACTTATGCATTCGTAAAAAATCATAACATAACTGTGATAAGAAAGACTAAAAATTAGGTCTCGTAATTCTCAGAACTCAGACAATTTAAACTTTTCTTTAAACTTTCTAGAAAGCATTTTAGATTTTTCCCCCGACACGCTTTTTTTTTAGTATGGAAGGTACCTTCCATACAAATGTTTGGAAAAAAATTTGTTTTTCTCAAAAACTGTTCAACAGATTTTTTCTTATTCAAAAAACTTCATTTATTAAAACCTATCTAATGGTTGAAAAAATGGTTATAAATAATACCGCGAATACATTGTTTCATGTTATCGATTTTTCAAAAAGGGTATAACTGATTTTGATTAATTTTTGTATGGAACTGTGTATTCAATTTTAAATTTTTGGTTTGAAAACTAAATACCGATGTAAAAAAAAGAAAGAAATAATTTATTTTTGAAAATTCGATATCTCAAAAACGGGTTAATAACACAGGTCAACAAGGTTCTTAGTGCAGAAACCAAAATGTACTTTTTCGATGATTTTTTTATGTTCCGAGCTCGTATCCGAAGTCAGAAAAGATATATGACGTCACGTTTTTGAGATATTCCGTTTTGAAAATTAAAAAAAAATCGTTTTTACTGTTTCCGATGTTATGCTTTAACTTTTTGTTATTTTCAACATAATTTGTATTGGTTTCTAAAAGAACTAATTTTCGTCTTTCTTCTCCAAGAAATCTTAAGTTATAGTTAATGTGTTGACATAATATGGTATAATATTAAATTTATTTGTCAATTTCAAAAAATTTTATTCATTCTTAAACAATGTAAAGAAAGGAAAACATGTATTAAATCTTAATCAGTATAAAATATCTATGTTTCAAGCTATCTTCTATAGTATGTCCATCTTCAGTACACAACAGCAATTTGCCAACATCTTTGAGCATAATGTTTTAACGGTTTTAAAAGAATAAATGTTGGTTAGGATTAATCACAACACATATTGAGAGAAGTAAAAATCAAGTTTACGGCTATATAAATTGTATAGGCTTAATCCTGACAACTATGAAACAAAAAAAAGATTATTGGAAAGACTTGAACAGATTTAACAAAATCACCTCAAGTTATAACATGAACTCGGAAACAGTTAACAAGCGATTTTGAAACTTCTTTTTTTTCTTTGCATAAATGCAAAAATTTGCTTGGCATTATGTTTGAAGCTTCAACTACGAGTACTAACAAATAGATGTATAAGGCAGTTTTCTTAGTCATTTAAAAAATGAATTTTATGAATATAAAAACATTGGAGCAAACTTTTAATAGGGTGTTTAAAATTGTGTGCCAATGTTTATTAAGATATTAGTATGATACTACCTAACAATTTACTAACTTAAAAGTAGTTTACTAACTCATACTTCATTTTAAACATTTTCTAACTAGTATCGTATTAAACCATTTTTCCTAATAAATTACTTATGAACACAACTAAAGCAATGACAGTTCATGCAAAAAGCTAAGTAAACAGACTTTATTTGGCGTTTGCAAATGTCAAAGAGTGATATGAAGTTAGCACGATACTAAGAAATAAAACAGGCATTCGATGATTTTAACTTTAATAGAAGGGTGGAGAAAGTATGATACAGCATCATCATCGAATAAAATTTACAAAATCGTCGTTTTAGCCAAGTTTCATACTAAAACATCTTTAACATCGTACTAATTCAACTATTCAACTATACTTTTTTACACGAAATGTCATTGTTTTAGGTGTGTTCAGAAGCAATTTATTAAGAAAATTCTTTTAGTACGATACTAGTTAGAAAATGTTTAAAATTAAAAACGAGTTAGTAAACTACTATAAAGTTAGCAAATTGTTAAGTAGTAACATACTCGTACTAATACCTTAATAATAGGCTGTTTAAAATTTTGCGCCATAGTCTTTTATGCTTAGACAAGTTCATGCGATACAGTCCCGAATTTTACTTTTTATGTTTTAGCACGCACTCAAGGGTTTATTGAAATACCCTTATAATGTAAAGTTCTCACCAAAGAACAAGAAATTCGCATGCAACGTGAATGTTGGAATTTCAATGAAACCTGTGTTTCATGTTTCAAAAGTTGTTTCATATAATGTACTCGTAAGTATGTCGGTGGGGTATCGACACACTTAGACCTTATGTTAGACCGTTGTGATACATGAAGGTGGAATTACACATGGAAATTAAAAAAAAAGACTAAAATTTCGTTTAGAAATTGCTGTACTTAAAAGTTTTTTTCTTAATTTACTATATTACATTTTTCAATCATAGATTGGAAAAATGTCGCTATGGCAACTCAGGAAACAAGTATTTGCGACGAAGTACTTAAAAAATATTATATTTTCGTGTACAAGTATCAGAGTACTGAAATACAAGTTCAAACCCCGGTACTAGTACTTGTACTTTAAATTTTACAGCTCTGGTTTTAAGTATATTGATTGAATAATGCGCGAAATTTGTTGAATTTTTCGTATTGTCGAATAAAACTCCTTCGACAGTTCAAAAACAAGTTTAAGTATTTCCCATCAATGTAACCCTTGAATTTGTCAGCAGTTATTGAGAAACAAGAACTTTTTCTCTATGTTGGAGAGATTATATATGAAAAATCGAATAAATTTAGATCAGACGAATAACGGATAGATTCTCACAGACGATCACAGGTATATGATTTTTAGACGACCGCCGCGATGCACGGAGACCAACTTCAACAAAATTGTATGTGATGCCATCGAAGTCACCAACTTGAACTAAAGCAGTGATAATGATTGATAAATATTTTTTTAGTTAAATATTCTCATAAAAAAATAATGTAAATATTTTCGTTTTTAGACCACGACGCCAATACACTGGATGACACCCCGATTTATTGATGCAATCGTTTTTGTTTTTCCATAATAAGCTCAAATTTTACCGAAAATCTCTAAAGAATAATTCCTCTAAAATTGTGTGAAACGCACCATTCACATGCGGAGTTATAATGCATTTACACGATAAATGGGACAACAATATTCAATTTTACAAAACACCAGACATGATAAACAGAAACATACTTAGTGTACAACAAAATCGAGTTAAACAATTTTTCTTTAGCTCTCCGTTCAATCATGAAATTGTATAGCTTAACGAATTTTTCGACCGCCATACGAGTATTGAAACCCTTGGATTGATAATAAAGCATGTAAAAGGCAGAAAATATTATAGAGCGAAGTATATTTTAGACTGATATCTGTGAATTCCAAAAATCAAACATTTTCCCATTGTCCGGTGGATTGATAGAAAAGTGAAGCGGAAAATTATTTGAATTAGAAGTGCGGAACTTAAAAAAAAGCCGAAATTCAAGAGATGTCAATTTCAATGGAAAGAGTTTCCAAAAAGGACCCTGAATAAGTAGTAGTTAATTTAAAATGAGCAGGACATTTTTACTGATGAAAGTTAATTTAACCTTCACGAGACGGATGGTAAAGCGCACGTTTGGATTGGAAGCAGCCAAATACATATCTGGAAATGTTCATGGAATAGTAAGAAACGGTGTAAGTCAATTTATGGTTTGGAGCTGTATGTCATCTGCTGGTGTAGGAAACCTGATTTTTAGCTAGGGTAATATCGACAAAAATATGAATCTAGATATTTGGGAGCAAAATTTGATTCAAGAGATGAAAACCTCAACGCCAAAGATCGTTTTCGATGGGATAACCAATGACCATAAGAAAAAGTCCAAACTTGGTTGATTTTGGAATGTCCTCATATCATAAAACCGCCTACACATTCCTCAGATCTCAATGCGATATAATCGTAACCTTTTTGATCTTACCTGGAACACAACATTTGAAAATACAAGAAATTATCAAAGACAGATTTTAAAAAAAGTGCTTTTGAAAGAATGGGGTAATATATATTCTGTGCTGTTTGGTAGAAACCTGTTTAGTCCATGAAGTAATTTATGTTTTTGCATCCACTTTTTATGGAGTGAGGGCCTAAACGGGTTGACTGATTTTCTTTGAAAAATTATATTCCAAATTTTAAGAAAATCAGCTTACCTGTTGAGGTCTTAGCTCGATGTAAAGTGAACTTAAGACACTAAATATTTTATAGAGTTATCATGTTTCTACCGACCATCAGAGATATGTATCTTCGAAATAGATTGGAAAGCTGGAATAATCAATATAGACTAGAGCCAGTCTTAAAAGAAAAAGCATATCAAAAAAAGACTATCATGCGAGAAAAATATCATGTGAGAAACTATCAAGCTGGAAAAATATAATGGGAGAAAACTGAATGTATAACTATCAGGTTAGAAAAATATCACGCAAGAAAGCTATCATGCGAAAGAATTGTCATTCGGTATGATCTTTTTGTCACATGATACGATATATTTTTTCGCATGATATTTTAAGTGTTTTTCTATGAAAGTTCACATTAAATATTTTTTAGTATGTCAAAATATAGGTTGTTCTTTATGTGTAAAGAAGTTAAATATCTGAAAAAAAGATATTGTCCGGAAAATAACAATTTTAGCGATTTACTGTATTATTGTACTATTATTTGGAACGAGACAATCTATAATTGTCAAGTGGGTTTTGCGTCTTATCTGTTAAGTCAGAAATTGTCAATTTGTTTCGAACTACCTTTTTAAATAAGTTCAAAAGGTTTAAAAAAAATTAAGATTTTAGTCACTGCTCCAGAAAAAAAACTATTTTAATGTTTTCCACTGACATTTTTTGTCTATTTGGGTTTTGTCCAAATTTACAAATTTCGGGCAAAAGTCAGTTAAAGTTCATATTAAAAAATAAAATTGCATAGACATTTGAAAGAGTTTATTTCAACATTTAATTTATCCCTAAAACGTCAATTCAAATTCTGTAAACTAGCAACTTTGTTGACCGATTAAATATCGTCAGAAAAATATAAAAAATGTATTATAGTTTTTTAAATTTCAATTTTTAATTTTAATTAAATAAAATTAATTTACAAAAAATTTTGAAGACTTTTAAATCACTTGGAAAATGGTATAAAGTTACTGATTCTAAAAAAAAAAGATCCATAAGCATTTGCACTTTTTACAAAAGGTTGCTTGATGAACAATCGGAAAATCCAAAAATATGAAAATATTTGGTAAGCGTCAGTACATCAAATGTTAAAATAAATCAACTCAAATTTAAAATAAGACTTATTTGAACATCGTCCATGGAAAAAAAATCCAGGCCAAAGACTATGTTATTTTTGTGGTGGTATGGCTATATCTAGTTGGTGAACACAGCCACAGAAATAAAAAGTTCACTTAAAAGTGTTTGCATAATACACTATTGGAAACTGTAATACTACACTAGCAATAAAGTGCTTTGAAGTGAAATAAATGTGGAGATTTTGCAAAAACTATTTCTTGAAATGAATTAAGAAAAAAAGTAGGTTGCTGCTTTGAAAAAAAGGGAAGAACATAATCCACAATTGTCGTTGTTTATGAATGATTTTGTATACAACCCAAATCAAAGCTTTAGAAGTTTAAAAATTGGGGGGATCTATACGACTTTTCCTTAAAATATAAACAAATAATTATAAATAATTATAATAAAACACACGATCCACATTAAACATATCAGTTTATTTTTGTATTATTTATGTATTTATTTATTAATCTTTATCATTAAAATATTTATATATCTCTTTTTTTATTTTATTTTGGTTTGTTAAACATTATTGTTGTTTTAACAAAAAAATTGATATGGTGTTTTTTTACAGTTTCAGATGCAATAGCGCGGTAGTAAAACTATACAAACTACCAGAGCTTCAATAAATATTATTTTTATCTTTGTATGTTTAACAATAATTTAATTATATATATTTTTTTAAAATAAGTGTATTGTATACTGGTTTTCTTATAGACAGCAATATTTATGACAGATTTTGTGTAAATAAATAATAGTAAATATATTTTTTGAAGTTCTTACTTCCTACAGAAAAAATTTAAATATAAAAAGATAAAAATAGAGTCTAGGAAAGATGCAAAAGATACACATACACAGAGAAAAGCATTTTAAATATTAGGCACTGATATAGTCCCTAATCATTCAAATTGTAAAACATATTTTAGGATAAAATTCCTTTTTGTTTTTTTTTTTTGTAAGTAAATAAAATAAATACTTCCTTAATTTAAATATAAAAAAATGTATAACAAGTAAAACTAAACAAGTAAAAGCATTTTTTTATTAATTTAAGTCAAAATCAACTCAAGTACACATTTTTTATTCATATATTTTTTTTTTAACAAAACGGACATTCATCCAACAAGTTTACACAACCATTTGCAGTTTTTGTTTGATTAATACATTTTTGTAAAAGTTTTACTTTCTGGCGATATTAATTCACCAATCATACCCCGTGATTCGGCTCTTCTTTCAAAAGTGTGTCCTTATAGTCGCTGTTATGCAATTATGATTAGCTTAACTATAGATGATTTAATGATATACAAAGTTACATAATGTGTATAATATAAGTATCTAATAATCACAACTATTTTTATATATTTCTTTTTTAGTTAAATAAACTTATTTTTTTTTAAATAAATATTTATACTTTTAAATTGTCTGATAGATGCTTGCAAGAGAATCAATTGAGCTTGAACTCAAAGCGTAATATTTTCCAATAGAAAAATGTTCATTGTTATACGAGAAGTTGTATTTTGAGTTTTAATTTTTTTTTTTATATTTGACATTTAATATTTTTATTTATAGTTTTTTTTTTTGTAAGTAGATTGTCTTCAAAGATGAGTGCAAGATATTTATTCAATTAAATATTTTTATCTTAAATCATAAAATAAATGGAAAAGATTTAAACAAAATAATTATATATTTTTTTATTTTTATACTTTATATTTATATTATTATTCTTCGCATTATTTCAAGAGTTTCTGGTATTTTGTTTTTTCCATAGAATTGTTTCGATTGAAACCATTTTATTAATAAGGAAAAAGAATTTTGTTCTTGTTTTAAGTTTAAGAAAGTTAAAAACTATCTATTTTTTTTTTGAAGTAAGAAAAATATTTGAACTATGAACTATGCCGTAGAAGATAGCAAATTTTTCGTTTTAGTTTTGTTAAAAAATATTTTTATTCAAAATAATTATATTTCAGTCATTCCAATATTCCAAAATGGTAGAATCCCTAAATTTTTCTACTTATAGTGCCTAGGTTGTGATACCAACTTCTTTTTTTATTTACTATAAATGTATATTATTTTTTTTCTTAGTAACATTGTGTATACAAGCTTGCAGTACTGCAGTAAAGATTATAGCATTTTTTGTATCTTCTCATGTATGCGTTCTAAGCCTGCATTAATGTTAAGATATTGATTTTATGATTTATTTTTAGTTATGTATTTCAGTTTCATCAGAAGATTGTCATTATTTAGGGTTTTATACATACACATACATATATTTCACAACAAAGATTCAGAGATACATGGTTTGCTTATGTATCATTTAATGTTTATTTTATTTAGAATAAATATAATTTAAAGTAAAAAATAAAACAACCATTGGTTGATTTTATTTTTATGTTTAACTCAGAATTTGTTATTTTTTTATTTTTTAAATACAATCTGTGTTTTTTTTTAAATGTTTATAAATATATCATAAAAACTGAGTTTTTATTATTTATGATTTTTGTTACTATTTGTGTATATTCATATAATTTCGGAAAATTCTGATACAGATGAAATTGTGGCAGAGTTTTCTTTGACCATAATGAACCAAATTCAACAAGTTCAGTCAATCGAACTTAATATCGGTGTTTTACACGTAATTTGTAAACCACTATTGAAATGTCAAAAACTTTTTTCCTATGAGCGGGCATTTAGAAGATATTGTGAATTAAATAATCTCAAATGTCAAACATATGGCATGCCATCTTCAAATGGTTAATGTTATCGGAAATCACTTTATGTAACACATGTGGATTCATATAAAACAAACTTTTGTTGCCAAACATCAATCATTCAAAATATATAATTGAAAAATTGTTTCAAAAGTCTAAAAAATAGGTTTTATTTGTTTCTTACTTTCAAATGGCAAATCTGTCAAAAACCAATTTAAGCCGGAACCATGTTTATCCTATTTGTCCAAGAATGGTGTAGTGTCAAAAACCTTCATGTGTATATATATGGAAAAGTGCACAACTCTATTTAACGAGCAGCATAAGCAGTTTTGAAATAGGACAACTTTGAATAGGGTGCACAGTCGACGACACAACACACCACACGAGATAAGAGTGGCTTCCTCTTTTATAAAGAGCTTTTACAATTAAAAAAATCTTCAATTCTACGCAAAACCTACTAGATCTATATTTTTGAACTTAATATCTCAACTGGATGACTCCGTGAGAATGTCCACAATTTTCCATATCAATTCCATTATACTCGTAGTACTTACCTACACAAAAAAGGTTTTTGACACTTTCTACCACAAAAGTTACAAGATATTTCGAGTTGAAAATTGTCAAATAATTCGAAAATATAGGGCGTGTTATATATTCCAGGTCAAATTTATTTGGTTATCATTTTTGTGTGAATGAAATTTGTCAGTTTGCATTTGACAGTCGTAGAGAGGTTTCGAAAGCAATGCAGCATAACGTGTTGCAATTATTAAAAAAATTCATTTAAATAGTCGTTCAATTGTAAATGCACGCAAACAATCATTATGAACAAGGATCACATTAATTCATAAAATATCCGCTGAAAACCCTCCAATGATACACCAAAGACCACTACACCTTCGTAGAGTAATTATATGGTGCGCCATTTAGATCGGCGGCGGTCTCATTGGACCATATTTCTTTGAGGATACTACAATTGTAACAATTCTGTAACAATTGTTGGCAACCACTTATCGGGTCATGTTAATGATAAAGCCTAAAAGAATTTTATTTTGTAATTCAGAAGCGCTCAAAGGCTTATTGTGATAATGTTGAAAACAAACATAGCATGAGCGCAAGGTCAACCAGGGGGAGTGGAAAGAGCGGTGATGTCGATGAGCATTGGGCTTGAATCTTTGCAAATTGAAATGGAAACGGAAAACCGTGCCGGGTTCAATAATCATATTGTGCGGCTAACAGCCCGATTCTCCCCAAAGTCTGTGATGCCTCAAAAGTCACAAGAAGAGGTGAAACTGATTTTGTGACTTTTTCGAATTCTGCCGCTGAGTCACAACTAGGGATGGCGGTTATTACCAATTAACCGGTTTTCGGTTTTTCCGGTTATTTTCCCTCTCGATTTAACCTGCCGGTTTTAACCGGACAAAAAAACCGGTTATTTCAATAACCGGTTTTCGGTCTTTTATATACAAATTTTTTGAAGTTTTAAAATACGTTCAATCAAATAAACTATCGGCCCTAGCGAGGTATCCGTTCAGAGCGGAAAATTGTCCGCAACGCATACTTTGTCGGAGGCTCAAATTGCTTTCGAGGTATCCTATCGCAAAGAATAATGATACACAAACGCGTTGGCACAATTTGTTCCGCGAAGAATTTGTGTCGGACGAAATTGGAAAAACAATTGCATTAAGCTGTCAAAAATTTCACAAATAAAGCACTTGATCGCACTTCAACGTAGTTCGCCGGGTGCGTTAAAATAAATGTCGGAGAAAAATTCCGAACAGCTGTTCGGAAGAATACCTCAAAGCAAAAATCCTCCGAATCGTACAAAATCGGAGAATTTTCCGCTCCGAACGGATACCTCGCTAGGGCCGTATATGTACATACAAACATGTACATATATGTAGTATGTAGATAAGCTTTTTTCAGAAAAGAAAATCCTCTAGTAGCCCGGTCAAATTAGCTTCAAAAATAGGGGTAAGGTTACATTAATTCGCACAAAGCTGAAAATTGGCATGAATGTTGGGAACACTATTACAAACAATTTGTCGAAAGTCCCCATCGATCCGACGTGTGGAAAAAAAATTATTCAAGGTCAAATGTTGCAAAAATCGGTTTTTTGCATTTTTCAGCTAAACGGAAAATTTTATCATAAAATAGATGAGACAAACATTATTCATCATGCAATTATCTATAGAAATTGTCTTAACACTTTTTCTCCTAAGAATCACCATTTTGGAGATATAGCAATGCAAAAAGTTGAAAAAGTTGTATTCTTCATGACATGCACACGGCTCCGCACCACCCGTGAGGTAGTGCACTTGGCGCGTTTTTTTAAGGTGGTTTCCCCGGTAGGCCTATTCAACAATCTATTGTGGTCCTGTTGAGTTGAAAATTTTGTATTTAATTGAAAAATAGTACTATTGGAAATGACGAAAGCGATTATGAGTATTTTTTACAAAAGATAAGTACCGAAACTTATCTAAGCACGTACTTACATTACAAATTTGACGCCGATATTGCAGTGCTTTTTTCATTTCAAACGCTTTATTCAATTCATTGCCACAGTATAAACAGCACTCTTTTAAACAAAAAACAATTCCGACATTCACTGTCTCAAATGCTTCATTGTTAGCTCAAAATGGTTTAACGAGTAAGAGTGATTTTTGAAATCCTGTGGTATCACAACGGACCAAATATTGGTCTAAGTGTGTTGGCTTTTTCCAGTCAGCGGCCACCTTAACCTAACGTAACCTAAACAAAAACCTGTTCTGCTTGTTCTTGTTCGTGACGTCTTTTAACTGCGGTAATGGTACTCTTCCGAGTGTACTTTTTCCGACACTGCACATGAATTGTCACAGAAGTCTGGTCTTTTAAGTATTCCGAAAATTCATCACCTCTTTCAACACTTGCATCAATTAATGTGTTTAGGCCACGCTCAACAGTAACAATTTCACTTTCGGCCAAATGTTTACTGCAAATAAAGCAAAATTTAGACATTTCTTTTACAAACAAGAAACTGCACAAATTCTGTTTGCAATAACTTCTTGATCTTACTACGAAGGAACGCTTGGGACTAATAATATTTAGATGCTGCTCAAGGCCGTACGGTCACATAAAATGAGGGAATGGGTTTTCTTTCGAGTTTATATTTTTAAGCCAAATATACATTGTTCAAATGCATGGCAAGCACGTGCATGTGCAAGTGTATTCGTAAATTCGGGTTAAAGTTGCATATACACACATCAAGCATGAGCCTTCAATCTTTTATTTTTACATGGAGGGTGTGGTGAGAGGACGAGTTTTTTTCGGCAAAATTGTGATTTTACGAATTTCTTTGAGATTTTTTCAATTTTATCCGAGTAGGTAATTTGTTTTATTTTGTCTGTCCACTTCATCATACAATTTTTGTTTACTGTTTTAATATTTAAATCAGTGCTTAATATGTTGTACTGTGATCTCATCTCTTCAACGTACTATACGCAAATGAACCAATAAATGCATGATCAATAATCAATCTGGCATATACATACACTACTTCAATGCAGGACGCTAGATTGAAAGAAAATCAAAAGATTTTCATTTTGCTTCAATCCTACATCCAATTTATACGTGTGACTTTCTCACCAATACACTTGCGCGTGCTTTTCATGCATTTGAACAGTGTATATCTGGCTTTAGAATTGTATATTATGTATGTATACGCCACGAAAACTAATATTTTTACTTGTTTTACCGTTCTGTAATGTATATAACGGTAATTGACATACATATTATGAAGAACACAACTTTTTCAACTTTTTGCATTGCTGTATCTCCAAAATGGTGATTCTTAGGAGAAAAAGTGTTAAGACAATTTCTATAGATAATTGCATGATGAATAATTTTTGTCTCACCTATTTTATGATAAAATTTTCCGTTTAGCTGAAAAATGCAAAAAAAAAAACGATTTTTGCAACATTTGACCTTGAATAATTTTTTTCCCACACGTCGGATCGATGGGGACTTTCGACAAATTGTTTGTAATAGTGTTCCCAACATTCATGCCAATTTTCAGCTTTGTGCGAATTAATGTAACCTTGAATGTCTATTTTGACCGGGCTATAGTTAACACTTTAACTAACTTAACTTTAACTAACTTTAACTACTTCATACTAATGTTTTAATTGAAATGAAATAAAATATGAGTTTCAAAAAAAAAAAACCAAGCATTTCTAGTTATTCAAAATATGATTTTTTTTTCGAAAAATTGTTTTTTATTTAACTGAGGAAATAGTCGACATTTCATTTTGAAAATTAATAAACTTTCATCACTTGGTCGGGAAATATGGTTAACTAACAGCCCGATTCTCCCCAAAGTCAGTGATGCCTCACAAGTCACAAGAAGAGGTGAAATTGATTTTGTGACTTTTTCGAATTCTGCCGCTCAGTCACAACTTGTGAGAGTCACAAAAACAGTCGAAACTGTGATCTCCTTCAGAGCAGGTCACAACTCATAAATTTTTAAAGTTTCTTGGATTGACATTCAGTAAGAGAATTTTCTAGATTTGTCAATAATTGTGAGTACACAAAAATGGAAGTGGACTTTGTTCTAGTGAATATTTTTGCTGATCTTTCCCACAAAAAAGAAAAGTAATATTATTATACATAAACAAAAATTTCTTTAAGAAACTAATCGTATCAAGAAGTTTACAGCGTCGACGGCTTTAAGAACATTGAGAGATACAAATGATCCATTCGCTCTGCAAAACAATATATTTATAAAGTTTTTTCACCTTCCGAAAACTGTATGCAGTCTCCACGATTGTTTTCTTCTAAAAATGTTATATTTATTTATTTTTCTTTTTATGTGACCAATTGTTATATTTATTATTTAATCATTTTATTGTTTAAAAATTATGTTGCCTTGCATTTTGTAATTTCTTTGTTTTGAAATCAGCTGTTCAAATAATGACACTTAAAAATCTCACCATGCTGTGGTGAGTTTTGTTGTGAGTTTTCTTGTGACGATTAGGGGGAGAATACCAAAATGTTATCGAATCACAACAATCCTCACAAGGAATAGTCACAAGAGCTTGTGACTTGTGACTCCTCACAAGGGAGAGAATCGGGCTGTAAATGAATTAATTTGAAATATGCAAAAAATAAAGAGTTACTTCTACGCAATAATCTATAAAACAATGCAACACAATTTTGCGAAATTGTGTAGTTTAAAACGATTTCACATTCCTACCACTACACTAAATTACTCTATAAAAGAAAAGGTGGAAGTGGTGAATAACATCGCATGTTGCACACAAGTGCAGTTCTTATGGGACAAGGAAATCTTGTTTCAAAGACGTTTTCTACTCTTTTTTATTTCTGTGGTACGGAAGTAAATAACCGGTTTCTCGGTTATTGGATTTTAGAAAAAATACCGGTTTTAACCGAGATAAAAAAATCTCCGGTGAAAACCGGTTAATTGAAACAAAATAACCGGTTTCGGTTTTAACCGGCTGGTTTTTCCCATCCCTAGTCACAACTTGTGAGAGTCACAAAAACAATCGAAACTGCGATCTCCTTCAGAGCAGGTCACAACTCATAAATTTAAAGTTTCTTGGATTGACATTCAGTATATTTTGTGAGACAATTTTCTAAATTTGTGAATAATTGTGAGTACACAAAAATCGAAGTGGACTTTGTTCTAGTAAATATTCCTGCTGATCTTTCCCACGAAAATGAAAAGTAACATTTCTACATAAACTTTTAAAAACTTTGAGGGACCAAATGAACCATTCGCTCTCCAAAGTCCAAAACAATACATTTATAAAGTAATTTCTTCGTTTCAAATAATGACACTTAAAAATCTCACCATGCTGTGGTGAGTTTCGTTGTGAGTTTTCTTGTGACGATTAGTGGGATAATACCAAAATGTTATCGAATCACAACAATCCTCACAAGGAATAGTCACAAGAGCTTGTGACTTGTGACTCCTCACAAGGGGGAGAATCGGGCTGTAAGAAACGAATTCACGAATTAGGATCGAGCGAAACGGGTATCACGGGTGAACTGTTTGAGGGAAAGAATGCGAATTGCAATTTCGAGTGAGCAGTGCTTATGAAAGAAGCAATAAAACAAGAAAATACATGAAACATTTTCAGACAGTGTTCAAGAGATGGGAATGATTTCGTGATAATTCTGATTCCAATCAATTTAAACGCTCTGTTATGGATTCTATCCAGGGAAGAAGAAGTTTGGGCTGCCCAAAAATGTGACTTGTGTTCGAGTTTTGGACGTATAAAAGCGTTATAAATTATAGCCATTGTATTTCATTTAAAAGGTATTTATAAAAAAAATACAAAAACCATATTGGGTAAGTACATGCTTCAGTAGTGTAGGTTTTTATAAAATTTGACCATTTTCAAAGCGTCTTTAAAATTCGATAACTTTTTTGTATGAAATTTTATAATCTTTAAGGTGAAGATATGTTTATTACTTTTTGACAATTTCAAAAAAAAAAATCGAAATTTTTTAATGTTTTCTAGTAGAAAAATCAAATAATTTGCAAACTTGACATCAAAGACAAATAAATTGGTTGTCATCCAATCTGATTATTGCTATGAACTGTCCCAGTATATTCGCGTTCCACATACCATCCACACTCTAACAAATGATTTGTTTTTGCTTGCTTTGTATGTTTTAAACGTCATTCACAACGAATTAAATGATTTCAAAAATGCTTTTTGAACGAAAAGTCAGAATGGACGAATGTTCGTTCATTTGTCGTTCGTTAGTCGCTCTCATGTGAATAGTTATGCAAAACACGGTTTATTAAAAATTTGACAGTTTTTGTGAAAATATTAACTACTAAACAATTGCTGGCAGGAAAAAAAGCTTTTCTGTCGAGAATTTCAATTCATATCATTAAGAATGTTTGCGATGAAAATACCGATATTTTGAAACTGACCTTGAATGACTTTGTACGAAGATGTCAAATTGACAGCGACCGTTTGCAGTTGATTCAATATACTTAAAAAAAAGTCTGTATTAAAATTCACCTGTATCGGAATTTTTTCATTGTCTATTTTCTATTTTCACTGGACTTCTATGTACATAGTTGCGTTCTTATCAATAATACTACATTCCCATCAAACCAAAATCTGATATTTCAGCTAGAAAATGTTGAGATTTCAATTTAGTAGAACAATATTTCATTGAGATGTCAACAGAGTTTTAAATGAATTTTCGTTAAAATCTCAATAAACTATTCCATCAGTTTGAAATATAGAAAGTCTTCATCCCAATATTGTATTTGGTTTTGTGGAAACATAGTATTAAACTGTTATAATTTACCAACCGAAAAGTCAAACTTTGTTGGTGTTTATTCAATAGAAAAACATGTTTGTTCTAACTCCATCGGATTAGCCTCCAATAAAAAAAAAACATAATTTACTAGACCTCTTGTTTGTTTGTTTAGTTTTTTTTGGCCTTGATCTTCTTTTCTGTAACCATACGGTGTCTCAAGATTCTTCCTATTGTGATGATGCGATTCTTTTAAATAAATCTAGAGCATTTTCTTTTCAAGATTCTATGGTTAAGGTTGAAGTCAAAAACTAGATTTCACCAAATTTTCAAATTATACATTTGTTTGTGGCAAATCGATTGCAAAACTGCTTTAAAGCAGGGCTTTTTTCGAACCAAGTAACAGCCGTTCTTCGAATTTCTTGATACGAATATTGAACAAGTTACATCATTTTGTATGTGTATCGCTTTTGAGATACCCTGTAATATATTGTTCGTAACTTCAATGTAACATCGTTTTGGTATGTTCATATTATGTATTTACATTGCTGGAAAATACCAACTGTAGAATCTAGATTTCCTTAAACTTATTATTTGATCACTTACATATATTTCGTTTCAGAAAACATATGGATTGAAAAGTAAAAGAGATATTTTTTTAATACATTATTTAGGAATCTAGTTCATATAAATTGTATGTCTCCCTCACATTGTCATAGTTAATTTTCTTTAAAGTAATTAACTTTTAAAATAAGTTACAGATAAATTAAACTTAAATTTATATCCCCATAACATTTTAAATAAGAAGATTTAGATAAAGTTTATTTCTTTGTATAGTACGAGTATAACAGATGTTAAATGAAGGTATATATCAGCCTCAATAACTCTAAAAAACTTCAGAGTAATTGAACCTGTAACATTAATATAACAATTCACAAACCTTTAATAAAATTAATATAGAAATAGCTGTAGGTTCCCTAAGCGAATAATTTTTTACAAATTGAATAAGAAAGGATTTTCATTTAAAAAAAAATTTCCAAAATTCCATATCTTTTCACAAAAAAAAACTGGCCTTAGAAATATTTATCTCGATGTTTTTAGTATTTTATCTCTTAAACGTTTTCTAAACAGTTTGAAACAGTTGCTTAAAAGAGATTAGATCTGATTTTATTAATAAAAAAAATTCGGAGATATACATACATAAATTCATTTGGAAAATTTTATTCGTTTTTTGTCTTTAAAACCAACTACATAAGTTGGATTAGATATTTCAATAAATCTGATAATAATAAATATTTAGAAAATCATCAGTCGATTCAATTTGTTGAGCCCATTTTAATCGCTTAGGTTCCTAACAAAATTTTGATAACTTAATTATTGTTTTTACATGAGTAACTTAATTATTGTTCTTTTTTTGTTTGCTAAGCTTAGTTTATAATTAACATTTTTTAAGTATGTAGAAATAAATTTATTAAAATTTTATTCCTAAATATTTTATGAAATTATAAAAAGATATACATAAATATGGTAAAAAACTAAATGTTTATGTGTTTTTTCGATTCCTTTTGTTCTTTTATAAAAATATAAACAAATCTATTTTTTTAAACAAAATTATCTGTATAAACAAATATTTAACAATATAGCTAGTTTTCACTGTTTTAAGTGTGTTTTAGATAAATATGAAAACACAATGAATTTTATTGTACCTATGTACATGCAGATATTATATTTTTTCTTACAACTTTTTTCTTTAAATTTATTTATTACTTAATATTTTTTGTTTAACTTAATAAACAGGAATTTGTTGATGTTGATTTATTATTGATTGTTCATGTTGTAAGCTCAACTTGTCATTATTATAACATTCCATGTACGACTTCGTTGACATTTTTAGAGATGCATTCGTGATCGGTCAAGGAGAATTATCCGAATCGGATCCTCCAAATGAATGCATTGGAAAGAGAGGATACCACCCGCCAATATGTTGTGCCAAATTTATTTTATCCAAATTAACTTCGGTGCCACCGAGTCCTTGGTTGTGTTCAAAACCAACACAGCGTTGCCAAACCATAATAACTATGTTGCGACCAAAAACATCAGAGCTCTGAAAAAGGGGTTTAATCATATTTTTGTTTAAAACACATTAAAAATTATTATTCTTATATGTATAAACTTGGTTGTTGTATTGCAAGAATTCGGAATAGGTATTACACGTAAGGTAAGGAAGGTGGTAATGGGAAATGTAAGTCACCTACTATGTTCTCACCACATTGAAATCTGAGAATCAGCTGAAAATGTAGAGATTTCAAATAAGTGTAGCAAGATTTCACTAAGATTCTGTTGAAATCCAGAGTCTTCATAGAGTTTTCGTCAAAATCTTCATGAAATCTTTTTCCATCAATTTGAAATGTCAAATATTTTCCGACAATATCTCGTATTTTGTGTTGGTGGGAACATAGTATTCGGGTAGCTATAAATAAATTATTGATGTAGAAACATGGATGTAATTAGAGAAAAATGTTCAGATGGGTTAAATTTATTGTTTTAACTACCGTTTGATTTCTCAAAAAAATAACGAATTGATGCAAACAAAATTTTTAAAATCGTTATAGGAGAGTTCTCAAGTTACATTGTAGGAACTAAATGTTCTTTAACAGCTCTGGGAGTGTTAAATAGAAAAGCCCTACCTCTATTTCAAAATTTATTCAAGCCCCTGGTGAACGAATTTAAAAATCTATCTCTAGAATGAAGTTTCTTAACAATCTTTAGCTCTGTTACGTTTGAAAGCTTTCTGCACGGTAAATATGCTCTATACCAATGCTTTTAAAATCCAGAAAGCATACATGCATTTTGTTTGCTTACATTTAAAATAGCTCTTTGACAGCAAAACGATTTTTTGAGGTGTTCTTTAAGAGCTGTAAGCTACATAGCTATATCTTCTTGCATGTTTAAACAAGTTAAAAATGGCGAATAGTTAAGAATTTTTTTTAAAACAGATAAAGGAAACTATTTACAGTGCTATGACTGCATTTGAAATTGCCGTCTGATTTCCAGAAAAGTAGAAACGAATTTATGCGAACAAAGCTCAAAAATGGTTTTGTCATTGAATTATTTTTTTATATAATAAATTTCTTTAAAATTCTTCAAGAAAAATTTGAGAAGCGAAGTGTAAGTATTTTGTATAAAAGATTTCAGGAAATAATTTAAAAAAAATTGGAATTTTTTTATTTAAATTCAAAAAATATTTTTTCCAATATTTTTATATACACTATTATTTTAAATCAAAGGCAGCTTCTGTTGAAAAATTTTGTTTAAAATCGTTAGAGCAGTCAATGAGAAAGTCGAAAATCAAAGCAGGTACCGTTAATACATTTTTTTATAATGTTTTCTGACCAAACTGTAGTCCATGCCCAAGTTCTTTTTTATCTAAATCCTTAGAGCTGTTTTTGAGATAAATAAGATTACTTATTACGGGCGTATGGGGGTACCGTTAGTTTTAGAGCTAAAAAAATTTCAATTTCCCCTCTAGGGAATCACCGAAGACCTTAACTACCGAGATTTAAGAAAATAGGTCCATTGCCTTAGGCTGTAGGGAGAGGTAAAGACATACAGATATACTGAAACATGTTTATTGTGTACTAAATTTTCGTTAAAATACTTATAAAAAAAATTTCATATGCAAATTGTTAGTATTTAATTTAATGATATACATTTTAGACGTAATTTCAAAATTTAATCGTGTACCCGTTTTCAAGATATTGAATTTTCAAAAAAAAATTTTGTATTGTTTTATTAAAAATCCAAAAACTGGCACGAGTACGATAACTTGGCCGCCAAGATTTGATGACAGATTTTTGTAGGTGATCAAAAACAAGCACTTTTTACTATGGGAAGGGGGTCTATCTCCCCCCGTTTAGGGGGTAGGGGCACTTTTAGAAAAAATGGTTTAAATTGAAAAAAAGAAATATTAAAAAACAATGGCCACACTTACATTCAAATAGGCAGCTGTCAATCTATATAGAGAATGGAGTTCCAAAAGAATTTTAACTAGGACCATATTTATACTTTAGACCAACTACAGCTAATATAAGCAACGAATCTCCTGTTTACCTGTCTCCTAAACGTACTCCAATTCTCTGTTATCAATATTTGGTGCTTAAAGAGTGCAAGTTCACATCAGATGGCAGCTAAACCCGGGTCTACAAAATCAAGTCAATAAAATCCAAGCTGATTTCATAAAAAGTGAATGACTTTAGAAAAGTCAATTAAAAGTCTTCAAAAAAAACGAAATACCTTCCAGGTTTTACTTGGATGAAAGTTTAACTTGCAATAACAACCCTTAGTGGATTCACCATTTTATAAATTAATATTTCACTCACCTGATATTTAATTATTTGCTTATAGATTGGCTCAGCAGAATGTCGAATTACCCTTGTCTTCTTCTTGTGCCGCAGTCTGTCGCCATCTTTAATATAACATTTCACATAAGTATCTGGAGGTGTTTCGCAGTCAACTGGTACAATATTTCGGGCACAAATTACCTAAAAATAAATCATAGTAAATCGTACATTACACCAAAACACCTTCATCTTACCTCCACTTCAACGGTTCCTTTTATTTTCAAAAAGCCCATCTTCAATTCACCATATCGGCCAGATGTCAATCGATATCCTTTAGGGTGTACTTGTCCGGGTCCTAATTTAAGGTATGGCTCTGATTGACTATTTGCCACTGACGTCATTATTGACGTCTTTTCCGGACCGATTTTATTAACATTCGACACAGACGAAGCTTGTTTGAGAATGGACATTGATTGTTTGCGTATCGGGGTGAAGCCACCCGAACCCTTCCATTGGGGTACTCTAATTTTTTTACTTTCCTCATCGGATGGGGGACTTGTTGCGTTCGTACCAATGCCAATTGGTAAAATCTCAGGAATCTCCATGACGATATCCTTTCTGGTTCGGCTTGCTCCTGGATTTGTGTGTCGCATAAAATTGTGTGGGCGCAGCATGATGATGGAATTTAAAGGATATAATACAAATTACCATACACGCCCAAGAGGAGGGATACAGATATTGAAATGGACAACATAACACTCTCAATCAATAGACTATAGACAAATTGGTGGTGAATTTATAAATGCTGGATTGACACACTTATTTGTGATTGAGTGGGTTGTTTTTCAATTAAACAAACCACAAATTGAAATGCGAGAAGAATAAAACAAAATTGCTTTTATAGCAAAACCATAATAAAAACAAACATAAAAGGAGAACAATAAACAACTGAAGCACAATTTGCACATTCGTAAAAAAAAGATATAAAAAAGCGTAGCGTTAAAACGAGAAGAACGTGATTTACCAGGACCTTTTTTTTAATAGACCAAAAATACCAACAGAAAAGATTTAAATTCAAATATTTTTTAATAAAAATGTAATTTGTAGTTAAGTCGCCATAGCTGCACATGTGAATTTTATTTGGATGGGTATTTTATATTCATTGCATGTCTTGCCATCAATTTAAGAGGTATTTGTATCTGTAACGGTCACACGTAAAAGATGTTTTGGAACATTAGGTATTTCATAAAATGATCTAACCGTACAAATTCGAACATTAATTACTTTTGAAAGAAATAATGAGATACTATCAAAAAGAAATATTTTATCTGGAGACAATTTTTGGGGCGTTTATATGTTTGTAACTCGAGTATAATTCACATCATTGGGCAGGTGCTGCCTAGACTTCTCTTCATTTATTTATTAGATTATTATTATTATTGTAATTTATTAATCAGAACATAAATATTACATAATTAATCTTAAAGCTACAGCTCTAGCATCAAATTTATGTATTAGAATTCAGAACAGTGCTTTAAAACTGATAGGAAACAGAGCTATCATGTCTTTCCTTCTTTTATCACTTTTTTCACAAGCAATGCTCCTTAGAAGTAGCCAGTTGTATTCAGTTGTTGTATAAGTTCACCCGTGATATCCGTTTTGCTATGAATGCTCACCAGCTCACCCTCGGGCATAATTTTGGATGTACGGTCAAATAGAGAGATTTGTTTTTGGTCGCACAACACGATTGTAGAATAATGTACCCCACACTGTTTTCCCTTGCTATTACAATATGCAAACATTCAAATCCAAAGTCCATTGATATCTTTCTGTCCCTTCCTGATTTTTCCCATCGATCGTGCTGTGTTTAACATTATTAGAGTGTCAATAAACCATTGAGTGCGAGTGAATTGTAAATAAAAAAGAGCTGTACATTTTAATCTTCAAAACTAGTGGAAAAACTCATTCAGACCACTCTGCTTTCTTCGTTGGTAACTTACATTCCCGGAAACCACTCGACGGATTTGTGTGAAATTTCCAGTGCCTATTTTTATTAGCTTGAGACTGATATAAAAGTTGTCTTAATAATATCTGGCCGATGTTTAGCCCACTTTTCCTTTATTGCAATTTTATTTTAATTTGTGTCTTCAGGCATAATAATTTTAAGAAAGGAGAACATTAAGTTAAGCGCCCTTTACTTTATGGTTGAAGTGACGTATTTAACATCAATATAGGAAATTTAAATGAAATCTCTCGAAAATAAGATTTGACATGTTAACTTTTTTTGTGAGCACTTCTACTAGCATACCTTATTTTCTAATTTAGAGTGGCTAAAATGTAAATTTTTTGCCTTTGAGTCTTATTAAACGAATGGCAAATGGAATTCTGCAATATCTCCAAGACAGAAGAAATTTCTGGTCGTTTAAAAAATTCATTCTCATCTTCGGTCCCAACGCTGATCTACTACAAAAAACCTATAACTAGCTTTTCAGGTAAGAATAATATACTCGCAGCTCATATTGACTGCTAGCTTTAAGTTACCAGACAGCAACACTGTCCTCCGGTTCTTTAGAACGTAAATAATTCAATGGGACAGATATATTTCCGCACTTGTACATCTGAAAGAGACCTTCAAAATCTTGATATGGAAAAATCCACTAGTCTCCCCAATCTTCTGAAAAAGAGTTCTTCTTTGCTGGCAAAACCATTGCATAAGCTTTTCGATCACTCTTAGTATTCAGAAGCAGTTGTCCAACGTGTTCCTAAAAAAGGCAAAATTTTCTCTTCCTATTCCTCCAATCGATCAATTACACTTGCATCCCTTCTTTCGAAGATCATGAAATCGCTGGTCAATCATCTGCTCAAGAAATATCTCGAAGATTCAAAGATTCTAAATGATCAACAATATGGCTTTTGCAGCAATTGTTTCACTGGTGATCTGCTGGCATGTCACCGAATAATGGAACAGATTTTTACATTGTTTTGGAAAAATACGAATTTCGAACTAGCCTATCTTATCCAAAATACGTGCATTTGGTATCAATTAAACCCTTATTCTTTTGACTAGAAATAACCTTCTGGATCTTACATGTTGTATTGGAGGGCTTTAAGTTTGATCTTTACAAAATATAAATGCTGGTGTTCCTCAGGGTTCCGCTTTAGGTCCGACTCTCTTTCTCATTTTTATAAATGGTCTCTTGTTCGAAACTTCTAATTTATTTTAATGTTCTGGCGACGACTATAATCTCACCTTTTTATACTCGTTCTCGCAGTGTTGCAATACAGTATGATAAACTCATTAAACTCTGATCTTAGCAGCATTGTTAAATGCGGTATACTAAAGCGTGTGGAGTTTGATGCTGCGAAAACTCAATGCTGGAAAACTCTATGATATTTTCCTTGAATAACACTTGCATTGTAGAAGCTGAAAAGCTCTGTGTACTAGGTATGTATGTGTGTTAACGAAGATCATCATTGGAATGACAACATTATCAAGACCATGCATTACTACGTCCTTTATCTCCGTCCTTGATTTCCCCATCGTTCGTGCTACGTTTGTGTTTAACACTAGAAGGGTGCGTGGAAATCAAAGTGAAATAAAGGCTTGTTGGCATAGACTGCAATGATTTAACGTCATCATAAGTCTACATACTGTTTAACATACACGATCTAAGTCGCTAATTTTTTTTTTCAATAAGTCGATTCTAAATCCTCATGTGTTGCTTAGGGCACCGTCTTGTTGAAGCCTCATATCTTTTATATCTAGTTCATGAAATTGATCAAAGAATTAACGTTGCAACATATCTCTGTCGCGTAACTGTGACTGTAACGTGAAGGTTATTTTCATCAACGCAAAGTATGGTCAAATAACATAACAGTCATGAAAGCCACACGCCATAGGGTTTTTTTTTTTTGTAGATGAAGTAGTGGTTCTTAGACCACATAAGTGTTTTCACCTAACCAATAACGCATATACTATTTTTTGATGCAGCCATTTAGGCGAAAATGCTTTTGATCACTGAAGATAGTTTTGCGAAGAAATTGGATGTCTTTCTCAATTATTTCTATAGCCCAATCCGAGAACCTATCCCTTCCTATTAGCGATGCCCAATTCTTGAGAAGGCACCCTGAAATGTGCGTTCACAGTCAACATTCAAAGAGAACAAGTCCCAATTGGAAAACTTTTTATTTTTATTTTTAAACATTTAAAAAACTGATGTACACTTGAAAACTTTATTATCACAAAAATGGTTCAAAATGTGGAATTTTCAAAACAAAAAGATGTTTTGTATAAATACAAGATTTTTTTTACAATTTTAATATGCAATATCAAAACCCTTAAGGCGATTGGATCGAAATCAATAAACTCTAAGAGAGAAAGGTAAAAACAAAGACAGGATTGTGGGACCTACATTGTTCATATTATCTATCCTCATAATGTCAAATTTGATTAAAATCTCAAGTTTAATTAACTTCCCATAGGGAGTTATTGTAATCGGTCCGATTTGTCAAATTGGAATTTTTGACATTTCTCGACGTTTCAAGGTCCCTAGAGGCTATATCAATCATTTTTAGAGAGATGTCTGTGTGTGTGTGTGTACGTACGTTCGTACGTTCGTACGTTCGTACGTTCGTACGTTCGTACGTCCGTACGTTCTTGTACCATTTTTCGTCGTCGATATCTCAAGAACGAGTAAAGATATCGACTTCAAATAAATTTTGTTTAATAGATAATAACTTCGAAAGAGGCTGAAAGGGCGTTTATTAAAATTCAGTGAGTAGTTTTTTCACTATAACGGTTTAAAAAAAAAGTAAAAATTTTGGTTAGTTTCAAATATCTCACGAAAAAATAATGCTATTGACTTCAAATAAAATTTAATGTACTCATTATAAGGTCATACAGATTTGGTATGAATTTGGAAAAAAATGTACATACCGTTATTTTTTTAAATTAAAAAAACTGAAAAAAAAAATTTCATAACCCAGATATTCTAAGAACAGAAAACAATTTGAAACTCAAAATAATTTTATTTTACGAAAAATAATGTGTTTGACAACTGGTGAAAATTTCAAAAAAAACAACTTACAGTTTTTTTACAAAAAATAAAAAACTATACAAAATTCTATTAAAAATTGGTAAAAATTGTTTTTCGACTCAAATTTCTCGAGAACTAGTAGTGATATTGACTTCTAATTTAGTTTATTTTATACATAGTATAATTTTGTACAATTGGTAAAATGTTGACAAATATTGAATTAATAGTTTTTTTTTAAATAAAAAAAATATTAAAAATTCTAGTGAAAACTAGTTAAAATTGTATTTCAAGTCGAATTTATTGGGAATGAACACCGAAAGTGCCTTCTTTAGTATGTTGTTTTATACATCGATACCTTGCCGTAAGAAGGTATACTAAGCGACATTTCTAAAATTGTTCAGGAAATGAAAAAAATGAAGAAAGTTCTAGTTGAATCATGGTGTGCTAAGAGACAATTTTGGTTAAACTAAGTGACATCTAACAAAATTTTTTGTTGCTCACGACAATGAGATCTTTATTAATGTCGCTTAACATAATTTTTTTTAATGAGAAAACATGGCAGTTGGTAAATTTTTTTATTTGTACTCTAGTTTCCTTTTCATGCATAATAGGTTGGCGAAACCCAGGCCAAAACGTGGCCCTTAACATATAGTATATTTCCTCATCAAATAGTCATTTTCGAAAAAAGTGTCGCTTAGTACATTCTTACGGGAAGGTATCGACATAATACAATTATTAACATATGGTTAAATTTTGACAAGTATCGAATTGACAGTTTTAACAAAAATATAAAAAAAATCTACTAAAAAGTGGTAATATTTGTTTTTCGACTAGAATATCTTGAGAACGAGCAATGATATTGACTTTGCCATTATTTAATTTTATACATAAAACAATTTCTAACAAATGGTTTATATTTGACATATATCTAGTTTTAGAGCGGATATATTTTGTAAGTACCCTTCCATCAATAACCAAACCATATCTTTTATATTTGAATATTTCGTTTTTAATTTTTTTCCAATTAAAATGTTTGGAACCGAAATAATAAAGTAATTTCTATAATACGGATATAATACATAATTTTATAATTTTATTATCTACTTAGTTTTTAGAAGAATGTATGTACTGTACAGTACATACGTATATGAATAAGGTTGTTCAGTTGTACCCAAGTCCCACATATTCAAATTCCATTAATAGCTATGGTAAAATTAAAGAAAACGTCACAATATGATTTTATCTTTTTGTCCATGAAAAAGATGTAAAATTCTACTCAAGGTTTTCTTACCACAATGGGAAGTTATCAGTGTGGGTCGCACCCAACCTTTTTTTTTTATGATTTAATCAAAAACTCATGCCATATAATATATGTATATTTAAATCGCAATTAAAAATTAAAAAGAACTTTGTATGTTTTAAAATTCTTTTTGTGCGTGAGTGTAAATACTCGTATTATTCATTTCTTATTCATTATAAGGTAGTATAGAACAAAAATAGTCTAAATTTTAATTAATTACTATCTTGCCAACAAAAATATGTAAGCATTTTTCATTAATTTAATAAGTAAATCCTGTTTAAGCTTTTAAGTCAATTTTAATTAAAAACTATCCACTTATGTATGTAGGCACTCGTACCTACATGGATAGATTTTATACGAACATTTTTCTATGCAAAACTAAACCCTTTTTGAAATAAAACCATTTGAACTTTTTTAGAGGATACATTTTCATCTGCATTATATGGTACGTTCTTACCCACCACATCGTTATCCCTGTGAACATTTTAGTTTTTTTCTTTAAAGGATTTGGCAAATGAAAAACTACTTATTTAAAGTATTTCATGAGTTATGGCATGTAAAATAGATAATCTTGGGACTTTTTGTCCAGGAAGAGTCGCGATGGAATTCTATTAAATTTGGAAGATGTCATAAATATAAATTTTAAATTTTGGGGATTTTCATTTGATAAATGTATAGGATCTATAAGCTTGCTACATTATTATTGAAATGGAGTTGGCATTTCCTCTACCACTGCAGTCTTGATCATCATCAATTTAATGCTGAGTTACACGACTCACAAATCGTTTTTATCTATGTCAAACTCTAGACATTTTTTTTCATTGGGGAAATGGTCTTAAATATTCCATCAGCAAGTTTAACTTACGTTACAAATTTCTCATTTATGACAAAAATCCAAAATTAGCAATATCCTTAACAAGGTTCGAAAAGAATGAAATCTCTTGCGAATGCAATGTTAACTGATTTCAAATAAAATAATGCATTCATTGAATTAATTTTTTCGTTATTAAAAAGATTGCAATACTTTTTTTCCCATTCATTACACAGCAACCAATTGATTGCAATATTCCGAGAATTCATGCATTCTTTGAAGTCTTTGCAATAATAAACGAACTTTGTTTTCTTTGCATTCAAAAGACTTGAAGCCTGTCTTTTGCAAATGGATGTAGCTGAATGCAAAAACTGAAGTTGAATGCAAAGAATGCAAAGAATTCATAAATTCTCAGAAGATTGCAATCAATCGGTTGCTGTGTAGTGAATGGGAAAAAGTGATTGCAATCTTTTCAAGGTGAAAAAAATGACAGTCTCAAAGTGAAGTCAATGAA
This sequence comes from Chrysotoxum bicinctum, assembly GCA_911387755.1. NCBI lineage: Eukaryota > Metazoa > Arthropoda > Insecta > Diptera > Syrphidae > Chrysotoxum > Chrysotoxum bicinctum. The sequence continues at coordinate 213,100,486 of OU426989.1, read as the reverse complement.
TGCAATATTAATAATTTTTCCCTGGGGGTAGATCGATGGTGAAATGGAATAAAACAAGCTGTGACTTCGCACAGTAGCATGGATTCCAGAGGTAACATTTTCAATGATTCTGCTGAAAAGATCCGGCTGAATTTGAGCGATGGCTGTGATTGTGTTGAATTGAAGGGCAAAGGATAGTTGCGGCTTATTAGCATACCTCTGTGACTTCGAAAAACCGTACAAGAGAGTCTGACCTCATGCAGAACACTCATTTCGGTGTTATGTGTGGAATCACATGCCGTCAACGTCCACATCGTTCGATTCGGGTCAAGACAATTTGGTTCCATTTTATACGAAGCGTCACCGAAAAAACAGCTTAATCAATTGTCATTGAGTTTTGATCTCCTGGTTCAGTTGGATGGTAAAGGGTTGCAGGCCCAAGTTCCAACGAAAAATTCGCCAAGTTAAAGCCTGCGGAAGGCCGAGCTTTTGTACACGATGAGGAATCGACTGTCTCGAATGCTAATATAAACCTTCATAGCAGCTTCTTGTTGATATAGCGTCACTTTAACGAAAGGGTCCTGTCCTGGCCAGGGTTGCAAAAGCTTAACTCACTTTTTAGCTAAACCTTGGCTTTAATTCACAAGCTAGTGGCTAACTTATGAATTAAAAAAATGTAATTCGTAAGTCAGTTGGTGACTTATGAATTAAAAAAATTTAAGTCATGAGCAAGTAAGTGACTTATGAATTAGAAAAAAAAATCCACTTATGAATTAAAAAAGTTTAAGTCATGAGCAAGTAAGTGACTTTAGAATTAAAAAACAATTAATTCAAAAGTTACCTAGTGACTTATGAATTAAATAAAATTTAATTCAATAGCTAATGGATAAATTCTGAGTACAAAATTATTAATTGGAAAATTTATAAGCTAGCATGATAATTTTATGACACACAAAAGCTTGAAATCTACTTTCGTTAATAATTAAATAATTATGTAGCCAAAACAAGCTTAAACATTTCCAATCTGCCGATAAGCTAGTTATTAATTAAATTTTTTTTACTTCATAACTCACTTAGTAAGTATTGAATTAAATTTTTTTAAATTCTTAAGTCACTAACTTGCTCATGACTTGAATTTTTTTAATTCGCAAATCATCTACAGACTTATGACTTATGGTTTTTTTAATTCAAAAATTCGCAACCCTGGTCCTGACTGATTGCTAACCAAACAGTTTGTCTTGAATTTGCCCAGCAAGCTTTGAAGATTGTACTTTGAAGGGCCATTGCAACTGCAGTAAAATAGACGCACAAGCACAACGTCTGTCCTAATGAACTCTCAATTTGATATAATTTGCCGAAATTCCGAAGTTTGTAATAAACTTTTAAATTTTGAAATAAAAAGATCAAATTAACGAGAGTTTTTCTACGACACCTATAGTAATAAACTGTTTGCTCTAGGTTTTTACAGGGCACGTTTTATGTTTTATGTCGATTTTGTTTGGTTGCATTTTTGGGCGAATGAAATTTGTCAGTTGGTATTTGACAATCGATAACAATTTATTATATAAGGCATCTAACGCAGCAATAATGTTTTGAAATTATTAAAACATTTTATTTAAATAGTTGCTCAATTGTGAATACGCAGAGAAAATAAGGTGACTTTTTTGGTGTTAGATAACCATGTGCGAAGCCCAAACGATCCATTTATTTGACGCCCCGATTTCTTCTTTTGGGAGAAACTGTTATACAAAATGTTATATAAATTGACCAACATCATATTCCGTACATAGTTATTAAGAAAATATGATCCATTAATAAAATATAAATTTAAAAGTCATTGAAAAAAACATCGACCTGAAACACTAAAACGCGCCTTGTACTTACATCTTAAATGTAGCCTGATATTAGCTTTATGACCTTACTTAGCTATTATAACTGAAGTAATGATATTTTAAAGCCAACCACATCGACTTAAACGTAAAGTTGGATGATGGATGGCAATCGACCAAGCAATATTGAATAATTTTTATTTTTTTGACTCAGCAATTATTTTAAATTTCTGATAAGAGAAGTGTAAGCACTTTGGTTTTGAAGTGAAATTTGCTCAGTAGTACTTTAGGCCTGGCCTCTTTCAACAAGTCTCTCCACCTATCCCGGTCTCTAGCCGACGACATCCAGTTGCGCACCCCAAGGCTTCGGGCGTCCTGGTCTACGCCATCTCTCCAGCGCAAGCATGGTCTACCACGCTGTCGTCTACCATAGAATGTACCACAAAGAACTTTCCGAGCAGGTTCCTCTTCGCTCATGCGAGCTAGGTGCCCTGCCCACCGGAGCCTACCGAGCTTAATTTTTGTCACGATATCTGCTTCTAGGTAGATTGCGTACAGTTCGTGATTGTACCGTCTCCGGAATCGTCCTTCCTCACATATGGGGCCAACAATTCTCCTTAAGACTTTTCTCTCGAACGCAGCTAAGAGGTCGGAGTGCCTTTTGCTAAGCACCCAGGTCTCGAATCCATATGTGAGCACTGGCAGGACCATGGTCCTGTACAGCAGCAGTTTTGAAGTTATGGTGAGATTTCTGGATTTGAAGAGCTTTGACAGACTATAGTAGGCATATTGTTATCAGCTGCTACTATTTACCGAAGGTATTTAAAGGACTGCACCACTTCAAATTCGTGCTCCGCTACCTTGATTGTTTGACCCACTGTTCCTCTCGCATTCGACGCCACCATGTACTTTGTTTTACCTTCACTAATGTGCAGCCCCAGATTTTGTGCCGCCTGCTCGATCTGGATGAAGGAATCATGTACAGCTTGTTCGGTTCTTCCGATGATGTCGATGTAGTCTGCGTAAGCCAGTAATTGGCTGGACCTGTTGACGATGGTCACTCTTGTTGCCGTGCCAGAGTCACGGATTGCTTTCTCCGACGCCAGGTTGAAGAGGAGGCAGGCCAAACCGTCCCCTTGTCGGAGTCCATTAAAGATGTTGATTGGTCTGGATAGCAATCTGGCTATTTTTCACGGATTGCTTTCTCCGACGCCAGGTTGAAGAGGAGGCAGGCCAAACCGTCCCCTTGTCGGAGTCCATTAAAGATGTTGATTGGTCTGGATAGCAATCCGGCTATTTTTACTTGGCTTGTTACGTTGGTCATTATGGTCAACCTACATAGTCGTGTCAATTTATTTGGGATGCCGAATTCTCTCATGGCTTTGTAAAGTTCTACCCTGGCTATGCTATCATAGGCGGCCTTAAAGTCTATAAACAGATGGTATGTTGGGATGTTAAATTCTAGACATTTTTCCATCGCCTGCCTAAGGGTAAAGATCTGATCAGTTGTTGATTGGGCTGGAATGAAACCACACTGATATTGTCCGATGACGGTTTTAGCGTATGGGGTTATACGGTCTTGTAGAATAGAGGAGAGTATCTTATAGGCGGTACTCAACAACGTGATACCTCTATAATTGCTGCACGTTGTGACATCTCCCTTCTTATGTATGGGGCATATTAAACCTTTTCGCCAGTCTTCTGGCATTCCTTCCTGCTCCCATACGTGCACTATCATTAATTGCTTGACGTAAGGCTGGCCCGCCGCGCCGTGATGAAATAATTCGGCTGGTATGTCATCGGCTCAGTAACACATAGAGCTAAATCCTGATTCAATTCTCTTTATAAATGTAGTATGTACGAAAGTGGAAGTGCATGTTTTTTTCTCGAAAAACAGCGCCCTTATAAACGTATATTCACTTTGCAGTCAACCACTTGAAAGGATTGATAATTTCAATGACTTTGGAGTTATAATGGACTCAAAACTAGACTTCAATAAACATACTGATTATATTAAGGGTTTTGGTTTTTTACAAATTTTATAAAAAAAACTGCTCTAATGATTTTGACTATTGAATATTAATTTTAAAGTCTTGTACCTACTCATATGCCAAAAAACTCGCCATTATTTCGTATTTGTATTCAAATACCATCAAAACCTTTACAGCTATTGTTTTTCTGCCTAGTTACTCGTACATTTAGGAGAACTGTTATTGATAAATTGACACGTAATCAATCTTAACTGCTGTATTTTTCTCAAATCAAGTCTTTCCACTAAGAATAAAACACACTTTTCGTGAAAGAGCACTTCATAAACATTATACTAAATGTATGTATGAACCTAGTAACTTTCTCGTATTGCTTGCTACAGAGCATAATAGAAAAACGTTTTTGTATAAGGACAATGTTTTACGACTACGGCAAGCCGGCAATAATATGGCAACGACATGATTGTTGATTGCCCTCTGCGAATGATGCCTTAACCGTTAAGCTCACAATACAATGGCGAAAAAAGCCTGCTGAAACCCACTTGAACGCAAAAGTTATAAGATTTTATCACTCTACCAAATCACGCAAGCTATAACTTTTGTGTGTTGTGTTGTTGGCCCTTTTGTGGTTGTGAAAGTATCAAGTAAAAATTATAGCGTGTTGAAAGTTAGTTATTTATTTTATTTCTCCAACAGTAAAAAGTATTCGGTACGCTTTTGCTGACAGAAATAATAATAATTAATCGAATTTGATGGTTGCTTTCGGCGATAACTTCAATTAGGTTCCATTTCTTGCACTTTTGAAATAATCATTTAATAATGGTAATGATGATTGATGACGTGCGCAATGGGTTGATGGAGTATTGGGCAATAGTCTTGCACTCAATCTATCAATTTATCAAATGGGGCAAATTCTGAAAGATATTTCGTTAATTATAGCAGAATGTTTGATTTGGGAAGAATGATTTCGATTGATTTTTAAAAAAATATTCTCAATGAAAGAGTGATTAAAATGTATGCAGAAGAAATCACTGAAGTTAGACTGATGACAAGAATTTAACTTTGCATCATACCAGGAGTATGCAGAATTTCGATCAGGGGGAGCAGGAAAGATTTATTTAAAATCTTATTGGGTTGAATTTTACATTTCACTCCATTATTAAAACAAAATTAAATTGGCAATCGAAAGGCTCTCTAGAAAGTTTAAAGAACATCGACTGAACCCCTTTAAACTCTAGTAGAACAAAAATATAGACCGAATTTCGAGACCCCATTTTTAGTCTTCCCTATCAAGGTTATTTAGTTTTTTTTTGAGATTGCATAACTTGCCATATAGTACCACTGATGTATCGCACGGACTTGCTTTTGAAATTCAAGGATAATGTGATAAAGCATTGAAGATAAAAATCAATGGGTTGTTAGTCTACTATCTCATTAAGTTTTTAGTCTACTATATTATAATTATTGTAAAGGGAAACTATGAAGAAAGTCAAAAGCTCAAGCAAATTATGTTCTTTCCTTGATTTTTGTTTTTTAAATTAACAAAATTTGTACAATAGTTGTCTTCGAATATAAAACATCCAAGCTCACTTAAATCATTTCAAATATTAAACAAAATTATTTGTTGCTCGTAACATTTACATAACTCCTCACACATAGAATTTATATTGAATATTGAATACAAATAAAATAAAAAAATCGAATATTGACTTTAAAAAAGTTAAAAAATCTAAAAAAAATTGCAATTAAAATATCATTTAACTACTTTAAGAGAATTAAAAATAAATACAATTTATATATTTAATTAACTATAGAAAAAATCGATTAAAAATATAACAAATATTTAAATATGATGTGATCAGTGAAACATCAAAATTTTTTAACATAATTCCATTTAAGTAAAAAAATAATTTTAGTTATTGTTTTAAATATGTCTACTTTAAGAAAGTGTAAAATTGTTTGGCTTACAAGAAAAATAAATAAATAAAAACTAGTAATTGAAAATAATTTTGTCTTAAAAAGCTAAAAATGAATTGAATGAAAATATAGCTACCTGTAAATAGAAAGTGAAAACTCGTCGCAAGTTCTTAATTTATTAAAAATGTCAATAACTCTTAACATTTAGAGGTGATTTTTCACAAAATTAGGGAATATTTAATATTATGCTGTTAATAGAAATCCAGGCTTAATCTGAACTTGTGCTCATAAAGTTCATACTTCTTTGTCTTATCAGGATTAACTGACTGTAGGCGCGTTTTATTCTTAATCTATATCTAGCGCAGTAATACAAGCACCAAAAAACGCTTTATTCACTCTTTAACTCACTCTTCCTTCCTACTTGTTGAATTAACTTACACGGATGTGTTCGAAAGATCTGTATCTCGTTTTTAAGCTGGAGTTGAAATGTTCATGAAAATGCAGATTGAGTTGAAATATTCATGAAAATGCAGATCGAGCTGATTTAGAGTTTTTCTCACTGTTAAATTTGATTTAAAACTTACAAAAGTGCGAAAATATATCGCATATAGGTATATACTGAGTATTGGAGAAAAAAACATAGTACTCAATAAAATGACATTGGCACAAAATTTTAAACAGCCTAACTTTAAAGTAGTTTTCTAACTTTAAACATTTTTTAACTAATATCGTCCTAAGGCTAGGAGCGCACATTCAATTTTTAGTTGCACAACTGTTTGGATACTTATAGAAAACAGATGAACTATTTCGTTGAATGTCCGCGCAGGTGCATATAATTATATGTTACACAAAATAGCGAACTTGTTTTAGGCAATCGTTTAGTTTGTGTCAAAACACAAAATCGCAAAATTTTAATTGAATTAGTACGATGCTAAAGCTGTTTTAGTATGATACTAGGTTAAAACAACGAATTTACAAATTTTGATCGAATATAGTATCATACTTTCTCTGTCCTTTTATTAAAGCTAAAATCATCGAATATCTACTTTATTTTTTTGGTATCGTGCTATCTTCATTATGACTCTTTGACATTTTGCAAACATCAAAAAAGGTTCGTGTACTTACTTTTTTACACGAAATGTCATTGTTTTAGGTGTGTTCAGAAGCAATTTATTAAGAAAATTCTTTTAGTACGATACTAGTTAGAAAATTTAAAAAATTTTTAAATTTAAAACTACTTTAATGCTACACTGAGAAAAATATCAAACATATTCATATTTAAATCAAACTCAAACACATACGATTTGGCATGGAATCGATATCTATTTAATTTGAATAGAAACGTATTTACCCATGTTTGACCCGATTTGAACATGATTTGGTTTAAATTTACCACGTTTTCTATTTGATTTAAACATGCTTATCTTTGTTTTTATTAACTTTATTTGATGTTGTTTCAAATAGAATCATATTAATTTTTTGTTACTTCAGATTTTTTCAGAAATTCAGAAATAAAAAAAAACTCAACACAAATACAAATTAATAAGTACCTACATTATGTATGTATTTATATTTTTATTTTATCTATTTACATTTTTCCAAAAAGTCATTAAATTGTTGTGGAGCGCTTTAAGATCTCATCTTTGTCACATCTTGAGAACATCTTCAAATTCTGGTTCATATAATTCGTCTTTTGGAATTTGCTTCTTCTTTTTACGTCTTTCTTCGTGCTCTAGTCGTCCTGTGGCAAGAATATAGAAGTCAAATGATAGTTAATTATAAAACATACTTATTAATCAGTATTTTTTGAAATAAAACTATATAAATAAACAGTTTTTGAAACAAATATTTTTTTTATACTTACAATAGGGAGCAGGGAACAATGGTATTAACTTCCACTCCTCGAATAATCTTATGGTTTATATTTTTGCTTGAAACAGAACTTCAGTTATGTAACATTATAATGGTAATCAAATATTTCTTTATTATTTTATAAATTACTCACTTTAGTAAGATCACAAACACACGCGGAACATAAACACACTCCATGACTTTCGATGCCAAAAAGAAGAAAAGTTGTATTTACGAGTAGCTACTTCATTTTTATTCAATTCAAACTCGTTCGTGATTAAATTTAACATTTATGTTTAATTTCTTACTCATGTAAATATTTTAACTTCGTTTATATTTCAAACAAACTCGTTCATGTTCATTGTATGTTACAATTTTTAAGTTAGTAAAACAATTAAACCTGCATTTTAAAAATCAAACTAAAACTAATTTGAATACATATAAAAAATGAAGTGCAGATCTTAATGAAATTCTTAAACATGAATGAGTTTGATTTAAACATATTTTACTGTAAAATAATAGTATTTTCGAATCTAAACAGATTCGAGTTTAGTTATAAACGAATTATATTTGTCCTTATTTAAACATGCAGTTAAACATGTTTCTATTTAAATAACTCATAGTACAGTTTTCTCAGTGTAGCAAATTGTTAAGTAGTATCGTACTAATACCTTAATAATAGGCTGTTTAAAATTTTGCGCCAAAGTTTTCAGTTTCTTGAACCAAACAGTTGCGAAACCGCTTAGCCTAAGGCAATTTCTTTTGATAAATTGATTCTGAGCAACCTTAAAACAATAGTAGTTCGTGCAAAAAACTAAGTAAACAGACCTATTTTGACGTTTTTAAATGTTAAAGAGTCATATGAAGTTAGAACAATACTAAAAAAATAAAATAGGTATTCTGAGAGTTTAACTTCAATAAAAGTGTAGAGAAAGTATGATGCTGTGTCCGATTAAAATTTTGCAAAATCGTTGTCTTAACCTAGTTTCATACTAAAACAGCTTTAACATCGTATTAATTCAACTGAAATGTGCACTTTTTTCAGTTTTTATATGAATTCAGCATAATGCCGCAGTTACACGACATTTTTGAACAAATGCCAGTGAACTGATAAAACATATCAATCGAAACCAATCGCCTTCACGTAAATTGATTCAATATTTTATGACAAAATTAATGGCAGTAGTATAAAGCTGAAATTATGGTATGAATTAAAGTTTTGCATTTGAAAAAATATTTGTTCTATAAATTTCGGAGCGATCACACTTTGGATTAGTAAAGGCAAAGTATAACAAAATAAATACCAACGAACACACCCTCAAGTATGCCACATATATATTATTTTTTCGGACACCACCTAAACACCTCCTACATTTGAACATCCGAAACTCCATCTTCACTAAATTATCCATTTCCATTACTAGCTTATTTTTATTCACTAATCGTTTGTTGTTGTTTTCCATGTTAAATTTTGCGATGTAGTGTATTCACTAACCAATAAAACACGGCTTGTGTTTTAACTGCCAATAAGTGTTACAAGGAAAAATACATCAGCCAGTCAATACTATAGACCCTAATATATTATTATTTCGAATTACTCGAAAAGGCATACTTATCTTGCCGAAAGTTAAGAATAGAAAATGAAAAATGAAATGAATGAATGAAAAATGGCCTACATAAGGCTTAGAACTTCACTCAGAAGCAGAGAATCTTGGTAAAATATTCTATGCACAAATTTCAAAATTCAAATTTTAATGTTTTCGTAAAGCCAAGTTTGGCGCTTTTTAACCAATTCTAAAAAGCAGACAACTTTTTTTGAATTTGTATTCTTTTTCCTCTTCAATGGAATTTGAGAATGTCCAACATTGAACGACGGCCGTTATAAAACTAAGACATTAGTTTTTTAAGCATGTTTAGATTTCCTTATTGAAAAAGGACCTATAAGGGTTAGAACAACATTCGTAAATAAATTTAACCAAATTCCAAGTAGGTTATACATACCTAAACGCAAATCAATTAAAACTATTAGCAATTGAAATTGATTGGCTTTAAAGCGTTTTTTTTTTCAATTGCAGCGGGTAGATTTTGGCGACATGTGGCGGCCATATTGTTTTGGTGTCATCTATCAAATCTGTTGATTATCATTCAATTACTGATGTCAAATCACAATGGTGAGTTAAACGATTGAACAGAACGTCCAAATGAGTAGACTTTACAATCAAAATTACTGTTCGTTAGTGCAAACGTTGCGTAGACGTGGTTGTCCTTCGCAGTCGACTCTTCAATGATTGGTTGCCAAATTTGAGACGACCCGTTCGTCAAGATTCGTACGTCAAAGGATTGCAAGACCGGGCGAGAATATCGCCGCGGTCTGTGAAAGACTACAGCAGAACCTGAGGCAGTCGATTTTTCGACGTGCACACGAACTCGGACTTTCGCAGAATTCAACTTGGCCAATTTTGACTCGGAACATGGGCCTACACCCGTACAAGATTCAACTAACATTCAAAGTGCATGACATTATACAACGCCGTTTGTTCGCTGCCTGGGCTTCAGAGCGTTTGGAAGAGGATCCCAATTTTGACCGGAAAATCATCTTTAGCGACGAGGCGCATTATTGGATGAATGGCTGTTTTAACAAGTAAAATTGATGGGGGGGGGGGGACTCGAAATAACACGAAGTTTAACAAGGGGCAATGCATCCTTAAAAAATTACCGTGTGGTGTGGATTCTAGGCCGGTGGCGCGATTGGTCCGTACTTTTTTGAAAACGATATTGGTGAGGCGATCACGGTCAATGGCGAGCGCTACATAATGGTGATAAACAATTTTTGGGAACGTATCGGAATCCCGCTTTTTGAAATCCCGCTTTTCAAAAATCTCGAAAAAAGGTCTTAAAATCCCGTTTGCTAAAATACTGCTTTTTTTAAATCCCGCTTGTTCAAAATCCCGATCTATTATAATCCCGCTTTTTAAAAACCCGTTTTTCCCGCTAATCCCGTTTTTTAGAATACGTAGCTAAAACTTATTGATTTTATGTTGGTTATTTCCAGATTCTTTAAATGCTAAGGAAACCCAGCCTCGAACCTACCCCAAATCCTATAGTGCGCCCAAGTAGGGGGTTGCAGGGGGACAGCATGCCCCTTCTTACATACCTCACTGCTTACACGCCATAATAAAAAAGGCGATTATAAAAAACGGGATTATTAGAGACGGGATTTTAAAAAGCGGGATTTTAAAAAGCGGGATTTTTAACAAGCGGGATTTTAGAAGACGGGATTTTAAAAGAGCTGTATTTTAGCAGACGGGATTTTAAAACTTTTTTTTTTGAGGGTAAAGTTATCCCTCGCAAAGGTGACATGGGTTCATGTTATTTGGATTTTTTCCCAGTAAGCCATCACAAACGAATCTACCACATTTGAAGTTAATCGGAGTCGGAGCTTCCGTATTGGCTCTATTTTCACATATTCATGCACAGAATCAGGCACCACCAACCGATGTTATGACGAAATAATTTTTAGTTTGCTTCTCGATTATCTAAAATTGATTTCGAAAAATACCAAAATTGTTTCTGAGAAGGTCCGTATTCTGGGAAATGTGTTCCTCACAACCTTGAACTATTTTATTTTCTGGGAAAATGGGAATCGTATGTTCAAAACTCATCGTTTAGAGATTTGACGTGGAATGCATGCTATATACATGCAGTCTGGTTTCGGATGAATAACTCAACCGAAATAGGAATCATTTATTGCTTTTTTCTCTGCCCATAGTTTGTGGAATATTTTCGACCTCTTCCATGTTGTAACAAGCTATAAATTCTAATACCTATTGATGACCTAGATTTTTAAATTTAAGAGCAACTGCAAGTAGAAGAAATTTTCAAGATTCTTATGGGTTCTTCAACGTTGTATACGATAATCTTAAAACAAAATCTAAGGAAGAGCATTATTAATGGTGATTTGAGTGTTTTTTCTTGTTTTTTCTTTTAAGTCCTTGAAATAGAATTGTTTTCGCAGACATGTAGTATCAAAATATTAATCCTTAGATCACTCACTACCTCATCAAACTATCGGATATTTCTGGCAGACTAGGTATCATAATTCTAACGAAACCGAAAAGCGAAACTATGGAGAAAAAGATTTCGATAGTAAAAGGATGGTTTCTACGGTATCGTACTTCGTTTTCAATAGTTGAAGTTAATAATAACCTTTTTTGAGTCTAATCAGAAAAAAATTATTTTCACTATAAATTAAGTCTGATTCACAGCTGTGAAAAAGTGAGTCTGAAACATTAACTTTTTAAGACAAACAAAATTTCAATAAAACTGCAACTGCAACAAGTGCATGCACAAATGCAGTTTAGCAACATTAAAAATTCAAAAAAAAAAAAAAAAAACTAAATTACATGTTAATATTAATTTTAAATTCTCCAATTTGTAATAAACAAGTAATTTTCAAATAACTTTGTAAAAAGAACGTGTAAAATTGAACGAAACTCAAACCATAGAAACAAATCTTACCGTGAGTTTTGAGCAAAATAAGGCAAATAGTTTTTTTAATTTTTTTTTTTAATTAATTTTTTTGTCTGATTGTGATGATGATGGAATAGGTAGTTAAAGTTTGTGCGTTAATTTTGATATTTATTTAATTTTTTTTTTAAATTAAATTTTATTTTATTTATGATGTAAAATTATTTCTGTAATTGAGTGCCTCAAACTTTTTTGACATCCAGGGGTGTGATAGGTCTAAGCTTTGATTTTGTGACACATAAATCGGCGGTGCTGGAAGTGTTCATATATTTTGTGTGTAGATTTGACCGAAACAAAAAAAAAAAACATTCAAAAGAAAAATACAATAAAAGAAATACAGAATAAGTTTAGTTAAAGCGGTAGCAAAAGAGCGAGGAAAGAGAAGAAGACAGAAAGAGAAGAGAAAGAAAAATATTTTTGTTTAGAAAAAAAAGGAACTTACGCCTTGAGTTTATTCGTTTTGGTTCAGTATTCAAACTCATAGCTCGTCCTAGTTCACCCCGGACAGCTTTGAGGGATTTTAATATCTCGTCGGGATCCCGACGAGCTACCGACGATCTTCGTCTTCCTTGCATATATGATGGTGAAGGTGGAACCATTTCCTCTTCCTTGTTCTCGCGGTCTTGGAATGACGATCGCCGTGAACCAGGCAAAGATCTTGAGAAATCTTTGCCCAACTGATACACCTCAACCTCTAAGGTTTCTGATTGTGATGAACCACGTCGCGATCCAGCAACCCATGCATGGTCAGGATGCAGCAGGGAAGTTCCATCTCCAATAGAGTCTACATCATCCGACATGGAACGCTGGATATTGTAGTCACGCCGAATTAGTCTCGTCAAATCACCTCCTGCAATTGAGCCCCGTGGGGAAACACTAGGAGACTTCGACATACTAATACCCCTCAAGCCTTTTGGATCATCCAATCGACACCATAATGCTCGATCTTCAAGGAAGGCTTGTTGCATTTCAATATTACATTCGCCTAAAAAAATAGACTCCGTGTGAGGAACCAAGTCCCATAATTGTATTTCAATGTAGCGATCCATTAGATTCTCAGCCTTGACATGGCCGAAGGTGAGCGTTGCGTTCCAAATGGGGTTTTGTGATGGCCGACTTACTTCCGTTTGTTGGACACAGCCATCTCCACTGCAATCAAATTTTGGGGTCAAATATTTTCCAAAAAAAAGAAAAAAATAAATCAAATTCACTTACGTCTTTGGTAGAACCCTTACTTTGGCATAAGCTTCTGGAAGAGCTCCATGACCATATGCTTCATCCCTTAGTGCCAGATCATCGGCTGCCATTAATGAAACCACAAGTTCAGTTCGTTCCGTATGATACCACACTTGAATCTGAACTCGACCGCTAACCTGCTTCTCGCGGGCAATTTGTTCCTATTTATACAAAGTTGGGTGGATATACAAGGAGTTGGTGTCATTTTATTTTGGATTGAAAAAGGAACAAGGAATTTTAATTTGAGTTGACATTTTGATGGTGAGTTGTGTAGGTGGTGGTGTGAACAATTAAATGTGTTTAAGCAAACATGCAAAACTTTTTTGATACTTTTATTAGGACACTCCCTGTGAAATTATTGTTGAGTTAAAAAGACAAGTGTTTAATAAAAAAAAAATTAATTATACTTATTACCCCAACCCTACGAGAAATAAAAGTTGTCAGCCCAAATTAGGTGACAGATGGTTCTGATGTAACAATGGCTAAGGGAATTTAATGAGGGTTTATTTTTTTTTATTCCATGGTTAGTATAAGATAATGACGACTTCGCTTTAATTAGGGACTTCTAATGGAATCGAATGTTGGCAGTTTTATAAGTTTAAGGGTCCGGTATAAAGGGTAGAACTAGAATTGTTTTTTGTAAGTTTAATTTTAACTAAAAAAAAGGATTTTCATTAAGAAGTTTTATAGGTTTTAATGTAAGGGAAACTTTTTCAAATAAAAGAATTTTGGTAAAATTGGTTGGGTATGCCAATTAGTTGGGCAATTTGAAACTTTGAAGAACAAAATACAGATCAAAAAAAGAGGTTTCCCAATTAAGATTTTTAAGCTTATCAGGTGATTGCAGCAACATAAGTCAAAGTGGATGCTGTTTATTAAGTCTGTCTTGCCAAATCAACATGGGGAGTTATATCCTCAAACAAAATGATGTGCAACTGATTAAATTGTTTTATGAAAGGAGGTCTTCTTTTTGAGCATCATCTCGCTTACTTTGACCGTTTAACGGTCGCCATGATCAGCCTTAAGAGAGGACTATTCACAACGTGGTGGATAAGTTCGAGTTGACCGATTCATAAACCTTAAATTGATAGCAAACAGTTAATATATTCTACTGGCTGTTATATATCGCAAATATTGGTTCCGCGTGAACAAAGTTCAAGATTTTAGGCAAAGTAAACATCATAATAATTGATGACTTTCTTAATATCATTTATCAATCTGTTCGTTCTTGCGTCTGTGCGTCTATATGTTCACTGTATAGTGGACTAAAGCCTTAAATCTTCAAATTTCGTATAAATTTTCTTAAATGATTCAGCAACAAGTATAACTGCCATTTAAAGATTTTAGTTTCGTCAAATTTCGCCCTTTCCCATATTCTAGATTTTCGATCCGGCATTTGTGTCACTTCTTTTCCTAGAGATTGATTCCTGCAATATACTTGGAGGTAGTAGGGCGTCTAACAAAAATCAATGATATCAATTTTTGACATTAAGGGGATATGTGATCGCCTCAACGATTTTTAAAAGACAGCTGGTCCCAGAACACAAATACAGGGTGTCCCCTAATTCGTCGAGGATATAATAATTCTGAGGTATATTCTAGAAATCAAATTGTTCTGAGTCTATCTCCAATTCCAACATCATTTTTAGGGATTTAACAAAAGGCTTACTTTGGTCTACCCTGACCCATGTTAATGAAGATTATTTTAGAAGATATAAAGAGTATTTTTTAATTGTTCGTTAGTGCAAATTTGCAACCATTTTACGGTAGACGTGGTGACTATTCACAGTCGACTTTTTAAATTTTGATGGCCAAATTTGAGATGACTGGTTCGGTAATCAATCAGACAAAATTCGTACGTTAAAGGAACGCAATATCATAACCACAATCGCAACGCAATAACATCATGGTGGCCTATGAATCGAATCGATCCGAGACAGCTGATTTCTCACAATGCACAAGAATTCGGCCTTTCACAGACTTCAACTTGGCAAATTTTGGGTCGGGACTTGGGCCTACATCCGCATGAGATCCAAGTGACTCAGGAGTTAAATGTTCATGACCATATACACCGGCGGCGTTTGTTAAATGTTAACTGACTGGGCTTCGGAGGACCGCAATTTTGGCCTAAAATCATCTTTAGCAACGAGGCAGAGGCTGTGTTAACAATCAAAATTACCATATGTGGCTTGACACTAACCGACACTAACTTCACTAGGTTCAATACATCCTCAAAAAATTTTACAGTTTGGTGTGGATTTTGAGATAGTGGCGGCATTGGTCCGTATAATTTCGAAAACGACGTTGAGGAGGCGCTCACCGTCAATGGCGAGGGCTACAGAACGATGACTATCAATTTCTTATTTCCCAAATTGAAGCATGCGGACCTAGGCGACACATGCTTCGTTTTTAACATTTTTTATAATGTTTGTTTTCCAAGAATCAATAGTGGTGTAAATTTTGTTTTATATTGAAGAGATATTAGAAAGTTTTAAAGCGTGCTTGTTTATTTGACTACCTGCAAAACCCTTATTTCCTTCATTTATTTGACTACTTTTCAGAACTCTTATTTTCTTACCCTGGTCCTTTAAAGTTCTAAGAAAGAGTTAGGTGCAGGGTTTAGCATATCTACCATTCGTATTAACAGATCAATTTTCTTTAACATGGGTCGTGGTAGACCAAAGAAGGCCTTCTCTTAAATTCCCGAAAAACGATGTCAGAATTAGAGATACCCCTATACAGTAGGATAATTTTGTTCTTTGAATATACCCAAAAATCATATCCCAAAATAATCTTTGACGAATAAGTGGACACCTTGTATAATAATTGATAAATGCATGGTCTGCTTTAATACTAAAAGAAGCCAAAATGCTGAAGCTGCTCTTTGTGAGAATGAGAATGTTGTGCCTTCTTTCATTTCAATATTCAATTTCCATATTTTTATACTCAATTTTTACTTGCGGCTTATACGAACTTACTAACTATAAGGTAAGTTATGCATTCGTAAAAAAAGCGAACTAAAGATTTTAATCAAAATTGACATTGCGATGATAGCGAAGACGAAAAATGTCGGTCTCGCATTTCTGTCTGTCTGTTTTCGACTACATCCTAAACGGCTTGGCAAATTTTCTTTAAACTTGGTACATAATATTTTTATTCCCCTCCACGTTCTTTTCTTTTTTTTAAAACATGCGAATGTTTTTCGAAATTTTATAAATATTTGTTTTTCTCAAAAACTTTTCGACAGATTTAAAAAAAAAACACAAACAAATTTCATTTAGTTAAAGCTAGGTAATGGTTGAAACAAATTGGAACCATTTTGTTTTTTGTTTTTAATTTTCCTAAAAACGGTAGAAGAAGAAATACGCGGGCGGCTTCTCAAATCCAACAGAGCCTACTATAGTCTGTCAAAGCTCTTCAAATCCAGAAATCTCACCATAACTTCAAAACTGCTGCTGTACAGGACCATGGTCCTGCCAGTACTCACATATGGATCCGAGACTTGGGTGCTTAGCAAAAGGCACTCCGACCTCTTAGCTGCGTTCGAGAGAAAAGTCTTAAGGAGAATTGTTGGCCCCATATGTGAGGAAGGACGATTCCGGAGACGGTACAATCATGAATTGTACGCAATCTACCTAGAAGCAGATATCGTGACAAAAATTAAGCTCGGTAGACTCCGGTGGGCAGGGCACCTAGCTCGCATGAGCGAAGAGGAACCTGCTCGGAAAGTTCTTTGTGGTACATTCTATGGTAGACGACAGCGTGGTAGACCATGCTTGCGCTGGAGAGATGGCGTAGACCAGGACGCCCGAAGCCTTGGGGTGCGCAACTGGATGGCGTCGGCTAGAGACCGGGATAGGTGGAGAGACTTGTTGAAAGAGGCCAGGACCGGAACCCGGTTGTCGAGCCGATGATGATGATGAAAAACGGTAAAACCGGTTTTGATAATTTTTTTTGCTTAAGATTCTCAAGAGTTTGAATATTATTGTGCATTAAAATTTTTAAAAGCAATTTTTTTTTTTAAACTCAATATTTTGAAAACCACATGCCCGTTTTTTTTTAAACTTACTAAATAAAAAGTTCTCAATATAATCTACAAGGTGTAAGAAAAACAAATTATTTTACCTAAGAATAACGGTACTCACCATACAAATATTAGAAATGGTTTTCAAAAATCGCATTTTTCTTGAAAACGGCGGCGCCTAGAATTTTTATATTTTTTTTTCTTTTTATTAATTCTTACGACCTATAATTTAGTAAAAAAGGAATTGAAATTAAGATATTACTAGCTGTACCTACCATAGAACCACTTTTTAAAATTTTGAATTTGTCATTATCGGCATAACGAATTTTAATGAAATTTTTTATAGAGAAAACTTCCAAACTTTTTGAAAAACATTGTATTTCAAAACTTAAAAAAAAAATATTTTTTGAATTTTTGCAAAAAAAAATTAATTTTTGTTTGAAAATTCTATAGCTCAAAAACAGCTCAATATTTTGTTTTTGAAATTTAATCTTTATTTGTAAAATAATAAAAACCTTAAGTCGCTGTACTAAAATTTTTTCTTAAAAATGTTTTAAAAATTTTGTTTATAAAAGCTAATTTTTTTAAGAAACTACTGCAATACTTATAATTTTTGTTCTTGCACAATTTCATATTTGCATCTATATATATAAAAATCAATGCCACTTTTCGTTGTGTTTCTATAACTCAAGAACGGGCTTACCTATCCAAACCAAATTTTATGGCTTTGTTTGGACTATTTAGTAGATGGTTTATGTGAAGTTTGCACAAAATCGGTCGAGTGGTTCTTCATTTATCACATTTTTTGTAACAAATGAATTCAATAAATGTCGGATCATTTTGTTAGTGAGGATTTTGCTGTCAAATTGAAACTTATATTTTTAATTTGATTTATTCTTTTTTATATGAAGGAATAATGTCACAAGCCGGGCGAACAAATATAGGTCGGCGAACGCATAATGCAAATGATGTGGCATTACTAAGTCGATCACAGACTGCAGATGAACGCGCACAAGCTAATGCATCGCAGTAAACGTAATGCACGAAATGTGTAGATCTGTTGACTCTCTGTACCTGTACTGAACCTTGCACGCCGATCACGAATACGTCATACTGCTCTTTTGGCTAAAATGATGCGTGCTGCTTTTAATTACAACAGTCCACATTGTGATGCGGCTAACTTTCCACGTGAAAAGCCCGGCATGTGTTGTGCTAATGGCAAAGTGAGATTTCCAGCATTAGAAACTCCACCCAAACCATTGTATTCATTTATTTTTGGGACATCTCAAACGTCGAATCACTTTTTGATCCATATTCAACAACACAATTCGGCATTTCAAATGACCTCTTTTAGTGCTACTAAAATTATTAGAGATAATTATGCCGACGTTTAAGGTAAATACTTCAACATGATTGTCCCATGTTTATATCAATCTGAATCATAAAGTATTCGATAGTTTTAAAAATTCTGATCCAACATCTACCTAAAATTGCATACATGTTACAGATTCAGGGCCAGATTTATCATCAAGCTGGTTCGTTATTGCCATAATTCGACGCTGATCATCAATTTTTGCAAATTTATTTTATTGGTGATGAAAATCGTGAATTGGATCAACGTTGTGCAATTGTTTCGAATACAAGACGAGAAATTATTCGCGTGCTACAAAGGTTTTTCCATCAGCATAACGGATTAGTTCAATTGTTCAAAATTGCTCTCGATCGTATGCCATCTGATAATCACAAAATCGTAATAAGAACATCCTTTGTGGGGCGTGCAAGGCGATTCAATGCACCCACAATTGATGAGGTTGCAATTGTAATTCTTGGTGATCAGTTTCAATCCCGTGATATTGTACTTCATCGCAGAAATGAGCAATTGCAACATGTTTCGGAACTTCATCGTATATGACACAATCATGCAAGCCGTTTCCAATAATGCAGGTGGATTATATTTCTTGGATGCGCCTGGTGGTACAGGCAAAACGGTCGTTATGTCATTGATTTTAGCTATTCTAAATATTCGATCGGAACAAAAAATTGTATTGGCACTTGCATCTTCGGGAATTGCTGCTACATTATTAGAAGGTGGTCGGACTGCACACTCTGCACTAAAATTGGCATTGAATGTACAGGTGATTGAAACTCCAACTTGCAATATTTCGAGAAATTCTGCTATGGTAAAAGTTCTGCGATTAACGCCAATTATTTTATGGGATGAGTGTACAACAGCGAATAAAAAATCACTAGAAGCATTTAATCGAACAATGCAAGATTTACGTGGTAATCAACAGTGTTATGAATCAAAATGAGGCAATGAATTATCCAATTGAATTTTTAAATTCATTGGAACTAGCTGGTATGCCACCGCATTGCTTGAATTTGAAAGTTGGTTCTTTGATCATATTATTGCGAAATATTAATCCACCAAAACTCTGTAATGGCACCAGATTGGCAGTGAAAAAGTTATTGCCAAATTTGATTAAAGCTACGATCTTAGCTGCTAAATCAAAAGGAGAAGTTTGTTTGATACCACGTATCCCTATGATTCCAACTGATATGCCATTTGAGTTCAAACGATTACAATATCCTGTGCGTTTATCATTTGCGATGTCCATCAACAAGGATCAAGGGCAAACACTTCAAGTTTGTGGAGTTAATTTAGAGGAATCATGTTTTTCACATGGTCAACTTTATATTGCCTGTTCCAGAGTCGGTACCCCCACCCGTTTGTTTATTCATGCCCAAAATGGAAAAACAAAGATTATTGTTTAATTAAGTTTTAAAATAGCTAGCAATTAATAAAATATTTTTTTGTTTGAATAAATGAATTTGATGTTGCAATTAATTTTTTTTTATTATTTCACTTTATACGTAGCGAAGCACGTACCGCGCCGCTAGTAACATTCTGTTTGTATCTCTTACTACTAAAAGAATTAAAAAAATCAATTTTATCCTTATGAACAGTTTTCTCTAGTAACATTCGTTTTTAAAATTCCTAGTCTATTACATAGGAGCAAGTTCGTGTGACGACTAGGTCTGGCATTTTATTTTCGTCTGGCTTCTGCTTTCATTTCGGCCAAGTTCCAAAAATGTGTAACGGTATATCTTCTTAAAATTTCAAAATCCTTTTTCTCAATAGTAAAATAAAACGTGGGTTTCGAGCTTGGTGAAGTATTGTACACACGTATTGTTCGGCTAAAGGAGATACCTCTATATTTAACATTAATTCCGATGTTAGGCTCAAGGCTAAATTGATGATCATTCATTGCTAATTCTATTTTGCGGGAAAATTATTTTAAGGAAAGAATTTAATTAGATATTTCACTAGAATACTGTAAAATAACTGATGATAGAGAGATACATAGGAAAAAATACAACAATGGTTTCAATTATACATAAAGCTATTCCCTATTAGTTTTAATGCTTTATTTTATAATTGATTTAGTTTGGTTTATAAAGAGTACGAAATATTTGCGGAGTGGTAAAGTAAGGTTTGCTTTAAAAAAATCTACTACAATAAGTTAGAATTCTCCTTTTTTATAATCTATGCCTACATAAATCAACTGTCAATATCTTTTATCTTATTCTTTGTTGTGACTTTTTTTCGATAATAATAAAAAACAATTAACAAAATCCCCAAAAAATAAAAAAGAGTTTAAACTGGCAAAGTAATATGATTTTTTAATAGAGCAATAAAACGAAACAGGCTTGGCAATTCTATTACTTAATCATTCGTTAAACCTTCTTCATGGGCTTAGCTAAATATTCAAAATATTTTTATGTCTTATGATTAAAATTTTATACTTAATCCAGGTCTTAAAACTGACACTTAACCTCCCCTCGAACGTTGAAAGCTAAATTCAGAGATTCTTTATTTAGCCGCACTACAAGAATGTGGAGTGCTTTACCCAACTCTATATTTCCCTCCCATTACAATACCTATTCAGACATTCAAAGCCAATGTGTATCGGCATCTCCTCTTTAATCCTCTCCTAGTCTGCTAAAATGCTCGCAATGTCGCAATGTGCTAAAATATTTTAAGGGTAGTCATAATCCCCTAAGTGAATCCCCTTAATAAATTTGGGTGTAACTTTCAATGGAAGAACTTATGTGACATTTTAGCGGTCGAATAAAATATATCATACCTACGCATTATCAGTAAATTAGTTCCGAATTGCTTAAATTACTCAAACTTTAATCCCATTTCCTGGTGGCCTTTTTGCGTAACGTCAAAGTCTAATAGTTGCTTTCAATCTTTTTTCCAACTAACGATTCTCAAAGAGTTTGTATTTTCGATTAAACCTTGAACAAAAAAGCAATCAAATAAGCAATTAATGGAACAATCTCAGCCTTAGGTTTTGTATCATCCCCTGAACTTGAACGTTTACTCTTAGAAAAAGGATATAACAGGTTGATTTTTTCTTCCATTTCGAAATTAACTTCTCCATGGAATTGTCGTTACTAGATGCCATTTATACATCCTTTAGAAGGCACAGCACACTCATACCTCTGGACTTTTTCTTCTAAGCTGTTCTTTCGTAATGTAATAATATCCTTTCGGTCCAGAATATGGGTATTGGTGTGGGAATCGAGAAGTAATGTTAGGATCGAAGGCCGCAAAAAAAAAAGCATTTCATTATTGTTTTTTTTTAGTTTGTGCATCTACACAATATAAATATATCCTCCTGGATTGCCACCTGAATGAGAGTCTTTTGATAATATTTTTCTTACGCTTTTTTTAACTTTATTCCCTACAAAGGAACCTTAATCCTCTATGGTCTCCCTTTTCATTGTAATAAGAAATGCTCTTCTGCCTTCAAAATAAAAGATGTGGGTTGTTGGTAAGGGAGGTCCTTAAACGGTCAAGGTTCTATATTTATATGTATATAAAAATAAAGTGGATAGATTCCTGTCGTCTTCCTGATGACATACATGACTTGCAAGAAGTTAAGAACTAGTTTTATGGTTTGGTCATAAAACGAGATGGGAGATTTTGCCAACGTTCCGTTCTTGCAGAAATTCCCAATACTAATGAATTGTGAAAAATAAGTTGTTTCTTTAGGAAACTTTCAAATCTTTGAACAAAACAAAAAAAAAAAACACCCACACTCACAAAAGAGTTGTAAATATTTATCAGGGCGACAAGGTAAAAAGAGGACAAATTGCCACAGGAAACTATAAAGGACTTATGAAAAGAAAATACTGCACAAACGACGAGGAATGAATGAAAACCAAATTTTACCTTCAAATGCTTAAGAAAATAGTTTTGTTTTGAAACTTACGAACCATAGAAATCATAATATTTTCTTTATGTTTCTTAATTGATTTTTTAAGCTAGACAAAGTTTTTTAGAACTTAAATTGTTTTTATGCAATGACTTTGATGAATATTTTCGAAGATTCGGTTTTATATTCAGTGAGTTTCTTATAGGGAAAAATAAAATATTGACTTCCCAAGCTATGAATGAAAACATTAACATTTATGAGATCTTAATCTTTCTATATCTGCCTTGCCTTAATAATTTATTGTGTACAATTTCTTTCGGAATTTATTATGCAATAATTAAAGAAAAGCTTTTATCTAGAAGAAGTATTGGAATTGACAGACAAACAACTTCTCTGCTAATTAACAAAAATTCAAGAAAACCTGACAACTCGAAAACAGAAGTGATTAGAAAAATCCCTATAATTACAGCTGCCCAAACTAACTAGATAACTTAACTTCGAGCAAAAGATATTCTTTGGATTCTATTGAAAAATGAAGAAATTAAATATTAACTTTGTTGCGATGCCTTTCCAAGTATTGAAACGAAACTAACTTTCGAAAACAATCAGGAAAGTTAAGCCAAAAGCAGTTATCAAGTTGGTGTCCTTGTCCTTGAAGTCTATCGCTCGATACCCTGTCAAGATGGAAAAAGTTTTATTAACAGATTAACTTCTTTAAAAATTACATTTATTGCCATTCGACCATCAGCAACATCGATATAGCAACCACGTTACGAAATAGAAAAAAATGGTTACGAAATTTTGAAAAGAGATTATACAACTTGAGAAGCCATTAAAATTAATATGATATCTTCTGATTTCTTTTATATAATTGGAGAAAAAAAGGGAAATTCTAAGGTTCTTTGAAGCGAATTGAAAAGAAAAATTAACAGATTTTATCAAATAAGTTTGAAAGTTAACTTTGGTACCTGATTTTATTATTGGAAAGTGAAGTGTTGAATTTAACAACAACCAGAAAATACCATGGACCCTCCCTGGACCACTTCTTGAAATAAATATTATCTGAACACTTTCATTGTTTTTGGTTGATTTTTGGGTTTCAAAGAAAATTGAATTTTAAAAACTTATTATTATTAGAGAAAACTCTTCATAAGGATAAAATTAATTTTTTAAATTCTTTTAGTAGTTAGAGACGAAAACAGAATGCTATGCAAATATGAATTTATGCAAGAACAAAAATTATAAGTCGTTTTAGTGGTTTCTTAAAAAAAAGCTTTTATATACAAAATTTTTAAAAGAATTTTAAGAAAAAATTTTGGTACGCCAATTTAATGTTTTTATTATTTTTCGAATAAAAATTAAATTAAAAAAAAATATTGAGCCGTTTCTGAGATATCGAATTTTCAAAAAAAAAAAAAAAATAGATTTTTTTTTTCAAAAATTCAAAAAATATTTATTTTAAAGTTTTGAAAAGCAATGCGTTTTAGACTTTTTAGAAGCTTCTCTATAAAAAATTTCATTAAGATCCGTTATGCGGATAATGAGAAATTCAAAATTCGAAAAAATGGTTCTATGGTAGCTACAAGCTGTAATTTCTTAATTTCAATTTTTTTTTTAAATAAATTAGAGATCATAAAAATTAATTGAACGAAAAAAAAATTTATCAAAATTCTAGGCGCCGTTTCGAAAAAAAAAAAAAGATTTTTGAAAATCATTTTTTTTAATTTTTTAACATTTGTATGGTGGGTACCTTCATTTTAAGGTAAAATGAAATTTTTTTCTCACATCTTGTAGATTATATTAAGAAACTTTTATTTATCAAGTTTAAAAAAAAACGACCTTGGGGTTTTCGAAATATTGAGTTTTGAAAAACAAAATTTGAAGTTTTTTTTTAAATCCAAAAAAAAAAATAAGTAATTCTATTTAACTTTTTGAAGAGCCCTAGCAAAAAAAAATGATCAAAATCGGTGGTACCATTTTTGAGAAAATCAAAAAAAAAAAATGATTCCATTTTTCGGAAAAATTTTTTCAACTATTACCTAGCTTTAACTAAATGAAATTTTTTTGTGTTTTTATTTTATAAATCTGTTGAACAGTTTTTGAGAAAAAAAAAATATTTATAAAATTTCGGAAAAAATTCGTATGGTAGGTACCGTTTTTTTTTTGGTCTTAAAAAAAAGAAAAAAACGTGTGGGGGGAAAAATCAAAACCCATATCTAGCAAGTTTGAAGAAAATTGCCCCAGCCGTTTAGGCTGTTGTCGAACCGACAGACAGACAGACAGACAAAATTGCGAGACCCACTTTTTTAGTCTACGCTATCATCGTAATGTCAACTTTGATCAAAATTTCGAGTTCGTTTTTTTTACGAATACATAACTTGCCTTATAGTACGTATAAGTCGCTTTTTAACAATTTTAAATTGTTATAATAATTTATATAGAAATTTAACAAACAAAAATTTTTTACACCAATTTTAGGATTTTATTTCTGCGCTAAAATTTTAGTTTAAAAAATTGTCAATGACACGTTTTTGAGAAGCTTTCGAAAAAATAGAAATTTATTTTTACTTATTAATTTATTTTAAACCTTTGAAAAAGATTCTGTAGAAATATTTTCATTTAAATTCGTTGTGTCAATAAGGCGAAAGAAAAATCAAAAAATTTACTATAACGTACCTAAGTACTTTAAGTAGTATCTTAATTTATTTTTTTAAAATTTAATTATAGATCGAATTTTAATATAAAAAACAAAAATGAAAACAGAATATTATTGATTTTTTTTTTAGACCTTTACAATAAAATTAATATGCAAGACTTAATCGCACGAACTTGCTCTTATGTAAAAGACTAAAATGTTTTAAATGACTTAATATTTTTTTAATTTTTATTAAAAAATATATTTTAAACTTGTAAGAAGCTTCTCTATCAGAAATTTCACTTAAATCCCATGTGCGGCGAATTGAGAAATTCGAAAAATTGGTTATATGGTTTGATAAGCTATAGTCAACAATAATTTATTTTTTTTTCATTGAATTAATCGAAAGACAGAAAATTTTATCGAGAAAAATATGATTTTCGAAATCCATTTTTGAAAATTTGGGTACCGTTATCCTTAAATAAAATAAAAAATAACTTTCTAACATTTTGTAGATTTTATTAAGAAACTTAACTGTCAAATTTCCAAGCCTTAAGAAAATCGAGCATGGTGTTTTCAAAACATGAATTTAAATGAATTTAATTAAATGAAATTTAAAAAAATTGCATACAAAAATGGTGAATATCGATTTCATTTTTTTTGAGAAAATCAAAAGTTAAAAATTTTTTTAATTAATAAATTAATCAATTCTTTTTTTAGCTTTAACTAAATGAATTTTTGTCAGTTTTTTTTTTAAATCTGTGGAACAGTTTTTGAGAAAAAATAATATTTTATAAGATTTCGAAATTCGAAAATTCGTATGGCAGGTACTGTCATTTTTTTTTTCTTAAAGAAAAAAAAATTAAAAAAATTAAAATGCTATCTACCAAGTTCAAAGAAAATCAACCGAGCCTTTTAAGCAGACAGAATTACGAGCCCACTTTTTCCTCTTCTCCGTCATTGGGATATTAAGTCTGATCAATATTTATATGCAGCAAGGAAAAATTGTAATGGTTTTTGGAACTATCAACTATACTTCGATAAAATTAAAGCTTGCCTTTTGAAGAACCAATTATAAGTGAATTTTTGTAATGAAAAATGTATTTGTACTTTTTCCCTGCAGATTTATATAATACTGAAAATTCGGTATAAATTATTTTAATATATTTAAATATTATTTTTTTAATTTTATCATTTCTTTTTAGAAAAAAAGTTATTATTGCTTACTCTTATACGAGTACAGTTATTTAACCTTAAAATGAATATAATGCGGAACTGGATCACACGTACCTGCTTTAATGAAAAAGTATTTTTGAATTTAAAATTTATGAAAAAATAAATATAAAACATGGATTTAGTTAGATAAAAATTTTCAAAGGTATAAAATTGCCGTGTGATTTCTAGAAAACTATAGGAATTTATGCAAACAAAGTTTAAAAATCTTTTTATTATTAAATTCATTTTTTATACATACTCGTATAAGAAATTTCATTAAAATTTTTGAAGAAAAGAATTTGGGATGCCAATATTTTTTCGAATATTTTTATGTACAATATTATTTTAAATTTTAAATTTAAGGGAGCTTCTATTAAAAAATTTTGGTTACAAGCGTTAGAGCCGTTAATGAGAAAGTCGAAAATTAAAAAAACGGTTCCATGACAGGTATCGTTAATAACATTTTTTCCTATTTTATATGTTACTAAAATGTAGTCCATGCCCATAATACCACAACTATTTTTTTTTTTATCAAAATCGATAGAGCTGTTTTCGAGATAAATAAGATTTTACATAACGGCTGTAACGCATTTTGTGAAAAATGTATTTTTTCCTTTAAAATGTATATCCTAGAAACCACGAAATTATAATTCGTGTAGCGTAATTATCATACATTTTTTAGAAATTGTTCGTCTCTTTAAAATGGATAATGGACTTAATGCAACGGCGACATATCTGTATAATTATTTATATATCTTTTTTATATCTGTATATTTTGTTTCTCCAGAGTGTTTCTTTGGGAAATGATGGTCAGTATTTTATATTGCTAAAGGCTTATCTTCTTTTCAACGCTTTAAACTGTATTTTAATGTTGTTCTAATTGAAGGTATGGTGTACAATTTGCAGGGCATATCTAATAAGAATTCCTTTCATGTATTTGAGAAGCATTTTTCATGAAAAGAAATTTGTACTTTCCTCACAAGAGGCAGTATCCGTGAAAAAATATATTTGTTTGAAGATGGCTGGGGATCGATACCAGACCTTCAGCGTGACAGTCCATATACCAACCATATTCCACATTGTATCACTGAGAAGTTACCAAACCACAAATATATTGGAATTTATTTTCAATTACCTTATGTATGTAGTTTGCTGAAGGTTGAATCTGGGATAAGATTTAGTTCTCAAAAACCTATTTCCCAAAATCAGCGTTAATAACAGTCCCAACAGAGATGCTATATTCTTTTCAGGTAAGTTTTTTTTTTTGTTTTTAAGCTCAATAATTTCACAGTTTTATGATAAAACTATGCTAGCTTACACTTATAAACATAAATTAAATAAAACCAGCTAAAGTATGCATTTAAACACCGTTCTAGTTGCGTGCAACTTGCAAATAAAAAACTGAATTAAAAAATAGCAGAGAGAATATTATAACTTGATATTAACAATGACCACAAATCAAACAAACATTTAGATTAGCTGATGTTTTTTTTTTTGTTAAAAACATATATCTAAGATTTATAATATTATTTAACAATAATTACGATAGCTGAAATACTGAGCACAACACTGATTATACAAATACATCGCTATACATTCGCAATGCAAACAAAAGAGAATAGAAATTAAAAAAAAATAAACATTTGTGTACATTTAAATATTAATAAGAACTTCTATATAATTTTTTTTTATAAATTTTCGTTCACATTCCTTTTTTTTAAAAGTATTTTATTGAAAAAAAAAAAAAAAATAGATAAATAAAAAATAAAAAAAAGTAGGTATATAAAATATATTGTATATTTTGTAGGTCAGGTACTTATACAATGTAAATTATATTATTTGCAATTTATTTATGCTTAGCTACAAGAATACATTATGCAGTTTATTTTAGTTTGTTGTTTTAATTTTTTTTTTTGTATATAGCGAAACTATTTTTAACGTATATTACATTTTCATTTCATCACAGAACTAAATTCAAATATGCAAAAAATATAGTTAATTTCATAGCATAACTCGTGCCGGCTGGGATTACTTTATTTTGTTTTTATTTATTTTTTTTTTAGAAATTAAAATTTCATACAGCAGAGGAAAATTAATGATAAAAAAAAAACTAATTAAATGAAACAAAAAAATACATTTCAAAATAAAACAACTAAGCCCCAATTCCATTAATTTAAAAGTTCATAGAAACTTCATAGACATTTAAAATTTAATTCACATTTTTAATGGTGACTTTGAATTTAATTGAGAGCGAATGAATCGAGACTAAAAGAATTAAGTATTCGTACGACTTATCGTGTTTTGTTATTTTTTTTTTAATTAGGGACTTATTAGCACCTTCCTTAAAATACTGTTTGACCAAATTACCCACAGTTATTCAATAGGTATTCAAAATAGATGATCATCAGGGCTTTCAAATTTAATATATTGATGATACGATCTGTAGTACACCAGAACCTCATCCAACAAAATTTCGAACCTACTTTATATGGTGGCATTCCAAAAGGCTCCAATTAATGAACAACATCTATGAAGTTTTCATCGTAATTTGTTAATGTGCCGATATGGCTGGGTTTTTGACCCTCTTAAACTGTCGTTCATTTAGTTAAAATATTAATTTTTCGGAAATTTCAGAAGGAAGGTAAATATGACAGAAGCGTTTGAAACCAACGTCTTATAGGAATTTTGACAGTTCTTTCTTTTTTTTTTAATTTTTGAAACAATTAAGACAAATTCAGTTCGAGTTAGAGGATTGAGCAACACGAGTAAATGGAAAACTTTATTATCCCGAAGAATTGGAAGCTAACCACGATTAAAAAAAAAAAAAACAAATCATCTGGCCCGTTTTTGGATGAAAGTGATCGAGCAGAATTGCTGAGTTTTGGACGATTACAAATTAAAAATGTCACTGTTTTGTGTAGATTGAAGGCCTTTGCTATCGTCAGTCTGTACTTCGTGGAAAATGAGCTTGGCATTGCCATGACCATCACCGGGGATACGGATGAATGATAACCAATTATTTCTTAATGCCAAAATTGGATGATATGGAAGTGAAGATCATATATATGGTTCGAAGATGACGGGTCTACGTTTCGCGATCTTAAAGGCATGGAATATTTCTACCGTAATAATGTTATAGTGTGACTCAGTGGTAGGTAAAGTGGAGAGGATTGAATAGGAGATGCCGAGCCGATGAACATTGATCTTCAAAGCGTGCACATTTCACATTAAGGGAGGGGAATTGTGACGGCTAAAGAAAGAACCCTTATATATGTATGATCGTACGTCTGAAGCTAAACTTAAGATAAGCTGATGAATATTTATAGCTAGACAACTAAGTAAGTAAGGAAAGCAACTGGTTATCCCAATTGAGCACTGTTGATAAAAAAAATAAAACGGTGAAACAGTGAAAGAAAGGAGACGTGATGATGCACGGTGTTGAAGAGGAACAAAATTTTCTGTAAGGGATGTGTTTCTGGTTCGGATTGTATCCAACAGATTGAAAGGAGGGGAATAGGGCTTCCCGCCCAGGAATGCGAGTTATTCTCTATCTTCGGGTGAAATGCCTTAAAGATGTTATTTAGATTAGAAAACGAGAAAAATCTCATGGATTTTTTAAGAAAACGTAAGCATTTCGCCGAGTTTTTGGTTGCGTCGAAAAATATGATAATTTTAGAAGAGATGGGTATTTTCTTGTAATGTTTTCCTTTAAATAAGCATGTTTTTTTTATTGTAAAGCTAAAATTTTATTATAAATTTATATTTACTAAATAAGGTTATAAAACTCCTAAATTATTTAAATACTCACAGCCATATAATAAAAAAAAGCTTATTACACCTCTGTTCCACGGTTTTATTAACCGTGTAATAGGAGATAAGTCCCGGCTTAGATTTTCACATTAAAAAAAAAAAAACGAAATGCTTGCGGAATAGTTAGGTGTTTGTCGAAAATCCCCCCTTAAAAAACCTACTTCAAGAAGTAAGCAATCTGTTTTTGATACTCTATGTACATATATCTTAATTTATTTATTTATTTGTCTTTAAAGTTACAAAACTTTGCCTAGACTACATTTAAAGATACCTAATATTGAATCTGTAAATACGATAATTTTAACAATCAATAAATATTACAATAAATTAACTAAAGTACTCTTAATTTGAGATCTATTTAAATTAAAGTCAATACCAAAATCATAATTTTCATTAAAATCTATGCTAGCTCTAGTAACAGGATTTTCTCGAGCGTAGCAAGTACTGTGATAAGGAACATTTAAAAAATTTCCATTTTTTGGAAGCAAAGTACGAGAAGGTGCATAAATATTAAACATTGATAACAAAACCGGACAATCAATAACGCAGTTCAAGACATCAAAACCAAAAAGTATTGAATTTGATTTTCCTCTCAAAACAAGAGGTTTTAAGTTAAGTTCATAAGATTGTCATTTGCTTGAGTTTGTGTCAAATTGGCGGTCTTTTATTTATATGCGAATTATGCGTGCTTCCACGTCAGTGACAAACTATGTTCCTTATTTTTAAATTGGCGTCACAAGTTGCCTTTGTCTACAGGAAAAAAGATAATTAAAGAAAATTAAAAACATGTTCGGATTGGATTTATTTTTATATAATTTTTAGTAAGCTAATGGAGTAGTACCCTTTCCTATTCACATAGTATTGACCGGGGAAAACGGTCAATTTTATCTCAATATGGGTTTAGTTAATTGCACTTATTAATTGTGAAAATCCCCGTATGACCTTAATTCTTCCATTGTTCTTATTTGCTCGGAAACTGCTGAAGGCATTTTAATAAACTGCCTTGCTTTCAAAGCAAATGCTTTAAAAACTCATGAAGACACTATGCTCAATGTAGACTGACTAAAGCCGTGCACAATCGTCTTAAATATTATTTAAATCAGTAATGTTAGTTAAGGTTATGTTTATATAAATCAGTCAATGGTCATAGTCGTAACTTGTAAGCCCATAGGAATATGTCTAACTCTTCTTTGTGCACATAAGTTTGCCTCAACAATAGCTATACATACACACTGTCCAACAAAAATATGCAGTGTGGGCAACATAGGACGTTTGCCTCGCATTCTGGCTACAGTGGATTGCATAAATCTGTCCTTCATTAAAGCTCTCACAGGGCTGTCGTAGTGTTGATTTTAAATGGACCCTTTTTTTAAAGCCCTCAAATCAAAAGCACCTCAACAGAAACCCAAGGAAAAAAAAATGAACAAGTTACCAAATGGACGAGGGTAACTCTGAATGCACATCAATATTTAATGAGGGTTGAAATTGAATAGTACCAAAATCCATAGGCCACAGCAATTCATTGCACACTCAGATGTGCGGTCAATAGGACGTCGGGTCTGCGTCAGATGCAATCGAAAATTTAAGGGCGCGCAAACACTTTTTTATGGAGGAGTTCTTTCAATTTAGTATGGTACAAAAACATAGCACGCTACTGATTTTGTAAAAGCTCCTCCATAAGATGTGTACTGCATATTTTTGTTGGATGAAGTATACAAGTTTTTCTATGCTTTTCTTGGAAAATCTTTATTTATTTCTGAATTCCTCTTAACCTAGCTCTTTTATTGGATCAAATTAAGGTTTATAAATTTTTGGTCTTATCCAAAAATTCGGATTATCCAGCAAATCCAGACGGTTTTTGAAATCGTTAAAACTATGAGCCATTATTATTATTATTTTTATTATTATTTCTTTTCAAAATTAATTTGAAACTTATCAATTTTTATTTAATTTTTTGATAAAACAAAACAAGTTAAGGACTAAAGATAAACCTCTACTAAACCATCTCTTTTAAAATGCTTGTGTCAATTTTTATAATCAATCTAACCCTCAAACTCGAATGTTAATATGGGAAATAATCTTTTTTACTGATGTTTTTGACTGATTTATAAATAGCACTAATTTATTTGTAGGTTATGTATCTAATCTATTATATTTTGCTTTGCTTAGAATTTATTTAAAAAATTAAATGGACTAATGACTCGCACTTGCTTTTACGAGTAAGCTCTTAAGAAATAATTTTAAAACTGGTTTTTCATATGGCTAAAATAATCCATCCTTCGAGCTAAAAATAGACGTTTGTTGATTTCAAATAAATGTATGTTTACTTTCTACCTTCTAGAGTTCTATTTTTGGAAACTGTTTTCTTTAGGGATTTGCTTATTGAAAAAATATCAAAATTGCACCTATGTACATCACCCAGCCCGAACTCCCTTTGACCAAATTGCAGGTTGTCAAAACTCAAAATACTAAATCAAAGCTGAATAGCTTTCGGTCGTATTCTCTCGGTTATATTACGAGTTTTTCATATTCAAATTTAAATTAGAACTAGAATTAAGAATTAAATCGATATTTGAAAGTATTTAATTAAAAACAAATTGTGATTTTGAAAAACTAGATAAATAAATTTAATAAGCTAAATATTATGTACAGTACAGTTAAGACAGTAAAATATAGAAATTATTAAAAAAAAAGAGAACTAAAAGCAAACTAAATTCTGAATTTACGAGTATGAGCAAACTGAAATTTAAAATGCATTGAGACGAAAAACGGTTCTGATGAAGATTTTCGTTTATATCAAAAGAATAAAGAAAAAAATAAGATAAAAACTAGAAATAAAATGAATCCTTAAAACATTCCCATTCCAAAACTTTTTATTGTATTATTTATTGTGTACAGTTTAAGGACTCTAAGGGCTTTGAATTTTAAGGGAAAAAATTGTAGTTTACCATTTTGAAAACATGTTTGTAGCTGCATTGTAGTTATCCGTACACAAATCATTATAGAACCCCAGTGATATGCAATGAAATATCTTGTTAAATTGCATAATTCAACAAACAAAACAACAACAAAAAGGAAAGGAAAACCAATAAATTAAAATAAAAAGACACACTCTAATTTTTATAACTGTTTCTTGGAATATTATTTTTATTTATATATTAAATTTTCACATTTGTGTAACAATCTTTTGTTTTTTAAATATAATTTTAAAATATTATTTTGTATGTTCTTTTTTTTTGATCATCAAACTTGGTCGCATAGTATTATTTTATTTTATTTTATTTTAGTCTAGATACAATAGATTTTTTTTTGTATATGATTTAATGTATAGAGTGTAGTATATTATATTGAGTAAGTTATAATGTAAATAGACAACTTTATTTTTTTGTATTTTGATATTTATGTTTTTTCAAATATGTTTCAGTTTAGTGTTAAATTGTTCTAGCGTAAAATTTGTCCCCATTTTTGTTTTCAAAGAAGAGTTATATTTTTTCACAAATAAATATAAATAGAAAATTAAATTTAAAAGCTTAAACAAAAATATAGATCACCCATCTGACAGGAGTTATGAAAAAATATATAAATATATATATATATATTATGTATTTATTTATGTTATGCATATAGTAGTTAGTAATTTATTTATTTTTTAACTTATTATAGATTAATGTATCTTATATTTGTATATGAAATTGGTGGGTATGTTATTAAGAACTACGATGGTTTTTTTTATAAAGAGAACATTTTTTTCTAGATTTTTGTTTTTCTAATAAACAACAAAAACAACGTTATTTGGCTTAGTCTATATAATTTTTTGTTCGCTAATTTTTATTTTCACTTAAATTAATTTGTCATTAAAATTAAATATATATTATTGTACTAAATTCGAAGACATGATTTAGTTGAAAATATCTAGGTGTATGTTCTACATTATATATATATTTTTAATTGTTGTTTATTTTTGTGTCAAATTTATTTATTTGCGCTTCAAAAATCGATCACAAAAAAGATGAATCGAAGAAAAGAATTTTAGATAAATCTTATGTTGGAATGATAAAAATTGTTAAAATTTTAAATATTAAGTTGCTTTTAGGAAATCATTTCAAATTAAAAATATTTTAAATTTATTTGTTAATTGTTTTAGTGTTAATCGATTTGAGTTAAATCTACTTGTGTTTGTGTTAAGTTTATTTGCGTTTATGTGACACATATTGATTTGGTCTTTTCGAAAAATTTTCGAAAAAAAACACAAAAAACACAAGTCAAATTGCACTCCTATTTTCGCACTTGGCTAGCCCTTATAGTATTACGGGGAAAGTTGTCTAATGCTAGCTACACACGAGGCAACCGTTGCAGTGGGCACTTTTCTTAAACAAAAAAATACAAACTCAACATTTTAAAGAAAAAAGGTGAACAAAATATTTTTTTTTGCAATATGAAATATGATTCAATTTATTTTTTTTTGCAGACCAATAACAATTGAAAAATGCCGAATCGATTAATTTTCTAAATAAGTAAAGTTACAAAGTATTTGGTGTTAAAAATGAATATTATAATCCCTCTTATAATTCTTCTTATTTATTAAAAAAGACTATAAGTAACCTTTAAACTCGGTGGGTAACATTTAAGTTAGTACACCTTTAAGTGTTTTTAGTTAAATATGAAAATACTTAATAGATACAAAAAACTGTATCTTTAAATTGTCGTTGTTTCTTTTAATAATTTATTTCCATTCAATTCAGTGAAGTAGACCTTCTTTCTAATAGTTTTTTCTTGTTTTGATCTAACTAATTTTTAATCGCATCAAATATGTATGCAAATCACCCTGTATGCAATGAAGATTACTGCCACAAACATAAACCATGATTTTTTCGCATTATATTTATAGAACACTAAGAAATTAAGAAAAAAGAAAATCCACAGCAGTCTGCTTTTTTTATGTCATATTGTATTTTATTTGAAGAAAAAAACACCTAAACAAAATTACTTGAACCAAAAACTAATTGTAGTAATCAGTTGAAATTTTCCAGAAAAAGTTAATATTTTTTTGTAACATCTTTCCTACACACATTCGGGATGTATTGGTCTCAGGGAAGAGGTACGAGTATGTTCGTAGATTATGGTCAGAATAAAATGGCATCGTTTATTTTTCATCTACAAAAGATTACGTCATCGGCCTTAATTTATGTTGGATCAATAAAAACATGTTTGGTTAACTGAACTGTATGTAATTTGCCCACTTTATAACTCAATAATAAAATGTCACGAAAATAGGAAACATTAAGAATTATATATTTTTAAAAGTTAAAATAATTGAATACATAAGGCTAGTCGCGCACTGGGAACTGTGATCGAAATCAAATTCCTTAATCACCAGTTGATAGAGTACCGTGCACTGGCAACTCTTTACTCACGCTCACACTCTTTTTCTCTCTTACGCTTATAGAAAACAGATCACCTGTTGCGAATTAATTTAAGGCAATCGTTTAGTTTGTGTTAAAGCACAAACTTTTTAGTTGCTCGAATCGAGTTTCTCTAAGTGCGCGGTGTCCCATATAAGCCCATATGTTTCATTTTAGCAACTAAACAGTTGCGAAACTAAAAATTGAATGTGCGCGCCTGGCCTAATACTCTAACTATAGGCCTCGTACGCCGATCGCACTTAATTTTATCTCCCACATTCTTCTCCAAACATCAGCTAAAATCCAAGCTAAATTTTGACATAAGAACCTTGTGGAAAATATGTCACAGAAGACAGCTGTTCTCTAAATGAATTTTTTTCAAATATTTAAAAGAATTTGATTAAAAGTATGATTTTTTAAGAATTATGAATGAGAATATTATGAATTATGAGTTATTTTTGCTGTGCAAAATCTTGTAATACTTCCGTCACTAAATATTCTTCTAAATATTATTCCATTTCAAATTGAAATTTAGCTCGAGAATAAATGTGCCAGACAATTATTTCGTGCGTTAAATTTTGGAGAGAATTTTGTATGGAAGATAAAGTTAAGTGCGATCTGCGCACTAGGCTATATTCTTTAAAAATTTTAAATGTCAGGAAAGGTCCGTTTACTTAAGGTGACAGCTTAAAATTGTTTTGGTTAGTACATGTAGGGCTAGATCTGCCGAAGAATTTACATTTGAAGAATTGATTATCGGAAAATAAACGTTTTTTTTTGCCTAATGCAAGTATTGTCAAAGTCGGAATTTTGACAGATCCAAATTAAAAATAAATTGATTTATTTTACGACAAGAGTCAAAAGTTCACACTGCTGTTTTACGATCAAGCTTCACTTTTTCACCGATAAGTGGACTGTACTAAATATATAGAATAGATTATAAAATCGATGCACCTACATATAATTGAGGTTTGAAAAAGCAAAGGTGACAAAGGGGATTTCCGAATTTTTTTCAACACCAATGGAACAAAAAAGGACTTTATTATGAGAATGCCTTTCGCAGGTAGATTTCGCTTAAGATGGTACAAATATTAAGTGATTTATGAATGTAGAAGACAGGGTCCACCACCTATGAGTCCAATCCCGAGAATACTGATGAACATCTACACATAACCCCAGGACTTTACCAACCAGATGTTGCACGATGTATAAAAACGACGCGAGCCGGTCGCAACTATCAGCCAAACTACCAAGCCAAAGTTCAATAAGTAGAATTTTATTTAAAACATTTTTATCATTCCAAACATGTTTAAGAGTTAATAAAGAATATTGTATATTAATTTAGATTATAGATAAAGATTTTTTCCTAGACATTTAAGTTTTCTTATATAATTGATTCTGGTGTTTGGCTCTTACTGTGTTTCAAAATGTTATTTTTTTTTTTAAGTTTAAACATTATATATACAGATATAGTTAAATCAAACTGAAAAAGAGATTGAAAGAAGATAATAAAATACAAAGATAAAATAAGTTGAAATAAAATACAAACTGAATTAAATAAAATTTAATTAAAAAAGTTTAAGTTTTTTGTTAATTCAGCAAAAACTCTTTGTTTTTTTTTTAAATATCTGCTATGAAAAATCTGTGTTCCTGACAACCATTTTATAAATTTTATTTTCCTATCTTTTGCTCCGACAATTATGGCAAAACAAAACCAATTCAACTCTTAGACCCCAGACAATTATTTTATGTCAATGAAGAAACTTTTCATAAATCTCAAAGAATATAAATATATATACATAGGTATGTCAGTTTCAGGACTATTTCATAATTATTGCAAAGCAATCTTTGCAAAGGTACTAAAACTTGTTTTGTACAAGTTTTACGGATTAAGAAATCGTTAGAATTGAAGTATAATGCAAATTATTAATTATAATTTATTTTCCCAAGCCACAAACAATGAAAGATTTATGATTTAGTTTTGGATAAATTTAATGAAGAGTGCTTGAGATTTGTTGAATGAGGGATTTTAGAAGTTTTAAGAGTTTATTTTAATTTCGGATGAGGAACATTAAGTTGTGTTATTAAATTGAAATCCACAAGTGTCTTAACTTCTATTGTTCACTGAAGGGAGAATCAAAATTATAGGTAATGTATTTTTGAGCAGAACTAAATTATATTTCATAGCAGATTGTGCTATATCGTTTTAAAAGGTTTCTAAACTAAAACAAGTGGGCGACCATTTTTATAATAAAATATATAAATTATAACGATGAACTAGGGAACCCACAATTTTTTGACGAGTGCAGACTATGAGAAGCACTTTTCATGAAGAGGGATACTCCTCGAGGATTTGAGACATGAAACTAGTTTAAACGATTTTTGCAGCGAATGGGAATCAAATCCAGAGCTTCTGAATGACATTTTAACACACTAATCAATCTGCCAAGGGGTACTACAACCAGTTTTTTTCTTGAGAAAAATATCGTGACCTTTGGTGGTGAAGTCAAAAAAACACGGCCTGCATGAAATCACCTCTAATTCAAGCTACTCGATTTTGCTACAAAAACAAACAGAATGTGCTTAGAAATTTCCTGATCAATCAACCACCAAACGGATTGTATAAGATTATGTTCGACAACCGGTGATTTTGCGATCGAAACTTTAATAACCATTGGAGAAGCTCTATGCCACCAATATTAAGTATTAAGAATCAGTGGCAACATTGATAAGAAACCATAAAGTATTCCGCTTGATTTAACACCTTCGATTCAACGATGGATGAGTGCTACCGAACTCATTCATGACAAGTAGCCCTGTATATAAGGATTCATAGCATATCTGATGAGGAACTACACTCTCGAAGATAAGGCCATCAGATGAAGTTTTAAAGGACAGATGCATTACTCTTTGGGCCCCATTATGTGCGATGGCGAAGCTTGTATGGCAATGTGTTTGGAGGTTTAAATGAACTTGGCAAGAGTAAAAATGCCACACACAATTGGACTGTCCAATAGCTATGGTGAAAAACCTAATCAATTTTGAGCTAAATATGGTGCTTCTTTGAAGAAAGAATTATCATCTTTGAAAATGGACCAAATACTCGAACAAATTTCAAGAAAGAGTAGTTACGAAAGCAGTTTCCTTCAGTCCTAAATGGGGACAAAATATATCTTTATGTCGCAGCGCTTTTTAGCCAGAAATATTTTAAATTCATTGATTCATTCATTGATTGACAAGAAAAGAGACATTCTGCGTATGACATCCGTTTTCTTTAAAATGTTTCTTAAAATAATTTTGAAAAACTTTCGGGTCAACACCAAAAGTAAACGTAAGAATAAAGTGGTCTCCAATTGGGACTTCAAAACTTTATCCTTTACTGTTAGGCACCCTTAAACCAGTGACCAAACTATCAATGTCAAAACATTCAGTAAAAACAACATTTTCATGGTGGTAAAGTTCAGAAGTGAAGGCCGTTTACAAATATTTATAAACTATTACCAAAATTCCGAGCCGTTGACGGCAACTTAAAGAGCTATAAGGTCAATTTTTGGTTGTATATTTTGTCTGTAAGTTGCCAAGCAATTCATAGTGCACATAATGAATTTGAGTCTGAATTTTCGCTGATGGATGATAGATATAGTTGATTCCACAACGTTATCAAGAATTGGGCATCACTAAGACCACATTATGGCTAACTCTGCAAAAGCATATTGCCCTGCACCATTATAAAATGAAGCTAGCTCAAGAACTAAAGCCACTCGATTATATGAAGCAACTTATACAGCTTCTCAAATTGTCGAAAAATCATTTTCAGTAATGAAAAGTATTTTTGCCTAACGTCAATAAGCGGAATACGTGTCATTGATCAATTGAATACCGTAATGTACTTACTTGAACGAACACCTTTAATTCACAAGAAATAACTGACTGGTGTCATTATGTCGTTTTTTTCGATGATGAAAATGACCGTCACGTTAGAGTCCAAGGAAATAGCTGCAGAGACATGTGACAAGGTTATTTGGCCAATTGCATGGGCTAGACATTAATGATATGTGGTTTCAACAAGACGGTGCTACAAGCCACACGATTTGAAAACTCAATTTAATGAGTGAAATGGTCCTGTCAAATAGCCGCCTAGATCAGGTGTCTTAACACATTTAGGCTTTTCTTTTATAGCGATACGTGAAATCATCGGTCTTTGTTAACAAGCCGATGCCCTAGAGGAGCTTTGAGCCAACATTTAACAATATATAGCTGCAAAATTTGGGTTGAACGAAGTAACTGCTTGGTGAACATATTAACGAAATTGAATTCCATGCATAAATATTGATAGTGTTCTTCAAATCAATAATAATTTTTTTGAAATATCTCAATCGTTTTATTTCAAGAAAAATTCTCAAGATATGTTAGTTACGCTTACGTGACTATTGAAGTGACAAATATAGGTTTAACGGTCAAACAAACAAGACAAATAAGCAACAAAAGACACCCAAAAACAACGTCTTCGACATTACGTTACCATAGATTTCTTAGGCTCCTTAGACAATTATACCAGACTTGAGAACTCTTGAGGATTCTTTGAGTTAAGAATTGAATTGAGTAGGAAAGACCTTCCCCAAGAAACTATTGTTCCCCTTACAGACTCGAAAAATTTGGATAAAAATGCAATAAACTCTTCTGACTTTTGGTCGCATTTTAAAAGGCGGTGAATGAAGGAAGGCTTCCGAATCCCAAAATTACGAACATGAAAATCCAAAACAACCAAAGTCAATATCCCAATTCCCAAAATCACTTTGTGCTTTTGTATCTATTTTGTCCTTATTTTTTAACTTTTTTGTCTCATTTGGCGTAAAATTTATGAAATTATTTGCTTCGTTCTTGTTGATTCTCAGTTTTGCCTTTAAGTTAAATTTAAATTTTTGTTTTCAAAATCGGAATCGGAGATTTCAGGCATTCAGAATTTTAGAGGCTTTTAGGGCATTCGAGATTATAGGATACGGATTTCTCAAGCCTTGGTGTTCGAGGTTTTTGTAATTCCAGATTCTGCAGAGAAAAAGATATAACAACCAAATGTATGTGCTGTACAGTAATAACAACTTAGTTAAATAAGAAAAAATTTCAATGAATGAGCTTACTTCGAAATGTATGTAGATGACACTAATTCTTCG
Source organism: Chrysotoxum bicinctum (assembly GCA_911387755.1). Classification (NCBI taxonomy): domain Eukaryota; kingdom Metazoa; phylum Arthropoda; class Insecta; order Diptera; family Syrphidae; genus Chrysotoxum; species Chrysotoxum bicinctum. The sequence goes on along the minus strand of OU426989.1, from coordinate 213,059,674 downwards.
ACTTGGACAATTTTTAAGTTCAAACCCGAGGGACGGTGAAGCACGTAAATGAAAGATTATCTAAACTAACTTAGGATACGAAATTGGACGCTGGAACAACTTAGTATACAAATTTAGCATATGTTTATATAATTATATTTTTCTATACAAAATATGTATAAAAAGGTTAATAGCTCAAATATAAAGGTTTTAGTTTCTTCGAAATGTTTAACCTGATTTCGATACTTTATAGAACACGTTTATATTTTTTTGTTTTAATATTAATTCAAGGAAATAATTCTTGAATTATTGTACAAACTAAGAACGTATAATAAGTAATTTTTATTTAAAAAAATAAAAAAAATAAATAAAAATACTATTTTTACATTTGCAAACCAAAAAAATAAATAATTGAAAAAGTTTCATGTCAAACAAAAAGTTATAATTAATATATAATATATTAGGTAGATATGTATATGGTTTTATGTACATTTCTGTACAAATTTCACTATGTATTTTTTTCTACAGTTTTTCGTCCTAATTTTACTTTCAAAAGTTGGTGGATTTTGTATAAAAAAAAACATTTCTACGATAAACTATTTTGTTGTTTTAGACTTTATGTTGCTTTTCCTCAGATTCATAGTTCATATACTAGATAAAATGATTATCCATAAGAAGACTTTTTTCTTCCTGTTGAAAGACCTATTTTATGTTTTTCTAAATATTTTGGCAAAATCATTGATAGAAAAAAAAACTGCGCTCTGTAAAAATTAAGCATTTTATCGAAGATACAAAAGAGTAAAAGAATATATAGACAGTCATATAGTTCTCTCCGATATAGATTTTTTTTTTTTTGAATTTTTTTTTGTTGTTGTTATATTTTTTTTCTATTTGGTTGTTAAAAAGAACAAATAGGTACATATATAAAAAGAAACTACCATATTTAAAAAACTTTCACATGAATAGTTCGATACAATTTTTTTTTTTAATTTTTGTTTTTAAATTTTTTATTTGAAGAAGGAGGAAAGAAAATGTTTACATTTAAAGTTTTTAATTAAACAATTAAAGCGATTAAAATTACACAATATAAGTTAAATTTCATACTATTTAGTCAGGCTATTTATTTTAAAATATTTTAATCGCTGAAAGTAAAATGTTTCGTTTCGAATGTAGAAGAAGAAGAAGTATAGAAGAAAACAAGATTACCGACATTAAAACTACTAGAAATAATATTTATAACAAGAACACAAAATTTAAAAAAAAATTATAAATTATATATAAGAATAAGCGAAAACAAAATAATTCCACTGTTTCCTGTTTTTTTTTTTTTGCTTTAAAAATTAACGAGTTATGCAACAATATTGTGGTTTTTGTTTAAATTTTTTTTAAAGATTTTTATTTTTATTTATATTTATACCGGAGTTTTGGGTAGTTTCCGTCTTGTTGGCGATGCCGGTGATTTGTCTGTAGTTTCAGGGTCTATTTAAATTTTGTAATGAAATAAAACAAAACGAGATATTTTCGTTTAAAGAAATTAAAACCAACAAACAAAATTAATTAATTTAAAAAAATATTAAATAACAAACTAAAAATACACATAACTCATAACTCACCTGCAACAAGACCCAATCCAACGGGTCCATCACCAGATTTTCGAGGTCCACTTTGATTGCCACCACTATTGCCAGGCGGTAGATTTTCATCGAAAAGATCGCACATACGGAAGTCTGTTGCATGTTCGACAAGCAGCTCTACAATGTCTCCAGTGCGGTCCATTATGGAGCATACCTCTTCGAAACTGCGATCGATAAGGGACATACTATTCCATTCCAGGATCTGGAAGTTGGTTTGAAATATTAAATTTTATTTTCTATTATTTTTGGTGTGATATAAATGGAGAGTCAAACTCATTATCAGTTGAGGTGAAAGTTAGCAAATTAAATGGTGAAGAAAAGACGAAAATTAGAGCTAAGACATTTGCTGAATTCACCCAAATAATCAAGGAAAAATCGAATCCCATATTAAAACTGGAACAATATAAATTTTGGTATTGAAACTCAAAATAAACGTCTATGTTCTACTTTTTCCCTTCGTAAAATTTTTCACTATTGCTTGCATTGAATTAAAATTTTTGAACCTCATTTCAGCTATTGATCTTTAGAGCTATTCGAGTTCTACCAGCATAGGGTTTTCAAAATCAATTCCGCTAAATCTCGACTGGTATGATTCAGATAACTAAACACCTAATGAAGTGGAAGATGATGCTCAACTATTTTGCAGGTACTAAAAGACCAGTATTAACCAATACAATGCAGCTGTCAAACAAATATAATGAAAGCAATATGGTCTAATGAGCTATACAAGTTAAACCTTCTCAATCTAGCCCAATTCTAGCTGTCGCTGTATACATTCACCAATGCAAGACCAACAAAAATTCAGGCAGAAGAGAAAACTTTATATAAAAAGCAGATCATCTATGTTCACGAGGACCCGCAAAGTCATGCATTATGAAAACAAAGTCAGCGACTTTGAAGAAGCCAACAAAATCGATTGATTTCTATATCAAATACTGTAGGAGATGCTTATCAAATTTGAGCAATTGACCTGAAACTTAAAATAATTGCTCAAACAAGAAATTTTCCAATGAGAAATGAATATGTTCAACAGGAATAACTAGACAGATTTTCAATATCATTGATACTGGCAATATTTGCCATCCATATTGGAGAGGTGGCAGTTATTTTAATAATATTATTAGGAACAATAAAGCATGATTTGTCTATTTTACATCTTACCCATCTGATAAATTAATGTTACTAAATGACTTTGAAAAATGGAATCAATCATACATTACAACCTTATTTGGGTAGAGGAACTGGTACTGCAATTAATTCTGAGAGCTAACCAGTAGACAGCCTGAACCTGATCAACCAAGTGGAGATAGTGGATAAGTAGCAACTCCCAACGAAATAATTTATCTGGTCTATTTGAGGTTTCCAATTTTCTTAAAAGGTTTCCGTAAAATCTTATGATCTACTTTAATGATCATTATCAACAACTTTATCAAAAACAATTTCTTCATCAAAAGTGGGAAATTGCAAGAATCGTGGCGATTCCCAAAAAAGGTTCTAGAAATGTGATCTCCAACTACACGCTGCTATATCTTCTCAACAACCGAAGTAAAATTTTGTACGAGCTAGTAGTCTGGAGGATTACAAGGTATTGTAGCAGAAACAAAATCATCAGCAAAATGCAGTTCAGATTAGGAAGAAAACGTTTCCCCTATCTGTTTCTTAAGTTTCTGAAAGATATCACCCGAAAAAATCCTTGTATTACTTTCGGATAATTTCTGGAAGTAGAGAAAGTTTTTGGTAGTGCACAAATTGGTAGTGTACAAATAGAAGTTCGTATCCATCATGGACTTATTAACTTCTTTGAGTCTAACTACTAGGCTACAAACGAATCAGTGAAAACTCTCTTAGGTGCTAAAAACTTGAACTATTTCTGCACAGAATTCCGGCCGCTGACCAATCCATCTGAAACAATGCAATAACGTTATAATTTATGATGAGTTGCTCAAATATTGTTATCACAATGGATAACTGTCCGAGAAGTTGGTCTTAAATCCGCTAAACCTTTGAATTCTACCACAAATAATTCAATATGTCACAAACGGCATTTACTTTATCTACACCATCTACATCTGCAACGTCTTTATCCACGACTCGATCTACGTCTTCCTCTACGACTCCATCTTCATCTACGTCTTCATCTATATCTTCATAGGCCTTCATCCACGTCTTCAACTATATCTCATAATTCACCGTTATATATGTTATTTCATCAAATGTATGTGCGATCACAATGTCTAATTTTTCTTCGAAATCTTCATTACTACTCGTACCTTTTAACAACCCTGATCCTCATAAGGAAGTTCAACTTAATGCAGCAGACCAATTCAAGTGCATATTACATATTGCATATGCGGCGACATAGCCAGGTGCATAAATTTACGTTCAAATAATGCCAAGCTCAAACTCGAACAATTATCAATTAATAGTATGGGTTATGCATAATTCAAATTGTTTGTTACCCAAGAAATTTTCAATCGCCTGCTTGATCATAAATATTGGCTTGAAGATATCATCATCCATGAATTTGTGAAGACAATCAAATCGTTGCCAATAATTGATATATTTTATCAAAATGTTAAGGGGCTTCGGACTAATACCAACAAGGTCTACTATTCATGCTCCATCTGCTCCTATGACATCATTGCCCTCACCGAAACATAGTTATATGCTGGTATTAACGATTCTGAAATATTTGACAACACATTTACAGCCGTATTAATAAAAACACACAATTTGCTCGTTAGCACACGTTTTTTCCAACACACGGATAATGAAATTATCCCTTTGATAAATTAAAATATTAATAAAACTATCGTTTCTTTATTTCATCTATTCACTGAATAACAAGGAAAAATTGGCAGCACTTCCTTTAATTCTACTAAATATTCTAGTACTTTTTTCATTATTGAAAGCCGGCATGTCATCTCAGACATACAAAATAATTTTTGTTGTCAAACAAATTCTAAACGGTTATTTAGTTTTTGTGTGAAAGTTCAAATTAATTTGTAAAAAAATAGATATGCGAGAAAAGAAAAAAATGACTGAAAATTGGATTCCTGGCGACAAGGTTAGTTAACACAATAGCGTATGGCAGGCATTACTTGGATACTAAGTGGAATGTGCATTATTAAATAAAATATTTGACAAGCAAGTTGGAGATATCCGCTCGTTAATCACCAAAATCGGTGTGATAAGTTATCCTCTCATTGTCAAACGTCATTAAAGACTAACACACATTTATTATTAAGAATTATAGTTTAAAATACGTGTTAAAGTTGTTTCACCTTTATTTTTTGCTTATTAATAGGGCTGTTAATGTTTTAAGGCGCGATAGACATTCTGAACCGAATATCGTCACTGTGGGTGGTGGAATTTTGATTGCCGTAAGGTCTTGTTTAATTGCTACGCCCGTTTACATTCCTGCAGCATTTGACAAAGAATTTCTCTACATTAAAGTGTCTTTAAAAGATACAAACTTATACGTTGTGACCTTAAGTACTGTTCCTGGCAGCTCTCATGACGTCTAAGTAAAAGCGTACGATTACTTATGTTACATCAACGAACTTTAAGAGTATCAGGATTAAATCATTTGCTCAAGCGATTTTAACCTTACAAACCTTACATGGATTCATTGTTCTGATTCAAATGTCATGTTGCCATCTGGTAATCTTTAATCGGACGACTCAAGTTAATTGACGATTTAACATCTCTTGGACTTCACCAATTTGGTTACCATTGATGAAGGCTATAGATTTTGTAGGTTTGCGCTCAGGGATTTAGGTTGGTAAAATAACTATGAACTCCCTCCTTACAACAGTAGGCTTAAACTTATCGACATGCCTAGCCTTGAGAGCAGATGATCGAATTTATCTTTTGTCTTAATTGTAAAACTTTTAAACCGTAACATAGACTCCTTGCACTTCTTGTCTCGTATTAGCTTTAACATTCCTCGGAAATGTTTAAGAAATTTTTGTGTTTGTATACTTATTTCAAACTATTGGAAGAATTATGAATGATTTTCTCCTTTGAATAAAACGTTAAGTTATTTAATAATCTCAAAAATAGATTTGATAATTTGTTTGATCATACTGTACATTCTTCAGGTATATATAAATTAACACTTCTCCAATTATATAACGTATAAATTATAAATTTAAGTGTAAGGCTAGTAATTAGCTGTTTTGTTAAATAAATAAATAAATATCGGAATTAATGTATTATAATGGAAAGATTTCTGCTCAAGAAAAGCAGAGGTAAGCAATAGTTGTTGTCTAAGTGACCAAAACCTTAGAAGAGAAAGCTTATTAGTTACTTGTCTTCGAAGGCTGAAATGTTTTCGGTTGGCTGAGTATCAGGATATTGAACTATTTTTTGTCGAAATAAGAGGTAATGCGGATGTAGGTCCCAACTAGGTTACCAGCTATACGCATTTCTAATTGCTTCTAAATGTCTAAAGCAACTTTGCCTAAGTACTAAGCTAAACTCAGCAGACAAAATCCTTAATTTACAACCAATTCTTTTTATCAGTTGAAGCTTCCCAGTTCGGTCAACTTTAAAACAGCTGCTTAATGCTAAGTGAGTTGGACTGGTACGAAGTACGTCGAATTTAAAACGTCCGGACTAAACATAATTGAAGATCCCATCCATTTCAACTAGCAACGCGAAAACACGAATGTTTGAAAGTTGTATTTCACTTAAGGCCTCGTTCTCAAAGAAATGTCGTGATACCAATCGCTTTGAAGGAACTTTAAGTATGTGTATTTAGGAGGAAGATTCTGATGATTTGCACTCGGCTTTACTTAATAGGCTGTGAAAATACTTCAAGAACGAGCAACTATTCTTGGAAGCTCCTGTACGAACACCTATGTACTTTTACTTATAATAAACTAGAAGGATGAGAGGGACGACTAGTCAATCAACCCGCGCCGAGGTACTTCAGTTTAATTAAAACCCAGATGAGAACATTATTTCAATATTCAAAAATGAAACCGTTTCTAAGCGCCATCCACCATAAATAAAAAGTCCCCCACTGAATATTGACAACTGATACATAATTTATGAAAAGATGGTGTAAATAGATTGCGGTTTTTAATGTTGGGGTGTTACGTTTATCACTCAGGGACTATCAGATCGGATTAATCATATAGAGTCTCATGAGCAATAATTTTTATAATTATACTTACCAGATAATTACTTAGAGTACGTTCATACGAATTTGTACAAGTTCAAGTATCAGGGATCATTTTTGAATATATTTTAAAATTCAGCATAAATATTCTTAGAAAATTGAAATCGAAACCATGACTTGAAATGAATCTTAAATGAAATATCAATAAATAATTTACTGTTCCGTTTTGATTCTAGCCTCAATAGGACTTAAATACAAAAAGTTTTAAAAAAAAAGTACTTGAAAGTGTTCTTTATAATTCTTCTTCTTCAACAAAATGTAGACAAGAATTGAACCGTTTTGAATACTAGTTGGAAAATAAGGTTGCAAAAACAGTCCAGTTATTTGCCGTGTTGAAACTCATCTTCTACCAACACTCAATGAAAAGAATGTACTTTATCTCTAGTATACCATCACGATTACAAAAAACCTAACTTTTTTGATTAAATTGATTCCTTATTGTGTCACCAGGTTGCCGTCATATCGAGGGAGCATTGTTAGAAAAAGGACTGCGGATTTCTGAACGTACACCACGTTTTCTTGCGATGCGACATGGGAAGAAGTATTCAATTCAAACAAATATTACCTTATCACCCTGTTGTAATCCATTCTTTTCAGCTGGTCCCCCAGGCACTGTCCAAACAATATAAGCAAAGAGTCTTCCATCAGCACCAGTCTTGCCACCAACAACTCGCATTCCAAAGCCTCGCGCTATAAGAACAAACAAGAAAGAAAAAAAAATAAGAAAATACATTTATACTCATTTATCGTAACGGTGACGAGGCGTATAGACATTGAAGTAGCTCAAGAAGTGGCCATTGCCATTGTATGTAAACGTGAGGGCTATCAACTTAAAGAGTTTTTGTTCATATGTATGTTTCCATGAGACAGACCAGAGCAGAGGTTGAAAATGTATTAAGTAAAGTCGTGCGAAAAGTTATGCTTTCCATCTCAATTTTATTGATATATTTTCAGCTCAAGAAATGATATTATGAAATGTGAATGGCTTGAGAGGGTAAAGGAATTCGATTTCTTTTTTAATGCCATTAGCTCTCTTGGTGCATGATATTCCAGGGATGATATTTTTTTTGTTCAATTTGTGATAATATGCAGAGAAAGGTTGCTCCTGGATGAACGGAAGTGCTGGTGATTTCAGTTCAATAAATATTTTTATGAAGGTGTATATTTGATGATAAAAAAGAGGTCGTTCAAGGGCACAAAACAAAACAGCATCTCAAATGGAAAAATTATGTTTATTTTTATACATACATTCTTATGTATATTATGTACCTTTTCCATTGAAAATTTGAGAAATTATTATTATATACCTACCTACCTTTAGCTTGGGCCATTTCGTTTTTGAAATCGATTTTAACAGATGAAAAATGATGAGTTTCTTCTTATAATAATGGCCACATAAATGTAGATATAATAAGCTACGTGCTGTAATTTCAAAAAAATATATTAGAATTTTTGTAGACTGTCAGTTGTTGCCAGACGGGCCAAGAAAAGGATTGTAGATATAGCCTTTCGTGAATAGCATTTTCTTAAGGCCTTTTAGTAATAAAGGTTATCAAGCTGAAAGGCTTTACTGGATAAGGGTGGATGGAAAATTTTCCAATGATGTTGAGCAGTTGAGAGGTGTCCATTGTCTCAGCATCGATTGCGATTCTGTGACGATAGTTCTTGAATCCAGAGAGGCTCTTTTTACCTAATGATAAAATTTCCAAAACCTGATTTCGAGAAGCAGGCCTTTCTCTATATCTTCTTTATTCATAGAGCTCTCGAGCAACTATGATCCAACGTCTTTTTTTTTTAATATATTCTCCAGAGAGATCAATACACTTTTGCGTGTGTTTAAACATATTTATGAAGTACTTTTTCCAGTGAAATTGACGTATCTCCAAAACATGTGCATAATCTTGAACGCATCAGCAGCTTGTTCAGTCGTGGAAAATCGTGGACTTCCTCTTTAATCTTTGATCTGTGGGAATAAGAAGAAATAATTGGGTTCTGCAATCTACATGAGGACTGTAGGGCGGAAAAACCATCAGTTCGATGATTTGAATGCTAAAAAATGCACTTGCTTAAGCCGATGTGTGAGAGCTTGCCTTATAGTGGTGAAGAAAGATTCGTCTTCTGCGATTGCTTTCCCTTATTTTTCTGTTCACTTATAGCAAACGAATTGTGGTGTATACTATTCAGAATTGAACGTTCTACAATGCTCTAAAAAACGAGATTGGAAGTTATTCCTAAGCCAACAACTTTTGTTGAATTTTTCTCGTCATGAGAAACCCATTCAGTCGATTGTTGCTCGTCTTCCAAAGCACTGCCATTCAGTTTTTCCAGAATTTTTTGACACAAATCAACACGAGTTTTCTTTGAATGATCGTCAAATTATGTGGTTTTCGACGAGAAGAAATCTTTTTGATGGACAATGTTATTGAAATATTGAATGTATGAAAATAGAAGTTATTCCAAAGCATGTCTTCATTTTAGGGTCAATACCAAAAGGCAACATCAATTCGAGTACTTCATCGAGGTTTTTGGCACATCAACCAATTCGGGATGACCTTCGTCCATCGTCCTTCGATGAAATTCGTCCTGTTGGTGCAAAATAAATATCATCGGCAGACGCGGAGTTTATCAGGTTATCTACAACCGTTTCTTGTCTATAACGGTTTAGTGGTCCGTGTCAATGTTGGTCTCTCGAAACCACAAGACATCCATAATAATGAAAGAGGGCGTCGATCGTAAGATATTGGTCAATCTAATGGACGGTAAATTTATCGGGAGATCTCCATGCCTCTTGTGGGTATTGATATTTCGGAACTTTGTACTAGCTACCAGAATGTTTCGCCCCACAGCAAAGTCGAACATGCTGAATTGCTGAGCCCGTTGTCGGAAGTGGGAGAAAGCAGACAGTTAGTAAGCAGACAATCTACCTTTTTCTTAGCTTGGGTAAGGTCATTCAAGTGTCATTTGTTTCTATTTCTTACCGTTCAAAGTAGCAAATTTTCTCTTCTGTTAGGGGACACATGCATTAAAGCTTTTTTGAAGAATTAAAGCTAGATGCTAATTCTACGGAGTTTCCCCTCACAAAATTGAAGCTCCGATGACAAATACACTTTAGATGATGCTTTTGTTCTAGGTAAATGTCATGTAATCGGCTTAGTATTCATTGTATTCGCATAACTTCGGTGAAGATAATATCTTTTTTGGGATCTAATACTGAATACATATGTATATATTCCACTTCGTTGGCCTTCTTTCCTTTATAAAGTTCCCTATCAGACAATCCATCTATATTACCAGATCAGTGCATGCCTTTCAACCAAATCTTACTTCATAAGGATTTTTTTTTTTATATTCTACCCGTGCTCAAGGGATTATGATTACCCTTTTAAATGTTTCAATACAGCAGTTCGACTTACACGTTAGAACCTTTAAAGCTATAGTTAGTTAATGGTTAGTTAGTTAATGGTACTTTATTGATGTGCATTATAATTTGGTACATAAATACTTTTAAAATTGTACATTTAAGCATGGCTTAGCCGTCTGCCGAGAATGAGCAACAAATTTAGGATTTTTATTTATAAAAACAAGTCAAAAAATGAAAATATTTATAGCTGGGCAAATAAATGGGATTAAAAGTTTTCGTCTATTATATTTTTTCTGTATCTAATAGCAATTTTACAATATGATGCAAGTGTACTATGGTTTCTACTCTCATTTAGTATGTTTTTTAACTCCTCGAATGTCAGTATATTAGCACCAAAATGATTTCTCCTGATTTCTTTAAGCATGGGACAGGATCCAAGGAAGTGTACCACGTTTTCATTGTTTCCTGTATTGCATAAGCTGCAACGGTTGGGGAGGTCCTCTCGATGAGGCATCCAGTTGAGCTTGAGCAGTTCGGCTCGGGCACGTATTATGATCGAAATTTGTGCAATACTTAGGTTAGAATTAATGTAGTCAACTTCGTGATGATTGAGAATTTTGTACAGGTGACGTGAACTTGAGTTCTCTGCTTGGATGATGCTTTGCATACGTATCGCCTGTTCCACTTCACTAATGAAGGATTGAGTTCGTCGCTGCCAGTTGTGCGTATTATTCTCATTTAATTCAAGCCGGATATCATACCTAGTAGCAATATTTTCCCAGTCCTTAAAGAAGAGTGTTTTGGTTCGTACCGCTCTTCTTGCAAGAACCTTTGAAAGTCGTGTATCATCTTCTTCGTTGATAGCTTTTGTAGCGAAGTTCGTGCACAGCTTCAGCGTGAAAATATATAGTGGTGCTAAGCCGCTTTCGATTTCTAGCACATAGTTTGGTGTGGTTGACGGAAGTTGAAATAGTTTTTTTATGAAGAAACGCAACAATTTTTCTACTTCTTCGTAGTATTTTCCTCCCCAAACTTGGGCTCCGTAGCACATAATTGATCTCATAACAGCTTCAAAAACTTTAATTTTTGCCGGTATTGCTATCCTCGGATTTGACATGAGATTTCTCCAGGTACAATTTATGGCCTTTTTAGCTTCAGTTAGCTTTATTGCAAAGTGTTTTTTCATCGAGAGATCATGGCTTAAGGTTATACCAAGGTATTTGTATGACTTAACGACCTCTAAGTCTTCACCTCCATAACTCCATTTCTCGTTTCCTGCAAAAGCTATAGGTTTCGCTTGATCGAAATATCAGCGGATTTTTTTGTATATTGTGCGCGCACTTAAGGGGTTTTGACTACACTTAAAATGGTAAATTCAGTGCGAACATTAGGAAATTAGGGAAGGATTTGAGAAGAGAAACCGTTGCATTAGTTTGTTTGAATATCAAAATAAGAGGAAAGAACAGAGCTAGGTAAAACATTCAATTTAGGGCATGGACAAACTTCTTCACTACTTTTAAGTTGCTGGCATCAGTAATATCATTCTATCTAATGTGCAAAGATTTAATATATCTAGTTCAGCATTTCTACCGCGACTCAACGGCCAAGAACTTTTGCTCCAATCCAGTGCAAATATCTAGGTTTTATTTCTGACCCTTAGTTGAATTGGAAACTGAATATATAATTGAAGAAAGGGTTAAGAAGGCCTGAATATATTTCTACGCCTGTAACAAAACTTTTGGTAAAAAGTGGGATCTACATTCTAGAAAAATCTTGGGCATGTACAATACATAACTGTCGACGTGGTAGGACCGATCCTTACGTGTGATTTGATTGTGTGGTGGCCCGCGCTTCCAAAAGTATAAAACATCGTGAGCTCAAGAAGGTACAAAGAACTGCTAACGTTGGCATCATAGGTGTCCTAGAATCTTGCGAAACTAATGCCTTTAGCGTTTTCATGCACCTTTTACAAATGGATTTACACGTGAACTATCTTATATCTTGCAGAGCATTAAGACTAAAGAAATTGAACTGTGACCTTATGATCACTGCAATATTACTGAGTGGATTCCAATAGAGATATTTTCGACTACCATCACTGACTTCTATACTTCTAAACTAGGCGTTAGTAAAGATTTTAAGGTTATGTTTCCATCCAAAAAGAAGTCGAATGATGATGTCGTGACGGACGAAAGGCTTCGGCGCAACTATCTTTACTGACGGCTCATAAATAGAGTGTGGTGTTGATTCAGAAATCTTTTCTGAGACTCTTACTATATCTAGGTCTTTTCGACTACCCAACTTTGCTAGACTTTTCAAGCTGAATTACTACCTATTGGGGAAGCATGTAGTGTGCTCAAACAAGATCCATACCAGAACCGGAATACGACTATTACCGCAGACAGTCGCGGCTATTAAATCAATTAATTCTAGTACATTATCCTCAAAATTGGTCCAGTAATGCCGTAATGAACTTGCTTGTGTGAATATTGAACTCAGTGTGACTCATAGTGAGAGTGGCATTGATGTGAATAAACGGGCAGACGCCCTGGGCAAGCAAGGATCAGCCTATCATATTTCACTTTCTGGAAGAGTCAACATTCCGCTCGGAATTATGGAGAATAATGTTCTCTGAATCTTTCTTAATAACAATGAAACTTCAGGTGAAGCAGTTCAACTATTTGCATTATATTTAAGACGATATGCCCACCTATAGCGGACACTGGCCAGTAGGAGAGCATAAAGCGAAACTAGAAATTCTTCACTACACTCACTGGTAGCTGAACGGCGGCGGGAAAAGGAAACAGCTATTAATTTCCTTCGAAAAAGCTTTCCTCTAGCCAAATTTAAAGCACGATCACTAGACAGCGCATTTTTTGATGATACTGACGAACTTTCGGAAATGTAAATCAAAGACTTTATCTCTTCTTTCAAAGCGACGAAATGGCTCTAGCGCTCACTTCTGTTACTTCTTTGCCGTTTCCTTTGTCTGATTTACTGTGCGGGCTAGCAGTCATAGGGCTTTGACGAAGGCTCACAGGCTGATCACTCTTCACTGCTTCATCACCGGTCAACAAGGTCCCCAACTTTCCACAGTGCAGATAGTTTCGGATGCGTGTGGTGGAAAGGTTGAGTGAGTGATCCGAACTTAATCCAAACTGGATGACTCCGTGAAAAAAACCACAATTTCCCATATCAATTCGATCCGAGTTATGGTATCAAAATTGCGAAATTCAGCGCTAATTGAGCCACAGGGCTTGATTGTTAGTAGTCGCCATTTCAATCTACATGACTTAGAACCACTAAGAACGTAAGAGATACCGTAAAAATCTAAGCTATCCTTACTTGATAGCTTTCACCATACCACTTATCCGTTTTGTGGATGGCAACCTTGTTTATGATTTTCCAGTTCTGCAGTAATATCTTCTAAAAACAAAGCTCCTAATCGTCTTCACAATTGTTATTCTAATTATCACTTCAATGGACAAGCACTTTCTCTCTTCAGAATGAATTAAACATATTTTAAATGCGTGAGTGCACACATAAGCTAACATATCAAAACAGCGATCATGGGTTTGCGCCTTCGTCTACGAAAACAATTATGCCTTCAGTGAAAGTTTACAGAACTCTATCCGAGTGTATACTTCGCCCACAATTAGAACTGGCAGGCGTCATGAGGTGTAGTATAAGTGCACAAGGATTAATATTAGTCTTAGCAGCAAGCAATCTCTTAGGCCGTCCCATCACAGTTTCCCCAGCCCTGAAATGAATAAAATTACGCTGAAGCACTCCATTCAGATGTTTTTCCACTTTTACCAGATACGAAGTACAGGCATCCTCCATACCCAAACGATGCATGAAAAGAGGAATAATATCGCCGTCAATAGGGCTTGACTATGGGAATAATGAGGGTTTGGGGTTAGAGATGTTTCATCGGAGTTAGCTCGTTTTGCCTTCAAGTACTTAGAGTTAACGAAGCAAATCCGATTGCAGAAAAGTAGGAATTGAAGGCGAGAGCATATCAGCAAAATGCAATGCCGCACAAAATTATCTTTTGTTGCATATAAATGAAAGAGGATTGAATACATTATGCAATGCATGCATAGGGTGGTGCAGTGGTGTGTACGGTGTGCATAGGGATTTGCTGAATATTGCGATATTTATGGAAAATTGTGGTTAAAGGATTTTACTTAACGCATAGTAGATAGTTGATGCAATTGGATGGATTTAATTAGAAAAGTGTTGGGGATTATGAGACTGTAGGATGAGAATGATTTCCAACCGTTTCTATCGAATTCTAGAGAACTCCACTAATGCTTTAATTCAAAAGCAGCACAATTAAATCTGAGCTAAAGTAGATTTTATTTAGGTGGAATTTCTTTGACAGAATTTCGTCGAAGTATTGATAATGTATATATATTCTTAGAAAAATTGGTTTCATTAAATAAAGTAAAATCCAGTAGAATCGTATTCATCGACCGGGATTATAATGAAAATAAATATAAAAATATTTTAAAGACTACATAAATTAATTTATTTAAACTTATTCACGCAGTCACACACAAATTTCAAAACGTTTTTTTCTTGTGGTATTGCTAAAGATACAACACATTCAGTTTCGGCAGTAGAATTTGCACACTGCTGGTCGTGTTTACTTGTCCATGAAGTTATAACATTTTAAAGCGTAAGAATGTAACCCGTACAAGGTAAGTAGGTTGAAATGGGAACTGGCAGTCTAGTGTTTAAGTGCGCCGTTCTGATACTGTGGACTCCACGGAGTCCAGTTTGTATTGAGTAACAAGAGAAAATGAATGTAGTATGTTTTGATGTGTTTTATTGTTTCGTGTTTGCTTAACATAATTCACAGGAATCGGATCACTCACTCAACCGAACCACCACCCACATCCAAGAACATTTACACTGTGCCAAACTATGCAGCTTCATAAGTGATGCTCAATCAGCAAATCCAATCCAATCGAGCGATCATCCAATCACAATGGATCATAAGCCTCCGTCAAAATCATCAATCCGCCATCATCTCGGTCTAAAACATCAAAACGGAGCGCATGGTAAAGAAGAAACCTGAGTTGATTATGGAGCTATTTTGTTGTGTTAGTGTTAAATAAAAGATCAAGTTTTGATCTTTATTTCCGCAAATTTGTCAATTTCGTCAAAAAATTTCCTTCAGAAAAATTTTGCTCTAAATTTGCCCAAAGCAACAACGTTGCAATTTGTTCAAACACCTTAAGGGTATTCATAATTCATTTAGTGCGTGCAAAATTATAAGAAAAAATCTGCACTTTGTTAAGCTACGCAATTCCGATCCGATCTAGTGATCACTATGCACCATAACCCACCGACAAAGCCCTTAATGTCCTTGCTCGCCGTCTAAAGTATCAAATTGAGGGTACGGCACTAAAGTAACCGAAGTTCGTTCTAGAGACATTTCGTCGCGCTTAGAAACTTTCCAACGAGCAAGGATCGTAGCTATATTTTGCCAAAGTCTACATAACAGATCAAGTATTCAGGACTTATCATAGGTGGGCCAAATATCCTGTTACAAAATACAGAGACAGAGGGAAGTACTGGATGTACTTTTTTTTTAATGTTCTTTGTCATCGTCAATTCAAGCTTGATCAATATATCGAAGCGTTACAACAGATATTGGCTTTCTTGAAATTTGTTGTTAGTTTGTTTACTTCTCTCAGTTCACACTGCCTTATGACTCAAATATTAATATGGAGGTGTGGAATTTTAATCTAGTATACGAAAAGTTAGAAAATCACGCTAATTAAATTCAATTTGGGAACCGAATAATTTCATTAACAAGGAGGAAAACTTTGCTGGGTACGAATTGTCCCAGATACTAGTTTGAAAAAAACTATTTTTGGTTCCGAACTCCTACGTCCTACCTCCCGCTTAATCCAACCTTTTTCCTTTGTTTATTTCTACGCTCCAATTCTTCTAAGTATAGCATAGACAATGCTTAGCCTAAGCCAATTTTCCTTCTCGTCTTGTGCTAGGAGCAGGACAGCAGGACCGTATCCTGACGATTTTTTCTCTGGCTACGCTTGTTCAAAAAGTACCACAGACAAGCTTGGTGCCGCAAAAAAAAAATGCTTCTTTTACAAGCAATGCTCACTCGAAGTAGCCAGTAACATTCCTGCTCTCAATCACAGTTTACCCGCGCGTGATACCCGTTTCGGTACAAATACTCATCAGTTCATCCTCGAGCCTAATTTTGGTTGCACCGGCACCGTGCCGGTCGAATAAAGTCGCAAATCACGAGTTTGGAATAATTTACCCGGCACGGTTTCCCCTGCCATTTCAATTTGTAAAAATTCAAGACTAATGTTCATTAACACCTCTTTCTCTCCACCCCTAATTTCCCCATAACCCGTGCTATGTTTAACATTTTAAGGGTCTCTTAATAAACCCTACACGCCCGAGTGAATTATAAAAAAATGGGATTATTCTTCTAGTTTTTTGCTAGAAGTAAGAAGGTGTACTGTACGTTTGTAACGAACCGTTCCAACTTACTCCATTTTATGTTACTTTGGTATTACTAGTGAAAATATTGTAATTCACCATATTAAATTTACACGCACCATGGATACATGACGTCACAGGAAAATCAACAACATTATTATTTTTCGCTCACCACTTACACAGTTCACATTCAGTCTTTACTGAAAAAACATGATGACGACCTAATTGGATGAACGAAAAATACCCCTTCGGCCATACGCAAAGTCAGGCGACATAGTAAATTGATTTTATTGATGATTTGAAATCCATTCGTAGACGAGCGTAGGCGATTTGGTCAGTTAAGTTTATGTTGCTTTCTGGGAGCTTCCCCCACCAGTGGTAATGAGTTTCGTGGAAAGACAAGTTAGTTAGGAGAGATTGTCCAGCTATTTCTTACTAAGGCTTCCTCACACCAGTGGTGAGGGGCCCTAGTCCGAAAATAAACGTCCTGATTGCCACCAGGAGCTTTGGTACCTGCTGATCTACCAGAGTGTCACCAGGGGCATTGTACCTACTGATGTACAAGAGCGTTTTAGCCTGCTGGTTTAGTGCCACCAGGGAAGTTGTACCGGCTGATGAACCATAGCGTTCTAGCCTGCCATTTTAAGCGGCATTAGGGGCGATGTACCGTCCGATACTGTCATAAGCTCGACGTAAGAATAATAGGAACAGTTTTAAAGCCAAATTACCAGAAGCCAAATTACTCGAAACCAAGTACTAGAATACAAAACCGAAATCCGAATCATCAGCAACCAGTAAAACCGATATGAGACTGCAAGACTAGAATCCAGAAGAGTTGATACCCGTGAATCATTCGATTGCCAAAATTAATTGAAATACTAGTAGCAGAATATTTTGTGTTATAGATATATAAGGATTACATACTTTCAATAAAGATTTTGTAATGAGGTTCGAAGATTTTTTCTTCTGAAGTTTCGTGTTTTCTTCAGGGCGACCCTGGTGAGACTGACGAACCAAACCTCGGCTGGAAATCAAAAAGAACATCACACGCTCCACTTATCTTAGTATAGCGTGGGAAAGGCTTAGGTTAAACCGATTATTCTTTTAGTATTTTGTTAGGAGCAGGGCCGTATCCTAAATAATTATTTCTGACAAGCTTTTGAACGCGAACAAGGCCCCAATTTTTCACCCAGTCTCTTGAAGTATCATGTTATTTTATTGAATGAATATTAGTTGTTAATTATACAAAATACCATGTTAAGTAAATAATAAAATACAACTGAGGTTAACGCTTTAAGTGAATTTGAAAATAAATAAAGACTGAATGGATTTCGAGTTTGGAGATCCCAACTAAGTTTTTTGGTTTCTTTGAAAAACCGACGAGCCTACATCAGCCTCGAATAATAAAGCACTATACAAAATTCAAAACATGACCTTTAGTTTCTATATCGCAATTAAAAACGTAGTATCCTAAAATTCTGCAGTTAAATATGACCTTCGAGGAATTCTCTGAAAGAGTTTGGAACAATGGAATTCATATACAAAATCATTCTCACAAAAATACGGCCACTGTCTTTCCTTTGTTGGAAAGCTACTTTCATTTATCTATTTTTGGAAAGATCAAATTTTTTAGCTTCAAATTTAATTCCCAGTAAAAATGTACCTAAGCTTTTTAATCTGTTTCTGTATGCAGTAAAGTGGGTCTTATGAGGAGGTTATAAATTCTGCAAGTCATGAAAAAGTACATCTTCTTTTAGCCTTTCGAACTCAACAGAAAATTTTAGGTTCCCCCCATTCCTCCATTTTTTTTTTTGTTATTCACATCCAATCTTGTTTAAAACATAAATTTAGTTATTAAAATTATCGATTCACGTTTCAGAATAAAACAAAACCAGCTCTTAAAATTTAAAAGCCCACCATAAATCAGCAGAAAGTGTGTATGTTTTCGAAATTATGACATTTTCTAAAAGTCATAAAAATAAACAAGTAAGTACGTGCCATTTGTAAATTGTGATCCTTAAAATGTTGATTAAATTGTTAATTACTTGAACGCCAACATAAAACACAAAAACATCTGTTAATTTATCTTACGGGATCTCTTGAGCGATAAAACAAAATTTAATTATCTAACAATACCTAAGTATACCTATAGCTATTGTATTTATTTGGTATTTAATTTTCTGTTCCCCTCCTTCTGGATTAATTCAATTATTTTCTTAAGTAAATCATTTATATTCGACTGGAATATTAGATTCACACCACAATAGAACATTATTATATCACCACAGAGAATTCTAGGGGTTGCCCTAAGGAAATGAACACACAATCAAAAGCATCTTTTTAGTCACGTAAGGATATTTTTTTTTTAATAAGGAAGCCATTTTATGAAAGGAGGGTTTTTAATTTTATATTTTATTGAGTTAAAAGAGAATTCATGGGTTGTAAGTTGACTTTTTTATAACCCTTAGCAAAGATTCAATGCGATGTAACTGTACTAGCTATATTTGAACAAAATCAAAGCAACGATGAATGTGGCTGAGCTTGTTTAATAATCCTTTTATACGATATTGAGGAATTGATATTTTTGGAAATGCTTTGAAAGAGTTGTACCTGAGGTACAGGGCCGTAGCTAGAGTTGAATTTAAGGTAGGGCATCGGTGATAACATGTAGGGCGGAAGTAAAAATTTTACTTGATTTCATATGGTGATTTGATCTGGTGAAGGTGATACTCAATTGTCGGGAGGGGGTGATAGATAAGTGTTAAGCATTCATTTATATAATGGCTTATATTATTATTTCTCTGAACATATTATATTTAGTAAACCTACATAGATACCTAACAATACAAGGTTCTTTCATGAGAATAACTGAATTCTTTGATTCGCCATATATTAAAAATACGAAGGACTTCATCCAGATCAACTGACTTGGTTCTTTCTTTCGTGACTCATTAAAGTTAATAGCCTCTAAGGCCTATTGATTGCAAGTTGAAAACGTAGATTCATACACAGCAGTGCTACATCCTATGGTTGCTACAGATGCGAAAAGTTCATATGCATCTTTTTGGTATAGTATCGTATCGTTTTCCTTTTTATTCTTGAGGTGACTTGAAAAAGCTTTTACCACAGCTGCCTCTTTTCTTGATGTAATTGTGAGACTTAAAAAATCAGTTTTAACGCATTGCATTTTTCCAACAAAAATGACTTAGACCCGTTTGCTTAATGGAAAATTAAAGTTTTATAAGTTTCATCTTCTTTAAAAACTTTTTTGAGACATTAGCGTTTAAGTTGAAATTAAATATTTATGTTTCTTTTCAGCAATTAGGAATTTTGTCATGACAAATTTAAAATCGGAATTTCCGCTAGTCATAGACTTTGCTTCTTCCAAAATTAATTTGATGATACATTTCTGATCTAAGTTTTCCTTATTTTATTTTGGGTGAGTTTACTGATTGTTATGGCGCCTTTCAATCCTGCGCTTCGGGATTGTATGACTGCCCCTGCAGGCTGGAGCATGGATAATATTTTTTTGGTCACAATCAAGGCCATTCGGAATTCCAAATTGAGCATCATCATTTCTAATTTCATCCAAAGTGGTCAAAATCAATGAATAAATTGTTACGGCCAAGTGTCCTGACCAACTCTGTTCTAGGAGCCGGGAAATCCTTTTTCCACTATACAAGGTAGCTATTTTTCCATGCTGAAAAAATTCATGCAACATGATGCATTGATAAAAAAATAAACGAATGAAAGCCATTTCCGAGATAACCCTAATAATTGCCAAATCCAAGCAAGGTTAAAGCAGTGGACGTAAGGGATTTTTCGGCCCAATTTATTTTCTATTCTGGTCGCAACTCCCAAAACTTTCCCACACTTGCGCCATCATAGCATTGGATTAGCATATACAAGAGTGGTCAATGGTATTTAACGTCATTTCCGTAAAATTGACTGCATCAAGATTTTCAGAAGTAGTAACAACTGTCAGCAACGACTCATTGACAATTCCATCTTTAACGTAGCGTATTGCTATTGCAATATTTTCGCGGTTATTTTTCTTCCATTATAGTAAACCAGTTTAGGTCCGAATTATTAATATCTTTAACAATGGAACTTCGTACTGCTCTAATCATTGCTTGAATCATTTTATTTTGAATTTCAGGTGAACGGTATGTTGCGAGATTTGTGTATGTGAGCAAGAGACTCTTTCAAATTTGGATCTTTCATGCAGGTGTATTCAAACAAATTCTGAAATAATCCTCGTTCTTTTTCTTCCTCCAAAATATAATTTCCACGCAAAGCTAATTCGTTGACAAATTGTATAACCTCAATAATAGACCTAAAGCTTAAAGCTTTTTGATGTATCAACGTTTCAACACTGATAGTTGTAGAGACTCTATTTAATTCGTCCTGCTACATCGCCTTAGCTTGGGTATGGGAAATGGATTTTTCTTGTTTTGGAAAACCAGTTTTTGAATCAGTGGTATTACGATACGCTAGTTGATTTTTTCAGGTAGGGCATTGGAGGTTTTAAGGTAGGGCATTGCCCCCTAATGCCCCTCCCTAGCTACGGCCATGCTGAGATATGTAGTTGGGAAAAGTATTTCAATGAATTAATGTAGTTTTATTTAGTTCATAAACATTAAGAGGTACTTCAAATGACTCAATGGGATGGAATTCGTTGCGATAAAACTTTATAATATTAGAATTTTAATATTAATTGTAAGAGTTTTTATAATAGAGGGCGCAGGTAGATTTTGTCGGCATATGGCGGCCATGTTGTTTTAGTGACATCTGTCAAATATGTTGTTTATTATTCCGTTACTGATGCCAAATCACCATTACAAGTTACACGATTGAACAGCGCGTTCAATCAATGGGGTTGCACCGATTTTACTGTAGACCGACAATAACTCACTGTGCACAAGAACTTGGCCTTTGAAGGACTTCAAATTGTCAAATTTTGCTTAGGGGTTTGAGTCTACACCCATGTACAAGATCCAACTGTTCCAGGATCTAAAAGTTCATGACCATAGACAATGCCGTTCGTTCCCTGACTGGGCTTCGGAGTGCTTGGAAGAGGTCCACAATTTTGTGTCTCAAATATCATCCGAAGCTACGAGGCTCTTTTTCGAGAAAGGGCTGTGTTAATAAGTAAAATTGCCGTGACCCGCTCGCGGTTCACCAGGTGACAATGCATTTTTAAAAAGTGGTGGATTTCGGGTTGGCGGCGTCATTGTTCCGTGAAATCGACGTTACCGTAAATTTCTTATGGCCCAAATTGAACCAGACGCCAGGTTTGAGGTTAAGGTTATCACTCGCAGAGGTGAATTGGCCACCAAGGTCGTGAAATTTCACACCGCTAGACTTTTTCTTGTGAGGTTTCTTAAATTCACAGGTCAATGCGAATTAACCAAACTGAACTAAATCGCGTAAATGACATTGAAGAAATTATTTTGTTAATTTTTGAAGAATCAACTATTGAAATCAACAATTTTTCATAGGATTTTTCTTCATATTGAAGACTGAATATTCAAAATGATTAAGGTTTCTTCAAATGATGAATGATTTAGTATTTTATTCAAACGAATGAAATTTTGTCATATCTACGAAAACAATTTGTTAATTTTTGATGAAGAAATTATTTGAAAAGACAAATTTGTATTAGAAGTTTTTTTACTATGTACATATGTATGATTATCGACTTAAAGCAAGAAGAAAAATAAAACCAGTTTAAAAAAAATCATTTTTTGAGAAAATTTTCATAAAGGATACCTACTAATTATTAACTAAATTTCAAGAAAGAAGGATGAAATTTAATCAATTTCACAAAATTTTGTGGATTTAACACCATAACGAAAAATTTTATGCATTTCTCCAAAACGACAATATTTCTTGAATATAACAAAATTTTCTTCAAAACAACGGATAGGTTTCATTGACCGTATATTGATCACTCTTTCTTCAATTCTACCTACTTTTTCTTCAATATGACTACCAAATTTGGTTCAGTGTGCCCTTAAGGAGAACATAACACAGGCCATCGCTCAAATTCAGCCGGATACATGCGGAAGCCGAGGTGGGCATTTAAATGATATCATATTCTATATTCTACATAATGGCACACATGGGTCTTTCAAATTAAACAAAGAATTTTGCTAATACATCACACACAGCTTGTTTCATTCCATTTCAACTTCTACCCGTTTTTATTGGAAAACTCTTTATAAGGAATATAATTTATGAATCGTGTCAGTTCTTATTTAACTGACTCAACGGCAACATATTTTTGTAACATTAGTCTCTCTAATACATAAATATGCTTCGAGGTACATATGTGCTTATATATTGCTTTTGACGCAGATGAAAAAACGTTACAAGAATAAGGTGTTTTTCTCATAGACACGAGTGTATTTGACAGAAGAAATGCTATACATACAGAGAATGTGTGTATTTAAGTTTTTATTCATTTTGATTTATGTTTTCGTTTTTGTCGATGGGTGATATAGAAATTAATATTAATAAATAAAATTTATTTGGTATGAGAATATGGAGTTAACTTATTAAATTAATATATAAAGAGTAAATAAAAAATAAATGTACTCGTACAGCATATTATTGTGAAGAGAATATTCTGCACTTTAATTTTGTGTAACTTGAAATAAAATGTAAACAAAGTAGTTTACGTTGAGGTGCAGAAGTTTTGTTGAAGTTTCATAATAACCTGCGGAAAGTCAATGATAGTTATTAAATGTTGGGAAGGTATAAAACTTACTTTAATAAGCAATCATCTCCTTATAATTAATTTGATTGTATAGTTAACGACCGCAATATGTGTTTAGCTATGAAGCAAAGTAAAATTTCTAGTTTACCTGGTTCCTGGTGAAAACAAAATAAAATAAAATGCACGACTGGGTCGCACGAACTTGCTCCTATGTAATAGACTAGGAATTTTAAAAACGAATGTTATTCGAGATAACAGTTCATAAGGATACAATTAATTTTTTAAATTCTTTTAGCAGTAAGAGACAAAAACAGAATGCTATGCAAATATGAATTTATGCAAGACCAAAAATTCGTTGTAGTGGTTTCTTAAAAAAAAGCTTTTTAAAGATTTTTAAGAAAAAATTTTGGCACGCCAATTTAAAGTTTTTATTATTGTATTAAATTTACAAAAAAAATTTTAAGTCGTTTCTGAGATATCGAATTTTCAAAAAAAGAAAAAATAGATTTTTTTTTCAAAAATTCAAAAAATACTTATGTTAAAGTTTTGAAATGCAATGTGTTTTAGACTTTTAAGAAGCTTCTCTATAAATATTTTCATTAAGATCCGTTATGTTGATAATGAGTAATTCAAAATTCGAAAAAATGTTTCTATGGTAGGTACAAGCTGTAATATCTTAATTTCAAGATTTTTTTATTAAATTAAAGATCGTAAGAATTAATTGAAAGAAAAAATTTTTATCAAAATTCTAGGCGCCGTTTTCGAGAAAAATACGATTTTCGAAAACCATTTTTTTTTAATTTTTGTATTGTATTGTAATTGTATGTTAGGGACCTTTATTCTTAGGTAAAATAAATTTTTTTTCTCACATCTTGTAGATTATATTGAGAAACATTTATGTATCAAGTTTAAAAAACATGTAGCATAATGTTTTCGAAATATTGAGTTTTGAAAAAAAAAACTTGAAATTTTTTTTTAAATCCAAAAAAAATTTGTTTGCAAAATTTGAATACAAAATTCTATTTATATTTTTGAGGAGCTTTAGCAAAAAAAAAAACTGATCAAAATCGGATGTACCGTTTTTGAGAAAATCAAAAACAAAAAAAAAATAGTTCCATGGGGGGTACCTTCAATAACCATTTTTCTGAAAATTTTTTCAACCCAATACCTAGCTTTAATTAAATGAAAGTTTTTTGTATTTTTATTTTTAAAATCTGTCGAACATTTTTTGAGAAAAAAAGTGTTTATAAAATTTCGAAAAAAATACGTAAAAATACGTAAAAAAACGAAAAAAAACGTGTGGGGGAAAAAAATTAAAAATGATATCGAGTCGAACAGACAGACAGACAGACAGACAGGCAGGCAGACAGACAGAATTGCGAGACCCACTTTTTTAGTAATGTCAACTTTGATCAAAATCTCGAGTTCGATTTTTTGTACGAATGCATAACTTGCCTTATAGTACCTATAAGTCGCAAGTAAAAATAGTTTCATGCTCAAATCGTTTTTATGTTCTTTTTTTTTTCAAAGTTGTCAATTAATTGTGGATATTTATTATTATAAATTTAATAAAAACAAATAAATTTTTTGATGTGACAGCTCGGAGAGAACCAGGACCTTATGACTTACAACTTTCAACTATTCATATGTAAATTGTTAAGGTGTGTCCAGACCAAAGAAACATTTTTTAAACATTTCAGAAACATTTAAGAAACATTTCAGAAACATTTAAAAAACATTTCAGAAACAGAGAAACATTTCCGAAATGTTTCTGAAATGTTTTCTTTGGTCTGGACGCTCGGATCCACTCTTGACGAAAATTTTAAAAATAAAATCAAAAAAGCCAATGATATATCTGAAATTTGCGAAAATATAAATTGTGATAAAGATGAAGTAGAAAAAAAAATGCATGCGCTTAAAGTACAACACAGGCGAGAAAAAAAATTACAGACAACTCAATCTGGAAGCAATGGGAAACAAAGAAACATTTCAGAAATGTTAATCAAAGCGTCCGCACCAAAAAAAACAAATCAGAAACATTTCTGAAATGTTTCCGAAATGTTTTTTAAACAAATGGGAAACATTTCAGAAACGTTTTTTAAACAATGTTTCCTGAAATGTTTCTTTGGTGTGGACACACCTTTATACAATTTTCGGTCGATTTCGAACGGCTAATGAAAAGCACTTTTCATAACAAGACATACTGAGATAAAATATCAGATCATCATTTAACCTTTAACCTTGAGGACGTTAATTGAGATGCTTTCGTTGTGCAATTAGCTGATGGTTAATCAACGTTGCTTAAGCATTAGAAAGAAAGGACTTAAGTCTAATTGGAAAAGAGAGTCGGATGAAGATTAACCTAGTTTAAAAAATAAATTCTATTAGAGTAAGATGGATCGGACCAAAAACATAAATGTTAAAAAAGAGCCAAGTTCTTCTATACAAAAACTGAGATCTAAAAGTACGCCAAGTTCTTACTTCATGAAGGTTTAATACCGAATAATATTGAAACAGCTTCAATGTAATAGAGAAATTTTATTCACCCCTATTACAGAATTCGGCGAATGAGCTAAAGTGACAGTTTCAATTAATTTCCAAGCTTTTGCTATTACTGAATCCGACGAATGAAAGTTGAACGAATGTCGGTAACAATGCCTGCACCACTGACATTTTGTTCAACTTAAATGGTATTACAGAATACGCAATCCATTCGCACTCCATACAATTTCTATCATTTTACATTCGCACCAATTTCGAGACGAATCTGAAGTGAATTTTTGATTAAACGAAAATAAACAATGGAGAGTACAAAAATGTAAGTCAAAAGCTTATCATACTGAATGCTAAAGTATTTGTTTAACAAATTTTAATAGAAAACGCACAAATAGCAACGCACCCAGAGAGCAAGAAATCTAAAAAAAAAAAAAAAATAAAGAGCACACGGTTGGTTTTGAACCGTCCTCCATCTTCGTACTAACCACTCTCAACGATGCTTGATTTCGTTGATCGAAAACGATACTATTACCACAGCCTAGGCCAGTTGAATAAATGTTTGTAGCTGACAGTGTCGATACGAAAGTTCATAAATGATAAGGTAATTTTAGGAATCGACAATGTAGTTCATCCGACGACTTTCATAATTGAGTTTTACAGCGGATGCGAATCAAGTCAACTTACCGGGAGTAAAATTCTGCGAATTCTGTAATAGACATGATTATTTAATGATTACTGACTAAAATTTGATGGGCTTACTTGGAAAGTTTTTTTTGTATGCCCAATTCGAAAGGTTTTAAAAACTTGAAGATAGGGAGGGTTCAAAAATCGCCTGAGTTTGTTCCTGTAAGAAAGTTGAAGTGCCAGAACTTGGCTGCGCACTACCATGTCTTTTGATATAAAAGCTTTCGCACTGATTTATCTAGCATGGAGGGACATTTCTTCATAACAATGGGTTATAAACTGTCTACACCAATGAATTTGTGTATAGTTCGTGAATTCTTAGGACTCTACCAATTCTTCCTTTACTCCGTTAACGTGCTCAAATATTACGGGAGGAGTCACGACACTTTGTGGAAGAGACTGACCTCCAAGCAAATTGACTTTCCATTCGAACTTTACTTTGGGAGTATCACTAGAAACTTACAAAATATTGGACATTTGTTGCTGATGAACAACAATTTTTTTTCAGTGTGTTTCCAGGAAAATCTTTAGGTGGTTGTCAAATTGATAACATACATAGAACACTTGAAAGAATCATTATTTGAATTTGTGATTCGAATGCGAATTGAGTGGACTCCGTGTGAGAACTCCAGATTCAGATCATAGATTCTTCCTCTTAACAATTTAACATTTGATACTGAGCAATTGAATTAAATTCATACCTAGAATACCCGGCACTCGAGAAATAACTCTAAAGGTCATAAGTCCCACTTCATTCGCGCACTTTTATCTTTTCCTAATGAGCAAATATCTCGTTATAATTTTCACATTTCAAAGCAGTTACCCTATAATTATCTATCTGTTTGCAAATTCGGTAAACAAAATTATTTGCTCTGCCGTGGTGCTTTTTATTTCCCTATCCTACGGAGCAAATTCATTGGTAAACTCCAATCTTCCATCTAGTCTTTCTTGCTCATATCTCTGCTGAAAATTCATATCCAAAGAAATTCCAATTTCCGCTATCTAATTTTAATGAGAATCAGCAGCTACTCTACCATGTAATTTCTAAATGTTGGCATCTTGTGTGGGCTTAATGTAAAAATCCTTAAGGATCTAAATCATCCCAATGCTGTCATCGACATCCTAATTAGCTATGTGCATAGTAGAATGGAACTAGTGGCTTCATTAATTTTACACATTCAAATCTGCTTTTGGGTAAATTCGGGCACTGAATGAGAGTAGCTTTCAGCATATATGCATGCATATAGGGATATGTTCAATTACATATCACACATCCCCATCTTTATTTGTGCAATAAGGAAAAAGCATACCCCCTAGAGAAATAGTAAAGGATTCCTTTTGGCAAGGATATAGATACCACTTGAATGGGTCCCTACAATCAACAGGTCGACCGTCTTCGACTTAATCGCAAGAGAATACCATATATACTATAGCTGATGGCAGGCGGCATCCTTGAAATAAATTGCTTTTCAGATTTAGTTTCCTTGTCATGCCTTATTCTGATAGTCTTATGCCTGCACCCGTGTGTAAAACTCCCTCGAGGGCACAAATATGTATGCAACTTCTATCAACGCTGTATATCTACATGAACCTGATTTTAATATGAGAATAAGGAAACGCGTTGTCGCGCATCAAACCTACACATTCGCAACCTAAAATAGCATATGTATACGCAGAAAAAAAAAATAGCGTCAAGTAAGGGTGATTAGAACGAAATATGCACCACTAGATCGCAGGAACTTGCTCATGTGTTTCAAGGCTAAAATGTGCACCAGAATTACATGCATACAATTTAAAGCTTAAAAGGGCTTATGGTCTAGCTCTTCGTTAGGCTAAGCGCGCACATTCAATTTTTAGTTGCACAACTGTTTGGTTGCTTATAGAAAACAATAATGAACTATGTGGTTGAATGTCCGCGCGATACATATAATTATATGTTACACAAAATAGCGAACTCATTTTAGGCAATCATTTAGTTTGTGTCAAAACACAAACTTTTTAGTTGCTTGAACCAAGCAGTTGCGCAACTAAAAATTGAATGTGCGCGCCTAGCCTTAGGTGATTTGAATTAAATTGAACATACAGACGCACAGACGTATAGACGCACAAATCAACTCACGGAAGTTGAGATGAAAGACCTGTCATCCTGGATCTCAGTAAGATTAAGATTTAAAAAATACCATTTTGTTAGAACCCTTTTTCATTGAAGTCCTAAGTTTGTTTAAAATTTAATATCTCGATATTTTTACACACAAAACCAATACTTACCCTTAATAGAGCAGGTTAACAGGATAGACAAAAAATTGAACGTATGTTCTTGCTATGTTTAAAGACTTGCAGAAAGAATTCTCATTCGAGTTTAACTAGCAATTTCAAGGGGGAGTGCCTTGGTTTCCTTGAATGACATAAAATGCCTTACGTATTTTTTGTTATATTCTGAGTAAAGACCTTGTGCAAGTGCTCGGTATTTCACTTAAACATGCAAGCGAGTATTTGTGAGTTTTCATTCTCTGGGCTTTAACCTAACTTGTTGCTGTTGATGAACGTCCTCATTTTCATCATCATCATCATGGTTCTTACATATATTTTCCTTCTTCTGGGGGTTTTTTAAACATTTTGATGACATCAACATAATTCTGAGTAGACACCATCAAAAAGCCTTTATCCTTGTTGATTTTCATAATTTACTGATGCCTCAATTAGTTGCATGAGTGCATAGAATGAAATCAGAGCTCTGTTGGTAATCATATAGGCTCTACGATGGCATTATGCAAATTAGGTTTAAAGCCTAATGAATGATGGACATTTAAAATCTCGACACAATTTGGTCCGTTCTCTATAAATAGTTTGCTGTTGATAGTTTGCTGTGATACTGCATTTGAGTATTCAATAATAAAACACAGTGTGAATTATTAAAAGGGAAATGCATGTCATCTACCAAATAGACATTTTACTTGTATTTAAAAAAAATTACAGTATCGTAAGCAGTCAACCTTTGCTTAATACAAAACTAAATCAATATTCGGTTAAGCAAATAAAAGGTCTTTCTTCCTTAACAGATCCACAACAACTGATCGTGATCATATCTTTATTCTGTCAGTATATATTCTTCTACCTAACCGATAGTCTCTTTCTATTCAATAAAATATCTAAGACAACAACCTTCAGTCTCAGAACATCGTGCCACACATCTTTCCTATCCTTCTTTCTCTTCATCAACTTCACGCCCGCGCTGTGTTGAAACATTTAAAGGGTAATTATAATCCCTTGAGCGCGGGTAGATTATAAAAAAAAAAAAAAAAAAAAAAAAATACAGTCATTATAGCTTTGTTGTATTTGGAAATTCATTTTGTTTTCTATTTTCTTTCTTTGGAAAGTGTTGCCACACTATGGTAAAAAAATATATCTGAGCCTACAAATTTAAATCGTGCCGGTAACTTTGTTTTGATTTCAGTTCTACATTGACAAATTGAATCTTGGGAAGCAGAAAAAAACGATGTTTTACTAGGTCGTATAGGACTCTAGCCCGTAGTTATTCAGAACTCCCAATAATGCCTGTGTAATGGGTGGACCAAACACAAATTTCTTTTTAAAAATGCAGTAAAATGAAAAAGATTAATTTTTGTCCATGTACTCCTATTATGGCTTTATAAGAAAGAGCAAACATTCCCAATAATTATGTGACGGAACAGCGTTCAAGTGGCTGTCTCGCCTGGAATCGCAGTAACGCATTCTGTCACTCAATTTTATAAGACCTTGTTGATGATTTCGGGCTGTAGCACGGATTGCTTAGATGATATTGGCCTTAAGTGCTACGAGTAGAATCGTTTCCGGATTTGTGGAATAACATCGGTTCTTCACGGTTTTCCACAAAAAAAAAAGTCCTAAGGGGTCAAATTGCAGCTCCGAGGCGGCCAATTGACATCGCCAAGGTGGCTGATACCAAGATTTGGGAATTTGGTGCGCAAAAGATCGGTTGTGGCATGGGCTGTGCGGCATGCATGGCGTGATATCCTGCATGAACCAGAGGTCGTGTCCCGTGTCAGTAAAAAAAAAGTCGGTTAACATGACTCTGTAACCGTTGACCGAAATGTTGTTCCCAGCATGATTTTCGAAAAACAATGGTCAATACTGTCACTCTCTGTGGACGTGTGGGTTTTCCGAGCATTTTGTTTGTTAACGTAGCCACCGATGTGAAAATGCGTCTCGTCAGAAAAGATGATTTTTTGCCCCAAATAGTTGTCCAGTTCAAGCTGCTCTAAGTCCCAATCTCCGAGGCAATAACGTAGCGGATGGTCGTGCGCTTTTAATTGCTAAGTCAATTTAACCTTGTAAGCGAATAATCCGAGATCTTTGTGCAGAATTCTCCTCAGGCTAGTGCGTGAAATATTGAGGTATTAAGATCGATGGCGAGTTGCTGTTCGTGAATTGAGTCTCACACTCTCGGATACAGCAGCCACATTCTCGTCTGTGCGCACCGTACGATGGCGGAGACCATGAGTGTTGTCGTTGTCTACTAGCATACCAGTCTCACGAACTTTTTGTTCTCTCTCTGTTCTTGTGTTTCGGGGAACCTAATGTTAGCTAGCACTAGTTCCTTTCAATGTCTCT
Organism: Chrysotoxum bicinctum; assembly: GCA_911387755.1. Taxonomy (NCBI): domain Eukaryota; kingdom Metazoa; phylum Arthropoda; class Insecta; order Diptera; family Syrphidae; genus Chrysotoxum; species Chrysotoxum bicinctum. Next base: position 213,028,511 of record OU426989.1, on the reverse strand, counting down.
GTTTACAGCTGATACCACGATTATAAATTTTGCGACGTCTTTAATAGATGACGGCCATGTTGTTCTTCGCGTAACAACTCACCATACGTATTGAATATTTTTTGTGAAGTACTATTTTGCTTTTCTTTTATCTGGTTTCCTTTGAGTAAGGCCAGTTCCTATTTTTTATTTCAATATCACTTATGCAGCCCTAAGCTTCAAACCGTTGTTGGAAATCATATCTTAAGCTATGCAAGCCCTTCACCTTCTCACCTGTCCTACTTTATCCCAAAGACAGAGAGACTCCATCTGGGAGGCTTCTACTACAATGATCTTAATGATTTAATATGGCAAATATGGCTATAGACAACGATTAGGGAGAAAGTCTCCTAGATTCAGTATGGTATCACAATGGATCAACTTACGTTCTAAGTTTTTTTCGGTTCTTCTAATGCTAGCTACGTCAACCTAACCTAATCTATTAATACAATCAGTAACAAAAGCTCACTCAAAATATTGGTGAAGCAGTTCTACTTTTCAGAAGTGTATAGCAGTACAGATTTTAAGATGAAGCATTATCTTTTACTAGAATTTCACAGTCGAGAAAAGATTCCTAATGCATTACGGGTTTTATTTATTTTACAATTTCATTCCACCATCATTAAAAGACAGAAAAGAACTCAGATGATTAAACACTGATACCGTGTTCAGATATTTTAGTTCGTGATATTAAATCTCTTTGATAACTTAAAAACAACGCTGTGCTTCTTTGGATTTCCTATTCTTTCAGGCGCTTCAGAAATCTCCGCCAACTTGTCCAACCTGACTCTTATATCACGTTTCAGGTATAAGTTGCATTGGTGAGTTTAAGTTAGGTGGCTCTTAAATTGTGTAATGTTTTGTCAGGTGTCTAGGCAAAGCTCTTGTTAGGAAATGCGTACCCAACACCATAACTAGATGGATAATAGAAATGTTGGGCAGTAGGTAAGTTTGAAGAAACTCTTTGCGATATTATCCAAAGAGGACTAACAATTACAAGTAAATGGAGTAGGTCTGTAGGGCTTTCAATAAACCCATCCAAGACAACAATCATACCATTTACCAGGAAAAGACTTCTACCACATATGAAACCTATCCGTTTGACTGGCGAAGTAATTGAAACGCAGAGGGAGGTAAAATACCTAGGAATTATACTAGATAGTAAACTCCTCTGGAAGAAACACATAAATTATATAGTCGGAAAAGCCACAAAAGCCCTAATGATTTGCAAAAGAATTGCAGCAAGTCATGGGGTTGCAAACCGAGCATCCTTAGGTGGATGTACACTATGATGGTAAGACCCATCATTACCTATGGTGCGGTGGCATGGCACAAGAAAACCGAATTAACAACAACTAGGAAAACCCTAGAAAAAATCCAAAGGCACGCATGTATCTGTATTACGGGAGCAATGAGAACCTGCCCTACCGCAGCTATTGAGGTTATCCTCCATTTATCCCCTCTACACGAGGTCATTAGAAGTGCTGGAGTGGGAGGAATCATGAGGTTCTTAAAGGAAGGAACTGGGACAGGTAAAATTATTGGTCTCAGAGAAAGGGACCTAATTGACAGGTCCACAATTACAAACCTTATTGACATCCCAAGAGATGGAATGATCAAAAAACATAACTTCGAGAAAAACTTTTTTACACAGCTTAGTAACAAAGAAAACTGGGTAGGAGAGGATATAAACTATACACTCGAAACAAATACCATCAAATGGTACACTGATGGATCGAGAACAAGCGAAGGGACTGGTGCAGGAATTTTTGGGCCAAAAACCAAACTTTCCATACCGATGGGATGGTCAACCAGCATCTTCCAAGCGGAGGTAAACGCGATAGGGAAATGCGTGGATCGCAATCTCGAAAGGAATTATCGTAACAAGAACATTGCCATTATGTCAGATAGTCAAGCAGCACTAAAGGCACTGAGCTCATACACCATCACCTCTAAGCTGGTGGGGGAGTGCATAAGTAGACTAAACGAACTAGGCAAACAGAACAGGGTCACACTTTATTGGGTACCTGGTCACGTTGGTGTTCTTGGAAACGAAAAGGCAGATTCCCTAGCAAAATTAGGAGCTTCAACTCCCCTAACAGGTCCTGAACCCTATTGCGGAATAGGTGAAAATGTCATCAAAACCAGAATTAAACATGAAGAGGAGGCAAACAGAACCAAAAACTGGAATGAACTCCCAAGGCTGAGACAGGCGAAACTACTGCTGTGAAACTACAACCGGCAACGTTTCGAAAACTTTATCAACCTAAGTAGGAATAACCTAAGAATAGTAACAGGTATTCTAACAGGACACTGTAAACTTAGAAGACACCTTAATCTACTTGGTGTGGTAAGCAGTGCCACTTGCAGATTCTGCAACATGCATGAGGAAACTCCAGAACACATACTGGGAAAGTGTTGTCCAATCATGCACCAAAGGAAAACCCATCTGGGACGGTACCAGGTAGAAGAGAGCAACCTACCCTCTCTAAAAGTGCCCCAAATACTAAAATTCCTTAAGGCAATAGGTTTAGAGGAAGAACTATAGGATGAGCCAGCTCATCATTATAAGAGGGGGCACAATAGATCTACAGGTCGCAGTGCAATTAATCCCCAATACAATTCATTCATTCATTCATAGGGAGCTTTGGATATCCAGAAATCTCTAGCCTTGATTGCCTCCATAGAATTTCCTTTTCATTTCTTCGTTTCACACATTGTTGTAAAGGGTATTGGTAATTTTTTTTGCCATGAGTATCAAATGTATTCAGTTTTTTTTAAGTTAAAATAATTTTAGCTGAGAAGTCGGAAACAACATGACTCCATTTCTGAAACAGGCTTAGGTTGATCGACTTTGGCCCGGGGCAAAGCATTAGTGTAGGTAGTGCAAAGATCTCACATCTTGAAATTCTCAAGAGACATGGAGATCTTCTGATCATTAACCAAATTGATCACATTGCATTCCTTCAGTATCGCAGATGTCCGAATATTTAATGTAGCGAACATTGACTCGGATCAATACCTCTTTGTACTGGAGGTATAGCTTCCATAGCAATGAATGTGGATCGCACCAATCGTAGACATTAGCCAGGTATTTTCTGAGATCAAGTGGCAATATTGGCAAGAAGCCAATATTCTATCTGTGAATTCCTGGATTTTATACGGCTATGGCAACAGAACCCCTGGTTATAGGATGATCGCTGGGGATACACGAGAAACCAAAAATTAAATAATACCTTAAGGATTCGCATGTTTTTCTACGAGAAGAAAAAACAAAAATACTGTTTTCTAAGAAGAAAAATGAAGGGACATTAGAAGCAAGCGATCGTGGAAATAGGTTCAGAAGCCTTATACTTTAAGTTTTACATTCAACGTTCTTGTGGCCTGGTCCAAGTTATGCATGTACTACCAAGGGAACATCGTAGTAGAATTGCATTTTGGAAAGTGCAAATTGATTAATTCTGCTAAATTTATCAGGGGTACGACCTATTTTTTTGGAGGCATAGTACCATTCAATCTATGTAGGCAACATCGAAGTAGATCAAATCACGCAACCTGAATGAAGTCAAATATTTTTTTATCCGACGGGAGCCCATGGCTTGACTAAGAGTATTGACGGTTTATTTGCTAGAAATTATAGGAAGATAATGTCCGAGGTTCATTAAGAAAGTAGAGCAACTAAACTGTCTCACCCACAGAAGCGTCAGTATTAACCTAGTCCGTTCCTCAACAACCTGATAGTACGAGTACCATATTAATGTTAAGTCCACTATTGACCATATATATATATATATATATAAATATACATATATAAAGGTAAATTTCGCAAACAAGTTCAGCAGCTATTGCAAGATATCTAGGACGAACGCACTTTGCTCCATTAATTTCTACAAAGACCTAATAGATAATATGTCAAAATAGGTTATTGGAAGAATATTGGAGGACTCTTACATTATAAACACAATCATTCAAATCTTCATCCAATTGTTAGCCTCCATTAGTTACATAACCATAAGAATATAATGTGCTAGGTAAGTGGCGCTTTTGTGAGTATTGGAAATGAGCAAGAGGAAGCATTCAATGAAAGCAGGACGAACTGTAAGCATAAACGAACATCCAGCACAGACCTCTTGAACAAAAGTTACCACAGAAAGCTATGACTAGTAGATAATTAAAGGGATTTCTTCTACTTCGACTACGCTATTAATTCTTTCTAATCGATGCTTCTTTTGAGTAAATAGATAATTGTTCAACCCCCTCTACTTCTCAAAAGAGCAAGATTTTGCCTCCTTTCCTACCCCATCGGTAAGTAAATAGGAGTGAAATTGGAGGCAATTGGGGAAGAAGCTGAAAAGATAAATTATTTTAAAAATTGACTTTACTATAAAAAATTTCGAGATAAAGTAGGCAAATTTTGTAGTTGGAAGTTAGATTAAAACTAAGTGTCCCTATAAAGCCTTCAGGTAGTTTAACAGCTTAGCTGCCAATATTTTTACCTTCAAAAAACTTCCCTTACTCTTTAATTACTACAGGAGTCTGTTATTTCTTTTTCTACAACAAAAAAAAAAAACTTCCTGAACTAAATCCAGACGTCACTTACTGCTTCATTGTAAAACCTCTTACATTTCCTCAATGCTCTATAAAACAAAAATCTTAAATACTCTTAAGAGTTTTGAAGGTTTTCATCCTAATATGTCTTTCTTTGTCTTTTTTCCGGTTCGTCCTCAAGAAAACCTCTCTATATCCTTCAAAAGGAAGTCTTTGTCATCGTTGACGTAGAACGAAGTAAGACGTTAACAAAAATTTCCACTTTTAACATTCTTTTTCCGTTTGGTTGAAAACCTTTTCCAACCTACCTACATACTCGTACATTATACACCATTCTCACTCCAATACTTTGTTCTATAATATAAATGCGTCTTTTGTTTTGCTTTTAACAAAATCTTTTTGGAAATCGCTGACAGGACACACGACATTGTTTCGAGAGTAAACGAACAAAATGGCAAAAAAAGAAAAAAGAAAAACAAATCGATTGAACAATTTAGGTATTAACTTTCCCCAATAAAAGTAAGGATTTGGCTTACACTGTTTTCATCAGGTGGGTTCTGATAAAAAAGTTTCAATTCCTGGAGAAAGAAATAAATTGGGAAGGAAGACCCACAGTAAGAGTGAATGGCTTTCGTAGGATTTCATTGTTAAGTCATATCAGGAGGCAAGCAGAAATTAGGTTCCTAAATTGTCTTCCTTCACTTAAGCCTAAAATAGTCATATCGATTGAAGTATAGAAAACGTTCTCGAGATTTGGTTTCTGTTGCTGCGTGAAATTTATTTTTTTGTTGTTTAAAAAATAACTTGACTCTCGAATGTTGATAATTTTTAAGGAAATGAAAAATAAAAAAAAACACCACATCATTATTTCTTTAAAACAAATTTAACTTCAGGTTTCCAAAAAAAATTCTTAAGGTTTTCAAGCTTTTAAAGAACTTAAGTGATAAAGTTTTTTTTTCGTTGAAGTTTTATATTAAAAACTTTTCAATACAAAAAAAAACCGGATGCGGCTGCAGATGTCTAAATCAATACGGAAGCTCCGCATTTGCGGATATGGATGCGAATATCCGCAACATCCCTGGTGCAAACGTTGCGTGCGTTGTCCCTATTTTACAGTAAACTTGGTAGCCCTTCACAGTCGACTATATACAATTTGGTGGCAAAATTTGAAATAACAGGTTCGGTAATTAAAATTAATGAGTCAACATTCTTACGTTAAGGGAACGTAAGATCGGCCGGCCGAGAAGATCACTCGGCTTTGCGCAGAGTTCAACTTGATGAATTTCGCGTCGGGACTTGGACCTTACCCTGTAGAAGACCCGACTGATTCAGGAGTTCAAAGCTTGTAACCTCTTAGACAACGTCGTTTCTTCGCTGACCGGATTTCGGACCGTTCGGAAGAGGAACTTAATTTTGGCCGAAAAAACATCTTTAGCGACGAGGCATATTCTTGGATGAATAGAAAGTTGCCGTTTGGTGTGGATTTATGGCAGGTGGTTGGTCCACGTTTCCTGAAGAAGTAGGTCTATTTGAATAATCTACAATCAACCGATGCTCTTAAGGTGAAAATAACACAAACCATCGCTCAAATTCATCTATGCACAAAAGTCATTGAAAATTGGACCACTCAGATTCGTGCCACCCTAAGGAGCCGAGGGGGCATTTGAACGATGTACCATACCATAATGGCATACATGAGTTTTTCAAATAAAAAAAGAGTTTTGTCAATATCTCGCATACAGTTTGTTTTATTCTATTTCAACATGTACCAGACCTTTTCGAAACCCACAGCAATAATATCTAACCTGTTGTAACTTTAGTCAATATTATCAGGTATTTATGGCACTCTTTTAGCAAAGATTGAAAAACTTGGTACGTTCAAATTAACGCTTGAAAACTAGAAATTATATTACACGTCTATTCAGAACAACAAACCGGCCTTTCTAGGTTAGTCTTAGAGAATTCAGCCAATAGTAGTTGCCGATCCAAATCTCAAGCAGTAGTACCTGAGATCAGAATAAGCCACCTTATAGAATGCGAAGGGGATTATAAATGGCTTAAATCATTATTAATATGAACTTAAGATAGGCGACAGAAAAATAATTGATAAACAACATCCAGTGATGCCAACTATTTATAGACTTTAAGGCAGTTTACGACAGAAAGCAAAGTGTGTGGTTTAGGGTACGGCAATTAACAAGTAAGTTTAAAGTTGTTGTGTAATACCTCGCCTCCTTGGAAATAAAACAAAATTTCTGGAAAAAAAAAAAAAAAAAACTAAAAAAAAACATACTTAAAAACAAGAAAACCCTCATAATAGACCAAAAAGGTATAACATTATTTTTTAAATATTAAATTTTATCAATTTTAATTCAAATGCTAAAAACCGGGTAGTTCTATTAAGTGTTCAGTATAATACTTCGTTTTCATTTTAATATTTCACAGATGAAGAAATATTTTTTTAGCAAACTTAAATACAAATTTGCAACCATCAATATATTGCAGGATTGCGGACAACTTGATTAGAAGGGTTAATCTATTTTTTTTATGTATAATATCCAATTTTGAGAAGAAGATGTTTTCAGTTTTTCTTTATTTAAAAAGTTATAAATAATTAGTATGTATCCGATTGCGCTTAAAAAATTGACCAACAAAACTCGTTAAATATTTTAAACGGGATGTTATTGAGTTGCGTCACCTGGGTCAATTCTCTATCTCCACTGGCCTAACCTATACCTTGTCCCTATGTTCAGTGAGTCAATTTATTGAGAAGAAATTCTTTCAACCGAATCATTCCTTGAATTTTTCAAACTGATATAAATCGGAATTTATAGTTTTGATAATCATTCCACTCAGAAAAATAAAACCTAACCGAGAGCATGTTAAAAGCAACGTAGTCTCTAAAACTACATAGTGTATGTTGCTGGAAGTGAAGTTCGTTAACTAGATTAAATAAAATTTTTTAAAATAATCAACTGAGAATGTTGGTTTAATCAAAAACTTAGTTAATTTAATTGAAAATAAAATAAATGAATTTAATGTACATATACATACGAGTAACGTGTTTAAATTAAACATCTGCACTTAATTAATCTAACACATTTTTATTTAACATTAAACAATCCTCTCGATTAAATTAAACTAATCTTTATGTTGTTAAAATTAAACCAGTATTCAGGTTTAAGAAACCTACCAAATTTATTTAATTTTACTACATAAATAATTTTAAAACTAAATAATCTTCTCGTTTGATTTAACCGAATGGTTATGGTAAAATAACAGATCGAATTCTTTAATTTAACTTAATAAAGATTGTTCAATATGCACAGCATTTTGGTTTAAGCAATTAATCATATACCATTGAATTTACGAATAAAAACCGACTTGACTCAAGTTATTTTAACCGGTAAGCTTGCAGAATTAATTTTAGCAGACTCACTTGTTTAATCTTGCTGTGCAACTGACCATGGATTAGTTCAAGACTTATTCTACTAACTTCAGCCTTGTGGAAACTTGATACATTGCTTAACAGTATAGGGCTAAATGATGTCAGTTGGAAAGAACTCTTGTAACTTTCTATATTCTCAAAGAAATGCTAAAATCAAAGTTCAAGACCAAAAAAGGAATGATGAATTAGATAATTAATTGATGAATTAGATAACACTTCCTGTAGAAACCTCAAAACATTGCAATAATGACAAACAGAATTAATTGTTCCACAGTTCACCGAAGTTTATCCGTGGCGTAATCACCTGTTCGATCGTTTATGAATGCCGAACGTTGATTTTACAAAGTATTTTGAGCTCGAGAGAAATATGGTGTTGCCATGAAAACATGTGATAGCAGAACTGTCAAACTGAATGTCAAATTTATTATTCAGATTTTCATACCAAAAATTCCATGCTAGTTTTCGACTTTTTCCAATTTTTTTTATAAGCAAAAACAAGTCAGATAGATATATTTTCGAACAAGGTTTTCTTGGCGAAAAAGGAAAGTTTCTTTCCAATACAAATTCTATTTTACTATTCAAATATATTAGGAAAATAGCCAACCCGGCGAACTTCGTACCGTCTAACAGTTAATGAATGTCGTGTTACAGATTAGCTGATATAAATAAAATTAGCTAAGTTTATGATTTGATGAAAGTAAAACAATGGATACAAAATAAATATTAAGTTCACTACTTTATTAAGATTATAACACAAAAAGAAATAAAAATGTACGAAAATTAAGTGTATCAATCGCGTGTCAGCAAAACATGATTGAATTAAACTATGTACATATTGTGGAGCATGGGATGCACTCGGTATAATTCTGTTCTTTGAAGCACCTTGTGATATACGACATTTTTTTTTTTTTATCAGGCGCAGGAACAAATAAGGTAATTTGCCGGCACGTGAACATGCAACGTACAACTAACCATGAGAAAAACATGGATTTTCTAAGTTGAGACCACAAACAGTGAAGGATTGGCCTCGTGAGGGCCTGGATCTGTTTCGGGATCAGGAATTCTACTATATGACATCATCTATTTGATCTGATCGAATTCTTTCGATCATGCATGTGACAAGCCTCGTTTTTGCCATTCGATCGAATACATCCGGCATCGAGCAATCCCAAAGACGTGTTGCTTAACAATGTAATTCATTAGCGAATGGAATTTTTGCTTGAAAACACGTGCGGTGAAGACGTTGCCGATCTCTTAATGTTTGTCCGGGAAGCAGTATTTGAACAATTTCTATCCATTTCGGATTACAAGTTAATATAAAGTATAGGTCTGGCCGACCATAATGACGAACATATGTCATTGCATCTTGCTCTTTCCTTTATTTTATTTTTTCGTCAATTTTCCAATATTTTTAATACTTATTCTGCTATTCGGGACGGAGATAAATACAACAAATCAAAAACCATGAAATTCGGTTCAGCCGTTTTTGAGTTATAAGTGTTCGAACATTTTGGGGGCTCATCCCGGAACTCTGACTTGGATTGTTGAATAAGTTGATAAGTGACGCACTATTCCATTCTTTTCGATATAAGAAGAACTAAACTCTACCAAAATTGGATATTTACAAAGTCTTCATTAGTCAATCGAAATAACTTTTGTTGTTGTGAATCGCGAAATTCATTCTTTTAATTGAAGACATCGGCAACCCTGTAAGCCTTTTTGGTAAATAAAATCAAAATAATATTTAAGTGTGCATTGGAAAAATAATCCTTTGTTTTCTTAAATATTTTATATAACGCCACAAAGCTATTCTATATTCCCTCCTTAAATCTGGCAGCTGATTAGCCTTACCTTAAGCTGGATTCACAATCAAGTCCCTAAAAAAAAAAAATTGGCAAAAAATAGCCTTTTTATACCTAAATTAATGAAGTTCGGGTTTAGTTCACCATTCGAAAACAAAAACGCTATCAGCTGCGAAGCTTATATAGGGAATACCTAATGTAAAAATTAAGACTTCTATATCTTCTGTGCTGTGTAAGGAAAAACTCACTTCTATGTGCCTTGTCTGTGGGATCCTTGCGGAGGACAATGCGTCGCTTCGATGAGCATATTGGTCCCGAGTCCACATCATGAATAACAATCTTAATTGCCTCTCCGTCCATCGATGTTTGCCGTCGTGGGGCTTCCAGGTCTTCAAGGTTTGGTCCAGTAAATGATGCCATTGGCGGTGGAATAGCAGCTGCAAGACTTGGTGGAAGGGCACCACGGTCACGTAGCGCTGCCAAATCGGGTCTATATAAATACGTGAAAACGAGAAATTGAAAATAATAAAACATAAATAAAAATACTTCCAATAAGGACTTAAGGTATTCGTTTTTATTTTATTGATATATATTTGCCAGCACGTACAATTGGGATCCTCTTCGTCGCATTCGTCTGTCATCGTCGATTCCTAGCGTTGGAGATCCCTTATCGGGACTGCCGGGTGATTCGTCGTTTGGTGGAATATCCATTTCCGATGGATGTGGCACTCGGAAAGATGGTCGTCTTGATCCTGGTTGAGGGATGTGTGGGGTCACTCCCTCGGCGGGAGATCTAGCGAGGGCTGATTGAGCAGCTGCCTGAAGAATTCCAGGAGCAAAGACGTCATATGCTGATTTTCTTTAAGAACAAAAAAAAAACTTGTAAAATATTGATAGCTAAAAGAACATCAACTCACCTTCGTGGCATGGAAGCTGGTAGTCCAAGACCCAAGTCAGCACCTCCAGGAACTCCTGCAACGGCAGCACCACCTGCCAGACCATCTTTCATGTCATCGTCATAACTATGCTGTCTTGCAATGCGAGAACCCCTTCTCGATGCCATTCGAGTCATTGGTGGTCCAAGTGCTACCTCCATATCACCTTGTCGTGGAGGACTCGATGACCGACTGGGTGCTACGCTGCGACCACCCTTTCGCCAGTCCCCATCCCCACCAGGAGTTTTGGCACCTTTGAGCTGCGGGCACATAAAACAGTCATGCTTTTCAAAATTGTTTTTTTCCACCGAAACTCACCTTTTCCAATTCTTTTAAGGATGCTGGTGATACATCTGAGTGCCTTCGCAATTCCGGACTTCGAGGTGGTGCGAGGGCTGCACCGTTACTCGGTGCCAATGTTTGTGTACTTGACCCTAATTTGGCGTCGGAATGTCGTCGTTGAAGTGCTTCTAAAACGGGTACGTCCAGCATCGAGTCCGTTGAGTCCTGTTGTATGCACACTCGTGATGCCATTTTTCGACGACAAACACTGCAGCGCCACATGTTCTGGAAAGGCAAACCCGAAATGAATGTGAGCATCCTGTCGATAATTCTTACAATTAAGAAACAAATACAATGTGAGCTCCCGTGCACATATTACACGTAGCCTTGAGGAGAAAACTAGCTACGCACCAAAATTGATGATGAGATGATGAATGGAATATGGCGTTTTCAATTATAAGCCCAGCTCTCTGGGCATCAACCAATATGGCGCCTACATTAAGTTTAACAAAAGGCACTGCCTACCTATGGAACAGCAATAGAAACAGCAAAAGTTAGCCTAAGCCTTATTCAGTCAACCAAACCCCTCATCACACAACACAGAAACTGCCAAGCCCGTTATAATGGACAACTATTCGGGTTGTGGGGAGTGTTGGGTCGAGTAATTAATATCTTGACTCTAGGCCAGGCATCAATTACCGAAAATGGAGAGGGTTGAAGCGGTCATAGAGAAGCACTTCGTGCATAATGCATGAGCCTAATGAACACACTAAAGTTGTATTCAATATCTGTACGTGTGCGGAATGGAATGGTGTGTTGAAGGAGGCGCTGGTGTTGCCAGAGAGTTTCCGAGCCGATAGGCAACATAACTTGTGAAACATAAATGGAATATTTTTGAAATTTTCCTCAAGTTTGCAGAAGGAAGTCGCAAACAGCTTGCGGGTGGTGACGCTGACAGGGGATCGATATAAAAGAATATTTGACGTTGAATGAATAATTAAATTTGTGAAGTAATCGATTAATTGGCAGTGTTTATGTAATGGCTAGGGGCTTCATATATAGGGGATGGTGATGGTTTTCTGACAGCATATCTCCAGGGGTAGTGAGTGTTTTTCCTTTGAATACGTTGCGGAGGGATGTTTAAGGATATCAGAGCTTTGCTTTCTAGTTATGAATGTGTCGGAATTTTGAAAACATAAAGAGGAGTTTTTAATATCAAAGCCTAAATTTCTAAAGCACTAATTTCTATATGAATTTGTTTTATTGATTTTAATAAAACTTTCTAAAGGTCAAACTGATGTTAATAAATATAATATAATATAAGTTGTTTAGGAATGAGAAAATTAGATTAAATGCTATTTAAATCAACCGATTCTTTGAAAAAATGATTTCTCCAAGTTGTGCACTACTAGCGATGAAAATGTTGAACTCCCAAACAGATTAAAATTTTTTTAAAAGTTGATGGACTGACTTATGTATGTGCAGTTTTTTTTTTTGCCATTGTTAGATAGTATACGATTTTAAAATTATTAGTTTGAGTTGATTTTTTTGATTAAGTGTAGCTTTAAAACAGGCTGTGGGATGAAGAGTAAGCACATAAGAACCGACTGATATGGAATTAATGTCAGAGAAAACTGACGTATGACATTTGAAATGTTTGGGTAGTTAAGCAAATCCAGTAAAATTCATGACTGGGTAGTATCAACTTGCTCTTATGTTTAAGAGCCTTAGAATTTAAGTAATGGATCATATGAGAGAAACAACATTCATTTTTCAAAGTTTAAAATATTTATTTGATTTAAAATTTCAAATCAGCGGTATTTTTAAGTAATGAATTTTCATCTAAAAAAATGTTTAAAAAATCATCAAGATTTAATTTTGGTTTTGATTATTGGGCTATTGAGACATCGAATTTTCATTCAAAAAGTATTTTTCTTGTTTAATGCAAAATATATTTTTTTTTAAATTTTGATATACATTGTTCTTTGCACTCTTTAGAAGTTTGCGTATAAAAAATGTATTTAAAACTATTATGCCGATAGTGAGAAAGTTAAATATTGAGCGAACAGAAAAACACTCATCAACATTCCAGTGCCGTTTTCGAGAAAATGCTATTTTCAAAAAAGAGGCTGGGTGCGACCCACACTGATAACTTCCCATTTGTGGTCTTGAAAACTTTATATTTAGATAAAAACATATTGTGACGTTTTCTTCAATTTTACCATAGCTATTAATTGAATTTGAATATGTGGGACTTAGGTACAACTGAACAACCTTATTCATATACGTACAGTACATACATTCTTCTAAAAATTAAGTTGATAATAAAATTATAAAATTATGCATTATATTATAGAAATTACTTTATTATTTCGGTTCCAAACATTTTAATTGAAAAAAATTTAAAAACGAAATATTCACATATAAAAGATATGGTTTGGTTATTGATGGAATGGTACTTACAAAATATATCCGCTCTAAAACTAGATATATGTCAAATATAAACCATTTGTTAGAAATTGTATTATGTATAAAATTAAATAATGGCAAAGTCAATATTATTGCTCGTTCTCAAGATATTCTAGTCGAAAAACAAATATAGTAGATTTTTTTTATATTTTTGTTAAAACTGTCAATTCGATACTTGTCAAAATTTAACCATATATTAATAATTGTATTATGTCGATACCTTCCCGTAAGAATGTACTAAGCGACACTTTTTTCGAAAATGACTTTTTGATGAGGAAATATACTATATGTTAAGGGGCACGTTTTGGCCTGGGTTTCGCCAACCTATTATGCATGAAAAGGAAACTAGAGTACAAACAAAAAAAATTATCAACTGCCATGGTTTCTCATTAAAATAATGTTGCCCCCTGAAATTTGTATTATCCGCCAAAAAAATTATGCTAAACGAAATTAATAAAGATCTCATTTTCGTGAGCAACAAAAAATTTTGTTAGATGTCACTTAGTTTAACCAAAATTGTCTCTTAGCACGCTATGATTCAACTAGAACTTTCTTCATTTTTTTCGTTTCCTGAACAATTTTAGAAATGTCGCTTAGTATACATTCTTACGGGAAGGTATCGATGTATAAAACAACATACTTTAGAAGGCACTATCGGTGTTCATTCCCAAGAAATTCGACATGAAATACAATTTTAACTAGTTTCCACTAGAATTTTTAATAGTTTTTTTATTTAAAAAAAAACTATTAATTCAATATTTGTCAACATTTTACCAATTGTACAAAATTATACTATGTATAAAATAAACTAAATTAGAAGTCCATATCCTTACTAGTTCTCGGGAAATTTGAGTCGAAAAACAATTTTTACCAATTTTCAATACAATTTTATATAGTTTTTTATTTTTTGTAAAAAAACTGTAAACTGATTTTTTTTGAAATTTTCACCAGTTGTCAAACACATTATTTTTCGTAAAATAAAATTATTTTGAGTTTCAAATTGTTTTCCGTTCTTAGAATATCTGGGTTATGAAATTTTTTTTTCAGTTTTTTTTATTTAAAAAAATAACGGTATGTTCATTTTTTTCCAAATTCATACCAAATCTGTATGACCTTATAATGAGTACATTAAATTTTATTTGAAGTCAATAGCATTATTTTTTCGTGAGATATTTGAAGCTAACCAAAATTTTTACTGTTTTTTTAAACCGTTATAGTGAAAAAACTACTCACTGAATTTTAATAAACGCCCTTTCAGCTTCTTTCGAAGTTATTATCTATTAAATAAAATTTATTTGAAGTCGATATCTTTACTCGTTCTTGAGATATCGACGACGAAAAATGGTACAAGAACGTACGGACGTACGAACGTACGCACGTACGAACGTACGAACGTACGAACGTACGAACGTACGAACGTACGTACACACACACACACAGACATCTCTCTAAAAATGATTGATATAGCCTCTAGGGACCTTGAAACGTCGAGAAATGTCAAAAATTCCAATTTGACAAATCGGACCGATTACAATAACTCCCTATGGGAAGTTAATAAAAAAAAAATTACATTTATCTGGTGAACTCACCAATATTTTAAGAAAAGAACTTTTATAATCTACATCCTTTAGATAGTGTTAAAAAGCTATTAACTATTTCAAGAAATTGAGCATGGGGTTTTGGAAAGATAAACTGCATTTTCAATAAGAACAATTAGATTTTTTTAATAGATCCAGGAAAATATATTGGAAATTTGACTGCAAGGAGCCTTTAGGATAAAAAGTTAATCAAAAATAATTGCATCGTTTTTGAGAAAATCTATAGGAGGTACCATTAGTAAAAATTTGTTTTGAAATTTATTTTAACCATTAGCTACATATGTACATAGATTTATTAAATGAAATGTTTTTTTTTTAAATCTATCAACTTCTAAAAAAAAAAAAATTTCTAAGATTTAGAAAAATAAAATGCACGACTTGGTCGCACGAACTTGCTCCTATGTACAAGACTAAGAATTTCAAAAATGAATTTTATTAGAGAAACTGTTCATAAGCATAAAATTCATTTTTTAAATGACTAAAAAAAACTTCTTTAGTAGTTAAAGGTAAGAATAGGATGCCATGTGATTCAAGCAAATATAGATTTATGCAAGAACAAAAATTATAAGTCCTTGTAGTGGTTTCTGAAAAAAATAAGGTTTTATATAAGAAAATCTTAAAACATTTTTAAGAAAAAATGTTGGTACGCCAATTTGAAGTTTTTATTATTGTATAAATAAAAATTAAATTTACAAAAAAAAGTATTGAGCTGTTTTCGAGATATTGAATTTTCAAAAAACAAAAAATTGATTTTTTTTTTCAAAATTCAAAAAAATATTTTTCTTAAAGTTTTAAAATGCAATGTTTTTTAAACTTTTTAGAAGCTTCTCTCTACGAAATTTCATCAAAATCCGTTGTGCTGATAATGAGAAATTCAAAATTTTAAAAAATCGTTCTATGATAGGTACAGTCAGTAATATCTTGTTTTCAATTTTTTTTTATTAAATTACAGATATTAAAAAATAAAAGAAAGAAAAAAAAATTAAGCAAAATTCTCGGAACCGTTTTCGAGAAAAATACGATTTTCGAAAACCATTTTTTAACATTTGTATGGAGGGTACCGTTATTTTTAGGTAAAATGAATTTATTTTGCTCATTTATTGTAGATTATTTTTCCAAACTTTTATTTATCAAGTTTTGAAAAAATCGAGCATGGGGTTTTCAAAATATTGAGTTTTCAAAAAAAAATTTTGAAAGTTTTTTTAAAAATCCAAAAAATTTGTTTTGGAAAATTTGAATACACAATAATATTCAAACTGCTGGGAAGCTTTAGCATCAAAAAAATGATCAAAATCGGTGCAACCGTTTTTGAGAAAATCAAAAACAAAAAAAATGGTCCCAAGGGGGGTACCAAAATTACTCATTTTTTTGAAATTTTTTTTCGACCATTACCTAGGTTTAACTGAATTAAATTTTTAGAATTTTTTTTAAGAAAATCGCAGGGACAGTTTTTGAGAAAAAAAAATATTTATAAAATTTCGGAAAAAAATCGTATGGCAGGTACCGTTATTCTTGGTCATAAAAAATCAAATCAAAAAACATCCGGGGGTAAAAATTCAAAACCCATATCTACCAAGTTTTAAGAAAATCGGCCGAGCCGTTTAGCTGTAATCGAACAGACAGACAGACAGACAGACAGACAGAATTGCCAGACCCACTTTTTTCGTCTTCGCTATCATCGTAATGTCAACTTTGATCAAAATCTCGAGTTCGATTTTTTTTAGGAATACATAACTTGCCTTATAGTACCTATAAGTCGCAAGTAAAAATCGTATGTACTGTTATTTTTGGTCTTAAAAAAAATTCAAATAGTACTAGTCCGTAAGTCATTATATTTCAAAATACATCATACATCAGCAGAGGTTAAATTGAATTACAGAGGTTTTATTGATTTTCGATTGATTTTATTTTTTACAAGCACTTGTTTCGACATTTTTGATTTTGAGAAAAAAATTGCCAATAAATACAATATATGTACATCGTTAATTGCTTTTTTTTGTGAAAATGATGAAATAGTTTCAGGAAATTGTTTATAATTCGGGCAGTTATATGTATATTGATTTTCAATAAAGTGATGAGCATAATATTTGAAAAGAAGAAATTATATGTAATCCGGAAATGCGAGGTTGATTCCCATAAATGGAAAAATTCTAGTTCGAAATCACAAAGAAGCCTAGGATATACTTTACTTTAGTATTGACAGCCCTTGTAAACCGATTGAATGGCATATACAAGATGTAATCCTGCAATTTGGTTCTGGTTAATTGAAGATCCAAGCAAGAAATCTTCGGCAATCGTAAAGCAAGCGACTGCCTGGTTTACAGATACAATAGAATGGAAAAAATATAATTTAGAGGTTATTATGGTTCATATAGAGTCAAAGCCTAGTGACTTATAACTCTCAACCATTTCCATGTTTGTAGTAATGAAAGGGACGTACAATTTGCTGCCGATTCCAAACTTTTCATAATAACAAATACTATACTTCGCAGTAGCTCAAGTTTGAATCCAAGGCCCTATGCATGACAGTCCATCGTACTACCCATTATGCCAAGGATAACTACGAAAAAATATAATCTAATTATTTTTTCGAGTTTAAATAATTTTCTTTTTGCTCAAAACTATTACGCATATTCGTTTGTTGATTTACGAGCGTAATTGAAAATATCTTAATATTCTCAAAAACTGCTTCAAGAGTTTTGATGAAATTTAGACTGTTCGGTTTTATAATAATTATCTACTTTTTAATATGAACCTATTTTAAAATAAACTTTAATAAACATTGCAGATCAAAACTTTAAAAAGTTTTTGGATTACAAGTTTGATTTATTTTTTTTTATTTATTTTGAATTTACATAAGAAATATTAAAATATTCTTTAAATAAATATTCCAAAATATGTAAAACACAAACAAGCTCTTAATGGTTTTAACCTCTTCTTCCAATTATCGGAAAAAAGTTATTTAAATTATAAGAAATAGGTGAGTCATTTCGTGTTAAATAAAATATTCGTCTGGATCGCATCTACTTGCTTTTATGTACAGGTATAAAACTTTCCATTATGGACATCATAACTTTGAACTTTCACTATACATAGACTTCTTAACCAATGACCAAACTGTCAATGTCAAAATATTCATTAAAAATATAATTTTCATCATAGTGCAGTTTAAGAACTAAGGCTTACAAGTAATTAAAATTCACTACCTAAATTCAGGAGCGGTGGCGGAACTGTAAAAGTGGTAATGTCAATTCTTGGTAGTAATTTGGTGCTGGATGTTTCAGCGCCTAGAATATAACTGCCGTTCAAGTGCCCGTCACGATGTTCTCAAGAATTGGGAATCACCACACTTTGGCTAATTTCGTGAAAGGATTTTGGCCTACACCATTACAAGATGTAGTTGGCTGAAGAACTAAAGCCACTCCATCATATGAAGCGACGTATGTTCTCGGATTGTGCTAGAGAAATGTTGAAGAAGATGACCAATTCATCCCAAAATCATCCATAGTAGCTAAACGGCTTCGTCAATAAACAGTGCATTCATCACGGTCAGATTAAAAGCCTGATGTGTTTCAATTTCAAGAAACACCACTTATCCCCAAAAAATGGCTGTATGGTGTGGTTTTCATGCCAGTGCACAGTGCGGCCGAAAGCCGCTTTTTGCGGCCAAATGTCGAAAAGCGTAGAGAATCATCCACAAATTGGTATATAGGGGTTTTTGGGGTCGCTGATTACGAATCTGTTATCAGAATCAGCAAATTCAAAATGGCCGACCTAATATGGCGTCATGTCATACGAAAAAACTTATCAAAAATGAAATCGTTAGCTACAAAAATTTTGTTTTGATATTATTAGGGCTTGAAAATTTATTAAAAATGAACAAATTCAAAATGGTGGAATGCTATATGGCAGTATTATATAACGAAAAAATGGAAAAAAATTATTTATATATTTTTATTGAAATCGAACACAGTAATTTATAAATGATAAATTTAGAAATACAAAATACAATATGAGCAAACAATATATAAGTTAATCCGATATTTACATGAAAAAGTTTTCATTGCCCATCTCGTAACAGTCACAATCATCTACATCTGTATCTGCTTTAGAAGCGGAAGAGCTGTCAAAAGATTGTTGTTCATCTTCTGTTTGATTATTTACAGGTGGAGGCGCTAACGAATTGATACAGTCCTTAGACAAAGATTTAAGTGGTTTTAGAGGTAATTCCCGACAACTAGATATTAATGGATCGGATGCGATTAGGAATCTTTTAAAAACATCCTCCATTGTCTTTTGACGATAATGGTTTTTAGCGAAATTAGCTTGATAGATTTAAAAAAAATTATTACATGCTTCTTGTGCATCTTCCGACATTTGACAGATAGGTAACACTGAATATTTTATTATTTCGGGGCCATGAATTAAAAGTTTGTGAACTAACGTGGGCATACAACACCAGGGATATTGTTGTAAATTAAAGTACTAGTACGGTCTAGAACGCCAAAAAACGCACGATTTTTGGAAATTTTTTTCTCAGAAACTTTACTAGATAATAACATAATTTTTTTTAAAATAATGAATACATTTGTCAAGAGTACAAGAACGTTTTTTTTTCTGTTTTTATTTTCTAATTGTGGCCGAATTATAGAGGGCGCCAACGTTGACTCATCAATAAAAACATTGTCCCATTGCGGGCAGTTAATCTCCGGATCTACTGAACCGATTTTCAAAAAACTTGTTGCAACTTGATTGCCTCTATGTTTTCTAAGACAATTTACCACAATTTGACCAAAAAGTTATGAACAAAAAAATGTAGACCCAAAAATTGCCAAAAAAATTTGCAAAAAAAAAATTATTTTTTCAAAGCTTGAAATTTTTTGTTTTTTTTTTTTTTACTTTTAAAACAAATTGTGGTAAATTGTCTCGTAAGAAACCTTCCTTAAAATAACCCACTTTGTTTTTTTGTTTCAGTCCAGCCAATCCTGAGATTAGCTGTCCGCAATGGGACAATGTAGTTTTTGATGAGTCGACGCTTGCGCCCTCTATAATTCGACCAAAATTCAAAAGTTTTAAAAAAATTGTATTCTTGACGCATGTATTTATTATTTAAAAAAGAAGTATGTTATTATCTAATAAAGTTTCCGAGAAAAAAATTCCCAAAAATCGTGCGTTTTTGGCGTTCGAGACCGTACTAGTACCTTAATGCACAAAAAAACTCAACGGGCAGCTACGGGCAGCTGAATTTCATTTCATTTGGTACACAATACTTTTATTAACTATCTTAAATAGCTTTGAGAACAAGAAACAGCATGAAAAAAAAGTTTTCATTCAAACAAATATTTTTTTTTTCAAGTAAATAAATAGTGTTGACATATCTCTGTCTAACAATGTACTATTAGGAATTTTTATTCAAAAATTTTTTGACTTATTTTACGCATCTGCAGCTATTGAATCCATTTTATTGCAATAGATTTGCTTGGAAATAAAAACTTTTACACGTGTTTTGATGGAAGTGTCCATTAGCCTATCTTAACGACTCGTCACTACGTTAACTTAGCAGCCACATTCAGGCTAAGATTATGGGGGGGATTTGCGGCAAGAGATTCTACTATGAACATTTTTCGTCTCCCCTTACTCAAAACTTTTATTTTGGACTTTTGGCCGCAAAAAGATGCCATCGGCCGCACTGTGCAGTGGTACCATTGAGTCGTTTTTTCTTTGTTGAATGGCACTACGGAGACATGTTATTTCTTTAATGAATTGCATGGATTAGACCTTAATGATATATGTAGTTTCAACAAGACGGTGCCACAAGCGGTAACAATGTAATTATTGAAAACTCAATACGATGTTATGTCGATAAATGGTTCTGCAAAATGGCTGCCTAGAAAGTGTGACTTAACACCAAAATGTGTGGTGGAATCATCAAAATTTTGGTTCAACGAAATAAAACGCACCCGTAATGCTCGTTGCACACATCTAGTATAGACACCCATAGTTTACGAGTGAACACCATGTCTGTCAGGGTAGTCATCTCCTAAACTAACACAGCGCCATTCTTCTAAAGTGGATAATAGTTTTTTGTAAATATTTTCAAATTTGTCATTTCACAATGACAAAGAATTTAAAAATAAAATGCACGACTGGGTCGCACGAACTTGCTCCTATGTAATAGACTAGGAATTTTGAAAACGGATGTTATTAGAGAAAACTGTTGATAAGGATAAAATTAATTAATTTTTAAATTCTTTTAGTAGTAAGAGACAAAAACAGAATGCTATCCAAATATGAATTTATGCAAGAACAAAAATTTTAAGTCGTTGTAGTGGTTTCTTAAAAAAAGCTTTTATACACAAATTTTTTAAAAGCTTTTTAAGAAAAAAATTTGGTACGCCAATTTAAAGTTGTTATTATTGTTCGAATAGAAATTAAATTTACAAAAAAAATTATTGAGCCGTTTCTGAGATATCGAATTTTCAAAAAAAAGGAAAAATAGATTTTTTTTTCTCACATCTTGTAGATCATATTGAGAAACTGTTATTTATCAAGTTTAAAAAAAATCTAGCATTGGGTTTTCGAAATATTTAGTTTTGAAAAAAAAATTTTGAAGCTTTTTTTAAAAATCCAAAAATTTTTTTTTGAAAATTTGAGTACACTATTCTATTTATGTTTTTAGGGAGCTTTAGCAAAAAAAATTTATCAAAATCGGTTGTACCATTTTTGAGAAAATCAAAGACAAACAAAATGGTTCCATGGGGGTACCCTCAATAACCATTTTTCGGAATTTTTTTTCAACCAATACCTAGCTTTAATTAAATGAAATTTTTTTGTATTTTTATTTTTAAAATCTGTCGAACAGTTTTTGAGAAAAAAAAAATGTTTATAAAATTTCGAAAAAAATTCGTATGGCAGGTACCGTTATTTTTGGTCTTAAAAAATCAAATCAAAAAATATCCGGGGGGAAAAAATTAAAACCCATATCTACCAAGTTTGAAGAAAATCGGCTGAGCCGTTTAGGCTGTAGTCGAACCGACAGACAGACAGACAGACAGACCGACAGACAGACAGACAGACAGACAGACAGAATTGCGAGACCCACTTTTTTGGTCTTTGCTATCATCGTAATGTCAACTTTGATCAAAATCTCGAGTTCGATTTTTTTTCCGAATGCATAACTTGCCTTATAGTACCTATGTATAAGTCGCAAGTAAAAACGGAGAGTTTCAAGGGAAATTATCGACGAAATATAAAAAAAAAATCCCATGTTTATAAAAAAATGTGCTGAGCTGGCTGAGAATAGGAATATGAATATGACAAGCTTTCAAACTACATATATTAGGTTCTGCAGTGTGTCATATTTCATCTAGCATGGTATTGAGAATACTATAGTGACACCATGGTATCACGGGCATAATTGACATTTGAACGAAATCGAATTCCATAAACATGCGTCGCTTCCCATCGATCAGCGAAATCAAGCATCATTTTGCGCGGTTAGTAAAGGGTTTTTCAACAGGGACGCTACAAAAGTAGAGCGATAGGGACAGCAAACGACGCCATATTTCTTGCCGCTCTTTTGACATTTCTCTTCAGTAAGGTTTGCCATTTCATGGTGGAAAGATATACGAGCCAACAACGAGTCAAAATTATTAAAATTTACTACCGAAATTCGGAGTCAGTTGCTTCAACGTTAAGAGCGCTACGTCCAATTTATGGTCGTCATAATAGTCCTAGCAGATCAAGAATTGAGCGTCTAGTGGACAAATTTGAATCCACAGACACAGTACAAAATGTTACCGTGCCAGTGAGACAAAGAAATGCGCGTAGTGTCGAGAATATTGCTGCCGCTGAGAGTTCAGTTGCAGAAAGCCCAAATGTGTCTCTTACACGTCGTTCTCAAGCGTTGGGCATCTCTGTGACGTCGTTGTAGCGAATTTGAAAACCGTCGAAAATTGGGTTCAGCGTCTGGACTTCTGCAAGCGTGCCCGTGGTGGCCATGCAAAAGAAATCGAGTTTCATACATAATGGCATCGAACGTACTTTCACAGAAATAAAGAATTTCATTGATATCCAAAACCGTTTTTGTTTTATTTAAAAAAAACTTTTGTAGCGCTCTTATTGAAAAACCCGATTCTTGGATGGGGGACCGATCAAATACCAACCGTGAGCTGTTGACATTGTGTTTCTTCTGTTGTTCTTTCTTTCTGTGTGTCGCTCTCTGTTGTGTTGTCTAAAGCCGATGGCCTCAGTTGCCAGTGCTTTTCAGTGTTTCTACTTCGTAGATTTATCTACGGAGTAGTGTAAAATGTAATGTAATATAATGTAATGTTTTGAAAATATTTGCTTGCTATATTATTTTGAATTTGAAACAGTTGTTATTTAAAAATGTTCATAGAATTTTATAAAGATATCGTAAATGATAAAGAGATAAAAATATAATTTTTTCGTCTAGGGAATCGTCAGAGAGTTTTCAGTGTAAACTTTGAATAAAATCGCATCAGCGGTTAAGGCCATAGGGTACAGCTATACACTGACACAGCCGTTATTCTTGGACCCACTTTTTTTGTCCTCTTTCATCATATTGTCAAGTTAGATACAAATCTGGAGTTCAAATTGTTTTTTCCAAATGCATACATAAGCCGTCCTTTAGTTACTACATACATACATCCATACATACGTAAATTAAAAATTTTAACATAGGAAAACCGAAATACAACCTCAACTCAAGTATCATGTACCATATAAGGAACGCATTTAAAAATGTTTTACTACATAATATTTGTTTAGTCATGTTTCATCTGTTATGGTGTGAGATTTTAAATTTCCTAAATTTTGGGACTCAGAGTGTAGGCGGAGCCAATCATGTATGAGTTAAGCTCCTATGAAATTTATAGGGACATGAACTAAATATATGAGAATTTTTAATACCCCAATAATTTACTTAAGAATTTAATTTACTAATTAATTACTTTAGAGTTAAAGTAAAAATATTCCCAAAAAAGCTTCCCTAATTTTGCAATCAAAATTGCCCCCAGCAATAGGACTGATGCATTCGCTATGACAATCAAATTCCGATACATTACTAACATACTCGAACATAAACTCTGGGCTTAATCAACCAATCTAATTTGAGATCGAATTAGAAGAACTCAACAAACAAAAATTCAATTAACTTGTTACTCCCTCAAAGGCTTTGGTGTGATTACAGCGATTTGATTGAGTATAAATGCACCCAAAAGCTGCCAAACTTTTCCCCGAAGTAGGGTTGCATTTCTACATGGAAAACCCATAAAAGAGCGCATACAATGGATATAGAGTGAATAGGGAGATTTATTGCAAAACAATGCTGCCCTGTCCTGGATTCGCCTTTTGATAACCTCCGGCAATAGAAAAGAAAACTGCGATAAAATCAAATTGGACGGTTTTCAAACCGAACAAACTGCATGGCACGGCCATCCAGCGATGCTTTAAAATCGATTACGTTATTTAAGGACCGACCAATAAAGGACTTAATTTAAACTGGCTCTCTGAAAGTCCTATTGTGGAAAGAATTATTCTATTTCCATTATCGACTTACCGGATCCTCACTCTCGTCCAGCTTGCTATAGCTGGCACAGTCCTCACAAACTCGTTTTTGGCACTCGTAGCATGTTTTGCTGTAGTCTTCCGGCTTAAAGGACTTTAGACAAACGCGACACGCACCAGCACGGCTTGGTGGCTTGCCCGGCTCGGCTTTGTTGATGTTATTATTGTTGTTATTGTTATTGAGTTGGTTTGTCGTTTGCTGTTGCTGCAGAGTACTCCCACCAGTTGATTCTTGAAATGAGCTCAGGGCATCTGCGTCCATTGGCACCAGTGACGGACGTGGTGACATTTTGTTTACTGTAAATAAATAAGGTAAGGCAGTTATAGTCTAGTTATTGAGATAAAAGGATGCATGAAATAAAATGTAACAAAAAGACAAAAATTAAAAAAGAGTTCCTTTTTGTAAAAATATCAATTCGCAAAAAATGTAAAATGAACCCATATTTTTTGCTAATCCACATAACCCACGAGCACATTACAAACGTTGAACAATTTATCGCTATTAAATGGACCTGGCACGTAAGATAGTCACTGTAAGGAACACCAACCAAAAAAAAAATAGAGAATTAATGCAATACTCATACGCCCCAGTGCACCATTTTTATGACTGCACCTGCATCAGATAATATCCTTGAATCGTTCATTGCTGTGGAACTGGGAGCCCCATAGCAATTCGAGCATATGTCTTTACCACAAGACCAATTTATTCTTCAAAAAGACACCAGCACCGATGTGGCAAGGTGTATAGATTATAGTATATGTTATACTTGGTGTATGAGTGTTCATGTGGCACCAATAACTTGGCCCTTCGTTTCCACACATAGTTTGCCAGTACCCAAGTTCTGCCACTCCATTGCTTCTGCTTCATATTTTATTAATAACCTCTTTTAAATTTCTTCGTGTTACCCGTTGCTGTTGGAGCTGAATATGAAGAGCTAGAAGCTACATAGGTGCTTTGCCACAGAGTACAGACCTGCAGTACATAAGTTTATAGCTCCCATGTCCCATAGCCAACTACATAATCATCCTCTGTGTTTTCGTTTCTCTCAAGATAGACATTATCGATTTTAGAATTCTCAGGGATGTGGAACACGTTGCTGGATAGTGTTGTTATGGCTCCATCGTCAAGGAAAGCGAATTTACAAAGTTCTTCTGCATTAAGCATGCGGAAATGCATTATTATCACTATGTGTACAAGTTGGTATCCCGTAACATCAAGAGGAACGGGAAATAGAAATGCGACTGTGGCTTTGTATAGAAAACTTATCTTCCGAAAGAATATAAAATTTTAGTATCTACTCGTACATCGTCTTTTGTGTAGGACGAGCTATCGTCGTGGGACGGTCTTTAAAAAAAGACTTAAAGCTGTATCTATTTTATTTAAGGTAAATTTACCTCAAGTTTTTCCTTCGTTGCCGTTGTGTGGGTCTGTTTCTATTGAGTCTTGATGTTATATAATAAATATTGCTAAGTAATTAAGGAGAAAACATAGTTAAGTCTTCGCTGCGGAATCAAAAGGGTATTTCTTACTTTTAGTATAAGACTTTAAATTCATTCCGAAAATATATCTACAAAATTTTAGGAAATATTTTCAATTAAAAAATATATTATGAATTTCGTTAAGGGTTGAAATTTTTCTATGGAAATAGAATAGAATTCCGGACTAGATCTAATGGAGGGAGTTATAGGATTTATACAATCAATAAGGGTATTCATGAAACGAGATAATTTTCCGCTTTGTAGAAAGATATAAATTTTCCGTAACATGTTTTGATGAACACCCCCTAAAAAATACTTGCGTAAATGTGGGAAATATTTTGTGAAATGTCAAATTAAAAGTTAGAATCCGTATTATTTAGTTATCAGGTTTATTTCTTCACTTTCCGCATCAAATTCGTGAGATAATTTTATCAGATTTGTAGAAAGTTTTTCCCATTTTCGCGTTTTCCGCGTTTACATGAATACCCTTAATGTGTATTAAGTCATTAAACATGTAGTGAATACACGCATCCCTTGAACAAACTGTTTTGTACAGGATTTCGTGCACCATTGTGCCTTCTCATTAATTGACCCAATGGGTGCATGCTATAGTCATATCTGGCAGGATTTAAGTAAAGTTATTTTAACTCTTTAAAATGAATGAATTGTGACCTGAAGTAGCGTTGCCAGACGTCCCGGTTTACCCGGGACATCCCGGATTTCAGACATAAGTTCATCTGTCCCGCCGGGACAGCTTTTTTCCCGGGTTGGGACTCAAACTCAAAAAATAATGCCTAATGTACCTAAATATCTTTCAGTGATAAGGAACAATCACTACATTGCGATTTAACCTTAAGAAATTACTTTCAAAATTTCAATCAAACAAACCTAACTTAACGAAAAATTTATTTTTGTAAACTGACATCTGTCATTAAAATTGACAAAATAAAAATATTTGCAAATGATAAATGACAAAAAAGTCATTTAATTAGTAATTAATAAAAGAATTTATTTATTTTGATCTACACGCATTATATGAATTTGTACTTGCGACTTATAGGTACTATAAGGCAAGTTATGCACTGATTTTCGTTAAACTTGCGATATCTACCAAGTTTAACGAAAATTTTATCCCCCAATTGTTTTTTCTTTTTTTTAAAGACCAAAAATAAGTGTACCTGCCATACTATTTTTTTCGAAATTTTGTAAATTTTTTTTTCTCAAATTTAATTTAGTTAAAGCTAGGTGATAGTTAATGGTAATGGTACGACCGATTTTAATCATTTTTTTATGTTAAAGCTCTGCAGCAGCTTAAATATTATTGTGTATTTAAATTCTATAATTTATATAAGAATTCTATAATTTAATAAAAAAAATTTGAAATCAAGATATTATTGACTGTACCTACCACAGAACGATTTATTCGACTTTTGAATTTCTCATTATCGGAATAACGGATTTTAATAAATTTTTTAAAAGAGAAGCTTCTAAAAAGTTTAAAAAACTTTGCATTTCAAAACTCTAAAAAAATATTTTTTTAAATTTAAAAAAAAATCATTTTTTTTTTTTTGAAAATTCGATATCTCAAAAACGGCTCAGTATCTTTTTTTGTAAATTTTGCAAAAACTTCGAATTGACGTACCAATATTTTATCTTAAAAATGATTTAAAAATTTTGTATATAAAAGCATATTTTTAAACTTCTACAACGAAGTATAATTTTGTTCTTTCATTGATCAATATTTGTTTGAATCACATGGCATCCTGTGTTTATCTAGTTGGAGCTTGTTTTAGGAATTGTTTTAGTCGTTTAAAAAATTAATTTTTCTCTAATAACATTCATTTTTAAAATTCCTAGTCTTTTACGTAACAGCAAGATCGTGCGACCCAGTCTCGCATTTTAAATATTTTGTCCCGAGCAACATGATGAAATCCCGGGATTTTTCATTATTTAAGCTACTTGTCCCGCCGAGGTGCAAGAAAAATCTGGCAACCCTACCTGAAGTGCACATTAGAACCTTACAATTTTATGTAGAAAAAAGTTATAAATAATTTAAATCCAAGTAAAACTTATTGACCGGGAATGTACAGCCCAGTAAAAAGTAATCAGACCAAACTCATAAATGTTAAAAAAAGAGCCAAGTTCTTCTATACAAAAACCTTTGTGTAACAAGTCAGCCGTAAAAAGTACTGAGATCTTAAAGTACGCCAAGTTCTTACTTCATGAAAGTTTAATACCGAATATTTAAAGTAGAATAATATTGAAACAGCTACAATGTAATAGAGAAATTTTATTTTTAAGTGATTACTGACTAAAATTTGATGGATTCACTGGTCAAGTTTTTAAAACCTTTCAAATTGGGCATTAAAAAAAACTTGCCAAGCAGGCCCATTAGTGGTTTGATTAAAGATCACATCACAGTTAAGAGTTTTTTTTTATGTAAACTCATAATTTTTTCAGGTATGCAATTGTTTTCTTTTTTCATTCATGTTAATATAACATAGAGTACCAAATCGAGCATTCTAGTTCTAAGAAAAGACATGAATTTTCAAGATACATACATGTATAGTTTAAATATGACAGTAAAAAGACACTTCGAATGAAAAATCTTAGATTTTCTATTTTTCGCTTTGAATGTACATTAAGCTATACTATACTCTGAATGAAAAATCTCAATTTTTATTTTTGGTCCTTTATATGCAATTTCAGCCCTACCGTTTTACCAAATTTCATTGTTCTACTACAATCGGAAGTGTGCCATATATAATTTCAATCAGTTCTGAGGAAGTGGGCGGATACCACGCCTCTGAATGAAAAACCTCAAATTTTATATTTTTTTCCTTGTATGCAATTAAAGCCCTACCGTTTTTCCAAATTTCATCGTTTTACAGCAGTCGGATGTGCTCCATTCAACCAACATTAATTCGGAGAAAGTGGGCGGATACCACGCCCCCTGAATGGAAAACTTCAACTATCGTTGTGCAAAATTACAAGATTCTACGATGTCGGGAAGTGCTCCATAATTTTGATGATCTGTCAGTCAGTCAGTCAGTTACGGTTTTTGTGATTTTCGAGGCCTTTATCTCAGCAACCGCTTATGCTAGAAAACTGAAATTTGTTGACGCACCTGTGCCTGACTAGCTTAGCAAATATTCGTAATTTTAAGTTTCTGAATTCATTAGTACTGAAGATAGGGAGGGGTCAAAAATCGCCTGAGTTTGTTCCTGTAAAAAGGGTGTAGTGCCAGAACTTGGCTACCGTGCCCTTTGATTTTGGAAACTCAATTTTGGTACATACAGAATTCTGATCAAAAGGATTATCTTATGATTATTTCCTTACTATGATGGCACAATTATTGTCTCTCAAAATATTTGATTTGACCGTATATAAAAGTTTAACTTAACACTAGGGTAAGTTCAACAATTTAAATATAACGGAATCGTATCGGAGTCCCGCTTTTCGAAAATTCCGAGAAAAAAGTTTTAAAATCCCGTCTGATAAAATACTGCTTTTTTAAAATCCCGCTTTTTTAAATCCCGCTAATCCCGTTTTTTTGAATACGTAGCTAAAACTTATTGATTTTATGTTGGTTATTTTCCAGATTCTTTACATGCTAAAGAAACTTAGCATACACCTAACCTCGCACCTACCCCAAATCCTATAGTGTGCCCAAGTGGGGGGGTTGCCCCTGCATACCTCACTGCTTGTCGTTATAAGAAAGGGGATTATAAAAAACGGGATTATAAGAGACGGGATTTTAAAAAGCGGGATTTTAAAAAGCGGGATTATAAAAAGCGGGATTTTAAGAAAACGGGATTATAAGAAACAGGATTATAAAAAAACGGGATTATGAAAACGGGATGTTAAAAAATGGGATTATAAAAAGCGGACTTTTTTCAACGTTTTTTTTTTTTAACTTCCCATAGGGAGTTATTGTAATCGGTCCGATTTGTCAAATTAGAATTTTTGACATTTCTCGACGTTTCAAGGTCCCTAGAGGCTATATAAATCATTTTTAGAGAGATGTCTGTGTGTGTACGTACGTACGTTCGTACGTTCTGGTACCATTTTTCGTCGTCGATATCTCAAGAACGAGTAAGGATATCGACTTAAAATAAATTTTGTTTAATAGATAATTTGAAACTCAAAATAATTTTATTTCACGAAAAATAATGTGTTTGACAACTGGTGAAAATTTGAAAAAAATTCAGTTTACAGTTTTTTTACAAAAAATAAAAAACTATATAAAATTCTATTGAAAATTGGTAAAAATTGTTTTTTTTTAATTGACTTCTAATTTAGTTTATTTTATACATAGTATAATTTTGTACAATTGGTAAAATGTTGGCAAATATTGAATTAATAGTTTTTTTTTTTTTAAACAAATGGGAAGTTATCAGTGTGGGTCGCACCCAGCCTCTTTTTTTTTTTGTAACTCATTTACTTCTACCTTTTATAAGCAGATTTTTGTTCTCTAAGACTTTTCTCAGAAGAAGGAAAGTTATTGAGTGGTTTGACAAAAAGTAGCATTCGGCAATTCGGCGTCAAAATTTTTATGTTTCATTTACTTAAAAATCGTTACTAAGCCCACTACTTAGAAAACCACCATAAGAAGAAAAAAGAATATTGAAACATATGCTTTGAAGTATTTATTTTATGTTGGAAAATTCATCATGTTCTGGATTTTAATCAGAAATGTGCTTGAGAAACGCTAATATGTTTATACGTTCTGATATTAAAAAACCTACTGTACTTTGGCGGACTAGATTCCAAGCATGTACATATTTAATAACATTTGTATTTGACACACCATCTTGTGTGCATAAGCTCGTAGTAGTAACAAAACTACATCCACTTGTAACTTTAAAAATTTAATATTTTGTTTTTTGATTTACAAGACTTTTTTTTAGTTTTTGAATATTCTCAAATGTGGAATTATCGACTAACAATTACACATGTTAAGATAGATACACATCTGAATATAGAGACACAAATAAATATAACAAAACGTGTGAAACGATTCAAATCCTTTTGTCAAAAGTGGATCCCCCAAAACACATTCTATTAATTTATACCCTTTTTACATTACGTTACATATTACACTACTTAGTAGATAAATCTAATGTACGAAGTAGAGACACTGAAAGCACTGGCAACTGAGACCATCAGCTTAAGGACTATTCACATGAGAGCGACCAACGACCAACGAATAAAAAAACAAATGGGATTTAAAAAAATCTCATGCATGTGAACGAAATGTCGAAATGGACGAATGTTCGTTCATTCGTCGGTCATTGGTCGTTCTCATATGAATAGTCCTTTAGACATTACAACAGAGAGAGGCACACAGAAAGAAAGAACAACAGAAGAAAAACATGTCAACAGCACACGTTTAGTATTAAACGGTCCTCCATCCAAGTACTAACCACGCACATTGATGCTTGATGTTAAGCGATGTTTTCATTAAAGCCTATGCCGTTGACGAACACCCTTTTCAAAAATCTTCTTTACCCT
Source organism: Chrysotoxum bicinctum (assembly GCA_911387755.1). Classification (NCBI taxonomy): domain Eukaryota; kingdom Metazoa; phylum Arthropoda; class Insecta; order Diptera; family Syrphidae; genus Chrysotoxum; species Chrysotoxum bicinctum. The sequence goes on along the minus strand of OU426989.1, from coordinate 212,996,830 downwards.
CAAATTGACTGCGCTTATATTAATACAGCCTTAAAATATGTATGAATAATATAAGGACTAACGAACGTTAAAAAAATTCAAATAAAAAATAAACTACAAAACAGAACTTTAACACAAGTTTAAAATATTTTAAATTGTTAAATGTTATTGGTTTCCCAACAAAAGGACAGGAATTCCAAAAGTTTCAACCCAAAAAAGTATAACAAAAATATTTCAACTTATTCTAAAAAAAAACAAAGGAGGAACTAAATTTATCACCGAAAAATATTTTCGATTAAATCCCTTGAAATGTGACAATATTTTTACTGTAAACGAATAATAATGAAACGAAAAATAAAATGTGTAAAATTATTTATTGCCATAACGAGAGTGCATTCATGTAAATTATCGGAATTTAAACAGTGAAAAATCGCCCTCCCTTCCAACTTTAATTTGTTGTCTTCTGTAAAAATTGGCTAAAAGCTTTTTAGTGTTTGTTTCAGTTTTTTTTTTTTTAAGATAAAAAATAAAAAATGTGTTCTTTTATTTGTACCTACCTTTATCTTGTGCAGTTAGCAGGGATGACGATAAAGTTTGTTTTAATTTCCCAAAAGTTCCTCCTGTGTCAGGAGTATTTTGTGTTTGTGCTTCATCCTGGGCTACCATCTGAAAACGAGAGAGGATAATGAGAGTTGGATTAGAGAGATATTACGATGCTACCTGTTAAAAAGTAAAACGATTAAAATAGTAAAATCGGGAAAAAAATTTACAGATGGGAATGAAGTCCTGGAAAATGAATTGTTTTTCATCTAATTTGACGTTAATTACATAACAAAAAAGTTTTCTTTGGAAAATTGAGAGACTCAGTTCCAGGTATTTTTCTTTAAGTAAACTTAAAGGCATGTAGATTAGTGTTGCTATTAAAATACTGCAACTACATAGGCTATATTTTTTGGAAATAAATTTGTCACTTTTTAACTTTTAGCATGTATTGTCGAAATAAGCTTGAGGAGTGAATGAATATAGATTTTAGTTTCCTTGTCAGAAATCAATTTTAATTTTTTAGTGTTGTCATTTATTTTATACTTATTTGTCAGGAAAGGGGACAACACATTTATAGCTTGATGATGTTTGGATCCAACGAACAAAATAAAATAAGACAAAATTTGGAATACAGTTATTGGATATTATTTTATTATTTTTTATTATTTTCAATGATCTATAATTTGTATAATTCGAAAAAAAAATTCGTTATACACTCCAGAAACTTGTTAAAGGATGTGCATAAAAAGGTTTTATGTGAGGTACTCCTGGCAACGGATTTTAGTAATTTTTTTCTAGTCAATTTTAAATCGTTCTTAAAAAAAGAATATATCAGAATCGTTGGAGTCATTTTTGATAAATATTACATTATCCATAATGATTCTTACTTGCGCCTTATAGGTACTATAAGGCAAGTTATGTATTCGTAAAAAAAATCGAAATCCAGATTTTGATCATTTGATTTTGGTAGATATCATTTTTAAATTTTCCCCCCTACACGTTTTTTCCTTTTTTTTTAAGACCAAAAATAACGGTACCTACCATACGATTTTTTTTCGAAGTTCTATAAATATTTTTTTCTCAAAAACTGTTCGACAGATTTAAAAAATAAAAATACAAACAAATTTTATTTAGTCAAAACTAGGTAATGGTTAATTTTCCGAAAAAAAATTTCCAAAAAATGGTTATTCATGGTACCTTCCAAAGAACCTTTTTTTTGTTTTAGATTTTCTCAGAAACTGTACAACCGATTTTGATAATTTTTTTTGCTAAAGCTCCCTAAGAACTTAAATAGAATTGTGTATTCAAATTTTCAAAAAAATTTTTTGGGTTTTTAAAAAAAATTTCAATTTTTTATTTTCAAAACTCAATATTTCGAAAACCAACGGCTAGATGTTTTTTAAACTTGAGAAATGAAAGTTTCCCAATATAATCTTCAAGATGTGCGAAAAAATATTTATTTTACCTAAAAATTAAGGTACCCACCATACAAATGTTAAAAAATGGTTTTCAAATATATTATTTTTCTCGGAAACGGTGCATAGAATTTTGATAAAAATTTGTTTCTTTCAATTAATTTTAACGATCTTTAATTAAATAAAACAAATTTTGAAATTAAGATATTATATCTTGTACCTGCGATAGAACCATTTTTTCAAATTTTGAATTACTCATATTATCGACATAACATTTTTTATAGAAATGCTTTTAAAAAGTTTAAAAAAAAATTTCGTATATAAAAGCTTATTTTTTTAAGAAACTACACTACAACGACTTAAAATTTTTGTTCTTGCATAAATTCGTGTTTGTATAGCATTCTGTTTTTGTCTCTTGCTACTAAAAGAATTTACAAAAAATTATTTTATCTTTATGAACAGTTTTCTCTAATAACATTCGTTTTTAAAATTCCTAGTCTATTACATAGGAGCAAGTTCGTGCAACTCAGTCGTGCATTTTATTTTGTACTGTTCTATTATTAATTGCTTTACAAATACTAATGTTAAGAATTCGCAAGAGCTTAAGTTTCAAAAATATCGAGGGTGTTATTTTTGAAATACAAATTAAGTTTTTCATTTTTTTAACCTGAAATGAATTCGTGGTTTTATATGAGTTTGATGATTATGGCATTTAAAATAATTTTTAACCCTAAAAATGCTACGTTTAAAATGGACCTACCCATCTGACTGAAGGCGAAGATAAATAGAGAAACATTTGGGGGGCACTCGTTTAACTTGGGATGTTTTTGAGGCGGAGAACTTTAAATTAGCAACTTGGTTTTCTGCGACAGCGGAGATGATAGTCCTCGGTTGTTTTGAAGTAAGTTTGGTTTGTCAATTCATTATAAAAAAAATCACGCCCGAGCAACTTTTGTATATTGCTCAAATATATTTTGTAAAAAATGGTTCAATTCGAAAAATACATTAGGCGTTACATATGTTTTATGGTGCTCATAATCGTCATCTTTAAACGATAATTCGCATTTCGTTAGATGTCGTACAGTGCACACATAACAAGCTTGATGATGTGCGAGGTAGTGTTGATGATGATCGAAATGTGTCAATTCGTCATCGTGCTCTGAAGCTTTTTTAATAATTTATAAATAACATTAAAAACTTGCATTTGATTTAGTGGTTGTGTTGTCTCAAGAAAAAACGACAAAATTATATTGAAAAAAAGAATATAAAACGAAATTAAGACCCAACAGCGGCAGCCACATGACCGAAATTGTATTTAAGCAGTAATAAAAAAAAAGTTTAAAATAAAGCCAATTTCATGAATATCTGTGTTTTTATTTTTAGTTACATTTACTTTATCAAAAAAAAAAAAACACCATTCAAAAACAATTTTTTCGATAACAAACTTAATAACAAACTGAAATTATGTTCGTCTGCCTGTCTATTCGACTACAGCCTTATCAACTTATGCTAGGTAGTTAGTTTTGGCCATTCCCTTTATGTTAATAATATTGTGTGCTTGCATTTCCAAAGAAATATGTTTTGGACTAACCCCAAATGTGACTTTTGAAAATTCAATATTTTTTATTATCAATACTTAATGGATTTGTTTAAAAGATTTAAATAAGAAATGTATGCCTAACGAAAGATACAAACCATATATAAATTAACAAAAAAAAAAACAGTTAAGGAAAATCTTATGCTTTTTCATACTGTGATGCCTTTTCTTCGTGGCTGAGGTAAACTCGTCGGTGTACAGGATTCTTCCCAAAGAAGCAACAAACTTGTGTTTGGAGGGTCCAAAGCTCCGAATGAAATAACGTATTTCAATACTGCTAAACTCTTAATCAATTTATTTCGTAGTTTTTTATTTATAACACGGTATTTCATATAATTTTTGTTTTCAATAATACTTCTTTTCTTAAACGGATGGAACTCTAAAAAGAGCACTTGTCCAATGAGCTACCTTAAAGAGGATATCAGAGGAAAGAAACGGGTTCCGGGATCCTTATCGGAAGCCCTATGTCCCTAGCACGCAATCTAGGGAACTAAACGGGTGGAACTCTAAAGAGCGAACCTGTCCAGTGAGCTACCTTGAAGAAGAACCCAAAGGTCGGGAATTCTTATAGAAGCCCTTGTCCCTAGCACGAAATCTAAACGGGTGGAACTCCAAAAAGAGAACCTGTCCAATGAGCTACCTTGAAGAATAGATCAGAGGAAAGAAACGGGTCGGAATAGTAAATAATATATAATACTCCTATCCTAATAATAATCAGTCCATTTCCGAGGCTTGTTGTCGGTCTCGTTATTGTTTTAGTTTTACGGGACAGGCAATTAACATGTCGCCAACATGAGGAAACAGCCTCATCATATTAGCCAAACCTTTTTAAAAGGCTTGTTTCTAGCGGCCGCCGCGGAGAGGCTAGGATCACAAAAGGCACTCTGACCTCTTAGCTGCGATCGAGAGAAAAAATTTAAGGAGAATTGCTGGCCCCATATGTGAGGAAGGACGATTCCGGAGACGGTACAATCATGAATTATACGCAATCTACCTTGAAGCAGATATCGTGACAAAAATTAAGCTCGGTAGACTCCGGTGGGCAGGGCACCTAGCTCGCATGAGCGAAGAGGAACCTGCTTGGAAAGTTCTTTGTGGTACATTCTATGGTAGAAGAAAGCGTGGTAGACCATGCTTGCGCTGGCCGCTGGTGAGATGGCGAAGACCAGAACGCCCGAAGCTTTGGACTGAGCAACTGGATGGCGTGAGCTCTAGACCGGGATAGGTGGAGAGACTTGTTGAAAGAGGCCAGGACCGGAACCCGGTTGTCGAGCCGACGATGATGCTGATGATCCTAATAATAATAATTAAACTTTTCCCACTCTGACTAGGCTATTAGTCCTAGTAACAATAAAGTTTGCCCTACTATAGCTAATACCGTACTATTTTATAAAAAAAATTAGATCAGCTTCACCATTAAAGTCATGCTTCTCTGTCACCGAAACGCCTTGTAAAAGGTTTTTGTTTGGGGCCCGATCTTAAAAGACGAGAATAAAAGACAATTTTGTAGTTTTCCCAACCTCCACTTATCAAATCTGCGGCTAAGAGTGTGTGTGAACTGAAACAAATAAAAGACAAAATTGTATGTAATTCAGAGTGAGCATTGATCACATGTGTGATTTTTTTAAAAACATCTGTTTTCCTAAAAAAAAAACAAAAAAGTCTCGTTTTTATTTACTTTGGCGTTTAAATGAACTTGGGGGAAAAAACTTTTTGTGATTGATTATTTCTAATAATATTTTTAAACAAGACTTAAAAAATATTCAAAACTGGTTCAGCAGTTCAAATTTTATCCAACTTAAACAGGCTCATTTTAAACATTATCTATATATATAAAAATCAATGCCCCTTTTCGTTGTGTTTCTATAACTCAAGAACGGGCTTACCTATCCAAACCAAATTTTATGGCTTTGTTTGGACTATTTAGTAGATGGTTTATGTGAAGTTTGCACAAATTCGGTCGAGTGGTTCTTCATTTATCACATCTTTTGTAACAAATGAATTCAATAAATGTCGGATCATTTTGTTAGTGGGGATTTTGCTGTCAAATTGAAACTTATATTTTTAATTTGATTTATTCTTTTTTATATGAAGGAATAATGTCACAAGCCGGGCGAACAAATATAGGTCGGCGAACGCGTAATGCAAATGATGTGGCATTACTAAGTCGATCACAGACTGCAGATGAACGCGCACAAGCTAATGCATCGCAGTAAACGTAATGCACGAAATAGATCTGTACCTGTACTGAACCTTGCACGGCGATCACGAATACGTCGTGTTGCTCTTTTGGCTAAAATGATGCGTGCTGCTTTTAATTACAACAGTCCTAATTGTGATGCGGCTAACTTTCCACGTGAAACGCCCGGCATGTGTTGTGCTAATGGCAAAGTGAGATTTCCAGCATTAGAAACTCCACCCAAACCATTGTATTCATTTATTTTTGGGACATCTCAAACGTCGAATCACTTTTTGATCCATATTCAACAACACAATTCGGCATTTCAAATGACTTCTTTTAGTACTACTAAAATTATTAGAGATAATTATGCCGACGTTTAAGGTAAATACTTCAACATGATTGTCCCATGTTTATATCAATCTGAATCATAAAGTATTCGATAGTTTTAAAAATTCTGATCCAACATCTACCTAAAATTGCATACATGTTACAGATTCAGGGCCAGATTTATCATCAAGCTGGTTCGTTATTGCCATACCCCGACGCTGATCATCAATTTTAGCAAATTTATTTTATTGGTGATGAAAATCGTTGTGCAATTGTTTCGAATACAAGACGAGAAATTATTCGTGAGCTACAAAGGTTTTTCCATCAGCATAACGCATTAGTTCAATTGTTCAAAATTGCTCTCGATCGTATGCCATCTGATAATTACAAAATCGTAATAAGGGCTGATAGAACACCTTTTGGAGAGCATGCAAGGCGATTCAATGCACCCACAATTGATGAGGTTGCAATTGTAATTCTTGGTGATCAGCTTCAATCCCGTGATATTGTACTTCTTCATGTTTCGGAACTTCATCGTATATGACACAATCATGCAAGCCGTTTCCAATAATGCAGGTGGATTATATTCCTTGGATGCGCCTGGTGGTACAGGCAAAACATTCGTTATGTCATTGATTTTAGCTATTCTAACTATTCGATTGGAACAGAAAATTGTATTGGCACTTGCATCTTCGGAAATTGCTGCTACATTATTAGAAGGTGGTCGGACTGCACACTCTGCACTAAAATTGCCATTGAATGTACAGGTGATTGAAACTGCAACTTGCAATATTTCGAGAAACTCTGCTATGGCAAAAGTTCTGCGATTAACACCAATTATTTTATGGGATGAGTGTAGAAAAGCGAATAAAAAATCACTAGAAGCATTTAATCGAACAATGGAAGATTTACGTGGTAATCAACAGTGTTATGAATCAAGATGAGGCAATGAATTATCCAATTGAATTTTTAAATTCATTGGAACTAGCTGGTATGCCACTGCATTGCTTGAATTTGAAAGTTGGTTCTTTGGTCATATTATTGCGAAATATTAATTCACCAAAACTGTGTAATGGCACCAGATTGGCAGTGAAAAAGTTATTGCCAAATTTGATTAAAGCTACGATCTTAGCTGCTAAATCAAAAGGAGAAGTTTGTTTCATATATGTATATGTATTCCTATGATTCCAACTGATATGCCATTTGAGTTCAAACGATTACAATATCCTGTGCGTTTATCATTTGCGATGTCCATCAACAAGGATCAAGGGCAAACACTTTTTACGTTTGTGGTGTGAATTTGCAGGAATCATGTTTTTCACATGGTCAACTTTATGTTGCCTGTTCCAGAGTCGGTACCCCCAGCCGTTTGTTTATTCATGCCCAAAATGGAAAAACAAAGATTATTGTTTATCCAAACGTTTTGGATTAAGTTTTAAAATAGCTAGCAATTAATAAAATATTTTTTTGTTTGAATAAATGAATTTGATGTTGCAATTAATTTTTTTTTATTATTTCACTTTATACGTAGCGAAGCACGTACCGGGCCGCTAGTAGTTTATAGTTACAGGTTTTAAATAAAACATAAACTAGAATTTTATAAATTTTCACAAGCATATCATTTTTTTAGTGGTGCTGCTAGAGGTCGGGAATTAAAGTTAATGAATTTTAATTACAAGCTAAACAATTTTCCAATCACTACCACTGTTTAATGAACGCTAAGAAGAAACCTGCATTTTTGGACATGATTCATATTCTCCGGACGATTTCTTTGGTTTCAAGTATAATCAAAGCCGTGTTTTACTATCAACATTGATGAACTTTAAGCAATGAAATTGATGAGTTGTCAAAGCTCGTATTGATTATACGTATGGTTCTTGAAGTTTAAATAAATTAAAGTTAAAATTAAATTTTAAAAGAAAAAAAAAATATTCTGTATTTGAGAAAATGGGTTCTGGTGTTCCGCAAGGTAGGGATCTCGGCTCAGTAATGTTTGTTCTTTATGTTTTACCTTCTACTATCTCAAGATCCAATTTGATTTACACGGTATATTGTGCACCCGAGGAATGTTTTACATCAGGATTACAATCTTTAACTAAACCTATTAGAGTTGAAGAATATTTTTATTTGGTTGAAACTCTTAGAGCACCCATTCAAATTAAATAATGGAAAACACCTTAATAGTTAAGGAAACGCACAAAAAAAAGGTCTTGTAATTATCGCTTATGACATTATGCTAACGAACTGGTTAGCTTTAGCTCCCTCTGAAACTAACAGCCATGCTGTTTGAATTTCTTTTCTATCTTTATGGCTGTCACTTATGGTAAAGTCCACGTTTTGCATGTGACATTTAAGGCTACAAACTTGCTGACGTGTAATTATACAGCACCGTATTATGGCATATAATCTAGTAACACATGATTAAAATCAAACTAAGGTCGATATAATAAGTACGTAGGTAAAACCCTTCTAATACTATAGTACTCAACATTCAGATGAAGGATAAGCCCTTTAATAATATTTTTGTCAGGTTCAACCAAGACAACCAATATCCCATTTACCAGAAGGTAAGGGTTTAACACTCCTTCGCGTGCTGCAAAATGACATTAATGATTGGGGAAGGATATACTTAAAAAAAATTCAACCTGTAAACACTCATTAAGCGACGTGTTCTTAGGAAATAATAAATTGCATACTTTATACCGTTTTCTTTTTTATGTTGACCATCACCAGGATAAAATGGAAAAAAGGCTTTTGTGCAGTAAATGAGTCCATAAAATTTAGATTAAGCTTGAGCATGTTATGTATATGTATGTATGTCAACATGGAAAGAATAAGCCCCACACAGTGGGAAGATATATGCAGTAATCTTGGACTTAATTAAAAAAAAAAAACATTTAATCGCCATTTAGGCCTGGTTATCAACCGACTGTGCTGCTACAAGTGCTTATTCTTTTACAGTTTTCGTACAACCTAGAAATTTGTTTAAGGATTGATGATGATATAATTTTATATAAATCCACTTTTTCAGATATGCTGTTCCACTATAATATCATCGTCTTCATGGATGATGATATAACATTTAATTATGTTTGCAGCATAGCTCCTTATTTTATAAGTGAATATGCCATAAAATCAACGTCGTCGTTGCTGTGTATAGTATGGCCCACTCTAGTAGAAAACCCCTTTTCCTTCATTTATAATAATATTCAAGAAGGTCCTTACGTAAGGAGCCATCTTCTCTTCAAGAGGAAATTACAATTCATTTTCCATCTTATAGACTTGCCGAAGGATTAGTACGGAAATAGCAGTGCATGTCGTTCACATATCATGGAAATGAGTTCAGAATATTTGAAAATGCTCGGGAAATCGATTTTCTTTAACTTCTACAAAAATTATTTAAAAACTTAATAAATTTACTGAAAAGGTAAATCAATCAATTAAACTTGAGAAGAAGACTGAAGTCGTGTGTGGGTATGTGTAATAAAAAAGGTTAAACTTTGTTGTAATTATTTGTGAGTAGACCGTGTTAGAAATACAAAACTACGAAATAAATTGATTGAGAGCTTAGCAGTATTAAAATATGTTATTTCATTTGGAGCTTAGACCCTCCAAACCCAAGTTTGTTGCTTCTTTGGAGAGAATCCTGGACACCGACGAGTTTACCTCTTCCATGAAGAAAAAACATCACAATGTCTGACTAAATATATTTTAAGAGTCAAACCCTCACTGTGCTAAAAAGCGAATAGAGAATTTCAAATCCAAATATTTGTATGTAAAAATTTTAACGAATGGTTTTACCAGAAAAGTCCATTAACGCTAGAGTTCCTGTTCAATGAATTAGACGCAGAATCGTTTTTTTTGCATGACGAAAATAATTTTCATGGAATCGTTTTTTTTTTGCATAAAAATACCTAAGCCCTCACAAAAAAAAAGAAACTACGAAAGTACTTTGAACTTGAACATTTTTAGAGAGAGATTCAATGAAAATACATAAATGAAGGAAGGCAATGCCCGTGGATGTAACTGAAAGTCAATTCCGAAATCTAGAACTCTGGGTTTTGTTTTGGCTTTCAGATTTCAGGCATTTTTATGCGATTAAGGCACATTTACTGATTTTTAGCTGCACTGCAAGCAAACCAAATTCGGAATTGGAAAAATCATTGAGCAAAACTAATGTTTAGCACAAGGATTTAATTTTTTTTTTGTGATTTCAGAAACTTAGGAACAGTGAAAAAAAAGTTTTTAATTAAAATCATGGAAAGCAAGAATTTTTTTCTGTTTGTCCAATCATCGTCCCTTCTGGCAAAACGAATCCTTCCATAAGAATAACAAAATAAACTTTTACTAAAAACTGATTGAATTTTGTAGGAGGAATATGTTTTTACTTCTTTTTGTTATGCTGTTTAATCAAACTCTTTCTCGCCTCGCGTCATAGGGAAGTATCATAATTTTTCTACCTTACATTTTTCCAGCAGTAATTTATCATTCTCAGAACTGACATTAGCAATTTTCAGAGAAATTTACTTGCACATGTTTATAAACCTGCATTATATGCATATAAGGCTAGTTGGAATAGGGGATTGTTTGTAGAGAATAAAGCCCTATCAAGTGACTAGAAGGAAATTAAATATAATAGAACTGTGCTGTAGGGTTATACAAAAATAATGTCCTTCGTAAAAAAGAGGCCATACCAAACTTGCTATTTGAATGTTCTCGCGACCGAAACGACCCCGGATATTTTTGAAAACAGCAAGCAAGTGATTGCTGGTCTTCAGGCCAGGAAGTATGCTCTTCCAAACAGCTTAGCTGATGGCTTACCAGTAGGGAGATAAGGTAGGTGGAAATAGCGACTTATCCTGTGTCCCTAATTCAGCCGGACCACCACACGCATCCGAAACCATCTACACTGTGCTAAGCTAGGCAGCTTGTTGACTGCTACTGAAAAAGTAGCCAATCCGATTGTGTGATTATCCGGCCCCCTGCACCGTAGGCTCCGTCAAAGCCTTCAGCCCGCTATCTCGCGATCTAAGGAGTCAAACAAAGATCACTGCAAAGAAGTAGACGAAGTTACTCCTAGAGCCATTTCGTCAAGTTTTTGATCTTCATTTCCTTGGCCTTCCTAATTATTGTGCTCTTAATTTGGCCAGAGCATAGTACTTGTAGAAGAATTGGAGAACTGTTTCCCTTTCCCGCTGGTCTCTTCAGCCATGACAGTGAGTATTGTGAGGAATACCTAGCTTCTCTGCATGCTCTCCTATTGGCCAGGGTAGCTTCGGTCATGACTATGTCTTGCCTCGGTCTGCATATCACATCAAGTGTTCTGGATGTATTATTGGTGGGCCAAATCATTCTAGGTATAATGTACTCGTAGTTAGTTAAACTGCTCCACCTTCTTCAATTTGATTCGCTAAGAAAAATTGACTTAATTTTGCTCAGCTATCAATAGACATCAGAAATTTGAAGAAGATTCAAGTGGAGAAGCCGAAGTACATTCGCTTTGATTTCCTTAAAATTGAAATGAGATGGAAATTTCGAGCTTGGTATAGTATTCCACATTCATGCTGTACGACTTAGGAAATAATCCCTATACGAGTATCTAATTGATGAGCATTCAATTTTAAACGATTTATTAATTTCAAAATTGTTTGAAGTAAGGATTGTTCATTAGAACACTGTTTGTAAAAAAAAAAAAAAAACGATAAAAGGGAGGAGGGGGGGGATGGTGAGAGGAATAGTTGTGATGAAGAGCGTCAAAGATTTCAAATACAAAACTATTCTCTATTAATTTTTTATTATTTTGTATTCGAGTAGATGCAAGTTCTTTAAATATGTTTTTCAAAATAGAGCAAGATCTGAAGAAGTGAAGAATTTCTTGCAACTTTACTGAAACCAAAGCATTTTTGAGCATTTCATTTTTATGTGGGCATTCTATAGACGTTGGATAAAAGAACTTCTCATTGATAGATTTGATGGTTAAGCTTCTATTTTACGACAGAAGGCAGCATTGGGTTTCTGAAGTATTGAATTCTATTTGGTTATTGATTCGCCACTGAATAATGCTATCAAGGTCAGAATTTAATAAACTTGATCATATTATAGACGTTGGAGTTGCACATCCGAAAAGTGTCAAAAGGAATCTGGAAACGTACATGACAAACTATGAGTGCAATCGGAAGCAAAACAATGAAGTGGATAAGAAGTCTAAGGTCATTAATGAAAATTAGAAACAAAGTTGGGGATAACACAGAACCCTGTGGATTTCTTTCGAATGAACGTCAGATTTTGAAACCATCTGATTTTACTTGTAAGGGATGTTCGAAATGTTGTTTCTGATCCATCGAATAATGGTTTTCTTGAAACCAAATACACATATTTTTGATAAAAGAGTTTGATGCCAAACCATGTCAAACGCTTCTGAAATACCAAGCGCCATACTTTCACAAAATTATACAAAGATTGATTTTACTTTTCTGTGAGATAAGCCATCACCAGTGTACCTTTTGGCGCGATCGGTCATTTAGAAGCTTTTGTGTTTTCAAAATATTTCATGTTATGATTATATGACTTTGGGAAGAACGGATCGGTCTGGACATATGTGGTTTTCATCCATTCGGAAAGAACTCAGGGAAATTGGATAGATAGGAACTTCGACAGTAGTTTTCCAGTGTGGAAATAACTAATAGTGAAACACAATCTGGACCATCAACGGACTTGCTTAAAGTAGTTTTTGCTTTTAGCCAAATGTATGTCTCTTAATAGTGTATCTACAATTCGAGTTGTACCATATTTCTCCTTTAGTTTTATAGCCTCGGAATGGAAATCTTGCTGAAATGATACAGCTATCCTACTTTCCTAAGAAGGATGAGAGATTTATAAAACCTTTTTAAGGGTGGGAAGTAGGAAATAGGTATTTCCGGATTGACCTGCTATGTCTTGAAGTTTCGTGGGTTCATCAACTAAGAGGGTTAGATAACTTCAGAGCGAAGAGAAACACGGAAGATAAAAGAATTATTTAAAAAGTACGAGCTCGTCATTCATTCGTTGATCATTCCATTTCTAAAAAGACCTACATATACTTCATCCAACAAAAATATGCAGTACACGTCTTACGGGAGAGCTTTTTCAAATTCAGTAGCGTGCTATATTTTTGCACCATACTAAATTGAAAGAACTACTCCATAAAAAAGTGTTTGTGCGCCCGTAAATTTTTGATTGCATCTGACGCAGACCCGACGTGACATCCTATTGACTGCACATCTAAGTGTGCACTGTGCACTGAATTGCTGTGGCATATGGCTGTTGGTGCTATTCAATTTCAACCCCCATTAAATATTGATGTGCATTCAGAGTTACCCTTGTTAATTTGGTAACTTGTTCAGTTTATTTTCCTTGGGTTTTTGTTGAGGTGCTTTTGATTTTAGAGCTTTAAAAAAAGGGTCCATTTTAAATCAACACTACGACAATCCTGTGAGAGCTTTAATGAAGGACAGATTTATGCGATCCACTGTAGCCAGAATGCGAGGCAAACGTACTATTTTGCCCACACTGCATATTTTTGTTGGACAGAGTATAGGAATGTGCATTTTGTTTAGGAGTTTTGTGGAGGAGTTATGCTACTGAATATGTTGTTAGGATCAGTGCTATTAACGCAAGGAGAGCTGTCTGGAAAATGTACATCCAGGAGCAGATTGAGCGATTCTTCGCTTGAGTTTGTCCAGGAACCGTCATTGTTTTTTAGGCAACTTGGCATTACTGGATTTTTGGAGAGGATTTTTCTTAACATTGATGCCTCTGAGTTGCCTTCTATATTGTTACAGAAAGTTCTCCAGGACATACGCTTGGTTTTCCTCAGTTCTTTTTTATATAACTTGAGGGAGTCTTTATATGAATCCAAATCAGAAGCTTCTCTGGAGGTTTTCGCTCTATTAAAGAGTTTCCTGCATTCTTTTCTTAGTGGATCCAGCCCCGAGTACCACCAGTGTGGTTTCTTTTTACTTCTTATTTGTATAAGAGGGCAGGCAGTTTCCAGAGATTTGTTGAGGGCTGCTGTGAGGTCATTGACTTTGATATCAAGATCCTCAGTGTTGTAGGGTATGCTGTATAACTCAGGTCTGATTGACCTTAATAGAGTTGCCCTATATAGAAGCCAATCTGTTTTCCGATGGTTACGGAAGGAAGGTTGGCTAGGAGGTTCGTCCATTATTTCGAATTGTATGTATCTATGATCAGAGAAAGAATGATCATTTGATACTTTCCAATTCGAGATAGTATGATAAATTTTATCTGAGACAAGAGTTATGTCAAGTACTTCCTGTCTGTTTTTAGTAACAAATGTGGGTTCATTTCCAACGTTACATTTTGTTAGGTTAGTGTTCAAAGTATATCAATGATCGCGACCACAATTTTATTTTTAACCACATCACTGAAGGTCTTATTCCCTCCACAGGGATGTGATGGAGCGCTGATGTTGTGCACTTTGGGGCGTTTGGGTACTGAAATTGTGCCCTCCATAGACCTTTGACGCTTTGGCGTGGAGTCTCCGCTGGCCTGGACGATATTATTAGCTAAAAAGCTTTTAGCCCACTTGATTTTTGCATCATTTTGAGAGTTCCCCCCGGCGGCGCGCGCCAGGTTGTTCACCAAACACCGTGACTATTCTCTTAGCATTGCGAATGTCCTTGTAGAATGTCTTAGAAGGGTTGGGCTTATTCCCGCTCCCCAGGGATTTGTGGAGTTGTTAGAGGTGGAGGGACCATGCTTCACAGTCCTACCACCGCTGGAATGAGGCAAAGAAGTGCGGGGAGGTTTACTCTCCTTAGTGGTAGCAGGACCATGCTTCACAGTCTTAGTACCACTGAACCGCGGTGTCGAAGTTTGGAGAGGTTTACTCTCTGAAGTAGTAATAGAAGGACCATGTTTCACAGCCCCCCTGTTACTGGAAGGAGGTATTTCTACCATTTTACTACTGCTTTTGCTTTCGGCAATAGGACTGTGAGAACCCACAGTACTACTACTTCCAGCGCAAGCCGGAGAAACAGCAGACGGCTTTTCAGTCGCACTGTTGGCCTGTCTCAAAGACCAGGACTTTCCACCATCTTTTGAATTTAAATTTTCCATAAGATCCCACGAGTAACGGAGAAAGGGTGGTCCATCTGCACAGAGATCCGTATATGCAGATAAGGCTAGTTAATCCGGAGGTCACCTGGTATCCGGATACAAATCGATTAACATTCGCTAGATTGGGGCAAGATTTATTATTATTAGGATTATTATTTATTTATTTGCTAATCCGATCGCTTCATTCCTCTAAGCATCTCTTTAAGTAGCTCATTGGATAGGTTCTTCTAGAGAGTCCCAATCATTTTTTTCTTTGATTTTTTGCTAGGGACAAGGGTTTCTTGTAATGATTCTTGAGTCTTGACCGTTTAGTTTCTTTAAAATCCTCTTCAAGTGGCTCATTGGAAAAGGTTCTCCTGTGTGGGTTCCGACCGCTTATTTCCTTAGATTGCGTGCTATTCACATAGGAGTTGCGGTAAGTACCACGACTTTCTTTGTATTCCTCTTGAACAATAGCGCTGGACAAGGTTCTCTTGTAAGAGGTTCCGACCATTTTGTTCCCCAAGTTGCGTGCTGAGGGCACATTATATGATATACCGTGTAAGATATTTTAAGCTATTGAGTATTGTATTATACGAAATACTATTTTATTTATATTTTGGGGACTAAAACATTGAAATACTGTATTAGAAATGAAAACTAAGAAATAAATTAATTGAGAGATAAGCAATATTAATAAAAGCTATTTCATGCCGAGGTAAGACTCTCCAAGCCCAAGTTTTGTTGCTCCTTTGGGAAGAAACCTGGCCACCGACTAGCTAACCTACGATGAAAAAGAGATCACAGTGTTGTGGTTATTATACTGTCAGGCCATTTCGAAAGTATGGATTTCGAATCCCATTCTATACTAATGGGTGATTTGTTTGCCTTTTTTTTTTTGGCAACCCTGGTTTTTGACAGCTCACGTACGTTTCGTGTTTTTTTTGTCACTGTCAAACATCTTCAGTTTGGTCTATAAAACCATGAGTCGTCTTACAAGCGAACAACGATTGCAAATTATTTATTGAATTTAATTATCAAAATTCGTGCTCTGTTAAGAAAGTTCATCGCGCGCTTCTTCCATTTTATGGTCAGTTTAATCGACCTACTGAAGCGGCTATTCGGACTATTGTGACTAAATTTTGCACCAAATTTACATTGTTGGACATCAAACCACCAACACACTTACGTTGAGTGCGAACTAAAGAAAATATCGCAGCTGTATCTGCCAGTTTTAGTGATGACCGTGAATTATCGATTTGGGTCCATTCGCAGTAATTGGACCTCTGCTACTCTATTACGTAGAAAATTTTGCGGAAGGATTTAGGTGTGAAGGCTTTCGAAATACAGGTGGTGCAAGAATTCAAGACGAACGACCTATACCACAACGCCGAATGGCGCTCTTGAAATGTTGGCCGAAGATCCATTTTTTAATCGAAAAATTGTGTTCAGCGACGAAACTCATATCTGGTTGAATGGATACGCGAACAAGCAAAACTACCGTATTTGGAGTAAAGAGCAGCCAGAAGCAATGCAAGAGCTACCAATGCGTCCAGAGAAAGTCACTGATACAACAAGACGGTGCCAAATACCATACAGCACGCGTAACAATAGATCAATTGAGAGACGAGTTCGGTGAACAGTTAATTTCACGTTTAAGGCCGATCAATTCGAAGACTAGATCGTTCGATTTAACGCCTCTTGACTATTTTTGTGGGGCTATGTTAAGGCTCATGTCTATAGCGAAAACCCCGACTTGATTAACGCGCTGGAAGCCAACATTAAAGCATTTACTCGTGAGTTACCGTCCGAAATGTTAAAAAGAGTATGCCAAAATTGGACTAAGCGGATGGACCATTTTAGGCGCAGCCGCAGCCAACATTGGCATGAAATAATCTTCAAACATTAAATCATATTGACCGTACTATCGATTCAAATAAAGATTTCATGCATTTTTCTGAATTGTATGTGTTATTTTTTTTAAATTTCCGGTAGCTCCTAAAAAATCACTCGTTACTTTAAAATAATAACTTGTTTTATATGGGTACTGTCTATTGCCAGGAACTGACAATTTGTCGAAGTTAGCTCTTATCATGAAAAAGTGACAAGTGAAAAAGCGACGTTCGGTCTCGACTTAAAATTTTAGATCCCATAAATTTCTCCGTTCGATTAACAAATCGTATACAGTAATGGTTGAGACTCTTAAGTCACTTTTAAGGCATTAGAATCTGGTTATTCATGAGCTATCACACTACTAAATTTATTTTACCTAAATCCTAACCTTTAAACACATGTATGTCCAAAATCCTACTATTTAATTTACGAGATGTATTTTGTTCCATCTTAAAGCTTTACAATTGGGTAATGTGTTCTGTTCATATGTATATTATTTGCTGACCCAAAACTTATTTGCACTTTTACTTCCAAAAGTTTCTTAAGCCAATTTCAATTTCCAATACCCAAAGAGTTTTCATCGCATTGACTCAACTTGTATCCAATATCCATTAACTGGTGCAACATTGAATTTCAATTAACCATAATAGAAGTCGTTATCGTATAGCATACCCATCTTCTCATTTTCTCATTTCTCTCACCCCATTATAGTTATTATCATGGCAACTCATAAAAGAGAAAATACACTTTTCAGAACATACATTTTCAGCAAAAAAATGGGACAAAATTTCAATCAAAAGGACTGCCTCTTCACGATGAGTTGGTTATATGTCTATAGAGGACACAAGGACACAAGCTGTGAAACTTCATGTCATTCAGACAAAATATCCCACACATTATATTAGGTGCCTTGAGGAAAAAGGCTTTTTCTCGATTTGTAATAACGACAAGGATCTAAAAGGGTTCAGGAGTTTTTTTTTTTGTATTGACATTTTTTTTTTGGTTGTGAGAAATGTTATTTCAGATATGAACACCTGTTTACCTGATTGAACCGAAAACTGCCCAAAATGGTTCTGAGTATCATGAATGACACCTGAATTTAAAATAAATTTAACTTTCAAATACAATTCTTCTCTCATCTCATGATCCGACCTTAAGAACAAGCAAACAAGTTCGTTTTAATTTTTTAAGGTTCATATTTGCCTTTTCATCTTTTTGCCTTAATTCAAAACTCAAAACTATATAAGCTCCAGGTATTCTATCCACAAACACTTCATATACAAAATTGGGTTACTAAAGCAAACATCTTCTATATGTGCTCCTTTGATAAGATTGACTTTAACTTAAAAGAGAACTTTGAACCATACACTCATTTGCATATTATTGATTAAGTTGTTCTCTATTAAAGTTCAAACTACCACCTGGTATTTCACAAAACAGAAACAGGATAAACATAAAAGTATTAGAAACATGGATACTCGTACATACCTACATACATGCTCTAGTTTCAATAACACAAGGAAGTTGTAAAGAAAATCGTTCCTTATAGAAAGGGACAACTTTATTCGAATGAAATATCCTTCAGTTCTGATGTGCGTGATGTGTTGTGTATAGTGTATAGCAAGGACGAAGGACCGAAGGATATAAGGTCCTTCAGGACAAAGTGCAATTGCAAACATTTAAATTAAATTTCTAGAAACAATTTAATTGGAAAATTACTTATTATTACAACTTTACAATCGATTTCCAAGAAAACTAGGCAAAATTGTTACATGTAGGTAATCGTAATAAAAATTGCTTTTGATGTAGGTAGACCATTATGCCTTAAAACTTGTTGCTAGTTGAGTGCGGAGCGGCGACGATGGGATCGCTTTACTGTTTGCTGGTGAAATGGTAGTACGAATCATGATTTTTGACAGAAGATGAAAGAAAATTAAATATGGGTCAGTTTTTAAGTGACCATAAGCCTTAGACGTGCTTCTCGTAATTTATAAGATAAAAATCTTCTGAAATAGTTCAGCAAAAATTTATTTATTTTTTGAGAAAATAATTGGAAAAAATTCCATATCAACACGACTCATATCTGAGGGAGTTCACACCTATCCAATGACTGCTTAGTGAACGGTCATGAGTCATGACAAAGTAGTTTTGTAAAATATCTTCAATCTTCTTCTTCTTCCTTTGATTCGGCGCTGTTATGATCTCGATGTCGAGGGGATCATAACTCTCCCACGTATCTGCTTCACACTAGTGATCCGTCTGTGGGGTTCGCCGGGTTGACCTCAGAAATCGGCGGCAAGCCTCCCGGTTTTGTATTGTTCCATTTCTGAGGCCAACTGAATGCTGGTGTTTTTGCATTTGTTTGTACCAGGAGTGTTTAGGCCTACCTTTCTTTTTATTCCGAATTGGAACGTTGTATGATATTGCCTTTTTGACGGGGTTCTCAGGATCTCTCCTTTGAACATGGCAATACCAACTGAGTCGGTCGTGTTCAATTTTTTGGGAAATGGTATTCTTAACATGAAGGCTTCCTCGGATCTTCGTACTTCTAATTCGATCAAGCTTTGTAACTCCTGCTGTCATACGAAGCATCTTCATCTCAGCTGCCGTTAGCTTACTCTCATACTTTTTGTACATTGTCCAACATTGTGAACCGTATGTGAGTGCTGGACGCACAACTGAAGTGTAGAGCTTTCCTTTCAGCTTAGGGGGCATTTTTCGGTCACAGAAGATAGCAGAATTTTCCCGCCACTTCATCCACCCTACGCTTACGCTTACCCTATCTTCAATAAGGGAAACCAAAAATAAGGGAAACGAAAAAATTAAACTAAGGTAATTTTCTACCCATGTGTACACAAAGTGTCGTAAAACTGCAAAAAGAAAGCCGCTGAATTCTTATTGGTAGGGGAGAAGGGGGTACATTTGACACTTAGTTTTTAAAAGTCTGTATTTCCGAAAACTGTTAATGTATTCCAATGTTTTGTTTTGTATTTGATTTATTGATTATTCAAGATTATGCTAACATATAATTTTTTGTTTAAAAACATTTCCACATTTTAAAGAAAAATATTTTCTAAAAAAAGTCATTTTGTCAAAAGTGCTGCGGAAGTGGGGCACCTTTGACTTTAAAAGGGGTACATTTGACAATTGTTGATTAAACTCCACATCGTGTGCATTATATTTCTAAAAGTATCAACGGATCCAGCACGTCTGTTGTTTGAATAGTAAAAAAGTAAATTTTGGTTTTTAAACAATTTATTAAACAATATAACGATAAAAATAAATCAATAAATTCAATTTCTAAAAAAAAAAACAATAAGAATAAAAAACATAAATTATTTCATTTAAAAACATAAAAATTCAGTCCATATAAATCTAAATTCAAATTTATTGATATCGACATTTTTTAAATAGGATAATTTATTTAATATATAATTTTCCAAAATCAACGTCAAACAAATATTTTTTGCAAAAGTCAAAAGTGCCCCGAAGGAACTTTTTAATTTAATTTTTATTTTTTAATAAATAATATTATATTTTCACAAAACTGTCTTCAATTTATTGAACTTAAAGCATAGTACTATCATAATATTGATTCGCGATAAAAAAAAATTATTTTATTAGGTTCACAAATCGCTTACTTACCGGTGATCAAAAATTAGATCAGAAACACAGAAAACACGAAAACACGTGGTACTCCACGAAGAGTTAAAGAAAGGCTGCCAAATTTCATAACGTTTCTTTAAATCAAACTAAGCTTCTTCCTTCATCGAATTAGAAGTACGAAGATCCGAGGAAGCCTTCATGTTAAGAATACCATTTCCCAAAAAATTGAACACGACCGACTCAGTTGGTATTGCCATGTTCAAAGGAGAGATCCTGAGAACCCCGTCAAAAAGGCAATATCATACAACGTTCCAATTCGGAATAAAAAGAAAGGTAGGCCTAAACACTCCTGGTACAAACAAATGCAAAAACACCAGCATTCAGTTGGCCTCAGAAATGGAACAATACAAAACCGGGAGGCTTGCCGCCGATTTCTGAGGTCAACCCGGCGAACCCCACAGGCGGATCACTAGTGTGAAGCAGATACGTGGGAGAGTTATGATCCCCTCGACATCGAGATCATAACAGCGCCGAACAAAGGAAGAAGAAGAAGCTTCTTCCTTCATCCAAACTTTTCTTTTTTAAGGGCACGATCATACCGAAAAACGCAAAGTCAAATGTGCTACGATATCAAATGTAACCCAACTTACCCTATAAAGATTTTTTTTAATTAAACAAATTCATATAGATTGAATGGCCGTTAGGTCCAATATACAATGATCAAAGATCATGAATATGATCACGACAAATATCTCTAAACAATACATTCTTTGAAAACAAAAAATACGGTTTTTTTCAAATTTGTAAGCGATATAAATATTTTATGAAGCTTAGATTTCTCAAAAAAATTTACCCAAATGATAAAACTTTATTATCAAAAAAAAAAAAATATGTGCGTTTTGCACATAAACCGGAATCACCGAAATCAATCCCTTCATAAAAATGTTGTCTTCTTCCTTTGAACATAATGTTTTTGGAAAAACTCCCAAAAGTCACCGAAGGTATCTTTTCACAGCAAATTCTGGTAGGTGAAATTGTTTCATCGGTTCTCGCGAAATTCGTATTATTGTAAGAAGCCGCAGTTCTAGGAAATCTGACATTTTGCATCTTAGAAGCTATCTTACTAATTATGGTCTCTATTATCCACTAACGCGCATAAAATAACTAACAGGACGCTAAATAATGAATATGGAAAATTGGTGGAAATAATCTTATACATGTTTGCAACAACACGAAAGTCAGAAAAAATAACAGTAGGTGTCCAAATTTTATGCCAGTTCGATCGCGAACATCAGTTCTGACGGTGGAATTGTGCAGTCGAGTCCGAGATCTTATCTTCCTTTGATCCAACACATTTATAGGTCATAGTTTTAAGTTCAACTTTGGTTCCAGAACAATGGTATTTAGTCAAAAGACTGTGGGGTTGGATTTTATGAATTTATATTTTCGAGTCTTGTCGTATAACACCTTTGCTTCAATCAGTTGTAGATGAACTTCTGTCATTATAATTTAGAATTGCTGTAAGCTTCGCTGCTGCGCCTATTAGAAAGCAAGATTAGACTGCTTTATTGCTTGTGGTAAAAGTCAGGACGATTCCGGAGACGGTACAATCATGAACTGTACGCAATCTACCTTGAAGCAGATATCGTGACAAAAATTAAGCTCGGTAGACTCCGGTGGGCAGGGCACCTAGCTCGCATGAGCGAAGAGGAACCTGCTCGGAAAGTTCTTTGTGGTACATTCTATGGTAGACGACAGCGTGGTAGACCATGCTTGCGCTGGAGAGATGGCGCAGACCAGGACGCCCGAAGCCTTGGGGTGCGCAACTGGATGGCGTCGGCTAGAGACCGGGATAGGTGGAGAGACTTGTTGAAAGAGGCCAGGACCGGAACCCGGTTGTCGAGCCGATGATGATGATGATGATGATGATGATGAAAAGTCAGGAACAATTTGCTCAATTTTAATTGATACAAATGAAAATTTTTTATTCTATTATTACTTTTCCATAAGTTTAAGATCTTAGTACTAAGTTCGACTAGATAAACTCAAGTTGAAAATAATGTTTGTCCTTAAGCGGGCTAAAGATCAATTGTTTGTTATTATTTTTTATTTTTTGACGTTTTGGATGTGATTACACCCTTCTTCAGAAAACTTTAACATAATACAAATATTTCTTATTTGTTTGTTTGTTTTTGGTATCCGTGTTTTTTTAAAAATCTTTAATAAGACGTTTCAAAATGTTTCTTGTATGTACTCGTATCTTTATCTCTTTTGGATTGGAAGAAGCACTTTTTACTGTTGGAGGATATTTCACTTCCAGGCAATTGTTAAGTCTTAACCGTCTGCAAAACCAGTCGCATTTTCAAACCGCTCCTAGCTTGTCTCTTGTTTTTTAAATTCATTCTTTTTCATACCCATGATGTTTTACCTACTTTTCACATTCATAAAAATGACAATAAATCCAAGAAAAAATTGTGATTAACCCCGCACTTCGACAAAACGGTTTTGTAAAGGAAATTGTAGAGCTGACAAACACGCCAAACGTTAAACAATGATACATATTTTACCAGATAAGGCAGATATAGGTATTCTCATCGCTGAAAGTTTACTTGTGTAAGCAGTTAAAACTTTTGCTTAATATTTACAAAACAAAAATAATATTCGGTTAAACAAATAAAGGTCTTTCCTCGTCAACAGATCCACAACAAATGATCATATCTTTATTCTCTCAGTATATTCTTCTACCTAACTGGTAGCAGCGTTGCCGCCAAAAAAAAATTTTCGTGCCACACTCTTTGAAAAAACGTGCCATTCGTGACATTTTCGTGCCATATGAAAAAAAAATCAAGTTATTCTTTAAAAATAAATCTTAATTAAATACTATTACAAACAAATAACAAACAAAAAATCACTTCCTCTATTCGTGTATACATAGGTATTTTCCAGAAACAGGAGTTTTTGGCAAGTTCATAATAATAGTAGCTGTGTTTTATTTTCCCCGAGATCTGATCCAGATTGGATCTTCATTCAAAATTACATGTAAAACAAAAACAACACAAGGCCCTGTTTTGTTTGTATTTGTTGTTTTACATGTTATTTTGAAAACAAAATCCAATCCAATAAGTCATAAAGCTTTGTTATAATAAGTTAAATAAATAAATTAGCTGGAGGTTTGAAATTTTGATAATTATTAGGCTTAATAATTTCATTATATGACATTATAGCGTTAATTGTTTTGTATGACAGTCTGTTTTTGTTGTTTGTTTTACTGTTTAAATATTATTTAGCCTTGAAAACACTCGTTCTGCTGATGCACTTCCGTGAGGCAAACTAAGAAAAATCAACATAAATTTTGAAATATTAATGAACATTCCTTCGTCCATATGGTTTTTAATTTGTACAACTTAACCTAGAACGTTTTTGAATCTTCAAGAAAAATACTTTCGGCTAGTCCAATCTTAAAATTTTTCTTATTTCGCCAAAAAGAACATCTTTCTCGCACTCTAATAGATGAAAAAATTCTGATACCAAAATATTGAAGTGTTGAAAAATACTTTGTATGTTTGGATTATTTTTTAAAAAGGTTGGGTCAATTATCTTAAACGCATTTAGGTAAAATAATAAAAAACACATGCCATATTGAAACTTTTCGTGCCACCGTGCCACGAGAAAATTTCCGTGTCAAAATGGCATGATCGTGCCACATTGGCAACGCTGACTGGTAGTCTCTTTCTATTAAATACAATCATTATATCTTTCATTCCTTATATCTTCTCTCTGAGCATTAATTTGTTTTTCTTTATTCTTTCTTTTGGAAGTGTTGCCACACTAATTGTGCTCAAGCAAGATACTATACAGAGAACAAACCTTAGGTGGGACATAACAAATTTGGCCAATGTTTTAACTGAAGTGCTCTTAATGTGTAATATGTTTTAACTGATCGTTCATAGTACTCCGTAATAGGTGTTATAATGGGACATTGTTTGATAGGCAAGCACGCAACGTAGAGTTTTGGAGTTTATTATAACGATTCCTGCAGAAGCTGCAAGGTCGAAGAAGAGGAGGAATCGATATCTCCCTTTATCCGTACTTGTCCTGCTTTATCCCAAAGATGTAGACTCCATTTGGGAGTGATCAAGCAAATATAGATAAAGGCAATCTCGCTCACTTCATAAAGTTTCTTCCAATTAGTTTAACGATTAGTAAAAAGTCCCCAAGATTCAACGTGGTATCACAATGGATCAATTCATAGTCTAAGTGTGTCGGCTCTCTTGCTAACAGCCACGTCAATCTTATTTAGCCTAAATTAATACACAAAAGTTATTTCACAAACACAACCACAGACAGCCTGATACAAAAACTAAAAATATACTGTTTGCAATAAGGATTTAAAAAAGTATCTGGCATAAATTTAGCAATCTAACTTTATTCATATGGGCCACAAGTTTTAATTGATAGTATAGTATTCACAACATGTCTATAAGCCCGAATTGTTACTTCACTTTGGTTTAGGAAGATTATTCACTTCTGAATTCTGTGAATTGTAGATACCTTTCAATAATAAATGTGACTGAATCAGCACGTCATAAAAGTGTTCTGCAACTGATTTCAAAATGTAACCATCCTGCTCGTGATGCATTAACTCCAAAGTCTCACACGCAGAGCCATATGGTAATCGAATTTATTTTCATCACCCAAAGTTCCAAATCGATAACGATGCCATCAGTTAATAATCCCGATACGCTTCTGAGATTTTCCTTTGAAAATCAAGATGTATTTTCAATTATTTGCTGTCAGATGTGCCTAACGAAAAATCATCGATTTATCAACTATCTATACAGAACATCGAGTGTACAACTTATCCTGAAAACACATATGAATGTAAGGGTGAGAAAAAGATTCCTGTTTCCTGTACAATCAAAACAACGCCACACATGCTACACAAACAGACGAATTTTATCTCATTTCTCTTCTTTTTTTCCTGTTGAACTGAAAATAGGAAAAAAATATCCTTTCTGATTTGATTGCCCTACAGGCTTCCGATTGGAAAGGTTGATTCTTTGGGCGTGGGTTGTTTGTTAAATGGAAAAAAAAAAATACAGATTTTGTGCTGCCAAAATTATATTCAATGAAGTGCCTTTGTGTTATTGTTCTCTCATCCGAACAACAAAATGTAGTTTTGTCACAATAAAAGAATCCTTTATGATTTTTTTTTATTTGATGTTGTTGCCTTTTCATTGTATTGGTAGGAATGGCCCACGAGGCAGGAATTCCAGCACGAAATTCGCATTAAGCCAACAGAAGCCACATCAAAATTTATACATAGTATGGGCATTTGGGGGGTAGTTCTAGTTTACTCGAACGAGTTTAAGTACATGCCTATTGTAGCTACATTTAAGCTAGGTCTCCATTCATTGAGTTCTTATCGAATAGACAGTGTGCTTATTCTGGCCAGACAGAGTTGCCAGTTTGAGCGGTTCTTAAGGTTTTTTTTTGTAGTAGAGGGATGTGATTGATGTGAAAAATTTTTCAGGAAGAAGCCACGTAGGCAGTTTTTGACTGACAAAATGTTTACTATAAGCATGTCAGTGTTTTTTTGAAAAGTGTTTAGCGAGTTGAGTACATTTTTCAAGCAAACAATACCGAAACCTAAAATAAACATACGTACTTTGATATTGTTTTCATAGAAAACCACGAACAAACATTAATGCTTCGTTGTTTACTGAGCTGACTATACACTTTTCAAAAAAACAGGACTTGTGTTAATGGTTTGTAATTGTTGCCTTTAAAGTATGTTAGTATGATTTAATGTGGTGTGAACCAACTCAATTACACACCTGATGCTTTATATCTTCAATCTTCATGTATAAAGAATTGATACAAATTCTGTGCAAAAGTTTTTAAAAGTTTTTGATTGGAAAAAACTGTCATGTTTTCAGGAGGGTGAATTTCTTTCCAAACTGGCAATTCTGTGTGGTCAACAATTTGGTTACTACCCCATTGTGCCATAGAACGAAAAATATTAAAATATATTTTAAGCATTTTGCGGGTTGGTATTTAAGTGAATTAAATGAAATGGCCAACACTTAAGGGGGTAAATGATGCTTCAGGTTTGTGGAGCTTTAATGAAAATTACGTAATTTTTGCACGCAACACTTGGCAATTATTTTGTTTTTGTTTTATTTTTTGAATAAGGCTCAGGTATATTAAAAGCACTCTTCTGCATCAGAAACAGATAACACTGAATTTTGGTTGTGTTAAATGGACTTTGAATATTATGAAGTTGTTGAAATTGAGGTTGAAGTGGAATTACATTGAGACTTTTCGTAATTCAGTTAACAATTAAAAAGCTTATTCTGTTCAGATTGTCTGTAGTTAAACGAAACAACTTTATTTTGTCTTTGAGAGGGCTTATTAACTTGACAATATTTTTCATCAAAACTGTGGTGACTTCATCGTTGTGACGAGTACTTCTAAAAGAAGAACAACTATTCTTGCCTGTATGTTCACGGCATAAATGAAGGGAAAGGAGATGAAGCACTTTTGATGACATAATATACTTTTGAAGGATCTGTCAATTCGTCTGTCAATTGCTTGTATAAGCTCCAGGCGCGAAAAAATTTACTGCGACAAAAACTGTTCTTTCCACATTTCAAACCCTTGGTTCTGTCGATTTGGCCCTTCTTTCCCTACCGTCGATTTTCAACTGCATTAAATCTCTTCTGCAAAGATAGTGGAGAGTAGCTTAATAATAACGCTTACTAAAACCATAACACTTGATAGGTTGAAAGCACTGGGAAGGTGCAAAAAAGAAGATACCTTCCGGAATAATAAAAACCTATACCTAAGGTTACTTCAATGGAAACTTTTGAAAAAATCAGATGTTTTTTAAGGAAAACGAAAAAAAAAGAAAGGTACTCGCAGAATAAAAAATTCATTTTTCGAAATCTTCAATTTCTTTGTTCCATTTTGTTAAAAAAATATTTTGAGTTTTACTCCTAATTTAAATTTAAACTGAATTTGGACTTATAAATTCATTCATAATTGATTTACAATATTTCATTTTCTTTTCCAATCCCGTCGCTCACCACTCCAAACGGTTTGAAATGTTCCTTGTAAAAAAATTGCTGGTGATCTCTTTCAATTGAATCAATTGAATCAATCACCAATCATGGGTTGTATGGGTTAATGAGCAAGGCTATAGCCTATATCTGTGAATTGTAATATTAATTTGTTTTTAGATTTGAAAGTCAAAGTTTCCCAAATTTTGTTTAAGTTCATCCATCGCGTCGTGTATAGTGGTTTCTTGTTTCTATTTCTTATCAAAATAAGTTTAATTAGCCTAATTAAAATTTGAATGGAAGTGACTTATTTATATGTAAAAATTTAAAAATCATTTTTTTAATTTGAAAATGAAATTTAGAAATATCGATAATTACATGTCCAATCAAAACTATGTTTTAAAAAATTATATTTAAAAATAAACATTTCTTGGAAATGCTTCAGACTGCTATGAAAAATTTTATTTGAAAACGGCTCCAAGAAATTCTTGTACAATTTTTGTCCGTATCGTTTAATTGATTTAATCTTTTATTTAAGATAACAAAAACATTTTATTTTAAACTCAAAAAGAAAAAATTGTTTTACCAATGGCAAACAATACTTTCATGCTTTTAAAAATTTTCATGTCTTGTATTGACAATTTTTAAAATTATAAGTTTCTGTTATGCAAAACAAACCGTAATTGTTTATACTCATACAAATTTATTAAAACTCTGTATGTCAAAATTCTACATTTCAAATTTCTACATCATAATCAAAATTCTATGAATAAAAATTCTGTTTTCAAAATTGTGGCCTGTCTGTCTGTCTGCTCGTTTACGTCTAAACGGCCGATTTAATTAAGCTTGGTAGACGTAATTTTTAAATACTCTCCCCCACACGTTACAATAATTTTTTTTTGGAAATTCTATAAAATATATTTTTTTTTTTTTTTTCAAAAAAATTTATTGAAAAATAGATATTAATCGATAAAAATTTTCGAAAAATTTGTATTAATGAAACCTCCCATAGAGGAAAAAGAGATAATGGAGTTGTATGTTTTTTGTTATTCTAAGGCTCTTTAAAAGTTTTTTTTTTTTTATTTTAAGCAAGCTCGATTTTTTTATAAACTTAAAAATTTACAGGTTCTTAATTATATTTTAAGATAATAGTACCCACGATACAAATGTTAAAAAAATAGTTTTGGAAAATTGTATTATTCTCGAAAACGGCTCACAGAATTTTGATAGAATTGTTTGCGTTGCTTTTAATTTTAATGATCTAAAATTAAAAAAAAAAAACATTTTAAAATTAAGATAATATTGACAGTACCCATGATAGAGCCGTTTTTCGATTTTCGGGTTTGTCATTAACGGCATAATGGATTTTAATGATTTTTTTTTAATTTTAAAATTTATTTCCACAACAAATAAAACTTAAAATCTTTATACATAAAAACTTATTTTAACGATTTGAAATTGATATTTTTCATAAAATCATATTTCTAAAAAAAATGTGTTAGCCTATTCAAAACTAACACTGGACATTATTTACTAATAACAACCATTTTAATAATTCTGAGTTTAAAAACAAATTTGAACGTTTTTTTTTTTTGAAAAATCCAAAAAAAAATATTTTTCCGAAATTTTGTATATACAATATTTGTAAATTTGTAAATTAACAAACGCTCCTTCGTTAAAACTTCAATCAAGTGTGTTAAGCCATTAATACACTGAAAAAAATAACCGTTGTCATATCAACAATCATTGATAGTAAACTGAAAATTGTCAAAATGGTGAAAAAAATAGTCAATATGACGTAGATTTTCAAAAATTCAAATTGAAATTTACAACTGGATAGTAAATATGAAAATTTTAGATTTTCAATTTTAGTTTTGAATTTTAGAATCGAAGTTATCTTATCAACAACTGCAGTATTTAAATAGAATATTTTCAAAGTCGATATGAAGACTGGTCATCAGATTGAAAACTAAAATCATGTATGTTAGCAGTAATGATAGTCAATATGACCATGGCCTTTTTCCCAATACTTTGAAAACCACGGTCATGAAATGGACAGTTGAAGTTGACAATTGACAATTGTTATTGTCAATATGATGATCAAATTAATCCTGTCATCATATTGAAAACTACGATAGTCAAATATGTAGACAGATGAAGTTTACAAACTGACTATTGCGATTATCAATATGTTAATCAAGATAAATAAAAATAAAAGAGAGGCAGCTCATAGAATTGACAATTGTGATTGTCAATTTGATAACCGCATTATTCTTGCTATCACATTGAAAACTCACAATGGTCATCAAATACATAGACAGTTATAACATTGAATATTGCAATTGTCAATATAAAAACTAAAATAAATAAAAAGGAAATAAGGACGAGGTATCTTTTGTGTCTTTTTTTTAATGTATAGTTTGAAAATAAAAAATAAAATGATGTACGATTGGACTGGACGACAAAATTATTTTTTTTGTCACAAAAATGTGGTTGCCCAGTGTTACAGTGTCTTATTCTAAAACAGCATTATCATTGTTCCATTCGAAAAATCTCAGTTCATGCGTCCCGTATCAAAGTTCTTTTTTTTTATTTCAATTTACTTAGCTGAAAATTCATTAAGCCCTCTTATAAGTTAAAATTATACAAAAATGCTTCGACATCGTGCTTAATCCACCAAAATTTTGCGCTATAATATTATATTTGTTTAAGTTTATTTTTCATAGTGTAAAAAAACCAGACCCTATAAAACTGCATATCTAAAAAAGCAATCATCAAAATTTTCAAATTGAATACAAGAGCAATCGATTAACCACTTAATGTTGTCGATATGATTATTGCATCTGTGGCGTCATCACATTGAAAACCTTGATTATCTTAGTAGTGTTTGTCCACATCCGTTTAAATCCAGCTAAAAATACAGTATCGCATCAGATGCGTCGATTAAGTCGACAACTTAAAAGTTGCATGAAGGGCCCTTTCTCTGAAATAAAAGGAATCTACGCAGTAACTGACATAAAATTTTAAAACTTTCATATTGAAAACGACGGTATTTGAACTGGCAGATCTGGTTGTCAATACGAACATTTTGCCGTTGCAGTCATGACTTTAACAATTGTTGTTGTAAATATGATGATAATTTCCTTAAAATGTTCACATTGACAACAAGTCATCAACTTGATAATTCTGATTGTCAATTTGAATACCCTGAGTTGCATATTTAGATTTCAATTCATGTAAAACCCTTTTAGCTTTAGGTTCGGTCATTAGTCTGTCTGGCGTTATAGGAGTCGGTCGCTTTTTACCATAAGTATAATAATATAAAGCTTGCTTTGCTTTTAACAGTGTTATAAGTTCATATACAAAAAACAAGTGAGAAAGTAAAAGGTAATAAATCATTCCACATTATTTATTTTAAAATATAGATCTTTTTAATTTTCACATAGCCAAGTATTCGCAATACAAATACTATACAATACAATACAAATACTGCCAATGAATATGGTTGTCAATACAGAGTTAAGAAACTTTTTGAGGAGCTGGAAACAAGAACATTTATACTCGGTCTTAAAAGGTATAGTTTTCTGATTTTTATTTATCATTTGTTTTAATTAATCATATTTTTACCCAAAATCCTAGATTTCGAGAGATATGTCACCAAGGTAATTAATAGTAAAATTAATTTTATTTATTTTATTTACTATAAAACCATGTAAAATTTATGATCCATTAAAACTGATCTGAAAATTAAAGTGAGATTTTTATTTTAAACTTTTTTAAAAGTTTATATTTCAGAATGGAAATAATTTATTAAGATGACTCAAAACTTTGAATAGTAAGTATACACTTGTCAAATTGAAAACTACGATTTTAAATTTTATAAACGTGGTTTCCATTTTGACAACTGTTTAAATCAGATAGGCATTTGAAATTTTCAATGTGACACATGTGATTTTCAACTTGATATCTGCTGTGATCAAATTGACAATAGCAGCAATCAATTTGAAGACTCCTGAGATCAAATTAACAAACACAGCTTTTGATTTGAGAGCAGTAGTTTTTAATTTGACAACTGCTGTTGTCAAATCAACAGTACAAGTTGTTGTTAATTTGACAGCTCCTGTGATCAAATTGACAATCAAAGTTTTCAATTTGAAAATTGTTGTAATCAAATTAATAACCATATTTTTCAATTTGACAAATTCTGTAATCAAATTCCCAATATAATTTGTAAATTTGACAACTCCTGTGATCAAATTGACAATTGCAGTTCTCAGTTAGACAACAGCTGTAATCAAACTGACAATTTTAGTTTTCAAATTGACATCAGTGGTTTTCAGTTTGAAAACTTCCGTGATAAAATTCACAATCGAAGTGTTCAATTTGATAACTTCTGTAATAAAATTTACAACCATAGTTTTCAAATTAGCAACTGCAGTAATCAAATTGCAAATAGAAATTGCCAA
Source organism: Chrysotoxum bicinctum (assembly GCA_911387755.1). Lineage (NCBI taxonomy): Eukaryota > Metazoa > Arthropoda > Insecta > Diptera > Syrphidae > Chrysotoxum > Chrysotoxum bicinctum. Next base: position 212,964,662 of record OU426989.1, on the reverse strand, counting down.
TTTGACAACTGCTTTGGTTAAAAATTGATAATTTAGTTATCAATACCACAATCCCGATTTTCCATTTAAAGGTCGTAGTTGTCAATATGAACACCAAATCTTTAATTTATGAAATTGACAATCTGAAAGTGTCGTATTTACTACACCGGTCATTGGCTCAAAATTGACAATTTTATTGTCAATTCAACTCACAAAATTATCAATATGACTGCACTTTTTGGTTCAGTGTAAGAAAGTCGAATATATATAAAAAAAAAAACGGTTTTATCACAAGTACGGTTCGTAAGATTTAGTTCTTAATTTTTTTCTGGAACAAATGTAACCTATACATAAAATAGTTAATTTAATTTTTTATTTCAAAATTGTTGCAGTCGTTTTTAAGATAAATCATTTTTTTCTATTATTTGTGTGGCAGATACCGTCAGTTTTGGAGTTAAAAACATGTCTCATCTAGGAAATCACCGAACGCCTTACCGAATTTGAAGAAAATAACTTCAGAGGCTTAGGCTGCAGGTCGGGAATCAAACATACGGATAAAGACAACTTTTTCCGAGTTCTCTATCATCATAATGTTATGTTCAAGCTGGTTTTTTTTTTTAAATCACCTATGTATATCGAAAGAAAATAGTGGAATGTTGACCATTGAGGCAGTAAAAACATTCCACATTCGTGAAGTTAATCTAAAGAAGGAATCTCTTAGCTTAACTCAAGGATGAACTTATGGTTGAATTTATATTACATATATATATTTTTTTTATTTTTATATTATTTATAAAATAAAAGCGAGAAAGACATAAAACACTTGAGATTGGAATTTTTCCGATATAGTGCTTCAAATTTATTTTTAAAGCTCGTGTTTGGAGAAAATAATCGAATTAAGTAGATATTTTACTTTTTTTTTATTGATGATGGCTACCTTCAAAAATCTTCTATTTTACCCTTTGTTTTGAAAATATTAAAAAGAGACAAAGAAATTATTCACAATAATCTAAATCATCAAATTTTAAACAGGGAATCATAAAATATATGGTCACCGTATTAATTGAATAATTGGCCAACAGCTATTCATGTTCACAAGGTAATTTTGTAAGCAAAATTTCATATGTTGGCAATAATTGGATAAGACAAATTAATTTTAATCGATGTTTTTCACGCATGTGTTTGACAGTATACAAAATTGTATGTTCCTATTAAGATTTTTTCACAGCCCTTAACTAGGAATCCTACTGATCCATAATCTCTTACAATATCTTATTTGTTTACAAATACACCTCAGAGTACGACAGCATAGTTATTATTGTTATTGATTTTAAGAGTTGGTTCACTGTGGCGTATACGGAATTATTTCCGTTTTTCATACGAAATGAATTTCAATGCAATTTGTCACCGTGTAATTTTCGTAGCAATTGTTAGAGGTCCCACATAAATTTTAATAAAGTTTGCAATTAACTTAATAACATAACCCTGTCCAACGCGACTGCAAGCTCGTAAGTCTGCAAGCAAGTCAGTTGTAAGTAATGAAGGTGTGTATGTACATATGTATGTATATCACAAGCAAGACTTCATTCTGAACGACATAATAAATTCTTTAGTTGAAAATATTCACGCTGAGTAAATCCGGTTAAGAAAATTAAATAAATCGCTTAAGCATGTGTATGCGTTTTTGTGTGTGTGTTAAAAGGATATCGAAGGTGAAATGCAAGCCTGTCGTCCGGCAGCTCAGGCGCATATATAAATCATCGCCACTATAACTCACCTTCTTCATAAATGACATCACGTTTGTCGGCAACATGTTGGCTGAAAATTTTTCTTCTTCTCACTATGAACAGGACGATGAAGTTAAAAAAAAATACGTTCAAGCCAGCCAGTAGGTAATATATTCAACTTGCCACAATTTCCAACAAAGGATCACGATGCACGTGTGATGCAATGTTATGCAACCGAATGCGAGTTGCGATTCATTTAAAAATACAATTCTATTTGCGGTAGAGCGCAGCAAAAACACAACTATCCATCACATGGCCGTCATCATCATCGCAAATTAAATCACCAACACAAAGGCCAAGCTGTCTGAATGTCCTTTTTTCCGCTTCTCTGTGACAAAGCTTAAGCCACTTTTATTCTTTTTGTAGAGTTCATTTTTGTTTTTGTTTTTTTAAAACACAAGAGTCATTTTTGTCAAGGAAATATAGACCATCATGTCCGTTTTTTGTTGTTTGGATATACGGGTGCTGTTCAGATCTCTATCCGCTTGTGAAGTGGGTATTTTTATACTTCAGGTCCTTGTTGGGAAATTTATTCAAATTACTTTATGAATGCAGTATCACACTGGGGTTTGCCATAAAGGAGTGCGCTAAGACCACTGCCATTGCTTCATCCAAATGCGCATTTTATAGTATGCAATGATCTACATTTGCGTGTGTGGTTGGATGTTTTTGGATTGGCAGGTTTTCTGCAGTTTGCTGAATTTTCTTACTATTAACAGACCTGCGGTGGTTGGTTAGGATATGAGAAATGACTTAAGTAAATCAAAGTGGTATGTGAGCCTTAAGATGTTCATGTGTGGTTTTAATTGTTCCGAACCAATATGTTTAAGACCAAATGAATATCTGGAAATAGAATAAAATAAAAAAAAAACTTAAAATATTTGACTTTATATTAATTATATATATGTGAAATATAAAACATCAAAAATGTTTATAATTTGTTCATAAAGATTGTATTGGAACTTGAGCGTCGATTTTGTGATGGTTATGGACGGGCTTATGCTTAAATATTCATTACTAGCATCATATAAATGTATTTTTAAGTAGTTTATTCATTTTTAATGAACCAATGTCACAGTGTCACACTTGGGTATTTGGATCTGAAAAAGCATTTCTGCTTGTCTCGTAACGATTTCATTTATGGTAAGCTATTGAAACAATACATATAAAATTAATGTACAAATGTATAGAATAAGGTCACAACTATTTTGCATCCTTTCCTCATCTCAGGAAGCTGCACTATTATTATGTTTTTAGACTCTGTTACTATAGAAACTTTGAAACTGCCACTCATCAACATTCACTTTTGCTGGGTACCGGGACATATCAGGAACAACAATACCTATTTTAGCTCCGTAATAGGTTTCATTAAAGAGATCTATACATAGACACTGCACAATATTTGGAAGGCGTTTTATTTTTGTGAGGAAATATGTCCTTTAAGAAAGGGCACATAAAATGTCAAAATTCGTATGATCATTAAATTCAATAAACATTTTCAGAATATTTGTTTGACCATAAATCTGAAGATCAAAAAGAGTTCTTGCATTGCTATATATGAGATGTTTTTATCCTGAAAAGTGTATTTTAGTATACTCTTAAAATGTGCCTCATGGACAATTTTGATACTTTTTGATCTACCGAGAGTAGACTCAAGACAGACGAAACGAAGAATTTATAGTTTGTTTTCTACAAGGATGACTATGTTTTTATTTCATTTAAAAAGGTAAAATGTTACCAAATACCTTTGATGATATAGCTTGGTATAAATATTCCATAATCAAAAGTACCTTATGGTGATAAAGTTTTGAATTATTATCAGAAAACTCCTCCCAAAAATAGGACGTTGATGAAAGTTGGTAAGTTATTTCATATATCAAAGGAATCACGAACCAAAAAGGTTCATACAAATATGCAAACCCTGCTAGTGGTTTTTAAGGGATAATTTTTCCCCTGTTCTTCGGCAAAAAATAGGAATTTTCACAAAAAACGGAAGGTTGTATGGTCTTAACTTTTCACTTTTATCAGATTTATACTTTTAAATCAGAAACAATATTTTGTATACATATGGACACATTTTATATACTTATGTATACAAATAATGAAAGGAGTTTTCCTTCCAATAAAAGTACGTACACCTTTTTAAATATAAATCCTTGTTTGGGCTATTTCTATTCTTATGATTAAACATATTTTCTCACTTAGTATTATGTATGGGCATGAAAATTTTTGTTTTTACGAAAATCACCTCTTCTTGTCACCTTTAGAGAATAAGCATACAAATACTCTGTATCAAAGGAAAAAAATAGGATTATACCACCCATAAAAACCTGAAATATGTCGTTGAAAAGTTTTTTTTTTAAGTAACACAACTTTAGTTTAAACATTAATTTAAAATTAACAAGTTCAGTACATAATATGAACATTTCAACTGCATATGTTTTGTCGTCATTTAATTATTAGACCCCCTTTCTGTTTGTTGTTTTTTTACTCAAATAACTACCCTTATTCCAATTTAGTCAAAGAGTTTGATGAACAATTTTTCGACAAAATCGAACAATTTTCGACTATTTTTCAATATTTTTTATTATTATTATTTATTGATCAGAACAAGAATGTTACATTATTAATTCTAAAGCTGCAGCTATAACACGAAAGACTTATGGGCCCCTCACTCTAAAGTGGTATGCAATAGCTCACAGGTAGCCAGACATATTTGAACTTTACCTGCACGGATCGATTCAATACAAGTTGTTTTGGATGGTTTCAAGTCTGATATTCATCAAATAAATGTTAGTGTACCACAGGGCTCCGTTTTTTCTCCGACTCTTTTTCTCATATTAATCAATCTTTTTTTTTCTGAAACTTCTAATATATTAAGTTGTTTTGCTGTCAACTGTCCAGATTCACAACCTTGTTCTTAGGATGTGAATTTAGAATGGCAGCATATGCATTGAAGAAACAGAACAGCTTTCAATTCTTTGTATGTGCATCAGAGACCATCTTGTGTTTAATGACCACATATTCTACGTTACCAAAAACGATGGTAAGTGCTTAGGCTTCATTCTCCTTCTGATTTGGCTATAGTCTATAGGGCCTATGTTCCTTCATAGCTTGAGAATAATTCCCATATTTGGGTAGTTGCTCTAATAACCCACTTGAGTCTCTTGGATACAACACATTTGGTCGGTACAGATATATTTTTACTATTCAGTAGATAATTCAATCTGAGTGTCACATCCGTAATAGGGTTGCGTTTGTCACGGTACATTTTACCACGAATAGTTTCTTTAAAGCATTTGTTTGCTCTTTTCCACAGACTTCAACTGGCAGACTTCAAAGCAAAATAAGGTTATCAGCCAAAGACCTACTCTTAAGGCATTTAGAGCAGGTGTTCGACAAATAATTGTGTAACAGGTGGTCCCAGCAAGGCATTTGACATAATGGTTTTGGTTAAACAACTTATCAATACTAGAGAAGCTACCCAATTTGCATAAATGATCGAAAGTCAATCTAATATTTAATATGACCTAATACCCATCCGAAACTGTCCTAAATAAGTAGGAAAAATAACTTTGGGATACCCTTCCTCTTAAGTTTCTGCGCGAAGATCAATAGCTCTAACCTGTAAATCAACTTTTATCTATCATCATATACCACCCTGTTATTAAATTTGGAAACTGGCTGAAATCCAATCTGACAGAATGTTTTTCTTCAAGTTCATAGCCTGAACTGGTTTGGACTTGGGACTTTTTACTTGCGATATATTTTAACACTATTAGGGCAAGTTATGCATTTGAAACTATTTTGTATGTACCTCAACATTCAAGCTATACCTCTGAAGCTATTTTCCATAAATGTTGTTATATGTATATTCGGTGATAACGAAGTGAAAAAATTGATTATCTTAGCACAAAAACTAACGGCACCTGCCATACAATCGTTATGAAAAATATATTTCCAAAATGGCTCTAATGACTTTGATGAGCAAAGTTATGTGTACAAGTGGAGACCAATTTTCATCAAAAAAAAAAATTCCAAACATAATGTACCTATTGCAAGCAATAGAGAAATGAAAATTATTTCTGCTTAAGTGGAGTGATTGAATTAAATTGAGGCCTATTGTAAGCAGTTAAAGTTTGCTTAATGCAAAACTAAAACAATATTCGGTTAAAGAAATAAAAGGTCTTTCCTCTTTAACAGATCCACAACAACTGATCATATCTTTATTTTCTCAGTATTATTCTTCAACCTAAGGAGTAGTCGTTAATACAATCATTATATCTTCTTTCTGAACATTCATTTGTTCTGAACATTCATTTATTCTTTCTTTTGGAAGTGTTGCCACACTATCAAATTTATTTTCTACTATCGACATTTTCATTATGGACTCTACCTAGCGATTTTTATAAAAAAAATTTACACAGGGGGTCTTTTGAATTTTAAATGACTTTTTTTTATTGGAAAAATCGAAAAAATTGTTTTTGGATTAAAAGCGATCATTGTCTTGTGAATTAGTTCAGAGAAAAAGATTGGATTCCCGAACATGAAATTTTCGACAACATACTCCGTTGGGAGGTCAATGGCGCTCAACCTTAAGAGATCACAATCATACAAGACACAGATCGATATCGAAAAAATCATCCTCAGCGGAGGATCCAAAACAAGACATAATTCTGTTTCACTTCTAGAGAAGGCGACAACTCTATTTTCTTGATTCGTGTTAAAAGATCATCATCTTTAAAAAGGTCCCGAGAAAGTCGAAGATCAATATTACATTCCCCTTCTCGTCATCATCATAGATCACCATCCTTTTGATCAAAAGAACGTAAGCTTTATCATTCGCAGAAAGGCGCATGTCGCTCATCATCTTGCCATCGAAATAGATCAGCAGATAAGAAAAGATCACGATCCTGATCGCCTCGGTCAAAATCGGGTCAACAAATTTTGAGAAGAGGCTCTGTTTCATCTGGCACGCTCCTTTATTAAAAGTCGTTCATTTATCAACAGACTAAAATCGCGCAAAGCATCACACGCAAAGTCATCTGCGTCTCAAGGCCATAGAACCTCGTCGAAATCATTCCGAAGCCGAAAATGTGCAAGTTACCCGAATATGGAATCAACTTGTTTTTGGAAGTTATCTTCGAAAAGAAGAAAAGAGAAAAGAATTTCGAAACGTGCCATCCAGTCGTGAATTTTATTTATTATTTGGGTATTTGCTCACTCAACACTAATATTTGTATCAAAAAACGCACTCTACGTCTTGGATTTCATTGTTCCTTAAACTTCAGTGTATAATAAATTATGCCATACCTCCCAACACTTTTTTTAAATCCATTTTGTTTTTAAATTCCTATGACTAAACTTTTTTACGTTCATCATGAATTATTTTTGTCCTTATAACAGAAATCAAAAATAAATCCTCAGCTTTATTTTTTTCAGAATGACTAATAATATAGGATTACAAATATTTTCAATTTATCAACGTGAACAAGTCCTCTCAAAAAAAAAAGTGCTTTCAACTTGGCAACAATCTCACTCTCACTAAACACCATAAGTGCCATATCATGTTTTTTTTTAAAACGAACTCTCACCGTTTTCAAACTGAAAATGAAAAAAAGCAAAACACTTACGACAAAAAAATGTTCCGTTCCGTTGCGAGCACAAAGGCAGCAAATTCGCTTTTGACAAATTTACCTCCTTTGGCCTCATGCTCTGTTGGACCTTCAAGAACTAAGGGCCAGGACAAATAAATTCAATTCTCATGTGCGACAAAGTTTATTTTCCAAATTTATCACGGTGACTTATTTCTACTTCGCAGGCGATTCCTTTAACTACTTTTTTTTTGTATTCCTTCTTTAAAAAAGAAAGGATCAAAATGTACTAAAAAAATTCTTCGTTTCATACCTTCAGTTTATTTTTTTTATTTTAAAACAAAAATGAAAGTAAAACTTTCATTAATTTTTTTTTTCAAATTTATTTCACGAAGATGGCGCATCAGCCATCAGGTGAAACTTCACAACCCAGGAAATCTGTGCTCCCTTTACTCTCCGAGGCAGATAAGCTTTAATTTGACTGCAGATCCTTCCGGTTTCCTGTTTTTTAAGTTTTCATTTTCGGTTACCGTCCTCGTCGCAGACAACCAGCCTGTGTCTGCATTTGGCATAAGAAATTAAGAAGAAAACTTTTTGTTTAAAATGAAAAAAAAAAATGATATCCTTAAGCGGCACAGCTAAAGTGTCTTTTTACGAGTACGTGGCATTATTCTTTCTTGTCCTTGACTCGGCATTTGACTTGCTGGCCACCTACTCTACATCAGGAACAGAAAAGAATAATTGCATTGTATAAATTGCATTTGGAAGGTGCGGTTGGCTTAGTAGGGCACAGTTTTTGTGGTTTATTCAGAAGTGGGCATAGTAAATTGTTTTGTAACTTGGCTTGCAGGAGCGGAGACAACTCAAATGAAAAATTAAAAATGATTGCCTAGGTCAGGTCTACTGCGGTTGAGTCCAAATGAAAAATGTATATGTCTTGGAAGTTTGGCCAACGGAAATGACTTTTGTTTTAGTTGAGTTGCAAGGGTATTAGAATTGTCCTTGCACCGAAACCTCGGGGAGTATTTTTCTGGGTGACACTTCAATTATTTCCAACGTGAAATAATTCATAATTTAATTTTATTTTAATTCTGAGAAAATTTGATTTTTATTTTGATAGTAAAAGTTATGGGGGAAAGTAATTTTATTAAAATGGCAAACCAATTTATTAAATTGGACAAATATTTTCAGACAAATAAAATACGATATTTTGTGATATTTTGAACAATGTTGACATTTTTTGTTTAATTAATACAAGTAGGTTCTTCTAACGTAGTAATGCAGTAAAATTTCAAAGTAAAGAGAATACTCTACAAATACAAAGCTGTAATATAATGCAAAAATAGACACATCAGGGCTTGAGCCTTATTGTAGAATAGAAGAAAATGTCATTAAAAGCTCAAGTAAACAAGAGGAGGTAGCAAGGGGATTCAAGAATTGGAAAGAATTCCCAAAGCTGAGGCCGGCAAAAGTACTACTGATGGGCAATTATAACCAGCAACGTTTCGAAAACTGCATTAACTTAAGTAGAAATAACCTAAGAATATAAACAGGTATCCTAACTGGACACTACAAACTTAGAAGAAATATAGAAGTACGGTAAGCAGAGCCACATGTAGATTCTACAACACACATAAGGAAACAGCGGACCACGTACTGGGAAGATGTTGTCCACTCTTGTACTAAAGGAAAAATTAACTGGGACAATACCAGGTGGAAGAGAGTGATCTATTCTCTCTTAAGTGCCCTAAATAATAAGATTCCTAAGAGCAATATATCTCGAGGAATAACTATTAAATGGGCAAGCGCATTCATTTTTAAGTGGGTGAACAATATGTCTCCAGGTCGCAATACAATACCCCCAAAACATAATTCATTCATTGAAGGGAATGCCATCTTTTGTGAATTGCATTTAATGACTTCAATTGAAATTTTTAAAAACTTCAACTTAAAAAACCATCAGTTTGGATTTAGAAATAAACATTCCACGAAAAAAACAAGTATGTTCAGCTCTATTCTTAGATTTAACTCAAGTCTTTGGTAAGGTTTGCCATTTGGGACTTGAGTACAAACTGCATAGGGATCTACCCAGGTAGTACTATAAAATACTTAAATCCTACGTTACGAACCAACTCTGTAGAGTACGGCACGATCAAAATTACTCGGAACTAAAAGAAATTGAAGCCGGTGTACCCCAAGGAAGTGTCAAAGGACCAACCCTGTATTTGTCATATACTAGGGATATTCCAGTGGACATCAAAGCTATCATGACCATCTTTGCTGATGAAACTGCGATATTGGTGCCTGGTATATCGGTTGCAAAAGCTACAGAAAAACTGCAAAAGGCAGTCGATAAACTGAAAGATTGGACGCAACGATGGCGAATCAAACTAAACGAAACAAAATCGACGCATATATAGGTACTTTACAAACAAAAAACTAAATGATGTTACAATTTTTGTACCTTACGCCAATACTGTTAAATGCCTTGGAATGGCTTTGGATGCAAAGCTAAAATAGAAAAAGAACATCAAAAGGAAAAAAGAAGAACTGACTTAAAGTACAGAAAAATGTATTGGTTACTATTTAGAACAGAACTCTGGCCTACCTATCCAGAACTAAATAATGTTATACAAGCAAGTGCTGAAACCCATTTGGTATCAAGCTAGACAAAGAAAACAAATGCTAAGCCCATCCAAAGATTTCAAAACAAACTCCTTCGGGGAATAATAAACGCTTCTTGGTACACAAAAAATAGCGATCTACATCGTGACCTTCAAATTGAAATGGTTCAAAAACATGCTGTATCACACAATCAGCGACTGCGAAGTCATACCAACTCCAAAATGGAAACCGTCTTAAATGTAAGAGACAAAGTTCAATAAAAGAACTGTTCAATACTCATGTACCCCTTAAAACAAAAACTACTCAGAATAACCGAAAATCTTGGTTTACGAGACAAATTTATAAATGTATAGAAGAGCGAGATCTTGCATACAAGCGTCGGAAACGATTTCGGGTTCCTGAAATACTTTCTGTTTTTCGTGCCTTAAGAAATATTGCCAGTAAGAAAATCAAAGAAGCAAAGTATAGTGTTTATTCAAAACGTCTCTGATGTATAATGCTAATATCGATATTACTGACCATGCATGAATACTCGTAATTACGATAAACTAACGTACTATATGTACCCAACCTAGTGTGGTGGTCTCAGCCTTTGATTGTCTTTCTTAGTTTAGTTGTACGTTACATTTCAATAAAGAAAGTCGAATACCACAAAGCCTTTTAATAATATACTTCCAAGAAATACAACATGGCGCAGTCGGTGTAAAGAACAAAGAAAATATGTAACATTAAAAGACATATATTAACCATACCAAATTGTTTAAACAAAAATCAAACAAATCAGAAACGAAATAATAAAAACATTGAATACAATGGCAAATTGTGATTTCCAAAAACCTGGTCCATTATTTCTAGATGGCAATGTTAAGGAAAATTGGCGCAAATTTTTTCATAATTGGAAAATTTACACGGTGGCGACGAAGACCGACGCGGAAAGTGAGCCTATTCAAACAGCAAGATTCCTATCGTGTGCTGGAGAGAAAGCCATAGAAATCTTCCAAACGCTCCCAATATTAGAGGCAAATAAAAATAAAATACAGATTGTGATAGATGGATTTGAAGCACACTGTGTGCCAGGAAACAACGTGGTCTATGAGCGGTATCTTTTCTTTTCACGAAATCAGAAAGAAGGAGAGCCATTCGAGAACTTTTTGTCTGACATAGTAAAATTGGCGGAAAGCTGTGAATTCGAGATCCAGAAAGAATCCATGATAAGGGATCGAATTGTCATGGGCATTGCAGAGCAAAATGTAAGATTACAATTATTAAAGACGGATAATCTTGATCTTTCCAAAGCTAAAGAACTGTGTCGCGTGGCTGAGCAAGCAAGCATGCAGGCACAACAGATGCAAGCTGAACGAGGAGCATCATCATCATCAGTTGCAGTGGTTTCAAGGAATGCCGGACAAAAACAAAATGATAATTATTATAATAAAAACTTAAATTCGCAAGTTCCTAAATTTCCATCAAATTTTCATTCCAGATCTCCAAATCATGTAACAAAGCAAAGAGATCACCAAACTAGTGAAGGAAGAAAACAATTCAATTCAAACCACGTGTGTGACAAATGTAACAGATATCATAATCGAGGTCGCTGTCAAGCTTATGGACAAAAATGTTTGCGTTGTGGCAAGTACAACCATTTTTCATCTACATGTAGATTTAAGAATATTAATAATATTAATACCAATGAAATCAATAATTACAATGAACAAAGTGATGAAGATGAGTCTGTTGCGAGGCAAAAGGAGCGGAGGATTGTTGGTATTAAGGGTCGGTAGGACAAAGGAAAGGATAGGAAAACGAAAAAGGAAGAGGGTAGGAAAAGGATCGGATTGCCTAGCTCGGGAACGCGGCCTGCTTGTGGAGCGCGGCTAAAACTCGCCGGAAATGGGGGGGGATCTTGTCCCCGAAGCTAGACCTCACCTCTCAACAAAACACTTATCAGGCCTAATCGAAACTTGTTGAAAACGGACGGACTTGTTACCACACTAAGGGCGCTGCGGATGTCGTTGCAGCGGGCATTTTCCCCACCCAACCTAGGAATTCAATGGCCCGATTTCGAATTCCCCCTAATACGTTCCACCATCCTTCAGATCACTCAAACCACCGTCGATTTTAACTTAGCGGTCCATCTGCACCCCTGAAAATCTTTCACTCACTCAAACATGTTCTGCTCCCGCAAAACAAATTAAACCAACTTACATATCTTAAGATGAATCATAGTTTTACTTTATTAAGTTTTTTTTTTTTTTTTCCGCAAAATTTTCTCTTACACAAACAAAAAGGACCTCGCTTGCATCCCTAACACAAATGAAGTGCTTTCTCGCACTTTGAGAACGCGGTTTCCACCCTCACCCTGAAAGAGCTCTTTAAAGGTCGGATTCAGAACGCCAATAACCAACATAAAATTATGTCTATAACATTAATTAGGACGGATTTAATTGGACACAATCAGAGGTTTACATAAAATTTTTTTCAGGGATTACCCCCTCTACAACTTGTTACTCTAATTTACAAAATTTTCTTTTCAAAGTATTTATCCTAAAGTTATGAATACCCTTTGGATTTTTTTTTTTTTTTTATAATTTAGGTAATTTGACTAATTTTGAAGTATCTCTTATTTTTTTTTTTTGTTTTTAAACTTTTATGTTTTGAACGCAAAGAATTAAAAATTTTAGTTTAAAGTACTCTTTGATTTTACATAAAGTCGAAATATTTATAATATCTTTTGTTTTCCTTTTTTTTTTTATGTTCTCTTTCGTTATAGATTTAAGTTTATCGCGATATTATAAAATTAATTTTGCTTAGATCTTATACCCATCTTCAAAGCAAGATTTTTTTTCCGTATTTTTACTTCTTGGTAGCTTTTAATTACTTTAACCAGAATTTTTGTTTTTTATATTAAAGTAAATTTTTGGGTTGTTATCTATAAATTTTTTCTTTTCTGTTTTTTCCTTTTTTTTTTTTTTTTTTAAATTGCTTTTGTTCTCTAAATTTAATTTTAAGTATATCTATATAAATCTTGGTATTTTTAATGCTTGAATGATCTTGACTAGTTTCTTGATTGGGTCTTTGTGACTCACGTGCTTCGGATCATAAGACTTCACATAACCCGGGCCTTGGTACGCAGCCCACATAGTCCAAATTGGATTCCACCAAGGAGTAGTAGTTTTGGTTTCCTTTTCCACAAAAAAAAATCTGGTCAAGGAGGTCCACTTCGACCCCAAGACGTGGGTCAGGTAAGAGACGAACAAAATTGGCGGCCACGACCTCTCTGGCAGTCTAGGGCCGCCAACCAACCCTTAAAAAAACAACACTCATCAAAACACAGAGCACTTCCTTTTTTTTTTCAAAAAACTCACCTTCTCTTAAGAGCAAAAAAAAATGAAAAAATGAAGTTGACAGTAATCCACTTTTTTAAATTTTCACCGATTTTTCTAAAGTCACTTCCAAGACATTACATTTACCTCGCGCAAGAAGAGAAATACCCGGACTATCGTATTAAAAGCCTTAAACAGAAACTGATTCGCTTCGCGGATGATGGGATAGAGGTTTTCTTGGCGGCGGATTTTTGTCAACTGAATGAGCTTCCACTTCAAATCGCCTGAATCTGTTTCATACGGTACTACCCTAGACGTACTCAGATCACGCCACCCTTTTTCTTTTTCTTGTCTTCGTCTCTATTGAGAACAACGGCTCTATCCATCCGCTAGATGGACGTCTGCATGTGTTGGCAAGTCAAGTTACCATTTCTCCTCTTATAAGGACGTCATAGATCTCCAATATCCGTGTCTCTGATTTCTCAAAGGGTCCCCGGAATCATTAAGACCAGACAATCAGGCTTCCCTGGTCTAACTCATTGGACTCAAGCCTGACAATAGTTCCAGTGTGGTGGGTAACATTTCTACACGAGTTTTCACCACACCACGGGGATTCTGTGGTTAATAGCTAACATTAGTTAACGAGTTCCCCATCAACCCAAGAGTAAACTTCGACCAAATCTCCAAGGTACGAGTGACCTGGTCCTTCACCATACTAAAATTGGTAAGTTTAGAGGTAACTCAACTCTTGTTTTTGGCTTTGGAGAGTCACCTTGCCGACAATCTCACTTTCCAGTGGATATGCAAGTTCTTCTCAACCCTTCCCGAAATTGGAAGTGGATTGTTCTCTACAATAGTTTTTCTATGGAACTTGCAGCTGTCAACCTAATAACCTATTCCTGACTGAAATCAAAACAAACATTCGCCGTCAACCTGACCAGCCGGTTTCTTCACTCACCACGGTAAATATCCTTTATTTGATTCCCTTTTCGTTCTTTTCATGGATCTCTTTTCTAGCTCAGCCTCTTGGTGAGACCGACGAGGTGCCCATAACAAAGGTTCGGTCTTTTATTTGGATTTACTCCAGTCAAAGGACGAACCAAAAAGGACACCGGAGAATTTTTTTTGTTGCCAATTTCTTCGTGGGGAGCTAACCCACACTACCAGCCGGGCATCAGGTACTCGAAGGTTTATCTTTTTCTAACAAGAACCTAATAATTCCGAAAGTGAGTAGTCATATTTATTAACAGGATTGTTTTATTAATAAATGTTCTTTGAATGTCCCCGCAGGTTGAATTCAATGTATTCAGGTCGATACAATTGACATATAACATATTTGACTAAAAGCGATAATCCGTGGGTTCCACCGACGCTTACAAATTTTGCTCGCAAAGATGAAGAACACACGGTTAACTAAATCCGTGGTATTCTTAACAAACTGACACCATTAAACTTTGATGAACTGATAAACGATAAGCAAAAAAGTTTTAGAACAATTTTACTCGACCACCTGGAAAGGGAGTTCCATGACAATATTAGTAATCCCAACGCAAAGGCCGCCAAACACAAGACCTTATTGGATAGGTTAAATGCCGCCACCGACCCTAAGGCGAAGCAAGAGATTAAAACGGAATTGGATTATCAGGAGTACCAGTTTAGACTTTGGGCATGGGGAACGTTGAACTTTATGAGTGAAATGTGTAACATGGGTCTTTTAACAATTCGCATTGTTCGTTGTTGCGTTGAAAGTCTCCTATTTGTATCAAAACTAATTAGAAATTAAATAAAAATTGAAGAAACGGAAGAACCCTTAAAACGGAATGTCATTTTTGTGATCAAGAGTTTACAAAACTCAAATATAATAAAGGTTACCTAGACGGTGTCAAACCTTGTAAAAGAGGCCACCGACGTACACCAGGGTATACTTCAAAGCAAGGATTTTGACGAATCTCGATATATATAAATATTAATTCGTGAACCTGGATAACCTCTAGGATCCTTGGTAGGGATTTTTCAATGTCAATTTTGTTCAGCCTGTAATCAAGTGATACCTATTTAGTTGATAGGATTTGTAGCAGGAGGAAAAATGAAATAAGTTAAAAGACCGACAAACATAAATAAATATAAATAAATAAATAGTATTTGGAATGTAAATATCACAGAAAGAATTATCACCGTTTAAGAGGTTATCACAGGTAAGTTTCGAAATAAATTCGGGCTAGGTGCAGTAAAAATATAAAAATAGAAATAATGATTGTGTTTTGACTAGAGGATTTCGGAAGTGGTTTCAGGTACTATGTGCTATGGGTAAGTTTTTTCTTCTATCAGGTACGGTGTGATGAATTAACACCTAAATGAATGGATAATTTAAATAAGGGGAGTTGATCCACTAGTGTTTTGTTTTAGATTCAGGCTCTAAGTGCTCCAATCGGGTGTCGAGCTGAGCGAATGAATCGGCTTGTCTAAAATCACCTTCCTTACTGTCGGGGATACTGGCTGCATATTTTAAAGAAATCGATTTACCCAATGGGAATTGCACGAGAAGCATATCAGGTCTCTATTGTATCTTTTAATGACTAAATTAATAAATAGATAGAGATCCGTTCAGTTCGGTGAATAAAATCAAGACCTGAGAGGCTATAAATAAAAATAATAAATGATTACCCTCCCTAAGCCGATTTCCGGGACTTTTCACTGCTTCAGATCCTTAGCATGAAATATGCCAATATTTTTTCCTGTTAAATTTTCCACTTCATACATGTTATTACCGACTTGTTTTACAATGCGACACCTGAAGAATTTCGGTGAAAGCTTGGCGGACAAATACTTAGACGAATCACTCAAAACAAAGTTTTTTCGATATACTTCCTGTCCTGGCCGGAAGCTAATGTTCTTAGTGCGTGTGTTATAGGTCTTAGCCGTTCGATCATTGGCTCTTGCAATATTTTCTCGTATCTGATTTCGTATGCACT
Organism: Chrysotoxum bicinctum; assembly: GCA_911387755.1. Taxonomy (NCBI): domain Eukaryota; kingdom Metazoa; phylum Arthropoda; class Insecta; order Diptera; family Syrphidae; genus Chrysotoxum; species Chrysotoxum bicinctum. The sequence goes on along the minus strand of OU426989.1, from coordinate 212,948,382 downwards.
GCAACCGATTTTGCCGGGAAAGGATTAGCAGCTCGTTGTCGTCTACCGCGTTCAGTTTCCGTGCTAGTTCATAGCCACTACCGTGGGTCATCATATTAGTTCCAAACAGAGCATAATATGGTGACACGCCGATAGAGCTATGAACCGAACTTCTTAAAGCGCAGGCAATATCGCATAGGTGAAGATCCCATTCGCGTTGGTCGGTTTTCAGATAAGAACGGATCGCCGCCAACAGAGTGCGGTTAACCCTTTCCGACGCATTCGATTGCGGTGCATAGTTGGCGGTTTTGAAGTGTCTTATTCCATAATTGGATAAAAACTTCTGAAAATCGTTGGCTAAAAATTGCTTGCCGTTGTCAGAGTGAATTATGTTAGGAACCCCAAACATACTAAAAACCTCTTCATGTAGGAACTTAATGATGCTCGAGGAGTTGGCATTTCTCAGAGCCTTTAAAAATACGAATTTTGACAAATGATCTAAAACGATAAACACATAGGCGTTACCCGACTTAGACCTGGGGTAAGGGCCCAAGAAGTCAACATATAGCTTTTCGAACGGACGATTAGAACAGTAGGACGATTTTATAGGTGGACGGGAGACTTGATTTGATGCCTTAGACTGTTTACACACAGAACATTCAGAAACGTAACGACGGATTTGGACTGTCATGTTAGGCCAATAAAAATGTTGGCGAATCCTAAAGAGCGTTTTTGAAATTCCCCCATGAGCTACTTTAGGAGGATTATGCGCTTTAGATATAATTTCTTCCGTGAGCTTCGACGGTATCCACAGTAACCATGAATGCTCAAACATGATCTCGTTACCTTGGCATCGGAAAGCACGCTTATACACGAAGCCATCTTCGACCTTTAAGTCAGGCAATTCGTCGGGATTCGCCTTAATTGTGTCAATAAGATTGGTGTACTCCTCAGACTGAAACTCGTCCGACTCTAAGTCTATAAGAGGCGCTACTTCTTCAAGTACCAGAGAATCCACATGTACCCGAGAAAGAGTGTCCGGAACCACGTTCAGCGAGCCCTTTCGGTGCTGTATGTCGAAGACATAGGACTGTAGTAACAAGCTCCACCTCGCTAGTTTGCCACTTAGGTCCTTCATGGTCATAAGCCATTGAAGGCTGGAGTGATCGGTGATCACTGTGAAATCCATGCCTTCGACATACGGCCTGAACTTTTTAACGGCCATTACCGCTGCCATACACTCCTTCTCGGTGACACTGTAGTTTCTCTGGGCCTTGTTAAACTTTTGTGAGAAGTAAGCGATGGGAACTTCTTCTTCGTTGTCAGTTTTCTGGAACAATACTGCTCCTATCCCAGTATCGGACGCATCGCACTGAATGTAAAATTTTTTGGAGAAGTCCGGGTGGGACAAAACTGGGGCAGTAGTTAAGGCCTTTTTAAGATTCTCAATAGCTCCCAGTGCCTCTTCCGTCATTTGGAATTTGCCATTCTTTTTCTTCAGCAGGTCCGTCAAGGGTGCAGTCAGACTCGAAAAATCTCTGATAAACTTGCGATACCACCCTGCTAGACCCAGTAGTCGCCGAACCTGACGTGGAGTTTTGGGAACAGGAAAGTCCATTATTGCTTCCACCTTTGCAGGATCTGTTTTGAGCTTCCCACCACCAACAATGAACCCCAAATACTTCAGTTCTTTGAAGCAGAACTTAGACTTGTTCATGTTGATGGTGAGATTCGCCCTACGTAAGCATTCAGCCACTTCTTCTATCAGGGTGATATGGGTCTGGAAATCCGGCGCCATGATGAGCAAATCATCCAAATACACGAACACACGATCCCTGAGTCGTGCAGGAATCACCTTGTCCATTAACTGGCATAACCTTTGAGCAGCATTACACAACCCAAAAGGCATGACAGTAAATTGATACAAGGGTCTTCCCGGTACCGCAAAGGCAGTCTTTTCCCTACTCCGTCTCTCCAGAGGTATTTGCCAGAACGCTTCCTTGAGATCTATACTACTAATGTAGTGAGTATCTGGTAGCCGGCTGAGGAGCCCCTCGATATGAGGGAGAGGATTCGCGTTTTTCTTCGTCAGTGAGTTCACCTTGCGAGAATCCAGACAAAGTCGATTCTTGCCTGGTTTTCGCAAGAGAACCACGGGCGAACACCACGGACTCTCACTCTCCTCTATAACGCCGAGGCTCAACATCCGGTCTAGTTCTTCATACAAAATGGCTTGTACCGCTGGTGAGACGGGGTAGTGACGCTGCTTCACAGGAACCGCGTCTCCCGTATCTATGACATGCTCCATGAGCGTCGTCTTGCCCAGACCATCGCGGTCGAAACAGAGAAATTTCTGCCTGACTGCATCCAATCTGGCTTGCTGTTCGAGAGTTAACTGGTGAGCGTTTGAAAGGTCGACTTCTTCCGATACGGTAATTGAGCTTATTATATTTGGAGCTAGTTTAAAAGCACGCCAGAAATCGACCCCTAAGTATAGCTCTTGATCCAAGTTCGGAACCAAGAAAAAGGATATTCTTTTCTCTTCGCCTTTATATCTCACAAGCGCTGTGATTTTGCCTACTATGTTCTGGCTTTTTCCGTCGGCGGTTCTCACACTAGCTTTTATTGACGTGACTGACAGGTTAAGATGGTGAACTAGCTGTAAGCAATTTTTTCCAAGAATGCTTATACTAGCCCCACTGTCAAGCAAACCTAGTAACTCTTTGTCTCCTATCGAAATCTTGGCATATGGCCTAGGGTCTGAAGCAACGTCTAGAACAGTGGACGATATATTCGCTCGCTGCTCTTTCCTGGCTCGATACCTATCTCGGGCTTTTAAAATGTTATGAGTTACGGTGTACTTAGGACTATTGAAAATTCTTTCACGGGCTTGATTATACTCTCGGATCCTTTGATGTAAGGGTTTAAAAAATGAGGGGGTGGACTTAACGTTCGTGTTCATTATTTCATTCTCCGTTCGTTTTAAAATTTGGATTTTCCTTTCCTCTTTTACAGGAACTTTATTTAAAATTTCGCTGGTCTGACCTTTGTTTTCTAACGGGGGTACTAACGGGGGTTTTAAGCCTGAGTTGAACGCGATTCCCCCGAAGATTTCGCGTTCCTCGAGTGGTTTTCCGGGTGGCATCTAGGACAATGGGGAGTTTTCACTCCCTCATTACCACACTTATAGCAAAACACATTATGTACCTCAGAACCACATTCAAAATAAGTGTGACCGGGAGCCCTACAGTTCCAACAGATCAACTTAGTAGCATCCGCATATTTTCGTGGAGGATTGTTTCGCCGGAAACCCCCCACTTGAAAAGCAGCCACTTGTTCATCTGTTGGTTGTATTACTTCTTCATCGTCATAGTCAAGTTCGTTGGCCGCAAATTTTACCGCTGGCTTGAAGGTCTTCTGGAAATTTGGATCCCTCCGCGGAAAAGCAGCCTCAGCATCTTTGCAAGCATACCTCAGCTGATCCAAAGTAAAAATTGGCATAGGGAAGACTAATTTTCCTACTCTTTCGGAAAGATTTTTCTTTAAAATTTTAACTATTTCCCATTCAGGGATTTGTATCGGCAACTGCGACCTCAACTTGTTTATGGCAGCAAAATAGTCGTCACTGCTCTCCCAGGACCCCTGCTTACGTTCCATGATTTCACGCATGGTTTCATAGTCAGACTTAAGGTTCTTGAACTGACGCATTAACGCGTCCTTCAACATTGGCCAATCCGGCCTATAATTATTCCTTTGGAATTGCCAGAACCATTCGTAAGCCGGTCCTGAGAGTAACAGGTGGAAATCACGTAGTATTTCCGACCAATGACAACCATACTGGGCCTGAAGAGTCTCCACTCGAAATATAAAATCTTCCACTGTTAGGTGGTCAGGCTTTCCATTAAAACTAATACCCCACTTATTGATCTTAATCGGTCCTCCTACAGGAGGATTCATGGAGCCGATGGGAGGGGGAGGTCGGTTGAACATTAGATTGAATGAGTCTCGTGGCGGTTGGAAATTATACTCGGGATACGAATCAGCTCGAAATATTCTTTCTTGCCCCGACCTACCTGGGTCGTTTTGCCTACGACTCGGTTTACCTACTGGAACAAAAGCTCTGGTATTTGGATCAACCTGAGGTTGACATTGAACTGGGGGCTGTGCAGAAGGTGGCTGTGCCGAGAAGGGACCCTCCGGTCTCGATGCTTGGTCAACGTAAGAAGCCTCTCGACTCTGACTAAACTCTCTCATCAGTCCTCCAATCTGATTTTGAATCTCGTCCTTTAAGGTATTTGTTATTTCGGACCGTACAGAAGACTGATACGTAGAAAAAGCATTAACTATCGCGAGATTGATGTAAGCCTTAAGATCTTCTGGAACTATGATTCTTTCTTTACCACCGCCATTGGGACGATTTGTGGCACTTTCGAGGGGGTTTTTCGAAATTCCTACATTACCAGGATTGGTTCTTGGCTCGCTAGCTGGTTGGACGGTCTTAACATTCTTTGGCGCAACTCTTTTGGCTGTTGCACCCTGATCACTCAAACTACTAAAAGAGGGTGGCGTGATCGAGTCTATCGAAGAGTTAGCGAAACTTGTTGGTAACGGAGTAGCTGCACCAGCTTGCAGAACTGGAGGTTGGTATCTTACGCTCTGTGAAGGAGGAGAATGTTGTACTCGTGGCCTTTCGTCCCTCTCGTGGTCATATCCTATTTCTCGATTAGCCCTACTTTGTTCTACATCGGTATTTCGAATTAATTTCCTAATTCTTTCCTCGTTTTCTTTATTAGGAGAGGCCATATCGGAGTTCCACAAATTAGCCAAATTTATATCAAAGAAATCGAAATTAGGAATCGGAGAGACAAACCAGAATGTCGTGAAAATTCAGTTTCAAAAGTATTTTTGAAACTTAAAATAAAATTCAAGACCCGAAATATCTTAAATTGAAAAGTTTATATGAAACAATTAAATCAAAAAAAATTCGAAAATAAAAAAAATAATCTAAGACCATTAGGTTGAAAACCCCAAATGAAAACTTAACTTTCTAACAAAATCGAAAATATGAATAACCAAGACAAAAAAAAAAGAAAAGTAATATGAAAACTTAAATCCTAGAAAACAAAACGAGAATTTACATACACCAATCAATTCATTCTAGCAAAAAAAAATTATCCAAAATATTTTGTTTTTCAGAACAAGAAAATTTAAGTAGATACTAAGAACCTGAAATAAAGTCAGTTACGAAGAATTAAATTGTTATTCCCGCTTTGTATGAAAAGCGAAGTATGATTTTCGTTAAATTCTCTAACTTCTCTTTATCCACATCGAAGTATCAAAAGTTATTTAATATTAATGATCGATTTACCCAAAACAAACTAAACGAACTGCATTTGGAAGAACTTGAACATTAACTAGAACAACGAAAAAAAAAATGTTACACGATTAAACTCGATGTAGGAATTATACTAACAGTAATATACTTAATCCAAAAGTATGTTGTAGCAAATCACCAACTGCGTATAACTTTTACCTTTATCTTTTCAATATGTTTTTCATGCGCCCAATTATATTGTATAAACGAATGAGTTTGAAAAACACTTGAAAGAGTTAAGTAAATATAATAAAAGAACAATATAGTTAACGTTTACAAAAAACGAAAATTCAAGTTTTAAACCTGACTCCAGAAGTAATTTAAAAAAAAATATATAAGTTTAGTTACTCAAAGGTAAATTTTAAGAAACTAAGCAACGCAACTAACAAGAATTAAGATAACGAAAAACTATTTATAGTTATAGCGTATTGGAATATTTGAGGGTTATGATCCGTAGAAAGTGTGAAATCTACAAACAATAAGTAGCCCACAAAAAAATCGAATAAACTCGGGATTGATATTATGCAAAACTAATTTTTCAAACTCGAAACTATGTTTGAAACCCAAAATATGTATATATTCAAGGACAACCAATAAAACCTATATCCAAATACCTACAAGCTTAGGGATTTTTTTTTTTCCAAAAATTAAACAACTACCAAAAAAAAAAATATATGGAATTCCAATACTGAACCAAAAAAATGAAAAAACTTAAATATGTTGACTTTGAAAAACAGAAACGTAACTAAAAATTATATTCTACAAGTTTTTTACGACTCACCTTCTTAACTTTTTAGTGATGTCTTGAGGCTATATTTTAGATAAATTTATAAATATTTTTATAGGCTAATTAACCCAAAACTTATAACAAAAGATATTTATTTTTTTTCGATTTTTCAAAATGTTAGTTTTTTTTTTCTTACTGGATTCGGGGTGCTTCAGGACGCCGTTCTTGGACTTTGTTGACGGATTGGAGTGACCTTACTACGTAATTTCTTGAATTAAAAGACTGCGGACAAACTATCTTACTCTTCCCTTGGTGTGGTAAAAAAACTGGGAACTAAATACAATAGACAAAAATACATTACAATGTTATCCTCTTCCAAACAGCAATTCAAGTCTGTCTCTATGACTTACTTTGAAGACATGTTATTGAAGGGATATCAAAACTCACGATATAGAAGAAGAGTTATATATAGAAACTCAAACTTTAATTTGAAATCACTGCAACGATGTTCAGAACGCTTCCAAACACGGACACGATTCCAAGTGAACTTTTATTAGAGTTGGACAAACAGATTAAGAAAATGAAATTTTGAAAGAAAAGTAAAATACGGTAAAGGATGGGATTAAGGAAAGACGAGACGAGGAAGGATACTGTCGTTACTATAATCTTCAATAATCCGTCGCAATTCAGCTAAGTCCGTCCAAGACCTTCTTAGTGAAGACTTACGGAGACTAAAAACTTACAGCAACTTCAGAAAACACGCATTAACTGCCCTCGCCATGAACCTTCGAGGAGCCGTCGCAATACACCTAAGTACGTCCGAGACCTTCTTGATGCAGACTTACGATCCTCGAAAATACATAGCGAGTCAGGTTAGGTACAATCACGACAGAAATAAACTAAAACAAAGACTACAAACACCTATACGTTGGGCGCCATTTGTTGCGAGGCAAAAGGAGCGGAGGATTGTTGGTATTAAGGGTCGGTAGGACAAAGGAAAGGATAGGAAAACGAAAAAGGAAGAGGGTAGGAAAAGGATCGGATTGCCTAGCTCGGGAACGCGGCCTGCTTGTGGAGCGCGGCTAAAACTCGCCGGAAATGGGGGGGGATCTTGTCCCCGAAGCTAGACCTCACCTCTCAACAAAACACTTATCAGGCCTAATCGAAACTTGTTGAAAACGGACGGACTTGTTACCACACTAAGGGCGCTGCGGATGTCGTTGCAGCGGGCATTTTCCCCACCCAACCTAGGAATTCAATGGCCCGAAATACGTTCCACCATCCTTCAGATCACTCAAACCACCGTCGATTTTAACTTAGCGGTCCATCTGCACCCCTGAAAATCTTTCACTCACTCAAACATGTTCTGCTCCCGCAAAACAAATTAAACCAACTTACATATCTTAAGATGAATCATAGTTTTACTTTATTAAGTTTTTTTTTTTTTTTTCCGCAAAATTTTCTCTTACACAAATAAATAGACATCAAACAAAAAGGACCTCGCTTGCATCCCTAACACAAATGAAGTGCTTTCTCGCACTTTGAGAACGCGGTTTCCACCCTCACCCTGAAAGAGCTCTTTAAAGGTCGGATTCAGAACGCCAATAACCAACATAAAATTATGTCTATAACATTAATTAGGACGGATTTAATTGGACACAATCAGAGGTTTACATAAAATTTTTTTCAGGGATTACCCCCTCTACAACTTGTTACTCTAATTTACAAAATTTTCTTTTCAAAGTATTTATCCTAAAGTTATGAATACCCTTTGGATTTTTTTTTTTTTTTTATAATTTAGGTAATTTGACTAATTTTGAAGTATCTCTTATTTTTTTTTTTTGTTTTTAAACTTTTATGTTTTGAACGCAAAGAATTAAAAATTTTAGTTTAAAGTACTCTTTGATTTTACATAAAGTCGAAATATTTATAATATCTTTTGTTTTCCTTTTTTTTTTTTATGTTCTCTTTCGTTATAGATTTAAGTTTATCGCGATATTATAAAATTAATTTTGCTTAGATCTTATACCCATCTTCAAAGCAAGATTTTTTTTCCGTATTTTTACTTCTTGGTAGCTTTTAATTACTTTAACCAGAATTTTTGTTTTTTATATTAAAGTAAATTTTTGGGTTGTTATCTATAAATTTTTTCTTTTCTGTTTTTTCCTTTTTTTTTTTTTTTTTTTAAATTGCTTTTGTTCTCTAAATTTAATTTTAAGTATATCTATATAAATCTTGGTATTTTTAATGCTTGAATGATCTTGCCTAGTTTCTTGATTGGGTCTTTGTGACTCACGTGCTTCGGATCATAAGACTTCACATAACCCGGGCCTTGGTACGCAGCCCACATAGTCCAAATTGGATTCCACCAAGGAGTAGTAGTTTTGGTTTCCTTTTCCACAAAAAAAAATCTGGTCAAGGAGGTCCACTTCGACCCCAAGACGTGGGTCAGGTAAGAGACGAACAAAATTGGCGGCCACGACCTCTCTGGCAGTCTAGGGCCGCCAACCAACCCTTAAAAAAACAACACTCATCAAAACACAGAGCACTTCCTTTTTTTTTTCAAAAAACTCACCTTCTCTTAAGAGCAAAAAAAAATGAAAAAATGAAGTTGACAGTAATCCACTTTTTTAAATTTTCACCGATTTTTCTAAAGTCACTTCCAAGACATTACATTTACCTCGCGCAAGAAGAGAAATACCCGGACTATCGTATTAAAAGCCTTAAACAGAAACTGATTCGCTTCGCGGATGATGGGATAGAGGTTTTCTTGGCGGCGGATTTTTGTCAACTGAATGAGCTTCCACTTCAAATCGCCTGAATCTGTTTCATACGGTACTACCCTAGACGTACTCAGATCACGCCACCCTTTTTCTTTTTCTTGTCTTCGTCTCTATTGAGAACAACGGCTCTATCCATCCGCTAGATGGACGTCTGCATGTGTTGGCAAGTCAAGTTACCATTTCTCCTCTTATAAGGACGTCATAGATCTCCAATATCCGTGTCTCTGATTTCTCAAAGGGTCCCCGGAATCATTAAGACCAGACAATCAGGCTTCCCTGGTCTAACTCATTGGACTCAAGCCTGACAATAGTTCCAGTGTGGTGGGTAACATTTCTACACGAGTTTTCACCACACCACGGGGATTCTGTGGTTAATAGCTAACATTAGTTAACGAGTTCCCCATCAACCCAAGAGTAAACTTCGACCAAATCTCCAAGGTACGAGTGACCTGGTCCTTCACCATACTAAAATTGGTAAGTTTAGAGGTAACTCAACTCTTGTTTTTGGCTTTGGAGAGTCACCTTGCCGACAATCTCACTTTCCAGTGGATATGCAAGTTCTTCTCAACCCTTCCCGAAATTGGAAGTGGATTGTTCTCTACAATAGTTTTTCTATGGAACTTGCAGCTGTCAACCTAATAACCTATTCCTGACTGAAATCAAAACAAACATTCGCCGTCAACCTGACCAGCCGGTTTCTTCACTCACCACGGTAAATATCCTTTATTTGATTCCCTTTTCGTTCTTTTCATGGATCTCTTTTCTAGCTCAGCCTCTTGGTGAGACCGACGAGGTGCCCATAACAAGTCATATATTGATTCTATAGAGGTAGTTGGTACTGGTTTAGGTCTAAGCATCGGTTCGATAGATCAGGTTCGAAAAGGTTGTGAGAGTTGGTATGAAGACATAATAGTTGAAAAAAATTTGATTAAATTTAAATTGGACAGTGGGGCAGATGTGAACGTTGTAACACTAAAAGATGTTAAAAAATTAAATTGTGAAGATAAAATTAAATCGGTAAATACTAAGTTAGAAGCATATGGTGGTTCTAGTATCCCAACAAAGGGTTCAATTCGTCTCCGCACTCAATACAAAAATAAAATTATCGATGCAGACTTCATGGTGGTAGGTAGTGATTCAAAACCATTACTGGGACTTCGTACTTGTGTAGAGTTAGGTTTAATTCAAAGAGTGAATGAAGTGAGCAAGATTAGATTAGATAATGATGTGTTTTCGGGAGATGGACGGTTTCCGGATAAGTGCGTCTTGGAATTAAAGCCAAACAGTGTTTCTGTTAGTAAACCTCCAAGACGAATTCCAATTGGTATCAGGCAGAAGGTAAAAGATGCACTTGAAAATATGGAACGTCGTGGGATAATCAGTAGGCGTAATCAACCTTCAGCCTGGTCACACCAGTTAGTGGTCGTAGAAAAAGCCAATGGGTTTTTAAGATTGTGTCTCGATCCCAGTGCACTTAACGTGAACCTCAAAGACGAACACTTTATAATTCCTACACTTGATGATTTTTGTGATGTAATGAGAGATTTAAAATATTTTTCAGTGTTCGATCTTAAGGAGGGATTTTGGCAACTTGAGTTATGTAACAAATCAAAAGAACTAACAGTTTTCAGCACGCCGTTTGGTTCTTATCAATATAATGTGTTACCTTTTGGTATTAAAACGGCTCCTGAAAAGTTCCAAAAATTAAATTCAAAATATTTTGGTTGTTTACCGGGCACCTTTGTTTATATTGACGATGTTATTGTTGGTGGAAAAACTAAAGAGGAACACGATGAAAATGTTAAGAGAGTAATTAAAAGGGCTCGAGAAGTAAACGTTAAATTTAACAAAGATAAGTTACAACTGTGTGTAAATAAAGTAAAATATTTAGGACATGTTTTCACTTGCGATACGATCAGTCCAGACCCAAATCGTGTTGAAGCAATTGTTAGGCTTAAAGAGCCAAAAGATAAAAAACAATTAGAAAGTATTATGGGTATGTTTAATTATCTTCGTGCTTTTATACCAAACTTTTCCAATTTAAATGCACCTCTTAGAGAATTGCTAAAAAAAAATAATGAATTTCAATGGTCACCCAATCATAGCAAAGTTTTTAAGGATATAAAAGACACTCTAGCCCAACACTCAATTCTTCATGTTTTTGACCCAAAAAAGCAGATTTTGCTTCAAACGGATGCGTCTCAAAATGGTTTGGGTTGTTGCCTTTTTCAAGAAGGTAGGCCCGTGGCGTATGCATCCAAAAGTTTGACTGACACGGAAACTAGGTACGCTCAAATCGAAAAAGAGTTGTTAGCAGTTGTATATGCTTGCGAAAAGTTTAAACATTATATTTATGGGTATCATTTTATCATAAACTCTGACCATAAGCCTTTAGTAGCTTTAGCAAAAAAAGATGTAGGTGAAATTCACTCCACTCGCCTTCAACGGATGAAATTGAAACTTTCAAAATACGATTTCGAAATAATATATGTGCCAGGCAAATTTTTATATGTTGCTGACTTGTTATCGAGAAATTTCATGAAAGATCCTTTAATGGACATGGAATTGCCTCTTAAAGATTTGGTACATAGTGTAAATATGAGTGATCCAAAAAGAAAAATGTTCGAAGAAGAAACTAAAAAAGATTTGGTACTACAATCTCTCATAGAATTGTATGTAGATGGTTGGCCATTAAATAAACAACAAATCCCGGAAGTTGTAAGGCAATTTTGGCAATTTAAGGACAAAATATATCGATACCTTCCCGTAAGAATGTTCTAAGCGACACTTTTTTCGAAAATGACTTTTTGATGAGGAAATATACTATATGTTAAGGGCCACGTTTTGGCCTGGGTTTCGGCAACCTGTTATGCATGAAAAGGAAACTAGAGTACAAATAAAAAAATTTATCAACTGCCATATTTTCTCATTAAAATAATGTTGCCCCCTGAAATTTGCATTATCCGCCAAAAAAATTATGCTAAGCGACATTAATAAAGATCTCATTGTAGTGAGCAACAACAAATTTTGTTAGATGTCACTTAGTTTAACCAAAATTGTCTCTTAGCACACTATGATTCAACTAGAACTTTCTTCGTTTTTTTCGTTTCCTGAACAATTTTAGAAATGTCGCTTAGTACATTCTTACGGGAAGGTATCGATATGTTGAAGACGGTTTAGTTTTTTATGAAAATCGAGTCTTCGTTCCACAAACTTTGATCGGCGAAATGCTTGAAGTTCTTCATAAGTCGCATATGGGCATAACAAAAACCTTAAATAAAGCTAAATCCACTCTTTATTGGCCTTATATGAGTAGAGATATAGAAAATATGATTTTGAAATGTCAAAAGTTTGAGATATTTAGACCAGAAAATAAAAAACATTCATTGATTCCACATCCACTGCCTAAAAGCCCGTTCCAAAAACTAGGAGTGGATTTGTTTGATTATGGGGGTAAATCGTATTTAGTGGCAATGGATTATTATTCAAAATGGATAGAACTATACTCTACTACTGACAAAACTGCAGCAAGTATCATCAAAATTTTTGGTAAGATATTTTCAATTCATGGTATTCCACAGAAAATTGTTTCCGACAATCAACCTTTTAACTCATATGAGCATCGAAACTTTGCGGAAAAGTCAAACTTTGATTTCATATATAGTAGCCCTAGATACCCTAGGTCAAATGGTCTGGCAGAAAAAGCAGTCCATATCGCAAAATCGATTCTAAAAAAAATTAACGGATCAGAAGCTTGTTTAGGAGATGCTCTTTTAGAGTATAGGAGTACGCCAATTCCAGGAATTGGATATTCTCCAGCAGAAATGCTTATGGGCCGCAAGTTAAGGACGTGGTTGCCGATCAAAGACGAAGACCTTACTCCGAAAATACCTTCTAACTTGCAGGGATTATTAGAACAACGGAAAGAAAAAACTTTAATACATAATAATCCTGCTCGACCGCGTAGCGATATTAACTTAAAGGAAGGGGAAAATGTTGTAACTATATAGACACAAAGGGAAATGGGAACCTGCTAGAGTAGTTTCAAAACATGAGAATCCTAGATCATACTGGGTGCAAAACGAAAATAATCAAATCATTCGTAGGAACACTTTTCATTTACGAAAGTCATTGAATAATCCCCACATGAACTTAGCTGATGATGAGGAGAGAACACCATCTGCCTCTGCTTCTCAAAATAATAACACTAACACAAATACACTAAAAGACATCCAATTCATACCACCAACAAACAACGAAGTAAATCAGAACTACGAATCAATGCCACAACCTGCAGAAGAGTATACCACTAGATCTGGTCGTATAAGTAAAAAACCAAACTTCTATAGACCAGAATAATATAAAAAAAAAAAAAAAAAAAAAAAAAAAAAAAAATGGAATATTGAATTAAAATTAATTTTAAAATGTTATTATTGTTATTCTTAAATCTAATTGATGAAGTAAAATGTAAATTGAAAGAAGGGAGATGATGTATAATGCTAATATCGATATTACAGATCATGCATGAATACTCGTAATTACGATAAACTAACGTACTATATGTACCCAACCTAGTGTGGTGGTCTCAGCCTTTGATTGTCTCTCTTAGTTTAGTTGTACGTTACATTTCAATAAAGAAAGTCGAATACCACAAAGCCTTTTAATAATATACTTCCAAGAAATACAACAGTCTCCATGAAAATTTACCGCCAAAGACGCTGTGGAAGAATATTAAAGAACTTGGTGTTGGAAGACAAAAGAATCATTTCTAATAACATATGTCCTAACTCTTTAAATAATGATTTTGCAAAAATCCAAAATTCACAGGTTGTTGACCCTGGAGATGGTATGCCCTACGATGCCAAAACAAATCGTGGCTTTCGGGTTGTTGACCCCGATAGTGCCAATCGTTTTGATTTTCACAGGGTAGATGATGCTGATGTTTTCAGTGCCATTCTCAAAATAAAGTCAAACGCAATGGGCTTTGACGACATACACCCACTATTCATAAAAATAATTTTACCTCATATTCTCTCTGCCCTTACCCACATTTTCAACGCAATAATCATGACATCGCATTTTCCATCCTGTTGGAAAACTGCAAAAGTGATTCCGGTCTTTAAAAAAACCTGCAACCCGCTTATCTCATCAAGAATTTCGACCAATATCGATTTTGTCTTTTTTATCCAAAGTACTTGAAAAGCTGCTTCATAATCAAATTTCAGCTTTCATAAGCACAAATAAACTTTTAAGCCCTCACCAATCAGGTTTTAGACAAAATCACAGTTGCATTTCTGCCATCTTAAAAGTTTTGGACGATATAAGAACTGCAATTGATTATCGTTTGTAGTTCTTTTGGATTTCTCCAAAGCCTTGATACGGTCAACCACAAAATTCTTATATCGCAATTAAAGGAACAATTTTTGTTTTCAAATACTGCGGCAAAAATGATTCATTCATATCAAAGTGTGAGGAATCAATCAGTCATTATTGATGACAAAATATCCTGTCTCTTAAATCTTCTTTCAGGAATGCCGCAGGGATCAATACTTGGTCCATTGCTTTTTGTAATTTTTATCAATGATCTCCCGTCTCAGGTTAAATACTCTTCAATAGATTTATATGCTGACGATGCTCAGCTTATGACTAAGTTGCAAGCTTGGTATGATTGAGGATAATGCCAATAAAGTTAAAACAGATCTAAAAAGCATATTAAATTGGTCAAACGCAAATAACCTGCATCTCAATCCAGGCAAATCCAAATGTTTAGTCATTTACAAAAATATCCTTAATTATAGCTATTTCCCTAACTTGTATCTCGGCGATCAATAGTTGGAATATGTCGAAAAGGCAAAAAACCTAGGTGTGTTTTTTAATCGTACCCTTACATGGGAAGATCATATTCAAAAGGTTATCGGAAAGGTATATGGATCTTTACAAAGTCTCTCTTTATCAAAGCAATTTACTCCTCAGCATAATCGTCTAAGCTTAGCGAAAACATTAATTCTTCCAATTATAACTTATGGATGCCAAGTTGTAAGTACTCATAATTCAGAATCGAAAAGAAACTTAACAGTAGCGTTCAATAATGTTGTTCGGAGACGCCATTGATTTTTTAAGGCATTTAATTCTATACGGTTTTTGATAATCCATTGACTAATTTCCTGACAAGTTAAGAATTTTATGAGGTAGTGATTCGATGCCGATGAATTTCCACATCCGAAGAAGAGGAATGTGAATCTAGCAACGAATATGAAAAGCTTACTTATCTCCAAAGCAATTTCATGAATAAGTCGTTTTTTATAGGAGGTAATTTATAAATGTAAAAAATTGTGACATTGTATGGATTTTAGTAAAGTGCTCCAACATTTGTATGATTTTTTAGTGAGTTATTCAGTCAATCAGTGAAGATTTTAGTGACTTTTGATGTCCTCTATCTCAAAAACCACTAACGCTACATAGTTGAAATTCAGCCAGGCGCTTGTTTTTGATTAGCTCAGGAAACAAAATGAATTTGAAGTTCCTAGTTATATTGGTTCTGAAGTCAGAAGGGGGTTAAAAATCAAAAGAAAGTAAGTTAGTTATGTGAACTTGAATGGGTACTACCATGCCTCTTGATATTAAGAAAAGATATGGCCTAGACACAGACTCATATTGATTGATATGATGAAGAAAGAAGTAGGATGAATCTTGTTTCCAATTTTCATGCGAGTATTGATGCAACTTAAGCTGAAACTTTCTTCATACATTTTCAATTCCAGAATAATAATTTGTTTTTGGAAATTTCTCTATAGATTAAAGGTAGGTATTATCGCCACTTTTTCCTCGCACAACAAAAATGTTCTCATTTCTCATTATTTTTTCGTTAAAATAACTTTCCTCATTAGTATTCAGCATCAATTCTTTTTGGGTATTCATTACCTCAATTACGGAAGGGAAACTTATGCGCCATGCAATGAGAAATACAGTTACACAACAAATACAAAAAAAAAGGAACAAATGAATGGAAAAAGGGAACAACAAACAACACTAACGATGTTTTTATGTGAATTTAATTAAAGCTCAAGAAGAAGAGAAAGAAGTAAGGAAATGGGATGAAACATTCAGGTTCTGCCATTTAACTGGGGTAGAAAGGACTCTTTATTTTATTTTTAGATTTAAATCTAGATAACTGCAATGTTTTCATTCATTTTAAGTTACCCTCTTTCGGAATTCATTCTTTCCACAACATTCACTTGCTGTTTTTTCGAACTACACCATTATGCACCATGTTGGAATATTACCACACAACTCACACACACCGTAGGTAACAGTTGATTAAATAAAATGGTTGGTCTTGTGACTACCGACTTCCCAAACATAAAATTTATACCCGCATCACATCTACACACATCCTTAAACACATTCACATATTCCAAGGAATCTCATTTAGATGTTGAAAACAGCTCGATCCGTCGCTGCCGTGCGTCGCCACTATCGTTGCCGAATATCCTCATTTAACCTGACCTGAATGCCGTTATTGCATCCTTACATCACCATAAGCAAGCACAAAATGTGGTATTCGGTTGTGAATGTTGTTTACGCACAAACAATTGAATTTGCGGTGGCGGAAGTTTGGGGATCTGGATATCGTTGGAGTCCTTCACATTGTTCAATGTTTCTGTGCTCATGTCCTCACAAGTAGTGCTACTTCGAATTGTTGGCTCATTGCTCAGAGTTTTGTTTGTCTGGCAAGAAAACTGCTTGGCAAGTTTTTTTTTTTCTTATTTTTTAAATCGATCAATGAATGAAGAGGAATTTGAAGGTCTTAAAAGGGTTTTTTGTTTTTAAATGAGGATACAAAAGTTTTGGGTTGAAATGAGTTAATATTTTATATTTGTGTATCCTTTCAAATTTGTGTGAAGAGATACAGGGTGTCTATTAGGGTGTGTCAAAGTGCTCAACTATGGTATTTTCAAATGTAATAGCTTTTAAAAGTTGCATTGCTTATCAAAATTAAATCCTGCGCTTACAATTTTCATTTTAATTAATATCTTTGGCTCGCTCAAAAATAGGATGAAATCCAAGAAATTTTGATTTTTCGAGATTTTTGAAATATGGTGTTGTTTTAAATTGCACCGTGTGGATACAAAAAAATTATATAAAATATTTTTAGGCTTCCAAGTCAAAGATAATTGCAAGGAAACACTTTTAAGCTTATATTTGCTTAAATTGAACACTTGATAAAGAAGTTATGAAATAATAAAAGAAGGAAGAAAAATCATTTTTTTATGTTAAATCGTTTTGTTTTTTTTTACAAAAAAAAATTCCTAAAAATCAACGGAACCACCTACAATATCGTGGTATATGTTTTTGTAAAGACGAAAATTCTTTCTGTATTTTGGTTAGTTTTTTTTTTAGTATACGTAAAAAAAAAAAAAAAATTTACTGTAAATTAAATTTTTTTTTTCAACTTCAAGCGATTTGAGCGAGCCAAAGACGAAAAAAATCTTATGCAAATATGGCCCACCATTAACTTCTTTTAATAAAACGAAAAACTTCACTCGAATTCGTATTGGAATTTATTTTTACTTGCGATATACATAGGTACTATAGGGCAAGTTCTGCATTTGAAAGAAAAATCGAACTCGAGATTTTGTTCAAAGTTGACATTAAGATGATAGCGAAGACGAATATAATGGGTCCGACAATTTCGTCTGTCTGTGTGTATATCTGTACCTCGATCTACAGCCAAAGCCACTATAGGTATTTTCTTTAAACTCGCTACTTAAGGGTGTTCGGTGATTCCCTGAAGAGGAAATTAATTTTGTTTAGCTCTAAAAATTACGGTACCCCCCATACACCCGTAACGTATAATCTAATTTATCTCGAATACGGCTCTAACGATTTTGATAAGAAATTATGTGTGATATTATGGACATGGACTACTTTTTGGTCGAAAAAATTTGGGACAAAATGTTATTAATGTCATGGAACTGTTTTTTTTTTTTATTTTCGAATTTCTCATCAACGGCTCCAACGATTTTAACCAAAAATTTTCAGCAGGAGCCCTCTTAAGTTTAAAATAATATTGTATATAAAAATGTTCTTAAAAGCTATTTTTTGGGTCTTTTCAGAAAAAATTCCAAGTTTTTTTTTTTTTTTTGAAAAATCAACACCCTTAAAAAGTGTGAATGATTATTTTTTGAAATTATTTCCTAAAATCTATACTACTAAATACTTAAAATTAGTAGCCCAAATTTTGTTCTCAAAAATTTTAAAGAAATTTGTTTTGTAAAAAATTTCTTTAATAATAAAACGATTTTTAAACTTTACATAAATTCACACTTTTCCGGAAATCAGACGGCAATTCCATGAATTTGAATATTTTTTTCGCATTAAATCCATGTTTTGTATTTCTAAAATGTATTTTTAATTCCAAAGTACTTTTACATAAGAGCAAGTTCGTGCGATCCAGTAGTCCATTTTATTTTTAACTGTCTTAGAACTTATTTTTACTTCAGTCTTATATAGTCTTAAACATACCAAATAGCTTTACAAAAAGATATTCACAAAAACTAAATGAACTTCATTTCGCAATTTTTCCAAAAGTGTTAATAATATGGACCACTTAGTATCAAATATGAACTGGGGTGGTCCATTTATTAATGGCAAATGTTTTTCAAATATAATGTTTGGCTGTCCAAAGGACTATACAACGAATGATGCCTTAGGAATGATCGCAGCCAGGCACTGCAGCCGATTTTATCAATTAAAACGGGTTTAGTATGCTGATTTTGAGTGGTGGCGTCCATCAAATTGGCTGTCATTTATTAAGTCTGCTTTTTCAAATCAACGTTGGTAATTTAGCAATCAACAACATGTGAAAATGATTCAATTGTCTTATAAAAGTGCCACTTCCGTTCAAGCAATATTTCGCGCTCTTTACCTATTTCACCATCACCATAATCGAAGGCAAACGAAACGCAAGATCTGCCGAAAATATCTTGTGTGTGCAGGAGAATCCTATTCATTCAATTCTGCACAAAAACTCTGCCTTTCGCAGACCACAACTTTTCAAATTGGACTTGACATGACTTGGGCCTACACCCTAATAATCAGGAGCTCAGGTTTAATGAGCTTATAATGACGTGTGCTCGCTAACTGGGCTCTCGAGCAGTTAGAAGTTGACTCCAATTTCAGTGGAAAAGTCATATTCAACAACGGTATCCATTTCTGGTTGAATGGGTTCGTCAACAAGGAAAATTGTCGATTACAATTTTAAAATTCAACCCTTGTGCTTGATGGACTGTTGATATTAGATCAAATTGTTTGCATATTAAATGCTTGCCTTCATTTTGTTTTAAAACAACACTTTCTTGTTCAAAATCGTCGTTGTTAAAATACCTCTTCAATTTTCATCTGCTTAAATTAAAGCCTAAGCTTTTACCACGCGCTCATAGTTCATCATTTATTTTATGCAAAGCAATTTACATCTTATCTTGCACACGAAGCCATCTCTTCTCCGTTTTGTTCCTCCATCTCTCATCGTTTGCAAATTTTCCAAGTGATGCCTCATCAGGCGCAATGAATGACTCCATTATGCGACTTTGTCTTTGCCATGTCACGCTGCTGCTGCCATAATATTTCACCTCGCCGCGCTCTGAGACTTTTCATATAGAGGGCGTTGCATTAGACAAACCATCCTCACAACTATAAACTGCGAACTGTGTTGGGTTGCGCGAACTTATAATGATGTCACCTCTTTAATACACCCATTTCCACAAACACTATTTAAAATGTATGAGGCATGTAAGTGTGTGTCATTATTTCTAAAGTGAAAATTAGTTAGAATCTCTGTGGTGGCACTCATAGAGCCGGAACAATCACTGTTATTATCAACATCCCACTTCGTCCTGATATGGCCATAAGGACTCGCCATTTCCATCAATAGACGAGGGAGTTATGTTGTAGTGATGATGAGATGACACATTATTACCACCACCCGTAGATCTGGAAAGGTGGACCTAGGGTTTGAGCTCACCTCTGCAAATCACAATGAATCCTTTTTGATGTGGTCACCAATGGAGATAGAGGAGTAAGTCCACCTTTTGGTCAACGACGACGATATTGATGCTCGTAATAATTCAATTCAAATGAAAGCATTTGTGCATGATTAACTTTTAACCGAACCAAAGTAACACCACCTTGTCATTCTGGAGACATAATGTGACTTAGATCAGTGAATGTGATTATACAAACCAAATGCTGTGGTTTCATTTGATAATTGAATTAATTTTAATGAAGGACATTGCTGTTTCCATTGAACATTTTATGGGGCAGGGTCATAGGTTTACAGGTCAACAGTTCACAGAGGTCATCTTTTGCAATTGTGTGGGTTATAAATTCACAATTTTTATCTTCCAACACACTTTTAAAGGCAACAAGCCCATATGAAATTCCTCTGGAGTTTTGACTCGTTCGTTTTGAACTTATAATCAACTTATTAGAAGCCAAATTCAACAACGATTTAGGTTTTTAATAGTACTCCTTGTCATATAGGAGTGACTGTCATATCATACCAGAAGTCTTGGTTCTTTTCCAAGCCACTCCCAACTAAGAACAAAAGTGTTTTTTTTTTTTCAGGAATACTGGCAAGTGACTGACAAAGCCTTCAAGAGTATCTCTTGTCATCTTAGTCGTTCGGACTCGATAGCAAATTGTTGGTCCCCTCCATTAGAATCACTGCTTCGAGATTCGTGCCAACAAGGAACATTTTGGACTTTCCACATATAAATTTAGGTATTATACTGAGCTTCGGAAAAACTGTTTCCGTGATACTGCAAAACCCGTAACTGAAACTTGTTTTCCTTAACTGGTTTTTAATGCCTTCGGGTCGGACCTACTGTAAATCAAATTTCTCATCATTGATTTATTATGTTTGATAGACAAACTCTTATGAGAGTTTTCCGAATACGGCCAAGGAAGTATTTGTTCCAAATAATTTCAATACTTCACAGGAATAGGGGACTAAATAAAAATCGATTTTCCTGACATATCGGATCTTGACTTACTCCGTATGTGTATTAAGACAGATTTATTCTAACTGAGGAAGTTCCTGCCATTCATGTTTTTCATGTCTATAGGAACGCCAAATCTAGTTGTATAGATCCCTTTTTTGCAAGGACGGATTACTTAACACAACCGAACCATCATCGCAAGCATCATTGAACTTGTTGAAACTATTCCATTTAACCATGCTGTTGCTTCCCCAGAATTTGCTAAGTACAGAGGAAAGAAATACCCTACCCTTTCGAGACGACATAATTATTCGTCATGCCATCCACTTCCTTTATATAAAACATGGAATTCTCTTGTCACCCTCAAACCTTTTTTTTTTTAATTAGAGGACATGCTTTCCGAGTGGAATAGATGGAATACTTTCGAACGAAGGGAAATGTTGGAATTTCAATGCCAAATTCCATTCGACGTCCATCATAGAGCAACATTAATCCATACCCGCTCATGTATTTTACCCGCGATCTTAATGCCATAGGGCACATTCAAGCATATACTCGTATAACACCCATCAGCATAACACCTTCTTTACACCAATGAGTGTTAATGGAATTTTTCAATTTATGGAATGTCAAGATAACAATAAAAGGACTTATACATAATACACCAAGAGAGTCATCCTTTTGGGGGAGGGGGTGTATTCAAAAATATTTTCGCAACCATGCGGAATAATCTAGTCTCAAAGGGCAATAGAGCTCATTGATTCGAATTCAAAAATCGGCACAAATTCCGAGAGAAGTCGGGGCAAGTTAGTGTTTAAGAAATAGAAAGGGATTATCTTTAAGGATTCTCTTCATATGTTATATTTATTCATTGATATTTGATATACCTGTCGATTATAGAAACCAAAATATGTTAATCTCGGGGATTGGGGTCAATCCCCAAAGCATCCGGATTGAATTCAATTAAGGAATCTGAGGATGAACTGTCAATCCACGAAACCACTTTGCCATTTTTCGGAACTGCCTTACGATTGATGTTATTCTCGAAAAACTCATAATGTGAATCTATTCAACTGTCATTTGTGAAAAATGAGAATAAATAATATTACTGAAGTGAGTTTAAATTTTTATAAAAGAGCAAGGGATTTGATTGAGTTTTTAATGTTAAAAACCAAAGGATGGAATTGAGACTAAGAGCGGTAAGAATTTTTGACCTGCCCGATGCTTTTTACGTTATGTTAAATTTCCTTAAACTATTTTCAAACAAAAATTTGTGGATTTTGATTTTTTTTAAAATTCAAACAAGATCAAAAATTTTCATGCATACATATATTTTAAGGGCCAAAAGCTGTAACAGTTCGACAGTGATCCTCCAAAACCTTTTGGAATTTCCTTCAGTTTTTCATCAAAAAATCTAAATTGATTCTAACACCGATTATTTGTACAGCGTGGACATCTAGTGGTTTCTTTTTAAATCATAGGTTATTTTGACACTGATATGTAGCTGTTTCCCGCTCGAAATCTTGACAGAAAGTCAGTATCATACCTCCGCGGAACGAAATGAGTCGCGTTTTGTAGTCCAAAAAGTGCATTTTTTGAAAAGAAGTTTTGGTCAAGAAGAAGCACAAACCCTGCCTGCTGTACGCAAGTTTGTGCATAAAGTTCGTGAGAGTGGTATGCTAGTGGACAACACCCTTGGTCTCCGTCGTCGTACGGTGCGCAAGGACTAGAATGTGGGTGTTGTAGACGAGAGTGTGAGACTCAATTCACGAACATCAACTCGCTATCGATCTCAACATTTCACGCACTAGCCTGAGGAGAATTCTACACAAAATCTCGGATTATTCGCTTACAAGTTTCAATTGACTCAGCGATTGAAGGCGCATGACTTTCGGCTTCGTTAACACTTCGCAGTTTGGACCTTGGAGCAGCATGAATTGGACAACGATATACGGCGAAAAATCATCTTTTCTTAAGAGGCGCATTATCATCTCGGCGGCTACGTTAACAAACAAAATTGCCGCATCTGGGGCTTGGAAAACCCTAAGACAGAGAGTGACAATTTTTGGTGGGGATTGTGGAGTGGTGGTAACATTGGACCATTTTTCTTCGGAAATTAGGGTGGGAAAAACGTTTCGGTAAACGGATGGCGTTGCAGAGACATGATAACCGACTTTTTTTTTTTACTAAAATTGAAGACATGGATTTGGACGACCTCTGGTTTATGCAGGATGGCGCCCCATGACACACAGCCTATGTCACAAGCAATCTTTTGCGAACCACATTCCCAATCGTGTTATCAGCCGTGTAGTGGCGATGTCAATTGGCCGAGACGCAGCTGCAATTTGACCCCTTTATACAAACAATTAAATCACTTAAGGCCAATATCGTCCAATCAGTACGTGAGGTACAGCCCGAAACCATCAACAGGGTCTTGGCAAATTGGAGTGACATAATGCGCTACTGCGAAGCTAGCCAAGGCAGCAACATGCATGACGTTGTATTCCATAATTATTGGGGATGTTTGCTCTTATTAATAAAGCCATAATACAACAATTATTGACGTTTGTTCATTTTATTGCATTTTTAAAAAAAATAAGCTTGTATTTGGTCGACCCTTAACTACTCCTTGCAAATCAATACTTTGATTTGATGATGATTTGATATCACAAATCCTTTTTTTTAATTCTATCCGAACAAGTTTTGATGTGGATTTGAAACATGCTGTGAAAATAGCAAAACATTTTTTAGAAAAATTATATATAAATTCAAAGAATGACTAATTTTAACTAAACGGTCCAAACTGGGGTAGTCCATTTCGCACTTGGCGTGGCGAAAATTTCTTAAAGGTCCCGAGCTGTTACACTATTTATTTATTAAATAAAAATTCCAATAAAATGTATAATCTTGAACAGGAGTTCCGAACTTCTTACAAATACCGAGTTTTAATTTTCTTCTTCAGTACAGCCCTTGTACCCGCTGACCTATCTCTGCTGGAAAATATAAAAAAGCATCATAATACTGCCTTAGTTGTTCGATAAGGTGATGAAAAATTTGATTTCCAGATTGCTTTTCATCCGAGCTATTTTTAAACACTTCTGTCAGAAACAGTTTATAAATTTCCTCGCATCCATTGCTACAGAAGAGGTTTAAAGTAACACCTAAGTAGTTGAAGTTAAATTTTATAGTTCCGGAATCTTCAACTATATGTGTATCTATATTTGAATATGAATAGCTGTATGGCAAGGATATTTTTCCATGAAAAAATTGAATTGAATTGAAAACTTTACCATCAATTATAACTTAATGTTTTAATTTGTCACTCCTTGTCAGTCCTTCTGAGTAATTTGATAAATCAAAAGGCAAGCTCGACATAACGTCGATAGAGACAAACTGGAAGTACCTTCCAACCTTGTCTGAAAGTTGAGTGATAAAGAGTAATTGCGTACACAAATAGTGTTTAATTCTGGAAAAAAAAATTAAAAAAGGATAATTATGTACCTTCCATAGTTTACTTCCACAAAAGCTTAATGCTTTGAACTTTTCCGAGGAATCCTTTTCTTCCTAGGGTCTTATTATGGTCCAGCAAATATCCTCAGTTTCGTTACTATAAATATACTTTATTTATTTATTTAGTTCGTTAAACAAGCACGCTAAAAGTTTCCAGATATATATATTTAAGCATGTGAATAAGGACCAAGCTTACCCAATTAAAGTGGGTTTATTATATCCTCCGTTTAAAACAACATGCAAACGCCCACGCGTCTTGAATAGAATCTTTGCAAATAATAGAGTCCATGCTGTGTTTAAGTTGTTAAGATACATAGCCTCATGACTACGATTTAGTAAAAGAAAAGCAAAAACTGAAAACATTTATAACATCCTCTCACGAAATGTAATCCATCCGCAGGGATAACGCGCTCGGTAATGAATAATAAATAAATGTTTGGGGAATAAAAGCTGCGAGATATATGTACGACCCCCACACAAACCATCTCCCATCTACCTTACATCCTACTAACAGACTCTTTTGTTTATAATGCGGTAAAGGATCAGATAGGATACAAAATATTGTGTCTGTTTGAGGTGTAATGGCAGAATAGCTCACAGACCCAACAACAGCAAGGACTACAATTTCGCATATCCTCGAAGCTTGAGGTAAAAAGGTACTCCCTGTTGTTTATTTTTGTATTATTATTTTCGAACTCATTTTTGTGGTTGTTTAGTGGGTAAGACAGTAATCCATGTTCATAGGTTACCAGAAACCATCAGACCAACCGTCATCGGATATCCTTCTGGGGAACAAGAGATTCACCAAAATGCCATTGGATTTGGTTGGCGCTTTGATGTGGAATGAAGCAACATTGCGGTCATTTCCAGGAGCAACATGACTGAGCTACATTTAAATTAACCTCGACTCGATTTTCGAAACACAAAGGCTATGATAAGTAAATCGGAGATATTGGGAATTTCTGTGTGGAGGATTTTTGGTGTTTTACTTTTGAAGTTATTTGTTGTTGGTATATACTTTTTTTTCTATAAAATCGGAACCCCTTCAAGAACAATCAATCTTGGGTGCTCAAAGCCGCAGCACGTAATTTTAATAAATTCCAATTTTAATATTTAATATTTCCTAGCTTGTGCTATGAGAAGACCTAATGAAGTGTGAATTGGGTGGGATTTAAACAAAAATAAGAACTTTAGGGTGAATAAATAGTCACGATTAGGGATAATGGTGCATGAAAATCAAATTAGCCTCTTATTCGAAAGAAGGAAAAGTTTCTTACGTTAATATGGATAATTGTGATTTAATGGGGCTTTTAGGGCCACAAATTTCAGAGAAAAGTTTTCGATTTTTTTTTTGTACCGACGCTTTTATTTGAAGTAAAATGTTGACTGACATTCAGAATACCATATGAAAGGTTTGACCAAAAATTGTTGGCTACAATTGCAGTGTTGAAGTCATTAGGGAGGTATTTCTATAAATACCTACTTGCCATATATGGATTAATGATTAATGTCTCATTAGTTGTTTCAGGGTAACTTCCGAATAAACCTTTCAAATATTGATTAATTGGGAGTACTTAGCAGGTTCTATTGATATATATTTTGATAGACAAAATTAATTATTTAAAGTTCTCTAAGAGAAATATAGGTCAATAAATTTCCTTTTAGTTTTAGATTTGTAGCATTTTGGATATTCTTACACCTTTCTTCACACGAGATATCACCGTGCTAACTGGTTTTCGTCCGATAAATCCTCAGGCTTTAGAACTCCTGCTGTACTTACAATTTTTTTGAAGGAATACTTTCTTAAAAAAATTGGTTTTAGAGCGGCTACCATACATATAAAATTTAGAGTTCGTACTCCGAAATAAATGAAAACTATAGTTGAGCTGTTGCGGTTTCACTCTAACACCCCGACTCCACAGGAGATAAATTCTCTCAGGATGCTCATCATGATATGAAATCTCCAATGGAGACGCGATATTTCCTCTTATGATGTGATGTCAGCGATCTATGTCAGCGGTTTTGTCTTGATATAGATGTCTGATATGAAATTTGACAGATGGTTATTTTTTTCGTACTTTTGTCTCATTATTTCGTGTCTTCTCATTTGGTTGGTTCTTGTCAAGTACTCCGTCGGCAAATATTTTTTTTTATTTTGTAAGGAAATACATTAAGTTGTCATGTTATTCATTTGTTCGTGCGTTAAGTTATGTTTGGTGTTATTTATTTATACTTTAGGTAGATGCGCATTCTTTTCTTTGCAAATATATATAATTTTTGTTAGATTGACCTTTTGCTAATTTCTGTTGTCCGCACAAAACATATCCCGTGCAGTAGGGATAGAAATGAAAAATCATGACATAATTTGCCCAGCGAAGCAATAAGAAAATGTAGAGATAGAGATGTCAGACATTGAGTTGGAGAGACAGATATCTTGTGGAGTCGGGGTGTAAAGAACTGAACAGTTGGTGTTCCTAGAGGGTCATTAGGAAGCAGTAGTAACAACAATACTTTTAAATGATTTTAGGAGAAATACCCGAAAGAAACTTATGTTCTACTGGTTTTCGAAATATTGAGCTGCGATATATGTTATTATTTATTTGTATACGATTTTTTTTAACTTTTTCGAAAAAATCGTTAATTCAAGATATTCAAATTTCAAAAATAATTTTTAAATATTTTTTATTAAGTTTTTACATATTTATTTTTTATTTCCAATTTTAGGAGCTCCTGAATCAAAACTTAACCCAAAATCGATAAAGCCATTAATAAGAAAATCGATAAAACGGTTTTAGTTTAGAGAGTTAGATAATAACATTTTTTCAATTAAGATAGAAAATTATTTCTGTTTAACATTTTTTGTTAAAATTTATCTTGACCCTAATTTAGACCACGCAAGCAATACTACACATATCTTTTTTGTCAAAATCGTCAAAGCTGTTCTTGAGACAAATGGGATTTTTCATAACGGCTGTATCGCAGGGATTTACAATTAGGTTTCGAGCGTAACAAAAACAATTTAATTTCTTATTTACGGAATCACTGAAAACCCTTAAGGATCAATTTTGAAAAAAAAAAACAGTTCAGCTGTTTATGGTGTAGTTTGAGGTACAGATATACAGGCACACAGACGGAATTGAGGGGCACACTTTTTTCGTCATGTCAAGTTTGACCAATATGTCCAGTTTTTTTCCAAATACAAAACTTGCCATATAATATCTATATCGCAAGTAATATTTATTACACCTGCTCTCAAAGATTCTGGTTAAACCCAAAGCTCTATTATAAAACCAACAGAAATTTCAAACAGCCCAGAAGGATGTTAGGAAGACTTTTCGCAAAAAAACGAGAAGAGGTTTCAAGGAGATTGAAATGTCATCATCAAAACAAAAAAAAAAACAAAAAAAAAAAAAAAAAAACACACGGAGATTTTATAAGTTTTCAGATGTAAAATAGAAATATTCATAATATTTCAAAGGCATTGTTACTACCATAAGAATATTCGTGTAGTGCGGCTAAAGAAAGAATCTCAGAATTTAACCGTACGTCTAAAGTTGGACTCAAGGATAAGCTGATGTGCTTTCCCTGAAGAGCGAGTACTATAGTTGAATTGCAAATAGCTATTTCACTAGAACACTGTTTATTAAAATAACGGTAAAATAGTGAAAGACAAAAAACTTTGTTGCGGTGCTCGAGAGATACACATGTTTCTGTTAAATTTTTATCAACTTTCATTTTTAAAGGTCTCTTTGGGATTCTATTCAAGCTACTTAAGTGGATAATAGAGCATCTGGCCAAATATGGAAATTGTACTCAAGCCTTGGACGATGAATATAGGCCTTGTAGATTATAGGCAGTTTAGAAGAGGTGACAAATTTCTTGCATCGACAAAGGAAACCTAAACACCTAACATCGTTTTCGGCGACGTCGAATATGTGGTCATTCCAAATAAGGTGGTCAGAGATGCACATACCGAGAACTTAAAACTGCTCTTTTTCCTCAACGCAAGTGCCACTCATAGATAGCTGTGGGAGGTTGGTTTCAGTTTAACGACAGAATACAGCATTGAGGTTTTGACGCATCACGCATTTTTTGGTTTCCCATTTCGCAATGCTATCGAGATCAAAATTTGATGAACCTTAATACGCTGACATTTCAAATGCACATCCGATGACTAAAAACTGAATGTGGAAATGAATATGAAAAGCTGAAAGTACTGTCCTCAGCAAAACAATTGAATGGATTAGATGTTTCAGACAAGAGAGTCGGAGACAAAACGGAGCCCTGTGGTGCGCCAGCATTTATTTTATGAATATCAGACTTGCAACCGTTGGAATACAACTTGTATTGAGCGGTTCGAAAGGTAAAGTTTTAATAAAGTTTTTAAAAAGTTTTAAAGATTTGTGTCACTGCTCGGTGAGATAAACCAACGAAAGCTATATTGCAAATCAATGAGAAGATTTTGTTCTTCAAGATATTTCTTGAGCAAATTATTCATCAGCGTTCCCATCATGACTTGGAAAGAAGGGACGAAAGTGCAATTGGAGTATAGTTAGAAGGGAGAAGAAGATTTGAATTTTTAAGGGACAAATGCTGTTTTCCATTAACTCGAAAAAAGACCAGTTGAGCAGGATAGATGGAAAAGAGAACGCAATTGTTTTAAAAGTGCTGAAGAAAACATGTTGAGAACAATAGGAGAGCATTACTATCCTGGCCAGTGGACTTATAAACATCGAGATCTTTGAAAACCCTTGCAACTTTACGATTGCGAAAAGCAGATTTTTCCTATATAATCATTTACAGGGGGCGGGGGCGTCACGATAGTAACTGGAAGCATCGAATTAATAGCAAACCGTGATGTAAGCAAATAGGCTTTTCATTCTTACAAATGATCAAACATTTGTACTACCTTTGAGACATTGTAGTATTTCTTGAATTAATTGTTGGTCATGAAAATTTTGGAACATCGAACATGATAATCACAGGTCTTTTTATCTTGTTTAAACTTATTCCGGTTTACCTCTGTAAGATTGGCTTTATAGCATCGGAAAGTTACTTCAACCGTCACTATCGAGGAAGCAAAATTCTCTTTGGAATTTTTTCTCTAACTGGGTTTTTTTGACATGAGAAATGTGCAAATCTTGATATACCTTCCTCTCTCGGGTATTGTCTGACCAGAAAAGTCTTGCAACGAAGAATTGTGCACATTAAAATCGCTCGTAACTGCGATTTTGCTGTGCGGATAATGAGAAACAATTTCTTAGATATACATAGTTCAATATACATGCATTTCTTCCAATTGGATTAATCTAACATTTCCAGTTTAATCTGCGGAAAAAATTCAATTCAGGACTGCATGGAGGATGACCCATCAGTTCGATGTTTGGAATGCTCAAAAATGCACTTGCTTGAGCCGATGTGTGAGAGCTTGCAATTGAATTTTTCAACACTTCTTAACATCAATCGATACGAGCCTTTGTTAAATTATGGGGTATCCAATGTGAACAAATTTTTCCAACTTCCAAATGTGCATGAAATATGTATTTATGCAAGTTGAAATAATTTCCAAGTATGGCTCAATCTCATGGCAATCTTGCAACATCTATATTTTCCGGTTTTTGACGAAAATTCATCTAATAGCTAAGTACTCTATTGAATTCGAAAAACCAGGCAAATACCGGGCCTCGAGATGATGTTTCACTATCAAAAGTTGAAGTAAGTTTATCGGCACACTGATCCACACCAAAAATAATAGAAAATCATTGCACGAGAATGTATACGATTTAGTTCCATTTTTTGACCAAGATGAATGTTTCAAATAACTGTTAACCACTCAAAATAAAACTCGTATGACAAAACATTCCGAGAACGATTGTCGTTTAATATGTCAAAATTTAAGCTGACAGTGTCAAATTTAACATATTCTTACTTTAACAATGTCAAGACTTACATACTAACATACTTACTTATACTTGAATCTAATGTTGTGAAAAATCAAGCTGATCAAAACTGCTATTTACAGCATCAATAACTGCCTTGTTTTGCATTTCTGAAATAAATTTTCTAGAAAATTCCAATCAGAGTGACCAATGACCGACAAACAAAGGGACAAATGGGATTTTCACTGCGACGAACGAATTATTCGCGCGAAACTTACATCAAAACTATTCTTGAGTGTTTGTTTGTTTCAAACGGTCACTGGCAACGCTATCAAAAAATGCTATATGAACGATATTTTAAAATGGACTATTGCACATTTGTCTGATGAAAAAAATGTGTTGGGCACGATATCCCGCTTTTTATAATCCCGTTTTTTATAATCCTGTTTCTTATAATCCCGCTTTTTTAAAATCCCGCTTTTTAAAATCCAGTCTTTTATAACCTCGTTTTTTATAGTCCCGTTTCTTATTACGACGTATAAACAGTGTGGTATGTAGCCCCCCCCCCCTCCTTGGGCACACTATAGGATTTGGGGTAGGTGAGAGGTTGGGTGTATGTCATTAAAGAATCTGTAAAATAACCAACATAAAATCAATAAGTCTTAGCTACGTATTCTAAAAAACGGGATTTTAAAAAGCGGGATTATAATAGAATGGGATTTTGAATAAACGGAATTTTAAAAAGCTGTATTTTAAAAAAACGGTATAATAGAGGACGGTATTTTAAAACTTTTCTTGCAGGATTTTTGAAAAACGGGATTTTAGAAAGCGGGATTCCGTTACGCTCTCGAAAAAAATCATGGGGATATAGATTGAAAAGCGCCACCTCGAAGAATTTGCGATAATCCAGCATTACCTTATGGATTTTCCCGGTCATTTCAGGAGTTGTCATTATTAACCCCAAATTCCACCTGTAGGTTCGACCTTATTTCACACTCCACAGATAACAACCTACGAGTTACATTTAAAACATTTTTCGGGCTAAGAATCAATTCAAGATCTTTGAATATGAAGAAAATATAACATTTTTAATTTGCCACATTTTTATGAACCCTGTATAACCCATATGAATATGACACGTCTATACAAATATATTGACAAACTTGCTTATGTCATTTCAAATATTTAGGGTGGAAGAAGTTCATAGCAAATTTCTAATACCTATTTGAGTTGAAATATGTCAAAGGCATGTGAGAGTAAGGTCTAAAATCAATAAACCTCATTCATCCGAATTTAAAACTCTTGGGAGTTTGTCAGAAGTTTACCATATCTTCCTAATTTTTTTTTTGCATTTCCATTCCAATTGTCTATTGTCAATTTGTAAAGAAAACAAACTTTCAAAAAGGTTAATAATTTCATCACGACCCTCTTTCGTTATGATAATTCCCACAGCGCATCTGAACCCCGAAAAAAAATAAACTTCTTTGCCAAATCAACATGAGCCTGTGTCAGTAATTTACAAATTCCTTTTACTTTCTGCCAACAACTTTTACCACTACCCTCCCTCACCCCGCTTCAGTTTACCAAGTTAAAAAAAAAAGTTGAACATCCAAAATAAATAAAAATGTCTCCCATGTTCTTCCACCAAAATATACCTAAGCCTTAAAAGTTGTGAGGAACCATAGCCAACAAGTAGGTTAAATACAGACCCTGTTTGAGTGTCACTATGCAGCTACAGCTGGGAAATGCTAATTAGTTCCGATTAGGACCTGGATGTGCGCCTCGTAGTATACCCTTTTCCATTCATAATTAGTGCAAACAAACCCTCAAGAGTGTACGAATATCTGACTATGCCTTTTATACGCTTTTTATCTTTTATAATTTGCAGGAAATATAATACAGCTAGGCTGCGTCTAGGGCCCATTTCATCAGATAAAACGACTGAACAGTTCCTGGATATGAATATTCAACTAGAATCATTTAATCTGTGGGTTTTTTTTTTGGTTAATTTTGTTGCTGTGAGTTTAGGGTGTAATGTCAATTGGACTGTTGACAGTGTTAATTGAAATTCCACAGAATTAATTTATTAATGCCAACTAAAAAGGAGTGCGTAAGCGTAAACATACACACATGACAGCGTGCAGGTATGTACTGTGTCTGTTTGTGTTAGCTGGAAGTTCACTCACGTGATTTATGGATAAAGCTTAAAGAAGATTTAAAGAGAGCGTGTTGTTATACTGACAATAATTGTCAATATATGATTGATTACGAATGTGTATGAAGGTGAAAAATAAAAGTTTAATTATTTTTTTTAATTTGAAGGCTTTTTCAATAATTTGGGTGAAACGGTGTGTTGTGGTATGGTAGACGTTGAAATGAAATAAAAAAAGCTGTTTTGAGGTATTCCTTTTTTCAAAGTCAAGTCAACGATCAAACGGCTATGCCATCACTTCGGTCGGTGAGATTGGATTGGTCGAGTTTTCAAGCTGGCTATAGACGATCGAAATTTTTGACAAAAATCATTTGAGCGAGAAAGCATATTTTGACTTAGCTGGCTTTCTTAATAAACAGAACGTCATTTGTCAAAAACATAAAAAACTAACTTCTTCTTCGGCTCCAACGCTCAGCTATAACTACAACCCGATAACTAACTCCTCAGATATGGAAAATGTACTCGCAGCTCATATTGCCGTTAGCTCTATGTTGTCACACAGCAACATTGATTGTTTGAAGATTATTTCATGCAAATGTTGGCCGCGGCTGCGCCTCAATTGGTCCATCCCTCATTGGTCAAAGCGAGCTTGTCGCTATAGACATGAGCCTTAACATAGCCCCATAAAAAAGAGGCGTTAAATCACACGATCTAGGCGGCCAATTGAACGGCTCCAAACGTGAAATAAACTGTCCACCGAATTCGCCTCTCAATTGGTCCATTGTTACGCGTGCTGTGTGGCATGTGGCACCGTCTTGTTGAAACTACATGTCATGCATGTCAAGCTCTTCCATTTTGCGCAAAAAAAAAGAGTTTGTTATCATTGCACGGTAGCGCTCATCATTTACAGTAACGTTGCAATTCGCATCATCTTGGAAGAAATAAGGCCCAATGATTCCGCCAGCCCATTATCCGCACCGAACAGTGACTTTTTCTTGATGCATTGGTAGCTCTTGCAATGCTTCTGGCTGCTCTTCACTCAAAATACGTTAGTTTTGCTTGTTCACGTATCCATTCAACCAGAAATGAGCTTCGTCGCTGAACACAATTTTTCGATAAAAAAGTGGATCTTCGGCCAACTTTTCTAGAGCCCATTCACAAAAAATTCGGCATTATGGTAGGTCGTTCGGCTTCAATTCTTGCACCAGCTGTAATTTGAAAGACTTCACACCTAAATGCTTCCGCAAAATTTTCTATTAATGGAGTAACAGAGGTCCAACTGCTGCGAAAAGAGTGGAGTAGATCTTAGCATCGTTTTGGAGAAACTAAACTTATTGCGCTGGAAATTTCTAAAGCATTTGATAAATTTTGGCACCATGCTCACTTATAAAAAATCAGTGCGTCCGGTATCAACGAAACCCTTATTCTTTGGATTAGAAATTGCTTTCTAAATCATTCTATACATGTTGTAGTGGGCGGTTTGGAGTTCGATCCTAACAAAATAAAGGCTGGTGCTCCCCAGAGGTCCGTTTTGTCTCCAAATCCAACTCTCTTCCTTATTTTTATTAATGATCTGTTGTCTGAAACTTCTAATCCATTTCCGACGACTCCACGCACAGCTTTTCATACTCGTTCTCAAATTTACATCCATCACTTTCGGAAGTAGAATTGCTCATTGAACTCCGGTCTTTATAACATTGTTCCGAGTAAATAGGGTGTAAGACATCGTGTGGAGTTTAGTTCTTCGAAAACTCAATGTTGTCTACTGTCGATGAAGCAAAATGCACACATACCTATTATGCCATTGAATGGCACTTTCATCGAAGAAGTCAAATGCTTTCAGTACTCAGTATGTGCGTCAACGACGATCTTCTTTGGAATAATCATATTCTCATTCACCAGAAATGTTGGTAAGTATTTAAAATTTTTGGCCACAATTTAGATGGCAATTATGTGTCCAAGACTCGTGTACAACTCAAATATTTTGATAGCTGAAGCCCATTTATCCGTTTATTGGATATATCCAGAACAGAGCTTTACCACTGTTAGAAAACATAACTCATGAAATCATTCCCAACTCTTGAACACCGCATTCTCACACGTGATAGGTGATTCGCTACGAGTGCTTTTCAGTTCAGCGATTTATAGGTACTATAAGGCAAGTTATGCATTCGGAAAAAAAAATCGAACTCGAGATTTTGATCATAGTTGACATTACGATGATACTCGTAGCCAAGACTTAAAAAGTGGGTCTCGCAATTCTGTCTGTTCGACTTAAGCTTAAACGAATCGGCCGATTTTCCTTAAGCTTGATAGTAAACATTTTTAAACCCCCCCCCCCCCCCACACGTATTTTTTTTTTTTTTTAAGACCAAAAATAACTGTACCTGCCATACGAGTTTTTTTTTCGAAATTTTACAAATATTTTTTTTTCTCAAAAACGGTTCGACAGATTTAAAATATTTATGAATTTTTGAATATTACAACAACAACTTGAATGAACTACCACCAAGTGGGTTCTTATTTGGTTGGAGTTATAGCTATTTCACGGTTGCCAAGCCGATCATCAGACTCCTTTATTAGTGGTGCTTAGCCTTTATACTATCAAGTTTAATCGAAAAACTTTTTGCCTTGACTGAGATTTGAACCCAGACCTAGCGTCGTCAGAAGCCAATGCCCTACGCATCACGCTACCGAGACCACATGATCGAGTCCATCCCAATTTAGGTTTTATCGTTTATCAATTATCACTTGAGGACTAGCGTTTTTATTAGTCATTCAAGTTTTGTTGTTGTAAATTCGGTTTCTTTCTATTTCTCCGAACTCTGTTTATAAGCCAACAATTCGTTGTATATTATAAGGAGGGAGATTTTAATGAAAGATTTGACTCTGGTCAAGTTTTAAATCTATTGAAGGGGTTTTTGTATGGTTACATACATGCAGTGTATCTGCGAAGCTTCATATATTTATGAATTTTTGAATATTACAACAACAACTTGAATGAACTACCACCAAGTGGGTTCTTATTTGGCTGGAGTTATAGCTATTTCACGGTTGCCAAGCCGATCATCAGACTCCTTTATTAGTGGTGCTTAGCCTTTATACTATCAACAACAACAAAATTTGAATGACTAATAAAAACGCTAGTCCTCAAGTGATAATTGATAAACGATAAAACCTAAATTGGGATGGACTCGATCATGTGGTCTCGGTAGCGTGATGCGTAGGGCATTGGCTTCTGACGACGCTAGGTCTGGGTTCAAATCTCAGTCAAGGCAAAAAGTTTTTCGATTAAACTTGATAGTATAAAGGCTAAGCACCACTAATAAAGGAGTCTGATGATCGGCTTGGCAACCGTGAAATAGCTATAACTCCAGCCAAATAAGAACCCACTTGGTGGTAGTTCATTCAAGTTGTTGTTGTAATATTCAAAAATTCATAAATATATGAAGCTTCGCAGATACACTGCATGTATGTAACCATACAAAAACCCCTTCAACAGATTTAAAATATAAAAATACGAAAAATTTCATTTAGTTAAAGGTAGGTAATGGTTGAAAAAAAATACCAAAAAATGGTTATTGAGGGTACCCCCATGTAACCAGCTCCCCAAAAATATGAATAGTAATTTTGATTCAAATTTAAAAAAAATTGTTTGGATTTGAAAAAAAAATAATTTTTTTTTTTCAAAACTCAATATTTTGAAAACCCCTTGCTAGATTATTTTTAAACTTGGTAAATAAAAGTTACTCAATATAATTACAAGATGTGAGAAATAAAATTATTTTACCTAAAAATAAAGGTACCAACCATACAAATGTTAAAAAATGGTTTTCAAAAACTGTATTTTCCTCGAAAACGGCACCTAGAATTTTGATAAAATTTTTTTCTTTCAATTGATTTTTATGATCTTTAATTTAATAAAAAAAAAAATGAAATTAAGATATAACAGCTTGTACCTACCATAGAACCATTTTTTCTAATTTTGAATTTCTCATTATAGAAATAACAGATTTTAATGAAATAACGTATTTTAATGAAATTTGTTATAGAGATGTTTCTAAAAGGTTTAAAAAACATTGCATTTAAAAACTTAACAAAAAAAAAATTAATTTCTGAATTTTTGCAAAAAAAGTAATTATTCTTGGAAAATTCGATATATCAAAAACGACTCAATGTTTTTTTTTTGAAATTTAAATTTCAGTAGTACAATAATAAAAACTTAAAGTTGGCGTACCAAATTTTTTTCATAATAATTTTTTAAAAATTTTGTATATAAAACCTTACTCGTATTTAAAAGAAACTACTACAACGACTTATAGTTTTGTTGTTTCATAATTTGCATAGCATTCTGTTTCTATATCTTACTACTAAAAGAATTTGAAAAATTAATTTTATCCTTATGAACAGTTTTCTCTAATAACATTCGTTTTTAAAATTCCTAGTCTATTACATAGGAGCAAGTTCGTGTGACCCAGTCGTGCATTTTTTTTTATTTTTCCGTCAAGAACAGAGATCCATTTTATAGTCGCATATCACAGTTATGTGATAATTTAACAGACTAGGGTTTTCCGTTTTCCTTGCCATTTCAGTTTGCAATTGTTAAAAAAATATCTAAAAATTTGAGAAAAATATTTAATACTGATGTATTATTGAGCTTGGCAACACCTAATAATTTATACACACTAAGATATACGTATGATTGCAATTGTCATCAGGACCCTATATCTGTGTTATCATGCTGGTCTCACTCTTTGATAGATTATATTAAAGTTTCAGTTGTAACCTAGCTCGATCATAATAAAGATCTTACTCGCATTAAACATAAACTGAATATTTTATTAAAGAATACAACATGGCGCAGTCGGTACTTGTTTAAAAAATAAAAGAACCGAATCATATAGACCATATAGAGACGCATAAAAACTTAAGCTAAATATTTGAACATGCATGCTAATAAAGAAAGCATATAGTGTACTAACTGTAAAACTTAAAAGTGATAAAAAAAAAGTGCATGCAATAAAACCTTAAACTTAACATAAAAGTAGTGCATGCAAAACGTTAACGATTTTTTTTTGGTATATCAAAACGAATAAAAAATGGCCAGTGATTTCCAGAAACCTGGTCCGTTGTTGATGGACGGGAATGTAAAAGAAAATTGGCGGAAATTTCACAATATGTGGAAGATCTATTCTATCGCTACAAAAACAAATGTTGAATCTGAGGAAATACAAACTGCGAGATTTCTATCGTGCGCTGGGGAAAAAGCAGTCGAAGTATATCAAACACTTCCAATGTTAGAAGCAGACAAAAATAACCTTGAAAAGGTTATTGAAGCCTTTCAACAGTACTGCGTACCGAGAAGCAACATAGTATACGAGCGGTATATTTTTTTTTCTCGATATCAAAAAGAAGGTGAACCGTTTGAACAGTTCCTCTCTGACATCGTCCAACTTGCTGAAAACTGTGAATTTAACGACCAAAAAGAGTATATGATAAGAGACCGCATCGTAATGGGTATAGCTGAACAAAATATAAGACTACAACTTCTAAAAACGGATAGCTTGGATTTGACAAAAACTAAAGAAATTTGTCGTGTGGCTGAACAGGCAAATATGCAGGCAAAGGAGATGCAAGCAGAAAGAGGATCGGCTGTTGATGTTGTGAAAACTAAAAAAGGGAATAATTTAAATAATTTCATATCAAAATCTAATAATAATTTACGCCAAAATTTAAACTTTCCATCTTCTTCTAATTCTAGAAATCGTGTAACAAAGAACAGAGATCAGCATGACAATATGGAACAGAGACGCGTTAATTCCCAATATTCAAATGTTTGTTACAAATGTAATAAACATCATGCTCTCGGTAACTGTCCAGCATTTGGAAAACGGTGTCAAGCTTGCGGAAGATTTAATCATTTTGCATCTGTATGCAGATCCAAAGGGATTAACTGTATAAATGAAGCTTCAGTTTATAGTAATGATAAGGATGATGGTGATGAGAGTGGTGACAGTGGTGAGTCAGTAGCTTATATTGGTGCGATAGGTCAGGTTCGACATGGTTTCGGTAGTTGGTGCGAAATAATAACTGTAGAAAACAGTTCTATAGAATTTAAGCTCGATAGTGGAGCTGAAGTTAATATAATACCATCTGAAGTTTTAAAAAATATTAAATGCGAAGCAAAATTAAGCCCGGTAAAACATAAATTAGAAGCATATGGAGGTTCTCGAATTGCTACAATGGGTTCTGTTCGTCTTCGTACACAGTACAAAGATTTAGTTGATGATGTTGACTATGTCGTCGTTGAGGGAAGCTCCAAACCTTTACTTGGGTTAAAAACGTGTATTCAATTTGATTTAATCCGCAAAGTCAATTCTTTAAACGAAGTCGGTAGTTTTATGACAAATAATAATGACGTGTTTTCGGGAGACGGTAGATTTCCAGATAAATGTAGATTAGAACTCAAACCTAATGCTATACCAGTATGTAAACCTCCTCGTAGAATTCCACTTGGAATTCGAGATAAAGTTAAGGAAGCTCTCGAAAATATGGAGCAACGTGGTATCATTCGAAGGCGAGAGGAGCCGTCAGAATGGTCTCATCAAATAGTAATTGTGGAAAAGGCAAATGGTAGTTTGAGGTTATGTTTAGATCCAAGTGCTTTGAATGATAATCTCCAAGAAGAGCATGGTATTATTCCAACGCTATCTGATTTCTGCGATGCTATGAGAGGTTTTAAGTATTTTACTGTGTTTGACTTGAAAGAAGGTTTCTGGCAAGTCGAATTATGTTCAGCATCTAAAAAATTCACTGTGTTTAGCACTCGCTATGGAACATTTGAGTACAACGTACTTCCTTTTGGCGTCAAAATAGCAGCTGAAAAATTTCAAAATCTAAATTCCAAATATTTTGGTAATTTGCCAGGAACCTTCATTTATATCGATGATATAATAACTGGAGGAAGGACAAAAGAAGAACATGATACAAATGTCGAAAATGTTTTAAAAAGGGCACGTGAAATAAATGTGAAGTTTAATAAGGATAAACTTCAATACTGCGTAAAAGAAGTAAAATATTTAGGGCATATTTTTACTGGCGATACTATCCGTCCTGATCCAACTCGTGTAGAATCGATTCTCAAATTGAAAGAACCCCAAGATAGAAAAGAGCTAGAGAGAATAATGGGAATGTTTAATTATTTACGTGATTTCATACCAAATTTTTCGACTTTAAATGCACCTCTTCGCGGTCTGTTAAAGAAAAGTAGTGATTTTTTATGGACGTCCTCCCATAGGAATATTTTTAATGAGATTAAAAATACTTTAGCACAACACTCAATCCTTCAGATTTTTGATCCTAGTAAGAATATAATCATCCAAACCGATGCTTCTCAAAGCGGTCT
The DNA here is from genome assembly GCA_911387755.1 of Chrysotoxum bicinctum. NCBI lineage: Eukaryota > Metazoa > Arthropoda > Insecta > Diptera > Syrphidae > Chrysotoxum > Chrysotoxum bicinctum. The sequence goes on along the minus strand of OU426989.1, from coordinate 212,908,574 downwards.
TGGATGCTGTTTGTTGCAGGATAATAAACCTGTAGCATTTGCTTCAAAAAGTTTAACTGATACTGAGACAAGGTATGCTCAAATCGAAAAGGAATTGTTAGCTGTGGTATACGCATGTGAAAAATTTAATAACTATATATATGGCTACCATTTTACGGTGCACTCTGACCATAAACCTTTGGTTGCAATTATTAAGAAAGATGTAGGTGAGGTTCATTCTGCGCGATTGCAAAGAATGAAAATTAAACTTTCTAAATTTAAACTGAATTTAAAATATGTCCCTGGAAAATTTCTCTATATAGCGGATCTTTTATCAAGGAATTTTATTGATGATCCCACAGTTAATATGGAAAAAACTTTCAAAGATTTGGTTCATAGCGTTAATTTGAGTGAGCCCAAAAGAATTCAATTTGAAAATGAAACGAAAAAAGATGAAATTTTACAATGTCTTATACATTTTTACTATGAAGGTTGGCCAAAAGACAAGCATAATTTGGATGATGATTTAAAATTTTTCTGGCAACTTAAAAATAATATTCATGTTGAAAATGGATTAGTACTATACGAAAATCGTGTCTTCGTTCCGCGTTCTTTAATTAAGGAAACGTTACACCTTCTTCATAAATCACACATGGGAATTACAAAGACTATTAATAGAGCCAAAGGTACTCTCTACTGGCCATACATGGCAAGAGATATTGAAAACATGATTCTTAAATGCCGTGAATGTGAGAAATTTAGGCCACAAAATAAAAACAATTCGATTATTTCACATCCTCCACCGGAAACTCCCTTTCAAAAACTTGGTGTTGATTGTTTGGATTACGGTGGTAAATCATATTTTGTTGCCATCGATTATTATTCGAAATGGATCGAACTTTATTTGATTCCAGATAAAACAGCGAAAACTATAAAAAATATTTTAATCAAAATATTTTCTATGCATGGCATCCCCGAAAAAATTGTGGCTGACAATATGCCATTTAATTCGTATGAATTGAGAAATTTTGCTAAAGATTCGAACTTTGATTTCATTTACAGTAGTCCTCGGTATCCGAAATCAAATGGATTAGCAGAAAAAGCAGTCCATATCACGAAATCTATTTTAAAAAAAATTAATAGGGGTGAAGGTAATTTAGAAGCAGCTTTATTAGAATACAGAACAACACCTGTCGCGGGACTAAAATATTCACCAGCAGAAATGTTGATGAGTCGAAAGTTTAGGACTTGGTTCCCAATTAAAAATGAAGAACTGTATCCAAAAGTACCAATGGATATAGCATATGAATTGGAAAAACGTCAACAAAATATTATGGCGAAAAATAATCCGGTTAGACCTCGAAGAGAACTTGAATTAAAAAAAGGTGAAAATATAGTTTATCGAAATAATGGTATATGGAAACCTGCCCGTATTATTGAAAAGCATAATACGCCTCGGTCATACATTCTGAAAAATGAGAACAATAGAATTATCCGTCGAAATACTTTATATTTAAGAAAGTCACAACATGCTCCAGAATTTAGAACAATTGAAACGAACCCATTGTTTTCGAGGGCTCCAGATGATTCTGAAAATCTGGAATCGGATACAATAGACAAAAATTTACAAAATCCTGGCACTAACAATGGGAATGAATTTCCTGGTTCGGTCAGTAAAAACAATGTAGAGCTCGATGTATCGCATCAGGAGATTACTTCACCTTATGTCACCAAATATGGTAGGATCAGTAAGAAACCTAATTTCTTCCGTCCAGGCTAGACATCGGTTTTATTTTAAATTGAAATAATATTTTCATTAACTTGTTAAAATTATAAATTCTATATTATATTTAAAATGTTAAGTTTATACATGAAATTTAATTTATTTAAAGAAGAGAGATGATGTATTATTGAGCTTGGCAACACCTAATAATTTATACACACTAAGATATACGTATGATTGCAATTGTCATCAGGACCCTATATCTGTGTTATCATGCTGGTCTCACTCTTTGATAGATTATATTAAAGTTTCAGTTGTAACCTAGCTCGATCATAATAAAGATCTTACTCGCATTAAACATAAACTGAATATTTTATTAAAGAATACAACAAATACAAAATCGACAATTAATGACGGTCACTGTAGATTAAACCTTGAAAATCTCGAATGATTAATCAAAAAGTTCTGGTTTATTGCTTACAATTTTCCATTCCCCACTAATTATTATAGAGCGCTATTCTCGTACTCAATATTTCTACTTCAAGCTGAACACTCCTTCGTTTGAAACAATCGACACACAGTTATTTTGTGTTAAACATTAATCCATTACAAGTGGGGTGGGTTCCAAAATAAATTACTTTTCCATTCCAATCGAATATCTTTTTTCTTTTTTTTTGAAGCAAGAATTTCCTAAGACTGGCCAAAGCTCAATGCCGGATATAAAAGGGAAGGACTAACTTGGGAGTATTTGTGGCCTTGGACATTTGATTTCCCTTTTCTCTTCTCAATGATATCAATAGACCACGGGGCTTGATTATTTTCCTCAGTGAAGTTGTTATTAAAGATAATTCGAAATATAATTTTGGGCATATTCTTAGGGCAGATGTTATTTGATTTGAAATTGATTGGTTTATCAAATTAAGTTTTCAATTTGATTCGGCAAGAAAATTGAGTTATTCATAGATACGAGTATAGTTCTATCCGTTGCTGAGGTTTAGCTTTAGGATATTAACTTTTGGTAAAAGTCAATTCGATTGCTATAATTCGATGCCATAAATTATATTTGTAAAAAAAAAAAAATTACCGGTAGTTGAAGATAACTTAGCAAAAAATTTTATTAAAAAAAGAAAAGAAAGAAAGACTTTCTTCATACTGCATCACTGAATGGATGGTCGAAAGGTGTGGAACACTTCAAAGAAATGGACGTATTGTGACGTATGATATATCAAATACACTTCCAATGGATAGGTAAACATTGCTATTCAGGATTCAAGACATTTTTATACAAATTTCAGCAATAGCTATCGATCGAATTAAAGTATATTGTTAAAAGTCAGATTTTTACTTTTTTATAAATGAGTTTAAATTCAAAGTTGTTCTCATAGTCAGAGGTTATATGCCAAATGACAGGTTTTAAAAGCACTGGATTCATTGACAAGGTGCAAGTTATTAATTCTTTATTAATTAATTAATTATTAATTCTTATAGTCGAAACGTCCTGGCAGAACACGCAGCAGAACGCTTCCTGTTCAGTAGGACTGTGTCCGATCAGGACCGGAGGGATAGGATGAGACAGGAGAACCAATTCAGATGGTCAACCATCTGATAGAGAGGGTTGACTAGGATATGTATCTGTAGATCGACTTACATAGGATTAAGTAAGCTTAGGTAGTTCTACTGTCCCAGTCAGGGTGGCGCCAAAAAAAAGTATATATAAAACCCCAAAAACTAATGCAAATAGTTTTAGTTTCTTTTACATAGCTTTAAGTAGTCTTACAAGGGCCGCGCACTATCAATTTTTAGTTGCGGAACTGTTTGGTTACTTATAGAAAATAGATGAACTATTTGGTTGAATATCTGCGCAGCTGCAGATAATTATGTATATGTTCAATAAAATAGCGAACTCATTTTAGGCAATCGTTTAGTTTGTGTCGAAACACAAACTTTTTAGTTGCTCGAACCAAGCAGTTTCGCAACTAAAAATTGCAAGTGCGCGCCTAGCCTTATTGTCTTAGTATAAGGTCTTATAGTGTCAGTTTTTAATATTAAAGCCTACAAACTGTAATTTATCTCATTTGCATTGATTCAAATTTGTATTACAGTCTTACCTAGAATAGTATAAACAGCCAGGACACCACAGGTAGAAAAATAGCTTTTGGTGATCTATATTTAATAGTTGTACTCCAGTCCATCCATTATCATAAATCGTAATTAGTCAATAAATTATATAAAAGACTTTATAAAAGCCCACTTATTAATTACAAACCTCTTGCCGTTGTTTTAGTTATTTAATTTATAATCTGGTCTTCTATGTTATTTTGTTCAGGCAGTTTACTCCTGCTCGGAGTTGTCCAAATAACGAACATCTACGTTCCACTTCCTACTTTGAAGTTACGCACTGCAATTTAAGTTTGTAAGAGGGGCTGTTCCATCTTTTTGCAGGATTCTAGGAAAATTATTAAGTTTTTTTACTTTGTTTTATTTTTAATCAAAAACGTTTGCTTCTTGAACACTCGAATCCGGTCTTATGTAGCAAAATGTCAAAAAGGTACATCTTAAATAAAAACAAATTCCTTCTTCTTGTCGAACACGCAGGTGTTTTTTAATATATAATATTAAAAAAAAATGTATTTTCTAACAAACAGTTCGTAGAAGGTTTTTCTGAGTTTTGAAATTTTTGTTCTCTTAAGTTGCTTATGGCCCGTGAACTGATTTTATGACAGCCCTGCTTTAGGAAAAAAGATTTGGTGATATAACATTACTCTTTTTTTGTAATTATTAGACTGAGAGGCGACCAGTAATTACTTTGCCAGGAAACCGAAAGTCTCAAATGAAACCCCACAGAGAAGCCAGTAATAGGTGGTTGTTTTAATACATTAAGATACTTTATCTGGAGTTGCAGGGAACGAAGTTAATTTGATAAAGGTATCTTCTCTCTTTTAATTAAGTCGATAACTAAAGGACACGTTTAAGGTGCTTTGTTGTTTGTAAGGTTATACAAACCTAATTTCCATGGTGACGGATTTCATTGTAACAAAATAGAGACTGATTTATGATAAGGGCAGGAATTTGTGTACTTCCAGGTAGGCACGTTTGAATAAAATTCTGGTAAATTCTCATATCATTTTTATTTCTACAAGAAGATCCTTTGAAATCATTCTTCGCAAGGTAGTGACCTATCTTTCCGTATTTAAAACTTGGTGCTGAATGTGCTACGGACATCTCTGGAAGTAGAGAGTTTGATGATTGCTAAAAGAGTTTATTTTTTCAGTGCTGATCGGAACCTAAGCTTCTCTAGCCAAGTAAATAGCTACATATCTCCAGCTTAGCATGTATAATTTATTGGAGTCCCCTGTTAGTTTTATAAGAATTTTCTTGTTATACTCTATGGTTTTCCATTAAGCATTTCCTGCCTTAAAGTTTAAATTAAGCAAAGTTTTAGGAAAATTTTATATATTAAGTACTTTTGCATTTTTATGGCATTTTTTGAGAAAAACCGATGCGACAATTTTTTTTCTTTTACGATATATGTATGAACGAGAAATATACGACATTATTTACGCTGTACTTTTTATTTTTCAAGTTAATTTTACCCTATTTTGAGGGGTGGTAGTGCTAACCTTTACTGTCAAGTTAGCATTACCAGGGGTTATTTTGTTTTTAAAAAACAAGCACGACAAATTTTTTCGTTTCACGACAAATTCATAACAACTAATCCAATTATTAGATCTTTAAAATTTTGAAGTAGTAGTGCTAACTTGACGGACATAAAATACCCTAACATATATCATAAAAACTTCGATACAATGATGGAATCTTCACACTGCTGCTTAACACTCTTAACTACGGGACCAGATGCGTACTGTGGAGCAGAAGACAATAGGATTAAGAACGAAATCAAAACAGAAGTTAAGGCTAAAAGATCCAAAAGCTGGAAAGAACCCCGAAAATTGAGACATGCTAAACTTTTACTTGGGAAACACGATCGTTTCATGTTCGATATCAGCTTAAGTAAGAATAACATTAGACCCAATACTATGGGTCTCCTACAGGCCATGGTAAGCTAAGAACACTCTGAGGTATTCTTGTCATATAAAAAAGTCGCCTATGCAAATTCTGCAATACTCATGAGGAAAAGTCAGGCTACATACAAGGCACGTATACATCAAACAAATAAGTACATATATGGGACGCTTTAATTCTAAAGGAGTGATAAACTTGAAGAGAGGGCTGTAGGGTTAGCTAATCATCTAACTCTGGATAAGGGCATGATAGATCTTTAGGTCGCAGTGAACTAAGCTTCCTAATAGTCTTTCATTCAAGTCGAAAAGCATACAAAATGATTTTCTCGTTTTCGCTTAGTTTTGGACATACATAATATATGTATATACTTGTCAAACCAGAAAAGAAATTCTTAAATATTCTTTTTCAACCGAATATTTTGATGGTTCAAAACTGCTTCCACAATTTTATATCCATTATGAAATTTTTCAATTTTTATCTGAGTTTGAAGAAGCAGATCCAAATTCAGTACACATCAAATACATTCAATTAAGTCGAATATTGTTGTAAAGGTTAAAAATAGTTATGTTTCAAATATGTACTTTTTCAACTTTTGACATTGTAAGTCCTATTAACAGGAATAAAGATTAGAAAGAATCCCGTTTACGGTGGGCCTGAAATCTTCATCCCTAAGCTTATTTCAGTTGGGAAGCACTAAGTTTATTCACTCTCCGGCATTGCCATTCAGAATTATCCACGTGTCAATATTTTTGTCTATGAGTTTTTAATTGTCTTTGTTTTTTTCGTATCTCTCAATACCATAAATATTAATTATTCAATATTCAAACACCATAGCTAGCAACTTTGCATCATCACAACACAATACTTGGGGCAGTCCGTGCACAAAATCTGCTATTTTGCTGTTCCTGTTGCCTGCTACCTGCTGCTATTCTCAAAGGACAATGATATCGTTTCCAATTATTCAAGGGGTACCGAGAATGTGTTTGCTTATTTTTGAGACAGGAAAAACAAAAAAAAAGTTCCTTATCCCGTCTGCATATGGTTTGCAATCGAGAACCATGATGTTCTGTTTTTATTGTATCCTTTGTTGTTTCGTATGTAGAGATATGAGTTATTTTTAATATGGATGTGGATTGTTATCTGGAGCAATTTTGTCCCCACTGGCCATCAATCTCGGCCTAATGAAATGCAATTCCCGACATTGTGAAAACAAAGAACATGTTAAGAATTCAAAGACTGATGTTAACCATCATCAGGGGAGGATTTACTAGCGAACAATTTTATACAACAAAATGTTGACGTTTAATTATGATGCTAATTGAAAGATTGAAAGATCTTAAACACCTTTTAGCTAGGATCGTACTAAGGCTCTTTTTTTAATAAATTACTTCTTAACACAGTGCTTCTTTTTACAAAATTATAAATAAAAATTATAAATTATAATAAGAGATTCATTTGTCTAATATAGATTAAATTTAATACCTAACATACAAAATACTTAACTATGAGTGTGACGCACAGTAGGGCCAAAGTGCTGATTTCAATTAGATGATTCATGTTTCTCACAGTTAATTAGCCAGAGAATCTGGGTACACTTAGGATTTGAGCCAAAACTTAAGTCTTAACACCTAAATAGACGCCCAAAGTCAAAATAAATTTTTTTTCACTTCTTTTCCTTAAAAGGAATATTTGTATTGTATTTGTATTTATATATTCTATTTTCAATAATTAAGAATAATTTACAATAATTACTTACAGAGTTTTAATTAATAACAGAGTTAAATGTATCATCAGTATGCCCTATGCCCTAGCGCAAAGACGTAAACTCCACTTGGGAGACTTTTACTATAACGATCCTAGTGATCTAAATAATTCCGACATTCACTGTCTTAAACGCTTCATTATTAGCTCAAAATGGTTTAACGAGTAAGGGTGAGTTTTGAAATCCTTGTGGTATCACAACGGACCAAATATTAGTCTAAGTGTGTTGACCTTTTCCGGTCAGCAGCCATTTTAACCTAACCTAACCATGAATTAAGTTGTAAAGAAGCTATTAGATTGAGAGAAGTAAGTTTCCGCTCTTGAAATGAGGAAAATAGGAAAAAGCACAAAAAAGTCAGGAAACCAATAAAATTCCCCCACTATTAATAGAACCAAATTCTTACATAACCAGAAGCCAGGGGCGAACGCAAATGGGGGTTTTAGGGGTTCAACAGCCCCCCCTCCCCCCCCCCGAAAAAAAGGGTTCATTTTGTTAAAAAAAAAACAAGGTGTTATTTTCGTGCCATAAATTCTTATGGTATTGTTGTATTTTCTTACGACTTATATGTATTATAAGGCAAGTAATGCATTCGTAAAAAAAATCAAACTCAAGATTTTTATCAAAGTTGACATTACGATCTGTCTGTCAGTCTGTTCGACTAAAGCCTAAGAGCAAAAATAACGGTACCTGCCAAACGAATTTTTTTCGAAATTTTATAAATATTTTTTTCTCAAAAACTGTCTCACAGAATTAAAAACAAAAATCATAAAATTTCATTGAGTTTAAACTAGGTAATTGTTGAAAAATTTTTCCCAAACATAATTATTCTTGAAAGCCCCCTTGGAACCATTTTTTTGGTTTTTGATTTTCTCGATAACAGTACAATCGATTTTAATCGTTAAGAATTCCCTTCAAGGTTTAAATATTATTGCGTATACAAATTTCAAAAGTTTTTTTTTTTTTGATTCTTAAAACAAATTTCAAATTTTTTTTTGGAAACTCAATGTTTCGAAAACCTCATGCTCGATTTTTTTAAGCTTGATAAATAAAAGTTTCTTAATAATCTACAAGATCTGAGGAAAAAAATTTGTTTTACCTTAAAATAAAGGTACCCACCATATAAATGTTAAAAAATGGTTTTCGAAAATCGTATTTTTCTCAAAAACGGCTCCGAGAATTTTGATAATTTTTTTTTAGTTTTGATTAATCTTTACTTTTAGAGAAGCTTCTAAAAAGTTTAAAAAAACATTGCATTTTAAGACTTTTTTTAAAAAAAGTATCTTTTATATTTTTGAAATTAAAAAATAAATTTTTTTTTTGAAAATTAGATATCTTAAAGACGGCTCAATATTTTTTTGTAACTTAAAATTTTATTCGAACAATAATAAAAAGTTTAAATATGCGTACCAGGTTTGAGTTATTCTTGGCTCCAAGGTCGGAGTGTAATGAATTACAGCAATAGAAAAAACTCACTCATTTCGTTTGTCTGAAAGTTACAGTTACAGTTTTAGTTATAATTTTGTAGTTTAGTTACCGTAGGTACCAATTGATTGTTGCTGGTGTCCTTATGTTTTCGTATAACTCTTTTTCGTATGATCGCAAAAGTACAACAAGTTATAACTTCACGTATTAATATATGCCGGATTTAGTTTTGCAGATTTGGACCACTAGGCGTACCTAGAACTTATTATAATTGTTTTATTAGGTACACTTATGGAATCACTCTCTTTCTTCTTCTTGCATTACTGATATTATACAAACCAAATAATGACCTCCATCACATGGCTCGTAGTAAAAGTCTATGTCTAACAATTAACTCCGGAATAAAAATGGCCAAATGGGAAGCACCAAGAACACCCTTGTAATATTTCCCAACTTTTGGTAACATTATTCAAATTTGCCAAATAGGTATCCGTTGCAACATCTTTATGATGTTTTGTTTTTGCGATTATCTGTATGAAATTGTTTCGGTAGGTCCTATCCCTAAGAGCCAATATTGTTTAGTTATAGCATATTTAAGTTGATTACAATAGAGAATATGTAAACTCCTTTCCATTGCTTTTGAATGGTTCTTGATTCGTCGAAGAAGCCGAAAAGCTCTCAATACTCGGTATTTGTGTCAATGATAATCGTTGGTATGACCATATTCGCAAGACCCCCAAAAAAAAAAACTGCTTAATACTTAGGACTTCTATATCGGTGTAAGAAATTTATCATCCCTTTTGATTTGTCTACAATTTATTATCTTTGGGTAGATAGAGCACAAGATCCCCTTCACAATACTCACTTCAAGTAGTCAGTTGCATTCCTCTCCTTTATCAGTTCAACCGCCGCCGTACCCATTTCGCTAGGAATGATCATTGATTCATCCTTCAAATACAGAGATGGTTGTACCATCAAATACAGAGATTCGTTTTTGAGTCGTACACAACGATTATGGAATAATTTACCCAGCACTGATTTCCATTGCCATTTGAATTTACAAACTTTCAAAACCAATGCCCATCGATATTTCCCTCCTCTCTTTCTGATTTTCCCATGGTTCGTGCTGGGTTAAATATTATAAGGATATCAATAAGCGCTCGAGTTTATTGAGTCTCTGAGGCTTTGTTTATCATCAGTGTGAGATCATGATTGTTTGGGGTTATCTTTTCAAACATTCATTTCTTTATTCTTTCAATTAAGATTCCGAGTTATTTCAAAAAAAATTCTTGAGTTGAAGTCTCTCTTAACGCAAAATATTCGGAACGATAACGAAACTTTCGCCTAAAATGTATAAGGGAACTCACACTTCACACACGATGAAGTTATGCGTAGGGAATTTTTTTTGTCGGCTCAAACTCAAATGCTTGTTCTTGATTTCCGAGATCCTTTTCTCTTAACTAATGGAACAGATATTTCCAAAATAAATCGAAGAACTGCGTTGTGGGAAGAACGATGTCAATGTAGACCCATCTTAATTGCCCCACATCAATAGTTCTTTGAAACTGATCGTTCATCATTTAAAACCTTTTCATGAGTTACCGTGGGCCTATTTAATTTTTTAGGATTAACTAACTGTGAGTTAACTCCAACTAACTTCAACTAACCCTTAAAAATTTGATCAACAATTGAGTTTAACATATTATTTTTCAGATCCTTTTGGTTAACGGACCATTATCCACTTAATAATAAGCAGCGAGTAGTGACTTAGGCCGGTATTCACCGAGCGCTCATAACTTAAGAAGCTCATAAACGTATTCACCAAGCAATATTAGTGAAGATCTACGAGCGCTCTTAAAAGTTAGGAGTGGTCCCGACCACTCCTAACTTACGAGCGCTCTCTTCGAAAATTTGTTCGCTTGTGCGTGTGCCACGCACGCATTTGACTCGAATCCATGTGAGAAATGCCAAGTAGAAGAGTATCCATTTGCTGTCAAGGCCAACATTACACAACATTTCACAATTTGGGTTGGGTACAGCGTTACCCTTATGCGACTTTAGTCGCAATTTTGCGACCTTTTTTGTGCTGTGCGACTATGCGACGACCTTTTTAAAATTGTTTAAAATTGCGACTTTTTCTTTGCTTAAACATTTACCATCAAACTTTTCTGAGAATGTGTGAGTATGATTGTCTTTGATTTGTTCTTTGTTTTCTGTTCGCATTCTCGTTTTCGAAAGTAGTTTTTGTTTTCCCAATTCCCACCACGGGGGCGCTGTTAGATTGTTTTTTGTTCTCTTACGTGTTTGGCAATGACGACTGACACTGACATTTCCTGGAATTTCCCCTCACCTTTGTGCTTTGTCTGTAACATGTAACATGCCGCATCGTGGAGCAATGGGTTGTTTTGCAACATTTTTTTATTAGGGCTAAATTTGAAGAAAGTACAAATTCAAAAATTGATATTATTCTCGAAAATTTGAACAACGAAAATTTAGTTTATTTAAAGTTTCTAAAATATATTCTTTCAAAAATAAATATTTTAAACAAAGTTTTTCAGAGTGAAACATCACAAATTGCTTATTTGTGCTCTTATATAGAAGATCCTCTATTTATTATTTTTCAAAATTTTTTATTGAAAGAATGTGTTCTTGGAAAATCTATTTCTGAGATTGATTATCGAAACGAAAATTAGTTAAAAAAAATTGAAAAAATATATATCGGCATGGAAGCCGAATGTAATATTCTATGGGTATTTTAGCAAGCCCTATTGCTATATTGCGTAGCACGCTCTAAATTGCTGATTAAAGCGCAGCTCGCTTCAAACAATGGCTAGGGAGCCGCAGTTAAATAATTCAGTCTTTTTCAAGTTAGGAATTGAATTTTATTTACAATTCTTACAGCTATTTATACCTAAATTATTTTACAAATTATTTGGGCTATCCCCACTTATTATCATTGATATTCTTTTCTTCTTCTAATATACAAATTATTTGTAACAATTTTATTACTCATAACTTTGCATTCTGGAGCAATGTAATAAAATACATTCTATGCCACTCATAATGCATCGTCACCAAAACGATGTCTTTGCACTCAATTTTGTTGGTCAAAGGGAACAACAAAATTATGATTCAATATTATATGGTTATACGTATAATGTATCAATGAAAGTGCATTTTACTATGCGGCTCTGTTTACATTTGGTATTGTTAATGTTTTGATTGTGGCTCTTTAAGAATGAATGTTATTACATTACACGAAAATTGCTTAAAGGATAAAAAACTCACAAATTTTGAAATTATTTACATAAAAAAAATGTACTTCAATATTATTTGACGCTTTGCTAAGAAATTTTTTCAAGATTTAATGTTAAAGCTGAGAAGCTTTCTATTTTAAAACATATAGATCCAAAAATAATAAGTTCAAATCAGGATTTTAACTATTTTCGGTTGGTTTCAAATTTTAATAGCTTTACAAATGAGCCAGAAAAAGTGGTAGATCAATACAAACACCTAGAGCTTCAAGCGTTTGACAAAAACTATGGCAAAAATTTTGAAATTAAAAATATAAAAGAGTTTTGGTACAAGGTTGGTACTTTAAAGAATAGTTTAGGTGATAACCTATACTTTGACCTTTATGAATTTGTTTGTAAAATTTTAACGTTGTCACACAGCAGCGCTTGCACTGAGCAAGTTTTTTCAAAGCTTACGCTTATGAAAAATAAATTAACAAACCGTTTACAAAGGGAAACCTGCAAAAATATGTTAGCTTCCACAAATCTCATTGACTGTGATATATGTAAGTGACTGGGTTCCTGAAAACAACCTAATTAAAAAGTATAGAGAAACTTTATTAAAAAAACGAAACATTAATGTGATTTACATATCTTTTTAGGTATTTATTTTAACTTAAAACCTACATACATATTAATTTATGTAAAATGAAGTCTTTAAATTAGGTTTTTTTTTTTTTTTTTGTTATTTTTTAATGTACATATACCTATCTAAGTGTTTTAATAAAGAAATTCAAAAAAATATCTAAATTGTTTTTCCTATAGTAAAAAAAAAATAATATTTAGGTATGCGAGTTTTTCTTTCAATTGCGACTTTTTGTTCAAAAATGCGACTTTTTCAAAGAATTCGAATTTGCGACTTTTTTTTTGTAAAAGCGACTTTTTTCTGCGACTTTTTGAAAAATCCCAGGGGTAACCCTGGTTGGGTATGCCTGAACAAGAGAGAGTGGCTCTCATTTTCGAACTTCGAAAAACACTTGCGAGTGGTTGGTGAATACCGCACAGAAATTTCAAGTTAAGAGCCTCGTAAAGTTAAGAGCCGTTTAGGAGCGCTCGGTGAATACGAACCTTAATAATTATTAACCTGTTAAATTCTTATTAATAAATATGTAACATCCTTTTCGGTAATAGCAGCGGATATCGTTAACTCAATAAATTCATCGTTCAATGAAGGATTGGAATTTCACCACGGTTTCATGAAGAGTATGGTTCCAGTGACGAAAACTGAAAATTTTCATAAATATGTTTTTTTTTTTTTAATAAGAAATTTTTATATCCCTTTCCAGCTAAGATGAGTGTTAGTTAGCGGATAGTTTTTTTTTCATAACTTTTAAAGGCTTTTACATTATGTTTTAAATATGATGTCGGTCAAGTGGGCACCTTGGCATAAGACAAATTTTGCCTAAAAAATTAAACAGACTTCTGTTGTAATTTCAGCAATTTCGTTTTCTTGATGTTAAGCATCGAGGTTGGTTTGTTGACATAACCCTTATCCTTGCCCTGTATCTAAATTTTTAAAAACCCTCTTTCAAAAAACATTATTGTCTGAACTCAAAATAAATTTTATTCGCATCTAATCCGACCCTGTGTTTTGATATTTATTTTTAAACAAAAAAGAGAAAGGCGAGGCGCAAAATGTTATTTTCGCGGTTTATAATCATAAAACGTGTGGTTGCGGGTGGCCATGCTTTGCGGGCTTCAAATAGTATATTTTCAATTTCAGCGCGTGAATTGGCTTCGAAATGAGCCCGAAAAGTAGGTAGTGCATCCTGTGCAGCACAACCGGAAACTCTAACCGAATTATTTTCGTGGGTGACATTACCATAAAATTCACGAAGCAATTGTCATTGTGGCGGATGCAATTGAGTATGGGGCGTTGTTGATGAGTATCCCTATAGCCGCGTTGGACGATACATGTGTGTGTGTGGTTAATGTGACTTTCAAAACCAAACAACAACGACGAGAGTAACTACGTAGTTTTTTATTTTTATTTTTATTTTTATTTTTCTGTGTAAATGCGGGAGTGTGTAGTATTGATTTCCACGCAGGCAAATTAAAAGGATGCAGCAGTTCTGAATGTTGGGTTGTTTAATTGCAGATTAATGTAGTTTGCCATTCTGGTCGATGCTTCAAGAGATTATTGGATTATAATATTGATCGTTTTTAGCTTTCAAAGCCTAATGATTGACGCATATTATTTAAATGTGTCGGATTAGAAAATTCAATTTAAAAATAAAACAAAAACATATTCTATCGAAAACAAAATTAGATAATGTTTAATTTGAAATTGAAATTTTGCGAAAATTTGTATGTTTGTATGACTTTTTGAGAATAAATACCACTGTAATAATATTTAAATTAAAATCTATATTATTTGCGGAATTAATTAAATTTTGGATCATGGTGTTTTTACAACAGATGTAATTTAAAGGTAGAAAGGTTGTTTGTGTAGAATTCACAATAATTTGAGAAAAAAATATGAACGAATAAAATAAACTACTGGATCACATGAACTTGCCTTGAAGATGTAAGATAATGTAAGATATTGAGATTGTGCAGTTCTAGAGGATGCCCGGTAAGATGGAATTTCTCATATAATAGGCTTTCCATTAAGCGTTTTTTATCTTTGAACTTAAAAATAATAAACTGTTAGTAAGATATTAGTAACATTTTTTTAATTATTTAGAAAATCCATGTTTTCTATTATGTATGAAAAATATCATCTTTCTGCTAGGTTGCAAGAATCCGAAACGTCCTATTTTCCATAACTCTGATGCCTTAATCAGACTGAATTAGACCGACAGCATTGAATACGTTGGTTTTTGGGCAGTGAAAGCTTATGATTTATTGGCATAGACCTGTGACTAGAGAAAACTCCATAAGAAGAAGTCCAACGGGGTCGAATCACACAATTTTTCAAATGGCCTCCCCGTGAGATAACCATGTTCGTAAATCGCTTTTTCAAAATGCTCATTGTGGCACGGACTACCGTCTTGTTGAAACCTCATATAATCGGTTTCTATATCGTGCAACTCGTGCCAAAAAAAAATTGATTACGATCGACCGATAGAGCCCGCCGTTGAAGGTGATGTTCAACATCCAACGTCGTTGTCAAAGAAGTATGAACCGATGATGCCGCCAGCCAAAAATCCAAACCAAACAATAATTTTCTCTTGATCTCGTGTGGATTGTGACTGCCAAAAATTTTATAGTTTTGCTTGTTGACGAACCCATTCATTCATTCAGAAACGGGCCTCGTCACTGAATATGATATTTCGACCGAAATTCGGCGAAACTTCCGACAGCCCAGTTAGCAAACACACGTCGTTGTCTGTTCTCCTGGATCAGGTGAATTTTTAACGGATATAAGCCCAAATCAAGTCATGTTGTCAAATTTGCCAAGATGTAGTCTGCAAAAGGCCGAGTTCTTGTGAATGATTGGCTCTAATTTTCCTGCACAATTTCACGGACAGCAGCGATGTTTTCGGATTGTTCACTTAACTCGTTGACGTGAGTTCATCCATCACGATGCGATTGGTCTTCTCGGACTGACAATTATGGCGATCATAAACTGGGCAAAGCGGGCCAAATGTTGCTAAAACAGAAAACCCACTTTCATAAAACAATCATTTGCACAATTTATTGAATCTTGATTTGCAAAACAGTCCTAATAAACGACAGCCAATTTGACAGATGTAACTTTAAAAATATGGCCGCAATCACCTGTCAAAGCCAAAAAATCCCTACTGCAAAACATTTTAGGTATGTATGTATAGTTTCGCAGACATCCTGGGAATGTTGAAATATTTTGTCTTTCACAATGAAATGAATACGCTCAATTTTGATTGAAATTGAGCTACTTTTGGCTCAGAACTGTCATTAGCACCAATTTATGCAATTTTTTAACAGCTGAAATATTAAAAACTATCCTAATTTCAAGTCTCTTATGTTCGTTGAACGTACGCATTGGCATACACATCTGGTCTGCATAGAGCTTTAAGAGTATTTTGGCAATACCTCGGCGCTTAACAAGGGTGCGTAGATTGATTAATTGCAATCGACCTTCATGAGGGCGTAAGATATGTTGACCAGACAAATGGAGATTACGCAAAGCAAAACGGGAAAAACTTAGCTGCATAGCTTCAATTCAATACGAGTGTTTGGATTGATAAGGAGACCAAACCTGCCTTACGTATTAACGAATAGGTCTTACCCATTAGGCTTGGAAAATTCTTAAGACCAACGCTTTATAAGAGACCAAGACTAGATTTTGCTTTTGCAACAATATGATCGATGCGCGTATGGAAACATATCACAGAAGTGATAAGTTCGAGGGAGTAAAGGAAGTGGTTTCCTAGGAAAGGTCATATGGATTGACATTTACTAACATTGAGTTGAAAAATGTTTAAATTATCGGCATAAATATAATGGTCAGAGCAAGAATTAATACAATCCACATTATTAATAGTAAAGGACGAGATAGCTTCCCTGAGGAATATCTAAAGTGGCGTAAGATGGGTTCAGACTGGAAGCATCTGAAATGGAAAGGTGGTTTTAGCATATACGGAGTTCTTGTGCAACTTACTTAAGGATATCAAACACGTTTCAGTTCCAGCATTGGTCAGAACTGTTTTTCCATCCGACCGCTGGTTATATTATTCCATATTAGTTTTTTCTCATTGTTTCAGCATAAGTTCACGTATTGTCATGCAGGTATACAGATATTAGCTTTGTTGTTTTAGTTTTGTCGACTTCATAACTTTTATAGTTCCCTGGAATGTCTCTTAGCCCTGGCACTCAGAGGAGGTGCATATTGAAATGCCACGCCATCTTCATAAGAGATTAATGGTAGAGTTTAGGTATCGGATGATAATGTGATATATCATTTTTACGTTTCTTTTGAGAATCGAAAACGAAAAGTTATTTAAGTGGTTAACTATTACTTGAAGATCTGCAGATGATGTGTTGAGAAAGTTGAAAGTAAGGGTGGTTAAATTTAAAGGGTCGATGTTGATTTTGAATAAAACACAATGTAATTAGGAAATTATTGTCATTTCTTTTCCTTATGATAATATTGGTATGGTTCAATTATGTATGGAACAAAATATCGGCCAAATGGCGGCACACCTCCATCCGTTGGTCCAAATTTCCGATGACACCGAGGCATAATTAAGGTTCTATGCCGTTAATGTGCCAAATTATCTCATCCGTTAGCTCTTGAATTGATGCTGGCTTATCAACGTACACCTTTTCTTTCAAATAACCCCAAAGAAAGAAGTCCAACGGTGTCAAATCACATTATCTTGGCTGTATGACAAGTGGCACCGTCCTGTTGAAATCACATATCGTCCACATCCACGTCTTTCAATTCGGGCCACAAAAAGTTCGTTATCATCTCACGATAGCGAACACCATTCACAGTAACTGCCTGACCGGCCTCATTTTGGAAAAAATACGGCCCGATGATGCCGCCAGCCCATAAACCGCACCAAACAGTCACTCTTTGTGGGTGCATTTGTTTTTCGACAATCACTCTTGGATTATCATTTGCCCAAATGCGCCAATTCTGTTTATTAGTGAATCCACTGAGGTGAAAATGTGCCTCATTACTGAAGATGATTTTCTTCAAAAATTGATCATCCACTGTTGCCATTTCTTGCCACCATTCTGACCATTAACGACGCTTGAAATGGTCAAGAGGCTTTAGTTATTAAGTCAATTGCACCTTGTAAGCGTGTAAATGCAAGTCTTTATGCATAATGTTCATCAACGACAAGCGTGAGAGGTGCGATTGTTGGGCACGACAACGAGTTGAGGTGGACGGCTCTTCAGCAACACTATCGCGAACAGCGGCAATATTTTTTGCAGTACGAGCTGTACGAGCATGCACTGGTGTTTTCACATCTCCTACAGACCCAGTTTGCTCAAATTTTTGCACGATTTTTCCAATTGTAGATACGCACATTTGGACGAATAAATTGACCGAAAAAATCACAAAGTGCACGACATGCATTTTGATTTGAACGCCTATTTTCATAATAAGCCTGTATAACTTTAACGCGTTGCTCGATTGTGTATCTTTTCATGGTTCAAATTGAGTTAGTCTGAAATTGAGCAATGTCAAATAAAATGCAAAAAAAAACTTGACGTTTAGGTGTGATTCACATTCAACATCGGCCCTTAAAACTTAACTACCCTTTAGAAGGTGGACCATCTGATTTTCTCTTGACATTTACAAAATGGTAAAACCGCTTCGGTTCAGAAATGAAGCTAGTCTGCATTTGGATGAGCTTATTATGCTAGAGTAATTTGCAGAGTGAAGAAAATGTCGGAGGAAGCTTGCTGGTAGATGCAAAAATCTAAGGGAGTCAGTAATTTGAAGTTTAAGACAATGAAATACGGGTAAAGAAATGTAAAATCTTAAACTTATATTTCGAATTTGTATCACGCACAAATTGTAAGGCTCCTCTGTATTTGAATCAAAGAAATTGTCTTATGTGGTTTTACGTTCCAAGTGAAAGCGTTCAGTTTTGAAATAATTTTTTCTCTCTGCAAAATGCAATGAAAATTCTTGAACTAGCATTATACAGTGTGCGTTTTATGTTCCAGATCGAGGTTTTTTTTTTTGTTCAGTAACTATTAAATGAAATACAACTTTCAATTTATATTTTAATGATTGATTATGGTTTTCAAAGTTATGTCCGGAATATGGAGCAGCTGTACCGAACCAAGTCATTTTAAAGAAATCCAAAACTAACGCCAGGATTTCCTCAAAATTGACCTCTATTTAGAGCTGCAATGAACTACATAGTTCATTAAGAGCTACATAGTTCTGTATGAACTATACATAGTTCATTACAGCTCTAAATAGAGGTCAATATTGCGGAAATTTTGGCGTTGGTTTTGGATTTTTTTAAAATGACTTGGTTCGGTACAGCTGTGAGCCCTCCATATGATGTCGGTCAAGTGGATGCCTCTGGTCGTGCGTAAAACTTGCATCGTAGCACAAGCTGTGCATGATCGTGATGTGGCAACATCTTATCAAAACCTTATATGCTCTGTATGCTAAATAGGTCCAATTCGGATACAAGAAAGTTTACCAACATTTACAATAAATATGTTCCCTTAATGCCATCACTCCATGGGGATGTTGTAGTCTTTGGTATATCATTCCAGAGTATTTAGTGCCCCACTTGTGGCTATTCTGTTTATTAACAAAATCAGTCAAGTCAAAATGTGCCTTATCCCCCAAAATGATTTGTTCCAAAAATGGCGGTCATCTATACCGAGTTGTAAAACTCGAGCAGTCCAATTTCACCGACGTTGATGGTCATTTCTCTGGAACTCTTGTGTCAGTTGAATTGTATACGAGTATACATGCAGATCTTTCTTCAGACTTTTTAGCAAACATGACATACATTCCCAATCCTTGTGCACAGCGTCGATGAACATTAGCCGGAGATTCAGCAACACCCTGCCACCCTGCATCATTTTTTTTCTGGTCCACATTGGCTTACTTGCTAGCCAGTCTTTACTTTATCAGTCAGTTTTCTCGAATTTTCAAAATTGAAAATTATACGCTGAATGGCTGACTAACTCCGCACCACACCTGTCAAATGCCTACTGACGAATTTGATTCACACAAAAATGGCAACCAAATTAAATGGATCACGAAGATAGAACGCACCCTATAAAATATGTTTATTTAAATTCTCAAACTTTAAAAACATGAGTCCTCAATTGAACTGACACATATGAGTCACCGAGGTATAAGAGCACTGCTTCTTGCGAGGAATTGACAGCTCCGAAAGTGTCTCTTGTCATGAAAAATTCTGCCCTTTCGGAATCAGCAGATTCTAGGTCCCCTTCATTCCTGGTAACACGCTCAAAGGAATAGTTGAGAGTTGTAAGTCACTAGGTCCTGGTTCTCTTCGAGCTGTTGAACCAACAAATTTATTTATTTTATTAAAAATAACAAAGTCGAGATTGAATTCATTATTTGTATCAACCCCCGTGTGCCTTAAAATTTGGAAGCTATCTTTGTTTCTATATAACTTTAGCTTGCCATAAATCCACTTGAATAAATTTTCTTTGATGGCAGCATTCACTTAAAACTTAAATATTTTATAAAACAAAAAATATTACAAAATCGTTTAAGTTGAACTTAATTATTGAAGTTCTATATCAGCAAACCGTTCTTAAAACATTGAAATTAAGTAGTAATTCCTGTTGTCGTAAACTCCTGTGGTAGTGTAACACAGCCATGCTGATAGCCTTAAATTATTTATTTACATAGCTTTCGTACAATATTCACCATTTATTATTCAAAAAATCTATACATACTTTTTGAGTGCTTCCACCAGAACAAACCCGTAATTTTTATCTTTTGAATTTCTAAATTTTTAAGAGCTTCCCAAGTGAATTGCCTAAAGTTTGTATCTTTTCGTCATCTTCATTGTTCTAATAAAATTCCAGGACATTTATCTTTCGTGGACAGAACATTCCCCATCAGGATCACAACTTTTAAGATGTCCTTCAAAAACACTTTGTCATTTTTGGCAACAATTACTGCAAATTATTATTGTAGGGGCTATCTGGTCTGGCAAACAAACCTCCTCAGCCTCAAAAAGTATATATGTGAAAAGTTAACTCGGTTGTCCGGACCAAATATCCCTAAAGAAACCTCCATTGTTTTATGTGAAAAGTACCACGTTCAAATAGAATGTGAATAAGTCTCAATTTAGTTTTTTTTTTTGTTTTAATTAAGAAAATTAATGTTTTTGTTTGAAATATCTTTTGAGAGGATACTGTTCTCAGAATTATATTATTACTTCTATCTGAAAGAAAAATGTGTAAAACCCAGCTTTTAATACCATTCTAAGCCAATTATTGACATTGCTTTTTGCTGGAGAGTGAGATTGAGAGATTTGATCAAAGCATAGCAAAGCAAATATCTTCACATATACACTCACCCCGTTGGTTGTTTTGAAATCTTTATAAACTCCTATTCAAAGTTGAATTGAATAAATGAATATTTGGATAAGTTGAAGATAAATATTCGAACTTACATATTCGAGCAAGAACTCTTGTTTGCTTAGCTTCGCAACTCGCAAGCGAGATGCATTTGTTTGTTTGTTTCATCTCAATGGGGCTCTATATGCTGTGGTATAGGGCAAGGGAGAGATTTTGTACATGAACTTTTTGAAAGGAGGAAAACATAATTCTATAAGGAAAGGACTTAGCTAAAATTTAAAAGGATTCATTGAAATACAAACAATAAGTATGTCAATTAATTTTATTTTATATTGACATATGTATGTATATGAGAAGATTTGCTGAATAAACTTTATATTCAAATAATACATAACCTTAGTGTGAGGCAATTTTATTAATAAATTTTAAGCGAGAAAATTCCTCGAAATTCTGAATTCTAGAATTCTGAAAACTTATATTCTAGAACCTATTTAATTGGCGTCCAATATAAACTAAGAATTTAAAGAAGAAAAAGCTACCTCGAATGTGGTTCAGCTTACACCGCTAATTTAGAAGACTAGTACTACTCGTACATCAACTCAACCATTACCAATCGCAAATGTTTGTTCTTTAAAGTACAAAATTTGATCCATAAGCAATTCCTGGAAGAAGGAAATATTTAGATCTAAAAATCTAGAATACTGTCCGATTTCTTCAAGAGATCCACCAACGATAGGGAAATACTTCTAACATGAATGACCAGACAGCATAAAGTGAATTGCAATGTCTCAACGTAAAATTTTGGAGTTACATCCAATTCCTTCACAACAACCAGTTATAGAAGAGACTACAGTCAATAAAGCCTGAATCTAAATGCCTTCAAAACTAAAAACAGCCTGATTGCCATAAAAATCTCATCAAATGCCAGAAACAGTCATCACCAATATTTGAAAAGCTAATACTAACTTTTTTTAAGGAAACTTCATCACAAACTCATCAGCCAATCTAGTGTTTCTTAAGAAAGTTGAGGAATCCATCAAACAAATTTAAATACCGATCTGCCAAAGGACGCAATATGATATCAAAACCCTAATCACCGCAGGGATATCATAAACTATTGCAAGCTAAAGAAGTTAGCTGGGAGTTATCATGGACATTATGGACAATCCAGACGAACCTCATTGGATTCATTTTGACCAAGCAAAGGTTTAAGCTCAGGAAAAGCTTTACATCCCACGTTTGGTACGTGAGGCGATTGAAACCAAGCACCATCAAAATTTCAATCGTGACGACAGTTTTAAACTCTCTCGCGCATGGGATCCTATTATCGATACCACACGGGCTTCCCAAATTAAGATTATAACACCCTGAGATGTAGTGAGCGTCGTTTGCTCCCAACAACCTGTACCTCAACAAAAACAACATCAAGAGATAGAACCGTCTACGCACCGCTACAACCTGTGGACCCAAGCTAATAAATAACATTTCAACAGCAGTTTCCCGGTGACCACGCTCAATACGATTTGATACGAAACGTTCGGGGTGAGTCCTAAATTGCACTCATATTAAATTTCAAATAACACGGATAATCCGAAAAATACTTATTTATTTGTTATCATCTTCTTAACCGTCAGCCTCAACACCAACTACTTCACCAAAAAATAAAAAAATCTGCTAAGATTGTGGTGATTTTAAAGAAAGGTACCCTCCTCAGCAATTTAAGCAAACTCTTGGAGGAACTGGTATTCAAAAAATACTGTATCGAAAACTCCATAATTCATGACATGCTGTTTGGCTTTCCGTAAAAACATTCCACTACTCATCACCTCCTAAAGTTTAAGTATGACATCATGGCTGCTCCAAGTACACTTCAAGTCACAGTCGCCGGAAGCCTTTTTAGACGTCGAGAAAGTATTGGCAGCATATGGACTGAAGGTCTCATCTATAAACTGCACTTAATTTTTTTTTTCAATAGCCCTAGTTAATATTATCAAATCCTCTCTCTTCCAGGAATTTCATTGCAGGATGTGAGAAATACACTTCGACAGTAAAAACACCAGAGCTGAAGTATCCTAAAGGTCGAAGCCCGAAACATTCTTGTAAACTCAAAACTGCGAAAACGTTCTCATCACTGTTGTTGCCTTCTATCGATTTCACCATTGATCAACATTGATAGATGTGTACTATTTCAGTACAAAACTATAGTTACTTTCCAACAGACTGTTCATAGACTACAGAAAGTGAGGAATCAAAATGAACGTCTCAAAGTGAGAACTAATCTGCTTTAGAAGACCAGTATTTAATCCACCAAGTCACCAAGAAAGAAGCAAAGTGTAGAAATGTATCCCGAAAACTCACTGACTTACTAACATTAACAAGTGAAAGAACGCCTCCTAGAAGTGTCTAGCATCAACAACCTCGACAACAATGAGATCGATACCACAATTGATCAATTTGAAATGATGGTCAGGAAATACTTTGGACAGGCAGCAGAGACAGCAACGCAAACTTGCTTCGGAATAAACGAACAATATAGTCTCACCGGAAGACTTCGTAAAAGCCTCCAAAATATCTACCACAAGACCTTCAAAACGGAAAGTGATGAATACCGGAAACTGCATTTGGAACTTCAGTGAACTAACATTATGCTCAACCAGGCAGTAAAAAGTCGTCAGGAAAAGGTTTTCAGTAAAAAATTCATATATGTATCGAATCTGGTGTCTTGCTGAACATCGACAAAAACTTTCGACAGCGTTTGGTTACAAGGACTACTATTCAAACTCTCAGAACGTGGACTTACCAATCATTTGGCAAGAATAATCAAGAATTTTTTAACCCATACACTCTTTATGTACAGTCAGCAAAACACGTACCATCAACCATGGGAATCAGCGCTGGAGTCCCTCAAGAAACAAAACTTGGAACACTATTGTTTAACATTTATACTGCTGATCAACCAGTCAACATACCAGGAACAAAGACGAAGCTTTAACCAGACGACTACATCACATACGCCACCACTTTTGCACCAGAGATTGCTGAAAGGAGAGTACTAGAAAAAAATAAATAAATATGGTGGTGCAACAGCTCGAAGAGAACCAGGACCTAGTGACTTAAAACTCTTAACCATTCTTGTGTGCGTGTTGTGTCACCAGGAATGGAAGGGACTTACAATTTTTTGCCGATTCCACGGCTAATGACCAGCACTTTTCATGACAAGAGATACTCTTGGAAGACTTGTCAATTCCTCGCATAGAGAGTAATAGAGCACATTAAAAACCTATGGGAATACTTCAGTCCCCTAAAGATAAGCAGCGAAAAGACCGAATTCATCTGCTTCCGAGCACCAGGTAACAGTCATTCGAAGACATGACACATGTGATGTGATAAAGCTAAAGATTGCTAACAACAATGAAATACGAGTCTAATCATCAAGCAAGTACTTTTCCAACAAACCGAAATTCAAGAAGCATGAAGACTTGATGTTGAAGAGATCCAGCTATTCTCTGCATTTGGTCCAACCGCTACTCAGGAGGCGGAATCGATTAAATAAGAAGACCAAACTGCTTGAGTACAAAAAACTGACTCGATCCCTTCTGACCTACGTCTTTCCCATCTGGTTTACCCTATCATCTACATTTACACTGCATTTACACTGGACTACGTATAACAAGTAAGAAGCTGTATGACTCTTCCAGCATTTGCTGCGGCTCCTCGACAAAATCATCAGGAACCTGGAAGATTATCCAAACTCAGAAGTGCAAGAATCGAACCGAAACTCCTGTATGATGATCCAATACTTGCCCTCCAACTCAAGTCATGATAACCTCATATGGTAAGTACTAACTGGATAGACCTTTATTATGCTAGAAGAATGGTGAATATCTGAACATGAAGGCCTTCGATTGAGCAACTTGTCAACTGTCTGACATCGGCTAGCAATCGGTATAGGGTTTTAATCGAATTTTTGAAGGCAGCCAACGCTCGTGCATGTTAAGAATTATATTTTTTAAAACAAGACAATACAAACCTTGAATTACCAAATTGTCCAAACCTATCCATGACCATGTCCAATCTTGATAAAGGTAAGACTTACCTTTTATCTGGATAAGTAGAAACTTTCTAACTAAACAAATATGTCCATATTCCCAAAATTTTATTTTTACCATTATACACACCATGTGTAAATACCCAAAAGTATAATAATATAATTATAAAATTAACTTTCGACACACCTTGTTAGTAATTTTCCACAATTAAAATTATATCCAGGCACGAACAAACTTTTGTTTCAAGTTCATCAATTATGTCACGTCCTACCCCATCACACTCGACTCCACTCACTTTTGAAACACCCCATCATATCGTAAGTCCTTTGAACCCTTGTTCTGTTGTGAATAATTCCCATAAATTTGACGCTATCTTGCGTTTGTTTCTCGCAAGAAAACACAAAAAAAAATTGATAACGGTTTTCGGGGGTTTTCGAAAACTTAACAGGGCCCACACACGCTTATAATCAAATAGCAATTTCGTTGCTCGTATATCAAATTCTTTCAAATTTTGTTTCTTTTTATTTTTTGATCAAATTACCTTGCATGGTATCTAAAGGTGTATAAATTCAAAAGGATACCTTCATTTTCTACACACACACCTGTCTCGAGAGATATTATGTGTATAACCTTATAATAAAACTCTCAGATGGGTATGAAAAGACCCACATAGGCAGGATACTGGCACAGATGTTTTAGTAAGGCACGTGACGAAAATTTCTAACTACACATTAACATTTCAGAAATGTCTTCAAGGAGTGTCGGGATGGCCTTCTCACACAAAAATGTCCCTTTTGCCATAAAGGCTTACTGTTGCTGGTAATTTGAATATATTACGCAGCTGTATAGAAGTATCAGTGCAAAAGGTTAAATCCTATGCTAAAACTATGCTTCAAACTATCTCTTAACATGTGAATTACGAATTTCACCATGTTTCTTTGTGGAGACGAAATTGTATTTGTTACGAAAATCCAACTCGGTGTCAATTGGGAGAATCGAATTGTTGGTAAGGAGAAAGAGCAATTTTGGTCAAATTCACCTTGAAATAGACGTTTGGCAGGGATATTCATTAAACCAAAATTGTATTTTCAGGATTTATGCAGCCAGACACAACGGGGGCTACATTACTGACAGGTGGTATAGCCTGTTTGTTAAAGTACCGGCACACAAGGACTAGTGCTAGGGTAGCCATAGTATTCGTTTGCTGCACAACTGGATACTAAAAGTTTTATAGCGGAGACAAAGTAAGTATCCAGTCGTTTTTTTTTGAATAATAGTTATGAAGGTTGGATTCTAAAGTTGCCTTCTTTAGCACCGCCCTTGAGTGTGTGAGTTCAATTCAAACTACTCGTTGAAGTTGAACGTTTTTTTTTTTGGCTGCGTCAATTCGTCAGAAAGCTTCGAGATCAGATTTCTGCAGGTTGCTGCAAATGCAGAATGACAACGTTGGTGACGGGTCTATTGATAAACACAAGTTCCAATTTGATTGTGTTGATCCGGATTCTATATAATTTGTAGTACTCGAAGAGGCTGGTGATGTAACTTCTACTTTCCGGGTTACTATGGTTGGCGCTATCCATTGACTCATCGGTAGGTTAGAGAATCTTCTCGTAATTGTATTGCGCAAGTTGATCAGGCTTTAGAGGAAGGCTCCCAGTTTCGATTCTTGGGTGACTCCAGCTTTTACTGATTTGGTTGAAGACTTACAGATATCCTGTTCGACAAAGAATGTTCTGAAGGAAATAAATGAAAATATGATTTTCGTTAGTGACGAAGGTATTCCAAGTAATCGAAGTTTATGTTTAAAAGCTTCTATCCACACAAATGCTTTCTCGATATCCAAAGGCATCCAACGGTGGCACAATAGGCAACAGGTGCAGTGTTCAGTGCCCTGCCCTTCACTAAAGCAAAATTGCATGTCAGGGAAAATTTTATGATCGTTTCAATACTTCTTGAGCTCCCTGAGTATGACTTCTTCCAAAATTTAGCTGATTTTGTTGAGGAGGGATATCGGCCGGTAATTTATTTTAAGAGCCTTTCAAATTGTAGAGGAAGTAACAGTTGTTAATGAAATTGCTTATGATTATGGCAAGAAGAATCATAACTACTTGTGGAAGGCTTTTCAGAACGAAGTTGGAGACTACTTCAGGCCCAGTTCAGTTTTTTGGCTTAGCATTGACAATGATTTCTGCTATCACGTCTGGACTGCACAATTGATGGGTATGCATTGCAGGATTAGAGTCATCAAATTGCACTGCTTCTACATATGCCTGCTGTCAAATGCATCACTCGCCTTCGTTTGAAAATAACGGGTCTGCTGATAAGCTAGGTGTTGAGTCTTATTCGAAGTAGTTCGTAAAAGCTTCATTTTGTCGGCAGGTTATATTGCTGAAGATGACGTCAGGTTCTGGATTAATATCTTGTAATCTCTTCTGGAATTGGATATCGTTGTGCTGCAGAAAAGAGTTCCGAAATATTACGTCTAAGCATTGGAATTCAGTTCTGACTGCCTCGTGGTCGTTGTTGGATATATGGGTTATAATAGTTTGTATGAGAGGCTTGTAGTACCCCTTGACATAATGGATAGTATGTTGCACTGTTTTGCAGAGGGTCTTGGGTTCAATTCTCAGCTTCTGCAAAAAAAGTTTTCAGGGGTGTACTAACACTTGTGAGGACTTGACAAATCCTCCAAGAGTATCTCTTTTCATGAATATTGCTGCTCATTAGCCGTTCGGAATCGATGGAAAATTGTAGGTTCCCTCCAATTCTCCTAGCACGTACAGAGAAATAATTGAGAGTAGTAGGTCACTAGGCTTAGTCTCCCTAGCCGCCATTACCTCGTATATCTTATTTTATTTTTTATCGTATGAGAGGATTATCGGCTGCAAAACTACATAAGCGATTTCGTTGAAATTCCGTATTGAACCATCCCAAATATACTTAAGTCAGCATTTTGTTTACCCATTCATTGTTGAGGTTATTCCAATAACGTATTTTTTCGATCTATTGGAATTAGAATTATCTCCCTCAGAGGATAAACCTGAAAGTTGTATCTAGATTAAGTTCAGGATTTACGTCTTTTTCGAAAAAAGTTCCGTAGCTACACCAGAAACATATCTTTTTTTGGATGACAGCCATTGCAATGGAAAGTCGGGCTTGCTTAATTGCTGTGAGAGGCAGATTTAGGTAAAGAGTCTTGGGCTTTCGCGAATTATTCGAGACACTGATGCTAATCTGTATCGAGGCAATAATCCCCCATATTAAGCTCATTAGCACAAATGTCTCTACAGAAGAGAAAAACGGCACTACCAAAAAATAAAACGTTTTACGAGCTTCTCGCAAAATCTTATTAGTAATGTCGAGAGCATGCCGCTTAAAATGCTCTTAGGGGACTTTAACGCCGAAATTGAGAAAGAAGATATTTCTGGTAGGACGATCGGGAAGCACAGCCTATACGATACAACTACCGGGAGCAGACCTCGTTCGATTTACACAACTCAAAACCGACAAAGGCATGTGGCAATTACCAGATGGTCAAACATGAACCAAATAGTCCATGATATCGTCGATGGAAGGCACTGCTTCAGAATTCTGGATGTACATACCTTCCGAGAAGCCAACTTCAACTCGGATTGGTTGATGCCAAATTATTTATGATAACCTCCAATGAAGGTCTTAAGCTTTCAACAGCTTCCAAGAAAATTTAACGTTTGAAGTCTTTAACTAGAGGTAACCAATGCCAATCATCTCCCCCGCACCAAGGACAAGAGTATAAGCCATTTTAATAGTACGTATAATGTTATATCCAGCGTTGTAAGAGAACGTCTTAAGTCCGTTGCTGATAATCTGATAGGTCCTTATCAATGTGGCTGCAGACCTTGAAAATCTAACACCCACCTAATCTTCATGCTGCGGAGAATATCTAACAGAAGACCCAAGAATTCAACATCGTTATCCTCAACCTTTTTATCAATTTTAAGGCCGCTTATGACTTATGTGAATAATGAAAACCTTTATCTTGGTATGTCCAGCTTTAATATTGCTGCGAAACTGATAAGACTGGATGAGGGTAGAAAAAACTCGCTGCTCCGGCAAAATTGCAAGAGTGCTTACTGGAAGGTTCCAAACCACCAGAGGGTTAAGACAAGAAGACGCACTGTCATTCAGTTGCTTCAAAATTTTGCTTGAAATGGTAGTACGAAACCGCCAAGTCAATACATCAGGTAATATCTTACAAAGATCCAAGCAACTTTGGTCGGTTCTCTAACGACACCAACATGATTATAATGACAAAGCGAGCACTTCCTGGTGCTTTTACTAGCATCAAGTCGGTAATAGTCCCAGAATGGTACTGATGGGAACTGAACATTAATGAGGATAAGACAAAGTGCAAATAGCTTTCATACACAAGAGCCAGCTCACACCAAAGGTTTCGGCAGAAAGTGACAATTGATAGACATAAGTTCGACGTAGTCAAACAATTTTTCTATCTGGACACCGCTGTTAACTGTAAGAGAACTTCAGCGTGCAAATCAAACGTACTTGTACTTGGGCTAAGAACGCTGTATTAAATACTCATCATCCCGGTCCTGCTGTATGGTGCAGAAGTATTGACCCTTACTCAGTCGAATAAAATCGCTTGCTCGCTTTATATTCCGTTTTTCTGAAGACTAACAACACATTGTCTGGCTAAGAAGATACAACCACGAGCTGTACAACGACATTAGTCTAGTCAAAAAACACGTTTTAAACGGTGAAGATGGCTGGATCTTGCAGAGTGGATGAACTGCAAAGCTCAAGGAAGTTCAAGGAAGAAAGGCAGACCTTCGATGATGCGACTTGGTTGAACGTGTTCGCCTCGAATTAGTTTACGAAATTGATGCCGGGGAACTAAAGATCCAGTTGGCTTGAGAATCAAATTAACTAAGACCCAGGGGTACCACGCTTTGCCCACGCCTTCGAAGGTTGAATATGCTCACCAAACCTTTCTTATTTTTACTTTAAAGGAATTGTTGGATCGATAACCGTCAATGTCAAAGTCTTGATTCGATGGGACAATCTGTCGAAAAAGCTTTCTCAGAACTCCAGCAGGTAAATGTTTCACTCAAATATATATCATGAATATACTAATGAGGTAATGGTTCGTGCATTGGGCTGTCATGCCAGAGACCTAGGTTTGAATCTCAGTGTCTGCCACCTAAAAACAAAAATTTAATTCGAGGGTGTCCTCTTGAGCGGAAATCTTCCAAAAAAGTGCCTGGTGGCACGCTGGCATGACACTAAAATGTTGGATCAAATTCTGATAACTTTGGCAACCCTACAGTAGCGCACACAACCACCAAGTCAAACACCCAAAACTGGTAGAATTACTACATTCATTCATTTGACATGTGAGTCGAATACGTGCTCGGATAATGCTAGTCGAAAACGAAGTGAAAAGCGTTGCGAACACTCCGCATGTGTCCTATTTCAGTTACGTGATTCTTCCTACCTACGTTACAGTGCAGCAGTTATAAATTTTGCGCGTAATGAACCGGAAAAGGATTCCCATTCTTAAGACCGCATACTCGTGTGTATGTTGTGTAACCCTCTTAGATCCATCCCCCCAGCAACCTCATACTCATATAGCCATCAGGATCCATCAGATCTCCTCTTTTTGTTTTTGAACTCGAATCCGTTGTGATGGTTACTGGCGCTCCATTAAAATTAGTTCACTAAATCTTCTTAATGAAATTTTCACAGAGTGTGTGTTTGGTGTTTGATGGAGATTCAAAATGGGTGCGGGTGGATACAGGAGAATCCTTTTTTCGATAATGGGGCTATAAAAGTCAAGGGAAAAGTTTTTTTTTGAAGAAAACACAAAAAAGATATCCAAACGGATATATCACTTCGGGGAAGGTCGATTTCGATGTTTGTGCTCAAATGCTGGGTTTTGCGATGCGATTGGCTTAATCGACCAAAAGGAAGATTGACTTTAATTTAAGACAGTTATCTTGGTCTAAATAAAATTTATTCTGGGAGTGAATTAGCTTAACCGCTATATATTCGTTGGAATCTTTTTAAGTTGTCAGAAATTGTTAGGATTGTTTTCTTTTAACTTTTTAAGAAATTCAGCGAAGAAGTATCATGTGTGTGGATAGTGAACGAAACCTTCTGTTAGTCTGTGGGTGGTTTCAAAAAGTTTTTCCAAGGAGTAGTATTTGTGGTTCACTTTACTGTTATTACCTAGCATAGAGAGCTTATTCGTAAGAACTTAAATTCAAATACTTTCTTCTTTTCAAAGTTATTTGGTGCATGTCAGTATTTAAGTGAATCAGGATAGAATTAAAAAGATTTTTAGCCACATTCGATCGAGAGTTTGCGGGAAGAAATGGGGAAAAATGGGGTATTTTCTCATAATTAAAAATGACACCAATTTTAAAATGGAAATATGGTCCCAAACTAAATGATGACGGAGATGATGATTTGCCACTTGACCCTCATCCGGCCGATGATTGCCCATAGGTGCCCGGTGCAGTTCAACGTTCGAAATGGAAAAGATTCAAGTTTTTTAGATTCAGTGTCTTAGACGTTGCCTTGGATTACACAGAACTCCAGAGTTGGCTATATTTTTTGTATAATATGTCTTTGAGAATTGAAACGCACGGTTGATTGGTTAAAGCGTTAAATGCATTTAGTTTCATAAAGCATACTTCACATGGATTAGACTAACATAGACTAGAGTTCAAAATGAAATACAGTTTAATACAATAAATATTTTTTTGCGGTAGAAGGGCTCAAATAAAGACTACCATTTTATTTATTATTTATTTTAATAACTCCTTCGGATATAATTTTACAACAAATTAACCTATCAAAAACTTATAGAGATAAATTTTTTAAAAAAATGAGGAATGTACGATCTTTGTAAACTAAATCGTCTTTAAGTTACAGAAGCCAAAGTTCGCTTATGTACATGTTTCACAGTGGGTTTTATTTTTTACTTGCAACTTATAGATACTATAAGGCAAGTTATGCATTCTGAAAAAAATCGAACTCAAGATTTTGATCAAAGTTGAGCGAAGATCAAAAAAGTGGGTCTCGCAATTCTGTCTGTCTGCCTGTCTGTCTGTCTTTCTGTCTGTCTGTCTGTCGGTTCGGTTCTGTAAGCGACTCGGCCGATTTTCTTCAAACTTGGTAGATATGGGTTTTGATTTTTTCCCCCCACGTTTTTTTTTTTTTTTTTAAGACCAAAAATAACAGTAATTACCATACGTTTTTTTTCGAAATCTTATAAATATTTTTTTTTTCTTAAAAACTGTACCTACCACAGAATTTAAAAAAAAAAAAACTTGAAAAATTTCATTCAGTCAAAACTAGGTAATGGTTGAAAAAAAAATTTCCAAAAAATTGTTATTTTTGGTAGCCCACTGGGTCCATTTTTTTTGTTTTTGATTTTCTCGAAAACGGTACAACCGATTTAAACCATTTTTTTTTTATGCTAAGGCTCCTCCAAAGTTTAAATATTATAACATATTCAAATTTTCTATTTTTTATTTTTTGGATTTAAAAAAAAAATCAAAATTTTTTTTTGGAAATTCAATATTTCGAAACCCAAAGATATATTTTTTTCAAACTTGACAAATAAAAGTTTCTTAACAAAATCTACAAGATTTGAGAAAAAAATTTTGTTTTATCTAAAACTAACGGTACCTTCCATTTTTTTTTTTTTTTTTTATAATCTACTCACGCTCAAGGGATTATGATTACCCTTTAAATATTTCAACACAGCGTTGGCGTGAAGTTACGGAAGAGAAAGAAGGATAGGAAAGATGTGTGGCACGATCTTCTGAGACTGAAGGTGGTTGTCTCAGATTTTTTTTATCTCCAGGGATGGCGGCTGAACTAAAGCGGAGAATTGCCGTGTCTTATTTCTATGTCCCTTATAATTCGCATTATTTTATTCGTTTTTCATCCTTGTTGGGCATACTAGTTTAACTCAATCACATGTTGTTAGTGTTATGCCTGAACAACATGTAATGAGTAAACCAGCAACCCATTGATGACAATTTATAGAAGGTATTAATGGAATTAAAGACGACATAGACGACGGCAGGGATCGAACCTGTGATATTGAGGTTGACAGGCGAGCACACAACCATCGCGCCGCGGCCCCCCAAATGTTAAAAAATGGTTTTCGAAAATCGTATTTTTCTCGAAAACGGTTCCGAGAATTTTGCTAAATTTTTTTTTTTTTTGATTAATTTTTACGATCTAGAATTTAACAAAAACAAATTTGAAATCTAGATATTTCTGACTGTACCTACCATAGAACGATTTTTTCGAATTTTGAATTTCTCATTAAGCTCCTAAAAAGTTTAAAAAATAGTGCATTTCAAAACTTAAAAAAAAATAAATATTTTTTCAATTTTTAGAAAAAAAAGTCGTTTTTTTTAGAAAATTCGATATCTCAAGATCGGATTATTATTTTTTTTGGAAATTTAACTCTTATTCGTACAATAATAAAAACTTAAAGTTGGCGTACTAAAATTTTTTCTTAAAAATGTTTTTAAAAATTTCGTACATAAAAGTTTATTTTTTTAAGGAACCACGACAACGACTTGTAATAATTTTTGTTCTTGCATAAATTCATATTTGCATAGCATTCTGTTTCTGTCTCTTACTACTAAAAGAATTTAAAAGAAATCATTTTATCCTTATGAACAGTTTTCTTTGATACCTTTCGTTTTTAAAATTCTTAGTCTATTACATAGGAGCAAGTTCGTGCGACCCAGTCATGCATTTTATTTGTTTGATGATATATGTCAAGAAATCGTGAAAGGGTAATTTATCCCATCTCATTTTTAAATATTTTATTTTTGATGAAAGGGCTTTCAACCCCCCTAAGCCCCTATGTCATGTTTTTTGAAAGCTTAAGTTTATATTGAATATTCAATCTCGTCATCAAAATTTTCAAAATATTACATTTTCAAATAAAAATACACAAAAAATCATAACAAAAATTTAAAAATATATGTTTTTTCCCTTTTTACCCCTTGTTTATAGTTTGGAAACACTTTTTGAAGCGGAAAGTATTTTTTTCTCAGGCTGTCTCTAAAAATCTGTAGAATTCAGTCAAAACATTTTCGTGTCCAAAAACTTAAAGCTATGCAAAAAATTAATTACAGTTCAACGAATTATGTGGGTGTGTTACTTTTTTCCTGCCGGGGACTAGGGCCTGCTATCCAGGTGGCAGGCATGGTTTTTCTAGTAGTTTGAATGTTGGATTTTCGATTGGAATCGATTCCATCCTATTTAAAATTAGACAACTTTTCAATTTTTTTTACTTCCTCAGCCTATTATTAAGCTATGTAATTTAAGCTTTTATACAGTGAGCGCAACTGTTCCGTCGATTGATTCACATATGTATATGTGAGGTCTGGCGTACAAACGGGGTTTGGCCGATCGGGTGAGGAGTGGTAATGCTCGGCTCGCGTTATGGCCCAACCATACAAGAGAGACGTCAAAAATAATAATCTGTTGAAAGATTCGCTACTTTTTTCATTTATCATGAAAACCAAGGATCAGAAGAGTCCATAAAATTTTTTTTTTTTTTTTTTTTTTTTTTTTTTTTTTTTTGAGTCAACACACAATTTTGGCCACAAAAAAAACAGCCCCCCTACGAAAAACTTTTATTTATCTGGAAAATTTTGTCTTCTTGTTAAGTCATTTAAAAAAAAATAATATAAAATCAAAAGGTTTAATATTCTCAATGATAACCATTTGCCATTCGTGTCTGTTCGAGTGGTTTTCTTTTCAAATTAAAATTCTTTCTAAAGAACAACAATAAAATAAGACACATTTTTACATTATTAATCAAATGGCAGGAAATAAAGAACAAATGAGAAATTCTTCATTATGTTTTGAGAAATGACATAACTCCAACTTCAGTTTCAACAAGAAGTCTTTAACGAAATTTGTATCCCCAGATTCTTCTTTGAGGGACAGATATATTCAACACATCAACGGTTGTTCTTGCCAAGAAACCATTTGAAAAAAAAAACAAGCGTAACTTAAACGGAATAATAAGGACTATATCCCATTAACTGGAATCAACCCGTTCGTCTCTAAATAGGTCAACTCGCATGCCTCTGTATACAAAAGGCAAATGGAACATTGCCCACAGCCGTAGAAAAATTTTTAAATACTTACGAGTACTCCCTAAGAAGAAGAAGGAGGACAAAAACAGAAGGATTTCACTCTGTCAAGAGCAAAAGGCTGAAGATTTCTTTAAGGACTCGTTGTCATGGCAGAATCTTTAAGCTGCCTTTCGCTTTTCGTTTTCTTAACCAATTTCAACGCAACAAAGAAACCGTAAACCAACAACAACAAAAAGGGTATAATTAAACGATTTCTTCTGATAGTCAGTTTGTGTAGGCACAGGGGCAGTCTCACGACTTCTTCATCCTCCAATTGATGCAAATTAACGCCAAAAGGGTTTAATTCTTCCTCTCTAGACACTTTTTTAATTAAATGCTAAAACGAAAATCTTGTTATCCTTCTTCCTCTAAACGGACATTAACATTACCTACTTTACAACAAAAAAAATGGCCGTCGCCCTTGGATTCCCCCTCAGCCATTTCTAACTGCTATAAAATAATTTTGAATAAATTTAAGAACAAAAACTTAAAGAAAAAAAAAACAAGAACGTAGGGGTTAAAATTTGTCGGATAAATTTTAATACAATTTTGCCACCCTTGAGACAATATTTGTGGAAATCGGGATTTATTGCTTTTGGATGGTTAAATCAGGGAATAATATCTGGAGTAAAAGGAAGTCGTCCTTATTCTTTCTCTCACTGAGAAATAAATGTTGTTTTTTTCTGAGAAAAATACAATACGATATATCCTAACAGTTTCACAGATTCATCGCGATTTTATATATTAAATTTGATCCGTATTTTTAGGGATTATTTTTTCTTTGACTTCAATACATAGACACTCCATACACGAGTGCAATGATATCCGTTGAGTTCAATTTATAATAATTGAACAAGTCCAGTAAAATTATCTTTGTGAAGGGTTTTCCAATAGAGAGACGGATAGATTTTGACAGTTCATAGCGGCCATGTTGATTTATCTGTTGTTGATTTTAATGACATTTATTTTTCTGACACTAGACACAACTCACCTTGTGAAATGACAGTATCGAGCAACAAATGTAATTCATTGGACTTTATTTTCTGAAGCAGTTGGAAGTCGATTCCGGTTTCAGAAAAAAAAAAACAAAAATCACCTTCAGTGACGAGGGCTATCTTTGGATGAACATCAACAAGTTAGATTTCCAGATTTAGGCCGACGCCAATCCTCACGATATTCATAAAGTGTCGAGGCATACACCGAAAATCCGTGTTTGGCCTTACTTTTTTGAAAATTAAGATGGATGCCATTGCCATCATCGTCAATGTGGAGCTCTGCCGATAAGCGAATTCGTTGTACAAACGGGGTGATATGGATGTGAACTACATGTGGTTTCAACCAGAACGGTCTATATACCAAACAATTCTTCTATTCAATGAAACAAAACGACTTTTATTTGGGAAAAATATTAAGAAAACCCCACACTTTCATTAA
The DNA here is from genome assembly GCA_911387755.1 of Chrysotoxum bicinctum. Lineage (NCBI taxonomy): Eukaryota > Metazoa > Arthropoda > Insecta > Diptera > Syrphidae > Chrysotoxum > Chrysotoxum bicinctum. Next base: position 212,871,738 of record OU426989.1, on the reverse strand, counting down.
GATGTGTTTACACTAGAGAAACATTTTAAAAAACACTGTTTACAAAATTTTTCCAAAATGTTTTCCAGTTGTTTAAAATCTGAATCTTTCAATCAGAAATCTTTCGAAAATGTTTTTTTTTTGGTATTGACACTTCGAGAAACATTTCTAAAATGTTTTTATCATTTACCTTTCCAAGATGTTAAAGATGGATTGGGGAGAAGAAGCACTGCGAGCGTCGCATTTTATAATCATGAAACAAATAAAAATAAAATACACAACTTAGAATTTTAAAAATTAATGTTATTAGCTAAAAATATTCATATTTTAAAAGCTAAAACAACTTTTTTATATTTGGAGATAAAAACAGAATGCCATGCGATTTCTTAAGCCAATACAAAATGCCAAAAAAAAAAAACACAAAAATTATAAAACGTTGTAGCGGTTTTCTTAAGAAATATAATTTTGTATAGACAACATTTTAAAAAATTAAAAAAAAAAAAATTTGGAACGCCAACTTTAAGTTTTTACTACTATAGAAATAAAAAAAAAATTTTTTTGACTCACTTTTAAGATATCAAATTTTCAAACCAACAATTTTTTTTTTATTAAATTCAAAAAAAAATTTTTTTTTAAGTTTTGAAATGCAATGTTTTTTAAACTTCTTAGAAGCTTTTCTATAAAAAAATATTTTATAAAATTTGGAAGAAAAAATTCGTACTTGGAAGATATTGTTTTTAAATAATTCTTCCCCCACACATTTTTTTTTATTTTTTTTTTAACCAAAACGGTTCCTGCATACGATATTTTTCAAATTTTATAACTTTTTTTTCTCAAAAACGGTACCACCGATTTGGATCATTTTTCTCATGCTAAAGTTCCCAAAAATTTTAATATGTAGGTATATATAATTGCTTATTGAAATTTGAAAAAAAATATATGTATGGATTTAAAAGAAAAAATCAAATTTTTTTTTTTTTTAAAGTTTCTTAATACAATCTTCAAGATGCGGAAAAAAAATTATTTTACCGTTAATTAGCAGTATCTACCTACCATAAAAATGTTAAAAAATGGAATCAGAAAATCGTATTTTTCTCGAAAACGGCACTTTTAATTTGATAAAATGTTTTTCTTATGATTAATTCTTACGATCTTTAATTAAAAAAAAAATGAAGCTAAGATAGTACTAACTGTATCTCTTTTTTTTTAATTTTGAATTTATCATTATCGGTATGACCGATTTTAATGAATTTTTTAAAGAGAAGCTTCTAAAAAGTTTAAAAAACATTGCATTTCAAAACTTAAAAAAAAAATATATTTTTTGAATTTTTGAAATAAAATTTTTATGGAAAATTCAATATTTTAAAAATTAAATTTAATTTATATTCGAAATTTAACTAATATTCGTACAATAATACAAATTTAAAGTTGACACATCGAAATTTTTTCTTATAAATGTTTGAAAAATTTTGTAACAAACCACTGCAACGGCCTATAATTTTTGTTCTTGCATAAACTAACATTTGTTTTAATGATTTTTTCTCCAATAACATTCATTTTTGAAATTCTTTTTATTTCAAAAGCTAAATATTGTTAGAAAAAGAGCGCACCACCGGACAGTTTGTTATGCGAGAAACAGATTAAACCAGCATCGTCAACAGCAAACAGCAGGCGACGAGCAAACATTTCTCAAACACATTGCCACCAGCAACGTCATTTCATCTGTTTGACATTTCATATCGAAAAAAGTTTTATTTATTTGCATGAATTCTTCACAAAATTGAAATTAAAATGATCGTAAAATTAAAATGATCGTAAAATGATCAATATATGCAAAATTTAAGTTTAATTTATTATTGCCTTCTTGTCTTATTGCAATTTTATTAATCTTATTTGTAATAAATAAAAGGAAACGTCCTTGGAGTCGGAAAATATACGACAAAAACGAAAGAGAAATGCATGGATTTTATAAAAAAGTTTTTGCAGTTATAGAATTTTCTTTTTTTTTATCGAAGAGAAACGAATTTTCCGTTATAAGTTCAACTAATTTTTCTTCCATTTTGTTGGAGACCAGGAAATACATACATAATTCTTATCGTTTTAGCCCCATTAATTGAACCGTATATTATTATGTATTTTATTGAAAAGTGATATTGAAAAACAAATAAATTAAAAACTAAAATAAAAACTATAGCAAAGTTACTTATTAATATCAAACAAAGTAAATTTAAGTAAAGTAAACGTACATATAAAAAAGTATTATGGTAGAAATTCCTTTTGGCAGTGACACATTTCCTTAATAATCGCAGACAGATCAAAACAAACCTGAAACCACAAACAGGACGAGAATAATAACAATATTTGTAACCAACAAGTTCCTTTTCTATTTTGTTTTATGCTTTGCATTGTGGTGCCACTGAATATTGCAGTGGAAAAGTTGACAACACTGCACCAACAGCAAATTAAGGACTTTGGCCTAACGACGCGCGCTGTTGGCGTTGCTGTTGCTGTTGCTGTTGCTGTTGCTGTTGCTGTTGCTGTTGCTGTTGCTGTTGCTGTTGCTGTTGCTGTTGCTGTTGCTGTTGCTGTTGCTGTTGCTGTTGCTGTTGCTGTTGCTGTTGCTGTTGCTGTTGCTGTTGCTGGTTCTTGTTGAACAAATGAAATACATTGGTTCTAAATTAATGGCGGCCGCTGTTGTTGGTTCAATCTGTTCCGCGCTTTAGACTTTTGTTTGAGCAGATATGTTATTTGTTACAACATTTAATTTTTCCCCTTATATTCAAACAGGAATCTTATCTGTCACGAAATATTACAACTATTTTCTCCGAGCATTAATAGGGGCATTTACATTCTCAAATTTGTTTGACAAGCACGACATGATGAATATTTGATGAATGAAAAACACTTGCATTCAAATTGATCAAACATAAAAATCCAACATCACTTCTCATTTGACCATGGCGAACCAAATTAAAATTAAATCTGTTTCAAGCTTGACAAGAATTCGGTTCACATTCTCAAATATATGTATTTGTCATGCAGCGAAAATATTAATACATTTCGAGATCCATCCAGCATGCTTGACAAGCCGCGTTAACATTAGAAAAATCAATCCAATCATGCCGTGGTTGTCAAACATATTTGAGAATGTGAACGCCCCTGATGGTGCACGAAAATATTATACTTCAGTTGGACTCTTGGAACCTGATTACACGATTCGTTTTTTTCGTTCGTTTCGTCTTTTTGACAGTTTGGGTGAGGGGTGTAGGAACGTAGCTTCATTCCGCAACACTTCTCCACCTTACACCAAATATGTGAAAAGGACGAAAGACAAAACAACTGAAAAAAATCTTGTAATCAGGCCCTTGGTGTGTTTTTTTCTGGTTTAGACGGTGTTCACATACTAAACTAATTCGTCTGACTTTTTTTTGGCATTTCTGTACATAAATTATCTCACTCCTCATGTCAGAGATTTATAAACCCATTAACATCATTCCCATCTTGTAGTTGAAATTGTCAAAGTAAATATAAGAACAAAAAACTAAAATTTGTAATCCATTGGCATCGTAGTCATCATCCAGTTCATGGCTTGGCAGATGGAGAACAATCTATATTTTGATGTATAAAGAATACAATATTTCGAAATTTGGTACTATGTAGTTTGGCAGATAAGGGACATATGTACATATTAAATTTTGAGGTATGGAGAATATTTCGTTGCAAATGCCAACGGATTGCTTTGAAAATGCATTTTCCGGAGCAGAAAATTAAGAACAAAAATTTTCAAATTTTTTAAATGTCAACTCTGAAAATTCATTTTCCTGGAGCATACAATAAAACCAATCGTCCATTACTAACGCGAAGTCGATTTCCTTGAGACATCAAATGAACCTGTAATGAAATTTGACGGCAGTCGTTTCGTCTGTAAGCTATTTCGCTCTTTAGATTTCTGTCATAAAATTAGTTAGATTAGAAGAAATCCAACTGCTTTTGAAAACTTTTCATTTCTTATACATACCTTCGTATCTTGAATTCCTAATTTTGAAATGTCTGTTTTGTTTTTAAAAAAATATGATATACATTTTATAGTATTGATTTTCTGATTTTCTAAGACCACTTATTCACTACTTACTTTGATCATTTCTGGTCATACTAGAATATAGCTCCTCTTTATTTAAGGCATCATAATTCCAGTATACAAAAAATGTCAATAACTAAAAGAATATCTCCAATAAACTCCTTAAGATTATTATCTTCTAATATCTTTCGTACAGACAAGACAAATATTTGTCCACGTTTTCAATCCAACCTAAGCTTTTATCGTATCCGCGATCCGAGTTTTTGGCACATTAAAGATATTCTTATATCATTCTGAAACATTCACAATTTTATTCCAATTGAATTTATTTCTGAAAATGTTAAGAATAGGTACTATAAGTTCAGTCGAAACATCCAACACAATAGCAAATAATATTTTCCAAACCCAAAATCCCCTTTGATGAAAATCTATTTCCAATAACTTTCTACCAGTAGGTAGAGCTGAAAAAAAAATAATAAAAAAATAAATTCAATGAAAATAGATTTAATTTATTTTTATTTTATTGTTGTTGAGGCTTGTTAGTATATTTTTGTCTACTCCTGCAATTGCAATCATGTTCTATTCACCAATGAACTTTTTTCTATGTAGCAGGTATGTACAATAAATATTTTATGATATGGTGGACGAAATTGTAGCCCCGGTAAATCCCCCACATGACACAAGGATTACATTCATTTTTTTCAATAGTAATACAAAACATATATGTATGTATCCCATATACGACTGACAACACAAAATTGAACATCAGCGTCGCGTCGGTTATGTTCGTTGGAAATTGATAGGAAAGAAAAAATAAAATATTGTGAAATATAATCGAAACTCAGATTACAAATTACCTGAAAGCGATTTAATGTGTGGATGCATGGAGCCGCAGGATACCTGATTTTGTTATTCTGGAAAAAGTGAAAAAAGCAAAAAAGGATGAGATTTTATTGAATTGAGGAAAACTGCAGATGTAGGTTTATATAAAAGATCCAACGAATACATGGCGAAATCAAAGTTTGATGCCTGATAGTCTTTAATGCTTCAGGGACTATCATTTTTAAATGTTCGAGATTCGTCGATATTTTACAAAATATACTTTTGAAATATTCCTGCTTTAAAAATTAAATTCAGTAGAGACAAAAATGTGCCGTCTTATTCAAACTAAGAAAACAAAACAAATTATATCTGTTAGCAGTTTAAACTTTGCTTAATACAAAACTTAAACAATATTCGGTTAAACAAATAAAAGGTCTTTTCTCGTTAACAGATCCACAACAACTGATCATATCTTTATTCTCTAAGTACGAGTATTTAGTTCTAACCGGCAGTCTCTTTCTATTAAATACAATCATTATATCTTTCTTTCATTATATCTTCTTTCTGAACACTCATTTATTCATTTGTTTTTCTTTATTCTTTCTCCTGGAAGTGTTGCCACATATCAAAATTCTTGGCGCCATTTTCGGAAACCATTTTTTAATATTTCTTATGATGGGTAATGTTATTTTTAGATTAAATAACAATTTTTTTCTACATCTTGTAGATAGTATTAAAAAACTTTTGACAGCCAAGATTCAAGAAATCGAGAATAAATATGCTTTTCGAAATGTTGAGTTTTAAAAAAAAAGTTTTTGAATTTTTTCTAAATATACAAACAAAATCTTTTTTAAAATTTTGAATACACATAAACTATTTAAATTGCTAAGGAGCTTTAGGACATAAAAATCTTTTGAACTATTCTTGAAAAAATCAAGAACAAAAGAATGGTTCTACCGTGGTACATTTCATGATCATGCTCTGTAACCCCGGTCGGGGCATAGGGCGCCAACAAATCGTCTCCATACTTGAAGGTCCCCAGCTAGATATTTAAACTGTGATCATGTCTTTATCTGGAAATCCGTTTCTGCTAAGATTGTTAATTCAAAGGACTGCTTTCCAATACCTTGTTTTTTGGTTTTCTCAGTCTGTGATCAATTCATTGCCATTCTCGTTTTCTTATGTCGACGTCCATCCTGCGTTATCATGCGCCGAAATTCGTGGTTAGAAATAATTTGTGGCTAGCAAATTTTCAGGATGTGACGTAAACAGCAGTTCACAAAAGCCTTCATTTTCATCTGATTTAACGTTATGTTCGAAGAATCTCAACTTAGTGCGTAAGGAGACTTGAGTGGAATTCCAAATTCGAGACAGAATACCAAAGGCCATGCGAGCTTTATTTATTCTACTTTCAATGTCCATATTCGTACCACCATTTGCTGATATAATACTTCCAAGATAGTTAAACTATTTGACCTATTAAACTGTTATCTCGTCTCCTGTAGAACTCTGCGCTGATCAGTGGCGGCTGTACCTTAAGTGCGCTCGTGCGCTGAACCACCAATTCAAAAGATTTAAAAATTACAAAATATTACTGCATCTTTATTTTTAGATTCCCATATTAATATTTATTTTTTAAACATACAAGAACACAAACAAGTAAAATTTCCAATTATGACGAAACAATGTAAGCGCTTTGCTTTACTATTAAGACTTACTTTCCCTGCAAGTAAAAATTCTCGTGCGCTTCGGCGAGCGCACGAGGACTGCTAATATAACTTGTATGAGTTACAAGCAAGTATCCCTGACGCGTGAGACAAAAGATATTTCATTGAAATGTATAGAGAAATTAGCCTGCTCTCGTGCAGAGAGAAGATTAACTACAGCAACCGATGTTTGACTAGAATGCGCTGCGCCTGCGAATATGTAATGTTGTTTCGCTCTATCCGTGACTGGTTAAATAGTGTAGGATTGTAGGAGTTAGGTTAGTAATTGTTTTTTATTTTGGTTTTGGTACTGTGTACAGTGTGTGGTGTGGGATAAAATTAACAGTGATTAGGTATTGTAATATTTTTGCTAGGTCCGTTAAATAAAACTTATTACTCCTTTTAGAATTTCTTCTTTATTTACACTTTTCAAATCAAAACAATAAATCTCAATTTATAATCCACTCTAATACTTTTATTCAAACTTAAATCACACTTCTTTAATTACACTTTCCACAATCCAATAGTTCAGCTTTGCACACTTTCATAATCGAAAATAAACTGTCTTGTGCTCACCGCGAACACTCCCTTTTATACTCAAACCAGTTGTTCTCGAAGGTTCTTGTCTAGAATATTCTATTTGCTTGGAATGGAGATAGAATGTTCTAGTAGTTTGGAATGAGGGGAAATTTAGATGCGAACTGCTGGAAAAGAGCTTTTTTTTGTTCCTTCATAAGGCAGATATGTAATTCCCAACAGATGGCGCTGTAGGAGTATAAAGCTCTGTTCGCAACATTGCCCCCTTCTTAAGATTGCTCGTCCCGAACAACTCTATCACCAGCTCCGGCACTGTATCGGTGCAGTCGATCGCTATGCACAACTTTTAGCTTTCCTCTTAACCCTCTTTGAATTCGGTAAACGACATCATTGATTTTCGTGACGACAGTATAAGGGCCTTCCCAGTTTTGTTGAAGCTTCGGCGACAATCCCTTTTGACGATGTGGGTTATACAGCCATACACGATCTCCTACTTGGAATCCTGTCGTGTTTGCTCTTGTGTCGTACCTTGTCTTCATTCGATCGCTGTAAGTGCTCATTCTAGTCCTGGTCCTTTCGTGGATGTCGATTAGCCTCTCTTTTAGGTCACTCACGTAATCCCCTGTTTCTTGAGACTCTTGTGGTGGGTGTCCAAACCTTATCTCACTAGGCAGCCGTATGCTTTTTCCGAACAGGATTTCAGATGGTGTTTGTCCTGTTGAGCTATGTACTGCACTTCTATAGGCCATCAAAAATAGTGGTATGTGCCTATCCCAGTTTCTTTGGTAGTCGCCTACGACCTTACTGAGGTGCTCTTTTAAAGTCCTGTTGAATCTCTCGACCATTCCATCAGATTGCGGGTGAAGTGGTGTGGTTCTCGTTTTCTTAATGCCAAGGAACGCGCACACCTCTTGGAATATGTTCGACTCAAAGTTCCTTCCTTGGTCAGAATGGAGCTCCATAGGCACACCGAACCTGCTTACCCAGTTAGACACAATCTGGTCGGCCACGGTTTTGGCTTCTTGGTTCGGGATAGCGTATGCCTCAGGCCATTTGCTGAAGTAATCCATTACCACCAGAATGTATTTGTTTCCATCATTCGTTTCCGGAAATGGGCCAGCTACATCAACAGCAATCCTTTCAAACGGTGAGCCAACATTATATTGCATCATTTTTCCTTGCAGTTTTCTACCAGGGCCTTTGGTTGCAGCACAAGCTTCACAATTTCGGCACCACTTTTCAACGTCGTCTCTTGCATGCAACCAGTAGAATCGTTGTCTCACTTTTTCTAAAGTCTTATTGACTCCCAAATGGCCTCCTGAAGGTCCATCATGCATCTCTCGAAGAACCTCTTTGATTTTCGATTGAGGTAACACAAGCTGCATTACATAGGATTTACCATCAGCGGACTCCCATTTTCGCCGAAGAACACCTTCTTGCACATGAAGTGAGTCCCATTGTGCCCAATAGGCCTTTAAAATTGGACTTCTATCGGAAATGTCATTCCATGCGGGTTTTTCCTTCATGTTCCTTCCATGCGAGAAGAGGTTCAATGCCGGGGTCTTCTTGTTGAGCAGATCGTATTTCTTCATTGCTCCATCCACAAATGGGGTCAGCTCTTATTCGCAGAATGTTGATGGATTCCTTTTCTTCTTGTCGCCTGCAATGCTTGCAATTTATTTTACAAGGTCTTCGGGATAGTGCGTCGGCATTTGAGTGTAGCTTTCCCCTTCGGTGTTGAATTTGGTAATCGTAAGTCTGCATTCTTTCTATCCACCTTGCGACTTGTCCTTCTGGGTTCTTGAAGTTCAACAACCAGTTAAGAGCACCATGATCGGTTCGTTGAAGAAACTTCTGTCCATAAATGTATTTATGGAAGTGTTTCGTTGCCAAGATGAGTGCCAAGAGTTCTCTTCTGGTCACACAGTAGTTCCTTTCGGTCTTTGACAGTACTTTGCTGAAATAGGCGACAACCTTTTCTTCGCCATTGTGCACTTGTGACAGAACAGCGCCGACTCCCACGTTGCTTGCATCAGCATCGATGATAAAAGGCTTGCCTGGAGTCGGATAGATCAGCACCGGAGCATTGCATAGACGGTATTTCAGTTCTTGGAAGGCTTTTTCACACTCACCTGACCATCTAAACTGCTTGTTCTTTTCCGTAAGCTGATGCAAACTCTTCGCAATTCCGGCAAAGTTCTTAACAAAACGTCTGTAATAAGTAGCAAGACCAAGAAAACTTCGTAGTTGATGTTTGTCCTGTGGTGTTGGCCAATTTTTTGACGGTGTCAACTTTTTCAGGATCGGTCTTGACTCCTTGGGACGAGATGATATGTCCCAAATACTTTACTTCAGTCTGGAACAGTGCACATTTTTCTGGGTTCAGTTTAAGGTTAGCCTCTCGAAGTCTCTGGAACACACCCTTTAGGTTCTTACAGTGTTGGTCGTATGTTTTCCCATAAACGATAACATCATCCAAGTAGACAAGACAAGTTTTCCACGTCAGGCCTTGAAGGACGCACTCCATCAAACGCTCAAATGTTGCCGGAGCGTTGCAAAGACCAAACGGCATCACCTTGAACTGCCAGAGCCCATTACCTGTGGAGAACGCTGTCTTTTCTCGATCTTCAGGGTGAATTTCAACTTGCCAATATCCACTTTTCAAGTCCAGTGTTGAAAACCAGTGTGCTCCTTCCATCGCATCTAAGGTGTCACTAATTTTTGGCAAGGGGTAACTGTCTTTCTTGGTTACGTCATTCAACCTTCGGTAGTCAACACAAAACCGTGTACTTCCGTCCTTCTTTTTGACTAGGACCACTGGTGACGCCCAAGGACTTTTGGAGTTTTCAATCAAACCATCCTTCTTCATGGTGGTAATCATTTCCTCAGCTTCACCTTGTTTGGCCAGTGGAAGACGCCTTGCGGGCTGACGAATGGGTCTTGCATCTCCTGTATTTATTCGATGCTGCACCATTTGTGTCCTTCCATATTTCCCGTTTGGTGAAGCGAAAATGTCGGCATACTCATTCAGAAGGCTTTCTGCCATTTTAACCTGATGTTGGTCTAGGTTAGCTGAATTGAATATCTTTGCCTTGATGCTATTGAGCTCCTCAGGGTCTAATGTCGTTCTCGGTGTTTCAGCGTCAATTCGTGTTATGGCTGCGACAGATTCGCACTTACCAATAACTTCTCCTTTCACTAACTTTACATCGTACGGTTTGGTGTTGAGTATCCGTACGGGGACCATATTGTTCTTCGGAGCCACAAGTGTCTTCCCAATGATGAAATTTTGGGAAGAACAATCTGGGCCTGGTTCCACCATTAGGTATCGATGGCGTCCACACTCACCTTCTAATTTTGTCCAAACGAATACCTCAGAAGAAGTAGGAATAACCACATCTTCTTTGATGACAGTCCTTAGAGTTGTTGTTCCTTCGTGCCCATAGATCATTGGAATCTCTGTATTCTGGTATTTGAGTACCAGGTTGCCAATATCCAAAATTACTCGATGTTCTTTCATGAAGTCCATTCCGATGATGCACTCGTCACATATATCTGCCACCAAAAATTTGTGTGAGAATTCTAGATCTGCAATTCGAATTCTAAGTCGGACTTCACCATAAACCCCTAGCTGCTTCTCCTGTGGCAGTTCTTAGACGGTAGCTATTGGTGTTGTGTAGCCACTTCACGTGCACTAGGTCTTGACGCACAATGGAGGCTGTGGCACCGGTGTCGATGGTGACCACACGTTTGTTGCCATTTAATGTTGCCTCGACAGTCAGACTTCTATTGTCTCGCTTAGTTTGAGAGACCTGGATGGTGTTTCTGGGGCCATCGATACCAGAAACCAGCTTCTGCCCCTCGAAGTTGGTTCTTACTCGTTTTCCTGTTGGGAAACTGTTCGGGAAGTAACACTGGTGTTATTGTTACCTTGTTCTGGGTTTGAAACTCCGTGTCCACAATGTTGACAAGCTCTTCTTGGTGGTAATCGACATTGACGCTGTAAATGTCCGGTCTTGTTGCAATTCCAGCACTTTGCAAGTCCGTTCCGTTGGTTCCTTTGGACATCAGTTCTTTGGCATGAGCATTCTTCGACTATGGCTTCTCTAAGTCGATGTACTCCCTGAGAAGCTTGCTCAGCTGCTTCCATTGTCAAGGCAAACGCTAATGTTTCAGAAAGCGTTCTTTTTCCAGCAGTTCGCACGGCCCTTTGAAGATGTATGTCGGAAATGGCGCGAACAAATGCCTCAACTGCAAACTGGTTACAAATTTCCTCACCAACATCTGGATATGCAAGATGAACAAGCCTTTCAATGTCTGCTTGCAGTTGTTGTAGAGTTTCGCCCCTCTTCTGAACTCTGGAATTGAGTTGCACTTTGAAGACTTCTTTCATGTGGCTGTTACCAAAGCGTTTGTCTATAGCCAAAACCAAGGAATTGAAGTCGCCGCTCTTATCTGCTGGTATGGTTTGCAACAACTCAGCAGCTGCTCCTCTAAGAGCAAGAGTTAAGGCTATATACTTGTCAGCCTCATCCCAGCCATTTGTTGTGGAGGCTGCCTCGAATTGCTTCTTGTATATAGACCAAGAAGTTTGTCCATCAAAGGTTGGAGGTTGCATCTCCTTTTTCCTCAATGTTTCTCCAGAATTTTCCCGAATCTTTATATTTCGAATACGATCTAACTCTTTTGAAAACGTCTCCATTTTGTTGTCGACTTGATTCTCCAATAATGAAACACGTTCGGCTTGATTCTCCAACAATGAAACACGTTCATCAAGTGCAGATACATTCTTCTCGATGTTAACAAGCTTGCCTTCTAGCATGTTTTTCTGCTCTTCGAGAAGGTCTTTTTGTTCGTTATGCTGTTTATCAAGGCGTTCGAGAATATTCTTTTGTTCATTTTTCTGTTCATTTCGTTGTTCTTCGAGACGTTCGAGAACATTCTTTTGTTCATTTCGTTGTTCTTCGAGACGTTCGAGAACATTCTTTTGTTCGTTTTTCTGCTCATTTCGTTGCTCGTCGAAACGTTGAAGCAGAAGACTAATCATATTTGAAACATCTACATTTTTACTTACGTCTGCTTCCTCAGCGTCAGCTTCAAAGACGAAAATGTCCGGGTCTTCATTTTGTTGTTTCAAATATTCGGCCAAACGCAGAACAAGCTCATTTTTCGATCCTGCTCTAGAAAGTTCTCGCTTGCCTAATTCACTTTTCAGCTCATTACAGTTGAGCTCTTTTAGTAACTTGCTCATTTTTATTATTATTATTATTTTTTTTTTTTTTCGCACACTTCACTGCACAATAAGTTTTATTCCACTTTTCTGACACCAATGTAATATTTTTGCTAGGTCCGTTAAATAAAACTTATTACTCCTTTTAGAATTTCTTCTTTATTTACACTTTTCAAATCAAAACAATAAATCTCAATTTATAATCCACTCTAATACTTACTTTTATTCAAACTTAAATCACACTTCTTTAATTACACTTTCCACAATTCAATAGTTCAGCTTTGCACACTTTCATAATCGAAAATAAACTGTCTTGTGCTCACCGCGAACACTCCCTTTTATACTCAAACCAGTTGTTCTCGAAGGTTCTTGTCTAGAATATTCTATTTGCTTGGAATGGAGATAGAATGTTCTAGTAGTTTGGAATGAGGGGAAATTTAGATGCGAACTGCTGGAAAAGAGCTTTTTTTTTGTTCCTTCATAAGGCAGATATGTAATTCCCAACAGATGGCGCTGTAGGAGTATAAAGCTCTGTTCGCAACAGTATATTAAAAACAGTAATAAATCTTTTTAAGATAAAGTTACCTGAATTCACGATTTTACGCATTTAAGTGAAAAAATAAAAAACATGATTCCTTGCTAAATGTAATAAGTGTGTCAGTTTTATACATGGTCGAAATTCTTCGAGCAATTATACAAAATAATAAAAAATCGACATATATGTACATGTAAATTGTTGTTTTTTTGCGATTTTTAATCTTAATACCTACTTAGTGAGCAAGTAAAGTGCACTACCTGTTCAACAACCCACTAGCCGCCACTGGCGCTGATGTTATTTTCCCGGAGACACTACGTATATCAACGACTTAGTCTAAATGGCTAAGCCTTTCAAACGGTCTCCATTAAATGCCCTGTGTCTCTGCTGTACCACCTCTTGCCGTCAATACATTGTCTATTGTGAGCAGAAAAAGAATCGGAGATAGAACATCTCGTTGTCTTAAACCCGTTCACAGGTTCACACTTCGAAAGATTCAGGTAAGCTGAGTAATGAGTATTGTGCAAAACATAACACTTTCATAACATAAGACTTTCTGATAATCCACGATTATGAGCTTAAGCGGTGATAGAAATTCTGCAGACAGCTCAAGAACAATACGCAGTGTGTTCATATGGTCGTCCGCTGCGAAAGCTAGCTTGATGTCTCTTGAGTGTAGGTTCAGTTCTAGCCTTAATCCATTCGAGAAAATTGGTTGCCACTAGTTTTGGAACAAGTGGTAAAATGGTAATACTTCGGCAATTATTGCGATTCTTAAGTCCAGCTTTCAATAGCAACCTCTACATTCTTCCATTTCCTGTGATAAGTCAAGCTGCTTTTTTATTTTTGAGGAGCTTTATCGAGGATTTCCGCTACTTAAGGGAATTCGATGTTAACTCCTTTGCAGGACCTACCCATCTTGTTAAGCACTTTGTTCAGAGGAATATTAATTAAGCAGGGCACAAAAGAGAAAGAAAAGAGACAATAGAGACTCCTATCTGCGTAGCTGATCCTCAATCGACCAAAACCAAAAGTGTTTCACCCACATCCTTTTCCGACAAATTCTTTGGATATTTGGAACAATTCTATGATATCTCCTATTTTTGCAGCATTTTTCGCACTATCTGCGAGACCATCTAATGTCACCCTGTTGTCGTGTCTTACATAAAAGGTAGATAATCTGATGTGCTATCTGATACTCACTTCCCAATTCGGATGCACGTTGTAGTTTGCCTTCAAACGGTTTACTAAGCTCGATTTTATCCCAGGCTATCCAGGAGTCTCTAACTCTTGTCCGTCTGGACACAGTTTCAGATCCAACCTCCCTAAAACACTTTTTATTTCACCCTACATCTCGTCAATAGCAGAATATTGAGTACCGTTTAATGACGAAGCTTTGTCGTAAAGGTTATTGGTGATATAATTACAACATACATATGTATATATGTTGGGATCACTTAAAGTATTCGTATAGAATTTTCAACGCCTTGCTGCATAAGGGCGGTCACTTTAATAGTCATTTGTTGGAATATTTTTTTCAACAATTATCCAGCTTTAAATAAGTGATTTTTTTTTTTAAATCTGTGACACAGTTTTTGAGAACAAAAATATATTTTTAAATTTCAAAAAAAAAATTAAAGCCGATACCGATATTTTTGGTCTTAAAAAAAATAAAATATTTGTCGGTGTAATTTAAAACTGTGGTCTAACAAGTCTAAAAATAAAATCGGATGAGTCGCTTAGACTCTATGAAAGTTATGTCAAGCCTGATCAAAATCTCGAGTCCGATTATTTTTACATGTAGCATGTAGCACCTATGTGTCGAAAGACAAAAATGGTATCTCCCTTTGAATCATATTTTTGGTTTTTGATTTGTTCAAATAACGGTACAATTTATTTGGGTCGTTGTTTTTCTTGCTAAAGCTCCTAAAAAGTCTGAAAAGTTTTAACCCTAAAGTTTTTTCTAAGATTTGTCTCCGAAAACTCTAAATTTCGAGAACTACATAATTGAATTTTTTCTGAACTTGATAATTAAAAGTTTTTCAACACTATCTATAAAAAATAATTTTATCTTAAGATAACAATGCCCATCATACAAAATATTGAATAATGGGTTTCGAAAATCATGTTTTTCTCGAAAATTGCTTCTAGAATTTTCATAAAAAATGTTCTCTTTCGCTAAATTCTAACTACAGTCAAAATCGGTTATAACGACCTTAAAGAGACTGACGAATTTAGTCGTTATAAGCGATAGGTCGCTGTAACCGATCTCAAGTAAATTAATTTCTTTTCAAGTAGATACATTTTTTTATAAAAATCCGGTCGTTGTAACCGATATGTCGTTGTAAGCGATGTCGTAATCGATTTATTATTAAATGGGATTTTAATGGAACTCAGCCGGGACCTAAGAATTTGGTCGTTATAACCGATGTCGTTGTAACCGATTTTGACTGTATCTATAATTCAATAAAAATTAGATGCATGACTGGATCGCACGATCTTGCTATTATGTAAGATTGTTTTTAAATTTTTTCTTAGATCGTTATATCGTTTCTTTAAAAAAAAATAATTTTTATCCAAAATTTTCAAGACAATTTTAAGAAAAAAATTTGTACCGCCAACTTTAAATTTGTATTATGGTATGGGTAAAAAATAAATTTCAAATAAAATATTGACCCGTTTTTGAGATATCGAATATTCACAAAAAAAGTGAAAATATTTTTTTTAGGTTTTGCAATGCAATGTTTTCAAACATTTTAAAAGCTTTTCTATTAAAAAAATTATTTACATATTATCTGTTATACCCATAATGAAATGGAATCTGTAGTATCTTAATTTCATTTATTTTTATTAAGTATAAAAGTTAATCGAATTAGGCGCCGTTCTCGAGAAAAATAAGATTTTCGGATACCGTTTATTTTACACATCTTGTAGATTGTATGAAAAAAAAACTTTTAACTGAAAAATTCTAAGAAAAATGGAGCTTAGGGTTTTCGAAATATTGAGTTTTGAAATAAAAAATTTGAAAACTTTAACACGCAATACTATCCAAAGTTTGTGTATTGCTTTAACATAAACAAATTATCAAAATTAGTTGTAACGAGAAAATAAAAAAATAAAAATAAAGCGGGCTACAATTAATAACCATTTTTCTGAAATTATTTTTTAATTTTGAAAAAAAAAATATCTTAAAAAATTTCGAAAAAGGCAGACTGCAGACAGAAAGACAAAATTGCGAGACCAAAATTTCGACTTCGATTTTTCTTACGAATGAATAACTTACATATGTCGCAAGTAGAAGATTAAAATAAAGACATTGTTGACCGAGAACCGTTTTTTTTTCAATTTTTGGCTTTTGCATTATCGGCTAAATGAATAAATGAAAATTTTTATACAATAACTTCTAAAAAGCTTAACAAACTTTGCATATTTAATTTTAAAAAAAAGGTATTTTTTTCGGAAACCCTATATTCATTAATTATTTCTTAATATTAAAATTTTTTTTGCACAGTAATAAAAACTTTAAATTTAATTTTAAAAGTTTTTTATATACAAACTTACTTTAAATTATAATTCTTATCCTGTGAACCTGTTGTGCATTTTAATTTTTTACTTCTTCACAAACATCACTATCTAATAGAGCAAGTAAATATTTAATATAGCTATGTGAAGCCCAACAGAAAAAAATCGTTACAAAAACCGAAATAACTCACATCCCAGTTACTTAAATATTTGTGTTAACTTTTAAGCTTACTCAAACTTTTTATGTTGAACTTGGTAAACCAATAAAAGATCAACAATGTGTCCTTAAGTGGATAAAAACATAAAGTAAGGTTATTTAAAACCTTACTCTTTGTGTTTCTTTCTGTTTAAAAAACAAAAAAAGGAAGAAAGTACAAAGAAAAATATAACATGGGTATAAATCAAGAGCCGACCTATACCTACCCTACAGCCATTATGAGGGTCAAATGGTTTTCTCACACCATAGACCCCTCTATGAAAAGAAATGGGAATTTTTTCTTATTTGTCATTTCAAGTATAATGGATCCTTAGAGGCAGTTCATTTTTCAATCTCATTTCTGAAATATGTCCAACACTTGAGAATTGAGTACAACAAGTCTTATGTTCGATTGGAAAGGCAAACGTAATTAATCTTCGGCTCAGGCTCAACTTTCCCTAGCAACTATCCACTAGCCCTTCGGTGCATGGTTGCCGGGTTTGTTTTTTTTTTGTATTAAATAGATTTAAGATGCTTAGGAACTCATTTTGAAAAACTATGAAAAAGTAGGCGGGTGTCAAAAACAAACTTTTAATAATTAAAATTACTTATTACTTGTTCTTTATTGCTTTCGTATAAGAGAAATTTCGACATTGTATTTAACACTACGATGATTGAGAAGTCCAACAAAATAATTTTTGTAATACCGTCTGTCAGGCTGTGCATCGGTAAATTAGTGGTTCTGTACATCTGTTAGCCTTCACGTTTTTGTGCTTGATCATCTATCTGGGTCTAAGCAAGTAGAACGATTAACTTCAAATTTATCATTTTTATGTCATTTTCTAAATGAGAGAAAATTTAATTTTGTAGTATTTTTGAATTTTCCTAATTTTGGTGAACAATTTTCCAGAAGCGTATCAAAATCCCGGTTGTCAAAAATACCGAAAAAAGTTTGAAAATCCTGTCTATTAAAATACTGTTTTCATTAAGTGCTGTCTTTAAAAACACCTTTTATTAAAAATGCCCTTGAAATATAATCACTTTTTTCAAAATTACAAAACAAAAACCCATAAATAGTTTTGATTTAAAAACGGAATTTAAGAAAAAACCGGATAATTAAAAGGGGGATCACTAAAGACAGGATTATGAAAAATGGAACTAGAAAAAGATATTTAAGCCATACCCTTTCAAACAATGGGCAGTAGAGAGAAGACTGTGATTCAGTTACACATACCTATCATATATATGAAAGAGGACGTAGACCAACTAAGCTTTTGAAAATGACAGCCAACTAATTAGAGACCTATGTAGCCTGAAAAAGCTAGACTAAAAAATTAGAAAAAACTTCGTTGAAGTCATTGAATCTAAAATTGATTTTTTTTACAATTCGTTCGCGCTACAGAGATTATTGAGACCGTCATAACATTTTAAGAGCGTTCTCAAGAATGTGGTCCTTATATAACGCACATTGTCGCTGACCGAGTACTGACTAACGTTGCAATTCTACTTACGAAGGAGATAGACAAGAATTAGACAACGATTATGAGAAGCTGAGGGTGGAATCGTTGGCAAAACAATAAAGTGAATTAGAAATTTCCGACAAGTGATCATTTATAAAAATGAGGAAGACAATCGGAGATAAAACGGAGCCCTGTGGTACACCATCATTTATTTTGTAAAGATCAGACTAATCCAAAGAAAAAGAGTTTCACTGAAACCAAACGCACGTATTTTTAATGAGATGGTTTGATGGCAAATTGGTCGGTACGACGAAGGGGAAGTTAGGTCGCATTTTTCGGTACAGGCTGGCAAAAATCTGATTTTCATCTTTCAGTGAACTTTTGGTGTGCAATTTAGAAGCGAAATTATATCTTAATCATGTAAATCGATAATGAAAAAGTCAACATTTCGTCATGTCCAAATTCCAATTAAAAAAAAATATGTAGATGAGATGTAGTACCCCTTGGCATAATGGTTAGTGCGTTGGACTGTCATGCGGAAGTTCTCGAGTTCGATTCTCAGCCGCTGCAAGAAAGTTTTTTTCAGGAGTGTATTGCCTCTTGCTAGGAATTGACAAGTCCTCCAAGAGTATCTCTTATCTTGGAAACTGCCGCTCATTAGCCGTTCGGAATCGGCAGAAAATTGTAGGTCCCCTCCGTTCCTAATAACACGCACACATGAATGGCTGAGAGTTGTATGTCACTAGTAACGAACCGCTACCGCCTCCTACTTTTCACAATTGAGTAAGTTTAATTCGAATTTGTTCTTCACATTGCTCTTAATTTCGTTTCAATTGAAAAACTGGGACTTCAGCTGATGAGTCTTTGTATTACGATTGTGTTAATCTGATTGAATTCACAAAACATCAAAATTCAACCAAAAAAGACAATAGATGAATTATTTTGTTTCGACACCTCGACTGTACATATCTTAAAATAGAAAAACAAAAATCCTCTACGCGAATAAATGAAAAAAACCATTCTGGCAGCCCTAGCTGTTCCCCTATGGTAACATAAGATATTCAATGAGATATAGGCAGAGTGCTCATACAGAGTATTTTCTATTTTTTTGTGTGTAGGACGTGCATACTCAACAAGTGGAATTTTATTACATTCTTATGTCCTCTATATCTTCAGCTTGTATCAGAATGAAATTCAAGCTTATGTAGAAGATGAACGAAAAAAAATAGACTAAGGGAAAGAAAAAATAAATATCCAGCCAAGTGTAGGCGATGTGCTAAGGAAAGATACATCGTTAGCGAAAGATAAATTGCAAGAAAGGAGATCACAGTTTGAAATAAAATATATACTTAAGATGCTGACTTCTGTGAAGGTTAAGAAAGTAATGCTATTGAAATAGAACTCGTTTTATGTTCTGATGATGCGATACCGACAACGTCTTCTTTGCAATCCATGCTAAAATTGCTTAAATTAGGAAATACTTTTCGAAGTAGAGAGAAATTTTACAAAGGTATTGGAAAAGTGTGTTTCAACTTCAAGGATATACATTTATAGTTTAATTATGGTTATTCCTTTCATACAAAAAGGACTAACAAACGATTACAAGAACATACTTTTTTTTGCTTAAATTTTCTCAAATAATTTTTACTTACGATTAAACTATTGTAAGGATGTGCTTAGGTGGGGAAATTGATTTTTTAAGCCTAAAAAATAAGACTACCTGTTATCCAGCCATTATGAAAAAAGTCATCTCGAAAACGGCTCTAATAATTTTAATAAATCAAAATCCTCTCCAATTTTGTAGGATTTAAAATTCAAATATAAGAAAAAATTATAAAGAAAAAGGGACGTTTTCGGACTTTCGCCTTTCATATTATTTTATGGCACTGACCATTTGGATTATAATCTGTTTACATATAGGGAATTTTTTGAATTCGAAATAATATTGCAACATAAAAAAAAAATAGAAAAAAACGGGTCGACGATTTTTTTAAAATTATTCGCTAAATCTATATTATTAAAAGGTTAATATCAAAAAAACTCATTTCCTTAGAAACAAGTTAAACAAATTTTCGTTAAAAAGACTATTTACTCGCAAACGATTTTTCCTTGCAATATATAATATAAAATGTACATAATGCATGTACAGTACAAACTCGGTTAACGCAACCCTCGATACGCGCAACTCCTCGATTTTCGCAACACTAAAATCGTAGCACGTCTTGACTATATAAGTGCTACTTTTCAAAAATGTTACATCGGTTAGTGCAACTTTTTGTGTTTATGAATCTGTTCATTAAAATCAAAATATCAAACCAACAAAAACGATTTGTTTGGTTTCAATAATGTTTTTTTTATAAAATGTTCGTTATTTATAAAAAAATAAGCCATTACAACTATAATGTTCTATTTAAAAAAATATAACACAGTAAGTGCAACAACCTCGGTTATTGCCATTGCCTTAATTTCTATTAGTTGCGTAAATAGAGTTTGTACTGTATATAGGTACTAAATTGCAAGTTATGAATTCGTATGAAATAAAATACACGACTGGGTCGAACGAAGTTGCTCTTATGCAAAAGACTTAAAATTTAAAAAATGAATGTAACTAGAAAAAAACTGATCTTAACCATAAAATTAATTTTTTAAACAACTTTAGCAGTAGGAGCTAAAAACAGGTTGCCATGTGATTCCATCAAATATTAGCTTATGCAAAACAAAAATCATATTATATTATAGTATATTATATTCCTAATTTTTTTATACAAATTTACATAAAAATTTTGTAATACATTTTTAAGAAAAAATTTTGGTACGCCAATTTAAAGGTTTTATTATTGTACAAATAAAAATTTCATTTCCCAAAAAATATTGACACGTTTTTGTAATAGCGAATTTATCAAAAAAATTCAGTTCAGAAAATCTTTTTTTTAAATGCGATGTTTATCTAACTTTTTAGAAGCTTCTTTTTAAAAAAATTTCATTGAATTTCAAATCTGAGAAATTCAAAATTTGTGAGTAATATCTTTATTTAAAAATATTTTTATTGAAATAAAGGTTGTAAAAATTTATTGAGAAAAAAAAATGTTATCAAAATTCTATTCGCGGTTTTTGAGAAAAAAAGGATTTTCGAAAATCAAAATAAAATATTTTTTTTTCTTACATTTTGTATAATGTATTACCAAACTCTTAACTGTCAAGTTTCGAAATATTGAGTTTTGAAAAAAAATAATTTTGGACAATTGGAATGCATAATACCATTTAAAAATTTTGCGGAGCCTTAGCATAAAAAATTATCGAAATCGGTTTTGCGGTTTTTGAGAAAATTAGAAACAAAACAATGGTTCTAGCGAGGTACCATTTATATCTATCTATCGGTAAATTTTGGAAACAAAAATTACAAAATTTCGAAAAAACTAGGTATGTTAGGTACCGTTAGTTTTGGTCTTAAAAAAAAAGAAAAAAATGTGTGAGGGTAAAAATTTAAACTTGTATCTATCAACCTTAAAGCAAATTGGCCGAGCCGTTTAGCCTGTAGTCGAACATACAAACAGACAGACAGTCAGAATTGTGAGACCCACTTTTTTCGTCTTTGCTATCACCGTAATATCAACTTTGATGAAAATCTCGAGTTCTATTTTTTTACGAATGCATAAAATGCCTTATAGTACCTATAAGTCGCAAGCGAAAATCATCAATAGAAGACAAACTTCAGTTAAGAAAACTTAGATGTGCAAAAGTTATCCAAAATTGATGGATAAAGTCTTTCAAAACTTATAACTTCCGTTCTAATAGTCGGATCTTTAAGGTAAACGTCATTTTTTGGAGAGTGGTAGGTAACATATTGCATAGAAAAAAGCAGATTAAGTCTACAGGTTTTCAAAATGCAAAAGTTCACGAAAAAATAAAACAAAATGCCCCACAGTCAATATTTCAGCTTTCTTTGACGAAAATGTCAATGACCGTATAACAATAAATAATAAATGCATCACGAAATGCGGTAGAGACCTTTCTTAGACCTAATACGAACGAACGTCGATATATGTAGTTAGCTTCAAAGAATTATAATTTTACTTCTAATGGTTCTAGGCTCAAATGTTGTAAAGTAAAGTAAAGGGTATTTTTAAGAGGCGTAATGTTTAAAATGAAACACAGAAAATACCTACTTTTAATATTCCTGAAAATGTCTTTGCTTGAAAAATTATTTTTTGTCATCAATGTTTGAATATGAGTTCGGGCATGCGGCTGCCGTGGCTGTCGCGTGCATTGCCAGAGGACCAATTTTCACACACGAGTCGAAGTGCTCAATTATTTCTAGTTTATTCTCGTGGACAACCCCAACGAAAGAAATCTAATGGTATTAAATCACACGAACG
The DNA here is from genome assembly GCA_911387755.1 of Chrysotoxum bicinctum. Lineage (NCBI taxonomy): Eukaryota > Metazoa > Arthropoda > Insecta > Diptera > Syrphidae > Chrysotoxum > Chrysotoxum bicinctum. The sequence continues at coordinate 212,849,297 of OU426989.1, read as the reverse complement.
CGTTGGCCAGTTAACAGAGCCATTTCGTGAGATTAATCGTTCGTTAAATGTCTCTTTCAGTCAATTACATAATTGTATGGCGCGCTATGTGGCATGTGGCACCGTCCTGCCCAAACTATATGTCTGCAACGTTAAAGCCTTCCAATTGAGCAACGAAAAAGTAAGTATGTAATCATGTACCGCTCACCATTGACTGTATAGTTTTAAAAATCGACCTATTATTCCACCGACCTATAAAGCGCACCAATCGGTGACTTTTTTTTTGGATGTTATGGTGTGTGATAAGTGCTTGTGGATTATCATAGCTACAAATGCGGCAGCTCTGAGTTTTTGATTTAGCTTCATCACTGATAAAAAATTTTAAATAAGAAGTTTACTTCGACCCATTCCCCAAATGTACGGAACGAAAGATGATCGTGTGGCTTCAATTCTTGTATAGGTTGAATCTTGTAAGAATGTAAATCAAGAGATTTGGCAAAAATGATGGGCATAAGCGTAATTGCTTAGCACGATGGAGAATTGACACATTTTGATCATCACCTGCACTATACGCTTAACTTCAGCAATCGTTAATTTTGTACGTACTGTTGAACGTATTACGAGATGCGTATAATCGTTTAGAAATTCATTATTTCTCGAATTGATTGCTCTGATGGACAATTATGAGCACCATAAGACACACGTAACGCCCGAATTGAACCAGGTTTTTCGAAATAAATTTTAACACTTTGCAAACGTTGCTCCTGCCGGCTGGAGTCTACACATGATGATTAACAAAACCAAAAAAACCTCAAAACATCCAAGAACTTTTAAATCCCTTATCACAGAAAACAGTGTTGGCAATTTGAAGTTGTTTACCTCTAAAAAAACACATTTCATAAGGGTGTATTATAATCTTTACTATCAAGTAGTTTTATAAATTTTAAATAGAAAATCTTTAAAAATGTTAACCAACTTAGAATTGAAAGCAATTATGTGCGACCTAGTCGTTCGTTTTATTTGTCACACAAAACTATCATTAAGGAATCCCAAAATACTTTTCTCCACACGTCATCGGTATCGTCGTGGCAAACACCACAACAATGAGCACGTTCGCAAACTCCCACTCGTATGGTTCATTATTATTCATTGTTTCGTTGCCAGGACATAAATATTCCTTTATTACAAGTATTTATGCATTCTGGAAATATCCCTCTTACAAAAAAAAAAGGAAAAAATAAGGACCAACGAAATATGGTATGTATTTCTGAGTGGTGATTAAATTAAGCCAATCGAAAGCTTTCAGTTGTCCAAATCGCTTATTACTCAAAAACCGCTCATCAATATGCGCCTACATTCACAAATGCACACACATACATATGTATATTTTTATCCATCGACAATTAAGTTCAATTAATTGAAAAGAATCGACAGTTAAGTATTAAAAAAAAAATAAAAATATTTTTAATTTTATATCGACACGAATTAATAATATCGATCCTTTTGCTTATCCTTGCAGTCACAGTAGTCACGTTATTATTACCAACCACACATTATGATTTGATTTCATTAAACAGTCAGCCTTTTGTGGCAGCTCCCCTGTAAATGTTTTCCAGTTTGAATTATTTTATAGATTGTGTCCTGTAAAGGTAGGACGAAGAGGAGGACAAAAAGTATGGCAGGAAAGGCTTGTCATGTGGTTAAAATTTGTTGTTTTTAATATCATTGAAAGGACTCACGCGGATTTTATGCCTTTTCATAATGAAAATCATGATTGTTGTTTTATATAAACGATTTTATAATTAAAAGTTAAAATGAACAGACAGACAGACAGACGGACATGTGAACTGAAAGCAATAAAAGAGGAAATGGAAATTGATAATAATTGACACTGCTCATTATAATTATCCTAAAATATTGTAACATAAAAGTGTGTTCAATTATTTATATAAAACAATAAGCAATATTAATTAATTGCACAAATTTATTTGTTTTTATAAGTCAGACATATGTAGGTACAAATGTTTGTAAAATATTTTCAATAAATTAGAATTTTAAAATAAAACATATAAATGTAGTTTAAAATTTAGTTTTTAGCAAGAACGTAGATAATTAAATTTAAATAAAACAAAAAGTTGACTTTGTGTGCGAAATGTTTGCTTTATTGATAAATCCGACATTTGACAATTATTCAAGCTTACAACTGTGTGATTATTAAATAACTGCATTTTAGTAATAATAACATTAAATTGGGAAGTTATGCAGGGTGACGTTAATGTGTCATTATGGAATAATTTTTTTTGTTTACGTTTTTTTAGAATTAATTTTGAAAACCCTGTGGGATTTATAATGGAAAGACTTAGCACAGAACAAAGAACCAAAGTTCTTTAATCTAATTTTGAAAGTCTACACTCAATTATTATGGAAGTACCCTTGACATAATGGTCATGGTCAATGGTCATGCAGAAGGTCTTGGGTTCGATTGAGAAGTGGTACTCATTAGCCCTTCGGAATCGGCAGAAAACTGTGGGTAACCTCCATTCCTGGTTACACATAAGTGATGGTCTATCTAGTAGTTTCTTTTTAACTCATAGGTTATCTTAACAGAAAGTCAGTCAGTATCATACCTCCGCGGAACGATGTGAGTCGCTTTAAGCTTGAACAACTTGGGAAATATTAAAAAACTTATTTCCAAAGTGAGTGCTGTATAGCCCAAGCAGTGCGTTTTTTTAAAAGAATATTTGGCCGAAATAATACACCCACTTGCTGCCTGTCTGCACACTCATGGTCCCCGTCGTTGTACGGTGCTCACAGACGAGAATGTGGCTGCTGTAGCCAAGACTTACGAACATCATATCGCCATCGATCTCAACAGATTGAAGGCACACGACCATCCGCTTCTTTATCGCTTCGCAGTTTGGGCAATTTTGGGCGAAAAATCATCGCTTCTGACGAGGCGGATTTTCATCTTGGTGGCTACGTTAACAAACAAAATTGCTTGGAAAACTCGCACGTTATTGTCCAGAACCCAATGCACCTACAGAGAGTGATAGTTTGGACCATTGTTCTTCGAAAATGAGGCTGGGAACAACGTTTTATTGTCAACAGTGGGCGTTACAGAGCCATATCAACCGACATTTTTTTTTTTACTGAAATAGAAGACATGGATTTGGACTACCTCTGGTTCAAGCAGGATGGAGTGCCATTCCACACAGCCCATGGCATAATCAATCTTTTGTTTGCGCATCAAGTTCCCAAATCTTGCCGATGTTAATTGACCTGAATTTTTACTTGCGATATAGGTAGATACTATAGGGCAAGTTCTGCATTTGGAAAAAAAATCGAACTCGAGATTTTGATCAAAGTGGACATTACGATGATAGCGAAGACGAAAAAAGTGGGTCCGACAATTCCGTCTGTCTATCTGTATGTCTGTATGTCTGTATGTCTGTACCTCGAACTACAGCCTAAACTACCGGAGGTATTTTCTTAAAATTCCGTAGTTAAGGGTCTTCGGTGATTCCCTAGAGGAAAAATTGAATTTTTTTTTTTAGCTCCAAAACTAAGGGTACCCCCCATACACCCGTACTGCAAAATCTTATTTATTTCGAAAACGGCTCTAACGATTTTGATAAAAAAAAATTAGGTGTGATATTATGGACATGGACTATATTTTGGTGAAAAAAAAATTGGGGGGAAATGTTATTAGGGGTACCTGTCATAGAACGGTTTTTTTGATTTTCGAATTTCTCACCAACGGCTTTAAGGATTTTATCCCAAAATTTTTAGCAGGATTTCCCTTAAGTTTAAAATAATATTGTATATAAAAATATTCGAAAAAATATTTATTGTTTTTTTTTGAAAAAAATTTTAAATCAATATCTTCAAAACCTATGAGCGATTATTTTTTGAAATTATTTCCTAAACCCAATATTATTAAATAATTAAAATCCGCATCCCACATTTTTTTCTTGAAAAATTTTAGAGAAATTTCTTATATGTATAAAAAATTTATTTAATAATAAAACGATTTTTTAAGGTTTATTTGCATAAATTCATACGTTTCCGGAAACCAGACGGCAATTTTATGCATTTGAACATTATTATCTCATTAAATCCATGTTTTATATTTATAAAATGTATTTTAAATTCCAAAGTACTTTTACATAAGAGCAAGTTCGTGCGATCCAGTCGTGCATTTTATTTATATAAGACATTTCCTTAAAATTTTTCTTAAAAAATTTGGGATGACAATTTTGAGTATTTATTAATATACATTTAAGGAAATAATTACTAATCGTTCACTCGTTTTCAAGATATTCACCCCTATTACGATTGTCAATTATCAAATTGATAGTTGATAAGCCTTGAAAATTGGGTTACAAAACTCAATTTATTAAAAAACTAATCAATTTTTCTTTTAAATTTTTCAATTTGCTTGTGTTTCGCAATGGTCTGAATCATTCTCAATGAACAAAACTTTAATCATTTGGGTTTTTAAACATTGAATAAAAAATCAACTATCAAATTGATAGTTAACAATCATAATAGGGGTGATTGATTTTTCAAATCAATCAAAATTTTTTTTTTTTTTCAAAAATCCAAAAAAAATATTTTTTCCAAAATTTTTGTATACAATATTATTTTAAAGTCAAAGTAGCTCCTACATAAGAATGTTGGTCAAAATCGTTAGATCTATTTTTGAAATAAATACGATTTAGCATAACGCCTGTATGGCAGTGAGTTTTGGAGCAAAATTCAATTTCTCACAGAGGACCCAAAAATAATACCAAGTTTGAAATAACCGCTTCAGCGGCTTAGGCTGCATAGGTCGAGGTACAGACATACTGACAGACGGAATTTGGCTTTGTCAACTTTGATAAAAATCTCGAGGCTGATTTTTTTCCAAATGCAAAACTTGCCCTCTATAGTACCTTTATCGCAAGTGAAAGTTGTAAAATAATATGGAACTGGAACTTCAAGCACCAACAGAGATGCACAGTTTGGTGTGCGATAACCTCTGAAAGGATCATTGGAACATATTTTTTTTTTCTAAAACGACGAACAAGTTGCGGTTGATTTGGATGGCTTTCAATACCGGCCAATGATTGAAATTTTGTAAGGCCAAAAGGAAGACAAGAATTCAGAGTTCTGCTTACAACAAGATGGAGCCACAGCTCACATAGCTCATCCAACTATAACTGATGGGATAATGTGTTTTTCTGATTTTAACTGTTCACCGCGTTCGTCTGATTTAACAATTTCAGTTTTTTTTTTCTTTGGCGTTATATAAATATACATATATATAGTTATTGATGCACAATATTTTTTACATTTTTACAATTTACCAACCCAAAATCAAAATGAAGTTAATTGAAAAGCTCATAGTGTCAACTATATCTTATGGATGTGAAATTTTTACCAACTCGAATGCTGAGTCTCAGCGGAAATTCAAAGTAGCTTTTCAACCTTATCCGGTATGACGCCTCTGAATATGCTAGCCGTATACTAGGTTCCACCCTTTTTTTAAGACCAAAAATAACGGTACCTGCATACCATTTTTTCCGAAATTCTATAAATATTTTTTTTTCTCAAAAACTGTTCGACAGATTTTAAAAATAAAAATACAAAATATTTCATTTAGTTAAAGCTAGATAATGGCTGAAAAAATTTTTCCGTAAAATGGTTATTGAAGGTACCCCCCATGGAACCATTTTTTTTGTGAATTGTGTACTCAAATTTTCTTTTTGGATTTTTTAAAAAAAAGTTCAAATTTTTTTTTCAAAACTCAATATTTCGACAACCCCATGCTAGATTTTTTTTAAACTTGATAAATAAAAGTTTCTTAATATAATCTACAGGATGTAAGAAAAAAAAATTTATTTTACCTAAAAATAAAGGTGCCCACCATACAAATGTAAGAAAAATTAAAAATTATTTTCAAAAATCGTATTTTTCTCGAAAACGGCGCCTAGAATGTTAATAAATTTTTTTTTCTTTCAAATAATTCTTATGATCTTTAATTTAATAAAAAAAAATTTAAATTACGATATTATAGCTTGTACTTATCATAGAACCATTTTTTCGAATTTTGAATTTCTCATTATCCACATAACAGGTCTTAATGAAATTTATTATAGAGAAGCTTCTAAAAAGTCTAAAACACATTGCATTTTAAGACTTTAAAATAAATATTTTTTGAATTTTTGAAAAAAAAAATCTATTTTTTTCTTTTTTTGAAAATTCGATATCTCAGAAACGGCCCATTATTTTTTTTGTAAAATTATTTTTTATTCGAACAATAATAAAAACTTTAAATTGGCGTACCAAAATTTTTTCTGAAAAATCTTTTAAAAAGTTTGTATATAAAAGCTTTTTTTAAGAAACCACTACAAAGTCTTATAATTTTTTTTCTTGCATAAATTCATATTTGCATAGCATTCTGTTTTTGTTTTTACTACTAAAAGAATCTAAAAAATGAATTGTTTCCTTATGAACAGTTTTCTCTAATAACATTCGTTTTTAAAATTCCTAGTCTATTGCATAGGAGCAAGTTCGTGCGACCCAGTCGTGCATTTTATTTCACCAGAAACGCAATAAAGATGAATCAGTTTTCTCGGGACTATAATTTTTAAAATAATCCGGTTTTGAAGTTGATTAAAAGATGGAGAATCTTAATGTAAAATTCGTTGGTCTCTCCCAAGATACAGCTATTCCTGAAAATGTGTTATATGGTTGGCTATGGTATGGTATGGCTACAGAACAGCTATAGACGCCTATAAAGCACGTTGAAGGATCTATGAAATAATAAGGGACTTTTATCAATGATAAGCCTTGAAAGTTTCCGATTCGAAATGCGAAACACAAAATACCCAGACCAACATAAACATTTCTGAAATAGTTTTTAAACGTTTCACAAACTTTTCATTGGTATGGGACCTAAAGCCTACTTCATTTAATAGTTCTTTATTGATAGGAATTGAGTTATCTTTTTACCATAATAATCGCTCTTTATATTGTCCATTTAGCAGCTGCTGAATATGTTGCTTGAAAACATCTATATTGATCTTTGTGGTTCAGTGAAAAGGTTGCGTTTGCTCTTTCGAAGAGCATGTGTTCCGGGCTTAAAACCAGCAGTCGGTTAGGTACTTAACTTTTTACAAAATCTACAAGTGTTGTAAATGTCATACTTTCCGATTTCTTTGGGCTAGGACATTGCATTATACTCTCTTCTTTGCAAGACCTTCTTCTACTCTTGCCTCGCTTGTCATTACTCGCTTTTCTATCACGTTTCCCAGTGTACTCATCATCATACCGTGGGTGCTTTCTCTGCGAAGGTTAGTAGCCTACGGTGGTTTCGGACGGCCCACTATTTGATGATATATCCTGGGACGAATGATTATCGGGTTCCATGGTAAGTGAATGTACACCGGAGAGATTTTCCTTCAAGTGCTCCCTGTAGGTCCTAAGGTATTCAAAACGTAGTATTTCTTCTTTGCGACAGTTTTTTTTTTTTTTACCACAACTAGAAATTGTTCAAAATCGAAGTTGGCTCCTAACACGTCTACGTTTTTGGATATGTACCTCACGTCGATAAGCATGATCGATTTGGTTGACAATTCGACGACCGTCTGAAAGGGTCCAATTTACTTTGTAGATCCTTATTACAAACAAACTTTGACGTTGTTCTCCAATGAGTCTCCGTAGACTCTGCCCAGGAGGTCATTAAACTCCTTCTTCATAGGTCGTCCAGCATTATCGGTATGGCCGTGTGCGCAGGTTAGCTTTATATTTTGGTAGGTGCCCTTGGTTCTGATCATAGCCGGGTGTTCATTTATGGGATTAAAGTCGGAAAGCTAGATTTTTAGCTGAGCTCTTATCATAAAGCCACATCCTCCCATGTTTCTCTATAAAAAAAAAATAGGAATAGAATCGCAAATCAGGTTTTGGAGGAGTTAAAGTCACTTAAAGGCAGGTGTGTAGCAACACAAGTTTTCATGTTTACTACACTCTAAAAAAGTCTGTCAAGCCCGTAAAACCCTTTCACCAATCTTGCTCTGGTACGTACATATATGTGCCCATATCTTAGTCGCAAATGGCATTCATCGGTTTAACGAGATGTCTGTTCGGTCGTGTAATTGCCTTCACTAACAAGAAAATCTCATAACTCCAGGATATGAACACAGGTGCACACATAAAATGCGCGCTTTACTTTTAACACAAATCTCTTCATTAGAAATAACGCCTGACAGTATAAGTCTTAAATAACTTAAACAAGTCCAATGACAACAAGAAAACATTTTGAAAAATTTTAAATTTATTTCTAAATTACCCGCGGCTTTAACTTTCACACAACCAAGAAATATCCTCTAAAAATAAAACCAAACACAAAAATTACACTCACATACATATTCGTACACATCTGAAACCATCATGAACTGGATTCGCTGTTGCGGAAAAGCCTGCCTACACCCTACACGTGTGTGTCAGATAATGAGCTCGTTTTCATTTGCTTTATGTCAAATGGAACATTAGCTTACTGCATGGGGAAAGGATGGCAGATAGAGCACCGAAATGTATCTATACAAGGAAAGCAAATGGAAATAAGGCAATTAGCACGTTTAAATAAAAAATAAATGATATCCTTTGTAGAGGTGAATTACCTATGCATAATATAGGCTCGGCAGAGTTTGAGGATTGCAGCTGTAGTCGCAAAAGCTATCGATCGATTTGAGTTTAATTACCTAAGATTGCTGGGGACTTCAAGTGAAAGAAAATTATACCGGCAGAGACAGTCCCTTAGCAACCAGAAAAAGTCGTTCTTTTTTATTATTCCGGGAAATGGTTGTTACTGTTATGGCGATGATAAGGATGATATTTTTCTTTTACACAATTTTCATCCTTAAGATGTTATAAGACAGTAAAAGTATATTATGCTTGTATCTAAAGTGAATAGGTTCATATTTAAGATTCAATAGTTTGTGGAACGGAACTGCCGTCTTTCGACTGGAAACGGGTTAACTAAGACACCCGGACCGCTTTTCATGATGATACCTTTTCTCGCTTCATAAATTTCGTGTTGGGATGATGGCGGTTAAATCAACTTATTCAAATTACGTCAGAATCCAGCATAAAAATAAACATTTCGAAAACTTTACGGTTTTTCGAGCAACATAATTTTTCGCACGTGTTGACTCTTTCCCGAAAAATACTTAAATACATTCAATGGGCACTTTATTGGTAAACCAAAATTGAATAAATTTGATACTAGCGATAATTTTGATTGTGGACAAATTTATTTATCAATAATAATTTTAATTAATAGCTTGCGTGCATCATAAAGCGGGGTAGTGTTTTTAAGGTGAATCGTCGTTGTTTTTTAATTGTTTAAATAAAATAAACTCGAGCCGTTGCTCTTCAACCAATTCACATGAATCCTTTTGAAATCAAAACAAGGGTGTGACGAAGCGGTATTCATAATGAAATGCACGACTGGACCGCACGAACCTTCTCTTATGTTTAAATTTTAAAAATGGATTTTATTGTAAAAAAATTTTAGAAGCAAAAAATTAGTTTTCAAAATTAGTAATTGGAGCTAGAAACATAATGCCATAAGCAAAATAAATGTATGCCATGTTGTTTCGATGATGTGGTGGACCTCACAGTTGACTCTTCAACGTTTGGTGGCCAAATTTGAGACAACCATTTCGGTCATCAATCAGCCAATGTTCGTTCGTCAAGGGAATGCAAGATCGGAAGAGTACATCGCCGAGTTCCATGAAAGCGTACTGTAGTACCCGAGGCAGTCAATTCCCCGCTGTGTGCACAAGAACTCGGCCTTTCGCAGACACCAACTTGGCGAATTTTGCTTCGAGATTTGGACCTGCCACACCTATTCAAGATGCAACTGCCCGAGGAGCTCAAAGTTCATAACCATAGACAACACCGTTCTTATTTCGCTAACTATAGGCTTCGAAGCGTTTGGAAGAGGACCCTAACTATAGCCAAAAAATCATCATTAGCGACAAGGCACATTTTTGGACGAATGGCTGTATTGACAAGCAAAATTGCCGTATTTGGACGACAACAACCCACACGAGCTTCACCAAGAAACAATTATTCCTCAAAAAGTTACACTTTGATGTGGATTTTGAGTTGGCGGATTCACAGGTTTGAACCAGTTGGAGAAAGCGGTCATCGTCAATCGCGAGCGGTACAAGATAATGCTAACGAATTTTTTTTTTGACCAACTTGAACTATATGGACCTATAACATATGTATGTTACCACACAGCGGACGTCACGGTTGAAATTCTGCATAAACGATTTGAAGGTTAGTTTATATCTCGCAGCCCAGAGGTGACATGAATTTCCCACGATGGTCATGCGACTCGACCCCGCTGGACTTTTTCTTGTAGGGGTTCCTGGAGTTGCTGGATTATCCAAATAAACCACAAGCGTCCGATGCCTATTCTATTGTATTCCAACATCTAGGTACCTGCCCTTATTCGAAACCTTTTTATATAAACTTTTTAAGAAAAAATTATGGTACGTCCATTTTAAGTAAGTTTTTTACTTGCAATTTAATGGTGCTATAAGGCAAGTTAAAAATAATGTTTATCCTTAAGTGGGCAAGTTATGCATTCCTAAAAAAATCGAACTCGAGATTTTCATCAAAGTTGAAATTACGATGAAAGTGGGTCTCGCAATTCACTCTGTTTGTCTGTCTGTCTGTTTGACTACAGCCTAAGCGGCTCGGCCGATTTTCTTTAAACTTGGTATAGATATCGTTATTTAAAAAAAAAGCAAAAATGGTTATTAATTGAACTATTTTCTTGTTTTTGATTTTCTCTAAAACGGTAAAACCGATTTTCATCATTTTTTTATGCTAAAGCTCCCCAAAACTTTGAATATTATTGTATATTATTTTCAATACAAATATTTTTGGATTTTTAAGAAAAATTTTAATATTTTTGAAATTTGTTTTTTTTTTAAATCAATATTTCGGAAACTCCGTGCCCCATTTTTTTAAACTTGACAAATAAAAGATTCTTAATCTATAAGATGATAGAAAAAAGTTGTATTTAATTTTAAAATATTTATACTCACCATACAAATGTTAATAAATGGTTTTCGAAAATCCTATTTTTCTCGAAAACGGCGCGCAGATTTTTGATATTTTTTTTTCTTTCGATTAATTTTTCCGATCTATAATTTAATAAAAAAAATGAAATTAAGATATTACTGACTGTACCTACTATAGAACCATTTTTTTAAATTTTGAATCTCATTATCGGCATAATGAATCTTAATGAAATTTTTTATAGATAAGCTACTAAAATTTTTGAAAAACAGTGCATTTCAGAACTTAGAAAAAATATTTTTTGAATCTAAAAAAAAAACCTTTTTTTTTTGAAAATTCGTTATCTCAAAAAAAGGGGTCAATATTTTCTAGGAAATTTGATTCTTATTTGTACAGTAAAAAAAACTTTGAGTTGGCGTGCCAAAATTTTTTCTTGAAAATGTTTTCAAAATTTTGTATACGAGTATATAAAGGCTTTTTTTTTTAAGAAACCACTAAAACGAATCATAATTTTTGTTCTTGCGTGAACTAATATTTGCTTGAAAAACATTGCATCTTGCGGGTAAGCTCCAACTAGTAAAGGAGTTGTTTTAGTCATTTAGAAAATGAATTTTATGCATAAGAGCAAGTTCGTGCGCCCCAGTCGTGCATTTTATTTGAATTATAGATCGTTTTACCAGAGCTCTAAGAGCCATTTTTTAGTTTTTTTTTGCAGTATGGTGATAATTGTTATCCTTGGATAAAAGAAATTATTTTTCAACATATTTGAGATAGTGTTAAAAAACTGTTAGTTTTCATATTACAAAAAATATCTAGTATGTTATTTTCAACATATTGAGTTTGAGTTAAAAAAATTTCCTTGGGAAAATTCAAACATGCATTTCCTGGTAAAACTTTTTAAGGAAGCATAAAAAGTGTTCCAAATTAGTTTTACGGCTTAGGAAAGCTACCGTTAATAAATATTTATGAAATTTCAAAATCGTTAATAGTAAGAATGAAAAGGATAGGTTCTAAGTGGCTGCCTTGTGGGACCCAGGAGCTAGCTAAGAAATCATCGAAGAAAGTACATAGATCTGAATCGAATTTTATAGTAAGGGGTTTTCAAAGTTGGCGATTGAAGTTTCGTAATGGAAAGAGAGAGAGAGGGAGAGGGTGGGTAACTATCAGATTTTCTCTTAAAGGTGATAAACTGGAAGAAGAATTTAGGGTCCTTAAGAAGATTGCTTTAGGTCTGGATTAAATATCATTGATAGAGGGAGTTCAAAAGATCGATAAAGTAAAGATAAATACCAAGATAATAAGAGTAGTCAGTTGGAGATCGAGAACGAAGGAAATTTGTCCAAATCTTATTTCTCATGTTTCGTAAGGATTGTAGCCTGTGATTTAACTAAAATGGAGAAGTAGACAAAATTTTACGTCGAGAAGAGAAATAAAACCAAACATTTCTCTATAAAATATGTCTACCTCATCATTTACAGTTAGGTTGTCAAAACTAAAGCAAACTCCGTGATGTATTCATTAAATTGAAAAAAGATATCTAAACGAAAATCATGAGAAGATAGATCTATGGAGAAAGAAGTCCTTACAGAAGAATCGTGATAAAAAGTAAGATTGAGAAGGTGGTGAAAGTTGTGGGTAGAAAATAGAGACATGGGACTGCGTAAGACTAAAGAATTGATAGGAGGAGGAAAATTTGGTAAAATTAGCTATCCATAAAATTTGAAAGAGGCTTGAATCTGCCAGGCTTTCTATGAAGATACATTTCTTTGTAGAGATCGGATTGGAAGCAACATAATTTGATTCATCGTCCGATGGGGTCCATTTAAACTTCAAATAACAACAATCGTCAACTGCCACCTTGCCGGATATGCAACACATTATTGAAATATGCACAAACCGAAGACCATTGGAATCACTCTTTCGAAAGTATTCAAATCCAAGCCCGAGGGATGGCGCAGTAGAGGAGGACCGCGACTTAGATGTGGCACACACAATTGGTAGAGGACGTCAAATAACTTAACGTGCGAAAGTGGAAGCAGCTAGCTAGGGACCAAGCTAGCTGGAAAAGCTTGTTAATTGGGTCACTTGTCTACCCCGGACTGTAGCGCCACTTAACTAAGACTGTCACATTGGATGAATTTTTTTTACAGTTCTTAGTTCACATTTACTGATATCACTGTATAAGATAAGGGAAGGTAGTGTTGCTGAAAGTTTGTCTTCTGGTTATTAAGAACCGAGTAACATTAGCATTAGGAGAGCCAAGAGTTGTCAGCGCTTCTTATAATCACATCACCTATCACCTTATCATCTACGTTGGGGGCACTTTGAGTGCCAAAATGGACAAAATCAATTTTTTTTAATCAAAAATGCTGAGAGGGGAAATTGTTGAAATATGGAAATAAGCTGTTTCTTTAGTACTTTTTTATATTCCTTTTCGTTATTATACGAAAGTTTGTATTATGTTTTAATATGCCTTCAACGATGGAAGACATTACGAGTGTTATAGGAGTAAGTTGGATCTGGTCGTTCATATTTCTTACTGCAATATTAAGAAAATCGGTTAGGTTATTTGAAAGAGTCTGCTTACTTAAGGTAATAACAAGATGGCGCTTACAACAGGAAAACAAAAAAACAAATAAAATTAATCAGATTTTGATTTCCTCTTCCTCATTTTATTCAATGATGTTGAACAAACATAATTGATGTGTTTTGTTGAACTTCTTAATGTACACATTAAGAAATATTACACATTAAGCTTATTTTGCACATGTAAATACAACAACAACAAGCTAACAGCACATTTACTCTTCAGTAATTTTAATGTAACATTTCTTAATGTGTACATTAAGAAGCTCAACAAAACACGCCTAATGTACCTTACCTCTTCTTCAAAATATTCACGGTAAATACTCTATAAAAGTAAACGAGAGTATTTATGTACGTAAATTTGAGCAAAATAAACTTGATTTAAAATAATTAAATTCAAATTGGCCTTCAAAATCTGTTGATCATGTTTTGAGCAAAGCACTGAATTTTGTCAACATCAAATGCATATTCAAAAGAGCTGAAATTTTTCCTTGAAGACTAATTAATTTTCAAAAATTTCAAACAGACAAAAAGTTACCATGTTAGTTAAAGTACCCATAAATAGTTAACGAATGACGTATTTCGGTGGGATTTTTGTATGTGACAGTGTAGACTTACTTATTTCTAGGAAATTACAAAAACCTCCAAATAAACAGTGTTGACGTGTTTCGCGACCTTTTAATACATTGCTCTTCATGCATTTCATGTTTCAAGAGCGAATCCTTTCAAAATGAACAAAAGGATTCCACGAGCATTCACTCCTAAGGAACATATTAAATTTCAAACAAAACCGAAAAGCTTGTCTAATAAGCTGCCAATTATATTCGGATAGATAACTTTTAATAAACATATAACAATACAGAGAGTTTAGGCGAAGGACTCGTGTACAATACACACTTATAGGGCTTATTGTACTCCTCGCTCACCCGCTCCAAACAAATAGTTGGGTTAGAATTTTGTGGGACAAATACCACGATGCACGACCAAAAACCCAAAAGACGAGCTAAATGTACCATGGTAATATTACAACAAAGTTTCTCTCTTTCAGCAGGAACCCAGGAAACAAGCTATCCTTTGAATGTGTCGACTGCCGTATATTGTGAATTATGAGTAGAGCTAACGAGAAATTACAACACACCCACACATATATTTTTAAACACATACATATGTGTTTATGCACAAAGACTGTGATTTTGGTTTACGTAAATTAAATTCATATTCAGACGAAACCGAAACACTATCTGGGTTTGAATATTGGCTCACCTAACAAAGACAATAGAGGCCCAGATTGGAATTAGCCCAAATCCAAAACAATGCCAGGGCTCATGGTTGTATAATCGTCAAGGAATAGAGATGCAGAAAGCTGGATAAATTAAATGTTCAAATCCAGGTTATTTACATTGACTATAAGGTGTTTGTCTTTTGATTAAGTTTATTTATGAAAAGGAAGGTGATAAACATTATTCCCTCCCTGTGCCGGAGACGAAACTTGGCATATTTAAGTAGGCGTTGATAATGTGATTTCGGTGGGAATAATTTGAATATCGCACTAAAGGTATGTTGAAACTAAGTTATATGTTGGCATAAGCAAGGTATTCAACAAGCTTAGGCGAGGATTGTGTTATCCGAATTACCAAAAAGTTAAAAAGTAAATATTTTCCTTGGAATGAAAAGATTAGTTAAGTGGGATCTTATTTTAAGACCTACGATATATACCTATTACTCATCTCTTTTTTAAATTAAAAGGAGGATCCTGGGAAGAAAAGTGAGACATTTATATTCTATTGATGTAGATATACAAATCAACACCGCACCAAACCTAATAACATCTACTCTGTGCCACATTTCTCACCAGAAAGTTCTCGAGTCAGAATTTTAAGGTATAATTGTTTGATAGCTTTCTGTGATTCATTATACAGCTAATTTGACGTGGACCATCTTTCAAAGCCTTCAAAGTATTAATTTATTTAAAAAGGAAAATATTTTAGAGCGAAGTTTTTTATGGCAGGTTCGGGATGAGAAGTAAATCCCTCTTTTGCGATTTCACAAATTATTTGGGAGAGATTGTGGTATGTTTTGACAGTTTTTTTTTAAGTATGATAGACTGACAGGTCTCGGATTGGGTGCTTGGTTGCCCGAGAAGATGCGGATATCTTTATTTGATATCAAGTTTTTTTTTTAAGCCAAGACAGGACTTCTTTAATCCCAAAAAGTTCCGCGTCTAAAAAACTACAGTGATTGGGAAGACGAAATGAGAAACTTAAATAAGGTCTGTTTGAATATATACCTCCACCAACCCCATCACTAGTAC
Source organism: Chrysotoxum bicinctum (assembly GCA_911387755.1). Lineage (NCBI taxonomy): Eukaryota > Metazoa > Arthropoda > Insecta > Diptera > Syrphidae > Chrysotoxum > Chrysotoxum bicinctum. The sequence continues at coordinate 212,833,339 of OU426989.1, read as the reverse complement.
TTGATCCATCGGTGCAAATATGGATTTAATCATCTTCCAGGAATGCCAGGTCCTCTCAGACTTCTCTAAAAAGGATGGTTATCTAAAAGCTGTTATCAAACTGAATCTGAGGGATTGTGTAATCGATGCTTTTTTGAAGTGAACCAAATGAGTTCAAAATGAGTGAGTGTCTAATTTCACTATTTATTCACTGCGAGGAGATTTTAAGACTGTTTTGCCGAATATTTCCAGGGGTGTTTGATGGAACACAATATTCAGTGCATCGGAGGGAATCGTGTGGAGAACTCCAGCCACGCAGAGACAAGCTGACTAAGCAATTAGTATCTTTGTCTAGAGCTATCCAACATATTGCCACCACGTATGTTCGAATCGATCTGAATACCAAGGTGTAAAGCAGATGAATAACGTGGGGTTCTAGCCCCCATTTATTTAAAATTGAGTTTTTTGTACGAAAAGAGTGCCACTGTGGCATTTTTAACTCTTTTTTGAATGCTAGGTTTCCAAATTAACTTCTTAATCGAATAGGGGTGTTAATGCGGAAATTTATTTCATAGAGAAAAGGACAAGATCTGTTTTTTGAAGAATAACATGCAGTACAGACCGATCGGCCCAGTTTGTTGACTTGTTTAAAGAATATTGTAAGGGGTCTCTTAGGGTATTGAATCCTTTCCTGATACGGCAATAGCACTGTCATCAGAATATAGACAACCACTCTGCAACTCACCGCTTCCAGATATCTGAATAGCTCGTTCGCTATGAAATTTCAATCAAAGAATGGGAGATAGGACACCGCCTTGCAGCATACCTCTTCTGACATATAACCCGCCCGGCTTTGAATTAATCACCCCTATTACAGAATTCGGCGAATGAGCTAAAGTGACAGTTTCAACTAATTTCCAAACTTTTGCTATTACTGAATCCGACGAAAGAAAGTTGAACAAATGTCGGTAACAATCCCTACACTACCGACATTCTGTTCAACTTATCTGATATAACGAAAACTGCAGTTCATTCGCACTCCATAAAATTTCTATCATTTAACATTCGTGCCAATGATGAAGACGCAACCAGACATAGCCAGAAATCTAACAAACAAAAAGCACACGGTTGGTATTGAATCCTCCTCCATCCAAGTACTAACCACGCACAACGATGCTTGATTTCACAGATCGATAGCGATGCTATTATCAAAGCCAAGGCCGTTGACTAAATGTTTGTAACTGACAGCGCCGATAGGAAAGTTCATAAATGATAAGTTAATTTTAGGAATCGACAATGTAGCTCATCCGGCGAATTTCATAATTCAGTTTTACAGCGGATGCGAAAGGTCAACGGATCGAGTCAACTCACCGGGAGTAAAATTCTGCGAACTCTATAATCGACATGAATGAATAATATCCTAGATAAAATTTGATTGATCAATTCTCCAAGCAAACCTTTTACATTCAGAGATGACAGTGCAGACGAGCTTGCATATGTGTCAACATCGTTGAAAGCGGCCTATATAAAGGAAGGTGTTCATAACAGTGTTTGAAGAGCTGTTTCCAGTGATTTCCCTTTACAATATGCGTGTTAAGGCATATACAGAAGTCTAATGTCAATGCCTATTCTTAAATGGAGGCAAATCAGTCGCTCAAAAGTTTTGATTGCTAAAAAGACTATTGGTCTGAGATCTTTCGGTTATACTTGGGGACATTTGCTTTCTTTGGATATAAATAAAACATCTCTCCTTAAGAAAGCAATACGAATCAGATTTTGACAGCCATTGAAGATTATCTCTAGGATTGGCAGAATAATATCACTAGTGTTTTTGAGTTCGGTTGGTATTATGCCTTCTGGCTCTGGATGTTTAGTTTGAAGCTGTTGATAGCATAGGGCAGTTTTTAACTTGTAATTAAACCTTTGTGAATAAGCTAAAAAATAGTAACGAAAGTGACCTAATGTAGAGATTAGAGAAATGGAAAGAAAATTAGTTATTTTCATTTATTTTTTTTTTATTTTAGTTATGATTTTTAATTTTATAATTTCTAATGAGTGGTCGAACCAAAAACGAACTCTTTGGAGACCAAAACTAAACACTTTTTTGTCAAAAACTGCTTCATAGAATTTTTAAAAAATTTAAAACTTCATTAGGTTAAAGCTGAGTAATGTTAAAAAAAATCCGAAAAATGGATATTAATGGTTTAGAACCATCAGATAGTGTTATATATTCAAATTTTGAAAAAAAAAAAAAAACAAAACAAAATAGCTTCGGATTTTTAAATAAATTTTCAAATTTTGTTTTTCCAAATTGAATATTACGAAAACCCCATGCTCGATTTTTTTCAAAACTTCTGAAATAATTTTTTTTAGTACAATCTACAAGAAGTGAGAAAGAAACATATTTGATCTAAACTAAACCCACCATATAAATGTTCAAAAATGTTTTCAAAAATCGAATTTTTCTCGAAAATGGCACTTAGAATTTTGTTAAAATTAAAATAAATATATTACTGACTGTACCATTTACCATTTTTTCGAATTTTGAATTTAAATGAATTTTTTTTTATAGAGAAGGTCCTAAAAACTTTGAAAATATCGCATTTCAAGACTTAAATTTTTTTTTTTAATTTTAGGAAAAAAAATCATTTTTTTTTATAATTCTAATATCTCAAAATCTGGTGAATATTTTTTTTTGAAATATAATTTTTGTTCGTACAATAGTAAAAATTTGAAGTTGGTGTTCCAAATTTTTTTCTTTAAATTATTTTAAATATTTTGTATATAAAATCTAATTTAAAAAGAAAAATGTTTTAAAGATTTATAATTGTTCCTGCATAAGCTTATATTTGCTTGAGAAATCGCATGGCATTTTGTTTTTAGCTTCTACTATTAAAAATCATATACAAAATTTATTTTATTTTTGTAAACATTTTTGTCTGTAGGAACATTTATTTTTTGAATTATTAGTCTCTTATTAAGTTTGTGAATAAATTTGGCAATGTGTTTGAAACCTTTTAATATTTGTATTCATGACGAGGTTTTTACTAGATCAATAAGCAATCGTCCTCTGAATATAATGTTTCGTCCCTAAAAACTGTCCTTCCGTATATTCATATTGATTTTATTTACTTTAATAATGTATGTTAATTGCTTATGTGGTCAAATTTGTTTGGGATTTATTTTCCTAATGACTTCTACACATGCCAAAAATGGCTCGCATCTTGAATATTGTAATTTGAAGCTATTGATATAGAATACATTATTAATGTGCGTTCTCCTTAGCCATAAATGCTAAAAACATATTCTAGGAAAATTCTGATTAATAGCTCGATGTATGTATTTCTGAGTTTTGTTGCCATTTTTTAAGAAGGCTTGTCACGGTTAAACATTCATTAATAAATTCAAATTTCGACAGAGGCATATTATTTATTCAACACATCATCATAGGAATAGCTAAACTAAAGGAGTTCCTAAATATATATGTACATATTTTTTCGATTAAAGTAAGAGAAAAATGTCGTGAATGTTAATAGTTATCCCAAAAACCTATAGAAAAACAAAGTCACTGTTTTCCAGAAATAAAAAAAAAGTCAAGCAATTTGAATGTCAACAAAACTCATGTAAACGTATTTTTTTAAATAAATTATCATTTATTTACTCACATCCAAAAGTGTTAAGTATAAAAAAAAAGTATCTCAATTAACAAGAGTTGATTTACAGTCACATTTTTTGTTTAATTATTTACTCCAGCAGTACAACACTGGCAGAGCTATAGAGCATCACTGCGAAGTCCGTAAAATAATCAACCCTTGGAGACACAAGAAGGATGAAACATGACTGAGGGCTTAGAATTTAATACCTTCAGGTATTTATGTGGGTTGCTCTGGAATTTATTTGACAGAAAAAAATCTTAGCTCATATTTTATATTTTCGTTAGCGCTATTATTTCTTTTTTCTTTGTTGGGAACTAAGCCCTTTCTCTGATTTATTAACATAACCTTAGAAAAAAAATTAAACAAAAAATGGTACAATAAGGATTTCTTGAGAAATAGAAGACGCAATAAAATAAGAGGTTAAGCTAGTCAGTGGGGGTGTTGACAAAGTTGTTTAAATTTTGATAGGCTTAAATTAAACAAAGCAACAGATATTTAAGGATTAGTGATAGAGGTAGTTATTTTTTCCAGAAAGATAATGTGGATGAGGTTGAAGAAAGTTAGGTATTTTGGGAGATATTTTAATAAGATACGTCTGAAGCGATTTGCTTACTAATTGAACGAACTCATTTACCATCTCACTTGGGCAGTGATAAGGAGTCATCAAAAAAATAAGAAGTAGATACTTTTTTTCAAAAATCTTATTTTGAGATTTAGGAAGACGAAAATACGGATTCCACAGCCAAATGAAAGTTTTTAAATTTAAAATTAAAAACAAAAAACAGATACAATGTTAATGATCCTTGTGAATATTAAAAATTGCAAATATATAAAATGTTTTTAACTCATCGACTTATATTTAGTTAATTTTTGTAATAAAATATGCACGACTGGGTCTTTTTAACTTGCTCTGGTTGTTCAAGGCAAGCAGACCATGTATTAAAAGTAAGCAGAATTAAAAAAAAAAAATAAAAACAATCAGCTATTCTCCGAAATTTTTATTTACAAAAAAGTTTTTATATTAAAAATTCAAATAACTTTGTCAAAAAAACCCCCTGTCAAGCTTAATACTCCAAACTTCTTACGTTATTGCTAGCATTTGGTATTGATGAAACTTTTCTTCAATGGATTTGAAATTAAAGAACGGCCGCAATGTGTTTTGTCTTTTAGTACATTATCGGCCGATTTTCTTTGAACTTGGTAAATATCATTTTTAATTTTTCCCCGCCACACGTTTTTTTCTTTTTTTTTTAAGACCAAAAACAATGGTTCCTGCCATCCGATTTTTTTTTTTTTAATTTTATAAATATTTTTTTTTCTCAAAAACTGTTCCACAGAATTTAAAAAAAAAAAGAATTCATAAAATTTCATTTAGTTAAGGCTAGGCAGTGGTACCACTTTACTTCAATTAAAGTAGATCTACTTCTTTTTCCAAAATATTTTAAAATCTACTTCCTACTTCGCACCATTCATCAGCAAAATACTGAAATCTATTTCCTTTTAAAAATCTTCGTTTCAACCTACTTCAATTTTACAAAAAAAAACCCAAATCTACTTCTTTTTCAATATTTCACTTGAGGTAGTATATAACCCCGAATTCCCATGAACAAAATTTATGTCAACACTATGCTCGACAGGATCTTCCATGCATTGACAATCATTCCCTCATTCTGGGCCTGGATGACACGATAGCGAACACCATTCACAGTAACTGCCTGACCGGCCTCATTTTGGCGGGTCGAATTGATGCCAAGTTATGATCAATAATTCCCTAGGCTTTTTTTCTTTGTTAAAGAGAGCAAATCAGCAAACCCCCGAAGTCGTGACTCTATGTAATATATTTCAAATACACAAATGAGTAATTTTACATGTGTGCACGAATCTTACGAAAATTTCGCAGATAGACTGAATCACTACTTTTTCGTGTTGTAATGTCAACTGATAAAAATCTTGAGTTAATTTTTTTTTCTAAACGCAAGTAAAAAGTCATTTTAAGATTAACTTCGGTTTTCTCAAGTTACTTCACTTTTTTCTTCGAATCTACTTCGACTTTTTGCCCAGAAGTGGTAACGCTGAAACTAGGTAATTGTTGAAAAATTTTTCACAAAAAATGGTTATTTTTGGTAGCCCCCCTGGAAACATTTTTTTTTTGATTTTCTCGAAAACGGTACAACCGATTCAAATCGTTTTTTTTTATGTTAAAGCTCCACCAAAGTCTTAATATTATAACATATTAAAATTTTTATTTTTTTTAGTTTTTGGATTTAAAAAAATTAAATTTTTCTTTTTTAAACTCAATACTATTTCGAAAACCCCATGCTCGAATTTTTTTCAAACTTGATAAATAAAAGTTTCTTAATATAATTAATAAGATTGAAAATAAAATCATTTTATTTAAAAATGACGGTACCCTCCATACAAATGGTAAAACATGGTTTTCGAAAATCGTATTTTTCTCGAAAACGTTTCCGAGAATTTTGATAAACTTTTTTCCTTTCGTTTAATTTTTATGATCTTTAACTTAATACAAAAAATTTTGAAATTAAAATATTACTGACTGTATACCTACCATACGACTTTTTTTCGAATTTTGAATTTCTCATTATCGGCATAACGGATTTTAATGAATTTTTTTTAAAGAGAAGCTTCTAAAAAGCTAAAAAAAAAACATTGTATTTTAAAACTTAAAAAAAAAATATTTTTTCAATTAAAAATAAAAATCAATTTTTTTCGGAAAATTCAATATCTCAGAAACGGCTCAATATATTTTTTTGGAAATTTATTTTTTATTCGTTTAGTTATTATTGGTCTTCAAAAAAAAAAAGAAGAAAAATACGTGTTTCGAGACACACGTTTTTCATTATTATGTTATGTCTGATTAAAATCTCAACATCGATTTTTCTAACGAATGCATAACTTGTCATATAGTACCAATCTGCCGAAAATAAAAATATGCTTTTTTTTGTGGATCTTAGATCACCGTTTGATGGTATAAATAGGAATTCAATCATAATCATGTATAATAAGCTCTATGGCATGGGAGTGTCATTCAAATTTAGTACAGTGCTTCAAAGCTGGAGTACGACAGGAATGTCCGATGAGACCTTTACTATTTGTACTAATCAAATTGAAGACCTCTTAGCTGTCTGACTGGATGATCGCTTTTTTGCTTACAACATAAATTTCTTTTCATACTCAACAAAGTCTCTTAAGCTGATGATAAATCCACTCTCCAGATACTGAAAAACCTGAAACCTCATAAAGGGTGGTTAAATTTTAAAGGTCGATGTTGAATGTGAACCACACCTAAACGTCAAGTTGTTTTCTCCATTTTATTTAACATTTCTCAATAATTTCAGACTAACTCAATTTGAATAATGGAAAGATAAACAATCAGGCTTATTATGAAAATGGGCATTCAAATCAAATTCGGTCAATTTTGATCGTCCAAATGTGCGTACAATCGGAAAAATCGTGCAAAAATTTGAGCAAACCGGGTCTGTAGGAGATGTGAAAATACCACTGCATGCTCGTACAGTTCGTACCGCAGAAAATATTGCTGCTGTTCGCGATAGTGTGGCTGAAGAGCCGTCCACTTCAACTCGTCGTCGTGCCCAACAATTGCACCTCTCACGCTCATCGGTGATGAACATTATGTATAAAGACTTGCATTTACACGCTTACAAGGTGCAATTGACTCAAGAACTAAAGCCTCTTGACCATTTCAAGTGTCGTCAATGGTCAGAATGGTGGCAAGAAATGGCAACAGTGGATGATCAATTAAAAGCTCAAGTGACCTCAACTCCAAGGTGTGTTTCGCCCAGGTACGACAGTGGGCTAAACGCACCTTTGAGTTGAGGTCACTTGAGCTTTTAATTGAATTTCATTCAATCACTCCACTGAAATAGAAATAATTTTCTATCTTCAGTGGATGATCAATTTTCGAAGAAAATCATCTTCAGTGATGAGGCACATTTTCACCTCAGTCGATTCGTCAATAAGCAGAATTGTCGCATTTGGGCGAATGATAATCCAAGAGTGATTGTCGAAAAACAAATGCACCCACAAAGAGTGACTGTTTGGTGCGGTTTATCGGCTGGCAGCATCATCGGGCCGTATTTTTTCCAAAATGAGGCCGGTCAGGCAGTTACTGTGAATGGTGTTCGCTATCGTGAGATGATAACTAACTTTTTATGGCCCGAATTGGAAGATATGGATGTGGACGATATGTGGTTTCAACAGGACGGTGCCACTTGCCACACAGCTAACGAAACAATGGCTCTTTTGCGCGACAAATTCAATGGCCATGTTATCTCACGTGGTGGCGATGTCAATTGGCCACCAAGATCATGTGATTTGACTTCTTTCTTTGGGGTTATTTGAAAGAAAAGGTGTACGTCGATATGCCGGCAACAATTCAAGAGCTAAAGGATGAGATAATTCGGCACATTAACGGCATAGAACTTCAATTATGCCTCAGCGTCATCGAAAATTTGGACCATCGGATGGAGGTGTGCCACCGCACTAAAAAATGGTGCGTTATTCGTCAGAAAATCAGTTGATTTCCAGAGTTAATGGAGCTGGCACAGTGTTGTTAAATTCAACTTAATCATAAATGGATGGGAATCAGTCACAGATTTGATTTAAAGCAGTCCGAATATTTTGGAGACGAGAACAACGTGGACTAAATATGTAAGATGGTTTAACTAAGGGGCGAACTCTCACATCTTAATTACAGAACACATCGCGATGACTCTTCCCAATATTATGCAATCGTAAAACAAAAGAGAAGATTGGAAAATATTCTTTTTTAATGAGAAGGAGGAGATCTTTCTTGGGATGTAATTTTATAACAGAGGATGATACTATATCTCCTTTAAATAAAACGGATGCCCAAAAATCTAATCTAAAAATCACCTTAAATAACTTATTGACTTTCATATTAATTTACAGATAGAAGAAAAACACATTAAATTCTCACTAAAGGTTCTTCTTCTCGTGTGTCCAACACACATATATTATAGTTCATCTTTCAAAGGACTCTTATCGCTGAAATATTTCTTTAATTTTTTGGCACATAAACCAGTTCATCTTTCAGAAATTCCTCTATACATACCTCTATTCACGATTCATCATATCGATTTTATCCTACAGAACAGAAGATTTTTTTCATTAAACCCAAATACAAGTCATCACTCGGAAATTATTTGAAAAGCAATAACATTTCAAAACTAGGCAATTTGAGTCCCTTGACTGGTTTTTAGATTTTTTTTTTTAATATTACTGGTTTCATTTTTATTACAATTGTAATTGCTTCTCACACCAGCTGCAAAATTGCGCGACAATACCGCATTCCCTCTTACCACACAATTAGGGAAAAACCTGCTGTTGCTACCAAGAAAATATAAAATACAAAATTCACAGCCTGCACGTTTTTCATGGTCCTTCCATGGATTCGTTGAAGTTCTTAAAAGCAAACACGGGTTCCCCCTCCGTTATTGGCTTTCATGCTTTCATATAGGACCAACGACATTAAGGTTTATGATTTCGCTTAGCAATTCGTTGTTTAATGAGTCCTGTAGGGATATTAAAACAAAACCACAGCAACTAATTATTTCAAAATTACCCTAAGAGCTTGGTTCAACAAAATAAATAGCACAGGCTCATCGGCTCGGTTCCATCAGTTTCAGGCAGAAAATTAGAGTGGAAATGGAAATGCACACACTTTGAGTTCGATTATTAATTTATATTCCGTTCGTCTTGCCATTGTTAGCCAAGGACTATGAGGATCCTTTGTTTCGGTGTTATTTGTATTGGAATTTCATCAAACGTTAAACTCTTAATCCTAACAGAACGCAATTAAATTTTCATAAAGCAGAGTTCCTTTTTTTTCTTCTCCATTCGTCCTTTTGTTTTCGTAGAAACTGATATTATGGATGGGGAATTTATAAATTGAAATATTGAACATGTTTTTGCGCCAATCAAAGCGGCCTGGACTTGATGTGAGATGAAATTTATACAATAAAGTGAACACTTTATTGAATATTTATCAAGGCTCTAAGTGTTTTCTCGTGAAAAATAAGAACTGAAAATTATCCATCTTGCTTGTATTATATTTTGTTAATCCATCTTCAGACTGGCTGATGGGCTTTTGGAATACATTCTAAGAGCTTTTATCGAAACGATGATCTTATCGGAAATGTAATGTTTCAGCTATAATTCATGCAACAACTAAGTACTGCGAATAAAAAATTACATTTTCTGTAATAAATTATTAAAAGAATAAATGTAGAGAATGTCCTTACTATATCTGTACAAATATTCCAATTATCTTATGCGGTTTTCCATTGGTAAACTAAAGCAATTTATTTTCGATTTATATCTGTCAAAATTATGATTTTGTTTAATTTGTAAAAATTTTTTCTTTAAAAAAATGGAACCAATTTTAAATGATTCGGTAAGTTCGTCAAGCTTATGTTTCTTTACTGAAAGTGATTGAAGGATGAAAATTTTAATAAAATAATGAGACACACACTGATACAATGACAAAATTAGAAACAAATCATTTAGTAAAATTTAGCTAATGGTTGAAAAACCATTACGAAAAATTCCTTTTTTATTTTGAAACGTCGTCGGGCAATAGAAAAATTTAATTTTGATCCAAATAAATAATCGCGGTAAGTCCGTTAATTTTTCGCTTATTTAAAATTTCTCAGGACCACGATAAAAAAAAAAGTCTTAAATCTATCTACAATATCTAACAGATGTATGAACAAAACTTATGTAATTTTTTCTGAAAATAACGGTACCCACTATACAAATGCTTGCGAAAATCGTGTGTTTCTCATAAATAGCACATCGAATTTTGATGATGGCTAAATTTTTATAATTTAATAAAAGAACCATTTTTCGAATTTCGACTTTCCTATTTTTTGCTTAACTCATTTTAATGAAGTTTTGGTTACAGAAACTTCTACAAAGTTGGAAAATTATTAGATACATATTATCAAAACTTAAAGAAGAAAATTTTTTTTTTATTTACGAAAAAAATTTAATTTTTATCTTGAAAATTCTATGTATATAATTGTTTTTATTAAATTGAAGATCGTAAATATAAAGTGAAATCGTAAGATCACTTTTCAAAAACAAATACGATTTTCGCAGACGATTTTGAAAAATATGATGGGTACCCTTATTTTTAAAAAAAAGATCAATTCAAAAACAAAATTTCTTAAATTTTGAAAATTATATAACAGGTACGGCTCTCGATAATAGTAAATAAATCCTATCTACCACAAATAAACCAAATCGCTCTAGCCGGCGATATTCGAACAGGGATTCACTTTTTACTTGCGATATAAAGCGTGTCCCTTTATTACGGCATAATATTTTAGGGTATATTCTTAGAAAAAAGTAATTTTACAGTAACGACATATCACCAATTTGTATATCATGTATCGGGGATCTATGAAAAGGCTTACTTTGGAGTACCCTGTACCATGTTAACTGTAATTTCGAGTTTAGTGTTAATGATATATACTTTATTTTGGCCTTAATTTTTAGAAGAAATAACAGCCTTTTTAATTGGGTCTAGGCAAATTTGATATCTTGGTCCTAAGATTCCCAGTTTCGAACGTAACAATAATACAAATAAAACTCAATGCGGGATTACCCATAGACTTTATGATACTTGGGAAAACCTGGAATATGTAAAATAACACCCTACAATATTATGAACGAACTATGTTGGTAGCCCCCTGATTCCATTTTTTTTTTTTTTTTTTTTTTTATTTTCTCGAAAACGGTATAGACGATTTAAAATTTTTTTTTATGCTAAAACTCCTCCAGAGTTAAAAGATTATTACGTATTCAAATTTTCAATTTTTTATTTTTTAGATTTAGAAATAAAAATTCAATATTTTTTTTTGGAAATTCAATATTTCGAAAACCCCAAGATCGATTTTTTCGAACTTGATAAATAAAAGTTTGTTAGCATAATCTACAAGATTTGTATAAAAAATTTTTTTTTTATCTAAAACTAACGGTACCTTCCATACAAATGTTAAAAAATAGTTTTCGAAAATCGTATTTTTCTCGAAAACGGTTCCGAGAATTTTGGTAAAATTTTTTTCTTTTGGTTAATTTTTACGATCTATAATTTAATAAAAAAAATGAAATCTAGATACTACTGACTGTACCTACCATAGATAATGATTTTTTCGAATTTCTCATTATCGGCATAACGGATTTTAATGAAATTTTTTATAAAGAAGCTCCTAAAAAGTTTAAAAAACATTGCATTTCCAAATTTAAAAAAAAAATTTTTTTCAATCTTTTAAAAAAAAAAGTCGTTTTTTTCTTGGAAAATTTAACTCTTATTCGTACAATAATAAAAAAATAAGGATGGCGTACCAAAATTTTTTCTTAAAAATGTTTTAAAAATTTTGTACATTAAAGCATATTTTTTAAGGAACCACTACAACAACATATAATTTTTGTTCTTGCATAAATCGCGACCCTAGAACAACAAGGTTCTAAGTACACCAAAGTGTGTTTTGAGAAAAACGCATCTGAATATTTGAAGTCTTTTATTCGGATACTGTTTAAAAAAATTAAAATTTTTTTTTATAACCCGATGAATAAGCACACAATCTATAAAATTTCTACTTTAAAACCTAATAAAACCAGATTTTTAACCCTTAAATTTGACTTTAAAAATCATTATAGGACTTTGCTGCTCAACGATACGACACTATATTCTAGAACAATAAGGTTTTATGTAGCACTTAGAACCTTGTGAACTTAATTTTTTCGATTACGGAGGATAATTGAGATTGGATGAAATAAAAAGATTTAAATAAGTTTTCTTTATTGTGAAAGAGATGTGGAATATTATTTTGTTAATAAAAAGATAGTACATAAACAAATAATATTGTTGTTACAGCTGATAAATACACGAAAAAAAATATAATGGTCAAATTTAAATTTACTTGAAATAAATCTCAAAATCTACTTGATTCTATTTCAAAATTGCATTTAAATATGTAACAAAGTTCTATCTGCATGGTTTCTTTTTTTGAATTTAGTGAAACAAAGTTCTAAGTGGAAGTTAGAACCTTTTTAAATAAATCTCAAATCGAAAATATACAGATAGAACTCTGTAGCTCTGGATATTTTGTGAAACAAGGTTCTAAGTGGCAGTTAGAATCTTATTGATTAAATCTCAAATGGAAAATATGCAGATAGAACTCTGTAGCCCTGTCTATCATAGAAATGGAAAGAGATAGAGCAAAATGGATTACGGGAATCGAAAGAGCACCCTAAATTTACCCAGATTTGATATAAAACTCATTTTTTTCAAAATTGTCGGTTAGAACCTTGTTGTTCTAAGGTCGCGAAATTTATATTTGCATATTATTCTGTTTTTATCTCTTACTACTAAGAATTTAAAAATTTCATTTTATCCTTATGAACAGTTTTATCTAATAACATTCGTTTTTAAAATTCCTAGTCATAGGGGCAAGTTCGTGCGACCCAGTCGTGCATTTTCTTTTTTTTTATTTTCGAATTTCTCATTAACGACTTTAACGATTCTGATCAAAATTTTTATACAGGAGCTCCTTTGAATTTTAAATAATATTGTAAGCCCAAATTTTTGGAAAAATATATGTTTAGATTTTTGAAAAAATCAATACATATCTTGAAAACGAGTGAATTATTACTTTTTGAAATTTTTTCCCAAAATATATATTATTTAATACTAAAGGTTGTGATATTAAATTTTTCTTTGAGAAAACAGATGGCAATTTTATTCACTCCAACATTTTTCTCTTATTTTGTATACAATTTCTAAATTCCAGAAAACTTTTACATAAGAGCAAGTTCATGCGATCCAGTCATGCCGGTCCATGTATTATGTATGAAATATAGCATTAATCAAATGTTTGCCGCAACTTCACTGGGTAGTGCGCATTTGAGATGTCGAATTTTCCATAACCCTGGCTGTGCCAATATCATTGATTATAATCATAATCAATAATTTATGTATAAACATAATTATGTTTGCTTTCAGAACAGTGGTGGTTTTTGATTTATTGGCATAGACTTGAGACTTGAGACAACCTCAAAAAATTAGCAGTATAACTGGCATCACATCGCCTCAGCGTAAGATAATCAAGTTCGAAAATCTCTAGTGCAAAATGTCAATTCTGACTTGTTAAAACTACATGCAGTCGGTGCGCATATCATAATTCATCTAGTTCGGGCCAAAAGAAATTGGTTATCATCGACCGATAGGGGTCGCCGTTGACGATGATGGCTTGGCCAATTGACATTGACTATTGTCATTTATTCTGAGCTCCTGGATAAGTTGTGAAGCTTGTACGGATGTAGGCTCATGTCATGATGCCAAATTTGCCAAGTTGTGATCTGCGAAAGACTTATGTCATCAACACAACTCAACTCTTAGGCAACCAAACAAATTTTTCGTATTATGCAAGTCAACTAACAACTAAAACAGTTGTAATGAAAAAATACGTTGCCGTCTCTTAGGAGTTGATTTGCTGTCAAAACCTGCTGCTCAACATGAAATACAAAGGCAAGAATAAGAAATTGTGTGATGGAAAGTTCTTTCGATTTGTTTTTCGGTGATTTGGAAGATGAGAATTTCCTTAATGTACCTATCCAAAATAAAAAAGAATATCCGTATATTTAATAAACTTATGTACGAGTACACTTCTTTTCTTAAAGTATGCATTTTTTGCTTCGAAATAAATTTTTCCTAAAACAACCAACGTTCCTCAGTGATTCCACCAATTGTTAAACTTGCTACTTCTCTTCGTTTCATGAGCGAAGGAAGTTGCCAAAAGTGTAGTGGCAATGATTTTAATTTAGGACTGACTCAATCGATAGTTTCAGTTGTATTAAAAAAGTGGTAGATGTAATTGAGGAACTCATTTGTGGAAAATGGATAAATGCTCAGCTAACATAGAGCAACAAGTCGTTCAAATTGTGATGGCCATGTAGTTTTCAAACTAAAATACACTCATTACATTCTGTTTTTATTAAAATTGTTGTTCAATTACTGTTTTGTGTCCATATTTTGTATCGGAATGCAGATTCTTTCATTAAAATGTTCTACACAACTGCTTCGAACCAGTTGTTTGATTTTGACGCTTTTTACAACCGAAGCACAACTCAACTTATCTACTTACATACACAAAGAGACAACTGAAAAGTCGGCTATTTTGTTAGTTGTCTGCTAATCGACAACTGGTTGTGCTTTGACAGTCAACTGGTTGTGATCGATAATACTAATTCTAAGAATTACTACTAAACTATAGTTGAGTTGTCTTCCATAATAGGGGGGTTAGTTATTGGGCGAGGCGCAAAATCGACTGCCTCGGATTCACACTCTCAACAACAGCAGCGCTTTTTCGGAAGATTTAAGATTCCGTGAACGTACAGGTGTTGGTGTATAATTCACTGAACCAGTCGAGTCGAATTTATCCACCACGTTAGGAATAGTCTTTTCGGAAGGACGATTAGACCGTTAAATGGGCGAAGGGCGTGAAATGTTGCTCTAACCTATAGCCGTTTATATGTCATTATGCGTAGGCAATATATGAATATTCTATACAAAATTGAACGCCTTTCCCAGCTTAGCGTAAGAACTAAGTCTATTGGTTTTGAGAATAAACGAGTTCCTTAGTAGAATTACTATAGGGAAGACATTCAAAAGAGCTTAATTTAAAGTTAAAGCTATTTTTTTTATTTTTAAATCTACATAGAATTTTAGGTTTTCAGTATTTTTATTTTTTTAAATTTTCACCTTCAGAATGTTTTTTATTAAAAAATGCTAAACCAAAACAAAACAAAACAAATCATTAAAATCTTAAAGGAAAACTTAATTAGCGCTTTATCTTATTTCTCAATATGGGTTAACCTTAATATCTTCTAAAACAATTGATCCGATTTCATGCAAATCCTTATTTTGTTAATACTTATATTTGTATGTATGTGAGTGTGCACGTAAATCCCTAGCTTTTGCCCTTGTTTCTTTTTAAATAAAACCAATTATGAAGTTGACTTTGTGTGTACCGAATGTTTAGATGCCTTACATGTAGGAGTATTATAATCCTGCGGCCTTATTTGCTTGTATTGCTTGGCGAAGATTACTTTTATTTACTCCAATAAGAAAAAGGATACGTTACTAAGCGAAGCGTTCTGATTTTCCTGATTTTCCTGATTTTCCACATAATCCCCTACCTTATTTAGTTAAGAAAATGAGGTGCATGAATGGGGAGAGAATAATAATTAGAGCGAGTGGGTGAGGATACCTTGATTTTCGAGCGAATTATTCTCTTCAACTTTTAACCTTGGGTCTATTTTTATGTAGAAGTTTTTGTTTTTGTTATCTAACCTTTTTTTTTGCCTTTGAGAGAAGAGTTATTCTAATTACTTTTTTGATCCTTTCAGTAGAAAACATTAGATGAAAAAAAAAAAAATAAAAATAAAAGCCCGATGAAACCTAGAGGTGAGTTTGTCCTTAATGTGGAGATGATGGAACGTGCTTCAGTGTTTGCAAGGATTATGATTTAAAAAAAATAAGGTTTTTTAATTAAGTTACTTTTTGATATTAAAATCATCAAAAAGAGTATTTGCACGACATAATTACTCTTACAGGACGAAAAGATACATATTCTTTAATTTTACACATATTACAAATTTGAACGAATTTTTTTGAAAAAGTCTGGTTCAGAGGATACCTGGAAAGAATAAATTCCACACATATATGTTATCCCCACCGCCATGCACAGCTGAAGTATTTGGTCTATCAAAATATTTAATATACTACGAATTATAAATTAAGGATGCTATGATATATCTTCTTTCTTCAATAGTAATAAAAAGTTTAAATAATTTCTCAACTTTAATTTTTACTTTTTTAAAACAGTTTTTTTTTTTTCTATTTTAATTCAAAAGGATGGTTTAATTGTGAATTTTAAATCAAACAAAGTTTACCCCTTCATTTGAATAAAAAATAAAATAAAATAGACATCCCTATCGTAGTGATGTAATTATTTTAGGCACCAATGACAATTTGCTTCACTTGAGGATTTGGAAATGTTAACCAGGGGAAATATTAATCTACTGAATTCACTTTGGTTACATAAGTCAAGGAAAATAAAATGGGACAAAAGGACATTTCTCTATAATTAATCTTGTCCCATGTGGAGTTGTGTAATTTAAGAATTGACCTTTTAGAAAACTTCTTTGTAGGGAATTTAGAAAGCTCTTAGTCGATTATAATCAGCATCACTGGTCAGTCGATTTGGTAATAGTAGACTAGAAAACAATTTAATAGTAAGGACGTTGAAAGAGGGAAACTTTATACTCATATATATCATATATCATCATATAGGAGCAGGAGCTCTTTGAAAATTTTACACATAGACAGATTTCTGTAATTAAAATATAAATTAATGAATAGGTGACGCAAAGACCGGCTGAAGGTACACTGAATCAAATCGCGTAGGTGATATTGAAGAAAATATTTTGTTAATTTTTGAAGAATCAACTATTCAAATCAACAATTTTTCATAGTATTTTTCTTCATATTGAATGCTGAATATTCAAAATGAATAAGGTTTCTTCAAATGATGAATGATTTAGTATTTTATTAAACGAATCAAATTTTGTCATATCTACGAAAACAATTTGTTAATTTTTGATGAAGAAATTATTCGAAAAGACAAATTTGTATTAGAAGTTTTTTTTTACTATGTACATATGTATGATTATTAACTTAAAGCAAGAAGAAAAATAAAACCAGTTTAAAAAAAAAAATCATTTTTTGAGAAAATTTTCATAAAGGATACCTACTAATTATTAACTAAATTTCAAGAAAGAAGGATGAAATTTAATCAATTTCACAAAATTTTGTGGATTTAACACCATAACGAAAAATTTTATGCATTTGTCCAAAATTACAATATTTCTTGAATATAACAAAATTTTCTTCAAAACAACGGATAGGTTTCATTGACCGTATATTGATCACCCTTTCTTCAATTCTACCTACTTTTTCTTCAATATGATGAGATCAACTTTCCAACTATTCCTTTATCATAGAAAAACTGATCATAAGCACAAAATTAATTTTTTAATAGACTAA
This sequence comes from Chrysotoxum bicinctum, assembly GCA_911387755.1. Classification (NCBI taxonomy): domain Eukaryota; kingdom Metazoa; phylum Arthropoda; class Insecta; order Diptera; family Syrphidae; genus Chrysotoxum; species Chrysotoxum bicinctum. The sequence continues at coordinate 212,815,528 of OU426989.1, read as the reverse complement.
AATAACTCCTTTAGTTGTTGGAGCTAAAAACAGGATGCCATGTGATTCAAGCAAATATTAGCTTATGCAACAACAAAAATTATAAGTCTGTACTGGTTTGTTAAAAAAATAAGCTTATAAGAAAAAATTTTGGCACGCAAATTTAAAGTTTTTATTATTTTTCAAACAAAAATATTGAGCCGTTTCTGAGATATCGAATTTTCCAAATAAAAAATAGATTTTTTTTTTCAAAAACTTGAAAAAAATTTTTCTTTAAGTTTTGAAATACAATGTTTTTCAGACTTTTTAGAAGCTTTTCTATTAAAAATTTCATTAAAATCCGTTTTGTCGACAATGAGAAATTCTAAATTTGAAAAAATGGTTCTTTGGTAGGTACAGTCAGTAATATCTTGATTTCAAAGTTTTTTTTATTTGATTAATTAATCTAAAGAAAAAAAATTTTAGTGAAATTCTCGGAACCGTTTACGAGAAAAATACGATTTTCGAAAACCATTTTTTAACATTTGTATGGAGGGTACCGTTATTTTTAGGTTAAATACATTTTTTTTTCTTACATCATATAATTTATATTAAAAAACTTTTATTTATCCAGTTTTAAAAGAATCGAGCATGGAGTTTTCGAAATATTGAGTTTTCAAAAAAAAAATTGAAATTTTTTTTTAAAAATTCAAAACAAAAAATTCTTGAAAATTTGAATACACAGAAATATTGAAACTGCTGGGGAGCCTTAACATAAAAAAAATAATCAAAATCGGTGCTACCGTTTTTGAGAAAATCAAAAACAAAAAAATGGTTCCAAGGGGGGTACAAAAAATAACCATTTTTTGGAAAAAATTTATTCAACCATTACATAGCTTTAACTAAATAATTTTTTTTTTAAATCTGTTCGAACAGTTTTAAAAAAAAAAAATATTTATAAAATTTCGAAAAAAAATTGTTTGGCAGGTACCGTTATTTTTTGTCTTAAAAAAAAAGAAAAAAACGTGGTGGAGGAAAAAAATTAAAAATGATATCTACCAAGTTTAAAGAAAATCGACCTAGCCGTTTAGGCTGTAGCCGAACAGACAGACAGACAGAATTGTGTGACCCACTTTTTTAGTCTTCGCTATCATCGTAATGTCAACTTTGATCAAAATCTCGAGTTCGATTTTTTTTCCGAATGCATAACTTGCCTTATATGTATATGTATATAGTTTTTATAACAAGAAATCTTTAAGGGGCCTGTTATGCCCCGGCTTCCCCTAGTACCTATATTAGTCGCAAGTAAAAATCATTTTTAGGACGATACAGCTGACAAACGGACATTTACCGCTGGAGTAACGGTTAAGATCGTATCTTCCGAAAATATGATCTTTTAATCCAGATCAAATAAAAACATAGATTTTTATCTGGTTGACATATCATTGGACTTTGAAAAATAAAAATTAGAAGCTTTGACAGCTCATAGAGAGCCTAAGCCTAGTGACTTGCAACTCCCAACCATTTCTATTTGCGTGTTATGGAGAAATGGAATTATAAGGGACTTCAGTTTTCTGCTGATTCCGAACGGCTAATGAGCACCACTCTTAGAGGATTTATCAATTTCTCGCAATGGGTAGTACACCCCTGAAATACTTTCTTGCAGCAAGCATCTAACCCAAAACCCTCTGCATGATAGTCCAACGCACTAACCATTATGCCAAGGCGTACAAACTTCATTGGACTTAGTCATGAATTAATGACTGCTGATAATTACTGAGTGAGCAAAATAAGACTTACCAATTTTAAAAGTGGGTTGAAAGGTTGAAATATCGGCCACGAGCATTTCTTGCTCAGTGACCCAATTATTGTTTTTTTTTTTTTGGCATTTTGCTATTGAAATCCTGAAAATACGTATAATGGATACGTTCGGTTCACCATAACGCCTTAAAATTATTATTTTATTCTATTTTTTTGTCAATTATCAATTGTTATTGCATCATAATTTTTATTTGGCTCCCCTGTATCAATATTAAAAAAAAAATCCCTTTGAATTTATACAGGAATCTCCGTTATAAATATTGCTTACCCACCCAAAAAATAACTGATTTTCATCATAAATAAATCACAATTTCAAGCATTATAACAGCTCCATACGGGCTCTCCGAATTCCGACTTCTGACAAAGTAAAAAGCATTGCATCATATCCTTCTGGAGAATCAACTCAATGCAATAAACAATTCTAAATGAGAAATAAATGGTTTCTAAGTGCCACAAGAGAGTTCAGTTCGCAAAACTCCCAACAATCCAACAAAAACTTATTTCCAAGAAAGAACACAACAGAACACCTGAGCCAAGAAAACCAAAGATCTTTCGAATTTCAAACAAAAACCTCTCAAAACTAAAATAAACTTGTTAGTATGCGAAACAATAAATACTCAAACAATTTGAAAAGAAAAAGGATACAGCGCAAAAAAAGAAAACACCAAAAGACAATATTTTCTGGTAGATAAATCACGATTCCGGAGACGGTACAATCATGAATTGTACGCAATCTACCTAGAAGCAGATATCGTGACAAAAATTAAGCTCGGTAGACTCCGGTGGGCAGGGCACCTAGCTCGCATGAGCGAAGAGGAACCTGCTCGGAAAGTTCTTTGTGGTACATTCTATGGTAGACGACAGCGTGGTAGACCATGCTTGCGCTGGAGAGATGGCGTAGACCAGGACGCCCGAAGCCTTGGGGTGCGCAACTGGATGGCGTCGGCTAGAGACCGGGATAGGTGGAGAGACTTGTTGAAAGAGGCCAGGACCGGAACCCGGTTGTCGAGCCGATGATGATGATGAAATCACTGTTGTAACAGGAATCCTCAAAATACACCACAATATTACCTCGAGATTCTCTACACTGCACTCTGCACTGAATTGACTGACAGGAAGTGTGGGAAAGTTTCTTGTGCCCACTTTTTCCAAACTAACCTTAACCAACCAACAAACAGTCTCTTCAACTAAAAAGGATTCTTGTAACAGCAGGATAACGTGTTGTTTATTAATTTTTCGTACATTTTGCATGAACTGGGGGAAATAGGGTGTTCAGTGAATGAGTACGAAATGTCTTTCTTAATAATTGATGGTTAAAAAATTGTTCCAAAATGTTTTACTCAAATTAGTCAAGGTTATCAAGGGCCAGAAACTATTTTTAAACTCTGATTAATTTTGAGAAAAATCTAAATGTTATACGTACAGTCTCTTAGACAAACTAAACAGGTACACTATTATTGTAAGCTTGTACAAGATATCCATTGAAAAAGTCTTAAACATCTTGTTCACAAAAGGACAAACTATTGTGAATGACTAATACTTTTAACTCGGACAAAAATTTAAGGCGGGTAGAAATAATATCGAATTTGTTTAATCCGGATTGTGATTTCGAAAATAAATGTTATTAAAATAAATTTCTTATTAAGATTTCAATCAAACTTTTATTTCAATATACAGAGTGCGTTTTATGTTGCAGGTCGATTTTATTTGGTTGCCCATTTGTGCGAATGAAATATGACAGTTGGCATTTGACAGTCGCTAAGAAATTATTATCAAGCATCAAACGTGTCAACAACGTGTTAAAATTATTAGAACATTTTATTTAAATAATTGTTCGAAAAATGCAAAAAAAAAATTATGAACGATGAAGCATATTTTGACTGTTAATAAATAGGAAAGCTCTTATTTGGGCACTGGAAAACCCTGGACCATACACTCTCGTAGAGTAACTCTATAGTTCGCCAATGGGCCAGCGGCTTCATTGAGACATATTTCTTGAGGATGCAATAGACAATGATGTAACAGTTGCTGGTGACATGTTTAAAAAGTATCTTGTGCCCGAACTCTATCAATTAGGTCTACAGAACATTTGGTTCCAACAAGACGGTGTCAAATCACATACAGGTTGTGCTGCGATGCGAATCTTACGAGAAATATTTTCCGGCTGAATAATATCAAAAAGGTTTGATATCAACTGGCCCTGACGCCTCCCGATTTCTTCTTATGGAGGTACATATTTAGCGAAAAAGGTTTCATTAACAAACCAACCACAACCGCGATGCTTAAGGACAACATTAGAAACATAATTGATGAAATAGTGGGTGATTTTTTTGCTATTTTCTTTTTGGCAGCATTGGTTTTGACAGCTCACGCACATTTCGTGTTTTATGTCACTGTCAAACATCTTCAGTTTGGTCTATAATTTAACCACGAATCATCTTACCAACGAACAACGTTTGCAAATTATTGAATTTTATTATGAAAATGCGTCCTCTGTTAAGAAAGTTCATCGCGCGCTTCTTCCATTTTATGGTCACTTTAATCGACCTACTGAGGCGGCTATTCGGGCTATTGTGACTAAATTTCACACCAAATTTACATTGTTGGACATTAAACTACTAGCACGCTATATCGGCCAGTGTTAATGATGACCGTGAATTATCGATTCGATGCCGTTCGCAGAAATTGGGCATTTGTTTTTCCATGGAAAAGTTGGCCGAAGATTAACTTTTTTATCGAAAAATTGTGTTCAGCGACGAAGCTCAAATATGGTTGAATGGATACGTGAACAAGCAAAACTGCCATATTTGGAGTGAAGAGAAGCCAGAACCATTGCAAGATCTACCAATGCGTCCAGAAAAAGTCACTGTTTGGTGCGGATTATGGGCTGGCGGAATCATTGGGCCGTATTTTTTGAAAGATGATGCGAATCGCAACGTTACTGTGAATGATGAGCGCTACCGTGCGATAATAACAAACTTTTTTTGCGCAAAATGGATGAGCTTGACTTGCATGACATGTAGTTTCAACATGACGGTGCCACATGTCACACAGCACGCGTAATAATGGACCAATTGAGAGGCGAGTTCGGTGAACAATTTATTTCACCAAAAATAACCATTTTTGTAAAAAAATTTTCAACCATTTCCTAACTTTAACTAAATTAAACTTTTTGAATTTTTTTTTTAAATTTGTGGGACCGTTTTTGAAAAGAAAAAGAGAAACGTATTGGGGGAAAAAATTGAAAATCCGACCCGCTTAGGCTGTAGTCGAAAGACACACAGATAGACAGAATTGCAAGACCCACATTTTTGGTCTTCGCTATCATCGTAATGTCAACTTTGATCAAAATCTCGAGTTCGATTTTTTTTACGAATGCATAACTTGCCTTATAGTACCTATAAGTCGCAAGTAAAAATTGAAATCAAGAAATTACTGTCAGTACCTACCATAGAACGATTTTTTCGAATTTTGATTTTCTCATTATCGGCATATTGAATTTTAATGAAATTTTTTAGCGCGGAAAACAAAATCAGGAAAAAAAACATTTATCTCAAAAATGTTGTCTTTTTTACTATAGCAGTATATACATACGTACACATATCACAAGCAAAAATAATTTAAGAAACACCCTGTAGTATTTTGGAAAAATACAACATCTCATTTGTGGTGATTTTTAAGAATTTTTCCGAAATTTACTTTCGGTTTTTAACTTCTTATAGAAAAATCAAAACAGTTGAAGTTTTCATTGTTAAAAAAACTTGCCAAAATATCCAAAGAGAGTACTGAATACGCTCCCATCTGCAGTCTCACAAATGTCAATTTTACAATTGAATAAAGTTTTCTATGATTGGTGAATTATCATGCACATAAAGTATGTATATTGTACAACTATCTTTCAATTCTTCCGGCAGCTTTGGAAACCCATCAATTTAACCCGATGCAGAAAAGTTTGACATTTTGATACAAAATCATCAAGAATTTATGTCACATAAAGGACACATAGATGTAGGAAAAGGTATAGTTACTAGTGTGGAGGAATTCAAAACCTTGACTCGTTGAATAATAAGAAGGTGGAACTTTTAAGTTTTCCCAGAACGTGTGCATCATAAATCATAAAAAAAGTAATATCGCACACTTCAAACGATGCGATGCGAGGCGATGTATATGCACATTTATAAGTTTTTTAACAAAAAACTGAAAAGTTTCTTTTTCATTCTTTAGAGCAAGGCTTCGTTCGGTTCGTTAGGATCAAATAGCGTAAATAATAGTAATTGAATGGTTTCGCAGTGAAAATTCAGTACTAAACGAATGTCATTTGGTTTACGAGTTTTTCCAGGATGATTGATGGAAATTGATGGAGAGTCGATGTTTTATACAAAATGAGTTACATAAGTGGATAAATCATTTTTTTTTTATAGACTACAAAGGGTGATGTGTTGACACATTTGACAAGGTTTTGAATATTTCCTTATAAACTGTCAATCTGAAAGGGTTAGCAAGTAGGAATTTTGGTATTTTACGTTAATATGAAGGTTTGTAGAGAACGGGTATAGACTGACAGCAAATTTTGAAAAACCCTTATAGCAAAATAATGTAGTATAATAGTTTTGTGTCGCAGCGCCCAGAAACTTAATTGGGAATATCAATGTAAATATCTTATATCTTCGAGATAAATAAGACTTTGCATAACGGCTGTATAGCAGGTACCGTTAGATTTGGAGCTTAAGTCAAAAATATTAGAGATTACTTTTAAAGAAAGAATGCTCTCTTTTTTTTAGAGAAGTTAAATTAATTTTCTTAGTGATCGCAAACTCAGAAAAGCAAAAAGCTATTACCAACTTTCTCGCTGAAATTTAACAGTTCCTAGGTAGAAGTTTAAAAACCGCGGAAATTTTTCTTGATTTGACTAAAGTCTTTGACTTAACCATGTTAACCATGAAATATATCTTGAAAAATGATTTTAAATTGGGTTTGATTGATTAGTTACCAGGGAAGAAAACAACCAGTACTAGTGCGAGTAAATGATGTTCGTAGTGAAGTTATCCAAACGTAGGTGTTCCGCAAAGATCTGTTCTTAGACTTATCCTTTACATAAACTCGATTTTTTAAGTTAAAGGTAATTGAAAAATAACAGCGTTTGCAAATGATCGAGCATTGTCATATAAGTCCTTTTCACAAGAAGTTTTGTTTAACCTAGTAAAAGATGATTCAATATCCGTAAGGAACTCGTTAGCTTAGGGTAAGGTCGGGTAATATGGCACCCTTACGATATATTCGACTTTTTCCGTTTGATTCCGTTGAAATCCCAGTAGCCCTTGCAATTTGGTATTTACAACCGAAAAAAAATAAAATTCACGACTGGGTCGCACGACCTTGCTCCTATATAATAGACTAGGAATTTTAAAAACGAATGTTATTAGAGCAAAATGTTCATAAAGATAAAATTAATTTTTTTTTAATTTAATATTTAATTTAATATGAATTTATGCAAGAACAAAAATTATAAGTTCTTGTGGTGGTTTCTTTAAAAAATAAGCTTTTATGTACAGAATATTTAAAATATTTTAAGAAAAAAATATGGTTTTTACTACTGTACGAATGGAAATCAAACTATTAAATTAATTAGTAAATTAAATTTCCAAAAAAAATATTGACCCGTTTTTGAGATATCGAATTTTCCACGAAAAAAATGACTTTTCCAAAATTAAAAAAAAATAGGTACAAGCCGTAATATCTTAATTTCAAATTTGTTTTTATGAAGTTAAAGATCATACAAATTAATTGAAAGAAAAAAAATTTATCAAAATTCTAGGCGCGCGCCGTTTTCGAGAAAAATACAAGTTTTAAAAACCATTTTTTAAATTTTTCTTACATTTGTATTGTGGGCACCTTTATTTTTAGGTAAAATAAAATTTTTTTTTGTCACATCTTGTAGATTATATTAAGAAACTTTTATTTATCAAGTTTAAAAAAAATCTAGCATGGGTTTTCGAAATATTGAATTAAAAAAAAATTTGCAGTTTTTTTTTAAAAATCCAAAAAAAATTTGTTTGGATATTTGAATACACAATTCTATTTAAGTTTTTGGGGAGCTTTAGCAAAAAAAAATTAACAAAATCGGTCGTACCGTTTTTGAGAAAATCAAAAACGAAAAAAATGGTTCCATCGGGGGTAACAAAAATAACCATTTTTAAAAAATTACTACCTAGCTTTAACTGAATGAAATTTTTTTGTATTTTTATTTTTTAAATCTGTCGAACAGTTTTTAAGAAAAAAAATATTTGTGAAATTTCAAAAAAAAATCATATGGCAGGTACCGTTATTTCTGGTCTTAAAAAAAAAGAAAAGAATGTGGTGGGGGAAAAAAATAAAAATAATATCTACCAAGTTTAACGAAAATCCGCCGAGCCGTTTAGGGTGTAGTCCAACAGACAGAATTGCGAGACCGGCTTTTTTAGTCTTCGCTTTCATCGTAATGTCTCTTTGATCAAAATCTCGAGTTCGATTTTTTTTACGAATGCATAACTTGCCTTTTAGTACTTATAAGTCGCAAGTAAAAATATGAAAATGGCTGAGAATTCTCCCTCCGTTCCTATTTTCTGTTTCACGTATTTAAATAGTTATTTTCATTTAAAATAAAAATCTTTTTTATTTTTCAAGCTGTAGAGAAAATCAAAAATGGGTACGATATCGCCCGACTTTACCCTATCATAAATTGGTGCTTAGTAACAAATCAAAAGATATTATGTTTTTCCTATCCCAATCTTTAACAATTTATCCTTTGATTTATCATCACGCATCATTCGACACATTATTCTCCAACAGATTCCGCTTTCCTCCGGGGAGTGCAACAGAGTAAAAATATCTCGGCATAATAATTGATAAAAGATTAATTTGGAAACCCCAATTTCCATCAGTTAAACGAGTTTTGTGTGTTTGAGTAAAATATATATTTGTTGCGCAAGCTGGTGCCTCGTACACTACTCAATTCCATTAACTATGTACTAGTAGATTCACGTCTTGAGTATGGTCTGGCATTCTGGGGTAGTGCTTACAAAACTAGGCTTCAGCCTATTGTAATAGTTCAGAAAAAAAATTAAAAACCCTAAAAGTATTTTTTACCATAAGTGAAAATATTAGTTATAAGAAGAATGAGAACTATACCCGCTTCGCTTCAAAATAACAGTGAAGATGGTTTTTGAATGTCATCGCACCCCAAATTAATTAGCTGGTGAAATTGAGCTAGAATGTAGATTTGATGATTTAAATTTTCAAAAACCTCTTGAAGTCAATGATATACTAAAATAAAATATTCAAACAATTCATAAACATCCGAAAACGTCACTTTAACATCTAAAAAAAGGATCAGAATATCTTCATTACAAGTTGATGAAGTGGTCAAAAAGTCATTGAGTTGAATTTTCAAAAAAAATCCAATAGACGTGTAAACTGAAAATATACGAGCAATTTATCACAAAATCAGTAAGCTTTATATCATTCAAAATCTATTCTTTTCTTGAAAAAGTATAAGAGATCATCACCCTTTCTATTTTTCTTACAGGTAATTTCAATCCTCTGCCAGTGTTGGAATTATTATTTCTTGACAGCAACGTTATCAATTTTATTGTTGAAAGAACAAATTTTTCAATTTGAAATCAAATCTCCTTCAAGGACAAAATTAAGTGAATTTGAATTTGATTTTGAAAACAAGCCAAAGGCAATCAAACCTACACCTAACACGACCGACGAATATTTACCTCAAGGCTCATAAGTTCAAACCCATGAGATTTATGTCATTTATGGAGTAAAAACTGCGTTTTCGGAAACCGAAACATCAAGCAATACAAAACCACAAGCAATATCATCTTAACATCATTTTCAAATTATATTTCATAAAATGTTTGTATTATATTTTGGCCATCAAAAAAATAATCTCCCTGCAAATGGCCTCATAATTCCACTTGACGGAATAAAGAGGAAAATAATGTACGTGTGCGTGTATTGCAGCCCCCCTTATTATATTCACATTCCACTCAACCACCATCAAAGGACATACATTAGGGTATTTAATGACATTTCGTGGGCACTTTATTGTCATCGGGATTTACTGCTTCAATATACCAGGATACCAATATGAACATAAATTCAGGACCTTTCTCCCATCACAGCCATCCTGCATGTTGTTCATATCAGCGAAGTTTTTGTCTCTTCTGTTGGTTGGCATCTCAAACCTTTCACTTTATGAGCTTAAGCCCCCACGCAAAAGCTGCAGCGAGCAAGGTGATTTAGTACTTTTAAGGCCCAAAAATTATTGTTCTATGTACTTTATATTCTATTAAAGTTTTATTTCAACTCAACGGAATAAGACCGATTTTATGTTCCTTCATACATATCTATCTACGATATTGTACATGTACACAAAGGTATATATGTATAAGAAAAACACTATTAAGCTGGCTCATTTAAGGTGCTCCTTCAGCCAAGAAAATATCTCACCATCTTCATGTTGGTGGTGTGCTTATCAAAATGTATTTCGGTCGGTACACCTGTTCGCCGTTCGGTATCCGGGAGACTTGAAGATGGGTTGTAAATCGTTTTGAGTATTTTTTTGCTTCCAACTATATTTTTGGTTCATAAAAAAGAGTAATGGCCGCTATCCTCCATACAAGAACAACAAACGTCATCCGAGGATTCTGAAAGTAAAAGGAGTCCTGATGTTTTGTTTGATAAGTATACGCACGGTTGGCCACAAATACGTCTCTTACAATGTGTTAGTTAAAGTTATCGTTGTGTAAGGTTATTTGCGTGTATTTTAACCTCTTTGATCATCATTGAACAAAAGCTTGAGTAAGTTCTATTTAGGTTTTTCCATTTTTATTTAGTTCGTATCCCTAATGGCTTAGATGTTGTATGGTGGAAGGTATAAAGAGTGAATGAATGCGGGACTAAAAGGTTTTTGATTGTCTTTGTTTCATACATTAAAACTGCAGGTAGAAGATGAATATTAGTATTTTTTTTTTTTTTTTTATTTTTCCCATTTACAAAAATGGCTGACCTGTTTTTAATTCTTAATGTATCTTTTAAATGGGAATTTGTTTTGATTTTATGGTTGGATAGAGCTAATTTCTTTTGAATGTAGATATTTTCGATTTTTTCTTGTGAAGCCAACCTCAAATGTAATGATTTCTATGGAAATCAATCAAGAATTTTTGCAGGGTTTTGGAGATTTCTTTGTTTTAAATTATAGAAAGCTAAAGTTTACTCAGGATTTTGATTAGTACGAGTCCAAACATTGTTTTCATTTGGTTCAATCAACCATTGAAACCGATTCAATACTCAAATATTAATTGCTTATTTGTATTTGACTAACAAGGAAATTATTATAGATAACATTGAACAAAAAATAAACAGTGTGTCTTAAGAGGCGGAGAACTTAAAATTGGTAACACTCACCCATATTCCACAAGTCGTATTTTGTCTCGTACTCGTAGTCGAACTCGTTTCGTATCAAAATCGTTATTTTTCAAGTCGTATACGTTGCGTACGAGAAGCTTAAAAAAAAAAAGTATATTGTCACCCGTAGGTATAAATTTGAATTGAACAAGTCATTTGTTGTTTTTTCAATTAAATTATTTTAATGAAGATAGAAAAATTTTTCTGTTTATTTATAATAAAATTTTGATGAGCTCCATTGATTTGAAGTAGCTCTTCTTCTATTTTATTTGTTTTTTCTTTTTGTTTTTTGTTTGTACGAGTGGTATTACTGGCTTGTGAATCCTCGTAATATTTTTAGACTATGTCAGTTTCATCTTCAGCATTTATCGTTTCGACTACAGAAGGAGGCTGAAAAACTCCAATGTTTGATCCTTGGTTGTAATTTCATCCCTGTGCCTTTAAATTGCTGCTTATTGTGATGCAGTTTCTGTTTTAACTATACTTTTGATCATTGCAGACCTAAAGAGGCATGTATTACAATTTGTTAAATATTTCTTACTTTAAGACAAGCTGGACCATTTCGGATGGGTGGCCCAAGGCTATATATTTTTATCGAAAGGTCCGTCCAAAACTGTTAAATATTTGCTTTGAGTTTTCCACTCTTCCTATGGCCCCTTTCTACCTCCAAATTTGCTTCCAATGCACAAACCAATGCCTCGAATTTAGAACGATTTATTATTTTACTTAATATGAACGCGTTAATAACGTTGAGTCCAAAGAAATAAACCAATAAAAAATGTACTTTAAAAAAATTTGGTGGTGCAACAGCTCGAAGTCAACAAGGGCGGTGCCGTGAAATAAGGCCAAGTGAAATAAGGCCAACTTTCAAAAATTGGCCTTATTGCACTTTGATAAAGTGAAATAAGGCCAATTTTTAGTAGTTGGTCTTATTTCACTTTGATAAAGTGAAATAAGGCCAAATGATTTTGAGAAATAAGACCAAATTGGTTTTATTTCACTTTTTGAAAGCGTAATAAGAGCAACTGAATGTATTTAACGGCGCCGCCGTGACATAAGGCTAAATTTGTTTGTGACTTAAGGCCAAACATAAAATGTTTTCTCTAGAGCAACAGTACCTTAGGTGGCCCGCTTCGCGGTTTTTCAGGATTTTAACTCCCTTTTCGGGGCTCACACCCGCTCACGCAACTCCGTTGCTCCGCTTAGGGTATGTTCAGTCACCAGGCAGGCGCCTGTAGCAAGAGTTTTGTATTTTACATTAATTGGAGTAAACAACTAACAGTTATGTACTGCTGCTCAAGAAAACTGTTGCTACAGGCGCCTGCCTGGCGACTGAACATACCCTAAGCGGAGCAACGGAGTTGCGTGAGCGGGTGTGAGCCCCGAAAAGGGAGTTAAAATCCTGAAAACCCGCGAAGCGGGCCACCCAAGGTACTGTTACTCAAGAAAACCCAGAACATCGGCCACCAATAAACAATAAATTATGTATTATACGAATAAATAATACTTATAAATGAAATGAATGAAATGAAATAAATATAAAAATGCAGTTCGGCCTTATTTCGCTTTGTCAAAGTGGCATAATACCAACTGTTGAAAGTGAAATAAGACCAATTTGGCCTTACTTCGCTTTGTAAAAGTGCAATAAGACCAACTGCTGAAAATTGGCCTAATTTCACTTTGTAAAAGTGCAATAAGGCCAATTTTAGAAAGTTGGCCTTATTTCACGGCACCAACAAGGGCCTATATAGTGACTTACATTTCTCAACCATTCCTGTGTGCGTGTTACCAGGAACGGAGGGGTCCTACAATTTTCTGCCGATTCCGAACGGCTAATGTGCAGCACTTTCCAAGATAAGACATATACTCTTAGAGGATTTTTCAATTCCTTGCAAGAGGCAGTACACTCCTGAAAAACTTTTTGCTGCGGCTGAGAATCGAGCTCCAGACCTTCCGCGTGACAGTTTAACCTAACCATTGTGCCAAGAGGTCCATTTTTATCGAAAACAAACAAGTCTCGTTTAGAAAATTTAACACGAGTAATAAAGTACACAAATACGATTTCAAGTAAATCGAATACGATATTCGGAATAACGATAAAATACCATATGAATAGTCGTATGCGATGTTTAGCGTTTCCCGATATTAGTATAAGTGAAGTCGAATGAACGACTCTTGGAATACCAACATACGACTGTTTTCTGTGACAGCGGATTTAAAAAGTTCTCTGTTGTTTTGAGGCTGGTTTGGTTTGTTTCAATTAATCATGAATAGACTGATTATGGGCCAATCGAGACCAACGTTTTCAAATTGTTCAAATTAATATTGAAAAATATGGCTCAATTCGAGAAACACATCGGTCGTTAAAAGCGTTGTTTGGTGCTCATAATCGTCCTTTGGAGAGATTAATTCGAGAAACTATGGCATATTTTCGCAATCCGTTCACTCTGAACGATAATACGCTTTCCGTAAGATGTCGTATAGTGCACAGGGAATAAGCGATTGCTGATTTTCAGTGTAGTTTTGATAATGATTGAAATGTGTCAATTCGTCATCGTGCTCAACAATTAAATTCGTGCCCATTCACTTTATTTTTCAATGATAAAGACATTGAATAACTTGCTTACCAGATTCAACTTGAGGAGGAATTGAAGCCACACATTTGGTGAATCAGCCAAAGGAAACATTGCCATTGATCCACAATTTTATTTTAGACTTTTTTTGTGAGTGATAAACCAAGCTTTTGGAGCAATGATAATCTATAAGCCATTGTCGGTCGAAACACAATTACATCAAGAAAAGTCACCGTTTGGTGTGTTTTACGGACCCAGTGGATTAATTCGTCCTTAATATTTCAAAAATTATGGTCATAACGTTATAATTAACGGTGCGCAGTACGCAGACATGGTTAATTACTTTTTCGTGTCTTAATTAGAAGGCATAAGTGTTGCAGACATGTGGTTTCAGCGGGACAGGGTCAAATGCCACACAACGGGTGTTTAATCAAGGCATTCACATTAATGTATAATTAACTGCCCTACATTAAACCCACAAGGTCTTGAACCGAAGGAACGGAATTTGAAAGCCTTATTTGTCATTAAAAATTATTAATTTAAAAATGCTTAGAAATCCCATACTGCAATAAACACCAAATAGATCAAATATTGTAACCCTCGAATATGATGTGAGCAAGGAATTCAGTCTTATGACCAGCCTTAATTATATAATTATAACTCGCGCGATATAATTAATTTACTGAAAGACAAATTTAACTTAAGATTAATTTCATTAAGTGGCCCTATTAACTGGGCGCATTCGTGTGATTTCACACCATAAAATTACTTTCTTTGCGAATATAGCACTTGGAAGCCAATTTTCGACACATTATTGCCGAAAAACAAACTGATTTACTGCAAAGAGAGTGTGAAAATTGGACCTCTGGCAATGTACGCGACGGCCACAGCGTACAGTGGTTTGGTTTGTATTGGAGAGCGGAAAAAAATCTTTTTAATATTATACATACTCGTATTTCGTCAAAAATTTCTTAAGAAAAAATAATTAGAAAAAAAGTTATTGACATTTTTCTAAAATATGTATAGGAGAACGGAAAAAGTTAGTTTAATCTGAACTGTTCAACGAGTTTAAATGAAATTTGGCCCACATGTTTAAATTAGTCCTTAACACAACTGATCAAAATTTGGTTAAGAAAAAATAATTTAAAAAAAGTTATTGATATTTCACTAAAAATGGAGGGTTTTGCAGTTTGCATGGGAGAGCGGAAATAAAAATTTGTAAAATCTAGTTTTATTGATATTTGGTAAAATTTGATTAAGAAAAAATCATAAGTCAAAAAGTTATTGACATTTTTCAAAAATTTGAGTTGAAAGTTGAAAAATTTTTCAGGCAAAAATAAATGGTTTTGCAAAAATCGAATTCTCAGACCTGGGTCAATGCAATAATTTTATTTTATTTTTTTCTAAAAATAATGGGCTTAACCAGTTCGTTCTGACAATTAGTACTGAAGAAATCAAACTTTTTGATAAACACCACTGTCAAGACGGAGTATTTTGAAACCTCATTCAGTGATACAATTATTTTGAACATAACTCCTACATCTGCAAGTATCTGCAGCAGATTTTTTCTGTGCTTTAACTTAAAAGTATGGAACAATTAGTTTTTTGGAGTCTTTTAGAGCTTTTTTTTAAATCAAAAATTAAAAAAAAAACATTAATTCTATGTACCAATGTTTCAGGCTACTTAAGGAAGGCTTCTTTTATAAATTATGATTTTATTTTATTTTTTAGATACTCGAAAATAGACCAATAAAATGATATCTAAAAGTTTGTTAAAAACATGGTTCTCGAATTTAATAAATAAAATTTTTCTACTTTGAGGGCTTGTAAATCAGAACATACAATATATATGTCAAAAAATACTTTGAAATCATACGCTTGTGTTATCTCAGAGTATACCTAAGCACAAAAGATAAGATAAGATACTCGTAAGATATGACTTTTTACAAGGACTTTTTTCCGTTGTCACACCACTGTGCGGCACGGCGCTCATTTGCCCGAAATCATATTCCATTATTTATGACACAAAATTATCTTTCAAATAAAGCAAATTTGATCGATATTGAAACCATTTCTCTGTGTATTATTTGAATTAAATTAAAGTTCTCTACTTTAAAAAAAAACACCCTTTATTAATGGGGGATTTCACCAATTTCAATAATTAAACAAACACAGACAGCTTGGATGCAATAAAGTGACAACTACGAACAATACTCAATTTTTTCGCAGAAGGAATAGAAATATTTGCCACGCTGAATACTGAAAGGTGAAAAGGAGAAAGATATTTTATAGCTGAATAGTTTGTGTATAGGATTTCTCGCAGGGTACTAGACTTTACTTAAACAAAGTACTTACAAATCCTTTTAACTTGCGACTTATAGGTACTATAAGGCAAGTTATGCATTCTTAAAAAATCGAACTCTAGATTTTGATCAAAGTTGACATTACGATGATAGCGAAGACGAAAAAAGTGGGTCTGGCAGTTCTGTCTGTCTGTCTGTCTGTCTGTCGGTTCGACTACAGCCTCAACGGCTCGGCCGATTTTCTTCAAACTTGGTAGATATGGGTTTTAATTTTTCCCCCCCGGACGCTTTTTTCTGTTTTTTTTTAAGACCAAAAATAACGGTACCTGCCATACGATTTTTTTCGAAATTTTATAAATATTTTTTTTTTCTCAAAAACTGTCCCACAGAATTTTTAAAAAAAAATTTGAAAAATTTCATTTGGTTAAAACTAGCTAATGGTTAACAAAAATTCACAAAAAATTGTTATTTTTGGTAGCCCCCCTGGGTCCATTTTTTTGGTTTTTGATTTTCTCGAAAACGGTACAGCCGATTTAAATAAATTTTTCAATTTTTAATTTTTTAGATTTAAAAAAAAAAATTAAAATTTTTCTTTTGATTAATCATTACGATCTATAATTTAATAAAAAAAAAATTTAAATCTAAATATTACTGACTGTACCTACCATAGAACGATTTTTTCGAATTTTAAATTTCTCATTATCGACATAACGGATTTTAATGAAATTTTTTATAAAGAAGCTCCTTAAAAGTTTAAAAAACATTGCATTTAAAAACTTAAGAAAAAATATTTTTTCAATTTTTAGAAAAAAAAGTCTTTTTTTTTTTGAAAAATTCGATATCTCAAGAACGGCTTAGTATTTTTTTTGGAAATTAGACTTTTATTCGTACAGTAATAAAAACTTAAGGTGGGCGTACAAAAATTTTTTCTTAAAAATGTTTTAAAAATTTTGTACATAAAAGCTTATTTTTTTAAGGAACCACTACAACGACTTATAATTTTTGTTCCTGCATAAATTCATATTTGCATAGCATTCTGTTTTTATCTCTTACTACTAAAAGAATTTAAAAAATTCTAATAACATTCGTTTTTTAAATTCCTAGTCTATTACATAGGAGCAAATTCGTGCGACCCAGTCGTGCATTTTATTTTACTTGCGAGGTAGTAACTATATCACAAGTTATGGATACGTAAAAAAAATCGAACTTGAGATTTTGATCAGACTTTACATTACGTTGATAGGGAAGACGAAAAAAAGTGGCTCTAGCAATTGTGTCTGTCTGTCTGTTCGACTACAGTCCAAACGGCTCAGCCAATTTGAGGTAAGCTTGGTAGATACGAGTATCATTTTTACATTTTTCCCCCACACGTTGTTTTCTTTTTTTTAAGACCAAAAATGATGGTACCTGCCATAGCAATTTTTTAGAAATTTTATAAATATTTTTTTTTTCTCAAAAACTGTTTCAAGATTTTTTTTTAAATTAAAAAAAAATAAAATGTACGACTGGGTCGCACGAATTTGCTCCTACATATTATGTAATAGTCTAAGAATTTCAAAAATGAATGTTATTCATAAGCACTAACACAACTTCTTTAGTAATCGTAGTTGGACTTAAAAACAGGATGCCATGTGATTCAAGTTAATATAGGTTTATGCAAGAACAAAAATTATAAGTCTTTGTTGTGGTTTCTTAAAAAAATAAGCTTTTATGTAAAAATTTTTTAAAACATTTTTAAGAAAACATTTTGGTACGCCGAGTTAAAGGTTTTATTATTGTTCGAATAAAAATTAAATTTACAAAAAAAAATATTGAGCTGCTTTTGAGATATTAAATTTTCCAAAAAAAAAAAAAAATGATTTTTTTTTCAAAATTCAAAAAAAAACTATTTTTCTTAAAGTTTTGAAATGCAATATTTTTTTTAATTTTTTAGAACCTTCTCTGTAAGAAATTTCATTAAAATCCGTTATGCTAATAATGAGAAATTCAAAATTTAAAAAAAATCGTTCTGTGGTAGGTACAGTTAGTAATATCATGTTTTCAAATTTTTATTTTAAATTAATTAATTAATTATTTGATCTTAAAAATTAATCGAAAGAAAAAAAATATAAGCCAAATTCTTGGAACGTTTTTCGAGACAAATACCATTTTTTAACATTTGTATGGAGGGTACCGTTAATTTTAGGTAAAATAAATTTTTTTTCTCACATCTCGTAGATTATATTAAAAAAAACTTTTGTTTATCAAGTTTTAAAAAAATCGAGCATAGGGTTTTCGAAATATTGAGTTTTCAAAAAAAAAATTTGCAAATTTTTTTTAAAAATCCAAAAAATAATTTTTTGAAAATATTAATGCACAGTAATATTTAAACTATTGGGGATCTTTAGCAGAAAAAAAATTATCAAAATCCATCGTATCGTTTTTGAGAAAATCAAAAACCAAAAAAATTGTTCCAAGGGGGTACCAAAAATAACAATTTTTTTAAAAATTTTTTCAACCATTACCTAGTTTTAACTCAATGCAATTTTTTGAATTTTTTTTTAAATAAAGCTGTGGAACAGTTTTTGAAAAAAAAAAATATTTATAAAATTTCGAAAAAAATTCGTATGGCAGGTACCGTTATGTTTGGTCATAAAACAAAAAGAAAAAACATCCGGGGAGAAAAATTAAAACCCATATCTACCAAGTTTGAAGAAAATCGGCCGAGCCGTTTAGGCTGTAGTCGAACCGACAGACAGACATACACACAGACAGACAGACAGACAGACAGAATTGCGAGACCCACTTTTTTGGTCTTCGCTATCATCGTAATGTCAACTTTGATCAAAATCTCGAGTTCGATTTTTTTTCCGAATGCATAACTTGCCTTATAGTACCTATAAGTCGCAAGTAAAAAATTGAAGAAAATTTCCGAAAAATGGTTATTAATGGTACTCCTTTTGGAACCATTCACTTTTTTGTTTTCAAAACTCCTTACATATTTCAAAAGTCCCATTTACAATTTTTTTTAAACTTTACAATAGGAGCTTCTCAATACAATCTACAATATGTGAGAAAAAAATGTATTTTTCTCGAAAACGGCACCTAGAATTTTGATAACTTTTTTTCCTTTGGATTAATTTTTACAATCTATAATTTAATAAACAGAATTTTGAAATTAAGATATTACCGCGGAACCATTTTTTTTAAATTTGAACTTTTTATAATTATCGGCATAACAGATTTTAATAAAATTATCTTAAATCAAATGAACTTATCCTAAAAAGTTTAAAAATTATTGCATATCAAAATATAAAGAAATGTTTTTTTTTACTAAGAAAAATCAATTTAAGTTTTTGAAAATTTTATATTTCAAAAATGGTTAATGTTTTGTTTTTTGAAATTTAAATTTTAATTGGACAATATTAAAATCTTAAAAAAAACTCATTGCTTAAATTCTCATTTCTGGTAAACATGAATTTATGCACAAACAAAATTTAAAAATCGTTAGAGGAGTTTTATTGATAAATTATTTTTACATATATGTATGTATGTATGTAGAAAATTTATTCAAAATTTAAAACAAAATCAGTATGCCAATTTTAATAATTTGATAATAGAAATTTAACGAAATAATATAAAAAAATTGTTCATCGGTTTTTAGGACACTAAATTTAAAAAAAAATATTTTTTTTTTATAAAAATGCAAAAAATATTTTTTTGTTTTTTTTTTTTTTATAAAATATAATATAATTTGAAGGAGCTTATGTTTAAAAACATTGTTTGAAATCCTTAAAGCTAATAATGAAAAGTCGAAGATAAAAAAAAAAAATGGTACCGTTAAAAAAATTTCGTTTTAAGCTTGATTAAAACTTATACCATGCGTATATAGGATATAGCCTTGCCCGTTTTTCGAACATAAAAGATTTAAAAAATCACTATTTTGAATACCCCACCACTTGGTAGTCTTTTTTAATTCGATATCTCACTCGCAACATGTGATGCCGGCTCTCTTAAAATGACTACTGCAGTTGTCATAATGCTTTCAGAAGCTCAAAATTTTATAATAATAATGCTCGATATTTTATAATGCGGCCAGTTTCAGTTTAAAGAACGTTCTTGGAAATAATGTGGGAATTAAAGTTTTCAATGCAAATACTAACGAAAGTAAAATGTTAAAAAGTCGAAAACCATCTAAAATTTATACAAGCAAATTTGTATTGTTCGGAAATTCACATAGCCAAACGAAAATTTTAAATACAAAACTTGGCGAAATTGATCAAGTTATTCTGCTTGTATGCTTTTCAAAAATATTAAACTTATTTCCAGAAAGTATCAAGTTTATTTATGGTGACTTATTTGTTAAACGTTTTGTATTTCATTTTTAGTCAACATAACCTACATAAATCAACTTATTTATCCAAACATAAGAAATTAACTCATTATCATTTTCAGTCTGTTGAATAAAAAAAAATTAGGAAATATTGTTGTTACCTATCTAGAACCTTTTTTTCTTATTTTCTATATTTTAATCTACGACTCTTGCGATCTAGATTCTTAAATTTCAAATAATATTTTATTGAAGAGAGTTCCAAAAACAAAATTTTATTTGAAATCAATATCTTGAAAACAAGTGAACAACTAGCTTTTGAATTTATTATATCTAAAAGCTAGTATTCGTTCCCTTAAACAATTTCACCATGATACTCGTACTTTTAAGAATGCTCATCAGTTTACTCTTGAGCCCAACTTTGAACGAACTTTTGGAACAGAGATTCTTTTTTCAACCACTCTATTCTATTCTATTTTTTCCTTTCTATTATAATATTCAGAAATTTAAAACTAGCTTTCGCTGTTTCCCCAACGCTCTCACTATTTTTTTGTTTTCGGTGAAAATCTTTAAAAAGACACTTGGTAAGTAGTGTGGGACTCTCACCGCGCCAAAACTTTCAGGATCGGAACCAATCTATGAAAGATCAACATATGATTTTTAATTTCTTATTTTAAAATCACTTTGGGAAGTTTAAACTTTTAATACTTTCCTTGGTTCTTCTAAGTCTCCGAACATTGTACCTTACGCTCGCACTGTGATAAAATAATAATTTAAAGGGTAATAATAACCGCTTGAGTTCATGCATATTATAAAAATACCACTAATTTATCGTTCTTCGTTTAAAAAAAAATATCTCCAAGAATATGATTGCCAAAGAAGTAAGATACAAATATCCCTACCATAACTTTAAAATTCGTATTCTCTATTGCTCCATTGCTACCTTCAAAAATCCTCCGATCCTCCAAGCACTCCAGAGTCCATTTTTTAAACACTTATCTATTTCCTTTATCCCTCCATTCAATCCTGCTAACTCTTAAGCATATTTTCCATTCATCCTTTTCTTATCATGTCCTTTCCATTAACAGTTATTTCAGTTGTCTCTCTTTTGTGTTGTGTATTTTTCAATATTCACTTACTTATTTTCCCTAGAAAACATATTTGTTAAGCTTGACCTTTTTTTGTATTCAAATACTACAAAAAAACTAATCCTACTTAAAGAAAAACGAATGAATGAATCGATAGGACTTATACTACGCTTAGACAAATCCAAATGGGGTAGTTGTTTCCTTTCCAGGTTTAAGCAAAATTTCAGAAATAAAAAGAATCCCATAGAAGTGCAAAAAACGACTCCTTTTATATTTTCCTTTACCTAATTCTTAGTCCTTTTGAGGAAAATCTAAATTTAAAAGAAGAAAAGTGATTTGTGAAATCAGTTAACATTTTGTAGAAGCTAAAGTTACCATAAGAATAGATTATAAAATGTTGTTTTTTTTTAATTTAAAACTAAGGACAAAACAAAAGCAAGTCAATGCGAAGATATGAGCAGAATTATTTGGAAACAAGACTTAAGGATATAAGAAGCTTATTCAAATTGACGATGTTCGAGTTACAGAAGGCTCTTATTATGGATGTAGAAAAAATATATCGACTTGAGAAATACTTCTGCATGAGAATATTTTAAATATCTGATGTTTTTGTGGTTTACGTATCCTACCAGATTTATTTAATTTCAAAGTCGATAATATTTGCATGTATGTATGTTATGTTTATGTACATATGTTCAGGCAATGCCACTTTGGTAGAAAGTTTCTTACATTAGCTATTGCTTATGCTGCCAAATGTAGTCTTATTGAAAAATTCTGGAAGTTGTGTTCATGAATGAATATTTCTGAATTTGCCCTGTCAATTCCAGTCAATAAACTTAAGGGATATGAGAAACAATTTGAATATCAGCTAGTAATATCCATCAATGAGAATTTAGTCAAGCATCATGCAGGCACAGTGTCTTTTTCGATAAGCCTGATGTTTCAGGTTTCACCAGAAAATAAAATTGATAGATACCTACATACATACTTTCAAGCTGCTTTATCTTCAATGATATCTATTTTCAGAAATGTTATCAATAGTGTATTTTAAGTCAGCTATACCGTAGTCGTTGCCCCACAGCTTTTTCTGGGAAACGAAATTTTCAATCGTATTTAACTCGAAACAAAAAATTTTGAGTTATGATTGATATAGAATTTTTCAAACAAAATTTTGGTAAGGCAATTTAAAAATTTTTTTTCACAAAAAAATCATTTTATCATTTTTGATATATTCAATTAAAATTTTTTTTTTTGTTTTTAAATTTCTGATCTGCAATAGTTTTAGGCTTTCCTGAAGTTTGTATATGAAAAACTTAATTGAAACTATATGTCAGAGAAATCCAAAATACAAAATATTTCTTTTTTGGTAAGGACTATGAATAATGTCT
The DNA here is from genome assembly GCA_911387755.1 of Chrysotoxum bicinctum. Classification (NCBI taxonomy): domain Eukaryota; kingdom Metazoa; phylum Arthropoda; class Insecta; order Diptera; family Syrphidae; genus Chrysotoxum; species Chrysotoxum bicinctum. Next base: position 212,792,632 of record OU426989.1, on the reverse strand, counting down.
TAATTTTATTTTTACTTATTTGGGTACTTTATAGCATGTTATACATTCCTAAAAAAATCGAACTCGGGATTTTGATCAGACTTGACATTACGATGTTCGAGTACAGCCTTGGCTTGGCCGATTTTCTTTATTTTTCTTAAGACAAACAATTTTTTGTTTCAAAATATTGAAAAGTATATTAAGATATTTGATACTTTCTCAAGAACGGTGTAACCGAATTTGATCAAGTTTTTTTATGCTAAAGCTTAAGCGAGATTATTAATTTTCATTTTTTTTTGATTAAAAAAAAGCATTTCTTTCGAAAACTCAATATTTCATAAGCCACATGCTCGATATTTTATAATAGTAAAAATTACTTTACATATTACACTACTCCGTAGATGAATCTACGTCGCAGAGACACTGAAAGAACTGGCAAGTGAGACAATCGGCTTAGACATTACAACAGTCAGAGACACGCAGAAAGAAAGAAGAACAGAAGAAACACATGTCAACAGCAAGCGCTGTGGTACTCGTACTAACCACGCACAATGATGCTTGATTTTGATGATCGATGGGAAGCGATTAGCGTTGCCAGACGTGCCGGTTTACCCGAGCCGTCACGGATTTCAGACATAAATTCATCTCTCCCGCCGGAACAGCTTTTTTCCCGGATTGGGACTCAAACTCACAAAATAGTGCCTACTGTACCTAAATATCTCTCAGTGATAAGGAAAAATCACTGCATTGTGATTTAACCTTGAGAAATTACTTTTAAAATTTCAATCAAACAAATCTAGCTTGACGAAGAAAGTACTTTTATAAACTGACATCTGTCATTAAAATTCACAAAAGAAAAATATTTGCAAATGACAAAAAAGTCATTTAATTAGTAATTAATAAAAGAATTTATTTATTTTGATCTACACGCATATTATGATTTCTTATTTTGTCCCGGGAAATATGTTGAAATCCCAGGATTTTTCAATGTTTTAGCCATTTGCCCCGCCGAGGTGTTAAAAAAATCTGGCAACCCTAGAAGCGATGCTCTTATCAAACCAAAGGCCGTTGACAATAGTTAAAATTTAAAGATTTTTCTATCTACAAGATGTGGACACAAAATAAAATAAATTAAAGGTCTTGACGGCTCATAAGGACCTTAAGTGACTAGTGACTTACAACTCTTCACCATTTATGTGTGAAATGGAACGAGAAATGGAGGGGACCTACAATTTTGTGCTGATTTCGAACGGCTAATAAGCAGCACTTCTCATGACAAGAGATATTATTGGAGGATTTGAGTAAGAGGAAACTTTTTTGCAGCGGCTGAGAATCCAGACCAAGACCCGTGCCAAGACCTACTACAGATACAAAATATATGATATCAGAAATTTTGATAATTTTTTATTCTCTGGCTTAATTCATACGATTAAAAATTTGCAAAAAAAAGATAATTCATTACTAACTCAACCTACCATAGAAACATATTTTTTTTGAATTTTCACAAACTCATTTTTGACATAAAGGATCTTAATAAAATTTTGTGTACAGTTTTGGACGGTTTCAAATCTGATATGCACTAAGTAAACGATGGTGTGCCATAGGGCTTCGTTTTGTCTCCGACAAGCATCAATAAGTGATGCTTTGTCTGAAACTTCTAATCCACTTAATTGTTTTGCTGAAGACAATACCCTCAGCTTTTCATATTCGTTTTTAGATTGACATCCTTGTCCTTCGGATGTGGACATCCAACGGCAGCGTATAATAAGCTCGTTAAATTCTGATCTTGCCAGCGTTGTCCAATAGGGAATCAAAAACCGTGTAGGATTTAATGCCTCAAAAACTCAATGCTGTTTACTGTCACTTAAGCATAATCCTCCCTCAATTCCACTATTCGTGGATAGCACTTGCATCGAGGAGACTGAACAACTTTCAGTTCTAGGTATGTGCATCACAGACCATCTTTTGTGGAGTGATCACATTTTTGACATCGCCAAAAACGCTGCTAAGTGTTTAGATTTTCCCCGCCGATGCAAGAAGTTTTTTAACTCTTCTGATCTGACTGTAATCTATAAGGCCTATATTCTTCCAAAGCTCGAGTACAATTCCCATATCTGGGCAAGTGCTCCAAAAACCCACTTGGGTCTCTTGGACAGAATTCAAAAAAGACCTATAAAAATGTAAGGCAACCGTTTTCCAACTGAAACATTTGAATCTCTCGAGCACCACCGCATTGTTTCATGTCTATCACTATTTTACCGCTTTTTTTCATAAACAGTGCTCTAGTGAAATAGCCTCCCCTCAAACAATTCAACCGTGATACCCATAATTCTAGGAATGCTTATCAGTTTACCCTTGAGCACAAATTCGGACGTACTGTCAAGTACAGAGATTCTTTTTTTAGCCACACTACACGAATGTGGAATGCTTTACCCGGCTCAATATTTCCAACTCATTGTAATGTGCAGACATTCAGAACCAATTTGCATCTGTATCTCCTTTCTCTCCTATCCTACTTTTCTAATTGCTCGAACTGTGTTTGTTTAACATTATAAGGGTATTCATAACCCCTTAAGTACGCGTATATGTAATAATAAAAAAAAATAAGATCCTATAAAGTTTAAAAATTATTGCATCAAAACACATAAAAATATTTTTGAAAAATAAAAAAAAAAACTTTTTTGAAAATTCGATATCTCAAAAACCAGTAAATCCTCTAATTTTAAAAACTTAAAGTTACAAACAAATCTTAAGCGTACAGAACATTGTTTTCTTAATCAACATTCTTGTAAAAGTTTCGAAACAATTCATACAATAAGTATACCGTTATTTTTGAATAAAAGATTTTTTTAGAAAACTAAGTTTTTTTTATTTTTTAAAAAAACTAAAAAAGGGTGCCAAATTTGAAAAACATTGATCATCTGGTTTTCGAAATATTAAGTTTGCAATAAACAAAACGAATTTATTAAAAATCGTAAAAAATATTTTCGTGCAAAATTTTAATGTACAATAGTCTTTTAATTTGCTAAGAGCCTTAGCATACCATTTTGGAGAAAATTCAAAACACAAAAATTGATCTATGGAAGAACTAAAAGATTTGTTTTTATTTTTTATAAAAATCTGTGAAAAAAGCAATTTATTTAATTTAAGAAAAATTGTATTAAAGGTATCGATATTTTATTTTTTCAAAAAACAATGTTTCAGCAGGCATGCAGAATAGTGAGACCCACATTTTCGCCTTCCTTATCATCTTAACGTCGATCTTAATTAAAATCTCTAGTTGCATCACTTGCTATAAATAGCACCCTATAATATTTTGTGAGGAAAATTGCAACACAAATTTTTTAAGCATTAACGAAACAAACTAAAAATTAAAAATTCATTTCCGTTAAGTAAATTTCTTTCCAAAAACCTGAAATGAACTTTTATTATAATTACTACGGAGTTTATTCAAAACAGTTAAACATATTTTGAGAAAAGTTTTCAGAAATGAAAAAAATATATTGAAGCTGATTTTTGAAGAAGATGATTATAATTATTTTACTCAATTTTGTTTGAGAACAAAACTAGCTTCGTGATGTTTTATAACCTCAAAAAGAGCGAATAAACTTTTTTCTCGCTATATCTAAATTCAAAAATTTATTGACAAAATTTCTATATGTATATGGAGCGATTTTGTGCTCGTTCAGGAAATTAACAACCTTGTAAAGTCAGTTTTTCGGTGGTAACATTACAAAAATTTAAATACAAACAATGTTTCTTTTGCCTTTCATAACCGTGTTTCTAGCAGAAGCACGTAGCCGCATTCTTATAACAAAACAAGTAAAATTGAGTAGATCAGTGTTTATAAAACCAAACTTTCATAATATAACAGCTTGGAAGCGTTAAAAGTAATAAATAGGCTTACGTCAAAAGAAACTATAGTTCATAATGAAATTCTTACATAAAAGATAAATCAACTCCAAGGAGATTAGCTGACATAAGCTTCTAAGAGGCAATGAATGAGATACCGAAGTACTTTGTATATGAATGTATATGTATATGTATGGATGTATTTATATGTATTTTTTATTAAAATGAAAACAACAAGAGGTGTTGATAGGCTAGCAGATTGAAGGTGGAAATATTAATTCTAAATTCTATGACGAGCAGCACTCGTCCTTGTTGCCATCGTTATAAGTAGTTTTTCGAATGTGTTTACTGTCACCGGAAAGCAATGATTTTTTTTAAATGTCAAATGTACATAAATGTATATGTATATGTAAGTTTTATTTTTTGCAGCATTTTCATAACATCCTGACGCTTTCCTTTGCCATACGTAACATCCTTTGTACGGATGTTTCGTGTGCTGGACGTCTTCGTCTTTGACAGCTTTTCAAGGAAGAAGAAAAAAAGAATTGAATGTCAATACTAGTCCTTTTATGATTATTTGACGAGGGTTTTTTTTATATTTTTTTTTTGGCACTACGACAAGTACAAACATATAAGGTACATACATATGATGTGAATGAGTTGATAAGGAGCTCGAAGAAGATATTTCTGGTTGTCGTTTCTAAGAACATAAAGTACTATGTGAATACATTTATGTACAAGTGTTTGTTCATTATTTTTTTTTGTTCACATGTGTACAATTTTTGGAAATGACAGTAAATGTGTTAAGGTGAACCACTTAGGTGGATATGGATCTGGAGATATGCATTATTGTAGAGAGAATGGTGGTTGATGTCCTTCTTAAGCTTCATAACATTGTCAATAGAAGAAGAAGAAAAAAAAAAAAGAAGGATCTGATGTAATATACAACAAAATAGAGGGTAATAGGTGATGTGTTGAATAAGTTCAGATTATGGCCTTTTATATATATAACAAATAATAAATCACAGAGTGATTACGAAATGGATTTGGGGAAATATGACATCCAAGTTTAATAGAGAGGATTTATTAGAATTATGACTAAGGGCTCGCATTATACTTAGATCATAAAAGAAATTCAGTGAAATATTATACATTTTCTTAATCAAAATTATAAAAATTATCTCTCTAGAAACAAATTATTATTCAAAATAACATCTATAACGTAATTGCTAACAAAAAGAAGTAAGAAAAATCATCGTAAAAAGTTAACGACTATTTTTCTAAATTTATTTTTCCGTTAGACTCATCTTATTATAATTCAAGTTTTATTTTTGCATATAGGTCTTGAAATATTGGCTCTCATTGAATCTTTATTTGATAGGACACTCAAAGTAAGGTTCGAGGGTAAGCTAATTAGCATTCCGTGTTAGACGAGTAATACGGCCTTAGCCTGAGAAATGCTACTAATTATCTCATTTGAATATTGCTTATAGAAAAAGCTATAAAGCAATGAAAGGCAGAAGACGTTACGAAACAAAATTTCATGCATTTTTTAAGAAAACCTAAGCTGCGTTTTTGGCTAAGTCTAATATGTATATGATCATTCCGTAAGCGACGATCACTTGCACACATACCGCTTTGGACAGCTTTTCGAAATTTTAGAAAATATTTTTCTCCTCAAAAAATAACTAAGTGAAATCTGGCAAATGGTTGAATTTTTTTTGGCAAAAAAATAGCTATATAACTATTTTATTGTTTTCGATTTTATCAAAAACAGTTTTACTGATTTTGATAAATTTTTTTGCTAAGACTCGTAAGAAATTCGAATAATATTGTAGATTAAAATTGTTTTAAAAAAATTATTTTTGCATTTAAGAAAAATTAAATTTGTTTTGAAGGCTAAATATTTCGAATCGACTTTTTTAAACTAAGCAGTTAAAATGAATTTGGGGAAATATGACATAATATTTACAAGAAATAGGAAACAAATTTTAATTTTATCTAAAAATCATGGTACCCACCATACAAATGTTAGGAAATGGTTTTCTTATTTTATCGAAAACGTAGAATTTTTACTATTTCTTTCACTCAATTTTTCATTTAACATATCATTTACATCGAATTGAAATGAATCTGTGTATAGAACTTTGAACGGTATAGTTTGTTAAATCAAATTTTGAAATTAACAGCCAGGGGCCTGTTTCTCAGATCATTACATTTCATACAACAAACAACATTTTCATACAACATACATATCATACAATTTTCTGTTTCTCAGATTTCATTAGAAGTGTTGTATGAAATTTGTTTTGTTGTATGATGTGTATGATTCTGAAATTTCATTATTATTTGAGTGTTCAACTTGAAATAAAAAAGTTAATTGTTAGATAAAAAAAAGATAAAGTTTTACTAATTTAAAATTAAAATGGGTGATAATTATGGAACTATGGAATTACTATACAATAGTATAAACCATTTTCTTTGATTAATAATTGTAATTAATTGTAATAGTTGATTACAAAATTAAAATTTTAAATATAAGGCTAAATTAATCATTCTTGGATTTTTAATGGAATATCGACGCTCCAAACTTTTCCATAAGACATTTGATCAAAAATTAATTGGTCCGTTTTGGAAGAATCAGAAAAATGGTTGTAAGGTTCTATTTAATTATATTATTATTTATTAATAAGGCTGGAGGTTCTATTTATTTTGAGTCTTCTATGTGGATTTCACTTCAAACATAAGATTCTTTTGAAAAACTACAAGATAATTTTCCGTTCTTTGGACGACTGTAGAAAAGAAAACAATGAAAATTAATTCAAAATTGTTTTAATTTTATTAACTCAAAAAATACTTATGTACTTTTTTTTAGTTCCTTTTCATGTTGTTTCATGTGCAGCAGCCAATTACAACAAAATTTTGTGCTGTATAAAATGTATGAAAAAATGTAGGTTAATTTGCTGTATGATGTGTATGATAAATTTCTGAGAAACAGAATCATACAACATTCCAACATTTCCAGTGTAATCTTCGGTCATACATTGTTGTATGACAGCAGATCATACAACAAATTTGAGAAACAGAAATCATACAGCAGAAATGTCAATATCATACAATGTATGATGTGTATGATTTGAGAAACAGGCCCCAGGTTCTACATTTCACTTTCACTCGAAATGGAATTGAAATCTATGCAAAATAATATTTAGTGTTCTACAATTCGCTTTTGACGATATCGATTTCATTTTTTTCGAAGTGAAATTGATGCGAATTTCCATATTTCATATTTCGATTTTTTCGATTTTCAGGTGATTTAAATTCGATCAGATCTAGTTGTGTGAATTTATTATTTATTGTGAAACTTTCAGAAAAAAAAAATTAAAAATATCCTTTTCTATTAAAGAATAGTGTTGGAACTTGACTCGCGTCACATCGATGCATTCTATGACTCCAGGAATATTAATTTTTTTTTTTTTTTCAAAAAAATTAAGTCTAGATTTCCATGCTTCTTCATTGGGCATTTCAAGTTGAATTCAACTTCGACAAATTTTATTCTCCGAATCAGAACCTTTGACACGCTACTTCGACAAAGACCGATATCAATATCTTTTCCAACTGATTTTTGAAAATTTCCTTTGGCAAGAAAACGTAAGACCGCGGCCAGTGCAGGAATGGTAGTTTTACTGATATTGAGGCACTGATGGAAAGGCTCGTCTATCAAGTCGATAGTATGATACAAATCTTTTAACCACATACGCAGCATCATCAATTCTAATGGGTTTGAATGATCTCCCAACATTTGCTTCTTTTTGTTCCTTTTGCATATTCCCGATTGGTAAGTTGTAATGCTATTGCAAAAAATCACAATATTTTATAGAATTACTTTTATCAAAATTTACACACACAATTTTCATAGCAGTCAACAAAATTCACAAATAAAATAGCTTTGTATTTGCAAACTGAGAAGTGACAGCTGTTTGCAATTTCACTTTAAGTGATTTCGAAAGGATTTCGAAATTACGAAAACTCAATTTGGAAATTCGTTTTCATTTCGATTTCATTCTATTTTTGGAACCAGGCTGTAAGACATTACAAACTGTAACCAAATCATAAAACCTTTTGTTCGAACTTTGATCTTCTCATTATTAGCACAATACATTTAAATAAAAATTCTTATAAACAAGTTTCTAAGAAGTTTGAAAGTTGTTGCAAATGAAATTTTTTCTTGGATTTTTGAAAAATAAAATTCAAAAAATTTGTTTGAAAAATTTGACATAAAAACTGTTCAGTATTGTTTTGGAAATATAAATTGCATTTTTTTATAATAAAAGGAACTAAAAGTTAAAAATGTAAATAAATACGAACTTATTTTAAAAAAAATATGAGCAACTACCTATTTATAATTTTTGTTCTTGCATACATTTGTATTTGCTTGACAAATAACAGCGATCTTGTTCCGTTTTTAGATTCAATTCCTAAAGGAGTTGTTTTAGGTATTTAAAAATGAGTGTGTACTGACGTACGCGGGCTAGAAGATTGTAACCTATAAGCGTACAAACATTTTGAACAAACCAACATAAGCGTTACAAGTAATTGTTGATTAAGGTTATAATGAATTTACAAATTGGTTATATAACTAAAATAAATTGTCGAGATTCTCTTAGCCACTAGAATTGTGTAGACATGTTCTGTAATTCAGCCAGCCGATAACTTTTCGAATCGTTAAACAATGAAATAATTTATTCATTCCTCACTTATATTCTCCAGAAAAAAAATAGTTTTGTGACATAGATGTAAAGTACTGTTTAGGTGTGTTCCCCTTTTGAAGATGCGGATATCTACCTTTCAGTGCTTTTCGGAAATTTAAAAAAATCTATTTAAAAATAATTTTAGTACACAGTCTTGTAAATTGAAAAATGTCAAAATCACTTCCAAATACATTTTCTTTGAAATATTTCTTCGAATTAAAAATGATTTGCAAAATAAGTTAGGTAGCTTTAATTGGAACTCAAAACTGTTTCAATTATACAAATGATGCAAATGGCTTTGAAATGACAGCTTGGTCTATCTGGCACTTCCTTGAATTTTTTGAGAAAATCAAGAAAGCCGTGTACAATTGTGTTTGTTACCAAGGTTGAACAAAATGGATAGCGCTATTTTTGAAGCACAGATGGCGCTCTTTATAACGTACAGATGACTCTTTTTTAACGCACATGATAACCAAGCTGGGTGCCCATCATAAATCGTGAAAGGACACTGACGTCTAAGATATCAAAATTTCAATACAAGCCGTTTTTTAGTGCATTTTTATCTCCGCTTAAATTTGTCAGATGTCGACCTTGAAATCCAAATGAAAAGGACAGACAAAAGTTTTTATAATTATGCACGAGACGAGAGCAAGACATAATTCACTGTGACCCTTTTGTTTTAGGCCTGAAACGTAAATTTAATTTTTATTTTCGCAACTGTTTGTTTGGTTGGTAAAATGAAACATAAGCCCATGTGTTTTATTTCAGCAACCAAACAGATGTGAAACTGAAAAAAATTTACGCGACTGTCTTTATATCATTTATTAATTTCAGTTAACGTAACAACGAGGAATTCTTTGTTGTGTATTTGGGTCGTTTTAAAAAAATTACATTTTTAGCGTTATAGCTTCTATTTTTTTTGCATTTCAATTTATTGACTTGAAATTTGGCATGGAACTGTGTTTATATGTCAGCATTATAAGAAAAAAATTTCAGATCGATTGATAGTAACGAATAGCCATGGTAATTAATAATGTGTAATCTCCGTGGCCTTTTTGGGATGTGATTTTCATGCTTTATCAGTTTTATTAATATTTTTAATGATGAAAATGATTTTTTTTTAATTTTGGGACTTGTCGTTTGAAAGGCCTTCTCTTAAACTTCAAATTTTTGATATGTAAAAAAAAAATTTTTTTTTGTTGTCCCAATACTTAGTTGAATGAGTGTGACAAGATTTTGAAAAAAAAAACATAATTAAATATTTTCGCTTTTTCACACAACTAAACAATTTTTAATAATTTTTAACCATGCATCATCTTGTGGTACGTCAAAAACCTTCAATTTCATGTTTTATTATTATTTAATTAGTGCAGTTAATTCCTTAAAAATTTACATACAAAATAATTTTTTCATCCGAGTAAAAATTTAGTGTAATCTCCGTGGCCTTGTTATCTTTGTATCATATTAATATTTTTTTGTCTAACCACCGCCAAAAGAAAGGTATTTAATCATACTTGAACCTAATATAATTTGGATGACATTAAATTACATTGACTATATTAAAATTAAGAAATAGTCGATTTTGTAATCTCCGTGGCCTGTAATCTCCATGGCCATTTTCGTATTTGTTTTTTAATATATGTTCTTTTAGTTTATAATGGCTCATATTATTATTAATTTTTTTTTATATTCTAGATAAATATACTAAATTTCATCATTCCTTACAGTATTGGTACCGTAAAAGTTCCAAGAAAGTTATGTGTCGTTATTTAAAAATATTTTTTTGACTCTTTCATGCTTTTAAACAAAATCATTTCGTAAACAAACAACTTCATAAACCAAATATGTATGTGTTACACAAAATTTCAACTATTTATTGTTACTATTTATTTTGTGGATTATTGTTATTTTATGCAAGAAAAGAACATTTTTAATACATTCGAAATTTTCAATTTTAATTTTTATCGAAAAATACTCGTAAAATGAAAAATATTTGAAATTATTTTTGCGCAACTCGGAGAACTCCTTTTCTACTTGTTTACTATAGATTTAAAAACTAAAACCCAAGAGAAACTGAAAAAATTTTTTTTTGAAACGATCAATAAAAAATGTCAATTTTTAAAAAATGACCCATATCCTCGCCTGTTTTCATAGTTTGAGACTGATTTTACAACAACTACGATGTTTCATCATGCTCACATCTCTCTTTTCTCATCACATTCATTGTGTTCAAGCTAAAGAATTCTTCTAATTTTAGGCAATGAATGCTAATTAAATTTTGACACCGAATTTAAAATTCTTCGCATATGGCAATGCTTGTTTATATTTGACAACAGAAAGCAGAAAGTTTATTTACAAGTGTTTTTTTTTTTTCTTAAATTTCGCATGAATTACTTTGTAAATTTTAGTGCTTAGTTTTTAAGCTTAATATGTAGTATATAAGTATTCAGTATTGTGTATAATAAAGTGTTTAATGTTCTAAATAAATAAAACTATAAAAAAAGATATCTGTGGTGTTTGGTAGAAACGTGATAAATCCATAAATTAATTTGCGTTTTTACGTCCAATTCGTATGGAGCTAGGGCCTAAACGGCTTGACTGTTTTTCTTCAAATTTGGAATATTTATGAGAATATTCTTTAAAAAATTATGTTCCAAATTTTAAGAATATCAGTTTACCCGTTCAGGTCCTAGCTCGATGTAAAGTAAAGGTAAGAACGCAAATTATTTTACGGAGTTATCATGTTTCTACCAAACACTAGAGATACATATATTTCTTTGTGTTTTTTTCTTTACAAAGGGAAGTGGTTTTCGATTGATAAATTGTTTTGCCACATAATTCAAAAAATGCTTTTATTGTGTTTTTTTTTAATGATATTTTGTTTTTAATTATTTTGTTGGTTAGTTGATGTAGTTTTTTAATTAAAATAACATACTGTTTTGGCGATAAAAGATGTTTTTAGAGTGTCTTAAATAACCTCGAACAAAGTTCCAACAATAGTTCTGAAAAACATGTCGTTGTCTTTGACTTATAACGTGTCGTTTTAACATGCCACTGAAAACTCCATAGAAGTAGAAGAAGCCGGAAAAGAAGTTTTATTTAAAAAATGAATTTTATGATTATGAACATTTTGCTCTAAAAATCTTATTTTTTATAATAAGAGAAAGTACGTGCGACCCAGTCGTACATTTTATTCATTTATAGAATTGTTAATTTATTTAACCCTTAAATTTACGTTGAATCTGTTATGCTATAACATCTAAAAGGACAACTCAAATAACTGACTTCACCAAGGCTTTAAATGTGAAACCCACTAACTAAAAAAACTTCACTTTTACAGTAAAAAATATAAAAATACACATTTTAGAACTAAAAAGTAAATTTTATCTGATTTGAAGATAGTGGGTATTTTTAACCGGGCGTCCTTCAATATTTGACTTCGGTATTCATATAATATATTATTTCAAAAAGATTTTCTTCAACATTGCTGTTGGAATGTTCTTAGTGAGTTTTAGCTTTTGATCAATCATGTATGTATGGTAGTATTTACTTCATTTGTATAATTTGAGAAAGAAGTAATTTTGCCCTGAAATTTTGTGTTGATTTTGATAAAAATACTTTCGTCAACCTAATATAAAAAGAAACAATAAAACAAATTATTGAGGTAAAAATAAAAAAATAAGCATTTATGATGAATTATTTAGCAACAAAATGTCCAACCGGTTATTCTTATTCTTTTGATCAATACTTTTTTTTCTGGAATTTTTCGAAAATAGTTAGTGTCGAATTTGCGACAGTAGTTACTATTTTAAGAAGCTAGTTCAGTATCTATAAGAAAAAAATGTAGGAGGTGAGTCATATACAAAATTTATTAAAGTGAAAGTAAACATAAAAATATTTACTTTTAAGGATCTTAAATAATAAAATAATTAAAAATTCATTATTTTAATTATTTAAAAAAAGATTAAACTATGCATTTCTTCAAATCTAACATATTTCAAATAAATAAAGCAAGCTGAAATAAAAAGTATAACATGTACGACTCTTAAGAATTTCATTTCAAAAGCCACTTAGCGTAATTTTGTCATTGCAAGTGCTAACGGCCTGGTTCTCCAAAAGAAGTTGTGTTCCAGTTTTATTTATTTTTTTTGTACAAAAACATCCATATAATCACTTACTTTGAGCTAAAAATGATATTTGTAAATGATGAAAAACCTTTAACTTTAAATCGTTGTTTTTAAATAAAAATACATTAATTGTAGGTCGTTTTGTTGTGCAAACAAATTCTTTTTGGTAAGATTCGATACTAAATTTTTGAGAAAAATCTGTATATAAAATTTTGCTCAAATCAAATAGAAAAAAAGGTATTAAATAACTGATCTCACAATATTAAGTAATACAAAGAAAATTGTATAAAAATGTTTTTTGAGAAAAAAAATTAAAACAGTTCTTAAAAATTTGGTAAGGCTATTTGTACCGCTATATTCAGATAGAAGTAATTTTTTCCCAAATTTTCTACATAATAAAAAAATCGAAAATCCAAAAACTACTTTTGGAAAAATTTAATACGCAATGCTATTCAAATCTTCTAATTGATTTAGCAAAAGAAAATGATCAAATCTACTTGTACGCTCAGTAACTTAAAACAAAAAATTGTCCTATGAAAGGACTAATATTTTTCACAATTTTGTTGACATTAAAGTTGAAGTGGTTTATTTATAAATAAATATTTTTTGATAAAAAATCATTTTCTTTAATATCAAAAAGAATTGTATAGAAGTGCCGATCTTAAGAAAATAACAACAAAAAACCTTTCGGTAAATATTCACAAAACGGTACCTGATAATTTAAAAAAAAAAGAAACTCGGCCATTTAGGCTTTAACCAAACAGGTAGAACTGCGAGACTTGATTTTTTGACTTGCTTACCATCTGAATGTTAAATTTGATCATAATTGCAAGCAAAGATATAAATGCTACACATGGGAAGTTGTGCATTTCTTTAAATAATTCAAACTCAATGTATAAATGAAATTTGGCCTACTAGTATCCTCCAGTTAAATATGTATAACCTTGGTCGTACGACAACTAGGCTTTTTAGCTATTCCAGACCACATAATTTGATGATGGTGTCGAAAAAATAGATCCCGAAACCCTGTGTTTTTGTTCATCAGCTGCAACCTAAGCGGATAAGTTTATTTTCTTTGTTCCTAGTATCAAGCCTTTTCCGGTCCTTTCGCAACAATTATAAAATTTTTCTCAATTCTGGTTCTACTCGTTTTCATAAAAATACATATAAATTAATAAAACGAGTCATTTAATTTAACCTAATTATCTTTACAAACTTTACTCATTAATTTTAATTTAATTTTGAGAACGCATAAAATGTTCTTATTAACTAGCTATTAACCTGAACCAAAAACATAATAGCCCACTAAATTAGGGTACAAGTTCTTTTCATTAAAAATAATTAATATAAATTTAAATTCTTAATATTCAGATGTTTAGAAAAAAAAAAAGAATCAGAAGGAATTATGTTAATGCCAAAGCCAAGGTGACAACTTGAATAATTAACATTTTGGTTAAGAAAAAAATTCTGACCAAAACTTCCACTTAAATTTCTTTCAATATTTTAAGAAGGTAAAGTCAACATGATTTTTTATATTTTTTTTATCTAGAAAAGTCACTCAAAAACGTTATTTGCATCAAAGTAAACATTTGAAGAAAAATTTTAAAAATTTAAAAAAAATCAAAGTTCGAATTCGTAATGAGAGCTAAAGCTGATTCCATATATGCTCAGCACGTTAATTCCACCAAAGGATTTTTTGAAATAAAAAAGATTTCGAAATTGTTTTGAGAAATCACCCTAAGTTGGTTAGTTTAATTATTTTAAAAGCATTCTGCAAAAAAAATTGAAGCTGATACACATTGTCTCGAATAGAATCCTTTTTCATACTCTCAATATCAGCCTAACTAATTCAAATTAAATTCCCATCCAAGAAGATAAAATAATATTCAGTATCAAATGATTCCCTAAATTTGTTTCAAAATTCCTAGGTAGAGCACATTTTTTCGTTAACCTTAAGAAATACCTTTTTTCTAACGGTTGAACTCAAAGTCTATTTAAAACAGCGAAAAATTTCTCTTAAACCTTCCCACTTCCTTCAGCATATTTTTCTAAGTGCCTGAATCTACTTTTCATCGTTCATATACCATAAACAATACGAAAAGAAAGAAAACCCCCCTAACACATAATCTCCAGGTAGTAACAATAACATAAAAGCGAATTATTTTTCAATTTAATACAAAAAGAATCGAGCAAATAATAAAAAAGTCCCATCTATGAGAGACCGACCACACTTTGAAAAACATTATTACCATCATCCGAGAAAGGAATTTTGCAATTTCGACTTTATCGATTGTAACAAAAGAAAGGTAAACCCTTATAACTTCCTCCATTTTATATTCAAATATCTGTGTACATAAAATGGCGAAACAAAAACATTCAACCCACACCTCCCCCTCTGTAAAGGTTTAGCAAAAAAAAAAAAAAAAAACATTTCAATTTTGCAGTCTTTCATTTTAGGCACTCGCCTCCCACTCCCTTCATTCCATATAATATCTTCCCTCCCGCACCCTTACCTGTTGCCAATCAGGAATTTCAAGGATGATGATGTTTGCTTTTCGAATTGAACTTTCTGCTTCACTCGTTCGCAAGGATATTTTGATTTACAAGCGCAACAACACAAGCCACAAAGTTGAAATTTATATTGGTACACTGTGGCGTATACGTAATATTTTTCAATTTAACTTTTTTAATTTCTCTTAAAAACAACACCAACTCACTCTATGTACACAAAATAGTGGCAACTTTTTTTATTTTTATTTACACTTCAATTATGCATGTGAATTCCATGTTTTACAATAATTGTTACAACAAGGATAATGTGTTCGCTGCTAATGGAACTGAAAGGACCTTTCGCAGTGTTAAAGGATTAATTCAATTGTACAAGTTTGCGTTGCTGAGCAAACAGCAGTATTTGCTGACTATGGTCTTTTTTCAGTTTTGTGTTTCTTCTTGTCGTCGTCCTGTTGCTTATTGTGTCCTCTTTAATTACTGTGGGGCCTTTCTGCAGGTGCGGCAGCAGTATAGTGGAATGTACTATTTTCCACGTCCTGTGTTTCGTTTTTATTTTTTTTAAATTTCGATTATGTGTTTTTGTCAGATCTTTAATTAACAGACATCCCTAGACACCATCATCATGAGGGATAATGATATCCTGCGGAAAATGATTTCACTGTTTTATCATGTTTGAAAATCACTGGTTGCTCTGATGGTAAAGGATATCTCTTCATAAAAAGTATCCTTGGGGTTGTAAAATGTTTAGCAAGGGTTTTCACATTGATAATAATTTTTTTTAAGGATCCCAAAAGGATTTACGGATAAAATTGAAAAGTTTTCTTTTGATTATTTATGAGATCGATCCTTTTTTCTGAGTCATTAAATCCTCTCGGTTTGCCAATATTTGTATCCTTTTTTTGCACGTTTATAGAATTTCTCAATGTCCTTACATCTAGGTTCTTGTGCAGGAATGGTATAGACAAAAAAAAACGGCTGAACGTTGAACACGCACCGGAAAAGGATATGCGATCCTTTGAATTGCTCGACTCGAACTGGGGCTTTTCTAGTCGATAGGAGCACTTTACCATCCAACCCTGGGCAATGTAGTCCTTATAGCTCTCTGGAATTTTTCGTAGGCCCCACGCTCTTTGATGTCGCACCGCTGCTGGTGCCTGAAACTCAGTAATTTGTGTGTGTATGTGTGTATGGTGATGTGGGAGAAGGATACCCTTGTAATCGGAATTTTCCCTGGCATTGATAATGAGCGCAACAATCAGTTACAGCGTGAATGAGACAGCATGATATGAAGTGCTGTTGAATTGGGCAAAGTATAGAATAAAGGTAAAACATAGAATTTGGAAGGCTTCCAATGAACGCCATTGGACATGCGCTCTCTTTCTCTCTCTCATATCTAACACTTTTAAATGAAATCATACCCCCACCCCTTCATCGAAATTGTCCAAAGCGCAACAGGGATATAAATTCTATGAAAACATGTGTTTCGCGCCCCACTTGAGCATTACTGACGTCGTCGACAACAACGGGAAAAGGGGATAATAATTGGATATTCAACTGGTTGGCATTGGTGTTGTTGTAGTATTGGGCCATACAAACATGTTGCACATGAGGAAATATCCTTGGGATTTCTGTCTGCTTCACCCCTTGTATGTCTGAGTGGAATTCATCGTCTCCAGTGGCTAAAGAGGATATCAACAGGAGAAAAAACATCGCATTTGGAATAAGTGTTATTCTTAGCGGGTTATCCTTATAAACATTGATTTGTATCAAACAAAAAATCGAGGTAAGAAATTATTTATTGCAAGGAAAAGGTGGAAAAACGGTTTTTTTTTTGTTTTTGTATTACTTCAAATAAAATAAAAAAAAAACCAGACAGCGAGAGCGAGAGAATAAAAAAGGAGCAATTTACGATTCTCTTGCAGGTGATTACTTTGGCTTTGGCTGAACGTATGAGGGTTCGGGTGGACTTGGGACAGAAATGTGTGTACAAAAAAGCTCAGAAGCAATAACTATATTGGAAATACAATTAAGAAGAATTGAGAGCATTGAAACTAATACGAGTTCTGCTTTGTATGGTTTGCCTGCAATGTATAGTTTTTGTAGTTCTTACACGAAAAGGATAAGGCCGAAAGCCAATGTAGAGGTGAGTCTATAATGATTTTACAGAAACTACACAGAAATATCCCCATGAAATCGATTGATTGGGGTAGATATTTTATTTTATAGCAATCGTTTTTTCTGGTCGATTTGTGAAGAGGTGTTGGAAAAGTAACACTTCAGCTATCTACGAGTGTGTTTGTAAATGAATAAATTGAACTATTCGTTTGGGTTAAGGGATCACAAACTTAGGTGTTCCTCTTAAGTGATATTAAACGCCACGGAGAAGGTATGAAAGTTAAGTGAGGAAAATAGTACTTTCCTGAAACAACTCATTCATCACTTAAGTTATAAATATTTCCTTTTTCAATTTGAAAATTCAAAACCTCTAAGCCCCAGGACAGCGGTCATTTGTCAAAGTTTTTAGTATTTCTATAAGCAATTTTGTTTTTTTTTCAAAATTATTATCCTCCATTTTTCAGAAAAGATGGGGAATAGTTTTTGTGTTGCATGAGATTTTCCTTTCTTCAGGAAGTATTAACAAAAAAAAAATATAAGAAATACATATATATAGTACAGGTATTTGCTTTTTATTTTTGCAGAAACTGGAATAATGACGTAAAAAAGCAAAAAAAAGTATTTCCTCTTTATACAAGGACTTGATAAATTGAGACAATTTTGGTCCTTAACCAAAGACCGTGGAAGTTGAAAAAAGATAGTTCCTTTCAATGAAGAAGTAAATATATCTACCAAACTGTGCTCAAATTTGGTCATAATCAAGGAGAAATAAAAATTTTAGAATTCAATGCCTAAAGCTAGGAAGCAAGTTGATATAAATATAAAAATTTGCATAATTTGACAGCATATTCTTATTTGCAAACATACATAATGTATATTGTATGTCAGATTCTTTCAAAGATTTTGATTATTTTTAAATACAAATTTCATAAATTTTGGAACAACTGAATTTCGGTACCAGCTGTGAAATTTTGTTAAAAACTTGGACATATAATAATGTAAAATATCAAGACTATCGTCAGCTACCTTGACACTGATAAGAACCATTTCAAAAATACAGTTTCTTATCCATTATTAAAATGAGTCTTTGAATTTTGTTGCGATTTCGGTCATTTACGCAACAATTCAACTTGTTTTTCGAAAATAATCATCAAGGAGCTGAGTGACGAGTCCTGTTTAGTTCTATCCCATATTTTGAGGGAAGAAATTTAATACTCTGGTCTCCTAATGTGTGCTGAACTAATAAAAATTATATGACTACGAAAATATAGTAAATCATAAGACATCAAAATAAGAATTCATATATACAAAATATTGAAATAAACCCATTTCCATTAAGAGTTTTTTATCTTTATATTTGAATAACACAAACTGTGAGTAAGATATCAATTAAATAAGGCATTTTTTAAAAAAAGCCATGTAGGCCAATTTTATATATGGAAAAAAACATTATCAAAGGGCATGATAGTGCCCAGCTAAGTTTTGGCACTACACCCTTTTTCCAGGAACAAACTCAGGCGATTTTTGACTCCTCCCTATCTTCAGTACCAATAAAGTCAGAAACTTAAAATTCCGAATATTTACTGAGTAAGTCAGGCACAGGCGCCTTACCAAATTTCAATTTTCTAGCATAAGCGGTTCCTGAGATGTAAGGCCTCAAAAATCACAAAAACCGTAACTGCCTGCATGACTGACTAACTGACTGACTGACAGATCATCAAACACTTCCCGACATCGTAGAATCTTGTAATTTTGCACAACGGTAGGTCTTGTCATGCAAGTCAAGGCAAAAATCGAAAATTTGAGGTTTTCCATTCAGGGGGTGTGGTATCCGCCCACTTTCTCCGAATTGGTATTGGTTGAATGGAGCACTTCCGACTTTACTTCTCAGTACTTTTCACGGCTGACTTGTTACAAAAAGGTTTTTGTATAGAAGAACTTGACTTTCTTTTTTAACATTTATGTTTTTGGTCTGATTTATATATCTCTGTCTCTTTTGCTGGGGAGCTCGCATATGAAACGTCCAATCTTTTATAACTCTGACGCATAAATCAGGGTGAATTTTACCAATAAAATCGATTATGATGGCTTTCAAATTCAATTGTGATTTATGGTTTATTTGCAAAGACCTGTAGTTTAAAAAAAAATCTACAAGAAGAAGTATAACGGGGTATAATTGCACGACGAAGTTGGCCAATTCGCATCGCCTCCGCGTGAGATAACCATATTTCAAAATTTTTCGTGGAAGATGTCAGTTGAAGCACGAGCTTTTTGGCACATAGCACCGTCTTGTTGAATCCACATCTCTTAATTGTCTATAGCATTCAATTCAGGCGAAAAGAAATTGGTTATGATCGACGGATAATGCTCACTATTGAGGATGAAGGCCTGGCTAACATCGCGTCGTTTTCAAAGAAGTATGGACCGATAAAACTGGTAGCCTAAAATCGCACCGAACTGTGACTTTTCCTGGTTGCATACCAATTTGGTTTGGATGGCCTCAAATTCGACAATTTAGCTTGTTGACGAAATAGTTCATTCAGAAATGAGCCCAGCTACTAATAATGATTTCTTGACCAAAATTTGAGTCAACTTCTAGCTATACGAGAGCGCACTTCGTTGTTTATGGTCATTAACTCTGAGCTCCTGGGTAAGATGAAATATGGCCAAAGCCATGATGCTAAATTTGCCAAGGTATGGACAACGAAAGCTCGAGATTTAGTGCATAACAAGGAATTGACTGCCTGGAATTTTCGTCCAGAGTCTTACTTTTACTCTTAGTGACGATAGCTTTGGAAGATCTAGCGATTCTTTGACTAAGTTATTCAAGCGGATTGTTTACTAAATCAGTCGTTAAATAAACAGACATTTATGGCGATCATAAAATAGGAGAAGCACGCAAAATGTTGCCCGAACAGAAAACCCACTTTCACGAAGCAATTTAATCATTTTCACATGCTTTTGAACCTTATACCTCTTCATGTTTATTTGACAAGCCAGAATCAATAAATTACAGACAATCTGAGAGATATAGCTTCAACAATATGGTCGCCAACACATGTTAAAGCTTGTAGATCCCTACTGGAAATCCTTTTAGATGAAATGTATTCCTTAAATTGCTTAAAACAACTATTGGCACAGTTTGAACTCAAAAAGTAGAATACCCTGTCTCCTGTCTGATTTTTGGAACAGATGTGAGAAAATTCAAAATATCGGTAGAAACAGTTTTATTAATAAATAACTTATTATTTTCGTAAAATAACAAATTGGGATGCTAATCTTAAGTAATAAATAATGTAGACATTTATAAATATTAATAAAGAAACAGTCGTCTACACTTTTTTTAAACCTTTAATTTTCAAAAAAAAAAACCTAAAACTACAGCAAGAACGTAGGACATGGCTACAAAAATTTTCAATATTTTCCAAATTTAAAAGACAAGAGGAAGCCCTGCGGGATAAATTGTTCCATAATGTTGTTCTTGATGTGCGACCTAAAAACGAATTTTGAATTCGACGGTACGTCATAAATTATAAAGAAAGCGATTCACTGGTGTAGGTGTTCTTACTACTCACCTTTTTTAATTTATTTCTACTTCAACAGTTGCTATATTAAAATTATTTTAATATATAATTGTAACTGCTTCTAATATACCACGATCCATTCACAATCACTAGTTTTTGCTTGTAGATGAAACTAAAAATTTTAACTGTAAATTTCTGATTCAGAAATTCTTGTGGTCAAAAATATCGGTTCTGTTAAATTTTAATTCAAAGTAAAAGAAGTATATCCCAAACATCTGTTGTCCGCAGTTTTGTGACGTTTACATAAGATACTGAATTTGAGCTCCCATAAATACGGGGAAATGTTACCATTACAAATCGTGCATTGTTGATTCTGTTCTTTAAGATCTGCCCAGTTATGAGCGTTTTCTATTGAGAGAATTACATATAGGTATACAGAATGTAGACTTCCTTATGAACTTTCAGTCTTTTTGCTAGCCTCGAAGATGTGTTTTTGTCTGTTAACAAAAATATATAGGTTTGAATCTATGTAACCACTACAAACTATGTAACCACTATAACAAAATTCATTACGGTTTTTTTTTTTTTGATCGGTGCACCTGGACGTTCACTTCTATTCCTAGCTAGAGTCTGAGTCTCCATTGGTAAAGCTAGATATGTGCTAATTGATTTTAATAAAACTGAATTTTTGGTTAGTGGGCCAAATACAATTTTCTTTTTAAAAATGGAACAAAATGAAAAAAATAAAATAAAATGCACGACTGGATCGCACGAACTTGCTCTTATGTAAAAGTACTTTGGAATTTAAGATACATTTTATTAATATAAAACATGGATTTAATGAGATAATAATGTTCAAGTGCATAAATTTGCTGTCTGGTTTCCGGAAAAGTATGAATTTATGCAAATAAACTTTAAAAAATCGTTTTATTATTAAATAAATTTTTTATATAAGAAATTTCTCTAAAATTTTTCAAGAAAAAAATGTGGGATGCGAATTTTAAGTATTAAATAATATTGATTTTAGGAAATAATTTAAAAAAATAATCGTTCATAGGTTTTGAAGATATTGATTTAAAATTTTTTTTTTTTTTAAAACCCAACAAATATTTTTTAGAATATTTTTATATACAATATTATTTTGAACTTAAGGGGAGTCCTGTTGAAAATTTTGGGTTAAAATCCTTAGAGCCGTTAATGAGTAGTCGAAAATTAAAAAAAAACGGGTCTATGGTAGGTACCCCTAATAACATTTTGCCCCAAATTTTTTTTTGACCAAAATGTAGCCAATTTTTTTTTAGCAAAATCGTTAGAGCCGTTTTCGAGATAAATAAGATTTTGCATTACGGGTGTATGGGGGGTACCGTTTGTTTTGGAGCTAAAAAAAAATTTCTATTTTTCCTCTAGGAATCACTGAAGACCCTTAACTACAGAGTTTGAAGAAAATACCACCGGTAGCTTAGGCTTTAGTTCGAGGTACAGACATACATACATACAGACAGACAGACGGAATTGTCGGACCCACTTTTTTCGTCTTCGCTATCATCGTAATGTCAACTTTGATCAAAATCTCGAGTTCGATTTTTTCCAAATGCAGAACTTGTCCTATAGTACCTATATCGCAAGTAAACAATGTTGTCCATGTACTATGCCTTTATTAGTAAGAGCAAACATTCCCATTAATTATAGAACTCGAAGTCGTTCAAGTGACTGCTTCGCCTGGCTTTGCAGTAGTGCATTTTGTCACTCCAATCGACTAATCCGGGATCTTTGTGCAGAATTCTCCTCAGGCTAGTGCTTGAAATGTTGAGCTGTTGGGATCGATGGCGAGTTGATGTTTGTGAATTGAGTTTCACACTCTCGGATACAGCAACCCCATTCTCGTCTATGCGAAACGTACAAGAACGGGTACCATGAGTGTTGTCCACTAGCATACCAGTCTCACGAACTTTTTGCACAAACTTGCGTACGGCAGGCAGGCAGGCGGTGGGTGCTTCATTTCGGCCAAAACTTCTTTTCGGGAAACTCATTGTTTGGGCTACACATCACTAACTTTGGAAATATGTCTTCAATATTTCCTAAAGTTGTTCAAGCGCAAAGCGACTCATTTCGTTCCGCGGAGGTATGATACTGACTTTCTGTCAAGATTTCGAGCGGAAAACAGCTGTTAGTGTCAAAATAACCAATGATTTAAAAAGAAACCACTAGGTGGCCCACCCTTTGTAAAAATTTTCACTGATATAAGAAATTAAAACTTTTTATTATAAATAAATAAATATGAGGCCAGAACGGCTCGCAGAGATCCTAAGCCTAGTGACTTGTAACTCTCAACCATTCCTGTATGCGGTATACCAGGAATGGAGGGTACCTCCAATTTGCTTCCCATTCTGAACGTGATATACATACACTTAGAGGATTTTTCAATTCCTCGCAAGAGGTAGTACACTTTTCTTCCGTGGCTGAAAATCGAACCCAGGACCTTTGAGGACAGTCCAACCAACTAACCATTATTTCACAGGGTACTACTAAACCAAAAAAAAAAGAAGATTTTATTAATGAATTAAAATTTTGACATGAATAATGTTTGTATATGAAAATCATATTCTCGTCAATCAATTTTATTGGGGAATTTTCTGACACATATTTTCCTAAAATAGGTTTTACCAAACAAATATTTGTAGACACTGAATGTCAAATCAAAGACATAGGTAGGAACTGCGAACACAAGCCTATACCATACGCTTATCGCTATGGATATATAAAAACAAACTGCCTTATGATATCAATATCATCAATCAAACACACACAAACAAAAAAAAATCAAATCAAATCAACAACAGCCATACCAACACAAAATAATTTGCTTTTGCATACTCCTACCCACCTATAAGGCCTTGGTGGTTTGTTGATTTATTTTACCGAGTCCCTTCTTGGACGTAATACAATTTTTATGATGTGTACATCCTTCACCACCCACAACATAGGACAACAGTGTGACACATGCACTATTTCTTATCCTTCTACCACCTGTATTACTATTTCATTCATTTCCATTTAATTTAATTACACACAAAAGCAAACCATAAATACAAAGCCTTAAATTTGATCCTTTTGATTTATATCAATGTGTAAGAAGATTTACATTTAGTAGAGTCCTGTGCAAAATAATGTCCTTCTCCGGTGAATACGGTTCATTTGAATTCAAAAACCAACAATGTCCATGAATATTTTCCAAAAGAGCTGTGTTCTTGGCCAAGAAACGAAGCATTTGTCTGTGTGAATAGACTGGTTTATTCAATTGATGTTTTGTGATCCCATTAAAATTGAGTCATGTCCCTTTTCCATGGTATCCTTTTGCAGGTTCGGTCTTTATTGAATAATACCCGTCTACCGCATCTTACTCACTAGTCAGTCCAGCAAAAGGGATACAAGTTCCAATGTTCAAGCGAAAATGCATCTCGGGTAAGGACATCCAAAGTAAACATGTATACAGTACGAAGGATATGAATGGAAAAAAAGATAAACACTCTATTGTGATCGGAGATACATGTACCATCATCAAGTCTTGTATTTTGTGTGAATGTGAGAATTATTCTGTTTTTTTTTTATCCTGATGAAGTCACTCCCTTTTTTTGCAAGTTGGGAATTTCTGACCAGCATCACTGCAAGAGGAGAGGGCTATTCTCAATGGAACGGGCCAAGGGGGAACAGAAGGACGATTATGTCCTTCCGTTCGATCCAGTGCACAATTGGAAGTACTAATTTAAGTTTTGGTTCTTGTGTTGAAGAGTGAATTTGGTTAGACCGAGCGGAGGCAAGTGGTGTGAGATGAAATCTCACAAGAAACCCCAGTGCCAGAGAGGCAAAGGAATAAGTGTGCGAATGAAAGCGGTTGTGGATGGTTGTGGAATCCAAAGACTTCTTTGGGGAATTTATTCGTGTAGTGAAGGCAAAAAACGGACAAAATAAGAAACGACATATTCTATGCTCAGCAATTATAAATTTTGTTGTGGTAAGAATATCTGAGGAAAAGCAAAAGGATTTAAGAACAAAGTGATACAGAGGAAGTTATACAGTGCAACAGGGATATATGAAACTCTGTAAATCAAACAAATTTCTTTCTCATATCCTATTCGTATATTTGCATACTTGGAAGTGGAGAAAAACTAAAGTCTTTATTCCTAAATATGGGAAAAAAAGATACAAGACATCCAAAGTCCTATAAGTTTAACATTGTTTTATACTGAAGATAACGTCATAAGATCGGGAGTTTTACTGAAAATACCTCTTAGAAATCACTAAAATGTTTAAAGGGCGAGTAGATTTGAGAGACCATCTGACATGAACTTAGAACCATGATACAGAAAGCTTTGGATGTAAACGAAACAGCCTTTTGTGCCTTTTTAGATATGAAGCGTCCTTTTGACAACACCTCTAATGAGGCTGCGAGCAAAGCACTTATCAAGAAATGCGTACCCATCACCATTATCAGATGGATAAGTGAAATGCGGAGGCATACGTAGGACAAGGTATTTGGAAAATCATCACAACAAGTGGCTGTCCTCAGAGATGGGTTATTTCAACTTTTCTGTGTAGTCTCATTATGGATGACTTACTAAAAGTATTACTTCTCAAGATATACGCTGCATCGGTTACGCTGATGACATTGTGATTATAGCCTTAAGGAAGTTTTAAGAAACTCTTAATGATACCGTATAACCTAAACACGTCTATGAGTAGGCTTAAAGATCAAACCAGCAAAGATAACAATTTATTAAAAAAGACAAATCAAACCTACAAGGTTATCTGGCGAAGACATCGGTACATATAGGGAGGTAAAATATCTAAGAACAATACAAGATTGGAAACTTTTGGAATAAACATATCGACTTAGCTATCGGGAAAGCCAAAAAATCCCTTATGATAAGCAAGAGACTTGCAGGCAAATCATGGGCCTGCAAGCCAAACATACTTACATCGATATGCATCATGAGGGTAAGGCTCACAATTATCTATCAGGCGATTTGATATAAAAGTACCGAAATAGCAATAACCAGGAAAACGTTTGAAGCAAAGGTTTGCATGCATATGCATTATTGGGGCAATGAGACCTTGCATTAACCCTAATACATGTGGTATTATTAAGTGTAATCAAAGGGCGCTATCCTTAGATTCGCCATAGAGGCTACTGATGGGGGTAAATGTATAGGACTTCAGGTCTTGAGTATCAGGTTTACTTGACATTCAAAGAAATAAAATGATCAAAAATAGAACTTCGAGAAAAACTTCAGAATGTAGTTAAGCAGCAAAATAAGTGGGTAAGCGAAACAGTGAACTATCCTTTCTATTAAAATAAAATCAAATAATATACTGATTAATCGAGAAATGGTCAACGGACAGGTGCAGGAATTTTTGGCCCCAAAACAAAGTTTTCTCTGTCAATGGGGCAGTTCAAAGCATTTTCGTGGAAGTTTGGACTGCACTCGAAAAATTTATTAGTAAAATGGCTACGAATGATATTCGTAAAGAAAATATTCGTGCATTGTACGAATATTCGTAAGATGTACGAAGTATTTGTACAGTGGTATATCTACGAATGCATTCGTAAAATTTTACTAATAACTATCGTACTATCCACGAATCTATTCGTTTAATACACTAATTTCATTCGTAAACAAGAAGTAAACAAATTTGTTTGAGTACATTGTACGAATTATTGTGTACATATGACTAATAACATTCGTTAATTTCTCGTACGAATGACTTCGTACTTTAATCTTTTGCATTCGTAGTATTTACTAATAAATTCGTACTATTTACTAAGTAAAACTAATATTAGTAGACAGAATTCATTCGTAGGTTGACCGTACGCATTATGCGTAGAATGTACTAATAACTTCGTATTTTCATGAAGTGCATTAGTATTATTTACTAATCATGAGTAAGAAAAATAATATGTGTTCAATTCTAAAAATTAAATGTATTCCATTAGTCAACACGTTCAAACGTGATATTATTTATAAAGTGCTGCAGTGGTGGATCAGATTAACATCTGCTTTTTTCGAAAAGATGAGGTAAGTACCTAGACATACATTTGCTTTAAAGCTTATTTTATATTTTTTAATATACAGCATCCAGAAGCAGCAGATCATACATACATATGTGGGAATTTTATTCCTAAAAGAATTTCAATGTAAGTACAATTTTTTTCCGAAGTTTTCAATATTTTAAATGTTTAATTTATTTTCAGTGGCCCTTAGTACATAAAATGAGGAGTTTTTAAATGTTTAATTGGTTTTTAATTATATTTATATTGAATTAATTAATTTTTAATTTTATTCATATAGTAGTAGTAGTAGTAGTAAAAGTGTGATTTTATTTAGCAGAAAATTGATTTACATATTTGTTTTTTTTTTCACAAAATATAGCATTGGCTTTTGCCGTCAGCCAGAAAAAGAAAATTATAATTTATACAAAGACAAAAGTGTTTTTTAATAATAGTTTTTATCACAAAAAGAAAATTGAAATAGGAATTTGGTTAAAGATTTTAAAAAGCTTGGTTGATTATTTGTTTTCTATAGTTCAGCGCCGCGTGGACGAAATTGTACAATGCTGTCCAGTTTTCACCATTGAGAATCAAGTTGATATCATCTATATTGAGGACGTATTTTCCCAAGAAAGCGCGTCGAATCGTCTTGAGGATAGGGCAAGTTCCTAGGAAATGCGTTACATTTTCGGTTTCTTGAAGATTGCATAATGTGCACAGAGTGTTGTCGTTGGAACCGTATGGTTGGTAGTTTAAACGTAACAATTCCCCTCTTGTTTTGAATATCAAGGATATTGTACTAATAGGATATCGGTCGTCAAAATAATTGTTCACACCCATGTCGTGATTTAATTGCCTATATAAAATTCGGGACTCGCTTCGTTGAGCCGATTCAGCAAATTTTGCAAAAAAGGATGCTTCAATTTTTCGAAGCAATAGTGGGCATGTAGTTTTCCAATCCTCCATGTCTGATTCAAGTAACTGGATGTCTTGCTCAAGACCGAGTTGAATCCACTTTTCAAAGAATTGGGATTTCTGAATAAGTAGATGTCTGACGATTATGTTAGGTAGGCGATGAGTTGGTAGCTCTGTAGCTTTTAATATATACTGCAGATGCATCTTGAGTGTGAAGATATAGAGTGGTGCCACTCCTGTCTCTAGGTGAAGCATATAATTAGGTGTATTTTCAGGAAGCCAGAACATTTTTTTTATAAAATATCTTAAAAGTTTTTCCACCTCATCATACTGCTGAAAACCCCATACCTGACTAGCATAGCATAAGATCGATCGCATTACTGCCTCAAAGAGTTTAAACTTTGTGCTTGGGGCAATATGCTTCTTGCTTAAGACTCCTCTCCAGTTGCAGTTGATAGCTTTTTTTGCTTCTGCTAGTTTTACCCTCAAGTGTCTATTGTAAGATAGCGATGAAGTTATAATTACGCCTAAATATTTATACTCTCGCACCACCTCAAGATCTACATTTTCCCATTTCCATTTTTCTTCTCTTGCATATCGTCCTGTTCCGTTGCGAAAAACCATTACCTTCGATTTATTGGTATTAACAGTCAGATTCCATATGTTACAATATAATTGGAGTTTGTTTATCATTATTTGCAGCATATTTGGAGTCTCTGCAAAAATGATAACATCATCTGCATATAAAAGTGCTTTAATTGTGACGCCGGCAAAACTAATACCACCGGGTAAGAACGTAGTAAGATCATCCAGGAAGAGAGAAAAGAGAACTGGGCTCAGAAGACAGCCTTGTTTAACCCCTGATGTCGTGTGGAACCATTCTGATCTTTCTGTTCCATTCCATATCGCTGTTTGGTTGTTCGCGTAGAGTCCTTTTAGCGTATTCAACATTTTTGTGGATATACCTAAGCAGCTTAGCTTGTAAAACAATGCGTTCCGATCGATTGAATCGAAAGCTGACTTGAAGTCAATAAAAAAGGTATATAACTTCTTTCCTTTCGTTAGGAATGATCTGGCGATACATGTCAAGGAAAATATATTGTCCACCGTTGAGTATTCTTTTCTGAATCCAGCCTGGTATTCGCTTAGCAGATTGTTATCTTGAATCCATAGTGTAAGTCTGTCTAGAATCACACCAGTAAAGATTTTCATGATAGAGTTCATAAAAGATATGCCACGATAATTTGTTGGTTCGTTAACGTCGCCTTTCTTGAAAATTGGGAAGATGATATTCCTTCGGAAGCTTTCCGGAAATTCATTGGTCATGAAGATGTAGTTGTATGCATCTGTAAGTTTTACCAAAAAGTTTGCTGAAGCGTATTTATAGAACTCATAGGGCACGCGATCGTCTCCTGGAGCTTTGTTGTTGTTGCATCTATGTAGGACAGTCACTACTTCTTGAATTGTGAATGGTTGATCCGGAATTTCGTTTTCGACCCAAGGGTAAGCAAACTGTATTTGGAAAATTCTTTCTGGATTACCAAGTAACCGTTGAAAGTGATCTGCTAATAGTCCCGTACTTATTTCTGTTTTCCTAGCCAAAGGTATCCCATTTAGTTCTCTCGCTAATTTCCAAAAAGAACTGCTGTCTCTTACTGTGTTTAGCCTAATCAGGAGGCATAGGGAATACTGTTTTTGTTTTTCCTTGCAGAGCTTTTTGTATGCTAGATTAGCGTTTTGGTACATAATTTTTACTGAGTTTGTATTGATTGCTCTGGCTAGTTTAAGAAACCTGAAAGATTTTTTTCTAGCTGATTCACATTCTGCATCAAACCATGGGTCCCTCCAGTTCTTTTGCCTATTGTTTGTTTGGAATGGCTGAGCGGCTTGTTCGACACACGCAACTAATAAATCAGCACCACTCACGGACTGAATTTGATCATCGTTAACAAGACTCAGACTTGAGTCAAGTCTTGTTTGGTATGACATCAAAAAACGTTCCTTCCACTGGAGCTTTGGTAACAGTTTTAGACTTTCGTTGGGTTGTTCTGAGTCTTTAGTGAAATCGCAAGAAATTACCAATGGAAGATGGTCTGAGTACACAAGTTGTTCCACCGTTAAATCATTTGTGTACTCAAGCCACTTTCCGCGTATAAGGCAGTAGTCTATTGTGGAGTTGGCAATTCCTCTCAAAAGGGTAAAGTTACCAGCTTCGTCGCTTCTTGTTCTTCCATTTAACATGGTCAGACCAATTGATTCGCACATTTCTATAAGTTTCCTCCCATTTGTGTCAAGCGTTGCATCGCATGCTGATCTGGTTGAGTTAATCGATAGCGGGGTAAAGTCGGATGGCATTTGGAGTATCTGCGAGTCCCCAACCCTCGCGTTACAGTCTCCAATTAGCATTAAATTTTCCGTGCCTTCTTCTAGAAGGAAATTAAAAAGTTCTGTATATTCATCTATCCATTTGTTACAGTTGATATACACTGGTACGATCATAAATTGTTCATTTTTAACGGTGATTTCAACTACTATCCTATAAATTTTTTCTACAAAAAAACAATTTGTGCATTTCTTAAAAGATTTTCTGATTCCGTAAAGACATCCTTCGCTTGCTCTTCCGTGCGCATGAGTTCTCGTTGCTGGGGTCCAATGCAGAACGAATTCAGGAAAAAGGTAGTTGTATTTTTCTTTTGGGTCCTCGATGAAGGTCTCAAATAACAAAAAAATATCGTTTTGTCTAATTCTATCAAAAAAATCTTTAAAAACAGTTTTGTTGGCTAATCCTGATACATTATAAGAAAATATTTTACATGAAATAACATTTTTAAAATCTTTACAAAAACTACTAGTATAAACATGGCTGACGGCATTTTTATTAAATATAATTTGGCAGCACCTGACTACCTACAGTTTGAGGGCCTGTGATGGGAAATTTATTTGTTGACACATCAAATGTCAGTTGTTCTAAAAACTCCATACCTCCATCTTCATCACATGTCAAAACATTGTTTCGGTTGTAATAAAAAGTTTTTCCCTCGATTTGTAGAGTATCTCCGCGAAGCAAGGATTTTATATTTTTATTTTTCGAGATTATTTTCGACCGGATTTCGACGAGTTTTCGCCTTCTTTCTCTAGCTGCTGTCGGGTAGTCTTTGTGTATCGAAATGCCAGTGCCTTTTAACTTTGTCGCTGCTTTCAGAATGCGTCCGACATCATGTTTGTTTTGGAGCTCGATAACAACGTTTTTAATTTTTTGATTGCTAGAGCGAAGTATGCGCGTATCGGCGATTACATTTTGATTTTGCGTTTGAAGAAGGTCCATGCACAGTGTTTTTGCTTTTTCGGCAGCTTGAACCTCCGCCTCAGCTGGAAAGTGTAGAATCAAATTTTTTTCGTTGACTCTATTTGCCAGGTACTCTACTTGTCGCTCGAGTGAAATACATCGGGTCTCGACCTTCTCTAGTTGATTTTGAAGAAGTGTGTTGTTTCGTTTTAAAAGGTCGATATCAGTATTTAGTTTATCCATGTCTGCTTTAGTAGCGAAGTCTTTTAGTTTTTCATCCAGAAGTGCAGACATACGGTCGAAAAGATCCGGGATTTTCATTTCTCCAACGAACATTCCGGATTTTTCAGTAGTTTGTTTTGGTGGCGGAAAAACCTCTGGCGAAGTGCAAGATAGAACTCTTTTATTCGAGCAAGTTTGTGTTATGTCGTCGACGGTTTTATTGTTTGAAGTTGCGGGTGGTGTTCGATTAAGCGGCATTTTTAAACGGATTTACAGGTGTTTTTGTATTAGTTTTACGTCAGCCAAGTTTTGAGTGGATTTGCTTTGATTTTTATTTTATATTTTAAAAAGAAATTTCAATATAAATTCACTGTGAAAACTTGATTGGCTCACCCAATGGTTCAATACTGTATCGAAACTTGACTTATTTTATGATAACTATTTCAGCTTTAAGTCTATACCATCAACAATTTTCACGAGACTTAAAAAACACGTCTTTACTCACTCACAGTTTACTCTCTTCATATATATTACAATAAAATGAATTAATAAACTATTTTTAACTTACAACATAAATATCTTTTGTTATTATTTCTTACAATAGGTATTTAAGGAAATTTCAGAGAACATATTTAATGGTAGTAAGTTCTACAATAATATTCGTACAATATACAAATGGAGCTGTATAATTTACAAATGAATTACAAGGGCATTAGTAAATATAACAATGATATTCGTACAATATA
This sequence comes from Chrysotoxum bicinctum, assembly GCA_911387755.1. Taxonomy (NCBI): domain Eukaryota; kingdom Metazoa; phylum Arthropoda; class Insecta; order Diptera; family Syrphidae; genus Chrysotoxum; species Chrysotoxum bicinctum. The sequence continues at coordinate 212,760,558 of OU426989.1, read as the reverse complement.
CGAATCGCATTGGTAAATATTACAATAATATTCGTACATTGTACCAATGGTATTCGTACAATATACGTTTGTTTTTCTACGAATATTCGTAAAATGTACTAATAAACGTCCATTCTACGAATACTATTCGTGGCTGAAAACCACGAATAAAATTCGTAGAATGCACGCATGGATTAGTAATATTTACACACAATTTTTTGAGTGTGTCATAAGAAAATATGCCAAACGTTAGGTATCTCGAAAGAACTATCGTAACCAAATCATTGCCATTATGTCAGATAGCCAAAAGGTAATTAAAGCATTAAACTGATTTTTTAATAATTCTAAACTGGTATGGTGTGTAAAGGCTAAACGATCTCGGTAGGAAAAACAATCACATTTCATTGGGTACCAGGATAAGTAGAAATGAAGAAGCAAACTATTTAGCAAAAATAGGAACAACGACACAGCTGACGGGAAGAGCCTTATTGCAGAACAGCAGAACATAAAATCAAAACAGAAGAGGAGGCCACAAGGATAAAAATACACAAAGAACTCCCAAAACTAAGTCAGCCAAAAATGTTTTTAGGAGGAGTTTTATATCTTGCATCAGTTTAAGTAGGAAAAACCTCCGAAAAATCACGGATTTTCTAACTGGTGAGAAGACCACACATTCTCAAATACTCATGAAGAAACACCAGACCATATATTTGGTAGATTTGATGCATTTGATCCATCTGGAATTTCACCAGATAGAAGAGAACTCCATATACTTAAGTTTCCCATGAAAACAAATCTGGAGGAAGAGATCGAAAATGAGCGATTTCTTTAAGCCCTAAGCGGCAGCAGAATAGATCTACATATTGGTCGTAGTACAGTTAAAGACCATTTTTATTCATTTTTTCATTCTCACATCCTTAATAATTCTATTATATGCAAACAACAGAAACAAGATTCAAAAGTTCCTCTGTTCGAAGTACGGTTATATGTACATAATGTACATTTTGTGTAGTAAAGAAAAATATGTACAAAGAAATGAAAACCGAAACAAAACCAAGCAGAGATTTGAATGTCAGAATATTCCCAAAAAATTTGGACTCTTTCCAAACTATTGATGCCCATTCTATTGGAAAGTCAGAAAACGTCAGTAGGAGTGGAGATATAGACAGAAACTCGTTTTGCCAAAGATCAGTTACCAAATTCTGAAGTACATGTTCTGTTCTTGAAATTGATATTTATAAATTAAACCGGGTCTCTTATAACCGTGTTTTATAGCTGAGGTTTAAATTTGAAAAGAAATTCATGGAAAACAAAGTGTTTTGGAATGGATTTCGTATAAGTTAGTTTTTTCTTACGAGATAGTTTCTTATATCCGTAAAATACTGGTGATTTAAAGAGCACAGATTTTGAAGTAAAAATTTAGATTATGTTAAAACAGGGTGAGTCTTATGTTCCAGGTTGATTTTATTTGGTTGCTATTTTTATGTGAATGAAATTTGTCAGTTAGCATTTGACAGTCGTAGAGAGTGCTCGATTTATTAGAGTTGCAGAGAAATGACTATTAACACTGGCGAGATCGGAGCGATCGAGCTTAACAGCTCACTATAGATCACTGTTATTTTTGGAAAAAAATCATTATGAAAAAAACCGCTTTTGAGGCACTGAAAACCTTCCATTGATAGAAGAGGGCCCAATACATCTTTAAAGAGTAAATTTCGCATGCTTAATGGAATACTGACCTAACTCGAAAAACCGATTTTTGGGAAGTTGCAAAAAAGATATTGCTATGAGGATTTGTCCTACTTGTTGACGGATAAAATTAAAACTAATTCATGAATTAATCATGAATACTGGTATTCTTAAAGTATGATAACATATTCATGAGATCTGAGGCTTGCAAAAACCTGTATCTGTACGTAACTCAATTTTGACCTATCTCCTAATGAGTCAGTATTCCATTAAGAATGCGATGTATTATGCACCAATTAGGCCAGTGGCATCTGCAGCCATATTTCCTTGAGGGTGCCATAGATAATTCTGTAACAGTTACTGATTATATATGTGGTTCCAATAAGACCGTGTCACATCACACACAGCTCACGTCTGAATAATGTCAAAAAGTAGTGATATCGACTACACACATCGATCTCCTGATTGGCCATCTCCCGATTTCTTTTTATGGAGGTACTTGAAGGAAAACGTATACATCAACAAAACACCTACAACTTCTATACTCAAGGAGAACATTAGAAACGAAATTGACAATAAATAAAATATATATAAAATTGTAATAAAGGGAGTCCAGCGGAATATTTTCAACTTTAAAATTCAATATAAGAAAAACTACATCGCTTATATTTATTTTTACTTCAATTAAATGCAGAGTAACGGTAAAACGGTATCATCCAAATAATGGCCGTTTTTTTCAATGCACTCTTGCAGTTGGACCCTTACATTTGCGATTACACGACGTCAAAGCGCTAGAGTAATGCTTTGAATTTCATGGCGAATATTTTCCTGTAGGGCCTGAATTGTCCGGGTATTGTTATTGTAAGCCTTTGATTTGAGGTATCTCCATAAAAAGAAATCGCAAGGTGTGAGGTCTGGCGACCGAGGCGGCCATGGAATATCTCCGTACTTGCTGATTAGTTTATTCGGAAAAACTGTCCTTATAGCCTTTCTAACGACACCCTATAGCTGTGTGCGGAGTAGCACGATCCTGTTGAAATTGTGTTCGGTTGTTGTACCCTGAATCCAGCCGCAATTGCGGTAACAGAAACTCATAAATTATACGGCAATACAATGGAGCAGTGACTGTCTCACCTTGGTTAAAAAAAAATAAGGGCCAATTACCCCGCTCGCTGAAATGGCACACCAAACTGTCGTTTTTAAACAGAATGAACCTTAGTTTTAAGTGGATTCCTACCAGTTAAAGGTTTTACCCCACGGGTGGCCTACCACCATTGGAGCCAGATTTAGTCCTAGCCATTAACCCCTCCGTAGCAAGCTACTTCGGTAACAAAGTTGTGATATGTTGCAGCATATGCACATCTCTTGTTTTAAGACGAGACCTACCAACGCCTCTTGAACCCAAGAAAAGAATCCTGAGTCCCATTCGTTTCCGCATTTGGAGTAAACCACGCCACCACGATCTCCCACTAGGGGACCGACCTCAAGATAGCAGGAAAAAGAGAACTGACACACCCGAAGATGTGCACTATTGTTCTCAAAATCCCGGGCACTATCACCCGTGGTACCAGTATAAGGCTACCGGTGGAGCCTCGCAACGTCATCAAATCCCCCCTAGGCGACTGCGGAAAAGAGGACATGGCCTAATTCCTACTCAACCTAAGAGTTATGGATATGAATCAGTCACTTCCAGATAGGTTACTGCAAAACCCTGGGCCTAGCAACCCTAGGATACACATATTGAGAAAGTAAGTTGAGGGCGGTCAACAAACATCTCATGCATATCCTAGTCTTTAGATCCCCTTTTGCGGTTCACACGGGTGACGCCCCGGTCTTTAGCCACCAGTTGGTGAGCAAGGAGAGACACTCCTGTCTTTTGATCCCCTTACGGTTCACACGGGTGACGCCCCGGTCTTTGTTCCGAAGAACTCTGGATGACGCTCCACTTCACGCTATTAACGAAGGACGCCAGGTACAGGTACCCGGAACCCCAAACCTTTTCTGACACCTCTAAAAAACCTTCTGACACCTCTTGAACCTTAGAACAACTCCAGCCGGGCGAACCAGCCGAAGAACCTCCCAACATCCAACACATCCAACTACCAGACCACCATCAAAGTTACTCAGCACACGTTCACTTGGGAATTACGCATGGTACGCACGGGAGACATGCCACCAAGCCACATGTATATAAGCAACCTTTAACAGTAGTCCAGCAATTGGACCCCTCTGACACCTCTTGAAACCTTCGAAGAACTCCAGCCAGGCTCCGAACCAGCCGAAGAACTTCCCAACATCCGACACATCCAACTACTAGACCCACCATCAAAGTTACTCACCACACGATCGGTTGGGAATTACGCATGGTACACACGGGAGACATGCCACCAAGCCTCGTGTATATAGTGAGCAACATTCAACAGTAGTCCAGCAATCAGACATGCCAGACCCCTTCTGACACCTCTTGCACCCTCAGACAGATATGACATTACTGCCACATCTGCCACTTGTGACACCTCTTGCATCCTTACCACCCTAGACATCCTTAAACTCCTCTACATCCTTCCAGAAAAACTTTCGAATCCTCATCCGCGAACGGACAAGGACGCTACTAATCTAACTGCCTTTAGGTGAGACCTAGGACCCCCAACTGCATGCCCAGTCAAGAATCCACAGTCCCACCCCAACTACCATCAAGATCAATCAAAAGGTTCTCATTGGTCTCGTGTCCCAATGAGAACCATGCCAATTTAACTCAATTCCAACATATACTCCCTTTTTGGTAGGACTTTCAGATTCCCAGCCACCTAAGCAGCCAGAGACCCTACGGTCCCACCCAACCTTACCAACCAAGATCAATACTACGGGATGCATTAAATTTCCGGCTTAGGCATGTCACCAGAAACCTAACCATCCCATATCGTCTCGATCCTGACTGTCCCTGAACTCCCTGCTGGGTTTTCTTAGTTACCTAGTCCACCTGCTGATGCTTCACAGCAGGAGGATAGGCGTAAGCCCCCCCACCACGACAAGGTGAAACCCGTCGAGGGGGTCGTTTTTAAACAATGTAAACGTTTTTGATGGCGTTCTTTAGGGTTGTTGGGGCATCAGTATCGCATATTTTGCTTGTTAACATATCCATCAATATGGGCCAAAAACGTTCCAGCATTTTTCTGGCGAAAGATTCTCCCAAATGATAGTCATTTTAATTGAGATACTGAACAATTTGCATTTTGTACGGGTGGAGCTTTAATTTCTTTTTCAAAATAACATGCACTGTTGGTCTTTTTTATTCCTGTGTAGGACGTAATCTTCCTTATCAATTTACGTGGATTTCGAATAATTTCATTTCGAACTCGAGACACATGTTCTGGCGTTGTTGCTGACGTTGATGGTCCAGGCCTTCTTGTCTGAATCTTTGTTCCTACGACCAGATAAGTTGCGTCCACTTAGTCGTCGAATATTAAAATGAGTATTTAAGGCGCGACGCGCACGTACCGATTATTCAACGCACGTCGCGATGAGCCCCGTCCGGTGACTCATGGCGACTAACAATTCCGCAAATCCTACGCTTTCAAAGATACCTCCTTGCTTACCACAACCCGCTAGTATTTCGATAATCGCAATTTAAAGTTTCAAAATTCCCGCTGATCTATGCATAAAACGCAGTTAGGATAATTATTTTGTTTTCAAATGGTTTATAGTTTTTGTCTTGATAAGCTGATACTGTCAAACTAGAATTTGAAGACCACAAACACTTGCAACAGACTCCATTGAATTTTCGTTTTCCTGGGAGTCTAAACTTTATTGACCTTTTCAGGGCCATTACTCGAATGATTAGATTCTTAGAAACGAATAATCAATTGAGTTCTACCTTAAAACGGTTTAGTTTTTTTTTTATGGTCAACTCTGTCTATGTTAAAGGTCTTCACGAAACTTATCCCATTTTCGACATCTTACAATTACAATTAATATAGAAAAAACAGATTTTTACCATTGTGAGAAAATTTGAAAATAAAATCGATAAGCTAATAAATAATAAATGTTACAACCTGCTGTAGCTATGTACCAACGGCATATTCCTTGAGTGCCTTTAGGGTAAACAATCCTAATTGACATCCTGAGCCAACATTTCTTTGAAGAGTGGCAGACGTTTTAACGGTTTATGATATTGTGTAATCTGTAGCTATTTAAGCGTCACTCTTTAAGTGTCAATCAAAACGTTTGTCATATTTATATGTGTGCAGGCGGTTACTCAAAAGCTTAAGAATTTGGATGCGTTCATTATGGATTTATGAAATTAACCCCCAAAAAATCTCTCCACAGCAAATCCCAAATTGGTGGATGGATTCATTGTAAGATGAATTTCTTAAGTCGAAGATAAAATTGGAATAAAAAATGTTTCCAAATACGAGTAGGTATTCTAAGTTTCTGTAACATTCATATTTAATTTTAGAACTGCGAAGCAGGTTTCTTCATAGATCAATACACATTTGACCATACCAATAATTAATATACGCGATTATGTAAAAAAAGTTTAACTTTAAAGCTTTAAACCAAGTTTAAACCAAGTTTAACAAACGCCTTTTACTATACAGCGCTCTACATATTACAAAATCCATTACATTCGCTGTTAAAAAGACATTTGTTGCAATGACATTTGAGTTATTTGCAAAAACAAAGAAATTTATTTTGCTTAAATTCTTTTTTGATTTAATAATAGCTGTGTTTTATGGAAAATTGATAGCCACTCAGTAAAGAAAATCGAAAAAAAAACGACTATAGTCACTTTTATATTCACTCTCTTTTATTCTCAAAGTTTGACACGAATTTTAGAGTAATTTCAATTTTATTTTGACGTATTTACAATATTTCTTTCCATATTCTTGCCACCCCCTAAATTTCAATTTTTATTGAAAATTGAGCAAAAAAATCAATTTTTCGTTAAAAAAAAATTCAGATTTTGTACATATGTAGATGTTTCTTAATCCATCGAGATCTCAGCCATCCTCCAATGGAATTTGACAGATTACGGCTTGGTTAATGGGTAATATACTATATTTTGACCTACTTAGAGTATTTCCTTCTAGATGCTTTCCGAAAGCCCTCAAATCGCAATTTTCCTGAACAAAAAAGAAGTCCACAAAATTAAGATTTTTCAGAAGTTCTTCAATCAATTGACATTTGAGATTTCTTGTACGTCTTTTACAAAATAGACATGAAGTTCTATTTCCAAATGTCTTGACATAATACAAATCTCTGAGAAAAAAAGATGCATTCCAGAACACATCCCAGTACCAGGAAAATGTTTTTCTGCACTCGATTTAAGCGCCATCTACATCTCAATATATCAACAATTTTTATTCATTCTATATTCACTCTGATTGCTGACCAAATTATATTCACTCTTGATGTTTTTATTGTTTTGCATGTAAAATTTTGCTAACTTGGCTATTCACTCTTTCAAAAAACACGGCTAATTATGATAATGAGTTCCGAAGATCAGGATATAATTGATGATATATAAATATTTTATTGTACCCAGTAATTATTTCTGTAATTCAAATTTATAAATAATAAAACAAATGTAAATAATCAAATAAGGAAGTGGGGAAGTGCCCTACTTCCTTTTTGAACCCGCACGAACTTCAAAACAAATTATCAACACAGAGACAGACTGAAAAGTGGTATTTTTTTTTTTTTTTTTTTTTTTTTTCAATCACAATGACATTACGAGTACCAACGTGGCCCTTATACAAAGTTAAAGACACGTCACTTTAATATTTAAGGTGATGGTAAGCGTTAAGCTGATTATTAAACTGATTATTGGTATGGCTAATTCTTTAAAGTCCACTTAAATATTTAATTCATCTCCTAATTTGATTGTTGGTAAGCCCCATTATGTATGTATGTAAGCTGTTTGAAATATCAGATAGAACACCGAAGGGTTAAGTTTTACCAATCTTCAGTTACCATTAGAAATATCTTAAGTAAACCGCCCAGCAGTCAACTCTTTACCTACAGAGCTGCTCTAAAAATTTTCCTATAAGTAGTCTTTGGCTAATATTTGCAAAATTCTCTTGAAGTTGCCTTCTTCAGAATAAATTCTAAAGGTGGTTTGTAATCCCGAATTAAAGGACTAGTTGAATTTTAAATAATCATGAAATAACTAATATAAGAATGAAATAAGTTTTCCAAAAATTCATCAAATAAAACTCCCATTTTTGAGACTTTTTTGACTTTTGCGGTTATACTCCATGCAAGACCCATTAAAACTAATAGATGATATTTTAATCAAAAGGGGTTATAGATTTGAACATGCTAGAAGCATCAGGTAATTGAATGTTCCCAAGACCCCACGCCGTTCATTAATCCTACCAGTCAAGCAGATTAATTATAGGAATATAATTTGATCCTTTTTAGGGTGAAATTGATTAGACCCTATTTTTGCTGGTAAATGGATATCGTATGGCGATGCTTATGTGAAGATTGAAGGTAGTTTTAAAATATACACAAAAAGACAAGATATTCGATAATAATCTTACAACGTTTAAAAAATGACCTTTCCTCGTCAAGGGTCAGAAATAGAAAAAGGGATAATAAGAAAATATAAAATAAAAAACAGAAAATCTTGAATAAAGATTTTTGAACTTTGACAGGTGATTGCGGCCATAGTGATGAACACACATCTGTCAAATTGGTTGTCACTTATTAAGTCTATCTTGAAATATGAACATGGAGGTGTAAATTATTAAATTGTGGTCGATGAAAGTGGGTCTTATGTTCGAGCAACATTTCACGTGCATTGTAGATAAATTCAAGTTGACCGGTTCAGCGAACAATAAACCAACGAAACGCATTATCTGTCGCAAGTATCTCGGTCCGACAGAGTGACGAGGAAAATCTGCAGGAGTCACTTACGTACCGCGCATGAGAACTCGGCCTTTCAAAGACCACAACTTGTCGAATTTAGCGTCACAACTTGGGCAAATAGCAGTACAAACATCAGGTGACCCAGGAGCTCAAAGTTAACGACCATAGATAAGGACCATTCTTCGCTAACTGCGCTCTCGAGCAATGGGAAGTTGAATCAGATTTCGATCGAAAATCATATTCAGCTACGAGGTTCATTTCTGAACGAATGGGTTTGTCAACTAGCAAAATCATCGAATTTGGGAATATCACAATCCACACGAGATCCAACAAATTCTAATACATCCAGATAAATTCCTGTTTGGTGGGAATTTTGGGATGGCTGCATGGGTCCATACTTCTTTGAGAACGATATTTGCCAGACCATCACCGTCAGAGTTTAATGAAAACCAATTTCTTTTGGTCCCAATCGGATGCTATGGATATCGATAAAATGTGGTTTTAAAAGGATGATGCTGCGTGCCACACTGCCCGTACCGCAATGGACGTTTTACATGAGCGATTTCCGAACATGGTTATCTTACGCGGTGGCGATAAGAATTGATTACTGAGATTTGACCCCGTTACACTTCTTCTTGTGGAGTTTTCTTAAATTCGAGGAAATGACAAAGCATCTTAGTTGGGGTTTTCCCACTGTTTTGTAAACTTTGGAGTTTTTTTTTACACAAAACTAATTTTGTCTTGTAAAAAAAGTTGAAATTTTTAAGAAATAAAATGCACGACTGGATCGCACGAACTTGCTCTTATGTAAAAGTACTTTGGAATTTAAGATACATTTTATATATATAAAACATGGATTTAATGAGATAATAATGTTCAAATGCATAAAATTGCCGTCTGGTTTCCGGAAAAGTATGAATTTATGCAAATAAACTTTAAAAAATCGTTTTATTATAAAATAAATTTTTTATATAAGAAATGTCTCTTAAATTTTTCAAGAAAAAAATGTGGGATGCGAATTTTAAGTATTAAATAATATTGATTCTAAGAAATAATTTCAAAAAATAATCGTTCATAGGTTTTGAAGATATTGATTTAAAAAAAAAATTTTTTTCAAAAAAAACCCAACAAATATTTTTTGGAATATTTTTATATACAATATTATTTTGAACATAAGGGGAGCCCTGCTGAAAATTTTGGTTAAAATCGTTAGAGCCGTTGGTGCGAAATTCGAAAATCAAAAAAACCCTTCTATGACAGGTACCCCTAATAACATTTCCCCCCAAATTTTTTTCTGACCAAAGTATAGTCCATGTCCATAATATCACACTTAATTTTTTTTATCAAAATCGTTAGAGCCGTTTTCGAGATAAATAAGATTTTGCATTACGGGTGTATGGGGGGTACCCTTAGTTTTGGAGCTAAAAAAAAAATTTCAATTTTTCCTCTAGGGAATCACCGAAGACTCTTAACTCCGAGATTGAAAGAAATAGGTCCAGTGGTTTAGGCTGTAGTGAGAGGTACAGACATACAGACACACTGAAACATGTTTTTTGTGTACTAAATGTTCCTTAAAATTTTTATAAAAAAAAATGATATGCAAATTGTTAGTATTTAATAAAATACATTTTAAAATGTAATTCAAAAATTTAATCGTGCATCGGTTTTCAAGATATTGAATTTTCAAAAAAAAAATTGTATTATTTTTTTAAAAATCCAAAAACTATTTTTTCGAAAAAAATTTTAGTTTATATTTTTTTAAAATGCAAAGGAGCTCCCACATAAAAATTTCGGTAGAAATCGTTAGAGCCGTTGGTGAGAAAATCGAAAATCAAAAAAACCGTTCTATGACAGGTACCCCTAATAACATTTCCCCCCAAATTTTTTTTTCACCAAAATATAGTCCATGTCCATAATATCACACTTAATTTTTTTTATCAAAATCGTTAGAGCCGTTTTCGAGATAATCAAGGTTTTGCATTACGGGTGTATGGGGGGTACCCTTAGTTTTGGAGCTAAAAAAAAAATTTCAATTTCTCCTCTAGGGAATCACCGAAGACCCTTAACTACCGAGTTTGAAGAAAATACCTCCAGTAGTTTAGGCTGTAGTTCGAGGTACAGACATACAGACATACAGACATACAGACAGACAGACGGAATTGTCGGACCCACTTTTTTCGTCTTCGCTATCATCGTAATGTCAACTTTGATCAAAATCTCGAGTTCGATTTTTTTTCCAAATGCAGAACTTGCCCTATAGTACCTATATCGCAAGTAAAAAATATTTTATTTTAGGCATGGTAAACCAAAAATTTGTTAAAAATTAGTTAAACAAAAATCGAGTACAGACACACATGCATACCTAAATTATTGAACAAATAATTGAAAAAATATATTGATAAACCCTGTACAACATAATAATATGCGTAAATTTAAATTTTTGAATTAGTTGTTCCAAAAGCTTTAATTTAAAAATCAAAGTTGAATATCGAAATTCGATTATTGAAATGTTTTTTTGGTATGAAAATAAATAAAATAGAAGGCCATAAAGGTTCGTAAAGAGCCTAAGCCTAGTGAATTACAACTCTCAACCATTCCTGTGTGCCTTTTTCCAGGAATGGAGGGGACCGAAAATTGTCTGCAATACTCTTAGAGGATTTGTAAATTCCTCGCAAGAGGCAAAACACATCTGATAAACTTTTTTGCAGCGGCTGAGGATCGAACCCAAGACCTTCTATATTACCGTCCAACAAACATGCCATGAGTATAACAAGACGAAATTTAAAGTTAAAACCATGTCCCAGATTGCTTCTTATAAACACACGAAATTTAAATACTAAATTTACCCACTACATATTCATAGAATGAAAGTTCTGCAATTTTTTAAATTTTAAAACATATAAGACTTTTAAAATAAAAATATTAAGAACAACTTACTGCCAGCTCAAATGTTTTCCACGTTTAGTTTTTATTTTCTACCATTTAGTGTTGACCTTGACTTCATAAATCAGTAAGGTTTGAGTTTACATTTTAGAACTGAATTTTGTTCGACTCACCCTACCCAATAATAAACCATTTTTAATTTTTTAGGAATCTATAATTTTCCATTATACGACCTTTCAATTTTAAGGCTCAAATCCTAATTGAAATTTATAAACGAAACCAGTATTGACAAATATTTTTTTTAAGGAATGAATGTTTAGGAAGGATGGTTAACAAAAATTTGAATATGATTACAAGAAAAAGGCAAAAAAAGCAGACAAAGCATTGAGCCTCTTGACGCATTTACTTTGAATATTTTAAAGCTATCAAACGATGAATAAAATAATAATTATTATCTTCAATGCCCAAGATTATGATATAACACAAACAAAAAAAAAGGACTAGACGAGAAGCCATGGAACGACATTTTGATTATATCGAGTGTCAATTATAAAAGTTAATCGATTTTTTGTCACATGGAGTATTATATAGGCATCGTATGTTGAAACGACTCCAAGGTGTTCAATTTATTCTCATTTACCTTTACAACCTCCACACTCTCCCCAAGCTCAAAAATTGTTTTCGAACTTTCATTTTTGCTGACGTGTAATATTACCCTCGTCAAAATGATGAAGTTAGAGGGAACAACCCTCTTCGGAATTGATAAATAGACAAGGGCAAACAATATCTCTTAAGGTATGAATGGGAGGAAATTTTCAATTATTCAGTCAAACTTCTCTATTCTGTCTTGTTTTTAACCTTTTGAACTTTCTATCGGACCAAAACTTTGTATTGTACTTATAAAATTACAGATTTCCTATGTTTTTCAAAATTCGTTAGAAAAGAAAAAACAATTTTGACACAATACCTCGAAGTCAATTAAAGTTAAGTCAAATGGGATTGATTGAGAGAAAATTATTTTTGTACGATAGGAAAGTCTTTAAGGAATAGAACTAATTTGATGAATTCAAATGGCAGAGTTCAATGATGGTTTTGTTAGGTAATTTCTAAATGGACTTTGTTCGTTCTGTTTCAATTTCAGAATAATCTAGGGTGAAATTGGCCCCAGATTAATTTTTAATTCTGTTTGTTTGTGCATTTGATGTCAAAAAAGGTTTTAGGATGGCGATGCTCTGTCGTGTGACTTCTTAGACATAGTTTTTGAAAGAATAGTGCAAGACTCGCGCGTCAACACGAGAGGCACAATCTTTCAAAAGTCCGTCCAATTACTCTTATATGCCGATGACATTGACAATATTGGAAGAACAAAGCGTGATGTCAGTGGCGCATTTGTGAGTATTGAGACGGAAGCGAAGAAGATGGTTTTAGCTGTAAATGAGGGCTGTCATCAAGAAAGGACACACAACACCGACGGAGTCTTAGACAGAACGTCATTATAGACAGCTATAACTTTGAGGTAGTTAAAGACTTTGTATACCTAGGCTCCGCTATAAACTCAGAAAACAACAACAGCGCTGAAATCAATCACTGCTTCTTTGGACTAAGAAGGCAATGGAGTAGCAAAGTCCTCTCTCAAGTGTCCCTCTATAAGACCCACATCAGCCCTGTCCTTGTCTTTGGTGCAGATATATGGACTTTGCCGAAACTGGATGAGAGCGCTTTAGGATGTTTCGAGAGGAAAATTATTCGTGTGATCTTTGGTCCCGTCTGCATAGACGGGAAGTCAAACTAATCAAAGTCCAACGACTGAGATGGCTAGGTCATGTAAAGCGAATGGCCCCGAATGCTCCGGCCCGGAAAGCCTTCGAATCCAACCCCGAGGGACGTCGCAGTAGAGGAAGACCGCGACTCAGGTGGCACACACAAGTGGGTGAGGACCTCAAACAACTTGACGTGCGAAATTTGAGACAGCTAGCTAGGGACCGAGCTAGCTGGAGAAGCTTGTTAATTGAAGCCCTGGTCCACCTCGGACTGTAGCGCCACCAAGTAAGTAAGTAAATTTGGTTTGTTCCGAATTTGTGGGAGATCTCCACTTCTCATAAATGCGAAATCTTTCTTTCAATTTTAACCTAATTTTCAAAAGTCTAAGAAAGAAGTATAATCCGAATCCGAAAGACATTTATATAACGAATCGGGGACAAATCGGAGACTAAAACACATCAGAAACAAATAGTTTACGGATTGACAACAGATCGGATATGGATTGAAAGGTTATTCCTGACCAACAATTAAAATTAAGAATTCAGTGTTTATCTTACCTACGACGAAAATGTTGCTCGCTCCAAAACAATAGTGAAAGTCAAACCTTTAAACCTTATAAAAGGCCTATAAGCCATTTGGCTATACCTAGTGAAAATAGTAAAGACAAGGATTAGTCAAATTCTAGAAATTCTGTACTTTTGACATACCTAGAAAAATCTCGAATGGCCTATCTGCAGAACTCTTCAAGTATGGAGGAGATGTCCTGATAGGCTGCATGCATCAGCTCATCAACCAAGTCTGGGAGGACTGGTCAAATAGCTCCATATGCCCAATCTATAAAAAATGCGATTCTATGTCCTGCAAAAACTACAGAGGCATATCCCTGCTTAATGTTGCGTACAAGATCCTATCCACCGTACTATGTAAGCCTTTAAAATCTTTCTGCAACACTATGATCGGCACATACCAGTGTGGCTTCAGGCCAGGCAGATCGACGATAGTACAAATCTTCACATTGAGGCAAATCCTGGAAAAGATCAACGAATTTCAAGTCAAAACGCACCATCTTTTCATCGACTTTAATGCCGCATATGATAGCATAAGTCACCAAGAGCTTCTATTGGCGATGTCGAAACTCGGGATCCCGAAAAAAGTGATCCAGCTATGCCGCATGACATTACAAAATACGCGGTGCAACGTGCAAATGGGTAACAGCTCATCCGAGCTATTCCAGACATGTACAGGGTTCAGACAAGGAGATGCGCTATGATGTTATTTCTTCAACCTAGTCCTGGAGCAGATAGTGCGCAAGAGTGGTGTTAACCTGTAAGGCACTATCTTCAACAGGTCTTCCCAACTGCTTAGCTGTGCGGACGACAGCGACATCATCGGCCACTCCAAGGGAGCTGTGCTAGAAGCGTTCACAGCTATTGATGAATAGGCGAAACTCGTTGGTCTTGAATTGAATGAGGACAAAACAAAGTATATGCTATCAACAAACAAAGCCTCAACTGTTCGCCAAGGACACACAGTCACTGTTGGTAGCAGTAGTTTCGAGATAGTCAAGGAGTTCAGTACTTCGGAACAAATATCAATCCCACGAACGACACCTTAGTGGAAATCCGACGAAGAATTACCCTAGCGAACAGCTGCTATTTCGGTTTGACCAAACAAATAGGTTCAAAACTCCTTTCTCGAAAGACTAAGTACACGCTATACAAAACCCTAATTTTACCAGTCCTACTCTACGGGTGCTGGACGATATTATTTATCGGGAACTGATACTGGGCACTTTCGAGAGAAACCTCCGCTACGGGGACCAGGCGGTTACAGCCCCAAGAGCGCTTGGTCTCGACGACTGGAGGGAGGTCGCGAGGGATCGCAAAGACCGCATTATCTCAGGCAGAGACCCTCCATAGATCGGGAGCTGGATAATTAAGTAAGTAAAAAAAGCGAATGCGCTAACAAAGGAATTTTCTAAAAATTATCAAGTTAGTATTAGCATTATGAGCAGTGGTCATATTAAAATTATTATAAAGCAATCAATGCCAGTTATTAGATCTCAACAAATTCAAGTTGATGTTAAAGATATAATAAGTTGTCCTATGAACTCCCAAATGTTCGATGGTATGACAAGTTTAATTTTGAAAAATCTACCCAAAACAGGAGTGAAAATCCTAAAATTTGTACTGCTTATTTTGAAACTGCTTATTCGTCACAAAAAATGGATAACAGCAAAAATAATCCCTTTACAAAAACCTGGGAATAATTTGACAACTTTCAGTTAAAGACCCTTGAATTTACTTAGTTCTCTGAGTAAATGTGTAGAGAAACGTATACAATATAGAGTTCTTATGCATTTTTTAAGAAGTTCTCATAGTACAGAGCATCATTTAACCGAATAACAAATGATATTAAGACTGATCTTGCATTAGGGATAAGCACTGGTATTGTCCTATTGGATGTCGAGAAGGCATTTTACATGGTGTGTCACACCGGATTTTTATTGTAAAATAATTAATTTATTTCTGTCTGAAAGGTTTACTAAGATTTCAGTCAATAATAGCTTCTCTTTGCTGGGTTACCACAAGGATCAATTCTTGGTCCATTTTTGTGTAATAATGCACACATGATTTCCAGAGATTGGAAAATTTGCAAATCAGCTATTTTCGATGCTGATAATAATAAAATAGATTAAGGGCCATGACGACTTAACCTAGTGACCTACAACTCTCCGCCATTTCTGTGTGCATGTTACCAGGAATGGAGGGGACTTACAATTTTCTTACGATTCTGGGCCACTAACAGCAGCATTTCTCATGACAAGACATACTCTTGGAGGACATATCAATTCCTGCCACCCCTAAAAAAGTGTAGTAAGGTACATGAAGATTCAAGTACAGATATAAAAGATACAGATGTCATCAAATGGGTCGCAAGGCGGAACGTCCGAAAAACAAAAAAAAACTACTCAAGAGGAGAATTTTCTGCAAAAGCAGGAAATACTTTCCATACAGCTAAAGCAAAAGGTCAAGCCTTAGGGATTCGTAAGAACGCGGATGGCGGACTGTGGTGTGCTTGGACAGTGCCTGCACGTCTAATATGTGTAATTAAGAAAGTTTGTGTTTATCACCACCTTCAATTGAGTAAGAGACGCTGGTTTTAGCAAACGACATTTTAGTTGGAGTAGGTGCAAGAGGAAAATCTGGGATTATCAATATTGATGGGAAGTCTGAGAGCTCAGTATAACTCGAGAACAAGTTATTAGTCAAATCGTCTCTCTGTTTCGAGAGTAACGAACCATGAATGTACGATCACTTTCAACAAGGAGAGAGCTGTTGAACAAATTATCGCGAATCGAGTTGGACAACTGTACTATGTTGAAGAAAGTACTTCCCAAGCATGTGTACCTAATGAAACAACAGCAATTCTTGAACTTTGGCACGTAAATGGGAAACACCTTTTAGATTTGTCTCGAAAGAAATTGGCTGCAGAACTAGGCAAGAGGGCTAACCAAGGGCTCAAGACTGTGGAAAAGGCTGTGAAGTTTGTCTTGGTTGAAAAATAACGTCATTGGCGTTATTGAGAAATCTTAAGAAATGCACACAGCTTTTGGAACTGGTGCACACTGATGTCTGGGGACCTTCCAAGATGAAATCATTTGGTAAATCGAGATATTTTGTCACTTTCAGATATGACAACAGCGAAGTTTTCTTTTTGAAACGAAAAAGTGAAGTCTCTCATCCTTTTAAGGTGTAAAAGCTCGGGTAGAGACGTCGGATAATGGACAAGAGTTCCGTAACCATGATTTTGATGATTTTTTAAGGAAAATTAAATAAATCGAAGACTTACAGTTCTACATAGGCCACAGAAAAATGGAGTGACTGAAAAAAAATAGTCTCATCAAAAGTAATACGTCGGATCCTGAGAATAGAGCTGTTGTGACCAGCAATGTTTTCTGTATAGTAAGCTAAAATTAGATGGATCATTGGATAGAAAAAAAAAACTCGTCTTATTGCCAGAGTTTTTTCGCAGCTTCATGGAATTAACTTTGAAGAAAAGTATGCGTCTGTATCTCGTCAGTATATTCGTGTGGGATTTTAGGATGCAAAAAAGAGAATGGTCTTTTCAATAATTGGAATGTAACTCGAAAACTAAGTTAAATTGAAAATTTTCTGTTTAATGATTTGAAAAATTTTAATAAACAAAGTTAACTACGAAAAGTTATCAAACAATATCTAATACAATGCAAATATATGGAATTATGATATCGTTTCAATGCCCGCTTCGGCTTCTATCGGAGGCACGGATCCAAATGTTTCATTTATCAACGGCACTTCCGCATAGATCGGGCTGAATTCAAGCAATGATCTGTGTTATGTTCACCTTAAAGGCATTGGTCGATTGTGGTTTATTCGCATATGCCAGCGACTTCAGAAAACCCCACAATAAAATGTCTAACAGAGTCAAATCGCATGACCTTGGGGGTCAATTCACCTGCGAGAGATAACCTTAGCTTCAAATCGTACTTCATAGGATATTCTAAGAAATTATTACCCCACAAGTTCACCCTAAGACAACCTCAGTCCCGATGCTTGAAAGTACAATCAGCGACTATTTTGCAAGCGGTTAGGAAAGATGGATAAGATTTGAAAGGAGATACTGATGCACATTGGTTTTGAAAGTCTATTTATGTCTTAAAACCAAAAAAATGTTGATGCAGGTAAAGCGTTCCACATTCTTGTAGTGCGGCTAAAGAAAGAATCTCTGAATTTAACAATACGTCTGAAGTTAGGTTCAAGGGTAAACAGATGGACTTTCCCTGAAGCACGAGTATTGGTGAATTGTTTAAGGGGCGAAATTAAACTGGCTGTTTCAATAGAACACTGTTTATAAAAATGCTCGGCAAAAAAATGAAAGACAGAAAAAAGTATCGACGGTGGTTGGTTATTACTTATTAATTTCTTGAAGCTTAGAATTAGAATCTACATGTGGCATTACTTACCACACCAAGTAAACCTAGATAACTTCTAGGCTTGCAGTGCCCATTTAGGCTACCTGTCATTATTCTTAGGGTATTCCTACTGAACCAAATGCAGTTTGTAAAGCATTGCTGATTGTAATTGCCCAGTAGTAGCTTCGCCGGCCTTAGCTTTGGGAGTTCTTTCCAGTTCTTGGATTTACTGGCCTAGTCTTCTTGTTTAATTTTGTTTTTGATAATATTTTCTCCTATTTTGAAATAGGAATCAGGCCCTGTTAAAAGGTATGATGCGCCTAATTATCACTCTTACCAAAATGTGTGTTTGAACTATAGACACAAGACGAAATCAGAAATTTTCAGGAGTAAAGTATTGATTAGTTAAAATAAATTACTTACTTTTAGCATATCTGATATATTTTGTTTTTCCTTAATCTGCTATTTTCTGTTCCTTGCAATCAAGAACTAAATTGGTTTTTCCAATCTTTATCCTTGTGCTTATTATCTTTTCAATTGACATGCCTATCTTATGATTTTAAACATCATTGGTGTCACTCTGCTCACGGCAACATGTGGTTATGTCGTTTTATATTTTTGTTTTTTTATCATTTCCTCTTGACCACCCTCCTTGGACTGACATTAAAACAGCCCTGTTCCAGCTCTTTATGGTCTTGTTTGTCATTTAAAAAATAAAAAATCTAAGCGCTCAGGTTCCAAATGGTATTCATAAATGCCCCACAGCACCCCCAGGTTCAGTAAATTGTGGAAAAACTCCTATTATGCCAAGCGGGTGGTCCATTTGGTCCTTTTTTTCTATGTCATCCTGAATCCTCTTGGGTAAGAATAGAATAGATATAGATTACAACAGCCAAAGAAACCATCTGTTGAAGTGGATTTTTTTCACTGCTGCTGTTTGACTCCCATCGGTTTTTCTCGGGATTTCATTTCGAAGAACTTGTGGTGGGGATAAAGGAGAAAAAAAGAACCACCCCGTCACTACCACCACCATCGGTATCAGCAATGAATCCATGATTAGACGCGCAGGGATGGGAAGATAAATTCAGACACCACACTTTAATAAGTTGAATTTTGCCAAATACTTTCTGAATGCTCCTATTTGTATTTTCTCAACAAATTTCGAAAACCTTCAAACTCCCCACTAATACTCTAACGGAAATAAAGTTTATTTAACAGTGATTTGTTTCAGGGAAATCAGTTCAGTATGTTATTAGATTAGTCTGGGCAAACAGTTCAAACTCTTATGTGAGAGTCCTCTCTTAAAACAATTTGAAGCCTAAACCGAAACAATACTACCTTTTCCGAAGTTAAGATTAAAGGACTATTCACATGAGAACGACGAACCACCGACGCACAATTCATCCATTTTGACATTTCCTTGACATAACATTTTTAAAAATCGAGGCGAATGACATTTGAAATTTGATAAAATTATTTGGTCGTCACGGATTGACTACTTTTAAAATAAGCAATATTACCTTGCGATTTTTAAACCCTTGAGCGAGAGACGTATTTGGTGATAGAGGTACATACGTAAAATTTCTGGGTTTGGAAATCGTCTTTTTTTGTGGTTTTCTTTATTTCTCGGGTATGATTATGTTTATTTTCAAAAAAACCTGATTTTTTTTTCCAAAAATTAGAAAAATATTTTTTGAAGTATTAAAGTGGTCGACTAACTAGATGAAATCCTAAAGCTTCAGGGTTTCGAGCTCACCATCGAACATGGAAAAGGCTCTCAGAATGTGGTTCCGAATGCTCTTTCCAGGGTATACGAAGTCGAGTCTCTGAACCATGATGATTGATGGTGATAGAACCCTCTAACGTGCTCCATATCGATCTTGCAGACCAGAGTTTTCAATCTGAGGAATACTGCAAGCTCATTTCATCCGTCAAAGAACAAAAAAATCAGCTCTCTGACCTTCAAGTCTCAAATAATTTTGTGTACGAGTATAAGAAAGTTAACCATTGCCAGGGAATCCCTTACAGGATGACCTTATTTGGAAGCTTTGGGTTCCTAAAACTTTAACCGAGCGTCTGATATCTCTGGCTCATCGTCCACCAAGAGCTGCGCATGGGGGAATATTTAAAACTATCTACTACGGAACCAATTTTATTGGCCCGAAATAGCAGTTTAAGTAAAAGAATTTATCGGGAAATGCGACTTGTGTATCGAAGAGCGGAAACACGCACATATTCATCGTTCTTGATCAATTTACCAAATTCGTGTTGATTAAGCCAGTGCGTAAGGCAACCAGCGATGTGATTATTAAAATCTTGCACGGGGAAATATTTTGCGTGTACGGGGTGTCGGAGACAATACTTTCAGACAACGGCAAACAGTTCAAGAGTAAGGAAGCTAATGTCCTCGTATGGGGTTGACCATGTCAGGACGGCTGGCGGTGTACTCCCCACAAGCTAATGCAAGTGAGAGAGTTAACAGATCGATTTTGGCAGCAATCAGGTCTTATATAGATTCTGATCAAAGAAACTGCGACGCCAACCTCCCTTGCTTAGCTTGTGCGTTGCGCACTTCCGTTCATTCGGCAACTGGAATAGCACCATATGAGGCACTTTTTGGTCAAAACATGGTGGTCCATTTTCTCGCACTCCAAATGGTTGGACCACATCCCGCGAATTATGGCGGTTTGAGGGAGTTAAATAATGCCAAGCCAATGAAGACCGATCACCCTCCTCTTCTGCTGCCAGCTTCTACTTGTAGTGTCCTGTAAGTTATTGATAGAAATGGTAGATTAGGGATTAGAGGTCTTTTCTAGGACGCAATCATATGAGGGAAATTATGCAGTGGAGCAGTGGAGCCGTGGAATTTTGTTTAGAGTGTTTTGCCAAGTCCCCTTAGGGAGATTGAATTTTTGTTTGTAGTAGCCCTAGATATCCCAACCAGGTTCGTTTAAGGTGGCGCCAAACGTTTTCTCTTTCTTATTTAATTTTGTTTTCTTTTCAAAAAATAATTATGTAAATAGACTTAATAAATTGTAGGTCGGAAAAAAACTTAAAACTAAGTTGCTTATTATACGGGTATAAGAAGATGAATTCTATGTCACGAATTTGTAAAATAAACAGAACTTATTTTCTGAAAATTCTTCAGACTGATCAGCAATGACACCTAGGCGAACAATCTAAAAAACCTTTCTTCGTTAAGTGCATGTCAGATTTTTCCTGAGCAGACTTTATTTCCGCGATGCTTTCTTTTCTTGACCAACCCTTCTCCAGAGCAGACGTCTCAAAAGCTACAAGAAGTACTCGTATTAATTCTACTCATCCAATTTCACAAGCATCGAAATAAGTGACCATTATTATATTTATTGGATTATTTATTGACAAATTAGACGAGGTAAAACAGTTTATGGTATACGTACTCGTATATCGCATTACTCTTAATTTTTTTTACTAAATTAGACCAGGTCGGCTTACCAAAGTGCTTATCAAAATCTTAAAGCTGCGTTTTGTTAAACGGAAAGTCCCTCAATTGTGAGTGGAAATAATCCACAAATCCTTCCAAAGAGATTTTCTTCGGTATGTTAAAAAAACTAAAAGTTATTTATACAGTGAAATTAATGTCTGATAATCAATTTTCTATATATGCCATTCAATTAAGAAAAAAAAACAAGTGTGATACGTGTGCGTACTCTTTGCCGGTGTCAGTCAAACGGGAAAAAAAAAATCATCTCACCCACATCTTTTGTTGAACTGAGACACGGAAAGTACAGTCACGAAACACAAAGTTTAAGCTTTGCAAGAATCTGGTGCCCAACCAAACCTGACCGCTGGGTTTGAGCAGACCCAGCGTGTAACAAGCTTAGACCACTGGCAGCGCGCTGCAGTGCCTGCGGTCCAACAAGCTCAATCGATTCATGCAAAACAAAAAAAAAATACAAAATCAATCGATCAATATTACCCAATATATCGGAGAAAATTCTCCGTAAATAAAATCAGCACATAAGGAAAAAGAAACAAAAACATCATCATCATCAATTCATATCATCATAATCTATTATCATCATCATTAAGTAAATTAAAATTATCGAGCTTCGTCACTCCACGATCATTCATTAAATTGCCGAAAATAGGGCACAAAAGTATGCTATATTTTTCCTTAGGTATCGTTGGCCGAAAGAAACCAATAACTTCAAAGATGCTGTGCACACCAGGGATGGAAAATGAAATTTTTTAATTGTACTGAAATCTGGAATAGAATTGTACTGAAATGATGTCAATTGTACCGAAGACGAATTTTGTATGGAAAAATAAAACAAAATCAATAATTCAACTATTTAAAAGTTTTCCAAATTATTTAAAAAAAAATCAAAGCAGAAATGATCAGTTTGTCTTCTTATAAAAAAACCAATATAAATAAATAGCTTCACAGAAAAAAAACTATCTTCATTTTAAAAAGTACATACATACATAACTATTGTCTTGTATTGTAATGATGAAACTAAATCTTTTAATTATCTACTTTTGTGGCACCAGCTTATACAAAAAAATTAAATATAAAACTAAAATTCACAAATTAAATATCTTAAAAACGCGCAAAGGAAAAACCGCAATCACAAATAATATCCACAACTTTACAGTATAGTGTTTAGTAAAGAAAACGATGCGATGTCTGAAAAAAAGCTGATCGATAAAGCAAGATGCCATCAAGAAGTTAAAAGAAAACTGTAATTAAGAGTTATAAGGGCTTACAGCTGTGAGTTATTGTTCTGGAATGAAAATAAATGCGTTCAGGCCAGGATGTTGTGTTCAACTTTCAAATTCCTTTAATGCGCTTTTGTTTTGTTGTTTTTGTGAAATACATAAAATTAGAAATTTTGAAATTGTACTGAATTGAGACAAATTGTACTTTTGTACTTGCACAAACTCAATTGTATCGAATTCGGTACAATTGTACCGAATTTTCCATCCCTGGTGCACACCATCTCTGGAAGTGTGGTAAGTCAATCTTTCTCTTTTATTTAGTAATATGACAGAAGAGTAGTGTGACTTGTGTGCCCTATTGGAAGCTAACTTATTACTATCTTTAAAATACAATTATTAGTACTAGGATTGGGTATGAGAGTGTGCGAAAGCAATCACAACAACGAGAAAAATATAAAGAGCAAAGCACATGTCAAACAAATACTCTTAAATTTGCTTTCTGCTTGAAACAGGGTGCTTGGCCTTGAGGGCATTTTCTCTGAGTTAATTTTTATTTTGTTCTGCTTGTTTTGGTTGCTTCCGCGCAGCTTGATACAGTCATGTGAAAAAGAATAACTTTAAAAGAAATATCAATTTTTTTTTACATTTGTCTTTATGTATTACGAATAAAATAAAATCGTACATTTTTTTATTTTTATAAGATCGGTAAGGAGATGACGTTTCCCTTTTGAATTTTTATTTAATTTTTTTATGAATTTTATTTTTTCTTGAGTATATATAAATACCTACATACCTCTATATACAATATATAATAAAAAGTTGTAATGACAAGAGATATGTTTATATGTACATGAATTGTTTTGATCGGATATGGAGCTGTTTGTTAAGATGATTTAATTTCTTTTTGTGTATGGGTAAGGAAGATAATACAGTGATGGTGCAACTCGGACATTGGTAGATAATTTTCATAGTCTAAAATAGGGGCTATTGTGAAAAGCAATGAGTGGTACAATAGCCAAGGTTTTTCCTGTGGTTAAGGAAAATGAGGGGAGGGTTACACTCAGGGTCCCAAGAAACACCCAGGGATCCCTTTAAGAAAATTTAAAGAACTTTTTTTATTTTGTTGTGGATTACGATAGAATGAATTATACTTCGGCATGTAAGTTGTACGGTCGATTGGCAGCAGGTGTAAGTTCCCACCCCACCGTCGAGCTAGCATATGGGAAAAGCAAGCATGCCGAGCCACACCTAGCTGGCCAAACAATTTTAGTTAGCTCGTTCATGATTTAGATTATCCTGTGGTTCTAGGTCAGCGTTTTTCTTTCTTTCAGCTGAAAATAACTAACTAAAAATATTAAATCCGTTATAAAATTCAGTAAATTCAAATTCTTAAATTAATTTAAAGGCTATCAACAATTCTACTTTGTAAGCGATTTTGAAATAAATAAATAAATACTAAATACTAAAAACGCAATAGTTCTCAAACTTTTTTGTAGTTTCTCCATACAAAATTTCATTAAACTCCGTTATACCAATAATGGGAAATTCAAAATTCGAAAAAATGGTTCTATGGTAGGTACAGTCAGTAATATCTTAATTTCAAATTTGTTTTCATTAAATTATAGAGCGTAAGAATTAATTGAAATACAAAAAAATTATCAAACTTCTAGGTACTGTTTTCAAGAAAAATACGATTTTCGAAAACAATTTTTTAACATTTGTATGGTAGGTAGGTATTGTTATTTTTAGATAAAATAAAATGTTGTTCTCACATCTTGTAGAATGTATTTTTAATAATTATATCTGGAAGGTTTTAAAAAAAAATGGGCATGGCGTTTACAAAATATTGAGTTTTCAAACAATTTTTTTTCAAAACTTGAATACACAATACTTTCTAAATTCTTGGGGAGTTTTAGCATAAAAAAATGATCAAAATCGGCTGAATCGTTTTTGATAAAATCAAAAACAAAAAAATGGTTCCAGGGAGGATAAAACCATTAACAAGCATTTTCGAAAATTTGTTTTCAAGTATTAACTAGCTTTAACTTATATTATTTTTATAAAAAATTATGACTTTTTTTTAATCTATCGAGCAGTTTTTGAGGAAAAAAAATATTTTATAAAATTTCGATAAAAATTCGTATGACAGGTACCGTTATTTTGGGTCTTAAAAAAAAAAAAAGTAAAAATTCTGTGGAGGAAAAATATTAAAAATGATATCAACCAAGTTTGAAGAAAATCGGCCAAGCCGTTTGGGCTGTAATCAAACAGACAGACAGACAGAATTGCGAGACTCACTTTTTTCGTTTTTCTTATCATCATAATGTCAACTTTGATCAAAATCTCGAGTTCGAGTTTTTTGCAACTCAGAACTTGCCCTAAAGTTTCGTACCTATGGTGCTACTTTTCTGAACTTTTCGTTTTATGTAATTTTTGTAACTCTTTCTTTTCTTTTTAAATTTTGTTCTTGCTTTAGGAATTTCTTCAAAGTCCATTTTTATCAAGAAGGCAACCGTAGGTTTTATACGAAGATGTGAAAGTGATATAACTGTAGACCAAAAGGATTTCGTTCTTTCTTCTAACCACGACAAAAAGTACTGAAATAAGCGAAATTCTTCAAATTTGAAATTCTAGTTCAAAAAGCGGTGGGACAAAGCTTGTAGAAATGAAGAATTTGTTTATGAAATAGACCAAATCGTCTCAATACTTCAATTGTTTTTTGAAAGGCAGAAGAATCTGCAAAGAAACATAGTAATCCGAAACTGCAATCCGAAAAATCTATTGAACACACAAAAAGGCTGATAACTAAAAACTTGGGAGAATGCGTTCTAACATCGATTTTAAATTTTGCAACTCAATTGAACCTTAGAATTTGTGGGCAGATTCAGGCATCCAAAATTCTAAGAGATGTCACTGAAAGCTCCGAAAGAGCTGATATGTACGGAAAATTACTTAAAGTGTCTATGCAGGAAAGTTGTACATTATCTTCTCATATGTACAACTTTCCTGTACATACGAGTATGAGAAGATACCTTGGTCGCATCAAGGCACCAGCTTAATATTATAAGAATGAGTGCTCCTGAAAAGTTTAAGTCATATATAAAGTTGTACCGCGAATACTGAAGTAAAGCCCCTTTTAGACGATCATTTCAGTTTCTGTTTAGTTGAGCTATCAGTTAAGCTGTCAGTTAAACTGATGTCTAAATACAAAAACTGAAGCGTTTATCTGAGACTGAAACTGATGAAATTCCTATAAGTTTTCAGTTCAGTTATCAGTTAAACTGATATGTAAATACTTTTCAGTTCAGTTGTCAGTTCAGTATTCATTTCAATTTTAGTTTGCGGTGATTTATTAAGCGACAAAACTATAGCTATTGCAATAAGGCTTTCATTGTCCATTACGCAATGTATTTCCTCTGATTTTCGGCTGCTAACAAGTAAAATGAAAGCTCAACTGAACACCGGGCTGAAGTCTAAATACACTGCCTTTTTTAACTGAACTGATAACTGAAGGAACAACTGATCGTCTAAAAGGGGCTTAAGTTTTCAAGCCCCTGACCTTACTCCAAAATGAATAATTTTATTGCAGGGGAGTGTTTTAGAAACAATGGAAGATGAATCAATCCGAAATTGTTCTTTGATATCAAATTAGGGTTTCGATTGCGGCTCAGTACATTGTTCCAGACTACTCGGCTGTTTTCATACCTTGCTTAGTCCCTATTCGACTTGCAGGTGGCGAAAAAATAATTTGGCAAAACCCTCGTCCATCTTCTGGAAATTATTGCTGGCTGTTAAAAACTCAATATGTTAGAGAATCAACGGATATTTCTAAAGCTGGAAAAATGCGAGTACAAGTATATCATTCCTTAATTTTTACAGTGATGGATTGAAATATTTGCAATGCTTTATCTGAAATAACATCAACCCAAAAATATTACTTATGCGGTGCAACCTCCAAGGAATTTGATAAAATTAAGGAAATGATTCCAAGTCCTATTAGCACCGAACACTTGGCTTTTGGAATGTCTGTTTTGGATGGTTGGATAAGAATATTTGAACGTTTTTAACAAGTAGCCTACAAATCACTCATTAAAAATTGGTGAGTTTGCGAAAATTACAAAATTACAATCGTGGCTGAATATTAGGCTCGAATTCAGTCAAAAAGAATTGCGAAATACCTATATTTGGGTTGATTATCGATAAGTTAAAACCTGGATTGGGCAACAGTTATGATGCTAGACAGTTATACTGCTAGACGATTTTTCCAAAATCCTGAACTTTAAAAAACCCACACAATTATGATTGTAGTTACCAGTGGATATGAAGTTTATGTTCACAAGTTCCTGCAAAACTTTTAGTCAGTAAATATCCATGATAGCATTATGGCCCCAACTCTCCATAGATGCTGTATTCTAGTAATAATACAATCAACATTGTTGTTAATTGGGCAGCTTTCTGAAAATGCGCAAGAGCCCTTTAGTAACGAATTTAAACATGTAAAAAGGCATTTTTCAAGAAAATCAAGTCGCGAAAAACCAAATGAGGATACCTTCAATTATTATGTATGGCCTAGCTCTGATCCTATAATTTCTACCGAACAAAAGCAATACACAAAAAATTGCAGTCTTATATCCCAGAAGCGATTGGCTTTTTGAAACCTCCAAGCATTCTAGAATCAAGCATTTTTCTTGTGCGTTAAAGTGGACGTGACAATAATGGCTTTTTATATGACCTAGTAATAGTCTCAGAAGCGTACATGCAACATTTTAGGTTCCCAGCTCTAACGGCTGATGAAACGGCTCATGAAATTTGTCCTAAAGCAAATTCTTAAATAAGAAGACAGTGAAGAAAAGTTATCTATTTGTAAAATCCACCTTAAAAAATCTTTTCTAGATTCTGAATCGTTTGGTGCCAAGTGCCAACCCTTACTGCCTTCATTGCCACCACATCGACAACTTGTTGCCATAGCCGCTGCGGCGTTATGTTGTTTCATATAAATTATCCATTTTTTTTTTTTTTGCATTTTGCTTACTCCACTGTTTGTAGGACATATATATCTGTATGTGTTTTTGATCCAGTGTACTAGATTGAGGTTATAAACGCGCACCGCTTACACAGTACACACTGCTCAAGGGTGGTTTCTTCTTTGATTTTGTACTTTTGTCCTATCATCTGTTAAGGGTGAGGGTAAATGCGTCTGTTGTCTCCTACTTCCAACGACTTGACACAAATATTGTGGTCGCCTTTTCTTGGCATGAGCATCACATGGTTGTTGTCATCATCATCGTCATTGACGTCGCGACGTCTTCGTTGTCCTTGTCAATGTTTCTGAAAAGGAAAATAAGTGTGAGCTAAAGAAGCGGTAGATAATTTGGCATAAACAGCACCACAATCTGCCAACCCCCATGCTGGCTGCTGCTTGATGAGTCTGCTTGTATAATCCTGATTATACCATTGATTATCCTGTTTTGTGAAGCACAAGCTTCGATAACTGGACCGAGGACAGGACAGGGTGGTGTTTGTCTCTAAACAGACGAAAAAGAAAGCAAAACAACAACAAAAAACACGCCTACTCGCCCACTGGTTCACTTGAATAATTCATTAACGTTTACAATAACAGGATAACGAACACTAAGTTCAGTTCCCATTGACTTACAAGGACGACTTGTAATTTCATTCTTGCTATTGAAGAAACGAGAAAACGAAAAGGAGAAAACGCCCACGCCAACAACAATACGACATCCATATATCCAAGAGGCTCTGGAATGTCACTAAATTTATCGGCTCCATAATCTGCAAACAAAAGCCGCTTTCCTGGTCAAAAATAATGAAATTATACAATCAATGGCGTCTTCCTTCTACCACATATACTCGTACGTACGTACATAACCCACAAACACAGCCACACGTAGGGATAAAAAGCACTTTGGAGCAGCAGGTGCGTTGCTGGTATTGGTGAAAGAGGATTAGTTTCCCGCAATTGAGATAAATGCCAGGCTTTTCTTATTTCATTAATTTGTGGCCAGAGCAATTATTTTCTGAAATGTAAGCAATTATTTTAAAAGTGAATAAAATATGTATTTATAAAATTTAAGAATTAATTTGTTTCTCATTGTGTTCGAGAGTACCGTGTAGCTGCTTGACTTAAATGGAAACTCATCATAGACATGAAGTGCTTATTTCTGAAATTAATTAAGAAAATAATGCGGAAATAAGAGCGTGCTTGTTGAAGAGTTCGAATGAATCCATTTTTGTTTGATGAAATATGTATGTATGTATCACTGATAAAAAACGGACGGAAAACAATTTCACTAAGGGAAAATATGCTGTACCCTGAGTACAAATAAATTTTTGTAAAAAAAAAATTGTTCCTTGTACTGTTTGGGATAGTCTCGAGGCCCTTAATATTGAGTACAGTTGACGTGTACTGATGACATTTCGATTTATGAACCGCATACAACCCTCTAAGTCAACGAATATTAGCTGAGACAATATTTATGTACGAGTCTCGTAGTCAGTCTATAGAAAATATTTCACGTATCTTGCATGGAATGCAGACGATATGTACTCAATAAAAAACGATATGTACTCAACACATAACGATGTGTTCTCAATGAATAATTATAATACATTAAAATATGTAATGAGTGCATACGTCTTCAAAATTCGCCAGGAATGTAAGTAAAAAAATGCATTCATGAAATTTATGTTATGTCATGAATACAGAGAACGTGCACTGAGTGAGTGAAATATGTACTGAATACACGTCTCGCTTGAATAAACTATTTTTGAAACAACCAACGCCAGAAAGCTGGAAAAACCTTAACTTTCAGTTTATTAAGTTCTTGCCAGTGGCCGGTATTTGGATATTTGTAATTGCAAATTGGGTAGGGTTGTCTGAGTAAAAAACGAAATAAGGGTTTTTTGAGTACTTCTATAGGTGCAAATATGGACTTTCCTTCAAAATGTTAATTCGCACCCTTAGAATGAAAGTGACCTAACTGAAAAATAGCAATTTGTGGGAAATCAGCAAGAAAGTATAGTTTTGAGTAAGTTTGAATGTATCTCTCACATATTTCAAGTGACCGATGTATAAGACTGTCCCTTTCTTACTAATATTTCGGTATCTTTTTCACCACAGGGCTTTAGAGATCCCATTTTAAGGTCAGTTTATTGCGAAATCAGAAGTTACGGGAATTTTGAGTTAGGTCACTTTCATTCTAAGGGTGCGAATTATAGTTTTCAATTGCTTAGCTGTTATGTTTTGTGACATAAAATCTTTCAGACAATCACAATCGTGAAATACCAAAAATTGTAGAACAAAATGACAAACATCAACTTTTTTGACTGAAGTTGTACTGATCGAATGAACCAGACAAATTAATTTAACATATTTATGATTAGGTAATTAACAATTTATATTAACTAGCCTCAACGTGGCCATTTGAAGTACATACCTATTCTTAAGTAATAATCAAAGTGAATCTTTAACGGACCAACGAGCATTGGTACTATACCCGTTTCAATGTGAAGCGTATACAGGGTGAGCCATCTAGTGGTTTCGTTTAAATCATAGGTTATTTTGACACTGACAGTTTATTTGACAAAAATTCAGTGTCATACCTCCGTGGAACGAAATGAGTCGCTTTACGCTTGAACAACGTTGGGAAATATTGAAAACTTATTTCCAAAGTGAGTGATGCTGTGTAGCCCAAACAGTGCATTCTTGAAAATAAGTTTTGACTTGCTCAGCGGCTACGTTAACAAACAAAATTGCCACATCTGGGGCTCTAGAAACCCGTAAGTTATTATCCAGAAGCCAAAACATCTACAGAGAGGTGACAGTTTGTTGCGGATTATGGAGTGGTGGTATCATTGTACTATTTTTCTGCGAGGCTGTGAACAACTCAACAACGTTTCGGTGAACGGTGGGCGTTACAGAGACATGTTAACCGACTTTTTTTTACTGAAATTGAAACATGGATTTGGACGACCTTTCGTTCATGCAGAATGACGTGCATGCCACAATCGATCTTTTCCCAAATCGTGTTACCAGCCGTCTTGGCGATTTGAATTGACCGGCTCGGAGCTGCGATTTTACCCTTTTGGACTTTTTTTTTTTGTGAAAACCGTGAATGACCGATGTTATGCCAATAATTCGGAAACGATTCAGGCACTTAAGGCCAATACCATCGCAGCAATCCGTGAGCTACAGCCAGAAACCATCAACAAGATCTTGGAAAATCAGAGTGACAGAATGAGCTACCGCGAAGCCAGCCCAGGCAGCCACTTGAACGACGTTGTATTCTATAATTAATGGGAATGTTTGCTCTTACTAATAAAGCCGTTATGCATGGAAAATATTTAATATTGCATTTTAAAAAGAAACTTGCATTTTGCACACCTTTTAGTTTAAAGTCGTAGAGGGCAGTTTAAAAATTTGTTTTAAGAAAATCTTAGCCATTTTTCCACGTCATTGTACTCTTTGTAACCCTAAACTTGTTCCAAGAATAACATTATGGATTTGAAAACAGCTTGAAAAATTTTGTATTTAACTGAATGATATACTGATTTGTTTTAAAAGCATTGCTTTTAAGAAACACGTATTGCAGGGTTCTTTAAACTAAGCTGGGACGTGGTTTTTATAACAAAGATTGCTGGATATTGTGACTCCTAGATACATATTTGTGTATCTTCCATTCCCTTTTTTGAATATCAATATCTTAGATTTCCTAAATTTATTGTAAGGTTCCACTTGTCGCGATAGCTTTCGAGAACATTATTCATATTTTGCAATTGGTGAGGTGATTTTGCTAACAGAACAATCTCATTGGCGTACATTATTGCTGGAATTTTTTCCCCCGCAATACAGTAACACCTCCACCAATGCAATCTACTAGATCAAAAGATTGTAAATATAAGAGTACTAAGGGCACATCTTTGCTTTAAGCTCATTGATGAACTTCCCATTGACAGAGTCTCTTTTTTTCAAACTAGCAGGCATCGGGATGTCTTCAAAAATAATTGAAATTCTAAAAGCACTTTACGCAAAAGGCTCTATATCAGTTTAGGATGGAGAAAGAGAAAGTCTAGAGGAATCTAGACTTTCTAGAGGAATCTAGACTTTCTCTTTCTCCATCCTAAACTGATATAGAGCCTTTTGCGTAAAGTGCTTTTAGAATTTCAATTATTTTTGAAGACATCCCGATGCCTGCTAGTTTGAAAAAAAGAGACTCTGTCAATGGGAAGCGTACAATTGTTTCCTTGTTACAAATATACTTCTGCTATGTTAACCAAGAGGAAATTGTAGAATAAGTCGATAGAAAGCCAGCTTGGAACAAACTAAGTACTGATTTCTCATTTTATCCAGGTGACAAATATACGAAATATCAAGTTCGCGAAAAGTTTCATGACAGTATTTAAAAATGGAATCCCTCTGTACGTTTCAACAGCTAAAAAAAAAGAAGGTTGAAGGAATAGCACGTGCTTTCCCGGTGGTCCTTGACTTTGACAAGAACAGCTTCTAAAAAGATGTCCTCAATTCATGGCAGCGCGTATTGAACTCTCAGAGATGTAAATTCAGTATTAAGCGCAGAAGCAAAATAAGTTTTCTACGCCTCTGCTTTCAAATGACATCCAATTATAAGGTAAATCCGACTTAAGTACTATTCACATGAGAGCGACCAACGGCCGACGAATGAACGAACATTCGCCCATTTTGACATTTCGTTCACATGCATTTTTTTTATTCGTCGCGAATGGCGTTTACTTAGACAACTGTCTTCTTTTTTTTCTTGTACCTATCTGAATATGAACAGTCGGCCTTGTTGTATAGTGTTGGATTTGCTTCCACTTCCAAAATCAATCTTGCGTCAAATTCCTAGAATTTTTTACATTATTTTAGTATTCCTTGCTTAAAAATTTATTTGATTTTTTATTGAATATATTTATTTAGCTTTTTTTCCATGATCGCTTCAGCCATTACCAAACACGAAGAAAATTATTTTAGAATGATTTTGAGGTTAGTCGCGCGCGAACAATTCATTCGTTGCAGTGTGGAGATTGTATATTTATTGAGATTTGTTTGTTTCTTTACACAGTATTTTTCTTATTCTAAAATAGATACACGAAATTATAATTTTAAAGCCGACTTAGAAGTGGTCAGGCAACTCGTTTTGACAAAAGGAATATTTTAAGCTTTAATATTACAGTATGATTTGATACAAATAAATGAAAGTTAATATGAGATGTCCACTCAATAAAGACATCGTTGCAGTGTGGATGGTATGTGGAACGCGAATAGTGTTTGACAGTTCGTAGCAGTCATATTGCAATTCGCGACGACCAATTTATTTTCTCAAATTACTCTCATTTAATCAATTACAACGCAAATTTTAATATATTAACATTAAATTAAACTAGATTTCTACCCTTTTGTAAAGTTTTTGTGAAGAATTTAGGCTTATATATGTTTTAAATCCCCTTTCTTTTTTTATTCGTTGGTCGTTGGTCGCTCTCATGTGAATAGTACTTTAGAGATATATTGCTTCCATAAGTCTGTCGATGTGGGTTTCGATATTTTCGACTTCTCTTTATCACAATTTCGCTGAATCATATAAAAGTTACAAAGAACATAATAAGGTCTATAATCGTATTCGTTCGGAGAAACCTACGATCGTAACGTTTATGTACTTCATGGTATCTGTTTCGTAACGGAAACATCGACATTTACCAACGTGTGTATCTGACGCAAACGTGAATAAATTAATTAAGTGTTGATTCGTATCGATGCATGTATTTGATATTTACAAAATTAATTAGATTTATCTTTGATTTCATAAGAATTGCTAAATACTTTTTTCCAGAGAAGGGTGTCCTTCATGGGTGGGCCAAGCGAGTTGAGGGTTTCTGTGATTATATCCCAGAAAGCAATGTCTGGCTTTGAGTTCATAAATTCAACCAGAGCTTTGAACCTGGTTTGTTTTTGTTTTTTTTTTTTTTTTTGAAAGAAAGAAACACGTTTAGGTAAGTAATTACCAAATAAAAAGACGATTGCTTACGATCTTTTTTCTCTGCGTCCTTTTCGTTTTTTTTTTCTTCGGGAAATTTTACCCTTATAATTTTCTGTCCTGGAATTTGGAAATCAAATATCTTCATACATCCCATGAATTCACGATGCGTTGCTGCCATTTTGACATTTCATTGGCATGCACGCAAGGATTTGACATTTTCAACGCACACAAACATTTCGTTCGTAGATCTGTCCGATTGCGCTATCGGAACGGCCACAATGATACAAAATTCGTACATTTCATAGAAATCGGCGAAAATTACGTTCCTATCGGGTACGAAGATAAGGCTGATTATGAAAATTCATGACATCAATTTTCGTGTACATATTTTGAAACCGATTGAGTCGTTTGCATGAAAAATAGTACCTATCACATTGCTGGTATAAATGTTTAAGAGAACCACAGTGACGTTTCAGCTTTCTACGGTAAACGCTTTTGTGGATCAAGGATTCTGGTAGTAGTTACATTACCGATCTGGACAAACTTTTTCTATAATTGATCCAGTTATAAGGGACATTAATGGTGAAACTCTTTTTTGCAAAAGTACAATCGGTAACTATGGTCGGAATGCAATTTAAAAGCTTTGGTGTCTTTCATGTGCTTTGATTTTTGGACGATCAGTGCATTATGTACCTACTCGAGGCAAATTGCAATTATCCTTTGGCTCTCCTTGTGAAAGATATACGTTTACGATATCCAGTTCGAATTCAAACAGAAAGCCCTGTGATGAAAATGCTCTAAGCCAGTTCAAATCCCAATCTATATCACAGAAAACCAGAAATGTTTTACAAGTGGTACTGCCTTTTGGGAAGAAGTGAAAATGATCTCTTGTCATGAGAAAATGCTGCTCATCTTAGCCGTTTGAATTCGTGAGGAACTTGTATCCTATTGGTTAAAGTTGCTAATCATTAGACTCACCTAGTTTATTTTTATTCGATTTCATTTCGATAGAACAGAATGTACAATGTGCTTTTTTTGTTGGAAAAATGATTTTTATTTAATATTTTTATAGTATATTTTTTGTTGATATCACTTTGTTATAATATAGTAGTAGTAGTAATTGTTATATGTATTCAATTATAATAATATAATTATTTTAGTTAAAACTTATTTTTATTTATTTATTTTTTTTTTTATAGCAATCGTAACCATTTTCATTCCTCAAGCGAAATTAATTTTTGCAATTTCTCTTGATTCTTAAAAAAATATTTAATTGTATTATTAAAAATTAAATATTGAGTGTTTTATTTTATTCCTTGTTTAAATATTTTTTTTTTTACTTTTTTTCTATATATTTATTGATATACGTTTTTTGTTTAATGCCAAGCACTTGGTAAGTTAATATCATTATTTTAAGCACTTATTAACACTTATTTACAGGAAAGTTAATTTAAAAAAAATATATAGAAGATTAGACTAAAAAAAAACTATAAAACAAAAATTAATTAAACTGTTAGAACAATTTTTTTTATATGTATAATTCATATTTTACGTTTGTAATTAAATTTAAACTGCTTAATATGTTTTCTTAATTTTTAAATTTAAATATATTTACATTTTTTTTTTGTAGACTATGATCTTAAAAATATTTAATAACAATTTTGTGTTTATAGAGAAACAAAGCAAATTAAGTACATTCCTTTTTTCCATTTTTTCTTTCTGTTTTTTTTTTTTTTTTTTTTTTTTTGCGCAAGAAACTTATTTTTTTCTCAAACTGGAAATATTTTTTGTTTCTAAAATTTTATTATAAAATCAGACAAACCACAACTCACAAATTCTAACAAAATGTATGTAGTTTTGTTTAATCTTTTAATGCACCTAATCAATTTTCCATTTAATATAATTAACATTCATTTCTGAGGATACAATTATTTATGTGTTTTTTTTTATTTAATATTTTTCTAATAGATATTACATTTTTATTCAAATATCGGAATAGCGAGAATAATATTTTCGCTTAAATATATAAATATTTATATTATTTTTTTTTAATAGAAATTAAATTAAAAACGAAACAAATTATTATAATATTTAAACAAATTTTGTTCACTTAATTAAAGGCGTTTTCTTTCCTTTGAGGAAATACTTGTAATTTTTTTTTTAATAAAAGTTTTAAGCTAATATAATTAGGTATATTTTTATTTAATATTTTTTTTTTGTTTTTTTACTTTGCTTTGCTATGTTTTTCTTTCGTGATTTTTTTGTCTGTCCATTTTGAAATTTAAAGGATGGTTTTGAGAGTGGTTCTTAAACGCAATCGTTTTAATTTTTTACAAATTTTCCGAATTGTATGTTATCCCAAAGTGAAGGAGTAACTGTTAGTTATTTTTCTGAAGTCACTATCAGGTTTTAATATAAATAAATCATTAAATCTTTTCTTTCCGACGAAAAATTTGGAAGACAGAATAATTGTTTATGATGAAACATAGTTTATACTCTCGAAGGCTTTTCCTCAACACGAAATCGATTTCAGTACTACTAAATTGGCTTAAATTTTTTTTTTCAAACATTCGAATCTGTAGGTTCGAAAAAATAGAGTTTTTAGTGTATTCGAAGTAATTTCACATCACGAAATAATTTTTCTACATAAAAATACGTTACGGTATTTAAAAATAATTATCTTCGAAACTCATTTTGAATCTATCAAATTCTTTCTTTTCTCTCCTTTTCGGGAGACTTTTATTCTACCCAACTTAATTCCTAGAGACCTCTAAAATGAAGAAGTTTATTAATTTCAAGTATGGATATCTCCTAGAAATAATAAGGAACAAATATAAATGGATTTAAG
Source organism: Chrysotoxum bicinctum (assembly GCA_911387755.1). Lineage (NCBI taxonomy): Eukaryota > Metazoa > Arthropoda > Insecta > Diptera > Syrphidae > Chrysotoxum > Chrysotoxum bicinctum. Next base: position 212,723,858 of record OU426989.1, on the reverse strand, counting down.
TTGACGTTTTTGATAATACAAAATAAATCGTGCTGTAACATAACCTTACAAAATTATGTTTTTGAACTTTTACAATCGAATATTTTGAAAGACTTAAGCCAAATCTGGAATCTTGAAGTTTTGCATTTGAATCTTTTGGAAATTTTGGAAAAACTAAAGCCAACTGAGGAATCTTGAAGTTTTGCATTTAAATATTTTGGAAAGCTAGAACCAAATGAGGAAACAAATTCAACTTTCTAGACTAATTTACTATGCCCTATTCATCTCGTAATACTAACTTGAATTGCCTACAAAAGTATTGAAAATTGTTAAGTGTAGAAATACGATAAGGGACCAAAGATCATTCAAAAAGAATATAAGCATATTTCTAAGATCAAGATAAGGTTAAAAAAAACTACTAAGTTAAGTTGCCAAGACTACAAAAAAAAAATCCCTAAAAGTGGACTTTTGTATAGCTTCTTAAAACAAGTAAAAATCTTCATCGTAAAAAAATGTTTGAAAAAAATCTAAAACTTCAATTTTATAATGAAGCTTTAAACAATATAAATATTTGTTTAAAAAAATTTTAACCAAATGGAAAACTAATACAAAGCTAACAGAGGGTCTAACGAGTTTTCATGAATATTTTAAAAATTGTCAGGGCTTATATTGTAATAATATTTACTTATCCAAATTTGGCTCGAGATTAAAACGGATACGGTATCGGTATATTTGATATACACTCACCTCTATTACCAATTCCATCGTAATCGGAGACTTCTACAAAATTTTAAAAAACCTTTCACCAAATCCTTTCGAAGGGGCAATCTGTATGATGTTCTACGATGGATACTGTGATGACTTTTTCGAGGTCCGTAACAACATTCCGATTCCGATGGAATTCGTGATAGCGCTGACTACCCTGCTTTTGAGTTTTGAGAGATCTACCTAACGAATTTAATCTCGAATCAACATCTATTACTCGGCTCGGCCAAGTTTATATCGGATCTACTAACAAGTTCAAATATTCCTTATGTCAAAATATTTCAAACAAAATTGCAAATATTATTTTTCGTGATTCTAAGCTCTCCCTCAGGTTTAGCTCTGTTTCATAGACGAGAAAGTCCTTTTTACGATCACATCGATTGCTTCACTTTTGGTCTCACATTGCGGTGTTTTAAGCCAAAGAAAAAATTGAAAATTTTTTTTCAAATGATGTAAGGCAGTGTTTTACTTCTGATAGAATAAAGGTCGAAGGAATTCGGTCCATTATATGAGCCATGAACTGATGGGGGTAGAAGAATTAACTTAATACATTTGGCCCACTCAAATAGTTCTATTCAATCGAAATCTTACTTAATAAAAGGTCTAGCCTGGGGCCCTATACGAAATTTTATTACCTCTCCAATCTATGGAGGTCGGGAACTTGAAATCCCAAAGTATAACACGTATAGTGGTAAAATTAAGTTAAGTTCTACAATTTTAATTTGAGCCAAATTGAAAATACTTAAAAATGGTTATAAATTATGATGACAGGATGGTGAAACTTAAAGAAGCTACCAAGCTGTGATGCTATGGAACGAAAATGTTTTCAAATGAAACAGTCTTAAGCCACCATCTAAAAGTTCAAAAGCAAAATTAAGCTCTGATAAGGACCCAAGACTTCGTTGAAACAAACCAAAGAGCTTTAAAATGCCAACGAAACTTTAAAAACGAAATTTGCTAGTTTAGAATTAAGAACAGGATTTATGATGACTTAGGATCGTTCCTAGTAATAGCTTATGTAAAAGCCAACCGTAAGTATATTTAAAATAAAATATTTGAAAATGTATTAGTTTTTAAATTCAGTTCCTCTTTAAAACAAAGAAAAACAAAAACGCTTACAAGAACTAACTTTTACTCAGAAACGCATCCCTTAACAAATGTCCTTTAAGCTTCTAATTAAAAACAAAAAAGACGCAAGTAGCTTAATATTTTTTTTTTGATTTTTTTTTTTAAGAATTTCATTGGAATGGTCTAATTTTACGTTTTTTTTTTTAAATTCTTTTACTTCATAACTGACATTTTCTTTTTTGTTTTTTTTTTTTTTTTCTTCCAAATATAAACCACACATTCTAAGTTAAAAAAAAAAAATAATAAAGGAGTAAAACCTCCTTTGCCCCAGGGGTTAATCGCGTTCACACATCATTTATGATAATAAATGCACGTCTATCTCTTCTCTCGGATAACATGAGTTCCTGACTTTTTTTTTGCATCTTAGACAGCAAAGTCTCCTTCACCCCAGGACATCTTGTAATCGTCGATATTGAAAAGATCCAAAATGTTGTCCTGATTTATTGGCGACAAATGGCTGTCTCCGTAGCTATCCGAGTTATCCATCATTGAAGCACCTTGGTTTTGGCCACCAATATTATTGCCACAGACTGACATTTGTTCCAAAATCGAGTTATTGTGCCCCGAAGGCGATGACGACGAATGGGATGATGACATGAGACCGCAGCTATTGTTGTCACCGCCACTTCCTCCACCGCCATTGCCACCGACAGATATAATACCACCCTCGTCACCAAATGGATGTGGCGGAGTGTTTATATTCGAGTCCGGTGACAGCTGCGAACTGAAACTGAAGCTGGCTAGAGGATTGTCGAAGTCATCGCACACGTCCATTGGAGTCGATGAGAAATTATTGTTTGACGACGCAAAACTGGACGAGGACGATTCGCCGGGATTATTGTTGACACCGTGATGTTGCAATTGATGATGATGCTGCTGCTGCTGTTGGTGTTGTTGTTGCTGTTGTTGGGGATGATGATGCAGGTGGTGGAGGTGCTGATGGTGCACCAGGCCATTGGTCATGGGGAGGTTGGAATTATTGTTGCTGTTGGAAGTGCTCTGCTGCTGGATGAGCTCACTAATGGATGGTTGGAGCGAGGGATTCATGTCACGTCGCATTGGCGGTGAGATTGATTGTTTGTTTTGGGATGTGTCCTGGTGCGACTGTTGCTGCTGATGTTGCTGCAGGTCTGGAAAGCTGTGACAATTTTCATCGCTACCAATATCCATTTCCAGCTGTTGACTCATGAGCTCGAGTAATTCGAACTCATCGAAGTGATTCAATTTGTTTTCGCGATCATCAGGTGATGATTTCTCTTGATGCAGTGTGGGCGAGGACTGCTGGTGTTGCTGCTCGAGGAATATGTCCAACGTCTTGGCCGGGTCGATGTGGCAATTGGATTGCAATGGCGAAGACATGTCTATGGTCTCCAGCAAGAGGGGTGGCTGGGGAGATTGTAGCGTTGGAGCTGGTGGCGGCGGTGGTGGTGGCGGAGCTGGAGTGTTTAGAAGTTGGAAAGATGGAGATGCTGTTGATACGAGTGTTGTGTCCATTGTCACTGTTACTGGAGGTGGAGCGGGCGAAAAGATGAGATTGCCACTCATATCGGTCATGATGCTGCTTCCGCCGGGCGTGAGTGGAGTTATTGGAGTGAGTGGTTCTCTAGCGCTCTCTGGCAGCTCGCCCTGGTTGATAAGAATGTCCAGGACATCGGTTAATTTCTCCGACTTGACATGTTGCTTGCGTTTGGAAGAAGGTGCTGTGTGCAGAGTTGGAACGATGCCATTTCTTTGCGGCGGTTGCTCTATTATTTCTTCCTTGATTTTGACTGTGCACAGTTGTTTGGTTGCCTCTTCATATAACGGTGGTGGGGGTAGGTGTTGGGGTTTTACGTCCACCTGAATACGAGGTTGCATCTGTTGCCGTTTGGCCTCGATTATCTGCTGTTCGGCGGGAGTTATAGGAAAAACAATGCTGGGCAAGGATGTGGTTCTGTGATGGCCATTGATTATCTTCTTTCCATTATCCTGAGGTGGAAGTCCAACCAGGAAGATGGTTTGGTTGCCATCGTTCCACATCAAGCCTACATTATTTTGACCCTTATGATGGTGAGCTCCAGCTATAGACGACGCTGGAGCGGTAGCTATGATTGTCTTCTGATCGTCCAGTTTTGGGATGATAACGGTGTGATGTGTCGGGTTAGACATAGCCTTCTGCATACGCATGAGATTTTGGGCCTGGGCTTGAGCTTGTGCCTGCGCTTGGGCCTGAAGTTGTGCCTGTGCTTGCGCTTGGACCTGAAGCTGTGCCTGGGCCTGAGCTTGAGCTGCCGCAGCAGCAGCAGCCTGCTTCTGTTTTTGAATCTTAGCCTCAAGCTGCTGTTTTACGACCATTTTATTGCTAAGTGGTGCGGGAGGTGTTGAAGATGCGTTAGTCTGGTGTGTGCTCGAAACCACCGGTTGTTGCTGGATGGGTTGTTGGTGAAGCTTAATCACGTGTTGCTGTGGCTGTTGTTGCTGGGGAACGATTATTTCTTTTGGAGCCGTAGTAATCAGTGTGATTTGTTGGTGAGGTGCTTGGCCGAGCTGCTTTTGACGGATTTGTTGCAGTTCCTGTTGGCTGAGCTGTAGCTGCCTCTGGAGTTCATCGATCTTTCGCTGCTGCTCTCGTAGCAGATCTTCATTGGATAATGTCAGGAAGGTTGTGGTTTGACATTGTGGCTGAACTTGCAAGCCAACAGGTCTTGGCGAATCCATTTGTTGCATCACTTCCATGTGCTCCTGATGCTCATTAACTGCTTCCGGGGACATTGATTGACGCGGCGAATTTACAATCATAGCCACTGTTGTGTCTGGAGCGTCGCATGTCTCATTACTCACTACGGAGGAAGCCATTTCAGGATTCGAAGCCGGAGTACAATCCATCGAGTCGAAAGGCAAATATGGTCTCAGACGTTCAATAAGCTGGGGCTTTGGACCAGAAACTGGGAGATTTCGTCGCTTCAGATGCATTTTCAGGTCAGAGACCTTCATTTTCTCAAGCCGCGTATTTTCGCTCAGCGAACAAGTGGACTCAGCATAACTTGTAGCCGGACTCGGTGGAATCGATGAGCTAACAGATAAAGCCGGTGACGGCAATGGCGGAGGGCGAGGCGTTCCAGCCGATATAGACATAGAACTTGAAGTGCTCACATCACTGCTACTCACAGTCGATTGCTGATTTGTCATAGTGGCTAACTTAGGAGTAGACGAACCATTTGTAGATGGAATTATCGACTGGTTTTTGTTGAGATGTTCGAGGAATTTCAACAAACAATTCTGCTGTTCCAACATGAGCTGGTAAGATGTTTCCTCGGTGGCACTAGACTCCGATGATGACGAAATCTTCTGAGCACTTGGTGGTCCCTTGTACTCGTGGAATTTGATGGTTCTCGCCTTTGAAACTGGCTTTGATTTATTTTTTTTGCGATTCTTGTCCTTCCCGGGAGCATCGGACTTTTGCGACTGCTGAAGAGATAACGCCGGAGATGCTATACTTGGCCTTGGGGTTATCGAATGCGGTGGAGAGGCCACCGACGACAGTGGACTCAGTGTTGACGCGCTCGACCCAAACGACAGAGGTGAATGAGCCAATGGCAGATATCCGGGGCTCGGACTTGGTCCAGCTACCGACTGACAAAGCTCTTCGAAAAGATTTGCCGTATCTTGCTTCGCCCGTGACGGCAACGGCGGCGGCGGAGGAACATAGGGTGCCAGTGCTGTGTGGAATTTGGTCTGAAGAATTGGTGCTGATGTAACTACCACCTGACCACCGCTAGTCGGAATTGTCAGGGCAACTGTAACAATACCCGCAGAAGCGGCAGCCGCCTCCAGCACATCAGTTGTCGTTCGTGGCGGAGTATTACGCGTATCACTTTCCGAACTCTGCGAGTCATCTTCGAATGTTATATAACTGTTGGGATGTTGTGGCCGTGTCAGTAAACCTTCACTTGTCGCCTTGAACGACACCAAACCCTCTTTGACGATTTTCTCGATTGGCTTCTCAGTGTGCAGTATGTTCTTCTTGATAAGTTCCAATGGACCTGGCCGATGTTGAATTTGAGAATTCAATTGATCAGCTAGCCGAGCTTTCTTGAGCATACGCTGCTTCTCGGCGAGACTCGGATCAATGTGACATTCATCTTCTTCCAAGATATGGCGACGCTCGAGTTCTTCGCGATTTGGTCGCTGTTGGATTTTTGCTTTGAGTAGATCTCCAGTTTTGGCACGTTCAAGTTGCTTGCATTGTTCGTGTATAGCTGGTGAAGTTTTGAGCGCTAGAAAGAAATAATTGATAACGAAAATGAAGAAAGTTAGTTTTAGAAATAAACATAAAACTAAGAAAAAAAATGGTAGAGAAACATGGAAAATCATGGACAAAACATAGAAAATCATATTAAGAAAAAAACATAGAATAAACATAGAAAATCATAGAATTACATCAAAATACATAAAATTAAAATCTGAAATTCCGAAAAACGAGGGTTTTATTAGAAAGAAGAAGATAAGAAAATCAATTCATTCCCAATAACGAAATTTGCTGACTTGAAAGGATCCTTTGCAAATTGAATCCTATTTGAAATGGTCAATCGATTTCGACTTGAATGAAATAGAAATTTAACCTTAATACTCTTTATGAAACCAAAACCATTCTGGATGATGTTACATCCAATCCACTCAATCAATTCCTTTGTATCTTAACCAATCATCATAAAAAGTCCTACGCTTCAAAATACATACATAAAAAATACTATTTCTCAGTCATGCTTCCAGTGAATCTATTGATTGGAATCTGAGAAAGTTACAGCTCCTGTCTTCTAGGATACCAATATGCTGCGGTACTCTGGCAGTTACGTTATTCAAATCAATCCAATAATTTGTTAATCAATAAATTCCCTATTCCCTCCTTTCCATGGCAAGTCCTCAAAACCTCTACCATCTCATTATCATATATCAAGGAAAGCACAAGGAACACAGAGTTTACCTCCATAGGAAGGAAATGGAATCGCGTTCTCTGTTTCTCCATTCACATCTTCCTTAGAATACACAAATATCTATATTTGGTTTGGTCTCTCATTTTTTTCGATTTATTTAATTTTATCATTTCATCATTAAATATTCACCAGGCATAAGGCTCCCGAATCCCGATATCGTGCTATCCATAAAGGACGATGCGGGCTGCGATCCAGAAATAAGATGAGGCCATCAACAAGGATGATTTTTCCTTTTTGCAATCTTTCTATCGATTGATATTATTTTGGTTCTACTTTGTGGTTTGAAAGGAAAAACTTTTTCGCCAAAAACAAAAAAATAGAACCCATAAACCGCCTGGCAAAATACGCGTTTAAGGAAATCGACGATGGAAAATTTAAATGTAAATTGCCTCACGAATTGCGAACGTCAAACAAAATCCAAAAAAGGTGGCTGTTTTTTTCTTCTTCTTGATTTTAATCAAAATGCTTGAGGCCTATTTTTTTATGGAGTGATTTGACGAAGGACCAATTGCCTAATACTAAGGGCTGCATTTAATTTTTTTTAAAGAAGACAAATATGCAAATTTTACTAGTTTTTCGTTTTTTTTTTAATGTAAATTCTCGCAGGCATTATGATTATAAGGACTGAGCATAAGTCAAAGTTATATTCGCGATTTGAATGAGAATTTATTTTTGAAGAGGAATTTCTTGATGTTTTTCAATTTGCATCAAAATTTATGGTACAGATATAGATTCTTGAAAATTGAGTCATAGACTAAATAGTGTTTGCTTTTACAGAACTTCGACTGTGACTCTACGCAATGAGACTGATAAGGCAGGCAAACTGGTATTTTTAAGGAGCAGGGACATTGTACAAAAATTGTTATGAAAAATCCACTTCGTAACTACATTCATATTGTCCTACCTTAATTCAAATAAATTGAAGCAAAATGTTTCCAATTGGCGCGTATAGATTTTGGCGGTTTTAGTGACATCTGTCAAATCTGTTGTTTAATATTCAGTTAGTGTGCAGGTGTGCAGGAACTTGAATTTACTGGTGTTCATACATTATTATTTTTAGCAGTTTGATAAACGAAACTAATTCTTTACGGATTCAGACATTTTGTCTCGAGTATCATAACGAAAAAAACTCATAGTTTGATTGGTCCTTGAAATTTAAGCCTTCCAATCAAGATTGGGATTCAAATGCACCCCACTGCAACGGAGCGGTTTTGTAAGAACATTTTGAATAGTTACAAATTACTCTTAAGAAATAATATAAAAAAAATCATTAACTTTTTTTTTTTTTAATTTTCAACAGTAACTTGTATTTTTTTATTAAAAAAAAAGTTTTATGCTTTCAGTGATTTTCTTTTTAAAAATTTTATTCGAAATCAATGAAGATCGCATGGCTGATGGCTGTGTTTTCTTAGTGTTTCTTTTTTTATTTTTTTTTTATTTAATATTACATTTAATATTATCAACCATTTAATATTATCAAAATAAACATATGTATAAATAAAAAAAGTGATAGCAATTTTTATCCAAATTAAATCCGTATTTAGCAGGAACCGTTAAAAAATTTCTATTGTATGAAATCACCAAAAGTTTTAAATTAAAAATAAAGTCGCATTGTAGAACGAGGAACAGTCTAAAAATCCAGGCAATATTTATATGATAATTTATTAATTTTTTTTTAAAGTTTCCGTATGTCACATTTAAATTAAATTGGTAAGGTCGCTAGTAAAACGAAAAAAATGGTTTAATGACAGGTTCTGTCCGTTGCTAACATTCTAATTTAAAATTGGATGTACAAAAAAAAAAAAAAAAAAAAAAAAAAAAAAAAAAAAAATCATTTTTGAAACGGACATAACTTCAAATATTTTTTAAAGAAATTTGATTTTTTTTTCAAACTAAAAAAGTCAACTACAAGATTTTTCAGTTATAAGTTAGTAAAAGTTTTTAAACTGTCTAATTAACTCAAAACAATTATGATTTTGAAACACTGTAGCAACTTTGCAGATATATTTATGTTTATGAGCAAAAATTAAAAAATTAAAACTTCAGTGTTCCAAAAATTTTAACGAAAAAAAAAATTGTTATTTGAAAAAGTGATATTTAAGTTTATTTTTACAATAACTTTGACGGGTTCAATCGAAAAAACGACATTTTTTTCAAAGTAAGCTAAGACCTTCAACTTTTTGAATCTTCTAATGTCAAAAATCTTTAGGTAAAAAAGACCCTTACTACGAAATACGAACGCAATATCAAGATAGGTTTTTTGTATATAAATATAATTCAAACGCGCTCAAGGGTATATTGAGACCCTTATATTGTTGAAGTTAAGCATTGCACAATCGATGGGGAAATTAGGAAGGGAGAGAAAGGAAGTGTTGATGAACATTGGTCTTGTTTGCGAAATAAAATATATTCCATATTCGTGTTGCGCGATTAAAAAACGAATCCCTGTATTTGATGCTACGTCCAAAATTAGACTGAAGGGTAAATTGATAAGCATTTCCGTGAAGAACTGATTTAGGGCAAAAATGCAACTGACTACTTCGAGTGAGCATTGCTTGTGAAAGAAGCGATAAGACAAGGAAATACGATGTGCTCAAGATTTGGGATTGATTTCTTGATACTGCTGTTTCCAATCAGTTTCAAAACTCTGCTTCTATCCAATAAATAAAGAGCAGTTGGGGCTGCGTTTTCAAATAGGTATAACTTTTGGAAAGTTTTTGAGGTTTTCTTTTGTTAATTTTTTGATAGACTTTGCAGTTTCTACGACAAAAAGTTAATAATTATTCATTTACAATGTTCCTACAGTCTAAATAGTTTTTGATTGAATTTGACAGTTTGAAATATTTGATGACAGGGCTGACACTTTAATATTTAGTTTAAGAAAACCTTTTTTTTTTTAGGGGAATAGTCGAAGTTATGACCGTTTTAAAAATGAGAGCTTAAGGTGGCCCACTAATTTTTGTGTGGAGTATCTATATTTTCTCTTTAATTTCCAAATGTTTGCAAAGTTAAAAAAATTGAGTACTTGGTTCTTTAACTTTTGAGTTTTTAAAACAAAAAAAAGTATTAGGTATTTTGAATAAACACAAATTACTTTTAATACACACAAGATAATTTTTTTTGGAAAATTTTGATCGACAAACTTTTTAAATTCGTGCATAAAAAAACTATCTCACAATTAATTGGACCGTTTTTTTTTTTTTTTGTTTTTTTTTTTTTGAGAAAATAGGAAAAATTGGATTTATGGAAGGGACCATTAATAACCATTTATAACATTTCAATTTTAAACTAACTTTTACTAAAAGAAATTTTTTGATTTTGTTTAAGAAAAATCTTTGTGGATTAAATAGTACCCACTATAGTACCTGGGCGAAACCCACTTTGCAGTTGAAGTCACTTAAACTTTTAATTGAATTCATGATCGTTTATATAATGCAGATAATAATTCTGCCCCTCTGATCAGACTGTATTTTACATATACATAATAATATTTGCTTCCACACTGTACGCAATAATTATATTGGCAAGTGTGAACGGTACAATGTTGACGTTTACATTGTCATTTGTATTGAAAATAATGTCAGTCTAATATGTGTCCTTTTTTACGATATTCTTCTTATCTTAGAGCAAAAAAAAAAACACATAACACAAAACCAAAAGTAATAATAAATTCCATAGATAAAAAATTGCACTGACAGCAGACAAAAAAAATCTGACAGCTGTGTAATGTATTGATGAACACGTCCAAAACAGAACACTATTGTTCAGTCAACACAACATAAGCTGATTTCTACCCAATTGAAATGGGTTGGGTTCGGGTTAGCAAAAGTTAAATGGCGCTGCTGATCAGAATGTCTACACTTACTCAACCTTATTGATCAGCGATGTTGATTTAAGGAAATCAACATATTGTGGAAGGTTCTTAAGAAGTATATTTGTTCAGGAACGGCTTTTAAATAAATCCTTAAATGTGATAACATAACATAAGAAAATTATTTCCGTATGTCCTACAATGGCGTAATGTTTCAAGAATCTCCTTTTTAAACAATGGTTTTAAAAAGAGAGTTCCAATGCAATACCCACTGCAATGCAGTCCTCTCCTAAAACTCCATTCTAATGATTTTTCTTTTAAAACTTCTTTCCAATATGTGTCCTACAAATTAAATTTAAAACTTTAAATTGACCATCACAAAAAAAAACTGTCAAACTAACTCACAAAATTATTGCCTGGCAAAAATCTTATTTACTCGTAGTTTGACAGTTTTATTATTATCTGCCCTTTCAATAGATTTACCTTTATCAGCTTTTACCAGCACATCTCAGCCTCCAGAACCTGTCAGTACCAGCCTATTTGAAAATACCTTTATTACAATTTGTATACCACCCCACGATATTTTGCTTGAGTCATCTTGTTAGCATTTTCGCTGAATTATGCCAAATTTAGTGTTTTCCAACTCGATTTTATTTTTGAACGTCTAGGCGTTCCTAACCTCCTATACTTGTGTGTATTTTTGCAAATAAAGAAAAGTCTTTCCCCCACAATAGCAATAGTGCAAGAGAAGAGAACACGAAACGGATCATTAAATAGAAAATTTTACGTTCCATCATCACCGAAGTCGGATCGGTATTGTTTATTTGTTTATATGCTGCAACTAGCAACTATTTGGCCCCCCCTCCTCTGCCGTATTTAACTCCTTCGTTATTATCTGGTATAAATGAGAGATGTTTTATGTGAACAGTGCTGTTATTTTTCTTAAAATAGCTTTTTTTATTTATTTCTATATTTTTGCTGAATTCCGCCACTTAAAGTTACACTGACAGTAACAACACCAACAACAAACGTCATTGAACAGTGGGACAGTAATAAAATGAAACAAAAATTCAAGATGTCATATAATAATATTTTTGCCAGAAACAAACAGAAGAATTTTTAGGACAAATAAGCTATGCAGGCCCTCTAAACGATGGTGCATTTTGATAGGTCATTGTGTAGATGGGTTTATGGTGTCGGATGGCATATGGCCTAATGCGGTGATCTGGAATTGCGTTGATGTCGGTTTTTCGTCCGCACGTCACGACATATTAGGCTAATGATGGCGGTACATTGCGTCTTTATTTATCTTCTATAGCTATCATGTAGATGCGACAGAACCATCGCATCGACTATCTGATTGACCACTAATGGCGAGACGTCAAACAATCTGACTTTCGTCATACCATTCACTGGTCTGTGCGGCTGTGTGTCACTCCTTAAAGAAGATACATTTTTTGTTTGAGATCATCTTGGATGGACTGCTGCAAAATTTTCTTGAAAACAGCAATATCTATTTTGATTAAACTTTGACGTTTGGTGATGTAAAAAAACTGTTAGTATTTTTGTTTTTGGAGCAAAATACATGAACCAGAAATAGGATTTCGACATTTTATGGCAAAGTTCTAATATTTTTGGATGTATTTTGAATATTTTGTTAATGGCTGGACAATTTTTGTCTTAATTTTTCATAAAGAACAATTTAGAGAAGAAATTATTTTTTTATTCTTATTTTACGCTTTCTCGTAAAAATAAAAACAAAACCTATCAACATTATCCTCTTTGCTTTCTATTATTGGCCAGTTTGTAGCCTTAAGCCGTAAGTTTTTAAGGTTCTAGTACGGTCTAGAACACACGATTTTTGGGAATTTTATTCTAGGAAAACCTTCCTAGGTAATAACATAATTTTTTTTTAAATAATGAATACATGCGTCAAGAGTACAAACAAAATTTTTTTGTCTTAATTTTCTAATTTTGGTCGAATTATTGAGGGCACCAACGTCGACTCCTGTCCCATTGCGGACAGTTAATCTCCGAATCTACTGAACCGATTTTCAAAGAACTTGTTGCAACTTGGTAGTTTTTATGTTTTCTAAGAGAATTTACCACAATTTGACCAAAAATGTATGAACAAAAAAAATGGCGCCCCAAAAATGACCAACGAAATGGCCAAAAAAAAATTTTTTTTTCAAAGCTTGACATTTTTTTTTTTGTTTTTGACCTTTTAAGCAAATTGTGGTAAATTATCTAGTAAGAAACCTTCCTTTAAATAACCCACTTTGTTTTTTTCGTTTCAGTCCAGCCAATCCTGAGATTAACTGTCCGCAATGGGACAATATATTTTTTGATGAGTCGACGTTGGTGCCCTCTATAATTCGGCCAAAATTCGAGAGAAAAAAAAAAAAAAAAAAAAAATTACTTTTGACGTTTTTTTTATTATTTAAAAAAAAAATACGTTATTATACCTTATAAGGTTTCCGTGAAAAAAATTCCCAAAAATCGTGCGTTTTTTTTTGGCATTCTAGACCGTACTAGTACCTTAAAGTCGGGTAAATTTATGTTCATTAATAAAGATTAAAATTTTTTTTAATCTTAAGTTAAGTTTTCATGTATGATTGACATGAGAAAGTCGGCGAATTTGTTGACATAAATATTTCTGAGGAGACGTAAGAAAAGTTTTCAGATTAATCTTCAAAATTTTACTCAAGCTACTTTTAAACGCGTTAAACTTATGGACTTTTTAATGAAAAAATAAGAAATTTAATACTGTACCGTCCAGTTAAGGCTGAAGAAGCTTAAAGAAAAGAATCCCGCATTTTGAGAACCCACTCCTATAAATTCTATAAATTTAGCAGTCAAGAACTTCATCCAATGTGCAATATTTCAATTTTTCCAATTCGATTTAAAAAAAATATAAAATCACCAAATATGTTATAAAAGCAATAAGTCCCTCAGTTCTTAGGCATCTCGTTTTGTGGAGCTCTTTTAAACAATTAACTAGGATGATACTTCTACTACCCTGGGCCATTTTTCCTTAGCGCATTTCAATGTGACATTAAATTCAAGGTGTAAAAGCTTTCCTGTTTGATTTTATTCCAAGTTCTCAAGCAGTGCGCTCCCACTGTACGTCTTCGTCGCAGTCTATTAAATGGGGTTGATGATGCCACTACTTAACTATGCCAGTGGGGGTTGATTATTATCATTGTTATTGTTTACGTGTGTTATAATACAAGTAATGACATCATCAAGTGACGATAAACTCAGAGCAAAAACAAAAAAAACGATGCAATAAACCATAAGCGACGGTGGTTTTTGAGAAAAAAATTAAGTGAGAGACAAACTGGGTGGGAAGTTTTAAGAAAAAAAAATAAATTTTAAAATATTTTTGCTTAAAAATGTATTCATAGAAAATTAGTGTTTATTTTTGCATATAAAATACCTACATGCTTGTTTGATTCGTACATAAAATAAATGATTAAAATGTTTTATTTTTTTTTTCTATTTTTACATGTTAGGTACTTACGTGGAATAATTCCTTGCTCCATCAGTTGGGTGATGGGCCTTCGCACCATTAACTTGACTTTAAGCGCTGTAATAATAAAAAAAAAAAACACGAAAATAAAATAGAATAAAAATTCAAGATGAGTTTATCACAAAAATAAAGATTTTATGGGGAAAATATTTAAATGCCTTAGGTGTTGAGAGAGAATTATTATACTTTTAATACTTGTCATTTTAATAATTTAAAATTATTTGTGATTGAGATGCAAATGATGCCAAAAATGTGACTGTTATAATATTCACTACCACATGAGACAGAAATAAAATATCAGGCTGACTTAGCAAAACAGATTTAATTAGCTTATGATATTCATCTGACTTATTTTTATAATTTAACCTAGACAACAAAGCTGGAGCGAGCTGATCGAAAAGAAACAGGAAGTACTGTTGACAGAAGTGGAATATCGGTTAGACTTCATTTTGGTGAAAGGTGTCATTGACTAGAAATGGGAGGAAACACTTATAAGTAAAAATTATTTACCAGACTCAAAAAAACAGGCTTGTTTCCAACTTGTTTCGGGCAACAAATTGTTTTATTTTTGCCGACAACAACAGGAGGGAATTTTCTGCAAGAGTTTTAAACGGATAGCTTTTGTACTTGTAGTAACCCTTAGAATAAAATTTAGTGCGGTGGACCACTAGAACGTTTGACTTCGTTACTCCATTGCTGCAAAAATGTTTTTCAGAAGTGTACTTGCCTCTTGTTTTTAATACCTCCATTATACATTACTAGCTCTCTACGAGCCATTGGCTTTTATTCTTATTTGCGAATTATATGTACTTTAAGGCAATAAATGCATTCGTAAAAAAAAAATCAAACTCGAGATTTTGATGAAAGTTGACATTACTATAATGCAAGTTATGCATTCGTAAAAAAAATCGAACTCGAGATTTTGATCAAAGTTGACATTACGATGATAGCGAAGACCAAAAAAGTGGGTCTCGCAATTCTGTCTGTCTGTCTGTCTGTCTGTCTGTCTGTCTGTCTGTCTGTCTGTCGGTTCGACTACAGCCTAAACGGCTCGGCCGATTTTCTTCAAACTTGGTAGATATGGGTTTTAATTTTTCCCCCCCGGACGTTTTTTTTTGTTTTTTTTTTAAGACCAAAAATAACGGTACCTGCCATACGATTTTTTTTCGAAATTTTATAAATATTTTTTTTTCTCAAAAACTGTCCCACAGAATTTAAAAAAAAAAATCATAAAAATTTCATTTAGTTAAAACTAGGTAATGGTTGAAAAAAATTTTCCAATAAATTGTTATTTTTGGTAGACCCCCTGGGTCCATTTTTTTTGTTTTCGATTTTCTCGAAAACGGTACATCCGATTTAAAATATTTTGTTTATGCTAAAGCTCCTCCAAAGTTTGAACATTATTACATATTCATATTTTCAATTTTTAATTTTTTGGATTTTTTAAAAAAAATTCAAAATTTTTTTTTGGAAACTCAATATTTCGAAAACCCCAAGATCGATTTTTTTCAAACTTGAAAAAAAAAAGTTTCTTAACATAACCTACAATATTTGAGAAAAAAAAATTTGTTTTATCTAAAACTAACGGTACCGTCCATACAAATTTTAAAAAATGGTTTTCGAAAATCGTATTTTTCTCGAAAACGGTTCCGAGAATTTTCCTAAAATTTTTTTTCTTGTGATAAATTTTTACGATCTATAATTTAATAAAAAAAAATTTGAAATCTAGATATTACTGACTGTACCTACCATAGAACGATTTTTTCGAATTTTGAATTACTCATTATCAGCATAACGGATTTTAATGAAATTTTTTATAAAAAACATTGCATTTCAAAACTTGAAAAAAAAATATTTTTTCAATTTTTAGAAAAAAAAAGTAATTTTTTTTTTAAAAATTCGATATCTCAAGAACGGCTTGGTATTTTTTTTTTTGTAAAGTAGACACTTATTCGTACAATAATAAAAACTTAAGGTTGGCGTACCAAAATTTTTTCTTAAAAATGTTTTAAAAATTTTGTACATAAAAGCTTATTTTTTAAGGAACCACTACAACGACTTATAATTTTTGTTCTTGCATAAATTTATATTTGCATAGCATTCTGTTCTTATCTCTTATTACTAAAAGAATTTAAAAAATTCATTCTGTCCTTATGAACAGTTTTCTTGAATATCATTCGTTTTTTTTAATTCCTAGTCTATTACATAGGAGCAAGTTCGTGCGACCCAGTCGTGCATTTTACGAATGCATAACTTGCCTTATAGTACCTATAAGTCGCAAGTAAAAATCAAACTCGAGATTTTGATGAAAGTTGACATTACGATAGCGAAGACGAAAAAAGTGGGTCTCGAAATTCTATCTGTCTGTTCGACAACAGCCTAAACGGCTCGGCCGATTTTCATTAAACTTGGTGGATATAGTTTTAAAATTTACCCCCAAACGTTTTTTTCTTTTTTTTTTTAACCAAATACATATAACGGTAAATGCCATACGATTTTTTTATAAATATTTTTTGCTCAAGAACTGTCCCACAGATTTAAAATAAAAGAAATCAAAAAAATTAATTTAGTTAGGTAATAGCTAAAAAGAAAATCCCAAAAAATGGAACCATTTTTTTTCGTTTTTGTTTTTCAAAAACAATACAACCGATTTTCATCAAAGTTCTCTTTTTTTTCTTGTAAACTCAATATTTCGAAAACTCCATGCTCGATTATTTTTTACGCTTGATAAGTAAAAATTTTCTTAATACATATAACCTACAAGTTGTTAAAAAAAAAATAAAAAAATAATTAACGGTACTCAGCATACGAATGTTAAAAAATGGATTTCGAAAATCGTATTTTTCTCGAAAATGGCACCTAGAATTTCGATAAAATTGTTTCTATCGATTAATTTTTACAATCTATAAGTAAATAACATAAATTTTATAATTACATAATATATTACGGACTCTACCTACCATAGAACTATTTTTTCGAATTTTGAATTTCTCATTATCGGCCCTAACGGAAAAAATTTTGAAAAAAAAATCAATTTTTTTTTATTGAAAAATTCAATAGGTATCTCAAGAACTGGCGTACCAATTTTTTTTCTTAAAAATGTTTTAAAAGTTTTGTATATAAAAGTTCATTTTTTTATGAAACCACTGCAACGACTTATAATTTTCTAAACTAATATTTTCTTGAATCACATGGCATACTGTTTTTAGCTCCAACTACTTAAGGAGCTTTTTAAGTCATTTAAAAAATTTAGAAGTAGCCTAAGATCACATTAGACTACAAAGTCATGATATCATTCGACTACGACTATGCGATGTTCGACCCCGTTGCTTAGGCTTCTTCTGAAGGGATATGGATACCTTCAAATGACCTAGAGTCTGCAAAATGGGACTAAACGCACCATATACTCGGATTCAGTGACTCCAAAAACATAAGAATCAACTAGTTTGAGACCCCAAATCCTGATTTACTGTCGATACATCAGCCGAAAGATCCAAAAGGAGTATTTGACCTTGGAAAACCTTCCAGAGGTCATTTCAAACAACAAGTCTAGATGAATTTAGATGTAAAATATTCCGCTCTTTCATAATCCGGGGTCAAAAATATCATATCGTTAGATTTTAGGGATTTGACCTTCGTTTGACCTTGATCTTTACATATTGGGGTCAAAAGAAGCCCGGATTCGAATTCAGCGATGCCAAAAACATATATATACATATATAGGTTTTTTTGATTGATTGACCTGATTGGGTCAAACGGACTCCGGATTTGAAATCAGCGAGCCAAAAAACCTATAAGATACATGGTCTCATCTAAGAGTCAGAGCACTTTTTTTGTGGGGTTGTGTTATTTATGGGCTTCTCTAGAAATTAATATACACAAGTGAAAAAAAAAATGTTACCAAATTTTATTTGTTTATTTATTTGTTTTGTTTTAAATATAATTGTTTCAAATTTAAATTGTTGAAACATATGAACCAACAACCCTTTAATTTATTTTTAAAAGAGTTTATCTGAATTGTTAAAACTTTTTCCCATTTTTTTTCGTTCCAAGACGTTTTTTTGCAATTAATTTTAATTACTTTTTTTCTTTGATTCTAATAATTCCAATTAAAAGCTATTAACTTCATCTTAATTTGTGTGTGTCATGAATTTTGTTCTCCAAATTGATTGAAATTTCTTGAAATTGTTGTTCATATACTTCAATATTTTCCTATTTTAAAATCAAGTTTGGCTGTAATTTAAAATTAATATGTTTCATAATTTTTAATTGATATGTAGATTTAAAAAAAAAAACAATGTTTTTTTTCTGGTTTTGTAATGATTTAGACATTAAAATCATTTATATACAATCGAAAACCTTGAAAAATTAAATTTTTTTTTAATTTTTCGGCTAGTGGATCTTAATTTCAAGACACGACCAAAATCAAACGAAAAAATGAAATTGTGGATCATCCTAATGCGTGTGAGATTTAAATCTTTTCCTTCATGTCTATTAAAATGAAGAATGTAATAAATATTTTTATAACAATAAAAGGTTGTCCAAGTTCTTACTAGACCTTCTGTAGATTTTTTTCTAAGTCGACCAGAAAGGCTTTGAAATTTTATTGAAGAACGCAGAATAATTTTAAAGGAAGTCTGAGAAATTTCCTTAAATGGATTCGATAATAACTAAATAACTGAAAAATTAAATTTTAAAAATAATTAACTTTTAAATTAATCCCTACACAATAAATAAATATTTTAAATCAAACAAAATATAATTAAAATTTAAAATATTAAAATTAAATTTATTTTCAAATCCTATTCGGAATCACTAAATTGGATTTAAATTAAATCATCTAACAATGTTTATACAGACACCATACTATGCACCAGAAGGTCACACACATTTCGTACAATTACTGCATAAAATGACCGTCAAATATAATTTATATGCTATTCCGTCTTCAAATTGAATTAGCCAAAAATCGACATACACTTCCGCCTTCTATAGTGCAAAAACGAATTTTATGTGCAATTGTTGATTTTTCTAAAGCAACAGAAAAAAACAAAACATCATCTTATCTACGCATGAGAAATAAAATTGTTTAAACAATTCTTCTGTAAACATTAAGCTTTACAGTTTAACGCTTTGAAAACATATTTAAATATTTAATGGCCTGTGTCGAGGGATAAATATTTATCCGCAATGCATATTATCGGGTGAATTTAAAATTAAAAGAACTGTGCATGAAAAGAACAAGGTACAAAATTGTTTATATGACAAAAATGCATTTGAAAAAAACAAGTCCTAATGGTAAATGGTGTAAAGTAGAATGCTGAACGAGAAGATACTTAATGATGATATACCATTTGGTATGTCTCCTGTGATATAGTTAACTATCGCTTTAAGTTAAAAGAATATCTTTGTATTAAGTTCATAAGTGCACCGGGGCGTATACTTACTATTTTTGTATTTATTCTGTAAACCATCGTGTATCTTGTAAAAGAGGAACCTGACGGAAAATACTAAGAGAATTGTTTCTTTGAAAACTGTCCGTTTGTTAGAAATGTGTGTGTGTTTGTTCGAAGACATTTATCTGCAGGCTTACATAGCGACAGTTGAATTAAATAGACAAATTTGATACTGATTTATTGAAAAAAAAAAGCAATTTGAGGTATGAGACCACGCACTAGCAACGGAGTTACATACTTAACTTTTTTCAGCAAAGATGTAGGACCAAGGAAATATAAACAGAACACCAGTCTAACACTCTTTTAAGGTATATTAGGTCTTGACTAAAAAATACAAAGAAGCGGTGGAAATGAGGTACGAACTCGTCTAGACTGAGTTTCCTTTGTATTTATTTTTTTCAAATGAACTTGCAAGCAAATAAGAAAAATCAACAAGATTTCGCATGCATTCTCTGTTTGAATGTTTTAGCCGAGATTATGGCTAAAACTTCGGAAGCACTTCTTAATTCTTAATATTGTGAGTTACAAAGTTTTTTTCAGCTTTTTTTTATCCATTTTTGTATTGTATAGACCACATCTACATTCATGAACTCAAAGTTAGTTATGTTATGTATGACAAAAGCTTCTCAGAATCGATTTGAACGATTTAAAAAAAAAAATTAAAATACAGTTTTCTGTTTGCTTTTCTTAATTTTTTTGTTTTATTTATCAAGCGTCAGTATAAGATTAGAACAGAAACCAGTAAATTTGGTTCGGAATGAAAATCGGATAATGGTTTGACGATTTTTATTGATTCCTATCTAATATTATGTTAAGTATTTTTTAAATTATCATTTTTTTTGCAAAGAATGTGCAAAATATCGGTTTAAAAGTCAACGATTAGAAAATATTTCAAACAAAAAAGGTACCAAAATTTCAAAAGTTTGAATTCATATAACATTTAACAAAAACATATAATTCTTATCAGTTCACTACTTTTTAAACAAATCAAAAAATACCATTTTGCAAAATTTCAAAAATAATTAATTAAGCTGTTAACGATTTACTCTTTTTGTGGCAATGCTATTTTATATATTTACAAGCACAATGAAAACAGGAATAGTTCAGAGTTGTTAGACAGTTTTAAGTTTTCTGCGAGCTGTTGCACTTAATTTATTTTCAATTAATGTTCTATAAGAAACTTTAAACTCGTATTCCCGTTATTATTAAATTTTAACCTAAAAAAGCAGACTTTCTTATAAATGAGATAATTCAAATTCAGGTTTAAAACAAAATAAGTAAAAAAAAAAGAATTTTTCAACTCGGAAAAAATCCAACTACTACTTAACTGCATTCAGAAAAAAAACTTCGATTTGATTCATATCTAAACAATAAACAAAAAAATAAGCAAATATTCTCAATTCAGCTTTTTCAATTCCAGTTTTTGTCCAGTCAAAGGCTAGAACTTTGTACACGAAACAAATACTTTCCCTAAATAGCAAGTAAATGCGTGCGTTTGGCATCAACGAAACCCTTATTCTTTGGATTAGAAATTACCTTCTAGATCGTTCAATACCATACATGTTGTATTGGATGGTTTTAAGTCTGATCTTCACAAAATAAATGCTGGTGTTCCCCAAGGCTCCGTTTTGTCTCCGACTCTCTTCCTCATTTTTATAAATGATCTCTTGTCTGAAACTTCTAATCCATTTAATTGTTTTGCCGACGACTCCACTTTAAGCTTTTCATACTCGTTCCTAAATTCACGTCCATCTCTTTCGGAAGTGAATTTGCAACGGTATACCGTATGATAAGTTCAATAAACTCCGATCTTTACAGCATTGTAAAATGGGGTACAAAAAACCGTGTGGAGTTTAATGCTTCGAAAACTCAATGCTGTCTATTGTCATTGAAGCAAAATATACCCCCTATGCCATTGTCCTTAAATGGCACTTGCATCGAAGAAACCGAAAAGCTCTCAGTACTCGGTATGTGTGTTAACGACGATCTTCGTTGGAATGATCACATACTCGAGACCGCCAAGAATGCTGCTAAATGCTTAGGATTTCTATATCGATGTAAGAAATTTTTTACCCCTTCTGATCTGGCTACCATTTATAAGGCGTATATACGTCCAAAACTCGAGTATAACTCACACCTTTGGGCAGACGCTGCTCAATCTTCTCTCCATTTATTGGATAGAATTCAAAACAGAGTGTTAAAACTGATTGGAAACAGAGCTATCATGGATTCATTCCCATCTCTTGAACACCGTCGGAATGTTTCATGTATTTCCCTGTCTTATCGCTTCTTTCACAAGCAATGCTCACTCGAAGTAGCCAGTTGCATTCCTCCCCTTTATCAATTCACCCGTGATACCCGCTTCACTAGGAATGCTCATCAGTTCACCCTTGAGCCTAACTTTGGGCGTACCGTCAAATACAGAGATTCGTTTTTTAGTCGCACAACACGATTATGGAATAACTTGCCCGGCACAGTTTTCCCTTGCCATTTCAATTTGCAAACATTCAAAACCAATGTTCATCGACACCTCCTTTCTAAAAAATATTTTTAAGTTTTAATGTGCTTCTGTACAAAAATTGTATTTTTCAACGTTTCCGATAATGAAAAAGCCAAACATAGAAAGAAATGGTTCGATGATAGGCATTGTCAATTTTGTCATTTTTGTATTGATATATAGATCGTTAAATTGTGCGAAACAGGAAAACTTTGTATCGAGAAAAACACGAAATTCTAAAACTTTTGTTAACATTTGTGTGGAGGATACATACTAATATTTTAAGATAGAATTAATTTTGTTTTCGCACTACTTGTAGATGTGTTATGATATGATATATGTATAAGGATTTTCGGAACTTACCGCTTTTACTTTCTTTAGAAAGAATTATATTTTCTTAAGATGAGTCTTATCCCATGACCACGAATAATGAAACTTCTACGAAACGCCGTGTGAAAGAATTTATAATTATTTCTAAGTAAGTTCCGAAAAACTTTATTTATTTAACATGAATAACGTCCGCAAAAATATAAAAAGATTAAAATCTCAACTTGTAGATAGTATTAAAAACCTCATAATTGTTAAGATTCAAAAAAAAATCGAGCATGTTGTTTTTGAAATATTGAGTTTAATTTGGATTTGTATTAATATAAAAAAATAGTTTTAAAAACAAAGTTTTGAAAACAAAATACTATTCAAACTTTATAGGAGCTCTAGAATAAAAAAAAATTAAAATTCGTTGAACCGATTTGGAGAAAAAAAATTTGAAAAAAAAATTTAACCATTTTCTAGCGACTACTAAACTACATTTTTCGAATCTGTTTTCAAAAAAAAATCTGTGGAACAGTTTTTGAAATAAAATGACAGGTAAAGATTTTCGTCTGAAAAAAAAAATAGAAAACAAAACGAAGAAAAATTAGAGAATGATATGATATATGTGCTGTAAAAATAAAATAAATAAGTCTACTTATTTGTGAATTCAACTTAATGATGCAAAAGTGTTCCAAATGTCATAGTATATGCCCTGTCAAAAAAATTCCATGTCTATTAAAAGTAGTTTTGTAGTAATTGTCTCAAAACAATTTATTCTCTATCCAAAACCTTCAAATGTATGGAGCAAAAAGATCCAAGTGGACACAAACCTCTTTTCTCCATTTTCTCATTTTTTCTGTAAATAAAGCTCCAGTCCTCAAATTCAAAGAAAATACACCTAGCAGAAAAAAAGACTATTTCAAAGCCTACTTAGAATGTTCCAGTATTTATGTGTTCAAGACTGACTAACTATATTCAAACTAGCGCGTTCAAAAACACTAAAAGCAAAAGAAATCCTTGTAATATACTGAGAAAAAAAAACGGAGAAAAAAAGAACTGATTGAAAGTAAAATCTTTTCGGTTTCAAATGATTAAACCTGGTGTGATAGAGAACAGAAACGACCACAATGAAACCTGTGAAGAAGTGTTTTTGGTAAAGCTTCATCACTGGTACAAAAGCTTGAAGACAGGCAAAACCACCAAAAATAAGGCCCTAGAATCGGATAAAAATAATGATTCGGATTTGGAATCATAGTTCATAAATTTTAAATCAACGCAAAAAGGTCTATGTGCAAGATTATTTTATTTTTCTATACAAAAAAATGAATACATTGAATTAAATTATTTTTTATTTCATGTTATTTCTAACTGTTTTAACTATCAGATTTTAACGTCGCTTTACAAATTGAAACTACGTTATGATTATTATGTATTGCCAAAATTCACCAAAAACTTTCAAGTGGCTATCCCTTCCAGGTCTAACTGGGAAAATGAGTAATTTTTGGTAGATGAAACGATTCATTTCTACACATAGATCTAAAACCGATGACGGGGTCAGTGGAGGCGTATACTCCGAAAAATTGAATCTTTGTGTCTCTTTTCGTCTTCCCAATCACTGAAGCGTGTTGCAGGCAGAAATTTTAGCAATCAAAGAAGTCCTCTCTTGGCTCAAAGAAAACGTGCTATCGACTACTGATATACGCATCTTCTCAGACAGTCAAGCTGCCATAAAGTCATTGGACTCTGTCTCCACAAACTCCCTGTAAAGCCGACGAACTTGCAAAAAATGGAAGAATCTTACCTTTGTCGAATAGAAAATCTATGATCGGTATACCTCTACTCTAGCTACTTGTAAACTTATGTTCAAGCATGATACCATTAAGAAAGCGAACGATAGATGGACCAGCACCCCAACTTGCCAGTCTACAAAACAAATTTGGCCATTGTTTGTTGTTTGATGCTAAACGCTCAAAGCAACTAATTTCTCTTGGTAGATTGCATATTAGCTCCGTTATATGTGTCCTTCCTGGACACTGCCTAATAGATAGACATGCTTTTTGACTTGGAGTTCCTGCAAATGATGTTTGCAAAAGCTGCATAGATGAAGATGAAGATGGAGAGGAGTCAGTTTCTCAGCTCCTATGTTCTTGTCCTGACGTAAACTCCACTTGGGGGACTTCTACTATAATGATCCCAGTGATCTAAGAAATTCCGACACTCACTGTCTCAAACGCTTCATTGCTTGCTCCAAATGGTTTAACGAGAAAACGTAATCTTTGGAATCCTGTGGTATCACAACGGACCAAATATTGGTCTAAGTGTGTTGGCATTTCCGGCCAGCAGCCACCTAAAACTAAACTAACCATGGCCATAGATTTTAAATCTTGCGCTCATTTTCCAGCATACAGATGTTATGTATCGCAAATAGAAGAATAAACAATTTAGTAAAATATTTCAAAATCATCAATTCTTTTGAATTTTAATTGTGTTTGTTTGCCTCCAAAAATAACGATTTCTGGAAACAACAGTCATGAAAAAGCGTATGTATCTCGAAAACGGCTCTAACGATAATAATCTAAATACTATTTTTGGTTTTTTTTTTTCTAAAATTTTAACAAAAAATGTTTCTAACGGAACTTACCGAAGAACCGTTTTTTTTTATTTTGAACTTTAAAATTAAAATTTTTATTTTTTTTTTTTGAAAATGTATCTATAAATTTCGGTAGAAAATTAAAATTTTTCTATAAGAAGCTAATGAAATAAATATTCAATCGTATTTTGGAATTTTGGAATTATATACAAATTTCTGAGAAGCGATCAGATAAAAACTGTGTTTAAAAACGCTGAAATGAATGTGGTTGTATAAAATTTCGTTGCAAGACAAAAACCCTAAGAAACTCAATTTACTTATTTTTCGGTATAAGAGTGTATACACTACGTGAAGGGAGATTACAAATAATCAGGTTAAAAATAGTCATGAAACAAATTTACCAACGTTGAGCATACTACATATGTATATGAATATTCGCATTTTTAAAAGGACACCATTTCTTGGACTAAGATTCTACGGAGTTGACTTTTTGCTTAGATAAATCAGTTGTTGAAGCTTAAAATATTTGTTGAATGTCCCTTTCGAGAAATATGTGATCAAAAACTTTAAGTCAAAAGTTTCGACAGACACAAAATTCTTCAATGATTTAATTACAAGCAAAATATATAAAGCTGGTATTGACAATTTCATTCTTAAAAATATTCCTTCATTATTCATGCCTTGTATTATCAAAAATTGAATGTCAAAAAGTTGCCTACCGATTCTAAAATCTAAGGATGGCAACATAATAAGCCATCTCAAACAGAAAGTAACAAAAAAGCATTTATAAAAAAAAAAACTCCAAAAAATATATTTAGCTTTTTTAAATCTTTTAACATAAAAATTTTCTGTGAATACGAGCATTGTCAATTGGATGACAAATTCATTTAACTTTATTGCAAATTCGCCTACAACACCCATCTACCATGTCATTGTTCACAATAAACCAACAAAAATGTCTGGATTTTCCATAAACAAATTCCCCCATCTGAAAAGGATCAACAGACACACGAGCTTCCCTAATACCTAACTGACCTTCAAGGAGACGCATCTCGCATTTACATTAAGCAACAGCATACAATAAAAAGCGAGTATTTTTTTGCTGTCCTTGCTGTATCTCTGTTTTGTACATTTATTTATGTACTTTCCATTTGGAAGAAAATTCAAAAAAAAAAATGGAGGATGTCAAAGGAGAACGACAACAACATTGCCTTCTACGAAGCAGACAAACAGAGCAGCGCAGTTCAAAAAAATAAAAAAAAAATAATTCAAAAGGATGTTATTTTTCTCAAACCGGTTTTGAAATCATTTTTTTTTTTTTTTTTTTTTTTTTTTTTTTAAGTTTTATGATTTAGTACGGTTGCCTTGTTTTTTTGATCCGCTTTCAGGAATTGACGTAGCGAATAAAAAGGAATTTGCATCTCTCAACTTCAAACACAAACAAAACAAACGGTTTGGGATATCAACTTTCTTTGCACACATTTGGCCAGAATTAAATGATGAAATGACAAATAAATGTGTCCACACACACTCATAACTCATGCATACATAAATACGTGATCTAAAAACAAATTTAATGTTTTCCGTTATGCATGGATTTAAATAATCAGCTTCAGCTTAAATTTAAACAAAAGAATTCCCAACAGTTAGCTAAGGATTAAAAGTTTATTCTTTTTTCATTTGGTTTTGCAAACAAAATAAATATCAGTGAAAAGTATTTGCATCATTTAAAATAATTACTTTTTATTTCATACTTTCTCTATAGGTCAGGTATTGGTTTCGCGGAAAGAAAAATTCAAATTCATCGTTACAATTCGTTGGAAAAGTCCCAAAAGAAGGATTTTCCTAGAACTTTTGATCGTTCTGTAAATTTGTGGTGGTAGTTGCATAGTAGAAATGTGTTTTTTAATTTACAATTTCACAGTTTAAGCATTGACTTTTGCTGTCAGCCCGAAGAAGAGAATGTGTCTGAACAAATACACTGCCAATCACTAGGATGAGGCCATAAAATTTCCAATCGATTTTAGCTTTTTTTAACTGTTGGACATTTTGTACCTGTGAATAGCTACGTTTTTTCCCAAAAGAAATTTATGAAATTAAAGGGTTAATTGGAAACGATCGTTGGAATTTTCCAAGGTCAAATAATGAGTCTAAATGAGCGATTTTTGTTTTAAATTTTGTTTAGACATTTTGTTTTAGACATATACAGCGACAGAAATAGAAAAAATAGATGCTATCAAGTGTTAAGGACTCTCAGGCCGAAAAAAAGTAAGGAGGCTTAACAGATTTAAGACTTTTGTAAACACAAAAATATGGGAAAAATCAAATAGGACGCACAGCAGAAGCAACAACATCACGATTACGATTAATTTACATTTTTCCTCAAATTCTTTTCTACCAGCGACTAAAATAAGGGCCAAAAGCGGAGTATCAGAAAAAAAACTTCGACTTTTTTCAAAAAAAAACCCAAAAAATACTTTTTCGAATATTTTTGTATACAATATTATTTTAAACTTAAGAGGGCTCCTACTTAAAATGTTTGGTTAAAATCCTTAGAGCCGTTAATGAGAAAGTCGAAAATAAAAAAAAAAAAAAAACGGGTCTATGGCAGGTACCCCTAATATCATTTTGCCCCAAAATTTTGTTTGACCAAAATGTAGCTTATGTTCATAATATCACACCTAATTTTGTTTACTCAAAATCGTTAGAGCCGTTTTCGAGATAAATAAGATTTTGCATTACAGGTGTATGGGGGGTACCCTTAGTTTTAGAGCTAAACAAAAAATTTCAATTTCTCTTCTAGGGAATCACCGAAGACCCTTAACTACCGAGTTTGAAGAAAATACCTGCACTAGTTTAGGCTGTAGTTCAAGGTACAGACATACAGACAGACAGACGGAATTGTCGGACCCACTTTTTTCGACTTCGCTATCATCGTAATGTAATGCAGAAAAAAGCGTTCCTGTCAATTGAGTCGAACTTTGAAATCGATGAAGAATGCGTATAACTTCTTTCCCTTCTCTATATAAGATCTGGCAATACACATTAGTGAAAAAAAATATTATCAACAGTTGAATATTCCTTCCTAAAACCAGCTTGATACATTTTAAAGACACTGGTAAAGAGTTTCATGACTCTGTTCATAAATGATACACCTCGGTAGTTATAAGGGTCAGTTGCATCCCTTTTTTGAACAATGGGAAGTTTTTAAGAAAGCCATCAGGAACATCAGTAATTCTCAATATATACATAGTTTCAAGGAGTAATTAGCTTTTCTACACACCTTTCAGTGGCATTTGTGCAAAATTCATAAGGCACTCTGTCTTATCCTGGAACCTTGTTGAATTTGAATCGATGTATAACTTTGGAAACTGCTTGAACAGTAAAAAAATAACGGTCAAGATCTTCATTTTCTAGGTATAAACATGGGTTTAAAAGGTTGTCAAAATGATTTGAAACTTTTATCAATTTTAATATTTCTTGCAACAGGGATAAAATTTTAAGAATGGGCCGGGCAAGCTTCCAAAACGGCTTACTATCTCTAACTTCATGATCCATGTCAAATTAGGGTTCTTACCATTTCCTTTTCTGTGGTGACTGAAAGGTTTGTGCGGCCTCCGATATATATGCCACCAGGATATCTTTCCCACGACTTAAAATAAAAGGGTTGTTTTTAATCGATCCCGAAGTTCGGTTCATATCTACCAAGTTGATAGCTTTTCCATTGAAGTTTCGGTAAAAGTTTCATGTTAGCAGTGTCATCAGAAGTATCTTCAGTTAATTGGCATTTTACAGAGAGTGGTAAGTGATCTGATAAAACTTCGTTCCACTGTTAAATCTTCCACGAGATTTTTTTTCTTTTTTTTTAATGGGAAATGACAATTAAGATTATGTTTAAATTTTGTTGACATGAACAAGTCTCCAGAATATGCTTATTTAATTTTTTTTTGTTTTATTTAATTAATTTAATAAACTAATTCCAAAGAGCCCATAAGTGCAACCTAGTTGAGCATTTATTTTTTTCGGTTTTATGTTTACACGCGTTTAATGTCGAAATAACCTGATGAATAGCATTTTTCATGAACAAAATTTATGCAGCTTGTGTTGATTTTTGTTTGCAATTTTTTTCAAAAACAATTTTAAGTGTCGTTAATTCACGCATGGGTTGCTCTGTGCAAGGTTTACGATCTAATTAAAAGACTTAGTCATGTCTTTGTTCTGTTTTATTTTTTATTTGTGAATTAAATATTTTTTTTTTGTTGATTTAAAAATTAACAACACCAACGATTTCAGTATGAATAAAGGAATGTTTTTGAAGGCAGACATTAGAAGTTGCGTTTTTATAGGTAGTATCGCAGTTTTTTTTTAATTTTGTTGTTAGAAAAAAACTTTGCAATGAAGCTAAATATTTAAGAGTATAAATAATTTATTAAAATTTTTTCCAACATAAATAGTTTAGATTAGATCACTCCCCGCATCCAGCCGACAAAGCTAGAGGAGGAGAGGATCGGCAATACTTATAAAAAAGCGCTTGAAACACAACATATACTGGCCATCTGACCCTAACAAAATACAGTCGACTCCCTCTAAGTCGAACTCCCTCTAAGTCGAATTTCCCTCTAACTCGAACTTTTTAACCGTATTTTTGCATTCCCCTCAACTTTCCATACAAAAACTATCCTCTAAGTCGAACTCCCTCTAAGTCGAAATTCCCTCTAACTCGAACACATTCTCTTGATTATTGACCTATTTTATTTCCCTCTAAGTCGAATTTTTTTCTTTTGTCGAAAAAAAAAATCAAAAAAAATCTCTCAAATCGCAACTCGTTATTGTTTGTAATTCTTATTAAAAACACACACTCGAACTCTTTGATTCTCTATAGGTTGCATCGCCTGCGCCGTCACCGTCATGTCAGTGTGCTGCGCTGCTATACCTGCAATTTACAATATTATCAAACACAAAAATCTCTTCCTAAAAAGATATTCATAAAAAAAATTGCAAGGCAATAAAAAAAGCATTTGTTGGTTGGATCCATTCCATTCCAACTTCAAAACATTTTGTGCTTTATTTGAAAGCAGTAAAACAGTAGATCTCAGAGGTCGTCGGAAAAGCTAAAGCTTCTGGTAATAGGGAAAAGCAAAAATCCTCGTTGTTTCAATAAAATTAAAACTTTGCCGGTGGACTAGCAAACCATCGTTCTTGGATGACATCAGACCTTTTCACAAGTTGGCTTTTGAAACTTGATTCTAAATTTAGAAGATCAAAGCGCAAAGTATTACCTATTCATTATCGATAACTGCCCAACTCAACCAAAACAAGTTAAGGATAAATTAAAGTTTATAAAACTTGAGTATTTCCCCCCCCCCCCCCACCCCCCCAATATGACCCCAATAGTTCAGACAATGGACATGGGTATAATACAAAATTTGAAAGTACACTATAATCGCACTCTTCTCACCAAGATCTTAAGGGTTTGGGAAACCAAAAAAAAAACCAATATAAAATATCACTTCTCGATTGTGTGCGCGAAATTCTAAAGGCATGGGGACGTTACTCCACTGACAATTGAAAATTGTTTCAAAAAGGCTGAATTTAAGTCTGAGACGTGAGAAGTGGGATGACGAAGATGATATTCCGCTTAGCTTACTTAGATGTAACAACGAAGACACCCAAGAAATCGAGATAATCTGGGAAAGGCTAACAGAAGCTCATTATAATGTTGAAGGCGTACATTGGAAGGGCTATGTTGAAGTCGATGACGGCATCGTAGCCACTGAAATACCTGATAACGAGTCAATTTTGGAAGCAGATGCTGATGATACTAATGACGGTGAAAATGGAGCTGAAGAAGAAGATGGAGCTAAAATAATAGACTTTGAAATACCAGAGAAAAATTAAATTGAAAATGCAATTGGTACATTGCAATCTGCAATTGAAATGAAAGAAGAAATTCAAAATTGCTTATTTAAAATAGAATACATATTTTTATAAAAAGGCGATCACTGATGACACGGCGACACAATTTTTTTTAAATAATTAAGTTGAAAAAATATTTTTTTATAATACATAATTATAGATTAATGAGCGATAAAAGCAAGAAGCTTAGGTTTATTTATTTATTTTACTTGTTATTAAATTCGATAAATCATTAAAAAAAAAAACTCTCTCTAACTCGAATTTTTTTAAAACGCCCTCTAACTCGAACTAGTTTTGATATTCCGTGAAAGTTCGACTTAGAGGGAGTCGACTGTATTAGATCTTATTGAATTTTTCGTAGCTAAGGAAATAAAACGATGTTAATTTCGATTTATAGTCAGATCATACTCCAATAATTTTGTCTCTGAATGAATATGAAAATGAATATGAATATGAATATGAATATGAATATGAATATGAATATGAATATGAATATGAATATGAATATGAATATGAATATGAATATGAATATGAATATGAATATGAATATGAATATGAATATGAATATGAATATGAATATGAATATGAATATGAATATGAATATGAATATGAATATGAATATGAATATGAATATGAATATGAATATGAATATGAATATGAATATGAATATGAATATGAATATGAATATGAATATGAATATGAATATGAATATGAATATGAATATGAATATGAATATGAATATGAATATGAATATGAATATGAATATGAATATGAATATGAATATGAATATGAATATGAATATGAATATGAATATGAATATGAATATGAATATGAATATGAATATGAATATGAATATGAATATGAATATGAATATGAATATGAATATGAATATGAATATGAATATGAATATGAATATGAATATGAATATGAATATGAATATGAATATGAATATGAATATGAATATGAATATGAATATGAATATGAATATGAATATGAATATGAATATGAATATGAATATGAATATGAATATGAATATGAATATGAATATGAATATGAATATGAATATGAATATGAATATGAATATGAATATGAATATGAATATGAATATGAATATGAATATGAATATGAATATGAATATGAATATGAATATGAATATGAATATGAATATGAATATGAATATGAATATGAATATGAATATGAATATGAATATGAATATGAATATGAATATGAATATGAATATGAATATGAATATGAATATGAATATGAATATGAATATGAATATGAATATGAATATGAATATGAATATGAATATGAATATGAATATGAATATGAATATGAATATGAATATGAATATGAATATGAATATGAATATGAATATGAATATGAATATGAATATGAATATGAATATGAATATGAATATGAATATGAATATGAATATGAATATGAATATGAATATGAATATGAATATGAATATGAATATGAATATGAATATGAATATGAATATGAATATGAATATGAATATGAATATGAATATGAATATGAATATGAATATGAATATGAATATGAATATGAATATGAATATGAATATGAATATGAATATGAATATGAATATGAATATGAATATGAATATGAATATGAATATGAATATGAATATGAATATGAATATGAATATGAATATGAATATGAATATGAATATGAATATGAATATGAATATGAATATGAATATGAATATGAATATGAATATGAATATGAATATGAATATGAATATGAATATGAATATGAATATGAATATGAATATGAATATGAATATGAATATGAATATGAATATGAATATGAATATGAATATGAATATGAATATGAATATGAATATGAATATGAATATGAATATGAATATGAATATGAATATGAATATGAATATGAATATGAATATGAATATGAATATGAATATGAATATGAATATGAATATGAATATGAATATGAATATGAATATGAATATGAATATGAATATGAATATGAATATGAATATGAATATGAATATGAATATGAATATGAATATGAATATGAATATGAATATGAATATGAATATGAATATGAATATGAATATGAATATGAATATGAATATGAATATGAATATGAATATGAATATGAATATGAATATGAATATGAATATGAATATGAATATGAATATGAATATGAATATGAATATGAATATGAATATGAATATGAATATGAATATGAATATGAATATGAATATGAATATGAATATGAATATGAATATGAATATGAATATGAATATGAATATGAATATGAATATGAATATGAATATGAATATGAATATGAATATGAATATGAATATGAATATGAATATGAATATGAATATGAATATGAATATGAATATGAATATGAATATGAATATGAATATGAATATGAATATGAATATGAATATGAATATGAATATGAATATGAATATGAATATGAATATGAATATGAATATGAATATGAATATGAATATGAATATGAATATGAATATGAATATGAATATGAATATGAATATGAATATGAATATGATAACAAACGGGAACGAATTCAGAGATAAGCTTTAAAGTTTTATAAACTTCAGCTCCTCTATGGAAACAATTGAACAACTTGATCATGAAATAGATCAGTTCATTGCTGATTGACCTAACTAACATAAGCCATCAACAGACGTAACATTTTATAGACCTTTATCGCTTATAGCAATTATGGAAAAAGTTTTCGAAAAACTGCTCTTGAAAAGGCTTATAAAAGTAATAGAAGAAAGAAAACTAATCCCGAACTATTAGTTTGTTGTTCAAGCCTATGATAAGGTTTGGCATTTGGGCCTTGAAATACTGAAATCCTACCTTACGAACCGACTCTTTAGAGTACGGTACGATGAAAATGACTCGGAACTAAAGAAAATTGAAGCCAATATACCCCAAGTAAGTGTCCTAAGACCAACCCTGTATTTGTTATATACTAGGGATATTCCAGTGGACATCAATGCTATCATGTTAAATTCTTATAATGTTTCAATTTTTATCAACGGTAGAGCTTTACCTGACGCCAATACTATGCATCAAAAAGAAAAAGCAGAAGAACTGAACTTCAAGTACAAAAAATGTTACGGTTACTAGGGTAGAACTCTGACATATCTACCCAGAACAAAATGATATTTTAGAAGCAAGTGCTAAACCCCGTTTGGACATATGGTATCTACGTATGGGACTATACAAAGAAAAAAAAATTCAAAAATTACAAAGCAAACTTCTTCGTGGAATAATAAATGCCTCTTGGTACATAACAAATAGCGATCTACATCGTAACCTTTAAATAGAAATGCTCACAGAAGTGTTCAAGAAAGCACGCTGTATCGCACAATCTGCGACTGTGAAATCATACCAACTCCGAGATGGAAATCGTCTCAAACGTAAGAAACAGTGTTCGGAGGCTTTGAATAACCAAGCCTCATGAGTTGATGGTATAAGAGCTATAGGAAAGTATTAAAAGTTAAAACTTTCCCTAATGTGATTTTAAATTAAAAAAGTCGGTCCTTCAAATGTTGGTTCTGATCCCAGTGGTTTTCGTGCAATCAGAGTCCTACAGCACTTGGTAGCGAATATTACCATTAGTGTCTTTGAACAAAGAAAGAGAGAAATCTGCTTGGAACAGTTTAAAATATTTTTATCAAAATCGGTGTATTATTTAAATCGACTTGGTCATTGTTAGAAGTCTAATCAAAATCTCTAAAGTCATTTTTGAGAAAACTTAAAACCAAAGTATGTATACACATTGGGTCGGTAAAAGATAATTTGTAAAATTTTGGTTACAATTTATAACCTAATGAGTAATCCACTACAAATTGTAGGTAATCAAATTTATTTGAATAACAATCTCGTCATTTTTTCTTATGAATACAAAACAAACGCATTCTCTGAGCCTTTAAAACTGTCCATTCTCTATACATAACAAAATTTAATATCATTCTAAACTCATCTCATTACACAACAACAACTTAGCGCACTTCCTAGAAATAAAAACCCATCCAACTGAATAAATTCCTACTAAATGGCGCCCAACAATTGAACATACATAAATCCTACAGTCAATTACAAGAAAAAAGATATTCTATCCAATAATAAACACGAAGGAAGAATCTCGAATTAAATTGAAAGAATAAAATAAAACACCTCCCCGAACAATCTGTCTCTTCCTACCACCACATCCTCCAGCAGTATAAGTAGCAAGCACTTATATACTAGGCGAGAAAATCCAATAAAATGTGTAAATGTCATAATAAACAATCGAAAGGGAAATCTTATTTTCACTTATAAGGGTTGGAGAATGTGTATAGATGGTGTTGCCGTTTGCAGTGGTTGTTGTTCCTTTAACTGTACAGTATCTAGTAAAACGGCTATCGCGTCAACTGCCAGCGCAAGAAATTGACGCGATTCTAAGAAAATAGCCAGGACTCAGCTCTAATTGAATTTGCTGCGCTTGATGTTGCTTTTTGGAGGTTAAACAGACTGTCACAACCACCCATCACCAACACCACCACCAAAGCGAGTGCAAAAAGAATGGAATGAAGTTGAAATCAGATTTCATAATTTATGTTGACGTCTGTTCACGCGAATTTAATTTGAAAAGAAATTTTCAGAAATTCTTCGACCGAAAGCAATGATGAAGGCACAAAGTGAAGGATAATGGAGGGCATTTTTTTTTGCCTGTTTTCTTTTTGAGTATAGTAAGGGAAGTAGAACAAATTTAACAGCTGCTATAACTGTCATTAATTCATTCATGCTCCGTTGGATGGGATTCGCTAATTTTCACTATTGACGACTGACTATCATTCCCTTTTAAGAGGATTGCTTTTTTGTGGCAGGCAATAGGCAATATAGTAGAATAGACAGGCAATTAATCTTCCTGTTGAAAAGTTAATTTTTCGAGCTTAAAATAACCTTTTTGATGCTGATCGTTATTATTTATGAGATGAACGTTCCAAAGGCTTCCAAAAATCATGAAAATAAAAGACTAACAAAAGAGCTAAAAAAAAGGTTACGTATACGCCACAGTGAACTTTTTTTTTTAATGAAACTGTTTTAAATGATGTTAGTTGATTATATTTTTTGTTTAAGATTTGCAACAAATATTTTTCAACTTTTAGCCGAAATCATTACAAGTTTAAAAAAAAAAATTCAAAAACAATTAAAAAAAGATGTTCCCCGATTCCGACTTGACGCACATATTTAAAAAAAAAACAGAAAACTTCAGAGTTCACCAATTTCTTCGAATATTTCTCTTGTGCTTTCAATTATAAAGCAGTACTCTTTGACATAATGATTAGTGCGTTGGACTGTCATGCAGAGGGTCTTGTATCTCTTGTCATGAAAGGTGCTGCTTTTTAGCCGTTCGGAATCGTCAGAAAATTGTAGGTCCCTTTCAATTGTACAAGCACGCACACAGAAATGGTTGAGAGTTGTAAGTCACGAGGTTTGGGCTCTCTATGAGCCTTCATGACCTCTAATTTATTTTTATGAAAAATTGTCTGCCATCTTAGCCGATTGGATTCGGCAGAAAATTCTATGTCCTCTCCATTTCTGCTGAAGCAGACAGCCATGGTTGAAAGTTCCTTATTCTCCAGGGATGATCAAGAGTTGTTAATTTTTCACGAAAGGCGACGCCACTAAATTAATTTATTTTATTTACAAGTCAAAAAAGACTTGAGAATCAATAAATTTAATTGATTAAAAAATTTATCCATGTTGGCCATTATTTTGTAAGTTGTCAAATTGGGCTTTGATTTTAAATTAATCAATCTATCATTTCTTGTTCCAAAGTGGATTTATTATATGGACAGAGAAATTTTTTATAATCTTATTTCTTGCAAGGGAAATAAATCATATTCTTGTCATCTACCCCCAAAGGACTCTGTCATGAAATAGGACTGACTGCTTATGCGATCAATGCCGGTGGTGATGCTGCTGGCACCCGCACAGGCCTTGTAAATGTGAGCTCCTAACAGATGTCTAAAATTAAAACAATAATAAACTTTTTTTCGTTTTTTTTTTTGAAAATATGCGAATTAAGTTTTCCCGAATCAGTGCTTTTGTTGTGAGCAATTTCATGGAAAATTTGTTCCACTCCCTTCCAATTAGAAAAATTACTACTTGAAAGAAAAAGTTTGTTCTTTGATGATTTTTTTTTATTTTTTTTTAGTCCTGGAATGTACTTAAACTTCTAAAAAGGAATTTTTTTCCAACTGGTTTTACTTTTCTTTTTTTGATATTCACAAAAGTGGGTGTAGTTATTCACATGTTGAAAACAAAAAATCCAACATCTCATAAAAGAAAACTTTTTTTTGTGTTTTAATTGCCCACGTAAAATAAATAAAAATGTCAACAATTATAATCAAATTCTTTTTTTGTCCAGAAAACATAATATCGCTGGAAAGGATGTGGTTTAATTTTAATTTGTGTTGACAAATTAATGATAAATGTTTCAACTTAAAAGCCATGGCCTTGAAAAGAGTGCATCGATTTGTCAAAAAAAAAAAAAAAATATATATTGATGTATAAAAGTGTTTGTTTTGTTTAAAAAACCTTTTAACAGTAGAACAAGGATGACGTGAGTATGTTTTTTTGTTGTGTTTTTTTTTTATTATTCAGTTTTATTTTTCTATTTACAAAATGAATAGAATTAATAGAAATATATTTTTAATTATAAATTTTTTGTGGGTCAAGAAATTAAAAACAAAAGCTTTTGCGCTAGATTTTGGCTGAAAATGTTGGCGTTTAGAATTAGAATAACGTTGACACTTATGGAATGTTAATCCACAAAACAAAAAAAAATGAAAAATAAACATGACGATTCACTCGGATGGTGGCGAAAATTTTTTGATGAAGTGAAGTGAAATGTATTAGAAAGTAATTTGCATGACAAATGTCGGGCTTAAAAAAAGGACTTGACAACATTCTTTTAAAAATTTAAACACAAGTCATTAGAGACATGTCGAAAATTTTGTCATTGGTTGGAAGTATAATGAAAACATTTCTGTACTGAATTCACGTCGTTCATGAGTCCATCACGGGCACGTTCGCAGCTGTCGATTCGTTGAACCCAATTTTCGACGACTCGGCCGCACATTTCGACGGAAGCAGCCGCTATCTTCTGTTCAATATTGGCGCTCTGGGCTCCTTCAACAACGCCGCCGGCTTTTTTGCATAACCGGATGATTTATCGGAGCCAGATACAAAAACAGCATAGATGTATTTAATCACACCACCTAGGCGACTAATCAACGGGACCAATTCTTGATATTGTCGAATTGAGTTTTCAATTAGTCGATTGTTAAACAAACTGTGTTGTGGCTTATGACATTATCTTGTTGAAAATAGTAATCATTATTGTCTAGTACATGCAATTTGGCCAGAGAAATAATGTTGCAAGAAGACTCTCTGCCGATCTCCATTGACTCTTACGTGAAGTTCATTCAATGAAAATAAAATGCACGCACTTGCTCTTACGTAAAAGAAAAGGGCCATCTAGTGGTTTCTTTTTAAATCATAGGTTATTTTGAAACTGAGAGCTGTTTCCCGCTCGAAATCTTGACAGAAACTCAGTGTCATACCTCCACGGAACAAATGAGTTGTTTTACTCTTGAACAAGGTTTGGAAATATTCAAAACTTATTTCCAAAGTGAGTGCTGTGTAGCCGAAACAGTGCGTTTTTTGAAAAGAAGTTTTGGCCGAAATGAAGCACCCACCGCGCCTGCTGTATGTAAGTTTTTGCAAAAAGTTCGTGGAACTGGTATGTGCTAGTAGACAACACTCATGGTCCCCGTGGTGGCTGCTGTAGCCGAGAGTGTGAGCCTCAATTCAAAAACAGCAACTCGCCATCGATCTCAACAGCTCAACATTTCACGCACTAGGTTGATGAGAATTCTGCACAAAAATCTCGGATTATTAGCTTATATGGTCCAATTGACTTTTCAATTGAAGGCGCACGACCATCCGCTTCGTTATCGCTTCACAGTTTCGGCCTTTGAGCAGCTTGAATTGGACAACGATTTTGGGCGAAAAATCATCTTTTCTGACGAGGCGCATTTTTATCTCTGCGGCTACGTTAACAAACAAAATTGTTACATCTGGGGTTCAAAAAATCCGCACGTTATTATCAAGAAGCCAATACATCCACATAGAGTGACAGTTTGGTGCGGTTTGTGAAGTGGTGGCATCATTAAACCATTTTTTTTTTCGAAAACGAGGCTGGGAACGAAGTTAAGGTCAACGGTGGGCGTTACAGAGCCATGTTAACCGACTTTTTTTTTAAATTAAAATTGAAAACATGGATTGAGATGACCTCTAGTTCATGCAGGATGGCGCACCATGCCACACAAGCCATGCACAATCGATCTTTTGCGGAACAAATTCCCAAATCGTGTTATCAGCCGTCTTGGTGATGTCAATTGGCTGCGATTTGACGGCTTTGGACTTTTTTTGTGAGGAACTGTGAAGGTTTGGCAACGATTCAAGCACTTAAGGCCAATATCATCGAAGCAATCTGTGAGCTACAGCCCGAAACTATAAACAAGGACTTTAGAAAATTGGAGTGATAGAATGCGCTACTGCGAAGCCAGCCAAGTAGCCACTTGAACGATGTTGTGTTCCATAGTTAATGGTAATGTTTGCTCTTACTAATATAGTCATAATACATGGACAAATTTTAATTTCGTTCATTTTATTGCATTTTTAAAAAGAAACTTGTATTTGGCCACCCTTTACTTAATTTTAAAATAAATATTTGATTAAATAGCTTGAATCGAATAAATATATAAATAAATATACTATCTAAAAAATCGCTCTTCTCCTTCATATAACTCAAATTATTTGTTCTACACAAAACATTACAACCTCCTCCTAGAAACAGCTCTTAAATTCCAATTAAAATCCTTCTATTATTTCTCCTGAATTTTCCATCTTGAACTTAGCTCCTAATAGTCATAGCATCATCAAAAATCAGTCAACAATAAAGAGAAGAACCACGCAATTTCCATCCACCGATAGAAGCCATATTTGATTTTAAGGTTTACAACTTAACGTTGTTTATCTCAAAATAACCATTAATCACTCATTCAATAATATCTCAACGAATGTATAAAGAATGCCTATTATTCAATTCCAAACGACCCAAGACGACAACGATACCAAGAATGACATCGATGGACAGACGGTCGTCGGTCATTCATGGAGACATACTCCCATTCCATTTTGTTGTGACAGAAAACAATTTCACAAAATAACACACAAAAAAAAATATATTTTTTATTTTTGAAATTTCAAAAATAAATGTTACACATTTTTAAGCCGTGGAATTGAGTGTGAACAGAAATGTCTAAGCACTGACAGCTGTGTCATTCCCAGCGACCGACCAATCGACGATACGACGCGACGAACCGCCTTACCTACCCACTCGTTAACATGTTAGGTAGAAATATTTATAATATTTATATGCATCAAATTGTTATTTATTATTTGAAAATAGATTAATTTATGTATTTTTTAATTGGGAACGTGTTAAGAGTAATTTAAACAACAACGACAGCAATAATATACACACACTCACATTCTTTATTTTTGTCCATCGCTGGTTGCAATGGACTGGAATCAACGATCGCTTTTGGCGGTGATTGTCTTGAATCATAGAAATCAGAATTTGTACCATCATCACTTCCAAACAGTGACGGATTGCATAGGCGATCACCTGAAAAAAAATGGAAAAAAAAAAATAAATTATATTCAAATTTTGAAAAAAAAAAAAAAAACTGATTTTTGTAAAATATATTTGTTTCACATTTGTAAGTAACAACACTGATGATTTTTTTTAAACTATTCATACAATATTCTTAGTAAAATTAAAATTGGGTGACCTTTAATAAATTAGTGCATTGAATTAAAAAAAAAAAAACATTTCGATTTCCTTACGGACACAACCGTAACAAGAAATTATTAAATGTTGATGTGGTATAAAATGTCTCTATTATTGTTTTCAAAAATTTACCTGAAAGATCATCTTCAGTACCAGTTAGGAAATGAGAAACAGAACTTTGAAAAGATGTACAAAATTTAAGTTCAAAAGTGTTACAAGTGTGACAATTTATTGTTACGAGTGTGACAATTTAATGTTACGAGTGTGAGGAGGAGTGTGACCAAGTTTGGTTTTTACCCACGAACAGAACATTATAAACGAAATTTGATTGGACAAATATTATCATCGTGTTTCTCATTTGGTGAAGAAAATATATATTTTTTTGGAAACTGATATATTTTTTCAGTTTAGTGAGAATGTTTTACATGGCAACATAAAATATGACCCCAAAATTTTGAATAAAAACAAAAACATCACAAATCAATAAAATTTTGTTGATTTTGGGTCCTTGTTATTCTCATTTTGGGACCAAATTTGATTATGAAAAATAGTCTTAAAAAAAATCAAAAAAATTTGAAAATGGAAATATCGTCCCAAATAAATGAAAAAAAAAGTCCAAAGAACGAAAAAAACTCAAAAATTTAAAATGTGGTCAAAATTGTATACCCAAAACAATAATTTTTTTATAATTCACACGCGCCCAAGGGTATGTTAAGACACCCTTATAATGTTTAACACAGCACGGGCGATGGGTAAGTTAGGAGGGGGGGGGGAGAAAGGAAGGGAAAACCGTGCCGGGTAAGTTATTCCATAATCG
Source organism: Chrysotoxum bicinctum (assembly GCA_911387755.1). Lineage (NCBI taxonomy): Eukaryota > Metazoa > Arthropoda > Insecta > Diptera > Syrphidae > Chrysotoxum > Chrysotoxum bicinctum. Next base: position 212,682,137 of record OU426989.1, on the reverse strand, counting down.
TGTTGTGCGACTAAGAAACGAATCTCTATATTTGACGGTACAACCAAGATTAGGCTCCAGGGTGAACGGATGGGCATTCCTAGCGAAACGGGTATCACGGGTGAACTGATAAAGGGGAGGAATGCAACTGGCTATTTCGAGTGAGCATTGCTTGTGAAAGATGCGACAAAACAAGGAAATATATGAAATATTCCGACGATGTCTTGAGAATGAATACATGATAGCTCTGTTTTCTATCAGTGTTAACGCTCTTTTCTGACTTCTATCCAATAAGTGGCGAGAAGTTTGAGCGGATTAGAAGTTTCAGACAAGAGATCATTTAAAAAAATAAGGAAGAGAGTCGGAGACTAAACGGAGCCTTGGGGAACACCAGCATTTATTTTGTGAAGATCAGACTTGAAACCGACCAATACAACATCTGTTGAACGATCTAAAAGGTGATTTCTAATCTAACACAGTTCTTTGAGAACCAGTTTCATTTTAAAGATAGGACTGATACTTCTTTATGAAAAATGGCCCCAAGAATTTCGAACACGAAATTTATTCCAAATAAAACATTGAACCAAAACAAAAATGAAAAATGGCCCTATTCAAAAGTAGATTTTTTATATAGGACCAAATATAGATTCATTTTTAAAACGTAGCCAAGCAAAAAATTTACTGTTCAACAGTACCAAATTGGCCCGCTACGAGGGTTCTAATGATTTTAACTACCTTTTGTGTGATCAGTGTCGTGCACGCAACTTCACTGCTTTGCCTGTTTTTTATAATTTACCCGCGCTCAAGGGATGAGATTACCCTTTAAATGTTTCAACACAGCGCGGGCGTAAAGTTAAGAAGAGAAAGAAGGATAGGAAAGATCAATCGCAGGACAAGCACCTATATTAACAGTTTTATTGGGCAGCAGTACCTTGGCTTTGCGGGTTTCTCAGGATTTTAACCGCCCTAACCCTAACGAAACTCTATTTCTTCATTTAGGTTATGTTTAGTCACCTAGCAGGCGCCTATGTCCACAGTTTTTTTGAGACAACAGTTCTTTAGGTGGTACATTCCACGGTACTGTTGCCTAAGAAAACTGTTTACACAGGCCTGGCAACATAAAATACCCTAAGTATGAATTTAAGAAAAGAGCAAAGTATATAATTATTGGTATTATCTTTGACTCAAAACAACTTCAAATCGTTTCTATTTATCCAAACTTTAACTATCAGAATTCAAATTAAAACGATCTTTATAATTTTTGAGTTGATCACAACAAAACCAATTTGAAAGTAATCGAGAATCTTAATGGGCTTATAAGTGACTCCTAAACTTCGATTTTTTGAACACAAGTTCAATTAGATTAGCTTACGTCTTTGTCCCAGATTTCGACTGCTCATTCTGGATTGAAAAAGTAATATCTTCTTTGAATAAAATGAAAATAATATAATTGTTTTCAGACCGACTTTCAAGCCAATCTTTCAACAGTTGATCAAACGTTCGTTCTTAATACTGTAGCAAGACGTTTCATAGATAAAAAGAAGTGTTTATACACTATTTTTGTTGTAGCATTTGACTAGATTAACCGAAGGTCTCTACTTTATAAGCTTGTAAGAATTGGACTTTCGACAAAATTTACGTATAAAACGGTATTGAATGAGGTGGTATTGTAGTTTTTCCTCGAAATATATCGCTCTTAAGAATCAAGTAGTTGGGGCACCTTCAGAGAGGATAGGTCGCTTTTTTCCATTTGGTATTGTCCCAGATGGTTTTTCTTTTGGTACATGAGTGGACAACATCTTTCCGGTCTGGTGTTTACTCATCCATGTTGTAGAATCTACATGTGGCACTGCTTACCATACCAAGTATGATTAGGTGTCTTTCAAATTTGCAGTGTCCAGTTAGGATGCTTACTTTCAGGTTATTCCTACTTCAATTAATGCATTTTTCAATTAGACAGTTTATGTACTCCCAGACCAATTTAGAGCTGGTATTTGAGTCTAGAACCTTGAGTGCCGCTTGACTATCTGACATGATGGCAATGTTCTTGATATGATTGTTCTTTTCGAGATTTCAATCCAAGCATTTCCTTATGGCGCGAACAGCCGCTTGATGCTAGTGTTTGGTTTGGTTCTAGGTCCAAAGATTCCTGCACCAGTCCCTTCGCCTGTTCTCGATCAATCAGTGTATTTTTTGATCATACCATCTCTTGGGATGTCAAGACGATTTGTTACTGTGGACCCGCTGATTAAGTTTCTTTCTCTGAGACCAATAATTTTGCCTCTCCCAGAGAATCTCATTATACCTCCTATTCAGCGTTGCCACAAAGTGCCCGATCGGGCCATTTGGCCCTCTGTTTTAAATTTTGGCCCTTTGCCCGGGCCAATTAGAAATGGCCCCCAAATCTAAATTTTAGAAGATTTAACATCACATCATATCGTGGTTAGTAATAATTAAAAAGCTTTACAAAATTAAATATAAACCATTGCTATGCATCGCCACTACAATGTGTTTCCACCACATACAAATAACCATACTTAAAATGGAACTGAATTTATTCATTTATCTAGTTTAATGATTTGACTCACGTCAGTTTCGTCCAGCGTGTTGACTTCTCTGACGTCATTTATTTTCGTCATCTACCAAAGCATTTATGTAAACTGGGCTTTAATAATAAGCGAAAAAAATTAATAATCATTAACGTGTTTTTTTGAATGAATTGCGGAGAAACGGTTGTCCGCAGAAAAAAAAAGTTTTGGAACAAACTGAAACTGTAATAAATTCTTGATTGGTTATAAAAATAATCTTACGAATCGGACGTAGTTTGGATAAAGATAAAGCCAGTTAAGGCAAAAATCATAAAAACCGTTATAACTCGAAAACGGGACGAAAACTAGAAAATTACCTCTTAAGTTTTCGACTTAAAATGACATCGGGAATCCATGGTTTTCGTTTGGGGCGGTGACTGTGAGACGCCCTGTATATTGACTTTGCTAAGGAGTTCGATAAAGTAAACCACCATATATACTAATACAAAAATTGGAATCCATTGGCTTCCACTCAAATATTTTAAAGTGGTTTGAATCCTACCTAAACGGAAGAAAATAGTTTGTGGGTATTAATGATGTACTATCAGATCTAATTGAGTTCACATCAGGAGTACCACAAGGAAGTTACTTGGGCCCTCTTCTATTCTGGCTGCTGATCAATGATATCACTGATTTCTTAAAAAATGTTTCTTGTTTGATATTTGCGGATTACATTAAAATATTCCGTCGTGTTACGTCAATTAATGATTGTCATTTACTCCAATGTGATCTTCATCGCTTGTCTGAAAGGTGTTTAGCTAATCAGCTTCTGTTAAACGTATCAAAGTGTCAATCTTTATCATTTTTTAGTAGTCTATCATATATTCCTTTTCAGTATTCTATAGAAGATACGGAACTTTCAAAACTTAACGAAAAGAAAGATCTCTATAGAAGATACGGAACTCTCAATACTTAACGAAAAGAAAGATCTCGAAACTCCGCTTTAAATCCCATATTGACTGTAATTGCTTAGACTGTGATTGCTAAGGCTAACTCTATGTTAGGATTCATTAATCGGAACTCTAAAGAGTTCTCTGATCCTTTGACTCTTTGATCTCATTTCTTTGCGTATGTAAGGTCATCATTAGAGTATTGCTGTGTAATTTGGGATCCAATTTTTCAAGTTCATTCTAATAGGATTGAAAACATACAAACATACAATATTCATACCCCAACTTATAAAACTCGGTGTCAACTTCTTGGCTTATAATATCTTGTCGTTCATCGTAAAAATTTTGCAATAATATTTTTGCGCGATATTATTAAATCCCATATATAAATTGCCCTTTTCTTTTGTCTCTTGTTATTGTTTATGCTTCGTCAAGGAATCTTCGATCCCTTTTCCTTTTTAATGAACCTCATCATCGGGTAAACATGAACCTTTAACTCGATGCATTAGAGAAGCCAAAAGTATTATTTGTAATTATATTGATTTTTTTTCTCAACAAAGTCGAGAATCTATTAAGAAGCACATATTGATCTAATTCGTAATCCGGTGGTATTAAGTTATTATTTTAGATTAAGTTTATAATTTTATTTTGTTTGCTCCACTAATTAATTATTTGGTTTTTCTATTTTTCAATAAAAAAATGATTCGGTAGTCTGCAAGATTATTATATATTATTTGTATAAAACTGCTTGATGAAATAAAAATAATTAAATAAATCGTATAGACATTTGTTTTTTTTTTTTTCGCCGCTTGTGATTTATATTTTTTTAAGATATTTTAAGGTAATTCCCAAGAAATCAAATCAGACGACAGAGTTAAGATCTGCTTCTGCTGCCTATTACATAGATTTAAGAAATGCATTAAATAAATAATGCATTAAATAAATAAATAAGAACAAAAACAAATATTAATATATTGTAGTTTTAAGGACGGATTTGTAAGTAAAATATTTGGCCCCAACTTTTGTCAAATGGCCCTCAAAAAAATTCGAAATGGCCCTCTATGTTTTTTCCTTCGCGGCAACGCTGCTCCTATTGCTCCTATGTCCTCGTGTAGAGGGGATAGATGGAGAATAAACTCTATAGCTGCGGTAGGTCAGATTCTAATTGCTCCCGTAATACAAACACACCCGAGCATTTGGACTTATTCTTATTCTCTTGTGCCATGCAACCGCATCATAGGTAATGATGGGTCATACCATCATAGTGTATATCGACTTTAGGATAAAGCGAACATCCTCAAGTGGACTTGCCTGCAAGTCTCTTGCAAATCATTAGAGCTTTTGTGCCCTTCCCAAAATATTAAATACGAACCAAGTTTTTCTAAATGCGAAACAGGTGTCCCACAAGGTTGCGCTTTGAATCCGTTAATCTTAGCATTATTTACTAACGATGCAGAAAATCATATTCAATCATAGTAAATGGTTTTCGAGATGTAATAATCAAAGTCCTGCTCCAAGCAGCTGACATGGTAATTTTATCGGAGAATCCACATACTTTACAACTCTCGACCATAGATGGGGAGATAACAGAAGTTGTAAAAGAATTTAAATACCTCCTCTATGAACTTATACTTACAATTTAAATATTCGTGCGAGTATAAATATTAAACAAATAAATAAACTCCATTTGGTCTGAGTTCTTAACAAATAAATTTATGTAAATTCAGTATCTCTCGACCCATTCACAAAACAACTCAAACCAATTCCTGGGTCAAAATAGTTATCTTAGAAAAGAGTTCTCACCATTTGAAATGGGTTTAATTTTTAAAATGGGTTTAATTTTCAAAATTTATCCGAGATGTTAGAACTCAACTTAAGGGCACATAAAATAGATATAAATTCTATCTGCTCACTGTGTAACCTTGATCAGAACAAAGACGTCGTAAATTTTTTAGCGTTGTGTCCGATTCTACAGGAGATCCGAAGGCTTCATTTCAGATACCTACAGTTTTTTCACTGCAGAAGAATGTATCCAATTTTAAATGGAGATCATGGTTGAAAACCGATATATTTTGCAAGCAAAAAGCTATTGAACTTTTTCTACCTAGTGGTAATATACTTTTAACTAAACTAAAAGTCCAAATTTTATGTTCCTTGTCTCAAAGTATTAAGACTTAAAATCCAATTCTTTTGAAACTTCCTCTCCGCCATGTTCATATTTTTATTTCTATTTGTTAAGGTTTACCTTCGGTAACACAAGAGAGAGGATTTGTATGTATCAAATACAACAAAAATTGTAAAAATAAGTTTTAGTCACTTAACAACGGGCAGAAAGAATGCATTTATATAGATTTACCATTTAACCAAATATAAGAACAATTTAACCTAAACTGAAATATATTTGACCCAAACACAAATAGATTAAAACCTTATGAAAATCGAATAAAACGAATCGAATTAATTTTCTTATAGTTTGAATCGATTTCCCTTTGGCTTAAATCTATCTGCGTTGGGTTAAATCTCTGTGTTTTGGTTTAATTTATTTTTGAATGGTATATCTCAAGATATTTAGATTTCTTTCTCACGTGTTTGAATTAATTTCTTTCAGAAAGTCTAAAAACGAAAATCATTAATTGCTAACTTACAAACTTCGTTTTAATACAAGATCTAAACTTACCTTCTGACATATCGTCGAATGTGTCGTGCAATAGGATTGAATCCTGCAGATATGACCTATCGATATTTTTCGATAAGTGTTCCAACAAACCGTTGCAAGATGAATCTGACGTTATATCGGCCAGAGACAATTCCGTTATTTTATTGTGTTTGTTGTAATTCTTTGAGATGTTATTGTTGCACTTGTTAATTAACGCTGATGATAATGTCTTCTTGGAGAATTTTGTCGGTTTTGTACAAGATGACGACGACGAAGATGATGATGACGATGAAGACGACGATGAAGATGATGATTTAACAGAACAAGATGGTGAAGATTCAGACGATGATGAAGATCCTGCCGATGACGTTGGTGATGATGATGCTGACAATGATGACGTTGATGATGATACTGAATTATCAACTGTTGTTGTGTGGTTGTTATTGTTGTTGATAAGATTATTATTGATGTTGATATTGTTGTTGTTGATGTTGTTGTTGGTAAACCAATTTGGAAAACTTCCCTTAAGCGTGTCGTAAAGATCCTGATCGAGCGTTAGACGCCACGATACAGGCCCGTCCACGCCGTGCGTAGACTCTGTAAATTAAAATAGAAAAAAAAAAACAATTAATAATTTGTCCACAGAATAAGAGAAAATGTTAAGGATAATATTAATAAAATTATTGATTTAAAAATAAATTCATGACAAATTCAGAATGTTGTTTCTAATAAATGCATATTTTTAATTTTTGATATTATTTATAAATAATTTTGGAAATTAAAAAAATGGGAAAAAATAAAATTAAAACAAAAAAAAAACCAACAAACACCTAAGCGCAGTGGTTTGTTTGTATTTATTTTAATTTGTTGTTTTGTGATTGTGTTTTTGAAATTTTATTTTTTTACGTTTCGATTTTTGTTTTGTCAGTTAATTTATTTTATATACTTTGTTTTTGCGCTTTTATTTTCCTCCTGTTTTTAATATTCGATGAATTTCTGTTAGATATGCAAATTAGTATTCGAACAGTTTTGAATTTTCAAAAATAGCTTTCACAACTTAAAATTTGTTACTCGGAGAAAAAAAAGTGAGGGGTGCATAAAATAGATGGTGTGTCAAATTGAGAAGAGATACCGATGTATAATGTTTAACAAGTTTAAAGCGAAAAAGATTTTATTCACATTGGCATCAGTCAGTTCAAAATCATTAGTTTTCAAACTTTGACGGTCTCCTTTCTAATGGACGATATGTGATTTCAAACAAAGATGCCAATTCAGTAATTAGAAAACAAGAAACAAAGATGTTATGATTTTTTTAAGTTTTTGTTTAGATGGGTATACACTGCTAGTCACTTGAATATATCCATTGTTTTTATAAAAGTTCAAACTGAGTCTTTTTCGAACACCTTTAACTAAATTGTTTAACAATTTTTAAAAACTTTCACCTTGGTAAAGACTAACTTTATAAAGTCTATTCAGCATTGAATTATACAGTTTAGCCAAATAAGCAAGGGTTATGTCATTTTATGTTTTTTTTTTTTGGTATGAAATCAATGAGCTCGTCCTTGGAGTTATATTGATTTCCTGACTCATAGATCATGCTTGCGATCGAATTTTACATTCTAAGAACAAAGACGAGCTTCTAGAAACGAATATGAGAAGCTGAGAGTAATGTCGATCGCAAAACAATTTAATACATAAGAAGTTTCAGACAAAAGACCATTGATGAATATGAGAAAGAGAGTCGGAAACAAAACAGAGCCCTGAGGCACACCAGCATTTATTATATCAACTTCAGATTTGAATTTGATATATTTTAGTAATCTAGCAACTGTACGAGTGCGAAAGAATATTTGTCTCATAAAGTCGTTTACGCTCTCAAGGTAAGGAGGAGTCACGACGCATTCTTGCAGCGTCGATTTTTGTTTAAAGGAAATAAATCGTAGTATTATCATTTTTACTTGCTAAGAGATTTTACAACATTTTCAAGTACATAATGCGAAAAATTGAACAGAAATATTTCATTTTCAATTTCTAATTAATTTTCTGTCAGCTTATATTCCTTCATACTATTTCATTTGTTTTTTTTTTAATATTAATCAAAAAATCTGAAAGCAATTGGAATTGTAAAGATATCTATCTGCACAAAATTAAAACGAAAATTAAATTCCAATTACTTTCGTGAATTCTGACAAAAAAAAACAGAAATTCTATGATTAATTATGATGGGGATTGCTTTCGGTTAAGGATAATTTAAATTGCAGTAAGATGTGGTGTTGCTTTGTATCATTAGTATTTATTATTTTATTATTATCTTATATTACTGTAGCTGTACTCTTTGGTATAGGGGTAAGGACATAAGGACTTTGTAATGGGGATGAGTTCCCAGCCCATGCCACCTAACAACAAAATATCGATACCTTCCCGTAAAAATGTATTAAGCGACATTTTTAAAATTGTTCAGGAAACGAAAAAAACGTCTCATTTAGTTATTTGTTTGTGTATTTTATTGGACGCAACAAATTTAAAAATGTCGCTTAATACATTCTTACGGAAAACAAATCTGTTTCGTCCAATAAAATACACAAAAAAATAACTAAATGAGACGTTTTTTTCGTTTCGTGAACAATTTTAAAAATGTCGCTTAGTACATATTTACGGGAAGGTATCGTTATGTTGTTCCTTGAAATGAACAAATTTCTTATCATAAGGATATACACGCATCTCATCTAAGCCATTCGGACTCGGCAAAAACTTTTGACCCCTCTATTTCTGTTAAATTACACACGCATGAATGTTTGAGAGTTATTATAGATAGAGAGGCGACCTGATCCCACAGTAAGTCCATCTTCTCAATGTTTTTAATACCACTTAATCAATGGAGTCACTCGAGAAAGAGGCATACGGTTTGCCTCTCAGATTTCAGGCCGAATATGACTTAGCTCATTGAATTTATGGTTCAAACTAGTACCAAATCAAAAACTCGGCGGGATAGAACAGTCTTTTTATTATTTGAAAACAAGTACAAATGCAATCGTATTGGTTTAGAATTGCATAAGCTACAATTTTTAACTTAGTATTTTTCCAACAGAACGTAATATTTTTCGAGAATCCTCCCCGCACCAAAACTGTAGCCTCTGGGATTATAACTCATTGTCAACTCGTTGTTTTTCAAAAGCACTTGAAGACCAAGAAAAAATATAAGAAAATAAGAAAAATAAAAAAAAAATAAAAAAAAATAAAAAAAAAATAAAAAAAAAATAAAAAAAAATAAAAAAAATAAACAAAATAAAATTAAAAAAAAAATAATAATTTTTTTTCAAACCCCAAAAAAAAAAGTAATCAAAAATAAAGAAAAATGAATAAATGTAAAAAACTTGTTTAAATTTAATAAAATATGAAAAAATTAATTAAGAAAAAATAAAAAAAAATAATTTATTTTATTTTTATTTAGCAATTAACGGCTCAATTTAACTTCACATTTAATAACATTTTTTTTTTTTAATTTTCTTAAATAATTTTGATAAAAATAATATTAACAACAAAACTGCGCATATTTGCGATTATTTATTATAAGCTTGTATTTGAATTGTCTAATGCTCTCTCAAAATAAAGGAAAATAATTAAAATTGCTTTTTATCATTCATCTGGGGCCCTACTATGTATCTCGATTCTACAATAAAAATGTTCGAATTCGCAAAACTGCAACTCTGTAATTCTTTAAGAACGTTTTAATGTGCGATAATCGAACAGCTCGAGTAGTGCCAACTGTGTTTTAGTGTACTTTACTACTTTCGCATAATAGGGGAACCACCTATCTCGAAAAATAATGTCAAAACATAGCGAAATCGCAAATAATCATTCTACAACAAATGTGTTTGCGAGCGGTTCGAGTGAAGAATTTTTTTCAGAATGTAAGTAAATAGAACTTATAAATTAATTTTATTCAATATTTCAAAGAATTAAGTAATATGTTTATGTTTTCTTCGTAGGGAATCATCTAAAATTGCAAACACGAAAGCGTCACAGTTTGAGATTCTGGTGCAGTACATGGAAAAGCATCCAGATTTGTCCAAGGGATATTTAAGAACACTCTGAGCTCCATTATATTAGATTTATCTCTAATCCGCCTTCGTTCAATTTGTTGAATTCGTTCCGGATTTTCATCTAAACCTAACCAAATAGCGACACTGTCCATATTTATTTATTTTATTTATTGTTTCACTATAAATTCAGTTTCCACAGCAAATATTGTCTATTTTTTGTCAAAAATATTCGAGTCTCGTTCGAAAATCGCAAATTTGTTGGCAAATAGCTTGGCACTACCGGCATTCTATTCTATTTTCATGTGTAGTACCATTTGAAAGTAGAATCGCAAATTAGTTTCGAATAGAATCAAAAGTAGAATCGAGATACATAGTAGGGCCCCTGCTTTTGACTTAATTGACACTTTCTATGTGAATTTGACTGGTATAAAAAAAAAAGTTGACAAGCTACGACTATACTACAAAAGTCGAAAATGTTTTCATTTCATACAGCTAATATAATAATAAATATAATATAAAAGCTCGTAGCTTATATTTGATAACTTTCAAATTTCAATCTGTGATATTTAGTTAATAATAGACGAAGAGATTTCACATATTTTGATTAATTTTGAGTGATGCAAATCTTTATTTTTGCATTTACAATTTTTTTCTTGTACGTGGAAAAGATGTCACCAGCATTGATACACATTTGTGCCCGTTTTATCGCATTTCCAAGTCTTTCCGCGAGATTTCCGGTGTGATAACTGTTCACATTCTTGTCGAATATTCTCCTTAAGGGCTGCCATTGTCTGAGCCTTGTTGGCCTAAGCTCCCTAATTCAAGTAGCCCCAACGAAATAAGTCTGGGATGGTGAAATCGGACGATCTTGCTGGCCATGCCAAATCGCCAAAACGGGGAGATTATGCGACCAGGAACGCTTCCTTCATAATCTTCATTGTGCGTCGTCTTCTTAAAACCACATATTCACCAAACATCGCTTATCCGATTCCGGCAGTAAAATGATATTTATCATGGACATTTAGTGTTCGCCAATAACACTGACTGTATTGCCGATGGGGTTTTGAGTGGATGTAATGGCTTTGTATCCATAACCTATAGTATTATCATGGAGCGTGATTTTGTATTGCGAACGCCACGATCTTTCGTCTTCTTGATAGTACTATAAGTTTTATATACAAAGGTAATGGCTCTTCGTGCATCACACGTGCTGGTTCTCAATGCGCCAAAAACGAAGATCTTGCTTATTGACGTAACCGCGTAAGTGGAAATTTGCCGCGTAGCTTATGATGATTTTCGACACAAAATCGTTCTTTTCTTTATTGAAATTGAGGATGACTTGACGGTAAATCATTAGCTCGGTCGTTTAGCAGGCATTAACTGATGCACTTTTTGCACTTTGTAAGGGAAAATGTGTAAGTCTTTGACTAAAATTCGCTGTATGGTCCGTCCGGTGATGTCCAATTGCGTGGCCGTCGCGTCGTCTGGTTGATGTTTCTTAGTTCTGTAATATCGGTAGCGATATTCTCGGCCGAACGACCAGTCGGGTGCATTATACGACGCCATTTCCAAAAAATATAAACTCTTCCGATAGGGTGATTAACTTTACGCCACCTTATATTTAACAAAGTATGTATTGATTACTTTCAAATGTCAAGTGGAGCTATATCAACTAGGTTATGAGCAATGAAATAGCGAGCATTTTTAAATATATATTCGCTTATTGGTAAAAACTTTTCTAAGGAAAAATCCCTTTGATAAAAATAAAATATGTTTGATCAAAATAAATTGTGCTGTATCATACAAATATTTTTCACAGTAAACAGACTCTTTAACATTCTACTTAATGTCGATGAAAAATATCTGCAGAAGCACATGATGTTGGGATATATGATTCTAATATCAAACTCATCTGGTGGAAAGCTTCTGTGCGTTGTAAAATTTAATCGAAAAAAAACAAATTTTATTGAATTCCCCATACAAAATTAAAATATGTGCTTCTTATGTATTTTTTATTTTTTTATACTTTTCAGCATTAAAGTGAAATAAAATGGGATGACTTCAAAATCTACACATAATTTATTGCTAAAAGTTTCCATTATAATTTTGTTTGAAATAAAAAACTTAAATCTATTTAACCTTTTTTTCAAAATACGAAGACTGTTAATACCTGTTGGTTGAAGTTCTAATCCAATAATTCCGATTTCGGGTTAGATTCTTCTTCTTTTCAAAAGGGATTTTCAATTTCCTCCATGACAGGCAAATATGCGCTATTAAAACCATAACGCACCCTCTTAGCGAGTTGAGATGATATCAATTTAAAACGTGACTATCTTTTTTGTATTTTTTTTTCTTTTTGTTTGCTTTTATACCAAAAATGTTGACGTCTAGAAAACATTTTAATACACAAAAGCCAAAACCCAACTCGAATAAGAGATTTGCAAAAGCCTGTACTTAATTTTTATTGCAGGATGTCCACTCAGACCTTCCTAAGGGTTTTTTTTTTCTTCTTTTTCCTTTAAATAAAATACTCATTTTTTAAAATGAAAATAAAATAAAAAAAAAAAAACCCATTTCCAAAAATAATCTCCGACAATTTATATTAATATCCAAAGCATGTTGTTGTGCTCGGGTGCTTTTGCGTATCCCGATGGAATATGCAGGCAAGTAAAACAAAAACACGACAAGTGTCACTTGGTCATAAGAGTCGCCAATATCAGTCCCAAAAGTGGAGAGTAATATTCAAATTATGATTGTAAAACCTTGTCTACGTACATTCAACTACTGCAGTGGGTTAGCTCCATAATTGAGGGCACGCGAGCAGGGCTGCTTAGTTCTTAAGCAGCGCCTGAACCAAGATTTGCATACTTTATCTCTTTGTATGCTTTTCAAATAGTATTGGAAACTTAAATTGGAGAGAAAAATGTCATCAAAAGTGTTTCCTATAAAACTACTGGAACTACTGGGTCATTCCACAAGTTGCTATAATCTATTAGGGGACAATTAAAAGTGATTAATAAAAGAAAGAAAAAAGGGTATTATACATTATTTTTTCTAAATCCTTTAGTACTTTTTAGAAAGAAGTTCCTCCGGATAAGACTGCAAACCTACAGATTTTTGACGTTAAGGTTTCTTGCGTTATGATAAATAGACATTATTTTAAGTTTGTTTAAATAAAAAATAAACAACTAATTCAAAATTGACGGAAATCAGAATTGAAAAACGTTCTTCAATTTTCACTATTACTAAAGAAGGTAAATAAAATGTATCGAAGGGCTGCGTTCAACGTGCCATTCAGCGGCACGCTGCATCCGGACTTCTTGAGGATAAAAAAAAAAAACAGGTGAAACGGTTAGAGTGGCCTATAGAGCATAGAAACTGGACAGAAGAAGACTTTAACCGAGTTTTATGATACGATGAACCCAAGTTCGTAGTATTTTGCACAAAAAGGAGAATTTTTTCTAACGTTTTGTACGTTGAGAATTTCGCGGAACTGGACACGGTTGAGGCTTACACTTCCAAGGAACTGTCTTCCATATGTCCGAAAACAAGGGCACACTTTAACAAAGTGGTATGTATTTTTAGTAGCATCAAGGTTACAAATCGTGCAAATGCCTACTGAATCTCTACTAAATGCTCTTGAATTGGGATTGAGAAATCCGCATCTTGACTTAAACACCATGCGAATACCTGGAAGAACAGCACAATAGGACATGCTCAAATTCTTCAGAAATGTTTAGGTGATAGTATCATTACAGACCATACAACACCCGAACTTGACTTTTATAAACCTTTCCAAACTGCCTTTCCAAGAAGAGAAGAATGTTTGAACAACCAACCCTACACCAGTGAATCAGCAATAGCAATCTAGCATACTGATGGCTCCAAAATGGACACGGGTGTTGGTGCAGGCTTTTTCTCAGAATCTCTTAAACTAAGCAACTCACTTAGGCTCGCAGATTATAGCAGTGTCTTCCAAGCGGAGGTCCTGCTAAACACGTACCAATGATGGCGATACCACGGGCTGATATCACCTTTTACATTGATAGCCAGGCGGCAATAAAAGCGACTTCTGTCATTGTGATAAAATCGAAGCTTGTTTCTTGCTGCCGCGAAGAGCTTAAGGTTCTTGGCACGCAGCACAATATTAGACTCTGCTGGGTACCGGGACACAGCGGCATACCAGGTAACGAAAATGCCGATGAGTTGGCAAGACCAGGGATCAGCGCTTGACGCTAGCCAAGCAGAGCTGGTCAGTATCCCTAATCCTAAAGAAATCCAATGAAAGGTAAAGTCTACTTGACACCTGTGATACTACTAGGAAAGTATGGCCTTGCTTTAACAAGCAGATGACTGACAGAATTATGCAACTCAGTAAGAAGTCACTTCGCTCTCTTACGAGCATAATCACCGGACATAATTTACTGAAATATCATAAATTCAAAATGAAACTCAGTACAGATGACCTTTGCAGAGGATGTGGTGATGGAGAGGTACATGAAGATACATCACACTTTCTCTGTCATTGCCCTTCACTATGCCACCACAGAAGGAAATGGCTTGGTAGTTACAATCTAGAAAATCTTTCCAATATTTCAGGAATTCACATATTGAACTTCGTCATTGCCTCTAAATGGCTTGACTGATTAACAGAATACATAGGTTTTTATCAGAAAAGAGTGATTACACTCACGGGTAGCACAATGAATCTACATTGATTTAAGTGTGACGATAACGACATCAATTGTCAGCCCAACAACCTACCTAACTAAACACCATGTTAATCATCTCGAGTGAGTTACTGTTTTCGAAGTAGTTTAGCGTCTCGGTATCGTTCAGGTTACAATACTAGTCGTGGAACCGTGATTGAAGCGTTTTGTTTGTGCGCTCCGTTCAATGTATTTCTACAAGTTTTGTGCAAGTTTCCGATTGCAATGCTTTCTACTCAGACTTTGTTGACCAGTTAAATTCAATATTGACTTCATTTAACAGTTCTGACCACTCATTTGCTCAGGAAACCTGCTTTCTTACGGTGACATCTGAAAGTTTTCTCGGTAATCTGTTTTCGAGAAGGTTACTAAACCTTTGGATGTATTTGAAATTGTGCTCGAGTGTTAAAAGGAAGGATTTTGGAAGTCCTGTTTCTAGATTAAGCACGTAGTTTGGTGTATTACTAGGCAAGAAAAACATCTCTTGATAAAAAAAAACCTTTGCAATTTTGCGACTTCATTTCTGTTCAAAATAACCCCAAACTTGAGCACAATAGTTCATCACTGATTTTGAAGCAGTTTCATATAATCGTACTTTGAACTTAGCTGAGTGCTGTATATTTTTGTTTTTTATGAAGTTTAACAGCTACCTGGCATTTATTGAGTTTTTAGACATTGCAATTATCTGCGTAAGTTGCTCTATCCGCGACATATTGAAAGTCAGAGTTACTCCATTGTTGTTAAAAGTTCACTTTTCTTCCGATGCCCGGCTCCCACCATTTCGAAAAATCACTACTTCTGATTTTCTTAAGTTTACAAGCAGATTCAATACAATAACAATAATTTACGAAGCTTTTTATCATTGTTTGCAAGGAAGCGGGATTGTCAGAGAGAAGAACAATATCGTCAGCATAAAGTAAGACTTTTACTGATATCTCTTCAATAGTTACTTCACCCCCGGCAGATCAGAGTCGAGATCATTCAAAAATAAAATAAATAGCAGAGCACTGAGAACGCATCCCTGTGTTACACCTTTATTAATAGGAAAGAAGTCGCTGATGTTTGTTCCATTCCAAACTGTTGCAATGATACTGTGATAGAGAGCCTTTTGGATTTAGAGCATTTTTTTGGACATTCCCAAAAGTGACAGTTTGTGGAATAATGCGTCTCTGTTTATATTATCGAAGGCAGCTCTTAAATCAATGAAAAATGCATTGTTAATTTTTTTTTTTTGATTCAGTTGCAGTTTTATAAGGCAGGAGATTGAAAATTTGGTCCTGGTCTACAGTTGAGAAGTTTTGCCTGTATGCAGTTTGGAATTCTTTCAAAATCTGATTTTCTCGGCCCATCGATTAAGTCGATTCAAAAGAACAGTTGTGAACAGCTTGTGTGTCCATAAAAGACAGACCATCTTTTGGGTTACCTTTCTTGAAAAGAGGAAACATTATTGAAATTTTGAAGGAATCGGGAATGGTGCCTGTACTAAAGATGTCGCAAAATAGTCGGTGGATTTCTTCCTACCGTAAAGTTCTTAAAAACGGCGATCAGGGATCTCTTTACTTAAAAGAACGAGTATTTATGTATTTCGAGCAATTTATTAGAGATCGACGACGGAAGCAACTATTCAAGTGATCAAGAAAATCACAACTCGTTAAATTTGGTCCAAGCTGATATTCGTAGGAACAATTTTCTATTTTTTTTTTTTTTTTTTTTATAATCAGCGCACACTCAAGGGGTTTTTTGTATACCCTTAATATGCCAGAGACACAGTGTGAGCATTAAGAAAAAAGGGAAGGGTTGGAAAGGAGATGTCTGTGTACATTGGTTTTGAATTCTTGAACATTGCAATGACTGGGAAAGACAGAGCATGGTAAGGAATTCCACATTCGCGTAGTACGGCTGAAGAACGAATCTCTGTACTTCACAGTACGGCCGAAGTTGGGCTCAAGGGTAAACTGATGGGCATTCCTAGAAGTGCGAGTATTACGGTTAAATTGTTTAAGGGGAGGAATGCAGCTGGCTATTTCACTAGAGCATAGTCCGTTAAAATAACGGTAAAAAAGGGTGAGACAAGAAACATTACGACGATGTTGGAGTGACGTAAATGAGTCAATGATGTTTTTGTCGCCAATCATTTTAAAAGCTCTTCTTTGAATACTGTCCAAGAGACTTAAGTAAGTAACTGGATCACCAGCCCATAGATGGAGTTATACTCAAGTTTTGGACGTATATAGGTTTTATAGATTGTAGCCAGATCAGAAGGAGAGAAAAATTTCTTGCACCGTCTCAGAAAACCCAAACATCTTGCGGCATTTTTGGCAACATCGCGTATGTGATCGTTCCACAAGAGGTGGTTCGTAATGCACATACCGAGAATATCGAGATGTTCAGTTTCATTGATGCAAGTGCCACTCATAGATAGTGGCAAGGAGGGAATATCACGCTTTAACGATATAAGACAGCATTGGGTTTTCGAGGCATTAAATTCGACACAGTTACTTATTCCCCATAGTACAATGCTGTTTAGGTCGTAATTTAATGAACTTATCATATTATGTCGTTGCAGTTCCACATCCGAAGAGGAAGGATGTGAGTCTGAAAACGAATATGAAAAGCTGAGAGTACTATCGTCAGCGAAACAATTAATTGGATTAGAAGTTGTAGACAGGAAATCATTAATAAAAATGAGGAAGAGAGTCGGTGACAAAACGGAGCCCTGGGGCACACCAGGATTTATATTGTGGGTTTCAGACTTGAATCCGTCTAGTACAACTTGTATTGAACGGTTCGAAAGAAAATTTCTAATCCAAAGAAGTAGGGATTCGTCGATGCCGAAAGCACGCATTTTCGATAAAAGAGCAAGATGCCAGACTTTATCAAATGCATTTGAAATATCAAGTGCAATAATCTTACTTTCTCCAAAACAATGTAAAGATTTGTTCCACTTTTCGGTTAGATAAACCATCAAGCCATCTAGCATTAATAGAAATAAATAGGAAGCCATTACCGCTCGAAGAGATCAGAAACCTAGTGACTTACAACTCTCAACCATTCCTGTATGTATGTTACCAGGAATGTAGGGCACCTACAATTTTTGCCAATTCCGAACGGCTAATAAGCATCACTTTTCATGAAAAGTGATACTCTAAGAAGATTTGTCAATTTCTCGAAAGAGTCAGAACCCCCCGGAATAATTAAGAAAGAATGAAACCCAAAATTTTCTGCATGATAGTCCAACGCACTAACCATTATGTTTAGAGGTATTAGCCTCTAAGGCCCTAGTGACTTCGCGCTAAAGCACAATTCCAAGTTACTGCGGTCCTGCATTCATTCCATAATCAACATGCCTGGCGGTATTATGTCTGTCTGTATCCGAATTGATGAGAATTGTCTACGTGGACACATTTTAATGCACCATGCGTGTTCGTGTTGAAGCAACTTCATCCGGTGAATACAAAATTCTACGTTATTCAATAACTTGTAGAGAAGAGAGACTTCACCAGCCAGCGCAGCTACCTATCTACATATTATTTCAATTTTTTACCTACCTGCTACTGGCTGCAGTCTATTTTTGTGACGCGTGAGTGTTTCATAATCCTTTTCACGTTTGCCATTTTTGATATTCATGCCAGAATAGCTCCACTGGATGTAGCTACGAGTAGGTAGGTAGGTAATCTTTTCAGTATATGTTGCAAGTTGCTATTGAAGTTTTTTTTGTTCACCGCTGACGTGCATCATCCCATCCGTACTATGACAACTTCCAATTTGAGAATCTGATATGTGCAACACAGGAAAGAATGTCGGATAATGAACCCGTTGATAACAATGACAAAGATGACAGCGATGTTGTTGATGATGACAGACATTGTTGGCTGAATTTTTATTGCAGTTTATTATTCTATTAATAAGAAATTAGCGTACAGAGATTTTAAATTTACCTTAGTTATTGCACTGGAGAGGAATTATACAAAATTCAGAAGCATGTTTGAAAATAGTTGGAACATTTTCTCTTCGATAGAAGATGTTTTAAGGCGATAGAAGTCTGTGGGTATAATGAGTCGGGAGGTCATAGACGCATGAGATTTCTGGTCGCTTCTTACCTCTTTCATAAGACTTATTTACCTTAACATTAGATTAAATTGCAAACGACAGTCAAGTTTGGAAGGAAGCTGCACAGAACATCCAGATATCACATTCATAAAAAGACGGATCTTATGAAATTTTTAAACTATTCTTAACTTAAACGTTAATCGTTGTAACTTTTGAAAACAAAAACTTTTGTAGCTAACAACAACTAAATTTAGGAAATATTGATAATGCTTATTTTTCACGACCTAACGATAAGAATTGCATATCTTCGTGGTCATGA
Organism: Chrysotoxum bicinctum; assembly: GCA_911387755.1. Classification (NCBI taxonomy): domain Eukaryota; kingdom Metazoa; phylum Arthropoda; class Insecta; order Diptera; family Syrphidae; genus Chrysotoxum; species Chrysotoxum bicinctum. The sequence continues at coordinate 212,662,903 of OU426989.1, read as the reverse complement.
TAAGTCCTTATAGCTAAGGAATACACTGTATTACTCTATTTGTAGTGATATTTTACGTTGTACATAAACTTTTGAAACTTTTGAAATTGCTAACCTAAAAGCTAGTTATAAGCTTAATCCATAATAATCTTAATTTGTTATTATAGAAAAATTTTCTGAGAATACAGAAATACAGTTTTAAATAACTAAAATAACTTTTTTAGTAGTTTCCGCCAAAAAGTATACAATTTGATTTTTAAGCAAATATGAATCTATGTTAGAACAAAAATCGTTGTGGTAGCTTAAAATAAAATGCACGACTGGGTCCCACGAACTTGCTCCTATGTAATAGACTAAAAATTTCAAAAATTAATATTATTAGAGAAAAACTGTTCCAAAACTGTTGGACGTAAGAATAGGATACCATGTGATTAAAGCAAATATAGGTTTATGCAAGAACAAAAATTATAAGCCTTTGTAGTGGTTTCTTAAAAAAAAAAACAAGCTTTTATATAAAAAATTTTAAAAACATTTTTAAGAAAAAATTTTGGTACGCTAGTTTAAAGTTTTTATTATTGTTCGAATAAAAATTAAATTTACAAAAAACAATATTGAGTCGTTTTCAAGATATTGAATTTCCCAAAAAAAAATAGATTTTTCTTAAAGTTTTAAAATGCAATGTTTTTTAAACTTTTTAGAAGACCTCTCTAAGAAATTTCATTGAAATCTGTTATGCCGATAGTGAGAAATTCTGAATTTAAAAAATTGTTCTATGGTAGGTGTACAGTCATTAATATCTTGTTTTCAATTTTTTTTTATTAAATTATAGAATTTAAAAAAATTAATCGAAAGAAAAAAATTTAAGCTAAATTCTCGGAACTGTTTTCGAGAAAAATACGATTTTAGAAAACCATTTTTTAACATTTATATTGAAGGTACCGTTATTTTTAGGTAAAATAATTTTTTTTTCTTATATCTTGTAGATTATTTTAAGAAACTTTTATTTATCAAGTTTAAAAAAAATCGAGTATGGGGTTTTCGAAATATTGAGTTTTCAAAAAAAAATTTGAAATTTTTTTCAAAAAATCCAAAAAAAAAAAATTTTTTCAAAATTTGAATGCACAATAATATTGAAATTGCTGGGGAGCCTTAAGCTAAGAAAAATGATCAAAATCGGTCGCACCGTTTTTGAGAAAGTCAAAAACAAAAAAAAAATGATTCTAAGGGGGGTACCAATAATAACAATTTTTTTTAAACTAAATTTGACTAAATGAAATTTTTTTCAGAAATCTAAAAAAATTTCTATATTTAAGTTTTGACTAGCAATGTTTGTTAAACTCTTACGACCGTCCAATTGCACTTAAGTCCCTTATTTTGAAGGTCATAGAAACGCTGATCAATTATAACGTCAAAAAATATCTTGTGACAGTTATGGATCGAGCCCTTTTATCGAAAATGCGTTCACTTGATGTTCATCAATATCTTCTTCGTTGGACTAGAAACTACCTTCCGAGCAGCTGCATACAAATTGTGTTGGAAGGTCTTAAGTCTAAAATTCATAAAAAAAAAAAAAATTATGGTGTGCCGCAAGGCTCCGTTTTCTCTCCGACTCCCTTCTTCATATTTATCTATTGTCTTTCAGCTTCTTATATTCGTTTCGGATGTGGATTTATAACAGGAGCGTATGATAAACTCAATTACTCAATTCTGTATCTGCCGTTTAAGCGGAACCCAGCTTCGATGTAGCTCGATATGAGCCGCGCTTTCATTGAGGAAACCGAACTGCTCTCAGTTTTCTGTATGTTCTTCACAGACTGCCTTATGTGGAATGACCATTATATTCGACGTCGCGTCGCTAAGAACGCTGCTTAGTGCTAAGGTTTCCTTGAATGTTGCAAGAAATTTTTCTGATCTGGCTGTAATCTATAAGCCAAAGCTCCAGTCTAGTTTTCGTATTTGGACAGGGGCTCCAATAACTCACATGAGTCTCTTGAATAGAATCCAAAAAGAGCCTTGAAAATGATAGATGATAGACGTACAGCAAAAAAGAAAAATGGTTCTATTGGAAGTATGCTGTTAGTAACCAATTTTCGGATTTCCAATCTCGTGATCGGCTAGTTTTTAGAACTTAGGAATTTTCAAGCCATTTTGTAGCGTTAGTAAATTTCAACAGGTTTTAGCTTTAAATGTCATAGAGTTCCTCTAAGTCGTTGAGGAAGTGTTTTCTTAGGAGCCTGTGTCTCAGATGATATAGCGCAAGGTACTGACACAGATAGTGAGGTGTATCCTCATATATGTATCTCCTCGACACAGTATCGTCTGCATAAGTCGTATATACTGAGTTTCATCTTTTTCTTGTGGTAAACCAGGAAATTGTGTCCGGTGGTGATGCTTACGAGAAGAGAAAAACTTTTTACTCAGTTGGATGATAATATCGGTCTTTTGTTTGTTGAAACAAGGGCATTCTGGTTATAACACAAGTTTGGAGCAAGCTCTTTCTCTTGTTTGTTGTAGATATAATTTTGCTTTCTGTTACCTGTTTAAGATTACAGGGTGGGACCTGAACTTTTGTGCTTGCTTGAATTGACAAATTCTCCAAGAGTATCTCTTGTCATGGAAAGTGCTGCGCATTAGACGTTCGGAATCGGCAGGAAATTGTAGGTCCCCTCCGTTTCTGGTAACACGCACACAAGAATGGTTGAGAGTTGTAAGTCACTAGGTCCTGGTTCACTCCGAGCTGTTGCACCAGCAAATTTAAGTTACAAGCTCCAACTTGATTTCAATGGCAGAATTCGCCGCTTGGCTATCAATGACAGAGGTGATATTAAATTGTAATATTGCCCTTATTGAGACTCAGGACCTCACCGCGGAAGTTACTGCTATAATCAGGTAGGCAGAATTAGTTGACTAGTCCAAGTGTTTCTATAAAGAACCTGCCCCAACACCAGTATCAATCTTGAAACTGTCGGTATATGTATATTGCTATCATCGATTCTCTCTGCTATAGGAAACACGGTTCTGAGCGGCTCGTAAAAGTCTATGTAGTCGGTGCATACCCTATTTCCCACATCTTTCTGTAGAATCTGCTAATGACCTATGGAATTGTATCTGCAGCTACCAGTTTGGATAAGTCGAAGTGTGCTATTGGCTGCTGATTCTTGTATAAATTGATCTAAGAGTTTTAAGTTGAGTAATGAGGAATTCATTGCCCAAGGGATTTCAATATATGCCATTCCTTTACCTTGGTCATAATTTTAAGGTTGGTAAGTTTGTCCAATGCATTCTACCAGGCTACGTTATCGTATTTCAGTACATGGTCTAACTATGGTCGTGTACATCCACTTGGTAATTTTTGGTCTTGGTCCGCAGATTTTACCAAATATTTTCTTGCAGTAAAAAACAAACATGATTTGCTCTTTCTTTAATGGATAACGCCAAGATGTCCCGCGTGATTGGAGATTATGAGTTGAGTCGCTTGAATAAGGGGAACGTTAAAAGTCGGTAATTTCCTTTTGTTCGTAAAAAGGACCAATTGGCTTTTGACGGGTCAACCGCTAGACGCAGTTCTTAGTCCATGTATTCAGTATTCATATGACATTATCTATTTGTTCGCTAATTCTGGAGGAAAAATTAAAATTGCCATCATCAGCATATACAATTACTTAGACTCCACTATATTTAATCTCATTTAAAATTATTGGCGCATTGACGATTTAGTAATATGTTAAAACCATTTTAGTAAATTACTAAAGATTTTGCTAATTTTAAACGATTTTAACATATTACTATCTCTTAACATTTTACTAAATTTTTACAGATTTAGTTTTGTTTGCTTTGTATTTTTTCACGAACTGTCATTGTTTGGACGTGTTCAGATGCACCGGTTTTAATCAAAGGCAATTAGTAATTTACTAGTTAGTAAAACGAAAAAAAAGTTTTAAAATTTTAGAAGATCTAGTGAATTACTAAAAGTTTAACAAATTGCTAACTAGTAAATTGCTAAGCCCTTAGTAATAGGTTGTTTAAAATGTTTCCTCATTGTATTTGACAGTCGAAAGTTCTATAAAACTGACAATTAGTTAGTCCCGGCTGTTTATATGATTAAAAAAATCGCAAATTTTTACAAAATTTTCAAATTATTTATGGGACCGAAATTCTACAGTCATACTGTCCTGAATTAAAAATTATTAACTTCATCTCGTTTTTTTTTCGATTTTAAATGAAAAAAAGCTTTATTTTCTAACACTTTGTACCAAATTTTTGACATATCATGACTTTGACTTAAATGTCAAAAATACTGGTACTGGTTTTTCGGTTAAGCAGATTGTATTAAATATTTAAAGCAACTCCCATGTTACCAGTGTGTTTCTTGTACCGAACGTGCTTATTAGCAACGCATTTAATAAGGCACAAAATGTTTATCGTAATGATGCTAAGGTTCCAACATCTACATTCATACGAGTATGTAGTGTAAGTAAACAGTACTCCGCTTATAGATTTGTTCAATGTTACATAATAAAAACATTGCTCCCATTTCTGCTGCTCCAAAAATCTTTTGAGCTCCAAATAAATTGAGTTCTTTGTGTTCTATATTTTGTATGCAATAGGCTAGTCACAAAGTTAAATGAAATACATAGGTGTATGAAGTTTGGTCAAATTGGTTCGAATGGATAAATGGATTATTTGGTAACAATGGGGTACGCCTAAAGCAAAGTTCAGCATATCTGGAAGTTAGGAAAAGAGAAATCGACCAAACATACAATCTAAAAGTTATCGACGAATCTTTTTGTATAGGATGAAAACCAAAAGGAATTTAGGATCCTAATGCTCAAAGTCATTAATTTAATGAAAAACATTCACGTGTATGAGAAACAAACTTTATTCCTTTAGAAATCTTCTAAATAATTTCTCTCTTAAATATATCCATGAAGCCGAACTACTGGAACTAACTCCGAGATAATATACTAATTGGAAGGTATTTCTATACCTTGAGGTGTAATTGTCTCTTCTCCAAAGCTATAAAAGTATCATTTTTTTTTTATATATTTCTTCCTTGATAAAGATGCACAATAAAGTTACCAAGTAGTTGAGTTCTATTTTTATCGCCAAGTATCCCTTACAATTTTTCTTTGGAAAGTTTCTTGGTTCGTTAGCTAAAGTATAAATGATCTGACAAAAACTTTTCTTCTATCTTTTTTTTTTCTTTTTTGATAATTATCTCTTTATTTTTCCGTGGATTATATTTTCTTTCACGTTCAACTATATCGTTAATTGACGTGTTTTTTTTTTTGAAAAACAAAAACAAATGCAATAAAAAAAGAAATTTAAAAGAAAACCACTTGAGACGAAAGCGCGTTGAAGGAGGCAAATCAAGGTCCAGAAAAAAAAGTTGTCAGCAAGTTAATATTGAGAAGCTTAAAAGGTAGAGTAAATTCCCGCACCAGAAATTTAGACATTTAAATTATGGCTGGAAACACAGAGCCAAGGAAAGTTTTTTAATGGAAATCACAGTCTCTCTCTCTCACTGTTTTGATCTTTAATTGTTTTGTTTTTTTTTTTTTTTTTTTCTCAAACATTTAAAAAGTACGAAAATATTGTGTATTTTAAAATCGCCAGATTGAAACTTCAAACAGCATTCTTGTCGAAAAGGAATTAGATTATCGCTATTACAGAGCAGATACATACGTAATGTTGAATTCATGTATGCAAAAAAACAATTTGATATCGAAATATGTAAAGGTTAGAACGTATTCTATCTTAGATACTGACATATGCATATAAGTACACTCAATGTCAATTGATTTAATTCGACTTTTTTTTTTTAAATTGCGTTAGACCCGAACAAAATTTGTCAAATATTTTAAAATATTGTAAATTTTACAAAATGGTTAAAATATATTAAAATATAATTGCTTTACCTGATTGAAAAGTTGTATGTAGGAAATAATTTAAGAAAACAAATTTGAACACAAATTTAATGAGTGTGAAGTAAAATAAAATGTACGACTGGATCGTACGAACTTGCTCTTTTGTCAAAGTGCTTTGGAATTTAAAAATAATTTTTAAATAAATATAAAACATAGATTTAATGAAATAGAAATGTTCAAATTGCTGTCTGAATTCTAAAAAGTATGAATTTATGCAAACAAAGTATAAAAATCGTTAAAATTCTTTAAGAAACAAATTTAAATTTAGGATGCCAATTTTAAGCATTAAGTAACATAGATGTTAGGAAATAGCTTCAAATAAAATGCACGACTGGGTCGCACGAACTTGCTCCTATGTAAAAGACTAAGAATTTCAAAAATGAATGTTATGGTATTAGAGAAACTGTTCATAAGCATTAAATATATTTTTTAAATGACTAAAAAAAACTTCTTTAGTAGTTAAAGGTAAGAATAGGATGCCATGTGATTCAAGCAAATATAGATTTATGCAAGAACAAAAATTATAAGTCTTTGTAGTGGTTTCTTAAAAAATAAGGTTTTATATAAGAAAATTTTAAAACATTTTTAAGAAAAAATATTGGTACGCCAATTTGAAGTTTTTATTATTGTATGAATAAAAATTAAATAACAAAAAAGTATTGAGCCGTTTTCGAGATATTGATTTTTCAAAAAACAAAAAATTGATTTTTTTTTTCAAAATTCAAAAAAATATTTTTCTTAAAGTTTTGAAATGCAATGCTTTTTAAATTTTTTAGAAGCTACAGTCAGTAATATCTTGTTTTCAATTTTTTTTTTTATTAAATTACAGATATTAAAAAATAATAGAAAGAAAAAAAATTTAAGCAAAATTCTCTGAACCGTTTTCGAGAAAAGTATGATTTTCGAAAACCATTTTTTAACATTTGTATGGAGGGCACCGTTATTTTTAGGTAAAATGAATTTATTTTTCTCATATCTTGTAGAATGTTTTCCCAAACTTTTATTTATCAAGTTTTGAAAAAATCGAGCATGGGGTTTTCGAAATATTGTGTTTTCAAAAAAAAAATTTGAAAGTTTTTTTAAAAATCGCAAAAAAATTTTTTGGAAAATTTGAATAAACAATAATATTTAAACTGCTGGGAAGCTTTAGCATAAAAAAAATGATCAAAATCGGTGTAACCGTTTTTGAGAAAATAAAAAATGAAAAAAATGGTCTCTCATACTCATTTTTTGGAAAAAAAATTTTCAAACCATTACCTTGGTTTAACTAAATTAAATTTTTTGATTTTTTTTTTAAATCGTTGGGACAGTTTTTGAGAAAAAGAAATATTTATAAAATTTGGAAAAAAAAATCGTATGGCAGGTACCGTTATTTGTGGTCTTAAAAAATCAAATCAAAAAACATCCGGGGGTAAAAAATTAAAACCCATATCTACCAAGTTTGAAGAAAATCGGCCGAGCCGTTTAGCTGTAATCGAACAGACAGACGGAATTGCCAGACCCACTTTTTTCGTCTTCGCTATCATCGTACTGTCAACTTTGATCAAAATCTCGAGTTCGATTTTTTTTACGAATGCATAACTTGCCTTATAGTACCTATAAGTCGCAAGTAAAAAATAGTTGTTCAAACGTTTTGAAGTAATTGATTTTTCAAAAAGCAAATTTGAAATATTTTTTCGAATATTTTCATATAAAATATTATTTTAAATTGAAAGGCGCTCCTATACAAAAATTTTGGTCAAAATCGTTAAAGCCGTTATTGAGAAAGTCGAAAATCAAAAAAAACCCTTCTATGACAGGTACTGTTAATAACATTTTTTTTTTTTATTTTTTTTTTTTTTGGCATACTTAATTGTTTTTATAAAAATCCTTAGGGCCGTTCGCAAGGTAAATACGATTTTGCATAACGGCTCCATGACAGGTACCGTTAGTTTTGGAGCTACAAAAAAAAAACATTCAATTTCTCCTCTAGAGAAACACCGAAAACCAGTACCGAGGTTGAGAGTTACAGACATACTGAAAAATGTTTTTTATGTTCTAGATTTTTCTTAAAATTAAAAAAAAAAAATAATATGCCAATTTTTAGTATTTAATGATATATGTATATTTAAAGACATAATTTTAAAAATTAATTAAGTACCCATTTTCAAGATATGAAGTTTGAAAAAAAACTATTTTTTTAAAAAATTCAAAAAAAAAAAAATTTTCCCAAATTTTTAAAAACCATATTTTTTCAAATTTAAAGAAGCTGCTGTATAAAAATTTTGGTGAAGATTGTTAGAGCCATTGATGAGAAAGTCGAACATAAAAAAAAGGTTCTATGACAGGTACCGTTTATGACATTTTTGCATTATTTTTTTTTTTTTCCTAAATCTGGTTCTATATTTTTTTTTTATCAAAATCGTTAGAGCCGTTTTCAAGATAAATAAAATTTTGCTTAATAGCTGTATGGCAGTTACCGTTGGTTTTGGAGCTATAACAAATTTAAAATTCTGCTCTAGGGAATCACCGAAGACCCCGAAGCACAGAGTTTGAAGAAAATTATTCCAGTGGTTAGAGCTGTAAGGAAAGGTACAAACATACAAACAAACAGACGGAATTGCCGGACCCACTTTTTTTGTATTATCTTTCATCGTAATGTCAACTTTGATCAAAATCTCGAGTTCGTTTTTTTTTTGTCAAATGCTGAACCAGTCTATCGCAAGAAAAAAAAAAGATTGGTATTTTTTTTTTAAATTCTGACTTCCATGATTCCAAAATAAATGTTACAACTCAAGCTGACAGCATTTTGTCAGCGAAAAATCTTATTGAAAAAACCGAATTCCAAAAGCAAAACAAACCCCAACCAAGCGACCAAGTGTAAGTATACAAATCAAGATTCATGATGATAAAAGATAAAAAAAAAACCATCATCATCAGCATCTTCAAGATACGAGTTTTCCGGAACATCAAATTGGATCAATAGATACAAATCTAACAGAAAAATTGAAAGAGTATACGAGTAGGTACAGTAGATGATACACCGTACCTATCTACCTACAAATGTATCTTTTGGATGTATCTTTTGCGTATATTTATTTTGTGATCACAACCCCCCTACCCATAGGTATTCGTTAAATGTCTTATTCTGGTGAATAAGATAATTGTATGAGGTTTTATTTTTAAGTTCAGCATAGGGAAAGAAGTTCCACAAAAAAAACACAGAAGGAGAAAATAAATAAAAACCGAACTTGGATTCTTCATCGTTGTGGAATATTGATCGAAAGTACTCCAGAGGCATCTCCACATCAATCCATCCGTGGAACTGGAGCCTCTTTGCACTAACTCTTATTCATATACACTCCCTGCTGGATGATGTTAGGTTAGGACCAGGGCCTTGAATGAATGGTAATTTGTTTTTTGCATGATCTACCTCGGAAGTGGATTAATTGGATTTGAGCATAGTAAATTGAAAAGGAATATTGATTGTGGAGGTTGTGTCCGGAATTTTTGTTGTAATTTTTTTTCATCCCTTTTTCTTTCTATTTTTTTTTTTTTGTGCTATTTCTGCTTGAGTGAAACGAAGAGGCGGTTTCCAAACAATTAAGCAAGTCATTGGATTGAAGGATTGTTAATCGAAATTTATTGTTCTATTCAAAGAGAACAATTTTTCACTTTGTTGTTGTTGTTCGTATTGCTGTTATTGTTGTTGTTATTGATGTTATTCAACATCAAGCCAGTTCTTTTTTCAGAGGGATTCAAAGTCACATTGAATTTTTGATTGAAGATTTGTATTCAACAATTGGATTTTTTGGAGAAGGAACGTGTTTCGAGGCAATATTGAGTTAATATGTTTCAGTCCTCAGGATCCTTAATGCATGCGAGGGATTTTCCAAATCACAACCAGAGAAACTTTGATTGGAACACATCAATCGTTGGAGATGTACTTGTAGAATATGTCATGGACCCTTTTTCCAATTTGATTGAGGACAGTGATTTTGAAATGTTTTGGCGGGTTTTTTTTAGAAATGTGCGAACTAAGAAAAAATGGGGGAAATTGTGTGTGTGTGTGTGTGTGTGTGTGTGTGTGTGTGTGTGTGTGTGTGTGTGTGTGTGTGTTGTGTGTGTGTTGTGTGTGTGTGTTGTGGGTGTGTGTGTTTGGTTTTACGTGTTGATTCCAGAGAAAGGTTTATATTTTTTTGTAAAAAAAAAGAAACTGACATTTCATTTTAGATGTTCACAGGATAAAGAGTGAGAATTTTTCAACGAAGCTTATTCGCGAAAAGTTGTAGTTAAAATGGAAGTGGGAGTTTTTTCGTCGAAAACGAAAGTTTTGTGAGACTTTTACGGTGAAAAACATACATGCGCCGCGTTAAGGAGTTTTACAAACAACAATTTATTTACAAGAAAAAAAAGAATGTATACAATCCAATCATTTTAAAGGAAATGGAAAGTAAGTGTTTTGACGTTTTGATGATTTAATATTGTCATATTTGTAGATACTGAAAATCTTCTAGAAAAAAAAATGCAATAGTTAATGGTTTCTTGCCGAAATATCACTATCAAAATCAGATTCAAAGTTGGGGTGAAATTCAGTAGAATCACTTTGGATAGAAATATTTCTACAATCAGACCTCGTAGAAGCTTCTGGTTTTCACCTTTGCATAGCTCTTAAAAGGGTAAGGTAAGGAGTTATAGAAACTTTTCTATTTTCTTTTCAAATACTGCAATTTTTTATGTTTTCAACGACAATCAACTTGGCAACAAAAAACCTGTTTCGTTGTGATTTAGCACATTTTAATATATTTGTATTTCTTATCAAAATGTTCGATGTTTTTTGAAAGAATAGAACAATTTCTTAGGTAATTAAATTTTTTTAACATTGATAATGCAAATAAATAAAAAAAAAAACTAAATAATCACGGCTAAAAGGATAATGGTGCTCGGAAGTCAAAAGAAGTCTCATTTTGCAGAGGAAATGTGATGGAAGGACAATTTCAGAAATGTCTTTACTTTTAGAGTGCTCCAGAAAGATTCTGTACAACGCACATTGTCATTTGAGTCACTCAAAACATTAAACAAGGACAATCGAAAGAAACCTTGGAAAGAAGACAAACCCATTAACAATATAGGATCCCTGTTTTTTCTGTTCTGTTCTGGCATGGCATTGGTCCTATAGTTAGAATTAGTATTAAAATGGACCAGCATGTTTATAAAGGTATTCTTGTGGATCATATATGATACCATTCCTTCCTTCCTTTTTTCTATTACATTGAACACTTAGCCCATCCTCTCACTTCCCTCTACCAATTAACTGTGAGTATTTTCTGAGCTTTGGAAAGATTCTTTCATAATACCTGTTCACAAAAAGGGACCAAAAACTGATATCTAACTAACTACAGATCTGTTGCAAAATTGTCATGTATAACAAAACTGTTTGAGTGTATTATCTGTGATACCCTTTTCTTTCATTGTAAGCCAATTTTTTCACCTTAACATCACGGTTTCCTTTAGAAAGGGTATACAACCACTAACCTTACAGAGTTTGTGTCTACTTCAAAGTATGCTCTTGAAGAAGGTAAAGAAGTCGATGCCATCGCTACCGATTTTAGTAAAGCTTTTGACAAAATATCCCACAAATTAATCTCATTTAAGCTTAAAAAACTCGGCTTTCCACAACTTGTAATTTTATGGATATATTCCTATTCAATATAATCGTCAATATAGGCTTATATTTAGATCATGTTTATCTACATCAATCAGCGCATCCTCTGGTGTCCCTCAAGGTAGCCATCTAGGTCCGCTAATATTTGTTTTGAACACAAATGACATTGAACTTATTTTTTCCGATTCCAATGAGCTAGCTAATCTACTTCTAATCCTTCCTTTATTGCATGCATTCTATATTATTTTAACGAACGTCAATACAAGGTTGTTTTTAGGAACCTAGAATCCGACTCAATCTTTGCAACCTCTGGTGTCCCACAAGGAAGTCATCTCGGACCTCTGATTTTTATTTTAACAATCAATGATGTTGACAGCGTCATCAAAGACTACTAAATCTCTATATGCAAATGATAAGAAAATATACAGATATATCTTTTCTCTTATTTACTATAACCTTCTTCAGCTCGATCTAGCCAGATTTTCTACCTTGTGGCGTTAAAACTTTCTTGAGCACAACGTTACAAAGTGTCAAAAACGTATTCCAGAAAACGCTTTCCACTCTTTTCTCGTACCTATTTCATCAATAACGAGCCAGTTACACAAGTCAATTGGTTGCGTGGTCTACGAGTTTTATGCGATAAGGAAATTCCGCACTCGGTTTCGTTAAGCGATGATCTAAAGACGTTTCTCATCCCTACGACATTAAATCCTTTTACCTCACATTTGTAAGGCCCCTTTTCGAATATGATAGCCAGGTATGGTCTCCTTTTTACGCTTCTCAGTCATTTCGAATAGAAGCCATTCAACGTAGATTCCTTTGTGGGTTACCTTGGCCTGGTATATTTAACCTCCCACCCTATGTTAGTCGACTAAATCTTATAAACTTGCAACCCCTTGATAAACGCAGGAAATTGGCCGAAATTGTTTTTATCCAACAAGTTTTAGCTGGTAATATCTTAGGTTTTTGCTTGTATTAAGCTAATAAAGCTAAACTACAATCCTTAAAAAAAAAACCAACGCCTGTCCGCCTTAGCAGAAGATAAATTCCCTCTAAATTAAATCCAAGCAAATTGTCTCACATAAACATAAAAGCGCATTATAAAAACATAAATTAAACTTAATCTAATTAATAACTACGCCGCCATGTTTAAATTTTTAATTAATTATTTAAAAAACCAAAGGAAAAAATAATTTCAAAATCCTTGGCGACAAACATCATAAAGCGGAGAATTACATACAAAAATTATAATTTAATCGGCTCGAAGCGGGTGCTGATAAAATTTATAGCATCCGTACCTAAATCATGGATGGGTTGGGGGCGACATGTTGCTTGGATTAAACATTGTTTTTTTTTTCTGCTCTCTGATAAACGACTAGTGATTCAACATAATGAAAAGATGCTAAATTTAAATCCATTGCTGTTTGCGTTCGGTTCGACTCGAGTCGGTTTGGGGTTTTCACGGGGTTTTATCGTGTCATGGTCTGCCAGTATATGACATCAGCCGCGCCCACAACATCGGTCAGTCATGTTTTTTTTTTTTTTTTTTGGTTTTATAAATTTTATTTTCAATTTAATTTTTAAACATCCGAATGTGCACATAAATATTAAATAATTTCTGTAATAAAAATTCACTGACCATTCGAGTGCTTAACACAATAATATCTCAAAAACAAAAATAAAAAAAAAACTTTGGCAACAATCATGTTTATTTTAGAACTGTCCCACCACAAATTTAAGTGTTAAGTAGTTAAATTTAAATTTTATTGCTTTTTCTTAATTCTAAATAAAAACATTATTTTTTTTTGTAAATCTATCATGATTTTGAGTTAAAAAAAATTCAATGTCATTGGCCAATTTTCTATTCTTAAAACATTCTTTTCTCATTTTAGACCAAAAAATAACGAAACGAAACAAAAACCAAACAGTTGATGAGAAGGAAAAATTTTAAGTTAATTTGAAAGATTGGCTAAACAAAGAATAGGATTGTATATATTTTATTTTGGTAAAGTTCATCCCAAAATAAGTCAAATACAAATTTATTTAACAAACAGAAGTAATCTAATTTAAAATTAGCTTGATTTTATTTGAATTAAAATCAACCGCTTTTTTTATTAAATTGAGTAATTTAGTAAGCTTTACCAATAAATTTATTTAAAAAAAATATATCACAAATCTAGTTTGATGGGCTCATTAAAGTGTCAAACTATATCCCACTTCATTGGATCAAATTTCTTTTACGAAAATTCAATATTTCAAAAAGGGGTGAATGGATTTTCTAAAAATAAGGTTTGTAAGTGTTTGTTGATGAATAATTAAATTACAAAATTTTTTTATTTTTTTGAAATGTTGAATATTTTGAAAAATAATTACATATTTCTAAATCAAAAATTAAATTCTTTTTTTAAATCTATTTTTTTTTTTCTTTTTTGAAAATTTAATCACACAATACTTTTTATTCTTTTAAGGACATACAAAGCATACAAAAATTAAATCAAAATCAAATGTTTTTATGAAAAAATTTTTCTATGAGGCCATTAATAAATGTTTTTTAGATTTTTTTCATGGTTAACTAGTTTCCTCTAAATTTTTAAATCTGTGTAACAGTTTTTGAGAATGAAGGTATGTTCTTATATTTAGAAAAAAATAAAATGCACGACTGGTTCGCACGAACTTGTTCTTACGTAAAAGACTAAGAATTTCAAATGTGAATGTTATTAGAGAAAAAAAATGACAAAAACAACTCTTCTAGTAGTTGGAGGTAAAAACAGAATACCATGACATATGCGAGAACAAAAATTATAAGTCGTTGAAGCTGTTTCTCAAAAAAAAATTAACTTTTTATACAAAATTTTTAAAATGTTTGAAAAAATGTTGGTACCCCAACTTAAAGTTTTTTATTATTATACGAATAAAAATAAATTTCCAATCGTTTTCGAGATATTGAATTTTCCAAAAAAAAAAACTGATTTCTTTTTTTTTTTAACTAAGAAAATATTATCAAAAATTTTATCAAAATTCTTGGAACAGATTTCGAGAAAAATACGATTTTCGAAAACCATTTGTTAGCATTTGTATGGTGGGTACTTACCATTATTTTTAGGTAAAATAATTTGTTTTTTCTCATATCTTGTAGATTATATTAAGAAACTTTTATTTATCAATTTTAGAAGAAATCAATCATGGGGTTTTCGAAATATTGAGATTTCAAAAAAAAAAAGTTGAAACTTTTTTCAAAAATCAAAAAAAAATTTGTTTGAAAATTTGAATATACACAATTCTATTTAAATATCTAAACAAAATCGGCTGTACCATTTTTGAGAAAATCAAAAACAAACAAAATGGTTCCAGGGGATACCATTAATAACCATTTTTGAAATTTTTTTTTTTCAACCATTATCCAGTTTTTTAAATGAATTTTTTTTGTATCTTTTTTTTTTTTTAAATCTGTCGAACAGTTTTTGAGAAAAAAAAAATATTTATAAAATTTCGAAAAAAATCGTATTTTTGGTCTTAAGAAAAAAAGAAAGGAACGTGTGGGAGGAAAAAATTAAAAATATTATCTACGAAGTTTAAAGGAAATCAGCAGAGCCGTTTAGGCTGTAGTAAAAAAGACAGACAGACAGAATTGCGAGACCCACTTTTTTCGTCTTAGCTATCATCGTAACGTCAAAATGATCAAAATCTCGAGTTCGATTTTTTTTTCAAATGCATAACTTGCTTTATAGAATCTATAAGTCGCAAGTAAAAATGTGATATATACTGTTAAGCCGAACAAGTGAGTCTCTCTTCTGTTTGTTTGTTCTACTACGGCTTGGCTGATTTTCTTTAAATTTGATAGATTGGATTTTTATTTGTTTTTAAGATTAAAAATAATGCTACCTGCCATACGAATTTCTTGCAAAATCTCTAAAAATATTTTTTTTTTCTTAAAAACTGTTCCACAGATATTCAAAAAAAAATCATATGTTAAAGCTAGGTAATGCTTGAAAAAAATTGCAAAAAATTGTTATTAATGGTAAAAATTTAAAGTTTTGTATACAATTCACAAGATATTAAATTAAATTAAAAAATTAAATTAAAATTAAATTTAGTGGTGCAACAGCTCGAAGAGAACCAAGAACCAAGTGAGCAGGACCAGGATTGGAGGGGACCTAAAATTTTCTAGCGATTTTGAACGACTATTGAGCAGCACTTTTCATGACAAGTAATACTCTTAAAGGGTTTGTCAATTCCTCTCAAGAGGCAGTAATCCATGAAAAATTATTTTCCAGCGGCTGAGAATCGAACCCAAGTCCTTCTCTATGATGGTCTAACGAACTTACCATTACGCCAAGGGTACTACAAGATATTAGAAAAAAAAATAACCATACAAATGTTAAAAAACGTTTTTCAAAACGGTTCTTAGAATTTTGGGATTGTTTTGTTTTAATTAATTCTTACGATCTTTACTTTAATTAAAAACATAAATTAAGATATGACTAAATGTACCTACAAAAGAACCATATTTTGAATTCCTCATTATAGGTATAACGGATTTTAATGAAAAAGTGTAAAAACTTGATATTTTTTGCACTTTGAAAAAAAAAAACATTTTTTTTTTAATTTAATTTTAATAATAATAACTTAAAGTTGGTAAACCAATTTTTTTTTTTAATGTCAAGAAATGTTTGTATAAACGAATTTATTTATATTTTTTTAAAAAAAGCGCCATAAATTCTTGCACAAATTAATATTTCTTTAACAAATCAAATGGCATTCTGTTTTTATCTGTGACTACTAAAAGAGTTTAAGAGATGAATTTTATGCTTATGAACGATTTTCTCTGATAACTTTCATTTTTTAAATTTTCTAGTCTATTACATAAGAGCAAAGTTCGTACGACCCAGTCGTGTATTTCATTTTTTTTATTTAAAATAAAGGTAAAAGTAAAAAAAATAGTTTTTGCTCATGAAATCCATCGAAAACTTGTGAACTTGATCATACAAAAATAAATTCTTGTTTTCTGCAGTTTTGGAAGAAAAGAATTTTTTTCCAAGACATCTGTGCCAAATCTACATGAATGTTTAAAAAACGTCTAAGTCAATTAGGAAGCAGTCTCATTTGATGTCTAAGGGGTTTTTTATTTAACAATTTAATGGATTTTCTGAACTCATAGTTGAATTCTTGTTTTGGAATCCAAACGTGATGAGGTTCCTGGTTTTTAGTATTTTGAAACGTTTTGCTGGATAAAAGCATACAAGCAGTAAGAGTTCATACGAAAATTAAAGATTTGTATAAGTTGTTAATTTTAAAAGCTTTGATTTTACCAGTCTTTTAAACACCCTCTCAGTTAAAAACGGTGACTGGCTTGGTTGCATTACTTTTCATTTAACACTTGAGCAATATTTTAGATGTACTCTGTTAGGTATAGAGATTCTTTTTTCAGCCGCACTACACGAATGTGTAATGCTGTACATAGCTCTATTTGACCCTCCCATTTTGATATCCAGAACCTTAAAACCAATATGCGTCGTTGCTTCTCTCAAAAACCTTTTTATTTTCTTAACATTTAAAGTAGTGAAAACCCTTTTAGTGCACCAACAATTTAAAAAAAAATTATGTGAAACTGGATGATTTGATCCTTACAATGAAAGAAAATATGAAACCAAGTAATTCCCGTCCTTCTGTCTTTCTTGCTGATGAGTTGCATAAAGTTACAGGGTCGATTTTCTTTAAACTTGGGAATTAACAATTCTTGGTTCTATCGGATATGGCTCCTTTATTAAGAATTTTCAGGTACACAATGGTCTATTTTCTGTAACAAATTTCAACGACTTGCGAAATGCGGTTCTAATAAAACAAACTGATGTCAAAAAGTAAAATCAAATGCCTTAGAGTTTTTCAAACTTGTACATCGCGATATTCTTTTTCTTTGCCAATTACTTAATTATTTAAGGTGGCGCAACAGTTGGGGATGGATAAAGGCCTCAACCAAAAATCCTGCTCAGTACCTATGTAGCTGTCTCCAGTTTCTGACGCCAAGTTGGTTGAGGTCTTTTACCATCTGTGTGCACCACCTGAGTTGCGATCTTCTTCTACTTTACGGTCCCTTTGAATTGGATTTGAAGACTTTTTGGGCCATTTACTCTACAAGACCCAACCATCTCATTTGTGGGACCTTAATTCGTTTGACTGGGTCGGTTTCGCTGTACTCCTCTCCTTCACTCTTCAATTATGCAGAAGGGACCAAAAGTCAACCGGAGAATTCTACTCTCTTATCATTCTAAAGCGTTATCGTCCATCTTTGACATATCTATGCTTCTGCACCATATTGAAGAACAGTGATCTTAAGAGTTTAATAAAGAACACTTTAGGTGTTCGAGAGCAGACTTTGCTACTCAATTGCCTTTTTAGACTTAAAAAAGCAGCGATTGGCATGAAATATCCTCCATTTTATTTCAGCACTGGTGTCATTGTGTGAATTAATAGCGAAGCCTAGGTAGACATAGACCCTAACTACCTCAAAAGGTTTAGCTGTGGCTGTGGAAAATCAAAGTTATTACCCAATAGCAACAAAAAACGTGCCGAAAAAGAAGCGAGACAAAAAATCAACAATATTATTGTGATGACATTTGCAATGCACATGATACACAGCACAACACCCGTCTGTCATCAACAAAGTTTTACTATAATTAACTCGCATGCTCTCTCGTAAGACAGAAACACCAGAGCAGGGATTTTTTTTTTCATTAAGTCGTTGGTGTTGTTGTTGTTGTGGTGGTCCTAAAAATAGGGACACCAGATCATGGTCGTGAACCGCATCATTCAAAATTAGATTTCACACTTTGTATGTGATGTTGTAATTAGTGCAGTAATCGACAATTACGATAAGGCACCACAAGAGTAATTCATTAGAATGTCGGTGAAGTGCCACTTTGCAAGAGCGAACATGGGATGGGGGCGTGGATTGAAAGTCGATTAATGTTTATTTTTATGGAGGGTTAGTGAGCTTTTGCTGAGGGGTACTTGATGTCTTTAGGTTGATTGGGTTAACAATATATTTATGAGATGACATTAGGTGGTCTGTATGGATATGGATGGGGTATTGATAGTTGGCCCTTGAATATTTGTAATTGATGATGGAATTTAAATTTTCGGAATAGTTTCGAAGATAAAAAGTGAGGCTTCCAAATGTTCTTTTCATTCTTTTTATTAAAAAAAAAAAATATCAATATTTTTCGTAGGCCACAGACAACAAACAAACATTCTTTTTCCCTCACCTATATCGTAATTCCGATGTAAACAACTTAAAGCCCGCCAAGATCATTAATTTTTTGACAGCGTCTTTTATCCGTTCCAAAGCGCACGTAAGCATTATTATAAATTTAATTTTATCTTTTATAAAAAAAATAAGCTATATCAAGCTGCCGCACTCCTAAACGCTGTACCTTGTCACCCATTGAAATACACTTATGCGTTTAAGAATCAATCTAAAGAACTAGGTTATTGGGTAACACGAAAGAGGGCACTATGTATACTTAAAAGAATAGCGTCTCCTTGTTGAGTTTCTTCTTCTTTTTTTGTTCTTCACGTAGATACTCCCCCATGTTTAGTGCGCTTTAAGGTTGAAATAATTTTTTCAAAATAATAAAGAAAAATTGAAGAAAATAAACAAAATCTTAGATTGTTTTAGTTTGCTATTCACCTTCTCCCCACCCCCTGAAAGTTTTGTGATTATGCGGTTCGGACGAGCGGAGAATCTAGTCCAATTGGTAATAACGCATCGTCCTCAATTTTGTGAAGAAGTTAACGCGTGGGCTGGTGCCAACGGGGGCCAACTTGGCGCTGTCGAACGTATTAAGTCGATTCACGCATCATCATCAGGAGGAGGACAAAAACAACACAGTAGAGGGAATGGGGGTTAGAGGGAAGGGAGGTTTGTAACAGCTGTGTGTTATTTGTGACAAGAAAATGTAAAATATTGAGAATAGATAGACGAATAAGAACTATCGTAGACTAGGAAAGTGAAATAATGACAGCGAGAGTGTGGCAATGGTACACGCTCCCACCCTGGCAGATGGATGAATGGACGGCCATGATTGATGAATCGTGTTGAACTCGACGTTCAAGCCGCTGCCCTTCTTTGTAAGTATCATGTAGGCTTGTAAATATACATCTTTAGTTTGCATTAGGGCAATGTAAATCTTGTCAAAGGAAAATAAGGATTTATTAAACACTCCGAATTATTTGATTAAGGTCGTCGTGAATGAACGGAACTAATTTTCCCATTCCCATTTTAAAAATCTGAAAGTTAATTTCCAATAGCTATTGTATATAGTTTTGAAATACAACATAAGCCTTCAGCAGTTCGATCAATCTATTGAATTTTTAAAGAAGAATAAATGGGGGATCTAGACAAATATTATTATTTGTATGCCTACTGGATGCAATATCGATGCACCTGTGATAGTACGTTCTTTAAACGGACAATTATTTCTAATAGACTCTTATAACCAATCTATAAACTTCATTTCATACCATTATCTTTGGAATGCGCCTCATCGCTAGTCAAATTAATTACAGAAATATAGAGGCTCAAGTCTCAGAAATCTTCGGAATATGGCCTTGTTTTACAATAAGGCCGATAGAATAAATCAAGCTGTGTGTGAGGTATTAAAAGAAAAATCTTATTTTACTTTGAAGGTCCGTGTTTCCTTTTATGTATGGAATATGGCATCGTTCAAGTGCTTACCTTGGCTTTTGACGGGGGCACGGATCCGAGTGGTCAAATTGTCAATGACTCTTCCGGCTGAATTTGAACGATGGCCTCACCTTAATGGCATCGGTCGATTTTGGCATAAGCCTGCGACTTGGTGGCCAATTACTGTCGCCTCTGCGAGAGATCAAATCAAACCGTTCATGCAGAATGTCAAACGTGACGTCCGCTGTGTGACATGTAGCTTCGTTCAGCAAGAATCACATGTCTTCTCTGTTCATATGGTTCAATTTGGGCCATAAAAAGTTGGTTATCATCGTTCTGTAGCAATCGCCATTGACGGTGACCGCCTCACCAACATCAATATACACCAAATGGAAACTTTTTGGGAATGCATTGACATTTGGTGAAACTCGTGTGAGTTGGTGTTGTCGGAAAAATTGGGGTCCTCTCCAAAACGCTTGAACAGGTGTAGGCAAGAGTCCCCACGGAAAATTCGCCAAGTTGATGCCTGCGAAGAGCAAAATTCTTGTGTACGGCACGGAATTGACAGCCTCGGGTTCTGCTGATGTTCTCAGTCGATCTGACGTACTAATGTTGGTTGATTGATTACGGAAGCAGTCGTCTCAAATTTTGCCACCAAACGTTGAAGAGCAGACTGTGCAGGGACACCACGTTTACCGTCAAATGGATCAGACGTGCCGTTTTCAACAACAAACACTCATTTTTATAATAAAATTTCGTCATTTGGACGTGCTGTTCAATCGAGTTATTTGTCTTGATAATTTGACATCAGTAACAGAATAATAAACAAGAGATTTGATATATGTCACCAGAACAACATGGCCGCCAATGTCCGCCAAAATCTACCCGCGCTGATTTAAATGCATAGAAAATGTCACTCTAATGTTAGTGTACATATATTTCGAAGCAATCGAAAATCGAGGAAATTCAGAAGTCTGTCAAACCATCGGATGAATGAAAATTACATACTAGGTTCATTTCACTTCTTGATGTAATATTAAGTGATATCTTTTTAAATGAATCGCAATCTTTTGACAAGTTGTAGCAGTGTGGCGAGAATACCTCAAATTTGAAACGAGACAAGTTCTCCCTATACAATTCTAATAGAATTTCAAGAAAACAGACAGTAAAAAACCACAAGATAATATTTGGGATACCACAAGGAAGTGTTCTAGGTCCAGTTGTGTACTTTCTGCACTTTACGGGTTAATGTCGTACGCTTTGGTTGCTGACGAGACTGCAATACTTGCAATGCCTTATAATTTTGCTCGATAAAAAATTGATTTCAAACAGACTTAAACCTTTCTGAACTCATGATTGTACCCATGATAGGAATTTAAATAATTTGGAAACGTTAGAAAATAAATTGCTTAGAATATTGTGATGCTTTTTTAGTCAAAGGCTGAGGTAGCGTCAGCTTGTCCAGGGTCAGTCCGAAGAAAGCACAAAACTCGGTTTTGAAAGTTCAGAACTCCAAATAATGTCCGACTTTATTCAGTTTTATCTTAATTCTAACTAACAATGTATTTCATATACTTGTACAATTGTATCAAATCCTTAAATAACTAACACGGTATTTCATATAATTCACAAATTTTCATATACCTAAATAATTAACACGGTATTGCATATACAAGGGTGAGACGGTGGGATTAGATCCCTAGCCTTGACTGAAGCTATAGGCAGAACGCAGTGGGATTAGATCCCTAGCCTAAGGCAGCGACAAGACACGGTCAGACGGTAGGATTAAATCCTTAGCTTTGATTGAATTGCCTGGCAAAATCGGTAGTGAGATTAATCTCTAGCCTCGGCTCAAATCGCAGCGGGGTACAAACGGGGTAGGATTAAATCCTTAGCCTCAAACAAACGTTCGTGGCAAAACAAGGGGCGGCGGTGACAGAAGGTGGGATAACTTCCCTAGCCTTGACTGAAGCTATAGGCAAAACGCAGCAGGATTAAATCCCTAGCCTAAAGCAGCGACAAGACACGGTCAGACGGTAGGATTAAATCCTTAGCTTTGATTGAAACGCCGGGCAAAATCGGTAATGAGATTAATCTCTAGCCTCGGCTCAAATCGCAGCGGGGTACAAACGGGGTAGGATTAAATCCTTAGCCTCAAACAAACGTTCGTGGCAAAACAAGGGGCGGCGGTGACAGAAGGTGGGATAACTTCCCTAGCCTTGACTGAAGCTATAGGCAAAACGCAGCAGGATTAAATCCCTAGCCTAAAGCAGCGACAAGACACGGTCAGACAAGTAGGATTAAATCCTTAGCTTTGATTGAAACGCCTGGCAAAATCGGTAGTGAGATTAATCTCTAGCCTCGGCTCAAATCGCAGCGGGGTACAAAAGCGGGTAGGATTAAATCCTTAGCCTCAAACAAACGTTCGTGGCAAAACAAGGGGGGGGCGGTGACAGAAGGTGGGATAACTTCCCTAGCCTTGACTGAAGCTATAGGCAAAACGCAGCAGGATTAAATCCCTAGCCTAAAGCAGCGACAAGACACGGTCAGACAAGTAGGATTAAATCCTTAGCTTTGATTGAAACGCCTGGCAAAATCGGTAGTGAGATTAATCTCTAGCCTCGGCTCAAATCGCAGCGGGGTACAAAAACGGGTAGGATTAAATCCTTAGCCTCAAACAAAGTTTAAGACGAACTAAAGGGGAGGTACCGAGAAGGCAGAACAACACACACACAATTTACGGCCAGAGCCAAAAGCTTTGAAACGTCTGGATGTACACTACGCACCCTATCAGCGTGTTTCGGGGATAATCTATAACCTTGATACTCTAAATTGGTATCCCAACAACAATAGGCGAGAGAAAATCCGATTTGGTCTCGATTTTCTACTTCCCTATATTACATCCATCGTCAACAGCAAATGTGAATACATAAAAAACAAACACAATGCATTCACTGTAATTTGTTGTTGTACCACCGACGACTTAGATCCAATGCGTGTTGTGTGTACCTACATCTCCGTGGGCGCCTTAAGGTAGGCAATAGTTTTGTTGTACTTTCAGCTGTACCTTCGGTGTATACTTTCTGATGTCGGGTTGAGCAGAAAAGGCGGCTTTATATAAGTAGCTGAGTAGTAGCGTCGGCGCGGGCGTGCCGTGGTGGGTGAAGTATGTGACTTCGTTACATTCCCCCCTTTCTTAATCAGACGAGAACCTTCTCGTCGATAACTTCCATGGTTAACGGTACAAGGTCAATCAACTTGACCTGGTTCTTAAATTTTAGACTCGCTCGCGTCCGACTTCTGTTGATACGGACGGAAATGCGTCCCCACGGCTTCTGAATATAAAAAGATTGGCGGTATTGCGGTCCTTTAAGAATAATTCCAACGAAGGGGTCATACCGCTGGCGGGTTATCTCGACAGGGACCTGTTTGGGTCTGATGGCTTCGGAAACTTGACTCGAACTTCTTTGTCGGGAAATATATTTAACGCTGGCCTTGGTTGCTGCGGTCCTACGTGGTCTTGGTTTAGGGACACACGGTGGCGCAGGCGGCGACAAGGAACACACGGTGATTGGCTTCTTAAACAGTTTTCGGACCTCTGGAACTGGAGGATTGCGGGTCCACCAACAATTTTCCACGCTCTTGCGCTTAGCCCTAATCTTCTTCTTAAAAAAATTTTTTGATAACCGGGGTAAAATGGGCAGGTTAGTTTCTAAGTTGTGAACAGGCGATGTTCTGCGTGTTGCACTCTCGGGTTCTGAAAGGCAATTAATACGGATTTCTGGAGAAGTCTGGTTATGTCCCCTAGATCTGCTCCTAGGCGGAATCACGGCTTTGTCTGCGGGACGGGGTTCGGTATCGGTGGGCTCGGAATAAAATGCTGTAGTGACTGAACTGGCACGGCTTACTTCGTTTATTTTATTAGACTTCCTTCTAGTCACAAGAGTGGATCCCAAGAACATTTGCAATCCAGCTTGTTGCATAAAGTCCATCCCAATTAATGCATCGTCTACAAGTTCAGGCAGGTATGTTACTTCGCCTGTTAATTCAATACCTCCTATTGTAAACGTAGCTGTGTAATGCTCGGATGTTATAATTAGGTTTCCATTGGGCAAGAAGATCGGTTGATGATGCTCACGCCTTGGCAGGTCTAATTCCTTGAACCGGGTCCTCAGTGCCTGGCCTACGAAAGTCTTTGTAGAGCCAGTATCGAGTAAAGCTTGGTACTCAGTATCATACGCTTGGACGGGGATAAAATATCGGGAGTCTACTTCCAGTGGTTGTGACGGTAGTGTAGTGGCGACAGCAACGGGGTTTCGGTGACACGGGCAGTCTTGGGTTAAACGACCATCTACTCCACAGTAAGAACAAAACAAACGATAAGGCCTACGACACGTTTCCTGCCTGTGGCCTCGCTGCTTACAATTCCAGCAGTGCGTATTGCGGTCGTAAGGAATTGTCGGCGGTAGATTACGTTGCATTGGTGGGGCAGGAGGCATATGTGCAGCGGGTAGACGTTGATTACATTCTTCGTTCTTGATCACCTCGAACTCCTCTGCCAGATAAGTGAGATCGTCTAAGGTACTGAAGTCGCTTCGGCGGATGTATAACCTATATTCCGGTCGTAAATTATCAAAGATCCTATCAATATTATCTGCAATGGTAAATCGGGGATGCTGGCGGATGAGGTATTGAGCCGACAGGATATAATCCTTTGCCCTCTCTCGGGGCCCTTGGCGTTTGCGCAATATCTCTTCTTCAAGCTTATGTAAATATCTGCCTGGTAAAAATTGTCGAATAAAAGCTTCTCGGAAGTCCTCCCATGTGCAGAAACTATCGATTTTTATTCGCAGCCACTCCAGGGCGCTTCCTCGGAAAATCTCCGGCAGCGTTCGCAGCATATCGTTTAGCGGAATATTGTAACACCTGGTTAACTCGGCTAACCTCTCTAGAAATTCCAGCGGATTCCCAGTTGAATCGAATTTCAATCCCCATTTGCGGACCGTGTTCATTACTTCAGCCTCATAGCTCAAAGTAAGTTGGTTAGTCGCTGGTGGTTCGAATCTCGGCGGTGGCGGTACAGATACCGGCTGCGGAGCAACTTTAGGACTCGTTTGCTGGTAGGGGTAAGAGCAGGTAGGTTGATATGTCGGCCTGCGAGACATCTGGTATGTCGGTGCAGGAGCGGTGAATGGCTTGTTACTATCTGGTACGGTTAAAAATATCGGCGTATTAAACTGGGCGGGTGGTACAGGAATGTTGATGTGGCTTTTAAATGGTTGCGTATCGGCGAACTGCGTGGCGACTGAATGCTTTTCGTTAGGCTGCATTTCCTCGGCATTGTCTTCGTCATTTCGCTTTTCCACAATCTCTTCCCATTCTTCGCATAAGTTCTGCGTAGACTTATGCGCGCGAAGTTCCTTGAAATGCTGGCTCAACCTTTTACGCAGCGTCTGTAGGTTTCCGGTAGTGTCTAACTTCCTGGTAGTTAGCACTTCGATGAGCTCAGCTTTCTTTAAAAAATAAATAAACCCTAGATTCTTGTATGGGTTAAAATCACTCTCCTGTGATTCGTCTGAGTCGGACATGTTGAATCTGGATCTGTGCGGCGGATACGGGGTACGGTGGAACTTTTTGAAGGGTCACGGCTTCAAATTAATCTTTTGCGGAAGGCCTTTCAAAATCGGATAACAGCGGCGGTCGGAGTTGCCTTCCAAAAGATTTCGGGTCGGGAGTTCGGTTGAACCTTCTTAAGTCCCTGCTCGGGCGCCAAAATGTGATGCTTTTTTAGTCAAAGGCTGAGGTAGCGTCAGCTTGTCCAGGGTCAGTCCGAAGAAAGCACAAAACTCGGTTTTGAAAGTTCAGAACTCCAAATAATGTCCGACTTTATTCAGTTTTATCTTAATTCTAACTAACAATGTATTTCATATACTTGTACAATTGTATCAAATCCTTAAATAACTAACACGGTATTTCATATAATTCACAAATTTTCATATACCTAAATAATTAACACGGTATTGCATATACAAGGGTGAGACGGTGGGATTAGATCCCTAGCCTTGACTGAAGCTATAGGCAGAACGCAGTGGGATTAGATCCCTAGCCTAAGGCAGCGACAAGACACGGTCAGACGGTAGGATTAAATCCTTAGCTTTGATTGAATTGCCTGGCAAAATCGGTAGTGAGATTAATCTCTAGCCTCGGCTCAAATCGCAGCGGGGTACAAACGGGGTAGGATTAAATCCTTAGCCTCAAACAAACGTTCGTGGCAAAACAAGGGGCGGCGGTGACAGAAGGTGGGATAACTTCCCTAGCCTTGACTGAAGCTATAGGCAAAACGCAGCAGGATTAAATCCCTAGCCTAAAGCAGCGACAAGACACGGTCAGACGGTAGGATTAAATCCTTAGCTTTGATTGAAACGCCGGGCAAAATCGGTAATGAGATTAATCTCTAGCCTCGGCTCAAATCGCAGCGGGGTACAAACGGGGTAGGATTAAATCCTTAGCCTCAAACAAACGTTCGTGGCAAAACAAGGGGCGGCGGTGACAGAAGGTGGGATAACTTCCCTAGCCTTGACTGAAGCTATAGGCAAAACGCAGCAGGATTAAATCCCTAGCCTAAAGCAGCGACAAGACACGGTCAGACAAGTAGGATTAAATCCTTAGCTTTGATTGAAACGCCTGGCAAAATCGGTAGTGAGATTAATCTCTAGCCTCGGCTCAAATCGCAGCGGGGTACAAAAGCGGGTAGGATTAAATCCTTAGCCTCAAACAAACGTTCGTGGCAAAACAAGGGGGGGGCGGTGACAGAAGGTGGGATAACTTCCCTAGCCTTGACTGAAGCTATAGGCAAAACGCAGCAGGATTAAATCCCTAGCCTAAAGCAGCGACAAGACACGGTCAGACAAGTAGGATTAAATCCTTAGCTTTGATTGAAACGCCTGGCAAAATCGGTAGTGAGATTAATCTCTAGCCTCGGCTCAAATCGCAGCGGGGTACAAAAACGGGTAGGATTAAATCCTTAGCCTCAAACAAAGTTTAAGACGAACTAAAGGGGAGGTACCGAGAAGGCAGAACAACACACACACAATTTACGGCCAGAGCCAAAAGCTTTGAAACGTCTGGATGTACACTACGCACCCTATCAGCGTGTTTCGGGGATAATCTATAACCTTGATACTCTAAATTGGTATCCCAACAACAATAGGCGAGAGAAAATCCGATTTGGTCTCGATTTTCTACTTCCCTATATTACATCCATCGTCAACAGCAAATGTGAATACATAAAAAACAAACACAATGCATTCACTGTAATTTGTTGTTGTACCACCGACGACTTAGATCCAATGCGTGTTGTGTGTACCTACATCTCCGTGGGCGCCTTAAGGTAGGCAATAGTTTTGTTGTACTTTCAGCTGTACCTTCGGTGTATACTTTCTGATGTCGGGTTGAGCAGAAAAGGCGGCTTTATATAAGTAGCTGAGTAGTAGCGTCGGCGCGGGCGTGCCGTGGTGGGTGAAGTATGTGACTTCGTTACAATATTTGCAAATGGCTCATGAGTATGATAGAAGTAAAAATCTTCACAAGAATATCGGGATTCCAAAAGTGTGAGATGAAATAAAGAGTTTTTCACAAAAGCATAGAAAACAACTACTAGAACACACTAAAAAATTGATTTTTGACATTCTTGATAAGAAGTTATCAGTAGACCACCTGCGAATGTCAAAACCTTCAACTTGATGTGATAATGGGAAAATCGCAGAATAAGCACTAACTTTATCAGCAGAAAGTAAAATGTCCTAACATAATTTCTATATAAAACAAAAATGGCTACATAAGTTTTGACTTAGTTGTTATCGTGTCTGGCACATGTATGGGGACACGTTTCTCAGTCTTTGCTCATAGATCTTCCGCTTTTGGAGATATTAAAACACAAGGAAAAGACTTTTTAGTCACACTACTCACTGCACTTGACAGCAATTATTGTCCTCTCATTGGGTTTTATGAACGATTTGACGTCTGAAGTTCAAAAATAAATGCTGGCGTGCCACAAAGCTTCGTTTTAGCTCCTTTACTTTTTCTTACTTTAATTTATCGACTCTAGTTTAAAATCTAAAATCAATTCAGTTTGTTTGTCGAATAAATCTTTTATCGACGCATTCGTTAGGTATCAGAAGAAAAAATAGTGTTATTATAATTATTTTTATTTAGTAGATATCATTAGGGCATGTTAAAAATGTTTTAGTATTAGACTTGGTTAAAATGACAATTTTTCAACTTTTAATTGAGCTTACTTTCCCAAGCACTTAACCTGACGTTGAAAATTGCAAAGGTCAAAAAATGTCTGTTCACTTAATTTTTGCACGAACTGTCATTGTTGTAGTTATGTTTAGAAGCAATTCATTAAGAAATTTGCTTTAGTATAATACTAGTTAGAAAATGTTTAAAATTAAGAATGAGTTAGTCAACTACTTTAAAGTTAGTAAATTGTTAAGTAGTATCATACTAATACCTTAACAATACGCTGTTTTAAATTTTGCGCCATTGTTATGACTTCAGGCAAACAATTTTTGCAATTCGTTTCTCGGAAACAGGTCAAACGATTCGCATGAATTTAAATTGGTCTATATAGCGGAGAAAAGGCTTAAGATGTGGTTTCAGGCAGATTTAAGTCTACCGACAAACCAAAATTTGGATGGATCATTTATAAGTTTGTTGGTATAAGCAGGGGGGAGGTGGGCATCAGGAAGTAGTTTTAGGATAATTCAATTACCACTTCGCCTATTTTTGTATATCTTTGTTTCTCGGAAGCTGCGCTGACTACATATTTGTATTAATTTGGTCCTTATTAGCAAGAAGAACTTAAAAGAGTTGTTTTTTAAATTGACCGCCTACTGCCACACTCTTTTTTGTTTCATTTCAGTTTTCTCCTTCTTCAACTTCCTTAGGAACTGGAAAAATTTTAAATATACTATAAGGTCTTTTAAGACTTGAATTGAGTAACTTGCTTACCCACTGATTCACCTACTTCTGCAAAACGAAATAGCAGATGAAGCTGCTCAAATGAGTTATACTTTTTCAAGATATGCAAGCCTCAACTGTCTATTTCTTACGGCCACATTACAATGGGAACACACATGAACATAATGTCGGACTTGTGATTAGGGTATCTCGATGAAAAGGCAGAGGAGGGCTCATCACACTCTCTTTATCAATGCTTCAGCCTAGCGCCAGAACTAGAGAACCAGCCCTCGGAAAATCATTTTTAGGCGAATTGGGCAACATATCCCCCCAGCCATTACAGAACATCCCAAAATTCATTCAGAATTCGGAATAGTTCAGAGATGCATAAAATACCTAAACTTCCATCAATCCTCATCCTCCTTTTTTCAACACCCATCTTATCTTCTTCCTGAGGAGCGTACCTGATACATTAAAATCCCAGCGAGATGGTGTGGCTTGCGGTAATACCAAACTTCTTTTATTTTTTGATCAAAATATCTGTTTCGTGTGGGTTGGCTACGATATCCCGTTTTTATAATCCCGTTTTTATAATCTCGTTTTTTATAATCCCGTTACTTATTACGACGTATAAACAGTGAGGTATGTAAGGGAGGGCGGGGATGCTGCAACCCCCCTGCTTGGGCACACTATAGGATTTGGGGTAGGTGCGAGGTTGGGTGTATGCAAAGTTTCTTTAGCATTCAAAGAATGCGGAAAATAACCAACATAAAATCAATAAGTTTTAGCTACGTATTCTAAAAAACGGGATAAGCGGTATAAGACGGGATTTTAAGAAACGGGATTATAATAGAACGGGATTTTGAATAAACGGGATTTTAAAAAACCGTATTTAAAAAAAAAAACGATATTATAGAGGACGGTATTTTAAATTTTTGTTTGCGGGATTTTTGAAAAACGGGATTATAAAAAGAGGGATTACGTTACGCTTCCGTTTCGTGTAAGGATTAAAGTTCGTAACAAACTATTCAGAATACCTAAAAAAAACTAACAATTTAATTATTTTAAAAGTAGGCGTATGAAAAACTTTGTAAATGCTATTTTGTTTCTTTAAATTCTTATTCCGTATTCAAAAGATAAGATAAATGTAAAATGATATTAATCAAGTGACATGGAGTGTATTATGTATAGAAAAACCCTTATTTGATTTTATCAATTTAAATGCTTCATCAAGTAACATCCCGCAGCCCACACGATTTAATTCCCAATAAAACACGAATCCCAATAAATTACCTAGAATTTGCCCGATTATATCCTTAATCCATTTCAAGGTGGGGCTTTTTGTTCAAACGACAACCACAAAACAACTACGACAACTTAAACAAAATATGTATGTATGAGTGCGTAGGGAAAGGTAAATAGAAGATTTATTGCTTGATCTTTAAGGACATTGATTTTCCTTTTATTGACTTTAACCCTCTGATTGCGCTGAAGAGATATAAAAAAAAATGGTCGCTTATTTGAAGTTTATATACTCGTTAAGGGAACAATCTAATCGTTGTTATTCCATCAGCTTATGTGGTTGGCGGAGTCGTTCAGGTCGAAGGGAACTTTGTACAAGAGAAATTGATTCGTTTGACAAAAAAGTTTGTCTTGCTAATTTTATGGGTTGCCAAAAAAAATGATGACAAGATTATAGGGAGTATGGAGGAATGTAATTTATGACATTTGTTTGTTAAATATTTGTGAACTTTGAATGCATACAAATTGGAAGTAAGATCAAAAGCTTTAAAATTCCTATTATTTTAGGTCTTGCCGCAATAAAACGAACTAATTTCTTCCTTTGAAGACAGTTTTTGTTGTGCATGTTCAAAGTATCGCAACAAGAGAAATGTTCAATGTAAGGGAAAAGTCCATAATTGTTGAATAAATCGACACATTTTGATCTTAAATTGTGTTCAAGTTCAAGTGATGTGCTTGAAGTTAGCTGATCCATTTTGGATTTTATTGAAGAAGAAGGTG
Organism: Chrysotoxum bicinctum; assembly: GCA_911387755.1. Classification (NCBI taxonomy): domain Eukaryota; kingdom Metazoa; phylum Arthropoda; class Insecta; order Diptera; family Syrphidae; genus Chrysotoxum; species Chrysotoxum bicinctum. The sequence goes on along the minus strand of OU426989.1, from coordinate 212,631,684 downwards.
GTGATACCATGTTGTGCCTCATCAAATCCTATGTATCATACAATACTTTAAAGGTGAATATAGACACAAAATAACACAGTCCTTTTAAAGGAAACTCGAAAAAAAAAAAACATACATTAATCACTTAAAAACACAATTCGTTATTTTTTTAGAAAATCAAAAATGGCGGTTCTGATTTAACGCTTCTCAAAACGTATTTTTGGGCGAAAAATTTGCAATAAGGGTATTTTTTCTACGGCCAATGGTGTAGCTAGTTGAGCACAATATAACACAACTGTTGCTTTAAAGTGCAAACAACATACATTGTGATTTCGCAAAATTTGCAAATTCGCGAAAAATGTTTCCTATTTTTACACAGGTCAGGACAATATATCACAGCTTTTACTTTCAAGGAAATCGTAAGCAAAACAAAATTTACAAATTCTAGATATTTCAACGGTAAGGAATTCGCAAAATTTGCAGAAGTTATTGTATAACAGCGCCACTTATTTTTTTTAAAAAATCGAAAATGACGGTGCTAACTTTACGATTCGCAAAATTTAAGGCTGTAAAAGTTGAAAATTGTTGTATTTCTCTCACACAGGGCCTTGACAAATTGGAAACAAAAAAGGCAAAATTTTTGTCTTTAGGAAAATTGAAAAAAAAAAAATGTCTAGTTCGCAAAATTAGCAAATTCGCGAGATTCATTATTTATTGGATATTTTTAAAAACTGAATTTTAGAAAAAAAAAAAGCCAGTTTCATTCCTCCTCTTAAACAACTCAACCATAATATTGTCGCTTCATAGAATATCTATCAGTTTGACCTTGAACCTAACTTCTTAGATTCAGAGATTCATCCTTTTGCTGCACTACACGAATTGGGAATGTTTTGCCTGACTCAATATTTCTCTCCTATTTCCTAACCCCACGTACTGTGCTCAAGTTTTTCAGGGTCGTAACTCATTTGGTGTACGCAAAATTGAAAAAAAAACACACCATTAGGTTTTTACTTGCGACTTATAGGTACTATAAGGCAATTTATGCATTTGGAAAAAAAATCGAACTCAGGATTTTGATCAAAGTTGACATTACGATGATAGCGAAGACTAAAAAAGTGGGTCTCGCAATTCTGTCTGTCTGTCTGTCTGTCTGTCTGTCTGTTCGACTACAGCCTAAACGACTCGGCCGATTTTCTTTAAACTTGGTAGATATCATTTTTAATTTTTTCCCCCCACACGTTTTTTTCTTTTTTTTTAAGACCAAAAATAACGGTACCCCCCATACGAATTTTGTTCGAAATTTTATAAACATTTTTTTTTCTCAAAAACTGTTCAACAGATTTAAAAATAAAAATACAAACAAATTTCATTTAGTTAAATGAAGTTTATGGTTGAAAGAAAATTTTCAGAAAAAATGATTATTGAGGGTATCCCCCATGGAACCATTTTTCTTGTTTTTGATTTTCTCAAAAACGGTTCAACCGATATCGATCATTTTTTTTTTTTGCTAAGACTCCCAAAATAGAATTGTGTATTCAAATTTTCAATTTTTTTTTTTAATTTTTAAAAAATAACTTCAAATTTTTTTTTTCCCAAAACTCAATATTTCGAAAACCCCAAGCTAGATTTTTGTTAAACTTGATAAATAAAAGTTTCTCAATATAATCTACAAGATGTGAGAAAAAAATTTTATTTTACCTAAAAATAAAGATACCCATAATACAAATGTTAAAAAATTTAAAAAAATGGTTTTCAAAAATAGTATTTATCTCGAAAACGGCGCCTAGAATTTTGATAAAATTTTTTTCTTTCAATTAATTTTTATGATCTTTAATCTAATAAAAAAAATGAAACTAAGATATTACGAAGATATTACAGCTTGTACCTCCCAAGAACCATTTTTTCGAATTTTGAATTTCTCATTATTGAAATAGCGGATCTTAATGAAATTTTTTATGGAGAAGCTTCTAAAAAGTCTTAAAAGCATTGCATTTCAAAACTTTAAAGTAAATATTTTTTGAATTTTTGAAAAAAAAAATCTATTTTTTTTTTTTTTTTGAAAATTCGATATCTCAGAAACGGCTCAATATTTTTTTTTGTAAATTTATTTTTTTTTCAACGATAATAAAAACTTTAAATTGGCGTACCAAAATTTTTTCTTAAAATGTTTTAAAAATTTTGTTTATAAAAGCTTATTTTTTTAAGAAACCACTACAACGAATTATAATTTTGTTCTTGCATTATGCAGGTGGGGTGATAGCGTGCTTGGTAGTTTAAGGCATTTCCGGGGCTCTGTGAACTCTGCTGGTATTGCTACGGATGCACAAACCATGCACTAACGTGTATAGGTGCTGAAGTGGTAATGCTGGTTTGTAGTTCTAATGGGCTCGTCCACTGATTTATCGGTGGGCCGATATTGCTACCTATGCACAACTCTATCACTCCGGGTTTCTATCGACCTCCTCGTGGTGCCTGTGGATAGGTTACGTACATAAGTAACTGAACTAACTAGATGGAAACAGTCTGGTCTGGACCATATCCTTAAAGTAGGAATCCGCTAAGGAGTGCGTAATTACTCACCAGAGGGGTACACACTCTAAGCTGTTGGTTTCTACCTTGACTGATAGCTAGGTGTGCGTATCTGGCAGTGGCGTGGCGTCCATATAACACGATTCCTATCGTCTTCCCTTTTAGAAAATCCACAAATAACACAATTTACCAAATAAACATCGAATAAGTTTAAGTTATCCATTCTGCCTCTCGTTTGTATCTTATACTATTTATCCAAACACATTCCACAATCCACAACCAACATTAATCAAGAGAGTCACAAAAATACTCTGACGTAAACTTTTCAATCACCGTCTTATTTATTTGTTTTATATCCCTTTCTTCCCCAAGCCTTGTGTTTCGGATCCTCTTTGTTCAACATCCGCTTTTATATTCATTAAATAAGACGCTACATTCCGTCTTATAAAATTTTCGATGTATACCAGTAGGAGTTGGAATTATTTGTATTTTATTCTCCCTTTAGCATTAGCATTGCATTTCAGTAGGAAGATAATACATTGCAGGAGTTCAGGTGCTCGCCTTTTTTCAACCTTGTATAAGAAATAAGACGGTGTTCTTCGACTTATTTGTTTTTTTTTTTTCTTTAATATGTCATATAAATATAAATATGGCATGTGGGTATTGTTGATTCTTGATTTTGAATTTGATGTTGATTTGCATGCTAATGTAAAATGCACGATTGATATTTTTGCAAATTTACTGTGATAATTTTGAATTATGAAATAAATCATGGAATATATAGCAATTTGTCAGCAGTGTAAATTTAGCATATCGCTACTCTGGAAAAATAAAATGCATTTGCTTTTTTTTTAATAGGAATTTAAATTTAGATTCAATTGGCATTTAATAAAAGACTGTTGTGCACAGGTTCAATAACTTCAAATAAACCTAGTGTTTTGAAAAGCCAATTTGAACTTGATTAAAAATAGTGAAAAGTTAGATGTTAAAGTGAAGATTTAATTACTTTTATTACCCACTATAGTGATAAAAAAAATTAGCTTCTTAATTTTAGTGCAGTTCTACATTTTGTCTTGGAAATGTCTTTGATAAATGTAGATTGCTGTTTAACAGATTACCTATCGGAGAAACCAAATAATTTTAGTAAGGATAGTTGATAGTTTATATTTTATCCTTTTTTCGTTTACACACCAGGGTTTTCGATCCCAGATCGAAATTTTTTGTTTGGTGTGCGTGTTTCATGTGTACATGTAAATCCCTCTTTAAATATGGATTTAAAGATTTTGATCCCCGTCAAAGAAAAATAAATTTTTGTTGGGTGCGAAGGAACGCAAAATCTGGCGAGGGATCAAAATCTTCACACAGAAATTGATTTTTTATGTGTAAAGGAAATCAACATAAAGTACCTAAGACACTTTAATGAAATCCTATTTAGAGTAGTGTTATAGGGCAACGATATTCAAAATGACTTGATACATAGTATCGCAGCTGTTATTAAATCTGAAATTAAAACAGAAATCATAGATGCTCGGTTCGTGTCGATTATGATCGACGAAACATCAGATTTGAGTCATAGGGGACAACTGAGTGCCATATTTCGGTTCTTGTCAGAGAGTGGAGTACAAGAAAGATATCTTGTATTTTTTGACGTTAGGGCGAGTCTTAATGCAGATGAGTTGTCCCATCACATATTTTATATTCTTGACACATATAATTGCAAGGAAAAGTTAATAGAACATTCCTAGGAAGGTGCCGCAGTTATGTCCGACGAAGGGGGCGGTGTCTAAAAGGAGGTCCTTTTTTATTATGTTCCAAGCTCATTGTTGATTGAAATATTAATGTCTTTAAGTATACAAAATATAGCTACACATTTTTTGCTAAGTAAATGTAAAACCTACCATTTATAGAGCAATAAAATTTAATCTAAATTTAATCTAATCTATAGCTACAAATTTTTGCTAAGTAAATGTGGAATGCATTTGTAGATACCATATCCCTACTAGAAATGTTGTTTTTAAGGTTCTTAGATTTTTTTTTTCATTTTTACAGGTGACAAAATTTTATAACGGGTTCCCATTTAAAATTATCCACGCCACGCCACTGGTATCTGGGGTTGGCAGGCCCTGAGTTTTGCAGGAACTCATCTATAAGTAATCTCACGGTTGCGCAGCTCGACCGGAAGCTATATTCTGGCACCACGGGAGATAGTCCCCAGAGGTTTGTGAGCTGTCACGTCTTCTGGCTCTCCTATTCTTTCTTCGGATAGTGAGGTTGAGCTGTCGCGTGCGTGCGATCATTCTTTATACTATCTATGAGGTAGGCCCTCTGGTGGGTATCGTGATTTATTCCGAATGCGGACACACATGGTTTCCAGGCGTGCCTGAATTCAAGAGGTGTTAAAATTACCCTAGAAGCGGTATTTATATTGTTTCGTGAACTAATCAGTCCAAATATCAACTTCCTTCTAGAAATATATAAAAAAAAATAAAAGTCGTCTGGAGAAACAATACAGAAAAAACTCGATTCTTAGACTTTTCGAATTAGAATTTATTACAATTGAATATAAACTTCGCTTCCATTTTTCGTGTCCACAAAAATCTTTTATGACATGACAAAAGCAATCACTACAAAACCCTAATACTATAAATACAGTTAAACTATACGAATTGAAGAAATTGGACGATATATCAGCTCGAAAATACAAGACCCTTCATTCGCCCGACTTTCTTAAATAATACATAGCTGCTTCCTGGGACCCTCCAATCTACACCCTTGTCAGTAGAAATAAACAAAAAAAAAAAAGAATCTATTCAATTATGCAGAACACATATCAATCAACAGTCGTTAGTTCATTAGACACTCATTAATATAGAAAACAAAAATATCCTACCAAAAGCAAACAACTTAATGTCCCATTAGGTTGTGTCGTGAGTCTGAATATTTATCTATAAAAAGCCATCAGTCGAAATTACATAATTAGAGCATAACGATATAAGCCAAAAATACGGACCAGCCAGTAGTTAAACAGACAACAACAACAACAACCACCAAAAAAGAGTCTTCTAAATAACTTGTCCTAAATTATTCTATATGTCCCATCACCGCTGCTACTGCTGCTTCCGTCGTCATTAGCCCCTATCTTTTTCGACAAATTCACTCTGTATAGTCAATGTTACAGTTTTCATCAATCCAACCAAAAAAGAAATGAAAAAAAAAATATATCTCACCGACATGGGTCTTCCGATCTGATGCAGTTCTTCATCATGCTTGACATCGCTGTGACGAACTCGCCAAACGGATGCCTTACGATTAAGCAAATGCTCGAGCAGAAGCAAGCGCATTCCTAAGACTCCCCCGATAAGATTTGCAGAGTGATGCAAATACAAAAAAAAATTTAGAGAGGAAGTGGAAAAAGAAAATTGGAAAGCTTTACTGTCGCCACATTTTTTTTTTTTTTTTTTTTTTTTTTTTTTTTTTTTTTTTTTTTTGACTCTTGTTCCCTATGTCCCTTGGTCTATTTTACAGCTTGGGTATTGTGTAATATCAGTTTCTTAACAAAATTATTTCTTTTTAAGACTCCTCATCTTTAGTCGGAATAACGAACGGATTGACAACCATGTCTACAAATACATTCTCTCACATCGGGATCTTACAATGCAATAGACAATCGATTAGATTCTCTCTTTAGACGTTTAAAAAACTTAGCATCTTAGATACCAGAGATGTTTATCAATTTTGGGGAAATGGATGATAAATGAAATGAATAAAAACTAACTTTAAACAAGAAAAAAAATTGATAAAATAGAGGAATATTTAAGGGAGGATTAAGACTCCAATTGTCAAAAACGGCCTCTGAAAGCCTTTTAACTCTCAGTGACATGTGTGGTTCTAGAAAAATAGTGCTAAAACACTCAATTTCAATAAAATTCACACCCAACCGCAGACAAGATTTCTTACGATTTAATTCAAGAAAAATTAATTTAAATTATAAAAGTCCAAGATACAAAAAGTAAAGGACTTATCACATTCACTTAACAATTTTTTACCTTGAGGCTACGAAAAATTTTTTTGGCGTTGTTACTGTTGTAAATAAAATTCATGCAATGATGTACTTCGTTGGCTCACTAAAAAGTCGTTCATATTTTTTATTTTATTAGTCAATTTCTTATATTAATTAATGTAAGATTCATTCGTTGATAAATGGTTTATTCGTTGATTCTACGAATTTGTTCGTTCCTATAATAATAATTACTTGAGTAGGGTTTTTCCTGCTCAGTTTTTGTAGTTCACACTCGATCTCTGTCAGAGAATTTATAAATGAAACACACACAACTAATTATTGCATATTGACAAAAAGCCTCACGAGTCTAATGATGATTGAATATGGAATAAAATATTTCGGAAAGCCAAATTTTTTATAAATTATAATGAGTTTTATTCAAAAAAAAATGTAATGAAAATGCATTTCATTTCGACTATTAAACTTTCATCACACAATGAATACATACTTTCAATGAAATGTTTCATTAGATCAACGAATTTTTCGTGGGCTCAACGAAAACTCAATTAATGTTAAGAATTTCATAGCTTAATGAAGATATTTATTTTCAGTGTAAAATTTTTTTAAATAAAATATATATGTGTCGGTCCGTTAGAAAGCCAACAAAATTAAATAGTTATTTGGCATAAGCCGATTTAAAAAACGTATTTTAACGAATTGAAAAATCATTGCTTTAATTGTTTTAAATAAATGATTTCACTTAAAATTTCCTTTAAATGTATTTATTGTCTATTGAGTTCTTCGAAGTGGAAAAAATAAAGGATTGACACGGATTAACTTTTAAAGATTTATTTAATGAAAAAACTGGTATGTAAAAAGAAACATGTATCGCCGACAATGAAAAAGTAGGAAGTAAAAAGGAATGTAGAAAAATAGTAAACGTCAAATCGTTCATCTTCTTGATGATTGATATAATAGCAGTGGTTGGGAAATGGACGCATTCAGCTGAGACTTATTATATCCAACACCCCTCCACAATGCCATAATCAGCTGCTAGTATTCGGCTCAGGAAAATACATTCCCAAACGTTTGAAACATTTCATGTGCCCTGGTGAAGTCATGGGTTTTGTTAAAGCATCTGCTGCCATCTCTTCAGATCTGATGAACTTCAGCTCTATCTTACCGTCTGTTATCGCCTCTTTGACAAAATGATATCTAATGTCAAGATGCTTCGTACGTCCTTGTATGCCCATAGAGTTTGCAATTGTTTGAGCACTGCTGTTGTCGCTCCATATCGTAACAGGTCCCTGGTGAAGTCCTAATTCCTGCAACAGACTCCGCATGAATGCTGCTTCCTTCGCAACGGAGCTCAGGTTTACATATTCAGCCTCTGTGCTCGATGTTGTTACTATTCTTTGCTTTTTTGAACTCCAGAGAACTGCTCCTCCTCCATAGATGAAGGCATATCCGCTCTGTGATTTTCGATCGTTAGAGTCATTTGCCCAACTTGCATCAGCGTAAGCGTATAAATCCGTTTCAGTCTTCTTATATATGATACCAGCATTTCGGGAGCCCTGAAGATATCGAAGAACATGCATTGCTGAATTCCAGTGCTGCTGTCGAGGGTCGCCACTAAATTGGGATAGCGCATTTACTGCGTATGCTATGTCTGGTCTACTAAATGTTGACAGGTGTAGCAGACTTCCTATCAACCCCCGGAATGCAGTTTGGTTGATTTTATTCTGCTCTCCATCCACCTTTGGTTCCTGTTCCAGCTTTTGTTTAGCAGGCATTGGTATTCTGTCTGGTTTACAATCTTCGAGTCCATATTTTTCCAATAGATTTTTGATAAATCCGCCTTGACTTATGTGTAGCCGGTCTGACAATCGTCTTACCTCAAGTCCAACGCAAAATTTTGGAAATCCTAGGTCCTTTATGTCGAAAAGTGTAGTCAAATATTTTTTTAGTTGAATTAAGTCTTCCGGTTTGTTCGTCGCCACCAATAAATCGTCTACGTATACAGTAATTAAGGTAATTTTATTTCCAGAAATTTTGTAATACATGCAGCTTTCATACGTGGAAGAGATAAACCCTAGGTCTTTCAGTGTTGAGTCTAGCTTAAGATTCCACTGCCGACCACTGCTTCAGACCATATATTGCTTTTTCTAGTTTACATACTTTATCTCCTTCCGAGAAACCTTCCGGCTGCTCCATGAAAACTTCTGTATCCAACTCTCCATTGAGGTAAGCTGATGAAACGTCCAAATGGCATAGATCGAGATCCTTCTCAATAGCGATTGCCATGGATAAACGAATGGAACTTATGTTCGCCACGGGGGAATAGGTATCCTGGTAATCCACGCCTTGGATCTGATCGAATCCTCGAGCAACCAAGCGAGCCTTCCTCTTCTCTACGGTTCCGTTCGTCAGGTACTTGGTCTTAAACACCCACTTTGACTTTATGACCTTCCGGCCCTGGGGCCTATCAACTAATGTCCATGTGCGATTCTTCAGAAGAGAGTTGTATTCCTGTTTCATCGCCTCTCGCCATTCTTCGGCGTCTTCCAGCAATTCTAATTCCCTAACTGTTTCCGGATCAGCGCGAACTTGCCTTGAATCTTCCTTTTGTATTATTGTTGCTTCAAGATCATCTGACAGCTCATCTGGTTCTGGATCTATAGTTTGCTCATGATGATCAGAGTTATTTTGGATATTACTATTTTCAGGAGGTGCATAGTTTTCGGCACTGTCCTGAAAAGAAAAGGAGTAATAATTATTGTTCGTTGATCTATTACCTTGCTCTTGTATTTTCTCGTCGTTGTTAATAAACCGAATGTCTCTACTTCTTATTATTTGGCGCTTGTTTGGTAACCAGATTTTGTACGCCTTGGTATCTTCTGCATAGCCCACAAGAATGCCTTCCTCGGATTTGATGTCGAACTTTCCAAGATTCAAACCCTTTTTCAGAGTATACACTTTTGATCCAATCTCCCTTAGATAAGAAACATTTGGTTTGTTCCTGCTCCACAATTCTTCCGGTGTTACGTCACCATTGCATTTTGTTGGACATCTGTTGCGTAGGAACGCCGCTGTATTTATTAATTCTGCCCACATAAATTCAGGAAGTTTTCCCTCGTTCATTAAACACCTAGCCATCTCAGTCAAAGTTCTGTTGGCTCTTTCAGCTAGGCCATTCTGTTGCGGTGTGTGTGGAACTGTTCTCTGATGATGAATTCCACATTCCTCCAAATATTTTTGGAAATCGTTGGCACAATATTCCAGTCCATTATCACTTCTCAGCATTTTGATTTTCTCACCAGTTTGGTTTTCAGCGAAAGCCTTAAATGACTTGAAAGCATGAAGAGCTTCGTTTTTTCGTTTAAGGAAATAGACAAAAAATTTCCGCGAGAAGTCATCTATGAACGTAATAAAGTACTTCGCCTTGCCTAACGATTCTGTCCGCATGGGGCCGCAGATGTCTGTGTGGATTAGCTGTAGTCTCTGTGATGTTTTCTTCCCGTTGCTGCTTGGAAAAGGTAGCTGAGTTTGCTTCGCCCGGATGCATACTGTACATGCGGTGACGTCATCTTTAAAACTATCTGGAAGTCCTTTGACCATCTTCCTTGACAGTAGTTGCTTTAATGATGCGAAATTTACATGCCCTAATCTTCTGTGCCAGGACGTAAGAGACTCACATCGAAGTTTAGGACCTCCGTCTACACCACGACTCACCCTTGTGCTTTCATTGGTAGTCAAGTAGTATAAACCATTTTGCTTTTCAGCTCTCATCACTAAGCGACTTGATGGATCAAAAATATTTGCACCAGTTCCTTCGAAAACTACCTTATACCCATTATCTGTTGCTTTGCTTATCGAAATCAGATTATCTGAAAGCTTTGGAACAAATAATGTGTTGTACAGGTAAAGAGGATCCCCTCCATTTTGAACGCATATACCGGATTTTACAGTTCCTGATCCTTTTACTTCTATCACGTGGTTGTCGGCAAGTTTCACGTGATTTTCCTTGTCAGTTCCTTGTAAGGTGATGAACATTGACTGCTCAGAACACATGTGTGATGTCGCTCCACTGTCTAGACACCACAGCTTTTGTTGATTTTTTAACTCGCCCATCACTTTTGCAGACTTTTGCGTGTACTCTTGGACAATGAAACCATGTTGATACTGGTCGTTTCCACCCTGTGTTTGTTTAACTTTGTCGCCCTTACTCCAACAGTCTTTTGCCATATGACCTCGCTTGCCGCATTTCCTGCAATTAAATATAAGGAAAATTACTGGTATCACTTTTATTTTTAAGTTGACTTTGCCTCTTGTGTTGGAACCGAGTCTTGAAGTGCCTGACACTGAGTACATTGTTCGCGAGATTATCCTTTTTTCTATCGCCTACTTCCAACAACCGTGTACATACAGTGGACACCTCCGGGTAAATGCTTTGTGCATCAAATGCAGACCGTATGTCTTTGTAGTCCTCCGACAGTCCGTCTAGCAGCACCACCACCAATAGATCTTCGTCCATTTTCGCTCCCAACTCCTTCAATCGGTTCGCGATGGTTTTAAATTCACGGATATATTCCGTAATTGACTGTCCCGATGCCATTTCCAGATTCGTTAATTTGCGGTACTCCTCCGTTTTTTGACGTGGACCTTTTTTGTCGTAGCACTCGACTAAAAAATCCCAGACATCTTTGGAAGTTTTCAGATTTGCTGTTAAGGCCACAATACTTCTTGCTTCCATTGCAATAAGCAATTCCGCACGAGCATCTAAATCCTTGTCATCCCAGGATGTTTGCTCTGTACCTGCTGTTTCTGGACGTGGTATTGTGCCTTTAACATACTGAAGGAGTCTTCCTCGGTGTAGCACTGCTTCCATCTGTGCTTTCCATGTTATAAAATTGTCTCCGTTTAAGAGAGGAATCCTGCCATGTGAATGCGAAGTACTCATGGCCGTTTTCAATTTTACACATCCACCGGTAGAGTTTAGGTTGTGCAGTAAATTTACAATTAAACTTTTTCCTTGTTTAATTTGGAGCCTGGGCCCATAACCTATTGAGTTCTTCGAAGTGGAAAAAATAAAGGATTGACACGGATTAACTTTTAAAGATTTATTTAATGAAAAAACTGGTATGTAAAAAGAAACATGTATCGCCGACAATGAAAAAGTAGGAAGTAAAAAGGAATGTAGAAAAATAGTAAACGTCAAATCGTTCATCTTCTTGATGATTGATATAATAGCAGTGGTTGGGAAATGGACGCATTCAGCTGAGACTTATCATATCCAACATTGTCAATTGTCAATTTTTAAATCATACTTGTAGCTTGCAAAATGCGTGAAACTGATCCGTAAAATTAGTTAAAGGGGGTATTTAATTTATTTAACAGGAGATCGAAAAAAACTAATCCTCAAAGATTTTGCATTCGACCAGAGTTAGACTTAGCCGACGACGACGGTACAGTGGTGCAAAAATGTTATGAATTCAGCGGAAATAGCTGCGAAAATAAAATTTTTGAAGGTATGTTTCTCATACCGAATTAAGATATTTCCAAACCTAATCTTAAACCCGCCCATTAAAACTCGCGTTTATTGTAAAGAGTTTTTCGATTGGTGGGGGTAGATTAGTTATTCAGTTACTGATGCCAAATTTCCATGGCAATTTTCATTATGGAACAGCGCGTGAAGAAATGATGAAATTATCAAGATGAGTGTTCTAAAATTTGGTGGTGCAACAGCTCGGAGTGAACCAGGACCTAGTGACCTACAACTCTCTCAACCATTCCTGTGTGCGTGTTACCAGTAACGGAGGGGACCTACAATTTCCTGTCGATTCCGAACGGCTAATGAGCAGCACTTTCCATGACAAGAGATACTCTTGGAGAATTTGTCAATTCCTCGCAAGAGGCAGTACACCCCTGAGAATCTAACTCGAGACCTTCCGCGACTATGTTCGTTAGTGTTAATGTTGCGCATGTGTCGCTTATTTCATAGTGGACGTGGTGACCCTTCAGATTCGACCCTTCAACTATTGGTGTCAAAATTTTAGATGATGGTTTTCATAATCTATCAGCCAACATTAGAACGGCAAAGGAACGAAAGATCGGCCTAAAACATCGACACGGTCCGTGAAAGTTAACATCAGAACAGAAAGGCAATATATTCCTCGACGTGCACAAACTCGGCCTTTTGCAGACTTCAAAATGACGAGTTTTCAGGAACTTACAGCTGTAGAATATCCAACTAACCCAATAGCTCAAATTTCATGATCAAAGAGAACGCCGTTTGTTCCATCTACACCATCTACGGTACGAAAGCAACCCATACGAGGTTCACCATGTAACAAAGCATCTTCAAAAAATTACAGTTCAGTTTGGATTTTGGACTGGCGGCGACGTCAATTATACATACTTTTTGAAAAGCGACGTAGTTAAGCACCGTCAAATAGGGAATATGTGTATTTGCAGGAACAAAAACATAGGGTTTTCGAAATATTGAGTTTCCAAAAAAAAATTTTGATTTTTTTTTAAATCCAAAAAATAAAAAATTGAAAATTCGAATATGCAATAATATTCAAACTTTTGAAGAACTTTAGCATTAAAAAATCGAGAAAATCAAAAACAAAAAAAATGGTTCTAGGGGGCAACCAAAAGTAACCATTTTTTGAATTTTTTTTTTTCAACCATTACCTAGCGGAAACTAAATGACATTTTTTGATTTTTTTGTTTAATTCTGTGGCAGTTTTTAAGAAAAAAAATTTATAAGATTTCGAAAAAAGTTCGTATGGCAGGTACCGTTATTTTTGGTAGATATTAAAAAAATGATATTTAGCAAGTTTAAATAAAATCGGCAGAGCCGTTTAGGCTGTAGTCGAACAGAGACAGACAGACAGAATTGCGAGACCCGTTTTTTTTCGTCTTCGCTATCATCGTAATGTCAAATTTGATCAAAATCTCGAAATCATTTTTTTTTACGAATGCATAACTTGCCTTATAGTACCTATATGTCGCAAGTTAAAATGTTTATATGTATATGTATACATGCTGTAGCCTGGGAAACGAATCCAAACCGCCGGAATAAAAGCCTAACCCACTAATTTCTATTTTTTATTTATTTTTTTTTTTTGGTTTGGAACAAAAATACCTCCCGGACTGACTACCTAAAATTTATACCCTTACCTTACTGTAAGTCGGCCAAGACACGAAAGCAAGTCGACTTTATTTATTTAGTCGTCGGAATTGAGCCACCAAAACTGGTTCTCCTGCTTCCTCCTATCTTTTCAGTCCGGATAAATTTCTACTGAACCGAAGTCGGTTCGCCTTGTGCGAGTCCGTCTCTAAATATTTAATATTTAATATTGAAATCGCTCTTGCAATGTGACCCTGAATTAGCTTTAGTAAAAATATAACTATTCTATTTATGTTTGCTCCATTTTTTTAGAACTCTATTGGAATAATAGTTATTGTACTCCAACTTTTGTGTTCTGTGTAATCCCAGGCAGCGACATAAACCCTCCCTCTCAAACACCCAAATCTTTTTTATTTGGGATGGGGCAACATTGAACCACCTCGGGCATCCATAGGTTACTCGTATCATCAGCCTTATAAGGGCCATGTAGCAGATCTTTTTTACTTTGGTGCTATACAAAAAAAAAAACCGTTTCCTCAGGGCAAAATCTCCACTGGCCTGGTCATAGCAGCATTTAAACGTCTGTCGAAATACAAATACTGATCCAACAAGATGCCAAAGTACTTTACTACATTTTTACTCGCCAGTGGCATGTGGCCCTACGATCATGCATTTGTTAACTTCAATCAGTATTCTTCCACACCCACTCTACATAACAACCCTGTTCATTAAACAGATGCAACATTTCTACTCCCCCAGTTGAGGTCTAGAACGAATACCCTACAAGCCAGCCATCCACCAGCCCAACCAACCAAACAACAACCCCCTGTCGATGTATTTACCTAATGCAAAAAAGTGTGGTTTAATTTTGGCCAACACACTTTGGTATTCAGACAGTGTCGTTTTCTCTGGTTGACGAGGGTTAAAAATACACCTCCTCTGCCAAACAATTAGATAAAATAAATTGAAAATAATCGAGGAACTATCTAAAATTAAATTAAATGTATATCAGCGGGCTAGCATTGCTAAAGTGCCTTGCTTTAGTCGACGCAGACGGATTATTCCCGCTTCAATTAAATCTACACTTACATCTATGTATAGACGAGTGAATGTCAATAATTTAATTTTACTGTTTAATTTTTTTTTTTTTTTAGGTCGGATGAAACTTATTTTTTATGCGCTGCTTGAAAGGCCGATGATATAACTTAACATGTACCATGTGGCGGCTATCTTTCAACGCTGTCAATATTTTTGCTAAATACTTTCAAATACAGTGCATGGGTGCATCCACTATACAAGATGAGATTTTGTATCTTTTTTAAGATAGCATCATCATCATCACACCATCAGTGTTGGCGCGTTTTCGCATGCAGTTTGATTTGTTTATGATGAAATAAAATCAAAAGCGTGGGATAGATTAAAAACACACACACATGATATTGAGTGTCCTTGAAATAGGATAAAACTTCTGGCAGCTATATGGCACAGCATAGAAAGCTAGTGTTGGTTGAATCGGAACGAAATGCGCAAAGGTGTGTGCTGTGTGGCACAGAAGAGAAAAAACAGATTTCAGCTGCCAATATTTGAACATAATTGAATTATTTTAACGCGTTTATTATGTTTAATCGAGTAAGCCAAAGAATATTATATAGATGCAGGCAAAGATCATTGAAACTGAGGAGATTTCTGTTTTGATATTTCTTTTCTTTTACGACGGTCAGGTTTGATGGTTTCAAGCTAAATATAGGATTTCACCTCACATTAATGTTTGACACATTTTTCAGCATCCCCATACTCACTCTTTGATTTTGGCTTCAACTTATTATCAATGATGATGCTTACCTGAAAATAAAAAAAATCGATGGTTAGTTTAAGGAGATATTTTAAGAGCTATATTTTTAAATTAAATACAAACTACAAACATATAGTGGAAGAGGTCGTAGTTCGAAAAATCAAAAATATATTTAAAGAGTCAGAAGAGTTTATTTTTCTTCTAAAAGTAACGAAAGTAGAACGAGAGTTTAACGTTTGGGGGAAAATTCCTTTCTTATCCTTTGGCATTGCCTACAAAGACTAAAGGTGTGTCCAGACCAAAGAAATATTTTTGAAACATTTCAGAAACATTTAAAAAACATTTAAGAAACATTTAAAAAAAACATTTAAGAAACATTTCAGAAACAGAGAAACATTTCTGAAATGTTTCTTAAATGTTTCTAAAATGTTTTAAAATGTTTCTGGACGCTCGCGAAACATTTCTGAAATGTTTATGAAATGTTTTTCTGTTTCTTATTCCGAATGGGAAACTTTATTTTTTTCTCAAGCATTTGCATAGGTAGAAAGTGCGTGAGTGGTTATTAATATAAATATAAAATGTCGCGAAAAGTGTGGAGCAACGAGAATGTTATCCAATTGATATAAATTTATGAAATAAAAAAAGTTTTTAGGGATCGACTCTTGACGAAAAATATTAAAAATAAAATCTAAAAACCCATTATATATCTGAAATTTGCGAAAATATGAATTGTAATAAAGATAAAGTAGTAAAAAAACTTCATGCGCTTAAAATACAACACAGGCGAGAAAAAAAAAATTACAGACAACACAATCTGGAAACAATGGGAAACAAAGAAACATTTCAGAAATATTTCTCAAAGCGTCCACACCAAAAACACAAATCAGAAACATTTCTGAAATGTTTTTTAAACAATTAAAAGCTCAAGTGACCTCAACTCCAGTCGTACCTGGCCGAAACGCACCTTGCAGTTGAGGTCACTTGAGCTTTTAATTGAATTTAATTCAATCACTCCACTTAAACAGAAATTACTTTCGATCTTCATTGATCAAATGGGAAACATTTTAGAAACATTTTTTTAAACAATGTTTCCTGAAATGTTTCTCTGGTGTGGACACACCTTAAGACAGGAAAAATTTTCGAAGTTGCAAGACGAATTTTTTCAATTAGAAACAGTAATTTTGAGTGATTTTCGAAGGAATTTTCAAATATAATTTTTGAATTTAAAATTTATTTCGGTATTACGTTACATTCAGATCTTTTTAGGTACTGTATTAAGTAAAGTACTATTAAAAGCTCAAGTGACCTCAACTCCAAGGTGCGTTTCGCCCAGGTCGGATTTGAGGTCACTCTTAATTGATTAAGTAAAGTACTATATTAATCATTATGCATTAAGTTGTTCAGTAACAATTTATGTATTAAGTACAATAAAAGACAATTAGTACTTAATTTAGTACTTTTTTATTTACCATATCGGTGGCTCATTGTTATTATAATTGTAAAATTGACGTTTACCACCATTTGCAAAAATTATAGTATTTTCCGATAGGGTGAACATTTTTGAGTCATCTTATATTTATAGTCTAGTGAGTACGGAGCACAATTCGAAAAACTCCATCTTTGTATTTTCTCCTCAATTTCCACAAGATTTCGTACTTTATTTTGTACTTTATTATGTATCATATCGATGGCTTAGATCAGAAATGCTAGTGTTCTATTTTGTACTTTATTATTATTTAATTTAAGAAACGTTTTCCCAAACTTGTTTTCTATGAAATTTGCATGGTTTTTAATTATAATTTAAGTAGTTTTCAAACCAGTTTGAAAATGGTTACTGTACAAACCGGCGCACCTTACCGAAATTTCCTATTAATTCCACAAATTGCGGTTTATAACAATTTCACTTTTATATTTGTGAAGACATGAATTGCTCTACTCCTAAGAAACAAGGAATTATTGTAGAATTGACATTTACTACCATTTGCAAAAATTATAGCATCTTTAGAAAAAGTGACAATTATGACGGCATCTTTAAATTATAGGTAGGAAAAATTATCGAAATAAATGCACGACTGGGTCGCACGAACTTGCTCTTATGTAAAAAACTAAGAACTTCCAAAAATGAATGTTATTAGAGAAAAACTGTTCATGAGCATAAAATTTTTAAATGAATAAAACAACTCCTCTAGTAGTTGGAACTATACACAGGACGCCATGTGTTTCAAGCATACGAGTATATTAGTTTATGCAAGAATAAAAATTAGTTGTTAAATTTAGTGGTTTCTTAAAAAAATAAGCTTTTATATACAAAATTTTCAAAACATTTTTAAGAAAAAATTTTGGTACGCCAATCTAAGGTTTTTATTATTGTTCAAACAAAAATTTAATTTACAAAAAAAAAATATTTAGGAGCCTTTCTATATTTCTCATATTTCATTAAAATCCGTTATGCCGATAATGAGAATTATCGTTCTATGGTAGATACAGTCAGTAATATCTTGATTTCAAAATTTGCTTTATTAAATTATAGATCGTAAAAATTAAATGAAAGAAAAAAAAACTTAGCAAAATTCTCGGAACCGTTTTCCAAAAAATACGATTTTCGAAAACCATTTTTTAACCTTTGTATGGTTATTTTTAAGCAACAAAAAATTCGTTTTCTCAAATCTTGTAGAATATAAAGAAACTTTTATTTATCAAGTTTGAAAAAAAATCGAGCACGGGGTTTTCGAAATATTGAGTTTCCAAAAAAAATTGTAATTTTTTTTTTACACATCCAAACTATAAAAAAATTAAAATTTGAATATGTATTAATATTCAAACTTTGGAGGAGCCTTAGCTTAAAACTAACTGGTTTAAATCGATTGTACCATTTTTGAGAAAATCAAAAACAAAAAAATGGCACCAGGGGGCTACCAAAAATAACTATATTTTGGAAAATTTTTTCCAACCATTACCTAGCTTTAACTAAATGAAATTTTATAAACTTTTTTTTAAATTCTGTGGGAGTTTTTGAGAAAAAAAAATATTTATAAAATTTCGAAAAAAAATTCGTATGGCAGGTACCGTTATTTTTGGTCTAAAATTAAAAATTATATCTACCAAGTTTAAAGAAAATCGGCCCAGCTGTTTAGGCTTTCGTCGAAAAGACAGACAGACAGAATTGCAAGACCCACTTTTTTACTCTTCGCTATCATCGCAATGTCAACTTTGATTAAAATCTTGAGTTTGATTTGTTTTACGAATGCATAACTTGCCTTATAAACCGCCATACTGCCGGTCATTGTGAAGATTTCGTTTTTCAATATATTTTTTGAGGTGATAATTTATCAGCGTTTGTATGACCTTTAAAAAGAAGCTACTCAAGTGCGACGATAGTAAGAAGGGAAGAAAATTCGCCTTTTAAGGAACATGCTTTCCATCTTCTGGGAAAGAGACGCATTAGAGTAAAACAGATGAAAAAGCTTGCAGAATGGTTGTGTCAACGTTGAAGAACACCTCTCCAGACAAAACAATGAGAAGGATAGTATCAGGTCCAACGAATTTAATTATATCGAGAAGATTTGTCCCATAAAATCGATCTCAAGTACAGAAAGAGTCATTACACTTTCGGGCAGCATTAGACTAAAAACAAACTGTGCTGCAATCAAATTTTTTGTGAGCTGACATAAGGAGTTCTATTAAAGACGTGCTTTGGAACCGAAGGCGAAGAAATATTTCGTAAGATAACTAAAAATTTGACTTCCTTTGGGATATTGTAGGATTTTTGTTTGCCTTAATTTGGTTCGTAAGAAATTTGAAATAGAGGGGGCTAGCTATCGATGATAACGAATTTCTTTTGAATAATATAGGGACATTCTTCATGAGCAATTCAAGGGCATGGATGTTTCTCACGGAGATAACTTGAACTACAATTTGACCCCGTTGGACTATTTCTTATATAGTTTCTTAAAGTCGCAGTTCTATGCCAATAATCCATAATCCATTGTTATGCTTTCAAAGTCAACAAAACCGGCTTATAACATCAGTCAAGTTCAGACTTATCTATACCCTAAAGTCATGAGGACCATTTCAACGATGTCTATGCATTTCAAATAAAACAACATTGAACAACTTTTAAATTCGATAGATTCAAACTAGATTCAGCAAATGCCTTTAAGTTGATAAATTAATAACTTATATTTTCCGCCCCTTAACCAATCCTTTTTTTTAGTTCAAAATAACTCAAGCAAAAGAGGTGCAACTCTAATTGGACGGAACCATATAAAAGAAGTTCATACACCTATTTCGCGACCTTACCCAAAGCCATAAACCTCTTATCAATAAACCTGTCAAATCTTTTAAGTAGAAATTATGTTCCTACGTGACAAAAGTCTCGATTGAAAACCGATTAAATTAATTACACATTCTTTTTGTTTTTTTGTTTCATTTCATTCAAAAATAAAACAAACACTTAAATGAAATACGATTATATTGGTTCTCTTAATAAGGAAAAGCGATAAATTATAAAAATCAAATAAAAAAAAACTTTTACTAAAACAGAATGCGAAAAAAATTAAACCAGTAATTACAAGTAATCCTCGTCGAACAATCCAACAAATAATACAAGAAGAATTTAATTGCGGTTGGACAAGAAAAAAAAAATCTCTCAGAGTGTGGAATATCTATGACGAAGAATCGAACTGTTCACCATTTTAACGAGATTACTTTATGTAAATATAAGGGAATTGTGCCATAATGGTTCACTGCTTTTGGTCAAGCTTTGAACTTTGCCCGGAAGCACCCTTCACACACTCACCCTTTTCAAATATTGAGGTATTGAGGAATTTGCCCCAGTAGAACTTTTATTATTATTTGTGTGATGGGGAAGGTTCAATTGGGATTTGTTTAGGAGTAAATAGATTTGAAAGGGTGTGAATGGGAATAGTCGAATGACAACTTTTAAGGGTGTGTACACATAGTTGTGTGTAGTTCTGCTTTCATATTCGTGTCTAAGCTTAATGAATTCAAGAGAAATATTAATGTGCCTACTGCTTTAAACTTTTTGGGGCTACCCATGCATTCAAATTTTCACAGACATAAATGATAAGGAAACAAGTTTAAATCGGATTGCTAGGGGAAAGTGTGAAAAAATCAAAAGGACTTAATATTTAATTTCGTTTCTGGTCTTTTTATTGCGATAAAGGAGCATTCTAGAGAGAAAGGGAGGAATAGGGTAAAGCGAGGGCAAAATGAAGACCCATTTCCACAACCCGATATACACATAAGATGTAGATTAAATTTGGTTATGCATCATCTCATAGAGAACCAAACCAGGACCTAGTGACTTACAACCATTAACCATTTCTGTCTGTGAGTTGCCAGGAAAGGACGGAACCTATAATTTTCTGCCGATTTCGAACGGCTAAGGAGCAGCACTTTTCATACTTTTCTACAACAAAGGCGATCCTGTGTACTTCAGCCCAAAACTACCAAACGAAAAGACCGGCCAAAGACAAAATCTTCATACTCAAGCAAAACCTTGGAAGAACCAACATTAGTTCAAATGGATACCCATTGTATCCATATTTTCAACGAATTCAAATATGATCGCATTCATCGTCAGGAGTTCTATAGGTATGGCAATGACTTATCCCGAAATTTCGGGAAAACTGACCCATCACCTGTATCGAGTTCTGGCAACAGATGCATTATCAATCTCATTCTGGATCAGATAGTATAAAGAGCAAGCGTTAACATCGAGGGCACTATTTTAAACAAATTTCGATCGATTGTTCCCAAAGTTCCTTTAGAGAATCATAAACGTTAGTGATTGAAGATGAAACGAAACTTGTTGGTCTTAAAATAAACGTCACTATTGATACCAGGGCAACTTTATGTAGATCCAGCGAAGAATTATTCAAGGAAACCACAGCTTATTTCCTATGTGCGAAACTCCAGACTGAAGTCCACTCTCTACCAAAACCTTATACAAAAGATTATAACAAAAGGAAAAGTGATATTTGACAGTTATTTGGGCTTGTGTGCGAGAAGCGAGTGGAATATAATATCCAACCGCGAAATCTGCCAGTTTAAATATGATGGATTTCCGAAAAGTCATAACAAATCATCGTTAATTCTATATAAGCCATATCGAGCTGATGGACAACAATGTTCTATTTTCTTGAATTTCTTCGATTCCAAGCTTTCAAATTCAAGGCGACAAGGAAGACTGAGTCTTCGGTTTAAAGAAGAAGTCATCGTGCACGCCAGAATGCTTGGTCTAGTTAAATGGAAGTAGCGTGCTTGTTATGATGAAAAGCCTCCGTATCTCAGACAGCTTAGCTTCATCAATACAGAGCCGGCCAAGCTACATATGTAAAATAGTAAAGCTATTTAAAGAAATGTACTGAGTACACATGTCTCATTTTGCGCAAAGTATAGTGTTAAAACTTTAACTTTGGTTGATTTCTTGAATGGGTTTTTATCAATTCCTACCTAGAAGACACACATGAATGTAATGAGACCACAGATTTCTGTATTAGGTACATAAAAGCAAATAAAAAATGTCCTGGGCTGCTGACCTGTGTAAGAATGTGACAAACCCTCTAAGAATATATCCTGAGATAAAAAATACCTCTAAGCTTGGCCGTTCGGACTCCTCAGAATATAGTATGTCTGCTCAATTCCTGTCAACAACACGCATTAAAATGGTTATAAAGGAATTTTTAATTGGCGCGGGTAGATTTTTGCGGCCTGTGGCGGCCATATTATTTGGGTGAAATTTTTCAAATCTGTTGTTTATTATTAAGTAACTGATGCCAAATTTCTATGGCAAGCTTCACGATTGAACAAAACTTTACTATCAAAAGGAGTGTTCATTTGTGGAAACTTTGCACGCGATACGGTAAACGTGGTGGCCTTTCAAAGTCGACACTTCGAAGTTTGGTGGCCAAATTTGAATCGGTCGGTTCGGTAACCAATCAGCCAACATTTGTATTCAAAGGAACGCAAGATCGTCGCAAAACCCGGGGCAGTCGAATTCTCTGCGTGCACCAGGAATTTCAATTTGGCAAGTTTTGCATCTGGTCTACACACTACACAACATCCAACTGACTCGGGAGCTCAAAATTTATGACCATTTGTTGGCTGAATGGGCTCCGGATCGTTTTGAAGAGGACCCCAAATTTGGTCGAAAAATCATCTTTAGACACGGACGAATTTTTGGATGAATGGCTGTGATAGCAATCACAATTTTCGTATATGGGACGACACCAACCAACCAAACACTAGGTTCACCAGGTTACAATGCATTCTCAAAAAGTTATTGTTTGGGGAGGATTTTGGGCCAGCGACGTCATCGGTCCGTACTTCTTCGAAAACGACGACGTTGTAACGAGTGCTACAGAACGATAATAACCGTCTTCTGATGGCCCAAATTGAACTACATGGACTTAGATGACATGGGGTTAAGCCAGTACGAGGCTAAGTCCCACACAGCGAACGCCACGATTAACATTCTGCATGAGCGGTTTGAGGGTTAGGTTATCTCTCGCAGAGGTGACATGAATTCATACGACTTGATCCTGCTAGACTTTTACTTAGAAATATTTTCCTGAAGTCTTAAGTCTATGCGAATAAACCACAATCGAGTGATGCCTTTAAGGTGAAAATATCACAGACCACCGCTCAAATTCAAACAGATCTAAGCGGAAGACTCATTGAAAATTGGATCAGTCAAATCCGTGCCAGCATAAGAAGCCGACGCGGACACTTGGACGTTGTCATATTTCATACGTAATGGTATTTAAAATACAAAAAAAAAAAAATTTAATACCTCACACATAGTTTATTTTATTTCATTTCAACATTAACCCGTCCTTATTAAAAAATTCTATAATTGTAAATTGCAACTTTTAAGTCACTAGGCTCTGGTTCATCAAGAGTTCAGTTCAGGTCGAAGTGACTAACAACGCTCAAACATTCCATGAATGGAGGGGACCTACAATTTTGTCAATTCCTCGCAAGAGGCACCCATGCAGCGGCTGAGAATAGTACCCAGCACCTTCTGCATGACAATCCAACGCACTAACTATAGCGATAAAGAGATATTTTATAGACCTCTAGATCTTAACCGAAGTATATTTTTTACAATTTAACTTGTAAGTAATATGGTCACAAAAAAACTTAACTGAAGTTGTACTGCACTGATTCTGGTTAGTAGTGTAAGGGGTATTTTGAATAAAGGTGCCCGGATGAGTAATACTCGAATTTGCTAACAATTTATCTTAAATTTAATTGCATCAAAATATTTAGTAATATTTAGAAATTCAACAACATCAATATGGCTAAACCTGCCAAGTGAAATAAAATGCACGACTGGATCGCACGAACTTGCTCTTTAGTAAAAGACTAAGAATTTCAAAAATGAATGGCGCAAAATTTTAAACAGCCTATTATTAAGGTATTAGTATGATACTACTTAACAATTTGCTAACTTTATAGTAGTTTACTAGCTCATTCTTAATTTTAAACATTTTCTAACTAGTATCGTACTAAAAGTATTTTCTTAATAAATTGCTTCTGAACACACCTAGAACAATGACGTTTCGTGTAAAAAAGTAAGTACACGAACATTTTTTGATGTTTGCAAATGTCAAAGAGTCATATGAAGCTAGCACGATACTAAAAAAATAAAGTAGGTATTCGATGATTTTAACTTTAATAAAAGGGTAGAGAAAGTATGATGCTATATTCGATTAAAATTTACAAATTCGTTGTTTTAACCTAGTATCATACTAAAACAGCTTTAGCATCGTACTAATTCAATTAAAATTTTGCGCCAATGTTACTAGAGAAAAACTGTTCATAAGCATAAAATTCATTTTTTAATTGACTAAAACAACTTCTTTAGTAGTTGGAGGTACAAATTGGATGCCATGTAATTCAAGCAAATATGCAAGAACAAAATTATAAGTCTTTGAAGTGTTTTTTTTTTTTAAATACGATTTTGTATAAAACATTTTTAAACATTTTTAAGACATTTTTGCTACGCCAACTCAAACTATTTATTACTAAGCGAATAAGAAATAAATTAAAAAAAATATATAAAGCCGTTTTTGAAATGTTGAAATTGCCAAAAAAAAATATATTTTTTTTTTTTCAAACTTTCAAAAAATATTTTTTGAAATGCAATGTTTTTTAAACTTTTTAGGAGCTTCTCTATAAGAAATTTTATTAAAATCCGTTATGTCGATAATGAGAAATTCAAAATTCGAAAAAATCTCTATGGTAGGTACAGTCAGTACTATACGAATTTCAATTTTTTTTTATTAAATTATAGATTGTAAGAATTAATGGGAAGAAAACAAATTTTATCAAAATTCTCGGAACCGTTTTCGAGAAAAATACGATTTTGGGAAACCATTTTTTAACATTTGTATGGTGAGTACCGTTATTTTTAGGTAAAACACATTTTTTTCTCATTTTTTTATAGATTATATTAAAAAACTTTTATTTACTAAGTTTGAAAGAAATCGAGCATGGGGTTTTCGAAATATTGAGTTTCCAAAGAAAAAATTTTGATTTTTTTTTTTTAAATCCAAAAAATAAAAAATTGCAAATTTGGATATGTAATAATATTCAAACCTTGGAGGAGCTTTAGCATTAAAAAATGATTTAAAAAGGTTGTACCGTTTTCGAGAAAATCAAAAAGAAAAATAGTTCTAGGGGGGCTACCAAAAATAACTATTTTTTGGAAAATTTTTTCAACCATTACCTAGCGAAAGCTAAATGCAATTTTATGATTTTTTTTAAATTTTGTGGGACAGTTTTTGAGAAAAAAATATTTATAAAATTTCAAGAAAAAATTGTATAGAAGGTACCGTTAGTTTTGGTCTTAAAAAAAAAAAAAGAAATAAACGTGTGGTAGGGGGGAATTAAAAATGATATCTACCAAGTTTAAAAACAATCGGCTGAGCCGTTTAGGTTGTAGTCGAAAATACAGACAGAATTGTGAGACCCACTTTTTTCGTCTTCGCTATCTTCGTAATGTCAACTTTGATCAAATATTCGAATTCGGTTTTTTTACGAATGCATAATTTGTGATTTCTTAAAATATTCATGTGAACTGATAAGCAAGATAATGTGATTTAGAAGCATTAATCATTTTCTCTGGATATACATATAAGTCAAATCACTCGTTGCGCCATTTTCTATCCATCAACAGATAATCCAAGAGCTTTCCGTATAAGACTGAATACATTGGAAATTCGGCTTTCGTTATCTAAAAAATACATTCCATGAAGAGATCCCCTCAAATTTAGTGATAAGATAATTTAATTGAAATCCAAGACAACAAAAAACAAAAAGGAAGGGGGTTTTTGTATGATAGCATACTTGAAGTAAAACTGCAAAGCTTTCGCATCATCATATTATCAACAAAACTACCATCGAAATTTAAGCCCTTAATGCCTTACTCATTCTGAACTGCGAACGTAACTCATAAAAATTAATCAAATTTGCCTTAAATTAGTCAAATTATATCGTGCTTATCACAAAACACTTACCAAACATTTCCCGCTATCATGCAAAAGCTCAACCAAGCGAATCTTTCTCTGAGTCATTATGAGTTCACTCACGAGTCTTCTCTGATATTCATGCCGACCTCTGAGTCGTATTGCTCCAAGTCATTTATCAAAGTTCAATGTTATAATCGTTCTCAACCGATATACAAACAAAAGTACACTATTTCAAAATTTCAAAAAAAAAAAACCAATCTCACGCCATCAATAACTCACGAATCGATTATAAAATTTTGTAGTAAAAATAAAAAAAAAATATTAATGAAAACTCCGTGTTTTTGCTTGGCGAATGAAGGAAGAAAAAAAACTTGTTTATCCAACAGCTGTGGTTCGGGATGACGTAATGTAAACAACACTAAGCTTTTATGTATTTTACCCGCCCGCGAACTGGAAACCCTTAGTCGCAGGAACGACCGTCTGAATTATTCCAACAACAACGCAAATACAAATTTTAGATTAAAATCAATGTCTATCGAGGTGTTCCTAGATAGAATGTATCTTCATTTTTTTTTTTTTTCAAATTTGCTGCAAGAACTTAATTAAACAAATTATCCATGTAGGTTTCGATTTCAAAAATGTGCATGAGCATAATTTCGCGGAATTATTGGAAATTTCAAAAATATTCAATTCTTGGAGATTCTTTTTTGAACAAACAACGTTAGATTTTGATTTTGGTAATTTTAATAGAAATTTCCATTTAATCACTGGATCTGCACACACATCACGTCAATTCATGGATTCTAGAGTGAAGGTAAACAAAAAAAAATCGAACGAACAACGCCGCGCCGGGCGGCGATAATAATCAATTTTTAGAGAATCACAAAAAAAAAACACGAGCAGATACATCAAATCGGAGGTTTATACGCACAATTTGGTGGAAATAACTTTTTCATTGAATAAACCTGCAAGGTAAATGGAACACCATCTCTCTGTCAGATGGACAGATACAGGTTAAGCAAGTAGAACAAAACTGCACACCGCACGGGTGGTGGTGGTAGTTCTGGTGGCAGAAGGGGAGGGGAGGGAGATACGCCACACTGAGTTTTGCGAAGAAGAAAAAAAAACTGAATAAAAGGAAACTCGTTTTTGCACCAATTTGATGTCAATAGATACATTTGTATCTTTTAAACAAAATTTTACCGGCAATTAATCGCTGACGGCCGGTATAACTAGTTTTTCTTTCACGCTGACGACCAGACAAAAACCGTTTAACTTAATTTTTTTTTAACAACCGTTTTGACAAAACCGTAAAAACATTCTGCGCATCTTTAAAATTCGATTTAATCGCCAATTGCTAGAGATATTAAATTCAAAGGAAATACCCTATGTGTACTTATAGATATTTATTTATCTTATCGATAAAGTAGAAACTAAATAAAAAAAAAACAACAACTTTAAATCAAATGACTGCGATTTGGTGAACAAGCTCAACAGTTGTGACTATGAAATATGGGAATGATTTTTTCGTTACTCCAAAGAACGAGTATAATAAGGAGCTGTGGTGTGGTTTGGTGTGTCATTGCTGGAAAGACGTTTAAAGTGAATTTTCTTCTTCTTCGTCTGTTTTGCTTGACCATAATTTTTTTTTGTATTTCATGTTTTTATTATTTATTTTATCATTTTTCTTTTAATACCCGTATTTCTGCCCGGCGGCGCAGCAGTGGTTACTAGCAGAGCCGTAGCTAGAATTTTGCAAAAAGGGTATTTGGCAGGGACGCTTATTATTATCAGTTGGCAAGAAATTGACCGAAACTGTTCTTCAAATCAATACCAATCCCTGAGGCCAATGTGCGGTTCTCCATTTATTTTAAGAGACGGATTTTCGAATTTAATAGAATTTTATTGGTTTAGCTGGTCTAAAATACACGCGAATAGAAGAAACTAAAAATTATGATATTTATACTAGTATAAACGGGTCTGGTAGTGATGAAATAGTGAATAAAATAAAAAAACATATGATTTCTTTATTTATATAGTTGACTGGTATAAACTAGTCTAAGATACATAGTGAGCAAAAATTAAACAATGGTTTTTGAAACAAATTTCGTGTATCGGTATAAATTGGTCTAAAATACATATTAAGTAATAAAGAATAGAAACACGTCACCAAATTAAGACATTTAATCACATGATTTTCGTATACATATTCTAATTGGTATAAGCTGAAATACAAGGTGAATAGCAAACACTAAAAACAGTCAACTATACGAGTTTGTTTTATTGAATAAGGTCGAAAAAACAAAGTGAACAGAGGAAAACAAAAACAAATTGCCCAATAAATTAATTAATTGGCATGATTTTGTATGCATTTGATGATTGGTATAAACTAGTCAAAACAACAAAACAAATAAAAGTAAACAAAAACAAATTGGCATATAATGGGAATTTGTTTAGAAATTAAAAGCTTGAGAAACTATGACCTATTCGAAATATTTCTTCACTGGTATAAAAAGGAAATTGAATGACAGCGCTTTAAATTTTGAAAATAAAAACTTTTTCCACACAATTATTTGAATATTTTAATATGTCAAACGTTGTCATTAAGTGAATAATAGACATAAATATTGTTCACAGTTTTTTTGTTTTATCCGCTGGTTGGTATAATAGCCCAGTCGTAAGCAGAGGCAAAAAAAAAGATTTGTCATAATGCAAAAACTAAACTAATAAAATGTTTCGAAAGAGTTTGGTAAGTGGATTGTTTCTGAACATTAAAACAAATTATAAGAATTGTGGTTCACCCGGGCGCCATTCTACAAAAATGCCGGTTTATCCAATATGTTTAAGAGGCTTCCTACAAAGCTTAACTATGGGTGCATTCTTTTATCTACAGATCTGTACAAATCTGGATTTGGATTGATTTTTGACACTTATTGTAAAACTTTTATTTTGGCATCGATCCTGCTCTATTTCAAAGAACCAAAAATTAGTTATTTCTCTGGCTGGTAGGTGGGGTTTTATGGTTAGGTAGTGTTAGCTAAGTGCAAAGAAAAAAGAAATTTAAATATAACACCGCTGTCACTATGATCCGTATAGTTTCATTTCAAGGGAAGATCTATATAGATCATTGGCGATACTAAAACACGGCTCATGTTTCCTCCTTTAGAAAAAAAAAAAACATTTTTAAAGTAAGTTTAATACTTTCCAAATAAAAGTGTCAAACATTTTTATTTTTTTTTTATTTTTGGCTATTGAACTAGTAGCTGTTATTTAAAATTTTCACCTCTTTAAGTCTTAGCTTTATAAGAAAATCTTTTATGGACAAAAGGAAGGACATTAAATCTCCTATAAAAAATATATATTAGAGCTATTTAAAATGGCATCTGCATCATAACAATTACACATTCGAAATTTTTGAAATTAATTTCAGTCATAAACAATGTAAGAGGTAATGGAGTTCGAAGTTCTCCTTAATCACTTTTTGGAGAATAAATCGTGAGCGATCAGTTTAACTACTTTAAGTTTAAGCTTAAAAATTGTTCTAAAAAAAAGTACAAAATTTTTGTTGGAAAGACCTTTCGTTACAGAGATATTTCGATAAACAAAGCTTAGCATTGTCACAACTACATAATACCATTCTTAAAAGAAAATAAACAAGATTTGACGGTTTTGGAAAGCGTCATTTGAGTAAAAAATGCAATTGCAAAATATTCTTAAACGCAAACTGCAAAAGTCAACTGTTCTAAAACGCAAAACCAAATTTGTATGCAATGGCAGTAGATTCGATAACTCAGTTTGCCAAAGTCATATTTTCGATAATATCGAAAATATTGATAAGCCGGAAGGCGTGTTCGTAAACGTCAAACGCGTTTAAAAGAAAATTGACTAACGTTGATTGAACAGATTTTTTTGCAAAGGACGATTGCATATTTGACAATGGCATTATCTACGTCAAAAATTTACGATCTTTTGATGATAACATGTTGATTTGAGGTTATCGAAAACATACCTTGACTATTTTCAAAATTTGATGGTTCAAGCCCCAAAAGCTAAAAGCTACGGCTCTGGTTTATAATTTTCTTATTTATTTGTATTTTTTTTAAGTTGTTTTGTTTTTGTCATTTTGTTTTTTGTTATTTGCCTTCTTCAGGTTGACAGCCATTTCTTACAGCTGTTTGAGCTAAATGAATAAGTGTACTTAAGGATGTATTTGTTTATTTGCAAATTTGTATTGGTTAAAGTGATGTTTTGTGAAGAAACTGACAAACGCAGAGATTACACAAAACGTCAATGGTATAATTTATAACAGTTTTAGATGTGGTGAATACATAAATGAAAATAATAAAAACAAAATACAAACGTCAATAAGAAGATTAATAGGAAAAATATTAATAAACGTAAATCATTAGCACAAGCTTGTTATTGGTAAATTAAAATAAAAGTTGAAACAACTTTTTCGAGCTCCTCGCAGAGTCGGTGATAATGACCGCTTATAATTGCCCAAACCATGGGGGACAAGTTTTTTCTTTCAATTTCACCCAGTTTTGAAAATGTGGGAACTCCTTGCAGTGTGAAAGTTCATGAACTTCAAATTAACAAACATTTATTTGTTTTCTTGCAAATACCTCACTTTATTTTTTGTTTTTGTCGGAATTGTGAATAAGGAATTATGTACGATTGAACGAAGAGTTTGCTTTCGCAGGAAATGCTTTTTTGTACAGAAGAATGCTGTCAGATAATGAAGCTCAAAGTTGGCACCATTAAGGATGATTTATGTTATCGAAACTTTTATTCTATTGATAGCATACGAAATTTTATGCTTGAAGAAAATATAGACCTTTTCACTACTATGGCTTTAATTGTCGGCTATTTTTTTTTTTCTTAGTGGAAAACAGTTTAGATTATGTGATTAACTTTAACTTATATTCTATTTACTACTATTATAAGTATATGCAGGGTAGCCCATCTAGTGGTTTTTCAAATCAAAGGTTATCTAGACACTGAAAGCTGTTTCCCGCTCGAAATCTTGACAGAAGTTTAGTATCATACCGGAATGAAATGAGTTGCTTATTGCTTTGCTCTTGAACAACGTTGAGAAATAATGAAAACTTATTTCCAAAGTAAATGCTGTGTAGCCCAAACAGTGCGTTTTTTGAAAGGAAGTTTTGGCCGAAATGAAGCACCCACGGAGCCTGCTGCACGCAAGTTTGTGCAAAAAACTTCTCTAGACTGGTTTGCTAAAATGCGCAAACGAGAATGTGCCTGTTGTAGCCGAGAGAGTGAGACTCAGTAGCTCTTGCAATGCTTCTGGCTGCTCTTCACTCCAAATATGGCAGTTTTGCTTGTTCACGTATCCATTCAACCAGAAATGAGTTTCGTCGCTGAACACAATTTTTCGATAAAAAAGTGGATCTTCGGCCAGCTTTTCAAGAGTACATTCACTAAAAATTAGGCGTTGTTGTAGGTCGTTCGGCTTTTATTCTTGCACCAGCTGTATTTTGAAAGGTTTCACACCTAAATCCTTCCGCAAAATTGTCCACGTAGTGGAGTAATAGAGGCCCAATTGCTGCGAACGGCGCCGAATCGATAAAATTCACGGTCATCACTAACATTGGCCGATACAGCTGCAATATTTTCCTCAGTTCGCACTCTACATAAGCGTGTTGGTGGTTTAATGTCCAACAATGTAAATTTGGTGCGAAATTAAGTCACAATAATCCGAATAGCCGCCTCAGTAGGTCGATTAAACTGACCATAAAATAGAAGAAGCGAGCGATGACGTTTCTTAACAGAGCACGCATTTTGATAGTAAAATTCAATAATTTGCAAGCGTTATTCGTTTGTAAGACGATTCATGGTTAAATTATAAACCAAACTAAAGATATTTGACAGTGACACAAAGCACGAAACGTGCGTGAGCTGTCGAAAACAGTGTTGCCAAAAAGAAAATAGCAAAAAAAATCACTCATTACTAAGCAAAATTTTTGAATTAGAAAAATTAAAAATCGTCTGTTGTATTTTCATACAAACGTTTGGCCTATTTTTCTTTTATTTGGGGTAATATTCTCATTTTCAGATTGCAGTAATTTTTCATTAGGGGCATAACTGTAACATGTAACTGTTTTCGAAATACTGACTTTAAAAACAAATTATTTATTTTTCTAATCCAAAAAACCGTTTTTTCTATCAAAAAAATATAATCAGACGTTTTAGGAGATTTGGCATAAAAAAGCTTATGAAAATCAGTTGGACCGTTTTTGCGAAAATCAAAATTTTAACGAAATTAAAAAAAAAATGTGAAAAAGTTTTTGCGAAAAAATTGTTTTTTTTTTTTTTTTAATTTCTAAAACAAAATTTTTCATTTGTCTCAAAAAAAAAAAGTTTTGTGGGAAAATATTAAAAATCCTTTGTACCAAGATTTTTAAAAAAAACAGCTGAGCCGCCTAGAATGTAGTCGACAGACAGGAAAAATTGTAAGAGCCCCTTTTTTCGTCTTCGTAATGTCAAGTATATTCAAACAAACTAACATGTTAATACAAAGATGATGCCCTGAGAACTCAGTTCAAAAAGCAATAGCATACGAAACGTTTCAACACTATCGCGGTAAAACGTCCCTTGCATTTAGTTGGTCTCAGACATGGAGCAATACGAAACCCAAAACTGAGAGGCTCTCTAACGTTATCTGATCTCAAAATTAACGGACCCCTTAAAGTGAAGCCTTAAAGTGAACCTGTTAAGTGGGAAGGTTGTAGTAATAAGAATCATCGATTAAAGGAATAGTGGAGCATTTTTTGCATTTTAATATAAATTCACTCTTAAAGTTTTCGTATGATCTTTTAGTGTTAAGAGCGGGGTTAAAGTTTATTATCATTGTGAAGTTCACGCACAAGCAACGTTTAGCAATTATCAAAAATTCGTAACGGAATTCTTAGGAGAGGATCGCTCCGTTAAAATCGCTTAGTCCAATTTTTGATTGTTATAATCGTTTTTCCAAACAGACTGTCCGTGATATGGTAGATAGATATATTAAAGGCAACCTATGCCCTATTGAATGATCCTGCTTTAGAGAGACAACTCACCCGTTGAGGTAACCAAAACGTTGCAGTATTCAGCGGTTTAATTTAAAATGAGCCGATCATTGCATTTGGGAACTACTCAGTCAACATTGTGAAAAATTTTGCATAAAGATATAATCCTAAGCTTTTACAAGATCAAATTAACTCAAAATCTGAAACCATTGCCGAGACATTTTGCATTTTGAATTAATTTAACATGGAACAAATTTCACCCCGATATTTCAATTATTTTCCAAAATTTTGAAGCATCTTTCACAGAATAAGTTCCCTAGCAGAAGTCCAATCCTTTTCCACAAAATTTGATGTCGAAAAATGTCACAGTGTAGTTTATTATTATTTTGAGAAAACTAAAATTTTCGTGACATACTAAAAGTACATACTGAAAGACATTATCCCAAAAATTTTTAATTTTAAATATCTCCTTTAAAAATCGTGGGTATTAAAATTGTATGGTTATGTAAAATAAGTAGTTTCCAAGGATGCTTAAAATTTTCCCTGAAGTGGTACAGAGAGATAGCGGATAAACATACATATAGTATAATAGTATAGGAATCCACAAGGTAAAATCTATAAATAAAGCAAGACAAAAAATAAAATACAACTTAAGTGAAACGTGAGCAAACTCTAGGATGATGTTAATGTTTTGTTTAAGAAGTTCTTAGGCGAGTACCTACACTCAGGATCGATAAAAGTAACTAAGACTTGTTTGTGCAAATTAGATATAATATTAAGGTATCTAAAAATAAAAATAAAAAAAACAACAAAACAAAGTGAGGAATACATTGAATATTGAATATCCATTAGAGATTTATACGGTTGCTGTGGGTGTATGAGTGGATTCAATTGAGGATTTACATTGAGTTTTATTGTTTTTGAAGTTTTGGCAAACAATACTCGTAGATGTTCTTTCTGCTGTTGTTTTGTATCTTTTTATAACGAAATTTAAAAATGAAAGGAATTCGATCGGAGGGGAGATAGCAGAAACCTTATATAAGGGAAAAAAAATGACATCGAGAGGGTAAATTCGTGCATGTCTATGCTTAATTTAAATTCCATTTGTTTTTAAAAGTGACAATGATAATTGTTTATATATCAATTTCTTGAAGATAACCACTTTTGGAAAACTTGTTTCCAGGACAGAATTTTCTCACCGGAGGTTTAGGCATTTAAATAACTCATTATTTTGATAAATACAAATACTGGCCTTTCATATTTGGATCGTGATAAGCATTTTGAAAAATTGTTGTTGTGTTTAGTCGGGAAATACCTGTGTGTCTTCCGGTCCGGCAGGTCGACCATAGACCAGTTATTCACATTGAGGCAAAACTTGAAAAAGTCGAGACAAACCATATAAAAAGCGATCAATTACGAGGTATTTTTTTCAAAAAGGGTTTTTTTTTTGGCAAATGGCGGGTAAGTTATGTGAGTTGCCATATATTTCGGCGCCGTTTTCAACAATTTGGAACAACATCGGCGATTCTACGCAAAGATCTTGGTTTGATGAGGCCTATTCAGCGATGAGGCCTGTTTCTGGCTCAACAAATACGTCAATAAGCAAACTTGCCATATATGTATGGGCCAAAAAAACAACCGGAAGAAGTTCATGAGCTTCAGTTACATACACACAAAACAACGGTGTGGCCGGTGGAATCATCGATCCGCATTTCTTCGAAATGAGGTTGGCACCAACTTTAATGCAAATGGGGCTCATGATAACGGACTATTTTTTCTCTAAAATAAATTTCGACAACATTTGGTCCCAACAAGACGGTGCTACTTGCCACTGTGCTCGTGAAACAATGAACATATTGAGAGACCGCTTCGGTGAACAATTAATTTCACGTTTCGGAATTGGAATGAATTGGCCAGCAAGATCATGCGATATCACACTGTTAGACTTTTTCCCTTGGGGCTTCGTAAAGTCTTAGGTGTTTGTGGATAAGTCAGCTAAGAATGAAGCATTTGAGGCAAACATTACCTAATTTATTCGCGAGATACCAGCGAATATGCTCGAAGACATCATCGAAATTTGGAACGACCACATGGATCACCCTTTATTTATCGACTTCAAAGCCGCATATGCTAACATTTATCGTCACAAGAACTATATGGCGATGGTCTAACTCGGGATCCCGGGAAAGCTGTTTCCAACCGAGTCGCGTGACATTGGAAAATACAAGGTACAATGTGCCACTAGGTAACAACTTCTCTGAACTATTCCAAACATGTACAAAGTTTCGGAAAGAGATGCTATATTATGTGATTTCTCGTTCTAGAGCAGATGGTGCCCAGGGTAAGCGTTAGCACGGAGGGCACTGTATAGTCAACAAATTTGTTCAACTGTTGGGGTATGCCGATGATTTCGCCATAATTCGCCATTCTCAACGTTATGTAATAAAGTCCTTCACGGCTGTTGAAGGTCAGGCGAGACTTGTTGGTCTTAAAGTAAATGAGGACAAGACCAAGTAATTATATGCTATCAACAAACAAACATTTGCCCACCGATTAGGACAACACCTCAATGTTGATAGCAAAAACAAAAACAAAAAAGTTAAGGAGTTCCACGAACGATACCATAGTAGAGATCCGAAGAAGAATTAGCCTAGGAAACCGCTGTCACTTCTTCGCTTAAGCAAAAAAAATGAGTTCAAAACTCCTCACTCGTAAGACGAAGTGCACGCTCTACAAAACCCTTGTCCTGTGGGCGAAGTTTGTGAATAGAGGAGAAGATATATAACCTCGAACTCTATCAGCTGTACAAAGATGTGGGTAATCCAGAAAGCCAAAACACATCGACTACATTGGCTCGGCTAATTGAGCGAATGAACAACAATTCTCCAGCCAAGAGGGTCTTCGAATTCCAGGCCCCAGATTTTGCGGCGACAAGGCAGACCGAACCTCCGGTTTAAAGACCAAGCCTCCGCTATGGTCAGAGCGCTTGGCCTAGATGACTAGAAGCAGAAAGCTGGGGATCGTAGAGGATGAAAAGCTTCCGTGTCTCAGGCAGAGACCCATTAAAGGTCGAGGGCCAGTTAAGTAGGTAAGTTGTTGTGTTTCGAAACATTATGCAAAGACGATGGGTAAAGGACAGTTTTTAAAATTCTATTATTTAAAGGGTTAATTGGGGTAAGAATAAAAAAATTATAACTATTTTTGGAAATTCTTTTTTTTTTTGTTGGGAAGGTGTAAATGGGCTTAGATGATGAATTTAAGCTTTTTATTTTCAAAAAATTAGTTAGTTGTAAAGAATAATTACAATTTAAGCCCCTTCTCCCTTTAATAAGCCGAATTTCAATTAATTGCCCTGTTTCGGAAATATAAATATTTGTTAATAAATCTAGTAAATGGTTAGTCATTTCCTTGTTAACCGAAGTTTTAGATCATTTATTGGGGATAACCATGGACTTCAGCAAGCTTTAAACATCTTATAACAGGAATATTGGCGTTAACGCTCTTAGGCTAGTCGCGCACTGGCAACTGTGATCGAAATCAAATAGTTTAATCACCAGTTGAAAGAGAACCGCGCACTGGCAATTCTTTACTCACGCTCACACTCTTTTCTCTCTTGCGCTTATAGAAAACAGCTCAACTGTTGCGAAGGCAATCGTTTAGTTTGTGTCAAAACATAAACTTTTTAGTTGCTAGAATCGAGTTGCTCTAAGTGCGCGGTGTCCCATATAAGACCATAGGTTTCAATTTAGCAACCAAACAATTTAGCAACCAAAAAATTGAATGTGCGCGCCTGGCCTTAAAGTCGCAAGCGCCCCCAACTCTCTGAATATTGGTTATAAATTTAAATTATTTCAAAACGTTCTTCGTTCGTGAACTTCACCATGATGACAGTTTGATCTTAGGTTTAGGAGTATGTTCACACTTAAAGTTCAAAGTTGTCAAGTTCCAATTGGAAAATTCCTTATCAGTGATTTTGACAGATTTTTTCTTTCAAAATTCAAAATCTCAAGAACGACTCATGATTTGTCGTTCTTTGAAATACAAATTTATTTATTTTACACATTTAACTTAAAATATGCAAATCATATATAGGTATTTACCGATTTGAACAATAAGATCGAGTATGTTCAACCTAGAAAAGCACTTTTATGTTAAGCACAAAATGGAGTACATTTTTCTATTCAATCCTTCCTTTTTGGTATTCTATTCAAGACTACTTATTTTTTTTTTAAGACTCTTTGGCTTTGATTTCAAAATATTTTTCTCAAACTATCAAAGTCTATCAAATTCCCTTAAAATGTTTGTACAAACTTAGCTAAGGAAAAAAATAAAATATCAACCTTCTCCCTCAACTCGAACACACGGCGCGATGTCCTCGCCGCCGCCGTTGTGCGACAGGCGAATATAAAACATCAACATCGGGAGCTAATTAAGTTCCAATTAATTTTCTGAGGGTGTCATCGAACAGAAAATGTTGGTGACCACGAAGCACGATGACACCACCATATAGAACCGACCACCAACCTATCAACCAATATAATTTGTATTTTAGGCCAAAAATAAAGGGCATATCTAGGGTGTCATAAAATCCAATGTAAACTTTTGATCATTAACCAGTGGCGGATTTGGCAAAACAGACCGTTGCTTTATGGGCACACATATAGCTGGGGCTTTGAAAACATTTCAGTATACAAAGGGCTTTCCAAAAAGAGGTTTTATTTTGAATGGCCCGTTATTTGAGCAGCTGTCACTTTTGAAGCTGTCATCTTTTGAAATTTCACAAGTAAAAACTACGCCCCTAACAAAAATGGAACGATCACGCTTTAACAACGCACTGAAATTGTTAAAATTCATTACAAAAATGGTGAAAATTTTGCAGTCACAGTTTGCAAAACCAGAGCACTTTTGGGTCGTCGTGAAGCACCTTCTCGGCCGATAATATGAAACTGGTGGAAAAATTTGAGCTGTTGTGACAAGTAAGTGATGTAGAGAGTCGAAACCGTGTGTCGCTCAAGAACAACTGAGAATGTAGCCTGTAGTTTTGACGAAAACCCAAGTTTGTCAATTCCTCGTCGATATTTGGAATTGGGCATTCCACAAAAATGACATTACACAGTATTTTTTTATAAAGACTTAATTTTTAAGGCCTTGAAAGTTCAACTAACACAAGAACTCAAGCCGGTAGATCACCAGCAACGTCGTATCTTCGCTGATTGGGTCCTTGAAATGCATCAAAATGACCTGGACTTGCATCGAAAATCATCTTCAGTGATGAGGCCCATTTTCACCTCGGAGGCTTCTTTAATAAGCAGAATTGTCGCATTTGGGGCTCGGAAAAGGATCTTACTTCCTCAAAAATGAGATTGGTGCCACTATTACGGTGAATGGATTGCGCTACCGAGCTATGATTAATGATTTTTTATGGCCGGACTTGGAAGATATTGATGTGGATGAAGTTTATTTTCAAGACGGTGGCAATACGTGATATACAAACAATATGTGACAGTTGCAATTTTGCAGAAAATTTTCTTGACCGTGTTATTTCTCCAAGAGGTGATAACAATTGGCCTTTAGACACTTTTAGACTTTTTTCTTTGGAGCCACATTAAAGATAATGTCTATGCCAAAGATCCACAATCGATTCAAGACCTTAAAGATGGAATTCGTGAAGTTATCGAGAACCCACAGCCGCACATGTGCGATTTGGTTATGGAAAATGTCATGAAAAGGATATGGTACTACAACGGTAGCCGTGGCAGCCATTTGGCTAATATAGTTTTCCATTGTTAATAGTATACCTTTCTCTTTACAATGAAATAAACATCCATTGATTTTCCTTTAAAAATACTCTCTTTTTTAATACCAAAATAAAACCTCTTATTGGATAACTCCATTTAAAATGTCTTATAAATATAAACGGATAATCATGTGTATTTTTCCAAAACTTGCGATAGCCACACCAACTAGGGACTCACACTCAATTAAAATGGCGTTTTTGTACCATTGGGACTTACATTCTCTAGTACTTAATATGGTACGAAATTTGTTTCCAATCGTCAGATAATAATATGATATTGTCGATAAATCTTTCGAAAATTCTAGGTGAGCTCAAATAGCCCCAAGCAGTGTCCTGTTGTACCCCTAGACAACACGGCTTTGTCAAGGGTTGATCAATAATGACTCACCCCATTGAATTCGTATCCTTTAGCCTCTCAGCTTTAGAAAACGGAAAGGAAGTTGACGTTGTCTTAACCAATTTTAGTAAGGCCTTTGAAAAAATCTTACATAAGCTTATTCGGGTTGGGTACGATATCCCGCTTTTTATAATCCCGTTTTTTTTTAAATCCCGTTTTTATAATCCCCTTTTTTATAATCCTGTTTCTTATAATCCCGCTTTTTAAAATCCCACTTTTTATAATCCCGCTTTTTAAAATCCCGCTTTTTAAAATCCCGTCTCTTATACTCCCCTTTCTTATAACGACGTGTAAGCAGTGAGGTATGTAAGGTAAGGTATGCAACCCCCCTGCTTGGGCACACTATAAGATTTGGGGTAGGTCGAGGTTGGATGTATGCAAAGTTTCTTTAGCATTTAAGGAATCTGGAAAATAACCAACATAAAATCAATAAGTTTTAGCTACGTATTCTAAAAAACGGGATTAGCGGGTGTTTAACCAAAAAAAAAAGTCATGTAAGCCCACCGCCAATGTTGATTGCAAGGGTACCTCCCTTCGAACTTGGTTTTTTGTTTTTGTGCGTTGGTACTCTGGGTTTTTCACGTGCGGTCGTCTTCGCCTTGTACATCATAAATCATTCTGGCATTCTAAAACAATCGTTTGTAAAAACCACTTGGGTTGCCTAAAATCTTAAATTAAAACTTAAAACCTAAAATCAAAAATTGTAAA
This sequence comes from Chrysotoxum bicinctum, assembly GCA_911387755.1. NCBI lineage: Eukaryota > Metazoa > Arthropoda > Insecta > Diptera > Syrphidae > Chrysotoxum > Chrysotoxum bicinctum. Next base: position 212,591,820 of record OU426989.1, on the reverse strand, counting down.
CCTTATCAGTACATTAGAAACCTAATAAAAAAAATTGAAGAAGTGTTACAAATTAACTAAATTGTGTCGCCTATTATTTTGTATCTGTGGATTCATCGGTGGAAAATAGCCAAAGTGTCGGCGCAAACATTGGACCATCGAACCGGATTTTAATCGCATTTAATTGAGATTTGGTGCACTAGTGATCATCGTGGGCATTGGCCACCACGACAAAGCATATTTTTGTTGTGAAAATCATCACCGTCGTCCAGTGCTACTCGCATTATTGCTGAGTTTCGTCATCATTGCCACCATCGACCATTGCTGAAGCCAAGGTTGTCGGGCCTCAGCTATCATCCTCATCGCCGCTGCCAAAATCGGCAACAATCATCTTCATCATCCACCGACCGATCATCGTTTTACATTGCACATATCGTTGCTAACCGCGTGCATAACAGTTAAGCTCACGCCACTAGGGTCAACGGTTAACGCAAAGTACTGTACTGCATTACAGTTAACGCTAACCACGCCATCAGCAACTGTTAATGCATATATCATCTATCATCATCGTGATTTTCATCATCTTAATTAACGTTATCATCATCTATTATCATCATCATCGTGATTTTTATCAGAATCAACATCATCTATCATCATCGTCGTGGATTTTATCATCATAATCAACTTTATCATCATCGTGAATATTATTATCGATCATCATCATCATCTATCATCATCGTCGTGGATTTCATCATCATAATCAACATCATCTTCATTTGTATTTCTATCATCGTGGGAATTATCATAAGCAAAATCATCATCATCTATATCTAATCGTGAATATCATCAAGTTCAGCATCAGAATCATCATCATCTATAATTGTGAATATCATCAAGTTCATCATCATAATCAACATCATCTTCATCTGTATTTCTATCAGCGTGAGAATCATCATCAAAATTCATCATACATTTCAAGCTTTTGTACAAGGTACGTTATATAATATATATTTTAGTGCTATATATCAATAAATTTGTGTCTACATACACACATTATTATATTATATTTTACAACTTTTTATTTTTGTGGTGTGGAATCAAAATCATTTTGCGTACATTGGGTACTTTTCATACAAAATCGCGCATATAGTTTACAAAGTCGATTCTTTAAGTCATTTTGTTTTTTGTTTGATAATCTGTTTGAGGTTATAGGCGCGCAGTATTGTCGCCATAATGAGTTTGCTGGACGATTTAATTTTCGCTTCCGACCAATTGGTCGAGTTTCATGCGGCCTTTAAGGCCAAACCAAGTGCCACTCATACGGTTTCGTTATTGGAAGCGTATCGGACAGAATTGTTAGAATTATGGCTCGATGTCAAAACGAAATATACTCTATGTATGAAAAGCGTTGATGCTGAATTGTTATCCTCTTTAAGTGAGGTTAAAGCCAAATATCAAAGTTGTGCCGAAACGTATTTTCAGTGTACAAGTAATATTTCAGACTTTTTGAAGTCACTACAGGGTGTCACTTCCGATTCTTCGAAAAGTATAGAAGAAAAGGATCCTCTTATTTCAAAGTTTGAACAAAGTTCTCACAATATTAAAGTTCCTGCGTGCGATACTCAAGAATTTCATGGCAACTATTTAGAGTGGCCATCCTTTAGAGATATGTTCACGGCGGTGTACATAAAGCATTCCAAGTTAAGTGACGTGCAGAAACTATTTCACTTACGTGCCAAAACAAAGGACCAAGCATTCGATATCGTTAATAAGTTCGGCTTAACAGATCACAATTTTAGTCTAGCGTGGAACGCGTTGAAAGAACAATACGAAAATAAAAGGATTTTGGTTAACAACCAAATCCAAATTTTATTAGATCAACCACCAATTCTTATTGAATCCAGTAGGGACATAAAATCACTACAAAGTAATATTAATGATGCTTTAATTGCACTTAAGTCTTACGATATCAATATTGATTCGTGGAATGCAATTATCATTTATCTGTGTGCCTCTCGGCTTCCAGAAACAACTCTCAATCTTTGGGAAAGCTCATTGGAGAAACCCACTGATATTCCAACATGGGAACAAATGAATACATTCTTATCAAACCGTTATCGCATCCTCGAAAGTGTCTCTGAAATGAAACAGAACACTACAAAATCAATAAAATCTCAAGTTATCAAACCAACTTCAGTTAATCCTAACTCGAAGTCCAAGCCAATTCGAAATTTTCACATGAAAATTATTCCTGCATGTCAAGTGTGCAGTGCACAGCATCCACTAAGACTCTGTCCAGTATTTTTGAAAATGTCTGTGAATGACAGACACAAAACAGTTCGCAAACATAAATTTTGTTTCAACTGTCTTGCACTGACTCACAATGCAAATCAATGTCAGAGTACTAACACTTGTCTGCGCTGTAAGGGCAAGCATCATACTTTGTTACATTTTGAACGAAGTTTGCCCACAGCTGCAAATCAAAAAGTTTCATCATCTTTATCTCAAGTCACTCCTACACCACATGTCACTTCTTCATCTCAAGATTTAACTCCATTTAAAGAAAATTATCAAAGCATACAGTCCACTTCAACCACCAATCATAATGTCATGTTTTCTAAGAGTTATCGTCAAGTTTTACTAGCAACTGCTCTAGTTAAGATTCGACATCAAGGAACTGACTTTAATCTTCGTGCCTTAATTGATCAAGGCTCGGAAGTATCTTTTATATCGGAACATTTTCAGAAATTGATCGGTTTGTCAACTCAATCTACGCAAGCCCGCATATGTGGTATGGGGGCAACCGAAACTGCTTCTTCTTCAAAACTATGCTCCTTCACTCTTTGTTCCAATAATTCCAAAGATTTTGGAATACATGCTCAAGCTTTAGTTCTTAAGAAGCTAACATGTAACTTGCCTGCGATTTCACTGGATCTTGGTCGAACTGAATTCAATTTCGACTTTCCTTTGGCAGATCCTCTCTTTTATCAAAGTTCAACTATCGACATGCTCATTGGAGCAGATTTGTATCCACTTGTAATCTTGGAAGGAGTGAAAACAAACGTTTTCAATTCATTGATGGCTCAAAACACAGTTTTTGGGTGGGTGCTTTTGGGACCTTATGAAAATGTCCCTGTGATTTCAAACTTTTCAACCTTTGTCTCGTATAGTGACGAGCCCTCCACTGATCAAGCTATTGAACGATTTTGGAAAATTGAGGAGTTACCTCAAACCCATATGCTTACTTCATGCGACCAATTTTGTGAAGATTTATATCACAACACAACTTTTCGAGATGCAACAGGTCGATATGTTGTTAAGCTACCATTTAAGAATCCATCGGGCGAGTCACAACTCGGCACTTCTTGGTCAAACGCAATGAGACAATTTCTTCGTAACGAAAAGGCTTTACTGTCTAAACCAGCGGTCAAAGCAGAATACGATAGAGTCCTTTCAGAGTATATTGAATTAGGTCATATGACACCCACACCGCCCTACGAACTAGGGAATGATGGCAATATTCAATCGTATTACATGCCTCACCATGCCGTTTTAAAGCCTCAAAGCACCACTACCAAATTAAGGGTCGTGTTCAACGCTTCTAGCGTGTCCTCCAATGGTAAAAGCTTAAATGACCTCTTACATGCGGGTCCCGTGCTACAAAGTGATATAACGTTGCTATTACTCAACTGGCGTTTTTATAGATACGTCTTTAACGGCGATATTGAAAAAATGTATCGCCAAATTGGTATCCATCCTGAGCATGCGCAGTATCAGCGCATTTTGTTTCGCCCAAGTCCTGATCACAAAATCGTCGATTATAATCTAAACACAGTAACTTTCGGAGTTAATAGTGCGCCTTATCTCGCCATCCGCACTCTTCATCAACTCGCTTCAGATGTTGAAACTAGTTTTCCTCTAGCGTCAAAAATCCTGCAAAGGGAATTTTACGTGGACGACGTCCTTTCGGGCGCTCACGATATTTTGTCTGCACGTAGATCGCAAATCGAGCTTATAAATGCTCTCCGATCTGCTGGATTTAATCTTAGAAAGTGGACAGCGAACAATTCCGAGTTACTCAATCATATCGCCAATGAAGATCTCTTAAAAAAACACTTCCTAACAATCGAACACGACAGTTCTACCAAAACCCTAGGTGTTCAGTGGAACGCCTCCAATGATACCTTTTCTTTCTCTACAAACCCTCAAAGCTTAGCGATGACATCTGTCACCAAACGCGATGTATTATCAACGATCGCAAAATTATACGATCCAGCTGGTTGGCTCGCTCCCGTTATTGTGACGGCAAAGATACTCATGCAACAAATCTGGAAAGATCAAACCGGTTGGGATGAAAATCTTACGCCTCTTTCACAACAAAGGTGGAAATCTTTTTTGGCCGAATTTGTCGATATCGAAGCAATCTCCATTCCTCGATGGGTTGATTATTCCCCGTGGAAAAAGTTACAACTCCACGGATTCTCGGATGCCTCCGAAAAGGCATACGCAGCAACAGTGTTCGTACGAGTGCGACACAGTTCGTCACTTGTTACATCTCATCTATTATGGGCCAAATCCAAGGTTGCACCAGTCAATACCATTTCCCTTCCACGTCTTGAACTCCAAGGTGCAGTTCTTCTGTCGCACATGATTAAAGTGCTTCTCAATCAATTTGAGTTTTTGAATGATATCCCCATCCGATTGTGGACGGATTCCACGATTGTTTTAGCGTGGCTTAGTAAATCACCAAGCACGTGGAAAACGTATGTAGCAAATCGAACATCGGAAATTTTAACTAACGTTCGTAATATTCAATGGAGTCATGTCCCCTCCGTGGATAATCCTGCTGATTTAGCGAGCCGTGGTATCTCCCCGGGTGAATTAAAGTCTCGACAACTATGGTGGACGGGACCATATTGGCTTCAAGGATCGAAACTAGATTGGCCCTCAACTCCGCCAATCGATCCTCCCGAGGAATCAATCCTCGAATATAAACCAATTCGAAAACTCGCCAATGTTGCAATGCAGTCAGGCGATTTCGAAAGTGAAATTCTATCCCGATTTTCGTCTTGGCATAGAGCACTCCGAGTCTTGAGCTATGTGTTTCGTTTTGCCAACTCAACTCGAAAGCAATCTATTAGAGATAGCTACACATCAAACCTTCTCTCTCACGAAGAAATTAAATCTACGAAAATTAAAATCATCAAATTAACTCAAAAACAACATTTTGTTGAAGAATATAAAGCTCTCGTTCAAGGAACAAAATTGAAACCGAAAAGTAATCTTTTATCCCTCAGTCCTTTTCTTGACTCTAGTCAAATAATGCGCTCACAAGGTAGACTTGTATCTTCCTCCTTATCTTATAACGAAAAGTTTCCTATATTGCTTCCCTACAAATCTTATTTATCTCAACTCTTAGTGTCCTACATTCATCAATTATCATTGCATGGTGAAATCCAATTGATGAACCGTATAGTGCGTTCCGAATATTGGATACCCAAACTAAAAAACTTAATCAAAGGTCACATCCGACGTTGCAAACCTTGTGTTTTGTATAAAAAATCGGTTCAGTCACAATTCATGGGTTCATTGCCAGTCGAACGGACAGTTTTGAGTTTACCATTCACTAATACGGGCATTGACTTCGCTGGACCTTTTATAATCCAGAACTTTTACGGAAGAAAATGTCGCTTGGAAAAAGGCTACGTGTGTCTTTTTATCTGCTTTGCCACAAAAGCTATCCATTTAGAGGCCGTAAGTGACCTATCTTCTGCTGCCTTTCTGGCCGCTTTCTCTCGCTTTGTGTCTCGTCGAGGACTTCCAGCTAAAGTATTCACAGATAACGGTACCAATTTTGTTGGTGCGTCGAAATCACTTATTTCAGATTTTCGAGCAGCTGTGCAAAGTTATCCTGCTGTTATTCCTCCTGGCTCTCCCCACATGGGTGGTTTGTGGGAGGCAGGGGTGAAAAGTTTTAAAATTCACTTCAAGAAAATAGCGGGTAGTGCAAAATATACATTTGAAGAATTTGCAACCTTGCTAGCCCGAATCGAAGCGTGTCTCAATTCACGACCTTTAACTCGAATGTCTGACAATCCTGAAGATCTTCTTCCTCTAACTCCTGGACATTTTTTACGAGGTGGTCCGCTACTCAGTCCCCCAGAGCCTTGTGAATCTCAAAAGAACATAAGTTTCATACGAAGATGGAACACTCTCAAAGTTATTCATCACAAATTTAGTGTGCGTTGGAAGGAGGAATACTTGAAAGAGCTCGTCAAGCGCTACAAATGGAAATATCCTCAAAGAGATATCGAAGTTAACGATCTTGTTGTTCTAAGAGATGAACAACTTCCACCGAATGAGTGGCGCCTCGGTAAAGTCTTAAAGGTCTACCGTGGTTCTGACGATAGAGTACGTGTTGTAGATGTAAAGACCCAAAAAGGGGTTGTTACTCGTTCCGTCGTCAAACTGTGTGTTTTACCATCGGATTGATTACAGCAAACAAAAAACAAAACAAAAAAAAAAAAATCTTTTGAAAACTTAACTTTTGATCCTTTTTTATCTTAATACGTCTAAATTCTGATTCCTCAGTTCAATTCTATATAAATGGAAAATTTTCCTAATGAAATGCACTAAAATATATCTTGTATAATCTATTTTAATTTTCTTATTGAAATCAAACTATATAAATGTAAATAATGAAATCGATATTTTTATACAATTTTCTTCCATTGAAATTATAAATTTTGCTCTCATCTTTTTTAAAATGTAATATGTAGATAAAATCTCCAAACTAATGTTAAGACATTAATTTAAAAGATATCTTTAGTTTTGCATGCGAGGATGCAAGGCGGCCGGAATGTTTAACCAAAAAAAAAAGTCATGTAAGCCCACCGCCAATGTTGATTGCAAGGGTACCTCCCTTCGAACTTGGTTTTTTGTTTTTGTGCGTTGGTACTCTGGGTTTTTCACGTGCGGTCGTCTTCGCCTTGTACATCATAAATCATTCTGGCATTCTAAAACAATCGTTTGTAAAAACCACTTGGGTTGCCTAAAATCTTAAATTAAAACTTAAAACCTAAAATCAAAAATTGTAAACCTTATCAGTACATTAGAAACCTAATAAAAAAAATTGAAGAAGTGTTACAAATTAACTAAATTGTGTCGCCTATTATTTTGTATCTGTGGATTCATCGGTGGAAAATAGCCAAAGTGTCGGCGCAAACAGCGGGATTTGGCGAGATTTTAAAAAGCGGAGTTATAATTAATCGGGATTTTGAACAAGCGGGATTTTAGAAGACGTGATTTTAAAACTTTTTTTTTCGGGATTTTTGAAAAGCGGGATTTCAAAAAGCGGGATTTCGATACGCTCCCAGCTTATTCTATTCAAACTGTACCCTTTGGCTTGAACCTATCTCCTTAAGATGTATTTCTTTGTACCTGAAAACCAGTTACTACAAAGTTTGATTCACATCTATCTGATTTTTAAGCTACCCCCGGAGTCCCATAAAGCAGCCACTTAGGACCTCTCGTATTTATTCTTTTTTATTGACGATATTGAAAATGGTCATTAAAAATTATAATATTTCACTCTATGCCGATGATACAAAGTTTTTCAATAACATTTCTTCCACACTTGATTCCAGTCTTCTACAACTTGATCTCAACAGATTTTATTTTTGCCCGAAATATTGCTAAATATTTCCAAATGTCATTCAATCACTTTTTCACGAAAACGCATCCAATCTACTTCCCGTCTCTACTTCATTCTCTTCATTCATCGACTACTTTTAGGATCTGTTGACTGCACAGCTCTCGTCATCACCATCTCTTTCAACACTTATTCCCACAATTTAAGAAATCCTCGTCTCTTCCGTCTGCCTATACACCGTACCTCTCATTGCTCCAACGAACATATTACTCGCATGCTTCCGAGGATTAATTTTATCATTAACTATTTCGACTTTAACCTCAGTTCAACCTACCCGAAAATTCGTCTTAATCTCCTTCCAAATCACTCCAATCCTAGATTTAAGAGCTATGTTTAAGTTAGATTAAGAATTAGCTTAATAAAAGGAGGCATTGACCCCACCAAATTTAAATCAACACTAACCAGATGTTTCAAGTATTAGTTTAAGTTAGTCACCTTTTGGGTTAACTGAGATAAGGTGTTCATCTATAAGTTGATATTGGAAGAATTAATGAAGATCTATTAACAAGCCACGTTGCTAAATTTTCTTTCAAGTCTGATTCCATCCGATATCATAGGAGAAGGTATAATTGCACTTGATAAATCAATGGACACATTTTAAGGTCTCAAAGATTTGGAGTTCCTATATTTTTATATTGAGGGCATCACGAAGCTAATAGATCCGCTACTGCTCTGAGCTTGTATATTATATCGATGTTATTTGTTGATTGGGGCCCAAGAACCGATTGCTCGGTTAATTGCTGCTTCAGTGTATTTTTGTTGATTTTTGATTTTATTCCCTGAATCCAACGACGACGACGCGCTAGCTAGGTTTTGTTTATATTGTGGTCATCAATCTGTTTTTGCTTTTGGGGTTTTATGTTTGCTTGGTGGCCAACATTTACAACCCCTTTGAAACAAAAATTCAGGGATTTTCAATCAAATCGCGTTAATCGGGTTGTTCGACATACTCGTGCTTAGTTACATACACAGAAAGGTCTGGCGCACTTTGAAAGTTTGAAAAACAAAAATTTCTCTGACCGTGCGTCGTCATGGCAGTCCGAAAAAAAAAAAAAAAACATTAAAATGTGTCCTCAATTAAATTTAATTAATTTTCCTATACGCTCAATAAAAATTCAATTTCAGTATCAGAGTATCAGGGAACGAGGGAGATTCCGTTATAATTAAATATTAGCATTTTATGTCCTAGATTCAAGCCCGAAGCAGCTCAAAACATCAACATTCATTGTACAGCGTTTTGCCTGTTGCACACATGTTTATTGGTTGTTTTTTTTTTTTTTTTTCTTATTAAAGTAGCGGGAGTGTGTTCTGGCGTTAAATGTTGCAACATTTTAGCAAAACCTGATGCTTCTAAAGGAGACCAAAATCACACACACTCACACATAAATATGGAAAACCAAATTAATTAGTAATTTGTTTATATTTGGTTGAGCGTTGTTGGATGTGTTTTTGCTACAAGAAACACAAGTTAAACTTTCTTATTTTTTTTTTATTTTAATAATAATAATATTAAGCCATGTTTCCATTTTTTTTTTGTTTTTCAATTTAACGACTAAGAAAACATTATGTGCTGTGGCTTTGGGAACTGAACTTTTAAGACGCATTGATTTTTGGGTGGATTCTTGTCAAATGTCAATCAATCTTCCTGCCTTTCAGTCTGTCTTTCTGTGTCTAGATGGATGGTACTAGAGACTGGTATCGGGATAGGTTTTATGATGACAAGGTCATTCAGAAAAACAATAAAATGATGAATGCGGAGGCGCTAGATTGAAAATTAGAACAGCTATCAATTAATATAGATTTTAATGATAGTTCCATTGGTATCTTCTGCATATGCGTCTCTCATAAAGTGATGGGAATGAAAATATTTTGTTTACAAAATTATGTCTTGAGGTAATTCTATGGATGTTTTTTGTTTGAAAAGGTCAAAGTTCGTTAAATAGAAATGTGTCCGTAATGTATGTCTAATGGGATAGATTTATTTGCTTCATGTCAAACAGAGATGGGGGCTTTTGATAAATGTACTTCCTAAGAATCATTTTCCTAAATAAGATTGATAATACCAAGGTTGATTCAATGATTTTATGGGAAAACAAAAAGTTTAATGCTAACAGTTTATAACTTGAGAGTGTGGGAGGTTATTTTTGTTGAGAGGATTTTATGTGGTGAAACTTTAAGGGTAAGTATATTCATTTTTTGTTTTATTTAAGCATATTAAATTCTTTAAATATAAAATGCAACTCTGGATGTCAAAAACTGGCTCGTACATAGCTCAAATGTTAGACAAATTGAAGGTAAGACAAATATATTTAAATATTTATTTATTTTTCCTTCCAAGATACCCTTTATAACGAATTTGAATTAAAATTAAATGCACGACTGGATTGCACGGACTTCCTCTTGTAAAAAAGTACTTCGGAATTTAAAATACATTTTATAAATATAAAACATGGATTTAATGAGAAAAAAATTTAGAAAAGTATGAATCTATGTAAACAAAGCTGAAAAATCGTTTTATCATTAAATTATTTTTTTATATAAGAAATTTCTTATAAATTTTTCAAGAACAAAATTCGGGATACCAATTTTAAGTACGAGTATTTAGTAGTATAGATTTTAGGAAATAATTTCAAAAAATAATCCTTCAAACGTTTTGAAGATATTGATTTTTCAAAAAAAAATAACGAAAAAAATATTTTTTTTAGAATATTTTTATAGAGAACATTATTTAAAATTTAAGGGGGCTCCTACTTAAAAAAATTGGTTAAAATCGTTAGAGCTGTCAATGAGAAAGTCGAGAAAAAAACGGTTCTATGACAGGTACCGTTAAGAACATTTTTTCCCAACATTTTTCTTTTTCACCAAAATGAAGTCCATGCCCATAATGGCATAGACCCTTAAGTACCGAGTTTGAAGTAAATACCTCCAGTGGCTTAGGCTCTAGATCGAGGTACAGACATACGGACATACAGAAAGACAGACGGAATTGTCGGACTCACTTTATTCGTCTTCGCTATCATCGTAATGTCAGCTTTGATCAAAATCTCGAGTTCGATTTTTTTTTCAAATGCAGAACTTGCCCTATAGTACCTACATATATCGCAAGTAAAAATGGATAATTAATAAAATTAAAACCACGAATTGGCTTATTTTTGATTGGATTGGTCTCGATGCAGAATATTAAATAGTCCCGTTTTTTAAATCCCTCTTTTAAAATCATGTTTCTTACTACATATCCCGCTTTTGCAAAACCTAGTTGTTTTACATACATATTTTAAAAAATCTCGCTGTTAAGAGCGGGATTTTGAATTAGTGCGACTTTCGACAAAATAAAAAGGGATTTTAAAATTTCGTATTCGATATTACAAAAAAAAAAAAAAAAAAAAAAAAAAAAAAAAAAAAAAAAAAAAAAAAAAAAAAAAAAAAAAAACTTTATATTACTTTATTTCAAAATAGAAACTAACCTCAAATTAATGATTTTACATGACTAAATGAAGTGAGATGTTTCGTTGTTTTTTTTACTCGTAATATTATATTTTTATATTTTTTTTTTTTTGAATTTTTTCGAAAGTAATTAGCTAAGTATAATCTATCCTCTTATACCATTTTTACTTGCGATATATTTTTCGGTGGATACTAAAGATTCTTCAAAAAGGGCGTGTACATGTTGAAATGGAATACCAGAAGCTGTCTGCGACGTCTGTAGAATTTTAAATGTATGACAGTATGTATAAAATTATGGCATCGTTCCAATGCCGCACACACGGATCCGAGTGGCGTTATTTTCAATTACTCTTCCGCATAGATCCAATTGAATTTGAGCGATGGCTTGTAGTCATGCTCACCTTAAGGGCATCGGTAGATTTTGACCTGTGACTTCAGGAAACCCTACAAGAAATAGTCTAGCGGGGTCAAATCGCATGACTTTACAGTGGGCAATTCACGTCACTTCTGGAAGAGATAACCTTATATCAAATTGTTTATGTAGAATGTCAGTTTTCGCATCCGCTGTGTGTCGTCAAAAGCACAGATCAATTACGCCGCCTGCCCAAAATCCACACCAAACTGTAACTTTTTGAGGATATATTGTCACCTGGTGAACGGCAATTTTACTTGTTAACATACACCCAAAAATGCGCCTCATCGCTAGAGATGATTTTTTAGCCAAACGCTATTAAGTTCAGTCAGCGAACAACCGGTCATAAACTTTCAGTTCCTGGGTTAGTTGGATCTTAAACAAGTGTAGGACCAAGTCCATTCGAAAAGTTCAAGGCTGCGAAAGACCGAATTCTTTTTGTACACTTTAGCGGGCCGCGGCGTTGTTCTCGCCCGATCTTGCGTTCCTTTCACGTTTGAATGTAGACTGATTGATTACACCACAATTGATTTAACACAAACGTAAGAGTCGACTGTGGAGAGCCACCACGTCAACTGCAAAATGAGTGCAACGTTTGCAGTAACGACCACTCATTTTGATGATAAAGTTTTATCATTTGGACGAGATTTTCATCTATGTTTATTTGTCATAGTGATTTGGCTGAATATTCAACGACAGATTTGACAAGCAAAAACATTTTTTGTTTCTGATTTTTTTCAAAAACGAATCTTCTTGATTAGTTTTTTTCTTTTTTTAACTTTGAAAAAACAAATAATATTTCTTAATTTAAAAAAACTCAAATTATTTTTGAATTTAAAAAAAATGCAAATTTTACAATACATTTTTTAGCATTGTATATTTCGAAAACCACGTGTTCATTTATCTAAAAATAACGGTTCTCCTTCATGCAAACGTTAAAAGAGCGTGTCTTAAAGGGTATTATTTTTTTCGAAATTTTTATATAAATATTTTTAATTCGCTTAATTTTAGCAATCTTTAATTCAAAATAAATGTTGTTTTTTTAAAGTAAGACATTACTTACAGTTCCTATTCTATCATAATTTTTTTCATTTTGGACTTTTTTTATCTTAAACAATTAAAAAAATAAAATGCACGACTGGGTCGCACGAACTTGCTCCTATGTAAAAGACTAAGAATTTCAAAAATGAATGTTATTAGAGAAACTGTTCATAAGCATAAAATTAATTTTTCAAATGACTAAAAAAAAACTTAGTAGTTAAAGGTAAGAAAAGGATGCCATGTGATTCAAGCAAACATAGATTTATGCAAGAACAAAAATTATAAGTCTTTGTAATGATTTCTTAAAAAATAAGGTTTTATATAAAAAAATTTTAAAACATTTTTAAGAAAAAATTTTGGTACGCCAATTTGAAGTTTTTATTATTGTATGAACAAAAATTAAATTTACAAAAAAAGTATTGAGCCGTTTTCGAGACATTGAATTTTTAAAAAACAAAAAATTGATTTTTTTTTTTTTTTTTTCAAAATTCAAAAAAATATTTTCCTTAAAGTTTTGAAATGCAATGTTTTTTAAACTTTTTACAAGCTTCCCTCTACGAAATTTCATTAAAATCCGTTGTGCTAATTTTAAATAATCGTTCTATGGTAGGTACAGTCAGTAATATCTTGTTTTCAATGTTTTTTTATTAAATTAAAGATATTAAAAAATAATAGAAAGAAAAAAAATGTAAGCAAAACTCGTTTTCGAGAAAAATACGATTTTCGAAAACCATTTTTTAACATTTGTATGGAGGGTATCGTTATTTTTAAGTAAAATTAATTTATTTTGCTCATATATTGTAGATTATTTTTCCAAACTTTTATTTATCAAGTTTTGAAAAAATCGAACATGGGATTTTCGAAATATTGAGTTTTCAAAAAAAAATTTTGAAAGTTTTTTAAAAATCCAAAAAAATTGTTTTGGAAAATTTGAATACACAATAATATTCAAACTGCTGGGAAGCTTAAGCATACAAAAAATGATCAAAATCGGTGGTACCGTTTTTGAGAAAATCAAAAACAAAAAAAAAATGATCCCAAGGGGGGTACCAAAACTACTCTTTTTTTTGAAAAATTTTTTCGACCATTACCTAGGTTTAACTGAATTAAATTTTTTGAATTTTTTTTTTAAATCGCAGGGACAGTTTTTGAGAAAAAAAAAAATATTTATAAAATTTCGGAAAAAAAATCGTATGGCAGGTACCGTTATTTTTGGTCATAAAAAATCAAATCAAAAAACAACCGGGGTAAAAAATCAAAACCCATATCTACCAAGTTTGAAGAAAATCGGCCGAGCCGTTTAGCTGTAATCGAACATACAGACAGACAGACAGACAGACAGAATTGCCAGACCCACTTTTTTCGTCTTCGCTATCATCGTAATGTCAAGTTTGATCAAAATCTCGAGTTCGATTTTTTTTACGAATACATACATACATAACTTGCCTTATAGTACCTATAAGTCGCAAGTAAAAAATATTTTTAGAATTTAAATTTTTTTTTTTGAAAATTTATTAAGTTTTTTGTTTTAATTATTCTATAGAATAAAAATACTAAACTAAATATGGACGTAGCAAGTTTTTCTCAATTCCAATTTTTTGGCCAAAATGAATATTTCAAATAACTGTAAGCAACACATGCAATCAGAAGCGAAGTGACTTTTACTCCAAAATGCTTTTTGCCCAGAATTTTGTTAGCCATGGAGGTCACTTGACTATTAATTGAAATTTATTCAATCACTACACTCAATCCCAAGTAATTCTCTAATTAGGAAAGAGAGTTGGATAGCAATGATTACAATTGCAATTAATTACAGCGCAATAACATTACAATCAATTGCAATATAATTTAATTACTCCCAAATTATTAAGAAATTATAATAAAAAAATTTAAATACAATTGCTAACTGTAATTAATTTATTACAATTACTTACTGGCAATTACACGAAAGTAATGAAATTATAATTGAAAATACTGATATATGTATGATATATATGTACATTAATTTAAATTTAAATATAGGTAATTAAATAATAATTTGAAAGCAATTAAAACTTATTTAATTAATTGCGTAATTAAATGTTTTGAATTTAATTTTAAACCGAAACAAAAGCTTTCAGTGATTATAAAACGGAAAGATAATTTTATTAGAGGTCTACATGAAGGGTAAGAAAATGAAGAGGGAAGGGAACGTTATTTAGAACCAAACGAGATAAGACTAAAAGATTTTTCAAAGAGACTTGTGTCGTTTTTGGGATATAGTCTTTTCAAAAAAATAATACTGATATTCTACCAAGGCACCTACATTTTACTACAATCTTATTTTAAGTGTCCACTTATAGATTATCGTAAATGGCTAAGTTGATATTTAGGAATGTTTTGAATTACACTAGAATACAAGAAAAAATTACCTTCCACATCCTTTTTTTTTTTCTAGGCTTACTCGAGGTCAATGAACACGAAAAGGCAACCTTTTTTCAAAGAAGAAGATTTTTAATTGCCCAACTTTGCTAGGAAAAAAAATTACCAAAAACTGTCACTAAATGGAAGCCAGAAAAGGGTAAATGTTTTTGAATAAAACTTTTTGAAGAGAGTTTCAAAAGCAGTTAATGTTAAATTTTCACGTTTTCCAAAAAATCTCTGCATGAGTTCTGAAAAAAAATTAGTGTTTGAAAATTCGATTTTATAAAACTATTAATTGATTTTTTTATTTGGAAAGCCACAAAAAAAAATTTATTCAAAATTTTAAACCTGAAAAATTGACTTCAAAAATAGGAAAAAATAAAAAAGAAGAACTTCTTATTCACCACATAATTTATTAAGAATTGAAAATTTGTGAAAAAAAAATTGTTTGAAATTATTTGTAAGGTATTATGCACAAAGGTATGGTTGGGAGTTGTAAGTCGCTAGGTCCTGCTTTTCTTTGAGCTGTGGCACTACCGAATTTATTATTAGAGAATTTCAAAAAATAACAAAGTACTTCTGCACATGAAAGCATTTTCAAAATTTCTTCTGCCAAAACCGTGGAGGCCTTCAGACTATAAGACGCTTCTTTTGTATTATTTTGTTTGCCAATTAAAAGAAAATACATTGGTTGTTTCTATAGCCCAGTGGACACAGACCTATGGTACTCGTATTAAGAGAACCTTACCTATTGATAACTCGTATGACTAGAGTATAAATTGCTTTGATTTGAATTGAATCATGAGAAGGAAAAAGGTCATGACAATCTCCTATTTTTTTAAACCATAAAAATTGTCTCACTTTTTTATTTTTTTTTTTTTTTGAAAAATACATTTTTTATAATCAAGACAAATAGGAGTCGCGTGGGTGTTTTAACCCAGTTGCTTTCAAAACGTTCCCATTTATTTATTAAAAAAAAAAGAATGAAGAAAAATAATATCTATTTTTCATCCAAACATCATATACATACATTATATATTTTTTGCCTCAGCATAGAAACAAATATAAATTCACTCCTGAATATTTGGCAACCATCATGATACCATAAAACACAAATGCTCTAAGAACTTTTCGAAATAAATTTTATAAAATTTGGATTTAAAATCAAATAAGAAGAAACTACAGCACGAACAAAAAATCTCTTTCAACATTTTCAAGAGCTCTTCAGTGCTGACATTTTTAAACAAATGCGAACATAAAAGTTAATAACACCTAGATTATGAAGGTATTCACTATGTTAAAATAAAACAAACAAAAAAAAAACAACCAACAATAAATGAAATGATTTATGTTGTCTTTTATTTGTTGTTATTAATGTTTCCTTGGATTATAAAATTAAAAAAAAAATATACATTTATATATTCTAGATGTGGAACTTTATTGTCGATAAATTGTTTATATTTTAGCCTGAAAAATTGGTTAATTTTTTGTCTTTCTTTTGAAGACCACCAGACCAAGTTTTATATTTTTATGGCGAATGTCTGATATAAGATTAGTGTTACCCAATTAATATAAAAACAACGACGATTTTAAAACATTTATTTGTAAAATTTTTAACGACTTACAGATTCAGAGTATTTCAAAAATTTGAGTAAACTTTTATTGGATTTTCATTTCATAAATATTTCAAAAGTGATTTAAAAGTAATAAAATATGCCGGAGATTGGCAATCAAATGTTGCAACTTATTTAAATTTAATGGCGAAACCGCTAGACGCAGGAATGCAATTCAGGGGTGAAATTTACTACTCTTTTGATTGTAAAGCATGGAAGTATATAGAAATGTTTTTAATGACTTCTTTAGTACTTTTGTACAAGGTGGCAGCTGTCAGAGTGGCAGCTTTGGTGACAGTAAAGAGTACTTTTTTCATTATTGTTTAACGTCATCATATCCATCGAGTACTGATATTGACCGGAAGTGATTATTGCGTGACTTAACGTGTATCAATTAGTCCAGTCAAAGCGTCATGAAAAAGGGCCTGACCTTGCGCGCAGAGGCATGGTCAATTTTTTTTTCATGGATCGATAGGTGTTTATGAGAAAAGCTTAAAACCAAATTTGCACCACATGACAACTTTTTTTACCAAAGTTATTGGTAAAAATGTGTTTTGTGTCATTTTTTGGTCATTTGCGAATATCTCGGCTCCACTATCTCATACAAACAAAAATTAAACATATATTTATTTCTAATAACATTATCTATTATGTTATAAAAAAAACCATTTGTTTAAACAAATGAAAAAAAAGTTATAGTAAGTTAAACAAATTTTTTGTTGTTTAAAAATCACTTTTTCGTGATTATTAAGAAAAAAGCTCATTTAACGATGAAATTTTTATATTTTATTATTAAAGTTCTTGTAATTCCCTACAATTTAAAAAAAAATTCAACACTCTACGATGAACGAAAGCCGAGTAATAAATTATTGAACATAGGTAAGTCAGCGCACCCACGCATTTTATGATTTTATGTTTTAATTAATATCTCAGCCCCAGTATGTCGCAAAGTGAAAATAAAAAACTGTATTGCTAATAACAATATTTTCTATCAACTTGCATTTAATTTAATATGTTTGAGCAAAAATATAAAAAGTTAACGTTGGTTTCAACGTTTTTTTTTCTTGTTTTTAATACCTTTTTTTCATAGTTATTGAGAAAAAAACTGTATTTCACGGTAAATACTTTTCAGTTTTGGATTTTTGTTTTATAGTCCTGCTAATTTTCTTCAAATTAAAAAAAAAATTAGTCCATTACGACAAACGGGAGCGAAGATATTCATGATTTAAAAACATAGGAAAGCTTACAATTTAGTATTTTAACCTTGTAGCTTGTAATTTTGGTGTCGCCAGCAACAAGAAGCAACAAATATGTGTAAGTGTGTGTGGAGTGTTTGAAGGATACCAATATATCTTGTTGCTGGCGACACCAAAATTACAAGCTACAAGGTTAAAATACTAAATTGTTAGCTTTCCTAAATTTTTAAATCATGAATATCTTGGCTCCCGTTTGTCGTAATGGACTATTTTTTTTTTTAATTTGAAGAAAATTGGCAGGACTATAAAACAAAAATCCAAAACTGTAAAGTATTTACCGCGAAATACAGTTTTTTTCTCAATAACTATGAAAAAAAGGTATTTAAAACAAGAAAAAAAACGTTGAAACCAACGGTAACTTTTTATGTTTTTGCTCAAACATATTAATTTAAATGCAACATGATAGAAAATATTGTTATTAGCAATACGGTTTTTTAATTTCACTTTGCTACATACTGGGGCTGAGATATTAATTAAAACATAAAATAATAAAATGCGTGGGTGCGCTGACTTACCTATGTTCAATAATTTATTACTCGGCTTTCGTTCATCGTAGAGTGTTGAATTTTTTTTTAAATTATAGGGAATTACAAGAACTTTAATAATAAAATATAAAAATTTCATCGTTAAATGAGCTTTTTTCTTAATAATCACGAAAAAGTGATTTTTAAACAACAAAAAATTTGTTTAACTTACTATAACTTTTTTTTCATTTGTTTAAACAAATGTTTTTTTAGAACATAATAGATAATGTTATTAGGAATAAATATATGTTTAATTTTTGTTTGTACGAGATAGTGGAGCCGAGATATTCGCAAATGACCAAAAAATGACACAAAACACATTTTTACCAATAACTTTGGTAAAAAAAGTTGTCATGTGGTGCAAATTTGGTTTTAAGCTTTTCTCATAAACACCTATCGATCCATGAAAAAAAAATTGACCATGCCTCTGCGCGCAAGGTCAAATGACGCTTTGACTGGACTAAATTGACTAAATAAAATTTGACGTCTTCATGTTGATTTTAAATGTCAAAACCTCAAGCGCCCCCTATCGTCGTTTTTGTTTGTTAATCCACAAACACAATCGGAAACTTTTTGAAATGAGTGTATTTGATAGTTCGTAGACATTTTTTTAAATAAAGCGAAAATAGCTTGTGGCTTTGATATCACTGCAAAATTATTCATATTCGTCAAAGAAAAAAACGCAGATGAAGAAAATTACTTCTGTTTAAGTGAATTAAACTCCAAAGTGTCATACCTGGGTGAAACGCACTTTGGTTTTGAGTAATTTTCAGAAATAGAAAGCGAAAAATATTGAAATAATTTTGTTAAAACAAAAAAAAAACATAATTGTTGAATATCTGTAAAATTAAAGGTGACAGTAATATTGCACAAGTGTCGGTAAACAAAATTTACAGAATTTACAAAATTTACCGATTCTACAAAATTTACAAATTTAACAGAATTTATAAAGTTTACCATGGACCAAGAGGGACACATCAATTGGAAGAAGGGAGAACAGAACAAGATTTAACAGAGGTAAGAACTAACACTTAAAAATAAACATTTCCTGAGAAAATTTAAAATTGCGTCTTGTTAAAAACCGGGTAAGCCTTGCTTAAATATTTTTTCTTAAGCTACGAGTATTTATAGGGTTAGTCGAAAACTCACAAAAAAACTTGGTATTTTGAGATGTTGGAAGGATATGAAATCATCTCGGAATTTTACTTATCCTCAAAAACAACAAAAATCTGTTAATTTTTGTCTACTGGGAATATACAGGGTGGCGCATAAAAAAAAAATTTGGTTACATTCAGACATTGTGCATTGGAATCTTATTTTTAAATCCTCTTCTTGAGAAACTAAGTATCGTCGCGCGCCGTGAGATTTAGGTAATGATTGATAACTATCAAAGGGCTCGGTAGTGCCCAGCCAAGTTCTGGCACTACACCCTTTTTACAGGAACAAACTCAGGCAATTTTTGACCCCTTCCTCTCTTCAGTACCAATGAAGTCAGAAACTTAAAATTCCGAATATTTGCTAAGCTAGTCAGGCACAGGCGCCTCACCAAATTTCAATTTTCTAGCATAAGCGGTTCCTGAGATATAAGGCCTTAAAAATCACAAAAACCGTAACTGACTGACTCACTGACTGACTGACTGATTGACAGATCATCAAAATTATGGAGCACTTTCCGACATCGTAGAATCTTGTAATTTTGCACAACGTTAGGTCTTGTCATTCAAGCAGAGGAATAAATCGAAAATTTGAGGTTTTTCATTAAGGGGGCGTAGTATCCGCCTACTTTCTCCTAATTGGTGTTGGTTGAATGGAGCACTTCCGACTGCTGTTAAACGATGAAATTTGATTAAGCGGTAGGGCTTAAATTACATACAAAAAAAAAATATATAAAATTTGAGGTTTTCCATTCAGAGGTGTGGTATCAGTGGTATCCCCTTCCTCAGAACTGATGTAAATTATATGGCACATTTCCGATTGCAGTAGAACAATGAAATTTGGTAGAATGGTAGGGATCAAATTGCATATAAAGGACCACAAATAAAAATTGAGATTTTCCATTCAAGGGACATGGTGTCCGCCCACTTCTTGAGAAAATGTTTAAATTATATGGAGTACTTCCGATTGCTGTAGAATGATGAAATTTGGTAGACCGGTATAGCTTAATGTACATTCAAAGCGAAAAATAGAAATAAGAATGAAAAGCAGTGGACCCAAGTGACTTCCTTGGGGGACACCAAAGGTAAATCAAAATTGGCTAGAGAAAGCTGTTTCAGACACGAACTGTCATATAATTGTTATATAAGGACTATTGTATTCAACAGGAATTAACAAAAAGTAAGGATTACTTTGATTCTCTTCGATAACACTTAATAAGGTTCAGAAGGAATCGATGATTTTAATTTATTTCAACAAAATATTTATTTTCGATTAAACTCGAAGTAAACTAGGGTCGCGGAATATTTTTTTTTCTAAGTATGTTTTTAGGTACTTTATTAACTGTTTTTTTTTTTTTTTAATTTCTAATTTCAAACAAAAATTCTAGGAAATATTGCCCTAAATCATCCAGTTAAACCAATAAATTTATTGAAATTTTCGAATCAGAGGAGAGATATTAAGGTAAAGTTTTCCAATGGTAACTCCATTACTTACGAAAGATAGCTTAATATCTGCGAGGAACGTCAATATATTCGTACTAAAGGATTTTTCAATAAAGTTGAGTAGATGTTGAAATGGGATAAGACCAGCTGAGTTTTTTTTAATTTGAAAGGCCCATGTGAGCCAGTCTGTATATGATATCACATCGTTCAAATACCTCCTCAGTTTTTTGCGGTGCCACGGATCCGAGTCCAATTTTCTATGACGCTTCCGCAATGATCTTGGTGTCCAATTCAAATCACCTCTGCGACAAAAAACCTTACCCTGAAATTGTTTGTGCAGAATGTCAAGGCGTCCACTGTGTGGATCGTAGTGCCGTCCTGCTGAAAAGTCGGCCTACAAGGTAAAATTTGGACTATAAGAAATTGAGTATCATTGTTCTGTAGAGCTCGCTATTGACTGTGAGCGCCTCACCAATGTAATTGTCGAAAGGGTACGGACCAATGACGGAGCCGGCACAAAATCCACACTAAAGGGTACCTTTTTTGTAAATGCATTGTAAACTGGTGAACTTCGAGTGGGTTGGTGGCAGTTTTGCTTTTAAACACACCCATTCGTCAAAAATGCAAGTCATCGCTAGAATGATTTTTCGGCCAAAATTGGGCTCCTCTTCCAAACGCTTCGAAGCCTAGTCCGCTAACAAACGGCGTTGTTAATGCTCATAAACCTTGAGCTGCTGTGTCATTCGATTTTATACGGTTGTAGTACCCAGATCGGCTACTTATGCACTATGAGAAATCGACTACCTGTGATGTGCACTTCTACGCACTGCGGCAGTGTTCTCGGCCGATTTTGCATTCTCTTGACTTACGAATGTTGGCTGATTGATTACCGAACCGATGCTCGTCTCAAATTTGGCCACCAAACGTTGAAAAGTCGATAACGATGGGCCAATACGTACATTTGGCCGATTTTGATCAAACTTGGTAGATAGCATTTTTATAATTTTTCCCCGGACATTTTTTTTTATTTTCTTTCAAGACAAAATATAGCGGTACCATTACAAATTATTTCGAAATTTAAGAAAAATAAAATGCACGACTGAGTCGCACGAACTTGCTCCTATGTAATAGACTAGGAATTTTAAAAACGAATGTTATTAGAGAAAACTGTTCATAAGGATAAAATTAATTTTTTAAATTCTTTTAGAGACAAAAACAGAATGCTATGCAAATATGAATTTATGCAAGAACAAAAATTATAAGTTCTTGTAGTGGTTTCTTAAAAAAAGCTTTCATATACAAAATTTTGGTACGCTAACTTTAAGTTTTTATTACTGTACGAATGAAAATTAAATTTCCAAAAAAAAAACTGCACCGTTTTTGAAATATCGAATTTTCAAAAAAAAAAAAATGATTTTTTCAAAAATTCAAAAAATCTTTTTTTTTTAAGTTTTGAAATGCAATGGATTTTAGACTTTTTAGAAGCATCTCTACAAAAAATTTCATTAAAATCCGTTATGTCGATAATGAGTAATTCAAAATTTAAAACAATAGTTCTATGGTAGGTACAAGCTGTTATATCTTAATTTCATTTTTTTTTTATTAAATTAAAGATCGTTAAAATTAATTGAAACGAAAAAATTTTTATCAAAATTCTAGGCTCCGTTTTCGAGAAAAATACGATTCTTGAAAGTCATTTTTTGACATTTGTATGGTGGGTACCTTTAATTCTAGGTAAAATAAAACTTTTTTCATACATCTTGTAGACTATGTTGATAAACTTTTATTTATCAAGTTTGAAAAAAATCTAATATAAGGTTTTCGAAATATTGAGTTTTGAAAAAAAAAATTTGAAATTTTTTTTAAAAATCCAAAACAAATTTTCTTGAAAATTTGAATACAAAATTCTATTTATATTTTTAGGGAACTTTAGCACAAAAAAAATGATCAAAGTCCGTTGTACCGTTTTTGAGAAAATCAAAAACTAAAAAAATAGTCCTTTGGGGGGTACCCTCAATATCCATTTTTCGGAAAATTTTTTTCATTCAGTGCCTAGCTTTAACTAAATAAAATTTTTCTGTATCTTTTTTCTTTCAAATCTGTCGTGCAGTTTTTGAGAAAAAAAAATATTTACAAAATTTCGTAAAAAATTCGTATGGCAGGTACCGTTATTTTTGGTCTTAAAAAAAAGAAGGAAAAAACGTGTGGGGGGAAAAAATTAAAAATGATATATACCAAGTTTGAAGAAAATCGGCTGAGTCGTTTAGGTTGTAGTCGAACCGACAGACAGACAGACCGACAGACAGACAGACAGACCGACAGACAGACAGCGAGACCCACTTTTTTAGTCTTCGCTATCATCGTAATGTCAACTTTGATCAAAATCTCGAGTTCGATATTTTTTACGAATGCATAACTCGCCTTATAGTACGAGTACCTATAAGTCGCAAGTAAAAATTAGTTCTCAGAAACTGCTACAGTTTAAAAAAAAACGAAAAATTTCATAAAGTAAAAGCTAGCTAATGGTTGAAAAAGAAGATCAAAAAATTGGCAATTAATGGTCCCTCTCTTAGTAACATTTTTGTTGTTTTCGAATTTCTCAAAAACGGTACAACTGATTTTGATTATTTTTGTTTACACTAAAGCACTTAAAAAGTTTAAATAATATTGTGCATTTAAATTAAATTTTTAAATTCGATATGTCTTAAGCGAACTAATGTTTTACTTTATTTCTATTTGCACAATAATAAAAACTTCAAATTGGCAACAAATCTCCGCCAGTCCTCTTCATCTCCAATTACCTAATAAGTCGTTTTAGGCTTTTTCATGGTTTGGAACTTTGTTCCCTAATAACATCCATTTTATTAAATTCTAAAGTTTAAGTTCGTTTAGCATTTTTTTTTGTTTATTTGTAAAAACATAAATACAAAGTCGAATTTAAATTAAAAATAAAATTAATATTATGTATGTACATATGTTACCTATTTCAAGATAGGAACATTATATAAACATGTTTATAAGACCAACACCCGCCGGCCGCGTGACGCAGTCACTTATTTTACATTAAAATTTACATTGTAACCCAATTTTGCGAGCGATCAAAATAAAATTTAAACTTGTTATTCCAAACACATTGATTAAGTGCAATAAATTCTAATTAATATCCTAATTTGCTACAAAATACAGAGCCGCCAACATTTTTGTAATTAACCCATTTGCATCAATACGTTGACACTATGAGAAATTTTAAATGCAATAGTCGCATCATGGAGATTACTCATTTACTATTAATCATTGAAATGTTATAAAATGCACATACAAAAAAAAAAAAAAAAAAAAAAATATATCAAGTTTATTTTAAATTGAATTTTGAAAATGTTAGAAAATTATTTTACCCCCTGGTGAGCATTCATAATACTATAATTTAGTCAGGCTGGCAAATTTTTTTTTCTCTGAATAGTACACACCCCCGAATCGCCCACACAATTCAAAAATTTGCCAGGCATAATGTGCGCCAACAAACAAACACCCGCTGAATAAAATCATTTTAAATATAATTATAATAATAATAATTAAAAATTATGAATAACGGGCCTCCATAGAGTTTGCGATTAAAAAAAAAATGTTTAAATATGCTTTTTTCGCTGTTGGTTGTTTAACTTTTTTGCTCCTCGCCTTGCTGCTAAAATAGCATTCCGTTGAGAGTCGCAACGTGCCTTCCGCGATTGCAGGTCTGGGCTTAATACAACAACGACGAAAAAACGCTCGTTTATGGCGGCGGTTTTTGGTTCTTTTGCGGTCGGTCTGCTGCAATTTGACATGTGTCTGCAATGCCCGCTGAATATTTACCTAATTTATATGAATTAAGTGCCAAAAATATGAACATTTTCGATTTCTGCTGTATGGTTACTGCTTGGTGCTGCTCCCGATCAGACCCCCCCAAAACGCATGCATTGGGGTGAATGGCAATGACGGACGGGGGATTGTGGATGAGGCTGAGAGTGATACGGTCTCCGAATGTGAGTCATGTGTGTAAAAGCGGCCCCTAATGCAATGATTTGATGTGGAAAGTGTGTCGTTGGTGAAAGTGGGCTATTTAACAGTAGGTGTTAAAAACATTGATCTATGCTGAGGTAATTTGGTACGAGGATGGCATTTTAGAAAGTAGGTGTTAAACTTATTTTGGATGATATTCTTTAGCATCGTCGTCGTTAAAATAAGATAATAGGAGTGTAGTCTTGAAAAGCAAAGGCTCGTAGAGAGCCTAAGCCTTGTGACTTATAGTCGTTAATGTCAATCACTCATGTGCGCTTGTTAGGAGGAATGGAGAAGGCCTTCATTTTTCTGTCAAGTCCAGATGGCTTAAATGAGAAGCACTTTTTATGACAAGAGAAACGGCTTTTCATTCTTAGAAATCCCGGGCAAGCGGCTTCCAGACACCCAGACCCAAACCCAGACCAGTTGCGAACTGGTATTCGGACTCTCTTCGCTGGAGCATTGTGTTCATTCGTTCCATGTAGTTGATCTATTTTGACTTGTCGGACTACATTCACATCTTGGTACAGCTTATAAGAGTTCGCAGTTGTATATTCTACAGTCCTAATGGAAGAAATATCAGCGAAAGAATTTTTCCTCGAAAGACCCTATTATCACCTCAGTCTTTCTGCTTCCAATACTGCGTCTGCCTTAAATACTCGGAGCCGTAGATTAGGTTTGGTAGTGTAAGGGTTTTGTACAGCATGCACTTAATTTTGTGACTCTTGTCAAACCGAAGTAGTAACAGTTTCCTTGCGTAATTCTTCGTCGAATATCCACTAAGATTTGTGTTAACTCCGATGTAGATGATCTTTTGAACTAATTCTTTTGAATTAATACCGATGTTTTCTAGTTGTTAGCTGAAAGATGTATGTCTGCTTTTTGAAAGCATGTACATGGTCTTGTGATCGTTTAGTTCAAGAGCAACCAATGTTGACTAATCTTCAAACACGGTAAATGGTTCTATTGCTTCAACAAAGGAACGACCGATGAAATTAATATCATCCGTATAGTGTGCTTAGTGCTAATGTCTACCCTCGGCACTATCTGCTCTAGAACGAGATTGATGAAATTACATGATAGTGAATCTCTTCACCAAAACTCTTTGCATAAGTTGGAAGCTTCCTAAGTATCATGCGAAACAGCTGTATCAGTTTTTCCGAGACCCCGAATTCCATATACAAATCTCCTGGTAATTAACGCTACCATGTGCAGATTTAAAATCGATGAAAACATGATGTCGGTGCATCTTGATTTAAAATTCTTTAGCTTTGTCTAACATTTGCCTCAGTTTGACGATTTGGTCGATATGACCACGCTGACCCAACCTTATACTTAACGATTAAATTGCTGAATGTGCAAATCTGAGGCCGCATTCAGGACATCAAAAACTTCCAGAAAAGTATTATCACGTTTTTGGTACATAAACTGTGTTACCTAGTGTAATCTGATGCATACAACCTATCAACATGTTCCCCTTATATTTAGAGAGCTCAGCTGATAAATTCATCAGTTTCGGAAGCGTTGTTAACCTTCAGCTTTTATTATGAGGAAAATTTCGTTATTATTATCAATGACTAAATTTACGGAGTTTACTTGTCAAGTCTTCTTTTTTAACTCATAATTCAAAAGGTCTAGGAAACTTGACTGAATTCTAGTCAGTCGTAATAAAAATTTGGAGTTGTTTCGATATTGTTTTAATATAAAAAAACTTGATATTAAACTTTATAAATTAAGAACTTGCCGGATTTTTAGATCTCACTACGGGTGACTTGTTACATACAGGGTTTTAGCGCATATTGGAACTTGGCTCTTATTTTAAAATTTATATTTTTTTTTTGTGATTTTAATCCTCTTCACAAAGAAAGACATCAGTGAAGCAAGATAAATTTTTAAAGAAGAAATGTCTAAAAGGTCGTAGGTTTTTGAATGACCGGCAATACGGCTTTCGCAGCAATCATTTCACTGGTGATCTCTTGGCATATTTCACCGAAGAAGCAAGTAAGATAATTACGCTTGATTTTTCTAAAGCATTTGATAGTCTAACAAAAAGCTCTCTTATCGAACATGGTATCAATGAAACCCTTATAGCCAAACCACAATCGCGCGTTTGGTCGGTCGGGCGTTGACATTTTGAATAAAAACAATAGACTCTTATGAGGCAATCTGAAATGTTACCTCCGGCGTTGCGACCGCTTTATATCGTAATATCGTAAACGTCAGACCAACGCCAGGCCAAAGCAAAAGTAGATCTATTTTCTATTCGGTCGGGCGTTTGACAGTTCATTGTCGGCCGTATTTTGTATTTTTTGTTTTGAAAGTTGAAAATTGAAGTGAAATAAGAAGTAAGTAATTGAAGTTCTTTTTTTATAAATAATTAAATCGAATGTCGCCGGTTTCATTCGGGTTATTTTAAAAAAATGTTCTGGATCATGTTTTTGCATTGCATCATAATTAAGAGCAAAGAATCCATCAGTGTCTCTGCTTAAATTGAGCTCCCGAACCCATCGCTGCCTTTCTACTCTTTTTTCGTCGTTTTTAAATGCCTCATACCCAGCATAGCTCACAACACCGAACAAGGAAAAGTCAAGGAGGTCATCAAGATCATCCATATCGGCCATATCCATCTCTTGTTTAAGAAAATAGCTTCACAAATTAACTATTTTAAATGCCCAAAATTTAAAATACGCAATATTATATACCTTGTAAATTAATAAACAGTAACAAAATTCATTGGAATATAACAATTAAGTAGGTACTTATCAAATATGTCATGGAAATGTCAGTCAACGCTCGAGGTTTGAAGCTATATTTCGTTTTACAAATGCTACGGTCGCGCTTTTTGACACACAAAATCGTATATACGATCAAACGCCCATTTAACGCCGGACCGACGAACGCGAGATTGTGATTTGGCCATTATTTTTTGGATTCGAAATTAAGTTCTAGACCGTTCAATATATGTTTCAAGTCTCATATTTACAAAATAACTGCTGGTGTGCCCTAGGGCTCCGTTTTATCTCCGACTGTTTTTCTCATTTTAATAAATGATCTACCCTCAGCTTCTCATACTCGATCCCAAGTTCACGTCCATCTCCTTCGAAAGTGAAATTGCGATATCGTATCGTATGATAAACGCTTTAAACTCCAATCTTTACAGCATTGTTGAATGGGGTATATAATATCATGTGGAGTTTGATGCTTCGAAAACTTAGTGCTATTTAAGTTCGTTGAAGCAAAATGTACCCCCTGTAACATTGTGTTTGAATGGCACTTTCATCAAAAAAAAAAAAAAAAAAGGAAAAGGTCTCAGTACTCGGTATACCAATGACCATATTTTCGAAACCTCCAGCTAAATGCTAAGGTCTTGTATATCGATATAAGAATTTGTTCGATCCCTCTGATCTGGCTACAAATTATGAGACATATATATTTCTTAAACTCGATTTTCTTTGGGAGTGCACCACAAAATTTATAAGAATTTTCGATAAAGACGTTAGGGCCACGCCCCCTGAATGGATTTTTTACTTGCGACTTACCATATAGGTACTATAAGGCAAGTTATGTATTCGTAAAAAAAATCGAACTCGAGATTTTGATCAAACTTGGTAGATATGGGTTTTGAATTTTTACCCCCGGATGTTTTTTGATTTGATTTTTTATGACCAAGAATAACGGTACCTGCCATACGATTTTTTTCCGAAATTTTATAAATATTTTTTTTCTCAAAAATTGTCCCTGCGATTTTCTTAAAAAATAAAATGCACGACTGGGTCGCACGAACTTGCTCCTATGTAATAGACTAGGAATTTTAAAAACGAATGTTATTAGAGAAAACTGTTCATAAGGATAAAATGAATTTTTTTTAATTCTTTAAGTAGTAAGAGATAAAACCAGAATGATATGCAAATATGAATTTATGCAGGAACAAAAATTATAAGTCTTTGTAGTGGTTCCTTAAAAAAATAAGCTTTTATGTACAAAATTTTTAAAACATTTTTAAGAAAAAAATTTGGTACGCCAACCTTAAGTTTTTATTATTGTACGAATAAAAGTCTAATTTCCAAAAAACATACTAAGCCGTTCTTGAGATATCGAATTTTTAAAAAAAAAAAAATACTTTTTTTCTAAAAATTGAAAAAATATTTTTTCTTAAGTTTTTAAATGCAATGTTTTTTAAACTTTTTAGGAGCTTTTTGATAAAAAATTTCATTAAAATCCGTTAAGTCGATAATGAGAAATTCAAAATTCGAAAAAATTGTTCTATGGTAGGTACAGTCAGTAATATCTAGATTTAAAATTTTTTTTTATTAAATTATAAATTGTAAAGATTAATCAAAAGAAAAAAAATTTAAGCAAAATTCTCGGAACCGTTTTCGAGAAAAATGCGATTTTCGAAAACAATTTTTTAAAATTTGTATGGAAGGTACCGTTAGTTTTAAATAAAACAAAATTTTTTTCTCAAATCTTGTAGATTATATTAAGAAACTTTTATTTGCCAAGCTTGAAAAAAATCGAGCATGGGGTTTTCGAAATATTGAGATTCCAAAAAAAATTTTTGAATTTTTTTTTAAAAATCCAAAAAATTAAAAATTGAAAATTTGAATATGTAATAATATTTAAACTTTGAAGGAGCTTTGGCATAAAAAAAATTATTAAAATCGGCTGTACCGTTTTCGAGAAAATCAAAAACAAAAAAAATGGACCCAGGGGGGCTACCGAAAATAACAATTTTCTGTAAAATTTTTTTCAACCATTAGCTAGTTTTTACCAAATGAAATTTTTGGAATTTTTTTTAAAAAATTCTGTGGAACAGTTTTTGAGAAAAAAAAATATTTATAAAATTTCGAAAAAAAATCGTATGGCAGGTACCGTTATTTTTGGTCTTAAAAAAAAATAGAAAAAAACGTCCGGGGGTAAAAAATTAAAACCCATATCTACCAAGTTTGAAGAAAATCGGCCGAGCCGTTTAGGCTGTAGTCGAACCGACAGACAGACAGACAGACAGACAGACAGACAGACAGACAGACAGACAGAATTGCGAGACCCACTTTTTTGGTCTTCGCTATCATCGTAATGTCAACTTTGATCAAAATCTCGAGTTCGATTTTTTTTACGAATGCATAACTTGCCTTATAGTACCTATAAGTCGCAAGTAAAAATCTAAAAATTTAATTCAGTTAAACCTAGGTAATGGTCGAAAAAAATTTTCAAAAAAATGAGTAGTTTTGGTACCCCCCTTGGGACCATTTTTTTTGTTTTTGATTTTTTCAAAAACGGTTGCACCGATTTTGATCATTTTTTTTATGCTAAAGCTTCCCAGCAGTTTGAATATTATTGTGTATTAAAATTTTCCAAAACAAATTTTTTGGATTTTTAAAAAAACTTTCAAAATTTTTTTTGAAAACTCAATATTTTGAAAACCCCATGCTTGATTTTTTCAAAACTTGATTAATAAAAGTTTGAAAATTTAATCTACAATAAATGAGAAAAATAAATTCATTTTACCTAAAAATAACGGTACCCTCCATACAAATGTTAAAAAATGGTTTTCGAAAATCGTATTTTTCTCGAAAACGGTTCCGAGAATTTTGCTTAAATTTTTTTTCTTTCTATTATTTTTTAATATCTGTAATTTAATAAAAAAATATTTGAAAACAAGATATTACTGACTGTACCTACCATAGAACGATTTTTTTAAATTTTGAATTTCTCATTATCAGCACAACGGATTTTGATGAAATTTCGTAGAGAGAAGCTTCTAAAAAGTTTAAAAAACATTGCATTTTAAAACTCTAAGAAAAATATTTTTTTGAATTTTGAAAAAAAAACAATTTTTTGTTTTTTGAAAATTCAATATCTCGAAAACAGCTCAATACTTTTTTTTGTAAATTTAATTTTTATTCATACAATAATAAAAACTTCAAATTGGCGTACCAACATTTTTTCTTAAAAATGTTTTTAAATTTTCTTATATAAAACCTTATTTTTTTAATAAACCACTACAAGGACTTATAATTTTTGTTCTTGCATAAATCTATATTTGCTTGAATCACATGGCATCCTATTTTTACCTTTAACTACTAAAGAAGTTTTTTTTAGTCATTTAAAAAATGAATTTTATCCTTATGAACAGTTTCTCTAATAACATTCATTTTTGAAATTCTTATGCCCGATTTCACGAAGGACTTTTAAACATTTAACAGGCTTCTAAACCTTAAAATGAGATGTTTTGGTTTCACCAAGCGCTTTTAAATTAAACAAGCTTTTAAACACCCTTAAAAACTAAATGCCCATTTTTGGCTCATTAAATTTTAAAAGTGTCATTGAAATGTCATCAGATGTAGATAACAACAATTGGTTATAGGTATAGCAGCTGAAATTATCGTTCTGTAAGGATTTAGTGTTCAATTTATGAAGATATACAAAATAAATAAATTAATACTAAATATTTAAATGATCTGTTTCTTTATTTCGTAAAAAAATATTGATCGTCTTCATCCAATAATAAAGTGCAACACAAAGTTATTCGCTGAGCAAGAATATTCCTGGTTCACAGAAATACATTATATGACTTCAAAAATGTGGTTCCGACTTTCCAACGCATCTGTGGATGAGTTTGTTGAATATGTTTGGTCTTCATTTGGAACCAAAACAAACCCAACAATTCAATAAAAAATAAATTAAGTGGTTATTACTTAACGATTTTATGCCACAGAATGTCAGTATCAGAATCTTTCCAAATATTTTGTGTGCATTTCTTTTTTTTTTTTTCATTTCTTGGCATTTGTTTGAACACATAACGCTTTCTCATTTCTTCTCATACATTTCGCTTGTTAGAAAGAAAAAAGCAATTTATTTTTCCCAGGGATGTGAAGAGAACTCAATTTTAACAAAAATTTCCCCAAAATGTCCCTTTTATAGATTGGTGAAACTAAAAATTTTTAAGAGCCTGATAAAATTTAAGAGGATTTTTGATAAAAGTGCTTTTAGTGTTTGTTTATGAAATCGGCCATTAGTCTTGTACATAGGAGCAAGTTCGTGCGACCCAGTCGTGCATTTTATTTTATTTTGTGTGCACCAAAAGGTTCTGCGGTGTCGGGAAGACACTGATTGATTCAGTCAGTCATTTTACGGTTTTGGCGGTTTTTGAGGTCATATATCTCAGACACCACTAATAAGAATTTTACCGTAATACTCGCGCTTCAGGGACCAGGCTTCAGTTTATCATTGAGCCCAACTTGGGAGATACTGTTAAATTCAGAGATTCTTTCTTGAGCTGCCTTACACGATGAAGCTCTACAGAGGTTAAAGAAAATCCTGACTTTTATTGTTAGGGACATAAAACGTTTTACCTTCTATGAGTTTATTATCACCAATTCTATCGCAATCGGAGACTTCTACGAATTACGAATCCCGAAAAAATCTATCACCAAATCCGTTAGTAGGGGCAATTTGTATGAGATTTTCCAATACGATGTATTCTTTGATAACTTTTTTTCGGGATTCGTAACACGATTCCGGTTACGATGGAAATCATGATAAGGCTGAATGACTTAAGTTTACCTTTTTAAAATCAATTTTACGAACCTACGAGCCCCTTTGCACTTTCCAGTTTTGAAGACGTAATTTTTGAATATTCCAAAGAAAGCACAAGTGGAATTAAATACAAGTTCTGCATTTTTAAAATCACAGGGTCTCTTTGGTGGTAAATGAACCTTAAACCTTTTTAAATATGCCCCTAATCACGAAATGAATGCCTAAAAAATGTTTCTATATTTTTGCATACGCAAATCAAAAAATTAAAAAATCGAAAATAAACCAAAATTTTACCCCTTCCGATTTTTTATTCCGACACATGCATACAAATTCTAAGACCATGTCCAAGTATAAATTCATATTTAACACAAATTATATGAATTAAAAATTAACTCAAAGATGTTAATTTATTTAATTACTTAATTAAATTTCTTGATGTTAAATATTTTAACGCAGACTGTTTCAAACGTACCAACAACAACCTGTGTATGTGTACGTTTTTATATATATTCTAAAATATGAGTCGTTAAAATATTTGTGCATATGTGCTATGTGCGGGGACATTTCCTTTTTGTTTTTGTAAATTTTGGGAATGTCACAGTCGAGTTGATGTTCCTCCGTCTTTGGTTTATAATTAAATTGCAAATATTCAACCGAAAAGCATCATTAACTGGATGAGATATGTGAGTTGATTTTTCATTTTCGAAAAATAGAAATATATGTCATCCTGCTGAGTCTGTTTGAGTTGGCATACTTTCATTTTTTTCTTTTTTTTTTGCCTCTAAATCCTTACGCTTGAATAATACTAAGTAGGGGGTAGAACTAGAAAAATATAAGTTTTTAAATGGAGCGTTTTGTTTCTTGATGATCACTGTGATGATGGTGACGATGTTACTTTGGGTGTGAAAAATGAAAATTGAATAACAATTCAATTAGTTTGTCAGTTCATTGACATGGTTGGGGTTGGGGCTCGTTTTCTTTCGTTCGGAAATCTATTTAAGCAAAACACGCATTTAGATTTAGACAATTTTGGACACCTTGTCAAAATATCTGAGACAATATTTTTTGCATTTTAGTTATAGAAGTCAAATATTTAGAGCGAGCTGAGAGTTCAGTGTCGGTCAGTCCACTGATATATGTTTTTCTTTTAATTATAAATGAAAGTTCTTTGCATATTTTCTCATTTGTTTTCGGACTTAAATAAGAAACTTAATTTCTCAAAAATAATCTAGGCCAAAACCACATTATTGATGTCAGATTGATTTTTATGTAAGAGGAAATGATTTAAGATCGACAAATGTTTTGAGAAAGTTTTGTGAAATAATCTAGAAAATATAATTTTAAAAATTTCTTCCACACTGACGAGTTAAAGTTTCTTTGAATATTTTTTATGACTTTAGGGTTACTCGTAGATAGGTGAGTAGGATTAGCTTTTATGTGTGTTAGCACCTCTAAACAAGCCAGTCGACTGGTAACATAATGCCAGAAATATACGACTTCTTCGTGGAACGTAATATACCTATACCTATTAAGGCAGATTTATCATTTTTGTAAAAGAGCTACTAGGGAAGCTTAAGTTTATTTCATTTTATATTTAAAATGCTTACAAATATTTTTATGAAATTTTTTTTTAATATTAAATATTGTCTGTCCTTAAACCTAGTTTTAGAATATATTTAACAACTCGTGTTTACAAATGATAAGGGAGAATTTAATCTTTCACGTCCCAGCGATAAACGGTGAAGTAGCTACCGATAAAGCAAAATCTTTATGCCTCGATCTGCTAGAAACACAAAATTCTGCAGTTATTACATCGGCTAGAGTAATCAAATCCCGAAACCCGAAGGTGGAAAATATAATTGTGGAGCTGCACAATCGCGAAGATATCGGCCGAATTTTACAATCGGCAGTAAGACTCAGAGGTACTGGCATATTGGTACACAAAGATTATCCAGCAGCGGCACGTGAGAGACGAAGACGAGTAATAAAACTAAGAGATGAAATAACGTCAAAAAACCAGAGAGTTTAAATTTATTTACGGGGAGAAACTCTTAAGATCCAGGATAAAATCTTTTATTTTGATATAAACAACAACCTGTCAAGTGATGAGGAAGGCGGAATGCTGCTCATGGACCAGCTGTTAAATGTCAGTGGTGAAACGTCATCCCATGTCAAAAACAATATGGACGCAGTAGCCAGTGGCTCTCAAACTGTGAATCGAAATGAACGCAGTCAGCGCTTTTAATGATAATGCCGTCAGTCGTTTTAAATTTAATTTTAATAAAAGAAATAATTTAAGTAACTTTTCGTTAAGTATTACAGCATTTAATATAGCAGGGCTAGGAAATAAGCTTCTTTTCAACGATTTTTTTAAATTTATAAATAAGTTTGATATTTTTATGCTTTATGAAACTTTCATTGATAAGGGTATGGATAGATTCGAAAATTTCTTCATTAATCATAAACTATTATGGATACCAGCAACTAGGACGTCTACACAAGGAAGAGCTAGCGGAGGAAGCCTTTATGGAATTAAAAAAGGTTTAGGCATTGATTGTAGATATGTCCAAATACTTCAAAGAGATTTGATTGAAATAACAGTCGCTCAGAGGAAAATGTATGTAATACCAGTTTATATAAACTGCAACAAATGGGCGCAAGACTTTAGCAGTTTATACAATTTTCTTTTAGAATTTGGAAAAGAAGACCTAATGATCATTGGCGATTTTAACGGGAGAATTGGAGATTCACAAGTACTGAACGAAGAACCCGAATTTTTGAATCAATCTATAAAAGCTGTAAGAAGTGCAACAGATGAAGTTTTGGATGGCAATGGAAAAAAACTGATCGAAATGTGTGAATCCATCGGCTTAACGTTGATAAATGGGCGTGCAAACAGCGATACAAACGGTCATTATACATTTATCAGGGGAACTGCTTGCTCAACAATCGATTATTGTCTTACGAAGGGAATGTGGCTTAGACATGTTGCAGACTTCAGAGTAGATGAACTTACCTATTCAGACCATTTACCTATTTCTGTTCAAGTTAATGTTAAGTTTCAGCAGGATACTCAGTCTAAACAGCAGTGCTTACTGCCAAAACTACGGTGGTATGAAAAAGATTTACAGAGGTATAGAACGAATCTAAATCACAATATTGGCCTTATAAGCGACGCTGATCTTCAGTCCATAAGGGGCACAGATATTCTTACTTCGTGTATTATGGAATCAGCAAAGCCGTTGCAGAAAAAATCAAAAAATAAAGGCAAACAACCATGGTATGATTGGGAATGCGAATCAGCAAGGAAAAAATAAATTGCCTTTCTTCGCTTGTTAAGAAGATGCAATACCAATCACGCTTAGATCATGTATCGTGAGGCAAACAAAAACTACAAGATTTTATGCGCTCAAAAACAAGAGCGATATTCAAAAAATTTATCTTTAACTTTGATTAACATCCAAGACAGCCGTTCCTTCTGGAAAACTGCCAAAGCGCTAAATGGAACCCTATTCACGCAAAGTATCAAAGTGGACGCTGCAGCGTTAGCATCACATTTTGAAAAGCTTCTGAATCCACCTCCAAACCCTAACCCCATGGAATATGCACTCCCAAATCATCAAGACAGCTTCTTGGACCGATCTATATTGTTCGATGAGGTTACAAGTGTCATACACCGATGTGGAATAAATAAAGCCCCTGGGGAAGATCGCATCTCGTATGAGTTTTTCAAAAACGCTTCAACAGATTTTTTAGAAAAACTAACGTCGACATTCAATTTCATATGGTCCACAGGAGAAATTCCTGAAAGTTTTAAAAAAGTGTAATACTACCAATTTTAAAAAAAGGAGATCCGAAAAATCCCAGTAACTATAGAGGTATATCGTTTTTAAACACTATCACAAAAATCTTCACAGGGATCTTACTACAACGTTTAACCGACTGGATAAACGAAAATGACTTATTAAGCGAATTTCAAGCTGGATTTCCCTGACAAGTATTGCTCGTACGTATTTGGACCAAGGAAAAAAATTGTACGCATTCTTTGTAGACTTCAAGGCGGCTTTCGATTGCATAGATAGAAGATCTTTATTTTTCAAACTAAGCAACATTGGAGTCTCAACAAAAATGCTAAGAATCTTCCAGAAACTATACGAACAAAATAAGTCGGCTGTTTGGGATGGTAATATTCTTTCGAATTGGATAGAACCTACAACTGGTGTAAAGCAGGGATGCCTCTTGAGCCCACTCCTCTTCTCTATTTATTTAGATGACCTAAGTATGGATCTTCCTGGAGGAATTCTTTTTGATGGAATGCCCATAAAAACACTACTCTACGCTGATGACATTGTTGTACTATCAGAATCGCCCAACATGCTCCAGATTATGATAAATAAACTTCATCTTTACTGCAAGCTGTGGAACCTACAAATAAACACATCTAAATCTAAAATAATGGTGTTTCGAAACGGCGCCGGGCGTCTTGCAAGGAATGAAAGTTGGACTTGGGAAAATGAAAATCTGGAAATTGTAAAGGAATATAAATACATACCTCGGTGTTTTGCTAAATCAAACGCTATCATTTAAAAAGCATTTACAAGAAAAGCTTAAAGAATCCAAACGCGCGATAAATTGTAATTGGAAAACTGTCTTCTGCGATAGAAATATAGCTCCAAGTACAAAATACAGAATTTTTGATTCGGTCGTTAGATCAATTATGTGTTATGCGGCACAAGTCTGGGGTTTTCTCGAGTTTGAAGAAGTAGAAAAACTCTTACGATTTTTCTTAAAACGAATATTCAGACTGCCAGAAAACACACCAACGTACTTGTTGCACCTTGAAACTGGTCTACCGCCAATGTACATATACACTCTTGATTTACACTTCGCATACATACAAAAGACTTTAAAACATCCTTCCAATCGCCTCACAAATAAAATCGCTTTACACACTTTTTTTCGGAATGGAGAAGACTGAGCCTTGAACACGATGTACCACTCCAACTAGGAAATGAAGAATCTTTAAAAATAAACCTGCAAACACTTTTAGGGTAAATTGAAAACTCTGCAAGAAATGCTTTCAACGAACAAAGCCAACAAAGTCAAACAAGAAGCTCTTACAAATTATTAAATCATTTTCTGGGAGAAAAAAACTACTTTAATGACCAAAACAGTTTAGATGTAATTAATACTATCTTTAAAGCGAGGGGTGAACTCCTAAGTGAGCAAAACACGGAATGTATCTTGTGCAATATGAGAACTAGAGAAGACATTTGTCATTTCATTGGCATCTGTCCTATCTTCAACTCAATCAGGAAATCAAAAAAAAATACCCTTTCTGGAGATGAAATTCAGTGTATACTAAATGGCGATAATTGGAAACTTCTTTACTTCTATATAAAAACTGCCTATAAATATCGAAATCAAATCATGAACGAATCTTTTTGACACTGCTTTTTAATGTTATATATTATTCTTTATATTTTTTTATTAGTTTTGTTTATTTGTAATTAATGTAAACTTGGCGTTGAACTAATTCATACTTTGTAATACCAAAATATAAATCCTCTTTTTCGGCTGACGGCACATGCCAATGCTCTTTTGTGAAAAATTATACCAAACTATGTAATTAGATCTTATATAAATGTAAATAAAAATCACACTTACTTACTACTTACTATTGTCTGTATAAAACAAAAAAATAAAAAAAACATTAAATCGAGTGAGGGTGAGTTTTATGTTCCAGGTCGGTTTTACTTGGTTCGCATTTTTGTGTGAAATTTGTCAGTTGGCATTTGAAATTCGTTACAATTTATCATTAATTTATTTTTATCTATGAAATTATTAGAATATTTTATTTAAATAATTGTTCAATTGTAAATACAGGGAAAAAAATTGAATTTTTTTGTCTTAATCATGTGCCAAGGCCCCACGATTTCCTGATTTGTCGGCTTTCTATTTCTTCGTATGAGGATACTTGATGGAAAAGGCGTATATCAACAAACTAACCTAACTAAGGACAACATAAAAAACGAAATTGCTAAAATTACAGGAAAAGTCTGCGAAATCGACCTCGCCTTTGGGTCACGATCAGAGGAAGCCAATTGACCGAAATCATATTCCATAAATAATGCTAAAAATCATATAATCAAAAAAAAAAAAAAACGACACGGAACATATAGCGCACCCTTTAGTTTTATAGAAGGTAACATTTTTTATAAATAAATAAAAAAAATGATGCATATATTCGTAAAAAAAATTGATTTCGATATTTTGACCAGACTTGACTTGACGAATTTTTTTAGAGATTTTATAACATTTTTTTTTTTCAAAATCTGTTGTACAGATTTTAATAAAAAATATTCACAAAATTTCATTTCATTAAGATAAAGCTAGGTAATGCTTGAAAAAATAAAATGCATGACTGGGACCCACGACCTTGCTGCTATGTAATAGACTAGGAATTTTAACAACGAATGTTATTAGAAAAAGCTGTTCTTAAGGATAAAATTAATTTTTTAATTTAGTAGTTAGAGATAAAAACAGAATGCTTTGCAAATATGAATATATGGAAGAACGAAAATTATAAGTCGTAGAAGTTTCTTTAAAAAAATAAGCTTTAAGCTTTTAAAACATTATTAAGAAAAAAATTTAGTACGCCAACTAAAAGTTTTTATTACTGTACGAATAAAAATTAAATTTCCAAAACAAATATTGAGCCGTTTTTGAGATATCGAATTTTCAAAAAAAAATGATTTTTTTTTTTTTTTTTTTTTTTTCAAAAATTCAAAAAATATTTTTTTTTTAAGTTTTGAAATGCAATGTTTTTAAAACTTTTTAAAAGCTTTTCTATAAAAAAAAATTTCAATAAAATCCGTCTTGCCGATAATGAGAAATTCAAAATTCGAAAAAATGGTTCTATGGTAGATACAGTCAGTAATATCTTAATTTCAATTTTTTTTATTACATTATAGATCGTAAAAATTAAAAGAAAGGAAAAAATTTTTATCAAAATTCTCGGAACCGTTTTCAAGAAAAATACGATTTTCGAAAACCATTTTTTATCATTTGTATGGTGGGTACCGTTATTCTCACATCCTGTAGATTATATTGAGAAACTTTTATCTGTCAAGTTTAAAAAAATCTGGCATGGGGTTTTCGAAATATTGAGTTTAAGAAAAAAAAATTTTGAAACTATTTTTAAAAATACAACCCTTTTTTTTTTGAAACTTGAATACACAATTCTACTCATATTTTTGGAGAGCTTTCGCATTAAAAAATGATCAAAAACGGTTGTATCGGTTTTGAGAAAATCAAAACAATAAAAATGGTTCCAAGGGGTTCTTTCTTTTTTAAATCTGTCGAACAGTTTTTGAGAAAAAAAAAATATTTATAAAATTTCGAAAGAAATTCGTATGACAGGTACCGTTACTTTTGGTGTTAAAAAAAAGAAAAAAACGTTTGGGAGTAAATTTAAAAACAATATCTACCAAGTTTAACGAAAATCGGCCGAGCCTTTTAAGCTGTAGTCGAACCGACAGACAGACAGACAGGCAGGCGGAATTGCGAGACCCACATTTTTCGTTTTCGCCATCATCGTAATGTCAACTTTGATCAAAATCTCGAGTTCGATTTTTTTTACGAATGCATAACTTGCCTTATAGTACCTTTAAGTCGCAAGTAAAAATTACGAAAGATGGTTATGGTACTTAAACCCATTACATATTTTTGATTTTGATTTTGCCAAAAACGGTACAACCGATTTTGATAAATAATTTTCTTTATGCTAAAGAGCCTTTAAAGTTTGGAAAGTATTGTGTCTTCTTAATTAATTACTGTTTGTACCTACCATTTTGAATTTCTCATCAAAAATAAAATTTTTTTTTTTTTTGAAAATTCGATGTCTCAAAAAACGGTTAAATTTTTTTTTTAATTAATTTTTAATTCGTGATAACAGTTTAAAGTTGGCGTTCCAAATATCTTTTTTTTTATTCACATTCACTTTACTTTTTTGCTATGGATAGTTTCCTTCTTGTCTTAGAAACAAAATTATGTTTTGTCAATTGAAAAAATACATTGCTTTATTTGAAAAAAAAAAATCTGGGCGCAACAACTCATATGGAACTAAAAGGCCTTATGATGTACAACTCTTAAGAATCACAGCATCAACAATGCTTATTATGACTGGTAAATCAGCAACTCACCGGCATTAAATGATAAAATTTTTTCCTATCTCACCTCTTTAGCGTAAACTTACGAACAAAGCATTTACCAATTAAAATTGAAAAACAAAAAATTCGCTGAATTTTTAAAATACCCTGAATTATTTTTACTAAATAATAAACTTTAAAAATTCCCGCTGATCACCTTTTTACAAACATAACTAATAAATAAAGTTTCAAAACCAAAAGTTAGACTATGTTTTCCGCCTTTGCACCAATAAGAGGGTGAGATTGACTCCTAGCAGTCCATACCTGATAAGTCAATGGAAAAACAAACTCGTTCTAGTCCTATCTTATAGTAGGTACCTAGTAGGTACCTCGCAAGAAGCAGAACACCCTGAAAAACTTTTTTGTAGTGGCTGAGAATCGAACCCAAGAGCCTTTGCGTTAGAATCCGAAGCACTTACCATTATGCCAAAGTGAAAGCAAACGCTCAGCGATTAAAATGTCAAACAAAAATTTGGTGGAGTATATTCATCTACTAGTTGAGAATTAAATATTCATGTCGATTACAGAATTCGCAGAATTTTACTCCCGGTGAGTTGTCACGATCCGTTGACCTTTCGCATCCGCTGTAAGACTGAATTATAAAATTCGCCGGATGAACTACATTATCGATTCCTAAAATTACCTTATCATTTATGAATTTTCGTATCGACACTGTCAGCTACAGACATTTATGGGTTGAAAATGGGTTGAAAATAGGTTGAAAATGGGTTGAAAATGGTTTGAAAATGGGTTGAAAGAGGGTTGAAAATTGGTTAAAAATGGGTTGAGAAGGGTTGAAAATGGGTTGAAAGAGGGTTGAAAATGGGTTGAAAGTGGGATGAAAGAGGGTTGAAAATTGGTTGAAAATGGGTTGAAAATGGGTTGAAAATGGGTTGAAAATGGGTTGAAAGAGGGTTAAAAATTGGTTGAAAATGGTTTGAAAGAGGGCTGACAGTGGGTTGATTATAGTATCGCTATCGATCAACGAAATCAATCGTTTTGAGTGGTTAGTAGGTACTTGCATGGGGGACGGTTCAATAGCAACCGTGTGCTGTTTTTTTTTTTTTTTTTTTTTTTAATTTCTGGCTCTCCGGTTGCATTGTTAGTTGTCCGTTTTCTATTAAAATTTGTTAAACAAACACTTTAACATTCAGTATAATAAGCTTTTGACTTATATTTTTGTGCTTTCCATTGTTTATTTTCGTTTTTTTTTTTTTTTTTTCGTTTAATCAAAAATTCACTTCAGATTAGTCTCGAATTGGTGCGAATGTAAAATGATAGAAATTGTATGGAGTGCGAATAGATTGTAAATTCAGTAATAACATATAAGTTGAACAAAATGTGGGTGGTGCAGGGATTGTTAGCGCGTTGTTCAACTTTCATTCGTCGGATTCAGTAATAACAAAATTTTGCAAATTTTTTTATAATCTACACGCGCTCAAGAGATTATGATTAATTGAAACTGTCGCTTTAGCTCATACGCCGAATTCTGTAATGGGGGTGATTAATGTACAACTTCGCCAATTGAGCACTTAAATCAAAAAAACAGAATTTTAATTTTTGACAAAAATATTTCAAATACTCGTACATATTCGCTTTTCGCTAAAAAAAAAAAAAAAAAAAAAAAAAAAACAAGTTTTCTTGAGGTTCATAAATGTAAAAACTCTGCATAAACATAAAACATAAAACTCATTTAATAGGAATTTTATAGGCTAAAAATCACTATTTTCGTCACTTAAGGATTTTTTTGAAAATCTCATTTCTTAAAACAATCAGTATGGGAGGAAGAAAGTTGTCGATGATCAAGAAGGTTTTTTTTAAAGTATTTTTCAATACCTTTTACTGTTTGAAGTTTGTATGCGAAATTTCGAAATTTTTGACATTTGACTTTGAATATTTATTTTAAGCAAACAATATTTCTCAATGGACGTTGTCTTATGCCAAATAAAGAATAATTGCGTACAAAAATCCTCATTTAGATTTTTTCCACACCAGAGGATGAGTCTCACCTTCCTTTAATATTAATGCTCATTCTGATAGACAAGATACAAGTAACATCGCTTTTCCATGTGTTTTCCATCATGGTGACACACATGCAAGAATTTTCTGCCTTTTTACTTTATTTTTTTTTCTAACCGTAATAAGTGTATTTTTAAACAAGTTTAACATAAAATATTCCGAAACGAGACTGACAAGTTGGAAAAAAAAAATCCATTTTTAAAAGTTAATCCTGAATCACAGAAGATAACAATAAATGTATAAATAAATCGTGGACTTTTGAGTTCGTCATTCTATTTTCTATGTCCATAAGAAAGAAAAGCAAAAATGTTTTAAAAAGTTTAAAAAATGAAAATATATTTTTATTTTTTATTTTTTAAATTCGTTGTTTTTGATGATGTCTGAGGGTTGCGACAAAAAACAAACGAGACATCCTCTCCCATCAGCGCACAATAACGACCCCATTAGAATTATCGTTTGGCCCAGATTCGAGTGTTTAATGTTTATTTTTTTTATTGGGTTTTAAAAGTAAATTATATTTTTTTTTTAAGTTTTTTTTTCTCAGGAAATTGATTTTTTTTTAGAAAATTGGAAAAATAAACAAAGAAGGTTACAGGCGACGAAAATCGTTTATCTCAACCTCTACATGATAATGTCTGCCCTACATTGTGGAAGGAACAGGTGATTTGACGTTAAACGATTGTGACATTGATGAAGTTTGACGCTGCCGCCAGAAAGTTTATTGAAAAAAAAAATTCTGTTTTTGTTAAAGGTTAAGTCTCTAAACCTTTCACAGGAAAGTTAACTCTTGACGAACCATGTAACATGCTTTTAGCTAGTTGGATTTCTGTGGGTTTCGCTTGAATCGTGTCTTCATTAATAAAACAAAAACCCTATTTATAGCTAGACAGCTTGTCAAAGGATTTTTATATTAAAAGCAATTTATTTATATGGAAGAATGAGTTGGGAAAAATAAAAATCTAACTGCCAACACTTGACAGAACACTGCGAAGGAGATGATTATGGGGGTATTTTTGGAAGGAAATCCGGTTTCTGTTGGCATGTGGAGAATTTTTTAGTTGTGTGTAGAATTTTTATTTAAACCACCCGGAAATGCCAAATCCTATTTCTGTTTTTTTTTTTTGTTCTGTTGAATCAGGCCTACTAGAATTTTTTGTTTCAAAAAAAGGGTTAAAGGGTAGCAAAATAAAAACACACTTCGCGCTTTGGTAATTCGATTGGGATTTGCGATTTTCAGGAGGTTTTCGATTGATGATTCAAAGTTTTTAATCTTAAATTCAAGATAGTGGCAACTCTCTAAGGAGTTAATTCATTGGTTGCTCTGGTAATAGGTACTAGAGAATGTCTGGATAAGTCTGTCTAAATATCAATGTTATTTGGAGGGTATATTGACAATTTCTTACATACTTTCAATTAATAAAAAGTTTTAAATCTTAGAAAATAACTTAAACTCAGTGAACAAAAATATCACTTAAGGATTAACCACGTGACTTGTTAAAATAGTATATAACGTTGCAACTCAATAACATTATATATACATATGATTAAATTGATGACAATATCTCTGATAACATTGTGGCTATCTAAAGAAGATGAATATTTATTTTAACATACAATTCTTGTTTATACAAAACTTTCAAGGTTTTGACGTCAACTTTTTAAGTCTTACCAAGTTTTATGTTATTTTAAAATCTTCAGTGAATTTCAATTATAAAATATACATTATACATATATGTATATCTTGTTGATTGGTTTCATACGCTCAGTTATTTCAACAATTGTTTAATAAAATTAACCAGATCTGAAGTTAACTTTGCGCTATGTCTGTTCATTTTAACAGGACATCGTGTCAAAATTTTTAAATTACATTTAAGTGTTTAATATACAACTTCATATGGCATCTTATTTCATCAAAAGTGGGAATTAAACAAAAACAATCTGATAATTGTATTTTATTGATAATTGTATTGATATTGTTACGCTTTTGTAAGCCCAATAGTGCATACCTGCACTAAATACA
Source organism: Chrysotoxum bicinctum (assembly GCA_911387755.1). NCBI lineage: Eukaryota > Metazoa > Arthropoda > Insecta > Diptera > Syrphidae > Chrysotoxum > Chrysotoxum bicinctum. Next base: position 212,547,017 of record OU426989.1, on the reverse strand, counting down.
GAAGTATCAGTTGACGTTCGTCATAGAAAACCATCTTACATAAGTGACAGAGAATATTACATGTCAGTATTTAACAGATTGAGCCAGTTCTAATAAAATCATCTCTAAAGTTACCACGGTTTTTAAATTTGTATATTCGTTAATTTATTCTGCCACCATTGAGGACCCCCAATAATTGACGAATCGGCAACAATATTTTCCCTGAATGTACAAATAACAAAAAGATGCAATTATAGCCTCACACCTTCTCGATCCTACAGACTTTTTTTATCGTGAATGAATGGCGGCATAGAGGGCTCTGTTTATGGTCTTTTCCACTGTCAATAACTTATTATACATAATTACTGTCGGAAAACAAAAAAAAAACATCTTCCCACAGCACATGTTTTATAAAGTACATACTCGTAAGTACATGCATGCAGCTAGAAACATAAATTATAAAGTAAAATTTGTTAAATAATTATCACCTCCTCTGACTTTTAGAATGAATCTTATCCACGTGATACATTATACTCTGCTGTTTGGGCAACCAGGAGAAAAAAACGTGGAGTCCAAGAGAGAGTCTTCTTGTTAACCAGAAGGAAAAAAAAAAACGTAAATTATTCGCCTGTGGAGATGTGCATCATAGATAAAAGTGGAGTACACATTCTCACCACAGAAAAGCAAAAGAAAAGAGGGAAAAGAAATTCCGCCAAGACCAAAACCGACCAAGTTCATTAACCTCCATTGCTCCAAATATTTTACACTTGGGTTAAATGCTGAAATAAAAGTGAGAGAAAAAAAAAGCAATAAGTTCACTTGAGCCTGTGGAAAATTTAAAAGCCACTGAGTGCCATCCGGTAACGCATTGTAATATGGTCAGCGATGCGAAAAACCAATATCAGGCCTTAGAAAGGTTTTGGCTGAGTTTATGACAACTTGATACATTTCTCTGATGGCAGTGGTATGAAGCAATCAAACTAGACTAAGTGAGTTTAACACATTTTAATTCGCTGGAATTTCTACACATTTCTGGACATATTTTAAGTTTCAAGAGTATTAATTTCCCCAAGAAGTTCACGCAGTTTGGAAAACAATGTTTACAAAAAGTTACATGAACCAGAATGTTTCCGCACGAAACCCATTTGTCAAAAATCCCAAGTGCTGACATAGATACAACAAATCAAATTGTTTTTAGGTGTTTCGTCTGAGATAGGTAATTAGCGACAGATGGCGCTCAAAACGTCGCAGAGTCATAATCTCAGAGGCCAATAGCCCATAATGAGCTTTTGAACGATTTGGGCTTGTTATGTGTCCACAAATCAATGGCGAACTTATAACCCACACTTCTGCGGCTAAAATCCACAATAAAATAGCTCAAATTACTAGATCCATAATATAAGAAAGGAATCCGTTCGTAAATCCAAAAATTTTGAACTGTATTTAAACAAACGAAAAATTCATGTTTTTTACCAGTTTTTACTTGCGCTATACATAATGTACGAGTATGTATGTATGTAGGTACTATAGGGCAAGTTCTGCATTTGGAAAAAAAATTGAACTCAAGCCTATTCTACTGGAGTAGAACTATGGCAATGAGGATCGATTTGATGTTTTTTGATCCGATCATCGAAAAGTATTGATCTCAATCATTTAGATGATTTTCGATTCTGGATTCTCGATTTTCTATTTTAATTTCAATCATTTCAAAGAGTCTCGATTTTCGACATCAGTTGACTCGATTAATCATGATTTACTCGATTCCATTTGTTCTGATTCAATCAATGTGGATTATGAATGCCAAAAACAATTTTTGGGTTGAACTGATGTTATTTGATGTATCAGGATCCCGTATGTATAATGTGGATTTTTGGACGTTTCTTAATCCATCGACATCGATCGTAGCCATCTTTTGATGGAATTTAACAGTTTATGACTTAACAAATAGAGGACGAATTCAGTTATGACGTACAAAGTGTATTTCGTACAAAATATCAGCCGAAAGCCCCAAAATTGCTCATTTCCGGAGCAACTAACAAAATCTCTTTTTCATGATGGGCGTGTTTTTTTTTGCAAGTCCATAAGGAATTGTAGTCAAAAACGACACAGAGGCTAAGCGCTTTACATGTAAATACAACAACTACTTAAATCTATACAGAGTTAGCTAAGACCAGATAATTTTCGAGACTTAATCTAAGACCCGATAAAAATAGGATGCTGGTTGATGCTGGTATTCAATACAGCTGGCAAATGCCATAGCGTACACAGTGCTTCCAACAATTTGGAAAAAAAAAGCTCCTAAGTCCCGATGTCGTTTTTTCCTACAATTCTATATGGACTTGCGAAAAAAACACGGCTAATAATTCGAATAGGAACAGTATTGAATCATTTCAGTGAAATGAAAATGATCGAATGATCGATTGGTTGAAATGATCGGATCATTTTCGTAATCGATTGTTGATTGTTGAACGATTCGATCATTTGAAATGAACGATTTACAATGCTCCATACTGGAGGTATTTTCTTCAAACTCTGTACTTAAGGGTCTTTGGTGATTCCTTAGAGGGCAAATTTGATTTTTTATTTTAGCTCCAAAACATACACCTGCAATGCAAAATCTGATTTATCTAAAAAAACGGCTCTAATGAGCATGGACTACATTTTCGTAAAAAAATGTTATTAACGGTACCTGTCATAGAACCGTTTTTTTGATTGTCGACTTTCTCTAATCTCGTTAATCTCTAAAGATTTTAAGCAAAATTTTTATGCAGGAGCCCCGCCCCCTTAAATTTTAAAATAATATTTTGTATACAAATGTTGAAAAAAATACTTTTTGGTTTTTTTTGAAAAAGAAAGTCCATTTTTCTTTTAAATCAACGTGTGAACGAAATTTCTTACATATGTTGAAAATTAATTTAATAAAACGATTTTTGAGCATAATTTTCTGGAAATCAGGCGGCAATTTTATGCATCTGAACATTTTTATCTCATTAAATCCATGTTCTATATTTATTTATACATAATTTTTGAATTCCAAAGTGCGTGCGATTTAGCCGTGCATTTTATTTCTTTAATAATCCAATACATATTTACAAGAACCAAACACAATGAAGAAGAACCAATTCGAACAAATTTGTTTAAATGTATTTATAAAATGTCTATAAATTAATTGGAAGTATTTAAAAAAAAATCGGTCAAGCATTTAAATCACTTTTATAGACCTTTCATAATTTTCGAAATCGTTAATAAATAATGCAAAGATGAACGGACTCAAAACGCAATCTTGTGGGTCACCAGATTCGCATTTAACGAACTTGGATAAGTGTTTACTGTTTTGAACGCCGCCGGCGGCGGTGTCATAATTCTTTGGAGATTTTCGTAGATTTTCATAAATTTTGTTGAAAGCTCGATTCTCGCAAGCTTATAAAATAAAGACTTTCGGTTAATCATGTCAAATGCTGCCTTCAGATTAACAAAAGTGGAAGTGTATAAGCACTGCGTTTTATTCATGAAACATATAGCTACAGTATTGACAACGAAAATTTGATAAAGAGTTGAAAGATTGACTCCGAGGCCACAGTAGCAGCGTTTTAGAAAGTTGGGAAGGATTCAAAAGAAGATACCGATGCCCATTACTTTTGAATGTCTCAATATCGTAATGGGAGAGAAATATTGAGCCGGGTAAGACAATCCAAATACGTGTAGTGCGACTACAGAAATAATCTCTGAATTTTAACAATACGTTCGAAGTTGGACTCAAGGGTAAATTGATGGACATTTTCTGCAGCGCGGGTATTACGGTTGAATTGTTTAAGGGAAGGAATGCTGCTGGCTATTACACTGTTTTTTTTAAAATAACGGTACTATAATGAAAAACAAGAAACTTAGCGGTGGTGCTCGAAAGATTCCGATGTTTCTCTTTTACTCCAACCCGATGAGTTTTCGTTGTCGTGGTGGAGTGGCTTACGTCAATTTCTTCGGCTTGCTGGGGATTTAGACAACTAAGAAAACTCAACAAGACCGTAAGAGTCGCGGCCATAAATATATTAACGCGATTGAGATATTCTCTTTTGCTCGGTATTGGCCTAGCAATCCATGGAAGTGAATTAATAAAAATAAGATTGCTAAGATAATAAAGAAACCATTTGAAAGAAAGAGGACATCAGTTGTATTTCAAAAATTAAAAATTTAGTGCTATATTCTATCTCAGGTTTCTGAGCAACGGATCCCTGGTTCTATTTTTATAAATCTTGAACGATGTGATCACCATGTCACGGCCAAAGCGTAAAGTAAAGCAATTGAGTTTATAATTTCTCCTTTGCTCGAAGTTTTGGTTTATCAATCTTGGAAATGTGTTAAAAATAAACGATCGTTGAGATCAAGAAGATTGCTTGGGAATATCTTTCTAAAACCAAAGACAAAGACGAAAAATAATAAAAGGAACCACACTTTAGTGGTTGGTTACTACCTTGATCGACTGCTGGGTGTGTGTATCCTCGGGATGACAGGCCCTGAGATTTGCAGTAACTCATCTGTAAGTGACCTTGGTTAACCTCGGTTGACCTCGGTTGCGAAGCTCCACCGGAAGCTATATTCTGGCACCACGGGAAATAGTGCCCAGGAGTTAGGGATGGGTTGCGTAGTGTAACCTCTCTTTCTCAGACTATCTATGAGGTAGGCCTCCTTGTGGGAGTATCGTGTTGGCGTGGTTTATTCCAAATGCGGGAACATATGGTTTTCAAGCGTGCTTGAATGCAAGAGGTGTTAGATAGACCTCGCCTTAAAGCAAGAGGTGTGCACATGCTGCAACATGTCACAGCTTTGCTACTGAATCGGCTTCGGTTGGTTCGGGGTTAATGGTCAGGACTTAATCTGACTTCGATGAGGGTAGGCTCTACGTGGGATAAAGTCTTGATTGACAGGTGCTCACGTTGAACCAAACATAGGTTCTGTTCCTGTTTTACTTCTATAAATTCTCATTTAAAGCTCTGTTTTGGATCTTACTCAAGAGACTCAAGTGAGTGCACAAATGTGGGTATTGTACTCGACCCTCGAGTTGATGAATTGAGTCTTACACTCTCGGCTAAAGCAACCACATTCTCATTTGTATGAGCGACGGGGATCATGAGTATTGCCCACTAGCATACCAGTCTCACGAACTTTTTGCACAAACTTGCGTACAGCAGGCGCAGTGGGTGCTTCATTTCGGCAAAAACGCACTGTTTGGGCTGCACAGCACTTACTTTGGAAATAGGTTTTCAATATTTCCAAACTTTGTTCAAGAGTAAAACGACTCATTTGTTTCGCGGAGATATGACACTGAGTTTCTGTCAAGATTTCGAGCGGGAAACAGCGATCAGTGTCAAAATAACCTATATGATTTAAAAAGAAACCACTAGATGGTCCACCCTTTATAGTCATTATAGATTACAGCCAGATCTTGCAACGTCGAAGGAAACCTATACACTTAGCACTTTGGCGATGATGAATATGTGGTCATTCCACACAAGACGGTCTATGATGCCAAACCGAAAACAGCGAGTCGTTCGGTTTCCTCAATGCCACATGGAAGGTGATGAGTTTCGCTTTAACAACTGGAGACAGCATATAGTTTTCTAAGAATTAAATTCTACGCGGTTTATGCTTCCCCATTTGACAATGCTATCTAGATAATGAGCTTACCATACGCTGCCGTTCTAAATCGTCTTCCGCAGAAAAAGGGACGTGCATCTGGAAACGAATATGAGAAGCTGAGAGTGTCGACGGTCAGCAAAACATTTTAATGGATTAGAAGTTTCAGACAAAAGATCATTGATAAGAAAGAGAGTCGGAGACAAAACGGAGCCTTGTGGCACACCAGCATTTTTTTTATGTTCTTCAGACGTTTAACCGTCCAACACAACTTGTCTAATACAACGAAAAATAAGATTTTATATACTGTTTTTTTTTTATTTCAAAACAAGTACAACTTTTTTAAGTTCACCATTTACTGTAAAAAAATTGATGGTCTGACTTTTGAGGAAAAATATGTTTTTAATTTAAAAAAAAATATGGCAGGTAAAGTTATATTTGGCCTCAAACATATGATGATTTTAAGGAACATAATATATAGTATTTAATTTATACATCTTAACAACAATTGCTGACTTTTCCTCGACTTTCTATGAAGAAATATCAGAAATAAAATTTAGGAAGAGATATGTAGTTCACATTGAATTTGTGTCTAAAAATCGATTGAATATGAACGGAACTTAACGAAGAATTGCATATTGGAAATGTCAAGTCAACTGATGACTACAAGGACAGGATCGACCGGATGAAGTGCCAATTTCTGAGGCCATTGAATCGAAAATTATTGAAATTTGTATCTTACGCATTCGAAGACTTTCAAAATTCCGTATTTTTTTTTCTTAACAAACAATATACATAGCTACACAAAAGATGACACTTTTATAATTCATCAGTCATCTTACATTGTCATTTCAAAAAGTTGACAAAATAATCAAAATCATTATTCATACCTACACCTGGTTTGTGTTAGCAAGGTCAGTGTCTACTTTCCTTGATTTTCCTGAATCATTCCACAGACAAAACAAAAACGTAATCAAGTCGAAATATTATTTTCAAATACTTTAAACACCTTTAGTCCCGCCGCCGCACTTTATTTATTTATTCTTTTAATTCTTGGCAAACAAAATAGAATTTCGACCAACATTTGATTAAAACAATGTCTTATAATAATACGAAATTTATTTTGCATAAATGCACTCTTCTCACTTCATTTAATTTGATTATTTCAATAAAGAAAACAAAATATTTTCCTTTCAAATATGTAATGACAATAATAAATAAGTAGCTAGGTACGAGTGTGTATATATATTTTCTTAGCCAAAAAGAATATTTTCGTCAAAATACAATGTAAAATTATGATTTCTCGATTCACTTTGTTGAGACAGAAAAATTTAAATTAAATTAAATTGAAAAAAAAAATGTAAACGAGGTGCTGCCGACTGTCACTTAATGAACCATCAAGATTGAGAAGATAATTAGCTTTCGGCTGTTCTTAAGTAACAACCAGGCGGAAATCATTGCGCTAGGTCTGGGATGTTTGGGTGCGAGTTAGTGTTGCGTTACTTAACACATTTTGATTAATAAACAAGTTCAACTGATTTTATTTTATTCAAAAAAATAACATCAATTTATTTGTTTCGTGTAAATTATTTAAATAAAGAAACATCCAATCTGAGTTTCCAGATCAGTTTTCATAACTTTATAGTCTTTCGAAAACACAAAACAACTGTCGGTCCTAATATCATAATTTTCTCTTCCCAAGGCTTTTCATTCCATCAAAGAAAGAAGGGATTTGAAAGATTCAAAAAGTAGTGTTAAGGGTATATTTTCTAAACCCTAACTTATTTGGAGGAAATCCTATACCGATTTTTATGAAATTATAAAAAAAAAAAGTTTAAGGCAACAATTATACAACATGTCCACCTAGTGACACGCCTACTGCTTTTAAAGATCATCCAACCGACAGGTAATAAATCTAATATTGTGTTTTTGAATTCACTATTCAATACCTGGTGATTCGGCAAAGGTAGTGGTGATCAACTGATTAATGAGGAATTTGTTTTTAATTGTGATTGTATGAAGGTACTAGTCACGGGGTAAATTTTGAATTTTTAAGAAAAGACGAACTCGAACTCCAGATTTGTTTCAAGCTACTCTTCCTTTACGAGTATGACTTTTTGCAGCATTTTTTTTTTTCAAATTGGTACGTATTTAAGGGGTTTAAGTAATTCCCTGTAAGGTAAATAGAAATGTCTTACCTCCAAAATTCAAGGTGCGCCATGAATGCAACAATTTTGAAAAATATTGTTAAATATTGTTAAATTCAAAACTTCTCTGATGATTTTAATAAAAAAATAAAATGCTCGACTGAATAGCACGAACTTGCTCTTATGTTTAAGAAACTTAAAATTTAAAAAACGGATGTTATAAGTAAAAAATATTCAGAAGGAAAACTTTAGTTTTTAAAATGCTAAAGCAATTTTTAGTATTAGTTAGAGCTACATAAGAACTGAATGTCATACGCAAATATGAATATAAGACTAAAGCTAAGTGTACACGAATGGTAGATCTTACAATTTTCTACCAATGAGCTGACAATTAAGCTGTGTGTTAACACAGTTGGTAGAAAATCTACCAATCTCCTACAATTTATTGTCAGATAGCTGGCTGAATTTTATAAATGTTTTTTTTTTTTCTCAAAAACTGTCCCATAGATTAAAAAAAAATCAAAAAATTTCATTTAGTTAAAGCTAGGAAATGGTTGAAAAACAATTTCCAAAAAATAGTTATTTTTGGTATCCCCCGTGGAAGCATTTTTTTGGTTTTTGATTTCCACAAAAATAGTACAACCGACTTTGATAGTTTTTTTTATGCTAAAGCTCCCCAGCAGTTTAAATATTATTGTGTATTTAAATTTTCCAAAGATTTTTTTTTTTTAATTAAAAAAAAAAATTCAAATTATTTTTTAAAAACTCAATATCTCTTAATAAAATCTACAATATGTGAGAAAAAAAATGTATTTTACCTAAAAATAAAGCTACCCTCCAAACAAATGTTAAAAAATGGTTTTCGAAAATCGTATTTTTCTCGAAAGAGGTTCCGAGAATTTTGTTTAAAATTTTTTCCTTGTGATTAATTTTTACGATCTATAATTTAATAAAAAAAAATTGAAATCAAGATATTACTGATTGTACCTACCATATAACCATTTTTTCGAATTTTTAATTTCTCACTATCGGCATAACAGATTTTAATGAAATATTGTATAGAGAAGCTTATAAAAAGATTAAAAACATTGCATTTCAAAATTTTACAAAAAAATATTTTTTGAATTTTTGAAAAAAAAATCTTTTTTTTTTTTTTTTTTTTTTTGTTGAAAATTTCGATATCTCAGAAACGGCTCAATATTTTTATTTATAAATTTAATTTTTATTCGAAAAATTATAAAAACTTAAAATTGGCGTACCGAAATTTTTTCTTAAAAATATTCTAAGAAATTTTTATATTTTTTTTTTTTTTTTTTTGGAGAAACCAGTACAGACTTATAATTTTTGTTCTTGCATAAGCTAATATTTGCTTGAATCACATGGCATCCTGTTTTTAGCTCCAACTACTAAAGGAGTTGTTTCAGTAATTTAAAAAATTAATTTTGTTTTTCTCTAATAACATTCAATTTGAAATTCTTAGTCGTTTATATAAGAGTAAGTTCGTGCGACCCAGTCGTACATTTTATATTTTTTTTGCAGATAGGCTGAAATTTTGCATCAGTGTTAATAAAAATTAAATTTCAAAAATACTTATTGATTCGTTTTTGAGATATTGAATTTTCAAACAAATCTTTATGTAAAAAAAAATTATTTAAGTTTTAATATGCAATATTTTTTTTTTAAACCATTTATAATCCTCTGTATAAGAACTTCAATTTTAATTAAAGTTACGCCAAGGAGAAAGCCAAAATTTGAAAAAAAAAAAGGTTCTTCGTTTCAAAATTTGTTTTATTGAATTATAGATTGTAAAAATTAAGCGAAAAAGAAAAATGTTAACGAAATTCAGGTACAGTGTTCGAGAATAATGTGATTTTCGAAAACCGTTTTTTAATATTTGTATACAATGGAAATTGTTATTTTAAAATAAAATTTTAATATTTTCCTACATTATGAAGAAATATAATATTAACAACTGGTCATTGCCAAGTTTAAAAAAAAATCGAGCATTGAATTTTAAAGAAAAGAATTTGAAAAATTTGATAATAAAATAAACAGGGTGTCCCTTAATTCGTAATATAATCGTGGGTATAATCGAAGAAAAAAATTGATCTACAGTAAGGGCCTATCTCTAATTCTTATATCATATGATCTGTGATCTGTGTTAACGGTGATAGCGCTAATGATAGAACTACATTTAGACTTTTATTTTTAGAAGAAATCCTAGCCTTTATAATTGCGTTCGATATCTTATCTCGTTCTTCAGATATCCAGTTTCTAGCATGTTCCCTTTTTGCTGCCCATGCGAATTTTTTGACTTTTGGGCTCAATTTTCTCTTGTTTTAAATTGACGTAACAATACTAAAAATAAAACCCAATGAAAAGTTTGCGGAAAAACCCATAGATTTTATAATACTTGGAAAAACCTGCAGTAAGTATAGAAAAGGGTTTTCTGATTTTGGACACGTTTCTAACAGCAGTTGACAATAATAGTGGTTTCCTAAATTTTTGCAATATTTTTTAACATATGATTAGTTGGGCTCTCGAGCAGTTGGAAGTTGACCCCGATTTCAATCGAAATATCTTATTCTGGAAGAATCGGTTTTTCAACAAGCAAAATAGTCGATTTTGAGACAGTCGAAATCCACACGAGATCCTCCAAATTTCAATGCATATAGAGAAAGTCACTATTAGGTTTTGGGCTTTGGTCATCAGTCCATACTTCTTTAAGAACGACGTTTGCCAGGCCAATCAACGCTATTGACAGATGATAAACAATTTATTTTGGCCCGAATTGGATGATATGGAAACCGAGGACATGTGATGCCACAAAGTCCGAGATCGTGCGATTTGACCCCGTTAGAATACTTTTTGGAGAGTTTTTCTGAGTCACAGTTGTCTGCCAATATACCATAAGCCATGACTGCCCTGAAAGCCAACATAGTCAATACAAATGGTAAAATATTTCAGTTTTTTTTAATTTTTTTTTAACTTCTTTTTGGTTTTATTTATGTATTTCCTTTTAAACATGCCTTAGCTATCAAAAAATTACTTAACTTCGCACGAAGATTTTCTTCTCAATTTTCTTCACATCCTCGGCATAAAACCTTATACAAAATTTGCTAAACTGAAATACTACGCTATTTAAGGTGTGATTTTCGATCTTACTACTCGTACAAAATTTATATACAAATTATATTACAACTCAAATGAAAAGCGGATCAAAAGCATTTATTAGTTTCCGGCAGATGTAGAGCATCACGTTATTGCCATCGTAATTATTTTTGGAATTCAATTTCAAACAAATTTAGTGACGTCTTCAAAAAAGCAAAAAGAATTTAATTTTAGTTTTCTTTTCTTAAAGAAAATGAGCCAATTTTTTCCTATTTTGGATACAATCTAAGCGCTGCAGTTTTAAATCTTATTCTGTGAAATTGCACTATGACAGATTATGAAAAAAAAAATAAATTTTAGAATTATAAGATAAATAGATACAACTGTATTACCGTTAGATAATCAGGCTGTTGAGAGTACAATTGAATAGTATTCCTAGGTATTTAGTAATGCAAACATACTCAACGATTTCGTCATCAAGTTTCAATGGGTGTAAAACCGATGAATCAAAGTTTTTTGCGATAGATGGAAAGGATCGTTGATTTGAGAGGGTTTAGGTGGCGATCGTTCTTTTTGGACCATTGTGAAATGCAGAGCTGATACTCTTTCATTAAGGCTATGACTTCATTTAACGCTCCAAAAGGTCTACTTATCAAGACCTGCACATCATAAGCGTAAAGATGTATCAAACAATGTTAAGCAATGTAAAGTGAGAAGAGGATCGGTCCAAAGATGGAACCTTTCGGCACTCCACCTAAAATGTTGAGAAAGATAGACGAGTGTCACCATTAGCCAAAATTCATTGTCGCCTTCCGTCGAGGTACGAAAGATCTAATTTACAGGACTCTAAAAATGATTACTGTCCATTGCTATTCAAATTTCATCACTGACAAAAAGTAAATGGGATTTGCAGCTGCGTCTAGGTCGAAAACTGGTTTCTGGTACCCCTTAGCCTTAGTGCGTTGGACTATCAGGCAGAAGGTCTTGGGTTCGATTTTCAGCCGCTGCAAGAAAGTTTTTCAGAGACCTAATGCCTCTTGCAATTAATTGACAAATCCTCTAAGAGTATCTCTTGTCCTGAAAAGTGCTGCTCATTAGCCGTTTGGAATCGGCAGAAAATTGTAAGTCCCCTCCATTCCTGGTAATACGCACACAGGAATATTTGAGAGTTGAGAGTCACTAGGTCCTTCTTCTCTTCAAGCTGTTGTACCACAAAATGTATTTCTTTTACATACGAAGTTTCTTTATTCAATTTCTAAACAAAAATCTGGTATTTTACTTTTAAGTATTCAATAATATACATTTCAGGAAATAATTTCGAAAAATAATCGTAAACTAGTATTTATCTTGAATTTTCAAAAAGAAACATGGCGAGTGCTACAGAACGATGATAACCAGTTTATTATGGTTTCAATGAAACTGTTTGGATCTAGACGTGCCATACAGCGAACTCCACGATTAACATTCTGCAAGAACGATTTAAGGGTAAGGTTATCTTCCGCAGAACTGACGTGAATTGACCACCAAGCTCATGCGATTTTATCCTGATAGACTTTTTCTTGAGAGGTTTCCTGGAGTCGCATGTCTATGAGTGTAAATCACAATCGACCTTAAGGGGGTTAACATAACCCCTGTTACGCTCAAATTCGGAAGTCATTGAAAATTAGACCACTCGGATCCGTACCAACTTAAGAAGGTGAGGCGGGAATTTTAACGATGTCATATTCCATAAACAATGGTACACATGGGCTCTTCGAAGTAGAAACCTCACACATAGGTTGTTTTATTCCATTTCAACATCTACCTGACCTTGTTTAAAAGCAGTTAACATATTACTATAAATTCAAAATATTAACCACATTTTGATCAAAATCGGTAGAGCCGTTAATGAGAAAGTCGAGAGGAAAAAAAGCTTTTATAATATTTTGTTAAGTTTTGTTTGACTAAAATGTACACTATGCTTATAGTAGCAGACATAAGTTTTCTTATCAAAATCGTTGAAACCGTTTTCGAGACAAATAAAATAATTTGTATACTGGCTATTTCGCAGGTATCGTTAGTCTTGGAGCTAAGAAGAAAATCGTTTAGCTGATTGGGCTATATTTTTAAATACAAATATTTGACGACTACACTGCCACAAAGAATATTCTAAAATTCATTGAGAATTCAGGATGGTCAAGGGAGGCATGAGATACCTAAATTCCCTTCAATCCTCTTCCGGCACATCATCACACCTATTTTACCTACCGAGATGTTATGGCTTTCCGTATCATCACCCCTTCTTAACTAACCTATCATCCTAATGTCAATTTTGATCAAGATCTCGAGGACTAAATCCAATTAAAAGCTATTTCAAATCTATTATAATTGGAATTTTTGACACGAGAAATAAAATTTGAACTTTTCAGTTGTCTAAATCTGACTCTATTAGTTCAGCACAATCTGTCCAAATCTATTAGTATTCATTGATTAGTCAATAGAACTAATTTTATTTGTTTTAATTGGCACATAAAACTCATACACCTACAGAGATACTAAATAACCAAATAAGTCATCCGAACGCCTCCTCTCAAACGACCGGATGCCAATGAATTCACATCAATGAGTTTTATAAATAAAATTCTATTACCTATCATCTGTATCTATTTTTCAAAAGAACACAACAAATCGTATCGTGCCCGTATGTCGTCCGTCTGTTTCCTTTGCCGACTCAAAAATTCCACAGCTAATAGCTTCAATGAATCTCACCTCAGCCATTTGAATGGGTTTCAATTTGACACCGCGCGCCCCAGCGCGTTAAAAGAATTCTTAAAAGCTTCTTCTATATTACAAATACATAATCTTATCCAACAGATGATTGAGTCTTTTGTAGTAAAAGGTCACTTTTTGAATAACATTCTAGCACATCCTTCCCGTGTTCAAAAAAGAGTGCTGTCAAAAGACAAATGGCCAAAGCGCCAGGCAAAACATGAATTCTATACACCACAAATGCTGTTTGTTATTTTGTTTATATTTTCGTTTTTATTTTTGATTTTCCGCCCAAAAATAAGAAATATTATTCATGTTCGAAAAATGCCAGAAACTATAGCAACGCCAACGGCAACAACTGACATCAAAATATCTCGGACTTTTACGGCTGACATAGTCGAGCGCAATGCTTTTGGTAATTAGCAATATCCTTACCAAAAATATCTCAAGAGGTGACAACGGATTTTTGGTATGGCAGGGAGAGTGCCATACTTGTGCCTATTTATGCAATAGGCCAATCAATGCTGCTGCTGCTGCCGTCACAATGAGCAGCGACAAAAAGTAAACAATTAGTCATTGCTTGAGGATGGCAGGTCGGTGTGAAGTGTGGACTAAAAATAAAATCAATTATTACCAATATAAGTGCCTATTAATAAATATATTTCCATCGCTCTGCCCGCCCCACACACTGTCCCGAGAGAAGTCTTGTCTCCGAAATTGCAATCATCTGGCACATCCTGTATTGCAGCAGAAGCGCAAAAACTACGAGTGTAGTTTCTTGTAGAAATGTGTCAATTTTTGGGCCGCACAACCAGCAAACAACAACCGAATTCAAATTCGATTTGACTAACCGACTAACCGACCAACCGACCGACTGACGGCATCCAATAGTGGTGAAAATATTTTCATGAATGAAAATTTATTTTCATTTGCACACATAATTTGTTTTGTTGGATGCACACAGAATCACACATGACTAGAGCTATAGATTTGCAGTGCAGTCATATAGTGATACACCCGAGATGCAAGACCCAATGCACGGATGATTGCAGGCCCAGGAAGGAGGTGAGTTTCCTTGCTTTTGGCGGGCATCGTCGTCGTCAGTCGGTACGGTGGTCGTGGGATTATTTCGGCGTGTTTGTTAGGTTCTTTGTTTACTTGCGTCGTCTTGTAGTTCATTGCAATCACTTTTGTAAAATGCACTAATTCAAAAAAAAAATCAAAATTCTATAAGTTGAACTTGATGAACACAACAAATTTATGATGAAAAATAGAATTCTTCATGTTTACATTGCTGTGTTACTTTTTGAACAAAATGTATTAATTTGACGGAACCAAGTTAATGAGGGATGCCAACATATTTGTGATCATTTTCATCAAAAGAAATTCTCAAATTTTGTTGAGGATGAATTTGGATTTTGGTCACACTTACAGCTCGATCATGGTTATCAAATATCAACACGATATTTGATACCTCTCAGCTAAATTGAAGAATCGGTATTCTTGTGATCACTTATCATTTTCATGAACTCTGAAATATATTAGATTTTAGATTTATTGTGAATAGTTCTATTGATAAACTTGGCATTACAAATTATCAAATATGCTGATAACCATCAATTTTTCTTTCAGCCACAAATTGTTCGTTACCAAATGTATCAAACATTGGAGCGGAAAAAACTTCCTATTTTTTTTTTATTTTGCATTATAAAGAAGACTTTAGACTACTGTAGAATTTTTCTTGGTATAGGCATCACAGTCCTTCTTGTTTGAAAATATCACATATTCGACGTCGCTAAAAATGCTGCTTAGTATTTTAGTTTCCTCCTAAAGCCTATATATTCGTTCAAAGATCGAGTAAAGTTCCCATATTTGGGTAGGTGTTCCAATAACCCACCTGAATCTCTTGGATAGAATCCAAAAGGAGCTTTAAGAATGATAGGAGACGGAATAATAAAAAAAAAACATTTCAATTTCTCGTGCACCTTCTGCAATGTTTCTTGTCTTTCATGATTTTACCATTATTTGTATAAACAGTATTCTAGTTAAACAGCCAATTGCATTCCTTCCCTTAAACAATTTAAATGTAATACTTGCGCTTCAATGAATCCCCATCAGTTTACCCTTAAGCCCGACTTCGGACGTACTGTTAAATTCAGAGATTTTCTTTAACTGCACGAATGTGGAAAAATTTACCCGACTGCACAACACGAATGCTTTACCCAACTCAATATTTCCCCCCATTTGATATTTAGATATGCAAAATGTGAATCGGTATCTCCGTATCGCTCGTACTGTTTTCAATTATTTTAAGCGTAGTTATAATCGCTTTATTGCGCGCAAATTTATAAAAAAAAAACTTCTGGTACTATAGAGCAATGTAGCAAGGGGATTAAACAAGAAATAAACAGCAGTGGTACGCCTTTTAAGGCTTTCGACAGCGTGTTGAAAATAGGGATCATTTTCAAGCTGATCAGACCAGAGTTTCATTTGGTAAATATAATCAATATTTTGCTAGCAAAAAGAATCTTTTTTGTGCAGGTTTTTAACGAAAAACTAGGAACGAAGCACATCAGAACTGGAGTATTACAAGGGACCAAGCTGGGACCATTGCTCTTAAAGTCTTATATGCAGATCAACCAGACAATACTCCAGGAACGTCTCCATCATCAGATATTGCAAGATATATACAGATATTGGTAGCGTATCGGAATCCCGCTTTTTGAAATTCCGCTTTTCAAAAATACCAAAAAAAAACGTTTTAAGATCCCGTCTGCTAAAATACTGCTTTTTTTACGTCCCGTCTCCTAAAATCCCGCTTTTTCAAAATACCGATCTATTATAATCCCGCTTTTTAAAATCCCGCTAGTTCAGTTTTTTTAGAATGTTGCATACCTCACTGCTTACACGTCGTAATAAGAAAGGGGATTATAAAAAACGGGATTATAAAAAGCGGGATATCGTACCCAACCCACAGATACTGTAGGTTGCAAGACCATATCACTAAACTCTGGAATTACCACTTGAAATGGCAATTCTTAAACGTGCAAACTTCTCCCTCCATCTGATTCACACTTTACTTCAAAGGCAGAACAGACTAAGCAAGTAAAGGAAGCTTCTCATCTACAAGCAACTGATCGAACTCATTCTCACGTACGCCTGTCCCGTACACAGAACTTTCTCATAAGGAATTCTTGGCCAAAGAAGATTGTCTACGAGAATGCAGGCATTATATACTCGTACCAACCATCAAAATTCTAACCTCGAAGGACACGCTAATCTATGAGAGGAACAGCAACTAATTCTACCTAGCCAGAGCGGTGATCGATGATTGACATTTGCAACGAAATATTCTCGATACGTCAAAATTTTACGTTTTCCTTAATGTCAAACCACATAATGCTAAATTTCGAATTAAATATTCTATATACATCAAAATATAGAACGTTCTCCATCTGTCAAGCCATGAGCTGGATGACTAATTTAATTTAATTTTAGGGGGGTTTGAGGTGCTGATATTGAATTGCTGATATTGAAATTAAATTAATTTGGATTCAAATTGACCAACCGGAGCATACGGGTCAGAGGTTCATTAAGGCCATACGAGGTGTCGTGTGATGGTTAATAGAATAGGCGGTGGTTTCTCAGGTTGCGGGTGTTAGTGTTGAAAGAAATCGAAATGTAGAGAAAGGAGCAGTCAACTGAACCAGATGTATGAAAAGTATGTCAGCAATTTGTCTAAGTTCCTGTAATGAGTTGAGGTTTAACAGTTGGAGGCGGTCACGATAAGGGGGTAAGATCAAAGGTTTATCCCACGGAGGGCATTGAAGTGAAAAACGAAGGGGTCACCTTTGGATGTCTCCTATTCTTGATAGAACATTTTATTATCGGCTCGAAGTACATTCGAAACATTTATGAATGGAACTCGACTTCGTTCATATGGCCACCGCGGGCACGTTTGCAGCGGTCGATTCGTTGGACCCAATTTTCGATTCGATAACTCGGCCACACATTTGGGCGAAACGGCCGCCATTTCGTGTTCAATATTGGCTCTGAGCTCTTCCAACGTCGTCGTCGGCTTGTTGGCATAAACCAATGACTTAACGTAGCCCCAAAGAAATAGTCTAAAGGCTTTAAATCGCACGAACGAGGCAAATACGCCATAATGTGGTCTGAGCGATGCCTAAGTCTTGAGAACGACATTGCTCGTTCGTGTACTTTACAATGATAAAAATGTTGAGTTAACTGAATAAATTGACAATGACAGTTTTATGAAGAGTGAAAGGGTGCGTTCACAAATTAAATTCAAAGTTGTCAAGTTCCTATTGGAAAACCCGATATATCTTGATATGGAGACCAAACTTGGGACGCATACTCAATTAAAGGTCGGACAAACGTTAGACCATCTTTTTACAATACCTAATGCTGTGTTGGCCTTATGGAGTATTGCATCAATATGAAATAGAAATTTAAGTTCACGGTCACATAAAAGGCCAAGATCCATTATCTTTTCTACTATTTTTGTATGTGTTGAGTATGAAGATAGTATAGACGAGGAGTTTATGGAGGTGGATATGCTTTTTAAGAAACCATGCTGTGCTGGGGTATTTAAGGGCCTGCAATGGAAACTGAGGAGTTCATATAAAATGCTTTCAAAAATGTTTGGGATATGTAAAAGTTTAGAAATTGGTCGATAATTTTTCACGTCACCTACGATGCTAATGGATTAAAAGTTTTTGTTTTTTCCGCTTATATTTACTTTGGCAACTTCCATAAGAAGATGGGAATTTATAAATCTCTGACAGAGGGAGTGAGATAAAGCACAAAACATCAGCAAAAAGTTGGAGTATTTAGTACACCGTCTATAGCTTGATTACGCGATTTCAGTTGTTTTGTCTTTCGACTTATTGACCTATTTGGTGTTAGGTGAAGAAGGGTAGTGGAATTGAGCTACGTTTCAACACCCTCACTGAAACTGTCAAAAAGCCAAAAGACGAAACGAACGAAAAAAAGAATCATGTGATCAGGCTTCAAGAGTCAAACTAAAGTATCATATTTTTGTGCACCACTAGGGGGCGTTCACATTCTCAAATATGTTTGACAAGCACGCCACAATTGGCTTGATTTTTGTAATGCGATTTCAAAATGTTTTGATATTTTGACTGCATGACCAGCATATTTTAGAATGTGTACAATCCTATTGATGCTATAAGCAAATAGTTGTAATATTTCGTATCAGATAACACCTCTGTTTAAATAAACGTGGAAAATGTGATGTTGTAACAAATAGCATCCCTGTTTAAACATAAGTCTAACTCACTTTACGTTATGTTGCGGAGTTTGGTAGTGCGTTCTTTTTCTAACAATATTTAAATTTTGAAATAAATAGTTTCGTTCTCTGTGATTTTCTTTCCAATTCTGTGAATTTCAGTCGAAAGTTCTGTCAAAGTTCATATAAAAAAGATTAAATTATTCAAAAATGTTTTAATTATTTAAAAAGAAAATTACGATTGCATTATTATTTATGTTTATTGGGTACGTTCGACAACAAAAATTCGGCACTCGGACGAACGATAATGTTCACAAATCTTAACCGTGAGTCCCGCCACTCACACTTTTTTTACTATTTAGATTAATGATATTTTTTATTGAATATTTAAGAAGTTATTAAGAAATAGGTCTCATGTTTAATTTTTCCATGGACCCCCACGACCTGAAACTATTAAAAATTAAAAAAAAAAAAATTTAACCGACATCACAAGGTTCAAATTGTTTCCATCTTTAAAGTTCTAACATATGCAATGACACTCGAAGTCGCTAGTCGTTAACCAAAACCACAACGAAAAAATGACTCCTCGTCATGTGTCATAAGTCAGAACCAGTAACATCTTCGTCCATCAAATAGAAAAAAAAATTACCACAACGATGATTGACATTAACATCCTCATCGACAAATCCACAAAAGCTTACCTGCAAAGAAAAATGAAAGAAATATCATAATTAATTTACTAGTTCTATTTAAGATGAGATTTTTTATTTTTTTTTTATTTTTTCAACATAAAAAAAAAGTTTCACATTGAAAGGGTGTCACATATTTCCCCACCCACAAGCCACTAGCCGAATCTAAAATCCCTTCAAAAGAAGTGTGACACAAGCTAGCGCAACGCAGCGCACAAGCACCTCTCTATTTATTTTCTCAACAAAGATCAAACAAAAAACTTCTGTCTGCCTGTCGGCCTGTCGGCCTATTCAGACAGATGCCATTAACTTCCGAAATGGTGAAACTACATATACATTTATATCTATCTATGAATAGAGTCACAAATATTTTTCGAACTAACTGTATCTATGCGATAATACCAATTGACTGTAGTGTTGGTGAATTTCTCGCTGCCGATGCCGATTGTGATGCCAATGCTCATATTGCCGCATGACTAAGGACCAATGATTTTTCAAATCGTGTGTGAGTTTGATGTGCGTTAGGACTTGCCTTGAGCCAACATAACATACTCGTAGCACAGATTGTCAGACAGATTGCCCTTATTGCGAGAGAAGGAGGATAAACCCCTCCCCCTCCTTGGGCTTGGCTGCCGAAACCTTGCTTCCCTCCCGTTTTAATACTCGCACGGATAGGAAAAGTGCCAGTTAGAAAATCCAATTACTATATTCGTGCGCATATTGGCAAGGCGGAATCGATGTGTTACAAATACCATGTAGGCAATTGAAAAACAAATAAATATTAAAGTAACAACAGTTTTATTTTTTTTTTTTTTACTTTGATTATTTACTTTTTTTCTTCCAACGTTAAGTATGTTATAGTGGGGGAGGAACATAATGAGAGAAGACATAGAAATGCTATAAGAATATTGTTTAAGTTCTTCGGAACTTGTGAATCAGTGGTAAATGGTTTTATTTATCTTAAATGATTTTTAAAAACAATATTACGTTTTTTCTTTGTTATATTTGTAAACATCCACTTTTACTCTTAAAATTAGTTGTAATTTGTTTTTAAGTTTATGTTTATTGTCTATGCCATTTGCCAGGAAAATGGATGGTTTAAGTTTGTCGTTAGGTTGGCCCATTTAAAATGTGCTACTGGTTTGTCTGTAAACTGAAAAGGTAGTCCGCTCGTCAACTTAAGAATTGAGACGAAATAATTAAGATGATTTGGAAAAGAATCGACAAAAATATAATAATTGGATCAAATCGAAGGCTGGATATTTTGGTTTTTCATTCTAGGTCTAAAATTAAAAGAGTAATTGAAAAGTGCTAAATTTGTTTTGTTGAAAAACATGGTCCATATTGTGAACTTAGTATAAAAGTTCCAATACAAATATTCCAACAAACCTAATAGTCGACATATATCTTCTTAAAAGAGAAGAAAATCTGAAAATCATTTATTAATTGAAATGTGCTACTTTTCTTCTGAGGAGAAAATTTGGTCTGCGTATGCAAGCCCAGAAAAAAACAAAAACATGTATGATATTTAAGGGTCATGGTTTCTTCTTCTTTATAACTAGAAGAAAATTTGAAATTTGTTTAAAAATCAAAATCTGAAATGTGCTACTCTATTCTGATAAACAAAAAAATGTGATTCATATTTTCTATTTAACAAGAATAAGGTAAGATAAAAATTTTGTATTTTCGTATTTTGTTACTTTTTTGTTAAATTCAATAGGTTGGATATTCCAGTTGATCAGAATCTAGGAAAATGGCTATTAAGTACGTTTTAAAAATTGTATTCAAATAATGGGTAATGATTTGTGCGGCGCCCTTGGTTCGATTTCCAACAGATGTCACGTTGAAAAAAAAAATAAATAGGAGATCATTACGGTTCGTAAAAGCCCTATGCCTAGTAATTTACATCTCTAAACCGTTCCTGTTATCGTCACCAGGAATGGGGAGGACCTACAATTTTCTGCCAATTCCAAACTGAAAATGTCCAGCACTTTTCATGAAGAGAGATACTTTAAGAGGATTTGTCAGGCAGTGCACCCATAAAAAACTTTTTTGCAGCGGCTGAGAATCGAACCAAAGACCTTATGCACGACAGTTTAAAGCACTTGGACAACAATTTCTTAGTACTATGTGATCTGGTGTTTCCTCATGCATGTTACAGAACCAATATGTGGCTCTGCTTACTACAGCAAGTAAACCTAGGTGTCTTCTAAGTTTACAATGTCCAGCGAGAATACCTGTCATTATTCTTAGCTTAGCTTTGGGATATTTTCCCAGTTTTTGGATCGTCTGACCTCCTCTTTCTATGTATTTTTTTTTTGCTCCTTTTTCGAAAACGGCTCAGACCATATTAAAGGGTTTGACACTCCAAGGAGTCTGTCTCCTCGTTTCCATGAACAATTACGTGACCACTCAATGAAGCGTTACCTTGTTCTATTTGCCAAGTTCTTTTAGCCCACACTAATTTAGACCTGATGGTATAGGAGCTCAATTCCTTGAGTGCAGCTTGGCTACCTGTTTCCGATAGTTTTCTATCACTTGCAAATTCAAAAGCAGGTGCTAATTTTCATTTATTGGTCGGTCATAGGTGATGTTTGAAAATGTTTTAAGTTTTTTTTTCAGGGATGTTAGCAACTTATTTGTGGGTTATTCAAAGAAATTTATATGAAAATTTAAATTTCACAATAGATCTGTTTGTTTTTTGTTTTTCGAAAATTTCAAATTTGTAGGGATATCCAATTACTAAGTGAAAATGCGTTTTGAGGCCTTTCAGATGACGTATTTAGTTTTTGAATAACCCGTAAATTGGGATTTACCAAAACCTTGAATACTGTTAGGAATTCATTAAAATTCGACTATGACTAACCATTTTCTGAAACTAACTAACCGTTTGTGACCGACTGTGGAACTTTAAAAATATTTTCTTCAATATCCCATAAAAATGCTAGCCTCGTAGTATTTGACCTTGAAAAAAGTAAAACTTAAAAAAATCCCTAAAAATTTACATGACAAATAGACAGAAACTGACCTTTTCAATGACATGCTAAGTTTTGAATATCCCAGAAATGACGTACATAATAACATCTTCTAATAGTGAACATGGAAAATTCGTTAAAAAAATCGCCTTTGAATGATCAATTACAGTTACAGAAACCAATTGATCTTTTAAGACCAATATTAGTGTAGATATGTATGTAGTATAATTATTTTCT
This sequence comes from Chrysotoxum bicinctum, assembly GCA_911387755.1. Taxonomy (NCBI): domain Eukaryota; kingdom Metazoa; phylum Arthropoda; class Insecta; order Diptera; family Syrphidae; genus Chrysotoxum; species Chrysotoxum bicinctum. Next base: position 212,524,231 of record OU426989.1, on the reverse strand, counting down.
AATATCCCACATATGGGGTACTAAGACCCCACATACAAATTGAATATTGTAAATTTCAAATTCATGTCTTTTGCTGTCAAGTTTGAATGATATAATAATCACTTTATCGCTGAACGAATAAAATCCCAATGGTATACCTGTTTTTTTTTTTATTCCATGTTCCGCTAGAGTTTCAACTTGAATCCTATCAAACACCTTGCCAATCATCTGTTTGTCTATTGGGAAGCTTCTTTATATGAAAAACAAAAAAAAAATCAACTATTTTCAATTAAAATTCCACTTCATTGAGTCATGTATAAACAAATAGGCAAATATCGACTAAGCTAAAATTTGACACAGATTTTTCTTACATTCTGAGGAAGCCATTTTATGTTGTTTTTTTTTTTTTTTTTGTTCTTTCTTTTGTTTAAGTAAATCTAAACGTAGATCTACTAAGTGCCGTGGGCTTGTTTTTTTATATTTTCTAAATAAAAAAAAACCTCGAGCACACGCCCCTCTTTTACATTGTTTCGAAGGCGAAATGCAAATAAAATCGATTGATTTATCTCTCTCAGGTGTGCCAAATTATTTTAATTATTCTTTTATTTTGTAGCTGACTTACGCGCACGTAACGTATAAAAATACCCAAGCACAAATAATGTTTTTTTTTTTTTTTAAAGTGAGATTTTTTAATGTTACATAGGCGGCATGATATTATGTCTCTAGATATAATTAGATGAGCGAAATTGTCTACATTGTATTTGATAGATTGGGTACCTTTGAGTTAATAATGGGAGGTACTAATTGGTTATGGATTATTCATAAATATTTTAATATTTAGCAATCTACCTTACAAAAATCGTATTTTCGTCATTTTTCAACGGAGTCAAATGTCTGGCAGACGCACTGAAAAGACATAAAAACACTGCATTTTTAAAATCTAGGCTTTTTTAGAAATGTGTCTTAGACTTTGTCTATAGGTGCCAATCACATTTATGTACAGATTTTTATAACAATTATGCACACATCTGGCAGAGTTTAATATTTGTCAGACGAATTGAAAAAAAAACTACAAAAACAACATATTGAATTCTTGTTTTAGGGATCTACAATTTTTTTGAGATTCCAAATTATTTTCAAACAGGTTGGGTACGATATCCCGCTTTTTATAATCCCGTTTTGTTAAATCCCGTTTTTTTTTTAATCCTTTTTTTTATAATCCTGTTTCTTATAATTCTCCTTTTTATAATCCCGCTTTTTAAAATCCCACTTTTTAAAATTCCAGTTTTTAAAATCCCACTTTTTAAAATCCCGTCTCTTATAATCCCGTTTTTTCATAATTTCTTTCCTTATTACGACGTATAAACAGTGAGGTATGCAAGGGGAGGCATGCTGCCCCCCTGGAACACTCCTACTTGGGCACATTATAGGATTTAGGGTTGGTGCGAGGTTGGGTGTATGCAAAGTTTCTTTAGCATTTAAAAAATCTGAAAAATAACCAACATAAAATCAATAAGTTTTAGCTACGTATTCTAAAAAAATGCACGACTGGGTCGCACGAACTTGCTCCTATGTAAAAGACTAAGAATTTCAAAAATGAATGTTATTAGAGAAACTGTTCATAAGCATAAAATTCATTTTTTAAATGACTAAAAAAAACTTCTTTAGTAGTTAAAGGTAAGAATAGGATGCCATATGATTCAAGCAAATATAGATTTATGCAAGAACAAAAATTATAAGTAAGTATTTGTAGTGGTTTCTTAAAAAATAAGGTTTTATATATAAGAAAATTTTAAAACATTTTTAAGAAAAAATGTTGGTAAGCCAATTTGAAGTTTTTATTATTGTATGAATAAAAATTAAATTTACAAAAAAAGTATTGAGCCGTTTTCGAGACATTGAATTTTCAAAATACAAAAAATTGATTTTTTTTTTTCAAAATTCAAAAAAATATTTTTCTTAAAGTTTTTAAATGCAATGATTTTTAAACTTTTTAGAAGCTTCTTTCTACGAAATTTCATTAAAATCCGTTATGCTGATAATGAGAAATTCAAAATTTTAAAAAATCGTTCTATGGTAGGTACAAGCTGTAATATCTTGTTTTCAATTTTTTTTTATTAAATTAAAGATATTAAAAAATAATAGAAAGAAAAAAAATTTAAGCAAAATTCTCGGAACCGTTTTCGAGAAAAATACGATTTTCGAAAACCATTTTTTAACATTTGTATGGAGGGTACCGTTATTTTTAGGTAAAATTAATTTATTTTGCTCTTATATTGTAGATTATTTTTCCAAACTTTTATTTATCAAGTTTTGAAAAAATCGAGCATGGGGTTTTCGAAATATCTAGTTTTCAAAAAAAAATTTTGAAAGTTTTTTTAAAAATCCAAAAAATTTGTTTTGGAAAATTTGAATACACAATAATATTCAAACTACTGGGAAGCTTTAGCATTAAAAAAAATGATCAAAATCGGTGGTACCGTTTTTGAGAAAATCAAAAACAAAAAAAATGGTCCCAAGAGGGGTACCAAAACTACTCATTTTTTTGAAAAATTTTTTCGACTATTACTTAGGTTTTACTAAATTAAATTTTTTGAATTTTTTTTAAGAAAATCGCAGGGACAGTTTTTGAGAAAAAAAAATATTTATAAAATTTCGGAAAAAAATTGTATGGCAGGTACCGTTATTTTTGGTCATAAAAAATCAAATCAAAAAACATCCGGGGGTAAAAAATCAAAACCCATATCTACCAAGTTTGAAGAAAATCGGCCGAGCCGTTTAGCTGTAATCGAACAGACAGACAGACAGACAGACAGAATTGCCAGACCCACTTTTTTCGTCTTCGCTATCATCGTAATGTCAACTTTGATCAAAATCTCGAGTTCGATTTTTTTTACGAATGCATAACTTGCCTTATAGTACCTATAAGTCGCAAGTAAAAACGGGATAAGAGATATAAGACGGGATTTTATAAAGCGGGATTATAATAGAACGGGATTTTGAATAAACGGGATTTTAAAAAGCGGTATTTTAAAAAAACATTATAGAGGACGGTATTTTAAAAATTTTTTTGCGGGCTTTTTGAAAAACGGGATTATAAAAAGCGGGATTTCGTTACCCTCCCTTTTTAAACATTTTTTCAACGAGAGAAAATATAATAAAGTAAATAGGTCTGCTAGACATATTTCAAGAAAATATAAAAATATAAATATAAAGAGTTTTCTATACGGTGTCAGCTCTCAAATAATATAAACATAACTTTCTAAGAAGTCAAATGTGACGCACTGAAACACACATACAAGCACTGCATTTTTAAAATCCAGTCTTTCTTAGAACGCGCAATGCGTTTAAGATTTTTTCTTAGGGTGCCAGTTGTAAATATGTACACATAAAATGAAATGTCTGTGAACTTCTGTCTTACTTTTCGACTAAAGTCAATTCCATAGGATCCGCGCCAGAGGTCATAAAACTCCTTCTTGAAGAAGAAATTGTCAGGGATTTTTTAACCAACAAATATTTTAATAGCGTCTGGCATAGTTTTAGCGAACAAAAGAATCCACTTTTGTAATCTAGAAAATCAAACAAAATTATTCTCCCATAAATTTGGGAAAAGTTAATATTTTTAAATTTAACAAATTTCAGTTTTGTACAATTTTACACTCGCCCAATAATAGCACAGAGATAAAAACTTGAAGCAGCAGCAAAAATCCAACATAAATCTATAACTTTTTTTTGCTCCTTTAATTTTTTTCACCAGATGTCGATAATCACAACCAGATTCAGCCTATAAAAACACAGGATATAAAGGTGGCAATGTGAAGCCTTAAAATCACCTGATATTACACAAATAACAACAACAAAAAAGACACACATACGCACGCAAATTTTTTTTGTTAAAGAATAACAAAAATTGTTTTACGATGCATAAAAACAAATGACATTTCGCACGCATTCCGTTTAATGTGTCATTTAAATAACAAAAATATTTTAAATTTTTGTATATTTATTCTTTTACACGTATTTTACTTAAACAAATTTCCTAAAATAATGAAAAGTACGAAGGCGTGCTAAATTTTTAAAAGTCAACTTAATGAACTCAAGCAAATTCATTTTTCGTGGTTAGAGGTAACAAAAAAAAAAAAAAAACAAAACAACATTAAATGATATCTTTCTTAGCTTTGAAACAAAGTGTCATACACGAAAGAAATATTGGTGACTGGGCGTCTCTTCGCGGTCTAGTATTTCGCTATGGCAGAAAGTTTAATTATGCGTAAAAGTGTGTTCACATAAAATTTCGCAGCTGAGAAGTTTTCCGGATTTTGTAGTTAATTCTTATTTATTTGACAGATAGAATTGAGATTTTTGTTCGCAGATTATAAGAGGAATGGGAAGAGCTTATTTTTGGGCGGAGAATATGGGTTTTTCAGTTACAGATGCAGGTTTGAATTTGTGTCTTTGTTTTAATTAAACGACAGGTAGATTTTGACTATTTATGGCGGCCATTTTGCTTAATATGTTGGAAATTTCTCCTTCTTGTATTTTTTTTTCAACACTTAAGATTGATCACTATGGGAAGTTACGGCGTCATAGCAGTTAGAATAACAGTAGGTTCTGAAGTGTGTTGGAAGCAGACCCCAACTTCAACCATCAGCGACGAGGCCCATTTTTGGACAAACCAGTTCGTCAGTACCAAAATTGAAATTTTCTCGGGACATGTCTTATGCATACGATGCCCATGAAGTGGAAATAAATCCGCTAAAAGTCATTGTTTGGCGTTGACTTTGGGCCGCTGCGAAGATATCATCCGCCCGTATTTCTTCTATGCGATTACCAACACTGCGCTGCCCAACTTCTTTATTTTTGTCCTAATTTATATGATATGGATGTGAACAACATGTGGCTCTAACAGAACAGCACTACATGCCACACAGCTGATGCTACAATGAACATTCTGCACTATCGATTAGAAGATAAGTTTATTTGATGCAGAGGTGCTGCCGTGAATTGAATCATTAGACCGTGCAATTCAACTCCGTTAGACATTTTTCTTTCCGAGTTTTCTTTAAGATACATTTCTAACTCAATACGCCCCAAACAACCGCTTCATAATCAACTGTTCTAATTCAATCTGGTAAAGGCAACAGAGTCATTTTTTTTTTTTATAATCTACACGCGCTCAAGGGATTATAACTACCCTTTAAATGTTTCAACACAGCGCGGGCGTGAAGTTAAAGAAGAGAAAGAAGGATAGGAAAGATGTGTGGCACGATGTTTTGAGACTGAAGGTGGTTGTCTCAGATTTTTGTATCTCCAGGGATGGCGGCTGAACTAGTGCGGAGAATGCTGTGTCTTATTTTTATGTCCCTTATAATTCACATTATTTTATTCGTTTTTCATATTTGATGGGCATACTAGTATTACTAAAACACATGTTGTTAGTGTTATGCCTGAACAACATGCAATGAGCAAACCAGCAACCCATTGCTGACAACTTTATAAGGTTTTAATGGAATTAAGGCGACATAAACGACAGCAGGGATCGAACCTGTGATCATGAGGTTGACAGGCGAGTATACATCCATCGTGCCACGGCCACCCCCTAAAACTGGTTCTCTTGATTGCACGCCATTCAGCGAAGCCAAGGCGGCGAAGGTCATTTAAACTATGTCATATTCCACACAAGAAGTCATAGTTAGGCCTTTCAAAAAAAAAACATCGTTGACTTATTACACACATTTTTTTTAATCAATTTTGACACCTACCCTACTGATTCTCATGATTCCTATGATGATTTCCCAAATTATATAGTTCGTTATTGTTGATTCTCATTTTTGATATTTCGGCAAATTGAAATGTGTTAATACGAACGCTACATGAACTTGCCATTGTTTAACAATCTTTAAATAAAGTTCAGCCTTCAGTGGAAGTGTATCGAAAGAATTAAAGTAAATTTAAAATGCTTATGGCTTAAAGGTCGAAAATAAAGACATTAGAAATATAGTACGAGTACCTGGACAAAAGTTGATAAAGTTGGGTAGGTAAAATTTGAGGACCTCACTTTATCAGATGGTATGTTCTCAGAAAACTCTATAGATTAATATATTGGTTGATGCCAGAAATTGTGTTGGTTGTATTTTTTGTTTACCTCCCTCCCCTCCCGTTACAAAATATTAAAACCTAACCTACAGTATTTTAATTACGATTCATGAAAATGTAAGGGTGTGTTTGTAGACAATATGGGAGGGGAGACAAAAAGAAATATTTAGACGTCAAAAGTTTCTTTTGGAAATTATGTTTAATTATTTATTTTAATTTAATTTAGAACATAGAGAACCACGTGAAAGAACAAATCATTAGCTTTATACTTTATAGTAAAAGGCATGTCTATTTCGAGTTTTTCATTAATTTAGTTTGTTTATATAAAAACAGTTCTATACAGCTTTTAAAAGATCTTTTGGAAATATACAAAAGCATAAGAGAAAGCAACTCACTGGAATTTATTTATTTATCAAAAACGTCTTTAAAAAAAAAATGCACTCAGTATTTCTATGACATTAAAGTGTTTTAAAATAAATAATAGGTGACCTGGAAATAAAATCTTGCAATTCATCAGCAAAACACGTATATATTTTCTGAATCTTCCGGATTGTCAAAGTACTGTTTTCATAGAAAGTCTAGTGAACTACATTGCAGTATTCCAAAAAGGGCGAAACTAAGAATATAAATAAAACTTTTAGAGTATACATCTTTAAATTCTATTGAATTTTTCCGGGAGACAATTAATAAAAATAATAAAAAGAAGTGGGTCAAGGTGACTTCCTTGTGGAACCCCTTTATATAATTAGAAGTACCCGTTAACCACTTGCTCTCTATCACACATTCCTGTTGAACCGTAGATGTTCTGCTTTGCCTTGTGCGAAGACTTTTTGAGTATAAAAGAGCCACCTATCTATAGTTCAACGGCCAAAGTATTAGATAGGCAGAACCGTCAATTTGGCGGGATGAAGCCGCTTAGACGCACACTCTCATAAAACTCATCATTAGAAGATGTTAGTTGAGCACATCACTCTTGCATTGTGGCACCGAATCAGATTTAATAAGAAATTTACGTTTTTGTTTATGTTGGCTCCGTTGTATTGAAACTGGTAGGAATAATAATCCTTGCACTCGTTCTTTAAGAAGCTGCCTCTTAAGCAACTAAATCTTTTCCTTATGAGATAGAACAACGTTGAATTGAATCACACTGGACCGGATGAGGGTTTTTCAAAAATATTCTTTTTTGTAATTTGTATACTTTTGTAGCGTGAATAAAATACTTAATTTATAATTTAAACAAAAATGAATAACAATTTTTTTTAAACCAATGAAGATAGAAAAAAAACAACATGTAAAACTGGACTAAGTCTAAAATCGTTAACAAGTATTAAGAATATAAAAATAAAATGAACGACTGGGTCGCACGAACTTGCTCTTCTGTAATAGACTCCCTTAGTAGTTAGCTGAAGCTGAGCTGGGAGCTGAGAGCAGGATGCTATGTGATTCCTCAAGCAAAAAACTGAAACAATTTTTTTTTTAGTTTTGAAATGCAATGTTTTCGAAAGCTTTTAAAAGCTTCTTTATAAAAATTTTCTATCAAAATCCATTATTCAAAAATTCGAAAAATTGTTCTATGGTAGGTACAATCAGTAATATCTTAATATCAAAATTTCTTATACTGAATTATACATCTTAAAAATTTGTCGAAAGAAAAAGAATTTTATTGAAATTCTAGGTGCCGTTTTCGAAAACCAGTTTTTAACATTTTTAAGGTGGATATTTTTAGATAAAATTTAATTTTCTTCTCATATCTTGTAGATTGCATATTTAAAAATTTTTAATTATCAAGTTTAAAAAAAATCGAGCATGTGGTTTTCAAAATATAGAGTTTTTAAAACAAAAATGAATTTTTTTTAAAAACACAAAAATAAACTTTTTAAAAATTTTAATACATAATCCAAACCAAACTTTTTGAGGAGCAACTTAACATGAAAAAATGATTCAAATCGGTTGTACCGTTTTTGATAAAATGAGAAAGATACAAAAATAGTACCATTAATAACCATTTTACTTAATTTTTACTTGCGACTTATAGGTACTATAAGGCAAGTTATGCATTCGGAAAAAAATCGAACTCAAGATTTTGAACAAAGTTGACATTACGATCATAGCGAAGACCAAAAAAGTGGGTCTCGCAATTCTGTCTGTCTGTCGGTTGGACTACAGACTAAACGGCTCGGCAGATTTTCTTCAAACTTGGTAGATATGAGTTTTGATCCCCCCACACGTTTTTTTCTTATTTTTTTTAAGATCAAAAAATAACGGTACCTACCAGGTTTTTTTTCGAAATATTATAAATATTTTTTTTTTCTCAAAAACTGTCCCACAGATTTTTTTTTTTTTTAAAAATTCAAAAATTTCATTTAGTTAAAACCAGGTAATGATTGAAAAAAAAATTTCCAAAAAATTCTTATTTTTGGTAGCCCTCATGGGTCCATTTTTTTGTATTTGATTTTCTCGAAAACGGTACCACCGATTTAAATCATTTTTCTTATGCTTAAGCTCCTCCAAAGTTTGAATATTATTACATATTCAAATTTTCACTTTTTTTTTGGAAATTCAATATTTCGAAAATCCCAAGATCGATTTTTTTTTAAACTTGACCAATAAAAGTTTCTTAACATAATCTACAAGATTTGAGAAAAAAAATTTGTTTTATCTAAAACTAACGGTACCTTCCATACAAATGTTAAAAAATGGTTTTCGAAAATCGTATTTTTCTCGAAAACGATTCCGAGAATATTGCTAAAATTTTGTTTCTTTTGATTAATTTTTACGATCTATAATTTAATAAAAAAAAATTTAATCTAGATATTACTGACTGTACCTACCATAGAACGATTTTTTTCGAATTTTGAATTTCTTCTTATCAGCATAACGGATTTTAATGAAATTTTTTATAAAGAAGCTCCTAAAAAGTTAAAAAAAACATTGCATTTCAAAACTTAAAAAAAAAATTATTTTTCAATTTTTAGAAAAAAAAAGTATTGTTTTTTTTTTTTTGGAAAATTTGATATCTTAAGAACGGCTTAATATTTTTCTTGGAAATTTAACTCTTATTCGTACAATAATAAAAACTTAACTTGACGTACCAAAATTTTTTCTTCAAAATGTTTTAAAAATTTTGTACATAAAAGCTTATTTTTTTAAGGAACCACTACAACGACTTATAGTTTTTGTTCTTGCATAAATTCATATTTGCACAGCATTCTGTTTTTATCTCTTACTACTAAAAGAATTTAAAAAATTCATTTTATTCTTATGAACTGTTTTCTCTAATAAGATTCGTTTTTAAAATTCATAGGAGCAAGTTCGTGCGACCCAGCCGTGCATTTTATTTTTTCAACCATAACCAAGCTTTAACTAAATGAAATTTTGTGAATTTTCTTTTAATCTGCAGAAAAGTTTTTAGGGTAAAAAATATTTTATAAAATTTAGAAAAAAAAATCGTATGGTACCGTTGTTTTTGGTCTTCAACAAAAACAGGAAAACGTGTGGGGAGAAAATTAAAAAACGCTATTCATCAATTCATTTAAAAAAAAAATCGTCCCAGCCGTTTAGGCTGTAGTCAAAGAAACAGACAGAATTGCCAGACCCACTTTTTTCTCGAATTCGATTTTTTTTACAAATGCATAAATATGTATAATGCCGCAAGTAAAAATCAATAAATATTTATACGTAATTCTTTTTATTTTTCAGAACCATGATATTATACGAGGAATAATTGGAACTTGCTTTCCCGTCCGTTTAATAAATTTAAATGCTTAAATAAATTTGTAATAGTATGTGTACATAATTTTTTACTACTTATATTGACACCAACAACTTTTTTTTTAAACTATCAATTTTATTTTTGACTAAATACTCAAATAATTGTTTTTTTTTTATAAGACTGATGAACGTGACCTCTATATGTCATTAATAAAACAAAAACTGACAAAAAAAATGTAAAATATTTACGACTGGTGGAATTAATTCCACGAGAAGCCAAAAATCAAACGACAAAAATGGAAATCGTGGACCAACTTAATCTACATGAATGCATTTCAAAAATAAAACTTGGTAAATAAATCTTCTAAGATTAATAATAATGTAATTTTTTCTTGATAATATTTTATACTTGACCGCAACAAAATACCACAACATAATCTCTGATAATAAAATCAAACCACAAGCTTGTATGAACCGCCCTGAACTTTTTTTTTTCTCACTTTGAAATTCCACGCAAAACTCAACGTCGGCGTCAGGCTATTATTTTGAAGGTCAACAATATATAATTTTATTTTCCATTAATATTATGTATGTACAATCGTTTTGCATAAATTAATTTATTTTTCAAGATAAATTTATAAAAAACAAAAAAAAAACTAACGTTTGACAGATATTTTATTAAACATTTTCGGTTAATAATATATTTTTCTTATCAAAAAAAAAATTAACACGTGCGGTGGTGACAATGAGAATTTTATGTTAAGGAGGGAAATTAATTAAAACAAAAAAAAATACAATAAATACAAATTAGAATTTTGTGAAATTATTTTATTCATAAATTTCATCGCCGCCACCCCGCGCGCGCCGTTTGGTTTAATAAATTAAGAGAAAAATTGTTCTATTTTTTGCTGTTCATGGTCATAGTGAACATAAAAAGTGCATTTTTATTGTCTAACCAAAATACATATGTTCGAACCAAATTAAATAGAATTTTTTAAATTTTCTTTTAATGCTTAATGATGAAAAAACAACACCAAACGTCTTTACTGCAATCAATTACTTTTTTTGTTTTTAAAACGTATTTAACACAGTTTGGAAAAAAAAAATTAATTGCAGATCTAATATAACCGGAAGAACAATAGAAATCTATCCGAAAGGCGATTTTTTTTTAAACAGAAAAAATGTTTTATCCTTAAGTAAACATACGTTTGTGGGTGGAAAATATTTGCTTGGCTGTGTGTGTTTTAGGATTATAGCACCCCGTCGTGATGGTAGTAACGAGGCACGTAGGTGATTTTTGTTTTCACAAAAACAAATCAAACTTCATTTCTAAATTTGTAAATATTTAAAGCTTTAGTTAAATTTTATCTTTATTTTATGAAATCAAAAAAAAATTGAAAACAAATTTCAAATAAATAAAAAAAAATTATTGTTTACAATTTATGTGACAGCGTTTTTTTTTAAATTTCTTACTAGACGGCCCTAAGTTATTACGAACAAAAAAAAAACATATTTCATTCATTGGATCAATGCCAAATGAGGGGAATAAATGAAAATAAGAAAAATAAAAAGTCTTCAATACAATTTCGGCATTTCGGAGAAAATATTTGGAATGAATGGAATACATTTACTGATTTCACATTTTTTTTGCCAAATCTTTCTCAAGATAGCCGGCAGTATTTCGATTTGATTTTTGATTTTTTATTTATTTTCCCTATATATTTTTTTTTGTGTGTTGTTCTGCTGCTGGGGGGAAATCTTTTCATGGCTAATTGCTAATTTGTTAAGTGCTACTTTAATTGAGGAGCAACGATTAACAAGTGACCTGAACGCGCTTATGTTATAGATTACGATATTTTGAGAGGGGATTGAGTGTTGGCCTAATAGGAATCAATACAAGACCATAAGGGTTGTTGTTCATGGGTGGGTCTGTTTGCAAGTGAGGAGAATATTATGTTTAATTGACTAAGCTATGTTAAACTGGGGGAATTTGTTTCGTGGTGATTAATTAATATTAATTTAGTTTGGTTTAGTAGGTTTGCCAAATGGAGGCAATTAGATCTTAATGTTGGATTAATGTATTCCTAGTGGTAATAATGGCGTATTAGTTACGGAGTGCAAATTCTGAATACTAAAACATACATATATTTAACTAAGCAAAATGGATCCAATATACAAAACGAGTCATATTTGTTTATGTGCAGTCAAATTGAAAGCTATAAGTTGGGCTTACTTTATAAGAATATAACAAATTGCAAATTTTTCAAATAAACTACATATAAAAACAAGATAGGTTGACCCGAAACTAATTGAAATTTCAAAGTTGTCAAATTTAAATTTGATAGATAGATAGATGGACAGGGAATGGTGTTCTACAGAAGAAAGAATATGGCATATACTACAGCTGTCATACAAAACACCATGTGCTCGGGGTAGGTTTCCTAGTCAGCGAAAAAATGAAGTCGACCATCATCGGCTTTAACGCTATAAGCGAAAGGCTATGCACCCTTCGCGTGCGAGGCAAATTTACGAACATCAGCCTCATTAACGTTCACGGACGTACGGAGGAGTCCTCAGACGAAGAAAAAGAGACTTACTACGAACAAGTCGAGAGGGCCCTCAATGCCTGTCCAAGGTATGATGTTAAAATCATCCTTGGGGATTTGAACGCAAAAATAGGTCGGGAGCCGGTATTCAGGCATTACGCAGGCACCCATAGTTTGCATGAGAACACTAATGACAATGGACTTCGAGTCTTAGAATTGGCAGCATCAAAAAACATGGTCGTTGCGAGTACCAGGTTCCCGCGTAAAGATATCTACCAAGCCACCTGGGTATCACCTGATGGAGTCACTCGTAACCAAATAGACCACGTGTTGATAGACCGTCGCCACTACTCGAACTTGATGACGGTACGAACACACCGAGGTGCCAATATCGACTGGGATCACTATCTTGTTGGTATGGTTTTCCGAGGGCGGATTGCCTTGCGAAGACGCATTGCATCAGACAAAAAAAATCAGCCTGGGAGAAGAACCTAATCTGTGAAATAGAAAATAGCCGAGAGCGAGGTCCGCACCAGGCGCGGAAGTTCTACCAATCCGTCCGAAACATGACGCAGTACACACCACGCTGCACATACTGCAAGGACGGAGAGGGAAATCTGATCACCGATCCTGAAAGCATACTGGAGCGATGGGAAGTGTACTTTAATGAATTGCTAAATGGTCAGCTCACTACAGAAGTGGAGGCTCCACTACTTCAAGAAGAATACCCTATGTTGCCGCCACCAAGCATAGAAGAGGTTGAGAAGGCTCTAGGCCGGCTTAAGCAGAACAAAGCCCCGGGAGGCGATGGCATACCAGCCGAATTATTCCATCACGGCGGGCCAGCCTTACGTCAAGCAATTCATGATATTATAGTGCACGTATGGGAGCAGGAAGAAATGCCAGCAGACTGGCGAAAAGGCATAATATGCCCCATACATAAGAAGGGAGATGTCACAACGTGCAGCAATTATAGAGGTATCACGTTGTTGAGTACCGCCTATAAGATACTCTCCTCTATCCTACAAGACCGGATAACCCCATACACTAAAACCGTCATCGGACAATATCAGTGTGGTTTCATTCCAGGCAAATCAACAACTGATCAGATCTTTACCCTTAGGCAGGCGATGGAAAAATGTCTAGAATTTAACATCCCAACATACCATCTGTTTATAGACTTTAAGGCCGCCTATGATAGCATAGCCAGGGTAGAACTTTACAAAGCCATGAGAGAATTCGGCATCCCAAATAAATTGACACGACTATGTAGGTTGACCATGACCAACGTAACAAGCCAAGTAAAAATAGCCGGATTGCTATCCAGACCAATCAACATCTTTAATTGACTCCGACAAGGGGACGGTTTGGCCTGCCTCCTCTGCGTGACTCTGGCACGGCAACACGAGGGACCATCGTCAGCAGATCCAGCCAGTTACTGGCTTACGCAGACGACATCGACATCATCGGAAGAACCGAACAAGCTGTACACGATTCCTTCATCCAGATCGAGAAGGTGGCACAAAATCTGGGGCTGCACATTAGTGAAGGTAAAACAAAGTACATGGTGGCGTCGAATGCGAGAGGAACAGTTGGTCAAACAATCAAGGTTGCGGAGCACGAATTTGAAGTGGTGCAATCCTTTAAATACCTTGGGTCAATAGTAGCAGCCGATAACAATATAGAAGAAGAAATACGCGGGCGGCTTCTCAAATCCAACAGAGCCTACTATAGTCTGTCAAAGCTCTTCAAACCCAGAAATCTCACCATAACTTCAAAACTGCTGCTGTACAGGACCATGGTCCTGCCAGTACTCACATATGGATCCGAGACTTGGGTGCTTAGCAAAGGGCACTCCGACCTCTTAGCTGCGTTCGAGAGAAAAGTCTTAAGGAGAATTGTTGGTCCCATATGTGAGGAAGGACGATTCCGGAGACGGTACAATCATGAACTGTACGCAATCTATACCTTGAAGCAGATATCGTGACAAAAATTAAGCTCGGTAGACTCCGGTGAGCAGGGCACCTAGCTCGCATGAGCGAAGAGGAACCTGCTCGGAAAGTTCTTTGTGGTACATTCTATGGTAGACGACAGCGTGGTAGACCATGCTTGCGCTGGAGAGATGGCGTAGACCAGGACGCCCGAAGCCTTGGGGTGCGCAACTGGATGGCGTCGGCTAGAGACCGGGATAGGTGGAGAGACTTGTTGCAAGAGGCCAGGACCGGAACCCGGTTGTCGAGCCGATGATGATGATGATGTCACCATACAATCGAACCATGTGTGAAGATCGGTCGTACCACGGCTGTGTATTTCCTCACAATCATCTTAGATTGAAAACCCCACTTTTTAGCAAACGTTTTACTACTATAATCGAAGAAAGCTTTGATGGCCTTCTTAACCCTTTCTTCAATTTTCAGTTTCAAGTTCAACTTAGGATCTAGCATAACACCTAGATATTTTGCAGTGGAAGAGAGCAAGAGTGTGTGGCTACTAAGGTACGAAGGAACTTATTTACAGAATGCTAAAGAAAACCCAAAGCAATTTAGCGGCTTTCTTCATAGAATTGAATAATTAGCAGTATATACTCGTAAAGCGTTGGCAGTGTAATATGATCACTGTTCATTGCCATTCTCATTTCATCAGTGACAGCTGCGTTTAGGTCAAAAACCAGACTGACAGGTACTTAACAGGTTGTTGATTGCTAGACATTTTGGAACCTGGTTCTGAAAAGTTTTTTTTTTTTTAAACACCGTTCAAAGAAACGGAATACCAATACCTGTTTGCTTTCTTGTTGTGGGAAAAATCTTGGTTTTCAGCAAGGAAATGCATGAGTGAAGCAAACTTTAAGGGCGATGCCTTGGACGTGAACTTTTTAATGAGTGCATTACAATCAATGTAGCCAACTGGCTTTTTAAATTGTTTACCAATACCGTTTGTTTTCACGCAGGATTGCGTAGTTTGCAACACGATTTGTGGAAGTGCTGGATTTTGAAACGCCTCCATTGTCTGTAGACGGCATCTCTTCACGGCATCAAAGCAGATATATCGCCGTTCAGACAAAGTGGAGCCGTATGCTTAACGAGAAGGGTTTTAAAAAGAATAGGAAAATAGTTTTTAAAATACATGATTGACGTTATGGTACTGTGAGTTCCAGTTTATGCAGTCAAAGTCGCACAAAGTCAGTTGAAGTCTAGATATTGAAAACTTTTTTGATCAACCAGAAAAACTAAATCCAAAGAAAAAACAAATCGTGCTTGAAAAAACCAGGTGCCATAAGCTGGGTGTAAGGTATTACCATAAAAACATAAAATTACAAGATATAGAAGCAGTGAAGCAGTTAACTGGACTCAGATCGAGTGCTTGAAATTTTCCAGCCAAACGCTTATCTAACCTATTACAGTTAACGTACTACTTTAGTTCTAACATCGTCCTATTTCGACTTATAAATCTATGCGCTTTTGTATTATTTTAGGTTTTACATAGAAACGTCTCTGCATATTCCGAAATTAAATAAAAACATTTAGTGAGGAAAAAATCAATTATTTCTGGGTAAAGATAGGGCTGATCATTAAGGCCGCTTTTATTTTATCTCTATATGGAAGATCTAGTTGAATGGTTAAATGGAAGAATTAAATATACTGGGGCATTTATAAAAGCAGTATTTTTTCCAGAGGAATTTCTGTGTGCTCTCATAGTTTCTTAAGTCGTTCCAATTGTTTATTAATCGACTACATGGTTATTGTATGCTCTGGAGTATATTTCATAAAAAAGTTTTTTATTTTTTAAATATTAAAGACATTTTATTTTTAAAGAATATTTTCTTAGAAACTTTTACGATTTTTTTAAATCTGTATTTATTTTGTACTAACTCATTTATCGGGAAACAGACGACAATATTTTTTTGAACGCGAAGCTATTGTACAATTTTTTTCAGAATTAAAAAAAAATAGTTTCAGATTTCTTAAAATTTTTTCTAATGAAAAAAATGTTTTAAACATAAAATTTTTAAAATTTTAGGCGACTTTAACTATAAGATCAGGTTTGTGGGATCCAAACATGCATATTTTGGTTATTTGTTCGTTAAATATAGTAATGTACCTGAAAAAGTGGTCGTCAGAATATATCAAATAAATCAAAATGGCTTTCACACAAGATCGACCAGCGACATAAGAAAAAAATTCTTAACTTTATGTTTGGACCGTAAGAGCTGTCTTTAAGGGATACATAATAATTTTCAGATTCTTTCTATGAATAGTCTTAAAAGGCGGCGAAAAAAAAAACTCCAAATCCAAAATCAACCGCAACCTCTTAGTCAATTACTCGGTGATCAAATTTTGTTCACACATTCCTAATTATTCATTACTGACTGCTGAAAGATAAAAAAAAATAGCTTAAGCCAAAAAAAAAACGAGGAATCGTCACCACACTTTATGGGTTAATGCTCTCTTCACATCGCATTTCGACTAGACCGACAGCTTTCCTGTCAGCCTTCTCAATGTGTCATCATGAAATGGAATTTTCAAAATGAATAAATGAAAAAAAAATATTTTACCTACCATACAAAGTTGAGAGCAAAATATACAATTTGCTTCCTTAATTATCCCAGCATGGCACGGTCCCAGACCGAGACTAAAAATCAAACATAAAAGCACCAAAAAAAAAAAAACTTTTTGGGCCGAATGTAGGTTTTCGACTTTACGCTTAAAAGACATAGCAAGGCAGCAGCAGAAGCAGCAGCAATTACGCGTCGCAATTTGGTTATTTTTCCTCATATGCATCATAAACATGGACATGGAAGCAAAAACGCTGCCAAAATAAGAGCTCCGCCAACAGCTGTTCGAAAGTGTAAGATTCTAAAAAACCGGAGCAAATTCTAAAGAAAATAAACGAAAACTCAAAAACCCAGGATAGATTTTCTGGTTTCGGTTCTGTTCGTATATTAGAACGAGGCTATGTTGGATTTACTCCTCTGTTTATGAGGTAAAATGAGGGAGGGAGAGCACCAGGAGCAGACACACGATGTGCAAGTACATAGTATAATAAACTAGACCACGACTATAAAGTGCTTTTTGGTCTTTTTTGGATGAGTTTTTTTTTGGCCGACTCCCGACACGATGATAGGATTTTTATTTTTAGGGTGTGTATTATGGAGTAATATTCTCGCAGACGACTACGGCGACAACGACTAAAAGATGTTTGCAAAATATGGATGGAAACAGGAAAGCTAAGGGCACGGGGGAAGATTTGGACGCATTTGTCTTCTTGGAAATGATGGAGTCGGTTGTCATTAAAACTGGCATGCGGTAGTTGAATGATTTGGTGGTTGATCTATAAAAGGATCACAGAATATGGTGCAATGGGGTGAATCGTTTTGGTTTTTTTTTTGTGCACTTGTGTTTGTAAAGATTTTAAGTACCTATATTTACCTACAGTAAATTAAAGATTTGGTTTTTGTAAATTTAAGTGAAAATAGCAGTTCGAATGATGTAATAGTTATTTTACAAATACTGGAATATGGGCGTCTTATGGAACACTTCTTCGAACTTAAAGGGACGTTCAACTAGTAAAGTAATTAAAAATCATCATTGAAAACTTTTAGGTTAGAACAAATTAGAAACATAAAGGTCGTTAAAAAATGGATTGACTAGAGTATTTTTTTAGGAATTTCATTTGTTCACCTTTCCAACAGTTTCTACCCCAGTTCTCAAGAGCTGTCGCACCAAACAAGTTTATTTGTGTATGCTGATTGCGATTAGAGAAGAGTTACAATACTTTCATACGTGACCGAAAAACAATGTAGATTGATTAAATTTGGAATTTATAAGACGTCATACGATTTTACAACTCACCGTCTCTCAGTTCACACTCGCTTGTATCAGAACAAATTTAAAAATGGCGAAAAAAAGGAAAAATTGTTTTTGATCCAGTGATTGCGAATACCATTCTAAGTAATGTACGTAGTCTGAAATATAGGCGGGGAGTAACATTTCTACTTAGGAATTGACAGGTGGAGAATACTGAGCTTATAAAGTTATTAACTTTTTCTTATTTATTTTTCTGTTTCTCAAGAAAATAAAGTTTTGTTTAAAGAATTCCCGAAGGTTCTTTTTATTAAGATATTTTCAAGAAGCTCCCGAAAAAATGTGCTCTTTTCAGGATTGCGAACTTAGAACGAGAGTTTTCTACAACGCTTCTCCACCTTGATGTTCCTTTGAGCTTTTCTTCATCCTCGACTAGGCAATATTCTCAGTTTTCGGTAAAAAAAAAAAGGGTAGGTAGGGACGGATGGATTTCAAAAATCACATATGTATATATCATTAAGGCTCCCACACTTTTGCTGCGTTTTGAAGGCCGAAGTTCTTGCAGTTTTCGAAGCCGCAAAATATCTTTTCACTGTGACCCGACGAACAAGAACATTGATATCTTCATAGATAGCCAGGCGGCAATCAGAGCTATTTTGTCAATTGTCACTAAGTCAAAACTAGTTGCTACTCGTAATAACCATAGGGAATTACGATTTCTCGGCGAAAATAAATTCATTCACCCTTCGATTGGTCCCGGGACACTATGACATTTATGGAAATAAAATGGCTGATGACCTGGCCAAAAACGGTTCATCACTTGAACTGGGTAAAGTTGTAGGCTGTGTACTTATGCCACTGGAGCATTAAAAGTATAGAATTCACCAAAGTTTCTTCAAGATTGCAAATGACAGATGGTCAACAATTGACACGGGTTTCAAGGAATCTTTGGCCAGACATTTCAAAGCTAAAAAAAAAGAGCATCTACTGAAGCTATTTAGACCTCAATTGCCTCCGTTGGTTGGAACCCTCACGGGTCACTACTCAATTGAAACCTACATGAGCAGAATGGGTACCAGCACATCTGACTCATGCAATGGGTGTCAGGACGAAGAAGACGAAGAAGTGAAATAAGGCCCATCTAACTTTCTATGTAAATGCCCCAGCCCAGTCAGAACTAGAAAAGATACCCCCGGAGAATACTTTTTCAACAAACTGGGCAACGTCTCATTTCTGCCACTAAAAAGCATCCTTACCTTCATTCAGAAATCAGGGTGGTTCAGAGAAGCAACCAATACCTAAGACTTCCACTCAATCCTTCACCTAACCCTTCCCATTCCTATATTACCCATACACTGGGGAGCACAATGAATCTATTGCGATCCGAATGAGGTAATACGGCTTGCCGCATCACCAGCCCAACTAACCTAGCCTATCCTCACAAGAAAAAATTGAAGGAGGCCAAATACGAAGAGCGCGAAGGGGCCACATTAAATCGCCTGTGTAGAATCTGTCTGGCAAACAGTCACATGCAAACTCTGGTTGTGGGCTGTGGCTCGGACCTGCTGGAACCAGACATCTTACAGCTTAATTTGTTCCAAATCGGACAAGACAAAATTATAAAAGTAAATTGAAGGATTTAGAGTAACCACTGGATCATTTTCACACTCTCACTCTGTCGGAGTGTCAGGGCCTCTGGTGGAGCTCCCTGGTGATCGTCTCACTCCAGGAGTGCATATTTTACTTATTAACGCATTCAAAGGTTAAAATGTGCCCTTTCATAGAAGAAAACGATAGAGTCCCGAGGCAACGCGGTAAAAATTTTTTCGCTAGCTAGTTATCTGATTTTGAATCACGTGGCTACAATTTTTGGATGACAACAATCTTGTAGAGGTGTAAATGAAGATTTTTGTTAACGATTCGTTGAATGGTATGTCTCAAAATGAAAAGGGCTTCTGTCTGTTTTCGAAGTAAGCGCCTATGAGATTGCACTAATATAATTCTTATCCTCTCGCTGCCGACCTATACAGGGCTATAAGTCTGCTGCATGATATCGGAGTAGTTTTTTGAAGTAGTCATAGTATTAAGTCCTTATTCCTTAAGAGTTTATTCCGCGGAACAAAAGAAATCACTCGGCAGCGCACGCTTTTACAGAATTGGTTTCAGCTATCAACTGGAATCTTAACGCCAGAAGATGTACAGCTGCATGACTAGTAGATATATAAAGATATGAATTTTCAACTCATCTTACAAAGATGATAATATCTATGATATGACGGAAGAAAATTTATCTTTACAGACAGAGAATACATGAGAACTAAAGTTTTTAGTGTCACGAATGGTATTCTGCATGGCGCTTTACTTACTTTAGATGGTGCTCACAGTCCAGGGTAGACTACGGCCTCAACCAACAAGCCCCTCCAGCTAGCTCGGTCCCTAGCTAGCTGCCTCCAGTTACGCACTCCAAGTTGGTTGAGGTCGCTCTCCACTTGTGCGCGCCACCTGAGGTGGGGTCTTCCTCTGCTGCGCAGAACATCAAGGGTTTGATTCGAAGATTCGACGGGCTGGGGTGTCCGTGTCCATACGCTCCACGTGTCCCAGCCATCTCAGCCGTTGTATTTTCAGCTTCATGACTAGGTCAACGTCGCTGTAAAGCCCGTAAAGCTTGTTGTTAAACCTTCTCCTCCATACTCCATCGATACAGACTGGACCGAAGATCAAACGAAGAACTTTTCTTTCAAAGCACCCAAGCAGATTTTCATCCGTTTTAGACAGTGTCCATGCTTCTGCCCCATACAGCAGGACCGGGATGATGAGGGTCTTAAACAAGGTCTCCTTGGTTTTTTGACTCAAATGCCTTCTTAGCCCGAAGAAACAGCGGTTGGCAAGAGTAATTCTTCGTTTGATCTCTGCACTGATGTCGTTTTGCGATGTTATAGTGGAGCCCAGGTAGACAAAGTCTTTGAAGACTTCGAAGTTATACCTATCCATCGTGACGTTTTGCCCGAGTCGACGATGTTCAGATTCCTTTCTCGATGATATCATATACTTCGTCTTGTCCCCATTAACAGCCAAACCCATTTTCGCCACCTCCAGTTCAATACATGCAAACGCACCGGTAACAACTCGCTTCGTCTTCCCAATGATATCAATATCATCCGCATAAGCAAGCAGTTGAACTGACTTTTGAAAAATTGTACCTCTAATTGTTGACGTTTGAGTTTCGTACTATTGCTTCAAGAGCGATGTTAAATAGGTTGCATGATAGCGCGTCGCCTTGCCTCAGACCTTTCTCGACATCTCGAACAGTACAGACGACTGGATTTTGTATGCGACGTTGAGGAGACTTATACCTCTGTAATTGGCACAGGTCAGAGCATCTCCTTTCTTGTGGATGGGGCACACTATGCCGAGGTTCCATTCATTGAGCATAATTTCATCCGACCAAATTTTTGATATGAGTTGGTGCAAGCCATCCGCGCTAGGAGCTTTGTACGCTTTCAGCTTGGCTATGGCTGACCGCAATTCATTTAGATCGGGTGGACGGAAATTTCGACCATTATCGTTCTGCATGGCGCAGCGAGCTACATAATTCGTTAGCTTTTGCCAATGATGCTACATTGTATGCGAGTGGCTCAAAAATTGAAGAGAAAACACAACACCAACCCAATGTTTTTGAATCCTGCTGCTTCAAATCAACTATGCGAAAAGCGAAACCATACTGTTCCGCACCCCAGTAAGACGTGGTAATTCGGCTTTCAGAGGCAACTGTAAACACCTAAGGATAATAAATCTAAATCTACTAAATCTAATCTACTCGGAGAAGGCAAGGGAGACATTTATGTATGACTCTTAAAAGGCTTTTCTACTTCAGCTATTTAAGACACAATCTTATCCAATTCTGCCCTATGCGAGTCTAGTTTGATGGAACATTAACCCTTCGTATATGGAAAAGCTTCGAGTATTTGAAAGAAAGAGTTTTAGAGCCTGTATGCATACAAGTGCATATTCTGACTTTCTTCAATTTGTCTCAAACTGAAAACTATTGAATGCTTCTGGAGAGTACAGAATTGGCAACGTCATACTGGATCTTGGCATTAATCATTTTGCACGGACGGCGGACGTTGCAGAAAACGAGTTCATATCGGGACTATTTTACTCAAAACTTGGATACTTCAGAAATGTTTTGGAGATTGGATACATGTCACTGGAGACATTCCTGTATCTTGATACAAATGGATATCTAGCAGACTCAATGAACGTGCCTATTATATACCATACTGCATGACGAGCAACAAATAAAAGATTCCTTTACGTGCCTTTTGAATCGGGGGCTGGGAGTACTGACCTGAGATACTTCATTAGCATTCCTGAAAGGGGTATACACAACTCTAATTCTTTGAATCGAGATAAATATTAATGGCTTGATTGGATTGAGGCCGAATCGTATATTTAATAAAGCTAGGCCCTGACATATCTCTGATCTGATGATAACTGACAGAACTAAGCTTTGAGCTGTCGAAATTGGTCAGTCGTCAATGAGAAAGTCAAAAATAAAAACAAACTTTTTGATAATTTTTTTATTCTACATGTAAGTCTTATCTTATTTTAATAATACCCAAAACAGTTTTTTCATCAAAATCATCAAGAGTCTGGCTTACCACAACTCTACAGGCTTTCCTTGATCCCTCTCAAATTTTCTTCCTCTCTTTTAATTTAAAATTAAATTTCCTCAGCTCAGAAGGTTTAGAATAATTGATAAGCCGACGTGTCACCTTTGCGAAAACCTTTTAGCTTTTATTGATAGGTACATACATGCTTCTTATAAGAGTTCATTACTTCTGCCGAAAGTTAGCATTTCCATCAATCATCTTGTATATCCCGATTAAATCTAGAAAATAATATACATTCCTCTCAACACCCATCAGCCCTCGTCTTTTCACATAATTTGCAAAACAAAGCAACAATACCCGACTTAAATATGATCTCACATGCGTACATACATAAATCCAGCCCCTAGGTGAGACTAAATGGCTTCAAATCGTCGGCAGATTAATACCATATGGAGCATTATGAGGCCCCAAATAATTTATTTGTTTCACTTAAAGCCCAGAAATATGCTATTAGCCAATTCCGCATACAACACATATAACTTTTCCCTCACCCCTCCGCCTGCCCTGGGCACACGTATAGTCTGCCTCTTACTACTCGTACATTGCCATCATCGTCCCCCTAATGGATGTTTCTCATCAAAAACATAAGGTTTCCAGTTTACTCGTATGTCGAAAATGTAGACTTGTTCTTGTAGTGGGTGTCTATGTCTATATCGGCTGTGCCTTTACCTATTTTTCTTGATGTAAATTATTTGGAGTAAATAACTTGCTATTTATTCGTATGCACCAAATGATATTGGAGTTCAAAATCAAGGTCATCTATGTAGGTATAGAGAAATACATGACTCTTGCTGCTCGCTGATTCTCTCTAAGGACGTTCTTCCTGTTGTAACGAGGACAGCTAAAGGCGAGGGAAATTCCATAATTTTTCTTTTCGTTCTTCTTCTGCAAAGTCGTATGTATATCCGCAGGCATTGCTGGCTGAAAAACATTTCTACTCTCCCCAGCTCGCTCTTAAATATATTAATATTGAGCCTTTTTTTCTTGTCGGTTTACTAAACGTATTTTCGTGGGATTGCACGCGATGGGAAAACAAAGCAGCAAAATCCATGTATCCATGTTAAGTAAACAAACTTTCACATGCAAAGTTTGAGAATCGTTTCGAATTCCTCATGTATCCCATTTTAATTTTTTTTTTTTGTTCTGGTGTGTTAGGACTACGTGCGTTGATACAATAGGAGCTAGAGGTGTTTTTATTGGATAATTTATGTTTACAGTTTCGATGATTTGTGGAGCACTTAGCAAGGGGACTCGGTTTGCATTGTGTCTGGGCGATTTTTTTTTTTTTTTTTTACTTCGAAACGAATGATGCAATGGGGATGGCGAATGGTTCTTGCAACAGGCGGAATTTTCTTTCAAGCATAATATTTCATTTCAAGGGAAAATTTTGCGACAGCTTTTTTTTTGTCTTAATTATGAGGAATGTTGGAATTATGTTCAGATTCGTATCATTAAAAGTGGTAACGAATGTGAAAAAAAAATTAAGAATGAATAACTACACCAAGACCTTTCAACTTTTTGGCTTCTTGTAAAATATTGATGAGATCCTTTCAATTCGGTTTAAAGCTAATTACTTAAATTTAAAATTTGTATTCTTTCCGCGGATATGACACGTAGCGCCCTCTTGCTGGGGCAACATATCGCCCAGATGAAAGCCGCTCATATTTTCGGAGAAATAGTTTTGAGAAAAATCTTAAAGTTTAAGACCATATAATCAATCAATAAAGTATAAATTATAAAATTGTATTCCTTTCAAAAGATGTTAAAAATTATGTTTTTCCTATATAAATTATTAACAATCTTTTTGATAGGATATTAAAAAAAATTCTTACTTTTCTAAAAGATTTATACTTTCAGAGTTAAAAAAAAATGAGACCCAACAGCACGTAGAGAAATACGGCCTAGTGCTTGCCAACTCACAACTATTCTTGTATGCGTGTTGTCGGCAGGAATTGAGGAGTCTCAATTTCAAAGAAGAAAACCATATTTCATGACCAGAGATACTATCAGAGGATTTGTCATTTTCTCGCAGGCAGTGCTCCTAAAAAAAAATGTGTTTTTTTTAGGCGACAGAGGCTGGGAATCGCATCCAAACTTCTGGTTTGACAGTTCAACGGATTAATTATTATACATAAAATGTTTAAAACAAACGAAAAACTTGAATCCTTTACAAGGATAATGAGAAACTGAAAAATCAAAACAATGTTTCTATGTCTTAATTTAAAATTTTTTTTTTAAGTAAAGATTATAAAAACTAAGCGAAACTGGAAAAATTTTATGAAAATTCTAGGCGCCCCCATTTTCGATAAAAAGTAAAATTAAATTCTCACATCTTGTAGATTGTATTAAGAAACTTTTTTTTGTCAAATTTAAATAAAATGCACGACTGGGTCGCACGAACTTGCTCCTATGTAATAGACTAGGAATTTTAAAAACGAATCTTATTAGAGAAAACTGTTCATAAAGATAAAATAAATTTTTTAAATTCATTTAATAGTAAGAGATAAAAAATATTTTTTTTAAGTTTTGAAATGCAATGTTCTTTAAACATTTTAAAAGCATCTCTATAAAAAAAAATCATTAAAATCCGTTATGTCGATAATGAGGAATTCAAAATTTGAAAAAATGGTTTTATGTTAGGTTCAAGCTGTAATATCTTAATTTGAATTTTTTTTTATTTAATTAAAGATCGTAAGAATTGGGTGAAAGAAAAAAAAATTTATCAAAATTCCAGGCACCGTTTTCGAGAAAAATACAATTTTTGAAAACCATTTTTTAACATTTGTATGGTGGGTACCTTTAGTTTTATGTGAAATATTTTTCATGTATACTTTCATTTATCAAGTTTAAAAAAAAATCTAGAATAATGTTTTCGAAATATGTATTGAGTTTTGAAAAAAAAAAATTTGAATTTTTTTTTTAAATCCAAAACATTTTTTTTTTGAAAATTTGAATACATAATTCTATTCAAGGTTTTGGGGAGCTTTAGCAAAAAAAAAATACGATCAAAATTGGTTGTACAGTTTTTAAGAAAATCGAAAACAAAAAAAAAATGGTTCAAAGGTGTGTACTCTCAATAACCATTTTTGGGAAATTTTTTTTAAACATTATCTAGCTTTAACTAAAAGAAATTTTTTTTGAGAAAAAAAAAATATTTATAAAATTTCGAAAAAACGTTATTTTTGGTCTTAAAAAAAAAAAAAGAAAAAACGTGTTGGGGGAAAAGTAAAAATGATAACTACCAAGTTTAAAGAAAATCGTCCGAGCAGTTTAGGCTGTAGTCGAACCGACAGACAGACAGACAGAATTACGAGACCCACTTTTTTAGTCTTCGCTATCGTCGTAATGTCAACTTTGATCAAAATCTGGAGTTCGATTTTTTTACGAATGCATAACTTGCCTTATAGTACCTATAAGTCGCAAGTAAAAAAATCGGGTATTGGGTTTTCGAAATACATATTGGGTTTAAAAAAAAAAAAAAATGATAATAATATTCAGAATTTCGGTTGTACAGTTTTTGAGAAAATAACTTTAACTAGATTAAATTTTTAACTAAAAATATTTTCTTAAATTTAGAAAAAAAAAATTATGGCAATTATTATTTTTTCCCTTTAAAAAATTTGTGGGGGGGGGGGGCTGATTTAAAAATGGTATCTACGAAGTTTAACGGTCGAGCTAAGGCTGTGGTCGAACAGACAGAGATTTTTCAGACCCACTATTTTGGTCTTCCCTATCATCGTATAATGTAAAGTCTGATCAAAATCTCGAGTCTGATTTTTTTTAAGGATACCTACGTAACTTGTCATCATGTAACCTAATAAATACATGTATTTGTATACGTATACCACTGGAAACAGACGTTTTACGAAGTCATCCGGACAACGGATGAGAATGAGAGATACTCTTATATCGAAAAAGCCCGTGAGTCAACAGAGAGGCTTCATTACTCGAAAGCTAACTATAACTTAAACGAAGCAAATTACTTCAACAGCAACTTCTCATGCATTATGATCGGAGCAATTTTCAAAATAAGAGGTGAATTAATAAGCCTTAATTATTCACCGCATCGAACCGAAGGAACTGGCAACTGTGATCTGTGCAACCTGCAGGAAAGAGAAAATATCTTCCATTTCATTGGAGTATGCCCCATGTTGAAAGAGATAAGACGCTCTTACTTCGGAAAAAATACTCTTGAATTCGATGAAGTTCAAATATGTATGTATATCTGAACGGGATGGACTGGAAGCTTCTGCTCAGCTACTATCAAAAGGCTAACGCTTACAGAGGAAGGATAATCACAGAAAGCTTTTAAAATTGCAACTATTTAAAACTAATGTATTGTGCTGTTTTAACTAAACTAAAAGTCTAAAAAAAAAAAATTGTTTTGTTTTTGCTAAACTAAAAGCTCATAAAAAAAAATTTAAACAAAAATAAGAATTATATTTGCTAAAATTTATCTCAAAATCTAAATTATGGTAAAACTTATTTAAACAAAAACCATAATTATATACATACATATGTATATATATTTACTAATTTACTCTCAAAATTTAAATTATTGTAAAACTTATCTAATGTGCCACTCAGGCAAAAGACAGATATTGTCATGCCTTAATTATTCAATTGTTCTTTTTTTTCAGTAATATCAACTGTACAACTATTACATTGAATAAAAATCTTATCTTATCTATCTATCTACGAGTATCTATACATATATCCCAATTAAAAAAAAAATGTTGTTACTGGAAAACAAATTAAAAAACAATAACACTAACATTAAGAACAATTTGATTTAGTTTTTGACTTTAATAAAGCTAGAATTCTGTTCATCAATTTTTGATTTTTATTTTTTGATTCAATTATTTGAATAATCTATATTTTATATAATTAATTTGGATTTGCAATGCCCTTGTCAATTTTGTATTCAAACGCTTACAACCCACAAGAATTAATGACTTCTTGTTTTTCTGGAAAATTAAAGAAAAAACAAGTGCCAATGGGGCACTGAAAACCCTCGATGGATACACCAAAGACCACTACACTCTCGTAGAGTAACTGTTTGGTGAGCCATATAGGCATATTTCTTTGAATATGTAACAATGCTGTAACAGTTTCTGGTGACCACTATCCGGACATCTTGGAACACTTTCTTGTGTCCGAATTAGATCAATTAGACCTACAGAATATATGGTTTGAACAAGACGTTCCCATGAGTTGATAAAATTTAAATTTACCGACGACGGCGACGCACGGTTTTGCAAAACATATACAGAATTACAACCCTTGAACTTTAGGCGTCAAAACTTCATGATCCGTCTTTAAGGAAAACATATATTATTGACTTCAGAAAGTATTTCGACTGGCAATCAGTAGTTTAAGATCTATCCATTTTTCTTCCTCACGGTAAAGGCGTTAACATTGAAATTTTTCAAAATTATTTGCGCATAACGAAAAATAATTTACAATTTTTTTTATTCATATTTTTAAAAATAGAAAATAAATAATTATAAATTGTCAACAACATGAAAATGTTGCAATAGTGCCAAATAAAAACTTTGAAAAAAAAAATAAAACATAAGTCACCTGCACGCGCTTGTAATGTTCCGGCGCAACATCAAACATCATACAAATACAAACAGCCATGATTTACTCATATTTTAGCACTCACTTCCACCAGATTAATTGCCTACTAGATATTAAATAAATCCTTGTTAAATCGCAAAGACGCTGACATACATGATGATAACAGATCGTGTGCTTCCCCGACCTACCGACCACACAGCAGGAGAAGTCGTTCGCCCAGAAAGCCAATCAGGTGGCCCAATATTTTACATTAGTCTTTTGTTTTGGCTAAGCAAAAGAAATCACCTTACAAATCCCTTATGAAATGCGTTTTTTTTTTGTTTGTGTGATTTATTTCAGTCCTGCCACAATAGTGGACAATAGAATTTGTCATTCGAAAACGTACTATTTTTTGCCAAAAAACAAATTAAGAAAACTGCTTGCTGAAAACATTTTAAAAATTCAAATAGAATGCTGCTTTTAACTATCTAAGGATCTGATGTCAAGAATATTGTTGTTGGCACGCGTGCATTGTTTCTAGAAGGACGCAAGTATGAACGACAGAAAGTTGATTGTGGTTGTGTGGCAATTTGAGTTGCCGTTGGAAATAGCTAAAAAGTTGTTCCTATTTTACCAGCTTTTCAAAATTTTGTTTTTATTAAATTTTAAAAATCTCTCAGACTTTACTGAATATATGTACATATTTACAAAAGACATGTAAACAAGAACTACAACTCAAAGGAATCTCGTTTGAGTTGCGAGTTGCTCTCAGGAAGCAAATTATTGAAATGGAACAACGCCTAATTCTTTAATTGATGCGGTTTATTATTTACAGATAATGGGTTAACTGGGTAAATTTTTAACACGTACTATTCTCTTATGGATCTATATGAAAGATCCAAAAATTAGTTCTTACTCCGGCGGGTAGATGGTTTTTTATGGTAAGGTAGCGTAAGAAAAAAGACAAGAAACATTTGAAAATCAACAAACATAAAGAAAAGAGAGATGAGCATACAACGCTACTGCTTCTATGATCATTATCGTTTTATTTTCAAAAGTTGATCTATATGGATTATTGGCGATAAAAAAAACACGGCTAATAGATGCAATTGCAACCCGATTAACAGCTCAACTACACAACTAAGATTTGCACGAAAAAAAGATATTTCTTTACACTTTTTAATAATTAATGTTAGTCAGTTGAAGTAACACCAAGTTGACAAGGAGTCAAGGTGACCATCATTCAAATCTGAAACTTTTAAAAATAATTTCAGATCGACAGCATCATACGAGTATGCCAGGCATTCACAATATTAAATAAAATGCATGACTGGGTCGCACGAACTTGCTCCTATGTAATAGACTAAGAATTTCAAAAATGAATGTTATTAGAGAAAAACTGTTTATACATAAGCATAAGAATTAATTTTTTAAACGACTAAAACAACGTCGTTAGTAGTTGGAGGTACAAATAGAATGGCATGTGATTCAAGCAAATATAGGTTCATGCAAGAACAAAAATTAAAAAAATAAGCTTTTATAAAAAAATTCAGATATCGAATTTTCAAAAAAAAAATTGATTTTTTTTTTTCAAAATTCAAAAAAATATTTTTCTTAAAGTTTTGAAATGCAATGTTTTTTAAACTTTTTAGAAGCTTCTCTCTAAAAAATTTCATTAAAATCCGTTTTGTCGATAATGAGAAATTCAAAATTTTAAAAAATCGTTCTATGGTAGGTACAGTCTGTAATATCTTGTTTTCAATTTTTTTTTTATTAAATTATAATTAGAAAGAAAAACATTTAAGCAACATTTTTAGAACCGTTTTCGAGAAAAATACGATTTTCGAAAACCATTTTTAACATTTGTATGGAGGGTACCGTTCTTTTTAGGTAAAATAAATTTTTTTTCTCATATCCTGTAGATTATTTTAAGAAACTTTTATTTATCAAGTTTTAAGAAAATCGATGTTGGGGTTTTCGAAATATTGAGTTTTCAAAAACAATTTTTTTAATTTTTTTTTAAAATCAAAAAAAAAAATTTTCAACCATTAACTATGTTTAACTAAATGAAGTTTTATCAATTTTTTTTTTTAAATCTGTGGGACAGTTTTTGAAAAAAAAAATATTTATAAAATTAAAAAAAAACGTATGGCAGGTACCGTTATTTTTGGTCTTGAAAGAAAAAAGTATCCGGGGGAAAAATATTAAAATCCATATCCAAGTTTGAAGAAAATCGGCCAAGCCGTTTAGCTGCACTCGAAAGACAGACAGACAGAATTGCAAGACCCACTTTTTTGGTCTTCGCTATCATCGTAATGTCAACTTTGATCAAAATCTGGAGTTCGATTTTTTTTACGAATGCATAAGTTGCCTTATATAGTACAATTAAGTCGCAATTTAAAACCGAGATAATATCGTTAATGAAAATTATGAAGAGAAGGGACCCTAAGTGACTACCTTGCGGAACCCCGGTTGTCAACTGAATTTCCTTTGAACATAAATTTCCAATCTGAACTTGATGTGTTCTACAAGACAGCGGATATAAGGATAACCAACGAAGGGCTTTAAAATTAAAATTTAAAGTTTTTTTCAAAATTGTTTGATGGTTCAACAATTCTATAGAACTATAAAAAACTTTCGGTAAAATTACTAGTACTCAAGAACATAAAAATTTAATTTAATCGGCAGAGTCCATAAATCCGAGAGAATACATATATAAAACATAAGACAATTTTCGCGAAAAAACGTCCAAAAAATAGTTCTATTGTAAGAATTTTTTTATTTAAATATAATCTTGACTTATACACAGTTTCATTGGCGGTCAAAAATCAAAGAATTAGAACAAAATCGTTTGGGGCGTTTTGGAGAAAATTTACAAATAATTTTTAAACTAACATTTAAAAATCGTTCTTAATCAAATTTCGTATCTAAAAGTCAGTTTTTGCTATCAGGTTAACTTTCTTGAGATACGTTTAAGAAAAAGCCACTTTTACATGTTTTTGTCAATTATTTTTAGTTTTATTTGAAATAAATTTTAACATTTTATATGAAATACTTTAAAACTGCACCGTTTCACTTATAAGATGTATATATATATCATTGATATCATTAATAGCTTCCCCGGAGATCGAAATACAACCTACAAAAATGACAGTTACACACTGTCAATGTCTAAAAGAATACCACTTATTCTTTCAAACAAAATAAAAATTATGAAAATAGTTTGGTTTACTATACCAACATGCAAACCTCAATAACCTGACCCGTTGGCAAAAAACGACAAATTTTGACTATTTATTCGTTCATGTTGCAAGATAACAGAAATGGAGGGAACATTCAATTTTTTGTCTGTTTCAACAGCTGACATGAGATGGAATTTTTCGTGACAAGAGAATCTGTCATTTCACCCAGATATTATGACACATGACAATATAGTTTAGCATGGAGTAGTACTACACTGAAACAAATGCTTAAATTAAAGGTAATAAAATATGTAACCCGGCCTATGAAAAGATGGCTTATGAGTCAAAAAATTATTTTTCACTTTTTTTTTTTTTGGTTAGGATAGTTTTTGAGACGCTTTTTCACATGGTGAAAACCAGAAAGTCCTAACTTGCTTAAAAGTGTACTAAAAATGTAGAGAAAGAAGAGCACAAATGAAAGAAAAACAAAATTTTATTGAAAATCCAGAATCAAGATAATACAGTACAACCTTAATATAACGTACCTCAATATAACGACTTCCTCGATATAAAAGGATTGAACGCTACAAAAATGATTTTACCAAAAAAAAAAGAAGCTATTTTGCACTAAAAAGCAATTACCTAACATAATATTTGGAGCAAAAGCAACACTGCATCTCACTTGGTGCCCTTGAACAACGAGAGACACTGGGCAATGGGAAGGGAGAAGAACAACTACCGAGAAACTGACGAAATGCATATGTATTGTCACATGCATTTATTAATTTATTTGCCAAAAAAATAATTCTAATTTTTCACGAAAATTTTTGTTCGATATTCTAGCACATATTTTTAATAAGGGAGTCTACAGTGGAATTTTTGAATTGCTGAACTAATCCCTTTTCATAAAAAGTCTAGTCGTACTAATGTTAACAACTACAGACCGATTTCTCTCTTAGCTGTATATTCTAAGATTTTTGAAAAAGTTTTGCAAAATAGAAATGATTTCCTCAGTAATTGTCAAATTTGGTTTCCGAATTTTTATATTGCTTTAACTAAATCATTTTATGTATGTATTTTGTTGATCACAATATTTTTGTTTAGACAATTTATACAATGCTGGAATGCATAGTTAAATTGCCTAGCCTCTTATTTAAAAACCAATAAAGAAATATTAAAATTAATGACAGCTAAGTAGGATTACAAATGGTGTTCCACAGGGTTCGGTTTTGGGTCCGTTACTTTTCCTGATTTTTATTCCATTTTTGGACAAAATTTTATAGGCAAGCCAACAGCTTTTGGTAATCATGTTGCTTTTCCCTATTGATGTTAATCTCATCTCGCTGTTATCACTGATATCAAAAACCGATTTGACATTTTAAGACACTTTTTTCAAAGCAGTAAATTGTGATATTTTGTATCAATTTTGTGAGTATCGCAAAATCTGTACTGATTCTACATTCAAAGTTCTTTGTTTCAGGGTTTGAAAACTCTTTCTTTTGGGATAGAATTTAAAATTCTACACATATTCTGTATGACATGTAGAAACCTCTCCCTTTAGAAAAACTACTGTAAATTTCAAAAACTTCTTTACAACAGTGGCACCTACAATTCATAGCAAATTACATGATTCGATGTAGAGTTTAGGAAAATTGTCTAAGCTGCTCACTTATTTAAAGTCTTGGGTTCTGAATCTCGACACTCGTAAAATTAATTCTTAGCCGTGCACAAGAACTCGGCCTTTTGCAGATTTCATATATATTTATGTCGAGAATTGGGCCTACACCTGTGCAAGATTAAGCTGACCCAGGAGCTCAAAGTTCATGACCATAGACAACGCCATTTATTCGCTGATTGAGCTTTGGAGCATTTTAAAGAGAACCCCAATTTCGACGGAAAAATCATCGTTAGCGGCGAGGTGCATTTTTTGGATGAATGGCTGTGTTAACAAGCAAAATTGCATTAGATGGGACGACAGCAACTCACACGAGGTTCACCAGGTGACAATGCATTCTCAAAAAGTTACCGCTTGGTGCGAATTTTGGGCTGGGGCGGCATCATTTGTCCGTACTTTTTAAAAATCGTCGTTGTTGAGGCAGTCACAGGCAATGGAAAAAGGGCTGGGATTTATATAGAACATTTCAAGACCTTTTTTTGGAGAGCGTTCAATTTTCTACAAATCGATTTTGTGTGAGACTTATCGTTAATGAGTTATAAGATTCTAAGTGCGCAATGAAAAAGCATATTACGAAATCGGATTTGTGTATGCATTCTTGGTTGTCCTTGGTTTAAAGTTTTTAAATTTCAGGGATAAAATATGACTCCCAGGTCTTGAAAATTTAGTACGTTTTATAATCACTTGATCCAGTGAAACATGTGAAGATTAAGACTTTAGTTAATTTGTTTTTGAAAAGGGAGGACAAAAAAGAGTCACAGAATTTTGAAATACTGAGAATTGTTCTTTGGACTAAAAAAAAAACCAAACAAGTAAAATCCGCTCACAACGGCAACTGTGCTGCCAACTTTTGCCAGGAATTTCGCCATCAGTCTCTTTTCTTAATTCGAATTTGTTGTGTTTTTTTTTTAAAGATAGACATATCTTTGATGGTTTTTTTTTTGTTTTACTTATACGCATTGGCAAAAGATGGGCATAACACAAATCACATCGCAGATACCTAAAACAAACACACCAACCCAAACCAACTTACCACACCCGAGCTAACTAAAACACCAAGCCAAGACGCGGCAAATGGCATAAAATATCCTAAGGAATGCATTAGAATTGAATATTCGTGCCAAGTTATTTCATCGGCCGTTTGGGGCCTATTTGGATAGAAATTTTCTACTTTTATAAATGCGTTCGCATTAGCACATCAAATATACACAATCTAGATACAAAAACCATAGATAGAGATATATGTGTAAATACGCGCGTAAGCAAAAGTAGAACCATCTTTCTTTTTCTTTTTTTTTTTTGTATTCATTTGCTTTCTGGGGGATTTGCCTTTCTCGAAGGCTAAAATCAACCAAAAACAAAACTACCTATCTATCTATCTAGATAATATACCCATAAGATGTACGCACACTTTCGGTTAGATGCATGCTTAATAGAATTATAGACATTTCTATTCTCATTTCATTTTATATCTAGTGCGCTACTGCAAGGCACTTAAATTTAAACCAAAAACAAAGTATCTGTATCTGAAACGCATCCGTACGTTGTCAACGTAGCGAGATACGAGCTACCGCCGCCACCGTCGTCGTCGTCGTTGTTTGCAGAAGGACGACCTATAAAAAAAACCTTAAAACGATGCATTTTCTTCAAACAAAATTCACAGATCCAAAAAAAAAAAAAAAAAAAAAAAACCTAATGAAATAAGACTTTTTGAGTTCGTTTTTGCTTGAATTTAATTGGCACTTTTGGTTCAGTTGAGAAGGCTTTAGTTTTTGGGGCCGAATTTGGTTTGAAAAGTGCACTATTCAGATTGTTGATTTTTATTCATTTCTCAAACAATTTCGACATACTTAAGCTCCACTCTAATGCGGCAGAATTGAAATTGAAATACAAATTGTATTTTAGACAAAAATTTCATCCTATGAAAGCTACATGCAGCATTCGTTGTTCTTTACTGAAGGAATGGTTTGATGCTTGGGGAAATTTAAAAGAAGGGTTATTGTTTTTGAGGATTTGAAAATTTTATTTGATTTTTCTTGTATTTTATATGGAACATGTATTTCGCGAAATTCAATAACGTGCTCTTCTTTAGAAAAGTATGAAATTTTGTAAATTCATATTTTATGGGATTGGCCTAGCGGCACCTAAAAGAAAAATATTCAGAAAAGAAAAGAAATCATATTCAATAAAATAAACAGAGAACACTTAGCGATTATGGTAAAACCAGAACAGGTATACTCAAAAAAAAAAAAAAAAATACGAAAAAACGTTTCTTGGAGGGCAATCAAACTTCTGAATTTGATGGACTTTCAATAAGTTTCTACTCTACAATAAATATTTGAATATCGTTTTTCAAAAATTTATCGTTTTTCAAAAACGATAATCGCTTCAAAAATCGAGTTTTTGCCATGAAAATCGTTTTTGATAGATTTCTTTCAAAAAATCTATTTGAAATTCCATTTTGTGCTCGCCACAGAACAGAAGAAAGATACGAGTAAAGTATTTAAAACGGAAGCTAACCTAGCTTAAGACTTCTACCTAAAATAACCTAAGGTTTTTTGTTGATGGTTCAAAAACTAGTATCAGCTATAATGGTTATTATAGTATTTCTACAAAAAAACAAAACTCTTATGTATGTATATCATTCGCCCTTAATACAAGGAGACGTTGAAATGCACACTTTTCGAGAAAATTAATTCCAAAATAAGCAAAAAAAATAAACTTTTTCGTATTTCGATAGTCTTCCCTCATGAAAGGTAAGAAGTAGCATGTGTTATTGTGTAATATTTATTCCAGTTTATTTCTCAACCCCATTATCTACAGACTCGCACAAGCTGCGAAGTTATTTGGCGCGATCGATAGGACCGAGTACTCTGCTCTGATGTTTACAACGTGGAGAAAAATTATTGTTTAAAAAAATAAGAGAAAATTTTTTTTTTTTTTTTTTGAGAAAAAACAATCTGACATTGTTGAAGTTTGCAAGTAGGTACACATCCCATCGCAAGTGCAGAGTGATTTTTTAAAACAGTGGGGCCACTTAAAACAATATATTTTTTAAAATGAATCTACTTCTTTATAAAAAAAAAAACAATTACTGCACAGTAGTTTCACTATAGGCCATAATTCGAAAAAAATATAATGCCTTAACAATTTCTTCAGAAAAAAAACTTTTTATTAACCTAAAAAGGGGCACAATAGATCTACAGGTCGCAGTGCAATTAATCCCCAATACAATTCATTCATAACCTAAGAAAATCCCAAGATTATTTTATATTCATGCCTCACTATTTTACTCCACGAGAGAGTAGTCATTCTGCAAAGTATGCCCATTCGCGTCGAATTCAATTAGGAAATCCGTCGGATCGATCCGCGAAACCACCTTGTCATTT
This sequence comes from Chrysotoxum bicinctum, assembly GCA_911387755.1. Taxonomy (NCBI): domain Eukaryota; kingdom Metazoa; phylum Arthropoda; class Insecta; order Diptera; family Syrphidae; genus Chrysotoxum; species Chrysotoxum bicinctum. The sequence continues at coordinate 212,487,617 of OU426989.1, read as the reverse complement.
TCCAAAACTGTCTTACCGGTGATGTCAATTTTGACAGCTATCAATTCATTTACTTTCTCTTGTGACAAAAAATCAAATAAATAATTATTGAACTGAGTTCCAACTTTTATGAAAAAATCGATCATCCAATTAACTAACCTCAGGGTTAGAAATCAAAGGATGGAACTAACATTAAACGGAAAGAATTTTTTAGTTAAATTTCCTTAAATCATTTTCAAAGAAGAATTTGCAAATTCCTAGTTTTTTTACTAATTCCTTGAAAACTTTTATAAGGGATCATTGTTCACAATTTCTTTTTTATTATTTATTTATTTTCTAACCATTTTTCGAATACAGAGTTGCGCATTACAAGTCCCAGTAATTTATTGCATCGAAAACAACTCCTATGTCCTTTTGACCGCTTAATGCTTCTAACTATAAGTTGCCAATACGGTTTGCATAGGTGATTGCGTTAAGAAATCTAGTAAATGTTTTTCATTTAGCTACATTCAAGAATATTCGATGTTCTCTTCAGCAAGCAGTGAATTCATCTACGTCATATTGCAGTCTTAAACAGTCTCCTACAGTTTTAATGGTCTTGAATAACTTCCCCATAAAGCAAACAATTAGAATTACGAATTGAAGATGGTAGATCATTAATGAATAACACTAGTTTACACAAAAAAAGTACCTCAACAAAAAAGTATTTTCTAGACTAATTTTGGCTCTCTGAACACGAAAATGGCAATCATTTATTTTTCCAAAGAAGCGTTTTCGAGATATGACCAAAAAACGTGTTTTTCTGCTCCTTTTCCATGTATAAGCCTAATTCTCAAAAAGGGTCGAACTAATTAACATATAATTTATAGTTTTGAACATATATTTTGTTTGTCTTTCCAACAGTATACGACTTGTGTAAATCGGCACAACAATCATCAAGAAAAAGCCGTTCAAAGTTTCAAAAAACACAATTTTTCGCCGTTTTTTGAAAATCGCTTGTTTTAAGTCATTCCGTAAGGATAGAAAAAAAAAATATTTAAAATAGTTTTAAGATCTCAGGTGAAAGATATTGTTTTTATAAAGCTAAACCGCATAAGATCAATGAAATCGAATAATAAATGTGGAAGTTATGAAACATTACGTGAAGGCAAACCATTTCAGTTTTTTTTTCAAAAAAATTTACGTTTTTTAGTTTTATCTACCTGTTTAAGAATTATTGTAAAAAATATACAAATTCAGAGCATTTACTGTAGTGCTTTATAGTAAAGTAATGCTATATTGTCAACCTGTGCAACGTGCTTTGTGAGGTTAATTGCATTTGGAAACGGAAATAGGAAGTATTTATCGTTTGGAAAGCCAGTTGAATGGAGAAACCCAATTGATCATGTGACTGACTGTTACTTCTGCTTAACTAAAATACAAGGATGGAAATTTCGGAAAGCTTTTTATCCCGAAGTGCAATAAGTAACAAAGACGGCGCCACATTCTTCTCGGTATCCAAAACAAGAACCACCAGGAACAAAAATAACAGACGGAGAAGTATCAGATTTGAATTCCAGTATCATCAGAAGTTTGGAGATTGAAAGTCCAAAACTAAAGCTATTTAATCAATTTCAACTCAATGATTTATGCCGTGATCTCAACTTATCTTAAGAGAAGTCTGAGTTGCTCGCTTCGAGATTGCAGGAATTTAACTGCTTGGAAGCAGAAACAAAAGTCACTTATTACAGAAATCGGAATAAGAAATTTGAAAGGTATTATTCAAAAACGGGTGACTTTTGTTATTGCAATGATGTGACAGGATTATTTGCTGAATTTGGAGAACACCACGAAGCTTAGGATTGGCGGCTTTTTATCGACGGTAGCAAGTATAGCGTGAAGGCTGTTTTACTTCATAAAGGGAACACGAAACCATCAATCCCGATTGGTCACTCCACAAATGTAAAAGAGGACTACAAGACCATGGAAAAACTTCTTCAACTTGTGAAATACAATTCATATAACTGGAAAATCTGCTGTGATTTAAAAGTCGTGGCTTTACTTACTGGCCTGCAGGGTGGCTCCACAAAATACTGCTTTTTTCTATGTTTTTAAGATAGCAGAGCAGATGAATAGCATTTTATCCAACGAAATTGGCCACTTCGTGAAAATCATGTAGTAGGAAAGAGCAACGTTGCTGAAAAAGCACTTGTTGAAAAACAAAATGTAATACTTCCACCATTGCACATAAAACTCGGCATTATGAAAATTTTTGTAAAAGCCTTAGCAAAAGATCCCGAAAACAAAGGATTAACATATTTGAAAACAAAGTTTCCCAAGCTGTCGACCGAAAAAATTAAGTCGGGTATATTCGGTGGTCCACAGATAAAAAAGTTGTTTAGTGACACCGGATTTTTGAATTGTCTAAAAAAAAAAGAGAAAAGAGCATGGAATGCTTTTCAAGACGTAATTCATGGATTTTTGGGAAACCACAGAAGTCCAAACTATCGTCAATTGATCGAAAAAATGATGATTACAATGAATTCTATTGACAACTAAAATTTAAATATTTGTATTCCTTTCAGGTGCTCGCATGTCTTTGAAAATGCACTTCCTGCACAGCCATTTGGAAACTTCCCTCGAATTTAGGAGCTGAAAGCGTAAACCAGGACCTTGCTCTCATGGAAAAGAGGTATGAGGGCTTTTGGGACCAAGGGATGATGAGTGACTACTGCTGGATGCAGCTCCGCGAAGATTCAACGCCACATAAAAGAAGAAGTGTAAACAATAATTCATATTTTCAATAAAAATTATGAAAAAAAGAAAAAAACCTGAAATGATCTGCCTTCACGTAATGTTTCATAACTTCCACATTTATTATCCGATTTCATTGATCTTGTGCGTTTTAGCTTTGTAAAAACAATATCTTCCACCTGAGATCTTAAAACTATTTTAAATATTTTTTTTCTATCCTTACGGAATGACTTAAAACAAGCGATTTTCAAAAAACGGCAAAAAATTGTGTTTTTTGAAACTTTGAACGGCTTTTTCTTGATGATTGCTGGGCCGATTTACACAAGTCGTATACTGTTGGAAAGACAAACAAAATATCTGTTCAAAACTATAAATTATATGTTAATTAGTTCCACCCTTTTTGAGAATTAGGCTTATACATGGAAAAGGAGCAGAAAAACACGTTTTTTGGTCATATCTCGAAAACGCTTCTTTGGAAAAATAAATGATTGCCATTTTCGTGTTCAGAGAGCCAAAATTAGTCTAGAAAATACTTTTTTGTTGAGGTACTCGCCAAAAACCGAAAATTTGTAAACTAGTGTAATATAAATAAAAGTAGTCCAAAGTGACTTCCATGCGGGACACCAGAGTGATTACTAATTTCTTGTGATACTATCACAGAAATTTTACCGTTCTGTAGGCGGTTCGTTTGATAGTTTTGAATCCAGCGTAGAAGATTTGACGGGAAGCCTTAATTATTCAACTTATTTATCAAGTTTGCAAATAAAGTGAGATTTGTAACGCTCGATCTACCTTTCACAAATACATGCTGATCCATTGATTTTTTTTGTATATTCGACAAATAAGTGATAACTTCTATTCATCCAAAAAGTCACCTGAAGAAAGTGAGTTGAAAAGTTTTTTAAGCGGAATTGGCAGATTGGCAGAATACATTTTTGAAACTGCAGAACAAAAACTGTCCGGTGAATTTTTAAAATCTTATTTTAGGGATTAAATCTTAGGGAAAACTTGATCTATGGTCAAAGTTAGAATACCCAATTTGGTAATAATTCCAAAGCAACTTAATTGCTGGAAGAGAATCCTGAATACAATCAAACTGAAAATATGAAGCAATAATATCACATATTATATTTTTATCAAATATTTTATTAAACCATTTTGTTTTATTTTTCTCTCTTTCAATACAACAAACAGATTATATCCTTCTTCAATTATGGAAATAAAGGAGGAATAACATGCCATTAACTCAAAAGAGTCTAGAACCTCATGCCAACTTACTGCGCTTAAATTTTTTTTAAAACAAAATAATCACCTTTACAAAAATTCCGAACTCAATAATTCATTCTTCGCTTCTTAAAATTTAAAAGCATTGAAACTACATATGTTTGTATTTTCTTTTAATTGTACCCACATATTTTTTTTACTTGCGACTTATAGGTACTATAAGACATATTATGCATTCGGAAAAAAAATCGAACTCGAGATTTTGATCAAAGTTGACATTACGATGATAGCGAAGACCAAAAAAGTGGGTCTCGCAATTCTGTCGGTTCGACTACAGCCTAAACGGCTCGGCCGATTTTCTTCAAACTTGGTAGATATGGGTTTTAATTTTTCCCCCCGGACGTTTTTTTCCGTTTTTTTTTTAAGACGAAAAATAACGGTGCCGATTTTTTTTCCAAAATTTTATAAATATTTTTCTTTCTCAAAAACTGTCCCACAGAATTTTTTAAAAAAAATTTGAAAAATTTCATTTGGTTAAAACTAGCTAATGGTTGAAAAAAATTTTACAAAAAATTGTTATTTTTGGTAGCCCCCCTGGGTCCATTTTTTTTTTGTTTTTGATTTTCTGGAAAACGGTACAGCCGATTTAAATCATTTTTTTATGCCAAAGCTCCTCCGAAGTTTGAATATTATTACATATTCATATTTTCAATTTTTTATTTTTTGGATTTTTAAAAAAAAATTCATAAATTTTTTTTGGAAACTCAATTTTTTTTTTAAACTTGACAAATAAAAGTTTCTTAATATAAACTACAAGATTTGAGAAAAAAAATTTGTTTTATCTAAAACTAACGGTACCTTCCATACAAATTTTAAAAAATGGTTTTCGAAAATCGTATTTTTCTCGAAAACGATTCCGAGAATTTTGCTAAAATTTTTTTCTTTTGATCAATCTTTACGATCTATAATTTAATAAAAAAAAAATTTGAAATCTAGATATTACTGACTGTACCTACCATAGAACGATTTTTTCGAATTTTGAATTACTCATTATCGGCATAACGGATTTTAACGAAATTTTTTATAAAGAAGCTCCTAAAAAGTTTCAAAAACATTGCATTTAAAAACTTAAGAAAAAATATTTTTTCAATTTTTAGAAAAAAAGTAATTTTTTTTGAAAAATTCGATATCTCAAGAACGGCTTAGTATTTTTTTGGAAATTAGACTTTTATTCGTACAATAATAAAAACTTAAGGTTGGCGTACCAAAATTTTTTCTGAAAAATGTTTTAAAAATTTTGTACATAAAACCTTATTTTTTAAGGAACCACTACAACGACTTATAATTTTTGTTCCTGCATAAATTCATATTTGCATTGCATTCTGTTTTTATCTCTTACTACTAAAAGAATTTAAAAAATTCATTTTATCCTTATAAACAGTTTTCTTTAATAACATCCGTTTTTAAAATTCCTAGTCTATTACATAGGAGCAAGTTCGTGCGACCTACTCGTGCATTTTATTTTATTTTTTAAGACCAAAAATTGTCTAGGAAAATAAATGTAAATTTATACAAGAAGAGGTTAAAATAAGTTTTAAGCCAATTTTAAGTTTTTGTTATGTGCAGATAAAAATTAAATTTCAAAAAATAATTAATGGCCCATTTTCGAGATATCGAGTTTTCAAAAAAAAAATATTTTTTTGTTTTAAGTTTTAATAGGCAATATGTAGGTACTGGTAGTAATATCTTTATTTCCAAATTTGTAAGCTTGTAATAAATCGTTAAAATTAAGCGAAAAAGAAAAATTTTTTATCAAAATTCTAGGAGCCGTTTTCGAAAAAAAAATACGCTTATCGAAAACGGTTTTTTACCATTTGTACGGTAATTATCAATTTTCAAAAAAATCGAGCATGTGGTTTTAGAAATATGGAGTTTTAAAAACAAAATACTATTCGAAACTTTTTTGGAGATTTCGAATAACCATAATTGATCAAAATCCGTTTGTTAGTTCTCGAGAAAATCGAAAATCAAAAAAATGGTTCTATGGTTCCGTGAATCACGCGCGGATTTTCAGTGCCCCAAAATCTTTTCTATTTTTTTGAGATTGAGGATGGCTTGACAGTAATTCACGATCGACGGACGGCAGCAGGCATTAACTGATGCACTGTTTGTTCTTTGTAAGGAAACATGTGTAAGTCTTTCACTAAAATTCGCTGAAGGCTTCGCCTGGTGATGTCCAATTGAGCGGCCCGTCGTTTGGTTGATGATTCTTATTTTCAGTCTGTTCCAGACGAGTAACTAGGCGCCGGAATGTTTGCCTAGGTGACGCGACACGATTAAGAAATCGACGTCGAAAATCACGCTGCGCAAACACCACCAACCTATTATTAGTCAAACAAATCGACACAATTATTCAACAATTATTCTTCCGGAGTATAGCACTCCATTGTTGTCTGTTTGTATACTGCAGCTCTCTAGATCACAAAAGTCAAATATGATTGACGTACGACGCCATTTGAAAAAATTGTAACATCTATCGATAGGGTGATTAAATTTACGCTACCTTTTAGAATCAAGTCAAATATTTGGTAAGAATTCTTTTCAAAGATGTTTCGATTTAATGGAATTACCAAATAAGAAAATCCCTTTAAAATGCTGTCCCACTGCCTCCAAATTCAAATAGAATATTGAATTATTGTCAAAACTTGAATTTGATAATAAAACACGCGTAAATAAATTTTAAATTAACCAAAAGTCACAGTAAAATTTTACTAAAATTTTAAAGACTTTTGCCAAAAACTTTTAATGCTTAAAAAAAAAAAGAAACAGTACAGATGAATAAATAAACAATTTTGAAGGTCATAATACTAATTTGACATTTTAAGTAGAAAACAAAATAAAAAGAGCTAAGTGCTATAGTCCTTGAGAGTATTAAACAAAACTGTTGAATATTAATTTGACTTAGACGACACATTAAAAATATAAATAAGTACATAGATACATATATGTATTTTTAAATTTTATTTTTTCGCATCCGAAAAACTAAAATAGAGATTCTTTTCACATCTCTGGCGCTAAGATATTTTTTTTTTCTTAAGTGGGTAACAGAATGTGATGAGTTGGAAATGATAAACCACACACAATACTGCAACGCGTTAAGCACAGATGAATATAGAATAAGTTTAAATTAAAAAAAAATAAAACTGTTTCATGTTGGATAATAATCCTTACTCGATGTTCATAATCTCCACAGTCGACTTAGTTTCTATTTCTGGCATGAATGCATTTTCAAATGATTCTCAAATTCGGTCGACTAGTATCTAAATTATTTCTTTTGGAAATCATCTCTTTCAACGACGAGTGTTACAACGGAGTTGTCTTGGATGCATTATGGTCAGGTTTCTAGGGCGCCAAGTTTCAGAGGGCGACTGACTCTACTTTCCCGTGATTTTACGATGTTGTTTTCGATATTTTTGTGTACAAATTGTAAATTTACTTTGACATTCCTCTTGATCGGTACTGCAACTGGGCTCCAGATCCTATTGAACCACACCCCAAGAACTCGTGTTTTTTATAAAAAAAAAAAGTGGTTCCAGCCCAGAAAAATGGAACTGATTAAATATGTATTTTGTTAGTTAAAGCAATAAAATATTCTTGAAAATTGACCTCGCACTTAATAATTAATTAGTGAGATAGACAAATGTCTCGTTTTTCAAAATTCCATGTGGAGGAAAATTAGTAAATCCACCCCCGAATCTGATGACAGAAAAACACACTAATTTCTTAACTGAAGACTGCGTTCAAAGGTGAAAAAAAAACAGACAACGACAGAAGTCACCCATTGCTCTATTTTAAGATAAAAAGTTAGGAAGACATTCGTATCATTTGCTTCAATGGAAGTGCCCAGAGTTGAATAGTTTTGCGGAGGACAAACGAAAAAAAAAATTATAAAGAAATATTGGAGGAAGATTTGTGTCAACTAAAGTATTACAGCAATAAACTTGAGATGCAAAGTATCGCAAACAGATGCAGCAGCATCACGAATGAGTGAGTGGCCATAGAATGCAGTTCATTTGGAAATAGTAGATACATACATACCTACAAACTTGTACATATAGTAAAACCAAGGAGGGAGCAAATCTAGGTGAAATGAGGTCTCTCACGTTTTCGACGTTTGTTTCTATTTTTAAGATTTTCAATTCCAGGTGACGTAAGCTTTGATAAACAAAAAGCAAATTCAATTTACTTTTTCACGTCGATGGAGAATCATGGAGAGTATGCTGGATGTGGTGGATGACAACATGGAGCTATTCAAGAAAATTAATTGCTTTTCAAAAAAATGTGAAAAGTTTTTCAAAAAAAAATCACATTGGTGAAGTATTAATCAAGTCAAAATTAGCACACATAAAACTGACATCTGTCAAAAGAAAAAAAAAAGCGCTTACATTCTAAGCACAGATCTTGAGTTTTCCTGGTGCTAGCGGAATTCTGGAATTCTTAAAACATTCTGTCGACAGCATTATGATTAAATTTCACTTAAGATTTGTTCGATTTTTACTTTTATTTTGTGTCTGCTTTCGATTTATTTCTCTCTTCCTGTGAATTTGTTTTTTTTTTTGGAAAGAACACGTAATATTTTAAATGCATATGCCTTTGGCAATATTGATAGAAAAGTTCAAGTTCAAAAACCCCTCTCGAAAATGAAAACATTGACACGCGTTTTACATCAAATTGAGAGCGCGGAATAACGTAGCAACCGAACGCCAATGAACGGTTCATATACACAATTTGTTTCGTTTATAAATTTGTTTTTAAAAAAGTTTCACGCCAAAAATTGTGATGTTTTTGAGGTTGTTTCTGAGATTAATTTTAGTTTTATTTTCTATGCATACAAATGTGTTTTTTTCTTTGAATTTTAGGGTATTGAACTCAATCAGTGGCAGGCTTCATAAATTAGTTATAAATGAGGTAATTTTTGTAGCTAATTTTCTTATTTGAAAAAATCCCAATTTGAACTAGAATACTTCTTAAGTGGTCGAAACAGTAGACAGTTAAAACTGTAGACAACCATCAAGCAAAGCAGACCCGAAGAAGTCGGAGATGGTAAAATAGAGTTGCGAAAGATGTGAATGGTCTTTTAGGATGCTTACAAAATTATATTTATTGATTACCGATACCTTTAGAAATAGACGATACAGACTATAAATGAGGACGATCACACATTCTTTAAGAATTTAGACTCTTTCGAGCCCCAAAAAAAAAACTATCCAGTATCCGTTGTAACTGAATCAAAAAAAAAATGCCCTCACTTTGGTCAAGAAGAATTTTGTCTTTCATTAAGATAACTGCAGTTATGTGGTGAATGAATTGCACGAATTAATTTCAAATGTGTTACCGGACACACCGCTTTTCGTTTCACCAGATTCAGCTCCGAAAAACTTAACGATGGAGAAGTCCAACAAAATGGTTTTTGTCATTTCGTCTCTGGATCTGTGCGTCTGGAAGTATATGAGTCTGTGAAGCTGTGTTAATAGAGGTAATTAGTTTCAAAATTGATACAAAACAATTTGTAGGTGATTCCCTTGAGAAAACATTCGAAATTTTTATTTTTGTTTTAACTCATTTAGAACGATAGCTGCCCTATAAATTTTTACTTGCGACATCCAGACATTATACATATATTTATATGAAAAGATTTTGATCAGACTTGGCATTGGCATGATAGGGAAGACTAAAAACAGGGTATAGCAATTCCTTCTTTGTCTGTGTGTTCGACTACAGTCGTAGCGGCTCGCACGATTTTCTTTAAACTTGGCAGATATGAAATAAAAGCATCTGCCAACAATTTTTTTTTTTCGAAATTTTTGGAAAGTATTTGTTTCTTAAAAAATTGTTCCACAGAATTAATAAAAACAATTCCAAAAATTCATTTTATAGCTAATGGTTGAAATTAAAAAATGGTTAATAATGGCACTTCCCACCGAAAAATGTTTTTAGTTTTCGATTTTCTCAAAAACTGTTTAACGGATTTTGATCAATTTTATATTCTTAATTTTTACGATCTATAATTAAAAAAAAAAAACAAAAAAAAAACAAAAAAAAACACAAAAAAAAACACAAAAAAAAAACACACAAAAAAAACACAAAAAAAAACACAAAAAAAAAAACAAAAAATTTAAATTTAGATAATACTGACCATTTTTACCATTTTTGGCTTTCTCACTTAGGCATGACGTATTTTGATGAAAATTTGTATACAGAAGCTTCTTAAAAGTTCAAAAAAAAAACATTACATATTTAAACTTAAGACCTTTTTTTATTTTTATTTTTTATTTTTTTTTTTTTAATTTAAAAAAAAAATGCACAGTAATAAAAACTTAAAAAAAGCGCATCAATTTTTTTTCTTAAAAATTCTATACCTATATAAAAACTTATTTTAACGATTTAAAATAATTGAAGTAATAGTTGCTTATGGTACCTATTCTGTTTTTAGGTCCACCTAATTAAATAAAATGCACGACTGGGTCGCACGAACTTGCTCCTATGTAATAGTTTAAGAATTTCAAAAACTAATGTTATCAGAGAAAAACTGTTTATAAGCATAGAATTAATTTTTGAAGTAAAACTTCTTTTTAAATGACTAAAACAACTTCTTTAGTAGTTGGAGGTAAAAATGAATGCCATATGATTCACGCAAATATAGGTTTATGCAAGAACCAAAATTATGTCTTTGAAGTGGTTTCTTAAAAAAATAAGCTTTTATGTAAACAAAATTTTAACACATTTTTAAGAAAAAATTTTGGTACGCCAATTTAAAGGTTTTATCATTGTTCGAATAAAAATTAAATTTACAAAAAAAAATATTGAGCTGTTTTCGAGATATTGAATTTTCCAACAAAAAAAAATATTTGTCTTAAAGTTTTGAAATGCAATGTTTTTTAAATTTTTTAGAAGCTTCTCTCTAAAAAATTTCATTAAGATCCGTTATGCTGATAATGAGAAATTCAAAATTTTAAAAAATCGTTCTATGGCAGGTACAGTCAGTAATATCTTGTTTTCAAATTTCTTTTTATTAAATTATAGATCTTAAAAAATAATCGAAAGAAAAAAAATATAAGCAAAATTCTCGAAACCGTTTTCGAGAAAAATACGATTTTCGAAAACCATTTTTTAACATTTGTATGGATGGTACCGTTATTTTTGGGTAAAATAAATTTCTTTTTCTTATATCTTGTAGATTATATTAAAAAACTTTTATTTATCAAGTTTTAAAAAAATCGAGCATGGGGTTTTCGAAATATTGAGTTTTCAAAAAAAAATTTTGAAAATGTTTTTAAAAATCCAAAAAATTTTTTTTGGAAAATTTTAATTCACATCTAATATTCAAACTCTTGGGGACCTTTAACAGAAAAAAATGTTCAAAATCCGTCCTACCGTTTTTGAGAAAATCAAAAACCAAAAAAATGGTTCCAAGGGGGGTACCAAAATTAACAATTTTTTGGAAATTTTTTTTCAACCATTACCTTTCAATGAAATTTTTTGAATTTTTTTTAAGAAAATCTGAGACAGTTTTTGAGAAAAAAAAATATTTATAAAATTTCGAAAAAAAATTCGTATGGCAGGTACCGTTATTTTTGGTCATAAAAAAAAAATAAAACAATATCCGGGGTGAAAAAAATAAAACCCATATCTACCAAGTTTAAAGAAAATCGGCCAAGCCGTTTAGCTGTAGTCGAACAGACAGACAGACAGACAGAATTGCGAGACCCGCTTTTTTGGTCTTCGGTATCATCGTAATGTCAACTTTGATCAAAATCTCGATTTCGATTTTTTTTCCGAACGCCTAACTTGCCTTATAGTACCTATAAGTCGCAAGTAAAAAAAGGTTTAAACGTTTTAGAAACTAATTTTGGGTTTCTGAACATTTTTCTCTAATAACATCCATTTTTAAAATCCAAGGATCTTAAACATAAGACCAAGTTCGTGCGATTTATTTGTGCATTCTGTTTTTTTCTTTTTTTTATCGAAAACGACTCAAATGATTTTATAAAATTATATTATTTTTGGATAATTCCTGTGTTTCAGTAATGGCTCGACAAATGTTGTTCGAATTTTGCACAAAATTACTTCTGAATAACACAAGAAATATTTGATTCCAAAACTGTACAACGAAAATTTTTAAATTCATAAATGTATTAGTTGACAAATTTTAAGGTTATTTTAGGTGCTAAGACTTGAAATCGAATCGTTCCCTTATCGGTTTTTCAAGCAGAATATTTTCGGTTTATTGCGCTGTGTTATAAAGCAAAGAAAAAACGAGCTAAAATTTCGAAAACACCGCATTTTCGTTGTTTCAAGAACTTTAAGATTTCTCTAAAAGTAAAAGAAATATTTGACAAAAATCGAAAAAGATTTTTAGGAGAGAGAATATAACTTTCAGATTCCGTAAGAATTTTGTTTAAGACAAATTATATTTTAATGTAATACAACTACCAATATACCAAAAAAAAATTATTTTCGTAGTTTAAGGTTACAATACCTCGAAAATGACAATTTGTTTTTATTTTTAATAAATAAATAATAAATAAAATAAATAAGTTTCGAGTAAAATTTAACTGTTGAACAGTGAGCCTTAGGAAAATAGATAGTAATCAAAGAATCAATGCGCAATGGTTTTTAAGATTTAGATATCAAAATGGCAGTTAGGACTTTTTACATTCGTGTTGTGCAACTTAAGAAAATATATCTATACTTAAAAGTACGTATGAAATCGATCTCAAATTCAAAATGATGAGCATTTTACGAGTAGATAGGGACTATTGCGTTGAGGAGTTCTATCAGTGGCAAACATCTTAAAGGCCAAAAATAAAACTTAAAATGATAGGCACTGAGAAGGATTCGATTCTTTTTTGAGTTGCTTGTCACTTATTAGCATATAGAGCACTTATATTTAAAATCAATTTAAATTATAGTAAATAGTCCATTAGAATCAGCTTCATCACTAATTCCATCGTAATAGAGAACTTATCCCCAAATCTTGAAATAAAGCTATCACCAAATCGGTTCGCAATTGCAATTTGTATGAGATTGTATGTATGAGCTCGGAAGAACAGAAAGCCCTGAAAAGTTGTACTCTTGAAATTATTTGAGTCACAAGAAATAAGCTGAGAAAATGTTTAATTGTTCCACGTGTTGTTCGGGGAGCCCTCTTCGCCGAGGAAAAAAAAATTGTTCACTTGTTCAGAAATAGCCTAGGTTTAATGACATTATCAGCATCTCCAAATGTCATCATGTTAAACTTGAAGGTAATACAGATCATGGCAAAAGCTTACTTGTTGCATTGCATGAAGGGAACATGGAAAATAAAACTTTTCCACTTAAAATGGATGCTCGGCGATTAGTTCACTTAGAATGCATTAACAAGTCCAAAAAAAAACTTGGCAATTTGAGAAACATCCACAAGCCTGAGGTGGTAAATTATAACTTTTAGGTACTGAAGAAAATAGCAAACAACTAAATTTGACAAACTTAAAATGCTCTTGAGCCGCCCCTTTTCAAGACTGTATCTCAGTCCCTGTAAGACTTACAGATTTGTTTTTCTCCAATTTTTTATAAATACAATTCTAAGAAACAAGTTGTTATTGTTGTGGTTTTAAATACCACAACGTAATTTTTGAATTTTTGCCCGTAAACACTGTGGCGGCGGGAACTTCATACTTGTTTTCCCCTTAAACAAAAATAAAAAAAAATCTATTTCCCTTGCTTTAACTATGAAGTTCTCAGAACAAAACTTTTTCCTTCCTTTTCTTTACAAGAACACCACCGATCTCACCTTAGAATTCAAAATATAAAAATATCTCCACTTGTAAAACTATTACTGTTGGTTTAACCTGCAGAAGACTTTACCACATGTTGTTTTTGTTTTCATTTGTTTACACTTTTTTGTTTAAAGTATCCAGCAGATATTTTCTATGGATAATACTCAAAACTACGCTCTACTCGTACCAGCAATTAAGTTAAATGAAACTAAAACAACGATAAAAAAAACACACACAAATCCCAACTATCTGCCCCGCCAGACCGAGTCGCTGTGTTTATCAATAAAAAATTGACACAAGGTGAAAGCCAATTGTTTTATATTTATGCTTTTTTAAGTAAATAAACATTTTTAGTTTTGTTGTAAATTTATTGTAAAACCGTCAAATTACAAGGCGAATCAATTCGAATGCTATAATTCTTATCGCACCTATTTTATACGATATATACAATGCGGTTTTCTCGGTTAGACACACTTATCAAATAAGCTTTTATATTTATGTTGGTTTTGTTCGTATAGCTTAATTTAAATGAGACATTCCATGTGATGCACATGTTATTAATAAATTCTTTTTAAACTATTACAAAATAAGATGTATCTCCATTGTAAGTAGAGGTTTTTCGGTTAAATTTATTACGAAATTTATCATGCGCCCAATTGCATGACCTAGCATGACCTAATTGAGCACTCTGTCATACAATTTGTATCTTGTCTTATCCCAAAATGAAAATAAATTATTTAAACTTTTGTCACATTATACAGAGAGTTTCTGTACAAAATTACTTTAATAAATTTTCGATTATTCTCGACTTACATTCAACTTTAATTGTGATTTAAGTTCAACTTATTTTGCATGAATTTTGTAGGCTCAAAACTTGACATAAACATCTTAGAGCAATTAATTAAAGCCACGTTTTTATTTTTATATATACTTTTTTAAAACTATTAAACTCTTACATAAGAGCAAGTACGTGCGATCCGGTTGTTCATTTTATTTTACTTGCTGCAGGTTTTCCCAAATTTTCTGTTTTCCCGCAAACTTGTTATTGATTTTTATAATTGTAACGGTCATTAAAAAAAATCGTTAAACATGTTATCACGCATTTTCTGGAGAAAATTAACTTAAAAAAAAATAAAATGCACGACAGAATGCAAATATGAATATATGCAAGAACAAAAATTATAAGTCGTTGTAGTGGTTCCTTAAAAAAATAAACTTTTATGTACAAAATTTTGAAAACATTTTTAAGAAAAAATTTTGGTACGCCAATTTAAAGTTTTTATTATTGTACGAATAAGAGTTGAATTTCCAAAAAAAAATATCAAGCCGTTCCTGAGATATCGAATTTTCCAAAAAAAAAAACGACTTTTTTTTTTTTAAATTGAAAAAATATTTTTTTTTTAAGTTTTGAAAAGCAATGTTTTTTTAAACTTTTTAGGAGCTTCTTTATAAAAAAATTCATTAAAATCTATTATGCCGATAATGATAAATTCAAAAATCGAAAAAATCGTTCTATGGTAGGTACAGTCAGTAAACTCTAGATTTCATTTTTTTTTATTAAATTATAGATCGTAAAAGTAAATCAAAGAAAAAAATTTTGGCAAAATTCTCAGAATCGTTTTCGAGAAAAATACGATTTTCGAAATCCATTTTTTAACATTTCTATGGAAGGTACCGTTAGTTTTAGATAAAACAAAATTTTTTTCTCAACTCTTTTAGATTATGTTAACAAACTTTTGTTTGTCAAGTTTGAAAAAAATTGATCTTGGGGTTTTCGAAATATTGAGTGTCCAAAAAAAAATTGAAAATTTGAATATGTAATAATATTTAAACTTCGGAGGGGCTTTAAAAAAATGGTTCAAATGGACCCAGGGGAGCTACCAAAAATAAAATTTTTTTGTAAAAATTTTTTCAACCATTACATAGTTTTAACCAAATGAAATTTTTCAATTTTTTTTTTTAAACTTCTGTGGGACAGTTTTGACAAAAAAAAATATTTATAAAATTTCGAAAAAAAAACATATGGTAGGCACCGTTATTTTTGGTCTTGAAAAAAAAAAAAAGAAAAAAACGTGTGGGGGGAAAAAATCAAAACCCATATCTACCAAGTTTGAAGAAAATCGGCCGAGTCGTTTAGGCTGTAGTCGAACCGACAGACAAACAGAATTGCGAGACCAACTTTTTTGGTCTTCGCTATCATCGTAATGTCAACTTTGATCAAAATCTCGAGTTCGATTTTTTTTCCGAATGCATAACTTGCCTTATAGTATACCTATAAGTCGCAAGTAAAAAAAAAAACTTAGCGTGGGTAAAAAAACGAAAAAACAGGCTTAGAAATTAGATATCTGAAATTCTGAAGACCCAATTTCAACTTCAGCTGTAAAGTCTTGTATTCTTCTTAAGACAAAGTCCTAAATGACCATTAACACCATTCGTATTAACAGGAAACCTGCATGGTTTTGTTAACGTGGGTCAAGGTTGACCAAAGTAGGCCTTTTCTTAAATCCCCGAAAAATTATATCAATATTGGAGATAGACCCATACTGTACAACGATTTGAATTTTAAGTAAAGTTTTTCAAATACAAGTTTTCAAAAATAAATATTTTTAAATTAAAATTTTTTAAGAAAAAAAATACAGGAATTAAGTTCGGATTTTGCTTTAACATTTCAACACTCTAGTAAGTCTTTGTTCAAACGCTAAACTAGACTATTATTTGACTTTTAGTTTTTGATACAATTAAATTGAAAATTGATCAACTTTTATCCATTACATGGTTAAGTCCATGTTTAGAGGCCAACGGGTCCTAGAGAGCATTGATCTAGGGTCTTACCTGTCTCAACCATTAATGTGTGTTTTTTATCGACAAGAATGGTATATTGCATTTATGTCAACAAGTTTCTAGTAGGTTCCAAAGTTTTTAACTTTTTATCCCATACAATTTATACAGGAAATACAAAATATCGATGAGGGAACATCTAAATTTTAAGAGCATATTTGTACTTTTCGTGAAAAAAGACTAATTTGTTAATTTTGGTCCACCCTAATATACCTATTCGGATTTGAAAAAGAATCTCAGATTATTGTCTTTTATTGTCTTTGGTGCACCTAACCAACTGGCCCGGACTGTATAATTGATAAAATGCCAAAATAAGCGTAGCCTTTACATCAGAAAACGCACATTTGAAAGATTTTGGCAAATAAACAAAATAAAAATACAACAACAAAAAAATATCGCAGCGAAAACCAAACCAGGTGAGCTACTTCGAGTTCTATGGCGATTATTGTAGCGTGTCATGTTGGTCGTGTGAAATTTCATTTTCAAAAAAAAAAAAAACAAATGGCGTGTGCTCTACTATACAACATCAAACAAAATAAGATGTAAAATGACAAGTGCCCGATTACGCCACCAATCATCCATAGTCCGTTGGTTCCTGATTTATCCCATCGGAATATAATTTGACCGAGTTTTTAGCAACACGATCACCGCGACGGCAACCGCCTCCCCACCACCAATGACACCGAGACACGACTCGACGAAGCAAAGCCGGACAGATGACGATGCAAATGCGACGATTGGTGGTTCATGTATTGGAGTCCGTTCAAGTGTGACTTTTTAAAAGGAAAATTTAAGGAAAATACCAAAACAAAAAAAGTTGACGCTAAGTTAATGGCTAAGTTTCAAGAATTTTGTTGTTTTCTATACGGTTTGACATTCAATTCTTTAGTGTTTGGTTATTTGGGGTTTTAATGAAAATAGTTTTTTTTTTTTTTGTTGTCTAATTTTTGTTTGTATGTTGATATGTTGAAGGCTGTTTGACAACCAACTAAATTTGAATTACTTTCAGAATAACTAGATAAATGGATTTTGTTTTAAAATACGGATTTGACATCGGCTGGGGTTTTGCTTTTTTGTGTTTTCTATTAACACAAGGTTTTTAGAACTAAAACGTGGAAATTGTGGCTTTATTATAATTAGACTTCTTGTTTTTAAAATTTTTACAAGGCTGTTTGTTTTAATTTCACAAAACGTGTGGCATTAAATAGGTCAACTGATGATATTTTCTATTTATTAAGTGCAAAATATATAATGGAAGACTACTATTTTTAAACTAATCTTAGCTACCTTGATACTTAAAAGTATCAACTTAAAAGGTACACTTGCATAAAACTAAAACACATCTTTCATAAATTTCAAAAATAAAACAGATATATTCATGCTACAGTCTTACATAAAAGCTGCTAAAAATCTCACTATTACAAAATTCAGCTGAACAAGCAGAAAAGTGCCCCAAAGTTTTATAACAAAATAGTTTGAAAAAAAAACAACGAAAAGCTCAAGGTCTTTCGTGTGAAGATTTGAATTTTTTCGAAAAAAAAAAAACAGAAAAACAGTCTCCAAACATTATTACTGACAAACATTACAAATGACTCAAGTTTTAATATCATTTATGATCTACCACAGGGAACAGTTTTCACACCGTACTTATTAATCTTACTTTTATTTTAAATGTGAAAGAGCGTCTTTGAATTCAACCCCGGGAGACCGCGCAGTAAAGGAAGGCGCGACTTAAGTGGCACACACAGGTGGGAAAAGTCCTCAACCAACTTTACGTTCAAATCTGAAGACAATTAGCTAGGGACCGAGCTAGCTGGAGAAGCTTCTGAGTTGAGGCCCTGCCCACCTTAAGTTAGTAAGAAAGTAAGTCTCTATATAACTTTGCTGAACAGATCTAAATAAAATTTGGTCGGTTACTAAGTGGAATAGGTAATAAAATATTTTTTTTTACAATATGACATAAAAATGAAGAAAAAGAAAACGATAGTTTGATATTAGAGAAAATTAAACAAAGGCTTGAAATCCTTTTATTTAATTTCTTTAATCCAATATCAACCTCTAATGCCTCTACGACACCTATGATCTTGCCATGATGTCTTGCATTTTTTTTAGATCTATTTACTTAATTCTTATTTTTTAATTTAGAGCGAACAATTGTTATAAGTGTGTTCTCAGAAACGACTTTAATGATTTTGATGGAATTTTCAAAAGATTATTCTTTTAATCCGAGCGAAGAATTGCGAAGCAGTCTTAGCAAAATCCACCCACTCGCGAAATCATATTTCTAATGTATTTGTGCATCCGAATTAGTTTTTTTTTTATAATTAACACACACTCAAGGGGTTATGAATACCCTTATAATGTTATAAATAATACAGCGCGAGCAGTTAGAAGAAGCGATAAAACAAAGTTAGACAAGAGACATTACGACGGTGTTCAGTAATAGACCTGTTTCCAATCAGTCTAAGGGCTCTGTTTTGGATTCTGTCTAAGAGGTGTAAGTGAGTTTTAGGAACACCTGCCCAGATATGGGAGTTATACTCAAGCTTAGGCCGAACGTATGCCTTATAAATTGTAGCCAGATCAGAAGGGGCAAAAAACTGCTTACATCTTCTGAGGAAACCTAAGCATTTCGCCGCATTTTTCGCAACATCAAATATGTGATCATGCCACAAAAGATGGTCTGTAATAGACATACCGAGAACGGAAAGCTTTTCGGTTTACTCGATGCAAGTGACATCCATGGATAATGGCAGGGGTGAAATATTTCGCTTGACAGACAGGAGACAGCCTTGGGTTTTCGAAGCATTAAATTCCACGCGGTTTCTAACACCCCATTCTACAATGCTGTCTAGGTCGGAATTTTATGAACTCATCATATACTGCCGTTGCAGAGCCACTTCCGAAGATGAAGGATGTGGATCTGGAAACGAATATAAAAAGCTGAGGGTACTGTCGTCCTTGGGCATAAGGGTAAGTGCGTTGAACTGTCTTGCAGAGGTTTTTGGGTTCGATTCTCAGCCGCTGCAAAAAGGTTGTTCAAGGGTGTACTGCTTCTTGCAAAGAAGTAAAAAGTAACAAGCTGCTATACTAAATAAAAAAAATGCTTTCAGGAGTAATCCATCTTACGAGAAACTAATAAAGTTAGCACTAGCACTTCAAAATTTTAAATATGTAATAATTGGATCAATTGTCGTGACTCTGTCGTAAATTTGGCGTGAAACAAAAAAAAAATTCGCGCTTGTATTTAAAAAATTAACCCCTGGTATTGCTTATTTGACAGTCAAGTTAGACCTACCAACCCCTTAAAAAAGGGGAAAAAGGAGCTCCAGCTTACCGATTGTTTCCGATCCAGATATTAGTGGCATTACTAACAACTTAGATAGACAGCTTGACTTAATTTTTCATCAGATGCCTGTAATTCCCTTGTTTCGATAAGCTCTCATCTACTCTCTACATTCGACCACCTTGCATCCTCCTTTTTTATTCAAATTTTCCTTTGAATTTACCAACGACCCAATATTGCTTGAAAATTCTTTATTTTTTTTTTCAATTTCCGCTACGTTGAGTTCGTTTATCTAAATAATCTCTTTAAAAATATTTATTTCTGTTCTTTCCTGAATAATACAAATTCAATTGATGCCGACTGGGAATTTTAGTGGTGGGCGTATTCGAATGAAATAATCGATTCACACAACATCTCGAGATATCTCGATTCTTCACTCAAATCATTCGAATCCTCGAATAATTCAAATGATTCTCACATCTATGAGAATATTGAACGAAAGGACAGAAAAGAAAACACACAAAATCGCGAACTAGAGAAGTTGGGTCTTGTGTATTTCATATTTTTTGTGTATTCAGTGACTTTGGGTATATATTTATATTCATTTTCGCACTCGATGCATCGTTGAGGATTGAATATGGAATTGTAAAGGAAAGGGGACAAACGAGAACCGTTGTTATGATTTTTTGCTTTGTGCTTTCTTTTTTTTACTTTGAAATTGAGTGTTTCTTTCCTACTTTCTTAACTCTGATATTGTTTCGAAAATCATTCGAATTATCATTCGATTCTTTAAATCATTCGAATACTAATATCTCGATTTTTCAGATCATTCGATTATGCTCATCACTAGAATTTATCTACATGTCTTTCTTTAACTGTCTCGTACACTCTATCCCTTATGTACGTACCACCTAAAAATATCTCATTTTCACCTCGCTAATATACGAGTAATAAAGAATCTACGAACTCTTCGTAATGTCAGAAAAAAAATATGGAAAACATTCCTGAAATCAAGGTTAACTTTTGACTTCTCTAACTATCAGCAAGCTAAAAGCTGCTCTCTCCCCTCTTTGCGAATTTCTTTACCTTGGATCTATTGGCAGAATGCCAGATCTTCTGATCTGATCAATTTATTTGCGTCACACGTTAATCCGATGGCTTCCTCACAACTCCTAAATTCTTTAGCATGACATCTGGAGACCTTAAAATAATTACAAACATTTTTGCCTCCTACTTGAGCCCATTATACAGTGATCACCCATAAAAAGCTGACCCCAAACACCACCCTCGCCAAAGTTAACATTAATGTTGATAGTGTTGCTCTCTTTTAGCTACTCGCAGCATTATTACGTCTTTCACAACTTTCAAATCACTTTCTCAAAATTAAAATCTATCTTCTTTTTTAAAAGGCAGATCTACCACTACAAACCTTACGAAATTCGTTTCTCAGGTAACAAAACCTTTCTCCTATTCCTAAGCTCTCTCTTCGAAAGCACTGTGTACGATTCTCTTTACTTTTACTGAAAATCGATCTTCTCTCCACAACAGCATGGTTTGTTTTTAAAGGCAGATCTACCACCACAAACCTTATGAAATTTGTTTCTTAGGTTCAAAATCTATTAGAGAGATGAAATTAAGTGGACGTGATTTTAGTAAAGCATTTGATAAACAACGTCATAAGATTATTTACCTTTAACTTAAAGCCCTCGGTTATCTACTCTTTTTCTTGTCATGGCTCTGACCATTACTAGAAAACCGCTAATATAGAATAATGTTTGGGTTTTCAATCTCCGATCTCATTTATGCTACTTGGGGTGTTCCGAAAGGAAGTCACTTCGGGCCTATACTTTTTGTCTCAATTATGAACAACGTTATTTATATAATTAAAGATTCTATTTCACTTCAAAACGATCTTTATTTATGCCAAACTTGGTATGACAAGAATTTTTTAGAACTTAATGTCGCATAACTCTTTTCCGTAAGCGATTACCCTTACTTTCACCATGTTGCTATTTCATCTATTTAGGAATTATTTGCCACACTTAGTGAAACTTTCGTGCCCAATTGGATCAAATTAACAAGGCCAATTCTTCACTGCACTTCATAAAACATTTGTTTAAGGAATTTTCGAACCCCCATGTCACTTAATCCCTTAACAAAACATTTGTTAGACCTTGAATATTCTAGCCAAGTTTGGTCGCCGTATCAGAACTATTATTCCTAAATCTTTGAAGCTATACAATGCAGATTTTTTCTAATTTGCCTTTCGTGGTCTTCTTTGGTCTGATGATCTCATCTAAACCCCATCTGAAGATCGATTATAATTGATCAATTTGAAAATGGAATTATTCTCAGCAGTTTACCCTTGAGTCCCACTTCGAACCTAATACAGAGATTCTTTTTTCAGCCGGACTACACGAATGTGACGAATGTGTAATGCTCTACCTATTTTCTCCATTTTCCTTTCCATTGTAATATTCAGAAATTTAAAAGAAATGTAAATCGGTATCTCCTTTTAAACCCTTCCCTGTTTTCCTAACGCTCGTACTATGATAATCATTTTTTTAGGGTAGTAATAACTCCTTAGTGAGCTCTAATTATAAAAAAAAACCTTACAAACACGTCGGGAATTCGCTGACATTCTCTTTATGCAGCAGCTTCCCGCTTGGACTATCAAGATTATCAAGGCAACCTTTCTTTTGGTATTGATTCCCATTAATACTAACCGACGTTATCTCAGATTCACTTTTGTCTACCGCCTTTCTAATCACCTTTGAACCAATCTCAAGAATGTTGCATTCAGCCGATAACAACTCATAGGACATCTTTCACTCCCATATCAGTTTTTTTTTTACCCATAAACTCCCTTTACAAGTCGTCCTAATCCAAAGTCGCTTGTTTTTTTTTACATTTATTTTTAAGATCCATTTTAAGTTTTTTTTAAAGGTTAAGAACTGGATCAAAAAATAAAATATTTATACATATATTAAACAAGCTTATGGATTAAAATGCCAATAGTTTGCTGCAGAACAAACATAAGAAGTTTTGAATTTTAAAAACAAAAACTTTACTAAAAAATAATAAAAAAAAAAACCAAAAACTTTACTTAAAAAAAAACACAATAATTAATACAAAAAAAAAGAATAACAATGTTTGGGCTTAATTGGAGTCAGAGAACATCTATTAAAGGCTTATTGGTCCTATCAATTTAACAATACTTTTCAACAGCTCCTCGAATGTTTCTTGATCAATAAGTAAATATTTCCAAAGTACACAACATTTTTTTTTTTTTTTAACTTTGTGGACGCTCCCTCATTATTCATTGAAAATAAGTGCATAGCCACATATATCATGGAAAACCAATTTTTTAACATCATCGGAAAAACAATAAATAAACGTCAAAATTTTGCGGAAAATAAACAAAAGCCGAAAACACATATCAACCGTTTTTGAACCAAATGAATTCAAGGAGGAGAAAAGAAGAAAAAACTTCGAATAGGTAAGAAGATGGAGCATTTATGAAAAAAAAATTTTTTTTTAAATAAATTTCCGCATATTTTGTGATTGATTTTTTTTTTCTAAAAATAATTCCTTAAAAAATTGATTTCCTCTAAATCCATAGAACAAGAGAGAAGAATAAGAAATAAATAAATAAACATTAAATTCACAGCCTACCCTCACAGAATTTGCAACATTTTGCTGGCGGCTCGTCAGAATCAGCAATGACCGGCATGGTCCTCTTACGGCCCAACTAAATCACACTAGCAGTAGTAAACATAACCCTTTTCCAACTGAAGGGACATGCAATTTATAAAATTGCTTTGGATTTTGTTTTCTGTTATTTTGTTAATATTTGCAGAATGCACTTTTACACTTTTCTTCACAATTATTTATGTTACGTTTGCACTTTGGAAAATTTTATTTTATTTTTTTTTTTTAATTTGTGGAATGATTTTAGAATATTATTTTTTTTTTTCAATCAAGCATAACACGACAATCCCACAATTCCCCCGACTTTTCTTTTCACTTATCAATCAAATATTTCTCTTAATTTTCAGCACAGCACACTACAACAATTATGTTTTTCCATTGATTTGGAAAAATCAGAAACAAGTATTATTTCTCATATCTCGAAAACCGCGCACACTTACTTCTAAATGCACTCAAATCTCAATTCTGGTTAGAACTAATTAAATAATTTTGCAATAGGGGACAAAAAATGCTTTGGGATTTATAAAAGTATTCACTAATCGCGAATTCATTTTCGATTTTTTTTTGTTTTCGTTTTTAATTAGATTTTCAAAAAAAATTACGTTTTTGAAAAGTTAAAAATTTTAATTCGTTAATTCATAAAACAAATCGCCTTTGATTAGAAATTTGAAAAAAAAAATTCAAGCAACACACCGAAATGCGTTTTTTTATAAATATCGATCATAACGTCAAAACTCCGTGGAGACCACTGAGTTGAAAACGGTTCTCGCTGTTGAATTTCGTTCTGGCAGAAGGAAAAAGTTTTTCGAAAACGTTCAAAGTATATTCGGACTATCGAAAAGGTTGTTGTAGCTTTCTTGTTATTTATTTATTTAATTATTTATTTTACTTTTGAGAAAAAGAGAGAGAAAGAGCTTGAGAGTGTAAAATAGAGAGCGACAACGCACTGAGGACACAAGACCAGACCGGACCACTGCTACCCACAAATGACAGCAAGGCGGTGTTGATTCTGCTGAGACGAAAATCTCAAGAAAAATTTCTTCTCAAAACACCAAACACACAATTTCCCTCGATTAGAATCAATGGTGTTTGGCGTTTTCTGCTCTCACAGGTACTCGCAGGCCAGACGCGCAAGATAACGGAGTTTCGAAAATAGATTTGTTTCGAAAAGAAAGTCGAACGCATCGTCCAGAATGGACATGGACCATGCCGAATCTCTAATTAAGATCGCGAGACGATCTTCCCGAGCAATGGGATAATTTTGTTTTCTCTTTAAATTTCATTTTCATTCCAGTTTTCAAAAAACTAATTATTTAAAAAATGTTTTTCTAACCCAACAAATTATTGAAAAAAAAGCTGGAAAGAGAAATGTCTGCGGAATTGTTTATTTTCGAATCGAAAATAATTCCAACAAAAAGAAACTACTCGTCGTGTTGGTGAGAGCAAAAAAAGAAAGTGAGAGAAAGCTTTTTCTAAACATCATCAGAGTTTCTCAAACTGTTTTTTTTTTTTTTTTTTCTTTTTGAGAAATTAGGATTATCCAATACCGCCATATTGAATGTGAGAAACTTCTAATACCACCTGCTTGCGGTTGTTTATAGCGCAAAAAATTGCGGAACAATGACTAATTTTATTTAAAAACAGTCATGTAGTTGTTTTATAATTAGCATTTTAATTTTACTTTAACCAAAATATTCATTTAGGTTTTGTTTTTTTTTTTTTTTTAAATAATTAAAATAAAAGCTTTTGTTTGTGTTTTTTTTTTAGAAAAAGCACCCTGTTGAGAAGGGTATTTTCGATCTTATTTGCCGGTGTAGTTAGAATAGAAGAGGTGGTGGCGTCTTTGCTTGCTTTGCTTGTTAGGCGATTGTGAGAAATCATCTATTTTTGGAGCACGTTTTTATGTTCTCTTTTAAATGAATCACACGGAGTAAAATTGTGCCCCGTGGACGCTATTAATGAAAAGCTCGAGTAAATTTTTGTTAAGTATTATATAGATGAAACGTTGATGTGCACATATTTTGACAGAAGAAAATAAAACTTAAAT
Organism: Chrysotoxum bicinctum; assembly: GCA_911387755.1. Taxonomy (NCBI): domain Eukaryota; kingdom Metazoa; phylum Arthropoda; class Insecta; order Diptera; family Syrphidae; genus Chrysotoxum; species Chrysotoxum bicinctum. The sequence goes on along the minus strand of OU426989.1, from coordinate 212,461,981 downwards.
GTTAGACAGTTAGGTGAGAGCTCAAATTTAGAGTTCCACTCGTATGAAACGAAAAATTTTTACTTTTATAAATATTTGTAGTGAGCTTTGTAGGACCTCTACGACACATTTGCATTAAAAAAAAAGTATCCTATAACCTTTACGACAAAAAAGTGTTGTTTAATAAGTATTCCCCAGATATCCGTGTCTGTAAAGGATGGTTAAATTTTAAGGGCCGATGTTGAATGTGAACCACACTTAAACGTCAAGTTTTTTTCTGCATTCCATTTGACAGTTCTCAATTTCAGACTAACTTAATTTGAACCATCGAAAGATACACAATCGAGCAACGCGTTAAAGTTATTCAGCCTTATTATGAAAATGGGCGTTCAAATCAAAATGCATATCGTGCACTTCGTGATTTTTTCGGTCAATTTAGTCGTCCAAATGTGCGTACAATCGGAAAGATCGTGCAAAAATTTGAGCAAACCGGGTCTGTAGGAGATGTGAAAACACCAGTGCATACTCGTACAGCTCGTACTGCAGAAAATATTGCTGCTGTTCGTGATAGTGTGGCTGAAGAGCCGTCCACCTCAACTCGTCGTCGTGCCCAACAATTGCACCTCTCACGCTCGTCGTTGATGAACATTATGCATAAAGACTTGCATTTAAACGCCTACAAGGTGCAATTGACTCAAGAACTAAAGCCTCTTGACCATTTCAAGCATCGCGTCGTCAATGGTCAGAATGATGGCAAGAAATGGCAACAGTGGATGATCAATTTTCGAAGAAAATCATCTTCAGTGATGAGGCACATTTTCACCTCAGTGGATTCGTCAATAAGCAGAATTGCCGCATTTGGGCGAACGATAATCCAAGAGTGATTGTCGAAAAACAAATGCACCCACAAAGAGTGACTGTTTGGTGCGGTTTATGGGCTGGCGGCATCATCGGGCCGTATTTTTTTTCAAAATGAGGCCGGTCAGGTAGTTACTGTGAATGGTGTTCGCTACCGTGAGATGATAACGAACTTTTTATGGCCCGAATTGGCAGATATGGATGTGGACGATATGTGGTTTCAACAGGACGGTGCCACTTGCCACATAGCTTACGAAAAAATGGCTCTTTTGCGCGACAAATTCAATGGCCGTGTTATCTCACGTTGGCGTTGGACTTCTTTCTTTGGGGTTATAGAACCTCCATTATGCCTCAGTGTTATCGGAAATTTGGACCATCGGATGGAGGTGTGCCGCCGAGGTCGCGGCAGCCATTTGGCCGATATTTTGTTTCATACATAATTGAACCATACTATATTATCATAATAAAAAGAAATGACAATAATTATCTAAATAATTTGTGTTTTATTCAAAATCAACATCGGGCCTTAAAATTTAACCACCCTCTTTAAATTATTTTCAAAATATTTAAAATAATACTCGAACCGTGACCTGGTAGAAGTTGCAAGTCCTTTAAAATATACATATAAATAAAGTTATGTGCACCGCTTTTTACAATGCTACACAAAACTTGTCACGCTATAATTTTTGCAAATGTCGGCAAATGTCAAATCTACTTCTGATATTTGTTAAGCAAACAGATACAAAACCCCAATTAACACGATATGGTATACCGATAACCCTAAAGAACGCGGAATAACTGTTTTGATTTTTTCACAATAATTCATCGACGCACGGTGTTGACGCAGCTTGAATTTCGTCCCAGAAAATAACGGTACCTGCCACACAAATTTTTTTCGAAATTTTATAAATATTTTTTTTTCTCGAAAAATGTTCGACAGATTTTAAAAATAAAAATACAAAAAAAAATCATTTAGTTAAAGCTAGGTAATGGTTAAAAAAAATTCCGAAAAATGGTTATTGAGGGTACCCCCATGGAACCGATTTTTTTGTTTTTGATTTTCTTAAAAACGGTACAACCTATTTTGATCTTTTTCTTTTGCTAAAGCTCCCTAAAAACATAAATAGAATTGTGTACTCAAATTTTCAAAAAAATTTTTTTTTTTGATTTTAAAAAAATACTTCAAAATTTTTTTTTTCAAAACTCAATATTTCGAAAACCTTATGGTAGATTTTTTTTAAACTTGATAGATAAAAGTTTCTCAATATAATCTACAAGATGTGAGAGAAAAAATTTATTTTACCTAAAAATAAAGGTACCTACCATACAAATGCTAAAAACTTTAAAAAAATGGTTTTCAAAAATCGTATTTTTCTCGAAAACGGCACCTAGAATTTTGAATTTTTTTTTCTTTCAATTAATTTTTACGATCTTTAATTTAATAAAAAAAATTGAAACTAAGATATTACAGCTTGTACCTACCATAGAACCATTTTTTCGAATTTTGAATTTCTCATTATCCACAAAACGGATCTTAATGAAATTTTTTTATAGAGAAGCTTCTAAAAAAAACACATTACATTTAAAAACTTTAAAATAAATATTTTTTTGAATTTTTGAAAAAACAAATAATTTTTTCTTTTTTTGAAAATTCGATATCTCCGAAACGGTCAATATTTTTTTTGTAAATTTAATTTTTATTCGAACAATAATAAAAACTTAAAATTGGCGTACCAAATTTTTTTCTTAAAAACCTTTTAAAAAGTTTGTATATAAAAGATTTTTTTAAGAAACCACTACAACGACTTTATAATTTTTGTTCTTGCATAAATTCATATTTGGATAGCATTCTGTTTTTATCTCTTACTACTAAAGGAATTCAAAAAATTCATTTTATCCTTATGAACAGTTTTCTCTTACAACATTCGCTTTTAGAATTCCTAGTCTATTACATAGGAGCAAGTTCGTGCGACCCAGTCGTGCATTTTATTTCTAAACAATTTCTTTGACCAAAGTGTAGTTTATGCATATAATAGCACACCTAATTTCATTTTTATCAAAATTGTTAGAGCCGTTTTCGAGATAAATAAGATTTTGCATAACAAGATCCAAACCAGAATCGCAATACGACTATTATCACAGACAGTCAGGCGGCTGTTAAAGCCATTCATTTTAGAACATCGTCTTCTAAATTGGTCCAGCAATGTCGGAATAAACCAGGCCAGGCAAGGATCAGACCCTCATAACTCACTGGCGGAAAGAGTTAACATTCCGCTCGGAGTTATAAGGGCAATATTCTCTAAATTTTTTTAGCGAATAAAACCGCAGGTAAAGCTGTTTAACTAACTGCATAATACGAGTATCTAGAAAGATTTGACACACCTTAATCTGATATGCAAACCCAGGCAAAATATAGCCAGGATATAGCTATATGTAGCGGACACTAGCCAACAGGAGAACATGCAAAGAAGCTACCCATTCCTCGCAACACGCACTGGCATAGTTGTGGAGACCAGCGGGAAGGGGAACAGTCCTCTATTTCCTCTACAAACACCTTGCTCTGGACAAATTTAGAGAAACATTTTTGACGAAATTGACGAAGTTTCGGAAATGAAGATCAAAGACTTGATCTCTTTTCTTTACGTGACGAAATAGCTCTAGGCCGAACTTCTGTTACCTCTGTGCCGCCGTGCCCTCCGTTTGACTCCTTAGATCCCTAGCTAGCAGACTGAGAGCTTTGACGGAGGTTTATGGTGCAAGGGCACCGGATGGTCATCTCAATCGGATTGGTTACTGTTCCAGCACCAGAAAACAAGTTGCCCAGCTTGGCACGGATGATCTTGTTGTCGGATGAGTGTGGTGGTCCGATTGAGTAATGATTCTGATTATTCTGCAAAAGCAAACACACAATAAGAGACATAAAAACCTACTAGGTCCTTTCTGAATGACTCCGTAAGAATGTCCACAATTTCCCATATCAATTCCATCCAAATTGGGGCTGCCAGCGGTCCCCTTTCTAACTACTTACCTAATGGTACCACATCCTTTTAACTTTTAAAAATATTAAACAGTTCTCATACGTATACCTAAGCAAAGAACTTTTCACAAAGTCAAAATTCTGCCCAAAAAACTTTTATCATTTCTACAACTTTTAAATCATTCAAAATTAAAGAGACTTCTATTTCGAAAACCTTTGAAATCATTCCGGAAACAAAAGCAGAAAGCCATTATAATTTATGTTCAAATTGTATGTAATAATAAATTAACTTCTTGTTAAGTACTCGTACCTATACAGACTTTCTGTGAACCGCAAATCCTTCAAAGAATCAAAACTCATTAAAATTACAAAAAGGTTACTACACGCACCCTTCAGTATGGCAAATCACAAAAGTTCAAATGTATATTAAATGAGAGGATTTAAGCTTCCATTAGCTCAATCAAAATATCCTAAACACCCTCGCTCGCAGTTATCTATTTTGGTCATGTAAAACCATCAAGTGTTGCTTCCTCCACAAGTGGGTGTTAATGGATTGACGTATTCGGAATTTAATTTAAAACTTAAACATCCCAACATACACATGTACTTACGAATACGCATTATCACACACACACAAACACACATGTGTGTAGTAACGAACAATTTTAAACAGACTAAGTTGACTTTGTTTGTGACTTTTGTTCTCCCAACTCTGACTGTTGTGAACCGTGAAATTGACTTTTTTTTCATTTTCAAAAATAATAAAATTAAACCACAGAAAACATAAAACCAAACAACAAAATCGCATAAAAAGGGGAAATTCAAAAATTTTCCAAAAACACTCAAAGACAAATAAAATACAACGAAACTTCACGTTTTTCTCGAAGAGAAAAAATATATGTATGTATATTTGTTTTGTCTAATATAATTTATGGACAACAGAATGCAGAGTATTTTTTCGATTTTTTTTTTTCGCTGCCAAGTTTTGGAAACTGGCACTAGGCCTTCTAAACTGTAGGGACATCGGCCTACCAAGACGTATTTGTATGGGACGGAAGTGGGTGGTGTTGAGAAAATACACTATTTTGACAGTAATTTAGAAATAAGCTGTTTTTTATTTTTATTTATTTACTATGATTTGGTTGGATTTTTTTTGGTTTTTACTATCACTAGACAATAAAAAGTAGTTTTAGTTTGTTTTTTGAGAATATTTTTTTTTTATTCGAAAAGGATGTAGTGGTGAAGTTGAAAAATTGCCATTGATTAATTAAAATCACTTTTGCCTTTTGCAATTGACATACACTACACATACACACAGTCAAACTGAAAAAGTCAACATTAAAAATTAATTTTAAATCAAAGAAATTAAAAAGCATTTTATTTCGCGTACAACAAACATTTCACACTTTTTGATTTATGATTTTATAAGAGATCTAAACAAAAGTGACAGGTTAAGGGGGAGTTAATATATAAAAATATGTGCCCTTTAAAAAAAAACACTAAAACTTGGATTAGGTATGTGGGCCGTTCATATGACATTCTTCATTTATCTTTTGGCTAAGATTGTATTTGTCTCGCATTGCCTCGAAGAATGTTTGATAGTTTTGTCGATAAAAAATGTTGTAGAAGCAAGGCCAATGTTTGAACTTTTATACATATGTATTTACCATGGGATTTTGTCTAAAATCTTTAAACTTGTCTCATTTATTTTATAATTAACTTAAATCTAAACGAAAAAAAAAAACTGTTTTACTCGTAACTGACTAATGACTGTTATGTTTGAGCAGCTGTCAAAATTAACAATGACATCCAGCTGTCAAAATATTAAGAAAGGTTTCCCATTTCATCCGGATGACCATGGACAACGCCGTGAGTTTGCTAATTAAGCCCTGGAAATGTTGACCCGAGCTCCGGATTTTGGCCAACAAGTGATCTTCTCGGACGAGGACCATTTTTGGTTGAGCAGCTATGCCGAGAAGTGAAACTGGCGTAGTGGAACGAACAAAAGTGTACGGCCAAGCATTAATGCATCCACAGAGATTGATTGTTTGTTGCGGTTTATGTAAAGGTGGCATCATAGCACCTTATTCCTTTTGAAATGAGGATGGAAATACCGTTGTTTTTTTATAATTCACGTTTTATAATTTTATGCTCATGTTTATGTTGAAAACAACACGAGCGATTCGGAAAATTAGGGAGGAAGAGGAAGGAGGTGTCGATAAACATTGGTTTTAAAAGCTTGCAAATTGAAATGGCGTAGGAAATCCTTGTCGGATAGATTATTCTATAATTGTGTTTGTATGTATTTGACGGAATACAGAATACGACTCGAGGGTGAATCGATGAGCAGTTTTACGGAAGCGGGTATCACGGACGAACTGATTGAGGGGAGGAATAAAACTGGTTAATTTAAGGAAGCGTTGATTATGAAAAAAGCGATAAAACAAGGCAAGATATGACGGAGTTCAAGTGATGGGAATGATTCCAATGATAGTTCCTATCAGTTTAAATGCTCTGTTCTGAGTTCTATTCAGTTAATGAAGAGAATTTTGGGCTGCACCTGCCCAAAGTTGTGAGGAATACTCGAGTTTTGGACACATAAACGCCTTATAAATTTTAGCCAGATAAGAACGGGTGACACATTTTTACTTGCGACTTATAGGTACTATAAGGCAAGTTATGCATTCGTAAAAATAATCGAACTCGAGATTTTGATCAAAGTTGACATTACGATGATAGCGAAGACCAAAAAAGTGGGTCTCGCAATTCTGTCTGTCTGTCGGTTCGACTACACGCTAAACGGCTCGGCCGATTTTCTTCAAACTTGGTAGATATGGGTTTTAATTTTTTCCCCCCGGACGTTTTTTTCTGTTTTTTTTTTAAGACCAAAAATAACGGTACCAGCCATACGATTTTTTTTCGAAATTTTATAAATATTTTTTTTTCTCAAAAACTGTCCCACAGAATTTTTTAAGAAAAATTTGAAAAATTTAATTTGGTTAAAACTAGCTAATGGTTGAAAAAAAATTTTACAAAAAATTGTTATTTTTGGTAGCCCCCTGGGTCCATTTTTTTTTTTGTTTTTGATTTTCTCGAAAACGGTACAGCCGATTTTAATCATTTTTTTATGCCAAAGCTCCTCCAAAATTTGAATATTATTACATATTCAAATTTTCAATTTTTAATTTTTTGGATTTTAAAAAAAAAATTCAAACATTTTTTTTGGAAACTCAATATTTCGGAAACCCCATGCTCGATTTTTTTCAAACTTGAAAAATAAAAGTTTCTTAACATTATCTACAAGATTTGAGAAAAAAAATTTAGTTTTATCTAAATCTAACGGTACCTTCCATACAAATTTTAAAAAATGGTTTTCGAAAATCGTATTTTTCTCGAAAACGGTTCCGAGAATTTTGCTAAATTTTTTTTTATTTTGATTAATCTTTACGATCTATAATTTAATAAAAAAAAATTTTAATCTAGATATTACTGACTGTACCTACCATAGAACGATTTTTTCGAATTTTGAATTTCTTATTATCGACATAACAGATTTTAATGAAATTTTTTATAAAGAAGCTTCTAAAAAGTTTAAAAAACATTGCATTTAAAAACTTAAGAAAAAATATTTTTTCAATTTTTAGAAAAAAAAGTCATTTTTTTTTTTTTTGAAAAATTCGATATCTCAAGAACGGCTTTGTATTTTTTTGGAAATTAAACTTTTATTCGTACAATAATAAAAACTTAAGCTTGGCGTACCAAAATTTTTTCTTAAAAATGTTTTAAAAATTTGTACATAAAAGCTTATTTTTTAAGGAACCACTACAACGACTTATAATTTTTGTTCCTGCATAAATTCATATTTGCATAGAATTCTGTTTTTATCTCTTACTACTAAAAGAATTTAAAAAATTCATTTTATCCTTATGAACAGTTTTCTCTAATAACATTCGTTTTTTAAATTCCTCGTCTATTACATAGGAGCAAGTTCGTGCGACCCAGTCGTGCATTTTATTTAACACATACATACATATGTATATAGAAATCCTAAGAGTTTAGCAGCGTTTTTCGCAGTCTCGACAATGTCATTCCAACGAAGATCTTCTTTGACACACATACCAAGTACTGACAGCTTTTCGGTTTCTTCGATGAGAGTGCCATTCAAGAACAATGGCAAGGGGGTTAATTTTGCTTCAACGATAACAAACAGCATTGAATTTTCGAAGCATTGAACTCCACACGATTTTGTATACCTCATTTAACTATGTGGTAAAGATCGAAGTTTGAGGAGTTTATCGATTCCACTTCCGAAGGAAACGGAAGTGAATTTCAGATTGATTGTGAGAAGCTGAAGGTAGAGTCATCGGCAAAACAGTGAAGTCGATTAAAAGTTTCAGACAAGAGATCATTTATAAAAATGAGGAAGATAGTCGGAGACAAAACGGAACCCTGTGGAATACCACAAATTTACTTGAAACCTTTTAATACAATATGTATAAATGTATATATGTATAAAGAATAAGAATTTCGTTTATCCATATCAGGGGCTTTATCATTTTTTGAATCCTTGTGATCAGTTTCAACTACTTCAGCAACTAAAAATGCTATATACAAAATGTTGTTTTGACGTTTGGGGACCGCAAATTAATAGGTGTTGCTTTGATTGTTCTTTGTCATTCGTTGAAGTAATATAAAAATTATAAAAGTTCTATTGGAATTGATCCTTTTCTAATAGTCTCACTGATTTCCAGAAAATCAGACGCATTATTACAGTAAGAGATTTTTCTAGCAACATCCATTGCTTGAGATCGACGCTTCATTTTATACAACGCTTTGTATTCTTTGTTAGCCTGAATATTTTTTTATCAAAAGAAGATTTGTTCTAAGCACTTTTAACCCAGCAAAGGATTTCTTCCGTGTTACTCACTATCAAACCATTTCTTTCTGCTGGCAATACCAGACTTCCATGAGTCAGGAATTGATTCCAACACAATTTGGTTTCGTTCTTCCATAGAATTTCATTGCTGATGGTTGTATGTCTGTTGAGGTTTTCAGTCAAAGAAATTTTTTAACTATTGGCAAACGCAGCTTTAAATTTGTATTTTGTATTTTGTCCAGGTAGTATTTTAGGGCTCCGCGGCTGGATTGAAATTTCAATTTGAAACAGATTTTATTTTGAAATCGTTAAATAGTTCGGAACAAAATTTAAAAAACACAGGAGAAAAGTCATCTACTACAAAAAACTGTTCCTCAAAACATATGTAAATACGCGTATATCGAAATTTTGTTTAGGGGTTATCTTCGAAATATTTTTTCAAAGACTTTTTACTTAACTCTTCCTAAGAAAACACCACCTGCATCTCCCCTTAAAAGAAACAATGAAAGCTCACCGATACAAATCATAGAATAAGGCTGATACTTTAAAAATTCAAATACAAGCGAATCAGAAAGAAATTAGAACCGTATTTTCTTGTTTTTTTCGACAAACAAAATTTTTATATTTTTTTTTTATAAGAATTCATACTCAATTTGCTTAAGATATTTTTGAGAAATTTATAATAAATTATAATAGCTACTAATTAGAGTGGTTTTTTTATTAATTGTTTATTTTTATAAATGACAAATTTATTTAAATCAGGTAAAAGCCACACATATCAACTCTTGCCAAACAAAATTAAAACGATTAACTAGCTGACATTCTTAATCTTCAAATTAATTTAAAAAAAAAATTAAATAACAAATTAGGTTCTTAATCCTTTTTTCAAAGTCAAACATTAAAATAGAAAAAATATCTGACGAAAAACAAAGAATTTTGCCAAATTTATGTCACTAATTTGCAAGGTTTTCGCTATAAGAAAACAAAGCGAATGTTTTTCTTTTGTTTCTGAGAAAGATCTCAATATTCTGGTTAACCACTGGAAAACAATTTTTTATTGGCTAAATGACGTTTGAATATTAAATTTCTGAATTAAAATTCAATTCTTTTAATTCGATTAAAGTTTTCTAAAACAATTAGAACTTAAAACAAAATTCTAGATCTCATATCCCAAGTGACTAGAGACCTCTTTCATTATTTACATGTGATAGAAATAACTCAATTTATGGTTCCACATTAGACATTTGTGTGCTTTTAGAAACTATGTCAAAATAAAACAAGAAAGAGGAGAAAGAGGTGGTGATTAAACTTTAATGTTTTGTGTCTAAGTCGATAGTCTCTGATAAAATGATAAATAACACCGTTTAGCCTCGATTTTTCACTGAATTCTTTCGATAGTAAATATATTTATTTTTTTTTATTCAAAACTAACAAATATAATATAAGGTGCGTTTTTGGTCAAAACAAACTGATAAAATAAGGAGTGACGATAAATAGGGTTATAGAAATGGAATGAAGATCGAACTTTGTTATGGTTGAAAAAGGGGGCGCTGAGTAGTGGAAATGATTTTGTTTCATAAAGGTAATCTAACTCTATGGATGTGTTTTTGATGTTGAATGAATAAGGTTAAACTTTGATCGTGCAAAAAGCTGATGGTATGAAAAAGCGGTTTAATCTTTTAACTTTTGTGCAAGAATGTAAATGTGGACAATTTTAAACATATCTTGACTAGCAAAAATGCGTAACACATTTTTGCAAAAAAGTTTTGCCTTAAATTGGAACTCTCGTTAAACAATGTTTCCAATACCGATTTTAGTGTTGTTGTAATTTTTTGAAATTAAATAAGAAAGATTTTTACAGAGGAACGCCATCTCATACATTTATAAAAAAAAAAGGAAAAATCGTTCATCATGAATCCCAACTTGAATATTTTGATGCTTTTTTATTCGAGGCTGAGATAGCCTTATCGGTGTCCAGGATTTATCCCAAAGAAAGCAACAAAACTTTGCTAGAAGTTTCCAAACTACAAATCAATTCAATCTTTATTTATTTACAAATTTGTTTACAGTGTTTATATTTTCTTCAGTTGGTAAATGACTTAACAAAGTATTCCGTATAATCAACAATTAATATTCTTTAAAAAAATAACATGATATTTCATATACGGGTTTAAGGTTCAATCATAACTCCAGCAAGAGACCGGAGAAAAAATTGGGGCTTCGTTCGCGTTAAGAAGCTTGTCTGTGGCACTCTTTGAAGAAGCGCAGCCACATAAAGAATCGGTGTGACACGGCCCTGCTCCTAGCTAAAGACTAGAAGACAAATCGGTTTAGGCTAAGCCTTGTCCACGATACACTCAGAAAAAGGAGAGCGTAGAAATAAACAGGTAGAAACACCTTCTTGCGTCTAGCAACAAACTAGAAGAATGAACTGTGCTTTGTTCGCGGCAACAAGCTTATCTGTGGAACTCTATGAAGAAGGGTAGCCATGGGATACGGCCCTGCTCCTAGCTAAAGACTAAAAGAAAAATCGGTTTAGGTCAAGCCTTGTCCACGCTACACTTAAGAGAAGTGGAGCGTAGAAATAAACATGTGCAAGCACCTTCTTGCTTCTGCAAGGAAACTAGAAGAATAATCTGCGCTTTATTCGCTGCAACAAGCTTGTTTGTGAAACTCTTTGAAGAAGCGCAGCCACAGAAAGAATCGTTGGGACACGGCCCTGCTCCTAGCTAAAGACTAGAAGCAAAATCGGCTTAAGATAAGTCTTGTCCACGCTACACTTAGATGAAGTGGAGCGTAGAAATAAACGAGGGGGGACGGGTTAGGCGTTCAGAACCCAAAGCGGTTTTTCGAAATACTATCTAGTACACTTCGTACCCAGCATTGTGTTCCTACTTGTTAATTAAATTTTTCGGTTCGCCAATTAAATGTAATCAGCTTGGTTTTCTTCCTTTATGTACACTTGATTGGTAAAAAACATCAGGCAAAGGTAGAAGACGAATTTGTGTTAATATTCAACATCTCCTTATTAATATTTCAGTCAAAAGGCAGTGTGAACTGAGAGAAGTAAAAAAAACTACCAAAAACGTCATACATGCTCATCTAATCCAACATCTGGCTGCCAATATTCCTTATAGGAGGATGGAAGTAATTAAATGGTTTCGGGGTTCGGTGTGATGTATGATGCGAATAACAACCCAGGGTTCGGTGGCAAAGTGTAAATATATACATATACACCATCGGTAGGATGGTGTGGCCAAGCGGTGTGAAAAGTAAACCAGGGTTTGGTAGGATGGTACGGTGGTGGATTTAAAACGAAAGGAAGCATCGGTTCGGTAATTTATATCATGTTTCCGGCGGTATACAAACAGCCATTTTAACGTAATGAGTCAGCATGCTGCGGCGGCGTTTAGGGGCGGTAGGAGAAAAAGTGTAATGCTTCGTTACAGTACTGACCACATAAGGTATTTTTTGCAAAAGCGAAAAAAAAAATTAAAAATCTACGCTAGACGTTTGTTTGTGGAAATATTTCAAAAATTGTACGAATAATGTTTCAAAAACAATGTTTGTACTTTTTCCCGCAAATAGACTCAAATTTCAAATCTCAAATCTCTAAATTACTTGAGAACATTTTTTGAAATATTTATTCGAATTGAAAATGGTTCCCAGAATTAGTTAGAAAACTTAAATTGAAAATTTAGAAACGTTTTTCACTCATCTAAATGAACCAACGAGTTCTAAAAGAACACCGGTGTCATTCCAAAATTACTTCCTTCATTTGAATGATTGAAACTGTTCTAAGTTTCAATTTAAGTTTCCTAACTCATTTTGGAAAAAATTTTTAATTCTAACAAACATTTCATTTGTTATTTGGGATTGGGACACTTTGGAAATAGACGAAAGGAAGATCTTTTTAAGTCAAAATTGGAAGTTGATGCAGTAAAGAAAGAAACTTTACTCATGGTGTACTACAAGGGTTGAAACTTGGTCCTGTTCTCTTCGTAATTTTTTACGAACGTACTTGTTCTGCATACTCAGACGAGAAAGTACTTTTTGTAAGGTACAGGTGTGTTAAAACAGCAATTTCATTAATGAAACAAAAGTTTGATGAGGTTTTTGATGGTGTCACGATTTTGGATTTGTCATTAATGCCATGAAAGCCAAACTGATTCATATTCATGGAGCGGACTAACAAGACGAACAAAAAAGTATTTTCTTTAAAATAAACTTTCTTTCAAATATACCGTAGCACGGCTTAATAAAGAATCTCTGTACTTAAAAGTATGTCCGATATTAGGCTCGAGGATAAATTGATGAGCATTTCCAAAAGCCCGATTGTTACGGTTGAACTCTTTAAGGACAGAAATGGAACTGGCTATTTTCCTAGAGCACTTACTATTAAAGAAGCGATAAAATAGGAGAAACATTAGGACGGTGTTCACGTTACTTTAATATTCCTATTCTCTAATCGTTTTAAAGAATTTTCTGTGAATACTATCCAAGACTTAAGTGGATCGAAAGTGCACCAGCTCACATATAAGCGTTATATTCTAACTTTGGACGAATATAAGCAATAGCTTACCAAACGTTAGATGTGAATCTTCAAATGAATATGAATAACTTAGAGTATTTTGGTCAGCAAAACAATTTAATGGATTAGAAGCCTCAGACAGATCATAAATCATAAACAAGAAATAGACTGGGAGACAAAACAGAGCCCTGGGGCAAGCCACCATTTATTTTGTATGAATTAGACTTGAATCCATCCAGTCGTATACTTATATTGAACGGTATCAAAGAAAGTTCCTAATTAATGGAAGAAGAGAGTCGTCGAAACCGAACGCATACAATTTTCATTAAAAGAGAGGGTGAAAAAGATTCGCTTTTTTTAGGGACTGGTTTGACAAATGCAGTTTTCCATACATACGTAAAAAGACCTATGGAGTGGGAGAGATTAAAAAGCTTACGCAGTGGCTTTGCCATCGTCAAAGAAGACATTTTTAGAAGATAGCGGGGATACTATCGAGTCCAGCGAATTTAACTATGTTTAGATCTTTCAGGCTTATTTCAACAGCACAAGTTCCAACCATGAAATAAATAAATAAAGATAAAAGGTCTCGAACCCAAACAAAATTACTACGTCACTTTTATAGTGTCGAATTAAAGTTCCTGAAGAAATAATTGCGACCATCTCAAATCTTAAGCGAGAACACCCAAGCGAATTTATGGTTTTTTGGACAATATCAATCCTTACGAAATACAACGGCACAAAATTTATCCTTAGAAAGTCACTCTTTGGGCTGAATATTAGTCTGGCAGAATTATCGATTTGTACTTCTTTCAAAGCAGAGCTGAGACTGTTATAACCGTCAATCAGCGATAATTTGAATGTAATTATGTTTCATACTTGATACCATAAACGTTTAATTCAAATAAGAATAACGAGCGGATATCCCATACACAAGGTTCAGATTGAGAGACTTTCTATGTGCGTGATCCCATTCAGATCGCCTTTTTAAATTTAACGTCATTTGTGTCATGTGTGTCGGTTATACAGCGTTGTTATTTGACAGCTGTCAAGTATAAACATAATGGAGTTTAGTCATGGAGAATAATATGAAGCACAACGGAAAAAAGCTTGCATATCAACTGACGAAATAGTGAGATATTTGCAGAGACGGTTCACAAAAGTCGCAGATCATGCGATTTGACGCCAGTAAAATGTCTTTTCTTGGGAATTTCTGAAAGAAAATGTTAATAGGTTAATAACCCAAGAGAAATTCTTGTTTTGAGAGATAAGATTAGAAGCGCCATTTTTGAAATAAAATTTTATTGACTATTTCGTCAAAAGGACCATCAAGTTCCATCAGTCAGGAGTCAGTCATTATTGATAGAATGTTGTGTTTTAAACACTACGTTTTCTTAAATTTAGTAATAGTCGGTCTTAAAATAATGCAATATTTAACAAGACGCTTAAGATTTTCCTGAGCTTAAGTGAAATAGTTGCGGGTAACACTCCGCTAAACAGTCAGCGTATAGTTAGCAAATTGGGATACAACTACAACGTACCATTTGATTAGCATATTTAATTTAAAATTTTAAACTCTTAATTCCTTGTTTACTTTATGAATCAATACAAAATTTACAAGTTCTAATTAAAAACCCGAGTTTTCTACCAAAATTACTTCTTCCGTGAATTTTGGTAAAGACTCTACCTGCCTTGCCATTCAATTATGTTAATCGAACGGTTAGGCCAGCCACCCGTCTGACTTTCCATTTGTGAGTTTACATCCCCGCGAATGAATTCATTCAGAAACCAAAGCTGATGTTTGCACATCTTCATCGTGACTTCCCCCACTCACACACATCGTTGTTTGTATTAATTAATCAGTTGAGAAATGGTAAATAAAGAATTCAAGGAAGAATGTTGCCCTTAACTTAAAGCAATGATTTAATGTGTGAGCACTAAAATAAAAATTAATTCACACTGAAGTCTTAAATTTGATTTAATCTTTACTGGCCAGAGGCTGCGCTCGTATAGGTAGCTAGCTTTTCAATTTTAATCTTTGTATATGAGTATTTATTTTAAATATTTGTGATGAGTATTAATTTTGCTGAAACAATTTTTAATAACTCATTAAATTGACTTATGGTAGTGATGGGTAGGACACGAATTTGAAATGAGTTTGTATGAGGTACTCATTTTTTGAAATGAGGTGGTACTTTGTCCCACCTCAAATGTCCCATGGTACATACCTATTTAAATGGATATTTTGAAATTCGAAATTAAACAATGCGTATTTTCTTTAATAGTATATATTTTTTTCCAAAAACAGTTTTTAAAATTGCATTAAATAAAAAGGTTACAAAAATTAAATATCAATAAATATAATATATTTAATTAAATATCCTTGATACAAAACACTTTATTTTAAAATAAAACATTTAAAAACAAAATTAAAAAAGTGTTAGTTTTTAACAGAAATAAAGTTTAAAACAAGTAAATATAAAAAGATATAATAAAAAAAATAATCTAAAAAAAAGTTTAAAAGAAAAAGTGGTGTTTTTAAATTTTATTTATGTTATTAAAAGAAAACAAAAGCATTTAATAAAAAGATGAACACAAAAAGATATTTTTTAACAAAAAAAACAAGTATTTTATCACATTCAAAATAAATTGAATCTAATGAGTTTAAAAAAATACATCATTACATTTTTGCATTTAAAAACAATATTTGTCCTACTTTCTTCCCACTCAACATGTTTCTTCTGTTAAGACCTGTTCTGATCACTGTTTTTACAAACAAATTTGATTACAGGACACTGGACTAAATAAAACACTAATGACTCTTCACGTACGCAAACTCAGCACAATTGATTGATTGATTTTTTTTTCAATTCTCATATTTGATCTTGATCTCTAAACCCTAGTCTCTTTTTTCTAACACTAAAAACAAAACAAATACAAATAAAAGCAATGCACTTGCATTTGCATATCAAAACAACAAAACCTCCTACTCCAAACTGTAAAAAAACCTCCTTCCTTTTTTAACCCTTTGATTGTATAATTTTCGATAAGGCTTCATACCTATCTTCATTGTTTGTTACATTGTAGTCAGTGCAACATTCCTTCATTCTTAAGTCCCACTCATTATCTCTTCTCATTTTGTCTCCTCAAACAGATGCAAAAGAACCTCAATCCTTAAATGACAAATGTCCTAGTCTGGTACAAAGTCCCAGCCTGGTACAAAGTCCTAGCCTGGTACAAAGTCCCATCCTGGTACAAAGTTCCAGTCTGATACAAAAACCCAGCCTGCGACAATGTCACGAATTTTGTTTGAATGGGACTTTTGAGTAAAAAGTACTCAGCAACTCAACTCACAACACATCCATTCATTTCATTTCAAATCCTCATCTTACACAAACCTCATTCTATTTCCATTGGTTTGATCTTTGGTGGGTAGAGAGTTTGAGGCCTATTTCGTCCTTTCATACAATTAACTACAATACAACTTCATTCTGCATCAGTCTCAGTCTTAGTATAAGGCCAATGAGTGAGATGCTCGATACGAATAGTGTTTTTTTTTCCATGAAAGAGTAAAGAGAAATATTTTTCGTTGCTTTTGTGGTGAGGTGTGAGGTAATACATTTTTTCGTTTTGAAGTGATGGGACATTTCAGATTGGTGTATGGGACATATTGTATTGCCTCATGTATGAGGTACACATCACTAACTTATGGCGATTTACTTGTACACTCGTACACTGTGGCGTATGAGCAATAAAAATGCATTGAAAAATCAATAATAATGTCAGCTTCGACTTTTGATGCGGAACCAATTTAAATCACCCTTTGAAGCATCACGAACGGTTTTTAATTTTAAAATTATTATTTTTTTTTTTTTTTTTTGCTTTTCATTCTTCATGGAAATTTCGTCATTAATTTATTTAAAATGAAAATAGTTTCCCGCCATGAACATACCGATACCCGCCTACAGAAGGCCTCGGCCGCTAAGGTATATATACATATATTAAATACAATGACATAATTTGTTTATACAGTCGTTTGATTAATTTTTTTGTTTATTTATTTACGCGATACTTAATTCTTAAAAATAAACTTGATAATCATTTGCATTTCTAGAAACATTAATAGAAGAGGTGCGAGGATGAACAATACTTAATAACAGCAATTTAAACGTTATTTAGTATTTTTTAGTATTTCTATATGCAATCGACAAAAATGTCAACAAAAATTCAGAAAAATATGTTCACGTAAATTTATTGACTGGAAAACGAAAAAAACGAAAGAGAAAACTTTTGCGTTTGATTTTTATTTAAGCTTTTTATTATCGGTTCATTTACAAAAATATACATTTATAGAACATTGAATATGAAAAATTTAACAATTTATTTAATTTATGAAAGGGAGGTATGTCACGTTCGTTTTGATTTAAAAAATATTAATCATAAAATTTGTGTGATGGAAGTTTTAATAAAATCAAATATGAAGAGTCACAGTTCGGAAAATTGACAAAAATACTTTTGTATTTAGGCTATAATTTGAATATATGTATTTTGTAACAAAGTTCGAGTTTAATATTTTCAAAATTCTAAGCTGTAAGCCAAGTTATAAAAAAGGATACAAAACTAGTACAATTTGTACGGAAACGTGTTAGTTATGCTATTTGCATGTGCTACAATTACTCAAGACGCGTTTTGATATTTTATGGAATTTGGATATACACAAAAGGGGGTGGGCCAAATACAAATTGCTTTATTAGGAAGAGCAAACATTCCTATTAATTATGGAACACAACTCAATTTCAGAGTCAATTGGACCTTGTAGGCGAATAGTCTAAAATCTTTGTACAGAATTCTCCTCAGGCTACTGTGTGAAATGTTGAGCTGTTGTTGACGATGGCAAGTTGATGTTCGTGAATTGAGTCTCACACCCTCGGCTTAAGCAACTACATTCTCGTCGAAGCACACCGCACGACGACGGGGACCGCAAAGTATGATTCTCACTTTCTGTCAAAATTTTGGGCGGGAAACAGTTGTCAGTGTCAAAATAACCCACGATTTAAAAACACTTTATAAGCTCTATATACGTCCAAAGCTCGAGTACAATGTCCAGATTTGTGCAGGTGCTCCAATAACCCACTTGAGTTTCTTGAATAGAATCCAAAAAGTAGCTCTAAAAATGATAGGTGACAAAACTATAAAAGAAACATTTCGATCGCTCGAACATCTCCCCAATGAATCTTATCTTTCATTATTTTACCGTTATTTTAATAATAATGTTCTACTGGAATAACCAGTTCCATTTCTTTCCTTTAACAATTCGACAGTAATACTCGCGCTTCAGGGAATTCAGTATGTCCTTATGCCCAACTTCGGACATCCTGTAGAATTCATTACCTGGCGATATATTTCCCTCCTATGCAATATTCTGACATTCAAAACCATTCTCTTTTTCAATTCTATCCTACTTTCCTAAGCGCTCAGACTGTGTTCAAACATTTTAAACCAAAAACAACAACTTCGAATTTCCCTCATATGCTTGTCTTCCAGCAAGGCTTATTATTAATAATCCACCTTCGTAGAATAGTCTTTGGTTACAAGAAAATTAACTAAACTACAACAGTTTAAACAAATTCTCTAATTGCAACTACTACACACATTTCTTGAACTTGAATCAAAATATACAAATGGTACATATCTACTCAACTCAAAACAAAGTTAACCTTCAACAACAAATAAATTCTATCGAAATTAAATTAATTAAGACTACATTGTACGACTTGCATCGCCCAATAAATGAACACACCTTTGTATTCACAAAAGTAATTGTCTCTCATTGTAATACAGCATTGTAATGAGTACACATTCTTAGTCTATACTACGTTACTTCTTCTTCTTCTTCTCCTAGGAATTTAATTTATCTTCGTTTTATAATCAAACTGCCTTGTTACATTGTGAAGCACTTCTTATCTTTGCTGACATTCGTAACGTGAACCTTGATTATAAAATGCAAGCGTTGTCAATAAATTCCATATAACCAAAACCACTTCTCAACTCTCAAGCATTTAGTGCTCAAACGAAACGTAAGGTATACAATTTAAGCTTTCCTTTCATTACCCGCATTAGTTTCTACCTCACTTATTACCACATAATATCGAGATAAATCCTTCCTGCGCTGAAATGCGTTCGTTTAGTATAATTCAAGTGCATCAGCAGACTTTAACCCTTAACCTTATTCCTAATTCATCTCCATTAAAAAGGATTTATACAAGCGCGCACACATCCATAGCAGTAGTATCGTGGTAGAGGCATTCCTTGAAATTTAATATTCAACGTATAATTCACATCGACTACGTTTGGTGACCATAAAAAGTTTTCTCCCCGATTAATTAAGAAAAGGGAACTCCTTCAGATCCTCCGCTACCGCAACCACCACCGCCACCACTTTATACTTTCATTGCTGACGAAATCCACCAACAGAGGATAAATTGACTCAGTAAATAAAAAAAAATCAATATATTTATACTTGGTTGCGGTTAGAAGATCGTAAACATTTTGTAGGGGTTGCCTTAAAAATCTTAGCACTTTTGTTTAACAACTTCGTATGTTTAACAGAAGGGGACTTGCTTTTTGCACTCGTTAAAGCGCTTAACTTACTCTCTTACTAATTGTGAAATAAATTAAGTATTAACTAAAATTGTTGCAAGGATTCTTGTATAATTTATTCTCTTAAGTCATATTTTTCATTAAATCCCTTTGACAATTCTCACAGTAGAATCATAAAAAGATGATCACACATTAAACATCTGCATTCATCTTCTTTAAAATGTTCTTTACACTTAAGCTTCCTTAAGGAATTTATCTTCATTCTTCGCTGCACAATAATTTGAACACTGTAACGGTTAAAATTAGTTTATCATAACGAGAATATACAAAAGTAAAAATTTGTAGTGTTTCTTACTCTTCTTTATTAAATGGAATATCAAGAACAAAAAAGAAATCGTTGCGAACGCTTGATAGTTCGATTGTAGCCTTGACTGAAAAACATAACACCTCTCAACACACAATATTATAATAGCGGATTGTCACTTTAACAACTTTCATCTTAAATTATTTGTTAGTATCGTCGTGGTAGAATTGAAACATTAGTAGTAGTAGTCTAGTAGTCTAGTAGTGATACAATATTCAGTTTTTCAAATGTAGGAATATTTTTTAAAAGAAAATTCAAGCTAAATTGCTGTTTAGGAGTGTTTTTCCTTTTTTAGCTCGGAGCAAACCAGAGAGCTGTCAAAAATAAATATTTCTTTTTCAACTCAGACAACAAATCAAAGGATTTAACTTCTCTTTCTTTTTTCAATAAGATCGAACATCGAAGCGCTAGATCTGATAATGATCGATCAGATGGAGTAAAAAAATTAACTCTGGCAACTTAATTTAATATTTCATGTAATTTCACAGATTTCTAGACAAATGACATTACACATCTGTTCAAAAGCATTTCATTATTAAATCGGAGAGCAATGTATGAAGTATGATCATACTCTGCTAAGAGTTCACTCGGTTCGACTCTCATCAGAGCTAAAAGAGAAAAACCACTTCGAATATATCCACAAAAAAAAGACCAAGGAAACCGAATGGGTCTAAAAAAGCATTTCGCAAAAGGTCTGTGAATTATGTATTTAGATCAAGCAGGAAAGACAGATTTTTTCGCTACCTACTTGATTGATAAGAGGCTATTTTCAGAAGAGCCCTGCATGCGGTTCTTAGTAGAATGGCCCAGGATATGTCTTTTCTGGCTTCTTAGAATTGAAAATGTTTTTTTCTAATCTAGAATTATTATTTACAATTTATGAATTTTCGAAAATTACTTATCGCCTATTAAACTGCTACAGTTTGTTGTTTATACATATATCAGTTAGGCTATTTTCTCTTTCCTTAATTTAATTCTCAATAGCAATACCTCGAATGACAGTGATACTGAAGTGCATATAGGTGTGTCATTTGATTATTTTCGACTTCAATTTTAACTAGACATGTAATGGACTTTTTCATAAAATTTAAATCTTTAAAAAATTTACAAAAAATGTTTAAATTTTTTCAAAAATAAAAACTTTCGCAATGAAAAAAGTGATTAGGCGTAATAGTACGGACTTAAATGGCATAACTTTCGCTTCTAATTGACGTTTTAAAAAACTTACTTAGTCAGTGTGATGTGGAAAAGTGAAAGCAGTTTCCATAAATCAATTGCTAAAAGACTACATCAATCTAACCAGCTGGCAGGGACCAGCTGGCTTTGTCTCGCGACATATGTATACCTATCTCCAACTGAAAGAAACGTCCATGTGTGGCAGGATATATTTTTTACAATAATTGTCAAAGTAGATGATAAAATATATGACCAGCACTTAACCAGAGCTTCATCGTCAGCCTCCAGAACCTAAACCATTAAATCCTAACCGCAGAAAGTTACATCAATATCAAGTACTGATCATGCAATTACCATTTTCAAGGGTAGAGCAGATATTCTTAATCTGAGAAAACTTGCAAAGAGAATCTAAAAATATTTATCACTTCATCGCCAGCTGTCCTATTTTACAAGAAATACGATGCTTATATGTATTTTCAAAAAACTTTTTCTTTCACTTAATAGTTTGTAAATGGCGTTAAAGGTTAAAGGTTGGTCCAGCCTATATAAATATTGCAAACATGCTATAATGTATCGAAATTGCTTTTGAAAATACATAATCATTTTAAATTGTTGCTTTTTGTGTAAATCCTGAAAATTCCAAGAAATCTCACATTTGTCGCTCGACTATTTTAAATCTTAAGTAAATATACTTATATGTTTCATATCATTTAAAATTGTAGAATATTTATGTTACAAATCATTAAAATTGTATAAATCTCATTAAGTAGGTTCTTGATCTACGTTTTATTTCAAGTGCGATTGCTATTCGTATATCACCAATAATCAATAATGAGTTGCTTGACTCCTCAAGAATATTGAGAAATATTGAAAACTTATTTCCAAAGTGAGAGCTGTGTAGCCCAAACAGTGCGTTTTTTGAAAAGAAATTTTGGCCGAAATGAAGCAAGTACTTGCTGTACGCAAGTTTGTGCAAAAAGTTCCTAAAACTGGTATGCTAGTAGAGTATGCTCTGTAGCCGAGAGTGTGAGACTCAATTCACGAACATCAACTCGCCATCGATCACAACAGCTCAACGCACTAGCCTGAGGAGAATTCTGCACAAAGATCTCTGATTATTCGCTTACAAGTTCCAATTGACTTAGCAATTGAAGGCGCACGACCATCCGGTTGAACGACATTGTGTTCCATAATTAATGGGAATATTTGCTCTTACTAATATAGCCATAATACATGGGAAAAAATTTGTTTTGTTCATTTTATTGAATTTTTAAAAAGAAACTTGTATTTTGCTCACCCTTTAGTGTATAGGAAAATCTTTACACCGCAAAGCCGATCAATGCAAATATGTGTCAATATTAACAATGCTTACAGATATTAGCACTCCAAGTGTTATTTAAATAAGATTAAAAGGATCGATATTTGAGGACACTTCAATGAAATATACAATTGATAACTTTTCATTACTGTTATTGACCTTGCAGGAACATAAATTGGTATTAATGCAAAAAGCGGCGGACATTTAATGTGGTATCACAGTAAGTCTCTAATAAGTATTACATCATGAATTTTCCTTCTCGATTCTAACGACTTTATTTGAAGTAATTGACAGCTATCTTCGTAGCCAGGGTAAAATTGCCAGTTCATTTTCTTAAAAATGTATTTTGTGAAACGCCTTTGAATTTTTGCATTCCGGTCTGAATGAAGTTTATATGCGGGACTCCAAATAACATGTGTATTCGAAAATAGATTTAACAAGAGATATGAACAGGGATAATAACGCACAGGGATCTCTAAAATCTTTACTACTCCGTTTGATGAAACCACCCAACAAATTGGCCCTATGAACCAAATTATCGAAAGGGCTTTTAAAAGAAACTGAGGAGTAGAGAATATCACCCAATTCTTTAATTAATTCAATTATATAATCAATTATATAATCATACTGAAAACTATGAGATTTTCCATTAAAAGAAATCGCATTACACATTTTTTTATTTAACTTAAAACCATTTATGCGACACCAAATTGACAAAGAATCAAGAATAGTTTCTAATCGTTAGAATATAGCAGGCATTTAGAATATTTGAATATTGAAATGATATTATCAATGAAAATTATGAAAAGCAAAGGTCCCTGGTGGCTGCCTTGGGGGACACATGATGTACACTTACTTCTTTTGAGGAAGTATCTGCAATCATAAATACATAGTTGTATTCCGCAAGCTAAATAAGAAGATAACCATTGAAGAACGTGGAAGTCAAAACCAAAATTTTTAAGTTTTTTCATAAATCTTTCGTGGTTCACCGAATCAAAGCATTTATTTAAGTCGGTATATACAGCGTCCACTTGAATATTTTGCTCCAAAGCTTCGGTGAGGTACGAAGTGAAATAGGTCAAATTTGTAATAGTAGATCTACCGGCCATAAAACCATCTTGTACATTCGATAAATATTCACTCGTTAGAAAATTAAGCCTAATTTTTACCATACTTTCAAACAAATTAGGAATTGCTGAGAGTTTGTAAATGCCCCTATATTTTTCTACATCATTCTTAGAACCTGATTTATGAATGGAGACCAAGTAAGAAATTTTCCATTCTTCTAAGAAGTTCCCTTCCTCGAGGGATTTCTTGTTGTAAGTAAAAGAGTGCAAATGGAATCACTGCAATATTTACGCACGGCGGAAGGAATCGCGTCTAGACCAGAACTATAAATAGACGGAAGTGATTTCAAAGCAGAATTAACTTATGTACTACTTAACTCCATAGATTCCATATCAATCTTATTTATCACATTGTTTAGCGAATTGTTGTTAAAACCTGAATTGGAATAAACTGTCTAAAAAAATTGCAAATAATTGAACTATGGAGTCTAATTTCGCAGATTCAGGACCTCTGAAGTACATGGTATTAAGACCAAAAACGATTTGCTATTACTTTTAATATGGCCTTCAAGATATTAATTCAAAAATTAAATTTAACTTGAGGCGTAGAAAATTCTCAACCATTTCGGTGTGCGTGTTGTTAGAACGATAGAAAGTATCCTTCAACTCTGTACCGAGTTCAAAAGACTTAGCTGAGAAGCCTTTTTCATGGCCAAAGATACCTTTGCAGGTGGTAGCTGCTAGAAATCTTACCCAGACATCTGACATGACCGTATAACACACTAACCACTTCTTTAGGAGTTATTCCAATTGATTTGCTGAGAGAAAATCATGCATACGAATTTTAGCAAAGGAAGTTCTATGGTATTAAACTTTTAAAAACAATCGTCGGCTTCGAGGGGACCAGATTCATAGTTTCTTATCTTTCACCAACTCGAAGAATTTCCCTATAGGTACACAACAAACAACTGCTAAATAATGCAAAACCTCTGCAAGCATGGTTGGGCGTTGTTCATTTCATTCACAACCCAAGCAGCTGAATCTCACATTAAACTGATAAGCAAATAATAAACCATAAATTTATGTTTAAACTCTGATAAGCCGAAAGTTTGGAATGCTCAAATTATAATCTCGTTTCCCGGCATAGAGTCTTGTAAAATCCAACAAACATATCAAAAAAAATTCCAATTGACAGCCGGCATTCCCCAGGGTGGGTCCTTGCACAATAAATTCCCTTGTTCGTGTTCGGGAATTAAATGGGTTTGTGTTGATAAAGCAAAACTGCAAATCCTCGAACTTAGAAAACGAATCAATGAATCTAATTAATATGCATAATTCGATGTAAATAAACAAATCTAGAAATAATATTCATTCCCGGGAGACGACTGACGTTGTTGCTGGGGTTTCCCAATCGAACACTCAGTTCTCTAAAAAGATTTTACATTGCTTGCCTAATAGAATAAAACTCACTCATTTTTGTTGATAACACAATAATCAAGCAATAAATAGACAACATTATTCATTCGAATACAAATTTTTCACAAAAAAACACAGGTGGGTGGGGTGCTGCTGTTCACTGCTCCCTAGAACCATCGTCGAAGGTCCGAAAAATGATTTTCCTATCCCAAAACGAGGTGAATGATTCAAGCATTGATCAGGAGGTAATAATTTCAATATTTGTGTATAATTTAAAGACATAAAAAGATTTATAATTCTAATTATTTCTCAAGTAAAATGTCAAATTAGCTAAACTGGAGGGGTTGCAAGTCTAGCAAACAAAAAAGTTTAAAAACTTACCTCAATTAATATGCGGCCGAATTTTGCACTTATTCACTATGATTGTACACAATTGTAACACAAATTCATTATTAATTACACACCGATGTATATTTTGTTGAATTTTTTATTGTTTTGCACATATTTTTTGATGAATTTTGCAAAATTACACACAGACGTTCGGAGAATTGCGAGAACAACTTTTTTTGGTTTTGAGTTTTGACTTTTCTATAATAACATACACAGAGGCATGGCGGCCATGTTTGAATTTTTTCGATGGGTTTTCTTGTGTAGCTGTCATTTGTCAAATTGGAATAAATTATTCGTTGAGTTTTTGTGTAGTGGCATCTAGATTGAAGTAGATGAAACTGTAAAGTTCAAGAGATAGACGTTGAATATTCAAAATCTGGTCATGCAATTGGAACCGAAAACTAAAATTGACGGCGCTACTTACTTCTCACACAGTTGACGACGTAAAGGATATTCATTTTGCAATTTAAGAACATAGTTATTTAACCGTCCACTGGGATCGTGTGATTTGAACTTGTTAGCCTTTTTTGTGGGGTTTTGTTAAGCCGAAGGTCTATGCTTATGGCTTTCAAAATCAGCATTAACAGGTTCCATAAACTCAATCCAATTCCAATATATTCTCAATCCAATGTAAAAACAACAATTATCTTTTCTTTTTCAAGCTTTGGTCGTGCAATCCAAGTTGCACTTTTATTTATTTATTTTAATTTAATTTAATTAAGATTAATAACAATTACAAGCCACTTATTCTATATCACTAAAAAATATTCTAAGTCTAACTAAGTACTAAAAAGTCTAAAAATTAATACACTACTTAATAATAAAATAATTTGTCTAAATATCAAAAGGAGGACATGTCTAAGTAAGGATTTACTAAGGTTTAAGTTAAATATGTTAGAATTATTAAGCCTACTAAACATTCTTGACAGCGGTTAGTTTTGTCCGTAGTCAGTAGGTACGATGATATTGGGGTCGAAAAAGAGTCGTAGATGGAGAACGATGTGGGTTAGTATTAAAACCGATCTGTTGTAGTAAACAGGGGCAGTCAATGTTACATTTTAATAACTGATGAACGAAGAGCTTGACATTTTTAACGTTGAGTTCCAGGAGGTTTTTTTCGCACCAAATGTAGAATTTGTCAATTTGCAGAGATTTTGAATCTTTGGTACAAGAGATCTTTCTGCATATTCTCATGTGATCTGCGTAGATTAACAGATCAGAGTTCGAAAATTTTTTTTCAACGTCATAAGTGGTTAAAACGAAAATAAGTGGTCCTAGATGGCTACCTTGTGGAACTCCAGACGTTACACAGATGGAGGTTGATATACACGACCTGAATATATTGTTGTATTGTTGTTTCGATAAATATGATTGAATCCATGAAATCATCAAAGGCGGGAAGTCGAGTTGTTTTAGATTTAATAATATTATATTATTGGATATTTTTTCGAACGCTTTGCTAAAGTTAGTAGCTATCGCATCGACTTCTTATCCTACTTCTTAAGCACACAGAGTAGTAGTAGTAGTACCAGATTATTGGTAGTATACCTGCCCTTTAGGAAACCATGTTGTTTTTTTTTTTTTTATATAATCTACTCGCGCTCAAGGGATTAGATTACCCTTCAAATGTTTCAACACAGAATTCGCATCTCTTGAGCATCTAGTACGATTCTCATAGAGTCCATAATTCATTCTATGAAAGGGTTCACAGATTATAAAATTATAAAAAGGCATAAAACTCAATTAAAGCTAAAAGACAGTTGATGTGATTATTTACGGCGATTAGATTTGTAAAGCCAATAAGCTGGCATCGCGAATCATAATAAGGGCATTCGAATATAAGAATATGTAGACGATAAAGTACAAGTCTAGTGAAGCGTTCTTAAATATTTTCAATTCTTTGGAAATTAAATAGGAGGGGCTTTATATCACCGAGCTATATTCCAACACAGATCGAACGTAAGCAATATATATTGATTTGAGAGTTTAGTCAACTCTTTTGAATTCCGCGATATAAATCCTAGAAAAGAGTTTGCTTTTGCTACAATATAATCAATATAATGAAGATTGAAATTAAGTTTTCCATCAAATATAATCCTAGATTCTAGAGACTGATAACGATAAAAAGTCATAATGGAACACTTTGAAACATTTAAAAATTACATATTATTCTGTTTACACCATTGATTGATTTAAGATTTTCTTGGACAAGTAAGCAATCGAAAATTGATTTTGTACTACATAAGATATTTAAATTATCATTGAAAAAACATCGGCTTCATTTATAAACAAATTCCAAAGTTTTTCTTACCATAGACAGTTGGCTAATACCAAAACTTTATTTATGAACATACATTAGGTACATATTTCATTGATTGTCTAAGGAGTAAGTACACATTTCTCGAATGATATGTTGTGGAGTGATATTTCGGTACGTTGCTGTGTTGTCTCGAAATCTCTCGTGTTCCAATTGAGCCATACTTTTTTTTACAATAAAGGTATAAAGGATTAAAGGGATTATGACTACCCTTAAAATGTTCGAGCACAATGCAAGCGTTTTACGAGAGTTAGAGAATATCTTAATATCGTAATGGGATAGAAATATTGAGTCAAGTAAATCATTCCACATTGGTACAATGCGGCTAAAGATCTCTTTCGCGGAAATGTTCTGCTATATAAGGTAAAAATAGATATGTTCGCGGAAAGAGAAACAACTCTGTTCAGTCAGAAACGTAACCCAATAATGATATTTTGTTACATTGCAATCTTAAGTAAGCTCGAAAAAACAATTATATCTTGTGTATTTTAGCAAAGTTAGTTAGTCTAACATACCCCTTCAACTGGACATGAACGATGCTGAACGTCATTGCCACACAATCAAATCAATAATCTGATTTTTAAGGATATCCTATTCCATGGGCGTGAGTTTTGGTGTCTCCAATTTTAATTTAATTTAATCTCACACCAACAAAAACTGGGTCTAAAGCAAACACAACTTAAGTTTAGTTTGCCTGCAAAATATTTTATTTTAATTACCATTTTCTTATAAAATCATAACCTTTATTCCTAAAAATACGGTTACGTTCCCAATACTTTTTCTCTCTCAACTTCAAGAAGTAAACACACCTTTCTATTTTACTCTCATGTAATCTCTTGATTTCCTGCGACAGAAATTATTTTATTCGATGCACTGGAAAGCAAAAGTGAGGATAACATTTACATATGTATGAGAATGCCAGTGTCAGTGTCCAAGCCTAAGTTTGTTAACAAATTTATGGAAGAAAACACAGCGAATGAGATTATTGTTCAGAATACGATCGGAAGTGAATATTGGGTCTATCTCCATTGTAGTGGGATCTTGGTGGACAGAATTAAAAAAGTATGTCATATTAAAATAAGTAAAAACATGAACATTGGTTTTATTTAAATTTTTGAAAATATAACAAAATAAAAGATATACATTACAATAACGGTAATAATACAAAACGACGTATAACAAAGCGAAGTATAAAAAGTAGTAGAAAAGTCGAAACAACTTTGGATTGCCCATTTGGCTTCATTACGGGCTTGTAGTTATAAAAATATATTAAGACTGCCCCAAACTCTCCTAAGTCGCACAAACAAACGTTTGTTTTGTTTTTTTTATTTGGTGTGATATACTTTAGCTGTGATGATGATTTGATATAGATAGCGGCATTTTGAGTTAATCTTGCTGCCACTGAAAAAAATTACAGTGATCGAACGATTAACATAAGATAGATAAGCAAGTTGATTGTTTATATAAAGTCACCTTCAAGGTGGGAGCTCCGCCTTGTCTAGCGGCCTCCCTCTCCCGGCGTTCCAGTTCCTCAGCACGTTCTTGTTGCCGACGGAACTTTTCCGGGTCTTTTATTCCTCGTTGTTCGTTTTCTTGTCGACGTTTCTCAGCGGCTTCTTCTTGGAGTTTTCTTCGGGTTTCCTAAAGTAAAATATATCAAATTGATCACTATTGTTTACTTCTATGTGGATGGTGTTTTTGGGACGAAATCATACAACCGATGGCATTAATTCCGTTTCTTCTGAGCTATCCTTACAACAAGCACAACCCATTGTGAAAAACTTGTAATCAAGCTATGGTTTTGTGCTTTAAAATAGAAAATTGTTTACGAATTGAAAAGAAATGCAGAATTTGTAAGGTTTCACTTTAATATTTCTGTATCAAATGACAGATTCGTTGTTGTCATTTTGGTGCTCTTATTAGCAATATTATTGACACATTATGAATTTAATAGGCCTAAGGGTCTGTATTCATTTAGAAACAAAATCTGTAAAAGTCAAGTAGAGTTAACTTTAATCGTTCCAATATTTAAAAATAATAAGGGTATTCATGTGGGAAATAAACTGTTCATTTAAACATAAACTCAAATGAATTTTTTGTTAAAACAAATTTACGTCATTCGATATTTCAACTTCAAAAAGATTAAATGTTTTAATAAGAGACGTGTTTTTTTTTTTGCAAGTCCATATAGAATTGTAGAAAAATACGACATCGGGATTAAAGGAACTTATTTTCAAAAAGTTTGAAGTAATGTGCATGTTATGGTATTTGTCAGCTGTATTGACGAGTAGCATCAACCAGCATCCACAAACGTCACTTTTGACTTCTCTGAACAATTTATCGATAACATTTAAATAATATGGCGCAAAATTTTAAACAGCTTAGTATTAAGGTATTAGTATGATACTACTTATTAATTTGCTAAATTTTTAGTAGAATACTAATTTTTTCTAAAGCCGTTTTTTTTTTGAAAGTCAATATAGAATTTTAGAAAAATACGACATCGGGACTAAGGGCCGTACCAACAATCAGATTAGGAGACGACTTTAATATTTGAGCGAAATGGACCATTATTTAAAGAGCTCTATAAAGTTAACCATACATGTTATGAATTTAATATTTATGTGAACTCTAAATTATGAACCATTTATTGTACGGAACCTAAGAAATAAAATGCAGCATATATGGTCATTTATATAAAGTCCATTGAATAATGCTTCATTTCCCTCAAATATTAAAGTCGTCTCTTAATTTGATTGTTGGTAAAGCCCTAAGGCACTTATTTTCAAAAAGTTGGAAGCACTGTGCACGCTATGGCATTTGTTTGTGTTTTGACACAAACCAAACGATTGCCTAAAATGAGTTCGCTACTTTGTGTAACATATAATTATATGCACCTGCGCGGACATTCAACCAAATAGTTTATCTATTTTCTATAAGCAACCAAACAGTTGTGCAACTAAAATTGAATGTGCGCGCCTAGCCTTAGAGTTATTCGATGAATACTTTGATAAACGCTTCTGTGAATTGTCAAATTAAATTTATCTTGAATTTTGAAATGTTTTGGTTTTGTGGTTATTGTTTGTTAGCTTGTTTTAAGTTTCAAGAATTTTGTAATTTAAAGCTAAGTATCATACTTAAGCAATTTTAACATCGTACTAGTTCGACAAAAACTTTGCGCCCTTAATTTTTTATGGATTGGACTTTTAAGACAGTTTTCTAGTATCTTCAATGTAATTCCTTAAATAATTTATTTTTCCGATCGTTTAAAACTTTTATGAACTGTCAAACGTTCGAACATAGAAAAAATCTTTTACGAATAGCATTTTTGGTATTCAGCATGCCAAAATCTGTTATGAAATCTGTTGAAAATCATAAAAGAATAAAATACAAACTTCTGTGACTTTTATCATAAAAGATTTCATTAAGTACACAGGTGCATCAAGTAAAAATGAATATTTATCTTTTATTTCGTCAACGAAATGTTCTTAAAAGGAATCAAATGAACTAAAATATATTAAAACACATATCATATAAACATATAAGGAGAGTATGGCCATGGGTATTCCCAGAAACATTATATGAGGTAAAATCGTGTTCCATGGTATTGATACCAATAGTGTATAAAAGGGTTTACTTTTTTGTTCGTCATCCATTTTAATTATGTCAGACGAAATATTTTAGATAATCACAGCTGATTATGATAACAGATTTAGTTCAGTTTCATAACAGATCTCGTTTTCGAAGTGGCGTAACAGACTTTTATAAAAGTTCGAACCTCTGAATACCAATCATAAAAGATTTTTGAATACTGCATCTTTACTTAACGATAATCTGAGATTTACTCAAATCTACTTGAAATCTTCTTGAAATCACTAGATATACCATTCAAAAATTAATCATCTCGATTCGAGATTTCAAATAAATCTACTTGAAATTTACTGTACTGAACGGATTCACTTTTCCATTTCCAATGAATCTGACAGTTTGATGGAAGAAAAAAAAAAACAGTCTGTTGACAAACTGAACAAAAAAAACATTTTAATAACTGACACTGCTCGTAATTAAGATTTTAGATGGCAAAATAAATCTAACAAGTCCAGTGGAAAGACGGCTTTTAAACGAAGCAATATTACCTTGCGATTTTTAAGCCCGTTGGAGAGAGACGTGTGTGGTGGCGGGGTTACATAAGGCGGAAGATGACTCCAAAAGAAAAACTAAGATTAAAAATCGCTTCCGTGTAAAAGCGGTAAAACACTACTAGATTATTTTAAATCAAACTGGAAAATAATCTAGATTATCGTTCAGTGGAAACCTAGTATAAGGTGGAAATCTTTTATGATTCATAACAGAAAATCTAAGCAGAATAACAGATGTAACAGAATAGGCCTAAATTTTATCATCTTTGCAGAAAGTTTTTCCCTTACAAATTTTGACAGCTCGTTTCTGAGGAGATAAGATTTTATCGTTTCTGAGGTTTATCTGCTGGGTTTTCCGCGTTTTTACATGGATACCCTTATTGATTGTTGATATTATTCGTTAATTTGATAACATTTGGTGGCTTGCTTAATTTTGTTTACCCGATCTAAAAAAATGTCAATGTGAATATTGTCTAAAAGACTGTTTTCCTGAACGCTGCATTTGGCATTTCTCAACTTTCTTGACATGCCGGTTTCCTTTCACCCCAACGACCAATTAGCAAACTTCCAACAACAAATCAAAATGACATTTCTCAAACAAAATCGTCACCCAAATCTCAGTTTGTGTCTCTTCAGAAAATTTATTTTAATTTTCGGGAATATCGTTTCTCTGTCTAATTTTCAACCAGAATTTATCTTCTTCAATTCTCAGTTCTCATAATATTTGTTTAGTTTCATTTACGTTGTCATTTAACTAGATAACTGGTGAAGAATATTGTTAGTTGGCGGGCGCGATAAGCGAGTGTGTTAAGAGTTCTTTTTTTTTATAGATTACGGCCTTTTTAATCTTTTTTGTCGATAATGTTAAATGTACCAAATGAATCGAAGGCAAGTATTTCTTATCTTTTTTTAATCACAAACTTTTGTCTTCTGATTAAGAGACTTGAAAGCCCTAATGCCTTGTTCAAGGACCACCGCAAAGTGCGTTGTTTTTTTTCGAATAGCGAACAATTTGAAATAACCTTCAGTTGACCTAGGCTGTTTTCAAATCAGATGGAGATGATACGGGACATTCTAAAAAACTGTACCTGTCTCGTTAAAATTGTACAATGTTTATAAAAGAAAAAGATTTATAATAGCGAGATGCGAAGGGTTTTGTTCGATTTCAATAGCTTTTTAGAAGAATTGCAATGAACAGCGGCTACAAAAGTGCTCAAAAAGCGGAGATGTGCCTTTATAGCAATAATGTTATTTTGTTTCAATTATGTTTTAAAAATACTATCGCTACCTAAGAGAATATGTTTGGCGCCGAGTTATATAAAATTTGAAAACAAAATGTATTAACCAAAAAAAAAATATTTATTTATATTTGTTTCCATTGACGTTGCATAATTGTTATTAGCGCGACTGAATTAATTAATTTGTTTGTTCGAAAAAATGTAATCGAGAATTGTGTTTGTTTCCACTTGGGAAAGCACTATTTTAAATGCTGGCTTATCGCTGAGGTGATAAGGTGTAAATGGTGATTTAAAGTACATACATATAAAGAAGATAAAGTAGCCTAGGAAAGCGAGCTTATCGCACAATATTCGTTTAGGTATAAATATGAACTCAGATTAAATAGGTAGTATTTTTTCGATCTGTTTGAAAGTCTGAGACAATAATTGTCAGCTATAATTCCATCTACTAACTATTTTGGCTATGTACATAGGTATATAGTGTTGGCTAGAGCTAAATGAATTCACTTTAGAAAAAGACTATCAGAAATTAAGAAAACTAATGTCATAATTTTATTTTTATTTAATTAATTTTATATTTGTCTTCAACTTACAGTTTCTTATTTAAAAATCAATAAAATAATTTAAGACTCGTTAAAAATTAAGTGGAAAAAACTAATACTTAGTTGCGTAGCCATTATTTTTAATAGCAGCATACTAACGAGGCATGAACTCAATAAGGTTGTCAATTATTGGCATGGGAATGTTATTCCAGGCGATTTGCGCTTGTTCAAAGATGGATTCGAAATTATTAAATTTTGTTCGATCAATTCTCTGATCTAGAATTTCCCATTAGGGAATTGCGGGGGCAACTTCACAACAGCAATACGGTAATGTTTTAGATCGTTGTCATGTTGAAAGATTCATCAAAATGGCAAATTTTCCTCAGCATGACGAAACTTGATATATTGAAGAATGTCGCTGTACATGAAACGATTCTTAATACCGTTAATCGTTAACCATGCTTAACTGTGGCCTTTTTAAAAAGTCGATATAAACGTTCGCCTTTCGGCTCTGTACCGTATAAAATCCGACAGATCCCCTTAAATTGAACTTGAATTCATCTAAAAAAAGAACTGTTTTCCAATTTGCCACATTCCAGTTTAAGTGTGCCCCGGCGAACTTCAGTCTCGCATATCGGTTTTTTCGAGAAGTAAATGATTGTTTTTGTATTGCCCGATCAACCGCTCTTCGCCGGACCGTTCTGTTTGAGATCTCTAAGTCTAGTTCATTTTGTATAATTGTTGACGATATAAAGGGCATATTTTTGATAAGTTTGACATTAACTATTCTTATGTTTTGGGAGAAAGGTTGGCCTCACGTC
Organism: Chrysotoxum bicinctum; assembly: GCA_911387755.1. Classification (NCBI taxonomy): domain Eukaryota; kingdom Metazoa; phylum Arthropoda; class Insecta; order Diptera; family Syrphidae; genus Chrysotoxum; species Chrysotoxum bicinctum. The sequence continues at coordinate 212,427,375 of OU426989.1, read as the reverse complement.
TAAGTTGGTGTGAGAATGTGTACGCAGGCTAAACGAACTTAGCAAGAACAATTATGTCTCACTTCATTGGTTACCTGGACATGTAGGTGTCTAAGAATAAGAGAAAACAGGATTAAAAATGAAATCAAAATAGAGAAGGATTCCAGCAGATCCAAAAACTGGAAAGAACTCCCAAAACTGAGGAAGGCTAAACTACTTCTTGGGAACTATCACCAAGATCATTTCATGAACTGTGTCAACTTAAGTTAGAACAATCTACGAATAGTAACATAAATCCTCACGGGTCACTTTAAACTAAAAAGACACTTGAGTATTCTTGGCTTGATAAACAGCCCCACATGCAGATTCTACAATACTCATGACGAAATACCGGAACAATATATGTAGTAGGCGAGAGTGATTTGTCCCCTCTGTAGGCTCTCCAAATAATCAAACTGATCAAAGGCAAAAACTTGGTGGAAGAGGTTAAGAGTAAGCAACTCATCTAGCTCTGGATGCGGGCACAATAGATTTTTAGGTTGCAGTGCAAAACCCCTCTCAGTCTTCATTGATTCATGGGAGAAAATTGTTTGGTTCTCTTAATTTTTAATAAAAGGCTGAGTTTCAAAATATATCAGATGCGTATTTAAACCAATCATAAGTTCTGAAAGTCTTACAATATGATCGCTCCAATTTGTTCTTATAATCAAATATAGGAATTGGATAACAATTGAAAATTATGTTTATGTTCAAAATAGCTTTTATTGGGCAGGTGCTCCAATAACACACTTGAGTCTCTTAGATAGAATCCAAAAAAAGAGCTTTAAAAATGATAGGTGATAGAAGTATAACAGATAGAATCTCTCGAGCACCGTCTCAATGTTTCTTGTTTTTCATTATTTGACCGTTACTTCTATAAACAGTGTTCTAGCGAAATAGCCAGTTGCATTCCTCCTTTTAAACAATTTAACCGTAATACTCGTGCTTTTAGGAATGCTCATCAGTTCACCCTTGAGCCCAATTTCGGACGTTCTGTGAAATAGAGAGATTCTTTCTTTAGCCGGACTACACGAATGTGGAATGCTCTACCCAGCTCTATTTTTCCTTCCCATTGTACTCGTAATATTCAAAAATTTAAAACTAATGTGCATCGGTATCTCCTTTTAAACCCTTCCTTGTTTTCCTAACGCTCGTACTGTGTTAATCATTTTAAGGGTGGTAATAACTCCTTGAGTGCGCGCTAATTATAAAAAAAGAGCCTTATCAATGCGCAAATTAAAAAAAAAACAAGTCTAGAAATAAGTGTTGTTCGGTACGGGATTGCAAAAAAACATACTTGTTATGAGAATTCATATTTTCCCCTCTGTCTAAGACACAGTCATTCAAAGCAATAGCTTTGGCATTTGCGATGACTTGGTCTCTAAACCGGATGATCATGAATTTGGAGCGAAGTCTCTTCTCTTGGCTGCAGCATTGTTGTCCATTGGCTCTGTGCGGCTGATTCATTGTATTGAACATGTTTTAATTGTTTGGACTATATCTACATATTGGGACACCTCACGTGTTTCGAATTGTTAATTTGTTTCGAAGAAGATTTTTTTTTCAAGTAGACACTATTTTTTAACTTATTAAATTCAAAATATGTAGCTCGTTTTTGTCTCAATAAAATTTTGTTTTCTTCTGTAGCGTTGATTTCTTATTAAAGACTAAGGGCAATAGCCATTTTATTTGCTGGTTATATTTTTTTTAATAAAATTGACGTAAACCAGAAATGCCAGTCCTCTAACAATCAGCCTTTATCTCGTTTGCGACTTCAAGTATGTTACACAGCAGTTTGTTAACGTATCGCAAATATAGTACAAGTCATTATATCATTGTTTTGTGAAACACCATGAAAAGATAAATCATTGAAAGTGAAATCTATGTAGATATGTGTTTTTGGTTATGAGATTTTGAAAAGTCGCAGTCATTCTATGTGAAAACTGATTATTCTGTATAATAATTTGTATCATTAAAGATTATTATTTATCAATCTCTTGATAAATGCTCAAGTCATTTATCGATTAATTTAATAATCTTGTTCCTATCGAATGTTTTATGGGGACCTATTTTTGGAATTGAATGTTATTTTGAATTATCAACTTTTTTAGTATAGTTTATCAAATATACTAGCCCAAAATTTTAAGTTAGCACGATACTAAAAAAAATAAAATACTTTAATAAATGGGTAGAGAAAGTATGATGCTATATTCGATTAAAATTTTCAAAATTTACTAAAACAGCTTTAACATTGTAGTAATTCAACTAAAATTTTGCGCATTGATTTTTAGGCCGATACAGGAACTATATGGGATTTATTCCCCTCATATATTTATAAAGACAAAATTGACCCCGAGATTTTAAAAAAATACGGGACAACAGACAGAATTAAAACGTTCTTCTTGAACTGGGGCTAAGCCTTTCATTTGAAATTAAACATTTTTGATTTGTCAAAAGTAACAGGCTATTTGTGCTAGCCTTTCAATATGTTATTTCAGTCAATTATTTTGAACGATATCTTCTATAAACTCCAGTTGTGTAAACACAGATGAATTTATGACCTGCTTTAAAATCTTCACACAAACATTTTTCGATTAAAAAGTTTCTACGAACATAAGTATAGGTAAGTATAGTTCTATTCATAAAAGCAAAACTTAAACAAATTCACCTGTCTTTTTCATATATGGTACACTTGATGAAAGTCGTTTAATGTTAAAGATATTGTTTAGTCAGAAGAAAGGTTTGATCTTGTGTCATATAAATGCTCAAATGCTTAATACAAAGATTGATGAATTTCGCAACTTATTCATTGAATCATGTATAGATGTTTTGTGTGTATCAGAAACGTGGTTTAAACCTGGAATAAGTGATGTTTTTTATTCCACTAATGGCTATATGTAATAAACAATCTGGTTTCAGGCCTAAACATAGCTGTGTATCTGCGTTGATAAAAGTATCTGATGATATACGAACTTCACTCAGTAATGACTTAGTAACCTTTTTAACCCTGTTGGACGTCTCTAAGGCCTTCGATACCTTTGACTACTTGCTTTTAGTATAATAACCTAAAAAGTTTTTTTTTTCAGTTTTTACTTTTTGTTTTTACTCTTATTTGTGCAGTAGGTTAGGTTAGGAGGGGCGTGCACAGCCCAAAGGCTGTTGCGTACACGTGGGCCTATTGGTCCATTGTGATCCCCTATTAATAAAAGCAGAGATGCTCCTAACTAATGTCTTATGTAGACTAGTTCATTTTCGAACCAGCCTGTGCTTACAATGAATTTTCTCATATTTGCCATTGTGACCTGCGTTAGATCGTCTAGTTCTCCAACAAACCTGTTTCGAAAATAGCGGAGGCGATTTGTTTGGAGGTTTGGACAGTCACAGAGTAGGTGTTTAATGGTTTCAATCTCCTCGACATCCTGACAGCTCCTACAGAAATCGGGTGCAAATGCACCCATTCTAGCGGCCATTGTGCCAATGGCGCAGTGACCCTTTAGTACATCTATCGGGATTCTGATTCTTTTTACTCAGCGATAAGATATACCGATTTTTTTTTTTTCATTAATTCTAGGCCATACACTTCTAGAGATAACGCAGTCGTCCCTGGAGGACCAGGAGTTATTGATTTGCTCTTTCGTTATTAGGTCTATTTTCCTTTTAATCACGCCAATCGGGATTTTTGGTCCTAAATTTAAATGGCTACTGCTGTTTTTATCTGATAGTGATCCTTTCCTTGCCAGTTCATCTGCTATTTCATTCCCTTCTGTATTACTATGTCCGGGAACCCAGCAGAGGTTGACTTGGTTAGTATTACAAATATTGTTCAGCATGTCTCGACATTTGTGCAGTAGGAAGCAATCAATATATTGAGCGGAGTTCCTCGGGATCTATATTGGGTCCACTACTTTTTACATTATTTATAAATGATTTACTTCAATGTATTAGAGAAGCAAATATGCATTATGTATGATGATGATGTGCAACTTTATTTTTCTTGCAAACTAGGTTTAATTGAGGATGGTGTCTTAAGGTTTAATTCTGATCTGTAAAACATAGTAGGGCTGAAAGAAATAGTTTACAACTTAATCCTAAAAAATCTAAGTGGTTTAGTTGTGTATTAAAATAAACTTGGTTTAAAGCTACTTTAAACAATTGTTATAACTAAAGAACCGACATACCTTTGAAAAAAAAAAAAGTTTTACTATGTTTTCAAGTTCATTAATACTTTTGCAGCCTACTTTTTTGTGGCTACCATACGACTATGGAATTCTCTGCCCCTTGTTATAAGAAGACAGTATTGTGCACGCGGTTTCGATGAAATTTTGCTTTCGCATTTAAGTAGTGAGTAAATGATTTATAATTTCTGGATTAGTAAAATGAATTGAAATTTAGCTTAGACATATGTGCATACATAAATACAATTTCGTACATGAATGTCTTCCATACTTAGTTTCTGTAATTATAAGACTCTTAAAAATTAAGAGGTAAATGTTGAATTTTTTTCAAATAAATCAATACAATAATTGTTTTTTCTTCTTGGTACACAACCTTTAAAAAAAAGTTTGAGTAAACAAATACAAATAAGACAGAAAAACATGACTTATCCATTATAAACGTATTACATATGTTTAACTTTGTTTTAAATTAAAAACTCTTATTCAATTTTCTTACAAAATTACCATCCATTTATAAATATCGGAAATTCGGTCTTTTGTTTGTCTGTTTATCGGCAAATATTTGGTTAATTTATATCTTTGTTTTTGGCTGCTCAGGGGCTTTCAATTGAATCTTCTCAATACGATATCCAAGTAAATATTTACAATCGAATATAAATTTCATAGTTTTTGGGATTGTGAATAATTTATGTTTTAGGAAATTGTTTAAATTTGTAAATATTTATTTAAATATTTTAAAATGAAGATCAATATGTGATAGGGCTCAATTTTATTCATATAAAAATAATTATCTAAGAAAACAATCAAAATATTTTTTGCAGGTGAAAGAACTTCATCATTAAATACTCATTTTTCATTTCATTTCATTTTATTTATTTAATTTGCATATAAACATTAAGATATAATATCTTATAAAGTAGTTTACAGCTTTGAGGTTTGTAAAATAAAAAAAGAAGAAAGACTACCCTATTAAACGTCATTATGATGAATCCTTTATAAAGATATTAATAATATATTTATTACAATTAGTTAAAATAATTTGAAATTGGAAAAAAAAATCAATTAAGATATTGATAAAAATTTATAAAAAGTAAAAAAAACGTTAAGAAACTAAAAATCTCCATTTATTTATATTAATTTGAAGAAAAAAAAAAAAAAACGGATATGTTCAGCCAGACTGAAAGTAGACAAGTAACTCTCTTTGAAACATAGATGCACCCCTCAGTTCCCTAACATGCCGTGGCAGAGTATTCCACAGGCGAGTCGAATTAATGAAAAACTGCCTCCTTGATGTTAAATACTTATACCGCGGATGAATTATTGTTTGGGATCTATCTGAGGAACCAAATCTTAATCTATCGAACAGATACCGAGGTTGACGTGTTTGAATTACGTTGAACAGTAATATTAGGGTTCTAAAGCGTAATAGATTATCTAACGAAATGTTTGAGATTTGCCTTGAAAAATTAGAGACGCTGTCATATCTTCTTAGACCATATATGTACCGTGCTATGCTATTATAAGCCACATTCAGCTTCCTTCTACTGATAGAATCACAGTCGCAGTAAATTTCACACCCAAATGATAAAATTGGTAGAACCAGAGTTTTGGCGAGCATTAAACGGATCTTCAAGGGAGTGAAATACTGCGATGTCCATAACATTCGAAGGACACCATAAACTTTTCCTACCGCTGCGTTGATGTGCCTATCCCAAGTTAAAGTTCTATTGAATAACATTCCTAAATTCCTAGCTGTTTCTACATATTCAATAGGGGAATTATTGAGGAAAATGGTAGGGAAATAGGAAAGGTCCAAAAGATTTCTATTAATAACTATGCATTTCGATTTAATTGGATTTAAAAACAGACCATTCCTATTGGACCATAATGAAATCCTTTCCAAATTCTTATTGATAGTGTTTGCGCAATCTTCGATGAGTCCAAGCGGGCAGCTTCTATACAATTGAACATCGTCAGCATACATTTGTATAGATGAAGATGAAATAAGTGAGGGGAGTTCATTTATATAGAGGGAGAAAAGTAGGGGTCCAAGTATTGATCCTTGGGGCACCCCTCTTACAGTCGGTAAGAAACTCGAGATATTATTCCCTATCACAACAGCTTGCTTTCTATTGCAAAGATAGGAAAACAAAAGGTTAACGGCCGAAGGAGAAAAATAATAAAATGTCGACAATTTATTACAAAGAATAGAATGATCAATAGTGTCGAAGGCTTTAGAAAAATCTAAAAGAACCAGGAAGGTCACGTAGTCCTCATCTATGGCCAGTCTCAAATCATCGACAATGTTGATAATAGCAGTGGTACAGCTATGTTTCCGACGAAAACCGGACTGCATAGGCGATAAAATATTATTTAATCTAAGATGAACTGCTATTTGCTTTTGTAAAACTCTCTCAAAAACTTTGGACAAAAAAGGGAGAACCGAAATTGGTCGAAAGTCATTACCTGTACACGTTTTGGGAATTGGTATAATTTTTGCCAGTTTCCATAGGTTAGGAAAAATACCAGTCGTTAATATGGTGTTAAATGCATGTGTTACATAAGGCAAAATAACAGGTAATATAGCCTTGAGGAAGACTGGGTGTAGTCCGTCGAGGCCAACAGCACTTGACTTAATAGACAGAAAACATTCGACTAAGTCCCTACTATCTATACAAGAGAACTCAAAGCCATCTTCTTGTGGTTCAATAGAAGGGGTATGGGCTTCTTGACATTGAGAAGGAATCGGTAAAGTCACAAATTGACGATTAAGTGCCTCAATATCAATATTTTGCCCACAAGAATTATTTTTCTTCCCTATTCCCATTTCCCTCAGATTTCGCCATAAATCTCGGCCTTTCATGCTTGGACGTAGTCGGTTTTTATACAAACGCGATTTTGCCATTCGAATTTTAACGACGGCCAGATTACGCAATCTACGATAAAGTTGATGGTGGACATCCAACCTGTAATGTTTCCATTGCTTGTAGGCTGCGTCACGTTGTAGTAAAAGAAGTCGTATTTCATTAGTAAACCAGGGACGTGAACCATGGTGTGTGGTCTTAGATCTTAGAGGGACATGAGTATCAAAAAGCGTTATAATATTGTAATTGATAAACTCGATTTGATCATTAGGAGAGGTTAAATTGTAAATGTGATCCCAATTTATATTTCTAGTATGTAGCTCCAAGGCATTGTAATCGATGTTTTTATAATCTCTAAATTCGAAATGGGTATTTGGACAAACAAACTCAAAGTCAAAAGTAAGATATATGAGATCATGTCTTGAGAAACCTGGTGCAGAAATTTGATTGTAAAGTAAAACACTATTTAAATCACTAACGAAGAAAACGTCTAACAGAGTACTAGCATCTCTTGAAAAGTGAGTGGCATAAGTGGTGTTGACTGGGAATAAATTAAACGTTCTCATACTTTCAGTAAGGTGGCTTTCCAGCAGAATATTACTGTTAAAATCCCCACAAATAATGATTTTCTTCGAACAAATTGATTTTTCTTCGAGAAGTGTAATCAAGGGGGTTATATCAATATATTTATTCGGTCTGTAAACAGACCCGATTAAAACACTATCATCGGAATCACCCATAGCAGTTACAAATAAGAAATCAATTGCGCTCATCGCTTCTGATCTACAATTAAATTTACATTTAATGCCTTCACGAATATAAATAGCTGTCCCACCACCTCTTCTCCCATCGAGTCTATCGGCACGGAAAAGCTTATACCCACCCAAACCACACATACCATCACTAACATCATCATTGAGCCATGTCTCAGTAATGCAAATGATATCAACATTGGATCCTTCAAACAAATCCCTCAACTGATCAATTTTTGGTAGTAAACTTTGAGCATTTACGTGACAAATCTGTAAGCCACTCTTTTGACGCACTAAAACACGAATCATAGTACGAAGCGTTCCATTAGTCAAATCACCTGCAAAAACTCTACCAGATTCACCATCCTCTGAAATCATCATATAATAAAAGAAAGATTGGTAAATGCATGTAAAAGGGAATGAGCGGCGATGCAAGTTTCAAATGCACAGATCTACATCCAGTCATTCTGATAAATGAAAATTTATTAAAAAGTAGCATAAATAAATGGAGATGTACAAAAGAAAGAAAAATAATCATTATATATTAAGAAGAAAAGAAAAAAAAAAGTAATAATATACATATCAATAATAATAATTAAAATAGAATTTTATTATTATTCAAATAAATTAAATGTTCATAGGTGGCCTGGCAATTTCATCCAAATAGTTAAAGCTTTTAACGTGTACAGCATCCTCTTCAGGGCGAAGCTTGATGTAAACAAGACCTCGTACCGTAAATACGGATGAAATTTTTTTTTGTTTTTTTAGCTCCAGTGACTGGCGCAGCATCATATTGTTTTTTTTTGTAAGACATTCTCGCATGTAAATAAACGATTGAGCGTTGGAATTGGAACTCTTAAGTCCTAAATCGATGAGAGAAAGTTGTTTCTTTTTCTCGTTCCGGTACTTTGCAATAGAGGAGAGAACATAATTTTTGTCATACGCTGATCGGTATTTTACGAATATTGTTGTGTTATTATTATTATTATTATTGTTATTTTTTGTTTTCGGGCGCGTGCGAAAAATATCGTTTAAAACTGGCGGTTTAATATTGATAACATGACAAAGGTGGTTAAAGTAACTTCGAAGATTTTCGTCGGGAGTTTGAGGAACACCAAGCAGCACAGCATCCCCTGCTATCCTCCTATTGTCATACACCTCTTGTATGTTTTCAATTTCGAGTGTTTTCGTAGATGTGATGGAAAGTTCGGATTTCATTAAAGACAGATTTTGATGGTTATCTGATACAGATGATTTAAGCAGAGCAATTTCGGATTTGAGTAATTCAATGACTGTGTTATAAGTGTTGTGAGATGATTCAAGTTGTGTGACTCTGGCATTAATTTCAGAGATATTTTTGTTTATATCCGCGAATTGCTCTTGCATGGTGAGCACAAGTTTAGAATTTTCTTCTTTTAATTGAGTGGTTAATAAAGAAATAATGGACTCACTTTGTTGTTTGAGTTTCTCATCCATAATTTTCCACATGTTTTCATCCAATGCCATTTTAGGAGCTTTCTGTTGGAGTGAAGATCCAGGTGAGCTTTGTTGTAAAGGTTTATGTTTCAGTTTTAAGTTTGAGTTGGCTGGTGTTTTATTAACTCCTGACATTAGAATTCTTATGTGTGCGAAAATACGAAAAAGTTCGATGAGGTTCAAGCAACACGAACAAAGAAATAAATTTTTCTCTATTTTTTTTTTTTTTTAAATCTTAGATTTTACTTTATTTTATTAAAAAAAAAAAAAAAATAACTTCAATTTGGCACTAAACCGACTTTTTATGTTACTAATTTTTAACACAATGGATTGATTCCAATCGCTTTACTAATTTTATACTTGGGTATTAAATTTGGATACAAAATTGCCCGCCGAAAAAAAAGACGTCTATACGGTAGCTATCTTCATTGCATTGAATTCAATTCATCAAATTTAAGTGGATGTTGTGATCGATAAATTATTAACACAGTAACAGCGTTATATAAAAAGAATTGTGTGAGGAAAGCACAAACCATATCCCTGGTTAAAAAACTAAATATCATGACAAGTATCATATTCCAACTTAAGTAGGCTACACACTATCATTTCTTAAATGACATTCCAAAACTGTCATTTCTGAACATTTCATTTGATGCTACACACTGTCATTTCAATGAAGTCATTTTTTCAATCATTTTTGAAATTTTATTCATTCACCACACTATAAACTTTCTTCGAAAAAAAACTGACAACAAAACGCATGCAAATATTTATTTCAGGCAAAAAAAAAACGACAGCGAGCACGAAAAAGAGCAGACAAAAATGACGCACACTGATATGTTTCCCAAACACTGTCATTTCATTTCATCATTCGAGTCATACCCACGAAAAATTTTGATCTTCATCATTTCCATCATCATTTATTCATCATTTATCATTTACATCTACACACTATCATTTTTTCCATCATTCCAGCAGAAATGATGTAAAAAAATGACAGTGTGTAGCCTACTTTAGAAATGGAAAAAAAAATTATTGAAGAGATTCAAAATTAATTTTGACGGATAAGATTAGATCTGAAACACAACGAAAAAACGTTAAATTCTTAAATTGAAATATTTCAAGTCTGACCTTATGAGATAAGGTTTTAAGTGCATGAAAACTACCTTTTATAGAACATAGCTAGGTTTCTGTTTCAGAATATACAGATATTCATAATGTACCTCGACCTAGATCTTTATTTATATCGCTGATCTGTATGCCTACTCCTATTTAGTAAAATCAAACCACATTAGAGATCAATAAACTTTTACAAAATTTGATCTCAATAAATTATGCGCATATTTAACGGTCTACGTATTTAATTTGTTTATGCTTAATCATTTTGTGTAAAAAGGCAAATCAAAAAAAAAAATCATCAAAAATTATGCAAAATTGAACCGGCCGGGAATAATTTTGTTGCTCGTGTTATTTTAAGACTGATAAGCGTCTGATGAACTGCATGATATTTCTATATTAAAAAGGTTATCAGTGAGACAAGAGATATTTTTGTATATCTTCCGGGATGATACAAAAGAAAAAACGAAATAAAAATATTTTATTGCAATGTGTTCCAATTGCAATTGAGATTTATGAAATCCCATCTCGTGTACGATACAAATGTACGCGATAGCGTCGTCGCTCCGGACGTTCAAGGTCATTGGTTTGTTTGTTTTCCATATGACAAGCCCCACTTGTTGATTGGTTTGATCTCGTAACTGCTTACATATCTAGTGCACAAAAATTCCGTAATGATGACAAGCGCTTTACAATAATGAAAATAAATATATTTTATTATAATGGCTGAACAAGGCGCCAAAATCAGCAATTTATGAATTTACATGTTAATAACTGGGAACAATGATCACAATAAAAATCTTTATTTAAATTGTATGAATTTTCTCAGTTTGTTAATGGCAGTGAGTAAGAGCAAGGCAAGTCGTATTGAAAGTTCCTATTTAATAATACTATTCAAGTTAAAAAAATCAAGTATACGCCCTGTATGTCAACTAGGGAATCTGTCTGTTTACACATCAAAGAAAAAGGAATGTTTATAAGTGAGGTGTATTTGTTGATGGCAGATAACTACAAAACAACCCGTAAAAAACGGTAGTTGTTATGTAAAAGAACTTAGACTAAAAATTTTTAATATGAATATGAAAATTTTAGTCGAATAAGTATGATGTAAAAACTGATGTATTACGATTCTTGGTTAAAACGACAATTTTGCAAAAATTTTAATTGATTTCAGCATCATACTTTCTCTAACATTTTATTAAATTTAAAATCATCAAATAGTTATTTTATCTTGCATAAAAATTTTGGTTAAAATCGTTAGAGCCGTTGGTGAGAAATTCGATAATCAAAAAAACCGTTCTATCACAGGTACCCCTAATAACATTTCCCCCCAAATTTTTTTTACCAAAATATAGTCCATGTCCATAATATCACACTTAATTTTTTTTATCAAAATCGTTAGAGCCGTTTTCGAGATAAATAAGATTTTGCATTACGGGTGTATGGGGGGTACCGTTAGTTTTGGAGCTAAAAAAAAATTTCAATTTCTCCTCTAGGGAATCACCGAAGACCCTTAACTACCGAGTTTGAAGAAAATACCTCCAGTAGTTTAGGCTGTAGTTCGAGGTACAGACATACAGACATACAGACAGACAGACGGAATTGTCGGACCCACTTTTTTCGTCTTCGCTATCATAGTAATGTCAACTTTGATCAAAATCTCGAGTTCGATTTTTTTTCCAAATGCAAAACTTGCCCTATAGTATCTACCTATATCGCAAGTAAAAATACTGACATGTTTTTAAGATATCGAATTTTCAAAAAATTCAAAAAAATATTTTTTTTTAAGTTTCTAAATGCAATGGTTTTCAAACTTTTTAGAAGCTTCTTTATAAAACATTTCATTAAAATTCGTTATGCCAATAGTGAAAAATTCGAAAAAATGTTTCTATGGTAGGTACAGTCAGAAATATATTAATTTTAAAATTTACTTTACTGACTTATAGATCGTAAAAGAGAAACAAAAAAATTATTAAAATTCTAGGCGCTGTTTTTTTGAGAAAAATACCATTTTCGAAAGCCATTTCTCACATGTTGTAAAATGTATTAAGAAACTTTTTATTGCCAAGTTTAAAAAAAATCGAGCGTGGGGTTTTCGAAATATTGAGTTTTGAAAACTAATTTCGAATGAAAAAAATATCAAAATCGGTTGTACCGTTTTTGAGAAAATCAAAAAAAAAAGTTCTAGGGGGGTACCATTAAACCATTTTTCAGAATTTTTTTACCATTTTTTTTAACCTGCTTTAAATAAATGCAATTTTTAGATTTTTTTTTCAGTCTGCGAAACAAAAAAATATTTGTAAAATTTCGAAAAAAAAAAATCGTAACCTCATTTTTGGTCTTAAAAAAAAAGAAAAAAACATGTTGGGGTTATTAAATTAAATTAAAAATGATATCTACCAAGTTTAAAGAAAATTTGCAGAGCCGTTTTTGCTGTAGTGAAACAGACAGCGAGACCCAGTTTTTTCGTCTTCGCTATCATCGTAATTAATGTCAACTTTGGTCAAAATCTCGCGTTCGATTTTTTTACGAATGCATAACTTGCTTTATAGTACATATAAGTCGCAAGTAAAAAGTAAAAGTGTTTGGAAAATTTTAAAACACAATACTATAAAATTTTTTTGGGAGCTAATTCAAAATTCGATTGTATCATTTTTGAGAAAATCAAAGAAAAAACAATGAAAATTCTTCTAAGGGGGTACAAGCTCATCTACAACGAAAATTAGATAACTTGCTCTTCAGATAAGGCCAATGTACTCTCAGCTCATTTTACTGCTAGCTCTGCGTTGCCTGAAAGCAACATTGCCCCTCCTGTTCAATGGGTAGGTATATTTCCGCATTCGTACAGTAGCAAGAATCCTTCGAGATCTTCTCCCCTCATTCTTCTGAAGAGGTGTTCCTTTTTGCTGGCAAAACCATTGCGTAAGCTTTTCCATCGCTCCTAGTCTCCTGGAATCTTCCCTAGAAAATGGAAAACATCATTATGTCTAACCTGTTCCTAAAAAAGGCGGCCCTTCCACTCCCTCCTCCTATGGACCAATTGCACTTAAGTCTCTTCTTTCCAAGGTCATTAAATCGTGAATCAATCATCAGCTCAAGAAATATCTCGGAGATCAAAATGTTCTGAATGAACGGCAATACGGCTTTCGAAGCTATCGTTCCACTGGTGATATGATGGCTTGCTTCTCTGAAGAGTGAAATAGATCGTTACATTGTTTTGGAGAAAGTAAGAATATGTTGCATGATATCTCTAAGGTATTTGATACAGTTTAGCATTATGGTCTCTTATCGAAAATGCGTGAGTTTGGTATCAACGAACCCTTATTCTTTTCACGAAAAATGTTCCACAGATTAAAAAAAAAAATAAATTCAAAAAAATTTCATTTAATAAAATTTAGGCTAATGGTTGGAAAAAATTAACCAATCGTACCCTTTTTTTTTCAAAAACTGTACAACTGATTGTGATCAATTTGTGTAAGCTCCTTTAAAGTTTCAATAGTATTGTGCATTTAAATTTTAAAAAATTGGATAAAAGGAACTTTTTTGAAATTTTTATACGTTTTTGAAATCCCGATGCTTGTTTATTTTTTGAATTCGATACTATTTACAAGGTATACGAAACAAAATTCATTTTATCTGAAAATGGCGGTACCCACCACACAAATATTAAAAAATGTTGTTTTTTTTTTTTCTCGAAAACTGTACCTAGATAAAATTTGGTGGCGCAACAGCTGGAAGAGAACTAAGACATAGTGACTTAGAACTCTCAAACATTCCTGTGTGCCTGTTATCAGCAAGGGACCTTCAATTTTCTGCCGAATCCGAACAGCTAATGAGCAGCACTCTTACAGGATACTACTTAGGGGTACTACAGAAACATTTAAAGACTCAGAGAAAATTCCCGAACCGACACCACACTCTACCTTTGAGCCATCATTGCAGATGGTGGTGTCGAAGTCTCTCATCATAAGGAAAAATAACTTTAAGATCCTTATTGATGCCCACAGTAGGGATGCAATAGTCAGTGCTTGTTGAAAAAAATGATGTATTTTGTGAAATCGGATTTTTTAAAATACAGAATTTCGACGTTCGAAACAAAATTATAACCAAACTCTTAATAATCAATTCTTTTTGCGCACTTGAATACGACCAACACAATTATTTACCAAAAAAAAAAAACTAATCTTCAACACAGGAAGCCCCCGTGATAAGGAATAGAAATTTATTGGTCCATGTTCTTTGTTCTATCTGCGAAATCATGCTTTAACTTTCCCTAACCAATCACATTAACTGAAAGTATTATTGTTATTTACCAAACACAAATATAAGTGATGTCTCCATTATCGCCATTCGTTGATCCGCAAAACAATATTTGTGATTGTTAAAAAATTTCCATCCGTGTAAGATTAGCTTTTATCGAATTATTTGGCCTTTTGGATGTGAGCAATCAAAACCAAAATCAAACCAAACTCCTTGTTCCACGATCGCTTATCTTCCATTATGAATGAGCGAAAAGTTCGCTCTAAATTCTCTCTGGCGTGATCGCTATTCATTTTCAAAAGAAATTTGATAAGACAGAGTTACGAAACTCGTCCGTTCTTGTGTTGGAGGCGCGCAACGATCGAAGTTTCATTAAATAGCGCTCGTCGAGATAACAAAAATTAAATCGTTTGTTTTTCACCACTCAATATTGTACTTAATTTTTGTACACACCCACACACACATGCATGTTTAATGAGTACACCACACAAATGTATCTTCTTCTTTTTATACATTGGTGAAACAAATATTAAAATGAAAAATTGTAATATAACCAGCATTTAATATTATTGAGATTGTTCCCTCATGAACTTGACTAGACAGTTCAGTCAAGTCGCGTCCGTCATTGAATATTGAATTATAACCGGCGATTGTTGTTCGGTTTGGCTAAGTTTGTTTTTTTTTTATTTTAATTAAAAAAATTAAATATTTTTATCGATTTTAAGGGAAAAACTGTTTGTTTGAATAAAATTCATCTCTAAAATGAGCCGTGCAATCGATATACTGCTTGATAGAGTAAGTTGAATACGACATGCGATCACAATGAAGTTCTCTTCATCGAGAGGAAATAAATTCTCTTTGAAAAGAGATGTCTGTCACTATATCGGTGGATAAAAAATTACAGTTTATTTTAGTGCTACTTTGCATACAATGATGATGATAGTCGAGCAAATCGTGGTGAATTTTAAAGCTTAGATATTTGAAAATTTACAATATAACCGTCTGAGTAAGAGTGTTTTTGTTTTACGTAAATTACACAAGCAACAGCTGTCATCGTATTGTTTTGTGTTGTGGTTAAATGAGAGATTATTGTGGTTTCACCTTCAGACATCAGAAACGGTATTAAAGCTTCTTCACACTATTTGAGAGTAGTTTGAAATGAATAATAATAATTGCTTATGAATGTGCTAAATTCTTTGTTGTGGTATATTCGGTTCCACTAGCGATTATGTGTTTAATAATTTTGTTCTATCTTCCGGGAATGATTTTAGTTACAATAATCGATCATTGATGTTAAGTATTATAATGATGTCTGTTTTATATTTTATTTATTCAAAAAGAAGCAATCAATGTCATAGCAGATTCTAACGAAATAAAAAATTGATAATATTTTAGTGGCTATGAACTTTCAACTACGTTTTGTTTGCGTTGTTTAAGTGCGCGCCAAACATCGTCGGTCGGGTAAAACTTTTTGAAGTTTGTTCTCGCGTGTGTGAGATAATGGATGTTATTTGCAAAACAAAAAAAATGATACCTATCTACATGTTATGTACATTTATGACAAAAATAATTAGGTTTTATGAAGGTTGCAACTAAGTGCCTTTTATGTAATTTTGTTTTAATTTTATAATAAAATTTAAATTGATGGATCACTTGCGATTCTTCTCTTCTGTTAACGATCAAGACCGTGTTCTTATTTTTGTCTGAAGCTGGAGGCACAAGGCATGTTTCATTATTTCGCTGTTATGTAATGGTTGAAGCAAGTGGAATTTTATTTTAAATATTTAATAATTTAAGGTCATTGTTTATACATGTATATATGTACAATACATACATATTTACAATAATAAAACTTACTTTTTCATTTAGGTTAACTACCAGCAGGTGTTTAGGTTTTTTTTTTTTGAATAACAACTGTAGGAGATATAATAAATCATTATTTATACTTGATACACGTATTTAG
Organism: Chrysotoxum bicinctum; assembly: GCA_911387755.1. Taxonomy (NCBI): domain Eukaryota; kingdom Metazoa; phylum Arthropoda; class Insecta; order Diptera; family Syrphidae; genus Chrysotoxum; species Chrysotoxum bicinctum. The sequence continues at coordinate 212,410,751 of OU426989.1, read as the reverse complement.
ATTTATCAGAATCTGCTTAAGAAAATCTGCGTTAAGATTCGATGTAATTTTTAATTGCGATATACATATGTACATACATATGTACATACATATGGTCTATAGAGCAATTTGAAAAAAAAAATCGAACTCGAGATTTTGATCAAAGTTGACATTACGATGATGGCGAAGACGAAAAAAGTGGGTTTCGAAATTCAGTCAGGACCTGCCATACGATTTTTTTTTTCGAAATTTAATAAATATTTTTTTTTCTCAAAAACTGTTCGACAGATTTTTTTGAAAAAAATTCAAAAATTTCATTTAGTAAAAGCTATGTATCTAACGGTTGAAAAAATGTCCGAAAAATGGTTATGAATGGTACTTTCCTTGGAACCATTTTTTTGTTTTTGGTTTTCTTAAAAAGGGTTCAACAGATTTGGATCATTTTTTTATACTCCAAAAGTTTGAATATAATTATGTATTAAAATTTTCTTTTTTTTTTTAATTTAATTCTTTTTTTTTCAAAATTCAATATTTCGAAAACGCCTTGCTCAATTTTTTTAAACTTGACAAATAATAGTTTCTTAATAAAGTCTACAAAATGTGACAAAATAAAATGTGACAAAATAGGAATTTAAAAAAAACGAATGTTATTAAAGAAAACTGTTCATAAGGATAAAATGATTTTTTTAAATTCTTTTAGTAGTAAGAGATAAAAACAGAATGCTATGCAAATATGAACTTATGCAAGAACAAAAATTATAAGTCGTTGTAGTGGCTCTTTAAAAAAATAAAGCTTTTATGTACAAAATTTTTAAAACATTTTTAAGAAAAATTTTGGTACGCCAACTTTAAGTTTTTATTACTGTACGAATGAGTTAAATTTCCAAGAAAAATACTAAGCCGTTCTTGAGATATCGAATTTTCTACAAAAAAAAAAGGACTTTTTTCCCAAAAATTGAAAAATTTTTTTTCCTTAAGTTTTGAAATGCAATGTTTTTTAAACTTTTTAACTGCTTCTTTATTAAAATCCGTTATGCCGATAATGAGACATTCAAAATTCGAAAAAATCATTCTATGGTAGGTACAGTCAGTAATATCCAGATTTCAATTTTTTTTATTAAATTATAGATAGTAAAAATTAATCAAAGGAAAAAAAATTGTAGCAAAATTCTCGGAACCGTTTTCGAGAAAAATACGATTTTCGAAAAACATTTTTTAACATTTGTATGGAAGATACTGTTAGTTTTAGATAAAACAATTTTTTTTTCTCAAATCTTGTAGATTATGTTAAGAAACTGAAAAAAAAAATCGAGTATGGGGTTTTCGAAATATTGAGTTTCCAAAAAAAAAAATTAAATTTTTTTAAAAAAAAATCCAAAAAATAGAAAATTGAAAATTTGAATATGCAATAATATTCAAACTTTGGAGGAGCATTAGCATAAAAAAAATGATTCAAATCGGCTGCACCATTTTCGAGAAAATCAAAAACAAAAAAAATGGACCCAGGGAGACTACCAAAAATAACATTTTTTTGGAATTTTTTTTTCAACCATTACCTAGTTTTAACTAAATGAAATTTTTCAAATTTTTTTTTTTAAATTCTGTGGGACACTATTTGAGAAAAAAAATATTTATAAGATTTCGAAAAAAATCGTACGGTACCGTTATTTTTGGTCTTAAAAAAAAAACGTGTGGCGGGAAAATTTAAAACCCATATCTGCCAAGTTAGAAGAAATTCGGGCGAGCCGTTTAGGCTGTAGTCGAACAGACAGACAGACAGACAGAATTGCGAGAAACACTTTTTTTTGGTCTTCGCCATCATCGTAATGTCAACTTTCATCAAAATCTCGAGTTCGATTTTTTTTTACGAATGCATAACTTGCCTTATAGTACCTATAAGTCGCAAGTAAAAATGTATTTTACCTAAAAATAATGGTACCCACCATACAAATGTTAAAAAATGGTTTTCGAAAATAGTATTTTTCTCGAAAACGGCATCTAAAATTTTTAACTTGAAAAGTATGGCATTCATTCAAATTTGTTGAAGTGTTAAAACGTATTCAGTGTACGACTTGCCGTTATTATTTAAAGAGTACAGATATCTTTTATACGCAGATGACATTAAATTGTTTCAAAATGTTATTAATTTAAAAGACGGATCTTTATTGCAACAATGTTTGACCTCGCTTTCAAGCTAGTGAAAAGTATCTGGAATAAAGCTCAATGTTGAAAAATGCCATTACTTTTGACTATATAATTGACGCACCAAAATCAATAAGAAAGGACCTAATTAATATATACAAAATACGAACGAGTACGCTCTAAAAGCATGTGTTTGCTAGGGTTTGTAAAACGTAGATCTACACAATTTTACCATACTCTCTGAGAGGTTAGGAGTGAAGCCTTGATAGTTTTATATTGCCTCGTTATCCTCATCGTCTAAAGCTCAATAATATGAACAGTCTTCAAAATTACAGACAATTATTATTTTTGGCTTTATTTCCGTTTGACCTCTATAAAGGTAATATCCAATTATCTGTTTTTGTTCCAAAACATCCGTTAATACAAATGTTCGCACTTGAAGACACAGACATTTTCTAAAGGAAGATATTTTAGAGACACCTCTTTGTTAATGATTTTTTAATAAATATTGTGATATGTATTTTCAAATTGATTTAAAAATAAAATTTTGCAAAAAATTTTGGTTGAAGACTTCATGATACGAGTAGTAATTTATTGCATATGTAAATGCACAATATATTTATTATTTTGTTAATTTTAACTTTAAAATTTTGTTTATAGTTATATTGAAATTTTTTTCCAAATTATTGTCTATTTCTTGGCAAAAATAAACATTGAAACATTGAAGAGGCTTCAGTAATTTTAATCTTTCAAGGCCAAGATTTTTAGGCTTATTTAGTTCCAAAACGCTCGTTTTGGAATTGCAATCTTCTTCGGGTTCTACCAACTAAAAATGAAGAGATCCAATTTACCATTGAAGAATGAAATCCGAAAATTTCTAATTTTTTTAATGAGAACTCTATGATTGAATAAGTCAAAAGCTTTGCTGAAATTATTGTAAATTGCATCTACCTAAAACCCTTGCGTTTATAACTTAAGATGAAAAATGTGCAAGGTTTGATGTAGTCGATCGCCGAACTACAAACCATGCTGAAATTCAGATTTTACGTTTCATAATGTAAAATTGAAATTTATATTTAACTATACTTTCGATAACTTAGGTATTGAAGAGAGCTTACAGGTCGCTATAATTTTCAACACATTTGTGGAACCTGATTTATAGATAGGGATAAGATACATATAATTAATTCTAATTATCAAGAAAAATTCCAAATAGCAATGATTGGTTAAAAATGAAGTAGAGTGGATAAGATAGAAATTAGGAACATTCTTTTAAAATTATTGTGGGGTACCTGCTTTACCATTCAGTTTAAGGTTTTTTAAAGCTTTTTCAACTTCATATAATTCTAAATGGAAAGAACCAATATCGACTTCAGAATGTGAATTGTTTTTAAAGGAAGTAATAGAATCAGAAAGCGAGTATACACTGACTCAAGAAAAGTTGGAAAGGAATCGATTTTAACAAACTTTAATATTTGAAAGAGTCTGTTTGACTTTTCGGTTGATATAGAATATTAGAAATACACAAAAAAACACACACACAAAATGTCCTTTTTTCTCCGATAAAATTTGTATTAAACCATAATTTGCAAAAAATTATCAACAACCAACTCATTAAGTATAATCTACAATCATTACGTAATCAAATCGAATTTAAATTTCCTCTTCGAATCACAAAACGTGATTTGAATATTTTTGTACAATATAATTTTTGTTTTCATTCACAAGTGAAAGTAATGAGAGCTGTAATATTACGTAGTAAGCTTTAGTAGCCAGCCAAAGTCAGATACATTTTAAAAAGTCTTTGACAATCAATGTTTCATTGACCTTTAAGTGATAAATATGTTTCGAGATAGTATAACCTTGTCTGACATTTGTAGACGATGTACTACATATTATATTATGTTTGTCATACATTCGCTAGCTAAGTGATGCGTTATCAGAAGTAGTCCACAATTTACCCCATGACTTTACATTATTCTATTAAATAAACAAATTGATAACAACAGCTTTTTATTATTTAATCAATTTGTTAAGAAAATACTTTGTCTTATGGTAGTCTTAAGAAGTTGTCACTATAATCATCATATAATAAAACGGCAAACATGTTTTTTGTGGTACACTTTTCTCCAAAAGTATTTAACCGATTTCGATAAATTTTATATGGTTGAAAAGCCACAGTTACGGAGATGTGCAGAATATACTTGAGACACGCATTTACACACTATGGGGCATTTTTGTTTTTGCACTATCGAACACTTTGCATATTACATAAAATAAAATTTAATTTAATAAATTTGCTTGAAAACACTGCCAATAATATAAATAATAAATAATAAATAAATTGGCACTCGAATTTCGAGAGCTGGGTCGGCTAGTTTAATTAAATCTGCTGGTCAAGTTGTTGTATTATTATTTTTATATCCAAGATTCAAAAAATTCAAGAAGTTCAAAAGTCCGACAATGCATGCCTTTATAAATTTAAGTTAGTCTAAATTACCTCTAGACAAATTACACAAACCTATTATACTATCCACTGTCATAATTGGCAAACCAAATTTCAAAATTTAAAGAAATAAAATGCACGACTGGATCGCACGAACTTGCTCTTATGTAAAAGTATTTTGAAATTTAAGATACATTTTATAAATATAAAACGTGGATTTAATGAGATAATAATGTTCAAATGCATAAAATTGCCGTCTGGTTTCCGGAAAAGTATGAATTTATGCAAATAAACCTTAAAAAATCGTTTTATTATTAAATAATTTTTTTATATAAGAAATTTCTCTAAAAGTTTTCAAGAAAAAAATGTGGGATGCGAATTTTAAGTATTTAATAATATTGGTTTTAGGAAATAATTTCAAAAAATAAATGTTCATAGGTTTTGAAGATATTGATTTAAAATTTTAACTCCTGTTAAAAATTTTGGGTTAAAATCCTTAGAGCCGTTAATGAGAAAGTCGAAAATCAAAAAAACGGGTCTATGGCAGGTACCCCTAATAAAATTTTTCCCCAAAATTTTTTTTTGACCAAAATGTAGTCCATGTCTATAATATCACACTTAATTTTTTTTATCAAAATCGTTAGAGCCGTTTTCGAGATAAATAAGATTTTGCACTACGGGTGTATGGGGGTAACGTTAGTTTTGGAGCTAAAAAAAAATTTCAATTTCTCCTCTAGGGAATCACCGAAGACCCTTAACTACCGAGATTGAAAGAAATAGGTCCAGGGGTTTAGGCTGTAGTGAGAGGTACAGACATACAGACACACTGAAACATGTTTTTTGTGTACTAAATTTTCCTTAAAATTTTTAGAAAAAAAATTGATATGCAAATTGTTAGTATTTAATTAAATGCATTTTAAAATGTAATTTAAAAATTTAATTGTGTATCGGTTTTCAAGATATTGAATTTTCAAAAAAAAAATTGTATTATTTATTTAAAAAACTATTTTTTCGAAAAAATTTTTAGTTTATATTTTTTCAAATGCAAAGCATCTCCTGCATAAAAATTTTGGTTAAAATCGTTAGAGCCGTTGGTAAGAAATTCAAAAATCAAAAAAACCGTTCTATGACAGGTACCCCTAATAACATTTCCCCCCAAATTTTTTTTTCACCAAAATATAGTCCATGTCCATAATATCACACTTAATTTTTTTTATCAAAATCGTTAGAGCCGTTTTAGAGATAAATAAGATTTTGCATTACGGGTGTATGGGGGGTACCCTTAGTTTTGGAGCTAAAAAAAATGCAGAACTTGCCCTATAGTACCTACATATATCGCAAGTAAAAAAGACTTAAGTGTCCCAAAGGTTTTAAAATTTTGTTCATTTCGAACAATAAAATAAGAAATTCTGTTTTGTCTTCGATTAATAATAAAAACCAGTTTACTTGAACTGCAGTGTGTTGTAGATTTTCAAATCAAAATAACTGCATACAGAGTGCGTTTTATGATACAGTTTTTTTTGTATTGGCATTTTTGTGTGAATGAAATTTGTCAGTTCGTATTTTATTTGACAGTCGTAGAGAGTGGTCGATAACAATTTATCATGGAGCATGGAAATGACCATCACCGTCAGCGAGATTTGAGTCCTTGAGTTTTACAGCTCGCTATAGACGATCGCCATTTTTGGTAACAAATCATTATGAACGACAAAGCACTTTTCGACTTATCTGGCTTTGTTAATTAACAGAGTAGCCACTACTTGGGCACTGAAACCGCTAGGAATTGGAATTGGATCAATTAGGTCTTCAAAAAATGTGGTTCCAACAAGATGGTGCCACATCACACACAATTCGTGCTTCGACGTTAACTTTACGAGACATTCACGCTTATTCCGGTAGTCGTTTTGATAAAACGCCTTTTGAAGGAGAACGCTCCAGAGACCACATTTTGGTGTTTAAATAATATGGAAAGGGCAGCGTTCTCTATGTTCTTCACTTTTCTAAGCATTATAATCGTTTCAATAAAATCCCAATTCTAGAGCCTTGTCGTTTTACTGGCGTTTTAGTAAAACGACTATCGGAATAAGGGTGATTTTTGGTGATTTTTTCTGTCCGAATAATGGCAAAAAGTGGTGATATCGACTGGCCCTCAAGATTCACTGATTTAACGCCTACCGATTTTTTATTCTGGGGGAACTTGAATGAAAAGGTGTACATCAACAAACCAACAACAATTTCGAAAAGATAAGAAACGAAATTGCTAAAATTACAATAAAAGTCTCCGAAATTTATTTATGCAAAATGTGATTAAAAAAGTTCGCTTTTGCGCCACGGCCAGAGGTATCCACTTGACCGACATCATATTTAAACAATAAAATATAAATTATTAAATTGTATTCCATTTAAAATATATTGAAAACAAAAAATCGACCTGGTAAATAAATGCACCCTGTATTTCCTCAAACCATTCCTTTTAAAGTGTTTATTTTTCATGCCGTTGATTAAATATTTTATCAATTTAAGAAATATCTCAACAATACAAAACCGAACAGATAGTATATTTCACTAAAAATTGATAACAATGAGAAAGCAAGAATATTATGTACTCGTATAATGGCGCTGATTTTTTTTTTTATTTCTTCCAACCTTTTTCTCCCTGAAAATTTTAGTAGAACCCCTTGGCTTAATAGTTAATGCGTTCACTTTACACAGTTCGCTGTTAATTCGACGCTACAGGAGAGTGTTATGACTCCTCCTATACTTGAGAACACAAAGTTTTCCATGGGACCAATCTTTTTTCGTACTCGTACAGTTGCAAGAGACCTAAAAGGTCTTGACACACACAAATCCGCTGGCCAGGATAGTATGCCTCACATTGTTTTGTTCAATGCTGGAAAAACCACTGCGTAAGCTTTTTCATCTGTCCTACTGTACTGGTCTCTTTCCGAGTGGATGGAAAACAGTATTTGTTCAGCCTTTCCTTTAAAAAGGCGAATCTTCTTCACCCCTCTAACTATCGTCCAATTGCACTTACATCTCTTCTTTCTAAGGTTATGGAAACGCTGATAAATTATCAACTCAATAAATATCTCGAAGAACGAAAGCTTCTCAATGAAGAGCAATAGGTCCACTGGGGATCTTACCGAACAGTGGAACCAGTCTTACATCGTTTTGGAGAAAGTAAGATTATTGCACTTGATAGTTCGAAAGCATTTGATAGAGTTTGGTATCAATCTCTCTTATGGAAAATGTGTGCTTTGGGTATTGATGAATCTCTTCTTCGTTCAATACAAGTCGTATTTGATGGTGTCAAATCTGAAATTCATAAAATAAATGCTGGTGTACCCCAGAGTTCCGTTTTGCCTCCGACTCTCTTCTTCATGTTTATCAACGATCTCCTATCTGAAACTTCTAATCCATTAAATTGTTTTGCTGATGATAGTACCCTCAGGTTTTCAAATTCGATGTTTCTTTTCTCCGTGACCTTTTCTTTTCATAAAATTATGTTTGTCCTTGAGCCCACTTAAGGACAAATATAGTTTTCATATTCGTTTCAAGATTCATTTCCTTGTTTTTCGGAAGTGTAACTTGACCCGCAGCGTATGATAAGCTAATTAAATTCTGATCTTGATAGCATTGTACATTGGCGAATCAAAAACCGTTAAAATTTAATGCTTCAAAAACCCAATACTGTCTTTTATAGTTCAAGCGCAATCCTCCCCTTATGCCGCTATCCATGAGCGGCACTTGCATTGAGGAAACTGGACAGCTCAGTTCTCGGTATGGACATCACAGACCACCTTGTGTGGAATGATCACATATTCGACGTCGCCAAAAACGCTGCTAAGTGTTTATGTTTTTTTTTAAGATGTTGCAGGATTTTTTTTAACCCTTCTAATCTGGGTGTAATCTACGAGGCTTATATTCGTCCAAAGCTCGAGTACAATTACCATATTTGGGCAGGTGCTCCAATAACCCACTTGAGTCTCTTGGATAGAATTCAAAAAAGAGCTTTAAAAATGATAGGTGATAGAAATATAATATGTGCCGCCTTGAGTGCGCCTAATTATAAAAAATCAACTAATAAAATTAAAATTATGTAAAATTAAAATTTAAAATATATTATAATTATAATAAACTGAGTACCAATATAATCACGTAAATTAGATTTGTTATCTTTTCACGATGATTGTCTAATTATTTCATGTAATAACATTTTACAGCCAGCCCTAAAGTTTGAAAAATCCGCAACTTCAGGTTTAACCCTTGCATAACTTTTAAATTTATAAGCTTGTAGGTATTCCCAAATCGCTTTGTTTAAGTGAATAATCTACATTTAAAAATTGTGTTGAGCAATCTAAGCTAACTAAGATAAGAATAACTCGAGTATTATTATTGCGATTACACCATGAACTGATCCGAATTAATAAGTTTCGTAATGTGACAAATTTGTAATTACCTTTTTTATTCGTATATACCTATAATAAATTTAAAATTATATGCATACCTATTTTACAAAACTGATAACACACAGCGTTTTACTTATCTTTAGGTCAGGGGACACCAACGGGCCCCATCTGACTCGAAGGAATTTCACGAAGTCACAAAGCGTGATGCACTTCGATTATTGGAAAATGAACTGGACAATCTATTGCTAACAACAACAGAACCGGAGAAAAAAAAATATCTTCAAAATGAAATGAACCGCTTTGCTGATTTGTTCGGTAGATTCTTGCAAGAGGGTGAGTTTTTTTTTTAATATTCTAAAAGTATTTTATTTAATTTGTATAATTTATGTTTAAAATTGCAGATGGTCCATCAATCGATTGGAATGAAATTCAAAAGCTACCCAGTGATGCTGTTATGGAATACTCTAGTTTGAGTGCTCCACAAAATGAGCAGGTAGGATAATATTGTAAGCAAATTGAAGAATATCTATTGTTGGAAGTTGTCTTAGATTTATGATTTTGAATAATTATACTCTTTCCGCAAAGATATCTCCAATATTTAAATGGTATTTGCAATAAGATACATTTATGTATAGATTTGTTGAACTAACAAATTCCTTGAATTAATTTCTACATGAACATGAACATAATTTCAATCGACAACTAGAAATATAATATTTAAATCGACGAATCAATGCATTTATATTGCATTAGAAAAACATAAGCAAGAAATCTTTTAATTAAAGTAAATACCTAAAAATGTTGAATTTTGAATTTCGTAATGTAGATAACATTTGTGTGCTACAAAATGACACTTGTGCATTTATTAAACGAAAAAATAAATTATTTGATTTTTTCGTCGATTTCAAGGCAGCCTTTTATACGATTGATCGAAAAGCTTTATTTTTAAGTTATACAATGCAGGAATGAGTCATAGATTGGGAAGAGTGCTGGAAAGCATTTATGAAGAGACTCAATCAGCTGTCTGGAGCGGAGATAGGACGTTGGAATGTTTTGAAACCAAAATGGGAGTAAGGAAAGGGTGTACTTTAGTCGGAACATATTTGTCTTTGTACATTATATCGATGATCTCATTGATTTCTTACCTGGTGGATTTCAATTTGCTGGTAGTTTGACAAAGGCTTTGCTATTTGGTCCTCTTTGCGTATTCACCCAAAACGTTGCAATTGAGACAAATTCTTGATTCGTACTGCCAGTTATGGAATTTGACAGTGAATTCAACCAAATCGTAATGATCTTTAAAAAAAAAGAAACTGGGAGAACCTGCAGAAGTGAAAAATAGATTTTTAGCGAGGAACCAATTGAAATGGTTAACAAGTACAAACAGACCTTATCTACCAATATCCTGCAACCTATGTAACATCTTGGAGTGGGAAGATCCATTTCACTTTATTGGGAGATGCCTCTTGCTAAGGCAATACGAAGATACATCTAAACAATCCTTAACTGCGAAAACGATACTGATCATTTTTTTTCTATTAAACTGCAATAAAATACCGATAAAAAATCAAGAATAAGGAAGTTTAGACACGCAAAAAAGACTTACTCATAACATAAGTCAAATCACCTATGTGTAATTAAAACAATTTATTTCCAACATAAACCATGCATCCATCACTTTGACTGCCAAGCCATATTAGCTTAATAAATCAATACATCTATCTATCTATCTAGAAGAAATTCATTTTTATTCTCGACACTTTTCCATCATTTCTAACACAACACATCTATGAACACAACGAATGATTTTTTCCATGACAGACCTATAACCACAGATTTGTAATCAAACGGGAAATGTTGTATTGGATTCGTTCAGGTGACAAAAGAGCTTTCATAGTGAACAGTATTCATTAAACGCAAATTGACAAGAGAAACTGGATGTTTTCTGAGATCTAAATAATGTTAAACTTAGAACTTGCTTCAAATACCTTAACTCGAAACTTGAAACGAAGGAGACAAAAAGCAAATCACATAACAATGGACTTAACTCCTCTGTTTTGTATCAGCGAATGTTTTGACAAGCAAAGATTTTTCTAAACTAACCTATGTATTTGTATGTACTTCCCAATGAATTTTCTAATAAAGTTGTCTTAATTGACACGCAACTAACTAGAAACTTGGCTTACTTTTAAGTCCATTATGTTTCTCAATTCCATTCTTTCGTAATTTTCTTAACCTCTTCTTCTTTCAGCAACCTGATTTCTTCGATATGTCTTCAAAACCGATAATCATCTCTTTTTTGAGTTTTTTTTTTTAGCACACACTTTCTTAGGCGCCTCTTTTTGAGATGTCGTCTTCTTTTTCAATTCATTTTTATTTTTCATTTACTATCCTAAAGCTAGACAAAAATTCGGAAAAACTAGCCTAATTATTAATATCTTATAACTAACTTACTGGCTCTATGCCGGCGCTCTAACTATAATATCTTTATTCTAATGCTGTTTTAATTCTTGGGATGTCGTCTGATACAAATGCATTTGTCGCTTAACATAGCTCATACTCTGCTGCTGGTATCCTGGTGAACTGAATTCCTTCCATTATTTTGGTTTCAATTAAAACATACATCTACAATCTATCCAGATCTCTTCCTTAGAATACCCAAAACATTCGTAGTGGTTTTCTGATTGACAATAAAATGTATTTTTCCTATCTCAATGATGAATTTTCATTTTTCATATTTTTTTTTGTCTGGCTGCAATAACGGAAATTCGTTTTCATGACTTAAAAGTTGTCTGAGACGTCTTTTACTTCCCAACCCTCAATGTGCTGGGTGAGTAAATGTATAACTTCTTTACAATTTGGTAGATTAGATATTGGAATCACATAACTGCATGGTTCCTTGGGGCTATTAAAGTGTATACCGTGCAAACCCCGTATTACTTGATAAGCTAAGAATACCATGTACATACATTTTTCCCCATTACCCCTACACTAAAGACCGGGCTTAGATCATTTCTCAAAATCCTATCTTCAAGGCTGTTCTTCCTGGTCGTTTTATTAAAGATTTCTTCTCAAATATTCTCCCTTCATGTTTTTTTTATCTTGTCTGCTTGTGAATAATTTAATACAAAACTAAGAGTTTATCGCTCTTGCAGTCTCTGTAAAAGTAATAATTTTGTTTCTATTTCCTTCATGTAGAAATTTTTTGTTTACATCCTTAAAGTGTTTTATTCTAGAAAATTGTCTTCAGACCTCTAGAAATATGGCTCGGTCTTAGAAGTAAAATTCAAAAAGATCACATCCAAACCTTCCCTATATAGAAATATGCAGAATAATATAGTTTTTACAATCGGTAGACTCAAATTTTAAATTCTTAATTTTTTCAGCCGGAATTTAAAAGCTCTCATCTAAATTCTTCCTATATTTTCAGATTCGCGCCATGTTGAACAAATTGATTGTAATCAAACTCAACGGAGGTCTTGGTACTTCGATGGGTTGCCATGGACCAAAAAGTGTTATTCCTGTCCGTTCTGATCTAACGTTCCTCGATTTGACTGTGCAGCAAATTGAAGTAAGTAAAATTCATGCGTGGACTTTTTTGCTTAGATTTATTGACAGTTTAGTTGTGGGTTCGACTCGGAGCCCATAAATAAAATAAATAATATATTTACTTCTGCTACACAATTTAAATTTGCACATTAACATTGTTTTTTTTTTAATTTAAAGCACCTCAATAAAAAATACGATGCCAACGTACCCCTCGTCCTTATGAATTCATTCAACACAGACGAAGATACAGAGAAGATTGTTCGCAAATACCAAGGCTTCCGTGTACAAATCTACACTTTCAATCAGAGCTGTTTTCCACGTATTAGTCGTGAATCTTTCCTGCCTGTAGCAAAAGATTTCACGATAGAAAATGATATGGAAGCATGGTATCCACCTGGTCACGGTGATTTCTATGAATCCTTCCAGAATTCTGGCCTGCTCAGTCAATTTATTAAAGAAGGTCGAGAATATTGCTTCTTGTCCAATATTGATAATTTGGGAGCAACTGTTGACTTAAATATTCTCGGTAAACTCCTTGGTGAAGATACACCATCCCATCCAATGGAATTTGTCATGGAAGTTACAAATAAGACTCGAGCCGATGTTAAGGTAGGATTTGAAGAATTTTAAATATTCGATTCTTAGATTAAATTAACGGATTATCTTCTACTAGGGTGGTACTCTTATTCAATATGAGAATAAATTGCGACTTCTGGAAATCGCTCAGGTGCCAAAGGAACATGTAGACGACTTTAAATCAGTGAAGACATTTAAATTCTTTAATACAAATAACATTTGGGCCAGTCTTAAAGGTAAGTTAAGAATCTTGATTATGAATCCCTTTAAAAAGTATTCTTTTTTCATAATTAAAGCTATCGACCGTGTGTTGCGTGAAAGAACTCTTAAGATGGAAATTATTGTGAACAATAAATCTTTGGAAAATGGACTTCGTGTTATTCAACTAGAAACAGCGGTGGGTGCTGCGATGAAGTGCTTTGACGGATCTGTTGGTGTTAATGTGCCTCGTTCGCGTTTCTTGCCGGTCAAGAAGACGTCTGATTTGTTGCTAGTCATGTCCAATTTGTACAGCTTGAAACATGGCAGTCTTGTTATGTCACCACAAAGAATGTTCCCAACAACACCTCTGGTCAAATTGGGTGAAAATCATTTTTCAAAAGTGAAAGAGTTCCTCAATCGATTTGCCAACATCCCTGATATCATTGAATTAGATCATTTGACTGTGTCGGGAGATGTTACGTTTGGAAGAGGAGTCTCATTGAGAGTAAGTTCGAGTGTTATTTAATGTTCGTTAGATTTCACTTTCAATAACGTATATATTTATTTTTAGGGAACCGTTATCATCATCGCCAATCACGGAGATCGTATTGATATTCCTGCTGGAGCTATTCTCGATAACAAAATCGTTTCGGGCAATATGCGCATTTTAGATCATTAAGCTTAAATAACTAATAAGCGATTAAAGCAATCTGCAGTAAAACATCACACATCATTTATTTTTGATTCTAACTTGTGATTATCGGCAAAAAGATCAGACCGCCGATATTTTATATTTTATATTTATATAACGTTAACAAAAAAAAAAACGATCAGCCTACGATGCAATCGCTCAAAGTTTCCTACTTAATATCGATTTTATAATGCGTAATTCTAGTTAAATTAGTATTTAGTCTTCAAGATGATTGTATATTCGTGTGTTTATTTTTTATTTAGTTTAATGTAATTTTTTATTTTCTTATTTCGAAACTTGGGAGTCGCAGTGGAAAAAATATCTGTATTTAAAAACAAAAAAAAATATTAGGGTTTTTTCGAGAACATTTTATTTTTAGAAAACTAAGTGTTAAAATTTTAAAAGGAGTTGTGCAAATAAAATGATTATATTTGTTAGTTATAATTTTGTGTTTTCATTGAAACAAATATTTTTCAATCTAAAACACAAAGAAAGAAATTCACTTTAATGGCGATGGTGCTTGATATTTTCTAACAGATTACATTTCGAACTAAAAGAGAAAAATGTAAAAATGCTTATACTCTTCGGAAGGGACAGGACTCAGCTTCAAATAAAACCGTAAAACAAATGAAGACAGTTCACTAGTTATTAGTTCAGGGGGGTAATTCCGTAAAACGATTATCGTCGGACGATATCGTTTTGACGATAGTCTTACTTCACGTAAGACGATAATCGTCAAAGTGATATCGTCAAAACGATAGTCTCACTTCACGTAAGACGATAATCGTCAAAGTGATATCGTCAAAACGATATCGTTTGCACGATAGCTAAATAGGTATCGTCTGTCATTAATTTCCATTACTATTTAATCAAACTGAAGTCAAAATGTTTCTTCGCAATTTAGTTTTGCTATGTATACATAGTGAAAATGCAAATTCAAAAAAAAAAAAAACAATTAATACGGTTACGAAGACAATTAAGAGATGAATCAGACCTTCTATCTCTTTCAACCTTATTAATGATACTTCATCGTTCTACATATATACCATCAATATTAAGATTTGCCGTAACTATTGAGACTTTGGGTGGCGGAGGGTACCAATGGTTGACAGGCAACGATTTTGGACTCGCTCTTGCACAAAGCACATTATCCAAAATAGTTTCGGAAACGACAAATATCTTGGAAGCCAAGTTATGTCCCCTGTGGATTAAATGGAATCTTTCTAGCGAAAATGAAAAGTCCAAAATAAAGCAATGGTTTTACATTTTCAAGTTATCGAACAAGCATTGTCTTTCATTTTGACATTTCAGTCACAGTATAAGAGTATCTGAAATTAACTGAACGATCTTATACTGAAAACGATTGACGAGACGATAGTGATAAAGTTACGTGAAGCAAATTACTGACGATAACGATAATGATAATCGTTTTGACGATTATCGTTTTGAAAGTTACGGAATGACCCACCAGGAGATCGCAAGGGATCTTTTTAAGTTTTCATATGTAGAATATGTCGTATAGAAGAAACAATAGGAATATAAAAGATTTCGACTACTCTGAAACTCAGAAAATTTCACAAATATTTCTGACCACATGAAATATATTAGATAGATAGCGACGGACCACTCTCCACCAAAATACATAAGATAGGTTTTAAGCAAACGACTATGATGTACTCAACTCGACGAATAATTTAAAACTATCGAACATCGAGTGTAATTTCACATATATAATTCAAAATGTCAATTATACATAAGTAAATTTAAAACGTGAGCATAGCAATATTAACAAAAAAATATATTCAAATTTTATATAATGTTAAGGAATCTAAATTTTAGTAAACCATTAGTACCTTCGTCTGGAAAAAGAGTTCAAAAAAATAAAACAGAAAATGAACCACTTGCGAAAATTCGAAAAATAGATTCCATAGGTAACAAAAACCAAATTTGTTACATCTGTTGCTTACCAAATGACATTCTGGAGAAGATCGTTGGATATATTCCGTATTGGCATATGCCTCGGCTACGAAAGACCTGCAAACAAATGCTTTACATTTGTGATTCTGTCCTTTTTCATGAGTTTGAAGCCTCAATTTATTACTTCAGTCTTAAAAATCCCGAAGGCTTAGAATACGCTGCTCTGATGGTATAATTAATCAAGCATTAAAAACAATATAAATTTAGTGATTAATATTCAGGCTATCAAAGATGCAACTTGGCCATATGTTTCTTATGGTTTTGGATCGATATTTTGCGGCACGATATTGCCAATCATTTGGAATAGCAATAAGTTCATACCAGAACAGGATAAAATTAAATCATTTTTGAAACACTTCTACAATATGGCGAATGAAAAGTGCGGCAAACCGAATTCCCAGTTTTCAAGACTGCTTTATTGTATAACTTTAATGAGACTTCTGAACGTAAATATATAGTGATGTTTTTTTTAAAACACTATTTCATCAATTGGTTTTTCTATTGCAGAAGTTCAAGAGCTCCCGTTTGCTTTCTTCTGCACCACTTTTACCGAACTCTTGGCTTCTAGTTATGGAACTTCGAGGGCCCTGGATTGGTGTACTATCATCGCCAAAATTAGCGGCCGAACCACATGAAAGTGGAAAACTTCTCATGATTTTGTGTGAAATACTGATTGCAAACTGTACCAACCGTGCATTTAAGTATGTTGAAGTACGTTTTTACTAAACAAAGTTTTCTCTTAATTGATGCCTTTTTTTTTGCATAAATTTACTTTCAGAAAGGTTTGGGAATGTGACAGCGAAATCTTTGTTTTTGGCACGGATGCCAGTGAGAAAACAGAGTTTTCAAAAAATCCAACAACGGTATTTACTATTAAAATAAGCGCACCAAACAAAATAACTTCACTGCTCAAATCCTGTCTGGAAGAAGAGCATGTGGAATTGCCAATTTGTTTGCCAAGAGGTGAATTTGTGGTCTCGATTGATGTGTCGTGTAAGGAAGCAGCCAAGTGGGGTTGTTGTCAACTTCATCACATTGAAATTGGACCGCAATTCGATGAAAATTTTGAGAATGAGGAAGAAGAATATGATGACATGGATGAGAACAAATAAATTTGAAAACATTTTTTTCGAAGATAATTTTGATGTTCATTTATTTGGAATAAAATTTAATTGTTTAAAAAAAATGTTTATAGCTAAAAAAATATACAGAAAGAAAAAAAAAAACAAACTTAAATTGTAATAATTGTGTAATAATTGATGAGTTATTTATACCGATTTTTATTGAAAAATTGATTTAGAATTGATAGAGAATTACGAAGAGGAAGAAAATGTAACCGAGCAAACAAACGCTCGAAAGGCACTAGAAGATGTTTCAAACCTAATTGATTTTGGCCAAAAATATGTTGGGCAGCTGTTTAACTAGCTTCTTCTGGATTTTCCTTCATTAACTCTTGGAGCCTTTCAATTTATTTCCGTTTACCTTTTTTTATTTCGACGACTTCCGTTATTTTCATGAGAATGTATTTCTTGTCGATACATAAATGTGTACATGTGTACGTTTTCGCCCAAGAGATAATTCTGGATTTAAGTCGATTAACCATAAATCTTCAAATCTCGAATATTTATACTACGTTTTCACCAAGAGATAATCCTAAATTTACCATATATCTTTAAATCTCGAAGATTTACCATACACATTTATTTCGTAAATCTAGTAGAATAGAATTTAATCTTGTTAAATCTTCATTAGATCATTGTTTTATAGTTCGAACTGACCTTATATCCATATAGTGCTAAATTATCTCGATGATTTTTCATCGTTTGCTGTCAAAGTTAATCTTCTTTTTAATCTTTCAGTGCAGTGGAAACACCACATAAATCTCGCCTTAAATCTCGGATTATCTTTTAGTGAAAATGTAGTTTTAGGTGCGTTTTATTCGGCCCTAGCGAGGTATCCGTTCGGAGCGGAAATTTCTCTGATTTTGTACGATTCGGAGGATTTTTGCTTCGACATATTCTTCCGAACAGCTGTTCGCACCCGGCGAACTGCGTTGAAGTGCGATCAAGTACTTTATTTGTGAAATTTCTGACAGCTACATGCAATTGTTTTTCCGATTTCTTCCGACACAAATTCTTGGCGGAACAAATTGCGCCAACGCATTTGTGTATTATTATTCTTTCCGATAGGATACCTCGAAAGCAATTTGAACCTCCAACAAAGTATGCGTTGCGGACAATTTTCCGTTCCGAACGGATACCTCGCTAGGGCCGATTATCTACGGATCTATGTGGATCTGGATTAATTTTTAACATGTATTACAAAAACAATTTGGGATCCTGTTCTGTATCTGGATCTATTTTAAAGATCCAGAAATTATTTGTTTTTCTGGCGAGTAGATGGCTTTTTATGGAAAGGTAGTGAAAACTACAGTGTAAAGAAAAAAGACAAGACACATTTGAAAATCAACAATCACAAGCAAGAGGGAGATGAGCATACAACACAACTGTCACTATGATCCGTATCGTTTTATTTCCGAGGGTTAATCTATATGGATCATTGGCGATAATAAAACGCGGCTGTAAGGTGCATTTTATTATCTTCAAATCTAAATATAAGGTTCTTAATATTTTAAAGATCCAAAAGCTTTTAGTGCTTGCTCTGTCGGGTAGATGGCTATTTTTTCTATGGTAAGGTAGTATAAACTGCAGTGTAAAGGAAAAAGACAAGAAATAATTGAAAGTAAACAAACATAAGGAAAAAAGAGATGTGCATATAACAATACTGTCATTATGATCTGTATCGTTTTATTTTCAAGGAATTATCTATATGGATCTATATGTTTTATTGGTAATCTTTAGCTAGCGCAGTAATACAAGCACCAAAAAAACGCTTTATTCACTCTATAATTCAGCCATAATATAACTCCCAAAGTTGGTATCCGTGTATTATGTGTCAAAATCTTATTACTTGTTGAACTAAATTACATGGATGTGTTCGAAAGATTTATATCTCGTTTTTAAGCTGGAGTTGTCATATTGATTCAGCTTAATGCCGTATTTACACGACATTTCTGAACGAATTCCAGTGTACTAATAAACAAACTAATGGAAACTTTCAACCTTCGTGTAAATTGACTGATTTATTTAATATTTTCTGACAAAATTAATGGCAGTGTCCGGAATTATGGTATGGATTACAATTTTACATTTTAAAAAACATTTGTTCTGTAAATTGCGGAGCGATCACACTAGTGTACACAAGTATAAGAAAATAAATACCTACGAACATACCCTCAAGCATACCAACATAATTTTCTTCGGACAGAATCTTAACAACACCTAGCTTTTAAAATCCCTAACTCCATCTTCACTAAAATATTCTTTTCCATTACTAACTAATTTTTTTTTTTTCACCAATCGTTTGTTGTTGTTTTATGTTAAATTTTGCAATGCAGCGTATCCACTTACCATTAAAACACACTAATATAACATATCTATTAAAAATCACTAGGATTATAATTTTGATTTTAGTTCAAAGTTAATGACAACTATTTACTTGACTGGAATCTTCTGAAGTAAGTACGACTTTTAAATCGCTCTCCATTTGATAATTGACTAAGTCGAGGCAAGTCCAAAAGGAGATATTGATGATAGAACGTTTCGCTTCGTATTCCATAATCAGCCTACAAAGTAAATTGGCTGGAATGTTATTAGACACATTTTCGATCATTTTTATCAACTTATCAAATCAAAATAACAACAATGTTACAATACCGAAATTCCAAGGCCAAATAAAAGATTAAAACATCAAATATCACCATTTAAAAGATTTATTTTAATTGATGTATTATAATGTTTAAAATGTTTTGAACATCAAAATCTTACAAATATATAGTTTTTAGCATCTTTAAAATGTTTCGTTTATGACTTTTCAAATTTTTTTTTAAATTTACCTTACAGCTTTTCATCATTAGTGCAATTTTATCGAAGATCGAATTTTATGTTTCTTTTTAATAAATCAAGACATAATGTAGCACCATTTGCAATAAGAAAAGACATAATAGCTCTTAGCTTCTACACAGCAGTAAGTTTTATTTAATTCTTCTTTTTTTTTTCTTGGAAAATATTTGAAAATAAAATAATTCCTAGTCATCTATTGGTCCAGTTTTAGCAGGTTTAATTGTTTTTGTTGGAAAAATATTGAAGATCTTCCATAAGTTATTTTTCAGTTTGGAAAAGTTTATTTTTTGTTTTGTTGTTAACATCTTTGGATATTTATGGAAAGGCAGGGTAGAGCAGAGATAATTCTCATTTTAGTTTACCTAAATTATAAAATAGGTATTCAATGTATGCTACATTTTTGTAAATTTAGAATTATATTTATGTTTGTTATCGAGATTACATTAATTACATATTATATTTAAAAAGGGATTTTTAAAAACTAACCACTATTATGAATAAAAATTATTTGGCTTTTTTTTCAAATAGATTACATTAATAAATTGTTGAACTACTCTTACTGAATGTATAATGTATTACATTTTGATTTAAATTGGGAAAATATGTTAACTTTCATGATTAAATTAATATTTTTTTTTTTGATTTATTAAAAGTTTTAAGGAAAATTTTGACAAAATGGCAGTTTATAAAAAACTTTGATATATGTATGAAAGAAATGTAACAAAATTTTAGTTGAACCTATATTATCAACGAGGAAGACTAATTTATTAATTTTAATTAATATATGAATTAGCCATATTTAACATAAAATAAAATTAAAGATCTTGTAATCCAAGAAATTTGCTGATATGTATGTAAATTTAAAACTATTCGATTGCCAAACTCAAAAAGATGAATCAACTTTTTATAGAAAAATAAGCTTGAAAAAACAATGAAACAAAAATATTGCTCATACGCCCTGGTGTACCAAATGTATGTATATTTGATTATTATTTAGAATATTTTTTTTTATAAATTAGTCTCGTTCTCAAGTATTTGTTCCCGTGAACTTTCGTATACTGCTTTAAAGCTGTAAGACTGCCCTTTCGAAGGAAATAAGATATACAAAATGCACGTGAATCGAAGATGTCCATCGAGACGAATAGCAGAATAGGACATTTAATCATCAAATCAAAAAAGGGGTGACCGAGTTGAATTTTTATGGAAAAGTTTAATTAAACAAAGCAAAGATTTATTCAACAGCCAGGCTCTACATTTCACTTTCACTCGAAATGGAATTGACATCGATACAAAATAAAATTTGGTGTTCTACAATTCACTTTTAACGATATGGATTCCAATCTTTTCATAGTGAAATTGATGCGAATTTAACGTGTTCCAAATTTTCAGTTGATTTAAATTCGATCAAGTGGTCAATTCCCGATCTATAAAGCTTCAATAGAAAATAGTCAAATATAACTGTCAAATCATTTGTTGAAGAGGTCAATTATTGATTAATGATGGTAGCGAAATCCAATCGTGGACCAAAGGCTTCGGAGTTCCAAAAAAATTATTTAAAAGATAAAGTTGTGTGAACTTATTATTTATTGTGAATTTTTCTGGAAAAAAAATTTGAATAAAACTGAAAAATATCGTTGTTTATTATAGATTAGCGCATCCAAACCAAGGGCTGACATTTATTCAAGTGCGTCCCATCGATGC
This sequence comes from Chrysotoxum bicinctum, assembly GCA_911387755.1. Lineage (NCBI taxonomy): Eukaryota > Metazoa > Arthropoda > Insecta > Diptera > Syrphidae > Chrysotoxum > Chrysotoxum bicinctum. Next base: position 212,389,118 of record OU426989.1, on the reverse strand, counting down.
ATCGATGACTCCTAATATTAAATATCCCAAAAAAGTTCAGAATTTCTTGTCATTATTTATTTCAAGTTGAATTCAACTTGGATAAATTTTAATCTCCAAGGCGTTAAGAATTTGTGTAAAAATGTTTGACTCAGTAATTAGACAAAGACTGATATCAAAATCTTTTCAAACTGATCTTTGTAAATTTCGTTCGGCAAGAAAACGTAAGACCTCGGCTAGCGGTAACGATGCAGGTATGGATACGAATCTTTTAACCACATACGAAGCGTTAGCAATTCCTAAAGGTTTTGAATGAACAAGTTTTCAGGATTTATTATAATTGGGCCAAATCTTTCCAGATATAATGCAGTTACTTAAATTTCTCCCCCTACGCTACGGTTTAATTCGTAAAAAAAAATAGAGCCCTTGAAAACTCTGCCTTTGAATCTTTCCGGAAGTTAGTTATGAAGGACTGATCCTTTCCTGGCCAATTCGTCCGCCCGTTCATTCCAACTGAGAAGTTACAGATGACAGCTGTTTTCAATTTTACATAAAGCGATTTCAAAAGGATTTCGAAATGTAGAAAGCGATTGAATACAAATCCACTCAATTTTAAACGTTTTTTTTATACGACCACCCGGAATGCGCTAATATATTAATGTTCTTTATGGGAGTATTCGTTCTTTCTGTCTAATTACAAATTACATGAGGGTTTAAACGTTGTTACTTTGACCTTGATTATTAAACGTATAGCAACGCAAGTACGCAAGCATTCTTGGTCTATAGATTTTCAAAATCATTTTTAAAATAAATTAACGGTACTTTCATTGTTAATTGTAAATCCAACAACATGGGTATACGCATATATGTATGTATGTAAAGAGAAAATTAAAACGTTTCGAGTTCATTAACAAAAAAAAAAACAAAACTAATTGGAAAAAAAAATAAAACTTTATTAAAATACTGAAAATTCCTTAAACGATGATTCAAAGAGGATACAAAAACAATGGAGTGGCCATTTGACATTTGAAGAAAATGTGTAGTTCAGTTAATTGACCATGATTACAAATATTATGTATTAAAGTTCACATTTAAATATATATATATTCTACAGCAATATGATCGATAATTTACTTTAGCATTATACAACTTTGTCACTTAAGAGCTTAATTCTTAGAAAATAAGTACGAGAAATGTAAATGCAACATTTTTACAAAAAAAAAAACTTATAAAACTACAAATCAATTGAACAAATAAAATAAAATCATATCAAATGATTTCAAATTAATTTTATAAAAAAAAAATATTTATGTGCCTTTTCCGAAGCCGGAAAAATCGGACGCCTCCGACTCGTCATCGTCCTTTTCCGATCCTATGCAATGGATACCAGTCCTTAACATTGGTGTGCCCTTGCCTTTGCCTAAGACTCGAGCAGCTATTACTAACTTTAAAATCTCCATAGAGTTCTGTGAGTTTTGAATGGTCAATGTTTCTCGCAATAGTTTCTCTTTGTATGCAAAGAATTCAATTTTCATCTCGAAGAAGTCGTGCTGATCATCTTTGACACCTGAGAATTCTGTTATTCTGCAATTTAGATTAGGAACCGTACTGACTTCTGGTACAAACTGTGGTAATGTCACACAATCGAATTCGCCAAATATCGTTGCAGGCAGTTTGAGATCTATCGAATATCTGTGATTGATCTGAAGGAAGCCCAAGCTGACGACTATGGTGTCACCGGAACGCTTGTATGTAACACTGCTGTCCGATTCAAAGTCTTCTTTTAGGCTAGCTGTGTCAAAGTGAACATGGGGATGATCTGAAACGAAAAATATAAACGAAAACAAATTAAAATCAATGAGAATTAATTTTTTTTGATCAAATGTTATGTAATAGATTAAATAGGGAGGATTATTTTGGTTGCATTGTTTTCGTTGGCAATTGTATAACCCCAGAGGGTCTATTATACAAAACGATTATCGTTGAAATTCTATCATTATCGTTAAAATGTCATTATGTACAACGAGGAATTTTTTCGTTTAACGATACTTGTCTTTTCTTACGACTGACGTTTTGCAGTCGTAAAGTAGGGAGGTTTATGTTTATTTAAGTAACAACTCGTTTTACGTAATGGTTCTTTGCCGCGACTATCGTTTACTTCAGTATATCGTTTACCAACTTTTCGTATTACGTAATAGGGCCCCTGGCTATACTTAATGTCGTAAAACTATCGAAGGTCGTATTCGTCGGACAGTTTACAATGGTGCGCATGAACTGTCAAAATTGATATAGTAAATTTTATGCAAAAAAAATTGAAACTCAGCGACATCAATCTGTGACGTAAATGAAGACAGTTAAACGTGATAAACCTTTTGAAATGTTATTACACAACCTGTCAATAGCCACGAAATATATTTCAAATCAAAAAAATATGTAATGAAATCGAATGCCATACAAATTCGAAAAAAAAAACATTTAAAAATAACTTCTTTCAGAATCCCGAAGAAAATAAATAAAATGGTGGCCATACACTACATCAGGTAATTGATTTATCAAATCATTTAGCAGTTTTAGAGGTGTTCAGGGAATGTTTGTAGTAAAAGTACAAATATCATGGCAGGATTTATGTTCGTAAGTTTTACGAAAAGGTAAACTGAAACTCTCAAGGTTACAAGAACCGAATTGTGCATGCTTGTCGCAAAAGCTTGTTTTCTTATTAGCTTTAAGATTTTTTTTTATATCTGAGTCCTTCCTTATTTAATTTTTTTAAATATTTTTCGCACTAAAAGAATTATGACTACCTTTAAAACGTTTGAGCTTAGCATGAGCGTTTAGAAAAGTTGGGGAAGATTTAAAAGGAGATACCGATGCAAATTGCTTTTAAGTGTCTGAATATCGTAGTGCGAGAGAATTATTGAGCGGGGTTAAACATTCCACATTCGTGTAGTGCAGCTAAAATAACGAATTTTAGAAAACATCTAAAGTTGGACTAAGGGTAAACTGATGGGAATTGTTGGAGAAAACCTAAAAACTGAGTAACGTGCGACGACGTTGAATATGTGGGCATTCCACACAAGGTTTTCTGTGAGACACATACCGAGAACTGAAAGCTGTTCTGTTTCCTCAATGCCACTCATGGATACCGCCAAAGGGGGTGCGTCCCGCTTTGATAACAGGAGAAAACATTGAGTTGTTGAAGCATTAAATTCCACGCGGTTTATGGTTCCCTATTTGACAATGCTATTGAGATAAGAATTTATTGGGCTTATCATTCGCTGCCGTTCTAAATCTACATCCAAAGCACAACGACGTGAATCTGGAAACGAACATGAGAAGCTAAGAGTACTGTCGTCAGCAAAACAATTTAATGGATTAGAAGCTTCAGACAAAAGATCATTGGTTAATATGAGTAAAATAGTCGGAGACAAAACGGAGCCCTGTGGCACCCCAGTATTTATTTTATGAATTTCAGACCTGAAACCGTATAACATAATTGAGCGGTTCGAATACCAAATGCACGCATTTTCGATAAGAGATATTGATGACAATCTCTATCGCTTTTGAAATATCAAGTGCAATAATGTTACTTTCTTCAAAACAATATACCATCAGATCACCGGTGGACCTATTGCTATGAAATCCATACTGCCGGTTATTGAGAAGCTTTCGTTCTTCAGGATATTTCTTGAGCTGGTAATTTATCAACCTTTTCATGACCTTGGAAAAAAGCTTTGACAATTGTGTTTGCTGTTTTACACCCATCGTAAAGAGACTAGTAGAGTAGGACAGATGGAAAAATTACGCAATAGTTTTGCCAGCGTTGAAGAACATCTTTTCAGAGGGATACCTTCCGGGCCAGCGAATTTGTGTATATCAAGATCTTTCAATACTGTTGCAACTTTACGAGTGCGAAAGAAGATTTTTCCCATAAAATCGTTTACACTCTCAAGTAGAGGGGGAGTCATGACCCTTTCTGAAAATGTCGAATTAACAGCAAACTGTGCTACAAGAATTGAAGACGACCATAGGAACCGAGCGTAGGAACCGAAGACAAAGTAGTATTTGGTACATTTTGTTTACAAATGATTAGCAATTTGTACTACCTTTGGGACATTGTAGTATTTTTGAGTTAATTGTTGGTCATACAAAAATTTGGTTCGTCAAAAATTTGATATACCTAAAAAGTCGAAAATTAAGCTTTCTTCAACAAATCATGAGTTTTCTTCGACACATTAATGGAAAAAATTAGAAAGTTGTTTCAGCAATTTTCAATATAGATGGCACTGCGAAGCGTGCTAAGTGTCAGTTATGCTCATGCACAGATTTAACGAATTTACAAATTGTCCTCTTAAAAGAAATCCACTGAATTGAACTATAGGAGAATATTTGTCCCACCTAGAAATGCATTTTTTTTTTATTTTTTCCATTATTTTTTGTTGAATTATTTACTATTCAAATACACCAGCTTTACTGTGTGGAGCATCATCTGTGCGTCATAAGCAAATTACCACCCCCAAACAAGTGCACTTAAATGGAATGAACCACACTGGTGCCTGTGACAGTTTTTTTTTTATTTTTTTTTTTGACAAGAGTACTCTTCAGGGAACTTTTATGTAAGGGGTTTTATGATGAAGGATGAGCTGAGTATTGGAATTGCTTCATGTGCATTGTTGCTTGTATGACAATGATGTTTTGTGCTAAAGTTTACTGTCAACAAGTAATTGACTAGATTCATATGTGTTATTGGGTAGAAGAATTTTTATGGAAAAACTATTGAACCCCATGATTGTGCGGGTGTTTTTTTTTTTTTTTTTTTTTTTTTTTAAGAATGACATTTTTTAATACAAAAGGATATATCAAATTGAAGACACGCCTGAGCATTTTTATTTGCATACTTACTTTACTTAAAATATGCATCATTTTGGTGGAAGTATATACTTGGATTGAAATAGGTTTTACCAAGACTCAAGTGGTGAAAAAAATCATGCTATTTCTCTAAAATTTAATAAATACTTTAATGCTTATTGATATTTTAATGACCCATTTTAGCAAGAACATCAAAGCACTTTAAGCAGACGAGCATTGGCAACTGGCCAGAAGACATACCAAACTAACATGCACAGTGACCCCTGATTATCTTTAAGGCCTGTCTGAATGTCGTCAATACTTGCGTTCATTATTCTATCGGAAAGCATATAAAGAATATTCTAGAATTGAGGAGCTATCGAACAATCGGAAATCTTTCTAGGGAAGGGTAAGAAACTACTGGCAAATGTTCCATGGTTTATTTCTTTAAAAATGTGTAGCTATTCTCTGGTGTAATTATTTATCCCTAAATCAACTTACAACAGCTTTACAATTCGCATGCTTTGACGAAGTTTGATAAGATTATACCCAAGCAAAAAAAAATTATTATCTTAATAATTTAAAAAAATCTTTTCAGATTCAACAAATGTGTCATAATCAACTTTAAAAGGAAGCTGCGACATTCTGTTAATTTGTTTTATTATATTAGCAGCTGAATTAAATTACCTTAATAAAATTGTAGTTATTTTTGAATGCTGTTTTACCTTAATGGAATAAAAACAACTTTGAATTAGTGCACGTTTTAAACAAACAACAAATTTAATGGCATTGAAGTCTCTGTTTTATCAAAGACGCATGACGTAGTTTATATTTATCTGTAATTACTATTATAATTATAATAATTTTCTAACCAAAAAAGAAACAATCGGAGGGACGGGTGCATAAGATACTAAATTTAAGATTATCTAAAATATAATTATTATACTAACGAATGAAGCTTGAAGGCCGTTGCAAAAATGTAGGTATACAGTCTTCCAGTAAGACGTTTCATTTCAAATTTCGCGGGATTAATTGCCGATATTAAATTATCATTGTGATCACTTTTGATTATTAAACACTAGGGGCCTGACAATTAGGTTTTGTTTTTGGAGTGGCAGCGTTGTTATTTTGCCATATTTCTTCGTCAGTAATTCAGGTGTAAGCTTCTCAGTGAATGGATGTTGACGTAACTCCTTTGGTTGTGGTTGCAAGTAATAATGACTTCAGTGTGAGGGTACAAAGAAACAATTCGTGAAATGGAATCAGACAGCGGATTAAACTCATTAAGAGTTGAATTGCTGTCAAGATTTGGACTCAAATAAATGAAACAATAATGGATGATTATGCTTGCGGATAATACATTTAAACCATATGAAGTTAAAGTTCGTATTCGAAAAATTTCTGTTATGAGGTAGACTCTGGCTAGCAATATCATATCTAACATAAATTATTATTAGGCCGTGATAGCGAAAGTGTAATGACATTAAGTTATAGCCAGGCCGGATAAGTTCAAAGACCAGTAGTCGCATCAACCTATGTTTCACTTAGTCCCAAAGTCTGAAAGACCAGTGTTCGCATCAACCTAAGTATGTTTCACTTAGTCCCAAAACAGCTGGACTATGTTTAAAAGAATGGGCGTACACGTCAAAGAAATTTTTTCTCAGTCCACGAGCATTTGAAAACTCAACACAAAAATCTCTTACTATTCCAAAAATAAACACAAAACACAATTCTTACGATCAGCGACAGAAGAATTATATAATCTTCACCAAGCACGTTAATATAGAGGAGCACCCCAGGGCGGAGTTCTGTCCCTTCTTCGTTAAGTTGGAAAGAATTGGCTAAAAGCGGTTGCTTATGCAGGAGACTTGACTTGACTATAGCGTCAGAAAAGTTCACTTCTGTGTTGTTAAGTGAAATCACAGAAATGGCTGTAAGGAAAGTTAGTAACTGGACCATGAGTTGTTGACTAGGTGTTAACCAAAGCAAAACTGAACTGATGAACTATTTTCTACCAAAACTAAGATATAGCCTTTGTTTTGACACAAACTAAACGATTGCCTAAAATTAATTCGCCACAGTTGAGCTCTTTTTTATAAGCGCAAGAGAGAAAAGAGTGTGAGCGTGAGTAAAGAGTTGCGCGGTACTCTATCAACTGGTGATTAAACTTTTGATCACAGTTGCCAGTGCGCGACTAGCCTTACGCACTATTGCACCAAAAAATGGGCATCAGTAAAGATTTTAAGGACTGGGATGATGGCGTCATGACGAAAATCTTCTCTGTTACTATAGAGCGCCAGCCAAGGATCAGATTTTCATAAATAACTTGCGGAAAGAGTGAAAATTCCACTCGGAGAAATGATGGGCAATATTCTCTCAATTTTTCTTAGCGAATCAAACCATAGGTGGAGCAGTTTAACTAACTGTAGATATAATATCTAGAAAGTTTTGAAGCTAGGCATTTCTCACAACACTCACTGTCATAGCTTTAGGGACTAGCGGGAAAACGAAACAGTCCTCCATTTCCTCTGCAAATGCCCTGCTCTAGCCAAATTTAGAACAAAATCGTTAGGAAGGGCATTTTTTGACGACATTGACGAGCTTTCGGGTCAAAGACTTCATCTCTTTTCTCAACGCGACTAAATAGCTTTAGAATGAAATTCGGTTACTTATATGACGTACACTCCGTTTGACTCCTTTGATCCCACGATAGTGGATTGAAGGCTTTGACGGAAGTTTACGGTTCAGGGGCCCGGATGATCACTCAATCGAATTAGCTACTATTTCAGTACCATACAAGTTATGATATTAAAATGAGCCCATAGAACACTTTGCATTAGAAATCAGTCAAGATATACAAACACAATTGAACTATACATCAGATGTCACTTAACTATCCATTGCAAGAATCATGCGATAAGCAGTAAGAAGGGAAAGCAAGTTAATGAGAGATGGAGAGAACGCGCAACAAGAAACTTTTCAATTTATCCAACTCGCGGCTGCTTGAGACGAGCGGTGGAACCGGAACGACACTGATAACTAACAAAAATCTTTTTATTTTTTTTTAACATAAGAAAACAAGAAACGTAATAAAAGAAGAAAAGTTTATTAAAACAGGATAAAAAAAAACTTATTCAGAGTTTAAAACAAAAGAAAGCTTTTTAATATGGCTTTCTCTCTCAAATTTAAAAGTGTGCAAAAATCGGTATCATATTACTCTACCTACAAAATTCAAGCATATGTTAATGTCTGAAATAATTTCCGCTGGCTTTATAACATCGACCACAGAGTAATACGAAGAACTAAAGACACAGAAACAGACAAAAAATGTGTTGAGTTCATCTTGCTGAAAATATTTCGTTAATTTTTCTGAACTGTTCGTCTTATTAAACCGTTCATCTTTCCGAGATTCTACTGTATATGCAAAAGCTGGTTTTATATTTTTTAAACAATATTGTAAAACGTAGTTTTATTACAAAAATTACAAAAATACGCTGTTTTACAAATAAAAAAAATTGCATGAACTATTTATGACCTAGAGCCTAGAGGGTCTAGTTGAGTACATTCGGAATCAGTTTACGAACATTTTTAATTTATTTACAAAACTCTGTCTGTTTTCGACAGATTCTGGAGAAATTTTTGAAAAAATTAGAAAAAAACATGAAAGCCAATTCCACTTTAATAAAGCTGTTTAGTTCCCACTAATTGGACTTTGTTTTGGACTTATTTTACTTTGTCGTTATCCTGCGCACGCTCTTGTTAAACTATTGTCTTTGTTCTGTGCTGCAATGACGTTTTTATCTGTTTTTATTTTTAGTTGACTTGCACAAATTTCATAAAACCTTTGAAATATTAATTTTATATTTGAAGATAGAATTGTATGCATATGCTTTATTTCAAAAATAGTTATGGAATGCGAGTTGTTTTTCTCAAATGAGACTCTAGCCTGACACGATAAACTTTGTCTTCTAAGGACCATATCAAATAAACGGATATTACCTTGTCAGAAGCAAATAGCATTAAAAATGTTTTTGTACTAAATATGTATGAATGTGACAGCATCAGGATATTTGTTTCAAAATATACCCCACACAAAGCCAAAGAACGCTTAGACGATAAAATATTCACCATGAACTTAAAGGAAGAAGTTTGCAATAATAAGGATTTACATATTGTGTCATGCAAGTAGTACACACTCGTACTTATGTTCAAGTTGAATTTGGTATAAATATTTTGTCAACAGAAAGTAGGTATAGCAAATGTGCGTGCATTTGATAGTTGAAGGTTACCTTCTGAATAATAATATGAATAGTTTTCTATTGTTTGGGAAATGTTTATCAAATTTACAAAGTACATAATGGAAGGACTCGTTTTTGGAAATCAGTAGGAGAGTTTTATGAAATTATGTTTCTTACATGAAGGGGTCTTATTACCGTTTGTCCCTTTGTTACAAAAATTATTGCTGTATATTATTTTTAATTGCCACCTATTTGATTATAGTTTTGCTATTTTAGTAATTTTTAAAATTTAAAAATAATTGTTTAAAAAAGAAAAATTTTCATAACATAATCATAGAATTCATTTTTTTAAATGGCTAAAACAACTTCCTTAAAAGTTGGACCTAAAAACAGAATACCATCGTCATTTGATTTCTCAAGCAAATATAAATTTAGGCATTCCTCCCATTTATCAATTCACCCGTGATACCCGCTTCAATAGGAATGCTCATCAGTTCACTCTTGAGCCTAACTTTGGTCGTACCGTCAAATATAGAGATTCATTTGTTAGTCGCACAACACGATTATGGGATAACTTACCCGGCACGGTTTTCCCTCGCCATTTCAATTTGCAAAAATTCAAAACCAATGTTCATCGTCAACTCCTTTCTCTCCCTCCCTAATTTCTCCATCGCCCGTGCTGTGTTTAACATTATAAGGGACTATAAACATACCCTTGAGCGCGAGTGAATTATAAAAAAAAAAGATTAGAAATCGTTGCAGCGGTTTAAAAAAAAAAAAAATTTTAAGGTAAAATTTTGGCACCCCAACTTTAAGTTTTTATTATTGTTCTGATAAAAGTTAAGTTTAAAAAAAAAAACACTGAAAATTTTTTTGAGATACTAAATTTTGATTTTTTTTTAAATCCAAAAATGATATTCTTTTTTTTTAAGTTTTGATAGGGAATGTTTTACAAACAGTTTAGAAGCTTCTGTATACAACTATTACAAATATGTAAAAATTAAAAAAAATGGTATTTCAATTTTCAAGATAAATAAAAAGACACTAAACCTGCTTTATTTTTCAAACATTTTTAAAATAAAAATTAACTAAAACTTTGGAAAAGAAAGTAGGTAGGTAGGTAGGTTAAAGTGGCCGTCATTAAAGCATCTGACACACTTAGACCAGTAGAGGTCCATTGTGATACCACGATCTAATAGAGAACAAAAAGGTACTCCATTAGTTAAAACCATTTGCAGCTTCTGATGAAGCGAAGGAGACTTTTGACGTCTATGTTTATGAGATGGCTTGGTTCATTAAAGAAATATTTTCCTAGATGAAATTTGCGTCTGTAAGACAGAGCAGGACATGTACAAAGAAGGTGTGGGATTGTTTCCTCGTCCAAGGAAAAAAAAGTAGTAAGGGACGATTTTTCGGCCAAAAATTAGTGTTTTCTTCCAAACGTTCCACAGCCCAATCAGCTATCAAACGACGTTCTTAATGGTCATCAACTTTGAGCTTCTGTGTCAGTTGGATCTTGTACGGGCTTAGGTCCGAAGCAAAATTCGCCAAGTTGAAGTCCGCGAAAGGCTGAGTTATTATGCACGGTGAAGAATCGGCTGCCTTGGGTTCTGCTGTACACTTTCGCAGACCGCGGTGATGTTCTCGGCCAACTTGGCGTTCCTTTGACATACATACATATATATCGTGGGCCATCTAGTAGTTTCTTTTTAAATCATGGGTTATTTTGACACTGACAGCTGTTTTCCGCTCGAAATCTTGACAGAAAGACAGTATTATACCTCCGCGGAATGAAATGAGTCGCTTTGCGCTTGAAAAACGGTGGGAAATATTGAAAACTTATTTCCAAAGTGAGTGATGTGTAGCCCAAACAGTGCGTTTCTTGAAAAGAAGTTTTGGCCGAAATGAAGCACCCATAGCGTCTGCTGTACTTAAGTTTGTGCGAAAAGTTCGTGAGACTGGTATGGTCCCCGCCGTCGTACGGTGCGCACAGATGGGAATGTGATTGCTGTAGCCAAGAGTGTAAGACTCAATTCACGAACATCAACTCGCCATCGATCTCAACCTCTCACATTAAACTGAGGATAATTCTGGACAAAGAATTCGCTTACAAAGTCCAATTGGCTCAGCAATTGAAGGCGCACGACAATTCGCTTTGTCATCGCTTCGCAGTTTGGGCCTTAGAGCAGCTTGAATTGCACAACAATTTTTGGCAAAAAATCATCTTTTCTGACGAGCCGTATTTTCATCTCGGCGGCTAAGTTAACAAACAAAATTTCCGCGCCTGGGACTCGAAAAAATCGCAAGTTTTACTGAAATTGAAGACATTTATTTTGTCGACTTCTGGTTGATGAAGGATGGCGCGCCATGCCACACAGCCCATGCCACAATCGATCTTTTACGCACCAAGTTCTAAAATCGAGTTATCAGCCGTCTTGATGATGCCAATTGGTCGCCTCGGAGCTGCAATTTGCCCCCTTTGGACTTTTTTTTTGTGGGTAACCGTGAATAAACGATGTTTTGCCAACAATCCGGAAACGATTCCAGCACTTGAGGCCAATATCATCCAAGCAATCCGTGAGCTACAGCCCAGAACCCCTACAAGGTCTTGAAAAATTAGAGTGACAGAATGAGCTACTACAAAACCAGCCCAGACAGCTACCTGAACGACATAATTAATGGGAATGTTTGCCCTTACTAATAAAGCCATAATACATGGACAAAATTTAATTTTGTTCATTTTATTGTATTTTTAAAAAGAAACTACAGTTGTGTTCATAAAAATAGCAGTGCTTCCCAAATAAAACAAAAAGGCTTTCATTATCAACGTTATAATACATTTCACTTAACTTCTAATAACAATTTAAGGTATTTTATTTATATTAACAGAAAAATTAAGATTGATTTTTTACCGTTACTTTTATCACAGTAAAAAGCGTTTTTAAAATGTATGGCAGTTCACAAAAATAGCAGTGCATCTGAATGTTCTGAATCTATAACGCAAAAAGTTAGAAAAACTGTAAAAAAGTTATATGAAACGATATTGATATTTTAGCTTATCATTAATACTTCGTAGCATAACCATTGTTTTTTATAACGGAAATACATCTGCGTGGCATGGAGTCCACTAAAGTTTGGCACCTCTCGACTGGTATTGCGTTCCACGAATCTCGCACTACTTCCCACAATTCTTTCGAATTCTTCGGTTTCGCTTCATGAACCGCATTCTAAACATCCCCCCACAAATTTTCAATGGGGTTAAGGTCAGGGGATTGAGCGGGCCACTCAATACAACGTATAACTTGTTCTCCTGGAACCATGATTTTGCCCTTTTTGAAGTGTGCTTTGGGTCATTGTCTTGTTGGTATACCCAAACCAACGGCATTTCCTCTTCAGCATAGAGTAACATGACCTCCTCGAGAATTTTAACATATTCATCTGCATCCATTATACTCTTAATGGGATAGATAGGCCCAACCCCATAGTAAGAAAAGCAAGCCCATATTATAATTTTCGCTCCGCCATGCTTCACTGTTTTTACAGTGTATCGTGTATCGTTTGCTGCATTTTGTGGTCTTCTCACATACTCCCGACGATCCTTGGATCTAAAAAGAACGACTTTGCTTTCATCGCTCCACAGAATATTCCTCCATTTCCCTCGGGGCCAATCTCGATGCGCTTTGGCAAACTCCATTCTCTTTGCCACATGCCTTTTTGTCAACAATGCTACCTTGTGTGGACTTTGAGCTGGTAATTTGGCATCCAAAAGACGTGTTCGTACGGTTACAGCGCTTACAGACAGTTGAAGCTTATCTTTAATTTCTCTGGAGCTTATGGAAGGGTTCTGTTTAGCTAACTGAATAATTTTTCTGTCAGTTCTAACACTCGTCATCCTTTTTGGGCCGCGTGTTTCCGGTTTATTCTGCCATTTTATAGCGTTACTTATCTTTTTTGTTGAACATCCTAGGATTTCCCGAATATCATGGTAAGTTTTCCCCTCCAAACGTAGTTTTCTTATTAAACTTCGAGTTTCTTCGTTGCAATGTTTTGACCGACCCATTGTTTATTTTTGAGCTAATATTTTATAATTTTTTCTATAATATTATCTTGAGATAACTAAAAACTGCAAATAGTAAAATTTTTACTTACCCAAAAACAAAAAAAAAGAGAATGTTTAACACTTTTTAACTTTAAATGCAAGACACTGCTATTTTTATGAACACGCTATATTCAGAGAGCTTGAACAAATGCATCTACAACGGTAAAAGTAAGGTTCAATTACAAACTTAAAGCCTCAAATATAAAAATGAAAGACTGTTAGATGCAAATAACAGGTTAATTTTTTTTTTGTAAGAATCTGCGTCTTTAAAATTATTGACTAATTAATAAAGTGTGACCAGCACTGCTATTTTTATGAACACAACTGTACATAGTATTTGGTCAACCCTTTAAATGTTGGATGATAAATTACCGAAATCTCAAAATTGGCCACCAAACGTTAAAGAGTCAACTGTGAAAAACCACCACACACTAACGAACACTCATTTAGATAATAAAGTTTTATCATTTTGCCGTGCTGTCTAATCGTGTAACTTCTCATGATGATTTGGCATCAGTAACTGAATAACAAATAACAGATTTGACAGATGTCACTAAAAAAACAATGGCTTCCACAGAACGCCAAAATCTACCCTCGCCAATTAAAAACAATCTAGAACTTTCAAATCATCACAGAAAACAATGTTTCCAATTACATATCTACATATATATCGCAAGTAAAAGTAAAAATTATTAGTACTTATGACTTTGTTAACATTTGCATCGATACCCTGACATTATTGAATCATTTTTTTTTTTAACCACATGAAAGGTAATTGGCCTCAAAGCATCCTTTGTTCCATATTGATAAGTTCTCTACCTATTCGAGAGATGGCTGACTGTCCTCTCTTCTTAAATAAATAATGTAAATTTATGTGGCACTTCACGCTTCGACAAACTTTCACAACTTGTGTGTTCGAATAGCATCGATAAGTTCAAACTATTCTTAAAATTCAATGAAGCAACTCTATATCCAACTTTTCACATGACTTATGCAAAGCTATTCCATAACGGATGAACGACTGTCACTTGTTATCCATCTGAAAATCTTCAAACCTTCTTGTTTTTTTTTTAATGATCTTAAGGTTGTTGGTTGCATTATAGTCTTATACAACAGTTTCATAATAATTGGTTTGTTTGGTTTGTATTGTGTCCTCCAAATGTTAACCCAGTTCTAGGAGCAAACACTTTTCTACGTCAACTTGGTTAAACTCCAAAATAAAATTATAAAATACGCTTTACATACTGTGACCCGAATACTAATTATGTTTGTCTTAGAATATTTATTGCAAAACAAGCAGTTTCCATAATCGCGTTTCATTTGTAAACATCTATACGTTTTCTTGGCAGCAGTGCTAATCTTTGTTCGTTTTATACGAGTACATATATAATACACCTTCCTAGATACCTTATCTATACCAATACTACAACCTTTTCGACCGTACTCTGCGTCTCTTGTCAAAACTATATTTGTGAACCTTTAGGTAATTGCAAATAAGACATTGCTTTGAAAATCGATAAACCGCCAAATCCAGACAACACAAAACGAAGAAGGAAAGCTTATTATGCTGCAATGCAATTTATGCACATCGGTTTACTACTTGATGTCAGTGTTGACATTCAAGAGCAAATAGAAAATTAAAATTAAAACAAAATCGTTCAAGCATTTCTAGGATTTCGCAGAACGAAAAACAATATAAATTGTCTCTCTAATATTTACATAAAAAAAAAACGAGTGTTAATTATATTCGAGGTGTGGCAAAATAATTAAAATAATGTTTTTGTTTAGCTAGAAATTATCTAACCATACATAATTTGAAGCACCAATTATTTTCAAGGACAACAACACATCTGAAAATAAAACCACAATTGTTGGCAATTTTGAATCTAATGAATGTACAATATTTTAAATTTGAACATTTAGACGAATAGATTGACAAACTTGAAGAATACGAGTAGATTTTTGATTCAGGGATATGTACATACCTATATTCCTTAAAACTCATTTACGATTGTGTACGTACTCAGTCTTGAATAATTTTGTGAAGGATATTCGTTTTTTAAAAGGGTAAAATGAATTGAAATAATTCGGGAAGGGTGGTTTGGCATATGTATTTTTTTGATTTTAAAGTCAATCGATTTGAATAATATTCACATTATTTTAATTAGATACGAACTCAAAATGATACCCCATGGTTTTGAGGAAAATGCGAATGTAGTTCTTATTTGTCTAAGAAAGTCAAAGATTATTTACAAAATCAATTTCCATAGAAAGCAATTAAAGTCCGAGAAACATTATCTAAATTATTAAAAATATTTTTTTTAAACAGCCCCTGTTAGGTCTGTCGAGAGAAGAACTTATTTAGGTCACGTACTTATGATGTTGAAAACGGGAGTTTTGAGACTGCAAAACAATAGGTGACTGGATCGCTCGTTTTAAGGTCTCAGCATTGATTTATGAATTTCAATATGTGTGTCGGCAATTAGAGGTTTAAGTAAAGTCTTAAGCTTAAAAGAACAGCCTCAGCCCGGCCGTCCACGAAGTGTTAGGACAAAAAGTGCGATTCATACGGAAGCAACAAACCATATAGCGAAAGATGGATATTTCAAAAAGAAGTATCCTGCAGCCAATTAAAAATGATGTTGGGATGGTTGCTTACTGCCGACTGACTAGCCAGAACGCCTTGAACGTTTTCTTACTTATTAAACTTAAATTGAGATGGAACTCATGGGCTACAACCTCATCCAACAAGCCCTCTCAGCAAGCTAGGTCCCTAGCCAGCTGCCTCCAGTTACGCAATCCAAGTTGGTAGAGGTGGTTCTCAACTTGTGTGCCCCACTTCTTCGCTACTGTATTTGCAGCTTTTTGATCGGGTCGACGTAGCTGTAAAGCCCGTAAAGCACGTTGTTGGCTCTCTAAGTCCCTAGCCAGCTGCCTCCAGTTACGCAATCCAAGTTGGTTGAGGTCGTTCTCTACTTGTGTGCCCCACTTCTTCGCCACTGTATTTGCAGCTTTTTGATCAGGTAGATGTAGCTGTAAAGCCCGTAAAGCTCGCTGTTGGCTCTCTTCCTCTATACTCTATCGATAGATACTGGACCGAAAATCACCCCAAAGAATCTTCCTTTAAAGCACCCAAGCAGATATTCATCCGCTTTTGACAGGGTCCATTATTCTGCCTCATACAGCTGGACCGGGATGATTAGGGTCTTTTGTAAGGTCTCCTTGGTTCTTTGAGAGAGGGCTTTACTATTCGAATGCCTTGGAATGCCAGCGAATTGGCGAGAGTGATTCTTCGTTTGATCTCATTTGATGTCATTTGGCGAGGTAATAGTGCAACCCAGGTAGATAAAGTCCTTTACAAATTCGAAGTTGTTCCTATGCATCGTCAAGCTTTGCCCAAGTCTACTCTACGATGTTCATATTAATTTCTCAATGATAGCAGGAAGTACTCTTGTCCTCATTAACATCCAAACCCATTTTCGCCACCTCCAATTTAACACTTGCAAACGTGTCAGTAACAGCTCGCTTTGTTCTCCCAATGATGTCAATATTACCTCTGTTTTTGACTTGCGAGTTGCGTACAATAGCTTCAAGAACGATGTTAAAGAGGTTGCATCGCCTGTCTTGACATCATAGGGTTCGGTGGTGTTTTTACGGACTTTGACGGAGCAGCAAGATTGCTCTATCGTCATCCTACACAAACGGACGACATGGTTCTGTATAATTTGTCTCTGTCTATGCGGCTTAAAATCGATAAAGCGGTGGTGTTTATCGATTTGAAACTCCTGGGTTTTTTTTTTCAAAAATCTGTCGGAGTGTGACCATTTGGTCAACGGCTGATTTGCCGGGCCTAAAACTACACTGATGGGGACCGATCAGATCGTTGACAAACGGTTTTAAGCGATCACAAAATGCAAATGCCAGAACTTTGTATGTGACGTTGAGGAGACTTATACCTCAGTAGTTGGCATCTCCTTTCTTGTGGATTGGGCGCACTAAGCCGAGGTTCTATTCATCGGGCATACTTTCATCCGACCAAATTTTGGTAATAACTTGGTGTATACTCCCTACCAAGTTATCTTTTCTTGCTTTGAATAGTTCGGCTGGCAAGCCATCCGTACCAGAAGCCTTGTATGCTTTAAGTTTGGCTATCACTAACCGCACTTCATTTAGGTCGGGTGGATTATTCTGTCTAATAGCGGAATTTTCGTCATCTTCGCCGTTTAGCAGTCTGGAAATGTGTCGTTTCCAGATCATAAGTACCAACTATGCGTCTACTACCACATTCCTACATTTGTCTCAGCTAGCTTTGGGTAGATTTCTTCAGCCTTCGGAAGAACTCTCGAAAATCCCCCCTGCTGCTATATCCCTCAATAGACTCGACCGCCATCTCGCGTGCTCTCCCTTTTTCCTCCTGGGAAATCGGCGTTCCTCCCTTCGTTTTTACGCGTAGACCTCCCGGGCTGCTCTCTCAGGAGTTCTGATTCTAGTTTGCAGCATTGATTGATAGACCTCGTTCTTGGCTGCATGAGCAAGCAAGTATTCTTTATCGAACGAGGGTTATCTGATGGCTTGTTGACAGCGATTTCACTGGTCCTCTGCAATTGGTGCTAGTGGCGAGCTTGCTGAAAGGTAAAGAAACGCTTGGTCAGCAAAACCGATGCCCTGAAGAAGACGTTATGCTGATGAGAGCTACTGACAAATCTTGTTTTCAGATGAGAACATTTTCACCATAGAGTAAAAATTCAACCACCAAAATGATAAGGGGTATACTCGGAGGTCTCAGGAAACAAAGGAAAAGTTGACAAAGTCGAAAGGGTTCATCATATGAGTTCGGTCATGGTTTGGTAGGAAGCTGCGGAGGTACCAACAAATGCAAAAAACTACGAAGAAGACGTTAAGAGAATATGGTGAAACCACTCAAAAAAACTCTATTCAATAAAAGACATTGGATATTCCAACAGGACTCAGCTCTAGCTCCACATCACAAGGGCAAATCGACCCAGCTGTAGCCAGAAAAAAATGTTTCTAACTTCACTACGGCGTTAGACTGGCTCTCCCTCTCAGGCTGTCTGCCAGATCTCAATCTCCTGGATTATTAATTTTGAATAGTGCTAGAGTTGCCACAGAGGACATCTGAATTTGGAAATTCTGAAATCAAGTCTTGTTGAGCAGTTGCGAATTGTCCCGAGGAAAGGGTGCGTGCTATGATAGACGATTGGGTGAAGGGACTCGGAGTTTATACTATGGCTACCGATTCCGAACATCACTTTTCATGACAAGAGATAGTCTTAGAGGATTTGTCAATTCCTGGCAAGAGGCAATACACCTCTGAAGAAGTTTTTTGCAGCGGCTGAGAATCGAACCCAAGACCTTCTGCACGACAGTACAACGCACTAACCATTGTGCCAAAGGTTACTACAAGAACCAATGTTGCTCAATTTTATTTTGAAAGTCGGAATTCAATTAATCATTAATCATTAATCATGTTCGAAAAGCGCCAAGTATCCCAACAATTTACCGATTAGTCCAGCGTTTTCAGCCACAAGGGGCTGTCTGTGATCTTTCCTGCCCTGATGTGAACATTGATCAGGTGCAAGCAAGTATTGATGAAAACCCCGAAACTTCCGAAAGGCAATGTCTAGGCGGTCTTTGCAAAGAACTTTTACGCTTTAATTGGTTTCACGAGTTTAAAGCAAATGATCCACATGAATGCATTAAGTATGCTCGGTCGTTTTCAAGAATTTTTCCAAGAGAGAAACGAGTTTATTCACAAACTCATACTGAGCGATGAGGCACATTTTCAACTCCACGGCAACTTCAATAAACAAAATTGCAGAATATGGAACATCGAAAATCCAAAAATAATTGTTGAACGTCAAATGCTCCCACTTACAGAATAGTGTGGAATAACCTTAGAAAGGACAATTCGCCAATATTTTTTCGAAAACGACCAACCAGTTGTGGTTAATGTGGATGTATTTACCATCGTCAAATATTCAATAGTCCTGCTTGCCTAAAAACTGTTTGATCAACGTCAATAAATTTTCTTGAAAACGCATTTGACAAAGCTCTCGAGCTTTTCTATATATTTCTGTCGTCAAGTCGATTTTTTCACCGCAGATTTGCGCCGCAAGTGATGTTATCGGACATATGACTTTGCAAAATGCGTTATCGAAAATAATGCTTTTGCATAAAAATTTCGTTTTAGGTTTTCAAACAGTTGACGTTTGCAGTTTTGCGTTTGAGAACATCTTCCAATTGCGTTTTCGACGCAAATGAAGTTTTCGAAAATGGCCATAGTTAGAAATAAAGAGTAAAGGGAATGGTAGTGCCCCTTTTGTTATCATCAATCGGTGGTTTTGAAATCCTTTGAATTTAGGCACTCGCATATACATAATATGTACATACATACGATAATATTCATGGTAATTAAAAGACCGATCTGTATCGCACAAAGCACACTAAATTTGCTCTTACATCAAAGGGTATTGAAACTAGAAAATGTTATCAAAAAATGATAAAACTTACTTACATATAAATTTGAAAGTATAGTTAGAGATACGTTAATCCAAAGCAAAGCTAGTGTATCTTAGCTTTTAGTTTGCAGTTATTGTATGTCTTAATAAAGATACCAAACAAGTTAATATTTTTACTTGAAAACGTGAATAAATATTGGTGGCGGTATAATGAGATATTATGGAAAAATAAACCGAAGAAATTATTCGTCTCTATTCTATTGTGTGTAAACAATTTAATTAATTGCTTTGAGTTTATAAATTTTAAGAAAACAATGTATGCAAAAAGATAATATTTACATGTTTATTAACAATAAAAACTCTGGAAAAATTTGTATATTTGATTACGAATGTAGTAAGCTTTCATCAAATTATTGGCGAAAAATTTTAAACAGCCTATTATTAAGGTATGTATTAGTATGATACTACTTAACAATTTGCTAACTTTATAGTAGTTTACTTACTCATTCTTAATTCCCCCCGACGGGTTTCACCTTGTCGTGGTGGGGGGGGCTTACGTCTATTCTCCTGCTGTGAAGCTTCAGCAGGTGAGTTAGGCAACTAAGAAAACCCAACAGGGAGAAAGGGTAAGGGTTGATTAGGGTGAATTAAGTAAAATTGGTATGGTTATCTTTGGTATACACGTCCAAAAGAACCTTCTTGGTCTCATCCGGTGTAGTGAGACCGGTGAGGCTTTCGGCTGGACAAACAGCTGAGGGTTTCTAAGGTCTTACTTTGAGCAGTTAAATTAGTAACGTCCCTGTCCGCTTGCGGATGGGGATTCGAAAGTTTTTCTGGAGAGGTGTCAGATGGGTCTGAATTGATTGTTTGAAGTGTGCTGCTGCTGGACTACTGTTGAAGTTCGCTTACTGTGTTATACATGAGGCTTGGTGGCATGTCTCCCGAGTGTACCATGCGTAATTCCCAAGCGACCGTGTGGTGAGGGGTTTTTGATGGTGGTTCTAATGGTTAGTTCATGGATGATGATTGATTGTTGTGTCAGAGGTGTCAGAGGTGTTATAAGGGTCTGAGGTTCCGGTTAGGACACTTACCGGCGTCTTTCGTTAATAGCGAGAAGTGGACCGTCATCCAAAGTTCTTTCAGAACAAAGACAGGAGCGTCTTTCCTTGATGACCGTAAGGTAAACTAAAGACTAGGATGCACATGAGTTGTTCGTTGACCGCCCTCGACTTACTTCTCAATGTGTGTATCCTAAAGGGTTGACAGGCCCAGGGTTTTGCAGGAGCCCATCTGGAAGTGACGGGTTCAGATCTAATTCCGAAGCTGAGTAAGAACTTGGACTATGTCCTTGTTCCGTTCGCCTAGGAAGGAAATGACGAAGTTGCGAAGCTCGACCGGAAGCTATATTCTGAAACTACGGGTGATAGTGCCCAGGATTTTAAGAACAATTGTGCACGTCTTCGGGCGTGGTAGTTCTTTTTATTCTTGCTAGCTATCTTGAGGTCGGCCACCTAGTGGGAGATCGTGGTGGCGTGCTTTACTCCAAATGCGGAAACATATGGTTTTCAAGATTCTTTTCTTGAATTCAAGAGGTGGTAGATAGACCTCGACTCCAAAGCAAGAGGTGTGCATATGCTGCAACATATCACAACTTTGCAACCGAAATAGCTTGCTATGACGGGGTTAATGGTCAGGACTAAATCTGACTTCTATGGTAGTAGGCCACTCGTGGTGTTAAACCTTTAATTGGTAGGCATCCATGTTAAACAAGGAACACTTCATTCTTAATTTTAAACATTTTCTAACTAGTATCGTACTAAAAGAAATTTCTTAATAAATTGCTTCTGAACACACCTAAAACAATGACATTTCGTGTAAAAAAGTAAGTACACGAACCTTTTTTTATGTTTGAAAATGTCAAAGAGTCATATGAAGCTAAAAAAATAAAGTAGGCATTCGATGATTTTAACTTTAATAAAAGGATAGAGAAAGTGTGATACTATATTCGATTAAAATTCGAAAATTCGTTGTTTTAACCTAGTATCATACTAAAACAGTTTTAGCATCGTAATAATTCAATTAAAATGTTTGTGTTTAAAATTTGAAAGGAGCCATGTTCTTACTTATGTATGTATATGTAAAATATATTTGCGCCGTAAAGCAGGACTAGTAGTATAAGGGTATTGTAGGGCGTGCACGAGTGAGGAGTTTTGAAGCCATTTGTTTTGCTAAGTCGAAGTAGCAGCGATTTTCTAGGGTAGATGAACTAACTCGAAGTTTTTGCTATCAATAATGACGTCTTGCTCTGATCGGTGGACAGATGTTTCTTTTTTGATAACATATACTTAGTCTTGTCCTAATTTACCTCAAGACCAACAAGCATGGCCTGATATTCAGCCGTGAAGAACGTTGGGAACGGCCAATGATGTCGATATCGTCAGCATACCCCAACAACTTAACAGATTTTTTGAATATAGTGTCCTCCGTATTAACGCGTGCTCTGTGCACAATCTGCTCTAGAACGAGATTAAAGAAATCACATAATAGCGCATCTCTTTGCCAATACACTGTGCATATTTGGAATAGTTCAGAAGTGTTGCTCCCCAGTTGAACATTGCACCGCGTATTTTCCAGTGTCACGCGACATAGTTGGATCCATTTTCCCGGGATCCCGAGCTCGGCCATCGGCATATGGAACTTCTGATAATGAATTATATCATATGCAGCTTTGAAGCGGATAATTAGGTGGTGAGTCTCGACTTAAAATTCATTGGTCTTTTTCAGAATTTGCCTTAATGTGAATATTTGGTCTAATGCCGGACAGAAAGCCACACTGGTACTTAACGATTTAATTAAATCAGAACGGCTTACGACGACGTTAACATAGCATGTCGATCTTACATGCGACATTTAGCAGGAATATGCCTTGATAGTTTTTGCAAGATAGGATCACCGTTTTTATAGATGGGCTATATGGAGCTGATTGTCCAATCATCGGACATACTCTCTTTCATCGATATTTGGTTGATGGTTTGATGCATGCATCCTACCAAAACATCACCTCAGTATTTAAAAAGATATGTAGGTAATCTATCAGATCTTGCAGCTTTGGTTTATGCTTTGATTCTTAAGCTTATTTATAGCTAAGCCTACCTTTTCTATACTGGGTGGTGGAACTGATTCTTCATTTATTCGAAAGGGGGTTATCTTCTTGCCCTATTAAAGACTTTACATGATGCTGATTTATCAGCTGCTTGAAACCATCAACAATTCCCTGAGGTTCGGTGACTATAGGTTACCTTCGTTACAACGATTTATAATTTTTGTTCTCGCATAAATTCATATTTGTTTTGGCATTCCGTTCTTAACTGCAACTACTAAAGAAGTTCTTTTAGTCAATTAAAAAATAAATTGTATGCTTCTCAACATTTTTCCTTAAGTTCTAAAATTCTAAGTCTTAAAACATTATAGGGCAAATTCGTACGAAACAGTCATGCATTTTATTTTATTAAATTTTGCTTTAAATTATAATCGAACACATGTTTTAGCTTTAATTTATTTATTAATTCGAACATACAATTGTTGAATTTAAAAAAAAAAAAATTATGAATATTATATTTAATATTTATATTTATGCTGTTTAAAAAAAAAGTCACCGTTTTAAAAATATTTTTTTTTGTAGAAAATAATCAATTAAGAATAGCTTTTAACTAGCTATACATAGATATTCCAATGACATTTTTTTTTTTGTAACAATCCTTTGGAGTCATTACTAATTACTATCATGCTTTATGCATCAGTAATAATTAGCTTGAATAACAGTTAAAACAGTATTAGTTTTGACATCAAACGTCGCACATAATATTTGCACATTTTGTGCCATAAATTAATTTTCTTCTCGACTTAACTCGACGACAGCGATGGCGGCGTTATCGTGGAATTATAGAATTATCTCCAACGCACAAGAGCCTCTAGACAATTCACATTTCCTAGCAAAAGATTTATATGTGTGCTCGTATAAATGAAAAGAGGCCAAACAACGACACTGAACAAATCTGAGAGAAAGACTCGCATATTAAGTAATTTTTTAATTAAAGCAAAAAGCCCGACAGAAGTGCCTCCATTAAGACATGATTTTTTTTATCTTTGATAGCAACGTCAACCCAGGAGATTTATTATAAAACTTATAAAATATGTTAAGTCTTCAATTTATTTAAAGTCGACAAATTTTAACGTAAATGAGAACTTTTAAATGATGCTGAAATATTTAATCGGATACAAAATGTAAAAGCTATAAAGCTTTAAGTAAAGGTATACATCAAAGTCCTTGCTTTGAAGTAATATTTTTTGTTTATATTAACTCTTCCTATTTGCCGGCTTTAATAATGCTTTTTGAGTAATAAGGAATTAGAAATATACGCTCAAAGTAAAATATGTTAGATCTGTGATGTTTGGTAGAAAGATAAGTCCATATAATTATTTGCGTTCTTACGTCCACCTTTACATGAAGCTTGGGCCCGAACGGCTTGACTGTGTTTCTTCAAATTTGGAATATTTATGATAATATTCTTTGAAAAATTATGTTCAAAATTTTAATAAAATTGGGATATCCATTCAGGCATTAGCTCGAAGTAAATATCGTAAATTTTTTTATGAAAAAATATTTGTTGAGCCAATTTTAAATATTTTGTTTACATTTAAGGAAATAGTTTCAAAAAAGAACCGGTCACTCGTTTTCAAGATATTGAAAAAAAGTCCAAAGTAACATTTTTGGAACATTTTTAATATAAGTATTATTTCAAATTCACAAAAGCTCCTGTATTAAAATATTGATGGAAATCGTTAGAGCCGTCAATAAAAAAGTCGAGAATAAAAATACAAAACGGTTCTATGACAAGTTTCTTCCGTTTAATAACATTTTTCTTGAACATATTTTTTGACCAATATGTAGATCATACCTGCAGTAGTTAACATAATTTTCTTATCAAAATCCTAAGAGCCGTTCTCGTGATAAATAAGATTTTTCATAGGGGCTGTATTGTAGGTCCATATTGTTCTAGAGCTAAGAAAAACATTTCAATTTATCCTCTAGGGAATCAACGGTGACCCTTAGCAGTTGCGAAACTAAAAATTGAATGTGCGCGCCTAGCCTTAAGGTACTAGTACGGTCTAGAACGCCAAAAAAAAAACGCACGATTTTTGGAAATTTTTTTCTGGAAAACTTTATTAGGTAATAACATATTTTTTTTTTAAATAATGAATACATGCGTCAAGAGTGCAAAACATTTTTTCTGTCTTAATTTTCTAATTTTGGCCGAATTATAGAGGGCGCCAACGTTGACTGATCAAAAAACACATTTTCCCATTGCGGACAGTTAATCTCCGGATCTACTGAACCGATTTTCAAAAAACTTGTTTCAACTTGATTGTTTTTATGTTTTCTAAGACAATTTGACCAAAAAGTTATGAACAAAAAAAATGGCGATCCAAAAATCGGCAAAAAAATTGCAAATTTTTTTTTAAAGCTTGACATTTTTTTTTTGTTTTTATTTTTTAAACAAATTGTGCTAAATTGTCTCGTAAGAAACCTTCCTTTAAGTAACCTACTTGGTTTTTTTGTGTTTCAGTCCAGCCAATCCTGAGATTAACTGTCCGCAATGGGACAATGTATTTTTTGATGAGTCGACGTTGGGCCATCTATAATTTGGCCAAAATTTGAAAATTAAAAAAATTTTGTGTACTCTTGACGCTTGTATTCATTATTTACAAAAAAAATTATGTTATTACCTAATAAAGTTTCCGAGAAAAAAATTCACAAAAATTGTGCCTTTTGTGGCGTTCTAGACCGTACTAGTACCTTAAGATCCAAAAACTAAAAAAAATTTTTAGTTTTAAATTGCAACGTTTCTTAAACTTTTTAAAAGCATCTCTATAAAAAAAATTCATTAAAGTCCTTTATGTCGATAATGAGAAATTCAAAATTAGAAAAAATGGTTCTATGGTGGGTAGCTGTAGTATCATAATTTTAAATTTTTTTTATCAAATTCAAGATCCTAAATTTTAATTGGAATAAAAACAATTTTATCAAAATTCTAAGCGCCGTTTTCGAGAAAAATACGATTTTTGAAAACCATTTCTTATTGTTTGTATGGCGTTTGTATGGTGCCTTTATTTTTAGGTAAAACAAATTTTTGTTCTCACATCTTTTAGATTATATTGAAAAACTTTTATTTATCAAGTTTAAGAAAAATTCAGCATGGGGTTTTCGAAATATTGACTTTTGAAAAAAAAAATTGAATTTTGTTTTTAATTCAAACAATTTTTTTTTTAAATCCAAACAATTTTTATTTTTTTTTTTTTAAATTAAAATGAACAATACTATTCAAATTTTTGGGGAGCAAGCAAAAAAAATTAGCAAAATCGGTCATACCGTTTTTCGGAAAATCATTAACAAAAAAGAAATTGTTTCATGGGGGGGGGGGGGGGTACCCTAAATAACATTTAACTAAATGAATTTTTTTGTATTTTTATTTTTTAAATCTGTAGAACAGTTTTTGAGAGAAAAAAACATTTATGAAATTTCGAAAAAAATCATATGGCAGGTATTTTTGGTGTTAAAAAAAAAGAAAAAAACATGTGGGGGAAAAAATTAAAAATGAAATCTACCAAGTTTAAAGAAAATCGGCCGTGCCATTTAGGCTGTAGTCGAACAGACAGACAGACCGACAGACAGAATTGCGAGACCCACTTTTTTAGTCTTCGCTATCCTCGTAATGTCAACTTTGATCAAAATCTCGAGTTTTTTTCCGAATGCATAACTCGGCTTATAGTACCTATAAGTCGCAAGTAAAAAGTTGAAATTACAACATTACTGACAGTACCTACCAGTGTACCATTTATTTTTATTTGTGAATTTCTAACGGATCTAATTGAAATTTGTAATGCTCACGCTTTTAAAAAATTATTTTGGGATTTTGAAAAAAAATTCAAAATATTTTTTTTTAATTCGATATCTGCCATCCATTTTGATCAATGATTTTTTTTTTTTTTCAAATTTAATTTTCATTTGGAAAATAATAAAAACGTAAAATTGAACATTTTGTTCTTAAAAAAAAAACTTGTTTATAAAAGAACCGCTATAATAATTTAAAATTTGTATTCTTGCATACATTTATATTTGCCTAAGAAATCACTACAAAAGTAATTGTTTTAGTGTTTTTTTTAATAAATTAATTAAATTTAAATTTTATGATTCTCAACATTTGTGAATGCGCAATGACGCTCTTAATTTTAAGAATCAGAACTTAGAAACTGACAAATTACCATCAGTTTATGATTTTGAATACTTGACTGTTTTCCTAAAGTACTCGCCACTTTATGAGTTATTTTAAGGGGGTTCTTAACCCCTTGAGTCCAAAAAAAAAATCTATACGTTTTGACGGTCCGCAGACTTAAGGTTTGGCTAAAGAAAGACATGCTTGACAGAAAAATAATGGCGTAAAATTTTAGTTGAATTAGTACGATGTTAAAGCTGTTTATGACTAGGTTAAAAAAACGATTTTGCAAATTTTAATCGAATATAGCATCATAATTTCTCTACCCTTTTATAAAAGTTAAAATCATCGAATACCTATTTTATTTTTTTAGTATCGTGTTGTTTACACACGCCACAAAAGGTCTGTTTACTTAGTTTTTTAGTTTTAGGTGCGTTCAGAAGCAATTTATTAAGAAAATTGCTTTAGTACGATACTAGTTAGAAAATGGTTAAAATTAAGAATGAGCTAGTAAACTACTATAAAGTTAGCAAATTGTTGAGTAGTATCTTTCTCATACATTAATAATAGGCTGTTGAAAAATTTGTGCCAATATTTTTAGGTAAAAGTCAGTAAAAAGTCACAATCACCATGTTTAATTTTTTGTTTGGCCATGAAACACATGAACACCATGACACGCTAGGGGCGATTAAATAATGCACATGAATGTCTTTATGTTGATTGACCTTCATTAAATTTTGTGTTCTTAATTCTGCACATAAATTAATTTATTTATATTTATTCATCACAGCAATAACATGCGACACATCCACACTATATTTATTATTTCTTCAATCACGAGATATATGGATAACACAATAATTGATAAATGGTGAGAATTATGTAAATAATCTACAAAACGCCGGCCATAACTTGGTTTGTTTAAGTTAGGATCAATTTATTTATAGACTACAGCTCAATTGAAGCTGACACAGTTTCGTGAAGCTTAAACAACAAGTATTTATTTTATTTCCAACTCTTATGACATGACAAGTCGCGTGTAGAGGATTTAAATGTATATCATTTATAAAAGACAAATTGTAAGTTGTGTTTTTTTAATTGAAACTGGCATTAAAGGGGGATCAATTTTTCGCTGTTTATAAATATGCCTTCAGATTTATTCCATTAATACAAATTAAAAAGAAAAAAAAATGTGTTGCATGTACAATACATAGGTATGTAAGTTCACTTTTTTATGTGTTCACAAAAAAAGAAAACCAGTTTTTGACTTCGTGTTATACTACAAATATTTTATGAGTATAGATAGATAAAATACACGACTGTACCGCCCGTACTTCCTTTTATGTACAAGTACTTTGGAATTAAAAAATTCTAGAAAAGAATGCAAGCAAAGTCAATTCGAAATTTGTTCAAAATTTTTCTTTGAAAAAATTTAGTATGCCAATTTTTAGTGTAAAGTAATAAAAAATTAAGAAAATGTTTTTAAAAAACACTCGTTCACCCTTTTCCAAGGTATTGAATTTTCTTTAAGAATTTTGATTTTTTTTTTAAATTTAAAAATGTATTTTTTGAAAATTTGTCTATACAATATTATTTCAAAATCGAATCAGGTCCTATACAAATTTTGTATTCGAAATCAGTAGAGCCGCTAATGAGGAAATCGAAAATAAAAAGAAAAGTTCTATACCAGATTTTCATAAAATAATTTTTGATCAAAATTTAGATCCACACCCACAATAGCACACATAATTTATTTTATCAAAATCGTAAGAGCCGTTATTGAGATAAATGAGTTTTTTGTAACGGTTGTATGGATAATTTTGGAGACAAAATTCAATTTCTCCTATAGGTATTCACCGATGACTCTTACTACCAAGTGTCAAGAAAATAGCTTCAGTGGTATATGCTATAGGGCGAGGTACAGACAATAACACACAGACACAGAAAGAGATGCATTTTTTGTATACAACATTTCTCTAAAACTTGTAAAATTTGGTTGCCAATTTTAAGTATTAATGTAGTATTTAATGACATAAATTGAAGGACGTTATTTTAAAAACAAATCGTTCACCCGTGTAGGATATTGAATTTTCAAAAACAAAAATAATTATTTTTTAATCCAAAAAATATTTTTATAGAAAAATTCTTTTAGGAATTCACTAAAGAAAGAAGAAAATCGGTTCAACGCCAGTTGTTTAGTATCTAGGTCGAGGTACAGATGGAATTTCGGGACCCACTTTTTTCGTGTTCTCTATCATCGTAATATCAACTTTGATCAAAATGTCGAGTTATATTTTTTTTCCAATGCAAAACTTGCCCAAAGAACCTACACATATGTATATCGCAAGCAAAAATAAAAAAACCACCAACAAATTTTCTGAAAAAGTTCGGTTTGTTTTTTCAAAAATTCCTCCAACATGAATACTTTATTTTCCATCTTCTTTTCTTTCAACAATATGAAATTTGTCTCCATCAAATATCACAAATTATTTATTAAAAAGTCTACATCCGATTCTTAGAGTTGTTTGAGTTTTTGTTCTATCAACAATCATCTAATATATTCAAAAATAAAATACACGACTGGGTTGCACCAACTTGATCCTATGTAATAGGCTAGGAATTTTGAAAATGAATGTTACTATACTCTGTTCAATTTATATTTGCAGTACAGGCCTTATGGGACAGCTTTTTCAGAAACACTGGTGCCTGCTGCTGTTTGCACGGCACCTTAACTTAAGAAATTGCCACTGAAATAAGAAAGAAAATCACTGAGTTACATTAAAATTGTTTGTGTAATCTTCTTTGAGCTCACGTACAGCTCACCATGACCTATCTGCTCCATGAGTAAAAGGAGACTGATCGGATCGCCAATTTGCAACCAACCCAACCCTTATTGTGTTATTAAAAAAAAAACACTGAATCAGAGTTACCATTGCCAAGTTGGTGGAAATTCATATGGCATTGTCTTTGGTTTGTGCTTTGTAACTTTCAGGATTTAAGCTTTTTTGAGCTTTTGGTAGCAAATATTTTTCTGAGATTTGCGGCAATTTTGAATGCTCCTACGGCAATACTGTAAGAGCTTTAAATTAAAGATAGCTTATTGAAATCCATAATGGTCAGAATGAAAGGCAAATATCCTATCTTCCCTGTACTGCAAATATAAATTGAACAGAGTATAGAGAAAACTGTTCATTAGGGTAAAAATTATTTTTTAAACTCTTTTAGTAGTAAGGAATTAAACACAATGCTATGCAAATATGAATTTATGCAAGAACAAAAATTATAAGTCCTTGTTGTGGTTTCTTAAAAAAATAAACTTGTATATACCACATTTTTAAAACATTTTAAGAAAAAAATTTGGTACGCCAACTTATAGATTTTATTATTGTACGAATAAAAATTAAATTTTCAAAAAAAAAAATATTAAGCCGTTTTTGAGATATCGAATTATTTTTTTTTTTTAATTCAAAAAATATTTTTTTTAAGCTTTGAAATACAATCTTTTTTAGAAGTTTCTCTATAAAAAAAAATTCATTAAAATCCGTTAGACAAATAATGAGAAATTCAAAATTTGAAAAAAATGGTCCTATCGTAGGTGCAGTCAGTAATATCATTATTAAGTTTTTTTTTATTAGATTATAGATCGTAAAAATAAATCGGGAGCAAATAAATTTTATCAAAATTCCAAGCACCCGTTTTCGAGAAAAATAAAATTTTTGAAAATCATTTTTTAACATTTGTTTGGTGGGTACCGTTATTTTTAGGTAAAATAAATATTTTTTCTCACATCTTGTAGATGTAGATTATATTGAGAAATTTGTATTTATTAAGTTTATAAAAAAATTAGCGTGGAGTTTTTGAAAAATTGAGTTTTTAATTTTTTTTTTTAAATTTGAATACACAATAATATTCAAACTATTGGGGAACTTTAGCATACAAAAAAACGATAAAAATCGGTTGTATCGTTTTTGAGAAAATCAAAAATAAAAAAATGGTCCCAAGGGGGGTTCCATTAATAATCATTTTTAATTTTTTTATCCATTACCTAGCTTTAACTTAATGGAATTTTTTTGTATTTTTCTTTTTGAAATCTGTCGAACAGTTTTTGAGAAAAAAAATATTTATAAAATTTCGAAAAAAAATCGTATGGCACGCACCGTTAGTTTTGGTCTTAAAAAAAAAAAGAAAAAAACGTGTGGGGGGAAAAATAATATCCACCAAGCTTAAAGAAAATCAGGCGTTTGGGATATAGTCGAAAAGACAGACAGACAGACAGAATTGCGAGACCCACTTTTTTGGTCTTCGTTATCATCGTAATGTCAACTTTGATCAAAATCGCGAGTTCGATTTTTTTTACGAATGCATAACTTAAGGCTGAAATAAACGGACACATTGGACAATTTTTTGGATTTTTTTAAATTTTAACTCTGAAAATGCATTCTTCGGGAGCATGAAATAAAATGCAATGGTCCATCACTTACGTGAAGGGGATTTGTTTAAAATAGTTAGTTAACCTGAAATGAGATTAGACACCAGGTTTTTCGTCTCTTTGACATATTGAGCGTGAAGAAATGCTGTGAGGGAATGAAGATATTTCGTTTTAACTATTAAGGAAAAGTACTTAAATCGAGATTTGGCACTACTCGAGGCGCCTCAAAGTTTACAACGTAATCACGATGTATGTATTAATTACGCAATATTCCCAATGTAAACAGGGTCTTAAGGTCTTTAGTAAGGGAACGTACACAGAACATGTAACTGTAACGGGCTACCCCGAGCGTATACGCTAGACGGGAGCGTATCGGAATCCCGCTTTTCAAAAATCCCGAAAAAAAAGTTTTAAAATCCCGTCTGCTAAAATACTGCTTTTTTAAATTCCTGTCTTCTAAAAACCCGCTTGTTCAAAATCCCGATCTATTATAATACCGCTTTTTAAAATCCCGCCAAATCCCGCTAATCCCGTTTTTTAGAATACGTAGCTAAGACTTATTGATTTTATGTTGGTTATTTTCCAGATTCTTTGAATGCTAAAGAAACTTTGCATACAACCAACCTCGCACCTACCTCAAATCCTATAGTGGGTCCAAGCAGGGGGGTTGGAGGGGGGTAGCATGCCCCACCTTACATACCTCACTGCTTACACGTCGTAATAAGAAAAGGGTTTATAAAAAAACGGGAATATAAAAGACGGGATTTTAAAAATCGGGATTATAAAAAGCGGGATTATAAAAAACGGGATTTAAAAAAATGGGATTATAAAAAACGGGATTTAAAAAAATGGGATTATAAAAAGCGGGATATCGTACCCAACCCCCGCTAGACCTATGTTTTTGGTTTACACCGGCAAAGATGTTTACACATAAAAAAAAAAAAAGTAAAATTGACTACACCCCTTCATTTGAAAAAAAACCCGAATACTAAGTTCATATGCCTAATTACTGAAGTATGTTAGATGTTTTGCATAAAAAGTCCAAGTCATATATTTTTCTATTTCGTAAGTCTACTGATATCGAAAAAAAAAAAACGGTTCGATTTTTTTTAATTTTAGGATTTCGTTAATTTCGCAAAATTTAAACCGAGGTATGACTAGAATATAACCTTAAATAAACTGATACAAAAGTTGAAAAAAGAATCATTTGTATTTATGGGAAAATTATTTGGAAAATAGTTTAAAGTCTTTAAAAAAAAATTATCATTAAATTAATTCCAACTTAACTGTTTCTTTTCTTTAAGAAAAATTTCTATCAGTAGTCATATCAATAATATCTCTATTTTTAACTATATGAAAATTAAAAATGGAATTAGATTACTCTCAAAATAGACGGCCGAGTATTATTGATGTATAATCAAGAAAAAATCTGAGGATCTATTCAAATTCAACCCTGCACATTGAAGTTATATACCCATTACTTTTGTGTTTATAAAACACATTAATGTTAATATATATAAGCCAGACGAAAAAGATGAGTACAGCGACACACAAATCCACATACATATATCTACTAATTGTTTCCAATTATTGAAATTGAATTGCGAAACCCCATGGGGGATAAAGAAACGAATATCGTGTTTGACAATCAATCAAGAACGTCTGTCACCATGGCTGTGTTAAGAAAGTCTCCCTAAGGCAAAATGATATATCGAAAAGACAATGCGGGACTATTAAAATTTTATCATCAGACTTAATGGCTATTTGCTTAGAGTATCACTTTAAATAAATCAAGTTCAATTCCTAATTGATCTTTTGTTTATGTTTCAAAAGCTGTCTCGTGGAAAATTTTTAATGAAATTTTTCAGAAACTCTTATAGCTTGTTAAAGAATGAATGTTTCTGAGGCAAACATTTTGCTCTAAAATTAATTAAATAATTATCTTTCTTTTTTAAATATTGAATTGTATATTCACTTTCCTTAAAAAAGTTCATCATCAATCTAACAATAAGACGCAATTTTCTGGCAGATACAATACTCCTAAATGTGTTTTCTTCTTATTTTATTTATTCTTCACTCCAGGATACTAGTTCGACTAATTGTTTATTGCAATTTTATTTGACCTATTCAAAACAATTTGGCTCCTATTCAAACAACAAAATTATCATTAATGTGAGGAATCAGACTGCAATGTTTTTTTTTTTTGTGGAAAAGTAAGGAGGTAGTTTCAGGAGAGCAGTGAACTGTGCTATTGCCTGAAGGCAAACAACGAAGAAAAACAGAAAGAATAAAAATCATTAGACTTGTGTAGTTGTTAAACAAGAAACTTTTATGAACCGAGGTCACCGCGGAATTCTACTACAATTCTCTACTCACAGCATATATTTAGAATAGGAGATAACTAAAACTCTCAATGGAATACCCTTGGAGTCGCAACAAAAGTGAAATGGAAATCCTTCTCACGTTGTGAAAGTACTTTCATTGGCAACGGAATTGGTGCTGAATTTTTATATGCCTATATATTGTAGATTAATGCCAGGGCCATTATTACGACGGAAGCCCGCAAAGAACACAAAAGGTTCTGAGTAAAAGATATTTTACTGGTTACGGAAGAAACAACTTCTTCCGCATAAATTTAAATTTTTAAATTTAAAGCTTGTACCCATATAAAAATTAATTTTTAAAGCTTTAGTTTTGTATCGTAAATACTTGTCGGTATAATGCAATTTTAAAAAATTTAAGAGGTACTTTTTATTATGTTTACAACAAAGTTGTGAATAAAATATGAATTCATATTAGCATAGTTATAGAAAATAAGTATGAACAAATTCCCTGTGTTCTATGATATAAGTATGTAAATAAATCCTTGTACATTGGTACTACATGGCAAGTTTTGCATTTTGCAAAAAATTCAATCTCGAGATTTTGACCAGAATTAACATTGCGATGATAGGAAAGACGAAAAAAAAGGGTCTTTGAATTCTGTCCATCTGTCTGTTCGATTGCATCCTAAACGCTTTGAACTTGGAAAATAGCATTTTGAAAATTTTCCAGATTTTTTTTTCAGACACAAAAAAACATTTGTTTTTCAAAATATTAGAATTTTTTCAAAAACTTTCCAACACATTTTCTTTAAAAAATGGTTATTAATGGTAGGTTTCATGGATCTATTTTTTTGTTTTGTATTTTCTTAAAAATAGTACATCTGATTTTGATAAATTTTGTATGCTCCTTAAATTTTTTTTGAATTTAAAAATAAAAATTCAATATTTTTGAAAACCACACGTTCGAAACTTGACAATTAAGTTTTTTTCTTAAATAGTACTAAAAACGGCGGTGCCCACCACACAAATGTTAAAAAATAGTTTTCGAAAACCGTATTTTTCTCGAAAACAGCATCTAGAATTTTGATACAAATCTGTGTATTTGCTTTGGCACGAATGGAGCCGTATTCCAGAGCAATTTCTCCATAATTTGGTGGAAAGTATACCAAAGCGTTGCTCCCAAGTAATTAAAAATAAAGGTTTATGGACTAAATACTAAAAAAATAACATTGATTTTAAACGTGCATAGTTGGACAAGTCTACAAACTAATGGAATATTTTTTGTTTTGTATAATATATTAATTTTTGCAAAAGTTATTATAAATAATAAAACTGAGTTAAATAAACAAAATGAAAAAAAAAATAAAAAAAAAATTTAATTCTACTAAAAACTCTTACTTTAAATCAACTTTTTAAGTAAGCGAAAACATTTGACCACATGACATTTTTTACTTGCGACTTATAGGTACTATAAGGCAAGTTATGCATTCGTAAAAAAAATCGAACTCGAGATTTTGATCAAAGTTGACATTACGAAGATAGCGAAGACTAAAAAAGTGGGTCTCGCAATTCTGTATGTCTGTCTGTCTGTCCGTTCGATTGCAGCTAAACGGCTCGGCCGATTTTCGTCAAACTTGGTAGATATGGGTTTTAATTTTTTACCCCCGGATGTTTTTTGATTTGATTTTTTAAGACCAAAAATAACGGTACCTGTCATACGATTTTCTTTCGAAATTTTATAAACATTTTTTTTTTCTCAAAAACTGTTCGACAGATTTTAAAAATAAAAACACAAAAAAAATTTCATTTAATTAAAGCTAGGTATTGGATGAAAAAAAATTTCCGAAAAATGGTTATTGAGGGTACCCCCCAAGGAACTCTTTTTTTTGTTTTTGTTTTGGATTTAAAAAAAAAACTTCAACATTTTTTTTTCAAAACTCAATATTTCGAAAACCCCCTGCTAGATTTTTTTTAAATTCGATAAATAAAAGTTTCTCAATAATATCTACAAGATGTGATAAAAAAAATTTTATTTTACCTAAAAATTAAGGTAGCTACCATACAAATACTAAAAATTTAAAAAAAATGGTTTTCAAAAATCGTATTTTTCTCGAAAACGGTTCCGAGAATTTTGCTAAAATTTTGTTTTCTTTCAATTATTAATTTTTACGATCTTTAATTAAATAAAAAAAAATTTGAAATTAAGATATTACAGCTTGTACCTACCATAGAACCATTTTTTCGAATTTTGAATTTCTCATTATCCACATAACGGATCTTAATAAAAAAATTTATAGACAAGCTTCTAAAAAGTCTAGAACACATTGCATTTCAAAACCTTAAATTAAATATTTTTTGAATTTTTGAAAAAAAAAAATCTTTTTTTTATTTTTTTGAAAATTCAATATCTCAGAAATGGCTCATTATTTTTTTTGCAAATTTAATTTTTATTCGAACAATAATAAAAACTTTAAATTGGCGTACCAAAATTTTTTCTTAAGTTTGTATATAAAAGCTTTTTTTTTTAAGAAACCACTACAACGACTTATAATTTTTGTTCCTGCATAAATTCATATTTGCATAGCATTCTGTTTTTATCTCTTACTACTAAAAGAATTTAAAAAATTAATTTTATCCTTATGAACAGTTTTTTCAAATAACATTCGTATTTAAAATTCCTAGTCTATTACATAGGAGCAAGTTCGTGCGACCCAGTCGTGCATTTTATTTTTTGAATGTTTGACTTTCTCATTATTGGAATAACGATTCCAAAAAATTAAAAAAACACTGCATATTAAAACTTAAAAAATTATTTCTTTTAGATTTTTGAAAAAAAATCAATTTTTTTTTGAAAATAATTGACATCTCAAAAACGGGTGAACATTGTTATAAAATTTTTATTTTGTAATAGTATAAAAATAGTCGTGCCAAAATTTTAGTTAAACTACAATCCTCTGGAATTCATGTTGTGCTTTTAAGATGTTCGCTTAGGAGACAGTGTGTACAACTTGGACATACCAGTGCTACCTCTAAAATAATCAAAGTTCTTTCTGGAGTACCACAAGTTAGTCATCTTCGTCCTCTTCTATTGAATATATTTATAAATGAATTATTATATGTACCTTAAAATGATTCATACTTAATATAGTATGTATGCATATAATATTAAATTATTTATTTAGAAACAAAGCAGATTTTTTGAAATCTTCCAATTTTTTTAAATGGTTTAGTGGATTGGTACCAAAGGAATTTCCTACCGTTGGTTATCAAAAATTGTAATGCCTCTAGTGGACCCAATGATGCATAATTATAAGATTTTTAACTAGACTCTGAGGAGCAAATCTAATATTCGTGATCTTGGAGGAGTCATTTTTGTTACTTAGATGTCATTTTCTTTACATATAGATTAAATAAACTAACTGCAGTTAGTCTATAAACCCTTATGCTTCAAAATCTGTTCTTTTTTCTTTAGTTCCTCCAATTGTTGAATACTGTCAAAATCGAAAATTTGTAGATGAATAAATAAAAATTAATTATAATAAAGAAAAACGCTTCAGCGATTTATAAAAATTCACATTTGCCAGTTGTTTTGGCCATTTTATATATTAATTTTATGCTTTTGAATATTTTTTACTAATAGCATCCATTTTTAAAATTGCAGTCTCTTAAACATTAGAGCAAGTTTGTGTGACCCATTCGTGCATTTGTTATTCAGTGCAGCTATTTTTCTATAAGGTTCATGATTAGGTACTTTTATCTCGGTTGCAGTCAAAATATTAAGGTACTAGTACGGTCTAGAATGCCAAAAAAACGCACGATTTTTGGGAATTTTTTTCTCGGAAACCTTATTAGGTAATAACATTTTTTTTTTAAATAATGAATACATGCATCGAAACATCGACTCATCAAAAAATACATGGTCCCATTGCGGACAGTTAATCTCCGGATCTACTGAACCAGCTTAGTGTCGATGATGATCGAAATGTGTCAATTTCGTCATCCTACTCAACAATTAAGCATTATGCCCATTATTGCGAAGAATGAGTGGACATTGGACTTGCAGATTACGACATTAATGACAAAATATTATCTTACAAAGATATTAAGGATATTAAAAACATTTTTCTGTATTTTATTTCAAATTGAACTTCCTTGCCTCTGAAAAAAACACCTTTTATTTTAACAAAAACGGAACACCTAACTCATTCAGTAGAGGAACCTTATAGTTGTTCATCATATTTAATTACTTATTGCCTTTTAGATGGCAAGAAGCTCAAAGTCAGATATTCTTGAGTTGCAGCACTTGCGTGTGAATACAAAAATTTGTGAATTGCATTTTTAACTTTTACAATAAATCTGCCAAACATTTTTGGGGTAGCCCTAGGAACGTAATGAGAAACAATTAGGTAGAGTCAAATTAAATTAAATCCACGTCAGAGCAAATTTAGATGAACCTGTCAAAATTACAGTAACTACTTTCTTCTATTTTAAGGGATCACTCTTCAATGTCTAAATTATTTCTTCATGTCACTAATGAAACACTTGGACGATGTCGATTAAACTAAAAAAGAGGCCAAGTGCGGGCGCTCCAGTTGAGTATTTTGTTTATTGAGTCTTCAATCATTAATCAGTTATTTTGTTTGAGTGTAAATGTGGCGGATTTATTTTCAGAGCTCAGATAACCGATAAAATATACAACAACAGTCAATAGACCTTAATTTTTTTTTATTTTGAATTATGGCTTTGATAGACGTGGAACGATAAAAATAAAAGAAAGTACAAATTTTAAGCGAATGCTTGAAAAAGTTGCCATGTTGCTTTTAGAAATATTTTTCCAATAAAAGTCCGTTCAAAAAGGAATCCTTGCGTCACCAAACGGTTGGAAGATTTTTTTCATCGTAAATGGGGTGTGTAGTAGGGTGTGTCAAAGTGCTCAACTATGGTATTTTCAAATGTAATAGCTTTTAAAAGTTGTATTGCTTATCAAAATTAAATCCTGCGTTTACAATTTTCATTTTAATTAATATCTTTGGCTCGCTCAAAAATAGGATGAAATCCAAGAAATTTTGATTTTTCGAGATTTTTGAAATATGGTGTTATTTTAAATTGCACCGTGTGGATACAAAAAAAATTATATAAAATATTTTTAGGCTTCAAAGTCAAAGATAATTGCAAGGAAACACTTTTAAGCTTATATTTGCTTAAATTTAACACTTGATAGAGAAGTTATGAAATAATAAAAGAAGGAAGAAAAATCATTTTTTTATGTAAAATCGTTTTGTTTTTTTTTACAAAAAAAATTCTTAAAAATCAACGGAACCACCTACAATATCGTGGTATATCTTTTTGTAAAGACAAAAATTCTTTCTGTATTTTGTTTAGTTTTTTTTTTTTAGTAAACGTAAAAAAAAAAAAAAATTTACTGTAAATTAATTTTTTTTTTTTCAACTTCAACCGATTTGAGCGAGCCAAAGACGAACAAAATCTTATTTTTTTTTTACATGTTTTTAAACCTCAGACACTAATACAACTTTTGAGCACTATTACATTTTAAAATAAGAGTACTTTTTTGCGGCCATACAAAAGTGACACACCCTAGTGTGTAGTATTTACTACCGTAGATTGTCGGTGGTCCCAGCGTTCTCACTGCTATAGGAGAAATACAATCTTTATTGAATCAGTGACCATGGAAACTATGATGTAGCATTAAAGACATCAGACAGCATAAAATTCTTTGTTCTGCGAAGATTTTCTGATAGCAATTGAATTGTAGTACATCAGTCTTTGCTTTTTTTTTGTTTGTTTGTTAACTGACTAATGCACTGGAAGGAACTCGGGGGAGGGGATTTATTTATTCAAGGTATACAAAACGATATGTGATGTTAGTGGATGTGGGTGTAGAATTTTGTTTTGCGTTTGTGCACAAAATCAAGATATACATATATCAATACGAGAAAATAGATGTTGTTCTTATGGTCACTGATTTTCTAAAGAAGATTTCCAATGAAGGATGAGAAATAAGACACACGTGAGATATGTCCTGTGGTAATAGTTTTAGAGAGATGATTCCCACTTTTTTGTTTTGTTGGACTTTTAAACGGATTATTTACACTAATTAACTTTTCTTTAAAACTGAATTCGTCTATCTACATATCTATATATGGTTACCACATCCACAGGTTCCTGGGTAGTACAGTCGGAATACATGTACATTTGAAAAGAAAATGTATACACTTCTTTTTTCACTACCCTTTGGAAGAGGTCATTAGGAGCATATGTATGTGAAGATTTTCTTTAAAATTGTGCTGGAGCTTAAAATCCCATCTTGGATTTATTGAAGAACTAGTATTTAAGGAATAATTAATTATTTTTCACTTCTTACAAAAGTCGTTTAAGTAAAGCTGGT
This sequence comes from Chrysotoxum bicinctum, assembly GCA_911387755.1. NCBI lineage: Eukaryota > Metazoa > Arthropoda > Insecta > Diptera > Syrphidae > Chrysotoxum > Chrysotoxum bicinctum. The sequence goes on along the minus strand of OU426989.1, from coordinate 212,349,045 downwards.
AGTAAATTTTATTCTATTCAACTTTAGGATAGGCGTTCACAAGTTGGAAGCATGGGTTCCTTCTGAAAAAAAATCTGCGGGCGCCTATGAAAGTAAATGTTAATTGTTCTGTCTCTAAGATTTTCGGACTTAATTTATGTTAATGCTAATAGAAAATGTTTCCGTTCACTTGTTTTCGGATTTTTTACAACTGCAATTTAAACCGTTTTCCTAGCATGAAATGAAGATACAGGATTCCTATTAAATTGTTTCACAAAATCATTTGACCAGTGCTTATTGGGATTTTGCTGGAAAATTGTACTCAAGTAGACATTTCTTTCAGTAAAACTTTTTTTCAAGTTGCATTATAAGTACTACGAAAAAACAAAAAACATTTTTGTTATAATGCTTACAAGTTCTCAGCTTTAAAAAAACTAAGTGGAAACATCGAATAAGCCTCATTGACAAAATTTCGTAAGAAGTGTATGTAGGATGACTACATTTCCCAACTTAATTAACATCCTAAATTAAAACCAAACATTTAGCATTTACACTATTTTAACTAATATCAGATTTCCAAATCATTCCATTTTGAATATAAATATGTAATTTAAGAACTAACTATAATCTAGTGGTAAAACTTAACGTAATGAACATTCTAAAAAGTAAAGTCAAGCGAAGTAAAAGTAAAGTAAAATCAAGTTAAGAAAGTAAAGTCAAAGTCAAATCAAAGTCAAATTAAAGTCAAGTTAAAGTTATATTTTTTTTATATTTTCTCATATCTAAATTATTGCATTATTGCCTTTAAATTATAAACTTTTTAAAACTTTTAAATGAATTAAAACTATTTGAAAATAGACTAACTCTATAGTTTTCTAATTTATTACCTTTCCCTCCCCCTACAATTGGTGTCAGAAGTGTTACTGGACAAGTATAAAATATATATAAATATAAAATTAAATTACCTAATTTTAAAGTCTAAATAAGAAAAAAAAAAAACATACAAAGTTATTAAATACCTATACTTAAAACAAAAAGTTATTAACGACAAGAAGTGACAAAGTGAAAAGATAGAAAAGAAAAGATTGAAAGCTAAGAATTAAATTAAAGAAAAATTTGAAAGTTCATGCATTAAAAGTAATAAGTGCTTAAAAAATAATAACTGTGCGATACATATACATTACTGCATAGAAACAAAAAATAGCAAATAATTTACCGCGATCAGTGAGTGCATAAAAAAAGAAAAGTATCAAGAACGGAAAAAAAGAGAGCAAAAAAAGAGAAAAGCGCATACAAAATTGGTGAGATCGTTTCATATTTATGTTCTCTCTTACTTTAAATATTTAAATTATTTTTGCACCAAGATCGATTTCAGTTGATTTCCATAAATCAACCACTTATACAATTCAAAGAAAAAAACTTACTATGCAAACTGGTGTTCTCTGAATTATTGTATATTTAAGACGAACTTTATTGTTTTTTAGCACGTAATTAAATTGCTGATGCTCTATGGGCCAAAGATCTACAAAAGTTTAATAGGTTTAAAATTAAATTTCGTCTGAAATAAATTTAAAAAAGAACTTGTGTTTACATTTGGCACATTTGTAAATACGAAAATTTCAAATAAAAACACAAAAACATCAGACCGTTGGTCATCTCATCACTTTCTCAATAAATTTGTTTTTTTTCGGGGGTGGCACGAACGACACGTACCACACACTGAAGGATATCTGCAAAATTAATAAAGGTTGATTCTTGTTTTAGCTGGAAAATTTGCAGACCGAAAAAGTCATCGAGAAGGGAATTTAATTATATCCAGTTCTTGAATAGGAAAATTATAAAAACTAGTCTTGCACGAATGGTACCACGTACTTCATTTAATACATATTTAAGTGTTTGAGAATTTAAGAAATTGTATATAATGTATATTAGAGATAATGTTATTATTAGAGAATAAAAATAATCTAAATACTCGTACATATTAAACCACACGTAAACGCTGACCTCTAAAACCACCAAAGCAATTTTAATGAATTTAAAAAAAAAAATAAACAAAAATGTTTTAACGAAACCTGTGATAGAACCGTTTTTTTCATTTTCAAATTTCTCATTAAAGACTCTTACGATTTTGAAAAATTATTAAATTTATTTTAAAAATCCAATATCTCGAAAACGGGTAAGCGACCAATTTTTGAAATACTTTCCTTAAATGTACATCATTGAAAAATAAAAATTTGCATATCAAAATTTTAAGGAAAATTTAGTATATCTATTAAAAACATATTTCAGTATGTCTGTACCTCAATCTGCAGCCTAAGCCACTTAAGAATCTTCGGCGATTCCCTAGAGCAGAAATTGAATTTTTTGCTCCAAAGCTAATGGTAACTGCCATATAAAAAATCTTTTTATCTCGAAAACGGCTCTAACAATATGATAAAAAAAAAAAAACTAAATAGATAATAGACATACATATACAGACTACATTTTGGTAAAAAAAAAAAAAACAAGAAAAAAGTTATTGACTTTTTCTTTTATTTTTTGACTTTTTCATTACGGGCTCTAACTATTTTAACCAAAATTTTAATATATCATTGGAATTTAAAAAAAAATATGGTATATACAAATTTTTGAAAAAATACTTTTTACTTGAAAAATCAATATCTTAAAATGAGTGAACACGATTAGTTTTCATTACAATACAATTTTTTTTTCTCAAAAACTGTTCGACAGATTTAAAAAAAAAAATCTAAAAATTTCATTTAGTTAGAGCTAAGTTATGGTTGAAATTTTTTTTCCTAAAAATGGATATTAATGTTTTTTTTTTGTTTTTGATTTTCTCAAAAATGGTACAACCGATTTTGATCATTTTTTTTATGCTAAGGCTTACGAACAATTTAAATCAAATTTTCCAACAAATTTTTTTTCGGATTTTTAAAAACTCAATATTTCGAAAACCCCATGCTAGATTTTTTTTTTTTAAACTTGATAAATAAAAGTTTATCAATATAATCTTCAATATATGAGAAAAACAAATTTTATTTTACATTTATATTTATTTATTTTCTTTTGGTTTATGGATTTCAAAAGTCGCATTTTTCTCGAAAACGGCGTCTAGAATTTAGATAACATTTTTTGTTTTCTCTATTAATTTTTACGATCTATAATTTAATAAAAAATAATTGATCAGTAATATTTTAACTGACTGTACCTACCATAGAACCATTTTTTCAAATTTTGAATTTCTCATTATCGACATAACGGATCTCAATGAAATTTTTTATAGAGGCGGTTCTAAAAAGTTTGAAAAACATTGCATTTCAAAACTTAAAAAAAAAATATTTTTTGAATTTTTGAAAACAAAAATCATTTTTTTTTTGTGAAATTCAATATCTCAAAAACGGCTCAGTATTTTTTGATAATTTAATTTTTATTCGTACAATAATAAAAACTTTAAGTTGGCGTACCAAATTTTTTTCTTAAAAATGTTTTAAAAATTTTGTATATGAAAGCTTACTTTTTAAGAAACCACTACAACGACTCATGATTTTGTTCTTGCATAAATTCATATTTGCATAGCATTCTGTTTTTATTTCTTACTACTAAAAAGGTTTAAAATATAAATTTTATCCTTATGAACAGTTTTCTATAATAACACCAGTTTTTAAAATTCCTTGTCTATTACATAGAAGCAAGTTAGTACTATCCAGTCGTGCATTTTATTTTGGCGCAGCATACAGACATTCTGGTTTTTGGTGTATCAATCTGGGATCTTTATTTTCAATACCCAAATATTATGTTTATTAACAAAAATGGTTATCGACCATCAGGACGACTGTCAAATGCCAACTAACAAGTTTCATCCATACAAAAAATTGACTTTTTCGACCTAAAACATAAAACGCACCCTGTATAATCTTTATGATTTAAGGAAATAAATACTTAAAATTAACATATCGATTAAAAAAAACAAAAAGTAATAATGAGTTCAAATTTATTGATGATATCCTAAAAATCGAAAAATAAATCAATATATTAAAAATACTTTCCAGCTTTGACTCTTGTATACATTTTGTACAACCCATCTTAACTTATGAATCCACATATTCACATTTATACGAGTATGATGTTTGACTTTTCCCGGATTTGAATTCGGTTCAAAATAGAATCACCCTTTGACTAAATGACCTCGAAATTAAATTTTACTTAGCAACTGAGAAAAGCTATAAATTTATTTCCTCAACATTTACAAATGAAAGATTAATATTTTCAAAACTTTAAGTCTGTCTGTACTTTCGATTTTTCCAACCTAAAGAGAAGACGTCATTCATTCGTTCGCAGCAATAACAAAGATAGGCGAGACTGAATGAAAAGTTCCGAAACACACTTTGAATGGCTAAAAATAATTCCAAAATATCCGCTTTTTTTTATATTTATATATTTTTTTTGTCCCACATTTGGATTGTCACATGAATCATGATGCAATATTTATTTGAATACAATGTTAATTGGATTGGAGCTCAATTTATTTCGCCGAAGCACGGTATCTTCTTTTGAAGAAAAAAAAAATAAATAAATAAAAATAAGTAAATATACAATTTAAATTAGATAGCGATCGATGTGTACAAACATGGTATGTACACATACGATTGAATTTATATCCATTTGACATTTTTAAATAAGCTTTAAAATTTTCGTTAAGGTGCGTATGGATATGAATGGAAATAATTTAACGCTTCAATCAGTTTCATTCAATTGAATGATAAATTCAATTTTAAATAACTTCTGGTGATAATGAGTTTAACACATTTAAAAATTATGCACTACTGAATCGCTAGAATTTGCTCTTACGGATCAAGGCCATTATGAGGCGAAACATTTATGTTATAAAGTATAAGATAAATCATCATCATCGGCTCGACAACCGGGTCCCGGTCCTGGCCTCTTTCAACAAGTCTCTCCACCTATCCCGGTCTCTAGCCGACGCCATCCAGTTGCGCACCCCAAGGCTTCGGGCGTCCTGGTCTACGACATCTCTTCAGCGCAAGCATGGTCTACCACGCTGTCGTCTACCATAGAATGTACCACAAAGAACTTTCCGAGCAGGTTCCTCTTCGCTCATGCGAGCTAGGTGCCCTGCCCACCGGAGTCTACCGAGCTTAATTTTTGTCACGATATCTGCTTCAAGGTAGATTGCGTACAGTTCATGATTGTACCGTCTCCGGAATCGTCCTTCCTCATATATGGGGCCAACAATTTTCCTTAAGACTTTTCTCTCGAACGCAGCTAAGAGGTCGGAGTGCCTTTTGCTAAGCACCCAAGTCTCGGATCCATATGTGAGTACTGGCAGGACCATGGTCCTGTACAGCAGCAGTTTTGCAGTTATGGTGAGATAAAACTCAACGTAAAGTTCGTTTTCAAAACAGGCTCAGTCATAGACAAAAATGTATGCAAAGTTATTTCGCCTAAATGCAGTTAAAGGATCCCATCCGCAATACACCATGCCCTTGAGTTTAGAAATAAACTACACTTAGTCTTAACAAAAACAGCCAAATATACACCATGTTCATTCCACAATCAATTTGCCATTCTCGACCTAAAAAATGACACTTGTAATACAATTTCCAAGGCAAGGTTCCTGGAATTCCATAGGTGACTGAAAAGTAGAAGCTGGAACTTTATGTATACAGAGCCATCTGTAAAAAAAATAGTCTCAAACACTGGTTTTTCAGTTGTAGCCTAAAGTGGTTCTGTTATCACGCAAGAGATTTTACCGAACATTACTTCCATTTACTTTAATGCTCACACTGTGTCTCTGGTATATTAAGGATATACAAAAAACCCCTTGAGTGTGCGCCGATTATAAAAAAAAATTTACTCAACCGAGGCTCTAGATGTTTTAGAAGCTGCTAAGTACCGTTCGTGGGTCAAGGGAAATGGCCCATTTGCTCTGATAGTCTGCCAGTAAACCAGACCAGTTTGCTAATGACTCTGCCCTCAGCTTTTCATACGCGTTCTCAAATACACGTCAATCTCTTTCGGATGTGGAATTGCAATGGTATCGTATGATTACCACATTAAACTCCAATCTTTACAGCATTGTTAAATGAGGTATACGCAATTGTGTGGTGTTTAATGCTTCGAAAACTCAATGCTGTTTAATGTTGTTGAGGCAAAATTTTACCCTTATATCAATGTCCTTGAATGACACATCGAAGAAACCGAAAAGCTGTCAGTACTCGGTATGTCTGTCAACGACGATCTTCTCGAGATAGACAAAAACGCTGCTAAAAGCTAAGGATTTCTCTAGGGGTCTAAGAAATGTTCATCCTGTCTGAGTTGGCTACAATTTATAAGGCGTTTATGCGTTTATCCGAAACTCAAAAGTACAGCCCAAACTTCTCTTCATTTATTGCATAGAATCTAGAACAGAGCGTTTAAACTAATAAGAAATAGAACTGCCATGAAATCATTACCATCTCTTGACCGTCGGAACGTTTCGTGTCCTTCCTTGTTTCATGGTTTCTTTCACAAATCACAAGTAATGTTCACTCAAAGTAGCTATTTTCATTCCTCCCCTCAATTAGTTCAACCGCGATACCCGTTTTGCTAGGAATGTTCGTCAGTTCACCCTTAGCCTAATTATTTTGGACATACTGTCAAATACAGAGATTCGTTTTTTAGTCACACAACACCATTATGAAATAATCTACCGGACATGGTTTTCCCTTGCCATTGAGCGCTTGTGAATTATGAAAAATATGCATGCCTCCGTCGCACGAACTTACTCTTATGTAAAAGACTAAAAAGTTCAACAGAACGAATATTAAGCTCCATTATTTTAAGGAATAACTTTATTTAAAAAATAAAATTAAATTAATACATTGACCCAGGTCTGAGAAATTCGATTTTTGCAAAACCATTCATTTTTGCCTGCAAAATTTTTCAACTTTAAACTCAAATTTTTAAAAAATGTCAATAACTTTTTTACTAATGATTTTTTCTTAACTAAATTTTGGCCAAATATGTATAAGACTTATCTTAACATGTTTGCCAAATTTCCGTTTAAAAGTTTAGATTTTACAAATTGTTTCCGCTCTCCCATACAAACATCAAACCCATCCTATGTTAGAAAAATGTCAATAACAATTTTTCTAACTATTTTTTCTTTTCCAAATTTTGACCAAATATGTATAAGATTAATTTTAACATGTGTGCATTTAAATCCGTTGAACAGTTCAATCCAAACCACTGAGCGCCACCTTAAAGTTTTTATTATTGTACGAATACAAATTTAATTTCCAAAACTAATATTGAACCGTTTTTGAGATATCGAATTTTCTAAATAAAAATCATTAAAATCCGTTGTGCCGATAATGAGAAATTCAAATTTTGAAAAAATGTTTCTATGGCAGATACAGTCAGTATTATCACAATTTCCAAATTTTTGTATTGAATTATAGATCAAAAAATTAAACAAAAGAAAATAAAATGCACGACTGGATCACACGAACTTGCTCTTATGCAAAAGCATTTGGAATTTAAAATACATTTTATAAATATAAAACATGGATTTAATGAGATAAAAATGTTTTGTTGTTAAATTGCCGTCTGATTAATCCTTTTAATATTAAAGTAATTTTTATATACAACAAATTTCCTTAACATTTTGCGAGAACAAAATTTGGGATGCCAAATTTTAAGTATTTAGTAGTCTAGATTTTAGAAATAGTTTCAAAAAAATAACCGTTAACACGTTTTAAAGATATTGGTTTTTTAAAAAAAAAACTTGGAATTTTTTTTTTTTCAAAAATCCCAAAAAAAAATTTCGAATATTTTTATATACAATATTATTTTAAACTTAAGAGGGGCTCCTGCTGAAAATTAATGAGAAAGTCAAAAAATCAAAAAACCGTTCTATGACAGGTACCGTTAATAACATTTTGCCCCAAAATTTTGTTTGACCAAAATGTAGTCCTTGTCCATAATATCACACTTAATTTTTTTTTATCAAAATCGTTAGATCTGTTTCTGAGATAAATAAGATTATGCATTGCGGGTGTATGGGGGGTACCGTTAGTTTTGGAGCTAAAAAAAAATTCAATTTCTCCTCTAGGGAATCACCGAAGAACCTTAAGTACCGAGTTTGAAGAAAATAGGTCCAGTGGCTTAGGTTCTAGATCGAGGTACAGACATACAGACATACGGACATACAGACAGACAGACGGAATTGTCGGACCCACTTAATTCGTCTTCGCTATTATCGTAATGTCAACTTTGATCAAAATCTTGAGTTCGATTTTTTTTCCAAATGCAGAAATTGCCCTATAGTACCTATGTATATCGCAAGTGAAAAGGATGCGACAATTGTTTGTTCTTTTATGACATACTTATATACGCCAAATTAACGACCATTATCAACATTGTCCTTTTTCTTTTTCTTTTTCAGTTTACTTTACCTTACTTTGAGGGGTGGAAATACTAACTGGACTGCCAAGTTAGCACTATCGGGGGTTATTTAAAAAAAAACACATTTTTTTGTTTCACGAAAAATTTTCGACAGTTAATCCTATTGTTACACATTTAAAATTTTGAAGTGGTATGGCCTACTTCACGGACATTTCAAACCCTACATATTTTCTGTATAAATCCTTTACTTCTCGCGTAGATTTGTCATTTAGTATTTCTTTTTTTTTAATAAAATTCTCTTTAAATTTGAGTTAAAAATGGTTCTCCCTCATGGGGCTCTGCAAGGGAATTTATGGACACGTGTGAGTATGTATTTGTATATGAAATAACATTATTATACCTCGTCATGCACGTAATAATTCAAAAGCATGTTAATGCATCTTGTTTCAAAGATTGAAAATTTCCATGCAAATCCACGTTTCCTTGCTTCAAGTGTTTTGCTTTTATGAACAATGTAACTTAAAAGAAATGATTTCTTGCTCACAATAACAAGAAATAAAAAAAAGACAAATCCTTTTTCATAAAGAAAATACCCGCCTAATATTTGTTTAAGAGAATAAAGGAATAATGAGGGGTCTTATAATTAATTAAAATTAAACCTTTGTAAATAATTGATATAAATATCTTTTCTGTAAAAAAAAGTTGTAATACCTGCCACCACCATCATAGGTATTTCTAGACAAAAAGTTCTGACAGCAAGTTGTATTTATGTCTACAAGTACATTCTCCGATTTTATTATGCGTTGTTCAACGTTTAAAGAAGCGAATATTTTCTTGTGTTCCTTGCCCTGAAGAGTTCTGTTATGAACTTTTAGTTTGTTATTATTTTTGTTGTTATACTTTTTTTTCTTTTTTTTTTTCATTTCAATCTCATTAAAAGTAAAGGTCATTAAGTCTTACAATGTACAATGTACATAAACAAAAAAATACTATCTGATGTTAAGACGAAAGTACACAGACTGAATTTTTTAAGGAACAAATTGAAGACAAGCATTCGACAACCGTTGCCGTTGGTTAGTCATTACTGTCTTAGGGTAAATATTAAATAAAAGGTATTGGAAGAATATACAAAACAAAAATGATGTAAGATAAATTACAAACTGATTCCTGTAAAAAAAAAGAAACGAAATTTGAAAATAATATGAAAAATTTTGTTAGATTGTATTTTCAGTATTTTTTTGGTGTAAGTAGACAATTAAGTACAGGCAGCTTGCCTAAAGATAACCTCCAATAAAGAACACTCGCTACAAAAAATTTTATATCCTGAAATAGATGCACAAAATGCTGCTTATAAAATATTTAAATAACATAACAATTATGTGTTGAGGCCCCTAAATATGTTAGGTTTTCAGTGAATAATATTTTGTATATACAGTCTTTAATGAAATAAAGGGTAGTTTTTGACATCATACAGAGTACCAGAAAATTATGGGTTCCTGAGGTAATTTTAAGGAGAAGACCTTAAGGAGTAATTGTCCCGATTTCACTTCGTTTTCGAGTTATAAAGGGTTTATCTTATAGGGACTTCTGAACTTTGACAGATCTTTGCGGCCATATTGTTGAAGCAACATCTGTCAAATTGGCTGTCATTTATTTAGTCTGTCTCGTCAAATAGAGAGTTAATGCGTTCAACAGAATGTGCAAATGACTAATTTGTCTTCTGAAAGTGGATTTCTGTTCGAGCAATATTTCACGAGCTTCGTTGATTTTGCATTTCATTTCTGGATGAATAAGTTTGTAAACAAGCAAAATTGTCTAATTTGGAACAATCACAATCCGCAAGAGTTCCCATAAAGTGCAATCCATCCAGTAAAATTCACAGTTTGGTGTGGATTTTAATACTTCTCTGAGAACGATTAGCTAACTCCGAAGTCCCCCAAGGCAGTCACTAAGGTCCTCTCCTTTTGATTTTTACTATTAACGATATTGAAATTGTCATCAAATATTCCCATATCTTACTCTACGTCGCGCAGGCTATACCAAGTTATTTACATGTCATTTCTTTGACACATGATTCTACTTTTCTTCAACTTGATGTCAACAGTTTCTCTGTCTGGTGCCTGAAGAATTGCTTATAACAAAATATTGCTAAATGACATTCAATCATTTTCTCACAAATGGTATCACTGTCTCTAAAATCTCCATTATCAACCAATATCCACCGCTGAGTCGATTCATGATAGAGTGCTTAACATTCTCACAAATATTAATGAGATTATTTCTAAAGCAAACTCAGCACTAAGCTTTTGAAAACGATGGTCTCAAAATAATTCTCTGACCCCTACGTGACCCGTTTCCATTCATAAATACGACCGTCAAGTATGGTCCTCTTATCAACAAATTGATATATCCAGAACCGAGGGCATTCAAAGTAATTTCCTTCGTTTTTACCTTCGTGGTCTGTCTTGGAATAACTCTTTGATTTTACCTTCGTATCTTTCTTGACCGACCTATTTTAATAAACTTGAATGTTTTGGTTGAAGAACGAAAAGAAATAAGCAACATTCTCTTCATTCATTAGAGCAGCAACCAACGGACTCCTCGCCTATACACCAGCGATTACCACTCCTACGGTGAACTCGACCGTCAGTGAGTTCTGGCTTCTGGGTATCACCTCTCCCTAATATTGGTAAAATCCTCTTGAGAAAAGGGACATCCCCATCGACTTATTCAGCAATCCTGATCAAACAAATGGACACATGTACCGACCACTGACCTATCAAATTCATCTACCAGACGTTTCAATGAGCCACATTCTCCTACGGAGAAGTAAGTGTAAAGAAAGGATCACGCCCTTAAAAGGCGTTTACCTCCCTTCAACCAGGTGATTATGTGACGACAGACATTTCTTCAATGACTTACGACAACGACATTTCACGTTATAACTTGCTAAAACTCATCAACACCCTTAGCGGGCTTGAATGATATAGGATTTATAGGATTTATAGATGATATAGGAATGATATTTAGGTTCCATTGCATGGGTTATAATCATTAGGGTATCACAATAGATCTACATTGATGAAAGTGTGACGGTAACAAGATCAACCATCAGGTCATTAACCTAACATAACCTTCACCAACTTTTAGGATCTATTGACTGCATAGCGCTTTACAAATTTATCTTTTTCAGCACAAATTCTAGCCATAGTCCATAGTTGAGGTCTAATTGTAACATTAACTATTTTGACTTCAACCTCAGTTCAGCCTGCCTAAAACTCCTTCTTCTTAACCATCCTTCAAAATCTCCAAATAAAATATATTAAAAAATCCCAATAAGAGAGTTTAAATATTTGAAAAACAAACTGTTTAATTCAAAAACTTAAAAATAAAAGTATTTAACTTTATATACCTAAATAACTATTTTAGGTGTACCTTTAGTTATGGCATTCAAATTCAATAATATTTATGTAAAAAACTAATTAACTAAAATACAACTTTCCCCCTTATGACAATTGAAACATTTACTTATCAAACTTGAAAAACAACGTTTCATACCCTTAGATTGTAGTTCGATATTCCCACAGATATGCTAGGGCCGTTATTCTGAAGCGACATTTGGAGTGTCTGAGCGCTACACATCCGGTCCCAACGTGAATAACGGATAGCCTCAAAACGCTAATCGACTCCCTTCGAGCTATGTTGCATCGCAATTCAAATGCAATTTTGAAAAATCTTAACATTGCAAATCAAGTGACAAATTGTGTTTTAAATTCATTTACGGGTTTCCAACAGAAGACTATTCAGCTCTGGGATCTTTGCACCCCATATAATCGTAAAAAAAAGTACGGTCAAAAAAGTCCAACTACTTTTGGAAATTGATCAGCCAAATTTGTAATAAGGTCTTAAGCTTTTGCAAGGTGACGGCCGATCTTCGGTACCTCATTTGTGGGATATTCGCAAAAATTAGATGGTTAGATGGCGTTTTACTCGTATATGCGCCTACAGACCCTTTCAGGTGGTATACATGTTTTGCGAATATCCCACAAATGAGGTGAAAAGAATCGTTATGAACTTGAAAAAAATAAAAAAAAATTATTAAAATAAATCAATGGCTGGCCAATTAGTGAAAATAGTTGACCTTTTATCAGAATCTAGTGATCTTTCGGATGGTTTACATTTTTTACGAATATCCCACAAATCAGGTGCCAACAATCTTTACGACCTTGAAAAAAAAAATCTATGACTGACCAATTACTGAAGATAGCTGACCTTTTATGAGGATCTAGTGATATTTGCATGACCTTGCTAATGTTAAAGCCTTGATTACGAATATCTATTCTATGACTGACCAATTTCTAAAACTAGTTGAACTTTTTTGACCAATTACGAGTAGATGGCATACTTTTCTTACGAATATCCCATATATGGGGTGCCAAAATCACACAGCCGTGCGATAAAATGTAGGTGTTGGGTAACAAATAATATCTTAAGTTGTACATTGTCAAAACAATCTCCTAACTTGAATAAAATTTAATCGATCTGAAAGTGAAGCCTCGCGTGCTTTTATCCATTGAAACTAATCCCCCATTCACACATAAAAATTGTCAAACATAATGGGTATTTTCCTCTTTTCTAGCATTTCATTATTTCTTATTGGATTAAAATCGAATTAAAAACATGACCTAAAAATGGATAGTAAAGTTTCACTCGTATACTCGTATACTCGTATTTCACCACTGGTATCCTTCTTGCAGTTTTAAAAACTTACATTGTGAAATGCAAATCTTTCAGGATATCTGCAGCTATATGAATGTAATCCACATTCCTCTTACTCAAACGTAAATAGTTTCCTCTTGCAAGTTCCATGGCATAGATTATTGCTTTGAAGTGCTAAATTCGTATCATATTCAAATTCCTTGTCTGGAAGGCTTTTTGCAAGAGAGCTATGCCAAATACGATGCCGTTGAATGTAGCGGTAAATATGTGAATGGTATATAGCTGTGGTATTCTCGAAATTAATTCCTAGTAGAATGTACTCAGTCCACCTATTTCCTCCCCCAGTTACCGTTCGGAATAAAAAACAACTACACTCAAGGATATATTTCAAAGCTTTATTAGGTGTGTTTTTTTTGCAAGTCCATATAGAATTGTAAAAAAAAACGACATCGGGACTAAACGCTTTACATGCAAATGCAACAACTACTTAAATCTATACAGAGTTAGCTAAGACCAGATAATTATCGAGAGTTAATCTATGACCCGATAAAAATAGTGATGCCAAAATAGTTTATCTATATGTTATCGATAATTTGCTCAGAGACGTCAAAAGTGAAGTTTTTGGATTGGTTGATGCCAGTCGTCAATAATCTGACAAATGTCATACTGTACACAGTGCTTCCAGCTATGTAGAAAAAAACCTCCTAAATCCCGATGTCGTTTTTTTTTACAATTCTATATAGACTTGCAAAAAAAACACACCTATTAAGAACTTAAAAACACTTATTTTTGGATTTCAATTTAATGTGGCTGCTTCGTTAAATATTTTAAGCTATAATTATGATGACATTGATTTAATTTCGCAAAGACGTGATCAAATTTAAAATTTGCACTTTTCTACCTAAACAGAGCGAAGCAAGTGGGAAAAGTCTTTGCTTTTCCACAAGCGCATAACTTAACCTATTTAAAACTTTTCTTTATTTTGTTTTGAACTTATACCGTCTTTGCAAGAATTCATAAGAGAGAGGTACGTAGCTATATACCTTCTGTTACAAACTCATGAATATTGATTAAGCATTATCATGCCACCACCCATTGATTGCATTTATTTTTAATGATCAAGTATTTTTATTGATTTTCCTCATAAGTCCAATCGATGGGGAGGTCTTTCGTCTCTGGAGTGAGGTGTATGTTTTAAAATCACAGATAATATTTTAACGGCATCATATAATAGTTTTCCATGGTACTCTAGTCATAGGACGGTAGGCCATCCTATCCTCGCCTTCAATCGCTTTTCTGATATCGGTTGTAAGTGCTTTCAATGTTATCAATGTACATTCTGGTACACCAACACTATTCATGTTAGAGTACTAACTGTAAATAATGGCGCATATGCCAAGAACCCGTAAAATATCATGAGTTGTTATCGAAGGGATATAGGGAATTTGAGTGTTTTCTATAAAGCAAGTATGTTTACACCCTTTCAAGGTGTCTATAAATATTCATACATACTACATACATACATATAATACCGCCATTGGCGTTCGACAATACCCACCGTTGAGTTGTTTCGCATTTTTCAAAAACCCATAAAACAACACATTTGTAGAAACAAAAATCAGAAGGCAATCAGTGATATTAATTGAATACAAAGCTCTAAAATCAGATGAACTTCATATCGTAGATTTAGAAGAATGTAGATTGCTTCTTAGCTGCAGGCACGAAATCATATTAAAACGCCCACGGCACAAGTTTTATGTGTTTTTAATTTAAACAATTTGATTGTTTCAACACGATTTAGAAACTGGAAGTAGTGTTATTTTTGGGTTGAAGCTAACTTGGGCTAACTTTATGAGAAAAAGAAATAATTTTTAATTATTTTTTCTCAAAATATATACTTTATTTGTATTATGGGACTGAGTTCATATCATTTGAAGATACCTACATAAGTTTAAAAATGTATTCTAAAAAAATTGTAAAATCAAATTTTCTAATACCATTGAAGAATAGACTTATTCATGGTTTATGTGTACTCCAAATTAAAGAAGCGTTATGTTTTTGTTCTAAAGTATGTGGCAACTAATCTAAATAACCAAAGCTTTAAAATTACGCCTATCAAATGAGATTACCCCCGTTCAGCTACGACCCCCACAAGCTTTATTGAAAAAAAAGCTATGGTGCTACACCCTGTAAAATCTATGTGGTGGTTAGTTGTGCTAACTATCGCGACAGTAAATGTTTTATTGGAACAAAATTGTTAGGTACGATCTTTTCACATTAAGAGAATTTACCATGGATTGTCAGGTCGGGCTTATGTGAGGTAACGCATAGGCTCAGCTTCACGATCAGCAAGAAATACATAAAACCAACAGTTCGTTTCTAAATTCACATCCGAAGAACAAGGACGTGCAATGGGAAATGAATATGAGAAGCTGAGAGTCGTCAGCAAAACAATTTAATGGATTAGAAGTTCAATGACAAAAGAACATTGATGAATATATGAGAAAGTGAGTCGGAGACCAAGCGGAGCCCTGTGGCATACCAGCATTTATTTTATGAACTTCAGGCTTAAAACCGTCCAACACAACTTGTATTGAGTAGTTCGAAAGGTATTTTCTAATCCGAAAAAGAGATTCATCAATGTCAAATGAAAGCATTTTCGATAAGAGATCTTGATGTCAAACTCTCTCCAAGTGCAATAATCTTAATTTCTCCAAAAAGATGCAAATATTTGCGCCACTGCGCGGTGAGATAGGCCATCAAATCACCACAGACATATTGCTACGAAAGCCATACTGCCGGTCATTGAGAAGCTTTCGTTCTTTAAAATATTTCTACAGCTGATAATTTATCATCGTATCCATGACCTTGGGAAGAAGTAAGTGCAATCGGTTGATAGTTAGAATATGTATATGCAGACAAATTTTCCTGTCGATTAACAAAACACACAAAAGATTATAAAGAAGTGAGTTGCAAAGTCTGATGGCAAGCCCAGTTATGCAAGTAATTCATTTTTTGTTTGCATTTATCAGATTCGTTTATTTTAACATATTTTAGAAATTATCTTGAATTTTGATTTAAATGCTTCAAAAGTCGTCGATAAGATATTGTGTTCTGATCTACGTATAGATCTCAGGGCAACAATTTATCAAAACAAAAACAAATTGGGACCCACATATTTACATTACTAAGTGATTCATGTCTTTTTTCTTTTAGTGGTAATGCACCCATGAACTTCGCTTTAAACGTTCCGCATAATAAAAAATCGTAATCTGAGACTTGAATAAATAAAAAAAAATAAAATTGTAATTTGATTACCCAACAATGATAGTCACGTAAAGTCACCCGCCGCGCCGTTGAAAGCATTTTTTTATGTTTTTTTTTTTTAAGAATCTCATTCAACGATAAATATTCTGTTTTGTCAGCAACTTATTAATAACGTCACATATTCCACAATTACTTAAATAACAATACGAATTATAAAAAGTAATTAACTATCAGGTGATTTCAGGTTTTTAAAATTTAAGAAAATCATTGAACAATAGAATGTGGTATGTCTACTGATACTATTATAATACCATAGCTTACTTGCTAATCATTTCTAATTTCATAGTATTTTTTTTTAATTTGTTTCATTTATAGTACTTTTCCGATAAAAAAATTAAATTTGTACGATACGTTTTTAAGTACACGTTTTCAATAATTTTGTGGTCATGTGAATTGTGAGGAGTTGAAAACTGGTTTTGAATTCATGTAACTTTTAAGTTCACGAAATTGAATTAAATGGAATAAAGTTTCTCTGTTAGTGGTTTTCTAATCAGATAAAATGCACGACTGCACCGCACGAACTTCTAATTTGTTCATGGGTATACAGAATGAGTTTTAATTATTAAGAAAGATAGTGAGGGATAGTAAGGGAAGAAATACAAATCTCGTAGCACCAATAAATGTAAATGTGATATTTTAGACAAAAACCTGAACGTACTATGTACATTATATGTACATATGTACATATGTATGTACATAATTTGAAACTTTTTACCTAATATTGAGCAGTGAGAAGGACCTCTTATGATAAAACAAATTAAACTATCTTCTTCTTCTTCCTTTTCTTCGGCGCTGTTATGATCTCGATGTCGAGGGGATCATAACTCTCCCACGTATCTGCTTCACACTAGTGATCCGCCTGTGGGGTTCGCCGGGTTGACCTCAGAAATCGGCGGCAAGCCTCCCGGTTTTGTATTGTTCCATTTCTGAGGCCAACTGAATGCTGGTGTTTTTGCATTTGTTTGTACCAGGAGTGTTTAGGCCTACCTTTCTTTTTATTTCGAATTGGAACGTTGTATGATATTGCCTTTTTGACGGGGTTCTCAGGATCTCTCCTTTGAACATGGCAATACCAACTGAGTCGGTCGTGTTCAATTTTTTGGGAAATGGTATTCTTAACATTAAACAAATTAAACTATGAGTATTTCAAATTAGTCCTTAGTCTATTATGATCCTTCCTGTTACGTATGAACTTTTCGTGCACATCAGTTTCAGGTTTGAGACACTTCTGAATACTTCAAATTGGGCCGACCTAGTACAGACTAAAAAAATTTGGTGATGCAACAGCTCCAAGAGAACCAGGACCAAGTGACTTATAACTCTGAACCATTCTTGAGCACGTGTTACCAGGAATGGAGGGGACCTAAAATTTTCTGCCGATTCCGAACGGCTAATGAGCAGCACTTTTTGTGACAAGAGAGGATTTTTCAATTCCTCTCAAGATTCAGCACAGCACCATCCTGAAAAAAAAAACTAATTAAACTAAAGGGTTTTTAAATTGGCGCGGGTAGATTTTGGCGGCAGTGGCTGCCATGTTGTTTTGATGGAAGTGTACAAAAAAACCCGTGGCAGTCGATTCCTCGCTGCAGATTTCAACTTAGCGAATTTTACAGCGTATGTAAGAGGACAATTCATTATCAAAAAGTTACCGTTTTGTGTGGATTTTTGAGCCTTTGGTGGCGTCATTGGTCCGTACTTTTTCGAAAACGATGTTGGTGAGGCGGTCAAAGTCAATGGCGAGCGCTACAGAAAGATGATAACCAATTTTGTATGACAAATATTGAAACATATGGACCTAGACGATATGTGGTTCCAGCAGGACGGCAGTGCGGCGCTACGGTCCACACAGTGTATGCCGCGATTGACATTCTGCATTAAAGAATTGACCGTAAGGTTATCTCTCGCAGAAGAGACGTAAATTCGCCACCAAGGTCATGCGATTTGATCCCGCTAGGCTTTTTTTGGTTGTGTATCCTGAAGTCGAAGGTCTGTGCGAATAAACCAGAGCCGACGATGCCCTTAAGGTAAACTAACACCGGACATCGCTCAAATACAACCGGATCTATGCGGTTATAATTATAAATTGAACCACTCGTTTCCGAGCAACTGTAAGAAGCATATTCCATAAATAATGGCATACATAGACCTTTCAAAAAAAAAAAAAGAATTGTTAATACAACAGACACATCTTGCTTAATTCCATTTCAACATCCACCCGCCCTTATTGGAAAACCTTTTACTTGTTATTATATTAAAGTTGCCTGCTTTGCCATTTAATAAGTGATAGGTGCCTACACCTGTCTGAATAGGATTTTGCCTGTGTTGCATAGACGTTTAAAAAATGTTTTAAATTCTAAAAGATCACTTAGGCATTTTGCTTGTCTTATCAGATTCTTTAGCTATTGTAAAAAACATTTTTTTAAAAATCGTATTAATATTAGTTTTGTCCGATATTGTTAATCAACCGCTATACAAAGATTTCACAGTAGTTTTAACTAATTTTGTTTTATTCAACTTTGGTCACTTTTTGAAAACAATAACAAATAAAACTTATCATTTTGAGATCTCTTTAATAGCTAGCCTATTGAGTGGATTCAGAACAATCTTTTTTTTTAATTGAACCTGCTAATATTGAAAAAAAATGTATTCAACTGACCATGGTCTTAAACTTCAATCTTTTAACTAAGAGTAAATACCAAGCTGAATATATACAATATATCTACACAAAGTTATCCTTGAGCAGGATTTATTAAGATTGTGATGTACATAGACAGTGTAGCCTAGCTACATTAAGATAGGCATGTAATATGTAAACAATACTCGAATGCCAAAATCGACGCCAAGGTTTTTATCGTGGTTAACTGGAATATTTGTGTGATGTTTAAATTACCTGCTGTTGCACCTGCACGATCCACTACGGCTGATGTACCTGCAAGGTCAACTGCTGCTGTACCACCTTGTGCCATACTCGTTATGATGTATTCTTCTTTTCTTGATTTACAATTAATTAGGAAAGAATAAAACTTTTTTTTTTTTTTATTTTCTTCTCTGAGAGGACCACTCAACAGAAAAAATAAGAAGATGTTTGCACTTTTTTGCACAAAGTTCAAGGTTTGCACATCTAGGAATAGAAATCCAAAGCCAAGGCACCACAGACGCACATATACAAACTCTATGTTTCACTTCGGTTTATTGCACTTTTAGTTGAGCTAATTACAGAAAGTGGGGTTGTTTTAGTCGATTGGTGGAACAGAACTTGAAGAGTGCAGACTATGGCTTTTTTCCAATTAGCAATAATTCTTGCAGAATTTGTTTGCATTAACAATAACCGCACGAAACTAAATCAAGATGCCGACACGAATGATATGAATGAACTAAAAAATGAACGCGATTTCTCAAATAAAAATGTTTTCTTTTTTGCATTTTGCACTGCACTGCATCTACTGTTTTGACGTTTTGCTTTGTGGATGACATTTGGTTTTGAACAAACATTTGAACGGCGTTCAGGATTTTAGGATATAGTTTTATTTAATGATTCACACGATGCCTACAGTTCGTGAATACATGAATTTACTTTGGGTGCAACTAGTGTATTTAGACTCTAAGGTTCGTATTCACCGAGCGCTCCTAAACGGCTCTTAACTTTACGAGGCTCTTAACTTGAAATTTTTGTGCGGTATTCACCAACCACTCGCAAGTGTTTTTCGAAGTTCGAAAATGAGAGCCACTCTCTCTTGTTCAGGCATACCCAAACTGTGAAATGTTGTGTAATGTTGGTCTTGACAGCAAATGGATACTCTTCTACTTGGCATTGCTCACATGGTCCCCTATTACACGATGTCTCACGAGACGAGGCTCACGTAAGTGCGAAAAAGAAAGCAGATATGAGGAAATGAGATGCAAAAAAATATTCCCGCTGAGTACCGGGCTGATTTTTAGTAGTCTCATTTTGACGTTTCTTTTTCTCAAATTCGTTTTATGTTGTGTTGTGCATTAAAAAATACGAACAACTGGCAAATTTGAGACATGAGTCTCATGAGACATGAGTCAACGTGTAATAGCTTTTGCCTCACGGGATACAAATTTAAAAGGAAAGTCAAAAATGAGACATGTCTCATGAGGCAACGTGTAATAGGGGACATGGATTCGAGTCAAATGCGTGCGTGGCACACGCACAAGCGAACAAATTTTCGAAGAGAGCGCTCGTAAGTTAGGAGTGGTCGGGACCACTCCTAACTTTTAAGAGCGCTCGTAGATCTTCACTAATATTGCTTGGTGAATACGTTTATGAGCTTCTTAAGTTATGAGCGCTCGGTGAATACCGGCCTAAGGCTCGTATTCACCGAGCGCTCCTAAACGGCTCTTAACATTACGAGGCTCTTAACTTGAAATTTCTGTGGGGTATTCACCAACCACTCGCAAGTGTTTTTCGAAGTTCGAAAATGAGAGCCACTCTCTCTTGTTCAGGCATACCCAAACTGTGAAATGTTGTGGAATGTTGGTCTTGACAGCAAATGGATACTCTTCTACTTGGCATTGCTCACATGGATTCGAGTCAAATGCGTGCGTGGCAGACGCACAAGCGAACAAACTTTCGAAGAGAGCGCTCGTAAGTTAGGAGTGGTCGGGACCACTCCTAACTTTTAAGAGCGCTCATAGATATTCACTAATATTGCTTGGTGAATAGGTTTATGAGCTTCTTAAGTTATGAGCGCTCGGTGAATACCGGCCTAAGTGCGCGGTGTCCCATATGAGCCCATATGTTTCATTGCTTTTAATGTATTTTGAACTGCAAAAAAGAGAAGTATGTTTTGGGAATTTAGCCGATTGTGGGGATAATTTTTTATGAGAATAATTCTATTAACTCTGAGATTCTTTTGAAATCTAGTTTAAGTGGTGTAACCGATTCATGTAGTCTTCCCAGATAATGATTTGGTCTGATGTTAAATTGCCTTATAAATTAAACATAAGTTTGTACAAACGTGATTCATTGTAATTTTATTAGGCCCATTTAGTTAAATAAACTGAGGTTTAAGTAAGTTTCAAATGGCTTTACTTAATTTTTGATCGGAAATTTGCTTTCTTTTGTAAAATATTTCTCACGCTGTTGTCCGTGGACAACTGGCTGTTAACGATATAGGTAAAATTTAATTTTTTTATTTAAACAAATGCGACTTTCACTATAAGCTAAGCCAAAAAGTAGTGTCATTAGCCGTGTTTTTTTGGAAAAGTTATCCGTAGTACAGTAGGATTTTATATGAATAACAAATACAACATCCGCAGCAGGATCACTGCCGATATAAGGAGAAGTAAAATCCTGCTGCGGATAGAGATTTGACGTTTATTCGAGTATCAGCAGTGATCCTACTGCGGATGTTGTATTTGTTATTCATTTAAAATCCTACTTTACTACGGATAACTTCTCCAAAAAAAACACGGCTAATGTTATTCAAATTCAAAAATTAAATTAAAATTAGACAAGCAAAGAAAGTTTCGTTAGAAAAGAAATTATTTTTCGTATTCCATGTGAGTTTAAGCGCCAAGTGGGTTGAAATTTTTTAATTTCAATTGTCTTAAAGGTAGGCTCGCATTGGCAACTGTAATCGAAATCAAATAATTTAATCACCAGTTGATAGAGCAGCTTCTCGCACACTTCACAAGCAATAAAGAAACTTTGTGGAGAGAAAACTAGTTAAATTTATATGCATGGCTCTTTTCTCTTCTGTCGGGATTTTTGGTGAAACGAAAATACTCGCTACATTTTTTTTTGGTTAACTAGTTGACACGTGTGCAGTTCCATATGATTATGTGCAATATTACAGAATAGTGAACTGATCTTAGGCTAGACGCGCACATTCAATTTTTACTTTCGCAACTGCTTGGTTCGAGCAACTAAAAGGTTTGTGCTTTGACACAAAATAAACTATTGCCTAAAATGAGTTCGCTATTTTGTGTAACATATAATTATATGCACCTGCGCGGACATTCAACCAAATAGTTCATCTGTTTTCTATAAGAAACCAAACAGTTGTGCAACTAAAAATTGAATGTGCACTCCTGGCTTAACAGAAACTACAAATAACTTCCCAAACATATGGTCACTTCTTTTGCACTTACAATACTTAATAAGCCTTTCAAATGGCTCTTATCTGACTGATATTTTTGGAGTTTATTGTGCTTTTAGGCTAGCCGCGCACTAGCAATTTTTAGTTGCGAAACTGTTTGGTTACTTATAGAAAACAGATGAACTGTTTGGTTGAATGTCCGTGAATTTGCAGATAATTATATGTTAAATAAAATGGCGAACTTATTTTAGGCAATCGTTTAGTTTGTGTCAAAACACAAACTTTTTAGTTGCTCGAACCAAGCAGTTTCGCAACTAAAAATTGCTAGTGCGCGGCTAGCCTTAGGTTTAAATAAGATTGCTCTTGGAAGGCACACAAATGTATAAAACCTTTTTCGTTTGATTACTTTGGCCTAAATCATAACGTCATAAATTCTCAAAGAAACGACTTTCCTTCATAACTTTTGTAAAGTTTGAAATACGAAATGGTTTCTTCAAGCATTTATCACATCAGACAACTTATCCTT
This sequence comes from Chrysotoxum bicinctum, assembly GCA_911387755.1. NCBI lineage: Eukaryota > Metazoa > Arthropoda > Insecta > Diptera > Syrphidae > Chrysotoxum > Chrysotoxum bicinctum. Next base: position 212,326,023 of record OU426989.1, on the reverse strand, counting down.
CGTCTTGAAGTCGAGAACTAAAGAAATCTCCAAAAATATTACTCGTGACAGCCAAAAAAGGTGTTGTAAAATTAAAAACGTTGGACTACTAATTCAGTTCTGCAACTCAAAAATCCTTCAATTGGCTGTCACTAACGAGTAATAACTATTAATATCTTCAATAATTTAACACATCTACAACGTTCTTAATACTTTATGTTCGATTCTCTAAATGAAATGCTTCAATTTTGTTTTTTCGTGCACGTTTTATGCCAAACAAGAAACAAATAGTTGTCAACCCGGTGTTTGCATATATTTTTTTCAAAATAAGTGGAAAAATCTTAATTTAAATAAAGTACTTTCCAATATTTCTTGCAAAACAATCTAAAAAATCTCAAACTCAATCATGAGTGAATCAACAAACAACAAAAAATTCAACAATCGAGGTAATTGGAATAAATCTTCTAAAAGACAAACTCTAGAAATTGGCAATCGAGGTTTCTTGGCCACTTGCAATTTCCGAGAAAGAGATTGCATACGCGAAAGCTATAACCTTCTCAATCACTATGCAAACGAACTGTATGGTCCAATTGCCAAAGATGGAAAGGATTCAAAGGGAGTAGATAATGAGGAACCCGGAGAAACTGACATCTCTGATGATCTACAAAAGGAAATCGATGCCGCCAAAGCTTCAGCAAAGCCCGGTAATATGTGTCGATTTAATTCAATAGATACTGGTACAAAGAACTGCGTATTCATAAAAACAACACTTCCTGACCCTGTGGAACTGGGCACAAAAATCATCAAAGATATTGCTGAAACCAAAATTCAAAAGACGAGATACCTTCTTCGGTTGACACCAATCGAAGTAGTTTGTCAGGCAAGTGTGGATGAAATAACAAAAGCTGCTGGGGCGCTTTTTGACAAACACTTCCTAAAGGAAGGGAAGACATTTGCGATTGTCTTCAATAGGAGATTCAACAATGACATAAAACGAGACGAGATTATCAAAATCCTCGCCGACTTGGTCTTCGATAAGAACATGAAAAACAAGGTAGATCTGAAGAACGCCGAACTGGCAGTAATAGTTGAAATCATTAAAAAAAAATGCTGTCTCTCCGTGGTGGAGGGTTACTTTAAGTATAAGAAGTACAATCTTATTGAGCTGGCCTCAAACAAAACCGACGAATCCAAGGACGAACAGAAGACTGAAGACAACAAAGAGATAGAGGCAGATGTAAAAAATAAGGAGGAAGCTGATGATGAAAAACCTCTTGACGAGAAAGAACAATCTAACGAAGAAGAACCTTCTCCCAAAAAGATGAAGGAAGAGAAGCCTCAGACTGACGAAGGTGAAACAGAAACAGCCGACAATTAAAGTATTCTTAGATTTATTTTTCACAAAATCTTTGGTTATATTGTTATTGTTCTTTTTTTGTTCTTGAATTAAAATTTATAGCACACACCTTGGTTTTTTCTTAAACTACTATCACCGTTTTCTTTTTACGAAATCTTCATGATTTCTTTGTCAAAACCACTCCGACACCCTTTGCCACCTTCTCGTAGATGGAAAACATTAATGCTGCTGTTAGGACTGTTTGCAGAATCTTTGCTTCCAATCCACGGAAAAGTCCTTTCGGTCCTTGTGCTTTTAATATTGTCATAACCATTTGTATTGTCCCAGCATGCTTGGCAAATTCATCGGACTTCGATCGATGACGTTGTTTTGTCTGGACCAATTGTAGGGGATACGTTAAGACAGTTGCGAAGGCTTTAGCCGCTGCCCCGATCATGAAATAAGCCAGACTTGATACTTCTCCGTAGGCGGTGGTAAATCTTCGTTTAAGCATCTCATACATCATGAACTGCAAGGCTGGGTTTATGACCAGAATTAAAGATGGAATAGTGCCAGACCACAATCCAGCCATTCCTTCAGTCTTGGCAACGTATATTAGTCCTTCCAGAAGATTTTTGTAGTGCTTAGAATTATCGTCGACTAATCCGCTTATACCTCGCATCTTAATTCGAGTGTTCACAACCCAAAAAGGGGTTGTGGATAGGACATTAATGATTCCAGCTATCGATCCAAGAAACAGATCACGTACGGCACTTTGCTGAGCGCTACCATTTAAGGCTTTTAAACTATGGAACGCATAGAAGTAGACAAAATTTGAAATACATAAACTTTGTAAGACAGGCACTAGACCTCGGTAGAGAGTTGAAAAACCTTCTTCGCGAACCAATTGTTGAATGACTTGCAGTGTGTTTAGGGCCTTTCGACGATCTGTATTCTCAACTGAAATAAAAATAATTTTTAGTTTTCAAACTACAAAAAAAAACTGCAACAATTAAAATAACAAATTTAACTAAAATTTACAAAATTTCATTGCTTTTTTTCTTTTTCTACTATGTTAAGAAGCAAACTTCCAATTGATTCAGCACAAAAAACCAGGGAGAAAGACATGATTTTGTATGCACATACATGTGTAGCTTCTTCTTTAAGTTTGTTAATTTTAATGTTACTCGTAAAAGAAACGAAAACTGTTTTTACTTATGTACATATGTACATAAATTAAATATTCTATAAAATGGGAACATCGCCGCGTATCCTTTTGATGCCTCCCTTTAAACAAACATTGGAAAGGATTATTTAAATTATCCGGAAATAAAATAGGTAGCGTTGGCGATAACAATAGCACATAGAAAGGCGATACTTTTATTGTGAATTTCTTTAACTGCTACACCATTTCTCCGTCGGGCCGGAAGGCGGCAGTTATTTTTTTTTGTAAATCTAAAACTGATTTGTCTAGAAATGCACTACGTAAAATGTGTCCTTTTGTTAATTGATTGGGAATTTCATTTTGTTAGAAAAACTGCCCTCAACAATATTTTTCGCAGAAACTTGTACGGCTTTTTATAACGTGATCGTTATCGCTTCGGTTTCGCAAAACTTTATGATTTTGAATGATAAAGTTCCAACCATATAATTTGAGTTTTAATCGTCTTATCTTTAAGGCGATGATAAACAATTACTCGGCAGATTATGAACTTATGTTTAGTAGTATGTAAAAAAGCTAATAATAAAAATTATAAGCTTTAGGCCCGGTGCACAAAAGCGTTCTTTTGACGCGCGGTACCGCAGCGTCACCGCCTTTGCGTCTTACAGTACTCACAAATAAATTGAGTGGTGCACACACGAGTGCGATGACGCTGCGGCATCGGACGTTATTTTGCCTGTAAAAAGACTCGCAGGCTGCGGTACCGCGCGTTAAAAGAACCGCATGTGTGCACCGGGCCTAAAGGTAGGACCTCATGGCGTCATAGTTAGTGCATTGCACACTCAACCCACCGGAGGACTGGCAATCGATTCCCAACCTATGTCACATAAAAACCTAAAAACCTTTTTTCAGGGGTACTGCTTCTTACGAGTAAATGACAATTCCTCTAAGAATATCTCTTGTTATGAAACTATACCTCTTTTATCTACATAAGCCGTTCAGACTCGGCAGAAAATGTAAGTCCCCTCTATTTTCCGACATTAATGATTCAAGAATTGTAAAGCAGTTCTCCACGAGCTGTTGCCCCTACTAAATATATTTAATGATAATTTTTCTCTACCAGAATCGTCAGAAGAGAATTCGTTGTGTTTGAAACTAGCCCAATGGAAGTCTACATATGAAATAAATAATGACAATCAAATTAACCAAAATCGGTAACACAAGTATGAAAATACAATGAATAAAAGTTCCCAGTCTAATAGAATAAGGTATCTAATTAAAGAATGTAGCTAAGGCTAAGATTCAATGTCGAGGCAGAAAGACTTCTGGAGAAGAAGCATCCAAACAACATTCATACAAACCTAAACCATGTTCAATTCAATTTATTATTTAAGTCTCTTAAGGTTATTAAAAGATTTAACATAACAATAATAGTAAATAAAAATTATTTAAACCAAGAAAGATAGTCTAGTTTCTATACAGATGGATCTAAAACCGATGACGGGGTCGGTGGAGGCGTATACTCCGAAAAATTAAATCTTTGTCTATCTTTTCGTCTTCCCAATCACTGTAGCGTGTTCCAGGCAGAGCTTTTAGCAATAAAAGAAGTCCTCTCTTGGCTAAAAGAAAACGTTATATCGACAACCGATATACGTATCTTCTCAGACAGTCAAGCTGCCTTAAAGTCACTGGACTCTGTCTCCATTAACTCACAAACAGCCCAAAATTGTCGATCATCTCTGGTGGAGATGTCAAAACAGTTTAACATTCACCTTACATGGGTGCCGGGGCATAGAGACATTCCAGGAAATTGTAAAGCTGACGAACTTGCAAAAAACGGAACAATATTACCTTTGTTGGATAGCAAATCTAACATCGGTATACCCCTAGCTACTTGTAAACTTATGCTAAAGCAAGATACCATAAAGAAAGCCAACCACAGGTGGACCAGCACCCCAACTTGCCGGTCTACTAAACTGATTTGGCCATTGTTTGATGCTAAACGCTCAAAACAACTAATTTCTATTGGTAGATTGCATATTAGCTCCATTATAGGTGTCCTTACTGGGCACTGCCTAATAGGAAGACATGCTTCTCGTCTTGGAGTTCCTGCAAATGACTTTTGCAGAAGCTGCATGGATGAAGAAGAAGAGGAGTCAATTCCCCACCTTCTATGCTCTTGTCCTGCCCTAGCGCAAAGACGTAGACTCCACTTGGGAGACTACTACTATAACGATCCTAGCGATCTAAATAATTCCGACATTCACTGTCTCAAACGCTTCATTATTAGCTCAAAATGGTTTAACGAGTAAGGGGGATTTTTGAAATCCTTGTGGTATCACAACGGACCAAATATTGGTCTAAGTGTGCTGTCCTTTTCCGGTCAGCAGCCACTTTAACCTAACCTAACCTAACCTAAGAAAGATAGTCCTAAATTATTTAAAAGAAAAAGATAGAAAATACAAAACTATATACAAGAGAGAAGAAAAGATTGAAGAGAAAAAGATTGAGAAGTAGAAAAATAGAAGATTGAAAAGGAGAAGCATAAAGTAGATGATATAATATTGCTGTCTACAATTTACATAAATTCCAATGCTGATCTTTTGAAGTTATTAGTATTGATTATTTGTTTAACCGTATTGGGAAGTGAATTCCAAAGTCTGATAGTATAGATGAAGAAGAGGCACGAAGAGTTCAAATATTTACAAGTGGGCACAATAAAATTCCGAGTTCTGTTGGATTGGGAAAATTGAATTTTTTCGAATAAGTATGCTGGAGATTTGCTATTAACAAGGCTGTGCATGAACTGACATCTTATATTAAGAAACTGTTGGAAAGTGCAACCAAGTACAAGAGAGTGGTAGTGCGATATGTGATTGTAACGACGTAGCCCATAAAAGTACCTAATAGTATCATTAAAGGCTACAAGAAGTTTGTGTTGAGAGTGGGAGTCAAGCTTGCAGTATACCAAAGTAGTAATCTTTAAAGAAAAATAGGATGCCCGTTTTTAATTTAATTAAAATTATTGAAGTGCTGTTAAAATTTAAACAAAATGAATAAATATTTTACTTCGACATAAAGAGATAAATGTATTAAGTCCAAAAAAAATATTTTTTTGAAAGACTTCTATACTGGAGCTTCTGTATCGGAATGGATTATTTATTTTTATCAATCGGAGTTACAAGTCTCTTATAATACTTAAATTCTAACCATCAGAGATTATAATAGATACTTATTTTTTCTTAGAACAATCAATGCTTAAAAACATACTGAAATCGAGAACGTTACAAACTGAGTTAGCTTGTCTTAAACACCGGGTTATGGCTCATTGGAACCATAGTTCACTCTATGAAAAGTAATCTCAAATAACAAACAAAACTAAGTTCATGTTCAGGAGCATACCAAAAAACTAAAGGAAGCAAGAAAGAGCAATTGGTTTTGAAGTTAATTATACCTCTCATAAACATAATTTAAAAATGTATTCTTCTAGATTCAAGAGATTGAATACCTAATAACAGACATCTCGAACTATAAGTAGGCGTATCAATATTTCAGTGAAAAATTTTGATAGTCATTCTAGTTAAAAACGGTTCTGAATCCTTTCAATTCTCATTATATATGGTGTTCCATACAATACAGCAGTATTCCAAAATAGATCAAACGGAGCTTAAATATAGTGGTCTTAACGTAAAAGGATCTGAAAAATCTTTTGAATTGCGGTTAATAAAACCAAGCATGGAGCTTTAGAAACAAAATAGTCAATGTGATTGGAGAAGGTTAATTTTATATCTTTTTTTTCCACAACTCTATCTAAATAAGGGAAATTGATTCCGATGAAAAGACATATGTATGTACATTGACATTTGGTCACTAACTACACACCAATCAAAAAAGTCTGTTTAAGTCTTTTTGTAAACTAATGCAATCTAGAGTTGACTTGATACTGAAATAAAGTTTAATGTCGTCGGCGTACAAATTTGGAACATTTCCGAAATTTTATTAATGAAAATAAGAAAAAAAAAGAAGCCCTTAGTGGCTACCTTGTGGAACGCCGGAAGTAAAATTTACTGAATCTGAAAAAATATTGATTTGAACGCGTTGTGTGTTACCTGTAAGGTAACATTCAAACCATTTTATCGAAGAGAAAAGACCTTTAAGGCGTTAATGAGAAAATCGAATCGGAGGTATTGGTTTTTGAAATAATAACTAGAGCAATAACGTAAGCGTTTTCTTAAGAGGTATACAAAATTTGTATGCCTGGAATTGGTTTTTGGTTCTAAAAAAAATTTCAGTGTCCAAAATTTGTGTTACCAATTTCGAAAGAAATTCATCCAATCTAAAAATTGTTTTATCAAGTTTCATACATTATGTACTTTAGCACGCAATCTGATATCTTTTAAATTAGGTAATCAATTTTATTTCATATTTCGAAGAATTTTCACATGAAGCAAGTATCTATTGTATTTACAATGCCTGAAGAATAGAGTTAGACAATTGAAATACTTATTCAAACGACGTATAGGTAATTTAAGTGCATTTATAAAATTTTCTATTTAAAATGTGTTACAAACTTTCCATGAAAAAACTAGTCTTATCATAGTAGAATAAAACTTATGCATTTTTTTAGTTTATTTTGAAAAAAAAAAAAAAAAAAATACTATTCGTAACATGAACCATTAAATTTACCTTGTAATCGTGACCGCACTGTATCCAAGGGATAAAACACTGACATTGCAATAACACCTCCCTATAAGCATACAAAAATTAAAATAGCTTGATTTGCATATAAAAAAAGCTATTAATGTTCATTTAAACCTTAACTCTTTTCTGACCTTTGACCAGTGCCCAGAGGTGTGAACATAGGTATATTATCTTAATTCCTATTTTAAAATGCTAGGTATACTCACAGTTGCCCCAGATACGGCATGCACCCAGGATTGGTAGCTAAATACTTGACTTAATTTAGATTGCGCCATGTTGTTCCTGTTCGGTAAAATTTATTGGAATATTACTTCAATGTTGCCTCCAGTTGGAACAATCGATATACGAGTAATAGGTACTCGTACCAAAATAGAACAGCGGTGCTGTTTGCAGGTAACTAACAACTTATCACCTATTTCATTGTTCTACAAAATTTCTCTATGAAATGGGAGATTTGATTGATAAGATGAGATGATTCCTTTTGATATGGTTTGTTTAATTTCGAATTTTTGTAATTGGAATTCACTTTACTTTCTGGCATCGAAGGGTCCGTCTCCGTCTCGTTTGCGTGATTAGTTCGTTTAATTATTTATTTTCAAAATGAATAATGAAAAGGCGTAGTACAGAATGAACGAATGTCATGTAAACAAAATAAAGTGGATTAAATGAAGTGCAGGGGGGAACCAGCTGACTCAATTTTAACATGACAATCGATGCTCGAACTGTAAAATATGTTCCGGTTCCGGGAGTCACTTTTTAATATGAAAAAAGATGTTAAGCTAATTTCTCTTTTAATTTTTGAATAAAAAGAAATGAATCAAGTTAAACTGCAGCCTTCATTTGAAGTTATTGTATTTGTATTGTATTTGTATTGTATTTGTATTGTATTTGTATTGTATTTGTATTGTATTTGTATTGTATTTGTATTGTATTTGTATTGTATTTGTATTGTATTTGTATTGTATTTGTATTGTATTTGTATTGTATTTGTATTGTATTTGTATTGTATTTGTATTGTATTTGTATTGTATTTGTATTGTATTTGTATTGTATTTGTATTGTATTTGTATTGTATTTGTATTGTATTTGTATTGTATTTGTATTGTATTTGTATTGTATTTGTATTGTATTTGTATTGTATTTGTATTGTATTTGTATTGTATTTGTATTGTATTTGTATTGTATTTGTATTGTATTTGTATTGTATTTGTATTGTATTTGTATTGTATTTGTATTGTATTTGTATTGTATTTGTATTGTATTTGTATTGTATTTGTATTGTATTTGTATTGTATTTGTATTGTATTTGTATTGTATTTGTATTGTATTTGTATTGTATTTGTATTGTATTTGTATTGTATTTTTATTGTATTTGTATTGTATTTGTATTGTATTTGTATTGTATTTGTATTGTATTTGTATTGTATTTGTATTGTATTTGTATTGTATTTGTATTGTATTTGTATTGTATTTGTATTGTATTTGTATTGTATTTGTATTGTATTTGTATTGTATTTGTATTGTATTTGTATTGTATTTGTATTGTATTTGTATTGTATTTGTATTGTATTTGTATTGTATTTGTATTGTATTTGTATTGTATTTGTATTGTATTTGTATTGTATTTGTATTGTATTTGTATTGTATTTGTATTGTATTTGTATTGTATTTGTTTTGTATTTGTATTGTATTTTGTATTGTATTTGTATTGTATTTGTATTGTATTTGTATTGTATTTGTATTGTATTTGTATTGTATTTGTATTGTATTTGTATTGTATTTGTATTGTATTTGTATTGTATTTGTATTGTATTTGTATTGTTTCATTGAAACATGTCCCAAAGAAATACGATTCATTAGATAATATTTATAGTAATTGAATGCGATTGCATGCAGAATTTTTTCGAAATATGTATTATAATTAACGTTTTATCTGCAGTGTATGCCGGATATAATAAGGGTATTCATGTAACGAGATAATTTTCCGCTTTGTAGAAAGATATAACTTTCCGCAGTATGTTTTCATGAACACCCCCTAAGAAATACTTGCGTAAATGTGGGAAATAATTTGTGAAATGTCAAATTAAAAGTCAGAATCCATACTTCTTTAGTTTACGAGGTTTATTTCTGCACTTTCCGCAGCAAATTTGTGGGATAATTTTATGCGATTTGCAGAAACTTTTTCCCATACAAATTTTGACAGCTCGTTTCTGCGGAGATAAAATTATCTGGTTTACGAGGTTTACGAGGGTTTTCCGCGCTTACATGAATACCCCTAATGTTTAAAAAGTAACTATAAAACTGTGTATTTTATAAGCGACATTATGGGGGCTATCGTGAATAAAATTTCCCTGGGAAGAGTTCCCATTTTCGAAAAATCGCGATCGTGAATGAGTTCGAAATATTCCCGCGTAATTTATGACTATCGTGATTTTCTTCCATTTCTGAGAGATTTTAATGCTATTGGAAGCCTTAAAACTACACATACCTAATTCAAAGGTGTTTTTCGACAACAGATGTATGGTACTTCTTTTTATAGGAGGAAAAAAGTTTCGAGGGAGATTCACGATTGACGAAAAAAATTCCGTGGGAACAAAAAATTCCGAGGGAAACAAAATTTCCAGGGAGATTCCCGATAGGCCCCTATAAGAATCTTCGTTGTATTGTCCTCTAATTTATAGTAGCTCAAAACATGTAAAATTCACCAGTTGTCACATTAAATTTATAGCGGTTTAGATTAAACTTTATTTAAAAAATCTTTTTTTTTATAAACAAAATTTCTAAGTTGATGTACAGTTTTTTAAGCTAGATATATGTATGTACATATTTTTTATTTATTTTGTAAATATTAAGATAAACTAAACATCATCTTATTTCATTGTTCCTTGATGGAAAAGCTTATTGCTCTAAAACATAGTTACTGCCAAATCACCATTGCAAGTTATTGAACAACAAGTTCAAATGATAAAACTTTACTATCAGAATTATTGTTTGTTAGTGCAAACGTTGCGCGTGTCCTTCACAGTCGACTCTTCAACTTTTGGTGGCCAAAATTTGAAACGACCGGTTCTGTAACATATCAGCCATGAAGGAAGGCAAGATCAGTCGAAAACAAGGCCGCAGTTCCTGAAATTGTACAGCAGATTTTTGTTGTCGATTCTTCACCGTGCACAAAACTATAGGCATTTCACAGATTCAACTTGTCAAATTTTGTGTCTGGACTTGGCCCTTAACCCGTACAAGACCCAACTGACCCAAGAGCTCAAAGCTTATGACCATATAGACATGCTGTTTGTTCGAGTACCCTAATTTTTGGCAAAAAAAATCATCTTTAGCGATGAGGCGCATTTGTGGATGAACGGCTGTGTGTTAAGAATCAAGATTGCCGTATCTGGGTAGAAACTAGAAACTAATCAACAAGAGGTTCACCCAGGTGACGATATGATCACTCCTCAAAATAAGTAACCATTTTTTTTGGATTTTGGGCTGACGGCTTAATTATGGTTACCGCCAATGGCGAACAGTATAAGGCTAGTCGCGCACCGGCAACTGTGATCGAAATCAAATAGTTTAATCACCAGTTGAAAGAGAACCGCGCACTGGCAACTCTTTACTCACATTCACACTCTTTTCTCTCTTGCGCTTATAGAAAACAGCTTAGCTGTTGCGAAGTTGCGAAATTGAATGTGCGCGCCTGGCCTAAAAGAATGATAAACAATTTCTTATGCCTCTGTAAGAATCTGAGACGTTCGAACAGTGTCATATTTCATACATATGGCATATGTACATGTACATTGTACATATATATGTGGGATTTTCAAATAAATAAGAATTTTGTACATAAATTCCTCACATAGAGCTTGTTTTATTCCATTTCCCCACCAACTTATTTGGAATTCAAAGTGACCATAAGAGTTTTATTCACCTTTAATTGCTCATCGAATTATTAAGCACTCATAAGATATGTGTGTCAATTCAAAAATCTTAGATTATACTCTAATTAGTTCACGGTGAGAGAACGCTAAATGTAAAATGAAACAACATTGGACAATTAGGAAAACAACTTTTAACTGTCAACTTTTTGCTGTCAATAAAGTCAAACGCCTTTGGCTTTGATGGAATCCATCCAAAATTTATTGAAATCATTCTTCCTATCATTCTTCCAGCCTTGACACATATTTTCAATTTCATCCTAACAACACAGGTACTTACCCCACTCAATGGAAAAAATCCAAAATTATACCCATTCAAAAAAGCTCTTCTTGTCAAGAATATAGACCAATATCGATCCTTCCGTTTTTATCTAAAGTATTTGAAAGAGTTCTCCAAAGACAAATCAATTCGTACATCAATATAAATAATTTGCTATCTCCACTACAATCGGGATTTAGGAAACATCACAGTTGTGTTTCCGCCATTATCAATGTGGTAGAAGACATAAGAGAGTCTTTGGATGAAGACAAAGTTACTTTTTTAGTACTATTGGATTTTTCAAGGGCTTTCGATACGGTTGACCACAATAACCTTTGCAATAAACTCCAAACATTATACGGCTTTTCGAATTCTGCAATTACTCTTCTCTCATCGTATTTAAAATCCAGATCACAGGCAATTTCGGTAGGCAACATCCAACTTTCTTAATAACAGCAGAGGTGTGCCACAGGGCTCAATTCTTGGACCGCTTTTGTTCTCACTGTACGTGAATGAAATCCCTTCGAAAGTTTCATCCTCCATTCACATGTATGCCGATGATGTTCAAGTTTATAGAAGCTGCTCTTTGGGCTTTATTGAAGACTGTGCAAATTCCATAAACGTCGACTTGGAGAGGATCGCCGCTTGGTCACACGATAATTTATTTTATTTAAATTTCGAGAGATTCTTTATTTTTTTTACTTTAACTTAACTTTTTAAAATGGTAAGTAAACAATTATTTTAGGACAAACGATTCATCCTAGTCAAAAAGAAGAATTTCTTTCAATTATAATTGTGAAAATAATTCTTTGAAATGGTTGAATACTATTTTTTTTTAGAGAACAGCTGCTTTCTGTAAGTCCCCTATTACACGATGTCTCACGAGACGAGGCTCAAATAAGTGCGAAAAAGAAAGCAGCAGGTATGGGGAAATGAGATACAAAAAAATATTCCCGGTGAGTACCGGGCTAATTTTTAGTAGTCTCATTTTGACGTTTCTTTTTCTCATGTTCGTTTTATGTTGTGTTGTGCATTAAAAAAAAAACGAACAACTGTCAAATTTCAAACATGAGTCTATTCAACATGTAATAGCTTTTGCCTCACGGGATACAAATTTAAAAGGAAAGTCGAAAATGAGACATGTCTCATGAGGCAACGTGTAATAGGGGACTAACATATTTTTCCCAAAAAATCTTTTGTCAACATTTAAGTTCAATTGTGGCATCTCAAATTTAGAACGATCTGCCTACAACGCTTTACTATCAAAATTACAGAAAAAAGCAGTTTTAAAAAATTTGGGGAAAATTTCAATTTTCCAAGCAATCATAATCCCACAAGTAACCGAGTTCTCTTGATTAGCTTGCGTAAATTCTAATTCTAATTCTTACAATTAATAGCATAATTTAAATACGGCGAAAAAATCCTTGTGCATACAGCCAAATTTACTAGCTCAAAAATATTATTTCTGGCATCACTTGCATTATTTTGTTTTAGTTTCGCGCCAATATTTATTATATTTTTCCAAACGTAAAATTTTATTTATTGACGATTCTGCAAAATTAATCAAGAAAATATGGATGTAATAACTTCGCCGATTATTGAAGACTTCAGCAACAATGATTCTGCTAAATTAACATCAAACGGTAACCTAAATGCAGAAGATCTACCACCAGAAACTGATCCAAATGAGAACAGCAGTGCCAATAGTTCTTTGAATAAGATGGAATCTCTGGTTGTCGAAGAAGACGATGACGACGACGATGGTTTAGGAACTGAGAGTCTGCGAATATCTGGATCTGAAGGGGAAGGTGACGAAAATATATCTCCAGTTGGCAGAAAGAAGCGGCCTACACAGCAGATTCTGGAAAGCGATGAAGATGAAGGTGAGCTGGAAAAAGATATATTAACGGTCAAAGGTGGCGATGAAACCATAAAAAGTCCACTGAAATCCAAAGGAATCCATCAAACAGCTGATAGGCCCAAAAAGTTCTCGGCTTTGATAGATTCAGACAGTGAGCCAGAAGAACAATCTGAAGAAATTCCAGAAAAAGCAAACAGTAACAATAGCAAAAATGATAACACCGATAAAGAAGAAAATGCACCTACAGAGGTCAAGAAGAAGAAAAAGAAGAAGAAAAAACTAGAAACACAAAAGAATAATAATTCTCTACCGATTAGTTCGGATAGTGAAAATGAAGAATCTTCTCAGTTCACAGACAGGAATAAACCGTCTAAAATATCAAGTCTAGTTGACTCTGATAGCGAATCTTCAAATGACAGCCGTAATCATGAAGAGGAAGATCAGAGAAGTAAAGAATCTGCTGCTCAGCAACCCAAGAAACCACAAAGAGTAAGAAATATTACTTGTTTGCCTTAAATCTCTTACAATTGAATTTCCCCAGGCATCAGCGAAGAAAGCCATGGATGAAATGCTGGCCATTCAAAGCGAAACCCAAAGGCTATATCGTGAAACCCAAGTTAAGTAAGTTTCTTGATTAATATCCTTTTTTTTCTTGAACTGTTATACATATTTAATTTAAGCATTCCATACCATAAACCAAAACGTCATACTCTCAAAGAGTTCTTAACCAGACACACGATACCTAAGCCAACACTTAATCAACTTGGCCCAGGAAAAAGTCTTAAAATGACACCTGAAGAGCTGGTAGAATACGCGTAAGCTTCAATTTAAGTTAATTAAGAAAATTTCCATTAGAAAATCGTTGTAGGAAACATCTGGAGGAACGCGCCAAGGAAGCTACAGAATTCTTCAAAAGTGAATCAGAAGATGAACTTAAAGATGTCCCAGAAAACGAACAGACTGACAAACAACCAGATAAAGTACCAATGAATACATCTGCTGCAGAGCCAAAAGATTCAGAAGCACAATCAGAAACTCCACAACCTCTGAACACAGAAGAGATTGAACAAATTTTACAAGAACATGAATTCATATCACAACCTTCGACTCAAGAACTTCTTGACATAGGTATGTCAGATCACACTGAACCAGAACCAAATCCAGGTCCGTCCACTTCGAGGTCCAATGAACTTGCCAAAGAACCAGAAGCTAAACCAAGTTCATCTTCCAGACCATCTGCTTTGTCTGAACTTAAACTTCGTCTTATCGCTGAGAAGAACATCCCCCTTGTTCCCACGCTTAAGGGTGATGCCAATATGATCATTGATTTTGAAACTGGTGATATGTTTGCACGCAAGCCAACCGGGGTTGAAAACTTATTCCAACGGTTCATTAAGTCAAATAAAAATAACAAAAAGAAACCCGAAGAACCCACTCCAAGGTAGTGGGATTTTGAAATGAAATTTCTGTTTTGATGTTTAATGTTTTATATTTTACAGTCAAGAACTACAAACAACACTTAAAGTTGCTGTTATTCAAGAATCAAACAAAGAAAAAGAACCCAAACCAGGAGCGGCTTACATGAAACTCAAGGAGAACCTTCGAACACTAATAAATAGGAAACGAAAACAAGAATTCCAAAAGAAGATCGAAGAAACAAAAGAAGAACAAGACGAGTATAACAAGTGTTGTGGCTTGAATGATGATGAGGAAGAAGAAGAATACGAAGAGAGAGAATCAAAGAGTAAAGCTTCAAAGATGAAACATGACATTGTGGTGAGTAATATTATATTTTCTGGGCTTAAAGCCGTTGCAATCGTTCTATTTTCCATTGATTTTCCAATTTTTCCTTTGCTGTCTTCTCTTGCCCGCTTCTGGGTTAAATACTTCTTGTCTCAGGGAAGGGTAGTATTCCATTGAAGTTGCTTATGAGTTTTCGAAGACTTAACTGTTTTGAACGTTTGAATAGCTTTCAATCTTCCTCAATAAGTCGGAGGATTTTGAAGTCACTTCTATTAAATTGAATGAAATTTCTTTTAAACACCGAAATTCATATTGATCTTCTTGGCTAGATAGCTGTTATTATGGTTCATGGCTCACCTAGATCCTAATACCAAAAACATTTCAGAGTTCAATAGATAGCCGTTGATCGAGGAAACACAAAGGATTTCTTTTCTACCCATTATCAAATTGTTTTATTTCTAGATTGATGAAGAAGAAAATGAAATTGATGAAGAAGAATACGAAAATGAAGAAGAGGAGGAGGAGGAAGATAACCAAGGAGAGCTTACAGAAGACAAAAACAAGGACGAAGATAATGAACAACAAACAGAATTAGGTGAAGAAGAGAACGACGAAGAAAATCAATCTGATGACGATGGTGGTAACGAAAGTGATAGTAGCAGTAGTGAAGAAGACCAAAACATCGAAGACCCATCAATACGAAAGCATCGAGTTATTAAAGCATTCGAAGATTCTGATGATGAAGTAAATCCAGGTATAAAAATCAAGTTGAGCTTGGCCTATTAGAGATAACAAAGCTATTTTTTTTGTATTTTAGATTTAAATAAAACATCTACTAGCGTTCTATTTCCTGAGGAAGAGAGTAAAAATCCCGAAGAAGTTGAAAATGAATTATTAGACTTGTGTTCGGGTCAATTTGCTGAGACACAACGCTCTTCATTAATAAGTCAGATACCAATTACTCAAACTCCTGGAAATGTCAATGAAACCGAGCTGGAAGACTTGTGCTCTGGAGTTTTTAATGGGGGAACTACACAAATTAAAGAAACGCAAGTTGAACAAACTCAAATTCAGAAACCTGAAAAGACTGTTTTGAGAATTCTTTCCTCTGATGAAGAAAAAGAACCAGACGAAGAAGTGCCTCAATCAGAGGCAAAAAAAGTTAAGAAACTCAAAAAGAAAAAGAAGAAACATATGAAATTAGGATTTTCTGATGATGAAGACGATGTAGACGATGAGCAAAACTCCGCAGAAGAAATTGAAGAAGACGTAGAAGAAGAAGAACTTCCACAAACTTTCATAGACTATGACTCGGAAGAAAACGAAATCGAAGTGCAAATGTCTAAAAAAGAATGTTTAAAAAAAGCAAATGCCTTTTTGGAAAAAGAAGCTGAACTTTCTGAATCGGAATGGGGTAGTGCCGATGAAGATGAACAAAATCTGGACCGATATGACAATGAACTGGGGGATGAAGATGAGTTTGATCAGCAGAAACTTCATGCAGAACTGGAGCAGATCCATATGTAAGATTTTTTTTCGTCATTAGTAATTAAAGAAATGAAATTTATGTATGCATACAAATCTTAGGCGTAAAGTACTAGATGACGATATTCGAGAAGTTAAAAAAATCCAAGAGATGCTCTTCGATGACGAGGAAGCAGATGGTGTTGGACGAGAACGTAAGTTCCGCTGGAAGAATATCGAGACTGGTTTTAGTTTAGATAACCCCGCTGGCGGTGGTGCTGATAATGCTGACGAAATTGACAGCGCAGACGATGAAGAAGAAATTAAATGGCGCAAAATGCGTTTCGAAAGAGAACAGTTTCTAATGCAGAAGTCAAAAGAAGAAGTAAGTTAACCAAAAATTAACCCAATGTAATTCTCTTTTAATTTTTAATACTTTTTTAGATTCTTGCTGAAGTCTCTGCAACGGAACTTGGCAAAAAATTGCTCGACACTATGAAACCCAATTTGAAAAATCCAAATTTCGTAATTGAAAAGGAAGTTATTGTGCCCAAGGAATACAAACCACCTTCGTTTCTTATTAAACAAAACGATCTTTCAACACTGAGAAATTCGTATTTAAATTATGACAAAGAGGCACTAGCCAAGATCGCGCAAGCCATAGAGAAATCTGGAGACTATCAAAGAAGTGACAACGAGCAAGTGCATAAGAAAGCCAGCAACACTGGTAATTTTGTTTTCGCTCCATTATCCGAGGAGGAATTGGCGGTAAGTAAAACCAATAAATTAAAATCGAAAAATATTTAACATTTATATTTGTGACATAGTTGCGGAAAAGAAAGGGGGAGGAAAAAAGTGGCAACGCAGCTAAGAAAATGAAACCATGTACGAAAAAATCACTATTCCTGGATAAACTTCTGTAGTCTTAAGATGAGCGTGTTAAAGGTGTAAATATAGTATGTTTTTTTAAGTTTAAGAATTTTTTTTATAAATAATAAATATAAACAATTGACTTGCAATATAAAGAAAAAATATATTAATTTTGTGATTTTCCTTAGATAAAAATGGTATTCATTTGGTTTTTCATTGGTAGAATAAATCAATTTATTTTCGATTTAGATCTTTCAAAATTCCGATTTTGATAAGTTTTGCATTCCATCGGGTAAACAAATTTAAATTCCATATCCAGCCAGTGGCCAATTTGCAAATGTGGCTTAAGGATTGTTTAAGTTATTTCAATTTTGAAAATTATATCCAAAACAGTAAAAAATTAAAGCAGTTAATTGATTAAGCTCATATTTTTCTACGATGGAGATTTCATTTGACAGACACAAGATTGCACAAATACAATGAAAAATAAAATAAATAAAATTTGTATTATAAAAACCTTCATATAAAAACAACGCCAGGCCATGGGCAAAATCTTCCAGCGTTAATGATTAGAGTTTTAATCTTGGTTGGATATACATAGTTCATATTGGATTTTTGTCAAAAAATCGATGTAAGATGAACTGAATTTAAAAATTGCATATTGACAAAGTTCTCACAGTCAAATGATGATTCCATGTGAGATCGCCAATTTTTGTGGACTTTAGGGCAAATAAAAAAAGCTATTTTGGAAAAATAAATCATCGAAACCGCCACGAAAAAAACGTCTATGTGAGATCGCCGGGACGAAACGCCAATTTTTGTGGACTTTACGGCGAAAAAAAGTTATTTTGGAAAAATAAATCAATTCGAAACCGCCGCGAAAAAAAAAAAAACATTTTTGTTTGAAATCTGAATGCCAATGGAAAAGTGCATGAACTTGTTGCAGTTTGATGGAAATTTAACTTCAATAAGCGTTCAATTCAATTTTTTTAAATTTAGCTGTCTTCTGTCAACCAAGCCATTATCCACGAATGTCACTTGTTTAAAAGAAATCAAAAAGCTGTTGGTATGTATTTTCCTAACCATTCCTTATGGAATCATATATTTGAAGTAGCCAAAAACGCAGCGTAAGTTTATGTTTTCTTAAAAGTTGCAAGAAATTTGTTTTTCCTTCTGATACGGCTACCACCTATAACACATATCCGCCCAAGTATAACTCTCATATCTGGGCTGGTGCTCTCATTACTCATTTGAACCTGTTGGATAGAATCCGGAATAGATCCATACAAATTATAGGAGACAGATCAATTACGCAAACTTTTGTTTCTTTTGAACACCTTTAAAATGTTTTCTGTCTCATTATTTTATCGCTTTTTCTACAACAATGATCAAATGAAATAACCTTAAGCAATTCCACTGTAATATTCGTCTAGCTATAAATGTACATCAATTTACCCTTGAGTCTAACCTCGGACGTACTGTCTAAAATGTGGGACAATTTGCCCGATTTTTCTCGCTCATGGTAATGTACAAGCTTTCAATACCAATGTGCATCGACATCTCTTATTAAATCCTATCCACTTTTTTTTAACTCTCGCACTGTGTTAGATCATATCATAACAAATGCCTGGTGCATTTGCAATCTTGTTGCTTAAAAATCGATATTTTGGTTCGGAAAGAAAAGATGACCTTCGTTTTAAAAATCAATGGCCCTTAGTAATAGACATTCATAGAATCGGTTTTAAAGTCACTTTTTGTTAGATGTAGAAAAGTTGCTTTTAAAATTTCGTAGTAACAGATCAAATTTAACAACAGTCTTATTTATACCAATAATTGTGACTCATTTTCATAATTTCGTTATTGTGAACTGATACACAAACAGATTTCTATTAACCAGATTCGTAAAGTTCTATTGTGATTCTATCATTTTAAATTTAACTTAGTTACAGGAAAGCCGCTTTTAAGTATTTATACTTGAAATTTGTTTTATTTCTACGAATGTTTGGTTAAAATCGAACTTAGGCTAGATTCGGATCTATTACTCAGGGCCAATGAATCGTGAAAATGCCAGAGCGCTTAATTAATCGCCCCAAATTTTTGAATTTCATGAAATTGGGTAAACTTGGTAGCACTGCAGAAATGTTATCGAGTTTTCATTTTTCTATCGACTTTTGACATATCGAAAAGAAGCATGGTATTGGTAGCTTAAAAATCAACAAACTCAAGAATAAGAAATTTTATTTTACAGGGCAATACATTTCATTTAATATCATAAAACATGGGAAAAACTCGTCCACCTAAAAAGAAGAAGCTTGAAATAGTCTTTAATCCCGAAAAAAGAAAGTAAGTATTATTAAGTAAGTATTATATTTATTTTGGAGTCTCATTAACTCATTTGTTTTCTATAAACTTTATAGAGACTTCTTGACTGGATTTCAAAAACGTAAAAATGAGCGTAGAAAGAAGGCTAAAGTGCAGCTAGAGAACACACTCAAGGAAGAACGCAAACGAATCCGCAAAGAGATCAAAGATGGACTTACTAATTTAAAGAAAACTTTCGAACCACTAAAAGAACTAACCGAGCAGGATAAACTCGAAGAGGAGTACGAAGACGATGATGTAAAAGTGAAAATTGTGGAACTATCTACAAATGATTTAGCTGCCCAGAATTGTCTTATCGGGGAGAATAGAGCGGCCGCAAGTGAATCTGAAGAAGAACCAGAATCGGAAGATGAAAACCAAGAAAATGCATTGGAGATAATTCCTGGAATGGATTTGGTTGAAAAAAAGAACAAAACTAAATCTCCGAAGGAGAATTCATCTGAAAATAAAAATAAATTGACCAATAAAGAATTGAGGAATAAAAAGGACATTGATCGATTGAAGAAGACCAAGACATTCAACAAGTTGAAAAAGAGCAAAGCATTTAAAACGAAGGAACGTTTGGATAAAAAAGCCAATCAGAAGAAACTTCGACGGGATAGGAATAACACACTGAAGAGTTTACCCAAAAGTGGTATAAGAAAGTTAAAAAAAAGTCATCCTACCAAATTTAGCAAGGGAAGGATGATGAGCAGAAGACAGAGGAAAGAAAAAAATAATTAGTTAATAAATATATTTTGTTTAAATAAAAAAAAAATTTGTATATACAAAATTTAATTATTGTAGTATGGAATTCGTCTGAAATGATTTTCAATTTGTTATAGTTTGCACTCGCTTCAATTTATTGAATTAAAAAATTGATAGTTTTCTTATTTTTTAGAAGGTTTTAAGCCGATTTTGCATTTTGTAATAACTTGGTTTTCGCTCCAATTCGAGAGCGTTTTGCAGACAACTACATAACTCATCTTAACTTTTATATTTTTGAGATAGAGATACGAGTATAACGCTTTAGTAAGGTTTCTCAGTTTTTTTTATCACGGTTAAAACAGGGTAGTTTTGATTACTTTCAGTTTTGTTTTCAAGGATGGTGAATCCGAATAGCTGATCAAGACTACAGTTGTCGATTTACTGATTGATGACCGACTTTTTTGGTTACCTCGATTCGATTACTCTATTTCACAGAGCTAATTGATTGATGTTTATGATCGTTATTCGATTTGTATTTCTTCAAATTCAAAAAAGCCAACTCCCTTTTAACATGCGGTCTCCACTAGCGATTAATCCAGAGCAGGAAAATCTCCAAAACGCATATCTTCCTTCCGCAAACTATGCTAAGCAAACCGTACCAAAATGCAAATATAAAAATCCCTGCCCAACTGGCTATTTCGACTGAGCGTTGCTTGTGAACGAACCGATAAACCAAGGAAAGACGAGTTTTGGACGTGTAAACGCCTAATAAATTGTAGCCAGATATCAGGGGGTGAAAAATTTCTCACATCGATAGAGAAATTCTAAGCGTTTAGCAGCGTCTTTGGTGGTCTCCTGAACATGGTCATTTCAACGAAAATTTTGGTTCACTCACATACCGAGCAATTGAGCTTTTCGGCTTCTTCGATACAAGTACCATTCAAGGACAATGGCATAGAGGGTAAATTCTACTTCAACGACAATAGACAACCATGAGTTTTGGAAGCATTAAACTCCACACGATTTTGTATACCCCATTTAACAATGCTGTAAAGAGATCAGAGTTTAATGCTAAGGTCGCGCAATGATAGGCAGGCCAAAAAGTTTAAGCGGCAGAGCAAGAAATTTAAGCGGCAGCTGGCCATTCGGAAATGATGTTTGCCGGTCAACGACTGATAAATAAATTTGGTGGTGCAACAGCTCGAAGAGAACCAGGACCTAGTGACTTACAATTTTTCCCTTTTCTGCGTGTCTGTTACCAGAAATGGAAATGGCTGAATCAGAATTAAAAAATTTCAAGTTTTAATTTGGTTTGCGGCTTATTGCGAGGCCTCGGCCTTAGTATAGGATTTTTTGAATTAAACAGCATTTTCGATATCGGAAATTGAAGGTACTTCTTAAAATTCTAATTTAAACAATGGGATGAATAGACCGAATGGAGTTCAGATCAAATCATCTAGAATCACTCAGCTTCTGGAGTAACTTAATATGTGTTACAGGAATGAGGAATTAC
The DNA here is from genome assembly GCA_911387755.1 of Chrysotoxum bicinctum. Classification (NCBI taxonomy): domain Eukaryota; kingdom Metazoa; phylum Arthropoda; class Insecta; order Diptera; family Syrphidae; genus Chrysotoxum; species Chrysotoxum bicinctum. The sequence goes on along the minus strand of OU426989.1, from coordinate 212,304,134 downwards.
AACCAGCAACCTTTCGTAAACTGCATTAACTTAAGTAGAAATAACATAAGAATAATAACAGGCATCCTTACTGGACACTGCAAACTTAGAACACACCTAGGTTTACTTGATATGATAAGCAGTGAAATATATAGATTCTGCAATATGCATGAGGAAACAGTGGACCACGTACTAGGAAGATGCTGTCCACTCATGCACCAAAGGACAAACCATCTGGGTTAATACCTGGTGATGGCGAGCGACCTATCCTCTCTGAAGGTGCCCAAAATACAAGATTCCTAGGATAAATATATTTCGAGGAAGAACTATTAAATGAACAAGCTCATCCATTTTTAACTGGGGGATCTCCAGGTCGCAGTGCAATACCCCCAATACATAAATTATTCATTCACAGGGATGATAAATGACCCTCTAATACCAACAAAATATCCAATCCGTTTAAAGAGCAAAGAAATAAAAAAAAAACTTCAAATTTAAATGAAATGCATTCAAATGATGTCCTTTCAAAATATATTTTATTATTTCAATATTTGTTGTTGCTGTTGTTTATTTTTATTTTTTTGTTTGTTTCATATTGTTACACCGGACTTCCACGTCTCTTTGTTGTCCTCCGGAAGTTTGATAGCATAATATATATATATATATATTTTTATATATATATTAACTTAAGAACTAAACTGCATTATACATAATAAATTGGTTTATATCCCTTCTATATTTTGTTATTATTATTTTTTTAATTTTTTGTGTTTTGATTCATAAAATTATAAATAAAAGTTTTTTTTTTTATTTTAAATTTACTTACAATTCATATAGTCATATGCTTGTATACATAATATATACTTATGTTTTTTGTAAAAACTAAAATAGAATTAAATTAAAACTAAAAACATTATTTTCGGCGCGCGGTTATATTTATATTTATGTTTGTTTTTTTTTTTTGAGAGAAAAAAACATGTATTTCAGATTTTTCTACAACTTATAAACTAAATAAAAAAAATGCATGGATATACAACATATCGGCCAAGGGAGAAGAAGAGTTCGGTCAGGTCAGGTCAAAGGATCTCATTATTATGTTTAATTATAATAATAATATTCTTACGGCTAAAATTGCATTATATTGTGTATGTAGTATTATTTAAAAACTAAAAATAAAAACAATAATGATTAATTATTTTACTAACCGCTAAGAGAATTATAACCTAAAAGCATGTTAAAGAGCAGTAAACATATGTATGTATTTTCGGGAGTTTGTTCTTATATTCATTTTTTTCTATACACAAACTTAGTAAGCTTTTTTCAACTCAATCTAGTTTTTCTTGTTGTTGCCTTATATGCATGCTTGATGAATAGGATTAGTCAATTATAATATTATACAATACGATGATGAATGTGGATGGAGTTTTTTGTTTTAATCAGAGTGAGTTTACACTTGGTGTAGTTTTAATCAATTTGTTCTAATTATTGTCAATGCAAGAAGCATGGACATTTTTTTTTTTCATAGCATTCTAACTTTTTCTATTTGAATCGGTTGCAAATGCAGTCTTCATTGCCGAACAACCGTTTTAAAGGAATACAGAGCGCTGCTTTGGGGGCAGACGCACGCCATAAATAAAAGTTAAAAAGATTTTGAATAAATTTGTAGTAAAATTGAACTAAGGACTCTTAAAACTGTCCAAGAGAGTGCGATCTCTTGCAGTAATTGTAGTTGGGGCTAATATCTACCATATTCGGTAATTAATATTAACATTGTTAAGAACCTCTTCTATGGAAGTAATTGCCATTGCTGCGCTGGTGATGGGATGATCTTTGATGAAATTTATTTCCAAATCGTTTGAAATTATTCATCTTGCGGTTATTGTTGCCGTTGCGAAAGTTACCATTCGAAGATGTATTCTGGTAGCGATGATTGGATGCACTATTAACAAGCTTCCAACGGCGTTGTTGAAAGTTTTGTTGACTTTGATGTTCTTGGAATGGATTATAGCCAGGTGTGCCAACTTGTGGTTTTGGGAGTTTGACTTTCTTTTGTCGGCCACGATCCATTTCGTTTTCGTCGTCTTCCTCCCATTCCCGTTTGCGCTGCAAACGAGATTCTTCAGAAATCTGTTAGAAGAATAGAAATCAAATAGATAATTATATTTTAAAAAAACTTTCATTTCATTTCATTTTTTTATATATTGTTAAGCCTTGAGATTCAATCTCATTTATGGCTTAAAAAAACTCCAACAAAATAATTTTTTATTAATAGAAATTATTCGTTAAGTTTTTTTCTTGTATTTAAATTTAATGTTAAATTACCTTTTGGTCTTTTATACAAAATATATACGAATTTAAAGAAATTGACTGGTGGATATAATAGCAAAATAACTGTCTTCTATTTGCTTAAAACTTACACTATCAACCGTGGCTTAGAAAAAAAAAAACTTGTTTCGAAAAGTAACCAGACTTACATATTTGATTTATAATTTAAGAAAAAAAATATAAAATACAAAAAAAAATGCCAAATCTTGTGTGGAACATTAAAAATGGCGAACTAGACCAAGTTGAAGAGGTCATCAAAATTAAACAAATCGATGTGAATAGAGAAATTGATGGTCGATACCCATTGCATTTTGCTGCTGATTTTGGACAGGTTGATGTTTTGTCGTTTTTAATTGAGAAAGGGGCAAAAGTCGATGTTGCAGATAAACATGATATCACACCACTTTTGGCAGCTATATGGGAGGGGCACACCAAATGTGTTAAAATATTGCTTGAAAAGGGAGCATCTAAATCAGGCACAACTCCAAATGGTATTCCATATATTGAAGCGGCCGAAAAAGAAGACATAAAGGAACTTCTCAAGTAGAATTAAATTGAATAAATCAAACAGCACAGAGAGTTTTTCTACAATACAATTTTACATTCTTTGATAAATCAATAAAATCATTACCTCAAGAGTGGTTTGGATTTGTCTCTCTAAGTAGTGATATAGTTATTCCAAATTCTGATGGTAAAAATAAAGAAAGTTTTTGACATTAATGGCTTAGTTCGCCGGATGTAGAGGGATCTTGCCCCTGTGCCAAACCTAACTCGCTACAAAAAAACCTTTCATGCCAAAAAAACTACTATCCCACATACTTAGCTTCCTCACTTAGATTAGATGCAGATGTTTTTTCAACCTATTACCTAACCCTTTCCTCTCCTTGGAATTTGTATGCCCAAATTGTATACCAGGTTCCTCTTAAGTACTGTTACTCGGCTACGACATTACTTTATTTCTTTTCTTTATTTAGCAATATTTAGCTATTTGTATAAACTAACATTATCGTAAATAAACTTATCACTATACGTACTTTATCTTTACATAGTTTATTAATTTCTTTTTAAAAATATTGAAATTTTCTTCGGATTTTAAATTATAAGGCATTTCATTAAACATTTTAAGACCATTGTATACAAGCATATTTTGTGCAGACTGTGTTCTAAAAAATGGAAGACGAAAATCGAAATTACTTCTTACATTATGACCATGTGTATCACAAACATATATAATTCTATCACATAAATAGTTAGGAACCAGTCCATTTTTCATTTTAAAAACATATATTAACACATTCATAATAGTTCTCTGGTTTACACTTAGCCATTTCAACACATTTAACATTGAGACAATTGGTGTTAACCAGTGGCATTTAAGAATTATTCTCATAGCTTTACTTTGTAACTTTTGTAACCTATCAATCATTGTTTTATTACCAAGATAAATGATAGTAGAGCAATACTCAAAATGAGGTTTTATAATAGTATTATATACATTAATTGCACAAAGAGTTGATATTCGGTTTCTTATCCTAGAAAAAAAACCAATCTTCTTTCCAATTTTTTTTTGATACGTAATCAATATGTGTATTGAAATCTAATTTTTTGTCAAACATTATTCCTAGATACTTTATTTGGTCTACTCTTTCTATCACCTGGTTTTCAATTTTAACTTCTGCATCGGTTTCTCCGTTAATAGTCATACACTTTGTTTTTCCTATATTCAAACTTAATTTGTTCATACGAAACCATTTACTTAATTGCACTAAATCTGAATTAATTTTATCGATACAATCGTTTAAGTCTTTTCCTACGACATATAACAGGCCATCATCGGCAAATAGTTTTAAGAAAGAATACTTCACAACTTTAGGCATTTCATTAACATACATTATGAATAACACACTGTTCAGCATTTGCTGGCCAACCCACGACGTTACTGTAATGTGTATATTTTTTACTTGAATTTTCGTAAGGTCAAAAAGAGTAGAGAAAACTGCTTTTGCGGGTCTGGGGAGACCCTTATTCCAGTTCAAGATAATACCATTTGGGTTGTGTAACACAGCACAAAGGCTTTGACGTTTGATGGATAAGGTAATTTTCTGCACGCCTCAGGCATTTAGATGACTTGTTGATCATCGCACCGGATTTTGAGACACATATCACCATGCTGAGCGATGTAGCAGTGTTTGAGAAAGGCAAATCTTACTACAAACCTTAAAAAGTTAAAAATTTGTTTTAGAATTAAAATATTTGGGTATTATCATTGGGAAAAGCGGTAGTCAACTTTCCGATGCCGAAAAATGCCAGATAAGTCCGGCGGTTGCTTGGTCTTGCGGGGTCGATTTAAAATATTTTATATTCAGTGAGATGGTTCTGACTGTGGAATCGAAGCAATACAATTTCAGAAGAACGATGAAAGTGGAGAAGATCCGATCTCCTACTTGTTTCAAAAGTTAAATTCTTGTCAGGGAAATTATAGTGTGACCGAGAGTCTATGGCGGCAGTAATGGCAGTTAAAAAGTTCGGGCCCTATCTCGAGGGTATGGATTTTACAGTCATCACCGATCTAGCATAAAATGGTTGATCACAATAAAAGACTTGAGTCTAGACTGGCTAGGAAGAGTTTACACTTGCAAGTCTATACTTTTGACATAGACTATCGAAAAGGAACGCTAAATGTCCTGCCAGACACGTTTTCTCGGCATACGTAGAGTGTTAAAATCGGAGATATTGCGCTCTTAATAGATCTGCATTCTGACAAGTTTCAGTCCGACGAGTAGAAGGATTTGATCGATAAGAGGAACTAAATTATGAACATTATGTATTTAATTTTTGCGGGTACCTTCTGGTTTGACCGAAGGAGTAATTGTTCGGACCGATGGTGCACCTCATTCAGTTTATTCGACAATACTTTTTTTTTTGGAAAAACATAACTATACAGATTAGGGAACACGAAATGTGTACGCCTTCTAACCAATTTTTGCGGCCTGATATTCCTATTACCTTCAGTGTATATTGTCCTTTCCGGTGCCTATCCATTACCTGTTTCCTTTTGCGGTTGTTTTTCCTATCGACTATCCAAATCCTATCCCCGAGTCCTCATCCTATTACCACGTTACATTTAAAAAAAAAATCCTTTTTTTTTGACGAAAAATCAAACAATCTACTGCATGTCCTATAATTGACCATTGACATTTTTGATGAAGAGGATTGTAGAATATTCAAATTTTTTTTACTAACTAATTTATTTTGATTTTGTACTAATTTCTAGAATGAATTTTTTTCGGGACTCTGCAAAACTGAAACTAAGTATTCGATATAATGACTTTAAACTTGAAGATCCAACAACGGTTTGTTGTATAAACTTCGTATAAAGGAAATCTATGAGAAATGGGGAAGTCCATTGTTATCAGAATTTAACCATGATTCACACAAAATAGATCAAAATTGAAAATTCATTTTATGATAAAGCCTTTCTTAAGATTTTCGAAAAAAAGGTATAAAGTAGCTTACCTTCAAATAATCTAGTCGATGGAGTTCTTTAAATAAAATTCTTGATTATTTTTCTTGAGAAACTCTAGAAATATTACTCTTCGGTGATACTTCGTCTCATCAAATTGAGAATATAATCAAATTGCTATGTTTTGATATATATGAATAAGATCCATGAAATATGATAATGTAATGTAAGCTTTGAAAACATTCAATTTATTCTTACCTCCTTTTCGAGTTCAGTTTTATTGCCATTCCAGCTAAGCACCGGCGCGCCATATCCACGATGTGATTGCTTCATTAGTTCATTGACTACTTCACTGCGTTCGCCAGTGTTCTTTTGCTGAAAGCCATTCGAAGGCTTTGAAGAGTTTAAATTCGATTGTTTAGCTGTTGTTTGGCGATTGACTGGCGATGCCGATCTAACTCCTGCAAATGGATTTCTGAACTTCTTTTCGGGTGTGGGCGTAGATGAAGTTGAGTTGGTTGGGCGAACATTAGTAACTTGCCAGAGGCCCGTTTTGGTTTTGATAACTGGCGGAGATGGTGGCGTCGATTGGGCTTTCTTTAAATCGCACGAATCAATCGAATCATCTTCGAAGTCTTGGTGCGAACTGGCTACATCGGCATCATTCGAAGAGGTTGTTTTCATTTTTTTTGGCGATGATGATGAATTAGCGACTCCATTGGATTTTCTTTTAAACAACAAATCTATTTCGTTCTTCTTCTTTTTCTTTTTGGGACTCTTGACGCTCTGTGTTATCGAGATACAAGTCGAATTTGATGAAGGTTTAGTGTCGCCTTCTTCATCCGCGGAAGTATCGCCAGATTCTGATTCATAAGGGACAAGACTCTTCAAGGGGCTCTTGATAGTATTTGAAGCCACAGTAGCTGTTGAAGTGACAGCCGATTTATCTTTTAAATGCACTGGTGAACCCAATCCGAGCTTCGGCATGTGAGGCAGTGTCGTTGTGGAACTAACTTCATTGCTTGTTGTAGTTACTTTCTCATCATCCTCTTCATCGCTTTCGCTTGGCAGTATCTTTAGTTTATCTGTGGAGCTTGTAGCAGCACTTGCAGCAGTCGATGAAGAACTCACTGACGATGTGGCAGTTGCATTGCTACTATTATTCATTGCAGCCGAGTTTTTGAAGTGAATCATTATCTTCGAGCTGTTTGTGGGAAGTGAGCTTGGGCGAGTGCTTAGTTTGCTTGGCGTATTTACTAATTTGTTGCCATTGCCAGGGAAACCATTGGAATGGCCATTCTTGTAGTATTCTGGAAGTTGCGGACCAATAACTTTTTGATCTGTGTTTAATTTGCTGATTAATTTTGGAGCGTTTGTTGAGGATCCATAAAAATTCTGACGGTTGTCATTGCTTCCATTATTATAGTTAGAATTTCCATTCTTTTGATTATTCTCTTTGGATTGTTCGTAACTGCTATTGTTAATTTGCGCACCAAGAATCTTATTATTTGATGAATTTCCATTATGCTGACCGGCTTCCAATTCATAAAAGATAATGTAGGCATTTGTATTGACCACGCTCTGCACCGAAATTGGCCGTACATAGCTGTCATCAAAGCTGTAATACGTGCCAGATTCAGTTAGCCCAATTGCAGTGTAATGTCCACAGTTCTGAGAGGCTCCCAGATGTGTGACCATTGCTACAAGTTTGTATGTAAGATGTTCGCCGTTCTTTCTCGATGCAAACCTCGACAGATCGAGACGAGGGCGGATAGTGATTTGCTTATTGATTTTTGTTCCGAGCATCGAAAACCGCTTTAATTGAATGCAAAGAGCAATTGGAGCACGCTCCAATGTAAACTGTTTTGTGGCGGATACCTAAATAAATACAAATCATAATTACTATTAGTGTCAATAAAACAAACATTGAACATACCTTTTTCTTACAAGATTCGCACTTGTATCCCATGTCTTCAAGTCGCTCCCTTGAAAAGTAGCCCTCAAGAGCTTCATCGATTGTGTCAGCTTTACGAATATCTAGCAGAAGATCTTCAAAATGCTGAAACGTTGTCGACACATAACCACACGCAAGGCACCTTACGGCAGATTTTAGATAACCACCTAAAATTTGATTTGGCGGTGTTGTTTCCTTGCTAAATTGATCTAAATCTTTGTAGTGTCGGAAACGCAAGAGATAAGCTTTCTCCATTGCTTCCACTAGATAGCGCAAGAATTCATGGGCATCTTCTTGTCTACCCACAGTTAAATGTCTACAAATGGTTTTGAGCTTGCCATAAACCAAATACGGCCGAATGCACGATTGTTGCGTTTGCGATGACAGAAGTGTTTTGGACATGCAACATATAATGCATCCACCTTGTATACCTAATTCCTGTTCACAACGCTCCATGTGAACTGTGTCGGATGTTAGCCAGTTTGCAATTGACGGTACATGGAAGAGCGCCTGAAGCGTGGAATTCAAATAACAACTATTTCCAACGTTGGACATGCCCGAACCAACGTACCATTTGCGACCAGAACTTTTCCAACCAATTTGAACATTTTCCCGTGGAAAGAGTATACGTTTGGGTTGTGGCAGTTCACTTGTGTTGTTCCTCTGGGATTTATCTAAAACGAGTAAAATACGTTAACAATTAAAAAAAATGATGCAAGTTTGAATCGAAAACTCTCTAGTTGTGAGTAACGCACTTGAACTCCCAGCATTTAGATGGGAATACTTGTATTTTAACCATTTACTATCGAAAAGGCACAGTTATTATAAATATAGAGAAGAATGAATAATGTTGGGATTTAGTGCACTGCGACGTTTAGATCTATTGTGTCCATACTGTTATGATATGATGAAATGCTATCAGTCTAAATATCTCATATCGGGTTACAGATACAACGTCAAATACATGCTACATTGCTGTAGGTTAGCTGAAGCGATAACCTACCTACATATTTTGTGATCATCGAATATTGAAAACAAGTCTTTGGCAATAGTTATATTGAAGAGCTTCATCGTTCGACTATTGCCAGCCGATATCCTCCCCACAATACATTAAACATCAATATAGACTGGCAATTGTTCTTCTGATTTCCTAGGAAACTAAATTTTTCTTCGTTTCCCAAATACAGATGTTAACGGAATTGTTGTGTAAGCTTGTGTGAAATAATCATGCTTATTTTGACATTCTCATGAATAGTCTATTCGTTAGAATGATTCTATTCCTTCGAATGAACTTTCTTAATTTTGAGATTCGAACGAATAACATTCATTTGCGAAAGATAGCATAAAATGAACTTCAAAAAAGATTCATTTTCATTGTCAGCCGTTTGACATTTAATATATTTCTATTTGAATTAGTATGACCGTTTTACATTTTTTTTTTCTAAACATTTTATAGATGTTGGATAAAGAATCAAGAAACAAAATAAATAATACACTTTTTCATTATAAAGTTAAGTTTAACCGTAAAGAACTACATATTCATTACATTTTTTGTGTTAACTGAGCTGTTTTGAAACTATTCTTGAAAAAATAAGTTGATCATGACGCGTTCTAAATTTTTATTTTTTTTTCGTATACGCTTGGTCACACTAACATATCGAAAACAAAAGAGAAGTGTTTGTGAAATGTCAAAACCAAAAAGTGAAATCTTTGTTTAGTTGTAGGTAATTGTTTTGTTTATTGTTTAAAAATTTAAATTTCTTTGATAAAACCATAAAATAATAAATAAAAAATAAAAATATGGCATTTGTGTTGTTTATAAATGAAGATGGTGTTGAAGAAGTGCAGAGGAGAAGGATAGTGGATACTTTCCGTATCAACGCGGGTGGTAAAAAAAACCCTTTGCTACCTCCGGATTTTCTTCCACTATTTTGATTAACTTTTCCTTTTGTTCGCGGTTTGTGCAGTTGGAATGCGACCTTTAAACATAAAACAACAGAAAAATTAATAAAAGTAATTTATTTTCCATGAAATAATTAAAAACATACATGTTTTGTTGCTTACTCGACAGAAAAATTCAAACGACACAAAAATGACATTTAATTCTATTCTTTCGAATCTCAAAATTGAATTAGCTTTCGCAAATGAATGAACTTTCTATGGATTGGGTGAACTTTCGATTTGTTCGATTAACATTCTAATCGCCGAGTCTCAAAATTAAGTTTCAACGAATTCGACTCACTTTCGAACGAAAGAGAATGTCAAAATAAGCACCAATGTTTCGACTAAAATTTGTGAAAAAACATTTCAAGTTGGTTCCACAAGTATAAAAGAGGAAGATTTAGGAATAAACTTTTCGTTAGCAAAATAATCTCGATCTTCAACAAAAGCATAAAATATTTAAACAAACAAAAGAACACCCTATACAATTTCCCCCCATCACACGTGCTGAGCTGTGCTCTGTCAAAATGACAGCACCTGCCAAATTAATTCACCACCACTTACCACCAGAATTCGCCATCGAAGAAGAATGGTGGTTGTTGGCTGCTAAGCTTTGATTCTGATCTTTATTGTCGCCGTTTCCATTCATGTTATTTGTTGTTTGGTTTGAAGAAGAAGACGATGATGACGAAGAAGTTGTTGTAGCTGCAGGTGTGTGCATTAATTTCCCGCAATTGCCATTTCCAGAGGAGGAAGACAACTGCTGAGGGGATGGCGAGGGCTTAAGTACGATGTATTTGGATTTCAAGGTGTCAAGGACCGATTGATTGTAGTTATTCACCTCCTCATATTCGATTTTAGTCAAGAGGACTCGTTTGGCAGACGCCACTAATTTATTTTGCAAGCTCTCTTCATGATGGTGGCTGTTGGCTCCGCCAGACGAAGAACCGTATGATGAATTGGCGAGGGAGTCGCGCAGAGCGGCATTCACGTTCGCCGCTGTCGACGATTCACAAACGACCGACACGGGCATTTTTTTTTTGTTCGTTCCTTCTTTTACGAGCGTACGGTTATGTGTGGGGAAAAACCACCCGCGAGGGAATACCTATTTTTTCTTTGCTGAAAACTTTTTCCGTCTAATGTTTGCAAACACTGCACTTTTTTTTGGTTATTTCTTCTTTTCTTTGTCAAATAAAATTATGGACAATTATGTCTGCTCGTCGACGATGCTTTCTTTTTCTTACTTGCAGCGACAACGACGACGAAAATTCGATTATTTGTAGAGTGGAGGAGGTGGTATTCTTTTTTTCGTCGTGTTGCAATTTCACAGTCATCCAAACATGCGAAACGACACGCACTGCAAATTTCACCTATTCCACCCAATATAATCTATTTAATTGAAATGAAATTTAATTGGCAAACGATTTATCGCGATGGTTAACATATTTTCGCGCGAATTTTCACTTTATTTTGCGTAATTAAAAAGACGAGAAAATTTTTCCGACCACATGTACATGAAGAAATGAAAAAGACAGAATGCTATGTGCTGTGCTGGTTGCTGCTATAAAAAACCATGGTGAATGGTGTATTGAAAATGGCGGCTGATAGATGTGTTTACACATCTTATTCGTGTGGGGGATTTTAAAATTATGGTAAACTATGTTTGATTGGGCAATGATGCGGTTAGTTCTAGAAACTTTGTTATTGGAATTTGTGTCGAAAAATAGATGTAGAATAGATTTAAAAATCCAATTCTGTTATTTGGCTTCAGGTAAAGTCGGTGAATTATATAATTTATTTCTTGATTTGTGGAAAAATGTCTTTTGTCAAAATGCTGACATCTAGATTTGAAAGATACAACTAGAAAAGTTATTCTTAATAAAATGTTTGTCAGTTTCCCATAAAAAGGTGCAAACACAATAGCCGTGTTTTCTTGGAAAAGTTATCCGTAGTGCAGTAGGATTTTATATGAATAACAAATACAACATCCGCAGTAGGATCACTGCCGATAAAAGGAGAAGTGGAATCCTGCTGCGGATAGAGATTAATTTGACGTTTATTCGAGTATCGGCAGTGATCCTACTGCGGATGTTGTATTTGTTATTCATATAAAATCCCTTTCAGCCTTATTTATTATTTTTTACTAATACTGGGTTCAACCTCGGAATAGTTAAACCGTGCCGAAGCACTTACTTCGAGTTTACGCCACGTCAAACAAATCCTTATTTAATATATATTTTCTTAGCCGTATGAGCTACGCCTTCCTTATGTCAAATATACTGGGAATATACTGGGAAAAAAGTGACAAATCTAAAACTCTGGTTATTATACACCTAAATCAAACCCCAGCTGATTTCCATTATTATTCATTTTATTATCATTGTAGGCATATTGGAAATTGGATACATTTAAAATTGGATTGTATAAAGTTCAAATCCAATAAATGAATGTACCAACCAAACCACATTGCGTTCCCAATACCGTACAACTGTTAGAGCGTTTGGAAAATATAAATAATTTATTATTGCAAAATATCTATCCTTTTTGTCTTAGTAAGAAACGAAAAAAACATTGCTTGCACTGCTTTTTGTAAATTTCACAAGATGTCATCTCAAAATGACATTTAGATACTAAAACGGCCTTAAACCTCCTATGAACCAGTTTTAGCTTATTCCACCTCTATTCCTCGTGCATTTTCATTATAAATAAGGCCGTTGTAAAGTCGAAGTAACTTTACTCCGTCGCTAAAACGAGTTAGTAAATAAGGCTGTTTGAGTATATATAATATGGAGGGCTCGTTTCTATTTCAAATGCGTGACTATCATAGGGGTCGCTGCTCAAATTTGTGTAAGACAAAGCTTTTTGACAGCGGCAACCAAAAAAAAGTTTTTGGCAGGATTGATTGCCTTGCGGGAAGATACTAAGTTAGAACAAAAGAATGGCATACAAGTTAACAAACAAAAAAACATTTTATTATTCAATATTTTTGTATCATTAAACCACCAAATAAACACAAACTTTTTCAAGATAAACATTTCTACAAATTTATTTTTTTAAATCCAACTAAAACTTATTACACCTTAAGTTCGTCTTCGAATTTGGGCCCGTTTTTCGGTTGGAATTGTGCCAGTTCCTTAATCTTTACCTCATTACAAAGGTGACACAAACCACTTGCAGGGAATGGATCGCTGATGTCGGAAAAATCATTCTGCTGTTCATCTCTCTTAATCGAGGCTAAATTACTGCAGTCCAGATGTTGAAAGATCTCCCGATTGTAGTCGCCATCCTTGGTAAATCCATTGTATTGGTCACATTGTGGGGAAGCTATTCGCCTCCAATTAGGGAACTTTAATATTTTGATTACAAAATAGCAATTAACAGTCACTTTAAATTTTGATCTTATTTTTACGTATAATTTGTAAAGAATTAAAACAGTCACAAAGCTTATTGATATGCGGTTTTTTGCAATAAAGACTGAAAATTTACCGAGTGCTTCATATCACATGTGACGGAGAACGATGTGCGAGGAGAAGGTAAACACAAATTGACAGCATACAGCTGTATCCTTAACTTACAGAAAGTGAGACAGCGACCCCTATCACAACTGCAAGTACTACAATTCATTAGGGATAGGAACGAGCCCTCCATATTATATATACTCAAAGTAAAATCCTACTGTACTACGGATAACTTTTCCAAAAAAACACGGCTAATGCTGATTTAGCAGTTTAACATCATACTTTTTCTAACATTTTATTAAAGTTAAAATCATCAAAAAGATATTTTTTTAGTACCGTGCTAACTTCATATGAATCTTCGATATAACGTTAGAAAAGTTCTGTTTACTTAGTTTTTTGTACGAACTTCCATTGTTTTAGGTGTTTCCAGAATCAATTTATTAAAAAAATAGCATAAGTGCGATACTAGTTACACAATGTTTAGAATTAAAAAAGTGTTAGTTAACTTGTTTAAGGTTAGTAAATTGTTAAGTAGTATTATACTAGTACCTCAAGACTAGGCTGCTTAAAATTTTTGCGCCAATAACTCTAAAATATGACGATGATTTTCAATTCGGAATTTTCACCAAGTAGAGTCTGTCGCAAAACAAGAAAAAAAAAATAATAAGCTGCGGCACGACCACAGTAAACGTATTTAATAATGTGATAAACTTTCAGTTTTCATTTTCGTTCAAGTTAACACATCATGCGTCAAAATCGAAAAAACTAAGTTATCAGACAACCTGTTACATTATTTCAATGTTTGTGTAAATTATTTAATAAAAGTGTGTAGGTCTTATTTTCTGTAGGATTTGAACTAAAAGAAGTTGGTTTTTGTGAATGTAGTTGGTTGTTAAGCCTAGTACGAAGATCGGGAAAAATTTTGTCTCCCATAAATTTTTTTTCCTGGGAAAAATTTTGTCTTGGATATTTTTCCAAGCGGAAAGCAGTTCACGCGCACAATTCGAGATTTGGCAACGTTTTGTTGAGATTAAATTTGTAGAGATAAAATTTGTCTTGTCTCGATCTGCGTACTAGGCTTAAGCCTGGTCAATTTCAACCCATCTTCAAGCCACTTTCAACCCACTTTCAACCCATTTTCAACACATTTTCAACCTAATTTCAACCCACTTTCAACCCACTTTCAACCCACTTTCAACCCATTTTCAACCCATTTTCAACCCATTTTCAACCCACTTTCAACCCACTTTCAACCCATTTTCAACCCATTTCCAACACACTTTCAACGCACTTTCAACCCATTTTCAACCCAATTTCAACCCATTTTCAACCCATTTTCAACCCATTTTCAACCCATTTTCAACCCACTTTCAACCCACTTTCAACCCATTTTCAACCCATTTTCAACCCATTTTCAACACATTTTCAACCTAATTTCAACCCACTTTCAACCCACTATCAACCCATTTTCAACCCATTTTCAACCCATTTTCAACCCACTTTCAACCCACTTTCAACTCATTTTCAACCCATTTTCAACCCATTTTCAACCCACTTTCAACCCACTTTCAACCCATTTTCAACCCATTTTCAACCCACTTTCAACGCACTTTCAACCCATTTTCAACCCCATTTCAACCCATTTTTAACCCATTTTTAACCCATTTTCAACCTATTTTCAACCCACTTTCAACCCACTTTCAACCAATTTTCAACCCTCTTTCAACCCATTTTCAACCCATTTCCAACCCATTTTTAACCCATTTCCAACCCATTTCCAACCCATTTTCAACCCATTTTCAACCCATTTTCAACCAATTTTCAACCAATTTTCAACCCATTTTCAACCCACTTTCAATCCACTTTCAAACCATTTTCAACCCAATTTCAACCCATTTTCAGCTTATTTTCAACCCGTTTTAAACCAATTTTCAACCCACTTTCTACACATTTTCAACCAATTTTCAACCCTCTTTCAACCCTCTTTCAACCCATTTTCAACCCATTTTCAACCCTCTTTCAACCAATTTTCGACCCATTTTCAACCAATTTTCAACCCTCTTTCAACCCCATTTTCAACCCTCTTTCAACCCATTTTCAACCCATTTTATACCCATTTTCAACCTATTTTCAACCCATTTTCAACCCATTTTCAACCCATTTTCAACCGATTTTCAATCGATTTTCAACCCATTTTCAACCCGTTTTCAACCCATTTTCAACCCTCTTTCAACCCATTTTCAACCCATTTTCAACCAATTTTCAACCCATTTTCAACCAATTTTCAACCCATTTTCAACCCATTTTCAACCCATTTTCAATCGATTTTCAACCCATTTTCAACCCGTTTTCAACCCATTTTCAACCCTCTTTCAACCCATTTTCAACCCATTTTCAACCAATTTTCAACCCATTTTCAACCAATTTTCAACCCATTTTCAACCCGTTTTCAACCCATTTTCAACCCTCTTTCGAGCCATTTTCAACCCATTTTCAACCCATTTTCAACCAATTTTCAACCCTCTTTCAACCCATTTTCAACCCATTTTCAACCCATTTTCAACCCATTTTCAACCCATTTTCAACCAGTTTTCAACCCACAATTTTCAACCCATTTTCAACCCATTTTCAACCAATTTTCAACCCTATTTCAACCCTCTTTCAACCCATTTTTAACACATTTTCAACCCATTTTCAACCCATTTTCAACCCATTTTCAACTAGTTTTCAACCCACTTTCAACCCACTTTCAACCCATTTTCAACCCATTTTCGACCCATTTTCAACCCATTTTCAACCCATTTTCAACCCATTTTCAACCCATTTTCAACCAATTTTCAATCCACTTTCAACCCACTTTCAACCAACTTTCAACGCACTTTCAACCCATTTTCAACCCATTTTCAACCCACTTTCAACCCATTTTCAACCCATTTTCAACCCATTTTCAACCCATTTTCAACCAATTTTCAACCCACTTGCAACACACTTTCAACCAACTTTCAACCCACTTTCAACCCATTTTCAACCCATTTTCAACCCATTTTCAACCCCATTTCAACCCATTTTTAACCCATTTTTAACCCATTTTCAACCTATTTTCAACCCACTTTCAACCAACTTTCAACCCTCTTTCAACCCATTTTCAACCCATTTTCAACCAATTTTCAACCCATTTTCAACCCATTTTCAACCAGTTTTCAACCCACTTTCAACACACTTTCAACCCATTTTCAACCCATTTTCAACCCATTTTCAACCCATTTTCAACCCATTTTCAACCCATTTTCAACCCATTTTCAACCCATTTTTAACCCACTTTCAACCCATTTTCAACCCATTTTCAACCAACTTTCAACCAACTTTCAGCCCATTTTCAACCCATTTTCAACCGATTTTCAATCGATTTTCAACCCATTTTCAACCCATTTTCAACCCACTTTCAACCCATTTTCAACCCATTTTCGACCCATTTTCAACCCATTTTCAACCCATTTTCAACCCATTTTCAACCAATTTTCAATCCACTTTCAACCCACTTTCAACCAACTTTCAACGCACTTTCAACCCATTTTCAACCCATTTTCAACCCACTTTCAACCCATTTTCAACCCATTTTTAACCCATTTTCAACCAATTTTCAACCCTCTTTCAACCCTCCTTCAACCCATTTTCAACCCATTTTCAACCCATTTTCAACCCATTTTCAACCAATTTTCAACCCATTTTCAA